>CM057459.1:522280000-532280000 GCA_016271365.2 Neoceratodus forsteri | reverse complement strand
TGGATTCAGGAGTGATTTCCAGGACCAGTCTGATGCATTTCAGTGGCCAGCAACTCCCACTAAATGATCTTCTTGCTCCTGAACTTCTCTAATTATGCCTATATGAATGGTGTGATTTGCTAATGCTATACTGCAGCAGCAAGTTAGGGACAATTCAGTCAATATAGACAGCTCTATCTATTAACTGTTCCACACTAGTGCAATGTCATCCAACTCTAGGCTTCCTTTCTGATAGTCCCTTGGATATTGTAACATTTTCCATCTGCACTATAAAGTCAGATACTTTTTCTCCCTCTGTCTGTTTCATCAGAGTCAGTTTAACTAGAATTGTTCTGGATTTTTCTACATTGTCAAACATCTGCTTATGGGTAATCAGATAATCATCAACTGAAGAATCACTCTCCGAGACAAGAAAGGCCCAGATAATGGCCAGAGAAGGTCCCCATTGAGTTTTAATCAACCAGCCCTAACCATCCGGCACAACATCAATGAGGATAATGCTGAAACCCAACAAACCCATGACCTACTTTAAATAGATCAGGGTCTTTCCTTTCTTCATGAGCCACTCCTTAATCTTTCTCTTCCAAACAGACCCAGATCCTCAGAGATTCTCTATCTGTGACACTATCCTGACTAATCAAAGTCACTACTTTAATATGCCCTTTGATGTTAAGCATAGCTGGAAAGTTGCTTAGGTCTACCTCCAGATCCCTTCAGATGATTGCATCTAATATGGTAGCCCCTGCTTCGCAGTTCATCTGCAGGGTTTTCAACTTCCCAGTGCCTTCAAGTTGCGATACCTGCATATATTCCAGAGTTTGCTTAACATTATCGTCTGACACATTGCACACAAAGAAAATCTTCTTGGGCTTATATCTCTTCCATTTGCATCACTTCTCTACTACTCTAAATGCAATGGCAGTTTTTACTGTCTGCTCCAATCCTACAGTTCACAAGCTCTAATGGTTGGCAGACAGCAACTTGGTAAATGGAGTTTGAGATCACAGCGGTGCCGCCAAGCTGCAAGGAACTTGTTGGGTGGGTGTCTCTACCAATTTACTCAAGGGGTGAGACATCACTGTCTCACACTGCTACCAGTAACAGTGGTGATTCCTGGCTTCATCCCTTTGTAACAGTAAGAGGGAGTTGTATTAAAAGTGAATAGAGCTGTGCAGTATCTCCACTAAGAAAAGATACAGTGGGACCATTGATGGTTTAATACAGTCCCTTGGTAAAATGGCTCTACAAATGAGGTACAATGCAGTCTGTTTATGTGCACAGCCTCAGGATAAGAACAATTTGTGCTTGTAAGGGGCCTGTGTATTTATCTGAATTTTAGAAGTGAGTCAGCACATACAGCATAGATGATTCATTGACTTGAAATTTCTTGTTTTATTCAGTCACACATGAGTTAATGCCTGTCTCATACAAACTAATTTCATTAAAATCAATGTCAGTTTCAAACAGTACATTAAAAAAAAGAAAGAAAACAATTAAATTCTAAAGGCTCAGTCAGTCTAAAAACAACACTACAGTGCAGGTACTATTAAAGCCAACAACAGTAATGTATCACTAATACTGATCTTGTTCCCATTTAAAAAAATAATCTGTGAGCTGGTCCAGTGGTGTGGGGGGCTGGGGCATCCATGCTTAACCTCTTGCCATGCTGGTGACCCCTGTTCATGGTGCAAGCTGGCCACCAGGGGGAGGGAGGAAGAGGATCAAGCATCCGGAGGACTGCTTTCCTCTTCCAGGGAGGGGTGGGAATGGAGTCCGCTGCTTGACTGGCACCTGGCAGTGGCTGAGAGCTGGCACAATGGACCCACAATGTAGAGGATGGATACGGGGAAGACACCTGGTGTGCTGCACGCAGAAGCATGCTCAGCTTGGCCATTGGAGTCATTGCACACCTTCTTTCCACGCTCGGGGCTGGGAAGTAAAAAGGAAAAAATAATCCCAACTGGCAAGATGATGTCAACTCCGACAGGTGCCACACCCAACCAGCTGGCACCTTGTAGAAGCAGAGGTGTGTCCAGTAGAAACTGGGATGATGGAGCTGGGGAGGGGGGTGGTAGAAGGGGTCCAGTTGGAAAGGAGAGATAGAGATTAACAAAAAAAAATATCTGTGATTTATTTTTTGTGTTGTGCCTTGTAGACCAGGCTTCTGAATGTAACTCTCAATCTGGAAAAGAAGTGACAGATCTGTCTTTTCTATTACTATCACAAACTTCCTCACTGTTGCAAAACAGCTGAGTGTATTAGCAGTGCTTATGATTTGTTCGGTCTCAGTCACAGTCTCCTCGTCCTCATATTCTTCAGTTGCTGGTTCAACTTTAATTTCATTACAGTTTTTTTCCTCACTGACAGGTCCTACAGTGGCTACATTAAAATGTACATCTACATAGGCATTACATTCGGACACTGACATACACTGAAGCAACGCCAGCATCTGCAGCAGTACCTCACCCCTTGGGACTTCCATGTCTTCAGTAGCATCTGTTGATGTCAGTGGTGACATAACTCATTCTTTCTTGTAGCAGCTGCTTATTTTTTTGGTGAGTCCACCTTCTGGATAGCATCTAAAATGCTGATTTGCTTCACCAGGTCAGTTGCTGTAGTAATGACACCCTTATCCATGAAAACCAGTATTCACTCCACCATCTGAAAAAAAACATGCAAAGTTTAGATTGCTGTGAAGAGTTGTGCTGGGGGAGGACACGAAACATGGCTGATTTACCTTATGGCAGTAGAAGTGCTTACATTTTCTGATTATACCCATGTCCATAGATTGAATTAAGGATGTAGTGTTTGCTGGCAGGAAAATCAGCTCAACATGGGACACAATGATATTCGGATGTGTGCTACAATTATCCAGCAGCATTGTGATTTTTCTCCTATGCCGTCTCATCTGGCCATCGATCATCTGCAACAATTGGGTAAAAATTTCTCCGGTCATCCAGGAGCTTGAGTTAGTCTAGTCAATCACTGGCAAGGCACCAAGCTTGATTCTATTAAAACACCTTGGATTATATGACTTGACAACAACAGGCTGCAACTTTTATATCCCATTCATCTTCATTCACAGCAGACAGAAATTCATTCTTGAGCCTTGTTACCAGCACTGATGCTGTCACTCTTAAAGACAGTGTGCCCTCAGGTGTTGCGCTAAAGTACAGACCTGTCTCATCACAATTAAATATGTTTTCTGGTGTGTAATTGATTTAGATCTGAGCAAGCACATTAGAGGGCCAGTGTTTTGCAGAGTCTACATCTGCATCTTTTTTCTCACTGTGACATTTTTGTACACAATGCTGTGCTGGTCTTTCCAGCAGCATAGCCATCCATTTGAGGGCACACATAGTAAGCCCAGCATATCAGCCAGCTGTTGTGCTTTTTGGACAAGGATGGGACCACTGATGGGGGCATCTACTGCACAACTGGGTGTGAATCAACTAAGGAGTGCAGTTTCTACAGACTCACTTTTTGCCAGTCCTTTTGCATTTCTCAGTAAGATTTTCCCCAGACTCCCACTCTAACCTAAGTGACTCCCTCACAGCATAAATCCTAGGGACTGTAGAAATGTCAATGCCATATTCTTTGGTCATATCACTGCAATTTACATTCTGCTCTGATAGCTTCTGTAAAACTGAAACTTTTTGTTCTAGGGTGTGTTTTTGTGAATTTTGTCCATTGTGCTCAGTTCTCTCAGTTTGGTTACCTCAAAGATATCTCCCCTGTCATGCAGCCTAGCTTATGTTATGATCATTTTGTCACACCACTGCTTAATCCATCACCTGTTACTTTCAATCCATGGCATCTAGTAGACTCAGAAAAGGTGAAAACCTATTGTGCCACCTTCCCCCTGAGGCCTGTGGGGAGCTTAGTCAAGTAACGCCATTGATTTGCTATCCCATAGGTCAGCATATTACAAGATGTCAGCCCCCATGGAGTCCACACATTAACCTCAATATGCAGTTACTCCAGTGAAATTCATCAGTCACAGTTCCATGCTTTGCACTCGGAGCCTTGGGGTTTGGAACAATCCCCAGGTGATCTCCATACCGTAAGAGAGGATTACAAATATATAACTACAAACCTCCATAGATCTAATGCTACATAGGGTGACATTATACCAAAAACATAAAAAAAAATCATAACACCAGCCCTCCAAGAACCATAACAGGCAGACACTTCTTTTGGCTTAATGAAAGTGCCTTCCTGGAGGACCTTGCAGCTGTCAACTGGGATGTAATCAGGAGACTCAAAAATGTCAGTATCTCCCTTGACTATCTAATAAATAGTCTCCTTAGCATGGTTACTTGAACAGACATGATCCTATGATTCAAAGAAGAGTCAAGGGCGTGTGCTCAAAATGGCTTGCACCTGATCTTTGCAAGCTGATGAAAAAAAGAACAAAGTTTGAGACACTTTCAGAGTCAGGCCTGTGTTCAAAGTGGCAAAACTATAGGTCACTACAAAATCTCTGCAAGGCCAGTCTTAAGAAAGCAAGGAAGATATAATTAAATAAAACTTCAGTACAAAAACATGCAAAACCACAAGCAGTTCTGTTCTTAAATTATTAGTCTTCTCAAAGAAAAAGTGAGCACCCCTCCTGGACATACTGTAAAAAAACAAATCTACCAGAGACCCCATCCTTACACCCAATGGTTTAAAAATATTTTATACTGATCTAACACTGTTGATGGCACCCTTCATTGGCATTACCTCATATTCTCCTCCATCAGGCACAGTCACCCCCACTATCCCAGCCTGAATTCCACTTTAAGCTGTTTTCTCATCAGAAGGTATTAGTCTAGCTACTGAAGATAAAAATGAAATGGTCTATGGGCCATGACCAGCTAGAACCCAGGGTGCTTAAACTTCAAGCACAAATTCTAGCTGCGACCCCATTGCAACACTCTTTAACATGTCCCTCCTGCACAGTGACCTACCTAACACTTGGAAAGTGGCCCATGTAGTTCTCATACATAAAGGGGTGCTAAGGAACCTGTAGAAAAGTACTGGCTAATCTCCACCCTTTGTACCCTATCCAAAGTCCTAGAAAGACAGGTCTATAACCAGCTCAAGTCTTACGTTGAAACCCACTATCTGGTCTCTGAAACCCAAAATGGATTTTGGAAGAACCATGACATGAACACAGCCCTAGTACACCTTACAACAGACTTCTTGAAGCTCAGGCGACCAGAAAATTCACTTGTGCAGTCTTTATAGACCTTACCAGTGTATTTGGACCAGTCAATTATGAATTGCTCCTTCATAAACTCAAGGGGCTAGGTCTTCATAATTTATTCTGTTCTTAGTTTGGCTACTATCTTACTGGCCATAAGCAGCTGGCTAAATGGAAAGGTAGCCACTCCACCATGAGAGATATTGCAGAGGAGGTTCCCAAGGGTTCTGTCCTGGGCCCATTGTTCTCTCCTTTTATTAATGACTTGCCAAACCTTTGTGGCAGTGCCAAGGCACTGCTCTATGCTGATGATGTGGTGTTATACAGAAGCCACTCATATACTGGTTAAATTGAGCCAGGCCTCAAAGCTGGCTGTCATCATCTGGAAATGTGGTTTAAGACAAGTAAGCTACTGCTAAATGCCCAAAAGACAAAGTTCTTCCTCTTTGGCCCTCATCACCTTGGCTCTGACAGAAGCAAATTGCTAAAAATGTGCTCACTGAATGGTGACCCCATAGAGACTGTAAGCTCTACCAAATACCTTGGAATTATATTGAATTATAGAAATTCATTCTAGCCTCATGTTGCTCTTTTGATCAAACTGCTAAACCAAAAATCATTTAAACCTCTATCTTAAATTGGAAGCCTGAGCAACTATAGCTAATAGTATTCTACTGCCTGCCATCCTGCATGGTGCCCCATCCTATATTTTCTCAAAGATACTGCACTCACTAAGCCTAAAACCTTATATCACTGTGTGTCTCGTCTTACTGTGGGTGCCAATAAAAGGGAGTACCACTGCAATGCTCTATCCATGTTAAATTGCTGCACCTGGAAAGTAGAATTTGCTATACTACACTCTACTTGAACAAAATATTGTACATTTTCCTCCCCCTAAGCGTGCCTCCATCCTGGAACTTAAACCTCATGGAAGGAACCCTTCTGTCATCCTCCTAATTCCTCTTCATTTTCCCAAGAACTACTGCAGCTTCTGGCAAAAGGTGCTTTGCCTCTGTGGCACCTAGGCTCAATGCATTATGGGATATTCACAAGTAAGTGCCTTAATGGATCAGGGGAAATTATATTGATTGAACTGGGAGTATACTGGGAGCACAGTCATGTATGTGATGTAAGTTTTTTTAATTGCACTGAAGGTGCAAATCTATAGTTTATACAAATAAGGTTGCCTTAATCCATGTTACAGCATGGATAACATCCACACTGATATTAACACAGATTTGTTTGTTTAAAACTCTGCTAAAGACTACCTCTTTAGCAGAGCTTTATCACATTTTAGAACACAGTGGTAACACAGTTTTAACCATGTTACAATGTGGGCACAAATCACATTTGAAGGACTTAAAACTGCTTAAGGCAGTTAAACCGTCTTAAGTTCTATAGTATGTACAGGACCTTAGACTCAGTTATCCTACCCAGTTAATAAAATCCAAATGAATGAAACACATAGATTGCAACAGTAAAATAGCATGCTAAAAATGATAATTAAACACATCACCCATCTACAAATCCATGACTGTTCAGAGTTAGCCATGTCAACTACTACCCCTTCAAAGGCTAGGGGAATGGTGTACACGGTGTCTTTGCAGCCATAGGCCCAGCCTCACTGAATACTGTGGTGTGAGATGTTGCTGTGGACAAAGCATCAGTGCTCTGGGCTGTACTTCCATACCACCTAATGTATAGGGAATCCACATATCAACCAGTAGTATGGATCTCTGACAACAATTTCTGTCCCAAAGGGGAAAACAGAAAAGTCAAAGGAGTCAGAAGGAAAGGTGTAAAGTGAAATGTGGCCTGCAAGAGATAGATAGTAAAGTATACTAGTCTTTTCTCCTCCTGGCCACGAATCTAGTGTCTTGAATTGTAATCTAAGGGGGGAGCACAGGGATCATGGGCTGAAATACAAAGGCCTCAAGCTCCTTTATATTTATCAGACCCATCATCTCCTATCACTATTGGACTGTTTTGATATGGAGGCAGTCCCCTGTGCTGATCAAAGAATGTATTCCACCCTATGTGATGATAAGTGTTGTAAAACATCAAGTTAAAGAGTTCAGGCATGTTGCGAGGAGGGGGGAGATTTTCATCCATCTGTTCCAGGGCATGGAGCCATGGCTGGAGGGGGAGTGGAACCAGATGGAACACTGATGGCAAGGGGTGGGGACTCCCCTAAATATGGTCTGCATGTGAACAACAGTTTGTGTAAGCAGGAGTTTTGGTAGTCACCACTTACCCAAAATGAGGGGGTGGGGTTCAACCTGACACATAAAGAAGCCAAGTGAGCAGTAATTACTTCATCCCTTGTCCCCCCATGAGGTCCCAACACTCACTGTATCTAGGTGTATACATAAACTAGCCACCTATATGATGCAAGTAATTATTCAGTGAAAGGGAAAGCAAGCATCAGCCAAGGGTTGATTTGGTTACTGACAGAAGGCATTGGAAGCTGAGGGTCCCCACAGTGCAACATACAACCAGGAGGATTCAGAGGTCTACATGGTTAGTCGAGGATGCCCAAGGTGGTTTGTAATTGCCTGTTTACCAGTACTGGATGGTAGAGACCTAGAGTCAAGTCTTTTCTCAGACTGAGTATATGAGTGTGGCAGCACTGACAAGGAAGAGCACTCTGATGGGTTCTGACTGCTCCTGCTGTTGAGAAGATTTATCTTGGCCAAACTGGACATCTACAGATTTTGTCCCCTATGCTTTCTGAAAGACTGACTTCACTGTTCTGGGAGGCCTGGCATGGTTCCTAGCTGGGTGGGGGGGGGGCACTTGTCAGGTTGCCCTCCTGTCTTTCTCGTCCTCCTTGCACGTAAGTGTCCATGTACCAAAGTCCTTGTTTTCATGGGGATTTCAGATGTCTTACCCCACCTCTGTTCTTGTCCTCTGGAGTATGCAGTGTTTTGTAGAATGTGGGACTAGTGTCTTTCAGACAGTTCCCAAGTCACTTGGGGATAAAAAAGGATTTCTGACTCTAGTCCATTTTGGTAGATGTCAAATGTGGTCAAACCTTTGAAGCAATAGCACATTTCTGCCTTACATAGCACTGCCTGGATGGTCACAAATCCCCATCACCACTCCACAGCTTCTGCTGAGTATCCTGACAAAAAGAAATATATGTCGCCTTCTGGGAAAGATGTCCTGCTCCCTTGCCTTTCATAGCATCAGTTCTTTTGCAGATAAATGGAGCAGGTACTGTAAGTGAGTATTGGTCATGTGGTTGATTCCACTGCTGAGATCAGGCTCCACCTTCTGCCAGCCCATTCAACTTCAAGCTGCCTTTTCCAGGTAAGCTTCACCAGGGGGAGAAAACTCCTGAAGGGAGTTCTCCCTGTGTTGTCCCTCATCTTCTGGTATGCATGGGATACAAATGTTATTCTAGTGTCCACAATTTTCCTCCTCCTATGCTCTTTTACAGAGCCATTCCAGAGCCACTTTCATTCATACAGTCTCTCAACTATTTGGAGAGTTGAGTAGTCCATATCAGAAAGGTACAGATCCAATGCACTCAATCCATCTAGCAGATAATGCATGTCTCCCCTGGTACAGGTGAAACAAGTTTTAAGTACAGTACAAACACATCCGTTACCAGACTTTCAAGAACTGAAGTCATTGAACTTAGGGAGGGAGGGTTGGTCTCAGCTTCTACTGCTATAGTGGTGAGTTGTTTTCCACTCTGTAGGGCCAAATGTCCACTCTATGTTTCTACTTCACAGATGCAATACAAATAAATAGGAAAATAGGAAAATTGGACTGTACCGGAACCTGTTCTTAAGTAAGCCTGTATAGGTTGTTTTCCTGAAATGCATTTAAAAAGTGGTTTGATGTGGTTTAAAGAAGGGTTGGCACAGAGGTCTTTAGATAAGTGACCATCTTGCTTGTTGACTCTATAGCATCCTTAGTCACTCCCTTATGATGCACGCCAGCATTCTCCAGCTATCTTGACAGTCGATCTGCATGCTTTAGCCTTTGTATATTATGACTAGTGACTCATGCCTGACTTTGCAGATAGCTTTAACTCATGTCCTCTTCCTCTCAAGTAACTTTAGTCCATCAGTCCCAAGCCATACTATGGATGGGACAATGAAGTGCAATACCTATAACTTGCCTTATTCATAACACAACTAAAATAGCTCTACAGTAATTGCTGTCCTGACAGAACCCTAGAAAACAGTCTCTGGGTTTATTCAGATGCTAGAGAGCCTTCACAATGGCACACCAGTTGTACAGATTTACTGTCCTCAATGCACTCTCAGATAACCATCTTAATAAGATCTTAGAGAGATTTGAAGCATTGGTCATGCCAGATACCACCTAGATGGGCAAAAGAAGGCCCGCTTGATGGGGCAAAGCAATATTCTTGCAAAAGATTCTCTGTCTAGAAAGGATATCGAGCATGGCAAGAATGATGACTTGGTATAGAAAGATTTGAGAAGCATGTACAATGCTGAGAAGGAAGACCTAGTCATCAGACTTCAGCTCTCTGCCACTTTTCCTGAGCTGGTATGAGCAGTTTGGGAGATTATGAGGTTTGAAACAGCCAATGATGTTGCTGAACCCAAACTTGAATGTCTAACCCATAAAAAAACAAAGTTGGAGCTTTTCTTATTAATATGCCCTGCTCTTAAGGACTTTATTCACTAGGGTGGGAAGTGGCAAAACTGACCACATAACCCCAAAGGAGAGTCTTCAATAGGGTCTACCTTATCAAGGAGAATAGAAAAGTCATCAAGTGCACTTCTCCCGGGGTAGTTCCCCACATTTCTCTGAGTTACAGGATGGTACCGCCATGCAGGGCTCAACAATCCAGAAAGATCCTGTGAATGATAATGTGGAGGAATTGAGGAAGACTGTCAGCATGGCAAGCAAAGTGTCCACTGCAACTGTTTATTCCAGCTAGGCCATGCTCAGATGACTTGAGTCCTTATTCAGATCCTGTTGTTTGACATATAATACAGAAGAGTACTGCACTATGTCAAACAGTAACAAAATAAAGTGTCTCACTGGCATCTAAATTGACTCCCTCAAAGTCAAATCTAGATCCGCAGTTGGATTTACAAAGCCAGAACAGCCTTACGGCTAATGATATGGTAAGCCAATTAAAATTTCAAAACCAACCTGAGAAAACTGCATTTCAAAGGCACAGTAGTTTTAATCAATCAATCAATATCTTTATTTAACCAGGGAAACACCATTGAGCATGCTCATTTGTGAGATGGACCTGGACAGAATACACAGTTAATATCCATACACAATGTATAAATCAGCATTAAAAAAAAATGCACTTGAGCCAATCAATATAAAATGAAAATAACAGTAATAACAAAAGCAAATATATCCATATGTTCAGGCTATTTGATAATTTCCAAGGTGAGGTAAGTAATGCCCAGTAAGCCTGGAAAATAACAGAAAGCAGAAAGAAAAAGATCAACAGGTGGGGGAAGGGAAAGTAATATAATGCAAGTAGGGGGAAGGAGGAAGAAAGGTGAAAGTAGAAGGTCAGCATAGAAAGAGGCATCTTAGACAGAGAATATGGTACTACTAAGTGGAATGGGATGAGTAATAGGGGACAGCCTGTTGCAGACCCATACCTGGGGATGAGGCAAAGATCAGGGGAGGCAATTACAGGATTCCTTGAAAGAACAAACACAGAGATTTTTAAATGCCACAATATTGATAGGCTGGGCCAGTTTCAATGTTTTTTTTGCAACTTGTTCCAGATTAGAAGTAAAACATAACTTATGGATGCCCTACCAAAGCACAATTTGAAATTGGGTACAGTAATAGAGATATTGGATGCACTTCTCAGGACATGCTTGCCTATCATGCTTAGTGGTAGACAATCTGAAATGTATTGGGCAGCTTATTGGTGATAGCCCTAAAGGTCCAGAGGGCAGAGTTAATCTGTTGTCTGTACTTGAAGGATGACCAACCCATAGCCGTGTATAGGAAGCAGTGATGCACAGAGCAGGGAAGACCAGTGATAAACCTTAAGGCTCTATGAAATAGCATATAAAGTTTAGCAAGCACAGCAAAAGGGCCCCGGCTGTAGAGGAAGTCCACGTAGTCTAGTAAGGAAAGGAAAGTGGTTTGGACCAGCCGCTTCTTCGCATCCTGCATAAGAAGGTGGTTAATCTTGTAAAAGAGACCTAGCCTCTGCCTAAGCTTTGTTATCAGCTCTTCAATATGGTCAATGAAGAAGAGTCTGTGGTCAATCCAGACACCCAGGTATTTGAACTTGGATACGTATTCCAGAGATTCGCCTAGGAGTGTAGTGATCTGTGGTAACATTCCATGGGTTGCTAGGTTTATTGCACAGCCAAAGGGAGAGAATAACATTGACTTGGTTTTTTTTGGCATTTAGGAGTCACTTCTAATTCAGTAACGGAAGTTGCAGTTGATTGAATTCTTGTTGAAGGGCTCTACATGCTTCTTCAGGAGTGGGTCTGCTAATGTACAGCACTGTGTCATCTGCGAACAGATGTACGTTGGCAGATTTGATACTGCCATCAATTCTATTAATATATATTGCAAAAGCAGAGGACCCAATATAGAGCCCTATGGTAAGCCTCTCAATAGGGGTTTTAATGGTGAGAGTTCCCCTTCCACCTTTACTTGCTGAAATCATCCTATAAGGTGGTTAGAGAACCATCTCAGGAAAGGGGCTACATGCCAATATTCCTGAGGGAAGAAAGGAGCAGGTCATAGTCGACAGTGTGGAATGCCTCTGTTAGGTATAAGAAAACTGCAAAGATAAAATTCCAGGAATCCAGCTCACACTGCCAATCCTTAGTCACCTTGGCAAGTTCCAAGATGGTACTATGCCATGGTCTGAAGCCTGATTGTAGACGGTTAAGTAACTTTGCAGACTCTAAATAGTTCCTGAGCTGAGTACTCACAATTTTCTCCAGTAGTTTGGACAAGATAGGGAGTAGGGAAATTGGCCTATAATTGTTGAGGTCACTGGGGTCTCCGGATTTAAATAGGGGAATCACATGGGCAGTTTTCCATTTAGGAGGAAGATCTCCCTGTGAGAGAGATAGATTAAAAAGATGCGTGATTTGCACAGCCAAGACCTGAAAAACAATGTTCAGGAAAAAACGGTCTATAAGGTCTGCTCTTTTCTTGGTATCCAGCTGAAGCAGGAGATCTTCAATCTCTTTCAATGATGTAGACTGAAGAAAGAATGTAGTGCTAATGCCACAGACATCTTGGTTCTGTACTCCAAGTTGTGAGCGGAGCTGCTGGCGGAGGAGTTATCAAAGGCTAAACCTGCAGTAGCAAAGTGGTTGTTAAGTGAGTCGAGGATAGTCGGTCTATCAGAGACTGCAGTGGCACCATTAGTAATTTTTGTAGGTAGGGAAATAGCAGATGCATGCCCTTCTATATCCTTTAAGGTTTTTCAAAATTTGGAAGAACACTTATAGGAAGGGTCAAGTTCATTATGGTAGACGTTTGCCTTTGCCTCTCTGACTAGCTTGGTATAGGTGTTCCTCGCACTCCTAAATAAGATCAAGTCTGCTGGAAGCTTAGTTTTCTAGGTAATTTTCCAGAGCATATGCCTATGAAGAAGTGTAGCCTTCAAGTCTGCCGTAAACCACCGGCAAGAATCATTCTTAACACAGACTTTAGTCAATGGAGCATGCTTGTCCAGGGTCCCTAGCACAATATCATGGAAGATGTTATATGCTGTACTCACTGACTTTGCTAAATAGAAGTCCTGCCAATGTGGGGAATCAAATAGATCAGATATGTAAGAACGGGGGTCAAAGTTACAGCGGCACCTCTTAATGATGAATTTGGATGGGGTTGATAATTTCAGGTTGGATCTTACACAGGCAGTGAAGCAGTGATCACTGATATATGAGAAGAATACTCCAGCATGAGGAAAAAGATGATGTTTACTAGATACAACAAGATCCAGCAGAGTGCTATTATTTGGATTCTTCTTGTTAGGATGTGTGGCTTCAGTGATGAGTTGTGACAACCTGAAGGAATCGTATATAGTCTTAAGAGGTGTGGAGGGATTGGAAAGCCAGTCCAGATTGAAGTCCCCTGGTATGGTAAACTCCATGGACAAGGCTCCCAATCAGTTGCATAGATGATCCAAGAGTTGTAAACCTGCTGATAGAGGCCTATAGCATCCTATGAGACATAAAGAGACAGTGGAGGAGATCTCAACTTTGAGAGTCAAACTTTCAAATTCTTTTGGAATTGAGGTCGAGTTAATGACTGAGGCAGTGAATTTATCCCTCATGTAAATGGCAGCTCCACCTCCTCTTGCCTGCCTGTCAGTTCTGAATAGGGAGTAGGATGGAATGTTTACCTCATGGTCATTGATTCCAGGTCTGAACCAAGACTCAGTGACCACTAGAACTTCGGGCATGGTGTGGCAGACCCAAGCCTGACTAGGGCAATTTTTTTAATAGACTGTATGCATTGACATGCATAAAGCTCACACCTTTGATGTTAGGTAAATCAGCAGGGGATGTCATAGCTGCCGGTGGACCAGGATTGAGTTTGACATTGCTTGAGCACAATAATAAAAGAAGCAGAAGTTTCCTAATGGCTCCTAGGAGCAGCCTGTGCACTCTAGTCCATTCTATTATGCAGGGTCTCTTAGGTAGAATTGGGGGATCCCTAAGGCTAATGCTAAGCAAACCTAGTGCCAAATAGATTAAAACCCTGGTCAAGAATGACAGGGAGGGCTGAGGTACATAAACAAAGGAGTATTAAATCATAACCTCCCTTTCCGGCTCAGTACGAGTTCCAGACCGCCTGGGTAGCAGAATAGGTTGTTCTAGTATGGGGAACTGGAGGACACATACATGACAATCAGGGTGGTCACAGGTACCGAGACAATCCATTAGTGTTCAGGGTTCAAACAAACCATTAGAAGTGAGCCGAGTAATTATATGAAACTCTATGAGGTAAAGTGAGAGGAAGGATTGACAAGGGAACAAACTAATAGCCTTGATTCTGGTGCCTAGACACAACGTATGCCGTAGAGCTTAACTGGCCTAAGTTTCAGATAAATGATGTGAAATATGCACAAAGGTAAAACAGGACAGCAAGAATCTTCTAAATGAAGATGAAAGAGGAGTGAAAGAGTCTCTTGAAGGACAAACTGGAAAGTTTGTATTTTGTTTCTTCCTGTGGCAGAATGTTTCACCAGAATTATTTCCAGAGATAGGCACCAGTTCTTGCAGATAGTAACAATTCAAACCAATATTTAGGAACAAAAGGAACTGGTCTAAGTACAGTATGGGAGTGGTTTCATATCCTTTGGTAAACAAAATTAATCTGCATGAAATAATGAAATGTAGTGGGATCAGATCCCAGGCACACAAACGGGAAGGGGGGTGTTACACCAACAAATCCAGCAGACTGATGGAATTTTAGATTGCTGGGCTTACTAACTGTCAAACAAATGGGTGTCAGGTCTGGTGGCACTGACAGCTGAGGTGCTGGAAGCCTTACCTCATGCTGCACTGGTGACCTGGGCTCAGGAATCAACTTGGGTCACCATGGTGCCAGCATTGGGGGTGAGGGTGAGAGCAGGATTGAGCAACTGCTGTCCTCTCCCTGTTAGGGGGTCACCTGCCTGTAGTCCTGCCATCACTGAATTGAGGTTCGGTGATGAGCGCAGGTGGTACTGGGTGACCAGTAGGGTGGGGCGTCCCGCAAGATGTGCATGCACAAGCCTCCACACATGTACATGGGAGTGGCATGGGAGAAAACCTGGAAAAAAAACAGAAACTACTAAATTAAAAAAAAACAAAAAAATAAATGGGTGTCAGAGATCATCTCAGAGGGTTTCCAGCGCATCCACAGAACATCAGGGTACTGCTTTCCTCAGTGCCAAGAAAAAAATGAAGCAAACTCAAATACAGATCATTCTCAGACAACTGTTAACCAGCAGGGCCATTGGTTCAGTTCTACTCAACTGAAGGGGAGGTAGAACACTCAATATTTTACACCGACCCTAAAAAGTTAGGAGAACTGTACCACAGCCTGGACTTGAAGTTCATGAATCAGTTTGCTACACTACATATTTTTATGGTAGGAAATATGCCCCACCTTCCAGTTCATTCAGCAGAGGGACTTCCTCACTTCAAAAGACTTGAAAGATGCCTAGCTACATAACCTTGAAATCAAGAATGGTTTGTCCCCACCCCGGTTGAAATAATAAAATAACTCATTGATGAGTCTGAAATACGTGCTTGTGTCTGCTGTTCTCAGACTTCGTAGATTTTTCAGAGGCCATTCGGAAGCATTCAGCCCTGTTTCAAGTGAGTAAGACTTCATTTCTTCATGAAGATTTGCAGATACTGTACTTTCTGTAATATGTTGCTTTAATCGGGTATGTATAATTTAGTATTTCTTTGAAACTTGGCATTTTTGCCTATTCCCTTCTAGACTGATCATTGCTTCAGTGTTTTGCACTGAATTTCCTTGTCTTTTAAAATACTGTTCTGTTTTTGGCTTAACATACCCTAGACCTGTGAGATCAGATATGGCTTGCCCCCCAACCCCACCCCCTTGTCTGCTGTTCTCATCCTTTTCATTCTAAGAAGCCTTTAGGCACATTTCATTCCTGTTCAACTGAGCAAGCCTGCTTTCCTTCCTAGTGAGTTATTTATATATACAGTATGGCCCATAATGCTTTGCTTTAGTGGGATATGTGTAATCTTTTTACTTCTGTCTACACATACAAATGATGTTGTTCCACTGCAAGTACCTAAGCTACAGCATACTGGTAATTCATTACCAATACCAGTGCCTCCAGTTCTGCCCACCCTTGGCACCAAGAGTGTTCACCAAAGTAATGTTGGTCTTGTTAGCAGCACACTGAGAATGGAAGGAATCAATGTGATTTTGTGCATACTGTAGGTGACTGGCTTACCTAGGCCCAGTATTATAAGAACTCTAGAGCAGTGAGTAACTGAGTGTGGGTTGTCCTGCAGTAACACGGTTGGATCATTAGTTGAGAGAAAAGCAGTCTCTATCACTCCAGGTACTTGGAAAGCTAGGGCCATCTGCAAAACAATCAATTACTTGATGTTTGAGTCCAAAACATGAACAGTGTATAGCATGCAGCAGTACAAGTCAGTGATGAGGGCTGTAGTAAACAGTGTGGGGCCTCCAACAGTTTCTAGGCCCAATAGTCTCATGCATACTGTGGAGATTACCAGGATGAAATGCTGTGTCACAGGACACTGCATTACACAAGGGATTACCTGACATTGACCTTACTTTGCTTCCTGCAGTAACTCTGCTGCAACATTCTTACATTATGCTGCATCCTTGCAGGCTCCACTGTACAGTAGATCAAATAACATGGATGAGAGGGCACATAAGACCACTCAAGCTGTCTATAATCAACAACTGTGAGGCAGACTCCCAAAATATCAGAAAGACAATGATCCTTATATCACCAGTGAAACACAATGAAATTTAGTGGGCACACCTAGCCAAACTTCAAAGAGGAGAGCCACTAAAAAAGAAATTCACCACATAATAGACATATGTGTGAGCCTGATGTGCTGAGGCTAGGATGGGCCAAAAACTCACCCAAGGCAGATGGACACATGAAGTATCATGATACCAATAAATGTTCTACGGATGAGGGCCAAGTGCCTGATCCTGATGCTTGTCTCACACTGTGCAAAGCAATGATGTTCTGTGGAACAGTGCAAAATATTTAAGTTCCACTTCGATCAGAATTATGTGGAATTTCTGAAATTTCGCAAGATTCCATCTAATTCCTTTGGAAGTGGAATTTCAAATTCCAAAAGAAGTATTTAGACTGCTGACTAGAAATTTGAAGTTTATATAAACCACAGATGATTTTCCTGCAGTTTACAGAAACTATGGATTATGATTTTGAAAACTGCTAAAAGCTAACCTGTTGTGTTCATAAATAGCATAGATTTAATCCACATTTTACATTGAAAGACTTTTGAAATTCAGTGGAATTTAGTACAAAATCTGAAAAGCAATTTGAATATGCAACTAATTTTGCTGCCAGTTGCACTTTGCTGAACTGTTGCTATTGACATGCAATGTTCTGTACTATTTGTACATTGTGCTTGCTCTTAAATGTCTGCTATGTAATTTTTACTTTTTGTTCTTATTATTGTAACATTACTGATATAACTTATTATTGCACTCTCCATGTTCCCTTCCACCTGAACACATCTGGAAGCAATCAATCAATCAAATTTATTGTTCAACATAAGTCATTGCACAAATAGAACATACAATTAAAAAAATAAATAAGTACAATCCATTACAATTGGTTAAATGACAATCCTTCAATATATCAGTATGACAAATAGTTAGTTGTGCAAATTAGCATACATTAGACATGAGGGTATTGTATGTAAGCTCTATACCTTAACAAACTCTACTTTTTATAAATAGATGAGTAGTATGTAAAGTGTTATTACTGGGTTCAGATCGGGATACCTACAGTACATCCCCCCCTTAATTAACACTATAATCTCATGGAGTCACATGATGCAGCTGCTTGAGTAAGACGCACTCCACTAGTGCTCCGCTCACCCGACTACCTAATTCAACCTACTAATCTTTCAACTGCCTATAGACTACAGATTGCTGACTACTTCTACTATCTCCAGGGAAGGAATTTGGGCTACTAATGGAAGCAGAGATGCACCAGGTGGTGCCCGGACACACTCCACCTGTAACGCTGGAGAAGCAGCCCAAAAAACCCAGGGCGAACCCTGCTAATACAGGCCACACTCAATCAACTCCTGCTCCTGCTTCAAATACTACAGAATCAACCTCTCTTAGTCTGGAGTGGTTTCTTTTGGAGTTTCAGCCTTTCTGAGACAAAGTTCGGTCTCTGGTTTCTGAGGTAAAGGCGATATCTAAAGCTTTAGATGATGCTACCAGATGAGTTACTGATAATGAAGCCATCATTTTCTCTGTGTAGAAGTGGATCAAAAAATCAGAAGCCTTGATTACCACATATCACCAGACCCTTACAAAATTGGAAAATAAGATTGAGGACTTAGAGTGGAGAAGTAGACGGAATAATCTAGTTGTAATTGGCATCCCAGAAAAGGAAGAGAGCACTGATTCTCTGCAGTTCATGCAAAAATTCCTGAATAAAATAGCTGGGCCTTCTCCATTCAGACCAAACTATATTCTGGAGAGAGCAAATGATGCCCTTAGGCCTATGCCTCCCACTACTGCTCAGCCTAGCCCACTAATCTGTCATTTTCTCAATTTTCAGGAGAAACAAAACATCTTACAAAAAATTAGAGACTTACAGGAAGTTTTGTGGGAAGTCACTTGGGAACTCAAGCAGCAGGCTGGTAGGACAGAGGTCTGGGGTTATATTCTGTTTTAACTGAAATATTTGAATAGTTTGTAAGTGAAATTAGCTCTATGTGTTAAAAATTATTACCTTGAATTAGAACTGTTACTTGGGCTGTGATATTGTAACTTTGGAGGCTTGGGGACTGTTGTTTGTCAGGGTTAATTAGAGGGAAATTTAAATGTGTTGTTTGCCTGGTGTTGGGGGAGGGCACATTAGCTGCAATTACCTTGTCTTTAAACAGGAATTACCCTGGCCTCCATTGTTCACTTGGGAACTCAAAGCAGCAGGCTGGTAGGACAGAGGTCTGGGGTTATATTCTGTTTTAACTGAAATATTTGAATAGTTTGTAAGTGAAATTAGCTCTATGTGTTAAAAATTATTACCTTGAATTAGAACTGTTACTTGGGCTGTGATATTGTAACTTTGGAGGCTTCGGGACTGTTGTTTGTCAGGGTTAATTAGAGGGAAATTTAAATGTGTTGTTTGCCTGGTGTTCGGTAAGAGCCCTCCCACTCACCCTGTTTTGTAGGCTTTCTTAAATACTGAAAAGCCACTGGGGGTTGGGATTGAAGGGCTGAGTATTTCTGTTTTGGGACTGAAATTCAAAGCAACAGGAGCTGGTGGGCCTGTGACATCATACGGTACCTGATGTCTGCTTACACACACTGTTAGTGGGACCAAACACACACTGGACTGTATGTGGTTGTGAGACTTGGGAACTTTATTGGTGGGGTTGAAATTGGGTTTGTAAATAACTACAGTCAGTATAGAGAGAAACTATATTCCAGGGGAAAGGGACGGAGAAAAGGGGGTGTGCCATTATAAACAGAGGGGGATAAACAGGGTTGCCATATTCCACCATGGCAGGCATCTTCGGAAGGGTTGTAGGCTGCACAGGCTGCGGGATGGCAATAATTCTAAATTGGGCCTGGAGAGAGGGAGGCTGCCCACTCTGTAGACAGCTATCTTGTATCAGGAGTGAGGTATATTGGTTAAGGAGTAAGCTGGGGGAGCTGGGGGGTGTCCAAGGATAATGGGTGTGGATATGGGCAGCAGAAGGGTGGGGCTGAGGGGAGGCTGGGGCAATGCTCTGAAATTACAGGACGTTATGTTACAGCAAGCAGGAGGGGGGATATTAGGGACAGAGGACCCTTTGATAGGGAAGTTGATGCTAAGGGGAAAGTGTACGGGGTGAACATTCTGAATACAAAGAGAGTGGAGGGGCAAGAGTCAGGAGGGGCTGTTGTGCGGAAGCCTAAAACAGCAGACTGTGGAAGGAGCTCCTAAGATGAACAGAGCAAGAGGGAAGAAGAGGGGCAGTTTAGAGGTGCAGTCAGGGAAACTCGGTTACTTGATGGAGGCTGACATAGAGTGTCACAATAAATTTGAGCTACTAAGCAACCTAGAGGGAGGAAGGGTTGGTGGAAATGAGGAACTATACAGAGGCTGGGGAGGAGTCGGATACCATAGGGCATCACAGACGCTATGGAAAGGATAGAAATAGTCCCAGAGGAGAGGAGAAACATATATGTTAAGCAAATGGGAGATGCAACATATTCCAGACATGAGGGAGGAGAGAATGATTGGAGAGAAACAGGGAGACAAGGAGGTGGGAGAGGAGCCCCCCTTCAGCAGGGGGGTCAGTACCAAGGATGGGGCCCTAGCTAAAGGGGACCCACAGAGAGCCTTTGGAGGCAGGGGTACTATTACAAGGGGGGAGGATGGTGGTGTGGGGGAAGGGAAAACCATCAGGGCCAGGATAAATGGTTCGGATAAGAGAGGGTTAAAGGGGACACCTATTCAGAGGGGTTTGAGTTAAGTGGGCAAAATAGCAAGGAGGCAGAAAGGGAGGGTGACAAGGGGGTCTCTCTACTAAGGCAGGAAGACCTCCACTGAAATTGAGATCATGAATAAAGGGGGAAGGGGGGCTGAGAGGGCATAGTGGAGGCAACCATAAGGATGATGGCAGTGTTAAGGTTCTGTTATTGGGAGACCGATGATTAGGGGTATCCAGTGGAGGGACAGGGGGTGGATGCCACAGCCAGGTGAAGGTAGTGAGTATCTCTGGGCTGACAGTGCACAGAGCAAAGTACATGGTGTATGGAAATGGTTAGGGATTGTGGAGGAAACTGGATTTCCTGGTGCATTTTGGGAACTAACGATCTAGAGGAAATAGCATTTTGAAATCCAAGCAAGGTTCCAAGAACTTGCCAGGGTCTGTCGGGATAATGGATGCAACATTTCCTTTCGGACATATTGCCGTACCAAAGGCCTCAGTGGAAAAATGAAGCACAGAGGTTAATGACTGGCTCAGGAAGTGGGGTGAAGAGAGTGGGTTGGGGTTAGGAACTGGAATGGAGTTTGGGAGGATAAGGGACTTATGCCAAGGACAGGTTTCATCATGCCCCATTAGGAAGGAAGTCCTTAAACAGGGGATGGCTGACTACATACAAGAAAGGTGGGTTTAAACTTGTGAGGGGAAGGGATAAGGAGGGCTGACAGCTCTCTCCTCCAGATGAGGAGAGTAGACTTCAAGCCCAAGGGGAGAGGGGGAAACAGATTGGGGTGGAGGTTTCAGGAGGAGCAGAGGGAGGATGGAAGTATAAGGAATCTGGGTGGGGTTCGACAAAGAGGATCAGGGATAAGGGGTGGGGGTTGGTGTTAGTAAATGCCAGGTGCTTTGGAAACAAGTTGCCAGAGTTCCAGGCCTTGCTGTTCGAGGGGGGATGTGGTGGCGGTCACGGAAACGTGGGCCAACAAAAACCATGACTGGGACCTAAATGTACGGGGGTACACTATGCTTAGGAAGGATAGAAAGGAGGGCCGAGGGGGTGGAGTGGCTATGTTCATTAGAGATGACATAGAAATTGCTAGGGTAGAAGAGGCAGAGGGAAATGTGGAGGCCTTATGGGTCACCTTACGATCCCCAGCAGGAGATAAGGTCAAGCTGGGTGTAGCATATAGGCCCCCAGGATGAGTGATGTTCTAGAGGATGGTTTGCTGGACAACATCATTGCCCAGTGTGGACCAAAAGGGAAGGAGTGGTGTTGATGGGGGACCTTAATATGCCAGGTACAAACTGGGAACCATGTCCTCTAAGGTGGCCAAGGAGCAGAGGCTGCTGGATGGCTTCCAGGATGTGTTCTTAACACAGCATGTGATGGAGCCCACAAGGGAGGGGCATGTCCTGGATGTGGTTCTGGCAGATGGGGATCTGGTAAGTGACATGGTTGTACAAGACCCCCTGACTGGGAGCGACCACAATACTGTCTGGTTTCAAATAAGCATGGGGGGAGGAGGGGTGAGATCTAGGACACTGGCAGTGGACTTCATGGGGGCAGACTTTATGGGCATGGGAAATATTCTCAAGGATCACTTGAAGGGGATTACCTCAATGACAAGTGTGGAAAGGAGATGGGAGGTCACATAAACCATGCTGGTGATCCAGTGAGGTACAGGTAACAGTCAGAGAAAAGAAGGCGGCCTACAAAAAATATAAAACAACAGGAGGGGATAGGGATAAGGAAATGTACCAGCTTGCATCTAGAAAAGTCACCCGTATGGTGAGGGGAGGTGTCCAGTAAAGAGCAGCGGTTGGCACAGGGGATACATGGAGGGGAAAAGGGGTTCTTCCGGTACATTGGGGAGCGTAGAAAAGCTAAGGGCCATCTCAGCAGATTGAGATCAGAAGGAAGGTGGGTGGAAGAGGCGAGGGACCAGGCAGAGGTATTTAATGAGTACTTTGCCTCTGTGTTCACTAGGGAGGGGGATGGGATATCTACAAAGCAAGGCACGAAGGGGATAGAATCGTCAGTAAGTGGGATCAGGGGAGCAACAGAAATGGAGCAAGTGGGAGGGAGAGGTACCCCAGGGGTGTCACATCTGGGTAAGGATAAAAAGGCCAGTAAGGTGGAGGGGATGATGATGCTGTCTCCGCAAAAGGGTGTGATTAGCCCTCAAGGCCCTAAAGAAAGACAAACTCCTGGGCGGATCGCATTCATCCAAGAGTACTATGGGAATTGTCGGATGTACTGGCTGCACCCCTGGCAGAGCTTTTCAGCAGGTCACTTGAGACAGGGAGGGTACCTAGGGATTGGCAAGAGGCACATGTGGTACCAATCCATAAAGGGGGGTCAAGGGAAGTACCAGGTAACTATAGTCCCATCAGTTTGACCTCGGTGGTGGGAAAATTAATGGAGAGTATACTAAAGGAGCGATTGGGGGTGTACTTGGAGGAGGTGGGAGGTCTGGATAGTCGGCAACATGGGTTTGTGCCAGGTAGATCATGTCAAACCAATCTTGTGGAGTTCTACGAATGGGTAACATCAGAACTGGACAGGGGTAAGCCTGTGGATGTATTATTCTTGGACTTCAGCAAGGCGTTTGACTCTGTCCCCACAATGGTCTGGTGGAGAAACTGATGGGGTTAGGAGTAGGCCCTTTGATGGTCAGATGGTTTGAAAACTGGCTAGCTGGACGCACTCAGAGCAGTGGTCTGTGAGGGAGCTCTCGAACCCAAGAGAGGTTGGTAGTGGGGTACCTCGAGGGCTCGGTCCTGGGTCCGATCCTGTTTAATGCGCTACATATCGGACATCAGGAGATATAGGGTGTGAAATGAGTCTTCGCTGGATGACTCCAAGATGGGAGCAGTAGTTGAGGGATAAGAGGGAGGTTGGCCCTGCAAGGGACCTGGACACCTGGAAGCTGGGCTCATACATGGAAATTAAATTTCAATATCACCAGTGCAGGTGTTGCACCTTGGTCAGGAAACCCTAAACACAGGTACACCCTGGGAGGGGAGGCACTGGAGGCCTCAATAGGGGAAAAAGACCTAGGGGTCATGGTGGATGCATGTATGAATAACTCTGAGCAGTGCAGGAGAGTGGCTAGCAATGCAAACAGGATGTTGGGATGCATCGTAAGGGGGATCACCTCTAGGAGCAAGGAAGTGATTCTGCCGCTGTACAATGGACTGGTTAGACCACACCTTGACTACTGTGTACAGTACTGGAGACCACACTTGAAGAGGGACATACAGCTTCTGGAGAGGGTACAGAGGAGGCAACTAAGATGATACGAGGGCTAGGATTTGACGATGAGGACAGACTTGAGAAGCTCTGCCTGCTTTCTTGGAGGAGAGGGAGAGAGGGGACATGATTGAGGTCTTCAACTCCAAGGGAATAAATAGGTAAACATGGAGGGATCTTTAGACTAAAGCAGGAGGTATCACCAGAGGGCATGGTTTGAAGTTGGAAGGTGGAAGGGTGAGGGGAAAGAGGAGGAGGTTTTTCACTGAGAGGGTGGTGGACCCTTGGAATGCACTGCCTGGTGAGCTGGTTCAGAGATCCACAGTGGAGGGCTTCAAGAGAGGGTGGGACAGACACAGAAAGTGGATGTATCAGATGATGACCTGTCACAGGGGGGTGGGGATGGATGATACGGGTTTCTGGAGCACAAGGGATGGGAGGGTCTCGGCACCCAACTAAGGATCTAAGGTTCGAGCAGACTCGATAGACCGTAAGGCCTAATCTGCTGGCAAATAGTATGTTAGTATGAAAGGGCAAAAAATCAGAGTGACACAAGATCTGCCAGCATCTGTACAGCCATGCTGTGCCTTATTCCACCCAATTGACTCAAAGTGAATAGCCACAGGCATAAAATTCTGCATTGTGTATCCCACTAAACTCCAGGTTTATCTGGATGATTCATGGTCTTCTTTTGTAGAACTCGATCCTGCATTGACCTATCTCAAGCAAAACTTCCCTGCCTTACTCTCCGGCCACTGAAGATCATCAGTAAGCTTGCAGGCAACGCTTTCAACACAAGAGAGTATCATAAGTAGTATCTTTTGACCTCTCAAGGTTTTACTCTGCTGAATCAGGATCCTAGATGGCATTTGCTTTATTTTAATCTCTGAGTGCTGAGTTTAATACTATGTCCCCATAATATGGCCCCAGTACTGATATTTTTTCTTCCCCCGATGCCAAAGCAAGCTGAATGGGCGCAGCATTTAAATAATGGGTCAGATTTATATTGCATGGCTTCACTTCTGAGCAGAGGGACAGTCAGAATTGCACATGCCTGTTTTGAGGGGCAACCTCACAGCATAAAGGCTGCAAACAGTTCCTGGGTTTATACAGCTCTCCACGACTCCATTTAAAAGAGGTCTTTTTTTTTTATTTCAATGGGGGTGCATACAGATTAAGGATCGGAGACTGTAGATCACATGGGGCCCCAGAATTTTGTCAATCCACTCCACAGACCTGGAGAAACTTTTTTTTCAAAACTTTTTACTTTCCTTCTTTCTTTTTTAGGTGGTACTAGGTCGAGCTATGTATTGAACATAGCGCATCTATTTCTGTATAAATTTTACAACCTAAGGGACATTTTGTTCTGCTTTTGCTTGGACTCTGTTTTCTTCAGAACAGTCTTTTTTTCCAGTTGACATGAAGGAAAGAGAGTGTTACATTGATCCTAGTTGGACTGTTCATGTATACTGTTTTGAAGTAGGGTTAGCTCGTACTATTTAGCAGCTTTAGCAATTGTTTTAGGTAGGTAGAAAAGGCAATATATATTTAATCAGGTGGGTGGGGAGAGGGTAGGGTCCTCAGCATGCTGACTGCCATGGACCAGTGCATTGGGGGGAGAGGGTAGTTCCTATGTTTGCATTAACAATAACATAATACAATTTAGTATAAAGCATATTAATATTTTCAGTTTTCACTTTGTTTCAGGGTTTAGTGGGGTGGTAGGTAATGGAATGTTAGCAATAGATTTAAATGGGGATATGGGGAAAGAGGTTTCTCAATGGATCTATTTATTTATTATATTTAACCTTGGGGGGGTTGTGTGTCAATCTAAAAACCAAATACCTCAGTTTAGCTGGTTTACTTTCAGAACTCGTAAAGCTAGATGGAGTCCATAGAAATTAGCGTGGAATTATGATGCAAACATTCAGGTTTAGTACATGGCATGTTAAGGGTGCAGGACATCCACTTAAATGTATGCTTCTTCTTAAACATTTAAATATTTTTCGTAGCGATGTAATTTTACTTCAAGAAACCCATTTCCTGCAAGCCGAGGAGACTCTTTTGAGATGACAGCAAATGGGTCAAGTATTTGCTACAGGACACTCTAGAAATAGTAAAGGGGTGGCCATTCTTTTGACCAGGACTTTTCCATTTGTATGTGAACAATGCATAAGAGACAAAGGGGGTAGGTATGTCTTCACTATTGGCAAGATCCACTCCTATAAAATCCTTTGGGAAGCATCTACTGCCCTAATATTATTTCCCCATCCTTTTTCATGGAATTAGTTTCAGTACTGACACACTTCCTTAATATCCCCATGATTATAGGGGGGGATTGGAATCTATCTTTTGACCCCATTATGGACAAATCACCGAGAACTAGGACTTGGGGACTTTTCCCATCACAGAGAACTTGTAGGGATCTAGTAGATCATCTAGGCCTCTGCGATCCCTGGGGAACCCTGCATCCTGTTGCAAGAGAATACACCTTTCAGTCTGCAGCCCATGGTTCTGCCTTGCACCTCTACTATTTTTGGATGAGTAAATCTCTTATTCAGGGTCTAATGGATAGCAGTCTGGGACCAGATACAGGGTCAGATAACTCCATGGTGACTTGCTTCCTCTCTTTGTCTCTAAACTGTGGAACTGACACTCAGTGGAGGCTCAATAACCAGTTATTGAAGGATAAGAAAGTTACGGATAGTATACTATTTGCACTAGAGTCTTACATAGATATCAATTGGGGTTCCACATAATCACTTTCCATAGAGTGGGATGACCTCAAAAGCTTTTTAAGGGGTAAGTTTATAAAATAATCTGCTATTAAAAAATGGTGAGAAACCCAAGAAGCCAATACCCTCTTATAACAAATTAGAGCAAAAAAGAAATCTTTATACAGAAATACCCTGGATTCAGAGAAAGAGACCCTAATAAAACTACAGAATAAATATTCCAAACTTCTTAGGGAAAAGACAGCATGGTCACTGTTAAAAACAAAAGCCACTTACACTGAACAAGGGGAAAAAGCGGGATGGCTTTTAGCCCTCCGACTTAAAAAAATCGAAACATCAAAATGTATCACAGCGATACATAAAGATCCCCATGACCCTCCCTTGACCCAGGCAATGGACATTAACAAAGAGTTTTAACAATATTATACATCCCTATATGCGTGTATGCCCAATTGTCTTCCCTAACAGAAAGTGGACTCTTATCTGGAGAACCTCCCCCTTCCCTCCCTTGCTCCCATTCAAATGGAAAAACTAGTTTTACCATTCACAGAAGTAGATATACTCTATGCCATTAATGATCTCTCTTTAGATAAGGCCCTGGGTCCAGATGGTTACTCCACAGACTTTTACAAAAAGTTTGCTCCTCAACTAGCCCCCCTCTACTTACAGTTTACTCTAGTATGCTTAATGAGGCTGATGTTGACCCCAGGATGCTGGAAGCCACAATTATTATACTCCCCAAACCAGGTAGCGATCTCTCTAAAATTTCTAATTCCATCTGATATCTCTTCTTAACACTGACCTTAAAATTATTAGCCTTTAGTATAGAGCAAGTTCTACCATCATTAATTAGTCCAGATCAAGTGGGCTTTATGAAGGGCAGGTCCTCAGTGGATCACCTTGGCTGCCTGTCTCACATCTTCTCCACATCCAGGGACTCTCCTCAGGGTGTGGTCTTGGTCTCCCTGGATGTGGAGAAGGCCTTTGACAGGGTAGACTGGCAATTTCTATTCAGGACTCTTAATAGGTTTCATTTTCCCCTGAAATTCATTTCCTGGATCCAAACATTATACTCTACCCCCTCAGCACGTGTCTTTTGTAATGGATTCCTTTCTTCCAGTTTCCCTTTAGAGACAGGTACTAGGCAGGGCTGCCCATTATGCCCCCTTTTATTCAACCTATAACTAGAGTCCCTAATAGTCTCCATACAAACATCTCCAGGGCTACATGGTTTACAATTGGGTTTGCTCAATACCAAAATTGCAGTTTATGCAGATGACATCCTGCTCCATATAACACAAAACAAACCGTCCACTCAGCATTTATTAGGTTTAATATGAGAGTATAGCTCCTTATCCAATTACAAGTTAAACACGGAGAAATCATTGATTTTTCCACTAAATCCCAATGTATACATGAAGGATGCACTTGAGCTGGGTTTTAACTGGGTACCCAAATCCATTAAATATCTTGGGATGTATCTTTCCACTAGTTCCTCTCAGATGCGGAGGATTAATTTGGATAATTTACATAAAACAGTGCAGCAAGATCTGAAAAGATGGCAAGATCTTCCTCTAACTTTATGGGGTTGAGTGACCATCATTAACATGAATCTCCTTCCATGCATTTTTTACCCTTTGAATCTCCTTAATATTTGGCTTCCCAAAGCATGGTTTAAACTTATTCATAATAGCATTTTGAAGTTTCTCTGGAAAGATAAACCCCTAAGATGAGCATACAATAAATTAGCCGCACCTAAATCCTTAGGAGGCCTTAAACTTCTGAACTTCAATTTCTATCATTGGGTGAGCCACCCAAGTAAGTACCTCTGCTGGGCCTCTCCTTGTATGCCAGACTGTACCCCTACCTGGCTTATAATAGAAAAAAAATTAATACTAGATTCTGGTATTAATCCTGCAGCATTACACATACCCCCTCTCCTTCATCACTCAGTTTGTATCCATTCACAATTGTGTTCCACTTTAAGATACGATAACACATGGGATCTATCACAGCCCATTTTCCAAAATCCCAATTTTAAGATAGGAGGGAAGCTAATCTTTGATCATTAGGTTTCACTTCCTCATGACTGTGTGGCAAGTGAATTCCACAGCCCCACTCAAGACTGGTTAACCACCACTGAAATATCAACAAAATTCGGTCTTGCTAATACTTGGGCATTCAAAATATTTCAGTTATGACATATGCTCACTGTATATTTCAGGGGATGCACCTTCAAGGATAACCCACAAGAGTGGATTATCATAGGCAGAACCTTAACCCTAGCACCACATGCTGTGTCATCCCTTTATACCTTGTTGTTCCCGCTGGTATTCCCGAAAGTAGATGGCATACCCAATTATTGGAACTCATTATTCCCTAATCTAAATTCTAAATGGCCTAAAATCTGGGAATCTTGTCATAAATTCATCACACAAGACCGACTACATTTAATGCAAATGCAATTTCTAAATGACATGTACCTTACTCCCTATAGATTATACAAAATGGGAAGAGCAGAAAATCCAGTATGCAACAGATGTCTCCAAGGTCTAGGTTTCCTTTACCACTTATTTTGGGAATGTGCAAATTGATCTCCATTGTGGGGACTCATTAAATCCAAAATGGATCCCCTTCTAGGTTTTCAGGCCTATTGTACACAGGAGGTATATCTACTAGGGGACTTTACAGGCTTTCCACCTATGGTTAGAAACTATCACATAATGATGATAGTCATGTCTGTTAAAAAAATAGTTTTAAAGCATTGGAAAGATTCTCTCCAACCTACTTATTCAGAATGGTTGCAAGAGCTTCTTTTTAATTTATGTATTGAGAAAATGAGACTGGTCTCAATAACTGAATGCGTATTTATAAGAAAAGATGGGAAAGTTTATATGTCTTGTACTCAGTTTAAAGGTATTTGTCTGATCAACAACCAGCTCATCATGTTATGCTCAGCTTTAATGTAATCATATCAACGTTTGGTTTAATTTCACTGTTGGCACAACGTGGTGGGTGGGAGGGAGGAATGCAGTGGGGTGGTAGGTGGGTGTGGGAGGATGGGGAGGTTTAAGTTGTTTGTTATTTTTATTACCATGTCTGTAAACAATCTTTGTCACCATTACTGGTACCTATTATATAAAACTCAGTAAAATTTAAATAAAAAAAAAACCCTGTAATTTCATATCTCATAATATTTGAGAAAACAGATCCAACAATGTGGCTCGATTAAGGTTATTGCTCACTTAATACTTCTGGGTTCATTCTTTTCCTGATTTTTTTTTAGCAAAAGCTAAAAACATTGCCAGGTCCTTCAGTATTTGTTTATTTTCTGAATTAAAAAGGAGGTCCAAAAATATTTCAAAGATATAATTTATGATGCAAGATGTTTGGTCAAATATTTATTTCTTATTTTTTCATATCATGGGCATTTCATAACGACATGGTGCAGATTTTCAGTCTCCCTTAAATAGCAATAACAATTTTCAGAGGTATATTGAGTGCTATGATACCTGATGCTCAAAACATTACTGGGAAATAATTCAAACCTATGTATCATTAAGACTTGTCTATAACCAGGATCTCCAGTTAAGAGTACATACTGTTTTAGATAATTTTCCTCTTTATTATTAGATAGCCAGTTCGAGGCTTTGAGTTGTTTGATATTTATAAGATCTCATTCTTTGTCTATATTATGAAGGGTCTTAGCTACTATTTTTGTATAGTTTACATAAAGTTCAGCCTGATATGTTAAATGAGTTAAACCATAGTTCCACAAGAGATGATGTATGTTAGCTAACCACCCATCTTTATTTGACATGAGGTAAGTGTTTTTTTCTTCAAGGCAAGATGCAATCAATGTTCCTTGAGTGACTGACATAATCTTGAGCCATAAATTAATTAAACTTATACAGTATGTGATCTTTCTGTAAATGGAATTTGTTCAAGTTGGGCTCTTACAAGTGAATCTGGAGCAGATCTGGGGAGACCTGATGTTTTCTTATAAACTGTATTAGTTGTAGCTTCTATAGCTTGAAATGTATTATTTCCCCAGATTTCTGTGGAATAAAGTCCCTGATTAACTAATTTTGCATTACTAACTTTTATCATTGGTTCAATGGTCATACCACCATGAATTCTACTGAAATGTGTGAGAGGTCATGCCCTAATTCTCATTTTGGAAGCTACATTGTTAACATGGTTTGACCAAGACATAGTGTTTGATGATAAATCCCAAATATGAAAAATACTTCACAAATTCCAACAGCTGTGAGTCCAAATAAAGTTTTTTGTATTTTCTTTGTGTGCCAATGGCCATAGTTTTTGTCTTTTGGATGTTTGGAGTTAAATGAAATATTTTGCATATTTTTTTAAAATTTATTAAGGCTTCTTAGCAAACCTAACCTGGATGTCGAGATGACAGCCAAATCATTCATGTAAGCCAGTACTGGTACTGAATATTGTAGTATTTTTGGAACATGATGAGTTGAATCATCAAGTTTTACTGAGATTTCATTTATGTAGAGATCAAAAAGGGTTGGCACCAGAACACACCCTTGGTGAACACCTGTATGTGTCTGTATCTTGCCTGTAAGTTCACCATTATTATTATATTTAACCCTGGTACATGTTTTAGAATAAATAATCCTAATTAAAGTTAAGAAATTTGAATTAATTCTCATTTCTTCCTATTTAAGCCAAAATATTTCCCTAGATATGCAATTGAAAGCAGCTGAGAAGTTAATAAAGGCAATAAACAATTTTTGTTTTTTCATCTTGCAGTATTTTTCAATAATGTGAGACAGTATAAATATCTGCATTTATGTCCCATTGCCTTTTTGATAACCAGCTTGAAGTGGGAATATTTTTTATTTGTAATAACCCAATCTTGCAATTTGTTTAAAGTGATTTAGTCACATTCCACAAATGCCTGTTTCACATAGTATACCATTGCCACCCATGCTTGAGATGCAGAAGCTACAATTTGTTTTGTAAAACAATCTGTCATAATCATTTTTTGTATGTTTTTGTTTCTGCCCACCTTCTAGTTTTCTGTGTGTGGCCACACCCCCAGAATGATGTCATGCAAGGGAACAGTCAATGTTTAACATAAAATAAGTAATTCTGAGTAAATTCTAAAGTTGATTTAAATGTTTGTTACTCAGAGGTGCAGTCCCTTATTTTGGTAGTGGGGACTGCAGAATAGCACCTAATATGTAGTCATATAACCTAGTTCTACAGAAGCTTGAAGAAATCAGGTATGTGTGCACATGGGCAGACTTGATGGGCCATAGGCCCTTATCTGCTGGCAACATCTATGTATCTATATGTGTGTGTGTATATATATATATATATGTAGCAAGGCATTGTGGGTATAGTGCATAGCTGATTTTTCTGTCTCCCTTATCAAAGTGCAGTCTCCTATGTCAGTAGTGTTTACAGCAGTACAGTCTGTAGAAAAAGTTCTGGAAACTGTTTTTGTGATGCAGATAGGCCAAAAAGATAATTTGCCAGTCTGTGTAGATATTGTTTGACTTTTACTGCCTACTGGTGAAGTGATAGGTCTGAAGCAGCAGCTTCTGTCAGAAAGTGGGAGCGTGATGATACTTTTCTATGTGTATGTTATAGGGTCTGAATGACTATAAGTAGTTCAGGAGTGTAATTATGGGTCAGACTACTTTTCTTTTTCTTTGGTATCCAGCTTCAGCTATGAGTCCAAAATTGTGACAGAAAAAGGATGCCTTCAATACCAAGACTGACCAACAGAGGTCTCTGTTTCAACACAGTACTTAAAAACTTTGTTTCCCTTGTATGATGTCACAGTTGCGGGTTGAAGCACTGAGAAAAAAGAGGCAGGGTTATGCAAATGAAACAGAGCACAGAAATAAGAGCATGTTTTCATGGAAAACAGCACTTTTTGGCAGTTTGAATGGTAGGAGATTGATTTGCAAGTCCTACAGGTTACTACTCCAATTTGCGATGGCAAACATGATAAAATCACTTTAACAATATTTTAGAATATACCATATTTTAGACATATTTTCAGTTAAGCATATTGGGCGATAGTTAACTGGGTTATTTTTATTCCCTTTTCTTGTGAATCGGAATAATTTGACTCCCTCTCCATGAATCTGGGGTGGAATCATACATTATAAATGTGTTAAATAAATCAGAAAGTACTGTATATCAGCCCACCATTCTATTTCAGTTTTGTAAAAATCTGTTGGGATGTGATCTGAACCTGGTGTTTTGTCATTTTTCTTTTTCTTACTTTTTTTTCTCTTGTGGCCCTGGTCAGCTCCTTCTCCGCTCCTCCTGGGCTGCTGTCTGCCCACTCTGATCTCTTCTCAGGCCACTGCCTTGTACTCCCCAATGGCTTACCCCCTATGGTAGGGAGGTGAGGGAGCCCTCCAACTCCCCCACTAGGCATGGATCCAGATCAGGTGGTGCCCGTGGAGACTGCACATGCTGGGAAGACAGCCATCAAGCCACATGACCTGGCTGCCACTATTTCTTGTTTTCTGCCCTTACAGGAGCATGGCATGCTATGTCATCTGCAACGGGGGTCGCAAATGCTCCAGTGCCCCCACATCAAGCATCTGCCATGCTCCCACCCCACGTTCTTGTGACTCCATGCCATTGAGCCCCAGCCTCTGCTAGGGGTCAGGCATGCACTGGCCACTGGTCTCCCCCCTCCCTGGAGATGGAGAGCAGTCCACCAGATGCTCAATCCATTTCCTCCCTTCTGATCCATGATGACCTGTGCTTTTTCCCGAACATGGGTCACTGCTGTGGTGTGAGGTGTGGTGCCAGCATCTCAACCCTCAGTGCCACCACACCAGCCTATGTGTTTTGTTAGATTTAAAACTTTTTATAGCTATGAGGGTTTCCTATGAAGTAATCCAAACAAGTTCTGTATCAATTACATTAGAAAAAATATTTTGTTCCTTACAGACAATATTTTTATAATAAGCTTCCCTTTGTGTTGCAGTAATTGAAGCTTCATATTGATTTTTATAGTTATTTGTTCTAGATGCTACTATTTTCCCCAAAATGTTGTCATCTTTTTTACGTATTGTGTCTAGCATTTTTTTGTCCATAATTCTTTTTGATGTAAAGTAGTTTGTTTTTTTTGTGGACATGATCTCTATATTCTTTCCTCCATTTATTCAAGATTTTAAAGCTCTTTTCTGTTGGAAACTGTCTTACACATCTCACCCAATTAGCTAATTGCTTTGTCTGAAACACAGTTTTTTATAGAGCCAGTTATGGTATTTTATTTCATCTGTTTTATTGTTAGTTGCATACTGTAGTAAGATATTTTCAGATTGGTGTATAATGTTATTGTAAATTTTAATTGGATCACTCTCTATTTTTAATATGTGATTAATTGTTAAAATTTAATCATTTTGGTATCTAATTCAAATTTAGGAATCAGGTTCCATCTTTCTGTTTTCATGTTATTGATAATTTCCACTTGTTCCTGAACACCCCTGTAGGTTTCTCCTTTTATGTTTCTATTTTTTTTTTAAGTGAAATGATCACTTTCCAGCACCTGGAAGCAAAATATTTAGCTCAGTATGTCTTTCCTGGTGAAACTCTTGAAAAAACTAACTAAAATAAATAAATACATAAATAAATAGATAAATAAATAAATACATAAATAATTGTTGTTCTGTCTGAATTCCACCATACATATTCCTCATTCCATACAACTCTAGTAAACAGTTCTGACAATTGCATTACAGAGTCCTATAGCTGCACATAAGTGAGTAGAAGGAGACAATCAAGACAGAAGGTGGTATTCAAGCTGATTCAATGAGCAGATATACATTTTTTTTGCTAATCACCTTAATCTACCCAATGTGGAAACTGAACAACCAGACACACATGCTGAGCAGAAATGTGTTAAGCCATTGAGAATGGTGCCACCAAACCAAGGTCTTCAAGGCAATCAAGAAACAATGTGACTCCTTTAAGTTAGGAAAAACAGCAAACAGAGCTGCTGTAACTGTGGGCTCACTGTGCTCAGGCAATTACAGAATGTACACACACAAACAGCCCAGCACTAATTAAACAAACTCTGATCAGAGCCAAAATGGCAGCAAAGTGATCTTATTGTTGGTGGTGAAAGGTGTGTAAGAAATAAGTAGTAGATACATGATGGATGAATGAGTTAGGGATTATTGTGGTTTCATATATCAATATATTATCATATAATATACATGAATTAGTTTTTGTTTTAATAGAAGTGTAGTGTTGTATGGGTGGTATGTACAATTAGGTGACTTCTGAGATGCACTGCGGTAGCGTCAATGTTGAGAACCATGTACAGGCTTCTATGTGAGGAATTAAATTTTTTATTGAAACAAATAGAAAAAATGTCATCACTGCATCTGAGTAACTTATTGTATACACTTACTACATACATAAATTGTTATGCAAGTTGGAAGGTCACTGTAGCTGACATTTATAAATGGGTGGGTTGTCCTGCAGATTACCTTCAATAAGTGAAGATGAAGTTCAGTTCTCAAATAATTCTTCATTTTTTTTGTCAAGGAAGGAAGCCTTCAGGCAAATATACCCATTTGTCAGTGTTAAACTTTGCAGTACAGAGTGCTGCTAAGTGCAATACGATGGCTGACTTGTATGCCACGATACTTACATATGGGGTGCTTATTAACAGCAAAATCTGTTGCCAGGATAGCCAATTTGCTAGGTAGGTGTGCCTACCCAGTGATGGAAAAAAATGGGACTTCTTTTATAATACATGGGCTCTATACTTTAGGCTGGGTGAATGGATGTGTAAGAAAACTGTCTTGCCCATATTTAGGATCAACAGTGTAAGACTGTGGTTAGGCAGTCAGCTACATGGTGCTGTGTCTAATGAGGGCCAGCCACATCCAAGATGGTATACATATGGCTTCCCATGGCTGACTAACCAGACGCTTACCTGCCCGTGCACTACTGCCAGACAGCTGTGCTGTCCCAACTGATGTAGTCCCAATGTCTGTATGCTCAATGGGGAAGAAGCAGATGCTTATAGTAATGCACTACAAGGTACTGCAGGATACAGAAGCTGGCTGAGCTGCCACAGTAGCGTGGAGGGGTAAGCCATTGGTAGCTCAGCTAATGTGCACTAGTAGACCCAGGTTCTGTTCCCTACCCAGCTACTGCTTTGCTCTTGACTTCCCCCTATAACTAATTTTATTGTTTACTCCAGGGTCTCCTCCCCCTCGGAGTTTATTTTAGTAACAGGGGTGTGGGGTGCAGGGGGGCACAGCCCACATATTGTGTTTTACAGCACATGTTGTGTTGTTCCTTAATCGGGAAGTTGGTGCTGTTGGGTGGCTGTATTCCGGGAATGTTTACTTGGTATCTCAAGTGACGGGATACTGAGTTTCAAGATATCATAGTATATCCACAGAGATATGGACACTGAGGTTCAGAGCAAGAAAATTGTGCAGTGGGGTGGGGGGGAGGAAGCAACTGCATTGTATTGAGTGGAGAGGATGCAGAGAGATGTGCTTCAACTCCATTCAGTGGATGCAGACAGCTATTGTGCATTCACAGTTATGTGGTTCCAGAGACCCTTCTCAATGTAATAGCTTCACTTCATGCATAGCTTTTATTATACGGCTGGAACAACTGTAGTAAAGGACAATCTCCTGTTGTCATGGTTACAAATAGGATTTGTCTTACAAGTTACACTTAATTATTTTCTACTCCATTTCAGCTTCAGTGGCTATTTGGAAGGTGCAGAAAAATGAAGCAAGAAGAAGCATTTCACTGTAATCATTATGACTTTGAAGTCTCCAAGCATTTCTTTCTTTCACACTGCAAAAAGTGAGCTGTACTGGGAATACTGCATTGGCAGGACTACCACACCTCTATATTGTTCTCCATTTTCTACTACTCATCCCCATGCAGGATCACCATCTGTCCTCACTGTCTGTGTAATTGATACGGTACTGTATATCAACCTGTATGAGGATTTAAAGAGGAGGTAGTTACTCAAAACATGTGGGTTTCTTTTTGATTTTGCACCCTTGTTAATAAAACATAATACTGAAACCTGTCTTGTGTAGTTATTGTTTCGATCAGATCTATTAAACTGCCTGACATGTCAGCTACATACAGATGCAGGATTGAGAACTAATCCCCCCCAAAAAAAAACATCTCCATAGAAACATAGACTCTGTCGGTAGATAATGACATGATGGCCCAACTAGTCTACACTGTTTTCTCTACCTATAGAGTTGCCACAGACCCTGCTTGGTGTACTGGTCTTCCCACCACTGCTAAGATCCCATTGTGTCTATTCCTTGCATTCTTGAACCCTATTACCATATCTGCCCCCGCAACCACCACTGGTAAGCTGTTCCATGAGTCCACCACTCTCTCTGTGAATAAGCACTTCCTCATATTTTCTCTGAGCCTCCCCCTTCTAACTTCATAGCATAACCCCTTGTTCTTGAGTACCTTTTTCTGTGGAAAATGCTTTCCTCCTGTGCCTTGTTTTTGCCTGTGAGGTATTTGAATGCCTCTATCACATCCATCCCCTTTTCCCCATTTCCTCCAGGGAGTAAATCCTAAGTTCCTTGAGCCTTACACTATAGGGCTCTTGATGAAGGCCGTGCACCATTTGGTTCCCCTCCAGTATACTGTCTCCATCCTCTCTATGTCTTTATGGAAGTAGGGTCTCCAGAACTGTACACAATACTAAAGGTGTGGCCTAACCAGTGATCTGTACAGTGATATTATTACCTTCCTCCTTCTGCTAGTGATTCCCCCTCCTATGCAACCCATCATCCTTACAGCCTTCCCCATTGCCTTATCACACTTCTTTGCTATGTTCAAGACATCAGAAATTATCACCCCCAGGTCCCTTTCCTGCTTTGTAACTCTTAATACCTCTCCTCCAGTTGGTATGTTGCCTCCAGGTTCTTATACCCCAAGTGCTTTATTTTGCACTTCTTTGCATTAAAACACAGCTGCCAAGAGGGTATAGCACTGGGCCTCATGGCTCTGTGGGACCCCTGGGTTGTCTCACTCTTCCCCCATCCTTCCCTCTGTTTTCTGAGATACGCACCCCCCTTGCTGCACATACAGTTGATTTTTATTTTTGTGTTCCTAGTTTTAAGACCAGCCTACTTTGAGCTTGCCAGTCTGACCTCTATACTGCACCATATTTCTCTAATAGATTTTCTGATGAACTCTGATGTATTATAATAGTGATTGTGACTGCTTATGTTTAAATGTTGTTTTGACCTTGTTTTTGATCTCTTGTTATGTTATGTCTTTTTATTCTTGAACTATTAGTAAAAAGATGAAAAAAAAAAAAAAAAAACAGCTGCCAAGCCCGAGACCATTCTTCCAAGTTTTCTAGATCACATCTCATTTTTTCCACTGCTCCCAGTGTGTCTACTCTGTTGTAGAGTTTTGTGTCATCTATGAACAGGCTTCCTTTCAGCCCTTCTGCAATGTCACTGATGAAGACATTGAAAAGAACTGTCCCTAGTCCTGATCCCTGTGGTACTCCACTGGTCACTATGCCTACTCCGGAGTGACTGCCATTATTCAAAACTCTCTGACCCATATTGCCCAGCCAATTTTCCACCCATTTTACTACTTTAGGACCTATTCCTAGGCTACCCAACTTGTTTAGCAGTCTTCTATGTAGAACAGTGTAGAAAGCCTTGCTGAAATCCAGGTAGGCAATGTCCACCACTCCTCCTTGATCCACTTCCCTGACCCAATCAAAGAACTCAATCAGATTTGTCTGTCAGGACCTCCCCACTGTGAATGCATGCTGCCTCTGATCCTGCAGGTTATTGTTAACTAGGTATTCCCTGATACTTTCCTTCAGTAGTGTTTCCATTACCCTGCCTACTACTGATGTCAGGCTGACTGGCTTGTAATTTCCTGCCTCCTCCCTATTTCCACATTTGTGGAGTGGGACTACATCTGTCCTCCTCCAGTCCCTTGGCACCTCCCCTGTTTTTGTTTTTTGTATAATATTTGTATTAAACTTTCAAGGCTTTTAGCACTTACATCAATCTATACATCATGAGAGGGTACAGAACACATATATGTCATAGAATAGAGACTACCATTTGAATAATACCCACCCAGCATTAGAATGCAACGGGGAGAATTAGACATATACAGTAAGAAACATATATAATCCAAAAGCCTACAGCATAAAGGAAGCTTCAACCTGGGGAATTACCACTGGTGGGCCCCTTATAGAACCATCAGCATGTGAACTATAGGCGCAAACCCCTAATACACATATAAACCTTTAATAACTAACAGCCCCAATGTTTATCAAAGAAACATCCTATTGCCCCTACAATTATAACCACCCAACTGACCCAACATAGTGTTATAATCGTTACCTCTCAGGCCAAAGATAAAGTTGGCTCCAAAGCAAAACCTCAGCAGACTCCCTAAGCCCTTTATTAGAAAGAGAGGCAATAGGCAACATTTTTAAGCAGTCAAGGGAAAATACGTATTGATTAGTTTCTCATTTTCTAACCCAAGTCTAAATTATTTACATTCCTCTTTATATAAAATAATAGAAGAGAAGTCCCATTGAGGTCTGCAATCAGAAAAGGAAAAAACAATAATAAAATTTTGCAGGTTTTAAAACCATCAAATTAAGTCCTGTAGCACTCCTTCAATGTGTTGCTTCAGCAATAACTTGCCCACCACTTGGTCCATGTATAACCATTCTTCTAGAGGGGAAATCAGTTTGTCCATTTGTGGTGCTAATATCTTGTAAAGTTACCCTTCTTCTGACCCATCATCTCTTCACCCCATAGTTTTCTCCTGCTCCATAGAACCCATCAGTTTTTGGGCCTCTGAGGGGTTGTGAAACATGTAAACCTTATCTTGCCATTCTAGCCTGATCCTAGCTGGAAATAGTAGTTGGTGCATAATTTTAAGTTGTCAAAGATGGCTCCGTATGCCATTGAACAATCTGCAACGTTGTTGGGTTTCATATGAAAGGTTCAGATATATAAACAAAGTCGAGTCCCCATATTTAAAAGATCTCCTTCTTCTTGCTGCCCGCTAAAATTCTATCCCAGTCTCCCACTCCCGAATGTACCACCACCAGTGTCCGAGAGCCGCCTTGTTCCTGCAGCACTCTGTGAGGAGTCAGTCAAAAAGCTCTGTCCAGACCAAGCGGCTGGTCTTCTTCTCCCATACTCAGCAACCCAGGTAGGAAAGTCTGCACAAAGTCGAGTGAGTCCTCCCCCTCAGCTGACTCCGGAAGCCCTAAAATTCTGATAAGGTGAGGTAAATACTCCAAAATTACTTTAAATCGGCAAATAATTAGTAAAATTATACAGAGCTGAAAAATATTGTTGTTTCCACTATGCTGCTCAGCAGTGCCCCCACCCCTGTTTTTAATGATATGATGAAAAGGGCTGTCAAAGGTGCAACTAGCTCCTCTTTCAGTTCTCTCAGTACCCTGGAGTGCACTATGTCTGGTCCCATTGTTTTGTCTACTTTCATCTTTGACAGTTCCCTAAGAACTCTATCTTCTGTAAATGGTTTTGTGTCCACTTCCTGTCCCTTTATACCCTTTCCCTTTACCCTTAGCCCATTTCCTTCCCCCCTCCTCCATAAATACTGAACAGAAACAGTTGTTTAATAAATCTGCTTTTCCGTGGTCCTCTTGCACATTGCACACTCCTTCCCCTTTCAGTCTTACTACCCCCCCATCCTCCTTTTTTTACTTATGTATCTAAAAAATGCTTTATCTCCTTTTGTCACTGTCCTGGTAATCCTTTCCTCTCTCTGTGCCTTTGCACTTCTAACTGCCTTCCCTTCCTCCTTTTTTTTTCTCTGGTAAGCCTCCCTATCCCCCTCCTTCTGTGTTTCTGCACATTCTAAATGCCCTTTTTTTGCTCTTACCTTTTCTGCTACTTCCATAGAAAACCATAGGGGACTCCTTTTCCTCTTGCTCTTGCTCATCTGCCTTACACAGAGGTTTGTAGCTTGCCTTATCCCCAGTTTTATTTTTGCCCACCTTTCCTTGACTCCACCCAGCTTTCCTATCCCTGCCAGGGCTTTCCTCAGGCATTCTCCCATTTTCTTAAAATCTGCTCTCCTGAAGTCCAGAACCCTCACCCTTGTGTGAGTAGATTCTGACCCAGTCCTTACCTCAAACCACATTGTATGGTGGTCACTGTTTCACAGGTGGTCCCCCCACTTTGACATCAGTCACACTGTCCCTGTTTGACAGTACTAAGTCCAGAAGTGCCCCCTCCAGAGTGGGTTCTAACAGTAATTTCCTGAGGAACTCCCCTTGAATGGAGTCCAGGATGTACCTACTCCTTTTTATAGCTGCAGTGGGGAAACTCCAATCCATGTCTGGTAGATCGAAATCTCCCACTATCAGTACCTCCCCCTTGTGAGCCATCTTCTGGATTGCTTCCACAATATATTTATCAACTTCTTCCCCTTGTGTTGGACTCCTGTTCGGATAGAAGATCCTTTCCTTCTTCTCAGAGTTACCCACAGTATCTCCTCACCTCCCTGCTCCCCCTGTATTTCTGTGGCTTTTATGTTATCTCTTACACACAGAGCCACTCCTCCCCCCTTTCTACTTACGCTGTCCCTTCTGAACAGCATATATCCTGGAATGGCTACTTCCCAGTCTTGATCTGGGATGTTGAAGCCTGAGTTACACTGATATCACTTACAGTAAGTAAACTCAGGCTTCGTGCACTTGAAATCACTGTAGCTGCACAATTTTCCCTGGGTCTGTACAGTATGTGTGTTCCTGCAAGGTTCAGAGAATCAGCTGTTCCCATTCAGTGGCTCCTACTTTCAAGCTCCAGGAAGTACAATGGATAGAACAGCTGATTTCTGACAGGCTTCATTCATGATCTAGGAGCTGTCATAGGCACATGCACACCACACTGCAGACATGTTTCCAGTTTCAAAATAAAATTAAAATAAGATATGTGTATTCGATCAGTGGACACATGACTTTTGTGCAGTTTTTGGAGAGCTGCTGACAAGCTGGTATTACAGGTGCTGACGTCTCACTTATTGTAAATGCCATCACCTTGTATGTTATAGAGCTGTCAGTTGTACAGGTTTTCTGGCAAACTGGCAAGCACTTAAGCATTGTCTGTTCAATTCAGGTATGTTGTAGTTCTGAAAAGGCTGTCACAAGTGAGAAGTGTTGTAATTTAAATGCTCACTGACTGACCTTATGGGACAACAAGCATACAAAAACAGCTGAGAATACTGATAAAAACCTGGTCTTAGTCAATATTTAAATTCACCACCACAATTTATAACCTAATTGGATTATTTTTTTTTATTTTATTTTATTTTTTTATTTATTTATTGAGAGAAATTGGAATTACAATCCTTTGAGTCATAGTCTCCTTTGCAAAGGCTCCACGTCAGTACAGAAATGCAGAAACATTACATTTAATGACAGTTTTACATTGGTTACCCTAACATGTTGTTGCAAAACATACAAAACATTACTGCTTGCCCATTATTTATAAACGGGCTCCCTGGATTCATGATGCCAGCAAGGTTTAGTGAGCATGGATGCCCCGTGATCTCAGGATGGAGAATTTAGGTTTTTAACAGCTGCTACCCAACCTGTACCAGGTATGACATTGCAGTACAAGTCCCAGTAGGCCAGTTGACCCCCACTGATGACCAATCGCTTGATGGTCTAACAGACTCCCATCCATTCCCCTGCAAACTGGTATCACATTAAAACAGTGTGGCAGTTACAGAGACTACTGCTGAATGACTGCAATACAGCATGAACACTATCAGTGAAGGAACAGTAAGAGTGACTACACATATATGTGATTGTAAAGTATGCAAGACTAAATTAACTGAGCAACTCACCAGATCGGTGACCAGACTTATAGCCCACCCCTCAATCCAGGAGTGCCATGGAGTTAAAATCCTTCAGATGGAGGGGGCTTGGGCTGCACACCCACGGGGGGCACAGGGGAGTGTGCCCCCCTGCATGACGTGGGTGTTCCTGACTGATAAAGGTGGGTGTGATCAGGGGGTTAGGTGGTTCAAGATGGAGGTAGAATTCATCCTGAGCCAGAGGGAGATGCCTCTGTTAATTTATGGAGGCTATGTATTTCACAGGGACAAGGAGGTCCATGGCAAGATTTATTGGAGGGGTGGGGAGTATATGAGTGGTATCGCATACGACTTGCAGGTGCACATTTGAACTGTGTAATATTCGCTGCATGTAGATGTTCGCCAATGTTTCAGTAGCCTGAGAATACATGCGCTAGGATATGTGATTGCTGTAATTGCAGTTGGTGTAATAAATTTGCCAAAATTGCTGTTGCCCTGAAATATTCACTGTACTGACATGGAAACCTACACATTTTATTTCAAATGGCTAAATGGTACCCCCTCCTTAGCCCCAGATCTCAGACTACTTTGTCTGCCTGTGTTGCCCTCCCAATTGATACTGGTCAGGGAGTCTTGCTGTAACCCAGGAGGTGGCTCAGAAAGTTGAGGTTCTGGCATTTTGGGTTTGACTTCAGTTGCATTTCGGCATTCCACATGGTTACGGTTCAGGTTCCAGGTGGTTCTGTCATTTTGGTTCTGGATTTTCATCAAGTGTCATTGTTCCAGAACTGGAACACCATAGTCACTACTAAACCAACCCTGAACCACACAGAATGCTGGAACCACCAAAATGCAACCAGTAGACCATGTGGAACCCACCAGTAACCCATCCCAGAATGTTGAGCTTACTGAAATCTGCCCCAAGACAACAGATTCACCACAAGCATGACTGAGGAGCTAGAACCAATCAGAATGCAAGCACATGAACATCTGAATGCACCCAGGATACAGAAATAGAGGCAGATATTTATAAGTTTGTATTTTGGCTGCATTCCAAGGGGGGGTGTCAGATTCTGGGTGCATGACAGTTCCGTTTAATGAACTCCAGTGGCTAAAGAAAGCAGCCCCCCATTCCAACATTGTGCAAATGAACTCAAAACAGCCATAAAACAGACTTTCTGCTGTTGAGGATTATATCCCTCATGTAGATACAAATATGGCTACAGAACAAAAGAATCAGCCATGCTTACAAAACAAATAATCAAAACGGAATGGAGATCCTAAAGGAACAATTTAAAATATTGGACTTTCCAGAAGGAACCAAAGGCAATAGCATTCTGTCATTTTTTTTTTTTGAAAAAGAGCTCAGTGAAATAGGCTGCAACCACAGGCTAAAGAACCAAAATTGTTGCCCACATATCTCCTAATCGAACCTTCAGCCTTGACACACCAGAAACATCCCCAAGTGATTTTTTATAAGATACCTTTGATATCAAAAAAGAGAACTGATGCACAAGAAATCAAGGGAAACAGATTTCAGTTTCAAGGGAAACAAGTCCTTGGGTTTCCGGATTTTGGGACAGATGCAACTAGGGAAGCTCTATAACCATCTCAAATGATCTCATGGCAAACTAAACAAGATCCATTTTCAACATTCGGTGCCAAAAACTGTACAGTGAGTGAGTATAGGAAACGCTACAGAACTCTTTTAACTTTACTTCATGGCATGCCAGAAATTTAAACTTTACTTCATGGCATGCCAGAAGCAAAATACTAAATATTTACTGATGCTGAACAGATTACTGCTAGGCAGGTTACAAAGTGAGTTCCACCATCCATCCCCACTGAAAATGGAAAGTAATAAATACACTTGCCAGAGTCTGGGCCATGATCTAGGTAGGGGATATGTTTACTACTGGTCCATTTCTTTATTTTAATTAAACTTTATTGAAGTTTTATAACGCAATGCATGTCCAGTTCTAAAGTAAGCACTGTCGACCCCCCTCACCCCCGAGAAAATGGACAGTAATCACTCATCATGCTAAATGTTTTAAACCTAACCTTCTGACTGTAAGGCTCCTCCTCCTCTCATTGATAAAGATTTACCCCCACAACTATGATCTGCACTGAAGCTATTCATAAGCTGGCAACTGATACCACTATTACCTGCAGTGTTTCATTCTGAGTTTGACTTGCATCCCTAGGACAGGGGTTTTTCCATGTGCACATCAATCAGAACCCAATGTTTCCTCTTATGTTTTCTCTATTTAGAGATCCCTCTGATGCATCATTGTGTTTGGAAGCTTCATTTTTAAAGACTTTGCCTACCTAGTCACATGATTTGCGGGAACACCGTGATGCAACCAAATGTATAGGCAGTAGTACAGTATGATAGCAAATAAGCAAACTACTTTTGTGTCTTCTTTTTTTATTCCTTTTTATGGCTACATGCATCAATGTGTTAATGTGGACCATCACAAAATGTTTACATGTTGCCACCATCTTCCTTTAAATAAAAAAGGCACATGCCAGAGCCTGAGTCATGAGTCCTAGGACCTAGGTAGAAGATTCCTGAGGGGGGTGCATTACCTACCTCAGGCTCCTGTTGTTGCTATCTGCCTGCCTGCCACCACTCGAACTGGTCCTACTCACTCTGCTCACACTTTTAACACCTCACTCTGTCAACTGACTTACCTGCTCCAATCCCTGGACCCTGGTGACTACCGCCACTACTCAGATTATCCTTAAATGTATTCTGTAGGCAACTCAGAATCTCACTAACAGTCCTGCCACCACTGCTTTCTGCAATTGCAAACATGTTCCTTTCCCAATGTATGCTCCTTGGAGTCCTCTCTCAGCTGATAGCTTTCCTCCAGCATGGTTCCAGTCCCCTGCTCTGCCACAGGCTCCAATCAATAAACGTTGATCCATTCAAATTCTGAGAACTGGTGCTGTGACAGGTAAAGGGCTGGCAATTTAAACCTCCTGCTGACTGACTTGCAACACACAAAAATTCAGCCAGTCAGCTGAGAGATGACCAGTCTCTCCTTCCCGACCAATGATGTTGTGTTGCACCCAGGCTCACATGCCATTTAGCACATACCAATGGCAGCCAATCAGAGATTGCACTCCAGATCATTGGTACAGATAGGTGCCTTCCTCTTGATGCCTGGATCTGAAACTGAGATGATGACAAAAGAAAGAACAAACAAACACTGCATGGATTATGGTGCTGGTATGCTGCCTGGCTGCTGCTGCCCCCCCAATGCCATCACATAGTCACATGTATGACTGGCAACCTGGCATCCTCCCACTGGATCACAAAAATTAAGTAAACAATAAAGGTTTATTTGCTAAAAGGGCACTTTATGCTGCAAGTAGCCCAGTTTGTTTTGTTGCTTTCTCTAAGTCAGCTTTTTTTACAGTACACTCAGCCATACCAAATGTATGTCCGCTGACATCTATGATGGGGAACAAATTAAGAATTAACTTCTTCTATGGTGTCAGACTTTGCTTATGCAGTCAGATAATGGTGTTGTGTGTCAGGGAGTAAGAAAATAGTGCAATGGTGAATGGAGAGGATGCAGAGGAAATTCAATTCCACTCCAGTGGAAGGACATAGCTCTCTACAGTTGTGGTGTATTTTCAGTTATGTGCAAGCAAAACCCCCTTTTCAATGTAATTGCACTTTGTAATGCATGGCTCTCACTATGCAGCTGTAAAAATTACAGATTACAAAAGACCTAAATGGTCACAAAAAGTTTATTAGGATATACTGTATTTAGAAACCTAGAACCCTCCTCTGCTGTCCACCAATGTTTTGCATCAAAATGTGTAGGCATTCTGTCAAAGTGACAAAATAACAGCTCATTTTCCCCATGAAATGCTGGTGGACTGTGGAGGGGTATCTCCAGGGTTGTAGGTATCCCCATGGAGATAGACCTAATGGCATCCAAGCAGAACACTTTAACATAGATGAACAGAAAATCTCAAGGTTCAGGGTAACGTAGTCCTCGTTAGTATAGTGGTGAGTATCCCCGCCTGTCACGCGGGAGACCGAGGTTCGATTCCCCGACGGGGAGTTGTGGTTTTGCAACACTTGCTCAGCTTGCAATGGCATGCAGGCAAGTGGCTGCTCACAGAGCTAGCATTAGTGTTGCTGTCATGTCAGCTGCTCGGGAAGGCTAAGAAGCCCACACCTTCTCCTCTCCCCTCCCATCTGCTAGGAGGCGAAGCACTTATCCAGATGGGGTGGGCAGAATGAGAAGAGATCTGGATAAACTAGCAGAATGGTCAGAAGAGTGGCAACTGGGATTTAATGCAAAGAAGTGCAAAATCATGCACATAGGGAAGAGAAACCCTGAAGCCACTTATAGGCTGGGAGGGGAGTTGCTAGCAGTCACAAAGGAAGAAAGAGACTTGGGCATCATCATCACTGATGACCTAAAATCATCCAAACAGACCTCTAAAGCAGTAGGTAAGGCTAGGGGGGTGTTAGGGTGTATTAGTAGGGGTATCACAAGTCGTAAGAGGGAGGTAATAATCCCTCTGTACAAGACATTGGTTAGGCCCCATCTGAGTAATAAGTGCAGTATTGGAGGCCACACCTTCACAAGGACATTAACCAAATTGAGGCAGTCCAGAGAAGGGCAACCAAAATGGTGCAGGGACTGCATCAGAAGACATATAAGGACAGATTAACGGAGCTCAATATGTATACCCTGAGCAAAGGAGGGAGAGAGGTGATATGATCGAGACATTTAAACACCTTAAGGGCATAAACAAGGTGAAAAGAGTCTAACATGTTTAAATATAAGAAAAATAGCAGGACAAGAGGACACAGCATGAGATTAGAGGGAGGCCGATTAAGGGGAATGAGGAAATTCTTTTCACAGAAAGGGTGGTAGATGCATGGAATGGCTTACCACAAGAAGTGGTGGCTATGAATACAGTGCAGGGCTTCAAACAGGCATGGATAGGCATAAGGAGCAATACAAATGACTATGAATAGATAGGTCACTGACAGAGCAAAGGCCGATGGTACATTTATAAGGTAGAAAAAGAAATGGGCAGACTGGATGGGCCTTGCGGTCCTTATCTGCCGTCAACTTCTATGTTTCTATGTTTCTATGTTACCCACAGTTAGTGAAATTGTCATGTTGTCCCTGTACTACATTTTTTGTCAGGTATGCATCCTCCCTCCTCCCATACCCATGAACCAATAGTGGATGGTGTTGCCCATAATTGGCCATGAAGATCAATTTGGGTCTACGGCGATACTGTAGATAGAGAAATATGGGCATTCTGGGTTGGCCAACCAGTCCTTATCTGCCTTCAGATTCTACGTTTCTGTGTTTCTATGGTTGGTTTCAGATGCTGTTAGATATTGTGCTTAATGAACATGATCTCACTGCTATGCAGACAGGACCTTCTGTCATAAGAGCCTATCCACCACACAAACCTGATAGTCTGATCCTCTCAGCCTGGCAGCTAAAAGGTAAAGACTCACAAACCTAGGACACTCATCATCAGTGGTAAGTATATTCTTAGGCACTCCAAAGGATGCTTCGCCAACAACCCCTGTTCTAGACAATGCAAAATGAACTTGTAGTCTCAAAGGTTCAGAGCCTTAAAGATGATGGGCCCTTGCTTTCTCTGGCATGCCTTGTGAAATGCCCTCCCTACACACTTGCTTCCCTACTTTGTTTCAGATCCCCCATGACCCTTCTTGTGGACTAGCTAAAAGCACAAAGTGTTACCTCTAGGACTAGAGATGTGTGAAAAAAACTTCCAATGGCAGAATTTCCACAAAAGTCAGACTTTCATTTCTATGAAAGTTCATAAATCCAATTTTCAACTTTTGAACAACTTTTTCCAGCATTCTACAGTAGTCCAGTATCATTTAATATCTCCCTGGTGTGTAGTGGCACCATCCCCCCCACCAGTCACTGATTGTTATACAGTGTCAAGCATATATTGTCCAGTGCCCCACCACCCGAAATAGAAATTCAATTCCCAGTGGCTAGTGGTTAAATGTGGCAGAATAATGCATTGGAAGGTGCTCTATGGTGTGCCAAATATCTTGACATTAAGATGCACTGGACCCATATTTCAAACAACATGCAGTGGCACACTGGACATGTTGCAGTGTGTATGGTGCGAGTGGTGACTTGCATCACACCTTGCGGCAATTGGGATTTTCAAATTTGTGTGCCTCAAACGACCGCTGCAAGTCCAGAACCTGGGACACAAGGGAGTTAGACCACCATATCCTTGGTCTACCTTTGTGTCCAGGATCATGGCACTTGCATCAACCCTTTGGTGAAAGGTGCCATAAAGTGGGGGCAAAGTTGAGAATACACCACCCTTTGAAAACTGTATTGGTCTGTGTCCAAGGAGATTTGGTCAATCTGTGAACCCCTTTGCTGCAAACCCTGCTTCTACGTTGTAAAATTGAGCCCATTGTCACAAAATTATAGGTGCCCAAAGGCTGTCATTTTATTTTCTGTGATACATTTCATGAAAATTTGTATCTGCGTATGACTCAGGCACCTTTGGAGCTAGAAATCTGAAACTAGGTACATATATAAATATAGTAAAAATCCATATACCGGCAAAATGTTATAACATTTTGATGAATGCTTTCAAAATTAGACTAAAATGATGAAAATCTAAGTTTTGGCAAAATGTTTGGCTTTCTATACGCAGCCCCCTTTAAAGAATGAGACTTAAAACCTGGTGCACCTGCTAATGTTGCAGGTTTCTCTAGATCCTTAAGCTGTAGAGAAATATGATTAAGAAACTTTAAAATTAGATGGAAATAACTGAAAATTAAATGCTGATTAAATGTTTGACACCCACAATTCAGACTCCTTTCAATCCAGGACTCTGACATTTGGTACACTTTACCTATATACCTACCAAATTTGGTAGCATTTGGATACACTCTTTGAAAACTAGAACAAAACAATGGAAATTTAAAACTTTTCAAAATTCTGTGGAATATTTTGAAATGTATTAATTGGGTAATAACTCAGTTGTCTATGGAGCTAGAGACCTGAAATGTGGAAAGCTTATTTAGTTATGCATGTTCTCATGGAATACCAAATATCATGAAATCAGGATACATTGACTCAGAATTATAGATGTTCAAAATCTGCTGTTTTATTTTGGCAGAAATGTTATAAAAACCTTTATCTGTACATACCTCAGGCACCAGTGGAGCTAGAAATATGAAAACGGGTACACAAATAAATGCAGTAATATTCCATACACTTCTAACATTTTACAACATTTCAATGGATGCTTTCACAATTATGCTAAAATAACAAAAATTGAAATGTTGGCATGATGTTTGGCTATCTATTCCACAACCCCCTTTAAAGCTTAAGACATAAAACTTGATGCACCTGCCCATGTTCCAGGTTTCTTTAAATCCTGAAACTGTAGAGAAATTTGGATAAGAAATGTCTTAATTAGATGGAAGTAACTGAAAATTAAATGTTGATTAAATGTTTGGCTACCCATAATTCAGAACCCTTTCAATCTAGGACTTTGAATTGTGGCAGATATACTGTATATGAAAGCCATTCATACCTATATAGCTACCAGATTTTATTTTATTTGGATACCTACTTTGAAAACTAGACCAAAATAACTGGAATTTACAATATGGCAAAAGTCTGTGAAATTGTTTAAAATTCATTAATGTTGTCATGACTCAGCTGTCTATTGAGCTACAGATTTGAAATTAATTTGACATTATTACTTGTTGATATGTGTGCTAATGGTGTGCTGACTATCATGGCATGAGGACATATTGTCCCAATTCTGCCTTTTTATTTTTGTGGGAAATTTTATGAAAATGCTTATCTGCATATAACTCAGGTATCTTTGGAGCTAGAAAACTGAAACTAGGTACATATATGAATGCAGCTATGGCCCATATACCTGCTAAATTGTATAACAGTTTGATGAATGTTTTCAAAATCATACTAAATGAAAATCTAAATTTTGTCAAAATGTTTGGCTGTCTATACAACAGCCCCCTTTAAATCTTGAAACTTAAAGCTTCATGCACATGTTCATGTTGCAGGTTTCTCTAAATCTTGAAATGCTGGTGAAATTAGATAAGAAATTTTAAAATTAGATGGAAATAATTGAAAATAAAATTTTGATTAAATGATGGGCTACCAATAACTCAACACTCTTTCTATTAAGGACTCAAAGATTTGGAAACATATGGAAGCCTTTAATACCTGTATACCTGCCAAATCTGACATCATTTCAATACACACCATGAAAACTATATCAAAATAACTGAAATGTAAAATCTGGCAAACTTCTGTGTAATTGTCACATAAAGTCTGCTAAATTCCATGGAATTGTAATTGTAATTCCACTTCTATTCCACTAGCAACATGTTATATTCCACACATCTCTATTACAGAGTCATCAGCACCATGCAGCGTTCCATTGAACCCCTACATGATTTTTCAGAAAGACAGAATTGATTTCAGAATTGTCCTATCCTTTACCATCAAGAAATACTCAGAGTTTAATTTTTCTCAAGATGTAAAGTTATATCCTTTTTATCCCAATCCATGAAACATGGCAGAAAAGACCCTTAAGTAAGGATAAGGCAATATTAGACTTGAGTGTGGTGAATGTGTCATATATCAGCACTTTCACCTTTGATTATGGTCAGCTAAATAGTTTGGGCAACATCAGATCACTTAGACTCTGTGGTCAACTGTTAAAAAATCTACACCATACTAAATTAGGAGGCCAGGGCAAGTCCCAAGTCCAAACCATCCTCCACCCCATTTGTTTCTTACATCCAACACCTCCCCATTCCATCAGCCTTTTTTGCTCAGTAAGAAAATACCAATGTCTGGCACTGTGCCAGAAGCCAACAGCATCTTTATGAAGAATGTCCTCTCCCTAATATGACCCCCATTATGCTGAAACTAACATTGTTAATAGGAAGCTGTTCTGAACACTTATTCTTGATATCAGGTGTGTGTGTGTGTGTGTGTGTGTGTGTGTGTGTGTGTGTGTTGGGGGGTGATGGCAGTAGTGGCTGCATGGGGATGGGGAAGAGCAACTGCATTATTAGTAATGTTAGACTGATTGGGTCAGTCTAACATCACTAATGACACAGCTACTCCACCTTTTCTTTCAGATTGCATGCCTACCTCACTTCATTCAGGCTGTATGTGTCTAATGGATGCAAGATGTCATGGGGGAAATGACTGAGATAGTCAGATTTATCTACTAGTTGCTCCATCATAAAATCAAGACTGGGGGTTTAGGAGGGGGGCCGCCTTCTAAAAATACTGGTTCTGGTGGTTGGGTTAGGAGTGGGTGTTCTTTGAAAAAAGAGTTGGTATTTATTTATTGGGCAAAATGAATGTTGAGGAACAGGGTAGAAAGGGAATTGATGGGAGAGGGGTGAAAGATGGGTTTTATATACTCCTATTGCAGCTTTCCATACCCACATCACGGACTTTAAGCATCTTTAACCAAATTATCAGAGCTGAACAAAAACAGTGGGCCCCAACCAAAGCCAAACAGAAACTGGCAATGGCCAACTTATTTCACCCTTACCCTTATGCTGAACAGTAGTATGACCCTCTAGTTGTACTTACACAAGACAGCCCACGTCAGGATAACTAGCAGGCTTTTGTTATGTATTAGGGAAAAAGACTAGGGCAACAATCATCCAAGTCCTCCATTGTCTGTTGACGCTAGACTTGTATCAGAAGCCTACTGCAGAGTCTGCTAGGATGAAAAATTCTGTGCTGAGCATGTAATACTTTCCTGAATAACAAATGGACTATTGTAATTATCATTGCATGCCAATGTAGAAACTATGGTAATAGTGTTGCATCCTGGCTCACTCCACATATACTGCACCAAATTATAAAGTGCCAAAAGACCTTAGGGCTCTTTCCATCAGAGCAGTGGCCATCTCTTGGGCAGAATGCAACAAAGCCTTTATCAGAGACATCTACATAACAATTGCCTATGTTTTGGTCCACACTATCACTTGACACTATCAAATGGATGTTCATTGCTAATCTTTAACCTCCTTTAGTAGGCAGGTATTGCTGATATCCATTAGTTCCTAACATTTCCCCACCCTGTTCCCTGTCACTGGTACTGCTTCATAAAACTCATTCTGTAGGGACTTTCAGATTACTGTAAAGGATGGGGTACACAGTGGCAGTTTACTAACCTTATAATGATAATTGTATGAGTATCATTTACTGCATTGTACAGCATGTCCTTTAAATGGCTGCATTGATCAGAGCATGAGGCAAGAAGGCTTTGGGACATGTGAAAAAATGGTGGTTAAAAGGGTAGCACGTGCACAAAGACTTATGTTGGTTGGAGTTTACTGTAAATTTTTAGCCCTAATGTGTTATTCATTAGTTATTTGGTGTGGAGCACTAAGCATTGTCATTAAACAAACATTTTACATGACCATATATTATTAACATGTATTAAAGTGCATGGGCCTCATTACTTAGAAGTAGTCATTTGTGCTGCACAAAACATGCACCATGTGAAAAACTGCACACAGCTCTCAGGGTGCTATAATAATATAGACAGTGTGCCCTGTATGGTAAATGATAACTGTATGAATATGAGGCTGTGTTAATACTGCACAAGGTGCACATGCATGGCACTATCATAGCCCCCTATTTGAAAGGAAGACAACATGTCCCAAATGAGATAGCACTTTTGCTCCTTGGAGCCATATGCAGCAGACCAGCATGCTAATGACCACACATGGCAAGCAAGGTGTTTAGGGTCCATTCATAAAGCTCATAAAGCTGGGGATAGTGGAGGCAACCAAAACCTGCTGCAAAGCCCAGAGCAAGAAGGCTAGGGCTAAGAAACTGATCTGGTTGAGCAAGGAGGTCATGGAAAAGGTAAGGAGGAAAAGAGCTGCCTTTAGGAAGTACAAGAAAACAGGGAGGGGGAGGACAGGGAGGAGTACTTGACAGAATCGAAAGAGGTGACAAGGGCAGTAAGGGAGCCAAAGCATCTACGGAACTCAGGCTGGCACAAGGCATTAAGAAGGGGAGAAGAACTTTTTAAGTACATCAGGAGAAAAGGAGCTGTAAGGACCACATAGTAAGGATTAGGAAGGAGGGAGGTTGGGTGGAGCGAGTGCGATAAGGCAGAAGCACTAAATGAGTACTTCTGCTCAGTATTTACTAAAGAGAAGAGAGGGGTGACACCCAAGGTGGGAGAAATGGCAGATGCAGGGGAAGTGGTGACAGATGGGGAAATCATAGAGAGCAGAGTTTGAGAGGGTTTGAAGGCACTGAGGGTGGACAAGGCGCCAGGCCCAGATGGCATCCACCCCAGGGTACTGAAGGAGCTGGCAGAGGTCCTTGCAGGACCTTTGGCAGACCTATTTAATGCCTCACTACATTCGGAGTGTGTACCTCAGGACTGGAGGATGGCTCATGTGGTGCCCCTCCACAAGAGTGGCCCCAAGGATGAACCGGGAAACTACAGACCAGTGAGCCTCACATCCATCATGGGTAAGCTAATGGAGACTATCCTGAAGGAGAGGCTGGTGGCCATCCTAGAGGCCAAAGGACTACAGGACAGCAGACAGCATGGCTTCATACGTGGCAGATCCTGCCAAACCAACCTGGTCCATTTCCATGACTGGGTAACTAAGCAACTGGACAGGGGCCATGCAGTGGATGTCCTGTATCTGGACTTCAGTAAGGCATTTGACTCAGTGCCACATGGAAGGCTGGGAAGGAAGTTAGTAGGCACAGGGGCGGGTGCAAAGCTGGTGAGATGGGTAGGAAATTGGCTGCAGGGAAGGCAACAGAGGGTGGTGGTGGATGGGGAGCTCTCACACCCAAGGGCAGTGATAAGCGGTGTTCCACAGGGCTCAGTGTTGGGACCAGTATTGTTTGGGATATTCATTGCAGACATGTCATGGGACATCAAGAGCAAGATCAGTCTGTTTGCTGATGATACCAAGGTAGGCACGGTGGTGGATGACCTAGGGGGATGGCAGGGGTTGCAGGATGATCTGACAAAGCTTGAAACCTGGTCAGACACCTGGCAACTGGGCTTTAATGCCAAAAAGTGCAAGGTGCTGCATTTTGGGATGAAGAACCCAAGGAGGAGTTACCAGCTAGGGGGAGTGCAGCTAGCCCAGACAGAGAAGGAGAAGGATCTGGGTGTGCTCATTACAGGGTCAATGAACAACTCAGCACAATGTAGGAAGGCAGCTGCAAAGGCCAACAAAATGCTGGGTTGTATTGCAAGATGTATATCCTTGAGGAGGGAGGAGGTGATTCTGCCACTGTATAGGTCATTAGTTAGACCACACCTGGAGTACTGCGTGCAGTACTGGCGTCCGTATCTGAAGAGGGACATTAAGTTACTGGAGGGGGTGCAGTGCAGAGCAACAAAGATGATCAAGGGGCTGGAGGACTTATGATACAAGAGGAGGTTGAAGGAGTTGAACTTGTACTCACTGGAGAAGAGGAGAGACAGGGGTGACATGACTGAAAACTTTAAATACATGAAAGGAATAAACAAGATGGGTACAGAGGGGCTGTTCAAAGTAAGGGAGGGGAGGGGCACCAGGGGCCATGATATGAGACTGGAGCGAGAAAGATTCAAGAGGGAGATGAGGAGACACTTTTTTACAGAGAGGGTGGTGGCTGGCTGGAATGCATTACCTGCTGAAGTGGTATGTAGTAGAACAGTGGACTGCTTCAAATGAGGATGGGACAGGACAAGGGGGAGGGTTAATGAAGGGGAAGGGTGGAAGGGAGGGGCAGCTGCAGAATAAGGTGTGCTAGCTGCACATTCAATCAGACTTGATAGACCTCTAGGCCTTTATCTGCTGACAAATTTAGTATGTTTGTATGTTTGTAGGTGGCCTTTTGCAGCTCTGCCCAATGCCTCCATGCACAAATGTGTAGCAGTGTTATGCAGTGCCTTGGCTGCTGCCCCCACCATCACCTGATCCCTACAGAATGCTGCAGGAAGTCTACTGGTAGCCCCATCCTGCCCTGGTCCCCCTAAATAAGAACAAACTGCCTGGTAGTCCAATGGTATCCCCTCCTTCCCAGATACCCATCAAAATAAGAACAGACTCCCTAGTAGGCCAGTGCAGAAGTACCCCTTGCAAGTCCAATCTCTGTTAATAATAAGAACAAACTCTCTGTTTGTCCAGTGGTAGCCCCCCTCCCTCTGCAACCACAATCTCTGTGATAGCAGTGGTACACCCCTTATCCTATCCCTGGCACTGTCTGTCAGCACCAATGACTCCCGAGCCCCTGTCTACAATTGACTCACCCATCAATAGCCATTACAGTCACACTAGCAATGCTGAAGATCACAAATGGCAGAGACCTTCCTCAAAATAGTGTGAATGTCAGGGAGAATGCATGCAGCTACTGCATAGAAAGCTGCTTATATAACAAACATGCATTTATTCCCTTTCATTCAGAAGGTGGCTGGAAAAGATGGTGAGATTAGGGTCTGTGCCAGGCACCTTCCAGCACTCTGTCCACAGTATTGAATAGGCTGTTCTTGGATGAGCTGGATGCTGGATGGGGGGTGGAATGTGGTGGGTGCTTAGTGGCTGTGCCAGGAAGTAGGGGATATCATGCTACATAGAAGACTGGAGCAGAAGTGTATACCATTAGACTACTAGTGAAACAGTTGCATTTTATGTCATGGATCAGGGCTGGTGGTAGTACCATTTTAAGCAAAGCGAACCAGGCACTCACCACCACAAGTAAACTGATGCTGCAGTATAAAAAGGATTACTTTATTGTACAAATAACATGCCTGACACATTTCTGGTCACAATGACCCTTTCTCAAAGGCTTTGGAAGATACTGTTGTGCATGTTTAGGGGCCAAAGGTGTGTGTCAGTACTACTGACCCCTTCAGCAGCCACTCCACTCTTTACTGTCTCTGTAATCTGACATATGAACTCAGCTGCTAAATTCAGTATATCTCCTCCATGGATGTTACCTCCATGGCAGTGGCATGACTGTAAGTGACAGATTCTCTGTGTGGTTGTCATGCTGTCAACACCATAATTTATTCTTGCTAAAGGTTTGCAAATGATGAGCATTATGTCCATGGGTTCTACATGCTGAATGTGACTGGGGAATTGTACTCACTATCAGTGTTGTTGGTTATGTTGTTAGTTTCATGATGTCCCAAACCATAATCATTAGCCTCTAACCCCAAATCACCATACCAGAGCCTAAGTATGGCATGCTGTCCAAAAACTTTCAACCATCTTCCAATTCCAACACAGGATCTCAGTGCTTTCATCAAATGCAGTCAGCAAAGGCAGATGAGGTAGAAGCACCTTAGAACACAAATTACCACACAGTCAAAAAATTACAAAAAACTAAGCAGGTATTGAGAAGAAGAAAGGTCACATCACAACCTGAAGGACCAGCATTCTCTGCTGCCAACACTATGTGGTAATAAACTATAGTCACTTGTCTGCGTACCTATTTGTGTTTTATTTTTTTTTTGACCGAGTGTGGTAATTTGTATTTTTTATTTATTTATTTCAATTCTAGGATTACAATTACCTTTGAGCCCAGGGCTCTTTTACAAAGGTTCCACGTCAAGACATAGGTATCACATGATAATAGACAAAATTGTTACACAAATAAGGGTAAAGGATATCAAATTAATTTTGAACAGACAAGGAGAGGGTAAAGTGGAAAGGAAGAGGACAATAGTGGAGGGGGTGGTAGAAAGAAATGGGAGGGGCAAGGCGGGAGGGAAGAGAGGAGAGGTGGGGGGGTAGGTAAGGATAAGGAGGGGGGTGGGGTGAAGCAGCCAGGAAGGTGGCATTGGCAGGTGCTGTGGAGCATATGGGGCAGAGGTCAAACTATGGCAAGTACATTATGTAAGGATCTAGATATAGGAAGAGCGGTAGTGGAGCGGAGTTGCATAGACATTATCCATGACAGTCGCAGATGCTGGAAGCGATCAGGGTGTTTCGGGAGCCTGGATTTGAAGGCCCCTAGCTCAGTAGTATTGATAGTATCATTGGCAAGACCGTTAAACCAAGTGGGTGTCCTGTAGGCAAATTAACATTGGCCAATGGCTGTGCGGCAGCAAGGGATACGGAAAAGTTGTGGCTTTGATCCCCTGGTAATTCTGGAGCTATTTTTGTTTGAAAGAGTGAACAGACCCTGGGAGGGGCAGTTCCCAACTGTATTTTGTTAGCAGCCACACAGGTTTGGTACTGAATTCTATTATCAAGTTGAAGCCAGTTAACTTGTGAGTAGAAGTCACAGATGTGTGTGAGCCGTTCGGCCCCAGTGATGAGTCAACAGGCCTTGTTTAGGGTGGTAGTAATCCTTCTGAGTACAGTGGTAGTGGCAGTGACATAGATGACAAGACCATAGTCAATCTGGGAGATGATGGAGCTTTGAACTGTGGCAAAAGAGGGCCTCTTTAATCAGGTGCCGACGAAGCCGGTAGAGTAAGCCTAGTCTAGTATTCACAGGTTTAATCGACATTGGTTATATGGGTTCCAAAGGACAGGTGTAGGTCTAAGGTGATTCCTAGGTATCTGAAGGAGGCAACCTGCTCCAGGGAGTCCTTGAGGCAGGTGTTTAAGGAGAGTTGGTGGTGTTTGTGCTTGTTTTGGTGGCTGGTGAAAATCAAGGTCTTTGTTTTTTTTTCTGGTTAAGGATTAACTTATGTTCTTTGAACCAGCTTTCAAGAGAGGTGAAGCCGTGTTGAAGGGTTTGTTGCAGGTGACTTGGATCATGATGAGAGGCAAGAATCACTGCATCATCTGCATAGAGTATGACTTGCAGAGAGGTGGAGTCGGGGAGGGAGTTGAGGAACAGGCTGAACAGCAATGGGCCCAGGATGGAGCCTTGGGGGACACCGGAGCGAACCTGTTTAGTGTCGGAGACCACACCTGATATTTTTACACATTGGGACCTGTTGTCAAGATAGCTATTGAACCATTTCACTGATTCCATGGAGAGGCCAATGTTCAGTAGCTGATGACGTTGGAGGCGGTGGTGGACAGTGTCAAAAGCCTTTGACAGGTTGATGAATGAAGTTCCGGTTAGGTGACCTTGATCAAGGGAGTTGTGTATGGCTCCCGTAAACTCAAGAAGTGCCGTGGCAGAGCTGTGACTTTTCTAAATCTGTGTTGCTGCCGGGCAAAGCATGTTGTACTTGTCCAGATGATCAGTGAGCTGGTCTGCTACTATCCATTCCAGGGCCTTAAAGAGGGGTGGCAGGATAGAGATAGGTCAGTAGTTCACATGGGAGGTCCGGTTACCACCTTTATGGATAGGCGTGACAGTAGCTGCCTTCCATTTGTCAGGGAATTGGCTGAGAGAGAGGGAGAGATTAAAGATCCTGGTGAGAGGCTCCAGAACCTCGTCTAGAGTGAGGGACAGAAGTTTGAGGTCCAGTGTGTCAGCACTTGCTGTAGTGTTTTTGATGGCTTTGGAAATGTATTTCCTGATGGTATATTTGCTTACTGCTCTGAAGTAGAAAGGGGGACAATTTTTTGGTGATGACTGATGGGTGGGAAGAGAGGGGTCGCTGTCGTTGAAAAAGTCAGGAAGGAGGATGCTGCTGAGGTCGGTGAAGGCATCATTAAAGGTGTTGGCTATGACGTTTAGGTCCAGGATAGTATTCCCGTTTATTGTGATTGCAGTAGGGGATGATTTGGACTTCTTCCCGGTAACATCTTTAATGTTATTCCAGAATGCTCTTGCATTTCCCCAGGTGTCAGCGAGTGCAGTCTTGTAGTATTCAGATTTATGTTGGCGTATGGATTTGGTGCAATCATTTCTAGCTCTTTTGAAATTTTGGATGTCCGTCTGATTTCCTGTTTCTGTGGCTAGTTCCCAGAGGTGGTTCCTGTGTTTCAGCTTCTTTAAGAGGGAACCCGTGAGCCAAGGATTGCAGAGGGGTTTAATTTTTCACTTTTTGGGGGAGCAAAGATGTTACAAGCTTCATTGAAAATGCATATGAATTGATCAAGGGCTGTATTTGCATCAGGGGCCAGGTTGATGGGGGACCAGTCTTGTATTGTCTAATGCCTCTTCCAGTTCCCCTCCCCACTAACCCTAAATCACTCTACCACAGCATAAATATCAGAAAGTTCATGATATGTGATGTCTGCTGGTAATTTCTATCATCTGCTGTTAATTATGGCATGGTGAAGGTGAGCCCACCTCCTCCTCCTTTAGGCACAGTAGTGTGGCCTATATCCTGTTTCAATGACGCATAACATCCTAACCTCACTGCTGAGTACTCTTGTCAACAAGTGTTACATAGTGTCTGGTTGTCAAGTGGTCTGCACCACAACTGCTGTGGTCCCAAGGTTTCAATCAATCAATCAATCAACTTTATTTATAAAAAGGCGCCTTTCTAAAACCAAGGCGTCTGTACAATAAAATACATAAAATACATAAATAAAATAATTATAAACAACATATAAATTCCAACAAAAAAGAGTACAAACCACATGATGAATAACCACATCAATCAATAAAAGCCAGGTTAAAAAGATAAGTTTTTAAAGCAATTTTAAAACTCTGAACGGTTAGGCAATCTCGTACCCGATGAGGTAGAGAGTTCCCCAGGGACGGAGCAACAAAGCTAAATGCCCTTGCTCCCGATGTCTGCAAATGTACCCTGGGAACCTCTAGCAGTCCCTCATCAGTGGATCAGAGAGGACAGGAGGGGCAGTAGGGACAAAAGAGATCTTTCAGGTAACTTGGTCCCTGGTCGTGTAGGGCCTTATAGGTTAACAAAGCAACCTTAAAGGTGATCCACCACTTAATCGGCAGCCAGTGCAGACAGCGGAGCACAGGCGTTATATGACTGTCTCTTGAAACACCAGTCAGAAGCCTGGCAGCTGCATTCTGCACCAGCTGCAAGCAGCGGATATCAACCCCCGACAGCCCTAGGTAAAGGGCATTGCAATAGTCAAGGCGGGAGGTAACAAAGGCATGAACCAATATTGGAAGATCATCGAGAGGAACTAGATGTTTCCCCTGGGCAATATTTCTCAGATGATAAAAGGAAGTTTTAACAACTGCTGACACCTGTAATTTCAAGGTCAGACAGTCATCAAACATAATGCCCAGTTTCCTTACCCGGTCTGAGGTGGCTATCTGGACACCTCCAAGCCACAAGCCTGAAGGTGAACCTGCCAGCACACCCACCTCACGACGACCTGTGTTCACAACCAACACCTCAGTTTTATCAGGGTTCAACCTCAGCCAGCTCATATTCATCCAGGCCTCTATTTCAGTCAGACAGCTGTTGAGCACAGAGACAGCATCATCTTGTTCGGGGACAAAAGACATGTATAGCTGAGTATCATCTGCATAGCAGTGAAAACTCAAGCCATACCATCTAATAATCACTCCTAACGGCAGCATATACACTGCAAACAACATGGGTGTTAAAATGGATCCCTGCGGAACCCCACAGGGCAGGGAGAATGGAGCTGAGGTACAAACCCCAGACTCCACTCTCTGAGTCCTACCCATTAGGTAAGATTGAAACCATCTGAGGACAGTCCCTGACAGTCCACAGACAAGCCACAGGTGATCCAAAAGCACACCATTGTCCACAGTATCAAATGCTGCAGAGAGATCAAGAAGGACCAAGATGGAACAGGTCCTTCCATCTCTCACTATCAGGAGGTCATTTAGTGCCTGAACAAGAGCCGTCTCTGTACTATGTCTCTTCCTGAAACTGGACTGGAGAGAATCATAGATATTGTGGTTGGTCAAATGGTCCTCCAGCTGTAAAGCCACCATCTTCTCGATAACCTTACCCAAAAAGGGAAGGTTAGAGACCTGCCTGCAGTTTGTAAGACAGTCGGGATTCAAGGAGGGTTTCTTAAGGAGGGGCCAAACCATGGCCTCCTTAAGGGGAGCTGGAAAAATTCCCCTCTCCATGGATAACCAGACTATCTCAGCAAGGACCGGGCCGATAACATCGACGCAGCCAACAAGCAAGGGCGTTGGGCCTGGATCCAAACTACAGTTGGATGGCCTCATTCCTGTATCTTGTTTCAGGCCACATAGCATCCTAACCTCATTGTGGAGTACTCCTGTCAACATCTGTCACATAGTGTGTCTATTTTTCTAGTGGTCATCATCACCACTGATGTGTGTCTTGAGGTCTGTTTCTTTTTCTGCCATGCTGTCTTAAAACTTGCAAACCTCTTCCAGGCCGCCCTCCAGACTATCCCCAAATCACCATGCCACAGCATAAGTATCATAAAGTTCATCATATATGATACCTGCTTGTAATTTCTATCATGTGCTATTAATTATGGTATGGTGAAAGTGCACCTACCTCCTCCACCATGCACAGTCATGAGGCCTGTATGCTGTTTCCATCCACATGGGATCCTACCCTCAACATGGAGCATTCCAGTCAATAACTGTCAAATATTCTGTCTGGTTGTCAAGTGGTCTTTATCTCACTGCTGTGATCCTTGAAGTCTGCTTCTTTGTATGTCATCCTGTCCCAAAACTTTAAGAACTCTTTCTGTACCCCACTCCCCACTTACCCTAAATCAAGCATCATAAACTTCATTGTGTGTGACACCTGCTGGCAATTTTTATTATGGCTTGTTACTTATGGCATGGTAAAAGGGAGCCCACGTATTCCCCTGGCGCATTCATGTTGTCCACATCCTGTTTCAATTCACAGTGCATCCTAACCTCACTGTGGAATATTTCTGTCAACAACTGTCACATGTGTATCTGGTTGTCACGTTTTCCAAACTGCCATTTATGTGGGTCCTGAGGTCTTTATATGGCATGCTGTCCCAAAACATCCATCCCCAGTCACACAATCCCCATGTCACCTAATATGTATCATACACCTCTACACACGTTGTATGAAGGTGAAGATGCACCAGTTCATAAGTATCAAGCAGTTCATTACTTGGAGGGCTAAAGCTCAAGGTTCAATGAGGGGGAATAGCTCCTCCCACATCCCTACCATAAGCCAGCCTCTCCTAAATATCCTTGCCTAGAGTGTGATTCATTCCTTGAGCTCCTGCATGGCTTGTGTGGCTGTGTCTTTCCCCTTTCTTTATTGCAAAACCAGATTGCCACTGGACAAGCTTCACTCTATCCTGGACTTGGTTGACTCCTTTTCCACCAGATACAGTTGCTCACAGCACGATCTCTTATCTCTCTTCGGATACCTCAAATTTCCAATGTAGATTATTCTTGAGGGATGATCATTCATATCCTACCTCCTGCCTCTGGTGTATTCAGTTGAAGGGCTCCACCACCATGTGCACATCACAGCAGCTGCTAAATCAGATCTTGCCATGTGGTCCTGCATTCTCTCTTACTGGAATGGCTGTTCATGTTCTATAAGGACCCGTCTCCCTAGTTGTACACCAGGATCTATAATGATGCTTTCCCTAAAACATGGTCATGTAGCCATCTTTCATCACTCTTGGCTTGCTGCCCCTTGGCCCATGGATGTTACCAATCTTCCGGATTTCTCCACTAACTTCCCCCTCTTCGAGATCTATCACATTGTAGCTGCTGCTTTCCTCTGGAGTCATTGCTGGTCCTTCCAAACTATACCTGTGTTCTCAGATAACCATCCCACGGTGGAAATCATCAATAAAGGCAGGTCACTGTTTCCTACCATCATAATCTCCCTGCGGAGGCTAACTTGGCTCTGTCTCTCATCCATCATTTTATGTTACAGTGTTTTCACATTCCTTGTCACATTAACAAAACAGCTGATGCCCTTTCTTGTTTTCAGTTCCAGAACTCTCATCACCTGTTTCCCACGGTGGATCCAGTCATGCCTCCTCCCCCTTCATTATCTGACCTCATCATGATGTAGCCTTCTATTATTTGCAAGCTTCCCATATCATATGGTTTACTTTAGCTCCAGCCACCAGAGCCTCATACTCTACTGCTTGGAAAAGGTATACTTCCTTTTGAGGATTTCTATTCTCTTCCCTGCCTGGAGCACATATGGACACTGTTTTAGCCTTCCTAAAATTCTGCTATTGGTTCTTGCAGCTGTCTTATGGTACCATTAAACAGTACCTATCTGGTATCCAGTTTTTCTTGTCTCAATCTGCTCCATCCTCACCTTCCCTATTCAGTAACCCCTCATTCAAGTTTCTTCTGTTGGGTATTCAAAAAACGTCAGGCCCCAGGTTCCCACAGTGACTTCCCATAGATGGATCTATCCTGAAAAACTGATTGGGCTTACTAACTTCAGACCCCTTTGATCATGTCTCCACCAGCACAATCTCATCTTCCTGGCATTCTATGGAATTTTACGGCCTGGAGAATTTATTGTTTCATCCTCCTCTGCTATCAACTTCCTCAAGATTTCCAACCTACAAAAACTAATTAATCTAATTACCACTGTGAGTTGCATTTACCCTCCTCCAAGACCGACAGGCTCCACAAAGGAGTAGTCATTTACTATTTCTCTACCTCCAATGTCTGGTGCCCGATTACCTACCTAGATAAACTGATGTCCTTCCACCTGCACTGAGATCTGTATTTACCTTTATTGACTTCCATTATGCATCGACCTATGACAACAAAATGTCTTTTGGCTTACATTAGAAATCTCCTTCATTGACTCAGACTTAACCTTCATTCATTTTCAGGACATTCCTTCCAAATCAGAGCAGCAACTTCAGCTTCAAGACACAAAATTCCACGTCACATCATCAAAAAACTGGGAAGATGTACATCATTGGCCTTCGAGTCATATATTCCCGATCCTGAACCAGAACTTCGTCAAGCATTTAGGGTTCTCTCCTCTTAGTATGCCCTGGGGGTGTACAGACCAACAGCCATGGGTACTCAGAGGTTGGTTTTTCCTCTCCTGTGTGCTAGTGGTCACACTCTCCATAAGTTGGAGGAGGTATCTTTTAGGCCCTATATTCCCTACAAACTCTACCCAGCATATCTATCAATCAAGGGTGGGAATAGAGAAAAGCCAAAAGTAAACTACAGTTACATAAGCACTACCAACCTCATGGTCTATTCACCAAAACATTGAATGGAAGGGCTAAAGCCTGAGGTTCAGTGTAGGGGAATAACTCCTACCACATCCCAACCATAAGCCAGCCTGTCCCAGAAATCCTTGCTTGAGGTGTAATTCATCCACCTCCTTCCCTTTCCTCTTCCTTCCCAGGCACTCCACTCACTCTTGCCACTGGGCCTTTATTCCCTTCAAACACTAGCCTGCATATCTATCTACCAAAGGTGGGAATAGAGAAAAGCCAAAAGTAAACTTCAGTTACATAAGCACTACCAGCTCCATACTCTGTTTACCAAAACAATGAAATGTTACATGTGCTTATAAATGCTATTATGAATTGTTACTGATGGCATTGTGAAACCGTGCCCTTGGACAGTAATCCTACCTTCCTTTCAGTCAGTAAAGTCATGTGGCCTCTATCTTTTTTCAACTGGCACAGCATTCTAACCTCATTGCAGGGCCACCCTTACAACAGCTGGAAGATAGTTTCTTTAGTTGTCGAGTGATCTGCATCACCACTGGTGATGGTCCTGATGTTGGTTTCATTCTATGTCATGCTGTCAGAAAACAGAGAGCCCCCATCCCCCAACCCAACCCCGACTGTGTGTGACATGCACATTTTTACTGTGAAAGTTTTAGAATTACATAATGTGAATAATAGAATACACATTGCTTTGACAATATTATGTCTCATGTCTAATTTACATTCAATACAGGTTCAGTTGTGGTAATTGTTCCGTAAGGCCAATCCCAACAGCAAATCAGTGTTGCTGGTTTTATTCTGCAGTCTCAGAAATATTTGAAAATATGGATAGTGTATAATGTATAACTGATGTACATGGTTTCAAAAACATGTGCCTAGAGGGGATGTATTATCATCTTGTCCTCTGGGTAATAGCAAATCAACCTATGAGTGAGTTTTTCTTTGTTGATTTACTTGGTGTGCTGTGCACTCTTGGAAAATATTGTTGAATTCTAAATGGTAGAACATTGTAAACACCAAGCATACAATATGAAATATTAACATCTGCAACATTCAGTGCAAACTGCTAAATGTCCATCTTTCTGTTTTTGTTTTGTTTTTTGTTAATTTGTTTATGATTCTCCAGCACAGGCAATGTTGTCCTGCTCTAACCTACCCAGCCCCAGCCCCAGCCCAAGCCCCAGCCTCATAATGTGTGGTTCCAGTGACTTTGTTCAACCTCCATTCTTCCTTCATGGCACCCCCCCTGCCATTTTGTGCTTGGCAGTCCCACTTTTAACTGCCAGTGAATGTATCGGTTTGCAATGGGAGGCCACTGTTTCAAGAGCAGGGTCTTTGACTAGTCTGACCTGTCATCATTGCTCTATTCGAGAACTTCCCTCTTGGGTTTCTCTTCTGAAACTCTGGTTTCATGGTGATATGCAAGCTCACAAAGAAACATAGGGGACATCCCAAATGGTGTGTCCCACCCAGTAGGTGCCTGCAAGTGCACTGTCACCTGTGGTCACCAAGATGGCAATGTAGCACTGAAGCATGACTATCTTCTCTCCCCAAAGGAGAATAGCATCATCTAGGATGCTCAGTCCTCATCCCTTGGCTGTCCACTAGCAACCCATGCTTGATCTGGAACACATGCCATTGGTGTGACAAGAGATGTGTCATTGTGCATCCTAAGTCACATTATGATTATTATTGCATTTCTGATTCAATAATACATAAAATGTGTTTTCAACATAAATAGTATGATCTAATTAATCAATAAATTGCAACAGGGTGTGAGTTATGCTGGGATTTACACATGCCTGGTGTGATTTGGTCCAAAGCTGCAGGCAGGCTGAGTGACCAAATTACACCAGAAGTGGGTAAATCCCAGCATTACCCAGAGCCTGGAGTGGTTTATTATGATTATACAATGCCCCCCTTGACTTTGTGTAACATAAAATAAACTAAAAATACAGTTTTGGGCCATTTTAAATATCTTTTATTCTATTTATTTATTCTTCCGCCACAACAAATAGTTCCCTGTTGCTAGGTACTCTAGAATGATCACTCACATATGTTTTACCAAAGAGAAGACTGTCAGTGTTTATTTTTTTATCACTCTCCCCATCCCCTGCAACTCAGTCAGTGAGTAAGCAGGTTGCAACCACACCACAAGAAAGATCTTGTGCCATTGAGCATCCCTTTCTTTTTATTAATTTTGTGTTGTTAAACTAAGAGTGATATCGCCCCAGCCACCACAATGCTGAAGACTAGGGAGGCTCTTGTTCGCCTCCCACCATCTCTGTTCAGCTAAACAATTATTTTAAGAGTTTGATTATTGCTGAAATGGGGAAAGTGTTTCTTTATAAAAAAAACAAGGGCTCGGACTTACAGAAAGTATGGCAGAAAAGTAGAGCTGTGATACTGGGTATGCACCTATGCATATGCATGTCCACTGGGCTATAGTATACATATTGCATATGTATAAATGCATGCCCAGTATCATGGTTCAGCTTTTTGCCTGTCATTTCTGTTTTTTTAGCCCTCGTTTTTAATTAAGAATGAGTTTCCCATGTTAATTGTTCCTCAAAGTGTTAAAAATATGTGTCACATAATATGTTTTTTAATTGAGGAATCAGTTCCTGATGCTGGCGGAGCTGAAGAGATGAAAATACAAGGGATGAGAAGGTAGACTTTGATCTTTTTCTAACAAAATAGAAATGACACTTTTTTCACAGGTAGTTTTGGGGAGGATTTTCATGTTTCTGCCAGTTTAGTGGGATGGCAATGTGGTGGGTTTTCCTTTTCTGTTTTCATGGGCCAGATTGATTTAAAAGCGGATGATTCCAGATGTTGCTGGGTGATATTCTTTCTCATGTGTTTTGCTAAGATTTACCATGGGTAAATCATGCCAGTCAGCCAATCAGATTAAAGCATTTTCTGACCCATTGTATAATGCACTGTAACATATTAAGCAGCTGGCTATTGTTAGTCTATGTACACTGACCATAACTTGTTTGAAGCGACCAGCCATCATCCATGCTTATTTTGTCATATTCTCTTATGTATATCCCATAGATGCTTTCAGACACATAGTCCACAGGCAGCCATTATTTCCTCTGATAGACTGTTCATGGTGTCCCCTATCCTTCCTGTTAAGTAGTGTTATTTGATATTCATGTTGAAACCACATCCTCACCTCAATCCTTTGATAGCCTAATCTCTGGTCATGGTGGTTGTTCTTATTTGAAATTGACTCATGAACACTTATGCCATTTGAAATGCATATAGTATTACGTGTTATGCATAATTATGGTGTTATACATTTCATACATCACTGCAGTCTTCCTGCTGTATGCATATCTCCCTATGCATTCAGCATTTCCACTACAATACAATCTACTTTGTTATACCACTGTGCCATTTTAAGCTATTTGGATATGATTCACCTCTCACTATATCTAATGCTTTCAATGTATTATTTACCAATCTCTCCCCAACCCCCGACTTGCTAAATAAATAAATTGGGAACCCCCCTCCTTCACCTCTGTCAACCCCATCTCCTCCTCATGTCTTCAACCCCCCCTTCCTCTTCAAAAAGGTCTCGACAAAGAAGGTTCTAAAATGACCCAGTATGATGCTTGAACCAAAGTCAGCTGGACCTCATGGTCTAGAACTGAGATTACTAAAAATAGTGGCACAGGAATTGGCTTCACCACTAGCAAGGATCCTCAACTTCTCCCTCTATACTTCCACTGTTCCCACTGTTTGAAAACATGCAAACATTGTCCCAGTCTTCAAAATGGTAATGTAAAAATCATAACCAAATACAGAACCATCATCATTCTACCAGTGTTAATCAGAATATTAAAAACAATAGCCTCCTCCCAACTTACCTTGCATCTTGACAGCTATAACTTACTCTGCCCAACCCAGCATGGCTTTCGTAAAGCCATAGTACCACAAATGCATTACTTACACTAACCAACACTATCAACACCTCCCTAGACAGAGGGGAATATGCTGGGGCAATATTCATAGACCTTACAAAGGCCTTTGACATGGTCAATCATCAGTTATTGCTTAGTGTATTGGTCTGCTGCCAGCCTCCCACCCCTCTTTGCTGGCTGTATATTTAACTGCCTGTCTCCTCTACTCCTCAGGGACTTGCGTCAGAGCAACACTTTCTCTCATAGAGGCAGTTTTACTGGCCACCACCCGCCGACCGAAGCCACCAACTCCTGCAGCCCTCATGGTCCCTGGAACCGGACCCCACACCTCAGGTACTACTGCAGATTTCTACTCGGGGCACCAGCATGTCTCAATGGTCTCCCATTGGTGCAGCATTCTGCAGATGGATTCTGATTGGTCCACCTGCATCCCACGGCTAAGCCGATTGGTGCGCCTTTCCCATAGACTCTAACAGTGGTGCCTTGGTGCTCCTGAGTGCTGCTTACTTCAGGTTCTTTTTCTTCCGCCCACCCCCGGCCACCTTTAAATACACCGTTGTGCTGCCCACATCTGTGATCTCCCTTCCTACTGGTTCAGCCTATCCAGCTCATCTCCAATCCCCTCTACAGAAGACACACAACTCATCAGCCAAACGCCAGTTAAATCACCTATATTTCTCTGTCCATTTTTGCTCCACCCTGTAATCTGCCCTGCATATTCTGCCCTGCATATTTCCCCACTTTACCACTTGTTTCCTCTCTCAAACTACCCAGTTTTCATCAGCATGTCTCCTTAAATCTACTGAGCTCTAAACCAGCTAGTCTCCTTAAACCAATTTGACAACCATTAGGTTTGTAAGCTTTGAGCCCAGCCTATCCTAGGATCTTTACTTAAAGATGCTCACTGACATAAGGGAAATTTATTTCAAGTCCAGTTACAGTCCTACCTCTCTTCCCTAATCCTCTGGGAGTCTACTGATTCTTCTCTGGAAAATCTATCTGCCTTAGGACATCCTACCATGAACCAATACATACTACTGTCATTTCTTGCATTCTCTCTACCTCTGTTTCACCTCTCCATGCCCATAATATCCAGAGCTGCCTCAGCTAACCTATCCTTCCTGCCCAGTGATTACTTCTATTCGAACCTTCTTCTCATGCCCACTATCTGATATGACTCCACTCCATTGGTATTAAACACGACTTGGATCAACATGGCAGCATACGCCTTAAAAAGCTGTCACTTGCATATAAATACTCTATGCCCCTTCCTGCGTCACAAATTATGGTATCTCCTCCTACTGGCCATATTGCTCTCTGGCGATGTTCACCTCAACTCTGGTCCAGTAAATGCTACACCCAGTCCTTTTACAAATGCCAAAGGTCTAATTGTGGCTCACCAAAACACAAGGAGTCTTGAGTGCAACTTTGCTGAGTTGGAATCCTGGACCTTGCTTTACAAGCCAGATATAATATGCCTAACTGAAATGTGGCTCAAACCCTCTACCCCTGACTCCCTTTTGTTCCATCCCATCTTACAGTCTCCTGCGATGTGACAGACCAGCACCTAAAAGAGAGGCGAGTACGACTATCTATTTCAAAGACCACCTTCAACTCACCTCCATCTTCTTACCACCTCTAATCCACTGTGAATTATTACATGCCTTTCTCACTTTCAGCACCAACAAATTACACATTGTGTGTGCATATAACCCCCCTGCTAGCAGCTTCAAAGGGTTAGATGAGCTGCTGGATCAAACTTAATTTCTTTCTGGGAGAAATTAGGTACTCATTCTTGGGGATTTAAATATCAGTTGGTTGGGCAACTCACAATGCACATCCCTATCTAAGCTACAAAACCACAACCTGCACCAGCTGATCTGTGAACCCACCAGATCTGCCTTGCGCTTGAACACTAGTGCTTTGCTGGATTGGATAATGACTAACCTTCTGTATCTGGGGCAAAAGCAGACCATCTCTGTCAAATCCACGTTTGATCACCTTCCACAACTATGTGAACTTCGACTCTCAGGCCTTTCTTCTTGATGTCGGTACTATTGATTGGCCCCCCCCTTTTCCTAACCAACAATGCTCCAGCAGCTCTAGATCACTTCATGACCCAATTTCTTGTGCTTCAGGATAAACACTGCCACCTTACTACCCATCAGGTAAAAAATAGGCATACCCATTGGCTAAACTCTGACTTGCTTTCTAAACTCAGGCAGAGGGACAAAAGTTGGCACCAGTCCAAAAGCTCTGGGCAAATACCTGACCTAAAAGAGCACTGTGAAATTCCTGTAAAAAGGAAATCAAATGGGCCAAAAGCGACTACTGCAAAGATCTACTAACTACCTCCTATGGTGACTCCAAAAAATTATGGTCCCATATAAAGTTCCTCCTGGGTTCGAATCCAGCCCCTACCCCTAATGACATGTAGCTAAATACGGTCCACTGCATCAGTCCCCTAGCCACTGCAAACTTTTTCAACTCTCATTTTTCAGACCTAACCAAATATACTTCCTCTTTCACCACCCTACCTCATTCAAGCACCCTGCCTGGCTATACTGCCCTAAATTCTTCTTCACAAGAATCTCTAACCATGAGGTACTAAGATTACTGAATAATATCTCTGATTTCACTGCAGTAGGGTCTGACAATCTGGAACCTAAAATATTGAAATTGGCTGCTCCTTACATTGCTGCTCCTCTAGCTAGGATTTTTACCCTCTCCCTACGCCAAGGTTTTTTCTTTGACATCTGGAAGATTGCTAGCATTACCCCTGTTTTTAAAAAGGGAGACCACAAGAATATAGCAAACTACAGACCCATAGCCATTTTGTCATTTCTCAGCAAACTCATCGAGAAGCGTGTAGCTACCCAAACTATCAAATTCCTCCATAAATATAACCTTCTAATATCTGCACAGCATGGGTTCCCTAAGGGTCACGGTACCACCACTGCCCTTCTCAAATTTACATCAGATGCCTTAGCTGCCATGGACTCTGGTCATCTCATAGGATCCATCTTTATCGACATGACTAAGGCATTTGACCTAGTTGACCACCCCATCCTCTTAACCACCCTCACATCTCTAGGCTTTTCGCCCAATGTAGGCAAGTGATTTGAAAGCTACTTATCCGATAGGACACAAATGGTTAAATTTAATTTCACCCTCTCAAATAAAACAACCATAAACATTGGTGTGCCACAAGGGTCTATTTTAGGACTGCTGCTTTTTACCATCTTTATCAACAGTATCACCTCTTACCTCCTCCAGACCACCTCCCTGTTATATGGGGATAGCATTGTCCTATACAGGAGTGTGAAAATTGTTGAAGAGATCAACCAAAGTACCCCAAGATTTCCAACAAATATAACAATGGCTGTTGAGACATAAACTTGTCCTGAACGAATCTAAGACCCAAGCCATGCTATTTGGGTCCATTATGATACTCAAATCTCCCAACTAAATTTCAGAGCCTCCTGCTCTAATGGAATATCAGTTGGGGTGGTAGACTCATTTAAATACCTAGGCATAACACTTGACCCGTTACTTAACATTGATATCCATATACAACAGACCTGCAAGCTTGTCAACATGAAACTCGGTATTGCTTACTGAACCAGCTATGTCCTTACCCCCTCAGCAAGGCTTGCCATAGTACGAGGCATACTCCTACCAACCCTCACTTATGCTGTTGCAACATATGCCTCTGTGGGCAAATCATACCTTAAGAAATGGGATGTTACCTACAACAACTTCTCTCATGCATCCTCCTCTCACCGGCTGAAACATCACTACCTCCTTTACTCTGATTTGGGGTGGCTCCCACCACAAGCATCATGGTACTATGCATATGACACCATCATTGACAACATTATCAGATCACTGATACCCAAACCACTGGCAACTCTCTTCCAAAACCACACTTCCTGTTATGGCTCACGATCAATGGAAAATGCCCTTGTCCATATCCCTAAACACAGCACCTCCAAAAGTGCGAGTGCATTTGCCTGTCATGCCCCCTAGTACTGGAACTCCCTCACTCTAAAATTACGTCAAGCCTCTTCCTATGCCACATTCAAGAAGGAGCTATGTAATCCTCTCACCACTTCCAGCATGTGCTCCTGTTTCAAACTGCCTTAGCTTATATAACTCTTTCTAACCTTCACCAACCAGGCCATTTCTGTTAGCCCTGCTTAATGCTCTGCACTTGCTCTTGCCTTCTCTTACTGCCCTTACATCAACTAAATTCTCACTCTTATCTTGTTCTAAGTTCTACTCTGTCCCATCCTTTACCCTCCATGCCTCATATTTTCTCAGCTACACCTACCCGATATTGGCTATTTTATAGATTATAGCCATCACTGTATTTTCCTCCCCCATTTTCTGCAATAATTATGATTTTGAACAGGCAGCTGTTAATGCCTGCAAGAAAAAGTCCCAAGACACAGCAAACAAGGGAAGTATCTTCCACTTTGGTCAGATTATATGGAGGAAAATTCAAAATGTAGATCTGACAACACTATATAGGACAGATCCAGAATTCAACCTTGAGATGTGACATTTGGTGGCCCCAGCTTTCCTGACACTGGAAGACATAAAACAAAATGAGGGGGGCAGTAATGGAGCAGGACTTCCAGAAGCCAGACTGGAAAGGGGTGAAAAAGGAGGAGGAGTCAAGTTAGGGGGAGAGCTGGGAAAGGACAATGTGCTCTTGTGGTGTAGCTAGAATATGGAGCAGGGAGATTGGACAAAAGTTACCAGGGTTGGTGGGATAACCACCTTTAGGGAGATGAATGACTGTAGAGAGTTTCCATTTAGAAGAGACTGAAGCAAGAGAGAATGATAGGTTAAGGAGAGTGGCCAAGAAGGAGGCTATAGTGGAGGCGGAGAGGTGAAGGAGCTTAGAAAATAAGTCCATCAGGACTTTTACCCTTGCAAGGGTTTAGGGCAAAGAGGATCTTAATGGCTTCAGTTGATGATATAGGTGAGAAGGCGAAAGGTGGGGGCTATGTTGGCATGCGTGGGGGACTAATTGGAGTGGGGGAAGTGGAGGGAGGAGAGTGTCAAGGAGTGAAGAAGCACATGAGGTGAATAAGGTGTTGAAGGTTGCTACTATGGTGGGGGGTCAAACAGAATGGAGTTACCATCCTTGAGGAGTGGCAGGGAGAAATGAGTAGGTGGGGACAAGAGGGATTGGACAACTTTCCAAAATTTGGAAATGTGGCTGATGTTGTGGTTAAAGGAGGTGGGGAAGTATTCTGCTTTTGCATATCTGGTGGCTCTGGTGCATGCTTTCTTTTGGTATCATTATCTTAGAAGTTGTGTGTAGGAGCCAGAAGCGTTATGGTCTTTCCAGGCTTGTACATGTGTGCGCATGCAGGCCATCAGTTCTGGGGTAAACCATGGGAGGTGTGTTCCTCTTACTATAGTATGTTTGAGGGGAGCATACTGGTTCCATATTCCCAGAAATATATTACAGAATTAGGTGAGGGCTTCATCTATAGAGGGAGCAGTGGAGATGGGAGACCAGTATGACACCAGTAAATGGTATCAAGCACTACTATGAAGATAACCAGAAATGTTGAAAATAGAGAGAATGTGAATATTATCCCTTTATGATATTATTACTATGCATGCTAGAATGGTAACTGCTGGTCTCAACAGCTGTTAGCCACCACCTATGTGAGGGGGCATGCCAACACGCATCCAATGGCCCACTGATTATCCCTGATTATCCCATTATGATCTAGTACTAATACTATGCCTACTGGAATAGTAAAAAATGATGGTTTTGACAGTCATGAGCCACCTTATGGGAGGGTGGTACACTGGCTTGCACCACGTGGCCCGCTGAAGCAGCACCCTACCCATTGCCTTTGTCCTTGGATGAAATCCATGAACCCTTCAAGAGGGGCAGCCATGATAAACAACTCCTATCCTGAGTCTTTCACCACTGAAAACAAGTCAGCAGTACCATTGCAGTAAGACGCTTTGTGGTTGTGTCACTAGGATGATTCAGTGTCCCCACCCCAAGGATGGCGATGCCATGTGGATGAGACTGGCCCTCCATGCCATGGTAAAGTGGTACTGAAGATACCATTCTTTATTTGTCTAGACCATAAAGAAACCACTGTCTTTGTAACTAAAAACTACGTTAGGGAAAAATTCCCCTATTCTTCATTGATAAATGCCATAGGATCATTTACTTCCCCCTGAACAGTCCCCAGGGATGGGCAGATGTAAGGTTGTCAGAACTAGCTAGAAAAAGATTCAAGCCCTCCTCAAACCCTGGTGTTCAAGTCTGTCTGGATGTCTGTCATTGGTTGTGTTGACTTGGTCCTCCCCCATACTTGCATGTGTGTGTGTGTCTGTGTGTGTGTGGTGCTGGGGGGGGTGAATTCGGAGTTAGGGTTTTCAACCCTAACAGCGAATTTCCTCACTTTTGTCGCTGTGGAACAACCCTAACTGATGCATTAAATGGAGTTTTTTGCCATGAATATCCTGTCTTTTTCAGAACTGTCACTCAGCATTCTACATGATTTATAGTTGTAAGAAAAGTGCACATACATATAAAAAAATGTTCCAATATCAGAAATATTTCAACTCTTGTGGTTGCATTTACTGTTATTAACAGTAACAGTAGTCAACTGTTAATCATATTGTCTTAATTACTTTATTAATTGTAATTTGTCATTGTCATTCCATGTTGTAGTTTTTATGTAAAAGTGTCTTACTCCTTTTGTTTGTGAGCACATATGTTAATAAAAAGATGTACATAACTAAAAGACAATATGACATGACATGGGCACCTTTAGTTCATCTACTGAACAAATGGATATGTTACTATAGTAACTTGAGATTTCATAGAGTGCTTGCAGTACCAACTGAGGTGGTACCATCAATCATGTGAACAGCGGTGGAAGAGGTTTCATACTGAATACATAAATTTGTTGTAAGTATGGCAACACAGAGATTTCACTGTTGTACTAGCACGTACATACTTATCTTCATCATCATACACATACACACATTCCATAGCACTAGTTGTATGAAACAACAACAGTGTGCCACAAACAGTGTAATGTAGCATTGTCACACATCTAACTTACTTCTATGGAGAATACCAACTCTAATGCCACAATAGTGTGCTATGAGGTTTCACCAAATCAGAAAATCACAGTTGCATTAATCTTCTTAAAACTATTTTCAAGAAACATCTCACTACACAATAACACACCAAACACAAGAGAGTATAAATTAATTTTTTACTATAAAATATATTATATATAAAAATCACAAACAAATTATATTTCTTCATATAAAATAAAAAATATAGATTAACACAAATAATATTAGAACAGGAAAATAAATAATTGAAATGTGTATTACATCATACACAAACATAAATTATGAAAAAAACATTTTTGTAACATAAATATAAATATATTTTAAAAGTCTTTTTTTTTTTTTTTAAATTTTGTGCAACACTTGCGAGAGGTGTATGCACTGCTTGAGGCAATCCAGGCTAGAAACTGGATTCGATGTGGAGGCATAAACGAAGTGGAAGCTGTTGCGCCCTCTGGAGGAGATACCGGACCGCTATGAAGGGTGGCCAGTTTCACCCAGGGAAGCTGCAGGAACAGATGGTGGCCATGGAGGTGAAGCACTGCTACTTGGCACAGCACCATCACCCACTGCTACGACCGGCTCTAGCACGAGGTTGACAGTCTGCTGCTGTGCATCCAAGAGAGACTGGATTTTGTCCAGCCTCTCAAGGATCACAGCATTTTCTTTCCGCAGACTGACAACCTCGCGCGTGAGCTGTCTGTAGCAGCGGCAGTGGGCCGTGCATTTTCGCAGTCGCCGGCGCCCTACAAAGATTTAAAAATAAGTTATGATGAATATACAACACAAATTCAACAATTACGACTTTCAAATATTTCACTTCAAATATTTCTTATCTAATGCAATATCAGAAATGCATTAATTTCAAAGTTATGATAATAGTTTTAAGTATGATGCTAAACTATTTAGTATCTTATTTCTGTCTCTGTCATACTTGACTATCTATATTATCTAATAAGCTGACAATTTAAAAAAATGTATAGTTAGCTGTGGCTTAGAATGCTACTCTTAGATTTTCTTTCACTACTCATAAATATTCAGTATGTACATACTTTTGCATTATTGACACTATTATACCATACAATTGAAATACATCCTCATCAAGTGTGAGAATTTTTACTTCACCATGTCTGCCTATAATGTGTAGTCATGTATGCAGTGAAAACAAAGTACCTTGACAGTAACATAATATAAAATACTTTTCATGCTTGCACAATCATGATAAGTTTAATGATACTTTGAAACCAAACAGCTTTTTACCCATGTTTCAAGCCCTCAACACATCACTACTTTAAATAATTAAGTCACTAATATGACATACGCTGCAAAAGCATGCCAGATATTCAGCCGGGCTGTGCAGAGTTGTGCAGGCGCCACCCCCAAGCTGCGCCTGCACAACTTTGAGAAAAAAGGATCAAGTTGAGGGCCACCCACAGGTGAGCTGCTGCACTGCAGGATGCAACACAGCAGCTGCCACTTGTGGCTGGCCCTCAACACTCTGTCTCATACCTCTCAACCGTTTGTTCCCCAAATGTGTTACATTGCCTCTCAAAATGTGGAAAGAATGGGCAAAACGTGGAACACTTTATCAAATTTTTAAATTAGAAGCCCACAACACTGTTAAAATGTTTGCATTTATGTTCAGAAAGTCTGCAATTAATCAAATTGATATATTTAGCATCATTTACTATAGAGTTTTGCTAAAAAATGTTAACACTGAAGGTGTTACAAGTACTCACAATGTGAAACAGGGAGCTTTTGTGAAGTAAAATAAGGAATGTTCCTCACAATGTGGTATGGTTGAGAGATATGCAGTCTGTGCCCCCTCACCAGGCCAATCGCAGGCAGCAATGTGTGCCCCCCCAACACTCATGTGTTTTGTTGGGGGGGTTGCCAACTACATCCCGCAATCAGGATTTTCAGGATATGATTGGGAGGTGGGGGGGGGTTTGAATACTCCAGCCTGCAATTTGGCTTATTGGTCCACTGGACCACCAGGGATATATTCAGGAGGTGGGGAGGTGTTTAATTACTTCATCCTGCGATGGTGCTTATTGGTGCACTGGACCTCCATGTCTCTGTTGAGGGGGGAGACACATTGCTGCCCCCAATCAGGCTGGTGAGGGGGGGTATTAACAGTATGCCTGCAATGGGGCCAGTGGGGGTGGGGTTTTTTTTACGCTCTTTTGCTTGCGATTGGCCTGCACGGGGTGTCCTTCCCCGATGGCTGCTGCCTGGTAGGGAGCCAAGCGCAAGTCCACGGGGGATCGGCACACCTGCATGCTAATGGCATGCAAATGGGACCATAATCAGATGAGAATGGCCCCGCCGCACCTTCCATGAATTACAGCCACATTTGCATATCACCTTTTGAATATCGGGATTTTGCGACAGGAAGTTGAATGCTGCACTTTGTCAACTTGCGGTGGTGCAAGTTCCACTGCGCCATGCACAGTGGCTGTGCTTGGGGGTGATATTCAAAGCAGTTCCTCAATAGCACAACTCCTTTGAATATCACCCTGGACACACCTCTGCACAACTATTTTGCACACCGCAAGGGCTTGAACCTATGATAGCATTTAATGCTCATCTCGAAACAAATGTTTTAAATAGACATATTACCACCTTTACTCACATACAGTCTCACAGTCATGTCCTTACACTGTCCCAAAAAGTTATTTCACACAACAGCCACAGCATCATATAGTGAAGTATAAAAAACACTGTTTTAAAGTATAGGTGCTCATTCAAAGTATGACACTGTGTGTCGCTAAGCCATGCATCATTGAATTATGTAGCAATGTGATCTATGTGGCCCAATATTTAGCACAGTTTTACTACTCAACAACTTCTTTTGATAACACCCAACCCAGCAATACGCACCGTATGATGTAGTGGAATTTGCACCACTGCAAGCTGTCATAGTACTGCATTTTAAGTGTGGTGAGACAACTTCCATAGTGCTATATAGAAACGTGTGATATTCATAGGGTGAACGCAAACAGTCCCATTATTAACTGTATTATTACTTTTATCGACATTCCCTCAGTTCATGATCACCTTCAAAAAATACACATATCTGACAGTGCACTGAACAGCATCGCACTGCATTGTAGAGGTAAGTATGAGGCTGGCAAGGCTGAAGACAGACACACTGCACAGCTATTCACTTTAACTGTGAAAAGGGATCAAGAACACTATAAGGCACACTTTTCAACTTGTAGATTGAAAAAAATTAAAAATCATTATTGGACACTTTATGCATTGCACACCATTTAGGTCACTACAATATCCTCCCACCATGTTTGTGTTTTTTTGGTGGTTGGGTATCTGCAGTGATCAATGCATTGCCACCCTTATAAGGTCACAGCACACATAAAGTAAGTAATGTCAACAGTGATTCACCCCCCCACAACAAACAAAAGAAAGTGGTACTGCCTCAGCACCGAAGGTCTGTTGCTCACACCCCAAGCAATTGAACATTTGCAGTGAGTATACCAAGAGACAGTGCACTCCCCCTATCATGCAGTAGGACAGCAAGGTGTAATTATCAACAGGAGTATTGATCACCACGGAATGTTGACAACCATATGATACTTCTCAATCATGCAGATAATAGCTACAACAGATTTCACTTACGTGGTGGGCTGGCACCGGCTTCCTGCTTCACCTCCACATGTTCAGCAGCAGCAGCTTCCCTGGGTTCTATTAAAGCAAACAAGTAAAAAAATTATCACATTAATAGATGAAATATCAAGGTAAAAATGTTTTTCTTTAAAACATCAATTTCTAATACTACATCATTCATACAACTATCATATGAACACATATCTCTTTACAGAAACAGCTCTGTCTCCAACTAGGTGCATGTTGTTAACTCAGTATTACATGATATAACAAGTCTTCTCATCTGCAAAAAGCCACACAAAGTTGAAATTATGACACCATGTATATATCTTTTTCCAAGACAAATGTTCATCCAATCCAGAACAGTTACTATAAGAAATTCATTTTTTTCCCTGGTGATTCCCCTAACACTGTTTCTTCAATAACGTTTTTCAAAAGATAACTCACAAATAGATAATTGGTAGTATGCAGTGCAGAACAAGCAGTGACTGCCCATCAATCACAATACTTATAACATTGTCATAATGCATATTTGTGACACAGAAACATCCTAAAACATTACATGTATGTTCAATTACATACATGCATACCTAATTATATGACGCTCTGTTCCTTTAACAGTTTAAAATGTGAGTTATTATAATAAGAATAACACAAACACAAAGATAATGTCACTGTTCACTCAATGACCCTCTAGCTGAATATGGCAACCATTTATGTGTTATTAACTATATTACCCTACAGGGCTATTAAAACACATTAACAAACATGTAGATATTCTATGATGTCCATAAATAACTATTGCAATAATAAAAATGAAACATTGGCAGGACATATAGAAATATTAAGTGAATGCAATCTAGGGACATGTCATAATTAGCAACAGATAATCAAGCAGCACACCATTGAATTCCACTGAGACACCTACAACATTAGAATTGGTAATTTATTACTCATTGTACATTAAACTCCACCACCAAAATTAGCAGAGGAGAAGACCTGCCCCCCCACGACACCACATCTACCACTACACATCCATCCATTCTCAGATTCATGAAGAATAGTATTCCTCACATCTGTAGTAATACCAGTTTGTTATGGTAGTACAGGATCTTCTGTCATGGTGGCACTGCACATTCACTAGACTTGGTTAACACCTTTTTGAACTATTTTGGGTGGCATATTCAAGATGGTTGACCCATACGCAATAGGGTTGCACATCTGCAAGTACAAAATTCCGCCATTCTGCAATATTCAGTAAAACACAATTGCGCCACTGAAAACAGGCTGAGCAACAGCACAATGCAAATGAATGCATGGTCAAGTGGACGGGAGGAACCATGCATGAACTCCAGAAACGATATTCACCTGGGCTGTGCAGAGCTGTGTAGCCAACCACAACCAAGCCTGCCGACTTGGAGACAAAAAAAAAAACTAACGGGTCACCCACAGCTGAGCAGCTAGATTTCAGGGTGAAACACAACAGCTGCCACCTGTGCTGTCCCCAACCAGTCCCGTTCCCCGGAGCATGATTGCAGGCACCCAACTGTAAATCCCTCCAACCCCCTCCTGGTAGCCCGACTGTGGGCATTGTGTACTTCCCCCCAACACCAGGCGAATCACGGGCAGCACTGTGGCTCCCCGAGCGTATCCCTGATGCTCCAGTGGACCGAAATTCCCAATCACATCCAGTAAGTTAAGTAACCCACCAAATGTATCCCTTGTGGTCAAGTGGACCAAAATGCCCAATTCCAGCCAGTAAGTAAAACAACCCACCCGTCCTCCTGAACATATCCGCGGTGGTCCAGTGGACCGAAATACCTAATCGTGGGCAGTTAGTTTAATAACCCCCTCTAAAGATAGCACTGGTGGCTAGTGTCCCCCCACCCCACTCACCCACGAAGCAGCACTACCCCGCTCACCACCTCACAGACAGCGGGCAGCATCATCCCACACACCTGCCACCCATCAACTGACTGCCCATTAGGGCTGCACACCCATTGGTGCAGACCAAGAGCCAATGGGCGCGCACCCCATACTGTGCATCACATTCCAGATTTGTGAATCAATTCATTCATTCAAAAATCTGAACTGTCATGTACGGCATGGGCTGCAAACACATTGGCTGTACTGTACACCAATGGCCGTGCAGCCCTACCAGGCAGTCAGTCGGCGGGTGGCGGGGTGGCAGGCATGTGGGATGCTGGTGCCCACCAGCTGCCAGGGTGGGAGCTGGGTGGTGGAGCTTAGCGAGTGTGTGGTGTGGGTCATACAGTGCCCACCAGGGCTATGTTCAGGGAGGGGTTATTAAACTTACTTCCTGCAATCGACCTTTTCGGTCCACTGGATTAGCAGGGATATGTTCGGGAGGGGGCCACATTGCTGCTCACGATCAAGCTGTTGGGGAATTGAACCATACCTCTGATCAGCCCAGAAAGGGGTGCTGCGGGGTATTCTACACTGTTTTCTCTATGATCGGGCTGCACCGGGGTATTGTTCCCTGATGGCTGCAGCCTGTTAGGGCACCACGCACAATTCCTCAGGGATCGGCAGACCTACGTGGTAATGGCATGCAAATCACGCCATAATGACATGCAAATGCCCCCACACTGCGGCTTGCAATGATTATACCCCATTTGCATGTCACATTTTGAATATCGCCCCAGACACACAGCTGTGCAGCTAATTTGCACAACACAATGGCTTGCGCGTATCAATGGCACAATTTGAATATCCCACGCTTTGTGTCATGAGAAACCTTGTTTCTTATTTGTAAACAACTTTACAAATTTGTGATAATAAAAGTCTTACCGTGGACTCAATCAAAATGACACTTCGGTTGTCCGACTGACCACCCTCCACAGCTTGACTCTGTGCTAGCACTACCTCGCTTGCAGCTGGGGAACACCTCCGATGTTCTACCATGAACCCAAAAAAAAAAGTATTTAAGTGTTAGATGTAAATCACAGTACAGTTTTTTAAGACTTACAACAACAGTAAATCAGCCAGAACATACACATCATTGCTTCTAATTATACAGACCACAAACATTATGGGCACATATTATTATAACAATTCTATATTTCTGTGCAGAGGCCCAGCACACCATTATCTACATAGTCTGTAACTTGTGGAGCATCAAACACTATTGATGTGTACATTTGTACATCTCTGTCTGTGTATTAAGCATTTTGGTCCACTGAGCCACTAAGTATACGTTGAAGAGGAGTGGTGGGTCTATTACACTTACTACACGTGGTCAGCCATTTCCTTCCACTGGACCACCACGGACACGTTCATGACAAGAGGGATTGTTTATTGCACAATATTACAGACTTGTACAAGTTTCAAACCACTACATCACAATAACTAAACAGTAATTTTTTGTTCTCTTCCAACATACCATAGTAGTAAGTGAGTATGTGTATAAATGTTCTATTTTCTGGTATAGCTATCTTAGCAAGCTCGGGTTTGTAAGTGAAGAACAGCACAGTAAAGAAATGGAAGAATTAGGTTACATGTTTTGATAGTACATCCTTACATACAGTATAAACTATTATAAAAATACTGTGAGAAATACAGGTTTCTGATTAGTATCAAACACGTTATTAGCTGTATGTCAATCTTTGATTGACATATATGTAGAGACTAAGCACATACAAAACAATGTTCAACACTATTTTCAAAATATTGCTACTATAATACTAATAAGGAACTCTGAGTGTTTATATCAATTGTCACTTAATCACTGTGTGGGGGCATGCAGTACTCGGCTGTGCCTCATGCCACATTATACCAATAAGCACAGATTTACACAACATTGACATAATCGCTCCTGATGTCTTATTCCTTATTTATGCAGTATACAATTATTTTACTAATTCTGAAAACATGGACAACTATTATGAAAAGTTGTGCTGATTTACTTCTGATGGTAAAGGCGCTCCCCCTCAGCTGGCAGCAACCCAAAGCTCATAAAGCGAGTAGTATCAGCCGCGTATCATTCTCCGGTATCCCCTCCCGCTGTTTTAAGATGTAGAAACGCTGGCACAACAGCTTCCACTTCTTCTTCAGCTGTACAACTGTCTTGTTTATGACTTTCAGGCAGATGTACAAATAGCTGTTAATGCGCCTCCACATCGAATCCAGTTTTCGATTCGTACTCCTCATCAACACTCTTGCATTGCCTCTAGCCTGGACTGCCTCAAGCAGTGCACACACCTCTCGCAAGGTCCACTGTCTCATTTTCTCATTATAGTTCTTAGTAGTTCTGAAATACAAACAAAAACAAATATCTACATTAGTATCATGTAACAATATAAATCATTTCTTAAACGAATTCCATATAATACTAATTATACCATACACATAAATAATCAGCCAATCACATAAGCAGACTGGCACCTTAGCCCTGTTGTAAATCCTATGATAATCACTGGCAAAGGTGCCAGCCTGCCACATCCTCGTTCCACCTGTAAAAAAATCACTCCGACCCCCCCGCCAATGTTTCAAAGCCGCCATCTTTCCTCTCGCTAACATTCACCGGTAGGCCTAATATTTAAAAAACCAAAAACAATAAAATGGATGCCTCCTTTGACCTTATCAACAAAAGTGAACTCGTTGAAATTTTCAAAACCCTCAAAATGAAAGCACAGATTTAACCGCCTGGAAAGCGTACCTCAAGCCAGAGACATCCCATATGCGCCTCTCCCACGCCAAAACCCGATCTGCAGTCGCACATACAGCCGAGCACATCACCTTGACCCTCTGCAACTGCCAGCTTGAACTCGGCGCCTCTCTACCGTGTCGCACGCGGCAGCCAATTTGTTCCCTACAGGATTGTCTGCTGCGTGCGGCGTCAAGGCGCTGATTCAGCTTCCGCAGCTGCGGAGGTCGAGTGTTCGGCTGCATGTGTGACTGCGTGCTCAGCGTGAAGAAACGATATGCGGGATATCTCTAACTCTTGGAGCCGGCCTGATATTATCGGCTGTATGTGCGACTGCAGTATCGGGTTTTGGCTGGTGGGAGAGGAGCAATGTACGGGATGTCTCTGGCTTCTTGAGGTACATTTTACATGCGGTCTAAATCTGTGCTTTCATTTTGGAGGGTTTTGCCCATACTTACCTCACAAAACTTAAATAAAGAATACCATTAATTACCATGCACTATTTTCTTTCATGGAAGGATATTTCTTACAAAAATCATTTTTTTAGACACAAATAAATAAAATAAAACCATTTAAACTTATATCCATCACAGAATGTAATGGCATAATCGCAATAAGCCACTTGGGGGTGTGGGTTATCGGGGGATTTACCACGGCTGGCGAGGATTTGCCCACTCGGCTCGCCTGCAGTGGTGAAAAACCACGCCAGCCGTGGTAAATCCTGATAACCCACACCCCAAGTGGCTTATTGCTTAATTAAATTAAAAGCACATGTCCTTCAATATAGCAGAAACACAGATCAGTAGCATTATATAGGGCTAAAAAGGATTCAGCCACCTCGACAGTAAAAACAACTGCTACTACACTATGGTGTCCCACTACCATGCTATCCTCTAGTCTCATGGGTGGGGGGTACTGCATCGAACATCAGATTGGGCACACCATGACATATCCATCTGTACTACATTGAAGTGTTCACACAACATTTTAACGTGATGTTAAACAGAGATGCAACCACATCATGAACTGTGCACAGACCTATGAATGCACTTAATAAATGTGAAGACAACTAACAAAGTGATTGAAAGTAAAGTGCTTGATTATGCAGTTGTGCATTCATTGTAGCCCATATACTAATAACTACCCATTTCTGTAACATTAAAAATAAATCTATATCCTGACATACCAGTAAAGAAACGGATACATGTAACAGTACCACTGTGTTTTATTGAAGTTGCACACATACCATGTTGGTACAGCTACAATACTGTAAGGCCACAGTAAATGGTACACTCATTTAACATACTCAAACTATTTACTGATGTTGAGACATAACAATATCATACAATTGTGAACAGACAGAAGCAGGGAAAATTACTATTGCTCCGCCCCCACTATTGTAATATAGCAAACCCATATATGTATCATACATGTGAGTAATGCATGCAGTTGATCTATTTTTTGACCACATTAATATGGTTCTGAAAAGAACCTTTGCATATACTGTAATATTTCCTCAAACAGTCTCACGATCTTAAAGGACTTTCAGTATTCCATCGTGAAGGTCTCCCAGAAAATGACAATTGCCAGGATGCGAGACATGTACACCATCTGGTAGGAATAGCCAATCATTACAGTATTTTATTTTGGGGTGACGTATAGTATGCATTCCATGCATGCGTAGAAAAGCAGTAATCTGTACATTTACTTTTCTGCAAGCTCTGTCAATCAGATACATATGATGCTGTGCTTGCCAGACTCTAAGCTCTGTAATATCTGAAAATATGATAATACAGGCAGGCAACATAGACATAATAGAAGCAAGGTCCAGTTTTGCCTCTGTAACTAAATCTACCCAGCGTTTTGAGCCCAAATCATTGCCTCCAAGATGTATTAGCAGTATGTCAGGAGGAGAGTGAGTTCTCAAAAGTCTGTGCATGGTTGGCATAAGATGTTCCCATCTCATGCCACCACGACCAAACCATCTTACATAGCAATTTGGGAGCTGCAGGTCCCTCCCAAAATCACTATGAACTGCAAACTCAGCTGCTCGTCTTATGTAACTGCTTCCAACTATCCACAAAATCCTTTTGCTATTTTCTGCCATTCTAAGTTTTAAACTCAGAACTGTACAAGAGAGCTACTAAAAAGGACTGTTCACCCTGCAGTGACCAGACAGCACTGAAAATCAAACTGATATTTTCCCTCCTTATCTCAAGCTAGCTTCAGTGCATTCAGACAAAACACACAAATAAAAAAAAACATTCCCTCCTGCTCTGGCTTCATCAACCAATGTAACTCATGCATTCAGTATTACTAGACTATGTTCCTGCAAAAATCTGAAACCACTGAGAACTGCAAAAAATGCATCCTTTTCATAGGCAGTTTTAAACAATTACAACATCAGAAACAAGTCTGATTGGTTCCATTTTGTCATACAACTCCACGTGCACCTTCCTATCTCCCTCCATTTGCAGCTGTATCTGTACAAGTTAGTACTAAAATGCTTTCTCACTTTAAACTATTTTCTCTTAAGAATATAGCATGCTACACAATAACAATTAACATTATGAGATTAAACAGAAAAAGTTTTGATTAATAGTATGTACATGTTCTAATAAGTTTTTTTAATACTAGAAAATATCATGTGAAGATAGACTACTTACAGTTTCAAACTGCTTTTTCTCAGCAATATTCAGAATGGATCCTGTTTACTTCTTCTTCAGTGTTGTCCGTCTCTTATTCGTTCTCAGAAGTGGCCTGACAAATCTTAAATTTCATTGGTAGAGCTAGCTGTCACTCAAACACACTGTTTAATGATTCGATAATGAATGTTTAAGCCACTCCCAAGTGTTAGATTAACTTTACTGTCGAATGCACGAAAGTACATTTGCGACACTTTCGATAGCACGAAAGTAAAATTTGCGAAAGTGTCGAAGTTCGACAGTACTTTTGACCATACTGTCGAATGCACGAAAGTAAAATTTGCGACACTTTCGAATGCGCAAGTATTTTTTTCGAAACTTTCGTGCTCACGAAAGTAATTTTCCAAGACTGTCTATATATTGACACAATTTCAGATTCTATGGAAAAATAGCTCAATTTTCAATTTTAAACACATAATCTGCTGCATAGCTGCTTCAAACTCAGTGCAGTGCAGATATTTTAGATTTACAATGTTCCAAGCGTGCATAACAACTGTGCAACGCAGACTTGCAAAACACTAATTTGTTGTAATTTTCACACTCAAATGTCCACATATATCCATTTTAAGACCTCTGCTCATAACAGTGTCACTCTTATGTTTAAACATTTCTACCATATAGTCATTTCTCACATCAACTGAGCCAAAACTCAGCACATAAGCAAAAGCACACTATTGTTAAGATGTGACTAATGAAATCTGTACTATTCACAACTTTGTGGGTTGAAAGCAAAATAGTAAATTCTCAACTGAAAAGTATGACAAAACACAAACTTACAAGTGTACATGTGAACTGCACTGCGCAAGCTTGTAAATCAGAAATATTTCAGAATTCTCACACAAACTTTTCAACATATTCAGTTTAAGTTGTCTGTTCACAAACACAGCCACAGTAATTTTGTGACTGTGCCCACAATTATTTGTCAATGAACTGCATCATTGCACAGTACATGTACAGGAAAACATTTTTTCCCATGTTGTGAAAAATTACATCTCAAAGGCGATACACAGGAGTACAAAAAACACAATGTTGGTAAAATGTAGCAACGATATTGAAATTTCGCTAACATGCAAGCATACTTACCAACTGTGGTACACACACTCACACAACAGTAATAGTGGCATGTCCTCCCCCTAATTGTAAACATACTAATTGTTACAGATTTGGTAATGCACACTATCACTCTCAAGTTTTTGCTCTACCATATAGTAAATTATCATACTATCACATGACACGCTACATGGCAGAAAACACATGTTAGGTACACAGGTAAAAATCCACTTCGTAATCACTAAGAACACATGTGAAGAATAAATCTTTTAAATGTGCACTAAAATATTGAGAATGAACAAATTTCTGATATCACGTAGCAGCTGCATATGCACATTCATAACAACTATCATTTAGTTATGTTTTTACCAAATTGTTAACATTCTTAACGTACTATTCTATTAATACACAGTGTTATAGAAATTTACTAAGCCTATTCTAAAACTTTTTCTCTCTCATACAGGTGCCTGATACTTCTGTAAGATTGCTTACTGTCACTGTCAACCATAATACCCAAAAATGCCAACTAAATACAGACGTAGATGTGTCTCAAAAAGAGAGCGGTATAATAGTACTACACTGTTGTATAAGGGAAATAAACAAAACAGTAAAGGCACACAAAAAAATGAACATCGACAGACCTTTACTTCAACAGTGACCCCTACATCAAGTCACTGCACAAAGAAACAAAAATCCTTAACAGAAAAGCAAAAATGTATAGCATCACAAATATTGTGTTGATCTCTGAGACGAAACACAACTATTTTGAGTGTAACCATCAACAGATGCTCAAAACAACACCGTAAAATAAAAAATAGTGACTTACAACTCAGAAAGAGAAAGTATTTCTGATCACTAGCAAGTAAAGCTAAGATCGAAAGACTTATCGCTGCTGTGCTACGGCACACCCGCAAAAAGAGCAAGAGTCACCTTTCTCTGATGAATTTCCATCTGAAAGTATGGACTTTTGTCAACAGAGCACTGTTTGTACTACAGCGATTGTGGCGTAAGATGTGTCATGTGCTTGAACAATTCAGGAAACTTGTATGCCATTAAAAAAGGCTAACAGTATCCTTGTTTGACTGTTGACAACTTCTGCCATGTTTTCACAGGACAGTGGCTGCACACACAGCACTCAGAAGCATATTTCTGGGAAGAGTCTTATCATTACTTTATGAAAGAACAGACGTTCAGTATTGATGAGTCTGGCAAACTAAAAAATGTCCTCAGTATCTCTGATGACAATCAATTGGATAGTGATGATGACTGTGGTCCAACCACACTCTTCAATAAACGGCAATGCCTGACATGGTCATGTGATGCTACCTGCAACCTTAGGCAATCATCATTTCAAAAAGTAGAACACTTTGTTAACCTATTCATAATAACAGATCGCAAAGAGAGACATAAACTATTTACAGAAATTGACCATTGTGAAATCCGGCCACATACTGGACTCATGGGTCACTCACTTGCATGTCTCGATACTGGTGTTTGTGATAGTTTTTTTCACAACAAGCGGATGTTTGCAGTGCATCAAACAGGCATGCGAAACTTTGTCTATAGAGTATATGAAGTACAGCGAGCTGTACATCAGTACACTTGTTTAAATGACTTATTGCAGTCAGGTGACATGCAGGGTGCCATCACTTTCCTAAAAAAACTGCAACACATTCCTTCTGGACCAGAAACAACTAATTTCCAGTGTAACACTTCAACAGAAAAATCTGTTTCAGTGTTAGAAAATGACATTCTGAAACAGTACAGGAAGGAAATTGCTAAGTTTGAGGTTGCAAAGTCTCAGAAGTTTGATTCTGTATGTGTGTCATGCAACCGTTTGTGCTACACGAAACAAACTGTCACAGTCAACCTAGAAACCTGGTCACCATACAATGACATGTGGTTCCGCCTCGCAGCATTCTTGCTGCTGAAATCTGACTTTCAGCCACAAGACACCATTGTGCTATGCAAACACTGTTTTTCAAAACTGAAGTGCAACACTTTGCCAGCAAGTTCAGTGCTAAACAACATGGAAACAGATATTACACTAAGTGAGATTTCAACATTGAAGATGTTTGAATGTATTCTAATTCAGACAATGAAACCATTCCAAACGATTCTACATCTGAACACAAAGACATGGAAGATTCCACAGAAAGAGCTTGTTAGATCTCTAAAGGGTTCTGTGATGTATCTACTACTTCCTCTACAGGAAAATGTTCAAGCAATCTCAACAGAAAATAGCTTGGTCATTCTTGTAAATGGTGTGCCTACAAAGGCCAAGGTTATCTGGCAAGATCTTGTCAATGTGCAAAAGGTAAAGCTTGCTCTGGGTTATTTAAAGATGAACAATTCCTTTTATATAGACCTTGACATAGATCAGATGGCCAGTCTCTTTGTGCAACATGATCTATCAGAAAAAAGTAAGCCAATCATTGAGAAGGTCAGTACACAGACAAGTGACAATGTGTATGAACAGTACACAATTCACCCACTACATGGCAGAGATCCATTAGGAGACAACACTGATCTCTATCAAATGAAGCAGGTGGAAGGTGAGCCTGTCAGCATTTGGGAGGCAACACTAGAAGCACGCTGCTTCCCAGACCTATTTCCAAAAGGGTCAGGCGGATGCCTAGATGAAAGATAAGTACAGGTACAGGGTGCTCAGTACCGCACTAGCCGTGTCCTGAGCAAAGATGGCAAATTCAGATGTAACATACAGTACCTGTTCCATCTGCTCTGGGAGAGTGAGCTTAGCATTCTGTCTGCTTCTATAGCACATACCATTCATCTAACAAGTCCACTAGATGGAATTACAGCTGCTCAATTTCTAGAGAAATTAAAGCAGAAAGATGAAAATGTGCAAGTGTATCTGTCTTCCATACTTTCAAGTCTACGTGGCACCAAAGAATATTGGTATCGCAGACACTTGGAAGTGATGACAATGCTACGAGAGTATGGTGCAGCCACATGGTTTGTCACACTTAGTTGTGCTGAATATGCCTGGGACGAACTAATTGAACTGTTGAAGTGGGCAAATTCCGATGTCGAAGGCATCTCATCGATGACTGTCAGAGAAATGTGTTCACTTGATCCTGTGTCTGTCACAAGACATTTTCACAAGCGGTTCCATGACATTCTCACTTTCATCTTGTCAAAGGACAATCCTCCTCTAGGTATTGTAGAACACTACTTTTGGAGGACAGAATATCAAGCACGAGTGCCCCTCATATCCATATGTTATTGTGGATCAGGATCGCCACGCATTGGTGAACATGAAGCAGCAAGTGCTATCATTCATCAAAAATATATCACTTGTCACATTCAGACAAGTATGACAGTCCTACACTATGGAGTTGGTACAAAAGTTCCAGCGACATATTGAGCAAAAATATTGCCGGCGGTAGTAAAGAACAAATCTAAGTGGTACACACGATGTCGCTTTGGATTTCCTAGACGAGTTTGTCAGAATGGTGCCATGAATGACATTTTCTCAGCAATGCTGACACCATGAAGGCAAATCAACCAAGAGGTATATGAGTTACAGGGATGAAAAAGGTGTACATCAATGACTACAACCCAACTCTTCTCCTAATGTGGCAAGCAAACATAGATGTTCATTTGTGGCTGACAACTCACTGGCCCTGGTTGATCGTCACTTCCTACATAACCAAACATGAACAGACTAGCTTGCAAGATCTTTGGGATGATATTGCCACTTCAAGCAAAAGCCTGACATCTCAGCTGTGGTCATTGGGTTTGAAGACTCTTTCACACAGAGAATGTGGAGCTTACGAAGCCAGTGACTGGTTAATGGGTACACATCTGTGCAGGAAGTCTGGCTGTCGTTTCCTCAGTGTAAACTACAAAGAAAGCAGGCGTGTACTGATTCCTCATGCAGAAATTGAGGCTTTGCTGTCAATACATCTTCTTCAAAACATATCTTGAAGAATAACCTGATAGACACATACTACCCACGTAGACACAACAACATGAATGATATGTGTCTGTTTGAGGTGGCTAAGTGGTATGACTACAAGACAGGTGCAGCACCTGACTCAACACGACACATTTACAAGGTCAGTGGACTAGATGGCTGTCTTGTGAAGAGGCACAAGCCATGGCTTATAGATCACTGCAAACTGCATCTAGGCACATCAGAGAGCACAGAACATTGCTACTTTGCTCTCCTATTCCTATTCCTATTTAGACCCTGGAGGAGTGAGTCTGAATTAAAAGGTGACTCTGACACATTCGAAGACCAGTTCAATCTCACGAGAATTTCCAAACTGAATACTCACAGACATATATACAAAGACTAAAAGCTGAGAAAGAACAGCTTGAGGAGGCAGAGAAGCAACTTCAGGAAGACACTCCAGTTAGTTCACAAGACAACCTTGGTCCAGAAGGACAAGGTGTTCTAGATGACCCTCTGCCTTAAATGCCCAGAAGTGTTAATATCAGAAATTGAGACAGCCATGCAACATGGCACACACTCTATAGTCAACCCAGCTGACGTAGAGAAAGACTAATCAGCTGCAGCATACAGTTCACTCCCAAGTGGTTGAAGCTGTCCAACATGGTATACTACATGAAACAAAACAATGTGACTGCACTCAGTACAAGCCACTACTAATGTTTGTTAGCGGTTCAGCTGGCACAGGAAAGAGTTTCTGATTGAAGCCATCACTGCAGAAGTACGGAGTGTGACAGGCTTTTCAATGTCTGTTGCTGTACCTGCTCCCACAGGAATAGCAGCATACAACATTGGTGGAGTAACATTACACCGTCTCTTTATGTTGCCAGTCGAACAGGGGAGAACTGGAGAGTATCGTGAACTGTCATTCGAGGTTGCATCTCAGCTCCATTCCATGTTCACAAAGATGCAGTTACTCATTGTTGACGAAATCAGCATGGTCTCCAATGTCATGCTTGCCTGTATTCATCTATGTCTACAGCAGATCTTAGGTACTGACGATGGAGTGCCATTTGGTGGCAAAAGTATACTTGTGTTGGGAGACCTTTTACAACTTGCACCAGTCAATGCAGAGCATGTATTTACAACTCTGACTGCCAAGCAAGCTAAGAATATCCTCGGTTGCATTGCAGGCTATAACATATGAATTATTTACCTATGTTGAGTTGTCTGAGAACATGCGACAAAGTGGTGATCTAAGCACAAAATCACTTTTAGATGAAGCTCGCTTAGGTTCTCTATCACCAGAACATGTTTGTATGTTAAATGATCGAAAAATCAAGTACATAGTACATGCATAGAAACAGCATGTAATGTCTTCAGCGATATATACTCTACTGGCAGACACATAGTGTGTCTTATGCCATGACTAATGAAATGCACTGAATTCAACAATCTAATGCTACAAAGAGAGAACCAAGAGATTCTAACTCTGCATGCAGTTGATACAGTTGAAAGCATTATTCTTAGTCGAAAGCTAGTAGCAAAGATGACTGAATGACTAAGTGAACTAAAGTCAGATGTTTCACGAACAGCTGGCCTAGAAGCTGTTCTCACAGTTTGTAAGAATGCACGTATCATGCTGCGATGTAATCTAGATGTAGAAAAAAGAATGGTAAATGGTGCCATGGGAAACATCACTGACTTTGTCTATAATGTCAGAAGACATATATTGAGACACTTGTAGTGCACTTGACAACATGGAACACTCTGTACATAGATCAAACCTCGTAAAATTCCAGGTTTTTAAGGATATCTCGTAACCAGGAAACAGTTCCCATTATGTGTTGCATATACTGTCTCCATTCACAAATCTCAGGGATTGAGTTTGGATTCAGCAATGGTAGACATAGGTACAGACATTTTCAAGGATGGCATGAGCTACATTGCACTTTCACGTGCGAAGCCTTTCTGGATTGCACATCATTAGTATAGCACCTCAGAAAATACAGACTGACAAGCGATGTATTCTTGAGTACAACAGGTTACGTACTCTACATCAGCCACAAATGTCTTTAATACGCTGCCTACATATCTGTCTGTCTACACAATTCAGTCACAGCTAGAGGAGCAACAAACAGCAGCAAGCTTCCCAAAGTGATTCGACAAAAAGAGTTCAGCAAAGGCCACAACTAAGTAAACATTACAACCAGCAATTCATCAGAAATCAGTTGGTGTAGCTACTGTACCACTCTTTGGCAACAGCAGTAGAGTAAACTGCTATGCTAACTCAGCTATGCAAGTTTTCTACACATGCAGCGGTTGTGCAGGCAATATCTGCTTCACAAGACAATCCCCTATCAAATGCTTTGAAGCAGATTATCAAGATGACTTCTGACCACTCTAACAATGTACAGTCACTAACACCACTACGACAGGTGTTATCTACATATGCTGGATGTAGTACATTTGCTGCAGACATACAGCAAGACAGTACTGAGTTTATGATGGCTGTCATAAACAACCTGGATGAAGACGGCACCCCAATGCGGCAGTACTTCACAGTAACATATGTTACAAAATATATATGTGTTTCATGTGGCGATTCACAGCGTGAAACCACACAAGACATGCTGTGGATAACTCTCTTTGTTCCTGAAGCCAAAAGTGTCAAATTTCGACAGCTATTCACTAATGCTGAATGTAGTCATGCCTGTGGAAGGTGCTGAGGCAGATGCACTCAGTCCATATGTCTTAGGAGTTCATCTCAATATCTGTTGCTTATGTTGCACAGATTTGACCCCAACGGGCTCAGAGTTGATACTCCTATCACAGATTACACAGCTAGTAGAATAGTCTTCAACCAATCACTGTTTGACACTCACAGCATAATCTATCACCATGGTCAATCCATGCATTCTGGGCATTACACCTCGTTACTAAGGTGCAGAACTGGATGGTTAGAGTGTGACGACTCTACAACGACTTTTAAACAGAGACTGCCACGTCACTTGAAAAATGCATATCTTCTAATATTGAAGAATTATGACAACCTTCATATTTCAGAAGAATAGGACAAAACATGTAGCATTTTAAAATGACTACTTTGTCCAAAAAAACATTCCTGCCTCATTACAATGTTGTATAATGTACAACTGTAAATAAACAATACAATTTCAACAAAATGGAATTCTAATACAGACATTACATACACTGTGACATGTTAGATCTTGTGTAGATCAGTGACTACATGAAAATTGTTGTAGTGGCTTCAATCGGTGCCAACAATATTCACAGTCACTAGAAACCATGATTACATGTCTATCAAAGGTGTACATCTAAAACTGAGGACTTACTACTCTCCTCCTCTCTGTACATCTCTTTAAAATCCATGTATCAACTCATATATAACAACAAATTGATATGACTTATAGCTCTTACTCTTTGCAAACAAAGAGAACTTCTCAGTCATTATCGTAGATAACTGAGCTACCCTTATAACATTCAGCAAACATTCCACTCTGTCACCAAGTTGTCTATCAACACTTCAATTTGTCTAGTGACTCTTGACATATAGAGAACATCATTCGATCACCATGCAACAGTGTAGAACTATCACGCTTTCATGTATAGTACTAGTATTGTACATATGTAAAACAACTACCTTTATTGATAATGCAGAAGCTGAGTTACACAACTGTAAATAATAACCAATTGCTGAATCTAATTTAGTGACTCTTACAAGTGTTTAAAATTACTTGTACATAATAGAAACATTTGTTTTCAAGTGTACATTGTTAATAACTAGTTTGATACTTGTACTAAAAATAGCAGTGTAGCACTACAGTACAAGTGAATGTTTTAGATATTATTCAGCAGTATATTAACAACATTTAACTAACCATAAGTTTGTTAAAATGCATTCCATGACAGTTTTAGTATTTACAAGTTAAGAATCTACATAAAGCCAATGTAAATTGATAAAATGTCATTTGTTCATGTAAAAACATAATATTCTTTAACTTGTCACATAAGTAATTCTACCGTATGTAAAAATATTGACAATTGTAAATCAGGCACTGTTGCTGATCACAACAAACTGCATACCTGTTCCTGACAATATTTATGATCACCTCAATTGAGGGTCGGATGGAATTTTCCATTTGCACCTAGTCAGTGACATATTATTAAATAATATCAATCAAATGTCACAAAACTTACATTTGTGTAAATTGTACTACTTAGACAGTCAGCATATGGTTTTCCCCACCCAGGAACATCCACATTAGCAGTCACCCAATTATAACAAAACACTTGTCTATCATGTCTGTAATCACACTTCACAACCGACTGACATTCCCTTGTTAACATAACACACAAGTAATGCACTACACATTATTACAACATACAACCATTTTTAAAAAAGTAACATTTTTTACAAACTCCATTCACATTCAATAGTAAAATATAATGAAGCCCCAGCTTCAGCCTGACTATTAAATTCCAGGTTGAATGTCAGAAACTACTTCCTCACATAAACAGTAGTGAGTACTGAAACATAACTAAAACACACAACATCTGATTAGTTTCATATAATATCACACTTACTCCAATCCATATTATACAGTTATTATTATTCTTACACATTTACATATTTGACAAGCAATGATTGCACACATACAAAGATTGTATTGTGAGACTGCTTCTGTTAACTAAATTTCACTCTTGATTGGACCTTTTCTCCATTTGACAAATTGGCAATAAATTTTTTAAAACCATAACCACCTGTGTCTACTCCTTACTTTAAATACCATTATGACGTAAAAATAAGTGTCTATGACTTAAGCATACAAATCAATGTTTACTAATACTGCTACAACTATACCTCCATCAATTTGTTTGGTACCTATGACATACAGTCAGTATCACAGCATATGCAATGATGTGGGACATTGCATGTCACATTTGACAGAATTCTAACAGTGTCAAAAACTCAGCAATGTACTTACTTTTCCTGTGCCTATGCAGTCATTATTACTACACCAAGGTGCCACACATCAGCACCCAACAGGACACAGCTGTGACTATACATCTACCATTCAGTCACTACTATGTGTACTTCAGAGTCTGACAAAATGACGTTTCTCATTGGCTGCAAACATCCTAACAACCTTATGTTAATCTTTTATTACCATACATGAAGAGGTTGACCATATACTGAACAAGGTTTACAACTGTTTAAAAACATGTTTCATTATTATAGCGATAAGTCACTCCCAAAATTGTGTTAATGGTCACTCAATCACCCTATAGAGACATGTCTGATCAGCCACACCTCGTGCCACAGCACACCCTGTGTGTGTCTTTGTGTGTGTGGTGCTGGAGGGGTGATCTCGGAGTTACGGTTTTCAACCCTATCAGCGAATTTCCTCACTTTTGTCACTCTGGAACAACCCTAACAAATGCATTAAACAGAGTTTTTTGCCTCTAATTTCCCTTCTTTTTGAGAATGATATTGAAAAATAGTGAACATAACTCGCTCCCACCACATGATGTATTGTGGCATAGTAACAGGAGCAGCAACGCAAACAGAAATGATAACAGTGGCACACATGGTAACACAAGTGCGAATGAGAACAGAAAGGGTAATGCACACAGTGGCATAGATGGGAATGGTGTGCCACGTGATGTCTTGTCACATAGTAACTAAGCGTGAATGAGAACAGACAGGGTAATGCACACGGTGGCGTAGACGGGAATGGTGTGCCACGTGATGTCTTGTCACATAGTAACGTGGTGCCTGTAAATTGAAATGTCAATGGGCATGGTGACACAAAGTGAAACAGAAAGCGAAACAGTACAGTACACACAAATGGCAAAAAAGTAACAGAAATGCAAGCGAAAATGAAAACGCAAAGGATGACACACGTGGTGGCATTGGGGTGTGCATTGGGATGATCAGCCCTAACTCTCACCCCATGACATGTGTAAAGCAGCAGAAGTACAATAGAATGGGGTGAGAGTTAGGACCCATGATCCCAATGCACACCCCAATGCCGGTTGGGGGGGGTGGCGGGTGCAAGGGGGGTTTGCAACCCTAACAGTGAATTTACTCACTTTTGTCGCTGTGGAATAACCCTAACTAATGCATTAAACAGAGTTTTTTGCCTCTAATTTCCCTTCTTTTTGGGAATGATAACGAGAAATAGTGAATGTAATGCAGCGGTGGGAGCGCGGGGCCCTCCGGGCCCCATCCTCCCGCCACATGATGTCTTGTGGCATACTAACAGGGACAGCAATGCAAACAGAAAGGCTAACAGCGGCGCGCATTTGTAACACACAAGCGAATGAAAACAGAAGATGCATACATGGTGGCATAGCAGGAACGGTCTGCCAGTGATGTGTTGTCACATAGTAACATGGTGCCTGAAAACAGAAATGTCAAGAAAGATAAACAGTACTGTAGACAGAAATGGCAAAAATAACAAAACACAAGCACAAATGAAAGCATAAAGGATAACGCATGGTGGGCGCAGGCGTCAATGTTAAGTAAGCAGATGTAACCATAAGCGGAAGGGCAATACTAACAGTAATGTAAGCGCACAGGCTGGTTTTCCCAAAAACCTGCATAGAGAAAGACAGTGAGTACAAATAATGTATGCATAATAATGAGTATCGGCACAGAAAATGAGATCTTGGAATACTAAATACATTATATCTCAGTAACCATACGACGTAGAAAAAAAATTTAAAAGTCATATTATTCACAACTGTCCTGGCTAATTTGAATCTTAGCCCCATTAGGGAGCTAAGAAATATTCCGACGAAAAGTCCATATCTCACACCGTTTCCGAGATACAGGCCCTGAAAGGCGCGGCGAATGACGTAATGTTATCCTATGGGAAAAAAAGAAAAGTTCAGAGCGCCATAACTTTGCCTCCCTGTAATGTTTTTTCACCAAACTACTGAAAGGCACATCTGTGGGTTGTTGGCTGTCTTTCCTCCAAATGTCAGCAAAAAAGACCAAACCGTTATTTTGCAGCAGGGCTCCAAATGATTTCTGTTATGTGTCGGGCACCGTAATGTTATCCTATGGGAAAAAACGTGAATTTTGGAGTGCTGTAACTTTGCCGCCATGTGATATTTTTTCACCAAACTACAGAAAGGCACATCTGTAGACTGTTGGCTGTCTTCCCTCAAAATATCAGGAAAAAAGACCAAACCGTTATTTTGCAGCAGGGTGCCAAAGGATTCCTGTAATGCTTTGGGCTCCGTAATGTTATCCTATGAGAAAAACTGTCAGCTTTGGAGTGCCTTAACTTTGCTGCCATGTAATATTTTTTCAATACAACACTGAAAGGCATTTCTGTGAGATATCAGCAGCGTTCTCTCCAAATTTCATCCCAAAACTCTCAACGGTTATTTTGCAGTGCAGTGCCAAAGAATTGCTGTCATTTTCCCTCAGACTAGAAAATTACTGTCGCAATTTGAAAAAGCTTTCGCAAACAAATTCGACACTTTCGTGAGCACGAAAGTAATTTGCGAAAGTACTTTTTCCAGAAATTTGAAAAACATATTTCTGGGGTGTTTTACCACAAAATAAAGACATGGCAAGCATCCTCAGGGCCCGACTAGGTGAATACAAAAAAAATTACGTTGCTAGAGGGTCTCAAATTTAAATGCCAACCATTTTTCTGATCACCAACTGAAAACAAAATGGCGGTTACGAAAGTAACAGGCCCATTTTGAAAGTAAAATGCATTTGCGACACTGTCGAACTTTTGTTAACTTTTCCCATTGACTTATAATGGGAAACTGTTTTTGAATAACTTTTGAACCATTTAATATTTTTCACCAAATCTTCAAAAGGCACATGGGGACCTTTGCCACACCTTCCCTGAAGATTTCAGGCCAGTCGCACAAACCGTACAACCTGTAGGCACGACCATAGAATTCCAGAAAAGCGTAGACGTGTGCACAGATCACGCTTAATAACTCCATAGCTGTATATCCAACCAGTACGAAACTTAGCAGATCCCAAGGCCTGTGGTTCTTGATCATGTATGCCAAATTTCAGGCAAATCCATCAAATGGTTGCAAAGTTATTAAGGTGCAAAGTTTTGGGGTTTAACATAGAAATGGCTCCTCAACCCTAACTATGGTAGCACTACCGTGCTACCATAATATATATATATATATATATATATATATATATATATATACATAATCTTAGAATATTGTATTATTTGCTAACAAGAATGACAGGTACATATTTTTTATTCAAATGTCTTGACTGACCATATTATGACATAATCTGTGGTGCACCAGTTCAACATGCTGTGGCTGCAGTATCTTGACTTTGTTATACAGACTTTCTTTCAAACATGGCAACTTTTGACTTACTTATTTAAAAGAGACAGCAGCAAATAGCTGAGGTTAGGTAATACCCTTAACTTCTTTCATACTTCATGATGATGATGAGAAAGAATTGAGAATATATATATATATATATATATATATATATATATATATATCAAAAACTCCATTAATGCATCATTTAAGGTTGTTCCACAGCAACAAAAGCAGGGAAATTCAGTGTTAGGGTTCAAAACCCTAACTACGCATTCCCCCTACCCTCCAACACCAACACACACACACATACATGCAAGTAGGGGAAAGACCAAGGCAACACAAACAATCACACACAACCAGCAGGAGGACTATACCTCTGTTAGTGTAGCAACTAGGGGAAAAATTCAAGTTCAGGTTTCATACAGTATTTCCAATTTTGTTTCAGCAGGTTACTTCACCTAAATGTGAAACAAGGTTCCAGTAGCAAAAACTGTGTACCTCACTTTGTTTTCAAGATATAGGTGGCACAAAGCATGATGAGCACTGCAATGTTAGCCTATGGGAAATTGCTCAATTTTGGAATAGTGTAACTTTGTCATCCATAACTATTTTTGCAGCAAAGCAGCAAAAAGCACATCTGTGAGACCATGATGTGCCACCCTGCAAATTTCAGCTCAAAGAACCCACCATTTCCTTGAAGGAGGATGGCAAAGATGTGCAGTTATCAGGAACTTAGTTTCACAGAATACTTTCACAAACAGGAAAGTGCTACAAACAGAAGATGCAACACTTTCACATTTGCGAAAGCATGTAAAATGCTTTGGCAAAATACTTTCACAAACACAAAAGTGTCGCAAATGTGTAGCACAACACTTTTGCATTTGCAAAAGTATTTTTCAAAACTATTTTCAGGAAATGTCCGAAATCTTGTTTTGGGGCTTGTAAACTCCCAAAAAGCATAAGTGTAATCTGTGTTGTGTGTTGCTGGCAGCATGGGCCCATAATGCCCAGTTGTCCATACTGATATGTGTTTGGTGGAGTGTTTAACTTCTGGGATCACCGTTAGCACGGACGACCCCATGCCACAGTTCGCCATCTGTTTGTGTGTGGAGTATGAAAGCATGGGGTTGTGGTTTTGTGGTGTAGATAGTTGTATGCTATTTCTGTTACCTACTGCTGGCTGTGTGTGATTGGTTGTGTTGCCTGTGTCCTTCTCCTACTTGCATGTATATGTGTATGTGGTGGTGGTGGTGGGGGGGAAATGTGGAGTTAGGGGTTTGAACCCTAGCACCAAATTTCCCTGCTTTTGCCACTGTGGAACAACCCTAACTGATGCATTAACAGAGTTTTTTGCTATGAATTTCCCTTCTTTTTGAGAATGTACAATATAAATAGGGAATGGTATGTGGTGGTGGAAGCGCGGGGCCCCTCCCACCATGCTGGCCATTTCAGCATAAGAACCATAACAGTAACACTAATGCTAACAGTAATGGTGATGCTAACGGTAACAGTAATGGTATAAGTACGGCTAACGGTAATGTTGACTCCAACAGTAACACCAATGGTAAGAGTAATGGTAATGGTAACTCCAACAGTAACAGTTACAGTAACGCAAACGGAAATGCATACCCTAATGCTAATGGTTATGGTAATGCAAACAATAACACAAACGCTAATGGTAATGGGAACAGTGATGCAAGAGCACATGCAAATGGTAATGCTAATGTTATTGGTAACCATGATGGAAATACAAACAGAAATGCGAATGGTAATGGTAATGGTAGGAGAAATGCAAACTGTAACGGTAATGGCCATGGTGATGCAAATGCAAATAGTAGTGGGAACGGTAACGCCAATGCAAACGTGAACAGAAAGGGAAACAGTAAGGGTTATGGTAACACGAATACAAATGGTAACACAAACACTAACGGTAACGTTGACACAAATGGTAATGGTAACACCAACACAAACTTGAACAGAAATGCAAACAGTAATGCAAACGCAAATGCAAATGGTAATGCAAACAGTAACAAAAATGCAAATGGTAATGGAATCTCAAGTGCAAATGCAAATGCCAGCTGTTACAGTAACACACCTTCAAAGGCAAATAGTAACACAAATGGTAACGAAAACACAAATGGCAACAGTAACACAAACACAAACACAAACAGAAAAACAAATGCAAACGGTAATGGTGACGCACATGGAAACGATAACACAAACAGTAATGGAAATGCAAACGTGAACACAAACAGTAATGGTTACGGTAATGCAAACGCAAACACAAAAGCAAATGGTAATGCAAACGGTAACAGAAACACAAACGTAATGGTAACGCAAACACAAGCGCAAATGCAAATGGTAACGGCTAATGGCGACACAAAAAGAAACAGTAATGCAAATGGTTATGTTAACGCAAACACAAACACAAATGGTAATGCAAATGGTAACGCAAATGCAAATGGTAACGGTAATGCAAACACAAGCAGAAACACAAATGGTAACAGTAATGCTAACAGTGACACAAACTGAAATGCTAACGCAAACGGTAATGGAAACGCAAGAGCAAACGTAAATGCAAATGCTAACGGTAAGGGTAAAGCACATGCTTTATGTCCAAAACAGGTCCATCAAGAAGCAAAGTTGAATACAAAGAATGTGGGCATAATAATGGCCCTTGGAAAGGAAAATGAGCACTTGGAACACTAAACTGCTTATATCTCAGGAACCATACTAGGTAGGGAAAAAAATTAAATATCATATTATTTATGACTTTCCAGACTAGTTTTGCACTTAGCCCCCCAGTGGGGGACTAAGAATTTTTGCTACAAAAAGTCCATATTTCAAAACATTTTTGAGATATGGGACCCAAAAGACATGGCGGATGCCGTAATGTTATCCAGTGGGAAAAATTGTCAAATTTGGAGTGCCGTAACTTTGGAGCTCTGTAATATTTTGGCACCATACCCCCAAAAGGCACATCTGTGGGGTCTTGGCTTTCTTCCTTACAAATTTCAGCCCAAAAGACCAAACAGTTGTTTTACAGGAGGGTGGTAAAGATTTCCTGTTGTTTTGGCCATACTTTCACAAATTACTTTTGCAAATCACAACACTTTCTCAAACAAAATCACAAAAGCGTCGCATTTGCAAAAGAATTTTGTGAAACTACTTTTTACAAAAATTTAAAAAACATATTTCGGGGGGGTTAACCCCCCCAAAAAAGATACGGCTAGCATCCTCAGGACTTGACTAGGTGAACACAATAAGAATTGTGTTCCTAAAGGGTCCCAAATTTAAATGCCAGTCATTTTTTCAGAGCTGTAACAGAAAAAAATGGCAGACTCATGAAAGTAAAAGGACCATTTGCAACAGTAAAAATGGTCATTTGTGAAAGTGTTGCAATTGTTAACTTTTCTCATAGACTATAATGGGATACAGATTTTTTTGAATAACTTTTGAACCGTTTAATATTTTTTCACAAAACCTTCGAAAGGCATATCAGGGACCCTAGCTGTACTTTTTGGACCAAACATGCAAACCGTGCAGGCTGTATGACCGAGCAGAGAAATGTGAAACAGTCTGGTTTTTTTTTTTTTGCATTTGTTTGATGCTCTGTAGCTCCACAACCATACATCCGACCATAATGCAACTTGCCAGATCCAGAGATCTATGGTACCAGACAATGCATTCCAAATTCCAAGCGAATCCATAGTACAGTTGCAAAGTTATTAAGGTACAAAATTCGAGATTTAACCTTAAATGGTGTTCTCAACCCTAACTATGAGTAGGAGGAACTGTAATGCAGCGGCAGCTGAAAATCTTTTAATATGTGGTTGGATGGGTGGGCCTGTTAGCTGTCTGAGTCTCAGCAGTCAACACCTGTATGTTGCTGGCTTTAGCAAACAGAAGAAACCATAGATAAACTTAGTGCTGCACTGTAGTCATATCAAACTCTCACATGACTGTTTTTCTCATCTCTCTTTCATGTGTATTTCATTATTATCTTCATTATTGGCAGCACAATTAAAAAAATAGGGTACGAGTTCTAAAAAGTTCTAAAAAAGATTAGAACCCTAGAACATTTTTAAAGTTCTAGATTAGAACTACAACTCAGAACTTCAGAGGGTTCTGACAATGTCTCATCTGAAAGATGGCACCTCAGCAGTGCAGCAACCCCCTCATACTGCATTACAGTGTCAGCTATGGGTATTACCCCAAGTATGTGGTCTGGGACTGGAACCCATGACCTTCTGATCTTCCAGACCCAGAGGTGAGCATGCTAGCTACTGAGCCACTGACACTGAAGATGGTGACCAAAGTGCTGGGAAAGCTGATGGGCTTCAGCTCTTTTTAACTCATCATTCTGTGCCCCCTCCAGGTGACCCATGCCCTGTGGGTGAACTCAGTGGTTCCTCCTCAAAGGTGGTGCCATGGCTAAGCCCCACCCCCCAAGGTAGAACCCTTCATGTCCTTCTACAGGTTGCAGGGAAGGGAGTACAGTATAAGGGACATCTGCTCCTATGCTTGGTCAAACTTTGTACAACACATATTTCCTGTGTCCTTTAAGCAAATGGAAGGAAATCCTTTCTAGGCCAGAAAAACATTAGAGTCCTTATTTAACATAAAATAAAATTCACAAATAATTAGACCCAGTTCCAGAAACCAGGCAATATTATTGCATTGTTTTAACTATTCTAGCATGAATTCTTTCATTAGATCCACAAGAGATTCTCATATTTTACAGGCAACAATCTGCCTTAGCATCAAAAATTAACTTTCATCTAATAAGTAACCAAATGCAAAAACTGTCACTCCATGTAACTAGAAATCATTAAGCAATTTATTTTTACCCAGCTTCCAAACAGCAGCTGGACACCAACATAATATACACACAATTTGTCTAATGCTCAAGCCAGTTTTGCAGCTTTTCTTAATTAAATATTCTCACCCACGATAACATGGTGCTGTAATTTACTTTGGATAGCATAGGTTTACATAAAGAATAAAGTGAAGCAATATATATATCAGTCAGCAAGTGCAAAGATACTATTAAACTTTAAGAACATTGTAATATGTGTTGCTGACTCTGATTGTTCAAGTAGATAGGGAACAATAATAAGAAGTAGTGTGTTTACTTTAATAGGCCATTTAATAAAAGCCATTTATTTTTGTCAGTGACTGTCCTTCTGTTAAGTGATTTTGGCATAATGCTAGCCCATTCTACTAAGGGACAAGTGAATGCGTTCATTAAAGTAGAAACACATCTCTTTTGTGAACTCAAATGATGCTTCTATTCATTACTAAGACACATTGGGCCAGATATTCAAAGCTTTGCGTGGTCAGCAAACAGTTTGTGCAGGAATTAGCACAGGATTAGAGCAGGTCTGCCATATTCAAAAGGCCAGCTAGCGTGGGCAAACAGCAGTAGCGCTGGGCTAAGCATTATGATATGCAAGGGACATGGTGAACATGAATAAATTTGCTATGAGATATTCAGCGACTAGCGCCGCGCTAAGGTGTTTAGCGCTACATAACGCGACCCATAGCGCAGTACAATTTACTGCCTTGGAAAATCTGGTCTTAATCCTGGGCAAACAGCTTTGCATGCTTTGTGCTGTGCTATTTCAGCATTAGTGCAGCTTACGCAGCCCTAACATATGAGTATGACACTTAGAAACTGCCAGACATGGAGGACACATGCTGCTCACTGATGGCACCACCATGATACCATCAGCTGCCATCGGTCTGCGCCAAGCAGAAACAGTGAGGGATGATCTGACTCACAGGGGACAGCATGGTAGTGTGGCCATATTGCACACACCTGCAGACCACACGTCTGTGGTGCATAACAGATGTCAGCACACACATGCAGCACTGTGGGCATGGTGGCCAGTGAGGGGAGGGTGTATGGGTGGCCAGACCTCACCACAGCCCAGGTGTGGCCACAATGCTGGGAAACATCGCTCAGTGCACATGGACCAGTAGTGGGATTAAGCCACCACCTGTGTGCCTGTCAGATCCTACATGCCCCCCCAGCCACCTACCACACGACTGTACAGATGTCACAGCACACACTGCTGGCTATGTGCATGACACTGTGTGCATCCCATGCCACAGGTGCAGCATCTGTGGATCACACAATAGTGTGATAGTACTATCCACTGTCAGTAATTACCTGCAAGCTGTGCATGTCACTGTCTACAGTGCAGTGGTCATCACTGCCCTACATACCATAGGCAGTGTTGTGTCCCTCACACTACCAGCCCTCTTGCTACTGTAGTGCCTGCTGTGCACTGTAGCATGACCTACAGTGTGAAGGTTGCATGCAGTGCTACCACCACCTGTGCCTATGCTGTGTTGTCCCCTGGGGTACGATATGCTATGTTATGCTGTACTGTTTACATGAAGCCTGCAGCTATCATCATGCACTGACTGACTGACCTACAGGTGGAGCTGTAGGACCCTGCAGTAACGCTGTGCAAACTGCATGCAAATCTGGGCATGATGAAATGCTACTGTGGCTGTTTGCCCAGAGACTATCTAAGTAGGCTCATTTGCATGTCACTTTTGAATATGGCAAAGTTTAGCACAGGGATAACGTGTTTGCACCGGGCAAACTGCTTAGCTCTGCGCTAAAGCTGTGCTAACAGTTTGGGGAATATTATACAGTTGTGATCACTATTTTTTCATGTGTGCTGCTGCCTGCAGCTGTACTGGGTCCATGCATTTGCCAGAACACACATTGGCCACATTGTTCCTCTCTACCTACCCTCACATCACTGTGCACTGTGTTGTTGTCATGGTTTGCACTTCCTGGTTGCTGTATTCAGTGCTTATTCCAGGGCTGCGTTTGCCCTGCACTCCTAGCCCAGTTTGCACGGCCTCATTCCCATGCTATATTCAGAAGCTGTTTGCCTTGGGCTATTCATTTTGAATATGGCTTGCTTTGTGCTCCAGGCTACGTTTGCACACCAGGCAGTGTTAACTTAACCCAGGGGCAAAGCTTTGAATATATGGCCCATTTTCTCAGCAACTGCAAAAAGTCATTATTTCATGTAAATGTTCTGACTTGGTCCACCAATGTATTACATCAACTTACTTAAAAACTGTATGAGTGTAACTCTGAGTATCCTTAAACATTTCAAAAAGTGTTTAAACTCCATGTGTAACCCAGGGTGGCTTCAGGTTGGTGGAAGTCCAGGACTAACAAAGACAAGATGGCTTTGAAAACTCATCATGGTGAGTATCAAAGGGCAATCTCCCACAAGAGGGCAGCATTTTTGTCCAGGGAGATTGCTGCAGGTAGGAACAGACCAGCTTATCTGTTCTGGTCTGTGAACAGACTACTCCATGCTGCCTGTCTATTGCTGGCAAGAGCAAAATTCATACACCAGTTGCAAAGAGATTTGTTCAATTCTTCTCTGATAGAATGTCTTCTATCAGGTATGGGGTTGTCCCAACTGATCTGTCACAGCACAGCATAGGGGAGCTGGTCATCAACAGGAGCACTCTTCCTGCCTGGGGAGAGTTTAGGCTAGTTCAGAGCTGTGGCCCACTTCAGTGACGAGGACCTGGGCCAACATGACTTCTAATGCATTGTCTGAGATGTCTGGGCCCAGGGTTCACTGAGATAGTCTGCTGCAACCTTCTGTGCACATTGAAAGATGCAGTGGTGAGGCCCCTTCAGTAGAAATGATACTTTGACCCTGACTGCTTAATTAAGCAATAAGGCACAACAGGGTGTATGTTATTGTGTAATAACATCACACCTCAGGTGGTTGAATTATGAGGGTGCATGCCAAGTGCATTCAACACCCAAGAAGTGACATTATTACATAATAACATGCATTCCTGGATTGCCTTATTGCTATTATACAATGTCTTGTTTTTAATAAAAAAAAAATAAACTTAAAAAAAAAATCATTTGTTGGCTTTTTTTCACATTGTTGGTGTGTGGAAATGTAGGTCTTAAAAAAAAAGTCCAGTATACTTTTCCACCAGTAGCTGGAGCTGCTACCTGAATTATGCTGTCCATCAAGTTCCCCATGGCTTATCATTGTTTTGCTGATGAGTTGTGTTCTGTGTGCTGTGATGAGTGACAGCAGTCTCTCCCCTCCCCATTGCTGTTCGCCCGGCCATTAAACAGGTCTGCACTTCAAATTTATTTCATTGTTTTTTATTCTTTAAATTGTCACTGTTTGTTTCTGTTGTTACTGAACTGTTCAGCTACCATACTGCAGGATACCGAAGTGAGCATGCAGTAACAGGATTTTAGTGGTGAGAAGAGATAGATATACCGCTTCTTTTTTCTCAAACTTGGCAGTGAGTAAAGGAAGAGCACTGTGGGGGGTGGACAGAGGTTGTGTGTCAGGGATTAATTTCAGGATACCAAATACATTAGATTTTCATGTCTATTTTTCCCCTGTCTGAGCAGCTTCCATGAACTGCGAGGTTGGCAATTTCGGTTTGCATAGTTCATGGAAGCCGCTCGGTTAGGGAAAAAAAAAGCTGGCACTTAAATGAATGTGTATTTTGTACATTGTGATGGCAAAATATGGTATTTGGTCTGTGAGGTGAAGTGAAGGATAAAACTGCTGTTTGGGGGGAGGGTTAAGCCTTGATGGGATAAGTATTCGGTGAAATTTGGTTCCTCTGTAGTTTAAGTGGAGAGTGATTTAGAATGTGTTATGTGGTCTTTTTGTGCCTTGTCTAGATACAATGACAATATTATCTGATAATATCACTGCGAATAAGGGTCATCAGCCAATCAAGATCCTGCAATTTTTCTTGCCATTGTATAATGAATTTTAGACCTGTCTATAATCTTCCCTTTCTGGGAAAGGTTAATGTGAAGATGGTGTCACTGCAGCATAAGGCATACCTCATGAGCTTTACAATCTATGAGCCTCTCTAGTCCAGATTCAGATTTAGACATAGTATGGAGACATCACTGGTCAGGGTGCAAATGACCTCTTCAGGGAAATATATAGAAGGTAGTGATCTGTTCTCATTCTACTCAGTCTCTTCTCAGCATTTGACACAGTGAACCATGGGTTGTGGTTGAGTCACCTAAGGGAGTACTGTGGACTTGCCAGCATTTTCACCAGCTGGTTTGAGTCCTTTGTTGGAGATAGGATGCAGATGATGGAGAAGGGGAATTTCTCCCTACTCCTGAAGCCCATGCTCAGTGGTGTACCCCAGAGTTTGATCCTCTCACCTATGCTGTTCATGGTGTATGTGCTGCCCCCAGATGATATCATCAGTTACTACAGAATGTTTTCCACTGGTAAGCAAATGACACCCAGCTGTAGTTAATGTTTGCACCTGGGACACCTGATGCAGTTGAAGCGCTTAATATGTCTTTGGCTGGGATCCAGGACTGGATGGCCTCCAGCTGGCTCAACCAAGATAAAGAGATATTAGTGACTGAGTCTGGTTGACGGCAGAGTTTGGAGGCTACAGATTAGATGACAGGCTTGGTGCTTGGTCCCTCTAGGCTGTTATCTTCTGCTAAGGTGAAGAATCTGAGTGTCATTCTGTTTAAAGACAGTCACTTGAGGCTCAGATGTCAATTGTAATGTGGAGTGACTTTTATCATCTCAGGAATATCACCAGATTAAAGCATTGATCCCACTGGGCAATATGCCATTAATGGTTCAGGTAAGCCGTGATATGGGTAAGTCAGATTGTGTGACTAAATTTGAGCAACTCAATTTGAGCACCTGTGTTACTAGCGAGTGTGTGAGAACAGCGAGGAGGAATGTCAGCTACTGGAAAAGATGGCTAGGGACAGTATAGCAAGGGAGAGCTAACAAGAGAAGGATAAAGGGGGTTGTTATGGAGGGCCACTTTGAGCTGGCCATCTGGAGTGGTAGTTAAGGCTATGGTCTACAATGGTGATGGTCCTAGGTTTGGAACTGGTGTGGGGTTTGTTTTAATTTGTCTGCATATTTACTTAATCAGCTTGTTGTGTTTTTACCCATGGTAGATATGAACACCCTAAACAAAACCTGACCCAGGACCAAGCCCTGTGGCACCCCACTCATCACTGGTACAGGAGGAGAGTAGTATCCATTTATACATACTCGCTGAGTTTTATTCATCAACCAGGCATTTATCCACCCCACTCTTCCTACGTCTAGTCCTATACCTCTTAGGCGATTAATAATTTCACTATGGGGGACCTTATCAAAGATCTTTGCGAAGTCCAGATACATGCAGTCCACTGGCTTACCTTTATCCAGTGCAGAGGATATTTCTCTTAAAAGCACAACAGGTTTGTGATGCATGACCTTCCTGTCTGAAACCCATGATGGTTATAGTCTAACTGCCCACTTTTTTCAAGATGAGAGTTTATTTCATCTTTTATTATATCTTCTAATATTTTTCCAGGAACAGACGTTAGGCTAATTAGTCTATAATTTGTGTGATCCGCTCTATCCCCCTTTTATGTATAGGCACCACATTTGCGGCCAGCCAATCCTGTGGCACCTCACTTTCTTGTAATGATTTTATGAATATTTACTTCAATGGTTTAGCTATTTCTGGAGATAATAACTTTAATATGGTTTTTGAGATGTTATCTGGCCCAGCAGAAAATGTATTTTTTTAGTCTGCTCATCTTTTCACTTATGGCTTTCACTGTTATCGGGATGGATATTTTGGTATTTGTCCTTGGTAGGTGATTTGTTATAGCTTTTGAGAGAAAACTGTCCCAAAATAAAAATTAAAGATTTTTGCCATATTTGTAGGGTCATTTTCCATTTTGCCATCCATGGCAAGTGTGCACAGCCTTTTGTTGGTTATCCAAAGTTAGTTTATACAGCTATAAAACTGCTGCATATTATCTTTTCTTGTCCCTCCAGCAAGCATTTTTTTCCATTTTTTGTTTATTTTTCTTTATTATGTTATTACAGTGTATTTGTGTTATTTTGAATTTCTCCCATGTTTCCACTGTTCCTTCCATTTTATGTATTTCATAAAGTTTATGCTTTCTTTTCAATATTTTTTTTTTATTTTATTGGTGAGCCACTTTGGCGTCATTCCTTTATTATTATATTTGTTTATTTTCTTGATGCATTTATCACATATAGCTGTAATATGTTGCTTAAAGATTTCCCATATTTCATTTATTGATAAATTCTCAAAAATATTATCTCATTGTACTTTTTGTAACTCAGTGCTATATAAGTTCTTTATTTGCTGTGTTAAAGAGGCAAATCCCCTTATATCCCTTGGTGAGAGGGATGTGTTTATTTATGGGAAAAAAAGGCACAGTTATGATCACTATTCCCTAGGGGGGACCTTATCTTACATTCTGTAACTCTGATGTTCCTTCTTGATAGTACTAGGTTCAGTATGTTATCTCCTGTTGTGGGGTGTCTTACATATTGAGTTAATTCATATTTGATTAATTGTATCTAACAAGATTTTGCTGGTCATTTTAGTTCTTTCCATTGTCTCCCAGTTTATATCCCTGAGGTTAAAATCTCCCATCAGCAATACTTCCTCCATGGTGCATGCTCTTTCTATTTCTTTATAGATGGAGGTACTATTCTGGTGACTCAGTCCTCATGGCTTATAACAGACGCCAACAATTATGAAGGTATTTACTCCTGTTTCTGATCTTATCCATTTAGTCTCTGTCTCTTCTGTCCCTTGTTGAATTTTATCAGAGATATCCAATGACTAGATCAAATTTGATATATATGCTGCTACCCTTCCTCCTTTTCTGCCCCATTCTATCCTGGTGATATAGTGTGTAACTGGTTATTTCTCTTCCCCATGCATCTTGGGGTGTCCACCAGGTTTCGGTCAAACCCACTATGTCCAGTTTATCACTCATTATGGTTTCAGGTTCATCCTTTTTCTCTCTTATACTTCATTCATTAGCTAATAAATTCTTCAGATGGTTATTTTTTGTCCTGTTTTGCCTACGTTTTTGTTTAGTCCGTTTACTTTGGTCCAAGCTATAGGTTAGGGGAGCTCTACCCTCCTTTTCCCCCTACCCCCCCCATAGCTAGTTTAAATGCTAGATGTTATGTTTCTGCTTCCAGCAACTAAGCCAGCCATCTGTGGCTTTAAAATCAGTCTTGCCCATGGCTGTGGCTAACTGGCCGGCTTTCTGAAGCAAGAGTGGTCGACTAATTGAAGCCTCTCTGTCTCTTGCATTGGTGAACCACTGGATGAGGGCCTCTTCAACATCTGAGTCTTTGCCTTCCCATTTCAATTTTCTATCCAGATTTTGGTTTGCATACCAGTAGGCAAGAATAGCTTTATTTTTAAGCAAATCTGAGATGGTAGATTTTGGGATTGAAAAGTGGGAGCTAAGATCCCTAATGTTAAGCTTAGGCATTTTGTCCATCTCTTTTAAGAATTCTACTTTCTTAGCAAGGGTCAAACAAGTTCGCTTTACCAGACTTCATAGTGAGACTCAGCTCTGCTCAGCACGGTACAGCAGCACAGCAAACCAAGAAAAACAGAAATCTGTGACTCTGTGTAGTGAGCAGGCTTAAATACAGTGCTAATTGAGTTTGGCTTGAACCGTGAAACAATTAGCACCTATATAGCACCACTTTAGTGTGTCAAGGGAGCAGGTGATTCAGGTGACTAGTGTGACTGATGGTTGCTACATGTGGAGTCACTGCATGAGGAGTTACAGGTCTGCATAAACAGATATTTTTAACATGTAGTGCTGTACATTTTGGCATTTGATATAAGCATTTTATTTGGTAGAAGCGTCTGTCCACTACAACCATGTCTGGCTAATTTGGTGCATACTGTACTGAGTTTAGATGTCTCCCCCATATTTTTAGTGTTGTGCAATCAATCTGTTTTTGCCATCACTGTAGTGCTGATCGACAATTTCATATTCCGTAATTTTTACTTGGTCTTTTGTGAGTCATGATTTAATCTTCATGGTTTTACATGGAACTATGGTTCATGCTTTTATGACCTCCAGACTCAACTACTGTAATGCCATATACAGTACATCAGGGTTAGTATAGGGGTTCTATGATGCCTTCAGCTGGTGATGAATACAGCAGCCACGTTGCTGACAGGTCTTCTGAGGTCCTGTCACATAACTCTGATCCTGCAAGATCTGCACTGGTTGCTGGTAAAGTGGCACATCACCTTCAGGGTCAGTGTACTGATCTATAAATCCCTATATCAACTGGGGCCCAGGTTACCTGAGTGACATCCTGACTCCCTTCCACAGCCCTTGCCCTCTCCACTCCTCTTAGGTAGGCCTCCCAGTAGTTGCCAGGGCTAGGCTTAAGTCACCAGGTGATGGTGCTTTTGAAGTTATGGCCCAGCCCTTAGGAACTTACTCACAAGATCTATGAAAAAGGCCCTATATGTAGATGTCTTTCAGAGATACCTGCAGACCTATTTGTTCAAGTGGGCCTTTGGGATCATCTGGTTGCCTGTCTTAGTTTTTTGATTATGTTTTTTGATTTTTTTACTCTTTTATTATGGTATTTATGCCTTTATTTACCATGTTTTATAGTGTTAACCTAATATCTCCTTTGTTATGTAAAGAGCACTGAGCCCCAGGGAATGGGTATTAAGAAATACATTTGCTAGTACAGTGGAAGCCGCCTAATGGGGATGCCCTGGTGGTGGGCTTTTTGTCCCCATTAAGAGTCTGTCCCATTTAACAGAATGCAATAGAAACTGATGTTTTGCCTCTGTTTAGCCCATTTTAGCATACTTTGTTGTTCCTGTCCCTCTCCCATCATTCGAGATGCTGGTGATATGTAGTGAACCTACCTGCTCCGATGGTTAAGATGTAGAAGTCTCTTCTCTTCTGTTTTGCTAAGGAGTTCCAAGAGACAGCAGAGAGAGAGATAGCAGTCACTCAGTACCAAGCAGATGATTGGCATGACAGTGAAAATCTCTGTGTTAGTCTCTAAATGTTCTAATTTATGGCTACAGCACTTATGAGCATGGAGAGAAAGAAATTTGGCACTTACAAGTGCAGAGAGAGAGAGAGAGAGAGTGCTGTAGCACTCCAGAGCATGGAAGAAAAGAGAGAGAGAGAAAGCAGCGGCACTCCAGAGCATGGAAAGAGAGAGTGAGAGCAGTGGCACCCCAGGGCATGGAAAGAGAGAGAGAGAGAGTGGCGACACTCATGAGCACAGAGTGGCGCAGAGAGAGAGAGAGAGATAGAAACTGAGATGGTTTGAGATGACATGTCTGCTCCATTTTTATTTTACAGACCTAGCTAACTCCTTGCACTGGAGACAGGGCAGGAAGATGATAAGCAGGTGCTAAAAGGGATTAGCTGAGGGTGTATATCAGCTCCATTTCTTAACAACTCAGCTCACTTGCTTACACTGGAAACAGGGTAGGAGGTAAAGGAGATAAGCAGATGCTAAAAGGGATTAGTGGGGGTTAGTGGGAACAGCAGCATCAGAGCTCCTAGGAATAGTGGAGATTAATGAGACAGGATGGGACAGAAACATCCAAATTAAATGGCTTCACAATCCCCATTAAGCAGCAACATTGCCCATAGGAATACATGGCCATCAAATTGGTTCCTTTAGTGTTGTCCCAATAGAACAACCATCCCTATTATCTGAATCCCGATTAAGTGTCTTCTACTGTACTATGTCTGCCCCTTCAGGGTATTTGTCCTGCACTGAGTTAACTCCAACCTTTCTGGGTACCTCCAAGTCTGCTGGATTGGCTGGGAGCTCCTAGGGAGGTGACCAACTGCAGAGACAATGAGTCACAACAAGTTGATTACTCCAATTTAATTTAATGAGTCAGTTGTGAGTAGCTGAGGAAGCTGCCTGCAGACCCAGTGAAGAGCAGTGATGCCTAGTTTTGGAGTTAAACCATCAATCAAAGAATAGGATTTTTGGCAGCAGCCATCTCATCATGCCCCCCCCCCGGTGGACATTCCATGAAACTGTTAAATCTACCAAGGACAATGTCTTCTCTAAGGAAATGAACTAAATGAATAGCCTCTGCAGTGAATGTAAACTGAACTGAAAATATAACAGGTACCTTGGTACCCTCTTCCAGCTTGCTAGTAGGAGGAATTCTATAATTGAGTGTTCTGGACTCAGCCAGGGATCCTCTGCACAGTAGCAGCTGGCAAGGTAGAGGGTGAGGTGGCAGGGCTCCCTGAAGCTGTAGTCCTCCCATATGAAGTGTCCCTCATACCCTCCTAAATTGTATGGTGAGCCACATAGGTCCTGTGCTGCTCAAATAGTGGTAGAGCACTATATTCCTGTGGACAGTTGCGTTAGCTGTATAATTCTGCAGAGAACCTAGTTTGGCTAACATAGATATTCCCTTGATGGCAGTGGCAATCTGGGTACACTGGTGTAGGTGTCAGTCAGCACTTATGGAATGGAGCCCTAGGCTGCACTGCATATGTTGTAAGCTCCAGTGCCCTGTCAATTTTGCCTGTATTGGTGCTTAACTAAAGAACCCACAGATATAGTATCTGTGTAGATTTACTCCAAGCTAAATGCATGCTAAATTTCTGCAGATAACTGAAACCAGTTTGCTCCAGTGTGTTGTGTGCAGCCCAAAGACAATTGACTCTGATTTAATGAATGCTCTTTGCCCTGAAGTAGCACTCCCCAAAAGGGACTCTGGATTATGATAATGGACTCCCCCCATGGGATCTGAATCAATATTTTTCCGCAGCTGGAATTTTTTTTTTGTACGATTTTGCATAAGCTCATGAGGTTTTTATTAAATGGGGATTGTTTGGACTTCTCATCGAAATTGGACATTCAATTAATAGTTTATAAGTGTTCTTCCTGCTAAACCTCTTGATTTGCAGCCTGCAATGGCCCCGAGGACATTTGAGCAAATGGAATGTCAATCCAGACCTAGGGGGTCAAGCAGCTGAAATGAATTTAATTTCATGTATATCTCCCTCCCTGCAAAATAAATGCTGCCTTTAAACCCCTAGACCAGGCATGCAAGGTGTTTTGCCTTACAATTTATTTTTACCTAGGATAGCCCAGATAAGATTTAATATTTTATTTTCAGTGAGATTCTGTTTTTTGAGAGTTTTTCTAGTTACAGTTGGATGGACTGAGATATAAGAGATCATGGGTTGGATTTTTAAAGCCCCCTACCACAGGCACAGGGCTCAATTTTCGGATGTACCTGTGGCAGGATAAATGCAGAAAGATGTTTGCATGCTATTTTCAAATGTTTTGCTACATTTACAGGGGACAATGTCACTTCATGGCCAAATAATAATGTGTGTGTCATAGATTGAAGCATGCACCATTATAAAGCTTCCAATTATCTTCAAGTCACAACAGATACATGCATAAGTTTTAATGCCTTTTAGGTGGGCAAGCGTATGGGTGCAAGTGTAGTAACGGCAGTATGATCATTCCACAAGTCCCCAGCTCACCTTTAAAAATCAAGCCTAAGTAATTTTTTCAAGCTCACACAAGTATTTTGTGTGACTCTGGTGAGATTTAACCTGGTTGTCTTGTTTCTCAAGTCTGTGATCTAGCTATCACACTAGACTGTCTCATACTAAATACTGTATATAGTAGAGTATCTCATGAAGGGACCTCCAAAAGCTTGTGCACAGTATCACGTATATGCAGTTATTTGCAGAGGAAGGAGCTACTGGTATAACTAAAACTTCTCTACTGGGACTAAGAACTAGATCTCTTGTACTGGGACCTTCAATTTAGGGCAAAAAAAAAAAACAGGAGTTGATGTGTTTGTCAGAGGCAGTTGAAGTAAACTGTTATCTGTTATCTGTGTTAGCTGTGTACTTATTTAGGTGCTTGTCACAGGTGTCAGAAGGGAATTGTTATCTGCGAAATTAACTAAGTGTAGAAAGATTTGCAAAGTAAGGGGGAGTGGCTTAGCTAGAAGGAGCCAGGTTAAGACCAAATATAAACACTGCCCTAGATAGCTTGTGCTAGAGAACAGACAGAACACCAGGAAGAAGGAGCTACTGGTATAACTAAAACTTCTCTACTGGGACTATATTACCCCCTTCCCTCCCCTCCACCCCCCCACCCTTAACCAGTTTGACTTTTATAGACACAGGATTTAACTGACAACAGGAACTTCCTGTTTTGGAGCAGAAAGTGAGTGATCACAGAGCCACCAAAGACTCACCATCCTAGAAGGGAAAGAGTAGCTCTCCGTCCCCCTCTAGCTGCTGGAGGTCTGACTCTGAGCAAGTAAGGAGACTACTGAGAAATATAGGAACTTCTTGTCTCAGAACAGGAAGATCAGGAGCTAAAAGGGTTCAGACGCAGTAAGTAAGTAGAGAGAGAAGAAAAAAAAGAAATAAACAAACAGAGGAAAGAGAAAGTATTCCAAATAACAGTTAGCAGGCCACAAAAAAGACATGATGGGAGTGGTGCAGTGCAGTGGCTGTGGAACAGCAGTCTTCTGGGAGATGTTCTGGAGGATGCAGTGTTGTCCCATCTGAAGACACCTTTCTGGGTTGAGGGAGGCAGTTGCTCATCTCCAGGCTGAGTTGGTCAGGATTTGTGAGACTTCCTCTCCCACTCAGGGACCACCAGGGTCACTTCAGTTGCCTCAGAGGTGGTTCCTCTATGGAGGCACCCACAGTGGAAACCAAGGAGGATGCTGGAAACCTCCACAAAGGAGACCCACAGGAGGGTGGCATGGGACCTCACAGGGGAAGGAAACAACTCCTGGTGGGGGACTCCATTGTTAGGAAGGTAGAACTGGGGGAGGAAGGGGAGAGGGAGGTAAGGTGCCTGCCTGGCACCATGGCTTGGAGGGACAGGGAGTGAATCCTCAGGATCACAGGAGCAGCTGCACAGGGGATGGAGCTGGATGTCATTGTCCACCTAGGGACAAATGACCTGGCTAAGAAAGGGATCAGAGCAGTGCAAGAAGCATTTGTGGAGCTGGGGAGGGGACTCAGACAAATAACACACATGGTAACCTTCTCGAAGGTGCTGCCTGTCTATGGCACGGGTGAGGCTAGTATGCTCCACATCATGGGATTCAATCAGTGGTTGAAAAACTGGTTCAGAGCTCAGGGATTTGGCTTCATTGGGACTGGGGGTCCACCTGGAGGGATGCAGGCCTATACTGGCATGATGGTCTGCATCTGTCCAGGAGGGGAACCAGGATCCTAGGTGATAGGTTTAAATACTTCATTGACAAGCATTTAAACTAACCAAGGGGGTAGGCACTGGAAAGGAGTAGGGAAATCCTACCCCCCAAAATATCAGGGTACTAAGTGAGGTAGACACCAACATAGAGATGCTGATAGGGAGAAGTGCTGGGGTAAATGGAGAAAGTGACAAATGCAATAAAGACAGGGATGGGGCAAAAAGGGGTAAGGCCATCAAGAAATGGAGGGTAATGAGTACCAATGCCCATAGTCTGGGCAACAAGCTCCCTGAACTAGTGGCCTTGATGGAAGAGGGATGCCTGGATATTGTAGCAGTCACAGAAACATGGTACACAGAGAACCATGACTGGGTTGTTAACATACCAGGTTACAAAACCTACAGGAGAGACAGGGAGGGTAGAAGGGGGAGTAGCTCTCTATGTAAGGGAAGGGATAAAAGCGACTGAACAAAAGAGTAAACAGGAAGGGGAGGAGGCACTGTGTGCACCTTAGAGACTGAAAATGGCACCACAATCCGCACAGTGGTTGTATATAGACCCCCATGTCAGGGGGAAAGAATGGACAAAGATATGATAGAAGGCATACTTAGGATGTCAGAGAAAGGGGAGATACTGTTGATGGGGGACCTTAACATGCCAGATGTTAACTGGAACAGCTTTGTGGCAGCCACATCCAAAAGCAGAGCCATTCTTGATGCCCTTCAGGTGGCATGCCTCAAACAGCTAGTTTTGGAACCTACTCATGAGGGAGCAATCTTAGACCTCATACTCTCAAATGGGGACAGTGAGAGGATCTCAGATCTAGAAGTGGGTAGCCATTTGGGAACAAGTGACCACCTAACAGTGTGGTTCACGATAAACTCAGCTACAGAGTCAAGCCATGCAAAAGTGAGGGTTCTGGACTTCAGGACATCTGACTTTGTCAAGATGGGAGAGTGCCTTAGAAACGCACTAGCAAACAGAATAGAAGGAGGGGTGGAGCAACAATGGGGAAATATCAAAACTGCCATCACAGAGGCAACAAGCCTTTGTGTGAAGCAAATAAACAAATAAAAACCAAAGAAAAAGCCACTATGGTTCTCAAAAGAGGTGGTGGTGAAGGTCAGGGAGAAAAAGATAGTATTTAGCAAGTATAAGGAAACGCAGAAGGAGCAGGACAGAGAACTGTACCAGTTAAGGCAGAAGGAAGCAGGAAGGGTAGTCAGAATAGCAAAGGCACAAACTGAGGAAAAGATAACTAACTCGGTTAAGAAGGGGGATAAAACCTTTTATAGGTATATCAGGGAGCGTAGAAAGACAAAGGGAGGGATAGTGAGGCTGAATAGAATGGATGGTGGGTGGGCAGAGAGTGACAGTGAAAAGCAGGGATACTGAATGAATACTTCTGTTCAGTATTCACAAAGAGGAAGTGGGGGAGGTGCCTAATCCAATTAATAGAAGCACTCTGGAGAGGGGGGTTGTGCCCAGTCCTTTCGCAGAAGAAAGAATTCTGAAAGAACTCCTAAAACTGAAGGTGGACAAAGCAATGGGGCCAGATGGAATTCACCCCAGAATTCTAAAATAATTAAGCTGAGAACTAGTGACACCACTGACTACCCTTTTTAACAAATCATGGGAGGATGGTGTGGTACCTGAGGACTGGAAGAAGGCAGAGGTGATTTCCCCTTCACAAAAGTGGGACCAAGACAGAGGCAGGAAACTACAGACCTATCAGTTTGACCTCTGTGGTAGGGAAAGTGATGGAATCACTTCTGAAGGAAAGAATTGTTGAGTACCTAGAGGCCAGTGGGGCACAGGACCCAAGGCAGCATGGGTTCACAGTGGGAAAGTCATGTCAGATGAATCTAATTGATTTCTTTGACTGGGTGACCAAAGTAGTAGACCAGGGAGGGGCTCTGGACATGGCCTACCTAGACTTTAACAAGGCATTTGACACAGTTCCACACAAAAGATTAGTAGTCAAATTAACCAGCCTGGGAGTGGGTCCCAGGGTGGTAGCCTGGGTAACACATTGGCTGGACAACAGGACACAAGGTAATTGTAAATGGAGTCCACTCTGAAGAAAGAGGGGTTACTAGTGGGGTACCACAGGGTTCAATACTGGGTCCAGTCCTTTTTAATGTCTTTATAAGTGACATTGCAGAGGGACTGGAAGGAAAAGTATGCCACTTTGCAGATGACACAAAGATCTGCAACGGGGTTGATACACAAGGAGGTGTGGAAAGGATGAGAAGGGACTTGGCAAGGTTGGAGGAATGGTCAGAAGTATGGCAGCTTGTATTCAATGTAAAGAAGTGCAAAGTAATGCATCTCGGAAACAAAAACCCAGGGGAAGATTACACAATGGGGGGGGAGGTAATAACAGCAATGAAAATGGAAAGAGACCTGGGGGTAATCATATCAGATGACCTTAAGGTTGGCAAGCAATGTGAGAAGGCGGTAGGGAGGGCTGGGGAGATACTGGGATGTATAGGGAGAGGTATCACCAGCAGAAAACAGGAAGTTGTTATCCCCCTCTACAGACAGTTGGTGAGACCCCATCTGGAGTACTGCGTCCAGTTCTGGAGACCCCATCTCTGCAAGGACATGGACAGGATGGAGGCAGTGCAGAGGAGGGCAACTAAAATGCTGCATGGTCTGCAAGAAAAGCCATACAAGGAGAGACTAAAGGAGCTTAATATGTATACCCTTGAGGAAAGGAGAGGGGGGATATGATAGAAATGTTTAAATACCTCAGTGGAATCAACAAAGTCCAGGAGGGTAGCATCTTTCAGAAAAAGAGGTGTGCAAGAACAAGGGGACACAATTTGAAGATAGAGGGGGAACGGCTCAGGGGCAATGTGAGGAAATATTTTTTCACAGAGAGGGTGGTGGATGCATGGAACAGCCTTCCTGAGGTGGTTGTGGGGTCTAAAACTGTGGGAGAATTCAAGAATGCATGGGATCGACATAAGGCAATTTTTTGTGGGGGGTAGGAAGAAATAGGCTGTTGGTTAAATAGGATCTGCAGCTTATCCACTAGGTAGGGAAATTGGCAGATTAGGTGGGCCAAGCAGTCCTTATCTGCCGTCAAAGTCGATGTTTCTATGTTTCTATGTGAACTCAAACAGCTTTAATGTGGAAGAAGACCATTGCTCATTGATCCCCTCACCCAGCTCAGTGAATATTGTCACCCTATTACCTTCTATGTTGGTCCAATAAAATGTATCTCATTAACAATTCAAGTTGCTTTAGTACAAACCAATACAGGAACTGTACAACTCTTTCTATATAATATTCTAAAAAGCAGTAGCTTTCAAATATCTCATATGCTGATCCTGTCAATTTATCAATAAGTTGTGTGACTGATTGACCTGATGCTATATTGGAAGCAACATGGTCTGTCAGATACAGCACCAGCTTGGAAACCAAAAGAACACCAATACAGCCCAATAATTGTGAGTAGCCCTGGGCAAATCCCTGGGCAAGTTACTTAACCTTCTATTGCTTCAGTCTTCCCAGCTGTTGAAATGGGTAGATGCAGTGCCGCACTGGAAATGAGATGGTGTGTCTCAGCTGGACTATCCCAGGTACACAAATTCTAAAATAAAATAAAAAAATACCAGTGATTACTGAAATCTGCAAACCAGTTAACTCCTTGACAACACAGGGAAAGTATTTAAAACATGTTAGGAATCATTGTTGCAAATAAAATGCTATACATTTTAAGAAATGTTAGAAATACAGCAATGCAAGACCTTCTGTAGTGGAACATAAAACATTTATATCATGAAGTATGGATCTTAAATCTAACTTCATCATATTCTCCCAAAGAATACTACATGTTAAACCATTCTTTTGGGTTGCGTTTAATAATTTTCACTTCAGTTTATGGTTTCCACCATCAGATGTTATTTCCTTCCTTTTCTGTAGTTCTAGGTAAGTTTGTGATCCTGAAATAGCTTGGTCTACTATTTTATAGCAAGACATGTGCTAACTCATTGATGAGTGTGTTGAAAAATTATTTTTTTGGCTGGCAGTATAGCCTAGAGGTTAAAGGAACAAGGTGTGAACGAGCTTGATACATCCGGCAGACCAGACCTGAGTTTGATTCTCACAACCTCCACTTGCATACTGTGTGACTCTGAACAAGTCACTTAACAGCCCAGTGCTCCCAGGTCGCCCCTGAAAACAGGCACTTGTGCCTAGTGGGCATTACCCAGTTACCAAAAGACGAAAATAAAAATAAAAATTTTAATATAGCTAATGTTAATATTGTAAAATATCTTCACATCTTACCTCCTCCATCCAAAATAAAAAAGGAAAAATCCTTTGTGATAAACTCAGTTTTAAATTAACTCTAATTTAGTGATATTTTTCTGTTTTTTAATTCATTTTTTTATTGAGTTTTATGAAACAACCTAGAATGTGTTGTCTGGAGAAAGCACTAGAGAAGTGAACCAGAGCCATGACTGATTTAGCTTTGAGTTGGGACTTGAAATTTCAGTTTGAGTTCATGAATTCAACTGAAACACTTTGGCTCCCAATGCAGTAATTTGCATAAAAAACAGACTACAAATGGGGTGAATTCTCAGAGTCAGCAATTAATATGAAGTACCATAGCTTACTTTAGGCAGGAGATGTTGGCATGCATCTGCTATGGTTTACTATTTGTGGTATTGTATCACAGTCTGCAAAACACACCAAAACAGTCACAGTCCAGAGTCAGCTAAAGTAATAGAGTACATACTATTTACTGCTGACCTCAAGGCATATAAGCCCCCTAATCTCCGATTCTCCACTTTACCTCATGCCAATTATTATATTATCTCTTGTAGCACCATTGATTTTAGAGTGAACTTGTTATATTGTGATTGTTATTAAGGGAATAATGCATGACAGGGTGTGTGATGTGCTGGGATAATGTCATGCCTTGGGTGGTTGAACATGAGGCCACAGGCCGAGTATGTCCAGCACTCGGGAAGTGACATTATCCCAGCACGACATACACCCTGGAGTGCATTATTCTTATTATACAGTGGCACATTTAAAAAAAAGAAAAAGTATTAAAATGTTTATTAAAACTGCATTTTTTCTATTATTTTTTGAAAGAGTAGGAATACTTACTAAAAAAAACTAGTGCTTATTATTCTCTTTGACCAGTAGGTGGAGGTGCTGTCATATTAGGGTAGCTCTGCTCTGCGCTCTCTCTCTTTTTGTTGACTGTAGTCAGGCTGTCTCTTTTTGTTTGTTGTAGTCAGCTCAACCCCCTTTTAAGTGTTAATTCCACGGTGTTCTCTGACCTCCACTAATGTCCGCTGCTGTACTGTGCTGACCATGGTCTGTGATGTGTCTTACTTTTTTAGATGCGCTCATGCACGGATGTAAAGGGCAGAGTGGGACACTGCCATTAGTGGAACCAATCAAGCTGATAGCTGTGTGATAAAGCTGTATTGAGTTACAGCAGTGTAAACTATACAGCAGAGTTCATTTTGAGTTTTAGAGGAGGAAAAAAAAAATTGTCTCTTTCGATATGCTGTCTTACTCTTTCAGATGCTGTCATGCATGGATGTAAAGGGCAGAGAGGGACACTGCCATTAGTGGAACCAATCTGGGTGATAACTGTGTGATAAAGCTGTTTTGAGTTTCAGCAATGTAAACTATACAACGGAGTTTATTTAGAAGGGAAATAATACATTTGCCTCTTTCAGCACGTTGTCAGCAAAGCTTTTCAACGTGAATGTGTTGTCACAATCCCACTGTCAACTCACCAGACTCAGAAGATGGGAATAGTGACCGTAATTTACTTTTTTTTTTGCATTTATTAACTGAGAGTTCCCTGAAGCCGAGGACAGTGGTTTTATTTACTGTTTTTTGTTTGTTTGTTTATTTATTTATTTAGTTAGTTTTTGTTGACCAGGTAAGCACACTAGACAAATCCTGCCTATTTTCAGGCACGACCCGGGGGAGGGGGATACAGATGAATGCCAACTGACCTTGAACCAGATTAAGCTTGTTGGTATTTTTAGTGAATGAGGGAAATTTGGCCAGGACACTGGAAAAATTCCCCTACTATTTTTGATAAGTGCCATGGGATCTTTAACATCCACCTGAACTACCACCAGTACAGGCAGATGGGACCTTGGTTTAACGTCTCATCCAAAAGACGGCAACTCAGAAGTGCAGCACCCCTCTCATGCTGCACTACAGTGTCAGTACTGGGCTATTAACCCAAGTGCCAGATGTGGGAACTGAACCCACAGCCCTCGGATCTCCCGGCCTCAGAGGTGAGTGTGCTACCTACTGAGCCACTAACAGTGTGGCCAACCAATGAAGGCTGAGACCATCTGAGGAGCGAGGCACAGTGAAATTGGTTGCTGAGCAGTAGACAGTGAAGCTGATGGTGGCTTGTGGTGTGATTTATTTAACATTTGATGTGGTGTTGCCAGTGCTGGGACTAGATCCATGATGTTATGCTGGGATAACATCATGGGTCCAGCCATAGATGAACCAATCGGGGACCAGCATTCTTTCTTGCCAATTAATAATTTATATTATCACTGGTATTATTTTATCTGTTTTTGTTTATCAAATAATAAACAGTAATATGCCTGTTATGTAATATTTTTCATTTATGTATTTATTTATCACTTTGATACCAATTCCCACCCCAACATCACCACAGCTCCCTCCAACCCTCCCTATATATAATCCTCCTATCCTTACATTGCCAGTCCCACTCTACCTCTTTCATCACCAAAAACTGGTTTGGGTCTCTGTACTTCCGCCATTCCTCACTCTACTTTCCCATTCCTTTTGCCACATACTGTCTCTGCTCCAGGGATCCTCACACCTTCTCTATTCATTACCCTCACTCCACTGCTGGGCAGTTACCCTTCTCCTATCGCTTTCCTTTCCTGTGGAACCTGCTCCCCTCCTTTCTCCATCCCTCATCTACCCCATCTCCCATAGTCACCAGATAACCCCCCCACCTGTGTCTGTCAGCCCTCTCCCTGATACTCCCTGTTGGAGCCCCCTATCATCCCTGATGCTGTGTCATCTCCTGGGTTCTACCTCAGCCTTTATCAGGCTCTTATCTATTTTACAGTTGCACTACCATCATTCCACCTGCCCTGTTCTCCTTATTTGTACATTTAAGACACTCTTGGTACCTTTGCTTAGCTCTATTTACTTTTCATTTGCACTTGTGTCATGTTTAATTGTACTCTGTTTGCACTTTGTTTTGTTTACTTAAGTAAGCTTTATTATTTATTTAACAAACAACTACAAACCCATTGTACAGACAACATACACACCATAAAAATGTAACAATTAAGAATATAGGTGAAGAACAAAAACATTCTATACATTGTAGGAAAATTCTATATGTTCTGAAGTTGTCTGTAACCCCCACCCTCCCAATCCTCCCCATCCCTGCCTGTCTGCCACTGAATTGTGTAATAGCTCATATTATAAGAAAATAAATCCCAGACCACAGATATTGAAGAGAAAAGGCGGGGGGATTGCCACTAAGGGGCCTGTATATGAAAGTGAACTTAATGAATCGATATAAGGTAAAAAATGTATCCCAAATTTGTTTATATTTGTCCATTCTGTTTGTGGTACCTGCAATGATATGTTCTCCTTGAAGCACAAACAAAACCTCTTTATACCATTATATATAAGTAGGTAAGTAGGTGCGGCCATGTCTATCCAATGTCTCAAAATAATTTTCTTGGCACAAGCTGTGATTAAGAACATACGGGCTCTTTGAGTATGACCTCTCAACTTGGTATAGTCACCTAAGACACATATCTCAGGATTAAAATTATCTGACAGAGCCAGTAAAGGGTTGCGATGCTGTTAGATGTCTGACCAGAAGGGACCAATTTTTTTCACAAGACCACAACACATGAAGCAACTTGCCAGGTGCCTTTTGACATTTAGGACATTGGCTAGAGATCAACCTAACCAATTAGTAAAGCTTGACAGGTGTAAAATACAAATTGTGGTTAATCTGAAATTGCATTCATCTATATCTGTCCCACTTAATGTATCTGTACAAATGCTTCCAGATTTTAAGCCAAGATCTGGAAGGGGCAGTCAAAGGAAGAATTTTATCCCACCAGTATAACCTCTGACCTTCCATGGTCGTTAACATAGTTACTAAGAATTTGTATGTATACGAAATGAGGTGGGTATTAGGTATGGAGCAAATATATGCAGAGAGGGCAATCGTGAAGGATTTAGACCAACAACCAGAACCAAAATAGTGCAATAGCATGTGGGAAATCTGGAAGTATTTGAATACCTGAGTAGGGTCCAATGGAAATGGAAACTGGCAACCTGAAAGGGCATGAGTGTTTGGTCCATAACCAGGTCCTCCACCTTACTTACACCCATATTTGGCCAGAAGCTATGACGTTTGAGAGTTTCACCAGAAATTAAAAGATTAGGGTTATTGAAAAGAGGTTGTGCCATATCCCTATAGACATCTGTTTTTGGAAAAGAAATTCAATTGGGATTGTTTTTGAAGCAAGGAGACAAGAGGTGAATCTCATAGAGATCTAGGAAGATTCTTTCTGGGGACAAAGGGGAGAGATTTGGAATTGATATCATGTGTGGAACACAGTGCCTGTTCGATACGAACCCAAGGGGAGAGTATGGAGAATTCTGAGTAGGATTCATAGGGAGCAAATGAAATCTTATTATAGCCAGATGGATAGCTAGATAGTAAAGATAAATGTTGGGCACTTGGAGCCCACCATCTGTTTTTTGACAAGTGAGTTTCAAATAGGTTCATGTGACCTTTCTCCCAAGCCATAAGAAGGAACTAATAGATTTGTGTAGGTGTGTGAACCAGGATAATGGGAGGTTCCAATTAAACATTTCTAGGGGATATAGAATACGTGGAAGGACAGTCAGCTTAATGATATTCACATGACCCCACAATGACAGGGAAAGTTTGGACCAGTGCTGAAGGTCCCCTTTGATTGTAGTACCAATGGTATCCAAGTTAAGCTTGTTCATAGTATGTGGAGAAGGATGTAGGTTAATACCAAGATAATTTAACTTGTCTGTACACCATTGTATACCCAAGTGAATTGCATCAGCTCTTACGGTGTACTTGCTAAGGGGAAAGAATTCAGTTTTGTTCAGGTTTAATTTATAATTTGAGATGAGTCCAAACTGGGAGATAATCTGGAAAGTGGTAGAGAGTGTGATTGAGCAGGGTAAGAGATGTGTAAGAGTATGTCATCCATGTAAACAGAAATGTTGTACTCAGAGTTACCTACTGTTATATCTCTTATGTGGGGGGAGTTTTTAAGTTTCCTGATGAGAGGTTCAAGAAATAGGTTGAAGAGGTAGGGGGATAAGGGACAGCCCTGATGTGAACCTTGAGAAAGTGGGAAGGGGTAGAAAGAACCCCATTACATTGAACTCATGCTGAAGGGGATGTATATAATATTTTAACCCAGCGTGTAAATTCTGGGGGGATGCGATATTTGGGTAGTAATGGAAAAAAAAATTCCCAGGATACTCTATTGAAAGCTTTTTCTGCATCCAGAGAAACCAACACCGCAGGAGTGGTGGAGTCTCTAGATACAGAAAAAAGGTATGTTAACTTCCTTAGATGATCAGATGATAACCTGCCCGTAACAAAGCCCACATGTTCATCACTAAGCAGTGATTCCCACACTAGACTTAGTGTAGAGGAAAGAATTTTAGCTAAAATTTTGAGGTCCACATTAATAAAGGAAAGCAGTCTGTAGTTGGAAATAAATAGGGGGGTTTTGCTTGGCTTTGGAAGGATGACTATGGTTGCTGAGGTGAAAGAAAAATCAGTTAGGCCTTCTTGAAAAATATAGTGGAAGGTGTCCAAGAGAATAGGCGCTACCAACCCCTTAAATACTTTGTAAAAGTTAGATGAAAAGCCATCTGGCTGAGGAGCTTTGTCTGGAGAGAGTGAGTCAATAGCAGAGAAAACCTCTGCCAAAGTGATGGGGGCTTTTAAATTTGCAATTTGAGGGTCTAGTAGAACAGGGAGATTAATATCCTGGAGGTAGGAGTCCAGTTGTTGAGGGGTGGTGGAAGATGCAGAAGGGGTATATAAATGACTGTAAAATTTCCTAAAAGTTTCAACTATATCTGGAGAGGAGGTGAGAAGTGAGCCAGAAGCTGAGTGAACAGAGGAAACAATTTTATCAGCTATCTGGGCACGTAAACATTGGGCTAGGAGTCTGCCAGCTCTTTCCCCCTGATCAAAATAAGACACTTTGGAATGAAGCAAAAGAAACTCTGCTGTTTCTACAACCATTTGATTATATTGAGCATGAAGAGTTTGCACCCTTTCCCAATCTTCAATAGGGGAAGAAGGAGAAAGGAGGATTCTGCAGCTGATAGTTTGTCTAAAATAGAGGAGAGAGCCACAGCTCTTTGTTTTTTACGTTTAGTCGCAATACGTACTAATTCCCCCCATAGTGCACATTTTAATGAACCCCATAGAAGGCCTTTTTTATCCATGGAGGGAGCATTATACTCCATGAAGTTGGTAATGAATGCTTGGAAGTGTTGAATATAATCCTCCAATCTCAAAATTTGACTATTAAGCTTCCAGACTTTATCTCTGTGGATGTTTGGGGAAAGATCCAGGTGAAGATGAGTGATTTGGTGATCTGAAATAATCTTAGGAGTATAGTAGGCTAGATAAATGCCGGGTAGGAGATCTATGGACACGAGGAAGTAGCCTATGCAGGAAAAAGAGTGGTAAGGAAGGGAATGGATGGAAGATTCTTTATGATCAGGATGCATAATTCTCCAGGGGTCTATGAGACTAAAGGTTTGCATTAAGTCATGGATAGCTTTTTGGGCTGGTGACAAACCATACCTAGTCTGACTAGATCTATCTAAACTATTGGTTAGGACCTGATTCCAGTCACCCCCTAAAATTATTGGAAGGGCAGGCCATGTGCTTAATGTGCACATCAAAGTGGCAAAAAAATCTGGATCATCCATAATGGGTCCATAAATGGACCCAAAAATAACTTTTGAGTGGCCCAGGAGGGCTCACAGGATCACAAACCATCCCTCAGGATCAGCAGTCTCATGTAGGAGTCGGAATGGCATCCACAGGCTATGATGATAGCGATCCCCCTTTTGCGGGAATCCAAACCATATCCAAATACCTGGCCCACCCAGTTTCTATGTAGATAATGGACTTGGCTAGGCAATAGGTGAGTCTCTTGTGAAAAGGCTATGTCAATTTGCAGGTGTTTGAGATGAAAAAGAAACGTGGATCTTTTGGTAGGAGTATGTTCTAGGATCAATATTTATAACCAGCCATAATGACTACTGTGATGCGAATAAGGAGACTGTAATCCACTACTGTTCAAACGAAACAAAATATGCACTTTTAGGGGAAAAAACTGTCTAGCAGTGGCAGACATTCCCATACCCCAACCCCCCTTCTACACCCATCCTAACCCACCTCAAATACCCAAAACACCAAGAGGACAGGTATAACCTGACCCACCCCAAATCTTTACCCCAAATGAAAGTTCTCAAAAAAGTGAATCCAGACCCATGAACAACCCCTTAGAACCTCACTCTGTAAAATAATATCTGAGGGACCAAATGGACCCATGTCTAAATAGTGATAGAGGAGGATCCATACCCATCTTCGGCTTGTGACTGCAACCCCAACAAATGCACAGCCATAGCACCCCCTGCCCCCACCTCAACTAAAGTTCTTCCCTTAATTCCTACAGTAGAATCTGAATGGAGTAAATCAAACTACTGCCAATAAACTTGCAGTAAATCCAAAACTGCATGTGAGATGAAGAAAGCAAGTTATAACACTTAACTACAGAGTTAACAAATATGTAGCTACATCTAACAGTGCTATTATGATATGCAAATGAAGTCCCACTAGCAGTCAGGAACCACTCAGGAAACTTCTCATCCAACTGGTGACTTTAGACCAGAATCTAAAGGAGAAAAGAATAGAAACATCCTGAAAATTTAAAATTAACTAGCCCTAAACAAACCTTGTTGAGCATTCCCCACTGGTCCAATGATAGAGGTGTACCTAGGAAGGCAAAAGGGAAAATGTTTTAATCTTTGTTGAAAACAACATTCAGTCATGAGTCAGGCCATACCATGGCTGATTTATAGTGACCTGGTAAAGGAAAGCAGACAGAGCTGAAAAACAAAACTAGAACAGAGTCCAGGAGTAAAACAAAACAAAAACCAAAATAAAATCAAGGGTACTATAAAAAACTTGCATATGTAGACAATCGCAATTCCAGATGAAATGCCGGTATTCACACAGTCGTGCAGCATCCTTGTGAATGTGCGCATTGCCAAGGAGAGTCATCACACTGTCGAGGTGGTACAGGAAAAAAAACAAATACGCCAGCATGGTGATAAAGAACTCTGGTCCTGGAAATTATGAGAGAGGGAGCAACTAGTGTAAAACGAAAAACCAGAGTGAGAGCAAGGCTACTACAGATCACGATGAATTGCTGGTCTGTCTTCCTTGCAAATTAGCACACTGTCAAGGAGAGCAATCGCACTCTTGAGGTGGAGCAGGAGAAACCCCAAGGTAAGCCAACACAGCGAAACAGAACTCTGGCCCACAAGGCTATGGAGGAGAGATTTACTTGTGACTGAGATGAATAGAATATCCCTGTTGCACAATTCCTTCTCACTGTCCCACAGCTCAAGTTGTCTTATAAGCTACAAGACAGACTTACGCTTGGGCGATAGTATTAGGCAATAAAACAGCACTTTCCGACTTGTAAAAAAGCACCAAGTGTATGAGTATGAGCTTCTTCAGCACTGGGCGAATAGGTCTGGAAAAAGCATTGCAATGTCCCTCTCCGAGAGCTCCACGCTCTCAAAGATTTTCCAGGAGACCTGGTGCAATACTGATAGCTTAGCAGGAAACCACATTCAAAATGTGATCCTGGCAGCAATTATCTTGGAAATCGATGGATGATATTTGGCTTGTTTTTGCCGGGTGGCTGCTGGCAGATCCTGAGAAATACACAGAGGTGAATCTTCCCATTTAAGTTCTTTTAAATCCTTAGTTGCTGTTCAAATATGCTGTTGATCTAAGTAACTCAGTAAATGTAGAATGAAGGGCCTTGGTTTTGAGCCTGGGGGTGGTCTAGGCCGTAAAGATCAGTGGGCCCATTCGACTATGTAGCTCCCCGAGTGAAGTGGGGGACCTGCCATTTTGGATAGCAATTTTTGTGCAAAAAGAACAGGTGAATGTCCCTCTGCATCCTCTGGGAGGCTGAAAATCACCAGGTTATTATGCTTGTTTTGGCCTTCCAGATCCTCCAGTTTTAGCTCCAGTTTAGAGAGCTTCTGTCTGACAGAAGATATTTCTAGCTCCGTACGGGATTTACAGCCTTCGAGTGATGTGGTGCGAGATCAAATGTCAGCCAGTGCTTTATTTGTTTCTTTAAGATCCGACTTAATGGACTTGAGATCCAAACCAAATTCTTGGAGAGCTGCTTTAAGAGATGCCATTTCAGCCAAGAATCTGTCTTCTGAGAGAGGACCTGCAGCAGCGGTGGTCTGAGATCCTTCAGTCGTGGTAGCACTCTGTCTCTTGGCCCATTTAGACTGTTTATCCGGTGTTGGTGGTGGTGTCCGTGATGGCAGGGCCTGTTTCATTTCCATATCCATTTTCCACTGATTAACTGACCATTTTCACCTCAAGTGGTAGTTGGGTGAGTCTTAAAGGCTTAGTAAAACTGTAAAATTATATAAGTGAAGTCAGCAGTAGTTTTTCGTTAGTTTTAATAGCTATATTTAACTTGTTGAGGTGGGAGCAGGAGCGCTGCGCGTCTGCCTAGTAGGATTGCATCACGCGATTCCCTCCACTTTACTTTGTACCAATCATTGATACTGTGTATGCTTTGTTATTGTATTCCCCCTTCCTTCTTCCCTGTGCCACACCTGGCAAAATAAAAGAAAAATGCATGACAGGATATGTGTCGTGCTGGGATAACGCCACACCTGGGGGGATTGGGCATGAGGCCGCAGGCCGAGTGTGTCCAATGCCCTAGCATGGCGCTATCCCAAATGACACACACGCTGGAATGCATTATTCCTATTATACAATGGCTCGTTGTTATATATAAAATAATAAAATAATTTTAAAGAATGTTTTTATTAGTGTGGAAAAATATTTTTGTTTCTTAAGGGGAGATGCAAAAAAAGAGCTCTAGATCCAAAAAATCATCTAGCTCATCATCCAAACAATCATCATCCAAAAAATCCTCTACAGGTTCACAGTGAGGCTGATACTAGACCTGTGGCATCATGCTGGGACAACGCCATGGGTCCAGCCCCAAACTGACAAATCACAGTCCAAGATTCTTTCTTGCCGTTGTATAATAATAGCATAATAACTGGTAAGCAATTTTTTCTATGGTCTCAAACAGTTGATATTTGTCATAATAACCAGCCAGTTATTATGGCAAACATGTGCTGCCTCAGAGTCTGAAACTGTGAGTTCAATTCTCACAGCCGCACAGCTGCTCTGTGGATTCATGGTACCATCTGTAAATTACTCCCACACTGAAGAGGATCCATTTGTTTTTTATTTTGTTGGTTACACTGTTTTTCTTTCTTTCACTTGCATTTTATTTTCTTCTATCCTGCGATCCCCCATCTGGAAATCCCATTCTATGTAAGTCATAGACCATCTCTGGAACATAGCCATGTTCCTCTATGACTTGACCCTGAAGACAGGGGCTTGACATATCCCCCAAAGTAGGATTCAGTGTGGTGCCAGACAGTTATGCCAGGTCTGAAGAAGACCATCTGTCATTTCATTCTAGCAGGATGTTTTTGCTCTATTTTTCTTGTCCCAGGGAAGTCAATGCGTAGTAATGCAGAGCATCAATCAAGTGCCCTCACCCTTCTGTGCCTCCTGTCTGCTGTGACATCTAGCTTGTGCTAGATGTCAGATGCACTGTGGGAGATGCAACCACAGAGCCTTAGAACCAAGAGTGGTTCTCGGTCCTCCAGATGTCCAACTATCAACCGCCCCCCATCGTGACCCTACTGACTCGAGGTCATCTCTGAACCCAGGTCATCAGTATGGTAGACAGAAACATCAATGCTGGGCCTCTGGACTAGCTGATGCATTCCTTTTAGCTATAGTGCACTTGCGGTTGGGGGCAGGGAGTACTTCTGCAAAGAAATTGGATAAGGATGCTCAGAATCCAAATCACGGAATTTCATACCTTAGATTCTGAACTTTCTGGGGGGGGGGGGAGTTGGGATTTTCAGAATTAAGGGCCCAAAAATTATAATTCTGAAAAACTGGTTGGATTCAGAATTTAACTCTGATTTCACATCAAGATACTTATAAAACCTCCCCTACCTGTTGCACCATTAAACTACCATGCTGGCAGCTGTGGAGGACCACCCTTTTCCTTACCCTTGTGTCTTCCTTCTGATGCTTCTGAGTCCCTACCTTAAGGTGGCTTCTGCTGCTGCTTGAAATCCTTAGGATCCTTTCAGTTGGCTGTGCTGGACTTGGTGGTGCTAGTGCCAGTGGAACTGATAAAGGAGTCAGGGAGGGTGCAACCAAAAATAGGAAGTCAGTGATACAGTAACTTAGTCCATTAGTCCACAAAAGAGAGAGACCCTTCTCTCCAACCTTAAAACAACCATAGTTCTCACTACCAACTCACCAGGTTTCTCCTATAATGGCCACTAACTAGTCACTGCCAGCTACTGCCTCACAGACTGATCTACCCATACCAGCAATGAAATTCACAAAAAAGATTCTAAGTGTCCTGTGAAAAATTACTGATAGGTGCAGAGGTGATTGATCTGCACAAGACTCAGCTTTTTTTCAGCCACTATGCCAAATGCTGTACTGAGAAAGGCATCTGATGGTAAACCAGGGTATTGTTCAAATCATCGCCTCCTCAGTACGTTTTCCCATATCACTCTGGGAGGCAGTAAAGTGCAATGGTTTAAGGCTCTAAGCTGCAAACCTGGGGACTTGGGTTTTAATCCCACAGCCATCACTTGCATACTGTGTGACTCTGAACAAGTCACTTAACTTCCTTGTGCTCCCAGGTCACACCTGTAAACAAGCTTTCACCTTTGTGTGTCTCTCCGGGTTAAAAGAAGGAGACAGGAGGATTGTGGTGGCAAGGCTGAGGTTCATTTGTGTTTATTTATTATGACTTTTTCGCAGAATATCATGGCCAGTATCAGTAGATTGGTCCAGGAGGCAATGCCTGAAAGTGACTTCCTGTGATTACTATAGGGCAACTTGGAGAGCTCTGTGATCCATGGCAGGTTGAGGAAGGGGGTCTCACTCATTTGTGGAGTAAAAGAATGGACTATAGTGGGCTAACTGAATAACAAGCATCACTCCTTTGGATGCCAGAGTCGGAATTTCATTGCCTCCTCCATTAGTGTCACTGGCACTAGCACCAGCAGATCCAGCCCAGCCAAATAGAGAGACAACCAGTCATTCCAGCAGCAGCAGCAGCAGCTGATGTAAGGTAGGGGAACTGGAGCACTGAAGGAGATACACAGGAAGTTGGTGAATGTTTTCTGACAGGCAGGGTCTTGTTTGCACAGTGTATACTAGGTGGGAGAAATTTTATAGGTAATCATATGTGGAATGGAAAATTCTGATTCAGTTTGGAAATTTAAGCATCTGCTCCCAAGCCTTTTTCCCCTACCTGATTGGATGAAGGTTGTTTTCTTTTTAACTGGCCTTTATCCTTTAAAAAACAACCCAGTTTGTCAGAAAGCTAAAACCCTTTTCAGCACACCTCCCTTTCAACCAGTTGTTAAACTGGTGTGTTTTCAGCTTCAAAGTTGCCTCCCGCAGCTGTTCATTGAAAGAGCTTTCAAGAGGGTGAAAATAATAGCCATCCTTTATAGGCTGGAACTAGCTAAAACTAGCCTTCACTTCTCCTAGTAGACATTCTTGCCTAATCATTCATCCATAGATAGACAATAATGCCTGGCTTCCCACCCACTTCCTTAACCAACTATACCCTACAAACTGTTGCCCACTGAAGATAGTGCACTACCCTACCCTTATCAAACACACATATGTACCTCTTACTAAGGAATCCACTAAGGTGATTAACCTCTATATAGCATGCCCACACTTCCTGCTGCCCTGCCTTGTTGATTTCACTGATACAGCAGCCTTGGGTGATGTATTTGCAACAGGATGCTCTTCTCAGGGAGAGGGTATGGCATGTATCTCTTTACTCAATAATGTAAATCACTGCAGTTCCATGCTGCAATACCAGGCCCCCCTCCTTTCCACACTCATTGACACCAACCAACCCCCTCAATGCCCACTAGCTTCCAACCACCATCACAAATTGTTGGCAGTAGCAGAGGAAGAGTAGCTGCATTAGGCACCCCAAGATTCCCACCCATTCTGCAACTGATTTATTTCAGTAAAGGATGCAGCTAGCTCAGAGTTGAGTAACACCAACTTACTGCATAAAACAATTTATAGCATAAAAGCAACAGAAATACAAGGAACTCAGGAAGGGGCAGAGATGCTGTGGGTTACCCTTGAGATGGAAAAATGAGCCTGTATTTGGCAGGTGAGATCTATAGGCCACCATTGCAAGGAGAGGACTTGGTAGTGTTAGAAGAAATTGGAAAAATGGCTGAAAGGGGATTTGTTACTGGTAGGGGAGTTAAATCTGCAAGTTGTAGCTTGGAACCTCCATGATGCAGTATCAGCTAAAAGCAGAAACATCCTGGATTACCAAGAGGGGGAATTCATCAGGCAACTAGTCAACGAACCCACTTGTGATGGGGCAATACTGGATCTGATGCTTACAAATAGGGACAATGTTACAGACTTCAGGGCAGGGAGCCATCTGGAGACCAGCGATCATCGTACAGTGTGGTTCAACATTAGAACAACTGTAGAATCTGACCACATAAAGACAAGGTTCTGGACTTCAGGAAGGCTAATTTTGCTAAGATGGGTGAATGCCTCATGAATGAACTGATATGGAATGAGGGCCAGGAAGAGTGGAAGGAAAGTGGGCATTGTGAAGGCAACAAACCTCTGTGCTAAGCAAGTAAGCAAAAATAAAAGAAATAGGAGACCACCATGGTTCTCAAAAGAGGTAGCAGAAAAGATAAAGGCTAAAAGAATAGCATTTAGAAGGTATAAGGAGACCCAGATAGAAGAAGATAGGAAAGTGTATAAGGGAAAAAAGAGAGAGCCAAGCAAATTTGTAAGGAGAGCAAAAGCACAAACTGAGGAAAGAATAGCTCAGGGGTATCAAAACTGGACAAGACATTTTTTAGGTATGTTGGAGAAAAAGGGAAGACAAAGGGAGGGATTGTACAGTTGAAAGGGGAGGGAATGCACAGAGGAGGACCAAGAAAAGGCAAACATCTTGAACAAATACTTCTGTTCAGTTTTCACAGTAGAAGGGGAAGGGAAAGGGACCACTAAAAGACACCAGAAGCATTGTGAGGAGGGAACAAGGTAGGCCATTTTCAGTGGGAAGAGTCTGGAAAGCACTTGACAACCTGAAAGTAGATAAAGACATGGGGCAAGAGGGGGTACATGCAAGGGTATTGAGGGAAATTAGGGAGGTACTAGCTGCACCTCAGACATACCTTTTTAACAGATCACTAGACACTGCTGTGGTCTCAGAGAACTGGAGAAGGTCAGATGTAGTCCCACTACATAAAAGTGGTAGCAAGGAAGATACAAGCAATTATAGGCCTGTTAGCCTGACTTTGGTGGTGGGTAAGATAATGGAAACACTATTGAAAGAAAGGATTGTGGACTATTCTTGTATCAAATTGATTGCAGGTCCCAAGGCTACATGGTTTCATGGAAGGTAGATCATACCATACAAATCAGATAGACTTCTTTGACTGGGTGAACATGGAGCTAGATCAGGGAGGTGCAGTGGAGGTGGCTTACCTTTATTTCAGCAATTCGTTTGACACCGTTCCACACAGATGACTAGTAAACAAATTGGGTAACTTTGGAGTCGATAGAAAGGTGGTAACCTGGATTAGAAACTGGTTAATGGGAAGGACTCAGAGGGTAGTAGTGAATGGATGCATTCCAATGAAAGGGTGACCAGTGAGGTACCTCAGGAATTAGTGTTGGGACCCATTCTTTTCAATATCTTTTTTAGTGACCTAGCAGAAGAACTGGAAGGGAAGGTTTGCTTCTATGTAGATGACACCAAGATCTGTTAGAGAGTGGACATATTTGAGGGTAGAAAGAATATTCAGGGATCTAAGGAAACTGGAAGCGTGGTCTGGGGTATGGCAACTGGGTTTTAATGCAAAAAAGTGCAAACTAATGCATTTAGACCATAGGAACCTGGAAGCAGAGTACAAAATGGGTGAAGTGATACTGACAAAGACCAAACAGGAAAGAGACATGGGGTAATGATATCAGATGATCTAAATGTGTCCAGGCAGTGTGATAAGGCAGTCAGAAAAGCTAGTGGGATGTTGGGATGCATAGGTAGGGGTATCTCCAGTAGAAAGAGAGGGGTGGTTCTGCCCCTGTATAAATTACTGGTGAGACCTCACCTTGAGTACCATGTACAGTTCTGAAGACCACATCTCTGAAAGGACATAGACAGATTGGAGGCAGTCCAGAGGAGGGCAACAAAAATGGTGCAGGGTCTACAACAAATGTTCTATGAGGAAAGACTAAAGGAGCTAAATATGTATACTCTTGAGGAGAGGAGGGAGAAGGGGATATGATATAAACTTTTAAATACTTTACAGGGGTTAATAAGGTACAGAAGGAGAGTATTTCTGGAGAAAAATGTGCTATACACAAGGTGACGTAATATGAAGCTGGAGAGGGAGTAAATTCAGGAAGGATGTGAAGAATTACTTTTTCACAGAAAGGGTGGTGTATATCTGGAATAGCCTTCCAGAGTAGTTGGGAAGGGGGACAAAAACAGTAACTGGGTTAAAAATGCCTGGGATAAGCACAAGGGGTACTTTGCAATATGGTAGAGAGGAGAAGGGATTGCATTGTGGATTAAGCAGGGCCTGGAGGAAAAAAAAACACAATTGAGCAGACTGGGTGGGCCCTTATCTGCAATCACATTCTATGTATGTATCTATATACTGCAGCTGGGCAGCCTACATACCTCTGCAGTGAACTCTAGAAGAGTACTGTATTGCAGTTCCTGCAGCTTACTAACTCCCCCGTGCTCTCTGTACCTGTCCTCTGTACATGATACTTTATGTCCTACTGCCCTCCTTTTGGCACTGTATTACTCAGGATATCCCAGATAGGGATTTAACCTTGAACCTATGCTTACAGTGGAGCCAGCCAGGATACAACACTGTAATGCTGCATAGTACTGCAAAATGCTACTGTACACTGAGGGAAACAGCATTTTTCAATGCCAGTTAAGCCCTTTTGTCATACAATACTTTGCAACATGTCATTTACTGCAAGTTACTGTGTTGCATCATGACTGGCTCCATTGTAACTTCAATACTCTTACACTAAGGTGCACTAATTAATGCAATATTTTTACTTTAAGGTGTCTCAGTAAAGGATTCAGTACACCCCAAAAAATAATGCTGCAATACCCAGAGCTCAAAGTACCCTAGTTGGAGATTTACTATGGTGCTAGAATGCTCTACTAAAAGAGTCACATTGTAAAACACAAGGTACTGAAAGTAGCAAAGTGCACATTTCTTAAATTAATTCACATCTCTAGCACACAAATCATAGGTAAGTAAAATGAAAGCTCCAAAATTGCCCTCTGGCAAAGCTCAATGTGAACAAAACACAGGGACAATTTTGGGCTCCCTTCTTTCTTGATAACAGCTACGTGTTTTTTAGTGCAAGTCTTTTTGTAAATCTGTCCTGACGTAGCTGGTGTTGGTTGCCCTTGGACCTGTGCCACCCTGCTCTGTAGCAACAAAAGTCACTGTGCATTGAGTTTCTACTATGGACCTAGATCCCTGCTGAAGTACTTAATCTTTGAAATGCCCCAGATATGAATAAGTACACTCCCACAAAATCCACAAAAAATACTCTGTAGTACCCTGAGTGGGAAGTACACAAGGTAGGGATTTGTTACACTCATGCACTTCTACTGAGATAACTTATCTATTTAGATACAGCAACCTAGAAATGTTTTTGTTAATACCTCTCTTACTCATTGACCTGTAAGTACTTAATGGCCCTATAGAGCATAGTAACACAATCCCAGTTGTATGTAAAAATGGCTAGAAAAGCAAATGCCTTGGTGGGTGAAATGAGGTAGAATTTACCTTAGATGAGGAGACAAAAGGACAGAATTTCCTGCAGACCTGTGGACTACCCATGGATGCCCCTACAGACACTATACTACTGCTCCATCATCCTCATGCTCTGGGGTCCCTGACACTTCAGAGTCACTCAGATGTGTGGGATTTAAATACTGGCATGGTAGCACTTGACTGGGGATCTAGTAGTCACATGCCCCTCCCCCCACAACGACACCGTTATTTCTACTAACTGTTTACCACTGGATTTAATTTCTTCTATCATCTTTCCCATTCACTATATAATGGTGGCAGCTGCTCTGTTTAAAGTTAGATGTGAGATGTCTCTAGATTTCATATCCTGGGGCAGTAACAAAAAAGAAATGATCCCCAGCAAATTTCGGTCTTCACTCAAAAACTGAAAGATGTTGATAACCCAAAGAACATAAATTCTTTACCTTCTTTGTATTAGGGTGAGCTATTGGAAGCTTTCTTGTAATAATGGTAGTAATCAAGGCTACTGTAGTTAATTATTTCTGCAAATTTACTGATGGTCTTTGCAATTTGTTCTAGCAGCTGAAGACCATGGTAATCAATAGACTGGTGATTATTTGAGATTTAAAGCTGCGACTTCTGGCTGCTGCCTACACTAGAGATCCATTTGTTAAACACATAAGATTAAGTTCTATTAGAAGGAGGAGAATGAAGTAATAAAATATAGTTTAGATAAGGTTGGGTGTGCTGCAGAAACCATTAATGAGTAAAAAGACAAAGCAATAGGAAACATATAAATGCTGTGTATGCATGCTACAGTATTTCTAGAGCTAACCTATTACATTTAATAGAGATTTTACCACCATTAGGGGCATCTCTCCTTCTCTCACACTCTCTCTCAGCGCAATGTTCTAGCATGCCAACATATCTGGCCTTTATTGCTACACATAAGGGATCCAGCTACAGTTATTGCAAGTCATCAGTGTTTGGGATTGAAATTTTGTTTGATGTATTTATTCCACCAAGAGCTCCTAAAAAAAGACTCGTTGTCAACACAGGTCTGAGCAAAGACATAAATTATGACATAACATTATTATGTGGCTACTTATTAAGGAGCAATCAAATTAATTAATAGCAGAGAAATATAACAGATATTGGTCCCAATGACAAGAGATGTCTGAAGTTAAGAAAACTTTGCTTCAACAGAACTTTGTGAAGTGAGCCAACATTGCAAAGTTCAAAGTGCTGACTTCACAAAGTATTTTGCCTGGCAAAGTGGCACTTATTTTCTGCAAAGTAGCCAAAGTTCACTCACAAAGTTGCCATTTAAGTGCCAGAGTTGATGATGCCCAAGGGAACTTTTTGAAACTTTGCAAAGCCAAAAGTTTGACAACTCTGCGGCAACTTCGCAGATAAAGTTTAGCTTTGTTACATCTCTACCAATGTCAATACCTGTAGCCACCCACTTCCCCCAAAAAACTAAAGGCTACATTACTGTGTATAGTACTGTAAAAAAAATCATATGATTTAGATTCTAAGAAGTATGTGTGCAAATAAGTACAGTAACTTTAATGCCATTCATAGTGCATTAAATGAAAAATGCTGCTGCTGTGGAAGATTAAAGTACTTCAGGACAGGAAATACAAATGCTGCTAAGTATCTCATTTTTATCACCTCCCATGAACACATGCCAGCTACTGGTTTTGAGCATTTCCTATCTGCCTATTTATTTGCACATTAATATAATGCATTTGTACCAAACATTAAATGCACATACATATACAATAATGGATGGGGAAGTGTGCTTAATGAGAAATTAATGGTTGCCCATGGTGTGGGATGCTACATAAACCCCGAGGGTGAAGCCCGGTGGATTTATTAAAGCATCCCACACTGAGGGCAACCAATAATTTCAAATTTTAAACACACTGCCCCATCTTTTATTATTTATAATTGCTGGTCAGCAATATTTTCCCACATTGATGCTGCTTGTCTGTGATTCACAGACACACACACACACAAACACACACACACAGCATCTTTATTAGAAAAACACATTGTTGTTTGTTAGGCATATCTTTTTTTTACAACTGTTTCTTTGTGCTTTGATTGATTTTAGTTTCATTTGCTGCAACAGCGCTTACCTCTCTTAAGCGCTTTGGAGCTGTTCCAGCACAGCGCTCTGTTTCGGAGGCATTTCTCAGGCTGTACGGGTTACGGGTAGCAGGATCAACCAGATAAGAGGTTTTAAAACAAAACAAGAGGTTGTAAAAGAAAAAAGGATGTCCGGTGTGACGGCTGCTCTGTGGCAGCTCCTCAGTAAGCAGGATGAGGGGCCGCCATGTTTGTTATGTGTTTAGCCTGCTCATGAGAAGCAGAGAGCCCATCAGGATGTGGCTCTTGTTTGATTGAAGCGGTGCGTGTTTGCCGTTATAACCCACAGGTTATAATGGCAAATTATAACTGGTTCAGCCTATGGAAAAAATTGCTGACCAGTTTTTATATAACTATTATCTTCTGAATGAATTTGTCTATTTTGTTATTCATAACTCTATAATGCACATTTTACAGACTTTACTACTCTATTTTATCTTCACCCTCACCACCCTTTTATTTCCCATAGGAAAGGCCCTTTCTCCGGAGATTCCTTATCCTCAGTTACTACCTGCAGTATGCTCTGATGCCTATCTGATTACCGATGAGTTCTCAAAGTACACTACACCCTTGAATCTACCACACTTTGATACTCACCCAGGTTGAGTCTGTGTTTTGTATCAGTTCTCTCACCTTTGCCACCTTTCTTTGACTCTGCCATGTAGTTTTGGGAGTTCACCTGCTTTCCTCCAATTATTTGGATATTCTCATTTATTCCTATAATTTTCTGTTCCTCTCATTTTCTACTTCTGCTAGTGTTTTACTGTTTCAGCTAGTGTTGTACTGTTAAGCTGGGACAGCAGTAGTGTAGTCTCACTAAACACAATTAAATTGTTACATTCATTAGTCAGAAGAGCTATATACAATGAATTGTATCTTTTAGCATTCCTGCTTTTCTAAAAATTTTACTACTAGAGATTGCTACAGTATGTCTTAGCTACCAAACAAAATAACCAAGAACAAACAGATGTACAGTATGTGAAATACTATAACATTCCAAAGTTCATTAAGCTGAAAAGAACATTCTGATAAACACATTAACCCTCTGAGTGCTGAATATATTTGGAATATATTCAGACTCTGAACATTTATTCACTGCCATGTTGTATTAATGGATGGTTTCAAACTTCTAAGATCAAAAAGAAACAAATATCCCTTCCCCTGAATATTAAAACATGGTGCCCTTTAATATTTGAGACTGGCAGCGTGGGTTCTGACACAATATTGCCTTGAACTAATAGTGATTGGCTCATATTTTAGTATGGCCTCAACATTTGTTCCTCAGATAATATGTTAGGAGTCTGTGTGTTCTTTACCTGCATGTTTTCATTATATGAAACCATTAGTATTTCCCTAGCACTGTACGTATTCTCTAGTACATTAGAGACAGATTCCTAGGGCTTCACAAGGACTCCCAATCAGTCTAACTTTAAAAAATTCAGACTCCTTTTTTAGAATTTCCCTTCTTTGTTGTCCATGTACTGTATGTTATGGGAGCCAATACTCTTTTTACACTACCAAGGATACATTTCTGTCCATGTCCCCCCCCCCCCCAAGTAATTCTGAAATGGTATAAATTGCTCTGGAGAAATTCCTGAAGGGATACAACCTTACGCTTGACTCGAGAATTTGTGTTCTTCTCTTCCTTTCTGATTTCATATTCTACAGTACAGTCTGGTTAAAAAGGGAAGCAGCAGCAAATCTGGCTAATAACAGTTGTGCTGAACCTTTCCCAGTAGCAGAATGATGTTGTTTTCTGATAACTGAATGAGAAGTTTGATATGCAGTGGTGCAGTATCACAATTCCTCAGGTCTTGTGTAAAGACTGATCTACATTTTTTCAACCAATCTTCAGCAGCACCACCCTTAGGTATCATATGAGATCAGGACATTTTAAAATGCAGGACCAAATTTAACTGAAAAAATGTTTGAAATTCCCAAGAAGTGATCTCTGCCAATTGTCAGAAATTACTTCCTCTGGAAGTCTATACACAACAATTATGTTTCACAAAACCTGTTTTTGTTGTTGTTGTATTTGATGTACAATAGATACTACTCCTGGCCATTTTGAGCATGAATCAATTAGTACTAAGAACATTTACATTTATTTTTTCTGCAAGATCTATACATATAGTACTCTCTGCCATGCTCTGAACATAAACTTCCACTTATGTGAAAATCATATAGGAGGACACCATTCAGAATTTATCCTCAAAATGTAGAATGGAAACTCATGTACATGTTGAAAGCAGTCACATGATGTATTTGTTAATAACTTCTTAGGAGTAATAGGTTCTGGGTGTGCATGATTTTCTAAAAGTAAAAAAAAAATATCATTTTTTTAATAAACCAAGGAGAAAGCAGTACAAGGTCATGTGACAACTGACAAACTTCAGTTGGATTTTTGAAAAACGAGGCTAATATTTGTGAGAAAAAGAAACCCACTTTAGAGCCGAACAGAGAGAACTTGTTAATTGAATGGTTTCTTGGTAAAATAATGCAAATGTAAAATACTATCAAAGAAACAATCATCTTTCTTTATAAATGTGCATATTTTAGTCAGTTTAAAATATGTAACATTTGAGTAAATTGCACTAGATGAGAAGAGCACTGTGAATAACAATGACATCCAGAACACTTCCATTTTGACAGTGCTCTTCGGAACGGTGGCACAACAGAATGCCATCACGCAACACAGCACCAACAAACAAGTAATGTGCATTGATATGGGGAGCCTCTGCCCCAACCCCCCCAATCTTTAAGATTCCCACTCTGGGGGGGATCTTGGGGAAGAAGAAATAATTGGGGCTGTGGAATACTGTTTCCATGGCCCTTTGTAAAAAAAAATGACCCCTCAAGGAAAACCAGAATTAGAACCCTGGTCTCCACCACCATTCTGCCAAGTTGCTTCCTGCCATAGCCCTCCATGTCACAGGAGTAGCCCAGCAGCCTCCTGATTTCCTTTGCCCTTGTGGTGTTCCCTAGTACCATGGACAGTGACCTGGGGAGCGCTTAGTACTAGCTCTGTTAATATCCCGTCTCTGTCCGAGGTAGCATTGTATAGACTGTGTTGTTCTTCCTGGCACTATTACAGCAGCTCTATTCTAACTGGGTAGAGACAAGGCATGTGTGTTGGCTGGTTTACCTTTGGTAGTTATCTCATGTTTCAGATTGTTTGTCTTTCTTTTCCACCCATGATAAATAGACTACCAATTCTTAGCAGAAACATTGGCATCATATATAATATATAAGTAAACCATTTAATGCTGGGAACTTAATAACACTTATTTGTGTGTATGGGGGGTGGCAGTGATCCTGCCTGTAAATCCTTCTGTTAAAACATTACCACAAAGAACTATTTTATGCATCTCAAATGTGGCCCCAGAACATTGAAACACAGAAAAATAGAATTTTTAAACATTAAAGGACCACCTGGCCCACCGAGTCTGCCTAGATGGTCCCTGCCTAGTCCATCTCTGCAGACCAAAACAGGCATCTGTCGACACTTCCTCCTCCCTGCTTATTTATGTATAATAATCTATTTATATTTCATGCATGCTTGAAGCCCCCTACTGTTTTTGCCTCCACCACTTCCACTGGCAGTCTGTTCCAGGTAGCCATCACTCTTTCAGTGAAGTAGTACTTCACATCCCTCATACTGTAAACTGCCCCCTCCAACTTCATCACATGCTTTCTGGTCATGGTCTCTAGCTCATTTCAAAGAGACTCAACTGCTGCATCCTGTTCACCCCCTGTGAGGCAATTGTAGGTTTTACCATGCCCCTTTCCCTCTCCTTTCTCCCATGACATAAATGGTGAGATCTCTTATTGTCTCTCTTGATAAAGCTTGTAATGCAACCCCTGCACCATTTTAGTTGCAACTGCCTCCATCCTGTCTATTTGCATTCTGTGGTACAGTCTCCAGAACAGGACACAAAACTCCTGAGGAGAGGGTGGTGGTGGCTCACAATCAAGTAATACAATGGAAACACCACCTCCTTCCTCCTGCTGGAGACATCCCTCTCTATGCATCCCAGCATCCCACTGGCCCTACTCACTGTCTTTATGCATTGCCCTACCACCCTGAGGTCATCAAATGTGATAACTCCAAGGCCTCTTTCCTGCTTAGTGAATATCAATACCTCCTTCCATCCTATACTCAGATCCTGGGTTCCTCTGCCATAAGTGTATGATTTTGCACATTTTATCATTGAACCTAAACTACCGTGCTCTTGACACCTCCTTTAGTTTCCCAACGTCCCTAGTACAGTCACTCCAGAAGTATGAATAAGTTTGGACCATGTCATTTTTGTGCATACACCCGAAGCTGCATACAACCAGAATGCCATAGGAATAAACGGGGACCCATTTTCAAACATAACTTATAGTACATGCTCACAAATACATGTAAGCCATCTTAAATGCTGTTTTAGTTGATATAAGGAGAAGTGACAGCCTTAACTGTAGCAAATTATACTGTACATTTTTTTTGTTAAACCGAACTGAACACTCGTGCAATCATGGACAGCAGCTGTGACCGATTAGGTGGGTGAGGCAGAAGAGCATGCAGCAAGAGTTCAAATGGTGGTGTCATGCTGATGTTAATTCCTTTCAGTTGTTTTGTTAAACTTTTTTTTTCTTTTCTGTTTATTAACCTCCTATGCAATGTCTGCTCTTGATGTTGTTGTCTGACCCACTTTTACTGCAGTGAGAGTGAATGGGGCTTTGAATGAGTAGCATGAAATTTGAATTGTATCGAACACTCACACAGTCATGGACAACAGCTGTGACTGGGTGGACATGTGAACCAGAAGAGAATGTGGTTCTGAGTGAATAACCTGCAATCTGAAGTCAGATCCATTGCCTTCTTTCCATTGCTCTGTTCATTAATCTGTGTGTGTGGGGGGGGAGCATTTTTGACTAGGCTCTAGCATTTGCCAGGTGATTAGCAGATTATCCAATTAGCTACAGGGACAGTCTAGTGGCTATAAGTGAATGGAATCTGAATGCACCAGTTAAAAAGGTGACTATGACCTTCTGGGGACCTGTTGGGGATCATCAAAAGATGAAAAAAAACTGTATGCAACTGAAAAGCAGTGTGCATAGAAACAAAATAATTAACATTGCTGGAATGGGGCAGGAATTGGGACTTCAGTTTTTTGTGCTTATATCCGAATGGCATACAAGTGAATTTTCTGTACGTTCTCTCCACCCTCTCCCGAGTGTCCACCTTATTACAGAATGTGGTGTCATCTGCAAAAAGGTATACCTTCCCTTCCAATTCTTCTGCAATGTTACTTAAAAGGTGATTTCACAGAATGACCACAAAATCAGTTACCAGGTTTGATTTGAAAAATTTCACCTTCCTGGTTCATGAGGTGTGGTCAAAAAAAGGCCATGTTGAAAATTTGGGATAACAGTCTTTTAAAGTGGCCTTATTATAAACAGAAGTTGTTTTTCTATACAAAAACAAAATTCTTTCATGAGCAGGTTTTCTTAATTTGTATGGTCTCATGAAAGAATTTTATGAAAGAAGATCATAAAAGAAGATCACGAAACAAGAAATTCTTCCTTTGTGAGACTCAATTCTTCTTTTGAGAGTCGAGATTCTTCCTTTGTGAGACATGAAGGAAGAATTTCAGTTCATGATAGAAGACATGGGAGCCCTCACTAAGCTTTCAAACTAGGATTTTGGGGGGTATTCCATCAAAATGATATTTGAATAATAGCACAATGAAATGGCGCCACGGAAATAGCATGAGTGAAAACAGCTGTATATACAGAACATTGTGGGGATATTGTAACGCATGACTCGAAAATGAGTTCCTCCACTGACTTTCTACAGTGCCTTCCAGAGTTGGGAATTGTAATTTGCCCCCACTCTGAGTCTTCCCCCCCTGAGCTGAAATTGTAAATCGCCCCCAACTTGCCTCCTCAGCCCAGATATGTAATTGTAAATAGTTGCAGTGTCATTACTTTTTCTGGTATTTGGGAAGTACAGATTTTGGTGTCTGCATTTTGTGTGTGCTTGTATTGACTGATCTTTTTAGCAGTCTTGTGGTGGACCCATTTTAAGGATGTCCTAAACTTAATTTTCAGGGTTGTTTTTCTAAAAAGAAACTCCAGAATAGAGCTAAACAATCCTGTTTAGTTATATGCATGTGTGTGTTTTTCTCCAAAGCATTATTGCTATGGTTTGCAATTTGTTTGTTTTTTTTTGGGAAAAAAATGAAAAACAAGATGGCAGCCATATGAAAGAAGAGTTTTTTCTTACAAAAGAAGAATTTTGGCTCACAAAATAAAATACTTCTTTTGTAAGCCAAAAATTATTCTTTCGCATAAGGCGTATAAATGAAAGACCCTACTGAACATGCTCAGAACCAAATTTGAAATACTTGCAACTTGGAAAACAATTAATATTTCTTCACCAACCCCCCCCCCACCTTGTCCCCCCAAAAGGCCTCTTTCTTGGGTACGTTTTCTAACCTGAAAATTTAAAAACAGTATTCTGAACTGTCTACTTGTAGATGAGTAGAAAAAAAGCCAAAACCCTAGATTTTTCCTTTTTTTGCACTATCCAGATCTCAGAATTTGGACATCCAATTATCACAAAACTTGCTAAATCCAGAGCCTTTGATCCCCAGACTGTGCATGCAAACATTCACACAATTCAGTTGAATGGGGTAAAGTTATTCAGGTGCAAAGTTAGGGGTTTAACATTAAACACCCTACTCAATCCTAGCTATAGGGTGCTACCGCATACAGTATATGTGCAAAGTAAGGGGTTTAACATTAAACACCCTACTCAGCCTGCACTATGGGGACACTGCAGAAGCCCTATGATATATAGGCATGGACACAAAAGCCATTACATAAATGATGATATTTATGCTACTGTGAACATAAATTTCATTAATGTACATAGTTGACATGTCATCAGCATTTATATACTTAATAGACATGTCATTATGTATTTATGTACATAGTAGACATTTCATCATAAGGTGTCTTACCCCTACCCCCTGCCCACCCTGCCGGTATTACTTCCTAACATTCACTTCAGCACTATCACTCACAATGTCAAATTGGTAAAAACAAACTCAATAGCCTTACTACAAACTCTGGAAAGTACTATTAAAATATAGAAATAGCCACTGAGGCACACACTCTAACACTCAGCAAGCACATTATTCATTTTTTTCTAGTCTGCACACACTGATCTCACTCACTACACTGCAGACACTGCCACCCAATCAGCAGTCTCAGTAGCAGAATCCAGAACCTGCTGTCCCATCCATACTGAACTGCACCCCTCCAAAATAGTCTTTTTTTTTTTTCCACAGCTTAAGTACCATTTAATCCTGATCACTCCATTTCATCTCTGCCACCACAATGGATGTCTTGCTACTGGAGACTTACATCTGCAATAATCTCTGCTCCACAAAACAAAAGTTACTTCTACTTTATTTCTAACTAAGCAACAAAACAGCCCCATCTCATACACAATCTCCAGCCTCAAAACTCTTTTGGTCCCCTCTCACTAATGCTCGCTAAAGCTGGTAGCGGTGTTGCTGAGGATATTCTGCTCAGCCACTGTAGCCACCAATGAATTGCAACACTGCAGCTTAAGTGTGGCATCATGATGCTGTGTCCATGGCAACCATCATGGCAACAGCAGTCAGTGGAAGTGGTGCAACTTCCTTTCACCAAATAATCTATTGGGCAGGATTTTCAAAACTCCTAGATCATGAAAGCCCCAGTGAATTCAGCGCATGGGGCTTGTGGTAATCTAATGTGATTTTCTATCCTGTGTGGCTATTGCCACAAGATAGACCAACTTTCTCTGGTCTACCTTGCGGCAATCCTGCGGGCTCTTAATACAGAGCTTGCACCAGATTTTTGGTGCAAGCTGCCATAACTTATGGAAACTATTGCAACTGTATCCAAGATTTGAATATCAGCTGCAGCTGTGTCGAAGCATTCTGCACATGGCCAGAACCTAAGAGTGTGGAGAAAGGCTGGATGCAAGCCCTGCTCCAGTTTCAAAATTTCTGCCCATCATGTTTATCATTTGTACAAAATGAAAAGCATACTAATAAACACATATGTAACCACCCAGTCCCCTGGGGTTATTAGAATCCCATCAGTGTTAGACTAGAAAGGTTGTTGGGCAGCTGGTAGAGAGTTTATTGGAAGCTCTCTACAGACACCTCACTGTTTACTTAGCTAGGCTAGGTAAATGAGGAGTGATGTTATGTTGAACACTCACAGCAGCATAACCCTTTGCCAGCTGCAGGGGAACAGTTTTAGAATCTTGGGTTCAGTTGTTTAGTGAGTAGCATAGTGTCCAGAGTGGAGAGTGGAGCTTTGAGTGTAGAGGTACCTGCCAGCCTCCCCTAGGCTGGGTGAATAACCTCTGGTCATTTTTCTCACCCTAAAGAGTGAGACAACAGCCTTTCTACAGGAAGTGGGAGAGACCTGTGTCAATGAGACCCCCATGGGTTCATTTCTGTGAAAATAAAATAGGACTGAGAAATCAGTAGGTCCAAGGGACAGTCCCCTGAGTGACTAGAGGATTGTCCAGCAGCACAGAGCACAAACTGAGACGGTGTGAAAAGTTATGGTTTCAATGGAAGAAAGGTGTCTTCAGTAAAGCCTGATGTCTGTAACAAAGGGACAAAAAAAAAACATGAGTACAGTAACATGGGCAGGATGTTGGGAGCTGGCTGGTGATGTATGTGTCCAAGACAAGGCTAGATTACATTACTCAGGACCCCATTTTCAGTACAAATATGGGCTGAATGTAATTATATATGTTGTGTGGATGCCTTTAGCAATCCACATGGGATTGAAGGATCCAGTGTGTGTCCTGCAAGGGATGGAAGAGGCTGGCTGGGGTCAGGGTGGGCAGACCCTCACCTGGAGCCCTGGTCAGGGCTAACTGGTTACCAAAGAGGCACAGTTTGCCCTGCATGTGTTAACTTAACCCATCTTGTCAGGAGGATGTTTAACTGAAAAATTGTTTGGCAACCCCCTTGTAATAGCAGATATCCCAAGCAAGAGGGATGGAAAGTTCATTCTGTAGAGAAGTAGATATGTGAAATACCAATATTGCCTGTTTTGGAGAAAGCAAAGTGTTCTTGATGCAAGTTCTGTGTTCTGTAATGACAGCATCCAAACTTGGGGGACCAACCATTTTCTGCCTCTGTTAGAAAATAAAGCCATATGATACAATCCCAATTTTATGGTATTGGACAATCCATCTTTGAGTCTGCATAAAATGTTTATAGGCCCCATCAGACAGGAGCCATAGCATAGCCCTAGCACCTTTCTCCCAGAACTCAGTGAAAATATGCATGTTATTTTGTGCTGTAACCCCCCAACCTCTTAGATGCCGAGCCAGGTATTTACCCTAAAGCCAGGGATGGTACCTTTATTAATGCCATCTTGTGGTTTGTTGCCTTGTGTGTGTGTACAAGTTAGGGGGGCCCTGGCTGCAAGATGCTGCTCTTCACCAGGGTAAGGGTTGCGCGTGTCGTGTGCACACACATACTCACAGACACGCAACATTGAGTTCCCTGCCTACTGCATGAATCAAATATGTGACAGGGACCTTGTGGAGTAAATGATTTTTTCCACTGGAGCTGTTTGCCCTTCAGCACATCACTCGTGGCTTAAGCTACTTATGGGGTTTCCCAAGGTCAAACAGCTGTTGTGGAAATAAATAATTTAGTCCACAGATTCCTGCTATAGATCCCTTATATACTGTACACACATATAGATGGCTAGATAGAGGGTATATAGCCTCCCACTATGACCACATGCTTGCACTACTTTCCATCCCTCAAAACCTTCTCACTACCAGTGAGATCACTCCATTCCTGGCACACACAACCCATCACACAAACACAAACACACACCTGGCACACAAAGTCTGCCACAACCATAACCAAGTAATGTATATAACTGTTCCACACTGCAAACAGTAATCTGGCTGATCCTGACTGCATTTTCACAGTTAAAAAGTGATAAAAAAAATAAACTTATCTGGTAATCAAGCCTTTTTTAGACTGTTTCAGTGTAATGGGCATTGCCACCTCATTACAGTCAACCCACCAGATATAATGCAAAATACAGGGACTTATCTGAGTGCAGAGCACCAAGGGGTAATCCTGGGGAGACATGATCTGCCACACCTGTAAAGAAATTGAAGGGGTTTGGGTAAGGGGGCTCAGCTAAAACCCCTTTGCCCCATGGTGGCTCAGTTGCTGGTATTTTATTTAGTAGCCAAGTGGCTAGTGAAGGCTAGTTGGTGGCTAGTGCCCTTTTGCTATGTGAACTGGGGGAGCAGAAACAAGCAAAGAGAGGATGTAAGCAGACAGCAGAAAAGCCCAGAGGGGTATACATTTATAAATAAATAAATATAGAGGATCTATAAAGATAAAATAATTCCCTGGGGGGGGGCAGGCAGTCCTCATAACAAGTTCCAGGCAGGCCACGTTGAGTTAAAGTCTGCTGGTTGGTTCTGATGTCAATAGGATGACATTAGCAGGAGGTGGGGCCAGCCAGGTAAAAGAAAATATTTCAGCAGAGTAAAGGGGTGGTGTTCAGGGAAGGGGCACAACAGCAGTGGGAAAGCTTTGTTCAAAAAAGTTCCTACCATTTGAAAGGGGATCAAGCTCTCTTTTTATTGGCTGCCAGTGACCTCAGCACCAAATACTCTAATCAGGTACAAGAAGAGTAAGCTGGAGTGTTCAGTAGTGTAGCTCAACCTTTTGCTTGTTCTACCTCTCTCACTCTCTGAGCTGGAGTTATCAGCAAGTAGTGGCAACGCTAAGCCACTCACTTCAACAAAAAGGAAAAACGAAAACTAAGTTTTAAAAGTGATAGGTTTGTTAGCTAATGGGCTATCATTGCCAAAGTAAAAGAAAAGCTTTCTGGCTAGGAAAGCTGTAGAGTAATTAAGTTCCAGAAACTTTTGGACCCTGATAGACCAAGCAAAGACAAAGGGGCAGATGCCAAGTTTGCAACATAACAGTCAAGACCTGCTATGAGTTTGTTATTTTCTGGCTAAAGTTTGTAGGGAGTGTACACCAGCTGGACAGAGAACCGAAGAGGACCAGAGGAGCAGCTGAGGAAACCAGGACTGAGGAGCTGCTGGACATTAGCAGAGGACTTCTCATCAATCCCTGGCCAGGGCAGCACAACAAAGGAGTTCATTCTTTAAGGACTAAACCCATTTTGGGTTAAGGTACCAGAGACTGTGACTTTAAAAAGAGAGACTTGAAATGCCTTTGGGACAATAGTTATTCACAGACTGCTAAATAAATTGTCTCCAATTAAAAGAGATTTACTGCCTCCATGGTAATTCATATAGCACTGTTGTTGTACTAAGAGAGGCATACCCCAAATTAATATCTGCCAGCCCTGTGACTAACCTTCTTTGCAGCTAGCCAGATTCCATCAACCAGGCATGTGAAAGCAGTTTGCAGGCAGGTGTTACACCAGTTGTAATCACTTTCACTTTTGGCTTTCAGTGTAGTGTTACCACACGGTATTCATTCTGCTAATGAAAATGTTGAAAAAGGCTTAAAATCAGGAAGGGTAAGCCAGCCTGGTGGTGCTGAGGGTTGTGTGTACAGGACACCACACCTCGCACCATGCCGGGGGGGTGAGGAGTCAGATTGAGCAGCTGGAAGGCAGCTCTCCTCTCTGGGAGGGACGTGATGTGTCCCCAGCTCTTGGCTACCCCCTGGTGGGGGCTAGGTGGCAGTGCCAAGCAATAGGGGGAAAATGGAATTAGGCCATGAGGGAGAAAGGGGCTGTTACTGGAGCTGTGAAGCACAAGCATGACTTTGATCTGGGGTTCCAGGTAATAGGGATAAAACCACAAATACCATGGCTCCCCCATTGCCAAGTAAGGCGCAGGGGTAATGGGGGAGCAAAACGTTTTCTGGAAGAAAAAAAACAAGTATTTGTCAATGTCGAACGTTCACTTGCAGGTATTTGCAGTGGTGATTGGTAATGGTACTGGCTTCAGAGGAGCAAGGAGGCAGCAGTGAGAGTAGTGGGAGCTGCATGGTGAAAGCTGCACTGTAAACACAGGAAGGAGCTACTAGTCAAAGAAGCCACTCTGGCTGCCCTTATTGGACTGGAGAAAGAGTGCACTGGGTGTCAGGGGCCACCAATAATTAGATCCTCACTGCAGGTAATGTAACAGCCTGGGGGGTGAGTTCAGAGGAAAGAAGACTGAAGAGAATGTGCTGAGGACAGAAGCCTCTAATAAGTAAAGCTGCACCACTACTATTGTAGAAGCCTGGGGGGGAGGAATTCAGAGGAGCAAAGACTGGGGAGAGAGAGTGACGGGGGTGGCAGTTAAGGACTGCTAGGCCCATCCAGTGTGCCCATAAGCTGTGTATTTGACTACAGCTTCTGAGTCTCCCTCCACTTCTTCTGAAAATGAAACCTTTGCCTATGCACCCCAGCGTGCCACTGGCTCTCCCAGCAGCCTTTGTGCTTAGTTTTAATACCTGTAGGCCATCATAAATGATAACACAAAGGTCCTTATCTTCCTTGATGATCTTCAGCACCTTCCTCAACCATACTGTAGCTCTCTCCATGGTTTCCTCTTACTATGTGCATTGCTTTGCACTTGTTTGCATTGAACCTCAGTTGCTACTCTTCAGACCATTTTTCAGTCCTCTCCAGGCCCCTCCTCATTTTCTTCACCCTTTCTGGTGTATCCACTATGTTACAGATATTGGTATCATCTGCAAAAAGGCAGACTTTTCCTTCTAGCCCTTCTGCAATGTCAGAAATAAAGACACCCAGGACAGTTCCCTAAGTTACTCTGCTGATCATACCCTAGTCCTTGGATTGGATCCCATTAACCACCACCGTCTCTTGTGCTAGACTATTCAATGTGTTTACCACCCTCTCTGTGAAGAACATTTTTCTCACATTTCTTCCTAATGTGCCTCCCTCCAATTTCAAATAATGCTCCCTCAGTCTTGTACTCCATCTACATTGGAAGATGTTAGCCCCTGCACCTCGTTTATGCCCTTGAGATACTTGAATGTTTCTATCATGTCCTCCAACTCTCTCCTTTCTTACAGTGAGTATGTATTGAGGTTAGAGATGCAGTGAATTTTTAATCCGCTGGTGAAGTGAAGATGAAGTGGCCACACTTTGCATTGGCAGAGCACAACGTGGAGTGGTGTCATTATTACTTTGCATTGTCATTATGCCTTAACTCAAAGTAAGGTGAAGTGACGAGTAAATAGGCAGCCCCCCACACATCACATGGCTTACAGTACTGTAAGTCGCATGCTTCAGCCAGGCAGGAAGGATGTGAGTCAGAGAAGCAGTTTCACTTTCTCCTTTGCAGTGGTAGAGGGAGAAGGGTTTGTGGAGAGGAGAGCAGTTTTGTGTCACTGTCAGAAAGTGCTTTATTGCCTTTGTGCTTTTAAGAAAAAGCTTTTTTAAAAGATATATCTTTATTTAGTTTTTGTATTGTGTTTGTGGTTTTTTTTTGGTGAATTTTTTTTTAAAGTTTTGTTTTGTTTTGTGTGTGTGACTGTGTGTGTCAGTGTGTGTGTGTGTGTGTGTGTGTGTGTGTGTGTGTGTCTGGGAGTGTGACAATGAGTGCTGCCACTGGATGAAGGCTAGGCGTTGACTGTGGTTGGACTTGTTTATAGTCAGGATTGGGGACTTCTGTGGGAAGGATGGACCCTGGAGAAGAAGAGTCACTGGCCCATGGGCACAGACAGAGGAGGGGAGTGTGCACCTGTGGGGGCTATTGTGTGTTGCTGGACTGCTTCTGACTCTTGGGTGTTGCTTCCTTCCTGTGGAAGCAACAGCAGCAGCAGCACCAGTTCCAACTGGTGGCTGCTGTGCATCCACCTACTCACAACTACCCCCACCACCGGTAGCAGCTGTAGGGGCTCCAGCAGCACCCCCTCCACCACCTTCACAGCCACACGAGGTGCCCCTGGAAAACTAGGTGGTGCTAGGTTTGTAGCTGGTTCCCCCCACAGCTCCCCACTGTGAGAGTTTTTTACCTCTGTGAGGGGAGACAGCACAGTCATGGTGTGCCATCTGTGCAGTGTGCTGGTGCACCATGGCCCCCGGGGGGCACATTTGGGGACTGGTGGCCAGCGCACCCACATGTTGAACCACCACAAGGCGGAGTGGCAGGATGCCATGGAAGGGGCCAGTCATCCACCTGCTGGCCCTTCTGTGCAGTGGCCGAGGGTGCTGCTAGGGTTGAAGTTGTGCCTCGCCACTACAGCAGGAAAGGGTCAGAGCAGCAGCTGCTCCACCACCACCACAGACACCACAGTCACCAGCACCACCCTCTCCACCACCACCACTACCTGGATTTCCACCTGCAGTGGACCCCACCACAGTCCCTGCAACAGAGGCCGACATTACCCTGGTGTGGGTGGCCCTGGAAGAGAAAATTGAGAGGGTAGGTGCTGTGCAGCAGCAGGGCGATACAATACAACAACAGCAGCTGCAAATAGTCACAATGCTGTACCTGCTGCTAGACCACCACGGCATCCCATGGCCACAATAAGGGATTGTTTTCTGGACCCACCCCCACCCCACTACTGTGCTGTACTGTTTTTGTGTGTTTTTTTTGTTGTTGTTTAATAATACACATTTTCCCTTCTGTAGTTGCAGTGCCTCAGTAATGTTTACTTTTTGTTTTGGAGTGCTTGTGGACAAGCTGTTGTGAGCAGTGCAAGTATGATATTTAAAATTGCATGTGTGTAGTCAGTGTTGTTTCCTGTGTGTGTATGTGTGTGTGTGTGTGTGAGACATCAGACATTGTGCAGCATGTTGCAAACATATATTGCTGTTGCTGACTTGTTGCACGCAATGTTATGCTATAAAGAATAGCGGGCAGAATACAGTATATTTTATTGTCATCATCATCATCATCATAGGACTAAGTGATATGATACTTTTTCAGAGGTGTCTGGCCAGAGTGCACCTTAGTCCCATTGTATACTATACTGCACACATAACTTTTAGGAGAGCATGTGTTTTTTGTGCTATAATCTCCGCAAAGTCATGTGTGCACTGTGAGTGATTGAGGTGCACAGTGCCTCGATACCTCTGAAAAAATATCATTTCACTTAGTCCACTAGTGCTGATGGTACCAATAAAATATACGTCAGGTATTCTTTTTAATCTTTATTCTTTATAATGCAACAAGTCTTACCATATATATGTTTGCATGAAGCTGCACAATGTATGCAGACACAGAAAAGAACAGGGACGGCATGCATGCGGTTTGGCACAACATACTCGCATTGCTCAGTCTTCATGCTGTTTCTGAAACACTTAAAATCCAATTCATGAGTCCTGACACAAAGTAAACATTACTGAGGCTCTATAACTATTTTGCTTGTGAAATAGACATGAAAGAGATTCAGCAAGTTACAGCATTGCACCCGATATATGGGTGCCTTACTTCCATAGAAATGTCTCTTGCGCCACGTAGTGCACTACATTTCTGTGAAATTGCCTGTATTTCGATTACAGTGTCACATCACAGAGTTCCCATCCAGAAAAGCTGGCCACATTCTTCCCCCTTTTCTCAACAACATTAGGATATGATGCCAGGGAGAGTGCGGGTGCGTGATCCATTTTAGTGAATGTCCGATTGTTCGGCAGCTTTCTGAATGTTTCTTTATGTTATAATGGTCAGTTTGTGGTGAAACGTGTGGGCACGTTTCCAGTAAGAAGAGCCTTGTTAGTGGAAAGGTTCCCACAATTCACCACAAAGTGAACCTTATAACATAACAAAACATAGGGATAGCTGCCGGACATTCACTATAGTGGAGCACACACCTGAGCTCCCCCTGGCATCACTTCCTAACATTGCTGAGAAAGTGGGGCAGAATGTGGGTGGCTTTTCTGAATGGGAATTCTTCTGTCACGTGACACACTGTAATGAAATTATGGGCTGTTTTCACGGAATTGTATTGCACTATATGGAGCAAAAAAGATTCCCCTTGAAGTAAGGCACCCACATATTAGGTTATGTGCATCACCATAACTATGTAATGTGGTAAATCTCTGTAAAGCAGCAGTGCAACAATCTGTTGAGAACTGTGACCTATATTTTTTAATGCTATGTTACAACTTCCTTTACTTATATCCTGACTGGAATGATATGAGAATTTCCTGTAGTTGAGTCTGCTGTACTGCCTTTTTTTTATGTGTGAAATAATGAAAGTAGTATTCCTTTTAAATTGGTGCTGACCAGGTCTTTTTCATTGCTTCCCTTTGCTTTTCTCCATTGCATCAGTTAGTTGTTATATATCACTTCTGTTGTAAATTAACAGTTATGCAGCAGGCAGTGTTTTATGACACCACAGAACAATATTTATTGAAAAGCAGCTGCAAATAAATACAAACCTGGTCAGAACAATATTGAAAGGTGTGCTCATTTTTTTTCATACATGAAAAAAAGTAGTCAACTAAGTAAAGCAGACAAAAATTGTGAAAAGAAGTTTATCATTTAAGTCATGACTCAGAGGTAACTAGTGGCTGTGGCAATGTAAAGTAGCATAAAAAAGTACAGTTCAAAAATTGTCATGCCATTATTACAATGCTGCTTTAATTGATAATGTCAGTATGACATCATGAGCTCACAATCACTCAACACACAAAATGCATCCCCAGAATTAATGGTGCACTCCATCATGAGCGCAGTGGTGGCACAGAGTCTTCAGATTTTTTCTGCATGCCCAAAATGCATCCTCCTTATGTCCAGGAAATTTACAAGTGGTAACACAGTGAAATGAGAGTGTTTCAACACATACAAAGTCCCCCAGAATTAATGGCACACTCAGGCATGTGCGCAGTGGTGGCACAGAATCCCCAGATTTTTTCTGCATGCCCAAAATGCATCCGCCTTGTGTCCAGAAAATTGACAAGTGGTAACATAATGAAATGAGAGTGTTTCAGCACCTACAAAGTCCCACAGAATTAATGGTGCAATCAGTCATGTGCAGTGGTGGCACAGAGTCCCCAGATCTTTTCTGCATGCCCAAGCAGTGTAAGTGGCTCAGTAGGTAGCACACTTGCCTCTGAGGCTGGGAGATCAGAGGGCTGTGGGTTCAGTTCCCACATCTGGCACTTGGGTTAATATCCCAGTACTGACACTGTAGTACAGCACAAGAGGGGTGCTGCACTTCTGAGGTGCCGTGTTTCAGATGAGACGTTAAACTGAGATCCCATCTGCCTGGATTGGTGGTAGTTTAGGTGGATGTTAAAGATCCCATGGCACTTATCGAAAAGAGTAGGGGAATTTTCCCTGGTTTCATGGCCAAATTTCCCTCATTCACTAAAAATACCACCAACAGCTTAATCTGGTTCAAGGTCAGTTGGCATTCATCTGTATCCCCCTCCCCGGGTCATGCCTAAAAATAGGCAGGATTTGTCTAGTGCACTTACCCGGTCAACAAAAACTAAACTAAAAAAAAAAATGCATCCTCCTTGTATACAGAAAATTGACAAGTGGTAACACAGTGAAATGAGAGTGTTTCAGCACATACAAAGTCCCCCAGAATTAATGGTGCACACAGTCATGTGTGCACTGGTGGCACAGAGTCCCCAGATTTTTTCTGCAAGCCCAAAATGCATCCTCCTTGTTAGCAGAAAATTGACAAGTGGTAACACAGTGAAATGGGAGAGTTTCAGCACATTGGAAGTCCCCCAGAATAAAATGATGACCGTGAGCATACTGTTGCTGGTCCAATGTGTTCTGCGAGGCAATTCGAGCAAATGCAATGTGATCATCTCAACTGGATGGAAGGGTGCCCTTTGTCTGTACACTAATAGTAGCCTTGGTGAGTTGATATCTATATATATATATATATGTGTGTTTGTGTATTTTGTAGGTGAGAAGGGGGGTTGACGTGGACATGTACTCATGGTATTGTTCTGTATCACAGGTCACAGAAACTGTTGGTGTGCACATTCCAGTGCTCAGTGAGAATTTTTTGCGTTGAAATTGGAAATGGATAACTTTCAAGCACATGAAGGTAAGTATTTTTTGGGGGGTGGGGGAAGCATATATGCAGGTTTGTCTGTAATGGTGTCTTATTTTGTTACTTCTTGACAGATTTCATCTGCATCCTTCTGGAGTCCGGTTGTTAATGATAGTCATGGTCATCTAATGAAATGACTTCTGTGTGTTGCATATGTGCCCAAGCCCAGGGAAGGGGGGTCCCTGATTTTGAAGAACTTTTTTGGATAAGGCCACTTTGACAGAACAACATAGCATCTGGAAGTTTCCTAAAAAAAGAAATGAATGACTTCTTACAACTTAATTGTAATGTGTCCCTCCCTGGTTCTCAATCTCAAGTCAAGTTACATTTCAAACCCACATCTTGTCAAGTAACACAACCTGTGTGCAACTTATTCAACACTGTCATGGTCAGGGCTGCACAGCTGCAAGTTCAGAATACCGTGCATGAATGATATCTTACAGACTTAGTATTGGTGACATACACGTCACTTAGTTTATGAATCATAGTGGCATTTGCTGCAGTCTTTCCAAAACAATGAAATGGTTGAAATAAAATCTTCATACTTACCAGAATGGATTTCACATGGATATTCCATAGGTTTCTCTGTATGGTACAGCTGCAGTACAATTCCCACTGAGTTTTAGTGATGGCAACTTTTTTTGTTAACCTGTAAAAAAAATGAGTGTACCGTATGTGTTTGACCATTGTGGCTTGTGAGGGATTTTATTTTTTTTTTGCAATTCACTTTACTTTTTTCCCCCTCGAGCTGCCTGCCGCCTTCTCATCCATTCGTTCACAGCTCACCGGCTTCTGTCCCCAAATCGGCCACCCCCCGATACCCTGTGGATTCCCGCCCACGGTGGGAGCCCGTGACACGGGGGTAATGTCCCGGGCACGTAGTTTTAGGTCGGGGGTCAGCCTGGGGACATATCAGAAGCTGCAGCGGGCTTCATTAATGGTGGCAGGTGCTCGGCTGTTTTCCCGGTTTTCTGTGGAGGCGGGGCCACGCTCCTTGATGCCTCACGTCACCACCTGCCCTGCCTCCCAGGAACACGTAAGCGTCGGATGCTTGGGCACACCCCGGCCTCCGCCAGGGGTCCCCAGTGCACCGATCACTGCCCACACCTTCCCCCCGGAGTAGGAGAGATGCCCTATGGGTGCTCGATCCTCTCCCCCGCGTCGACCCTCCGATGACCGGGTCCGCTCGAACCCGGTCACCGCCACAAGCAGAAATCCACCGCTGCACCAGCTGGCCGCCCAAGAGGGATTTTATTTTAAAAGAATATGAAATAATGCTTAGTCTCACATGATTTAACTAAGTAGCTAAAATAAATGCGCATGTCCAGGCTTGCTGAAGCAGGGTTACTTTAGGTGAAAAATATAGCTGTGTAGCTGAATAAAACTAGTTAGAACTGGCAGTTGCTGTCTGATAAGAAAGAACTGAATAAGGTAGAAAACAACTCCATATAAGGAAAAATGCTGATAATAGAGTTATGTGCATCTGTTGTAAGCAGAAAAAAATCAAGTGAAACCACGCCAAGTATGTATAAAAACTGCTGTAAATTGTAATCGGGGAGCTTTCTCCTTTGCAGAATCTCCCGCATGCATGTGTAAGGTTTGATCAAATAAAGCGACGTTAAGACAAAACCCAGTGGTGTGGTTTTTGCCCCGTGACGACGGGAGTGGTTGCTCAGGTAATACTTACAGTGAGAGAATTTGCGATCACAGGCTCTGAAAAGCTACAGAAAACAAAACATACAAATAAAGGAAGTGAAACAGCATAACAAACATGAGTACACATACTTTATGGTTTAAATATTAAGAAGCTTTGTGTCTGTGGCTGATGGATGTGGTGGTCCAGACAGACTCATGCTCAGTGGTGGCAGTGGCTAACAGTCCCGGTGGTGGTGGTCTGGGGGGGGCAGACATACTCATGCTCAGTGGTGGCAGTGGCTAACATCAGTCCTGGTGGTGGTGGTCCAGAGGGGCACACCACCTTTTAACAACTTCGGTTAAAACCTGCCAACATTAACCACATCATCAACCTCATAAAGAAAGCTTCACTCACAGTCATCTATGTCTGAGGTCTGACCACTGGGAAAGTCTTTCTTCATCATGTCGTCATCTACGTTAGTGGTGGGCCATTTCAGGCAGCCATTGCCAATGCCACCAGGGTGGTCCATTTCCACATCACCAAAACCACCATGACTAGGCCGGGGTACGAATACCGAGGTTGCAGTTTGTGCTGGTATGTGCCTCTCATTCATTTTAATGAATGTTAGCAAACTAACATTTGCAGGAGACAGGTTTGTCTGACAATCCCTGACTATTGCACCTGCTGAGCTGAATACCCTCTCAACATTTACCCTGGAGGGTGGGTATGTGAGGTACTTCAGTGACACTGCAGTCAGCTCTGGCCATTCACTGACCTTTCCACTCCAGTACAAAAGAGAATCTTCAGTTATTGTCAGATGCCTGTTTTCAGACAAATATGACTCAACCATTCTCTCAGCCACACTAAGTCCAGTTGTTGATGCATCATCCTGTTCTCCCGAATCATTTATTTCACAAATACCCACTTGAACAAAGCCTCCTAAAGTGGGTTGATGCCAGTCACTTTGGATGACAGACCACCTGGAACTACTGTCTCCTTTCCATTGCAGGATATGCTTAATAGTCCTGTAGGAACACCTTCAGCCGGATTATGCTGCTGAGGTTTGCTGACCTTGGCACATGACTTCTGTGCCCCATGAACCAAGCACACTAGTTGACCACTGATATTTTTTACCTGTTCAGGCCCTCCTTCCAGTACTGATGCAATTCCATGTTTGTATCGTGGGTCCAACATTGTTGCTATGGCAAAGTTGTCACTACACTGAATGCTCACAATGTGGCGATTCTGGTCGAATACTGTCAGCATGTGTTGCAGCAACATACTGCTACCACTGTCTCTGGCAACATCAAGGCCATGCTGTATATTCATCAATGTCTGCCTCAGCACCCACAGCAGTGAAACTGATTTACTAATGGAGGCAGACTCGCCACTTACTGCCTGTGTGGCATGTTCAAAAGGCTGCAAAATTGTTATTACAGACTCCATGAGGCACAACTCTTCAGTCGTTATAGACATGGAGGCCCCAGAACTGTCATGGCTAGTGTGCATCACAAGATATTCTGAGATGGCTTTGTATTGTTCATATAACCTCTCTGTCATGTATAAAGTGGAGTTCCATCAGGTGACAACTTCCAGATTCATAGGTGCTGCGGCAGGCTGTTTTGTATCTGCAACTGCCGCGGCTGATCACGGGCCTTTCCAGCTCGTGAAAATTGAGAGCAGATATGTCATGTAATGGTCAACATTTCCTTTACATCTGGGTGCTGCAGAAACTCCTGCAACACAAAATTTAAACAATGGGCCATGCATGGAACATGGAAAAAAAAAAAACACCATTCATAATGCATTTCACCACATTTGACCCATTGTCACTTGCTATGAACCCAGCTCTCAGGAACAGGGGGTTTAGCCATTTGTCAATGTCAGTCAGTACCATGTCCAACATGTTCTCACCAGTGTGTGAACAGGTCACATTGTGCATAGCAATCATTGCATGCTGTCAAATTCCTTGAAGATTGCTACTGCGACAATCCACCTTATTGCACTGAATATTGGCACTACCAACATCACAAACAACCCCCGTCACCTGCACCCAGTGTGCAGTTATAAACAAATATGAACTCCCGGCTGTTTTGCCACTTGTCCACATATCCATACCTAAATGGATGAATGGAGAGGAGGAATGTTGAAGGGTATGTCCCACTGAGTCGGACACAGTGTGGAACAACTCGGGGACAGCACAGGTAGAAAAGTATGTCCTGGATGGGACTTTCCATTTTCAACAGCAACATGCAGCAAACCACAGGAACCCAGAATTCTCCACAAAGGAGAAGGACAAAAGATCAGTTGCTAGCATTTAAGCTACAGCAGTATTAAGTTCACATGACACTGTATGACTGGGGGGGTACTTCAGCTTATGTTCAAAAACATTCTGTAACACGGGCTGACTTAAAAGTTTTACACGGAGTGTGATCACAAATGATTGTGCTCTGTAATGAATGGCATTGGCAGGGGATGGAGTGTGGACGTTTGAAGAAGAAAGTTGCACAGGTGATGATGACAAACCCAGAAATGCAGTTTTTTTGCCAGATTTGCCAAACGGGGTTGATGTACCACTTGCACTAGGCATACTGCATTCACCACCACCACCACCATCACGACCAAAACTGCTACTCTCACCAGAACTGGACATCATTTCAAAGTCATTAGGCTCCTCCACCTCATCATGCCCGTAGTAATCCTCTGCTCTTATTACCTCACTACTGCACATGTTTAATTTGCTACTGGACTTAACAGTCATGGAAGGGGATAACATGTTCGCTGTGGTTGCTGGTGACAAGGGTGAATGTCCCACTGTGGTATTAGCTGCCAGCTTGTGCTGGGTCCACAGTGCCATGTGCCTGTTCTTAAGATGCGTATGCTGTCCTCCTGTGCCCAGATGGCTCCCCTTTTTACCTCGACTCACACGCACATGGCAAACCTGGCAGATTGCAACTGACTCGTCATTTGCATCTTGAACAAAAAAATCCAAAACAAGGGATTGTGAAGCTCTGCTTTTAACATGTCCATGATGTTGCTTATTTAAGTCTGTTATTTTAAGCACTGAAGTGGGGGTGGGCATGTGATGTTTTAGGCACTGCACACCTGGACTACAACTGACCACCATGACTACCTATTATTATTACTGGGTCATCATCATCAACTAAAAACGGTAAACCACAAGTTTTTACGAGGGTGGGGGTTCCTGCAAATGGACTCAGAAACAGCCACTTTGAATTTCTTTTTCTCCAGTTCCCAACTGGGGTCTATTACATCATCATCATATTCATCAACATCACACACATCCACATCTTCTGCTTGGATGCTAGCATGTGGACTGCATGTTGCAACAACAGCAACATCATCATCATCATTACATACATCATCATCATCATCTACACCACCACCTGATATTTTTTCACCAGACTGTGAATCACTGCATGAAAAATGCACATTAGCCACCACGGTGGATGGAATATCACACTGTATGCTATCGTTGACATGGTTATCAGAATCCTCAGGTTCAGTTACTGGGATGTTACTGGGAAGTATAACATCATCTACATTGCCACTTACTTGCACTGCTTCACACTCAATATTTTTTGATATGGTACACTGGTCAGAATTCGAACTTGACGCACTGATACTAATACTACCACCACCACTAACACCAGTAACACTAACACCACCGACTGAGAAAACATAATTTCCTCCAACTATGAGTGAAGCTACTGATTGGGCTGTAAAAAAACATTGCAGGAAAAATACCTTTCCTCACATCAGCAATGCACTTCTGCTTCTGTGTACTACCACGCCCACAGACTATCTTACTGCCAGCATTGCCATGGTGAAAACCAGCTTTGCTTGCATGTCTCTTTGTGGGCATTTTGGGGGATCAACCATAATACTATAACCAAATTTAGATTTTGATACGTTCACTCTCTGATTGGGGGGACACTGGATGTGAAGCAAAAAAAACAACTGTAGCTTCACCAACAGATAGAGACTGTCACGCAATGAAAACAACTTCAGTAACCAGTGGTGCTGATGAGGTCACAAAAACAATCCAATCTGGCAAAAAATTATTTTGCCAGTGTGGGTAGGGGGAGTATTGACTGCAGATTTTTACTGCAGTGCAAGCAGCAAAACAAAGAACAGATACCACTATCGCAGTACAAAATCAGGCAGCTGCAGTGGCTAGCAGGTTCACAGTGCTGCGCCTGGCCTACAATTGCACTAGTCTGTGGCACAATAAAAGGTGTATTATTTGATGTCAGGTAACACCACTCACATACACAGAACAGTTTCTCTACAATGGTGAACGAGTAATGTGTACCAAATTGAAAAGTTCAGTAATATGGCATGTATTGTAATGTAAACAACTGGAAATTATGAACTGCTGCACCAGATCCACATGACACACAATCAGCAAGAACATTTCAACAATTACTGACAATATTACTGTGTGTACATTAACACAATCAGTTAAATAACAAAAATATAACCTAAAAACAAAGAAATCACTATTTCTCCAACTTAAATCTGCCTACACTACAGATACACCCCTCCCCCAAAGCACACTTTCACTGTCTTTCACTACACACGCTCAATGTCGTACATTAACATTCAAAATCCACACACAAAAAAAAAATGCTCGATGATATGAGCACAAGAGGGTTTCCTGCAATCGATGAACTAAAGGTGGATCCCCCTCCCAAAAATGCAAAAATGCCTTTTTAACAGCTTTTAAAAGGTTTCAATCACAGACAGCTCTCAGAGCACACTGTCTCCTACTGCTTCCTACACACACTACCCTGAACTGAGGCTGTGCAGATCTATATAGAGCCCATGTGACCTGAAATCCCATGAATCACTGCAAAATTCACCGTCAGAGCTCAAAAACAAGGTGAAGTGAGGTGAAGTGCATTGATCCCAATGCACCTTGCTTAAGATTTTGGTGGAGTGGTGGTCTGGGAAGGCAGAGAAATGCAAAGTCAGTGTTTTCAATGGACTTTGCATTACCCATTATAACACATATTACTCTGCTTCACATTGCAGAGCATTCTACTAATCGACCTGTGCTCCATGAATCACTTCCCGGAGTGGATTGAGCCCTCTTCACCAACCACTAATTGAGGTCCTTTAATCTCTCCTCATATGTTTTGTGCTGCAAGTCATGTCTCCTGTTGGTTGTCCTTTTGTGGACTGCCTCCACCCTGCTAACGTCCTTGCACAGGTGCGGCCTCCAGAATTGCACACAGTACTCTATGTGAGGCCTCAGTAGTGTTTTATACAATGGCATTACCATCTCCCACCTTCTTCTAGTGATACCTCTGTCTATGCACCCCAGTATGCCACTAGCCCTACCTCCAGCCTTTGTGCTTAGTTTTGACACCATTAGGTCATCAGAAATGATAACTTCTAGGTCCTTATCTTCCTTGGTGGTCTTCAGCACCTTCCCCACCCATCCTGTAGCTGTGCCCAAGGTTTCCTCTTACCAGGTGCATTACTTTGCACTTCTTTGCATTAAACTTCAGTTGCTACTCCTCAGACCATTTTTCAGGCCTCTCCAGGTCCCTTCTTATTTTCTTTACCTCTTCTGGGGTATCGACTATGTTACAGATCTTGGTGTCATCTGCAAATAGGCAGACCTTTCCTTCTAGCCCTTCTGTGATGACAGTAATGAAGACACCTAGGACCATTCCCTGAGGTACTGTTCTGGTCATACCCCTGTCCCTGGATTGGATCCCATTTACCACCACCCTCTGCCTTGCGTGCTCTCACCACCTCTTGTGCCAGACTATTCCATGTGTTTACCACACTTTTGGTGGAGACAGATTTTCTCACATTTCCTCCTAATGTGTCCCCTCCAATTTCATGCAATGCCCCCTCAGTCTTGTACTCCTTCAATATTGGAAGATGTCTCCCCCCTGCACCTTGTTTATGCCCTTGAGGTACTTGAACATTTCTATCATGTCTCCCTGCTCCCTTCTTTCCTCCAGTGAGTACATATTGAGGTTCTTTAATCTCTCCTCATATCTTTTGTGCTGCAAGCCATGTACCATGTTGGTTGCCCTTTTGTGGACTGCCTCAACCCTGTAAATGTCCTTGTGAAGGTGTGGCCTCCAGAACTGCACACAGGACTCTAGGTGAGGCCTCAGTAGTGTTTTATACAATGTCATTACCACTTCCCGCCTTCTGCTAGTGATACATCTCCCTATGCACCCCAGCATGCCACTAGCCCTCCCAGCAGCCTATGTGCTCTGTTTTGACACCTTTAGGTCATCAGAGCTGATAACTCCTAGATATCTTTATTCCTTTGTGATCATCAGCACCTCCACCCCATCCTGTAGCTCTTCCCAGGGTTCCCTCTTTCCAGGTGCAATATTTTTCATGTCTTTACACTGAACCTTGGTTGCCACTCCTCAGACCATTTGTCAAGCCTCTCTAGATCCCTCCTCATTTTTTACATCCCTTCTGCTGCATCCAATCTGTTACAGATTTGGTGTCATCTGCAAAAAGGCAGACCTTTCCTTGTAGGCCTTCTGCAATGTAAGTAATGAAGACATTGAACAGGACTAGTCCCAGGACTGATCCCTGAGGTGCCCTGCTGTTCACCATCGTCTCCCAGGATTGGAGTCCATTTACCACCACCCTCTGCCTTGCTTGCTCCCACCACCTCTTGTGGCAGACTATTCCATGTGCCTACCATCATCTTTGTGAAGAAAATTTTTCTTACATTTCCTCTTAATCTACTCCCCCCCCCCAATTTCATATCCTGCCCTCTCATTGTTGTATTTCTTCTACAATGGAAGATGTCTCCCTCCTGCATTTTATTTATGCCTTGAGGTACTTGAAAGTGTCTATCATGTTCCCCCTTTCCCTCCTTTCCTCCAGTGAGTAAATATTGAGTTCCTTTCTTTCTGATATGTTCTGTGTCGCACGCCATGTACCATCTTGGTTGCCCTTCTCTGGATCACCTCCATCCTGTCAACATCCTAGCACAGTTGCAGCCTCCAGAATTGCACACCATACTGTAGATAAGTCCTCACTAGTGTATTATAAAATGACATTACCACCTCCTGCTTTCTGCTAATGATAACTCTGTCTATTCACCCCAGCATGTCACCTCCCTCCCATCCTGTGGTCCTCTCCAGGGTTCCCTCTTCTCAGTTGCATTATTTTGCAGTTCATTGCACTGAACCTCAGTTGCCACTCCTCAGACCATTTCTGAAGCCTCTTCAGGTCCTTCCTCATTTTCTCCACCCTTTCAGAAGTATCCACTCTATTACAGATCTTGTTGTCATCTGCAGGCAGACCTTTCCTTGTGGGCCTTCCGCAATGTCATTAAAGAAGACATTGAACAGGAGTGGTCCCAGGACTGATCCTTGAGGCACCTCGCTGGTCACTCACCTCTCCCTGGATTGGATCACTTTTACCAAAACACTCTGCCTTGCTTGTTCCCATTGCCTCTTATGGCACACTATTTTTTGTGACCACCACTCTCTCTGCAAATAAAACTTTTCTCACATTATTTCTTAATTTACCTCTGTCCAATTTCATATCATACCCCCTCATTCTTGTTCTCTTTCTACATTGGAAGATGTCTTCCCCTGCACCTTGTTTATGCCCTTAAGATACTTGAACATGTCTGTAATGTCTGCCGATCCTTCCTTTCTTCCAGTGAGTACATATTGAAGTCCTTTAATCTCTCCTGATATGTTCTGTGTTGCAAGCCATGTCAATCAATCAATCAATAAAATTCTTTATTTATCCAGGCAAACACCATTGAGCAAGCTCATTTACAAGGTGGACCTGCATTACACAAGTCACATAACAATGCATTTAAATACAGACAAATAGAGAGTAGATGCAAGAGTACAACAGTACAGGTAGGCCTGCAAAAGACAGGATAAGAAAAATACATTTGGATTCAAGTAAAAGACGGTCGGTAAGGGTATACATAACAATAGGGTAGCAAGTCAGTAAAAATTTATACCAGATACAACAACATACATGGTTAAGTATTCCTGTAAGGTAAAGGCATTATAGTCCAGTGAAGAGATTAGCTGAAGTGGATGCAACAAGCAAAGAGACATGCATAGTCAGTTTAAAAAGACCCAGGCATATCAAGGGGGAGACATGTGTCAGCAGAAGTGGGTAGCCAGTGGGGGGGTCTGGAACTGGGATAATACTAGGATCTAAGGAATGAGATGCTGTGGATATACAAGGAATAGGTTGGTAAGGGAGGAGGAGATTCAGGGCTGTGGATAAGTAGGTGGCTCAGGGACAAATTATGCACTGATACAAGAATGAAGGAAGATGGGAAAAGCAGGGAGGATGTAGAAGGGGTATAAGTAAGCTAGGATTATTGGAAGCAGTTGCAGGCTACTGTAATGTATTTTGAGTATAAGGTCTTAACCACGGTGAGACTAACAGCAGTCCTCAGCTTCAGTGATTTCTGTAGCACATTCCAGAGCTAGGATCATTGGAAGCAGTTGCAGGCTTCTGTAATATATTTTGAGTATAAGGACTTAAACACAGTAATACTAATAGAAGTCCTCAGTTTCAGTGATTTCTGTAGCACATTCCAGAGTGACGGTAGATGGAATCCTATGGCAGCTCTCCCAAAATGCATTAGGGCTTTGGGCACTTTCAGAGAAATCATTGAACAGCTTCTTAGGGCATAGGTTCCAGGCATATCGAGAGTCAGGCAATCAACAATGTACTGCGGAAGTTTGCCAGTGATAGCTCTGTATGTCCAGAGAGCTGCATTTTTATTTTGTCTGTATTATAGGGAGGTCCAACCTGCAGCCGCATATAAAGAGCAGTGATGGGTGGAGAAGTGGAGACCAGTGATGAAGCGCAGGGCACTGTGGTAAAGTATGTCCACTTTACCGAGGTATGAAGTAGCACATTGGCTGAATATAAAGTCAGCATAATCAATTAGGGAAAGGAACGTAGACTGAACTAGCTGTCTCTTGGCCTCTGTAGTTAGTAGGCAGATTAACCTGAAGAAGAGACCTAGTCTCTGCCTCAGTTTTTTTAACAAATCCTCCAGGAGGTCTGCAAAGGAGAGTCTGAAGTCTAGCCAGACTCCCAGGTATTTGAATTTCAGCACAAATTTCAGGGTTTCTCCTAGGAGGGTGGTAATGGGGGGTATAGCAGGGTAGGATGCATTGTTAATAGGTAAAAATAGCATCGCCTTTGTCTTTTTGGCATTAAGAAGCAAATTTTTACTAAGAAGCTGGTATTGAAGTATGTTGAAGTCAGCTTGCAGGTCACTATAGGCAGTTTCAGTAGTTGTACGGCTTAGGTAGATCACTATATCATCTGAGAACAGATGAATTTTCACCTCATTGATGCCTGAGTCTATATTGTTGATGTAGATGGCAAATAATAGTGGCCCCAGGATGGATCCCTGTGGGGCACCTCTTTTTAAAAGATTTGAGGGGGAGAGTTCACCTTTGGCTTTGACCGGTTGGTGCCTATCAGAAAGGTAGTTGTGGAACCAATGCAAGGAGGTAGAATCTAGACCAATAGCTTTTAATGAAGAAAGAAGGACACTGTGGTTGACAGTGTTGAAGGCCTTACTTAGGTCTAGAAAAATGGCACAGACACATTTTTTGTTCTCTAGCTCACACTGCCAGTCATTTGTCACCTTGGCCAGGGCCGTGATTGTACTATGTTCAGTTCTGAAACCAGATTGCATTGGGTTTAGCATGTTAGTATCATCTATGAAAGATTTCAGCTGGGTATTCATGACTTTTTCCAGAAGTTTTTATAGTACTAGGAGAAGGGAGATGGGCCTGTAGTTGTTTAGATCACAGGGGTCTCCGGATTTAAACAACGGAATAACATGTGCGGTCTTCCGCAGTTTGGGAAGGGTCACTTTAGAAAGGGACAAGTTAAATAGATGCATAATAGGTACAGCCAAGACATGATAGGCAATCTTTAGGTAGCATGGATCGAAGGTGTCAGCACCTACACTTTTTCTGGTGTCCAAGTGGAGAAGGAGATCTTCGACCTCTTTTAGTGAGGCGGGAGAGAATGAAAAGACTGCATCTGAGGGACTAGATTCTGAAGGTTGCGTGGTAAGCTGGGAACATAGATTGCATGCAGGTGAGATATCAAAAGCAAGCCCTGCAGTAGCAAAGTGATTGTTGAAGTCTTGTAGTATCTCTTTATTGTTGTTGATAGTTACATTTTCAGAAATAATTTTTGAGGGGAGAGTGTTTCCTATAGTATTACCAGAACGTTCTTTTATTTTGGACCAGAACTTGGTAGGGCAGTTGGAGGCAGTGTCGAGTTCAAAGTGATAGAGGTTGAACTTGGTTTCCCGAATTAACTTTGTGTAGTGGTTTCTGGCTGTTCTGAAGAGATGCCAGTCTTCGGCTTTGTGGGATTTGCATGCTTGCTTCCAGATCTTGTCTCTTTTTAATAGTGCTGCCTTTATGTCTGATGTAAACCAACTGCATTTCCTAGCCATTATGTGGGTTTTGACTAATGGTGCATGGGTGTTAAGAGCACTGGATACAATTTAGTGGAAAAATGGCATATGCTGTTTCTACTGATTTGGCTAAATAAAAGGTCTGCCAAAGCAGAGAGGCTTTCAGGTCATTGATATATTCGAGCGGGTCAAAATTCCGTTTTGATCTTTTGGTAGAGAACTTTGCTGAGGCTGATGGTTTAGAGACAGCTCTTATGCCAGCAATAAAGCAATGGTCACTAACATCAGCAGAAAAGATCCCAGCTTGGGAGAAGAAATGGGGTTTCCTTACTAGCAGTACATCTAATAGTGTACTTTTAGGGTTTTTCTTATTGATACGAGTAGGTTAATTAATAAGTAGAGTAAGCCCATGAGAGTCACAGAAGGATTTAAGTGGTAGAGATGCACTTGACAGCCAGTCGTAGTTTAGGTCCCCTAGTATAATTGTTTCCATTGTGTCGGTACTCATACTAGATGATAGGTGGGACAGGAGCTGTGACCCCGAGGATAAGGGTCTATAACATCCTATGACACGGAGGACCATTGATGTAGATATTTCAATTTTTAAGGACAGGCATTCAAAGGCATTGGCAATTAATGTAGTGTTGAGCGCAGCAACCGTAAACCTGTCCTTAATATAGATGGCTACACCACCACCTCTGGTTAGTCTATTGGCTCTGAATAACAGATAGTTGGGGATATTGACCTCTTTGTCTGGCGTGGATGGACAAAGCCAGGATTCAGATATGACAAGTACATCTGGCTCCGTGTGGCTAGTCTAAGCCTTTATTGAGGTGAGTTTCTTTAAAAGGCTACACAGATTAACATGCATAAAGCTGATACCTTTATACTTCGTGACTTTGGACGATGAAGGAATTACTTGTATGGGACCAGGGTTAAGTTTAACATTACCTGAGCATTGCAAGAGGAGGAGTACAACTTTCTTCAGGGCAACAAGTGGTAATTTGGAAGAACTAAACCTTCTTTGGCTAGTGGAAGTATTGGCGCAGGAATGCAAGGACCTATTTTTTGTACTGTTCAGTCCTAGTGATACACATGCTAAGACCCTAGCTGTATGACACCAGTAGATGCAGGTACTAGGCTGAGTAGGTAACATTCCTTGGGTAGGTAACGAGATGCCAGTGGCTATCTGAAAGGGAGACTCAGTTGAAAGTGGGTACGAAAACTTTGGAGCATAGCACGAGCTGTATAGGGACTCCATGAGTAGACATTCTTGTGGTAGGGGATACGAGTCCTCTTTGGGGTAAATTCCATCTGGTGTGTACCCTAATAAGGGCAGGGTCCATAATGCAGTAGATAGGTAGAGCCAGATTGCAAGTTCCATGGTTAAAGTCTGGGGGTCAGAAAGAGAAACAGTTGTAAGGGCTTAATCTGGGCAAGGTATCACCATGTAAAGCTACACGCCACAGGGTCTGAAAAGGGATATAGGTGCCAATACCACTTGAAGGGAGCAAGGAGATGTTTCTATGGCACAGCGACAAGAGGTAGTTATGAGAAGTCATAAACCTGATCTAAGAAGTATCACCAGCTAAGGCTATACACCACAGGGTCAGCAAAGGGATGTAGGCACTGAAACCACTTGTAGGAGCATTGAGAATTTACTTTGATACAGTGAATAGGGACAGTAATAAGAAGTCTCAAATCTGATCTGAGACGAGTGGTAGGGGAGACTGAGGTGGGTTAGTAAGGATAGGACACTTGAACCTGAAGCAGCAGCCCAAAATTTATATGACTGTGGGCGTCCTAGGGAGGTGGGGAGGATAGATTTGTAGGAAATCCAATGGCAGGGGAGGGCGATGCAAGGAGGTCTTTATAATAATGGTAAGGGAGGGATGGGCGGGTGGGTGGGTGGGCATAAAATTTGTGGTTTGCCATGTGCCATCTTGGTTACCCTTCTGTAGACCACCTCGACCCTGTCAATGTCCTTGCACAGTTGCAGCCTCCAGAACTGAACACAGTACTGTAGGTGAGGACTCACTAGTGGATTATACAATGGCATCACCACCTCATGCCTTCTGCTACTGATACCTCTGCCTATGCACCCCAGCATGTCACTGGCCCTCCTTGCAACATTTGTGCTCTGTTGTGACACCTTTAGGTTATCAGAACTGATAACTCTGAGGCCCCTTTCTTCCTTGGTGATTGCCAGAACCTCCCCTCTTCCTGTAGCTCTCCCCAGAGTTCCCTCTTCTCAGGTGCATTATTTTACTCTTCTTTGCACTGAACCGTAGTTGCCATTCCTCAAACCATTTTTCAAGCCTCTTGATGTTCCTGCTCATTTTCTCCACCCATTCTGGAGTATTGAGTATGTTACAAACGTTGGCATAGGTGGTGGGTTATATATGCCGGTGGGGCATGGGCTCCAGCAATATTTTGTAAAGTGGACTCAGCCCCACCAATAATTTAAAACATTGAAAATATTTTTTTTTTCTGATTTCTTCTGGATGTGTGCACGCATTTAGCTACTGGGACACTATGTTGTGGGTAGTCACCCCCAACCCCACGAGAACAATCCCAACCCGACCCCATTCATAATAAATTTTTCTTCCAGTAGTGGCATTTTTTTGAAACTGGTGCCAATTCCTGTCAGTTGCATGTGCCCAAAGAAGAGAACTGGAAATATAATTGGGCAGCAGAGGAGAAAGGGCTTTAAACTGAGGTGGGTGTTTGGGCTATGAGGGGCAGTGACTGATTAGGAGATATCATCCAGAGACCAGAGTAAGATGAGTCTGACACGGTAGGTGTGAGGACTGAGGAGGCAGTCAGAGATATCCATCCAGAGAACCACTGGCACCATCTGGCACCACAAAGAGAGTGACGGCGAGTGAGCAAGTTTGATCAGATTACCCAGATTAGAGGCAGGAGCATGGGTCCCACTAGGGAAGTGTGGCATGTGGGTGGCGAGTGATCAAAGGAGGAGGTCAGGAGGACACAACACATTGGAGTTGCAGTTGGAGGACAGGAACCAGAGAGGTGACCACAGCAGTCCAAAAGCAGTAGACCACACTATTCCACCAGCAGCAGTAGTTAGCAGTGGAGCATGGAGCAGTCCACCAGCAGCAGGAGAGACAAACTCGGCAGCACCTTGGGTGGTGGTAGAACCATGGTAACCTATATCCCTGGCCAAAAAACAAAATCAAGAGCCCCAGCCTACTAGAGCCACAGACCAGCCAGCAGTAGCCAGGTAATGTGGTGGGGGCAAGGGAGGTGGGGAGACATGCCCTGGCAACAGGAGGAGGAGAGAGGATAGAGCTGACTGTAACTGTGTTCCTCAACATGTCACCAGTCAAGGCCAGCAGTGTGAGGCAGCAGGCCCAGAGGGCAAGGGGATCATCATTCCCACCCAGATGTTCACAACAAAATAACTTGTGAGGGTTGGGGCCCTGGGAGTTCTTCTGGCATGCAGTCTTCTAATCTGTTCAGTTCAGGATACATGCATGCAACAATGCAGGCTTGCAGCTTGATCTGATTTTAGTGGGGGGGGGGTGTTGGGAGGCTATAATTTGGGGAAAAAGAAATTGGCCTTTTTTGTACCCAAAAAAATGCTTTTCAGCTAAGCTGAGCATTATGCTGAACACTAAAAGCCTCCTCCTTCTGCTGCTGCTGTGCAGCAGTGTATCAGGCATGAGACCAACTCATAACAGCCACCATGCTTAGCTACTGTGCTGATTGTCAGATGGATGCTGAAGGAAAATATTATGTTTCTAAGGTTCGGTTCCCTTAGAGTTCAGTTGCACCTCTCCTTCACCTCAGATGGTGGGGAGTACAGAATGAGGCAGGCTGTAGAGTTTCTTGAAATGGTTGCCATAAGATGAAATACATGCAATTTCTGAGTGCAACATGGAGGAAAGACTGGATTTAGCTCTTGTCGCTGTATGTTTCAGGAAGCTAAACTTACATTTAAATACTCTGTAAGTCCTCTCACTTGCTAGAGCTTCAGGAAAGCCACTTCAAATGGTAGAAACAGAGCGAAAGTGCACACTTCCTTTGCATTTTTTTTTTATTTAGGAGGATTTAAGAACAAAAATAAATGATCTATGTCTTACGTAAAACACAGCAGTGTGAGTGATTTTAAGGGAATAATGCATGCCTTTGGTAGTTGTGTGACTTGAGACAGAACCAGATGCTACAAGCGCACAAGAAATGCATTACTCATTTATTATCACTCACTCTGGACTGTGTAAGTATGCTTTGCAATTAGGCTTTTGTTTTGTTTAGAAAATGTATTACAATTAAAATGAGGTGTGTTGCTGTAAGATAATAATTGCTGGTCATGTCATGTGTTGTGGTTTGATGAATGAGGTTATGATTCGGCATGCTGAGGCTGCTAGTGAACCTGGTTACAAGTACCTTATTGCACCATCTTTGGGCCAAGTTCTGTGACATTCCCTGCTGTACCAGGGTATGGGATTACATCTATAGACCAGACCACCCAAGCAGTACCTAATCATGGGATGTAAAATGACAGAGATATACAGCCAGGTAACCTGGCAGAGTAATTAGAGGTTGTTCACTTGCCTAAGATAAAGGGGAAATTGAAACAGGTTTTGTTCTTCCTTTTGTATTTGGTGTTGTGTGTTAGTCTAATCACTATGATCACTTAAGCAGTTAACTGGAATCTATTGTTAGGGTTGAGATTGAGATAGCTGTCATATTCATATAAATATAAGTTTTGTTTTCAAAAATACCTGAAAGAGCTATAATTTCTTGGCATCCTGCACAGTTATTACTGCAGTTCATGCAATAACAAGAAAAAAGTTTGTTTTTTTTTCTCTAAAACTGAGCCTCTATTGGCACAGATTTAAAATACATTGTATGAGGTGCATGGTGCCCGTGTGTGTGTGAGTGTGTGTGTGTGTGTGTGTGGCCTATATTTTTAACTTGATAGCACTGGGACAGCTGGTAAGATTCTGAGCTGCATATATTTTTGTAATCTGTTTCATATTGTTATGCGATATGGTGGTTATTATATGAATACATTCAATTTTTTCAGAGAAAGATTTAGATGATTATATTTGCTATAAACTAATATGCTCAAAACTGGATAAAGGACAGTTACTCCAACCCTACATGATAGGAACCTGAGTGGTAAACTGGGACACTTTCCTTTTCTGCTAATATGCCGCAAGTCCAAATGGAAAGGGGAAATTGTTTAACCAGGAAAGGCACGCTAAGCTGATGCTTGTTTCCAGATGCTACCTGAGAGCACAAGGAAGTAATTTGCTCAGGGTCATGCAGTATGCAAAGTGGGGGCTACAGGATTCAAACCCAGGTCTTCAGGTTTGCAGTTCAGTACCCTAAACCCCTGTGCTATACAGCTTCCTTTAGGGCTTAAAGGTCCAGTCAAGGTTTAATGATAAATTAATGTTTGTTATAAAAGAGTTCAGCAACAACATAAAGTTCAATTTAGAAATGTGACTGAAAAAAAAGTGAGATGATGCCCCAGGGAAGAGAGCTCTCCCAGTGTTGGAAATGGAATTATACTTTATGAGATTTGGGAGTGTGGGGTTGGGGGGCATGACCCCATGAAGAGGATCTTTCTTTTAAAGCAGCAGTGCACTATAGTGGTGACATTTTATTCTATTTTGGGTTACCACCTATCTCCCAATTGTATGATGCACTTCATTCTCCATTTGAGTCTTATTTAGCACTTTTTATCACATTTGAAATACTGAAAGGACTAAAGGAGTGCTTCCTTTAATACAGCTCAAACCAAGTTAACCCATATTTTCAGCTGTTTCTCCACTTTTTTTGCCCCATAAAGTAAGGGAGCTTTGTCTGCTGTATGCTAGTTCATAATAGACACCCGAAAAGTAATGTTAAATATTAGGGGCCTGATTCCAAAACAGACATGCCTGATGCAAGGCACTTGCAACAAACAGCAATGTTGCAAGATGAACCTTGCATCGGTGTTTGTGGCATTCCCTATTCCGGTACATGGTCTGTGCTGGTGAGGGAAGCTGCTGCGCCAAAGGGGCACTGTGGAACTCTTGCAACCTGCATCTGGGTACACCAGAATGCAAGGGGGCTTGCACCACAGTGGGGCTGCAATATCCACTGATTTTGAATTCCAGAAGCCCCGCTGTGGTGGTGGTAGGAAGGGATCCTATTAGACCAGCTGGGAGATGGTCTACACCCCTTGCAACAATGCCCCTTAAGGTGAGGAGCTGGCAGGAGGCTCCATTTGTGGGATCTGTGGTCAGTAGGGACAGCAGTGTACAGCAGAGGTGTTGTGGAGCATGTGTATGCAGGGGGAGCATGATCGGGCACCCAGCAGGGGTTCCAGTCTGATGGCACTGCGCACACTGGAATTTGGCTAGCACTGGCTAGGGCACCCCTGCTGGGTGCCCAAACATTCACCCGGCATACACACATGCCCCCTAACACCCATATGGAAACCCCCTGTGCCTCTTCTGCCCCAGGGGTGCTCCAGGCATTGCGGTATGGCATGCGCCTAGTGGGATGGGGTGGGCAGATCCATTTATAGTGTCCTGCAGGTGCACCATGCATTCAGTGCTAGCCTACCATTGTAGCATGTCCCAGTTGTTGTGGTACAGAGACCCCCAATGTTCCAGAATCAGGAGCATGGTCCCTGGTGCACTGGGAGTGTGCTGCAGCCCTAGATCACTGGAACTTTGTGGCAATCTAAGGGCTCTTCTGGAATCGGAACCATGGTGTTTAGAAAATAAGACAGTATTGATGAAAACCCAGTCCACACCATATTTAAAGGAGCCTTCCTTAAACAGACTCAATGTGTTGAAAAAAAGTACATCATACAAGTCGGGAGATAGGTGGCAATATAAAATAATAATAATAAAAAAAAAGGAGGATAGACAATTGGTAAAAATTTTCAAAGCTATCATGCACTGCTGCTTTAAACTAGACCCCTCACCCTAATCCCTTTATAGGTCAATGGCACTGATGCAGTGAGCTCATTAGAGCTCTGTAAGTGCTGGCCTGGAAAGACCACAGCTATTCCAGTACTGTGAGTCTCCTCAGTTGGGTACCAGCCCACCTTGAAAAGTGTGAAAGCATGCACCTAAATCATCTATTTTCTAATTTAAAGGGGTTTCTGGGAGAAATAGTAATATGCAGAGTATTCCAAATTGCAAGTAGAATGCTGATGTGAGTGTTCTTTGCTCTTTCTGGTGACTCCATTGATTTTCCAGATAGGCCCCAAGGGGAGCCTGCCCACTGCATCTCACTTGGATCCTCTGTGAAATTCCAGGCCTACCTTTCAACTGTCCCTGATTACTAGGGACATGATGGACATCTCTAATTTTAACCATCACAATTGCTCAGTCCCTCATTAGTCCCTCATAGAAAATGTGCTGCCATCACACAGAATCAAAAAGAATGTGCAACATTGTAAATTCAGACATTGTTTCTCATACCTGAGGCCAGGGTCTTGACCCCCAGGCCACTACATTACCATACATGGGACTCTGCTCCTATAGACCCCAGTGTGTGTGTGGGGGGGGGTCTAGGACCTCTGACCCCTGGGCCAGGGGCAGGACTTTGACCCCCAATCCCTGGACCCTCACGAAAAATTTTACTAACCTGGCTCCTATGGATGTTGGTGTCATCTGCAAACAGGTAGACCTTTCCTTCTAGCCCTTCTAAAATGTCTGTAATGAAGAAATTGAATAGGACTGGTCCCAGGACTGATCCCTGAGGTACCCTGCTGGTCATTCCCCTCTCCCCGATTGGATTCCATTACCATCACCCTCTGCCTCCTGTCCATAAGCCAATTTCAAACCCAGTTTATCAGCTTGTGCCCATGGCCAGAATACCCATCTTGTTAATCAGCCTTCTATGTTGGACAGTGTTGAAGACTTTGCTGAAATCAAGGTAGGTGACGTCCACTGCCCCTCCCTGATTTACTTCCTTAGTGAGGCATTAGGGTTTACAACCCTAACACCAACCCCCACCCTGCAAAAACTGACAGGTATCGGGGGAGTGCCTTGGAGTCTTCAGCCCTAATGCTCATCCCATTCCATAAGGAAATAAGCTGAGATGTGTACAGTAAAGGAGAATGGGGTGAGCGCTAGGACTGAACACCCCAAGGCACACCCTAATGCCTGTCACTGTCTGCAGGGTGTGGGAGGGTGGAATGGTGTAAGCATTTTGGCCGAAGACCACAAAGCACACCCCCCGACACCTGTCAGTCTCTGCAGGGTGGGGGGTGGGGCATTACTGTTGGAAACCCTAATGCCCCAGGTGTTTGTTGATATTTTTGCTCCAAATTTTCAACATGGGCTTTTTTGGGACCCCACCTCATGAGCAGTGGCACTATCATTTTATTACTGAATCCCAAAGGGTGATTTCGCACACTGACTGTGCCATTCTGCACCACAGGTGTGAAAACACATTTTGGGCAGGATGTGAAAAATGATAGCTCTACTGTTCATTAGGTGGTGTAGAAAATTAGCTACGCTGAAAATTTGCAGTAAAAGTTTTGAAAATCACCAAAGTTATGCATTCAGGTAGGAAAATTTCAATGAACCTCTGTAACATGGCCATTTTTTGTACTTTTTCCACCAAATTTTCAACATAGGCATTTTGGTACTCCACCTCATCAACACTGTCACTGTCATTTCCTTGATCAGTTCTGATAGGTGATTTTGTACAGTGACTGTGCAATTCTGTGCCAGAGATGTGAAAACATGTCTCAGGCAGGATGTGAAAAATGACAGTTGTATTCCTTATGTGGGGGTGTGATAAAATATGTCTGTTGAAAATTTGGAGTGAAAATGTTAAAAATTGACAAAGTTATGCACCTGCATAGAAACTGCCGTTGTTTGGACATTTTTCACCACATTTTCAACATAGGCCTTTTGGGACCCCACCTCATGAACATTGGTATTGTTGTTTCACTAATCGGTCTCAAAAGGTGATTCTGCACAGCAACCGCAAAATCACTATTCAGGACCAAGTAATGAAATGACAGTGCCAGTGTTCATGAGGTGGGGTCCCAAGAACCCCATGTTGAAAATTTGGGGCAAACATCCATAAGAATGGCTAAGATATCAAATTACGTTGAAAATCCAATTGACAGCCATTATACGGTGCTTACCTTGATTCTTCAGTTCAGGTTCAGCTTTGAAGAGTGCAGACATGTCCCAGTCCACAGAAGATCACAGCCGTCGACCTCAGAGGGAAAGTATGGGATAAAGGGGGGGCGTACAGAGAGGTTGGTGTGCAGAGGGAAGGTCAGGATGGGGGATGGAGATGGGGGAGATGATGAGGGACTGTTTTTATTTTTCATGGAGAAAAAAAGATGTCGGGGGACTGTTTTATTTTCTTACAGGTACATTTTAAATGACTTTTGAGGATATTGGGAGTGGGCTCCACAGTGTCCTGGACTATTTGGGGGACATAGATTTGGGGACACTGGGGTGGGGGGGGGTGTGTGTGTGTGTGTGTGTGTGTGTGAGGACCGGGGCAGAGAAAGCCGCACCACAGATATTGATGAAATGGGGTTGGGGGGGTCAGAGGAGAGTGGTGCAAGGACTGGGCACACATACTGTGGCAGAAGCCATTAACAAGGAATGCCACATGCAGCTATTGTTGAATTTGGGGGGTCAAGCGAGTGAGGATCAGGCACTCAGACTGCCACAGGACTGGGAGCCACTAACAAGGAAAGCCACACGCAGCTATTGTTGAAGAGGGGGGGATTTAGACGAGAGAGGACTAGGGAGACAGAGAGTGTGGTGGGCAGCAGAAGAAAGCTGTAGCCAGAACTCCAGCCATGAACATTAGTGATTAGTGAGAACTGTGCATGGCCAGAGTTATGGCTATGGAAAGAAATGAAGCGCTCTCACTGGAGCGGTTCATTTCTTTTAACTAGAGAATTTGCATCCATAGAACTGCTCTCTTCCCTCGGGAAGGGGTCATCAAACGACACGCCACTTGACTGCCACCTGGTGGAAGCCAAGTAGCGATGCATATGGTGCCCACAGATAGGAAAAAGGCCAGTGTCCTTGGACCTGGAGTGTGCTTGCACACTCATTGCATGTAACACCATATCCTGAGGAAAGAACTTGAGGAAAAATGGAGTGTGGGCTTAATGAAGCCCTTCCTGCTGGCACCGCCGGCCCACCCATTGTTGCGGGGACAGATGGAGATTCAGGATGGCCATGGTGCACTTGGACTGGGCTAATACAGTCACCTAGCCTGCTCAGGAGCAAGCAGAAAAACCTATATGGAAAAAAAGAAAACCTTCCCAAATCTGCACTTGTCAACCCGGTGCTCAAAAGTGGTGACAAGTCCCTACCTGGTAACTATCGACCCCTATCAATACTCCCACCCCTCTCCAAGGCCCTCAAACATATAGTGGCGGACCAACTTACAGACTACCTTCAAAAGTATAACATCTTCTACGCTCAGCAACATGGATTCAGAAAAGGGCACAGCACATCGACCGCCCTATTGGATTTCTCAGGAGCAATCCACAATGCCTTGGACAAAGGATACCAAACCGGACCTGTTTTCATTGACTTAACTAAGGCGTTTTATACTGTTCACCATGGCTTACTCTGCAAACAACTACAGTCCCTTGGTCTCTCTCAAGGCTCCGGTGCCTGGGTCAAAAGTTACCTCTCACAACGCACTCAAGCTGTAAAAATTGCAGGAGCTGTCTCAGACCCCAAACCGGTTCTCTCAGGTGTTCCCCAGGGATCCATTTTGGGCCTCCTTCTTTTTAGCCTTTTCCTAAACTCACTCCCCAAATCATGCCCAGAACAAATAATCCTATATGCTGATGATGCCATAATTCTATCCTCTCATAAAGATCCGAAACCCCTACTCCACAGTCTGCAATTTGCTTTCTCCAAGGTTGAGATGTGGTTCCTTGATCACAAGCTGGTCCTAAACCACAAAAAAAAACAAAATCCATGCTCTTCTCCAGCCTGCAAAACAAGAAAAGGCACCTACCACTCACTATCAATACGTACCTGGGAAGTACTCTCGAACAAGTGACTACTTTTAAATATCTTGGAATCAGATTTGATCAAGGCCTAACCTTTGCAACCCACATTGATAAGACAGCGAAAGTGGCAAATCAGCACATTAGTATCCTGTACCGGAACCGACAGTTCCTCACCCAATCTGCACTAAGAATTGCTATTCAAAGCTCTGTCATCTCAATCATTGACTATGGCTTAATTATTTATGGGTCTGCCTCAACCACCTCTCTTAGGTGCATTACAACCTCCCTCAACAAGGCCTGTCGACTGCTCACTGGTGCTCATAGACGCACTCACACATGTGAGCTGTACACTGAAACTGGGTGGTTGCAACTATCAAACCGCTTAAAGTATCTTACCTGCTTGATGGCGAAAAAAATCCACCATGGGCCTTACCCCGCCGTGTGTCCAAGACCTGTTATGTCCGAATCCCAGCATCCGTCTCACCAGAGGATTGGAACATCAGCCTCTCCAGGTTCCCCGATGCCGGACTACTCAGGGTCAGTGATCATTTTCTCATCATGCCCCCAGCTGGCTAAATGCCATCAATACTCTCATCACCCCATCCACCTCCCTAGGAGTCTTCAAATCTCGGCTTCACTCTCACCTCGCAGCCTTCAGCTCCTGTGACTGCCTCGATTAAACCTTTATTTTTTCTTCTTTACTACATTTCTTGACAAAGGCATATGAGAAGCTCTATTCTCACTATTGTCTGCTCCTCTCACCTCCTCTTACCCTTTCCACTAGTACATTTCTCTACCATCTTTTCCCCACAACTATCTTGTTTTTGTTGTATGAAAAGTTTTTTGTTTCCCTTGTCTTATACTAAGTTTGTCAATTTAAGGTTATGTGTTATTTCTGGCAATTTGTCACAACTTAACTTATTTACCTTTCTATGTAACTACCTTGTTTGTACTCAGTTGACATGGAACCTTTGTAAAAGAACCTTGGCTCAAAGGTAATAATTCCTAGAACAATAAACAAACTAAACTAAACTTCCTGATTTAAAACCTTTCCTAGCATTTTCTTTAGCACAATGAACACTGCATGGTTTCACTACACTGAAAGCCAAAAGTAAAAATTATTACAATTGAAACAGTGTAGAAATAGCAGGACCAACCAGATAAGTTTTTTGTATCACTTTTTACATGTCAAAATCATGGTAGGATCAAGCAGGTCACCTAAATAAAACTCTAATTTCTGTCACACAAGCACTGCCAGGATCAAGCAGATCACATCAATAAAACTTTAATTTCTACCACACAAGGACTACCAGGATCAAGCAGATCACCTAAATAAAACTCTAATTTCTGCCACACAATGACTACCAAAATCAAGCAGATCACTTAAATAAAACTCTAATTTCTGCCACACAAGGACTACCAAGATGAAGCAGATCACCTAAATAAAACATTAATTTATGCCACACAAGCACTACCAGGATCAAGCAGATCACCTAAATAAAACTCTAATTTCTGCCACACAAGGACTACCAGGATCAAGCAGATCACATCAATAAAACTTCAGTTTCTCCCACACAAGTACTACCAGGATCAAGCAGATCACCTAAATAAAACTCTAATTTCTGCCACTCAAGGACTGTCAGGGTCAACTAAATCATCTAAATAAAACTCTAGTTTCTGCTAGACAAAGACTACTTCCACCCCCCAAAAAAAACATTTCTAGCCATTTTATAAGATAGATAATCTGCTACAGGGCATGTGATCATACTCTGATAAACACATGCCTTGGGTGGTTGCATGCACTCATCCAAGCTTGCACATACAAGAGCATGATGACATGCCCTGTAGTGCATTAGAGTCTGCAAAAGCATTGCAGCTGCTGGCTATTTGTCTGAGGCCTCCCCCCTTACCTAAAGTAGGTAGGAGAAATCTACCTCCTCCTGTGGGATGAGCAGACCCTGGTACCACCCTAGGAGGACGAACCACAGGGGCAGCTGTATGGCAGTGGCTGTCAGAAGAAGGATGAAGAGAGTGGTTAAAAAGAACTGTGGGCCAGCAGTACTCCTCTTTTCTCCTCGCCACAGCAAGGTAAGGAGGGTTCCAAGACTTGGCAGTTCTCTGAATAACAGATTCCTTAAAGCTAGTTATCCCCCCCGCATTATGGAGATTTAGGGTGGGGTAGGGTGTACTGTTTGTGTGAAGAGGAGAAGAGAAATTAAATTTGTGTCTCTTTTTCAGATTCCTTAGATACTTCTGGTACATCAAGTTGTTATACACTGAGAATTTATTGACAACCATATCAGGCTGCATGGTCTTAATTCCTTGGTGGTCCTCGACAAGATTTTTTTTGTTTGACACTAGCACTGTTTACTTATATTTAATTATCATTTATAAAGTCGTGTCAATACACTAGAGGTTTTTGAAGTTTATGGGGCATGACATCTAGGTGGAGAGTATAGCTGAGTGATGGGTCCAGCTAAGTTTTACACATCCTACAGTGTGCACTGATAGTTTTAAGACAGTTTTACTGATAACTTCTTATCTATAATGCATACATTGAAACTTCTTGAAGTCTTAGACAATCTTAGTATGTCTTTAATCTGGGTGGGGGTGGTTTTTCAGTAATCACGTTCTTATACACACTCTGACACTCATAGCTTGATTTAAGAGTCATCTGCTCTAGCAGTGTTATCCTATGTCAATTTAATTTATATGCAGTAGAATTCTTTGTATGTGTTTTGCACAAAGCACCTTTGAGCCCTGGGACCCTCCCAGCTGAAGGTAACATGGTACTGTTAAACTTCTCTGACATCATCATCTATATTTTTTTAAATGAGTATTATAAACCAATGGGGATTTTTTTCTGTTTTTGTCTGCATGATCTAGCTGTTAAAAGTATTGTTTGTTCTAAATAACTGCCATTAGGCCTCTGAAGAAGGACTGGTTGGTCTGAAAGCTAGAGCACTTTGTTCTGGTTGTTATATCTATCTTGGTCCATTAAATGTATCAAACCATTTGCTTCTGGATCCACTCTTCCTGAGTAATACACAAAGCTGGATATTATATGGGAGCCTATTCAGGTATGTGGGCGTACAATCCTGGAACATAAACGGTCTGGCTATTGGAAATATACTGCTATAGAATGAATCAAAGGTCGGTCGGCATCTCCACAGAATTGGATCACCATGATGGTGACACAACATCAACTAAACAAGAATATTCAAAGCATGGACTTCCTTGAAATAAATAAACACATAATATACAAAAACAATATTATAAATGTAAAAGGAAAAACCTGCACTACATCCACAGATAAGAAAATGCAGTGTGCTTAGGCGCAAAGTGTAGTATCAAACTGTGGAAAGCTTCCAGAGATGATGTTTGTGATCCTGTGGACAGCATTTGCACATCATTGAGTAGAGTTCTGTTACAGATGATTTCTTAAAGTTTAAAAACAGATTTTGAATCTATAACTCACAGTATATTTCACTAAGCAAATTGCTTTCAGTTGGCATATAGAAACATAGAAACATAGATACATAGAAACATAGAAACATAGACTTTGACGGCAGATAAGGACCACTTGGCCCACTCAGTCTGCCCATTTTCCTATCTACTGGATAAGCTGGAGATTCTAATTAACCAACAGCCTACTTCCTGCCACCCCCCACTACAATTGCCTTGTGCCACTGTTTTAGCCCCAACAACCTCCCCAGGAGGGCAGTTCCACACATCCACCACTCTCTCTGTGAAAAAAGATTTCTTCACATTACCCCTGATCCATCCCCCCTTCTATCTTTAAATCGTGTCCCTTTGTTCTTACACATCTCTTTTTCTGAAAGATGCTACCCTCCTGGACTTTGTTGATTCCCTTGAGGTACTTGAACATTTCTGTCATGTCCCCCCATCCCTCCATTCATCAAGGGTATACATATTAAACTCTCTCAGTCTCTCTTCATGTGATTCCTGATGCAGACCCTGCACCATTTTAGTTGCTCTCCTCTGGACTGTTTCCATCCTGTCTATGTCCTTGCATAGATGAGGTCTCCAAAACTGCACACAGTACTCCAGATGGGGTCTCACCAACTGTCTGTACAGAGGGATAACCACTTCCCTTTTTCTACTTGTGATACCCCTTCCTATGCATCCCAGTATCCCCCTGGCTATCCTCACTGACTTCTCACATTGCTTACCCACCTTTAGATCATCTGATATGACTACCCCCAAGTCCCGTTCCATTTTTGTTGTTGTTAGTATATCCCCTGCGATTGTGTACTCTTCTCCTGGGTTTTTGTTTCCCAGGTGCATTACTTTGCACTTCTTTGCATTGAATCTAAGTTGCCATATGTCTGACTATTCCTCCAACCTTGCCAAGTCCCTTCCCATCCTTTTAACCCCCCCTGTGTATCAACTCTGTTACAGATCTTTGTATCATCTGCAAAGAGGCATACCTTTCCCTCCATACCCTCTGCAATGTCACCTATAAAGATGTTAAAGAGGACTGGACCCAGTACTGAGCCCTGAGGTACTCAACTAGTGACCCCCTTTCTTTGGAATGTGTTCCACTCACTATTACCTTCTGTGTCCTGTTGTACAGCCAGTTTGCAACCCAGGCTACCACCCTGGGACCCAATCCCAAGCTGGCTAACCTATATACTTGAAAGCCCATATTACACCACAAAACCACCACAACAATGTTTATACAAATGCTTCAAATCCAAAATCCAAATAAATCCAAATAAATAAATAAAATAAAATCAATATGTGGCATTAACATCAGAAACCTTATGGTAAACCATGCAATACTGGCAAGTACATCCATATAACAATATCACAATAATTTGGCATGCAATCTTTCCATCAATGTATTTCTACTTAGGAAATTGAAAACTATTTTCTGAATTAGATCAACCTTTATATTGAAAAAGGTCTCAGAAATGCAACCATCTGACTTGCTGTTAGGAATTCAACAACCTTTCATTAATCCCTGTTATGTAGTTATATGCAGCCTGATCACCATGGCACATATATTATTCCTGTCTTTTTTTCCACTTAAGGGTTAAAGATAAACATATCATGAGTGTAGAAATTTAACAGATATGACATCTTACTATTCTTCAACCACTGCTTCTCCCTGTGTTCAACTGTCAATTCATCATGTAGTCAATTTTCAAACAGTATGAAGTGCCCTTCGTGGACATTAAGAAAGTGGTTCATCACACTAGTCCATTTGGTAACTATGTACACATCATTAATGTCAGTACTGGAAGATGCACTCCAGTGCAGATGGTTTATGATTGGTGACCTACAAAACCCTATGTCTTCACAACCAAGCTGAAGGGATAGCATATCAATTGTCTTACCTATGGCTAATGTAAAAAATGTTAATATCTATAGTGAATATGTACAAAGTTACCACTTAGTATGGTGCACACTTGCTCACAATGGTAAAATAATGAGTAATTTAAAACATAATTTTAGACAGTACCTACAAGCTTAACAATAGATTTATATATAAACATATATACCAATCTTGTACTGATTAACTCGAGCACCTTAAAATTATGAACCAGTGTAACAATGATGTTTAACATCATTTGATGTGAAATATGCAATTACAAAATACTCCACCTATCACCACGTGAGATTGTAGCAATTACATGGGTTTATGGAGGCAAGTTCTTTATGTATTAGTATCACTGATTTGTCTTAATGCTTAAACATAGAATTGATTAGGAGTCTTTAATTCTGACTGTTGTTTTCTGGACACAGGACATCATAAATACATGTATTATAGGTATTTGTATAGGTGTTTGATTTCTACTAATTGCTAGCCTTTATCTAATTACAATATAAACAATCACAGACAGAATAGTTTAAAATAATTGTAAACACATAATCACAGAATAAGATTCTATCCTTATCTTTAGCCACATGACACACATCATACTAATGTGCTGTTGTTTGCAAATTCTCCTGTACCCATTTACCTATCTGTCTGTGATGATCGGTGATAGGTGTCCCAGTCTCTTGAAGGTTCACATGTAGGTCCTCTACTGTTCGTTTCAGTCCCTCTAGTTCACACCAGGTACTCGATTTTACCTCATTAATCTAGTATAGTATTTACTGATCATAAAAACAAAACAAACAAAAAAATTAGTTCTTCCAGAATTTGACAGTTCAGTATATTACAGTCCTATAATATTTTTTTTTAAAAATTTTTTGGCTGCAGAACATTACTATTTGTACCACAGTAACATAAAGAACTTTATTAATGAGTTGTTTAATTATGCTATATGCACCGTACTTGGCACAGTGTCCTGGACTGTACGAACAGCAATCACTGGCTAGGATACGAGGTGCACTCAATGAATTTAACAATTCAATCATCTTTTGATTCTGTTAATCCCATACTTGTTTAATCACTGGTTGCAAATAGTTCTGCTGGTGCTTAAAGTACGTGCTCTTGTTGGTTGCTTGAATGTTCATTACATTGAGCAAATATAAAACCTTAGTAGGTAAGCTTCTGGTGAATAGAATTGCACCACTGAAAATCAAGTTGCCTGTGGTTATGTGCCCAATATATTTCTGACTACACTACTTCTGTTGATAAGAACACATGGCACAGACCTGAGTAATATGAATTGTGGTTCCACACCTGCGATCAGTGTTTGCATTACTCAGCATATTGCAGGAAGGACAATTTCTGAAAAGTTCCATCAAAGAACTCTTAAACACTATGGGCTGGATATTCAAACTGCGCCATTCTGAGGCGCAAGCCCTTGCGCTGTGCAAAATAGTTGCGCAGGGGTGTGGCCCAGGCGATATTCAAAGGAGTTGCTGAACAGCTCGCTGAAATATCACCCAAGCCACAGCCACTGTGCATGGCGCAATGAAACTTGCGCCACCGCAAGTTGTCAGAGTGGAGCATTCAACTTGCGGTGGCCAAGTACCATTGCACCATGGGCAAAATCATGATATTCAAAAGGTGACATGCAAATGGGGCCATAATTCATGCAAGGTGCAGGGGGTGCAATTTGCATCTGATTATGGCCCCATTTGCATGCCATTAGCAAGTAGGTGTGCCGATCCCCGAGGACTTGTGCCTGGCCACCCTGCCAGGCAGCAGCCGTTGGGGACCGACGCACCCTGCAGCCCAATCACGGGCAGCAATGTGGCTCCCCCACCTCCTCCCATACATCTCCCTGGTGGTCCAGTGGACCGAAATGCCTGATCGCGGGCAGAATGTAAAATGAACCCCGAACATGTTCCTAGTGCCACGATCGCGGGCAGTATGTAAAGTCCCCACCGAACATCTCCCTGGTGGTCCAGTGGACCATAATGCCCGATCAGCCGGGCAGAATGTAAGTGATACCCCACCCAAACATCTCCCTGGTGGCTAGTGTCCTCCCACCCACCACCCTGACCCCACCACCCGCTCCCCGGCAGTCGGCGGGTGGCAGCATCCTGCCTGCTGCCTGCGCCCGCCAACTGACTGCCTGGTAGGGATGCATGCCCATTGGTGCGAGCAGAACCAATGGGCGTGCAGCCATACCATACATGACAGTCCAGATTTGTGAATGAATCATTCACAAATCTGGACTGTCATGTATATCTGCAGTCTGCCATTGGTTCTTCTTTCTCATGTAGCGCACGCTTCGAACAGTCGATCGACAGGCAGCCGAGGCGAGGCTGATAGGATGCTCCCACCCCGGCTGCGGAGGAGGCGGGGGTGGGGCTCGTGGGTGGGTGGGGTGGGGACACTAGCCACCAGGGAGATGTTGGGCGGGGTGTCAATTTACATTCTGCCCGTGATCAGGCATTACGGTCCACTGACCACCAGAGAGATGTTTGGGGCACATTACTTACTGCCCACGATCGGGCACTGGAACGTGTTCGGGGGTTCATTTTACATTCTGCCTAGGATCGAGCATTATGGTCCACTGGACCACCAGGGAGATATTCGGGGGCGCTTACTTACTGCCCACAATCGGGCATTTCGGTCCACTGGACCACCAGGGATGTGAATGGAAGGTGGGGAGCCACATTGATGCCCGCGATCAGGCTGATGGGGGTAGTACACTATGCCTGCGATTGGGCTGGGGGGGCACAGGGACTGAGTTGGGGGCCAGCCACAGGTGGCAGCTGCTGTGTTGTGACCTGCAATACAGCAGCTCACCTGTGGGTGGCCCTCTACTTAAGCCTTTTTTTGGCTCAAGGTCCTGCATGCTCAGGTTGGGGGTTGCGCCTGCACAACTCTGCACAGCCCGGCTGAATATCAGGCTGTGCAGTTTATGCATGGTTCCTCCCCCTCCTGTTGAGCATGCATTCATTTGCATTGCGCTGTTGCTCAGCCTGTTTTCAGTGGCACAACTGCCTCCTGCTGAATATTGCAGAATGGCGCAATGTAGGACTTGAGCATGCGCAACCCTGTTGGATATCTGGCCCTATACATTTTTCCCCATTTGTTGCCTCCATACTATCATTGTTAGAAGATCTGGAATGAAAATTCAGATCACTACTTTAGCAATAAATCAATCTTTTTGTACTGTACTATATTAAAACATCATATGACTGTGGTCACACAAGAGAAATGCATCATTAATTCCAGAAAGTTTGAAATAATGTAATGAAATGCACTCTACATTGCTTATCTGTTTCGTTAAGCAAGTGCTGCAATGACATGCACATACTCTTCTTCTCACAATTAATTTTTCTTGTGGTACTCTTTACAAAGTCTTCAACTTATCTTTCTGACACCACATCTTCAGTTTGTTCAATGATGTCTGTATCCTCATAACTGCTAGGTACATAGTCCAGCTCATTCTCAGTGATGTCATTCAGTATGCTTGCATCAGAGGTCAAATCCAATCCATTTCTGTTGTTTTCTTCACTGATCATATTGCGTAAATCAGCAAACAGAATATATGCAAGCTGCTCACCTATGGCATCACATTGAATGCCTATTGATCTGTGTGTCACTGTTGTTTGAGCACCTTTCATGTCTTTTTATACATTGGTTTGCATTGCTGTTGAATGAAAAAAAGAACAGGTGATCAAATGGAATCACACTGAGTGATTATATATTTGCTGATGACAGAATGAGAATGTACTTCATATTATTCTATTCTCTTTCAATAAGTAAACCATATAAGATGTGACGTACTGCTGGAATGCAGCTTTTATAGGGGATACACATTGACAGCATTCAAAATATGAAGTATATCTTCATGAGTTAGTAGGCAGCTCCAGAACTCATGAGTAACTGTGTCATGAGAAATTACTGACAGTTGTGCAACTCATCAAATGTACAACATTGTTAAGCTTAATTGCTACAACAATTTAATACAGCTAAATGATTAATGTTAACCATGATATTTAAAAAGGGTACTGTACCATAGCTCCTCCTGTATTTACATATGTTGCACTGTGTGCCTCATGAAAATGAAACCTTCAGTAAAGGTGTCAAACAATATGAATGTTCCACAGATGAAACTGTGTTAATTCACCCATTACCACTGTACTCTATTTGTGTGGCATCATCACTGTTTTGTCCGTTCATAGCTTGCCTGTTACAACTATATTTTCAGAGTAGTTGTTCAGTTGTCATAGGGACCATATCAACATCTTCCCTTGAGTGTTCTATATCTTCAGTGTATATTTCAACCTAAAATGATAGCAACCAAATTGAGCCCTTTATAGAATAGCCTTATTTAATTGAGAAACCCCATATTCATTAAATTATAAAAAGGGTCACAGATATGCTGCAATCTGATTGGCTGTAATGATTCTGACAACTTTTTAAAAAAAATGATAACAGCCTTACAATAATCCATGTTGCACTGTCATGTACAAACTGATCAACATGGCACATGAAATCTTCCTGCTTGCATTACATCCTCTAGCACTGCTGAATGAATGGAATGAAGCATTCTGATTTGAGCCTGAATTCTAAAATTGATGATAGAAGAATTATTTCATTACAAATCTACATCTAAATTTGGAAAACATTCAGAAGATATACTTTTAACACTTTTAATTGTGAAAAATCTTCTGTAATGACAACAAGACACTCCCAGAAATTAGATTAACCAGCAGTTAATCATCCCCTAGAGGAAACATGGCACTTGGCTGTGCCTCATACCATATTACACCACTAGGGGATGATTAACAGACTGTTGATCTAACCCCTATTCATGACTTATTGCTTAATTTTAAGTCAATAACACATGAGATATGGGTACTAAAACTTACAGTATCCAGTATATATGATGCATCCATGAACATACCATTATCAATATTTTCAGCCTGTCTTTCTTTAGTGAAACAATCAAATTCAGAGTCAGTTTTCTTTACTTTTGTGGGATATCCTCCAGGTAGTAAGTCCAGCTTTCTTTTAAATCCAGTCAACCATTACCTGAAACTAGCGAAGTCTTCTGGAGCATTGAAATGTTCTATGCATATAACAAAAGTGTCCTTCCCTACTTTCCAATCAGGATGTGTTGATTGGACAAGGTAATCCCTCTTAGAACATAGTGACAGGCAGTGAGGCCATGTATGAAGACTTACTTCATCAGTGTAAATTTTTCCAAATCCACTTACAACACACCATCTAGGTATTGAGTGTATTTCAAAAACACACAATCTGTAATACATACATATATATATATATATATATATATATAAAAGGTCAAGATTCTTATATTAATTTCATGTAGACATAAATTTAATCTTCTATCACTGTTAGAATATCAAGTATCTCCAAATATATCCATGCAGTAGAGCATAATGGTGGGTTCAACATGAACATGCAGTCTGTGTTCTGTTAGAGAGGGTGACTCGACAATGGTGTCAACAATGTAAGTGCCGATAGAGAGGTTTTCAGACAGTATATGAAATGGGTGTAAATATTGGGTCTGATAAGCCCTCAGGGCAGAAATGGGGAGAGGGATCAAGGAGACTGGACAGGAAGGAGTGCACGGAAAGGCAGAGACAGAGTGGGCTTTTGGCAGATGGGAAACGGGCTTCCAAGGACCATGGCAGGGGGGATCATATAAAAGGAAGGGATCACTGGTAAACAATGCACTGGGGGGATTCCATTCTCAACCAGGTACTTGTCATTAGTGGTCACCTTGGAGGGGAGCCTTAGAAGATGCGGGGGACACAGTAGGAAATGGGCAGGAAGAGTAGTATAAAAATGTGGGGTCAGTTGAGTGCATGGACACCAAGACTAACAGTAGTGCCAAGGATAGCACAGGAAAAGGAGCTGGGAGCATGGAATGCCCAGGAAGGGAGCAATGAAGGGTCAGTAGGAGGGAGCATGGATCCCAGGGGGAAGGGCTAAGTGGAAATTAAGTATGGGTGAGAGCAGAAAAAAGAACAATGAGGGGGTAGATGAAAGAGCCACTGAAGGTCAGGAGAGGCCACAAGTTAAAGTGAGTGCTGCTGGGACAGATCAGAGGGTGGTGGGTAGGGAGCTATATAATGAACAACCAGACAAGAAAAAAATAACTGGAAGGGGGGTTGAAGGCAGCTGATGGAAATGACATTTCTGGTGTGGCCAGAGAAAATGGTGAGGTAGTGAGGAGGGTTGTGGCAGACGAAGGAGGTAGGGTCAAGGTGAAGGAGGAGGATGAAGTCCTACTGCTGAGGGACTCCATGATCAGGGTTATTAAGTGGAAAGGAGGAGTGAGGGGCAAGGCTGTGCTGTCAGGATCAAGATTATATCTGAGTATGTCATGCTTTGTGGTACACTGTCTCCTTTTCAGAGGTCCTCCTGGTGCCTAGAACTAGCTTGGGAAACAAACAGAAAGTCTAGGAGGTTAATGAATGGTTCAGAGCATGGTATGTGGCTAGGGAGTATGGTGATGGTGGGGGGGGGGTGCAACTTGGAAGAACAAGGGGTTGTATGCTATGGATAGGATCTACTTAAATTTGTGGATGGGGAGGTTTTGAAACTAATGCTGACTGAGTTAATTGAAGCTAGATAGGGTTTAAACATGTGAAGGGGGAGGGCAGGGGCTTGAGAATGCTGCCAGAAGGCACATCAAGGTAGTACTTAACCTTCTCCCCCAGCGGATGATAAGTGGTACAAAACTGGGGCACCAAACTGTGAACAATCAAGCAGGAGCATGCCGTTAAGTGTGGACTCCTGGATTGGGGGGATGGGCGAGGGCTAGGGTGGAGATGGAGGTTGGTCCTGATTAATGCCAGGAGTATGGGTAACAAAATACCCAAACTACAGGCAATGCTTATTGAAGGGGAAGTGGATGTGGCAGTAGTCGCTGAAACTTGTGCTACTCCTCAGCATGATTGGGACCTAAACATGGATGGGTACACTGTGTTCAGAAAGGACATTGCTGTGGGCAGGGGAGGTGGGGTAGCACCCATCATTAGGAATGGCATCACTATATAGGCAGGGCGGATGGGGCAGAGGGAAACTTTGAGGCATTGTGGGTAACTTTGCATGAGCCTGTGGGTAAGATGGTAAACCTGGGAGTGGTTTATAGTCCATCCATGCAGGTGGAAAAAATTGAGGAAGGCCTGGTAGCAAATTTCAGGGATAACTGTGGTCAGTGGGAGGGTACAACTGTGGTGCTGGGTGACCTTAATATGCTAGGAGTTAAATGGAGAATCATAGCATCCTCATTGACTAGGGAGCAGTGCCTGCTGGACATCTTCCAGGATGCATTCCTTTCCCAGCCAGTGGCTGCCCGATGTGAGTGGATCGAATTTTGGATGTGGTCCTGCTGGATTGTGATCTGGTTAGGAACCTAGTGGTAGGGGACCAACTGGTGGGGAGTGATCATGACACAGTCTGGTTTTCCCTAGATCTGGGAAGAAGGGAAAAGCACAATAAAACTGTGGTGGTTGACTTTAGGGGTTCAGACTTTAAGGGTATGGAGGGGAGTCTTAAGGAGATTTTGGCAGGAATCAGACCTGGAATGAACACAGAGAGCAGGCAGGATGGACACAGAAAGCTTCTGGAAGCTACCGAGGCCTGCAAGCAGGACTGATGCAAGTGTGGTAGTGCCAAAAGGCCATGCTGCTGTATGAGGTAATTCCAGGAGATGGTGAGAGAGAAAAGAGCTGCTTATAGATGATACAAGTGCTCGCATGACATTGTAGACCGGGTGGATTACGATATGATATCCAAAAAGGTAATCAGGGAGGTGAGATTGGCCAATGCGAGGATGGAGACAAGGTTGGCACAGGGGATCAGAAGTGTGGAAGAGGGTTCTTTAGGTATATTAGGGAAAGAAGCAAAGTAAAGAAGCAGATTAGCAGACTGAGGTAAGAGAGAGGGTGGGCCAAGGAGGCCGGGACATAGTGGAGGTACTTAATGAATACTTTGTCTCAGTTTTCACTAGAGATGATGGAGGGTCATCAACTCACTGGAGGAGGTGGGATGGGAGTGAGGAGGTGGGGGGGAGGACATGGATGTTGAAATTCCAGTAGGTAGGGTGAGGGAAGCCCTTATGTCCATGAAAATGAATAATGCACTGGCTCAAGATGTGGAAGTACTGTGTGGGTCTGCACCTGGGTTGCTGTGTCTTGCTTATCCGAACAAGTGAAAAAAGAAAATCTTTTGGCCGGAACTGGTTACTCACAGTAAAGATGCATTTAGGGAGGCAGTCATTTCATTCGTGTGTGTCCCACTTTTCCCCAGAAAAGGAAGTCAGACGGTTAGATTCAAAGTGCATTGAACAGTGCTCTGCTTTATTTTTAAAAGCATTTATATGCTGCTTTTAGTGCCACTTTGAATATAACTATCTGACTTCCTTTTATGGGCAAAAGTGGGACACACACGAATGAAAGAATTGCCTCCTTAAATGCATCTTTACTGTGGGTAGCCAGTGCTGGCAAAACTTTTTTCTTGTTTCTCTGGCTCAAGATGGCCTTCACCTCAGGATACTAAAGGAGATGGCAGATGTCTTTGCTGCACCTCTGGTAGGCCTTTCTAGCTCCTCCCTTCAAATGGAGTGTGTGCCTTAGGACTGGAGGATGGCTTATGTTGTGCCTATCCACAAAGGAGGCTCACGGGAAGAGCCAGGTAACCACTGACCTGTCAGCCTAATGTCAGTGGTAGGCAAAATGATGGAGGCCATCTTGAAAGAAAGACTGGAAGTGTTTCTGGAAACACCGGGCCGTACGGATGATCACCAGCTCAGCTTTGTTCAGTGCAGATCATGTCAGACAAACCTTGTGGAGTTCCACAATTGGGTGACAAAGGTGCTGAATTGGGACTGGCTAGAGGATGTCCTCTTTCTAGACTTCAGCAAGAAGTCTGATTCAGTGAAACACATGAGGGTATAGAATCACTTACACAAGAAAGGGTCCTGAAGGAACTGGAAGTAATAAGAGTTGATAAAGCAATGGGGCCAGATGGGGTGCATCCCAGGGTCCTTAAAGAACTAAGAGAGGTGGTGGCTGAACCTCTGGCTATCCTGTTTAGCCGATCACTGGAAACAGTGGAGGTACCCAAAGACTGGAGGACAGCAGATGTAGTCCCCTTATACAAAAGTGGGAACAAAGAGGAAGCAGGGAACTACAGACCAGCCAGCCTCACCTCAGTAGTGGGGAAGATCATGGAAGCACTACTGAAGGAGAGATTGGTGGAACATCTGGTTGTCAATGGACTACAGGAAACAAGGCAGCATGGTTTCTCCAGGGGGAGGTCATGTCAGACCAACCTCATTGAATTTTTTGACTGGGTGACTAGGGAGGTGGATCAGGGGAGGGCAGTGGACATGGCCTATCTGGACTTCAGCAAGGCCTTTGACACTGTGCCACATAGAAGACTATTACACAAACTGGGGAATATGGGTGTGGGCAGGACTGTAGTGTGGTGGGTAGGTAACTGGCTGGGTGGCAGGACACAGAGGGTGGTGATAAATGGCTGTCATTCCACAGAGTGAAGAGTGACCAGTGGGGTACCACAGGGATCAGTGCTGGGACCGGTCCTATTCAACATCTTCATCAGTGACATTGCGCAGGTCCTAGAAGGCAGAATTTCACTATTTGCTGATGTCACAAAGCTCTGTAACAGAGTAGACACACTAGAGGGTGTAGACAGAATGAGAAGTGACCTGCAAAAACTTGAAGAATGGTCAGGGGTTTGACAGTTGAAATTCAATGCAAAGAAGTGCAAGATAATGCATATGGCTAAAAACCCTGGCACAATATATCAGTTGGGGGGTGAGGATATAGCATGCACCGAGCAGAAAGGGATCTTGGGGTTGTCATCTCTGATGACCTCAAGGTAGGGAAACAGTGTGACAAGGCAGCAGGTAAAGCAAATAGGATGCTGGGATGTATAGGCAGGGGCATCACCAGCAGGAAAAGGGAGGTCATAGTTCCGCTATACAAGACGCTAGTGAGGCCCCACCTGGAGTACAGTGTACAGTTCTGGAGACCATACCTACATAAGGACATAGACAGGGTAGAGAAGGTTCAGAGGAGGGCAACAAAGATGGTGCATGGATTGCATCACAAGTCCTATGAAGACAGGTTGAAGGAACTGAACATGTACTCCCTGGAGGAGAGGAGGGAGAGAGGAGATATGACAGAGACATACAAGTATCTTACAGGGAGGAACAGGGTGCAGGAAAACACTATTTTTAAGTGAAAACGATGTTCCAGGACTAGAGGGCATGGGATGAAGTTGGAGGGAGGATGATTCAGAGGAAACATGAGAAAGAATTTCTTCACAGAACGGTGGTGGACAAGTGGAACACCCTGCCAGAGGAAGTGGTGGGGGCTGAAACAATCACGGGATTTAAGAATGCATGGGATAGACATAAAGGAATTCTGGAGGTCAGGGGTAAGGGGCAACAGACTTCTAGGAAAACAAACTGAACTTACAAGCTCAAATGGGCAGACTGGGTGGGCCATAGGCCCTTATCTGCTGACACTGTCTATGTGTCTATGTATCATCAGACCCCCCCATCTCCCACCACCAAGAAAGCTCATTAGTCATTCATAGTTTTTTTTTATTTGAGATAGTTCATAATAAAGCCACAAAATGAAATCCCCCAACCCCCTACTTCAAAACACTCTCAGGTAGATTGGGAATAAATGGGGCAGATTACAGCCACACGGCCCCTTGAGCACTTTCTTTGCTATAGTGGAAGTTTTCCCATAAAAACAAAGATATCAAAAATCTGTTTGGTTACTGTGCATAGCGTGTGGTGTGGTCACCTGGATACCTGCACCTAAAACAGAAGGTTGTTGTTTTGAATGCCTCCAGGGATAGACGTTTAGTTTTTTTTAAAAAAGCTGTTTTTTTTAAATATATTTTGCATTGGCAAGCAGACAAAGTCCTGGATGGGCAAAACATAGAGTCCAGATAACCCCACACCACAAACAAACCCCTTGATCCTCCATGCTTCCTACGTGAAATGGAGATACTGACTGGGGCTTTGTCCTTCCACCATATAATTACTGTATTTAGAATCCAACCAAGCATTCCTCCTGACTACCAGGAGCTTGTAGCTCTACAGGCTGGATGCTATCCTTCCAGAATGGAGACCTGGGAATTGATTTCCTCAATGGATTTTTAACTACCAGTCTGAAACATTTGTTTTCTTACACATTCAGCAGAGCACTCATCAGTAGACACTTTGCACGAACCAACATTCTGGTACAGTGTCAACACAAAAGCAAATGAATGGGTTCTTGCTGCACCATGCCTGTTGAACCAGTTTCAGCAAAGTAACTGTGCAGAACAATTTTCTATATAATATGAATGTAATAGCAGGGGCAAGATTAAATGTGCCATGTGCCATTCGTATGTCAGGTGGGAGGGGTGTGGGGGGGTTGAGAAAGAGAGGGCAGAAAATTAATACTTGGCAAATAAAAACATATCAAGAACAAATAGCCCCAAATGAAGAAGCAGACCAAATTGATAAATTGTTAACCCATTGACACACATGAACTCCATCTATGACAAATTGTTTACCTCACACATGCCCAGCTTCACACTACAGTGAAGATCTCAACTAACCTTTCTATGGTAATTTTTTTTACAATTTGAAATGTAATCTCCTGAATGGAATTGTTATTAATTTATACTGCTTTACAAGACATGTCCAAAGAAGCTGATTTAGGATTCATTGTGAATGAGTGGCACTCTGTGATAGCAGCTTGAAGTAAAAAACTACACCCATGCTGATAAGGTCAGAGCACCTATTCAAGATGCTGTCACTCAGTCTCACATGAATCAGCACACCTGTGAGTGTTTGGACTTTTGACACATGCACAAATGAAGTAACTGCTGAAGCCCAAGTCAGCCATCTTTAACTTACATCTCTTTGACTTGGGCTCCAGTGTTCCACACATCCGTGATATTTATTTTAAAATACGAAAATCACAACTAAGGGGTATAGTGTAACATCTGAGGAGGGATCCTGGTGGAATTATTCAAAACTAAAACACACAAACAGAAGTAGGATATCATTTTTTATTGATCAGGAATTTTCTGTACCTAGAAAAAAGAAAGAGAAAACACAGTGAATACCTGCTCTTTAAATTATTGTGAGTCTCTTGCCATCACAATTGAACTTCCTCCAGGACTGTGTATTGATTTTGAGTCAGAATTGTAATTTGCATTGTTTGTCCAATATCACTCCTATTTCCTGGAGTCTCTCATCTTTTTTATGTTCTGTTGTAGTCCACCTACTCTGCATCTTAGGATTGTTTGTTCGCATTCATAATTAGGATCTCTAATTTGTCCTTTTTGGTGCTTCCTGCAAAAGGTTTGCACAATCCATTTTTTCCAGTATTTATTTGTCTAAATCCTGACAGCAATTCTTCTCTCTCTCTCTCTCTCTCTTCCCAGGTGATGCCCATATGCCCCACATTTATTCCCAGTACATTTTTCAGAAGAGAATGCACATGTTTCACTGGAAAGTTATTAGAGTGTTTCTCTGACTGTGAGAGTTCATGCACTGTAGAAATACACTCTTGATTTAGGTCATTCTGTGTTCAGGTTTGAGTTTGCTCCACTTTTTTGTTGCATGCATCAGTAATACTGATTTTATCTGTCTCTTCTATTTTGAAATGAGGTTTCTGGTGTTGGACCCTTAACTTTGAATTGCTGATACACATCCACAAAAGGGACTGGTTCTTCAAAATATATTCCTACATTTTGTAACTCTCCACTGACCCTTCATACTGCCATAGAAATCTCTATGAGGAGATCAACAAAGTTACTTTCCCATGTTATTATAAGCTGCAAGTCTGTGAATCAATTTTATATAATTATCTAATTTGCACCTAATGGTGGGGTTTTTGAGCAGTGGTTTAATCAGCCTGAATAGGGTCAGTGATATTTCTTCCAATTTTTTTTATCAGTTCATAGATTTGAAGAACACCTTCCCACCATAAAATGTCATCTTAATTTTTGTATTTGAGAAAGCCAACACAGTTTATACCGCTTGAATTCTTGAGCAATATATTTGTTTTCTTTTTTCAATATTGTTGTTCAAACCCCCAGATGTGCTCTGAGGGTGGTTTAAGAGTATGTTAATCATTTTATTTTGGGTTATTATCTTCAAAGCAGTTACAGTTGTTCCTAATGTCCACTGAGGGTAATGGTGTTTAAATGATGGATTCTTTCTTTTAATTTTTCTTATTTTTCAGATGCCTTTTTTTTGTTTCATTTTTCTTTGATTTTACATCATTCTTCACTTCAGAACTTTCCTCTTTTGTTGCTAGAAGCTCTAATACTGATACTAAAATTTTAATGTCTTCAAATGAAAGTGTCTGGTTCTAATTCTCTCTCCTTTTGTCCATTATTCGTAAAAGTTATGTAATCTTGTTTACTGATGTATTATAGAACATTTCACATTTAAAATGTCTTCCCTTTTAACATGTATTTATTCCAGCATTTTCACAATAGCAATATGTAGTTCTCTGTTCAAAATCACTGTGTTAGAATTGAAAAAAGTCTTAGAGTTCATCAGTTCTGCATTCTGGATTAAAGATCTAGTATATTCATAGCTTTTGCAATATCTGTAGTACTGAAGTGTTGTCTTTGGGGTATGTATCACAGTTTAAAACAGTACATTTGTGAATTTCTTATGATATTTAATATTTTTTGTAATCCTTTTTGACGGTATGTTTGTCTGACTCCATTCTGACATGCAAAATATGTGGACATTTTTACCTGGACCAAAAGTTACGTTATGAGAGGATGACCATTATATGTTTAACTGGAGCTGCTGATGTTCAAACTGTGTAAGTTTAACATGCAATGATCATCATCATTCTAACACTATATTTTAAAACTGCAAATCAATCTCTGAAACTCACGTTAATATTTTTTTTAATAAAGACTCACTTCAAAGAGATGAATAGCTAGATCTAATCTGGCACTGACAGTCACGGAAATCATCTTTCCTCACAGGTATGAGAGCACTTTTTGGCTGTGAGGTGTGTGCAGTTTGAGAGCTAGTACTATATTTTCTACCTTTTTCAGGACTGCTCTATAAAACATTAAAAACTTTATTCAAATGCTGTTTGTTCAGGTGTCAAGGTGAAATGATTACTTCTTGGGGGAGCAAGGACAAGAACTTCTGTATGTTTTTTATTGACAGTATGAGGCTCACTAACACACACACACACACACACACACACACACACACACACACACACAATCACTTCTACTTATGCACCCCCATTATATACTCAGTCTGTAATTCAGGTTTGTTGCATAGTGGGATGTGGCAGAGTGCAATACTGTCTGTTGTTCAGATGATTGAAAATATCACACTCCGTCTGGTTTAAAATAATACTTCCTCTGTGTAGTCAAAAGTTTATTTCTACAAGACATGTGGGTCTCTGTCTCACTCATTCTCTGCATTTATGGCTCTCTTATCCTGGCACTGTGCTGACTGCAACATTATACTAATTACCTATTGCCAGTCTTTCACATCTTATTGAGATTCATTGCTTGCATCCTCCTTTCTGTCTATTTGCTGAGTGGGAAATTGTTGTTCCAGATTAAGGACTGCTGTCCATGTACACTTGTGTGTTGCGTAGCTGGGTATTGGAAGTTTCTCTTGGCAGCAATTATTGTTGTACTGGCAGTGTTGTTGCCATCAAGGAGACATTATTGCACATAATAAGTTGGCTGGGGTCCTGCATTGGGGTTGGGAGGGGACAAGATGGCTATGTAATCTAGAGGCTTTCAAACAAACAAAGAAACAAACAAACAAAATAAAACACCATTAACACAGAGAAAATAATACAGAGGGACATAGGCAAAGGAGGAGGGAAGGGGGGGCACTGACACTGGTGTAGGGATAAAATACAAAACCCCAATACCTATTGAGAAGACATGACAGACCAGGTGGTCTTCTTCTGCTGTCTACTTCTTGTTCTTAGTTTCTAATTAACCTCTAATTTGTAGTAAAAAGATATGCTATAATATTTTAAGTTTTACTTACAATTTACATAATGCAGCATTAGGTGAAGACAGATGCTTGCTGAGTAACATGTTGCAGTGGTCAAATGGTAAGAGACCCAATAAGACCAGGACCCCTGGTGCTTTTCGGCAGAATGTTCTGATTTCTGTGGTAGGGCTCCTTGGCTTCTGCAGCAGCATGTCCTGATTTCTGCGGCATGATTTATTCACTTCTTTGGCAGAACGCAGTCCTATCATTGGCTAAATATGATGTGATGTCATCGATGACATCATATGCTGAGCATAGAGGAGGGGCTTCAGGATAAACAAGATGGGAAAGAAAGCCTGACACTATGGAAGAACAGTATATTTATAAGAAAATTCACCAAAAACAAAGAATTCTTCGGCACTATATATTTTCTGTGGCATAATGCAAATTCTACGGCAAATTCTGCAACAACAGAACTGCAGAATTCCAGGAGCATTGCTTATGACATAATTTTTATGTGTGAACTGAAGAAGCAGGTATGTTGTTCAATGTATTTCAAAGGTGTTTTGATCAAAGTGGCGTAACTTTGCCATTTTTGCATATTGTTGGCTGAAATCTTCAACATGCCTTTTTTGGGACCCCGCCTCATGAATAATTGCACTGACATTAGGCAAATATGTCCATAAAGGTGATTTTGCAGTCCCTGTGCAAAATCATCTTTCAGGCAGGAGCTGAAAATGTTCTCTGTCCTTGTTCATGAGGTGGTTTCATAAGGAGGCTATGTTGAAAATCAATGTAAAAATATTAAAAAACAACAAAGTCATGAGCCTACATTGGATTTTGTGAATGCAGGTTTGTAACACTGGTAACTTTCAATATTTTTACCACAAATTTGCAACACTGCCATATATTTACAGCAACTCATGAATGTGACAGCTGTTATTTTTCAGATCCTGGCCAAAATGTTTTTTTTACATCCCGAAAGGTGATTTTGTGATCCCTGCACAAAATCATGTTTTATATTTATTAATTAATTTATTTATTTGTCCTCTCAGAGTTACACCTGTGAGCTAAGAGCTCTTTCACAAATGTTCCAAATCTGATAAGGTTCAAACAATTGATACATACAGAATAAAAAAACCTAAGTTACAGTATAGACATAGTTGAGTACAACACATAATTTACAATTGTTGTTAAAATCAAAGGGTTACAAAGAGGAATAAGCTATACAAAATGAAACAGTACTATATACAAGAAGCAAATGCATTAGTTCATATGATGAAGTCCAGACAGTATTTATGACAGTTTTGATAAGCTATGAGTGCAGGGGTCACAGGAGTAGTGCTGTAAGAAGTGATGGAGAGGGTAGATAGTGGAGCAGTCAGGGTTGACTATGACAAGAATAAAGGGAGAGATGGCTGGGGTTAGGGGCAGAATAACATGGCTCAGACAGAGGTGTCCTTGTCAGTGATTATTGGGGAGGGTGAGCAATGGGTCTTGCAAGGGGATGGTGAGAGAGGAGACAATTACATGGGGGTGGAATGTGTAGTGACAGAGGGAGAGAGGGTTGGGAAGAGAGGGAAATGTGGGGGTAAGAGGATGTGGGGAATGACTGAAGAAACAAGGGGAAGGTTACTGGGTGGGCAGGATGGTCAGGATGTAGAGAGACAGAAGGTGGCTGGTGGGATGTTAGAACATGCAGTCACCTTTTGGACAGGAGTTGAACATTTTCTCTGCCCTTCCTCATGAGGCAGGGTCATAACAAGGCAAAGTTGAAAATTTGGTGTAAAAATATTTAAAAAAAAAACAACAAATTTGTGAGCCTACATTACATTTTCTGAATGCAGGCTCACAACTTTGGTAATTTCAATATGTTTACCCCAAATTTACAACATAGCCATTTCTTTATAGCACCTGATGAATGTGACAGCTGTCATTTTTCAAATCCTGCCCAGATGTATTTTGGCATCCTGAAAGGTGATTTTGCAGTCTCTGCATAAAATCACCTTTCAGACAGGAGTTAAAAAAAAAACTTTCTCTACACTTCTTCATGAAGTGGGGAAATAAGAAGACAATGCTGACAATCTGCAGAAAAAATATTACAAGATAACAAAGTTATGAGCCTGCATTCAAATTTACGCACACAGGATTGTAACTTTGGTAATACATAACCCACACAGTGCACCACAATGAATTTTCTCCCCCAGAGCTTCTATACCAGTGGGGAACATCCTAGGTTTTTTTTGTGGTTTGTCTGTGATATTATGTAATCTGTGTCTACCTATCTGTCTATTAGCTATCGGTACATAGTTGCTACATCGACTGTGACCCTATTGGATCTGGCCAGAGTTTGTTATATGAATGGCATTGTAAGAGGTCAATGCTTTCGTAAAACCCAGATGGATAGAATAAAGGCAGAACTTGATGAAATATGCCTTCAACAAACAGAAACTGCTTTACTCTATCTCCAGCAGCATTACCCAGAGGAAGGTCCTAAGGCCACTAGATTATTGGCTTATCAATTATTGAAACAATGCCAAAAAGCAACAATCACCTGCATCACACATCTGTATACAGGACATCTAACTGATTCTTACTGTTAGCACCACATGGTATTGGAATCATCCATTGCTTAACTTGACCCAAAATGGCAGCACAAGACAGCATGAGTAGCTGCTATCTGCCTTCTACCTGTGAGTGCATTGCTTTTGGACCTGTTGTGCACACTTTTGTGGGTTAGTTCACCCTCACAGCAGTGCCTCAAATCTACACCATTGAGTACAGTTTCCACTTTTTGGACTTGGGACCATCTAGGTAGACTGGGTTTGCCAAGTGGCCCTTTTCTGCCAAAACATTGTACATTTCTATGTTTTTATGTTTATTTAGTGCTTAGCAGTGGATCACACTCATTTGGCCTGCAGTACAGGCAAATAAATCACCTTATATCATGGGATTCTAAAATGCAGTCACATCATTGGTGGCACAACATCAGGTGACTGTTGATTAATCCTTGTTATATGCACAGTTGTAGTAAAGTGGCCAAAAGAGGAAAACCCTGGAAAGGACAGCACCCATTCTTGTGGGGAAAACTGCAATTGTACAGACAGCCATTGAAGCAATCCCCACTCCATTGAAACCTGATGCTGTGCTAGCAGTGATGTGACAATGTGGTATCCCACGTTATAAGTTATGGCCTGCTTCCTGGTGCATACCCAGCCTGTCATCTGTTGGACCCCACCACCACCAGCACCACCACCACCCTCCTGAGTGGCACACACTGCTCCCGAAGAAAGAGAGAGAGAGAGAGAGAAAGAGATGGAGAGATGAGGGACAGAGACAGCTCCCACAGTGAGAGAGAAACTGTGACAACAGACACAGCGATATAGAGGGCAGTGACCAAGAGGGCGCTGGGATGGACGTTAATGAGGTATGGATCAAGTGCAGTCACATAATGTTGTTCCCCTGGCAATTGTTGTGGACAGACTGGTGTTGGAACAGTGTGGTGTGCCTTCCTTTCTCTCTCTCTCTCTCTGTTTGGTGACTCCTCAGCTTCCATTGCAACATACACGTTTGCTCTCTCCTGTCTCTGAAAGTGACTGCAGCAATGTGCACCCCGAGAGAGTAAGAAAGAGAGAGACTGAGTGACAGACAATCCCCCCCAGTGCCTCCCTCCCACAGTGAAACAGGAAGACAGCAAGCAAGTTCTCTGTTCACCCCATTATGAGCAACTCGAGCATAGCAGAAGTCTCTGAGCTGCTGTCAGTCCAGAGGGAGACACTGTGCATAGTTACAGTGTGTCGTCATCCTCCCAACCACCCCAATGATCTGTGCTCCCCATCCTGCAGTCACCAAGAGTGGGACTCAGTGCAAAAGACAGTTTCCTGTGTGAGAGTGAAAGAGAGATAGCACAACACAGTGGGACCAGGACATGCAAGGGAAGGTTTCAGCAATGTGTCATCTGTGTGTGTGTCTCTCTCTCTGTACAGGTAGTGTAGGTAGGGTAAATGACAGTGTTTCATCTATATGTCTCTCTTTCTCTCAGTGACATAAACACAGTGTGACACAGAGAGCTAAACTGAGAGAGAAAATCACACAGTCCCCCCATCACAGCTTGCTGAAGTGTGTGGGGAGGGAGAGATATAACTGCACCAACAGCCCTCAGTGATGTCTCTGACCTCTCCACCACCCAAGGCAAAGCACAGGTTGCAGTGCAGTACAGTGCTCCCATTCCCATCCCCCCCAGCTGAACAGTGTCATGTATGCAGCAATAGGGGAACAAGGAGCAGAGAGAGACAGAGAGAATGAGAGAGCACCAGAGAGAGATCCAGGGGAGAGAGAGAGAAACAGAGATGGATAGGGATAAACAAGAATTGCACACCAAGGCACAGCTGCTAGGACTGCATTATTGACTGTGAGTAGTTGAACAAAAGACAGAGACATGGGAAAGAGAGGGAGAGAAAGACAGAGAACCAACCCCCTTAACCTGTCCTCCATTCCTGTTCCAATTGTCAGTCAGTCTGTTGATTTGTGCCACGTGCAGTGCTTCTGGGGGGAGACACACACATGGGAGAGAGAAACACATAGACAGTCAGTGGGGAGGGAGAGAGAAATGCAGTTTTGCTGCACAGTTGCTGAGAACTGCTTTCTGTGGTGGCAGGATACATCAGAGAAATTGTAGTTTTCAGCCTGAAAAAAACCCTTTCTGACTGTTTTTTTTGTTGTTGTTTTGTAAACATACCCCATCTTATAAGCACAATAACCCACTCTAAGGTGTGCAGTTATTGGGGCCTAATCAACACCCCAGGTACTGTGAGGGCACTTGGACTGTGGCTTAGTGCCTCAAAATGCACCCCAGTTGTTAATTAATCCACAATAACTGCACACCCTGTAGTGGGTTATTGTTTACTTACCTGCTTTAAAACAAAAGGCTTGCAATGCACCTCCAGCCATCCTGTTTCTTTTACAATGTTGTCAACATATTCAACATACCACTGGGAACCGGAGCAGTTCCATGAGACTGGAGGAGAGTTAACATAGTTCAGCTACATAAAAGTAGCAGCAGGGAGGAGTCTGACAACAATAGCCTCAAAAATCTTGTTTTGAGAAAACTAATGGAAACCCTGTTAAAAGAAATCAAGTGGAATATCTTGAATCCATGGGGTTGCAAGACAAATGACAGCATGGATTTATGAGGGGAGGGCATGTCAGACAAATCTGATTGATTTATTTGACTGGATTACCAGGACAATAGATCAAGAAAGTGTGGTTAATTTGACTTAATTGGAACTGTACTATGTATGGAAAAAATAAAGAAATTTGATAGTCTAGGGGTGGTAGCCAAAGGTGTAAACCGGATAAAAAAACTGGTTAATGGATATATGTGTAAGATGGTAATAAATTACCTTTCTCAGGTACTTAGTGAAATGGCACAAGGGAAGATACAACAGAAATAATACAATAATAATAATAATAATAATAATAATAATAATAATAATAATAATAATACAGGCTTACTACCAACAGTGAAAAACACTGGGAAAGCTTCCAGTTTTCCTTTCTAGGTAAATGCAGTATCTCATCATAGAGAAGCTATGTGCTACATAGAGTCGTATATCTAATAATGTCCATAGCAACTACTAAAGAAGATACATAAAAAGCATATAATTGGCCAAAAACAGGTGGCCTGAGTAACCATCCTAACTAACATGAGAAGTTGCTTAGCTTGCATAGATAGTGATACAATGAGATCTCTGTAAATGCCAAGGTCAGTTGCAATTACAGGGATGCACAAGCACTAAAGATGGCACTGTTGCTTTACTTATAATAATACAGTACAAATAGAGTGAAAAGCATCCCCCAGAACTAAGATATATTGGTAAAACATAATAGATCATAATATGCATTAGTAAAACACAGTAGAACATAGATCCTGACACTTATGTTTGTACAATAAGTGTCTCTGTCCTAAGGGTAGTACAGGTACCTACATATATGTTGCTGTCCATGAGGTGGGGGTACAATCAGTGATGCTGGACCATAGATAAAATTCCCTCCCTTGTAGCCTTCAGAAGAAAAGGCAACAACCACAGGAAAGTAATGGGAATGAGCTAAAAGTTAGCTTACAAGCCCGACGCATGAGCCTCGTAAAGAAATTATAGTTGTTCTCAGTGTTGTCTTAGAGTATTTCACAGACAGCAAAGGGTTAGTATCAGAAAAACAATCAAAAATGCTTGGATAATAACAAAAGTTTTGAAAGTCAATTCTAACCAAATATTGGATAGGGCAGTGCTTAAATCACCATCATGAATTAGATCATTAAGAGCATCACCAGCCCTAGAAATGTTATTGCTAATAGAAATCAAATGCAAATTTTTCCTAGCTAAAAGATGTTGCAAAGAAAGAGTCAAAGGGTCAATGTGCACATTAAACACGGGCAGATGTTGAGACAAGGCAAGCAAGTATTGTGGATCAGTATCAATAACATCTGGTTCAGGGAGAGGAACAGGAGTAATGACTGTGTGACCAAATACTGTTTTCTGCTGTGGCTTAAAACAGAAGTTAGGGGCTGAAATATCACAGTTTTTTTTTACCATAAGCAAAGAATTTATGATTTGTCACAACACAATACTCTCCATTGGAATTATAAGTAACTCTTACAGTTGGAACCCTCCATCACTATAGATGAATGGGAAAGGCAAATGACTGGTTGGAGAGCCATGAAGTGAAGTGATGTACCTCTTTCAGGTAGCTTCAGGATGCAGCTGTTTTGGCATCAGGCTCTGAAGATACAGCTTGTGAAGATTCGGATTCATTATCCGCGTTAGTCATGTTGGACAGCAGATCATCACCTAAAGAGTAGGACCAGTCGAGATGTTCTGGGGAGTAGCCACAAACAGGTTTCACAATGTCGAAAACATCACAGCAGCACAGGTAGTAGTATCTCTTCTTGGTGCAACAGTTCATAGGGGGAACCACCCAGGCTTGGAGCATGGAGTGGTAGATCAACAAAGAAAGCAAATCAGTTCTTTCTCAGTAGATGTTCTCGTCAAGATGTCCAATGGAATTAATAGCAGCAAATTTGTCAAAGGCAGAAGTTTGTGGATCAAAACGGGGTAGTGACACAGTAAAGGTAATAAACATATTATCATGAATTGAGCAAGTCTTAGTAAAGTAACAAGGTGCTTGATTTGGATATTGTGAAACATATCCAAGATTTCTAGTAGTAGACATAGAAATATTAACAGAATTTGCTAAACACATAATAATGCAGCCATTAAATTTGCAATGAGGACAAAACCATTTAGCCGTTCTCCTATCATGAATAAGATCTGGAATGCATCCTGTTTCCAAGTCCCTGAAGAGATTGGTAACAGTGGCAATTACTTAAGAACCATAAGCGGAGCATAAAAGTTCATGGGCAATATATTGCTTGTCTACCTCCTTTTTATTTTGAAAAATCAGTTCATTAATCTTGTTCTTAGTATCATTGAACCCTTTGGCAATTTTCTGCATGTTATTTACAGTAAAATGTTCTTCTTTACTTGAACCATCTACACCATGTAACATTAAGGGTAGGATATCATTTTTAACAGCTTGCTGAAAATTAAGTGTTTGTGCTTCAATTGCAGCTATATCTGCTCTATTCTAGATAGACACACCTGAGCCAAGAAGGCTAGCAATGGTGCCTGCTGCACCAGTAACATCTGCAGTGTCATGCCTAGTGCATGGTATAGCTTTAGCATTAGGTGCGGGTCTAAAAACTTCTTCATGATCAGTGGTATGAGGTCCACTAACTGGATCATTTCTGTGGTTTTGGTAAGCAGCTACAATATCTGTAAGCATCATACTGAAAAATTTGGAAGTGTTCATAGTGTGACAGAGACCAATCTCAGTCATGTTCCAATGTGTGAGATTAAAAATAACTGGGACATGGATAAATTGTACATTATTAAGCAGGGCTTCTGGAAGGGAAGTGGTGGTCAAACCATTAGGAGGACCAGCCTCCTAGGGAGGACATTCAGTCATTTCCTTTTTGGTGGGCGGGACTACAGAAAGAAATAGAGCTTCAGTAGCTACATAGTTTTCAAGACAGAAAGCACGTGAATCCTCAAAGGTGAGGCAGTCACAAAAGGAAGGATCTATCACAGCAGTAAAAGTGTAGTGATTAGTATGTCTGGGAGAAGTCTGTCAATCAGAGAATGTACCATTTGGTGAGATGCCTGTGTTGGGCCATCCCTGAAAAGTACCTTTGGATAAATGAGCTACAGGAAGTGTAAAACCATTAAGATCGGTTTCCCATTGTATTTGCAATGTGAATTTGTCTGGAGCTACTACCATGGCATTAAGATAGGCATCTGAGCCTTCCTTAGCAGTAATCATTTTGTTGGGAACATTAATATGAACTCCCATTGGGGTCAAATGTTCAAGTTTGCTAAGAAAATGTTGTACACATTGTTTGTATGCATCCAGTAGGGGTTTGTTCTGAGAGGTCAGTTAGAGAAAGTTGTCCTACCAGGATGAGGAGGTGCAAGATAGCCATCTTGCAAGTGTACCTGAAAGAAACTGAAAGGGTTATTAAGTGAGGGGTACTATTTCTCCCTAAGTAGGTTAGGAAAATTAATTTTAGTCACCTTTGTACAGCTTGAGTTGATTAGCCTGGAACCACTTGTCGGTGGTCTGTTTTTGCTGTTGAACTTGGATCTGATAAATAGCAGGACTGAGTCTGTTGACAATGTGATATGGGCCTTCCCATTTGCTGGCAAATGAATGAGTTGGTTGTCTGTATTGAAGAAGCATAACTTGGTCTTCAACTTGACAGTTGACTTCTTTGACATGCTTATCAAAATGAGCTTTAGCTTGTTGTTGAGCCTTACCCATTTGATTAGCAGTGAACAGGTGTGTCTTCATGATATCCTCATGAAGCTTTTCAATGTACTTATCCACATATACTTCATCTGTAGTAGGAGTGTGGAGATCAATCAACAGGTGCTCAGGTAATCTCATGGCTGTACAACTCATAATCTCATAGGGTGTGCACTGTTTAGTTTCTACAGGAGTGCCCCGATTGTCATTAGTAGTAGTGGCAAGAGGGAATCCCAGTCCATGGGATTGCCATTGATGAATTTGCATAACATCTGTTTGGTTCTTCTGTTTGCTTTTTCTATCTGGCCTAAGGATTGAGGATGGTAAGGGATACTGAATTTCTGATCAACTCCAAACATTTGGAGTGTCTGCTTCATCAGCTCAGCTGTAAAACTAGTTCCCCTGGTCTGAGTCTAACTTTAGGGGTAGGCCTCACTTGGAGAAGAATTGATCCACGAGGATCTTGGCAGTTGTTTTTGCCATGTTATTCTTAGTGGGGAATGCTTCCACCAACTTAGAAAATAAATCTGTGACAACAAGTGCATACTCTTTGTTCTTGCTGGAGTTGGTAAGGGGGTCAATGAAATCGATTTGGATCACATTCCATTGTCCAGTTTGCCTTTGTGGCAAAAATCTGGCATTTCTTTTCACTGAAATTGGGTTGTTCTAGGCACACACTATGCAGTTATTCACATAGTGGTCTACATCTTTTGCCATGCCAGACCACCAGATGACAGTTTTGAGTCTCTGGAGGGTGTTGTTTGCCCCCAGTTGTCCACCAGTGGGGTGTCATGAACCCTAAGGATGAATTCAGTTCACAAAAATTGTGGTGCAACCCACAGTTTGTCACCTGCATCTTCTTTTTGATACCAGATGAGCTTCCGATAACTAGATAAGTATATGTTGTCAGAGTGTCTCTTGTATGGACTACCAACAGGTAGTTCCTGTTCAGTTTCTTTGTCCAGGAATTTAAACACATTATTTAGTTCTGGGTCAGATTTCTGTGCAGCAGAAAGATACAGTGGAGGTTCTGGTACTGGTTTCTGCCTGGTGTTACTGGCTAAGAAAATAGCTGCCATAGCTACTGGGTGAGTCATTGTCCATGCCCCCCCCCGAGTGAATACTTAGGCAAGCAAGTCTGCTCAATCATTGAATTCATGGTAAAGGTCAGATTTACAGTAAGCTTTTACCTTGTGGATGCACAGTTTATGAGTAAACTGTTGTGTCATGGTGTATATACACAAACAAATCCCTGTATTTGACAGGTGTACCATCAGAGGATGTAAAGTTCTTCTTGTCCCAGAATGGTAGAAACTCAGTAAGGGAAGAGCAGACCCAATTAAAGTCTGCAAAGATGATGGCATCCTTGTCACCATGGGGCATGACCGCTAAAGCACAGGCCACAGCTGCCAATTCTGCATACTGTGAGAAGATGACAGTGAATTTTCTGAAATGCACTTGAAATCACCATCTTGATCTAATATAAGCACACCAAATCCTGCTACCTGTTCTCCATCCACATAGGAGGTGCAGCCATCTGTAAAGATGTGATACGTGCTGGCATCTTCTCAAACATCTGATGTAACCGGAAAGAATGGTCCTGGCTCAGGTACATCAGGAGGTTGGCGTGCACAGTCATGGGGCTTACCTGTGTAGAATAGGTCATGGTCCAAGATGGATGACATTTTTGCAGGTAGTACTTTGATGTCCCTGTCCTGCAAAAGCAGAGACCAGTGATCAAGTCTGATGTTGGAAACTGAACCATCTTTTACCTTGTCTGAAAGCAAGAAATTGGTTGGAGTGTGACAGATATGCAAGACAATAGAAGCATACCCAATGATGTACATGAAATGTTTAACAGCCCAGTAGGTTGCCAAGAGTGTTCTTTCACAAAGACTATACTTTCTCTCTACCTCTACTGGGGACAGCATCTGGGATGCATAGGCAATGGGCCTAAAGTATCCATTGTACTTTTGTGACAGCACTGTAGACATGGCCACATCAGAAGTGGCAGTCTCTAAATGGAATGGGAGATTTGGATTAGGGTTGATCAGTGCAGGGACTGAGGCTAAGGCCTGCTTGAGCTGTGTAACAGTGTCAGTGTAATTGGGGCCCCATGTCCATGGGACATTCTTTTTCAGAAGTTTGATACAAGGGAGCAGCCTTCAAGGCAAAATCAGAAATAAAATCCCTGGAATAGTTTACCATTCCTAAGAAGCATCTGAGGATTGCCACGCTAGTAGGATGTGGTAGATCTTGCAAGCCCTGGATCTTCTTGACAGCTGGGCTTCTAACTTGGCCAAGGAAAATTACCACTTTTTCACACAATTTTGCCTTAGAGGGTTTGAACTTGAGGTCTGCTCTCTTGAGGAGAGACAGACGTTCATCTAGAAGGGCCAAATTAGCTTCTTTCATGGTGGTTGTGAGAAGCAAGTCATCTACGTACTGCTGGTGTGGAGAACCCCCACAGAACATCCATCATGTGGAGATGGAAAAGGGAAGGCTGTTGTGAAAGCCCTGGGGAAGGCAGGTCCAGGTGTTCTGGCATCCATCAAAGGTGAAAGCAAATTTGCATTGGCTTTCCTGTGCTAATAGGAGTGACCAAAATCCATCAGATATGTCAAGAGCTGTGAACCACTTTTTGTCAGCTGTCAACAGCTTGAATACGTCAGGTGCTGATGCTACTATTGGGGTGCAATGGGGGGCAACTTGATTAAGTTTTGTGTAATCAATTGTGAGTTTTCAAGCTCCATTTGACTTTTTCACAGGCCAAATAGGAGAATTAACAGTCATGACATAGGTCCTAATCACTCCTTGCTGTAGCAGTGACTGGGTGTTCTCCCTCAGTGAAGGCAAAGCTTCATCAGGGAATGGGTACTGTTTCTGCCTCTCAGGGTCAGGCCCTGTGATTTCAATGATTGTATGCATTCTACCACAATTGTGCTTGTTAGTGGCAAACATGTCAAGGTGTTTTGGCAGCAGAAGTGTAAGCTCAGAAAAGAGGTCATGACTTTTGAACAAAACCATGACATCATACTCCTTGTTGTTATGGGAGAAGGCTGCCACCATATGCTAGTCTGGAATGCTGACAGCATGACATTGGCCTTTGATCTGAAGGAGTAGCCTGTTGGCTAGTTCCACTACATAGCCATGTACTGCTAGGAAGTCAATTTTCAATATGCTTGGGTGATGATGTAATACCATGAGGTCAAAAGCAAAATCAGTTCTGAGGTGACCTATCACCACAGGTAGAGGAACAGATCGGTAGGTGTGTAGTTGAGTACCACCTGCACCCTGGGCACTGGTCTTCTAGCTGGTAGACCAGTCAGATGAGACTAGGTCCTCATCATGGAGGACTGACATGGGTGCTTCGGTATCCAGAAGTATTGTAAGTTGATGGCCCCCAAGCATGGCCTTTACACAAGCCGTCCATTTGTGTCAACAATCAAGTCATTCACAATCTGGACTAGGGCCTATAACTGTCAATCAGTATTCTCAGAATCATAATCATCATCCTGTTCCTGGAATCTGAGGCCTGCAGGATCTTTCGAGGCCTCCTGTATGTCTTGCACAGGATACAAATGTACCTGTGATGTCGCAAGCCCTGTAAGGGCCTGCAGGCATGGTTCTTCCTTGGTTGTTGCATTGGTCTGTCCAGTAACTGGTGCCACAAAAGGATTATTCCCTCCACTATTCATTTGTTTTACAGCTGAGGCCAGGAAAGAGTTCCCCTGACCGCATGGCTGTCTGGCAGCTGGAGCAAGGGCTGCTATGGTGTGTTTGCCTTTAGTGTTCCTCTCAGCATGGATTTCCTCCAATAGCTTGCTGAGGGTCTCATTTTCATCTTTGATCTGTACATAAGTAGGGCCTTTGCCATTCTGGATATTCTGCTGGGCATTTGTATTTTTCAAATTGCTTCTGTCTCTGTTCCTATTGTTTCTATAATTCTGCCCCCCTTGTGCAAATGCTTGTCGTCAGAAAAGGTATCATTTTTTTGGCTATTGCCCTCCATGGTGTAGTGGGCTGGGACCTCGAGTGTGGGTGGTATCACAGACACTTTATTGGATTTATTGGAAGTGAGGTTACGGAGGTAAACCTGTTATGCTCACTCTGTTTTTGTGAGAATATTCGCAAAGGAATCAGTACTTGGGTAAACATTGAGTTCAACCTTTTCCCACAAGGCCAAAGTCATGTTCCAGATGTACAAATCCTTGCAATCAATTTGGTCTCAGTCTGCAAGTTCGCCTGCTAGGCCTTTGCCAGTGTTGTATGTGAACCATAACTGTTGGTGGTAGGCCACGGGCTTTCTTTGGCATTCTGCTTAACCTTGTAGGCCAAGCTGGCTCCCATGATGTCCAGGGAGTTGGTGGCTATGAGGGCCATGGCAATGTTGTCATAGGCAAGGGTGTCAGAGTTGCATACTGTCTCTGGGAGTTTGGCCCAGATGTGAGGCTCTATCATCTGTTGCAAGATTTGAACCTGCTACTTGGGCTGGAGAGAAAGCTTCTTGTAGATGGAGCACACCTTTTCCAAATGGTAACTGAGATTGTCAGATGGGCCCATCTGTCAGATACTTTGGTAAATTTGCTGGACAGAGTGAGCAACTTGTAGGGGGTTGGATGTATGCATAGTCACATTCAATTCAATACATTTCATGTTGCCACAAAAAGCAGGTTTCCACTGCTACATCAGTGACTGCCTTGTATGCATGATCCTGTTTGATGGTTTCTTTGAACATTTTGTCAATTTAATCCCTAATTGCTCTCTTTTGATCCTTCAGTACAGTAATGTTACTGATAGCCTCCTGAATTAGGCTGTGAATCTCTGACTTATCATCCCTGGGGAGAGGTGCAAGTGGAGGAGCATCATAGAATACAGACCTTCCACTTGTGTCATGGGGCAGCCATCTTGATGTTGTATGTGGTATCTGCCATGTTTGTGTAGACATGGCAATGCAGCATGTGTGCCAATGTAGGCACCATCTTGTGGATGGCTGGGGGAAATTACACCACCATGGGGTTGGACTTACGTGTGACGCAGCATGCCTCATCATCTAAGTCAGATTTATCATCGCTGGATGGCACAGTCTCAATGGGTGTATACTGAAACCCATTCATGGCCTTAACATGGCTGGTAAGAACCTTCCATTGATGGCACAGCTTTGCCATCTTTTTTCTACACTTCTTGTGACAAGCTCTTGCAGTGCCCTGCTCAATACCTTTCTCAGCTTAATGCTGCAGCACTCTATACACGGTGCCCAATTCAACATGTTCCCTAAATTATTTCTCCAACTCACAACTGACTCTCTGATACTCCTCTTTCAACTCAGCATTCTCCTCTCTCAAACCTTCATTCATATTGCTCAAAATATCATTCAAACATGCTGTTTCTTATCACATTTCAACCTTTCATAATCATCTCTCGACATACAAATTTCCCTCTCAGTGTCTTGAGCAGTACAGTGCAATAGTCTATTATTGGCATCGCAGAGTGACTGTGTCTCCTCTGCTAGTTTCTTTTCCTTTGTCTGTAACTCCAATGCCTGCAAGCCCATCTCTTTTTTAAGAGTGGCATTTTGCAGTTGAAGGGGGCACACCTCACTTTGAGACCCTTAACAGTGGTATATAAAGCTGCAACCAAAAGACCTTTAAGGCTGTATTTTTTGGTTGTTTGTTTGGACTGTACGTATTGGTCAGATATAAGCACCAATGTTTTTTTCTGCAGATTTTGCATCCAGCACAAAATTTGTCCATCAGCCATGGGATGTGAGGTAGTTTGAGACATCAAGTCTCAGTTCAGTGCAAAGTTCAGACATGACAAATAAGGGGTAGACAAACAAACAAAGAAGCAGTTGGAAAACTGGACAAAATCCTTGGCACTGTCACCAGCTGCTTTCCGGTCCCTGGTGGGTAAACAGTGATGCCAAGGTGGTATGCTGTCACTCACAGAGTGAGTGTAAGGGGGTTCAGTGTGGGTCTACCACACCTGAGACCAAGATGGTGGGGATCCACCACAACTGTTACCACCGTAAATATGAGTAGGTCCAAGTAGATGAAAATCACACTATACCACTCAACATTCAAATAAATTGAGTGGAATCTTCTTTTGTACCTTCCAACCTGCACACATTTGCCAAATGTAAGGAGGTAATAAATTATCTTTCTTGGGTTCTTGGTGGAATGGCACAAAGGAAGAGACAAGTGGTGCACATGTAATAAACAAAATTTATTGTAGGTAAATAATACAGGCTTACTACCAACAGTGAAAACACTGGGAGAGCTTCCAGTTTTCCTTATCTAGCTAGATACAGTCTCTCATCTCAGAGAAGCTACGTACTACAAAGGGTCTTATACCCTGATAATTTCCATAGCAACTACTAAAGAAGATACATAGAAAGTATATAATTGGCCAAAAGCAGCTGGCCTGCGTAACCATCTTAACTAACATGAGAAGTTACTTAGCTTGCATGGATAGTGATACAATGGGATTTCTGTAAGTCCAAGGTCAGTTGCAATTACAGGGATGTACAAGCACTAACGATGGCACTGTTGCCTTTCTTATAATAACACAGTAAAAATAGAGTGAAAACATCTCCCAGGACTAAGATATATTGGTAAAATATAATGGAGCATTAAATGCATTATTAAAATACAGTAGAACACAGATACTGACACTTATGCATATACAATAAGTGTCTCTGCCATAAGGTTAGTACATGTACCTATTTATATGTTGCTGTCCATGAGGTGGGGGTACAATCAGGGGTACTGGACCATGGATAACAGGTGGCAGAGGGTGGTGGTAAATGACATTCATTCTAATGAGGGGGAGAAGGACCAGCGGGGTGCACTTGGTTCAGTATTGGGATTGGTCCTGTTCAACATATTCATATGTGACATTGCAAAACAACTTGAAGGGAATGTATAGCTTGCTGCAGATGATCTGTAATAGGTTGGATACTCATGAGGTGGTGAAGAAAATGAGTATGAACCATAGAAAACTTGAGGAGTGGTCTTAAACATGGCAGCCAGTGTTCAATGCCAAAAAGTGTAAAATCATTCACCTAGGGCAGAGACCCAGAAATTGAGTGTAAAATGGAGAGAGAGGTACTGTCAGTAACTAAGCAGAAAACAGACTTTGGGGTTATAATATCTAATTACCTCAAAGCCACAGGGTATTGTGGCAAGGCAGTGGGCAGGGCCGGTGCAAGCTGTGATGCATAGGGAGAGGTGTGACAAACAGAAGGCGAATGAAGATATTACCACTATATAGATAATTGGTAAAACCACACCAGGATTAAAGTATATCATTTTTGGAGGCCACAGCTCAGACAATACATAGAGAGGGTAAAGGTAGTGCAAAGGAGGGTAACTAAAATTGTACATGGTTTGCAAGAGAAACTATGTGAGGAGATACTGAGGGATCTCAACATCTACCCCCTGGAGGAGAGGAGGTAATAGGGGAACATAATAAAGATGTAAAAGTAACTCACAAGGGTGAACAGAGTACAGGAAGAGAGTCTGTTTCAAATGAAAAAGTGTAACAGAAAATTATGGCATGTTTCAAAGTTAGAAGGTGGGGAAATTCATGAGGGATGTAAGGAAACACTACTTCACTGAAAAAGTGGTGGATGCCTGGAACAGTCTGCCACCAGAGCAGTAGGGGCAAAAACAGTTGGGGGTTTTAAACAAGCATTGGGATAGGCAGAAAGGAATACAGGGCAATAAAAGGGGATGAGGTATTGTTGGAGACCAGTTAGAGTCTGCTGAGACAGATGAGGCAGGGGAAATGTGGGCAGACTGGGTTGGCCAAGTGGTCCTTTTCTGCTAACAAATTGTATGTTTCTATGTAGCCTCCCATGAATCCAGCCTTATTATTATACTCTCACTGGCCCTTTGCTTTCTCCAGTATAGCAGGTCAAGCGTATGACTGGGAAATATTCATAGATATGGCTTCCTTGTAATTACAAAATTTCAGTTTTCACAAAGACTCATGGAATTTGGCTTTAAGTACTGATTATATTTTGCAACTTTTGGCAGCTTATAACTTGAACATATCTACAAGAGTAATTATATAATTTCAGAAATTGGAAGTGCCTGTTTGGCTTTCTGCAGCTGAGAGTAAACATTGATGCCTTCTTAGATAGTTAAGTGAATTGTAATATGTTTGGAATTTTATTGTAATTTATCATGTTTTTATGATGTATTTTTATAATGTTTGTAGTGTTTGATGGTTTTGTATTGAAATTTGAAGTTATGACTAATTTGTTCAGTGCCTTGATATATTGAAAGGCGCTATATAAATAAAATTATTATTATTATTATTTCAGCCACAGTCTCCTCCCCTAATTTAAATTTTTTAAATAAATAGCATCTGATCTTTGCCTCAAGGCACTAATTCTGCCTGGTAATGGATGTAGGATATCATTTTTGTACAGCTGTTTGTCATTCTAAAATGTTACCAAATTTCCAGTGTAGCCAGAACCTACCTCCACACACCACTCATTCATATGAACAGATGAATATACAATTGAGCCATCAGAAAAAGACCTTGAGGTCTATCATGTCTGCTCAAGTTTGCAGACCCCTCATTCATCTATGTGTTAAAACAAAAAATTTGTATACTCTGGCATTCTGTCTTGGTTCAAAATGGCAGAACCCCCAAAAATGATAATAATAATGATATGCTACTGGTTTCCCCCAAACTCAATTCAGACTTTTTTAAATTCCCCTGGGTGTCCACTCCAAGTCATTTGTCCCTAGGTGATTAATAATTCCAGCTTTTCTCCCTCCCACACATTCCCATTACTAAGTGCTACATCCTGTTCATATCTAAGGCAACTGTTTTTCAGTTTTTACCAGAAAACCCAGTAAAGTTCCAGAATTTTGACTGGCTACACTCCGGTAAAAACAATTTAATGGAATTTGACATTTTATACCATATCAGTAGATCTACAAAACTTGCATTTTTCTTATAACTGCTTCCTGTACTATCTCTAATTTGCTTCATTTAATGTTATGTACATTAAGCCATCTTATTCTGATCATTTATATACATACTAAAAGAATGACAGTAGAATCCGAGTAAAATCCAGAAATGAGACTAACAATCACTGGTGCAGTGCTTGGTTTTCCTGAAATGTCATGTCCTGAAAACAGAATTTCATTACTTTAATCACCATAAAACAGTGGCCTTCAATCGGTCTCTCTCTCAGCTGTTGATCCAGGGAGAAATCAAGCTGTGCTGTTTTCTTTTTTTGTTTCCCTCATGCACATATCTTTCAACACCACTTATAATAGAATTCACAATAATCAGTACCTTCTTAGCTTTGTTGGTATCACTAGATTATATTGTTTTCCTCATTGTTTTACCAGAGCTTATATTGGTAATTTGTAACTCAACACTGTCGGAGTCCCTCTGGTTGTTAATTATATTAAATCATTTACCAAGTGATACAAAATTATTAATAATTAATAATAATAATGTTATTTATAACGTGCAATTCAAATGTCAAAGTGCTGTACAGATATAAAATAAGAAATTTAAAAACAAGGAAGAAAATTCAATACGCTCAACCAATTAATTCAACATAGTCACACTGAAAGTGTTACCTCCTACTTCTTTTTGAATTGTTTTCCCTTTCCATTTAAAATTTCTCTCCACTGTCTGCCAGCCATCCTTTTGAAATGTTTAGAACTCCTTGGGGAAGTTTTTTTTTTCTCAGTTCCTTGAATTTGTCCAATATCTACCTATTGATTTGTTCTTGTGAGCTGTAATATCAAAGATAGCATGTAAATTACGTATATAGTAAAGCACAATGACACATATACAGTCATTGATGGAGGGAGGATTTGATTGTTGATATTAAAAAAAAAGAAATAACAATGTCTTGTAAAAATACAAAATATAAATAATACAAGAGATGTACTTACAGTAGGTGTTATTTTGTGTCATCAATATTATGCTTGTACATAATTTGCAAATAGCATGTTTATATGTCTTGTTTTGTGTCTTTAGTTATTTTCTTTTGGTGACTTGAGAGTTGCCAATAAAATAAAAAATTGTGTATTTATGGTTGGCATTTGACTGTCTGTCTGTCTTAATCAAATTGATTTAAATAATGATTTAAGCTAGGTATTGCACACTATTAGGAGTTACTGTCTCATCCTGGAAGCATGCACTACGAGAACTCTGAAAATGCTAAAATCGCCAATTAAAGAGCAATCATTTCCCTTCATGAATCACCTTGTCAAAAAATAATTAAAGCTGCAGGTTTCTATTTCTTTGAAAAGGCAGTGGTACTTCTCCTTGGGTGTGTTCATTAAAGAACTTTTTAATCACACAAATGTTGGTGTGTTTTTATTTTAATAATTCTGGGTGCTTTTACATGTTTCAATCTATTGTTCTGTGGCATTGAATTTATGTTGAAAAATTTGCAAAGGCACAATATTTAGATTCTCACAACAGTTCACAGTATCAATATCATACTTTAGTTGTAATCTAATTGTTTAGTCTTCTTAAATTCTCTGTTCAACAAAGAAAATTACAGCCAGCTGATAGTAGGCCTTCTACAAGGCTGTATTGCTGTTCACAAAAACACTACCATCTCTCACAAAGTTGAACATACTAAGTCAGGTCTTATCACAAAATGTTCCATATACATAAAGCCTGAAAAGCCATCATTTTTAAATTAATTATTCTTCTAATTCTGCCATGCACTTGGGGAATAAACAGTGGGTACTGGGCAACAGGTCACTTTCAGCAACCCTGTTTCTGCTACCAGTGTAGGACCCATGACCAAAACAGATAAAACAGCCACCAGCCCCCAACAAGACAACCTGCAGCACCACCTCCAGCAAACCAGTCTCTGGTACCAGCATAGGACCTATAATTAAAACAAAACCAAGAGCCAACAGCCACTAGCCACTAGCCAACAGCCATTTAGCAAGTAGCTCTACCTGGAGCAACCTGGTCTCTGGGGCCTGTACAAGACTTGCGTCTAAAACAAAGTAACAAGCCACCACATACCAGCCCTCTGTCAGTAGCCAGGTGCCAGCAGCCAGCCAGCAGCACCACATCTAGTAACCCAGTTTAAGGTACAAGCCTAGAACCATGACCAATAACCCAGTCAGCAGTCATAAGTCACTAGCACCCTGTCAAGAGCCAGCCATCCAACAGTACTACCAGCATTACTTCCTCCAGAAACCCAGTCTCTACTACAAGTATAGAATCCCTGATCAAACTGAAGAAAACAGCCAGCAGTCAGCCAGCAGCCAGCCAGCAAAACCAACAGCAGCAGTGCCTGCTTCAATCTGAACTCTGATTTCAGCACAGGCTCCATGACTAAAACACAACCAGTAACAACCAGCCACTAGCCAGCTAGCCAGCAGCACTACCTTCAGCAGCCTGGTCTCTGGTACTAGCATAGGATCCATGACTAAAGCACAGCCACCAGGTTGTCACAACCAGCCAGCCAGCAGCATCATCTATAGCAGCCCATTCACTTGTACCAAGGTAGGACACATGTAGCCAACCAGCCAGCAGCATCCCCAGCATACTATCTTCAGCAACCCAGATCTGGTACAAGACATACAGTATGACCAAAACATAGCCAACAGCCAGACAGTAAGCCATCAGCAACACTTCTAACAATGCAGGTGTTGGTACCAGCACTGGACCTGTGAATAAAATCTAAGGCAGCAGCCAGCAAGTCAGCAGTACCACCTCCAGCAACCCAGTCTCTGGTACCAGCCCAGGACCTGTAATTAAAACAAAACCAAGAGCCAACAGCCACTCTACCTTGAGCAACCTGGTCTCTGGGGCCTGTGTAAGAGTTGTGTCCAAAACACAGCCACAAGCCACCACATGCCAGCCATCTGTCAGTAGCCAGGTGCAAGCAGCCAGCCAGCAGCACCACCTCCAGCAACCTTGTGTCTGATACATACATAATACCGATAACAAAATACCAATAACCATAATACCTATAACACAACCAGCAGTCAGAAGCCACCCTTTCAGCCAGCAGCACCACATCCAGTCACCCAGTCACTTGTACCAGCATAGGATCCATGATAAAACCCAGCTAGCATCTAGCAGCCAGCAGCCACAAGCCAGTGGACTGCAGTACAATATTTATTAACCCAGTCACTAATACCAACATTAGACAAGTGAGCTTAATACAGTGAACAGCCAATAGCTATCCAGCAGGATCATCTCTAGAAACCTTGTCTCTGATTCCAACATAGGATGCTGAGCAATCCACAGCCAGCAGTCAATAGTCACCAGTGACCAGTCACCAGTAAGCAACTCATCATCCTGAAGCACCACTAGCAGTACCACCTCGAGCAAGCCTGTCTCTGCCACTACTAGCATAGGATCCATGACCAAAACACTGCCAGCAACCACCAGCAACCTGCAGTCAGTTAATGCATTGTGTGTGGCTTCCCAGTAGTAACCACATGTCTGTGTATTGGGAGAAGGGCCTACAGATTCATCCATATCTGGATGACAGAAGCACTAGGGCACAATCTTAATTGCAGCACAGGGAGTAGTATAGGTGGACACCACAAAGTTGCAGTACTGTGCACACATAAATAACCAAAGAAAGAGAACACTGATGGAAATGTTCTTCAGCACAGACTACCCCCCCAGGCTTGATAGAGGCTCATATGCCAGCCTACAGTATCTGCAGTATCTGAAAAGGCAATCTGGCTAATGCTAGGGCTGATGGCAGCAAGCACTGACTCCAGGTAGTGGGCCAGGTGCTGATCTACTTCCTCTCCAGATCCATCAACTGCAACTCTAGTCTCCACAGGCAAATTCACCATTAGCCAAGGTTTCTGTTCCACCTCAGTGACCTCACACCTCACATGTGGTACAGGGCAGATGAACTAGACTCAGGAAGTGCATACTGCAGATGGACCAGAATGCAAGCCATCAGCACAATGGACTGGAAACTTATGCTATGTATGGCATCACTTCTGAAACTATGGAGCTGAATGAAAACAATGCTACACATTGCTGTTTGTCAAGATGGGACCAGTTTTCAGGGGACCTCCCACATCCAAAGGCAGATTGCTATATCAACACTTTCTAATCCAGTCAGACACCATATAGGGATTATTCAGCTAGGAGGTGCTTCCCTTGATTTACAGACATTGGGAGATACTGCTTCATGATCTCATAATATCTGTAACACTGACAGGACCCTTGAAAACACCATCAAATTGGTAATAAGGTTATTGGTGGTGCTATATATTAAAAATGGTGAACACAAAAAATGGGTGATATTCTTGAGGAAAGGGAATATGCTGAAATTTCTTCTGGGTCCACAGACCCCTGGAAAAACAGTTCCATGCCATGGTAAAAGAGCATAGCCTATTCATTTGTAGCAGGTGAATACTTGAATGCTAGGATTACTCTTACACCCCTGTCATATTGGAAACAAGAAACAAGAAATGAATAGGCACAAGCCCATTGGGAAGACTGGTCAGATTGCTTTGATGTCTCAGAGATGACAAATAATGGTATAAATAACTTGTACCACATACATATGTTGATTGCTGGTAGAATTCCTGTCTTGGGAAAGTCCAAACACAATCATTGTGGACAACATCAAAGAAACCCATTCATCTGATGGAATTTTCTTCCACTGGTTCATCACATAACAGAAGAATTACCACAAGTAGGATGTCTTGGACAAGGAATGAACCAATCACAATATGAATTGTCTGGATAATATTGGTTATACTGGAGGATTACTGTGCCTCATCTTCCACCTATTTTTTTGTTTTGCTTTTTTAACATGTATACTTGCAAGGATTAGTGTATTTACATGTACAAAACTGGATTTGTCTGAAAATTGTCTTTGGATTGGATATAAAATTCCTGTATAAAAAATAAACTTTTACTTACTTACTATGTAGCAAGATAACCCATAATTAAATGAGCATTGTGTCTTATCTAACAAGACATTGAAGTGGCATTCAATGTGGTAGATTTCTTTATGGCAGATGAGATCTGTGTGTGTACTGTAATACTTGAACTCCAATATGTATTCCTGCCTCTCTAAGATTACTTATGATTTATTTTTTCAATACTCCACTGGAACCGTGTGCTCTGCATGTATCGAAGCAGGATAAACTTTGAGTCAGTTTTGATTTAGAGCAGGGTATCACTGTTAAAAGACAGGTCAATGAGAGCCAGCCATTCAAGCCTGGAGCCTAGCCTGGCAGAATTTAGAGTTTGGAGCATTAGTTTTGGCTATGTATTGCTGCTGTGTGCTGGTGAAAAGATTGGGATGTTGCTTGTATTTGAACCCAAGGTCTCTTGTTTATCAGGCTATAGCTGATTCCTCAGTGCCACCAAGCTGGCATGGCCACATTGAATATCATATTGATTCTCTTACTGGGGAATGTCCATAGCCTCAGTGAGAAGGTAACTGTCTGAATGAGCTTCCCAAGCATGGAATACCTTTCATGAGGCATTAAAAAGCAAAGGAGATTGGGATTTCCTGCTTGAATCACCTCAGTGCTGACCCATTGAAAGCAAAAAGGGGTAAAGGACCGAAGAGGACTTAGAACCTGTCTCTGATGGGTTTGTTTGCATGGCCAAGCCTGAGATGACGTGTGATAAACATTGGGCCTCTTGTTTTCTTAGATGAGAATGCTTTGTTATAAGACAGGCAGAGTGAGCTTGCTACTGGAATAGAGCCTAGACAGCCATCTGTTATGTTATTCAGAATGAGACCATGCCTCCTTAGTGCAGCTCCTAATCATGCCATATGCATTGGAAGATAATGCCATACAGTAGATCTGTGCTCTGCTGCCTACTCAGCATTACAGCCTCATGGAAGCGTAAGAGGAGCACCGAACTTCATGTAGGATTTGAGGGATAAACCTGGTTGTGGAGAGAATCTAGGAGCCAGCCTCAAAGGACTTGGGGCCCTCATGACCATATTAGTGGTAGCTCATAACACCTATCTAGAATGGGTGTTCAACACTTACTCACTGAACAGCAGTTCTGTGAGGGAGTTACAAGAGACCAGTGATATGGTCATTATGAGGAGAGTCAATGGATATCACCCAGGTTTGGTGGAATAAATGGAAATTTGGCCAAATTATGAGTAAAGTAAAATTTTGTGGAATAAAACCTAAGTTTGCTCCCATTTGCAGTACAGCTTTAGGTGAACTTAAGTTTTGTTCTGATCAAAACTCTTGTATTGGTATACATCTGTGAATATTGATAAAGGTCACATATGCAGCAGATAGTGGCCTGCCAGGGAGGTGAGTGCCAGGTAAATGCTGGCTGAAATCTCAGGGCTGTGGTGGAAGGTGGGTTGGGAGGGGGAGTAGGTATGGGGCTGCATTAAGGGAGGTGGAGTTAACAAGCAGGGTGGAAGGGACCATTGGACACTTGGTATAATTTGAAATAAATGCATGTAGAAATAAGGTGGTTTAAACTGCAAATAATGCATACACTACTAAAATGAAATGTAATAAAAGTGTATACATGTATCCACTTTTAGTTAGCTTGTTATGAAGCTGAAATCATTCTAAAAAACATAGATGATGAGGAACTACAGTGCCATATGTAATCACTGTATACTCTTGTTTTGTGGGGGGGGAGTGGTACTAGACAGTAATATTATCTTGATAAGATTAGTGTAATAAAAACAGCTTAAATGATACTGTCTGCCCTCCTGACGGACAGTTATGAAAATAGTATGAAATGTTTTTACATTTTTATACAACAGGCAAACCATGTAGTTCCCTGATGAAGCACTTTTAAGGTGAAACTTTGGGTAAGCTGGTACTAGGGTAGTGCAAATACCCTTTCCAGAATATTTGGCCAAATACTCAATATTCTTCTGCCAAATATTCAGGTATATGACATTTGGAGAAATGGTATTTGGCCCTTTAAAAAATAAAGAAAAAAGAAACAGCCCTCTCTCTCCTTTCCTGGCACCAAATCAGGTACAAACTTGTAACTCTCTATCCCCCACCTTCTATCAAAAGCACAATCCCACCCTCTTGCCCCCCTGCACCGACAAGTTATGTGGTTTTTTTTTTGTACATTTAATTAAAGTATATCCCCCAATGGGTTACTTGCTCAACCCGTCCTCTCCACAGCTGATCACATTCTTAATGTAAAGTGCTCTTTGCACTTTAAAAAGTATACTTCATGTCCCAACTCCATCAGCATAGCACCTGACCCTAATTTCACCCACCAGCACCCAAGCCTCAAATATTAATAGAGAAGGTGACCAGCTCAATTCTCCTTCCTCCACAGCCAGTGGTCTTCTCATGAATGAAAGCACTTGCATGCTTGCTGTAATAAAATCAGATGATAGAGGGCTGAGCTGGCCACCTTCTCAATTTATACTTGAGAATTGGGTGCTGGTGGGTAGGAGAAGGATTAGATGCTATGCCAGGGGGAGACATAAATTATGTATTTTTTAAGTGCAAAGACCGCTTTACATTAAAACGGTGACTGGCTGTACAGGCAGGTGGGTTGAGCCAGACACCCACTGGATCATCTACTTTTATTAAATGTACAAAAAAACAAAAACAAATTGTGAGTGCTGGGAGGGGGGTGAATATTGTGCTTTTAATAGAAGGTGGGGAATGGGGATGGGGGTTACATTTTATTTTACCTGGTTCTGTTGGGAGAGGAGGGAGGGGTTTGTTTCTATGTTTTCCTCTTATTTTTTTTTTGCTGGTGGCTAAATAATTTTCTGAATATGAATAGTGCCCTATTTGGGAAGGGCTGCTGAATATTCAGGAACCCTATTACTCATGATATCTGGGAAGTAATATCCAACCCCTACACAACCCTGGCCAGTGCATGGTCCTGTTTGAGATGAATACATGAAAATAAAGCACTGAAGAGTGAAAAAGAACTGTCTGTAGTCTGGCTGATTTGTTACAGATATTTTTAAGTCTGCCTTCTGTAATCAGGTTATGAAGAGTGGTCCCACAGGATGCCAGAGAAGTTTATCATACCAACAGAGACTGGGTGAAGGAGGGGTACTGCAGGATGCCAGGAATTTCATAACTAACATATGTACTGGGATGGGGGATATAACTTACTTTTTAGGGTAAGGCAACACTTTTGACCGCAGATTGCAGTGTAGAGCCCACAGCCACCACCTATTCCAAGAAACAAAATATTGCTCCTCAGATTGTAATGAGGTTATAATAAGATGTAATTAATCTATTAGCAGCCTGTCAAGGCAGAGTGATCAGTTTCATGGCAAGGTTCAAATGAAGGGCTGTGGGTCTAGGGAGGAAACAAGCTTGCCCTGTGCAAACTGCTTGTTTTCTCCTATTTATAAGTGATGCCTATTACTTTATTCCAAATGTCTCCTCTTCCAAGGCATGCAGAGAGCCTTGTTTGTCATTTGTGCCTTCTTTGCACTGAGCTTACAAGGGGGTATTTTTGAACATTCATTGCACTGGCAAACTGCGTTCTGAGAATGATTGAATATACCACAGAATGCACTGGGCTGCTTTGTACACCAGAAGGAGCCTTATGCTTTGCTCAGGCTTTTAATTTACTGTCCTTTGTATTTACACAGTATACTGCTTCATAGGATGAATAACTATTCTGGGCTGTGAGAATCTGATTTGGAAATATTATCCATTTCATACGCATTGAGGAACTCCCGTTATCTGTATTACTCACTCATCCAAAAATCATGAAATCCAGGGTTATCCTGAAAGTCCAGTGGATTATATAGGAAGCTTTCATGCTCGCTTCTGAAAGTTTGTCCATCACTTGTACAGTGCATACCAGATTTTACATTGGCACTATTTCTGTTCCACAAACAACAATACATGGCTCTTAAGTCAACCTGGTTAGGAGTTACTGAGCAGGCTGCACATGTAGTAATGCCATGTATTCCTTTCTTATAGATGTCTTCCTTAGATTTTCCACATGCAAGAAATTATTAAGGTTACTCTTTTTGCTTGTCACTCCTCTTATGTTGTATAGCACACATTCTTTTGCCGGATTCACAAACCAATCAAGTTGCAGCTGCTAGCTAAGGTTCATTATAAAAAAACTGTCCTCCTACAAGCATCTGCTCAAAGTATATTTTTAGTACTGCAGGTGATACTGTACTGTATGTTAACTAATAAAAGAACAGTCTACTTTCTAATAGTGCTGAGGTATGTACCCTCATTGAAACAAGATCTCAATATTCAAATTGTAATGGAGGTTCAAGGGCATACAGTATTATGCTGAATAAGAAAATGATATTTGAAGAGTTTCTATTTTCAGCAGTTTTAGTGTTAGTTGCTTTCTTGGTCAAGCCTACTAGTGATTGGATTCTTATGTATCTTAGTAGACAATTTTATCTGGGGGAGGGAAGAAATGCTATTCATTTTATTAGTTATACAGTAGTCAGGATCAAACTAAAATATTAAAGGATATATTTTATTTATCACATCATTGTTACTCCTTTAAAATATTGTAAAAATAAACATTTGGGCCCCATATTCAAAAATGTGTCCAATTGTAAATCCTGCTTTGTGCACACAAATCGTGCTTTGAGTGGATTTCCTATATTCAAAAGCCTGGTTGGCACCAGGGCAAACTGTGGCTGGAAATGCAATGCAAATGGAGAGGCAGGGACATGACTATCAGTGAAGTCTGAAATTCAGAGTATTTGTGCTGTGCACAGGCATTTTGCGTGGTCTCCTTGCATGGTGCAAATACTGCCAATGGAGACCATGACTTACTCCCACGCAACCCTAGCAGTTTGTGGAGGAAGTGTGGCAGCCCTACCCATGCCAGTTCAAATCCATAAACACAGTGTTCCTTTGTTCAGTGGTCCCTCTCCCCACCCGATCTCTGGCCCAGTAAATGCTAACATATTTCTTGGTGTCCAGTGGCCCCTCCCCCAACCAGTCTCTCACCCGGTAAATGCCAACATATTTAAAGTGTCCTTCAACCTGCATCCATGTTTGATGGTCACTATATCATTCCCTGGAGTCTAGTGGTCACTCCCCTACCTGCACCAATGCTTGATGATCAATACATCCTTCCCTGGTGTCTAGTGGCTCTCCTACACCTGATACCCTGCCCGAGTACTGAAAGAATATTCTGCCTGGTGTCCAGTGGTCACTGACCCTGTCCAATCCTTGTCCCCATACTGGAGACATTGGTGCAAGTGCAAGTCATGCCCCACCAAACAACACAGCCCCAACCCAGACTACTTGTCCCCTAACCCCCCCAGCCAGTTCCCCATTGGTGTCTCATGGCCCGCCTGTCTCCCACAGCACTGACAACCTACCACCTCTGGTCTCCATTACCTGACTATCAGTGCCGCAGTGCAGCGATGGTGAGTGACACAGCCCTCCACATGCCACCTCAGCTGCCCACCATCTGAAGAAGCAGGGTGTGTACTGTTTATTTATAGTGCACTTGTCATCCACAAAATACTGTGAAGGCAAAACTCACAGTGCAATTAACATTTTGGCTTAACTAGTACATTTTTCATTTATTGGTAAAATGCATTAATCTGATCACATGGAACAGACATTGCCTCTGTGCTACTATAAGTTTGCAATGCCACTGAGCAATGTTAAATAAGTCTACAAGCTCTGCCTGGTCACCTGCATAGTTATTAGAAAGCGCCCAGGAAGAGGAACTGGGGCTAGAGTGCTAATTGCCTGGAGGATCACCTGTCTGTCTTGTATTATTGTGGCTCTTTTGCACTAAGTTGCAGAATGTTGTTCCTTCCCTGAGTTATTACTTGCTAAAAGCAAACAGCAGTTGACTGAGAACACTCACAACAGTGCAATTTGGTGGAGGTAGAGGAAAGAGCTGGAGGATGGACTTTGACAGGGAAGAAGAACTTCTGGACATACCATAGAGAGTGAAAGAGAGTTGCTGCTGGATATCAGGATGTGCTTGGAATAAGTTGCATCATGCGGGAGTCCCTTTGGATACCTGTGAATACTTACAGAAGGAAAAGGGATAGGGGACTTAGTGCTATAAATGTGAATCTACACCTAAAATGCACTGGGTACGAGTCACAATGCTACTGTACATAGTGTTGCATTTTCATACATTTGCCAGGGTATCATCATGTGCTATACAAAATCACACCTCTAATATATGGATTGACAGTTTGCATTACACTGTTCCATTGAAGAACTCCCCTATCACACTGTGTGGGACCATATTCATGTGTAGTGCAACTGGGTGGTGGCACATCAAAGTCAGTACAGAGCACCATTACGCACCACCCAGAACTGTATTTGCCAATTGGGTTCATGACATGTTATTCCAGATTTTCAGATTACAAACAGAAGTGAAAAAAAAAAAGAAAATTCACTTAAATGCTGCGTAATGCAAGAGCTACATTATATTCGTATATTATTTTATTATACTGTACATGTTAACCTATTTTCATTCAAAAATGGAAAGAAATGCAGCAGAGCCTTGAAATGTCAGCATTAATCCATTTAAACAATAAAAGAACATCTCTCGGTGACAAAAATATTAAAGTGTCCTCCAACTGCTGCTTTATGGTACCATAATTCAAGTAAAACATTGCTCAGAGTTTCTAATAATTGTGCTCCATTTGAAACAATGCAAGCTTGCGTTTGATAAAAAGACATCTCTTAACACGTTATGTTGAAAAAGTAGTCTGTAAAAGTGCTGATACTGAGTTCATGCAGTTTTGCTCAAAGGACTTGAGTATCAACAGCAAAGGTTAATAGACTCTGTTTCACCAGAAGCAGTTGAGTTAGAGCAGTTGAAAGAGTTTTCTATAGCCAAATGACTGTCACAGAAATGGTGAGGTATTAAATGCATAGTGTGCTGTTGCAGGCATCTATTTGGAAGTAGCAAACCAAGGGGTAGATTAAAGGACTGTGACATCCACAAAGGATCCAAAGAGAGAATAAATTTCCAAATGTATGGTTACTTGTAGCTTTCCAGACTGACACATATATTCTAAAGCTTTAAACACATTGCTAAGCTGGGTTTGAGGGTGTGTCTATGGACAGTATCTATATAGTACTGAAAGAATAAATTAGCAGGCAAGATCAATATAAATATATATATTAAAACACATTTGTACTATGCTCATAAATTGTCTTAATTAATAAAGATTTTATTGGAAGGAGGAATACAGAACAAGAGGGTTACTAGGAGATAGTGCTATTTGCAAGAAGGAGGGTAACAATCACAAAGGAGGGACCTGATGGAGTGAACAGATGGGATGAGAGACACTTGAAAGCAATTTTGCAGAGTAGGGAGGCATTTAAAAAAGCAAACTGACCAATAGAAGTTTTTCAGTGATGCATGAAAAGAGGAACAGGAATCACAGGCAACCGCAAAACCTACAGCTGCAGGGGTGGGCACATGCTGTTGGGGCCTCCAAAAAACAGAAAATTTTTTTCCAAGTCACCTTTAACCCTTGCTATTCCATGGACTGATACATCAGTTCAGAATTCTTATATGTTCTAATTCTGACTTGACAGCCTAAAGGTTAAATTTTTCTACTGAAAGTTTTTTTCTTCAAGGTAGTCTGTACTGTAGCATGGTCCCTCCCCACTGACATTCCTTTTATTGTCTGTTAGTCTATGCTGTAGCTAACAGCATGGCCCCTCCCCGTTGACATTGCTGAGAATGTCTTTATGAGTCGGGGGCAGGGACATTGGGGGCAGCCTGTGGAAGGTACTGCAGATGATACGTGTGCATGTGATTCAGGTCCTTTGACGATTGGGGCAGGCTGACTAAGAAATGATGTGCATTTCCCTTGAGGAGAAGAGAGGTTGTGTAGTGGCACTCCTCTTCCCCTTAACCTGATTATCTTGTGGCTATCTACCATCTAGACAGCCTCATCAAGTGACTTTAGACACCAAGCCTTTCCCTATCCAAGCGTCATGCGGTTGGAGTTCCCTGGCACTACATGGATAATCATGGCTCCCAGAAGATTGTTTCCTGCCTTGCTAGCTGATTAACATGTAAGGCTGCAGTCAGACAGATATTTCCTCTGTGAAACAAATGTTATCAAGAATGTGTCACAGAGCAGACAAGGTGAAGAGACTGGATAAAGGAGCCCCCCCCCCCCCACAAACACACTCTAATGGCTGCAAGTTGCCCTTGGATAGTGCCAGGGTTTGCACTCCAAGACAAAGTGTGCTGCTGAGTGGGTCTGGGGTTCTCTTTTGGCTGCTGTCTGAGTACTGCCTGCACAACTGCCCCCTTCATCTGCCTGCTGCTGCGAGGTTGAAGACTGGATATACTGCTGCTGTAAGAGGCAATGATTTAAACAGGCGGATTGCTGGAAAGGAGAGTGGGGTAAGTACAAATTTCCTTTTTTTCTAATAGGGAGAGAGTACTGCACTGGCTGTGGCAGGGTGGTGGGGTTGGTCATACTGTTACAACAGTAGCAATAGCCCTTAAGCTGACGAGGAGCCTTTGTCCTCCATTCAGTCCCACCAACCTCTGACTGTGCAGCATTTTGATGAAGGGGTGGGGAGAGCCTTGCAGTCAAAACTTACTTGTTGAGTCTCTGAGGGTGGTGGCCACCAGGTAATTGGTTCCAGAGAAAGAGGGTAAGGGTAGTCCCACTACAAATCTGTCTGAGACTCACACTCTCAACAGAAATGCAGCATGTCTTAGTCAGCCTGCCCCAGAGGACTCAAGCAACATGCACACATGTTGCCAGTAGTGTCTTCTGCCAGCTGCCCCCACCACAGAACAAAATAAAGATATTCTCAGCAATGCTGTTGGGGGCAAGGCTATGCCACAGCATGAAGCTAACAGGCATTTACTTCGAAGAAGAAAAAAATGGCTTTGAAAAAAATGTTTCTGTTTTTTTTGGGGGGGGGCCCCATGGCTGTGGGTTTTGCAGGTGTCTAATGCTTGTCCTGGCTGCATCAGGCTCAGCATGTTGTGCAGGGCCAATTTACTGTTACACCAAGCACACCTATGCATAGGACCCATGTTTTATTGGGGATCTTTTTCTGAGGTGTGTTCTGTATGTGGGTGCACAGCATTGGCATTTTTTCCTTTTTTTGCAGGGCTGCCTGGATGAATAGGGAGGACTCCACTCTCTGACTATGAAGTGTATGTGTGTGGGGGGGGGAGGGAGGAGTTGACAATCTTGCACCATAGACACTGCCATGAGTTAATCATTAATGTACATGCCCCACCCCAGCCACCCACCCGGTTCTCTGCTATCTTGCTTATAAGTGGTGAGGTGCTGAGCACGTACCAGGGACTAGAGTAGGCGGGCTACCTAAACATAGAATCATGGAAATTGTTGGCAGATAAGGACAGTCTGGCCCATCTAGTCTGCCCATAAGCTCTTGTACTGGATTACTGCTTCTGACCCACCTGCTGTTGTACCTCTATGGTTCCCCTATCCCTGTCCCAAAATGCTTGTATCCGTCCACAGTGCTTATTCCCACCACCTCCTGAGGCAGACCATTCCATGTGTCTACTACCCTATCTAAAGAAGAATGTCTTCACATTCCCTCTTAACCTGTCACCTTCCAATTTCATGTTATGTTTCCTCATTCTTGTGCTTCTCCTGTGTTAGAAAATGTCTCCCCCCTGCACCTTGTTTATATCCATGAGGTTCTTGAATGTTTCTATCATGTCCCCTCTTTCACTCCTCTCTTCCAGTGAGTACATATTGAGGTTCCCTATTCTCTCCTTATAAGTCTTGTGTTGTAAGCCCTGTACCATCTTAGTCACCAATCTCTGGACCTTCTCCAGTCTTTTAATGTCCTTACAAAGGTACAGCCTCCAGAACTGCACACAGTACTCCATGTGAGTCCTGAACATGATTTTATATAATGGCATCAGCACCTCTCTCCTTCCACTGGTGATACCCCTGCCTATGCACCCTAGCATGCCACTGGCCCTCCCAGCTGCCTTAGCACTCTGCTATGACATTTTCAGGTCATCTGAAATAATAACCCCCAGGTTTCTTTCCTCCTTTGTGACTGTCCACAACTTCCCCCCACATACATAATCCTGTAGCTTTTCCTAGGGTTTCTGTGTCCCAGGTGCATATCTTTGCACTTTTTTTAATTAAACTTTAGTTGCCAGTCTGCAGACCATTTTTCATGCTTCCCCAGGTACCTCCTCATTTTCTCAACCCCCTCTGGGGTATCCACTGTGTTACAGATCTTGGTGTCATCTGCAAACAGGCAGTCCTTTCCCTTCAGCCCTCCTGCAATGTCACTAATAAAGACATTGAATAGGACTGGCCCGAGGACAAATCCCTGAGGCACCCCACTGGTCATTCCCCCCCTCTCCCCAGACTGCACCCCATTTATCCCAACCCTCTGCCTCCTGTCTGTTAGCCAGTTTCTAATCCAGTTTACCACCCTGTCCCCTCTGCCCAGCCTACCCAGCTTGTTAATCAGCCTCCTATGTGGGACAATGTCAAAGGCTTTGCTGAAATCAAGGTAAGCGATGTCCACTCTCCCACCCTGATTTACTTCCTTTGTCACCCAGTCAAAGAAATCAACCAGATTTGTTTGACATGACCTCTCTGCTGTGAATCCATGTTGCCTATGGTCCTGGGCACCGATGGCTTCTAGAAGTCCCACAATCCTTTCTTTAAGCCTTGTCTCCATGATCTTCCCCACTGCTGAGGTGAGGCTGACCAGCCTATAGTTCCCTGCATCCTCCCCTGCTGATGGATTTGTATAGATGGGCCACATTTGTCCTCCTTCAATCCTCTGGTACCACCCCTGTGTTGAATGACTCTATGAGCATGGCTGCCAGAGGTTCTGCTATCTCCCTTTGCAGTTCTTTTAATATCATTGGGTGTATGCCATCTGGTCCAATTGTTTTGTCCACCTTCAATTTAATGAGTAACATATGTATTGGTTGCAGTTAGGGATAGTTTTGATACAACATAATGGGTAGTGCTTAACATCACAGGTATGAAATGGATCCATCTCCCATTTGAAGTGACTTTTATTAATATGAAATTTTAGCATGTGTTGCCAGATGAAGAATTAAAGATAATGTATTTTTATTAAAAAGAAGAAGCAGCTTAAATTGTATTGTTAATAAGAAAGTGCTAGACTGTTGGCAGTGTTTGTGTGGGGGCAAGGGGATGGGGCATGTCATCAGTCACTGACTCTACAGTCCATGTTCATTTTGTTTATCTGCCCAGTGACTTTTCTTTTAGAGTCCTGTTTCTATCTTTCATCACATCTGTTTGTTCAATCTCTTTGGCCCTCCATCAACCCTACCACTTCTCTTATCTGGACCTTACTTCCTCCATTTTCACTGGATCATCTGTGGTGGGTGAAGTGAGGTCCATACTTCATAGTATGTAGCCTGCTGTGGGGGTTTTCATCTTATTTTTCACTAAGGGTTCATGCCTACATACTGGTGCTTGGCACACTAACGGAATCCTTCCTCCCCAGTGAGTGCCTCAACTGTGCTACCTCCTTGTTTCAGCCAGGTGGCACAGCACAACACCCACACTCACTACAGAAGAGGAGATGTCCTTGGGGCAATCAATCTTCCTTCCTCAGGACAGCCCCCAATGACCCAGGCCCATTCCTGAATTGTATATGCAGTAAAAGCAGTCTAGTTAAATAATAGCATTAGGGCACTCCAGCCCTTCTGTTAGCTTGTAAGTTTAACCTTGAGGGAATGAAGTTCTCAGCCTCACCTCATACATCATACACCTAGGGTTAGATTAATGGACAGTAATCCAATCTCTGGTTATGCCTTAAAGCAATATTTTCAGTAGGGCCATGGTGTATCCCTTATATATGCTGTAGACTTGTGAAGTCAGCTTGGAGTTTGTAGGGAGGGGCTATGAAAGTTGAAACTACTTCTTGTATCAGTTCATATAAACAAAATCTTGTCAGAACCAATGCAGCTGCTCACTGCAGCAAAAGCAATTACAGGAATACTTGGTGCTCTCAGCATGCTGGAGGCTGCTGTACCCAAGAAGGTGACAATATCAGAATTACACATGGGAAGTTTGAATTTGTGGCCATCTTAGGCACAGTGGCCGCCACTTCCAGAGTTGTGGAAAAAAAATAGTGGCCTACAATGTGGGTGTGTTTATGAGGCCTGTGGGGGGAAGGGCTACATAAAAACAACCAGTGGAACTGTGCCAGAGCACTTTGGAAGCAAGTTGGACAGAGGTCCTGTCACGTGCTTCCATAGTGCTACTCTATAGAATTGTAGTAATAAGTCTGTGGAGCTCCACTCACGCAGCCATAAAAAACAATGGTCAGAATGATCAACCAATTAGATTGGTTCCCCAGCAGTCATCCACCACATGGTAAAAGCTCCCAGGAAAATTAAGAGTGGAACCAGATTGACTTTCCCAAACATCATTCAGCATAAAAATATTTTATTCTCACAATAACAGATGAAGTGAGGAGCAAAGGAAGACCATTTGTCCTTCGGGGTTCTTCATTTCTGGACTTCCAGCCTTTTTCACTTTCTATGTTTCTAAGTAGTGCTGTGCACAAGTTTCAAATTTTGATGGAATGAAATTCCATTGAATTTCAGAATGTTCATCCTAGTGCCATGGAACACCACAGGAAGCGGATGTCTCAAAACATTAAAAGTGGAATATGTTTTGCAAATTAATAATCTGCAGTTTTAATAAATTGCAGATTCCTTTTCCTCAATCTGCAGAAAATTAGTCCATGACATACATAGAAATGCTTTTCAGACTTCCACAGAATTCAAAAAGAAATTCTAAAAAGCATTTCAAAAGTGGAATTGTCATTCTTCACAAATTCCACTGGCAGAATTCCACATTCTCCACTGCTCTATTTCTAGTCCCCACCACCCCACCTACCCACATTACCTTAGTGGGAATACTCCGTCATCTCTTTTTCTCCAAGACACTTTATTCAGTTTGAATTAGAAGGTATAAACAATGTCAGCTAACTCTGCCTGCTCTGTAAGAGTTGGTTCCAAGTGTCTACCACTTGGTCAGTGAAGAATTTCATTAAAAATGATTGTCAAGGAAAGACACACTGAGCCAAGGAAAAATGTCAGTTATAACTCTGGTGAAATGACATCAGCTGTATTACAACATGGGAAAAATAACCAATTACAATAATCAATTTCAGTGAAAGGGAGATACAGAATGAGGGAGTAAAAAGTGGAGGAGTGGAGGATGGGTCAGCTGGGGGAACTTGCAGGCAGATCTCAGGGTAAGAATCCTATTCAACATCCGGGAACATTGCTCGCACTCATGGTGCAGGGACTGCAGGTGCATTCTAGGTTATAAACCAAAACAATAAACTAAGAGAAGAAGGACACACTCATACTTTGAAAGGTTCAGGACAAAAGGCACAGAACTCCAGAATTTAGCAACTATCAAAGTTATTCAGTCATCCATTCTGAAGTAAACATCTATGTTGCCTCAGTGCAAATTCATATTTAAAAGCGCATTCCCTCAGAACCTCTCCTGTTCCTTTTAAATAAGAATTTGCACTGAGGTAACATGGATATTGAACAGATGAATTCACCTTAGGTCTTTTTCTACTGTCATTTTCTCTGTTCCTATGTATATGAATAACAAGAAAAATTCTGACATTTAGAGTGCGGGCTGAATTCCTAAAGACAAAATAAAAAAACAGCGTCACTCAAGATTGATAAGCACACTACCAATAAAGATTTACTGAGGCAGTATAAAACTTGAATAAACTTTTAATAAGGAAATCAAAAGTCACAACTCTGGCATGCCAACTAAACACCCAGTGCTTCGACTTCTTATGAGTTTTCCTCAGGGGTCCTAAAGGAATGCACTGAAACCACTTTCAGTGTTTTTATGTATGTATGTAAATATGTTCATATGTATTCATTTATTTTATTTATTTAAAAGTTTTCACCAGAAAAGCATTCTGAATTGAGAAGAACTTGTTTCCAGGGTTGTCGTTGGAAAACAGGAACATGGGAATATAAAATGTTGTAGTGCAATACAACTGAGGAAAAAGTAGTAAGTAATAATTGTGTTGTTAGGACATGGTGTTATTCCTGGTGACAAAACAATACACAGGAATGTGAAAGGTAATGTAAAAAAGTGCTCTCTGAAACATGCTTTGGAATGATAATTTATTTTATTTATTTAATTTTTGTTGACCGGGAAGGAGGACTAGACAATTCTTTGCTTATTTCCAGCCTCGTCCTGAAGGGGGGAGGGGGATACAGATGGATGGCAGCTGAAATTGAACCAGAATTTAAGCTGTCGGTGGTATTTTTTTAGTGAACTAGTTTTTTTTTTGCTTATTTTATTTGTTGGAGTACATTTTTAACATCTTGCAAAATACATTGGACAGGATTTTGAAAATGGGCCAATGGGGATGCAAATGCATGTTTGTTTTCTTGATCTCTGCCTGAATGATGCTGAACAGCCCTGTAATGTAGTCACATGTAAAAAAAAAATAAAATCACAATTTGCAGTTACAAAATGATGCAAATGCCATTTTTTTAATTTTTTGCCCCAGTAACATCTTTTTATTTTTGTTGCCAAATTCAGATGCTGCTGGACCATCTAAAAGACAGTTGGACAGTTTGTATGCAATTCTGTTCTGAAAATTGTGGTGTATGCATCTCAGATACACAGTATATTTTTGAATGTCCTGCCTCTTGATTGCAGATAATTCTGTGAGATTCATAATTGTTCTGTCCAGGTACTCAGAAAACAGTGAAGGAACAAATGGTGTTCAGTCTTCCAAGAAATGTAGCTGATTTGTAAGATACTAGCTGACCCACAGCCAGTAAGACGTAAGTGGTGCCAGTTTCTCAAGAGGACATTTTTAATTTTGTGAAAACTGTGCAGATTTTTTTGGAAAATAAAAAAGACATAAGGCAGCAGCCGGTGGGATGTGCCAGATGAACTCCACACAGAGACGTTATGAAATCCTATTAAACATTTATTGCTGCAGTGAGAAATTCATGTCTAGGTCTATATAGAGTACGGCATTAACAGCTTCATAGGTTTGACAATACTGTTTGTGTCCCAGTGAGGGTGTGGTGCTTATGGATTGTTTACTGTTTTTTCAGTCTGCTGTCGAAAAATGGAGCTATGAACCCTGTTCTTTCCCTTGAATTTATTTCACAGGTGCTGCCACCCTCACCCCTCCCCCCCATAGCATTGGTAGGTATGTCATCTCTTTGCATATGAAAATATGCTGATGGTAGCTACTCACATCTGTATCAGAACAAACTCATTTTTGTTTTAGTTAAAATAATTAAATAAGTGATAGTGAGAATTCTGATGAAAACCTGGTCTGAGTCTTATTAAAAAATAAGGTTCAGTCCACGTTTTCATGAGTATTCTCAACTGGTTTGTATGCCTGTTGTCCCATAAGATCTGGGAACTGTGCCTGTGACATGCTATTTCTTTAACAGTCACAATAACAGTTATATTAAACAATAGGTGTGTAAACACAGCAGATGATACTGATGAAATTGTGGTCCAAGCCATATTAAAAAAAAAAACTCCTTTTAGTATTTCAACTGCAAAAAAAAAAAAAAACAGCACCAAAGCAGACTCAAGATCGCTAAGAAGGTTATAATAGAAGTTAGTAAGTAAGGAGCAATCTAAAATAGAATAAAAAGATTTTTAGGTCAAAATTGTCACCACTGTATGCACTGCTGCTTTAAGTAGTATCATGTGACAGGATGTGTGTTTTTAGGATACAATATCTGCACACCTTATATGCATAGAAGGTAAGTATGTCTTTGTCTCATGCTTTATCAGCCAGCAAAGGTGTGATGGCACACTGATTATACTTTGGACAGGATAAACCCAGAAAGCTGATTGACTGAAGCAGTGACTAACCTGTGATGATTGTTCAGTGTATCACCATGGGTCTCAACTAATCACTAAGATCAGAAATATCTCATCAACTGTGCATCATAGAAACATAGAAACATAGACTTTGATGGCAGATAAGGACCACTTGGCCCACCCAGTCTGTCCATTTCCCTACCTACTGGATAAGCTTCAGATTCTAGTTAACCAACAGCCTACTTCCTGCCACCCCCCACTACAATTGCCTTGTGACTGTCCCATGCATGTTTGAACTCCCCCACTGTTTTAGCGCCAACAACCTTCCCAGGAAGGCAGTTCCATGCATCCACCTCTCTCTGTGAAAAAAAATTTCCTCACATTACCCCTGAGCCATCCCCCCTCTATCTTTAAATTGTGTCCCCTTGTTCTTACACATCTCTTTTTCTGAAAGATGCTACCCTCCTGGACTTTGATGATTCCCTTGAGGTACTTGAACATTTCTATCATGTCCCCCCTGTCCCTCCTTTCATCAAGGGTATACAGATTAAGCTCTCTCAGTCTCTCTTCATATGGTTTCTGATGCAGACCTTGCACCATTTTAGTTGCCCTCCTCTGTACTGCTTCCATTCTGTCTATGTTGTTGCATAGATGAGGTCTCCAAAACTGCACACAGTACTCCAGATGGGGTCTCACCAACTGTCTGTACAGAGGGATAACCACTTCCCTTTTTCTACTTGTGATGTCCCTTTCTATGCATCTCAGTATCCCCCTGGCTCGCCTTACTGACTTCTCACATTGCTTACCAACCTTTAGATCATCTGATATGACTACCCCCAAGTCCTGTTCCATTTGTATTGTTGTTAGTACCTCCCCTGCTATTGTGTACTCTTCTCCTGGGTTTTTGTTTCCCAGGTGCATTACTTTGCACTTCTTTGCATTGAATCTAAGTTGCCAAATGTCTGACCATTCCTCCAACCTTGCCAAGTCCCTTCTCATCCTTTCTACCCCTCTTATGTATCAACTCTGTTACAGATCTTTGTATCATCTGCAAAGAGGCATACCTTTCTCTCCAGACCCTCTGCAATGTCACCTATAAAGATGTTAAAGAGGACTGGACCCAGTACTGAGCCCTGAGGTACTCCACTAGTGACCCCCCCTTTCTTCAGAATGTGTTACACTCACTATTACCTTCTGTGTCCTGTTGTGCAGCCAGTTTGCAACCCAGGCTACCACCCTGGGACCCGCTCCCTGGCTGACTAACTTGGTTATTAATCTTTTGTGTGGGACTGTGTCAAATGCCTTCCTAAAGTCTAGGTAGGCCATATCTACAGCCCCTCCCTTGTCTATTACTTTGGTCACCCAGTCAAAAAAATCTATTAGATTCGTCTGACATGACCTTCCTGCTGTAAATCCATGCTGCTTTGGGTCCTGTGCCCCGGTGGCCTCTAGGTACTCAACAATTCTTTCTTTCAGAAGTGATTCCATCATTTTCCTCACCACTGAGGTCAAACTTACAGGTCTATAGTTTCCTGCTTCTGCCTTGCTCCCACTTTTGTGAAGCGGAATCACATCTGCCCTCCTCCAGTCCTCAGGTACCACCCCATCCTCCCATGATTTGTTAAAAAGTGTGGTCAGTGGTGTCACTAGGTCCTCCCTTAGTTCTTTTAGGATTCTGGGGTGCATCATTTTATAAACATAATAATAGACTTCAAGGTGTACTAGTAGTATGGCATATCATCACTACCAGTGATTAAACATACTCAGTTCCGTCTTCTGCCTTACAATGCACCTGAGGCATGATGACAGTTCGCATGATACACTGTACTGCACTCTTGTGTATCAGTCATTACAAAATGGCTTATTTTCATCCCGAGTCTTTTCAAAATTAAAATAACATGCTTCTGATATGACACATATGTATTTATCAGAATTCTAGATGTGGCCAGAATTAGAGCAATTAAGAATGTAAATCCTAATCTTGTTGTTTTATAATACTAATCTCATTCCACACTAATTTTTCCACATCTCATGTTACATTATTTTTACTGACAACTGCTTTAATCTCCTAGTTACTAATGTGTACAACTTTTAAAAAGATAAATACTTCTATCACTATGGGACAGAAAGTTACAAGCCACTTTCACAGGTTAAAATTCAAGTTACCAGGCAAAGTATAGAATTCATGTAGAAGGGTATCCTTTCACAGGAAAATCCTTGCTTGACCTGCCAATATTTGTTTTATTCTAGGTTGGGGATTTTTCTTGGGTTCACTTAAACTGTATACTGGCTAATTTGTTATAAAGAATATCAAATGCAGACAAAGCTGACCACTGTACTACAGTGCAGTGTGCATGAGACCAGAGCACCAATACTTTCCCTCTTACTGTATGACAAAACGTTGTACAAGGGAGATATGTATACTGTAGTCCATATAATAAAATTAGCTGCATATCTTGCACCTGTTTCCCTCTTAAACACAAACAGGACAGCAATGTGCAGTACTGTCTCTGAAAGCACCAAGCAACTTTGTTCTGAAGCAAAGAAAGGGAGCAGAGCAAGGCAGTGGAAAAACATTGGTGCACAGAAGACGTGCTCATGAGGTTTGCTTGCTAATCAGCTAACAACATAAAAATGGGAAGGATTTTATTTTTGAAACCGTAGCCCCCAGTCAGCCCAGTGGTATGCAGCAGTATCATGGAAACCTATTGTGCAACATTGCAACATGATAAAATACAAATATTTGGTGCATTAAAGCAATATATGACCAGCTATAAATAGTACTCCATCTCAGTGTCATGCATCTTTTTCTTGGTGTGTCTGCTTTAAAATGATACTGTTAACATCAGTGTTTACCAGCAAAACTTAACTAACTCAGCATGTCCCCAAAGAAAGCATAAGCAACCCCAAACCAATCAACTTGATAGCATGAACAAGTTGCATTCAAGTTTTGCAGCAGTCACTTACACAGTTATGGAAGAAAAAGTAGAGTCCCAGTGAAGAGGATATGTTTATGCGGTCCACAGAGGGGAAGGGCCACATAAACAACACCAGTGGACATTCATCTGAGCACTGGGGAAGCACACCAGACAGTGGTCCATTCACGTGCTTCCACAGTGCTCTGTGGAGTGCTGCCCAAGCAGCCATAAAACAGGGGTTTGGACCATGTATTTGGAGCCTGGGGTATAGTGTGTGTGTGTGTGTGTGTGTGTGTGTGTGTGTGTGTGTTGTGCATAAGATATCATATATGAAAGGGATTGTTTCTCAGCTTAAAAATGAGATTTAGCACCTAAGTGTGCATTGGTATATGAATTCCATAAAATCTGAATAAAACATTGGCTACATGTAAAAAGATAACCGGGTGAGGGGGCCTCATCATTAATTTTGCTGGAGGCCCCCAAACTCCTAAAACTGACCCTGGTGGATGGAATAGGAGGAAGGGATGAGGGGAGAGAAAGGCAGATACTGTAGATAGGAAGAGGAGGAGGAGGAGGAAGAAAGTATTCAGAAAGAAAGGAAAATGGTTTGCAAAGCAAGTTTGGGCTTTGGTGTCACAGAGCATACAGATGTCGTTGAAGCATTGCCGATCATATTAATATACACTGGCAGCCAGTCTTATTAGCAGCAATATTGGAACGTGTTTTTTTTTTCCATTTTACCAATGTCCTTTTTTAAGCTTATGTATCATAGGACTAACTAGAACAATATTGCCTCACGGGGGCTCACTATAACTTGTGATATCAATACTGCTGGCTGGCTACCACTGAACCACATGGATCCTTTTTGGATGCACTTATTATATACACAGATGGCAGATTGTTTGCTATATTTTCTTTATTAAAGTGTTTTGGTGGCAGGATAGATGATAGGTTTTAATAAGAAAAGCAAAGATATCCATGAAGCTAGTGCTTCACTAATTTGTAAGCTATCCATAATTAATACAGACAATGGAGATGCAGTGTATGGAACAAGGTAGGTTCATTATAGTGAAATAATATCTGTAATTTTTTTTCTATAAATATTTTACTTTAGCTGAATAAATCAGAATGATGTTTTGTATGTGATTATATTTTACAATATTTTTTAGTGTTATTATGTTATTTGACTTTCAAGCAGCAGTTTATACCTTTTTTTAGATCAGTCATTATCCATTTTCTTCTGTCTTGTAAGATGCCCATTGTTTACCAGTGTTGAATTTGCTTTTGCATTTTTATGTTTGCTTGCACGCATGTGCAAGAAACATAGTGCCATCATCCGAGATTTCAGAGGTGTGTCACCTCCTCCTCCAATTCAGTCAGTGTGCTGGCAGGCGCGGCCCCTATAAGTCAATGCATTCTGGAGCTGTCTATGACATGCTCCAAAATGCAGTGGCATACAGTTGAAAGGGGGAGCTATGCTTGAGTGAGCAGCAATAAGATATCACCTGATCATGCGCAGCTCCCCCTACACACACACACACACACACACACACAGAAACTACCCCCCCTCCCCTGCACACACATATGGCCGACGGGTGTCCAATCCTCCCAGCTTGTGCTGCACTCCCCAATGCTAGTTAATAGCTGACGGGGTGCCCAATCCCATCAGCTTCACTTCAGGCGCGGTGCCACGCCAGAGCCCACCCCAGCGCGGGCAACAATGTCATGGCTGACGGGGTGCCCTGTCCCCGCCAGCTGAACACCCCCACTGCCCTTGTGCCACGCCGGAGCCCACCTCAGGTGGCAAACGCCCGCTGCCGCTTATTTTTTTTTCAACCTGGAAAATAAAACGGTCCCAATGAGTCTCCCAGCACACCCTCCCACAACCCGCACCCACCCACTGCGCACCCTGCCTCCCCACACTCTCAACCCTCACCCCATACTTACCCTGGATCTCGGCACAATGATCTTTGTGACCGGGAACACGTCTGCACTCTTTAAAGCCGACCGCAAACTGAGGAAATGCCGGTAAGCTGTATAATGGGCTAGATAGGGGGGGTTTCAACTTTATTGCATATCTCAGGCATTTTTTTGAATTTTTGCACCAAATTTTCAACATGGAGTTTTTGGGACCCCTTCTCGTGAATGATGTCACTCTCATGGTGTTTTTCGGGCCCAAAGGGTGATTTCATGCAGTGACTGCACAGTGTCTGCAAAATCACCCTTCAGGCCAGAATAATGCCATGAGAGTGACATCATTCATGAGAAGGGATCCCAAAAACCCCATGTTGAAAATTTGGTGCAAAAATTCCAAAAATTGACTGTTTTACGAGCATGCGTTGCACAGTTCCTACGCAGGCTCGTAAGTTCGCGAATTTTCAATATTTTCACTCCAGATTTTCAACATTGCCATTTCACCACACCTTCTTATGAGCAGTACAGCTGTCATTTTTCACATCTCACCCAAAATGTGTTTCTTCCATGTAGCGCATAATGGCGCAGTCGGTAGTAGATCAATGTACAGGACAAATTAAGAAAATCACAGTGACACTGTTCATGAGCAGAGGTCTTAAAGTAGCTATGTTGAAAATTTGGTGAAAATATTCCTACAAATGACTGTTTTACGAGTGTGCGTTGCACAGTTCCTACGTACGCTCGTAAGTTCGTGAACTTTCAATATTTTCCCTCCAGATTTTCAACATTACCATTTCACCACACCTTCTTATGAGCAGTACAGCTGTCATTTTTCACATCTCACCCAAAATGTGTTTCCGCCCATGTAGCGCACAATGGCGCAGTCGGTGTACGAGATCAATGTACAGGACAAATTAAGAAAATCACAGTGACACTGTTCATGAGCAGAGGTCTTAAAGTAGCTATGTTGAAAATTTGGTGAAAAATTCCAAAAATAACTGTTTCTAGCGTCGTTGTACAGTTCACGTTACACTGTAAGTTTGCGAACTTTCAATATTTTCACTCCAGATTTTCAACATTGCCATTTTACCACACCTTCTTATGAGCAGTACAGCTGTCATTTTCACATCTCACCTAAAACGGTTTCACTTCATGTAGTGCACACGGCGAGTTGAAAAGCGAAATCAATGTACGGGACAAATTAAGAAAATCACAGTGACACTATCCATGTGCAGAGGTCTTAAAATGGCTATGTTGAAAATTTGGTGAAAAAATTCCTAAAAATGACCCAAAAGCACACCCCAATGCCTGTCACTCTCTGCAAGGTAGTGGTGGGGTTGGCTTCAGTTCAGTATTTCACTGCCATTCCTATTATGCAGCTCTGTAACTTGTACACTACCACTGCCAATGCCAGCAAGCAAACATTCGGCATTGACAAATGCTTGTTTTATTTGAAATTCATAACTGTATAGTTAGTTATAAAATATCAACACACTTACCAGGAAATACAAATTGTAAGATTGTTCAAGGAACATTAAAAATTAAACAAACAAAAAAAAACATGTTAAACATACTATTAAAAATGTCTTCATCTACACAAGAGTGCAACTTCCTGGGTAGTTGGTTCCACAGCTGAGAAGCATATGTTGAAAAATCTCTATATAAAGTATTTGATAATTGTTTCTTTTACCTAGGCAAGTGACAATAGGAATGTGAGTTCTCTTTATAAGGTGAACAGTGTGAAAGTATGTGTAGAATTGTTTTAATATTAGATTTAGTTTTCCCCTCTTCTTTTTTGACAACAGAGATTCCATTCACATTTTGATAAGATTGCTGTTTAAGCAGACTTGCTGGAGTCAGATGGGACAGCATTGATCTATCCCTTGATTTGGATGATATGAACTTGTATTTCAGCAGTGATTTTTTAAAAGTAGGTTATTTACAGTACATGGACCTGTTCTCAGTAGAATAGCAACACAAGGGAATTTCCTGTAGATAAATAAAAAAAACCTTAAAATTATCAAGGGTTATGGACAAGAGCATGGAAACAGGCCCACTGCTCAAACTGGAAGTAATTGGAATTACACTATTTCTAACTACTATGACACAAGGGCAAACAATTGATTAAAAGTGAAAAGGCTACCTATCATAAGTTTAAATGTGAACAAGAAGGAAATCCAAAATATTACAGTACAGCATTGGCTACTGGAAAAAAAACCTGTTACAAACACAAAGCAGAACTAATTCAATGCAGTTTTGCTCTTCAGCAATGTTATAGAAACCAAGTTGCCTAAAGTTCAAAATAAAAGCACTAGAAACTTCGATGTTAAAACATACTTTCATCTCCATTGGCTTACATACTAACATACTAAAATGCCAGCAGAATAGGCCTAACGGTCTTTTGCATCTGCTCGTTTGGTCAGCCCCCACCCTGGGAGCTGACCTTGCTGCCCCCCTCGCCTTCTCTGGCTTCTCCCTTCCCAGTTCCGGATATTCTCGCTGCATTGGATTTTGCTTCCAAAACCCTTCCCCTGTACCTGTCCTACCCCTTCTTGAATCCCTCCACCATCTCTGCCTCCACCAGCCCCCTAGGCAGTGCATTCCATGGCTCCACCACCCTCTCAGTGAAGTAGCACCTCCTCCTTTCCCCCTGAATCTTCCCCTCCAGCTTTCACCCATGCCCTCTAGTGGCCCTCTCCTCCTTCCTTCACACACCCTGACTGCTCCTCCCTATTTACCCCTTCCTGTACCTGAAGACCTCTATCATGTCCCCTGTCCTTTCTCTCTTCCAATGTGTAAATATTTAGCTTTTGAGCCTCTCCTCATAGGTCCTGTCCCCCAAGCCCCAAATCATTTTGGTTGCCCTCCTCTGGACCCTGTCCAGGAGTTTAATGTCCCTCTTTAAGTGTGACCTCCAAAACTGCACGCAGTACTCGAGGTGTGGCCTCACCAAGCAGGCTTGTGGTGACCTTTTTAGCAAGACATGCAATTACAAAAGGCTGGGGGTTTTAGGATGTTTTATAATTTGTGGTGCATTTTGGGGACATTTTGACACATTTTAGAATCTCTATGCCACCACCACCATTACTCAAGAGCAAGGGATGCAGGTGTGCTCTTACAGGCTCATTGATGCCTGGCCATGTGGTGAGACCAATCAGTGAGAGTGCTCTGCAGGGATCTTTGATGCCCCCAGGTGTTGCAAGCATGAATAAACGTGGATTTCAGGTTACAGTGTCACCAGCCCACAAGGTGTAACAGTGCCCTGGAGGGCTCTTTCGTACATATTATTAACTTAAGCACAAAACATGTATAAATACTGTAGGTTTTGTGCAAGCTGGCAGAAATGCAGTGCAATTCCTTGTACAGCTCTGATTCTCAGACTAGAGTGCTTTCTGGCTTGCTGTAGCTTGTAGTGTAGACAGCATATGATAATACCTAATACACCTAAAACATCAGCAGCTGTGCACCTAAAAAAGGAAAGAAAAGAAAACAAATGCATAGACAACAACAATTTTCTGAAAACAGTGATGCTTTTTTTATGATATTATAACTGGGGCGTACCTGAAGTGATTCTTCAGGTTGTTGTTTTTTCCCCAATTTGTACTTTACAGGACAAATTACACCATTAAAGCAGTAACAAGTCTGGAAGCAAAAAATAAAACCAAATAAACCAAAACAACATTGACTCCTAGAAAATTTCAACTTGCTTTTTAATGCACATCCCCATTAAATAGAAACTGATTACATGAGGTAGTGAAGAAAAAGTTTTAACAATAGCCAACAACACAGCTGCCTCATTTTCCACTTTCTAAAACAGTACCCTCTTGAGAATGCATTCAGTGTGCTTTTCACCTTCGTAAAAAATTAAAAACATACCATATTAATCCACCAGGCACATACAATGAAGATATACTGGTATTGTGCTGCAAATACTAGGTCAAATATAATGCAAGCTGAAAAACAAGTGTGAAAATACATTTCAAATGTACAGGTACAGGCAAAGTGGGCAAGCATTAAGGATGCAATACTTGAAGCAACATCCCATTGTGTTAGACAGAAAAGGAAGTGCAAAAGAAGAAGGAAACCACTTTGGTTCTCAAATACAGTAGCAGAAAAGGTCAGAGCCAAAAGGCTGGCCTTCAGGAAATATAAGGGAACACAGCGGGATGAAGATAGGGAGGCATACCAAACTGCCCTAAGGGAAGCAGGTAAGGCAGTAAGGCAGGCAAAGTCCCAAACTGAGGAAACACTAGCATGAACAGTAAAAGAAGGTGACAAGACTTTCTATAGATACATTAGTGAAAGGAGAAAGTCCAGAGGGGTATTGCTAAGTTTAATGGAGAAAAAGGGAGCATGTGAGGAGGAGGACCCTGTAAAGGCATCTATCCTAAATAGATACTTTGCTCAGTATTTACTGAAGAGAAGGTAGGCAGGGCCCACAGCTCAGCATCATGGACACAGGGGGGAGGAGGTGAGCACTACTCCCTTCACAAAAGAAAGGTCCTACAAGAGCTTGCTAAGCTCAGGGTGGATAAGGCAATGGGACCTGATGGCACATCCCAGGGTACTTAAGGAGCTAAAGGAGGAACTAGCAGAGCCATTAGCAGAATTGTTTAGAGAGTCTCTGAGCGCAGGAGAGGTCCCAGAAGACTGGAGAAGGGTTTATGTGATCCCGCCCACAAGAGTGGTAGCAGGGAGGAGGCGGGGAACTACAGACCGTCAGTCTTACCTCAGTAGTGGGCAAGATTATGGAGGCACCCTTAAGGAAAGGATAGTGCAACACCTGGAATCCATGAGCACAGGATCCAAGACAGCATGGGTTTACAAAGGAAGGTCCTGTCAAACTAATCTCATAGATTTCTTTGACTGGGTAACCAGAGTGGTGGACCAAGGGGAGCAGCTGATGTCGCCACCTTGACTTCAGCAAAGCTTTTGACACTGTTCCACATAGAAGATTGATAAATAAGCTGGGTAGGCTGGGTGGGCAGAAGTTGGTCAACTGGGTGGCAAACTGGTCGACGGTCAGAAACAGAGAGGTGGTAAATGGTATACAGTCAGAAGAGATGCAAGTCACAAGTGGGGCACCTCAGGGATCAGTCCTGGGGCTGTCCTTTCAACATCTTCATTAGTGACCTTGCAGATGGACTAGAGGGTAAGGCTTGTCTGTTTGCAGATGACATCAAGATCTGCAACAGAGTAGATGATCCAGATGGGGTGGGCAGAATGAGAAGAGATCTGGATAAACTAGCAGAATGGTCAGAAGAGTGGCAACTGGATTTAATGCAAAGAAGTGCAAAATCATGCACATAGGGAAGGGAAACCCTCAAGCCACCTATAGGCTGGGAGGGGAGTTGCCAGCAGTCACAAAGGAAGAAAGAGACTTGGGCATCATCATCACTGATGACCTAAAATCATCCAAGCAGACCTCTAAAGCAGTAGGTAAGGCTAGGGGGGTGTTAGTGTGTATTAGTAGTGGTATCACAAGTCGTAAGAGGGAGGTATTAATCCCTCTGTACAAGACACTGGTTAGGCCCCATCTGGAGTACTGCGTGCAGTATTGGAGGCCACACCTTCACAAGGACATTAACCAAATTGAGGCAGTCCAGAGAAGGGCAACTAAAATGGTGCAGGGACTGCATCAGAAGACATATGAGGACAGATTAACGGAGCTCAATATGTATACCCTTGAGCAAAGGAGGGAGAGAGGTGATATGATCGAGGCATTCAAACACCTTAAGGGCATAAACAAGGTGAAAGAGTCTAACATGTTTAAATATAAGAAAATAGCAGGACAAGAGGACACAGCATGAGATTAGAGGAGGTCATTAAGGGGAATGCGAGGAAATTCTTTTCATAAAGAAAGGTGGTGGATGCATGGAATGGCTTACCACAAGAAGTGGTGGCTATGAATACAGTGCAGGGCTTCAAACAGGCATGGGATAGGCATAAGGGAGCAAAACAAATGACTATGAATAGATAGGCCACTGACAGAGCAAAGGCCGATGGCACATTTATAAGGTAGAAAAAGAAATGGGCAGACTGGATGGGCCTTGCGGTCCTTATCTGCCGTCAACTTCTATGTTTCTATGTTTCTATGTTTCTTAAATGTTACTGTTTAAATCAAATATCAATTATTCTTTTTCAAGAAACTTCTTATTGACCAAGTCATAGAAGTCTTGTAAGCTGCATAAATATCTAAGCAGTTCCTTTTTGATAATCAGGAAGATTAAGTTAGACAGGCATTCTCCACCCTGAGCATTGTGTGTGAATGTCTCAATGTGCTTTAAAGTTGAAAAAGAGTTTTCCACAGTGATTGTAGAATACAGAATGATCACAATTAAGGCAGCCAACTTGTTGACCTCAGAGAAGTAAGTATGTAAATCCAGCATGTGCATAGTTTGGTACAACTCAAACACACCTTTCCCTTGCAGCTGTTCTGAGTTGTAGACTGCTCAGAGTTCAGAACACAACCAGCTAATGTCTGAAAAAGTAGGACAGGATGCTTCCAGAGATTCAAGAACTTTGACTGAAAAAGATGTCTGGAACTCAATGAATCTTTTTGGATTCAATAACTTGACAAATTCAAGTTTCTGTACAGTTTAAAATCATTACCAATAACTGTTTGCTGATATTCTCAACAACCTCTTAGAAGAGAAGTTTGTATGTCACTTGGGCATTGTCTTCTGATCTTTCTTCTCTTGCTCCTTTTTCCTGAGGTTTATGTGTAACTAGCTCTGACACCTCTTTACAAAACATGTCAAACTTGTGTCGCTTTTGGTGAATTTCTGTAATGTGTCATGAATATGCTGAATACAAAACCCAATATCATACGTGTTGGTTTAAAGAATGTCTAACAACACTTCTGTCACTTCAAATATGTCGCTGCAGAGACAAAGGAGAAACACAAACTAAAAATCATCAAGCATGCAAAGAAACCTTTTGGCTGAGGGAAAAACCTGAGCATCACAATCTGTTGGATTTTGCCTCATAATCTCAAAGATTTCAATCAAACCTTCTCTGATCTGCTTAACAGTTTGTAAGAGCCTTGTGGTACAAATGGAAGACAGTCTACATTTAACAATGTTTTGAAGAAGTTCGCCCCTCTTTGGAGATCAAGTGAAAAATGTAGATATTCCTTCAAAATTTTTGAAGAAAATGCAACATTCTTTAATACTGTTTACTGCAAAACTCAGTATAAGTTTTAAAACATGATTGTAGCAATGGCAAAAAGTAATTAGGAAACGTTCCATGAACACATCTCTGAAGCTTCCTTAGGTCATCTGCTGTTACTGAGCTACCAACTTGTCACCACATTTGTATATCACCAATGCCATTTCAACATGCTCGCAAAGACCATCTGCATTTCAGTTGCTACTAACATCAGTAAAGCCAACAAAGCATTCTGCAACATCACCATGCTTGGTCACCTACCATAGTACAGTGAAAAACTGAGACATATTTGCAATGTCTGAGGTTTTATCAAGCAAAATAGTGATGTATGGTGCTTCCTCAATTTCTTTAGCAATGACATTAAGTTGGAATTTACTTACTGCTTCAATGAGGTCATTCTGAATTCTGTTTGATTTTCCAGAAAAAACAGTTGATGTTTTCAAATGCTGCTTGAGTAAAGGATCAAACTCGCTGACTAATTCTAAGGTTTTTATGTAATTGCCAGGATTCAGGAAGCCATCTGATTCATCATACATGTGAAATTATAGCTCTTGTTCTTCAAAATGACATGCAATGTGAATTAGTCTTTGCAAAATAGCATGATTCTGACAATCTTTTTCATTGTGTTATCCTACAGAATGTCTCCATTGCTTAACTAACTGAAGATCAATGAGACCTTGTCACCAGATCCCTTCTGGCAAAGAAATTCTTCACACATGTTATGTTGGATGTTCGTTGGCAACAGTTTATTGAGCACCAATTATTATTTACATCTCATTTATACCTTTCATCTCTGTTCAGTCACAAATACATTCTTATACAGTCCACTCTTTATAATCCTTGACTCTTCCTCTTGGTCGTCTTGTTCTTCTGCTACCTTCCTTCCTTCATGGTCCAGACACCAAAATCTGGTCCCCCACACCATCCCAGTACCAGGTACCAAACTTACCAGTGACCTCATCCCTCCTAGGTCTGGAAACTTAGATCCACCCCCAAGTTTGCCCCTCCCCACTCTACATCCATGCCTGGGTGTCACTTGACCCCAGCCCATGTTACCCTACCCCTTCCCCCTTCTGCCTAACCCCCTCATTCCCTCTCTTGCTCCCCCCTCTCTTTCCACTGACCCATCTGTAACTTGCTGTTTGAAGATGGGCTCTCCCCTTGTGGGCTAATACCTAGGATTTCTCTTCTCCACTTCCCCCACCAGGTTTATAAAATGTCTCAAAAATAAACAGATGCCAAATTCTGATATGTGGACCCCGTCTGACCTATAAACTTCCAAGGCATCAAAAAAAATATTCCTGTGCTGGATATGTACCCCTCCCCCATTTCAATAACCAGGCAAGCTATCTTTCAGCTGAGTCACTTTCTCCCATTCTCCACTGACCTGACTTCTCTGACTTATCTCCATACTCTCCAGGAGGTGATCTTGGACCAGCCAATCATTACTCATGGCCACCATCTCTTCACCCCTCTCCAGGTCAGATGCTATGGCTTGCACCAATGACACCCAAGGCATCTCCCCCAAGTCATTTCCCCCTGCATGTATGATTGTTATATCTGGCCTGGACCACTGGCCCCTGAGTTCTTCCAAGAGTGGCATCAACTGAGCCCATCTCATGCTTCTAATCTCTTTCCAGTGCACCTTTGTGTGTTCCACATCCAGCCTCAGCTGTGTCCCCTCAACTCCTGGTTGCCGTGAACCTCTCGGCCCAATAAATAAAGGAGTGCCCCACAATCCAGAAGTGCCTCTGCCTTCCTCCTACTGGGTAAGGGAAACAAAATGGGTAATAATCATTATCATCAGTGCCTAATATATTCCTTGTAGCAACTGGACTTCCATCGTCCAACCTATTTCACCTCTTCTTCTGAACCCCCTGCCCTGCGACTTGTGATGTTACCCCAATTCAGAAAAAGTGGGATGCAAAGCTCTCTAGCTCCTCCCCAATAAACCTCAATGCCTTCTTTAGTACCCCCACTTGAGAGCCCATCACCTGCTCCCATCCCACTGTCTGAACCAGGTTCCCCATCCTCCCTTGTGTCCTCCTATACACTTCTAACTCCCTGACTGTGCACACCTCCTGGTGCCTGCCTCTGCAAACCACCACCATCCTCCCTCATTTGGTTGGTTTTGACTTGACTAGCTGCACTTCTACCCTGTCCATCCCAAAATTGACTTTGCTGGCTTGTAACCCCCCCTTTCTAATTGGACTTCCTTGCAGCCACCACCTCGCTGATCCTGAAAGCCCCCCCAGCCATGACTGAAAACATTGCCTGGAACAAACCTGCCTCTTTGTCTGACATGAAGACCTGCTGCAGAGCATCTAGCACCCTATTCAGTAACAGCCCTGCTATAGGCCTCCTCCTCCTGTCACTCCTCCCCCAGGGCCTCTCTGCCACCCAAGGACCATCCACTGCATGGACCTACCAGCCGTAGGGTCAAGTTGCCTCCCTGTCCTTGCTGATCCACCCTATTCCTGCCAACTGAACCCCTATTGTGGTGTGGGCCATCCCCCCTCCCCATCACTGGACCATGTACTGCTGTACTTGGTCTTCTAAGACTGGCTCCCTGGTCTCCATCTTCTCCCTGGCCCAGAATTCCTGAAAAGCCCCCCACACTCCCTTGTATGGTTTCAAGGTGTTGGCTGACCATGAGCTCTGGTATAGCCAGTTTGCTGTTCCCTGCCAATCTCTCACAGATGATTCAGTACCCTGGTCCTGTGTACTGCTGCTCTTGGGGCCAGATTCCTGAAGCTGTTTAACTGCAAGTGGGACAGGCTGTCAGCAATGTCATTCTTAATGCCTTCAATGTGTTGATCTTTGAATGACAAGTTAAGCTGCAACCCCAACAAAAACAGTTGCCACATAACTCTGACCACTGTGTCTGTCTTCCCCCTTGTCTGTTTATCACATCCATCACCCCATTATTGTCACACCAAAACAGTATCCGCTTCCCTGCCATCCTATGGCCCCACACTTTTAAAGCCACAAAGATGCGAAGTATCTCCAGGAACATGATATCCTTGAGTAAACCTGCTTCCCCACATGTGCATGGTCAGGTTTCTGAGATCCAAGCCCCTCTGAAATACGCCCCATCTCCAGTGCCCCTGCAGCATTTGTATATAGCTCTAGTTCTGTGTTATAGGCCCAGTCCTCCTGCCAAATGGTGACCCTGTTGTACATTCCCAAAAATTCAGTCCATAATCCTAAATCCTCATGCACCCTCTTCATGATGTCCATCCAATAGTGTGACATCTTAGCCTTCCCCGTTACTCTTGCCAACCTTCAAGTAAATGCTCTGCCAGGGCTTATGCCTTGTAGGTGAAATTAAGGTTCACCAGCAACTGCTGCACCAATACCAGCGGCACCCTCCTCCTCCCACTAATCTGTTCCAGCAGGCCCCTAAGCTGCGCCACCTTGTCACCCATAAGGTAGAAACATTCTTACACCGTATGCACCTCTATCCCCAAGAATTCCAGTTTGCACACCAAGCCCTCGATCTTGCCTACTGCTAGTGGAATGTCTATGGTTCCACACATCTCCTTAAAATCTGCCAACATCCTCTCTGCCTCTATCCTGTCCTTCCCAATGATTAGAAAATCATCCAGGTAGTGGGCCACCCATCTGTGCCCATATCTCCATCCAAATACCCACTGCACCCATGAACTGAACAGCTTGAATGTCGAACATGCCACCGAACAACCCATTAGCATGGCTTTGTCAAAGTACAGCCTCCCTTCAAATTGAAAACTCAGCAGATCCCAGTCCTTGGGCCTCACTGACAATAGCTAGAAAGTGGACTCAATGTCTGTCTTTGCCAGCCATGCCCCCTCAACTGTCCTAATCATTAACACTGACTGGTCTTAGTATGTGTAGGACATGACCCTTAGCTCACTGGGGATCCCCTCATTCACAGAGGCCCCTTCTGGATAAGAAAGATGGTGGATGAGTCAAAACTCCCCCTCCTGTTTCTTTGGTGACCACCCCCAGTGGAGATATCTGGAAGTTGGAGTGGGGGGGCTCCCCAAAAGGCTACTCTACCCTCCCAGTCTGCACCTCCTTCTGTATCTTCTTGTGAACTATCTCTTCTTTGCCTTTTACTGATCCCAAATTATTTGCTTTCATTGCCCCCCTTCCCCTTAAAACCCAGCTTGAACCCATGTCTAAAGCCATGGCACAGAAAATTTGTCTTAACCTTTTCTGGATACCCCTTAATCCAGGACTCCACCACACTCAGGACTATTGGGGTGTTCACCAGAAAGAAACCCCAGCACCCCCTCCAGTAACCTCAGTTCTAACCATAGTTGGAATTGTATCCCCCTTTACTGTGGCCTCACCACCCCCTCCTCCCTTCATTAAAGGACTGATCCTGGGTTTGGCCACCTAACTGGGCCCCACGGTCCCCTCTCCCTGGCAGCTCATTGCTGGGTGTGTGCCTGAGCACTGTGGCACACATGCTGGAATTTACAGTTAGCCCATGTGCAGGATGCCCTGTTGAAACCCCAACAAGCCTTCGCTGCTGGTGCAGGGGCAATCCTCTTGTTATTCTCCCCCATGCCACCTGACATAGCTCTAAATGGGTACAGTCCCACCTGGGGACCCCTTTTGCCTCCATCCACTTCCTGAAGGACTCTTTATATTTTAGCCACCCATAATCCAGTTTTGCCTCATATGCATATGATGGCTGTGTACATCAGGAGGGGTAGTAACAGTTCTGGCTGCTTTTCCAGCACTAACACACTGTATATTAAAAACTCAGCCAGCCACGTGTCTATGTTTTTCCCTTTGTATTTAGCTTCTTGCTCTTTATGCCCCACTACTGCTAGCGCCTCTGCCATCTCTGACTTTCCAACTGACTCTTTCTGTTCGTACTTCTTTGCTGTATCCTCATCTACCAGCCCAAATATGTCCACGTATTCCCCCTTCCAAATCTTCTCTTTACTGTCAGAGGGAACATGGTCCCTCACTGTGAACTCTTGTGGCCCGTCATACAACTTCATCCCCCTTTCACCTCTTCCATGTGCCGCGCACCCTCTGCACTCTTCGCCTTTATCGTTTGAAGCACCTTCTCCATTTTCTCTAGTCCCTTCTCCCCCATGTCATCCAGTAGGCCTTCCAGGTACTCCTTTAAATTCCCCTCGTTCTCCAAGTCAGGATGGTGCCAGTGTCCATTCCGGCTGGGGGGTGGGTGAGGGGCAAGATGCTGCTGTATGTGGCCTCTTACCTCCCCTGCCCCTGCCTGTATGATCATCCTGCTCCTTCCTCTACCTGGTTACATCCTCTTCTTCCTCGTGCTGCCAGGTGGTCTCTATGAGTGCAGCCATTTTTTCCATCAGTTTGGATCCTTCCTCTCTCAGCGTAGCACTGGAAATTGTGGCTATCTTTGGTGCTATCTCCCTGCTGATGAATCATGACAAGTGACAGCAGTTAATACTTTGGTACCCTATCTGGCCTCGTGCCCTCTGTGTTGCTTCTGACTGCTTCTCAGCCCCTGAAGAATACACTGCCAAATCGCCTGCCATAAGTGTCCTCACCCCAGGCTCCAGGGCCATGTGCCCACCTCACCTGGGCCTTCACCCAGCCACCAGAGCACACTGGCCAAACCCCCTTGAGCCACTCTGGCCCACTCCTCAACCTGGTTACCCCACCCCATGCCACTCACCTCCTTGTATCCCTTTCCTCATACCCCTGCTGCTGTTCAGTAGCCTGCTTTGCTTCTGGTTTATTTTTTTTTAACTTCCTTTATTCCTTGGATTCCTCCTCCTTTCTTTCCTTTTTTTTTTCTCCTGGCCAGTGCTTCTGCTGCTTTCACAGGCCAAGTGGCCATCTTATCTGTGAATCCCCATGGTGCTCCCACATGAGTCCCCCTCACCCCTTCACATGCCATGGCTGGGCCCCTTCACACTCCCCTCAATGTGTATGGGTTGTGCCCATTTTACTATCTGCACACAATACTGGGCCTGCCTGTCCCTGTCAGTGCTTCTGATACCCTAGGCATACCCCATGGTTCCCCCCAAGTCCTCTCCTCCACAGGCCCACCGTGTGTTCCCTGAGCATGCCCGCCTCAGCTGCATGCTCCAGGGCTCTTCTTGGCTGCTTGTGTATTCACCTTGGGCTTCTTCACCCATTATAACTAGCCATTGTGCAACCAAGATTATGTCCCTTAATAAACCCAGTGCAACCTCATGGGAATCCCATCCCACTCCTGTCCACACCACAAGCCTGTCCCAAAGTGTCAGGGCAAACCTCTGTTGCCCCATCCCACTGGCTGAAAACCTCATAGGCATCTCCCCCTGCTCTCAGCGCACATCCCTCCCCAACAATGGATCTCTGTCCTGGCCTGCCACTGCAGACCTCTATCCACCTCATAATTCTCCACCTGGTTTGGGCCCCGTCCTACTCCCTCATGCTGTCTCACAACTCTGGGCCATGGCCCTTCACCACCACAGCTGAAAATGCCACACCGCATGACTACCTCCAAAGCACCCACTGGGCCTTTGCTGCCTGAATGGGCCCTCCCAGTGCTTTCCTCCCACTGTTATTAGCGAAGCCACTGCTCACTCTCTGGCACCGTTTTCTGCCATCTTGCCACTTGCTTGCTGTCCCTCCCCCAGCGGCAGAGAAGACCTCTCGGCAGGCGGAGGCGGCGGGACCTCCACTGAACTCACCACAGTGGGGGAGTTGCCCATGGCAACGGTAACCTAATCAATCCAACCTACAGAAGCCATGTTGTGCACACTGACCAGTGCCTCCCAAGTCACCAAAACAATTCCACATGCACAGGAAAGGTGCTATGTATGATACTCCCAAATAAAGTAGAAAATTCGTCAAGTTGTGGGCAGTATAACCCCATACTCTTTTCTCCAGATACAAGCATCTAACCAATTGAGCCACAGGTGCTGAATCTAAACTCTGATACTTCACAAACTTCCTTTATTTTTTAAAATGAAACACCCCATTCCTCGGTAACACAGTATAATGAACTGAAGGCAAATGCTCTGAACAGCATCATAGATTCCATACTGAAAAATGCCTTAAAGGCCACATACAATCAGAACCACACCATAAAGGGGGACTGCCTAGGCCTCCTCATGGACAACAGCCCCCAGCAGGCCCAAATGCCTCTACCTTACCACAGACGTGTTCCAAACTCCAATCTGATGCCAGTGAAGTGCTGGAATGATAACATTTCAGCAAAAGAAGTAGTCCTGTGGCCAGCATAGCATTATAAACCCCTTCAGGACCCCAAACAGGACCCCAGCCCTGTCCCTCCCCCTTACCAATTAGAATCCTGCCCTGGCACCTGCATCATATGACACCTGGATTACTTCACCAAGCTCTGCCCCTTCCCCTTCCACCTCCCTCTCCATCCCATCTCCCTTTTCCTGCTCATTCCCATCAGAGCCTTATGACAATTCAGGTTGCCTTTTAATGGCAACCCTATTTGTCCAAATGTTCGTAACTGTATATAGGCTGCTAGGTGTTGCTGGCTAGTTTCGTGACGTCTGCAGCCATTATGTGAATTTTTTAGGTCATTGTATCTTGCCTTATTCCACACACTCTTTTCATTGATAAAAGTAGGCACAGCCAGCAGAATAGTCTATTGAATTCGGCACACTGACAGAGACAATCACATTTACACATCGCTTCAGTGAAATACAGCTTGAACTTTTTTCTTGCTTTTCTGTAAGTACTCAGTAACTGCAATTTTGATTTTGGCCATCCATTTTTTATAGTCTCAGTTTTGGTTGCAAAGTTTCTTGCACTAAATGGATTACTCTACAAATTATGCACTACATTTTCAACTTTGTTGTGCTATCATTCCAACCATCATACAAAAGCTGCAGCCCTCAAATGATTTGTACCAGATCTTAAAACATAAGAAACATAGAAAACCAGATCACACCTCCATTCTAAGGATCCAAGACTGTCAACTCTGACAGAATAAGAAAAATAGAAAACCAGATCACACCATCACCACCCTAAGAATCTAAGACTGCTAACACTGACAAAATAAGAACAATAGAAAACCAGTTCATATCATCTCCACCATAAGGATTTAAGAGTGTTGATGCTGACTTATCATCTACTTATGGGTAGAGTACTTTTTTGCATTTGGTTAGGGCATTCATGGCCAAGGAACAGTCCTTCTCAAGGTCAGGTCAGGACAGGTTCATATCTTGTTTTGGTACTTTTGTGACCATAGAAAATCCACACACAGCTTAGCATGCAATGAATTTGCAACTCCAGTCTTACTGAGCTTCCAGCCATGGTCTACATGATTTAGTGTCTGAAAAATTAGCAGCTAATTCCCCCACCGTACTCCCACTACATTTCTTCAGCAAAGGTTTGATATTAATATTATCAGCACTTGTAGGGACAGTGTGCACTACCACACACTTAGTTGATAAGTAATGTTTATCTTACCCTACCCACTCAAAAGCAAGCACTATAGTCAATGGTCCATTTAGGCAAAATAGCGCAACTTGCACCATTTCTCATACCTACTACTTCAGTTTCTGTGACAGCAAAATGTTTTCTGATAGTCAGTTCAACACAGATTTTAAGTGCTCAAGTACTAATCACAATGCAGTAAAGCATTGTTTCTTAAATGGTGAGACTACCTTCACTGGGGAGGCCCCAGCCCGTTCCAGGGTAGGCTAAGGCAAACCTAAAAATGACCTGCATTTTAAATGGTAAGCTTAGAACATTTTTTGTGAAGGGAGAAAGCAACCTGATGGAGGATAATGGCTGGTGACTTCCGTTATTTTTTAACTCTCTCTTTACATCCCCTTCTTGCTGTTAGGCCCCCTTTCGAATTCCCTACTCCATGGTAGACCTTTTTCACTTAGTCTGACAGACCATGCCCCTGTGTCATCACAAGCCAGCACTTCAAGAATGGGCACCATAGCTAATTGTACTGGATCTTTGAAGGGAGCCACATCATCCAACCACAGCTTTTCATGTTTGTTCCTACCCATTTGAGGATGGCACACTCAGAGCTCATGGGGTTAGAAATGTGCATGTCAACATGCTGTTCCTAGACCAGACCAACATCCACCCTCCCACCCTGTCTTCTCTGAGATTCTGCACATGATCACCCAGGTGGCAGTATTAAGGCAGAGGCAGTGACCTTGCCTCCTTCCCCTGAGGAGGATAGCCCCCTCTGGGATGCTCAGTCCCCCTCTCTTATGGGCCAGACTCTTTCCCAAACCTGGGCCATTGGAATCACAAGCAATGGGATGGTAGGTGACTTTATTTATTTATTTATTTATTTATGTATGTACAGTATGTATCTACAGATTGGTGGCAATAAAGCTTTTTTCTAGATGTGATGGGGGTCTACATAAGAGGAAGAACAATTAAATTGTATAAAATGGGGAAAACTCAAGGGCATTTCATATTATTCCTGGTGTACTGTGCAAAATAATGTATATAATTAATGGGTCCCCCCTTTTTGCCACTGGGGAACCATGCCATAATTTGCAGTTATAAAGGAGTGTTTATACGGCAAACATGCCCATGGTTTCCCTCAGTCTGTGCATGCCCCCGTGGCAGTTCATCGCTTAATGATCACTTGCCTACCATCTTGCCCCCAACTGAACCACCAAGAGAACTTGACAATAAGTCATTTAAAAAAAAGTCATTTTCCACATATAAGTGCTAAATAAAACATTTTAAATATATTTTAAAAACTCAGGCAACGAAAACATGAGGATGGTCAAAAATGGAACCGGAGTACTGCTGCACCAGAATGCCTACTATTTTATATAATTGCTGGGGTGAAAAAGGGGAGACCAAGCAATTATATAAAATAAAATATGGGGTGATAAATAAAATATGGAATGGTGTGTGTAAACTCAAAGTTTACATACCCTCTCAGTGTTAGATGCATTACTTAACCCCTCAAGCTTTACTCTCGTAGTTCATGCAGCATTTAACACCTCTGGGGTGTCTAAACTTTTTGTTTTATAGGACAATTGATAGTGACATCATTAACTGTTGGTATTTCAAAAATTTAAAAATAAAATATAAAGTCACAAAAAATAGCAATGAAAATGATAAAAAATGAAACTTTGAACAGGCTGCTGTTAATTTCATTTGGCTTAAAAAATATACCTATGTACTGTAATTTCAACTTTCATTTATGGGACATTTTCCATTATCTTTAGAATTTAATTATAGTATTTAAATGCAGCAGAAATGAGTTCTAGCAGGTTAATGCGCTTGATAATGTTAAGGAAATAACATCAACATTTAATCACTATTAATATTTATCATAATGAAATTAAACATAATTTGACATCAGTGGTGACGGCACCAATAGTCATTTCATCACCATGGATTTGTGGATTGTATTACGATTATGTCTATTGGTGCAGTATCACCCAAAAGGAATACTAATCTGATTATGCAAATATACTAGAAATAAAGTATAGAAATTTAAATGTACATGGAGGAAAACGGTCTTGAGAGTTGGGTAGCAAATCCAATAATTCAGGACATAGAAAAAAGTCCAATTAACATGGTGCAGGAATTCCTGTGCTTACCACCGGCTCCAACTGTAAAGAAGAGAAGAAAATAATATTCAGTAAGTCACTGACTCAGAGCAGATTCCTCAGAAGATATGATTCTGTATACCCATATTCAACAAGTTACTAAAATGATAATGCTTTTTCTTTTACAATAAATCCTGTTAGTTCATTAGTGTATATTCATTTTAGTAAATGTTATAAGATCTCTTTCTAACAGTAAATATCACCAACACCTGAGATACCAAGTTATCTATCATATTAGAGACAGTACTACATAAATATTAGAGGAATCATTTGGGGGGGGGTCATCCTACATGTTTTCTTGGTGGTTATGTTATGATACAGGCCAATTGTTAATATCTAAAACCAACAATGTTGCATCTACACCCCTAAATCAAATATCTTTCTGTTCATTATATGGTTCAAAGCTATGGTTTTAAATCCCAGTCTTGATTTAAGCCATCCAGAGTCAGTGCTTTTAAGGTGTTGATCCAAAAACTCTCCCACTGGGAAAGTCTGTTGAGGTGATCTCATCCCCTTCTGCCACTTTAACCTGATCTTTTTTTTTTACTTTCCATTCTTTATTAAATGTTCAGCTAACAAAATGAGCAATAACAAACAACTGGATATCTTCCTAATTACTTAGTTGAGTAATAATGAATAATAATAGGTTCATATTACCCCTACCTTATAGACCCCCCCAGTGATATAATATTTAAAAGATAGTTGGTTACTAACTATTTATGCAGTACTGACCTTTAAGAAAAATACAGTGTGTACCCCAACACCGGGGTAAAATTAGGTATAGTACATAAGGAAGAAGATAAACAAAGCCTCCATTAATGCACCAATATATCATGAAGGTACATAAAATGTTATTTAAAAAAATAAGGAGAATGGTAATACTGGATAGAAAGAAAAAGTTGGTACTGTACATACATGACAAAATGACTCTAAGGAATGCAATCACTTATTTTGGAGGTATAGAATAAATCATAGTTGATAATCTGCTCCACACTTTCTCATTAAGTTTTGTTTTACCTTTCAAGCAATTAATTGCCTTGATAAGTATTAGATTTTGTCTAATCTGTTCTAACCATTCTTTAAAAGTAGGTGTATTTGAGTCCAACCAATGCTTCAAGATGGTTTGTTTAACTGAAATTCCAATCAGTGCTAGTATATAGTTATCCAATATTAATAGATCCTCTGAGTAATCACCCAAAATTAAAGTTCTCATATCACATTAGTACCCTATATTAAGGTATTCCATTACCTTAGATTTAATTGAAAGCCATAGGTTTTGAATAGATGTGTAGTGCCACAATATATGGTCTAGGGAGCCTCCGCCATCATAACATATTGAACATTTATAATTTTTTCTTAGCCCCATCTTATATAATCAATAGGGGGTTAGGTACGCATTGTGAAGGGTTTTGAACAGAATAACTCTTCTTAGGATGTCTAATGTGAGAAATTTACTTATATTGTACCATATATCCTTCCAATTCCAGTTTTCCAAATTAAGGGTTGAATTCCAAAATGGATTTTGATATATCATTTCTTTACCCTTGATATTGGATGGGTGGTACTATAAGTTAAAGACTGAGGCCCAGATATTCAAAGGAGTTGCGCTGGCCCCAACCCTGCATTGCACCCCAGTGGGATATTGGAAAGGCTGCCAGATGAAATGCAAATCCCGATTCACCAGAATGCAATGTAATTGTATGTGGCACAGATGCAGGGAGCGTGACCATGCATATGCGGCACATCCCAAGATTCAGCCCAGGATGTGCGGCACATATGCTGGCACAATCCTGCATTGCGCTGCATAGGGGAGCTCAAAGTTGAGCCCATGGAAAATGGGAACAATCCTGGCCACCCACAGGCAGGCTGCTGTATTGTAGGGCACAACACAGCAGCCGCCTGCCATAGGTGGCCACCCGCCCACCCAGAACTCTGTCCACAAGCACCCATGGCTCTCTGGTAGTCTAGTGGTACCCCCCCCCCTCCTGCCCAGTTCTCCAATGTACCCAATTCACCCATGTACCATTATCCATGCCTTATCCCTACTAGACTGTTTGTTTTCTCTCCTTTATTAGGTTTTAGGTTTATTGTCCTTTGCCTTGTATATATGTAAATATTTGTACATCTATCTCACTCATAAATGGTTGTATTTGTGCTTATTCAATATCATGTTTTTGTGTACAATCTGTAACCTTTTTTTTTATGACCACTCAGGTCCATCTTGTAAATGAGCTATGCTCAATGATGTTCGCCTGAATAAATAAAGATTTTGATTGATTGATTGATTGAATTGTGGTCACTGTATGATAATTCACACCCTGGTAGTCTAGTAGTATCCCACCCCCCGCCTGACTCCCCAATTGTGGTCACTGTATGACAATTGAGTCCCTGGTAGTCTAGTGGTTCCCCCTCCCACCCAACTCCCTGATCACAGTCACTGTATAATAATTCTGTCTCTGGTAGTCTAGTGGTACCCCCCTCCCACCCATTATCCAGATCACTCATAGCAGAAGTATTAAACATTCCCTGGTAGTCTAGTGGTACCCCCCACCATTGCCGTGATCATGGTATAGGTCTGAAACATAATTCCCTGGTGATCTAGTGACTTCATCTCCCTCCCACCCAAACAGAACCTCTTGCCCACCCTGCCCCCCACACTGTGGGCAGCTGCACTCGGGCTTCATATATTACTCAAGTTACTCCATTAAATGAATAGTAATAGTATGGGCTTGCAGGGCATGTTGTATTAGATAGTTCTCAAATATGTGAATGACTTCATTCACATATTTGGGACTGTATAATATAATATGCCCTGCAAGCCCATACTGTACCTGTCATTCGGTGGGCAGCCAGGTGGTATGCGGGTGGATTGTAGCCACCTGCCGATGACAGAGTTGGGATCGGGGTGGCAAGGGGTTCTGTGTTGGTAGGAGGGGTGGGGGTGCTACTGGATCACCAGGGAATTATGTTACAGAGCTATACCGTGATCACGGCAGTGGGCAGGGGATTACCACTAGACTGCCAGGGAATGTTTAATACTTCCACTACTGGCGATCGGGGTCACAGGTTTGAGGGGGTACCACTAAACTATCATGGACTGAATTATTATACAGTGACCGCAATAAGAAAATTGGTAGGGTGGGGGGGTACCATTAGACTACCAGGGCATTTTCAATATTACTGCTACCTGCGATCAGGGACATGGGGGGGGGTACCACTGGACTACCAGGGAAATATTGTACAGAGTTTACCGCGATTAAGGTTATGGGGCTGGGGATGCCCTGGGACTCCTCTGCTCATGTCCATCTGTGCAGGGCACCAGACACAATTCACCGGGCTGCCCTGCACAAGGCATGCAATTGGCACAATAATGACATGCAAATGGCCCTATTTGCACCTTGCTATATAATGGCCTCATTTGCATGCCCTATGCTGAATATCTCTGGTGATGAGCCCAGTGCAACTACATTTGCACTGGCACATCCCCATGCTCCCTATCTGTGGCTTGTGCTGGCGCAGTGCCACTGCACAGTGCACAGTGAGCACTGCACTGTGCACTGTCCTTGTCATATTCAACGGTGCTGCTCCATGGCACATCACCATTGAATATCACCTGGTCCTGGCCCCGGCGCATCCCAGTTGCGATGCACCCAGGTTTGCGCCCCTACCAGAAACAGTCTGAATGTCCAGGCCTGGGTGTTTTTTAGATCCTAGATTTCTTAATTTTGATATATGATCATCCTTATCATGTAACCATGGATATGGGCCAAAATACATTTTCAAGGCCAAGATTAGCATAAAAACACTTTGTATATGTGTTTTACTTAATGATAAAGTGTTGCATACCTCCGACTTGGGGGGAAAGAAAGCCATTGGTTAACAAATCTGCTACCTTACTATTTGGATTACATGGTAATAGTTTGAGTGTAAATGGAGTATTCCATACTTTAACGTTTGGATTATTGATAATAGGTTGGTTAATGCTAGCTTCTAGATTAATACTTAGCTACCTACATGTTTGAATATAGGTCTTTAGGGAGGTGCCTATCGGTGTATGCTTTAGGTTTTTAGGTAAGGTTTTGAATTTAATATAAAATACTGCATTAGGAGATAAACTGTATTTTTTAAATATTTCCTGTTCTATCTGGGCCCAAATTGGAAAATAGTGATTAATCCACGTTGAATATATATTGGCTTGTGACACCATATAATATAGAGTAAAATTTTAACATTTTAAACCCCCTTGTCCTTCTGGTAACATTAATTTATCTAAGTCTATTCTTTGAGAGCTTTTTCCCCATATGAATTAATTTATAACTAAATTAAGTTTAGAGAACCAAGGTAGGAGTAAAAAGCTGTTTAGCATATTAATTGGAAAACTTTAACCTGTCCTATTCCCATGAATCATAAAGTGTTGAAATCACCATTGTAGCATTTGAGGAAGTGTGTGGCCACAGGGCTATCAATGTCCAAGTTCCTTATATCTCTTGCGTGTTCATGAACCCTTAATTTCAAAGGGCACATGGTTCTCCCTATGTAAAGTTTACCACAGTGGCACCATAAGACATGTACTGTGTAGGTAGTCACACACAAAATGAACTGCCTGAGGTTCACAACCCTTTTGTTGGTCGGTGCATTAAACATCAGACCTTGTAAGCAGTATGCACAAATATTACAAAGGCCACACTTGTGAATACCCGGTGGTCTGATTGGAAGCCATGTGGCTACATGTGTTGGTTATCTGGTGAACTGACTATTTATCAGGAAATCTCTGAGGTTCTTTCCCTTTATGAAAGATAACCCTGGGTCTGTTGCCAATGCATTGTGCTAGTTGGCTATCACAGGTGAGTATGGACCAGTATTTATTGATCACATTGCCCTGTTTTCCTGAGAGATGGTTAAAATCTGTGATAAAGTTAACTGTATTCTCAGGATCCCTAAGTGTTTGCATGCACATGCAGTGTGCAAGAAACATTTTGAGGAGAGTAGAGCATTGCAGAGGTGTGGCGGTTTTTGGCCAATCCAGCGAATACTTTTAGGGGCACGTCCCTCTGCTACCAACCAACAGGGAATCTGCCGATGATGGCAGTTGCAGAGCAAGCACTGGACTTGAAAGAAATCTGCTGCTCCAATCACGGACAGTTTTGTCATTGCAGTGGCAGATCTTTTCCCCCTTTCCTGGCTACCAGGCACATTCCAGCCATGCACATTGCAATGCACAGTAATGCACATGGCCGGACTTACGAGCAACTTGTTTGCTCAATGTGCATATTCTGGTGAAATAAATGAGCCCCACCATGGCTTTGCATAATTGGTGGCTCCTGGCACCCACCACACACTCCCCCCAAAGCTGACATTGGGGTGCCCAATCCCTGTGTTGAAATGACCCCCACAAGTCTGAACATATCTTTTGCTGACAACAGGGTGCCCAATCTTCATGTCAGCATGCCCCCCCCCCATTGTAGCACACTGGGAGCCCACCCCAATGTGCCAAAGTCATTTAAATCTTTTTCTGACACTGGGATGCCCACTCCCAGTGTCAGATGCGCCCCCCATGTCACCTATTTTTCAGCTGACTTCAGGATGCCCAATTCCCAGATCAGCACTGATCCCCCCTCCACTAGTCTGGCACACTGGGAGCCCAACCCAGTGTGCCACAGTTTATTTTTCATAATATTTCACCTGTAAAAAAAGAAAACTGTTGCCCAAGGTCTCTTTTTTTAAACCTGCAAAAAAAAAGGAAAAGGTCCCTCATCATCCTCACTGTCCCCTCCAACATGCTGACCCTCCCTCTGCACACCCCACCTCCCTGCACCCCCCACACCCATATTTACTTCCGGAGGTCTGGCACTGCAATCTTCTGTGTACTGGGAACATGTCTGCACTCTTCAAAAGCCAACTGCAAACTAAAGAAAATCACGGTAAGCCCTATACGGGCAATCACTTGAAGGTGAGGGTTGACTTAGGTTGATAGCTCAGCCATTTTGGGAAATTTTAGTCCCACATTTTCAACATGTGGTTCTTTGGATCCCACCTCATGAAGACTGGCACTGTCATTTCATTTCTTGGTCCTGAAAGGTGATTTTGCATTTGCTGTGCGGAATCACCTTTCGGGACTGATTAAGAAACTAACAGTGCCACTGTTCATGAGGTGGAGTCCCAAAAAGCTCATGTTGCAAGCTTGGTGAAAAAACTCCCCAAAATGACTGCATTATGAGTGTGTGTTACGCAGTTTGTATGCAAACATGTAACTTTGACCATTTTTAATATTTTCACTCTAGATTTCCAACGTTGCCATTTTTTTCATCTCTTTATGAACAGTACAGCTGTCATAATTTGCATCCTGCCCAAAATGTCTTTTCACACCTGTGGAACAAAATGGTGCAGTCGCTGTGCAAAATCAATGTCTGGAACAGGGTAATGAAATCACAGTGTCACTGTTCATGAGGGGAGCTCTAAAAAAGGCCATGTTGAAAATTTGGTGAATAAATTCAAAAAAATGACTGCGTTGTGTGCATGCGTTACACAATTTCTATGCATGCTCATAATTTCACCACTTTTTCATATTTTCACTAGAGATTTTCAGTACTGCCATTTTTTCACACCTCCTCATGAACAGTATAGATGACATTTTCACATCCTGCCCAAAATATCTTTTTGTACCTGTTATGCCTAATGACACATTCACTGTGTGAAATCACCTTTCTGGATTGAGTAAAGAAATGATAGTGCCACTGTTCATGAGGTGGGATCCAAAAAGCCCGTGTTGAAAATTTGGAGTGAAAATACCAACAAATGGCCAGGACATTAGAGTTTCCAACTGTAATGTCTCACCCTGTACAGACAGACAGGCTTCGGGGGTGGCTTGGAGTTATCGGCCATAATGCTCATGCCATTCAACCCCCACTCCCACCCTGCAGCCACTGACAGGCATAGAGGTTTGCCTTAGGTCTTCATCCCTAACGTTCACTCCATCCTCCTGTACTGCATCCATCTCAGCTTATTTTCTTATAGAATGTGGTGAGCATAAGGGTCAAAGACCCCAAGGCACACAGTGACACCTGTCAGTGGCTGCAGGGTGGGGAGAGGTGGAATGGCATGAGCATTATGGCTGATGACCCAATGGCACACCCCAATGCCTGTCAGTCTCTGTAGGGTGGGGTGGGGTTGGCGTTAGTTCAATACTTCACTGCCATTTCTATTATGCAGCTCTCTAACTCATGCAGTACCAATGCCAATACAATACCAGGAAGCAAATATTCGGCATTGACAAATGCTTGTTACTTAAGTTTGCAGTAGGTTTTCTCTATGCTAGATTCTTGCCTGTTCTATGGACTGGTCTAGCAGCATTTGGTCCTATCCCTGTGCTAAAAAGTGATTTTTGGTTCTAGGGCTTGTGCAATGAATGTGGTTTCTTCACTGCAATTGTGCCTTAGACACATGAACTGAGAATAGGGTATTGATTCCTTCAGTCTTTTTGGATGGGAACTTGTGGCAAGTAGAAGACTGTTGGTGGTTGTGGGTTTTCTATAACTCCTAGTTATTATTTCATTACTGGGTCATTTTGATACTATTATGTCAAGGAACTTAATTTCTATGGGATCACTTTTGCAGGTTAACTGCAATTTTTTATCAGTTTGATTGAGCCACATAACAGATTCATCTATTTCTTCAGCACTGCCAGACCAGATGCACAGCACGTCATCTATAAAACTTGCCCATTTACTGATTCTGTTCAGGAAGTGGTTGCAGCTTGCATTGAACAGTATCTTCTCCTCCCATTAGCCAAGGAACAGATTGGTATATGATGGTACCACTGCAGCTCCCATTGCTGTTCCACATTTCTGCAAGTAATAATCACCATCAAACTCAGATTTATTATGCTCTAATATAAACTGTAACCCTACCTGAATCAGTTTTACAGGGATCTTAATTGGTTGAGGGGGCCCATAAGAGGAAATGTTTACTGGCCTCTAGCCCATCCTGGTGGCAAACTGAGGTATACAGTGATTCAACATCAATTGTTAGCCACTGCTTACCTTCTTCCCATCTAAAATCTTCAAGCTGTTCAAGGATGTGCATTGTATCCCTAGTATATGAATGCATACATTCCTCACTCCTGTTGAGAAACATACTAAGTACTGTAATTACAAAGATTATCCTCTAAGGAACTGATTCCAGCAACAATGGGTCTGCCTGGGGGGTTCTAATTTATTTTTGTGGATCTTTGGTAATATGTATAGAGTGGGGGTTATGGGGAACTGTGGAAACAGAAATTTCAGTTCAGATTCTGTGATTTCTCCCCTTGTCCTAGTAGTTTCAAGTATTGACAGAGTTCAGTTTTGAAACAAGGTAGTGAGTCACATGGCAAACAGGTATAATTATCTTCATTATTTAGCAAATCCATAACTTTGTTGCAATAAAATGCTCTATTCATTGTGAGCAAGTGCTCCCCTTTATTGGCTGGTTTATTTACAATATCTTTATTGTCCTCCAGTTCTTTAATAGCTTCCTGCTCTAAGGGGGACATGTTTCTCTTAAAAGCGAACAATTTGTTATTCACAATTTCATTAACTTCTTACAACATTAAACAATTATAAACATTTATATTCTGATTTGCATAGAAATATAGACTTTGACAGCAGATAAAGACTGCTTGGCCCACCCAGTCTGCCCATTTACCAACCTACTGGATAAGCTGCAGATCCTAGTTAACCAACAGTTTACTTCCTATAATTGCCTTATATCTATCCCATGCATACTTGAATTTCCCCGCTATGTTTGAACCCATGACCTCCTTGGGAAGGCCGTTCCATCTGTCTACCACCCTCTGTGTAAAAAAATACTTCCTCACATTGCCAATGAGCTTTCCACCTCTAGGCACACTTTTCCTTCCAGTTCCTCTGCAATGTCACTTATAAAGACATTGAAGAGGACTGGCCCCAGTACTGAACCCTGCACTACCCATCTAGTAAACACCCCCCCACTTTGGAGTGGACTGTGTTTACTATTACCCTCTGCATCCTGTTGTCCAGCCAATTATTTACCCAGGCTACCACCTTAGGACCCACTCCCAGGCTGGCTAACTTGTTTATTAATCTTGGTGTGGGACTGTGTCAATTGCCTTGCTAAAGACTAGGTAGGCCACGTCCATAGCCCCTCCCTGGTCTACTACTTTTGTCACCCAGTCAAAAACATCTATTAGATTCATCTGACATGACCTTCCCACTGTGAATTCATGCTGCCCAGGATCCTGTGTCCTGCTGGCTTCTAGGTACTGAACAATTCTTTCTTTCAGAAGTGATTCCATCATTTTCCCTACCACTGAGGTCAAACTAACAGGTCTGTAATTTCCTGACTCTGCCTTGCTCACACTTTTGTGAAGGAGAATCACATCCACCTTCCTCCAGTCATCAGGTACCACACCATCCTCCCATGATTTGTTAAAAAGAGTAATAAGTGGTGTCACTAGTTTTCCTCTTAGTTCTTTTATAATCCATGGGTGAATCCTGCTAGGCCCCATTGCCTTGTCCAACTTGAGTTTTAGGAGTTCTTTCAGGACCCTTTCTTCTGTGAATGGACTGTTATCAACCCCCCTATCAGGAGTTTTTTTTTTGTTTGGTTAAGGTATGTCCCACTCCTCTTCTTTTGTGAATACTGAATAAAAGTTTTCATTCATTATCTCTGCCTTTTCACTGTCACCCTCAGCCAACTCCCTTCCCCTTTATTAAGCCTCACTATCCCTCCTTTGGTCTTTCTTCACTCACTAATGTGCCTATAAAGGATTTTATCCCCCTTCATAACTGAGTTGACTATCTTTTTCATGATTTGGGCCTTCGCTATTCTGACTGCCTTCCTCATTTTCTTCTGCTTTTACTGATAGTGTACTCTGTCCTGCTCCTTCAGTGATTCCTTATACTTTCTGAATGCTACCTTTTTTTTCTTAACCTTGCCTACCACCTCTCTTGAGAATCATAGTGTTTTTTTCCTTCATTTTGTTTTATTTGATTCACACAAAGGCTTGTTGCCTCTGTGATGGCAGTTCTGATTTTTTGTCATTGTTCCTCCACCCCTCCTTCCTGCCCTTTTGCTATTGCATTCCTTAGGCACTTTCCCATTCTGCCAAAGTCAGCCCTCCCAAAGTCCAGTACTCTTGCCTTTGTATGGCTTGATCTAAGGTTGTGTTTATTGTGAACCTCACTGTGTGGTGGTCGCTTGTTCCCAGATGGCTATACAATTCTAAATTTAAGATCCTCTCACTGTCCCCATTTGAGAGTACCAGGTCTAAGACTGTTCCCTCCAGAGTTGGTTTCAACACTACTGGCCTGAGGCATGCCCCCTGTAGGGCATCCAGAATAACTCTGCTCTTGGATGTGGCTGCATACAATGCGCTCAACAAAATCTCCCCTTTTTCTGCTATTATAAGGATGTCTCATATAATTTCCTTGTCCATTTCTTCCCCCTGAGGTGGGGGTCTGTATACAACCCCTTTGAGGATTGTGGTGCCATTTGCTGTCTCCAAGGTGACCCACACTGCCTCCTCTCTTCCCTGTTTATCTTTTAATTCCATTGCTTTGATCCCTTCCCTTATGTAGAGAGCTGCTTCTCTTCTTTTACCCTCACTGTCCTTCCTGTAGATTGTGTACCCTGGTATGTTGACATCCCAGACATGGTTCTCTGTGTACCAGGTTTCTGTGACTGCCACTATATCCAGGCATCCCTCTTCCATCAAGGCCACTAGTTCAGGAAGCTTGTTATCCAGACAACAGGCATTGGTACTCATCACCCTCCATGTTTTGATGGCCTTATGACTTTTAGCCCCATCCCTGTACTTAATGCTTTTGCCTTTTTCTCCATTTACCCCTGCCTACCCCCTACTGCCCTATCTACCTTGGTGTTAACCTCACTAACTACATTGTCTTTTTGGGGGGAGGTTGGGAATTCCAAGCTCCATTTCAGTGCCTCACCCTTTGGATAGTTTAAAAGCTTGCCAATGAAGCATTTAAACCTATCACCTATGATCCTGGTTCCCCTGCCAGACAGATGCAAACCATCATGCCAGTATTCAGCCTGTATTCCTCCAGGTGGACCCCAGTCACCAATGAAGCCCAAACCCTGTGATCTGCACCAGTTTTTCAAATATTCATTGAATCCCATAGTGTCAAGTATCCTAGCCTCATTCATGCCATCAACAGGCAGCACCTCCAAGAAGGTTACTGTATGTGCTACTTGTCTAAGGTCCTGTCCCAACTCTACAAACTCCTCCTGCTCAGCTCTGATCCCATTCTCAAGTAGGTCATTTGTCCCTAGTGAACAATGACATCAAGCTCCCTCTCTCATGCAGCTGCTCCTGTGATCCTAAGGATTTGCTTCCTGTATCTCTATGCCATTTTGCCAGGTAGGCACCTTACTTCCCTCTCCCCTCCCTCCCCCAGTTCTACCCCCCTAATGACTGAGTCCCCCACCAGGAGTTGTTTGTTCTCCTGTGATATCCAATGCCACCCTCCCTTGGGTCTCCTTTGTGGAGGTTCCCAGCATCCTCCTTAGTCTCCACTGCCAGTGGCTCCATAGAGAAAAAATGCTCTACCAGAAAGGCACATGAATTATGCAGAGGTACAACTGGAGGGGTGCACATCTGTTACACCACCCTCCCTGAGCCCACTGTAGTCCAACCACTCCTTATTCTTGGCAACTTCTGAGGCAGCAGCTGTGGTCCTGGTGGTCCCTGAGAGGGGGAGGAGATTTCCCAAAACCCTGCCTGGTCCTAGGTGGGGGACGAGGTTTCCCTACTCCTTGCCAGGTTAGCCTGGAGATGGGCAACCTCCCCCCTCAAAGCAGAGAGGTGTCTGCAAATAGAGAAGCATCACAGCCTTGAAAATGTCTCCTGGAAGACTGCCACCCCACAGCCAGTGCATTGCATCACTCTCTACATGTCTATCTCCCTCCATATTAAAATTGTTTTTTTGTTTTCTTTTTACCATTAGGGGATCTCACTTCCCCTTAGTAGTGTAACTCTTTTCCTAGGGACTATGTACTAGGACCCCCCCAGTTTTGTTTCCCTACAATGGCAATCACAAGAAGATATCCTCCCAGATTATGCAACACTGCCTGCCTGCTTTCTGTGGTACACCCCACCCTGTTTGGGGTCTGAGCAGGAAGTTGTCATACCTTTCTGCCTAACCCCATAAAGTTAGGTTAGCCTGGGAGGGTGGGAATTGGGAAGGGGAGGGTTTGGGCAAACAATCTGTTTTTGCTGTGAGGACAGTCAGAGCAGTTCTGCTTCAACCTTCTGAGGCTTTGTCTGACTGTAGTACACAATTTGACTGACTACTGTAATGAAAGAACACACCAGTGAAAACTTAAAACATTTCTTACAAAATGTCACCAAAATACTATCAAGCTACTAATAAGGCACCAGATTCACAGAAAAGGAAAAAAAAAACAATATTTGAATCCCTCTGTATGTAAAGAAGCAATCTTCAAAAAGATTAGCAGTATTGCAAACCCTTTCTTGATTCAAATACGCAAAAACCAATGTAAAATTAAAAGTAAGGCCCCCTTCCCTTTAACACCACTGGACAAAACTGAGAACTAGGTTTGAAAAGTTTTTTTTTTTCTGGATTTTAGTCAAATTACTAGCATTAAGTCATATCATGTGGTATTAAGTATCTTAATGTCTCCGGCTGGTTTTCCGTCCATAGTTCATCTAGATCTCCATATTCTGTAGATCCAAACTATCTAACTTATTTTCCTAAATATCTAAATTAACAAGTAGTGGAACAGATTCCAAATCAGTTGAATCAGTTGAAATATTCATATTGATTTCCTCATTTACAGTCCCACTGATAGTTTTATCACCCATTCGGCCCATTGTCCCAGATGGTTGTGGTGGGAGTAGTGCAAAGTAATCCTTTAGTTGAAGTTTACGAAAACATTTTTCCATGTCCACTATGAAGTCAAAGTTCCTTGATTTTGGTGATGGAACAAATGATAGTCTACATGATAAAGCTTTAGTGTGGGTTTCAGAAAGTTAATTTTTTGAAAAATTATTTGTTACTCCTCGTTTTCATCCATGAAGCAGTGTTTCCCCCTGCCCCTCTGCCCCCTCCTCACCTTTTTCCATATTTTACCTTGTGGCTTGTAGTGGTGGACAAATCCTGTTGTTGGTTGTTAGTAGAAAAGCTTACAGACGGTGTCAGTTGGAGGTAGTGCTGCTCAAAACTTGGTGATTGTCCTGTTGCTCCCCTTCTGCTTGATTAGCTTTTCTGGAATTTTCTTTTCTGGTTGAATAACCATGTGGTTTAAATTTGGATTGAGACTGACCCCTAAGGACACAGCACTTGAATTTCGACCAAAAATCTATCAGTCTTAAATTCAATCCTTGGTATCACATTCAATCTAGTGTTTCTTTCAAGTTATTATCTTGTTCTCATGTAACTTTAATTGTGATTGAAGATATTTATCTAGCTGTAGAGATGTTATGAAATAAAATTTTGCTGGCGAAATTGCCAAGAAATCGGCAATTTCGCTGTGCTAAATATTTGCCAAACTGCAAAATTTCACCCCCAAAATTTCCCTATCTCCATGATATAAAAATTTTAAAAAATTCCAGACTCCCTGGTCAAGTGGACCCCCCCTCACCCTGTCATTAGATAGTGTCCCCCTTGCTCCCCCCGCCAGTATCCTGGTGGGCCACTGGCATTGCCTTCCACTCATCTCCACAGCCAGCAGCTCAACTGAGCACTTGATGAATGAGCGGCGTTGCTTGTGCAAGACGTGTTCATTCATTGAGAGTTCTTAGTTGGCTGCACGTTATGGACGGGAGTGGACAGCTGTGCCAGTGGCCCACTTGGGGTACTGGGGGGAGCAGGGGGCACTATCTAATGACAGGGTGGGGGGGTCCACTGGACACCAGGGAGTGTTATTTCTAAGATTTGTTCTTTATCTAGATATCACAGGAATTTGGAAAGGATAGGTCTATGTTTCTCCCATGCATGGAGGGGAGAAGGATTCTGTGAGCCCGTTCAGTCTCTAGGGACGGTCTCCTGTTATGCCTAAGCATTTTAGGGATCTCTTGCTGTAAAAAGGCTGACAAATCCTGATTTTCAACACCTTCTGGAATTCATATGAAAAGCAGGTTGCTCTTGAGGCAGCAATTCTCAGCATCTTCAGCTTTATTTCAAAGCAATCCAACCATTCTTTCCAATGCCTATATTTTTCCCTCATGTCTTGTATGTTTTTCATGTTTGTGTAACAGGAACTTTTCTGTGTCTAGCTTTCTGGGTTAGTGATTGCACGTTCTCTTCCAGTACTGAAACAACCAATTTAAAAGTACTGATTTCCCCCCAGTACCAACTATAAATGCCCTCGGCTGTGACCATAAGCAACGTCTGCACAAGAGCCACTGCCATTTCTGTGGCTGTAAGTTTCAGTTAGAGCCGCTACCATTTTTTCATTTTTTCTGGATTGCCATATCGAAAGCATATCAAATTCAGGCTTTTGTTAGACCTGATTTTTTCTTTAGAATGGTGCCTTGGTTGTACATGTTCCATTGCTGGTTCTTGGGTACTAAGATGAATTTGTCAATGGGAAAGTGGAGCAGCCATCTCCACACATGCCATACATGTGACTCCAGAAATCTACTTCTTTGTCTGTAATCCAGCCTTAATTTAATGCTGTTGTAACTGTTTTTTAACATATTTCTTTAAAGCTTCCTTTGTAGTTGCAATCTCTTAGTTATAGAACATAGAAATGTAGAAACATAGAAGCTGACAGCAGATAAGGACTGCAAGGCCCATCCAGTCTGCCCATTTCTTTTTCTGTCTTATGAATGTGCCATTGGCATTTGCTCCGTCAATGGCCTATCTATTCATACATATCTGTATTGCTCCCATCTGCCTATCCCATGCATGTTTGAAACCCTACACTGTATTAATATCCACCACTTCCTGAGGTAGGCCAGTCCATGCATATACCACCCTTTCTGTGAAAAAGAACGTCCTCAGATCACCCCTTAATCAGCCTCCCTCTAATCTCATGCTGTGTGCTCTTGTCTTCCTATTTTTCTTATATTGAAACATGTTAGACTCTTTCACCTTGTTAATGCCCTAAAGGTATTTGAATGTTTCAATCATATCACCTCTTTCCCTCCTTTGCTCCAGGGTATACATATCGAATTCCGTTAACCTGTCTTCATATGTTTTCTGATGCAGTCCCTGCATCATTCTGGTTGCCCTTCTCTGGACTGCCTCAATTTGGTTAATGTCCTTGTGAAGGTGTGGCCTCCAGGACTGCATGCAGTACTCCAGATGGGGCCTAACCAGTATCTTGTAAAGAAGGATTATTACCTCCCTCTTACGACTTGTGATGCCCCTACTAATACACCCCAACATCCCCCTAGCCTTACTAACTGCTTTAGTGGTCTGCTTGGATGATTTCAGGTCATCTGTGATGATGATGCCTAAGTCTCTTTCTTCCCTTGTGACTGCCAGCAACTCCCCTCCCAATCTATAGGTGGCTTCAGGGTTTCTTTTCCCTATGTTCATCATCTTGCACTTCTATGCATTAAACCCTAGTTGCCACTCTTCTGACCATTTTAGCCATTTATCCAGATCTCTTCTCATTCTGCCCACCCCATCTGGATCATCTACTCTGTTATAGATCTTGGTGTTATCTGTAAACAGACACACCTTACCCTCCAGCCCATCTGCAATGTCACTGATGAAGATATTGAAGAGGACTGGCCCCAGGACTGATCCCTGAGGTACCCCACTTGTGACTTGCATCTCTTTTGAATGTATACCATTCACCACCAGTCTCTGTTTCCTGACCATCAACCAGTTTGCCACCCAGATGACCAGCTTCTGACCCACCCTGAGCCTACACAGCTTATTAATCAATCTTCTATGTGGAACAGTATCAAAAGATTTGCTGAAGTCAAGGTAGGCAACATCAACTGCTTCCCCTTGGTCCACCACTCTGATTACCCAGTCAAAGAAATCTATGAGATTAGTTTGAGAGGATCTTCCTGTTGTAAGCCCATGCTGTCTTGGATCCTGTGCTCCTATGGATCCAGGTGTTGCACTATCCTTTCCTTAAGGAGCGCCTCCATAATCTTGCCCCACTATTGAGGTAAGACTGACTGGTCTGTAGTTCCCTGCCTCCTCCCTGCTACCACGTTTGTGGAGCGGGATCACATGAGCCCTTCTCCAGTCTTCTGGGACCTCTCCTATGGTCAGTGACTCACTAAACAGTTAATTTAATATGTTTTGCAGTGTCATTCCTTATGATTTATTTCACAAATGTTACAGCTCATTTCAGCGCAGTTTCCTCCCATTCCTCTCTGGACCCAAATTATTCCAACCCCCCTGAAGGAATTATCATAATTCTCAAGCGTTGTGGAGCTTTATTTTTCTCCACATATCTTCAAGGCTACTGATATTATATGTAATGTTGAGCTTGGTAAAAATTTGCCACTCTAGCATGTTGAACAGGGTTTTCAACTCACCCTCTTCCAAATCTGCTCCAGGTGCAGTCAAGCTTTGCCTTACTGATGCCTTCCTAGTACTCAGAACATCTGTTGCAGAGAAACACATGGCTGTAGTTCCTCCCCATCCATTGACTCACAGGAGCTCATTGCTATGTGTTAGCTGCAAGTTGTAAAGAATGGCTATCTACAGCCACAGTGGCAAACTTAGAGCTTGCTTACATCAGAGTTGTGGTTCTTCACCCTTTGTCAGATAGAAGCAGTGTCCCTGTTGCAGCACTGATGCAGTAACAGACTAAGATAAAAGGTGCTGCTCTCAGGAACCAGGGCAGGGTGCTAGTGCAGTGCTGCAGCCCAAAAAACAAACAAGCAGACAGACAGCTCTCGCACACCAGAGCCAAGAGCTCAGGCACTCCATTGAAGATAATAGACACAGTTGTCAAATTTAATAAAAAGTTTTTATTGCTTCCAGTTTGCAAATTTAGGCTTTCATAACAAACAACAGAGTTATCCTCTGATAGACCAGGTGCCCCTGTGCTTCCACATGTAAGGCTTTGTCGGGAGCAGGTACCTTGGTCTTGAGCTCCACTTTTTATACAGGATGATTGATAGTGACATCATCAACTATTGATTTTTCAAAAATTAAAAAAAATAAGTATAAAGTCACAAAAACAGCAACGGAAATGATAAATAAAGCATTCATCTTTGTTTATGGCAAGACAAAGCAGGGAAGTACCAAAGATCCTCCCACCCTTTTATGGAAACACTCCTGGCTCAGTGTTTGCCATCGTATCTTACTGAAGTCCTGGCTCTGGAATTTGAATCTGAATTCTCAAATGTCAGGAATTCAAACACATTACTTTGACAGAGAAAGTACAAACAACTTTATCTGAATCTTGACCCTAAGCACAACTATAAAAATTCTCCAGAAGGCTGCCTGCCTACAATGAGAAAAAATGCACCACCAAAATAAAAAAATTGTTTAACTAGACAACTGGCCTATATGGTCTTGTTCAACAGGCAGACAAGGGCAGCATAAAAAAGTAAGACAGTGGAGCCCACTTAAATGTACATCAGACAAGTGCACATCCTGCTTAAGTGCACATTTTTTCCATATCCCGATTTTTTCCTATTTATCCAATGTTAAATGTACCTCTTAAGTGCACGACATGTAAATGTAAATTTCGGTTAAATGCACATTTTTTTTTTGCTTTTCCTATTGAATTTAAGTCCAACCCAACTTTTAACTGCACATTTTGTGCAGTGCCACCTTAAATAGTCCACTGTAACATCTTAACTGCAGCCATGGTACTGTCAAGCATGGCCACAGTAAGAAAATTAATTTTGTCAAATGAAAAGGTTGACTTTAGCCTTCTGTTTAATTTTGATTCCTTCACTGAAACACACAAAGCAGAAGAAGATTATTTTTTTTTAAGTAGTACTGTGTTGTAGGACAGTGTAGTAATGTAATTTTAACTTGATCACCTGGTATTTAATAAAGCACATTACAGAAACAATGAAATGTGCCTGGAAGTGATTTTCTGGTTAAATGCACAGCCCGCTTAAGTGCTCAAAAAAACTTTTGTCCTGAGGGTGTGCACTTAAGAGGGCTTCACTGTAGTGGAATTTTATTTAACAAGACTTGTTAAAAAAATGGCACTATTACTTTTTTATCCTACCGAGATCTTTGGACTCAGCACCACTTGCATAATGTACATATCACAATTAGCCTTAAATTAGACAGCACCCAGTGGTTGCCAGTATTTGTTCAAACATTACAAAATATTTTAGTTCACATCTGATACTGCACATCTTAACTGAACAACAGAGTACAAAAAGGAAAAAAAAAACAACTTGAGTCTTTTCTAACGTTGTTATTTTGTATGTGCTGGTCTATGGCAAAGTAAAAGTGCTTCCACATATTTGTCCACAATATGATGTCCAAGACAGTATTTAATAATCAAATAAATGAGTTTGCATTGGTAAACACAATTGTTTAAAATATATTTAGGGTCCCATATTAAAAAGTGGCATGCTGAATCATGCAAGTGCTTGTGCCATGCAACTCAATTGTGCTGGCACAAAATAATGCTATATTCAGCAGTTGTGCTGTAATATGCAATTGTTTATGTGCGGCTGAATATCCCGAACATGTATGATCGTGCAGTGGGAATGCGCATCCTGGCAGGTGCCCAGAACCCAGTGCAGAGCATATGGAAATGTGCGATGCAAAGTCACTTGTGTGGCTCACAGATTTGCAATATTCAGCCAGAATATGCAAATGAACTCATTGCACAGTCTGTGCTCAAACTGCACATTTGCATCTCATTACTGGAGTGCATTAAGGCCATTTGCATACCATTTTCATGCACAGTTCATGCATTACAGGACAGCACCACCACTCCACAAAGGTGATCAGGAGGTACTGCAGCCTAGCAGGCAGGTGAGAATGCATGGTTGTGTGTGGGGGGACTGCATTGGCCTGAGTACAGTGGTACATACTTCCCAACACCTTAGCACCCAAATGTGTGCCAAGGTGTGTGACAACTGGTCAGAATGTGTGACACAGCAGCAAACATGACAGTGCAAGCTTGGGAGACTGGAAATAAGTGCACCAATGTTGCTATTGTGTGCTGATACCTAGCATATCATATTATTATACAATTTTGCTGAACAGTATCAGTGGTTGGCATGCAATGTCACCCATTCTGTGTGGGTCAATGGGTGTCTGAGTGATAACATAAGTGCCATACCCCATACTGTGTGCCAGTTGAGAGGTTGCAGTGCTACTACCCATGGCCATGTCCGTGCCATAGGTGGCTGAACACACAACACTGGAAAAGTACGGTCTTCTTGGGGAATGCCCTTGCTGCCTACAGGCCACAGGTGGTGCCACCCCTGCCTTGCACTGCTCACAGGTGTGCACTGCCCACATACAGTACACCACAGTGACCCAAATCCAGGGCTTCTGTGGCATTGTCACATTGCAGGGATGGTATCGGTGACATGAATGTGATTCCTGGTGGCTTGGGTCTGGTACAGGTGTACTGTGTTTCACCATTGGTGGGTGCCACTGGGCTGTCTCTGATCCATGCCATGCTGCCACCATTACTGCCATGCATCCTACTTACCATTGTCCCAGATGCCACCATGGGTGCATGCCTCCACCGGGTGGCACTCAAGATCCCCAGGTGGCTTTTTACAGGTACATTTGGCAAGCTGAGGTGGGCTTCCAGCATGCCACCTGTGTGTTTTGGGTTGGGGGTACTGGAGCCAATGGGGATTGGGCACCCCGTTGGCAACTAAAAAAGGGTCAGTGTTTGGGGGCTATACATGATGTCAAGAGGGATTGAGCACCCCACTCGGCAAACAACTGGTACTGGGACCTTATGCTGATGGGATTGGGCTCCCCCATTGGCAAATGAACTGGGGAGGGGGGGCATGATGATGCTGACAGAGGCATTGGGCACCCCTGATATTGGCTTTTCTGGGGACTGTGAGAGTCAGATGGTGACAGCCGCTGCCATGCTTATTGAAATGTTACACCAAGGAAGGAATGCCCTGCAATGAGGGGGCACTAACTCATTGCAGTGGCTAAATCGTTTCAAGTTGGTGGCACACTTTTGCACTGCTGCCATAGACAGCATGCAATCTAATTCAGGCTAAGGAGTCCAGCCCAACAAAGCAGTGGTGCCACTGGCCGCAACACAACCTCACCTCCAAAACCTGCTATTCCAAGCTACCCCAATATGTTGCTTGTGCATGTGCAAGACAACATACAAAATAAAAGCACTCTGTGAAATTGTATTTTGCTGGTTATGTGCCACTTCATGGAGGCCTCACCAGGCTAAGCACTGTATGAAATGTTACTTCACATAGTCTTTGTCTGGTGAAGTTGGCATGTCACTGCAGAGACCACTAAAAGAGATGCCATTCAAAGTAGTGACATTTTGTGTAGTGCTCTGAATAGTAGCAGTTTCTTCAACTTTGTACTCACTTACCACCAAACTCCACCAGCAATGATGCTCCACCCCTAAACCACTTGGCTACCATCTTCAGCTTACACTGTCCTGACAGGGCATACATGTGTTATTGCCCTTTGTAACAGGGGCGAGAGGGAGACAGAGCAACTAAGATTGTAGAGGGGTGCAGGGGAGGAGGAGGTAACACATGGCCCTGTACTAAAAGACTGGGGCCTCATTTTTAAATAAAATTGAACTACAGCAAATGTCCCAAACAAGGACTCACAGAAGAAATGTAATTTTTGGCTAGGATGCATACAAGCCCCTTAGAACCAGAGATGGCCCAGAAAAAGAGATAAATGGTAAGTCTACCCCAGCACCAGACCTTTTATTTTGCAACAGCATTGCAGACATGCTGGCAGTCAGAGCATTATTTGGGGTACAGGTGATGGACAATAAACCACATATGAAAACACAGTAGGATCCTAACTGCTTTTCTAAGCAATGCTGAAAAAAAAACCTGAATTGGAAACATACAAATATAGAAAACTGCTGGAAGAACTGTCTTACGGTCTCTGTTGTCTACCCCATGAGGTTGTACATGCCACATGGGGATCAGAGTGACCTCTCCTCCCTCACCTGCCTTTCCTGACTCCTGACTACCCCTTTATGTCTATACAAGTCTTTTGAAAGCTCTCCACTGTTTTTGAACTGGCTACTGTTTTGGGCAATGTGCTCTGCCCCTCTACCACTCTTCCTGTGAAGTAGCATTTCCTCATCTTCTCTTGAACCTCCTCACCACCAGTGTCTTACAATTCCCCCTGGTATTTGTGCTGCTGATAGTTGTGAAAACCTCTCTGAAGCCCACTTTGTTAATACTCTGCATTCATTAAAACATTTTAATAATGATGCCCTCTCTTCTCATTCTGGCCTCGGATGGCAACATGTTGAAGCACTCTAATCTTTGAATTGGGAAGTTTGTCTCCCAGTAAAACTAAAATTAGGTAGATTTGGTAATATTCTGATGCTTAAGCCAGAACTGAAACATATAAACATAGACTTTGATGGCAGATAAGGACTGCTTGACCCACCTAGTCTACCCATTTCCCTACCTAAAGGATAAGCTGCAGATCCTAGATAACCAACAGCCTATTTCTTCCTACCCCCACAAGAATCGCCTTGTGTCTGTCCCATGCATTCTTGAATTCCCCCCTTAGTTTTAGACCTCACAACCTCCTCTGGAAGGCTGTTCCATGTGTCCACCACCCTCTCTGTGAAAAATAGTTCCTTACATTGCCAGTGAGCTATCCCTTCTCTATCTTGAAAATTGTGTCCCCTTGTTCTTGCACATCTCTTTTTCTGAAAGATGCTACTCTCTTGCACTTTGTTGATTCCACTGAGGTACTTAAAAGTTTCTATGATGTGCCGCCTCTTCCTGTTTTCCTCAAGGGTATACATATTAAGCTTCTTTAGTTTCTCCTCACATGGCTTCTCTTGCAGACCCTGCATCATTTTAGTTGCCCTCCTCTGGAATGCCTCCATCCTGTCTATGTCCTTTTGGAGATGGGGTCTCCAGAACTGGTTGCAGTACTCCAACTGTCTGTACAGAGGGATAACAACTTTCTGTTTTCTACTTGTGATGCCTCTCTCTATACATCCCAGTATCCCCCCCCCCCAGCCCCTCCCTACTGCCTTCAGACATCTCTTGCCAACCTTAAGGTCATCTGATATGATTACCCCCAGGTCCCTATCCATTTTTGTTGTTGTTACTACCCCCTCCATTGTGTAATCTTCCCCTGGGTTTTTATTTCCCAGGTGCATTATTTTGCAATCCAAGCTGCCATACTTCTGACCATTTCTCCAGCCTTGCCAAGTCCCTTCTCATCCTTTCCACACCTCCTTGTGTATCAACCCTGTTGCAGATCTTTGTAGTATCTGCAAAGAGGCGTACTTTTCCTTCCAGTCCCTCTACAATGCCACTTGTGAAGATATTAAAAAGGACTGAATCCAGTACTGAACCCTACAGAAGTGATTCCATCACTTTCCCTACCACAGAGGTCAAACTGACAGGTCTGTAGTTTCCTACCTCTGTTTTGCTCTCACTTTTGCGAAGGAGAATCACATCTGCCACCCTCTAGTCCTCAGGTACCACACCATCCTCTCATGATTTGTTAAAAAGGGTAGTCAGTGGTGTCACTAGTTCTCCCCTTAGTTCTTTTAGAATTCTGGAGTGAATCCTGTCATGCCCCATTGCTTTGTCCACCTTCAGTTTTAAGAGTTCTTTCAGAACCCTTCCTTCTGTGAAAGGTCAAGGATCGACCCCCCTATTCAGAGTGATTCTGTTAATTGGATTAGGTACCTCCCATCCTCCTCTTTTGTGAATACTGAGCAGAAGTATTTGTTCAGTATCCCTGTTTTTTCACTGTCCCTCTCTGCCACTGGATTAAGATCTAGGTATGTCATAAGGGAGAAATAAAATATGCTTAATTAAAAGAATGTGGGAGACCAAAGAAGTGACTTGGAGACGGGCAATTGACTTATGTGTCATAGAGGTGAGGCATTTGCTCTCTTAGATACAGGGGACTGGATTTTAAAAGATCCTGCTGCAGGGGCAGGAACCGATTTTGGTATGAGTGTGTGTATGCAGCAGAACAAATGTAAAATATTTGAGTCTTGCTTTGAAACATTTTGACAAAACAAATGATACACCATCTGATGGTTTATATGGTGTAGTATAAAATAAATACACTTTTATGTTTACAGTAGTTTAAAAGGTGGTCCTGAGTTCTATACATATTTGGAGACACAAGCAACATTTTTTTTCTAAACTTGTTTAAAATACAGACTAAAAGTAGGGGAAGCAAACTTACCAGCTAAAAAATATGTTTGCAAGCACAGCAGCCTTTCTATTAAATAGGCTTCTATCACTCTGCTGTCTGAGACAAGTAACAGATACAACTGAAAAGTTAGAACATATAGTAAGGCAAGGTAACTAAGATGCACACTGCAGAGGACATTTGATACTTAGCTGTTCCCAGGGTTTTGTTTCAATGGCAATTTAAAATAAAGTTGCATGCTATGTATCACTTTACATCTGGCACAGTCTTTAGTTCTCAGCCAAGGCATTTTACTAATACTCACATGTAGTATAAGAGAAGTACACTTTTACGTTCACACCAGTTTAACAGGTGGTCCTGAGATCTATACATATTTGGAGATACAAGTAACATACAGACTAAAAAGGAGGAAGGAATCTTACCAGCTTAAAAATATGCTTGCAAGCACAGCAGCCTCATTATTAAATAGGCTTCCATCACGCTGCTGTCCAAGTCAAGTAACAGATAACATTGACAATTTAGACCATGTAGCAAGGCAAGATAATACACTGTATACTGCTGATGATGTTCGATTCTTAGCTGTTCCCAGGATTACATTTCAATGACTGCATAAAGCAAAGTTGTTTGGTATGTATCACTTTACATTTGGCACAGTCTTTAGTTCCAAGGCAAGGCATTTTATTTTACTCGCATTTGGTTTCAACAAATCCTTGTGTTATTTTTTCAGAGAGAGACCAAAGTTGGGGTAAAACTAGTTCTGCTTACCTTTCAGCAGTTGTTTAAACACTTTGAATGCCACCTATGATAACCAACAAAGTGCAAGAGGATTTCAACCCTAGTGTAGCCGCTGCCTCGGCTGTTACATTTGGAGACTGATTCTCTCTGGGATGGACTGTCACTGCTGCCCACCACCATCACTACTGCACCACCTGATCAAAACTTTTAAAAATAATACTTGACAGCTACCACTCCTTCAGCTCTGTCCAGATGGACTGGTCCATGGAATCTCAATGGAATTGGCTCCCTACTCCGAGGTCTCACACCTGATTGTACTGACAGAGGTGTCATGGTGAAGCCTCAGATCTCAGATCCTCCCTCTTGTTCTCTTTCACCCTCCTAAATTAAATTCCCAAGTTGCATGTCTTGGCCATTATTCCCAAGGCAATTCTGGTAGAGAGGGCAGAAGCACAGCATCACTGTTGTCAAGGCAATGGGATGCAGCTTGAAGTGTTGCATGCTGTTGGCAGTAGAACAGCCAATATGGAGGTCCCAGTCCCCATAGACCCATAGAGGATGGATTGTGGTTAATATAAACTGAGTGTATGAAAGGAAAAAAAAAAAAAAAGTATGAAAACAAAATTATAAGCCATGAATATATAGACATGCAATGCAAGCAATGCATACAGTGAATGCACGCCACTGTTCATTACACAGATACTTAGGTATGTGGGTAGATCAAGAATTTAACTGTCATTTCCATGCAGAGAAACTGTGCACCAAGATCTCTCCAAAACTGGGAGCTCACAGAAGACAGAGGTACTGTGTTCTTGCAGAAATCAGACAACAAAATATAGTTTCATCGATATTTACTTAATGGCATCATGGCTACCTGATTTATTGTGCTGCAAAGCAAAATGATGTCTTAAAGATTTATGAAGTCTATTACAGTGTTGTCAGGTTTGCAATATGAAGTAAAGTAGTAAAATATTTCTTACATAAGTTACATGTTACATTAAAACTTGGTATTTGAATTTATATATATATAAAATGTGCAAGTAATTAGATACTAAGCATAAGAAATTAATTATATTACTATTATAGGGATGCAGTCGTGCCCGTATTGTTAGAGTTGAGTAGTGTGTTCAATGTTAATCACTTAATTTTGCACCTTAATAGCTTTGGCAGTGTTTGACAAAATCAGCTGACATTTTGCATGTGTTGGCTAGGAAGCAAAATCTCAATCTGTGGAAAGTTTTGTGATGGCAGCTTTGCGGGTACTGAAATCCACACGTAATTTTTCTGTAGATGCCCAATTTTCTCCTATACTTAACATGAGATTTTTTTTTTGTTCTCACCTACAACCTACTTTGAATGGACTTTGTTTCCCAAAAACTTTCAGGCTACAGGCATGCTGTCCTAAGGTATTGCCTTTGAAAGTTTTCATGACAAATTTTTTAAATGTTTCCAGAGTTATATGCCTTTAAAGTTTTGTGTTTCTGTTTTAAGCTGTTCTGTTCTTAGGATAACTTTCTGATATAACACAAAAAATTCCATGTCACAAGACCATTTTTGATTTCTCACCACCTGCTTCTCATAGCACAAAAGTTGAAAACCTGACTTTCCACAGAATACTTAGCTACATAAGCGAAAATATTAGGAGTAAGGAAAGAAAGGTGTTGATGTCCTTCTATGGTGCCCTGGTGATGTCTCATATGGAGTACTGTGTGCAGTTTTGAGCCACACAAAGGAGGAGAGACATTCAAAGATTAGAGGAAGTAGAGAGATGGGCAACTAAATTTGTCTTCGGTATCAAACATATGCCCTATGAGGAGACACTGAAGGAGCTGAAGATGTACTCCTTGCAGTATAGGAGATTGAGCGGGGACCTTTGTTTGGTTTATAATCGTAAGGTAACACTGACCTTTGGGAATGTTTGGGACAGGTTGCCAGAGAGAGAACTGTAGAAACATCAGGAGGCATGACTTATTATTAAAAGGAGAAAATTACACAAGGAATACAAGAGAAGGGTGGATCAATCAAAGAGTTGTTTCCACTTAGAACAGTCTACCTGGTAATGTGGTTCATAGTTCCAAAATAAGCCAACTTAAGAAATCACTAGATGTAGTTATGAAAGAAAGACGATTAGTGAGATATGTTTAATACATAAAACAAGTCACTATAGCTAATGGTAATGGACTTGTAAATATCCCATGAATCCTATTAAACTCCATATCTGCCTTGGCCTGCCTTATTACCCTGCTAGCTTTTTTATTTTACCTTTTCCAAGTAATCAATGCTGTCCTCTTCTATCTAGGATTTCTTATACTTCTTGTTTGAAACACTTTTTCTATCACTGCTCTGCTAATCTCACACTTAACATAAAGTTATTTTCTATGCATCTGCTTTTTTCCTCTTGTGTTTTTTTTTTTTTTGAGACATGTTGCAGTGACTGTCTGGACCCTCTAAAATTCAGGACAATTTTGCATCCACACCTATTTCCACCTTGAGATTTTCCTGATACAATCCCAGTTTAAACCCTATTGTATTAAAATCAGCCTTTCTGAAATAAAGAACATGCGTTTTTGTGTTCAGAACCCCTTCCCATATCAGCATGGAACAATAATGACTCTCATTGCTTCCCAGTGGCTCTGACTCTGACATGTTCATTTATTTATTTAGTTTTTGTTGACTGGGTAAGTGCCCTAGACAAATCCTGCCTATTTTCAGGCACGACCCGGGGAAGGGGGATATAGATGAATGCCAATTGACCTTGAACCGGAATAAGCTGTTGGTGGTATTTTTAGTGAATGACGGAAATTTGGCAAGGACACTGGGGAAATTCCCCTACTCTGTTGGTAGGAGGCTTGGCCGTTTCTCTGCGATGGCCACTTGGAGTCTGGTGCTGGATAGTGCGGATGTGCTGGAGGTAGGGGAGTTGGTCTTCTTCCCTATCTCCTCTCAGCTAGAGACCAACTTGGAAAATGGAAGCTCGGTTTCGGGTCCTGAATCTGTTCCTCATGGAGCTATGAAAGCCATGGATATTATGCCTGTTTCTGGAGGTATGGAGAGTAACCCTGATAGTGTACCTGGCATGCCAGTAAATCTGCTTGTGAAAACTACTGGAGACTCCTTAGAGATATCACTGGCTCCGGTGGCTAGAAGTCCTGTCAGTGGAGGAGTGATGTTGCCTGACAGAGCTCAGCTGCGAGCGAAGAGTCAGACTGCAGAATCAGCTGTTGGCGGCTCCCAACATCTTTCGGTGGCGGCATTTCAGGGTGCTTTTGAGACTGGCAGTTGTGTTTTGCTGAAAAGCGAGTACCTAGAGTCTCATGTGTGCTCTCCCAATGTTAGTACGTAGGTTTTGTTTGGGACTCAGTTAGCTGATGACACACACCTGCAGAGTACAGAACGGGAACAGGGTCCGTGTCTACAGGCTCAGCTGTTTGTGAGCTCCTCCTCTGCCTGCTTGTCTGCTTCCACTTCACAAGGTACTGTTTTGACCACTTCTGTATCTAAGATAGGTGATGCTGCTCAAATGGAGTCTCGACAGTGGGATGTGAAACAGCATGACTTACCACTGACTTCTACTGTTATTTCACCCGGGGTCACTTTTAATGAGAATGTTTCTGCTACGGGGTTAACCATCGCAGAAGCGCTGCGAGGAGCGGGGTGGGAAAAATCTCTCCTGGATGATTCGTGGGCCTCTCCTGTAGGGCCTAGCCCTGCACCTCAGGGAGATTTGTTAGATATTTCAGATTCCCTTGAGCTGCCCTCGGGCTTGTATCTTACCCAGAACCCTGAATGGCATGTTGGTGGGATTCGAACACAGGACCTGGAGGGGTTACTTCCTACTGAACAGTCTCCTGCTACTGTGGGGGTTCCTTTACAAGACGGGCCCTTTTCCTCATCGCCACAAACAAACTCACCAGATTTATTGCAGCCGGATGATCTCCCCGAGCCTCAGACCGGGGCAGGAGACGGTAAAGCTCTTGGCTCTGTGGACAGTGGAGCCCCTAGAACTTCCTTTGGTGTTTTTTTTTTCATCAGACTAATATTCCTTCTTCTACAGGTCCTCAAGCCCATGCTCTTAGAGCTCCTGAACAAACTAATGGTCAACAGAAATCTAAGTCATTTGCTGGACTTTTTCATTCTCCTCCTGAACAAGTCAAACGGCGAAATGTTGTACGGCTTAGATATAAGGGTGGGCTGGAAGTATTTCCTGATCAGTTATATGTTGGGAAAACCTTAATCAAAGCCAATTTACAGTTTGCACCCTCTGAAATTTATGCTCTTATTCATATCTCAGGGGATAACTATTTTGATATAAGTTTTAAAACATCAGTGGGTTTAGACACGTTTTGGCATAGGTATCAGGCAGTCAGGTATACTCCTTTATGGTCACCTTTTTTGCTGTTCCCCTTCCCAAACCTGCTATAAAAACCATTACAGTTCTATTTAAAAATGAAGGAGTGGCAATTGATGATATTGTGAGATGGCTGTCTTCTGAATGTACTGTGTTAGGTTTGCCTGATCCTATTATTGACTCAGAGCTCTTTTGGACAGGTGGATGGAAATTGCAGGTGAAATTACCAGTAGTGAATGGGGTGATTCAGCATTTACCCAGTTGTTTTTATTAGGGTAGAGATAGGGGTTTTGTGTTTTATCCAGGTCAGCCTAAATCATGTTTTAGGTGTGGGGCTCACACACATCTTAGTAATGCCTGTGATAGGCTGAAATGCTCCTCTTGTCTAGGCTCAGGACATGTTACTATTAATTGTCCTCACCCAACATATTGTAATCTTTGTGAAGAAGCCTCCAATTCAGATAGAGAGTGTCCTTGGGCATCCCATAATAACCCTGAAATGCCGTTAGAAAGTTAGGACAAGACTGTTTCTAAGGCCCAACGGACTGCTCAGGCTAGGCCGCAATTTCGGTCTTTTGTTCCTGAGCATTCCCCTCCCCCTTTACGTCCTACTTTGCATCCTTTAACCTCTGATCTGTCTCAAGAGACCTCAGGTGAGGCTCCATCTTTTTCTGATGCTGCTCCAGCTAAGACCAGTATGATAAACCTATCTAAGCCAATGAACTCTACGGTCCCTGAGTTGCAGTCTGACATTACTGATATACCTAGCACGTCTTCCAATGTTTGTGATCCAAAAGAGGTTATGCTCCCTCCTGAGGATTCTGACTGGATGCCGGTGGGTACCCGGAGACAGACGAGAAGCTCCACTTGTAAAGGAGTTCCTCCGTCCTCTGACTCTCAGTCCTCTGATTTTGTTTCACAAAATAGATTTGCTGTGTTACACAAACGCAAACAGGCCACTGAGACTGAGGAGGAGTCTGATGCTTCCTCTGTTGCCTCTTCTCAGTTAGATATATTGACAGACACTGAGCAGCTTTCTGGAGATGATAAGACCATTAAGAAAAAGAGGTGTAAAATGAAATCACTGGGAAAAGGGAGTGGTAAAAAAAAAGTCCTGACATTTTTATTGACCTAAATTGGGGATGTTGTGTCATTTGGCAGCTTAAATGCCAACAGCTTTACAAATCCTAAAAGGAGACAAGCTATTTTTTCTTTCCTTGCCTCTGTATCCCTACACATTATTTTTGTGCAAGATACCAGGCTTCACTCCCTCTGGGAGAGTAGTCAGGCAACTCAAGATTGGAGGGGTGGCTTATCTTTCTGATCTTTGTCAGAAGAAGTGTGTGCCGGAGTGGGGATTCTTATTAAAAATTTAGAAGTACAGGTCATTAGACTTCTTGACCTTATTCAGGGGTGGGTTCTTATTTTGGACGTAATTATTCAACAACAAGAGTGGAGGTTGATCAATATTTATAGCCTCCAACTTAAATCACAGAGAATAGCTACTTTTGAAACTGTTCACCCATTTCTTCATTCAACAAAATCAATAATTTTTTGGGGGGACTTTAATTGTATTTTGGCTCTTTCGGATAAAACTGGGGTAACGCAAAAATTGTATTCTGATTCAAATTATCTTAACTCCTTATATGTTACAGCTAATCTTCATGATGGGGCTTCTTTTGGCCCTCAACCTCCTGCACACATTTCATCAGGGTAGATTTCCACGAGGTTAGACTATTTTTTAATTTCTAGCTGGTTGCCAGGTGTACAGTATTCTGTTCTCCCTCATGAGTACTCTGACCATTGTTTGTTGGCGTTAGCTTTAGGTCGTCCTCAGAATAAACCTGTTTCCCATAATTTTTGGAAAGTGAACATCACTGTTCTAGAGGAGGATCATGGTTGGCAGGACCTGTACAGACTTCTTCAGGACAAAATTTCAGTTTTTAAATTATATGATAATCCGGCCTTCTGGTGGCAGGATACTAAATTAGAAATTAGAAAATTCTGCCAAAGGCTTTCTAAAACCTATTATTCTAGTAGGTACCTTAAATATCTCAATTGCCGTCATCAGTTGAAAAAATTACTATCCTGGCAAACTGAATTTTGTTTGGATTATTCTGCTCAGATTCACCAATTGAAAGCAGAAATGTGTACAAATCAGTATGATAGATCCACTTCTCTTTTTCTGGAACAAAAATATGGGAGGAAAGGGGCGGCCAAAGTGGTTAACCCATTTGACAGTAGTAACCAGCAGGTTCAGTCCAAATATATGCCCTCTTTAATTTCTCATACTGGCTCCCGGATTTCCGATAACCAAAACATTGTAAAAGAAGAGTCCCACCATACCCAAAATGTATATGGACAGGAATATGAGCCACAAGCTTGGAATAGTTTTTTTGATTCCTTGAATATTCCTTTCTTATCACCTGACAGTGTTGGTGATTTACATCGGCCTATCACCAGTGCGGAGGTTGATTCAGTTATTAGCCGTTTGAAAAATGCTGTGACCCCTGGTCCTGACTGAATTCCAAATGAGTTCTATAAAAAAGCTAAAGCTGTCTTGTTACCGTACCTAACAGCTGTCTTCAACGTAATTGTCCAGGGCACTTTGTCAATACCTGCTGGGTTAGATGATAGTAACTTAATTTTTCTATTTAAACAAAAAAATAATAAGGAATATTTGGACAATTGGCATCCTATTAGTCTTCTGTATTCTGATTGGAAAATATTACATAAACTTATTTCAGTTCGGTTTCATACCCAAACATGTGCTATTCCAGATCTTTTCATGATTACTAATTTAACAATTTTATGGGAAGCTTTTGATGGGTCTAGTACACAAGGATATATACTTAGTTTAGACCAATCAAAGGCCTTTGATCGAGTTCCGCACAACTATTTATTTGCAGTTTTGGAGCGATGTGGGGTACCAATACAGTTTGTCTTCTGGATTAGGAATCTGTACCAGAATGCCTCCATGACTCTGATCATTAATGGGGTGAAGGGATCCCATATTTGGATAAAAAGAGGGGTGTGTCAGGGTTGTCCCTTAAGCCCCCTTTTGTATGTTTTTTCTATAGACCCTCTCCTCAGGAAACTGAATACTGACACTTCCATTAGACATATTACTGACAAAGAAGAATTTTTTTTTCCTAGTGCTTTGGCTTACGTGGATGACATGTGTGTTTTAATAGCAGATCAGGTTTCAGGTGGGCAGGCTATTGACATTGTGCAGTCATTTTCCTTAATCTCTGGATCTGCCTTGAATACACAAAAAAGTGTTGGTACTACTGTACATATTCCTTTACAGGATGTTTCTACTGATATTGGGGGATCACTATTCAGTCTGAGAAGATGCAGATTTTGGGTCTTTCTTTTGGAATACCTTCGTCGGCAGAAAGTAATTGGCTTTCTTCTATTTCTGTCGCAGAAGATAAAATCTTAAAATGAAAATCTTTTCCTATGTCATGCAAAAAGCAGATTCATATGTTGAGAACTTTTATTCTTCCCATTTTTTTATTAGTGAGTTATATTTTTCCTCTTCCTCTGCATCTCGAGGCCCATCTATATAATTTATTTTTTCAGCTTTTATGGGGCAGCAGGTTGAACCCTGTCAAACGAGTCATTACATATTGGCTATAAAACAAGGAGGTCTTAGTATGGTGAATCCGGTATTATTTATTTTTTTTTACTATTTTTGTTCATTCTAATGTTTACCCTTGTATAGTGACTCATTTTAATTTTTGAGTACAGAGTTTCAAAGCTAGATCTCAATACTTTATAGATAAGTGGCAAGCACAGAAGTGGAAACCTTTTACTAAGATTCCACCAGGGACCTCGGGGTATCTTATTGAGCTTTTCAAAAAAATGAAACAATGGCAGGTGTCCTGTCAGGTGCTGGAGTTGCAAAATAGAAAACTTTTATATTCCTCTATTTTGAATAGGATTTTTTTTGTTATCACCCTGTTTTGACTTGCCTTGTGACAGTCAATGTTTACTTAAACAATTACTGGATGGTCGGATCCCAGAAAAAATGTGGGATACCTTATGGTTGTGTTGTCATAATAAATTAAATGTTAAAGGGAATCAGGCACATAAACAGATGGAGGAGCGGTATTGTGTTAGGGAGACTTGTGTTTGCCAAGGAGAAACTATGTCACATCTATTTTTTGATTGTCCTTTTATAACACCACTATGGGCTCAGTTGGCACATGAGTGGTCTGTACCAATGCTTGCTGGAATAACATATTCAGAGTTGGTTTATGGGAATTTTGGACCTTCTTGGAAAATCTTTTATCCTGGTACTCTTCTGGTTCTCTTTGCTATTTTCAAATGGTGTACATGGCAGAATATTTGTCCTTCAGCAAAAACATACTACATTACATGAGTTAAAATGTCGTATTAGGAAAGAAATTGCTCTTGTCTATGGATATGAGCAGAAATCATTACCTGCAGCTTTAGTCACATTCTGGTGGAGGGCATTGCCATTAATACTGTTTGAAAGGGTTACTTAAAGTTTATAAGCAAAGGGGGGGGAGTGTATTAGTTTGCTGGTTTAATTTTTTGTATGTACTTTTTGTATGATACTTCATGGCTTGGGTAGTCTTTCTGATATGTTAGTATCTTGCTCAACTGTATGTTATTGTATTTGTTGGAATGTTTTTGCTTTGTTATATTATTTTCCAATAAAAAATTCCCCTACTCTTTTCAATAAGTGCCATGGGATCTTAAACATCCACCTGAACTTATACCAATCCATGCAGATGGGACCTCGGTTTAACGTCTCGTCCAAAAGACAGCACCTCAGAAGTTCAACACCCCTCTCATGCTGCACTACAGTGTCAGTACTGGGATATCAACCTAAGTGCCAGATGTGGGAACTGAACTCACAGCCCTCTAATTTCCTGGCCTCAGAGGCAAGTGTGATACCTACTGAGCCACTGACACTGCTAGAAGGTGGCCCAATGCCTAATCTGTTGCATCATCCACTGGGTTAAGAATCCATCTCTGATTGCATTCATGAACATTTGACTACTGCTGCAGCTGACCTGTATGATGCTCCAATCCACATCAGGCAGGTTGATGTCACCCACTGTCACCACCTCCCCTTTCTCTGTGATCTTTTGGATCACTTCCTCCAACTCCCCATCTGAGGTTTTGTCTTGATTTTGTGACTGATACACCACTCCCATTCTTATTTTCCACCCTGCCCCTGTTGGGATCTGCACCCACATTGACTCAATGCCCCCTTCCCTAGTGTCCTCCCATTCTGCAGTTATCCCTTCTTTAATGAAAACCACCATCCCTGCCTCTACCCCTTTCTCAAGTCTTCATATACAGGGTGCATCCTGGAACGGAGAGATCCCTATCATAGTTTGGAGTTCCCCAGGTCTCATTGACTGCCACCAAGTACACTTGGCCTTCAGTCATCATGGCCTGACAGTCATTTGTTTTGTTCTAAAGAGTTTTGGTGTTGATGGACCACCACCATTCCTGTCTCATCTACCCACCCCCTTCCTTTTGGTCCCAACTTTCTCCAGCTGGCCACTGAACCCCACCCCCTTCTTCCACACCCATGCCCTGTCTACTCTTGCTCCCCTCCCTGTCCCATGTTTGCTTTGCAAGATGCAAGCAAAAATAAAAGTTACTATCAGACAGGAAAAAGGCATCATCAACAGGGAACCTCACAAAAAACTATGATTATTTCAAAGAAAAGGAAGAAATTACAGTAGCAAGATTTAAAAAAGGCATGAACAGCTTTCCAATTACATGAAAAGAGGTAAAGACTGGTCTACTTTCCCTTCAAATTCAAGTACTCTATTTTTTCAGTAATTAGCACTCAAAGGCAGATACATACAGATAATACATTTAAATTCACTAGATGAAGAGTGGTAATTAATGTTACAATGAAGCAAAACTAGTTAACACTATTCCCTCTTTTTATGACACTTTCCTTCCTTTCTAAATTCATAAAATCCTACTAATTTCAAGTTACCACATGGGAATACAGCTTCATTAAAGATGAAAATTATGATTTTTTTTCTCTCTACTGTGACCATGATGATGACTTTTTCAGTTTCTGTACTAATCAGTGACTTTTTTCTTTCCTTTTTTGTATTACAGTGTGTGTGAAGTTTAAACATTAAAATCCAATAAATAATGCATTAAGTAACTGCATCTTTGATTCAATGGAGTTTTTTTTTTACATCTGGCAGGGAGTGAGAGTCCCATATAAAATATGAAACTTCTGTAGTCCAGTAACTTAATAAGTACAGAATATACAACATTTTCTAGGATTTTGATAGCTAATTATTTTGCAACAAATTGTAGGGTTGGTGCATATTTCTATAACACTTGTGGGAATTCAGAAATGTTTTGGTCACTTTAGAAGATCAGTATGGGGCACGCTATGGTAATCTATGAAAATGTATAATATTTCATTTTGGTGGGGTTCTCCCTCTATCCAGTTCCACAACTGGGTGAATTAGAGCACTGGGAGGATGAGCAACCTGCTCAAGGTCACACAGTGGGTATTTGGCAATGGGTATGTTAACGGAAAGTGTTACCAATGCTTCAATTTCTTTTTCTTTTGTTATTTAAGAAACAAAAAGATGTTTGGAAAAAGAGATGCATTTCATATGTGCTCCCATGTAGAGCTAGCCCTGATAATTTAAATAGCCACAAACATTTTGTAAGTTTAATTTAAAAAAAAAAGAGTGCAAATTGCAGCATTTTAAGTGTGAGACAGTACAGCATGTGTTTTGTTGGTGCTTCCATGAAGTCATTTTCAACTTTTGTTTTGCCATAGAGGTCATCATGGTACTCATTAGTTAGTGTCCTTTAATTTTATTAATACACTGTTCCCCTTCATAGCTTCAGTCTGCACCAGTGTTGCCCAGCATGTGCTGTTATGGATGTAACTCTCCGTGTGTGCCTTTCTTGCATTCATCATGGCAGCTACCCAAACTCCACTCTATTATTTCTATATACTGAATAAGTTTATGGAGCTCCTCCAATCTCCCCTGTTGTATTGCCAGCACAGAATGCAGGCCTGGGCTCTGCACAGTAACACAGTGCTGAAACCTGACCCCACCCCCACCTGATGTGTCAGTGAGATGCATGTATGTTCACATGACTCAGGTGGGGGGTCAGTTAGCATTCCAACACCGCATATACCATGGACTCATTGGTGGAACCAGGTGGTATCTAGCTACAATTACAGATCCTTTGTTCCTCTGTGATCTTACCATTGAAGCCACTGGGTAGTTCCACAATAGTGATCCTGTGTGAGGGCTCCATTAACAGTTACCACCACCACAAGGTAAGCTGTTGTTTCATGGCTCTCAGGGAACAAACTGTGCAAAATGAAGCAAGCTGCAAATTACAATAAGAAAGATGTGAGGCTCTTGGGCAAGCAACATTTCTTTTGATATAAAGGTCTGCATTTGTGCTGTGTTTTTTTTGCATCTACAGTATATATATATATATATATATATATATATATATATTACATTCTGTGATTTACACAGTGACCACTGTAACCACTGTCAGGTGTCCACTGCCACATTGGTTTACATGGTGGAGCATTGTTCAGTGTTAGCATAATTTAACTCTCAACTGTCCCTGATTATTAGGGACATCCCTCATTTGTCCCTTTTGTCCCTTATTTGTCTCTCATGGAAAAGATGCTTCAACAACAGAGAATGTGATGTGAATTCAAGAGAAGTTAAGGCAGAAATTCATAATATTCTAAGATGCTACATGCAAATAAACTATGCACAAGTAAATACAATGGTATCTTCAGTGTTCTGAGCTGGTATGTGCTTGTTTACAGATTGCTGCCTCATTCTGAATGTCAGTGTCTCCCATTGTACCTCATTTTGAGTGTCAAAAAATGCCTACGTCCCTATTTTCAGTTGCAAAAGGTTGAGAGATGCTTGCTAGCCAGGAAATTTTGATAAGTACCACTTTTCTAATATTACTATAAGCTGAAATTTGCTTGATTTCTGTGTTTCTTTAGGACAGTGGTTAAATTGTTTTTATTTGCTGCCATGTGTTTTGTTTTTGTGGGTGGGGGTGGGGGAATGCTAATGTTTATTTTCAATGCTGGCCTTAATGGGTAGGCCCAAATCCAAGTGAATTAAAAAGTGTTCTTGTTTCATATGTGTTTGTGCTTCAGAAATAGTACAATCTCTCCTTTGTCCACATGTGTTTGGTAGCCAGCATTTCACCATATTAAGCACCATGTTTGTCTTGGTTTGTTGGGACATGTTCATTCATCTTGAGCACAATGTGGCTTCCCTGGCAAGGGGAGGGACACCAAGTATGCTGTTCGTTTGGTTGTAAAATGTTGATGCCACTCTCAGTATGACCAAACATGAATGTCAAAACAGGCCAGTAGTGAATTTGTGTTTTTGCCCAAACTGTTTGTGATTGGATTGGGTTGGGATCTATTCCCTGACAATCTTTTGGGTTGCAGTGTTTGCAATTCATATTCAGCCATCTTGAGCACCATGCAGCTTCCCTGCTGGGGGGAGGGGGGGGCACCATGTACATGGTTCATTTGGCTGTAACATTTTTGGTGCTGCTGTCAGTGTGACAGAACATGAATGTCAAAACACTCTAGCAGTGAATTTGAGTTTTTGGCAGAACTGTTTGTGATAAAAGTGGTGTGATTAGGCTGGGATGGGATCTAGTCCCAGCCAGTCTTTTGTGTTAGAGAGATTGCAGTTTTTGTTCAGCTATCTTGAGCAGCATGCAGCTTCCCTGTGTGTGGGGGGGGGCATCCAGTATGTGGTTTGTTTGGCTGTAACATTTTTAATGCCACTCTCAATATGACTGAGCATTAATGTTCAATATCACCTGTGATGCTTTGTCTGAAATGTTTGTTTGTGGGAGTGAACAAAGGGGTATGGTTATGCTGACCTGGGACCTTGTCCATGTGTTTAGCTGAACTGTTTTGGAATTGACTTGCCCTATTGATTTGTTACTGATTTGACTGCAGTGTGCTGCATGTGTGTCATATTTATGTGTAAAAGATCTACAGCATGCTGTCTTCTTCACTTTATTACATTATCTGTGTCTCTCCTTTCCCTCGATGCACCATATATTATGCATAGCGTATCTTACCTGGTATCAAAAACTATTAATTTTGTGGAGTGTGCATGCTCTGTCCTTTAGTTTGTTGAAAGCATAACGTGTGTCTCTCCTTTCCCTCGATCCACCATATATGTATGCCTAATGTATCTTAACTTGTATCAAAAACTAATAAATAAATTATGTGGACTGTGCATGAAGCCTCCATCAATTCAACAAATTCATGCATTCAGTGTCTTCTCTCCCTTGATTTGCTGTATACTTATGTCTCACTCTAACCTTGTATCAAAAACTAATAAATAATGTGGAGTGTGCCTGCCCTTTACTGCAGGGTTCATCAAACTGTGTTTAGTGTGTGATTACTCAAACTTGATGCACCGTATTATGTGGAATGTGCATGTTCTCTCTTTCAGTCAGTCAAACTTCATGAATGTGACTCCCATCACTTGTATGGTAGTGTTATGTGAAATGTGCATGCTCACTCCTTCTTTGCATCAAACTTCATGAATGTGGCTCCTATCTGTCATATGGCAGTATTATGTGGAATGTGCATGTTCTTTCCTTCACTCTGAAATGTTCAGTGTGTGGCATGTCTCCTTTGATCCCAAGTATCATGCAGAGTGCACAGCCCCTGTCCTTCAGTCTGAAATGTGTGCTTTTCTTTTGGGGGAAAAATCCTGACTGAAATCTTCTGTTTTAGTTAATGATTACTGGAGCAATGGAGCATGTGAGATGAAGACCGCAAGTATATACTACACTGCTGTTGAAAGATGCACTCAGGAATGTATTGTGTACACTATAGCACAAGCATAGAAGTCAGTATTACAGAGATAACCTTAAAAAGGATCCCGCTCATTATGAAGATTTTTGGAGAAATCAAGAGCACGGTCATGTGATGGGTGCAGAAGTCAATACAAATCAATGTGGGCATTTAACGTAATTTCGGATTTCCCCTTGAAAGAGCATTTTTTGTTCATGATGTGGGAAATGACCCTCTGATGGACAGAGTGCTGCAATAAAGTAATTTGCAAGTGAGGCTGTGCAATCACGCCAGGCAGTGATTGTCAATACACATACCGTAAATAGCACTTCACAAAAGAGCCACGCACTGAAGGGTGCACCCATTTTCTGTGTACATTTTTCTGGCTTGGGGAGAAGAGCATAAAGAGGCATGCAGGAACAAAAGTCATAATGATACCAAGGACATGTACAATACAAAATGTGCAGTCTGTGGCTGATGATGTGGTTGCCATACATGGACATAGATGTTTCTGCTGATGATGCTAAACTGGAGAGGATATCTGTGAAAACACTGGTGACATGGAAGCATCAAAGGTGAAGAAAGTGAGGGATTGTCATGGCTCTTTTCCTTCTGTGCCAGAGACTGATCTACAAGGCCCCCATGTTTCTGTCACACTTGCTTCATTTCCCTCCCAGTTAACTCCAGATTCATTGTCTGACATGCCAGATACCAATATGTCCACTGCAACAGTACCCTCACATCCAGCTATTATTGCAGCAGATGTGCTATAAAATGCCTGTTCATCATGACAGAGAGAGATGTCAGTTCCAGTAGGTACTTCAGCTGCTCACACTTCATGCAGCAACTCCACCAAGGGCCCCGACAAATCCACTTAATCTGCTCACTTAACCACTGTGCTGGCAGCAAAGAAGCTGGAACACATAATACTCAACAACTTTGATTCTGCTTATTATTCAGATAACTACTTTATTAGACAAATAACTATAGTCAATGGCAGGAGGTGCTACCAGTTCAAGTTTTTTATGTCAGCATGCGGATGACAAATTCATATGGCCATGGCAACAGGACACCAATGCAGTTTGGAACTCGAGCCACATATTCCATGGACTAATAACCTTTGAAATGCAGGGTAGATAAACAATTCCGCCAGAAGAGCTGTAAAAAATAAACAATAAATATGAAGAACTGAAACAGCACTGGAATGAACAGTACAGTGGTGTTGCTGTTAAATTTGCCACAGTGGAACTATTCAGTGTTTTCTACACTTCACTTTGCAAACTGATTGATATGGGTGCTGCAAATAATCAGTATTGGTATCAATAAGCATAAAATTATTCTGCATATTCAAAATATGTCATATGACGCCATGCTAGAGAATATTTTTTGATGGTAAATGTAAACTGTACAGTTGTAAAATATAACAATTGCAAGGAACGTAAGTAGACTACACTCATAATCATTGTTTTGTTGTCTTCGTAGTGTTTTATAATTCATTAGATAAACAGTAGTAAAGTTTTTCACCTAAACAATTGTGTGGCACCCTTTGTTACATTCTCCACAATGCGTGGTGTGTTTTGTTACACTCACCACATCAAGCATGGTGGGTTTTGTTACATTCATCACACCCAGTGTGGTTTGCCTTGTTACACTCACCACACCAAGGTTTTTTTTTCTTGGGCACCAGCAAAGCTTTTATCTTGCAACATGGTTATTTGTTCACTGTAGGGTCAGAGTATCTTAAAAAGAGTCACAAAATTGATCTAAACTCTATTTGTAAAATTAACTCTCACGTCACACCTTGGTAACCCCTTTTCATAAGTCTTTCCCTATATTGTACATTGACACTGTAATCTCCTAGTTCACAAGCAAGTGCTCTAATCAGAAGCTTGCACTGCATCCATTATAAATATACTGTATGTTCATGACAAAAAACTCCATTTAATGCATCAGTTAGGGTTCTTCCACAGTGACAAAAGCAAGGAAATTTGATGTTAGGGTTCCCACCACCCCTTGCATCCTACCCCACTCAACAGGCATCAGGGTGTGTGTTGGGGTCATCGGTCCTAACTCTCACCTCATCCCATTTGTAAACAAGCTGAGGTGGTGCAGTACAGGAGAATGGGTTGAGAGTTAGGACCAATGACCCCCACGCACACCCCAATGCCTGTTGGTGGGGGCAGGGTGGAGGTGGGGTGCAAGGGGGTGGGAACCCTAACATCGAATTTCCTCACTTTTGTCACTGTGGAACAACCCAAACTGATGCATTAAATGGAGGTTTTTTGCCATGAATTTCCCTTCTTTTTGAGAATGTGCACACTAAATAGTGAAGTAATGGCAATGCAAATGTAAGCACAAACACTAACGCACATGGTAACGCAAATGTAAATGATAAAGCAAATAGTAATAGAAACACAAGAGCAAACATTATTGAAAACAGAAATGCAAATGCAATCACATATGGAAACGCAAATTGTAACGTACATGGTCATGGTAACATAACTGGAAACACAAACACTTACTGTAACAGCAATGATAACATCAAAGGAAACACAAACGGAAACACAAACTGAAGCACAAACGCAAACGCAAATGGAAATGCACACAGTGATGCAAAAGGAAATGCAAACAAAAACAGCAATGGAAACGCAAATGTTAACAGTAACGCAAAATCAAGGGCAAACAAAAACGCAAAGGGTAAAGCACATGTTGGCATATACGGGAATGGTAACGAAAATGGAAATGCAAAAGCAAGCACATATGGAAACGCAAATGGTAACATGCAATGTCATGGTACAGCAATAGGAAATGCAAATGCTAACGGTAACAGCAATGATGACATCAAAGGAAACACAAATGGAAGCGCGTACACAAACACAAATGGCAATGCACACAGTGATGCAAAACAAAATGCAAACAAAACCAGTAATGGAAACACAAATGTTAGTAATGCAAATGCAAGCACAAATGAAAACACAAAGGGTGACACAGATGATGGCATAGATGGGAACGGTAACGCAAACGGAAATGCAAGCGCATACGGAAATGAAACTGGTAATGTGCACGGTCATAGTACCGCAATAGGAAATGCAAATGCTAATGGTAACCGCAATGATGACGCCAAAGGAAATGCAAATGGAAGCGCATATGCAAATGAAAATGGTAATGCACATGGTGACGCAAAATGAAATGCAAACAAAATCAGTAATGGAAATGCAAATGTTAATAGTAACGCAAATGGAAGAGCAAACAAAAATGCAAAGGGTAATGCACACGGTGGCGTACACAAGAATGGTAACTCAAACAGAAACACAAATGCAAGCTCATACAGAAACACAAATGGTAATGCGCATTGTCACGGTACCGCAACAGGAAATGCAAAAGCTAACGGTAACAGCAACGATGATGCCAAAAGAAATGCAAATGTAAAATGAAGCATGTACACAAATGCAAATGGTAATGTACACAGTAACACAAAACAAAACACAAACAGAAACAGTAATGGAAATGCAAATGGTAACAGTAATGCAAATGCAAGTGCAAACAAAAACACAAAGGGTAACGCACATGGTGGCATAGATGGGAACACTAGCACAAATGGTTACAGAAACACAAGTGGGAGCATTAACTTTGACAATAACGAAAGCACACATCCTTTTTTTTACCAACAGCTACATAGAGAAACACAGTGAATACAAAGAATGTATTCATAATAATGGGCCTCAGAGCACAAAATGAGCACTTGGAATACTAAATTGCTTATATCTCAGGAACCGTATGACGTGGAAAAAAATTAAAATTTCATATAAATTATGACTTTTCTGGCTAGTTTTGCACTTAGCAGCTTAGTGGGGGGGCTAAGCATTTTTCTGACAAAAAGTCCATATCTTGAAGAGTTTTTTTTTTGCTATGGTCCCCGAAAGGCGCAGTGGATGCCGTAATGTTAGTGTACGGGTAAAACCATCAACTCCGGAGTACTGTAACTTTGCATCCCTTTAATTTTTTGTCACCAAACTACCAAAAGGCACATCTGTGGGATGTTGGATTTGTTTCCTCCAAATTTCAGCCCAAAAGACTAAATGTTCTTTTGCAGCAGGGTGGCAAATAATTCCTGTTATTTTGACCATAGTGTCACAAAGTAGTGTTGCAAATCACGACACTTTTGTAAAAAAAATCACGAAAGTGTCAAATGTGCGACACTACTTTGTGACACTACAGTTTAAAAAAATTTCAAAAACATGTTTCTGGGGTGTTTAACCCCCCCCCCCAAAAAAAAAGGCATGGCTAGCATCCCCATGGCTCGACTAGGTGAACACAAAAAGAATTGTGTCCCTAGACAGTACCACATTTAAATGCCAAGCATTTCTGTGACCACTAACTGAAAAACAAATGGCTGACTCACGACACTACAGGGTCATTTGTGGCACTAAAAACTGCATTTGTGACACTGTCAGACTTTTTGTTAACTTTTCCCATTGACTATAATGGGAAACTTGTTTTTTGAACCATTTAATATTTTTTCACAAAATCTTTAAAAGGCACATAGGGGACCCTAGCCACAAGTTTCCTGAAGGTTTTGGACCAGTCGCACAAACCATGTGACCTGTAGGTGCGAAGAAAGAATGCTCAAAAAAGCATAAATGCACTACTGAATGTTGCTTTATAACTTTGCAACCATATCTCTGACTGTAACGAAACTTGGCAAATCTAAAGATCTATAGTACCGCTCCGTACCTGCCAAATGTCAGGTAAATCTGTTGTACTGTGGCAAAGTTATTTAGATGCAAAATTTAACACTTTAACCTTAAATGGGGTACTCAACCCTAACTACAGTGGCACTACCGTGCCACTGTAGTGTGTGTATATATATATATATATATATATATATATATATATAGATAGATAGATAGATATAGATATATATATATATATATATATATAGATATATATATATATATATATATATATATATACATATATACATATATACATATCTATATCTATCTATCTATCTATATATATATATATATATAGATATATATATATATATATATATATATATATATATATATATATATATATATATATATATATATATATAATATATATATATATATATATACATATACATACATACATATATATATATATAAACACATTTACCATGGGGGTGAGATCAATTCCAGTGAAATAAATCATGTTATTCCCACTGCAGTGAAATAAATCCTCCTTATGTCAGCAGAGTTAAAATAAATACCGTTATACCTACTCTGCTGACGTCACCCACCTATATGTGAAAACACTAACAAACAAACCTCTAATTTGCTTACTTCTGAAACACTCCCTATTATGAACACAAGTAATATACATAATGACACTCTCGTGCAGCAATCCTTTTTAGTCTAGCAAGCTGCAAATCTCTCCTGCTGCATTTCAAACTGCTTTGGATTCTGACTCAGATTAAACCTCACGATGCCTCTGAACAATCAGCTGATTCATATCTTCAAACATAGAAGCACAGATATCGCATTATAACAACTTTACAGTGTTTTAAACTGATGACTTACTGCTTTTTATTTTAAAATACTTTAAAATACTTCCTCTGCAACTCACAACAAACGTACAGCTGTCTCACAATACTGGCAGTGCTGTAAGAAATGCGCCTTTAAACATAACGCAGCGAGCAGCACAACAAATTTCAAATCTGCACCAAGGATTATGAACATACATCTGAAAATGTGTGAATTAATATAATATTCGATATTCACATCCAGAAATACACACATACCTGGAAAGGCAAATCGTGACTATGTCTACTAGCACCAAATGTAAGAATGTCCCCTGCCCCACTTAGCCAGTCAACAACTAGAACACACCACACCCAATCAACACACACACACACACAAAGTCATCAACCAAAAACAGAACACTTTATCACTCATTCATACAAGCTCACACACTACTGCAACACAGCACCACCATCAGTAAAACTTGAATGAACCTCATAAAAAACCACATATCTCTCTCTTTCTGACTGAAATTGATCTCACCCCCATGTTATAAATAGCACACATGAAGTACAGATCGTGGGATATGTAAAATATTTTCACTCCTATATCATGATCACTGTATATCTCACTCATGCCTTTGGCACTTGTGACATATCCAGAGCTCACTCTGCAGGAGTAAAAAATATATTCCATATTGTCAGTGTCAGTGGCTCAGTAGGTAGCACACTCGCCTCTGAGGCCGGGAGATCAGAGGGCTGTGGGTTCAGTTCCCACATCTGGCACTTGGGTTAATATCCCAGTACTGACACTGTAATGCAGCATGAGAGGGGTGCTGCATTTCTGAGGTACCGTCTTTCGGATGAGTCATTAAACCGAGGTCCCATCTGTCTGGATTGGTGGTAGTTCAGGTGGATGTTAAAGATCCCATGGCACTTATCAAAAAGAGTAGGGGAAGTTCCCCGGTGTCCTGGCCAAATTTCCCTCATTCACTAAAAATACCACCAACAGCTTAATCTGGTTCAAGGTCAGTTGCCATTCACCTGTATCCCCCTCCCCCGGGTCATGCCTGAAAATAGGCAGGATTTGTCTAGTGCACTTACCGGTTAACAAAAGCTAAATAAATAAATATTCCCTCCTGCCCATCATGTATCCTATATATATATATATATATATATATATATATAATTAGAGGAAAAACTCCATTTAATGCATTATTTAGGTTGTTCCACAGCGACAAAAGTGAGGAAATTCGCTGTTAGGGTTGAAAACCTAACTCGATTCACCCCAACACCACACACACACACATTCAAGTATGGGGAGGACCAAGTCAACACAACCAATGACAGACATCCAGCAGCAGGTGACAGAAATAACAAACAATTGTCTAAATGTACTACGAGGCATCCCCACCCACCTGACCAGGTACTGCATGCTCAGTGGAGATCAACAGCAAAACTGAGGCCATGTACACCAAGCGTACACATCCCTGATTGTAGCTGCACACAGCGTGCCACACTTAGCGATATTAGTTGCATGGCCTTACCTACCGATGTCTCTACACCAGACCACACCACTTGTGGTGGCCACCTAACAATAGAGTTAAGCAAAACCAAGGAGTTGTACAGGTATAATATCTCTGATTATAACAAGGGTTTGAGAAATGCAGCTTTCTAATTGACTGTAAACATTGTAACAGCCTTATGTTTAGTTTTTATTAACATACATGTAGAGCCTAACCATATGATGAACATGGTTTAATGTTTGTTTAAAAACAGTTTTATTATGATAGCAATAAGCCACTCCCAGGTATTATGTTAATGGTCAGTTTATCACTGTCTAGCGACATGTGGCACTAAGCTATGCCTCATTCAACATTAAACCCCTACAGGGTGATTAACAGACCATTTAGCATAACTGTTGGTCATGCCTTATTGCTTAATTGTCTTTATGAGTAGATACTCTCCTCTGCTAGGCACTGCAGCAGCTTTGCAACACAGTGTCACCCAGTTACACCATACACTGTCTAGTTACTGGAGAATGGCTGTGAATATGAACTCATGAAGATGAACAGTGTAACTTGATCATTACAGTCATTGAAACCCTAGTGTGATTATAACTGACAGAGTCAGTGATAGAGGATAACACCTGCTGTCCTAGTACACTTACCCCATTATGAGTTAAATCAATACTAAAAGACATTCTGTTTATATCTACACCATATCTACTTGATTCCTGTTGTAGCACAATTAACATAGTTATCACTTTGATAGCATCAGTGACAGAAGTGTGGCAAACCTAAACAATAGGCATACAGCCTGAGTATGAAACAACTGTTAAAAAAATCACACTGTGTCCATAAGTGGCATAGATCACTCATTGCAACAATAGTAAATGTATTACTATTTGAATAAGTTAGTCATCACAGATGCAATGAGATTGTCTTTATCAGGTACAACATACTCAATAAGTGCCTACAGGAAAATCTATCCTATATACATCTCCGATACAGGTACATCATTGTTGGCTCAGTAGTGCTGTGATATTTAGAAGTTGCTTGGCCTGATCCATGCAATTACAATGTTTCTTACAAAGAATACTTACTGCATCTTTAGTATTGAAACACACTGAAGGTCTATGTATATACATCAGCAGTACACCTTCATCAGTAAGAATGCCTCTAATACTGGCAGTATGAATTTCACAGCGTTGAACAGACAATGCTTTTTCCATACATTTACATCAGCCTATTTTGAGTAAACCATTGCAGTAAATGTACTACTATGTAAATCACATACTAAATGTAACACTACTTTTATCTTGAGCATGCTAGTGTCTTGTAGTTAATTTATGTGCTTCTCTTAATTAATGTATACTCACTAGTGTTAAAACCTTTCTACAACTGTCATCATGCACCTTCAGCATTTATATTGAATAACGGCACAGTACCAGTTGTGGTGTGGTGTGGGGCATCGGTAGGTAAGCCATGCAACTACTAAGTGTGGTATGTTGTGTGCAGCTGCAATCAGGGATGTGTACATTTGGTGTACATGGCCTCAGTTTTGCTGTTGATCTCCACTGAGCATGCAGTACCTGGTCAGGTGAGTGGGGTTGTCTCGTAGTACATTTAGACAATTGTTTGTTATTTCTGTCACCTGCTGCTGGTTGTCTGTCATTGGTTGTGTTGACTTGGTCCTCCCCCCATACTTGAATGTGTGTGTGTGTGTGGTGCTGGGGGGGGTGAATTTGGTGTTAGGGTTTTCAACCCTAACAGCGAATTTCCTCACTTTTGTCACTGTGGAACAACCCTAACTAATGCATTAAATGGAGTTTTTTGCCTCTAATTTCCCTTCTTTTTGAGAATGATAATGAGAAATAGTGAATGTAATGCGGTGGCCGGAGCGCGGGGCCCTTTGGGCCCCATGCTCCCGACACATGATGTCTTGTGGCATACTAACAAGGACAGCAAAGCAAACAGAAATGCTAACAGTGGTGCATATGGTAACACAAGTACGAATGAGAACAGAAAGGGTAACGCACATGGTGGCATAGACGGGAATGGTCTGCCACGTGATGTGTTGTCACATAGTAACATGGTGCCTGCAAACATAAATGTCAATGGGCATGGTGAAGTAAAGTGAAACAGAAAGATAAACAGTACTGTAGAAGAAATGGCAAAAATAACAAGCATAGCGCAAATGAAAGCATAAAGGACATACGCAGATGGTGGCGAGGCGTCAGCGAGTAAGTAAAGCGGTATGGAACCGCAAGTGGAAAGGGCAACAGTAACAGTAATGTAAGCGCACAGGCTGGTTTTCCCCAAAACCTGCATAGAGAAAGACAGTGAGTACAAATAATGTATGCATAATAATGAGTATCAGAGCAGAAAATGAGATCTTGGAATACTAAATACATTATATCTCAGGAACCGTACGAAGTAGAAAAAAAATTTAAAAGTCATATTATTTAGAACTGTCCTGGCTAATCTGAATGGGGGCTAAAAGGTTTTCTAACGAAAATTCCGTATCTCTCACCGTTTCCGAGATATGGGCCCTGAAAGGCGCGGCGGACGCCATAATGTTATCCTATGGGAAAAAAATAAAAGTTCAGAGCGCCATAACTTTGTCTCCCTGTAATGTTTTTTCACCAAACCACTGAAAGGCACATCTGTGGGCTGTTGGCTGTCTTGCCTCCAAATTTCAGGAAAAAAGACCAAACCGTTATTATGCAGCAGGGATCCAAAGGATTTCTGTTATGTGTCGGGCGCCGTAATGTTATCCTATGGGAAAAACCATCAACTTTGGAGTGCTGTAACTTTTCTGCCGTGTGATATTTTTTCACAAAACTACTTAAAGACACATCTGTGGACTGTTGGCTGTCTTCCCTCCAAATTTCAGGAAAAAAGACCAAACCGTTATTTTGCAGCAGGGTGCCAAAGGATTTCTTTAATGCGTTGGGCGCCGTGATGTTATCCTATGGGAAAAACTGTCAACTTTGGAGTGCTGTAACTTTGCCGCTGTGTAATACTTTTTTAATACAACACTGAAAGGCACATATGTGAGATGTCAGCTCCGTTCCATCCAAATTTCAGCCCAAAACTCCAAACGGTTCTTTTGCAGCGCAGTGCCAAAGAATCGCTGTCACTGTCCCACAGATGGAAAACTACTGTCGCAATTTGCAGCTTTCTAAAGTTCAACACTTTCGTGAGCAAGTAATTTACTAATACTTTTCAGAAATTTGAAAACATATTTCTGGGGTGTTTTACCACAAAATAAAGACATGGCAAGCATCCTCAGGGCCCGACTAGGTGAATACAAAAAGAATTAGGTTGCTAGAGGGTCTCAAATTTAAATGCCAACCATTTTCTGATCACCAACTGAAAACAAAATGGCCAATTTGCGAAAGTAACAGGCCCATTTGCGAAAGTAAAAATGCATTTGCGACACTGTCCAACTTTTTGTTAACTTTTCCCATTGACTTATAATGGGAAACTGTTTTTTGAATAACTTTTGAACTGTTTAATATTTTTTCACCAAATCTTCAAAAGGCACATCAGGGACCATGGCAGCATGTTCCCTGAAGATTTTGGGCTGGTTGTGCAAACCGTATGACCTGTAGGCGCGACCATAGAATTCCAGAAAAAGCGTAAACGCGTGCATAGATCACACTTAATAACTCCACAGCCATATATTCAACTGGTATGAAACTTGGCAGATCCCAAGGCCTATGTTTCTTGATCATATATTCCAAATTTCAGGCAAATCCATCAAACGGTTGCAAAGTTATTAAGGTGCAAAGTTTTGGGGTTTAACATAGAAATGGCTCCTCAACCTAACTATGGTAGCACTACTGTGCTACCATAATATATATATATATATATATATATATATATATATATATATATATATATATATATATATATATATATAGAGTTAGGGTTGAGTAGCACTTTTAAGGTTAAAGGGTCAAATTTTGCACCTTAATAACTTTACCACCTTTCAACAGATATGCCTGAAATCTGGTATGCACAATTGGGCATGTAGGATCTTGGGATCTTCCAAGTTTCATACTGATCAGATATACAGCTGCAGAGTTATTAAGCAACAACCAATTGCACAATTACATTTTTTTGCGATTTCTTTGCTCTTGCCTACAGGTCGTACGGTTTGCGCAACTGGTCCGAAAACTTCAGAGAACACGCAGCCAGGGTCCCCGATGTGCCTTTTGAAGATTTCATGACAAAATATTGAACAGTTTAAAAGTTATTCAAAAAAAAAGTTCCCATTATAAGTCAATGGAAAAAGTTAAAAAGTTCAACACTTTCGCAAATGCAGTTTTTACTTTTGCAAATGGCCCTTCTACTTTCGCAAATCCACCATTTTGTTTTCAGTTGGTGATCTTAAATTTGGGACTCTCTAGCAACAGAATTATTTTTGTGTTTACCTAGTCAGACCCTGAGGATGCTAGGCATGTCTTTATTTTGAGGTTAAACACCCTAGAAATATTTTTTTCAAGTTTCTGGAAAAAGTACTTTCATAAAGTAGTGTCGCACTCACAAAAGTGTTGCAAATTTTTGTGAAAGCATTTTCAAATTGCAACACTACTTTTCCAGGCTATGACAAAATGACAGCAATTCTTTGCTACCCTGCTGCAAAAGAATGGTTGGGTCTTTTGGGCTGAAATTTGGAGGGAATGCAGCTGTGCCTTTCAGTGTTTTGGTGAAAAAATATTACAGGGTGGCAAAGTTACAGCACTCCAAAGTTGACACTTTTTCCCATAGGATAATATTACGGCATCTGCCGCATTGTAGAAATCCCGTGCTGCCCTGCTGCAAAATAACAGTTTGCTCTTTTGGGCTGAAATTTAGAGGGAAGAATGCCAACATCCAACTGATGTGCCTTTTGGTTTGTTAATGAAAAAATATTACAGGGTGGCACAGTGACGGCACTCTGAAGTTAACACTTTTTCCCATTGGATAACATTACAGCACCCGTTGCACCTTCCACAGTGACAAAAGCAAGGAAATTTGGTATTAGGGTTGAAAGCCCCCCCTTGTACCCCATCAGCCCACCCCCCCAACTGGCATCAGGATGCGCATTGGGGTCACTGGTCCTAACTCTCACCCCATTCTCCTATATCTCTGCTTCTTTACACATGTGATGAGGTGAGAGTTAGGGCCGATGACCCCAATTTGCACCCCGATGATGGGGTTACAAAACTAGCCAGGATAGTCATAAATCATATGACTTTTAATTTTTTTTTTCTATGTGGTACTGTTCCTGAGATATAACCTATTTAGTATTCCAAGTCCTCATTTTCTACTCCGATAGCCATCATTATGCATACATTCTTGGTACTCACTGTCTTTCTCTATGCAGGTTTTGGGGAAAACCAGCTTGTGCACTTACATTACTGATACCGTTGCCCTTTCCGCTTGCGGTTCCGTACCCGTTTCACTTATCGTTGACGTCTAAGCCACCATGTGCATTATCCTTTGTGTTTTCATTTGCACTTGCGTTTCTGTTATTTTTGCCATTTGTGTCTACAGTACTGTTTCTCTTTCTGTTTCACTTTGTGTCACCATGCCCATTGACATTTCCGTTTGCAGGCACCATGTTACTATGTGACAACACATTACGCTGCAGACCGTTACCATCTACGCCACCGTGTGCGTTACCCTTTCTGTTCTCATTCACACTTGCATTACCATGTGCACCACTGATAGTGCTTCTGTTTGCATTGCTGTTCCTGTTACTATGCCACAAGACATCACGTGGCAGGAGTGCAGGGCCTGAAGGGCCCCGCGCTCCCGCTGCTGCATTACATTCACTATTTATAGTTATCGTTCTAAAAAAAAAGCAAAATTAGAGGCAAAAAACTGTTTAATGCATTAGTTAGGGTTGTTCCAGAGTGACAAAAGTGAGGAAATTCGGTGTTAGGGTTGAAAACCCCCCTTGGACCCCCTGCCCACCCCCCAACCGGCATTGGGGTGTGCATTGGGGTTGTCGGTCCTAACTCTCACCCCATTCTCCTATACTTCTGCTGCTTTACACATGTGATGGGGTGAGACTTAGAGCTGATGACCCCACTGCACTCCCCATTGCTAGTTGGGGGGTAGGCAGGGGGTCCAAGGGGGGTTTTCAACCCTAACACCAAATCTCCTCACTTTTGTCACTGTGGAACAACCCTAACTAATGCATTAAACAGAGTTTTTTGCCGCTATATATATATATATATATATATATATATATATATATATATATATATAAAATTCTGGCATGGTCATGCCTTTATACAGTAGTTAGGGTGGAAGTGCAGTTCTATGTTAAAGTTCAGCCATTCAATAGATGAATGAAATTTAGCATGCATAATCCATAGGGATAGTTCATTTGTCCTGACAAATCTGATAAGAATCTGTTGAGTTGTATTTGATATAAAGTGTTGGAAAAACAGAAAAATCTGGATTTTTTTACATCTCTTTGTCATCCTGGATCTCAGAAACAGCTTTGTGTTGTTGACTGAAATTTTCAGGGTAGAAATCTGTTGGGTCACAGATGTGCCTTTTGAAGGTTTGGTGAAATAATATCAATCTGTTCAAAAGTTATGACATTTTACATTTTTCCAATATTTCCTATGGGAAAATGTATATGTCAGACATGAAAGATACTATTATTTACAAAATACAGTTTTGTACGTACAATACTAGGCTTCTTTTCACAAATAAGGCTGATATTGTGCACACAATAGGAGTGCCGTATGCACAATACCAGCCTGTTTTTGTACAGAAGTCTGGTATTGTGTGCAAAGATCACATATTTTCAATCGATTGAGCAATGTTGCGTCTGCCATCTTGTTTGCCTGCTTAGTGAGAATGTTGAAGTCCTGAACCTTTTTAACACAAAAAAAATCAGAAAACCGCTAAGGAGAACCTCTTTAGGTGTATTCTGATTTTTTTTTTATTTTAAGATGGACCAAAACAATTTCTTTTGTTGAGCACCAGCTTTTACAGAGAATGGCTTATAAGCAGCTCTCTGTATGAGAAGAGTGGTATTTTCTTGACTTCTGCAGCTGCAGCTGGAACTCGTGCTACCGGCTGCAGAGTCAAGGAAGACCCACAGTTGTTCCCCAGACACGGGGTGCCCAATCTCTGTGTTGATCTGTATCCCCCCACACATACACATATTTGGCAATCTAGTAGCCCACCCCATTGTGCCCAACATTATTTAAAAGGCTGTAGGAAAAGAAAACTGTCCCTGATTTCTTTTCTTCTATGCAGAATCCTGCATCGAAATTTGCAATTATTTTGATGCAGGATCCTGCATCGAACTACTGTGCCTCATCCACCAACATAGGGGTGTCCAGTCCCAGTGTTGGTGTGTATCCCCCCCTTCAGTATTGTGGCACACTGGGAGCCCACCCCAGTATGCTGATATATTTATATTTAAAAAACAACAACTTTCTGACACCAGGATGCCCACTCCCAGTGTTGGATGACCCCCCCACAACCACTTTTATTGCTGACAGGGGTGTCCAGTACCCCTATCAGCATCATGACCCACCCACACCTTATGTGGTACACTGGGAGTCCACCCCAGTGTGCACTTACTAATGTTTTTTTTAAATCTCCTTCCGATGGGGTGCCCAATCCCCTGTCAGCATGATGATGCTCCGCCAAACTTATGTGGCACACTGGGATCCCACCTCAGTGTGCCCATACTTATTTAAAAAAAACTCCTGTAAATGTAGAAAACTGTTCCTCATAGTCTTTTTTTTCTTAAAGCTTAAAATAAATGGTCCATTGACATCTCCCCACTCCCACTTACCCATCCCCACCCTCTGTGCACCCAGCTCCTCGCACCCCCATCACCCATACTTACCCTCCGGAGGTCAGAATTCATGATCTTCCCTGGACTGGGACTTGTCTGCATGCTTCAAAGCTGAACTGTGATCTGGGGAATCAAGGTAAGCCAAATAATGGGAGTTAATGGAGGGAGGTTCAACTTATTTTGATATCTCGGTCAATTTTAGGAATTTTTGCACCAAATTTTCAACTGTGTTACAAGTGTGCATTGTGGAGTTTCTACGCAAGCTTGTAACTTTGCCAGTTTTTTATATTTTTAGTTCAGATTTTCAACATCGCCATTTTTTTCACACCTCCTTATGGACAGTACAGCTGTCCTTTTGCACGTCCTGCCCAGAACATATTTTCCCACCTGTGGTGAAGAATGGCACAGTCGCTGTGTGAAATCAACTTTTGCAATAGATTAACAAAATCACAATTACATAGTTCATGATGGTAGGTCCCATAATGCCAAAGTTGAAAATTTGATGAAATAATTACAAAAAATTACCATGTTATGAGCAGCATTGTGCAGTTTCTATGCACACGCGTAACATCGCCAATTTTTCTTATTTTCACTCCAGATTTTTAATATTGCCATTTTTCCATACCACCTCATGAACAGTATAGCTGTCTGTTTTCAAATCCTACTGAAATTTTTTTTCCACAACTGTGGTATAAAAACAGTGTTACAGTTGTGCGGAATTACATTTTGACTGGGATTTGAAAGCTTGATGTACTGGGTACATGTGGTGAGGTGCTAAGAAGGTTATGTTGAACATTTAAGGTGGAAATTATTTGAGATGGCACAGTTATGACTACTTGTTGCAATTTTGCTCTGCCTGCTCATACTGTAACTTAAAGTGTGGAAGCACAGGGATTAGAGACCCCTGTGTTTCCACAGCTAGATACATATGTGCATCTGTGGAGGAATGGGAGCACAGGGTCCAAAGGTGTGGGGAGGTGCCAATAGATACCAGGAATACCACAGTGTACAAGGCATGGGGGGTTTGGGGGTGAGGGTTGCCACTAGACACCAGTGACTGCAGTCTTGCTGAGGTTACAGGTGATTGGGGGAAGGCAACTGCAGTACAGCCACACTGCCATCAGTGTGACAGGGTGCAGGCACAGATCCCAGTTAAGTTGTGGTTTTCTATGGCGGCAAATAGCATCACTAAGGGGGACATTTACTGCGGTTGCAAACCTTTGAATATGCTACTGTGCACATATGCAGGAGGAGACATGTTTTATGTTAACACCTGGGTGCAAACAGTTTTAGAGAGTACTACCTGGGCCTCTGAATATGGCTCCTCAGAGCAAACCTCAAACTTAGGTAGCATTGGGGAAACCATACAATACCTGCACTAACATTTGAATATCTGGCCTCAAATAATGTAATTTTTAGATGCATTTAACCCATGTGTTATCAAAACCAAAATCAACATGGCATCAATTTGTGGCCACCAGGACTTCATTTTGGTTTCAGTTTTTCCATTTCTCACCCAAAGCTCTGATACAAAATGTCTTTGAACGTGGCATATTTCTATAATATTTGTGGTATGTATTGCATAATTGAATGTCTAAACCTGTGGTTTAGTTGGGGTAGTGGGTGACTTGTGCTCCATTCCTGCCAAGCTCTATTTAAAGAGTAAGCTACCGGGATGACTTTAAAAACTGGCTTTTGTTGTAATATTGTAAGTCTTGCTGAAAAAGTATGTTCTGTCTACCTACCTCCAGCATCCTTTGGCATTCATTTTTCGTGCTGCCCTGGTGTAGTTGCTGCTTCTCAGTTGCTATGATTTCTATTATTTATTTATTTATTTATTTAGTTTTTGTTGACCGGGTAAGTGTACTAGACAAATTCTGCCTATTTTCAGGCACAACCCAGGGAAGGGGGATACAGATGAATGCCAACTGACCTTGAACAGATTAAGCTGTTGGTGGTATTTTTAGTGATTGAGGGAAATTTGGCCAAGACACCGGGGAAATTCCTACTCTGATGGTGCATGGCGCCAGCAGGAGTGCTGGTCAGCTTTCAAGATGGGCGTTGTAGAGGAGCTACAGCAAGTTCAGTCTGCAGATGTGAAGGAGACCATAGACAAAGGATTCTACAAAGGTTAATTTTCCTTCAGCAGAGCTAGAAGATGCAGAGTTATTTCTGGATGCCTTATCTTCTTCTGAGGATTCAAAAGTTCCTGTAAGCCCTACAGAGCCTGAAAAAGTAAAAATGCTGCCTTTAAAGTCTGTTCAGCTACTTTCTTGTACAAAACCTATAGATGGTGTTGCCCCTTTAAGACCTGCACTGCCTGTGGTTGATGTCATGCTACTGAACACGGAAGGGATTCAGCTTGAGAATGGTGTTTCTGCTGTTTACAGGAGCAATGGAAGTTCCAAAGAACGAAAACTTTCCGCTCCAGCACAAAAAACAGGTCAGTTGGGGGTCTCCCTGCCTAGCACTGAAGCGCTTCTTGTTTCCAATAGTTTGGGGGATTTGTTGGAAGTGGGGAAAACAGACTGCAGCAAGATAAACAAAGAAACTGAAACCAGGGAAAAGTATGTGGTGGGAACTGCTCCAACACTGACTAAACAAGCAGGGTTTGTTTTTTCTTCTTCCACTGCTCAGATTATTTATCAAAAACAGCCAAATGAACAGGAGGAAGCAACTGTTTTTTCTTTTGGTGACCAAAATATAGAATGCTTCTACATCTTTGCAGCAGGTTAAATGTTCTGTTCCTCAGCCCATTATGCCTAACTCTGATATTTTGGCTTCCTCTTCTACTCATGAGAGTGACTGGACTCCTGCTTCAGCTTTAATGGCAGCAGGGTGGAAACAAACTCCTTCGGGAGAATGGGCTGCTGACTTAACCTGGGATTCTTTGTTTGACATAAACTCTCATTCCCCTAAGTGGAACCCAGAAAAGCCTGTTCCATCTGCTGAAAAAGGGAGCTCGGACTCTAGGGATTTGGTTCATAATACCTCTAATGATACTGTTAGTCATGTTTCTGCAGAGTCTCATAATGCTGTATCTGATAAAAGACCTTTATTATCTGACTTATTTGCAAAAAACAAACGTGAATCCGCTCCCAGGCGGAATGTGGTGTGCATTAGATATACAGGGGGCATGGCTGAAAGGCCTAATAGAAACTATGTTGGGAGACATTTAATTAAGGAATCCTTGCATTTTTCTCCTAGAGATGTGTTTGCCATCATCAATATTTCAGGAGAGGATAATTATGATGTCAGTTTTAGATCAGCTGCCTTGTTAGAATTATTTTTGGATTAGGTATTCCCAGGTAAAGTTCTCTACCCTTTGGTCCCCGTTTGTGATTATTCCCCTCTCTCAACCAGCCATCAAGTTTGTTACAGTAATGTTCCGCAATGAAGGGGTGTCAGTGGATGATATTACATATTGGTTGTCCAATAAATGTGATGTACAGGGGGATCCAAAGCCTATTTTAGACTCAGAGGGCTTTTGGACAGGCGGATGGAAATATAAGGTCAAATTACGACACAATGAACATGGTTTTGTGCATATTCCAAACTCCTTCTTACTAGGCCGTGATAGAGGTGTTTGTTTTTATAGTGGTCAGCCAAGGGCCTGCTATAAATGTGGCTCACGGACGCATTTGTCTAGTGTTTGTGATAGTCCTAGATGTGACAATTGTGGCGAAATTGGGCATTCACTAATTCAATGTTCTAACCCAACGAAATGTGATTTATCACGGTAGTTCTCACACATTCAACACATGTCCGTGGGCTGCAAAAAACAAAGTATCAGGGAATTGTACTGAACGGTTTTTACAGAAAGCACAGGAAGACCTACTCTCTCATTCGCCTCCCACTTTTCCTGGGGAACCCCCTCTTGATGTAAGAAAACCTGTAACTCCTGTGACAATGAATTTAGTTCTCCCCCTTCCCTCTTCATCATTGTCAAGGCCTGTACAGCCTAATAGTTCCGCTTTGCAGGCCCTCTGCTTGTCCCAAGTGTGAAATCGGGTGGTATTGCTAAGACTTTAGATCAGAGCGTAGAACCCCCCCCCAAATTGACCCCTCTCTCTCTGCCTCCTAGAAGGTCCATGAGGAATGTGAAATCAGTACCTGATGCAGTTACAGATTCAGTGGAAACTTCTAATCCTTTCTCTCTCCTTTCTTCTTGGGGGGATACAGCAATGGATGTTGTGGATTCGGATTCCCAAATCTCTACCCAAGACCCCATGGAACCCTCCCAAGGTTCTTATAAGGAAAAAAGAAAAGAAAGAAGAAAAAAATAAAATAAATTCCTTCTTTTTTGGTACTCATATGGGTTTTCTGTGGGCTTCTTTGAATGCTCATAGCATTTTAAATGGAGCTAAACGAAGGCTATTTTCATATGTTGCATAATTCTAGAATTACTGTTTGCTTTTTACAAGAAACTTGGATGTTCTCTAAAGAACATGTTACTGCCTTTAAAAGGATTGGCCTTGGGGCCCTTCATATTGGTCATTTGGTCAGGATAAAGCTGACATTGGTATTCTTTTTCCACCTTCCAGTTTAAACTTCATAAATTAATAGACTGCATTCCAGGAGGGTTTTGATTGTGGACTGTTTTCTTGAATCTGTCCTATATAGACTTATTAATATTTATAATCCACAGGTAAAAACAGCCAGAATAACGTGTATGAAAACTATACCACCTTTTCTGCTCACTACCAGGCCAGTACTGTGGGGTGGGGATTTCAACTGTTCTCTTACTGACAGGAGATCTAGTGGAAAAAAAATGTATTGTGGTGCTAACTTTTTACAATCTGTTATTAGAGAGGCAGACCTTAGAGTCTGCAATACTTTAGAATCCGACCCCCTTAAAAATACATTTTATAAAGGGAAGACTGGTACCTGTATTGATTACCTTTTCACCTCCAAAAATATATATATTTCACAGTTTTCTAGACAGCCTTTTGAATTTTCAGACCATCTCCTACTTAGAATTGCAATAGAAATCCCAGTAAATTATAAGCCCTACAAAAGTAGATGGCGACTAAATACCTCATCATTACAAAATGACTTTGTCAAACATTCTATAGTTCAAATTCTAACTGCCGCCTATCGAGTGCAATGTTTATATTCGGACTTAGGGATCTGGTGGGAAGAAACTAAACTAGACTGCATGGATTGGTTTAGAACTTATGGACAAAAACCCAGAACGATAATTGTCTTCATTACCTCACATTATGTTCAAAATTACAGTCTCTATTAACTAGAGCTAACACTTCTTCAGAAGATTTATCTCCTTTAATTAAGCATGTTAAATTACAGATGAGAAGTTTCAATATGATAGAGCCAGATCCCTGCAAGCCTTAATTAACAACTACACATCCAAAACAGTGATAGGGACCCCTATAGTTTGTGTAAAACCGTCACGAGATAATTCTACACTAGATTGTTTAGTCAGTAATTCACAGTATTATACTGACCCTTCAGATATAAGTCATATTATATTCCGACATTTCCAAAATTTAGGTCCTCATATAGACTTACAAACTGGCGTCTTTCAGGATTTTCTGAAAGGTGTTACGAACCCTGTCATTGATGCCTCAATGGCAGCTGTTCTTCTGAACCCTTTTCTTTACAAGAAATCGTGGATGTTATTTCTAAACTTAAGCAATGTGTCTCCTGGGGTAGATGGGTTATCTAATGCATTTTATAAAACTTTTACCAAATGAGCTGGTTCCCTGTTTAGTTGGTGTTTTAATTCCTTTCTTTCTGGAGGACAGATCTATCCTGCATTCACAAAAGGGTTACAAGTTTATATCTTTAAATTTAAACAGGAGATAGAAGTGAGATCAAAACTGGAGACCTATCACATTGTTAAATTCTGACTATAAAATCTTTGCGATGCTGCTAATAACAGACTTCAATCTTGGCTACTCTAGTGATTTCTCCAGTTCAGTTCTGTGGTGTTTCTCAAAGACAAATGCATTCGGTACTTTGTTATATTAGAATTTTATTGAAATATTACATCACAGCAAACAAAATGGTATTCTACTATCATTAGACTTAGAAAAAGCCTTTGATCTGAGTTAGTCATTCATTCCTTTTCAAACCTTGGCCTTTTTAAGAATCCCCCTGACATTCTTACAATTTTACAAAATTTATATTCTAATTCAATAATCTGTCCAGTTATTAAAGGAAAATTAGGAAAGGTTGGACGCTAAAAGCTGGTGTCAGGCAGGGCTGTCCAGCTGAGCCCTTTATTATATATTTGCTCCTTAGAACCCTTATTAGACATTTACAGTTGGTTTCTGGTTGGGAGGTCCAAACATTCCCTTTTCTAACTCTTTTAGAAATATACAAGTTTTGGATGACATCTGTTTATTTTTAAACAACAAGGCCAGCTGGAAGTTTTCTTTAAGTTATTTCACAGGTATGCGACCTTATCAAGCGCCAAAATTAATTTTCAAAAATCTAAAGGGTTGTTAATAGGGTGAATACATTAACCCCCCTTGTACACAGAACTATTTCATTCACTACAACACCTATTTCCATTTTAGGGGTTCTGTTGGTTCCCAAAATTTACCTGAGCAGAATTGGCTTGCAGTTTTAAATAAAATGGATAATAAAGTTCAGAGGTGGAAACATTATAAATTCTCAAACTGAAGAGAGTTCAGATTTTAAACAATTCCTGTTACCTTGCCTACAATATTTGGCATTTCTGTCCCTGTCCCAACTAACCTGGAAGTGAAACTGTACAGTATTAGTTTTCAGTTTTTGGGAAATAGGTTAAATCCCATTAAAAGGTATTATACTTACCTGGATAAAGTCAAGGAGGGTCGGGATGGTAGATCCTGTGGTTTTCTGTTCTTCCCTTTTTCTTGCTTTCTCTTTTTGGAACTGTACTTTAACCCCCAATATTCCAGAATTTAGCTGGTTGAAATTCTTACTATCCAAGTATTCATTGAAATGGATTGGATTGGCTCCAAAACCTAATATTTCCTTTTCTACTCCCCTTTTCTTTAAACCGATTGTTCGGAAATTATATATGTGGCAATTGTCCAAATCACAAATTATTAATTCTCAAACAAAACTATATTCCACTATTATTTCTCAAATCTATCCTCATTCCCCCACATTTAAAAACTGCCCAGGTACTATGACCCATCTGGTGTTAGCACAATTAAATAACCCCGTTTACCCCTTACATGTGGGAGCACTTAATGGCTGATAATGTATGGTCGGTTACAAGTTAGAGGGACAGCTAAGTATAAAATGAAAGAAGAAAGGTTTTGTCCTTATTTAGAGTGTACAGCACAGAAGAAAACCATGGAACATTTTTTATTCATTGTTCTTTTGCCTCTAAACTATAGGTGTATTTGGCAACTATCTGGCACTTCCATGGTTGAAACATATTTCTTATGAATTGTTAGTACTGGGATCTTTACCCCCATGTCTTCTACATTTCATACTTCGACTGTACAAATTTTCTTAGCATGTCTTAGATTTTGTTTATGGCAAGTTAGATGCCAGTGGGTTTGTATCAAAAAAGCCAACTTTTTGAGGCTTCAGCCACTATGTTATTGTGAATTAAATAAAGTATATCTAAAAGATGCTCAGATTTATGGGACTAGGAAAGTTCAAATCTGGTGGAAGGGGTTTCAGCATATGATAAAATTTAAATGATGGATTACTTTCTTTTCTTTTATGCTTTTTGTTAAAAGATAACTGTGTATCACTTGCTTTTTGTTCAGTTCCTTTGTTGATTTGTATAAGCTTTTGTGCTTTTTGCTGCTGTTTTTCTTGATGTGTTTTTTCCATGCTTTATTTCAATAAAGAAGCAGTTTACCCCTACTCTTGTCAATAAATGCTGTGGGATCTTTAATATCCACCTGAACTACCACCAATCCAGGCAGATCGGACCTCAGTTTAACGTCTCATCCAAAAGACGGCACCTCAGAAATGCAGCACCCCTCTCATGCTGCACTACAGTGTCAGTACTGGGATATTAACCCAAGTGCCAGATGTGGGAACTGAACCCACAGCCCTCTAATCTCCCGGCCTCAGAGGTGAGTGTGCTACCTACTGAGCCACTGACACTGTACTGTGGTTCTAGTTCTTCTTTCAATTAAAATGTTACTGAGTGAATGACATCCAAGTTCACAGCCATCAAGAACGAGGTGATAATAGTACATTCCACACGGAAAGTTACATCATTAAAAAAAATTAACAAATTCACTGCATTTCCAAACTCATCTAGTTTCCAAAGCTGATCGGACAGTTTCCATTTTTTTATAGTATATATAAACCTGAAGGGCCCAATCAACCTTTTAGGGAACTACAGTAAGTTTGCTTGAAATTCTTTGATGTATTATTGCATTCAGTTCAGATGATGGAAAATTGCTGTAATGAGAGTTGACACTGAGCACAGTCACTCACTCAGCCTCACATATTCAGTGTCACATGATGTCTCACCTAAGAATGCTTGGGAGAGTCTGGAAATCTATCAGTTCAGTAACTGTCCTTGTATGCATTCTGGCCCAATGCTTTCTCAAAATTGGTTGTGATAAAGTCTGCTTTTCTGTGATCCTTGTGCTTGATGCTTTGGACATTGGTTGTTATAGGCTGTTGATTGCTTTGCATGCTTTCACTTTTAGGCCATTATCAACTGTTGTATTTGTACTTCTGGCATTGGATTTGATTAATTTTTCTCCCTACCCATCTTCCTTCCTCTCCCCTCTCCATCCAGTTTCCCTTCCTCCTTCTCCTCTCCAACCCCCATCTGCTAGCATACCCCCTTAAGCTGTCACCCATGCCTCTCTAGATGCAATCTCCTCCTATCCACCTTGATACACCTTGATGCACTCAGCAGCCTCTACTACTCCTCCCTTCCTATCCCTCGATACCCCTTCCTCTCCCCTCCCTCTTGTTCACAGGCTCTGTTAAGCTTTACACCTCCTTGCTACTCATTCTAACAGGTGACATTGAACTCAGACTCAGCCCTGCTCTACTAACTGCCTCTCCTCTCCTCTCCCCAAAGGGCTGAGAGTAGCCCATGTTAACATATGCAGTCTCCTCCTCAAAACTGACCTTTTACAACCCCTGGTGGTAAACCTCAACCCAGATGTTCAGGTGATCTCAGAGTCATGACTCTCCCCCAAGATCCTAGATACTGCCATAGTCATCTCTGTCTTCTGAATTGTCCAACAGGCTCACACTAAGAGAGGTGGCAGCATAGCCATCTATCTGTCCTCCAGCACTCAGTTCAAACCTGTACTGTCCATCTTCTCCCCTTCTGCCTATAGGATACTCCTCATGAAATTCTCCATACCTTTCTCCATTCCCATATTGGTGACTAGAGTTTATTCCTACCCTGGCTATCCCCACCCTTTGTCATTGAGTTCCTCACCACACTGTCCTCCCATGCTTCTGCCAGTGAGTCGCTCATCTTAGGTGACTTCAGCTTCAGTTGGCTGTCATCCTCCCATCATAAATTATGCCAAAATATAAAATAGCTCCAGCTTACCCAACTGATCTCAGACCCTACGAGACTGAATCTCAGAACCCACAACTTCTCTATTCTGAACTGGATCCTCTCCTCCCACCGGCCCCCACTGCATTGTGGATACTGGTACTCTCCCTAATGCCTTTAGTGACTATCATATGGTCCGCTGTGTGCACAAGATCCACCACCCCAAATCCCACCCCCGAATTCATCCAGTTTGGATCCTTCCAATTACTGGGCCTATCCTCATTACTTGCTGACCTGATGGCAACTGACTTGTCCCCCATACTAACAGCTAACAACATTAGCACAGCTCTCACATTCTTTTATTCCAAATTCTTCTCAGCTTGTGATCATCACACCCTCCCTCAGGAAACTTGGGTCTGAGGTTCACACCTCCCTTGGATCATGTCTGAGTTGTAGGCCTGTAATGGTACTTGTAACATTGCCTGATGGAACCTCAAGTCCACTGGCTATACATCAGGCCTTGATAAATGTAAGCCTATTCATAACTTCTGTACAAGACTCACAAGGCTTGTGAAGGTCTATACTTTGCATTCATGCTCCTGAACAAATTTAACAACTGCTCAAAATTCTGAAATGTCATCCATATCTTATTCTTCCCACCCTCCCAGCCCCATCCCCATCCTCAAGGTGGTGACTCCATCTTCTCCAATCTTGATGTAGTGGCCTCATCTCTTATCTACTTTTTCACTACCAGTGCCCTCTCACTCCTTCCCTCCACCTCACCAGTACCCCCTCTGTACCCCATCATCCTTTCTACTTTTCCCTTACCACTCCCTCCATGATCTTCAAGGCCCTCTTTTCTTTAGACTCACAAAAAGTAGGGAGTCCTGATTGCCTTGACCCCAAACTCCTGTCACACTCCTCTTCAGCTGTTGCCCATCCCATCATGCACCTCCTTAATTGTTCCATGTACCATGCCTTAGTCCTTGATATTTGGAAATAAACTACTGAAATCCCATTTCCCAAAGTGAGAGACCCCTCCCTCCCTGGCAACTATCATCTCATCTCCCTTTTCCCTTCCAGACAAAACATCATGAACACCTGATCCTTGCCCACTTCTCCCCTTTCCTTGATTACTTCTCCTTTTTCACTCCCTTCCAGTCTGGCTTCAGGAAATCACACTCCACCACCACATTCTTCCTTAGGCTCACTGACTTATTCCTTTCTGGCATGGACAAAGGTTTGGTCACCTTTGCCATCTTTGATGAACTGGCCAAAGACTTTGATGCACTTGCCTACCACATCCTCCTAGGCAAGCAAAAAGCATCTGAGCTCTCCATTTACTCTATTGAGTGGTTTCTCTCATACCTGGAGATTAGTGCCCAAGCTCTCCCTATGGATGATGCCCACTTACTTCCTCTCCTAATCTGCTCTGGCATCTCAGAAGGATCTGTTATTGGCCACATATGATTTTCCTTTTTCCTAAATGACCGTCACCTTGCCTGCTCCTCTGTATCCCTTCATATGTACTCAGATGATGACATGGTTCTCCTGGTTAAAAAAAAATAACTAAATGGAATAAATATCACCTCCACTGTGATCTCTATCAGCAGATTAGATGCTTATTGGACTCACCTTCTGTTTGACAGGGTTTGCATGTGAGGCCTAACCCTGTAGAAAGTGAATGTGATCAGTTCTCCTTAGCCCAAATTCCTGCTGAAGCCCCTTACACAATTTACAGATTATGTTTTAGAAAAAGTGATGTGTGGGAATAAGACTGTTTCCTCATCACTTGTAGCCATCATCCAGTCTGGCAGGAAGAAAAAGTGGGTCTAAACTTGTTCTCCTAAAGAGGGTGATCTAATACAGAACTTGTAATGTGCATTCACTTTCTCCCATTGCATAACTAGGTTTTTCACCGATGTTTGTGCACAAGGTGTTTGTTCATAATGTAGGGTTACACAGAAGGTCTAAAAGTCAATTATTGCCATACAGATCTAGCACAATTACATTCCAACATGCACATAGAACTGAGCACACCAAGCAAATATGATCTCAATTTGTGTTGCATTGTGTCAAGCCTCAAGATCTGGTGACACCAGACCACATCTCCTTTTTCTCAATATTAATATCCTGAACCTCACCCATGGTCTTTTTCCTCCCCAGTGGAACTCTGAGGTCATGGAATTCCACAGTCAACATTTTTGAGATGAAACTCAGTATGGCAATGTTTGAAACAACTAAAGCACAGTAGATAAGGTAACAGTTTCATTTGCACAGAGTAGATTCTCTTGATGAGACCTATAAGAAGTACAGTGGAGCCCACTTAAATGCACATCGGATAAGTGCACGTTCTGCTTAATTGCACATTTTTCCATATCCCAATTTTTTTCCTATTTATCCAATGTTAAATGTACCTCTTAAGTACACTACATGTAAATGCACATTTCGGTAAAATGCACATTTGTTTTACTTTTCCTATTGAATTTAAGTTCAACCCTACTTTTAAGTGCACATTTTGTGCAGTGCCACCTTAACATCTTAACTACAACTGTGGTGCTGTCAAGCATGACCACAGTAAGAAAATTCATTTTGTCAAATGAAAAGGTTGACTTTAGCCATTTGTTTAATTTTGATTCCTACACTGAAACACAAAAAGCAGAAGAAGATTATTGTTTTTTTAAGTAGTACTGCATTGTAGGACAGTGCAGTAATGTCATTTTAACCTACTCACCTGGTATTTAATAACGCACATTATAGAAACAATGAAATGTGCCTAGAAGTGATTTTCTGGTTAAATGCACAGCCGACTTAAGTGCACGAGAAACTTTTTTCCTGAGTGTGTGCACTTAAGAGGGCTCCACTGTATTGACCAATGCAAAAAATTATTTTATTTCCATGGTCTAAGGTTTATAGTTTTTCTAAAGTAATATCTTCGGGTCCCAGGATAACCTCACCCCTAGGTGCTTAGAGGGGTTCTGTCCCAGTTCAGATGATGCAGTTGTCTCAACTGTGTTAAGGTGGAGAAACTGAGGGTCAAAATCTTCCTTTAAAATTTGTTTTAATCTGTACACAGAAAATGTGCTGATTTCCAAATCATGTCCATCAGATTTGGTAGAAAGATGTCTGGATTAGTGATATTAATCAAAATTTCATCAGGAAAAAAGTTAATCTTGTTCTACCTGTACATCACTGCCAGATCAATATTAACTGGACTTTCCTGAATATCTGGTACTAGAGGATTAATGTAGACTATGAAAAGCAGGAGGTGACAGTGGACAATCTTGCCTTCTGCAATGGTTTCAGGGGAATCTGCTGGAGATATGTATATTGACCTTCAATCTTGTTTGTGGTGCTTTGTATATCATTATCATCATCATCATCATCATCATCAGTATTTATTGGAAAGCAAATTGAAAGAAACTCTCATGCATTGAAAATACAAACAAACAATACAAATACAATTAAACAAACACATAAGTCTAGTTAGACATGTGATACAAATTCTAAGTACATTTGTTCCAATAATGATACAAGTTTAAAACAAGTGAGAATAAAAGTTCAGCTAAAGCAATCACACTGGCTAAACAGTAGCCTATCAATAAAAGTCTTAACACAGGAAATAGGCAATATGGTATTTAGATTACATTTTTTTCCTAATTACCTCCCATGTCTGAGGAACAGATACAGCTAAAGCGTAATCCCCAAATTTTGATCAGTATCTAGGCATGGAGAAATTAGAAAATTTAGTTGCTACCTGGGATTATGATTAGAAACCAATTTATAATGTGGTGAATTTAAAAGAGATGGTGGAAGTACATTTAGAATAAATCTATATTCCAACAAGTACCACTGTGCTTGTTTTCAGTTAGTTAAAGAATCCCAGCCAACTGCAGCATATAGACAACAATGGTATGTGTTCCAAGGTAAACCAGTTATAAACTTAAGGGCACTATGCTAAAGTGGGACAAGTACACCAAGTTTTGTTACAGTGGTATTTCCATAAATACAATCCCCACAGACTAGTTGAGACAAAAATAATGAACTAACAATTTTCTAAGCGGGAAACTAAAATAAGCTTTATTTCTATAAAATAAAAAGCTACCAATCTCTTTTTATTTAGAAGAAAGATTTTGATTATGAAATTTAAATGTTAACTGGTCATCCAATGTTATTCCTGAACATTTATAAGTATGAACCCTAGTAATCTTGGTTCCTTTGTTAGATCTTAAATTCAATTGGGAAGTATCTGAACTCTTTTTCTGTGAACATCCACTGAGTCTACTTTTCATTGAGCAATAATCTTAGATCCAACAGAGCAGCCTGTACTTTCAACAGCTATATTAACATTTCTATTGTGGGTATACAGTATGGTGTCATCGGAATATAAGTAAACATTTGTTGAACAAAAACAATGTTTAGGTAGTTCACTTATGTATATCAAGAATAGGAGAGGCCCAAGGACTGACCCCTAGGGAACCCTCTACTTATTGTTGCCATATCAGATCCGATTTTTCGTGTCATCACGGGGCAAAAACCACACCACTGGGGTTTGTCTTAACGTCGCTTTGTTTGATCAAACCTTACACATGCATGCGGGAGTTTTGGCGTAGTCGGCAGGATGAGTTCTTCGGTCCATGTCACCTCGTGATCGGGTTGTTTCCCTTGGAAAAAAAGAAGGACATTTTTGTGGAACCCCATCAGGATGTGACGCCTAGGGGCCGGCGACACTCATCATCATTATAAGTACATAGTATACCTTGGAGCAAGTGTGCACTATAAAGAACAGGCCTAGATAAAATGGAAAACAAGGGAACAAAAAATAACCTAGGTCCAGAGTTAATATTATCTGGACCAGCAAAATGTATGGTTGATAAGTTTGGCCAGGATTCGGTCTCTTAGATAGGACAATGGCATAAGTTGACCAGGGGAATATTTCCCCTTATAGGTACTTTAAGTATAGATGTACTAAAGGAAGCAAGGATAGCATTAGAAGAAAAAGAAAAGAGCAGAAAACAAAAAGAGTGCAAGGTAGACTGGTCAAGGTTTAGAATATGGGAAAGAGAGGCAGAAAGGCAGCATGAAAATCAAGTAAAGGGATTAATGGTAAAGCAAGAAGAGGAAGAAACTGAACGTCGTAGGAGGGTGTTTCACCATCACAATACCCTCCCACCATATCGCTCCCTTCCACCAACTGTTCTGCCGGAACCACAGGCAGGGATGGCACCAGAAGGGCCACCAATACAGGGAGTAGTGCAGCCTGTACAGCAGGCTGCCCCAGCTGTGCAGGCTGCCCTTACTGCTCAGCAAGTACAGGTTGCCCAACCAGCCCAAGCAGTACAACCAGCACAGGTTGTACAACAGGCTGCCCTACCAACTCAGGTCCCACCAATGCAGAAACAGCCTGTTCAACCTCCTGTGACTCCGGTGCGGGAGGTTGTGGTCAGAACCCCCCAATGGTCCCCCATACCTGTTCAGTTGGGTACTGACTCGGATGAGGAGATAGAAATAGAGGGGGTGGAAGAGGACCTGGTTGAAGCAGTGGAATCTATGTCACTGGTGGGGAAGGTACAGGGCAAGGGAGATGGGAAGGCTTGGGTGTTTAGGCAAACTGATGCAAGGACTAAGGGCCCAAAACAGGCAGGGGGAAGAAAGAAACTAAAACAGCAGTTGCCTTTGATATGTTATCCCAACCCACACCCCAAGGCAGGGAGACTGGCTGCCAATGACCAGCCTGCAGTCCCTAAATACATTGAAGTGGACCACCCATGGAACCCTGAGGAGCTGAGAGAGGCCCTGAAAGATATACCAAAGCCTCAGAATAACATAGAAGAATATATCAAGCAGTTAACAAACTTAATCAAAATGTATGAACTATCTACGACTGAGGTTGGAGAATGTTTTAGATGAACACTAAAGGGCATGTGGGAGGAAGTAAAAGAGGCCTGGGACCCAGAGAAGCCAAGGGCCGAGTATGCCACAATTTAATGCTGTGTGCATAAAACTACAGGAAAAATACAGGGATGTGACAGACGGCCTGCATCTGGGATACGAGACAGAAAGATGAGGAATCAATGTGCGATTACAAGGAAAGATTGCAGGGGGTTTTTAGGCAATTTTCTGGTATTGGACCGGATAATCCCGCATACCAGCATCAGTTGGGTATGGCTTTTTGAGCTGGACTGAGTGAGCCAATTAGATTGGGAGTTACCACAGTGTGCATTGGATGGGAAACAATGAAAATGGCAGACCTAGTACCGTATGCTGAACATGCTGAGAGACAGCAGAAGGAGATACAAAAGGAGAAGGAAGAAAAGCTGTTATTTCACAGTCATTGATTTAGCAAATGCATTTTATAGTATCCCCGTAGAACCCAGTAGCCAGGAATGGTTTGCATTCACCTACAAAGGGGAAAAGTGGACCTGGACTCGCATGCTCCAAGGCTATGCTGAGTCTCCAGCAGTATTCTCAGCTCAAATGAGAGAGAATCTTTCCGCTTTTGTGCCCCCATTGGGCAGTACCCTAATACAGTATGTGGATGATTTATTGCTTTCTAGCCCCAGTAAGGAAGCAAATGAACAGGATACAAAAGCTTTATTACTTTTCTTGGCTGAGAATGGGCATAAAGTGTCTCAAGAAAAATTGCAATTGTGTAAAGAGCAAGTGAAATATTTGGGTCATGTGTTGTCTGGCAGTGGTAGAAAGTTAGACGCTGAGAGAATTAAAAACATAGCAGCATGGCCACGCCCAGTTACAAAGCAGCAAATGATGTCTTTTTTGGGAATGGTGGGCAATTGCAGAGCTTGGATCATGGATTATGCTATGTTGGCACAACCCCTCCATGAAGCCATATATGGCATGAAAATGCAGATGAATGAGGAGATCAGGTGGACACCTGGTCTAGAGACCAGTTTTTCAAAACTTAAAAATGTATTGATCACAAGTCCCTGTTTGGGACTACCAAATTATGAGAAGGGTTTCAATTTGTTTGTAAATGGAAAGGGAGGTTACATGTCAGCTGTCTTGACACAGGAACATGGAGGGGGGGCAGAGGCCCATAGCATATTACTCGAAGCGTTTGGACTCAGTGGTATGTGGGATGGTGTCTTGCTTGCAGTCGGTGGCAGCGGCTACTGAAGCAGTGTTGGCATGCGTGGATCTGGTAGGATTCTGTGCTTTGACAATGCATGTGCCTCATTCTGTACATTCTATTCTGCTACAAGCTCGCACAGCTCATTTAACGCCTGCATGATTGCTTCAGTATCAAAATGTGTTACTAACCATGTCTAACATAACTTTGAAAAAATGCACCATTTTAAACCCTGCGACGTTGCTCCCCACCCCGGAGGAGGGGGAGGAGCATGACTGTGGGCAAGTAATTGACTTAGACTGTAAGCCTCGACTGGATATCACTGACGTACCCATACAAAACGCAGACTTAGAATTATTTGTTGATGGCTCAGCACAAAGAGATGAAAAAGGATCCCCCTTGGTAGGTTATGCAGTGTGTACTCAAAACTATGTCGTGGAAGGAGCAAAGTTGCTTCTGACGTCAATAGCTGCTGAACTTATAAACTCTGACAGCTTGTATAATAGCCGAGGGTAAAACAGTTAACATATACACAGATAGTCGATATGCATTTGGGGTAGCTCATGATTTTGGCACCCTATGGAAACACAGAGGGTTTTTAACAGCAGCTGGAAAACCTATTGCGCATGCGAATTTGGTAAAAAATCTTTTGTTAGCAATCCAGAAGCCAGAAAAGTTAGCAATTGTAAAATGTCAAGCCCATACTTCTAACCAAGATTTTGTTTCTGCAGGAAATTTGAGGGCTGATGCAGCTGCAAAGGAAGCAGCTCTTTCTGGGAGTGTTCCAAAATTTCAAAAAAAACTTGACTATAACTAACCAACTTGATTTATTCTCAGTAAAGGATGTTGCAAGTTTACAACAGTCGGCCAGTGCAAAAGAGAAACGTAACTGGCAAACAAACTGTAAATTTGATGCTAGCACTAAGGTGTGGACAAACCCCGATGGCAGGCTCTGCCTGCCCTCAGCAGTATTTCCCTTTTTGGCAAAATTGGCCCATAGGGCTGATCATATTTCAAAAAGAGTAGGTGGTCAATCTTGTAAATAAACATTGGTATGTTGTTGGCTTTACCGTATATGCTGAAGATTTTGTAACAAGTGTGTAATATGTATGCAAATAATGTTGGCAGAGGACTCAAGTAACCCCTCTGCCCATCCTTTTCCTACAGGACCTTTTGAACATTTAATGATGGATTTTATTGAGCTAAACCCGTGTGAAGGGTATAAATATTGCTTAGTGATTATAGATATGTTTTCAAAGGGGGTAGAAGCGTTCCCAGTATGGAAAACCACGGCCTGTACAGTAGCAAAAGCCCTGATTAGAGAAATCATACCAAGGTGGGGGATTCCCACCCTGCTCTCCAACGATAATGGCTCGCATTTTGCAAATGAAGTAATCAGAACCTTGTGTGAGGCACTGCAAGTGGATTTACAAATGTACTGTGCATACCACCCACAATCGGGAGGGGCAGTAGAAAGAGCAAATCAGACATTAAAGCTAAAATTGACCAAGATTATGGCAGATATTGGCCTTAGTTGGGTAAAGGCACTACCAATAGCCCTAATGAGTATGAGGGGGAGAGCTGGCCCCATGGGTTTATCACCTCATGAAATTTTGATGGGAAGGCCCCTCAGAATGACAAATGTCCCCTTCCCACAAAACCGAATAACATTGCACGTTTAGATAATGAAATGATTGCTTATTGTTTATCTTAATGCTGTTTTAAGATCTCTCTATCCTAGGGTAAAAGCTGTACTTCCAGTTCCCTTGGAGGGACCTGCATAGGATACAGCCAGGAGACTACGTGGTTATCAAGGACTTCCGAAGAAAAAAGTGGTGTGCCCCGAGGTGGCGAGGACCGTTTCAAGTGCTCCTGACTACCGCCACTGCCATAAAGATCGCGGAGAAAGAAACGTGGATTCACGCATCTCATTGTAGTTTGGTGACAGCCTCTACAGTCGATACCATTGCACAGTGAACTGAGCAACCATGAAAATTATTATCGTTCTGTTTTCGTTTGGACTATTGCTGCTATTTTTGCTATGGGGCTCTGGATACGAGGGAGGCAACTGCTCCCACGCAGCACAAACCATTGCACAATACGAACACTTGGTGGACTTTAATGAACTTACATGCTAATAATGCTAATGTCTCCGATTGCTATGTATGCACTAGCTCTCCTTTCTCTGCAGCCGTGGGCTCCACCTAAACCCAAGCCTGTAAATAGCACTGAGGCCAGCGAGATTCTCGGTGCCATCAGGAGAAGAACATCACTAATGCCCCAGATTATGCTACAAACAAAATAAAGAACCTAACTGTGTTTCGGGGGCATGATTTTACTGCATGGTACAGCCCACCGAATGATACAAATGTGTCAACCCCGTTGTATCTAGATGTTAGACAGCAGAAAATATCAGCCAGGCTCTGCCTGTGTAATAAACAATTAACCATGAGTTTAGCGCCACTGGGATGGTCCATGTGCCAATATTGTAGGCACTACAACAGCACCACCAAGTCCGAATCCACCATAACCAACTGCTCTCAAGCAGATGCCCACACAGTACATCTTGATTTCACTGCCGTGGGCAGTCTGTCAGGTCTATACTGGGTATGCGGGGATAGGGCCTATCCTTTTCTACCTATGGGGTGGATGGACTGCTGCTATCTAGCCACACTCCACCCTGAGGCCCATGTATATATGTACAATGCATCTGCTATACATCAGCGTGTAAGCTATATAAATCAAATTCAAAAAAGGGAGGTGCCGGACGCGAATAAACGTGTCCCAGTGGGAGAAAAATTTGGGGCAGGAATCTTCCCATGGTGGGGTGTTGTTCAAAACATGCATTACATTGACCAGTTAAGCTATGAGTTAGAAACGTTAATTAATGATACCTTGAAATCAACTGACTTGCTGACAGCTGAAATTAAAGCCCTTAGGCGTAGCTTTGCAGAATAGAGCTGCACTTGATTATGTATTAGCTTCGCAAGGGGTGCTGCCATTATAGGGGAAGAATGCTGCACCTATATACCAGATAATTCCCAAGAACGTGAGCAAGTAATTGAGGGAATACGACGCTACAGCAATGTGTTCTAAGTGAGCATGCACCTGTATCGCAGGGCTGGGACCCCTGGTCATGGTTCTCAAGCATATTTGGTGACTGGGGCACTACCCTCCTCCACTGGGTGGCAGTAATTGTGGTGGTGATACTGGCATTATGGCTCCTGACTTGTTGCTCAAATTTCTCTTGCGACAACTGTGTAGCACCTTGTCACCACATGCCATCACCCAGCTGCACCCCTTACTACACCCCAAGGACCAAGATCCTAGAGAATTAGCCAGGGTGTTCCCATTCTGTGATGTACCAGATGTGACTAAAGTATAATAGTTAACAAGTTGATACAAAGTATCAAAAGGGGGGAGAGTGTGAGGGAATTTTTATATATCCTAAAGCTATATTTGTTATTATATGCCTTGAAGCTATGCTTGCGTTGAAAGCCATGCTGTAACAAAGTCATAATGAATGTAGTAGAAATTTCTGAGTTCATGTTTTTTACAGGGTTATAGAATGATACTGAGGTTATTTGAGGTACATTTGTAAAACAGAAAGCAAGATAAAACTGAGCAGAATTGGTTGTACCAGCCTGAATAACAGGCTCGGACAAAATATAAGATAACAGCATGCTTGGGCAAAATATAAGATAACAGCGCGTTGAGGCATTGAAGGCAAGCTATCGTTGCTATGGTGTGAGTGAAACTCATTGTTTCTCTCAGGTCAGATTGACCCAGGCATATGTATCAAGAGGTATTGGGAAAGAAATGGAATAAGCAGTGGAAAAGTACCTCATACATATCAACTTGTTTTTCTGTTACATTGCTGAAAACTTATTATGCTGTCTTATGATTGGCTTTTACTGAAATGTTGGTATTTTTCAAGATAAGAAGTGCAAAATCTAGCTTATAAAAAGCTGCTGTAAACTTTAATCAGGGAGCTTTCTCCTTTGCAGAATCTCCCGCATGCATGTGTAAGGTTTGATCAAATAAAGCGACGTTAAGACAAAACCCAGTGGTGTGGTTTTTGCCCCGTGACGACGGGAGTGGTTGCTCAGGTAATACTTACAGTGAGAGAATTTGCGATCACAGTATACAGTATGGTGTCATCGGAATATAAGTAAACATTTGTTGAACAAAAACAATGTTTAGGTAGTTCACTTATGTATATCAAGAATAGGAGAGGCCCAAGGACTGACCCCTAGGGAACCCTCTACTTATTGTTGCCATATCAGATCTGATTTTTTTCCGCTTTTACACATTGTTTATTGAAGGACAAGTAAAAATAAAACCATAACAGTGCAGTAAATCCTAGACCCACACTTTTAGTCTGTTTAGTAGAATATTATGATCTGCAGTATCAAATGATTTTGATAGGTAGAAAAAGTTTGCTGGTGTGCTATGTCCTATATTAAATTAGGTAAATACATCATTAATTACCTTCAACACCATGTTAGTAGTGTTTTAACATTTTCTAAAACCAGATTGATAATCAGTCAGTACACTATGCTTGGAGAAGTAAAGAAAAAAGCTATTTATGGATTCATCTTTCAAAAGTATTTATTGTTATGAAAGGACAGAAACTGGTCAATAACAACCAGGATCTGATGACTCACTCCTTTAAATATATGTATTTTGTAGGCTATTTTTGAAGTATCAGGCAGCTGTGAAGTTTGTATGAAGATGTAAAGTTAAGCTAAATCCTTAGCCAACACTTTAGCATCAATTTTATAAAAAAAATGGTTCTAAATTATCAAAACCTGCTCCTTTGTTAGTATCCAATTTAATAAGCTCCCTATAGACATCCTCCTCTGTTATGTCAGTAAAAGTAAACAAAGGCCTATTATAATATAATATTATATATTCCAGCAATGAACTACAGGAAAGATGCATGGAAACCAAACTTTCTCAGTCTTGATCAGATAGTGCCACTCTTCTCACCATATTAAATGTTTTTTTTTTTCTGCATCTGTTCAGTCAAGTAAGGTTGCTATCATCTGCTTTAGTACATAAGTCATTTACATCAGGTTGCAACACATATTGTCCAGGGTCTGTTTCCCCTTGATGAATGCTGACTGATCCATGATTATAAGCTCAGTTAGGACATTTTCTAATCTTTTTGGCTTATATTTCAGATGATAATTTTTAACCATGATTAAGGACTGATATCAGTCTGTAGGATTTAGAAACAGTTGCATCCTTTCCCTCATTGGAATGGTGGTAGTAGTAGTAGTAGTATTCATTGATCAATCATTACAAAATCAGATACAACATATATATCACAACAAACAATCAGTAAAATTGAAGAAGCAGCATGAGTCATAAAAAGTTTTTGCCATACAAATTTTGACAGTGATATCACTATTACAAATTCTGCAATTTTAACCATCACAGTATATAAACAAACACCACAACAAAAATATGGACCCATACCTGACTTACAAATTCTAAAATCGTTTTGGCATGGTATATAAGCATTGACTAAAAACAGTATTAGTTTCAAGAGACCCTGATCTTAACATATCTTGTCCTCACTCTATATATTGCATTAATAAACTTAGATACTGCCATTACAATAATTTCATCACTAGTAGTAAAAAGTATATTTAACAATTCCAGTTGTTCATTAGTCAAAATTGAATCAAAAATTGACTTTAGCCACTTATTCCTATAAATAGAATACAACGAGCAATTGAAAATAACATGAGACAAATTTTCAATCTGCTGTAAAGTACAAGGACAGAATTTATCACTAATATCAGTACTCTTTTGAAATCTAGCTGTAAGTACTGCACTTGGAAAAACTTCTAATCTGTATTTTGTGTACAGTAATCTGCTGTTAAAATCTAAAATTACATTGAGATAGGGACATAGATAATGGGCTCTATTGTTGTATCTTAGCCACGGTGAAACATGAAGCAGTGAAAGGTTCTTCAAACCAAGATCATTATACCTGGCTGCTATCTTATTTGAGACATATTTTTGATATTTCAGATTAATTCTGATACCCTTCTCTTGATAAAGACTCAAGTTACCTAGACCATTAGTCTGAAGAATCTGAAAGATTTCCCAAAGCCAATTAGACTGTAAATGCCCTAGTTTCAACCATGAATGTTTCTCTAACAATACTGAATGAGCTATTTGATTGGAATTATAATGAAACAACTTAATCCAGTAGTTTACTTTTCTACTTACATAAACTGCACTCAGTTTTGTCAAACCCAATTCTGCTCTGAGAATCAAAGCAGGAACCAACTTGCTAAGACCCAAACTGGATCTCAGTAAATTATTTAAGGGAGTGTCTAGAAAATTATCATTAGTAACAGACCATATTTCACTATTGAATGAAGCCTGGGCATAATATTGTGCTTTTATTACCAATAAAAGTGGCCTAATTGTATTTCCTCCATACTTTCTGTTGAAACATCCAAGTGAACCTGCAGTTTGTTTTAACCTAACTCTTAAATTATGGGAATGATTTGATCATTTACCATTCCATGAAAAATTAAGCCCAGATATGTATATTGAGATACAGTGTTAAGGACCTGAGATCCCACCTTCCATGAATTATGAGCACGGTTAGAGCCAAACACCAAAACTTGACTCTTGGCAGCATTAATCTTAAGTTTGAATCCCTCAACATAATCGGACAAAATTTTTAATTTCTGAAGTTAACAGGATTTTGAAAGAGAAAACAACACCAAGTTGTCTGCGTAAGCAAGTGCAGCAACTTGACGATTCAGAATTTTGGGGGAGTCAGTAACAGATGATTGCAACTGATTAAGTAATTTGTCAATATATAGACAAAAAACTGTAGGAACAAGAACACAACCCTGCCTTACCCCAGTATTTGTTTCAATTTTAGCAGAAGGTTGACCATTCCTGCCTAATCTAACTTGAGCCCATGTCTGAGAATAAAGCTCCCTGATTAATGCAATCATTTCCAGGGAAAAACCCTTTTTCTACCAAACATGCCCACAAAAGATCTCTATCCATGGTGTGAAAGTCAGAACTAAAGTCAATAAATGCAGCATAAAGTTTTTGTTTTCTAATTTGTATATACTTGTCATAGAGATGTATTATTGTATAACAATTATCCATTGTAGTAAACCCTCTTCTAAACCCAGACTGTAATTCAGATACCCTACCAATAGTGTTAAGTTGTTCAATTCATCTATTTAATACCAATTTCACAAACGTTTTACCAGGTTATCCAATAAAGAAATAGGTCAATACATTGATGGGTCGACTTTATCACCTTTTTCATAAATAGATATTATAATAGCCCCTTCCAAGAATTGGGAACATATAAATGTAAACAACAATAATTAAAATAATATGTCAAAATAGATGCCCAATCTGAAACTGTCACGAGAAAAACTTCTTAAGGAAGAAGGTCAGAGACTGAGGCCTTCTCACCTTTCAATGAGTCTATAGTAAGATAAACCTCAAATCTTGTAAAAAGCTTAAACTCAGACATGCTAACAACTTTCTATGTTCCATCATTGGTTGAAAGAATTTGCTGCTATAATAACCCAAGTATCAAGGCTGATATATGAATCGATCTCAAACCTAAGATTATCAGTGCCTTTAGTCACCGTTAACCAATAAGATTGTGTATCGTTTTGGTTAATAAACTCCATCATCCTATCCCACTGAGACTGTTGAAATAGTTTTCTTTTAACTTCCAATAAGTTCTTATAACTGTCCCTAGCCCTGTTTAATTTCTTATAATTCATACAAGTAGACTTAGCTCTACAACAGCTAATTAAATAATTTAACTGAGACTTAGCAACTTTACAATCCCCATCAAACCAACCCCACCTTTGTTAAGCCATATCAGCACTATTAGCCATGGTCATCAACAGATCTCTTATTTCATCAAACAACAATCTCAAGGAACCCTCAATTGTAGAGAAATCCATTTTGGTCATCTCTAAACTTGAGATATATTCATGAATAATACCTAAAATATTAGGGCTTTTTGGACACCTGCCATTTAATTCTATTTTGATTTCTTATCTCAAAAGCAAGTAAAGGAACACATTGCTCATTATACTCTGCAAACATAGTAGAGGAAAGAATCAAGGGAAAATTATCACTTTCAGCTCTTGCTGTCACCTTACACAATTCCCAAAAATCCATATCTCCATTCCACAACAAATAATCAATTGTAGAAGGCCCCTTGACTGACATTGGAATAGCCACAATAATGACCTGATTCAGTGGCAGGTCGCCAGAACCCCAGATGTTGTAAAAAAGGCTTTCCATGATATTTAATTATGTCATTTAGTAAATTTAGACATACATACATACATAAAAAGCCTTCAAGAAAGATGGACCCAAGACTGCTTCTAAAAGGGCTTATTCTCCGCAGTATTTGTCAACCCTTGGACTTGTATCTGCCTTTAAGGTTAACATTGCTAACAGCAGATATTACAAACTGATGGGTCAGTTTATGTCTCTATCTTAAGCATCTGTGACCCTGAGCAGGGAGAGTTAAAGAAAAGCATGTTTGTCTATGTCTTCTTCAGCCATTTGTAAGGACTGAAGGGTGTGACAGTAGGAAGTTAACACTGAAGCAATCTCAATTGCTGAGTTAATCATCTGCTTTCTATTGGGATGGTCAATATGGGTGATGAGGAATTTGGTATCCTGTTTTCTTAATTGGAATGCCAGCAGTTTGGAGGTCCTTCATCCTCATTATCGATATCTCTGTTTGATCTGAGATAGGGCTATTTCTGCTTGACTTGTTACCATGTCTGGTGAGCTCGATTCCCTCGCACCAGTCTGTGTATGACCCAAATTTTCTTACTTGAGGTCCCCTTGGTAAAACTGTGAGATTAAGGCAATGAAAATTGTGGATCGGGGATTAGAAAGCTGCTGGTGGAAGTCCGATCTGGAGGTGGACAAACTGGCCCTGCATATGCACTATGATGTGTACCCAAGAGCAATCAACCATAAGAAGGCAGAATTTCTGTCAAGGGAGCTTGCTGCCTGGAGGAACCAACCAACTGTGCTCTTTTGGACTGTGGACAGGCTTCTTCATCCTTCCAGTCTAAATCCAAAAGTAGCTTTTTTGAACACATTATGCAAGGAGTTTGCTGGGTTCTTCTCATACAGGGTGTCCACCATTAGGCAGGGGGTTCCACCAGTGAGCCATAGTTTGGCCAACAGTGGTCACCATGGGCATCCGAAGAGCCTTCCACCTGGTTGGGGTGAGTTTAGACTAATGGAGATAGCTGAGGTCATTTAGGTTGCTTCCAAGTTGTGACACACCTTTTGTCAACTGGACCCAGTGCCGACCCATTTCTTAATGGGATGTGTCGACTTCATTGACCTGAGGTTTGCCTTGACTGTCTGGTGTTCCTTGACAGAGGGGGGTCTTTCCCAATGTCTTGAAGGAGGCATTTGTGAGACCACTTCTGAAGACACTATCATTGGACCCTGACATCAAGGCAAATTACTGTCCCATTTCCAATCTTCCATTTTTTAGGTAAGATTGTGGAGAAGATGGTGGTGCTTCAGCTTGAGGAGCACCTCATGGCCCATGATCTATACTAGCCATTCCAGTCTAGGTTTTTTATGAGGTCTAGTACAAAATTGTGTTAGTTTGGGTGCACAATGACCTCCTTAGGGCAAGGGGTTGAGGGGAGGAGACAATTCTTGTCCTCCTCGATCTCTCTTCAGCATTTGACATGGTGGACTATTGTGTGTTAGTTGACTGCCTGAGGGAATTCCGTGGACTCGCCGACACTGTCATCTGCTGGTTTGAGTCTTTTCTTTCTGTCAGGAGGCAAAGGGTAGTGATGGGGAATTTACCCTCCTCCCCAGCCTCCTATCATGTGGAGTTCCCCAGGGTTTTGCCTTGTCACCAATGTTGTTCGCTGTGTACATGCTGCCCCGGAAGAGCTCATTAGGAAGTACAGCATGGGTTTTCATTGCTATGCTGATGATACCCAACTGTATCTTTCCTTTGCTCCAGGAACATCCAGCGCAGTGGAAGTGCTTAACAGCTGCCTTGCTAAGATCAATGACTGGATGGCCTTCAGCTGGTTGCGACTAAACCCCGATAAGACAGAGGTACTGGTGGTAGATTCAAACAGAGATTGTGGTAGGCTGGCCTTTGGTGCAGAAACAGGGCTTTTTCTTGGCTCTGTACCATGGAAGACCTCCTCTAGAGTGCATGAGCTGGGCGTTATTCTTGACAGTGGACTGACACTTGAGTCTCAGGTGTCATCCGTTGTCCATGCCAGTTTCTATCATCTGAGGAATATCACCAGGATAAAGCCCCTAGTTCTGCCTCTGGACCTCCCCACCTTGGTTCACACCTTCATGACATCCAGACTTGACTACTGTAATGCACTCTATCTCGGGATCTCTGGGGGTACCCTGTGCTGACTGCAGCTGGTGCAGAATGTGGCAGCTAAGTTGTTGACAGGACAGTCTAAGTACTGTCACATCATCCCAGTGCTGTGTGAACTGCACTGGCTGCCATTTAGGTGAAGGGTCCTCTTCAAGGTGGGTCTGCTCACCTTTAAGGCCCTACATAGACTGGGCCCTGGTTACCTGAAGGACCTTCTTACACCTGCTGTCTCTGTCCAGTCCCTTTGCTCCTCTGCTAGAGGCCTCCTTGTGATTCCCAGGATGAGGCTAAAAACAGAAGGCAACAGAACATTTAGTGTCCCTGCCCCCCATCCTGTGGAATTCACTGTCTCCAGCTGTCAGAGAGGCCCCTTCTGTTGAGGTGTTCAAAGATTGCCTCAAGGCCTTCCTGTATAATCAGGTCTTCCCAGACTTTGCTTTATAGCTCTATTTTGATCCCTGACTTTTATGCTTTTACTGGTCCATGGCTATTTTTTTAAGTTAGTAGTTATTGTTGAGGGCAGTATTTATAAATTTTATAATAATTGAGTCATAGCATTGCATATTTATGTCTAATATTGTATTGTTATTTTGTGTATATATAATTTATTGATTGAGTTCTATATGCAATTTTGATATGTTTGGTGCCCAGAGTCTCCTGGATGGGGGTCTGTTTAAATTAAATTTGCCTTGCCTTGCTTGCCTTAATCAGCAACCACCTTGCCACTCACTGCCAATGGCATAATAGAGCTCCTAAACACTCCCCCCCCAGGCTTATCTCCTTTAGAAACTTGTCAAGCCTTATTACTGATTTCTTCCTATCTGACCTGTTCTACGTTGATTGGTCTTACCTTGACATAGCCCACAATGTCAACAGTGCCATCAAATTCTTCATCAATGCCTTCTCATTTGTTCTCAACAAACATGCCTCCTCTGCAAATCTTCAGAGTTAAATCTAAAAAATCTCCCTGGCTCACAAACGATATATTCGATTTCATGAGCAAAAGGGACACATCATGGGCTAAGTACAAAACAACAAACTTCACTTCTGATTGGAACACGTACAGGTATTTAAGAACAAGTGTAAGTAATTAATCCATAGCACCAAAAGCCAGTACCTAAAATCCCAACAGTCAGAGAACCTGCATAATCTCAAGAAGATCTGGCAGTCAGTCAGCACATTGTTAAATGGCCATTCCCACCCCCAAACAATGCCTATTGAACTAAGCAGAACTACTTACACCGATCCTTCTAAAATCGACACACTATTCAATGACTTCTTCTGTGACTTGTCCAAATATAAACCTGTTGGACAAACTGTTCCCATCACCACTAAGACCCTAAATCACCCCAAGTGACAACTTTTTTACCTTAAAAGGGTCACACACCATGAAGTGCATAAGATACTCCTTACCCTCAATACTGACAAATCAAATTGGTCTTATCCCTAGATTTCTTAAACTTGCTGCCTTCAAATTGCATTTCCCATTTCAAAAATCTACAACCTTTTCCTCCTCCTACTCTGTACCCATCCTCTGGAAAACATCCACGGCTATCCCTTTGCATAAGAAAAGGAAAAAGACCTCCCTCAAAAACTACCACCCAATCTTGATTCTATCAGCTCTGGCCAAGCTGCAGGAGAAAATCCTTTCCCACCAGTGAGTTGAATACCTTCAGCAGCATGACCTCACCTGCCTGGATCAACATGACTTTTTTAAAGAGGTCACTGCACTGATACGGCCCTAATTACCTTCACTGATTCCATTTATCAAGCCATGGATAATGGACACATCACAGATGCCATGTTTGTTGAACTGACCAAGACCTTTGACATTGTAGACCACAAAATATTAATTTCAAAATTACTGGCACGTGGCCTTGAGCCCCCTGCTATTGCTGGGTTTGAAGACTATCTGCGTCATCGACAACAGGCCATCAAAATAGGTAATACACTATCAGGGTTTAATCCCATATCTAGTGGAGCCCCCAATGACTCTAGGGCTTCTCTTGTTTTCAATTTTCATAAACAACCTCCCAACAGTCTGCAATCGAGTACACACACTCCTCTATGCTGATGACACCATGCTTTACACCCTCAGTGATACTATCAACTCTATCAACCAATTACTCAGAAATTCATTTGCCAGGCTCCAAGCCTGGTCCTCTCAGGAAAAAAATTGTACTGAATCTCCTGAAAACATAATACATGCTGTTTGGTTCTAAGCAGAACCTCACCAAATTATCTCCTCTGTTTGGCATCAATGCTGGTAGCGGCTCCTGTCTTGAAATGTCCCTCTCCTTTAAGAACCTCAGAATTTACCTTGACTCCTCTCTCTAATTTGAAACCCATCTCCAGCACACAACCACCACCTTACACCAGTAGCTGGGCTCATTCTGTCAACTCCACTTCTGTTTATTGCCAGACACCAAGGTCAGAGTTGCCAGACAAACCTCCTACCATCATTTGACTACAGTTCAGTCATCAGCGATGCTGCAGGTAAAACTACTCTACAAAAAACTACTGTACATCATAATATAGCAAATTTGCCTCTGGCTGTAGTCACAGTACCCATTACTGTGCAGTGCTTGATACCCTTAATTGGCCACCCCTGGAATAAAGAGCCAATCTTGCCCTCACCTTCCTTATTAACAAAACTCTGTGCACTGTCACTCCTCCTTACCTAGCTAGGCAGATCCCTCTCATCAATCTTCCTACCTCCTGCTCTGCCTCCTACAACAATATTGTTCTTCCATTGTTGTGCACCAGTATGGGTCAGTGGTGCTTTTGCTGCCATGCTGTCTCTATATGGAACTCAATACCCCCTCCCATTAGAAAATGCCTTGCCCCTCCTACCTTTAAAAAACTCTTGAAATCCCACTACTCTTCTTCTGTCATATGTCAGTGCTTTCACAGAACTTTACCCATACCCATCCACCCATATGCTGACCGAACAGTGACACCCATACCGTGAACGACAGTATAGAGACACAGCAATGGATCACTGTACTGTCACTGTGGGACCCCAGTACTGCTTCCTTCTGGTCTTGCACTCTCTCCATAAATCAATTCTGATTTGGAGTTGATCATATAAATTATGGGGATGCAGGGGACAGAGCCCCCTTCATGGGGTGTCTGGATTTTGGATGTTCTTATGCCAACCACAATTGCAGTCGACATAAATTCATTGCTGTAATCTCGGTCAACACCTTTGTTGTTGAACCGGCATCATGGATCCCCATCCACCCACTCTTACTCCTGGCTTTTCTTACTGCACTTAAGTTGTTCCCCTCACCATACACCTTTGTTTTACTCCCCCTTCCCCCTAGTTCAATAGTTGCTGAACTTCTCTACTTAATTTACCTGAGGTTCTTGCTTCACCTTTGTGATTACTACTTTGCAATGTGTAAGTAATAATACCCGACAGGGTGGGCAGTATTGGACTATATCAGACCACCCAGGGGCATAATGAGGCCAGACGCTGCAGACAGAGGGCCTTATAGCTCCTAGTGCCATAATTTTGCTTTAAATTACAGGATATTGTATCATCTAAGGATTGTGTTTGTGTGGTGTGGGGGGGGCTTTCACTTATTCTCTGTCTCAGTAACCAGTTAAAAAAATGGTGGCAGTTTAAAATTGTGTGCCCAGTGCTACAGACAATGGCAAAGTAGGCTGGGCACAAGGATATCTGACTTGGCATTAGGCATATTTGGGCTGGGTCTTTTTATTTGTTGGCATCTATTAGAAGTTAATGTATCCCTGTGGAATGGGCACCAGCCAATCAGATGCCTTCAAATAAAAAGCCCATTTTCTAAATATGAATACTTTGTATGTGTTCTGCATTATATATGGCTACTGTACATGTTGCTAAACCCTTTGCACTTTGTAATCAAACTCTGTAAATATTGTCCATTTACTGTATTCGTATTCCAGCTCTTGCTTGTGCTTCTGCACCCGAGTTGTGCCTGAAAAAAGCTCCTATTGCCAATGTACTTGCCCGGTCTTCAGAGTTAAACAAACAAATAAATAAATAAATAAATAAATAATGTGATCTTTTCTTTATCAAAAAAGGTCTATACCAGCACACATCAACCTTAAGGGCCTTGAATCACCTGTAGTTCCTTAACAAATGAATATAAATGTACAAGTACAAAGTAATACCAATAGCCAAAGCTAAAGTTTCTATAATTTAGTGCTCTGATATGCATTTAAATGTGTTATGCATTTAAATTTGTTTACTGTAAAACACAATGCATCTTCTTTCTTTAACTTTAACATCATTTTATATCTTTTCACAGGATTGTTTTAACCAGGAATAGTGGTGTGCAATGGTAAAGAAATTGCTTTTGAATTCTCTGCAGTTCTAGAAAGTAAATCCACATTGTGAAGTGCTAGTTCACAGTACAGGGTCAAATTTACAAAGCTGCTAATCAGAAACTTAGTCAAAGAAATAGCACCCCGAGTGAAGTTGCCAATGTTGCCATGGGTCGAGATGCAGTGAATTTTTAATCTGTCGGTTAAGTGGACGCAAAGTGGCCACTTTGCATTAGTGGAGCATGATGTGAAGTGGACACCGCAAGGTACTCACTTTGCATCATTATTATTACCACTTTGAGTTGCCATTATGCCTTAACATGAAGCAAGGCGAAGTGAGAAGAGAATAGGCAGCCCCCCACACATCACATGGCTTACAGTACTACAGTACTGTAAGTCACATGCTTTAGCCAGGCAGGAAGGAAGTGAGTCAGAGAAGCAGTTTCACTTTCCCCGTTGCATTTGTAGAGGGAGAAAGCATTGTGAGAGGAGACTAGGAGCTAAAGTGCTTGATTGCCTTGACACTTGCATTTCAGAAGAAAACCAACAGCTTTTTTAAAAGCTATATCTTTATTTAGTTTTTGTATTGTATCTGTGGGTTTTTTTTTGTTAGTGAATTTTTTTCTATATCCTTTGTTTTGTTTTGTGTGTGTGTGACTGACTGTGTGCGTCAGTGAGTATCAGTGTGTGTGTCTATGTGTGTGTTGGCCCTGGGACTTGTTGTGTGTGTCAGGATAGACCCAGGAGAAGGTGAGTTACTGGCCTGTCGGCACGGTCGGAAGGGAGTGTGGACCCATGGGGGTGGGTGGTAGTATCATGCTGGACTGCTCCCGATGCTTGGGTGTGGCTTCCCCCCATGTTCAAGCAATAGGAGCAGCAGCAGCAGCATCAGTGCCACCGGTGGCTGTTGTGCATCCACCTTCTCCACCACTACCACCACCACCACCAGTAGCAGCAGCTGTAGGGGCTCCAGCAGCACCCCCTCTGCCACCTCCACAGCCACTGGAGGTGGCCCTGGAAAATGTAGGTGGTGGAATTTGTGTGAGGACTGTATCTGGTCCCCCACAAAGCTCCCCAGTGTGGGAGTTTTTTAACTCTGTAGGGGAGACAGCACAGAGGTTGTGTGCCATCTGTGTGGTGTGGTGGTGTGCCATGGCCCCCATAGGACACATTTGGGGACTGATGGCCAGTGCACTTACATGCTGAACCACCACAGAGCAGAGTGGAAGGCTGCCACAGTAGGGGCCATGAGTCCACCTGCTGGTGCTTCCATGGCAGTGGCTGAGGGTGCTGCTGTGGTGGGAGTTGTGCCTCATCACTTCTGCAGCAGGAGGAGGGCTAGTACAACAGCTGCTCCACCACCACCACCACTGCCATCACAGCCACCAGCACCACCCTCTCCACCACCACCCCCACTACCTGGATTCTCTGGTGCAGTGCAACACAGTCTGACATTGCCCTGGTGTGGGCAGCTCTTGAAGAAAACGATGAACTGTTCAGTGCTTTGCAGCAGCAGGTAAACAATATAGAACAACAGCAGCAGTAAATAGTTTCAATGCTGCACCTGCTGCTGGACCACCATGGCATCCCACGGCCACACTAAGTTAGAGGATTGTTTTCTGCCCCCCTCACCCCACCCCACTACTGTGTTGTACTGTTTTTGTGTGTTTTTTCATTGTTGTTGTTTAATCATACACATTTTCCCTTCCAGAGAAATCTTTCTTGCACCACATAGTGCAATACATTTGTGTGAAAACCACCCGTAATTTCATTACAGTGTGTCACGTGATGGAGAAATTGCCATTCTGAAAATCTGCCAACATTCTGCCTCCCTTCTCAGCAACATTAGGATGTGATGCCAGGGAGAGCGCATGTGCGTGCTCCTTACAGTGAATATCCGACTGTCTGGCAGCTTTCCGAATGTTTCTTTGTGTTATAATGGTCAGTTTGTGGTGAAACATGTGGGCACGTTTCCAGTAAGAAGAGCCTTGTTAGTGGAAACATTCTCACATTTCACCACAAACTCAGCCTTATAACACAGGAAACATTGGGATAGCTGCCAGACATTCACTATAGTGGAGCATGCAGCTGCGCTCCCCCTCGCTTCATGTCCTAACGTTGGTGAGAAAGGGGGGCACAATGTGGGTGGCTTTTCTGATTGGTAATTCCTCCATCACATGACACGCTGTCATTATATTATGGGTGATTTTCACAGAAATATATTGCACTCTGTGGAGCAAGAAATATTCCAGTTGGAGTAATGACCCCACATAATAGTCTATGTGCATCACCATAACTATGTAATGTGGTAAATCTCTGTAAAGCAGCAGCACAACAATCTGTTGAGAACTCTGACATATATTTTTTAATGCTATGTTACAACTTCCTTTATTTACATCCTGACTGACTGGAATGACATATGAATTTGCAGTAGCTGAGTCTGCTGTACTACCTTTTTTCATATATGAAATAATGGAAGGAGCATTCCTTTTAAATTGGTGCTGACCAGGTCTTTGCCATTGTTTTCCTCTGCTTTTCTCCATCACATCAATTAGTTGTTATATATCACTTCTGTTGTTAATTAACAATTATGTAGCAGGCAGTGTTTTATGACACCAGGGAACAATAGTTATTGAAAAGCAGCTGCAAATAAATACAAACCTAGTATGAACAATATTGGAAGGCATGCTCATTTTTTTTTTCCATACATGAAAAAAGTAGTCAAGTAAGTAAAGGAGACATAAATTGTGAAAAGAAGCACATCATTCAAGTCACGAGTCGGAGGTAACTCGTGGTGGCTGTGGTAACGTAAAATAGCATAAAAAAGTACAGTTCAAAACTGCCAGGACATTCTTGCAATGCTGCTTTAATTGTAAAAATGTCAGTAGGACATCATGAGCTCACAGCAACAATCACAGAACACACAAAAGGGGCACAGAGTCCCCAGATTTTTTCTGCAGGCCCCAAATTCATCCTGCTTGTGTGCAAAAAATGTACAAGTGTTAACACAGTGGAATGAGAGTGTTTCAGCATAAAAAACGTCCCCCAGAATTAATGGAGAACTCAGTCATGCGCGCAGTGGTGGCACAGAGTCCCAGATTTTTTTCTGTAGGCCCAAAATGCATCCTGCTTGTGTGAAGAAAATTGACACGTGTTAACACAGTGGAATGAGAGTGTTTTGGCACATACAAAGTCCCCCAGAATTAATGGCGCATTCAGTCATGTGTGCAGTGGTGGCACAGAGTCCCAGATTTTTTCTGTAAGCCCAAAATGCATCCTGCTTGTGTGCAGAAAATTTACAAATGTTAACACAGTGGAATGAGAGTAGCTAGCACTATTTTAGTCAAGAATGGAACTATTAGATCGAAGTAATTATAATCCCTAAGTCTTAGAGGAAAGATATTTAGGGATTATAATTACTTCAGATCTAAAATTTAGTTCCCTTTGTGATAAAATAGTGAAGAAAAATAATCAGATACTGAACTGCATATTGAGGCATATTGCCAGTAGAGACAGGCAAGTGATTATGCCCCTCTATAGTACCCTGGTGAGACCCAACCTGGAGTATTGTGCTCAGGTATGGGCTCCATATAAAAATGGGGATGTTCATAGCTTGGAGCATATTCAGAGAAGGGCTACTAGATCCATCAAAGGGTTAGGAGACACGTTATACTCTGAAAGGTTAAAGAGCTAATCTTGTTTACTCTACAGCATAGAAGAACTAGGGGAGATTATTTTGTGTTATTTAAGTGCTTATAAAAGATGATGCTCTATTAGCCGACCTAGGACTGACCCCAAAAAAATCAAAATATGAACCCAAGAGACATCAGTTTCAATTAACAATTCAAAAATGGCATACTCTTGTAAATCACATACTAAATGTAACACTACTTTTATCTTGAGCATGCTAGTGTATTGTAGTTAATTTATGTACTTCTCTTAATTAATGTATACTCACTAGTGTTAAAACCTTTCTACAACTGTCATCATGCACCTTCAGCATTTATATTGACTAACGGCACAGTACCAGTTGTGGTGTGGTGTGGGGCATCGGTAGGTAAGGCCATGCAACTACTAAGTGTGGTATACGTTGTGCAGCTGCAATCAGAGATGTGTACATTTGTGTACATGGCCTCAGTTTTGCTGTTGATCTCCACTGAGCATGCAGTAACTGGTCAGGTGGGTGGGGATGTCTCATAGTACATTTAGACAATTGTTTATTTCTGTCACCTGCTGCTGGATGTCTGTCATTGGTTGTGTTGACTTGGTCCTCCCCCATACTTGCGTGTGTGTGTGTGTGTCTGTGTGTGTGGTGCTGGGGGGGTGAATTTGGAGTTAGGGTTTTCAACCCTAACAGCGAATTTCCTCACTTTTGTCACTGTGGAACAACCCTAACTAATGCATTAAACACAGTTTTTTGCCTCTAATTCCCCTTCTTTTTGAGAATGATAATGAGTAATAGTGAATGTAATGCAGCGGCTGGAGCACGGGGCCCAGAGGGCCCCGCGCTCCTGCCACATGATGTCTTGTGGCATAGTAACAGGAACAGCAACGCAAACAGAAGTGCTAACAGTGGCGCAGATGGTAACGCAAGCATGAATGAGAACAGAAAGGGTAACTCACATGGTGGCATAGACGGGAATGGTCTGCCACGTGATGTGTTGTCACATAGTAACATGGTGCCTGCAAACGGAAATGTCAATGGGCATGCTGACGCAAAGTGAAACAGAAAGAGAAACAGTACTGTAGACACAAATGGTAAAAAATAGCAGAAACGCAAGCGCAAATGAAAATGCAAAGGATAACGCACATGGTGGCGTAGAAGTTAACGGTAAGTGAAACGGGCACGGAACCGCAAGTGGAAAGGGCAATGGTAACAGTAATGTAAGGGCACAGGCTGGTTTTCCCCAAAAGCTGAATAGAGAGACAGTGAGTAGAAAGAATGTATGCACAATAATGGGTATCGGAGCAGAAAATGAGGACTTGGAATACTAAATAGGTTATATCTCAGGAACCGTACCACAGAGAAAAAAAATTAAAAGTCATATGATTTATGATTGTCCTGGCTAGTTTTGGCTAAGCATTTTTCTGACGAAAAGTCCATATCTTGCACCGTTTCCGAGATACGGGCCCTGAAAAGCGCGGCAAACGCCATAATGTTCTCCTATGGGGAAAAAAGAGAAGTTTGGAGCACCATAACTTTGCCTCCCTGTAATATTTTTTCACCAAACCACTGAAAGGCACATCTGTGGGCTGCTGGCTGTCTTCTCTCCAAATTTCAGGAAAAAAGACCAAACCATTATTTTGCAGCAGGGTGCCAAAGGATTCCTGTAATGCGTCGGGCGCCGTAATGTTATCCTATGGGAAAAACCGTCAACTTTGGAGTGCCATAACTTTGCTACCATGTAATATTTTTTCAATACAACACTGAAAGGCACATCTGTGAGATGTCGGCTGTGTTTCATCCAAATTTCAGCCCAAAACTCCCAACTATTCTTTTGCAGTGCAGTGCCAAAGAATTGCTGTCATTTTCCCACAGACTAGAAAACTACTGTCACAATTTGAGAAAGCTTTCGCAAACATTTGTGACACTTTCATGAGCACGAAAGTACTTTGTGAAAGTACTTTTTCCAGAAATTTGAAAAACATATTTCTGGGGTGTTTTACCCCAAAATAAAGACATGGCTAACATCCTCAGGGTCCGACTAGGTGAATACAAAAAGAATTAGGTTGCTAGAGGGTCCCAAATTTAAATGCCAAGCATTTTTCTGATCACCAACTGAAAACAAAATGGCCAATTTGCAAAAGTAACAGGCCCATTTGCAAAAGTAAAAATGCATTTGCGAAAGTGTTGAACTTTTGTTAACTTTTCCCATTGACTGATAATGGGAAATTGTTTTTTGAATAACTTTTGAACCGTTTAATATTTTTTCACCAAATCTTCGAAAGGCACATTGGGGATTCTGGCCACACGTTCCCTGAAGATTTTGGTCCAGTCGCTCAAACCGTGCTACCTGTACACGCGACCGTAGAATTCCAGAAAAAGCATAAACGTGAGTGCAAATCATGCTTAATAACTCTGCAGCTGTGTATCCAACTAGTACAAAACTTGGCAGATCCCAAGGCCTGTGGTTCTTGATTAAGTATTCCAAATTTCAGCCAAATCAGTCAAACAGTTGCAAAGTTATTAAGGTGCAAAATTTTGGTGTTTAACATTGAAATGGCTCCTCAACCCTAACTATGGTAGCACTACTGTGCTACCATAATACATATATAGATATTTGGTTGTGTATTTTGTAGGTGAGGAGGGGGGTTGACATTTACATGCACTCATAGTATTGTTCTGCATGACAGGTCACACCGAAACTGTTGATGTGTACATTCCAGTGCTCAATGAGAATTTTCTGTGCTGAAATTGGAAATGGATAACTCTCAAGTACATGAAGGTAAGTATTTTTTGGGGGAGGGGTGGAGGAAATCATATTTTCAGGTTTGTCTGTAATGGTTTCTTATTTTGTTACTTCTTCACAGATTTCATCAGCATACTTCTGTAGTCCGGTTGTTAATGATGGTCATGGTCATCTAATGAAACGACTTCTGCGTGTTGCATGTGTGCCCAAGCTCAGGGGAAGGGGGTGCCTGATGTTGAAGAACTTTTTTTGATAAGGCCACTTTGACAGAACAACAAAGCATCTGGAAGTTTCTTAAAAAAAGAAATGAATGACTTCTTACAACTTAATTGTTATGTGTCTCTCCCTCCCTGGTTCTTTAATCTCAATCTAAAGTCAAGTTATATTTCAACCCACATCTTGCCATCTAACACAACCTGTGTGCAATATTTACTGCAGTCTTTCCAAAACAATGAAATGGATTAAATAAAATCTTCAACAATGGGGAAACATCAAAACTGCCATCACAGAGGCAACAATCCTTGTGTGAAGCAAATAAACAAATCAAAATGAAAGAAAAAGCCACTATGGTTCTCAAAAAAGGTGGTGGTGAAGGTTAGGTAGAAAACGATAGCATTTAGGAAGTATAAGGAAACACAAAAGGAGCAGGACAGAGAACTGTACCAGTTAAGGCAGAAGGAAGCAGGGAGTTTAGTCAGAATAGCAAAGGCCCAAACTGAGGAAAAGATACCCAACTCATTTAAGAAGGGGGATAAAACCTTTTATAGGTATATTAGGGAGCATAGAAAGACAAAGGGAGGGATAGTGAGGCTGAGTAGAATGGATGGTGGGTGGGCAGAGAGGGACAGTGCAAAAGCAGGAATACCGAATGAATATTTCTGTTCAGTATTCACAAAAGAGGTGGAGGGAAAGGTGCCTAATCCAATTAACAGAAGCACTCTGGATAGGGGGATTGATCCCAGTCCTTTCACAGAAGAAAGGGTTCTGAAAGAACTCCTAAAACTGAAGGTGGACAAAGCAATGGGGCAAGATGGAATTCACCCCAGAATTCTAAAAGAATTAAGGAGAGAACTCGTGACACCACTGACTACCCTATTTAACAAATCATGGGAGGATGATGTGTTACCTGATCACTGGAGGAAGGCAGATGTGATTCCCCTTCACAAAAGTGGGACCAAGACAGAGGCAGGAAAATACAGACCTGTCAGTTTGACCTCTGCGATAGGGAAAGTGATAGAATCACTTCTGAAGGAAAGAATTGTTGAGTACCTAGAGGCCTCTGGAGCACAGGACCCAAGGCAGCATGGGTTCACAGTGGGAAGGTCATGTCAGACAAATCTAATTGATTTCTTTGACTGGGTGACCAAAGTAGTAGACCAGGGAAGGGCTGTGGACATGGCCTACGTAGACTTTAGCAAGGCATTTGACACAGTCCCACACAAAAGATTAATATTCAAAGAGAGATGTGCAGGAAAAAGAGGACACAATTTGAAGATGGAGAGGGGACGGCTCAGGGGCAATATGAGGAAGTATTTTTTCACAGAGACGGTGGTGGATGCATGGAACAGCCTTCCTGAGGAGGTTGTGGGGTCTAAAACTGTGGGAGAATTCAAGAATGCATGGGACAGATGTAAAGCAATTTTTGTGAGGGGTAGGTAGAAATAGGCTGTTGGTTAAATAGGATCTGCAGCTTATCCTCTAGGTAGGGAAATGGGCAGACTAGGTGGGCCAAGCGGTCCTTATCTGCCATCAAAGTCTATGTTTCTATGTTTCTATATATGTTTCATACTTACCAGAATGGTACGGTACATCTACAGTACCATTTCCAATGAGTTTTAGCGATGGAGCCTTTTTTTGTTACCTTGTAAAAAAAAAAAAAAAAGTGTACCAGATGTGTTTTATGACTGTAGCTCTGAAAAGCTACAGAAAACAAAAAGTACAACTAAAGGAACTGAAGCAGCATAACAAACATGAGTACACATACTCACTTTATGGTTTAAATATTAAGAAGCTTTGTGTCTGTGACTGATGGATGTGGTGGTCCGGACAGACTCGGGCTCAGTGGTGGCAGTGGCTAACATCATTACTGGTGGTGGTGGACAGACTCAGGCTCAGTGGTGGCAGTGGCTAACATCAGTCCCAGTGTGGTGGTCCAGGGGGGCACACCACCTTTTAAAATTTTCAGTTAAAACCTGCCAACATTAACCACATCATCATCCTCATAAAGAAAGCTGCCCTCACAGTCATTGTTGTCTGAAGTCTGACCACTGGGAAATTCTTTCTCCATTGATTCATCATCTACATCAGTGGTTATTTGTTTAAGGCAGCCACTGCCAGTGCCACCAGGATGCTCCATTTCCACATCAGCAAGATCACCATGACTAGGCCAGGGTATGAATCCCCAGGTTGCAGTCTGTGCTGGTATGTGCCTCTCATTCATTTTATTGAATGTTAGCAAACTAACATTTGCAGGAGACAGGTTTGTACAATGATCCCTGACTATTGCACCTGCTGAGCTGAATACCCTCTCAACACTTACACTGGAGGGTGGGTATGTGAGGTACTTCAGTGCCACTGCAGTCAGTTCTGGTTATTCACTGACTTTTCCACTCCAGTACAAAAGAGGATCTTCAGTTATTGCCAGATGCCTGTTTTCAGACAAATATGACTCAACCATTCTCTGTGCCACACTAAGTCCAGTTGTTGATGCATCATCCTGTTCTCCCAAATCAATTATTTCTCAAATACCCAATTGGGACAAAGCCTCCCAAAGTGGGTTGATACCAGCCATTTTGGATGACAGACCACCTGGAACTGCAGTCCCCTTCCCCTTGCAGGATATGCTTGATGGTCCTCCACGTAGACCTTCAGCTGGATTATGCTGCTGAGGTTTGCTGACCTTGGCACGTGACTTCTGTGCCCCATGAACCAAGCGCACCAGTTGACCACTGATATTTTTTACCTGTTCAGGCCCTCCCTCCAGTACTGATGCAATTCCATGTTTGTATAGTGGATCCAGCATTGTTGCTATGGAAAAGTTGTCACTACGCTGAATGCTCACAATGTAATGATTCTGGTCAAATACTGTCAGCATGTGTTGCAGCAACATACTACTACAACCATCTCCAGCAACATCAAGGCTATGCTGTACATTCACCAATGTCTGTCTCAGCACCCGTAGCAGTGGAATTTATTGGCTAATGGAGGCAGACTCACCACTCACTGCCTGTGTGGCATGTTCAAAAGGCCACAAAATTGTTATTAAAGAGTCCATAAGGTGCCACTGTTCAGTCGTCATAGACATGGAGGCCTCAGAACTGTCACGGCTAGTATGCATAACAAGATATTCTGAGATGGCTTTGTATTGTTCATACAACCTCTCTGCCATGTATAAAGTGGAGATCCATCAGGCGACAACTTTCAGCTTCAAGTAGTGCTGAGGCAGGCTGTTTTGTATCTGCAACTGCCGCAGTTAGTCGCGGGCTTTTCCAGATCTTGAAAAATGAGAGTAGATGTGTCATGAAACGGTCAGCATTTCCATTATATCAGGATGCTGCAGAAACTCCTGAACCACAAGATTTAAACAGTGGGCCATGCATGGAACATGAAAAAAACACCATTTGTGATGCATTTCACCTCATCAGTCAGGGACAGAGGGTTTAGCCATCTGTCAATTTCAGTCAGTACCACATCCAACATGTTCTCACCAGTGTGTGAACAAGTTACATTGTGCATAGCAATCATTGCATGTTGTCGAATTCCTGGAAGATTGCTACCGCGACAATCCACCTTACTGCACTGATTATTCACTCTACCAACATCACAAACAACCCCCAGCACCTGCACCCAGTGTGCAGTTATACACAAATATGAACTCCCTGCTGTTTTGCCACTTGTTCACATATCCATACTTAAATGGATGAATGGAGAGGAGGAATGTTGAAGGGCATGTCTTACTGAATCGGACACAGTGCGAAACAACTCGGGGACAGCATGGGTAGAAAAGTGTGTCCTGGATGGGACTTTCCATTTTGGACAGGCACGTGCAGCAAACCACCAGAAACCAGAATTCTCAACAAAGGAGAAGGGCAAAAGATAAATTGCCAGCATTTCCTCTACAGCAGCATTAAGTTCACATGACACTGTATGATTTGGGGGGTACTTCAGCTTATGCACAAAAACACTCTGTAACGTGGGCTGACTTAAACATTTTACATGGGGTGTGTTGATCACAAATGGTTGTGCTCTGTGATGAATGGCATTGGCAGGGGGTGGAGTGTGGACATTTGATGAAGATGGTTGCACTGGTAATGATGACAAACCCAGAAATCCTGTTATTTTGCCAGATTTTCCAACCGGGGTTAATGTACCACTTGCACTAGACATAATGCATTCACCACCACCACCACCACCACCACCACCACAAAAACTGCTACTCTCACCAGCAGTGGACAACATTTCAAAGTCATTATGGTTCTCCACTTCATCATGCCAGTAGTAATCCTCTGATCTTATAACCGCACTCCTGCACACATTTAATTTCCTGCTGGGCTTAACAGTCATGGAAGGGGATAACATGCTGGCTATGGTTGCCAGTGATGAGGATGAATGCCCCACTGTGGTATTAGTTGCCAGCTTGTGCTGGGTTCACAGCGCCAAGTGCCTATTCTTAAGATGCGTAGGCTGTCCTCCCGTGCCCAGATGACTCCCCTTTTTACCTCAAATCACATGCACATGGCAAACCTGGCAGATTGCAACTGACTCATCATTTGCATCTTGAACAAAAAAATCCCAAACAAGGGATTGTGATGCTCTGCTTTTAACATGTCTATAATGTGGCTTATTTAAGTCCGTTATTTTAAGCACTGAATTGGGGCACGTGATGTTTTGGGCACTGCACACCTGAACTGCAACTGACCACCATGACTACCTATCATATTGATTATTGGGTCATCATCATCATCAACAAAAACTGGTAGATTATAAGATTTTATTGGGGGGGGTTTCCTGAAAACAGACTCAGACACAGCCACTTTGAATTTCTTTTTCTACGGTTGCCAACTGGGGTCAATTACATCATCATCATATTCATCAACATCATACACATCCACATCTTTTGCTTGGATGTTAGCATGTGGACTGCATGTTGCAACAACAGCAACATTATTGTCATCATCACATTCATCATCAGCATCTACACCACCATCACCTGATATTTTTTCACCACACTGTGAATCACTGCATGGCAAATGCGTGACGTTAAGTGCCACGTGGACGGAATATCACATTGTATGCTATCGATGACATGATTATCAGAATCCTCAGGTTCAGTTACTGGGATGTTTCTGGGAAGTATGACATCCTCTGCACTGCCACTCACTTGCACTGCATCACGCTCAATATTTTTGGATACGGTACACTGGTCGGAATTAGAACTTGATGCAACAATACTAATACTAGATCCACCACCACTAACACCAGTGACACTAACACCACTGGCTGGGAAAACATCATTTCCTCCATCTATGAGTGAAGCTACTGATTGGGCTGTAAAAGCATTGCAGGAGAAATACCTTTCCTCACATCAGCAATGCGCTTCTGCGTCTGCGTATTACTACCACGCCCACAAACTATCTTACTGCCAACATTGCCATGGCGAGGAACAGCTTTGCTTGCACATCTCTTTGCAAGCATTTTGGGAGATCAACCACAATATTATAACCAAATTCAGATTTTGATACATTCACTCTCTGATTGAAGGGACGCTGTATGTGAAGCCAAATAAACAACTGTGGCTTCAGCAACAGATAAAAGACTACTCTGAGACTGTCACAGAATTAAAACAACTTCAGTAACCAGTGGTGCTGAGGAGGTCACAAAAACAATCCAATCTGGCAAAAAATACCTTTTGAACGTGGGGGTGGGGGGAAGCACTGAATGCAGACAGTGCAGATTTTTATGGTAGTACAAGTAACAAAACTAAGAACAGATACCATGATTGCAGTACAAAATCAGGCAGCTGCAGTGGATAGCAGGTCCACACTGCTGCACCTGCAATTACACTAGTCTGTGGCACAATAAAAAGTGTATTATTTAATGCACACAACAGTGCACACACACTCACACACAGAACAGTTTGTGTACAATGCTGAATGAGGAATGCATAGCAAATGCAAAAGTTCAGTACTATGCTACGTTACGTATTGTAAATTTGTATTGTAAACAACCTGAACTTATGAACTGCTGCACCACATCTACACAACAAACAGCAAGAAAATTACAACTATTACTGACAATATTATTGTGTGTACATGAACACAGTCAGTTATATAACAAAAATATAACCAAAAAACAAAGAAATCACTATTTCTCCAACTAAAATCTACCTACACCACAGATACATCCCTTCCCCAAAGCACATTTTCACTGTCTTTCACCACACACACTCTCAATGTTGTAAATTAACATTCAAAATTCACACAAAAACAAAAATGCTCGGTGATATGAGCACAGGAGGGTTTCCTACAATCAGTGAACTAAAGTTGGATCCAAAAAAAACGCAAAAATGGTTTTTGAACAGCTTTTATAAGATTCCTATCACACACAGCTATCAGAGCACACTGTCTCCTACTCCTTCCTACTCATGCTACCCGGAACTGAGGCTATGTAGATCAATATAGCTCACATGTGACCTGAAATCCCATGAATCACTGCAAAATTCGCCTTCGGAATACAAAAACAAGGCGAAGTGAGGTGAAGTGCACTGCCTGCAATGCACTTCGCCTTAAATTTGGCAGAGTAGTGGTCTGGGGAGGTGGAGTAACATGAAGTCATTGTTTCCAATGGACTTCATGTTCCTCATCATAACGCGAAGTCCTACTCTTCGCATTGCGGAGCACTCTGCGAATCTGCCTTTGCTCTGCGAATTGCTTCGTGGAGTGGATTGAGCCCACTTCACCCACCACTAACCATGGGACTGCAAGTCAGAAGGTACTGAAATGAGCTGCATGCCATGAGAAGGCTGTCTTCACTGAAATCTTATAAAGAGAGAGTGGGAGATAAGCTTGATCCCTGTGCTTATCCAAGCAAACAAATACACCAAATACTTTAGAGCTAAACTTTTGAATTCCAAGTACCACACAGCTCAAGCTAGTGTGCCTTGTGCTGCTAGATTTTTGTTTTTTGTTTCTGTTTTCTCAGATTATTTAGTTTTAAAAGGTGGTTATTTTGATCTATAGTGAAGCACTACTATGGGGTTGGGGAGGTGTATTCAGCCAGCAAGGCATCCCTGAAAAGACTGGTATGTTTGTATTGATCAGATTTATTCTTATTTTTTTATAACTCTTTCTTGTTCATTAGTTTTTGTCTGTAGTCTGTAATTTTTCATTTTATTTCTGTAGTTTAGTTTGCTGAGTTTATGTGAAATATGTTGTCTGTTTCTTTCTATATTAATTTTAGTTATAACATGGGTTGCATGAAAGTACATGACTGATTGGTCAAACACCATCAGGTGACTGTGGATTAAATTTCCTTTTTAATCCACAGTTAGATGACTTAGACTACTTCCTGCAAACCAAGTGTTGTGATTTTCACCAAAAAAGCATACCCCTACCCACACATGCAGTACTCTGCAATCACTACACATACAAAATCACAACATGTAAGCCCAAGAATGAGAGAAACACGACCAAAAGTATAGCATGGGCTTTAAAAGTACTGGAGGATTGGTTGAGTACAAATAATATGACTATTAATTACAAAAAGCTCTCCCCAGAAAACTACTGTTTACCACTTTTTCATATGAGCTACTGTTCAGAAGTTTATTTCTCAGGGAATGACAGAGCTATGCATAACTGATATTATTTACATATCCATAATGCAGTGCTTGCCGCTCATCGAAGTAATGTATTGTCATACATGGCAAAAAGCAAGTAAAACAGATGTTCTAACATGTTTTATTCATTACTTTAGGAAAGCAGCTGTGTTATTTTGCTCTCCTGTGTTTTGAACACTAAAAAAAGTATTAAAGTATTTCGGTTATTACAATGTAAATAAACAAGACTCTACTCATATACTCCCAGAAGCAAGTGATTACATTAGAAAAGTGTTGCACACAGTTATTCTGTTGTTGTTTAAAAATATAACAAATTTTCCAAGAAGTTGAGCAGTTCACATCAAGCTTGCCATGGCACAGTTGTATTTTCCTCATGTTGTGTTTCACTTAGTTTGCACGTGAGCATTGGCAGTAATGTGTCTACAATGCTCTTGTGCTTTACAGAAATGTCTAACATAACCATAAATTGTTTATCATCAGTCTACATGTGGAACTATTTTGCCAGATGGAAAGATACACAATAGAAATTGTCTTTTCCAGCCTTAAAATCACCCTTTCTGAGCATTATTTGTGTACTTCATATTAACATACTAACATACTAAAGTGCCAGCAGAATAGGCCTAATGGTCTCTCAAGTCTGCTCAATTTTCAGCACCTGCACTGAGGGCCAATTTTGGTGTCCCCCTTCCCTCTTGGGTTATACTGTTCCCAGTCCTAGATGTTCCACCTGTATTGGGCTTGGTCAGATTTACCCTCCCCTTCTACTGGTCCCATCCCCTCTTAAACCCATCCACAGTCTCTGCCTCTACCAGCTCCCTGGGCAGTGCATTCCAAGGCTCCACCACCCTTTCAGTGAAATAACATCTCCTCCTCTCCCCTCTGAGCCTGCCCGCTTCCAGGTTACACCCATGACCTCTTGTTGCCCCACCCTCCTTTCTTTGGAGCACCCTGACTGGGCATCCTTTATTGGTCCCTTTCATGTACTTAAAGACCTCTATCATGTCTCCCCCTGTCCCTCCTCTCCTCCAGGGTGCACATGTCAAGCTCCTTGAGCCTCTCTTCATAGGCCCTCTCCCCCAGCCCCCAGATCATTTTGGTTGCCCTCCTTTGGACCCTCTCTTGGAGTATAATGTCCCTCTTTAAATGTGGTCTCCAAAACTGTACACAATACTCAAGGTGTGGCCTAACCAAGCAGTTGTACAGTGGAAGGATCACTTCCACATTTCTGGAGGTAATCCCCCTGGTGATGCATCCCAGCATCCTAGTTGCACTTGCTGCTGCTCTCCTACAGGTCTCTGAGTTGTTCATTTTGACATCTACCACTACCCTCAGGTCCTTCTCACCCTCTGTGATTTGAATCATGTCTCCTCCCAGGGTATACTCCTAGCCTGGATTTCTGACTCCCAGGAGCAGAACCTTTCACTTCCCCACATTGAATTTTAGTTTCTATTTTCCTGACCACCCTTCCTGAGCCTCTAGGTCCTCCTGCAAGGCCACTCTCCCCTACTCCCCATCCACCACTGCACCCAGCTTTGAGTCATCTGCAAAGAGACTCATCTCACTCCTGATCCCCCTCCTGATGTCTGAGATATAGGTATTGAAGAGGAGTGTCCCCAGCACTGACCCTTGGGGAACCCCACTAGTTACCCACCATGGGGATGAGGCTAACCCTCCAACCACCACCCTCTGAGTACGCTCAGAGAGCCAATTTCCTATTCATCTTAACAATTGTCTCCCTACCCCCATTTCCTTCAGCTTAGCCAGCAATCCACTGTGTGGTACAAAATCAAATACCTTGCTAAAGTCCAGAAAGAGGACGTCCATTGGCCTACCCTGGTCCAGAGCCCTCGTCACCCAGTCATAGAACTCAACAAGGTTTGTCTGGCACAATCTTCCTGTGACAAAGCCATACTGCCTATCGTCCAAGTACCCAGTTTGCTCCAGTCACCCCCCCAACCTTTCCTTAACAATACCCTCCAGCACTTTGCCAACCACCGATGTCAGCCTAATGGGCCTGTAATTTTCTGCCTCCCCTCTTGATCCCCCCTTTGTGGATCAGCACAACATGGGCTACCCTCCAGTCTTGGGGCACCCTCCCAGTCCTCAGAGAGACATTGAAAAGCTCTGCTAGAGGGACTGCCAGGACATCTGCCAGTTCCCTCAGCACCCTGGGATGTATCTTATCTGGCCCAGGTGCTTTCTCCATCCAAAGGGACCTGAGGGCTTTCCTTACTCTCTCTACTGGGATTTCAGCCTCCACGTCCTCCCCGTTTTCACCCTGCACTGCTGGGCCCCCACCTGTCTGTGCTGGCCACTCCTTTTCCCCAGACCCATCAGGGCCCCTGGTCTCTACCAGTCCCACCCCTTGCTCCAGTTTACCCCTGCTCCCCTCGCAAGACATAGACTCTCCATCCCCCCTGGTAAAAACTGAGGCAAAGTACTCATTTAGGACTTCTGCCTGTTCCCCCGCCTCCTGTGCCCAACCATCCCCAATCCTTATTTGCTGATCTGCCCCCTTACTTTCCTTTTCCCCCCATATATCTAAAGAACCCCTTGTCCCCCTCTGGATCCCACTGGCCAAGGACTGCTCCTTTTTTGTCTTAGCTGTTCTCACCATCCTGGTGACTCTCTTGGCTGTCAGCTCATATTCCTCCTGATCCCTTTCACTCCTTGAGCACTTAAAGCACCTATAGGTTGCCTTCTTTTCCCTCACCACCTCCTGTACCTCCCAGGTCCACCAGCAGGGTTTTCTGGCCTTACCGAACGTATGCCTTTCCCTTGAACAGGATCTGGTAACCTCCTGTATTCCCCTCCTAATGATCCCCCACCTGCTGTCAGCAACCATATATGGCCTTATCCTGTCCAGATGATCTTTGAGGATCCTTCTCCTCTCCCTGAAGTCTGCACCCCTAAAGTCGGTTACTACTGTCCTTGTTCAGCTTTCTTCCCTCCCTAGGTCCAGGAAGTACCATATTGTGGCGTGATCACTCCCCACCAATGGGTCCCTCACCTCTAGGCCCCAATTGGATCACTGTCCACTAGGACAATGTCCACTGTCCAGGCCTCCCTAAATGGCTCACCCACCTGTTGTTAAGAAACGCATCCTGGAAGACATCCAGCAGCCTCTGCTCATGCAACCCATGTAATAAGTGCAATAACCCACCCCAGGGTGTGGGGTTATAGGGATTTAATCCACACCTGGGGTGCTGGGAGGGCACTCAGCCTATGACCTCATGCCTCACAATGCATCCCAGGTGTGTATTAAATCCTATAACCTCATACCCAGTCGTGGGTTATTGCTTACTTAGTATGACAGTGCTATGTTACTTGGTTGTGCTTAGTTGTTAATTAACCGTCACGTTAACCTCCATGATGTTAAAAACAATAACAATGAAAAACTACACCATGTCTGAGAATACCACCCCAAATCATTCAACTGTGATGAAGCCCCTGAACCTAATCATTGAGTTTTAGCCTCAGTGTTCCCTTGGCGCAGGTCTCAAACAAAAGGAGAAGGACAGAAATCACTGGAGGATACTCCTGCAATAATGTACCTAATCATTCAGGACCCTCAAGTGGCAAGAGAGAAGGATTTTGCTGAGATAAAGAAACAGCTTCAGATACTCTATTCATATTGTAGAGGCTTAGTATGTGGCTGTGATATAGGTGTTGATAAAACAGATCAGTAAGCAAGATAAGGAAACTACCCAGTTAACTCATTCACAACACAAGATCTCTTTGACACTTCCACCACTTGTGCTCTGTATACTCTTAGCACTGCATCCTGGGTCTTCTAAGCAAAATCAAGCCATAATCAGCATGCTACAAACAAATGTGAATACCTCTTGTACCGTAAGTGCTACACACAAAGTATGAGTGGCAAAGTTGTCCAGTACAACGTTACCTTTCCAATGGTGCTATGAAATCAGTTGTAATCAATTTGTTTTTTATGTTATGCTAGCTGAAATATCAAACAACTGATTTTTTTCAAGGTGCTTAGGTGACGCATGAGAGACCAATTTCAGACATGTGCACCATACCTTAAACAAATGCAAATAACTCCAAAAGTATACATGATAGACACAAAGTATCAGCAACAAAATTGTTCAGAGCAAAATTACCTTTCTAACGGTGCTATGCAATCAATTCTAAGCAATTCAGTTTGTTTAATAGTTAGGTTAAAACTGCTGACTTCCTCAGATGTTTCTAGGCCTGAGTGAAAGTTAGTTGAGTATGTCTACAGGCGTTATTGACCTGAGTGGCTATGCTTTCAGACACCACCTACAGGCGTATCTAGGCCTGAATGAGTTAAAAATGGGTAAAAATGGACTTAGGAAATCTTACATCATTGCAACCATCAGAATCAAATATATTGTATTAGGACAATTAACTCTGTACTACAATATTTATAAACTATATCCAGAGAAGGAACATTATGATTTGTGGGTATGGCTACACATAGCATAAGAGGTTCAGCCGTCCTCTGTGTGCAAAATTTCAGCAGACATAGCTGAGATGTTAAAATGTGAGTCTTCAATGGTTTTGGAAAAAGCATGTAGCCAGCCTGGAAAATCTTCCACTTTCACAGACTATTACTGGTGAGCAGGAAAACAAATCCCAGAAAGAAACTATGATCATTTATTATAGTTAGCTAGAAGACATTCAAGAATACATACTTTCAATAATATTAAGATTCATGTAATTAATATGCTGACTTGGTGAGAAAAACTCAGTGACCCAGAAAATGCCTTACTCATTTAAATTCAAGGTTCTTGGAAATTTGTGCTTCAGTTTCTCTCATGCAGTCTACTAGGTTGTGTGTGTTACTCTAAATGGCAAGAAATGTTTCACCCTTTTATTCTCAGACTGATTGCAGGCTCAGGCTTTCCTCTCAGTAAGAATAAATCAATCATATCAACCCACTCATCCTCAGTACCCTGGGGTTTATTATCTGTCTTTGATCCCACCCCAACTTACTTGGGTTAAATGTGATAACACTGTCCTATGTATATGCTTCATCAATACCAAAGCCCCCTCCTAGATGCAACTCATCCTGTCTATATAGATCACCCCGTGTCCAAATGTGTTCTAATTTTGAAAAAAATACAAAACTCTCATTTTTAGTCCGGTGCCTCAACCAAGCAGTGGGCCTGCCTTTGTAGCACACAAAATCTCCAAAATGTTGACCTCACACCCTCTACCTTTTAGGTATTCACCCAACTACTTGAAATCCTGTCCTCTTTGTCTGTCAGACTCCCTGTCATTTGCTTCCATGTGCACCATTTCCATAGGTTCCTTACCTGCACCCTCCTCAGAATATCACCTTCCTGCTGCTCAGATTCATATATTTATTTATCATTTTACAACGTTGGCCCAAGAAAGGCACAGTAAACCAAAGCTAGTTTCCAGGTACATCATGGGAGCACAAGTAGGTTAAAGGGGAAGTCTCCCATAGTTCCACATCAATATTTTCCCAACTCCTTATGTGTAACTGTTGTGTGCCTCCTCCAGTTGCCAGCAGTCCTATTGATGTCCAGATCTAGATTATAAATAAAAATATATAGCCCCCAAAAGTTATCAACGTGTTTGTCCTCCATTTTACTATCAATGTTGCTGAAGGATGATGTCATCAGACCAACAGACAATGGTGCTGCACTAAATGCAGTTTCACCAGTAGACCAAACCCACAATGTTTGGTTCCCCACTTCAGTAATGGAGGAACCCTTTAAGTGTACACATCCTGAAGTGCAGGTCTAATAGGGACTAGGACCATATGAGTGTGATGCAGCACTGATTTGAGGTATATACAGTATTCATATAAGGAAGTGCTTGTATGTGTTGTATTACTGTTTCTGTTAGCAAAAACAGTTTACCCAATAAATGACTCAGGGTACAACAAGAGTTTTAAGTGGTATTATGCAGCTGTTGTATTATGGTGTGTGTGTGTGTGTGTGTGTGTGTGTGTGTGTGTGTGTGTGTGTTAACATTCTCTGTTATGATTGACACCAGCAGTGAGAAACAATCTTGCAAATATGCCCCTTTCCCTTTGTAACTAGGCAGTCAGTGATTGGATGGCTGCTGTAAGGCAATAAAGAATTCAGCTATGACAAGGAATAGGTTACCAGGAAAGCACTGGCACAAGCACTGGGGGAACTCTGGTTCAAATCCTACTAGAGTCCCTTACTCTCTAACCCTTAAGAAGTTCCCCTAACCTCCTTAGAAACTGTGATGGCCCCTCAGGTCCATGACTTTAAAAGTGCTCCAATTCCCATTATAAATCATTAGCAGTGATGTAAGAGCTACAGCACTTCACTTTCAAGGTACTAAGGATAAGCCGGGGGCAGCCCCCCCCCCGCTTTGTAATGCTAGCATTTGAAGTAGGATGTCCCTCACAAATCAGATGCTACACCTCAGCTGTTGTATGTAAAGAAACTAATCAGTCTCAGTGTTTGTAGTGCTCTGTATTTGCTTAGCTCACTCCTCCCATGTCATATGCATTCAGTGTCTTGATATTTCCAGTCAGAAACTCAGATTTAAGAAGCATTTGAAATGTAAAACAATACACTTTATAAAGTAAATGATCTAGCTTTCCACTTTCAAGCTGCTGAAAGGGGATGTGTATAAGTCAGTCTTGTGTGATCCTTTGCTAAACTGCCCAGGCTCATCTTGTAACGAATCTTCTCAAGGGTGTTCACCTGGTTCACTACAGAGTGACTGATTGACTGCTCGATTGATTGGTTGGTTGGTTGATTGGTTGATTGACTGATTCAGTCTACTGCTTTCAGCAACATGTTACAACTGTCTCACAGGGAGAAATGAGCAGTACAAAGAAACAGCTTGTGTTTCCTGTGAATGAAATACTATTAGATGTATTATTTGCTCTACACATACAGTATGAAGGCTACAAGTACTACTCCCTGTGTGAGTTGCATGACAGAACTGCCTTAAGCCATTGCAAACTTAAACTAAAGTCAGGCTAGACAGCATTGATACCCTTATGTTTTGTTCTGCACTGTTGCTGCAGTGACATCTAGGAATGGGAGGGGCTATATTACAAGTGACTCATTTGCATGTAAATGGAGGCTTGCTTGACATTTTATTACCTTGTGTCAGAGCCCCAAACTCTAGATATGTGTTGCAACAGAAGAAATTGCTGATCTCTTATTGACATATGTACAGCACTTGACGTAATGTTTAATAAATACATCAGATATATCCAAATCATACATATACAGGAGTCTTCTCCTTTAAGTGATTTGATCAAGATTGCACTGTATGCAGGTGGTATTTGTGAGATTCAAACACAGGTTTACAGCATGTCCAAGTTTACAACTTGGTGCATTAACCTCTGATCAACACTGACCCTCTGTAAGCATTCATTGTCCAAATGCTCTACCCAAGCCCCTGGGAAACAGCTAAACATCCTATTATCCTTGCCTCCCACACACCTTCATACAGTACCTTCTATAAATCTGCCTGGTACAGTAACTTCTAACTGCCTAGGCCTCTTAACTGATTCCTTGGCTTCCCCTTTTCCATCTTCTAATGCTTGCATGCTTCCTACAGTTTTTCCCCTCTTCATCTCCTATCCCAGCCAATACTATATCTCAGACCTATTCCAGAGTCCCACCAGTGGGTAATCTGAAAGCACACTGACATACTAGAGTCTGATGACTGTGATAAGTTCCAATTAGCATGTTGGCGTGCTTTACAAGTTTAACATTAGTACCATAAATGACCAGCACATGGGACTTCTATGGCTCAGTATTATCTGTCTCACTTCTATGATGTCATCAGATCCCAAACTAGTGTCATCTGATGGCTAATCTTGGTGCAGCATATCTGAAAATCATGAAGTGAGTTTACATAGAAACATAGAAACACAGACTTTGATGGCAGATAAGGACCGCTAGGCCCATCTAGTCTGCCCATTTCCCTACCTACAGGATAGGCCGCAGATTCTAGTTAACCAACAGCCTATTTCTTCCTACCCCCCACAAGAATTGCCTTATGTCTGTCCCATGCATTCTTGAATTCTCCCACAGTTTTAGACCCCACAACCTCCTCAGGAAGGCTGCTCCATGAATCCACTACCCTCTCTGTGAAATAATACTTCCTCACATTGCCCCTGAACCTCCCTCCTTCTATCTTTAAATTGTGTCCCCTTGTTCTTGCACGTCTCTTTTTCTGAAAGATGCTACCCTCTTGGACTTTGTTGATTCCACTGAGGTACTTTAAAGTTTCTATCATGTCCCCCTCTCCCTTCTTTCCTCAAGGGTATACATATTAAGCTCCTTTAGTCTCTCCTCATACGGCTTCTCTTGCAGACCCTGCACCATTTTAGTTGCCCTCCTCTGGACTACCTCTATCCTGTCTATATCCTTGCAGAGATGAGGTCTCCAGAACTGGACACAGTACTCCAGATGGGGTCTCACCAACTGTCTGTACAAAGGGAGAACAACTTCCTGTTTTCTGCTGCTGATGCCTCTCCCTATACATCCCAGTATACCCCCAGCCCTCCCTACTGCCTTCTCACATTGATTGCTAACCTTAAGGTCATCTGATATGACTACCCCCAGGTCCCTTTCCATTTTTGTTGTTACTACCTCCCCACCCATTGTGTATTCTTCCCTGGGCTCTTGTTTCCCAGGTGCATTATTTTGCACTTCTTTGTATTGAATCCTAGCTGCCATATTTCTGACCATTCCTCCAACCTTGCCAAGTCTCTTTTCATCCTTTCCATGCCTCCTTGTGTATCAACCCTGTTGCAGATCTTTGTGTCATCTGCAAAAAGGCATACTTTTCCTTCCAGTCCCTCTGCAATATCACTGATGAAGACATTAAAAAGGACTGGACCCAATACTGAACCCTGCGGTACCCCACTAGTAACCCCTCTTTCTTCAGAGTGGACTCCATTTACAATTACTTTCTGTGTCCTGTTGTGCAGCCAATGTTTTACCTAGACTACCACCCTGGGACCCACTCCCAGGCTGGTTAATTTGACTATTAATCTTCTGTGTGGGACTGTGTCAAATGCCTTGCTAAAGTCTAGGTAGGCCATGTCCACAGCCCCTCCCTGGTCTACTACTTTGGTCACCCAGTCAAAGAAATCTATTAGATTTGTCTGACATGACCTTCCCGCTGTGAACCCATGCTGCCTTGGGTCCTGTGCTCCACTGGCCTCTAGGTACTCAACTGTTCTTTCCTTCAGAAGTGACTCCATCAATTTTCCCTACCACAGAAGTCAGACTGACAGGTCTGTAGTTTCCTGCCTCTGTCTTGGTCCTACTTTTGTGAAGGGGAATCACATCCACCTTCCTCCAGTCCTCGGGTACCACACCATCCTCCCATGATTTATTAAAAAGAGTAGCCAGCGGTTTCACTAGTTCCGCGCTTAATTCTTTTAGAATTCTGGGGTGAATTCCATCAGGATCCATTGCTTTGTCCACCTTCAGTTTTAGGAGTTCTTGCAGAACCCTTTCTTCTGTGAAATGACTGGGATTGACCCCCTCCACTTTTGTGAATACTGAGCAGAAATATTCATTCAGTATCCCTGCTTTTTCACTGTCTCCCTCTTCCCACCCACCATTCATTCTATTCAGCCTCACTATCCCTCCCTTTGTCTTTCTATGCTCGCTGATGTACCTATAAAAGGTTTTATCCCCCTTCTTAACTGAGTTGGCAATCTTTTCTTCAGTTTGAGCCTTTGCTATTCTGACTTCACTCCTTGCTTCCTTCTGCCTTAACTGGTACAGCTCTCTGTCCTGCTCCTTCTGTGTTTCCTTATACTTCCGGAATGCTGTCTTTTTCTTCCTGACTTTCACAGCCCTCTTTTGAGAACCATAGTGGCTTTTCTTTCATTTGATTTGTTTATTTGCTTCACACAAAGGCTTGTTGCCTCTGTGATGGCAGTTTTGATGATTCTCCAATGTTGCTCCACACCTACTTCTAGCCTGTTTGCTAGTGCTTTTCTGAGGCACTCTCCCATCTTGCCAAAGTCAGCCCTCCTAAAGTCCAGTACCCTCACTTTTGTATGGCTTGACTCTGTAGCTGAGTTTAATGTGAACCACACTGTTTGATGGTCACTTGTCCCCACATGGCAACCTACTTCTAGATCAGAGATCCTCTCACTGCCCCCATTTGAGAGTATGAGGTCTAAGATTGCTCCCTCATGAGTGGGTTCTGAAACTAGCTGTCTAATGCCTGCCACCTGTAGGGCATCAAGAATGGCCCTGCTCTTGGATGTGGCTGCAGCAAATGTGCTCCAGTTAACATCTGGCCTATTCAGGTCTCCCATCAACAGTATCTCCCCTTTCTCTGCCATTCTAAGAATGCCTTCTATCATATCCTTGTCCATTCTCTCCCCCTGACATGGGGGTCTGTACACAACCCCTGTGCAGATTGTGGTGCCCTTTCCAGTCTCTAAGGTGACCCACAGTGCCTCCTCTCCTCCCTGTTTACTCTTTTGTTCGGTTGCTTTTATCCCTTCCTTTACATAGAGAGCTACTCCTCCCCCTCTTCTCCCCTGCCTGTCTCTCCTGTAGGTTACGTACCCTGGTATGTTAACATCCTAGTCATGGTTCTCTATGTACCATGTTTCTGTGACTGCTACGATATCCAGGCATCCCTCTTTCATCAAGGCCACCAGCTCAGGGAGCTTGTTGCCCAGACTACGGGTGTTGGTACTCATTACCCACCACTTCCTGATGGCCTTACTCCCTTTTGCCCCATCCCTGTCCTTCTTGCCTTTGTCACTTTCTCCATTTACCCCTGCCCTTCTCCCTATCAACACCTCTATGTTAATGTTTGCCGCACTTACTACCGTGATTATTTGGGGGCGCTAGGATTTCCCTGCTCCTTTCCAGTGCCTCCCCTTGGCTAGTTTAAAAGCTTGCCAATGAAGCATTTAAACCTATCACCTAGGATCCTGGTTCCCCTCCCGGACAGATGCAGCCCATCATGCCAATATAGGTTTGCATCACTCCAGGTGGACCCCCAGTCCCCAATGAAGCCAAATCCCTGAGCTCCACACCAGTTTTTCAACCACTGATTGAATCCCATGGTGTGGAACACCCTAGCCTCTCCTATGCCATAGATGGGCAGCACCTCCAAGAAGGTTACCGTGCATGCTACTTGACTAAGGCCCTCCCCAATTCCATAAACTCTTCCTGCACTTCTCTAATCCCTCTCTTAGCCAGGTAATTTGTCCCTAGGTGGACAATGACATCCAGCTCCCTCCCCTGTGCAGCTGCTCCAGCAATCCTGAGGATTCTCTCCCTCTTCCTCCAAGCCATGGCGCCAGGCAGGCACCTCACCTCCCTCTCCCCTTTCTCCCCCATTTCTACCTTCCTAACAATAGAGTCCCCCACCAGGAGTTGTTTCCTTCCCCTGCAGGGTCCCCTGCCACCCTCCTGTGGGTCTCCTTTGTGGAGGTTCCCAGCATCCTCCTTGGTCTCCACTGCGGATGCCTCCATGAGGAACCACACTTTGCCAGAATGGCATAGGGTGTGGAGATGTACAACTGGAGAGATGCCTCCTGTTCCACCACCTCACCCTCCCTGAGCCCACTGTGGTCAACTGCTCCTCTTTCTTGGCAACCTCTGAGGCAACAGCAGAGGCACTGGTGGTCCCTGGATGGAAAGGAGGTCCCAAAATCCTGGCCAACTCAGCCTGTAGATGAGCAACCTCCTCCCTCAACCCAGAGAGGTGCCTGCAGATGGGACAACACCGCATCCTCCAGACGTCTCCCGGAAGACTGCTGCTCCACAGCCACTGCACCACTCCAATCATGTCTTATTTCTGGCCCCTTAACTGTTTGCAATCCTTACTCTTTCCTCTGTTTTTTCTCTCTCTCCTTACTTTCTGCTTGTGTGCCCTTTAAGCTCCTGATTGTCCTGTTCTGAGACAAGAATATCCTATATTTCTCAGTAGACCAGTTACTTGCTCAGAGGCAGACCTCCAGCAGCTAGAGGGGGCCGGAGAGCTACTCTTGCCCTTCTAGGATGGTGGGTCTTTGGTGGTTCTGTGATCACTCACTTCCTGCTCCCAAATAGGAAGTTCCTGTTGTCAGTTGAATCCTGTGCCTATAAAAATAGAACTAGCTTTGGGTGGGTGGGTGGAGGGGAGGGAAGGAGGGCAATATAGTCCCAGCAGAGAAGTTCAGTCACACAGCAGTCCTTTCTCCTGGTGTCTTCTGCCAAGCTACAATCTTTAAACATGATAAAACCACTGAAATGCCGCCAGTGAATTTAAAAAGCGATATATTCTAAAATGCCTCCCGATTATCTGACTCGCTATGATCTCTGATTTCAAAGATAGTGACCTGCCAAAAACTGTGGTTAAGTATCCTTTAAAATGCTTAAGGTGCTGGTACTTGTTCATTCCCATTCATAGTAGTAGTGCCTTCTATCAATGGCCTTATATAATCAGATCTGAGCTTTTTCTGCAACCGTATGATAATGTCATTATACACACCAACAAGAGTTGTTTCTGTGCTGCACCATGATAAAAAAAACACTGACTGGAAATACTCATATACTGTATATTAAATCTTTTCAGATGTGCCTCAAGCCGGTCTCCACTACCTTCTCAGTCAACTCCTCTATAAAATAAAGGTTTGAGTTAGCCCTGTATTTGGAAAAGATCTCAGAATCAAAGAGGCATTTTAAGGCAAGGCTTTACATGGCAGTTGTGAAAATACCATCAGTTAAGGAGCACCTGTCTTCATATTAGCTGGATACAACAACTACTGTAAGTCCAGCAATAGCCAGGTTGGACCTACATACAGTTTACAATAAGTGGAAAACAACTCATAGACCAATTGCAGCACCTCTGCAACCAGCACTAGCTGAAACTCATCCCAGACATATAGATTACCTTCATCAGGTATGTGCTGGATCATGTTAAGCCCTAATAGCCCACTTGAAGAGATTCCAGATCTGATAGATAATGTCCTAGCATGGAATCAATCGGTCAGTCTCTTTGTGTCATTCTGCAGATAACAGTCCTCCAATTTGTACACAGTCTGGGCATAACAATCTGCCCTCTACAAAACTTGACCTCTTCCAAGAGAGCAAGAACCTCTGTCCTCTGGTTGTCGGTCACCTTAGTCCCACATTTTACTAAGGACATTTTTAGCAGCAGATCCTTAGGTGTACATGATAAGGTACAAGGGAGTTTGGAGCAGCCATGAGAGTCACATTATATCCCTCCACAGCCTTCCCCATTACTTTTGCACAATCCTGCAACATGCTCAATTGATCAGATATTTCCATGCATTTAGTTGGCTCAAGATTATGCTTTGAATGGTAACAAACAAACTCCACAGGGGGTACAATTTGTTTAGCGGGGCTCTGATAAGAAAACTCAAAGCATGATACTTGCCTAAGTGACAAGATTAACCTAGCTATTGCTAGTTTATGGCAGAGGGAATCTTACTTTTAGAGCAAGCAGCTGATTAAAAAAGAAATCACTTCTAGCTCAGCAGGAGTCAGTGCCTGTTGGGATTAAGCAAACAGATACTTTATTAGAAGCAGGGAGTCTCATTTAGGTACAAAAAAGATGAAAGTCACTGTGTGTTTCTCTGTTTGGGGAAGGGGGCTGTATCAACTTAGCTTGCTAAATCAGGAGCAGAGGCATTAATTGGGGGTGTGGCTTGAGCGGTAGAAAAGCAGCTGTCTCCAATTACAGTTTCCAGCTACTAGTTTCTGGCAGAGAAAATCTTGCTTTCAGAGCAAGCAGCTGACTAAAAAAGCTACAGATTTTCTTACTGATAAATCACTTCTAGCTCAGCAGGAGTCAGTGCCTATTGGGATTAAGCAAACATATACTTTATTAGAAGCAGGGGGTCTCATTTAGGTAAAAAAAGAAAGTCAATGTGTGTTTCTCTGTTTGGGGAAGAGGGCTGTATCAACTTGGTTTGCTAAATCAAGAGCATAGGAGTTTATCGGGGGTGTGGCTTGAGCAACAGAAAAGCAGAGCTCTCCAATTACAGTTTCCAGCTGCTAGTTTCTGGCAGAGGGAATCTTGCTTTCAAAGCAAGCAGCTGACTAAAAAGCTACAGATTTTCTTACTGATGAATCACTTCTAGCTCAGTAGGGGTCAGTGCTTGTTGGGATTAAGCAAATAGATACTTTATTAGAAGCAGGGGGTCTCATTTAAGTAAAAAAAGAGAAGAAAGTCACTCTGTGTTTCTCTGTTTAGGGAAGGGGGCTGTATCAACTTAGTTTGCTAAATCAGGAGTGGAGGAGCTAATTGAGGTGTGGTTTGAGCAGTAGAAAAGCAGCTGTCTCCAATTACAGTTTCCTGCTGCCAGTTTCTATCAGAGGGAATCTTGCCTTAAGAGCAAGCAGCAGACTAAAAAAGCTACAGATTTTCTTACTAATTGCCCTCCTTCCACCCCTTCACCCTCCCGCCCTAAGCCAGTTCTACTTTAATAGCCACTGGATTTGACTGACAACAGGAACTTCCTGTTTTGTAGTAGAAAGGGAAGGATCACTGAGACACATTAGTTTCATCAACCTTGAAGGAAAAAAATAGCTCTTTGTCCCCCACTAGGTGCTGGTGGTCTGAGTTCAAGTACAGAGGAAGGAGACTACTTAAGATTACAGGATGTTCCTGTCCCAGAACAGGAAAGGTGAGAGTTGTAAGGGTACATACTCTATGCAGGAGGAAAGTAGGTGGAAAAATACATAGATGGAGGAGAGAGTAAGCATACAAAGCAACAGGAGAGGGGACACAAAATAAGTCATGATGGGAGCAGTACAGTGCAATGGCTGTGGGGTGGGATTGTTCCGGGAGACATTCCGGAGGCTATGATGCTACCCTATTTGCAGGCACCTCTTTGTTCTGAGGGAAGAGGTTGTCATCTCCAGGCTGTCCTGGCTAGGATTTGTGAAACCTCTTCACCCACCCAGGGACCACCAGGGCCACCACTGCTTCCTCAGAGGTTGCCAAGAAAGAGGAGTGGTTGAACCAAGGTGGGCTCAGGAAGGGAGAGGGTGGTGGAGCAGAGGTGCATCCCTCCAGCTGTACCTCTCCACAATTCATATGCTATTCTGGTGAAGAGTGGCTCCTCTATAGAGACACCTGCAGTAGAGACCAAGGAGGATGCTGGGAACCTCCACAAAGAATACCCTCAGGAGGGTGGCATGAGACCCCACAGGGGAAGAAAACAGCTCCTGATGGGGGACTTAATCATTAAGGGGTAGAATTTGGGAGGAATGGGAGAGGGAGGTAAGGTGCATGCCTGGTGCCATGGCTCGGAGAGACAGGAAGCAAATTTTCAGGATGAAGGTAGCATCTGCATGAGGGAGGGAGTTAAATGTCATTGTCCACCTAGCAACAAAAGACCTGGATGGGAATGGGCACAGAGCAGTGCAAGAAAAATTTGTAGAGTTGGGAAGGGGCCTTAGACATGTAGCATGTACAGTAACCTTCTCAGAGGTGCTGCCAGTCTATGGCAAGGATGATGCTAGGGTACTCCGCACCATGGGATTCAATGAATGGTTGAAAAACTGGTGTGGAGCTCATGATTTTGGCTTCACTGAGGAGTGGGGAGCCACTTGGAGGGATGCAGGCCTATACAGGTGCGATGGTCTGCATCTGTCCAGGGGGGAAAGGGTCCAAGGTGATAGGCTTAAATGCTTCATTGGCAAGCATTTAAACTAGCCAAGGGGGGAGGCTCTGAAAAGGAGCATGGAAATACCAGCCTCCCCCCCACAAAACACAATAATTAGTAAGGTAAACACCAAGGTAGAGAAGTCATTCTGGAGCAGGACAGGGGTAAATGCAAAAAAAGGCAGAGGCAGTAAGGACAGGGATGGGGCTAAAAGGAGTAAGGCCATCAATAAAATGGAGGGTGATGAGTACCAATGCCCATAGTCTGTATAACAAGCTCCCTGAACAAGTGGCATTGATGGAAGGGGGATGCCTGGATATCGTGGCAGTCACTGAAACATGGTATATAGAGAACCATGACTGGGATGTCAACATACCAGGATATACAACCTACAGGAGGGACAGGGAGGGTAAAAGAAGAGGAGGAATAGCTCTCTATGAAAGGGAAGAGATTAAAGCAACAGAACTAAAGAGTAAACATGAAGTAGATGAGTCACTATGGGTCACCCTGGAGACAGGAAATGGCACCTCAATCAGCATGGGAGTTGTGTAGAGACCCCCATCTCAGGGGGAGGGAATGGACAAGAAAATGATGGAAGGCATCCTTAGGATGGCAGAAAAATGGGAGATATTGTTGATGGGGGACCTGAATATGCCAGATGTTAACTAGAGCACCTTTGCTGCTGGCACATAAAGGAACAGGGTCATTCTTGATGCCCTACAAAGGGTATGCCTCAGACAGCTAGTGTTTGTACCAACTCAGGAGGAAGCAATCTTAGACATGGTACTCTCAAATGGGGGTAGAGAAAGGATCTTGGATTTAGAAGTGGGTAGCCATCTGGGAACAAGTAACCACCAAACAGTGTAGTTCACAATAAACACAGCCATAGAGTCAAGCCATGCAAAATCAAGGGTACTGGACTTTAGGAGGACTGACTTTAGGAAATTGAGAGAGTGCCTCAGAAAAGCACTAGCAAATGGGCAAGAAGGAGGGGTGAAGGAACAATGGGGAATAATCAAAACAGCCATCACAGAGGCAACAGGTCTTTGTGTGAAGTGAATCAATTAAACAAAACAAAGGAAAAAAAAAACACTATGGTTCTCAAAAGATGTGGCAGGGAAGGTTAAGGAGAAAAGGATAACATTCAGGAAGTATAAGGAAACACAGAAGGAGCAGGACAGAGAACTTTATCAGTTAAAGCAGAAGGAGGCTGGGAAGGCAGTGAGAATAGCAAAGGCCCAAACCAAGGAAAAGATAGCCAATTCTGTTACGAAGGTGGATAAAACCTTTTATAGGTACATTAGGGGCAAAGAAAGACCAAGGGAGGGATACAGATATTTTATAAAGGGGAGGGAATGTGTTATGAGGGTTATAGTGAAAAAGCAGGGATACTGAAGGAATATTTCTGCTCAGTCTTCACAAAAGAAGAGGATGGGGAGGTATGTAAACCAAACAAGAGGAACACTCTGAATAGTGGAGTCAATACCAGTCCATTCACAGAAGAAAGGGTTTTGAAAGAACTCTTGAAACTGAGTATGGACAAAGCAATGGAGCCTGATGGGATTCTCACCAGAATTGTAAAAGAACTAAGGGTAGAACAAGTGACACCACTGACTACTGTCTTTAACAAATCTTGGGAGGATGGGGTGGTACCTGAGGACTGGAGGAGAGCAGATGTGATTCCACTTCACAAAAGTGGGAGCAGGGCAGAGGCAGGAAACTACAGACCTGTTAGTTTGACCTCAGTGGTAGGGAAAATGATGGAATCACTTTTGAAGGATAGAATTGTTGAGTACCTAGAGGCCAGTGGGGCACAGGACCCAAAGCAGCATGGATTCACAGTGGGAAGGTCATGTCAGATGAATCTAATATATTTTTTTGACTGGGTGATCAAAGTAGTAGACCAGGGAGGGGCTGTGGATATGGCCTACCTAGATTTTAGCAAGGCATTTGACACAGTCCCACACAAAAGATTAATATACAAGTTAGCCAGCCTTGGAGTGGGTCCCAAGAAGGTAGTCTGGATAAAAAATTGGCTGGACAGCAGAACACAAAGGGTAATAGTAAACAGACTCCACAATGAAGAAAGGAGGGTAACTAGTGGTGTACCACAGGGTTCAGTACTGAGACCGGTCTTCTTTAATGTCTTTATAAGTGACATTGGAGAGCATCTGGAAGGAAAATATGCCTCTTTGCAGATGACCCAAAGACCTGTAACAGGGTTGATACACAAGGTGGAGTGGAAAGGATAAAAAGGGACTTGGCAAGGTTGGAGGGATGGTCAAATGCATGGCAGCTCAGATTCAATGATAATAAGTGCAAGGCAATGCAGCTGGGAAACAAAAATCCAGGGGAAGAGTACACAATGGGGTGAGATACTAACAACAACAAAAATCAAAAGGGACTTAGGAGCAATTATATCAGATGACCTAAAGGTGAGCAAGCAATGTGAGAAGGCAGTAAGGACAGCTGGGGGATACTGGGATACAAAGGGAGAGGCATCAACAGTAGAAAACAGGAAGTTGTTATCCCTCTGTACAGACAGTTGGTGAGACCCCATCTGGAGTACTGCATGCGCTCTGGAGACCACATCTCTGCAAAGACATAGACAGAGTGGAGGCTGTTCAGAGGAGGGCAACCAAAATGGTGCAGGGTCTACACCAGAAGACATACAAAGAGAGATTAAAGCAGCTTAATATGTATACCCTCGAGGAAAGGAAGGAGAGGGGGGACGTGATAGAAACTTTCAAGTACCTCAAGGGAATTAACAAAGTCCAAGAGGGTAGCATCTTTCAGAAAAAGAGATGTGCAAGAACAAAAGGGGGCACAATTTGAAGATAGAGCGGGGGGGAACTCAGAGGTAATGTTAGAAAGTATTTTTTTCACAGAGAGGGTTGTGGATGCATGGAACAACCTCCCTGAGGAGGTTGTGAAGTCAAGAACAGTGGGAGAATTCAAGAATGCATGAGACAGACATAAAGCAATTCTAGTGTGGGGTAGGAGGAAGTAAGCTGTTGGTTAACTAGAATCTGCAGCTTATCCATCATGTAGGGAAATGGACAGACTAGGTGAGCCAAGTGGTCCTTATCTGCCATCAAATTCTATGTTTCTTTGTTTCTATATTGATGTCAAAGACTTCAAGCCCTAGTGGGAACACCAGGTCTAGGGTCTGGCTTTGCTGGTGAGAAGATCCAACACCTAACCATTCATCAATACTATTGCAGTGCAGGTCAGGCAATGTGTGTGAGCCAAAAAGGTTACTGCATTGTTCCTTGCCGTTTTATAATTAGTGATGGCACATTATATTTTTTCTCATTCTATAAGAAAACACTAGTTTGTAGCACCTGGAGATGAGCCTTGGCTCAGTGTGCCTTTCCCGGTCACCAAATGTTTAAATAAATAAAATTAAAAAAACATATGTATGAATTAAAACAGTATGGTATATTCAAAAAATGTTATATTTTTATTAAATTGTTTAATAGACTGTTTAAATAATTTGTATCTGTAGGCGTTATAATAGATGCCATTTTTTTACCATTACTACTGATAGCAATGAAAATCTGCATGTTTTCATTTTAACACAAAATAAATGTACAGGTAGTTTGGGTAGTATTTTGTAAAATTCTTTCTGGGTGCAGAATAATGTGCAATTGGAACAGGGGGGCAGGAGCAGGGGTGCAGCCTTGTAGAGTGAGTTGGAGCCCTTAAATCATGCTGAGATGCCAGTTCACAAGCTGCACTAATTATTTCTGGTGCCAGAGGCCATTGGTGTGGTGCAGGATTTGCACAAAAAAGATGCAGGCAGAGTAGGAAGACCAGGAGCTGTGACAGAATTGCTGTCATTTTTAAGGGTGTGGGCAGAGCCTACAACTGTTCTGCATCTGCTCTAAAAACAATCAGACTGTGTCATGTTTCCATTGGAGTTTTGAACGTATCCTTCCAAACCTCCAGTGGAGCTTCAAACACTCCACCACAGCTGCTCACTGCAGAACTCATTGACACTATTTCATCCACTAGTTCCACATTTCGGAGCAGAACTGTTAGTGCGTGTCACGTACATTCGCAGTTCTGCCAGAATTGACATCTTGGGATTTGCATTATGCCATTCAACACAATTGCGCATGCACGAGTGCCACGCATGTGCAGTTGTGTCGGTAGTGCCAATTCCTCGGCACATTTTAAGCTCACCACAGCCGTATTAGCTCTAGTTAGAACTTGCTAACTATGCTGCATCTTAACTTTTACTGTCTACTCTGACAAAACTCTGCCTAGGAAAGCACATAAAACAAAATCATTCCCTTGTGTCACGTAGTACTGATCTATCTCTTTCTATCTGTGGTGGCTGTAGGCTGCAGGTGTATTCTAGGCAGCTGGCGGTCCTGCTAACAGTCTGGTTTGTCTACCTAGACTAAGCTGTGAAATGCAGTCTTCTGGTGGTTATATATCCTACTAAGTAATAGCCATCAGCATTAGAGGGGTTTTAGAGGGCATTGAAAAGCTAAAATAAGAACCTCGAATTCAGGTGCAGAACTAGAAGTCCCATTCTGCAGCACTTCTGGTCTTACAATGTAAAACTCCCATGCTAAGGGTGTAGGGTTGCCACCTTTGGATGGGGCAAAACCCAGATCCTAAGCTCCGCCCCTGGCCCCACCCCTTTTCATGACTCATCATGCATTGTTCCTCCTAGAAGGCCATTTGTTATATCAATAAAAGACAACACTTAAAGCAGCAGTTTGAAAAAAATGTTAAGATACTGTACTGTACCTGTTAAAGTTACTTTCCTAGGTTCTTCCTAGTCATCCATTTACTTATGTATTTATTTATTGACACTGGTTTACCAAATAAACATACAGGGATACAATAAATATAATTTACAGATATGATCTGGGGGGAGACAAGGGAAACACTGTAAATAGCATACAACAGTAAACATGGTATATAATAATACATAAGAAATTGTTTCCTGTAATGTGTACTTTATATCTTTTTCTGGCTCCATTCCCTGTTCATGTCCACAGTACTGTTTTAAAGCCAAAGAAGTGACCATACTATTTTCTTGAGGAAAAAAAAATTATTTAAAACATTTAAAAATGCCTAAATTCTGTTAGAGATGAAAATGTTTACCAGCAAATGAAGGAGGAAGACAACTGGCTCTGTTACTGTTACAAAAGGTGGTGGCAGCTGTGCTGCTATGCCACTTTAAGATGCAGTGGAAAAGATTAGGTTAAGTAAGTGCTAATGGTGTTAATGGCCATACTTTACACCTCGCAGGCTGAATGCTTTCATAAACAAAGGGTTATATTGACAACAGAACTTGTCTGTAACCTGGACATGTAGCTGAAACAATGAATAATATGACAACATTTGTTTCAAAAGTATGTGAGCACTCAAAATGGCTCAAAAACCTGACCAACACGGAGTAAAACCGGATTACCTGATAAGGACCTTGAAAACCTGATCACCAGGTAAAAAACCTGACAGGTGGCAACCCTATAAGGGTGTGTCTTGAGTATGAGGAGGAGTTACTGTGGCAGAATCGCTGTCACTTTGAACTCTTCTGTATTTTAACTTTTACTCTCTACTCAGATGAAACACTGCCTAGGAAAGCCTGGACAGCAAAACAATTCCTTGTGTCACCTAGTTCTGCTCTAGAGCTTTCTGTCTATAATGACTGTAAGCTACAGGTGTACTCCGGGGAGCTGGAGGTCCTGCTAAAAGTATGGGGTAGGATTTTCAAAACATGGCACAAGACTTGCTTCCAGCCCTGCACCATGGCACTTACATTCTGGCAGTGCACCAAACCCTTTGCCACAACTGCTCCCAATTTTACAATCTCAGGTGCAGCTGTGACAGTTTCCACAAATTACCATAGCTTGCACCAAATATCTGGTACAAGCTCCATAAAAATGAGTTGGTCTAACTTGTAGCAATTGCCACATGGGATTGAAAAGCATGTCAGGTCAGCACAAGCCTCATACACTGTATTGTCAGTGCATAGAAACATAGAACTTAATGGCAGATAAGGACTGCCTGGCCCACCTGGTCTGCTCATTTCCCTACCTACTGTATAAGCTCCAGATCCTGTTTGATCTGCTGCCTACCTCCTCCTTCCTACCACTAGTTTTGCCTTCTGCCTGTCCCATGCATTCTTTAATTCAACAACTGTTTTTGCCCCCGCATCCTCCTGTTCCATGCATCCTCTACCCTTTCTGTGAAAAAATAATTCCTCACATTGTCCCTGAGTCTTCCCCCCTCCAGCCTCATATTGTGACCCCTTGCTCTTGGACATCTCCTGTTCTGAAATATATTGCCCTCTTGAACTCTGTTGATCCCATTCAGGTATTTGAATGTCTCTATCATATCCCCTTTCTCCCTCCAGAGTATACATATTGAGTTCTTTCAGTCTCTCCTCATCTAGTTTCTGGTGTAGCACCTGCACCATTTTTGTTGCCCTTCTCTGGACTGCCTCCACCATTTCTCTGTCCTTTCAGAGATGAGGTCTCCAGAACTGTATGCAGTACTCTAGATGAAGCCTCACCAACTGCCTGTACAGCAGCATCACCACCTCCTGTGTTCTACTGGTGATACCTATCCCTGTGCACCCCAGCATTCCACCAGCTTTCCTCACTGTCTTCTCACATTGTTTGGCTACTTTTAGATAATCTGTTCTGACTACCCCGAGGTCCCTTTCCATTTTGGTTAATGTTCATACATCTCCCACCCATTGGGTTTTTGTTCCCCATATGCATGATTTTGCACTTCTAGGCATTGATTCTGAGCTGCCACACTCTTGACCACTCCTCCAACTTGCCTAAGTCTCTCCTCATTTGTTCCACCCCCATGGAGTGTCAACACTATTGCAGATCTTGGTGTCATCTGCAAAGAAGCATACCTTTCCTCTGAGTCCATCTGCAATGTCACTTATAAAGCCATTAAAGAGAACAGGCCCCAGCACTGAACCCTCTATCACCCTGCTGTTTACCCCCCTTTCTTTAGATTGAACATGGCTTACCAGCACCCTCTGAGTCCTGTTGCTAAGCCAATTTCTGACCCAGTTTATCACCTTGAGACCTACTCCCAGATTTCCCAACTAGTTTACTAACCTTTTGTGTGGGACTGTGTCAAATACCTTGCTAAAATCTAGATAGGCCATGTCCACCAGCCTCCCTGATCTACTACCCTTGTCACCCAGTAAAAGAAATCTATCAGATTCATTTGACATGCTTTTCCTATTGTGAATTCATGTTGCCTTGGGTCCAGTGCCCTGCTGGCTTCTAGATATTCTACAATCCTTTCCTTTAACACTGATTCCATCATCTTTCCCACCACTGAGATCAAACTGACCAGTCTATAGTTACCTGCTTCTACCTTGCTCCCAGTCTTGTGAAAGCTTATCATGTTCGCCCTCCTTCAGTCCTCTAGTACTACTCCCTCCTCCAACGATTTGTTGAATATGGTTGTCAGTGGTGAAAGTATCACCTCTTTGAGCTGTTTTAATATTCTGCGATGTATCTCAACAAGCCCCAATGCCTTATCCCCTGCAGTTTCAAGAGTTCCTTTAGGACTCCCTCCTTTGTGAATGGACTGGTGTCTACCCCTCTTTCCTGTGTGTGCCTACTTGCTAATATCATTCCATCCCCCTCCACTTCTTTTGTGAATACTGAGCAAAAGTATTTGTTCAGTATCTCAGTCTTCTCCGGGTTTCCTCATCCCACTCCCCCCACCCCAGCCTCTCTATCCCTCCTTTGGCCTTTCTTCCTTACCTTATGTACCTGAAGAAGGTTTTGTCCCCCTCCTTTACTGCCTGGTCTATCCTTTCCTTTGTTTTTGCCTTTGCACTTCTGACTGCTTTACCCACCTCCCTTTGCTTTGCTGATACAGTTCCTTGTGTTCCTCCCTTTTTATTTCCTGAATTACAGTTTTTTTTCTCACTAATCTTCCCTTCCACTTTTTTTGAAAACCATATTGGTTATCTTTTTCTTCTGTCTTTGTTCACTAGCTTCATACAAAGGTTTGTTGCCCTCTGTTATGGCTCTTTCGAGATTGTCCCATTGTACCTCTACTCCCCCTTCCTCACCCTGTGCCAGTGTTTTCTTGAGGCATTCACCCATTTTAGTAAAGTGAACCTTTTTAAAGTTAAGGACTCTGGCTTTAGTGTGCCTTGGTTCTTCTACTGTCATTACCCTGAACCATACTGTATGGTGGTTGCTTGACCTCAGAATGGCTGCCCACTGATACATTCAGAATTCTGTCTCCATTTGTGAGCACCAGGTTCAATATTTCCCTCTTATGGGTTGTTCCTGCACAAGTTGTTTGAGGCATGCCCCTTGCAAGGCATCCAGAATGACTTTGCTACTGGATGTGGCTGCAGCATGGATGCTCAAGTTATCATCAGGCATATTTAGGTTCCCTACCAACAACACTTCTCCTTTCTTTGTCATTTCCAGGATGCTGTCTAGCATTACCCTATCTGTTTCCTCCCCTTGCATGGGTGGCTCTGTAGATAGCCCCTGTATGGATAGTGGTGCCATTTCCTGACTCCAGTGTGACCCACTTGGGGCTGGCACCGGGGCTTGCAGTGATCTAAAGCTTTTGAAAATCCTGCCCTGGTGCGTGTGCCTGCACCGAGCTGTATATTGCAGACTTTTGTGGTTATATATCCAAATAAACAATACCTATCAGTAGTGTAGGAGGGGTGGAGGTCCTTAAAAAGCTAAAATTAGACCTTTTAATCCCATTTTTAAACCAGAAGTGCCATTTTTGGCATTCTTATTTACTCTCATAAAATTCTCATGCTAAGCAAGCATTAGTGATCATAGGAATAGACAACAAGCAGGCAGAGGCAAACATATCTACCTGCATTTGCCAAGGTAGCAGAGGTAGTGACACCACTCTAACCTTTTCCATTCTTGACAGGGTAAGGGATTATGTTTTATAACCATGTGATATAAAAAATATGGTTCCTACAGGGGACTTTTTAGAGTCATGTTGTAGAGAAGGCTCTGTTATTCAGTGCCATGTCTGTAAAATGCACTCCTCTGCCATTAATTCAGAACCTGTTGGTGAATATGGTTGTGACAAATGCAATATAAATTTGGGGCTTAAGTGGAGCTTAATAACATAAAATGTTAATTTGCACATTCTCCAGAAATAAACAAAGAAAACAGGAGCTGAAAACAAGTTCCAATCTAACACAGTAACTGAAAGAAGGAACTGCTCAAGGAGGAAATAGATTCAGACAGCAGAACATCTAACCTAGAACATAATCCAAAAACAGGGAGGAGAGCAAAGACTCCCTTGAAAATGATTGGTGTCTGGTTAAGAATGGGAAAGTGAGAAGAAGGAGAGTAATCTCACATGTCTCTAATCTGAATCCTTTAAGTAACAAATTCATTTCCCTAGACCAAGAAAACCAGAATCATTTATCATATGTTGTCAAACTAAATTTAGTCACTACTGACAGCACTTTGCCAAATAATCATTCTCCTTACTCAGTTAGATCTAAATTAGCAACTGATGTCACAGTAGTTAGGTTCTCTGATACTTGTCCCTGTAGAGATGATAAGGAGAGAACACAGTAGTCACGTGCCTCCCAGAGGCTAACATTGGGGATGTTTGGACATGAATCACCCCGATTTATGAGTAAATTAAAGCCTCATCTTATTAATACACTTCATGTGGGAACAAATTATGTTACAGTCATGAAGAGGACATATCCCATGACCTAATCAATATGAGTAAGGAGCTACACTCCCAAGATTGCAGGATCGCTATCTCTGACATCCTTCCTATACTGAAAGCAGGCAAGGACAAAAAGAAAACAATTAACTTTATTAATATTAGGCTTGCTAATTGGTGTGCGGAATACAATTTGACATTGATAAACACATGGGGTAAATTATATCAAAGAGATAATTTGTTTTCTAAGGATGGACTACATTTGAATAAAATAGGAGAAAAGATTTTATAGCAGTGCAGTAATTAAACAGCACCACGTAATTGTGGTGGTGTTACCAAACAAATCAAGACATGAGCAACACTAAGTTCAGCACCCACCACAAAAAGAGAGTCTCACCAAAATGTTCAGTAAAAACTGCCATATTTAATGCAGAAGCAAGTGTACATCCACACCATGCCAGAACTGATATTCAAGCTAGCAGGTGCTCACAGACTACATTTCACTCAGGTACTACTGAGCTTTATATGGCCAATAGCATGTGAACAAACAAAGAATTTAATACAAATGTCAAGAAAGTGCTACACCAATCAGTGCTTAATTCAATTAATTACATTTTGTTAAAAAAAACACTTGGAAGACTACTCAGAGTGCATTCTCTATCAATTCCATTTAATTTAAGCACCACTGAGCAGTTACCCGGCACATACTTATTGATTTGTTCATTAACTAAGTAATCAACACAGATTCTTTTTAAATTAAATTAGTGATTCAGTTTGTGTAAAATGTATATGTAAACACGAGAACCACCACAAGGCATAAAAGAACCAAACCTCTGGTACTAAATGTTATAATCTTACATTAGAGTGTCTTTTAAAAAATCAGCTATATCTATGTTTTCATTTAAACCACCTTCATCACCTGGCTCCTAAGGTATAGATCCAGAAGTTCTCCATTTGGTCAATTAGTTTTTCCACTCCTCTCCATGATACCCTATTCCATTGTTTTGATACCTATAAAACTGACCACATGTTGCATTCCTGGACTGCTCATAAGGGGCCCTATGGACAAAGCCCACACGGCATGCACAGGGTGCATACATAACCAGCAGGAGCAGATACATAGTTATGCCTGGGTTATGCCCCCTATCATCAGACATACACCTCACATACACCTCTCACTGTATTCCTGGTCTATTGTACTGTGATACTGCTATTTTGCACTAACATTGTAGATATGGGCACCCATTGTATACTCATGAGTGCTAGGAATGTGCTTTGCTGCTAAGATATGCTAATATTGCCAAGCATGATTCATTATACCTCACTATAATACATTTATCTAGATTAGTTTGTCTTTCATAGATATTCCATACATAATCTTCCCAATTACTGATATGATGACTCTGAGGGATCATCAGTGATTACTGTATACTTATATTATCATATAATTATGTTTAGTGTGTATTTTACACTCAAGCAGATATGCCACATGCAATAGGGACCTGTCACCAGTTCTCTTTGTTTAAGCAAGCTGACACAGAGAGAAAGCATTTGTTATGTCTATATTTTATACTGTATGTAAGCAGGAAATACTGCATGTAGTTTGAACCAGTCAGCATTTCTTTTATCTAGGCAATAATGCTAACGGAAGCATACTCGGTCTGATATGGTACTCATTAGTAATTCTGTCTCCTAAGTCATTCTCCAATGGAGAATGACTTAGGATCAATACATAGTGTTTCTCATATCTGTAACTATGAGGTAATCTCTGTTGCTTTGCTGTTATCTGTAGTATATGGTTGTCTCCAACTCACTGTAGTGTGCTAGAAGAGCTGGGAGAGAGACAAGACCTTAGAGAACCTAAAATCTGCAATCCTGGAGATTATGTACATAATTCAGGAGAAGTGGTGAGAAATCCATCTCCGTTATAACATTCTTTGTCACATGCTTGGCGTAAGTAGTATAATAAACATTATTAGTACTCCTTGCTTGTTTACAAAAGTTCTTGGCAGACTCTGAGACACAAGAATCTGTATTATTATTATTTACCATACACACCAAGAGTGTTTAGATTGCATAAATGGCGCCCACGAGTGGAGTCTGGATGTTTGCCAAGTTTCATTTTAATTTCATCTGTAAATTAAAACAATGGGCAGGAAATCCCAGTAACAAGCAGTAGAAAGTGTCTTCTGTTTAACTTTTCAGTGTGTTGTGTGTACCACAGTGCAGACAAAACACTATCTTAGCAGAATATTCAATCTCTGTGCAATGAGTTGTTTTATTTTTTTTTCCTATTCTGTGGGAACACACAGCTGTTAAGGGATCTGAACAGACAGACTGCTTTCTTGTGGATTCATATCCTAATGGGTATATACTCATCTAGGAGACCACATACACCAAAGGCTGCTTGTGTCCTGTCATGAACTTTGGTTGCAAACAAAGTTTTTGATCCATAGACAGCTAAGGGCTTCTTATCTTATATGACATGTCAAAATATAACAGTGCTGAGTTAAAGATGGATACCTTAATAAACCAAACTGCTAACAGTAGCTGGTTTGATTTTGCTGAAGTAGCAGAATCCAATGGTAGACCAATAAGGGATATCATTGTCTATTATGGGGAATTGAAAAATGGTACCAATGATCCTGTAGGATTATTAATTGCAACGTTGTTTAATTGTTTTGTTGCTGTTCTAAGTAAGATATCTGTTTTGGAATCAGAGTATATTGCTTGCAAAATGAAGAATGCTGCTTGCAAGCAGGAGATTAGTCTGGAGAGGGAGTCTCATAAAGAAAAAATATCTGGACTACTGTCTGAGCTACAATCTGTCTGTCTAGAAAATAAGTATCTCTTTAATGAGAGAAGCAGCCATGACCTGCATGCCTAAAGAGATAATGCTGAAAAGGAAAAACTTATTAGAAAAAAAGGTTTTCAAACTAATGGTGTTCTGGATAGTAAGACTGATTCCTTACGTTTTGAAAACAAGGAACTTAGAGATAAGTCTGAAGTAATTTCTGAAAGAGTTAACGTGCTGGTATTTCAACACCAGACCTTGACTGAGTAGCGTGATTCAGTATGTTTTAATTACAGCAGACTTGAAATGAAGGTTTTCAATATAAACCATGAGACAGCTTCTGTTGATAAAAAAACAAGTTTTACAAGATGTGATTAAAAACAATGCACTTCACAGTGTGCTAACTCCTGTATCTGAGCAGTTAGAATGTAGGAGTAAAAAGCCAGATACGGCGCCGTCAGACAGAGGTATTGGCAGGGCATACTAACTTAATGCCCAAAGACCTTGTCTCTTCTGATGTTGAAGAGTTTGATTTTGAACACTCACAGTAAGCTGTGGGGTGGACGAGAGCAAAGGCTAGCCATTTGTTTTTCTGTGATTCACAAAATGGAGAATTGTTAGTGTCTCAAAATGGTAGACACACATGTCATCAGGTTGCATCCCCATACCATTCACAAGATGGCTGCTCATTGTCATGTGATGATGGTCATGACACAGTAACCCAAGATGCCCATGAGGTAATCCAAAATGGCCAACCACCACACCATGGAGATTCGATCCTGCAGTCACAGGGACCTATGATTGATGCCATAACAAAACAAAACAAATCAGAGTTTTTTGGCATGATTAATAATGTTATCAGTAACATTAGTGTTTCTTAAGGACATGTCTGATGCTGCAGAAACAGCTTATGCTTGTTTTATTAGCATGTCCTTGGATAAAGAATACATTGAAGTTAATTACATGAATTATTATGATTCTACCCTATGCAATTTAATATCAGTTTTCCCTGAGAAGACTGAACGGTCTGCTTTTAATATGCGGTGCACTAATACCTTAAGCTGCAAGATTAAAAAAAATGTTGCTACCATTCAGTAACATTCTGGTGGGGAAAGCCACTTTACATTTGATGGGAAGGGGACAACCCTGATTCTGAAAGCCCCATGGCTGTGATATTTTCAGCATCACAGGCCACGTTGGTGGGGGAGGGTTACAGGTTTGATTTTTAAACCTAAGCTGAGAACTGTTTCAGCACTATTTTCTCCACCCTGATGGCTACTGAACCACAATCCATAGCTGGAGAACTGCATGCAGCTTGCACAACATTCTTCTCCACTGTGCAGGCACTCTTGATAGTGTCAGCACTACCAGCACATGATACAGAACCCCCTCCATCAGTGACACCTGGATCATCCCATACTGTGGGTGCAGTAGCAGGCACAAGCCAGGAACAGTCTGGGTTATTCCCAGTGCACACTATGGCAGGCACTACTGACAAGAAGGTACAAGGTATCCTAATGCTGATATCATTGTCTTGTCTTTTGGGATCACCAACCATCGTCCCAGCATTGGTTAATCCTAACACAGTTTTATGGTATTATTTTGAAACTGCCACATCAGATAATGCAATCTCAGCGGTTTTAGCCCAAACGTACAATGGACACATCAAAACCATTGCTTATGAATCCCAGATGCTTGCCGTAGAAGAGCTAAAATACAGCCTTTGTGAAAGGACTCTTTCGGCTACATACCGGGGCAGTGAGATACTTTATGTACATCATTGGATATGCACCCATTGTACTGCATTCCAACCATTTGTTAACTACATTTCTGTTGTCAGACAGAGAGAAAGATGACTCTGTATCCAATGCCAGACTTACACACTGGTCTCTCATTTTACAGGATTATGACATCACTGTCCTTCCTATCAAAACTTCATCATTGTTTGCCCATGGCCTACAATTTACAGGATAGACCCATGATTGTCACTCCAACCCCCTGACCTACCTGTCCCAGTGCTCTTTCTGACAGAACCTCAGAAAGTTTTACAGGACACCACTGTGTGTCATGTTTTGACTGATGACTCAGCCACACATACCAATGAGGGTCAGATAGCAGGGTTTGGAATTATTTTACATTCTAATGATGACAAAGTGTGCATGGCTAGTAATTGCATCACCGTATATGTATGATTCACAGGCAATATTAAAACCCGCCTGGCAAATAAAATGAAAAGCAGGGAAGTGAGGAGCCTCCTAATTACCACACATATTTGTGGATTGTTTTGAGAGCTGGAATGTCCTTGAGAACGACACAGCTTGTGTTAAGAAAGAAATGAAGAGATTTTTCCTTACGTAGAATGATACCATCACTCCATGAGAGGGATGAGGGTTGCAGTCTAACAAAATGTCCTTGAGATAATTACAGAAAGCACTTCAGATACAATGTTTTTATTACAGTTTCTAATTGGGTCTGTTTCTCTCTAAACTGAACTTCTTTGGCAGAAGCCAAACTTCTGTTCCAATTCTCTGTTATTACATCTGAGGAATACAGTGACTTGATTGTGTACATCAGAACTCTAATCAGTTTAAATACTGTATATTCATAAGGTTCGATCATGTTGTAAGTATATTCTTTATGCTTTATAAGAAGGACCCTTATTTGAGGGCAGTGTTTATTCCTTAATAAAGGAACATGGGAATAACTTCCAGAAATAGCTCTTATAAAAAAGTGAAAATGACATTTACCTATCCAGTGATGGTCTACTCATTTGGAACATCACTGCTATAACATTCATGAAAAGTTACGAGTAATTCCTGAACACCTGACAGTAGATTTTATCTACTGTACCAAATACATAGTAATCAAACTGGAGGACACCAGTGAGTCAGTAAAAAAACTAGACAGACTGAAATCCTCAGTCTTGTGGTCACAAATGAGAAATGATGTAGAACGCTACATTAGTAACTGTTTGATCTGTGAACAGAACAATCCTATACCAGCTAGGAAAAATACAATTAGGCCCCTGGAAGAAAATCCAGTTTGACTACATCGGCCTTATGCCAACCACTAAGAACAACTAGTTTGCACTAGTGATCACTGACCTATTTTCCAAACAGTTAAAAGCTATCCCAAAACAGAACAACACAGTCAAAGTGACTGGAAATGTCTTGATAAAATAGCTATTTACTAGGTAAATTCTGATTACAGGGATTCAGCTTTATACCCAAAGTAAAACAGGAAATTCTGGATTTGTTATGGGTAAAACAAAAGTTTCATATCCTTTACAACCCATAGTCATCAGGACAGGTGGAATGGGCTAACAGGCAGGTCAAAGTTATGTTATAATAAACTTGTTCAGAAAACTCAAATGCTGGAATTCATTATTACCTTCACTCTTTATGGCAATAAGAAGGATACCCTCTGCAGGTACACAGTGTACCCCCTTTTTGAAATCATGACTGGATGGTCCATGAGACTCCCAGAACATTTACTTTTGGACCTGTGTACTGACACTACTGATGGAACATCAGCAGATAAATATGTTAAATATATCAAACAAGACATCTAAGAGGTACACCTGTTTGCTTCACAACGTATGGCAAGGCCCAACAACAGGCCCTATCCTAGTGTAAACAAACTCAGTCCAGCAGTCTACCGCATTTGACTGCCTCACTATAACAGTCATTGATAAATGGCTACATGCCAATCAAATAAACCTGTTTAAAGGAGACTAAATTACTTTTCCATACCCCAATAGGCAGAATAGTACTAAAGTAATTATGTTTTTCTTTTGCCTTTCCTTTTAGGTTCCAGAGAGAGAGATGCTTACTTTTATGCTTATTCTTTTTAGAAGTATGGGTCTTCTTACAAGCCCAATCTGCACATTTTATTGCAGATAGAAATGAATGACCTATTCCTAAACAGATTGTTGAAGCAGAATACTTCACAAGCCCAGATGATTAAATTGCATCCTGCGGAATTCACACTAAAATCCTAAAATACATGTTCATTGTCCAGAAGGGTGGTGAGTCCCTACTGAATGTTATGATCATTGCTTTGCATCAATTCTAACAGCTAGACTTGATCTGGACTCCTGTTTACATTTTATTGATAATCAGGAATTTTGCATCAAAAAATGATATGGCAATAAAAGTCATTTGAGCTTAAGGTTTTTAACACAATGATGTCCCATAATTTGTGACACTTAATACTGAGTACCCAAAACAAAACCCTGGCCCACCCAGTGGTCTAACAGCCACTTCTCAAGCAGGTACTCTAGTTAATAATGCACAGTTAATGCACATCCCAGTGATTTTTAAATCTTACCCGTTAGAACTTGGAATGATTTGTTATATGTTTCACAATAAACATATCCCACTTTTTTTTTTCCATAATGATGTGTTTGGATAACCTGGCAGCATGCCAGGTACTCATTAAAGACTCCCTATACAGGGACTGATAGCACCACACACATACAGGATTTTCACATCCTTACTGCTAGTGGTACATCTTATGACTGTAAACTTACCCAAACACACTAGGCATTTTGGTTTTGTTTTGTTTTTCTTATTTTTAAAAACAACACAGGTTTAGACTAAGGCCTATTTGGATCTGACATATCTATTTGAAATAGGGCTGATATAGCCATTATTCAAGCACATATGATAAAGGTTCATGATAGTATGAAATATAATCTTATACCCCCCAATTGCATGGTATGCATGATTTTGCTCATTAAGAGTGATTTACATTTACATTATTAGGGATATTATGAAGGGGTTTGACCTGACAAATGTTCATGTTAATGAATTAATTTCTGCTCACATTAAGGAAGCAGATGAGCATCACATAGATACTAAAGTCCTTTGCACTGCCTATAGCTATTACTGTATGTTCTTACAACCTTTTGGTTATCTCTCCTGCAATCTGGAATTGGGATATATCCTTGATCTCATACATGACAGACGTATGGGTCAATGGCATTGCCACATTTTACACTTCTATTGCATGTGTTAACAAATGTTTATTTGAATCTAGCACTATTCCCTTGTCAATGGTAAGGAACCTTGGATATGTCACCACACACACCAGTATTGCTACATGTTTTGAAACTTATTCCTGCACAATCCAGGAAGCCATGTTTGTGACTCTCACAGTGTCATTTCCACATTTTCATCCGGCAACATCCATCTCTGATCATCTGGCAACTGTCCATTCTATTGATCATCTTGATGGAAACTTTCATTATGAAAAGGTTGAAACTATGTCCTTTCCTTGTTTACCATGAGGTCTTGGAATCGTGACTGACTCTGAACTTTGAATGTCATACCTGAAAGGAACATGACCTTTTATGCAGATGTGACATTTTCCAACTTGTCTTACTAACTTGTGAATGCAGGCCTAATAACTGAAATTGGGTTTCCATTTTTGAACTTTCAAATCAACTGTATTCAGTGCAGCCAATTAAGATTCTACAATCACGCTCATTGCCATGCATACTATGAAGCTAGTCTGGGGTGGGGGCGATCCCCTAACTCAGCAAGACGACTCTTCTTCATTAGATCTACAATCAAGAAATCAATTTTCTTCACTGTTTGCTTTCCAAGCCTGGCCGGCACCTCATACAAACTGAGTACTGTCATAAACTTTTGCACTTTGTGCAGCCATTTGATCATTTTCAACTGAACACTGTTGCTATTTCATTATAAAACTCAATGTGCAATCAAATGCAACCTCTGCTGAGGCATCTGAGAATATTGCTACTTCCTGAACATTTTGATCAACCTTTGGAAACTCTGAATGCATCAGATTTAAACTCTGAATCTTCATCTCACACTTGAAGAAACCCTGGCTTTATCCCTGGAAATGTTCCTAGTTTATGGCTTGTGGACATTGATATTTTGTGTCCTGTTCAACTTACCAACTGAAAAATGCCATCCTTCAAGGTGGTATAATCTGTTGACATGGAACATTGTGTGGTGACCAACTATACATTCTTCTGATATGGACTAAAAGTTATGCAAAGTGAACTTTTCTAACTACTGTTTTTACTTCCTAAATGGGTAATAGGTTATACGGTAATCACACCTGTTCCCATCCTGGAACCAGATATCATTAAATCAAGTCCTTACTATCTTGATGTCTCTTCAATTTCTTTCCAATAGGACAGATACACACCTGATATATATCAGTATTTACTGATTGTTTTGATATTGAAAAACCCAACTGTGAAGTTTTATTCCAAATATTTATAGTAATACAAGGTTTACTAACATTTTCCCTTATAATTACATTTTGTTGTTTAAGGAAAACCCTGAAACACTGCCGTGACCAGTTACTTTCCTCTGTCAGGCACGTCCCATGGGACTGTAGATGAATGGTGCTTAACTGCCATCTTTTTGTTGTGCTGCCACTTTTGCAATTAGGGCAACAAAGAGGGATAGTTATGCCTGGGTTTTTCCCCCTATCATCCCACATACACCTCACACTGTATTCCTGTTCTATTGTCCTGTGATACTGCTATTTTGCACTAACATTGTAGATATGGCACCCATCTTATATGCATGAGAGGTAGGAATGTGCTTTGCTGCTAAGATATGCTAATATTGTCATGCATGATTCATTATACCTCACTATAATACATTTATCTAGATTAGTTTTCCTTTTATAGATATTCCAAATATAATCCAGCTAATTACTGATATGATGACTCTGAGGGATCATCAGTGATTATTGTATACTTATATTCTCATATAATTATATGTAGTGTATATTTTACACTCAGGCAGATATGCCTGGTGCAATAAGAACCTGACAGCAGTTCTTTTTGTCTAAGGAAGCTGACACAGACAGAAAGCCTTTGTTATGTCTATGTTGTATACTGTATGTAAGCAAGAAATGCCACATGTAGTTTGAACCAGTCAGCATTTCTTTTGACTAAGCTATAATGCTAATGGAAGCATATTTTCTCTCATGTGATACTCATTAGTAATCCTGACTCCTATGTCATCATCAAATGAAGAATGACTTAGGACCAATACATATTGTTTCTCATATCTGTAACTATGAGGTAATCTCTGTTGCTATGCTGTTATCTGTAGTATACAGTTGTCTCCAACTCAATGTAGTGCGCTAGAAGACAGGGGAGAGAGACAAGACCTTAGAGAACCTAAGATCTGCAATCCTAGAGATTATGTGCATTATCCAGGAGAAGTGGTGAGAAATCCATCTCCCTTATAATTTTCTTTGTCACGTGCTTGGCGTAAGTAGTATATTAAACATTATTAGTTCTCCTTGCTTGTTTACGAAAGTTTCTTTGCAGACTTCGAGACACAAGAATCTGTATTACTATTATTTACCCTACACACCAAGAGTGTTTAGATTGCATAAATGGCAACCATGAGTGGAGTCTGGATGTTTGTCAAGTTTCATTTTAATTTAATCTGTAAATTAAAACAAAGGGCGGGAAATCCCAGTAACAAGCAGTAGAAAGTGTCTTCTGTTTAACTTTTCAGTATGTTGTGTGTACCACAGTGTGGACAAAACATTCTCTTAGCATAATATTCAATCTCTGTGCAATGAGTTGTTTTATTTTTTTTTTCCTATTCTGTGGGAACACACAGCTGTTAAGGGATCTGAACAGACAGACAGATTTCTTGTGGATTCAAAATCTAATGGGTATATGCTCATCTAGGAGACTACATACACCAAAGACTGTTTGTGTCCTGTCATGAACTTTGGTTGCAAACAAAGTTTTTTGATCTACAGACAGCTAAGTGTTTCTTATCTTATATGACATGTCAAAATATAACAGTACTGAGTTGAGGCTGGATACCTTAATAAACCAAACTGCTAACAGTAGCTGGTTTGATTTTGCTGAAGTAGCAGAATCCAATGGTAGCCCAATAAGGGATATCATTGTCTATTATGGGGAACTGAAAAATGGTACCAATGATCCTGAAGGATTATTAATTGCAACGTTGTTTAATTGTTTTGATGCTGTTCTAAGATATCTGTTTTGGAATCGGAGTATATTGCTTGCAAAATGGAGAATTCTGCCTGCAAGCAGGAGATTAGTCTGAGGAGGGAATCTCATAAAGAAAAAAAATATCTGGACTACTGTCTAAGCTACAATCTGTCTGTCTAGAAAATAAGTATCTCTTTAATGAGAGAAGCAACCATGACCTGCAAGCCTTAAGAGATAAGGCTGAAAAGGAAAAACTTATTAGAAAAAAAGTTTTCAAACTAATGGTGTTCTGGAAAGTAACACTGATTCGTTACGTTTTGAAAACAAGGAACTTAGAGATAAGTCTGAAGTAATTTCTGAAAGAGTTAACGTGCTGGTATTTCAACACCAGACCTTGACTGAGTAGCGTGATTCAGTATGTTTTAATTACAGCAGACTTGAAATGAAGGTTTTCAATATAAACTATGAGACAGCTTCTGTTGATAAAAAGCAAGTTTTACAAGATGTGATTAAAAACAATGTACTTTACAGTGTGCTAACTCCTGTATCTGAGCAGTTAGAATGTAGGAGTAAAAAGTCAGATATGGCGCTGTCAGTCAGAGGTATTGGCAGGGCATACTAACTTAATGCCCAAAGACCTTGCCTCTACTGATGTTGAAGAGTTTGATTTTGAACACTCACAGTATGCTGTGGGGTGGACTAGAGCAAAAGCTAGCCATTTTTTTTTTGTGATTCACAAAATGGAGAATTGTTAGAGTCTCAAAATGGTAGACACACATGTCATCAGGTTGCATCACAATACTATTCCCAAGAAAGCTGCTCATGGTCATGTGATGATGGTCATGACACAGTAACCCAAGATGCCCATGAGGTAATCCAAAATGGCCAACCACCACACCATGGAGATTCGATCCTGCAGTCACAGGGACCTATGATTGCTGCCATAACCCAACAAAACAAATCAGAGTTTTTTGGCATGATTAATAATGTTATCAGTAACATTAGTGTTTCTGAGGGACATGTCTGATGCTGCAGAAATAGCTTATGTTTGTTTTATTAGCATGTCATGGATAAAGAACACATTGAAGTTAATTACATGAATTATTATGATTCTACCCTATGCAATTTAACATCAGTTTTCCCTGAGAAGACTGAACGTACTGCTTTTCCTATGCAGTGCATTAATACCTTAAGCTGCAAAATTAAAAACAGTGTTGCTACCATTCAGTAACATTCTGGTGGGGAAACCCACTTTACGTTTGATGGGGAAGGGGACAACTCTGATTCTGAAAGCCCCATGGCTGTGATATTTTCAGCATCACAGGCCACGTTGGTAGGGGAGGGTTACAGGTTTGTTTTTTGGACCTGGGCTGATAACTGTTTCAGCACTATTTCCTCCACCCCAATGGCTGCTGAAACACAATCCATTGCTGGAGAACTATGTGCAGCTTGCACACAATGTTTCTCCACTGTGCAGGCACCCTTGATAGTATCAGCACTACCAGCACATGATACAGAACCCCCTCCATCAGTGACACCTGGATCATCCCATACTGTGGGTGCAGTAACAGGCACAAGCCAGGAACAGTCTGGGTTATTCCCAGTACACACTATGGCAGGCACTACTGACAAGAAGGTACAAGATATCCTAATGCTGATATAATTGTCTTGTCTTTTCGGATCACTAACCATGGTCCCAGAATTGGTTAATCCTAACACAGTTTTAGAGCATTATTTTGAAACTGCCACATCAGATAACGAATCTCAGCAGTTTTAGCCCAAACATATAATGGACATATCAGAACCATTGCTTATGCATCCAAGAAGCTTGCCCCAGTAGAGCTAAAATACAACCTTTGTGAAAAGACTATTTTTGGCTACGTACTGGGCAGAGAGATACTTTATGTACATCATTGGATATGCACCCATTGTCATGCATTCCAACCATTTGCCAACTAAATTTCTGTTATCAGACAGAGTGAAAGATGACTCTATATCCAATGCAAGACTTACACACTGGTCTCTCATTTTACAGGATTATGACATCACTGTCTTTCCTATCAAAACTTCATCATTGTTTGCCCATGGCCTAGAATTTGCAGAAGAGACTCATGATTGTTCACTCCAACCCCCTGACCTACCTGTCCCAGTGCTCTTTCTGACAGAACCTCAGAAAGTGTTAAAAGACACCGCTGTGTGTCATGTTTTGACTGATGACTCAACCACACATACCAGTGAGGGTCAGATAGCAGGTTTTGGATTTGGTTTACATTCTAATGATGACAGAGTGTGAATGGCTAGTAATTGCATCACCATATATGTACGATTCACAGGCAATGTTAAAACACGCCTGGCAAATAAAAAGAAAAGCAGAGAAGTGAGGAGTCTCCTAATTACCACACATATTTTTGGATTGTTTGGAGAGCTGGAATGCCCTTGAGAATGACACAGCTTGTGTTAAGAAAGGAATAAAGAGAATTTTCCTTACGTAGAATGATACTCGCACTCCATGAGAGGGTTAAGGGTTGCAGTCTTACAAAATGTCCTAGAGTTAATTACAGAAAGCACTGCAGATACAAAGTTTTTATTACAGTTTCTGATTGGGTCTGTTTCTTTTTAAACTGAATTTCTTTGGCAGAAGACAAACTTCTGTTCCAATTCTCTGTTGTTACATCTGAGAAATACAGTGACTTGATTGTGTACATCAGAACTCTAATTAGTTTAAATACTGTATATTCATAAGGTTCGAACATGTTGTATGTATATTCTTTATGCTCTATAAGAAGGACCCTTATCTGAGGGCAGTGTATATTCCTTAATAAAGGAACTGGGGAATAACTTCTACAACTAGCTCTTATAAAAAAGTGAAAATGACATTTACCTACCCAGTGATGGCCTACTCATTTGGAACATCACTGCTATAACACTCATGAAAAGTTACTGGTAATTCCTGAACACCTGACAGTAGATTTTATCTACTGTACCAAATACATAGTAATCCAACTGGTGGACTCGAGTGAGTCTGTAAAAACACTAGACAGACTGAAATCCTCAGTCTTGTGGTCACAAATGAGAAATGATGTAGAATACTACATTAGTAACTGTTTGATCTGTGAACAGAACAATCCTATACCAGCTAGGAAAAATACAATTAGGCCCCTGGAAGAAAATCCAGTTTGACTACATTGGCCTTATGCCAACCACTAAGAACAACTAGTGTGCACTAGTGATCACTGACCTATTTTCCAAACAGTTAAAAGCTATCCCAAAACAGAACAACACAGTCAAAGTGACTGGAAATGTCTTGATAAAATAGCTATTTACTAGGTAAATTCTGATTACAGGGATCCAGCTTTATACCCAAAGTAAAACAGGAAATTCTGGATTTGTTATGGGTAAAACAAAAGTTTCATATCCTTTACAACCCATAGTCATCAGGACAGGTGGAATGGGTTAACAGGCAGATCAAAGTTATGTTATAATAAACTTGTTCAAAAAACTCAAAGGGCTGGAATTCATTATTGCCTTTACTCCTTATGGCAATAAGAGGGACACCCTCTGCAGGTACACAGTGAACCCTATTTTCAAAATCATGACAGGGTGGTCCATGAGACTCCCAGAACATTTACTTTTGGACCTGTGTACTGTCACTGCTGATGGAACATCAGTAGATAAATATGTTAAATATCTCAAACAAGACATCCAAAAGGTACACCTATTTGATTCACAACATATGGGCAAGGCCCAACAACAGGGCCTATCCTAGTGTGAACAAACTCAGTCCAGCAGTCTACTGCATTTGACTGCCTCTCTATAGCAGTCATTAATAAATGGCTACATGCCAATCAAATAAACCTGTTTAAAGGAGATTAAATTACTTTCCCATACCCCAATGGGCAGAATAGTACTAAACTCACTATGTTTTTCTTTTCTCTTTCCTTTTAGGTTCCAGAGAGAGAGATGCTTACTTTTATGATTATTCTTTTTAGAAGTATGGGTTTTCTTACAAGCCCAAACTGCACATTTTATTGCAGATAAGATTCAGTGACCTAATCCTAAACAGATTGTTGAAGCAGAATACCTCACAAGTCCACATGATTTAATTGCATCCTGTGGAATTCACACTAAAATCCTGAAAGAGATGTTCATTGTCCAGAAGGGTGGTGAGGCCCTACTGAATGTTATGATCATCACTTTGCATCAATTCTGATAGCTAGACTTGATCTGGACTCTTGTTTACATTTTATTGATAATCAAGAATTTTGCATCCAAAAGTTATATCGCAATAAAAGTCATTAGAACTTAAGGTTTTTAACAAAATGATGCCCAGTAATTTGTGACACTTAATATTGAGTGCCCAAAACAAAACCCTGGCCCACCCAGTGGTCTAACAGCCACTTCTCGAGCAGGTACCCTAGTTAATAATGCGCAGTTCATGTACATACCAGTGATTTTTAAATCTCACCCTTTAGAACTTGGAATGATTTGTTATGTGTTTCACAATAAACATGTCCCACTTTTTTTTTCTTTCCATAATGATGTGTTTGGATAACCTGGCAGCATGCCAGGTACTCATTAATGACTCCCTATACAGGGACTGATAGCACCACACACATACAGGATTTTCACATCCTAACTACTAGTGGTACATCTTATGACTGTAAACTTACCCAAACACACTAGGCATTTTGGTTTTGTTTTGTTTTTCTTATTTTTAAAAACAATACAGGTTTAGACTAAGGCCTATTTGGATCTGACATATCTATTTGAAATAGGGTTGATATAGCCATTATTTAAGCTCATATGTTAAAGGTTCATGATAGTATGAAATATAATATCATACCCCCCCAACTGCATGGTATACATGATTTTGCTCATTAAGAGTGATTTACATTTACAATATTAAGGATATTGTGAAGAGGTTTGACCTGACAAATGTTCATGTTAATGAATTAATTTCTGCTCACATTAAGGAAGCAGATGAGCATCACATAGCTAGGAAAGTCCTTTGCACTGCCTATAGCTATTATGTTCTTACAACCTTTTGGTTATCTCTTCTGCAATCTGGAATTAGGATATATCCTTGATCTCATACATTACAGAAGTATGGGTCAATGATATTGCCACATTTTGCACTTCTGTTGCATGTGTAAACAAATGTTTATTTGAATCTAGCACTATTCCTTTGTCAATGGCAAGGAACCTTCGATATGTCACCACACACCAGTATTGCTACATGTTTTGAAACTTATTCCTGCACAATCCAAGAAGCCATGACTGTGACTCTCACAGTGTCATTTCCACATTTTCATCCAGCAACATCCATCTCTGATCATCTGGCAACCGTCCATTCTATTGATCATCTTGATGGGAACTTTTATTATGAAAAGGTTGAAACTACCTCTTTCCTTGTTTACCATGAGGTCTTGGAATCGTGACTGACTCTGAACTTTGAATGTTGTACCTGAAAGGAACATCACCTTTTATGCAGATGTGACATTTTCCAACTTGTCTTACTAACTTGTGAATGCAAGCCTAATAACTGAAATTGGGCTTCCATTTGTGAACTATCAAATCAGCTGTATTCAGTCCAGCCAATTAAGATTCTACAATCAAGCTCATTGTTATGCATACTATGAAGCTAGTCTGGGGTGGGGGAAATCCCCTTACTCAGCAAAAAGACTCTTCTTCATTTGATCTACAATCAAGAAATCAATTTTCTTCACTGTTTGTTTTCCAAGCCTGGCCGGCACCTCATACAAACTGAGTACTGTCATAAACTTTTACACTTTGTGCAGCCATGTGATCATCTTCAACTGAACACTGTTGCTATTTCATTGTAAAGCTCTATGTGCAATCTAATGCACCCCCTGCTGAGGCCTCTGAAAATATTGCTAGTTCCTGAACATTTTGATTAACCTTTGGAAAATCTGAATGCATCAGATTTAAACTATGAATCTTCATCTCACACTTGAAGAAACCCTGGATTTATCCCTGGAACTGTTGGTAGTTTATGGTTTGTGGACATTGATATTTTGTGTCCTGTTCAACTTACCAACTGAAAAATGCCATCCTTCAAGGTAGTATATTCTGCTGATGTGGAACATTGTGTGGTGACCAGCTATACATTCTTCTGATATGGACTAAAAGTTATGCAAAGTGAACTTTTCTAACTACTGTTTTTACTTCCTAAATGGGTAATAGGTTATACGGTAATCACACCTGTTCCCATCCTGGAACCAGATATCATTAAATCTAGTCCTAACTATCTTGCTGTCTCTTCAATTTCTTTCCAATAGGACAGATACACACCAGACATATGTTAGTATTTACTGATTGTTTTGATATTGGAAAACCCCACTGTGAAGTTTTATTCCAAATATTTAATATTATACAAGGTTTACTAACATTTTCCCTTATAATTACATTTTGTTGTTTAAGCAAAACCCTGAAACACTACCGTGACCAGTTACTTTCCTCTATCAGGCACGTGCCATAGGCCTGCAGATGAATGGTGCCTAACTGCCATCTTTTTGTTGTGCTGCCACTTTTGCAATTAGAGCAACAAAGAGGGGATTGTTATGCCTGGGTTTTGCTCCCTATCATCCCACATACACCTCACACTGTATTCCTGTTCTATTGTCCTGTGATGCTGCTATTTTGTACTAACATTGTAGATACAGACACCCATCGTATACGCATGAGTGGTAGGAATGTGCTTTGCTGCTAAGATATGCTAATATTGTCATGCATGATTCATTATACCTCACTATAATGCATTTATCTAGATTAGTTTATCTTTCATAGATATTCCATATATAATCTACCTAATTACTGATTAGATGAATTTGAGGGATCATCAATGATTATCGTATACTTATATTCTCATATAATTATATGTAGTGTATATTTTACACTCAGGCAGATATGCCATGTGCAATATGGACCTGACAACAGTTCTTTTTGTCTAAGCAAGCTGACACAGAGAGAAAGCCTTTGTTATGTCTATGTTTTATACTGTATGTATGCAAGAAATGCCACATGTAGTTTGAACCAGTCAGTATTTCTTTTGACTAAGCTATAATGCTAATGGAAGCATATTCTGTCTCCTATGATCATCATTAGTAATTCTGCCTCCTATGTCATTATCCAATGAAGAATGACTTAGGACCAATACATATTGTTTCTCATATCTGTGACTATGAGGTAATCTCTGTTGCTATGCTGTTATGTGTGTAGTATATAGTTGTCTCCAACTCACTGTAGTGCTCTAGAAGAGAGGGGAGAGAGACAAGACCTTAGAGAACCTAAGATCTGCAATCCTGGAGATTATGTACATTATTCAGGAGAAGTGGTGAGAAATCCATCTCCCTTGTGATTTTCTTTGTCACATGCTTGGCGTAAGTAGTATAATAAACGTTATTAGTACTCCTTGCTTGTTAACGAATGTTTCTTGGCAGACTCCGAGACACAAGAATCTGTATTTTTATTATTTACCCTACACACCAAGAGTGCTTAGATTACAACATGCAGCATGTGTGCATGGAACCCAGCGGCGTGCATAACATGTGCACAAGACACCGTGGAGAACTGAAAAGTGCAGCCATGCAGGCCACCTGCATGCCATGTATGGGGGGCATGACCATGTACCCAGTGTGGAGTGGTCCATTTAGTACATGCATGAATGTTTGTGAGGCATGCATACGGATGCCGCATGGCACACACAAATACATGTGTGCAAGGGCTGCTGTAAATGGATGCATAAGCCTACACCACTGGAAGAAGCCCACAAAGTGACAAACAGGCATTGACAGGCCCATAGCAGAGGGACACTGCCATGTCCCTCCAATGTGCATGCCACCACAGCCACCCAACCACCCACAGGCTGGGCTGCAACCACCCCACATGGATGGGCATGCATGCCAACACTGCACCAATGTGTGCACAATGCACACAGTCAGCCACAAAGATGCAGTGCATCGATGTGTACCCTACAACCTGCCGCCTCATGGATGTGCAGGGCCACTGTGGCATGTCACCATGACATGGACAGCACCGACTGTGTAGGGTACCACCACAGCACACTGGGGCCAGCACACCATAGGCATGGGCAGGACAACACACATGACAGCCCATGCAAAGAGGCAGACCTTCCCCAAGAAACCACCGGCAGGCTGTACCAGACAGGGGAGCTACCCATGTCTGGGCAGGTGAATGCCACAATAGGCCACCCCACCCCCCCACATACACCTTTGAGGCAATGAGCAGACAGGATATAATGGTATAAAGTTTTAATAACAAAACTTATGAAGGTCATACATAGCACATACATGTAATCAGCCATTTATAATGCCCTGACTCCGAACACCCAGACCACCACCCCAACAGAAAAACACAAGGCCCACCACCCTAACCCAAGAAACTGGCCCAGCCTACTCACCCTGCTCTAGACAACAGTCACCCAAATCCACACAGGAAGGCCCCCCCAGCACACAGCTGTCCCACAGGTCACAACCTTACCAGCCCCCCACATATACCCACCCACCCGCAACAGTCTCCAAGCCCTAAACTAACCTCCATGGTGTTGCAGTACTGGTCAATGGCCCTGCCCAGGGCTGCACAGACTCTGTTGCATCCTTAACACTGCTGTCTCTGCCATTTCCAGGGCTTATCATCACTGCTGTACTGCTCTTCACCAACCGTGGTCCACTCCACCATATGCAGCATTAGCTTTCTCTCTAGTCCCCTGTAGCACTGTGGAGAGAATGTGACAGTCAGTATCTTGTGTAGGAGCATGGTCCCCCACCCTCCAGTAATGTCTGGACACACATTGATGTGTCCTGCCTCCTCTTGTGTACTGGCTCAGACAGGTAGGCAGCAGTAGCAGGCACACAGCACACCGGGCACCACTATGTCACTGTGGGCTGTGTGACTAAAGATGGTGGCCAGTTTCCTCCCTGTCAGGTTGGTACATTTCCCAGTGGCAAACTGGGCACTTCAGTGTGCAGGCATACATGCTCACCACAGCAGCCACTGCAAAAGTACAGCAGGCAAACCACACAGGTACCATGTAGGCATGGCTGGCAGTCAGTAGACATGTCAAGGGCCATGGTCACCACTGCCAACCTGGCCAGAACCCATGGGTAACACTGCCATGCCATACTGGCCAGACCCAACCCAACAGGTAATGGACAACAGTGCATGGTGCAGAACTGGCAAAGTACACTTACTCTGGAAGGAACTGTGACCCTCCACAATGTCTGTTGCTCTGCATCCCTGTGTTCACCCTCATAATGGGGATCCCCATCAAGCTGGGCCCTCCAAAAGTAGCAGGACATCTGGTGCTGCCATTTCCTCCGGTACAGGCCCCTTGGTGTGACTGCCATCACCACCACCCCATCTGGTTGCACTTGCTGATGAAGTTAAATTCAAGTTAGCATGTCCATAGCATCCTGCATGTGGTAGGGGAGGGAGACAACAATGGAGAAAGCAGTTATTACAACATGACACCACACCATCACAATGCCACCACCACCACCACCTGTAACCATACATATGTACCTTGTATGTAATACTCACCAGCTGAAAGGCCTGGGTGGCCCACAGTGTCCCATATCCCCCTCTGTTGCTGAAGTCATCTACGGCTACACACCACAGTTGATGTGGTGCCCTGTCCATGGTGCCAGTGTGATGTGATGTGATGTGTTCACATTCCTCTTATAGCAGCTCTGGCATGGCTGTGCATGACAATGCAGGCCTACATGTGCCAGCCACAAGAGCATGTTGGGGCATGTGCCACGAGACATGCCCACACAGTGGCACCATGACACTGAGAGCGGTTAACTGTGGGACACCACCATACAGTTCAGCATGCCTGCAGGTGCATGTCCACTGTGCAGAGTTGCAGGCTGTTGGTCTACAGTGCAACATGGGTTAACGGCCTGCATGGGTGTGTGTATGAGTGTGTGTGTGTGTATGTTTTTGTGTGGGTGTGTCAATGTACCATCCCCAGGGACACGCCAACGATGCGTGCAGCAACCGAGCAGCCTGCTGCCATGACCAAGGGACTGACAGTCACAGCCCCCAGCCATGCAGCTCATGACACATGGCACCCACTGTACAGTCAGCACACAACTGTACCCATGTGCAGCCAGGTGTTATAGGTGGTGTGCATCCACATGGCATGTGTTAATACCACTGTACTGTCTCGTGTGTACACCTTCATAATATGCAAGGCAGTAACACAGTTACACTGGCTGGGGGGATGCAATGTCTGACATGGAACATGGGCCGCATGTGTGGCAATCACATGAAGCACTGTGATAGCCATTCAGCAGCAGGATGGCATGGCATTATGCAGCCATGTACCACGCACAGGACACATGCTATATGCCTCATGTGCACCCCATAAAATAGTTAACATCATAATAGGCCACTGTTCCATGTACATGCCAACACCATAATGATGGCAGGATGTGCTTGGGACTGCACATGAATGTTTACCTGGAGAACATAGGGCATTCCAGAGGTAGATGAAGATGGCAAAGGGAGCACGTGTTCCATCCCCGCATGGATGGCCATCTGCTACGGGACACTCACTGCATTGAATGGTTCCAGCTGCCATGGCTAATGGTCATACAACTGTGCGACCTAGTCTGCAACCATGTCAGTCCATGGACTTGCTGCTCCAGGGCCATGTCCATCGATACAAAGGCCATGTGCACTCTGGCCTACTACACCTCAGGGTCCTTCCAGCTTGTGGCAGGTGATGGCATTGGTGTAAGCCAATCATCCATGTCCAGGGTCTTGGCACAATTCATGGACACACTGCTGGAGCACACACGGGACCACATACATTTCCGGGTATCTGGGATTAAGGTCCATGCCATGAAACAGGTGTTCCATGTATTACATGGTATGCCAAACATGACTGGTGCTGTGGATGGCACACACATTGGCATCCTGACACCTTCAGTGTCTGAGGAGGCCTGCCACAACCATAAAGGGTTCCATAGCATTAACTGCCAGGTGGTGTGTGATGTGGCTGGTGTGTTCACTGATGTGTGTGCCAAGTTTCATGGGTCATGCCACAACTCATACATACTGGACACATTGGGTCTTGGGGCATGGCTCTGTGCCGGATGTATGGACGGGTGGCTGTTAGGTAGGTGTACAGTGCAAATTGGTGTGTTTCATCCACCTGTCCATTCCATGACTGACCTCTATCCAAATCCCACAGGTGACAGCAGATATCAACTATGGTCATACCTGATGACACCCATCCTGGCCCTGGCAACTGTGGCATAGGTGGCATACAACACAGCACACCATAGGACAAGGGCCATCATGGAGAGGAGCACTGGTATACTAAAGATGCATTTCAGATGCCTGGACCACACTGGTGGCACCATTATGCAGGCACCATGCCTGCCGTGTATTCGCCGTGTGTGTGATGCTGCATAACAAGGCATTGCGCCACATCCTGCTGATGCCTGACTACCACCCGCTGGCCATACCACTGGAACAGCAGGCAAATGATCCAGTACATGGACAGGAGATGAGCACTGGTTGTGCTGCCCATGCAGTGGTCATGAATAGGTCCTTCTGATGGTAGCCACATCGTTATGGCAACTCCAGTGCCCCTTGCCTAAGCATGCCTGACCAGCAGCTACAGTGATAGCATCCAGTGTAGCACATATCCCAGTGTTGCACCGCACTATCCCACGTGCACCCGATGCTGAGTCATGACTGAGGGCGCACATCACCTCTGATGCATCTGTGGTGTGTGTGGATGGTGCTGATTGGCATGGCTAGCGTTTAGTGACTGGGCACTTTTGCCACTGTGGTAAGCCCCTGTACCACTGCAAGGTAGCCAACTGAACAGGGTCTGCCTGCCCCCGCGAAGTTACATCCTCATGGCCATGCTCAGTTATTGGACTGTTCCACCACTGCTCATCACCCTGTGCCACATTGTGCTTGACCACTGTATATTTTTGTGTGTGTGTGTGTGTGTGTGTGTGTGTGTGTGTGTGTGTGTGTGTGTGTGTGTGTGTCTGTGTCTATTTGTGTGTGCCCCGCCCTGACACTCATCTACCATGCCCATTGTGAGGTGCTCTACCCTGGTTAGCTCACATCTGTGGTGATCCATATGGTGCAGCCTGCCCCAGTGCCTTTGACCATGTTTCTCATCTGCTTGCAAGCCTGAGTGCCCTCCCACCCTGATGCTGTGCCATGGGGCATGCTGCATTGCTGTTGTAGTCACTGTGTGAATTTCTTTGGCACCCTCCAAGGTCTGGACTTTGCTCTGCACATCATCGGCATGGCTAATCTCCATGACCATGTCCTGTGCTGGTCTGCTGAGTGTCTCCTCGGTACTGCCGCACACGGTCACCATGCTGTGTGCCACATTACCTTCCCCTGACAGCTATACATTGCTTGTTCCAATGTTCCCCTGCCCCTGTGTCCCACCTTCCTTGGTCCCCTTTTCCCATTGCCATGTGCAGGGCTCATGACAGTGATGTGGCACCATAGCAGTGATCTCCAGCCTGAGATGATGTCAAGTGTACATGCCATTTGTACCATGTCATGGCCCATGGCATGAACAATGCTGGCCAGTTCCATAATAGCATCCATGTGCCTGTGCTGAACCTCCAGCTGGTCAAGTTCCAGCTGATGCAGCTACATGTATTGTGGGTTGGGTATTACGGCACCCTGGGTTGCCCTGTTGTGCCCTGTTGGACTGGAAGATGGCCTCTCATCTCCACTGTCCAGATCCACTCTACCCATGGGATGCACCATCACACCTTGATGCACCACACCTCATCCACTGGTACCCCGGTTGGTGGTGGGCAGTGCCTCGTGCTCACGCGTCACTGACTGGATGTTGTTTTTTGTGCACCAGGACTTCTCACCCCCATCTTCAGCATGCATCTCCTCTGGGGTCTCCCCATATTCACTGTCATGTCCAAGGGTGGTGGTGTCTGCAGTATCATGCCACACGTCATCCACTGCCTGTACTGGTGCTGTGGGAGGAATCAAGGGAGGGTGATTACTGGTCTGCACCATATGTCATGCCTGTGCCCACACCATGACCCACCCCATACTCTCCTGCAGTGGCATCTCCTGTCACCTGTCCCCACTGTGTGTCAGCAGCTGTTTTTGGTGGACACCCTGCTGGCACACCCCCACCATGTCCAACATCCATGGCATGCTATGTTGGCACAATGCAATACAGTTAGACATTTCTGTGGTCTGGCGAGCCCACACCAGGGCACACTGTGTCTGTGTGCAATACTTACCGGCCAGTGTGTCTATGCCCTTGGCCTTGCCATGGATGCTCATGGCAGTTAGAGTGTGTGCCACCATCCATTCAATGGGGGTCAGCTGGCTGCCAGGTGTGGATGATCCACCACCTGTACCATGCTGTTCCCATGAGCCAGTCGACACCTTTTTCTTCATGGCCATGTGTAGGTCCGGCCACTTATGTTTTATGGCCATCAGGGTCTTTGCATTTGGCCCTGCAGCATTCATGGCAGACTGCACCTGCAGCCACAGCTGTGCCTTTACATCCGTGGGGGTGGCCAGAGCAAGGGCACTGTATAGCCGGGTGTGGTTGGCGCTGATGTCACTCACCATTGCTGCTACCTGTGTGCCAGAAAAGTTGGTGGACTGGGATCATCTGGTACAGTTTTATGTGGCCACCTCTGTCACCTGCCGTTCTTGTTCACCCTCCTTGTTGCTGTGTGGGGTCCCTTGTTTCCACCATCCTGCATCCTTCTCCAACGCAGTCCTCATTCACTTCCCTGTATGCATGGTGGGAGGTGCTTTTGCTCTTATCTGGTGGGATCAAGAGACGGGGTCATGTAACTGAGACCACTCACACCTTCCTACTCATTCCTCTAAGCACTGTCCACAGCTCTGCCTCTTGCCACTATATGGGTTGCATTTCCCTTTGTGCATGTCACAGGTTCATTTGGTCCTGCACGCCATGCAGCTGCATGCTGTGTATACACTACATTTCCACATATTTCATGTTTTTTCATGCATAGGGTCCAATATGTTTAACTATGGCATGAGTTATCATTTTTTTGTATAGCATGTATGTGCTCACCCATCCTAGTTCTAAAGATTCTTGTTCTACCTATATAGAACTTGCCACAATTGCAAGAAAGTAGATAAACTACCCACAAACTACTGCATGTAATAAAGTGATCAATCTTATTCATGATACTATTGAAGGGATTTAAAAATTATTTTCCCTGTTTGATGTAAGGACAGTACAAACATTTGCCACACCAATAGGTGCCTGGGGGTGGTAACCAGGTATGCACTTCCTTTTTGTCTACCGTGACCAAACTGAAGGACACAATCTCTTTAATAATCCTGGGATGTCTGTACACAATATTAGATCCCTGAGACACCAAATCCTTAAGTTTAGGTCCAACACCTAATAGACCCCAATTGTTTTGTATGATTTCTGTTATCGCAAATACTCTAACAGAATATGTGGTGACAGAGTGGCATACATGGAGAACATTTTATGGCTTTGTTTAGGCACCAGGGTGGTAATTCTTTCCAGACTGTCAACCTCTGTGAGTGCCTCCACTTTACAGGTGTTTCTGTAGCCTCTATGTTTAAACCTTCACAATTGTTCCATCTTTTTCTGATCATACTCAGACCTTTCTGTACAGTTCCTCAGTGTCCTGATAAGTTGATTCTTAGGTATATTGTTAATACTGTGTGCAGGGTGACAACCATCAGCAATAAATAAACTATTGTGAGATCTTTTTATACAGTGTAGTGCATTCATTCCCCATGTTGTTCTTGTAAATCTGCATGTCCAAAAATTCTATGCTCCCTTTCCCCAATGGTATATTTAAATCTGAGGCATTCACCAGTTGATTCCAACCATTTAATTAAATCTTGAAACTGTGGTTCAGAGACCTTCAGGATGATAATTATATCATCTATAAAGTGCCTCCACAAATCTAAATATTCATAATATGGATATGTGGTGGTGCTATACAGATCTTGGACTTCCCAATGCCCCACAAAAAGATTGGCAAAGCTAGGTGCCATGGTGGCATCCATAGCAGTGCCCCCTGATCTGCCTGTAAAATCCCTCACCAAGTAGAAATATATTCTTTTCAAGTACCATTTCTGTCATTTTTAACAGATACCAAGTTGGAGTTTGTACCCTTTGAACTTCAGTTCTTTGTTCCAAATAGTACTCAAGAGATTGCAAGCCTTGCTCATGTGGTATTACAGTGTACAGCAAATCAGTGTCAAGGGTGGTAAAATACCACTCCTCATCCATTTTCACGGTGCAATGACTTGCATTGAGTCTCTGAGAAAAGATTTTAGCAGAAAGTATTGAGACTAGAATGCACAGTGTATCTTCAAATATCTTCAAATAACATGGATGAGCCACATGTAGGTAACTCTAAACAGTTCAAGCATAAACTTACCAATAGTATACACAGATGGAAAAACAAGCAAAACAGAAAGGGAGCAGAGTAGTTCTGTATATTAAACAAGGGACACCATGAACAGATATCACAAATAAAATCAAACATAATGAGGTAAAACAGAAACAATGTGCATCAGTGTATCAAGCAGTAATACAAAACACATATTTGTCAATGTGGAATGTTTGCGACTTTCATTGCTGTTTTACCAGGTCTTGCTTTTACACATTTTTACTATATATGTACACACGATAGATCAAATAAGATGCACTATCTCATTTTCAGTAGTGTCCTGCTTTAGCACATTTTTAGATTGTATTTACCCAGGATAGGCCAGCTGAGAGGCAATATCTAATTTTCAGTGGGCTACCACTTTTTTACTTCAAATTTACAATAGTCTTTTTATGATCTGACATTATAATCAAGACAGGTTGAATTTTTTAAAATGCCATCTAAAAGGTGATTTTCCAGTGCGACTACAAAAACAAGTCTTGGGATTTCAAAAATGACACCTGTCATGTTCAGGTGTGTGTGTGGGGGGGGTAACAGAAGGGATTTGTTGAATATTTGGGGCCAAAATCTGCAAAAATAAAGTTATGATCACTCCTTCTGAACATGACAGGTGTGATTTATTAAATAATGACCGAAACATCATTTTGTACCACAATGTGAAAACACACTTTGGCCAGGATTTGAAAAATGAAAGCTGTCACATTCATGAGGTGGTGTGAACAAATGTCTATGTTGAATATGTGGGGTCAAAATATGGAAAATTACCAAATTTATGAGCTTGTGTAGAAATATTTCAATGTGCACTCATAAGATTGTTTTTCAATATTTTTACCCCAACTTTTCAACATATTTTTCTTATGGCCCCACCTCATGAACAAGGGCAGAGAAAATTTTTAAATCCTACCCAAAAGTGATTTTGTGCCAGTAGTGCAAAAACACATTTTGGCCAGAATTTGAAAAATGACATCTGTCACATTCATGAAGTAAAATGATGATGTTGAAAATCTGGGGTCAAAATATTGAAATTTACCTAAGTCACAAGTGTGCACTGAAAAATTCCAATATACTCTCATAACTTCGTTATTTTGTAATATTTTTATCTCACATTTTCAACATAGCCTTATTATAACACCTCATAGCCTCCTTATGACCCCACCTCATAAACAAGGGTAGAGAAATTTTTCAAATCCTGCCTGAAAAGTTATTTTGCACCACAAGTGTGAAAACACATTTTGGCCCAGATTTGAAAAATGACAGCTGCCACATTCTTGAGATGGTGTGAAAAAAATGGCTATGTTGAAAATTTGGGGTTAGGGTATTGAACATTACTAAAGCTATGAGTGTGCTTTGAAAAATGACAACATACGCTCTTGATTTTGTTGTTTTTAAATGTTTTTACCCCAAATTTTCAGCATAGATTTCTTATGACCCTGCCTCATACAAAAAGGGTGGAGAACATTTTCAAATCCTGCTTGAGAGATGATTTCATGCTGTGACCATGAACAGCTATGCATAATGTCACTGTCATTGCTCATGAGGTGGGATCCCAATCAGACTGTTGAAAATTCTGGAAAAAACATTCAAAAATTACCAGGTTATGCGAACATGTTCAAAACTCAATGAAATACATTGAACCACATACCACATTTCCTTAGTTCCCAGTCTGGCACTCAAGAGTGAAAATGTGTGTCTGGTTTAGAGAGGATTATGGGATTGAACCCATGTAAGTATGTAAGGGTTGGGGGTGTATGGTGGTAGGTACTGAGTGGGGGGGTCGGTTGCGGGGTAATGGTGGGCCTTAGCAACAGACTTTGATGGACATTTTTCTTTTTTACAGGGTGTATAAAATTAAAAAAAGTCTAAGAAGGATGATTTTCTTTATTTCAGATACCGACACTGGTGAATGGGCACTCCAGTGTCAGTTCAAGCCAACTTCTGAAATAGGGGACACAATCATAGTAGGGCACATTAACAAGGGAAATATTAATTGGGAGGCTGAAAATGCTAGTACTAACACAAGTAAATTCCATTAGGGCCGAGCAGATCAACTGGACCTCATACAACATGTCAAAACCCATACTAGAGCTGACAAAATTCTGGATGTCATCCTAGCAACAGACAATATACCAACTGAGAAAGTAGAGTCCCATGCCTCTATAGGTACAGTAATCGCAATCACAATGTAGTGCTTTTTGACATTCTAACCAGACACACATTCACCTATGGGATCAATGAAATCTATTGATACTCTAGAGCAGATATTACTAACATAAGTAAACATCAAAGCAAAATAAACTGGGATAACTTATTTTTTAATAAGTCTGTGGAAGAGAAATGGTAGTTATTTAAACAAATACTTCTAGAGGTCAGTAATATGTTCAAACCAAAACCAAGAAATAAAATGATAATGGTATGAAATCTAAGTGTTCCTCTCCAAAAATATATATAAGCGTTAATAAATAAAAAGAACAAGACATACCAGCATTATTTAAAAAACAAACTAGACTCTAATTGGTTATGATACAGTAAATCAGTATTGAATGGAAATGCAAGCAAAAAACACAAGGAACTTTCCATAGCACAAACATCCAACAAGAATAGTTGCAAAACGTTCCATAGCTACGTTAATTCTCTTAAAATTGGAATGTGCCATTGGGGCAGTTTTTCACAATGTTAATAACATTAGCAACCCAGAAAAAGTGATAAATTACTTTAAAAATGATTTTGTATCCATATATGCCCTTAAAATCAAGTCACTGCAACAAGTCCAGTCAAAAACTAATGAGCGAGTCATAATCAGTGAGGTGGATATCATCCCAAAAATGAATAAGTTGAAAGTTCATTCCTCTCCTAGACATGAAAATATTTCAGGAAATACAGTATACACTGCTTATAAGGGATTCATTGCTGTAAGTACTTTTGTCCATTATTTGCAGTGTTTGTAGTAGCTGTGAACTCTACTAGACTTTTCCTTTTGCGAGTGCTATGTAGTGTCTTTAGCTCCACGTTAGGTGGTGATGGCAGTGGTGGGGTGGTGGAGGTGTGCTTGTGCAACACTTTTATGTTCCACTTTTTAACTTTTTTTATTTTTTAAAGACTGAATCAATCATAGTTTGCTTGGTTTTCACTGTGCAGTATTCCTTCCACATTTTCTCAGTGTTTGACTGTTTATCTCCCTGGGTCATTTTAAACCTGATGTTGTGTCTTGACTTCCATCTTGCAGCCAACCTTCAGTTGGGCAGATGTTGAGATTTCCCAACGATAGTGAGATGTGCTTTCTGTTTTGGCAGAGGTTCAGAGAACACAGCCCCCCCTTCCCCGTCCATTGGCAAACCAATGCAGTAAAGCCTTTTCAACATCACTATCCTTTCCTTTTTTCTTCCTTTTGCAGTCAGGATTTTGATTTCCGCACCTCTGATAGCCTCCATTTTCTGAATCATATCCCTCCGTGTGGACTTTGCTAGTCTGAAAAGAAATGCCATGTCAGGAATATTAATTTCTGGTAGCAAGTCTATCTCTTGCAGGATTTCAGCTTATTTTTTATAATGTGAGAGGGTGCTTTGCTTTGCACCTGCTGTGGACTTCTTGGCTGCTATCTCTACCAGTTGAAAGGAACAGCTGATTGTCAATGTCAAGTAGCCTTTTTTATGGGAGTGCACAACCTTTGACTGGATGTCTGTCATGGCTGCAGTACCTGTAATTGGATGACTGCCATTTGACATCGCTACTGATGTCACATGTACCTCAGCAAACTTGGAAGTACTGTACAAGAAGAACATTGTTACAGTACTTGGGTGTTTTAAGAAAGATTATTTAAAGATTATTAATTAATTTATTAATGAAGGATGCTAAACTCAGCAACATGATACCATTCCATGCTTGTACTACACTCGGTACTAACTTCGATTTAAACATCATAAAGAGATCAGCTGTCCACTATTGGTGGAGCCACAAGTATGCAATGCTGCATATTTATAACATTATAGGCATAGGAAATGGCATTTGGAAATGGAGGAATGTCTTCAGACACCAATCGTCCAGACAAACAGTGTCCATACCAAGTGGTGACTATTGTATGTTGAAAATTATGGAAAGATGTATTATTGAAACTATTAAAATAATCTTTCAAGACTCAGCTGATACTAGGAACATTGCCCAGGATTGGCAGCTAGCAGAAGCTACACCTATCCACAAGAAAGGCAGTAAGCACTCAGTTTGCAATTACAGGCCCGTAAGTCTCACTTTGATACTGGGGAAAATCATAGAAAGTATCATTAAAGTCAAAATTGAGGCAGTAATACGTAACTCCAATCAAGAACAACATGGGTTCAAGGCAGGATGTTCTTGCACCACCAACCTGCTATGTTTTTATGAGAAGATTAGAGCATCACTTGATAGTAGGACACCATATGACCTCATCTTTTTAAACTTATGCAAAGCTTTGACCTGATCCCATATTGAGCAATTATTGAAAAAGGACCAATGCTGGCATAACATCAGCTGTTACTAACTGGACTCTGAAATGATTCAATAATAGACCCCAGATAGTGAAAATCAAATGAGTGAACTCAAGTGCATTGAATGTTACATACTGTGTAGCCAAGGGCTTGGTCTTGGGTCTGATTATTTTCCATATCTTCATTGCTGACCTCACAAATCATACACTAGGCTTGGAAAGCAAATACACAGACAACTCAAAATTTGGTAGTCTGTGTGCAGCTATGGAACAATACCAGCTCTTTCAATCAAACCTTGACAAATTACACCACTGGAAAGGCAAATGGGAAATGAATTTTAACACCAAAAAGTGCAAGGTGATGTACATAGGTCACAATAACCCCAGACACACTTACACTCTTGGTAGCCACACACTGGCTGAAAGCAATTGTGAGAAAGACTGGAGTAATTATAACATCAGACAGTAGTCAACAAAAGCAATGTAATGAGGTCATTGCTAGTGCAAAAAAAATACTCAGGCAATAAGGTGCATTATTATATGAAGTGAACAAGACATCTTTTCCCACTCCACAGAGCCTATGTAAGACCTCAACTTGATTATACTACACTATTTTGGTGTCCCTTTAAGGCTGGTCAAATCAAACAGAAAATATCCAAAGAAGGGATACAGGGATGATAAGAACACTTTGGGAGGACTCATATGAAAATAAGTTAGATTTCTTAAAGTTAATGCCACTAACCGTAAGAAGCTTATGCGTTGACTTATTTTTTTACATAAAAACATAAGGGAAACTGACAGGAGGAAGCAATATGACCATGTAGCCTGTAACAATGCAACAACAACAATCATGTAGAAAATGCAATGATGTTGAAATATTAAGAATCATAAAGCTGATACAGATTAAGGTAATTACATTCAGTATTTAACAGATGGTAGAAAACAGCAATATAATCCTTCTAAAGACTAGTAGAACCATACCTCTCAACATTTGAGCACTGAAATGAGGGACACAGACAGTCAAAATGAAAAACAATGAGGAACACTGAGCCACATAATGAGGGACACATCCTAAAACATGAAGATACAAGCTAAGGACACTGTGGGAACCACTGTGTGTACTTATATAAAGTTTATTTTTACTTAGCATCTTAGAATATTAGGAATTTGACTTTAAAATCTGAATTTGAAGCACCTGCTCTGAGTGGGCAGCATCTTTTTCATGAGGCACGGATGAGGGACAGGAAACTTTACAGAGGTAAAATGAGGAACTTCCCTCATAATTAGGTACAGTTGAGAAATAAGAGTAGAATTGTAGACAAGTGAAATTTCTTAATCAGAAACAGAGGGTACAGAGAGTACCTTATGCTGCTGGATTACATTTCTATAGTTATTCTTATGAGCACTGTTGGGGAGACCAGGCTGTAAGGGAGCAGTTAGAGAGAGAGAGGATGAATCCACCAAAATGTGCCAACCAGAGACTATCTATAAGGAGGGACACCAAGTTTGGGAGCCGAGGGAAGGGGGGAGTAGAACAAGATAACACAGGACATGGAATGAGGAGAGGGATGTGATGGCAATATCTGGCATAGCTATTGGCCATTCTGAGTTATGGAGGTCATCAAGGAATCTGCCCCTGGTTTGACCTGATGGGGGAGTCAGAAGCACTGAAGAATGACACTGAGAAAGTGACCCAAATATCCTGGTATATGGTGGTAGTTTTTCAGGCTATGTGAGATTTTTTGGCTAGGGTTACTTGCATCTTAACTGTAATTAACCATTCTTCGGTGAGGGAATGTCCACCGATCTCCATCACCTGAGGAGAAACTGTTTGGCTGTAATCCCCACCATGAACAGCCATCTGAGTTTAGGATTTGAGATGTGAGGATTTATAGGAAAGCAGACCCAGCAGGTAGAACTGCCGGAAGACAAGATAGGTTAACCCCACAACCCTGGTACATAGGTCATGTATCTTGCACCAGAAGTCCTTCAGCCTTGGGCAAGACCACACATGGAGGAGGAAATTTGCACTTGAGATGTGGAAGCTTCCAGCACTTGTCATATGTGAGGAGACCTGGGGACTTGAGTTGGGCATGTGTGCAATACCACAATGCATCACTCTATTTTTGAATTGAAGGCTATGACTGTCTGGGCAAGCTATATGAGTTTACTTCCATAGTCTGGACCATGACTCATCTGTTGAGAAGTATTGGACAGCAAAGCCTTCTCCAGTGACAGCCAAAGGGAGAGGCATCAGATGGAGGTTTAAACCAGTACATTGTTTGTGCCTTCCTAAAAGGTACATAGTGTCATAAGCCCACTCCCATGGGGTGGGATTCTCTCTGTCACAGTGAATCTCTCCTCTGATGGGGGGGAGGGGATCAGGGATACCCTTCCTCTGTCCTTTTAGTATGTTCACTGTCTCACAACTGAACATATGCCAGAGGATCCCAGGGCACCCTCTCTTCATGTGAGGGGGTACGAATACAGTCTTGAGTCTGTGTTCCTGGGATAGAACCCTCTTGGCCACTGAACATGAAACAGAAAAGCCACTGGTTTGTACAGCCTTTGGAAGGTCCTGTACACCATATTATGTGTCTTTCCACTGAAAGGCAGAGCTCAGTTCAACCCCCCACAGACTCCTCCTGAGACCCTTCATATTTCCTCTCCTTCTTTCATCACACAGAGCCCCCAGAGGTTATTTCCTTTGGTAGTGTTTTGGTCCTTAAACAATCACACAGGCTTAGCATAGTTTGATCAACCCTTCTAAGGCAACACACACAATCAACACTAGCAGAATTTTCTTAAAAGTAAGCCAAAAGCTTTAGTAATTAATTAATAAATGCAGTAAATAACATAATGACAAATAATTTTAGACATTGGTTACTGGATATTGAAAATAAAATGGAAAATATGCATAAAAACCTAGACTTTAAACCTCTGAGATCTAAGTCTACCTCAAGTCCTCAGTTGCTGAATTTTGAAGTGCAAAGTCTTTACAAAGGCAATTGAAAATCTTGGTTCTTGGTAGTACAGAAGAATTCTTGAAGAAAATGTCTCTGCTCTCCTAAGCAGGCAGGGTCCCCAAAGGCAAAATGGGTAAATGCTCTGATACAGTCTTTGCACCCTTGTTTTATTGGCTTTTCAAAGGACAGGTCTGGAGTACAGTGGCTTACCCTACGATTGGTTAGCATTCCATCTCTATGGCTAAGCAAGCAATCAGCGTTTAGTATTTTATTACAAAACAACAAATGTGCATTTCTGAATATGAGAGAGAAAAAAAGGCTCAGAGGTCAGCTAGTCTAAACCAGAACTCTAGGGGAAAATCCAGCTTCCCTCCTTGGAAAGGACCGTAATAAAAATTTCCTCAGTACAGCCATTTACTTAAATGGCAGCCCATTCAGCTGTAATGAGATTATCTCAGAGTAGACTTCCACAGATAAAAGGAACTGAGACCGAATAGCACCACTAGAGGACCTGGCCTTTCACAAGCACAAATGGATGGGCCTTGCTTCCAGCTCTGCTTAACTATTGTTTTGTCTCCTTTTAAATTATTTAAACTCCAATCCCTGGCTAGCAGCTGACAGATTCTCTGCCCAGTAACAAGAGTTACAACATCATTCCACAGGGCCCATGTACTTTGTGCCCATGATCACTTGCAACTTGACTTGGCTTTTTTATGGCCTTCCTTGGTGTATTATATACATAAAATGACGTGAAATATGACCAAAACAATAAGGTATGGCTCTATCTTGCTACACAGGCAGAATGGGATAGGGAGAAGTACCAGGAGAAGCAAAGGGAGGCAGGGAGGTCAGTAAGGGAAGCCAAAGCTCAGACAGAAGAACACATTGCAAAATCAGTGGGTAGAGGGGACAAAACCTTTTACAGGTACATAAGTGAAAAAAGAAAGCCAAAGGGAGGGATAGTGAGACTGGAGCGGGAGGATGGGGGCAGCGTGGAGGATGACAACAGTAAAGCTGACATATTGAACAGGTATTTCTGCTCAGTCTTTACTGAGGAAGAGGAGGGTAATGGGTCTGAAGGGTACAAGGGTGAGAATGGTGCAGAAATGGACACAAGTCCCTTTACAGAGAAAGGGTCCTGAAGGAACTGGAAGTAATAAGAGTTGATAAAGCAATGGGGCCAGATGGGGTGCACCCTAGGGTCTTTAAAGAACTAAGAGAGGTGGTGGCTGAACCGCTGGCTATCCTGTTTAGCTGATCACTGGAAACAGGGGATGTTCCTGAAGACTGGAGGACAGCAGATGTAGTCTCCTTATACAAAAGTGGGAACAAAGAGGAAGCGGGGAACTACAGACCAGTCAGCCTCACCTCGGTAGTGGGGAAGATCATGGAAGCACTACTGAAGGAGAGATTGGTGGAACATCTGGTTGTCAATGGACTACAGGACCCAAGGCAGCATGGTTCCACCAGGGGGAGGTCATGTCAGACCAACCTCGTTTAATTTTTTGACTGGGTGACTAGGGAGGTGGATCAGAGGAGGACAGTGGAGATGGCCTATCTGGACTTCAGCAAGGCCTTTGACACTGTGCCACATAGAAGACTTTTACACAAACTGGGGAATATGGGTGTGGGCAAGACAGTAGTGCGGTGGTAGGTAACTGGCTGGGCGGCAGGACACAGAGGGTGATGGTAAATAGCTGTCACTCCACAGAGGGAAGAGTGACCAGTGGGGTACCATGGGGATCTGTGCTGGGACCGGTCCTATTCATTATCTTCATCAGTGACATTGCGCAGGACCTAGAAGGCAGAATTTCACTGTCCGCTGATGACACAAAGCTCTGTAACAGAGTAGACACACCAGAGGGTGTAGACAGAATGAGAAAGGACCTGCAGAAACTTGAAGAATGGTCAAGGGTTTGGCAGTTGAAATTCAATGCAAAGAAGTGCAAGATAATGCATATGGGGCACAAAAACCCTGGCACAATATATCAGTTTGGGGGTGAGGATATAGCATGCACCAAGCAGGAAAGGGATCTTGAGGTTATCATCTCTGATGACCTCAAGGTAGGGAAACAGTGACAAGGCAGCAGGTAAAGAATAGGATGCTGGGATGCATAGGCAGGGGCATCACCAGCAGGAAAAGGAGGTCATAATTCCACTATGCAAGACACTAGTGAGGCCCCACCTGGAGTACAGTGTACAGTTCTGGAGACCTTACCTATGTAAGGATGTAGACAGGGTAGAGAAGGTTCAGAGGAGGGCAACAAAGATGGTGCATGGATTGCATCACAAGTCCTATGAGGGCAGGTTGAAGGAACTAAACATGCACTCCTGGAGGAGAGGAGGGAGAGAGGGGATATGATAAAGACATACAAGTATCTTACAGGGAGGAACAGGGTGCAGGAATACACTATTTTTAATGAAAAAGATGTTCCAGGACTAGAGGGCATGGGATGAAGTTGGAGGGAGGACGATTTAGAGGAAACGTGAAGAATAATTTCTTCACAGAACAAGTGGTGGACAAGTGAAACACCCTGCCAGAGGAAGTGGTGAGGGCTGAAACAATCACGGGATTTAAGAATGCATGGGATAGACATAAAGGAATTCTGGAGGTCAGGGGTAAGGGGCAACAGACTTCTAGGAAAACATAAACTGAACTTACAAGCTCAAATGGGCAGACTGGGTGGGCCATAGGCCCTTATCTGCCGACACTGTCTATGTAGCTATGTATCTACACATAGTAGGCTTGAAAGCACAGCAGTGTCCATCCCCCCTCCACCAGTGAACCTATAACTTTGTTCTACTGTAAGTGGTTGCTTGCCTTTCCACAGACAAGCCCCAGTCAGCACCTCCATCTTTTGAAACCATTGCTGAGGGATGTCTACCACCAGGTGAGCCAGACAATGTCAAAATTTAGGGGAGGTTATCTTTTTAACCTCTGTGATCTTACCTGCCAGGAATAAGCATAATGTTTCCCATTGTTACTTTCTACTCTTACAGTTTTTAGCAATGGGGACATGTTATATGAAATCATGCTAGTGATACTCAGGTTAATCCACATCCCCAGGTAAAGTATTTAATGCCCTAAGGAGACCATTTGTGCCCTAGTGGAGAATGGGGCTCCTGTTTACAGTGGAGGTTTACGTACATTACTTCAGACTTACTAGAATTGGTTTCAAGCCCAGATATAGCTTGAAAAGGATCAAGCAATGAGATAAGATGATTGATACTATCAGTGGCATCTTTCAAAAGTACCAGGCATACATCTGTGTAGTTTTTAAATCAGAAACTTTAAAAAATTAAAGATAGTACCTGAAAAAAAATAGCAAAATTCACAAACAAATCAAACATAAAGTGTGTTTCTATCCTGAGTGTGCCCATATGTGTTTCTGCCTTCCATCTGTGCATTCATCTGTTCTGCCTTCCAATTTCCTCAGCTTACAGAACACTCAATGCTGGTGCATGATATCATTGATCTAATACATATAACATACCCCCTACCTACTCCACTGTGTCTGTCTTAACTCTGTCCAATCTGCTGACATCTTTGCTACCAAAACACTGTATGCATGTCACTGCCATCATCATTTATTGGCATCCATTCATCCCTGATCTCCTACAAATATACTGATTTTGTCCTTGCCTGTATTATCACAACCCTGCCCTGATCCCCTCTTCCAACAATTTTCACCCCCCCCCCACGACTCAATTGTCACATCTCTAACCCCATTTCAATGTGCTGAAACCCATTCTGGTCAAATTATCACATCCCTGGCCCCTATCTGCTAACACCCTTCAAGTTGCATGCATCACCCTTCATTCCCAATTCACTGAAAGCCTCAGTCAGATCCTCATAAAGAATAATTCTAAGTGACATCTCAGTGATTACTTTTGTTAACCATCTTTAAACCTCTAGCACTGAATCACACAGTTATCAAAAGGCTGGAAATATATAAGTTGTGCCCTCAACAAGATAATGTGCTTATGAACTACTAACTAATTTATGTACTCAAATCCACTGTTGTCTTTACAACACAAATGAAGAAACTACCTGTATTTCTATTATTTAAATAATATCTTTTTAGTTCATAGTTGACTTTTAATACACAGTAACAAGACACAAGTGTTGATACGTTTTATCAAATGCTGGAATTGAGTACATACAAATGTATGAAACTGCCAGCAGAAACAGGCCACATGGTCTATCAAGTCTGCTCGAGTGTGCAGCTAGTACCTCATCTTGCAGCTGCCCTTCCCACCCCCATCACAGTATCCCTTCCCCTTACCCTGTCCCAACCCCTCTTGAAACTGCCCACCATCTTACAAGACACCAGCTCTTCTGGTAAGGTGTTCCACTTGCCCACTACCCTTTCTGTGAAAAAAATATCTCCTTACCTCCCTCCTAAATCTTCCCCCTCCTATCTCAGTACATGCTCTCTCATGTCGCTTCCAAGTTGGAAAATACCTTTTATGTTTGTCTTGTTTATCCCCTTCAGGTACTTAAAGGTCTTTATCATATACCCCCATCCCTCCTTTCCTCCAATAAATACATCTTTAACTCCCCCAGTCTGTCCTCATAGGGCCTGTCCCCCAATTCCTGGATCATCTTTGTAGCCCTGTGTTCCACCCTCTCCAATAACCTGATGTCCTTCTTCAGGAATGGGCACCATGCCGGCCCATCGATGCAGTGGCTGGATTTCCACTTGTGACGCAAGCGACCCAGGTTTGGTAACAGACCTGGGTCATCGGAGGGTCAGCCGGGGAGAAGGAATGAGCATCCCAAGGACTGATCTCCTTCTCCAGGGGGAAGGCTGGGAGTATGTCCAGTGCTTGAAGGACCCCTGGTGGAGGCCGGGGGCACCGCAGCCACCAGCATCTGAGTGTTCAGGGAGGCGGGGCTAATGCTGGACATCATTGCCCATCCCCAGCCCCAGAAAACACAAGGAAAGCCTCTCTGGTCTCTCTGGATGATGCTTCCCCAATGCATGGCCTCTACGGCTCTCTGCTACTCCACTCACCAACTAATTATGGCTCCATAGGTGCCACCACAGTCCCAGACCCAGCCCTTGGGGGATCCAGGAGAAATGTCGGTTGCCGGCATCTTTCTCCATTGTAGACCAGCAGGCCGTGGTGCCATGGCCCTGCCCTGGGGGTAAGCCAGGGAGTATTGGTAGCGGAAGCAAGGCAAGTGAATGGAGTGGGGCTGATGGAAGAGTTACCAGGGACAAAAAGTACACTAAATAAAACAAAAAAACAGGAACGGGCACCAGAACTGCACATTTCACTCCAGGTGGGGCCTGACCAGTGATCTGTACAGGGGCAGTATAATCTCCCTCCTTCTGGATGAGATCCCCCTAGCTATACACTGCAGCATTTTGTTGGCTTTTGCTGCAGCCTTCCTGCACTGAGCAGAGTTGTTCATACTTCCCATTACGATTTTCCCTATTATTACTGAGTACATAATCAATAGTTACTTAAAAGCCCTGTTTCTAGACATAACTTAATCAATTACATTCATTAAATACCTTCAGAAGGTTATGTGAAGATAACAAAGGGCAGCACTCAGTTACAAAAGTGCAAAGTGAAACTTACAAGGTGGTCTGTAGAAAAAGCACTATAGCCCTGGCGCTTAATGTCATAAACCTGCCCCTTTGTCAGGAGGTCCCTAGGTAAAGTGGTTCATCTATGACATGAGGTGTCTGGGCTATAATTCTGTTCTTCCCGGTGTGAAGGAGCCTATCAATGGCAGTTCTACAAATCACCTTAAAAGTTTCACTTTGTACTAACAACTGATGCTACTCATATTCCCTCTGGTGTACTCATTTTTGGGCTGGTGCCCATTCACTCCCGTGAGGGTGTGTTTTTGTTGCTGTCTCAGTGGCTATGTGAACCTGGAGACTGGGGGTTTGAATCCCACAGCAAACAACATATATACAGTTTAAATCTTTTTCTATTCATTTTATTACTCACCACAGTTAGGGTCTCATGTTTTGGTTTTGGAGTTGCTGTCTATCAGACACTGTCACCAGCAGCTGGCAGTCTGTGTTGGCCCCACAATAAAAAAGTGCAGCTGGCAGTTTGTGTTGGCCCCTCAATAAAAGGCACAAGAGGCAATCTGGAAAGGGATGCTAGGAGACAGGCAATATTGTAGTACCTGTCCCCTCTACTTGAATGCTGACTCTCAGAAGCTGGATCTCTGGTAGGGCTACTACCACTGGTGACCTTGCAGTCTCACCACCATACAGCAGCTGAGTTTGATGACATCCTCATACAGAGTATGTGGGTGAAATGGATCCAGTGGTGGGTTTCTGTAGCTGTGGTGAATGGCATCAACAGCTTTTATCAACCTCCTCGTGGTGTCTAAGTTCCTCCTGTCTGACTCCTCATATGCCAAGAGCTTACTCTCTCTCCACACACTCCTTTACTCAGCCTGATCGCTGGCTGTGGTTTGTGGCTAATGTGACTAACAGGCACTGCAAGCACTCAATCATACTATTTTTGCAACATCAACAGGGTCAGAAGCTGGAGGGAGACAGGTAGTCTGAAGCATGCATGGGAATTTTCTAGTGGGTGTGGGGCGAGACCACTTAGTCACTTTCATTCACTTACACACACCAAATCCATGCTTGTATTGATGGCTGGAATAACAGCATGCTTCTTTCCTGGCCACTGGCAGCAGGAGTGATGATACCACCTTATTTTTTATTAAATACTTAGTGAGCACAGACATGGTACACAGAGCACAAAGTTTGTGTTTATTCAACTCTGTTGGGTAGCACCGGATAAGAAGGGATTTCACTGAATGTAGACTGGCCTTTCAATCTCTAATATGGATTAGTAGACAGTACGCATGGATACATTGTGTTTGTGACAATTTCTCCTCTGCATCTAACAGATGACTAACATGTCAGTTACAGTGGTGCTCAGAGTCATGTTACTTCTTGTCTAGTCATGTCAATCAGCAACTTCAGACACATACTAGCAAGAATGGACAGAGCCATCACCACTGATTTGCTTCATTGCTATGTGCTTCCAATCATTTGATATAGCTATCACTCAGGTCACTGTGACAATAGTGTCACAACAAGACTAGACTGGAAAGAACATGACAATGAGCACTGCTATATATAATAAGATCATTGGTGCCTATGCACTAAGGTGCAGCTGGGTCATGAGATTCTCATGTACCCAGCCCACATAGCTATACACCCAAGAACAAGTGCAGGGCTCTTGTTATTCACAACTACACACACACACTCATAATGTCTGTCCCAGCCCCTCCCCAGTGTGCAGTTGTGTAGGGGCTTTTCAAGGGACACAGGAAGGCATCCAATCAGATGCCCATTTATGGTCTTGAAGTGGATCCTCTGCTCTGAATGAGAAGGGAATTCTGGGACAGCCTCAGACTGTTTTTATTTTTAAAGTATGAGTGAGTGCCCGGATGGCTACACTAAGCCCTCCCTGTCCGCCAGTGGGCTGAGGCAGGACAGTGGGTGGAAAGATGTCCTGTCCCACCACAGCCAACAGGTGTCATTGGCAGGGTACATAAAGGATACAGCAGAATTGCTGCTGCTGTATCCTGATACCCCTTGCCTGGCACTCTGTGCCTTTGTGAATGGCATGAAGTGTGGGCACACCACCAGACATGCCCCAGGACCAGCAGCATTCATACCTCCTTGACCAGCTGTAGGACTGGGCACAGAATGGATATGCTTCCTTTTTGTGCATGCTTGCAGGTTTCTACGGGACCCCTGATGAGTGGCATTGCCTCTTAGGGTCATCTACATGCCACAGATTCATTGTACATAGTTGACCAACACATTCATGCATAGGGCCCATTGCTTGTATTTTGGAAATTACCAAGTCAGAACAAGCATTTTATTCCCTTTTTAAATGCTTCAGTAAATGCAGGGCCCCTGCTTCTATATCACACTTTAGCCAGATTTTCTACTTCACTTAAGTAATACATTCTAGACTTGGACTCCAAAATGTTTTCGGCTGATTTGTTTCACATGTGCAATTCAGTTTTTTTTTTTTGGGGGGGGGAGATAATTATTTTATCCTTCTGGTCAGAGGAGTCCATATCTTAGGTTCACTACTAACTCCCAAAACAACTTCAGTCACCTTTCCAGTGTGCATCAGAAACCAAGGTACCTTATTCACATGATTTTTCCAAGGCAGCAGCATTTGTTATTTCCGCTTGATCTAGACTGAATGATTTGGTGTTTAGGACCAATGCAACATAAATTACCATGATAGGAGTGGTGCCATTATTCTGCCTCCCCATCCCCCCGTTTAAACTCTGAAATTAGTTGATAGCTAATCCTCTCATTTCTGTAAAAAGCAAATGAAAATGGTGAGATGTTTCACAGCTTCTTTATTTTAAAGAGGACAGGAAATCTGTGTTACTTGGCAGCAGTCAGTAATGTTCCTAGTAAGAGAAATGAAAGGCTTGTCTCCAAATAAGCCATATTTAACTGTACCTGAATAATGTCAGTTACAGTGGTGCTCAATGTCATGTTACTTCTTGTCTAGTCACATCAATCAGCAACTTCAGACACAAACTAGCAAGAATGGACAGAGCCATCACCACTAATTTGCTTCAATGCTATGTGCTTCCAATCATTTGATCTAGCTATCACCGATGTGAAAAACTGCATTTTCAATTGTTTTCTTTTTATGAACAACATTCTGCACAGTTTTCTTCATGGAACCAGTAATGTGGAGTTTTCATTATGTCACGGTTTGTGTATAGAATGCTAAACTTGAGTTATTGTCCTATCATACCTGTCCATAGAGTTCTGTGCACAAACCGTGACATAGTTAAAACTCCAGATCACTCTGTGAAGTGAACTGAAACAGAATGCTGCCCATAAAAACAAAACAATGCAAAATACAGTTTTCCTGTCACTTTTCATAATATACTTTTTTCTCACCCCTGACACCTGAACTCTCTCAGGCTACCCCAACCCACCAGATTGTTCTACCATCAGCCGTGGTTCTGCTCCTCACAAGATAACTGTCCTCTGTCGATCCCAATCCAAACTATCCCCTTATCTCTGAGCCCCCTGAGGTAGGGCTGCCTCCACATATTGGCAGTCTATCTAGAATCCAGAGCATTTGGTCAGGTTGTCGAGAGGCAGAACGGGTGGAGACAGAGGCCCGTTATTGGACCTGTGGCATCAGGCACTGTGGGGATCCATCACCCATCAGTCTCGGAGGGTTGTTTCTCTCTTGTTGCTGCCTCCCCCCATTACCCCAGCAGTGCTATGCAATCCAGCATGGCGCATGGAACTTCCCACCCACACCCTCAGAAGTGCTGCCGTGTCCACTCCCTTGCTTACGCTAGGTCCACAACTTCTGTATGTCCCCTAGTCTCCACTAGAGGTCACTGATCACTGAGGACTGATCCCCTCTCCCCCCAAGAAAGGAGAGCAGTTCTCTGGATGCTCAATCCTTTCCTCCCCTGCCAACCCCCAATGACCTGGGTCCATTCCTGAACCCAGGTCACTGGCATGGCACAAGGTGTGGCATCCAGTGCCTCAGCCATCAGTGCCACCAGGCCATTCCTGTCACATTCTATTAAGGTACAATACCATATGGATCTTTTAAGCTTATGGATAATATTTCTATAAATGGGAACATTGTAAACAGCTACTGTTGTTTAATAAATTCACTTAAATAGCAAGTAATACAACTGCTTAAAAGCTAATAGTACTAACAGTAATCAAATATTGTATTAATAATCATATATATATATGTACAACACAGATGTACAACAAGAAAACAGGGATAGTACTACACTGTTGTAGCACAATATGGTGGTATTAAGCGAAGACACAAATGGACAAAAAAAAACACAAGCCACATCTGGTAATAATCAGCATGTCACAGACTGATGCATATTTCAGAGTACTGTACTCTTAAGTAGAGGTCAGCTAATCATGTAAAAAAAACAGTGTCCAATTGTGCTAACACAGAAGTGGCACAAACACCAGGATATCTTTTACTCATACAAGATCAAAATAATGTCATAACGCAGACAACTCAAAGACGTGTTACACAGTTTTATTCATGCACAGGGACAAGTATTGTGCCTTAGTAGAGGCAAACAGTTGACAAGTGAGCCAAGTAGTACTTGTTATGGTGGCATACCACATACTCAGAAGAAAAGGCAATGACAGAAGAGGACGACCAGATAGGAATATCTCTTTTGACATTTCAAAATCTTCCTTGGACATCTAAGTGTGATTTCTCTAGTGACTGCAAAGACAGCTGGCGCCAATTGAAAACCACTGCAACTATTTTCGCTGTTTCACTGATCAACGCAACAATCTTATAAGTCAGATTGAGTAAACATATGCATGTAAACCATGTACTTGTTAACAGTGTAATCTTAAATGCAGATTTGCATGAAAAAAATGTTTATCTACCAGAACTCCCTCTGTAACTAAATGGACAGCAACGTATGTCACATGTCGTGTGACTATTCCTCTGATGCATGAAGATTGTAGTAATTCTTCAATATCAGCACATATGCATTTTTCAAGTGTCGTGGTAGTCTCTGTTTAAAAGTGCTTGTGGAGTTGTTGCATTTAACCCAGCCAGTTCTGTACCTCAACAAACAAGTATAATGTCCATAATGTACAGACTGACCATAGTGGTAGATCACAGCCTGAGTGTCAAACACAGCTTGGTTAAATACAATTCTACTAGCTGTGAAATCTGTGATAGGTGTGTCAACTCTGATCCCCTTATAATCAAATCTATGCAATACAAGCATAAGATATTGAGATGAAGTCGTCAGATGCATGGACTGAGTACATGTACCTCCACACCTTACACATCAGTGACCACTTTCAGCACTGGTAAACATAGATACATAGACAGTGTCGGCAGATAAAGGCCTATGGCCCACCTAGTCTGCCTATTTGAGCTTGTAAGTTCAGTTTATGTTTTCCTAGAAGTCTGTTGCCCCTACCCTTGACCTCCAGAATTCCTTTATGTCTATCCCATGCATTCTTAAATCCCGTGATTGTTTCAGCCCCCACCACTTCCTCTTGCAGGTTGTTCACCTGTTCAACTACCCGTCGGTGAAGAAATTATTCTCACGCTTCTCTAAATCGTCTCCTCCAACTTCATCCCATGCCCTCTAGTCCTGGAACATCTTTTTGCTCAAAATAGTGTATTCCTGCACCCTGTTCCTCCCTCTAAGATACTTGTATGTCTCTATCATCCCTCTCCTCCCTCTCTCCAGGGAGTACATGTTCAGTTCCTTCAACCTGTCTTCATAGGACTTGTGATGCAATCCATGCACCATCTTTGTCGCCTCCTCTGAACCTTCTCTACCCTGTCTATGTCCTTATGTAGGTAAGGTCTCCAGAACTGTACACTGTACTCCAGGTGGGGCCTCACTAGTGTCTTGTATAGTGGAATTATGACCTCCCTTTTCCTGCTGGTGATGCCCCTGCCTATGCATCCCAGCATCCTATTTGCTTTACCTGCTGCCTTGTCACACTGTTTTCCTACCTTGAGGTCATCAGAGATGATAACCTCAAGATCCCTTTCCTGCTTGGTGCATGCTATACCCTCACCCCCCAACTGATATATTGTGCCAGGGTTTTTGTGCCCCATATGCATTATCTTGCACTTCTTTGCATTGAATTTCAACTGCCAAACCCTTGACCATTCTTCAAGTTTCTGCAGGTCCCTTCTCATTCTGTCTACACCCTCTGGTGCATCTACTCTGTTACAGAGCTTTGTGTCATCAGCGAACAGTGAAATTCTGCCTTCTAGGTCCTGTGCAATGTCACTGATGAAGATGTTGAATAGGACCGGTCCCAGCACTGATCCCTGTGGTACCCCACTGGACACTCTTCCCTCTGTGGAGTGACAGCTATTTACCACCACCCTCTGTGTCCTGCCACCCAGCCAGTTATCTACCCACCACACTACTGTCCTGCCCACACCCATATTCCCCAGTTTGTGTAATAGTCTTCATGGGGCACAGTGTCAAAGGCCTTGCTGAAGTCCAGGTAGGCCATGTCCACTGCCCTCCCCAATCCACTTCCCTAGTCACCCAGTCAAAAAATTCAACGAGGTTGGTCTGACATGACCTCCCCCTGGTGAAACCATGCTGCCTTGGGTCCTGTAGTCCATTGACAACCAGATGTTCCATCAATCTCTCCATCAGTAGTGCTTCCATGATCTTCCCCACGATCGAGGTGAGGCTGACTGGTCTGTAGTTCCCCGCTTCCTCTTTGTTCCCACTTTTGTATAAGAGGACTGCATCTGCTGTGCTGTCCTCCAGTCTTTGGGTCCCTCCCCTGTTTCCAGTGATCGGCTAAACAGGATAGCCAGAGGTTCAGCCACCACCTCTCATAGTTCTTTAAGGACCCTGGGGTGCACCCCATCTGGCCCCATTGCTTTATCAACTCTTATTACTTCCAGTTCCTTCAGGACCCTTTCTCTTGTAAAGGGACCTGTGTCCATTTCTGCACCATTCTCACCCCTTATACTCCCTTCAGACCCATTACCCCCCTCTTCCTCAGTAAAGACTGAGCAAAAATACCTGTTCAATATGTCAGCTTTACTGTTGTCATCCTTCACGTGGCCCCATCCTCCCTTTCAGTCTCACTATCCCTCCCTTTGCCTTTCTTTTTTCACTTATGTACCTGTAAAGGTTTTGTCCCTCTTCCACTGATTTTGCAATATGTTCTTCTGTCTGAGCTTTGGCTTCCCTTACTGACCTCCCTGCCTCCCTTTGCTTCTCCTGGTACTTCTCCCTATCCCCTTCTGCCTGGGTCTTTTTGTATTGCCTGAATGCAATCTTTTTGGCTTTCACTTTCTTTGCTACCTCTTTGGAAAACCATAATGGTCTCCTCTTCCTTTTCCTCTTGCTAACCTGCTTAATGCATAATTCTGTTGTTCTTGTAATCCCCATTTTAAATACTGCCCACTGTTCCTCAACCCCTGATTTCTGCCCCATTCCCCTTAATGCCTCTTACAAATATCTCCCCATTTTCCCAAAGTCTGCCCCCCTAAAATCCAGGATACGTGTTTTTGTGTGGTTTGGTTCTGCTCTTTCTGTGATTTCAAACCACAATGACTGGTGGTCACTGTTCCCCAGGTGCTCCCCCACTGTTACCCCCATCACACTGTCCCTGTTTGTGAGCACAAGGTCCAGTATTGCCTTCTGCTGAGTTGGTTCCATGACCTGTTGCTTGAGGAAACAGCTGCTGGAACTTGACACTTTGAGACTGATGCAGAGAGAAACCCAAAGCATGTCTTCAGTGGTTTCTCACTCTGAATGACCACATGACAGACATACATATCTGGTAACATATGAGACAGTGAAGTACTGACACATTGGAATCCCCTCTTCACCCAAGCTGTTTATGATGGTCCTGCTGCATGTTAGCAGCAAATGTACTGCATCCATCATATGTGTATAAGACCTGTCGTTGAGGTGTTCGTGACTGTATTGTGTAATTGATCAGAAGTCTCATTGACAACTTCCTTCAATGCCTTTGATTAGGGAGTGTCTTGTGAAGCTGATATTGCCTGCATAAAGTGTGGCATGTGGAGAAAAGCTTGCATAGCTGAATTAGCATAGCAGTTTACTCTAGTACTGCTGTCAAACACTGGGGACATCAGTCATACCAAGTGACTTTTGTGCAACAGCTGGTTCTGCATCTGCATTTGACATTTTGACCTTCTCAGTACTCTGCACAGTTGATTCAGTAGTGGCAGCTCATTTTCTCTTGTTGCTAGGTGAAGCTGTGACTGTAGGATATGAGACAACCACATACGTAGGTAGTGGTTTTACAGACATCTGTGGCTGATACAGAGTACATAATCTGTTGTACATGAAAATACACCACTTGTCAGTGCGTATCTTCTGAGGTGCAAGTGTTATAATGTGCAAGCCAGAAAGACTGTGAACGCATGAAAGCTCATGCCATCCTTGAAAATGTCTGTACCTATGTCCACCATTGCTGAATCCAAACTCAAACCCTGAGACTTGTGAATTGAATCAGCATACACAACACATATTGGGAACTGTTTCCTGTTGACATAGATATCCTTAAATACCTGGAACTTAGCACAGGCATGATCAATCTGCACAGGCTGTTCCATGTTGTCAAAGTGGGGCAGCGTAACTTTCCATCCATGCAATATTTTGTCACCAAACCACTGAAAGGCACATCTGTGGGATGTTAGCTTTCTTCCTGCCAAATTTCAGCCCAAAAGACCAAACCAGTGTTTTGCAGCAGGGTGGCAAAGAATTCCTGTCATTTTCCCCATAGTATTGAATAATAGTGTCACAAAATAAAAAAATCATGAAAGTGTCACAGGTTCGACACTACTTTGCTACACTACTTTTCCCAAAAATTTCAAAAACATATTTCTAGGGTGTTTAACCCCAAAATAAAGACATGGCTAACATCCTTAGGGTTTGACTAGGTAAACACAAAGATAATTGTGTCCCTAGAGGGTCCCAATCTTAAATGCCAAGCATTACTGTGATCAGTAACTGAAAACAAAATGGCAGATTTGCAACACTACTGGGGTTATTTGTGACACTAAAATCTGCATTTGCGACATTGTCAAACTTTTTGTTAACTTTTCCTATTGACTGTAATGGGAAACTTGTTTTTTGAATAACTTTTGAACTGTTCAACATTTTTTCATGAAATCTTCAAAAGGCACATTGGGGACCCCGGCCACATGTTCCCAGAGGTTTTTGGACCGGTCATGCAAACTGTGTGACCTGTAGGCACGAGCAAAGAAGCACAAAAAAGCATAAATGAGCTACGGAATGTCACATAATAACTCCACAACCATATATTCAACTGGTACGCAACTTGGCAGATCCCAAGATCCATGCTATTGCTCTGCACTTGACAAATTTCAGGCAAATCTGCTGAATGGAAGCAACATTATTAAGGTGAAAATCTCCACACTTTAACCTTAAATGGCATTCTGGACCCTAATTATGGTGGCAGTACTGTGCCACCATAACGTGTGTATATATATATATATAATATCACATTTTAATACTTGTCTGTATTCCTATGCAAATTTGCTTTATAAAAACTATATTTCGCACTCCTATATTGAACAAGTTCAGATTTATGATTATTTATATCACTTAATGTAGTTACAGCACATTCAAATACGCAAATAAGCTGATCAAATATATTTTTGTCTTGGTTTATTAGAGTACACTTTCTGTTCAGCAACTTCATTAACTTTCTGTTGATGGATAGTTAATGAACTTGGTCATGAAATTGAGTTAGAGAACACTTGAACTTTGATAGATGTCCTTGAAGAATTCATGAATATTCTTCAAAGTTCATGAATTGATAAACTTCACCTTGACTGAGAAAGGCTAGCTTGGAACAAGTTAGATAATATTCTCTGTTTTACTGTCATATATATATATATATATATATATATATATATAATAGTGCTGCAGATGGCTGAAAATCCACTCATATATTTAGTGTGCAGTTGTTGCTTATTTTAACTTTTTTACATTTTGGATGTGTTTTGTTATAAAACCTTTACTTTTTCAGTTTACCGTAAGACCTGTATGCTTCAATTGTTTTCTTGTTTTTTTGTAGTAGCAAGGGAAGGGTGTGTGGTTAAGGGTGTGAGGTACCACTAGATAACAAGGAGATATTTTATTCAACACTGTTCATGACTGGGTGCTGGGTAGAGATAAAGTGAGTTTAAACTTTACGTACTAAGTTGACTTAAAGTCAGGAACTTTCACACTTCAGTAAGCTTCAGAATGTTCCCTGCTTACTTCACCAACATTGCATGTTGAAGTTTAATACACCTTTTTTTTTAATTCCACTTCCACTCATTCAGTTATAATGTACACACCCCTGCCATCACCTACTGCTTTATAAATACTGCACATGTTGGGTGGAAGGAATAGGAAGAAGCTATGATTTGCATGTGGTTGTGGGAGCCAAGTGTTTTACTATTACTGGCATTGTGCAGTTGGCAAAGAAATTCATCAGAAAGGGGGAAGATTTTTTTTAACAGCACAGAGTGGTGTGGGTGGGAGATACATATTTACATTGGTGCCAGCCAGGATGCAACTCAGTATCCTACAGTTTTACTTCAAAATGCTTCAGCATACTGCAGGGAAGAGTGTAATTCAATGGCAATTAAGCCCTTTTGTCATGCAATATCTTGTGACATGTCATTTACACAAGTTAATGTGTTGCACATGGGTGTCTCCACTTACTGGATGGTTGGAGGGGTGGGTACAACATAAACAAGTGGGTGTTTTTTTGTTTGTTTGTTTTGTTTTTTTAAATAAACCATTTCCTAGCAAGCTCTTTTGTAAAGCTTTTGTGGGCAAAGTGTTAATCTGCTTCATCAAGTTTGGCTCTCCAGCCTTCAGAAAACTACACAAAGTATCCCTTTGTACTTCACGAAGTTAGTGAACTTTGTGAAGCAGCTTCATGTATTGAAGTTCCCTGACACTGCAGATCTGTAATACTGGGGGGAACAGTCTCATTTGTCTTATACCAACAGGATAGTACAGGTGACAGAGGAGTGAACACTTGGACTGTAGATGTTTTTTATTCATATTGGTAGCATGCATGCCTGTTGGAAGGGAGAAGTTTTATGTATATAACCTTCGTCTCTCTGCCTTTTCTTGGAGACTGAGGCAGACATGACCAAGGGAACATCCCATGACTATGGGTATATCAGGCTCACCTGGATTTCCCTTAACTATTCTTGATGTTTCTTTATGCCATACCCAGTTGAAGTGGTCAAAGGCCCAGTGCCTGTTGTGTGGCCATCTGCTGTTAATTCCTACACTAGAGCAAGTGGAGTCTTGCTTGCAACATGCAATGCACAGCCATCTGTGTCCAGACCCCATTGTCAGTCCTCCATGGGTCATCTTCCCCATAAAGTGTTCAAGCAACAGCCAAACTGAGGAGCCCCCAGTTCCATATCACCTTGTTCCCACCAGAGACTTATCTCAAGTACTATCTTTCAACATTTAAAGGGGAACAGTCAGTGCCAAGAAACACACACAGATGTGTGGGGCTGGTTCCAATGTATTCTTTGTGTGCAAACACATTTTGGTTTACTTACTGTTTACTGTAGTATATAGATTTATTAAACTAATTTTGCTTAGTTCTAGGCTGACATCTTCTTGTTACTACAAATGCCAGAAACTCTTGCAACTGACATCAGAACAGCAGGCAGCAGTTGAAGATTCAATAGCCTGCATTACATATTAGAGTTTATATTAACTCTAACCTTTTGTTTGCTGGTCCCGCTATCCTCCCTGGGCTAAGAACAGTCACAGAGTACTGTACTTAGCCCCTGGAGAAAAGCAAACCCACAAAACATCTAACTGGGCATTATAAAAGCTCTAACATGCACTGCAGGCTATGTAATCTCCCACTGCTGCCTACAGCTCAAATGGCAGCTGTAGGGGATTCTAGGATTTATAGTAAAAGAAGATGTCAGCCTAGAACTAAGCAGAATTAGTCTGATACAATCTACTAGAGTACAGTAAACAGTAAGTGAACAAAAATGTTTTTGCATACAATGTATACATTGGGACCAACCTACACCTGAGTGTGGGGTCCATTTGTGCTGACTGTTCCCCTTTAATTTCACAGGACTGGGGAGGGCATGTGACTAACAGTCAGCAAGAACAGACTCACTGAAGAAGAGCCACTCAACTAAAACACTATAATCTCCAATAAAAATTGCTAGTTGAGTTCAAGTGACCAAACATTCACATTGAGATTTACATCTTCAAAGAGAGCGCATCTTGAGCAACTTTTGGAACATTCCACCATGGGGAACCCTCTGAAAAATGTCCCACAAGAACTCCCGAAGGGATGGCTGGCAAGCACGTTGAACCTTCTATGCAAAGTGAACAGGCAGATGGGATAAGCAGCATGGTGAAAAATACTAATGATGAACTGTTGCAAGCCATTAGCAATCTTGACAGGAAAGTCAGGAACATTGGGGTGTGCAGTTTTCCTTGACCTAAGTAAGGCCTTCAACACTGTCGATCATGACCTGCTTCTAACTACCCTTCACACTATTGGCATGGACAAGTCATCCCTTAACTGGTTCTCCTCCTAGCTCTCCGGGCACACTCAGCAGGTAAAAGCTGTGGGTGACCTCTCCCCTCTGAAACCTAGCAATAGAGGTGTACCTCAGCATTCCATCCTGGGCCCTTTGCTTTTCACACTTTACATTAACAATATCGACCTTGGGATCACATCTGCAGACATTCATCTCTTTGTGGATGATACTGTCCTATATTTCTCTAGACCTACTCTTGACCAGGCATGCACAGATTTGCAGAATGATCTCAACATCCTGCAGCACAATCTACACAAATAAAAATTATTATTAAATGCCAAAAAAACAAAGACTATGCTTCTGACCCTGAATAGCTCCACTTCAATGCCACTCATGGTAGGCATTGTGCAACCTATTACCACGTTGCTTGTTGAATCCCTTGACTATGTTGATAAATTTAAATACCTTGGGATGTGGATTGACTGCCAACTGTCCTTCATGGATCATGTAGCGGAACCCACAAAGAAGCTAAAACAGAGGCTCAGCTTATTCTATAGAATCAAGCACCTCCTTACCTATGAGGTCAAAAGGAGGCTGGTTCAAGCTACTTTTCTATCACTATTGGATTATGCTGACTTCATCTACAGTCAAGTTCAAGGGGCAGTCTTAGCCAAGCTTGATGCTGTTTACCACAGGGCCTTATGCTTCATTTCTGGAGCACCTTATTCTACTCACCACTGCAACCTGTACTCGGTAGTAGGCTGGCCATCTCTCACATTCAAGAGACAAAGGACGCTGCCCTTTGGATATACAGAGCGACTGCCAAGATGCTGCCACAGTATATCTCTGACTGATGGCTTCTATGTGTTTTGGGTAACTATGCCCTGAGAAGTCACTCTAATATCTCTCTAGTGATACCCAAGATAAAAACCCACTATGGTAGATTTTCCTTTAGCTTTCCCCTATCCCAGTTATGGAACAAGTTTCAAAAAACTCTAAAATTAGCAAACCCCATTAAAGTCCCCAAATTTAAAATTCTTTATGTGAGATTTTTCTCCGAGCATTGTAAGTGTTACTCCTGATTTGCCGTGCCAGGTTCTGACATCCTGTGACCAACCCTTACTGCCTCTTTACTCTATCTATAGCAGTTCTCTCCTGTCTTCTTCTTTCTGCCTTTTATTAGGTTCTCCTTTGCCTTTACTGTTCTTCAATCTGGCTGGGCACAAAAATGTCTTGGTCGATACTGACATTACATGTGTGAATATTATACATCCTGCTTGATCATCCTTCACGTGATGAAGCTTTGTATATATTATTTGCCATTACATTTGTGCTGTTCTATAATAGGAGTAGCAATGCTGTACTTGTATATGTATGATTTATCTGTTGACATTACTGTATAACCAGGCTCACCTTTGAAATGAGCTTGCTCAACAGTGCTCCACATGGTAAAATAAAGATTGACTGATTGATTGATTTGCAGAATTGGAGACAAGAATGGATGGCCTTACCTCAGAGGTAAAAAATACTAGTGAATCAGCAGCTAACATGTCCACTGCTGTGTTTGGAAGTATAAAAGAAACAAAGTTGCTGCACCAATGGCTAGAATACCTCAAGAATGATGCCAAAATGGTAAACATCAAATTGCTAGGGTTTCTGGAGGAGGCAAAGAGCCAGAACCTGGTCCAATTTGCTACTGACTTTTTTAATAACCTACTGTATCTATTGCTATCTGGGGTCATCCTAAAAGTCTATGGATTACACTCTATAAGCGGTCAGCAGACCCCAAACAACCCACCCTCAATCCTTCAGGCAACTGGCAGCTCTCATATATTGGATGTAATTTTGCTCACCACTGAAAATAAAGGCATGTAACAAGGAATGAGGGAACATCAGTATACTGTACCTCTTACCCAATCTTAGTTTTGAAACCAGAAAATGCCAAAAAGCCATTGATTCTGGCAGGTCTCAGAACTCTCACAATGGCTCACAACATGCAAAATCCTGCAAAACTTTGCTTAAACTTTGCTGGCAGAACCTATATTTTCTGTGGCCCTACCTATGGTGGCAAAAAACTTAAGGTCTTTAAAAAGAACTTATAGGCACGGCTCCTGTCTCTACAATCTGAAGGAGAGGAATGAAGGGTTATAAATATGGATGGAAGCGGATAGGCTTACAGGCAGACTAGATGGGCCTAGCAGTCCTTATCGGCTGACAATTTCTATGTTTCTGTTTCTAAGAGCATTTACTATTACTAACGTTTAGTTGGGCTTGCTATTAAAGTCAATTTATAAATGCCATGAATACTTGATGTTTGAGCTGCCTTTATGTAAATATTAGGCACAGACCATGTAGTGGTATGTGCTCTGGGATTTGCAAACTAGCCTTGGATAGACAGATGGAAGATGGGAGGCTATAACTTCGTTGACCACTCCTAATTGTAGGCATTGTTGCATTGCCTGGATGGTAACGTGTGAGAAGATAGCTACTGCCTTGTGGTGTTTTGCTCTGGTGTGCTCCTTTTCATATGCCACCCAATCTTGCATGCAGTATTTCTCATTTCCAAGCAATACCACCTTGCAAGACTCAATAAAATTCCAAATGACCAATGTACTGTAGATTAAAGGATAGTTCAGTATAGAGATTCTGTTTCTTTAGAAGCTAGTCAATCTTTCAGCATAGATGTTTGCTCAGAATGATAAGATAATAAAGTTCTGATACTCACTTTTTAAATCTGCACGCTTAGTTAAATCATGAGGCTAATGTGTAAGGTACCACCGGTAAATCTAATGTGAATGGAGTAATGCTGCTAAAATAAGAACTGTTCATGTGAAAGTTGCTTATGTTCATGAGAAAAGTTTACAAACCAATTTCTTGCCTTCAAAACTAGAAAGCATTGCTTTGTTGGGGAGATATCTTCAGATCTGTCTGTAATGCACTGTTTAAATGAATAATGTTATTGGTCTCTACATGGATTGTAGCATCATCAGGAATGACATCACTGGTGCAAAGACTTCATCCATGGCTATGCTGTGTGATGCCAGTCTGACAAAATTATATGAGGTTACCGTTGTTTCCCCAAATGCATTAACACTAAGTATAGAGTTTCTTATACTTCTAGAATATCATTGATCAACTACTATTGATCCACTCTGTATCGTGTAGTTTAATGAATATGCTGTTTGTCGTGTTTTGGCAAAAGAAATAAGAATAAAGTTATAGAAAAATAATTTCACAGGAGTCTCATCTATCATCTTCAGGGACTTTCTCTTAATACTGGCACAGTACTGAAATCATCAATCACTGGGGTCTCTCTCAATGGTCTTTAGGGAACTCACTCAAGCCAGCCAGCCAGCTATCAGGCAATCCCCTTGCAGGGAAACCCTCTGGGGTTCCCACACCCTCCTAGGAAACAGGAGTGGATCTAGAGGACTGGAGGAGGGCAGATGTAGTCACACATCACAAAAGTGGGATTAGAGAGGAGTTGGACAATTACAGGCCAGTCAGCCTGACATTGGTGGTGTGAAAGCTAATAGAAACACTGCTGAAGGAAAGGCTTGTGGAATATCTTGAATCCAGTGGGATACAAGACCAGAAGCAGCATGGAATCATGGGGGTGGGGGTTGGGGAAGTGATATCAAATGAATCTGATAGATTTCTTTGGGTGACAAAGGAATGTGGATCAGGCCGGAGTGTTGGATGTGGCCTACCTAGATTTCAATAAGGCTTTTGACACCATTCCACATAAGAGACAAGTTAGCAAGCTGGGTAGCTTAGGAGTGGGTCCTAAGGTGGTTAACTGGATAATAAACTGGTTTGGTGATAGCCGACAGAGGATGGTGGTAAATGGAGTTGACTCTGAGGAAAGGAGGGTAACTAGTGGGGTGCCTTAGATAGCAGTGTTGGGACTGGTCCTCTTTAATGTCTTTATAAATGATATTGCAGAGAATTCTAAAAGGAGGATCTGCCTTTTTGTGGATGACACCAAAATCTGCAACAGGGTGGACATTCCATGGGAGTGAGTGGAAAGGATAAGCAGAGATCTGATAAAAATGGAGGAGTGATCAAGGGTATGGCAGCTGAGTTTCAGGGAAAAAGGTGCAAAACAATGCTCTTAGGGCCAAGAACCCTAGGGAAGAATACAAAATGGGTGGAGTGGTATTGACTACCACCAAGCAGGAAAAAGACCTGGGGTAATTATACTGTGTGATCAAAAGATGGCCAGGCAATGCAACAAGGCAGTTAAGAGGGCTACTGGGATGCTGGGGTGCATAGGAGGAGTATCACCAGCAGAAAGTGGAAGATAGTGTTGTCTCAGTATGGAATGTTGGTAAAACCACACTTTGAGTACTGTGTCCAGTTCTGGAGACCACGGGCTCAATTATTGAAACTCTGTGATCAAGGTGCCTGCATCAAGCAGAAGTGATGCAAGGGGCACCAGGCATCAACACATGTGGAGTTTGTGATTCTGAATTGGTAGCTGCAGCACAAAAGGGACCCCTTGCATCAGACTGGCCATGTGCTAGGCTTGTGCCAAGGTTGGGGGTTTGCCAGGATGCTAGGGGGCTTGTGGCAGATGCTGGCTGAAGCATCCACTTAAATAGTATTCTGACAGCCAGCAGGACCTGCCAGGACATTGACCACCCAATAAGTGGTCTAAGGGCCCCTGCACCACCACTGGAGTCTTGGCAGAGTGACAAGAAACCTGTGCCAATGCCTGCCTATGGTATCCTGCACCCCCACAGGACCCAGAGCACTCACATCCAATGCAGCAGTGCCCACAGGTTCCTCCCATGGTGCCAGGCATGCATAAGCTGCACCCCCTGATGACAGAGGCATGGCTGCATCCCATAATGTCTCCTTCAGGGATCTGTTGGAACCCCCCAGTGTCCATCTGTGCCCTATCTGCCCTCCCCAATGACCATCCCATCCTGCCCATCACTGCCAGCCTCCAGGCTGGCTCACTTAATGGGTGACAATTCCTCCTGACCACCCTGAAGCTTACAGATAACCTTGCTTCCATGCACCTTGCCTTTAGTGCATGACAGCATTTGCTACAAGCTGCAGGACATTGGCACTAGGAGCCCAACTGTTTGTGAATTGGGTGCAGAGTCCCTGTTGCACTAGTGATTGGTGCAAGCAGCCACTAGCTCAACTTGCATCTATCTTTGTGAATCGAGCCCCACATCTCTGGAAAGACATAGATTGTAGGCAGTCCAGAAGAGGGCAATTGAAATGATGCATAGTCTGCACCAAAAACCCTATGAAGAGAGACTAAAGGACCTCAGTATGTACACCCTGGCAGAAAGGAGGGAGAGGGAGGATATGATAAAGACCTTTGAATACCTCACTGGGGTAAACAGGGTACAGGAGGGAAGCATTATTCAGAAAATGGAGCTCAAGAACAATGGGGCATGTGATGAAACTGGAGGGGGTAGATGCAGGAGAGATGAGAGGAAGTACTCCTTTCCAGAAAGAGTGGTGAATGCCAGGATCAGCCTTCCAGTGGAGGTAGCAGGGACAAGAACAGTGGTGGGGTTCAAGAATTCATGAAATAGTCATAAGAGAATGTTAGTAGAAAGAACAGATGAGAGAGAGAGAGAGAGACAGAGCTGGAGATCAATTAGGGTTTGTAGTAATACTCTAGGTAGGAAAAATGGGCAGAATGGGTCAGTCAAGTGTTCCTTTTCTGCCATCAAACTCTATTTGTCTAGTGGCCACCTTCATACAGTACTTTCTAAATTAATGATGATCACTCATAAATATGCCCTCAGATCCTTATCCTAGAATCTAAGTCATATGCCTGGCATCCTCCCCACCCCCTCACCCCCAGTAGACGAACAAGAGATTAGTCTTGACCTGGGTAACATTTCAGGGGCCTTGGATGAGGTATCAGAGACTCAAGCAAAAAGATTCTCTTGCACCCTTCCTTTCTCTGCCTAACTCCTCCCATGAAGGCTATCATCTCAAGTCAAATATCAGATTGTCAGGTCTGAAATGGTCTCCCATTGGTGAATAACCTTCACCTGTACAGTTGGGAGGAAAGGGTTGTTACATGTGCACCACCGAGTGCATTAAAGAAATTGTTAAGAAACCATTACATTTCATAGTATGAGCAGTCTCTTAGTGCTTCCAAAACCATTCAAATATACCAGTATGCGCTGAATAGAATACTAATGCAAGAAAATCCCTCATTTGAATGTTTGCCTGGAGTAGTATGCCATTCGTACAGTTATATATTGCATTTGCTGCATCCTTGATTATGGTACTGAGCACGCTGGTAACAGTCATTTTGGAAAAGATCAGTTAGCATTGCATAAAAATTGTAATCACAGCACTTTGTGATTATACGGCATTCATGAGGAATTGATTTCAACAAGTGAAAAATATGCTGGCAAATGCAGAAAAAAGGCAGAACTGAAAACAAACATTACAATAACAGCACACCATTGCAGCCAGATGTCTCTATGAAGTTAACTCATAATTAAAAGTGTGATAAAGACTTAATTTCAAAGAAATTTAAGTGTCTGTTTTTGCTCACAAAAATGTGAAGCTGACTGAGCAGATGAAGAATGTAATTCTCCCTTTATCGATGGTAGACTGGAAACAACTGCACCCAGCAGGAGGTTGTGCAGTCAAAAGAGCAACCCGCAGTGGTGATGAAATCTACAACATTCCATTATGGCTTCTACATGTTTACTAATTAGAGCAACAATGCTGTGACAGTGACAAACTGTAGCTCGTAGAATATTGTGCTTTGTGCAGAATAGTATGGTTGAACTTCGAAGTTTTTATTTATGCATGAATGGCGTAATTAAGACTACAGTACACCCCAAAAAAATGCTTATTGATCTTAGATATGGGCAGCAGTGTCAATTTTAAGTAGGTGACTTTGTTGTGAACACTCCTTTGAATATTCCAGTATCACCTACAGGAGGACCCCATATCACAAAACTGCTTGTGAAATAAATGTGTGGAATGGGTTGAAAACTTGACAATAACTGCAGTGAACTGCAAAAATAAAAGTACGGTGAACTTTTATTCCACAGTTCATGTATATTATTTTGCAACACTGTCTGAAATCTTGCTAATTTTCTAGAAGAGTTTTAACAAGAAAAGCCTACTGAGCCAAATTAACTTGTTTCCAGAGGCTTCTTAGAACCCTACATGGAAAAAGACAAAAATCTGCAGAACACGTTTGGAAGATTTATAATTCGTGAAAGTGTGAATTTAGAAACATTCTGCAAAATTTGCAACATTTTTTGCTAAGCTAGTATTCACAATTTCTCTCCAGCACTACTACTGGGTCCCTTTTCTGCAATGTCTGAATTACTTTGACTCTCCCAAATCCAGTACTTAATTTGGGGCTTCTTTCTTTCTATATGCATGATGTTGCTTCTTTTAGCATTTGACCTGAGCTGTCAGATCCCTGACCACTGTTCCAACCCACTGAGATCGCATTTTATGTATCTGACACCCTCAATGTATAGACTCAACCATCCCACATAATTTAGTAGTAGATGCAAACAGCTTGATCTTTTCCTATATTGTTTCCAATACACTGAAGATGAGCAAGTTAAACAGAACAGGTCTCATGATTGAGCCTTGAGGTTCTTCACTAGTTACGTCCATCTACCCTGAGGGCTAGCCATTTATATTGACTTGTAGTTGTTCCACCTCAAGAAGTTCTCAGTCTAACTGGTCAAGCCCACCCATAATTCTTTGTCCCCAACTCATTCACAAAATTTCTTCATGGCACTAAACTGAAGGTATTGATAAAGTCCAGATATCCTATATTAACAGAGTGACTCATTGTCTGACACATCAGTCAATAGATTGGAATCAAATAATATTCATCTGGCATGGCCTCCTTTGTACAAAGCCATTCTACTTCTTGTCTGGAAGGTAATTAATCAATCAATCAATCAATCAATCAATCAATCAATCAAGTCTTTATTTAACCAGGCGTTCATCGTTGAGCAGAAGCTCATTTGCAAGATGGACTTGGGTGGAGCATGAACAATTGTAGAAGACTTGGTTTGCTGGCCAAGGCACCTAGCTTCACCTGAGCTCTTTCCTTCTAAGACTGCTTGAAAGGCAGAGTAGAGAAACTTACCAGAGCAAGGGAGAAGGATTAAGACTTAGTTTGGCTAAGCAGATTTACTGTGTGGTGGTGTTTTTATTTTTACTCACAGGGATTCTACTGTTTGTTGCTAACATTTCATTGCTTTATTTTTCTCTGATTCAAATTGTTGTTGCTGGTATACCTTCTTCTGCATTATTACAAGGTGTGCCTACTAGGTAAATGCTAACAGATTACTGCTGTAATCTTCTGATTCAAATTGTCTTTTGCAAGGTATATCTTCTGTTACTGCTTTATTTTTCTCTGGAGCAAAGTGTTTCTTACAGGGTATATCTTCTCTGAAATTACTGTATTACAGGTGGAGCTTACATTTTGTGACTTTTTATCATTGGGCTAAGCAAAATTACTGTTTGACACTGGTTTTATTTTATTCTTGTTTGTTGAAAGGTTTGTTGTCTCAGAGGTGTTTCAGTCTCCTTCTCACATTGAAGGAGCTAATTGCTTTTCCTCCATGGCTCTTCCAAAGGATTAGGTGTGTATGTGGGATGGAGACTGGCAACCTGTCAGTAATTTCCAACAGAAAGAAGGGTTAAAAGTCAGGTTAGTTGATATCTTGGAGGTAGAAGACTTGGTTTGCTGGCCAAGGCACCTAGCTTCACCTGAGCTCTTTCCTTCTAAGACTGCTTGAAAGGCAGAGTAGAGAAACTTACCAGAGCAAGGGAGAAGGATTAAGACTTAGTTTGGCTAAGCAGATTTACTGTGTGGTGGTGTTTTTATTTTTACTCACAGGATTGCTACTGTTTGTTGCTAACATTTCATTGCTTTATTTTTCTCTGATTCAAATTGTTGTTGCTGGTATACCTTCTTCTGCATTATTACAAGGTGTGCCTACAGGTGTGTGTAACAGATTACTGCTGTAATCTTCTGATTCAAATTGTCTTTGCAAGGTATATCTTCTGTTACTGCTTTATTTTCTCTGGAGCAAAGTGTTTCTTACAGGGTATATCTCTCTGAAATTACTGTATTACAGGTGGAGCTTACATTTTGTGACTTTTTATCATTGGGCTAAGCAAAATTACTGTTTGACACTGGTTTTATTTTATTCTTGTTTGTTGAAAGGTTTGTTGTCTCAGAGGTGTTTCAGTCTCCTTCTCACATTGAAGGAGCTAATTGCTTTTCCTCCCACAGCTCTTCCAAAGGATTAGGTGTGTATGGGGGTGGAGCTGGCAAACTGTCAGTAATTTCCAACAGAAAGAAGGGTTAAAAAGTCAGGTTAGTTGATATCTTGGAGGTAGAAGACTTGGTTTGCTGGCCAAGGCACCTAGCTTCACCTGAGCTCTTTCCTTCTAAGACTGCTTGAAAGGCAGAGTAGAGAAACTTACCAGAGCAAGGAGAAGGATTAAGACTTAGTTTGGCTAAGCAGATTTACTGTGTGGTGGTGTTTTATTTTTTACTCACAGGGATTGCTACTGTTTGTTGCTAACATTTCATTGCTTTATTTTTTCTCTGATTCAAATTGTTGTTGCTGGTATACCTTCTTCTGCATTATTACAAGGTGTGCCTACAGGTGTGTGCTAACAGATTACTGCTGTAATCTTCTGATTCAAATTGTCTTTGCAAGGTATATCTTCTGTTACTGCTTTATTTTCTCTGGAGCAAAGTGTTTCTTAGGGTATATCTTCTCTGAAATTACTGTATTACAGGTGGAGCTTACATTTTGTGACTTTTTTATCATTGGGCTAAGCAAAATTACTGTTTGACACTGGTTTTATTTTATTCTTGTTTGTTGAAAGGTTTGTTGTCTCAGAGGTGTTTCAGTCTCCTTCACATTGAAGGAGCTAATTGCTCTTTCCTCCACAGCTCTTCCAAAGGATTAGTGTATGTGGTGGTGGAGCTGGCAAACTGTCAGTAATTTCCAACAGAAAGAAGGGTTAAAAGTCAGGTTAGTTGATATCTTGGAGGTAGAAGACTTGGTTTGCTGGCCAAGGCACCTAGCTTCACCTGAGCTCTTTCCTTCTAAGACTGCTTGAAAGGCAGAGAGAAACTTACCAGAGCAAGGGAGAAGGATTAAGACTTAGTTTGGCTAAGCAGATTTACTGTGTGGTGGTGTTTTTATTTTTACTCACAGGATTGCTACTGTTTGTTGCTAACATTTCATTGCTTTATTTTTCTCTGATTCAAATTGTTGTTGCTGGTATACCTTCTTCTGCATTATTACAAGGTGTGCCTACAGGTGTGTGCTAACAGATTACTGCTGTAATCTTCTGATTCAAATTGTCTTTTGCAAGGTATATCTTCTGTTACTGCTTTATTTTTCTCTGGAGCAAAGTGTTTTACAGGGTATATCTTCTCTGAAATTACTGTATTACAGGTGGAGCTTACATTTTGTGACTTTTTATCATTGGGCTAAGCAAAATTACTGTTTGACACTGGTTTTATTTTATTCTTGTTTGTTGAAAGGTTTGTTGTCTCAGAGGTGTTTCAGTCTCCTTCTCACATTGAAGGAGCTAATTGCTTTTCCTCCACAGCTCTTCCAAAGGATTAGGTGTATGTGGGGTGGAGCTGGCAAACTGTCAGTAATTTCAACAGAAAGAAGGGTTAAAAAGTCAGGTTAGTTGATATCTTGGAGGTAGAAGACTTGGTTTGCTGGCAAGGCACCTAGCTTCACCTGAGCTCTTTCCTTCTAAGACTGCTTGAAAGGCAGAGTAGAAAACTTACCAGAGCAAGGGAGAAGGATTAAGACTTAGTTTGGCTAAGCAGATTTACTGTGTGGTGGTGTTTTATTTTTACTCACAGGGATTGCTACTGTTTGTTGCTAACATTTCATTGCTTTATTTTTCTCTGATTCAAATTGTTGTTGCTGGTATACCTTCTTCTGCATTATTACAAGGTGTGCCTACAGGTGTGCTAACAGATTACTGCTGTAATCTTCTGATTCAAATTGTCTTTTGCAAGGTATATCTTCTGTTACTGCTTTATTTTTCTCTGGAGCAAAGTGTTTCTTACAGGGTATATCTTCTCTGAAATTATTACAGGTGGTGCTTTACATGTTTTACAGTTTTATCTAACATTAGGATAAGCTTCAGGTTACTGCATTTGTTGTTGACTGATTGTTTCTGCTCTTACCTCCTTGTTCTTTCGTCCGTGGTTCTTCTTTTTGGCAGGGAAGGGCCAGCCACCACCCCATCCCCAACCACCCCCACTACACTCCTTTTATAGGGTACCACAGTTGTAACATTTCCTGTGGCAGAACAGGAAGGGGCGGATCAGTGGGGCCTCCACAAGGTGATCTCATTTACAGGGCACTAGTAATTTAACTTGTTATAACAAGTTAAACAAAGCACAATTAAACCATTACTTGCATTTTTTTTCCTTCTAATTACTCTGACTAGGTTACAAACCCAGCAACTTATTTGGAATGGATTTCATTAACTGCAGGTACTGTGGAACAATTTTTAGAAGGACAGTCTTACAGGATTTAGGACACTGTCCTACATGCTGGGCCTTTGGAGATCTTAGGTCTCAGCTCCGGGCAGCATGGGCAGAGATTGCACGCCTCAAATTTCATATTGAAGAGGAAATACATTATAAGAACCACCGCCATTTCCCCAGCATCCAACAGAAAAACCTCGACCGCAGAGGGTAGTTGGTCCAGGAGGTTGGCAGGTGGTTAGGAGGAGCAAATCAGGTGCCCCATCACTCTCTGCTCTCCAACACATTACCTCCAAAACCATATAAACACTACAAACAGGTATCTGCCTCTATCTCTGAAATCAAATAAAGAGGCAGAAGACACTGCAGAGCAGGACACTGCGCACAGGAGCTAGCACAACAATACCACCCAAATCAGGAACCAAAACTAACAAGCACAAAGGAACCAAAAACTTGATCATAGGAGACTCCATGATTCGGGAGTTGATACCCATCTCCAGCCAGGGTGATGGTCAGATGTCTCCCAGGTACATCAGCATGGAGAGACACTGACCGCATTACAAAATTGTTCACAAGCAGGAGAAAACACTGATGTCCTAGTACACATAGGACTAATGATCTCGCCAGCCGGTCAGTTGAGAGACCAAGGAACACCTGACTAGGCTGGGTGACAAACTATCATCTATTTGTCCTGGCATCTCCTTCTCTGAGATCCTGCCAGTCTGGGAGAAGGGAGCAGATGGACGGAAGGTCAGAGAAGGGAGATAGGGAGCTAAACACGTGGCTCAGGGACTGGTGCCAGGAAAGGACACAGATTTGTAGGAACTGGCAACAGTTCTGGGAGCGAAAGTTCTTTAAATTTGATGGACTGCATCTGACTAAAGAAGGAGTCAGTGCATTGGGGCAGAAGTTTGACGTCTTTGCAGAATATTTAAACTAGCAAATGGGGAGAGGGGTGCAGCACCCCATACGTTGAATGGGAAGAACACCCCTCCCCCCTCAGCTAGTGGTCAAACAGGAATTCAGCGTGTTTGCCATTCATTTGCATCACCAGGTAAGAAAAAAGGTTTGTCTCCCCATACGATGCACAGAGGTAATGCCAATCTTCACCCAACAACTAACACACCAAAATCTGGCCAATGGAAAATCATGTACACAATGCTCACAGCCTGGGAAATAAGATCCCAGACCTGCAGGCAATAATGTCAGAGGCTAAACTGGACATAGTAGCAATTAGTGAGACGTGGTTTACCAGTAACCACACTTGGGAGACTTCAGTACCTGGATATGTATTGTTCAGAAGAGACCGAGGTGCAAAAAGGGGGAGGTGGCCCTGTATGTAATGAAAATATCAAAGCTACAGAAATTCAGAATAACATAAGGAGCCAGAAGAACTGTGGGTCACCCTGGAAACAGGTAATGGGACAGCCATAAGAACTGGGGTTGTCTACAGGCCCCAGACCAGAGGGAGGACATAGACACATTACTGTTAGAAGATATACAAAACATGACAGCTAAAGGGAGGTTCTGATAATGGAGACTTCAACATGCCAGATACAGATTGGTCAATACCAGCAGGAACATCTGCCAGAACTAGACTCATAGTGGATTCCTGCAGGGGAGGGCCTCAAACAACTGGTACAGCAACCCACAAGAGACAGGGCTATCCTAGATCTAGTACTGACTAACAAAGAAGGATCACAGATCTCCAGGTAGAAGGTCACCTGGGGCCAGTGACCATCACATGGTATGGTTCAATTTGGCTACTACATCTAAATCATCCCATTCCAAGGCAAAAATATGGGACTTCAGAGGAGCTGACTTTGATAAGATGGCCAACAGAGTTAAGCTAGCCCTGGCAAAAAGAAACACAGGTGAGGAGGTACAGGCAAAGTGGGCAAGCATTAAGGATACAATACTTGAAGCAACATCCCATTGTGTTAGACAGAAAAGGAAGTGCAAAGAAGAAGGAAACCACTTTGGTTCTCAAATATAGTAGCAGAAAAGGTCAGAGCCAAAAGGCTGGCCTTCAGAAAATATAAGGGAACACAGCGGATGAAGATAGGGAGGCATACCAAACTGCCCTAAGGGAAGCAGGTAAGGCAGTAAGGCAGGCAAAGTCCCAAACTGAGGAAACACTAGCACGAACAGTAAAGAAGGTGACAAGACTTTCTATAGATACATTAGTGAAAGGAGAAAGTCCAGAGGGGGTATTGCTAAGCTTAATGGAGAAAAGGGAGCATGTGAGGAGGAGGACCCTGTAAAGGCATCTATCCTAAATAGATACTTTTGCTCAGTATTTACTGAAGAGAAGGTAGGGCAGGGCCCACAGCTCAGCATCATGGACACAGGGGGAGGGAGGTGAGCACTACTCCCTTCACAAAAGAAAGGGTCCTACAAGAGCTTGCTAAGCTCAGGGTGGATAAGGCAATGGGACCTGATGGCATACATCCCAGGGTACTTAAGGAGCTAAAGGAGGAACTAGCAGAGCCATTAGCAGAATTGTTTAGTGAGTCTCTGAGCACAGGAGAGGTCCCAGAAGACTGGAGAAAGGCTCATGTGATCCCACTCCACAAGAGTGGTAGCAGGAGGAGGCGGGGAACTACAGACGGTCAGTCTTACCTCAGTAGTGGGCAAGATTATGGAGGCACTCCTTGAGGAAAGGATAGTACAACACCTGGAATCCATAGGGCACAGGATCCAAGACAGCATGGGTTTACAAAGGAAGGTCCTGTCAAACTAATCTCATAGATTTCTTTGACTGGGTAACCAGAGTGGTGGACCAAGGGGAGCAGTTGATGTCGCCACCTTGACTTCAGCAAAGCTTTTGACACTGTTCCACATAGAAGATTGATAAATAAGCTAGGTAGGCTCAAGGTGGGTCAGAAGTTGGTCAACTGGGTGGCAAACTGGTTGACTGGCAGAAAACAGAGAGTGGTGGTAAATGGTATACAGTCAGAAGAGATGCAAGTCACAAGTGGGTACTCAGGATCAGTCCTGGGGCCAGTCCTATTCAACATCTTCATTAGTGACCTCGCAGATGGACTAGAGGGTAAGGCTTGTCTGTTTGCAGATGACACCAAGATCTGCAACAGAGTAGATGATCCAGATGGGGTGGGCAGAATGAGAAGAGATCTGGATAAACTAGCAGAATGGTCAGAAGAGTGGCAACTGAGATTAATGCAAAGAAGTGCAAAATCATGCACATAGGGAAGAGAAACCCTGAAGCCACTTATAGGCTGGGAAGGAGTTGCTAGCAGTCACAAAGGAAGAAAGAGACTTGGGCATCATCATCACTGATGACCTAAAATCATCCAAGCAGACCACTAAAGCAGTAGGTAAGGCTAGGGGGTGTTAGGTGTATTAGTAGGGTATCACAAGTCGTAAGAGGAGGTAATAATCCCTCTGTACAAGACATTAGTTAGCTCTCATCTGGAGTACTGCGTGCAGTACTGGAGGCCACACCTTCACAAGGACATTAACCAAATTGAGGCAGTCCAGAGAAGGGCAACCAAAATGGTGCAGGGACTGCATCAGAAGACATATAAGGACAGATTAACGGAGCTCAATATGTATACCCTTGAGCAAAGGAGGGAGAGAGGTGATATGATCGAGACATTTAAACACCTTAAGGGCATAAACAAGGTGAAAGAGTCTAACATGTTTAAATATAAGAAAAATAGCAGGACAAGAGGACACAGCATGAGATTAGAGGGAGGCCGATTAAGGGGGAATGTGAGGAAATTCTTTTTCACAGAAAGGGTGGTAGATGCATGGAATGGCTTACCACAAGAAGTGGTGGCTATGAATACAGTGCAGGGCTTCAAACAGGCATGATAGGCATAAGGAGCAATAAAATGACTATGAATAGATAGGTCACTGACAGAGCAAAAGGCTCGATGGCACATTTATAAGGTAGAAAAGAAATGGGCAGACTGGATGGGCCTTACGGTCCTTATCTGCTCATCAACTTCTATGTTTCTATGTTTCTATGTATATACAGGTAAACACAGGTATTTACAAGCAATACAGATAATACTCTTTACAGAGAGGAAGAAAAAGAAGTTCATATGTACATAGAATTATACAGATATTGTACAGATTACACGGTATTTACATACATAGAAGTGTCTATAGGAAGAAAGCAGGTTATCTAAGGTTGCAGGAGGAAGTAACAGAAGAAAAAAATAAAAATACACACCAGGTAGAGGTGAAGGTAGGGGAGAAGAGAGGGAGGGAAGTAGGGGGAGAAAGGCTAGGAGGGCACGGTGCACAGAAAGGAGTTGGTAAAGCTGGATGTAGAGAAGGTGGATGGAGAAAAGGAGTATGTGTGAGCCCCAGGATTGAATGCTATAAAGTACGGGGCATGGTAGGATGTCACAACCCAGGGTAGTGAGCTCCTATCCGAGGTTGGGAAAGGAAGAATAAGGGGATGGATGGGCCTAGTGTTGATAAGACAGGGGAAGAGAGAACAATTAGGCTGGTGAGGAGCAAGCTGGGGGGGTCAGTACTTAAAATTGGGTCTAGGCGTGGCTATATACCAGTGCAGACACTGGTACTGGGTCTGAGTTGGTGAAGCAGTTACATACTTCTCTGATTGTAATGGAAATAAAGCATCTGAAAGCATTTATACCGATTAGAGTGCTTAATTTGAGGGTTTTTGTAGATCGTTCCATAAGGTAGGTAGCACGAAGCTTATGGCTGCCCTGCCGAAGCGGGATTTTGCTTTGGGTACTTTAAGTGTAATAGCTGAGTAACTTCTTAACGCATATTTCCCAATTATACTCAGGGGAAGACAGCAGGAGATATAGTAAGGCAGCTTATTAGAGATGGCTCTATAGGTCCAGAGAGCGGCATTTCTGTGGCGCCTGAACTTTAGTGATGTCCATCCCACTGCCGCATATAGGGTGCAGTGATGTATGTTGAAGGGGAGTCCCATTATAAACCTCAGTGCTTGATGGTAGAGTGTGTCCAGTTTAGCCATGTAAGAGTTGGGGCATTGGCTGTAGAGGAAGTCAGCGTAATCAACCAATGATAGGAAAATGGATTGGACCAGTTGTTTCTTGGCATCTCTGGTGAGAAATTGGCTGATTCTAAAAAACAGTCCAAGCCTTGGCCGAAGTCGCTTTAGCAAGTCCCTGATATGTTCAATGAAGGAGAGTCTTTGGTCTATCCAAACTCCCAGATACTTGAATTTTGTAACAAATTCTAGTTTTTCACCTAGAACTGTGGTAATTTTGGGAACTGTCCCACTGGACACAGGGTTAGTTGTACGGATAAAAGGAGAGAGGACCATTGTTTTAGTTTTTTTGGCATTAAGGAGTAGCTTTTTTTGGAGGAGTTGGCTTTGCAAAAGGTTGAATTCTGACTGTAGGTCATTGCAGGCAGCTTCAGGTGTTGGGCGACTCACGTAGAGAACTGTATCATCTGCAAACAGATGGATGTTGGCTTTTTTATACAGTAGTCGATGTTATTAATGTAGATTGCAAAAAGTAAGGGCCCTAATATAGAACCTTGAGGTACCCCTCTTTGCAGAGTTTTTAAGGGGGACAGGCCTCCTTCGGCTTTAACTTGTTGAAGGCGCCCTGTAAGATAGTCAGTGAACCAACGCAGAGAGAAGGGGTCCACACCTATGGTTTGAAGGACGGAGAGGAGCAGACTATGGTCGACGGTGTCGAAAGCCTTGCTTAGATCAAGGAAAACAGCACAAATAAAGTTTTTGCTCTCAAGATTATGCTGCCAGTCGTTAGTAACTTTGGCGAGGGCTGAGATAGTGCTATGTTTAGCTCTGAATCTGGGCTGCATAGGTTTAGTAGTTCCTAGACTCAAGGTGAGTCCTCAGCTGTGCATTTACAATTTTCTCTAGGAGCTTGGACAGGACCGGAAGGAGGGAAATTGGCCTGTAGTTATTGAGATCGCCACGGTCACCTGATTTGAACAGTGGTATGACATGTGCTGTCTTCCATATAGGTGGTAAGGTGCCCTGAGACAGGGATAAGTTAAAAAGGTGGGTGACGGGTATTGCTAGTATGTGGTAGGCAATTTTTAGGAAGTAAGGGTCAAGGGAGTCAGCCCCAGCACTTTTTCTAGTATCCAACTGAAGCAAGAGGTCCTCACTCTTTCAGTGTGGCAGGTTGAAGTGAGAAAGGCGGCGAAGCTATCGGAGTTTCAGGCAGTTGGCTGGCAGTCTGGGAGCGAAGTATGTTTGCAGGGGAGTTATCAAATGCCATGCCTGCAGTAGCAAAGTGGTTATTGAATGCATCAAGTATATCCATCTTTTCGGTTATAGTCAAGTTGCCAGAGGTAATCTTGTTCAGGAGTGAATTTCCTGGGGAGTGGCCTAGCAGATCACTGATTGTGTTCCAGAGCTTGATTGGGCTCTTTGTGGCAGAGTTGAGTTCAAATTTGAAGAAGGTAGCCTTCGATTCTCTGATTGTTTTGGTACATAAATTTCGTAGTCTCCTGAACTGGTTCCAATCCTCTGCAGTGTTCAGTCTGCGTGCTTTTTTTCCAGAGCTTATCTCTTTCTAGAAGCAAGGACTTGATCTGAGGGGTGAACCATTTACAGGTTTTGGTCCTAGTTCGAACTTTAATAAGGGGAGCATACTTATTAAGGGCCCTTGATAGAATGTTGTGGAAGATATTGTAAGCTGACGTAATCGTTTTGGCCAGGTAGAAATCTTGCCACTCAGGGGAGTAGTTAAGCTCGTTTAGGTAGGCATGTTCATTGAAGTTGTGCCTGGATCTCTTCATAGAGAACTTGCTGATGGGTGCTGGGTTGTTGGTGGATCTTACTCCCGCAATAAACAATGGTCGCTAGGGCCTGAGAAGAAGACATCAGCGTGGGAGAAGAGATGAGGTTTGCTCACCATTAGCACATCCAAAAGTGTACTTTTACTGGGGTTCTTCACGTTTGGGCATGTTGGTTCAGTAATAAGTTGCGTCAGCCCATGTTCATCACAGAAGGATGCAAGGGGGGCAGCTATGTTAGAGAGCCAGTCAAAGTTAAGGTCTCCTAAAATAATAGTTTCTGGCAGCCCCTGTCCCAACTTGTCACTTAGATATGACACAAGCTGTAGGCCAGCAGACGGTGGTCTGTAGCATCCTATTACGCAGAGTGCAGTAGTCTGTGTAATTTCCACTTTGAGAATTAGGCATTTGAATTCGCTGGCGACAGATGCCGAGGATAAGCAGGAGGCAGAAAATTTCTCTTTAACATAGATAGCTACCCCTCCTCCTCTGGCATGCCTATCAGCTCTGAACAAGACATAGTTGGGTATGTTTACTTCTCTATCAGTGGTGCTGGGTCTAAGCCAAGTTTTAGAAATCACAAGTATGTCAGGAGAGGTATGATTTACACAGGTTTGTATTAAGGTTATCTTTTTAAGGAGGCTACATACGTTAATATGCAAGAAGCTTATTCCTTTTAAATTTGCTAGTTCTGCTGGCAAACCAATAGCTTCTGGGGGGCCAGGGATGAGTTCTACGTTGCCTGAACAAAGCAGGAGGATAAGTAGGATTTTTCTAATAGCACTAATTATAAGCTTGTAATTCCTGCCTTTCTCCCATCTAGTAGATCTGATGTTTTTAGGGACTGGAAAGTAGCCACCATAGAAGAGCTGATCTGTTGTAGCAAGAGCTAGTACCCCTACCACAATAGGCGGGGAGGAGATAGAAGTCTGCGTGGTGGGAGGTGGGTCTTGTGGTGGGGGAGTGTTATAAGTACTACTAGTATGTGTGGTCCAAGAGCAGGGTTCGAGGTATTGGTACTTGGAATCACGGAGGCAATTAAAGGATAAGTTGCCATGTGGTATACAGCACAAGGTGCCGTTGTAGACGAAAACATGATGGTAGTTCAGGTGTCCAATGCTGGGCAGCTGGTATCAGCAGAAAAAGGGCAGTAAAGGAGCCATATAGGGCCCGACATGATGGTACCTCAAAAGGAGCTACTCAATTAGCCCAGGGGCCAGTGGGTTGCTGGATTAATGCAGCTTATCAGTAGCTTTCTGATCCAGGTCGACCCAAATTTGATAGCATTAAAGATATTTAGTGGTGAAGGCACAGCCAAGGAGAGCCTATGCGTTTTAGTAAGGCGACGCCCTAAGAGTTGGATCCCGTAGGCTGGATAGAGAAGAGGGGGATCATGAGCTAAGTCTCTGTTGGTGGGGCACTGCGCCAGGGGATGTGGACTAATATTTTGGCAGGAGCTACTGTATTTAATAATCAGCGGAGGTGGGGGAGGGGGGCGGTCGAAAAAGTTGCGGCAGTTGCCGTACCTTGTAGGGCCTTGGGTCCGTGTCTGCAGTCTCGAGCATCGGCTAGAGGGGCACTGACTGCCCGGTAGCTGGGAATCCCGCGGCTTAGGAGCTAGGAGCCTGAGCGACAGTTTCTCGGCTGAGGGAGAGGAGAGTGAGGGTTAATAAAGTGGATTCACATAAAGGGTTAGACAGAACAGTGGGGAGTCCAAAATTTGCAGAACAAAAGGACGTGTATGGTACCAGCAATGCCAAAAGAGGTAGTGACGAGTAGTAGTAGGTGGTTGCACCCCAAGGTAGTTTGTTTGGTGTTGCTGGCCTGCTTAACTGCAAGCTGGTTTATAGTTGAAAGGATATATAGTCAAATTAGGGTGCAGTCCCTAACAATAGGGCAGGTAGAGCAGTAATTGAGAGGAGTTAGATGGAGTGGCTGGAGAAAAGGTTGAGAGGAAATGTGGGATCCTGTGGGTGGGACTGCTTTAAAAAGGGGCGGTAAGAAAGTGGGTCAAGTCAGGTATTGAAGAGAGGGAGGCCAATAGCATGAAAATGTGCAGCAGTGGAGTGACCAATCTGCTGCTAGGCTGAGGAAGGGGTGGAGTAAGGGTCTATTTAATACTGTGAGGAGGAGGGAGAGGGGTGGGCGAAAAAATTCAGTCCAGAACAAAGCACAGAAAGAGATTTCCCTGAGACCAGGAAGCACCAGGCGTTGGAAAATCAGCAAAGGAGTAAAGCTGCCAGTCAGTGCCTGGTTCCTCCACTGGGCATCCAGTCAAAACAGTGGCATTCAAAACCACAAGTTTCGGAGGTCCGGTGCGTACCTGTATCTGTCCTGGGGTCAGTTGGGTGGTCTGTTAGCTGTGGCCTGCTCGGAGAGAGCCAAGGCCACAGGAGCAGCTTGGGAAGCCCACAGATGGGCTGTCTGTGGAACAAGGAGGGAAACACAGAGGATTAAATACAGCTAGAGTACAATAGCAAGCTCAGTGGGGGCAGGCAATGGGGAAAGACAAAGCATGAGGTAAAGAGGTGGTAAATGCAGGGCAATTATTTGAGCTAGAAGAGGAGTTAATGGGGGGGGGGTCATCTGTGCTTTGGCACCGGGATGTCTGAAGAGGACAGCAGCAGCGGCAGGGGGGGTGTAAGGAAAGGGTTTGTAGGTAAGGCAGAGAAGAAAGTAAGGTGTTTAGAGAGACAGCATTACAAGTGGGGCAGAGAAATTAATAACTGGCAGAGTGACCAGCATGGGGAAGGGGTAGAGTTCGTCAGTAGGGCAGAAATGGAAAACTGCAGCAGTCTTGCTCAGTAGCTAGGTCAAGCAGGCAAACATCGGCTACTATACAATACAGTTTGTCAAGCACTAAGTAACACTGAGAGGCTAGACTAGTGGCTTGTAATAGACTAGCTAAGCTGGCAGGTAAAGTAAGACCAATTGATGCATAACATATGTAGATTACATTAACAAAAATTCAGTCCAGAACAAAGCACAGAAAGAGATTTCCCTGAGACCAGGAAGCACCAGGCGTTGGAAAATCAGCCAAAGAGTACAGCTGCCAGTCAGTGCCTGGTTCCTCCACTGGGCATCCAGTCAAAACAGTGGCATTCAAAACCACAAGTTTCGGAGGTCCGGTGCGTACCTGAATCTGTCCGGGGGTCAGTCGGTTAGTCTGTTAGCTGTGGCCTGCTCGGAGAGAGCCAAGGCCACAGGAGCAGCTTGGGAAGCCCACAGATGGGCTGTCTGAATCTGTCCGGGGGTCAGTCGGGTGGTCTGTTAGCTGTGGCCTGCTCGGAGAGAGCCAAGGCCACAGGAGCAGCTTGGGAAGCCCACAGATGGGCTGTCTGAATCTGTCCGGGGTCAGTCGGTTGGTCTGTTAGCTGTGGCCTGCTCGGAGAGAGCCAAGGCCACAGGAGCAGCTTGGGAAGCCCACAGATGGGCTTTCTGAATCTGTCCGGGGTCAGTCGGTGGAGTCTGTTAGCTGTGGCCTGCTCGGAGAGAGCCAAGGCCACAGGAGCAGCTTGGGAAGCCCACAGATGGGCTGTCTGAATCTGTCCGGGGGTCAGTCGGGTGGTCTGTTAGCTGTGGCCTGCTCGGAGAGAGCCAAGGCCACAGGAGCAGCTTGGGAAGCCCACAGATGGGCAATTACAATTAACCTCCAGGAACTCCACTACCTGCTCTTGTAAATGGTTTCCTATAGCTGGCAGACAGTGGAGGCCAGATTTACTGCATTGTAACTCTTGGGGTCATCCTTGTCCACCCTTGTGAAGGGGTATCACGTACACTTTCCTGTTGTCCACTAAGTCAGTTCGGTCTTCAGTAAGCATTTGGAAACATCCAGTAAATTGGCAGCTAATTCCAGCCCTGTTTCTTTCAATCCCTTGGGGTGCAACCCATTCAGCCAAGAGACTTGTTGACTTTCAGTACCTTAAATTATTTAAATTCCATGTCCACCAAGGTATATGCCACCTCTAGTTTCTGCCATAGTTCCAGAGCCTTGAAGGCTCTTCAGACTTGCAGCAATCCAGCTTTTTCCTTGTTGAAAACTGAACAGAAATAATAATTCAGAACAGTTGCTTTACCCAGGTCATCTACTACTAATTCTATCCCCTTTGATATCCTTTCTATGCACTCTTTTTTCTGTGTTTCACTTATACTGTATACAGTATCTTAAAGTGATTTACCAAGTTTTGATATATGAATGCATATACTTCAAGGTGACTGCATATAGAAGTGATTCACAATGTATTTTGATAGATGCATAGCCTATTTCAGCAAATTAAATCAGGTTTTCACCCTCACAGACCAGGAAGTGTCATTTTGTGTATTGGAACCTGTATTTAGTGACCTTTGACACTCATTACCTTTGCAATGTCACCACAGGGAGATCTGTGCTCTGCAATTAAAATTAGTTCTTGGTCACAGCAGTTCTGTCTTGATAACAGAGCTCTTGGTCACAGCATGCAGCACGACAATAGCAATGTCAAACAGTTCATTTTCAGAGTCCGATGATGAAAGCATTATGTTGTCCTGCACTAACAGTGATCTTTTGGACACTGACATAGTGCCACAATTTGACAGCCACTGCATAGTAGATCCCCATAGGGATAACCCTATGACAGCAGCAAGAATGATGTGGGCAGTAGCTCAGGCAGTCACAGCAGTAGTCCCAATCCATTCCAGTACAGCACTGACAGCAGACTTAGCAACACGGACTGTTAATATTATATTTTGCTCCTTAGTGCTATAGTTTGGTTCCAGTCATTGCTGTCATTTTACTGTGCAAAATCGAGGTTTGGTGTGTGTTCTGTTACTTCCAGCATTGATGTGCCCACAGTTGGCCACTCCAGCTTGACACTGAGAGCATGGCTCGATTTGGTGGCATTGCTTGAGCAGGATAATTGGCTCACAATTTGTCCAAATCCAATTTGTCCAAATTCCTCACCTGGTACTAGTTGGTAGTGACCTCCCGCCAATTGATTTATCAGTCACTCACTCTGATGGAGCACAGGGTGGAAATTACAAGCAGGCACCTTGTACCCCAGCCACTCCAATCCCCCCAGCTGCACACATACACTTAGAAAAATGCTGCAGCATAGAACTTTTATTATCTGTAAATTATTTATACTGTTTGGGTCTGTCTTTGCCCTAGTACCACTGGTCTATGCTATAGCTTTCTTCTCTGTGTATGTGTGTGTTTAGGGTTGGGGGGCCTGCTTGTACTTTCCCCTTTAGAAGTATCAGTGAATGAGTAACGTGTTGAAGTCACCAGTTCCCCTGTTTATGGCATGTTATAAATTTAAAACTTCAAATTATTGCACCAGCTTTGTGTTACCTCTAAGCATTCAGGAACTATACAGACTGCAGCTGTCATTAATGTCTGCATAAGCAATTGTAATACCATCATGGCATTGGCTTATTGCTGCTACCTGTGTGCCTCCAGGTGTATTATGAACTGAGCAAAAAATACACAGTACAGTTGGTGATCATCCCCCAACCCCCAAGGTTAAAAATGACAATGCCAATACCCTTCTCATGGAGAAAGAGACCGCATTTATGTTTAGATAGCCTAAATACCGTTTGATTGGTCCACTACAAAAAGGGACATATCTTTGCGGTAGGTACTCAAGTGTTAGACTGTATTTGAACCACCCTTCCTCACTTCTGTCACTATACTTCATTGCCACTTCAGTCTGTGTCAAGCCGTTTGTGTTTTCCTATTTTTTCCATTACAGTGGATCTCTGATGCACATGTGTAAAGTGTAGAGCAAATACAACACATGCTGCACTATACTGTCTCCCATGACTTATCAATATAATGGTGCCTTGGGTAGACTCCCTGCATTCATTGCTGTGTAGCTCATATTTTGGTTCAGACATTATTCCCTAAGTATGCCAAACTGACTAGCACACTTTGCAATAAAACACCATAGAAGCCGTACATTGGTACCACAGTGTTGGGAGAGGATGGCAACTGCAGTCTCTTCTTTTGCTGATGCTCCGGGGCACATACAATGATGCTATAATCCTAATTATAAATAAAGACTGTATGTTAAAATGTTAGAAAACTAAGTGTTTTTAATTTTGAGATACACTGTAAACTATGTACGGTATAACTACGTACAGTATGTAACTGATTTTATTGCATTCATTTATAAACTTAGCAAGGAGCCGGGAAGCTGGAGAAACAATTCAGTGTACCATGTCCCTTTATTCATGCACATCTAAGCATACTTTGGTGATCAGTGTTATGCTGCTCATATGAGAACACCAAATGAGCCCAAGATAACACAGAAGCACAAGAAAAAATATAAACTGTCAATAATGATGGTGACAATCAGAAATGCAATAGCAAAGACAGTTTACTGAAGCAATCACACTGGAAGCAGCACTTGCCAAAAATACACAGTTTGTTGCACTGTTCTCCTGGGATTGGACTGTGCAGCTCAGTGTTTATACTCTTGCTGAACATTACAATTCTGAACTGTTGAAAGTCATCCATTTAACACAGACCTCTATGTACCAATACTGAAAAGCTTACTTCAATTTATAGATCTGCCCAGTTCAAAAGTTTTCCTTTTGTATCCCAATACGCTACAGATTACAGCTCCACTCAGTTAAAAAAAATTCTTTTTTATACAGACTTGTTATAATTATGTACTTGCAGCACTTATTAAACTGTAACACTGTACTCAAGCAATGTAGATTGTGATGTTCCTAGAACCGATGGACATAGGACACAGATCTTAGTCAGATGAGTAAAATTGAAAATCAAGAGAAATCACCACTTCTGCAATCCCAAAAGCAAGTAAAACAGCTGCCAATATAACAAACAGTTTCAGTCATCAGTGCTGTAATTTTTGCCAGTTCAGTTTTGGATCTACACTCACTGAGGCTGGGTCCAGGAAAGATGAATGAAAGAGCAGTGAGAAAGGTGCAGTGGGAACACCTTCATTGTTCTGATGTCACTGATGCATGTGGATGCACTACTCATGTGCGAACTTCAAACAAAGAAAAAAACATACAGAAACAACTGTGGCACAAAAATGTTAAAAAACTAAGCATCTGAATATATTTAATACTTAACTTCAGGGCAGCTGAGCTTTGCATCACTCAATGAAGGGAAGGTGATCTGCAAACATGACATTGGGGGAAGTTGGTAAATCACTTTAACATAGACTTGTTATTGATCTTCACTCTTTCAGCAATACTGTGCTGTGTCTCCACCTTCACTTTCCAAATGGTTACCATGGCTACTTTAGCTTATCCTCATAGTGCTTCCAAGTGTTTTCTGAAGGCAGCCTTTAACCCCCTTACTGCTTTTCTTACTTTTCTTCAAAACCATATTGGCTGTGTATGTTTCTGTCTCTCCCGGACCTGTTTTACACAGCACTCTGTGATCTCCAGTACTTCCTTTTTGATAGTATCCTATATTTACTCTGCACACACTACCTGCCTAACTGCTCAATGTCTGATGACAAGGATCTACTACATCTTACCAAAATGTACCCTTCAATAATTGAGCTTCATTGATTTTATATGCCTGGTCATATAGTGGAGTTTGCACCACACTTAGTTGTGGTTACTTGCTCTAAGGCAGAGCTTAACTCTAACTCTTCAATGAGTTCCTGGTTCCAGAGTGCCACATTCAGGATTCCACTCTCCTTAGCCAGTTCCCTCAAATGATGTGAATGGAAATAATCTGGTAGATATCCAGCAGGACATGGCTTCTGACACTTCTCACCTGCAGTATATTCCAATTTATGGCTGGGTGGTTAAGATCCCATTCCAGGATTACATTACCCAGTGCAACTGCTTTTTTATGTTCCAACCAAAGGCCCAATGCCTTTCTTCTGGTTGGTTTTGGTGACCTGCAGATAACTGCAAACTTGATGTTCCTGGTTTGCTCTGCTACCAGCTACACTCAAACTGATTCCTACCACTGCTTCCTCTGATAAGTATTTCTCCTTCAGACTGAGAAATCCTCCCTAAATGTTCAGAGCCATCCCCTCTCTGTACTTCATCCATCACTTCTAAACAGGGCATAGCTTGTTGGTGAAAGGTCCCAATCATAGTTGGATGTTGCCTATAATTATGTGACTGATATGGTGTTCAATTGTCTTTCTTCAGTCATCGCCTGGATGTCCCCCATCTTGTTTCTCATGCCCCTTGCTTTCAGGTTGGACAATCTCTAGGAGGCTGTTGTACTAAGCCCTCCCTATCTACAGTAATCCCTTATCCTCCTATTGATTCTCATTGCTCCTGCCTTTTTTTCCCTTCTTAGTTGCTCCTTTGCATCTTTGCATACTCTCACTAGTCAGAAGAGTTTGTATTGGACCTCACATGGTTGATATTGAACCGTACCTTTCCTGAATGCAGCCTCCCAATAGTTTAAATGGATGAAGATAAAGCATTAAACCTTTGGTACATTCATCCACTCTACAGTGGGGTGGAGGTTATACCACAAAAATAGCCTCTTATTTCTCCATTACTTGTCAAAGTCAAGAGGGAAGGGGAAAGGAATTTTCTTGGCTGGTCCCCATAGCTAGGCAATGTGTTTCTCAGTAAGATCTGGTTGAGCACCCCTTTGGTCCTTCCATTCTGTGAATTGGTTTGTAATACCACATCTATTGTAAACAAAGTATGGCCAGAGCCGATAGGGCTGCAGGTGAGGAATTTGAGGTAACAATATTGAAAATTACCAAAGCTATGAGTCTGTGTTAGCAGAATGTAATAAGCCTCATAAACTTGTTTTGCAATATTTGTACAACACATTTTCAGTATAGCTTTGTTATGACCCTGTCTCATGGAGAAGTGCAGAGAAAATGTTCAGCTTCTTCCTGAGAGGTGATTTTGTGCAAGGACTGCAAAATCAACAGCAGGAGTTGAAAAATGACAGCCGTTACATTTATGAAGTGCAGTAAAGAAATGGCTATGTTGCAAATTTGGAGTGAAAAATTGAATATTACCAAACTTACAAGCTTGCATTTCAAAATTCAACATAGCCTCATAACTTTGTTGCTTTTTAATGTTTTTAAACCAAATTTAGAACATAACCTTCTTATGACCCCATCTCATGAACACTGATAGACACAATTTTCAACTCCTGCCCAGAAGGTGAATTTGCACAGGGAATGCAAAATCTCATTTTGGGATGTCCAGGATTATAAAAATGACAGCTGTCACATTCATGAGGTGCTATAAAGATATGGCTATGTTGTAAATTTGGGGTACAAATATTAAAAAGTATCAAAGTTATGAGCCTGCATTTGCAAAATACAATGTAGGCTCATAACTTTGTTGTTTTCTAATATTTGTATACCAAATTTTCAACATAGCCATCTTATGACCCCACTTCATGAACAATGGTAGAGAAAATGTTCTACTTCTGCCCAAAAGGTGAATTCATTCAGTGACCTTGAAATCACCTTTTAGGACAGAGTTACCTAATGTCACTTGTATTGTTTATGAGGTGGTGTCCCAAAAGGGTATGTTGAAAATTTGGGGCAAACATATTGAAAAATGGACAAGTTATGCTACTAAGTTCAAAACCCCATTGAAATAGTTTGAACCTCATACCTGATTTCCTCAGTTTGTGGTTCGGCATTGAACACTGAAGACATGTTTGTGGTCTGGAGAAGATTATGCCGCTTGACCTCAGATCGGTAAGTAAGGGCTTGGGGGTGGGTTTGCTAAGTGCGAGAGTTGAGTGAGGTGAATCTTGTCTGCAAAGACATGATAAATGTTTTCTTTTTACTGGTCCCAAAAAATGAAAAAGACTGAGGATTTTTGCACTGGGGAATTGTGCACCCCAGTGTCACTATTACATCTCTTGGGAAGAGTGATGGTAGGTGCTGAGAGGGAAGGTTGGGTGGGAGGTTAAAATCTTTATCATTTAACTGGGGGATTGGGCATTCCCCATGTCACTCTTATGTTTCTGGGGGTGGGAGGTGGGTGCTGAGATGGAGAGTCAGGTGGGCGGGGATATGGAAAGAAAGACTCAGGGGCATCCTGATCATTACAATGGGAATTGGGCACCCCTAGTCAGTGCTGGAATTACAGGAAGGCTTGAAAGGGCTCATCCACCCCAGCTCTGAAGTAAGCCTGGGAGCTCACACACCACTGCTATTGACTTTTAATGGGAAGGAGGGCTCAATTTAAAGATAGGCTCCCAAAGATTATAAAGTGTAATTCCAATACAGCCCCCAGTGTCACTCTTATGCTTCTGGGTGGTATTGGGTGGTGGGCTCTGAGAAGGAGAGTTGGGTGGGGGAATATGAAAAAAAAATGCTTGGGGGCATCCTGATTTCAACACTGGACTATTGGGCACCCCGAGTGTCACTCTTATGTTTCTGGAGGGGGTGAGGGGATGTGTGTGCTTTGAGGGAGGGTTGGGTTGGTGTATATCTATAATTTACAATAAAAAAGAAATCTGCAGTCATGGCACACTCCTGCCATGTCCAAGATGGCCACTGTGCACCACTGTGCATGCGCGACTACTAGCACATACGCAGTAGACTTTGGTGGTCATCTTGTACATGGCAAAGTGTGCAATGACCACCATTTTTTTTCTTTTAAATTATAGATATACCCCCCACCTGACCCTCCCTCTCAGCACCCTGTATCCTCCAAAACATAAGAGTGACACTGGAGGTGCCCAATCCTTCAGTGTCATGATCAGGATGCAGCCGAAGTTTACTGAAAAAAATAGTGCAGTGCCACTTGAGACAAGGAGTGGAGTGCTCCAGGGATGCCACAGACATGGAGGTGACTGTGCTCCATGTCCAACATGTTTTTTAGTCAGAAGGAATACAATGAGTCCTTTTTTTTTAATAGCAAGAGGTCTACAGGGCTACAAGCACTACAGCCCTAATAAAATATCTAATATCATACATGTTTTCTTTGATTCATGAGACAACCTAATGTGTACCACAAAGACCCAGCTGGATGACTTCAGTGGGCCAGTCCTGCAGAGTTGCCTCTCTAGTATCCCTGCAGTGTGCCATCTGAGACTGGAACAAAGTGGTGCAAGTGTGACTTTCTCTTTTATATCTGAGCAGGGATGTATGGTGTCTCTGTCCAAGAGGGCAGGGTCCTTTGAGTTGTTGTCCCTCAACAAAATGGTTAAGGTGTAGGATTGTTCTCCTGTACCTTTTTTTTAGGTGGTACTGCAGACCTCCTTTGGGAGATTTCTGAGATGCTTTTGGTCAAGGTCCTATTTCTTTGGGACTTCAGTGGCAGAACTGATGACCCCTCAGACTCATTTGTAGTTAAACTCATCCAGCATATAGCTGAGATGGAATCAGGCAGGATATGTAAGTGACCACTCACTTGAAGGGACACCAGCACTGAATTTTGTATACTTGATGGAGATAAATATTATATCTGTGGATCCAGTCATTTGGTCAGACCTATGCACCATATTATTCTGTATTATACCCTAAAGAAGCCACCCTCTACTATGGAGGTTCCAGGTGGTGATCGCGTCAGCCCGAGTGTGCTCGCCATCAGGGCACCAGGGAATTCACAGTGAATTCCTGTTCTTTTGAAGGGGGCTGTGCCCCCATGCCCCACACATACCCCCAACTAACGATACAAACTCTGAGGGGGGGCTGACCTCAGGGAAGGGGTGGCAAACCCTGGAAATTGACTCCCTAATAGCAGGCACACTTGGTCTGGGGCATGAAGTGCCAGCAGTGTACTGTGGAGCTTGTTTAATCCTGTGGAAAGAGGCATGGCTCTACAGTGCTTTCTGAGTCTTTTGAACACTTCAGGCTTAATTGAGATGTTTGCCTATGGATACCAGTTGGTTCCTGCCCATTGACCCCTGCTGAAGCTGTCCCCTGGTATTCTAAGAAGTTTAGGCAGATGAAAGTCTTTGGCAGGAAGTTAGAACACAAGCAGTAGAAATGCAGGTAAGTTTGTTCTGGAGAGTCATTATATTTCTAAGAATCAGTCTGTCCAGGAAGCAGTCTGGCTTGATCATAGCAGAGAGAAACTGGCCTGCATGCTTTTCTGTATAGTGAACAGTCATGTACCCCCTGGCATTCTAAAGTGCAAGGAATTTGCCCCTTTGAAGAGGTCTGATTTTTTTAAAGAACACTACACCGAACCTGAAAGTCACTTTTCCTGGTAGAAGCTGCTGTTTAAATACTGGTTCCAGCTCTGTTATTGTTCTATCTATAGTTGCCAATTAGTAACCTCAATGGTAGTTTCTGATGTGCACGCTGGTGTTAAGTACAATTTTAAAACTGTATGGTGTAGTTAATTTTCCTCTCAACCATGTGGTTTTGTAGTAGAGCACAGATGCTTTGTATGTTGACTGTTTCCTTATTGCTGTGTTTATATATTTTTATAACCTGTTGTAAGGGTGCCCTGAGCCCTCAGGGAAGGGCACCCAATATAAATAAACTCTACTACTACTACTACCAGCAATGGAAGAATTAATCAAGGGACATATTGTACACTATAAGTTCTAAAATGGTGCTTACTACAGGAGTGTAAGTTAGAAATAGACTTTAGGATATGTAAACAGCAAGTAGATATATAACAGTAACAGAACTAGAACTAATATTAAGAAGTCATCTTCCATTGGGAAAAATTACTTTCAAGTGTAGTGCAGTAATTCTTTAGTATGTTTTTCTTTGTCAAGATTTTAAACATTTGGAACCACATTTCATCAACTGTCAGAACTACAATTTCATCAGCATGGATAGAGCTGGAAAGGGGAAGGAGGACTGTCATGCCCTGAGAAAGTTTCTTCCTATTGGATGGGGAAGTTGTCCACAAGGTTACCTCTGGAATGTGATGCATCACTATTAGACTGGATCCAGTACCAACCAAGCAGTTTATAGCTGAACTGGATGCTCTATTACCTGTCTATGTAGGGGATTGTTATTGTGTCTCTGTGCGAGGGCCAATCACCACTGCCTCTGACAGTCTTCATGTTGGTGGGACCCCGGCTCATAAAATAATCATTAGATTCTGTTAACTTCACTGTCATCCTGCCTCTAACATTCCCTTTTAGGTGAAGTTTAATGAAAAAGTGGGAACAATGCAGCTGGAGAGGAAGCTTGAAGAGAATTACATCTTTAAGGCATTTCAGTCTGGCTTCTGCTGCTGTAATTTTATATAGACAACCACTGTCAAGATGTACAGTGAGCTTTAACTGGTAACAGACAAACGAGACATGTCTTTTCTTCTTCTCCACAACTTGGTATCTGTCTTAGACACAGTAGATTGAAAGGAGTTGTTGACTAGACCTTAGGATCTCAGAGGATTGACTTGGACAGCTCTTGAATTGTTTTGATATTTCTTGTCCAGAAGTGAGAAGAAAGGTATGGATCAGTACATTATGGCCACCTCCTGTTTATCATGACTCTGGAGTTCCTCAGGGTTTAAACCCCTGAATGAATTATGTCCTCAGTGCCTCAGCGTTCTCCCCTTACCCCCAATATTCCTGCTAGTGCTATGAGGCTTTTAGGGCCAGAGCTTCTTACAATGCCACCATACTGTTTGAAACCTCCCCGGGTTGAAGCCAGAGGTTGTTGGACTTGGGACTGAACTAGCAAGGGTGCAGAGAGTGATCTGCACCACCCAGGGGCCACCAGGTCTGTCATTGCTTCCCCAGAGGATGCCTGGGCAGAAGTAGAATGGTTGGACCATGGTAGGCTCCTGTAGGGTGGGAGTGCAGAAATGGTACACATTCCTTAGCCTGTACTGCTGCAGAATTCCTTCACCATACTGGCAGAATGGGGAAGCCACAAGAGTCTTCAAATATAGCAGACTACACAGCTGGATTCCAGCTTTCTGACAAAGCCCCTGCCAGTTCAATGGTTAACCATAGCAGAACAAAAGAGACCTTTGACCGTGCTGACCAGACTCGACCCCACTTAAAAACATTACTCCAATGTAAAGCACCAGCACCCACAAAATCAACCTATAAGGCTCCCATAAATAAAATGGTTCCTCAGTGCAGAGCATGGTGCAAATGAATGAATGGTGATGTCTTTGCTATTAATGAAACCTGATTGGTTGAACACTGCTAGGCTAGGAATTCCAGTGCCTTTATGTATACTCAGTGCTAGGTCAGTTTATTCAATATTCAATATGTAGCCATAAATGTTTGCAAATATGTCACTGTTTTGTTAACTGTAGCCTTGCAGGTGGATTTTGTGGGTGCTGGTAGGGGGAGAGGAGGATGATGTGAGGGACTGAGGGGTGTTGGCTGAGGAACGGGATGTGTTTGATAAAATAATGGGTGCACTGCTAGAGGAAAAGGACTACATTTATTGGATTTACTCTGTCTAAATCATCAGGTCATGCAGCAGCAGAACTTCATATTGCCTGCACGAGGGGAAGGGGGGGATGGTGCCAGCGGGAGGGTGGTATCAGGTAATCTGTCATTTCTGCATGGAGAGGGAGGGTGGTATTACAGCATAGTGGGGTAGGTCTCTTTTTAAAGTTTAAATACCAAAAAAAAAACAACTGAGAAGTTAGTGTGCCTGCTGCAGAATTAGCTAATTTAGCAAACTGTAAATTTTACAGATTAACACATAGTTTATCGGTGGATAAAAAAATTGCAACATCTCTAGTCATTGGTAACATGAGTACACTCATGTGTTAACATCCCCAAGCATACCAAATCAATAATCAAAGGTATGCGTGTGTGTTTTGATGTCCTTAGCTGCATTGTGCTTTACAAAAGACATGCTTATAGATTATAACCTAGTCTGCCAAGCAACAATTACTGAGGGCTAGTACTCAACAGAAGGACATGCTCATTAGCTTTTCACCAAGCATGAGCAATCAAGCTGCAAAGTATCCAATGTGATGACAGTTCATTCCTGTGGAAGTCATATACTCCATCCAACTGGCATGCTTCAGGAATTTGATCTTCACCTGAGAGAACTACAGTATCAACATTTATGAAGTTTTTTCTCAGAGCACATACATTTGAAGAGGTTGGCAAATTAGACTCTATTTTTATATAGTGTGGTCAGGGCTAGCTTCGGTATGGAAGTTAGTGGCTACTCTAAAGTAGTGCACATTCTAAAAGTTGTTCTGCAGTTGTGCATATTTGATCATCAACTGCAGCTGTGCACCCTCGTGCTCACTTTCACTGTCACTTTCACTTTCTGAACAGTGCCTTAGCCTGCAACAGTGCTGTTAAAAGTAAATCTTTGTGTCAGTAACAGGCAATGAAATGAAAAGCAGTATGTGTGGATGAAAAGCAATGTGTGCATGCATGGAACTAGAGCAACCCAGTGCATGTTTGCCATTATAACCCCTAGGTTACAACAACGAATTATAACCAGGTTTGTCTATGGGAGAAAATACTCCCCAGTTATAAGAAAATTATGTGTATGGAAATCCATACACAGCAGGAGTTAATCATACACTGTATAATTCAAAGCTTCACCAACTGACGGATTCAGAATGTGTTTTTCTCTCTTTATCTGCAGTACTAATAAATATAGAATAGCTTTCTTAGTAGGGCTTGACATTTCTAAACAGAACAGTGAAAAGGGTCGAGCGCAGTAGCTCTACCACTTAGAGCACCAGTGACTTGTGTTTTGGAATAAGCCAAAGTTTTCAAAGTTCCAGCTGAGGGTGCAGGACTGAACATACCTGAGGATACTGCCCTCCTCATTGGTGGATGAGCTACAGAGTTTGCTGCGGTACTACCTCCTGCATGATCACAGGTGGTGAGACAGTCAGCCATTTTCTTGGGTCTGGCTCTATGTGCATAAGCCATAACACTGCATGAGCTACACATTCTGATCAGTTAGATTTTGTGCCCCTGAGTGATGGGGAACAAGGAAAAACCCTTTGGGCATGCAGAGTGAAGTTGCCAGGCCCTCTTGGGTCTCCAACACACTGACTGGCTGCTGCTTTCCACAACTGTGTAGATTGGGGAAGGGGAGTTTGACCACCTTCCTAACTGAGCCCATACTAGAGAGGAAAATATGGGGTAAGACAGTGTAGGTAAATGCCATAAATGGTGCTGGTGGGGGTTGGGAGGTCATTTAAGAGATAGATGTGGTCTGCAGTTGTGAAAAAGGAACATACATTACATAGAAAGAAAACGTTACTACATAGAGCTACGTAATCTGATAGCTGTTGTAAATATTAACTGCACATACATGCTTTCTTGCCTCCTACCAGATATAGTTTTTTTTTGTCAATATATCAAAAAGCAGTAACTTTTGCAGCAAGATTCATATTCTTAGCAACAGCAGATTGCTGTTGCAATGTAGGGCATCATGTTGAGAAGTGATTTGGCAAGCACTACAAATCTTCTCACTCTGTGCAGCTCTAGATAAATGTGGCACATACCTCCATTGGATCATGAAATGCAGTTCAAATACAGCAAAATGAAAATGAAAAATGTGTTCCATGGAGCAATTAAAGGGAAAGTTTTGTTTCCTGTATTGTCTTAGTCATCACCACAGCTCTGTATGCGCATACTACAGAACTGTATTTGTACACCGAAAGGAGAATTTATGACCTCCTTCCCACAATAGGACATATGTATTCTGTGGACTTCCAAAGCCTTTATGTATACTTGTGCTCTGTCACTTTATTCAGTAGGTAGTCATAAATGTTTGCAAATGAATTACTGTGATATTAAGTGATCAAACTGTTTAACAATCCCAAAATAATAATAATCATGCAACTGTCTTACAGAGTGCTACTGCTCTCTAGTTTTGCTTTAGAAAGTGATTGTTTTCCATACAGGTTCTATTCTCATGGCAATTTTGTGTTTTTTGGCAATAAGGTGGCAGTATAGAATAGTACTTAAGAGCACTGAGCTATAGAACTGGGGTTTGAATCCTACTGTCACCACTTTCATACTATGTGGCCATGAGCAAGTCACTTAACTTTCCTGTGCTATCAAAATATACCTGAAAACAAGCCTTGGCTTAGCGTGTCTTTCATGACCAAAAAAAAAAAAAAATCTTTCAGTTTACTCAAGCACCTGATCATGCCCTTCCACAGGAGCACTACCTTCAGTTCTCCCACTATAGACTTATAAATACTACTGTATCTATCATGTCAGAATTTTTCAAATCAGGTTCTATAAGTAACACAAGACACTTAAAAGGGATAAACTTTTGGATTTTACATCTGCAATATTACTGTCAAAGAAAATGCTACTTCAATGCCACTCCAACAAGTTCTTTTGTTAGGGAGCCTGCAAAGAATAGCAGTAGAAGGGGCATTGTCTGTGGGAACAGCCCTAAATGATGCACAGCAGGTTAGTTAGGTAGGTAGGTAGATGCACAGCAGGGGTGGGGGGGGCACAGCAGGTAGGCAGGGAGAAGTTCCTTGGGGCAGGGCGGCTTAAGGCTGGAGGGGCGGAGCTTGGGCTTATAAATTGGCACAGTATAGCTGAGGTTTTTCCTCTAGCTCATGCCCTCCTGCAAGAATACATCTTTCAGTCTCATCTTAACACTCCAGGATTGACTTTTATGACTTCCAGAGGAATTATTTGGTCTAGGGATAAGTAGGCTGAGTGGTCTTGGTTAGACTGCAGTCAGGCTTTTTGAAAGCTGGAGGCTGGGAGAGCACTTCTATTTTGTTCACAGTCATTAGACAGTGGGGATCAGAGGTGCCTGGTGAAGAAGGAAAATGCAGCAGGCAGCTTATTTTATGAACCTGGGCTGTGGTTCCTGAGGGTTTGGACTGCTGTGGTTAAACACAAACTTGGATACTGAGGGTTGTTACAGCACACTGCTGTACATTTTCTTTTGCTGAAGGCTTTTCCACCTACTAAATAAGCTACAGCCAACTGTTCTCCAGTAAAAGGAGAAAATTCCTTAGTCATGAAGGAATGCCCTTATCTGCAGTGTTCCAACAGGAGAGAGATTTTGGTAGCTGGTCCTGGTTGGTGCGAGGCACAGGCAGCATTAGAATGCCACCACCACATGGTGGGCACCATAAGCTAATTAGTAGCAGCCAGATTATGGGAATGTGGTAGTTATGGGTGCTTGCGGCATTGCTGGTGTGGTCAAAGGTAGAATGCTGACTTCAATGTGGCAAGCTGAGTAGCTGGTGCATTCTGCAACACTGTTTTCTGGGAATATTATTTGGAAGATCAGCACTACTTCGATGGGGCAAGACAGCATTTGGGAGAATGCACACTGCCACGTGGTGGGTGAGGAAGCCAACAATATAAAGAAAAAAGCACTGCACATGGGGAGGCAGAATCTGAGTAATTTCAGATAACTGTCTTGGCAAGTTAGCAATGAAGCTGTGTTTCTGCACTAAAAATATACATTCTGACTGGCTTAACCCATTCTAAGAGGAAATCTCAAACGGATATTGCTATTTTTTTCTTGAAGGGATTTACAGTGAATGCCTATGTTTGTAAACAATTGAGATACCTCCAATGCTACCACTATTAGGCAGTTGGTAAGTGCTGATCACCACATGATCCTGGTCCTCATTGCCCCAATGAGCTCCACATTAGACAGAGTGAGCAGCGAAATTCAAAATCAGAAGCTTTACTTGCAGCAGTTTTCTTATCAGGCCATGCCTATCATGGCACAAAAAATATAAAATTAAATAGTTACCTTTATGTGGGATATAGGGGGTCAGTGAACATCAATTACCATGTGGCCCTAGCCCTGACCTCCCTCTCATAATCTCTTCTGCAAGTAGTCAGTCATGCTTGCACAAGGGCTGCTAATGAAACAGTTTTTAAGCATGGTTTTTCAAGGTTGAAACTGTAAAAACAACTTTCCTAAAATCTGATTCTTTTGCCACCCTTTGAATATTTCATAAGCAGAGCCTTTATTCTTAAACAATTTCATACTGCCTTAGTAACTAAATGCACAGCTTGTCCATGCGTTATGCACATCTGGCATTTTGCAGCTTGAAAGAGCTCTGTTCTGTGTCTGATACAATCCGCAAATAACCAAATGTTTATTGGTACTGCCCATGTTCAACCTATTTTTGGAGTGTTTGAAATCATGATCAATTCACTTCACATATTTCCATTTTTCTGCTTTATTCTGTATTTCCGTAAAGACTTTAATGAACAGCAAATGCTCTAAGTGGGTACTACCCCCCTACCCCGGCCCTCGCCCTCAGGTCTACTGACTCCAGGCTATTAGCAATCCCTCACAGAAGGACCTCCGCAGGCCAATCAGCTTTCTCTTACCTCTTTCCTAATCTCTGGAATGACCTGCTGGCCCAAATCCGCCATTCCTCTTCCAAACACTCACTATCCTCTGCCCTCACTAACTTCCTTGCACTGAATTGTACCTGCCCCTGACCTCCCTCCTTCCCCCCTGATGGACTATCGTCACCCCCTGATCCCCTCCTGCTTACGTGCCAGACCAGCTGCTCGGCCTTCGACTAATTGTTTGGCTTATACACTGCCCCAACAACCAATGCTCTTACTGTCTCATTCCCCCTCCCCTTCCCCAAACCTTCCTCCTCCCTAAATACCCTAGTGTTTACTTTACAGCCTGCCACCTCTCCTCTACCCCAAATCTCCTACTTCCATCTCCTGCTGCCAACTTGAAGTTCTTGCTTCAGTTAAATCTCTGTTACTGGCACTTATATAATCACGTATAATCCGTATAATCCTAGATGTGTATTCAATTATGTATTACACTTACCTAGAGGCTCATGTTCTGTACTGTTCTCCTCAAGTAACAAGCTGGTATGTAATCTCACTCAATTGTGTAACAATTGTTGTATTGCTCCATTCCATGCTCAACCTATTGACTGCTGCATGTATACCATCCTCCCATGCCCCCCCCCAGCCAGGTCACACCATGAGATTAGCATCTTTTTGCTCAGTGTGCCTTTCCTGGTGAAATATTTTCAATAAATAAACAATAAATAAATATTATAACTATACTGGAAATTTTAAGTTTGTATTGAAGTTTCCATGTCTGCTCTACATTAGATAAAAGTAATACAATTATCAAACTCACTTCAAACATTTTTCCAAAGTTACAGCAGATTAAGGGCAGTTGCACATGCAGCACATATGTTTCCACATGCAATGGAGCAGTCAGTGTCGGATGCTGAGGAGTTGCCTTGCAATGGCAGACAATGTTGTCTTGGAGGCAGGTGGTGCAGTATAGATTTTTGAGTGTTGTGATCATGAAACTAGAATCCCTTAAGTTTTATAAATGACTTTTTCCTAAAAAGTGCATTTAGCATTGCATACCATGAGTCTGTGACATTACTTTAGCCAGGAGTTATAATGTGTATAATGCTCCTTTTACAGCTTTTGGTATGAAGTTTGTTGGCAAATTTCTTAGACATATATGGAGTGAAAAGCACAAGTGTAAACACATGCTTCCCACAAACTGAATTATAATTAACTAAGCTTCTGTGTGCTTTTTTGTTTACACACAGCGGTAGCCATCACCACTTTCAAAAACAGCACATGATGGTAAGAAAGAGTGAATCTTGTTACCGGAAATGTCACAGTCAGTTGAATGTGGCTTTGGACAGTGGTATCAGGCTGTGAGGCACTATACCCTATGTCACCACTGAAAGTGGTAGCGGCTGCTACTGTACTTCAACATTAATACTGAGTACTTCAAAATTTTACAGCCTCATCAGAAGTAAAAGAGACTGCAGGTCTCAAAAAAAATTTCAGTTTTGTTGGTTTTTGGCTTTGTGTAGCATTTCACAATAGGTCAACCAAAATATTGTGCAGTGCGGCTACAAGCATACAAGGCACAACCTTGAGAAACAAAGTAAATTTTGTCCACCTCTTGCACTGGAGTACTATGGATAACAAAATTTCCTACAAAAAAGATATAATCAAAACTGCAAACATGCAGCTCAGGTCTTATAGGTAACAGACTGACAGATCAACCTGCACAGCTGCAGAATGCAGAGGTATTATTGCTGCATAAGAAGATGTGGGTTAAATAATGAGATGTATCATTCTCAAAATATGTGTTAACTGATAAGATACTACATTCTAGAACTAATGGTACTTTGATTTGCGTATTCCTTATATGCAGAGAAGTCCCTCAGCATATTAAAAATGGTGATGGCATCATCACTATACATGCCTGATTGGGTGGCACTAGTAGGGTGCTAGAAACCCTACTGATGGTCACAAGGCTGAGTACTTTATTGATGCACCATCACTAGTGCTTGTTTTTGGTACAGTATACCCTGTAGTACAGTGAAAGCAGAGGCTAAGACCACAGATGGGGTTTCTTGTTTTTTTGGGGCTTGTATTTAACAGCTTCATGAGACAAGATCCCAGTATGAGGTCAGAACAGTGAAGAGGAGCTCAAGTGGAGTTGGTGGACCTCATTCAAGGGAAAAGGGAAATCTTGGTGGGCTCTGTTGTTCCAGATTCCAGATGGCTCCAGGACAGCAGGTCCTTAAAACCCAGAGCCACAACTGCAGCCATGGACTCCAGAAGAGCCAAGTCCAGATGTTCTAGCACTGAACCTCCCATCAAAGAAGAGCAGGTCCAGGAAGCCCAGACATGAACCATGAGCTCCAGTCCCTCCACCAAGTAGGTCTGATTTACAAAATATGAATGAGTAGCATATGAGGGAGTATTGTGGAAGACATTTGGGGTTCCCTTGCCAGGTGTACAAAAGTGATCATGAAGGCCATGAGAGGGCGCACCAATTCTGAAAGACCCAGGGGGCAAGCTACCCTCTGACCCAGTAGATCCAGTACCCCTTTAACTGGACCCCCTAGGGATGCCAGTATCCATATCTCAATTGCTGGCACTTCAGACACTGGTTCAGTATATTACCCCAGGTCCAGTGCTGCCATCACTGATGCCAGCGTTTCCTCAGCCTTAACTTCAGGGACCGGTTTCATCCCTGTACCGGTGCCTGCATCACCTCAGCCAAGAAACCTGAAACCACCAGGTGGGCCATTTCTTCAGCCCCTAGCCCTCTTCTCCTAGCAGGTTGTACACAGACTTGACATTCATAGTGACACAGAAGCAGAAGCAGGCAGGTGCTGCATGGCTGTCCACAGGATCGGTGGGGCAGCCCAGTATGGCTGCTGCTAGCTCACCAGAGCCGGTGATGTCACAGCTGACATATGTTGGCCTTGTGACCCTTGGTGAGCCGATATGGTCCCATCTGTTGGAAAAGGTCCAGCAGCAAATTTTGACTGGGGAGTGTATGGATGTGTTTATATTGTTAAACAGGCCTAGGCACCCAGAAGAGAAAAAGGACAAGTTAAAGAAAGATCAGGGCATAGAGAAAAAAAAGAAAGTTACAGTTAAGAGTACTTTTGAAAACCGGTCAGCAGGCTTAGCAAGACTTGCATGGCTCCTGACAGAGGCAGATGCAATGAAGGCAGCTGGATTGTGGACATACTACAGATGGATCATGTCCATATATGCTAGTAAGCCCAGACGGGCATGGCTGGAGTGTGATAAGGAATTCCTCAGGTGAAAAAGAATGACATTACCTAACACTTTACACATCAATAAATTTGAACTGGCTTACACAAAAGGTTGCACCATTTTTTGCCTGAGAAGTGTTTGTTATGGTAAATAGCAGCACCCTGCCTCCTGCAATGTGTTATGTTGCTCATCTTGGTGAACATAATGAGCCAGGCTGAGAAAGAGACTTGCTGGATTTCCTTCTGCTGTGGGCAGTGGACTTAGGTGGGGTGTACAACTTTCAGTCAGTAGGTTCCCAGTTACTGTAGGAAAGCCATGTCACCAAGGAAGGAGATACAGGGTAGTGGGGGTGGGGGAGGCCATTGTTATACTTACAATCACTGAAGTTGAAAGTCGGAGTCATGTCGATTTAAGTGTGAGTGTGTAATGTGTAATCACCCGCATCATTTCAACCAGTTCAAGAGTGTGATGACTTCCTTTTACTCCTTTTGAAAACGGCACAACAAGGATTCCATCCCCAATAAGGCAGAATTCAATGAGAACCTACTGACCAATTACCAAAACAGGGTAGTTGCAGTGCCTCGGCAGGAGGGTTTTGAATTGGCATTAGAATACCATAATGAGGTTCTGTGCAAGCCTTATGAGGTGAAGATCCTGATGCAGGCCAAGGAATGACTAGACATAGTAAGGTCTAAGTTGAAATGGAGATTGCAGCAGGTGGGGTGAGCTGCCCCTTCATGACACCACCCCTGGCCTCACCTCCAGTTCCCCACATTAAGTTGGTTCCAACAAAGGTACCAGGAAATATCAGATGATAAACCACTTGTCATACCCAGAGGAATACTTGGCCAACCACTGTATTCACCCAGTCCATACATCAGTGTCAAATGCACTGTTTGACAAGCCAATCAAGGTGGTATAGGGAATCTTTTGGCTAAGATGGACATAGAGACTTTGTTTAGGCTGCTACTGGTGCACGTGCGCCCAAATAACAGGGATTTGTTGGGCATGACATTTGATGGTCAGTATATTACAATGATACCTGCATGCCATGGGGTATGTGGTGGCATGTACTGTCTTTGGACAGTTTAGCATATTTCTACATTGGGCCATTATGATTAGGGCAGGTCAGGCAGAAATCATCCACTTCCTGTACAATGTTTTGTTCATAGGGAGGGCAGACACTGAGCACAGAGCTTTTTGGGGCATAGAGACTGACATAGTCCAGAAAGATCTGGAAGGGGGCAGGATCAGTTGTGTTCCAGGACAGTAGCTGCTGCTGTTTTCACAGGATTCTTGTGGATTTTACTTGGTAGGTTAGTTCTTTCCTTTCTTGCTTCTAAGGGGCTAGCAGGGTATTGTTCTGGGGGATCCTGGATGTTTGTAAACTGATTTAGTGGCTGTAAGTGGGGCTCTTTTTGTGGATGTTTCACTTTGTAACAGGCTGCGCTGGTAGAGGTCTATTTCTTCTGATTTAAAACCTGTTTGGTGGGATTTGCTTGGGCCTGGTTCTTTAGCTGCAGGGCTTGGAGGGGACACAGGGCTGATACACTCTCTTGTCAGGTGTCTGCCCAAGACCCACCCCTCCCACCCTCCCTCCCAGAAGTCTGCAAATTTATAGGGAAGACCTGCCCTGCAATTGAGGAAAAGGCTGCTGGTGCAGCTCATGTAGTTCTAGCCACTAGTTGAATTTAAAGGCCGGGAGAGGAGCTTAGGAGTTGTTCATTTTCCTTACATGTTTAATGTGTTGTACTGCACCTAATAACAGAGTTACTGGTGTACAGTGGGACTGTCTCTAGGATTAGTGGGTGACCTGATTAGGCAGTAGGGGTATCTTGAATAGGGGTAACCTGGTGGCTCACCCAAGAAACCTATTTGAAAGGGGATGGAACCACACATCATTAGGGCCGGCATCTTTGGGAGGGTGGTGGGTGCACAGGGTGTGGAGCAGCCATGATACTGGACTGGGCTTGAAGTTTGTGGTTGCCCAGTGCTACTAGCTAGCACAGCTTAGGGAGGAGGTTGGGGATGAGGAGAAAGCTGGGGAAAGGGGGGTGGTATGGTTGGGGAAGGGGGCTGGAAATCTCCCACAGGGTTGCACCAAGCACTGGGGGCGGGGGTATAGGGAAAGAAGTGCAGGAGAATACTCAGGGGTCACATAGGGACCCTGGCAGAGGGAGCCCAAAAGGACACTACCAAGGAAGCAGGCAGGTAACTGGGGACCCTCACAAAGGGGGGACGGAGGGACAACATTCTCAGGGAAGTAGGTGGATAGCCAGTGCTGGACAGAAGGAAGCAAGGCAGGGAGGTGGATCAGACCTATACTTAGTAAACCGCTCACTCTCTTCTTCTGCTCAAGGATGAGGGGGGGATGTAGCCACGACAGAGGTGGTTAGAGACGGAAAGGTGTGGAGTGGGGCAGGAGGCAGGGGCCAGATAGCAGGAAGAACAGGGGGGGGACCTGGAATGCAGGAGAATGGGGGGAGCAGTGAATCGGAGCAGGAGGGGCAGGGGGAAGAGGGAGGAAAGCGCAAGGAGAAGGACCAGTTGGGAGGAAAGGTAAAGAAGGACCAGAAGTACAAGGAGGATTCAGTAAAGAGAGCTGAGGGGGTAGGCCAGGGGAGCACGACGAGCAAGGAGGAACTAAATGGAGACAAGAAGGAAGGGAGGATGTGCCAGGCTAGTTTAGCAGATGGGGGAGAAGGACCAGTTGTGAGCAGTGAGGGGGGAATTAACAAGGTACAGAAGGATACTCAGGAGGAGGAGAGGCATAGGATTAGAGGGGAGGGAGTGGCCATGGTAAATAAGGAGCGGGTGGCATGTGGCACACAGATAGGGGGAGGAACAAGGAGCCAGCTGGGTGGAAGGGCCGGTAGAAAGGATGAGGGACATGGAAGGGGGAATGGAGGAAAAGGAGTGGTCAGAGTGCTCCTGCTGGGGGATTCTATGATCAGGGGTATCAAATGGGATAGGGAGGAGAAGCCTGGCCAGTTAGAACAAGATGCTTCCCTGACTAACGGTGCACAGGGCTAAGCACAAGGTATATCAGCTGGCAAGGACTGTGGGGGTTCCCAGACATACTGGTCCACCTGGGCACAAATGACATTGAGGGAAATAGCGAGCTAGAGATACAGGCAAGATTCAGGGAGCTCCGCAGGGTCTGTCATGACATAGGATGCACAGTTTCCTTTCAGAAATCCTGCCAGTGCCAAGGGCTAGGTGGGGAACACAAAAAGAAAAATTAGGAGATAAACCAGTGGCTCAGGGAGTGGTGTGAGGCCAGAGGGTATGGGTTGATGGGGGATTGGGGGAGACCTGGGAGGATAAGGAGCTGTATGCTAGAGATAGACTACATCTCAATTTGGAGAGGAGGGGAATCCTTAAGTTGAAAATAGAGGAGTTCATTGGTGAAAAGTGGGGTTTAAACTTGTGAAGGGGGGTGGGATGGGAGAAAAGGCAGTCAATGGGATGCCAATAAAGGAGGGACTCTGTCTCCACCCCCCTGGGGACCAGGAGGATAGCAGGAAAAGACCAACTGGCAAAGTGCAGACCAGGAGAAAACAGAATCCCCAAGGGAACACGAGCAGGGGAAATGGAACTATAGGAAAGGGTGGAAGGTAGTCCTAAAATGCCAGGAGCTTGGCAATAAAATGCCTGAGCTCCAGGCGATGTTAACTGAGGGAGCAGTGGATGTGGCAGCGGTCACTGAGACTTGGGCCACTGCAAGACATGACTGGGACCTGAACCTGGAGGGTTACACTATGTTCAGGAAGGACAGGGGGGAGGGAAGGGGAGGAGGGGTAGCAATGATAGTAAAAACTGCATTGGCATAGGGGAGTACAGGAGGTGGAGGGAACCGTGGAGGCGATTTGGGTCACCTTGATAACAAGGGGCAGCAAGAGAGTAAAAATAGGAGTGGTGTATAGACCCCCTGCCCTGGCGGAGGAGCTGGAGGACAGTCTGGTGGCAGATGTTAGGAGACACTGCAGACTGGGCAGAGGAAAGGTGGTGGTGTTAGGGGACTTAAACATGCCAGCAACAGACTGGGAGACTATGACATCCTCTGTGACCAGGGAACAGAGGTTGTTGGATGTCCTTCAAGACGCATTCCTAACTCAGCAGGTGAGAGAACCGACCAAGGAGGCACGGGTACTGGATGTGGTCCTGGCAGACAGTGACCAGATTGGGGGCCTGGAGGTAAGGGACCCATTGGCGGGGAGTGACCATGCCACGGTCTGGTTCTGCCTGGACCTAGGAGGGGTAGAAGGCTGCACAAAGACGGAAGTAACCGACTTCAGGGGGGTGGATTTTAAGGAAATGGGAAGGATCCTTAAGGAGCATTTGGATGGGATTGGGTCAGACATGGACGCTGATAGTAGGTGGAAATCATCAGGAGAGGGTGCAGGATGCTACCAGCACCTGTGCAAGAGTAACACGAAATGCGGTAGGGCCCAAAACCCTGTTGGTGGACCAGGGAGGTCCAGGAGTTGGAAAGGGAAAGAAATCAGCCTATAAGAAATTCAAGTGCTCAAGGAGTGAAAGGGATCAGGGAGATGAGCTGATGGCTAGAAGGTCCACTAGAGTGGTGAGGGTGGCTAAGGCAAGGAAGGAGCAGAACCTGGCCAGGGAAATTAGCAGAGGAAAAAAGGGGTTCTTTAGATACATTGGGGAAAGACGAAGGGTGAAGGGGCAGATTAGCAGGATTAATCAGGGAAGAGATGGGCACAAGATCCAGAGGAGCAGGCTGAGGTACTAAATGAGTACTTCACCTCAGTTTTCACCAGGGAAAATGGGGATGCTGCATCATACATGGGAGGAGACAGAGATAATGAGGAGGGGGGCCCTCACCAATCGGCAGGTCTGGGGAGGGGGGGCATCACTGGCAGGTGGGGGGAGGGCTAAGCAGGGAGAAGAGGTACTGGAAGTGGAAATCACAGCAGAGAGAGTGAGGGAAGCCCTCAGCTCCCTTAAGATGGAGAAAGCAAGGGCCGGATAAATTACATCCTAGAGTGCTGAAGGAACTTGCAGATGTCCTGGTGAAACCCCTGGCAGAGCTTTCACCATCTCTGAGGACAGAGTGGGTGCCCCAAGACTGGAAGGTGGCGCATGGTGCCCATCCACAAGGGGGGATCAAGGAGGTGGCAGGGAACTACAGACCTGTCAGCCTGACATCAGTGGTGGGCAAGGTGATGGAGGGCATTGTCAAGGAGAGGCTAGGGGGGACCTGGATAAGTCAGGGTGCCTGGACGATAGACAGCATGGATTCATCCCGGGGAAATCATGTCAGACAAACCTGGTAGAGTTCTATGACTGGGTGACAAGTGCCTTGGACCTGGGTAGACCAGTGGATGTCCTTTTTCTAGACTTCAGCAAGGCATTTGACTCTGTTCCTCACATGGGCCTGTTGGATAAACTAGGAGAAATGGGGGTGGGAAACCAGATAATCCGATGGATAGGCAATTGGCTCCAGGACCGGACCCAGAGGGTCATAGTTGGTGGGATAGTCTCTTCCCCAAGGAAGGTCATTAGTGGGGTCCCACAGGACTATCCTGGGCCCCTTCTGTTCAACGCCTATGTATCTGACATAAGGACAGAATCAGGAGTGAGATGAGTCTCTTTGCAGATGACCCAAACTGGGGCGGTGGTGGATGGGGAGGAGGGAGTGGCCTGCAGGGGGACCTGGAGGCTCTGGAAAGATGGTCTAGAAAGTGGAAGCTGAGGTTTAATGCAGGGAAATGCAAGGTACTCCACCTGGGGGCCAGAAACCCAGGCCAAGTGTACACCCTGGAGGGGGAATACTACAAGTCTCAATGGCTGAGAGGGACCTGGGGGTGGTGGTGGATGTCAAGATGAACAACTCTGAGACTTGTAGGAGGGCAGCAGCCAAGGCCAACAGGATGCTGGGATGCATCGCTAGGGGGATCACCTCCAGAAGGAGGGAAGTGATACTCCCTCTGTATAACTGCTTGGTGAGGCCGCACCTGGAGTACTGCATGCAGTTTTGGAGGCCACACTTAAAGAGGGACATTAACCTCCTGGAGAGGGTCCAGAGGAGGGCAACCAAAATGATTTGGGGCTTGGGGACAGGACCTATGAGGAGAGGCTCAAGAGCTAAATATGTACACTTTGAAGAGAGAAGGGACCAGGGGACATGATAGAGGTCTTCAGGTACATGAAGAGGGTAAATAGGGAGGAACAGTGAGGGTGCTTCAAGGAAAGAGGAGGGGGCCACTAGAAGGCATGGGTGGAAGCTGGAGGGGGGAAGATTCAGGGGAGAATTGAGGAGGTGCTACTTCACTGAGAGGGTGGTAGAGCCATGGAATGCACTACCTAGGGGGCTGGTGGAGGCAGAGACAGTGGAGGGGTTCAAGAGGGGGTGGGACAGGTACAGGGGAAGTGGGGAAGTGTTCAGGAAGCAAAATCCAATGCAGCAAGAATATCCGGAACTGGGAAGGGAGAAGCCAGAGAAGGCGAGGGGGACAGCAAGGTCAGCACCCAGGGTGGGGGCTGACCAAACGAGCAGACACGAAAGACCATTAGGCCTATTCTGCTGGCATTTTAGTATGTTAGTATAGTTGCCATGGAACTCTTACTGCCCAAGACAATTTAGGGATCCTCAGGTCCTAACTGAGTGGGCAGGTACAGCTTGTAAGATCACATTACATGAATAGCAGAAGGTAGTTGGGCACCTTAATTTTGCTTACAAGGTCATCTACATGGGCAGCACGTTCATGCATCCAGCAGCTAAGGTGGGCTCCAGTTGCACCAAACCTCATCAGAGGATACGGGTAACAGAAACCTTGATGGAGGGTCTGGGTGTGTGGCTGGCATTTTTGAATTGCCTCAATTGTGTGGCCATTTGGCTAGAGCCAGTCAGCATTCAGGATCTAGAACTCTTCGCAGATGCATCCGGAGGCTTAGGTTTCAGGGCTTAGTTTGGAGGAGTGTAGTGCATGTGCCTATGGCCCCTGGCATGAGTAGCAGAGGGATTGTTTATCCAGATCACGCTGTAGGAACTTTTCTCTATTGTGGTGGCCCTAGTCATATGGAGGAAGCAACTGAGGATAAGATGGTGATCTTCAGGACAGACAATACCGGGATAGTTTTTACCATCAATAGTCAAGCTGGTAGCAAGGCCTAGCTGGGTAATCTTATGCAGGTTTTTGTACTGAGATGTCAAGTTCTCAGTATACAGTTTACAGCCTTGCATGTGCCAGGTGTTGAAAACAGTATTGCTCTTTGTTGTTCACAGTGGTGGAGGTTCCAAGAGCTGGCTCTAGAAGCAGACATATCCCAGGGAACTCACAGCCTATCTCTGGAAACTGGTGACCCATTTATTCTTGTAAAGGATGTATATGTTCCTCTGATGATGTGGAGGACAGCTTGCCCAGTGAAATTACGTGAAATACTGACCAAAAATATGAGGTAAGGAAATGAATAAAAGGAGAGGGCTAAGTAAATTCAGTCTATAAATGAGGTGTGCTTAAACTATTTATATTGTGTAAAAAAAACACAAAATGGAAGAAATTAAGAAAGGAATAACCACCTGTTCTGATGAAGTGACGTAATTCAGCCACAAAACGTTAATCAATCAATCACTCACTTTATTTTACCAGGCATAGACAGCATCGAGCAAGCTCATTTTCAAGGTGGACCTGGACAGATAACAATACAAAGCAAAACAAGCAGTACAGTAAGTACAAGGCATAGAAGGAGCAGAATTTTACAGCATATACATAAATGTCCAGTAAATAATTGACCTGGCAGGAATTACAAACAATGCCAATACAGATATAAAAATTGTACAAAGGTGAGGAGGGTCATCAATCCTAAGCAACATCAACTGTTGGAAATAGACAAACATGGTAAGGACAGATGCAGCTGCATGAATGAAAGGAGAGAGAAGATGTGAAAGACAGATATATCTAAACATGTACAAGGAGCTGCAGGTCACTTATGAGGAAGGGACTTGGTAGGTGTTCAGATTGCCAGAGGGGGAAGCAAGTAGGGAAGATCATTTTTGTCTGAAGTGGTTGCAGTTTTCCCTCAAGAAGTTGGCTAGCATTTTTTTTGAATGCAGATAGGTTTGGAAGGGATGACAGTTTTAGTACACTTTGTATGGAGTTCCAAAGGGATGCCAGGGAGAAGTTAATTGACACTAAGCCAAAGGAGGTATTTACTCTAGGAATCTGAAAGCAAAGTATTGAGAAACATCTCAGACCGTAGAGACCCTTGGCATACACAAATAAATTACAGATATATTCTGGGAGCTTGTTTGAGAGAGCCCTATGCAACCAAAGTAGAGCATTTCTTTTCCTCCTAGCTGATAGGAAAGGCCAGCCCGATTCCTGGTAGAGTAGACAATGATAGGTACGTAAGGGTAGATTAAAAATGAATCTAAGGGCCCGGTGGTGTAGTATGTCAAGTTTACCGAGCAACGTTCTCAGACAGTGAGAGTACATAAAGTCATTGTAATCCAGTAAGGGTAAGAATGTAGGTTGTACTATTCTCTTTCTAGCATCTAGGGTTAGTAGAAGTCTAATCCGGTAGAATATGCCAAGCAGCTGTCTTAGTTTCTTCGAGATTTCATGTAGATAGCAATGGAAGTTCAATTTGTTTTCCAGCCAGAAACCTAGGTATTTAAAAGTTTCAACTGTTTCAAGAGGTTCATCTAGTAGTGTTACAATCCGAGGAGTAAGTATAGATCCAAGGCCAACTTTTGGTGATAGGACTATGACTTTTGTGTTTTTGGCACTAAGGAGAAGTTTGTGTTTAATGAGATTGTGTTGGAGCTTATTAAAGTCCTGCTGTAACTTCTTCTGTGCCACTTCTAAGGAGGAGTTTATGGTATATAGTACAGTATCATTTGCGAATAGATATATATTAGTGGTTTGTAGATGTGAGTCGATGTCATTAATATAAATTGTAAATAGAATTGGGCCTAATATGGAGCCTTGAGGGATGCCCCTCAGGAGAGTTTTTTGTAAAGAGAAGTCACCTGCCGCTTTTACTTGTCGCAGTCTGTTGGAAAGGTAGTTGGAAAACCATTTGATTGCAGGGCTATCAAGTCCTATTCTTCTTAAAGTTGCAATCAATATGTTGTGCTCAACAGTGTCAAAAGCTTTATTAATCCAGGAAAAAGACATGTTTCTTAGATTCTAGTGCAGTTTGTCAATCTATAGTTACTTTCGCTAGTGCTGAAATTGTGCTGTGCTTGGCCCTGAAGCCAGATTGTACAGGGTTTAGTAAATCATGCATATCCCAATATTCTCTTATTTAGGCATTAACAAATTTTTTGAACAGTTTTGACAGTGCCGGGAGATTAGAAATATGATAGTAGTTATTCAGATCACATGGGTTACCTGACTTGAATTAGGGTAGGATGTGGACATTTTTTTCATGGCTGGAGGAGTTCTCTTTGCAATTAAGACAAGTTAAATAACTGTGTAATAGATGCAGTCAAGTAGAGGTGTCCAAATTTGAGGAAGTATGGTTCTATGTTGTCTGCACCTGCACTTGCACTCTTTTTTGTATCCAAGGAGAGTAATAAGTCCTCGACCTGCTTGAAGGTGACTGTATTAAAACTGAATACAGGAGTGTTAATAAGGTCAGCAGCAGGGACTTCCTGAGAATTAATTCTACTAATAGGAGTGGAGTCAAAGACTAGTCCTGCAGTGGCAAAGTGATCATTTAACTGACCAAGTATATCCATTCAATCTGTATAGGTATTCCCATTGGACAAAATTTTGGCTGGTAGTGATGATTCTGCAGGGTGTCCTTCGACTTCTCTGAGGATGCTCCAGAATTTGGCTGAGTTATTTTTATTAGCTTCTAATTCCGCTTGGAAGTATCTATTTTTTTCAGACCTAATTAACTTAGTGCAGGCATTTCTAGAGATGCGGAAAGCTAACCAGTCTGCTTCCAGATGAGATTTCCTCAGTCTCTCCCATAAATGATCCCTTTCCTTAAGTGCTTTCTTCAAAAGAGTGGAGAACCATCCAGGGGATCTTTTCTTAGATCTGATCAGCCTTAGCGGGGCATGCTTATCAAATAGATTTGTTAAATAGCTATGGAAGATATTAAATGCCTCGCTAATGGAGGGAGGCTAGGAAGAAGCTCTGCCATCTGATCATGCTTAGGTCTTTCAGAAATTCATCCTGGGACAACTTTTTCAAGCTCCTTCAAAATATAAATTTAGTGGCCTGGTTTAATTGTAGAGGGTGTCTAATACAGGCAGTGGCACAGTGGTCACTTATGTCATTGAAGAACACACCTGCATGTGAAATATTGTGAGGCTTACTTACTAGCATAAGATCAAGTAAGAAACTACACTCTGGGAATTTCCTATTTGGCCTGCTATTGGCAGGTGTCATTTGTACCAAGCCAATGGTATTGCAAAGGTCCTTCAGGCTTTTTGAACTGTCATTGTTCCAGTTCAAGTTGAGGTCTCCTAAAATGATACACTCTGTATTAGTTGAGGCAGTGATGTTTTGGAGATGCATAAGGAGAGCCATGCCTCCAGACGGGGGATGGTAACAGACTATAATTAGAAGCGATTTCTCCTTAGTAAGGGATAATTTAAGAGCAAGACATTCAAACTCTTTGGGCTTCGAAGTGACATCTGTGACCATAACTGCAAATTTGTTCTTTGCATAAATTAGGACTCCTTCTCCAATCGTATGTCTATCACAGTGGTATGTATTGTACCCTGTAATGTTAATGGATTTGTCTGGCGTCAATGGTTTGAGCCATGATTCAGATACCAAGAAGAAGTCAGGAGCTGCATGAACAGCCCAGGTCTGAATAAGGTCAATTTTTTTCAGCTTAATATTGTCTATTTTGGTGGAATAAAAAAACTGGAATAAAATGGGTTTAACTTACTTTTATCTCTTTTGTTCTTCATTTAGTCAAGGCAGGTCTGTAGAAGGATCCTCCCATTGAACATAGCCACACTTGGATTAACAAGGACATCCAGAGAACTTTTCACATAGTAGATAATGAAAGGCTTGCCATGACTACCTTACTTTGCATTTCTTGCTGACTTTGGTGTAACTGTCCTTACATACTGTTCAATGAAACATGGCCATGGTCATTTTTCTCCAAAGTACATTGTCTGTCTCAGTCTGTTCAGATGGAAGGAAGGTTTTGTGACCTATAAGATAATTACGGGGCCTGCAAACGACTACAGTAAAAGGGACAGAGTAGGTGAGAACAGCCCTGAGTGGTGCCTGAGCCAGCAGGTTAGTTAGGTAGTTAGGTAGGTAGACATTCACCAGAGGTGGGGGGTAGGAAGGTAGGTGTTAAAAAGTTCCAATGGGAAGGGAAACATAAGGTTAGAGGAGCAGAGCTTCTGCTTATAAATTGGCAATATAAAGGTGAAGTTCTTCCTCTAGCTCTTGCCCTACAGCAAGAACCCACCAAAGCCCACTCTCATAAAAGTAGGGCATGGAAATGATAAGATATTAGGGAACTTGCTGTCCCATTATTGGTGACCGCCTTTGGGGTTAAGAAGGAATTTTCCCTTTTTTCCCTTGAATTTTTCCAGTGTTCACCTTCTCTAGTGATAGTTAACATTAAGCAGTTAGGTGGGGAAAGATTTAGGTTGTCACAGTTATGTAAGTAGTGGCACAATAGTTGTGCAAGGTTTATATACGGGGGTAACAGGGAATTATGCATGTCTGCAGGTGGATCAACCCTGAGGTTTGTAAGAGATGAGGGCCTAGACAGCTTGTGTTCCCCATTTATGAGACAGTTGAAGGGATAGCCTCTTTGGTCATTGCCCATAGGATACAGTACCCTTTGACAGCAGAGGTGTGCATTAGTAACCATGCCAGAACCATCACTCATGCCCAAAAGGCCGGTTCCCTAGCAATGGCTTGTATCCATTCCCTTGGTTCTCCAGGTGGTAAGTGGATGGCAGTTGTGATGATCATGATGATAACTGACTCAGAGAATGACGTGCAATGATCACTTTGCTGCTCATATCATGCTGACTTGGCTGTAACTGTTCATTATATACTTAAGCAATAAGGTATGACAGGGGGTGCGTTATGGTGGGATAATAGCCCACCTTGGATGGATTAAAGCACAAGGTGAAGCTGAGTGCTTTCTTCACCTGAGAAGGGCCATTAACCCACCATAATGCATCCCCTGGAGTGCTTTCAAGTATCTCAAGGGAATTAACAAAGTACAAGAGGGTAGTATCTTTCAGAAGAAGAGATGTGCAAGAACAAGGGGGCACAATTTGAAGATGGGGGGAATTGCTCAGAGGCAATGTTAGAAAGTATTTCTTCACACAGAGGGTTGTGGATGCATGGAACATACTTCCCGAGGAGGTTGTGGAGTCAGAAACAGTGGGAGAATTCAAGAATACATGGGACAGGCATAAGGCAATTCTAGTGGGGGGTAGGAGGAAGTAGGCTGTTGATTAACTAGAATCTATAGCTTATCCATCAGGTAGGGAAATGGGCAGAGTGGGTGGGCCAAGCAGTCCTTATCTGCCATTAAATTCTATGTTTATATGTTTCTATTGGTCTGGGAGTACTTTCAGCCAGGGTATTGTGCTGGGATTATGGCCTGTCTGAAAGCAGCTCTCAACCAATCAGGATTCTGGATTCTTAGTATCCATTTCATAAGAATGCTAGATCTTGATTGGTAGAGAGCTGCTTTCTCCTGGGCCATTATGCCAGTAGAACAGTCTAGGTGAAAGTAACTCCTGGCAAAATGGACTGTCCACCTTGCAAATACCCCTAGTGACCCTCTGTTGTGCCTCATTGCTTAAATAAAGCATGGCTATGGCCATTTTTCTCCAAAGCACATTGTCCATTTTAGTGTGCTTGGGTTGAAGGAAGGGTTTCTGAACTATAACACAATGTGGCAATACTAAGTTTGGTACTACTCTGAGAAGCAATAATAAAGGAAAGGTTGCTCCAAGAGGCTATAATAATTTCTATGTTGATTAGCAGCATTAAAAAGTGAACCAACTATGGATATCTGGTCTAAATAATTTTTTTTTCTTATTCTTTGTTTATCCTCCTCCTGGCCTGCCATGCCCCCTTTCAGACAAACCCTCCAAGCCCCATCACTCAGCTTTACATGTACTTACCAACTGCCTCACATATTTTTAACCATTGCTTACTGCTTATGGTGGGAGTGGCAGGGCTCCATCTGTTGCATTACAGGATTCAGTTCAAGAGAGGGCTGCCATATCACTGGTGTGGGGTCTGCAAGGGATCAGACTCTCATGATGCACCAGATAGGATGTTATTTTCTGTATTACCATGTCCTCTGAGACACTGAATTTGGAGATGTGACACAAACTATTTGCATTCTAACAAGCAGATCACATCATCCATTAGTGTCTTCATACCTACTGAGCTGTTCCAAGTGCACTGCACCTCTGGTTACCCAGGTGGCAGTAATGTATCAGATGCGTGATCCTAAACCTCCAGGCTGGTGAATGAGGGCTCCCGATTCTTTCTGAACCCGAGTCACTGGCATTGTCAGCAGTAGCACTACTACTGTGCTGATAGGCTGACCACCATACATTGTTACAAAAAATAAATAAATAAAAGAAATATGACTAAAGAATGAAATTTGTTTCACTTCTCTTCCAAGAAAAGTTTATTGCAATAAGAAATGTATGCTTTAAGCACTAATTACTTATTTTTTACAATCATAATTTACTATGTGTTTTGTTGTGACATTGGGCTATAGTCTAAAGAACCATCTTTATAAATTGAAATGAGCACTGCGTTATTCAATATGTGCGATACTGTGCATCTCATCTAGTTTGGGAAACAAAAGAGTTAACTCATTGTTAGCTTATGTGGACCATAAAGGCTACTGTTACTACTTTGGGAGTTTCAATGAAAAATGAGAAAATGCAGCAGTCCATGAAATTTAAAGTAACCAATACATTATACTGTGTGACTAGCTACTGAGATTTGACCAGGGCACATCATTTGGAGTGATCTAGTATTAAACAAATAATTCAAATTGTATCAGGCAAAAGAACTTAACACTCCATCAAGTCACTAATACCCATACATCCATGAACCTATTAGCAGCACATCAACCTAAACAGCCCACCAACACAATATTGTGATCCAGTTTATCTTAGCAGCCTGATGAAGATATGTGACAACAAAATGCCTTAGCACTCAGTGGGGAAAGCTACACATATTTCTGCTGGGAAAATTTTAATTTATGTAGTTAGACTGTTTTGTGAGGCTTTTTTCAGAATATTTTTAGAGCTGAACTATGGTGTAATAAAATATATAGAACCAAACAACCTTGTCAGTTAGCTGTTCAGGTGCATGTGCTGTTAATCATGTCAACCATTCATAGGTACTAGTATCCTAATGGAGTGGTAAGTCTGTTTACCTGTTTCATTACCACACCGTACTTGCAGTCTGCCCTGGATTTACGGAGTTCAAGTATTCATATTGCTAAGGTTAAAACTGTATGCTTATTAAGTCTTTAGAATACAAACGCTTATTTCACATTTACTCAGTTGTTATATTTGGCTAAGTGTTACTGCCGGTTAAAGGGGAGGGCACAGGCTGATCCTTCAGTAAAGCATGCATAGGGGTTTCTCTTTACCTACTGGCCTCAGGAGTGCTGACTTACTGTATTTTGCCACCACCACAGAGTCCTCAGTCTGTGACCAATGGGTTCAATGATCTTGGAAGATTCAGCTGCGGTCACATTATCCACCCCCACACGCATTCCAGTCTTGGATATTGATTCTGGTAGGGGACTGCTAGGAGAATCAGGCCTTGGAGGCATCCACAGCCTCAGATCCTGCTGCTGACAACTGTGGGAGGTGCAGCTGGAGGTTTTGGTCAACCCTTCATACCTTGGTATGGGTGCATATGGCACTATGGACAGTCTTTACAGTATTTATAAATGAATGATAGAAACATCGATACAAATAACATTTTTAATAAAAGAGAATAACGGCAAATTAAATTCTTGTCTAAGGATGCACAGGTTTCAGAATGTGGTTTGTCTAACAGCAGCACAGACCTTTAGCCTGATCTGTAGATTAACAGCATCCAGTGTAAATCCATAATAATGGGACCAATCCACAAAGGAGTTCACCATATACACAATTCCAGCCTCATACATTCACACCAATGGTTAGCCACAGTGGTTGGTATTAATAGACTCCACCCACTGCTCTCTACAAATGCAGAGCTTCACAGGAGTGGGGAGGATGGGGAGGTGTCCTGAGGGTAATCTGTGCTGGAAACTGGGTAATCAATTCAGATGTTGAGATCAGCTACATAGTGAATCTACTCCTCTGTATACAGCAGGGATTGTGAGATATGAAAATACTCAAATGACTGCTGTAGAACTAAAACATAACCTTATTTGGGTTAAAAACAGGTATCCATATGTGTTAGTGGTCACCAAACCCCACACTGTCAATGTGAGCTAGGGGTGTGAAGGGAAGGTTGATCAGCACCCCCTCACTACAGGCAAGGCTCTTTCTGCAGCAAAGAGAGAGCATATACATGCTTTGGCAGTGCATTGGGTCATGCAGTCTGTGTCCCCTCTTCCAGCAGTCCACATCATGGAGATTTGTTTATGCATGGGGCACTTACATGTCCCTGCCTACATCCTGGTCATGCATGGGTTGCTTATTTTAGCCATAGGATTGGGTACACAGGGGTGCACTGGCACCTGAGAGGACTTTGTGATCTAGGGCACAGAGACAGTCATTGGTAACCTTAGTCAGGGCAGATGTGGTGCTATGCTTAGGTCTGAATCCAGACTGCACTGGTGTTATGATATCTGTATGTTCAAGGTAGCCTCATAGTTGCATATTTACCAGTTTTTCAAGCACTTCTACTAAAATGGGAAAGACAGAGATGGGTCTATAATTTTAAGGTTATTGGTGTCACTCAATTTAAATAGGAGGATAATGTGTGGCATTTTCCATAATATAGGAAGGTCATCTTGTGATGCCAGAGGTTGAATAGATGAGTAACTATAGGAGACTTGCATGCCTTCCTTTGCTCCTCCATCCCCATGGACAGGGACAATGGTGCTGAGAAGCATGAACATGGCTTTTCTTCCTGGCACTAAGAATGGCCAAACTTTGTGTCCAGAGGAGCATAGCATGTTTACTCTCATGTCCCCACAAACTGACAAATGGGATGGGAAACATGAGAGGGAGCATTGTAACATTTCTTTACAGCTCAAAGGCAGCACTAATCTATATGGAGCTGAAACACCACTTCTAGCTGGGCAATATCCAAATAACACCCAACAGTACTCAGATGCTTCCACCAACTCCCCTCCCACTGCCATACCAAGCAGCAGCAGGGACCAGGAGGATATGAATATGGAAGTTGCACTGAAGGATGGAAAGAGATTAAAATAACAAAAATAGAATAAGACTGCATGTGGTAAACAGCTTGGTATCTCTCTGGCCCCAAAACTTTTGTTAAGGGGTCAGAGGAAACATAGTCCAAGAACTATAGCAAATCCTGAGCTCAACTTTGTAGAGCTTAAAACCTAAATGCAGGCTCATATTTCAGTGCATCCTTTCCCCATCAAATTGATAGAAACATAGACACTTACTAGCAGAAAACAGCCCTGTGGTCTATTGAGTCTGCTCAATGCAGAACACATGCACCTAGTGTTGCATGCTATTCCACCCACCTCCCTGGACACATTACTTTGTTATTACCTTATTCCACCCCTCTTGATGTTGTCCAAGGATATCATGATTACTACCCCCTCTGGTAGTTTATTCTACCCCTCCACAACTGTATCTTTGAAGTAGTACCCAAGTGAGGGTTCCATGTCAAAATAGCAATTCCCAACAGTAAGGAGTCAAAACGGCACAGAATAATAGTGAGTGCCATTATCGGCAAACTTTCTTGCTTCCTTATTCATTGTGATGATCACCATCCGGTCTGCACCCTACCATTGGGTTATTTGTCCCTGTATGAATGGCTTTGCACTTCTTGCCATTGAATCTCTACTGCTTGATTTTGGAATATCTCCCCAGACTTCCAGGTCCTTGTGCGTGTCTCTGATCTCTGCTATCATATCCATTCTCCCACAGAGTTATGTGTTGTAATGAAGATGATGATGATGAACCAGATAAGAGATTTAAAGAAGCTGTCAATGATACTGTTTAGCCAATTAGACTCCATATCTGGACTCAGTGAATGCTTTGGCTATGTGTCTTTAGATTTGTTGGAGTGTGTAAAGAAACCGGACATACGACATCTGCTGCCAGTCTATGGGCTGAAAACACTATTACTAAAATCCATGCACAGTAACTTCTCCTCTGTTTAACTCCACCAAAGTGTCTTGGAAGTTTTTCAGTAAAACAGAGCAGTGGTACATTGGTGTATACATTTCATTTATATTTTATTAAGGCTGTTAATGTGGTTCCACACATGCAGCTCATAGGAACGTTTGAATCAATAAAAAAATAAAGAAAAGGATAACTGCCTGGAGTGTGGCCTAGCTAGGAAGCAAGATGGCAACATAGTCTAGACACTGTGTTAGGAGGAGTCATTAATCATATAATCCTATTCATCCTGATCTTTCTCAGCTGAAAAATAACCTAAAGTTGCTTTATCTAGTCATCTCAATGTCTTTGCCACCTAAACCAGTAAGAAAACAACACAAATACCTTTCAGAATGGCAGCAGAGGCAGTCAAGCGAGGCGGGCCTGTTGAATGACAGCATCACCCAACCACAAGGGCAGGAAAAGGGAAGCTCATGGACCCACTGTCTCCACCAACGACAAAGTGCCAGTACAAAAAATGCCCCTGAAAGTCTTCATATATGATCCCTGAACAGAGATACAGGCTCATTTCAAAAACATAAATGCACATGTTGGGCATTTCCAGCAATGTAAATTCCTTGGGAGAAACAGTGAATATACATGTTAAGCAACTCAAAGAGTTGCAAGGCCTCCTAGGTGGTCAAGAGGACCACATCATTTAGTAGTAGAACTAAACCAGACTCACAGATTGATAAAGGCTCTGACAGACAGTTTAGATGACCATGAAAACAGAGAATGGAGGAACAATGTTTGAGTAGTGGAGCATCCAGAGGGGCTGTAGAGCTCAGGCTTGATTGCATTTTTGGTTAATTGGCTACCATCTGTGCTAGACTTGACCTAAGGAACAGTGCTGGAGGTCCAACAAGACTACTGCTGACTGTGCAAAAAGCCAGAGCCCAAAGAGTGCCTGAGACACTTTCTGATTTAATTCCTCTGTTATCAGGATCACCAGCTAGTGGTACAGGACTCTCAAAAAGGAAGGCCATAAAAAATCAATAATAGAACTGTCAGCATTTTTCAAGACTACAGCAGGAGGCTCCAGATGATCCATCAAGAATTCAATAATGTAAAAAAATGCCTGCATGGACTACAATGACAGTTCACACATGTGCACGCCTCATGCCTTATAATAAATTGGGTGGAATGCCCCCAAGGTTATTCCTTAAAGCTAATCTGGTAGTGCTCTACATTGAGATGGAGTCAGCTGCACAAGATGGGCAGTTCCTCCAGAGGTGGATTGGACCAATGAACAATGAGGCCAGAAGGCACTAACCATTTTGTGGATGATCACCCCTGAGTGGGATGGGGACAGAGAGGGGCTCCTATAGGGGTGGCGGTCAGATGAATCAGACAGGCTGTGGGGTAAAATTGCCATGTGCTTTTTATGAATGCCAAGGCATTTCTGTTAGCTGAATAAAAAAGAAAAAAATGGAGCAATCACTGGAGGAGCTAAGTTTCAAATATTTATTTAGAAACCATAAAGTGCTGGATACTGTGCAAAGCATCCCTACAGTGCACCCTACACATGAAGCTTCATCAGGGGTAGTGTGCAAACTCACAGGACTGTGCTTATATGTCTAAACATATACATATTAATGAATTGATGTGCATTACTTGTATACATATTCATGTAAGGTATTTAGTTCATTTACCTTTTGTGAGTCAATTAAGTGGTGAGTACTGGATATCCATTTTTTTTTTAATTTGTAAGATTTATGCACTATTTATTTTCCTTTTAAAACATTACAACATTATATATCAAACATAGCTACTCTAGCTTATACACCCAAATTATTCAGTTTCATTCTTTATAATACATTTTAAATTTTTGAAGCTTAAAGTACACCTATTACAGAAAGTTGTGCATACAATAGCTTTTTAACTTGATGACCCAAATGATCCAAATTGGGGGTTCCAGTGGGAGTTGAAAAGAATATGTTTGACTCATCAAACACCTAAACTGAACAGTAACAACTTTTTCTGCAAGAGTCCAGGTCTCTGTTTTGATCACAGTTTAAAGAGGCACTAGACGGACTGCTAAAACAGAAATAAAATGAGAGGAAGTAAAAGAAAAATGGTAAGAGAAGAAAACCCTACATATGAAGCTTCATCAGGGATAGTGTCAAACTCACAGGCTGTGCTTATATGTCTAAAGACATACATATTAATGAATTCATGTGCATTACTTGTATACATATTCATATAAAGTATTTAGTTCAATTAAGCCTTGTGAGTCCATCAAGTGGTGATTGAAGCACTAGATGGGACTCCTAAAATAGAAAAAATGAGAGAAAGAAAAGGAAAAAAGGTAAGAGAAGAAAAAAAAATGTAAAGGGTTTTATGGATTAGCTTGGAAAGGAAGGTAGAGGGAAGGGAAGCAGTGACAGATAGAGTGAAGTAATCACAGTTGTGTAGAATTCAAAATTCTGTCTGTGGAACGTCCATGGAATTACCATTCTGATTCCATAGAATTGTTTGACTAATGGGCAAATTAATTAATTGAAAAAAATTCAGATATTCACCGCATTTAAATATTTAGTTTGTTTGGTCTAGTTTTAATAATGGGATTCATATGAGCATCAACTTTCAGAGTCCTAGATTGAATGTGATCTGAGTTATGGGTGGCCAAACATGTAATCAAAATTTAATATTCAGTTATTTCCATCTCATTTTAATGTTTTTTCATCCAAATTTCTTCACATTTTCAGGATTTAATAAATGTTCAATATTGGTATTTACACCAAGCTTTAAGTCTCATGATCTAAAGGGGACTGTCCTATAGGTAGACAAATATTTTATCAAAATTTAGATTTTAGTTACATTGATATAATTTTGAAAGCATTCATTGAAATATTATACAATTTTGCAGTATGCATTAACGTACAGTATGTACCTAGTTTCTGCTCCCTAGCTCCAAAGGTGTCTGAGTTATATAGAGATAACAATTTTCATGAAATTTCCCACAGAACACAAAACAAAATGACAGAACTTAAGCACCTATTATTTTGAAAAGATATATGCTAATGTCAAGATATCTGGCACAGTGTTAGAGAAGAAATCACCAAGTAATTCTTTTAAATTTCAAATCTCTAGCTCAATCGACAGCTGAGTTTTGACCAAACTAATAAACTTCAAACATTCCATGGAATTTCAATAGATTCCACAGAATTTTGCAGAACTCCATCAGAATTCCACAAATTCTGACTTTTCTCATTCCATACAGGTCTAGTAAGAAAATGATTTGTGAGAAAGTGTAGGGATAAAAAAATGGGGGAGGGGAGTGTAATGGTGAAATGCATAAATCAAGAGAAAAATAAGTTAAAGGGTATTTATATATTTACTTCAAAAGTTTCACCAGGAAAGACATACTGAGTTGGTCACAACTCATTTACAGATGCATCCTGAAGGTAGGAGATGAAGAACATCATATACAGCAATTACAATATATTATAGAGGCACAGTTGCACCTCTGTAGTTAGGGTTGGTACAGCACTTCCATGTGAAATCACAATTTTTGCACCTTAATAATGTTGATGTTTTTTGATGAAATAGCCCAAGATTTGGAATGCACTATCATTCTGCCAATGTCTCAAGATTTGGAAAGATTTCTAATGGCATATTGTATGGTTTTTGTGATATACTGTAAAGTGGTCAAAATCAGAAAAAGAAACACACTTTTTCTCATCAGTTAACATGGGATTTTTTTGCCATCATCTATAGCTCACACAGAATGAACTTATTCTCTGAAATTTTTAGGGATGATGGAGTGTGTGCTGAGTATTTGCTTTTCAATTGTTTGGTGGAAAAATATATTACCATTTTTGAATTATAGCAATTTTTGTGATGGCCATAGGACAGGCAGGTAAATAAAAACAGTTTGAACTGCAAATTAACTGTCTGAATTGTAAATTTACTGGTCCTGCTAAGAGAAAATACTGTCCATGCTGTCAGCCATCTTGTTTTTTAACAATTTACAAAACAGTGTTGTACACAACTACTTTATGGTAAGGACAGCACAACACCTGTATTTAGCTCTCGGTAATCTGCTTATTTAAATTTTTGTCTTAAAATTAGTTTATCTCAGTGGCAAATACTGTATGTGTTTTTCCACTGAAAATCATGCCCCCTGTCTCTAGCTAAGTTATTACCATTCAGTTTGTTATTTACTGTTCGAACTTTACTGTTCGCATGGTAAATAACCATTTGCACCTATGAGTAGTTTGAACTTTACTGTTTGAACTGAAAATTTCCATTTGGTAGTCCAATGGTCCCTCCCCTTCCCTTGTTGTCCAATTGCCATCCCCATAGCAAAACAACTTTTCCTGGTAGTCTAGTGGTCCCTCCCCAGTTCTCTGATTGCCATCCCCATAACAAGAAACATTTTCCCTGGTTGTCCAGTGGTCACTCTCCCCCTCCCTTGTTCTCTGATCGCTGTATTGTAACAAAAACACTTTCCCTGGTAGTCCAGTGGTCCCTTCCTCCTTCCCTGTTCTCCAATCACCATCTCATAACAAAAACATTTTCTCTGATAGTCCTGTGGTCCCTCCCCCCAACCACCCATTGCCCACCTTATCATGAAATAACATGTCAATGGTAAAAAAAAAAAAAAAACTTTGCCAAAAATATCTTTACAGCAGTGGAGACTCCTGTTGCTACTGCAGTCAGCAATTTATTTATAACTTACATTATGTGAACCCCTGGGAGCAGAGGTGCCAAAACCCAAAGGATTTAAATCATTGCTGCTTGTGGCTGTTTCAAACCACCACAGGGCACTTGCAGCCAGAAACGGGGGTTGTGAGGGCTACTGCTGTTATTTTTCCTTCCCCCACAAAGATCACTGATCTGAACAGCCTAGGATAGCACCAGAGATACGAGCCTGTCACATTTCTGACCCCCCCAACCCAGTAAATATGCTGAAGAATCCGGATCGGAAAGCAGAGACACAAAATTAATTACTGCAAATTTAGTCTTGGCTTGTCTGACTTGTCCTGTAGTTTGGCTGAGGGATGTTAATTGTCTGGCCTATGACCTCAGCTATGTGATAACTGGAGGTGGGGCTTAGTCAGAGTTGAGGTAGCAAGTGAGTTTTGTCTTCTCAGAAGAAGCCAGAAGGGGAAGGAAACATATTCAATTCAGTGCTTTACAGTAACTGGTAATTGCCATTTTTCTTTTAAACTAAGATTGTGGGCTTTTAGTGACACTGTACTTTCTTTGTTGTCTTTACTTAGAATTGTTTTTGAGCTGTTGAAAATTTAAAATGTAGTGGTGGTGTATTTCTTTGCTGTCTTTAATTGCTGCAAATTTTTGCCCCCTTCCCCCAACTCTTAATTATATGCCCTGTTAAATCTGATTGACAAGAGTAAACACAGGGGATAGTAAGGGGTGTGGAGTAGGAGGGGCATAAGGGGGAAGAAGCCCACCCTCAGCACAAGTGTTTTGACTCATTTATTTATTGGTTTTCTTTTTTAAAAAAGAAAAGTATCTGAGGATCAGTGGCAGGATTTTTAGGACAATAAATTAATAAAAAGAGAACTAGTAGAGCTTCAGTAGCAGACAAGTAGTGGAATAGCAGTATAATTGCAGTATAATGTGGGGAGTAGTGCAATGCAGTGGCTGTGGGGCAGCCATATTCAGGCAGACCTTCTGGACACTGAGGTGCTGCCCTATCTGCATGCATCTCTCTGGACTGTGGGATGAGGTAGCCAGACTCAGAGCAGAAGTAAACTGGGTCAGGAGTACCATCACCCCTATCCAGAGACCACCAAGTCCAATGCAACTGCCTCAAAGGATGCCGAGAACGAGGTGCACTTGGATGACAGTGGGCTCAGGGAGGGTTAGAGCAGTCAGGCAGAGGCACATCCCATATTCTATTCCACTCAAGAACTCATATGCCACACAGCAAATGGGAACAACCAAATAGAGGTACCCAGAGAAGTGGAAGGAAAGGATGTGGAGGTTAGCCAAGGAGGTGACCTCAGCGGGGAAAGCAGTGGACCCCAGAGGAGGAGGAAGTGAATCCTGGTGGGGGACTCCATCATAAGAGGGATCCAGCTAGGAACACAGGAGGGGGAGGACAGGGAGGTGAGGTGCCTACCAGGTGCCATGGCATGGAGGGCTGGAAGGAAGATCCTGGGGATCACTGGGAAGGCAAGACAGGAGGGTGAGCTGGATGTCATTATCTACTTAGGTACTAATGACCTGGCAAATGGGGAGCCAAAGGAAGTTCAGGAAGAGTTTAGGAAATTGGAGAGGGGTCTCAATCAAGTAGCTACTTCTGTCACTTTCTCAGAAGTACTACCTGCAAGAGACAAGGGAGAGCATAGGGGTGCATGCACCAGGAACTTTAACACATGGTTGAAGAACTGTTGCTGTGAGGAAGGGTTTGGATTTACTGGTGACTTGGGACCCACCTGGACGGATGGAGGTTTGTTCAAGCCTGACGGCATGCATCCATCCTGGAGGGGAATCCAAACACTCAATGATAAGTTTAAATGCTACATTGACAAGCATTTAAACTAGCAAAGGGGGGGTGGAAGGCCAGCAAGGAGAGTACCTACTTGCTCACCCCCCACAGCTAGCAGTGGAATCAGTGAACTGGAGGAGTGGCTATCTCTACAAAGCAGTGTGGAAAAGATGGAGATTAGTGCCCAAGAGGTGGATAGGCAGAAAAGGGGCAAAATTCAGCAGAAGAGCAGACAGCAAGAAGAACCAGGGATAAAGAACAACCAAGGAAGGGGCTGGAGTAGAACAGCGAAACAGTCTAGGGAGGTCAAATCATGGAAAGCCATGTGTGCCAATGCCAGGAGCCTTAGCAACAAGATGGAAGATCTGGAGGCTGTCATGGTGCAGTCAGACCTGGACATTGTGGCCATCACTGAAACCTGGTGTAATGATAACCATGACTGGGAAATGGCCATACCTGGCTACAACATATTCAGAAGAGACAGGGCAGGTAGGAAGGGGTGAGGAGTGGCACTGTATGTGAAAAATGACATAAGGGCCACAAAGATCCAGGAGGAACAAAATGGGGGAGAGATACTGCGAGTTAAGCTGGAAAGGAAAATGGGACCAGCCATCCGCACAAGTGTGGTCTATAGACCACCAGCCCAGGAGGAAGAAACAGATAGGGAGCTGATGCTAGCCATCCAAATGATGGCAGACAAGGGTGAGGTAGTACTGGTTGGAGACTTCAATATTCCAGACATGGACTGTAGCATCCCAGCAGCAGCATCAACTAGGAGCAGATTTATCCTGGACTTGCTTCAGGGTGCCTTTCTCAAGCAATTGGTCATGGAACCAACTCGGCAGAAGGCAATACTGGACCTTGTGCTCACAAACAGGGACAGTGTGATGGGGATAACAGTGTGGGAGCACCTGGGGAACAGTGACCACCAGTCATTTTGGTTTGAAATCACAGAAAGAGCAGAACCAAACCACACAAAAACACATATCCTGGATTTTAGGGGGGCAGACTTTGAGAAAATGGGGAGATACTTGAAAGAGGCATTAAGGGAATGGGGTAGGATTCAGGGGTTGAGGAACAGTGGGCAGTATTTAAAATGGGGATTACAAGAGCAATATAATTATGCATTAAGCAGGTTAGCAAGAGGAAAAGGAAGAGGAGACCATTATGGTTTTCCAAAGAGGTAGCAAAGAAAGTGAAAGCCAAAAAGATTGCATTCAGGCAATACAAAAAGACACAGGCAGAAGGGGATAGGAAGAAGTACCAGGAGAAGCAAAGGGAGGCAGGGAGGTCAGTAAGGGGAGCCAAAGCTCAGACAGAAGAACACATTGCAAAATCAGTTGGTAGAGGGGACAAAGCCTTTTACAGGTACATAAGTGAAAAAAGAAAGGCAAAGGGAGGGATAGTGAGACTTAAGGGGGAGGATGGAGGCCACGTGGAGGATGACAACAGTAAAGCTGACATATTGAACAGGTATTTCTGCTCAGTCTTTACTGAGGAAGAGGTGGGTAATGGGTCTGAAGGGAGTACAAGGGGTGATAATGGTGCAGAAATGGGCACAAGTCCCTTTACATGAGAAAGGGTCCTGAAGAAACTGGAAGTAATAAGAGTTGATAAAGCAATGGGGCCAGATGGGGTGCACCCTAGGGTCCTTAAACAACTAAGAGAGGTGATGGCTGAACTCTGGCTATCCTGTTTAGCTGATCACTGGAAACAGGGAGGTACCCAGAGACTGAGGACAGCAGATGTAGTCCCTTATACAAAAATGGGAACAAAGAGGCAGGGAACTACAGACCAGTCAGCCTCACCTGTAGTGGGGAAGATCATGGAAGCACTACTGAAGGAGAGATTGTGGAACATCTGGTTGTCAATGGACTACAGGACCCAAGGCAGCATGGTTTCACCAGGGGGAGGTCATGTCAGACCAACATGGTTGAATTTTTTGACTAGGTGACTAGGGAGGTGGATCAGGGGAGGGCAGTGGACATGGCCTATCTGGACTTCAGCAAGGCCTTTGACACTGTGCCACATAGAAGACTATTACACAAACTGGGGAATATGGGTGTGGGCAGGACAGTAGTGTGGGGGGGTAGGTAGGTAACTGGCTGGGCTGCAGGACACAGAGGGTGGTGATAAATGGCTGTCTCTCCACAGAGGGAAGAGAGACCAGTGGGGTACCACAGGGATCAGTGCTGGGGCTGGTTCTATTCAACATCTTCATCAGTGACATTGCGCAGGACCTAGAAGGCAGAATGTCATTGTTCACTGATGACGCAAAGCTGTGTAACAGAGTAGACACACCAGACGGTGTAGACAGAATGAGAAGGGACCTGCAGAAACTTGAAGAATGGTCAGGGGTTTGGCAGTTGAAATTCAATGCAAAGAAGTGCAAGATAATGCATATGGGGCACAAAAACCCTGGCACAATATATCAGTTGGGGGTGAGGATATAGCATGCACTAAGCAGGAAAGGGATCTTGGGGTTTTCATCTCTGATGACCTCAAGGTAGGGAAACTGTGTGACAAGGCAGCAGGTAAAGCAAATAGGATGCTGGGATGCATAGGCAGGGTCATCATAAACAGGAAAAGGGAGATCATAATTCCACTATACAAGACATTAGTGAGGCCCCACCTGGAGTAAAGTGTACAGTTCTGGAGACCTTACCTACATAAGGACATACACAGGGTAGAGAAGGTTCAGAGAAGGGCAACAAAGATGGTACATGGATTGCATCACAAGTCCTATGAGGACAGGATGAAGGAACTGAACATGTACTCCCTGGAGGAGAGGAGGGAGAGAGGGGATATGATAGAGACATACAAGTATCTTACAGGGAGGAACAGGGTGCAGGAACACACTATTTTAAGCGAAAAAGATGATCCAGGACTAGAGGGTGTGGGATGAAGTTGGAGGGAGGATGATTCAGAGGAAACGTGAGGAAGAATTTCTTCACCGAACGGGTGGTGGACAAGTAGAACACCCTGCCAGAGGAAGTGGTGGGGGCTGAAACAATCACGGGATTTAAGAATACATGGAATAGACATAAAGGAATTCTGGATGTCAGGGGTAAGGGGCAACAGACTTCTAGGAAAACATAAACTGAACTTACAAGCTCAAATGGGCAGACTGAGTGGGCCATAGGCCCTTATCTGCAGACACTGTCTATGTATCTATGTAAAACCTGAGGGATTTAAATCCCTGCGGATTGCTGATTTGTTCTAAACTGCTGCTCGACACTTTCAACCACATATGGGGGTCATGAGAGCTACTGTTGTTCCTTTGTCTAGCCCCACAATGATTGCCAACTGGGACTGCCCAGGAAAGCACTGGAGAGACCCAGTCTGCCACACATCCAACACGCCTGCCCAGCCAATATGCTGAAGAATCCAGACTAGATGTAGAGGTGCCAAAACCAAAGGGATTTAAATACCTGCTGATTATGGCTTTATTTAAAAGTGCTGCAGGACACTTGCAGTCACAAATGGGAGTCATGAGTTCTGTTGTTGTTCTTCTGACTTGCCTCACAGTGATCGCTGACCGGAACAGCCCCATGACCTTTGCTGGAGTCAAACCAGGGAGAGAGAGCCCAAAATATAAAACAGCACAAGATCTAAAGTAAACTTTGAAGTTTATTAATACATATTATACATTTAAAAAGACTGGATGGATGACAAGGACCCCAACAGTTTCACGTGTATTGCTTTTTCAAGAGGACCATTTTTGAAAAAGCGTTAGGTGCAAAACTGTTGCAGTCTGTCCAGTCTTTTATAATGTACCATATGTGTTAACAAACTTCAACTTTTGTATAGAAATTTAAGCCTTTTTTGAATCTTTAACAATATATGTACCAGTTTAGTGTAGTGCCTGGAATTTTCTGCCCGGCTATATTGTTTTCTTGCTGTGGCATGCAGAGCATTCTGTTTGTAATACATAGGGAACTGTACCTCATATGCTCACCACAACTGCACTGGCTGTGCAGTCACTCAGTAGGCTTTTCAAAGGAATGTACACAGATTCACCTACTTCTATCTCACCTTCTACTGTGGCTATCACCCAATTTTAAAATCAGGTCCAGTAGTGACACTCAGACCTGTTTTATGACAGCATGTGCCCATCCTAAGACATATATGCTTTTGTTGGACTAAGTCAGCCACACTATTAAATCGTGGTCTAGAATGACTTAGCATGTGGCATCAAATGGGACTGGTGGGGTGAAGAGAGAGAGAGAAGAGAGAACAGGTTGCTCAAACTCCCTAGACACATTTATATCCCCCCATTGGATTTTTGACAACCTCAACAGGCCCAGAAGAACAGCATCCTCCCTGTCCCCAGTGGCAGAGGTAATTCTGACTTTGCTGGGCAGCGGTTCAGCAGTATTATTTGAGCAGTACTCAAAGCACAAGAAATGTTCCCAGCAGGGAAAATAAAGTAATACATGAACACAAGAGTTTTCTTGTTCTATTTTTCAACACTGTGGTTGGCTAGTTGCTTTACGTAGTGTTAACAAACAAAAAAAAAAAGAAAACAGGCACAGAATGGGCAGACTTTTGGCAGAGATTAATGATTCTAAGGTGGTAACATGTTGAGGACAGCCAAGCCTCAAAAAGTTTAATTTCTTGGTGCAATACCAATATGTCATATCTTTGGCAAGGAAACATTAAATCACTATAAAAATGCTAATATCATGGAAGGATAAGAAGGGTAATAAAGGTTGCATATGAAGGCGGAAATGGAAGAATATGGGAGAAATGATAAAAAAAGGGGGTCTTGATTCTCTATAGCAAGCACCTATAGGTGTGGCTGCAGCAAGGGCAGGGCAGTATTCCTTGCTCAATTAACCAACTGATCAGTGATTTAATAGAGGACTGCTGTTAGGATTAAAGTTATAGGAAGTTAAATTTCCTCTTCCCCTCCCACATTTGCTCTCCCTGACTGCACCCCCACTTGCGCTTACTCACCCAGGTGGCAGTGTTGCAGCAGGGAAAGCAGCTTTTCCACCCCAGAGGAGCAGAGTGAGCATCCCTGCAAAAAAGAAAATGGTCCCTCAATTATCAGCTCCCCCCATCTAGACCTTCCACTCAGCACCCACCACCCCCCACACCCCCAGTGCACCCCCACACACCTTCATTCACCTGAACAGGTCCCAGGTTCGAGATCCACTCCGATTGAAGGCACGTCTTGCTGCTGGAACCAACGATTGCAATATGAGACAGTAAGGTAAATGGGGTTCAATGAATTTCAAAGGGGGGTGCAACTGTTTTGCATCACTCAGCCATGTTACGACATTTTGACTCCAAATTTTCAACATATCCTTTTAGGGATCTCACCTCAAGAACAATATGACTGTCATTACGCAACTCCCACCTGAAAGATGATTTTTTCGGTTGGTTGGCATAATTCACCTTTTAGGCAGGATTTGACATTTTTTTTCTGATCTTGTTCATGAGGTGGGGTCATAAGAAGGACATGTTGAAAATTTGGGGTCAAAATATGTAAAATTGGCCGAATTATGACCGTTCATTTCAATTTTGCTACACACGCTTGTAACTTTGCAAAGTTTAAATATTTTGACTCCATATTTTCAACATAGACTTCTTATTACCCCTCCACATGTATGTCACAGCTGCCATTTTTCAAATCCTGGTCAAAATGTCTTTTTACACCTGTGGCGCATAATGGCGCTGCAGTTGTGCGGAATTACATTTTGGCATGGATTTGAAAATTTTCAGTACCGGGTACATGAGGTGGGGTAATAAGATGTCTATGCTAACAATTTGGTAACTGTTGTCCTATAAATGGAAGTTTAGGGCCCTTACACAGCTTCATACATGTATGCATCTGTGGTGGGATGGGAACTCAGGGACCAAAGAGCCATGTACTCCCAAAGCAAATAAGGATATGATTACACTGTCTCAAAAAGTAAGGAAATTCATTGCAAAAAACTATGCTAATGCATCAGTTAGAGTTGGTTTTAAAATGTCAAAAGCTGGGAAATTCGCTCCTTATCCCCCCCCCCCGACCACCACAACCACCACCATCACAACACTCAAATGAGCAGTGGAAGGCTCAAGACAACAGTAACAACCAGATGCAGCCATCATCAGATAAGATGAAAAATATACAACTCTCTGCAGATAGCACAAGAGAGAGCCATCATCATGGTCCACCTGGTGTATAAGGTCCACTGCCATGTCAGTGTGTTGGGGGAACGACCGTATGTTTTCCATCATGGGGGAGGGCCACTTTGGGCAATTCACCTCAAGTGCTCACTAGAGACCTATCAGGAGGCTCAGGGGAGGTGGGGGGGCCAAGGCACTACACAATCAGATGTTATTGGGTGCTATGCATGAGGTGGGCGGGGTACATGGAAAATGCATGTACCCCACCAGCGTAGCTGTGCACCCGCAAACAAGTGCACACATGCTGGTATTCACAACTGGCGCCCACCTGTCCATGGCTTCTCCCCCCGGCACACAGGACTCTGCAGGGTGGCTAGAATGTAGTTGTGGTCCCAGGTGGGCATCCAATGGGATGCCCACCTGGGACCCAAAATCAATCCCTCGCACAGTGAAGTGCAGGTCCAGGGTAGTGCATGCATCCTCCAGGCACTCAGATCTGCATGGTGTGTCCCCTGCAGCCAGTCTGCCCACCTGCCCAGCCCTAGGCACTCATTGCTCTCTCGGCACACTTATGGACCCCAGCATATGGACTTAGGCCCTGGCCCACACCCCTGCAACAACAGCTGTGCCCCACACCACTGTGGCCATACCCCTGAGCCCCCTGTAGGTGAGCAGTGTTCAACCCCCCATGCACCATGCTGTCCTGGTGCCACCACTTGGGTGTTGTGTCAAGCACTCACCCATCCCACTGCCCTGACCTCCCTGTCTGCCTAGTGGACAGGGGCAGCACAGAGGGCTCTGTCCTGATTCCCCCATGTCCAGCGGATGCTGCCCATGGGGCACACAGTGGGTTACAGAAGGGTCTGCCCTGGCATAGCCTGCACCCTATTGCATCCCTAACATGCAGCACATCACAGCTTTGTGCATGCCGAATAGTGCTGGCCCATGCCCAGCATGCCCCCGGTGAGTTGCTGTCCGTGCAGCAGGGAGTTCAGTCATGGATCCACCTTGCATGTGAATGGTGCATGCTGCAGTGGGGACCATGCATGGCTTACATAGAAACATGGAAGTTGATGGCAGATAAGGACCGCAAGGCCCATCCAGTCTGCATATTTCTTTTTCTACCTTGTAAATGTGCCATCTGCCGTTGCTCTGTCAATGGCCTATTTATTCATACTCATCTGTATTGCTCCCTTATACCTATCCCATACCTGTTTGAAGCCCTGCACTGTATTCATATCCACCACTTCCTGAGGTAGGCTGTTCCATGCATCCACCACCCTTTCTGTGAAAAATAACTTCCTCAAATTACCCCTTTATCGGTCTCCCTCTAATCTCATGCTGTGTCCTCTTGTCCTGCTATTTTTCTTATATTGAAACATGTTAGAGTCTTTCACCTTGTTAATGCCCTTAAGGTGTTTGAATGTTTCAATCATATCACCTCTCATTTTGATTGCCCATCTCTGGACTGCCTCAATTTGGTTAATGTCCTTGTGAAGGTGTAGCCTCCAGTACTGCATGCAGTACTCCAGATGGGGCCAAACCAGTGTCTTGTAAAGAGGGATTATTACCTCCCTCTTACGACTTGTGATACCCTTACTAATACACCCTAACATCCCCCTAGCCTTATCTTCTGCTTTAGTGGTGTGCTTGGATGATTTCAGGTCATCAGTGATGATGATGCCCAAGTCTCTTTCTTCCCTTGTGACTGCCAGCAACTCTCCTCCCAGCCTATAGGTGGCTTCAGGGTTTCTCATCCCTATGTGTATGATCTTGCACTTCTTTGCATTAAGCCCCAGTTGCCACTGTTCTGACCATTTTGCTAGTTTATCCAGATCTCTTCTCATTCTGCCTACCCGATCTGGATCTTCTATTCTGTTGCAGATCTTGGTGTCATCTGCAAACAGACAAACCTAACCCTCCAGTCCATCTGCAATGTCACTGATGAAGATATTGAAGAGGACTGGCCCCAGGACTGATCCCTGAGGTACCCCACTTGTGACTTGCATCTCTTCTGACTGTATACCATTTACTACCACTCTCTGTTTTTTGCCCATCAACCATTTTGCCACCCAGATGACCAACTTCTGACCCACCCGAGTCTACCCAGCTTATTAATTAATCTTCTGTGTGGAACAGTATTGAAAGCTTTGCTGAAGTCAAGGTAGATGACATCAACTGCTCCCCCTTGGTCCACCACTCTGGTTACCCAGTCAAATAAATCTATGGGATTAGTTTGACATGACCTTCCTTTTGTAAACCTATGCTCTCTTGGATCCTGTGCTCCTATGGATTCCAGGTGTTGCATTATCCTTTCCTTTAGGAGTGCCTCCATAATCTTGCCCAGTACTGAGGTAAGACTGACTGGTCTGTAGTTCCCTGCCTCCTCCCTGCTACCACTCTTGTGGAGCGGGATCACATGTGCCCTTCTCCACTCTTCTGAGACCTATCCTGTGCTCAGAGACTCACTAAACAGTTCTGATAATGGCTCTGCTAGTTCCACCCTTAGCTCCTTTAGTACCCGGGAATGTATGCCATCAGGTCCCATTTTTCTTGTCCACCGTGAGCTTATTGAGCTCTTGTAGGACCCTTTCTTTTGTGAAGGGACTAGTGCTCACCTCCCTCCCCCTGTGTCCATGGTGCTGAGCTGTGGGCCCTGCTCTACCTTCTCTTCAGTAAATACTGAGCAGAAGTATCTGTTTAGGATAGATGCTTTTACATGGTCCTCCTCCTCACATGCCCCCTTATCTATCTTTGATCTTAGCAATACCCACTCTGGACTTTCTCCTTTCACTAATGTTTCTATAGAAAGTCTTGTCACCTTCTTTAACTGTCTGTGCTAGTGTTTCCTCGGTTTGGGCCTTTGCCTGTCTTCCCAACTTAGGGTTGCCTATGCACTCCTGCTGCACGTGTGTAGGCACCCTTTTCTTTTGTGCGTAAATATTTTTATTCAGAATCTGCACTTGAAACATGTTAATTGTTAAATTAAAGAGGTGTATCTGTAGCTGGAAGTTTTTGATCCATAAATTGGTCACAAAAGAGTTTGATCACAAAACAACATTTAAACCATACAGAAGGTTCAATTGTTATTAATGTTCAAATGGTATTGGGTGAAAAATGTTCAAACTTTAGAATGTGTCAAAATTTATTGTTCAATTGGAAAATAAGGTTCAAACAATATATGGGTTTTATTTGGATGTTTGATCATAAAACATATTTACAGTTTGAATGTACAGTAAATACAGTTTGAACTGTCTGTCATTTTGTTGTGTGTGCCTGTTGTATAACAATACAGATACCCAAGTGCACAAAGGTATGTTAAAAGAAATCCAAATATATCCATATGCATAAATGTGGCAATGTATGTATACAGTAGCTAATGAGTGTACTTAATAGCTGTGTTAATGACTGAACAGGTTTCATAGAGTTTTGTGATGTTTATATTCACTAAGTCGTGCGTTCTAATCCTACACCAGCCACTACTTTGAAAATAGTGATACTGAGCTCCATCTGTTTAAATATGGTATACATAGGGAAAAAATGATAAGTTACAGCAGAGCAACACATTCATTTCCAGTACAGAAAAATGAAACACAGAATTAAAGAGTGTCAGAGCCATAACTTACTTATAAAGGCCTTACCACTCGTGTATGTACATAAATCTGTTATAATAAATGTGGAGTGTTTTCTCATATAGGGACACCCCGTTGTAATTTGCCATTATAACCAGTGGGTTATAAAGACAAACATGTGCTGGGATTCTCTCGCTCCGCACATGTGGCAGCTGGCCGTCTTCTCCTTCTCACAGCACAAAAAGCTCTTTGCCTCTGACAATACATGATTTACACTTAACTTAAAACCATTCCAGAAAGTTGTTTTTTTATCTTATTAATTAAAAATATTCTATGTCAAGTACCTTCCTCAGCAAACAACTGCTGGTTCCTCTTCCTGGGCAGAGCTGCAGTGAGTAGCAGGGAGGGATTGGAGGTTCCAAACATTGGTAACTTGGGATTTATCATCCAGTCTTCTTCTGGTACATTTAAAAATCACACCGAACTGTACTGAGAGAACAGTGATCATGGCACACTGTGGAGTGTGGGTAGCTGGGCAATTAAAACTATATAAAAAGGCAAAGAAAGGGCAAATTAGAGCATAGGAGAAACAGCTCCACCTCAAGGGGAAATGGGGTAAACAACCTTCTGGCTGCACAGCGCCAGTGCTACGTTTGAATTTTATATAATTGCTGTGGTGAAAAAATGCTCCCCAGCAATTATATAAAATAAAATATGGGGTGGTGTGTTTAACTCGAGATTTTACACACACCTCTCAGTGTTGGATGCTTAAATAAACCCCTCGAGCTTCGCTCTCGGGGTTTGAGTAGCTTCCAACACCTCGGAGGGGATGGAAAATCTCCTTAAACCCACCACCCCATTCATTATTCTATATATTATACTGCAACTCATTATGTATTTGATATAAACCACACATTTTGTATGTTTGTTGTGGTGCCATACCTTGTTTTAGGTTAAAAGTGCCTTTCTTTCCATTATAAACTAGTTATCTTGCTTATTGATCTATGTGATCTGTTTCCAGATTCTAAATGAAAGTAACATGTGCCAAGTTAAAGCAGCAGTGCTTGTTAATAAAAATACACATTTTTCAATAATGTTTGTATTGTAAAAATGTCAAGATAAATATTTTTCTTTTCATTTTCTTTCATTCATGTATCAAGATATGGGGTCTTGGAGTTTTTTTAAGTTGCCACACCCATGCCACACCCACCGTGAAAAAAATTAAATATTTTGTGTGGGTTTGCTATTAGAAACATGTGGAAGAATCATCCTAATGCAACTACGGCATGAATCTAGCATGCACATTCAACAGGTAACACCAGGGGAAGAGATTTTTAAAAAATGGTGAATGACAGCCATCTTTAATGATGTCAGTTATTAATTACAAGATCAGCTATAAAAAAAGTCTTAACACACCTGAGAAGGCAAAAAATATACTAAGCATGAATCTTAGGTTGTCAGAAATACGTTTATGCTAAAAAACTATATAATGAATTGTTTCACTAATTAACATATACTGCTGCTTTAACTAAATTGTGTTGTATGTAAAATATATGTGTTCTAAGTTGTTTTAAAGAATTATATAAAAATGAAATGGTGTGTTCACCCAATTTATTCACCACTTTCACATTAGATATGATATTGCATTTTTTTCAGGATGATTACTGGCAGCTTCCCCAGTCATAGAAGTGCACAGTATCTTGGTAAAATGGTGTGATGAAAGCAATACGGCCAGTGCCATCCAACTGATACACACTTGCTGCAGAACACATCATTGTCATTACTTTACACCAACTACTGTACAAGTGTTACACAATCATAATAATAAAGACTACTTAATCTGTATCTTACAGAAGTAGTAACTCTCTACCCACCAGTACATAATGTTGTCATTGAACTGTTCCACCTTATAGACTGAGACAGTGGCACATCACTATTGTCATCACCTTACTGCCACGTCATTGTATGGATTCAGGTAGTATCCCTCTTACCTCTGTGTTGCAGGTAGTGGTTACTCTGCAGTTTAGTGACACTGCAAAGGACCCCCACCTACTGTGAGCCTCCCAGTAGGTCTCTAGTGAGCACTTTGGAGTGCATTGCCCACAGTGGCCTTCCACCATGGTGCGAAGCATACGGTCATCTCCCCAACACACTTGCATGGCAGTGGACCAGGATGATGGCTCTCTCGTGTTATCTGCAGAGAATTGTATGTTGTTTGTCTTATCTGATGATTGCTGTGTCTGGTTGCTTCTGTTGTCTTGAGCCTTCCGCTGCTCATTTGAGTGTGGTGGTGGTTGTGGTGGGGGGTGGTGGGTTGGGGAATGCAGAGTTAGGGTTGGAAACCCTAACATCAAATTTCCCAGCTTTTGACATTTGAATACCAGCCCTAAGTGATGCATTAACATCATTTTTTGCAATGAATATCTATTACAGGGGTGAAGTCACACCCCCATAGTTAGAGTTCATGCTTCAGTTCTATGTTAAACTCAAACTTTTGCACTTTAACAATTTTACAAACCTTCAAGCGATTCACATAAAATTTTGCATGCACCATCAGGGACCAATGATCTCCTGATGTTGCAAGCTTTGTTCCAGCACAAATTGCACAGTTTGCAGAGACACGAAGTGTCAAAAAACATGTCAATTAAATTTTTTTGTAACATTTTTTGTCATGCCACTGCATAAAAATGATGTGGAATGTCGGTCTGAAATTTTCAAGGTGCAAAGGTCTTGGGTCACAGGTCTTGGGCCTTTTGAAGATTTGGTGAAAAAAATCAGTCCATTCAAAAGTTATTAAATTGCAAAATTTCCTATTATTTTCAATGGGAAAAGTTAGATGTTCACCTAGAAAAAGGAATCTGTGTCACAAATGAGGAATCCTTTTTCACAAATGGGTAATCCTTTGTTGCAAATGGGACATCCTTTTTCATGCTGTTATCTTGTTTTCAGTTAGTGGTTGCAACAAAACGAAATAACTAAAAAAAAACAGAGGGCTTTAGTAAATACCAACAGTTGTGTTTACCTAATCGGGGCCTGTAGAGTCTGATTCTGGCCTTAGTTTTTTCCATAAGTTATTTACAACCACATTTTTTTAACATGCCAAAATCCTTTTCCACAAACTAGAGTAAAGAATCATGAAACAGTATCCTTTTTCACAATTAAAAAAAAAAAATTTGTTCTTTTGCCACATATTGTGAAAAAATAACCATTAAAAATAATTCTGAGCTGTGGAGAACCATGAAAAGGATTCTTTTTCACAATTTGTGAAAAAAAGACAGACAGGGTGGACCTTCCCCCTCCACCTCCCCTTCCCTGATATCTGGTCACATTCCCAGTATAAAAACAGTTATTTCCCTGGTAGTTTAGTGGTCCCCCCGATCTCCAATCTGTTTCCTCTTATGAAAATATATATTTCCCTGGTAGTCTAGTGGTCCACCCTTCCCCATTCACCAATCACCATCCCAGTATAAAAAAATGTCTATTCCTGGTAGTCTAGTGGTCCCTGCCCTCGATATCCAATCACTGTCTCCATGAACAAAAATATTTATTTCCCTTGTAGTCAAGTGGTCCCTACTCCCTTCCCCGATGTCTGATTGACCAACCAGTATACAAATATTGAATTTCTCTGGTGGTCTAGTGGACCCCCCACCCCGTGAGGCAGTCACCCACCACCCTGCCTCTCCAATCCCAACTTCCAGCTGGCAAGCATCACAGCTCTCCTCTCACTACCACTGCTGGCCGCTGTCTGAGCAGTGAATGAGTGTGTACTGTATGCCTCACATGTTGGGGGTCCACTAGACCACCAGGAAAATTAAATCTTTTTATACGGGCATGTCAATTGGACATTGGGGGAGAGAGGAGGTACCAGTAGATTACCAGGGAAAAATATATTTGTGTATACTGAGACAGCGAGCGGACATTGGGGGAGGGGGTGGGGCCTGTAGACTACCAGAAAAATACATTTTTTTTATATGGAGAAAGTGATCATTGAACGGGGAGGTGGGAGGTACCACTAGACTACCAGGGAAATATATATTTTTATATATGAGGACAGTGATCAGACATAGGGAGAGGGGGGAAGGACCAGAACAGTAACAGGTAAAATATATATTTTTATACAGGGATGGTGGTTGGACATCGGGGAAGAGGTGAGGGACCACTAGACTACCAGGGAAATATATTTTTTTTGTACAGGGATGTTTATTGAGAAGGGGGAGGGACTACCAGGAAATTGAGAAAGTAAGGTAAATGCGGTTCAATGTATTTCTTTTCAACTTTGGAGCATACATTGGTCATTTTTAAATATTTTGATACCAAACTTTCAACATGCCTTTTTTGAGACCCTTCCTCATGAAAAATGTTGGTTTCATTTTGCAAATCCTGCCTGAAAGATGTTTACTCAGTCGGTTGCTGAAATCACCTTTTGGGTCAGATTTCAAAATTGTTACCATACTTGTCCATGACATGTGGTCATAAGAAGGGAATATTGAAAACACGGGGTCAAAATATGTTAAAATGTCAAAGTTCTGTACATCTGCTGACATTTTGCTATGCTCACTCCTAACTTTCATAATTTTCAATATTTTCACCCTAAATTTTCAATATAGACATTTGTTTACATCACCTATTGAACATGACAACTGTCAGTTTTCAATTCCTGACAAAAAGGTGTTTTCTCTCCTGTGGTGTGAAATCAAGTTGCGGTGGCATGGAATGACATTTCGTCAGATATTTGAAGATTTTCAGCCCAACGTTCATAAGGTGGGGTAATAACAAGGCTACACTGACAGTTTGGTTGCTGTTTTGGCTCAAATGCTTCATATACATCTATGCATCTATGAAGGGATGGGAGAACAGGAAGTTTGGGGCCCTGCGCACCCAAAAGCAAAAAAAGGCTATGATTATAGTTTCTCAAAAAGTAAGGACATTCTTCACAAAACAAAAACTTCATTAAATCATCAGTTAGGATTTCAGCAACAAAAGTTTGGAAATGTGTTGTTCGGATTTCCAATCCTAACACCCCACACCCACCCTACATGCTCTAACAGGCATTGAGGGTGTACCTTGGGGTCATCAGCCCTAATACTCACCCCATTCCCTACACTGAAGCCATCTCACCTTATTTACTTATGGAATGGGGTGAGCATTGGGGCTGATGACCCCAAGGCACAACCATGATGCTTGTGGGTGTGTGCAGGATAGGGGTGGGGTGTTATGGCTGGAAACCCTAATACCACATTTCTAAACATTTGTTGCTGTTACCCTAACTAATGCACTAACAACATTTTTTGGAAAGACTATATATACTGTATATATACAGGATATGCAATGGGTCTTTTGGAAATATCATTGATATTTACCCCGAATACAGTTTTACCTCATGGTCTCAAAAGTGGTGGAGCCATGAGTGAGGTCACAAGGTCAAACTGCACCAGGGAAAATATAAGTGATATTTCCAGTAGACCCATTGCATATTTCATTTATGTAACGGTCTTTGATTTTTTCTTTTTGGTTTGTTTTTTGGTTCAGTTTCTTTAAAGTATGTATTTTTAATGCATTTCTGTTCTCTGTTTCTTTCACTGTGGTCTTAGTAGTAGTAGTCTGTGATGCTAGTGGGGTAGCTAGGGTCTTTGTCTATGTCCATTGGTAACATCACATTTGATTGGCTGCTTCTGTTGTGTGGGCAGACAAAAAATTTATTTTAATATGGTGGCCTTAGCTCCCAGTTAACGAGGGAGCAAGCTTTTAGTTCATTTCTTTTGTTTCATTTTGATTTTTTTTTAAATGTTCTATATCTGGTTGATCCTGCTTTCTGGTATGTGCTGGTTGTTCTGATGTCTGAGAAGGACACTGCTGGCTGGTGAATGTACTGTGGAGCAATGTAGGAGGTTCTGGATTGACAGAATCAATTAGAGCCAGTGGGAGGTGAAGTCGTAGGTAAGAAGGGATGGCTGTATGGCTACAGACTTAAGATCTGCAGCAGCTTGAGGCTTCCCTGTCCCACATACTGGGATTGGGTCTGGACACTCTGAAGAGACATTGTCCCCTTACCCTGAGCAAAAGACCCACACTTTGCTGGAGAGAAGGCAGGGATAGGAGGCGGAGTTTGTGCTTCCTGCATATCCCAGAGCGCGGCATGCATGAAGGTGTGTTTAGAATGACTGTTGGCATTCTGATCCCTACTGACTAATGAGCTTGAAACTGGAAACTTACCACTTTAGCCACTCTTTGCCTTTAAAAGTAGCCGTACATGTCTCTGTAGTTCACTACTTCGGTAAAGAGTACGGGACTGGTGATGTTAACTACTGTAATGTTGTTCATGAGCGTTCACCTGCTTCTTTTGAAACCGGAGATTGTTATTTAACTGACATCAAGTAAACAGTCATTGCAATGCTGAGCAATGCTTATTCCACAAGCTCTACGTTTCAAGCCACAGTGGAAAACTTTGAAGTCCAGCTAAGAAGAGAACCTTCTTGTACCAATTCCTGCAATATATGGACATTCATAAAAACTTGAAAGTACTTTCCCTGCTTACTATTTTCAAGTAACATTAAAGAAAAAGTGGCTGGCTATTGATTCAAGATGAGTAACATCAAAGGCTAAATAGACTTTTTCACTCAACTGTTTTCCGCATCCTCTCCCCACTCTGCTACAGTTAAAAACACTTTAGCATAAACTTTCAGTAGTCAGAAGAAAGCATAAGACGCTGAGAGGGAAGGAAAAAGAAATAGAGTGAAGGAGTTGGAAGTTTCTAACTGCTTTTCAGTGGAGTCCTCATTCTTGTTGGAATATTACATCATCATTTTCTCGACTTTCTTTACATATTTAGCCCTGTGCAGAAAAATACTAGAGTCTTTTGGGGATAAAAGGGCTCAGACTTCTTACTGCTTATTATATATAGTGTTATCTATACCGTATATATTGGCAGTTAAAAGTGGAATTTTGTATGGGAGTGGCAAATGTTTACCAGAAGTAAAGAGATACCAGCTAAACAACAAACTGAAGAGCAAAAGGACTCAGTTGAACTTAAGAAGAAATACATTTAAACAACATTTAAAAGGGTGTCTAGAAAAAAAAAATTACAAACCAGTGAAACTAGTGAAATCCGGCTAAAAAGGCAGTTCAGTGTTAAAGGGTAAAAACTCACTTGCACAAACACATCAGTTCAGAATAAATTTATTCTTTGGGTCCCCGATTTTATTAAATATTTCACTACCATCAGCCATTTCGACTGTGAGCATGTCAGAACAAAGTATTTTTCAATCAGGCAATACTAACTCAGACACAGTACAAATAGCTAACTTAAAGAAATCCGACTCCGGCGCAGAGTCCTTCCACGAAGCTAAGACTCTTGATGAGCAAAATTAACAAGCTCACACTTCTTAAAGTGGTGAAGAACTTTCAAAACAAAATCAATAAGGTGACCCCCCCATGGGCATAAACAATACTAAAAGAAATCTTAGCTATTAAAAACAAAATGGACCCCTCGATACTTTGGTCTCTGAGGTTGATAAAATTAAATCATCTCTGAGGGGCATAGAACTGGCAAATAAAACAAACCTTGACAAAACTGAAAATGTAGAAAAACGTATAGAGGAAACAGAACACTCCTTGTTCTGAATGAAAAAACAACTCATTGAGCGAGAATCTGAGATCCGACATATGCAAGCCAAAATAATTGATGCAGAAACTAGAGCGAGGAGAACAAATATCAGGATTCTGGGGGTCCTGGAGATCTGGGATCAGAGGGACTCATTAACAGCAAAATTGGATTTGGCTTTCTCTGCCTTATTAGGTATACCCAAAGAAGAATTACATATGGAGTGTGATAGAGTTCATCGGGCATTAAGATAAAAACCTGAGAATGATGACCCCCTCTCCCGAGCTATAATTGTTAAACTTCAAAAGACAGCAGACCAAAACAGAATAATGAACTGTGTTTAAAAAAAAAACAAAAAAAAACTCTATCTTAAAAGGGGTAAAATAAATATTTTCAAGTATTTGCCTAATGAGGTCATTGCAGAATGGAAGAAATATGCATGTCTGAGATAAACTATTTGGAAGTTTGTGGAAAAATCTATTTTTCTTCCTCCATAAACTCAGTTTTCATTAAAGGAAATCACTTGATTTATGACTCTGTGGCAGAAGCAGCGCGAGACCTTTAAGCCAAGTATCCAGAGGTGTTTGGAAATGGATAACATCCCCAGAAAAGAAAGAAGGAAAAGGGGGTGAAAAGGAAGATGAGGAAGAAAAGTGAGAAGAGAAGAAGGCAAAAGTAGAGACGATTCCCTGATTTGTTGGTTATGGACAAGATTGTATTATAGCTATGATATATGTACTGAAATACGGACTATTGGAGTTTAAATATTATAAACAACCTTTCCCCTCTCTTTTTTGGGGGGGATGGGCTACAGACACAATAAGTTTATGTGGTTTCACTAGTATTCATTGTATACTAATAAACACCGAGGGGATTGTACCGTTAGATCCTTCATGTGCTGCAAAGGGATCTGGTCATAACAACACGAAGTATAAATACTCACCAGCATCAGGCAGGCAATTTCCTGCCTATAGTTTATGCTTTTCTTTTTTTATTTTGTTGTTTTAGGGAATTTTTTTTTGTATTTTGTAGGTAACAGATTAACACTAAGGTGCAGGAAAAGTTTTTTTTGTCTGAAAGAATTCATAAAAATGGCAATACAAATGACAAAAGAAAAGATAAGGAGGTAGTATGGATACGGCTTACCCCTTCAATGACACAGGGACACATTAAGCCCACAGAGCTCATCTTTGCCACATTAAAGGTTAATGATCTGAATAACTTCAGGAAGAAAAATATGATGTTACAATATGCCTATGAAAAGAAGGTAAATGTCTTTGCATTATAAGAAATGAACTTAGATGTCATAAACCATAAAAAATTAAAGAAACTATGGGTAGGACAGATATGTTATTTACAAGGTACAGCTAACAGTAAGGGGGTTGTTCTGTTAATATCTAAAAACACAGATTTGGGGTCACGTGATGGTAGCCTAAGGAGCAACAGCTAGCTGCCACCGCTCCACATCCCTCTCGTGTGTTCCCTCTGCAAACCAACCTTCTAAACTAGTATTTCAGTCAGAAAAGAGCTTTGTGTTACTCCAGCAACCAGCGAGGCAAAGAAAAACTTAACATATGGAGTTATATATGCATAAGGCGCCTCCGCGCCACTCACCTCCCCCCATGCTGGAGAAAGACAAGGCCGCAAAATGGCCCAAACAGCTGCCGGCCACCAGCAGGGACATCAGCGCTCACTGAGAAATGCTTGCTGGAGATAATGCAGTCCCTACAGACTTCCATTGCAGCAATATCTGATGAGTTGCATCAAGTACACACTTCGATGGATTCCCTGACTCTATGAGTGGTGGATTCAGAGGCATGGATAATCTCCCTGGAAAGAAGGCATGACAAGACCAAATTAGAGCGTAGCAATGTGGCAAAGAGATTTAAATGAATAGAGGAGAAGCTAGAGGATCTTGAGGGCAGAAGCCAGTGAAATAACCTGCTTATTCTTGGGATCTCTGAAAAGGAAGAGGGTAATTCTGCAATTTCATTCTTGCAGAAATTATGTCAAAAAATTGCTGGGCCCTCACCAAATGGTATGACTTATACCATTGAGAGAGCGCACAGAGCGTTACGCCCTATACTACCCTCTGGGTCACCTCCCAGACCCTTGATTTTCAAATTGCTCAATTTTATTGATAAACAGCACATACTGGCTCAAATCAAAACCCTACGAGAAGTCCAATGGGAGGGCAGGAATATTTGAGTTACTCAGGACTTACTGCAATCGGTTAGAATGAAGAGACAGGAATTGCACCCCATAGTGTTTAAACTGATAGCGGCTGGGAAACAGTTTCGGGTTCAATACCCAGCCATTCTACAAGTGAAACTACAGGATCAATGGCATGCTTTTGACACACAGGCACATGCACAGCTCGAATTAAAGAAGTTGCTTCCTGACTTGTTTAAATGATTGGGTTATGAAACTTATGGTTAATAATTATATCTCAGCTTGCTAGATTTGTAAAACAGCCAGAAGTGAGTTCTGATTTGGAGAAATTTACTTAACATCATTCCTGTTTTGTGTCCATTGTGAACCAAAGATCTCCTAGCCATGTCGACTCTTACTTGGCCTAGTGACCTCAAGGGCCTTATCTGCTCTTGTTGTCTGGACAAAAGAACTTGCCAACAAAATATTCTTTGGCCTCGCTACATGAGGGGATCTTCGCCTACCTTCATTGGCTTACTTAAACTACCTTTCCATGGACATGTTAAATGTCTTCATACCTTGTTCTGTATTTTCCATATGTGCTATTTTGAGTAGAGACCCTTAAGTACTATTATGGGCTCCCTTTCAGGGTTTTTCTTCCCGGTTAAAGGACTGGCTGGGACAGCATAGAAGAGGTGGTTTCTAAGCCTCTGCCATTGTATGTGATTTTTCCTGATAACAGTCTACTATTCATTTGTCTTTAATGGGTGGCCCTCACAGTTGGAGTGGCAAGTATATACCTCATATAGATTACTAAATGAATGTTGGCATTACTAAACATGGCTTATCTCCCTGGTACTAGTTTAATGTTTTATAGTACTAAATGTTCTATCATAAATCCAAAGATAGAATGTTTATGGGAGGGAAGGCTGGGGATTGTGAGAGCAGGATAAGTTGTGGCGTTGAGGTGCAAATAAACATTGCCTGGCAGTATGCTTTGTAAGTACGGTTACCAGAACTGGGGATTATTGTTCAAGGTTTTTTTTTCTTGTTTTTTTTTCCTTAGGGATTGACATTGAACTTTGATTGTATAGTTAATGGGGAAATATAAGGGTAGAAATGAGAAGGGTGGGTATGTGCCAAACTTCTCCTTATTTAATCTCAGTGACTTAACTGCTATGTTCCATAGACTGAACTTTCCAAAATGTCTTGGCCTGTTCATATCCCTTCCTGGAATACTATGATTGGGGGGGGGGCCCTTATAATATTTTAACTTGGAATGTCTGAGGAGCTAGAGACAGGTGCAAGCAGCAAATGATCTTAAGACATTTAGCCCACCTACATGCTGGAATTGTGTGCTTGCAAGAAACACATCTAAAGAGGGAAGACATATCTCTTCTCTGTAAAACTGGGTAGGCCAAGCCTATGGAGCAGGTATTTTCACCAGCTGAGGGGGAGTAGCCATACTCATTGCCAAATCAATCCCTTTTAAAGACATATGGGATCCAACAGGTTGATATGTGCTATTGCAGGGTACGCTACAATCCCAATCATTCCTGTTGGGCTCTGTCTATTGCCCCAATTTAGATTCACCCCTTTTCTTTTCACATTTCCTCAACTTGGTTTCCCCTCTCTTATAGAATGCCATATTTCTTGGAGGGGATTGGAACTTAACACCACAAACAAGTTTAGATTGATCTGATGCTAAAAATATTGGACTTTTTCCAGCCTAGAGAGCACTCAGAGTTCTCATGAATGGAGTGGGAATAGTGGATATATGGTGAATATTACATCCCTCTGAAAGGTCTTACACCTTTTTCTCCATTCCCCACCATACCTGTTCTAGGTTTGACTATTTTTTGATTAGTTCCTTTCTGCTCCCAGGGGTAATGGATAGCCAGATGTATGCTTGTGTAATCTCTGACCACTCTCCCATTTTGATCTCCTATGTATTGGGCCCTGGGGTACGAAGAGACTCCCTTTGGCATCTAAACAATCAGTTACTTAAATCTCCAACTACTTTATCACGTATTAAAAATTTTGTCTCCCAATTTTTTATATCTAATAAAGACTCAATTACCAGGATAGATAAGGTATAGACAGCTTTTAAATGTACACTGCACGGTGAATGCATTTGTCTAGCCACCACTAGGTCCTGATGGTTTAAGACTAAAGCTGAAAGCCTGTTGAGGGACATTGAAACCATTGAAAAAAATATTAGTCACCACTCCCCTGATGAAGATTGGACTAAATTGCATACCCTACATGTGCAATGTTATGACCTTACATCCCAGAAAGCAGAATTGGCATTACAGTTAACTAAACTTAAATACCTAGAGTCTGGTGAGAGGGTGGGTATGCTATTAGCTCTCAGAATTGAACAAGCAGAAATGAACCTCTGCATTCTGACCTTGAAAGTAACTGATCGGGACCCCATAGTTACCCATCCCCAAAAAATTTCTGCTATTTTTAAGTCATATTTTCAGAAGTTATACTCTGTACCTGTAACAGACGAGGCCACTCATAAAGAAATGTTCAATTATTTAGATGGAATTGAATGTCCTCAATTTCCTTCTGACCAGACAGCCCTCTTTGGCTCACCCATCCAAACTATGGAAGTTGAAAATGTGATTGCCCAGTTCCCCTAAATAAATCCCCAGGCCCTGATGTTCTTACAAACAATCTGTTTAAAGCATGTGTGAAGGATTTAGCCCCTTTCTTGACAGAAGTTTACAACTACTAGTTTTCTAAGGGATTCTTGGAACAACATTTTCAGGAAGCTATTATTACACTAATACCTAAAGCTGAGAAAAAAACCCTCTGCCCAGAAAATTATAGTCCCATCTCACTCTTAAATTCTGATATGAAGATACTCACAAAAGTACTCCCAAATAGGTTAAGTCTCCTTATGAATCTCTTAATTGGCCCTGAACAAATTGGTTTTATGGTAGGAAATCTCCTGTGACCATATCCATCGCTTACTGCATTTACTTTCTTTCACCAACCACTTGGACACTCTGGCTAGCCTGGTCTCTTAGATGCTGAAATGCATTTGACTGAGTGTCCTGGGACTTTCTATTTTTAGCTTTAGAGAAATTTGGCTTTCCCACCAATTTTATCAATTGGATCTAACTTCTTTATAATGCCCCCACTGCCAGTGTCTGGTGCAATGGACTACTATCTGATCCCCTCTTCCTACACTGTGGCACTAGATAAGGCTGTCACCTCTCCCCTTTACTTTTTAATATTTACTTAGAACCATTCATCCAGAAACTAATTGCTTCCCCTGGACTCCAAGTTATACAAATTGGTCCTGTTCATTATCTCATTTCTGCTTATGCAGATGATATATTACTGCACTTGGAAAACCTGGTTACTGGGGTGCCTGCCTTGCTTAGAGAAATTAACCTCTTTTCCAAAGTTTCTTTTTATAAACTTAACCCCACTAAAACAAAAGTCTTCCCTATGAATAGGAAATCTTTACCATCTGATATTGAGGGAACCGATTTAATTTGGGAATCTAAATCCTTAACATATTTAGGTTTAAAGATTTATAGAGATATCCCCTCTATAATTAAAGGCAATCTCATTGCTTGAATGGGAATGCTTAAGGCAGATTTAGCAAGATGGGGCACCCTCCCAATCTCATTGTGGGGTAGAATTTCCACCTTTAAAATGAATGTGCTGCTGCATATTTGCTACCCTTTAAATATGCTGGGTGTTTGTCTCCCAAAGCGTTGGTTTAATGACCTACAAGCCCTAATTAACCAATACCTTTTGAAGGGAAAGAGAGTACAGCGAGCATATTTTATGCTTGCTGCTCCAAAGCTACAAGATGCCCTGTCGCTTCCTTCCCTTTTCACAAACTACTGCGCAACACACATAACCAAAGTAGTACACTGGATCCTACCACACAACCAAAGGCTTACCAGTCCCTCCAAGCACCTCTGGGTGGATAGTGAACATTTTTTTGGCAGAAACCCAACATTGTATCTTACCTGCTCTCATATATTCTCCTCCTTGGAAGATTCCCAAGGCCCTTAAGAGTAGACCAGTGGGCTGGTCCCTTAAAGTGCTGTCCCAGTTGTATAAACACTGGAATTTCAATTGGCTTAAATCATTACAACAACCCCTTATTTATAATCCAAACCTCCAAATTGATCAAACACCTATTCTACCGTCCTTCTGGTCCCCTTTACAAAATTTGAAACTGAAGGATCTAGCCCCTAATGGCAAAGCCATTCCCTTGTTACAATTCTGCCAAAGCTTTAATATACAAGGTTTAAACACCTTTAAATACTGGCAGATTCGACAAGTCATCTTGTCATTTCTAGGGCACACCCCTCAAGCACCTGTCTCTGAGTTTGACTTTCAGCTTTTATTATTGGAGGCCAACCAACCCCATGTGATATCTATGGTATACAAGAAATTGCAATCCATTGGTCAATGTCTTCCTAAAGGTATTTGCTATTACTGGGTGAATAAGCTATCTCTACCCCCTGAAGTATCATTCTGGCATTGCATTTGGTATAATATGTATAAAGTCATCAAACAGGACAGACTCCAACTGGTGCAGTATAATGTTTTGCATAATTTATATTTTTCACCTGATAGACTTTTTTAAAATGGGAAGGCTTCCATCTCCCCAGTGTCAATGATGTAAAAAATCCCCGGGTAACCTTTTTCATATGTTATTGTCTTGTCCCAAAGACTTAACATTTTGGAATACCATACAAAACATAATAGACCAATTTCTGGGTTTACAAGATTTATTCACTCCCAAAGTATGCCTGCTTAATTATTTTCCCCCATGAACCATTAAGATCAGGAAAGCTTATATGGCCCTCATTTCAGCAGTGGCCAAACTCATTATTATGAGACACTGGAAAGATGACTCCTTACCACCAGTGATCGAATGGCATAGAGAAGCCTTATTAGCCCTACAACTTGAAAAACATATAGCCATGTTATCTAACAGGAACCAGAATTACCTAGATAGATGGGGCTCTCTGGAGGTCCTGCTGGTAGTTTGGAAGTCATACAATGCTTCAGACTTATCTTGTAATCATGTATAATGTTCTGATGTGGAGAAATTTCTACCTCTAATATGGCACAGCGTAATTGTGGGAGGGATAAATGAAAGGGTGGGTGGTGGGGAGTATAGTAATAATTGTATCCTAACAAGGTTTGGTAGAGGATTAGTGCCTATACATACTGTATCATTGATATGTAATATCTCCTCAGTCCTAACCTGGTATTCATGTATACATTGTACTGCTGTTAAACCTCAATAAAGTATACTAAATAATAAAAAAAATGAAAACATGGATTTTAGGTATTTACAACAATGGCAAGACAGGGAAGGAAGAACTGTTCTGGTTATTCCTCATTAGCCCCCGGCTAGAGCAGGGCTTTTTTTTCCCTCAGGAGCTGCCCCCCTGACTGCATGTCTTCACAGATAAGCACCTCCCTGGCTAGAGCAGGGCTTTTTCTGCCCTCAGGAGCTGCTCCCCTACCCACACATCTTCACAGAAAAGGTATGATCTGTGGACAACCATGGAGGACTGCCTTTGTTCACTTTTTTAAATTTGGTGCCTTTCTTTTATAGCAGTGCTCTAGTAACCCTGGAACTCCATGTCTTGCTTAAACTACACTGGAGATCGAAATACATGCCACTGTGTTCCCATGAGACTTTGAATAGCTTAATTCAACTAAATTGGTTAGCATTGCAGACTTTAAGGAGCTGAAATTATAACTTAGATCTCGTGGAGCTCTCTTAAGTGGCAGTGCTACCTGGAGTTTATGAAGAGCTAAGCTTGTTAATTTGTGTGGAGCAGTCTGACTGTTTCTTGAACCACAATTAATTGATGTTTAAACCAGAATTTACTGTATTACCTGCTGTTGTCCTCATACTGTGAGACCAGTTGCTGCTGGTGGGACAGTTCTGGAAACAGGATTCCAATTGTGTGGGCAAAACTCAGACTGTGGAAAGCATTGTATTAGGGGATAGGGGGTAACTGAGCAAGAGATCAGTGGGATTTGTAGCCCTAGAGAATGTAGGAGTGCACTACAGTGTCCTGTTTCTGGTACCACGGTGTAGCTTTTGGGGCTTCGCTGCTGAAAGATTACATGGAGAAGTGATTGTCCATCCTTTTAAGAGCTTAGAACAGCACAAAGCATTGAATTGTAATTTAGTATAAGACTTGAGCTGAGGCGTGTTGTACAAAAAGGTCACGTGACCTGGAAGAGTCTTCCAGAGCACGGCACAATAAATTGAGCACCCAGTGCAAGCGGAAATAATTGCTGTAGTCCACATACTGTGAGACCAGTTACTGCTGGAGAGACAGATCTGGCAACATGATTATGCTTGTGTGAGCAAAACTCAAACTGTGAAGAGCATTGTATTAGGGACGGGGGTAAGTAAGCAAGAGATCAGTGGGATTTGTAGTCCTAGAGAACATAGGAGTGCACTACAGCTTCTTATTTGTGGCATCACGGTTTAGCTTTTGGGGCTACACTGCTGAAATATTACATGGAGAAGTGATTGTCCATCCTTTTAAGGGCTTGGAAGAACACAACGCATTGAATTTTAATTTAGTGTAAGACTTGAGCCGAGGCGTACGGTACAAAATGGTCACATGAGCCAGAAGAGTTTTCTGGAGTACGGCACCATAAATTGAGCACCTAGCATGAGCACAGCAAGTGCTGAGTGGATCATTAACTGTCACTGCATGCTGAGACATGCGTGTCTGTGCATGTTATGCATGTTAAGTGGGGAGCGGGAAACAAGTTATAGGACTTAATAGGATTGTAAAGGTAAAGCTGCACAAAGTTGTGGTATGAATAAAGGCTGTGGTAGTCAGAAGTCTTAAGTAGGAATATGGATACAAATGTCATAAAATCAGAAGAAGGCACTTTAGGACTGAGATGTATTGCATGCAAAATGATCATCCTGGAGGCAGCAAAGTAATTATTAATCTTCACGTGTGAGCAATGCCATCACATGAAAAAATTGCAGGGGAAATTAGTAGAAGCTGAAATGGAGCTGATTTTATGTAGGCAGAAATTACTACTACATGATGAGGTAAATGGAGAACAGATAAATAAAGGCACAGAGGAAATAAGAGATGTGGATACCAGAAAGAGAGGGAGGGAAAAAGAACCAGAGGGAGACTGGGTAGCAGTTGAAAGAAATGTGAAAAAGAAGAAAAAAAACAAGAAGACGAGCCACGGGATTTTCCATGGAAGGGTCAAATAGCTTTGGGCCCCTGATTATACTGGACACTGAAAATGATAAAAGTGACAAACTTTATGAAACCAACAATGAAAAAATAAACAGTCTCTGTGATCAGGTTAATGCACCAAGCACATCCTGTTCTGAATTAATGGGTACTAAGAACCTATGTATAGGAATAGATGAGGGTGGAAAGGTGTTTGGTTACCTGGTAAATGAAACAAACACCCGTGGACAAAAGACAATGAGTATGGATAGTCAGTTAAGAACAATGGAGGAGGAAGAGAATGGAATTAATGGAAGAGAGCACTGTGACACAACTACAGAAAAAGTGAATGGAGTAAAGGCTAATAAGAAAGCAGATAATTTAATTTCAGATAGAGAGAGAGGTGTGGTAAATGATCAGAATGAGCAAATGAATATAGGTTGTATGGAAATAAAGATGTATGTTTTGGTGGACTCCATACTGGAATATATGGATTGATATACATCTAGTAGTAGTAAGGAAAATATAACAACTAGCTACTTTTTAAGAGCAAAAATAAGGATGTAAAAAGAATGTTGGGAGACATAATTAGAGAAAAAGATGGATCAGCAACATTAATCTTACATTTAGGTTTAAATACTATTAAGAATCAGGAAGTTGAAGAAATACAGAAAGAATTTGAAGAGATAAGGAGAGAAGCATAGTCATTTCAATGTAAGGTGTCTTTTTCAGAAATTTTGCCAGCACCAAGAGAAAATAGGTTCAATAGTGCAAAGATTAAGACAGTGAATAACTGGCTCAGACAGTGGACATTGTGGAATGACTTGAGGTGCATAAAACACTGGGAGAAGTACATTACTAAACCATCATATTATTGTAAAGATAGATTACGTTTGAGTAGGAAAGGGAGCAGGAAATTGGGGCTGGAAATAAAAACAATCATGGACAGTAATTTAAATTAGTTGGCAAGGGGAGAGGGGACACATCATTCAAACAAAGTACTTGTAACAGTATATGTGCTGGAAGTAAAGTAAGGAAGAGAAATATTTGGATGACTGTATGGTCGATGAATTCCAGAAGTCTAAACATTGAAAAGAAGGCTGAGGTAGAAGTTACATTAATGAGTGAAAGGACTGATATGTATATGGTGACATAAACATAGTGGAACCCAGAAACAAAGTGGAATGCTAATATAGAGGGATATAGGTTATACTCTAAAGTAAGAAAAAATAACAAAGGGGTAGGTGTGGCCATTTATGTTAGAGATGAGTTGCAAAGCAGCCTGTGTAACAAAACAGATAATGAGGGAATAGAATATGTATGGATTCAAGTAGGAGGAGGAGGTGATAAAAGAAATACTATTTGGTCTATTTTATAGACCACCTAACAGTGGCAAAGAAATAGATATCTTAATCAGAAATTAAATAGAACAAATGGCCTCGGAGGGAGATGTCATTATTACAGGAGACTTTAACTTCCCTGATGTTGATTGGGGAACATGCAATAATAAAAAGGCAAACAGTGAGAAGTTTATACAAATGATGGAAATGACAAACCTGTAACAGCTTATTCATAAGTCAGCTAGAGAGATCAGTGTTCTGGATTTATTAATAACAAACAGGACAGACATTATACATAAAATTAAAACAAGGGAGCAACTGGGAAACAGTGACCACAACATCATAACATTTAATGTAAAAAAGCAATTACATTATATAAAAGGGAAGACAATAGCAAAGAACTATAATAGAGCAAACTTCAAACAAATTGAAGAACTAAAAAAGTGGAATTGGAAAAAGAGTTTTGAAGGAAAAAATGTTGATCAAATGTGGAAGGATTTTAAAGATAAATTAATAGCCTTTTAAAAAAAAAAAAATATATATATATATATATATATATATATATATATATATACACACCAGATAAGAAGATGTACAATAGAAAAGGGAAAAAGCCACCATGGTGTACTAACAAAGTAATCAAATTATGCTCAAAGAAGTACACAGCATTTAAAAAGATGAAATTACTAGGGACAGAGGAGGCCATATTACATTACAGAGCCACCAGAAGACTGTAAAAAATACAATTAAAGAAGAAAGAAGGAGGGTCAAGGCAAATTTGGCTTATAGGAAGGATAACAGTAAAAGTTTCTACACATACATAAATCAAATCAGGAAGGATAGGCAAGGAGTGGGGCCATTAAAGAAAGATGGCAAGGAAATTAAGAAACCAGAAGATATGGCAAATGCATTAAATTAATTTTTTGGTACAGTATTTGAAATTAACGGGGAAGTGAAGGATGTCAGAGTTAAAGAAAACCATCAGATATCAAATTTATTGACAACAAGGGAAGAAACAGAAAAGTTAATAATTAAAATAAAATTACATAAAACTGCAGGACTAAACCATTTACATCTAAAATATATTAAGGAAATAGCACCATTAATATCAGAAACTTTGGTAGTGTAAGAGGTCTGAACCTCACTTTCAGTTTCTTGACAATATTGGGAATGCAAATGATCACAAACAAGTTGCATTCGAGTAATAAACAAGTTTATTACTACAAAAGGGATAAATCACAGTTGCCCTAAGTAGTTCTTACCAATACGAACCAGGAGCCAGTGCTAAGCGTTCCCTACACCTCGAGGTTTCTCTGTAGTCTCTTGGGATCTCTCGGGTCTCTGAGGTGTAAAGCCTGTGCATAACATTATATGCCTGTGATAATTACTATGGTTACTATAAGATAGAAGCATTTCTAGTTACAGAGATGAGCCCTATTGGCTAAATTAGAGGTGTCTCCATGGTCCAAGATAACATTATATAATTCTGTAAAGTCATCAGTTTTGGAACAAAGAAGTTCTTATACAGAGTCTTACATAGCAAGGTGTAGTGGTGCACATCACTGAAGGATGGCAATGTTGCCTTACATATTATAATTACTTCAAGGACAGGTGTCTTGGAATCTGACAAAGTAAGAAATAAACAGATAATACATGGTATAATATAGGTGCATTAGCAAGCAAAGTGGATTACAGCAATATACATTTATCCTGACATCTACTCTTATACGGTAGACGCCCTTAGCCCTATGTATTAGTATAGCCTATGCCTAAACATTGGCTGTCCACGGTGTACCTCTGAGGGTATCAATTAGGGTGCAGGGACCTCGTGTAACAATTCCCCCCCTTGTTGCCTCCAAGGGCAACACAGGCAAATACATGGAATCGACAGGAGCAGTGGTCGTTTACAATCCCGATGCGCGAGCCTTGTAAAGGAACTCAAGCTGCTCAGAGTGTTGGCGCAGGGTACATCGTAGGCAGCAAAGCATAATAATCAAAGTGAATATTAAAAATGCCTGTATTATAACAAAACCTTTAAAAGTGATTTCTAACCAGGTGTTAGCCAATGCATTATTCATATCTCCATCATTGATCAGATCAAGAACAGCTTCATTGGCTTTGGTTATATTATTGCTGATGTGGATGAGGTGTGTGTCCTTTGTGTCTAAATGGGATTTCAGTGTAAGTGTAAGTGGATCTATGTGTACATTAAAGTATGGTAGGTATTCTGAGAGTGTGAGTAAATAATCTGGTTTACCAACAATAATGTCTGCATCCATAAGGGGAATGGGGGTTATAACGGTATGTCCAATAACAGTTTTCTGATGGGGAACAAAACAGAAGTTGGGGTAATCAATTGGACAAGTAACAGAACCATACATATAAGACTTGTAATTGGTCACAATGCAGTATTCTCCATCTGATTTATACTGTGAGCTCACAGTAAGTAGTCTCCATTTTTGCAACTGGACAGGGCATGTGTAGGTCATCTTCGAAATCCGTGTTCACAGGCGATGTGCTTCCTCATGATAGGATTGGTAGAGCTGATCTGGTGACAGAGTCGATTCAAAAGAGTTGGTGCCATTCTCAGTGATGTCATCATCCATGGTGAAAGTCCAATCAATGCTGTCTGGAGAGTAGCCACAAACAGGGCGTATGACATCAAACACATCACATCGGCACAAGTAGATGTATTGCTTTTTTGCACAGCAGTCCATGTGTGGTGCCACCCAGGCATCCAGGAAGGAGTGGTAGACCAGTAGAGGTGGTAGGTCCAGGTGTTCTCTGTAGATGTCGTCATCCAAATGCCCTATCGAATGTGCCAGTGCAAGCTTGTCGAACAAAGCTGTAGTGGGATCAAAATGTGGCAAGGAGACAGCAAACGAGACAAACATGGTATCTGTTATAGAACATTTCTTAGTAGAAAAACAAGGACCAGTGTAAGGGTGTCTGGTCACAAACCCCAAATTTCTCACTGTGGAGAGAGGAATAGACAAAGTCTGTTGCATACATTAGGAAGCATAAGTTGAAAGTTTACATTTAGGACAATACCATTTGGAGATGTATCTATCATGTATTATGTCAGGGATTCTTCCAGTTTCTAAATCACGGAAGAGGTTGTTGATGGTAGTGAGGATATATGAACCATATGCAGAACAATGTATTTCCCAACCAATGTATTGTCTTTCAACTTCTCTATTGTTCTGTTGTATGAGTGCGTTAATCTTATCTTTTGAATCAGTGAATGCTTTGGCGATGTCGTGCATGTTGTATACAGTGTATCTTTCCTCCTGACTAAGGCCATCCACACCATGCAATAATGGTGGTAAAACATTATTAACCAAACCAGTGGAGAATTTCGCAGAATGACTTTTTATAACAGCTATGTCTGCTTTGTTCCAAATGGACATAGCAGTGCCAAAAAGACCTGTGACAGTACCTGTAGCACCTGTAACATCAGAACTGTCAACTTCACGTTTACTATGTTTATGATTAAGAGTACCAGGAGGGGTTTTCCTCCTAAAATTACCTCTATGTTCAGTAGAATAGACCCCAGTAAAGGGATCCTTAGTACAAATCTGGACTGCAGCTAAACTATCAAGCAATAATGTACTATAAAATGCAGATGTATTGGTATTGTGACACATACCAAATTCTTTCATATTCCAGTAAGTTAGATTAAACAAAACAGGTATATGCATAAACTGTAAATTATTAATCAAAGAACCTGGGAGGGCAGTGGCTGTGAGGCCACTACGGGGACCAGCGTTGTGTTTTGGACATTCCAAAATCTGTTTTTCAGTGGGAGGTAAAACAGAGAGATACATGGCTGCAGAGACCATGTGATGTACAGCACAGAATCTGTGGGCAGAATCTTTGGAAAGAGAGTTACAATAGGAAGGATCAATTAGAGCAGTAATGTTCTACAAACCAGAATGTCTTAGTGCAGTTTGTAACAAGGACAGTGAATCATTTGGGGATAATTTAGCATTGGGCCAACCCTGAAAAGTTCCCTTGGAGAGTTTGGCCACAGGGAGAATTTGTCCTTGTGATGTGCTTTGCCACTCAATTTGAAGGGTAGATTTGTCAGGAGCAACGACCGAAGCAGTGAGGTAAGCATCGGAACCTTCCTGGACAGTAATCATAGTATCTGGCATTTTGATGGAAACTCCCTCTGTAGGGGGTGCTGGAGGATCCAGTTGTCGAAGGAGGTCCGGTACCTTGCCTTGGGCGCAAGGGATCACTCCTGCAAGGAGGAGAGATAGGAACAAGATTGCCATCTTGTCAGTGTATCTGAAAAGGAAGATCAAAGATTAGTACATTAGTACAATTCCACCCAGTGGGGTTAGGAAAAGTAAGTTTAAGTTCCTTTGTACAGTTTCAACTGGTTTTCATGTAACCATTTGTCAGTCAATTTATTGTCGTGGAGGAGTCTAACTTGATAGACTGACAGACTGAGCTTGTTGACAATGGGGTAAGGGCCTTCCCATTTATTGGAGAAGGAGTGTGTGGGATGTGCAAATTGAAGTACCATTACCTGATCTCCAACCTGCCAATCCACTTCTTGTGCGTGTTTGTCAAATTGTATTTTGGACTGTTGCTGGGCTTTGCCCATGCAGTTTGCAGCATACAAGTGTGTGTGTATGAGGTCTTTTCTGAGCTTTTCCACATACTGATCCACTGTGATGCCGTGGGGTGTGCAGGTCAAACAACAAGTGTCCAGGTAATCTCATCTGTCTTCCAGTCATCACCTCAAAGGGTGTAAGCTGGGTGGTGGCCAAGGGCATACCCCTGATTGCCATAAGGAGTAAAGGCAATAAGGAATCCCAGGTTTTGGGATTGTCCTCAATGAATTTGGAAAGTATTTTGCTTAATACGTCTGTTGGCTCATTCTACTTGACCTGAGGATTGAGGGTGATAAGGTATGTGGAACTTTTGCTGAACCCCAAGGAGTTCAAGGGACTCTTTCATCAACTCACCTGTAAAACTGGTTCCTTTGTCAGAGTCTGCTTTGAGAGGCAGGCCCCACCTGGAGAAAATCTGTTCTACTAGGATTTTAGCAGTTGTCTTTGCGGTGCATGTCTTAGTGGGGAAAGCCTCAACCCACTTAGAGAACAAGTCAGTTACCACAAGAGCATACTCGTTGTTTCTACTGGTATTGGTCAAAGGACCAATAAAATCAATTTGGATGGCATGCCAAGGGCCAGTGTGTCTTTGTGGTAAAAGCTTGGCATTTCGTTTTGTAGGTATGGGATTGTTTTGTGCACAAACGAGGCAGTTGTCAATGTATTGTTTAATGTCTTTGGTAATACAGGGCCACCAAGCAGTGGTCTTGAGACGTTGGAGGGTATTTTCTGCTCCCCGGTGTCCACCAGTAGGAGTATCATGTACTTGGTGCAAAAATTCAGATCTCAAATGCCTGGGTACTACCCACAATTTGGTGGTAGTGTCGTCTGGTTGGAACCAAATGAGTTTATCGTCAGGGGATAAGTGTAACTTACCTTAATGCCTGCGATATGGGTTATGTGTAGGGAGTCTTTCTTAAGTACTTTTGTCAAGGAATATGAACACCTCTTTAAGTTCAGTGTCCAAATGTTGGGCTTCTGAAAGGTCCAGGGGAGAAAAGGACTCTGATTTCTTTTTAAGAGCTGCAACATGTACTGCTGCATTGGCTTCTGGATGATCCATCATCCAGACGTCCCCCCCTCGGGCCCCTTCCTTAGCAAGAGTGTCTGCTGTGTCATTGAATGCATGATAGGGATCATGTAGAGAGTGAGCTTTAACCTTGTGCACATAAAGTTTGTGTGTGTATTTCTGTGCCAATGCATGTATGTAGATTACCAATTCTTTGTATTTCATTGGACTGCCATCAGAGGAGAGGAAGGAGTTCTTCTGCCAGAAAGGGAGAAATTCTGTAAGGGAGCAACAAACCCAATTAGAGTCTGTAAAGATGATGGTATCCTGAGTTCCATGTTGGATAAACTCAAGTGCACAGGCCACCGTGCCATCTCTGCATACTGCAATGAAGCTACACTACAGCGTTTAGATATCTTGATAGTGTTCCCATAGGGATAAACCACCAAAATACCTATCCCTGCAATCTGTTCTCCCTGATAGTATGATGCTGAACCATCAGTGAAAATACGGCACAAAGAGGTACTCTCAAGTATCTCTGGTGTAGCAGGGAGGAAAGGACCCAGATCTGGGAGGTCAGGTGACTGCAGTGTACAGTCATGGGGTTCTCCCTGAAAAAGGAGACCATGAGCTAGCAGAGATGGAACTTTGGTCTGGTGGACCTGGATATCTCTACCCTGGAGAAGTGACCAATGTGTCAGCCTGGTGTTAGAGACTGATCCATCCTTCACTCTGTCTGAGAGCAGAAAGGAAGTTGGCGTGTGATTAGTGTTGAGAATCAGTGGTGAGTACCCAATGATATACAGGAAGTGCTTGACAGCCCAGTAGGTGGCCAGAAGGTTACTTTCACAAAGGCTGTATTTCTGTTCCACTGGGGTCAAGAGCTGTGATGCATATGCAATAGGTCTCAAGGTGCCATGCACCTTCTGGGCCAGCACTGCTGACATAGCAATGTCAGAGGTGGCACACTCCAGATGGAGCGGTAGTGCTGGATTGGGGTTCACCAGTGCCGGGGCAGAGGCCAGAGTCTGCTTCAGTGTCGTCACAGCCTGGGTATGAACAAGACCCCAATTCCATGGAACACCCTTTTTGAGTAGATCATACAGAGGAGCGGCTTTCTGAGCAAAATCACAAATAAAATCTCTCGAGTAGTTTACCATACCTAGAAACATTCGAAGAGTTGCCACACTGGTAGGCAATGGCAAGTCTTGTAATCCCTGAATCTTCTTCCAAGTAGGGCTCCAGCCTTGGTCAGTTATTTTCAAACCCAGAAAGAGTACTTCTTTCTGACATAATTGTGCTTTTGCTGGATTGCATTTTAGACCCGCTCTCTGAATGAGAGTCAGTAGTTCATCCAAGAGATCCAGATGTTGTTCCTGTGTGGCCGTGGCCAACAACAGGTCATCTATGTACTGTAAGAGACATTGAGGGGCTGAGAAACTCTGTAGGGCATCCATCATGTGGAGATGGAAGAGGGATGGCCTGTTACGGAATCCCTGGGGCAGGCAAGTCCACGTGTATTGTCGTCCTTCAAATGTGAAGGTGAATTTATATTGACTCTTGAGGGCCAATGGTAATGACCAAAAAACATTGGAGATGTCCAGGGCACTGAACCATTTCTGATCTGGTGTTAAAAGTCGAAGCACATCTGGTGCCGACGCCACAGTTGGGGAACAACTGGGAGTGACCTGATTCAGTTTCCTGTAGTCAATAGTAAGTCTCCAGGCACCTGTGGGTTTTTTCATGGGCCAAACGGGAGAGTTGGCTGTGGAAACACAAGTTCTAATTACTCCTTTTTTTGGGAATGACTTGATCGTTTCTCGGAGAGAGGGTAAGGCTTCAGTGAGAAATGGGTATTGCCTTTGTCTTTCATGTGCCGGGCCTGGCACCTCGATAACAGTATGCATTCTGCCACAATCATGCTTGTTAACTGCAAACGCTTCCAAATGTCATTGCAGACTAGGTAGGAGTTTTGGAAAGAGTTCATGGTTCTTGAACAAATCTATGACATCATACTGTTTGTTATTGATGGAGATTGTTGCCACAGCATGTGAGTCAGGATTTAAAACAGTGTGGTATTGACCCTAGATCTGTATCAGCAGCATGTTAGCTAGATCCACCACACAGCCGTGTTGTACAAGGAAGTCATTCCCAATGATATTAGGATGATCATGCAGTACCATTAGTTGGAAAGCGTGTGAGGCCTTCAAATGGCCTAGCTCTACTGGTAAGGGTAGAGAACGGTATGCAGGTAGCCTAGTACCATCAACTCCTGACATATTGGTCTTCCGTCTGGTAGACCAAGGGGACGTGTCCGGGTGTTCGTCGTGTAACACAGATACAACTGCACCTGTATCCAATAAGACAATTAGTTGGCGGCCCCCGACCTTGGCCTCGGTGCAGGGCCTTCCATTTGTATCAAAGACCAGCTTGTTTACAATGTGGACTGGGGTCTGTAATTGTCAATCCGTATTGCTGGAGGCATGTAGAGGTTGGGCCTCACTCGCACAAATGGCTTCACAGTGTTGTACTGATGCAATATAGGGAGGAGCTTCTGGGTTCAGGCTTGTGTGGGCCTGAGAGCTCATACTTCTGGTGTCTCCATGACCAGTAGTGGCATGGGTCATCGGTTGTACTGCTGCAAGGGTCTGTGCGGGAACAGCGTCTACTATGGAGCACATTTGCCCCAAGAGCTCTCGAAATTTTCGGTTTTCTTCAGCTATCTCCTTGCATGAGGGACCCGATCTTTGTAATGATTTCCCTCTGCCCTTGTGCCTTCTGTTTTTAGGCCAATTCTGGTTCCCACCCCACTTCTGTTGTTGTTGTTGTTGGCCCTGTTGGGGAATTTGTTGGTTGCTAACTGGAGGGGCTGAAGGATGTTTGGGCTGCTGTTGCTGGGCCTGCCCTTCCACAGTATAGTGTGTCATGGTCCCGGAGGTGGGTTCCACGGCAGCAACTTTTTTGGAACCGGTACCTAAATTACGGATGTATAGTTGATACACCCACTTGGTTTTCCAAAGAATATCGGCAAACCTATCCGTATTTGGGTACGTAGCAGGCTCTACCTTTTCTCTCACAGCTGGGATCATGTTCCTAAGGAACAAGGTCTTATATTCAATAAGATCTACATCCGCAGCTTCTTGTGCCAAATGCTTCCCTGCTTGGTAGGCCATCCAAAGTCTCTGGTGGTAGGTCGCTGGGCTTTCTTTTGCATTTTGCTTCACGGGATATGCCAGCATCACTCCTACCACCCCTGGGCTATGAGCAGAGATGAGCTCAGCTGCAACTTCATCAAAGGTAGCGTTCCCATCCTGGCGAACTACTTCGAGGAGTTTGGCCCATAAACCAGTATCGATGGTCTGGCATAGTATTTGGACCTGATATTCTTCGGTGAGGCTGAGCATCTCGCATTTGGAGCACACCTTTTCCAAGTGACAACTGAGATTGTCAGATGGGCTCATCTGACCGACACTGTCAGCACTTTGCTAAACAGAGTAGGCCATTTGTAGGGGATTAGTCGGTGGTCGATCAGGCAAAGGTAACACGTCTCGCGCACCATCCAATGCTGCACGAGCTACAGCTTCAGCTGCAGTACGAACAACACCTTCCTGAGTGCCAGCTTCTTGGAAAATTTGTCGGATCTGACTTTTAATGGCTTTCATACTTCTTTCAGGAAGAGGAACATTACCTAATACTCTATCAATCATGGTTTCAATCTCTTGCCTGTCTTCCACACTAATAACGGCTACCGGAGGCACCGTCAGGACCAGGCTTGGGCCTGCTCCCCCCCATCATGGGTGCTGCCATGATGGCGTTTCCCATGATGAGCATCACAATGTCGTCGATGTGTGACCTGGGGAGTGGTGAGCAGGGACCAACCATGCTGTGGATGGCTGGGTGGGGAATCTGGGCCATAATAGGGGTGTGACTGGGCGTTGTACTGTGAGACGTCATCATCAGATAACTCCCCTTCTGATGACGAGTGAAAGGCAGGGGCTACGCCCTACCATTGCCTTAGCATAGCCAGCCAAAACCTCTCGCTGATGGCGCAGCTTATCCATCTTAGCTTTGCATTCATCATGATTCACACTTGCAACATCCATATCAACCTGATCCTGCTTTTGCAAAACACGATACGTGGTGCTCAATTCGCGATTGTCCCTATAGGCTATTTCTAAATTGTTACGTACCTGGTTGATCTCGTCCTGAAGCTCACCCATTTCATCACTCAACTACGCATTCGCAGCACTCAACAGATCATTCACTTGCACAACTTGACTCTTATCCTGTCTCAAACTTTCACACTCCTATTTCAGAGTACACATTTCTTGTTCACCAGCCTGTGCTAAATGATGCAATAGTGAATCCTTTTCATTACACAGAGATTGGAATTCTGACTCCAAGTTCTGCTGTATTCGAACACATTCAGTTTCCTGTATACCCATCTCTTGCTTAAGAGATGCGATCTGCAGATCAAGGGTACGAAACCTCGCTTCAGTGGCTTCCAAAGCAGCATAGAGAGCGGCGACCATCAACCCTTTAGCGCAACGCTTACTGGTTGATTGTCGCTTCTCTGCATACTGGGTTGAAATCCCCAGTACAGGGTTTTCGGATTGACTTGCATCCCACGTGAAGTCAGCCCATCCTCCATGGGAGGTAAGGAAGTTAGAGACATCGAGTCTCAGTTCTGAGCAGATATCTGATACTGTGGCCATTGTGTGGGAGGGAATGAAAATTCAAACTGTGAAAGACAGCGTGTTGTGATCGATCCACAAATACGCATCACTTTAAACACAGCTGGCTATCAGATATACAGGCTTGCAATTCAAAGCTGCTGGCGGAGTGGGTCGAAACGGCATCAACCACACCGAAAAAGTCAGCCAGACTTTGCAAGTATCTACAAACGGGTAGAAAAACAGGAGAGGTGATATGGGAGTGTACACCTACAATCCCTGTGGGGAAGGGAAAATGTACAGCAACAAGTGAAAACTTGCAAACACCAAATATCGCCTGCCTCGGTCGCCAATTTGTAAGAGGTCTGAACATCACTTTCAGATTCTTGACGATATTGGGAATGCAAATGATCACAAACAAGTTGCATTTGAGTAATAAGCAAGTTTATTACTACAAAAGGGATAAATCACAGTTGCCCTAAGCAGTTCTTACCAATATGAACTGGGAGCCAGTGCTAAGTGTTTCCTACACCTCGAGGTTTCTCTGTAGTTTCTTGGGATCTCTTGGGTCTCCGAGGTGTAAAGCCTATGCATAACATTATATACCTGTGATAATTACTATGGTTACTATAAGATAGAAACATTTCTAGTTACAGAGATGAGCCCTATTGGCTAAATTAGAGTTGGCTCCACGGTCCAAGATAACATTATATAATTCTGTAAAGTCATCAGTTTTAGAACAAAGAAGTTCTTATACAGAGTCTTACACAACAAGGTGTAGTGGTGCACATCACCGAAGGATGGCAATGTTGCCATACATATTATAATTACTTCAAGGACAGGTGTCTTGGCATCTGACAAACTAAGAAATATACAGAAAATACATGGTATAATATGGGTGCATTAGCAAGCAAAGTGATTACAACAATATGCATTTATCCTGATATCTACTCTTATACGGTAGATGCCCTTAGCCCTATCTATTAGTATAGCCTATGCCTAAACATTAGCTGTCCACAGTGTACCTCTCAGGGTATCAATTAGGATGCAGGGACCTCGTGTAACAGTAGCAATATTTAATCTATCTTTTGCATCAGGTGAGGTGCCTGAGGATTGGAGGCAGGCTTTTCTGGTACCACTGTTTAAGAAAGGGGATAGATCAGAAATGTCTAACTATAGACCTGTGAGCGTGACAGCAATTTTGGGTAAAATAGTGGAAAGTATATTGAAAACTTGAATAGAAGGGAATCTAGAGATATTCGGATTTGTAGATAAAAAACAGCATGGATTCAAGAAGAATGAAGCTTGTATTACAAACCATTTGTGTTTTTATGAAATCAAAAATGAGAAAGTTAGTAGTAACATACCTATAGATGTTATATTTCTAGATTTCCAGAAGGCCTTCAAAAAGGTACCACATGATAATTTAATAGAAATAAAATAGCTAATATGGGATTGGATAACTGCACTGTTGTTTGGATAAGGAATTGGCTAGGGAGTAGAATGCAGAGGGTAAGAATCACAGGAGAATTATCCGAAATCATTAAGGTCATGAGTGGTGTCCCGCAGGGATCTGTGCTCGGGCTCATTCTATTTTCTTTATACATCAGCAACCTGCATTATGGTATTACCAACCAGATTGCAAAATGTGCAGATTATATCAAATTAGGAGGACATGTCAGTTCAATAGAACAGCAGGAAGTAATGACAAAGGATTTAGAAAAAATTGAGAATTGAGCAAAGCTTAACAGGATGAGATTTAGTATGAATCAATCCGGGGTAATGTATTTAGGAAGAGCAAATAAAAAATAAATATAGACTGAATGGAGAAGAATTACAGGAGATAGAGAGAGAGATTGTGTAGTAAATATAGGATAAAGTATGGGGTGCAGTGTGTTACGAGAATTTAACACACTCCCGAGTTGTTGGATAGCACATCCCGAGGGGTTTATTAGCTATCCAACAACAAGGGAGTGTGTGAAATTCAAGTAAAACACACTGCACCCCATATTTTGTTATTTATAATTGAAGGGTGACTTTTTTCCTTTTAGAGGTTTAGCTTAAAAGTTTAATCTCGGTCCCCTGTCAGCAGCACTGAAGAGCCGCATTGTGCCTGTATGACTGTCGGCCGTATAAGGCTCTCAGGCTGTGCCTTGCATCACCAACTTCTCTTTTACTCCCTCCCACTGCGAGAATACCTCCTGCCTCCCGACCCACTGAAGAAGCAGCCTGAGGTTTTTGTGGTCAGTATTATGTGAAAAGAAATGGAGCGTTTTAAGCTCGAGCTGTGTTTGTTCAGTGTCTCGAGCGCATTCGTAGGGGAAGAGAGCAGGTGAATGCCGTATCACACATTTAACACACAGATTTTTACATTGAAAAAAATGGAAGCCTTTAATTATTTATAGATAATTAATTGAGTTTTAAAAAACAATGGACTCAAACCATACAAAAAACTAATTACATGGTAAGGAATATAAAATGTAGCTTTATGACTAAGTTGATAGGTTGCTTGATGCCTATATATAGGTCGTATGTAAGGCCATACCTGGACCTTGGGTCTCAGTTGTGGAGCCTCTACACTAAAGGGGATATTAAAAGAGTAGAGACTGTGCAGAGAAGATATACTAAAATGGTGGGAAAATTGGGTAACTATGAGTATACTGAAAGGCTAAAAAGAACTTGTCTATTCTCCCTGGAACAGTGGAGACTGAAAGGTGACTTAATGACATTATTTAGGATCTTTAATGGCAAAGAATTAACAAATGAGATAGGTTTGAGATTACAGTCTAAATCAAAGGGGCTAAGAGGGTATGGGATGCAAATCAAGTTGAATACAATAAAAGGGAACAGGGTATACTATTCATTCTTGAATAGAACTGGGAGAATATGGAATATATTACCTCAGATGTAATACCTAACAAGTCATTAGTAGAATTCAAAAGAAGAATAGATCAATTGATAAGGCAAAATAGGTTAAAATGTAACCACTGTTGTGGGGAATGGTTTATATGGACCAAGGTCCTCCACCTTTCTAGTCCCAGTAGAAGAACCCAGTATATAAGAATCTGCAGTCAGAGTGGAGTCTGAAATGCTTTAATTTGGATCCTGAACGCTTTAATTTCAGTAATTTTTTCTAAGCATTTCCAGGACTGAGAAGTTTCCCCTACTTTGTGTCTTTAAGGATGTGAAAACCCCTGTTCTCATTGCGTGTTTAAATCTATAATTAATTTTAATGCTTACAGCTAGGTAACTTATTTGCACTGTTTGAACATTTATTAAATCGTAGCTACAGTTTTACTGTAAATGCTTATAACTATTCTGCTTGCTCTGTATTTCTCTGCATCTTCTGTTTTTCTGCCAACCCCTCATTTTTCCTCTCTGTCTGTCCCCTCCTGTTGTAATTTGATTTTTCAAACTCCTCCTCCCTCCAGCCCAATTTTAATCATTGTGCCACCCACTTTTCTCTCTCCTTAGCCCCCCCTCCCAAGCTAGAGCAGGGCTTGTTCTAACCTCAGGAGCTGTTCCCTTGCCCACACATCTTCACAGAAAAGATACAATCTGTGGACAACATCAGAGGACCAACCACTGCCTTAGTTCACTTTTTTTTAATTTTGAGCCTTTTTTTCTGTAACAGTGCTCCCATAACCCTGGAACTCTGCATCTTGCTTAAATTGTTTGACCTCTGTGGTAGTGAAAGTGATGGAATCACTTCTGAAGGAAAGAAATGTTGAGTACCTAGAGGCCAGTGGGGCACAGGACCCAATGCAGCATGGGTTCACAGCAGGAAGGTCATGTCAGATGAATCTAATTGATTTCTTTGACTGGGTGATCAAAGTAGTAGACCAGGGAGGGGCTCTGGACATGGCCTATGTAGACTTTATCAAGGCATTTGACACAGTCCCACACAAAAGATTAATAGTCAAATAGTCAAAACCTCCTCCATCCAAAGAAGAATTTGTCAGGGGCGGCGAGGGTGACCTCCTGAAGTGGGTCCCCTCCCCACTACCGCATCTCCATTTAGAACTATACCTCGGGCTTCAGGCGCTGGCTAGTTGCTACTTGCTAAGCGGACATCCCCCTATGCTCGAACCACAGCAGACACTGTGGAAGTTGAAATTTCCCACCCACCCGCCCATTCCTCCTCCTGCTAAATGTGCAGTTGCCCCACCCACTACTCTTAAGAGCCAATAGAGTGGGCTGAGGTCAATATACTAGGAGGAGTCTCAGTTGACTCATCAACAAAATAAGCTCCTCCATACTGACACTTCACTGCCTAGTCATTGCCACATGAGCCAGTCTATCTGCTTGCAGGTGCTGGACTCTAGTTCCTTGTCTTTGAACTTGTTCATATTTGCCTTCTAACAGACTGTAACCTGACTTGCCATAATGTATGCTGCCCTAATTTGATGCTAGCCTGTCTAATGTATCATATGAATTAGAGTATTCCTATGTGATCTAAGACTAGCGATAGCACAGACATAGTGAGGGCTGCTTTGCTGGCTGTTGTAAGGACATTAGGAAGGTAACTAGGGTAAACCTGTGTACTCCTCTAGTACAAAAACAATTTTGTCCTGAACCTCGCTCTGTTTCCCTCCTGTCATTTTTGCCCAGTGACTGTCCCCCTGTGGGAAATACAAGCGATCTAACTGCTTTTTTGCCAGGTTAAGGCATGAAATCATAGTGTCACCACCCTGAAGTAAGGATGCCTAGCCAGCGAACAATGTGGATCTGCAAGCTGTGTTTCATTAAACCAAACAGTGGTCTCCTCCTCTCTACCACCTATATTCTTGCTGTACTTTAGGTGGACTGGCTCACTAACCTACATGACCCTAGCAACTATGGCCCACAGGGACCTGCTACACACCCTACTAGCCACTATTACTCCCCTTCCCCTGTGAGCACTATCTCTCTCCTAGTTGCCTATGAATTCACAAGAAATGGGATCTGCTACAGGTCACTTCTCCAAACCAGGAGAATACCCTACAAAGTGAGGCCTCCCTCTCTTACCCTAACCCTACATCTCCTGCTAACAGCTCTATTGCTTCTTGCAGATGATATCCAACTGAACCCTGGCCCTGGAATTACAAACCTCTCAATATTCTCCCCCCAGGACCAGACCTGGCTGTCATCGAAGGGGCTACAGATCGTTCATATGAATATATGTAACCTTTGGCCAAAGATACATGAAGTACAAGTGTGGCTTAATCTTTATAAACCAGACCTGCTAGCAGTCTCGGAGACCTGGCTAACACCCCTTGTCCTCGAGCATGAAGTAGCTGCCTCAGGGTATGTCCACTACAGAAAAGACAGAATAATGAGACGGGGGAGCGGGGTGCTCATCTATGCGAAGAACATCCTAATCTCCTCCCAGATCTTCACGCTGCCTAGCACATCCCCTGAGAATGAATTGATCTTCATATGGCTCACCCTAGGTGGCACCAAGCACCTTACCATTGGGTGTGTTTATAGCCCCCCTAAGAATGCTCTCCAATCCCTGGAGACTCTCACTAAATCACTAGCCAGTGAGGTCTCATCTGAACTCCTCATACTGGGGGACTTTAACCTGAACTGGGCTCAGGAGGCAAAGTCATTAATCAATGGCCTGCTACACGAGGTAAATCTTGCCCAGATTATTACTGAACCCACCAGAATGAATCATAGAATGGGAAGGCACTCAACCATTGACTGGGCTCTGGTGTCAAACCCAAAGAATATTCAGTTGGCAGGCACTATGGCCGATGCACTGAGTGACCACTCGCCGGTCTTCTGTGTCTGGAAGAACAGGGTAGACAGAATTCCACCTAGAATCCTCACATTGAGAGACTACTCTAAATTCTCACCCGAGCAATATAATACCTTTCTCAGTAACATCGATTGGAGTCTGCTATGATGTCTCCCTAACCTGGATGAGGCCATCACCATCTTCCAGAAATCCCTCATGAGTGCTGTCAATCTCTTTGTTCTGGTGAAGACCCATCATGTTAAAGGTAGTTGCTACAAGTATATCACTCCCCCCCAAAAGCCCTGATGATCCGCCGCGACAAAACCTGGAAAAAGTTCAAGAGCTCCTCACTCCTAACTGATCTGGAGAACTACAGAGCTCTTAGAAACCAAAGTAAACATGCAGTCAAACTGGCAAAAAGGGCATATGTCAGTCACCTCCAGAAAACTAACCTAGGCAACCCGCGGTTATTCTGGTCTCACATCAACGAGCTGATAAACGGAAAAAGCAAGACAGACCCAGGCCCCATAGAGGCCAATGGGCAGTTACTGAGCGATGGTACCCTCATTGCTGAGACCCTCAATTGCCATTTCACGAACCTTGACGATTACAAGGCTGGACTCCCAGTGACTAAAAACATGTCCCCCTTACTGGAGCTCCTAACCTGTACCACACATCTTTTCATCTTAGGTTAGCTAAGGTTAAAGAAGTCCTCTCCTTACTAAAGTCCTTGAAAGCCAGAGGATCTGTTGGGCCGGATGGTATCCAAGCTAGACTACTCAAGGATGGTGCTCCAGCACTTGCAAGGCCTCTTACCTGACTCATAAACAGGTCCCTTCTAGAAGGGACTGTCCCAGAGCTGTGGAAACACACACATGTGGTCCCTATTCACAAGGGTGGGCCTGCGGAACCCATTGGCAACTACAGGCCAATCTCCCTGCTTTGCACCTTTGCAAAAATCTAGGAAAAACTGGTGTACATTCAACTCCGGGAATACTTAGAGACACACCAGCTTCTTTCCCTGGCTCAACATGGGTTCAGAGCTAAGCATGGGACAGACACCACTCTAACTAAGTTCTGTGCAGATGTGCTTAGAGAACTGGACTCGGGGTCTAACACGGGTGTGGTCTTCATCGACCTTTCCAAGGCTTTCGACTTGGTCGACCACCGACTACTACACCACAAATTGAGTAACATAGGCCTGGACACTCATGCTCTCAGGTGGTTTGAAAGCTACCTTAGAGGTCACTCTCAAAGGGGTCAGGTGGAAGGACAAGATCTCTGATCCACTGCCCCTTAAGGAGGGGGTACCTCAAGGGTCCATACTCAGTCTCCTCCTGTTCTCCTTGTTTATAAATGATCTACACAACCACTGCGGGAGCAGTAATGTCATGTAGTACACTGATGATGCTGTGATTTACAGATCCTCTGATAACCTGAGTGACCTAGGTCCAGCCCTCCAAGAGGACCTACTCACTATGGAGGACTGGCTTACTAAGAATAAAATGGTGCTTAATACTACCAAAACCAAGGCCATGGTGTTCGGACCCAGATCTCTTGGCCAAAACAGATCACAACACCTACAACTCACTTCCAGGGTGGATAACAAACTTGAAGTGGTTGCCTCCACGAAATACCTTGGCCTTACTTTGGACCAAGGTTTCACTCTAAAACAATATGTTGACCAAGTCACCAAAGTCATTCACAGTAAACTTGGTGCACTCTATCGTCTCAAAGATCAACTGATCCCTGAAGCCAGGACTGCCATTGCCTCGAGTGTCCTTCTCCCAACACTCACCTATGCTGCCCTGATACTTCAGGGAACAGCCAAGCTCGAGTTCAATAGGTTACAGGTCTTGTACAACAAGGTAGTCCAGTTTTCCACTCAGTCTCACTCTAGAAGCCAACACTGTGACTCTCTAGCACTTCTCAGTTGGCCTTCATTTGAAGCCCGTCTCAGCTACCCAGTGCTCTGCCTAGCACATAAGCTAATTAGCCCAGCACCTCCCCCAAGCCTCTCAGGGCTCATAACTGACAAGTGACATCCTTGCAACCTATGAACCTTGGGTCAAACTCTTATCGAAGTCCCTAGGGTAAGGACCAAGACAGGAGGCATGTCCTTTTCCCACACTGCCCCTTCCCTATGGAACGACCTTCCTCCTGAGGTTCAGGAAGCTCCATCACCTTCGAGCTTCCGAACAAGACTCAAGGCACACATGCTTGCCATGAGTCAATGCCATTGCAATGTTACCTGACACTTCCACACTACCCTACTACCTGAGCACTTACCTCACTCCAACCTGAGCTGGGAGCCCCAACCCTTCTCTATGGGCTCTCCTCCAAAAATACTTTACTCAGGTAATTGTGACCCAGGTGCTGCTCTGGCTCTCCTCCTTTGTTTCACTTTGCTAATCTTTGTAACATGTTGTGCAATATGTCATTGCTATATATAGATATTCACCTGTCTACATGCAATAATCTACATCTGTAATAATTGTGTATCCTACTAGTCCTGTAACTCCCAGGTTGCCCCTGAAAAAGGGACCTCCGAGGCCCAATGGGCCTACCCGGTCATCAAAATTCAATAAATATATAAATAAATAATAAATTAACCAGCCAGCCTGGGAGTGGGTCCCAGGGTGGTAGCCTGGGTAAAACATTGGCTGGACAACAGGACACAGAAAGTAATTGTAAATGGAGTCCACTCTGAAGAAAGAGGGGTTACTAGTGGGGTACCGCAGGGTTCAGTACTTGGTCCAGTCCTTTTTAATGTCTTTATAAGTGACATTTCAGAGGGACTGGAAGGAAAAGTATGCCTCTTTGCAGATGACACAAAGATCTGCAACAGGGTTGATACACAAGGAGGCATGGAAAGGATGAGAAGGGACTTGGCAAGGTTGGAGGAATGGTCAGAAGTATGGCAGCTTGGATTTAATGCAAAGAAGTGCAAAATAATGCACCTGGGAAACAAGAACCCATGGGAAAATTATACAATGGGGAGGTAGTAACATCAACAAAAATGGAAAGGGATCAGAGGGTAATCATATCAGATGACCTTAAGGTTGGCAAGCAATGTGAGAAGGCGGTAGGGAGGGCTGTGGGGATACTGAGATGTATAGGGAGAGGCATCATCATCAAAAAGCAGGAAGTTGTTATCCCTCTGTACAGACAGTTGGTGAGACCCCATCTGGAGTACTGCGTCCAGTTCAGGAGACCCCATCTCTGCAAGAACATAGATAGGATGGAGGCAGTTCAGAGGAAGGCAACTAAAATGGTACAGGGTCTGCAAGAGAAGCCATATGAGGAAAGACTAAAGGAGCTTAATATATATACCCTTGAGGAAAGGAGGGAGAGGGGGGCCATGATAGAAATGTTTAAGTACCTCAGTGGAATCAACAAAGTCCAAGAGGGTAGCATCTTTCAGAAAAAGAGATGTGTAGGAGCAAGGGTACACAATTTGAAGATAGAAGGGGGACAGCTCAGGGGCAATGTTTTTTTTTCACAGAGAGGGTGGTGGATGCTTGGAACAGCCTTTCTGAGGAGGTTGTGGGGTCTAAAACTGTGGAAGAATGCATGGGACAGACATAAATCAATTTTTGTAGGGGGTAGGAAGAAATAGGCTGTTGGTTAAATAGGATCTACAGCTTGTCCTCTAGGTAGGGAAATGGGCAGACTAGGAGGGCCAAGCGGTCCTTATCTGCCGTCAAAGTCTATGTTTCTATGTAACTACACCAGAGCTCCAAATACATGCCACTGTGTTCCTGTGAGACTCGGAACAGCTTAATGTTAACTAAATTGGTTAGCATTGCAGAGTTTCAGAAGCCAACATTATAACTTAGATCTCTTGGAGCTCTCTTAAGTGACAGTGCTACCTGAAATTTATGAAGAGCTACACTTGTTAATTTCTGTGGAGCAGCCTGACTGTTTCTTGAGCCACAATTAATTGATGTTTAAACTGGAATTCTCTGTATTACCTGCAGTCAGATCGGAGCCTGAAATGCTTTAATTTGCAATTTGAAACCTTTAATTTTAGTCATTTTTTTCTAAGCATTTCCAGGAATGAAAAGTTCCTCCTACTTCCCACTACGTGGCTACTCCCCACCCTCCCCCCACCATGCCCACCTCTTGCTGGTCATTGCTTTATCCCTATTAATGGCAATGGAATAATGATAAATGTCAGGCATTTTCCTGTAATTGGGTCTAATAAGATTTGAGCAAGTATTCCATGTATTTTTTTGAGCCAAAACCTCAACAAACTATATATTTTTGAATTCCTAACTTATTATTCTTTTAATTTAGCCATACGTTGATAGTATGGAAAAAATGTAATTGTCACATGATCAAATCCAAGATGGCCACCATAATACCCTCTAATACTACCAGCTCACTGACCATGACTCCCAGCGAATACTCGGGTGTAACATCTAAATTTCAAAATACAGGTTTAGTGGCAAAATAGGTGTTTTATAAAAATAAATATGCAAGTATGACATTAAATTATGTATTTTCATGGATTGTTGCATTTTATTCAAATATGTTTGTTGGGCCCAATTCAGGCATGTGGAGAACCACCTATATCACTGTGAACTGTATGTCACTAAATCCATGAAGTAATGGTAAGAAATAGAAATACTTGTCAGGGTGCTTAAGGAGTAAAACAAGCCATAGAATTGACAAATGACTTGATGATTTGGGTCACATGACCCAAAACAAGATGGTGACCACTTTTTAGTCATTTACAGTAACAAAACACACCCTTTCCATATTTACATGAATAAATACATGTGAAATGTTGAATAGGTGTGATGTTTAGCTGTTTGTTACAGATACAGGTGCCTGGATATAATTTCTGACCTATAATATTACACTGCACCCCAGTTTATCACAAATACGGTACCATACCTCACTACCAGGGCTGTCACCAGTTCAGGCCTAGGGTGTGCCACCTATGGCACTATGTGCTATATGCCACTAAATCAATGAAATAATGGCAGAAAATAGGCAGCCATACTTGTCAGGGTAGTCGAGGAGTAAAATAAGCCATAGAATGGTCAAATGACTTGATGTCTTGGGTCACATGACCCAAAACAATATGGCGGCCACTTTTTAGTCACTTACAGTAACAAAACAGGCCTTTTGCTTGTTTACATGCATAAATATATGTGAAATATTGAATAGGTATGATGTTCACTATTTGCTATAGATACAGGTGTCTGGATATAATTTCTGATCTGGAATATTACACTACACCCCCACTTTGTCTCAACTAGGGTACCATACCTCACTACCAGGGCTGTGACCAATTCAGGCCTGGGATGTACCACCAATGGCACTTTGTGCTATATGTCACTAAATCAATGAAGTCATGGCAGTAAATAGGTAGAAATACTTATCAGGGTAGATGAGAAGTAAAATAAGCCATAGAATGGGCAAATGACTTATTGCCTCAGGTCATATGACCCAAAACAAGATAGTGGCCACTTTATAGTCATTTACAATAACAAAACACACCTTTTGCTTATCTACATGGATGAATACACGTGAAATATTTAATAGGTGTGATTTTCAGCTATTTGTAAAGATACAGGTGCCCGGATATACTATCTGATCCGGAATGTTACACTGCACCCCAGTTTATCTCAAACAGGGTACCATACCTCACTACCAGGGCTGTGACCAATTCAGGCCTGGGGTGTACCACCTATGGCACTATGTGCTATATGTCACTAAATCGATGAAGTAATGGCAGACAATAGGCAGAAATACTTGTCAGGGTAGTTGAGGAGTAGAACAAGACATAGAATGGGCCAATGACTTGATGCCTTGGGTCACATGAACCAAAACAAGATGGCGGCCACTTTCTTGTTATTTGCAGTAAAAAAACACACCATTTGTTTATTTACATGGATAAATACATGTGACATACTGAATAGGTGTGATGTTTTGCTATTTGTTATAGATACAGGTGTTTGGATATAATTTCTGATCTGTACTATTACACTGCACACCCAGTTTATGTTAAATAGGGTACCATACCTCACTACCAGGGCTGTGACCAATTCAGGCCTGGGGTGTACCACCTATGGCACTGTATGCTATATGTCACTAAATCAAAAAAGTAATGGCAGTAAATAGGCAGAGACACTTGTCAGGGTAGTTGAGGAGTAAAATAAGCCATAGAATGTGCAAATTACTTGATGTCTTGGGTCACATGACCCAACATAATATGACGGCCACTTTATAGTCCTTTGAGTGACAAAACACAACTTTTGCTTCTTTACATGGATAAATACAAGTGAAATGTTGAATAGGTGTGATGTTTAGCTGTTTGTTATAGATACAGGTGCCTGAATATAATTTCTGATCTGGAATATTATAATGCACCCCCAGTTTATCTTAAATAGTGTACCATACCTCACTACAAGGGCTGTGACCACTTCAGGCACGGGGTGTACCACCTATGGCACTATGTGCTATATGTCACTAAATCAATGAAGTAATAGCAGTAAGTAGGCAGAAATACTTGTCAGGGTAGTTGAAGAGTAAAACAAGCCATAGAATGGGCAAATTACTTAATGCCTTTGGTCATATGACCTAGAACAAGATGGCGGCCACTTTTTAGTCATTTACAGTAACAAAACACACCTTTTGCTTATTTACATGGATAAATACATGTGAAATGTTGAACAGCTGTTATGTTTCAATGTTTGTTATAGATATAGGTGCCTGGATATGATTTCTGATCTGGAACGTTACACTGCACCCCCAGTTTATCTCAAATAAGGGACCATACCTCACTACCAGGGCTGTGACTAATTCAGGCCTGGGGTGTACCACCTATGGTACTATGTGCTATATGTCACTAAATCAACGAAGTAATGGCAGGAAATAGGCAGCAATACTTGTCAGGTTAGTCAAGGAGTAAAATAAGCCATATAATCTGCAAATGACTTGATGCCTTGGGTCACATGACCCACAACAAGATGATGGACACTTTATAGTCACATACAGTAACAAAACACACCTTTTGCTTATTTACATTGATAAATACATGTGAAATGGTGAAAAGGTGTGAAGTGTCAATGTTTGTAATAGATATAGGTGCCTGGATGTGATTTCTGATCTGGAACATTACACTGCACCCCCCAGTTTGTGTCAAATAGGGTACCATACCTCACTACCACAGCTGTGACCAATTCAGGCCTAGGGTGTACCACCTATGGCAGTATGTGCTATATCTCACTAAATTCATGAAGTAATGGCAGGAAATAGACAGACTTACTTGTCAGGGTTTTTAAAGTGTACGACAAGCCATAGAATAAGCAAATGACATGATGCTTTGGGTCACATGACCTAAAACAAGATGGCGGCCACTTTCTAGTAATTTACAGTAACAAAACACACCTGTTGCTTATTTACATGGATAAATACTTGTGAAATGTTGAATAGGTGTGATGTTTAGCTATTTGGTATAGATACAGATGCCAGAAAGAGCAGCATCTGGGTAGAGTGAATGCCTGGCATGAAAGCAGGTAGGGTGCAGCACCACATTGGTAGATGTGGATAGAAGGTGGGGGGAACCACACATCATTGTTCTCCTGGGAACAAATGATCTGGAAGGAAAGCAGATAGAGGAGATTCAGGATAGCTTCAGAGAAGTGTGGAAGCTATACAGAGAGGAGGGAAGCACAGTGGCATTCTTTGAAGTTCTGCCAGTGCCAAGGGCAAGTACGGGCAGAAAAAGCAGACTCATGGACTTCAACAAGTGGCAGAGAGAAAGGTGTGAGTCCATGGGGTATGACTGGGTAGGAGAGTGGGGCAACACATGGGAGAACCCAGATCTATATGCAGGGGACAGGCTACAGCTAAGTAAGGAGGGTTTGTTGGTGTTAAAGCAGAGACTGAGGGAATTTATCTCCAAAAAGTATAATTTAAACTTGCTGTTGGGGAGGGGGTTAGGGAGGTGGAGTGAATCAGGAGAGGAGGTCCAGAGGACCTCCCCAATACCAATGATAGGGCCTACATGTCTAGGATGGCGGAGGAGAGAGTAAGGGGGCAGCTAGGAGAGAGTCAGGGTGGAGGGTTGTATCACTAAATGTTAGAAGCCTGGGGAATAAGATGGCAGAACTGCAGGCACTTCTGGCAGAAGGAGAGGTGGACATATCAGCCATCACTGAGATGCGGGCAACCCAAAACCATGACTGGGACTTGGCCATCCCAGGATTTAAATTATTCAGGAGGTACAGAGAAAAAGGTAAGGGGGAGGGTGGAGTAGCCGTTTGCAAAAGGCAATGGATTGGATGCATCAGGATGAGGGGGAAGAAGGTAGGTTAGAAGTCATTTGGATACAACTGCATACCCCAAAGGGGGCTACGGTCTGAATGGGGGTTATTTATAGGCCCCTAACCCAGAGGTTCGCATGACGTCCATCTTCTGTTCCAATAGGTGGGCCTTCAGGGCCTTCAGGCATCTGATGTGAGTCCTGCTGGTGAAGCCTCTGCAGATCTTGCAGCAAGCACTGTCGTGGTCAGGCCCCAGATAGAAGATGCACTTCTGGTGGTTGTCCTTGGATGGAATTTGGCAGCCACAGACTCACTTCATCTTCTTGGGACTGGAGGAGGAGACCGAAGACATTGAAGACATATGCCGGAAAGGAGACCAGAAGAAAGAAGAAAAGGCGTAAAACAGTTCGAAAGAGAAGAAAAAAACAGAAAAAATCTGACAAAATTTACCGGAACTGCAGTAGCATGCACTAAGGCTTTCCCAACGAGAGCGGGTCTGCAGCAGGAAAAGAACTGAGGTGGAGTCGAGGTCCGCCCCTTTTATAGCATGACCAACGTCAGGGAGGAGCTGACAATGGGGGCGGTCCCTGTTGGGTACTGCTAACTGCATTTTTTCCAGTAGGTCCTAAGGCCTGCGGCATTAGTCCTAATGGTTATAGACTGCTGCAAGAGCTCCCCCTTGAAGTAAGATCTGTAAAGTCACAGAAGTGTCAGCTAAACAAGCTAGCTCACCATGATCACTATGGGAATCTGGTCTATTGACTCTGGCAACAATGAAGTCGGTGACGGGGCAAGCTGCTATGGCAGAAGGCCCTCTTCTGACCGCACTAGACAGTCCACTCTTTACCCCAGCACCAAGGATGTCTGAGATGGGGCAAACTGCTATGGTGGAGGCCCTCTTCTGACCACCCTAGATGGTCCACTCTTGACTCCGGCACCAAAGATGTCTGTCACCCCACTCCCAGGCCTGAGTAGTAATCATCTGCCCACCCTCCCCAGATCTGGTAAAACATTCACCAGCCCCCCCAACCCAGGTACAACCATCACCAGTCCTCCCTTCCCATCCCGAGTACAGCAGTCACCAGCCCCCTCCCCGGCTCAGTTACAAACGTCACCAGCCCTTCCATTCTAGGCCCAAGTGCAGCTGTTTATTACCCTCCTTCCATCCTCGGCCTCAGTACAACAGTCACCAGCAACTTACCCACAGGCCAGGTACAACAGTCACCAGCCCCTCCTCTCTGGCCTGAGTTCAGAAGTCACCTGCCTTCCATCCTCAGACCAGGTGCAACAGTCAGGCAAGTCCCCTTCCATTTTAACTGGCCCCGGCCAGACTAGCTCTCCCTCTCACACTTGCTGCTGCCTCTTCTGCTCCTGCTCTACTGGCAAACACTGAACAGCTCTTGCCATTCAAAAAGGGCTGAGGATTCCATCTCAGAATCCTCATGAGACCATCCCTGCCTGCACTCCCTCACGACCAGGCTCACGAGAGCAGGTGCTTGGCATAAGGTAACTGGGGGGGGGGTCTGCAGGCAGGGAAAATGAGCAGGGGAAAAATTATTTATTTTTAAAATGGAGCCCTGCTGGGGCTTCACGTAGTTTAGGGGTTGGGGATACCTTGCTAGGGGCTCTCCCTACACCCTGGGGCACCTTCCTGTCACCCCAACCCCAAACTACCTGGCTGCCCCATCTGGATGGCACCAGGACTCTGGGGCACTACACAGTCACCAGCTCTCCCTCCCCAGCCTGGGTACAGCACTCACCTGACTTCCCTCCCTGGCTACAGCAATCACCTGCCCTCCACCCCAGATCAGGTTCAACAGTCACCAGCCCCCCCCCACAGCCAGAATACAACCATCATCAGCCCCCCCTTCTTTGCCAGGGTACAACAGTTAACAGTACTCCCTTCCTGTTAATTTGTTGAATTTTTACTTTTATGTGGGTGCCACATTTGCATAACCTGATTGGAGTGTTTATCAGTGAAGGTAACAACTGTCTTATTGGACTTTAGGAGGTGGTCCAGTCCAGTGTAGGAAGGTGGGTAGATATTGCATCCAAGGAGGTGTTACCGCACACAATATTTGGTCCACTTATTTTCTCTGACAGGAGACACTTCACCATTTCTTATTTGATCTGGGCTAACCCCCTACCACAGAGAAAGAATGAAACCTACACCCTCATCCAGGTGGTCCCTGTACAGTCACCAGGTAGTGATATGAACCCAGACATGGTGACGTGGGGGTAACACAGATTTATTGGAAATGTTAAGTTGTGCTGTTTGGCAGACAGTTGGAATCTTACAGAAAGATTTGATTATGTCAATGTTTTCTTTCATGTTTCATTTGTATGCATAATCAAGCTTGGATCACATTACTAACTGTGCATAAAAATGCTGCACCTCTCATGATTATTCACTGCTTAGAAGTTAGTTGTATATACATCTTTTGATAAATTGAAATCAGTACGTCTGTTAGCTTCATCTGAGAACACAAAAGTATAACACTGATTTAAAAAGTTACTAGCAGAAATTTGTTCAGCTCAACAGTATACATGAAGAGTAACACCTTAGATCAGATGAAGAGAAAGAGGTTAAAAAAAGTTCACATTGGCAGTTAGAAGCAAATGCCAGCTAGCCTCAAATTGGATACAGTGTTTAGCACAACATTCTTAGCCTGGAATTTTGGAAAGCAGGGTTTCCACAGCAATTAAAGAAAAGGTTACAAAACGTATGCAAAAAAGTAATATAGAGCCCTTACAGACAGCATGCCTAAGTTCAAGCTTCTTTGTAAAACACAAATATTTTTCTGGCCTGAAAAGACACACTAGGCTGAGGCTTGTTTTCCAATATCTGGTTAGTAACTAAATGTGGGTGGCCAAAAGCTCACGTGTTGAAATGCTACTCATACAATAAATGCTGTTGCACTTGTATGCCAATAATTTTTTATTGTGTGTCTGCTCCTGCTCTCTTGATGGCCATCTTCTGGATGAGCCCTCCCCAGCTTAGCCACCTAACATCTCTGGAGTTAACATCTAGATACCACCAGGATTGGAGGGACTAGAAAGTTTCCCAAAGCAGGATCAAGCCTGGCCTTCTCAGATAGTGGTGCCAAACCTGTGAAGGGCCATGCATCATCCTACCTAGCAAGTTGTTTTCCTTACAGTTTTCTCTCCTGGGGCATCTGAGTAAAATGGTGCATCTGCTGGTGTCACATTATTGTGTTGGTTCTCAGCTGGGAGACAGGCATACTGCAAATGATCCACATAGAAACATATAATTTGTTGGCAGAAAAAGAATACTGAATCTGCCCTTCTTTTCTATGCTTATTTGGTCTCCTTATTATCTACCTGGTCTCAGCCACCCCCCCACACACACACTGTTTGATAGCAGTTCTCCTTTATACTGATCTCATGCATGCTTTTCGCCATCCACTATTTTTATTCCGATGACACCTGCTGGAAGATTGTTCCATACATCCACCACCCTCTCAGTGAAGAAAATGCTTCCTCATGTAAGCCCTAGGGGTTCTATCCCAAGGGCTACTACCCCTGCCTGCTTGGCTAGTTGCAGGTTAAGGGGCCTAGGTACTGAAACGGGTGCCTCCACCCAGAGGACAGGTTTGTTAGTAGCAAGGCTAACCTGGGTACAGCCCTCTGGGACACTGTAACTCCCCCTCTTTTCCCCTCTAGTGGCCAAGACAATATGCAACAGTAGCCCCTATTCAGCATACAAATCTCCACACTGTTTGCACTTACCACCAGGGCTGGTTCCAGCAGTTCGACCCTGGAGACCCCCTGTAAAACAAGGTTAGGCACAGCAAATAAGAACAGTACAGTGCTTTTGGTACAAACTGGAACCATAGTCAGATTAAATGCAAAACAAGTTAGATCTGATTTATTCAAGGGAATTGAACAACGGATGGGCATAATCAGGTGGACTGATTCTCAAATTGATCTTGTCAGGCAATTATGCATGCACTTTTAGTCCCTGCACAGTCACATGCTCTGAGTACCCAGTTGAAAGTAAGGTGGGCTAGCCTGGAATGTTGCCTGGGGTAGGCAGGCGTTGCAGCTAATCGGGGCCCTGTGATGAAAAGAAAAGGCATGCATAACCACACACAATTTGTAATCCGGAGCCAGGGGGCTCAGTTTGTGAAAGGGGAAAAAAAAAAACAGCAATGCAATCAGATGACAACATTTGTGATTTAGCTGATGTTGCGGGGAGCTACCCTGATTGTTATTCACGCTACCCACATGGGACACAGTAGGGAAGAAATGGAGACTGCAGGTTAACAACTGGTATGCCAGGAGAAGCAGGGCTCTCACGATTCACCAAGGTGTCATTCCTGTTCGAGATGTTGAGCAGGGGTCTGATCCCCGGGCGAGTCTTTTGTCAATGGTATTCTCTGCACCCGAAGTAGCTGGCTGGGCCAGTGTGGCAAGGCCCAGGCCAAGTAGAACAGTTCAGCTATCAGTCCAGCAAGGCTGGATGTAGTTTCCAGCAAGCATGGCACAATGAAATAGTGGGGAACCAAACTATGACCCACTAACAGCATACAGCACATTTATAGTAAAGCAATCACCATACCACAAAGTTGATTGCAGTCTGGCAGCAATATCAGTGTCTCTGAGCAAAACTGGGAGTTCTATGGTGAATGAATGTCCTGACAGTCCGATTGCATACAGCAAATTTTCAGTCTTCTTCAGGTTCAAGTCTGGTCACAATTCAGTGGCTTTGTCACACTCAGTTTCGGCTATAAACTGGTTTCTTCAAATGCTCCCTCCCGAGGGACAGCAGGCAAACAGGGGAAACTCAACCTTTTCACCAGTCTCCCACGAGAACTACATGGCAGCCCTGCTCAAATCACTCGAGTTGTTCACTCTCCAGACTGACTTCTGCTGCAGGCAGCACTGGTGCTTCCTTAGAAATCCAAAAGGTTCAGTTGGCTGATCCGTCTGTCTGTCTGTCACAGTTAGAGCTCCTCCAGGTTCATTTAGGTGACAAAGTGCAAAAACTACAGTTCCTACAGAAATTCACTCCCACAAGACCCCTGGTGACAGATACCATTTTAGGTCCCCAAAGGTACTGATTGGTCCCAATACATAGTCCAGAACCAAGATGGTGGTGCAATACTGAAATGCCCATGCTGCAAAGGAAGGCAGGTTAGACAAACTACAATATTATCATTATCAAAACAGATAAACCATAAACAGTCACAGTTCCTACCAGGGCTCACTCTGCGCAAATAGCAATAGCAGAATGGAGTGGTAACACTGCAGCCCAGGCGGGACTCGGGCCTGGCACTATTTGGCCCCTACCCAAATTAATTTTATACCACAATATAGGCAACTCTTACAGAGACAGGAATGGAGGTTAACAGGGCACTCACATGCAAACACTTTTAAATCACTTGGACCAGAACACCAGCCTGGCGGTGGGCATTTAGGCAAGCCCAAGGAAGACTTTTTGGAACCCTATTTGTAGGAGGGGTTACACCCATATGCCTCCTAAACATTCCCCTCCTGTGTCATTACATGCCATGAAGTATCTGCACTCCTTCTTTTCTTAAAAATGCTCCCTTCATGTACCTTATACACCCCCATGAGGTATTTAAAGTTCTCCATAATAACACCCCTCCCTCCTCTCTTCCAGGGAATATGTGCACACAATTCTTTAAAACTGAGACCCCGGAGGCAAACTGCCAGCTTTTCCACACTGAAGATGCTCTCTCCTTGTACCTTGTTTAACACTGTATGGTATTTTACTCTTTCAATCATATCCCCCTCTTTCCCTCCTTCCTTCTAGGAAGTACATATTTGGCTACCTAAGGCTTTATTCATATGACTTTTTGTGCAGGCCCTTCACCATTTTGGTTGCACTCCTCTGTACCATTTCCACCTTGTCAATGTCCTTTCAGAGTTGGGATCTCCAGAACTGTACACAGAACTTGAGGTGGGGTCTCACCACCAATGATCTAAATATGGGTATTGTCACCTCTCTCTTTCCACTGGTATTTCCCATACCTATGCATCCAAGCATCCCGCTAGACTTTCCCACTGCCTTGTCACACTGTTTAGCTGTCTTTAGGTCATCAGTAATGATTATCACCCAGGTGTGATGGCAGCAACACTACAGCACCTTCCCCTCTGATGCATTGGCACATGCATTGCAATCCCTAGCTCCTCTCGTGGGTGAAGGTAGCATCATCACAGTTCCCTTCCCACCCCCATTGGATGTGATGTCAGCAACACTACAGTATCTGCCCTCTGGTGTATTGGCAGCAGTACTGCAATCCCCACATATTGGGTTTGATGGCAGCAACACCACTTCCCCCACCTTTCAGGCTGAAGGTAGCAGCTTTACATCACAGCCCCCCTTCCCCATCAGGTGTGATGGCAGCAACACTATAGCACCTTCCCCTCTAGTGTATTGGCAGCAGCACTACAATCCCCACATATTGTGTTTGATGGCAGTAACACCACTCCCAGCACTTACCATGGATGAATTTAGCAGCATCACATCCCCCTCGGGTGTGATGGCAGCAGCACTACAGTACCTTTCCATCTGGTGTATCGGCAGTAGCATGTGAATCCCCATATATTAGGTTATATTTGAGCAGCACCACTTCCAACACATCTCGGGGTGAACCATACTCCATGCATACTGTCACAACACCTGACCACATACGGCATGCATGCTATCACACAACTGAATATCATACCATCATGCACTCTGACACACAAACTAACACCATACTCCCATGCACTCTGTCACATCACTCAGCACAATACATGCTGGCATACCACCCAACACCATACCACCATGCACTCTGGCACACAAACCAAAATCGTACCCCCATGCACTACTACATTCACAGTGACACTACATAGTAATGTACGTTGATGCACCTAATTACCCCATACCCCATGCATGCTGGTACGCCACCAAACAACATACTCCCATGCACTCTGACATACCTCACAGCTCCACAGCCCATGTAGTGTGACCAAGCATCCAAACCTATACCACCATGCATGCTGTCTCACAAACCAACATCATACTGCCATGGAAGCTGACATACCTCTCCACCCCATTCCACCACGCACTGTGTCGCAACACCTGACACCATACCCTATGACTGCTGGCACACAACCCACCACTATACCCCATTCACGCTGTCACACCAGCTGACACCATACACCCATGCACTCTGACACACAGAAAAAAAACATACTGCATGCACGCTGTTGCACCAACCAACACCATAAACACACATCCTGTGATGCACATCATGACCCCATAACCACATGCAATCTGATACACACCTGACATCATACACCATTCACCATGCACGCAGTCAGAGCAATGAGCATCATTCCATCATGCATGCTGATACTCCTCATGACCACATACCCCTATGCACACTGGCATACCAACTAACAGAATACTGTACGCACACTATCACACCACTCAATATAATACCCCTTTGCACTCTAAAACATAATCCAACACCATACCCCTATGCACTCTGTCATGCCACTCTACACCATACACACCGTCACACCACCTGACACCATACCACCATGAACACTGTAACACAAACCAACATTATACCTCCATGCATGCTGATACACCTCACAACCCTATACCCATATTCACGCAGCCACACCACTCAACTCCACACCCATGCATGCATTCACACCACCCAACACCATACCTCATGCGTGCTGTCACAACATCCCACACCATACCACCATGAATTTTGACACATCTCACAACCCCATACCACTATGCAATCTGACACAGCACCTGACATCACACTCCATGCACATTGCCACACAAACAAACATGATACTAGTCAAGCATGCTGACACATCTAAAGACCCAATACCCCCATGCACTTTGTCACATCAATCGACACCATACTCATGCATTCTGACAATGCATGCTGTCATGCCACCCAGGTTGGTATCACCATGCACTCTTACACACAAACCAAGATAATACCTTCATGCAATGTAACATACACTGCAACACCATACTGCTATGCACACTGAGAGACAACACAAATCCACAGCCCCATGTACACTGTCATTCCACTCGACACTATGCACCATACACACTGTCACACCACATAGCACCATTCCACTGTGCAGTCTGATACACTAGCCAACATCATACCCCTGTGTACTATGACATACACAGCATTACCAAACTCCCAAGCACATTGACACACCTCACAACCCCATACCCCCATGCATGCTGTCACTCCACCCAAAACCATACTCCATGCACGCTGCCACACAGCCCTGCACTATACCTCTATGTATGCTGACACAGAGTGACACTATACCACATGCACACTGTCAAGCCAACTGACACCATACCCACATGCTCTCTGATAGAGATGCAGTGACATTTTATTTCACGGGTGAAATTATGGTGAAATCACCAATTTCACCTAGCAAAAAATTTTGTGAAATTATGGCCTGTTGGCAAAAATTTCACTGGCGGTGTGCATGATTTACCTCGCATCTAAGGCAAGATTAGGTGAAGCTGGGCATTTCGCTTTGCTGGTTATCACATGGTTGAGTCTAAACAGGCAGTAAGTGAGTGGTTCATTTCCTGTACTATGTATCTTGAGGAAGCAGGCAGCATTTATACTCCCTGTGACTGCCGAGTGCACTTTTACACCTAAAGTGCTTATTTTATGCTATTTTTTTCTTTTTTTTGTTTTTGTTTGTCTTTGTCATAGTTCTTATTTTAGTACCTGGTGATTGTGTTTATGTGTGTGTCCCCCCAGCTGTCTCTGAGTTTCTGTTCCTCTGTTTTGTTTGTTTGTTTGAATTGGTGGTGTTTGTGGATTGTGGACATAATGGAGAAGGGTGAAGACAGTGGGGCACCTATACGTGCATTTCAGCTAACCATCACAAATGAAATGCCACTGCAGGGCCTTTTTACTCCAGCACCATCACCCAGCAGCAAACTGTGCCCCCTCACCAGCAGCAGTTGGAGACAGTGCCCCCTCCCCAGTACCAGGAGGATACTGTTCCTCCACCCAGGTAGCAGGAGACCATGCCCCCTCCCAATCAGCCAGATGAGTCAGTGCTTGAGACATTACCTGCGGCACCCCCCATGGCTCAGGTCCCTCTCACCCTCTGTGACTTGAATCATGTCTCCTCCGAGGGTATACCCCTGGCCTGGATTTCTGACTCCCAGGTGCAGAACCTTGCACTTCCCCACATTGAATTTTAGTTTCCATTTTCCTGATCACCTTTCCAGAGCCTCCAGATCCTCCTGCAAAGCCACCTTCCCCTCCTCCCCATCTACTACTGCACCCAGCTTTGAGTCATCTGCAAATACACTAATCTCACTCCTGATCCCCCTCCTCATGTCGAGATATAGGTGTTGAACAGGAGTGGCCCCAGCACTGACCCTTGTGGAACCCCACTAGTAACACACCTTGGGGATGAGGCTAACCCTGCAACTACCACCTTCTGAGTATGCTCAGAGAGCCAATTTCCTATCCATCTTAACAACTGTCTCCCTACCCCCATTTCCTTCAGCTTAGCCAGCAGGCCACTGTGGGGTACCGAATCAAATGCCTTGCTAAAATCCAGAAAGAGGAGTCATCTGATTCCTTGTTGTCTTTTCCTTCTCGAACTGAGCCCTCCAGCTCCGGATTGCAAATAGTGTGTGTTGTGCATGTTTCTTTCATCACAGGACCCCAACCAGCTGCGACGCCTGTCTACCCCAGGCAACGTTCCTGGCTAGCCCACCTTACTCCCACCTGGGTACCCAGACTGTGTGACTGTGTAGGGACTCTGAAGTGCACGCATGACTGTCTGATCAATCTAGAACTTAAGCCAATCAACCTGATTATGCCCCTTCCTTGTTCAAGCCCCCTTAATAAATCAGATCTAATTCTGGTTGCATTTAACCTGACTGTGGTTTCAGTTTGTACCAAAAGCACTGTACTGTTGTTGTTTGCTGTGCCTAACCTTGTTTTACAAGGGGTCTCCAGGGTCAAACTGGTGGAACCAGCCTTGGTGGTAAGTGCAAACTGTGTGGGTAATTGCACGGTGATTAAGGGTCATTGCAAAACTGATTACTGTATATTGTTCAGGTCACTAGAAGGGAAAGGGGGGGCTACAGTGTCCTGGAGGGTGACCACTAACAACCATGACCTCTAGGTGGAGGAACCCATTTCAGTACCCAGGCCCCTTAACCTGCAACAAGCCAAGCAGGCAGGGGTAGTAGCCCTTGGGGTAGCGCCGCCTAAGGGTTACATTTGTATGATTTTACTGTACATGTTTATGCGCCTACTGCCGTCACTTTCTTATGACTGTTTCACTCCCTGTTGTACCCCTTAAAGGCTTCAGTGCCCCCCCCACACACGGATGCACCTGTAAACCAGCCTTGACTCACTGTGCCTAGCATAGAATCATAGAAGCATAGAAGCTTGATGGCAGAAAAAGGACCCTTCCGCCCATCAAGTCTTCCCATCCCTCCCTTTCATATACCCCTCCTCACCTGCCCCTGCCCTCCACCGCAATACTCAGCCCCACATACCCGTCCCATGCCTTCTTAAATTCCTCCACTGTTTTAGCTCACACCACTCCGTCTGGCAGCCTGTTCCAAGGCACCACCACCCACTCTGTGAAGAAGCGCCCCTCACATTGCCCCGAATCTATTTCATTGAAATCTGAGGCTGTGCCCTCTAGTTCTAGCTCACTCCTTCCTCTTTAGCAGATCCTCTTCTCCTACTTTATTTAGCCATTTTAGATACTTAAAGGTATTACTCATGTCACCCCTTTCCCTCCTTGTTTCCAGTGTGTACAGATTCAGCTCCTTATTCCTCTGCTTGTATGTCTTCCCCTGCATACCCTGCGCCATTTTTGTTGCCCTTCTCTGAACCCTCTCCAATCAATCTACATCCTTGTGGAGATGTGATTGCCAGAACTGAGCCCTGTACTCTAGTTGCAGCCTCACCATAGCTTTGTAGAGGTGCATTATTATCTCCCTCCTTCTGCTAGTAATGTCCCTGCCTATGCATGCCAACATTTCATTGGCCCTTCCCTCCACCCTGCTACACTGGAACCCTACCTTAAGGTTTCAGGGGACTATGATCCCCAGATGCCTTTCCTGTTCTGATTTTTTTTTATTTCCTCCCCGCCCAGTGTGTACCCTGCATGCATGTTTTTACTCCCTAGGTACATCACAGCGCATTTCTTGACATTAAATTTCAGCTGACACTTCCCAGTCCTCGAGCATCTAAAGATCCTTCCTCATGTCCTCCACCCGTCCTGGATGTCCACCCTATTGCTGATTTTTGCATTATCAGCAAATAGGCACACCGTCCCTCTTAAACCTTCTGCAATATAACTGATGTAGATGTTGAAGAGGAGCAGACCCAAAACTGAGCACTGTGGCAGCCCACTCCTTGCCCTTGCCATCTCGGAGTTCATCCCATTTGGTAACACTCTCCAAGTTCTCCCTGTTACCCATGCCTCCACCCAGGTTGTTATTTTCCCTCCCAACCCCATGCTTTCCATCTTGCTCACCAGCCTCCTGTGGGGGATGGTGTCAAAAGCCTTTCTGAAGTCCAAATAGGCCATGTCCACTGACCCCTTCAGGTCAATTACCTGAGTCAGCCAATCAAAGAACTCAGTTAGGTTGGCCGTGCATGATTTCCCCTTGGTGAAGCCATTCTGTCCACTGTCCTGCACACCACACACCTCCTAGGTAATCTACCACCCTCTCCTTGATTAATGTCTCAAATACCTTCCCCACCACAGACGTAAGACTGATTGGGGAGTAGTTATCCTTCAGCTCCCTGTTGCCTCCCTTGTGTAAGGGCACCTCTTACACCTTCCTCCAGTCCTCCGGCACCCTCCCTGTATCCAGGGACAGGTTGAAAAGCCTTGTGATGGGTGCAGTGATCTTATGCCTCGATTCCCTGATCACTCTGGGGTGTAACCCATAAGGTCCCATTGCCTTGTCCACCCTTACTCTATCTAGCTCTGCCCTGACCCTATCCACAGTGAACAGAATCTGATCCACTCATTTGTCCTCCCTCCTTCCCCTTAGACTTTAGCTCCAGGCCCCTGCCTTCCTCTTCATCCATGAATACTGAGATAAAGTACTTATTTAATGCATCTGCTTTTACGTAGTCCTGCTCCAAGCTTATCCCTCCTCCCCCCCCTCTAGCAATACCCTGCCCAGCCCTTCTCCTCTCCCTCATGTATCTGAAAAATGTTTTATCCCCCTCTTTGAGTTTTTAGCTATTTTCTCCTCAGTGGCTGCTTTTGCCCCTCTGATCTACCTCCCTGCCAAACTCTTCTTCTTCCTGTACTCCTCCCTATCTTCCTCTCACAGTGTCCTCTTAAATTTTCTGCAAGCCTTCCTCCTTTCCTTAACTGCCCCGCCACCTCCCTAGTGAACCACAGTAGTCTCCTCCCCCTCTTGCTCTTCCTGACCTTTTTTATGCACATTTCCACTGCTTCCTGAACACCTCCCCTGATAGCTTTCCATAATTCCTCCACTGTTTCTATATTCACCTTACTTTCCATTTTTTCTCTATCTTACTCAACTTATCAAAGTTTGTGTGTCTGAAGTTCATGACTGACATACTGGTTTTACTTGTCTCTCTTCTTTCCCTGACCCTGAACCATACCATGCTGTGGTCACTGGTGCCCAAGACTTCTCCCACCTGTACCTCTTCCACACTTTCCCCGTTAGTCAGGACTACCTCTAACAATCTGCTTCCCATCATTGGCTCTAATATGTCTCTGCTCCTTGCCAGTGCTGCATCTGGGATTTCCCAGTTAACATCTGGGAGGTTCAGGTCACCCACCAGTAGCAGTTCTTCTTTCTGGGCCAGCCTCATGATTGCCTTAGTTAGCCATTTATTATCCACCTCCCCTTTTGCAGGAGACCTGTATACCACCCCCAACCACAGGGATTCATCCCTCTTCCTAACTAGTGTTACCACAGTAGATCAGTCTCCCCTTCCTACTTCTGCCCTTTGGTTACACTAATGATTTCCCTGATGTATAGGGCAAATACCCCTTCTTTCCTCCCTGTCCCAGCTGAGCAGTCTATATCCTGAAATAGTTGTTTCCCAGGAGTGATGCTCTGTTCACCACTTCTTACTCATTGCAATTAGATCTAATCCCTCATCCCTCATGATGGCCTCCAGGTTCACACTTTTAGTTCCCAAACTTCTGGCATTTGCTGGTAATCCCCTTCTCCAGCCTCCCCCATTGTTCCCCCTTCACCCATTTCCCTCTTGCCCAACAATGTAATGCTATCCTGGAGGGCTTGTAGAACCCCAAACTTTCTTCCTTGTGGAGCAGATTCCCCCCAACCTAGTTTAAATTGTGGGTATCCACTATCAATTCTTCTAGTTTGCTTTTTAGTACAGCCACCCCCTCCATAGTCAGGTGCAGTCTGTCTGGGGCAAACAAGCTCTTGTCCCCCCACATTGAGTCCCAGTTCCTTAACAACCCTTACCCCATTTTCTCACCCCACCCCACCAGCCACTCATTGAACTACCTTGTCCTCATTTGCCTATCAGTGCTTGCCCTTGGTAATGGTAGTACCTCTGAAAAAAGTCATTAATTTGAACCCCTACAGTATCTAGCAAGAGCTCTTAATCTTGCCTGTACTTCCATCGGGCGATTTCTGGCCAGGTCATTCATTCCCAGGTGGAACAGCAGGTGTGTTTTCTCATCCTGTTGCTTCCCCCTTGAGGTGATATAGTGAATGACCATAGCTGCCATCATGCCAGGCAGACAATCAACCCACAATGTGCTTTTGCCCACCCTGCCCCCCAATTAATTTTATTATAGAGTTCCCCAACCAGTAGAACCCTGCTCTCCATCTACTTCTGGTTATATCTCCCTTACATCTTGCCCCAAACCCCTGTATCCTATTTACTACCCTATTTTCAATACCCCCTTTGCCCATGTCACCTCCCAAAGTGCTGTCTTCACTCTGTGCCCCCTCAGCTTTGCGACACCCACAGGAGCTTTCTGCAAGGCTTCCTGCTTCCACCTCTCTATCTGTGAACTTTTCTCCTCCGTGTCTTTCTGCCCCTGCCTATGCCCTGACTGATTTTTCCTGGTGTCCATCGCCCTTCCCTGCTCCATCTAGCTTTTTCACATCTGGACACAAGCACACTGTCCCACCTCCTTTTAGGCTTGCCCATTGTTTTTACCTGATTGGGCATCCTCCTTTTCCAATTTTTCTGATCCTTCATTTGTGTCTGCCTCTCCTATTTCCCCTGTGTGCTCTTTCAACTCCATTGTTCCTGCTCTTCCCTCACATGTTGTGCCCCAAGTGGGGCAAATCTATGTTTTTGTTCTAGGCCCACTGCCTGTATCTCTCTGGTGGATAGTCATTCCATTGCTCTCTTCTCCCTTGTCCTCTGTGCAGGCTTTGGACTCTTATACTTTATCACCTTCCATTCCCCCTGGTTACTCTTGTTCTCTTTTCTGCCACTATCTGGGATTCCTGTATCCCCTCTGGAGCCTTCCCCTACATCCTCTCCTTACTTTCGTGCTCCTGTATTTCCCTCCATACCCCATCCCATCATTTCCTTCCCGTGCCCATGTTTGCTCCTTGTCCCCCTGCAGCCCACCGTTTAACTGCACCTAGCCCCCCCTAGCTGCAATAGCTCCTTCTGTGGGACTCCTCATGTCCTGTCTGCTACTTCTCTCCCTTTCCCATCTTAGTGTCCACCTCAACAATCTCACCTCCTCCCTTAGCTGTGCAATTTGCCTACATACCATGCATCCACCCATTTTCCAGACTACTGTATATCCAGTACCATGGATGACCCACAACCAGTACCTACCAGCCTCCCAAAGATGATCCCAGCCCTCGTAGCCTGGGGGGGACCCTGCTCTATATCCACCTTCACCCTGCTCCATTGGCTCCTCTAATGTGGTTGCCCCCCCATTTTCCCCTCTGGCCTATGGTTAGCTTTTGCGTTTAGGCCCAAGGATAACGTGTGTCACATTTCTAGACATGTTCTTGCATTGACATTCCTGATCACATGCTTATTTACACCATAACTATTGTTTTTGTACTTCTTCAAAATTCCTTACTTGTATGATTTTACAGTACAAGCTTACATTACTACTTCTATCACTGTTATTACTGTTTCACTCCCTGTTGTACCCTTTGAAGGATTCCTTGACACACCCCACCCACCCACGGATGCACCTGTAAACCAGTCCAGGCTTACTGTGCCTATACTGGTGACCACATCTTTAATAAATGATATTAATGTAGTTTCCATTTAAACCCCTTCAAACCATTTTTATAGTGGAGGTGCTTTTTGGTACTAAATCTTAAAACTTTCCAAGTTCTAGGGACTTCTGTTTGTAGGTCCATTTCTGTTGGTCCCAGAGTTCTGGGCAGAAAAATCCTAGGAAAAACAGGCTTGCACTTTGAAATCAGTAAAAGCCCTGGGACAGGATTCACAAAAAAAAGCACAAACTGCAGCACAAAGGTTTGTGCTGAGCCTTTCAATTGTGCATGGTCCAAAAGCTGCAATCAGGCAACAATCAAGCACAAATGGGGAAAAAATGAGTTATGTATACTGTACCACCACAATCAAATGCAGGTTATATGCAAATAGCCATGAAGGCATTTACTGTAACTGCCTGGACATGACATCCTCAGTTGTTTTTTCAGCCTTTCAAAACAGTACCCCTAAAGAAAACTATCATAATGAAGACAAAATACAGCTTGATATCCTCAATAAGGCATTCACGTTTACATGAAATGAAGTAAGATTGGTAGCCTAATCTTCACTCTTTCCTTCACCTCTCATTTACTCACACTACAGTCAGCATCAAGAAATGCAAACAGGAAGCGGGAGGGGTAGGAAATACAACAGCTTTGCTAAATGATAGAAATAAAACAGCTAACATGAACAAAATAAAACTCAGTCCCCTCTTCTTACCATTCAGAAGAAAAAACAAAATCAGACCAATTTCTTGCTAGAAGATGCTGATCATTAGCAAAACAAAAGTGACAAACCATGCCTAGACACTGAATTTCAAGCCCCTTCATAAAGAATGAATAACCAAAATGGCAAATAAATCAATAAATAATGGGGAAATGAGACTTTAACATAAAGTGGGACCCCAACCCCTCTCTGACTGCAACTCCATTACCCAACAACACAACCTCTATCAGCTTATTGCTACCTACACTCAACTCAACAACTGGACTAACAATCACTCGACCCTCGACTGGATCCTTACATCTCAAGATGGCAAAGTGTCTCATACTGACACTCTGTCTGATGCCAGTAGTGACCACTACCCTATCTACTACAATGGGTGCACCAAATCCCCCCATCCCCACCCACATTCCTGACCTTCCGTGACTTCTCTCACTGTGACACCCTTCAGCTACATGATGACCTCAGGCACCTTGACTAGACTGACCACTATAATGCCTCCAATGTTGACCAAGCCCTTGGTATCTTTGTCACAGCTCTCTAAACCATCCAAGATAAACACTTTCCATGCACTAGACATAGAGTGGAAAGGGAAAACATTCAGTGGCTCTTATCTGCCCTTCTCAAGCTGATGAAAGACGGTGATCTGGCATCAGCTGCTTATAAAACTGCCCCATCCACTACCCTCTGGAATACCTACAGACAAGTGTGTAATCGCTGCAAATGCCACATCAAAACTAATAAATTAGCCTACTTCAAATCTCTGCAGACTAAACATTTGAGTAACCCCAAGTACTTTTGGTCTGCCATTAAGCAGTCCCTGTAACTCCTTAATACTCAAGAAGGCCACTGGACTGACCCTGCTGAAATTGTGACTGCACTTAATACCCATTTCTCCAACCTTAGTAATTACCTTGCTAAATTACCCCTCTTCCAACTTGCCCAACCCGCTTACTCCACTCTAAACAGTCCCTCTTTCTACTTTAAAACCATCTCCCAACCAGCTGTTCTTAAACTCCTCCTCAGCCTGCCATCTCGTGGGAGTGCAGGTAGTGATGGACTGTCCTCCCGTTTCTTAAAACTAGCCGCTCATGGCATTACCTACCAACTCACCTTCATTTGTATCCTCTCTCTCACTATGGCCTCTGTCCCTACTGCCTGGAACCAGGCCAAAATTGTTTCCATCCATAAAGCAGGTGACCCTAGGCTCATGGACAACTACTGCCCCATTTCCTTACTACCGCTCCTAGGAAAACTACTGGAGAAGGCAACAAACTGCCAAATCAGTGAACACATAATGAAATACAATCTCCTTTGCCCTTAGCAGCATGGTTTTAGGAAGGGACATAGCACTACCACAGCACTGGCTGTATTCACTGAAAATTGTCCTTGGCCTCACCCCCCATGCCCTAAGCCAATTTATCCTCACAACATCACCAGGCAGAACAACCCACAGCTTGAACAAACCACTGCTATGGGTACCACGTGGCTGGACCACCCAATTCCAGCAAACTTTCTGCTACAAAGCCACATCCTGGATGAATGCCCTCCCCCAGCCTAATCATGGAAGAAACCAGGCTCGGCCCTTTCAAAACCAGACTAAGGAATCACCTACAAGCCTCAAACCTGTGTGACTGCAGCTGACCCTCACCCCGTAGACCCCCCAACTTCTCTGACCCCCTATAGCACAATGGCCCAAACCATCAAAATTTTCTTTGACAAGCAGCCACCTTGGAAACTCTCTGCTCCTCTATGACTGTGCAGCTCTAGTGCTAAATCATCCCTACCCTAGAAGGGTAGCTCACCCTCTGAAACAAATGTACCACCACGTGTTGAAAAGAAATAATTGTTTTCCATTACTGTGTATGATCTATGTTATGTGCTAACATCCAGTAAAACATGTATTGTTTCCCCGTTCTTTATGTATGATGTGGAACCTTTGTAAATGAGTCTTTGACTCAAAAGGTCTTTCTGATTATCTCAAATAAATAAATAAATAAATCACATTCTAAGGCAGATGGACGATGGGAAACTAACAGCTGCTGTGTTTGTTGATCTGTCTAAAGAGTTAGACTTTATTAATTATAACCTGCTATTAGGAAAACTCACTGCCCTTGGTTTTTCCACTGCCTCCACTGCTTGGTTCACCAGCTACCTCTCTGGCAGAACCCAAATGGTTTGCCTTGGTGATGCCTCCTCCTCCCTTCTGCCTGTCATGGTGGGAGTCCCCCAGGGTTCTGTCCTTGGCCCTCTCTTCTTCTCCCTCTTCATAAATTCTCTCCCATCAGTAGTTACCACTTGCAATTCACTTCCCTATGCAGATGACCTTATACTGTTCCTGAGTGACCCTTCCCCCACCTCCCTATCATACTCCCTCAGTGATGGCTACCACAAAGCCCATCACTGGTTCTCCAACAACAAACTTCTCATCAATGCTTCCAAAACAAAGGTCATGTTATTTGGCTCCAAACAAAAACTCCCTGCCCTTGCTCCTTCTTGCCTCAATCTCACAGTCCTTTTCCCAGACAATTCTCTACTCTATACTGTTAATACCTTCAAATACCAAGGGGTGATCCTTGATCCATCCCTTACATACACTGACCACATAGCTTCTCTTATAAAGTGCATAAACCAAAAGATTGGGCTCTGTTATCAGATCATTGATTACCTCACTCTGGATGCCTGCCCAGCTGTGGCCTGAGGCAATCTTCTGTCCCTCCTAGACTACAGGTGCCCTGTCTTCTTCCTTACCACTGTAACAAACCTAATATGGCTTAACTCTACTTATAATTGAATTTGTCACTTTGCACTCCACGCTCCTCTCACTACTCATCACTGTTCTCTCTATCAGTCCATAAACTGGCTCCCCCTCAAGCTGGAGGCTCCTATCTCCTGGCCTGTACAGTTGGAGATGCCCTCCACAATCCCTCTCTCTCATCTCTATCTACTCTTTTCAAACCCAGAATCTTCAGGTGGAATTTGTGTCAGTCATCACACCTACAACTTGAATGTCCCAAAATCACTACAAATATGGACATAAGAGCTCTCTCAGTGGCTGCCCCCTCGCTTTGGAATGACCTACTCCATCCCTTCATTCTCATGACCCCCTGCTCAACTTAAATGCTATGATAAGAGCTCACTTCCTATCCTCCTTTGTCTTTGACTGTCCTTTGGTACCTACTCCTTCTGTTTCCTCCTCTGTTACCCCCACCTTCTCCATCCTTTGAGCATCTACCCATTTTGACCAGTGTTTTCCCCAACACTGCCTCACTTGTACCTGCAGTCCTTTCTCCTACACACATGTACCTCCCTCTCATGTGACTGTCTGTGGTCGTAATGACTTAGTTTTTTGATTGCCTATGTAGATTTTCAGTTTCCCTTTTGATGCATGTTATGCTCTCTACAGTGTATTTACTGTATCAATAAAAAACACTGCACCCCCCCACACATACACTACTGTATTGTGCCTGTTTAGTTGAACCCCCGGTTCACTGTTTGTATATATTATGTACATGATGTAACTATGTTTATTTTGCTTTTTATTGTTGCTTTGTAATTATTGGTACCTATATTGTTTGCCAGTATCTAGCCCAGGCTGGGCCTGAAAAAGGTCTTCAGATCAGTGCCCCATCCTAGTTATCAAATGAATAAATAAAATAAAAAATAAATAAAGGGCTCTTAGGTGAAGTAGAAACTTTTTTTGGCTTGGTATATGGCCCGATCATTGGATATGAGATTTTTTTCTCTCAACTATCTCAAGTAGTAATAGAGTTGGAGGCTGATAAGGTATTTATGGTAGGAGATTTTAATGCTGTATTAAATCCAAAAATAGATAAATCCCCAAGCCCTATATCTTCTGACTATAGAACCTCCTAGCTATTACAAAATGTTTTAAATTAACATAATTTACTTAATACATGGTGAAATATGAACCCTACTAAAGTTAATTATACTTTTTGAGCTAAACATATTAATGTTTTTTTTATTTATTTTAGTCTTTGGTAACGGGGTAAGGGCCACTAGGCACAAGTGCCTGTTTTCAGGGGTGAGCTGGGAGCATTGAGTGGTTAAGTGACTTGCTCAGAGTCACACAGTATGCAAGTGGAGGTTGTGAGAATCATACCTAGGTCTGGTCTGCTGGATGTACCAAGCTCATTCATAGCTCATTACTCTAACCTCTAGGCTATACTGATAGCCATATCTATACTAGATTACAAGTTTGCTAACAAAGAAGTTATTAAAGACATTACAAAAACTGAGATAGATATAATTTCAATTTCAGATCATGCTTTGGTCCTAATACAATGCATCCCCACCAGGTATCATAAAAGAATACCTCAATGGAAATTCCAGAATACTTTATTACAAGACCCTGACTTTATAACATACATCAATAACTATATTTCCTAATTTGGGAATATTAACTATAAGGACCAAAGTGTTTCTGAGATATGGGACTCATTCAAAGCTACCATTAGAGGATATATAATTTCGTATCAGATCAAACAACAATAGAACACAAGAGGAAATAAACAGGCTAGACCAAAATATATTAGATTTACAGTATAAAGTAGGTATAGACCAAGTAAAGTTTCAATCAATTTTAGATAAAAAAATAACAGAGAAAAAAATTGAACTAAGAAGGTTGAAAAAATATTATGAAACTTGAAAATAAATTATATTTCTATGTGGGCAAATCTGGAAAAATGTTAGCGCATGCTCTCAAAAAGCAAAAAGAGAGCATAATACAATAACATATAAAAAGCCCTTCCCAAAAAATAGTAACAAGTGACATAGAAATAGCTAATATATTTACAGGTTATTACAGTTCAATATATAATATAGAAAACAAAAATACTGACCTAGGAGACCTTGACTGCTATCTAAAAAATACTCAATTGTCGGAATTATAATTACATTTTGACAATTTTTCAGAACTTTAAGTGCTAGAAGAGATTAAATCCATGAAAAAATATCCTCTCCAGGGCTGGATGGTTTTACATCCGAATTTTATCAAACATTCATTAGAGGTTTAATACCATGATTAGCTAGAATAGCAGGAGAAATGGCAAATGGGTTGCAGCTCCCAAATTTTTTTTATGATGCAAATATTGTGTTATTACCCAAAGGAAAATAAGGACACATTGCTTCTGGAAAATTATTCCATAGCACTATTAAACGGTGATTACAAAATAATGTCTAAATTATTTGCTGGGCAAACTCTAACACAAATACAACAAATTATACATGTTGATCAAAAAGGCTTTGTTAAGGGTAGAAATATTTTTGAAGGACTAGCAGAAGTACAAGTGGCTTTTTCACTAGTTCCAGACATACATCCAGAAACCATTGCAATAGCTCTGGATGCCTCCAAAGAATTTGATTTGGTAAACTGGCACTTCATGTTCCAAACACTACATATATATGGGGATTTGATTTGCGTATAATAAATGCTGTGAAAGCTCTATACAAACATCCAATAGCCTCCTTTAGAACCAATACCTACACGTTGGAACCTATAACTATGCAAAATGGGGTTAGACAAGGTTGTTCCCTGTCCCCCATTTTGTTTATTCTAACATTAGTTAAATCATATTAGGAAAAATAAAAGAATTGTAGGAATAGGCAAGGGAATAAACCATTTTAGATTAAATGTTTATGCGGACAATATCCTAGTAATAATTTCAGATCCAAAAAGTTCACTTCCATTGTTATTAAAGGAATTTAGCAGATATTTCTGATTCTCCAATTACACATTAAATAAAACAAAATCTGTGATATTATGCCAAACAATATTAGCCTGGAGACAAAAAAAATGATTTTGGAGATGCAAATTAAAAATACGATTAAATATTTAGGTGTTCAATTGACAAATAATATACAGAGAACAATAGAATTTAATTTGAAAGTACACATGGATAAAATATAACACATGCTATCTATATGGCAAGATAGAGCTCGTTCATTGTGGGGGAAAATAAAATCACTTAAAATGATGATTATGAATTGAGGATCGTAAATAGAGGAATCTGATTGGCCATGAGCTCTTTGAAGCCGTGATGATGTTGGGCTACATCATCACAGTTTCAAAAAGTTCTGGCACACCAGCCTCTTTGCTCTCTACTGTCTGAGAACTATTTTTTTCAAAATGTACTCCTACGCCACCCAAAAGCTCATTCATAAAATGTTTTAAAACCTGTTTGTTTTATTTTTTTTATTTATAAAACTTCAAACTTGGTTCAAAATAGCAATAAGTCACTCCAGGGTGTGGTATATCATGGGATATCATCACTTCTTGGGTGGTTGGATGCACTCTGCTTGCAGCCTCATGCCCAACCACCTGAGGTGCGATGATATCCCATAATATACCACACCCTGTCATGCCTTATTGCTTAATTATGCCTCTTCTAATGTATTTGTTCCAGGACACAAAAGGGGAAATTCTGATCTCTTGGTTGGAACAAATGAAAAGATTGTTTAAAAAAAAAATAGTGAGGTGGAGTCCCTAGAATTTCTTGGGACAAATTAATTACCCTTCAGAAAGAAGGTGGGATTGGGTGCCCAGCTCCTTTGATATATTGTTGGGCACCAAAAGTAAAACAAGTTGTTTTCTGGCTGAGGTAAAACACGGAGGAGGAATTTGATGTTCTATGTCTGTCCCTCAGTCATAGACTGGTAAATGAAACCAACTTAAAAATATCTGATTTATTAGCTTTCCCACACTTGTTTAAAAAAGAACATAATCCAATAATAGCGACTTTACGGAGTATATGCAGCAAAATTATACATTTACTTTCCCTAAAAATAATTTCAGGCTATGTGCCAATATAACAGGCAATCCTAGAATATGGAATGAATACAATTCAATTACATTTACAAATAAAGAACTTAAAAATTAAAAATCCAGTAGATTGTTTGAGAGAAAACAATGTTATGCCAAGATCAGATGTCATGCTCTCATGTCAACAAAATCAGACTGGTTCTCCATGGTTAAAATACAATCTTCTGGAAAGTAAATCCAATAAATATATTTCACCAAAAGGGCATAATATACTTCAACATGATATGGATATATCAACAATCTTAGATTACTGTACAGATAAAAATAAATTAAGCATTATGCCATATATATATATATATATATATATATATATATATATATATATATGCTTCAATAATATATAAGAATACTCATAAGGTAATAAAAAATCTGAGTAAGGCTAAACTTAAATGGAAAGAGGGAATTAATGAGACGTGGAATGACTCTCAGTGGACCAAGGTGAGAATTAATGCCAATAAGCTCTATATCAATGCCAAAAATAAATCTATTCAATACAAAATTTTGGATAGGGCTTATATTACCCCTTACAAACTAAGTCACATTGACCTCTTGTGTCTACATACCTGATGGCACAATTGCTTTGAGAACACTAAGAAGATAGATCATTTTCATCTATTATGGGACTGTAAGGAAATATCATCTCGGTGGTTATATAGAAAACTGGAAGTTGAAAAATTAATTCATAGGCAAATCCTGTTTACTCCAAAAAATTTAATTTTTTATGATTTTGAATTCCTTAGCTTGGATAAAATTGGGAAAAAAATTCTTGCCTTGACCACCATGGCAATGAAAATAATTATTTTGGACAATTGGAACTCCACCAAGCCTTTTGATTCCATTAGATGGGGCAGTGTCTTTAAAACTATGCTCTATTATGAAAAACTGTTTGAAGAAATAGATGAAGGTAACATTTTATAGCGTACCTCCTGTAATGAAATCTTTAGACTTCTTCCTTCATTACTACAGATATAAGAGTTTCAGCAGGCTATGTCTCTGCACCTGTTAGAGAAGTTTATGTTTACTACAGTGGCGTGAAAAAGTATTTGCCCCCTTCCTGATTTTCTCTATTATTGCATATTTGTCACACTGGATGTTTTCAGGTCTTTAGAGAAAATGTAATATTAGATAAAGGGAACCTGAGTGAACAAATAACACTTGTTTTTTTTTTTTATTTCACTTATTTAATGAAAAAAAGTTAACCAACACCAACTGGCACTGTGTGAAAAAGTAATTGCCCCCTTACACTTAATAACTGGTTATGCCACATTTAGCTGCAATGACTGCAACCAAACACTTCCTATAATTCAATATCAGTCTTTCACATTGCTGTGGAGGAATTTTAACCCACTCTTCCTCGCAGAACTGCTTTAATTCAGTAACATTCGGTAGGTTTTCGAGCATGACCTGCTCGTTTCAGGTCCTGCCACAGCATCTCTATTGGGTTTAAGTCTGGACTTTGACTAGGCCACTCCAAAACTTTAATTTTACTTCTTTTTAGCCATTCTGATGTGGACTTGCTTTTGTGTTTTGGATCATTGTCTTGCTGCATGGCCCAACTACGCTTCAGCTTCAGCTGACGGAAGGATGACCGGACATTCTCCTGAAGAATTTTCTGGTACAGAGCAGAATTCATGGTTCCTTTAATTATGGCAAGTCATCCAGGTCCTTAGGCAGCAAAGCATCCCCACACCATCACACTACCACCACCATGTTTGACTGTTGGTATGGTGTTCTTATTGTGGAATGCTGTGTTTGCTTTACGCGAGACATTATGGGATCCATGTCATCCAAAAAGTTCCACTTTGGACTCATCTGTCCATAGAACATTTTCCCAAAAGGCTTGTGGATCATCCAGGTGCTTCTTGGCAAATGAGAGACGAGCATTTATGTTCTTCTTGGTTAGCAGTGGTTTCCACCTTGCTACTTCCTACATGAAGCCCATTTTTGCCAGTCTCTTTCTGATTGTGGAGTCGTGAACACTGACCTTAGCTGAGGCAAGAGAAGCCTGCAGTTCTTTGGATGTTGTTTTAGGATCCTTTGAGACTTCCTGAATGATTTTACGTCGCGCCTTGGAGTAATTTTGGCAGGCCGCCCACTCCTGGGAAGATTCACTACTGTTCCAAGTGTTCTCCATTTGGAGATTATGGCTCACACTGTGGTTTGATGGAGTCCCAGAGCCTTAGAAATAGCTTTGTAACCCTTTCCAGACTGATAGAGGGCAACAAATTTTTTTCTGATCTTTTTCAGGAACTTCCTTTGATCATGGCATAATGTGCTTGTTGAATCTTTGTGCTGCTGTAGCGTGACTCTGATGGTAAGGTCAAAATAAGTGAGATTTATATTGAGCAGGGCTGGCTGTAATCAAGCCTGGCTGTGTTCAATCAGCTGACTCTAATTATCCCTTTAATTGGGTTGATTTAACTAGGGGCAATTACTTTTCACACAGTGCCCTGGTGTTGGTTAACTTTTTTTCATTAAATAAATGAAATAAGTAAAAAAAAAAAAGTGTTATTTGTTCACTCAGGTTCCCTTTATCTAATACTATATTTTGTCTAAAGACCTGAAAACATCCAGTGTGACACATATGCAATAATAGAGAAAATCAGGAAGGGGGAAAATACTTTTTCACGCCACTGTATATTGGGATAAGGGAGAGAGGGCTTATAAATAAGGATATGTATATATACGATAAGTAATGTTTCAGGTGGAAGAACGACTTGAATGATGAACTTCTAGAAATGTTTGTACTTATTTACATATCTTTATAATAAAAAGACATTGGAAAAAAAAAGAAGGGATGGCTGCATCATTTTAGGCTTTTCTGTTAAACGTTATGATTGGGGATTTTATTATTTTTTGTGAGAAAAAACAAACCCCTTTCAATAAAATACCTCTCAGTTTGAATGCTGTTTTCACACTAAAGAGGTGGAAAGTTGCAGCCAGTGTGTGGGCATGCTTGGAGATGCTGTTTAACTGTAGTTATTGCCACATGTGTGGTGAAGTGCAAATAGTGCCTCTCGGTGACCTACTGTTAGGATAAATGAGATACTGTGAGGATAAATGCAATACCCTCACTGTAGGTCAGACCTCCCTGGAAATATGGGCAATATTTGCCAAACATTACCCTCACTGACATTACATGTAAATATATATTACAGGCAAAAAACTCCATTTAATGCATCAGTTAGGGTTGTTCCACAGTGACAAAAGTGAGGAAATTCAATGTTAAGGTTGAAACCCCCCCTTGCACCCCTCCAGCCCACCCCCACAACCGGCATCGGGGTGTGCGTTGGGGTCATCGGCCCTAACTTTCACCCCATCACACATGGAAAGAAGCTGAGGAATAGGAGAATGGGGTGAAAGTTAGGACCAACGACCCCAATGCACACTGCAATGCCAGTTGGGGGGTGGGCTGGTGGGGTGCAAGGGGGTTTCAACCCTAGCATCGAATTTCCTCACTTTTGTCATGAGGAACAACCCTAACTGATGCATTAAGCAGAGTTTTTTGCCTCTAATTTCCCTTCTTTTTGAGAATGATAATGAGAAATAGTTAATGCAATTTAGCAGTGGTAGTGCAGGGCCCAAACCCACCATGTGATGTCTTGTAACATAGTAACACGGTGCCTGTAAATGCAAATGGTAATGGGCATGGTGACACAAAGTGAAACAGAAAGAGAAACAGTACTGTAGACACAAATGGTAAAAATAATGCAACTCAAGCTCAAATGAAAATGCAAAGGGTAACACGCACATGGTGGCGTAGACGGGAACAGTAAGTGAAACGGGTACGGAACTGCAAGTGGAAGTGGTAAGGGTAATAGTAATGTAAGCATACATGCTGGTTTACTCCAAAAGCTGTATAGAGAAAGACAGAGAGTACAGAGAATGTATGCATAATAATGGGTCTCGGAGCAGAAAATGAGGAGTTGGAATACTAAATTGCTTATATCTCAGGAACCGTACTACGTAGAAAAACAGTTTAAAAGTCATATGATTTATGACTTTCCTGGCTAGTTTTGTACTTTGCCCCTAGCAGGGGGCTAAGTGTTTTTCCAATGAAAAGTCTGTATCTCGCACCATTTCCGAGATACGGGTCCTGAAAGGCACGGCGAATGCCGTAATGTTATCCTATGGGAAAAAAGAGAAGTTTGGAGTCCCATAACTTTGCCACCCTGTAATATTTGTTCAACAAACCACCAAAAGGCACATCTGTGGGATGTTGGCTTTCTTCCCTCCAAATTTCAGTGTAAAAGACCAAACCTTTATTTTGCAGCAGGGTAGCAAAGAACTGCTGTAATTTTGGGCATAGTCTGGAAAAGTAGTGTAGCAATTTGTGAAAGCTTTCGCAAAACTTTGCGACACTACTTTGCGAAAGTACTTTTTCCAGAAACTTGAAAAACATATTTCTAGGGTGTTTAACCTCAAAATAAAGACACGCCTAGCATCCTCATGGTCTGACTAGGTAAACACAAAAAGAACTGTGTTGCTAGAAGGTCCCAAATTTAAATGCCAAGCATTTTTCTGATCACCAACTGAAAACAAAATGGTGGATTTGCAAAAGTAAAAGGGCAATTTGTGAAAGTAAAAACTGCATTTGTGAAAGTGTTGAACTTTTTGTTAACTTTTCCCTTTGACTTATAATAGGAACTTGTTTTTTAAATAACTTTTGAACCGTTCAATATTTTTTCATGAAATCTTCAAATGGCACATTGGGGACCCTGGCTCAATGTTCCCTGAAGTTTTCGGAGCAGTCGCACAAACCGTGCTACCTGTAGGGATGAGCAAAGAATTCAAAAAAGCATAAATGCGTGCATAGATCATGCTTAATAACTCTGCAGCTGTATATCCGAAAAGTACGGAAGTTTGCATATCCCAAGATGTATGGCTCTTGATCATGTATTCCAAATTTCAGGGAAATCCGTTGAATGGTTGCAAAGTTATTAAGGTGCAAAATTTTAGTTTTAAATGGCTCAATCAAACTATGGTAGCACTACTGTGCTACCATAATATATATATATATATATATATATATATATATATATTGTGGTAGCACGGTAGTGCTACCATAGTTAGGGTTGAGGAGCCATTTCTATGTTAAACCCCAAAACTTTGCACCTTAATAACTTTGCAACTGTTTGATGGATTTGCCTGAAATTTGGAATTTCTGATCAAGAACCATAGGCCTTGGGATCTGCCAAGTTTCGTACTGGTCTGTTATACGGCTGCGAAGTTATTAAGTGTGATCTGTGCACGCGTTTACGCTTTTCTGGAATTCTGTGGTCGCGTCTACAGGTCGTACGGTTTGTGTGACCGGCCTGGAATCTTCAGGGTACGTGCAGCTGGGGTCCCCGATGTGCCTTTCAAAGATTTTGTGAAAAAATATTAAACGGTTCAAAAGTTATTCAAAAAACAGTTTCCCATTATAAGTCAATGGGAAAAGTTAACAAAAAGTTCAACACTTTCGCAAATGCATTTTTACTTTCGCAAATAGGCCTGTTACTTTCGCAAATTGGCCATTTTGTTTTCAGTTGGTGATCAGAAAAATGGTTGGCATTTAAATTTGGGACCCTCTAGCAACCTAATTTTTTTTGTATTCACCTAGTAGGGCCCTGAGGATGCTTGCCATGTCTTTATTTTGTGAAAACACCCCAGAAATATGTTTTCAAATTTCTGAAAAGTATTTTCACAAATTACTTTGTGGTTTATTTAAAGTGTCGTAGAAATTTTATGTAAAGTCTTAAATTATGGCTAGTAATTTTCTAGTCTGTGGAAAATGACAGCAATTTTGGCACTGCACTGCAAAAAACCGTTGGGAGTTTTGGGCTGAAATTTGAGGAACGAGCCACATCTCACAGATGTGCCTTTCAGTGTTGTGTTGAAAAAAATATTACACGGTGGCAAAGTTATGGCACTCCAAAGTTGACAGTTTTTCCCATAGGATAACATTACGGCGCCCAAAGCACTACAGGAATCATTTGGCACCCTGCTGCAAAATAACGGTTTGGTCTTTTTTCCTGAAATTTGGAGGGAAGACAGCCAACAGTACACAGATGTGCCTTTCAGTAGTTTGGTGAAAAAATATCAAATGGCGGCAAAGTTACGGCACTCCAAAATTGACAGGTTTTCCCATAGGATAACATTACGGCGCCTTACACTTAACAGAAATCATTTGGAGCCCTGCTGCAAAATAACGGTTTGGTCTTTTTTCCTGAAATTTGGAGGGAAGACAGCCAACAGCCCACAGATGTGCCTTTCAGTAGTTTGGTGAAAAAACATTACAGGGAGGCAAAGTTATGGCACTTAACATTTCTTTTTTCCCATAGGATAACATTACGGGCGTTTCTCGCCGCCTTTTCAGGCCCTGTATCTCGAAACGTGCGAAGATACGGACTTTTGTCAGAGAAACTTCTTAGCCCCTAATGGGGCTAAGATACAAATTAGCCAGGACAGTTGTAAATAATATGACTTTTAAATTTTTTCTTCGTCAGACAGTTCCTGAGATATAATGTATTTAGTATTCCAAGATCTCATTTTCTGCGCCGATACTCATTATTTTGCATACATTATTTGTACTCACTGTCTTTCTCAATGCAGGTTTTGGGGAAACCAGCCTGTGCGCTTTACATTACTATTACTGTTGCCCTTTCCGCTATGGATCCGCACTCGCTTCACTCTACCATTGACGCCTCCGCGCCACCATGTGCTATCCTTTTATGCTTTCATTTGCACTTCATGCTTCTGTTATTTTTGCTATTTCTGTTTACAGTACTGTTTATCTTACTGTTTCACTTTACATCACCATGCCCATTGACATTTCTGTTTGCAGGCACCATGTTACTATGTGAGAACACATCACGTGGCAGACCATTCCCGCTTCACGCCACCATGTGCAAGCATCTTTCTGTTCTCATCTTCGCTTGTGTTACCATGTGCCACTGTTAGTATTTCTGTTTGCATTGCTGTCCCTGTTAGTATGCCACAACACATCATGTGGCGGGAGCGCGGGGCCCACTAACGATGACAGGGGAGGGGAGCGCGGGGCCCAAAGGGCCTCAAGGCCCGCCGCTGCATTACATTCACTATTTTCATTATCATTCTCAAAAGAAGGAATAGAGTAAACTCACACGTTATTGTTAGGTTAATTTATCGGCGACAAAGTGAGGAATTGTTAGTTGAGCTCTTTACTTCACCCCCCAACCGGGCATTAAAAGCGATTGGGATCGTGGGTCCTAACTTTCACCCCATTCTCCTATATGCTGCTTTACTATGTCATGGGGTGAGAGTTAGGCTGACGATCCTAATGCGCACCCCAATGCCGGTTGTGGGGGTGTGGGGTCCAAGGGGGTTTTCAACCCTAACAGTGAATTTCTTCACTTTTGTCGCTGTGGAACAACCCTAACTAATGCATTAAACGGAGTTTTTTGCTCTAATATATATATATATATATATATATATATATATATATATATATATATCTGTAATGATCCACAACAGGGTGGGCACTAAAGGATTTTAATGCACACCCCAGGGGCATGCTAAGGCACAAGGCTGAAGGACAAGTGTCCTTATGCCCCTGGAAAGTGCATTAAAATCCTTTAATGTACACTCTGGAGTGGTTTATCAAACTTGTAAAATGGGCCACCATCAAAAAAGAACTAGTTTGATTTACTCTGATAGGGATTCAAACGTATTTACTATTTTCAAAGGAGTGTACAATACATTATCTCTAAAACATCTAAAAACTGAAAAAAGTAGTCTTTATTAATGCATAAAATAGCATATCTCAGCAATAGGTTAACTACTACAGTACTTTGCAGTAAAAGTATTTATTAGTAGAGTTAGTTGAAAATAAGTATTTTGTCTAACATAAATGCACTGTAACATCTAAATGTGTAAAACATAAGCAGTGTTTAAAACATAATTTTCATTACACCATAGTTATATAGTTTCATTGAAGGCAACCTTCTCTTTATTTTGGTTTTTTTATTTATGTGTTGTGGTCTAGTACATAAAAGGAAAACTGCTATAGGATTGAGGTGAAAGGTTATTAAGAAAAAAACAACTTTAAACCTACCAGGTTACCTTTTTTGATGGGGAAGGGGGTAGATTTCAACTGAAAACACCTATATATGATTCAAATGTACGTGCTTTTCAAGTTCAAGTTCAAGTTCACGTTCATTATTACAGGAATTACTCCATTGAGCAAGCTCATTCACAAGGAGGTCCTGGAGATTTCAAACAATTCAATGATGTACATGATCTTATACAAAACAGATTTGGATAGCATGAGTAAACAGAAATGGCAGTGATAAGATACATCTTGGATTGTTGCAAATAACTGATACATTACATACAAAAAACTAACTGCACTATAGTGCATGTAGATGAAACACATAGAGTGAGACAAGTCTTCACTGGGGCAGAAGGAAAAGGAAAAAAGAAAAAAGTGAAAACATGGGGCTGTAGATGACATTGCAAAGGAGGGTGGTAGATTCAGAGGGACAGGAATATTGTGCACTGAGATGGGGTACAAGGAGGGGGTTCTAGGGGATGGTGGTGACTTTGGTAGGAGTAGGAGGAGTAGGGAGACAGGGAGGTGGAGGAAGAGAAGAGTGGTAGGTTCAGAAGGACAGGAATATTGTGCACAGAGTTAAGGGTACAGGGAGGGGGGACTAGGGGAGGGAGGAAGGGAGGTGACTGGGATAGGGGAGGAGGGGGTAGGGAGACAGGGAGGTGGAGGAAGGGAAGAAGTGCTAGGAGGCAGAATGGGTAAAAGGGATTGGGGTAGGAATATAGGGGCAGGGAAGGGGGTAGGGAGACAGGTAGGTGGAGGAAGGGAAGAATTGTTGAATGAATGAATCACATATCTGGAATGTGTAGTACGTTATGGGCTGCATGCCCATTGGATCATGCTGTGAACCAATGGGCGTGCAGCCCTACTAACTATCAGTCGGTGGGCAGTGGGGCAGCAGATGGGTGAGTGCTACACTCACCAGCTGACCGGGAACAGGGTGGTGGGGCTCAGTGGGAGGGGAGGGGGATACCACTAGACCACCAGGGATATTGGATGTGAGGTGTCTCTTCTTACAACAGATGCCCGCGATCGGGAAGACAGTGGGATCTTGGAGGGGGGGTGTCTTTTCTTGCAACAGATGCCCGCACTGGCAGAGTGCGGTCCACTGGACCACCAGGGATATAGGATGGGGGGGTTTCCTTATTAAAACAGATGCCCATGATTGGGCAGAAAGCGGTCTACTGGAACACCAGAGATACTGGTCGGGTTTTCTTTATTATTAACACAGATGCCCACGATCAGGCACATAGCAGTCCACTGGACCACCAGGGATATAAGACTTTTTTCTTTTTATGAATGCCCATGATCGGGCATGGGGGGGCACCACCAGGTGCAGCTGGAACTCGGGTGGCCACCCACAGGTGGCAGCTGCCGTGTTGCGCCCTGCAATGTGGCAGCTCACCTATGGGTGGCCATCAGTTGTTCCTTTTTTTCTTTGGCTTAACTTTGTGCTGGCGCAAGTAGGGGTTGCGCATGCATGGCTCTGCACATCCTGGGCTGAATATCAGGCTGTGCAAGTTATGCATGGGAACGCCCCCCCCCACCTGTTCCTGCATACATTACTGTTGCACTCCAGCGAATCGGGATTTGTGCATCGCACTTTTCCCTTTTCAATATCGCGCCAGGGTGCATCAGTGGTTTGTGCATGGTGCAACACTGTTGCGCCATGTGCAACCCTTTTGAATATCTGAGCCAGAATGTTTATCATGGGATGTTTACCATGGAATGCAGGGATTCAAAATTCTGCTCAGTTCCACTGGTAGAATGTTACTCTCCTAACATACTGTACACACAGGTTGGAATATTCAGAAATGCGCCAGAGGGAGGCGCAAGAGGGGTGCAGTGCAAATACAGTGTGGCATGGTGCATCCAGCATGATATTCAAAGGCTGCACATGACAGGATGCACCTGTGCAACATGGCTGATTATCACACGGATGTGCCATAACACAGTAATGGATGTGCCTGGGAGCAAGACAAGAAGCACCATAGCACAACCAGGGATACGCAGGGAAGCAAGCCACGTAGTTCATGAGCAGCAGTCACCAATGTGCAATGTGCACAGGAGCATGCCCCAGGATACACATGGAAAGGCAACAGGCACAGCAGGTGGCATGCCACAGGTGTGAGAGGTCTAACCACCTGGGTGCATAGTGCACCATGTGAGAGGCACAATGGCCACATGTGGGCACACTGCCCAGTAAGCAGGAGAAGAAAGTAGGCCCCTGACCATGCGCAACCCAGTGGGGCACGGTGACAGGGTGTCAACAATGGCCCCTGCCGCACAGCCCCTGGCAACACCAACAGGGAGGATGGGGACATGCCGCCCGGACCACTGGCAGCAACACACAGGCAAACAGCACACAAGGCACACAGCACATGACCTGGAAAGACAAGCCACAGCCACCCCACCCAACCCATGGTGGAACATTTCCAGGCACAACCCCCAACCACCCCAGCTGGACAACACAGCAGCTAGGCACACCACAGCAGCATGGCTCCATATGCCAGCCGCAAAGCAGACATAGACACAGAAGGGTAACTAAAAAATAATGTATTGCAACATGATAAATGAGACTATTTACAAATGTACAAGGGAAAGGGAAAGGAGGGGCCAGCCACAGACAGGGAGGCCATGGAAGGAAGGCAGGGGCAAAGGCAAAGGAAGGAGACAAGGGAGGGCAAGGGAGGTTGCTCAGGGAAGGGGTGAGGAATTCAACAGATGGTCACTATGGGTGTCCATGCCCCACTGCAGGCCATCATGGGCATTGGTGCCACCATCTTCTCTGGGACAGTGCCAGCTGCTGCACCACCTGTAGTGTGGCTGTTGTCACACATAGGATCTGCCAGAGAAGGCATGCATGTGGATCACGGGTCCCGACACCTACGACAAAGGAGTGAACACCTAATGAGTACATGGCTGGAATGCTGCAGCCCGCCACCACTGTGCACAGTGGGCATCATTGACATGTGCCTCTGGGCAGGCATGCCACCCCCCTCAGTGAGTGTGCCCACATGAGCTGCCTGCCCGGGTACCCACAGGCATGGACAGCACTGCACACCAACACTGCCCATGAGCAGCACACCACCACAAAGGCAGGCAGGGGACAAGGTCATTCAGTCATTTGGCAGTGGCACAGCCAGGACCTGGGTGCAACCACAGCCCACCTGCATCAGCTACCCACATGTGTGATAGCCCAATGCGGGTGCATAGGACACCACAGGCATGGCACAGCAGGGGAGGCCACGCACACACAGGGCCGTGCCCCACCCCCACCCCTGCTGCCCTCCCCACACAACACAGAAGCATGTAAATGTGCCTACCTGCATGCTGAGGTGCACCCTGAGGCTGTCCAGTTGCCATGTCCATGCAGCCTGCTACAGCCAGCCAGCTGCAGCTCCAGTGAGGCGGGCCTGCCTCTGATCCTCAGGGCCTAGGAGGAACATATGGAGAAAGACACATCAGTACCAGGCAACACCACAGGCCCCCTGGCACAGTGTGACACCTTGCGCATTGTGCCAGTGGCACGGTGGCACTGGGTAGCCACGGCATACCATCACTCCCAACAGGGTGCTCTGCACAAGCCACTCCCCACAGCATGGTGTGCTAATGGCACCGCCTATGGACCGCTGGATGGGAATGGGCACAGGCGCTATGCACTTACCTGGCCATGGCACAGCACCCCTCTGGATGTGTGCCTGTAGCATCTGCAGCTGCTCCTGGTCTCTCTGCTGCAGGTCCCTGTAGCAATGCCTGCACTGCCCCCTAGTGTGGTGAGCATCTGTGGCCTCTTCGAGACCATCAGCTACCTCTTGCCAAACATCAGTCCGAGGTCTGTTTAGGGGCACCTGACCAAACAGGGAGCCAGCATGTGGCTCCACTAGGGCCACGAGGTTGACCAACTCAATCTGTGTCCAGTTGGGGGCCCTGGGTGCTGTACAGCATGGCATGATAGCAGCTAGCTCGGCACGGCAAAATGGCATCCGGCAGCACACGTGCCAAACATGCTGCTAATGCGTGGCATGCTCCATGATGTGCTGCCAATGCCAATTGCACAAGGGCATAGGACACCCATGGGGTCAAGGGTCGGGCCACACAACCTGCGCCACAGCGCCATTGGGCATAGCAGGCATGATGCACATTAGGGCCACGTGGATGCCACAGTACACAGTCCTATTGCACACGAGTGCCATGGCACCAATAGCGCAGTGTTGCCATCGATGTCATGGCACCAGAGTGCCATCGGCTGACTGCCACCTGGGCACCATAGGCCATACAGCGCACTGGCATCACACGTGCAATAGCAGCCGGGTGCTGTACTGCCTAATGTACACATTACGTAGGCCGCACCGCTGTTGTACGTGCCAGTGGATCGCACATGCGCGCGGCACAGGTTGTTGCTCCTTGACTTGTGCATGTGCAACCCCATTATGCAATGCGTTACTTCACGATATTCAGTCACTATATGCAAATCATCTGATTAGCCTATCCATGGCACATCAGCTGCATTTGCATGTTATTATAGTTGTGCAACCCCTCATTTGCATGCGATGCACTATAAAGGCGTCAGGGGAATGCACAGGTTAAGGACCAGTATTGCATCTCTTAGTGGTGAGATACATGCTGTGGGGCTGGCTGGACAATGGAGTGGGAGGGTGGGGGCAATCCTTCCAGGCCATACTAACACATGTCTATCTTCACAGGAAGAAGCATGTCCGAGTGAGAGGAGACCAAACAGCATGGACCTGCACACATGCACAGGCCCAACTTCCCCAGGGCAGAGTCTGACACCCTATTCCAGGCATACCTGGACCAGGAGCCACTCCTGAGTGGCTCCACAGGCACCCCACAGGCCCGGGCAACAGCATGGGAGGGTGTGGCCTGTGCTATGAACCAGCAGGCCAGGCACCAGTGGTCTGTGCAGGAGTGCAAAAAGAAGGTTGGTATAGACTGGAGGAGCATCAAGGAGAAGGTGGCAGCCATCTGGGCAGCACGTGCTGCCACAGGTGGGAGTCAGCCTGATGTGCCCATCCTTATGCAGCAGGAGGAGATGGTGGCAGTCACCATGCAGTGCAGTGCAATCGAGGGGGTGCCCAGCAGTGGATTACAGATGGGTGGCAGCCCATCACTGCATGGTAGGCATGGCTGTGATGGGGGCATGGAGACAAGGTGGCTGAGGGTAGGGGTGGGCATCAGCAACACTAATGTGACTGTGTTCCCTTTCAGCTCCTGAGCACCTGCATGCTGCGTCAGGGGTGGGGGTGTCCACTGAGGGTGCAGTCCTGGACCCAGAAGACCTGTCATCCACCTCTACCAGATACCGTGGGCCAGATCGACTTCAGATCAGCACTGCTGTCCATCCAGATGCCAGTTGGGCAGTTGTGGACGAGGCCCTGGCTGCAATTCAGCATGATGCCAGGCATGGTGCCCTGTGTGCTAAGACACAGATCGGGGCATGGTCCACTTCTGATGATGATGACATCTACATAACGGGCAGTGATGTCGTGGCCACAGGGGAGACACCTGTACCACATGCCTGACATGGCAGCGCAGACGGTGACCCGGTGGTGGTTGCCTGCACACTGGCCACTGTGGCTGGTGTAGCCGAGGCTGCCACTGGTACAACTACAGCTGGCAGTGGTACTGTTGGTGGTGCAGCCGTGCCAGTGTTACCCTGCTCACAGTGGATGGAGGGGTGGCAGCAATGGCTGGACAGCATTGTGGGGGCCTAAGGCAGTGCCCGCCATTGGTGCACCACATGGTATCCAGCCCAAGGAGGGACTCGCTGTGCAGCATCCACCTTCATGGGGTGCTGGGCCACAGGGTGGGGATACACCCTTGGGTCGGCACAGTGCCCATGCTCCCCATGGTGCTGACCCCTTGGACGAGCATATCCATCTGCTCCAGGCCTCTTTTGAGCAGCAGGTGCTGGTCATGGCAGGGGTGTGTGCATTCCATGTAGAGCTGCACCAGGCAGAAGAGCATCAGGACAGGGACTTCACCCTGTTCCTGGCTGAGAACACACATATGCGGGTGGACACGGCTGCAGCCATGGATCGGCTGACCACTGCAGTCACGGCTGGACTGGCACCACTGGTCTGGTGCATGGCCATCTGTCGCTCACACCAGGGAGCGCATTCTCCACTCCTCAGGCACAGCGTCATGCGACCCCTATGGTGTCAATGCCAGGGTCAGCTGTGGGCATTCCCAGCACGCCTGGTGCAGGCATGTTTGGGGGCCTGCAGACACCTGCGTGGACCCAGTCACAGTCCTGCAGTGTCACCCCTGGGGGTCCATCTGTGACCACCCCTGTGTTGGACGCTCAGCCTGCGACCGCTGTGCATTCCCAGTGGGGACATCCACGTATCACTAGCAGCCGTGCTACTGTGCGGCAGTCCTGACTCACCCACCTCCATGTCCGCAGTATGCTGCTGCTGCCCTGTGTGCACATTGGTCCAGTGTGTGCATGTGCATCCCACGGCCATGGAATCTGTGGTTGATGCCGCACATGGCCCATGTGCACACTCACCCAGCTGCTGGCAGCTGTGGTGTGTGCATGATGATGCCAGCACTGTGCTGCTTGCCACTGTGCAGTGCCACTCAGTGTCTGACACATGCCTGGTGCCTGCCACTGGGCGGGGGCATGATGGGTCCTGTGTGCATGTGTACATGCATGGGTGTGTGTGGGTGTGTGTATGTGGTTTGTGGGCCTGTGCTGTGTTCTGCATTGGTGTCTGTTCCCCACACCTGTCCATGCTCCCCTTCTGCTGACCCTGGCATGGTGCACACTCATGCCTGCCTGTACACTCTGACAAGGGCACTGGCCCTGCCTGTGGCAATGTACACCTACCTGCGTGCTCCATAATGCTCCTCAGCGATTGTGTCCCTGTGCTGCTGGGCCATCCTTGTCAGCCGGGGATCCCTTCACCGGGGGGGGCTGCCCACCACCAACAGGCACGGTGGCCACGTCATCCCCATTGCTGTCCCCCTCTTCGACCTCTACAGCTATCCCATGGTCGGTGACCATGTCGCATAGTATACAGCAGGCCAGGAACAGGCCACAGGCCTTTGAGGGACTGTACTGTAGGGAACCACCAGACCTGTCCAGGCAATGGAACTGAGCCTTCAGCATCCCGAACACCCACTCAATGATGTTCCATGTGCTGGTGTATGCCTCATTGTACTGCTCCTGCTCCTGTGCTCGGGTCGACGGGCACTGGTATGGAGTGAGCAGCCATGGCTGGAGTGGGTAGCCACTGTCACCTGTGTGGAAAGATCTCTGTTTAGCATGGTAGCCTATGTCAATTCACCCCTCACCATCCTGGCCACACACCCTGCTCCCATGCCCTCGCGCCCACATACCCTGCCCTGCTGTACCCAGCATACTGCATCCACAGCATATTCACCAACTCGGTGGTCAGTGGGGATGTCAATACTCTCGAACCTGTGGCACAGTGCTGACTGGTGCCAGATGAAGGCATCATGTGCTCTTCCAGGGTGTGTGGCACAGACGTTTTATGCACCCTCTGGCATCGCACACCACCTGGCAATTGACACTGGGGTAGCCCTTCCTGTTTATGTAGGCTACCACCTCAGGGTTGGGTGGTGCACAGATGCCTACATGGATGCAGTTGATGGCCCCTAGTATGCCATGCAACCATGCCATCCTGTGGAACTCCTGCATGTTTGCTGTATGCTCTACCTGTGTGCTGAGGAAATGGATGTATTCCGCAGCATGTGGCAGCAGTGCGCTGAGGAACTGTGTGAGGAGCCTTGATGTGGCCAACAGAGTTATGTCTCTGGTGTCCTCTGTTAGTCTCTGGAAGATACCCGTGGCGAGCAGGCATATGACAGCCGTGACCATCATCTCCACCGACAGGGCATGGCCCCATCTTGTGGGTGCCTGCATCTCCTCACTGCACAGCTAAAAGAGCCACCTCAGAATGGCCCAGTTCAGGCTGTACTGGCCCATGATCTCTGTGTCACTATACTGCTCGATGTTGATCCGGGCATGGTACCACCTGTTCTGGGCATACCACAGACAGGCCTTTCCACAGCTGTGCTGGTCTGAGAGTTGACTCCTCACACCCCTCATTACTGCCACCATCTGGAATATGGCACTGGCCATGTCTTGGGTCATATGTCCTCCCCCCAGGTGGCATGTTCCCCTTGCCCCCCCCGGCTGTGGGCTGCTGTCTGTGCCCTTGCACTGGGTGCACCCCTGTTTGTGGCCACCTGGCCTGCAGTCTGTGGCCTCCACCTCCCACCTCTCCATGGCTCGGTTCAGCCCCTCCTGTGCAGGGTGTCACTGGCACTCACTGCATGAGGTCTTGCTCCCTGCCCCATGACACCACACACACATACACACACACACACACTCTCACTCTCCCCATACTCTGGCTCTTTCAGACTCCCTGGTCCCCACTCTGTGCCTCAGCCAGTCTGCCTCTCACTCTGTGGCTCCCCTTTGGCTGTTCTGCCTGTCCCCTCACTCTCCCACTATCTGGCTTCCCTGTTGTGCAATTTTATTCCCTCGCTTGCTCCCTCTTTTTATGGGCTCAAGTCTGCTCCACGCACAAGTCCCATTTGCTCCACACTTGTGCCATTCTTCTGCCATTGAATATCGCACTGCACCACATATTCATGGCTATGTCCCCTGCACTTGTGCATGCATTCATTATCACTGTGCACAGGTGCATTGGAAATTGCATGGCACATCTGTTGCCGCTGAATATCACTTTCCGGCACATTGGTGCAGTTGCGCCAGTGCATCACTGTTATGCATTGTGCAACTGCTCTGAATATCCTGCCCACAGACAACAAAGGCCTGTTTTAGAGACAGAGACTCAATTATCTCACTGTCAGGACAAGCAGAAGAGATTTCCCTCATGAGCAGGTAAAGGCATAAGGGAGATTTTTCGCTGTTAGTAAAGAAACAATTGTAATGAAATGCATAAACAATAATGTTTTTAATTTTTTTATGTATATAAGGAGATTGTGTTGATCACTGAAACAACATTTAATTAATTTGTTTTCTTTTTTATGTTCGCTTGCACACATGTGCAAGGAACGTTTTGGGAGAGTAGCACCCTTGAAGGTGTGCCTCTCCCATCCAATGCACTGCTCCCTTGAGCAGGCGTGGCGGTCCTGCACCAATGGGTGCAGGAGCTCTGTATGACAGCAGTGTTCCTCTGCTTCAAAGGAAAGCACCGCTGCCATACTGAGCGCCACCGTCACGCTGTCCCCATCACGTCACGCGATCCCCCCCACGCGTGTCATGCCACCCCCCCAAAGCTTTGGTGCCATGCTGGGAGCCCACCCCAGCATGGCAAACGTTGTTTGCCGATGGGGGTGCCCAATCCCCCGTCGGCTCCATGGTCCCCCCAAGCCATCCTGCTGCCACGCTGGGAGCCCACCCCAGCATGGCAAACGTTCCCTTTCTTTTGCCGACGGGGGTGCCCAATCCCCCATCGGCTCCTCGGCCCCCCGTGTACTTTGCCGACGAGGGTGTCCAATCCCCTGTTGGCTCCTCACCCCCCAGCCATCTTCTGCCATGCTGGGAGCCCACTGCAGTGTGGCAAACGTCCCACATAGTCCTTTTTTTTGTTAAAACCTGTAAAATAAAAACGGTCCCATGGCACATCTCCCAGCCCCTCCACAACCATTGCCCACCCTCTGTGCACCAGCCTCCCACACCCCCACCCCCCACTTACCTCCAGACTCCGGTGCAACGATCTTCAGTGGACCGGGAACATGGCTGCACTCTTCAAAGCGACTCAGAACTGAGGAAATGCGGTAGCTGTATAATGGGCTACATAGGGGGGTTTCAACTTTATTGTATATTTCAGTCATTTTTTGGAATTTTTGCACCAAATTTTCAACATGGAATTTTTGGGACCCCTTCTCATGAATGATGTCACTGTCATGGCGTTATTCGGGCCCGAAGGGTGATTTCGCAGGTACTGCGCAGTCACTGTGCAAAATCACCCTTTGGGCTTGAATAACACCATGACAGTGACATCATTCATGAGAAGGGTTCCCAAAAACCCCATGTTGAAAATTTGGTGCAACAATTCCAAAAAATGACTGTTTTACGAGCGTGCATTGCGCAGTTCCTACGCAGGCTCATAAGTTCGCGAATTTTCAATATTTTCACTCCAGATTTTCAACATTGCCATTTTATCACACCTTCTTATGAGTTGTATAGCTGTCATTTTTCACATTACACCCAAAACATGTTTCTGCCCATATGCGCTACAATGGTGCAGTCTGTGTAGAAATCAATGTATGGAACACATTAAGAAAATCACAGTGACACTGTTCTTGAGCAGACATCTTAAAATGGCTATGTTGAAAATTTGTGAAAAAAATCCTAAAATGACTGTTTTACGAGCGTCGTTGTGCAGTTCCTACGACGCTTTATCGCTTGATAATTTTCAATATTTGCACTCCAGATTTTCAACATTGCCATTTTACCACACCTCCTCATGAGCAGTACAACTGTCATTTTGACATCCTGCCCAAAATGTGTTTCTGCCCATGTAATGCACAATGGCGCGGTCGGTGTGAACTCAATGTATGGGACACATTAAGAAAATCACAGTGACATTGATCATGAGCAGAGGTCTTAAAATGGCTGTGCTGAAAATTTGGTGAACAAATTCCTAAAATAACCTGTTTCTGACGTGCGTTGTGCGAGTTCCATGCCTTTCAGTAAGTTTAATTTCAATATTTTCACTCAGATTTTCAACACTGCCATTTACCACACCTCCTTATGAGCAGTACAGCTGTCATTTTCACATCCTGCCCAAAACGTGTTTCCACCCATGTAGTGCACAATGGCGCAGTCGGTGTGCAAAATCAATGTATGGCACACAGTAAGACAATCACAGTGACACTGTTCATTAGCAGAGGTTTTAAAATGCCAGTGTTGACAATTTGGTGAAAAAATTCCTAACAATGACTGTTTTATGAGCGTGCATTGCACAGATCTCAAGCACGCTCCTAGGTTTGCGAATTTTCAATATTTCCACTCCAGATTTTCAACATTGCCATTTTACCACACTTCCTTATGAGCAGTACAGCTGTCATTTTTCACATCCTGCTCAAAATGTGTTTCCGCCTATGTAGCGCACAATGGGGGTAACAAAAAGGTCATGCTGACAATTTATTGTGCAAATATCAGCAAACGCACAGGGCATTAGGGTAAAGCACCATACATGCCAAACACCACTGCAAATACCTGTAAGCGAATGTTCGGCATTGACAAATGCTTGTTTTATTTAAGGTAGTTTTATTTCTAGGGCCCAGTTAAAGGTATTTACAGTGTAAAGATAGCCACCATGTTTGTGATGGAAGATCAGTTCTGGTTGCAGAGGGGCTGAAAGAGGATAGTTCTGGTTGTAGGAGGACTGATTCACTCATTGTGTGATGTGGTTTAGGACCTGGATGACTGTGCATATATAGAGATTTAATGTACACTCAGCTGATGTCTGTTGGCCATTGAGATGTCTAGATTTTTCTTGCCATTTTATATCTATTTATATATATATATATATATATATATATATATATATATATATTTGTGTGTATATATATATATATATATTGATGCAATCGTGAGGATAAAAACTGGCAAATAACCAGCAGTATTTTTACCTGCACAGACCTACAGTGGAGAATATTGCATTTATTCTCACTCTAGGTCATTTATTCTCACTGTAGGTAATAACCAGACACAAACTGCACTTCAGCACAACTGCTCACAAAGCATCTGATTGGTTGGAGCTGGCAGCACAAGCACTACAATTAAAATTCACCTGCTCACTTGCATGCCAGCTCCACTGTTTCATTTCTCCTGTACACCACACAGAACACTTTTGCTTTCTCCCAGCACCAAATACAGCTCTTAGGACACACAGTTCTGACGTTATCACTGTCAAACCGGCATTCACACTGAGAGGTTAATTTTTCCTTTTTCTTATGCACAGTGTTCCATTTATTAAAAAAAGAAAATTGCACAATATTAAAACCCAGCCTTCCTGAACCAGAAGAAAACATGAAATACCTCTCTCCTGTTCCAGCGTTGACTTTTACTACATACCTCCAAATGGCTCACAGTGACTCCGGTAGCTGGCAGCAAACTCCTCTTCCATAGTACCTTAACGAGCTGCCAATAACTAAAAGCAGGATCAACCAGACACACATTTAAAAAATTAATACGCTCAAAATAAAAACCCAGCAATCACAACACAATCGGACTCCCTCGCTAAGCGGGATCTAACACTGCCATTTAAAAAAAAACTTCTCATCTTACCCACAAAAAAACTCAGCCAATCAGAAGCTAGCATTTTGCAAGCAATGCATGTTTGAACCCTAGATACAACGCCATCGCCCCTACCAACAACTATCAACATCATGGAAACCACGGGGGCAGTCAAACAGCAAAGCAGCACTAAAATTAAATTCACACAAAAATTAAAGAATTAAAGAACAGAAAACAGCCATTACATACATTAAATATGCCATGTCCCCAGTGTAAATATGCTTGATATTTCCCCTTGTGCATTTTGACCTTATGGGGTCACTCATGGCTCCGCCACTCGTGACCACATAAGGTCAAAATGTACTCGGGGAAAATATCAAGCATATTTTCACTAGACAGACATCATATCCTATATATATATATATATATATATATATATATATATATATATATATATATATATAGATAGATAGATACATACATATATATATATATATATATATATATATATATATATATATATTTATATCCATTCATTGCAAGAAATTCATTAAGGCATCAGTTATGGTTAAAGTGGCAAAAGTGGAAATGAGATGTTGGGGTTAGGGCCAAACCTCCCACCACCTTTTCTCTCCTTCCTCCACACACCAACAGACACTGGGGTGTGCATTAAGTCCTCAGGGTGAGAGTTGGGCCTCACGGCCCGCCATGGCCACCCCGGTGTCTACATGTGGAAAGATAGAAGGTGGGGTGGTGGGGGAGGGTTAGAGGCACAACCCTAACATCTCATTTCTCCACTTTTGTCACTTTAACCATAACTGATACATTAACAAAATGTTAGTGAATTTTCTTACTTTTTAAAAAAGCATAATGTAAGTACTAAATAGTATGTATTGGTGGGCCCCTCGTTCCCACCAGGCTGCCCATTTGTGCATAGTGATATGTGTATGCGGGAGCATGGGCCCTCCAGGTTCTACACTTCCACTGATACATAATAACGGAATCATACAGTAGCCCAATAGGCCTGAAAAGGAACCCTTGTAACACTAATTTGTCAATATCTCAGTTTCTGTAAAACCTATGAAAAATATGTCACTGCAGGTGTAATCTATAACTTTAAACCTCCACACCTGCTTAGTCCACCTAAAGGTGGTCAAATCTGTGGGTAGTAAAAAATCCAAATCTCACATTGTTTCTGAGATATGGGCACCGAAAGTCGCTGTGGGTGCCGCAATGTTATCCTATGGAAAATATTTCAACTTTATGATGGCATATCTTTGTAGCCAATTAACTTTTTAACACCTAAATAGCATAATTCACATCTCTGGGACACCCCCTTTATATCCTGCAAATTTCAACCCAAAAGACCAAACCGTTTATGTACAGTGCAGTGGCAAAGTTTTTAAAATCCTTGTTTGTGAGGTGTCAAACTCCCCGTTCACGAGGTCAATCCTCATTCTCGAGTTGTCAAAATCCCCATTCACAAGTAATACTTGGTTGTCAGATTTTGGCCTTCTGATCTCCATGTTGCAAAAGGGGGTTTTGTCAGTTTGCGAAAAGGATTGGCTCATAGCAGAGATTTGACAGCTCACTTAGCGAGGAATTGAAAACAATCCCATTTGGCAAGCTGACAAAATCCTCATTCACGAGCCAATCCCCTTTTGTGAGGTGCAAAAATCCCCATTCACAAGCCAATCCTTGTTTGCTAGAATGGCCATCAGGTCATGAAATGATGGATCAAGGATTTTGTCAGACCCTCAAAATGGGATTGGCTCTCAAATGGGGATTTTGACATCTCATGAAAGGGGATTTCGTCAGCTCGTGAAAGGGGACTCAAAAACCCAATCATCTTTTGCAAGCTGGCAAAATCCCCATTATTGAGCTGATCCTGGTTCACGAGATATGGCCATCTGGTCCTTAAGTTGTGATAAAGGAATTTGCTACCTTGTATAAAGAGATTGGCTCACAAACAGGGATTTTGTCACCCCGTGAACTAGAATTGGAAGTGAGTCATGAATGAAGAATTTTAATATTTAAAATGGCCATTTTTTGGCCAAAATGAAGGAAACCAATGGTATGGGCTTGTAGAAGACATCAGGCTGAACAAAACCCATGCCTTATTCCACCAACAAGTCACCCATGGAGCAAGCTACGACATTTTGTTTGGGGAAAAAATGAAAACAAAATGGCTCACAAACTAATAATGTTTTCTCAAGAATGGGGATTTTATAAATCCCCATTCATGAGCTGACAAAATCCTTGATCATGAGCCCAATCATCTTTAGTAAAACATACATATAAATCCTGGAGTGAACTGAGCATTCTCAGAACCTGAAACCTCAAAATTAACAAACTTTGGAATGGATTAATATATTTTTTCACCAAACCAATGCTGTATTGCTCTCTGACCAATCCTCTTTCTACCAAGAAAATGTCAGAGCAAAATAGTAGATGCTGTGGCCACAACACTATGGGCAAAAATCAGCAAAAAAGTGAAAAAAAAGGCAAAACAGGTATTTTTCAGAGCTTTGCTGCATGTAAACCACAGGTCTGACTGAAATGCAACTTGGCAGATCAAGAGATCTACCATATGAGACCACACATTCCAAATATTGTGCAAATCCGTTGAATGCTGGAAAAGTTATTAAGATGCAAAGTTGGGGTTTAACAATAAAATGCTTACTCAACTCTAACTATACTGGTGCGACCGCAAGTGTATATTTAATAGATAAACCACTCTGAGGTGTGCAGTCGCACTCTGATATATGCACGTCTTGATGTGCATTAACCACTCAAGGCGTGCGTATAACAGTGCAACCACACACCTCAGAGTGGTTTATCTATCTTATAAAATGTCAAAATTGTTTTGCAGGGGTGTAAAAGTGTAGGTGTGCAGTCACTCTTTGATTTATGCAAGGTCATGTAATGTGTTTCAACAAATCATAATTTTTCCTACCCATTTTAAATAGATAGATAGGTAGATGATAGATAGATAGATAGATAGATAGATAGATAGATAGATAGATAGATAGATAGATAGATAGATAGATAGAGAGACAGATATACATATTGAATATGACATGGCCTGTCTGAAGGTATCATATTTATCTTCACGAGTGGCCAATGATATCATGATATCTCACAGGTCAGGCCATGTTATGTTCTGTTTATACAACATATGTTTTGTGTTCCAACCACCCTTTCACACACTTCCCACTACTTTCTCCAACAATCATATCATTGCACCTCAAACAAACTTTTAGTAGGATTTCCTACATAATTCAAGGCATTTTTTTAATGTTTTTTTCTGTTCTGGGTCAAACCCCCCCCCCACCTAACAAGCCCATAACCCCCAGCCACACACTTCCCCTTCATCACAAAGTACCCCATCTCCTCTGTCATGGAACCTTGCAAGAACAACACCCCTTCTCAGTTTTAACAGAGTTCTGACAGGTGTGGTTGAATTATTTTCTTTTTCCTTTTAAAACCATGTTTTAAAACTGGGAGCATATTGTGGAGTGTCTGTGTGGGGATATCATTTTGTTCTGTGAGGAAGGCTTTTGGCAGTGGGCTTGGGCTATTTCATTTGATGAGTGGCACATCTGTGGGCTCCTCTGTATTGGTCTGCATGGGAGACAACTGCTGTCTGGTGTTGTAGTGACAGGGCATAGCTGCAAGTGAAAATTGGGACAATTTAGGTGTACAGAGGATGCCACTGTGACATGGGTTGTTGACTGCTGTGTGATCAAATAGGAAGAAATCCAGAGAGTCGAGCTGTGCTGAGGGCAGCTGGCTGGGATTGAACTAGAATGCCTTCCGTTTGTGTTCCTCTGGTCAGTATCTCAATTTGAGGGTGGGAGTGCACTGCATGTGATACTGCAGCATTTTGTATTGTTTTTTAACACAGGTGCTTTTGTTAAGGCTGGCACTACCAGTGACCATTTTGTATATTAGTGATTTCCGGTAGTAAGGCTGGTGCTACCAGTGATCATTTTGTATGCCAGTGATTTCCCTGTCACAGTGGGGAGTCAGCTCTGCTACGATGAATAGGTAGGGACTTCGTATTTTAGCATGTGTCTGCCTGGATAATTGTTTTTATTGCAGTTTAATTCCACAAAATGATGTGGTGGGAGATTAAAGTTTGGCAGTGTATGTTTTAAAACTTGGGAAACTCACATTTTTGTCCTAGGTTTACTTAAGTAAGATTAAAATCTACCATTGTCTTTTCTGAAGTGAGTCACTCGTTCTCTTTTCTGCACAGTCTGCATCTTATTTTAAACAAACATAAGTAAACTTATGATTGAAAACAAAGTTCTCTAACAATTTTAGTACGGAGTGCTTTATTTTACATCTCTGGCAGGAAGTTTTTAGTAGTGTTGATAGGGCTTGGATATGCTACTGTACACCTCGAAAACTGAAAGGGCTGGATTGTTACTGTGTGAGAATGGCAGTTTGAAAATGGCAGGCGAAGCAAATACATCTACCATGATGTATAGGAATGTGGAGATAGCTCCATGACACATAGGAACATGGAGATATCACCGTGACTTATAGGAAAAGGGAGATATCAGTGATATTTCCTCTACTCGCCTCAGATACAATTTTTTTATTCCTGCACATACACATTGCAAACAACTCGATTAATGCATCAGTTAGGGTCCCTATGACAGCAAAAAAAGTATAGAAATTCAGTGTAAGGATTCCTACCCCTACCACCTCACCCCACCCCCCACTGTCCACACACCAACAGGCATTGGAGTGTGCCTTGGATCATTGGCCCTAACTCTCACCCCATTCTCCTACACTGTACCATCTCAGCTTCATTACATACAGAATGGGGTGAGAGTTAGGGCCGACAATCCCAAGGCACACCCCACCCCTGTTGGTGTGTGGAGGTGGGGGGTGGGGGGGTGCTAGGGATAGGAACCCTTACACTGAATTTCCATACTTTTGTCACTGTAATAGGAACCCTAAGTGATGTATTAACAGAGTTTTTTTTACAATGAATTTCCTTACTTTTTGAGATAGTGTAACAGTGTCCTTATTTAACTGTGGGAGCGCAGGGTCCTCCATAAATATGCATATGTATGTAGGTGTGGAAGCGTAGGGTCAAGCAACAGTGACCAAATTAGCAGCATAGCCATCTTATTATCCCACCTCATGCACCCTGGTACAGATAAATTGTGAAATGCAAGGCAAAGCTTAATAATGTGCAACTGCAACACCATTCTGCGCCACAGGTGTGAAAACACATTTTGGGCAGGATGTGAAATATGACAGCTGTACTTTTCATGAGATGGTATGAAAAAATGGCAACGTTGAAAATTTGGCATCAAAATATTGAAAAGTATGACAGTTATGCATGTGCATTGAATAAAGTCAATGGACACATGTAACTCTGGCATTTTTAAAATCCAGATTTATTAATTGCCATATTGGTCCTTGCAAGAATAGATCCAGAAGCAAATGATTTGATACCTTTTAATGGACCAACATAGATGTAACAACAAGAACAAAGTACTCTAGCTTTCGGACCAACCAGTACTTCTTCAGAAGCTCATGGCAGTTGTTTAGAAAATACAATACTGATAACAGCTAGATAATGCAGAGAAAAACAGAAAAAAAAAGAACATTGGTTTAAAATACTCATTTAAAAAAAAAACAGAAGATGATGTCAGAGAAGTTTAACAGTACAATACTGCCTTCAGTCCGAAAGAACCTTGGGTTCAGATGTGCTTAGTGCAACACACATACAAAGAATCCTACTGCATATAAATTTAATTGACATAAGATAACACTGCTGAAGCAGATAACTCTTAAATCAAGCTATGAGTGTCACAGTTAGTATAAGGATGTGATTACTGAAAGGCAACCCCCACCTAGCTTAAAGACAAACTAAGATAGTTGTAGGGCTCATGAAATTACAATGTATGCATTAAAGATAAGAATTTCCAGTAAAGTTGTCTAAAAAACATCAGTGCACACTGTGTGATGTGTAAAACCTAGCTGGACGTGTCACCCAGCTGTATTCTCAAGCTAAATAAAAGGCCCAAGAAATTGCAAAAACCTCAGGACTATATAAATGATAATTTAAAGATAAATTGATAATATTAGTGTCAAACAAAAAACTCTAGTCGAGGAACCTCAAGGAATTAAGACCATGCAGCCTGATATGTACTGATGTCAATATATACTGAGAATGTAACAACTTGATGTACCACAAGTGTCTAAGGAATCTGAAAGAGATAAAAATGTAATTTCTCTCCTCCTCTTCATACAAACAATACCATCTAACCCACCCCACATCACAATAATGTGGTTGGGGGAGATACATATCTTAAAGGAGATGTTGTCTCTCTCTCTCCCCCCTCCTTTATCTCTCTCTCTCTCTCCCACACACACACACACACACACACACACACACACACACACACACACACACACACACCACTAACTCTCTCTCCTAGTGAACCTATATTAACTACAGTCACTGCAATTGTTCCCCAAAGGAATACAACTTGTCATGAAATCCTGAGTAAATTACTACAATATTAGCCTAATGTAAAAAGATCTGTGCAGGACCCCCAAGCAAATGAGATCACACATCCCAATATGTACAGAGTTACAAAAATTACATATAACAGTATAAGATAACACTCCTGTATGTACACTAGCAGGCTGGGTAATCTGAATATGGCGCAATGGAATCATTTCCCCCCCCCCCAGCAAAGATAAAAAGTAAGGAGAAATTCTTTATGTGTGTGAAATAAAAATAGTCACACATTATAACTCCATATAGCTAAATAGAGACTTACCTCAATGTGACAGCAAACCCCACATCTGTTATATCACATACCTCACAACACATACCCACACACATACATACACACACGCATCCACATCCCACACATGCTGAAGTCCTATAATATGTCAGTTTGAAGAAGAAAAGGTCTGTGGATGTTAGTTTCTGTAGTGTCCCATAAAGCCAAGATCCACGTTCAATTCCATCTGCTACCATATTGAGATGTAAAATAAGTTTAATCTCAAAAGCTCATCTCTGTTGTGTGTTTTTGAGATTTCCTTTTAAGACCATTACTGACATATCTGAGACTGAGTGGTCAGGCTGGGAGAAGTGATGCCCCACTGGGTTTTCAGTCTTCCTTGCTGTAATAGTATGTCTGTGTGAGTTCATCCTAGTGCAGAGCTGTTGGCGTGTCTCTCCCACATAACCTGTTTGTGGACATCTCTTGCACTGAATGAAATAAACAACATGTCGTGACATGCATGTATAACTCCATGACCTGGAATTGTCTGTTTTGTGATGTAACCACACACAGTCTGAAATTGAAATGAGCCTAGGTCTTACAGGGCGTTGATTGCAGGGTAGTGCCATTGTGTGACATGGTATTCTGTTCTGGTGAAAGTTTGCTCCTAATAATTAGGCTGGATAAATTTGGTGGTTGTTTAAAAGATAGTAGTGGGAGTTCCTTAAAAATACAATAAAGGGTGTCATCCTCACTAAATATTGGGTGGAGATCTTTAATAATCTTATGTAGACGTTCAAGGTCTGGATGATATGTGACTACCAAGGGTATTCTTTCTGTAGCTGTCTTTTCTTTATATTGAAGTAGTTGTTGTCTTGGTACTTGCGTTGCCCGTTCTGTTATCCTGTCAATTTCCCTGGAAGAGTGAACTGCAGAGTGACCCCACTACAAGATATAAAGATGAACTATGTGACTTAATTAAGATTTTTCCTGACCATGTCCGAGAGAAACTAACTCACCTCATCCCTGCTGAACCAAAGCCAGGGACATTCCACATGCTGCCTAAAATACATAAACCTGGCAATCCAGGGAGACCCATAGTCTCTGGTAATGGTACCTTGACTGAGGGGATCTCAGGGTTTGTAGAGACCATTTTGAAACCGCTGGTTATGGAAGAGACAGTTATATCCAGGACACTCGCACTTTTGTGTGTACTTTCTGGTTATAAGGATTTACCACCTGATACCATTTTAGTGACAATGGATGTAACATCCTCTACACTAATATTCCACACACAGATGGCATTGCAGCATGCCTTAAATACATACATGAGAAAGGACCTGACCAAAACATCAACCCTGGAGTGGTGGGGGAACTTATGGAATTCATTTTGACACATAACAACTTCAACTTCAATGGTAAATATTATGTTCAAACTATGGGAACAGCAATGGGCACCAAAATGGCTCCACAGTATGCTAACCTCTTTATGGCTGACTTGGAGGAGGATTTTTTAAGGCAGTATCCCCACAAACCACTGGCTTATTTCCGATACATTGATGATTTGTTTGTCATCTGGACGGAAGGCACAGATGCACTCAAAGATTTTCATCACAAACTTAATAATCTCCACCCTACCATAAAGCTTACCTTGGAGTACTCTACCACCAAGGTTAACTTTCTGGACACCACAGTCATCATTAAGGATGGAACCTTACATATATGTATTTACAGGAAGCCAACAGACAGACAGAGATACCTGCACAGGAAAAGTAACCACCCAAACCATACAAAAAATCTGTCATATACAGTCAAGCACTTCGTTGTCAACGTATTTGTTCAAATGAGGATGACAGAGATACACATTTGGCTATGTTGAAAAACACCTTTATGGAGCAGGGACACTCTTCCAGGGAAATTGACAGGATAACAGAATGGGCAACGCAAGTACCAAGACAACAACTACTTCAATATAAAGAAAAGACAGCTACAGAAAGAATACCCTTGGTAGTCACATATCACCCAGACCTTGAACGTCTGCGTAAGATTATTAAAGATCTCCACCCAATATTTAGTGAGGATGACACCTTTAATTGTATTTTTAAGGAACTCCCACTACTATCTTTTAAACAACCACCAAATTTATCCAGCCTAATTATTAGGAGCAAACTTGCACCGGAACAGAATACCATGTCACACAATGGCACGACCCTGCAATCAACGCCCCTGTAAGACTTGTGGGCTTTTCTACCTCATACTGTGTGTTACATCACAAAACAGACAATTCAGGTGCATGGAGTTATACATGCATGTCACGACATGTTGTTTATTTCATTCAGTGCAAGAGATGTCCACAAACAGGTTATGTGGGAGAGACACGCCAACAGCTCCGCACTAGGATGAACTCACACAGACATACTATTACAGCAAGGAAGACTGAAAACCCAGTGGGGCATCACTTCTCCCAGCCTGACCACTCAGTCTCAGATATGTCAGTAATGGTCTTAAAAGGAAATCTCAAAAACACACAACAGAGATGAGCTTTTGAGATTAAACTTATTTTACATCTCAATATGGTAGCAGATGGGATGAACGTGGATCTTGGCTTTATGGGACACTACAGAAACTAACATCCACAGACCTTTTCTTCTTCAAACTGACATATTATAGGACTTCAGCATGTGTGGGATGTGGATGCGTGTGTATGTATTGTGGTATGTGTAGTGAGTATGTGATATAACAGATGTGGGGCTTGCTGTCACATTGAGGTAAGTCTCTATTTAGCTATATGGAGTTATAATGTGTGACTATTTTTATTTCACACACATAAAATTTCTCCTTACTTTTTATCTTTGCCGGGGGGGGAGATTGATTCCATTGCACCATATTCAGATTACCCAGCCTGCTAGTGTACATACAGGAGTGTTATCTTATACTGTTATATATAATTTTTGTAACTCTGTACATATTGGGATGTGTGATCTCATTTGCTTGGGGGTCCTGCACAGATCTTTTTACATTAGGCTAATATTGTAGTAATTTACTCAGGATTTCATGACAAGTTGTATTCCTTTGGGGAACAATTGCAGTAACTGTAGTTAATATAGGTTCACTAGGAGAGAGAGTAAGTGAGTGTGTGTGTGTGTGTGTGTGTGTGTGTGTGTGTGTGAGAGAGAGAGAGAGAGAGAGAGAGAGAGAGAGAAGGGGGAGAGAGAGACAACATCTCCTTTAAGCTATGTATCTCCCCCACCCACATTATTGTGATGTGGGGTGGGTTAGATGGTATTGTTTGTATGAAGAGGAGGAGAGAAATTACTTTTTTATCTCTTTTTCAGATTCCTTAGACACTTGTGGTACATCAAGTTGTTACATTCTCAGTATATATTGACATCAGTACATATCAGGCTGCATGGTCTTAATTCCTAGAGGTTCCTTGACTAGAGTTTTTTGTTTGACACTAATATTATCAATTTATATTTAAATTATCATTTATATAGTCCTGCGGTTTTTGCAATTTCTTGGGCCTTTTATTTAGCTTGAGAATACAGCTGGGTGACATGTCCAGCTAGGTTTTACACATCACACAGTGTGCACTGATGTTTTTTAGACAACTTTACTGGTAATTCTTGTCTTTAATGCATACATTGTAATTTCATGAGCCCTACAACTATCTTAGTTTGTCTTTAAGCTAGGTGGGGGTTGCCTTTTAGTAATCACATCCTTATACTAACTGTGACACTCATAGCTTGATTTAAGAGTTATCTGCTTCAGCAGTGTTATCTTATGTCAATTAAATTTATATGCAGTAGGATTCTTTGTATGTGTGTTGCACCAAGCACATCTGAACCCAAGGTTCTTTCGGACTGAAGGCAGTATTGTACTGTTAAACTTCTCTGACATCATCTTCTGTTTTTTTTTTAAATGAGTATTTTAAACCAATGGGGCTTTTTCTGTTTTTCTCTACATTATCTAGCTGTTATAAGTATTGTATTTTCTAAACAACTGCCATGAGCTTCTGAAGAAGGACTGGTTGGTCCGAAAGCTAGAGCACTTTGTTCTTGTTGTTACATCTATGTTGGTCCATTAAAAGGTATCAAATCATTTGCTTCTGGATCTATTCTGGCATTTTTAGGAATTTTTCATCAAATTTGCAGCATGGCCTTTTGGGGACCCCCCACCTCATGAACACTGGCACTGTCATTTCATTAATTGGTCCCAAAAGGTGATTTTGCACAACATACTCACCATTCTGCATCACAGGAGTGAAAACACATTTCAGGCTGGATAAGAAAAATGACACTTGTACTGTTCAAGAAGTGGTGTGAAAAAATGGCAATGTGGAAAATTTGGACTGAAAATATTAAAAATTGCCAAAGTTACACAATTGCGTAGTGAAATTTCAGTGACCACATGTAACTCATGTGTTTATTTGGTATTTTTGCACCAAATTTTCAACATGGACGTTTTGGGACCCCACCTCATGAACACTGGTACTGTCATTTTGTTAATTGGTTGTGAAAGGTAATTTTGTACAGTGACTGCAAAATCACCTTTTGGGACTAAGTAACAAAATGACAGTGCCAGTGTTTATGAGGTGGGGTCCCAAAAGGCCCATGTTGAAAATTTTGTGAAAAAATAATGAAAAATGTCAGAGATATCAACATTAGTGCAAACATTCCTGCACATTCAGCTCACAATGTAGGATCCTACTTCATATTTTGGCATGCATGGAACATAGAAACATTGAAGTTGTCAGCAGATAAGGACTGCTAGACCCATCCAGTCTGCCTGTAGGACCTACACATTGTATGTGGCCACTGACCCTATGTGATCAATGGCTTTTCATCACTCCCTCCCCTGTCAAGGCTCCCTTGTGCCTGCACCATGTATGCCTAAACATCTCCACTGTAATTTCCCCCACTACCTCCTGTGGCAGACTATTCCAAGCATTAACTCCCATTTCTATGTAGAAAAACTTCCTCACATTACCTCTTAATCTATCCCCCTCCAATTTCATATCATGCCTCCTTGTTCTAGTAATTTTTCTACATTGGAAAAGGTCCCCCACCAACACCAATGTTATGCCCATGAGGTCCTGGAAAGTTTCAATCATGTCCCCTCGCTCTCTCCTCTCCTCCAGTGAACACATATTGAGGTCCCTTAGTCTCTCCTTATATGTTTTGTGGTGCAAGCCCTGCACCATCTTTGTCACCCTTCTTTGGATATTCTCCACCTTGGTTGCATGCTTATGAAGGTGTGGCCTCCAGAACTGCACACAGTACTCCAGGTGAGGCCTTACTAGTGTTTTATACAATGGCATCACCACCTCCTGCTAGTGATACCCCTGCCTATACACCCCAGCATGCCATTGGCCCTCCCCGCTACCTTTGCACACTGCTTTGATACCTTAAGATCATCAGAGTTGATGATCCCTAGGTCCCTTTCCTCCTTTGTGACAGTCAACTCCTCCCCACCAACCTGTAGCTCTCCTAAGGGTTCCCTCTCCCCAGGTGCATTGTTTTGCACTTTTTGACATTGAACCTTAGCTACCATATCTCTGACCATCTTTCAAGGCTTCTCCAGGTCCCTCTTCATTTTCTGCAACCCTTCTGGAGTATCCCCACTATTGCAGATCTTGGTGTCATCTGCAAACAAGCAGACCTTTCCTTCTAGCCCCTCTGCAATATCACTAATGAAGACATTGAACAGGACTGGTCACAGTACTGATTCCTACAGTAACCTGCTGCTTACCCCCCTCCCCAGATTGTACCCCATTTACCACCACCCTCTGTCTCCTGTCTGTTAACCAGTTCCTAACCCAGTTCACCACCTTGTCTCCCATGCCCAAACTACCTATTTTATTAATCAGCCTTCTATGTGGGATGGTGTTGAAGGCTTTGCTGAAATCTAGGTAGGTAACATCTACTGCCCCATCTGATTTAATTCCCTAGTCACCATATCAATAAATCTATCAGATTCATTTGACATGACCTTCCTGCAGTGGCTCCATGTTGTCTTAGATCCTGGTCACCCCTGGATTCCAGGTGTGCTACTGTTCTTTCTTTCAGCAGTATCTCCATGATCATTCCCACCACTGAGGTGAATCTGACTGGCCTGTAGCTCATCGTCTCCCCCCTACTGCTACTTTTGTGCATTGGGACCACATGTGCTCTCCTCCAGTCCTCTGGAACCACACCTATGTTGAGTGACTCTGTGAACAGAGCTGCCAGAGGTGTTGCCAGTTCCCTTTGCAGCTCCCTTAATATCTTTGGGTTGACACCATCTGGCCCTATGGCCTCATACACCTTCAGCTTTGTAAGTTCTTCCAGAACTCTCTCCACTGTGAATGGACTGGTGTCCACCCCACCCCATTGCCTCTGCTACCCATCTGTGGTCCTTGACCCTTCCCCTCCCTGGTGAATATTGAGCAGAAGTATGTGTTCAGTCTCTATGCCTTGTCCAGATTGCCCCTTACAGTCTACCTCCTCCCCTTTGAGCCTCACAATTCCCCCACCTGTTTTTTCTTCTTTCGCTGATGTACCTATAAAATGCCTTGTCCACTTTTTTCACAGACCACGCTAAACCCTCCTCTGTCTGTGCCTTAGCTCTCCAAACAGCCTTCCCTGCTTCCATTAGACATTCAAGGTACACCCCCCCTGTCCTCCTCCCTTTGGATCACCTTATATTTCCTGAAACTCAGTCTTTTAGCCCTGACATTGTCCCCCCCACCTCCTTAGAGAACCATAGTGGTTTCCTTCTTCTTTTCCTTTTGCCACTATCCTAATGAATTGCTTTGTTATCCCCATGATTGCTCTTTTCAGTTTCTCCCATTGTTCTTCCATCCCCTTTATTACCTCTCACTTCACCAGGACAGTTTGTATACATCTACCCATTTCAGTGAAATCTGCCCTCCTAAAATCTATTACTTTTGTCATTGTGTGGCATATAGTGCTTGTTATATCGATTCTCTTATACTGCGCCCACTATCAGTCTAGCTCACAGTGCACCATAATGGCCCTTCTACTTTTAGGGCTATTACTAGCTTCCTACTTATCTTATGCGCTATGCAGTATTTTCAGTACTTTCACCTATTTTTTAAAGTAATCCTCACTGTCTGTTTCACTTCCGTGCTGTTACTGCACTTTGTAGCTTTATAAGTATTCTTGCAGCCTACTCCATGGCTTTCCCACTCGTGTTTGTAAGCCCTAAAAGTAGTAGCGTGATTATGGTTCACTGTGAGCTAGACTGATAGTGGGAGCACATATAAGATAATTGACATCTGGTATGAAGACACAAGTATTTCTATAAATAAGAGTAAAGGAAAAAACATTTACCTGAATAAAAAGAAACACAGGGGCGGCAGAGGTGGTTTTCCACAAAAACATTCTCCCAAGAATTGTGTTGGCAACATGCAATAAACATTTTTGATGAAAGCAATTTTTGGAGTGGAGTTCATCCTTAGCTTTGGCACATGTTATGCTTTACAATCTCATGACAACTTTATCCAGCTTCAACAGATGGACTGTTATTTGCACAACTCACTGTGACCATGACCAAGTCATAATCTTGACCTCCTTGCTTGTCAGCCCATCCCAGCTTTAAAATGTGGCATAAAACAAAAAATAACACTGGTGTTTTGTAGTCAGTTAAGGAGCAGCTAGGCTCCTTACTGAATTGTGCTGTGTAAACTAAAAATAACTTTGATACAAAATGTTTATTTTTGCATCCGTTATTGTTTGAGGATCTGAAGAACCCCCCCCCCCACACACACACAAACACACAAGACAAACTGCATTAGATTTCTGAAAAGGAAGTCTGCTGCAATCCATCTAAGTTTGGTTATTTTTAGTTTGGATCCTCAAAAATAACTAAGATAAAATATACTATTTTATCATAGTCATTCCTCATTCAAAGTGGCATGAGAGAGTTGAGGCAATGGACGCCACACCTCGAACCACGCTGGCGACCCGGGTTCGGGAACGGTCTCAGGCGCCGGGGGTCAGTAGGGTAAGGGGTAGGATTGAGCATCCATAGGACTGCTCTCCTCCCCTGGGGTGGGTTGGGTATGCATGGTCGCTCTGCAGTGGCACCCGGTGGAGACTGGGAGCACAGCAGAGGAATAGCATTAAGGGGAACACCAGAAAAATGGAAACACTGCTCTGGGAAATGACTGGATGACAGCTGCCAGCGCCAGATACCTCTGAAGACTCCCAGGAAGCCACAGAAAGTCTCAGCAGAGCCCAGGTGTGGGATGTGGAACAAACGAGTGAGCTGCCAAGAGCTTTACCATTCAGCATACTGCCTTTTTTATGCAATCAGTTTTGTGATTCAAGGTGCTGAGTGTCCAGACTGGGGGCGGGTTGTGGAGCATACTGCCTTTTTATTCATTCAGTTTCCAGCTTCCTGGAGAGAAAGGGGTTAGAAGCTAAACTTTGGGATCACTGTCTTAGCCAGGCAGGCTGACACTTTAGGCACTTTTACACACAGGTTTATGTAATGGAATGACTGTTACAGAAACAGTATTCCATTACAACCCTTGTGTGTAAAGTGCATCTGTTTTGTTCCTTTGGAGAACATTCATCCAAACCGCAATCTCTGCTTCTCGCAGTTTGCACCAATGTGTTCCATTTCATCTGGCTGTGTAAAACAGCCATTCAAAGCAATGTACAAAAAGCTATAGAGCAGCAAGCTCTGTAGGGGTGCTGAAACACAAATGGAGGTGAGAGCTGACGGAAAACTCGCTGAGTGTAGAAGGGATCCTAAGAATGCAACAGAGTACAACGGCACCACAGGTAATGCTCATTTCATTTTAAAAACCAGTGTATAAAAGCACCTTTTGTGCTATCCTTCTGAGATGTCATGTCTGCTTCTTATTTCATAGGTTTGTATTTATTTGTGCTTTTCCATAGTAACAGAATACTGTCAAAATAGGTTACACTTAATGACATCAAGCCTCATATACTATACAATACAAGCTAGTGCAAGCATAATAATTTACAATACGGAGAACATTACCAAATTACAATGGAATAATGGGCATTTTTTTCTGTTCCCCAGATTTAGTGCATTAATAGAAAAAAATCTATTTGAAATGGATGCTTGAGTAATCAGAAGCAACTACAGTATGTATTATTTTTGTTGCAACATTGTTGAAAGAGTTAAAGAGAAACTTTGAGCACTCTGATGATGCTTGGTATACATGTGCAATGCTACAATGTTATAAAGGAGTACTGTAATGTAACAAGATTTTAACACATTGTTTCATCTGATTGCCCAAGCAGGGATTTGGAACCCTGCAGGCTTACTGTAGTTCAGATAATGGAGTAAATGAGGGGCACAGTAAAAACCACGTTAATTATCTATGAAGTGTAATAATTTTCTACAGTCTTTCTAATTTTTGTAGCAGATGTTGACCTCTTTACAGTGCTTACAAACTGACATTACATACTTTAATTACTGAATTACTGAACTAAAGCAACTACTATTGACAGATTTTAAACAAATGGTTTAAAATGCACAAGCGGCTGGTGCAAGGTCAATTTGCTATTGCATAATTCTGTTATGTGCTCAGTTTTGTGTATAGAAAATTCTGATGCTTGCACTAGCTTTCATTGTAGAGTATGTGATGCTTGATGTCATTAAGTGGAAGCTGTTTTGACAGTATTCTGTTAGTATGGAAAGGCACAAAATAAATACATACCTATGAAATTAGAAGCAGACATGACATCTCAGAAGGAGCACAACAGTAGTAGCCTGCCTGGATAAGGCAGTGCTCCCAGAGTGTAACTTCTAACCATCTACCGGTTATGGCATGATGCAATGAGGTGGATTCTGTGGGGCTGGAATTGGCCCTCTCCTGGTGCTGACAGATATCCTCAACAGCACGTACAGTAGAGGATTTATGAAATGGCTCTGTTAATAACATCTATATATACTGTACATCGTAAACTACTCCAGAGCACAAAGTTTTTTCCAACGTCCCCCAAAATACCTTTTTATATTGTATGCTTAAATCTGACAGGGGTGCTGTGGAGAATGTGGGTAAAAAAAATCAAGTTGTTCTTCAGTAGTTTGGATTTTTTTGTTCACTTTATTTAAAACCTAACCTGTACAGAGCTGTAGGAAGGCATTTTGGTGCCTTTGGCAAGAGACAAATTTTGGGCCCACCCCCTGTGAAAAGAGCCGGGGGTGGCCCCCAGAAGCTCTGGGGTGTTTACTTGCTCTGTGGTGAGTTTTGGGGCTTTTCTTGAACAAAAAAAAAAAAAACACTTTTGTTACTTGTTCCCTACCCCTGATTTCAGAAAATACTGTGCACTTCCCTGTGGAATATGAGATGTAGGAGACTCTGGCTGGCTGGCATCAGAGTGTACAGCTGCAATTGTGGACAAGTGGCTGACCAACAATGCTATCAACCACCCACCCTGTATGCATTTTTGAAATATACTGTGAAATATTGTTGCATAAAGCATGGAGCTCTGGAGGCTGCAAGGCCCCTAGAAGCTCTGAGGGATTTAAATGCTCTTTGGTGAGTTTTGGGGCTTTTCCTGAACACTTTTGGTACATGTTTCCTAACCCTGATTTCAGGAAATATTGTACTCCTCCATGGAATATCCCCAGATTAAAATGAGGGGCTGCTTGCACTACAGCAGCAGTTTAGTTTTTAATCATAAATTTGGCACTTTAAACATCAGGCAGGCAGCAGATTAAATCATTTGCCCTTATGAGGGGGACAGGAGGTTATCCCGCTGGCCAGCCACTACCCACCTGGACTTTAGAAAAGCAGCGCAGTGGGTTTTGAATTGGTGGCCAGCCCAGGAGCATGTGATGAGGGTCAAGAAGAGCAAGCAAGGCAGGAACTCAAAAAAGCACTACAGAGCACCATTGTGCTGCATGAAGTGCTGGCACAGATCTACGTTTGGCACACTCTCCCAAGTTTTTGGTGTGTACGTAAATGTCTGGGCCTGGGAAGACAGTGTCAAAGTTAAAGAAATGCCAGTCCTGTATTGAGCACTCACTCAGACCCACAGGACCACAACATCACAGTCAGGTCTTTTTTATCCTAAGTATACATTTTCCCACATTTTGGGCTTTATACTTTAACTCTAACTAATGCTCATATTTACTTTTTGCCGTGAATTTCCTTTCTTTTTTAACTTGAAGTTTAATAATAGACATGTACTATTTTATTTTGTATTGCTAATGTGGCTGACTTTTAATGGCAAGCAGTCCTGGTTTCCAAAGACACTTCTTCTCATCACCCCCCCAATGTGAAGTGGTCCATGGTAACCAGTAGCACTCCTTCACTCAGCCTGCCCCAGCTCCAAGTTATCACTGGTGTGCAGTGAGAACCCCTTTACCCTTCTCCAGTTTCAAGGTATCCAAGGCATCCAGTGGCACCCCCTCTCTCACCTTACTCCATACCCCAAGGTATGCTGACCCAGGCATCCAGACCCACCTCCCTTCCCCATGTCCAGTCAATTCATGTCATTCACAGTGACATCCCCCCTTGTCTTGCACTGCACCAGTTTCATTCAATCTCTTGTGTCCAGTGAGTGGCACACCCCAGTCTTGCCCTTGGTTAAGAACTTCCAGTCCCTGGAGTCCAGTGATACTCCCTTACTGTGCCCAATTCCTTTTTTTTAACCTCTTTATTAAGATTTTATTGTTATTTCCAACACAATAACGAACACACATACATCCCAGGATATACACCCAGGCCCACACCCCTAAACTGGATGTGGAAACTATATATATCCCCCAAACTATGTACAATCACAGTTACATTTCATTGTCCCCGAACCGTTTACTCCATTCCTCATTAAAGTAACCTTCATATCAGTTTTTTCGAGTTCGGAATTTGTCTGGTCTTAACCATAGTCTGATTTGTTATATCTGATTGTCACTTCAATCCATGGGTGTACTTCTTCTGGACTGTCTTTGAAAAACTGTGTCCCTGGGAAGGAGAGAGCATCCTATGTGCCCAACCAAGTAAAAGCCTAACTTATAACCTAGGCAAAGAAGATTATGTGAGAGTTATAATTAAACATATATAGAACCTATCTAGTATCAATCATATAATTCCGTTCACTAACAAACCCCTCATACTTTGTCATAAGAGAATTTAACCAGCTACTCTTCTTCAGACAGACAGATCTGAACCCGAGGACCTTTCAACTGCATTGAGTACACTGCCTCTAGGGTCCCCCATTTTCTGTCATATAATTTCTTTTCCCTTCCATCAGCATATGCTGTTTAAGTCTCCAAGACCTGTAGGAGGTCCCCACCCATTGATCATAGCCATAAATTCTATCTTCCTTCCAGTGTCTTAGGACAAATGCTTTAACTACAGCTGACATAAGGGACACATGATATTTAGCTAAGCCTTCGATATCCTTCCCATGTCCCTAATATACATATCTCTGGGCTGATGTACTTCGAGTAGTTTAATATCGGATCCATTTCTTTTTCAATTTGAGCCCAAAGTGGCTGAATTCGAGAGCACGTCCACAATACATGTAACAGGTCTCCTGGTTCTATGCCACAGCGAAAACACTGATCTGTCTGTCTGAGTTTTCTAGAACACAACTTAGCGGGGTGTAGTAGATATTTGAACAGATAAAAAATTGCATAGTATTATACTTCGGTATAGGCAAATCTTTCATGTGTTTCCAAACTTCTATCCAGTCCGGTCTCAGGGGGGATAGTGCTTTTTCCCAATATATTATCCGATTTTCGGGTTCTGTGCAAACATAGTCTAATAGAACCTTGTATACTTTGGAAAGGGGATGTTGTAAAAGATCCAATTCCCTTAAATTATCTCACGTAAACACCTTTTTTTTCTTTCCCATTTTTATTATCTCACATGAACTTCTGTAACAGCTTAGAAATCTGGATCTTTTTAAAAAAATCCCAGTCCCTAGTTTGTATTGGCAAGAGCACCCTGTCTGCTGCTATAAAGTCTGCCACTTTGGAATCCGACAGCAGTGATGTCCACTGACCTCTCAGTATTTGATTTCCCAGGCGAAGATTAGGGTTTCCCACTATGGGCTGTTCCCTTGCCCCCCTTTGTATTCTCTTTTGCCCTGGGGTTAACCACTCCCACCACGCTTTGACTGATTTGTATATCGGAGATTGCTTTCCTATGCCAGGCAAAGTCTCCGGATCTACAAATAATAGTGCAGTTGGGGAAAGTTTTATGTCTTCTAGGATAAGTTGTTCAATTTGCAGCCACATTGGCGTGCATGCCTCATCTCCCCGATGCCTGTCCCAACGTCCCATATATCCTAGTTGCCCTGCTACATAATATAACATTAAATCAGGAAGCTTCATGCCACCCTTCAGATGGGGGAGGCGTAAAACGGCATGCTTCCTCCTAGGGGGTTTAGAATCCCATAGGAATTCTGAAATAATCCTTTGGATACTAATGAACCTTCCCTTCGGGATACTATAAGGAGAGAGACAAATCGGGTACAGCAATCGAGGCAGAAGGTTCATTTTAATTAGTCCCAGTCTGGCAGTGAAGTTTAGAGGAAGCCTCCTCCACCTTTCAATATCCTGTTTAATTTTAGCCACAATGTTACCCACATTCTCCTCCACCCCATCTTCTGATCTAGCCAAAATCCAGATTCCCAGGTACTTAATTTTTTCTGGGGCCCAGTTAAGTTGGAGATGCTCAAAATCTGTCCTGTGAGTGTGCACTGTAAGTGGAAGAACCTGGGTTTTAGACAAATTTAACTTATAATTAGACACCCTCGAAAACTTCCCAATAATTTCCAGTGCACTTTGAAAGCTATCAGACAGATTACTTAAGTGCAGCAAAATGTCATCGTCGAACACCGATAGTTTAAGCTCTATCCCCATAACTTCAATCCCCTGAACCCTTGGTTCCATCACAAGAGATCTTAGCAGAGGTTCCAAGTAGATATTAAATAAAATTGGTGACAAGGGACAGCCCTGCCTTGTTTCCATTTCTAAGAAGAAACTCTTTAGAGAGATATCCGTGCATAGGACTCGGGCTGTAGGGGCTTCATAAAGATTTCTAAGGCCTCCCAGGAACTCCCTTGGAAACCCCATTTTCTCCATTGTGAGAAATAAAAATTGGTGGGAAACCCGGTCGAACGCCTTCTCGGCATCTAATGCAATTAAAGCCATAGCGGATTTTGAAGCAGCCGCTCTCTCTAAGATATGATGGAGTTTCCTTAATGCTTCGTGAGCCCCCCTCCCTACTGTGCCCAATTCCAATTCAAGTAGTTTCTGGCATCTAGCAGTAACTCTCCCCCTCACCCTGCATCAGATCAAGCAGTTCCTGGTGTCTGTGTTACCCCCTCTTCTTTTCTGTCCCAGGCCATGCTATTCCTGGTGTCCAGATGCACTTTACTCCCCCCTCACCTTACCCCAGAAGATGCTCCCACCTGGTTTCCTGTTCACCCCCAAGACAACAGCTACTAGAAACGTTCCTATCATCTTCCTGGATGACACTGCTTGCTACCTGGAGAAACTTTCTTATAAATTAAATGTTCTATAGGAATAGAAAATACACACAATGAGCATGTCCTTCATATTTTAAATTTGCAATCTTTCCAGATGGTGGCAGGTGGCTGATTTGAATGAGGCTCAGTCTGAAGAGGAGACTGGAGAGTGGTATGTTTTGTACTGGCTGCAGCATGGTCTTGTCTTTCACAATCCACCCCCACACCCGACAGCAGCAGTGTTCCCGTCTCATCTAGCTAGCTCTTTTTGTTTTTATAATATACGAGTGGCTGATATATATGATATTTGAGCCTGTGAGAAGGGTGACTGGGCAAGTACCCTCTCATTGATTCTTGACTCTCTCTGACTGTGTGCTGATGGTGCTGACCAAGACTGTCCTGGTCAATCAACAGTCACAGTCAAGAATCATAGTGAGGGTGCTCACCCAGTCAACCTCCTCACAGGCTCAGACAGCCGCTCACGTATTATAAAAACAAAAAGAAGAACTAGCTAGACAGAGAAGGGCTCATCACTGCTGCCTGCTATGTGGGGGTGGATTGTGGAGGGGAAAACAGGGATTCTGGAATTGGGAGCTGTGGACCACTGGAGGTCCCAGCCGGGACGTGTGTGCCACAGGGCCAGGGAATCACTCAGGGTGGGATGCCAGGCACAGTGTTGATGATGAGGGCATGCATTGCTGCCATGCCAGCCCTGACACAGAGACTACAGACAGAGTAACTAGTTGGATGGTCATGCGACGAACCTCCAGCAGACGGCAGCTCCTTGAAAAATGTGAATACTGTCTCTGTGTCTGAGGGTGCCAGGGTGGGCCTGGCTGCCTGGAGGGGACCAGATTAAATAAATTTAATTTATATTATTTATTTATTTTTTCCAATCAGACAACGGGATGGACGAGTTAGCCCCCCTACCCGGTCACAAAGACGAACTAAGGAGGAGGAGCGTGGAGGTCAGAGATTGTCAGGAATCATCAGAATCGAGCAATCACAATTAAAAAGAAAATACAGGTAAAATTAAAAGCATTGAGTCTACACCCTGCCCCCTTCAAGCCACAGCGAGTCATCAGACATCAGTGTACTCTCTCTCTGAGTGCCATTATTAAGTCATTTTAAATAATTTTTTTCATCATCAGTATGAAGACGAGTACTTAGTAACATTCAGTTGCTGCCTTGCAATGCTTCTGTACTTATTTGCTTAAGTTAATGTTTTTATGTTACTTACACAATTCTCTCTCTCCACTGAGTTCCTCTGACCTCCTCACTCTGCTATCCTTCTCTACTCAGCTGCCTCCAATTGTCCTCTACTCCAGTATTGCTTTTTTCTGTATTAATTTGTTTTAATTTCACCTCAGTTTCTTGCTCTATCATCTGATCTCAATGGCCGCCCTGCATTCTACAACCCACGCACTCCACAAGTCCTCCCATATCTTTTATACTGGGTGGCCTGGGACCTGGACCCACATGTTTTCTTGCAGTGAGAGACAGTCACAGTGTGACCATGTGACTGCCCTCCAACCTGCTGGTCCTTCAGCGGGGAAGTGCTTCTGCTGGTCAAGAAGTAGTAATTACAGTGATTTTTTTTTTTAAAGCTACAGCACAGTTGCTCAACTGAATCTGTCAAGGGAGCTTGATTTGAAAGTGCACCCCTCAGAGGCATGCACCCGGGGTGGGGGCACCACACGTCCCACCCTTCCTACGGTACTGAACCTGTTTACGCTTCACTGGGCATCTGTCAGCAGTGGGACACAGGGGGGATTCCCACTTCATACCAAAGATTCCCAATATTTATACTTATTTAGAGTAACAGATACAAGGCAGGAGAAAGATCTGTTTGCACCAAGTTTCTGCTAGCATATTTCTTAATGTGAGGCTTACAATTCCACTTCTTCATATATTTTAAGTGTCAAATCAATACATTTAAATTAATTTAATTAATTATCAGATGCAAGAGCTGAACTGCTCATTGTGCTTAAATGATCAGATGCCATGTACTGTAACTGTTTTAACCAACCAGTTATGCCATGGGGTCTTTTCAATCAATGCATGATGAGATGAGACTATTTTTGTGCAATTCATTGTCTCCCCTATAAACTGAAACACACACAACAGCCTACAAATAAAAAGTTCCCTTAGTCCCCATGCTTGCTTGACAGTGTTGTGTATTTTTTTAAATTGTTATGTCGTTATTAAATTTAGAGTGTGGCTTTAGATTTTGTGACTAGCTTAGTAGCAGTTTTGTGAAGGCAGACAGCCTTGTTTCCCTTGATGTAACCGAGGCTATTTGAGATTGAAATAAATAAAATGTTATCAAAACAATCTGTCTACTACTGGTCCATTTTATGAAAGGGACACTCAATTATCACCTCCCAGCCCACTTGTCTTCCATCTTTATATGATATCGGGTCTCTAATTTCATTCACAGAAAGGGAAAGTAAGGCGGTTCTGGCACAGCTTCAGAGGTACTGTACGAACTAAAAGAATAAACATGCAAAGGCTGACCAGTTGAATTCAGCATTCATTCATTTTGGCAGACAGAGAAAACTTGTAACAGGGAAAGGAATAAAATGTGACCCATTATAAGTGCATCAGCAGCATGCATTTGATGTTATTGACTGTGCTATGCATGGGCTCAGTTGACAAGCTGGAAGTGGAAATGTCTGACTCTTTTAGACACTGTCCTGATAAGAAACCTGACTTACTTTTGTTCTGGTCAATGCAACCATTATTCTGCACAAGAATGATAGCGACATAAAAGTCCCTTTTAAATTTTATCATGTGTTTGAATGTGGTTGCCCCCACAGATTATTGTATTGGCATTGTGCTTAGTTGTAGTTTTGATGACAAGTGCATAGGAATGTAATAAATAAGAATAAAAAAAAGTGTGATTTTTTTTTTTTGGCATCCAATCCCAATGCTTCACAATAGCACGAATAGGAACCATGGTTCCAGGGTCAACAAGTGGCAAACCTCCAACACATCATACGGCACACTACAGCAACAAAACTATATGTATTCTTTTAAATGCCCTCTGTAATGATACCCATAGTAAACTGAGGCAAATATAGTGAGAACCACTACATGGAAAGTTTTTTTTTTTTTTTTTTTATTTCATTGACAATTTGAGGATCAGATATTCAGATAAAAAGGGATGGAGCTCACTTAAAGCCTAAGCTGTATGTGCTTCATTGGGCAATTGTCGGCCGGGGGGGGGGGGATTCCCGTTACCAATTTGCTATGGGTATCATTACAGAGGACATTTAAAGCATACAAATATATATATTTTTTTGCAGTGTATGATGGGTTGGAGGTTTGCGACTTGTTGGCACTGGGACCCTGAGACAGTGGTTCCTAGTGTATTTGTGCTATTGTGAAGCAGTAGGGTCGGATGCCCCCCAAAAAAGCACAATTTTTTTAAAATTCTTACAGTATGTAGACTATGAACTTGTAATCAGAAATACAACTAAGCACAATGCCAGCACAATGATCTGTTGGGGTAACTACCAGCACAACATTTTTTGCCCACATTTTTCCCCAATTGTGAATCAAATTAGAGACCCAATATACTGTAAAATAAAGTGGTAAAATGGGTGGGCTGGGGGACTGGGAAGGGACAGTGGAGACTAAGAGATGGAAAATGTACTTTATGGAGAAGTGACACTTTCTTGGTAGATCACCGACTCGGCAAATAATGAAGATACTTTCAAAATAAAATTAATTTAGGTTAAAATTATGGTTACTCACTATTATATCCTGTAAAATATATTGTGAAGATGATTTAACAGGCAGAATCAGATAATGTACTGTAGATATGAGAAGGAAGCATACAAACATAACAATAGCAATATAACAAATTGAAATATGCAGAAAAAGCACAATCGTTCATCACTCGTTCATCAACTATAAACAGCAGGCTACAGTTGCTGAAGTGAATTATCAATGATTAGGTCTAACCATCTGTAGGTGTGGATCATGCGCCCCAGAGAAGAGGCATACAGTGTGGGGGGGGGTGCTGCTCATTAAAATAAATGATTTGTTTACAGGATTCCAGTAGGCAGTAAAGGGAGAGAGGGACAGATACATTTTCCAGACAAGGGAGACACCTGCAGGCAAATCATAATTTAGCAGTGCCCTTTTCACAGAAACAGCGCCACCTGGTGCATTTTGCAATTTGAAAAAAAAAATCTTAGGCAGATTAACGCACACTATACTGGATACCGAATACTCTGCCGACTGCAGCCTGAAACATAACACTGCTTGTACAGCTCCCACCGAATTCTGCCTTGTTACTGCTCAACTTATCTGTAGCAGGCACTGTACTTGAGTCCATGTTGCCATGCTAAACCACACCATGTAGTAGTCAACGGACTCCAGCTGCCTTTCAACCTGTCTTTCTTTGACTCGGTTTCCATTGATCCATACCAGGTACAGAATCAACATGATCCTGGTTGGTTCATGCACCAGCTGCCTGAGTCCAACCCCCTGCAGGGATTCTAGGATGGCTGTGCTTCTGGGTAAAGCAGCCTCCTGAATGGTTCAATCCATGTCCAGCATATTGAAATCTCCCAGTAGGAAGATTTCAACTTTAGCTTCCATGATGCATATGTACTCCACCACTTCCATGTCATCTTCCTCCCTCTGTAATTGGAGGTCTGTAGCTCACCCCTGTGCATATTGCTGTTCCATTTCCTGGATCCAGGGTGACCCACATTGCCTCCCCCTGTCTCCCCTGAACTTCTAAAGCCTTTATACCATCTCTGATGTACAGGGCCAACCCTCCACCCTGTTTACCCTCCCTGTCCCTCCTGAACAGTGTATAGCCTGGTACATTGACTTCCCAGCCATGATTAGCAAAGTACCATGTCCATGTTATTGCTACTATGTCAAGGTCTGCATCTGTCAATAAGGTTTCCAGGCCTGGAACCTTGTTTCCTAGGTTACAGGCATTTGTTAACATGACCTTCCATGTTTTACAGTCTTCCCTCCCTCTTCTCCTGTCCTCTCTCTCTCTCTCTTTTTCCCGCATCTTCCTCCCACCCTGGTTTTCTCTCCAGTGTGCTCCCCATGTATCACTTGTTATACACTTTATTCCTACCTGCCACTCCCTGCCTGCTTCAGCTGTATCTGTTGGCAACTTATGTTCCTGCATGTTCCCATGGGGGGGGGGGTGTTCCTAAGCATCCTATAAAGCAAGATCCTTCTTCGTATGGCTCACAAAAAAGGATCCTACTTTGTATCTTGGCATACAAAGCAGGATCCTACTTTGTATGATGCTGATATGAACAAAGAATTGAAATGTTAAATAAAACACATTTAAGGGCATTTTTTGAGCAGTAAAGTGCAGAATGCACAGAAGTCCCAATAAACAAGCTACATGTACTGGTTCCTCCCCAGTATATCATTTTTGGAAGTTTTCAAATTTTAATTTTTTGGGCAAAACTGAAAACACGATGGTGGCCATACAAAGTAGGAATTTTCCCATACGAAGCAGGATTCCTACTTCGTTTCATGCAGCTATCTTATAGTGCTTACTGAGCATGAGACTGTCTCTCTCTCTCTCTCTCTCTCTCTCCCCACAACACTTTTGCCTGGTTGGGGTTTGGACAGGTTTCAGCTGTCTCTACTTTAGCAATCCCTCTTTCTCTCTTCCCTGCTCCGTCAGTGTGATGGCCGAGACTTCCTGAGATGGAGGGGACTCTTACTGAACTCTGCACTTGAATCCCTCAGCTCATGGAGTCACTCAGAAGTTCTGAATAACCCACATTTCAGATGGATCAAAGTCCCCACATCTCCAACCAACAACCACCTGCGTTCTACAAGTTGCTTTTCCAGAGTCAGGACTATAGTACATGTTTTGCCCGACAGTTTCTGATTGCACAGAATTTTCTAATTCTTTTTTTTTAATTCAAAACTTATTCACCACTTTTTCCACATTACAGGAGGCAGTAATGAACATTTTGACATGAGATTCGTAAGACACGTCATACTGCCCCAACCCTTCCCTCCCTCCCTCCCTCCCTGGCACAGCAGACCATTCTAATACTGTTATCACCCTCTAACTATCTTTACCAAGGGTAAATCAGTTAGTAACCTTAACCACACATTATTTTCATAGCCATCGTAATGAGAGTGTGAAAGGGATCCCAAATAACCTTGTAGCTATGTAATCTGTTTTGAAGGCTGTCAATAGCCTTCTCTGTACATAGATTAGCTAGGATCTCATTGATCTACTCCTGATATGTTGGACAGGTCCCTACTTTCCAATGCCTAAGAGTGATTTTTTTGGCCAAAAGCACAACCATGGATATATGAAATCTCTGGATTCTAACCTTTATGGAAGACAAATCTCCCAACAGGCAAATATTAGGTGTAAAATAGTTCTGTAAACCCAATAAAGGATCCAGGTTGGCTTTTAAAGCTCCCATAACAAAGCTATCCGGGGGCATGACCAAAATAGATGAAAAAGTGACCCTATGTCCTGGGAACACTTATTGCACCTATCAGTATCGAGAAGGCCCCATTTCACTAGTTTAGTCGGTGTATAATACAGATTATGTAGGATGCAAAACTGCATAAGTCATAATCTATCTTGGGATACATATTTATGGCAATACATCCAGAGGACAGGCCAATTAAAAGTATATTGAGGAAAAAATGAAACCCAAAAGTTAGTGGGGCCATTACCACATCCAAACCACTATCAGTAAAACACTTGATAAATCTTAGAGATCACACCTGAGGAGACGAGAAAAGAGGAGAGTTCAGATACCAATGCAAAGGCCACTGGATGGGGTGGAGTGGCCCCAAATACCGTGGTTAACAAGTGCCTCAGTTGAATCACTTTAAAGACCTGAGACCCCAGAATTTTGAACTTATTAATGAACTGAGGGAATGAAAGTCAAGCCCCAGCCTCTTCCAAAAATGAGGAGACTATCCCCTCTCCTAAATGAGGCAACCATAAATGGGAAATTTTCTGTTTACTTATGGTGAAAGCCGGGGAGTTCCAAATGGATTGAGCGAGATCTTTACTTAGATTGTATCACAGAAAAGAGCACAATTACGAGTGTACCTTATTGAGGTCATGATAGAGGGACATTTGTTAATATTCTGTAAATGAGAAATTTTTAGATAAAGCATGGTCGAAGGGTCCATGTTCATAGATTGGATAAAGTCTAATTCAATCTTGAGCCAAGCCGGGCTTATGTTATCCTGGCCTGGCCTTACCCATCTCAGGTATTTAGCCAAATGACTAGCCCAGCAGTAAATGGAAAAGTAAGGAATCCGCAGCTCCCCCTCTTTTTTGGGTGCAGCTAGCTTGTAATATGCCAACCTAGAGGTCTTATTAGACCATATAAACTTGGTAAAAAGTTTATGCATTTTCTGAAACCAAGCTAAAGGGACAAATGAATTAAGATGAGACAGAGGATAAAATAAATGGGGAAATCCATTCATCTTGATTATATTAATACAACCCCATAAAGATAATGGGAGCTTGTCCCATCTCGCTAGATCTTGACTGATCCCCTGCAAGAGAGGGTCCAGATTTTCTTTAAACCATGAGGAAGAATTACGCGTTAGTTTTATACCTAAATACTTAATAGCCCGGGGTGACCAGCATAATCCCAAAGAAATCATAGCAGTCTTGAAAACTTTATAGTTAAGAGGGAAAAAGGATGTCTTATTGGGATTTAACTTATAATTTGAGAGACTACTAAATCTGTTAACCTCCCTTAACATGTTCGGGATAGAAATTACTGGATTGGCCAGATGTAAAAGGAGGTCATCAGCGTATGCTGTTATTTTCACTACCTCACTCCTAATGGGAATACCTTGTATTCCTTCATTGTTGAGAATATGTTGAATAAGGGGTTCCAGATAAAGATTGAAAAGTAATGGCGAGAGGGGGCATCCCCGCCTCGTACCTGACCGCAACGTGAAAGACTTGGAAAAGGTCCCATTCCCTGAAATCCTCACTGTAGGAGACTGGTAAATTGCCCTAATCCAATCTATGAACATGGAAGTGAATCCAAATGCCTTAAGGGCTTGAAATAGAAAAGTCCAATTAACCCAATCAAATGCCTTCTTGGCATCCAGGGAGACCAACCCTGCAGGATATATGGCATCCCTGGACTCCGAGAAGACATGCGAGAGGGTACGCAGGTGGTCCAAAGATGCACGTCCTCTCATAAATCCAACTTGAGACATACCCACCCGATCTGGGAGGACCAGGGTTAGTCTATCTGCCAATGTCTTCGTGAGAATTTTGACATCTTGATTCAGCAAAGATATTGGCCTGTAGCTCTGAACCAGCTCGGGGTCCTTGTCCGGTTTAGGTAACAAAACTATCAAAGCTTCAAACAAATGTGCATCTGCCGTCTCTCCAGAAAAAATGTGCAAATAGAGACGATGCAGTACAGGTAGTAATTGGTCTCTGAAAACTTTGTAAAATAAGGCAGAAAACCCATCTGGTCATGGGACTTTACCCACAGGCAAATCCTTTATAACAGCCACTGTTTCTTCCTGTGATAAAAGGGGAAGATATAAATTTCTTTTGGGAGTTAGATAGTATCGGAAGATGTGCTTCCCTGAGATACTCCTCCAGTTTTTCAGTGGGTGGAGGACTATACATCTCCCTATATAATTGCTCATAAAAAGTAGCAAACTCCTGAACTATCTCTGAGGGGGATACTTTCAGGGCCCCATCTGACTGTGACCTTATTGGGGAAATAAATCTTGCTGACTCTTGTTGCTTTAAATGTAAAGCCAGCAGGCGCCCCGCTTTTTCTCCTTGATCTGTGAAACTGGCCTTTGTATGGATAATAGCCAGTTCTGCCTTTTCTCTTAACATTCCCAAGTATTTATCCTTATATATTAATAGCTTCTGTGACTCCTCTTGAGAAATTTTATCTGGCTGTACATTTTCTAATGCCCGTATCTGGGACAATAAGGACAATAACTCCGTTTCCTGTGCCCTCTTCCTCCTTGTAGCTAGACTAATGAGAATGCCCCTTATGTAAGCCTTAAAGGCTCAGCATAAAATATCTGGCCTTGTACTGTCTATTGGGTTGGTAGAAAATAAAAAGTCTATCTGCTCTTTCACCAATCCCTGATACTTTTCATCTTTTAGTAATTGTTCATTTAATTTCCATCTGGTCTCTCTTTTGGGAATGTTAAGGAAAGTCAGATTACCCAGCACTAAGGAATGATCTGATATTGTTCCCAGTTGGATCGAGGTGGACAATACCCCCAGCAAGAGCTGATGAGAGACTAACAGGTAGTCAATGCGAGATTGTGTGCCATGTACTGGTGAACAATAAGTATATTCCCTGATATCGGGATGTATAACTCACCAGACATCACACAACCCACACTGATCCATCATTTCCTTAAAGGCCCTATGCCCTGGGGACAGCCCCCTTGACTCAGTGCTCGATCTGTCAAGATTAGGATCAGAGACCAAGTTAAAGTCTCCCTCTAAGATAATTGGAGTAGGGAGAATAGGAAGGATCGTAGAGATCAATTTCATGAAAAAAGAGGGATCATCTGTGTTTGGTCCATAAATGCTACCTAGGACTAACTGCATGGCCCAGATAGTACCCTGAACTAAGACGTATCTGCCATCTGCATCCTTAAACACCTGAGAAGGGACAAATGGAATCTCTCTCTATTAATCAGTATCATGACTCCGCAACTATTGGTTTCCCCTGAGGCATGGAAAATCTGACCTATCTGTTGTCTTGATTTCACTAAGTGAGATTCTTGTAAGAATGATATCGGGGCACTCAACAAACTCAGGTGCTTGAGTACCTGATATTGTTTCAGTTTTGTCCTAATTCCCTTCACATTCCACGTAGCAATATTAATATTCTGAGCCATCTATAATGTCAGGTATAAATCCAGGTAAGACATCTATTGTATACTGCAACCATGAACCGGATGATTCTGTTCCCCTGAATCTGCTGTGCCAATCTCCCTCCCCTCAACCCTCCTCTTACTAAGCCCCTGTACCTCCCCTCCCACCCAAGTAACCCTCAAACAATCCAAAACTTCAGCAAACCCAGAACATTATCCAAAAAACCGCCCACCCAAACTCCCCTCTTATCGCTAACAACGTTCAGCAATACTCTGTTTTCTACTCCTCCCCCAGACCCCGGAAAAACCGTTCCCAAACCCCGCATTAGTTATAAATCAATCCCCTTTTTTTGAATATTAACAACAAGAAAGGAGAGAGAACTAAACATTATTGCAGTACAGACCATTGTATCAACCGCTTATCCCCTAATGAAAGCCATTAAAAGCAAACCAACATAGGTAAGGCGTCTCAGCTAGGAACATCACAGCTTACTAAGATATGTGCATTGCTAGATAGGAGAAGGCACCGCATGGTGTGAGGTCAGGAAGCTAGCCACAGCAATACATAAAATTTGCCATGCGGGCCGTTATCTCAATAAGCTCTCCAGTCCCATAGAGGCAGGTCCCCGTTCCTCTCCTTCAAGTTGTTGTGCCTTTGCACCTGAAAACCCCCGCTTTCTCTGGCCTTAGGGACTGCTAATACTTATTGCATGGAACACAAGCTCCCTCCTGTGTTGCAAATGTGTAACTACACGCTGGTGCTTTACAAGGGAATGGCCATCACAGCCCTTGTAATTAAATTCCCCCAGATTATGAGCGTCTATGACTTGCACGATAAAGCCATAAACCTTTACCAAGCCCAATCTTACCAAACACTTTCAGGGGGAGTGGGGAACTGAATAGTACTAGGTTGGATTTGTTTTCTCCAAACATGAAAAGCTAACAAGAAATCTCTTAATTAAATGAAACCCCAGACCCAGACAAAACAAACTACAATATGTAACCATAACTGGATCACTATAGTAACAGAAGGGTCCCTTCTGCCCCTTAATCGGGCTTAGATGAGAGTCCAAGAATGTTTAACCATGTTCTTTCTGGAAGATTCCTTTGCATGATTGCCCAGACTTCTCACATCGATTTTCGTCTTGTCAGGAAAGTCCAGAGGCCTTTCATGTGTCCCTAAAGAGATCTGTCTGGGATACTTTTAAGCCAGTAAGCGCTGCCTCGGGACCTTCATAGGTAGCCCAGGAACCAGCCACCTGTACCTGTAGCCTGGCCGGGTATCCCATACGAAATTTAAGTCCAGCAGCGATGACTTTTGAGACAACTGGATGAAATGCCACACGTTTCAAACGGACTGAACCCGGAATATCTTTTGCTATTCTAAGCTTAGCTTGCGTCCAGCGAACTTCTTGGAGTTCTCTTACTTTATACAGAAGAGTTGTTACTCTAAAAAATTTAAGAAATGACCAATTATAGGTCAGGGCAGTGCTCCAGGAGTGGGCTTTGGTCTTAATGACTTGTGAGCTCTCTCTATAATGTATTTGGCCCCAAAAGGGGAAGGGCCAGCAATCTTCTCCACCAACTTCTGGGCAAAAGCAATAGTATTCTGGACCTCCTCTCCCTCCAGTAGCCCAAAGATCACTACATTATTTCTCCGGCTGCGACCTTTGAGGTCTTCAAGCTTAGCCTTAAATCTGGACAATTTCTGGTGCATAGCTACCATCTCAGGATCCAACCTTTCCACTTGCTTATCTAAAGAGAAGATTCTGGTCGAGCTGTCTGAGGTCACAAGAGTAATCTCTTCTATTTTTATCATGAGTGACTTGATTTCTGATGCCATCTCCTTAATCTCATCTCAAAATGGTTTGAATTCTTTCAGAAATTTAGACAATGTGAGCGGCTCCTGATCTGCACCTTGATTCGAAGCATCCCCCTTCTCCGCTCCACTCGAGGCCTGAGATTTTTTTGGGGCCTTTTCTGGTGTAACTGGTGGGGTGTGTTTCTGCTGTTGCTTTTTCATGTAGACGTCCATTCTCTCTCAAAATCACCCTGCAAGGGCATGAAGTTATAGGGAACCAGAATAGCACAAACTAGTAGGTTTAGAGATTGAGAAAATGTGCCAGATAATGTTTAGAAAGAGACGGGAGGCTGGAGCTGTACCGAGGAGCGACTATCCGGTAGTTTGCATCACGTGGTCCCCAGAATTTTCTAATTCTGTAACACTTAGTGGCTCAGTGTCTGAATCTCTGTCTTAGGGCACTCCCCCCATCCTGGCACAGATACACATACACATACACATAATCCCAGGGACTCACTTTCTCTGTCTGGCTGTGTAGCGAGAAGCCTATGCGTTAACTGCATACAGAGTTGTGCACATACACTGCCCTTAATAAATAGAGAACCCACAAAATATGCTGCCAGACACACATACTGCCACTCGCATTTCGGATCACTTACTCAGCAGTTTATATGGCTGCCATCAGACTTTGCTTTCCACTGCAGAGCCCTGTGCAACTGTGGATTAAGGGGCTTACAACACACACTGCAGCAGGCAGCAGGAGTTCAGCTGCAGCTGCAGAACATAATAAAATCCACTGTTCTCATACAGAGCATATGTCAGAAGGCTTCACTCACTATGCTGGGCTCCTGAGATTTTGGATGCCCAGAAAAGTATTTCTAGCCCTAATTCTGTAAAACAAACACCAGAATCTAGCTAAACTGGGACATTTAGCTAGGTGCTAGTGTTTGATTTGTAAAATGTCAATATTTTATGTACTGTATTTTCCACGCATTTGAGTCAGTGGGAAAAAAACAAGATGGTGGCTCATGAAAAAGGATTTGTCTTCAGGAAGAAAAATTTCTTTCCTCACAAAAAAGGAATGGATCTCACAAGAATAATCCTTTTCACAAAGTCGTTTCCTTTGTCAAACATTTTACCTCTATCCTGAAAAATGAACCTCCCATAGGAAATAATGGGAACTTAAAAACTGAATAACTTTGCAAAAGATTAATATTTTTGCACTAAACAAACACTGGCAGATCTGTTTCCCATGTTCTTTCTACCATAAAAAAATCACACCAAAATTCCATACCCTCTGTGCACAAGGCAATGAGGGAAAAACTGCAAGAACTGGTGATTTTTTTTTTACACTATCTGGATCTCAGAATCCACAGATCCAACTGGAATGAAATTTGTCATTTCATCAGATCTACCCCCACAAGATAGTGCATACCAAATGTTGTGCAATTCTATTGATTGCTTGCAAAGGTATTAAAGTGCAGACTTTGAGGTTTAACATTAAATAGACTACTGAACCCTAACTATAGAGGTATGACCATGCCCCGTAATATGTATATATAAATAGCAAAACACTGCATTAATGCTTTAGTTAGGGACAAAGCCACAAAATTATGGAAATGTGGAATTAGGGTTTTCAAAGCTAACACCCCACACCCACCATGCAGACATCAACAGGCGTTGATGGTGTGCTTTGGGGTCATCAGCCCTAACACTCATCTCATTCCATAACTAAATAATCTGAGATGGGTACAGTATAGGAGAATGGGGTGAGCGTTAGAGCTGACAAGCCCAAGACACATCCCTGACACCTGTTGGTGTGTGCAGGGTGGGTGTGGGGTGTTAGCTTTGAAACCCCTATTGCCACATTTCCCTACTATTGTGGCTTTATCCCTAACTAGAGCATTAATGCAGCTTTTTGCAATTTATTTCCTTACTTTCTGAGATAGTATAATTGTATCCTTATTTGCTTGTTGGGTGCAGGGCCATCCAGGCCCTGCACTTCCATTTATAAGACAACAGTGACCAAATTGTCAGCATAGTCATCTTATTACCCCACCTCACATACCGAGTACAGAAAATTTTCAAATCTGCACCAAAACATAATGTTGCACTATTGCAATGCCATTCTGCACCAAAGGTGTGAAAGCACATTTTGGCCAGGATTTGAAAAATGTCAGCTGTGACATACATGAGGTGGGGTAATAAGATGGTTATGTAGAATTTCTGGGGTAAAATATTGATCATTTCCTAAGTTACAAGTATGCGTACTGAAATTGCAATGAATGGTCATAGCTTTGGAGTTTTTACATATTTTGATATCAAACTATCAGCATAGCTATCTTATTACCCCACCTCATGTACCCAGTATAGAAAATGTTTGAATCCCCACCAAAACATAATTCTGCACAACTGCAATGACATTTTGTGTCACAGGTGCAAAAGCACATTTTGGTCTGGATTTGAAAAATGACAGCTATGATATACATGAGGTGGGATAATAAGAAGGCTATGTTGAAAATTTGGGGTCAAAATATTAAACATTTCCAAAGTTATGAATGGACGTATCGAGATTGCAATGAATGGTCATAACTTTGGCATTTTTCCATAATTTGACCCCAAATTGTGGACATAGTCTTCTTATGACCCCCACCTCATAAATCCCATAGTTGAACATTTTCAAATCCATGCCAAAATGCCATTCCATGCCACAGGTGCAAAAACACATTTCAGAATGGATGTGAAAAATGACAGCTGTACTTGTTCATGAGGTTGTGTGAAAAATTGGTTGTGTTGAAAATCTTGGAGTCAAAATATTGAAAATTACTGAAGTTATGTATGTGTGTGTGTAGAAAATTTTCAATGACTGTACATAACTCTGTCATTTTTAGGATTTTTTTTTTCATGAAATTTTCAACATGGCCTTTTTGGGACCCCACCTCATGAACACTGCTGGTGAAATGTTATTTGGTCCTGAAAGGTGATTTCGCACAGGGACTATGAAATCACCTTCAAGCCAGATTAGCACAATGACAGTGTCAGTGTTCATGAGATAGGGTCTGTAAAAGACCATGTTGAAAATTTGGGAAACAATTCCTTAGAATGGCAAAATTATGAACATAAATTCAAAATGCCATTGAAATATATTATACGGCACTTATCTTGATTCCTCAGTTTGCAATTCAGCTTTGAAGAGTTCAGACATGTATCGGTCCATAGAATATGACACCCTAAGACCTCCAGTGGTAAGTATAGGGTGAGGAGTGGTGTGGGCTGGTAGGTGCTCAGTGGGATGGTGGAGATGGGGAAGGGGCGGCAGGGTGATGAGGGACCATTTTCTTTTTTCAGGTTAAAAAATACATTGGGTACTGTTTTCTTTTTACAGGGACATAGTTATATTTATTTAAATATTTAGGGATACTGGGGTTGGGCTCCTCACTGTCACACACTGCTGGGGGGTGCTTGTGATGCCGACATAGGGATTAGGCTCCCCGATGTTGGCACTAGAAATAAAATAATGGGCTGTGGGGGGAGGGACTATTAAATACAAATTAGGGGACAGTGATTGGAGGGTGGGTAGTACCACTAGGCACTAGGGAGAGCAGTCAGAGTGTGGGGGTGCCACTAGATACCAGGGACAGCGATCAGAGGGTGGGAGGTGCCACTAGACACCAGAGGTAGTGATCAGATGGTGGTGGTGCCACTAGACACAGGGGACATCAATCAGAGGGTGGGGGTGCCACTAGATACAAGGGACAGTCAAGAAGTTAGAAGGGGCAGCACCAGGGAAACATCAATACATGGACTGCACACTTCTATTTATTTATTATATTTATTTATTTGAAAAATGTTTCACCAGGAAAGACAACATGAACTGTGAGCAGCTCGTTTCCAGAAGCGTCCTGGGAGGATGGGGGGGTTACATTGTTTGGGAAGCAGCAAACAAATAACATTTCAGGAGGAGTGCAAAACAACACAGGAACAATACAGTGCAGTGCAAATTACAAACATAACAGAGTGGTAGCGGTAGCCGAGTAACACAGACCAAGCAGTCAGGGAAACAATCCTAGACTTAACAAACTGAGATCAGTGAGCAAATGACAATACAGGAGTAATACAATACAGAGGCAATGAATACAGTGTGATAACACTAACAAGCCAGTAATTAGCCAAATGACCCAGAACAACTGGACATGATAAGAATCATAGAATGAAAACTGGTGTTGCAGAAATCTGAGAGCAGGAGAACCCCCAGTGGAGGTAGCCACAGTAGAACTGCTATGGGAATAGGCTGAGCATGAGGTATGAAGTTCTTAGGGACACTTGGGGGCAGGAATGAGTCCAGTGGGGAGAAGGAGAGAGATGAAGAAAGGGTGAGGGGAGGGGAGAAGGGAGGGGAGGGGGGAGGGGAGGAGGGGGCAGCCTAGCAATGAGTTCCCTTCAGGATGCCGAGAAACCCTTCAAGGGAAACAGGCCAAGGTAGCAGGGGAAAGGGGATAAAGAGTGGAGATGGAGAAGGAAGGGGCAAGGGGAAACAGGATGGAAGGGAAGGTGAAGAAGAAGGTGGTGAGGGGGTGGAGGGCAAAGTAGTAGGTGCTGACGAGATGGAGAGGGAGAGGTGACTAGCTATCCTAAACTAGTCTTCTGCAGGATGCAAAGAACCCTGTAAGGGGAAGAGGATTAGGGAGTAGGGGAAAAATGCAGGGGGTGGGATGGACCAGGACCTACTCACCATTAGGATATTGAGAGCCTTGCAAGGGGGTCAGGACATAGACAGAGAGGACAGGAGGGGGGGCAGACAGGCAGGGGAGAGAAGGAGAGTTCAAACACAGACTAGAGGAGATGAGTGGGGATAAGAACTCAGGTGGGGGATGGAAAGGGGGTACAATGCAACCAGTAAGGAAAAGGAGAACAGTTAGATAGGAGAGAAGGAGAATATGCCTTAGGAGGAGGGTACGGGTTACAGACAAGAGCAGTTTAAGGAATAGAAATTGTGTAGGGCTAAAGAGACAGAGTTTGAGCAAGCCAGACAGAAGGTCACAGGGAGCTCCAAAGCTTGGGGAAGTAATAGGAGAAAGTGTCCAGTCCAGTGGAGGTAGAGCAACAAGGGATTACAAGAGTACAAGCATCACTGGATCTGAGAGGGTGGGAGCAGGGGGGAGGGGCAGAGAGAGAGCCAGAGAGGTAGGATGAAAGCGTCCCAAACCAATATTTAGATGTGAACTTGGCACAGTTGGAGAGACATCTGCAGTCCAGGGAGGGGAAGAAAGAAAGTGATACAGGGAGCAGTGGTAAGAATTGTAGGGGGCATCAAGAGCAAAGTGGCAGAAAGAATTGAAAAGAGAATCCAGTCTGTTGAGGGAAGACTTGGGAGAACCACTGTAGACTATATTGCAATAGTCGAAAATAGGGAGAATCATTTTCTGAATAATATTGTGCCAAACAGGTAGTGGCAAGGAACTATGGTTCCTGTAAAGGGCAACAAGCTGGGAGCACAGTTTTTGCAGGATGGCGTCACTTCTATCACAGAAGCTATCAGCACAACTTCAGCAGTGGCTACAAAATTCAAGAAAGCCCTCCTGTTTTCATACAGAAAATGTGGGTGAAAGGCTCCCCTCACTAAAGTGAGTACCAGGGATTTGGGGTACCTAGAAGCAACGTTTCTGAACATTATAGTAAAAAAACCAAAAAACATTAGAATTTAGATAAATGGTACAATTTAGCTAGGTTCTAGTGTTTGTTTTTTAAACAATGCCTTCATTTCTATCTATTTCACACTCTCATTAGTTTGTGGAAAAGAGCCACAAGATGGCAGTTGGCACAGCACAAAAAAAAATGTTTGGTGCCATGCCAAACAAGTGGCTCAAAAGCAAAACTCACTTTCCTGGCATTAAAAAAAAACTACTGTGAATGCACAACAAAACGTTATCTTAAAACCCCTACTGTGCATGCACAAGTCAGAAAACATTACAATTTCAAACCTTATGACTCTGCAGCCCTTTGATAATTTTTCATCAGACCTGTCAAGACCACTCCCTTGGGACATGACACTTGTCCCCTGCAAGTTTGAGGCAACAGTCCCTTTTCATTTAGGCTGTAGGTGAGAGAAAAAAAAATGTTAACTGTAGGAATTTTTTTTTCTGAAAAATGACACTTGCAGATCTCAAAAACCACACCAAGCTGACATCACAAAATGTTCCACTCATCAAGATTTTGCCTCGTAGACAACACATACAAAATTTCAGCTCATTCTGTCAAAGAGAACCAAAGATATGAATGTGTAAAATTTGAAGCTTAATATTGCACAGGCTACTCAACCCTAACTATAGGGGCACTATTACACCTCTATTATTACACTGGTGCAGTAGCATCAGTATAGTTAAGGTTAGCTGGGCAGTTTAATGTGAAGCCTCTAATCTTGCACTTTAATAACTTTGCAACCGTTCAAGGGATTTGCACAAAATTTGGCATGCATTGTGGCTAGGGGAAGTTCTCTTGATGTATCAAACTTTGTGCCAATCCTTTTTGAAGTTTCTGAGCTACAGAGTGTTGAAAAAACATACGGTTTTGCTATTTTGGCAGCTTTTTTGCTCACCTATGTCTCAAAAATAGTGTAACCTTTCTAGCTGAAATTTTCAGGGTAGAGAGCCTAGGCCTCCCAGATGTACCTTTTGAAGATAGGGTAGAAAAATAATAATCCATTCCAAAAATATGAGATATTGAATATCTCATTATTTCCTATGGGAAAAATAGATGTCAAGGAAACCACAGAAAGGTCAGCATGGCCATCAACACCTGAACAATACATCAAAAGTCTGGGAAGGATCTAGATCCAATTAACCTCTTGTAACTTCTATCCAGAGAATTGGAAAAACAGACCCACTCACCAGGCTAGAAATTCAAATTTTATTTTATTCAATTGAATCACGAAGTAATTCCATCAACATTTCACAGTTATTCTTACTGCTTCATCAGGATTTCATGTCTAATGAAAAATAATAACATATATAATGCCCATTTAAAACATCACTTAAGTACACTTTTATATCATGGTATTACCAATCATATCCAATTTTTAATTGTCTAATAGACATTCTTTTCTTTAATTAATAAATACAATTTATTCTTCATTGTTTGACTTTACACATTACTTTTTAATTCTAATCATACTTCATAAAGCTTGTTGCCTACCTTTTGATCAGTGAAACACATATTCCATTATCAAGGTTAAGAACTCTGTTTTCATTTGTTTTTATCTGTAGAAAAAAAATGCATTTTTTTACATAGCACTAATTTGTTAACTCAGTTTCAGGTTCTATTTAAAATGAATATAAGAAATATATCTTTTTGTTTTTAAACAGCACAAAATCAATTTTTCATCACTTTAAGGCATACTTCAACTGTTCTGTTTTTTGTTTACTCTGCATTAAAATTAGATTGAATTGGTAAGTTTTCTTTTTACCATGGCTATTGTTTCTCTCTAAATGTGAAGGCCTTATTGTGTATATTTTACCTGTTGGAGGTACTGCTGCTTTAAGGCACCAAGCCTCTTGAATGTATTTCCCCTGTGAAAAAACATGGTGTCTATTTTAAATCTTTCTTTCTACACAATCCCCCAGTTCAATACTAGATTAATCATTTATAAGTTACTCTCTTCTTCAGTACTCATTTATTTAAGAGAACTTACCAAAAGGATTTATGTGTGGCATCTGCAGTCTACTTCCTGCTTTGTTGCTTAAGGAATCCACACCTGCTGTGCTTGCTGTTTTAAGCCCAATGTCTCCACCCTGTTGTTATATGTCAAGTTTAATTGGGATACATCCTTGTTTTTCATGTTATCTCTGCTTGAGTTTGTGATATGACAAACTTATGGAAAGAGATGATACCCAGAAACCTCCTAATGAATTTTTAATTAAAGTGGCAACAGTGGTTTTGACACAAAATTACTTCACATATGATAGGGCACTTTACTGGCAGTGAAAGGGAACTGCTATGGGTTCATCCATGGCACCTAGTTACGCCAACATGGTGATGGACAACTTTGAGAAAGAATTCATTTATGGGACCTAAACTATATTTAAGAACAACATTTTTTGTTGGAAGAGATATATAGATGATTGCCTGTGCAACTGGAAAGGCAAAGAAGAAATGTTAAAAAGATGTTTGACTATTTAAATAAGCGCACAGATGTTTTAAAATTTGTCATTACATATGGCAAAAATACAATCAACGTTTTGGATCTACAGATATATAATAAAAATCAAGGATTATCTACAAAGGTACACAGGAACAAAAGATTGAAATGTATTATTACATGTAAAGAGTTTTCATAAAAAAATCAGTGGTAGAAAACATTCCATATGGACAACTAATTAGGATAAAGAGAAACTGTACAGAAGAGAGTGATTACAGAGAAGTAGCTACAGAAACAGTAGATAGATTCAGAGAAATAGGGTATTTAGAACAAAATTTATAAACAGCAAAACAAAGATGTGATGCTGTAGAAAGAAAAACATTATTTGAAGAAAAAATACAAGCATACAAACAAAAAGAGAAAATTATGGTCTTTATAAACTATTCAGATCAATTCTATGAAATTAAAAAAAACATACATAAATCCTGGGATTTACTCAAAATTACTTCCAAGGGAGAAGAAATATTCAATGAAAAACCATTGGTAATAGCTAAAAAAACTAAATCTTTAAAAGATAGATTATGTCATTCAATGTACAAAACTCCTGACTCTCAATATGAAATATTTGAAGGTAGATCCAAAATTGTAGGTTACTATGCATGCAGCCGTTGCCAAAATTGCAGTAGTACAAGGAAAACTAAAATGATTTATAACCCATATAGAGATGAACATGTGACAATAAAACAATTTATTACATGTCAGACAGATCAAGTGATCAATATAATTAAATGCCCTTGAGACCTACACTATGTGGGACAAACATCAAGGCCATTTAAACTGAGACTGAATGAGCATAGGAGTGATATTAGGAGAGGAGATACTGACTCTGTTGTAGCTAGACATTTCCTAGAACAAAAACATAGCTTATTAACTTTTAGATTTGTAGGAATAGAAAGAGTAGATTTACCACCATGAGGAGATAATATACAAACGTGCCTCCTAAAGCGAGAGGCATTTTGGATAGACAGATTTGGTGCATTAAACAAACATTATGGAATGAATGAAGACATTTTATGGAATGAGTTGATAGACTAGAATATTAGCCATATACAGTAAATAAGTTAGATCCATTAATAAGACTGACTGTTGAAGTAGGCTTTTTGGCCTTGTATTTAACAGCCACTAATGGTGCTACTTTGCACCAGTGAGTCGGGACATGGGGCCACTTCACTTGTGGTACCTTGGTCCTGATTCAGTCATGTGTTGCATTATTCCAGTTCAAAGTTTTAAACCAAAAAACAGTATACCTGTTAAAAATGAAGCCAATACACTAAACCTTGCTGTCACACTGAAAGGTTAAGTCCATTCACATTTCATGAAACAAATGAAAAATGTGAAATAAGACTACTATATAAATCAGTTAATACTGATGAACACAAAACCCAAGATAATAAGCCTTTAAAACAAAGTAGGGCATATGGAGAGGTAGTGTGAACAAAAAGATGGTAGTAATATATTTCTGTCTTCAAATATATAAACAACAAAGCTATAGAACCAATTTCAATGGACAACTTGCCACTAGGTATAAATAGGAATGTAAGTGTGAAAAAATTATAAGTCCATCTTTTGCTTTAGGGCATATGTGTATGAAAAGAAATAGACAAAATGAGAGGAAAAAAAAACTAATTCCCTACTGGACTCTAGCGAGCAGGCTCACAAACTCAAACAGAGATAAAATGAAAGACAAGGACGTATCCCAATTAAACTTGACATGTAACAACAGGGTGGAGACATTGGGCTTAAAACAGCAAGCACAGCAGGTGTGGCTTCCTTAAGCAACAAAGCAGGAAGTAGACTGCAGATGCCATGCAGAAAGCCTTTTGGTAAGTTCTCTTTAATGAATGAGTACTGACAAAGAGTAACTTGTAAATGATTAATCTAGTATTGAACTTGGGGATTGTGTAGAAAGAAAGATTTAAAATAGACACCATGGGCCTGATTCTAGAAAGGTGGCGCAAGTTGCCACCAAATGCAGCTTGCGCCTCCTGCAACTGCAACATTGACCCTGTGCCCTATTCTAGAAGGGGCAGGGTCTCTACAACTAAGTCCTATGACTTGAGACATGTGGCCAGGTTCACCGAACTGCGGGTGCACATGGCGAGCATGTCACAAGCTGCATCACAGATCGCAAGTGCCCCCATACCCAGTTAGCCTCAATAGGCACCCTGCAGGGCTGCCCACATCAACTGCCCTGCCAGGTGCACATGTAGAGCCCGCAGGGCTGCTCACCCCCTGAACCCGAAACCTACAGTAACTGCCCTCAAGAGGACTGTCCACACCAACTGCCCCTGAATCCTTTGTGGCATCTCTGCAGGGCTTCCCACGCCCCCAGCCCCTGAAATGTGCAAACAACTTACAGGGCCGCCCACACCTGCATTGGCTCCTCGGATTTCATTGTAAAATGCCCCACACGACAGCTTGTCATCCCCCACACTCGTGTCTCCTCGACCCTGGGTTTCTTTGCAAATGCGAAAAACCCGACAAGCCCTGGTAGTCCAGTGGCCTCACCCCCCAACCATGCCAGCTCACTCCAGCACCCATCCTTCAGCCAGTGACTGGCAGCTCAGCCGCCCTCGGCCAGCCACTGACCGAGTTATAGCTGCTACCGGAAAGACGACTCAGATACACCTTTTGAGTGCATCTTCCAGTAGCACGCCTACATAACTCAGCCAGTGGCTGGTCATGGAGGTGAGAGGTGGACTATGCCAGTCACCGGCTGGGGATGGATGGGGGGAGCTGGGTGGGCTGGCCGGCTGGGTGGGGAGCCACCAGACTATCTGGGCTTGTCAGGTTATTTGCCACATTTGAGCAGGCTACCTGGGGGTCAGGACATGGATGGGGATGACAGCGCCCACCCTTTTGGGCATTTTACTACAGGATTTGGGGTGCTTGGGTGGGCAGCCCTGTGGGGTATTTAACATATGCATGGGGGGCAGTTGGTGGGCAGCCCTGTAGGCCATTACTGTATGGGGGCATGTACAGTATGGGGATCAGGCAGGATCGTGTGTGATGCCCTGTGGTGTAACAACAGAGGTGGTCTGGGCATGGGGGGGGCACATGGACCGGGTTCTACAGGACCCTCGGAGGATGGATGTAGGTGACACCAGCTAAATGCAGGTGTAACTTACATTGCTGGTTTTCCTCCGGGGGTTCTTGTAGAATCCCAAAATTGGGGACTTTGTTGATGCCCTTCTGGAATGGGGAACAACTGCTGCCATAAACCCCCTAGCGTCATGTCGCAGGGGGTGTATGGTGCTACTGACAGTGTAACAGCTGTTCGGTGCAAGTGGCCTGTGACATGTCACAGGCCACATTGTAGTATAACACAAGTCGCAACTGCTGGTGTAAGTTGCTAGTTGCGCCATTCTACTTAGCGCAAGTGCTGTTATGCCAGGTGTAACCTTTCTAGAATCGGGCCCCATGTTTTTTTACAGGGGAAATACATTCAAGAGGCCTGGTGCCTTAAAGCAGCAGTACCCTGAAAAGGTAAAATATACACAAAAAGGCCTTCACATTTAGAGAGAAACAATAGACATGGTAAAAAGAAAACTTACCAATTCAATCTAATTTTAATACAGAGTAAACAAAAAACAGAACAGTTGGAGTACACCTTAAAGTGATGAAACATTGATTTTTTGTGCTGTTAAAAAACAAAAGGATATATTTCTTATATTCCTTTTAAATAGAACCTGAAACTGAGTTAACAAATTTGGTGCTATGTAATAAAATGCTGTTTTTCTACAGATAAAAACAAATGAAAACAGAGTTCTTAACCTTGATAATGGAGTATGTGTTTCACTGATCGAAAGGTGGGCAGCAAGCTTTATGAAGTATGATTAGAATTAAAAAGTAATGTGTAAAATCAAACAATTAACAAGAAGAAATTATAATTAATAATTAAAGAAAAGAATGCCTATTAGACCATTAAAAATGGATATGATTGGTAATACCATGATATAAAAGTGTACTTGAGTGACGTTTTAAATGGACATATATGTTATTATTTTTTATTAGATATAAAATCCTGATGAAGCAGTAAGAATAACTGTGAAATGTTGATGGAATTACTTAGTGATTTAATTGAATAAAATTTAATTTGAATTTCTAGCCCAACATATGGGTCTGTTTCTTCAATTCTGTGGATATAAAAATAGATGTCAGGCATGAAGTAGGATTTATGAATTGGTGTAGGATTGGATTCTCACTCAAAGGAGGATTATGATGCAGAATCCTACACTGAAGTGCCATTTTAAGATGCACAATCCTGCATTGAAATGACACTTTGATGCAGGATTCTGCATCATAACATGGCACTTCAATGCAGGATTCTGCATCGATATGGGGATCATCACTGAATTTCCCAATTGTAAGCTTCTACCAAAACGAGTGCCCAATTCCCATGTCAGCATTTATTTCCCCCCTCCAGTACTGTGGCACACTGGGGAGCTCAAAGCCAGTATGCCAAAATAATTCCATCTTTAAAATGTTGATTCTGACACCTGGATGCCCACCCCCGGTGTCAGATGCCCCCTTCCCCCAAACCCATTCTAACATTTGCTGTGTTGGTTGACATCAGGGTGCCCAGTCCCCATGTCAGCATTGTCAATGACCTCCCTCCACTACTCTGGCACAGTGGGGAACCTACCAAAATAATTATTTTTATCTTGTAAAAAAGAAAACTGTCTCCCAAAATCTGTTGTTTGTTTTTTGTTTATAAATACTAGAAAAGAATCCTGCATCGAAGTACCATTTTATCATACAGAATTCTGCATCGAAGTGCCATTTTAAGATGCACAATACGGGCATAGAACTGGTACTGCGATGCAGGATTCAACACATCACTGTACACTCTACAAGAGCATGGTATGTTGTTCACTTAGCTTCAGGAGACATAAGAATGCTGTGCCCTGGATTATAGATCCATTACTAATAAGCTGCCTCAATATATCAAGGACTGCCCACCTGCCTGCAACCCCGGTACCTATCTGTTAAGATGTCTCTCTTATATTTCTTATATTTCCCTTTCCATCCCCATAGTTAGAATGTGCTTTGGCAGAGTGGCAATAAGCCATGCCCTCCTTTTCCTCGTGAATAATGCTAAAAAAACTCTACAGCTCGCTTCTCCGATGCCATTGTCCTTTTTTAAAAACCTCTTTTTGTGGTCTTACCAGGAGACATGCAACTGCTTCTGTCAATGACACCCCTTAAACTCTGGCTCTATTCTACCCCTCTCTGTCACTCATCCTTACCCATTAGCAACTGAACCATCTGCCCAAACTTGCATTAGACTTAACCCTGCCGTCCGGTGTTAACCTGTGTCACCGAATGTACAGTAGTTGTTCTTACCTCTCCCCTACCCTCCCTTCTGAGTACCACACCTACTATAATCATTTTTGTTTCCTCTTTTCTATACATTGTGCACACTCTGTGTATGTACTGTGCATACCTATATAAGTGCTATGTATTACATTAGACTTGGCATCTCGGTTTGCCAGTATAATGTTCATATCATTGATGTATGTGAAACTGCCATGCTATATAAATTGTATAAAGTTGTATTCTTTCTGCCAGTGTACTTAGAAACATAGAAACATAGAATTTGATGGCAGATAAGGACCACTTGGCCCACCTAGTTTGCCCATTTTCCTACCTAACAGATAAGTTGCAGATCCTAATTAATCAGCAACTTACTTCCTCCTACCCCCCCACTAGGACTGCCTTATGTCTGTCCCATGCATTCTTGAATTCCCCCACTGTTCTTGACTCCACGACCTCCTCAGGAAGGCTGTTTCATGCATCCACAACCCTCTCTGTGAAAAAATACTTCCTCACATTACCTCTGAGCTGCCCCCCCATCTTCAAATTGTGTCCCCTTGTTCTTGCAAATCTCTTTTTCTGAAAGGTGCCACCCTCTTGGACTTTGTTGATTCCCTTGAGGTACTTGAAAGTTTTTATCATGTCCCGTCTCTCCCTCCTTTCCTCAAGGGTATACATATTAAGCTCCTTTAGTCTTTCTTTGTATGTCTTCTGGAGCGGACCCTGCACCATTTTGGTTGCCCTCTTCTGGACAGCCTCTACTCTGTCTATGTCTTTGTGGAGATGGGGTCTCCAGAACTGCACACAGTACTCCAGATGGGGTCTCACCAACTGTCCGTACAGAGGGATAACAACTTCCTGTTTTCTAATATTGATGCCTCTCCCTGTGCATCCCAATATCTCCCAGCCTTCCTTACTGCCTTCTCACATTGCTTGCCCACCTTTAGGTCATCTGATATAATTACCCCCAGGTCCTTTCCATTTTACTGTTGTCAGTATCTCACCCCATTGTGTACTCTTGCCCTGGGTTTTGTTTCCCAGGTGCATTACCTGCACTTCTTTGCATTGAATCTGAGCTGCCATACATTTGACCATTCCTCCAACCTTGCCAAGTCCCTTCTCATCCTTTCCACTCCATCTGCTGTATCAACCCTGTTGCAGATATTTGTGTCATCTGCAAAAAGACATACTTTTCCTTCCAGTTCCTCTGCAATGTCACTTATAAAGACATTAAATAGGACCGGTCCCAGTACTGAACCCTGCGGTACCCCACTAGTAACCCTCCTTTCTTCACTGTGGACTCCATTTACTACTACCCTTTGCGTCCTGTTGTCTAGCCAATTTTTTATCCAGGCTACCACCTTGGGACCCACTCCAAGGCTAGCTAACTTGTGTATTAATCTTTTGTGTGGGACTGTATCAAATGCCTTGCTAAAATCTAGGTAAGCCATGTCCACAGCCCCTCCCTGGTCTACTACTTTGGTCACCCAGTCAAAGAAATCTATTAGATTCGTCTGACATGACCTTCCCATCATGAATCCATGCTGCCTTGGGTCCTGTGCCCCACTGGCCTCTAGGTACTCAGTAATTCTTTCCTTCAGAAGTGATTCCATTATTTTACCTACCACTGAGGTCAAACTAACTGGTCTGTAGTTTCCTGCCTCTGTCCTGCTCCCACTTTTGTGAAGAGGAATCACATCCGCCCTCCTCCAGTCCTCAGGTACCACACCATCCTCCCATGATTTGTTAAAGAGAGTAGTCAGCGGTGTCATTAGTTCTACCCTTAGTTCTTTTAGAATTCTTGGGTGAATCCCATCAGGCCCCATTGCTTTGTCCACCTTCAATTTTATTAGTTCTTTCAGAACCTTTTCTTCTGTAAATGGACTGGTATCGACCCTCGTCTTCAGAGTGTTTCTCTTGTTTGGTTTAGGTACCTCCCCCTCCTCTTCTTTTGTGAATACTGAGCAGAAATATTCGTTCAGTATCCCTGCTTTTTCATTGTCACCCTCTACCCACATTCCCTCCCCTTTATTAAGCCTCAGTATCCCTCCTTTGGTCTTTCTTTGCTCGCTAATGTACCTATAAAAGGTCTTATCCCCCTTCTTAACAGAGTTGGCTATGCTTTCCTCGGTTTGGGCCTTTGCTATTCTGACTGCCTTCCCAATCTCTTTCTGCTTTAACTGATAAAGTTCTCTGTCTTTCTCCTTCTGTGTTTCCTTATATTTCCTGAATGCTATCCTTTTCTCCTTTTCCTTCCCTGCCACCTCTTTTGAGAACCAAAGAGGTTTTTTCCTTCGTTGTGTTTTGTTGATTTGCTTTACACAAAGGCTTGTTGCCTCTGTGATGGCTGTTTTGATTACTCTACATTGTTCCTCCACCCCTCCTTCTTGCCTGTTTGCTAGTGCTTTTCTGAGGCACTCTCTCATTTTCCCAAAGTCAGCCCTCCTAAAGTCCAATACTCTTGCTTTTGTATGGCTTGATTGTATGGCTGTGTTTATCGTGAACCACACTGTTTGGTGGTTGCTTGTTCCCAGATGGCTACCCACTTCTAAATCTGAAATTCTTTCTCCATCCCCATTTGAGAGTACCAGGTCTAAGATTGCTCCCTCCTGAGTGGGTTCCAGTACTAGATGTCTGAGGCATGCCCCCTGTAGGACATCAAGAATGACCCTGCTCTTGGATGTGCCTGCAGCAAAGGTGCTCCAGTTAACATCTGGCATATTCAGGTCCCCCATCAACAATATCTCCCCTTTTTCTGCCATTCTAAGGAAGCCTTCTATGATTTCCTTGTCCATTTCCTCCCCCTGAGATGGGGGTCTGTATACAACCCCCATGCAGATTGTGGTGCCATTTCCTGTCTCCAGGGTGACCCAGAGTGTCTCATCTGCTCCCTGTTTACTCTTTAGTTCTGTTGCTTTGATCCCTTCCTTTACATAAAGAGCTACTCCTCCTCCTCTTTTACCCTCCCTGTCACTCCTGTAGATTGTGTATCCTGGTATGTTGACATCCCAGTAATGGTTCTCTGTGTACCATGTTTCTGTGACTGCCACAATATCCAGGCAACCCTCTTCCATCAAGGCCACTAGTTCAGAGAGCTTGTTACACAGACTACGGGCATTGGTACTCATCACCCTCCTCTTTTTGATGGCCTTACCCCTTTTAGCCCCATTCCTGTCCTTACTGCCTTTGCCTTCTTTTACATTTACTTTTAGCCTGCTCCCTAAAGACTTCTCTACCTTGGTGTTTACCTCACTAATTACTGTTGTTTGTGGGGGGAGGCTGGGATTTCCCTGCTCCTTTTCAGTGCCTCCCCCTTGGCTAGTTTAAATGCTTGCCAATGAAGCATTTAAACCTATCACCTAGGATCCTGGTTCCCCCCCTGGACAGATGCAGACCATCGTGCCAGTATAGGTCTGAATCCCTCCAGGTGAGCCGGCCCGTCGGTGCAGGGGTGGGATTTCCACTTGCGACGCCGGCGACCCGGGTTTGGGAACGGATCCGGGTCATCGGAGGGCCGGCCGGGGGAAGTAGGATCGAGCATCTGATGGGCAGCTCTCCTACTCCGGGGGAGGGCGCAGGCAGCACTCAGTGTGATAGGGACCCCTGGTGGAGACCGGGAGTTCCACGCAACCGACGCTCGACATGGGGGGGGGAGCTGGGCGGACGCTGGCATCATTGCACGTCCCCGCCTCCTCCGGGGAAGAAAATCTGGTGGAAAAAGAAGGCGGGCAGGACCACCAATCTATGAAGCCCTCCTTGGAGAGCCTCACATTGCCTCCGTCGCTGCGGGACCCTGACCAGTTACAGTTCCGGGGTCACGAAGGTGGCCCTCGGCCCCACACTCTGGGGGGCAAGCTGGGGGTGACTGTGGGTCCCCAGCAGCAATTGACAGAGGTAGAGGTCTCCGGGGGCCATGACCAGGGCAGATGGCCCCGGTGGTCCTGCCAGGAAAAAGGGCAAATTTAAAAAAAAAAAATAATCCCTCCAGGTGGTTCCCCAGTCCCCAATGAAGCCAAAACCCTGAGCTCCACACCAGATTTTCAACCATTCATTGAATTCCCTGGTGAGGAGTACCCTAGCATCACCCTTGCCATAGACAGGCAGCACCTCTGAGAAGGTTACTGTATGCGCTACTTGTCTAAGGCCCTCCCAACTCTAAAAACTCCTCTTGCACTGCTCTGATCCCTCCTAGCCAGGTGATTTGTTCCTGGGTGGACAATAACATCAGCTCCCTCCCTCGTGCAGCTGCTCCCACGATCCTGAGGATTCGCTTCCTGTCCCTCAAGCCATGTTGCCAGGCAGGCACCTTACCTCCTCTCCCCTTCCTCCCCATTTCTACCCCCAATGATTGGAGTCCCCACCAGGAGTTGTTTCCTTCCCTGTGGGGTCTCATGCCACCCTCCTGTGGGTCTCCTTTGTGAAGGTTCCCAGCATCTTCCTTGGTTTCCACTGCAGGTGCCTCCGTAGAGGAACCACTATCCACCAGAAGAGCGAATGAATTGTGGAGAGGTACAGCTGGAGGGATGCAATTCTATTCCACCACCCTCTCCCTCCCTGAGCCCACCCTGGTCCAGCCTCTCCTCTTTCTTGGCAACCTCTGAGGTAGTGGCATTGGCCCTGGTGCTCCCTGGGTGGGGTAGGAGGTTTCACGAATCCTAGCCAGGTCAGTCTGGAGATGGGCAACCACCTCCATCAGACCAGAGAGGTGCCTGCAAATAGGGCAGCATCGTAGCCTCCAGAATGTCTCCCGGAACACTGCCACCCCACAGCCATTGCACTGCACCACTCCTATCATGTCTTATTTTGTGTCCCCTCTCCTGTTTCTCTGTATGCTTACTCTCTCCTCTCCTTACAACTCTCACCCTTCCTGTTCTGGGACAGTAACTTCCTATATTCTTCAGTAGCCTCCTTCTTCCTTGCTCAGTGTCAGACCACCAGCAGCTAGGGGAAAGAGTGAGCTACTTTTTTCCTTTAGGGTTGACAAAACCAATGTTTCTCTATGATCCTTCCCTTCCTACTGCCAAACAGGAAGTTCCTGTTGACAGTCAAATCCAGTGGCTATAAAAGTAGAACTGGCTTAGGGTGGGTGGGATGGAGGGCAATTAGTAAGAAAAAAGGCTAACAACAGGAAGTTGTAATTTGAGTCACCTGCTTTTATAGCATCTAAGCCACACCCCAATTAAGCTCTCTCTCCTCCTACTGGTTTAGCAAAGTAAACTGATACAGAACCCTTCCCAGAACAGAACACCTACTGACTTTCTTTCTTTTTTTTTAAACCCTAAATAAGGCCCCTTCTACTTCTAATAAAGTATCTGTTTGCTTAAACTCAACAGACACTGACTCCTGCTAAGATATAAGTGTTAAATTAATAAGAAAATGCAGCTTCTTTTAGTTAGCTGCTTTCTGCTCTACAAGCAAGGCTAGCAACAGGAAGTTGTAATTTGAGTCACCTGCTTTTATAGTGTCTAAGCCACACCCCCAATTAAGCTCTCTCTCCTCCTACTGGTTTAGCAAAGTAAACTGATACAGAACCCTTCCCAGCACAGAACACACACTGACTTTCTTTCTTTTTTAAACCCTAAATAAGGCCCCTTCTACATCTAATAAAGTATCTGTTTGCTTAAACTCAACAGACACTGACTCCTGCTAAGATATAAGTGTTAAATTAATAAGAAAATGTAGCTTCTTTTAGTTAGCTGCTTTCTGCTCTACAAGCAAGGCTAGCAACAGGAAGTTGTAATTTGAGTCACCTGCTTTTATAGTGTCTAAGCCACACCCCCAATTAAGCTATCTCTCCTCCTACTGGTTTAGCAAAGTAAACTGATACAGAACCCTTCCCAGCACAGAACACACACTGACTTTCTTTCTTTTCATTCTTTTTTTTTGTAAACCCTAAATAAGGCCCCTTCTACTTCTAATAAAGTATCTGTTTGCTTAAACTCAACAGACACTGACTCCTGCTAAGATATAAGTGTTAAATTAATAAGAAAATGTAGCTTCTTTTAGTTAGCTGCTTTCTGCTCTACAAGCAAGGCTAGCAAGGTTACTTGTGACTATAACATATGCCTGCCTTTATAGTGTCCATACTATTGCTTTATGGAAAACTGCCACCATGATATATTAATTGTAAATACAGTACTTGTATACTGTCTGTCAGTGTACTTGTGACTGTGTCAGATTGTTGATGTGTGTCTCCTCCAGCTCCATCTTGTAAATGAGTTTATTCTCAATGGTGCTCCACCTGGTAAAATAAAGATTATGATTGATTGATTGATTCTCCATCATAACATGGCAGTTTGATGCAGGATTCTGCATCAATATGGGGCTCATCATTGAATTGCCCTATTGTAAGCTACTGCTGACAGGGGTACCCAATCCTTGTGTCAGCATTTATTTCCCCCCTCAAGTACTGTCACACACTGGGAAGCCCACCCCCAGTGTGCCAAAATAATTCCATCTTTAAAATGTTGATTCCGACACTGGAATGCCCACCCCCAGTGTCAGATGCCTCCTCCCACCAAGCCCGTTCTAACATTTGTTGTGTTAGTCGACATCGGGGTGCCCAATCCCCATGTCAGCATTGTCAACAACCATCATCCATTACTCTGGCACACTGAGGAATCACCCTCAGTGTGCTAAAATAAATATTTTTATCTTGTAATAAAAGAAATCTGTCCCCCAGTGTCTTTATTTTTTTGTTTATAAATCCTGGAAAAAAGAAAACTGTCCCTCTTTGTCTACCCCCTCCCACCTTCTGACCCTCCCACTGAGCACCAAGCACCCAACACTCCCCCCTTTCCCAATACTTACCACACAAGATCGTCTTCTGCCCTCTTCTGTGGACCAGGACACATATGTACTCTTCAAAGCGAACAGCAAACTGAAGAATGAAGGTAAGTGCTGTATAATGCCTGTCAATGTTGTTTTAAACTTATGTTGATATCTAGGAAATTTCTCCATATTTTTTCACCAAATTATGAACATGGGGCTTTTGGTGCCCCACATTATTAACAATGGCACTGTCATTTCGTTACTCATCCTAAATGGTAATTTTGCAGTTGCTGTGAAGAATCACCTTTCTAGACCAAGTAATGACATGACAGTGCCACTGCTCATGAGGTGGGGTCCCAAAAAGGCCATATTAAAAATGTAGTCCAAAAATATGAACAAATGCCTGAGTTACGAGTGCTAGTTGTTTTCCAATGCACACGCGTAATGGTGCCAATTTTTAATATTTTCACTCCAAACTTTCAACATACACATTTAATCACACCACCTCATGAACACCATTGCTGTCATTTCTGACATCCTAACTGAAATGTGTTTTTGCCCTCTGGCATGGAATCCAACATTCCTTGCTTGAAATCACCTTTTGTGACTGAGTAATGAATTGACACTGCCAGTGTTCATGAGGTGGGGTCCTAAAAAGCCCATGTTGAAAATGATGTGCAAAAATACCTCAAAATGGCCAAGTTACATGCAGTAGTTCAAACATTTCTACACACGCTCATACCTTTGTCAAATTTTCATATTTTCACTCCAAAGTTTCCACATTGCCATTTTTTTACACAGACTCATGAACACTACAGCTGTCATTTTTTTACATTCTGCATGAAATATGTTGTCACACGTGTGGTGCAGAATGCCATACTTGCTGTGTGACATCACATTTCAGCACCGATGAACAAAATGACAGTGGCAGTGTCCGTGAGGTGGTGTTCCAGAAAGGTCATGTTGAGAATTTGGTGAACAAATTCCTAAAAATGCCAGCTATGTATATCTGTTGAATTAACTTTATGCACTCGCATAACTTTGCTACTTTTCAATATTTTGCCTCATAATTGTCAACGGTGGCATTTTTTCACACCACCTCATGAAAGGTATCCCATGTATAAGATGACTGTGATTGAGCACTTTCAAAAAGAGTGACTCAATCATGGCACTTTTGCACAGGACTACCTGGTAGGGAGGGTGACCAGATGGCAGGTTAGGCACATATAGTGACAGGATGTCGCTATGTATACACGTATATGGGGGGGTGGCGTCGGACCACACTGTGTGATGAGTGGAAGGGGAGGGAGGGTTTATAGTGTGTAAAGTGGCAGTGGGCTGCTGAGCTGGCCGTGTGTCATGGTGGGTTGGTGGCAGGCTGAGGTTGGGAGGGTGCCAGGTTCAGTTCTGGGCATGCTCATTTTTGCGATGAGTAGGGGTTTATTTTATTTTACTTTTGCACCACCCTGACATTTACCCCCCTGGAGTTGAGAATCCTTTAGTAAGGGGGTGCAGGTGGGGCACAGCCCCACCTACATAAACCACAAAAAATCTACAACTTGGGCACCGTCTTACTGTTCACCTCAAGTCTACATAGCTAAAATTAATTTTTGCCAATGTAGACTCACGCAAACAGCGATTGCAATTATGAGGTCACCGTTATCACATGGAACCTCATGAACAGTATAGCTGTCATTTTCCACATCCTGCCTGAAATGTGTTTATGCACCTGTGGCACAGAATGGCATTACAGTTGCACATAATTATGTTTTTCCTTGCATTTCACACTTTCTCTGTACCGGGGTAGATTAGGTGGGATAATAACATGGCTATGCTGACAATTTAGTCTCTGTTGTTCCACATGGAAGTGCAGGGCCCTAGATATATATATATACTGTATATATATAAATATATACACATATATGTAATAGATAACACACTCTTAGGTGTGCGGTCGCACTCTGATATACGCACGCCTTAGAGAAGTAGTAGGTCACTCGTCAGCCTCACCTTTGCCTGCCAAGATTGTGGTAGGAGACATTTTCTACACGGACAGGGTGGACATCCTAGAGAAGCTAAATAGCCACTTTGCCACTGCAGGCCTTGTGTTTTATGCCTCATCCACCAGTAAAGTGAGTGTCTGCAGTGATGACAAAGATGGCCCTAGCCCTGTCACCACAGCTATCCCAGGGTGCTCCTCCTTTAGCTTTCATCCAGTAACCTTTAAACAGGTGGAGGACCTCATGCTAGCATTGGACACTAAAAAGTGTGCTGGTGCTGACCTCTTAGAACTGTTCTTCTTGAAACTTGGCTGCTATTACCTGACAGCTCCAATCATTCACCTTTTTAATTGTTCCTTGGCTCATGGTGAGTTGCCACCACATTGGAAAAAAGCGCACATTATTCCTCTTTTTAAATCTGGTGACCCAACTGACCTGAACAACTACCGCTCGATTTCCCTTCTCCCAATCCTATCCAAGACCCTGGAAAAGATTGTTAACTCTCAACTCAGAGAGTTCCTTGACACCGAAAACATCCTAAACCTCACCCAATTGGGATTTAGGCCCAAGCACAGTACTGTATCAGCCCTTGCCAAAGTGTCCAACAAATGTCAAACTGCCCTGGATACTAAGCAATACATCTTTGCCCTCTTTCTAGATCTTAGCAAGGCCTTTGATACAGTAGATCATCATATTCTACATAATGTCTTGAGTACCAATGGGGTAAACAACACTGCCTTAAAGTGGCTTGATTGTTACCTCACCCACCGAATGCAACAAATCAAAGATCAAGGGGAAATGTCTTAGTTAAAGTACTTGCCGTATGGTGTGCCACAAGGCTCCATCTTGGGCCCTATTCTCTTTGCTATCTATATACACCATATAGACTCCTATATATGCACAAGTAACATTCATCTAGTCACTGATGATACCGTGCTCTATACTACTAACACTTCCCTAGACGTAGCCCACAAGGAGCTTCAGTTAGACTTTGACATCTTTCAATGCAACTTAATAAGGCTTAAGCTTCTGCTTAATGCCAAAAAGACCAAAACTTTGATTATCTCGCCTTGTGCTGCCCACTACACAGGACCATCTTTGAGCCTCCAGATTTATACCTTGTTTGGGAAAGCCTTGGGACTAGTAGGAAAAATCAAGTACCTGGGTGTTTGACTGGATAACAGGCTCAACTTCTTGGCTCACCTTAATGAACTATCTAAAAAGCTAAGACAATGTCTAGGCATATTTTATCGGATAAGATACCTCCTTACTCTTGAAGCAAGGAAATGACTTGTCATAGATCATAGGTCATATCATAGGTGATTTCAGAGCAAAGAACACTTACGTCCATTGTGCTCGCTTGTTAATTCTAATTTTGAAACCCCCCTATTTTATTTGCTTTGCAATACTTATCCAGTTTCTTCTTGACCTCAACTGCCATCTTACTTGTGACTACCTCCTCAGGTAGATTATTCCATACTGGAATAACTCTAACACTAAACCAGTGCCTTCTTTTCGTGGTCTTAAAATTATGCCCCTTAAGTTGCCATGAATGTGACCTAGTGTCATATCGCTGTTCCCTCAGGGTAAGTCCCAATTTGACCCTTAGCTTTGCATCTTTAAGTGCATTATACACCATACACATATCCCCTCTCAGGTGCCTATACTCCAACGTGAACATCCCCAAGTCCTCCAATCGATCCCCATAGTCCTGGTCCCTAACATCCACTACTAACCTGCTAGTCCTCCTCTGCACCCTCTCCAATCTTCCTATGTCCAGCCTGTAACCAGGTGACCAGAACTGTGCACAATACTCCAGCTGCAGCCTCACCAGTGCACTGAAGAGAGTGACAATCACTTCCCTCTTCCTACTCTTAATATGTTTCTTGATATTTATAAGAGAACTACTAGCAGATTTTATAACCTGACTGTAATGCTGGTGGAACTTGAAATCACTTGTCACCTTAACCCCCAAATCTCTTTCCTCCACTACTTTGCCCAATTTCTGTCTATTTAAGAAGTAGTCAGCTTGATTATTTTTATTCCCAAAGTGCATCACCACACATTTGTCGGTGTTAAAGGATAACTTCTTATCCCTTGCCCAGCTTTCCATTTTGAGTAAGGCTTTTTGCAACTTTGTCACATCCTCACCATTTCTGATAGTAATGCCAATTCTAGTGTCATCTGCAAATTTGGTTTCCCAGACATCCTCTCCTCCAGATAATGAGTGTATATAGATATTAAACAAGCAGAGCCCCAGAACAGAGCCCTGGGGAACTCCACTCTCCACTCCCAACCAATCAGAGTAAACTCCCTTTAAACAGACCCTCTGCTTTCTTTCACTCAGCCATGCCTTAACCCAAGTTGTAATATACCCCGGTATTTTATGCTCAATCAGAGCATCAATCAATTCACCATGTGGGACCTTGTCAAACACCTTTGAGAAATCCAAGAACACCACATCCACAGAGACACCCTCGTCCAATGCTTTGCTCACATGCTCATAAAACTCCAAGAGATTAGTTTAGCATGATAACCCCTTTTTAAAACCATGCTGAGCATCGTCACAATCCCCTACTGAATCCTGAAACTCCACCATTTGATCCTTTACAATAGATTCCAACATTTTCCCCAGTACAGTAGTCAAGCTGACAGGCCTATAGTTGCCCACCTCCTGTCTAGATCCCTTTTATAAATAGGGATCACATTTGCTTCGCCAAACCTCAATCACCTCCCCGTTATCCAAAGATTTCTGAAACAGTGATGTTATAGGTCCTGCCAATTCTGTTGCCAATTCTCTTAGGACCCTGGGATGGATTCCATCTGGTCCTTGAGATTTATTCGGGTCCAGGTGCTTTAGTCTATCCTCAATATCCTTTTTGTTTAAAATAATTTTATAATCTATTTTAGTCAGATGATCTCTAATATTTCCAAACAACTTTTCTTCCTCTGCTTGATTATGCTGACTTTCTCTATAGTCACTGTCCTATTCAGGTGCTAGGTAAACTTAACACCCTCTACCATTGCACGCTGAGATTTATCCTAAACATGCCATTATGCACTCATCACTTTCTGCTCTATTAGGTGCTAGACTGGCCCTCCCTCACTCTGAGGTGGCAAATAAATGCCCTCATGTGGACATACTGGGCCCTAACTGATAAACTACCTACCTATATTTCTACGCTATTTCAGCGTACTGAGGGAACGTATGATCTAAGGAGTTTGTCTCTTGTCTCTCTTAATGTACCCAAAATATGGACACGACATGGCTCAGTGGCTATCATCTGTTCTCAGTTCACCCTTTGTAATGTCATGCAAAAAACTCTCAGTCTGTCCTCTCTCCTGGGGCCTAACTCTTTCAGGAGGCTGCTCACTCTCAAACTGAGACCCCTGTGTGTATGCCACAAATAACCACCTCCTCCATCTCCTGTGGCTCCCCAAGCTCTTGCCACTTACTTGTATTCCTCTAGCACTTCTCTTCTTCTTTCTGCCTTTTAGTTATTCTGCCAACTCCCACCTGATTGTTTAACTACATCTATTTCTACCCCTCACCGACCCTTTCCTTTGTTTTTCCCCCAGCCCATAAACCTTCGGTTGTTGTTCCCTCACTTATCGTACCTGATATCCCTCGTCTTACTGTAACATTGTGACCTTTGTCTGAATAATCCCATGTCTTGAGGGAATCCTTTATATATATATACACTCAATTATCAACCCAGATAGTGTTCACCATATGTACTCCCCAGCCCTGATCTTATTTGTTTTTCTGTAACTGTCTTTAATTTGCTCACTTTGTGTACACTGCTTATCTGGAAATTTTGCTGTAGTTGTATGTGTCCTACTTGTCCAGGACCATCTTGCAAATGAGCTTGCTCAAGGATGATTTTGCCTGGTTAAATAAAGTTTGATTGATTGTTTACAACACACGCTCATAACTCAGTCATTTTTTGGAATGTTTTAACAAATTTTCAACATGGGCATTATGGGTCCTCCTCTCATGAATAGTGACATTGTTATTTTGTTTATCTGTCCCAAAAGTTGATTTTGTGCAGTGACCAGACCATTCTTAGCCACAAGTGCAAAAACACATTTTGGGCAGGATATGAAAAATGACAGCTGTACTGTTTATAAGGAGGCGTTAAAAATGGCAATGTTGAAAATCTGGAGTGAAAATTATAAAAAATTGGAGCAGATACAAGCTTGCATAGAAACTGTGCAATGCACGCTCATAATGCAGTCATTTTGGGGAATTTTTCACCAAAATTGCAAGATGGGCTTTTTTGGGACCCCACCTCATGAACAGTGGCACTGTCATTTCATGAATTTGTCCTGAAAGGTGATTCCAAGCAATGACAGTGAAATCACCTTTTGGGACAGAGAAACAAAATGACAGTTACAGTGTTCATGAGGAGGGGTCCCAAGAACCCCATGTTGAAAATTTGGGGCCAAAGTTCCTAAAATTGGCCAAGATATCAACCTAAGTTGACCCCCCCATTGACTCCCATTATACAAGCTTACCCAATTACTCAGTTCACAGTTCAGCTTTAAAGAATGCAGATGTGTCTCGGTCCACAGAAGATCACGGCTCTCTGACCTCCAGATGGTGAGTATGTGTGAGGGTGTGTGTGGGGAGGTGGGTGCACAGACTGAGGGTGGGGATAGGGAGGGAGAAAGGGGAGCTGATGACAGACAGTTTTCATCATTACAGGTGCAAAAATATAAAAGACTTTGAGGGACGGTTTTCTTCAGTTACAGAGTGTAAAAGAAATAAATCTTAATACACTGGGAGTAGGCTCCCAGTGTGCCACATAAGGTTTTGGGGGATCATCATGCCAACAGGGGGAATGGGCACCCCTGTTGGCAATATGAGTGGGCTTGGGTGGGGGTCATCTGACACCAAGTGTGGGCATCCCGGTGTTGGAAAGGTTTAAATAATTTTATAAATATATTGGCACACTAGGTTGGGCTCCCAGTGTCCAACATTACTTGGGGGGGATATAGATCGACACAGAGACTGGGCACCCTGATGTCGAAAAGGAGCAGACTAGATCGAGGCAGGATCCTGCATTGAAATGTGTGCAGTCAAAATACTGTAATGTGCCACATAATGGTTTTGTATTGGAAAGCATTGTATGACACATCACAGTACTTCGATGCAGAATCCTGCATCAAAATGTGTGCATCGAAGAAAAGACCCCAGGGGATGGTTTTCTTCTCAGTTCAAGCTTCGGCTTTGAAGAGTGCAGACGTGTCCTGGTCCACAGAAGATCACGGCTCCCAGCCTTTGGAGGGTAAGTGTGGGTGATGGGATGGTGCGGGGAGGTGGCTGTACAGATGGAGGGTGGGGATGGGAAGGGGGATGAGGGATGGTTTTAGTCATTACAGGCCCAAAAATAAAAATGACTTCGAGGGATGGTTTTCTTCAGTTACAGTGTGTAAAAGGAATACATTTGGGCACACTGTGGTGGGCTCCCAGTGTGCCACATAGGTGTTTTTGGGGGAATCATCATGCCAACAGGGGGATTAGGCACCCCCATTGGCAACAACAGTGAGCTGGGAGGGGTCATCTGATACTGGGTGTGGGCGTCCCAGTTTCAAAAAGGTTTAAATAATGTAATAAATGTATCGGCACACTGAGGTGGGTTCCCAGTGTGCCACAATACTGGAGGGGGATACAGATCAATACAGGGATTGGGCACCCTGATGTCGAAAAGGGATGGACTAGATCGATGCAGAATCCTGCATCGAAATGTGTGCAGTCGAAGTACTGTAATGTGCCACACAATGGTTTTGTATCAGAAAGCATTGTGTGGCACATTAGAGTACTTAGATATAGAATGCTGCATTGAAATTTGTGCACATTTTGATGCAGGATTCTGCATCGAAGAAAGAACCTCAGGGGATGGTTTTCTACTCCTCAGTTCACACTTCAGCTTTCAAGAGTGCAGACATGTGCTGGTCCACAGTAGATCATGGCTCCCGACCTCCGGATGGTAGGTATGGGTGAGGGGGTGCAGGAGGCAAGTGCACAGAGGGAGGGTGGGGATGGGGTGGGATGGGGAAATGATGATGGATGTTTTTTGTCATTACAGGTACAAAATTAAAAAAGACTTCAAGGGATGGTTTTCTTCATTTATAGGATGTAAAAGAAATACATTTGGGCACACTGGGTGGGCTCCCAGTGTGCCACATAAGTTGTGGAGGGAGAATCATCATGCTAACAGGGGGACTGGGCACCCTCTTCATCAATAGGAATGGGCTGGGAGGGTCATCTGATGCTGGGAGTGGGCATCCCAGTGTCAGAATATTTTAAATAGTTAAAAATAATTATATCAGCACACTGGGGTGGGCTCCCAGTGTGCCACATAAGTTTTTTGGGTGGATCATCATGCTGACAGGGGGATTGGGCACCCACTTCATCAATCAGAGAGGGCTGGGGGACCATCATACATTGGGAGTGGGCATCCCAGTGTCATAAAGTTTTAAATAATTACAAATAAATATATCAGCACACTGTGGTGGGCTCCCAGCGTGCCACAATACTGGAGGGGGATACAGATCAACACAGGGACTGGGAACTCCATGTTGAAAAGGAGCAGACTAGATCAATGCAGGATCTTGCATTGAAATGTGCATGTAATTTTTGATGCAGGATCCAGACAAGTACTGTAATGTGCTGCACAATGGTTTTGTATTGGAAAAGCATTGTGCTGGAACATTACAGTGCTTTTGGTGCAGGATTCTGCATTGAAATCTGTGCACATTTTGATGCAGGGTTCTGCATTGAAGAAAAGACCACAGGGGATGGTTTTCTTCTTTTCACAGGTATTTACACATAAAAAATACATTTTGGAACACTGGGGTGGGCTCCCAGTATGCCCAGTATACACCACATATTGTGCGCACAAAGCACACAGAAGGGGGTCTTCCATGACTCTACAGCTGGCAGCATGAGTTCCAGCTGTGGCTGCAGAAGTCAAGAAAATACTGCTCTTCTCACACAGAGAATGGACTCCAAGCTATTCTCTGTATAAGCTGGTACCCGAGAGAAAAAAGTCTTTGGATCCAGCTTAACACAAAAAATCAGAAAACAGCTAAAAAGGTTCTCTTTAGCTGTTTTCTGATTTTGTTTGTGTTTAAATTGTTTGGTACTTCAACATCCTCACTAAATGGCAAAACAAGGTGGCGGCCGCAACACAGCTCAATTGATTGCAAGACTGTGAACTGCATGGAAAATATCAGCATTCTTTGTGAAAATAATCTGGTATTTTTTGCACAGCAGTAGTATTGTTCAAAAATAAGCTGCTATTTTTCACACAGTACTCCTATTGTGTGAAAAATATATCTTTCGTGGCTGATATTCAAATTTTCCCAAAGGAAACAATGGGAAAATTAAAAAATGTAATTTGAACTAATTAATATTTATTCACCAAACCTTCAAAAGGCACATCTGTGACCCAAGGGCTTTCTACTCTGAAAATGTCAGACCAGTACCTAAAGCCATTTCTGAGATCAAGGGTGACAAAGAAATCTTAAAAAATAGATTTTTTTTCTGTTTATCCAACACTTTGTTTCTCAAAAACCACTAGGTGTATTCTCATGACATTTGCAGATCAGGAGTCCTACCCCTAGAGATTATGCATGCCGAATGTTGTGCAAATCCATTCAACGGCTCCAAAGTTATTAAGGTTCAAAGTTTGAACTTTAACATAGACGTGCTGTTTCACCCTAACTATACTGGTGCAACAGTATGTATATATTATGGTAACACGGTAGTGCTACCATAGTTAGGGTTGAGGAGCCATTTCTATGTTAAACCCAAAATGTTGCACCTTAATAACTTTGCAACCATTTCACGGATTTGCCTGAAATTTGGAATACATGATCAAGACCCATATGCCTTGGGATCTGCCAAGTTTTGTACCAGTTGGATACACGGCTGTGGAGTTATTAAGCATGATCTGCACGTGCGTTTACGCTTTTTCTGGAATTCTACAGTGGCACCTACAGGTTGCACTGTTTGTGTGACTGGCCCAAAATCTTCAGGAAATGTGTGGCCGGGGTCCCTGATGTGCCTTTTGAAGATTTCGTGAAAAAATATTAAACGGTTCAAAAGTTATTGAAAAAACAATTTCCCATTATAAGTCAATGGGAAAAGTTAACAAAAAATTCGACAGTGTCGCAGATACATGTTTACTTTCCCAAATGGCCCTGTTACTTTCACAAATCCGCCATATTGTTTTCAGTTAGTGATCAGAAAAATTCTTGGCATTTAAATTTGGGACCCTCTAGCAACTTAATTCTTTTTGTATTCACCGTCGGACACTGAGGATGCTAGCCATGTCTTTATTTTGAGGTAAAACACCCCAGAAATATGTTTTTCAAATTTCTGGAAAAAGTACTTTCGCTAAGTACTTTCGTGCTCATGAAAGTGTCACAAATTTTAGCAAAAGCTTTCGCAAATTGCGACAGTACTTTTCTAGTCTGTGGGAAAATGACAGTAATTCTTTGGCACTCCGCCGCAAAAGAACAGTTTGGAGTTTTGGGCTGAAATTTGGAGGCAACGTAGCCGATATCTCACAGATGTGCCTTTCAGTATTTTATTGAAAAAATATTGCATGGCGGCAAAGTTACGGTACTCCAAAGTTGACAGTTTTTCCCATAGGATAACATTACGGCGCTCAACGCATTTCAAGAATCTTTTGGCACCCTGCTGCAAAATAACGGTTTGGTCTTTTTTCCTGAAATTTGGAAGGAACACAGCCAACAGCCCACAGATGTGCCTTTCAGTGGTTTGGTGAAAAAATATTACAGGGAGCCAAAGTTATGGCACTCCGAACTTCTCTTTTTTCCCCATAGGATAACATTATGGCATTCGCCGCGCCTTTCAGGGCCCGTATCTCGGAAACGGTGCGAGATATGGACTTTTCATCGGAAATATGCTTAGCCCCCTAATGGGCACTAAATACAAAACTAGCCAGGACAGTCATAAATCATATGACTTTTAAATTTTATTTTTACGTCGTACAGTTCCTGAGATATAACCTATTTAGTATTCCAAGTCCTCATTTTCTGCTCCAATGCCCATTATTATGCATACATTCTTTGTACTCACTGTCTTTCTTTATGCAGCTTTTGGGGAAAACCAGCCTGTGCGCTTACATTACTGTTACCGTTGCCCTTTCTGCTTGCGGTTCCGTACCCGTTTCACTTCCGCTGACGCCTATGCCACCATGTGCATTATCCTTTGGCTTTGGCGCTTGTGTTTCTGTTATTTTTTGCCTTTTGTGTCTACAGTACTGTTTCTCTTTCTGTTTCACTTTGCATCACCATGCCCATTGACATTCCTGTTTGCAGGCACCATGTTACTATGTGACAACACATCACGTGGCAGAAAGTCCACGTCTACGCCACCGTGTGCGTTACCCTTTCTGTTCTCATTCGCGCTTGCATTACCATGTGCACCACTGTTAGCGCTTCTGTTTGCATTGCTGTTGGGCCACGCGCTCCAACCGCTGCATTACATTCACTATTTCTCATTATCATTCTCAAAAAGAAGGGAAATTAGAGGCAAAAAACTCTGTTTAATGCATTAGTTAGGGGTGTTCCACAGCGACAAAAGTGAGGAAATTCAGTGTTAGGGTTGAAAACCCCTTGGACTGAGCCCACCCCACACCCGGCATTGGGTGCGATTGGGATCGTCGGTCCCAACTCTCACCCCATTCTCCCATACTTCTGCTGCTTTATACATGTGATGGGGTGAGACTTAGGGCTGACGACCCCAATGTGCATCCCAATGCTGGTTGGGGTGTGGGCTGGGGTCCAAGGGGGTTTTCAAACCATAACACCAAATTCTCACCTTGTCGCTGTGAACAACCCCAACTAGTGCATTAAACGGAGTTTTTGCCTCTAATTTCCCTTCTTTTTGAGAATGATAACGAGAAATAGTGAATGTAATGCAGCGTCGGAAGCGCAGGACCCCGCCACATGATGTCTTGTGGCATACTAACAGGGACAGCAATACAAACAGAAATGCTAACAGTGGTGCACATGGTAACACAAGCGCGAATGAGAACAAAAAGGGTAACGCACATGGTGGCGTAAACGTGAATGGTCTGCCACGTGATGTGTTGTCACATAGTAACATGGTGCCTGCAAACAGAAATGTCAATGGGCATGGTGATGTAAAGTGAAACAGTAAGATAAACAGTACTGTAGACAGAAATGGCAAAAATAACAGAAATGCAAGCTAAATGAAAACGCAAGAAGATAACGCATTAGGTGGCGCTAGACGCCAATGAGCACGTAGTGCTATAGTTAGTTGAGGAGCAATTCGTTAATCCCAAATTTTGCACCTTAATAACTTTGCAACCGTTTGATGGATTTGCTTGAAATTTGAATGTGATCACGACCCATGGTGCCTTGGGATCTGCCAAGTTTTGACCGATCGGATATACGCTTCAGGAGCATACATGATCTGTGCGCTACATGCATTTCTTGAATTCTGTGGTCGCGCCTACAGGTCATACGGTTTGCGTGATCGCCCGTGATCTTCAGGAACGTGCAGCCATGGTCCCCGGTGCCTTTCAAGATTTCATGAAAAATATTAAACGGTTCAAAAGTTATTCAGAAACAGTTTCATTATAAGTCAATGGAAAAGTTAATAAAAATCAACACTTTGCAATGCATTTTTACTTTAATGGGCCTGTTACTTTAGCAAATCGGGCCATTTTGTTTTCAGTTGGTGATCAGGAAAATGGTTGGTATTTAAATTTGGGACCCTCTAGCAATCTAATTTTTTTTTGTATTCACCCAGTCGGGTCGTAGGATGCTTTCCATGTCTTTATTTTGTGGTAAAACACCCAAGAAATATGTTTTCAAATTCTGAAAAGTACTTCAAATTACTTTCGTGTTTATGAAAGTGTCGCAAATTTTTGCGAAAGCTTTCGCCAAATCAAGTATGTGCACCTTTTCTAGTCTGTGGGAAAAAATGACAACAATTCTTTGGCACTGCACTGCAAAATAACCGCTGGAGTTTTGGCTGAAATTGAGGAACGCAGCCGTACATCACACAGTATGCCTTTCAGTGTTGTATTGAAAAATATTACATGGTGCGTGCTATGGCAATCTAAAGTTGACAGTTTTTACCATTACAGGATAACATTAAGGCACCAAGACAGAGGAATCTCGGCACCTGCTGCAAAAATAACGTTTGGTCTTTTTTTCCGAAATTTGAGGGAAGATAGCCAACAGCACACAGTGATGTGCCTTCAGTAGCTTGGTGTAAAATATCACATGTATGCAAAGTTACGGCACTCTAAATTGATGGTTTTTCCCATAGGATAACATTACGGTGCCCGGCATTTAACAGAAATCATTTGAGCCCCGCTGCAAAATAACAGTTTGGTCTTTTTTCCTGAAATTCGAGGAAGACAGCCAACAGCCCACAGATGTGCCTTTCAGTAGTTTGGTGAAAACATTACAGGGAGGCAAAGTTATGGCGCCCGAATTTTTCTTTTTTCCCTTAGATAACATGATTTGTCGACGCATTTTTCAGGGTCTGTGATCTTGGAAACGATAAGTAGATAATGACTTTTTGTCGAAAATTTCCTTAGCCTCCAATGGGCTAAGATTTAAATTAGCCAGGACAGTTGTAAATACATGGCTTTTTTAAATTTTTTTCTATGTCGCATTTGTTCCTGAGATATAATGTATTTAGTATTCCAAGATTTCATTTTCTGCATGATTTATACTCATTATTTTTTTACATTATTTGTACTCACTGTTTTTCTCAATGCAGGTTTTGGGGAAACCAGCCTGCGCGCCTTACATTACTGTTATTGTTGCCCTTACGCTTTGTGGATCCGCACTCCATTTCACTTCTCTCACTGTCGCCTGGCGCCCACCATGTGCTATCCTTTATGCTTACTTGACTCTATGCTTCTGTTATTTTTGCCATTTCTGTCTACAGTACTGTTTATCTTTCTGTTTCACTTACATCACCATGCCCATTGACATTTCTGTTTGCATGCACCATATGTGACAACATCACGTGGCAGACCATTCCCGCTCACACCACCATGTGCGCTCCTTTCTGTTCTCATTCGTGCTTGTGTTACCATGTGCACCACTGTTAGCATTTCTGTTTGCATTGCCGTCGTTAGTATGCCACAACACATCGGCCCCGCGCCCTGCGGATCAAGATATGCAGCGGGAGGGCGGGGCCTGGGCCCCGCTCAGCCCCGCCGCTGCATTACATTCACTATTTCTCTATCATTCTCAAAAGAAGGGAATTGGGGTAAAATTTAGCTTACTAGTTATTTCAGCGAGCCAGTGAGAACAATTTCATCTCCCCGCCCACCCCTGCCGCATTGGGGTGCGATTGGGATCAGGTCCCAACTCTCACCCCATTCTCCCATATACTTCTGCTGCTTTACATGTCATGGGTGAGGTTAGCTGACGATCCCAATGTGCACCCAATGCCGTTGGGAGGTGGGGTCCAAGGGGGTTTCAACCCTAACAGCGATTTCTCACTGCTACTGAGAAACAATCCCAACTATGCATTAAATGGAGTTTTTGATCTTTATATATATATATATATTTATGGTAGCACGGGTAGTGCTACCATAGTTAGGTTGAGGAGCCATTTATGTTAAACCTCAAAATTTTGCATCTTAATAACTTTGCATCTGTTTTATGGATTTGCCTGAATATGGAATTTATTATCGAACCATAGCCTGATCCGCTGTTTGCATTGGTCGGATATACGGCCGCGGAGTTATTATGTGATCCGCCGCTGCTACCGGAATTCTGTGGTCGTGCTCTACAGGTCGACGGTTTAGGTGATCGTCCGAAATCTTCAGGGAACATGCAGCCGGGTCCCCGATGTGCCTTTTGAAGATTTCTGAAAAATATTAAACGGTTCTAAAGACTTAAAAAACAGTTTCATTATAAGCTTGGGTCGGGAAAAGTTAACAAAGTTCAACACTTTCGCAAATGTATTTTACCGCAATGGGCCTGTTACTTTGCAATCGGCCATTTTTTTTTTCAGTTGGTGATCAGAAAACTGGTTGGCATTTAAATTTGGGACCCTCTAGCAACCTAATTTTTTTTGTATTCACCTAGTCGGGCCCTGAGGATGCTTGCATGTCTTTATTTTGTGGTAAACACCCCAGAAATATGTTTTTCAAATTTCTGGAAAAGTACTGCAAATTATTTTCGCTCACTAAAGTGTTGCAAATTTTTTGCTAAAGCTTTCGAATTGTGGTTAGGTAATTTTCTAGTCTGTGGAAAATGACAGCAATTCTTTTGGCACTGCACTGCAAATAACTGTTGTGGAGTTTTAGTTGAAATTTGGAGGGAATGGCGTCGATATCTCACAGATTGCCTTTTCAGTTGTATTGAAAAAATATTACACCGCGCAAAGTTAAGGCACCCAAAGTTGACAGTTTTCCCATAGGATAACATTACGGCTCAAGCCCATAGGAATCTTTTTGCACCCTGCTGTAAAATAACGGGTTTGGTCTTTTTCCTGAAATCGAGGGAAGACAGCCAACAGTACACAGATGTGCCTCAGTAGTTTTGGTGAAAAATATCACATGGCGTGGCAAAAGTTACTGCACTCCAAAATTGCCGGGTTTTTCCTTAGGATAACATTACGCCCCAACACTTAACATAAATCATTTGGAGCCCTGTTGCAAAATAACGGCTTGGTCTTTTTTCCTGAAATTTAGAGGGAAGACAGTCAACAGCCCACAGATGTGCCTTTCAGTAGTTTGATGAAAACACATTACAGGGAGGGCAAAAGTTATGGCGTCCGAACTTTCTTTTTTTCCTTAGGATAACATTACGGCGTCATTGCACTCTTTCAGGGCCCGTGTCTTGAAACGGTGCAAGATAATGGACTTTTGTCGAAAATTTCTTAGCTCTCTAATGGGGCTAAGATTTAAATTAGCCAGGACATTGTAAATAATATGGTTTTTTAAATTTTTTTCTATGTCGTGACGTGTTCCTGAGATATAATGTATTTAGTATTCCAAGATTTCATTTTTCTGCTATTTATACCATTATTTTGCATACACATTATTTGTAATTTCACCGTCTTTCTCAATGCAGGTTTTGGGAGAAACCAGTCGTGCGCTACATTACTGGTAATATTGCTGCCTCACGCTTGTGGATCAGACTCCATTTCAATTTCTAACAAGGTTTCGCTCATGCTTCATCCATGTGCTGCTTATCCTTTTATGCTTACTCTGACCTATGCTTCTGTTATTTTTTTGCCATTTCTGTCTCCACAGTACTGTTTATCTTTTCTGTTTCATTTTTACATCACCATGCCCATTGACATTTCTTGTTTGTATGCACTATGTTATTAGCGTGTGACAACATCACGTGGCAGACCATTCCCCGCTCACACCACCATGTCGCGCATCTTTTCTGTTCTCATTCTGCTTGTGTTACCATGTGCACCACTGTTAGCATTTCTGTTTGCGTTGCTGTCCTTGTTAGTATGCCACAACACATCGGTCTCAAGGCCCCTGCGATCAAGATATGCAAGGGAGGGCGGGGCCTTGGGCCTCCCGCGCCCCGCCGCTGCATTACATTCACTATTTCTCGTATCATTCTCAAAGAGTGAATAGAGAAACTTCATTAGTTAGGTTACGATGGAAAGACCAGCGGTGAACAGGCCACCACCTCAACCGCATTGGTGGCATTGATCAGGTCCCAACTCTCACCCCCATTCTCCTATACTTCTGCTGCTTACATTCGTCATGGGGTGAGAGTTAGGGCTGACGATCCTGAATGTGCACCCCAATGCCGGGTTGGGGTGGTGTGGGGGTCCATGATTTCAACCCTAACAGCCGAATTTCTCACTTTGTCGCTGAGAACAACCCTAACTAATGCATTAATGGAGTTTTACTTAATATATATATATATATATATATTATGGTAGCATGGTAGTGCTACCAGTTAAAGTTGAGGAGTCATTTCTATGTTAAAACCCCAAAACTTTGAAAATCTTAATAACTTTGCAACTGTTTAATGGATTTGCCTCTGAAATATGTAATTTATTATCAAGAACCATAGGCCTGGGATCTGCCAAGCCTGTAGAGATTGGCTCTAATATACGGCCGCGGAGTTATTAAGTGTGATCTGTGCGCTGCTACGCTTTTCTGGAATTTGTGGTCGTGGCTTAGGTCATACGTGTTTGTGTGACTGGCCCAAAATCTTCAGGGAACATGCAGCCGGGTCCCCGTGCTGCCTTTCAAGATTTCGTGAAAACATTAAACGGTTCTAAAGTTACCAGAAAAACAGTTTCCCATTATAAGTCAATGGAAAAGTTAACAAAGTTCAACACTTTCGCAAATGCATTTATCTCAGAATGGGCCTGTTGCTTTTTCGGAATCGGGCTATTTTGTTTTCAGCTGGTGATCAGAAAATGGTTGGCATTTAAATTTAAATTTCTCTAGCAACCTAATTTTTTTTGTATTCACCTAGTCGGCCCCTGAGGATGCTTGCCATGTCTTTATTTTGGTAAAACACATTCAGAAATATGTTTTTCAAATTTCTGGAAAAAGTACTTTTCAAGAAATTACTTTCATGTTTCACGAAGTGTTGCAAATTTTTACAAAGTCATGAATTAAGTACAGTAATTTTCTAGTCTGTGGAAAATGACAGCATCTTTACACTGCACTGCAAAATAACTGCTGGGAGTTTTAGGCTGAAATTTGGAGGAACGCACGACATCTCGCTAGAGATGTGCCTTTCAGTGTTGGGATGAAAAATACACCTCGCAAAAGTTAAGGCACTCCAAAGTTGACAGTTTTTCCCATAGGATAACACACGGCGCCAAGCCTTATAGGAACTTCTTGGCACTCCGGCTGTAAAATAACGGTTTGGTCTTTTTTCCTGAAATTTGAGGAAGACATCTAACAGTACACAGATGTGCCTTTCAGTAGTTTGGTGAAAAATATCACATGGTGCAGTTACGGCACTCCAAAATTGACGGTTTTCCTATAGAATAAATATTGTTTGCGCCCGACACTTAATATATAATCATTGGAGCCTCTACAAAATAATGGTTTGGTCTTTTTTCCTGAAATTTAGAGGAAGACAGCCAACAGCCCACAGATGTGCCTTTTCAGTAGTTTGGTAAAATATTACAGGAGTGTAAAGTTATGGTGTTCAACTTTTCTTTTTTTCCCATAGGATAACATTACGGGCGTTTGGGCCACGGTTTCAGGGACGGTCTCGAAATGGTGCAAGATACTGGACTTTTTTGTCGGAAAATTTCTACCCCCTATTAGTGCAAAGATTCAAATTATCTGGACAGTTGTAGATAATATGACTTTTAATTTTTTTTCACGCTATAATGGTTCCCGGAGATATAATGTATTTAGTATTCCAAGATCTCATTCTTTCATGCGTTTCTACTTCATTATTTTGTATACATTATTTGTGACTTCACTGTCTTTCTCAATGCAGGTTTTGGGGAAAACCAGCCTGTGCGCTATTACAGTTACTGTTGCCCTTTACGCCAGGGATCCGCACCGTTTACCCTGCATCGCTGTCGCTCGCGCCACTCATGTGCGCACTTTTGGCGCTTTCATTTGCACTTGTGTTTCTTTATTTTATGCCATTTCTGTCTACAGTACTGTTTATCTTTCTGTTTCACTTTACATCACCATGCCCATTGACATTTCTGTTTGCAGGCACCATGTTATTATGTGACAACACATCACGGCTGACCATTCCGCCGTCACGCCACCATGTGCTTCCTTTTCTGTTCTCATTCATGCGTTGTGTTACCATGTGCGCCACTGTTAGCATTTCTGTTTTCGTTGCCGTCCCTGTTAGTATGCCATTGTCATCATGCGGGCGGGAGCGCGAGGCCTCAACAACAGCTGCATTACATTCACTATTTCTCATTATCATTCTCAAAAGAAGGAATTAGACACAAAATCTTGTTTATCGCATTAGTTAGGTTGTTCACAGTGATAGTGAATAGTGCCCCACAGGCGTGATTGGGATTGCAGTAACCTCACCCCATTCTCCTCATGCTTCTGCTGCTTTTGGCACATGTCATGGGGTGAGAGTTAGCCGATGATCCCAATGCGCACCCCAATGCCGGTTGGGGGGTGGGCGGGGGTCCAAGGGTGTCTTCAACCTCCACAGCTTAATTTCCTCACTTTTGTCGTTGTGAACAACCCTAACTAATGCATTAAATGGAGTTTTTGCTCATATATATATATATATATATATATATATATATATATATATATATATATATATTATGGTAGCATCTTAGTGCTACCATAGTTAGGGTTGAGGAGCCATTTCTATGTTAAACCCCAAAACTTTGCACCTTAATAACTTTGCAACTCTGTTTGTTATGTTTGATGGATTTGAATGAAATTTGGAATGTGCAATCAAGAACCATAGGCCTTGGGATGTGCCACGTTTCGTACCAGTCAGATATACGGCTGCGGAGTTATTAAGCGTGATCTGCGCATGCATTTACGCTTTTTCTGGAATTCTACGGTCGCACCTACAGGTTGTACAGTTTACATGACTGGCCCAAAATCTTCAGGGAATGTGTGGCCAGGGTCCTCGATGTGCCTTTCGAAGATTTGGTGAAAAAATATTAAACGGTTCAAAAGTTATTCAAAAAACAATTTCCCATTATAAGTCAATGGGAAAAGTTAACAAAAAGTTTGATAGTGTCGCAAATGCATTTTTACTTTCGCAAATGGGCCTGTTACTTTCGCAAATCCACCATTTTGTTTTCAGTTTGTGATCAGAAAAATGCTTGACATTTAAATTTGGGTCCCTCTAGCAACCTAATTATTTTTGTATTCACCTAGTCGGACCCTGAGGATGCTAGCCATGTCTTTATTTTGGGGTAAAACACCCCAGAAATATGTTTTTCACATTTCTGAAAAAAAAGCCTTCACAAATTACTTTCGTGCTCACGAAAGTGTCACAAATTTTTGTGAAAGCATTCGCAAATTGCGACAGTAGTTTTCTAGTCTGTGGGAAAATGACAGCAATTCTTTGGCCTTGCGCTGCAAAAGAACGGTTGGGAGTTTTGGGCTGAAATTTGAAGGGAACACAGCCAACATCTCACAGATGTGCCTTACAGTGTTGTGTTGTAAAAATATTACACAGCGGCAAAGTTTTGGCACTCCAAAATTGACATTTTTTCCAATAGGATAACATTACGGTGCCGACGCATTACAGGAATCCTTTGGCACCCTGCTGCAAAATAACGGTTTGGTCTTTTTTCCTGAAATTTGGAGTGACGACAGCCAGCAGCCCAAAGATGTGCTGTTCTGTAGTTTGCTAAAAAAATATTACAGGGAGGCAAAGTTATGGCACTCTGAACTTCTCTTTTTTTCCCATAGGATAACATTACGGCGTTTCTCGCCAAATTTTTCAGGGCCCGTATTCAGAAACGTGTGGAGATACGGACTTTGGTTGAATTGCTACCCCCAATGGGGGCTAAATACAAAACTAGCCAGGACAGTCATAAATCATATGACTTTTAAATTTTTTTTTCTACGTCGTACGGTTCCTGAGATATAACCTGTTTAGTATTCCAAGTCCTCATTTTCTGCTCGGATACCCATTATTATGCATAAATTCTTTGTACTCACTGTCTTTCTCTATTCAGCTTTTGGGGAAAACCAGCCTGTGTGCTTACATTACTGTTACTGTTGCCCTTTCCGCTTGTCGTTTCGTGCCCGTTTCACTTACCGTTGACATCTAAGCCACCATGTGCATTATCCTTTTCGTTTTCTTTTGCGCTTGCGTTTCTGTTATTTTTTGCCATCTGTGTCTACAGTAATGTTTCTCTTTCTGTTTCACTTTGTGTCACCATGCCCATTGACATTTCCTTTTGCAGGCACCATGTTACTATGTGACAACACATCACGTGGCAGACCGTTCCCATCTACGCCACCGTGTGCGTTACCCTTTCTGTTCTCATTCGCACTTGCATTACCATGTGCGCCACTGTTAGCAGTTTTGCTTTCATTGCTGTTCCTGTTACTATGCCACAAGACATCATGTGGCGGGTCGCCAAAGGCCCCTGACCCGCCTCGCTGCATACATTCAGTATTTCTATTATCATTCTCAAAAGAATGAAAATATTAGAGCAAAAATTCCATTTAATGCATTAGTTAGGGTTGTTCCACAGCGACAAAATGAGGAAATTCGCTGTTAGGGTTGAAAACCCTAAATCCGAATTCACCCCCCCAGCACCACACACACACAGACACACACAGACACACACGTGCAAGTATGGGGGAGGACCAAGTCAACACAACCAATGACAGACATCCAGCAGCAGGTGACAGAAATAACAAACAATTGTCTAAATGTACTACGAGACATCCCCACCCACCTGACCAGGTACTGCATGCTCAGTGGAGATCAACAGCAAAACTGAGGCCACGTACACCAAACATACACATCCCTGATTGCAGCTGCACACGCGTACCACACTTAGTAGTTGCATGGCCTTACCTACCGATGCCCCACCACATCACAACTGGTACTCTGCCGTTAGTCAATATAAATGCTGAAGGTGCATGATGACAGTTGTAGAAAGGTTTAACACTAGTGAGTATACATTAATTAAGAAAAGTACATAAATTAACTACAAGACACTAGCATGCTCACGATAAAAGTAGTGTTACATTTAGTATGTGATTTACATAGTAGTACATTTACTGCAACTGTTTACTCAAGATAGAGAGGCTGATGTAAATGTATGGAAAAGCATTGCCTGTTCAACGCTGTGAAATTGTGACTGCCAGTATCAGATGCATTCTTACTGATGAAGGTGTACTGCTGATGACATACATAGACCTTCAGTGTGTTTCAATACTAAAGATGCAGTAAGTATTCTTTGTAAGAAACAGTGTAATTGCATGGATCAGGCCAAGCAACTTCTAAATATCATAGCACTACTGAGCCAACAATGACGTACCTGTATCGGAGATGTCTATATGATAGATTTTCCTGTAGGCACTTACTGAGTATGTTGTACCTGAGAAAGACAATCTCATTGCATCTGTGATGACTAACTTATTCAAATAGTGATACATTTACTATTGTTGCAATGAGTGCTCTATGCCACTTATGGACACAGTGTAATTTTTTTAACAGTTGTTTCATACTCAGGCTGTATGCCTAGTGTTTGGGTTTGCCACACTTCTGTCACTGATGCTATCAAAGTGATTACTATGTTAATTGTGGTACAACAGGAATCAGGTAGGTATAGTGTAGATATAAACAGAATGTCTTTTAGTATTGATTTAACTCACAATGGGGTAAGTGTACTAGGACAGCAGGGGTTATTCTTTATCACTGACTCTGTCAGTTATAATCACACTAAGGTTTCAATGACTGTAATGATCAATTTACACTGTTCATCTTCATGAGTTCATATTCACAGCCATTCTCCAGTAACTAGACAGTGTATGGTGTAACTGGGTGGGACACTGTGTTGCAAAGCTGCTGCAGTGCCTAGCAGAGGGAGAGTACCTACTCATAAAGACAATTAAGCAATAAGGCATGACCAACAGTTATGTTAAATGGTCTGTTAATTACCCTGTAGGGTTTAATGTTGAATGAGGTGTAGCCGAGTGCCACATGTCGCTAGACAGTGATAAACTGACCATTAACATAATACCTGGGAGTGGCTTATTGCTATCATAAAAAAACTGTTTTTTAAACAACATTAAACCATGTTAATCATATGGTTAGACTCTACATGTATGTTAATAAAAACTAAACATAAGGCTGTTACAATGTTTACAGTCGATTAGAAAGCTGCATTTCTCAAACCCTTGTTATAATCACAGATATTATACCTGCACAACTCCTTGGTTTTGCTTAACTCTGTTGCTCAGGTGGCCCACCACATGTGGTGTGGTCTGGTGTGGGGCATCGGTAGATAAGGCCATGCAACTACTAAATGTGGTACGTTGTGTGCAGCTGCAATCAGGGATGTGTACGTTTGGTGTACATGGCCTCAGTTTTGCTGTTGATCTCCACTGAGCATGCAATACCTGGTCAGGTGGGTGGGGATGTCTCGTAGTACATTTAGACAATTGTTTGTTATTTCTGTCACCTGCTGCTGTATGTCTGTCATTGGTTGTGTTGACTTGGTCCTCCCCCATACTTGCACGTGTGTGTCTCTGTGTGTCTCTGTGTGTGTGGTGCTGGGGGGGTGAATTCGGAGTTAGGGTTTTCAACCCTAACAGCGAATTTCCTCACTGTTGTCGCTGTGGAACAACCCTAACTGATGCATTAAACAGAGTTTTTTGCCATGAATATATATATATATATATATTATGGTAGCACGGTAGTGCTACCATAGTTAGGGTTGAGGAGCCATTTCCATGTTAAACCCAAAATTTTGCACCTTAATAACTTTGCAACTGTTTTATGGATTTGCCTGAAATTTGGAATGTATGATCAAGACCCATAGGCCTTGGGATCTGCCAAGTTTCATACTGATCGGATATACGGTTGCGGAGTTATTAAGTGTGATCTGTGCACATGTTAACGCTTTTCTGGAATTCTGTGGTCGCACCTACAGGTCATACGGTTTGCGTGACCAGCCCAAAATCTTCAGGGAATGTGCATCTGGGGTCCCCGATGTGCCTTTCGAAGATTTCGTGAAAAAATATTAAACGGTTCAAAAGTTATTCAAAAAACAGTTTCCATTATAAGTCAATGGGAAAAGTACAAAAGTTCAACACTTTCGCAATGCATTTTTATTTCAAATGGGCCTGTTACTTTCGCAATCGGCCATTTTTTTCCAGTTGGTGATCCGAAATGGTTGGCATTTAAATTTGGGACCTCTAGCAACCTAATTTTTTTGTATTCACCTAGTCGGGCCCCTGAGGATGCTTGCCATGTCTTTATTTTGTGGTAAAACACCCCAGAAATATGTTTTCAAATTTCTGGAAAAGTAATGTACACAAATTACTTTCGTGTCACGAAAGTGTCGCAAATTCTTTAGAAAGCTTCTCAAATTAAGTAGCAGTAGTTTTCTAGTCTGTGGAAAATGACAGCAATTCTTTGGCACTGCACTGCAAAAGAACCGTTGGGAGTTTGAGCTGAAATTTGGAGGAACGGAGCCGACATCTCACAGTTGTGCCTTTCAGTGTTGAATTGAAAAATATTACACAGCGCAAGTTACAGCACTCCAAAGTTGAGGTTTTTCCATAGGATAACATTACGCGCCTGACGCATTACGAAATCTTTGGCACCCTGCTGCAAAATAACGGTTTGGTCTTTTTTCCTGAAATTTGAGGAAGACAGCCAACAGCCCACAGATGTGCCTTTCAGTAGTTTGGTGAAAAAATATCACACGTGGCAAAGTTACGGCACTCCAAATTTGACATTTTTTCCCATAGGATAACATTACAGCGCCAACGATAACAGAAATCTTTGAACCCTGCTGCAAAATAATGGTTTGGTCTTTTTCCTGAAATTGAGAGGAAGACAGCCAACAGCCCACAGATGTGCCTTTCAGTGGTTTGGTGAAAAAACATTACAGGGAGGCAAAGTTATGGTGCTCTGAACTTTTCTTTTTTTCCCGTAGGATAACATTACGGCGTTCGCCGCACCTTTCAGGGCCAGTATCTCGGAAACGGTGTGAGATACGGACTTTTCGTCGGAAAAACTCTTAGCCCCTTAATGGGGCTAAGATCCAAATTAGCCAGGACAGTTGTAAATAATATGACTTTTAAATTTTTTTTCTATTTTTCTATGTCGTACGGTTCCTGAGATATAATGTATTTAGTATTCCAAGATCTCATTTTCTGCGCCAATACTCATTATTTTGCATACATTATTTGTACTCACTGTCTTTCTCAATGCAGGTTTTGGGGAAAAACAGCCTGTGCACTTACATTACTGTTACTGTTGCCCTTTCCGCTATGCAGGTTCCGTACTCTTTCCTTACCGCGACGTCGCCTGCGCCTCCATGTGCGTATCCTTTGCGTTTTCATTTGCGCTTTCGTTTCTGTTATTTTTTGCCATTTTCTGTCTACAGTACTGTTTATCTTTCTGTTTCACTTTACATCACCATGCCCATTGACATTTCTGTTTGCAGGCACCATGCTACTATGTGACACATCACGTGGCAGACCATTCCCGTCTACGCCACCATGTGCGTTACCCTTTCTGTTCTCATTCATGCTTGTGTTACCATGTGCACCACTGTTAGCATTTCTGTTTGCATTGCTGTCCCTGTTAGTATGCCACAAGACATCATGTGGCGGGCCCTGCTGCCTCCCCGCCCAACCGTGTTGAGGTGTGGAAGCGCCGGAGCCCAGAGGGCACCGCGCCCGCTGCTGCATTACATTCACTATTTTGTTATCATTCTCAAAAAGAAGTAAAATTAGAGGCAAAACTCAGTTTAATTCACTAGTTAGAGTTGTTCCACAGCTACAAAAGTGAGGAAATTCGCTGTTAGTTGAAAACCCCTTGCACCCCCACCCACCCCCAACCGCATTGGGGTGTATTGGGATCATGAGTCCTAACTCTCACCCCATTCTCCTATACTTCTGCTGCTTTACACAGGTCATGGGGTGAGAGTTAGGACTGATGATCCCAATGCACACCCCAATGCTACCACGCATGCTCATCCTTTTAGTGCTTTCATTTGCGCTTATGCTTGTTACTTTTTGCCATTTGTGTGTACCGCACTGTTTCTCTTTCTGTTTCACTTGTGCGCCATCATGCCCATTGACATTTCCATTTACAGGCACCATGTTACTATGTGACCAGACATCACGTGGCACACCGTTTCCGTCTACGCCACCGTGTGCGTTACCCTTTCTGTTATCATTCATGCTTGTGTTACCATGTGTGCCACTGTTAGCATTTCTGTTTGCATTGCTGCTCCTGTTACTATGCCACAAGACATCATGTGGCGGGAGTGCAGGGCCCGCGCCCGCCACCACATTACATTCACTATTTCTCAATATCATTCTCAAAAAAAAGGGAAATTAGAGGCAAAAACTCTGTTTAATGCATTAGTTAGGTTGTTCCACAGCGTATTAAAAGTGAGGAATTGGCTGTTAGGTTGAAAACCTAACTCCGACCACCCCCCCAGCACCACACACACACACAGACACACACACACACATTCAAGTATGGGGAGGACCAAGTCAACACAACCAATGACAGACATCCAGCAGCAGGTGACAGAAATAACAAACAATTGTCTAAATGTACTACGAGACATCCCCACCCACCTGACCAGGTACTGCATGCTCAGTGGAGATCAACAGCAAAACTGAGGCCATGTACAGCAAACGTATACATCCCTGATTGCAGCTGCACACAACGTACCACACTTAGTAGTTGCATGGCCTTACCTACCGATGCCCCACACCACACCACAACTGGTACTGTGCCGTTATTCAATATAAATGCTGAAGGTGCATGATGACTGTTGTAGAAAGGTTTTAACACTACTGAGTATACATTAATTAAGAGAAGCACATAAATTAACTACAAGACACTAGCATGCTCAAGATAAAAGTAGTGATACATTTAGTAGGTGATTTACATAGTAGTACATTTACTGCAATGGTTTACTCAACATAGAGAGGCTGATGTAAACGTATGGAAAAGCATTGCCTGTTCAACGCTGTGAAATTGGTACTGCCAGTATCACATGCATTCTTACTGATGAAGGGTGTACTGCTGATGTACATACATAGACCTTCAGTGTGTTTCAATATTAAAGATGCAGTAAGTATTCTTTGTAAGAAAGATTGTAATTGCATGGATCAGGCCAAGCAACTTCTAAATATCATAGCACTACTGAGCCAACAATGATGTACCTGTATTGGACGTGTATATAGGATAGATTTTCCTGTAGGCACTTACTGAGTATGTTGTACCTGATAAAGACAATCTCATTGCATCTGTGATGACTAACTTCTTCAAATAGTAATACATTTGCTATTGTTGCAATGAGTGATCTATGCCACTTATGGACACAGTGTGATTTTTTTAACAGTTGTTTCATACTCAGGCTGTATGCCTACTGTTTGGGTTTGCCACACTTCTGTCACTGATGCTATCAAAGTGATAACTATGTTAATTCTGCTACAACAGGAATCAAGTAGGTATGGTGTAGATATAAACAGAATGTCTTTTAGTATTGATTTAACTCATAATGGGGTAAATGTACTAGGACAGCAGGGGTTATCCTCTATCACTGAGTCTGTCAGTTATAATCACACTAGGGTTTTGATGACTGTAATGATCAAGTTACACTGTTCATCTTCATGAGTTCATATTCACAGCCATTCTCCAGTAACTAGACAGTGTATGGTGTAACTGGGTGGGACACTGTGTTGCAAAGCTGCTGCAGTGCCTAGCAGAGGGAGAGTATCTACTCAAAAAGACAATTAAGCTATAAGGCATGACCAACAGTTATGTTAAATGGTCTGTTAATCACCCTGTAGGGGTTTAATGTTGAATGAGGCATATCCGAGTGCCACATGTCGCTAGACAGTGATAAACTGACCATTAACATAATACCTGGGATTAGTTTATTGCTATCATAATAAAACTGTTTTTTAAACAACATTAAACCATGTTCATCATATGGTTAGGCTCTACATGTATGTTAATAAAAACTAAACATAAGGCTGTTACAATGTTTACAGTCAATTAAAGCTGCATTTCTCAAACCCTTGTTAAATCAGAGATATTATACCTGTACAACTCCTTGGTTTTGCTTAACTCTATTGCTCAGGTGGCCCACCACAAGTGGCGTGGTGTGGTGTGGGGCATCGGGTAAGGCCATGCAACTACTAAGTGTGGACGCTGTGCAGCTGCAATCAGGATGTGTACGCTTGGTGTACATGTCCTCAGTTTTGCTGTTGATCTCCACTGAGCATGCAGTACCTGGTCAGGTGGGTGGGGATTTCGTAGTACATTTAGACAATAGTTTGTTATTTCTGTCACCTGCTGCTGGATGTCTGTCATTGGTTGTGTTGACTTGGTCCTCCCCATACTTGAATGTTTGTGTGTGTCTGTGTGTGTGTGGTGCTGGGGGGGGTGAATTCGGAGTTATGGTTTTCAACCCTAACAGCGAATTTCCTCACTTTTGTCGCTGTGGAACAACCCTAACTAATGCATTAAACAGAGTTTTTTGCCTCTAATATATATATATATATATATATATATATATATATATATATATATAGGTTTGCTAGGTAGTAAATGACATAAGAAGGCACAAGGCCCATTGAGAATGTCCCCACACTAGTGGGTCACATTTTAAACCAGTATGTGTTTGTTATGACAAATATTATCCAACACTGTTTTAAAGAGGTTATTATATATATATATTTCTCTTCGAGGTATAGATGTTCGTATTATTTCTTGGTCTCGTCTTATTTTGGTTATGCGGTTCATTTTCCCATTTATTAAATGTGACAGATAGATATATATTGATCACTGAGCCATTCATCTTTCCAGTGGGGTCCGAAAACAACCAAAAAGTGCATATTCTCTCTCTCTCTCTCTCTCTACCCTCTCTCTCTCTCTCTCTCTCTCTCTCTCTCTACCCCCCTCCCTCTCCCTCTCCCTCTCAATCTTCATTGTGAACCATGGGTTGAACGTCCCTTTTTCCTTGTGGTTCTGAAATGGCCAAGACATGTACTTTCTCCATATGGGTCCACACATTTGACGATTCTCCTATGTGTCCCACCCCACCTCATTTACCTGTCGAGGTAGAAACCTCTGTGCTTTTTTTAAGTAACTACATATGTAGAACTAAAGTTTTCTCTCTGCACCCCCCTCCCCCACACACACAGGTATATACCTATACATTCTCCATGGCCCGGAGACATGCCATGTGTCACTTTAAACTGCACCTTTATCCAGTCATGTCAAGTGAACTCCCCTTGTTAAAGAACAATGGGTTTGCAGGAGTAAATGATTTGGCTATTGCCGCATACATATTATCCGTAAGGTTGTTTCTTCTATGCAGATCAGTTTCAGACTTGATACACTATCAGTTTTTGTCTACTTTGTTTTAATACGTTGAGATAAATGAGGCAAAGCCCCCAGGCTTCTGACAAAAGAATATCTTCAAAGCACCATACAATCAATTTCTGAGCCTGTGAACATTTATGAGTTTTTTCTGTAGCCAGCTTTTCTTCAATAAAGGGTCCGTATTCAAGAACCAGATAATTATGAAGAGTATCTAAAAATATTGCATACGAGAACAGTATGGATAGACAGATAAAAATATTGCATATGAGACTAGGATGGATAGATATATAAACAGACATACTAAATGATTAAATTGATAAATATTTCATCTTTGTAAAACAACAAACAAAAGTAGGTCTGTAGTTGTGTGAAGTATCACCACAACTAACACCGGTACATAATGATTTGTCCTTAGCAGCATTCTTAAGGCTTGATCAATGGTTTATCATTTCAAGAGATTGTTCCCAAGAGCCAACCACTTCCAGAAAATGAAAGGCTTTCAAAAATCATTCTAAACCAAATAATAAAAAATAGCGTGCACAACTAGGTTAGCTAGCTAGCAATTTAAGGTCACAAGAGACTGTAGGTCCATTAGCCCCCCCACACACACACACACACAAACACACACTCTAGGATGAATAGATATGATAGATTGAAATAATATTTGAATAAATCTACATCAGTTGTTAATAAAACTACATGCAGAATAAAAAACAAATGAATGCATCGACTGACAATGTTTCTGTTCTCCAGTCAGTGACTCAGAATATGCAACATAGAAAAGAGAATTATAAACGAGGCTACGCTTTCAAACTTTATTTTCAAAAATGTAAAAGCAAAGTAACATTAATCAGGAGGACTATTGACAAAGTTATCATATCAAAGCTGCATTCAAGTTAGGGTTAGCAGCCCCAGATAGTGAATAATGCAAAGGTGCTATTACATAGCTGATAAATTCTCTCACGGGATCTAGCGGAGAGATTTTTTTTTATGTATTAGCTACAGTGTTTGATTTATAGTCATTTGACCTTTATACTGTATGCATGTTGCTCTGCCATTTCCCCTGACTTGCATTGTTTCTGTTGTTGCTGACTCTAAGCCCTTTCTAAATAGGCCCTGCCTAAAGGGTGTTCTCTGGAGTAAATACTTACATACATACATTAGAAAATGCGCATAATCCTATAATGAGGCAAAGTAAATTAACCTTAACATAGATTATTGTGACCAAGTGAGTCAAAGCTCGCCCCCCCCCTTCATATTCTTGGACTGGACTCAGAGAGATAAGTTTCTGGCCTCATATTTGGATGTGTAATTTTTACTCTTTAGTTTCTTTCATAGGCTAAGCTTGCATAAGCATGGAACATGGGGTTACTCGAGGCAAATTGTTATTTTCCCTGCAAGGCGATTGCAGTACATTGTATTTGGTTCGCAGACTAAGCCTGCATATGCAGGAACTATATGGTTTCTGAAGAAAAACGTTTTGGGGTTACTGAAGGAAAACTTTTCTTTTTTTTATAGCAACTGCAGTAAATTGTGTTTTACAACCCCCATCCCCCCCCCAAAAAAAAATCTGTTGCATTTCTTTTGTATACCTAAATGTGAATCTGGGATTACTAAATACTGTATATAAAACATGGTTTAAAATCAAATGTTTTAAAAGTCTGTATAGATGTTGTCAGGACTTTTGTACAATTCAATATACTGACTGGCAGTCATTCCTGAAGTCACCTGAGGGTAAGGGTAAGAGAACTGAAAGACTTCTGTTTGGTTTTGCACAGGACCCTATGAATTCAGTTAGGCTTCCAGAATTCTCCCAAACAACTTTGTCTCCCAGTGCTGTAACTGGCATGGGATAAATGCCTGAAACAAACTACAGATAGGAGGCAAAACAACCTTGAGGTCACACTGAATGTTTATTACTGCTGCATACTTGTGGTAGATGGTGGGGCATGCTACTGCTAGGGATTGGTGTGTTTGTGGTGGTGTGACAGAGTCTGCAATACAATAAGACCACCAGGGTTCAGTGCTGAACAGCAGTAACAGTTAAAATAGCTGTGTAGTGAAACATATTTTTACAAAAACAGTTTCCAGGTTTCATTAATAAAAATATTTGCATGCACGTTAAACTTGTTTTTCTAAACAATTCCATACCTGTTCACTGTGTTTTATTTTTGTATCCTAAACCTTTGTTAGTTTTGCAGTGTTATCTCTAAGCCAAATTAAACTGTCAATTTTCTTTCTTGAGAAAAAAAAATAATTTAAAACATTTATAGAATACCTGTATTCTGATTGGACTGGACAGATTTACCAGCAAATAAAACTGGGAGCTGTCTGGAATCTGTTAAAGTTAAAAAAGTAGGGTCAAATTGTTTTAATGTGCCAAATTGCTGCTTATTCATTGCTGAATTCAAAGCTTGTACCACTGAAGTGTGTGCTTTACCCCTATGCAAACTATTATATTCCTTCTGTCCATGTCGATTTTCAAATGATCTAATAATATTCCACCCCAAAAAATTATGCATCAAAATCAACAACAAATGAAAAAAATGAAATTTGGGACATTGCATTGCCCATCTACATATTTTACCATCCATGGATGGAGATTTTTTCTTTCTGTTTTTCATTTTCTGTTTTTTCTACTTTGAAGTCTTTTTATATAAATCGAACTTGGTCTGGACAGTCATTGCCTGCTGGCAGTGAAAGTTAACTTGTAGTCAATTGCCAACATATGGTTAGGCCAGAGAGCTGTTTAACTGTGCTTAGTCGGTCACTCATTCCATCGCTGTCCCATTTACTGTGGGTAGGTTGGGTGATGGGTCTCACTTAACTAATAAAAACTCCATGTGAGTGATATATGATTATATTGAGCTTGCTGGTGATAAACAATGTACAAATCAACATAGTATTACCAAGAAGAGGACTTGCATTGGTAGTATGCATCCAAGTAGTCTTTGTGCTGCTGCTGCTGCTAGGATTGATATGCTGGACTATGGTGCTAGTGCCAGTTGGTGTCTGGGGAGGCTTGAGACCAGGAGATGGAGGTGTGGGATTAGTAGTAGACATCTCATGTTGGACATGTGAATAATTGAATGGATTGTTAAATTCAAACCATGGTAATCCAAGTTTGAGAAAGGCTAAGAATTCAAGATTTTCTGATCTAACCTTGAGCAATGTGGTGTGGCAATATTGCCAGTTGTACTATAGAAGTGACTAGTGACTGAGGACATCCAAGAAAATACAAACCCACTTTAGCCAGTGATGACCAAATTACTTTCTTGTTGTTCCAGAATTTATTTATTTATTTAGCTTTTGTTAACCGGGTAGGTACACTAGACAAGTTATATGTCTATTTTCAGGAACAACCTGGGAGAGTACAACAGGTATTACAGATACATCAGCACAACACAGCAGGTAAACAAGTACAATTTGTAACTTAGTACATTGAGTCACAAAAACAAAAAGGCATGTAGTGATCTACTATGACATGAGTTGGTAGAGTACATAATGATCAAACAGTAGGTAGTATTGAACACACATAGCATAGACAAGTGCCTGAAAGAAAAGCTGGATCGAGATCATCAGCAGTTCGATTCAGATTGTGTTCCGAGTAAGTGACTAACGTAATGGTCCAGTACCTATTTGTTTGGATCAGTGGTATAACTAAGACAATAACATTTGTAAACCAGAACTCACTCTACCACCACCACCCCTTGTAGATATGCTCATATTTGTTACCCAGATCCCTTGAAAACCACATATTGTACTTCAGGAACTGTTTAGTAAGCACAGCAAATACAGCAGTACATAGTTTAATGCATTTAACATTATATGTAGTTCAAAAAGAACCCAACAATTGTAACACCAGTAGAGGTGGATATCAGACAGTAGGGGTAACCAAAATCAATAGGTTGAGGACAGGAATGCTGCCCCCTCCCAACTCCAGTAAACTTGTAAGCCATGGGTTACTTGGTGTATCCATTCCTACACCTATGGATTGGATCACTGTTCCTGCAAGATAGCTAGCTCTGCTGGATAAGCCAGTATGAGGCACTTTGGTAACACATGAGTGTTCCTGAAACATGTTCAAATGGTGCCATTCTGACAGTCAGTTTCCAAAAGTTTCCAAAGACCCTTTATTATCTCAGGATTTTAACTGTCCAGTTCTTTGATGTCACCCCCTCCCCCCCCAAAAAAAAACTGCAGAAGAGAAGGAGCAGTAAGACAAGAAGGCTGTATATGCACATTATGGCTTTGACCTTGCATTTCATAAATAAAAAGCAAAAATCATTAGTGGCTGAGGTATGTGACCACAACAGTGATAACAAATAGCGTGATGATAATAATAGCAACATGATGCTGTTTATTACTTTTTGTTCTTAATTATTACTTTTATTTTATTGTTCACATACCAAGGAAACATTATTTGTGATTTATGATGGAGGAAAATAATGGATGTTATCAGAACCAGCCAACATCCATGGTTTTTATTTTAATGTAATTATTACTACTGGCAGTTATTATTCTTAATTTCTTCTTTATTGATACACCAAGAAAAATTATTTGTGATGAAAGGAGGATGATGTGGATGAGAATGTGTTCTTTTAATCCAGTCACTTACAACAGTTTTATTTTAATGTAATTACTATTTATTATCTTCCAATGCTTTTGTTAGCCACATGATTTAAGGTATAAGAGGAATGTTTCTGGGTATTACACTTATATAAATACCAATTAAATTATAGAGACTAATACCAACATTCAGAAAAAGTGCAACACATTTTTTTTAAACCGTCATGACATTTTCCACATTATTATTTAAAAAAGTATATCCATATACTTTATCATTATGTAAAAAGTATATCAATAACATTTATTTTAGAAAAAATAGTTCTGTTGTGTTGTAAATATGTATATCAATATAGCTAGAGTAAATTGCCTGTTTTTAATATTGATAACATAAATACTATGTTACATAATAGTAATAATAATACAATAACAACACCATTTCTTAATGTCTGGACTCCAAGCTTTCATTTAAAAAAATATACTTTTATAGCCCAAACAGTTCCAGAGTTAGACCTTTCAAGAGATAATTTGCTTTAAAATGTGATAACTTTGGAACAGATAGGGCTAGAGACTGTTTTTTTTTTTTTATGAAAGCTTGGAGTCAGCCAAGTAGTTATATCATTAATATATCACTACAGTGACCATACATCGATATAAAAAAAAATCCATAACAATATAAAAACCATAAACATTCCATTTCTAGTCCACACAGTTCTAAAGTTAGAATTTCAAAATATATTTTCTTTAAAATGTGATAACTTTGGAACCATTAGGGCTAGGGACTTCATATCAGGATTCATTTTCATATAAGGATATACATCAGGATGCTTCATATCAATATAAAAAACATAAAATGGTTTACTACACTTTTAAAAGTCCTTTTATTTTTACCACATCATATCGACATGCTAACTGTATTAACTGTTCAAATGTTACAGCTCTCAAAATGTAGTTTCACCCATTACAAAACTATCATAGAAGATTATTTTTGGAAATGGCTGGAAGGTACTAGTGGCTGTTCTGTTTAAGAATAAACACATTCTTCTCTAGTTATTATCAATGATTGTAATTCATAATTGTTTCTTTATTGGCTTAGAAAACAAGATTCAGAATGCATGGAAGGTGCTGAAGTGGATGTGTTGTTTTCAGAAGCCAAACTTGAGATGAGATGAGATGAGATGAGATGAGATGAGATGAGATGAGATGAGATGAGATGAGATGTCTTTGGAACTGTCAGTAATTGATGTTGTAGGATGAAACCAGTGTGCTTCTAGATTACTCAGGATGGTGCCATCACTAGGTGCACTAAACATCTGGGAAGGCTGCCTGTGGTGTAGGGGTGGAACCAGTCAACTTCTATCTTTTTTTTTTCTTTTCTTTCCAGTTTATATTTGATTTAAATTGTGGCTTCATCTTCTGCAAGAATCTTTAATGTTATTGCATTCCACTATAGAAAAAGGCTGATGATAAAGGGCAGTCATTCCTCCAATAGGTTGTGTCAGTTGTACAGAAGTTAGGTGAGTAGCTGGCAGTTTGTTGTGGGCATGTAATAACTCAGGGAGTGAAATTTATTTGCTTACAGCAAATTCAGCACCAGTGCTTATGTGTGTGTGTGTGTGTGTATGTGCATGTGCGCGCACACGTGCGCTAGGTGTTGCTCTGATTAGTGGTTGTTAAATTCTTTGTGGAGTAGTACTGGTATCAAGGGATGCGTAAGTTTGCTCAGGCTGCTGCCATGGTGGCTGGATTACTTGAATGAATCATTTTATCCCACCACTTCCTATACCAGACTGACTATCCCTATTGCTGCTAGCCTGTCTGACCAGAGAGGGATTGAAAGTGGACATGGCTATTAGGAGGGGTTTCCGTATTCAGATTTTAAAGGAGTAGCCAGAACACTGGTTCCCAAAGTTTGTGTAGGCTTCACTGTCTCTGACTGACCTTTCTACCACATTGATTGCCATATGCTTTCAGTGAATTCATGGTGTTATGTGTAAAATATTCCCATACTGCAGAGGACCTCTCTATTTTTAGGTACAGTGGACTGGTGGTGGTGGTGGTGTATGTGCGTTTTGGGGTATTTTGGGAAGAATTCAGTGGTGATTCAGAGTTAATTTCTAATTTTCAGCCACTATGTAATGACTTGGCTAGCGATGGGTAGGCAGGGCAGCAGCAGCAGCAGCAGCAGGTGGTACAGTACTATGAGCTAAGCATGCTGCAAGGGCTGGGGATAGGGCTTGGATTTAGATGTCCTCTACCTCTTCAGTCTTGTGCCCATGCTCTGACAGATCCACTTCCATATCCTCCTCACTGGTATGCTCCATTACTACCTCGACTGGTGGCGGTGCTTCACCTGCTTTTGTACAATTTTGGGGTCTGTATACCTTGCACTGTCCTTATTTTACACACATGAACAACTGTACTTTTTCATCTGGTGGTAATATGACAGTAGTGTCCCACATGTCTGTATCAGACCTAGACTAAGTATCACCTCCCTCACATGATGACAGAGCAGCAGCACTGGGATGTGGGGTGCTGCTGCTGATGTGTGATTTTGGGGCTGCAGATATCATATAATGGTTCATGGTGGACTGGAAACTGGCAATGCACAGATGTCTGTGGTAGCTGTTGTCATATTACTTACATAAGATGGATAGAGGGAGGGCTTGTCTTTATATTTCTGGACTGATCATATCTATCCCAGGTCAGGGAACTGGAACTGGAAGCACTTAAAAGGAAAAAAGTGGAAAACCATTAGTCTTTTGGATTGCTCAAGGTGGTTTCTTCACCAGATGCACTGGACAATCACTGAGAAAAAGCCACTAGCAGTAAGAGTGGAGCCAGTGGACTTATAGGAACTGATGAACCATTGTTTCTTTGGCAGTACTACCATATTTTTAGTTCCAGTTCTCACAGACCCATGCCTGTCACTCTCAGTCCCTATCCGACCATGACCAGCTTCTTCATCACTACTACTTGCAGAACCAGAACTTGGTGGAACCATTATCTTCTCACCCGGCCCCGCATCACTTTCTCATCCTGTTTTTCTACTCATATTTTCTACATGTGATGATAACACAAACCTCTGCATGACAGAAACAGAAGTGTGCTTGAAATCCCTAAAGCCAGACTAAAATCTACTAGAGACCAAGCTTTTGGGGCAACTGCTTCCAGGCTATGGAATGTGCTCTATAAGTTTACAAGGAACACACCCTCTGTAAAGTGTCTTAAGACTCTTTGAAGCTTAGTTGTTCCAACCATCCTTCCCAGATTAGTTTTTGACTGACAGGTTTATTTATAAACCAGTACATAAGGGAGCAGTTTTTGAAAATTTAATGTACAGTATGATACCATATCTTTCAGACTTGATTTGCTTCTGGAATTTTGTTACAGTTTGGCCAGGCTCAGTTTTTGTTTGTACGTGAATTGCATTGTGCTTTGAACTTTGGAAATCATCTTTAAGCAAAATATCTATCTAAATAAAAAATATCTATGATGACACAATACAGCTGCCACAGGACACTAACAATAATGACTTACAATGGTTGTTCAAGATTTTTTGATGCTCACATGACATACATGATACGTGCACATACCACCATGCCACACAACTCATAAGATAATAGGTAACTGAGGGAGATGAGCAAAAGTGACACCACCCAGCCAAAACCTGACTCCACTGATATACCCACATAACACCCAACTGAGAGAAATTGAGAGACCCAGTGTTTCACACTGCAGAAAGCAGCCTTCCTGAGTTTTACTTACAGATTCCTAAGTTTTACTCATTGACTGGCTGGCAGGCTCATACATTCACACACAGTGCATAAGCAAAAATAAAAATATGGATTTCTGTGCTCTGCTGCACCACCAACAGGCAGTAAAAAAATATATATATATATATATATATATTCTTTGCAAAAAAACTGCGTTAATGCATCATTTAGGGTTAAAGCACAAAAAGTCAGGGAATGAGACCTTTAGGGTTGCCTCTACCCCCCCTCGTGTACCCCCATCCTCCCCAGAGTGACAGATGCTGGGGTGTGTCATTGGGGTTCTGAAGCCTAAATGTCACTCCATTCCATGTGTAATTTTGTTGACATGCCACAGTAAAGAAGAATGGGGTGACATTTGGGCCTCAGAACCCCAATGACAGAGCCTGGCATCTGTCACTCTGGGAAGGATGGGGGGTACACAAGGGGGTAGGGGGCAACCCTTAAAGTCTAATTTCCTGACTTTTTGTGCTTTAGCCCTAAATGATGCATTAATGCAGTTTTTTTGCAAAGAATTTCCTTACTTTTTGAGAAAGCATAGTAAACTACCATGTCACGCAAGTTGGTGGGAGCGCAGGGCCCGACCAACTTGTAAATTTCTGCCTAACATTACAGTACAAGGACTGACTATCATATGTATTGGTGGTGCTCCCACCAGCTTGAAATGAAACAAATTTTCATTTGTTAGAGTGGCATAATTCTGCACCTGCTGACATTGTACACACCTAACCACTGAAAAGAACCTCTGTGGCAGTAAGGCTAGTTACCCAATACATTTCAAGCCACTACCACAATGCAGAATGCTATCCACAAAATATAAAGTGTATCATGCAATATCTCTACAACAAATACATTTTCTGACACCTAAACACCATATTTCGCATCTACAGGATATCTCCTCAAAACCCTCCAAATTTCAAGTTAAAAGAGCAAACTGTTGTTAGATATTTAATTTTAAAAGTTTGCACCTTTAAAAATTCTTTGATGGTGAGAATCAACCATGACCGCATGATCAAAGATCATATTTGATCATGAGGAACATCTGGTCATGAAAATTGGGCTATCTGTTCCCTCCAAATCTGTCCATCTCGTCCCACCCTCACGAACGAAGCTCGCGATCAAAGAATTCTTGCAATCAAAGAATTTTAAAACATTAAAACTCCATTTTTTGACAGAACTACAGTAAACCACAGGCATGGCTCGACAGAGAGAAGCCTCCAGAGCAAAACCATCCTAGTTGACTTCACAAGTCACCCCTGGGCTGAAAAATTAGATTTTTCCAACCAGAAAATCTGGCCATCTTGTCCCTCCCTCACGAACAAAGATTGTGATCAAAGAATCTCACGATCAAAGAATTTGCAGGCTCGCAATCAAAGACCATTAGTGAGCCACGATCAAAGAATTTAAAAGTTTAAAACTCTACTTTTTGACATAAGTACATGAAACCACAGGCATGGCTCAGTAGAAGGAAGCCCCCTATGCAAAAACAATCATAGTTTTACTTCAGAAGTCACCACTGAGCTGAGATATTTGTTTTTTCCAACCGCAAACTTAAAACAAGATGGTGGCCATCGCAATCAATAAATTTCTCAAAATCAAAGATTCTTTGATTGCGAGCCTGCAAATTCTTTCATCATGAGGAGTGAAAAAGACGGCCAAACCCCCATTCTTCTTTCACAAAACAACCATATAAATTTTTCCATAGCCTTATAATGGCAGCTAAAAAGTTTAATAACTTTTGAATGGATTGATATCTTTTCACAAAACAAAAAGTGGTACGTTCTTTGACCCCAGCTCTTTCTATGTGGCAAGCTACAGACAGGTACACCACATGACGGTCGCGCAGCACCACGGTCAAAATCTGAAAAACTGCTACAAAACTGGCAAAAAGTGCATTTTTCAGCATTTTGGTGTGCAAAAACTGTGTATCCAACCAAAACACAATTTGGCAGATCAAGAGATCTACCATGCCCCACCGGGCATACCAAATGTCATGCAAATCCATTGAACTGGTTCAAAGTTATTAATGCACGAAATTTCAAGTTTAACATAGAAGTGCCTTCATAACCCTAAATATAGGGGTGCGACTGCACCCCTGAAAAAAATATATATATATATATATAAAATAGGGGCACAATCATTGTGCCCCTATACTTAGGGTTGAGTAGCCTGTTTAATGTTAAACCTCAAATTTTGCATTTTAATAACCTTGCAACCAATCAGAGGCTTTGCACAAGATTTGGTATGCACTGTCCTGTGGGGTAGATCTCTTGATGTGGCAAGTTTCGTTCTGGTTGAATGTGCAGATTCTAAGATCCGGAGAGTGAAAAACGGTAAAAAGTCACCATTTTTGCAGTTTGTTCCTCACCACTTTGCATCCAGATGGTGTGGAATTTTGTTTTGAGCTTTTATGGCAGAAAGAACTTGGGTAACATAACTACCACTGTTAGTTTGGTGCAAAAATATTAAACTGTTGCAAAGTTATTAAGTTTCAAGTTCCCATTTTATCCTATGAGAAGTTCATTTTTCAGGATAGATGTATAAAGTTTGATGAAGGATTTGATCTTGCGAAAAAGGATTTAGTCTCGCAAGAGCGTTTTCTTCTTCATGAGAATAAAATCCTTTTTCATGAGGAAAAAAATCCTTTTTTCATGAGCCACCTTCTTGTTTTTTTTCCTCCCACCAACTAAAAAGCTTGGAAAATACATAAAACTGTTGTCATTTAAAAATACAGAATCTAGCTAAACATGCCCTGTTTAGCTAGATTCTGCATTTGTTTTTCAAAATTAGGTCAGAAATACTTTTTCTTGGCACCCAAAATCCTGGATGCCCAGCTTAGCAACAGGTGCTTTCCACCATAGTTCTGCAGCCACAGCTGAACTACTGCTGCCGGCTACAGTGGGAATTATATGCCCCTTGTTTGCCCTGGTGTCTAGTGGCACCACTTACTCCCTGACCCTGATAACTGTCCCCATATAGTCTCCCTGGTGTCTAGTGGCACCCCACACCCTCCAATGGCCATCCCCTGGTCACTTTTCAATTTAATTATATAATCTGAAACTGGGATGCCCACCCCCAGTGTTGGATGCCCTCCCCAACTCACAGCCCATTGTTTTACTAATTTGCCTACATCGGGGGGCCCAGTCCCCATGTTGGCATTTAGATCCAACCCCCCAGCAATGTGGAACACTGGGGAGCCCACCCCCAGTGTCCCAAAATATTGTCAATGACCTATATAAAAAGAAACTGTCCCCCAACCTCTTTTTGTTCCTAAAACCTGAAAAAAAGAAAATGGTCCCTCATCATTCCCACCATCCCCTCCCCCATCCCGACAATCCCTCTGAGGACCCACCACCCCACACCTCCCCTTACTCTATACTTACCACTGGAGGGAGAGGGCTGTCATCTTCTGTGGGTTGGGACACGTCTGCATTCTTTAAAGCTGAATTGCGAACTAAGGAATAAAGGTAAGTGCTGTATAATGTATTTCAATGGCATTTTGAACTTATGTTCATAGCTTTGCCATGTTTTGAAATTTTTTCACCAACCTTTCAACATGGCCTTTTTGGGACCCCACCTTATGAACACTGTCACTGTCATCTCGTTAATCAGGCCTGGAAGGTAATTTCTTGGTTGCTGCATGAAATCACCTTTTGGGATCAGTTAACAAAATGACAGTGCCAGTGTTCATGAGGCCGGGTCCCAAAAAGGCTATGTTGAAAATCTGGTGAAAAAAACTACTAAAAATGGCAAAGTTATGCGTGTTTGCTGAAAATTTTCTATGCACATGCATAACTTTGGTAATTCTCAATATTTGGAGTCCAAATTTTCAACATTGCCACTTTTTCACACCACCTCATGAACAGTATAGCTGTCATTTTTCACATCCTGTCCGAAATGTGTTTTTTCACACCTGTGCCTTGGAATGGCATTTTGTCATGGATTTGAAAGCTTTCACCTATGGAGTTTTTGAGGTGGGGTCATAAGAAGACTATGTTGAAAATTTGGAGTCAAAATATGAAAAAATGCCAAACTTATGACCATTCATTGCAATTTTGCTACACCCACTAGTAACTTTCGAAATGTTAAATATTTGACCACATATTTTCAACATAGCCTTCTTATTACCCCACCTCAAGTATGTAATAGCTGTCATTTTTCAAATTCCAGGCCAAAATGTGTTTTCACACCAGTGGTGTGGAAAGACATTGTAGTTGCATGGAATTATGTTTTGGTAGGGATTCGAACATTTTCTGTAATGGGTTCATGAGGTGGGGTAATAAGAAGGCTATGCTGACAATTTGGTCACTGTTGTATTATAAATGGAAGCACGGGGTCCAGAGGGCCCTGTGCTTCAACAGCTAAATATATATATATGCATCTATGGAGGGATGGGAGAACAGGCTCTGAAGGACCCTGAGCTCCCACAGTAAAATAAGGATACTATTATACTGTCCCAAAAAGTAAGGAAATAAGTTGCAAAAAACTTCATTAATGCTCCAATTAGAGTCAAAGTGACAACAGCTGGGAAATGAGGCATTAGTGTTTCCCTAACACCCACCTTCCCAAACCAGGCAGGAGAGCAGGTGTGGGGTGTGCCTTGGGCTTCTCAAGCATAACACTCACCCCATTTTATCTGTAAATAAGGTCAGATTTGTAGACTTAATAAAAATGGGGTGAGGGTTACCGCTTGAGAAGCCCAAGGTACACCACACACCTGCTCTCCTTCCTGGTTTGGGAGGGTGGGGTGTTAGGGAAACCCTAACCCGTCATTTCCCAACTTTTGTCACTTTGACCCTAACTGGAGCATTAACGTAACTTTTTGCAACATATATATATATATATATATATATATATAAATATACACATATGTATATATATATATATATATATATATAGTCATTTATTTATTTATTATAAGTGCCCCGATAGTTAGGGTTGAGTAAGCAGTTAATTGTTAAACCCCAAAGTTTGCACATTAATAACCTTGGAACCATTCAACGGATTTGCACAAAATTCAGAATGCACAGTCTTGGATGGTAGTTCTCTTGATATGCCAAGATGTGTTTTGATCGGATTTGTGGTTTTTATGCAGCAAAGTGCCAAAAATGCTTTATTCACTTTTTTGGGCCCATTTTTGCTGATTTTTGCCCATCACACTGCAGCCACATCGTTCGGAATTTTGGTCTGAAATTTTCAAGCTAGAAAGAGGTTTCCACAAAGAACAATCCAGCTTTGGTTTGATGAAAAATATTACTCCTTTCCAAAGTTATTACATTTTGAATTTTTGGATTCTGAGCATGCTCAGTTCAGTCTTTGGAATATATATATGTTTTACAAAAGAGGACTGGGCTCATAATCAAGGATTTTGTCACCTCTTGAATGGGGATTTATAAAATCCCCATTCGTGATGAAAAATTCCCCTTTCGCGAGCCTCCATCTTGTTTTGATTCTCCCCCACAAATAAAACCTTATAACTTGTCCTACAGATGTGTTGTGAGGTGATTGAAGTATGGGTTTTGTTCAGGGCAACACCCTGCACAAACCCATGGCTTTGGTTTACTTTGGTTTTGTGGAAAAATGGATGTTTTTAATTTTTAAAATCCTTGGTCGTCACTCGCTTCCGATCCTTGTTTGCGAGGTGACAAAATCCTTGATCACGATTTCCGGACCAGATGGCCCTATCTCACAAACAAGTATTGGCTCACAAACAGGGCTTTTGTCATCTCATGAAAGAGGATAAGCTCGCAAAGGGGTTTTTGACAGCTTATGAAAGGGAATTGTTTTTTAAATCCTCTTTCACCAGCTGTCAAAATCCCCTTTCGAGAGCTGTCAAAATCCTCATTCTTCAGCCAATCCTCATTCCTGAGATGTCAAAATCCCCATTCGTGAGATGAAGAACAGATGGTCAGAGAGGGCCATCTGGTCCTCATCCCACCTCAGGAATGGGGATTGGGTCACAAACGCGGATCCATAATGGTGGCTTTCTCCAATTGAAAAAACTGCCCCAGCACTTATTCTTTAAATGCCGACATCAGGGTGCCCAATCCCCATGTCAGCATGTAACTCTCCCTCCCCCACACTAATATGGTACACTGGGAGCCTACCCCAGTGTGCCAAATACATATTTATTTTTTCATTAAATTTAAATGCTTCTGACACTGGGATGCCCACTCCTGGTGTCGGATGATACCCCCCAAAGCCAGTAGTCTTGAATTGCCGACACAGGGTGCCCAATCCCTCTGTAGGCATATATTCCCCCCACACTAATATGGCACACTGGGAGCCCACCCCAGTGTTCCCACATATGTAATGTTTTAAAATAACAATAAATAAAGAAAACCATCCCCTGACATGTTTTATTTTTTTTAAACCTGCAAATTTGGTGAAAAAATTCCAAGAAATGACCGCGTTACGAGCATGCATTGTGCAGTTTCTACACACGCTCGTAACTTTGCCAATTTTCAATATTTTCACTCCAAATTTTCAACATTGCCGTTTTTGCACATCTGCTTATGATCAGTACAGCTGTCATTTTTCACATCCTGCCTGAAATGTGTTTTCGCACGCGTGGCACAAAATGGCATTACAGTTGAACAGAATAAAATTAGTTGTTTTTTTTTTAGTTGTTTAACCAGGAGTAGCACACTAAGCTGAAAGCTTTTTTACTGGTGCAACCTGGGAGCACAGGGAAGTTAAGTGACTTGCTCAGGGTCACACAGTATGTAAGTGGAAACTGTGGGACTCAAACCCAGGTATTGTCTGTGGGATGTCACCAGATTTGCAACCCAGAGCCTTAAACCATTGCACTATACTGCCTACCTAAACATTTTGATGGGGATTTGAAAGTTTTCTTTACTGGGTACATGCGGTGAAGTGATAAGAAGGTTATGTCCAACATTTGGGGAAAGAAGTATTTGAGATGGCACAGTTATGACTATTTGTTGCAATTTCGCTACACTTGCTCGTAACTTAATGTGTGCAAGTGCAGGAGCCAGATACCCCTGTGTTTCCACAGCTACATACATACAAAAATGGCAGCTTCAAGGGAGCATGGGGCCCAGAGGGTCCACGCTCCCACCAACACATACCAGTTACCAGTTACATTACACTTTCTCAAAAAGTAAGGAAATTCATTGCAAAAAACTTCATTAATGCATCAGTCAGGGTTGAAGGGAGAAAAGTAGGGAAATGAGGCATTATAGTTGGCACCTAACACCCCCCACCCACCACCCACCACAGACCAACAGGTGATGGGGTGCTTGGGTCATCAGACCTAACTCTCACCCATTCTCCTGTACTGTATCATGTAAGCTTTTCTACACATGGAATGGGTTGAGAGTTAGGGCTGATGACCCCAAGGCACAACCTGTCACCTGTTGGTATATGGTGGGTGGTGGTGGAATGAGGTGGTAGGGTGGGGAGTGTTAGGTGTCAAACCTAATGCCTTTTTCCCCAGCTTTAGTCACTTCAACCCTAACTGATGCATTAACAAAGCTTTTTGCAATGAATATATATATATATATATATATATATATATATATATTATGGTAGCACGGCAGTGCTACCATAGTTAGGGTTGAGGAGCCATTTCTATGTTAAACCCCAAAACTTTGCACCTTAATAACTTTGTAACTGTTTGATGGATTTGCCTGAAATTTGGAATTTATGATCAAGAACCATAGGCCTTGGGATCTTCCAAGTTTTGTACTGGTCAGATATACAGCTGCAGAGTTATTAAGTGTGATCTGTGCGCACGTTTACGCTTTTCTGGAATTCTGTGGTAGCACCTACAGGTTGTACGGTTTGCATGACCTGCCCAAAATCTTCAGGAAACATGCAGCCAGAGTCCCCAATGTGCCTTTCAAAGATTTCATGAAAAAATATTAAACGGTTCAAAAGTTATTCAAAAAACAGTTTCCCATTATAAGTCAATGGGAAAAGTTAACAAAAAGTTCAACACTTTCTCAAATGCATTTTTACTTTCGCAAATGGGCCTGTTACTTTCACAAATCGGCCATTTTGTTTTCAGTTGGTGATCAGAAAAATGGTTGGCATTTAAATTTGGGACCCTCCAGCAACCTAATTTTTTTTGTATTCACCTAGTCGGGCCCTGAGGATGCTTGCCATGTCTTTATTTTGTGGTAAAACACCCCAGAAATATGTTTTTCAAATTTCTGGAAAAAGTATTTTCACAAATTACTTTTGTGCTCACGAAAGTGTCTCAAATTTTTGCGAAAGCTTTCGCAAATTGCGACAGTAATTTTCTAGTCTGTGGGAAAATGACAGCAATTCTTTGGCACTGCACTGCAAAATAACCTTTGGGAGTTTTGGGCTGAAATTTGAAGGGAACGCAGCCGACATCTCACAGATGTGCCTTTCAGTGTTGTATTGAAAAAATATTACATGGCAGCAAAGTTATGGCACTCCAAAGTTGACAGTTTTTCCCATAGGATAACATTACGCGCCCGAAGCATTACAGGAATCCTTTGGCACCCTGCTGCAAAATAACGGTTTGGTCTTTTTTCCTGAAATTTGGAGGGAAGACAGCCAACAGTACACAGATGTGCCTTTCAGTAGTTTGGTGAAAAAATATCACATGGCGGCAAAGTTACGGCACTCCATATTTGATGTTTTTTCCCATAGGATAACATTACGGCGCCGACGCATTACAGGAATCATTCAGCACCCTGCTGCAAAATAACAGTTTGGTCTTTTTTCCTGAAATTTGGAGGGAAGACAGCCAACAGCCCACAGATATCCTTCCAGTGGTTTGGTGAAAAAATATTACAGGGAGGCAAAGTTATGGCACTCCGAACATCTCTTTTTTCCCATAGGATAACATTCTGACGTTAAATCGCGCCTTTCAGAACTATAATACCTCGGAAGCGGTCTGCGAGATACAGACTTTCGTCAGAAAACTGCTTAGCCCCCTAATGGGCTAAGTACAAAACTAGCCAGGAAAGTCATAAATCATATGACTTTTAAATTTTTTTTCTACGTCGTACGGTTCCTGAGATATACGCTATTTAGTATTCCAACTCCTCATTTTCTGCTCCGAGACCCATTATTATGCATACATTCTTTATACTCACTGTCTTTCTCTATGCAGCTTTTGGGGAAACCAGCCTGTGCACTTACATTACTGTTACTGTTGCCCTTTCAAACGCAGTTTCCGTGCGTTCACTTACCGTTCACGTCACGCCACCATGTGGGTTATCCTTTGCGTTTTCATTTCCGCTTGCATTTCTGTTATTTTTGGCCATTTCTGTCTACAGTACTGTTTGTCTTTCTGTCTCACTTTGCGTCACCATGCCCATTGACATTTCCGTTTGCGGGCACCATGTCACTATGTGACAAGACATTACGTGGCTGACTGTTCCAGTCTACGCCACCATGTGCGTTACCCCTTTCTGTTCTCATTCGCACTTGCGTTACCATGTGCGCCACTGTTAGCACTTCTGTTTGCGTTGCTGTTCCTGTTACTATGTCACAAGACATCCCGTGCTCCCGCTGCTGCATTACATTCACTATTTCATTCTCAAAAAGAAGGGAAATTAGAGGTAAAAAACTCCATTTAATGCATCAGTTAGGGTTGTTCCACAGTGACAAAAGTGAGAAATTTGGTGTTGAGGTTGAAAACCCCTTGGTCCCCAAGCCCACCCCAGCCCACCCCCAACCGGCATTGGGGTGCACATTGAGGTCATTGGCCCTAGCTCTCACCCCATTCTCCTATACCTCTACTGCTTTACACATGTGATGGGGTGAGAGTTAAAGCCAATGACCTCAATGCTCACCCCAATGCCGTTGGGTGGGTGGGCTGGGGGGTCCAAGGGGGTTTCAACCCTAACACTGAATTTCTCACTTTTGTCACTGTGGAACAACCCTAACTGATGCATTAAACTGATTTTTTTGCTTCTAATATACAAATATATATATATATATATATATATATATATATATATATATGTGTGTGTATGTGTGTGTGTGTGTGCAGTAAATCACCAATATATTTTAAATGAAGAAATAATCAAATCTTTAATATGAATTAGAATAACATATGCACAGGTAATGAAGGAAACATATTGTCGGGGCAAAATTTATTTATTATTATTTATTTGAATTTTGATAACCAGGCAGGCCCACTGAAATAAGACAATCCCTTTTTCAGCAGTGACCCGTAGAATCTAAGCATTCCACAAATGATAGACATTAACCATAGTAAATGGACATTAAACATAGTACCAACAGTGATACAAACAGTAGTAACATTAACAAGTAGAAATATTCAACAATTTGATGCAGTAAGTATGTATGATAGATAAACAAGAAACATCCTGCACTTTAGGGCATAAACAACTTTCAGACTCGTTGGTTGCACAGGGTTCAGAGAAACCTTGAGAGCATGACATAGGATTAACCCCTGCCTATACAGTTACATGTGATAGTGGCAAGGAATAGGTCCTTGTACTGTTTTTTAAACTACGAGAAGGATGTGCAGGATAGAAGTCCTATTGGAATTTTGTTCCATTTATGTGCAGCTGCATATGAGAAAGATCTCTTTCCAACTGCTAAATGAATTTTAGGTATACTTAGTAATGCTTGGTGAGATGTCCTAAGGAACCTGATGAATGGTTTCTAAGTCAGTAGGCTAAACAGACTTGGAGGGGAGGGGAGGGGAGGTGAATTAATTTGAAGGTGGTACACATCAAGGGGTAGTCCAACTTCACCTCAAAACCTGGCCAATTTAAGGTACTATGCACAGCACATTAGTGAGTTTGGGCCAGGGCTGAAGTGGCAAATCTGGCAGTTCAGTGATATGCTTGCCTAAGTCTGTTGAGAATAGATGGCTTCACTGTGGAAAGCAAGGATGCACCATAGAGGGTACCTGGGAGTAAGACTGCAGTAGAGATGGTCTTTCTGGATTGGGAAGTGAGGTAGGGGATAGTACGGTATAGTAATCCTAGTTTCTGGTGAGTTGATTTTATAATTTTATTGGTATGGATCTTGAAAGATAGGTTTTCGTCTAAGGTGACACCCAGGTATTTAAAGCTTTTGACATATTCCAGCATCACCCCATTGATGTTTTAATGACCAAAGGCAGTTGATTATCAAGTTTACTGGAGGTGTGATGGAATAACATGGTTTAAGTCTTTTTAGTACTAACAGGCTGACTTTGAACCAGGCCTCCAAAACCTGAAAATCACTCTCGAGGTGTGGGTTTATGACATTGGCATCTTTAGCAGACCTGTATAGAATGGTGTCATCAGGATATAATTGAATTGCTGCAGCCCCACAGTTGAGTGGGAGTTCATTGACGATAATGGAGAATAGGAATGGTCCTAATATTGAGCCCTGTGGAACACTGTCAGTTACTGAAGCAAGGGAGGACATGGCAGCAGACCATTTTACACACTGGAGTATGTTGGTTAAATAGTTGGCTAGCCAGGAGTGGATGCATGGTCAAGATCTAGTTGATGGAGTTCAGTGAGGAGAAGTTGGTGGTTAACAAGGTTGAAGGCTTTGGTCAGGTCTACAAAAGTGACACCTGTAGCCTCACCCTGATACATTGCCCTGAAAATGTCTGAGGTTATGCATAACAGTGCTGATTCTGTGTCATGCAGTTTATGAAATCCATGCTGATGGACAGTTAAGGCATTGTTGAGTTCGAGATGTGGGTACAGTTGAGTATAAAGAACTCTTTCCTGGATATTGGCTAGAGGCATAAGATAGATATAGGCCAAAAGTTTTCTACCAGGTTTGTGGGGCCACTTTTAAAGCTACTTACCACGTTCTGTGTCAAAGTGGAAGCAGCATCATGTTCAACTTCTTAGCCCAATGCAAGCTGAACCTCCATCCAGTTTTATCGTGTTTTTATTTATTTAGCTTTTGTTGACCGGGTAAGTGCACTAGACAAATCCTGCCTATTTTCAGGCACGACCCGGGGAAGGGGGATACAGATGAATGCCAACTGACCTTGAACCAGATTAAGCTGTTGGTGGTATTTTTAGTGAATGTGTTGTACCCCAAAACGCCAAATTTTAGTCAATTTTGCACCGTGTGTGTCTGGCAAGTTTTTTTTTCTTCGTGTGGGGTTGGTGCATGCGCATTGGATTGGCATCTGCGAGTGAAGTCAGCGCAGGGAGGGCATCCCCACTGCACTTTCTAGCTGGCTGTTCATTCAGCATTGTGAGCAGCAGCTGCGGCAGTTCTTTTGAATCATCTGCTATTTTTCAGGGCATAATAGGATAACATTGGCTGGCGATTTCATTTTGATGTTCATTCTAATTGAAAGAGTTTGCACTTATATTGTGTGACAAGGTGGACCAGTGTTCAAGGCATTAGCATAAGTGGCATGTAATCATTTTTCTCATACACACCTGCATTTCATGGGTGTATTTTCTGTGGGGGGTCCTGCTGACATTCATGACCTGCTTAGCCTGAGTAAGCAACATAAAAATGTGAGGTGCTACATTTCATCAACATAATATTAGGTGACCACTGCAATCTGATTGTAAGGGGACAGTAAGAGCTGTACAGAGACTTGTATGCACCCTCATAAGCTGTGGTGTGCTGGCATATAAAGTCCATTTTGGAAACTGCTTACATTCCTGTAAAACCTATGTACATTGTACATAACACTGATTAAAAGTCAGGTGCAGGACATCAGAACAACAGGGTGCAATAATCGTGTGTGTTTTGTGAACAGCTAAAGTCAGAACTGGGGCAATAACTGCTAAAAGTTCCCTGACTGCATTTCACATCCATCCTTTGCTACAGCAGTTCTGTGTCTTTATTACAAAACCCTCTTTGTCAGTAACTATTGAGAAGCACAGGTAATCGGTTCAAGTCCCATTGATTATTTCTCCAGCTTGCTAAATCCTCAGGCTGTTTGTTGCTATTTTCTAATTAGTTATAAACATTTTGTATTAAGTTGCTAGTTTTTATTACACTGTGGCCGTGCAATACTTTTTCTTCGTAGCTCTACAGTCTCCTTTTTGTGTGTGTGGCTGGGTAACCCTGTGCTTCTATTACTGGCATTCGCTGTATGTATTGTTTGGGGGCTTTAATTTTTACTCTCCACAATGGTTAATTATTGTGTTGTTGGAGGCTGCAGTAATACCCTCTCCAGTGATATTTCACTATTTGACTTTCCAAATCATGATAGGTCACACACATGTTTTAAAAAGTGGGTATCCTTTGTTCTTTTAGACCGTGAGTAGGATTAGCAATCTGCTCTTGCCCCCACTATTTGTTCAGCCCATTTTGCATCAGAATGCTTTACCAATGCCATGCAATTTGAATTCAAGTTTTGTAAGTTACTAAAATTAGCCAAAGGTGCAATCCCAACAGTATGCACATGCATTTCGCCGAAACAGTTGTTGTCGTCACACCCATATAAATGTGTTCGTGATGAAGGCACGAAAGCAGAAGACAAAGCAAAATGACGCAGTCGAGCAACAGAGAAATTGATGGCCTCCAGGGTATGTATGATGATATTATTATCAGTGTGCCCTTGTACTCTTTCATGTGCTTGTGATCTGTTATGTTACTGTGTGCACATTGTGTTTCTCTATGTCTGCCTCCATCCATGGTAGCATGTAATTTGCCAACTATGGTGCATTTGTGCCACAACGTGCCCAAGTCCTGTTTTAAACCTGTTTGTTCTGTTCCCCCATCTAGTGGTTGTTCACTGTAAACCTCCCCCGCACACACACATATCATGCTGTGGTCCAACAGGTCATGATCTGTGCCTGCATGCAATGTATTACACATAGAACCACCCAAGCTGATGGCAGATAATACTGTGTAAGCCCTTGCCAAGATTTGCTGTTTGATCATATTGATCATATTGTCTGGCCTCCTTTCTCTGCTCCTCTGTTTAGATCTTGTTGATTCACAGTCATTGCTGACCTTAGGCATACCAATCTCCCTTCAAAGGTGGTTTTCCCGTTCTTGGACCACCCACCCAGGATTTGTATCTGCCAATCCCTTGTTATTAACTTCACTGTGTGTGAGTGATGGGATCACATGCATGAGAGACAGGGAGCTGGTGGAAGACAAGATGTGGGGGAAGACTGTGGCTCAGTGCATGCAGCGCATAGCTTGTGCATCTGGACATGGTCCAGGATTGTCCTGACAGTGCTGGTCAGCTGGGCAGCTCCACTCGGTAAGATGCTGTATCCCGTGCTTGTATCCTGTCCTTCTGAGTTCTTAATCAGGAGTCATTGATCAATCTAGAGGTGTAAGACCTACTTGATGTAAGTGACCACCCAACAGTTTTTTTATTCTTTTTCTATTTTCCATACAACTTCTTCGTGATCACGCCTGTGAGGGTCGCTCAAGCCATGATGATCAAGCCAACGCAACAATTGTTGTAGCAGCCACAGTGCTCTTGCAACCTGGCATGGATGTTGATAGCACGGTCAGTATGGCTATATATGTGAAACACAAATTTTCAGAGCTTTCTCTCCCACAGGGCTATACAGTCCTTTTGTTCTGCATCCAATATTTTTTATCTGTCTCTTTACCTGCAGTCCACCACAGATGTAGAAACTACAGAGGTTGTTGACACAACACAAGAAGGCCATATCATTTGGGTTCTCACTCCAGGATGACATCAGCCACCTCATACAAGCCATGTGACTTCAAAGCATGTTCATCCTGATGCCCAGACTGTTACAAATAAGTGTGTGAGTGCAGCAACCCAGACAGCCATGCACAAGAAAGCCAAAGGTGAGTCCCCTGTTGCACAGTCTACAGTGTTTATAGTGGGTGACATGTCAAATAGCTGTTGGTCTATACCATGTTGTTGATTTCTGCTTTTGGTCATAACATCAATGTCCAAACAACTCTTCTCTGCTAGATGCATTGCAGCATCGTGCTATATAGTGCCTATACTTTTTTTTGTAGTTTATAGTGGTACACACAGGCATGCCTTGCTAACTGGGTCTGTATGGCCCTATGGTGTAATATTTCTTTGTGTGAATAAGTTATGTATACATTAGGTGTTTCGATTACTACTACTACTACTACTACTACTACCTACAACCCTTTGAGTCATAGACTCATTTCCAAATGCTCCATGTCAGAATAAAACATAGACATTTACACAGTACCCACCAAATTAATGTGGGTGAGCAGTCATACAGAGTATAAGTACAGTGAGCATTGGTTAATGCATATACATGTGGTAGCTAAAACAGGGCAGAACCAGCAACATATTTACCCAATGATCAGTTATGAGGGCTGTAGGCTACAAATAGATGAGTGTTCTCCCCAGCCTGGCCAACGGCTGGTGTGTTACCTAGCAGTGTGGTGCAGGATCCACAAGTGCAGAAATCCACATTTTTCAGTACTCTGCAGAAAGGGGTTGTTTCTAGTGGTGGGTCACAGGTTTCAGTAGTGTCCATTCCTTTCTAAGGTTTTTATAAGTGTCATTGCAGAGGGACCGGCAGGAAAAGTGTGCCTATTGGCAAATGACACAAAGATTTCAAACAGGGTTGATACACAAGGGTTGGTGGAAAGGATGAGAAGTTACTTGTCAAGGTTTGAGGAATGGTCAGAAGTATGGCACTTAGCCTTCAAGGCAAATAGGTGTGAAAGAATGCATCTGGAAAAAAAAAGCCATTGGAATTGTAAGGGGCGGGCCTCCTCATCTGGCATGCAATTCTGTATTTCTATCTAATGCTCCTTCATTTTACAAGTGTCATGGCAAAGCCGAAGACTGTTTCCATTGGTATTCACTGTGACTTGCTCAATGATCAGACCATGCAGCTGCACAAACACCCACAGCACAGCAATGCCTGCTGCTCGACACCTATCGACACGTCCTTGTCATCGGTATCGGATCCCGAGAATGCAGACAACGAATCTGAATACATTCCTGGTGATGACTCCATCCTTGAAGCTGAGAATGTACAATCATGGGACATTGATAGGTTCATATTTCGTCACAGCTTCATAGGCATAGCACTCATTTTAAATGTGTTTCGACTCAGTACATTATTTTGATGGTATCTGCTGGATTATTCAGTGATCCTTCTATGACTCTGCTGGTGGCCTACTACCCACACCGGGGTAGTATGGTCCTACCACTTCTGCCTGTTCCAACACTTCCATCCAGTTCTTGCTCTTACGACCCCTGCATTTCATCCACGCCACAACAAATTTGTTTCATTGGTGCCCAATGGAGACATACTACATGCACAGCCCTACGCTCACATTGTTACACATTTTTGGTCTTGTTTTACTTTTTTGGTTCTGGCAGACATCTGCTTCAATCTATACCAGCCGTCTGTGCTTACCTGGCTCTATCACATTCTTTCTCCACATTGTTTAATGCAGGTTGATGCCTCAGGCATCCCCCACTGCCATCCGTCATTGATGGTCTTCAGTCCCATTGTTTGTCACTGTTTTCAGCTTTTTTGCTTTTAGATTTTGTGTTGTGTGCCACGTTTCAACGCAATATCATATTTTTTACTCCATGACTACGTTGTGGACAGTGCATGTATTGTAACGATCAGGCACCCGTTGCCAGGAGCACAGCACCCATCACAGATGCATATTATCCAAACAGCCACAGTGTTGCGGGGTCATAAACATTCCATGCGGATCCCTCCAGTAGCACAGAATGTGCATCCACATAACAACAGAACCATGTCTGACACTCCCACACCCACGCCACCTTTTTTGTCAGCAGAAAATTCAGGCTGTTTGTGTGCTACATACATCTGTAGTGGCATCATTCTTCAGTGACTTGTGGTACTATTTTGTGCTTCAATTTGGGAAAAATGCCAGCAACCACACCAAATCACACCAGTGAACAATGAAAAATGCTGCGGTAGGGCACTATTATGGTACTATTATGTATTAACAGTCAAGAGTGAATCAGGTCCGTTACTATATCTGTTTGACGTGTGATGTGCACCTGACTGTGGCTAACTGCTCTGTAAGCTGCTACCACAGACTTGCCAGGTGACCTAGCGTGAGCAACAGTTATTAGGCTTTGCTCTGAGTGGAAACACATTATTGTACCCATGACCATTGTAGGAATGGAATTTTTTGTTTGCTTCATCCTTCTTCCTCTCAGTTTGTTGTGGTTCTAATGATGTTCCCTGGCCCAATTCCCATCAGACTGATACACCCACAACACAGTTGCTGCATCCTGAGGCCGCAGGGGTTATCAGATTGCATTGTATGCCAGTGCTTGACTTGTACTTCTACTGCTATGCACACTGTATTCTGCTTGCCAAGTTCGATAACTATTCAATTTCTAGACCTTACGGTACCTTTCCACTTGCAAAGCTCAATTTTACCACTTCTCATTCCTGTGTGTTCCTTCTCTGGTTTCCAGCCTGGTTCTCCTGTCCTATCTGTGTTGCGCTCTCCCAGAGGCAACACTATATGTGCATTATTTTATACAGTTTCGCATGACATCTTGCTGTCCCAACTAACTGGTGTTACTGCATGCTCCTGTGCATTTATACTGTGGCACACAGCACTGCTCTGTGCTGCTGTCTTATTACTGAGATTCACTTTCACCACCAATCCACAATAGTGTGATTGCAGGTGTTTGTGCCGCCATGGTACTGGAAAACACCTTGTTACGGACATGTACACGTCAGCACTGGTAGAAGCATTGTCATTTGTTAGCAATATTTGTTTCACTGTGTTTTGGTGACACTTTGAGATATGTTGTTCTGAGTGACAGTGTGTATGTGGGTGTATTGGTGAATACTAAAAAGCTGTGACTACTGTTTCAGAGCAGTGTTTATTGATGCACATTACTTACTGTAAGCTTCCAGAAGGTCACTATACTGAAAGTATGTGCATAGCATAACCTGATGGAAGCTCTCACATGTTACTTCCATCCTTGTTTGCTCGGCATGCCATGCATTGTTTTATCACATGCACACCACCATTGCATTTTAGTGACTCAGCAACACTGTATGGCTATACTTAACATGGTATACTGTTGTGTAACTGCTTGCTGTACCATCACTGACATACAACTAATGAGACTTTCCAATCCTCTCTTTTAACAACATGCAGCATTCCAGTGCAGGCATCAAATCCAAGTGCAGAGGCCCAAAAGTTTTTTGTTTTCCGTTCCAGTCTACATGAACTGTTTGCAAAATGCTCCAGTTGTGCAGCAAATACCACAGTGCATTACTCCACGGATGAAGTACAGAGAAGGCTTGGCACCCTTCTCATTGTAATGGTTACTTGCTAGGATTGTGGTTATGGTCGAGTAGTATGGTGCAATCAACCATCTTTGGGCTATATTCCACCCATGAACATGACACTATCATCTGCCATTCTAATATCGGGATACCCAGTTTCTAAAGCACTGCGTCTATTCAAACTGATGAATGTTGCTTCCATTTGCCGCTCAACATTTGATAATCACCAGCATGATGTCCTTCTACCAACTATCAAGAGCTTCTGGGTTCAGAAACAGAAAAGACTGATTGAACAATTACCAGCAATGGGTCGTGGACTCATGCTAGCTGGTGACAGTCATTGTGATAGTCCTGGTCACTGTGCAAAGTATGGCTTGTACAGCATACTGGAGCAGTGCATAAACAAAATTATTGTGGTCTCCTTGGTCCAGGTGAGTACAGAAATTATTAGACCATATTGTGCTTATTTCTTTGTCCCCACAGTGTGTACTATGTCTGTAATTCCCATGTTCTCCACTTAGAGCAATGAGGTGAAGAATTCTACATGGATGGAGCTGGAGGGACTACAGCGGGTCCTCTCATTCCTTATGTGCCAATCTCAATTGAGAATTTCCTGTCTGGTGACTGACTGACATACGCAAATAAATGCTTGGCTCAGGGATAACCCACTGATAACTGGAGTTGACCACTACTATGATGTTTGGCATGTGGCCAAAGGTAGTGTAACATTACTTGTCCTCTTGTTCATAATTTTCATTGTTAAAAATATTTGTTATCAAATTGTTTGTGTCTGCGAATGTGCAGGAATTAATTTTTTCTTCCTTTAAGGGCTACAGAAAAAATTAGAGGCCTTGTCAAAGCAAAAACATTGTGAGACAATCAACCCATGGAAGAGGACTATCAACAATCACATTTATTGGATTGCTGCCTTGACGACAGGCTGTGATCAGAATCTCAGAAAAGCAAAATGGAAGTGCATGATAAATCACATGCAAAACATCCATGAGGGCCGCAGTGACCTGTTTCCATGCTGCATGCATCCACCCCTTCCGGGCCGAGAGCAGAACAAGAAATGGTTGCAGCCAAGTCAGTATTCACAGTCAGAGAAGGTATAATTTAATTTCTGTCCAATTCATTTCTGATGTCTGTGTTTGTATTTTCTGTCAACAGGTGATAAAGGGTCTGAGAAACTTTTTGAAATTCTTGAGAATAAGTGTCTTCTAGGCGACATTTGCCACCTGTCGCAGCACACACAAACATCAGTGGTAGAGGTGTTTCACAGTACCATTCTGAACTTCGCTCCAAGACACACTTCCTATTCATTTCATGGGATGCAGTGCAGGTAAGTTTCTCTGTAAGTTAATTGGGGCCATGGTGGGGTACACCCACATATACATGCTGTGGTACACAACATTTACAAGCAGAACAATAATGCTACTTGTTCATACTTGAAAAGCTAGTGTCAATGGGACTGTCTAGAGTTAGGTGTAATGGCATTGTACAAATTATTATTATCTAAGATTGTATTTGTCCCTGTATAGTGATTTATGTCTTTGGCCATATCTCAAGTACAGTGCACATCGTCTAATGCTGGGCAGTTTCACTGACTCAACAGTGGCAGAGTGTTGTGCAGTTCCACTGTGTTGAGCCTTGCACCCATGCTATTCATGACTCATACGGTTACCCGGGTGTGAGATCAGTCAGCACTACACTACTTTTCATTTCACTGCAGTTGATGCCCCGCTGTCTCTGCCTGTTATTCCTGCACCACATGAATGCTTTTGATGCTCGTACTCAAGTGCCACAAGTGATGTTCCCTGTGCAATGTCACTAATGAAAACATTGAACATAACTGGTCCTAGTACTGATCCCCGGGGTAACCCACAGGTCACCCCCCCTTGCCAGATGGTACCCCATTTACCACCCATTCCTCATCCAGTTCACTGCCCTGTCTCTGATGACCAGACTACACATGCCATAATGGGAGTTAAGGACAGCCTCCAGCCATATATTTTTGGCAGTAGTGATGGTTATATCCTGCTGTTTATACCATATGTTCATCTATTGTTCCGGTAAATTATTATTTTTTTTTTTTTATGGTAGCAGGTATCTTCCCTGGTCACGGCCCTTGGACTTCCATCTACTGTCACTGCCAGGTCCCCCGGTCAAGCCCAGCTTTTCTCCCATAGGGTGGCGCCACTGAACTGGTCCCCAATACAGTCTGCAGAACAAGTAACTGGGTGGGAATCCTGGCGACAGCAGGCTATTTGAAGCCCAGGGAGGGCTTCATAGAGGCGGAGGCCCCAACTTGATTTGTATGGACAGTTCCACTGTGGAACCGGGTGCATTCAATCATGCAAGCTGATGGAAAGCCTGCACGCATCTGTGTGCGCTGCCCATGATGCGTCTGCATCCATCTCCCCCATGCTCTTGCCCATCGCTGTGCACCCAAGCCCCAGGGGATGACAAGATGCTCATGCTGTACTGCCCACCCTCCCCAGAAAAGGAGAGCAGTCCTTCGGATGCTCAATCATTCCCCTCCCCTGCCAACAACCGACAGCCTGTGCCCATTCCCGAACATGGGCCACCGGGTCCAGTAAATCTTAGCAACCTGTGACCATGGCATACATTGCTGACAGTGGGCCACGGTATTGATTCACATGATGAAACCAAAAAGTACATCTCTATTGACTGATAAGAACGCACCCACCAATCCGATTTTGGAAAGCATACATTGCATTTGATTTGACATTGTTTGTATGATGCCCTGATTTGCAAATTGTAGCTCTGAGGTTTGACATAGAACAGTGGCCACTGCGACCCTAACCAAAAACTATATGGACACTCACAACCATAGGTGTCGCTGAAAGGAATCTTTGCCCCTTTCATGAAATGCTGACACTCTCCTGTGTTACCTGGTGGCAACAGACAGCATTTCCATATAGTTTCATTCTCATTTTCCCTTTCTTTTCAGATTGTATCTGTCAGCACTGCATTTCAATGAAAACACAGGGAGAGACACATTGACAGACAAGAACAGGAAGGAAAAGTTTTCTGTCTACTTCTCAAAGGCAAAGAAGGGCGAGCCATCTGTCCGGCCATGTAAATAGCCATCCACACATGATACACAGCATCAAAATGCACTTTTGCAGCACCCATCATATGAGTAGTTAATATTGTTAGCAAAACTTGGCACAGCCAGGAAGTCCAAATGGACCACAGTCATGGGACACCCCACCCCTTTTGTAACAATAAAAGACCAAAAAACATGTGCATCTCACCAAAGCTGTCTTTTTGGTTACCAACGGTAAAAGGCTGTCTGGTTTACATGTTACAGATTCTATGTGAATCAACATTCATGTACTTTTAATGTGGGATGCAATAAAAGTCAACTGAGGATATTTTGTTGTCTTTTATTGATGGGACTGGAGTGTGGCGTGCCATGACTGTTTTGCATTTCTATGTATGACTGTCACTGAGAACCCATAGCATGAGTTCAGCTCTTTGGGTTTCATTGCCCGACAATCTTTACTAATTTGCCAGTATGACTTCAGGAATAGGGGATACACACAGATTCCGACCAACAGTAAATGAGATGAAGCTGTTTGTGTTACTGATACTTTTAGTCTGTCCGGGCTACATGGGCATTTTTTTAGATGGGGAGATACAAATGGGAAGCTTGTATCATTATTTACACGCTTTGTCCTACTGGTATGTATGGGTGTATCCCCATGACTGCCACATGGTGCCTCATTGTCTGTGGTATTGACCTTTCCCACACCCACTTAAAATTTTTCATCCATCCCCAGTGCTTCATCCATCGAGTTTCATATCTGTGCAGTGTCATCTCTAGTTCTGCCACCTCTAGCTCCCCCCACAGCACATTTGTTAATGTTTCCACTACTATTTCTCCTGTTTCCCATAGAAAACCATCGCTACTGCGTATTATGATGCCCATTTCACAGCATCTGCATTTCTATGCTGAAACAGTACCCTTAATTAGAAACTTATTGCAGCTGGTGCTGCCTCTAAGCAGTGTACCATGTTACCAATGATGGATATTAAAAGTGTCCAAATCATGTTGCAGGATGTAATCATGTATGTGCTCACTGTGGTTACCATAAAACCAATACTGAACCTGGTGAATATCATAAACAATGCACAGTTCAGCAATTAGGGCTCGATCTGGTGCCACGTAGTTTGCATGCAATAATGGTATGTCACGAGTATATTCACACCTGACACTTGTCCTTTACCCTTTTTCTGTTTCCCAGAGTATGCACATGTGGTCATGGAAGAGGCCATGCTGCTACTGAGTGATCCAGAACTTATGGAGAAGCTAAAGAAATCCGCTGGATCAAAGCAAAAACCTAAGTACCTGTCTGCAGCATTCAAGGACCTTGACCGTGCAAGTATAGTCCAGCATTACAAGACTCGATTTCCAAATAAGAGTTCAGATTTTTCAAGTACAGTGCCACACAGTGACCGCATTATATGAAAACTTGCACAGTAAGCCTACTTGAGTGGCACAGTCAGTGGGTTTGTCTGTCCCTTGATGCTCACTGACGCTGTCCAAAAACTCCATTGTGCTATTGACAGAACACTGTTGTGAAATAAACATTCAGTATGGCACTGTGACTAATCATTGGTTTGTGCTTTGTGATGGACAGTCAGATGACTCTTATTAGAGTAGGCTGATAATACTTATGCCTGTCATGACTGCACATAGACCAAGAAATGCCTGTGTTGCACAGACTCTGATGTAGCAAATGAAAGTTTGTGGGCACACCTACTGAGGGCATCATCAGGTAATACCGTTATAATATAATCTGCCAAATTTTATTGTATTGACCATGGAAATGGAACCAGAAGTGCCACAATTAACAGCATAGGAGACTGCTCACTTATCAATGCTGGATGACAGTTATGAACGATGAATATGTAACTTTGAGACTTGGAAGTTCAGCAATGGGTTGCACATTACCAGTGCACAATTACTAAATGCCAAGTGTATTGTTTGTCTTGGGAATATAAAGGGATAGCCCCAGCACAGGGCACTGATGCCTTTTAGTTTAGCTGTCCATGCCACTTATAAATGTATATAGTGATAGGCACAGTGTTGTTTTCGAAATCACGCATGTCTCCCAATTTTGCTTGGAGTGTGTGACTTATGCAGAACTGTTGTGGTTCCACATACTTAGTGGTGGCTTAGATATTGGTTGGGTGCGCACATGTGACAATCACCAGAATCATCCGATGGTTTCTGAAAGGGTCTCTGTCTGAGGCATAAGGACAGCTGTCAGGAGAACAAAAAAAATAGAAAATCAAAAAAATATCCCTGGTAATGTAGTGGCACCACACCACTCCCTGGTTAGGATGCTCCTAACCACATAAAATAACATACTCATGGTTCCATGCTAGTGTTGTTGACTCACATCACTCATGCAACACCAATCGATCGTTAGCGAATGTGACCTCTTAGGTGGTCCATGGTTCCCTGACACACAGAGCCACTGCCCACAATGCTTACCCTACAGTCATTGTCTTGCATCCAACAGTAAACACACCCATATACGGCCACAGCTGTTCACAAAATGACAGCATACAAAATTGGCTGTAATGCGATTAGGTCACCAGTCGCAGAGCTATGAGGGTGTGATTGCTGCTGGTTGCCTGCAGAAGACTGTGTGTAGAGCAGGGTGGGAGTGGATACTGTGGGTGGCGGTTGTGTTGGGTGCCAGTGGACAACCAAGGAAGTGACAGAAGCTGATGATTGGAGGACTGTGTTAAACAATATCTGACCCCCGAATACCTTGATCAATGAATACCACAAGATACACCACCCAATCATTAAAGTACTCCCACAGTTTTACTCACAGTATGCCATAAACATACTTTTCTAGGCCAACAACAACATGTTCCTTTTGTTTTGTACATTTGTTGTGTAATCTAAGTGGCAACTGTATCATCACAATAATACATGACAGTGTGTGAGTCAAGTGGTGATTGATTTGGGCCAGATGATGATTTTATAAGTCGGCTGGCAGCATTGTGACAAAACAATCCCAGGTGTGAGCAAAGCACAGCATTACAGGCAATGTACATTTAATTTGTTGCAATTGCTGATGCAAATTAAGCTACATATAAAGGTAAACAGATAGACATGTTGGATTTTCTCCCATTCCTGTTTAACACCAATGTGCCATGTTCAACATGCAGTTTTGACTTAGCTGGGCATGGGGTCATAATGTCATGGATGAAACCGTGCACATCAAGACCGCACACCTACAAGCAGCATGCGACACCACCAGAAAGTTTTTATTTTGTGGATTATTGCCTGCCTATCTCTTTTCATGTTATGCTTACAATTCTTTTTGGTGTACTACTTCAATAAATGTGTCATTGACTACCTTGTGAAAAAGCATCATGCCCAGTCTCTGTTTTGCATGCTCTGGAAGACTGTCACAATTTATATAAAGCTGAAAGTAAGACACACTGACACATGCAGTGATATACTAAATAATTTCTTTATTACAGCATTACATGTCGAAAAGTGGTTGTAGAGAAAGCAATGCAATACATAGAGCAAAATATTTATGGTAGCACGATGTGTTCAGGCTTGAAATGACAGTATGAAGGCCATCTTCATTGGGATAACATTCACGTATCTTGATAATGCTAAATGAGGGCAGTGCAACTCTGACATCCTTGCCGAGGTAGCCCCAGCATCAGCATATGAACTGCCTGTAGCCGGTGTATCTGTACTTCCTTGATGGGGAACAAAAGGCAAACATCTTAGTATGTGGTGTAAACTCTCACACAAAGCAATGTACCTTTGGTTCTTTGACTTTCATAGCAAGGTGTGGTCTAGGAGCTGTTGATGTAATATGGGACCACTGTATGATAATATAGGTGTGACCAAGCACTGAGCTCTGTGGAACCCCATTTGTGAGTGGGGAAGGGGAGGATTGAGTCCTGGACCTTGACTGATTACGTTCTGTCCATCAGGTAGGCTGTGCAGGAGCAGATAGGCCAGCAACTGCAAGGGAGTAAAGTATAATGGCGTTGGAGGCTGTATTTAAAGCCTTGGATATGGCAACACAAATAGCAGAGGTGACGAGGCCATTGTCCATCACAGTAAGGATGGGAGAGGCAGGGAATGGTACAGATGGAGTGAGAGGTGGTAACAGTAGGGGAGTGAGCAGTGGAAAATGATAAAAGGAGAACTAAAGTTGAAGCTGAATGATGTAAGGAGTGAGGCAGCTAGATACTGGTTGGAATGGACATAGCTCACAGTGTATGGCGGGGTTTCGGATAACAATGATAGGGGGTATCGGTTCTTGGGAATGCAATAATAAAGTGGATCGGGGATGAGGAAGAAGGGGGAAATGCGCCATCGGATCTTGGATGAGGCAATCCTGTGGCTGCATGCAGTGACGCCACTTTACTTTGCAAGTACAAAACCCGTGTTTGAATACCACAGGTACTACTTGCATATTGTGTCACTACATGTGCACCCAGGGCAGACGCGGAAACCAGCTTCAGCTTACTTACTGGTTATACAATGTTCCCATTCACATTGTCTAGTTGTTACAATGGTGGTAGAAAGCATAACAGATTCCCTTGATAACAGGATGCAGGATGCAGAGGACAACAGAAACAGTCCAAAAGGAGGTAAATGGTGTTAGGACACGTTTGCACAAAGCCTATACAGTCATCATTGTATACCATGTGAAAAACCATGTAGTGGCACAATGTCCATGCCAATAATACTGTATGCAGGTAATGACTTACTAACAGACTACCATACTAAGATGAAAGCAGAATAGGCATAACTGTCATTAGAGTATGTTTGATTTTCTGCAGCCACAATAATTGGTCCTTTCCCCCAGGTCCCAGATAATTTTGATTGACCTCCTTTGGAGCCTTACTAGGAGTGTAAAGTCCATATTTACATGTGATCTCCAAAACTGCACACAATACTGGAGCTGTGGCCGAACCAACCAGTGGTTCAGCGGAACAATCACTTTCACATTTCTGGAGGTAATCCCCTGGCAATGCATCCCAGCATCCTATTTTCCCTGGGTGCAGCCTTCCTACATGTCTCTGAGTTGTTCACTGTGACATATACCACTACACCCTGGTCCCTCTCACCCTCTGTGACTTGAATTGTTTTTCTTCCCAGGGTATACCCCTGGCCTTAATTTCTGACTCCTAGATGCAAAACCTTGTATATTACTACACTGAATTATAGTTGCCATTGTCCTGGCCACTTTTCCAGAGCATCCAGATCCTCCTACAAGTGCAACCCTCCCATCCTCCTGCATCACCACTGTGCCAAGCTTTGCGTATTCTGCAAAGGGACTCATTTGACTCAAGCTCCCCTTCCCTATGTCTGAGACACCTGCGTTGAACAGGAGTGGCCACAGTACTGACCCATGGGACATCCCACTAGTAGCCAAATTAGGGGATGAGGCTAACCATCAAACAGTCACCCTCTGAATATGCTCATAGAGCCAGTTTCCTATGCTTCTCCAATGGCCCCATCACTTCAACACGACAAGTCACGTGGGGCTTGACACTTACTCATAAAGACTGCGTGGTGCATTTCCTTGATTGTACTGCCGGACGTAGCCATAATACGCAGTGTGCAGCACATCGGGATTGAGGACTACATAGTTGAATGTTGGATTTTCTGTGATGCAATCCACACTGACATCTTCCCTCTGCCAATCCATGCAATCAATTTCCCTGCAACACAAGCACTCCAGGATGCCCTCCATTATCTGGCAATTACCACAAAGACACCTAGAGATATGATAGCAGATGAGAAAATCGAGCATAGTTTACAAGGTTGTGTGTGGTTCTTATGCAGCAGTGTCACCTGAAGTAGCTGTACTGCAATTGTAACACAACGGTTACAATAGCAATAGTAATAGTAATCAAGGTTAGTTTCAAGGTGGGGGAAAGACCTTGTGGTGAGGGTTGGTGTCAAAATGAATAACTCAGAGCAGTGCAGAAGTGCCACAGCACAATCAAATGAAATGCTGGGGTGTCTTGACAGATGGATAACAACACATGGAGTAGTGATGCCACCCTTCCACTGTGCAATAGCATGGTTAGACCACACCTTGCGTACTGAGTGCAGTTTTTCCATTACAGGAGTGGGTGCAGGGGAGAGCAGCGGTGTTACTTTTGTGGTAAGGTGAAAGGCTCTATGAGGAGCAACAGGGGGAGCAAAACCAGTACTCGTTGGAGGACAGAAGGGACAGGGGAAATATGACAGAGGTCTTCAAGTATCTCCAGAGGATTAATATGGTAGACGTAGAGGGTGGCGCTTCAGTTGAGAGAACTGGTGGCCACCAATGAACAAACCATGAAGCTGGAGGGGGCTGTGCATTGGGGGAAACATGGAGGTGCTACTTCACTGAGACAGAGGTGGTGCCCTTCAATGCACTGTCTATGGAACTTGTGGCTGCTGCTACTGTGGAGGAGTTCTAGAAGGGTAGGAATAAGTGTTGTGTGACGGTACAAGCAGGAGCTGAAGGCTGCAGCTGCTTACAATACGTTGTGTGATTTACAGCTAAACCACAAAAATAACACAGACATATGGCTTCTGTGCAGAACAGTGGGGCATAAGATTACAGCAGTCAACCTCCTAGATGGCCTGGTGTGTTTAGCACCTCTTTCAAACATAATGGTATGCAAAAGTACAGGCCTGAACAATGTTACTCAGTCAAAAAGGAAAAAAGTGATGCTTTAGCACTCCATTCTCAGGGTGTATTTATAGCAACTAGGTGTTGAACACTGCTGATTAACTATAATTACTTTGATAATGATTTTTACTCTTTGCAGCAATAAATAATGGATGTGAAAGCAACTACAGTGAGGTGCTGGAATGTGAAGCTGTCTTTTATGTCATCTCACAAAGACATTATGTGGCGTAGTGCACACAGTGAAGCCAGTATGCTTATTATTATTCTTATGAGCAATCAAATTTGACTTCACATGAGGCTGCTGTATGTGCAGGATGTACACAGTTGCATAATAGCAAATACCTTGCAGGTGCAAGACCATTTACTAAATACGATAAAATTGATGTTGTTTGAGGATCACTACACTCGAGTAAAAGAAGGAAAACAACATAGGAATAATGAGGCCAGCATCTAAAAAAAACAAAAAAGGATTTGACAGAGCAAATACACATTAGAGTAGGCAACACCACCACAAACCCTCACCCCTCCCACACCCCAGTCCAGGGGCTACAGAAAAGAGCTGGGAGCCAGGACAGCAGTCACCACTTTGTGCACTACAGGACTCCAGCACTGCCAGCACCCCACTTCCTCCCCACCAAAACCGGACAGGTTATACAGCCAAGCATGCACTTGTCTTAAACCGCCCAAGCCTTCCCACATCCGTTTTGAGGTATGGCCTCCAGAACTGGACACTGGACTCCGTATTCCAAATGTGGTCCACTGAGATGGGTGTACAAGGGTACTATGACCTCCCTGTTTCTATGGGTGATCCCTTTTCCGATACATGCCAGGATTCCAATGCCACTAGCCAGTGCACTCCCGCACTGCCTTTCCACCTTCACGTCCACTGACATAGTGATACAGAAATATGCATTCAATAGCTATAGCAAGGAATGCATTGTGTGGGGACATAACAGCAGGCCATAATAATCATGTGTGTGGCATGGCTGGGTGTGTGTGACACAGTATTCACAACAAAGTCCAGTGGAGCACACAAGAACAGGGAACGTGTTATGTACCTTCAGACCTGGGACAGATGATGCGGATTTGGGCACTACTTGGAAAGCAAGACACAAAGGTTCTTTCTGCCTGTAAAGGTTCATGCCATGAACAGTCATTTGTATTGCTGTAATAAGTGGGACACTGACATACAGTATGCCCAGCAATGCACTAGGTCCTGTGGCTGTGGTTAGGAGAGCATTATAATATATGCCCATGGACTGATTCAGTGGGGAACAAGAACTGGGAAAGTAACAGCGCACCCGCACCATCTCCCCACTACCGTAAATGTTAGCCACCTCTGAACAGCAATAAGGACACTTGCTAAAAGAGTATGCTACACTATCAGTAGCTGGTGTATGTGGAGGGTCTGAGGTGGGGGTGGGTGAGGTGGTACAGCCTAACTAGTTGCTGTGAATGACATAAAACAAGTTACAGATATACAGGAAATATGGAGGGATTAGCAGCATAGCACTAACTTATTCTAAAAATACACATTTGAATTTACAGGCAGCTGATCAATTTGCACTCTCTTGGTAGTAAAGTGCCAAATACATTCTTGATGAAATCTGTGCTGGAGACTAACGAAATAACTGAATAAAGATGGCATTTATAACCATAAGAAACAATGAGGACAAAAAAGGAAAGTACATATAGACATCCTGGAAATTAGCACCAGAACCAAAATAAAAGTGATGGCAGGATTCCATAAATCACACATAGCCTACAATGGGATATGGATTTGACAAAATGGAAAGATAATAAACTTACTTGTGGGAAATAAACAAGGTTCAAGAATTTATAGCGGTGTGGTACAGCCTTGCTTCTCTTCTGAACTCCAAAACAAAGAGTGACAGGGCGACTGGCATGCATAAAGCAAGGAGCGGCAGGGAGTACTGGGAGGAGAATGCCGATAGTTTATACCACTGCATTCATTTTATGCAATATACAGCACATTTTATCCCAAGCACTGATGAAAGTGACCGCCGTGTAGCAAACAAGAATGCAAACGGTCATAGACTGGCAAAAATAATCAACACAATATTATTATACTAGGGTGATAGCAGCAACATCCTACTAAGTAGGTGCAAGGATGAGGGCTGGGAGTAGAAATCAGTAGTAAATGCAGTCAGCCGACGAGTCTGTTTTCTCCTCCGTGAGCGATGGGTTGGGAATTGGGACTGCTACTGCAGCTGTAAGAGGGTCTGTCCAGATTGCCATTACTGGTGGCATAAGTGTCACCCCTACCTGGAGCCACTCAATAGGGAACAACAAAGGAGAAAGTATCAGCGCTAGTTTATCGGCTAAATTATCAGTAGCGGGTGTATGCTGCCAAGAAACTCAGGCTCATCTGCTAACACTAGCGGTCTGAAGTCCGTGAAAAGACACTACAGTGGCAGAAAATGACAGGAATGATATATATATATCTGACAAAATTATCTAAATACCATGCAGTGCTGCGGAGTCTTCCTTCACCTCCGTAGGCGAATGGATCTGGACTGCTGCTGCGGCTGCCAGAGGGGATGCCCACATCACTATCACTGGAGGCATAAGGATCATCCCTATAGGGATCCATTATGCAGCGGCTGTCAAAAACTGTCACTGTATCAGTGTCAGAGTAGTCACTGTCACTGCTGGACCAAATAACACTGCCCTCGTCCAGGCTGGAAAACGACATGCCTGCAAACAAACTTGCAATGCTGATCACTGCACACACAAACTCTGTAACCGAGAATGGCTTGCTGCGGTCAAGAAGTGATTGCTGCAGTTTATGAATGGAGTGCAGATCCCTGTCATGCCGTGATCAGGTAATGAGTGGCAAAGTTCACAGAAGGCAGGCTACTATACACATTTTTAGACTTCCTGGTTAGCGAATGGGAAAACAAGTATGAATGTTCATAAAAAAAGTGCATATGAGAAAATACATTGAGACTTACATCACTATGCAGTGGCCATGGGCTGGGAGCATTCCTATATAGAAAGTTGGTAAATCACTTTAAGTACAGGGAATGCAATTGCAGTGTTCCATTTGTCCGGGATTGTTCGAGAAAGGAAATATTTGTTTATTAATACCATTACTGGGTAGGTGATGGCAGGTGCTCCTATCCTAAGGGATTTTGGATAAAGGGTTTCAAATCCAGGGGCACTGTCTGGGTTGAGACCCTTGAGTAGTTTGATGACCTTTAGCCTTGTGGCCAGTTTTAGGAGGAAGGTGGGGAGGGTACAGTCGGGGTCGGGTGATGTTGAGTCAGCTGGGATGGGAGGCAGTTTTTTTTGTATTTGTCCAGGTCAGTGAAAAAGTGATTTATACCAGTAGCTATGTCTGAGGGGTTCGATAGTGTGGCACCATTTGTGACTGGGGAATGTTTCTATCCTTTCCTTTAAGGAGGGAGTTTATTTGGGTTCAGAAAGTCTTTGAGTTGGCAAAATTGTTTTCTTTTAGTGAGCAGAGGTAAGTCCATTTGGCCTTTGTGGCCTGGGTTTTGCAAGCATTGCGCAATTGACAATAGGATTGCCAGTCAGACACCTGTCCTGTTTCTTAAAACTCCTTTCAAGCTTTGTCACAGGAATGCATCAGTGCTCTAAGATCATGAGACAGCCAGGGGGAGTTTATTCCCTTAGGTCTTCGAGACCTAATAGGGGCTAGGGAGTCTAAGATGGTTGAGAAAGAGATTATCAAGTAGTCTAATGCCTGGTTGACATCAGGGAGGTGGTTTTATGGGAGTTCGGTCTACTGACTTAAGATGCTCAAGACAGGCCTCAGGGCGGGTTCTGAATATTATTTCTCCAGACACAGTAGGTATGGGAGTGATCACTAAGAGAATCTCGGAATACTCCTGTGATTTTTACGTGTTGGCTGTTATTTGTTAAAACCCAGTCTAGGAGACTGTGATTACTTGATTTCATGTTTAGTCTAGTGGGGTGGTGGATTAATTTTACTAGCTTTGCATCCTCTATAATGGAAAGGTAGTTTGTCCTTTTGACACTAAGCCAGTTCCGACTAAAATCCCCAGCTAGGATTAGGTCACTGTGGGGTAATTTTTTTTAGATTTGATAGGAATTCTGAACAGGCTGAGGAAACAAGGTCTGGGGCAGGTAGACACACTGACTATTAACTTGATGACCTGACCTGTAGTAATTGAGATTATGATGTGTTCATGTTCAGGTGTGCCTGAGATGGGTGGAAGTACATCAGTCGAGAGATTATTTTTTATGTAGATGAGTACGCCCCCACACTTTTTGGAGACAGTCCTTCTTAAAAGTGGAGTATCCAGTTAGTGCAATTTCATGGGGGTGTCTATGGGGCTTTAGCCAAGACTCAGTAATACATAGTATGTACAGGTCGTATTGTCTAGCCCATGTTTTGCTCTCGGGTCTTTTACTTTGAATACTTTGTATAGTCATGCGGGCTATCTTAAGCCCTTTGAGGGTGGACCAGGTTAGTATCGAGGAGAAGGGGGGTTTGGGTTCTCATTTCATTTGGTCCAGGGTTTAGCTCAATATCCCCAGATAGTAGTAGAAGACAGGTCAGCGAGTGGGTAGAGGGAGGTGGTAGGAAGTGGGATTTGTGCCAAGTTCTGGATTGAGTTTGGACTAATACAGTTTTATTGTGCTGTAGCATGGCTGCCATGGTCAGAGAGAAGACCTGCGATTGTAGGTGTCTGCTACATGGAGTGCATAGTATGCGAGACCTAGAACAGGGGGCCCGGGAGGAAAAGTCGCCTATTCCTGTATGTGCAGTACTGGTTGTAGGGCCAAGAGGGTAACGCAGTAGTTGAGGAGACTCTTAGCACTAAGGCTTTTCATTGTTATGTCAATTGCTTTAACAAGGACTAAGAAAATAAACTATCAGAACTGGGTTCTGTGGTATCTAAAGCTTTTAAATTTGTAGATTTAGCATTGCTGTCCTCACATGGCAGCACCTCAGGAATGAAGTTCTACCCCTTTAAGAGAGAGAGAGACCTGAGAGAAGAAGGGGCGGGTCACTGTGAGAAGAAAAGTGTATTTAATATAGGATGGGGTGGGGGAGAAAAGAGCTGCAGTAATCCAGCGAAAGTATATTTAATAGAGGATGGGGTGGGGGAGGAAAGAGCTGCAGTAATCCAGCTCTTAACCCTGCTTAAGAACTTTTCCCAGGATAATGAAATAATAAAAGAAACAATCTGAGGGCACTGTTCATTTGGAGAGGTAATCTGCTAATCTGGCTCCAGGTCCAGTAAAGCAACTTCAGTTTCAGCACCAATCAGAAGGAGGGCATTTTTTCAAATTGCACCGTTACTTAGGCTGTGGGGAGCAGGCGGGCGGTTGATGCCTGGAGGAGATTTGAACCTTGAGCATTTCGATGTGGAGGAGCTGGCCCATTCAGGGCACAAGGTTCCCCTAAAAGAAGGAGAAAAACATTGGAATTAGTAAAGGGAAGACGAGGAGGGAATTTAGAGGAGTAACAGCCACAATAAAAGGACAGGACTGGGTGTAGTTCAAGTGAGAAGACAGGAAGGAGACTCAGAGAATCAGTCAGGAGGGAAAGGGAAGCAGGGGAGAAGCCCAGGAAAGAAGGAGAAAAAGAAACAAAGAACAAACGGATGGGGGATGTGGACTGGGAGCAGCTGGCTGCTGTGGGGAGTCAGACCCCAGTTCAGCAGGGGCAAATAGACCAGAAAAAACACAGCATTACAGTTAAATTACAGCTGCAGTTACAATTTAAATTACATTCTAAGCTGCAGTTCAAGTAAACAAACAGTGAACTCTCTAAAAATAAAAAATCAACCAGAGAAAGAGCCGTTGTAATCCAGCTCTTAATCATGCTTAAGGGCTTTTCCCAGGGTAATGAAATAATAATAGGAACAGTCCAAGGGCACTGCTCAGTTGGAAAGGTAATCTGTTATGCTGGCTCCAGAACCAGTAAAGCAACTTCAGTTTCAGCACCAATCAGAAGGAGGGTGCCTTTTTTCAAATTGCACCATTCCTTAGGCTGTGGGGAGCAGGTGGATGGTTGATGCCAGGAGGGGATTCAAACTGTGAGCAGTTCGATGTGGAAGAGCTGGCCCATTCAGGGCACAAGAGTCCCCTTAGGCTGAGTGGAGCAGATGGGCGGCTGATGCCTGGGGTCGTGAAGAAAGAGGGTCAAGGATAGTTGCAGGAGGTAGAAAAAAGAAATTTATTTCATACTTACAGTATTTTCTTTTTCTGTTAGCTCCAGCATTGTCAAAGAAAAGACATTACAACTGGGTATAGTGCACCCCTACCAGGGGAATGGCACAGCCCAAGCTTTAGAATGTTGGGCTTATGAGGATTCCAAGCAGCAGCAACTTCCCAGTCATTACTGACCTCACAGTGTCTCAATAAACTTAACTACTATAATGTCCATTTGATAAGTGATAAAATGTAAAACTTGAATACACTCTACGTTCTAAATGTTAATAGAAACTGCCTTACCTTGCAGGTGGATTTTGAGAGAAAGTGCCCTTCACATCTGAATCTTGGTTTGGTCGAATTGATTTTCTTTCTGGAAAGGCGGGTGGCTAAACCGACTCCTCCAGTACCAGCAAGTTTCTCTGCAACTTACAGTAGAAGTTAACAACAAACACAGTGATTGGCAATCAAAACTGTATGCCGTGAGAAATACCTGTAACAAAGAAAACACCCATAGAGAGTTAAAACTGAACGTGATCACAGTCCAATTGAAAAACCTTTTTTTTAAGAAAACAGTGCATCAGAATAAAATAGAAGGATGCCCAAAAGTCACAATAGGGGGTTTAATTAAACAACAGACATCCCCCACTGGCATACCGGATAATATTTTCCCACAGGAGCAGGCTCCTGGGTGGGTTCTATTAACAATGTTGGAGCTAACAGAAAAGGAAATCACAGTAAGTATGAAATAAATTTCTTCTTTCTGTAGCACTCCACATTGTCAATGGGAAGTCATTCCCACTGGGTTCTAAGAAGCAGTACCAGAACAACTGAGAGGGGGAGAATATTATCCCATATGTCAGAAAACAATACTCTAATAGATTACCTATGGACTGCTGCCTGTAGTACTCCGTGACCAAAAACTGCATCAGCAGAGCTTTGAATATCCATTTTGTAGTGTTTGGTGAAAGTGTGGATGGAAGAGTATGTAGCTCCCTTGCAAAGCTCTAACACTGATGTTTCACCCCTCTCCACCCTGGAAGCAGCCATAGCCCTGGTGGAGTGAGCTTTGATAAGGGCTGGAGGCCTCTTCTTTCCTGCGATTTAGGCCTTAGCAATGCAAGCCCTCACCCACCTAGCTTGAGACTTTTTGACCCTGTTTGGTTACTACAAAAAGAACAGGCCATCCTATTTCTGGAACACAGCTGTCCAATTGAGATATGCCCTAACAACCCGTCGCAAATCTAACTTGTGCAACCCCTCCTCCTTTGGGTGAGATAGTTGTGGACAGAAAGATGGAAGACGTAATACCTGGTTCACATGGAAGGTCGTAGGCACTTTTGGGATGAAACATGGGACTGTTCTGAGTACCACCTTATCCTTATGCATAAAAAGATACGGTTCTTTGTGGGACAAGGCCTGGAGCTCACCAGTCCTACTGAGTGAGCACATGACAATCAGAAACCACACCTTGTAAGACATCACATCCAGCAGAATGAATGACAGCAGTTTGAAAGGCTTCTTATGAAGGGCATTCAAAACCATATTTAGATCCCATGGAGGAACTAATTTGGAAGATGGGTTGCCTCTTGCTAACTGCATGTAGAAAGTGAATGACTTCTCTATTAGTTCCCAGAGGGATGTCCAACAATGTTCTAAGGGCAGAGACCTGACCTCTCAGAGTGCTCAGGGCCAAATCCTTCTCCACACCTTCCTGCAAGAAGTCCAAGATCTGTGTAAATGAGGCCTTGGCAGGCCAGAGCTCCTTCTGCCTGGCCCATGCCAAAAAAGTGGACCAAATGCAGGCATAACCTGTGGAGGTATAAGTTTTCCTCACAGCCATTAGAGAATCCACTACTTTCCTCGAAAAGTCTAATTTTAGGAGTCTCCTTCTTTTGGGAACAAGGCGAGGAGCTGCATCGCCCCTGGGTTTGGGTGCAGCATGGGACCATGAAATAGGTCTCCTTGTACTGATAGGTGAAAATGTGCTTGCTGAGGTACTGTAGGCTCACTAGAGCTGAGAACCAAGGTCTTCTTGGCCACTCTGGAGCTATAAGAAGGAAGCTTTCTCTTGAGTGTCTTATCTTTTATATGTCCCTGGGGAGAAGAGGCAGTGGAAGAAAAACATATGCTCTATTGAAGACCCACACCTGGGACAGAGCATCCACTGCTACCATCTGCGGACACCTATAATGGCTGAAAAACCTTGGAGTCTGGGCATTGTAGCTGGAGGAGAACAGATCTATCTGAGGCTAGCTGAACCTCTTGCACAAGAGGTTGAGCACCTTCAGATCCAACTTCCACCCCCTGGGTGAACATTTTGGTGGCTTAGCCAGTCTGCTTGAACGTTCAACTCCCCTGCCAGGTGGACAGCTGACAGATAAGATTCTCTTCTGCCCACCTGAGAAGATCAGAGGCTTCTTTTAGAATCTCTTACTTTTTGTGCCACCTTAATAGTTATGTATGCCACAGTGATCATGTTGTTTGACCTTATTTTCACTGCTTTTGACTGTAGCAGATTTTGAAAAAGAAGAAGAGCTAGGTGAACTGGCCTAATTTCCAGAGCATTTATATGGAGATATTGATCCTGGACTGACCAGGTTTCCTGAGTGGGTAGTTGATTCAGAACTGCTCCCCAACCATGCAGACTGTCATTCACTGTTAGAATCAGTTTTGAGGGAAATTCCAATAGAACCCCTTTGCTCAGATTTTCCACACTCACCCACCAACTCAGGGAGTGACATAACAGGGGAAAGGGAGATTCTAGCTTGAAAATCTTACAGCATCAGACCCCATGTTGTCAGTAATCTCATTTGCAGGGTCTGCATATGAAAACAAACATATGGGAGTAGACCTATTGCTGCTGCCATGAGACCCAGGATGCATAGCATCCTGAGGGCTAAGGCTGATGGCTGAGCCATGAGCCACTGAACTTCCTTCAAGAGAGTCTCTTTCTGGGATGATAATAGGAAAACCTTCCCTTGTTTCGTATTGAAGACTGCCCCTGGGTGCCCCATGGTCTGAGATGGCTCAAGAGAGCATTTCTCATGGTTCATCCAGCTGTTGGATTCTAGCAACTCCAAAGCCCTAAACACCGACCTCCTTGCTAAGGACAATGTTGTTGCGTGAATAAGCAGATGGTCCAGATACAGATAGACATGATGCCCTTCTTTTCGAAGTTGAGCCACCTGGAATATCAGCACCTTTGAGAAGACCATTGGGGCTGTCACAAGGCCAAAGGGAAGTGTCCTTACTGGAAATGTTGGCCCAGTATCAAGAACCTGAGATATTTCTGGTGAGACTGATGGATGGGAATGTAAAGGTAAGCGTCCTTCAGATCTATAGATGCCAGGAAATCCCCCAGCTGAACAACATGAATGACTGACCTCAGGGACTCAATCTTGAATGTCATGTGATGAGCAAACCTGTTCAGATGGTCCAGATCCAAAATGGGCCTGAAGCACCCTGTCTTACTGGGAGCTACAAAATAAATGGTGTAGAATTCCTGACCTTGCTCACTTGGTGCAATTGGTGTTATTGCACCAATCTGAATGAGGTGATTCAGAGTCTCTGACATTGTCTGTCTCTTTGTGGCATCCTTGGAGACCGGGGATGGTAAAAAGTGCCCCCTTGATGGAATTTATGAGAATTCTATTGCATAGTCCAGTGCTAGAATTTCTAAAACCCACACACCTGATGTTGTTTGGCTCACCTTGAGTAAAAGTCCTGTAGTCTTCCATCAAGGAAAGGGGGACAGGGATGGGCCCACATACCCTCATTGTGAGGTACCAGGGTTTTGGCTTGGCCTCCTGCATGGTGTCTGGCCAAGGCCCCTCTTTTACTGTAACCCTTGTTACCTGAGTAGGCTCCTTTCTTTGGTTGCCGAAATTCTGAAAGGGAAGAAAACCTCCACAAAACTGCCCGTGCCAGCCATTATTTTGACCCCTCTGAGCTGAGGTAGTCTTATGCTGTTGTTTTGACAGTGGAAGATGGCCCTTCTTGTCCTGTAGATCCTTTAAAATAGTATCCGGAGCTGGCCCGCTGGCACAGTGGCTGGATTTCTGTCTGTGACGTCAGCGACCTGGGTTCGGGAATGGACTCATATCGCTGGAGGGCCAGCTGGGGGGAGAAGGCAGGAGCATCCAATGACAGCTCACCTTCTCTGGCGGGGGAGGGTGGGGTTACAACCCATCGTTTGCTGGCCCCTGGTGGAGGCTTGGGGTATAGCATGACATCAGGCCTTAGATGTCTAGGGGGAGTGGCGGACGTTGGCGCAAGCCATGACGTCTGTGGCATGCCACTCCTCAGGGAGAAAATGAGCAAAAAAAATGGCACCTTGGTCGGATCAGATGATGGCCTCCTGGACCCTTGCTATGGAGCTCCAAGACCCCTATCGCCACCTCAGAAGCACCCAGGAGTGTTGAGTATAGCCATACAGGCTCTTCCGCTAGGAAGGTAAGGGACCCTCCTGATGCAGGGATACATTGGGGTTGCCTGGGCTGGCTGCAATGTGGGGTGGTGGGGTCACCCGAGTGAACAAGGTCCATGGGGCCCAAAGGAGAGATCAAATAAAAAGGGTGGGGAGTATAAAGAAACAATGCAAAAATAAAATAGCATCCAAGCCAGAACCAAACAGCCCTTTCTCAAAGTGGAGATTAAAAAGCTTAGACTTTGAAGATTGATTAGCGGTGCAGTGCCTAAGCCATACAACCCGCATGGCTGACACAATGTGGCAAGCCAAATGGGCCAACATGTACATGTTCTCCACTGTAGAAACACTGAGAAAGGTGGAGGCCATGGCAACCAATTGAAAAATGCTTGTCTCTTCTGAATCTGGTAGGAAGAAGCTGCCCAGGGTAGTGACTTACAAGTCCAAGGGTCTGGCAACAATAAAGTAAGCATAGGAGGTACAAAGGTTTGTTCCATTTGAAACAAAGGCCTTCCTACATGTGGCATCCACTCATTTGTCGTAGGAATCTGATAAAGCCAGAGAGCTCTCTACAGGGATAGTAGTATGTTTGACTGAATTATACACAGCCTTGTCTGCCAGCTGAGGGGCTTCCCACCTGGGATATTTGTCCACTAAAAAGGGAAAAGGCTGTGTCTTCAGTTTTGGAAGATACTTTCCCTCTTCCACACCTGCTCATTCTTGTTCAATAATCTGGTCACAGCGAGTAAAGCTCAGAAAACATTTTGGAGCAGAGGAGAATGCAGACAAAAATTATTAATATCCACTGTCTCTACTGAGTGATCCTCCTGAGCTGTAAGGACCTACATGACTCAGCTATCAAAAAAAGACAAGAACTTGTTACTGTTGTCTTTGGTGGCCGAAAATAAGTACCTTAAATACATCAGGGTCTTGGTAGTAAGGAAAATACATCACACAGATATCTAGGCCTTCTCTGTTTACTTCTATTCGGTACAGACATAAGGGGAACACTTATATCAGCACATTCAGGAAGAGCTACAGTAAATGCATTCCTTAAAGTTGTACTGTCTAACATTTCTTAAAGCTGCACTACACATAACAATGCCTCCTGACTTAGCCAGACAATATGTGTCAATAATTCAGAAAATAGCAGGAAGCTATTAGTTATTACTGCAATGTCCCTTTTAGTTAGTCTATGTCATTAGACTATATCTCTACAAGTCCATTCCCTTTGGTGGACATCTTACACATCCTGGCCGACGTAGTAGGATTGGAGGCTGTTGCACTGGAATCTGATTAGCATCAGCCACATCTTGTCTCAAACGCTATGGTTCCACTATCTGTTCCTGTTCTTGTTCTGGAACAATTAATGCTGACTAACTAGACCGACTCTGAGTATCCCTTTTTATGTTTGCTTGCTTGAGTGCGCAAGAAACATCTTGCGAGAGTGCGACTCGTGGAGGTGTGTGCCTGCCCTACCCAATGTACTACTTACTGTAGCGGACATGTTCAGGTTGCACCAATGGATGGGCGAGCTGTGGATGACAGCACTTTGGCTGCAGTGGCTTTCACCTCAAAGGAAAGGCCCGCTGCAATCAGGAGTGGTACCCTGTGTCTATGTAGTGTATTAACGTCACAGTGTTCTGCGCTCATTGTAAATTCTTTTCCTGATTTTCGAAGCAGGAGGTGGAGGGACATGGAGCAGGCAAATGTAAACAACTGTCACATACGACTGTTTTTTTTTCCTGTACCCCACCCTCTAAACTGCCTCAGTACTGGAAAAGGACGGACGATAACACAAGCTCTTACTACATACTTTGTTCCAATATGTTTTTTATTATATATATTCAGAAACATGTATAAATGACTTAACACATTTGGCACTTAAAAAAAGGCAACACAAGTACAAAGTTAGCATGGCAACTGCACTCCTAGACGTTGGGTCAGCCTCTCAATAACTGAATCCTCCGTATTTGGATAAAGTTCACAAGTGTATGCATGGTAAACATTTCAGTTTATCCCTCTTCAAAAAGATTTTGTAGTACAGAAATATAAATCCTAAGTTATTTTCAACAAAGTAAAAGAAAGAATACTAATAATTCATCTCATTGCCAAGGCATTTAGTCATTTTTCCTTTGAGGAAGTCCAGCTGTATTAGCACAATAAATATCTAATCAAAAAATTGAAATGACATTTCTGCAAGACGTTTACAAAAAGACCTCCCCCTTCTTTGAAAAGATATATAATTTAGGTACTTTTCTTTATATAAAAAAAACTATGTATAGAAATAACAGTCCATACTTCACTCTGAAGCAAATTCCCGAGTTCTGTATAGGCAGGAGTTCTTCCTTGGGCAGCGGTCCAATTAAGAATCGGTTTGGCCCAGATAGGCATGGGATTGTGGCCCCACTGGCCCGGGTGAGGCTCAGTACTGCGCTGAGTCCAAGTCGCTGGAGTCGAGGCTGTAGTGGAGTTTGCTGCTGCAACTGAGCTGATGGCTGTTAGTGCTGCTTCCCTGGGGGCCCTCTCCAGGCTCAGGTTCTGTGTGCTCCTCTGGAGGCACTCGAGCGACTTCAGGAACGACTTCTTCACCTTCTCCTCCTCTGTTGGGGACACCCCTTCTTCCTCCACCTCCTGGATCTCATCGAAGGTGATGGGCTGGGTCTTGAACCTGGACTGCTGGGGCTGCCTGACTTTGCCGCGGCACCTGGGTACCTTACTGGGGGGCAATGCTCTGGGGTACTCCTCCTCCTCCTCCATGATGCATACGAAGTGGGGCATCAGTGCCTGGTAGGTGCTGCAGATGCCCAGAACTTCAGCCTGCTTTGCTGACATCTTCTCTTCACCTTTCCTCCTTGCAAATACTATTCAAAGTCACAAAATCGGAGTAGGACTGAACTGGTAACAATTTAAGCTACTTTGCTGCAGTAGCTTGCAAATGTTCAACTGTTCAGCAGCCCTTTTGGTTTTTCAGGACTCCAAATCTGAGCCAGTTTCTCTTGAGGCACGTATAGAAGCTGTACATAATTTCTAACTCTACAGTTTACATATACTGTAAGTGATGTAAGTATTGAGGTGGATTTGCTGGTATCAAGTTGTTAATGCCTCATATGTCACGTTTCTCACTTACAGCCTTTTACTTCTGTTTTCAAGTAACTGTAATCAAAACTTGAACAAATAGGTTTGTTTTACAGACTACAGCAGTTTTTAGGACCCCCCCATCAAAAAAAAAAGTTTACATATCAGAAATTTCAAAATAGAAATACATGTCCACTTCTATTGTCAATTCTTCAACAGTTTTGAATAATGATGAAGGCAATGATTTGACACGCAATTCATGCTGCACGCTTAGCCGGCAAACTGTATTTTTTTTATGGCTGCTTTGCTAGCACTGCTCAGACATTGAACTGGATGAGCTTTGTTCAATAATTAAACATCTGATTCTAACACCTAGCTTTTCTGTCTTTTTACGGATGTTTTCTCACACACACACACACACACACACACACACACACACACACACACTCACCTTTTTGTTTAATTCACAATGGTAAAAAAAAAATCATAAATACTGGCACCACCGTTGTTGTTAAGTTTTATTAGTCTCTTATCTTCCATAACTCAAACTACCCAACTTGATAGATTCATGAAGCTGGTACATCTCAAATGACAGAAACAATATTTGATCTAACAATTTCTACATTGCTTAGGAGCTGCCTCATTTCATCAGCATCGTTACTCAACAGGTCCCCACTATACAGCAATCCACAAATAATCATTTTTCAAATGTGAAAGTCGTCTCCACCTACTACACAAAATAAAAAAAATGCAGAGGGGCAGGCAGCTGTAGTTTTTCATGAAGAGGAGACATAGACATGAAAGTGGCTGTGTCATCCGGAAGCTATGCCAGACCCATTAGAGATTGTTGAATGGTAGCAGCAGAGCATACTATGATAAACAATACAAACAAAGGTAGTGCAATAATAAAAACATCACTGAAAATAAAAAAAAAGAGAGGGGATTTTATAAAACAGAATGAACAGCACTTGCAAATAGCAGTGATTACAAAATTCATAGAGAAGAGGTGTCCACACCTATAAATACTATGATTTATTGCACCCACTAACATCCGTGCTGGAAAACAGCTATAGAAATATTTTGGCAGCACTACGTGACGGTATTGGGTATTTAAATGAAGAGTGCCAGATTTAGCACTATTATACCAAATGGAGATCATGATGTCAAAGCTTTGTGATTATTTCTTTAGTTGTTTTATTATTTAATTTATCGAAAAAAAACATTTAGTCATTCATAATTCGTGGCATAACAGTCTTTTAACCTGCTTCTTTTATAGAAGATCCTTTATGAAATGGGTGGTGCGTGGGGGGGGGGGATGAACAAGCTGAATCAGAATAGCAATGGACATCTTTCATTCTAGACAGTGGAAAATAAAGATCTGCATCTGGACTTAATGTACTAAAATTGCAATAGCTTTCATGCAGTCAGTATGTTATGCTGCTACAGGAAACTACATACTTCTATTTCCTTTTTATTTTATTAATTTAAAAATGAGTTGACAAGGATAGGCACACAGAGCCGAGGCTCGTTTCCAGGTGCAATCCTTTCCTTTATGTTACAGAATGTAATGGAAAAGCAGACTGTTAACTAAGGCAATTGATTGCTTGCTGAAGAGTCTGACAAACTCTTGACAGGACTAGAAATGGTACCTGCAATTCAGTTTGCATTGAGGGATTGTACTGTGATACAGCATGCTGTCACTAACGTTATTTCTCATGCCAATTAAAAAATCTCTTTGGTCTAAATACCAGATCATTTGAACCATTAGATCTGCATAAATGTCATCATGATGGCCGCATTTCACACTATTTTTTCACAAAGATCGATGGTGTCTAACATTTTCTGTGCGCTTTGAAGAGCATTATATGAAGCAGGACTACATTAGCTATAGTCAACAATTGTAATGTGTATGCCAGAAAACAGGCAGCAATTCCTTTCTTTCTATCAGTAACGGGGTGAGCATGACTTTTTATGTGTATTGCAGTGTTCCCCCACTGTTCCAGATCACCAACCCAATCTTGAAAAGGTATTTTTTTTAGTGTGAAGTTACTACTTCCCCCACTTGCACCAGCACCCTTTCCCATGCTATAATCACACAGAAATTAAACATTACATGATAGACTAGTACCCACCCACAACCCACTCAGGTAACCCCCCAACCAGGAGAACTGCTTGAGTGTGTGAGTGTGTGTGTGTGTGTGTGTGTGGGGGGGGCACTAGACTACCATGTAATTTTTTTTTCTGAATGAGTATGACATGGGAAAGGGTGCTGGGGTGAGTGGGGGGAGGGTTTAGACATGTAACTTTACACTAAAAAAAAGGTCATCACAATATCAATTTGGCGATCTGGGAAATGCAATACAAAAACTAATTAATTAATGACTAATTTGTGATCGGGACCGGGTGGGTCACAAAGCAAGTGGAATAGACAAAAAACTATTGTGTGGGCTACTGGGGACAGGGGTGGGACACTACTCTATGGAAACTGTGACATTTATTCAATTTCAAGGAGTAAGATGTCAGTGGCAAGGCAAATCTCAATGGACTTTCAAACATGTAGATATGTTTGTGGATCACTTCAATTTTAAGCAAATCCGGAGATAATTCAAAAATACTACAGTTTAAAACAAAAAACAGTTAGGGATCACCTAGCATATTTACCTGTCTATGGGTAAGCTCAATTATAGACAAACAAAAAGATGACAGATTACAAATAAACAAAAAACAGTTATAGTAATTTGAAAAACATGACCTCATTCATTTTTGTGTGTGCCGGGTTTTTTTTTCGGGGTGGGGTGTTGATTCAAACCCAGGCTGTTGGAGGGCACCCTTGGCCCGGAGCACCCCGCAATGTTCCTGAGCCACCCCCCGCCTGAAGCCCAGGCTGTTGGAGGGCACCCTTGCCCCGGAGCACCCCGTGACGTTCCTGAGCTACCCCCCACCTGAAGCCCAGCAGTTGGAGGGCACCCTTGCCCCGGAGCACCCCGCGACATTCCTGAGCCGCCCCATCTGAAGCCCAGGCAGTTGGAGGCACCCTTGCCCCTGGAGCACCCATGACATTCCTGAGCCGCCCCCTACCTGAAGCCCAGGCTGTTGGAGGCACCCTTGCCCCGAGCACCTCAGCGTTCCTGAGCCGCCCCCACCTGAAGCCCAGGCTGTTGGAGGCACCCTTGCCCTGGAGCACCCTTGCGACATTCTTGAGCCATCCTCTGCCTGAAGCCCAGGCTGTTGGAGGGCACTTTTGCTCTGAGCACCCGCACATTCCTGAGCCACCCCCGCCTGAAGCCCAGGCTGTTGGAGGGCACCCTTACCCCGGAGTACCCTGCAACATTCCTGAGCTGCCCCCCGCCTGAAGCCCAGGCTGTTGGAGGGCACCCTTTCCCCGGAGCACCCCGCGATGTTGCTGAGCCACCCCCCACCTGAAGGTAACTGCCACTGGAAGCCGAAACTGTGAACAACATTTTTTTCTCTGTCTGTCTTTTGAATTTGGCACCTCTTTTAAGCCACATCTCCTAAACGGTAGCACATCAAGCTGCATCTGTAAAACGGCAGCACATATAGTAAGCTTGTTTTGGCTGCAAAAGGATATGGTGCTGCAGCATAGCAAAGCACTTTAACTCACAGTGCAGTTTGCTTTTTGGCTGCTTCACCTTACGAGCCATCCCCCTTGCTCTGCAGATCCCTGGCCTGCAACAGCGGTCGGCACTGTACTGAAGGACCAAGTGCTAATATTAGGGAAGACGTTTACATTTTACATGTCTCTACTTTGGATGAAATGGATTTTAAAGCGCTGATGTAATATAGCTGCAGTTATTGTACATTTAGGCTGCTTACTTGAAATATGTAAATACAAACCGCATACCTTTTGAAACTTATTATACTGCCTATGCTGCATACTGTAGAGAACTGTTCTGCAAGACAGATTCATTTAAAGTTCGTACTGCCATTGAATGTAAATCCCACCCACCTTCTTTCTTTGTTTCCTCCCTCCTCGTTTACTTCTCTTTTGTTCCCTTCTCCTCCCCTCTCAAACCTCCTCCAATCCTTACTTTCGTATGACTGCAGCCTCCCTATATAGGATAACACTCACCCTTTCTCTTTCTCCTTAGCCCAGGCTGTTGGAGGGCACCCTTGCCCTGGAGCACCCCGCAATGTTCCTGAGCCGCCCCCCGCCTGAAGGTAACTGCCACTGGAAGCCGAAACTGTGAACAGCATTTTTTTCTCTCTTTGTCTGCCTTTTGAATTTGGCACCTCTTTTAAGCCACATCTCCTAAATGGTAGCACATCAAGCTGCATCTGTAAAACGGCAGCACATATAGGAAGCTTGTTTTGGCTGCAAAAGGATACGGTGCTGCAGCATAGCAAAGCACTTTAACTCACAGTGCAGTTTGCTTTTTGGCTGCTTCACCTTACAAGCCATCCCCCTTGCTCTGCAGATCCCTGGCCTGCAATGGCGGTCGGCACTGTACTGAAGGACCGAGTGCTCTCTTCCCCACAGTCGCTTTTCGACTGCTCCCCACCCACCCTTGGTCGGCTCTAGCTTTATAGGGCTAGACCACGCCTTTAACATGCCCCTGTGACACCCCTGAGTGGAAAATTACTATCTCCTCAGTTTTCCATTAGCAGGTTATACTGCTGTACAACTAGAGGGTGTATTGAAATAGTTCAGCATCCTAAACTGTTTAAAACAAATAAGTAAGATTTTAATTCATCCAACCCCTTTTTACTTCTAAGACCTAGCTCTTTCTCTGACAATTAAATCTTTTCTAACCTTTTAATTAATATGGCCATCAAGGACTTTGTAACTCTTCTACTTATTATAATCCTTTTTAACCCCTTTTTGGTCTAAGTCCCTTCCAGACCTAAAAAAACTTCATTGGGCTGTATTCTAGCTATCAGTCCTAGGCCCCCTTTGTTTCAAACATCCTTTCCTTACCCCTTTGAAACCTTCTCACTTATTATTCCCCACAAACTCACTTAACACTTAGCCTACTCCCTTTATAAACCTTTAGTCTGCAAAATTCCTCTTCTAACTCTTTCCACCCATCGTAAGCTGTGGCACTTCCTCTGCCTAGCACTACTTCTATCTGGGGACATTGAGCAAAATCCTGGACCTATTACAACTAACCAGTCACCAAATAATGTGACTTGGTTAGACTCAAAGGGACTACGGATTGTGCACATGAATATTAGGATCCTCCTTCGCAATCTATCGGAACTTGAGGCATGGGTTGCACAGAACCTCCCTGACATCCTATGCCTATCAGAAACCTGGTTAAAGCCCTCTATTGCTGACCATCTGTGTGCCTTACCCAACTACAATCTTATTAGGCAAGATAGAGCCGCCTCTAAGCATGGGGGTGGTGTTGCTATCTACTTCAAACAACACCTGCTGCTAACCCAAAATGTTCTCCCTACCCTATCTCTCTGTGAAGCGCTCCATGCTACGCTTCTACTAGGCTCAAAGAAGTTGAATTTAATCTGTGCCTATAACCCCCCTGTGGGAGGGATAAAAGTCCTTGAAGAACTTCTCCAACTAATCGATAGTACCGCTGGTCATAATGAAGTCCGAGTATTGGGTGACCTAAACCTAAACTGGGCTAGTAAAGCATTTCGAGCCTTCCATACCTTAGTGCAAAGCCACAATTTTCATCAGTTGATCTCTGACCCTACCAGGGTTAGGGCTCCCTCTCAATCTAGCACACTTTTTGATTGGATCCTTACAAACCACCCTGATAGCATTAGCTGCTCAGGTACATTACCAGATGTAATCAGTGATCACTCCCCGATCTACTGCACGTGGAGCTCAAATAAAAAACCATCTCCACCCCCAAGACTTGTAACGTTTCGTAACCTTGCCAATTTTAACCCTACGCATTTTATAAATGACCTCTCCATGATTGACTGGTCTTCCATTCACAATGCATCAGATGTCCAGTCTGCCCTTGATAGCTTCCTTACAAAATTCAGTCAGCTCCAAGATTTCCATGCTCCATGGATCACTAGGCGCTTTCGAGGTACCCAGACGAAGTGGCTAACAAAAGATCTACTAACCCAGATTAGGACCAGAGATAAAGCCTGGCGTTTTTTTAAGTCCACAAGGTTGGAATCTGATTACTGCCATTAGCACGCTCTGAGGAATGCCTGTAAAAGAAACATCCGACTATCTAAAAGCACCTTCTGCAGGAACCTGCTAATAAACGCCTCTGGTGATGCTAAGAAATTCTGTACTACCATAAAAACTCTCCTGGGCTCTAATCAAAAGTCCCATACAAGTAGCATGTTACTTAATGGTATACACTGCAACAACCCGCTAACCATAGCCAACACCTTTAATCACCATTTCTCAGATTTATCAAGCTATCAGTCCTCCTTCCAAAATTCTAGCACTGCTCGGTCCCCTTGTGACACCAAACCATCACCCCAAACCCCCCCTTTAGGTTCCGGATCATTCAAAAAAGAGAAGTTGAAAAAATGCTTCTCTCCATCCATGAAAACAATAGCCCTGGGTCTGATGGTCTTGAACCTAGGGTCTTGAAAGTAGCGGCCCCTTCCATAGCCTCCCCGCTGACCAAAATTTTTAATTTGTCCTTATGCCGTGGCATAGTCCCAACTATATGGAAAGTCACTAAAATCACTCCTATTCCAAAGAAAGGAGACCAAAAGGAAATCAAGAACTACCGTCCCATCGCTATACTCTCTGTCTTAAGCAAAATCTTGGAAAAACTAGTCGCCACACAAACGATTGAATACCTCCAAAAATATAACCTCCTTTCTAGCTCCCAACACAGCTTCCGTAAAGGTCACAGTACCACCTCTGCCCTGCTAAAGCTGACTAATGACATTTACTCTTCTATGGACTTAGGCCTCCTGACTGGAGCAGTTTTCATCGACCTAACTAAAGCTTTTGATCTGGTAAACCACTCACTCCTTCTGTCAAAACTTCGGTCTTTTGGTTTCTCCCCAGATACCATAACCTGGTTTAAAAGCTACCTGACTGACAGGCAACAGGCTGTGGTCTTTAACTCTGCAACCTCAGATCCTGCACCTATCCACGTTGGAGTACCCCAGGGCTCTATTCTTGGTCCTCTACTCTTCACAATCTTCACTGATGACATCCCCTCAATTGCACTGAATTGCTCATCTCTGCTCTACGTGGATGATCTGGTTATCTACCACAGTGCAAAAACTTCAGCCTCCCTACACCATCCACTTTCATCGGATTTTGCGAGTATTCAAACCTGGCTTATTGATAATGAACTAGTCCTCAACTCTAGAAAATCCTACTCAATGCTGTTTGGCTCTCAGGCCAGACTTAAAACTAATCCAAATCCCCTAATCATCTCCTGTGCGGACAGCTCTCCTCTACCCTCTACCAAATCCTTCAAATATCTTGGTGTCACCTTGGACGAATCTCTTGACCTTGACCTTCATATCTCTACTATCTGTAAGTTGATAAATGCTAAGTTAGGAAGTGCCTATCGTACCAGCTATGCACTTACCCCTCAAGCCAGACTAGCTGTGGCTCAAGGTTTCCTTCAACCGGCACTAGCATATGGCTTGTCAATCTTCCTATCTGCATCTAAAACCTCCCTTCATAAATGGGACACCACTTATAATAGCATCTGTCACTATGCTGCTGCCTCACCACGTTTCAAGCACCACTGCCACCTCTATTGGGACTTAAAATGGCTTAGCCCTTCTGCCTATCGTCTTCTGACCTTTGGATCACTAATTGACTCTCTCACCAGAACAGGTCTCCCCCATCCCTTTCTTCCGCACTGGAACTACAACCTCCTACTCATGAATTACGTTCTAATGATAAAGCCCTTCTGCGTGTTCCAAGATGTAGAACTAATATGGGCACTCGTGCGTTTTCCTATACTGCTCCTTAATACTGGAACTCTATACCCCTCTCTATCCATCAAACAAACACCCATGCTGTCTTTAAGAAACTACATCGGGAACACCTTCACACCTTACATCCCTGCACCTGTTTTAACCCACCTTGAACCCACACTCTTTCTTGCCCTCTCCCCATCTCCATCCTATCTACCCCCTTTTTACTTTCCCTCCTCTCACGACCTATACCTGCCACACTCTTTCTTCCTCTTTCCTTCCTCTCTCTCCCTCTCTACTTTTCATGACACTTATTGTACTGTAACTTACTACCTTCCCATGTTGTATTTTCTTTTGTTACTAATCCTGCTTTTTCCCCCTGTATTCACAGTATCTCAACCTTCAGTATTCAGAATGTCAATGTACTTATTACACACTGTTTTTACCCTGTTTTGTACTGCCTCCATGTGCTGCATCACATGTTTATTGTTTGTCTGTAAAATGTTTTCTCATGGGTCGTGCCTGAAAATAGGCATTGTTTGCCTAGTGCACTTACCCGGTCACCAAAAGCAAAATAAATAAATAATAAATAAATGTCGCAGGGAGAATAATTATAAAACAAACATCCACATTTAGTAAGGGCTCTGTTTTATTATATACAGGGGAAGCTGACCACTACATTTTCCTTTTCTGGTTCTGGCGTCATAAAAAAGGAGTAATAGGGAAGACAATGCCAACTTTATAACAACGGTCTGTACTTCATGGATTTTGGACAGTTTTGGGTTGCAGCACAGGAGTTTCGTACAAGAGCACGAGTCATGACTTTGTCATGGAATTCATGAATAACAATGGCACCATTAATCCAGCTCATTCACAGTAAAGAAGTAGAAACAGGAAACCAGAAACGGGCAGCACCAATAACCGCCATGTCTATATTTACCGCTAAATAATCAAACAAAAAATTTAAACATACACTTTTATAGACATTGAGGAGGCAAACTGATAGTCTTTATTATAACTAAATACAGGAGACGTAGCTACTGTTTCAGTGTTTTATTTAATTTCCTGTTCTCTTTAAGTAAATTGTTGTCTTACCCAGACAGAAGGTAAAGAATTGTAGCTGTTTGGTATTATCTAGTGCTGTAGATATGAGTGCCCTGTGAAGGAGATGTAATAGCCCAGACTGGACTTTTGAAAAGTCTATCTTAACATCTTTGACATAAAATGGGCCATCTTCTACATGTCCAAAAGCTTGTTTGCAGTATTCTCAGCTGTGAAAGAGAAGGGCATCGAGGTCTATTTGAAGGTGAATTAAGCCAGATTAGAATATTGTGGCCTAATCCAATCTTCACAGGACATAACTGCATCTCTCTGTGTTTCTTATGCAAAATGAAATATTGTTCCCTCTCTACCCCTATTCTAACAGAAGGGCACAGTCACAAAAATGTGTAGGTCTGCAAAAGAATAATGTAATTTTTCAGGACAAATGTCAAGAATTCTTTCTGAACCTTTTGATGTTTCCCAGTTTAAATAGGTTTGTATCCATCTTCCTGTAATACTGTTAATGTTCACTTTGGGGATCATTTGAAAAAAGGAGATGTCAGGGTGGCAGTGATGGATTGTGACATTTGGTTAGCACAGGGCATGGTTTTAAGTGTCCTCAAAGATTGCTACTATTAGTGCAATACCAGAAAGCTAATAAGCTGTGCTATAGGAAGATATGCAGTACATCCCTACTATGTTACAGTACTGTACTAATTCACATAGGCAACATCAGTACTTTTCTGCCATTCTTATGATGCCTATTTCTACCTCCTGCACTACCAATGCCAATACAAGCAAGTAAACATTCGGCATGGGCATATGCTTTTTTTTAACTACTATGGAAATCTCTCTCTCTCTCTATCTCTGTCTCTGTCTCTCTCCTCCCCTCCCCATCATGTTGCAAGGGGGATGAGAGACAGAAACAGAGAGAAGTTCAATGCATTCCTTTCCGAATGGACCTGAAGTTTACAACAGAGATTATCTTAGTGTTCCCTTCCCTATTAGGTCAGTGATGCACACTTAACAAATGAATAGCAGTTGAGGATTTCACACTTTATGGTAACAAATGTTTTTTTCTTCCCCTGTGTGTTTTTTTACAATGACATGACAGATGGCTGCAAATAACAGCTTTGTTACATCACAGTTACCTGACTCAATTATGGTAAATGACCAGACCATCATAACAGTCTAGCTATTCCACTACTTGCAAACTTCTACGCTCAATGCTGCACATTAGGGCACATGCTAAATAATGACCTAGAACCAAACTGGGTTTCATTCGATAAATGTATTTATTTATTTATTTAAATCTAGGATTACAATTACCTTTGAGCCAAGGCTCTTTTACAAAGGTTCCACATCAGGAGAATACATGCATGTTAAACATGTTAAACAACGGCATACAACATTAAAGAGAGCAGACAGCCATATTCATCAGTTCAGTTATGGCATCACAGTAAACAGGATACATGAATAACACATACAAAGAATCATTTCAGAAACCTAGAAGAAATCAGGGAGGAAGGGTGAGAGGATAGGGGGTGGCAGCCGAAAAAGACTAAAAGAGACTAAAAGAGAAAAAATAGATAGACTTGGTATTTAACAACCAGGGCCCTGCCATTCTTAAAGTTTATATTTGGGGAAATTGTTTAACCAGAAAAGGCACACCAAACCAAAACTTGCTTCCAGATGCAACCTGACAGCACAAAGAAGTTAAGTGACTTGCTCAGGGTCACACAGTATGCAAGAAGGAGCTAATGGGTTTCAAACTGACCTCTCCAGGTTTGCAGCTCACTGCCCTTAACCACTATGCTATACTGCCTCCTATTTCATTTGGACCTTCAAGTGGCCATTGTGAGAACTCTGCAAGCAACCCATATTAGGCATGCTTCATATTGTTTAGTTTTCTTTCTACTACCATGCCATGGTTTTCTAATTTTGTTAGACAAAAAAAGAGTCAAGACATGAAAACAGCAATGATGTCATTTTTTGCATTACTCTAAAATGCAGTAGGTAACCTGGAGTTTACCAGTGGCAGAAACAGTCCGTTAGCTTTAGCAGCTCTTTGTATGTTCTTGCATACACATTGTGTATTCACAATAATGAGTCTGAGAAACATATAAGCCACAATATAGTCTCATAATATGGCATGTTGCTAATTGTCTTACTTACCTCTACTGTCACTATGTCCTGTGCGAAGACATGTCTGTCCTACTAATGTTGCACCACTCCACACTGTCATTGTAGACCTCCTTCAATACATTGTTCAATAGATATAAAATACATTAATCAAAACCATTACAGTACATGGCAGCACTTCTGTGATTGTCGTGTCTTCCTGACTTACTAATGCTATTCATGTTTTGCACTAGGCTAAGACAGAGAGACCCCCTGCTGTGTTTGAAATGCAGACCTCAAGAGATCCAACAGGAGATAGAAACGCTGTAGCTATAGACTATCTGTCTGACATCATGTCATAAAACATACAAAGTATCACTTTCTGCTGCTTTTCAATACTGCAAAGTGCTCTTTAGCAATAACAAGTCTACAGGTAAGATGAATCGAGTACAGCACAGTTCTCAAACCATATTTACAAACTTAGAAATCCAAAAAGAGAAAAGGAAATCCGCTTCCCTAAATTGCAGGGCTGCTCAGTCACAAAAAAGATCTTCAGCTTCAGTGCTTTTTTATTAATAAATACTACTGCCAACTGTGTTAATGGTGAGCAAATTCATGGGTGGTCAAATGGTAGGGGGGAAAACCCAGAAAAAAACTTTCCATGGCACTTTAAATAATGCAAAAATGATTTATTTTCCAAAACTTAACTACAAATTGCAATAAAGTGCTTACACCAATTCAACCTAATACAAAAGTACAGTCTCCTACCATACATATGCCCTGCCTCAGTCCAGGGCATCTAGCCACTAGCCCCACTACTAGTCCCTGTGCTTCGCAGCTGCGGCTTCCTGAGGGGCTACGATTCCATATTCCTTCATTCTTCAATACTCAAAGGGCATGTGCAACATAATTAGAAAATCCTAAAATTAAACAACTACCTTAATCACTTAGATGCAACTAAATTTATCAACAAAGTGGCCATTAAAGCTTATGTTCCATTTATATGTAAAATATTTATATTGCAAATAAATTTAAACATTGTTCAAAGTTCTAAAATAATAAACTGTTCACATTAAACATATTCGCAGCATATGCAATTCAATAACCTATGCCTTGCTATATGTATGATTGCATTGTTGCACACTTTAGGTTCACGATGTGTATATAAAATATGTATGTGTAACAAGACGTCCCATTCAATATAGCCTCTTACAAAAATGCAGTACCATGCCATATCAATCCATTTAAATAAGCAGCTATGTTAATTCTATTGTTCCTAATTCTAAAACAAATACTGAACTCCAGATTCACAGTATCATAGTACACACCTCCAAAAAGATCCACAAAACCACCCTAACCAGGACAGCAGTCATCTTCCTGCTGCTTGTGGGCAACATTCACCCAAGTCCTGGACCCACTGACCATACCCCACGACAACCTGCAAAACAAAAGGGATTGCGGCTGGCCACCATTAATGTTTGTAGTCTCCAAAAGAAACTTGCCTCATTTCAAGCCTGGGTCTGCCTCCACTGCCCTGATATAATAGCCGTTACTGAAACATGGCTGTCACAGCATATCCCTGACTCGGCTGTAAGCATACCTGGTTACACACTGTTCAGGTCGGATAGGCTAAATAGGTGGGGTGGGGGTAGTGCTCTGTATCTTTGAGAGCACCTACAAGAAATAAACACTATTACCATAAGCCCTACGGAAGGTGTACAGTCCCTCACTGTCAGGGTTGAAATTGGAAACTCGAGTAAATCCCTTTACATAATGTCTGTATACATACCCCCTTGTAATCAAAGGGATGCCTCACATCCATCCTAAACATAATTGACAAGCTCCCAAAAAATTCAGAAGTCATAGCCCTAGGTGATTTTAACTTAAATTGGCTTGCCCCCCAGACATCTCCCCTCAGGGATGCAGCTGCTGCCCAAAATCTGTCCCAAATGGTTCTTACCCCCACTAGAGTGAACAAAAATATGGGCCACAGCTCCCTCCTTGACTTCATACTCACAAACCATCCTGAGCACATACTGGATGTCCAGGTCCTATCGGACTTCATCAGTGATCACTCCCCAGTAACTTGTCTCTGGACAAATAGCTGGAAACCACCCCCACCTATGATCTCCATGTGTCACCAGCTCAAAAAAGGGGCTTTAAAACATCTCAGAAACCTACTTCGAAATTTCGACTGGTCCCCTCTTGATCATCAGGTGTCAGTAGATGCTGCCCTGTTCTTCTTCATAAGTTCCTTCCAATCTGCCTGTGACATCTTCGCCCCCCACGTCAAATGGATTGAAAAGTCAAAATCATCCCCCTGGGTAAATCAGTCTTTGCTTGATCAAATGAAGGTGCGTGATGCCCTGTGGCTCAGAGCCCTTCAGTCAGGTCAACCCGCTGACCGACAACTATATCGTGCTGCCCGAAACACCTGCACCTGGGCAATTCGGCAGGCAAAGGCTGCTTACTACCAAACAAAACTCACTGCCACTTGGGGTGATGGAAAGATGTTCTGGGATAATATAAAGGAACTTAGTGGAAAGTCTCCTTCCCCCCCCCACTATGCTTATCCTAGATGGTATCCCCACCCAAGAACCCAGCAAAATAGCAGATGCTTTCAATATATCATTCTCAGACCTAAGCTCTATTCTACCTCCTGATTTCTTCAGTACAGAAGTGGGAAATTTCATGCCACCCCCCAGTGCTCCACCTTTTCGTCTCAAAACTATCTCCTCTAGTGATGCCCGCTCATATATTTCCAGCTTCCTAGGAAAGTCCAGACATAGTGGTGACTAACTAGATGCAAAACTGCTATCTTTAACCCTTGATGCTGTACTAATACCTCTCACTAAAATACTCAGCATGTCCCTGTGCCTAGGACAGTTCCCGTCTTTATGGAAAAAGGCGATGATCATGCCAGTACATAAAAATGGTGCACATACCTCAAGTAGTAACTACAGGCCCATTTCCATACTCCCTCCACTCTCAAAAGTGCTAGAGAAAATAGTGGCCGATCAACTTACAAACTATCTAGATGCACAACACCTAATATGCCAACAACAACACGGTTTCAGGAAAGGTCACAGCACCACCACTGCCCTACTAGAACTCACCTCCTTTGTTCATGATGCTCTTGACAATGGAGACCTGGCTGGATCAGTCTATATAGATCTCTCCAAGGCATTTGATACTGTCAATCACACCATGCTCATAAACTCCCTCCACTCTGTTGGGGTATCCAAGGAAACTACTAGCTGGTTCTCCAGTTATCTCTCTGGCCGCACTCAACAGGTGATGATAAGAAACACCCTCTCCGCTAACCTTCCCATCTGATCGGGTGTCCCACAAGGGTCCATCCTCAGTCCGCTTCTTTTCTCACTTTACTTGAACTCATTACCTCTGGCCTCCTCTGGGTATCTTCTCCTTTATGCAGATGATGCTGTGATCTTCAGTCAGCACCCAGACCCCACACAGCTTCAAAAATCCTTGCAGGGCTCTTTCACACAAATTGAAGCCTGGTTTTCCTCACACAAGCTCGTACTCAACACAAAAAAGATGAAAGTCATGCTATTCGCCCACCCACAACATAAGCACAGCACTACAAAATTATCTATACGTAATGCAATGGGCACCATGCTGGAACCTGTTTCCAATTTTAAATATCTAGGGGTTAACCTAGACTCCACCCTTACCTATCATGAGCATATTGCGTCAACTTGCACTGAAATAAAAAAAGAATCTGTCTCCTCTACAAGCTTAGGCCATGTCTACCTCCTGAGGCTTTACGGTTAGCTATTTCCTGCTCCATCCTTTCCCTGGTAGATTACGGCATAATCATCTATGAGGCCACCTCTGACACAGCACTGTCCAGCATTAAACGTGCCCTAAACAAAGCCTGCAGATTGGCCACAGGCTGTGATCATCTCACACATACCTGTGACCTCTGCCTATAGTTATCATGACTAAACTTCCAGGGGTGACTAGTTTATCAGACCTGCCTACTGGCCAAAAAATCCAGTTGGGCCTAGCCCCCCGGGCTGTCTTCAGCTCCTCCAAAAGAACCTACCAACTTGCACCACTAGACACTCTGACACCACCACATTCCATGTCCCCTTTGTGAAGACCACTGCTGGCCAAAGGTCCTTTTGCTATAGGGCCCCACTCTGGATGAACTCAATCCCTGACTCTATCTTATCGATCCCCAGGCTTTGGCCTTTTAAACCTGAGTTACTGAATCACATTACGTCCAACTCCCACTGCGACTGCAGATGAAACTTAAAAAAAAAAAAAATTTACGTACCATTATTTCACAATTGCTGATGTTCCATGTCGGTGTTATGTACTTTTCCTTCACCTCTGTAGGTACTGTCGTTTTTCTGTATTAGAGCTGTAGTCTAAATTGTATATTCCATGTTATACCGTGTTCAAATCTATTTGATGTAAGACGTGGAGCCTTTGCAAATGAGTCTCTGACTCAAAGGGTTGTAATTCCTAGACCTTAAATAAATAAATAAATAAAATTACTGCCACTCAATTCAATTTACTTAACTAATGTCCACCACTGAATGGGCTTACCCATAACAGAGTCAGGCTGCGCTCATTATCGATGCTATTTACTCACCAAAACGAGTCACATGCAAATCTTGTTCAGTTCATTTGCAGCCCATAATTAAGGCTTCAAATTCATATTTATTGATCTTGACAGCAAAAGAAAAAAAAACTCAGAACAAGGACAGCCAGAAGTAATACAGGATGAGAATAAAGCGATTTGATCCAATATTCACTATTTCTTGCATTTTAAATGTTATGCTTCGGTTCTACATTAAATTGTATGTGATTGATTGAAAAGAAAAAAACAAAAATGATTTTTTCCCCAATTATTTAACCAGGAGAGACACACTAAGCTGAAAGCTTATTTACAGATGTAACCTGGCAGCACAGGGAAGTTAAGTGAATTGCTTAGGGTCACACAGTATGCAAGTGGGGGGTGTGGGATTCAAACCCAGGTCTCCAGATTTACAGCTCAGAGCCTTAAACCACTGTGCTATACTGCCTCCAATGTAAACTATTTGTTTGTAAATTTGGCAGTTTAGTTAATTGTCCAGCAATTTTAGCATAATCAAACACTATGTATTGAATAGTAACAGAGCCACACTACACCCTAGCAACTTTGCGCTTTGATGACAAATCGATAAATATAAATTTGAAGCCTTAATTATGGGCTGAAAATGACTTGGATAACATTTGCATGTGATTCATTTCAGCAAGTAAATATTGTCAATAACGAGTGCAGTCTGACTGTGTCATGGCTGAGCCCATTCACTGACGCACATTAGTAAATTGAATTGAGTGGCACTTACACTACTACACTTTGCACTTGGAGTTTAGTATTTCTTTTAGAAATAGAAACAATACAATTAACATAATTGCTTATTTAAATCGATTGATATGGCATGATACTGCATTTTTTTGAAGAGTGCTATATTACATGGGACATCTTCAAACAGATATATATTTTGTATACACATTGTGAACCTAAAGTGTATAACAATGTAATCATACATACAGCATAGCATAGGTTCTTGAACTGCATATGCTGTGAAAACATTTAATGTAAACAGTCTATTCTTTTAGACCTTGGAGCAATGTTTAACTTAATTTACAATATAAATGTTTAACTTGGTTTTACCAAGTAAATACCACCAATAATGACTGCAGTCTGACTCTGTTATTCACACTTCACATGCAGGTATTGGAGGGAATGGGTTGTCAGCTGATCACTTACTATACCTGCACAGTGAAGCAGATTTAGATAGGCCAGGTGCTCTGTTTCTGCTGACACTTTCATAGGTTTGTATGTTCACCATATGCTGCAATAAATATGTCTATATGGTACAACTACATTTTTAACATTACTATCTCTATCATACCTCTGCATCTCTATGCTTTCTATGACAAGCCCTGCTCTGCACACCCTTCCCTTTTTCCCCTCATAAGTACCCTTCCCACCATCCACCCCCTCAGTTGTTACTATTTCCCAGCACCTATGAACACCTGAAACTGTCTGCCATGACTGTTACAGCCCATGACACAAAGGCACACACCCCAACACCTCTCACTCTTTGCAAGTTGGGGGTGGCAGTTGGCATTACTACAATACCTCACTACCATTCCTATTATGCATCTGTCACTCCTGCACTACCAATTCCAATACCAGAAGCAAACATTCGGCATTGACAAGTGCTTGTTTGTTCTGTCTCCATTCTAGTATGTAATTGGTCCACATGTTTTTTCACTCTGCTCTGGTTAGTCAGTTGAACAGTATAGACAACATTTCCAAACTTTTTTTCTACCATGCCTCCTATCCATCTCTTTGGGCCTGCATAAATTCTGACCCACACAAGATCTTTGGGTTTGAAGGATCTGGAGTTAGGAAGCATTTCAGTTCCTGACTTACAGCCTAGAGGGTGAAGAAGGTCCAGTTGAGTTCGAATCTGACATCCAAAAAACAATTCTGCAGGAGATATTCCCATGACACAATGTGGTGTTGATCGATACATCACAAGAAAGTCCAAAAGGACTAATTGTATTGTCGCTGGAGTAGTAGGATTAGCTTTGTCCATACTCTTTTCAAAAGCCTGAACCAGGCATTCCTCTTCGCCATTTGAACTTGGATGATAGGGAGGTGAAAAAATATGGTCGATACCACGTTGCTGGCAAAATGCTTGGAATTCAACAGACTTGAACTGTGGTTCGGCACCCGAGACAATCACTTGCGGAAAACCATGGGTAGCAAAGATAGATTTCAACACCTTGATGGTACTCTCAGTAGTTGTCGAAGATATTTGATGAATTTCTGGCCATTTACTATAAGCATCAGTTAAGAGTAATCACATGGAATTTAAATAAGGTCCTGCGAAATCAATATGCAACCTTTGCCAGGGTTTTTCAGGTCGTTCCCAATGGTGAACTGGAGCTCTTGCTGGATTTCCCATTGATACAGCACAACCTTCACATCTTTGCACAACCTGGTATATGTCTCTGTCAATAGAAGGCCACCATACGTGAAGTCTGGCCAGGGATTTCATTTTAGCAATGTCTGGATGGGCTGCATGCAAAAGAGTCAACACATTTGAGTGATAACATTGGGGTACTCTGAAACGCAATCCCCACAAAAAACTTCTGATCATAGGAGACTCCATGATTCGGGGAGTTGATATGTTTCTCCAGCCAGGGGTAATGTTCAGATGTCTCCCAGGTACATCAGCATGGAGAGACACTGACCGTATTGCTAAAATTGTTCAGGAAGCAGGAGAAAACATTGATGTCCTGGTACACATAGGTACTAACGATCTCGCCAGCTGATCAGTTGTGGAGACCAAGGAAAACCTGACCAGGCTGGGTGACAGACTATCATCCATTTTGTCCAGCATCTCATTCTCTAAGATCCTGCCAGTCTGGGAGAGGGGGACAGATGGAGGGAAGGTCAGAGAAGGGGAGATAGGGGAGCTAAATATGTAGCTCAAGGGCTGGTGCCAGGAAAAAGGACACAAATTTTAAGGGAACTGGCAACCGTTTTGGAAGCAAAAGTTCTTTAAATTTGATGGACTGCATCTAACTAAGGAGGGAGTCAATTCATTGGGGCAGACGTTTGATGTCTTTGCAGAATATTTAAACTAGAAAATGGGGAGAGGGGAGCAGCACCCGATACGTCGAATGGGAAGAACACCTCTCCCCCCTCAGCTAGTATTCAAACAGGAGTTCAGCATGTTTGCAGTTCATTTGCATCACCAGGTAAAGAAAAAGGTCCAGCTCCCCATACGATGCACAGGGGAAACATCGGACCTCTCCCAACAACTAACACACTGAAATCTGACCAATGGAAAATCATGTACACAAATGCTCACAGTCTGGGAAACAAGATCCCAGACCTGCAGGCAAGAATGACAGAGGCTAAACTGGACATAGTAGCCATTAGCGAGACATGGTTTATCAGTAACCACACTTGGGAGACTTCAGTACCTGGCTATGTACTGTTCAGAAGAGACCGAGGTGAAAAAAGGGGGGTGGAGTGGCCCTTTATGTCAATGAAAATGTCAAAGCTACAGAAATTCAGAATACACATAAGGAGCCAGAAGAACTGTGGGTCACCCTGGAAATAGGAAATGGGACAACCATATGAACTGGGGTTGTGTACAGCCCTCCAGACCAGTGGGAGGACATAGACACATTACTGCTAGAAGATATACAAAACATGACAACTAAAGGGAAGGTTCCGATAATGGGAGACTTCAACATGCCAGATACAGATTGGTCAATACCAGCAGAGACATCTGCCAGAACTAGACACATGGTGGATTTCCTGCAGGGGGAGGGCCTCAAGTAACTGGTACAACAACCCACAAGAGACAGGGCTATCCTAGATCTAGTACTGACTAACAGGAAAAGGATCACAGATCTCCAGGTAGAAGGTCACCTGGGTGCCAGTGACCATCACATGGTATGGTTCAATTTGGTCACTGGAACATAATCATCCCATTCCAAGGCAAAAATATGGGACTTCAGAGGAGCTGTCTTTGATAAAATGGCCAATAGAGTTAAGCTACCCCTGGCAAAAAGAAATACAGGTGAGGGGGTACAGGCAAAGTGGGCAAGCATTAAAGATGCAGTACTTGAAGGAACATCCCATTGTGTTAGTTGAAGTTGAGTTGAAGCTCCTGAAACGCAATCCCCACAAGAGAGCACTCTCTTTCTCCCTGTTGTGGACAGGCAGCACTTCAATGAAAGCCCCTAAGCATGCGACCTAAGACCCATACCCAGCTCCCTAAACTCCCCCTGCACTATCACAGCCCTATCCTAGCCAGGCCATTAGTCCTAAGGTGGACAATGATATCAAGCACTCCCTCCCACCATGCCACCGCATTGATACTCAAGATCATCTTCCCATCTCTCAGGGCCATGGCACTGCATAGACACCTAGCCTCCCTCTCCCCCTTCCTTCCTATTCCTAAATCTATCCCCCTCACAGTTGAAGAACCCACCAGAAGTTGCTTCCTCCTCCTCCTCTGGGACTCTCTTCTACTCTGCTTGTGGTCTCCACTATGGAGGAACCCCACATCCTCCCTTGTCACTACCATGTGTATGTCCTCCCAGCAGTCTCAGCCCACCAGAGTGGCATTGGAATTACATAGTGGTATAATTTGAAGAAGGTTCCTTTGATCCACTGCTCTATTCTTGCAGAGCCTGGCAGAGGCCAGCTGTTCCTCCTCCATGGAATCCTCTGAGGTAACGGTGGCAGACTTGGTGGCCCTTTGATGGTGAAAGAAGTCCCCCAAATGCTAGTCAACTTGGCCAGGGTCAAGCAACCTCCTTGCTTATCCCAGACAGGAGCATGCAGATGGGGCAGCACCTCAGTCCCCAGAAGGTCTCACTGAAAACTGCTGCCCCACAACCACTGCACTGCATAGGAGACAAGGGGTAACAAATATATGAAACATTCTCTAAGACATTCAGCTGATAATAATAAAGCATAAAAGTTACCAGCTCTCACCTTTAGCCCAAGAAGGGCTTAAAATCCATCTCTTCATTCCATCTTTGTGGCTGTAGGGCATTCAGGGAGTAAATTTAATTGTCTCACATTGGAGAAATATTCTAGTGTTGTCCTCATCTCTCCGGAGTTCTTGTATGGGCTCCTTTGTCCTGAATTGGAAACCCTGGAGATTACAAGTATGTGATCTGTAGGGCACTGTGAAATTAAACTTCCTTCAACAGATTTTTGCCAAAAGTAGGAATTTTGCTTTTGTGAAATTTTGCTATGCACTTTGGAAACTTTCAAGGAAATTATAACTAAGAACAGCAGAATGAATCTATTAATTTCAGATTAATGTAGTAATCTGTGGAAAGACATTCTGCAGAACTGATCCCTGTCTGTGGTCAGTTCTGTGGAATTTCTTTTCACAGTTCAATATATTAATCCAAAATTCATATGCAACTCCCACATCACTTTTGGCAAGTTGGTACCACCCATTAAAAGAACTAGTACCCACATATGGCATACAAATTACTTTTGTAAGAAATACTGAGATTGGTACCATTCCTAGCTTTAGCATGTATTCAAGGCTCATTATTTAAAGAAAGGGGGTACAATTACGAAAAATGAACCTTTGTATCTACAATCAGGCCCAGGGGAGAGGATGCTAGCCAAATGATAGACCTAACTACTGAGGGGGTCCCAGTAAATCGTTTTGCACTTTCTGCTCAGTCTGGGTCGGGCCTGAAAAGGAACCAAAAGTCCAGTATCCCTACCCAGTTAACAAAGATTAAACTAAATAAATAAATACAAATCCACACAGAAAGCAATGATCAGAATGTCTAATGTAGCAACTGGGATTGTGCAGTACAGCTTTATGCACAAATGTTACTAAAGCACAAGTGGACCCCCAATGGTTGATCATGGCAAACAAGTGTATTCCTTTTCCAGAACTCTTTGCTAGGCAGTACAATTATCTACAAAAACATTTAATTTCTCTTTCCCATGGTGTATGCACATAGACTGAACCACACACTCAGAACATCTTCTTTTCCCAAGAGTGTATGCTTGTGGATTGAACCATAGAAACACAGACACATAGACTTTGATGGCAGATAAGGACCGCTTAGCTCACCTAGTCTGCCCATTTCACTACCTGTTGGATAAGCTGCAGATCCTAGTTAACCAACAGCCTAGTTCTTCCTACCCCCACAAGAAATGCATTATGTCTGTCCCATGCATTCTTGAATTCCCCCACTGTTTTTGACCACTCGACCTCCTCAGGAAGGTTGTTTGATGCGTCCAGCACTCTCTCTGTGAAAAAATACTTTCCTCAAATTGTGTCCCCTTGTTCTTGCACATCTCTTTTTCTGAAAGATGCTACCCTCTTGGACTTTGTTGAGTGCCTTGAGGTACTTGGAAGTTTCTATCATGTCCCCCCCTCTTTTCCTTAAGGGTATACATATTAAGGTCCTTTAGTCTCTCTTCATATGGTTTCTGTTGCAGACCCTACACCATTTAAGCTGGTCTTCTGTGACATGCCTCCACCCTGTCTATGTAGCATCTTTCAGAAAAAAGAGATGAGCAAGAACATGGGGATGCAATTTGAAGATAGAGGGGGGATGGCTCAGGGGCAATGTGAGGAAGTATTTTGTCACAGAGAGGGTGGTGGATGCATGGAACAGCCTTCCAGAGGAGGTTGTGGGGTCTAAAACTGTGGGAGAATTCAAGAATTCATGGGACAGACATAAGGCAATTTTTGTGAGGGGTAGGAAACAATAGGCTGTTGGTTAAATAGGATCTACAGCTTATCCTCTAGGTAGGGAAATGGACAAACTAGGTGGGCCAAGTGGTCCTTATCTGCCGTCAAAAAAGTCTGTGTTTCTATGTTTCTATGTTCTTGCAGAGATGGGGTCTCCAGAACTGCACACAGTACTTCTGATGGGGTCTCACCAACTGTCTGTACCAAGGGATAACAACTTCCTGTTTTCAACTGGTGATGCCTCTCCCTATACTTCCCAGTATTCCACCAGCCATCCCGACGGCCTTCTCACATTGCTTGCTAATCTTTGGGTCATCTGATATGACTACCCCAGGTCCCTTTCCATTTTAGTTGTTGTTACTACCCCCCTCCCCCATTGTGTACTCTTTCCCTAGGTTTTTGTTTCCCAGGTGCATCACTCTGCACTTCTCTGCATTAAATCTAAGCTGCCATATTTCTGACCATTCCTCCAACCTTGCCAAATCCCTTCTCATCCTTTCCACCACTCACCTTGTGTATCAACCCTGTTGCACATCTTTGTGTCATCTGCAAAGAGGCATACTTTTCCTTCCAGTCCCTCTGCAACGTCACTTATAATGACATTAAAAATTACCAGTCCCAGTACTGAATCCTGCAGTACCCCACTAGTAACCTCCCTTTCTTCAGAGAGGACTCAGTTTTCTATTATCCTCTGTGTCCTGTTGTCCAGCCAATGCTTTGCCCAGGCTACCTCCCTGGGACCTACTCCCAGGCTGGCTAATTTGTTTCTTAATCTTTTGTGTGGGACTGTGTCAAATGTCTTGCTAAAGCCTAGGTAGGCCATGTCCGTAGCCCTTCCCTGGTCTAGTCCTTTGGTTACCCAATCAAATAAATCAATTAGATTCATCTGACATGACTGTCCCACTTTGAATCCATGCTGCCTTGGGTCCTGTGCCCCACTGGCCTCTAGGTATTCAACAATTCTTTCCTTTAGAAGTGATTCAATCATTTTCCCTACCACTGAGATCAAACTGACAGGTCTATAGTTTCCTGCCTCTGTCTTGCTCCCATTTTGTGAAGGGGAATCACATCCGCCCTCCTCCATTCCTCAGCTACCACACCATCCTCCCAATATTTGTTAAAAATGGTAGTCAGTGGTGTCACTCGTTCTCTCCTTAGTTCTTTTAGAATTCTGGGGTTAATCCTGATAGGCCCCATAGCTTTGTCCACCTTCAGTTTTAGGAGTTCTTTCAGAATCCTTTCCTCTGTGACAGGACTGGTATCGACCTCCCTCTCCAGAGTTCTTTTTATTGATTAGATTAGGTCCCTCGTCCTTTTCTTTTTTTGTGAATACTGAGCAGACGTATTCATTCAGTATCCCTGTTTTTTCACTGTCTCTCTCTGCCCACCCACCCGCCCGTTATTAAGCCTCACTTTCCCTCCCTTTGTCTTACTTCACTCCCTAATGTACCTATGAAAGGTTTTATCCCCCTTCTTATCTGAGTTGACTGTCTTTTCCTAGGTTTGGGCCTTTGCTATTCTGACTGCCTTCCCCACTTCCTTCTGCTTTAACTGGTACAGTTCTCTGTCCTGCTCATTCTGTGTTTCCTTATACTTCCTGAATGCTATCTTTTTCTTCCTAACCGTCCCCACCTCCTCTCTTGAGAACCATATTGTTTTTTTCTTTTGTTTTGATTTGTTTATTTGCTTCACACAAAGGCTTATTGCCTCTGTGATGGCAGATTTTATGTTTACCCATTGTTCACAAATGTTACTAAAGCACAAGTGGACCCCCAATGGTTGATCATGGCAAACAAGTGTATTCCTTTTCCAGAACTCTTTGCTAGGCAGTACATTTATCTATTGGCAAAAATATGCCAAACACCATTAAAAGATTCTGATTTTGCCAAAGGTGGAAGTTTATAAAATTTTGTAAGATTTAGTAAAAGTTGTACGAAAGTGGAATTCTCAGTTTCTGCTTAGCTCTAGTGTAATATCAAAATGTAAACACAGAGTATTGTTTTCTTTTCCTTGCAAAGTAGCTCATACATGTTTATGCACCCTTTCTTTTAGTGGCCTAGTAGTGTGGCCTACATAGATACTCCTGCAATGGCACCATACCACATAAACTGTGAAAGGTGTTTGACAGTCAATATGCTGTTTTAACTGATATGATCATATCTACAATGTGTAGTTGTGTGCTTGAAGCAAGTATCTATGCATATTTGCAAATGTTGCACCTTTTACAACAGAAAATTCCAGCTTTATTTCACCTTGGTGCACTTTCTGGGTTCACTAAATGGCTCTTGGTTAACTGTTCTCTTAGGTTTTTGTCCCTGCAGAGAGTGAGGTGGGACTTAAAACCTGCTACAGATCCAAGTTGAGGGTCCCTGGTCAAAATTTTCCATCTTTCACTAATAATTTTTCTCAGTTTACTGGACTCCTTAATAAAATCAAGGATCACAGTTACTTTGTCTTCACCTGTCAGTTGAGTTTGTTTTGTTTTAAACAAGGCTGACCAATTTAATTTTCCAACTTTTTGCATGCAGAACTAACTACACTTGCTGAATACCCTCTTTCACGGAACCTGGATGATAGCATCCTTACCTCTCACTCATAGGTAGATAGCTTGGTGGAATTTCTCTTAATCTTCAGAAATTCACCATAGGAGATGCTGTCGACCAGGCTGAACTTTCTGCTCATAGGAGTGAGTTCCCAGCAATGATTTTTTTGTAAGGCGAACATATCACTCTGCTTGCATCACTGACTCCAAGTTTAATGTTCAAATAGTCTATCTCATTCAGATTCACACTGTAAGTGTTTTTCAGATCGTATTGGTTTTCATTTAACCAACTGATGAATCAGGGCACTTTTATGCATACTCCAACCCCCTGATACACACAATGTCATCAATAAAATGGTACTACTGTGTTATGTGTCTGGAATGGGGTTTAGTAACATTAAAGAAGTGTTGTCCAGTCCAGCCCACCTTGGTATAAACAGAGATTGAAATCAGGGAGGAGCCTAAACCAATCAATTTGCAAGCATCCTAGTAGACAGATTGGTCAAAAATTAGCCCACTCTCCCAGTGTTTTAGTTTAAATAAATGATTTTACTGTTCATTTTTTTTCATTACATTTGATACAGTTAAATATAGCAGATGTTTCAGATCCACTGCTTACTGTAATGGCCTCTATTATACAAGAGCACTCGGGAGGGCCCACACTGCTTTCCAGTCCATGGAAAAAACATACAACATATGAAAAGAGACAGGCAAACAGGAAAAATTTAGAAAAACTATCTTTTGATGTGAATGAAACAGGATAAGAAGCAGCCTACCTGTCCATGAACTGGATTAGATTAGAGTGTGTAATTACCAATAAAAATGAATAGAAACAGTTAACATTTAATTTCTGATACAGTAAACAGCACTGAGGAAGGAGTGCATCTGAAACATCTGCTATATTTAACTGTATCAAATTAAATGAAAAAAAAATGAACAGTAAAATCATTCATTTAAACTAAAACACTAGGTGAGTGGGCTTATTTTTGACCAATCTGTCTACTAGTTTAGTAACATTAAACATTAGTTTATTTCCAATGTAGCCCAACAAATATTAACATATGATGGTACTAATGAGGCATCCACGTTTCTTCTCTGGGTCTGCAGAGAAAAAAAAACGTTCAGTCAAATTCAAAGTAATTATGGTGTAAAACAAATCTCAACATAGAGAGAATAGATGTTTGTGGAATATCCTTCAGTGTTATACCTCTTACAAAGGTTTCCTCTCCTGGTTTTATTCCCTGCTCATGATTAATACAGCCATAGAGGCTATAATTAGCTAACAGAAATGTAAATTATTTTCCATGTTTTGAATTTTGACAGTCATATCAGCAATGCCTCTAATATAGCTTGGGGCTTTCGGCACCATAATTTTCAGAAAATGGTCCTCAAATCAGGGGAAACCCTTTCTGAGTAATCCAGTTCCAGAGACTGTTAGATAGAAACATAGAAAGTTAGACTTTGTTGGCAAAAATGGACTGCTTTGCCCACCCGGTCTGCTCAATTCCTTCCCCTATTGCATAAGCTGCAGAGCCTAGTTAATCAACAGCCTACTTACTGCTACCCCCCCACTAGAATTGCCTTATGTCTGTCCCATGCATTCTTGAAATCCCCCACTGTTTTCGAGCCCACAACCTCCTCAGGAAGGCTGTTCCATGCATCCATCACCATCTCTGTGAAAAAAATACTTACTCATGTTGCCCTGACATGTCCCCCTCTATCTTCAAATTGTGCTCCCTTGTTCTTGCACATCTCTTTTTCTGAAAGATGCTACCCTCTTGGACTCTGTTGATTTCCTTGAGGTACTTCAAAGCTTTATCATGTCCCCCTCCTTTCCTTGAAGGTATACATATTAAGCTCCTTTAGTCTCTCTTCATATGGCTTCTGGTGCAGACCATGCACCATTTTAGTTTCCCTCCTCTGGACTACCCCATCCTGTCTATGTCCTTGTGGAAATGGGGTCTCAAGAACTACACACGATACTCCAGATGGGGTCTCACAAACTGTCTATACAGAGAGATAACAACTTCATGTTTTCTACTGGTGATGCCTTTCCCTATGCATCCCAGTATCCCCACAGCCTTCCTTACTGCCTTCTCACATTGCTTGTCTACCTTTAGGTCATTTGATATGACTGCCCTATGGTCTCTTTCCATTTCTGTTGTTGTTAGTATGCCCCCTCCCACAGTTATACTCTTCTCTGGGTTTGTTTTTCCCAGTTGCATTACTTTACACTTCTTTGCACTGAATCTAAGCTGCCATACATTTGAACATTCCTCCAACCTTGCCAAGTCCCTTCTCATTCTTTCCACCCCCCTTGTGTGTCAGCCCTATTGCATATCTTTGTGTTATCTGCAAAGAGTCATACTTTTCCTTCCAGCCCCTCTCCAATGTCACCTATAAAGCCATTAAAGAGGATGAGTCCCAGTACTGAACCCAGTGGTACCCCACTAGTAACCCCTCTTTCTTCAGAGTGAACTCTGTTTACTATTGCCCTCAGCGTCCTGTTGTCCAGCCAATCTTTTACCCAGGCTACCACCCTGGGCCCCACTCCCAGGCAGGCTAACTAGTTTTGTGTGGGACTGTGTCAAATGCCTTGCTAAAGTCTAGGTAGGCCATATCCACAGTTCCTCTCTGGTCTACTACTTTGGCCACCCAGTGAAAAAAATTGATTAGATTCATCTGACATGACCGTCTCAATGTGAATCCATGCTACCTTGGGTCCTGTCTCCGCTGGCCTCCAGGTACTCAACAATTCTTTCTTTCAGAAGTGAGTCTATAATTTTCCCTAACACTGTGGTCAAACTAACAGATCTGTAGTTTCCTGCCTCTAACTTGCTCCAACTTTTGTGAAGGGGAATTACATCTGCCCTCCTCCATTCTTTTTTTTTTTTTTGCAATTAACATTTTATTGAACATTAGAATACATGTACTTGCGGAGACAATATAAACATAAGCATTGAGATACAGATGGGGTCACACAACGAACAATCAGTACAATCTAAAAGAGAAAAAAAAAAGAGAAACATACGGTCTCCTCAAGCCCCCAACCCAACCACTCCCACCCCCACCCTCCATACAAGGCACTGCAATCAGAGACTACATGGAGAGAAAGAAAGAGGCATCACTGCTATAGGTTCCTTATGAGTAAGCTGTTACTAGTGGAGACCAGATTTTCTCGAAGCGGGCAACACACTGTGCAGTATGGCAATCATCCTCTCGGTCCTGAGGCACAAAGGAATTCTGCCAACCATTCAGAATAAGAAATTAGGCAGGGGTCCTTCCAGTGCCTCAACACCAATTTTTTAACTACACAAGAAATCATGGATATATGAAATTTCCTCTGCTTAACCATACAACCCGACATATCACCTAATAAACATATTTCTGGGGTGAACAGGTCTTCTAAACCCAGTAACGGATCCGTTTTACTTTTGATTTCATTCCACAAGAGGGCTATGTTAAGACAGAGCAAAAGATATGGAGAAGGTCTCCCCTCCCGCACATCTATAACACAGAGACCTCTGTGCTAATTTTAAATCCTGTAATTTCTGAGGTGTGTAATAAATATTGCGCAGTATTTTGAATTGCACTAATCTAAGATGATCTTGTTGGATCCATTTGTGACAACTCTGCCAAATAAGTGCCCAGTCCCAGGTTATGCTGGGGAATACCTTGGTCCAATATGAACTAGGTGCTAGGTTATCCTTAAAAACCCAGTTGAACAATACTAAATAGTTCTTGGAAATAGCCTGTGGGGCACCGACTAAAATGCTGAGGTCTTCCCAGAATGAGATGCTGGGTGAATAAACCGGATTGCTACCGATTCTCTGAATCAGAGCATGACGTAATTGATATACTTTGAAAACATCTCTGAGACAAATCAAACTTCATCAAAATCTACTCTTGAAATCACACTACCATCCGAATTTAAAGTCTTTCAGGAGCAGACAGCTAGGATGGGCAACCAGTTCTGTTTAATAGTCCGATATCCTATCCGCCATTGCGGGTTCCCCAAACAGGCTGCCCCCAGTCCCACATTTGTTCGTACTTCACAAAATTACATAACTGATTATGTATTCTAAGAGAAGTCCGATAGGAGACTTTTTCAGTAAAGAGGAAACAAGCGGGTGGGTACATAAGGTAGAGCCTTGGGATTAATATCTACATTCTTAATAAGACTAAATTCCAAATTAACCCATAATGGAGTATATCCCATATTCGTAGTGGTGTTGTCACAATGCATCCATCTCCCATATTTATTTAAATGCGCTGCCCAAAAATAAAGTGCAAAATGAGGCATTCTCAGACCACCAAGATTCTTGGGGGCCGCCAACTTAGGATACGACATCCTGGCCTTCTTATGTCCCCAGACAAAGTCAGCCAATTCACCATGAAGTTTCTTAAACCAAGAAAGGGGAATCCAGATATTCAACATAGATAAGGGGTAGAAAAGCCTGGGAAATATATTCATTTTTACAATATTTATTCTCCCGCATAAGGACAAAGGCAATTGCTTCCATCTTTTAAGGTCGAGTTTAATAGTGTGAACTAAGGATTCTAAATTCAGTTGACGCAGTCTGTCCTGACTATTTGTCACGAAAAGGCCTAAATATCTAAAAGATTTAGAATCCCATCCTAAACCAAGTCCTATGACATCGGGTTTAAATACCCTGTTGTTCAAAGGATAAACGACAGTTTTGTCTTGATTCAATTTATAATTAGATAGCCCACTGAAATTCTGAATAAGTTTTAATAAATTGGGAATAGACCAATCAGGTTTCGATACATATATTAGTAAATCGTCGGCATAAGCCGTAACATTATTGTATGTCCCTTTACGTTAATACCAAGAATTTCAGGGTCAGCACTATACTCCTTATAAGGGGTTCCATATACAAATTGAATAATAAGGGTGAAAGGGGACAGCCCTGTCTCGTACCGGCCTGTAATTTAAAAGATGCAGAGATAGCCCCATTGCACACGACCCTAGCTGAGGGGTCTGTGTACAATGCCTCAATCCAAGCCACGAATTTCTCAGGGAAGCCGAATCTGCGCATTACCTCAAAAAGATAGGCCCAGTGGACCCTATCGAAAGCTTTCTCGGCATCCAAGGAGACCAACGCCAATGGAAGCTCGGACTCCTCGGAGGCCGAGAAAACATGCGCCAGAGTTCTAAAATGATCCGAAGAATATCTACCCCTCATAAAACCTACCTGCTCTGGTCCAATCAACTTTGGGATTGCCTGACAGATACGATCAGCCAATATCTTGGCCAGAATCTTAATGTCGCAATTCAACAGTGAAATTGGTCTGTAACTGGCCGGTCTTTCAGGTGGTTTATTAGGTTTGGGGATAAGCACTATGAGTGCCTCGGTAAGGGAGTGCTCTACTTCTTTACCAGATAAAATATATTGGAAAAGTTTGAGTAAAATCGGGGACAAATGGGTGGCAAATGCTTTATAAAATTGGGTGAGAACCCATCAGGTCCGGAGTTTGTCAGATGTAAGACCCTTAATGGCCAATTCAACATCCTGTTGCGTAATCTCTGTAACGAGCACTGATTGATCCGATTCGCAGAGATTAGGGAGGGTAGCTTGCCCAAAATGAGGAGATATCCGCCTAGTCGGGGTATCTGCATACCCGCATAAAGAGATGTAAAGTAATTTTGAAAATCTAGGCCATATCCTCAGAAGTAGTTTTGATAGTACCCTCCCTTCTGAAAAAATACCCTCTATTAAACGGGAAGCTTCAAATTGGGAAATACGTCTGGCCAACATTTTACCTGACTTTTCACCTTGATCCACAAAATTTTCTTTAGTTTTAATAATAGCCAGTTCGGCCTGTTCCCCCAGTAGATTAAGATATGCATCTTTTGCCTTTACTAAACTTAATTTCACCTCCTCAGTGGGGGTATTGAGAAGCTTAAGTTATAAAGACCTAATCTGTTTTAACAACTCTTCCATTGTGATTTCCCTTTCTTTCTTTCTCTGCACTGCCTGGCTGATCAATAAACCTCTCATATATGCTTTAAATGCTCCCCAAAGAATATCCGGGTGAACCTGATCCTTCAAATTGAAATGAAAAACTCTGTAATTTGAGCTGACAAATATTTGGTTATTTTGGGACTCCTCAATATCTGATTATTTATCTTCCATCTGTTACTTTTACGGATTAAGGAAGGCAGGAAAACTGTGAGGTCTACAGCAGAATGGTCTGAGAGGGGAGCAGCTACTATTGCTGAGCTGAGAATTCCGGGAGCAAGGTGCGAGACAATAGGATATAGTCCAACCGGGAACGCGACCCATGAGTCGGGGAAACAAATGTATAGTTCCTCTCTTGAGGATGAAGAACCCTCCAAACATCTGCTAGGCCCAATTGGTCAACCAATTCCCCAAAGGCTCGGGAAGCAGGAGTAGGAAGTGCCTGAGTCCTAGAAAGTCTATCTAGTGACGGGTCTAGCACAGTATTGAAATCACCAGCTATTATCATGGGAAAATGGCAGAAAGGCTGTAAAACCTTAAGTAATTCGACCAAAAAATCATGAGAATCCGAGTTAGGGCATAAAATTGCACCAATCAACATAACCTTGTTCTGCAATTTACCTTGTACCAAAATGTACCTTCCTTCATTATCCTGGATAACCTAAGGGGATGAAGTGCAATGACCTGTGGAATAATAACATGACCCTCTGCTCTGTGTGGTGCCCTGTGTGCAAAACCCTCCTATCTGAAGTCTCCGCATAGCATTGCTTTCTTCTTGTAACAAGTGGGTTTCTTGCAAAATACAATTTTAGCCCTCAATGCATCAATGTACTTCAATATTTTAAATTGTTTTGTTTTGTCCTCGCCTTTAATGTTCAATGTAAGAAATTTTATAGCAACATCCGTCCCCATTTCCGATACAATCCTGTAGTGACTTGTCGTTGTGTAATTAACCAGTCAAAACTTCTACATTTGCAGGCCTTGCATACCCCCCCAACACAAAGAATCCAAAGTCCCTCAAGACGCTACCCTCCCACCAATACCCATTTCCCCCAAACCATTCCTTTGATACCCCAAAATTATCACCTCCCCCACCACCCCATTTACCCCTACTAATAGTATCAGTAATAAACCAATAATATAAAAGAATAAGTAGCGCGACCCTCCATAACACCCCCCATATCCCACCCCTCGATTGTCCCCCCACCCTCTCAGCACTCTTTGGTCCATGATGACCATAACTCTGTCAGCTAATCCTCCCCCACTCCCCCGGCATGTCCTTACAACTAAACCCATTTAGTCCATCTTTTATTAATACTAATATTCATAATAAACCCTCTTTCCCGGTACCTAGCCTTTATGTGATCCACAAGACTGTTAACCCTTTAAATCCCAATCCATTTCCCCCCTGAATCCCACCACACACCCCCAAAATCACCACAGACCAACATTCCATAAAAATCATTTAAAGGACATTCAATCAAACTTGCAGTAGTTTCACACTTTCGAGAAAAGAAAAAAAACCTTTTGTCCAGGCAGAGCTTCATCCGAAGTAGTCTGCAGTACAAAAAAGATCTAGGTAGTCCCAATGGAATTATGGTGAAATGTACATCCAAACACCCGGCAAGCATGATTAATCCAACCAAAAAAAGCAAAAGCATAGCCGTAAACCGGTTCTGCTCACAGTCTGTCCATGCTATTACTCCGGGAAAGCGAACAAAATACAGTGCACAAAAATCACCTTGCGATCCTCTTCTGAGCCAATTTTGCCACCTTCACAATGTCCCTCTTTATACACCCAGGGCAGGACCATAACCCAAGAAGTGACAGGATGAGCTACCGAACAGTTAAAACGAATACGACGACTAAAGGGTAAATTAAGACACGGCAACCACTCTTCCTTCAGTATGGCCGTGTGATTACATACTGCTCTGGTAAACACCATCGAGAGGAACCCTCTCACTCAAAGGCAGAGCTACATATTACCCCACAAAACTTGTTGAGCACAGGCTGCTCATCCTGGACGTAGGCCCTGGACTCCGGGACAAAAAGAGAAAGTTTTTAGCCGAGACACCACCCTTCTTAGTCTTTAGTCCGGGTGGTGTGATCAGAAAAAAAAAAAAAAAAACAGGAGCGTTCACCCCGATCGATCGGGGAATCGCTTAACCCTAGACCACACCAGGAGAAAAATGAAAGGCAGACCGTTTTCCTCGGCAAACTCCCCGTGGTCATTTGAAAAGATCCGGGAGGGCAGTTGTCAGACCCTTACCAGCCGTAGCCGCGTCCTCGAATGCAGCCCATTGCCCATTGAGTAGTACATGCAACTTCGCTGGATACAGAATTTTAAATTTTATGCCGGCAGGAATCAGCTTAGAAATCAGCGGGTGGTATTCCGCGCGCTTCTGCCTTACTGTAATCGGTAGATCCTGTGCGATTCTAATGGGGGTCCCCTTCCAGTTCAATTCCTTTTTCTCTCTGGCTTTCAGCAATATGAATTGGCGCTCCTGGAAATTTAACAGGCGGACAATGAAAACCCATGGGGGGGCACCCAAAGGTGGTACTGCTCGCAAGGCCCGATGTGCCCGTTCGATTATAAATTTCTCCCCGAAGGGCGTCGGGCCTACCAGATCTTTAAAGAAGCCCTGGGCGAAAAGGGTCGGGTCTGCTCCTTCCTCTCTTTCCGGAAGACCGATAATCACTAAGTTATTTCTCCGACTCCGACCCTCTAAATCTTCTAATTTTGCCTCCATCCTGGAGATCTACTGGCGAAGGTTAACAAGCTCCGGTTCTTGCTTCGAGACCCTTTTTTCTAAAGAAGAGACCTTTACTTCAGTGTCTCCGGTGTGTTTAGATAGATCCTCCAGTGCCGACGTGACCTCTTTCAATTCTGCGGCAATCGAGTCCAATTCGGTTCTGAAAGGCTTGAACTCTGCTAGGAACTGAGCGAGGGTCAGGGGCTCATTTTCGCCAGTAAAACCGCACTCCTCGGGGTCTTCATTCTCTGTAGAAACTCTCGGCTTCTTGGCTGGGCCTTTGCCGGTGACACGGGCGGCGTGTGTCGGGACGTATTTTTCTTCATTACTTCGTCCATATACGCCCGAAAGTGTCAGGATAGCCGATCGAATAACTAATGCTGTTATAAAGCCCAAAATAAAGCTGTAAATGCCCCGAGAAGTTTTAAAAAATTAACTTTAAAGCCGGGGGGAAACTGGAGGCGAAGGATCAGACTGCTACTGCAGAGCTGGCATCACGTGACTCCTGCCCTCCTCCATTCCTCAGGGACCACACCATCCTCCCATAATTTCTTAAAAAGGGTAGACAATGATGTCTCTAGTTCCGCCCTTAATTCTTTTAGAATTCCAAATGAAACCCATCAAGTCCCATTGCTTTGTTCACCTTGTTTTAGAAGAACTTTCACGATCCTTTCTTCGGTGAATGGACTGGTATCGACCCCCCCCTCCACCCAGAGTGCTTCTATTGTATGGTTTAGGTACCTCCTCCTCCTCCTCTTCTTTTGTGAATACTGAGCAAAAGTATTCATTCAGTATCTCTGTCTTTTCATTGTCACCCTCTGTCCACTCCCCTCCCCTTTATTTTTTTATTCTTTTTTTATTCAGAGAGAAATGGTATATTAATGAAAGTTTCAAAAATAATACAGAGTCCATCTCGAAATAACATATAGTACAGAAGAAACAGCAAAAAAAAAACATAATACAAACTTTTTGGGGGTAAATAATAAGAAAGTTCAGTCATCATTTTCAATTATACTAAGAGCATCTCTTATTTATAACACAATGTTAATACTGTTTCCCCATCTCCAAGCTATTACTTCCCTTTAAAAGAATTGTCAATCAAAATATTCATGTGGCAAAAAATAAAAAAAAAAAAAAAACTAAACATAATGGAGTAAGATAGAATGGGGGAAATAAAGTACATCATTCAAGCAGAAGAATTATAGAGAACACATTCATGTGTTTACTGGAATATACTGGGTAATGTCCACCTGATCTTCTTCCTCAGATATTTCAGAGTCCATTTCAGTGGCCAAAGCAATATTCTTATCATAAAACACCTTAGCAGCATCCACATCCTCAAAAACATAGTCCTTATTTTGAAATGAGATTTTTAACCTTGCAGGAGCCTGCAATACTGCAGTAACCCCTGACTGCCAAAATTCTGACCGTAAGTTCAAAAAGTGCTTCTTACGCTTCTGTGTTACCAAACAAAAGTCAGTGTAAAGTGGATCTTTTGACCCTCATAGTTGAATCCCTTCTTGATCCTAGCAGCTTGCAGCATCTTATTCCTCTGATCCAATGACAAAAAGGTACATATAACGTATCTTGGTAAAGACTCCACCATAACCCTGTTTCAATCTTGACTAGGGCCTGAATTCAAAGTCCAATACCACCCCTTGATCAGGAGAGAAAGCCAGCATTAGAATTTTTTCAACCTCTGTTTTTAATTCAGAAAAAGGATTATCTACAGCAAGTCAAATTAATCTCAAATTCTTCATTAGTAAGGTATTTTCCATTTTTTCCAACTTAGACATAATATTTATTTGTTTGTGAAGTGAACCATGTATAGCCCCTTCCAGTGCTAAAACCCTCATAGCCAATTGCTCAGTTGTTTTTTTTGAATAACTCCACTCATTCTTCACTTTATCCATCTTTTGTTCAATGCTACCTCAACATTGGGATATTTCGTGAATTGACGTTTGTACCTTACTAAACGATTCTTTAATAACCCCGTGTAACTCCACTAAGAAAACTTGCAAAGAAGCCAAAGTCATCTTCTGAGGATTTTTTGCCTTTGTGCCTTCTGAACGTAGCATGGCTGGTGAAGACATCTCCTCAACTGGAAGCTACACACATACTGCTCACCGAGGTTGAGCAGCCTTCTCAGTATTCATTTTGGGAGAGATGAATTTCTCCATAAGTGTCAAGCTGCACTGCCTCCTTTGACTCCAATAGCTTTTATATAGCATTCCAGTAAATCTGGTAAGCCAAAAATTCAATAAAGACAGCGACTGAAGCAGTTTTTAGCATTGTATATAGCAGAGCAAATGAGAAACATTAAGCATCACCTAGCTCTCTCTAACACCTCCTCCACTTTATTAAGCCTCACTATCCCTCCCTTGGTTTTTCTTCACTCCTTAATGTACCTATAAAAGGTTTTATCCCCGTTCTAAACAGAGTTGAATATCTTTTCCTCAGTTTGTGCCTTTGCTATTCTGACTGCCTTCCCTGCCTCCTTCTGCTTTTATGCTTTAACTGATACAGTTCTCTGTCCCACTCCTTCTGTGATTCTTTATAGTTCCTGAATGCTATCTTTTTCTCCCTAATCTTCCCCGTCACCTCTTTTGAGAACCATAGTGTTTTTTCCTTTGTTTTGTTTATTTGTCAAGCAGGCAGGGTGGCAGAGGCGGCCATTGGTCAGCTAATTCTCAACTACGTACCTTGCATCTTTTCAGTTCCTCAAGGCAGACTAAAGGTCAGCTGTGTGGGAAAAGGGGACCTGAGGTACATGTGCTTCCCCTTGGTTAACAACTCACAATCACTGCCTCGTAGTTCCTGACATGCCCCTCCTAAACAGTTCCCCCCCCAAACGCTTTCAATATTCCCACAAAGAATGAATTATCACTCACTGGTACATTTGTTGTTTTCAGCTATTGTATGGAGACTTTAAATCTTAAATGAATGATTTGTGGTACTTATGGTATGTCAAACTACTTTTCTTCTCACCACAAGTGGAATTTGTACCCACCCCATTGAAATCAAGACTGAGCTTTGCTGAACAATGAACATTAGTATAACACCATTGTTTGGCAAAAATCTGGCCTCAGGGTAGAGGACCTGCCCCAGGCCCTTTATGACCAGGACTGATGCAACTAGAGCTACCCATATTGCATTGTATAAACACTTGAATAGTACAATCATATAGCATGTGTATCATTTGAATAAGCTCTTCCTACTGTATATAGTGTCTGAACTATTTAACAAAAGCTGTGGTATGCATAATAGTAAGATTGGGTGGGGGATCAGACTGTAAGGTGGGGCTTATGTACTTGGGCTGTATATGGATGACTTATGCCCACACCACCCAGTATCAAGGGTGATCAGAGGAGTGTCCCCTCTCTCTAAACTGATAGGGGGAGTGACTTGATTAAGGTGCCAATGGGAAGCCCTGAATGGTGACAGTATGAGGGGAGAGCTGCAAAGGGTAAAATGAAAACAAGTTGGAACTGCAATTAATTAGGGTGTTTCACCATGGATTTCACTAATCAAAGCCCACTGCAAGTGAGCTGTAAACTGGCAGCTCACAATGACTCAGGGTCTGCCCTGGAGGAGAAGGGACTCATCTCTGGGTTCCATGCACTGGGGAGCAACTTGGTGTTTACTGTCCTCTTTCTTGATGTGCTCAGATTTGTCTAAAATAATCTGCTCACCTCTCATGAATAATCAAATATTTGCTGTTATAGCACCAAGGGGCATCCTATGACTGAGCAATTGCTCAATAGCTGTACAGTGGCATACGGTAAAGGGTGTGGGGAGAGGTGATGAGTTTGTATGAGGGTGAAGCCCATTGTTTCTGGGCTCTGAGAATGCAGCTCATGTTTGACCAAACCAGCACAGAAAAGCAATAGGAGGCCCCTACCCTGCTTTGTTTAATGGGGCACACCAACCTACTTGTCACAGATGCCCAAGAGGGTGACAGGTCCAGTGGATATGAGCAGTGGGAAACAGAGCTGATGAAGCTGGGGAAACTGGCTCAATGTCCATCAGATACAATGGTGTTACACTGAAGATGATAATTATTTTTTCTCTTAGAATGTTAAGAGAAAATCAGTGTTATAATGATGCAGATCCCTCCAGCCAGCTCTCACCACAAAGTAAGGTAGGAAGTTAGGACCTGAAGAGACTCAGGAGGGAGGGGATAGAATTATTGTTTTTGTTTACCCTTCCTGAGCCAGTTGCTCAGGTACAGTTTATGGGTCCTATTGGTCCAGGTTGTTGAGGGTGGGTAGGAGGTTTTTGGTTGGGAGGAGGTGGTATAGGAGGTGGGACAGAGGTAGATTTCAGGAGTTCTGGGTACTTATGGGGGGATTGTTGTGTTGGAACTGTTTTAAAATCTGAAATGCTTATGATTTGCAGAGTAGGAGGGGCAGAGCAGTAGACAGTGGTGGGGAGGGGAATGCTGGTAAGAGACCCAGACTGAACCAAGACATTGTGCACTATGGATGCTTATGGGCCCATTGAACAACTTGATGTGCAATGTCAATGGTTTATAGACAGTCATAAAAAGAAAAAAAAGTACTGTGCTGCATTAAAAAAGTAAAAGGAGACATACATTTTCTTCAGGTGACCCACATGAGCAGGGAATAAGCCCTAAAATTAGAGGATCCTGGGGAGGGCAACTGCTAGCGGATGGGTTCACATCTACCGCAAGGGTTGTGGTGGTGTACTTTCATCTAGGGTTCTGCAGCAAGTTGCATCATTACACTGCTGACCTGCAAGGAAGATTTCTCATTGCTGCAGTGGAAATGCCCGTAGTCTGGGTAACAAGCTTCCTTGTTACCCAGACTACGGGCATTTCCACTGCAGCAATGAGAAATCTTCCTTGCAGGTCAGCAGTGTAATGATGCAACTTGCTGCAGAACCTTCTGCAAAGGAAAAGATAGCCAACTCAGTTAAGAAGGGGATAAAACCTTTATAGGTACATCAGGGAGCAAAGGAAGACCAAGGAGGGATAGTGAGGCTTAATAAAGGGGAGGGAGGGTGGGCAGAGGAGACTGTGAAAAGGCAGAGTTACTAAACAAATATTTTGCTCAGTATTTACAAATGAAGAGGGGAGGTACATAAAACAAACAGTAGTAACACTCTGGATACAGAAGTTGATACACCCATTTACAGAAGAAAGGGTTCTGAAAGAACTCTTAAAACTGAAGGTGGACAAAGCAATGGGGCCTGATGGGATTCATCCCAGAATTCTAAAAGAGCTAAGGGTAGAACTAGTTACACCACTGACTACCCTTTTAACAAATCATGGGAGGATGGGTGGTACCAAGGACTGGAGGAGGGCAGATGTGATTCCCCTTCACAAAAGTGGGAGCAAGGCAGAAGCAGGAAACTACAGGCCTGTTAGTTTAACCTCAGTGATAGAGAAAATGATGGAATCACTTCTGAAGGAAATAATTGTCGAGTATCTAGAGGCCAGAGGGGCAAAGGACCCTAGGCAGCATGGATTCACAGTGGGAAGGTCATGCCAGACAAATCTGATAGATTTCTTTGACTGGGTGACCAAAGTAGTAGATCAGGGAGGGGCTGTGGACATGGCCTACCTAGACTTTAGCAAGGCATTTGACATAGTCCCATAGTCCCACACAAAAGATTAATATACAAGTTAGCCAGCCTGGGAGTGGGTCCCAAGATGACAGCCTGGGTAAAGAATTGGCTGGAGAATAGGACACAGAGAGTAATAGTAAATGGAGTCCACTCAGAAAAAAGGAGGGTTACTAGTGGGGTACCGCAGGGTTCAGTATTAGGACCGGTCCTCTTCAATGTCTTTATAAGCAACATTGGAAGGACTGAAGGAAAAGTATGTCTCTTTGCAGATGACACTAAGATCTGCAACAGAGTTGACCCTATCAGGTGGGGTGGAAAGGATGATAAGGGACTTGGCAAGGTTAGAGGAATGGTCAAATGTATGGCAGCTTAGATTCAATGCTAAGAAGTGCAAGGTAATGCACCTGGGAAACAAAAACCCAGGGAAAGAGTACACAATGGGGGTGAGATACTAACAACAACAAAAATGGAAAGGGACCTGGGGGTAGTCATATCAGATGACCTAAAGGTGGGCAAGCAATGTGAGAGGCAGCAAGGAGGGCTGGGGGATACTGGGATGCATAGGGAGAGGCATCACCAGTAGAAAACAGGAAGTTATTATCCCTCTGTACAGACAGCTGGTGAGACCCCATCTGGAGTACTGTGTGCAGTTCTGGAGACCCAATCTCCGCAAAGACATAGACAGGATGGAAGCTGTCCAGAGGAGGGCAACTAAAATGGTGCAGGGTCTGCACCGGAAGACATATGAAGAGAGACTTAAGGAGCTTAATATGTATAGCCTCAAGGAAAGCAGGGAGAGGGGGGACATGATAGAAACTTTCAAGTACCTCAAGGGAATCAACAAAGTCCAAGAGGGTAGCATCTTTCAAAAAAAGAGGTGTGCAAGAACAAGAGGGCACAATTTGAAGATAGAGGGGGGCAGCTCAGAGGTAATTTAAGGAAGTATTTTCACAGAGAGGGTTGTGAATGCATGGAACGGCCTTCTGGAGGAGGTTGTGGAGTCAAAATCAGTGGTGGAATTCAAGCATGCATGGGACAGTCATAAGGCAATTCTTGGGGGTGGGGGTAAGAAGAAGTAGGCTGCTAGTTAACTAGGATCTGCAGCTTATCCAGTAGGTAGGAAAATGGGAAGACTGGGTGGGCCAAGCGGTCCTTATCTGCCATCAAATTCTATGTTTCTATGTTTCTATGAAGTGGGGGCAATCACCTCACAGCTGCAGCTGTCTATGGACACAGCTTCGATTGCCCAGATGTTTTTTATAAGCTATCCATCACTCTAGTGAGTTCCCAGGATCAACCATTGTAAGAGGGGACTATAACAACTCCTTGGACCCAGTCTTGGATCAGTCAGCTCATTTGATTTGGAGCCCTCCCAGGAGTGTGAATGCTGTCCATCGAATGGCATCAGATAGGGATTTGGTCAACTCTTGGCATTTACTGAACCCACAGGAAGGGAGTACTCTTTTTTTTCTACCATACCCACCAACTACAGTGCTCTCTCCTTAATCTGCCCCCTTTATCCATTACCCTCATGTAACATCCATGTGAACACCTATCCCTTTTTCCAGAAATGTTATCTCCACCTTTAACTGCCACCCTCTAATATCTGCCATGCTCTTTTATCCACCACAATTTAGCATGTATGCAGCTTAGCAGGTAAAAGAGGGAGCACTGTATATTTGAGGATAGATACAATCCTCTTCTTTTATATAGATTTGCAGAACATCCAGCTAGCTGAGTATGAGCTACTGCCAGAACTGGACCATGTACCCTTGTGGGTAGTGTTAGGTCATGGTTCAGCCCCACTGAAGCAGTTGAGACTGTATCCCAGGCTCCTACTGGATAGGGATTTCAGAGAACATATAGCAGAGGCATTGCAGGAATTCTTTGCTCACAATAAAAAAGTGGATACCTTTTCCTCAGTCAGGTGGGAGGCCATGAACTCTTTGCTAGGGATATGGCCATGCCAGCAGCAGTCCATAAAAGGAAAGTCAAGACCAGAAAGAAAAATGACCAGGAGCAACAAATTCAGGCACTAGAGAAGGACGTCATGCAACAAATACAGTCCCAGAAACTGGGGGAGCTGAGACTGCTTAAAGAACAGCTGTACCACATGGTGTCAGCCAGGTTAGAAAGGGGGCTAATACTAGCCCTAGCTGGTTCCTGTTTTGAGGGTGATAAGAAACAATGGCTAGCATTACAGTCAATGGCAAGGGAGACCAGCAGAGCCATACTCAACATTTCTATGACAGATTTACACAAGTCTCCAAATCAGGCAAACATAGGAGCAGTCTTCACTTAGTCCCCCCTGCCCATCTACCTTCTATCTTCCTCCCATACCTTGCTGTCTCCTGCCTCCTATACCCTCCCCCTACTGTTGGCATTTAGGTCTTGGTTACTTTTGTTACCCCTGACCTCAGAGCTGTTTCAGTTAACAAATCTGATTGCCTAGCACCTGTTGTTTTCCCCTCTCTGTTACTGCTGGGAGCTGACCATTCATGGTCACATACCTACCTTCTGCTGTATTTCCTCACTTCTACGGTATTTACTGTCCACTGTGTTTTCATGGCAACTGTCTCGATAGATGTGGTATATCACAATGTATTATCTTGCACAGTCCCACTTATCCAATGTTCCACGCTGTTAGAACTGTTGTAAATATTCTCTGATGACTATGTTTCATATACAGTATATTATTGCTCCAATGTATTACACTCTCAGATTTTGTGTACTTATTCCCTGATTACCCAGTGTTCTATATGTAGTTAGTTTATGTATGCTGTTCTAACTGACATGGAACCTATGTAAATGAGTCACTGACTCAAAGGTAATTCCAAGACTGAAAATAATTAAAAGTAAATAAAAGGAAGATCTTAAACTGTATGAAGCAAATGTGTGTGTCTCTCAGGGCTATTTTAAGGGTAACTGAGCATGAGTTCCAGTCATGTTGCGAGATCTCCATTTCCAGTTTGGCTTTCCTTGCCAGCTGTAGCTTCTCCATATAGGGTGAGTTTGTGTCACACAGGATTTTGTAGATGTGACTCATCCTAGGGGTGTCCTTGGATTCTGGGAAGAGTAGTTCATCTAGTTTATTTGAGCCCTTATACCTGTATTTAGTCCCTAACAGTGGTATAGGCATGTGACGTAGTTGGAGATATTGCCAGTGGAGATGCTGTCCTAGTCCAAACTCCTCCTACAGCTGGCTGAAAGTATATAAATATCCCGACATACCATTGATGAGGTGAGCCAGGTAACGTATTCCTTTGATGGACCAAGCAGGCCAGTCCACATGCTTACCTCCAATTTTAAGAGTGGGGTTATTCCAGAGTGGCAGGCCATGGAGCCACCAGTGAGACAGCCTTTGGTCCACACTACTTGGGGCCATACCTTAGCTGAGAAGCCTATCATTGGATGCATACATATCACAGGGGGCAATTTACCATAGAGCACCATTCTCTTAAGAGGTAGGCTTCGTAGTCTGCCCATTTGGGCCATAGCTGTGGGCTGTGTAGGGGGACTTCTATGATAGTTGTAAAAGTACGTTCACCATATGTTTTAGATGGAAATTTGGAAGATTTAACCCATCTTTTTCAAGGGATATAATGAGTTTTGAGAGGTTATTCTGCTTTGGACTAGTGCCCCAGAAGAAGATAAACATTTTCTTGTGGACTGCTTCAGTTGCTCAGACTAAATACTGCGGGGGAGATTATCAAGAAGGTACTGTATTCTGGAAGCTGCCATCATTTTAAAGACTTGTGTTCTGCCCCACTGTTGGGATACAGCTCCATCTGGCAAGGTCTAACTTGGCTCCCAAGGTCCCAGGCAAAGTTAATGCCAAGGTATTTCAGATGGCTGTCAGCCTGCTGAAGTCCCCAAGGGAATCCCTGGTAGAGCCAGATCTCAGGGGATAAGACTAAGATTAGCAATCTGGTCATGTTGGTTTTATAGTCGGATAGGGTACCAAAGTGATGTAAAAGGTTTAGCAGAGCTGGGACAGAATCCTTGGGTCACATAAGCAGCAGCATGATGTCACTGGCATATGCTAATGCTTTGTGCTCATCCCCCATTTTCAAGCCATGGATTCTGGCATGCTGGCAGATTGCTTGCAGCAAGGGCTCCAGAGCTTGTACAAACAGCAGGGGGAGAGCAGGCCCCTTTGCCATGTGCCCCTCCCTAATGGGATGGGGGCTGAAACTAGCATGTTGGTAAGAACCGAGGCAGCGGCCCTGTGATAGAGGATGTGGACTAGAGTGATGAAGACCTCCCTAGAGGGAACTTCCAGTGAACACTGAAGAGGTAGTTTCACTCCACTCTTTTGAATGTTTTTTCAGCATCAAGAGAGATGAGTGTAGCCAAAGGGTGGTGTACCGCATGCCACATTAGATTTATTAGGTGCCAGGTGGTATCAGTGCTATGCCTCAGCAGGATAAAGCCAACCTGGTCTCTACTAATTAACCCCGAGATGAACCCTTTTAGTCTGATCCTAAGATAATTGGCAAAAGCATTGCAGTCTGCTGTAATCAGTAATATAGGGTGGTAATTGCCCCACAGAAGGAGGTCATTCCCAGGTTTGTGGACAAGGGAAATTACCACTGTATGCATAGAAGCCTGGTCTTTCCTTACAGGGGTAACCTTGTGAAGGGCATCTGCCAGCAGTTCCAACAGCACATCATTGAAGTAAGTGAGAAATTCAGCAGGTAGGCCATTGCTTCCTGGGGCTTTGCCCACAGGCATGGTGCGGAGGGCAATTTCCAGCTCTTGAATAGTGAATGGCTTGTCCTGCTGCTCCCAAAGATCAGGTGCTAGCATGGTCAGGTCCCTCTGGAACCACTCCTGTTTCCAGTGATCTGTTAAATAGGGTTGTCTGAGGTGCAGCTAGTGCCTCCCTGAGCTCCCTCAATACCCTTAGATGCACCACGTCTGGGCCATAGTTTTGTCCAGTTTTAGATTTTCAGGTCACTTCATGTATGTATGTATGTATTTGTGTGATGTACGTAAAATTTGTATTGTATGTGATGTGACATCTTCCTTTTTTAAAATATATTAATGTTGGGACCTCATTGAAAATGAGCTATGCTCAATCGAGATGATCCTTTATTCATTTTTATTATGAATAAAAACATTTTACTACTACTACTACTTCAGAACTCTCTCTCTCTTCTGAAAAAAAGACTAGTGTCCACCTCCCTTCCTCCAAAGCTCCTGTTACATTTTTGTGGCCACTCTCCTTCTCCTTCCTCACGAATACTGAACAAAAGTATTTGTTCAAGATGTCCACCTTTTCCTGTTCCCCTCTGCACAGAGTCACCCCTTCCCTTCTTAACTTTACAATCCCTCCCCTGATCTTCTTCTCATTACATACCTAAAAAAATGTCATGTACTCTTTCGTTACCACCTGAGCTACTCTCTCCTCAGTTTGTGCATTTGCTCCCCTTACTGCTTTTGCTGCTTCCCTATGTTTCCCCTGATACACCTCCCTATTCTCCTCCATCTGTGTCTTCTTATACCTTTTGAACTCTATCCTTTAATTTTTTACCTTTTCAGCCACATCTTTTGAAAACCAAAGTTGCCTCTTTTTCCTCTTGCTTTTGGTCACTCGTTTAACACAGAGGTTTGTTGCCTTCACCATGCCCTCGTTTAGCTTCACCCACTCCTCCACCACCAGACCCAGGTCATCCCCCCCACCATGTCATACCCTCCACCAAGTCATCCTCCCCACCAGATCATCCCTGAGGCATTCACCATGTTACGAGAATCTGCCTTCCTGAAGTCCTGGACCTTTGCCATTGTACAGGTCAATTCCACAGCTGTCCTTGTGTTGATCCACTCTGTATGGTGATCACTGGTTCCCAGTCAACCTCCCACCCTGATGTCTGCAACACTGTCCCTGTTAGTGAGTACCAGGTCCAGTATTGCTCCATCTCAAGTGGGCTGCCTGACTAGTTTCTTGAGGAACACCCCCTGCATGGTGTCCAGGATATCCCTGCCTCTAGCTGAACCTGCAGCTGGGAGGCTCCAATCTACATCCGGCAGACTAATGGAGGATGCGGTGTTATCCCATCTGCAGGCACCTCTCTGGGCTGAGGGAGGAGGTTGCTCATCTCCAGGCTGAGTTGGCCAGGATTTGTGGGACCTCCTCTTCCATCCAGGGACCACCAGTGCCACTGCCGTTGCCTCAGAGGTTGCCAAGAAAGAGGAGCGGTTGGACCACAGTGGGCTCAGGGAGGGTGAGGGTGGTGGAACAGAGGTGCATCCCTCCAGTTGTACCTCTCCACAATTCCTATGCCATTCTGGCAAAGTGTGGTTCCTCTATGGAGGCACCCACAGTGGAGACCAAGGAGGATGCTGGGAACCTCCACAAGGAGACCCACAGGAGGGTGGCAGGGGACCCTGCAGGAAGTAAACAACTCCTGGTGGGGACTCCATTATTAGGAAGGTAGAACTGGGCAAGGAAGGGGAGAGGGAGGTAAGGTGCCTGCCTGGCGCCATGGCTTGGAGGGACAGGGAGAAAATCCTCAGGATTGCTGGAGCAGCTGCACAGGGGAGGGAGCTGGATGTCATTGTCCACCTAGGGACAAATGACCTGGCTAAGAAAGGGATTAGAGAAGTGCAGGAAGAGTTTGTGGAATTGGGGATGGGCCTTAGTCCGTGCTTGCCTTGGTAACCTTCTGGGAGGTGCTACCCATCTATGGCATAGGAGGACGCCCGGGGTGTTCCATTGCCATGGGATTCAATCAGTGGTTGAAAAACTGGTGGAGCCCAGGGATTTGGCTTCATTGGGGACTAGGGGTCCACCTGGAGTGATGCAAGCCTATACTGGCATGATGGGCTGCATCTGTCCGAGGGGAACCAGGATCCTAGGTGATAGTTTAAATGCTTCATTGGCAAGCTTTTAAACTAGCCAAGGGGAGGCACTGAAAGGAGCAGGAAAATCCTATCCCCCCCAAACAATCATGGTAGTAAGTGTGGCAAACACCAACATGGAAGTGTCGATAGGGAGAAGGGCAGGGGTAAATGGAAAAAGTGACAAAGGCAAGAAGGACAGGGATGGGGTAAAAAGTGGTAAGGCCATCAGGAAATGGACGGTAATGAGTACCAATGTCCGTAGTCTGGGCAACAAGCTCCCTGAGCTGGTGGCCTTAATGGAAGAGGGATGCCTGGATATCGTAGCAGTCACAGAAACATGGTACACAGAAAACCATGACTGGGGTGTTAACACATACCAGGGTACATAACCTACAGGAGAGACAGGCAGGGGAGAAGAGGGGGAGGAGTAGCTCTCTATGTAAAGGAAGGGATAAAAGCAACTAAACAAAAGAGTAAACAGGGAGGAGAGGAGGCACTGTGGGTCACCTTGGAGACTGGAAAGGGCACCACAATCCGCACAGGGGTTGAGTACAGACCCTCATGTCAGGGGGAAGGAATGGACAAGGATATGATGGAAGGCATTCTTAGAATGGCAGAGAAAGGGGAAATACTGTTGATGGGAGACCTGAATATGCCAGATGTTAACTGGAGCACATTTGCTGCAGTCACATCCAAGAGCAGGGCCATTCTTGATGCCCTACAGGTGGCAGGCATTAGACAGCTAGTTTCGGAACCCACTCGTGAGGGAGCAATCTTAGACCTCATACTCTCAAACGGGGGCAGTGAGAGGATCTCAGATATAGAAGTGGGTTGCCATCTGGGGACAAGTGACCATCAAACAGTGTGGTTCACGTTAAACTTAGCTACAGAGTCAAGCCATACAGAAGTGAGGGTACTGGACTTTAGGAGGGCTGACTTTGGCAAGATGGCAGAGTGCCTCAGAAAAGCACTAGCAAACAGGCTAGAAGGAGGTGTGGAGCAACAATGGGGAATTATCAAAACTGCCATCACAGAGGCAACAAGCCTTTGTGTGAAGCAAATAAACAAATCAAAACAAAAGAAAAAGCCACTATGGTTCTCAAGAGATTTGGCTGTGAAAGTCAGGAAGAAAAGATAGCATTCCGGAAGTATAAGGAAACACAGAAGGAGCAGGACAGAGAGCTGTACCAGTTAAGGCAGAAAGAAGCAGGAGGAAGTCAGAATAGCAAAGGCCCAAACTGAGGAAAAGATAGCCAACTCAGTTAAGAAAGGGATAAAACCTTTATAGGTACATCAGCGGAGTGAGAAAGACAAAGGGAGGGATAGTGAGGCTGAATAGAATGAACGGTGGGTGGGCAGGGGGACAGTGAAAAGCAGGAATACTGAACGAATATTTCTGCTCAGTATTCACAAAAGAGAGGGGAAGTGCCTAATCCAATTAACAGAAGCACTCTTGATAGGGGTCGATCCCAGTCCTTTCACAGAAGAAAGGGTTCTGCAAGAACTCCTAAAACTGAAGGTGGACAAGCAATGGGTCCTGATGGAATTCACCCCAGAATTCTAAAAGAATTAAGGAAGGAACTAGTGAAACCACTGGCTACTCTTTTTAATAAATCATGGGAGGATGGTGTGGTACCCGAGGACTGGAGGAAGGCCGATGTGATTCCCCTTCACAAAAGTGGGACCAAGACAGAGGCAGGAAACTACAGACCTGTCAGTCTGATCTCTGTGGTAGGGAAAGTGATGGAGGCACTTCTGAAGGAAAGAATAGTTGAGTACCTAGAGGTCAGTGGAGCACAGGATCCAAGGTAGCATGGGTTCACAGCGGGAAGGTCATGTCAGACGAATCTAATACATTTCTTTGACTGGGTGACCAAAGTAGTAGACCAGGGAGGGGCTGTGGACATGGCCAACCCAGACTTTAGCAAGGCATTTGACACAGTCCCACAAAAGATTATTAGTCAAATTAACCAGCCTGGGAGTGGGTCCCAGGGTGGTAGCCTGGTAAAACATTGGCTGGACAACAAGACACAGAAGGTAATTGTAAATGGAGTCCACTCTGAAGAAAGAGGCGTTACTAGTGGGGTGCATGAGGGTTCAGTATATGGGTCCAGTCCTTTTTAATGTCTTCATCAGTGACATTGCAGAGGGACTGGAAGGAAAAGTATGCCTTTTTGCAGATGACACAAAGATCTGCAACAGGGTTGATACACAAGGAGGCGTGGAAAGGATGAAAAGGGACTTGGCAAAGTTGGAGGAATGGTCAGACGTATGGCAGCTAGGATTCAATGCAAAAAGTGAAAAATAATGCACCTGGGAAACAAGAACCGAGGGGAAGAATACACAATGGGTGGGGAGGTAGTAACAACAACAAAACAGGAAAGGGACCTGGGGTAATCATATCAGATGATCTTAAGGTTGAAGCAATGTGAGAAGGCAGTAGGGAGGGCAGGAGTATACTGGGATGTATAGGGAGGCATCAGCAGCAGAAAACAGGAAGTTGTTATCCCTCTGTACAGACAGTTGGTGAGACCCCATCTGGAATACTGTGTTCAGTTCTGGAGACCCCATCTCCACAAGGACATAGACAGGATAGAGGCAGTCCAGAGGAGGGCAACTAAAATGGTGCAGGGTCTGCAAGAGAAGCCGTATGAGGAGAGACTAAAGGAGCTTAATATGTATACGCTTGAGGAAAGAAGGGAGAGGGGGGACATGATAGAAACTTTCAAGTACCTCAAGGGAATCAACAAAGTCCAAGAGGGTAGCATCTTTCAGAAAAAGAGACTTGCAAGAACAAGGGGACACAATTTAAAGATAGAAGGAGGGCGGTTTAGGGGCAATGTGAGGAAGTATTATTTCACAGAGAGGGTAGTGGATGCATGGAACAGCCTTCCTGAGGAAGTTGTGGGGTCTAAAACTGTGGGAGAATTCAAGAATGCGTGGGACAGACATAAGGCAATTCTTGTGGGGGGCAGGAAGATATAGGCTGTTGGTTAACTAGGATCTGCGGCCTATCCTGTAGGTAGGGAAATGAGCAGACTAGATGGGCCTAGCGGTCCTTATCTGCCGTCAAAGTCTATGTTTCTATGTTTCTATGTTAATGTCCCCCACCAGTAGCGCCCCTCCCATTTCTGCCATCTTGTCAGTGGCTTCCACCAGTGCCTTATCTAATTCCTCCCCCTATGCTGGAGGTCTGTAGATCATGCTAGTGCGAACATTGGCTCTGTTCCCAATCTCCAGGGTGACGCACAATACCTTCTCCCCTCTTGTATTCCTTGTATCTCCGTCACTTTTATGCCTTCCCTCACAGAGCACAATAGCCCCTCCTTTTCCACCCACCTGTCCATCCTGAATAGAGTATAGCCTGGTGTATCTATGTCCCAGTCATGGTTTTCCGTGCACCATGACTCAGTAATGGCCACAATACGCAGATCAGCCTCTGCCATGATGGCTTCTAGGTCTGGAATTTCATTTACTAGACTTCTAGCATTTGCACACAAGGCCTTCCTGATTTTGTTCCCACTCTTCTTTTTAACCCCCTTTTTAGGGCTGTGAGTGGAGCCTACAGGCATTTAGTGAGAGCTCTGTAGTTCTGAAAATGGCTGATCTCAGAAACCTGTCTGTTGGACTTTTGAAAGTCTCCTTACAAAGGCCCAATGGAGCTGAAACCCCTCTGCCACAATCGGAGTATGGTATAACAGCTGCACTATTTTGGCTGTTACTTCCACATTCCGATGTGTATACTATGCATGAGCACGAGTCACGCACATGCACAGAGTCACCGCATGCACAGTGCTGCAGTGCCAGCATGTTGCGAATGGCACAATGCCATTCACTATTTTGTGCCCCTCTCCCCATGTCATCTCCGATATGTTATATCACAACACTAGGAGCCCACCACAGTATGTGAAATTTGTTTTTCTCTGTAAATCAGAAAACAGTCCCTCATCATGTTTTTTTTTTGTGGTGCCTCTGCCCACGCCATGCTCGACATCAGGGTGCCCAATCCCCATGTCAACATTCATGTGGCACACTGGGAGCCCACCCCTGTGTGCCTAAATGTTTGTTTTGTTGTAAATTAGAAAATGGTTCCTCATTGTCAGTTTGTTTTCCCCTGCAAAACTGAAAATTGTCCCTCCTCATCGTTGCAGTCCCCTTCGCCACCCTCCCACTGAGCACCCACCTCCCCACACCCCCACTTACCCAGTACTTACCACTGGAGGTTGGCGCTGTCATCTTCACTGGACCAGGACACGTCTGCACTTTTCAAAGCCCAACCTCCAACTATAGAATTAAAGGTAAGCGTGATATACAGTCATTCAGTGGGATTTTCAACTTATGCTCATATTTTGGCCATTTTTTGGAATGTTTAATTTTCAGCATGGAGTTCTTGGGACCCCGCCTCATGAAAACTGTCACTGTCATAGTGTTACAGGGTCCTGAAAGGTGATTTCGCAGTCACTGCATGGAATCACTTTTCGAGACCTATTCACAAAATGAGAGTGCAACAGTTCATGAGGTGGGGTCCCAAAAAGCCCATGTTGCAAATCTGGTGAAAAAATTCCCCCAAATGACTGCGTTATGAGCATATGTTGCGCAGTTTCTATGCACGCTCCTAACATTGCTAATTTTCAATATTTTAACTCCACATTTTTAAAATTGCCATTTTTGTACAGCTCCTTCACAACAGTACAGCTGTCATTTTCCACAACCTGCCTGAAATGCATTTTTGCAGCTGTGGCACAGAATAGCACGTTTGCTCTGTGCAATCACCATTAGGGACAATTGAACAAATTGACACTGGCACTGCTCATGAGGAGGGGTCCAAAAAAGGCCATGTTGAAAATTTGGTGCAAGACCTCCAACATATGGCCAGGTTACACCTGGGCATTGAATAATTTCTATGCACATGTGTAACTTTCGTCTCTTGGTAGCACTTCACAGCCCTATTGGCTCTGGCGAGAACTTGTTCCCTTTTGCCCTCCCTCCTCCCCCCCTCTTTTTAATGCTCTTGTTCCCACCTCTTTTTTTGTACCACCCTGTAACTTTTATTAATTTGCACTCTGGGGGATTCATCACCTCTCAGGTCCTGCCTACTCCCCACTTTATTGGGGGTGGTAGTTTATGCCTCTCTGAGTCCTTCCACCACCCCCTTTTGGCTAGTTTAAATGTTCATCAAAGTAACATTGAAACCATTCACTGTGGACTGCTGTTCCCCTCCCAGATGGATACAGGCCATCTCCCCATATTGGCCTTTATCTCTCCAGGTGGGTCCTCAATGTAGCCAAACCACCTCTTCTCTGCACCATTCCTTCAATCATGAGTTGAAGCTCCTGGTGAGGAGAGCACTCTCTTTATCCCTATTGTGGACAGGCAGCACTTTAATGAAAGCCCCTAAGCGTGCAAGCTAAGACCCATTCCCAGCTCCCTAAACTCCCCCTGCACTATCACAGCCCTAGCCTAGCCAGGCCATTAGTCCTAAGGTAGACAACGATATCAAGCACTCCTTCCCGCCATGCCACCATATTGATACTCAAGATCATCTTCCCATCCCTCAGGGCCATGGCACTGCATAGACACCTAACCTCCCTCTCCCCCTTCCTTCCTATTCCTAAATCTATCCCCCTCACAATTGAGTCCCCCACCAGAAGTTGCTTCCTCCTCCTCCTCTGGGACCCTAACTACCCTGCTTGTGTTCTCCACTATGGAGGAACCCCACATCCTCCCTTGTCACTACCATAGGTGTGTCCTCCCAGTAGTCTTACCCCACCAGAGTGGCATAGGAATTACATAGTGGTATCATTTGAAAAAGGTTACTTTGACCCACTACTCCATTCTTCCAAAGTCTGGCATAGGCCAGCTGTTCCTCCTCCATGGAATCCTCTGAAGTAACGATGGCAGACTTGGTGGCCCTTTGATGGTGGAAGAGGTCCCCCGAATGCTAGTCAACTTGGCCAGGGTCAAGCAACCTCCTCGCTTATCTCAGAGATGAGCATGCAGATGGGGCAGCACCTCAGTCCCCAGAAGGTCTCACTGAAAACTGCTGCCCCACAACCACTGCACTGCATAGGAGACAAGGGGTAACAAATATATGAAACATTCTCTAAGACATTCAGGTGGTAATAATAAAGCATAAAAGTTACCAGCTCTCACCTTTAGCCCAAGAAGGGCTTAAAATCCATTTCTTCATTCAGTCTTTGTGGCTGTAGGGCATTCAGGGAGTAAATTTAATTGTCTCACATTGGAGAAATATTCTAGTATTGCCCTCACCTCTCAGGAGTTCTTGTATGTGCTCCATTGTCCTGAATTGGAAACCCTGGAGATTACAAGTATGTGATCTGTAGGGCACTGTGAAATTAAACTTCCTTCAACAGATTTTTGCCAAAAGTAGGAATTTTGCTTTTGTGAAATTTTGCTATGCACTTTGGAAACTTTTGAGGAAATTCCAACTAAGTACAGCAGAATGAATGTATGAATTGCAGATTAATGTAGTAAACTGCGGAAAGACATTCTGCAGAACTGATCCCTGTCTGTGGTCAGTTCTGTGGAATTTCTTTTCACAGTTTAATATATTAATCCACAATTCACATGCAACTCCCACATCACTTTTGGCAAGTTGGTACAACCCATTAAAAGAACTAGCACCCACATATGGCATACAAATTACTTTTGTAAGAAATATTGAGATTGGTACCATTCCTAGCTTTAGCATGTATTCAGAGCTCATTCTCTAAAGGAAAGGGGGTGGGGGTACGATTACGAAAAATGAACCTTTGTATCTACAACCAGGCCCAGTAGAGAGAATGCTAGCCAAATGATAGACCTAACTGCTGAGGGGGTCCCAGTAAATCGTTTTTTACTTTTTGCTCAGCCTGGGTCAGACCTGAAAAGGGACCAATGGTCCAGTATCCCTACCCAGTTAACAAAGAATAAAATAAATAAACAAATAAAAATCCACACAGAAAGCAATGATCAGAATGTCCAATGCAGCAGCTGGGATTGTGCAGTACGGCTTTATTTAGAAATGTTACTAAAGCACAAGTGGACCCCCAATGGTTGATCATGGCAAACAAGTGTATTCCTTTTCCAGAACTCTTTGCTAGGCAGTACAATTATCTACAAAAATGTTTCATTTTTCTTTCCCATGGTGCATGCACATGGACTGAACCACACACTCAGAACATCTTCTTTTCCCAAGAGTGTATGCTTGTGGATTGAACCATAGAAACACAGACACATAGACTTTGATGGCAGATAAGGACCGCTTAGCTCACCTAGTCTGCCCATTTCCCTACCTATTGGATAAGCTGCAGATCCTAGTTAACCAACAGCCTATTTCTTCCTACCCCCCACAAGAAATGCATTATGTCTGTCCCATGCTTTCTTGAATTCCCCCACTGTTTTTGACCCCACAACCTCCTCAGGAAGGTTGTTCGATGTGTCCACTACTCTCTCTGTGAAAAAATACTTCCTTCAAATTGTGTCCCCTTGTTCTTGCACATCATTTTTTCTGAAAGATGCTACCCTCTTGGACTTTGTTGATTCCCTTGAGGTACTTGGAAGTTTCTATCATGTCCCCTGCTCCTTTCCTCAAGGGTACACATATTAAGGTCCTTTAGTCTCTCTTCATATGGTTTCTGTTGCAGATCCTACACCATTTAACTTGGTCTTCTCTGACATGCCTCCACCCTGTGTATGTAGCATCTTTCAGAAAAAGAGATGTGCAAGATCATGAGGACACAATTTGAAGATAGAGGGGGGACGGCTCAGGGGCAATGTGAGGAAGTATTTTTTCACAGAGAGGGTGGTGGATGCATGGAACAGCCTTCCTGAGGAGGTTGTGGGGTCTAAAACTGTGGGAGAATTCAAGAATGCATGGGACAGACATAAGACAATTTTTGTGAGGGGTAGGAAGAAATAGGCTGTTGGTTAAATAGGATCTGCAGCTTATCCTCTAGGTAGGGAAATGGACAGACTAGGTGGGCCAAGTGGTCCTTATCTGCCGTCAAAGTCTATGTTTCTATGTTTCTATGTCCTCGCAGAGATGGGGTCTCCAGAACTGCACACAGTACTCCTGACCGGGTCTCACCAACTGTCTGTACCAAGGGATAACAACTTTCTGTTTTCTACTGGTGATGCCTCTCCCTATACTTCCCAGTATTCCACCAGCCATCCCTACTGCCTTCTCACATTGCTTGCTAATCTTTAGGTCATCTGATATGACTACCCCAGGTCCCTTTCCATTTTAGTTGTTGTTACTACCCCCCCCCCATTGTGTACTCTTCCCCTAGGTTTTTGTTTCCCAGGTGCATCACCCTACACTTCTTTGCATTAAATCTAAGCTGCCATATTTCTGACCATTCATCCAACCTTGCCAAATCCTTTCTCATCCTTTCCACCACTCACCTTGTGTATCAACCCTGTTGCACATCTTTGTGTCATCTGCAAAGAGGCATACTTTTCCTTCCAGTCCCTCTGCGATGTCACTTATAATGACATTAAAAAGGACCAGTCCCAGTACTGAATCCTGCAGTACTCCACTAGTAACCTCCCTTTCTTCAGAGAGGACTCAGTTTTCTATTATCCTCTGTGTCCTGTTGTCTAGCCAATGTTTTACCCAGGCTAACACCCTTGGACCTACTCCCAGGCTGGCTAATTTGTTTCTTAATCTTTTGTGTGGGACTGTGTCAAATGCCTTGCTAAAGTCTAGGTAGGCCATGTCGACAGCCCTTCCCTGGTCTATTCCTTTGGTTACCCAGTCAAATAAATCGATTAGATTCATCTGACATGACTGTCCCACTTTGAATCCATGCTGCCTTGGGTCCCTTGCCCCACTGGCCTCTAGGTATTCAACAATTCTTTCCTTTAGAAGTGATTCAATCATTTTCCCTACCACTGAGATCAAACTGACAGGTCTATAGTTTCCTGCCTCTGTCTTGCTCCCACTTTTGTGAAGTGGAATCACATCCACCCTCCTCCAGTCCTCAGCTACCACACCATCCTCCCATGATTTGTTAAAAATGGTAGTCAGTGGTGTCACTTGTTCTCCCCTTAGCGGTTTCAGAATTCTGGTGTTAATCTCGATAGGCCCCCATTGCTTTGTCCACCTTCAGTTTTAGAAGTTCTTTCAGAATCCTTTCCTCTGTGAAAGGACTGGTATCGACCTCCCTCTCCAGAGTTCTTTTTATTGATTGGATTAGGTCCAGCCCCCTCCTCTTCTTTTTTTGTGAATACAGAGCAGAAGTATTCATTCAGTATCCCTGTTTTTTCACTGTCCCTCTCTGTGCCCACCCACCCGCCTCTTTATTAAGCCTCACTATCCCTCTTTTGTCTTTCTTAGCTCCCTAATGTACCTTTGAAAGGTTTTATCCCCCTTCTTATCCGAGTTGGCTGTCTTTTCCTATGTTTGGGCCTTTGCTATTCTGACTGCCTTCCCCACTTCCTTCTGCTTTAACTGGTACAGTTCTATGTCCTGCTCCGTCTGTGTTTCCTTATGCTTCCTGAATGCTATCTTTTTCTTCCTAACCTTCCCCACCTCCCCTTTCGAGAACCATATTGTTTTTTTTCTTTTGTTTTGATTTGTTTATTTGCTTCACACAAAGGCTTCTTGCCTCTGTGATGGCAGTTTTTATGTTTCCACATTGTTTCTTCACTCCTCCTTCTTGCCTGTTTGCTAGTGCTTTTCTGAGGCACTTTCCCATTTTGACAAAATCAGCCCTCCTGAAGTCCAGTACTTTCAATTTTGTATGTCTTGACTCTGCAGCTAAGTTTATCATGAACCACAGTGTTTGGTGGTCAGTTGTTCACAAATGGCAACCCACTTGTAGATCTGAGATCCTCTCTCCATCCCTGTTTGAGAAAATAAGGTCTATGATCGCTCCCTCCTGAGTGGGTTCCAGCACTAGGTGTCTGAGGTATGCCACCTGTAGGGCATCGAGAATGGCCCTGCTTTTGGATGTGGCTGCAGCAAAGGTGTTCCAGTTAACATCTGGCATATTCATGTCCTCCATCAACAATATCTCCCCTTTCTCTGCCATCCTAAGGATGCCTTCTATCATTTCCTTGTCCATTCCTCCCTCTGAGACAGGGGTCTGTATAAAACCCCTGTGCAGATTGTGGTGCCATTTCCAGCCTCCAGGGTTACCCACAGTGCCTCCTTTTCTCCCTGCTTACCCTTTTTTCTTTTGCTTTGATCCCTTCCTTTACATAGAGTGCTACTCCTCCTCCTCCTCCTCTTCTACCATCCCTGTCCCTCCTGTAGATTATGTACCCTGGTATGTTGACATCCCAGTCATGGTTCTCTGTGTACCATGTTTCTGTGACTGCCATGATATCCAGGCATCCCTCTTCTATCAAGTCCATCAGTTCAGGGAGCTTGCTACCTAGACTACAGACTTTGATACTCATTACCCTCCATTTTTGGATGGCCTTACCCCTTTTTGCCCCATCCCTGTCCTTACTGCCTTTATCTCCATTTACCCCTGTCCTTCTCCCTATCAACTTCTGTGTCTTGGTGTTTACCTCACTAACTACCCTGAACATCCTCCTGTGGCAATGGCCTTTGCCCAGAGAAACCTGGTGCCCATCAACAAACTAGTTAGCCTTGAAGACTCCAGATGGCATTCCTCCCACCCTTTGCCCTAATCGACAGTCTCTGCCATTCAATCAGGGTTACACCAAATGAGCCTCCATTGCCCACCGAATTGCTAAAGACTCAAACTTTGAACTTTAAATGACACAGAAGTGTATGAGGGGTCCTGACAGGTGTGATCTAGCCTTATCTTGGGCACACACACCTCAGCCAGCTCCCTAATAAGAACAGTTACTACACCTGTACTCACAAATCTGTCGCTCCTTCTTTTAGGCATGGAAGCAACCAAGAAAGTATCCTTTTCCATGGTATCTTGTCAGAAATTCTCACAAAGTCAATCTCTAAGGCAGCTGTACACACCCTAGGACCTTCAGATGATTTCCTCTTGGATCCACTGAACTGGCAGTCCCTAGCACTCCCCCGGAGTGAAAATCAAGGAATTCTTCTGAAAAAGGTCTCCACCACTTCATTGGTGACTAAAGATTTAATCTAAACTAGGGTGAGAAACACAGGGCTCTCTGTGACAGAGCCCCATCTGGCTGTCCTCCTGCCACTCTGACTTCAAAACTTACATTCTGCTGAACATTCTAAATGTCTACTAGGCAGCTGACCCAGAAATTGTTATGTTGCTGTGAAAGTTCTAAATGACGTAATCATCCCCACTCAGGCTAGATGAGTAAACAATTATGTCATTATGTAAGAAGTCCCTAAATTAGCGTCTTACCAGCTGCCTTTTCTATCTGCCTAACACGAGTACTAATGGGTGTCTAGTAACCCCAGGGGACTCGGTGGTTACACATACATTCATTTCACAGTTCAGTGAATCATCCACAGTTCAGAGAGACACTGAACTGTGGAAAGATTGCTTGAATTGCAGAACTAATCACTGATCTGTGGAATAATTACATGCATTGTGGAGTAATGTATTAAACTTTGAAATGGAATTCCTCAGAACTGCTATTTCACAGATCAGTAAGGATTAACCCATGACAGAGCGTGGGTCTATTTGGGAATTACTGCATACCTGGTGGGGGTTGGACCACAAGGCCACAAGCTGAGTGGTTCCAACCACCCAGTCATGCATTAATTGCTAAGCACACCCACACTGTGAAGTAGGTTAATTCACTTGTAACATGGGGAAGTAAAACGGTTCGGCTCACTTTTGAGAATATTTTCTTCCCCATGTTGTGCATTTTAATACCTTGGTTTTGTACTGTTATGTGGCACTGCTATGTATCCTGGTTTATTGTGCTGCAAGGAATATGAGTACATTACAGAATCAGTAGAACTCAGACTCTGACTCATTAGATTACTTTGTTTTGCCTGTAATATTTAGAAAATATTAGTTCTTACCTCCAGTGTCTGCATCGGGTAGAATGCTGACTTGTGGTGAAGTGTTGTTTGCTTGAGCTGATTAAGCAAATGCTGCTTGGCTGTATACAGCATTCTCTACTCCCAACACTCAAGTGCAGCTACGCTTACATCACAATGTACCTCTCCTCATATCTTAGTTGAAGAATTCAGTTTTCCTTCTGCAGTCACTGAACAACAGGGATTTTCTCAATAACTTCTCTTTGAAGCCATTTTCTAAGCAGGACGCATCCCAAAATATTAAAAGACACTTCCATTCTGATCACTGACTTTTTTCACTATACAGATATCTGCTACGATGTGATTGATCATGCAAACTCACTAATCTAGTCTGCTCTGCAGACATCCTACATGCTACGGCTCCTGTGTCCATTCATGTGGGTGGAAACATCACAAGACATAAAGGTGACAATATTTTATTTTACTACATCAACAAACTTGGCAGTGTGCAATTAATTTGCTGCAGTGGTATTTGAAATATTTGTCTCTCCTGTGCTAGGAGCAGCTAGGTAAACTCATTACCGTGTGGATTTCTAACAAGTACTACGTCTAGCGGCTACACTAAAAAATGACACCATTCATTAATTCTAGCGTGGGCATACATTAATTGAGAATGAACGTATCCCCAACTGATCTGCTTGGACCAATCAGATTCAACTATTTTTCTTCCCCATGTAACAATGCAAATTATTCCACAATTTAGTCGGAAGATTTCATGGAACAGGGCAAAAATATGCCAAACACCATTAAAAGATTCTGATTTTGCCAAAGGTGGAAGTTTAGAAAATGTTGTGAAATTTAACGAAAGTTGCACGAAAGTGGAATTTGAAGTTTCTGCTTAGCTCTAGTGTAATATCAAAATGTAAACACAGAGCATCGTTTTCTTTTTCTTATGAAATAGCTCATACATGTTTATGCACCCTTTCTTTTAGTGGCCTAGTAGTGTGGCCTACATAGATACTCCTGCAATGGCACCGTACCACATAAACTGTGAAAGGTGTTTGACAGTCAATATGCTGTTTTAACTGATATGATCATATCTATAATGTATAGTTGGGTGCTCGAAGCGAGTATCTATGCATATTTGCAAATGTTGCACCTTTTACAACAAAAAATTCCAGCTTTATTTCACCTTGGTGCACTTTCCGGGTTCACCAAATGGCTCTTGGTTAACTGTTCCCTTAGGTTTTTGTCCCTGCAGAAAGTGATGTGGGACTTAAAACCTGCTTCAGGTCCAAGTTGAGGGTCCCTGGTCAAAATTTTCCATCTTTCACTAATAAGTTTTCTCAGTTTACTGGACTCCTTAATAAAATCAAGGATCACAGTTACTTTGTCATCACCTGTCAGTTGAGATTGTTTTGTTTTGAACAAGGCTGACTGATTTATTTTTCCAACTTTTTGCATGCAGAGTTAGCTACACTTGCTGAATACCCTCTTTCACAGAACCTGGATGATAGCATCCTTACCTCTCACTCATAGGTAGATAGCTTGGTGGAATTTCTCTTAATCTTCAGAAATTCACCATAGGAGATGCTGTCGACCAGGCTGAACTTTCTGCTCATAGGAGTGAGTTCCCAGCAATGATTTTTTGTAAGGTGAACATATCACTCTGCTTGCATCACTGACTCCAAGTTTAATGTTCAAATAGTCTATCTCATTCAGATTCACAGTGTAAGTGCTTTTCAGATCATATTGGCTTTCATTTAACAAGCTGATGAATCAGGGCACTTTGTGCAAACTCCCACCTCAGATACACAAAATGTCATCAATAAAATAGTACTACTGTGTTATGTGTCTGGAGTGGAGTTCAGTAACATTAAAGAAGTGTTGTCCAGTCCAGCCCACCTTGGTATAAACAAAGATTGAAATCAGGGAGGAGCCTAAACCAATCAATTTGCAAGCATCCTAGTAGACAGATTGGTTAAAAATTAGCCCACACACCCAGTGTTTTAGTTTAAATAAATGATTTTACTGTTCATTTTTTTTTCATTACATTTGATACAGTTAAATATAGCAGATGTTTCAGATCCACTGCTTACTGTAATGGCCTCTATTATACAAAAGAACTCTGGAGGGCCCACACTGTTTTTCAGTCCATGGAAAAAAACATACAACATATGAAAAGAGACAGGCAAACAGAAAAAAATTGAGAAAAACTATCTTTTGATGTGAATGAAACAGGATAAGAAGCAGCCTACCTGACCATGAACTGGATTAGATAAGAGTGTGTAATTACCAATAAAATGAATAGAAACAGTTAACATTTAATTTCTGATACAGTAAATAGCACTGAGGAAGGAGTGTATCTGAAACATCTGCTATATTTAACTGTATCAAATTAAATGAAAAAAAAACAACAGAATGAACAGTAAAATCATTTATTAAAATTAAAACACTAGGTGAGTGGGCTTATGTTTGACCAATCTGTCTACTAGTTTAGTAACATTAAACATTAGTTTCTTTCCAATGTAGCCCAACAAATGTTAACATATGTTGGTACTAATGAGGTATCCATGTCTGTTCCCTGGGTCTGCAGGGGAAAAAAACATTCAGTCAAATTCAGAGTAATTATGGTGTAAAACAAATCTCAACATAGAGTGAATAAAGGTTTGTGGAATATCTTTCAGTGTTATATCTCTTAGAAAGGTTTCCTCTCCTGGTTTTATTCCCTGCTCATGATTAATACAGCCATAGAGGCTATAATTAGCCAACAGAAATGTAAATTATTTTCCATGTTTTGAATTTTGACAGTCATATCAGCAATGCCTCTGATATTGCTTGAGGCTTTTGGCACCATAATTTTCAGAAAATGGTCCTCAAAGCAGGGGAAACCCTCTCTGAGTAATCCAGTTCCAGAGACTGTTACACAGAAACATAGAAAGACAGACTTTGTCGGCAAAAAAGGACTGCTTTGCCCACCCAGTCTGCCCAATTCCCTACCTATTGCATAAGCTGCAGAGCCTAGTTAACCAACAGCCTACTTACTCCTACCCACCACTAGAATTGCCTTATGTCTGTCCCATGCATTCTTGAAATCCCCCACTGTTTCTGACCCCACAACCTACTCAGGAGGGCCGTTCCATGCATCCATCACCCTCTCTGTGAAAAAATACTTCCTCATGTTGCCCCTGAGACATCCTCCTCTATCTTGAAATTGTGCCCACTTGTTCTTGCACATCTCTTTTTATAAAAGATGCTACCCTCTTGGACTCTGTTGAGTCTCTTGAGGCACTTCAATGCTTTATCATGTCCCCCCCTCTTTCCTTGAAGGCATACATATTAAGCTCCTTTAGACTCTCTTCATATGGCTTCTGGTGCAGACCTTGCACCATTTTATTTGCCCTCCTGTGGACTACCCCCATCCTGTCTATGTCCTTGTGGAAATGGGGTCTCCAGAACTGCACACAATACTCCAGATGGGGTCTCACCAACTGTCTATACAAAGGGACAACAACTTCATGTTTTCTACTGGTGATGCCTTTCCCTATACATCCCTGTATCCCCCAATGCCCTCCTTACTGCCTTCTCACATTGCTTGTCTACCTTTAGGTCATTTGATAGGACTGCCCCAAGGTCTCTTTCCATTTCTGTTGTTGTTAGTACCCCGTGTATACTCTTCCTCTGGGTTTTTGTTTCCTAGTTGCATTACTTTACACTTCTTTGCATTGAATCTAAGCAGGCATACATTTGACCATTCCTCCAACCTTGCCAAGTCCCTTCTCATCCTTTCCATCCCCCTTGTGTGTCAACCCTATTGCATATCTTTGCATCATCTGCAAAGAGTCATACTTTTCCTTCCAGCTCCTCTGCAATGTCACCTATAAAGCCATTAAAGAGGATGAGTCCCAGTACTGAACCCAGTGGTACACCACCATTAACCCCTCTTTCTTCAGAGTGAACTCTGTTTACTATTGCCTTCTGCATCCTGTTGTCCAGCCAATTTTTTACCCAGGCTACCACCCTGGGCCCCACTCCCAGGCTGGATAATGTGTTTTGTCTGGGACTGTGTCAAATGCCTTGCTTAAGTCTAGGTAGGCCATATCCACAGTTCCTCTCTGGTCTACTACTTCGGCCATCCAGTGAAAAAAATTAATTAGATTCATCTGACATGACCTTCCTGCTGTGAATTCATGCTGCCTTGGGTCCTGTTTCTGCTGGCCTCCAGGTACTCAACAATTCTTTCTTTCAGAAGTGAGTCTATCATTTTCCCTAACACTGTGGTCAAACTAACAGATCTGTAGTTTCCTGCCTCTAACTTGCTCCAACTTTTGTGAAGGGGAATTACATCCGCCCTCCTTCATTCCTCAGGCACCACATCATCCTCCCATGATTTCTTAAAAAGGGTAGTCAATGGTGTCACTAGTTCTCCCCTTAATTCTTTTAGAATTCCGGATGAATCCCGTCAAGCCCCATTGCTTTGTTCACCTTGTTTTAGAAGTACTTTCAGGAGCCTTTCTTCTGTGAATGGACTGGTATCGACTCCCCTATCTAGAGTGCTTCTATTGTATGGTTTACGTACCTCGTCCTTCTCTTCTTTTGTGACTACTGAGCAAAAGTATTCATTCAGTATCTCTGCCTTTTCATTGTCACCCTCTGCCCACTCCACTCCCCTTTATTTTTTTATGCTTTTTCTATTCAGAGAGAATAGTATATTAATGAAAGTTACAAAAATAATACAGATTCCATCACGAAATAACATATAGTACAGGAGAAGCAGCAAATAAAGCATAATAGAAACATTTTTTGGGGGAAATAATATTCAGTCATTATTTTCAATTATACTAAGAGCATCTGTTATTTATAACACAATGTTAATACTGTTTCCCCATCTCCAAGCTATTACTTCCCTTTAAAAGAGCTGTTAATCAAAATATTCATCTGGCAAAAAGTAAAAAAAAAACTAAACATAATGGAGTAAGATAGAATAGGGGAAAATAAAGTACATCATTCAATCAAAAGAATTATAGAGAACACATTCATGTGTTTACTGGAATATACTGGGTACTGTTCACCTTATCTTCTTCCACCGATATTTTAGAGTCCATTTCAGTGGGCAAAGCAATATTCTTATCATAAAAAGCCTTAGCAGCATCCACATCCTCAAAAACATAGTCATCATTTTGAAATGAGATTTTTAACCTTGCAGGAGCCTGCAATACTGCAGTAATCCATGACTGCCAAAATTATGACTGTAAGTTCAAAAAGTGCTTCTTACGCCTCTGTGTTACCAAACAAAAGTCAGTGTACAAGTGGATCTTTTGACCCTCGTAGTTGAATCCCTTCTTTATCCTAGCAGCTTGCAGCATCTTATTCCTCTGATCCAATGACAAAAAGGTACATATAACGTATCTTGGTAAAGACTCCACCATACCCTTTTTCAATCTTGACTAGGGCCTGAATACAAAGTCCAATACCACCCCTTGATCAGGAGACAAAGCCAGCGTTAGAATTTTTCAACCTCTGTTTTTAATTCAGAAAAAGGAATATCTGCTGCAAGTCAACTTAATCTCAAATTCTTCATTAGTAAGGTATTTTCCATTTTTTCCAACTTAGACATAGTGTTTATTTGTTTGTGAAGCGAAACATTTATAGCCCCCTCCAGTGCTAAAACCCTCTTAGCCAATTGCTCAGTTGTTTTTTTTGAATATCTCCACTCATTCTTCACTTTATCCATCTTTTGTTCAATGCTACCACAACATTGGGATATTTCGTGAAGTGACATTTGTACCTTACTAAACGATTCTTTAATAACCCCTTGTAACTCCACTAAGAAAGCTTGCAAAGAAGCCAAAGTTGTCTTCTGAGAATTTTTTGCCTTTGCGCCTTCTGGACGCAGCATGGCTGGTGAAGACATCTCCTCGATTGGGAGCTGCACACCTACTGCTCCCCGTGGTTGAGCGGCCTTCCCAGTATTCATTTTGGGAGAGATGATTTTCTCCATAAGTGTCAAGCTGCACTGCCTCCTTTGACTCCAACAGCTTTTGTATAACATTCCAGTAAATCCAGTAAGCCAGAAATTCAATAAATTCAACAAAGACAGCGACTGAAGCAGTTTTTAGCAATGTATATAGCAGGGCAAACGAGAAACATTAAGCATCATATAGCGCTCTCTAGCACTCCCTCCACTTTATTAAGCCTCACTATCCCTCCCTTGGTTTTTCTTCACTCCTTAATGTACCTATAAAAGGTTTTATCCCCGTTCTAAACAGAGTTGGCTATCATTTCCGCAGTTTGTGCCTTTGCTATTCTGACTGTCTTCCCTGCCTCCTTCTGCTTTAACTGATACAGTTCTCTGTCCCACTCCTTCTGTGATTCTTTATACTTCCTGAATGCTATCTTTTTCTCCTTAACCTTCCCCATCACCTCTTTTGAGAACCATAGTGTTTTTTCCTTTGTTTTGTTTTATTTGTCAAACAGGCAGGGTGGCAGAGGTGGCCATTGGCCAGCTAATTCTCAACTATGTACCCTGCACCTTTCCAGTTCCTCAAGGCAGACTAAAGGTCAGCTGTGGTGGGAAAAGGGGTCCTGAGGTACATGTGCTTCCCCCTGGTTAACAATTCACAATCTCTGCCTCATAGTTCCTGACCTGACCCTGCTAAAGAGTTCCCCCCAACCCCTTTCAATATTCCCACAAGGAATGAATTCTCACTCACTGGTACATTTGTTGTTTTCAGCTATTGTATGGAGAATTTAAATCTTGAATGAATGATTTGTGGTACTTGTGGTATGTCAGACTACTTTTCTTCTCCCCACAAGTGGAAATTGCACCCACCCCATTGAAATCAAGACTGAGCTATGCTGAACAATGAACATTAGTATAACACCATTGTTTGGCAAAAATCTGGCCTCAGGGTAGAGGACCTGCCCCAGGCCCTTTATGACCAGAACTGATACAACTAGAGCCACCCATATTGCATTGTATAAACACTTGAATAGTACAATCATATAGCATGTGTATCATTTGAATAAGCTCTTCCTACTGTACGTATGTAGTGTCTGAACTATTTAACAAAAGCTGTGGTATGCAAAATAGTAAGATTGGGTGGGGGATAGGACTGCAAGGTGGGGCTTGTGTACTTGGGCTGTATACGGATGGCTTATGCCCACACCACCCAGTATCAAGGGTGATCAGAGGAGTGTCCCCTCTCTCTAAACTGATAGGGGGAGTGACTTGATTAAGGTGCCAATGGGAATCCCTGAATGGTGACAGTATGACGGGAGAGTTGCAAAGGATAAAATGAAAACAAGTTGGAACTGCAATTGATTAAGGTGTTTCACTATGGATTTCACTGATCAAAGCCCATTGCAAGTGAGCTGTAAACTGGCAGCTCACAACGACTCAGGGTCTGCCCTGGAGGAGAAGGGACTCATCTCTGGGTTCCATGCACTGGGCAGCAACTTGGTGTTTACTGTCCTCTTTCTTGATGTGCTCAGATTGGTCTGAAATAATCTGCTCACCTCTCATACATAATCAAATATTTGCTGTTATAGCACCAAGGGGCATCCTATGACTGAGCAATTTCTCCATAGCTGTACAGTGTCAGACGGTAAAGGGAGTGTGGGGGGGGGAGATAAGTTTGTATGAGGGTGAAGCCCATTGTTTCTGGGCTCTGAGAATGCAGCTCATGTTTGACCAAACCAGTAAACAAAAGTAATAGGAGGCCCCTACCCTGCTTTGTTTAATGGAGCACACCAACCCACTTGTCACAGATGCCCAAGAGGGTGACAGGTCCAGTGGATGTAAGCAGTGAGAAACAGACCCGATGAAGCTGGGGAAAATGGCTCAATGTCCAGCAGATACAATGGTGTTACACTGAAGATGATAATTATTTTTTTTCTTAGAATGTTATTAGAAAATCAGTGTTATAATGATGCAGACCCCTCCAGCCAGCTCTCACCATAAAGTAAGATAGGAAGTTAGGACCTGGAGAGATTCAGGAGGGAGGGGATAGAATTACTGTTTTTGTTTACCCTTCCTGAGCCAGTTGCTCAGGTACAGTTTATGGGGCCTGTTTCTCCAGGTTGTTGAGGGTGGGTAGGAGGTTTTTGGTTGGGAGGAGGTGGTATAGGAGGGGGGACAGAGGTGGATTTCAAAAGTTCTTGGTACCTATGGGGGGATCGTTGTGTTGGAACTGTTTTAAAATCTGAAATGCTTATGATTTGCAGAGTATGAAGGGCAGAGCAGTATACAGTGATGGGGAGGGGAAGGGCTGGTAAGAGACCCCGACTGAACCAAGACATTGTGCACTATGGATGCTTATGGGCCCTTTGAACAACTTGATGTGCAATATCAATGGTTTATAGACAGTCATGAAAAGAACAAAAAGTACTGTGCTACATTAAAAAAGTAAAAGGAGACATACATTTTCTTCAGGAGACCCACATGAGCAGGGAATAAGCCCTCAAATTAGAGAGATCCTGGGGAGGGCAACTGCTAGCAGATGAGTTCACATCTACCGCAAGGGTTGTGGTGGTGTACTTTCATCTAGGGTTCTGCAGCAAGTTGCATCACCACACTGCTGACCTGCAAGGAAGATTTCTTTTTGCTGCAGTGGAAGTGGGGGCAATCACCTCACAGCTGCAGTTGTCTATGGACCCAGCTTCGATTGCCCAGATGTTTTCTATAAGCTATCCATCACTCTAGTGAGTTCCCAGGATCGATCATTGTAAGAGGGGACTATAACAACTCCTTGGACCCAGTCTTGGACCAGTCAGCTCATTTGATTTGGAACCCTCCCAGAAGTTTTGATGCTCTCCATCAAATGGCATCAGATAGGGATTTGGTCAACTCCTGGCATTTACTGAACCCACAGGAAGGGAGTACTCTTTTTTTCTACCATACCCACCAACTACAGTGCTCCCTCCTTAATTTGCCCCCTTCATCCATCACCCTCATGTATCACCCGTGTGAACACCTGTCTCTTTTTCCAGAAATGTTATCTCCACCTTTAACTGCCACCCTGTAATATCTGCCACACTCTTTTATCCACCACAATTTAGCATGTATGCAGGTTGGCAGGTAAAAGAGGGAGCACTGTATATTCGAGGATAGATACAATCCTCTTCTTTCTTGTAGGATTGCAGAACATCAAGCTAGCTGAGTATGGGCTGCTGCCAGAACTGGACCATGCACCCTTGTGGGTAGAGTTAGGTCATGGTTCAGCCCCACTGAATAAGTTGAGGCTGTATCCCAGGCTCCTGCTGGATAGGGATTTCAGAGAACATATAGCAGAGGCATTGCAGGAATTCTTTGCTCACAATGAAAAAGTGGAAACCTTTGCCTCAATCAGGTGGGAGGCCATGAACTCTTTGCTAGGGATATGGCCATACCAGCAGCAGTCCATAAAAGGAAAGTCAAGACCAGAAAGAAAAATGACCAGGAGCAACACATTCAGGCACTAGAGAAGGATGTCATGCAACAAATACAGTCCCAGAAACTGGTGGAGCTGAGACTGCTTAAAGGACAGCTGAACCACATGGTGTCAGCCAAGTTGGAAAGGGGGCTAATACTAGCCCTAGCTGGTTCCTGTTTTGAGGGTGATAAGGAAAAATGGCTAGCCTTACAGTCAATGGCAAGGGAGACCAGCAGACCCATACTCAACATTTCTATGACTGATTGACATGAGTCTCCAAAGCAGGCCAACATAGGAGCAGTCTTCAGGGACTTCAGTTCTGTCCCATTTACATCTAAGATTACCCCCGAAATGCCACCACTAAGTACATTCCTGGACTTTTGGTTTCCCTACCCTCTCTGTCAGGGTCTTCTAGTTCACAAATAGAGACTTTTCATGAGAGAAAATCTTCAAATCCTTATGAGGCAGTACCTTGGGGTTAGATAGCCTCACCACAGAATTTTACAAAAAAGTTCTTTGACACATTGCAAGAACCTCTGGAGGACATGATTCTGGAATCCCTGGAATGAGGGGTGCTTCCACCTTCCCAGTGTATGGTCATGATTACTGTACTCCCAAACCCTGGTAAGAACCCCAGCCTGTGTAGTTCATACAGGCCAATACCACTGCGAAATGCAGATTATAAAATTATAGCAAAACTCCTGGTGAGTTGCCTGGATGGAGTTCTGCCAGTCTTAATACAGAGAGGCCAGGGCATCTTTGTCAAATGCTGGAATATTAAGCACAGTATTAGAAGGGAGGCCAACAGAGTGCATATGTGGTTCTGGGGGTTGGGGGGACTGCCTGGCCTGATCTCCTGGTATTGGAGGCTGAGAAAGCATTTGAATGAGTTGAGTGGCCCTTCATGTTTGCAATGCTAGAGCACTTTGACTTTGGTCCCAACATATGAGCCTGGATCCATGTACTCTGTCACTCTCCACAAGCCCAGATCCAAAAGGGTATATTTCACAACCCTTCCACCTCACATAGGTGACAAGGCAGGGGTTCCTCCATGTTCCCTCCTCCAGGTATTCACAATTGAGGCCCTGGTAGCTGCAGTCAGAGACTGCCTGTCAATAAGAGGCTTCCAGTTTAAAGAGACCTGATCACAAGATATTCTTGTTTGCTGACAATGTCCAGCTTTACCTGGCTGATCCAGAGAAATCATTGCCAGCACTCACAAACATTTTCCAGCTATATAGCCCTATATCTGGCCATATGATAAACTGGGCCAGATGTGAGTGGTTCCCCATGGGGAGGTGGGGCACACGACCATGTGTCTCTGGTGTCCAAATTCATCCCTCTGACAGCCTGAAGTGTCTAGGGATCCCCTACCCATGAAAAATATCTAAACTAGTCCCTCTGAATGAAGGCCTGTTGACAGATGGAAAACACTGCCAGTCTTGCTGTTAGGTACAATAAACTTAGTAAAAATGTACATATTACTGCTGTGTTTATATTTCTTTCAAGCCCTCCCTGTCTAGGTGAATCTCAATCATTTTGCATCCATAAAAGACTTCCTCACAGACTTTCTGTGGCAGTCTAAGCAACTTAAAGTGAAACAGTCCAAGCTATGGAATTGGCTGCATAGGGGAGGTCTTGGATTCCTACATTTTAAATTTATTACAGAGCTGCACAACTGGGTGTTTACTCACCTGGTAAAGGTGATTGTGTTGGTTGACATCCATGGCACTCCAGACATTATCTCATGGGTTTTAGCCCACCTGATAGGCTATTGATGCACATGACTCTAGGATCAAATTTCTAGTATATCCAGGTCCCAGAAACCCCTGTTCTCCAGTTCAAATCATGCATTTGATAAGGCAACTAGCACACCAGGATCCCTGTTGTTCCACACAGAAAGGTAGGCCTCTGATTATATTTTCTATAATGACTATGGCTTAGGAGCAGCAAATCTAGGTGCTGCAATGGTATTTCCAGGATGTAAATGCAGCACATTGTACTTCAATGTAGAAAAAGCCAGTTGTGTGGCTTTAAGATTAAATTAAGATTAATTTAAGATGGTTTTTATTGTGAAAAAAATAGGAGCTTTCCAGGCTGCTGCTAGAGGCTGGAAGCCAGCATTAGTATCGCAATCTTGTTTGTATGGAGCACGTTTTAATAACAATTTTATAGAGGAACTTCCTTCCCATTTTTTTGCTGCCCTAATTTCAGTATTTGGTATTTAAACAGTCTTGTTGCAGGGGGCACTAATCTCGCTCGTAGGGTACCCTGCTTAGAGGTGCCCCAAGTGTTTTTTGCTTTGAGGGAGAGAGAGAGAAATTGTAAAGAGGTTAAAATCATCAGAATTGCTGTTTCTTTTAAATCACGCCATGCTAGTTGCACATCCTGGTGCCTCCCTGACCCCTTTCACAGCATCATGCTGTAGCACAACAGGAAGGCATATGCCTATGGCCTGCACTCACGCCTCTCCTCCCAGAGTCTCTCCGCAGGCGTACACGAGGCACTTTGCGCCGTGGTGGCTCTCCCTCATGCAAAGGAAATGCTGTTTTCCCTAGGAGAGCATGCCACCACTAGGCCTCTGGCCTACCTGTGTTTTTCTATAGCGCCATGCTCCTCCCACCACCGCGTGGTCGGCCCTAGTGTCCCATTAGCCCCTGAGGAGTGCAAGGGGCTAGATATTGGGAGGGCGAAGCTTCCAAGGTGCCTGTAAGCATTTTTTGCCCTAAGTCTACCCTCGAGGGATCGCAATTGCCCCAGCATCCTCCCGGTGACCACATGGGCCCGCGGTCTACCCTTAGAGGAAATGCCACTGCGGGCTCCCTGTCTCACCCCCTGCACCACTGCACCCGACCACTTCAGGTCTTTCACGGTGCTATTCCACCAAGTGGGGCATTTTTACTCAGGATTACAGAGGGAGGTGACTGGTTGTTAGCTCCATGCATTTTTCGACCGCATGGTCGAGATCCCCAGCATGTCGCGAGGTGAGAGAGAGAGAGAGGGCATGCTCCATCCTCCCTTCAACCCATCCACTCATTCTAAGGGAAGCCAAGTTCTTTTCAGATTCTGCGAACTCCCTGTATCTGGACAAGGAGACTCTTACAGTGAAATCTGGCTTACATGGGGGGCAAACGAGCAGAGAAAGGGGAACAGGCCCACCTTATGAACCCAATGTTCCCTCTCACGTATATATGGGGTCCCTCCCATAGCGACCTCTTATGTATGGACTACAATTACAGAACCTCCCCAATTCTCATATGGGTCCCTCTCCATAGCGACCCTATACGTATTTCACCACTATACTGGAAGTCCCTCCCTACAGTGACCGCCAGGTTGGTGCATCTATCCATGAGGGGTTCCTCCCACAGAGACCCCCCCATGCTGTTCTTACCACCAAAAATCAACACATGCCCCCCAACGCCAATTCTGTCCAACTGCACCTATGATTTATTCAACACAGTGCTAGACCGTACAGATTGTGCTCATAACTATGGGGCAAAAATCTGTCTGCAGGACCTTGCAACCAGCCCTAACAATACGCTTGCCTTCTTCTTTATTCACCAGATGGTCAAGGCCAAAGAAGTGCTTCTCTTGCAACACTAATCTCCTGCCCCACACTCCGGGCCCCCTTTGCTCCGCCTGTTTTCATGACGACGATGACTTATCAATGGAGCAAACTCCTGTCATAGGTCACAGCAATCCAGAGCCCAGTGGCCCTACTTGGATGGATCCTGGTACCCTCCTGTTTCAGAACCAACAGGCCACAGTTGCAATGATGGAAAGCCAACAGAATTTCATGCTGAAGATAATGGAGAAACTCGAATCTCTTACACAGCATAGAACAGCAGCACCACTTCCAGAGCAAGACAATACAGGGGGGCCCTCTGAGGAATGTCCAGGCACTGCAGACCCAGTACCAGACAATCTTCGGCCAGATTCTGGAGAGGACAAGGATATACCAGACGAAGAGGATGGAGTGGAGACCGACAAGGAGGACATGGAACCACAAGCCGTACCGTCCCTCACTTCTAAACTATGTTCCTTCGACATGATCCCAGGCCTCATGAAAATTGTCAAGGTCACTATGGGGTTCGACGTAGAGGAAGGAAAAACAGAGTCAAAATTAGATCCCATGATCCAACAAAAGCCGACCTCCATGGAGACCTTCCCGGTATGCCCAGCAATTGAGGACATCTTCAACAGAGAGTGGCAATCCACAGAACCTAGCAGAATGTCAAATAAAAGAAACTTGGACAGGATGTATCCAGTCCAAGAGGACAAGGCCAATAACTGGTGCAAAGCCCCAACCATTGACCCTCAGGTGGCGGCACTCAGTAAAAAAAACATCTTCCCCTGTGGGACCATAGCATTAAAGGATCCAATGGACAAGAAAGTGGAGGACATGTTAAAGAGGGCCTTCAAAATCGAGGGAACTGCCACTAAAGCTTCCACAATGGCCATTTATATGGCACGTGCACAAATCTGCTGGCTTGAGGAGCTTCTAGAGCAGGCAAACCCCAAGTCCAGAGAGGCAGAACTTTTAGAGTGCACTCTCGATGCTGCAAAATACCTGGTGGACATAGCCGTGGACACCCTTAGACTGCACGCCAGGGCCACGGCCATCACCAACCATGCCAGGAGAGTGTTGTGGCTAAAGTTATGGGACGCTGACAACAAATCCAAAACACTACTACAAAATTTACCCATGAAGGGAAAGCATGTTTTTGGGGAGGGCCTACAGGAATTTCTAAAACAAAAAGAGGAGGGCAAAGACCTACTTAAGAATAAGGCTAAGTACACCTACCTCCCTTCAGCGAGGTGGAGATTTCGGGGGGGAAACAGGTCATACCTACCTTGCAGGGACACACACTCCCAGAACAGTTCCTTTCGAGGCACGGGAACATCCAACGGTTACCGCAGTTCCTTTTCCCATTCTTACCAACCGTCCTCTTTTAGAGCCCATGGCTCAAAAATTTGGGGGAAGAGGTAGAGGTTACAGGGGGACACAAAAATGACTACGCACCCAGAACACTGCAAGGACAGGGGTCGTACCCCCCAGTGGGACAAAGACTGTCACTGTTCAGGTGCCAGTGGTTCAACACAACCTCAGACAGGTGGGTCCAAGAGGTGGTGTCAAGAGGGTACTCTATAGAGCTGTCCCAATCTCCCGTCACACACAGGTTCATAAGTTCCCCCATCGCTAAAAGGAAGTCAACCCCTCATCAGGTCCAACATATCCTGTTGGAGTTGCTACAAAACAGAGTTATCCAGCCCATTCCCTCGCACGAACAGAAACTAGGGGTGTACTCCATTTTCTTCCTTGTGCCCAAGAAATTGGGAGAACTTCACCCCATCTTGGACCTGAAACACCTCAACCAACACATAGTGTGCCACAGGTTCAAAATGGAAACCATAAGGTCAGCCCTATGCAGCATCTGGGTAGGCGATTACCTCACATCCATAGACTTGAAAGACGCATACCTCCACATTCCTATCATACCAAAACACCGACAATACCTCAGGTTCCACATCTTAGGCCACCACTACCAGTATCAGGCCTTGCCCTTCGGGCTTACCTCAGCACCAAGGGAGTTCACCAAGGTGTCAATAGTCTTAGTAGCCAGACTTCAGGAGCAAGGTCTGGATATCATACCCTACTTGGACGACTGGCTCATTCGAGCATGCTCCGAGGAACAATCGCACCGAGACACCTTGACCGCCCTAAAAGCACTTGAGGAACACAGCTGGGTAGTGAACCATGCCAAGAGACAGCTGATGCCCACACTACAGATCAAACATCTGGGGTCACTAATCAACACATCACAGGGATGGGCGAAACCCTCCCAGACAAGGGTGCTCAATCTGATAACATTGGCTTGTCACCTGAGATCTCGCCATCAGACAACCATGGGACGCATAGCCCAGCTGTTAGGTTGCATGGCATCTTGTATAGACCTCATACCCTGGGCCAGATGGCACAAGCGACCACTTCAGACTTACGTACTCACTCGGGGATCACTGAACGAGAACAACCTACAAGTCATAGTCCCACTACCACCATCGGTGAGACACTCGCTAACACGGTGGACAGTGAAGTCCAGCCTCACAAGAGGGGTCCCACTAGCGGCATCTTACACCACCACAATAGAAACGGATGCAAGCCTGTTAGGCTGGGAAGCGTGCTTGGGCGACTTGATGGCACAAGGCCTATGGACATCAACAGAAGCCAAATTATCCATCAACATCCTAAAAATGAGGGCTGTAGCCCATGCTCTCAAGAATTTCAGATCATTTATCTATGGTCAGTTGGTTCTCATACGCTCCAACAACCAGGTCACGGTGGCATATATCGCAAAACAAGGGGGCACCAGGAGCAGAGACATGCTGAGGGAGGTGACATCAGTCCTCAATTGGGCACAGACCAACCTCACCCATCTCGGTGCAGTCCATCTCGCAGGCAGGCTCAATGTGCAAGCAGACTGGCTCAGCCAGCAACAAGTTCACCCAGGGGAGTGGTGTCTCCATCCCGGTCTCTTTCAGATGATCCAGGAAACCTGGGGACCAGTATCCATGGATCTCATGGCCACAACAGAAAACACACAAGTTCAGGTGTTCTATTCAAGATTCAGGGAAAGCTGGTCCCAAGAAACCGATGTCCTGTCACAACTGTGGTTCCGGGAGCATGCTTACATGTTCCCACCCTTCCCCCTACTTCCCCAGGTACTAAACAAGATCCGAGCATCTCGATGTACCATCATCCTAGTGGCACCCTACTGGCCATGGAGAACATGGTTTGCCACGGTACTGGACATGACATTAGCCAGCCTCAGGTTGCCCTATCGATCAGATATGCTGACACAGGGCCCAGTACTTCACCCAGCCCCGCAGACTCTGAAACTCATGGCCTGGCTCCTGAGAGGAAAAGACTGATGAGAGCAGGCTACCATGAGTCAGTCATATCTACGATGCTACAATCTAGACAGTCCTCAACCACATCCACCTATGGTAGACAATGGTCTCTATTTGTGAGGTGGCGTCGAGAACACGGTAAGGACCCAGAGCAACCGGACATCTCAACCATTCTCTTATTTCTCCAACAGGGAGTAGACAAGGGACTGGCTCACTCATCCCTCAGAGTACAACTCTCAGCCATTGGAGTGGCCACTGGTTCCATCGGGGGATACAGCCTGGGAGCACACTCGGATGCCCTACGCTTCCTAAGAGCAGTGGAAGTGCTCCAACCGAGGGTCCGACCTTCCATCGCCCCATGGGATCTCCCACTAGTACTCGATTCCCTCAGTACAGCTCCCTTCGAACCGCTACACGAGGTGGATCTATTCTGGGTCGGCCTCAAGGCCTGCTTCCTCGTCGCCATCTGCTCAGCTCGACAGATTGGAGAGCTAGGAGCACTGTCATATAAGGAACCTTACACCGTGTTCACCCCTCAGGGAGTCCACTTACGGATGGTTCCAGCCTTCCAACCGAAGGTATCCACTACTTTCCATAGGGAACAACCCATTGAGTTGCTCACCTTCTCTGGAGACACCCAACTGGGTGTTAAGCCAATCCCACATCATCTGGATGTCAGGATCACCATCTCCATTTACATGTCTAGGACTCTGCCCCTACGTAAGACAGAGAGATTATTCATTGTCACAAGGGGAAAAAGACAAGGAAAGGCAGCCTCTAAGACCACAATCGCTGGCTGGCTCAGAAGAACCATCCAGGAAGCATACATAGCCAAGCATATGACAGCCCCAAAGGTATCAAGGCCCATTCCACGAGATCAGTAGCCACCCTCTGGGCGGAGAGGGCAAACGTGTCTTCAGAAGACATATGCAAAGCGGCAACATGGACTTCCATCCATACATTTGCCAGACACTATAGGCTTGAGCACCTGTACAACATACAGCCCACTTTTGCCATGCAGATCCTCCTAACAGCCACCTCTGTCTCTCACTCATAGACCATTCTGTCTCCCTCCCTAGGGTGCAATACTGCTACTTATCTACCCATGAGGTAATGTCTGGAGTGCCATGGATGGTCAACCAATCACAATGGGTGTTCACTCACCTGGTAAAGGTGATTGTGTTGGTTGACATCCATGGCACTCCAAGACCCTCCTGACAGAGTACTCAGAGTGACCAGGAATGGAGCATTCACAAGCATATCTAAGGAGGGATTCGGGTATATGCCACTACGGGCACACACAAGGGTGGAGGATACTGACTGTCGGACTAATAGGGGTCAAGATTAGATTGTAATAATAGGAAAATAAAAACGGGCACATTGGCCACACAAGCTTACCATCTCAATCTGCATCATTATATACAATGATTGTATTGTTTTTCTTTGAATTTGTACTTGCACTTTACTAACCTTGATTTCAGCTATGGAAGACTCGAACTGGAGAACAGGGGTTTCTGGGACCTGGATATACTAGAAATTTGATCCTAGAGTCATGTGCATCACTAGCCTATCAGGTGGGCTAAAACCCATGAGGTAATGTCTGGAGTGCCATGGATGTCAACCAACACAATCACCTTTACCAGGTGAGTAAACACCCAGTTGTGCAGCTCTGTAATAAATTTAAAATGTAGGAATCCAAGACCTCCCCTATGCAGCCAATTCCATAGCTTGGACTGTTTCACTTTAAATTGCTTACACTGCCACAGAAAGTCTGTGAGGAAGTCTTTTATGGATTCAAATGATTGAGATTCACCTAGACAGGGAGGGCTTGAAAGAAATATAAACACAGCAGTAATATGTACATTTTTACTAAGTTTATTGTACCTAACAGCAAGACTGGCAGTGTTTTCCATCTGTCAACAGGCCTTCATTCAGAGGGACTAGTTTAGATATTTTTCATGGGTAGGGGATCCCTAGATACTTCAGGCTGTCAGAGGGATGAATTTGGACACCAGAGACACATGGTGGTGTGCCCCACCTCCCATGGGGGAGCCTCACATCTGGCCCAGTTTATCATATGGCCAGATATAGGGTTATATAGCTGGAAAATGTTTGTAAGTGCTGGCAATGATTTCTCTGGATCAGCCAGGTAAAGCTGGACATTGTCAGCAAACAAGAATATCTTGTGATCAGGTCTCTTTAAACTGGAAGCCTCTTATTGACAGGCAGTCTCTGACTGCAGCTATCAGTTGGGCTAAAATCCATGAGGTAATGTCTTGAGTGCCATGGATGGTCAACCAATCACAATGTCCTTTGTTAAGGATGCATTGCTCATCAACCAGAACACTGTTTAGGGTGGTTTTGAAGTCTCAGTGCCTTGGGGACTCCATGCTGGTGTCCATTTAAAAAAAAAGATTGTTATTTTCTTTCTGAAGAACAGAAAGGTGAATACACAGCATTTACATTATGCTTTAATATTTGATCATGACTGGGGGAGGACCACCATGGATTTGTAACACTAACAAGGATAACAATCTAATTACATCCAAACAAGCACTTTTATCTAAATGATATATATATATATATATAGGCAGTATAAACTCAGACCAAGATGTACCAGTTGGACATGAAAACAACGCAACTCTGCTAAATCTCCTGAAGTCTAAGACTTTCTGAAAGAACAACTCACACAAATATTACCATTTAATAATGCATATGATATACAGAACCATTGAATACTAAGTATAGCATTGCAATTAATATTACAAGGGAATAATGAAGACTTTACTTGAAGCCTATTACCTTAACTAAAACATTCATCTATAGCATAGCTTATGTGACAACTACCACAATTTTCACACTGCTTTTGCTACTAACTTACTTAACCACATGTAACCATGAACACTATTTTGATGTTCAGTCAGTGTCAGTCTGGTAACTGCTAATGCGGAGAGATAGCAAAGCTGAGGTTACCTAGGTCTGGATTTACAGCTAATGGAACAGATGAAGAAAACACAGCCCTGTTTCACTGGTGTACTTACAGCGTCAGACTGGCCTGGTCCGATACCTGGAAATTTTCAAGTGGGCCCACCCGCCCTATGTACTTAGCCTACTGTTAGTATAGCAGTGTGTGTATTGAGGGGGGCAGCAGGTAACAAGTAAATCAAATAGCACTGGACCCCTCTGCCTTTGTTGTTTGCCACCAAACAACTGCTTATAATAAACTTAAGTAAAACAGGAAAGATTAAGTACACAGAGAACAATCTTCCTTCACTGATTAGATGCACTTATTAAATACAAGCACTTCCCGCCCTACCTCAAGTTCCCTTCATGGCTCTTGCCATAAGCTAATTGGTCAGTGGTGTGAGGGGCAGTGGTGAGCATTTGTGGCAGACTCTTTAGACAACTGCATTTTCTAATTCTTCCATTTCATGAAAATCCTTCCTTTTGTTGTTAGAGTGAAGTGGAGATTGAGGTGTTGTGTGGCTGAAAGAGACCAGACCTGACTCCCGACCTGAGGAGAATGACTCATGGAGGCAGTGGCCATGAGTTACTGTCCAACAGTTTGTTTTTGTTTATTTTGCAATTTGCATCAGTTGCCTTCCATTGCTCCTGAGACGGGTAAAAGAAAAGGATGGCAATGGGCTACTGTGCCTTGGTTGTTGGGTGTCAATTATTGGCACGCAAACCCACAGTGTCTTACTTTCACATCTAGAGTACATGGCAGGTGATGCATTTCTTTTCAGTTTCACTGTGCCTTCCTCTCAGCTCAGCTCCATTTCTCTCTCTCCCATCCTACCCTCTACAACTACAGGCAGCTTTGGCTGGGCCAAGACAGCAAGCAGGGAGTGGAGTCAGTGGGTCAATGGATGGGCCACATCTGTAGGGCTCTACTAGCTGGCAGGCAGGGAAGACAGTCTTAAAAAGCCCTCATGTCGTGTGTCTGAGCACTGTGCTCAGCCCAGGAGCAGCACCTGGACTGGCACTATACAGAGCAGCACTGGCCTGGAGAGAGACAGAACATCAGAGAAGTAACTGTGCACACAGTCTGAGGATCTGGATCCTCATCCTGCTGTCATTTGCATGGAATGTCACTGCTGAGCTGCTGGTTGGTTAATAACACTTCAGACTTTTCTCTTTTCTGGATAAAAACAAAGGAAAAAAGTGCCCTGGGTTAGTTCCCTCTCCCCGTTCTCACTTTGATTTGATGCTTGCCGGGGGACAAGTTTGCAAAAAATGTTTGAGTGAGTTGCATTGAGGAGGTCATACTTTTCAATGAAAACTGTTAAATGTGAATCCATATTTATACTGTAGATATACCCAAATAGGCTTTCTTTGCTGTTTCTCAGTCAAATGTTTTCTGCAGATTGATGCTGGCTGAAGAAACCATGCTGTAATCTAAAGTAAGAGTTGACTATTCTACAGGAGAACTACACTGAATGTGTAAGTCATCTCTTCCATAGAGGCAGTGTTTTAAAATTAGTGACATGGAGTTCTCTGAGGTAGGCTGGTGGAAAATTCCGATCTGATTGGACAGTTTCATGGATTATTGACAGAACAATCTGATTGCATCTCTGCAATGCCATTATCTACCTACAAAGGCACTGTGGGTATACAAATGCTAATGAACACAAAACGGAACTCCAGATATGCTAATGATTAATGAGCAGCTGACCTAACATTCTGTCAGTAGCTCACTGCATGAAGAAAACATCCTCATTTCATGGAACAATCTGAGAGTTGCACGCTCTTAAATTGCTCACTCCAAAAATAACCAACCTGGATTCTCACTGGCAGGTTGCTTTGCCCCTGGCATACCAGAGCAAATCAACTTGGCCAACCTTTACAGATGCAGTCACTTGTAGAGGTTGTACCAGTAGACCAGACCCTAGTTATTACTGCTGCTTTGCTAGCTTACTTGTTTGTTGATGCTGTGGTTTCCTAAGCTTCCCCCCCCCCTTATTTTTTCTGGTTCCCAAGCTGGGAATCTCATCCAGGTCCCTGACCCCTACTGTTAACTGCAACTGCTATGAGTAAAAGTCCACTGGTTTGTTATTTTAAAGTTTGTGGCTTTCTGAAATATGTTGCAGTGAGCAACAAAATGGAGACCTGACAACCACTGGATGGTGGCGTTAGTGGCCAACCACTGATATGTGTTCTCTATGTACTCAGAACCTGTTACATGCTGGGATCACCACCTGAGGAGTGAGAGAGAGAGAGAGAGAGACAGACAGACAGACAGACAGAGACAGACAGACAGAGAGAGAAAGAGAGAAAGAGAGAGAGAGATGCATGACTCTGGAGCCAGGGTTTTCAGCAGACAATGACAGAGGGTGAGTCCAATTCCAGCAACAACACTGGTTATTCTATAGGCTTGATGAGGGCATGCCAGCAGGAAGGGACCTGTATGTTGCTGCTATTTTTTTTTTATTTTGCTCTTTTTATAGCTACCAGGATTGCTTAAATGTAGGGGAGTTGTTTACTGGGGAAGGGGGACTAAATTGGGTTTGCTCTTGCTATAGATAGATCTGGGACTAAAATTGGGAGTTAAGTCGCCCTCCCCACTTATTTGTTTGTAGGGGATCCACACCACCCATTTTAGATTTAAAACCCACTCGGCCAGGCTGTAAGCAGTCCTTGAGTCCTCCCCCAGTAGTGAGTCACCAGTAGTTCGAGTTTATTGCAGGAAAGACTCCGTTGAGCAAGCTCATTCACAAGGAGGTCCTGAGGCACATACACATACAGTTCGCAATTACATAGACAGGAGATATAAAATGTAGAACAACAAAGAAAAAATACATAACACAAGAGGTATACACAATAGAAGTCCTTATACTATATATGCAGTACATTCCAGCTTTAACCTTGTCCTAAATTATGCAACACATTTCAGCTTAATAAGTAGAGGGCCAGTTGGTACCTAGGAAGTTGACTTGGCATTGGGGGCCTAGTAGCACCTACATATGTCTTTTAATTTAGAGATAGCTAGTGTTTTGTAGGAGTTAATTGATACGATGCTGGTTGGCTTCAGCATGGCTTATAGCTGGTTCCAAATGTTTAGGAGGGTGTATGAGACAGCTCTTTGGCCAGCTGTGGTACGTGTCCTGGGAACATCTAGTTGGATAAGGTTAGATTTCCTTAGGGAGTAGACACTATGCGAGATGTGTGTGAGAGACATTAAACAGACAGGCAGTTTGTGGAGTAGTAATTTGAGGGTCCAAATGCCAGCATGCAGGAGGCGTCTGGTGGCAAGAGAGGTCCACCCAACTGCTGCATAAAGATCACAGTGGTGCGTCCTGTATGCAGAGTTAGTAATGAAGCGAAGAACATGGTGATAGAGTACGTCCAGTTTAGATAGGCTCAAGGTTGGGGATGAGATAAAGATAATGTCTCCGTAATCAAGCAAGGGAAGGAAGGTTGCTTGGACAAGTCTTTTGCGGGTCACAAGAGAAAAGAGGGTCCTATTTCTAAAGAAGAAACCCAAGCGTGCTTTAAGCCTCTTTGATAGATCCTCGATGTGGTCGTTGAAGGAAAGCTTGTTGTCAATCCACATACCTTGATATTTAAATTTAGGTACGACTTCCAAGGGTTCACCTAGGGATGTGACTATGAAGTTTTTAGGTGGGGTAGGTAGGGCACCAGACAAGGCAAGTCTCGAGAAAATCATTGTCTTGGTTTTTTTGGCATTTAAGAGAAGCTTGACATTGATAAGGTTGTTTTCTAACTGGATAAAGTCAGCTTGGAGTGCTTCCCTGACTTCAGTTAAGGACGAGCCTGATGCATACAAAGCCGTATCATCCACAAAGAAATATATGCTAGAGTTCTTTATGTGGGAGTCAAGGTAGTTGATGTACAGGGAAAAAAGGATTGGTCCTAGGATGGAGCCTTGAGGGACTCCTCTGGCGATTGGAAGGGGGGGGCAGATAGTGGGCCATCAGCTTTGACTTTTTGTATCCTTCCCGTAAGATAAATGTTAAACCACTGTAAGGTAAGTTGAGTGGCACCTATGTAGGCAAGACAGGTGATTAGGAGGTGATGGTCTACAGTGTCGAAGGCCTTACTGAGGTCTAGAAAAGACTGCACCAGTAACCTTCTTGGTGTCCATAGCATGGATCCAGTCATTAGAGACTTTAGCCAAGGCTGAGATGGTACTGTGTTTTGACCTGAAGCCAGATTGGGCTGGGTTTAGGAGTGAGTGTGCTTCAAGGTGATTTTTTAGTTGGTTGTATATAGGTTTTTCCAGCACTTTGGAGAGAACGGGCAAGATAGAGATAGGACGGTAGTTGTTCAAGTCACAAGGATCTCCTGATTTGAAGAGAGGAAGAACATGGGCAGATTTCCAGCAGGATAGAACAGTGGCTGTGGTAATAGAGAGGTTGAAGATGTGAAGGACTGGGGCTGTGAGCTGGGCATAGCCTAACCGCAAGAAAAATGATTCAAGGCCATCGTCCCCTGCACTTTTCTTGGTGTCAAGGCTAAGAATTATGTCTTCGACTTCTTTGTAGCTAAACAGGCACAACTGGAAGGGATGAGGTGGAGTAGCATGTGTAGAATCTGGGCTAGTGTTGCTATTCACTCTGCTAGCATATGGGAAGGAGTCAAATGCCAACCCGGCAGTGGCAAAGTGAAGGTTAAGTCCTTCGAGGATTCGCTGTTTATTTTCAACCATCTCCTCCTTGGCCAGAATTTTGGTGGGAAGGGAGGAAGCAGCAGGATGGCCTTCAATGGATCTCAGTGTCTTCCAGATTTTTTGGGAGTTCCGTTTGGCCTGCTCCAGAGTGGAGATGTAGAAGTTTGCTTTAGTAGCATGTACACTTTTAACACAGACATTTCTGGCAGTTCTAAATGCCTGCCAGTCTGCCGGGTTCTTTGTGTGCCTGGCCCTAGCCCATAGCTTGTCTCTATTGGTAAGTGCAGATTTGAACTCCTGGGTGAGCCGCGGATGCGAGATATTCCACACCCTCATTTTAATAAGAGAAGCATGCTTGTTAATTAGGGTGGTGATGTTGTCATTTAGGACAGAGATGGCGGCATCAGCAGATTTGACAAGATACAGGTCTTGCCACCTGATCGTAGCTAGATCGGTTAGGATGTTTACTGAGTTGAATTTATGGAACAAGCATTTGATTCTGAATTTAGGGTGCTGCTGGGTTTTAGATTGGAATCTTGTACATACAACGATACTGTGGTCGCTCATGTTGTTATGGAAAACTACAGAATGTGAGATTTTTTGCGGATTCGAAGTTAAGATGACATCTAAGAGTGAGCCGTTGGCAGAGTTAGAAGCATTGATTCTTGTGGGTTCAGTTACTATCTGTATAAGACCCAGCTCATCACAGATGGCTTTTAGGGAGTGGAATTTAGCAGTGAGCCAATCCATATTGAAGTCCCCTAAGATTATTGTTTCCGTGTTAGCAGCCAAAGTTATGGATTTCAACACATTAAGAATTTCTGTGCCTCCTGACGGGGGTCTATAGCCACCAATGATTGTGATGCACTCTGAGGATGGAAGGTGAAGTTTAAGCAACACAATCTCGTATTCCTTGGGCTTAGTTTTACAGGAAATGCTGCTAACATCAAATTTTGATTTGGCATATACAACCACTCCCGCCCCCCCCGAATCCCTATCAGCCCTAAAGAGCTTGAAGCCCAGTATAGTAATTTGTGGATCAGTGTTGGTCTTTTTTAGCCATGACTCAGTAATTATAATCAGATCTGGGTCAGTGTGGGCTGCCCAAACTTGAAGATTATCAGGTTTTTTGAGCAGGCTTAGAATATTGGCAATCATCAGTTTCATCCCAGGAGCAGCTGCAAACTCTGACAGAGAAGTCATTTGAGCTAGGGGACCTAGATTTATTTCAACATTGCCTGAACAGAAAAGGAGAATTAGAAACATTTTCTTGAGGGCATTTATCAGGTAGAAGTGGGCTGTCTTCATATGGGTTCTTCTGTGGTGTTCTGTCATTGAGGTACATCTAGCCAGGGTATAGGAGATGCTGACATGGCCGTTCAAGACTAGCAGGGGAAGTGCACGGAAATACATTGGTGAAGGGAGGAGGGCCAGAGGTGAGGGATGAGAATTAAAATGAAAACCTGACAGATTAAGAGTAGGGAAGCAATATGAAGATGCAGCAGGAACTATGATTGTGGGTTCCCAGGCTGGGATGACTTCTGACTTAGCATGGATCAGTGCTTTATGAGTCATACTTTTTGCTAGGATTAGAAGTAGAATGATAATGTAGACCATACTGCCCACGATTGAGTACAGTGATCTGTGCAGAAAGACCAAGAATCCCTCTAGTGGCAGGTCTGTATAACCTGCTAATGGAAAACTTCGATTACACACTTGAAATGTGCTTAGTTCTATCGAAAATCTATTTGTAAAAAGTGCCAGGTGGCAGAAGCAGGGGAAAAGTCCTGGCCAATCAGAGCGGGTTTGCTGGAAGTGTCCGTGTTCTGATTGGCTGCACTGTCCAGTACCTTCCAAGGAGCTGCAGGTGGGCGTCCTGGTCTCAGTCAGTCACTGGCTGGGTGCTGGCTGACCATGGGGGAGCTGAAGCAGCCCTGTTCAAGGGCAGGCAGCTGGAGAGAAGAAAAAAGAGCAGGTTTTAAATAGCATAGAGGTTAGGATGGGTTAGATTTGAGCAGTTTAGCAAGACAAAAGGGAGTTAGACTTTTCGGCACCAAGGCAGAGTGCGTGGATGGGGGGGTACAGGAGGAGCACTGAGACAGAAGAGGTGTAAGCACTTTAAAACACTAGTAGAAATTACAATCTAGCTAAATCAGTTGAAAAACTTCTATTACACACTTGAAATGTGCTTAGTTCTATCGAAAATCTATTTGTAAAAAGTTCCAGGTGGCAGAAGCAGGGGAAAAATAGGTCCAGTGCTGTAGTCCAGTGCTGCATGATGACCCCGATTCTCCCATCACCTTTGGGCCAAAATGCTGATATTCAGCATTCTCGCAAGTGGTATGGGTGACTGCCTATTGCGTGGTGGTTTCATTTGTGGATGGGAAGTTTTGGCTGAGAATGGGCAGGAGTGGACTCGCATGATGGTATCAACTTGCGTTTTTTAATGTTTAGTCAGGAAAGGGAACTGGCGACAAACTTCAGTGGGAAAGCTGAGATGTTTTTTTTTTTATTTGAAAATTGATGATTGGAAAGAGAATAGGGGATACAAAGTACATGACACAGGCACAGATCAGTGGGTGGGAATACTGTTTTTGGCCAAGCAGGTGGGGACTACATTTTATGTCCAAAGAGAGATACATACTGTATGGGTAAGGAAGGTGGATACAGTGCAAATAAAGCAAGCACATGCCTGAATCCACACTTTTAACAGCTTTCAGACAAAGGAAAAACTTGCACAACAAAAGTTTTACCTGATATGTGCTGATTCTTTTATTTGAAGTGCAATGTGCATCACCGCTGCTATAGTAATCTCAGAAGTTTTAAAAGGCATAGTCACTCTCTTTGTGTCAGTTTATATTGGTGTTGCAGACTAGATGCTACTTGAAGATACCATATTTAAAACTGATGAACAAAGTGGATGATTTGATACTTTTTAGTGGACCAACAAGAGATTTACAGATATTTAAAAATTGAGAATTTTATTCTTTGAATATAGTGGAGGCATTTAGTTTTTGAGTTCTGGTGGGAAAAGAGTCATGATCGGGACTTCGTACAACACAAAGCATTTCTTTTAATGTGGTGTTATCGAATGTTGTTCTGTATGATGTGTTTTTTAAACAATATGTTTTCACTTCACTTGGACGCTAGTCACACTCCTGTGGTATGTATTCCTTTCATGGGTTGACATAAAATGAGACTTCAGTCTGGTTTCCCAGCAGTCTTTTACAAACTGCACATGTACGAAATTCATTAGGCCTAGCACATGGCCCGAAAGGAACAGAGATGCTCAAGTGGTGTGTTTTCTGCAGTGCCAATATGAACTAAGAGACTGTACCTTTTTAAACTTATGAGATTACTGTAGCCACTGTAATGCATGTTGCACTTCAAATAAAGGAATCGCCACATATCACATGAACTCCTTTTGTTGTACAGTTTTTTGTTTTCCTGAAAGCTGCTGAAAGTGTCCAATCAGGCAGATGTTGGCTTTATTTACGTTGTATCCAGTATCTGAATTTTGGCAATAGCCCATGGCACTGCGGCCAGCTCTCCATGTATGGGAAGCCACCACCACTGAATGGGTTGGGAAGCCTTGATGGATGTAGATGCATTTTGTTTAATCACTGTGTGGGGTGAGGGATAGACAACTGGGTAGCTGGTTTTGCAGTAGTACCTGGGTGTTCTGGTGGGTGGGGTTCTGGTCTGCGTTTCCTTCCAATTCAGGAGAGAGCAGGTAACCTGGACTCTAGAGATGCAGCGAAGTTGATCCATTTAATGAAAAATTCACCTTTTGTAACTTTGTCTTACTTTTGTTTGTATTTTTAAGTGCAAATTGCACTTAAAAAACCAAAGCAAAGAGAAGTTAGAAATGGCTAATATCAACCCCATTCCATGGTGTCTAATGGTAACCCCTCCCCCGTGCCGATCGCCGGCCCCCAATGTTCAAAATAAATAATTGTTTTAATTAAATCCCTATTGCCTACTGGTCCCTCCTTTGATCACTGGCCACCAATGAAAATTCCTAGTGTCTAGTGTGCCCCTCCATCCCCTTGCCAATCACTGATGGCTGTAAAATATTAACAAAATCCTAGGTGTCTAGTTGTTCCCCCATCCCACCGGTTGCAGGCCCTCAATGTACAAAATAAATATTTTTTTAATTAAATCCCTGTTGCCTACTGGTGCCCCCCTTTGATCACTGGCCACCAATGAAAATCCCTGGTATCTAGTGTGCCCTCCAACCCCCCTGCCAATCGCTGATGGCTGTAAAATATTAACAAAATCCTTGGGGCTGGATATTCAAACTGCTCCATTCTGTGGCGCAAGCTCTTGCGCTGCTCAAAATAATTGCGTTGGAGTGTGGCCGGGGCGATATTCAACGGAGTTGTGCTATTGAGCAACTCCTTTGAATATCACCCCCCTGCCATGCGCCACCGCAAGTGGTCAGAGTGGAGCATTCAAGATGTGGTGGCACAAGTTCCATTGCGCCATGCGCAAATTTCCGATATTCAAAAGGTGACATGCAAATGGGGCCATAATTCATGCAAGGTGCAGGGGGGGCCATTTGCATCTACTTATGGTCCCATTTACATGCCATTAGCATGCAGGTGCACCAATCCCTGACGACTTGCGCATGGTGCTCTTCCAGGCAGCAGCCGTCGGGGACCCATGCCCCCTGCAGCCCGATCGCAGCCATAATTGTAGTAATCCCCCCTCCTCCCGACTGGCCCAATCGCGGGCACACCCATAGTAATCCCCCTTCCCCCCACTAGCCCAATCGCAGGCAGAACAGAGTTTAACCCCCCAAGAACAAAATCCCTGGTGGTCCAGTGGACAGTGAAGCCCGATCGCGGGCATTAGAGTCCACCCCAAGGTCCAAGTCCCTGGTGATCTGGTCCTCACCCCACCTACCCCACCATCAGCGGTGGGTGGCAGCACCAACCGCCTGCCGCCACCACCTGCAGACTGACTGCTCAGTAGGGCTGCCGTCCATTGGTTCAGAGCAAGAGCCAATGGGCGTGCACACTCTCTCGCCACAAGGCAGGTCCAGATATGTGAATGAATTCTTTATTCACATATCTGGATTATATACTCGTTGCATCAAACTGCATGCCCATTAGCTCTTGCTCTGAACAATGGGCATGCAGCCTACTGAGCAGTTGACCGTGGGGCGGGCGGGACGGCAGGCGGTGGGTGCTGCTCGCCGCTGATTTGGGACTGGGGTGGTGGGGCTCATGGGTGGGTGGGTGGGCCACTAGATCAGCAGGGTACTTGGACCTTGGCCGGGGTGGACTCTAATGCCCACGATCAGGCTTTGAGGTCCACTGGACCACCAGAATATTGTTCTTGGGGAGGTTGAACTCTATTCTGCCTGCGATTGGGCTAGTGGGGAGGGGTTACTATGGTTTTTCATAATCGGGCCAGTTGGGAGAGGGGGATTACTATGGATGTGCCAATGATCGGGCCAGTTGGGGAGGGGATTACTATGGGTGTACCCATGATCTGGCCAGTCGGGGAGGGGGATTACTACGGGTGTGCCCGCGATTGGGCCAGTCGGAGGGAGGGGGGTTACTATTATGCCTGCGATTGGGCTGCAGGGGGGACACAGGGAGGAAGTGGAGGGCCACCCACAGGTGGCAGCTGCTGTGTTGCGCCCTGCAATGTGGCAGCTCACCTGTGGGTGGCCCTCACTTACTCCTTTTTGCTTCAAAGTTGTGTGCAGGTGCAGGTTGGGGTCATGCCTTTATAACTCTGCACAGCCCAGCTGAATATTGGGCTGTGCAGTTTATGCATGGTTCCTCCCCCTCCAGTGCAGCATGCCTTCATTAGCATTGGGCTGTTGCTCAGCATGACTTGGGGGGCACAACGGCCTCCTGCCGAATATGGCAGAATGGTGCAATTTCGGACTTGCACAGGTGCAACCCTATTGCACATGGCGCAACCCTTTTGAATATCCAGCCCTTGGTGTCTAATTGTCCCCCCATCCAACCGGTTGCCGGACCTCAATTTACAGATAAATTCTGTTTTTAAATTAATTCCCTGCTGTCTAGTGGTACCTTCCCCCATTGACTGCAAGCCCCAAATGTAATTCCTTGGTGTCTAGTGGCCACCCACTCTCACTGTTTGCCGATATATGTAAAACTATTCATTAAATCTCTGGTGTCTAGTGGTCCCCCTCACGCTGATCGCTGACCAGCAATGCACAAATAAATTATTGTTCATCATTAAATCCCTCGTGTCTAGTGGACCACCTACCTTGTCAGGTAGTGCCCAACTACTCCACTCCCCCCCTTCCACTCCAACCTCAAGTGAGCGACCAGCACAGCCCTCCACTCTCCACAATGGTTGGCTGAATGAGCCAGAATGAATGAATGCATAATTGTAAAAGTATTAATTAAATCCTTGATGTCTAGTGGTCCCCAACCCCCCGGCTGAACTCCTGCACCCAATAAACAAATAAATTATTATTCATCATCAAATCCCTGGTGTCTAGTGGATCCTCCACCCTGTCAGGTAGAGCACCACCGCCCCTCTCCCACCCCTACCCTGACCCCGAGAGGGGCGACCGGCACAGCACTTCACTCTTCACCATGGCTGGCCACCCAACTCAGCTGGAATGAATGAGTGCATACTTGTCAAAGTAGCAATTAAATCCCTGGTGTCTAGTGGTCCACCCCACCCTGCTGATCGTCGGCCCCCAATGAAAATCTGGAGTGTCTAGTGTGTGTCCCCCCAGCCAGTTACTGATGGCTATAAAAAATTAACTACATCCTTGGAGTCTAGTGGTTCTCCCCCTTGGCAATCGCTAGCCTCCAATTCCAAAATATATAATGTTTTTGAATTAAATCCCTGGTGTCTAGTGGTACCCCCCTTACGATTGCTAGCCCCCAATGTAAATCCATGATGTCTAGTGGTCACCCCCTCTTCTCCAATTGATGTCAAATAAAGGAATAATGGTAATGGGGGGTACTGGTGAGAGCAACATGGCTGCATCTAACTCTGCTAAGTTCCACTGTGTCAGGGCTTGATTTGCCCCTTTCTCTGCTGCTATAAAATATGGCAAAAAACCTTATGCTGAAAGAAGGAGCAGAGTTAAGCATGAAGCTTATTGAAAGATTTCTTTCCCCAAAAATAGTAGTTGGGAAGCAGGCTTCACATGCTGCTCCCACAGGGGGAAACGGCTTCTCCAGCTTCACTTCAACTCATTCTGACATGAGTGCAAAGGTAAAAGTCCCCCAGAAGCTGACTTTAACTACTTTGCAGTCATTCCTAATGGAATTTCAGGCTGACGCTAAAAATAATCTCTCTGAGATAAAGTCTTCATTTATCGACAATGTCCTCCATTGCGAGAGCACTGAAAATAAGATTGTTGCTGTTGAAGAATGAGTTACAGCCTCAGAAAAGAACGCCGAGAAACTAGCAGCAAGGAATTTGGCAGTAGAAGGGGCAATGAACACCACTTGGCATGAACAAATTAACACTACGTGGACATTTGAGAAAATTGAGAACACATTGCTCCAAAGAAACCTGCATTTGATTGGACTCTCTGCAGCAGTACCTGATTTGGAGCTTAAGCAAGACATTGAAAGAATATTGACACTGACTCTTCTGAACTGCCAGTTTGTTTTGAATCTGTCTTTTGACCACAAGATAGAACGCAACAAGATACTGCTGAAGTATGGGCAAGGTACGTGATCTGCACCTTCCCAACTATTTTGCAAGGAAATAGGCTGTTGCAGCGAGTTAAGGGATTTATTTACGAGGGTGTAAAACTTCACTTATACCCTGATTTTTGCTTAGCTACACAGTGATGCAGAATGCATTTCATAACATTTAGAACTCAGTTTCAACAAGCAGGAGTAAATGCTGTTCTCCAGGCTCTGGGCAAATTGAAGGTCACTTTCCAAAACAAAGATGACTTTCATGGATGTAGTTAAAGCATAAGAGTTCTATGAAAAAAAAATATTTCCCTGCCTACACAGTTGGATTCAGAGGAGGAAGATGAAGACAAATACATAGTAAATAATATACAGCATATACCAATGTCTAAAGAAGATGATTAAATTTGACCAGAAGCATTAATTAATGGAACTAGTTTCCTAAGATGAGGGACATTGCCCTAAATGCTCCTTTTTTTTCTTTAAATTTGGTGATTTAAACCTTGGAGTTGGCAGGGGATAGACAAAGTTTGTGTTATTCTAAGATGTTTGAGTATCTTAATAAGGACAATATGCCTATAACCACCTGGAAAAAAAGAGTTTTTTTTGTACTTTTCGTTCTTACTTACATTTGGTTGTATTTTTGAGGTCTGTTTTGTGTTATAACAATTTGTATGAAAGTGAATTTCTCTCTGAATAAAAAAATAAGTATTAAAAAAAACAGGAACATGCCTTACAGGGTGGGTGTTACGCTGGGATAACATCCCACCTTGGGTGGTTGAGACTGAGGCCACAGGCCGAGGGCGGCCATCACCCCAGAAGGGATGTTATCGCAGCATAACACCCACCCTGAAGGTTTTATTCCTATTATACAATAACTCCTAAGTTTAAGAAAATGAAAAATATGGAAGAAGTATATTTAGATTAGATTTGTTGCTGATTTTTTGAATGAGTAATTTACTTTCTAAAAAAATAGTGCCAGTCTATGGTTTTGCCCAGCAGATAGAGCTGTACCATTGTAAGTGTTGGTCAGCAATCTCAAGTGTCCCACCAGGCTGTACCTTTGTGTATTATTACAATTTTGTTTTTCCCCTGCAGTTTATTTCTGTCTGAGGTGATCAGTTATTGATGGGAGCCCACCCCCCCCCATGTTGCCGCTGTCATCCCTGCACCTCCAGTCCCATTCTGACAAGTGCCAGTGGTGAATCTGGAAAGTCGTTTTGGCATTTTCCCCCATTGATCTGATGCTGGTGGTCATCCTGGGATCAGGCAAAATATTTTCCCCCTGACTGCCACAAGGACAGTTTAAACCGAGGAAGCTGATGGAGCCCACAAAGATTTCCTGTTTTCATTGGCAGGTTCAACATCAAGTCACTGTGACACAGATACAGTGTTTTCCAGAAATAGAAATCTTAGCTTTTGGCATGGAAAAGGGAAGATTATACTGGATTCTTTTCCCATTTTCTGTGGGTCGGTTGGCGGGAAGTGCCGATGTTGAGTGACTTGGGGAGCACTGGTCCTGAGCAGAGTGGGGAGTGCTGAAGCTGCTGCTTGGGACAGCTCTGGAGGAATCTTTTTTTTTTTTATTTAATGTGGTCGGTCTGTGCTGTGGGACTAGATCCAGGATGTTATGCTGGGATAACATCCTGGGTCCAGTCACACTTTGACCAATCACAGAACAAGATTATTTCTTGCCATTGTATAATATTAATTAAATCCCTGGTATCTAGTGGTCCCTCTTCCACCAATCACTGACCCCAATGCACAAATACATTATTATTCATCATTAAATCCCTAGTGTCTAGTGGACCCTCCACCCCCCCCCACCCATTCAGGTAGTGCCCCACCACCCCACCTCCAACACCACGATCCCGAGCGGGTGCCAGCACAGCCCTCCACTCTCCACCATGGCTGGCCACCCGACTGAGTTGGAATGAATGAGTGTACACTTGTAAAGGTATTAATAAAATCCATGGTGCATAGTGGTTCCCACCCACTCTGGCTGATCACCAGATGCCAATGCACAAATAAATAATTATTCATCATTAAATCCCTAGTATCTAATGGACCCCCCAACCTGTCAGCAGATGCCTCACCATCCCTAGTCCCCCTGACCCTGACCCCAAGTGGGCAAACAGTACAGCCTTCAACTTTCCACCATGGGTGGCCACCCGACTGAGCTGTAATGAATGTGTGTCTACTTGTAAAAGTACACACTCATTCATTCCAGCTAAGTAGGAAGGCCATCTGTGGTTGAGAGTGGATGTCTGTGCTGGTCGCCTGCTCAGGGTTGGGGTGGTGGGGGATTGGGTTGGTAGGGCACTACCTGATGGGTTAGGGGTGGGGGGGTCCACTAGACACCAAGGATTCAATGATGAATAATAACTATTTGTTCCTGGGGACTGGCGATAGGTGTGGGGTGGGACCACTAGACACCAGAAATATATTCAAAAAAATTATTTGTCTGTGCACTGGGGGCTGGCAATCAGCGGGGGGCACTAGATGCCAGAGACGTAATTATAAAAAAAAATGTATTTGTGCATTTGGGCTGGCGATCGGCGGGGAGGAGAAACCACTACACACCAGGGAAGTACTTTGTGCTCGAGCCTCGCTCCATGAATTGCAAGAATTTTGTGAATTGCACTTGGCAGATTATGCCACATTCACAAATTAATTCATGGAATGGATTTTGAAGACTTCATCCATCTCCTCTGGGCTCTATATCCTTTGCCTGAATGGCAGGCAATTAGGAAAACCAGGCTAGCTCCTTAAACACTGGGTATTCCCATATTAGATATTTGGATAGTCTTGCGATAGTCTTGTTATATGTGTTTGGAAAATTATTCTTCTGCCCAATTCTGCCAATTGGTGCTACACTGCCATGAGGGATAACCTGGGTCATGTATTAATTTATTTATTGATTGATTGATTTTTTTTTTACTGGGATAGGAAGGCTAGACTGTATTGCCTATTTTCAGCTGGGGGTAGGAAGAAGCAATCTAATTGAAAATGAACCAGTTTACAGTATGCTGTTGGTGGTATTTTAGTGAAAGGGGAACATTTGTACATGGAAATTCCCCTGTTCTATTTTAAGAATTGACATGGGATATTTACTTTCTTTACCTCCTCCTCAGAAATAGCAGACAGGACCTTGGTTTCATGTCTCATCTGGAGGACTGCATCCTCCGGCAGATCAGCATCCCCTTAGTAATGCATTTAGGTACCTGCATTTATGGTATGATCCTAATCCTGATGTGGGGCTAGAACCAACAACTTCCTGGCTCAAAGGCAGATGTACTACCAACTGAGCCATGCTGACACCTCTCTTGGTTTTGTCATCCCTGCCCTTTATTGGTATGATGTTGAGTGTGATGTGAAGGCACCATGCTCTGAACTTGAGAGGGGGGTGATGTATTCTCTGCTGTCATTGCATTCTGTGATGGGACATCAACCCCTTATAGAAAGGAAGGTTGAAGGGATGCAAATGAAGGAGAGACTGAGGGCACTCGACTGAAAGCATAGTTGTTCACAGTCCATCCTGCTGGATGAGGATGAGAGCTTTGCTTCCAATACTATAATATCTAAAGTAGAGTAGTTGCTGCCATTTGGGTCTGGAGTGGGAGCTTTGCAGTTATTAGGTCATTTATTTATTTATTTTTTACTTTATTTATGCCCGGACTCCTACGAGGCATCCTTCAGAGGTGCCCACATGATCCTGCCCCTACTTCTCCCCGCAGTGACCAGCCACCATTGGTTCACCCTCTCACAAAGGAACTTCCCAGCATTCCAGATCAACCCCCAGAACCGGGACCGCCTTCCCACGGTGGTTCTTTACTTTTTGTTAGAGGGTCCATCCCCTCGAGATGTTGGCCTGGAACCCTGATGTGGCATGGTCCTGCATTAGGGATGAGAGGGAGATCACTGGAGCCTTCGTCATCTTCTTGGGAGCCGGGGTATTTTTAGAGTTTTTTGTCCCTTTCCACCCCTCTGGTGCATGGCTTGCAAGGCAATGTAATGCCGTGACTCCCCTCACCCCTGGCGTTCACTGTGCTTGCCCATTTGGTGCACCCCTGACCGCCACCAAAGGTCGCTCGAAGAGCGAGCAACACTCCCACCCTCCCCGGGAAAAGAGAGCAGTCATCCAGATGCTTAATCTCTTCCAACCCCTGCCGACCCCCGGTGACTCCCAGCTCGTTCCTGAACCCAGTCACCGGCATGACGCAAGGTGTGGCTTTCAATGCATCAACTCTCAGTGCCACCGGGCCTGCTATTAGGTCATTTTTAAAGTTTGTTAAAGCACATATGGGATGGATTAGAGAAAATGTTAAAATGGGGACATCATATATATATATATATATATATATATATATATATATGTGAGAAAAATTAGTGCAGCAGACGGTCCAGCAGTAGGAGGAAAAGTGCACACAAAAAAGGCTTCCCAGGCTGACTTGATAGCGTCCAATAGCAGCACATTCAGAGGCGCTTCATTGGCCCATGGTTCATGGCTGGGTGTGCAGATGGCCGGGGGAGGGGGAAGGGGAGTAAAAAAAAAAATCACAGCAAGAACAGTGAAGTGAACAAAACGTCTGGGCAGAAAAAAAATGAAAGAAAGCTGGGTATACTAAAGAAAAGATGTAGCCAAGGTTAGAAGGGATGAAAAGCTAAGGGAAAAATGGGGAACAATCAGAGAAAAAGATAAATATTATCACTAATACTGCAGATGTTCTCTTTTTTATATTTTTCAAATTTTTGTCACTGCAGAACAATATGGAAATACAAATATATGTAATACTAATAATACTAGACTTGTTTAAGTAAGAAACGCATAGGCCTCAATCTCCAAAGGTGCCTTGGTGGGGAGTTTGAGCTTAAACATTGATTTTTTTTGTTTTAAAGGGGAACCATCAGCTTTGCAGGACTATGAGGTACCTATGTAACAAAATGCAATGTAATATTGTAGGTGGGATCACAGGATCAGCTACATAAAAAAACAACATTATTTTTAATTAAGTGAGTAAAAAAAAATTATATTCTGTTTTAATAAATCAGGACCACATGTTCCCACAGCATTGCTGCAGGGGACAGGAACTGAGAGTTCATGGTTGACAAATTTTCTACAGGGTAGTTGTGCTACTAAAATGGAACTAAAACCTCTGAAATAGTCAGGAAGTATAACCAGTAACAGAATAGCTTTCTTCTAAATAGAATACATGCTGTTATTTTATGGTGGAAAATTTGGCTACAGTTTGTGCACCAGGGCATACTGCTGTCAGTAAAATTCAGGCTGCAGCTTGTACACTAGCACATATCGTGGTTAGTACCAGGGACCCCATGGCCTAATTTCCAGGTGGGCCCTTTGCTACCCAGTCCAATCCTGTGTACTTAGTAGAAATGGGTGCTGAAAAGGAAGATATACAAAACTACAAGCAGGGAGGATTCTCCAGATAGGGTATGGTTGGGAGATAGAAGACAGGGGTGTATATTGCCAGGTCATTTTCCGGCCCTGCCTACTGTCCTCCCTCCCATCAACCTATTTGCCCTCAAGCACATCCTATGCTCATTTTACTCAATGCCTGTGCTAATTTGCCTTGCTGTTGTCCCAAATCAGGAGCTCTATGTTTGGTCAATGCTGGATGAGTTTCCCCTATGGTTTTGAAGCACACTAATGAAAGAGGTGTCTTTTGTAACTCCCATTTCTCATTCTGTTTTAGTGGGTATAATAAGCTGCTGCCACTGCATTAGCAGTTGCCTTTTGACTTCTAAGGCCATAGTATAAATTAACGGCTTGTGTCTCATTGCCTGGCCACTTAGGAAGTGAAGTATCCCCTAATGTCCAATGAGGAGGGGAGTTTCATCCTGGATATTTTACTGATTTATCCATGACCCCATCCCAACAAGGTCTCAGCTCCAGACAGGACTAATGTGGCGTGCCATCTCCAGCATTCATTTTTAATTGCAACTCCAATCTTGACCAGTCTGTCTTGAGTATGATGCCACTAGCTCAGCACTTTCTTTTGAATAAGTTGGGTTTTGAGATCTGGAGTGCCTCGATGGGTTAGGATCCAGTATCTCTGCCATGCCTCTGGTGTTATTTCCAATTTTTTCTGAGGCCCACTTCAGCATGTTCCCAATCTGGGGCATGCAAGTGCTGTAGATGAGCATAAATCAGTCTTCCTTTTTTACCTTTCAGAAGCATTTATAGGTCTGGAGTTTTCCACATTGCAGCACGATGATAGCCGTGCACAGTGCTCAACCCGTTTCCAAAGCACATTCCAGAGCTGTAAACATGTCCAGTGATCTGCTCTAGTAAGGTGGTATTCTTCCTTTAACTGCTGAAAGGACTTCAAGGTTAAAATTAAAGGGCATATAGCATCTCCAAGTACCCTGATACCTTGCTTATCCTAATGGGACCAGTGTACAACTGTGCCTGCTATCAGGAGCTTGAGGCTATTCCATAGGGACTCTGAGAGACCCAGGGAGAAATCTTTTCATTTTGAGAAGGTATGGAGATTCTTGAAAAAGGATCATGTGAACTCATTAGATAACGAGGGCTGCACATTCCTGTTTTTCAAGTGTCCAAAGTAGTGTCTGAGGAGGTTTAGTACAATGCAAGACCTGTTCTGTTGTGACCCACACAGGTGTCAGCACATCCTGTTGCACCCAGGACTGCCCTTTCTTGATTGCTCGAGCCAAGTACCCAGTGCCATGTAGCATTCCAGACTCAGGACATACTTGCGCCTTAAGAAGTTGTTTCCCAAAATGTGGGGTTTTCTGGCCCCTTAAAAAGGAGAACAACTTGTCCATTTTCTGCTACCATCTTTCTGTGATTCACATGGGCAGATTAGTAGTGCAGTAGTTGATTTTTGGGAGGGCCATCATTTTTATGGCAGTGAGTTTGTCAGGCTGAGTGAGATTTAATTTTTTCCACCTCTCCATGTCGAGTACCAGTTCCGATAGCAGTGGCTGCAGGTTTGCCATGGGCCATTCATCTAGTTTATGGGAGACATTCTTTCCCATGTACCTAGAGCAATTCTGTGACCAAGTTATCCTAGTTGCAGTTAAGAGGGGAGTTGGATCCAGGCAGCCAACAAGCACCATTAGCTCAGTTTTGGACCAGTTGACTTGCAGCCCAGAAAATGCTCCAAAGTGGATTATAAAAACCAGTGCTGCCAGTACCAACTGCTTGACCTGAGATAGTGTTAGTAACAGATCATCCACACAAAGCAGCAGTGTGTGGTCATTATTGCCCATTTATATCCCACTGATGCTCGCATCCCTGTGTATAGCCACTGCTAGGCTCTCCAGAGCCAATAAAAAGAGAAGTGGCGAAAGTGGGCAGCCCAGTCTCGTACCTTGGTTGAGTGGGATTTTGGGTGACAGGATGCTATTTGTCAGGACTGCAGCTGTTGGTGCTGAGTATATCCATTTCATCTAGGAAATAAATTGTGGGCCGATGCCTACAGTATATGCGCCATGACTGCAAATAGATAATCCCACTCCACTGAATCAAAAGCTTTTCCACATCAAAAGCCACGAAAGTTACTGTGTTGTACATCCTCTGTGCTCTTTCTAACAAGTTGGCCAGTGCTTTAATATTTTTTGGAACCCTGCATCCCCTTTGTTAACCTTCTTTGTTCTGGTGGATGAGACAAGGGAGTACATTCTCCAAATGTGCGGCTAGGACTTTTGCCAGAACCTTAGCATCCACATTTATCAGTGATATATGCCAATAATGTGCACTGTGCATTTTGTCTTTGTGTGGCTTTGCAAAACCATAATGGTTTCTTATTTCATAATCGTCAGAAGATCCCCTCTTGTCTCTATCACATGAAAAAGACAAAAGAGGTGGGGTGCCACATCTTGAGAGAAAAACTTGGTAAAAATCTCCACTGAAGCCATCTGGACCTGGTGTTATAATAGGTGTACAGCGATGTGAGCTAGTATTATTGAGTGGCTGAATTTGAGAGACTCAATAATACCACACGTAGTAAGAGTGAGTGGTGCACAGTACCGAGGAGAAGGTTAGAGTGAGTGTAGCAGTGATCTGCACTTGCTAGAATGAGATATGGAGAGTAGTTTGGCCAACCCCATCTGAGCTGGCTGATTGGTGTAGTGTTTAGAGCCACTGCCTATGCATCTGAAGGACTTGGTGCGGAAGAGAAGTTTTTTTGTCCTGCTGTTTATATTTTTTTCTAAGTCTGCCCCCACCGGAGATGGTAATCTTTAAGTTGGGGGTGCAGGGGAGCACAGCCCCCCACTTAAAATATTTTTTTTCTAGTACTTTTATTTAAAGTTATCGACAGTTACCGTTTGCAACGGTCGATCTAATGTTGCTCGCTCTAGTGACTTGGGGTGGGATTTTAGTCGCTCTTTTTGATCAGCAACTTAAAAAACTTGCCCTTGTCTCATAAAACCCTATAATACCCTTAGCCAATCAGTGAATGGCTCTATTGATCTCTGAAAGGGTAATGGGGATTCCAAGTTTGTCTTCATCTCTTGAGTGATACCGGTCATGTCCAACTCAGTTACTGTAGATCCAGAAGCCAGTGGTTCGATATATTTTTTATTGGACAAACACTGATGTTAAAAAAGAGCAAAGTGCCTAAGTGCTTAGACCAAGCAAGTCCTTCCTTGGAAGCAGATGGCAGTTATTTAGAAAATCACATACTATTAACACCCAGATCATACATAAAAAAAATAGAAAGAATTCTCCTTGGTTTAAAATGAGAATTCTTTCTGTTTTTTTTTTTTTTTTTATGTATGATTTGAGTGTTAATAGTATGCGATTTTCTAAATACTGTAACTGCCATAAGCTTCGGAAGTAGGACTTGGTTGGTCTGAAAGCTTAGGCACTTTGTTCTTTTTGTAACATCAATGTTGATCCAATAAAAGGTATCAAACCATTTGCTTCTGGATCTGTTCTTACAGGGACCAATACAGCAACTAAACTAAATCTGTAACTCAGAAAATTTCTGATACTATCGGCCAATGGTCTCAGACTCCCTGCATAGAGGGTTTCATAAAACTTCCTGAAGGTGCTATTAATCTGCTTGGGATCTGAAATGACAGAATGCAGATCCGTGGCAGAGCCAGGTTTTATAGCCAGGAGAGCAAATCTGTTCCACAGGGGCTCAAATACACAAGTGAGTTACACCTGCTGCTCACACTCTCTCTTTCTCCATTCCCTGATAACTATAAAATAACTAGCTATCTAACAAATCTCCAGATCCCTTCCATGCAAAGTTACTGGAACCTTAAGCAGAGGTGAAACTGATCTTGGGTTACAGGTTAGTGCATGCACAACACTTTCAAAACCTCCTAAATCTAAGGGACTTCTGACATTTCGAATGCCATCAATTAGCTCAGTTAGAATATACCCACCAATACACCAGAAACAAGCACCATAATCTGATTTCCTGCCCCCAATAACTGTCCCCTACACAGACACACACACACACATGTCTGAAAGCAAAAACATCAAATAGCAGAAATAGTGGGTTATATGCTATTTGTGTATGTAAAGCTGTACAGTTATCTAATAAAGGACTACACCATCCTACAAACATCAGCAACAAACTGTGTGGTGCAATAAATAACAATTAGATAAACATAGATATACATGTGGTTGTTCTGCTAAACACAAGCACCTAGGAGGCAGTATAACACAGTGGTTTAAGGCTCTGAGCTGCAAACCTGAAGATCTGGGTTTGAATCCCACAGCCCCCACTTGGATACTGTTTGAGCCTGAGCAAGTCACTTAACTTTCTTGTGCTCCCAGGTCGCGCCTGTAAACAAGCTTTCAGCTTAGTGTGTATCTCCTGGATAAAAAATATATATATATATATATATATATATATATATATATATATATATATATATATCGATACATGCACCGCTCACCATACCAACACAGCCAGTCTGCCCACCCCACTCTAACGATCACAGCAAACTCCCACCAACACATCTGTCTCCCCAAAAAGGAGCAAAGCCACCTCCCCACCAATATAGCTAATCCCCTTACCATACTAACATGGCAAATCCCTTCACCTCATCCAAATCTGGCCAATACCCCCACCACACCAACTAAGCCAGTTCACCCACCCCACACAAGTGATCACAGCCAACTCACACCAACATAGCCAGTTCCCCTGAAATTAACAAAACCAACTCTCCTCCAACACAGCTAATCCCTTTACTCAACTTACATGGCCAGTCCTTCACTTCATTCAGATCTGACCAACACCCCCACCACACCAACACAGCCAATTCACTGACCCCACACAAGCAATCAAAGCCATCTCCCATCCCACATGGCCAGCTGCCCCCAAATAAACACAGCTCACTCCCCACCCCTACAGCAACACAAATAGTTGCTACACCAACACAGCCAGCCCCACATCCCACAAACACAGCCACTTACCCGACCTCACCCAAGTAAACCTGGCCAGCTCTCCCACATCACGGTCAGTCCCCACCTCCAGCCAAGTGATCACAGCCAGCTGCCACCGTACATGACCAGCTGCAGCAAAACAAACATCCTCTGTACCAAAGAAGCCAGTCCCCACACCACAAACATGGCCAGACCCCCACCACATCCAAGCGAACTCCCCTATACCCTTAGCAGTGATTCCCCACACAACGAATCTTAGTAATGAACATTGATCATAAATTGCAATACTTTAAACCAATAGGCCACACAGTCACTACAATGCCATTCTTAATATGGGTGAAAAAATAAATAAAACATTGACCCACTCTTTGAGTCCCAATATTCCCCAGTGGTTTACTCACCCATCCAAATAGCATAATGCAGTCCTGGGGGAGGTACTGTCTATAAAAAGTGGTACCCATGTCCATCTGCACTTTTCAGAACTACCCCCTTTCATTGTATTTGGTAAAACATGTTGACCCCCTTAAATATGAAGACAAGGAGAGACACTGCTATCCCCCCTTTAAGATATAAGTGAGGAACCAGATTAAAGACCTTGTCCTGCCCTCCCCATATTGACTGTTATCCCATCTCCTCAGATGCTCAGAGTGTTGTGGTCTTTTAAGTACTCATCTCTTGTCCCCAACACACACACACACACACACACTTTAAAATCTGTACCCAACAGACATCTCAGCCTTGGCTGCAGTAAAAAAAAGAGAAGACAAGGATGCAATGCTTTTTGGGGCTGGAGTAAGTAAGGCAGTGACACTCCCTTTAACTGGTTACAACAACTTGAGCTGTGGGGGACACTGCTGTCCAAAAATAGAATAACCACAAGATATTTATTCCACTTAAACAGAAACTGCTTATGCTGAGGGGCCCAGGTCTGACATTTCTTGAGTCAATGCAGGGGTCAGTATTTCCAGATGTTTAATTATGTATTATGAAATTTAATTTAAAAACATTTGAAAGAGTGACGATAATGTGGATAAGTCTCTGTCATTTTTTGAAGCCTAGCTGCATTTATGTTGAGACATTGGGCTCATACAGACAAAATTACCAAGAGAACATAGTTCCCCGAGACATTTTTAGAAGCAGATTTTGTTTTACTAAACAGCAGTGAGACCTTGTAGTAATTATAGAGAAACACATATCTTCTTTTACATTGAGAAGCTCTTAAATTATTAAAATCAAAACAGAAGCACTAACAGATCTGGGAACAGTTTGCTTCAGAAAGCCTCTTAGCAAGGCAGCTCATAGATTTTAAACAGAGAGGAATTTCATGGAGTATTTTTTCTTTCTTTTGACTTAGAAGTACACAGATTGTTGTGTCTTTTTTTAACTGAAAGAAGCACTCAGAAATATGATATACTATTACTTGCAAGCACTTAAAATACAGTTTTTTATTTCAGCTGCTGAAATAAACTCTAAGAATGAACTGGTTTCATGGCACTGATCACTACAGGAGACCAGGCAGAAGACAGGCTGACATTCTCAGCAACTACAGTAGGTCACCCAGCAGGTCACAGGAAAAAAAATTCCCAGCTCCTGTCTACACAAATGCACAGTCCTTGTTGAACAGTCTGCATTCAACTTAACCCCATCTACAGTTCTTGGCAGCTAGTTAGATTGAGACTGATGCTCAAGAACTGCTCCCCCAATGGCTCCCCTTCTCCCCCAGCCATTGCTTCCATCCATGTGCATTTCCCTGGCAGTTTTTCATGATAGCTCCACGGAAGCTCTTCCCTGAGGCCCGTCCCTTCTTTTGCAGTACTACTACTGCCTTCTTCCATTCCCATGCCTCTTGTAATGCTGTTCCTTGTCCAGTTCTTATTGTAGCTTGAAAATAATTTTTTTCCTCAATCAGCACACCTCCGCTGCTGTCAACGGATGCATACCTTTCTGTCCATAGACTGCCACCAGAGCTTCAGATAAGTCCATTTTGGACATATTTGACATCCAGAAAAGTGTGCAAAATGTCCAAAAATAGAGTCTCTGGAGTAATTTATATTCACATTTAAGAACCCTGTTAAGGGCTGATGTCTGTTTTTTCTGTTGAGGACTTTTTTTTTCATTTAACCCTGCACACCTAACAGAGACACTTTTAAATTGAATTTGCATCGACTTTTATATAATTCAGTTGTGATGTGAAGGGGTTAAACGGAACTAACATTATTTGCAACCCTTCTAATTAGCTTAAGCAATGAGAAGTATGTTTTATCTCTGTTCTGTCACATTCTCCTGACTCAAATATCTGAATAGTTATAGTCAACCTTTAAATTGTTCTTGTGCTGGTCAGTGTCCCTGTCAGTTTATCTTTAAAAAGTAGAGAATCAAGAAACCTGTTGTACGAGTGTCTGTTCTTCAGCTGCTGACAAGTTCAACACCGCTGAGTTTCCGTACTACTACTAAGGCTGCTCTTACCTGACTGGTCTCCATTACTAGACTTAAACTCATCACTATCTGGAGGGAATAAAAGTAATTTTTTTTGTTATTATTTGGGAGCTGGGAAAGATAAGAGCTGCCTATATGTGGTATGGATAAGACAGGGGAGGAGAAGTTGTATTGTGGGCTGGCATTGTATAGCTGAAGGTTAGAGTAACAACTGTGAATGAACTTGGTACATCCAGCAGATCTGGATTTGATTCCTACAACATCCTCTTGCATACTGTGTGACTCTGAGCAAATCACTAAACCTCCCCAGTGCTCCCAGCTCATACCTGAAAAGAGGCATTTGTATCTAGCAGGCCTTACCTGGTTACCAAAGAATAAAAAAAACCAAAAAAAAAAAAACCTTGCTTCCTTCCAGTTCAGGGCCAGTCAGTGTTGGGGCTGTGGGTATGGGAGCTGGCCGGGTTTGCATGGATGAGGTAGGGGCTCACAGTGTTTGTTCCAAGGCTGACTGTGTTTGCTTGGGTGGGGGGGAGCTTGCTGTGCTGGTACCAAGGGCATCAGCATTCACTTGGGTAATGCAAGGGGGGCCAGCAGTGCTAGTACAAGGTGGGCTATTTGTTTGAGTGGGGGACTGTGCATGTAGGTGCTGGCTCCATCAGTGTTCACTTGGATTTGGTGGGGTTGCTGGTTGTGTTGGTTCAAGGGTTGACTGTTTATTTGATTGGGGTGGGGTTGGCAATGTTGCCAGTGCTGTGTTCATTTGGATGTGGGGTGGCCATGGGTGGGGACTGGCCATGTTGTAGTTCAGGGGCTGTTTATGTTACTGCAGTGGCTGTGGGGGCTGGCTGTGGTCATTTTGGGGGAGCAGGATGCCTGGATGGTGAGGGACTCATTGGTGGAGGAATGGGGACTCATTAGCCATATTCATTCAGAGAGAGAGAGAGAGAGAGAGATAAAGTGTATATCTGTTTATGTGGGGAGGGTAGAGTGGTCTGTGTGTGGGTTTGGGAGTAGGCTGTGTGTGTCCTGGTGGGGGATGGTGGCTGTTGTAGAAGAAGCTGTGTATATATGTGGTGAACTGGCCATGTTGAATGTGACAGTGGAAGGGACCAGACATACGTGTGGGGAGCTGGCCATGTTGGTTGGGGCAGGCATGTCACATGAGCTGGCCATGGCACTGAGGAGTGAATATGTCAGATATGGGGACCTGACCATGTTGGTGCCTTAAACTGGTGATGAACAGTTATTTTTGGCTTACAAAATGTTACCAAATCATGCCACACTTCACTGCACTTTGGGAAGTATGTTTATATATTTTTTTAACAGGTTGAAAGGCTGCAGGATGGCTGGTGTGTCCAGGGCACCCTTGTAATCTTAGGTGGCTTCACAAACTGTGTTGTATTGCACAGGGTATAGGTGGACATGTGTGTGTGTGTGTGTGTGTGTGTGTGTCTATACAAGACCTGACTGTTTATGTGAGTTGTCTGAGGAATGAGGGTGGAGCAGAATGTGTGTGGGTTTGTGGAGCAGGCTGTATGTGTCTTGGTGGGGAATGGTGACTACTGAAAGAGACACCAGGTGTATTTGTATAGAACTGGCCATTTTGGGAGTGGAAGGGACCAGGCATATATGTGGGGAGCTGACCATGTTGGTGGGGGCAGTCACATCACTGGAGCTGACCATGGGTGAGGGTGCCAGACATGGGTACCTGCACTTTGGGAAGTATGTTTATATATATATATATATATATATATATATATATATATATATATATATATATGTGTGTGTGTGTGTGTGTGTGTGTGTGTGTGTGTGTGTGTGTGTGTGTGTGTGTGGTGCACATGACCTGAATGTTTAGGTGTATGGTGCACAGAAACTCACTGTTAAGGTGAGTTGGCTATGAGGAACGAGGGAGCAGACTGTGATTATTGGAGGCCACACTAGTGTGGTGCCGGCCATGTTAGTAAGGAGGTAGAGCTGATTGGTTTCTGGTGTGGAAATTTGCAGATTTTTTTTCCAGAGTGAATTTTGACCACTTTGCACATCTCTAATCAGAACTTTGTGAGTGGCAATGGGTTTCTGCTTATTACATGTGACGTGTAGGGCTCCATTAGCAGGCTTCCCGCTATTTATTTGTGGATTTTTAGGGGGATTCATTGGCATCTGGTGAGTCTGCTTAATTCATGACTGCGCTCTGACAAATTAATGTGGGGAATTGGTGCAGAGATGGGGACTAAAGTGATGCAGTCTTAGCTGACTGATGGAAAAAACACTGCTGTGATCACCCTGAAGGATGAGGGTCATAGTAATGCTGCTGCAGTCACCCCTGAGGAATGGGAGCCGTAGTATTGCTACTCCCATCACCCCTTAGGAATGGGGGCCATAGTGCTGCTGCTGCCCCCGTCATACCTGCAGTATGGGAGCCATAGTGCTGCTCTTGCATCACACCTGAGAGATGAGTCCGTAATGCTGCTGCTGCTGCCGTCACCACACTTGCAGTTGGATGGGGGCTATAACGCTGCTGTTGCCATCACGCCTGCAGGATGTGGGCTGTAGTGCTACTGTTGCTGCTGTCGCACCTGACGGATGGGGGTCATAATGGTATTGTATAAGTCTTTGTTATTTTCTTTATCAAGTAATGTTATAAATCAAATCCATTTCCATCTGTCATTATCTACATCAATCTGTCATGCTTTTAAAAGTGTTTGTTGCATCTTTAACAGAAGTAAGGCAGCAGAAACGTTACAGCAATGGAGCTGAACCCTAGTAATCAAAGAGATTAACATTCTGTCTCCTCACATATTTTGTTAACAAAAGCAATAACACAAAGGAAAAAGAGCCTTCAGATAAGTATGTATGTATTTCTAAAAGTAAGATGCTATAATGTTAATTCTTTACCTTTCCCCATCTGTAGGATTTTGCATGTTTCACCAATTTAAATGCAAAAGGACACAGATAGGAAGGTTTCACTTTCTGTTGCCTGGATTCATGCTTAATTGATACTGACTAGTATTATACTGCACACATTCAATAGCAATAATGAAGTTTGTAGATTTCATTCAAGAAAGACGTCTTTTTTCATAGTCAAAATATTGAGGAATCAATGCAGTTTCAAATGGATAGAGAGAGAACGGATGCTTTTGCTTTTATAGCACATGCTCTTGTCCTTGTGTGTTATGGTTTGTGCTGAGCTGTCCTAAATGAAAAAAACATATCAGAATTCATTGGCAGAATTCAGGGCTCCTGAAGATGAATGGGGGAGAGTAACAACAGCATGATGGCTGCCTAACCTCTGAACATACTCATAGTGCACCAATGGAACTCTGCCTCACCTCTGCCTCCCAACTCCCGGGAGCCTGTAAAACCTAATACTTTTTCTATGGGCTCTAGTCTTGGTATCTCCTTGTCATGGCACAATCTGTGCCTGTGGTCTCTAGGTAGATTACATTCTCCTCCATAGTGGCAAGGTGGCTGTCTACTTCTGAGAGGTGTGAGTCCATGTTGTCTGTCTTTTTGGCTCATGTCTGCTCAGAATGCCAGTGATACTTGTAGGAGCCTCTAAAGATCCCCCTTATAGCCAAATGAGTCCTTCCTGTATTTATGATATTAATATTTTGGGGGAGTGAGATTCTAACCTGGGTTGTGTTCTACCTATATCTAGCTATGTGCAGATGACACAAAGATCTGCAGCAGGGTTGATACACAAGGTGGGGTGGAAAGGATGAAAAGGGACTTGACAAGGTTGGAGGAATGATCAAATGTATGGCAGCTTAGATTCAATGCAAAGAAGTGCAAAGTAATGCACCTGGGAAACAAAAACCCAGGGGAAGAGTACACAATGGTGGGTGAGATACTAACAACAACAAAAATGGAAAGGGACCTGGGGGTAGTCATATCAGATGACCTAAAAGTGGTCCAGCAATGTGAGAAGGCAGTAAGGAGGACTGGGGGGATTCTGGGATGCATAGGGAGAGGCATCACCAGTAGAAAACAGGAAGTTGATGGCCCTATGTACAGACAGTTGGTATGACCACATCTGGAATACTGTGTAAAGTTCTGGAGACCCCATCTCTGCAAAGACATAGACAGGGTGGAGGCTGTCCAGAGGAGGGCAACCAAAATGGTGCAGTGTCTACACCAGAAGACATATGATGAAAGACTAAAGGAGCTTAAGATATATAGCCTCAAGGAAATGATAGAGAGGGGGGACATGATAGAAACTTTCAAATACCTCAAGGTAATCAACAAAGTTTAAGAGGGTAGCATCTTTCAGAAAAAGAGATGTGCAAGAACAAGGGGGCACAACTTGAAGATAGAGGGAGGACGGCTCAGAGGTAATATGAGGAAGTATTTATTTACAGAGAGGGTTGTAGATGCATGGAATAGCCTTCCTGAGGAGGTCATAGAGTCAAAAACAGTGGGGGAATTCAAGAATGCATGGGACAGACATAAGGCAATTCTTGTGGGGGGTAGGAGGAAGTAGGCTGTTGGTTAACTAGGATCTGCAGCTTATCCATTAGGTAGGGAAATGAGCAGACTAGGTGGGCCAAGCAGTCCTTATCTGCCATCAGATTTTATGTTTCTATGTTTTCATGTTTCTCTCTGGAGTTCAATGAATTCTGTTAAAGTGGGTTAGTTTGTCCAGTGTTTGTGAGCAATCTGCTCATGTAATCAAAGGATTCTACATGGACATTTAGATTCAGAGTTGCCTCCAGCAACATTTAACAATCTGAGTTAATGAATGTATACTTTATACCTTTGTCTGCAGCGAGATGGGTATATCCAATCTTCAGTGTGGCACTGCCTGCAGGGCAACACTCACTGTTTGCACCTCCCCCCAACAGAATTGCCAGTTCATCTATTGCTGCTTATGATATGGCATGACTGTTTTTCATTCATGCTGCAGAATGCAGAATAAGTTCTGGACTTTCATGTTCTTAAGTACTATCATTTTTTTAATGCTGTGCTACTAGTATTACTATTAGTCCTGGCAGTATAGCCTAGAGATTAGAGTAATGAGCTGTGAATGAGTTTGGTACATCCAGCAGATAGATCTGGGTTTGATTCCTATAACCTCCACTTGCATACTGTATGACTCTGAGTAAATCACTTAACTTTCCCAGGGCTCCTGGGTCATTTCCATAGACTAATACATCTAAACTGTGGAATTTATTCCATCCGCAGTTTAGATGTATATTTGAAAATTAAATTACCCCACCATGTCTAGTGCAGTGCCCCTTTCCCTTCCCCCAATTGGGGGGCCCAAAGTAAAGAAATCCTTGGTGGCTAGAGGTCCCAACCCATGTCCCCCACCAGCCAATCACAGGTCTCATAAAAAAAAAACATCCTGCAGCCAGCCCGGTGGTGCTGAGGGTTGAGGCGCTGGATGCCACACCTAGCACCACGCTGGCGGCCTGAGTTCGGAAATCCGCCCTGGTCATCAGGTGTCAGCATGGGAGGGATAGCATCGAGCATCTATAGGACTGCTCTCCTATCCTGGGGAGGGCCATGGACTTCCACCTCTCTGCAGTGCCCCCTGGTGATGACTGGGGGAAGCTACAGGGCTGGTGCAATGTAGGGATGGAATGTGGGAGACGTTGGCATGTCATGCCTTGGGATGTCATTGCATGTCCCCACTCCAGGGGCTTTAAGGAGGAAAAATGGCTGGGCGTGACCATGCAACTTGATGGCCATGCTCTGCACTGCCAAGAGGACTGTTGTGGAATTGCACTGGGGGGGATCTAGGGCCGGTTCAGCTTGGTAGGTTACGGGGGCCCCCAATGGGTCTGCAGAGGGCTGCACCAGGCATCTGTGCCTAGTGGGCCTTACCCAGTTACCAAAGAATTAAGTCAATAAAATAAAAAAATTGACTAAATTCAAAACACCTTTTAAATCCCTCTGCTGTGATACATACAAACAAAATGGTATGTCAACAGGAGGTCGATACCATGACCGTAAAGACCGGCACAGAGACAGATTTTGCCTGAAAGGAGTGAGTCATTGTGCTGTTCCCCGTAGACACTGGTGGTGCAGCTCCCAGTGTGCCCCTTCCCTGATTCAATTCCAGCTCAGCCCCCCAATTGAAACACACTGGCATCCCCGACAGTACAATGTTGACACTTGGCATTGTGTCTGTCGCTGTCAGGGATGTTGGCATCAGCGCTGTTGCAGCGCTATAGTAAAACCAAATGGAACGTATTTTGAATTTGGACATCACACACACAGAGGACACACTCCTCTTTGGTTTATCCTAGGTTTGAATCAATTGCTTCACCCATTTCATCGACTCCTAAAAATGGCATTTTATATACATTGGATTATTTTAGGGTGCAATGTAAATGTGTAGTTGTGTAGCTAGATTAGGTGGGCTGTCTGATGCCACTCCATAGACACTGCAACAAGGCTGTTATTGTGAATAAAATGATCTCATTATTGTGACGTGATCCTGTGACCATGCAGACATGCATGGCCACATCATTTGGGCTGGCAGTATAGCCTAGAGGTTAGAGTAACAAGCTATGAACAAGCTTGCTACATTCTGCAGATCAGACCTGGGTTTGATTCTCACAATCTCCACATGCATACTGTGTGACTCTAAGCAAGTCACTTAACCACCCAGTGCTCCCAGGTCACCCCTGAAAATAGGCAGTTGTGCCTAGTGGGCCTTACCTGGTTACCGAAGACTAAAATAAAAAAAAAAACATACAGTAAATAACATTAATAAGAATATATTGCTTTGGGCTAGTGTGATTTGTCTCCAGTTTTGTGTAGCCTGGCCAGTACAAATACACTTTAGTCTAATAGTTAATGCACTGGCTTGGGAATCTGGGGTTCACAGGTTTGAATCCCATTAGATCCAAATACTCTACGCTCATGACCCAGGTGACCAGCTTACCCCAGGTGACCCAACTTTCTCTCCTTTTGGCTGATGTGTCTGTGTCTGTCATCAAAAACAGCACACTAATTTGTCTCTCATTCTCTTTCATAATGATTGTTCATGTGCCTCTCTGCTTCTTTGTACTACCTGTACCATACCTTCACTTCAGCACAGCAGATTGGAGCTATTGTTTCCACCCTACCCATATCATCTCTAATGGTAAAGTAACCCACCTATGACTTCAAAAACTATAGGACTTAGAGTATTTCAATTTCCAAAATTTGTGGACTGAAATGATTTTGACTTCCAAAACTTTAAAGCTAGAAGTATTTTGACTCCAATAAAACTGAAATGACTTCCAAATTTCAACCCATAGAAGTATTTGACTTCCACCCAAAAAAAATATTTGAAGTCCTGACTTCCACAACCAGAAATGCATATGCATATATATATATATATGGCAAATAACTCTGTTTAATGCATTAGTTAGGGTTGTTCCACAAGCCAGGAGATTCGGTGTTGGGGTTGAAAGCCCCTTAGGCCCCTCACTTCCACACCCCACCCGGCATCAGGGTGTGCATTGAGGTTGCCTGCCCTAACTCTCACCCCATCAGATGTGTGAAGAAGCGGAGATATAGGAGAATGGGGTCAGAGTTAGGACTGACAACCGCAATGCTCACCCTGATGCCGGTTGGGGGTGTGGGCGGGAGGTTCAAGGAGGGCTTTCAACCCTAACACCAAATTTCCTCACTTTTGTCACTGTGGAACAACCCTAACTAGTGCATTAAAAGAAGTTTTTTGCTTCTAATTTCCCTTCTTTTTGAGAATGATGATGAGAACTAGTGAATGTAATACAGCGGTGGGATGTCTTGTGACATAGTAACAGGAACAGCAACGCAGACAGAAGCACTTACAGTGGCACACATGGTAACACAAGCGCGAATGAGAACGCAAAGGGTAACGCACACGGTGGTGTAGACGGGAGCAGTAACACCAAGGGGTGATATAAACGCAAGTGGAAACATTAACTGTAACAGTAACAGAAGTGCATACCCTGTGTTTTCCAAACAGGTGCATACAGAAAAACAGTGTGTACAAAGAATGCATGCATTGTAATAGGGATCAAAGCTTAAAACAAGCATTGGAAGTACTTAATTGGTAATATCTCAGCAACAGCACAATGTAGAAAAAAAATTAAAATTTCACAGAAATCATTATTTTCCTGGCTACCATGTTGTACTACATAGCCCATAGCCCATAGGGCTATGTAACTTATGAGGAGAAATCTGTATCTCACACCGTTTTCGAGATATGGGCCCCGAAAGGCGCAGCGTGTGCCACCATGTTAGTCTATGGGAAAAAATGCCAACTTCGGAGTACCGTAACTTTGGAGCCATACAATATTTTTTCACCAAACCAACAAAAGGCACATCTGTGACATGTTGGCTGTCTTTCATCCAAATTTCAGCCTAAAAGACAAAACAGTTCTTTAGCAACAGGGTGACAGAGAAGTCTGTCATTTTGGCCATAGACTGGAGAAGAAGTGTCGTGATTTGTGACACCTTTCGCAAATTTTGCAACACTTTCATGAGTGCGAAACTACTTTGCTACACTACTTTTTCCAGAAATTTGAAAAACATATTTCTGGGGTGTTTAACCCAAAAATAAAGACATGGCTAGCATCCTCAGGGTCCGACTAGGTGAACACAAAAATAATTGTGTACCTAGAGGGTCCCAAATTTAAATGCCAAGCATTTCTGTGATCATTAACTGCAAAAAAATGGCGGACTCACGACACTACTGGGGTGATTTGCGACACTAAAAACTGCATGTAAGACACTTTCTCACTTTTTGTTAACTTTTCCCATTGACTTATAAAGGGAACTTGTTTTTTTTTTAATAACTTTTGAACCGTTTAATATTTTTTCACGAAATCTTCAAAAGGCACATCAGGGATGCCAGCCACACATTCCCTGAAGTTTTTGGACTGTTCGTGCAAACCGTGCGACCTGTAGGTGAGAGCAAAGAATTCACATAAAAGCGTAAATGCGCATTTTGTTGGTGCTTAATAACTCCACAGCCGTACACCCAACTGGTACACAACTTGGCAGATCCCAAGAACTACTATGCTCAATCATGCATACCAGATTTCAGGCAAATCCTTTGAACAGTGGCAAAGTTATTAAGGTGCAAAGTTTGATCCTTAAACCTTAAAATGGCTCCTCAACCCTAACTATGGTAGCAATACTGTGCTACCATAATTTATATATATATATATTAGCAGCAAAAAACTCCGTTTAATGCATTAGTTAGGGTTGTTCCACAGCGACAAAAGTGAGGAAATTCGCTGTTAGGGTTGAAAACCCTAACTCGGAATTCACCCCCCCCAGCACCACACACACACACAGACACACACACACATTCAAGTATGGGGGAGGACCAAGTCAACACAACCAATGACAGACATCCAGCAGCAAGTGACAGAAATAACAAACAATTGTCTGAATGTACTACGAGACATCCCCACCCACCTGACCAGGTACTGCATGCTCAGTGGAAATCAACAGCAAAACTGAGGCCATGTACACCAAACGTACACATCCCTGATTGCAGCTGCACACAATGTACCACACTTAGTAGTTGCATGGCCTTACCTACCGATGCCCCACACCAGACCACACCACTTGTAGTGGGCCACCTGAGCAATAGAGTTCAGCAAAACCAAGGAGTTGTACAGGTATAATATCTCTGATTATAACAAGGGTTTGAGAAATGCAGCTTTCTAATTGACTGTAAACATTGTAACAGCCTTATGTTTAGTTTTTATTAACATACATGTAGAGCCTAACCATATGATGAAGATGGTTTAATGTTGTTTAAAAACAGTTTTATTATGATAGCAATAAGCCACTCCCAGGTATTATGTTAATGGTCAGTTTATCACTGTCTAGCGACATGTGGCACTCGGCTATGCCTCATTCAACATTAAACCCCTACAGGGTGATTAACAGACCATTTAACATAACTGATGGTCATGCCTTATTGCTAATTGTCTTTATGAGTGATGATACTCCTCTGCTAGGCACTGCAGCAGCTTTGCAACACAAGTGTCCCACCCAGTTACATCATACACTGTCTAGTTACTGGAGAATGGCTGTGAATATGAACTCATGAAGATGAACAGTGTAACTTGATCATTACAGTCATTGAAACCCTAGTGTGATTATAACTGACAGAGTCAGTGATAGAGGATAACCCCTGCTGTCCTAGTACACTCACCCCATTGTGAGTTAAATCGATACTAAAAGACATTCTGTTTATATGTACACCATACCTACTTGATTCCTGTTGTACCACAATTAACATAGTTATCACTTTGATAGCATCAGTGACAGAAGTGTGGCAAACCCAAACAGTAGGCATACAGCCTGAGTATGAAACAACTGTTAAAAAAATCACACTGTGTCCGTAAGTGGCATAGATCACTCATTGCAACAATAGTAAATGTATTACTGTTCGAATAAGTTAGTCATCACAGATGCAATGAGATTGTCTTTATCAGGTACAACATACTCAGTAAGTGCCTACAGGAAAATCTGTCCTATATACATCTCTGATACAGGTACATCATTGTTGGCTCAGTAGTGCTATGATATTTAGAAGTTGCTTGGCCTGATCCATGCAATTACAATATTTCCTAAAAGAATACTTACTGCATCTTTAGTATTGAAACACACTGAAGGTCTATGTATGTACATCAGCAGTACACCTTCATCAGTAAGAATGCATGTGATACTGGCAGACGAATTTCACAGCATTGAACAGGCAATGCTTTTCCATACGCTTACATCAGCCTCTATGTTGAGTAAACCATTGCAGTAAATGTACTACTATGTAAATCACCTACTAAATGTATCACTACTTTTATCTTGAGCATGCTAGTGTCTTGTAGTTAATTTATGTGCTTCTCTTTAATTAATGTATACTCACTAGTGTTAAAACCTTTCTACAACTGTCATCATGCACCTTCAGCATTTGTATTGAATAACGACACAGTACCAGTTGTGGTGTGGTGTGGGTCCATCGGCAAATGAGCCATGCAACTACTAAGTGATGCGTTGTGTGCAGCTGCAATCAGGGATGTGTACGTTTGGTGACATGGCCTCAGTTTTGCTGTTGATTCACTGAGCATGCAGTACCCGGTCAGGTGGGTGGGGATGTCTAGAGTACGTTTAGACAATTGTTTGTTATTTCGTCACCTGCTGCTGGATGTCTGTCATTGGTTGTGTTGACTTGGTCCTCCCCATACTTGAATGTGTGTGTGTGTGTCTGTGTGTGTGTGTGGTGCTGGGGGGTGAGGTCAGTTAGGGTTTTCAACCTAACAGCGAATTCTCCTCACTTTTATCGCTGTGGAACAACCTAACTAATGCATTAAATGGAGTTTTGCCTCTAATTTCCCCTTCTTTGAGAATGATATTGAGAAATAGTGAATATAATCACGGTGGCAGGGACCGCAGGCTCCGCCACATGATGTCTTGTGGCATAGTAACAGGAGCAGCAATGCAAACAGAAATGCTAACAGTGGCACACATGGTAACACAAGCAGCAGATGAGAACAGAAAGAAGTGCAGCACACGGTGGCGTGAGCGGGAATGGTGTGCCACGTGATGTCTTGTCACATAGTAACATGGTGCCTGTAAATGGAAATGTCAATGGGCATGGTGACGCAAAAGTGAACCAGAAAGAGAAACAATACAGTACACACAAATGGCAAAAAGTAAAGAAAGCATAGCGCAAATGAAAATGCAAAGGATGACGGATGGTGGCATTGGGGTGTCATTGGGATCATCAGCCCTAACTCTCACCCCATGACATGTGTAAAGCAGAAGTATAGGAGAATGGGGTGAGATTTAGGACCCACTATCTCAATGCACACCCCCAATGCCGGTTGGGGGTGGGTGGGTGCAAGGGGTTTCAACCCTAACAGTGAATTTCCTCACTTTTGTCACTGTGGAACAACCCTAACTAATCCATTAAATGGATTTTTTCCTCTAATTTCCCTTCTTTTTTAGAATGATAACGAGAAATAGTGAATGTAATGCAGCGGCGGGAGAGCGGGGCCCAAAGGGCCCTGCACTCCCACGGGCCCCGCGCTCCCGCCACATGATGTCTTGTGGCATACTAACAGGGACAGCAACACAAACAGAAATGCTAACAGTGGCGCACATGGTAACACAAGCATGAATGAGAACAGAAAGGGTAATGCACATGGTGGCGTAGATGGGAATGGTCTGTCACGTGATGTGTTGTCACATAGTAACATGGTGCCTGCAAACAGAAATGTCAATAGGCATGGTGACATAAAGTGAAACAGAAAGATAAACAGTACTGTAGACAGAAATGGCAAAAAATAACAGAAACGCAAGCGCAAATGAAAACGCAAAGGATAACGCACATGGTGGCGCAGACGTCAACGGTAAGTGAAATGGGTACGGAACCGCAAGCGGAAAGGGCAACAGTAACAGTAATGTAATCACACAGGCTGGTTTTCCCCAAAACCTGCATAGAGGAAGACAGTGAGTACAAATAATGTATGCATAATAATCATAATAATGAGTATCGGCGCAGAAAATGAGACCTTGGAATACTAAATACATTATATCTCAGTGTAGAAAAAAAAATTAAAAGCCATATTATTTACAACTGTCCTTGCTAATTTGAATCTTGGCCCCCATTGGGGGGCTAAGATCCTTTCCGGCGAAAAGTCTGTATCTTGCACCGTTTCCGAGATACGGGCCCTGAAAGGCGCAGTGAACGCCGTAATGTTATCCTATGGGAAAAAAAGAAAAGTTCGGAGCACCATAGCTTTGCCTCCCTGTAATGTTTTTTCACCAAACCACTGAAAGGCACATCTGTGGGCTGTTGGCTGTCTTCCCTCCAAATTTCAGGAAAAAAGACCAAACCGTTATTTTGCAGCAGGGATCCAAAGGATTTCTGCAATGCGTCGGGCGCCGTAATGTTATCCTATGGGAAAAACTGTCAACTTTGGAGAGCCGTAACTTTGCCGCTGTGTGATATTTTTTCACCAAACTACTGAAAGGTACATCTGTGGGCTGTTGGCTGTCTTCCCTCTAAATTTCAGGAAAAAAGACCAAACCATTATTTTGCAGCAGGGTGCCAAAGGATTTCTGTAATGCGTTGGGCGCCATAATGTTATCCTATGGGAAAAACTGTCAACTTTGGAGTGCCGTAACTTACTGGGTAATAATTTTTCAATACAACACTTAAAGGCACATCTGTGAGATGTCGGTCCGCTCCTCCAAATTTCAGCCCACAACTCAACGGTTCTTTGCAGCGAGTGCCAAAGAATCACTGTCACTGTCCCACAGATGGAAAACTACTGTCGCAATTTAAAGCTTGAAAAAGTTCGACACTTTCGTGAACACGAAAATAATTTATGAAGTACTTTTCCAGAAATTTGAAAACATATTTCTGGGGTGTTTTACACAAAATAAAGACATGGCAAGCATCCTCAGGGTCCGACTAGGTGAATGCAAAATAATTAGGTTGCTAGAGGGTCCCAAATTTAAATGCCAACCATTTTTATGATCACCAACTGAAACAAAATGGCTGATTCTGCGAAAGTAACAGGCCCATTTGCTAAAGTAAAAATGCATTTGCGAAAGTGTTGAACTTTTGTTAACTTTTCCCATTGACTTATAATGGGAAACTGTTTTTGAATAACTTTGAACTGTTTAATATTTTTCATGAAATCTTCAAAAGGCACATCGGGACACGGCCATACGTTCACTGAAGATTCGGACGGTCGTGCAAACCATACGACCTGTAGGCGAAACCGTAGAATTCAAGAAAAAGCGTAGACGTGTGCACAGATCACGCTTAATAACTCTGCAGCCGTATATCCGATCACTACAAAACTTGGCAGATCCCAAGGCCTCTGATTCTTGATCATGTATTCCAAATTTCAGCCAAATCTGTCAAATGGTTGCAAAGTAATTAAGGTGCAAAGTTTTGGGGTTTAACATAGAAATGGCTCCTCAACCCTAACTATGGTAGCACTACCGTGCTACCATAATATATATATATATATATATATATAGAGGTAAAACTCCATTTAATGGTAGTTAGGGTTGTTCCTGGCGACAAAAGTGAGATCGCTATTAGGGTTAAAACCCCTTGGACCCCCCTACACCCCCAACCGGCATTGGGGTGCGCATTGGGGATCATCAGACCTAACTCTCACCCCATGATATGTGTAAAGCAGCAGAAGTATAGGAGAATGGGGTGAGAGTTGGGACCCACGATCCCAATGTGGCCCAATGCTGGTTGGGGTGGAAGGCCAAGGGGTTTAACAGCAATTTCCTCACTTTGTCGCATCGAACCTAACCAACTACGTGTTTAACAGAGATTTGCCTCTAATTTCCCCTTCTTTTGAGAATGATAACGAGAATAGTGAATGTAATGTAGCGGCGAGCACGGGGCCCAAAGGGCCGCGCCAGCCCCGTGCTCGCCCACATGATGTGTTGTGGCATACTAACAGGGACAGCAGCCAAACAGAAATGCTAACAGTGGCGCATATGGTAACACAAGCACGAATGAGAACAGAAAGGTAACGCACATGGTGGCGTGACAGGAATGGTCTGCCACGTGATGTGTTGTCACATAATAACATGGTGCCTGCAAACAGAAATGTCAATGGGCATGGTGATGTAAAGTGAAACAGTAAGATAAACAGTACTGTAGACAGAAATGGCAAAAAATAAAAACGCATAGCGCAAATGAAAGCATAAGGATAACGCACATGGTGGCGCGAGACGTCAATGGTAAGTGAAATGGTGCGAGGATCCACAAGCGGAAAGGGCAACAGTAACAGTAATGTAAGCGCACAGGCTGGTTTTCCCCAAAACCTGCATAGAGAAAGACAGTGAGTACAAATAATGTATGCAAAATAATGAGTATCGGCGCAGAAAATGAGATCTTGGAATACTAAGTACATTATATCCCAGGAACCGTACGACTTAGGAAAAAAATTTAAAAGTCATATTATTTACAACTGTCCTGGCTAATTTGGATCTTAGCCCCAATGGGGACTAAGAAATTTTCCGACGAAAAGTCCGTATCTTGCACCGTTTCCGAGATACGGGCCCTGAAAGGCGTGGTGAATGCCGTAATGTTATCCTATGGGAAAAAAAGAAAAGTTCGGAGCGCCATAACTTTGCCTCCCTGTAATGTTTTTTCACCAAACTACTGAAAGGCACATCTGTGGGCTGTTGGCTGTCTTCCTTCCAAATTTCAGGAAAAAAGACCAAACCGTTATTTTGCAGTAGGGCTCCAAATGATTTCTGTTAAGTGTCGGGCGCCGTAATGTTATCCTATGGGAAAAACTGTCAATTTTGGAGTGCCGTAACTTTGCCGCCATGTGATATTTTTTCACCAAACTACTGAAAGGCACGTCTGTGTACTGTTGGCTGTCTTCCCTCCAAATTTCAGGAAAAAAGACTAAACCGTTATTTTGCAGCAGGATGCCAAAGGATTTCTGTAATGCGTTGGGCGCCGTAATGTTATCCTATGGGAAAACTGTCAACTTTGAGTGCCATAACTTTGCCGCAGTGTAATATTTTTCAATACAACACTGAAAGGCACATCTGTGAGATGTCGGCTGCGTTCCCTCCAAATTTCAGCCCAAAACTCCCAACGGTTATTTTGCAGTGCAGTGCCAAAGAATTGCTGTCATTTTCCCACAGACTAGAAAATTACTGTCGCATTGAAAGCTTTCGCAAAAGTTAGCGACACTTTCGTAAGCACGAAAGTAATTTGCGAAAGTACTTTTTCCAGAAATTTGAAAAACATATTTCTGGGGTGTTTTACCACAAAATAAAGACATGGCAAGCATCCTCAGGGCCCGAATAGCTAAATACAAAAAGAATTACATTGCTAGAGGGTCTCAAATTTAAATGCCAACCATTTTTCTGATCACCAACTGAAAACAAAATGGCAGATTTGCGAAAGTAACAGGCCCATTTGCGAAAGTAAAAATACATTTGCGACACCGTCAAACTTTTTGTTAACTTTTTCCCTTTGACTTATAATGGGAGACTGTTTTTTGAATAACTTTTGAACCATTTAATATTTTTTCACCAAATCTTCAAAAGGCACATCGGGGACCCTGCCTGCACGTTCCCTGAAGATTTCGGGCCGGTCACGCAAACCGTACGACCTGTACGCACGACCATAGAATTCCAGAAAAGAGTAAACGTGTGCACAGATCATGCTTAATAACTCCGTAACCATATATCTGATCAGTACAAAACTTGGCAGATCCCAAGGCCTATGGGTCTTGATTATATATTCCAGATTTCAGGCAAATCCATCAAATGATTGCAAAAGTTATTAAGGTGCAAAATTTGGGGTTTAATATGGAAATGGCTCCTCTACATATATATATATATATATATATATATATATATATATATATATATATATATATATATATATATATATATATATATATATATATATATATATATTCTATGCAAAAACTTAATTAATGCATCACTTAGGGTTAAAACACAAAAGTCCCTTCCCCTAAGTACCCGCATCCTCCGAAGTTGACAGATGATGGGTGTCATTGGGGATTGTAGCCAAGATGTCACCATTCAATGTGTAATCATATTCATAAGCCACAGTAAAGAAGAATGGGGTGACATTTAGGCCTCACAACCCCAATGATGCATCCCATCATCTATCAATCTCTGGAGGATGGGGGTACACGGGGGGGAGGAGGGGGCAACCCAAACAGTCTCATTTCCTCACTTTTTGTGTTTTAACCCTAAATAATGCATTAACAAAGTTTTTTGCAAAGAATTTCCTTACATTTTGAGAAAGAATAAAAAAGTAGGAAGTCACGCAAGTTGGTGGGAGCGTGTGGCTACAAGTACTGACTATCATATGTATTGGTGGGAGTGCATATGGTTGGGAGCATGGGGCCCACCACCTTGAAACAAAACAAAGTTTCATTCATCAGAGTGGCATAATTCCATACCTGTTTACATGTCAGATACCTAACCACTGAAAATTACCTCCATGGCAATAAGGCAAGGTACCCTATAAATGTGAAGCCACTACCACAATGCAAAACGCTAAACGCAAAACATAAAATGTGTCAAGCAATATCTCCACAGCAAATTAATTTTCCAACAACTAAATACCATAAGTCACATGTACAGGACATCCCCTAAACACCCTCCAAATTTCAGTTTAAAAGACCAAACCGTGTCTGAGATATAATATTTTAAAGTTTGAAATTTTCATTCATCAGAGTGCCAGAATTCTGCACCTGTTTACATTTTACACACCTAATGACTTAAAAGTATGTCCATGACAGTAAGGCTAGCTAACCTATACATTTCAAGCCACTACCACAATGCAAAACGCAGTCTGCAAAATGTAAACTGTGCCACCCAATATCTCCACAACAATTGCATTTTCTGACACCTAAACACCAAAATTCACATCTATAGGACATCCCATCAACACCCTCCAAATTTCAAGTTAAAAGACAAAACTGTTTCTGAGATACTTAGTTTGAAAAATTTTTAAAATTGGGCTATCTGGTCCCTCCAAATCTGGCCATCTAGACCCTCCCTCGCAAACAAAGTTTGCAATCAAAGAATCTCGTGATCAAAGAGTTTGCAGGCTCGCAATCAAAGAATAAAAATGTTAAAACTCAATTTTTACACATAAATACATGAAACCACAGCCATGACTCGAAAGAACGAAGCCCCCTGAGCAAAACCCATCCTAGTTTGTCTTTCTAAGTCACCCCTGGGCTGAGAAATTAGATTTTTTAACCTGGCCATCTAGGCGTGCCCTCGAGAGCAAAGATAGCGGCCAAAGAATCTCGCGATCAAGGAATTTGCAGGCTAGTGATCAAAGATCGTTAGTGAGTTGTGATGAAAGAATTAAAAACTTTTAAAGTCTGTTTTTTGACATTTTTACAAGAAACCACAGGCATGTCTCAATAGAGGGAAGACCCCTGAGCAAAACAAAACATAGTTTTACTTCAGACGTCACCCCATAGCCTAGATATTTGTTTTTTTCTGAACGCAAAATGAAAAAAAGATGGTGGGCGTCATGATCAAAGAATTCCTCACGATCAAAGATTCTCTAACCATGAGCCTGCAAATTCTTTGATTGTGAGGAGGAGCCAGATGGCCAAAACCACATTCTTCTTTCGCAAAATAACCATATACATTTTCCCATAGACATAATGGGAACTTAAAACTTTAATAACTTTTGAATGGATTAATATTGTTCCACCAAACAAAAAGTTACATATTCCTTGACCCAAGCTCTTTCAACATGCCTAGTTTCAGACTGGCTGACCACACAATGGCTGCACAGTGCCATGGACAAAAACCAAAAAACTGCTCACAGAACTGGCAAAAAGTGCATTTTTCAGCGTTTTGGTGAGCAAAAATCATAAGTCCGACTGAAATGCAACTTGGCAGATCAAGAGATCTACCATGCCCCACTGCATGTACCATATTTCATGCAAATCTATTCAATGAGTCCAAAGTTATTATCGTGCAAAATGTCAAGTTTAACATAGAAGTGCCTTCATAACCTTAAATGTAGGGCTGTGAATGTGCCACTAATATGTATGTGTGTGTATATATATATATATATATATATATATATATATATTAGAGGCAAAACTCCATTTAATGCATTAGTTAGGGTTGTTCCACAGCGACAAAAGTGAGGAAATTCGCTGCAGGGGTTGAAAACCCTAACCCGAATTCACCCCCCAGCACCACACACACAAACACACACACATTCAGGTATGGGAGGACCAAGTCAACACAACCAATGACAGACATCCAGCAGCAGGTGACTGAAATAACAAACAATTGTCTAAATGTACTACGAGACATCCCCACCCACCTGACCAGGTACTGCATGCTCAGTGGAGATCAACAGCAAAACTGAGGCCATGTACACCAAATGTACACATCCCTGATTGCAGCTGCACACAATGTACCACACTTAGTAGTTGCATGGCCTTACCTACCGATGCCCCACACCAGACCACACCACTTGTGGTGGGCCACCTGAGCAATAGAGTTCAGCAAAACCAAGGAGTTGTTCAGGTATAATATCTCTGATTATAACAAGGGTTTGAGAAATGCAGCTTTCTAATTGACTGCAAACATTGTAACAGCCTTATGTTTAGTTTTTATTAACATACATGTAGAGCCTAACCATAAGATGAAGATGGTTTAATGTTGTTTAAAAAACAGTTTTATTATGATAGCAATAAGCCACTCCCAGGTATTATGTTAATGGTCAGTTTATCACTGTCTAGTGACATGTGGCACTCGGCTATGCCTCATTTAACTTTAAACCCCTACAGGGTGATTAACAGACCATTTAACATAACTGTTGGTCATGCCTTATTGCTTAATTGTCTTTATGAGTAGATACTCTCCCTCTGCTAGGCACTGCAGCAGCTTTGCAACACAGTGTCCCACCCAGTTACATCATACACTGTCTAGTTACTGGAGAATGGCTGTGAATATGAACTCATGAAGATGAACAGTGTAACTTGATCATTACAGTCATCAAAACCCTAGTGTGATTATAACTGACAGAGTCAGTGATATAGGATAACCCCTGCTGTCCTAGTACACTTACCCCATTGTGAGTTAAATCAATACTAAAAGACATTCTGTTTATATCTACACCATACCTACTTGATTCCTGTTGTACACAATTAACATAGTTATCACTTTGATAGCATCAGTGACAGAAGTGTGGCAAACCCAAACAGTAGGCATACAGCCTGAGTATGAAACAACTGTTAAAAAAATCACACTGTGTCCATAAGTGGCATAGATCACTCATTGCAACAATAGTAAATGTATTACTATTTCTATTTAAATAAGTTAGTCATCACAGATGCAGTGAGATTGTCTTTATCAGGTACAACATACTCAGTAAGTGCCTACAGGAAAATCTGTCCTATATACATCTCTGATACAGGTACATCATTGTTGGCTCAGTAGTGCTATGATATTTAGAAGTTGCTTGGCCTGATCCATGCAATTACAATGTTTCTTACAAAGAATACTTACTGCATCTTTAATATTGAAACACACTGAAGGTCTATGTATGTACATCAGCAGTACACCTTCATCAGTAAGAATGCATGTGATACTGGCAGTACAATTTCTGAGCGTTGAACAGGCAATGCTTTTCCATACGTTTACATCAGCTCTCTGTGTTGAGTAAACCATTGCAGTAAATGTACTACTTGTAAATCACCTACTAAATGTATCACTACTTTTATCTTGAGCATGCTAGTGTCTTGTAGTTAATTTATGTGCTTCTCTTAATTAATGTTTACTCACTAGTGTTAAACCCTTTCTACAACTGTCATCATGCACCTTCAGCATTTATATTGAATAACGGCACAGTACCAGTTGGTGTGGTGTAGGGACATCGGTAGGTAAGGCCATGCAACTACTAAGTGTGGTACGTGTGCAGCTGCAATCAGGGATGTGTACGTTTGGTGTACATGGCCTCAGTTTTGCTGTTGATCTCCACTGAGCATGCAGTACCTGGTCAGGTGGGTGGGGATGTCTCGCAGTACATTTAGACAATTGTTTGTTATGTCTGTCACCTGCTGCTGGATGTCTGTCATTGGTTGTGTTGACTTGGTCCTCCCCCATACTTGAATGTGTGTGTGTGTCTGTGTGTGTGTGGTGCTGGGGGGGGTGAATTCGGAGTTAGGGTTTTCAACCCTAACAGCGAATTTCCTCACTTTTGTCGCTGTGGAACAACCCTAACTAATGCATTAAACAGAGTTTTTTGCCTCTAATAATATATGTATATAGATATATATATATAGATAGATATATAGATATATATCTATCTATATATATATATGTACATACACATACACACGCATACACACAGATGTGTCAGCCATGATGAAGTGCAGTAACTTGCAGTAATGACATGTCACAAAATCCTGCATGACAAAAGGGCTTAATTGCCATTGACTTACAGTGGCCCCTGCAGTAAATTGCAGTATTCTGTGATATTCTGCAGCATTTCTGCACTTCATCCTGGCTTGACAAATCTGTGTGTGTGGGGGGGGGGCTGTGTGTGTGTGTGTGTGTGTGTATGTGTGCGTGTGTGTGTGTATATGTGTATATATATATATATATATATATATATATTCATTGCAAAAATCTCTGTTAATGCATCAGTTAGGTATGTTTCCACAGTGACAAAAGTTTGGAATTTCAGTGTTAGGGTTACCACCCCACTTCACCACTGGTACACCCCCATCCTCAAAACCCTAAGTCCACATCCCCTCACCCCACCCCCCACACACACATGCAAGCAGGGGAAGGGCCAAGGCAACACAACCAATCAGAGACAACCAGCATCAGGTAACAGAAGTAACATAGAACTCTCTAAACATAGTACAATACACATCCATCATCATGATCCAGCAACTGTATGAGTTCTGCTGCCATCAGAGTGCCTTAGGAGAACATACGCATGCTGGGCAACCGTGGGAGGTGGTCCACAGTAAACATTTTTCTGTTACAAATATCAATAACAAGATGTAAGCAGAGGCCTATATTTCAATTGTTAAATGATAAAACACACACGATGTTATCTATAGATAGCTTTATTGGAAATAAGAGTGCAGATAACCTTAGCAACAGTGGATGTTTGCATATATTTTCTGATAGAGTGAGTCATTCCTTATAACAAATGGTAGTAATAATAAAAGTAATGTTTTGTAGTATAGTGTACGAGCAACATGTGACAGCAACAATTGTAACATCCAAAGCTAACATTAACATGCAGCTAATGAGTATTTCCAGGTAACACAGCAGTATAACAACATGTGATGGTGCTAGTTTCATACCTGAGCAGTATCTGAAAGTACTATGTATGTGTCAGCTCTACCTGCAGTGAGCCAGTTGTTGAATTATGGCACATAAAAATCAATATTTAGAAAATGTGTACAGACTAGGTTTCACTGTATGAAAAAGATATGCCACCTATAATGTTTCATCATATTGTGCTGGCAATATAGAGTCTGTCATACTGTATTTGTTTTTTCATTACAGTGTTACATGAAATGAGTACAGTGTAGTGATTATTGTGCTTACAGATGTGACTGGCTTGTATAGTGTCTTACAAGCGTACATGTGTCTTGCATGAGTGTGTGTGTGTGGGGGGAGCGGGAATAAGGGGAATGCGGAGTTAGGGTTTTGAGGATGGAGGTGTGGGGCTGGGGAGGTTTGGTAGTAACCCTAATGTTGAATTTCCACACTTTTGTTGCTGTGGAAACAACTCCTAACTGATGCATTAATGGAGGTTTTTGCAATGAATTTCTCTTCCTTTTGAGAAAATGTAATGTAAGTGGTATGTATCAGCGGGAGCATGGGCCCTCTGGGCCCTGTGCTCCCTTTACATTGTCTATTTTTTTTGCATAATGGTATGCATATGTGGGAGCGTGGGCCCTCTGGGCCCTGTGCTCCCACTTATACATTGCTACAGAGCCATGCAGCAGTCCTATAGGGCAAGGAAGCCTTGTAACAGTAATTTGCTAATATCTCAGCAACTGTAGCAGCTAGGAAAAAAAAAATCCAGTGCTGGTGTAATCATGAGAGTGAATACTTCACATGGCATAAATTGACTGAATCTGTATCTCATATCGTTTCTGAGATACGGGCACTGAAAAGCACTAAAAAGGCACCCTTTGATCCCTTGGAACATGTTTTTGCCAATACTGTATCTCTGTAACTTTAGCACATAGGAAAAAAAATCACTGCAGGTGTCATCTATGATTTCCAAACTTGTTTCTGCAGAGAACCAAGCTGCAAGTATCAAAAAATCCATATCTTGCTTCATTTTTGAGAAATGGGTGCCAAAAGACGTAACGGGTGCCGCAATGTTATCCTATTGGAAATGTCTCAACTTTGGGATGCTGTAACATTTGGCCCCATTAATGTTTTGGCACCACACCACAAAAATGCACATCTGTGGGACCGGGGCTTGCCACCCTGAATATGTCAGCCCAAAAGACTCAACCATTTTGTTGCAGGAGGATGGCAACATTTGCAGTTATATTTAAAAATACTTTCTCAAATCACAAAAGTTTCACAAAAAAAAGCACAAAACTTTCACATTTGCAAAAGTATTTTGCAAAAGTATTTTTTTCCTGAAATTGAAAAAGGCATTTCTTGGAGGGGGGGTTTAACACCTCCAAAAAGATAGGGCTATCATCCTTAGGACCCCACTAGGTAAACCCAACAGTCAATGTTTATCTAGAGGGTCCCAATTTTAAAAGCCGGGTATTTTTCTCTCTCACTAACTGAAAACAAGATGGCTGAATCATGAAAGTAAAAGGGCCATTTTCGAAAGTAAATATTTCATATGAGAAATTTTGTGATGCACATATATTTTTTCCCATTGACAATAATGGGAAACTTTTTTTTGATTAACTTTTGAACAGTTTAATATCTTTACACCAAATCTTCAAGAGGCACATTGGTGACCCATACTGCATCTTCCCTGAAGATTTCAGACTGAATGGATGAACTGTGCGGGCTGTAGTTGTGAGCAAAGAAATGCTCAAAAAATCTTTTTTTTTTTTCATTTTTTGGCATTCTGTAGCTCTGCAACTGTACATCCAACTGTAATGCAACTTGCCACATCCAGAGATCTGTGGCACCAGACCACACATGCAAATGTTCAAGTAAATCTGTAATATGGTGGCAAAGTCATTAAGGTGCAAAATTTGATGTTTAACATTAAAATGCTTACTCAACCCTAACTACCATTCCACTATAATATAAATGTAAAGATGGGGGGCAGTTGAAGGGCAATGTGAGGAAGTATTTTTTCACAGAGAGGGTGGTGGATGCATGGAACAGTCTTCCTGAGGAGGTTGTGGGGTCTAAAACTGTGGGAGAATTCAAGAATACATGGGACAGACATAAGGCAATTATTGTGGGGGGGTAAGAAGAAATAGGATGTTGGTTAACTAGGATCTGCAGCTTATCCTGTAGGTAGGGAAATGGGCAAACTAGGTGGGCCAAGTGGTCCTTATCTGCCATCAAAGTCTATGTTTCTATGTTTATATATATATATATATATATATATATGATAGGAAATGATGGAATCACTTCTGAAGGAAAGAACTGTCAAGTATCTAGAGGCCAGAGGGGCACAGGACCCAAGGCAGCATGGATTCACAGTGGGAAGGTCATGTCAGACGAATCTGATAGATTTCTTTGACTGGGTGACCAAAGTAGTAGATCAGGGAGGGGCTGTGGACATGGCCTACCTAGAATTTAGCAAGGCATTTGACACAGTCCCACACAAAAGATTAATATAAAAGTTAGCCAGCCTGGGAGTGGGTCCCAAGATGACAGCCTGGGTAAAGAATTGGCTGGAGAATAGGACACAGAGAGTAATAGTAAATGGAGTCCACTTTGAAGAAAGGGGGGTTACTAGTGGGGTACCACAGGGTTCAGTATTAGGAACGGTTCTCTTCATTGTCTCTATAAGTGACATTGCAGAGGGACTGGAAGGAAAAGTATGTCTCTTTGCAGATGACACAAAGATCTGCAACAGAGTTGATGCACAAGGTGGGGTGGAAAGGATGAGAAGGGACTTGGCAAGGTTAGAGGAATGGTCAGATGTATGGCAGCTTAGATTCAATGCTAAGAAGTGCAAGGTAATGCACCTGGAAAACAAAAACCCAGGGGAAGAGTACACAATGGGGGGTGAGATACTAACAACAACAAAAATGGAAAGGGACCTGGGGGTAGTCATATCAGATGACTTAAAGGTGGGCAAGCAATGTGAGAGGGCAGCAAGGAGGGTTGGGAGGATACTGGGATGCATAGGGAGAGGCATCACCAGTAGAGAACAGGAAGTTATCCCTCTGTACAGACAGCTGGTGAGACCCCATCTGGAGTACTGCGTGCAGTTCTGGAGACCCAATCTTTGCAAAGACATAGACAGGATGGAAGCTGTCCAGAGGAGGGCAACTAAAATGGTGCAGGGTCTGCACGGAAGACATATGAGAGAGACTTAAGGAGCTTAATTGTGTATAGCCTCGAGGAAAGGAGGAGAAGGGGTCATGATAGAAACTTTCAAGTATCTCAAGGGAATAAACAAAAGTCCAAGAGGTAGCATCTTTCAAAAAGAGATGTGCAAGAACAAGGGCACAATTTGAAGATGGGGGGGTGGCTCAGAGGCAATTTAAGGAAGTGTTTTTTCACAGAGAGGGTTGTGGATGCATGGAACGGCCTTCCGGAGAAGGTTGTGGATTCAAAATCAGTGGTGGAATTCAAGCATGCATGGGACAGTCATAAGGCAATTCTAGGGGGGTGGGAGTAGGAAGAAGTAGGCTGCTGGTTAACTAGGATCCGCAGCTTATCCATTAGGTAGGGAAATGGGCAGACTGGGTGGGCCAAGCGGTCCTTATCTGCCATCAAATTCTATGTTTCTATGTTTTTATATATGGCAAAAAACTCTGAATGCATTAGTTAGGGTTGTTCCACAGCGACAAAAGCAGGGACATTCAGTGTTAGGGTTCAAAACCCTAACTGTGCATTCCCCCACCACCACCACCACTATGACCACACACACATAAATGCAAGTAGGGAAAGGACCAAGGCAACTCGACCAATCACACATACCCAGAAAGAGATGTATACCTGTGTTAGTGTAGCAAGTAGGGAAAAAATCCAACTTCAGGTATCATACATTATTTCAAAACTTGTTCCACAAGGTTAGTTTACCTTAAAGTGAACTAAGCTGCCAGTAGTGAAAACTGTGTACTTCACTTGTTTTTGGACGTATGGGTGCTGAAAGGTGTCATGGGTGCCGCAATGTTAGTCTATGGGAAATTGCTGAATTTTGGAACAGTGTAACTTTGTATTCCTTAAGTATTTTAGCAGCAAAACAGGAAAACACACATCTGTAGGTCCAGGGATTGCCACCCTGCACATTTCAGCCTAAAGGACCCAACCATTTGCTTGCAGGATGATGGCAAAGATATGCAGTTATCAGGATCATACTTTTGCAAAATACTTTCGTAAACACGAAAGTGTCACAAACGGAAGACACAACACTTTTGCATTTGCAAAAGCAAGTAAAATAGTTTTGAAAAATACTGTCACGAACATGAAAGTGTTGCAAATGCATAGCACACTTTCGCATTTGCAAAAGTGATTTGCTAAAGTATTTTCAAGGAATGTCCAAAATCCTTTTTTGGGGCTTATAGACATGTGTAGTCAGTGTTATGTGTTGGTGGCAGTGTGGGCCCCAAGATGCCCAGTTGTCTGTAGTGATATGTTTTTGTGGAGCGTGGAATGTCCAGGATCAGAGTTAGCAGTGACAACCCCATGCCATACCCCGACATCTGTTAGAGTATGGAAGATGGGGGCATAAGGGTGTGGTTTCATGGTTTAGATATTTGTATGTTAGTCTGTTACCTGCTGCTGGTTGTGTGAGATTGGTTGTGTTGCCTTGGTCCTTCCCCTACTTGCATGTATATGTGTGTGTGTGTGTGTGTTTTTGTGTGTGGTGGTGGTTGGGGGAATGCACAGTTACAATTTTGTACCCTAACACTGAATTTCCCTGCTTTTGTCACTGTGCAACAACCCTAACTGATGCATTAACAGAGTTTTTTTGCCATGAATTTCCCTTCTCTTTGAGAATGTGCAATATAAATAGTGAATGGTATGGGATGGTGGGAGTGCAGGGCCTCTCCCACCATGCTGGCCATTTCTACACAATAACTTTAACAGTAACGCTAACGCTAACAGTAACAGTAACACTAATGCTAACAGTTATGGTATCGGTAACGGTAATGTTAACACCAACAGTAGCACCAATGGTAACAGTAATGCTAACGGTAATGGTAAAAGTAATGATAACAGTAACAGTAACACATGCACAAATGCATATGCTAATGCTAATGGCAATGGTAACAGAAACGATAATGGAAACAGTAACGGTAACAGTGCTGCAAGGGCAAATACAAAAGCAAACAGTAACAGAGACATAAATGCAAACAGAAAAGTGAATGCTAATGGTAATGGTAGCAGTAACGCAAACACAAATGGTAACGGTGATGCACACGGTAAAGGTGACAGCACCACCAATGCAAATGTTAACAGAAACATGAATGGTAACTGCAGTACAAATGCAAATGGTAACGCTAATGGTAACAGTGATGCAAACGGTAATGGTAATGCCAATGCAAACATGAACGCAAATGCAAATGCTAACAGTTATGGTAACGCAAATACAAATGGTAACAGAAATGCAAGTGGAAACACAACCAGAAATGGTAACAGTAATGGTGATGTATACATCAATACAAATGCAAATGGTAAAGCAAACGCAAGCACAAATGCAAATGGTAACTGTTCCATAAAAAGAAATGCTACCAGTAATGGTAACGGTGATGGAAGCATAAACACAAACACAAACGTTAACACAAAGCTAACGGTAATGGTGATGCAAACGCAAATGGTGATGGCAACTGTAATGCCAACACAAATGCTAAGGGCTATGGTAATGCAAATATAAATGCAAATGGTAACGCAAATGCAAGCACAAACACAAACACAAACAGTAATGGTAACTTAAACACAAACGCTAACGGTAACGCTAATGGTGATGTCAGTGTAAATGCAAATGGTAACGCAAGCACAATCGGTAATGGTACTGTAAATGCAAATGGTAATGGTAATTTAACACAAGCGCAGAGGCAAATGCAAATGGTAACTGTAACGTGAAAGCAAACGCTATTGGTAACAATAACAGTGATGCAAACATAAACATAAATGCAAATGCAAATGATAACGTAAGTGCAAACACAAACGGTAACAATAACTTAAACAGAAATGCTAACGGTAATGGTAACGGAGATGCAACTGTAAATGCAAATGCAAACGGTAACACAAACGCAAGTGCAAACGCAAATGGTAACTGTAATGCTAATGGTGAAACAAAAGGAAATGGTAACGCAAACGGTAATGGAAATGCAAGTGCAAATGCAAACTCTAACGGTAACAGTAACGGAAATGCAAACGCAAATGGTAACACAAATGAAAAACGATAACAGTAATGCAAACGCAAGCACAAATGCAAACACAAATGGTAACGCTAACAGTAATGGTGATGCAAAAGGAAATGGTAATGCAAATGATAACGGAAATGCAAGCAGAAATGTAAATACAAATGATAATGGTAACAGTAACGCAAATGCACATGTTTTGTTTCCAAAAAAGGTTCATACAGAAGCACAGTGAATAGAAAGAATGTGGCCATAATAATGGCCCTCAGACCGGAAAATGAGCACTTAGAATACTAAATTGCTTCTATCTCAGGAACCGTACGATGTAGAAAAAAAATTAAAATCTCGTATTATTTATGACTTTCCAGGCTAGTTTTGTACTTAGCCTGCTAATGGGGCTCTAAGAATTTTTGTAACAAAAAGTTCATATCTCGAACTGTTTTTGAGATACGGAACCCGAAAGGCACGGTGGACTCCGTAATGTTATCTGATGGGACAAATTGTCAACTTTGGAGTGCTGTAACTTTGCAGCCCTATAATATTTTGCCACCAAGCCACCAAAAGGCCCATATGTGGGATGCTGGCTTTCTTCCCTGCAAATTTCAGCCCAAAAGACCAAACTGTTGTTTTCCAGCAGGGTGGCAAAGATTTCCTGTTGTTTTGGCCATACTTTCGCAAATTACTTTTGCAAATCATGACACTTTCGCAAAAAAAAAAATCACGGAAGTGTTGCATTTGAGACAATATTTTGTGAAAGTACGTTTTACAAAAATTTGAAAAAAAGTATTTCTGGGGTGTTTTACCTCCCAAAAGAGACATGGCTAGCATCCTCAGGACTCGACTAGGTGAACACAACAATAATTGTGTCCCTAGAGGGTCCCAATTTCAAATGCCAGGCATTTTTCTGAGCTGTAACTGAAAAATAAATGGCTGACACAAGAAAGTAAAAGGGTTATTTGCGACAGTAAAAATGGCATTTGCAAAAGTGTCTTATGTAAGCAATAAGGCACAAACGGGTGTGTGTAAACCATATTTTACAGAATGGCCAGGGGTGTAGTAAGGCATGAGGCCAATAGCCGAGTGACTTCATCTGCTTGCCGTGCTGTAAAATATGGTTTACACACACCCCTGAGTGCCTTATTGCACTTATAAAATGGGATCCTTTTTTTTTTTTTTTACTTTTGACTATTGGGAAAACCATGTTTATATGTAGAAAAATAGATTTACTTTGTGCATTTTTGATAAAATAATCCTTCCGCCAACTGCAAGTGATGTCATTGATGATGTCATTGTATTATTGCCTACTTTCTTCTTCCTGTTTTTTTCTCTTTTATTTCCCACATTCAAGTTATAGAGGATTGTGTATGATTGGTCATACAAAACAAGGGCATTTTTCACTCTAGAATTTTCCATGGTAACTGGAGACCTCGACAGCACAGCTTGAGAGGGCTCGTTAACATGGGAACCTTGAGAGTTGAAAACTACCCTTGCTGTGTATGAGTGATCATACGCAGTCTTTTATGGTGTATGGTCACTCATACAAAGGCTGTCCTTACTTTCTTGCTGGTTTATGTGGTAATTTTCACCTCCTGGGAGTGTTTCACCACCGCGGCCATTTTCAGAGGATCACCGTTCACCTGATTTCACATGTGCACCCACCTTCTAAGTGTTATGCTGTACTAGCAACATTGCTAGTGCAGCACAACAGCTACAATGACGTAGCTAGTGCAGCATAGCAACAATGTTGAAGGGATGGATTTCCATCCATAACAACGTTCCACCATACACTATAAGGAATGTTTATCATGGAATGTTTACCACAGAATATATGGATTCAAAATTCTGCTCAGTTCCACTAGCAGAATGTTTCTCTCCCAACACACTGTACACACAGACAACAAAGGCCTTTGTTACAGCCAGAGGCTCAGTTATCTCACTGTCAGGGCAAGAAGAAGAGAGTTACGTGATAAGCAGTTAAAGATAGAATGGGGATTTTTGACTGTCAGCAAAGAATCAGTTGTAGTGAAAACTATAAACAATACTTATTGTTTCTAATTTATGTATGCATTTAATTAATGTGTTTTATTTTTTATTTAAGGTAGTTTTATTTTTAGGGCCCAGTTGAAGTCCATACACCAACAGACTTCGAGGTGTCGCCATTGGGTAATCAGGCCCAATTCTTACCCCATTCCATATGTAAACAAGCTGTCACACTACAATGTAGGACAACGTGGTGAAAGTTAGGCCTGACGACGCAATGGCACACCCCGACACTTGTTGGTGTGTGGAGGGTGGGGGTTGGGGTGAGATGGTAGGGATGGGAACCCTTGGGGTGAGGCATTAGGGTTGGAAACCCTAACACCTCATTTCTCTGCTTTTGTCGCTGTGGTATTCACCCTAACTGATGCTTTAGAGAAGTTTTTTGCAAAGAATTTCCCTTCTTTTTCAGATAGCATAAATGTATTCTCGTTTTACTGTGGGAGCACTCCCATCCCTTCATCGAGATAGTATAATACTGTCATTATGTCAGGTGGGAGTCCCATCCCTCCACCAAGATAATACAACAGTGTCCATATGTCATGGAGGGAGCAGCAGGTCCTTTGTACCCTGCACTCCCATCCCTCCATCCAGATAGAACAACAGTGGCCAAATATGTCACGGTGAGAGTGCAGGATCCTTCAGACCCTGCACTCCCATCCTTCCATCGAGACCGTACAACAGTATCCATATGTCACAGAGGTAGCACAGGATCTAATCCCTCCATCCACATAGTACAAAGTGTTCATATGTCATGACCCCATGCTCTCATCCCTCCACAGATGCACATATGCATGTAGCTGTGGAAACACATGGGTCTTTTTCCCCTGTGCTTCCACACATTAAGTTATGAGCAGGTTTAGTGAAATTGCAACAGATAGTCATAACTGTGCCATCTCAAATAATTTTCATCCCAAATGTTCAACATAACCTTCTTAGCACTTCACCACATGTTCCTAGTATAGTAAACATTTAAATCTCCATCAAAATGTAATTCAGCACAACTGTAACACTGTTTTTGCACCACAATTAAGGAAAAACATTTTTCATTGGATTTGAAAAATGGCAGCTATAGTATTCATGAGGTGGTGTGGAAAAATGGCAATGTTAAAAATCTGGGGTGAGAATATGAAAAATTGGTGACGTTACGAGCGTGCATAGAAACTGCAAAATGTGCTCTTGTATTGCGGTCATTTTTGGGAATTTTTTTCACCAGATTTTCAACATCAGCATTTTTGGACCTCCCCTCATGAAAAGTGCAACTGTGATTTTGTTAAACCATCCCAAAAGTTGATTTCGCACAATGGCCACACCATTCTGTGCCACAGGTAAGAAAATAAGTTCTGGGCAGGATATGCAAAATGACAGTTGTACTGTTCATAAGAAGCTGTGAAAAAATGGCAATGATAAAAATCTGAAGTGAAAATATTAAAAATTGGTGAAGTTATGAATGTGCATAGAAACTGTGCAATGCACACTCATAACGCTGTAATTTCTGGATAATTTTTTCTCCAGATTTGCAACATGGGCTTTTTGAAACCCCTCCTCATGAACAGTAGCACTGTCATTTTGTGAATCGGTCCCAATAGGTGATTCCACGCAGCAATCGCAAAATCATCTTTTGAGACTGAGAAACAAAAGGACAGTGCCAGCGTTCATGAGGCGGGGTCCCAAGAACCTCATATTGAAAATGTTGGGCCAAAAATTCCCCAAAATGGCTGCAATATCAACATAAGTTGAACCCCCCCCCATTGACTCCCATTATACGGCATACCTTGATTCCTCAGATTGCAGTTCAGCTTTAAAGACTGCAGACGTGTCCCCCGTCCAGAGAAGATCACCAATCCCAACCTCCAGAGGGTAAGTACGGGTGGAAGGGGTTGTTGGGAGGTGGATGCCCAGAGGGAGGGTGGGGATGGGGAGGGATGAATGGGGAGACAAAGTTGGACAATTTTCTTTTTTCAGGGTTAAAAGAAAAAAAACATTAGGGATGGTTCTCTGTATTTACAGGGAAAAAAATAAAAAATACATTTGGGCACACTGGGGTGGGGTCCCAGTGTGCCAGATGAGTTTTGGGGATCATACTTAGAAGGGGATTGGGCATCCCATTGTTGGTACAGCAAACATAAATAAATAAATTTGGGCACACTAGAGTGGGCTTCTAATGTGCCAGACATGTTTGGGGGGGAATCATAGCAATATGGGGATTGGGCACCCCAATGTCAGTACAGCAAACATAAACAAACAAATACATTTGGGCACACTAGTGTGGGCTCCCAGTGTACCAGATGAGTTTGTAGGGGATCATACTGATATGGGGATTGGGAACCCCGATGTTGGTATATCAAACGCAAATAAATCAATACATTTGGGCTCACTGGGGAGGGCTTCCAGTGTGCTAAACATGTGTGTGTTTGTGTGGCTGAGGGGATACATTCCGACAAGGGGATTAGGCACCCTGCATCAGATTCAAAAACAAGTACTTTGCCACACAGTAGTGTACTTCGATACATGATTCTGCATCAAAATTATGGAAACTTTCATTGCAGGATTCCGCATCTAAGAAAATACCTCAGGGTTGGTTTTCTTATTTTTACAGGCTTAAACAATAAATACATTTCAGCACACTGGCGTGGGCTCCCAGTGTGCCCAATAACCACACACTATTGCGAGAAAATAAAGAAATAAATTTGGGCTCACTGGGGTGGGCTCCCAGTGTGCCAAACAAGTGTGTGTGTGTGTGTGTGTGTGTGTGTGTGTGTGTGTGTGTGTGTGGAGGGATACATTTTGACATGGGGATTTGGCACCCCTTGTTGAATTCAAAAACAAGCAATTTGCTGCACAATAGTGTTCTTTGATGCAGGATCCTGCATTGAAAATATGGAAACCTTCAATGCAGGATTCTGCATCAAAGAAAAGACCTTGGGGGAAGGCTTTCTTCTTTTTACAGGTTTAAACAACAAATACATTTTGGCACACTGGGGTGGGCTCACAGTATGTCCAATAACCACACTCTATAGTGCGAACAAAGCAGCGGGTCTTCCTTGACTCTGCAGCTGGCAGCACGAGTTCCAGCTGCAGCTGCAGAAGTCAAGAAAATACTGATCTTCTCATACAGATAATGGACTACAAGCCATTCTCTCTATACACTGGCACACTACATAAAAACCTGTTTGGGGCCAGCTTATATTTTTTAATAAACATCCTCATTAGTTTGATCCACATATTAGACAAACACACATTCATCCTGAGTGAACCCAGGATCCACAACCCCAGAACTGGTTGTGAGTACTATGTACAATATCAACTATGTACATACACAGCTGAAGGGGTAATTCCCTCCATTGCAATTACAAATTCTTATTTCAGCTTTTCGTAGGGTAACAATATCATTAGCTAAACTTAAGAAAAAAAGAGGAAGAACCACTAGAGCAATAGTTTTGTTACCCTTTAGGTTAGTTACACTTAAACCACCTCCTTAGATAACAAAAAACCCAGGAGGTTACCCCCCAGCTGCGTTCCCTGGAAAGACAGAGAGTCCCCACCCCACCTTGAACCATAGCAGACCAAGGCCCTTTTCTGATACCAACTTAACCCAAGAACAGGTTTAAGTATTACTACCTCTTAGAGCAGAAATAATTCATACATATCTTCAAGATAATGTTTGGGGCCAACTTAAAAAAACAAACAAAAATAACCCATCAGAATACACCTGAAAAAAACACCAGCATTCTTCACCAAAAGAAGCAGGTATTTTTTGCACAGTACTCCTACTGTTTGAAAATAAGCTGGTATTTTTCACACGATACTCCTACTATACGAAAAATGTATTTTTTGTTCCTGACGTATTAATTTTCCCATAGGAAACAATGGGAAAATTAAAAGTGTCATAACTTTTGAACGGATTCATATTTTTTTTCCAAAAAGGCACATCTGTGCCCCAAAGGCTTCCTATCATGAAAATTTCAGACCAAAACCTAAAGCCCTTTGTGAGACCCAGGATGAGAAAGAAATGTTAAAAAACAGACTTGTTCTGTTTTTTCAACACTTTATATCTCAGAAATCACTCAATAGACTCCCACAAACTTTGGTAGATCAAGAGAGCTAACATAAGAGATTATGCATGCCAAATTTGATGCAAATCCATTGAACGTCTCCAAAGTGGAGACAGCATATCGCAGTGGTTTAAGGCTCTGAGCTGCAAATCTGAAGACCTGGGTTTGAATCCCACGACCCCACTTGCATACAGTGTGACCCTGAGCAAGTCACTTAACTTCTCTGTGCTCCCAGGTCACACCTGTCGACAAGCTTTCAGCTTAGTGTGCTACTCGTGGTTAAACAATTGCAAAAAAAAACAACAACAACAAAAAAAGTTATTAGGGTTCAAAGTTTGGCCTTAAACATAGAAGTGCCATTTCACCCTAACTATACCTACTATACTGGTGCACACGACCATGCCAATATAATATATATGTGTGTATATATATATATATATTGCAAAAAACTGCATTAATGCTGTAGTTAGGGTAACACAGCAACAAAAGTAGCGACATGTGGTGTTAGGGTTTCCAAACTTAACACCCCACCCCCATGCTGCACACACCAGCAGGCATCAGTAGGGTGCCTTGGGTTGTTTGCCCTCATGCTCACCCCATTCTTCTGTACTGTACCCATCTCAGCTTATTGTGAGTGCAGCGTGGAGGTGGGGTGTTAGGTTTGGAAACCCTAACGCATTTCCCTACTTTTGTGGCTATATCTCTAACTAGAGCATTAACACAGTTTTTTGCAATTTATTTCCTTACTTTTTGAGATAGTATAATTGTACCCTTATTTGCCTGTGGGAGCACAGCCCTTTGGGCCCTGTGTTCCCTTTCTTCCATAGATTCCGTGATGTGTATTGGTGCAACTGATAAACAGATAATGCCAAGAAAAAGTGCTGAATTGTGTAAGACACACTGTATGGTGATAATGATAATGCCTCTACAGGTTTTACAACAAATACATCAAAATCATGAAGGAATTTTAAATATATTCCGGTCCTCTAGTAACCATTGCTCAGTTTAGCTATTGCAGTTGAACTGCTCAATTGTATCTTTCTGCCACTATAATTTCTGACTTTAAGAGACGGTTATAAAATTTGAACTGAACTCCTGCTCTGAGGCAAGAGATGAGCAGTTTGAACCCTTCCATGTCATCCTCACCATCAAAATGCCTCGAGTGCTGCTCAAATAGTCAATATATATCATCTCAATCAGTAGTGAATAATGTATAATTTCAGTAAATGCAAAGCTTTGCTCCTTTAGATAAGTACACAGGCTGAGCAATGTTGACAGGAGTGAATTTCCAGTCATGGGCTGTGCATCCTCCAGATTTTGAGAAAATGTGCTGCATTCTGAAAAGAACTTAAGCTCTTTTTGCCATCGTGGATTGCAAAGAAATTTAAAAGTGTTGCTTTTTAAACATAATAAATGCACCCATAATGTCCAAAATAAGATGCCACGAATATAAGCATTGTGCTGGTTGTGTCCTTCATAAATACTGTAATCTGTTCAGAGACAGACCCTCCCCTTTTGTTATTACAACGTGCATGAAACAATAAACGTTGAATCTAAAGATGCAAAATTCAAGTAGTTTCATCACGCATAGAGCCACACTTCAGGACCAGACTTCTAAGAGCCTTTTGTGAAATGTACCATTTATATAATCCTTTTATGATTATTTTCAATAGTGTCAAAAAACAGACAGGGCACATATTTATTGTTAAGTCCTTTCTGTATTCAACCCATCTAACTGTTCCAAAACCTACAAATGACAACTGGCAATATCAGCACCAAAACTAAGCATTTAATATCAATGGGAATTCAATTATGCAATGGCGCACTGTTTTCGTAAAAGCACAGTAGGTAGGTTACAACTAAATGTCCAGGGGATTATATAATTGATCTCTAGTGCCTATTTCTTGCTATGTTGTTATCTCCCAGCAGGTAAGTTCTCAATGTTAGTTAACGTCAGAGTGCAATAGTCGATGGGCACTTTAGAGGAAATCAGTGCAACTCCATTTTGCATGTGTGTATTTATAAAGTAAGTGACCGCTACTTACAATTTAGACCAGATCTTATAACTGCATTATTCAATCAATTAAGAAGCTAGCATGACCCCACCTTGTCCCCTTTGAGCCATGCAAGTGTAAAGCAACTTTAAGCAGTGTAGCAGGCAGCAGCATCCCAGCTGTGAACTGAACTAGAACTGTCCAAAGAACTTGCACCAGTCAGGCTGAACATTCTATGCACTTTCTTTTATTGGGGGGGAGTCACAATACAAAAAAAATGTGTACAAAACACTGCCTATTAGAGCAATCCAAGGTAAGTGATGCAGAAACAAGGAGCTGTTATAATAGGGACAGTGTAAGGAGAGTAAGGAGTGTAAGGAGAGAGCCCCCCCACACACACACATACATACACACTTCAGTCAGTGCTTAGCACACCCTAGCAGTGACGTTTCATCAGAAATAGTTGACTGCATTTACAGTTCAATACCTCTCCTTCAATACCAAGCATGTGGCCTATGCTATACACAGACAACAGACACCAGTGACCTTGTACCTGAGAGTAAAGAAAGGTATTGACAACCATCCAGCATCATGTAACGTTATGTTGTCACTTGAAAAGGCTCACTCTGTGAATTATGCCATTTTAACTCCATGCATATGTGGCCTGAGGTCCTGAGACAAAGAAAATTACCTTTTAGCATGCCTCTTGGCTTCACTGCTATCTTCACCGTATTTTAGTTTATATGCACATAAGAAAAAAAATGAACAGACTTGGCAATGAAAGATAAGCATTCACCTCTGTTTCTGATGGATGAGATCAATTAGCCAAAGGGAGCTGCAGCTAAGTTTCTGTCTGTTCCAAGTGGGGCAGTCTTCAACCTGTCTTCAAGGATGTTAGAACATGTTGCTTGGAACTGCTACCGTGTACACTTCCCATATCAGCAGCTTAAGAAGGAATCAATTGATGAGAAGACATTGTGTTCACAATTTCTGTCACATAAAAACAGAGTTGCCAGCCAGCAAAACTTTTGGTGATGAACTTGTCCCCCCCCTCCATGCTGCGTCCCATCCCCCAATACTATACTGTGGGGGGGGGACTGAAAGTTGACCCAGATTGACAAGAAATCTATGATCCATGTCAGTCTGCCCGATGGGGACCAAACTATAAGGGTGCGAGCTTCTCAGTCAAGTAAAATCTATTCTTACTTTGCCCTCCCTCCCTGAGATCGCATAGCCACACAGCAAGGCAGTGCAAGTGTTGAGAGCCTATCCCTTGCAATAGTGCCCAATGAGTGAAAAAAATCCCAGCCTTATTCATGGAGAAGGACTGATGATTAAAATCTAACCTAGAAACATTTCCTTCTCCATAAGCAAACACCACTGTTAGCTGTGTCCCCCCACCCAAGCACTGCACCATCGTACAGCATGGCAGTGTGACTGACAGTTACTCCCACCAAAATCTAGTAGTTAGAAACTGTGCAACCTGGAAGGGGGCATTTAATTACCTCAAAAACTTTCCATCCCTCACTCCACCCCGATCAGCCAATCTGCCTCTCCACTGTGGAAACCTCTAAGAGTTTTCGGGGCGATCGGGGTGCAGTGTGATGCTCTGGTGTTTTTTTGGGAGTGTACCTGCCATACCACCCCAGTACGTGTTTTGGGTATTGCCTAGCCCTCCCCCATAAGCACAACCCATCAATCCTGAGGATGGGCAGATACGTCCTTTTCGGCCGGCATATTTCTATGTTTCTATGTTTTCCTGGGCAGGCATTAGTCAAAAACACCATTATATACAGTTAACGCAGGTCCCCCCAGAACTTTGCACTGTCTCTTTGCACAGCTTTTTGATCAGTGGTCATTCCCACCAAAAGCTGGTAGTCAGAAACCATATGATCCTGAGGGGAAACAGTCCTAATGTGGTCAGTAGGTATGGGTACCATCCATAGCAACTCTGTTATGCTTGGCAATCCCTCTGAACCACAGATGGCTATCTACTTTGGAAGAGGCAGTGTTAAATTCCCAACCCACATTGGTAGTGTGTTCTCCAGCCATGCACCAGCTACCATCCCCTGGTAAGAGACCATCCCTGCTTTCTACCACCCATCTGATGCCTCTACCCCCCTTTTCAAGGCATGGTCAGATAACAGTAATCTTTATTTTTGGTTTTTTTTTCTTACTTCCTTTCTTTCTCCTTGGCTGCCTGGTTGGCACCTCTCTTCAAGGCATCTCCCTCCTAGATACAGTATCTGGCCACCACCTGGTCAATACCCCAGCTTCCTCTTCTGAAGGCATCACCTTCTTCCCCCAGGAATTACCACATGTGGCAGGGCAGTGGGGAGACCACCATCTCACCCGCCTGGACTGGATCCAGTTCTGGTGATGTCCTTCTGAAGCTGGGGCACCTGTAGAATGACCATCAAGCTGCAACAACCAGGGTGCCATTTTTTTGCCTGATTGACCCCTGTGGGGCTCAGTGTACAATTATGCCAATGAACTGGTCACGCATGCTCCCGTGTGTGCCACCTTAAGCCTCTGCCATGTTCCACCCCTCACAATTATGGTACCAGGTCACCTACCCCCAGCCTCCGCAAGGGGTCAGACACACAGTGACTGATGGTCCCCCCTTGCTTGGAGATGGAGAGCAGTCCATCGGACGCTCGATCCATCTCTCCCCCCACTGACCCATGATGACCCCTGCTTGCTCCTGAACATGGGTCACCAGCGTGGCACGAGGTGTGGTGACCAGCACCTCAACCTTCAGTGCCATCAGGCTAGATAACTGTATTCTTAACCAAAACAATTACAACTGGTGAGTGGCTTGACGGTGCCGCATCCCTATCTCTTGTAGTTGAAGTTCTGTAGCCACAGTCAAAGAGATATTGGCTGAATTATTACTTCTGTGAGTGTACCACAGCGGGCATTGTCAGGTTTGAATCCCACCAGCCAGCAAGGTCAGAGTCAGATTAGCTGCACTCAGGGCTAGGAGAAGAGTAGCATCATCTGCAAAATGATAAAACAGATATGAATGGAAGGATGGGTAAGTTATAGCAACAAACACCAGCTCAAGAGACCACAGATACAGTTCATTTAATAGGGAAGATCAATGTTCTGTGTCCCCTGCTATGCTGGGTGTTGGGCTGGAAAGTGGCAGTTCTTTTGGAGGCTTTCAGTGTCATCCAATATACTTGCCCAACTCGGGTGTAAGGAAATTTCACTGTTGGGTGAGGCAGTAAGGGTAAAGTTCATCTTCACTTGATCTTGCTTGTCCCTGTGGTGAAGCTTTGAATGTAACTGTCCTTTCAGAAACACTAGATCCCTCAGAACCTTGCTGGTCAGTTCAATCTCTGATGAATGGGGACTGGATTCAGAGGTTAAATGTTTGGACCCTTTATTCCTAGAGCATTGGTGTACCTACTTCTCTGCTGTTTTGAGGGTTCGATCCTCATTTGTCATTTGGATTTGACTATCTGCCATTGGTTCTGCTGATCGCTTTCTGGACCATTCTCTGTTTGCCTATATTGAGGAGAGTGTTATGTGTGATAAGGGCTGGCCCCTTTCTGTACTGCAGTGGCTAGTGACGCTGGTTTTTGTTTACCCTCAGGTTTTTTGGGGAGCTCATCTGAGGAATTGCTCAGCTACCTGTGGAGTGCTGAAGATCTGCTTTTCCATCCCATTGGATTTGCAATGTAGTAGGATAGTGTAGGGAATGTGGAATGTTCCTTCTGGCCAGCTCTTTCTTTCCAGGACCATATGCCTCACATGTCCACTAAGTCCTTGGAGAAATCCTGAAAATGTAAATCCAATGGCCCTTCCATGTTAAGATCCCCTTCTCTTGTGCCAAATGGAGGACTTATTCCTTGATGCCGTATGGTACTGGGTCAATACAGCACAGACAAAACTGAGCATTACATACCTTGCTGTAAGAAGTGTGAATGGTTCTACAGAGACAGGGGTTGTTTCAGCATGTGATAAAAACTGCTACCCCTGTCACTGTAGGCTGCCATTAGAGAAGGTGAAGGATGCTGCCGGGGCAGTGCCTGGCTGAGCTTTTCCCCATGGCGGAGTGACTAGGGCATGGGATCATAGTGTCGCAAAACATTATGCCACATGTCAAAATCATGCTGCCAGTACAGTGTGATTTCTGCCATGTGATACAAGTCTTTTTTTTCATTATGAGGGGCTGTGCCCCCCGCGAACCCTCCCCTCCCTCCCCGATAAGGATTCTCAACTCCAGGGTGGGTTTCAAGTTGAAACTGCACAAAGTTTAAAAAAAATAAAATTCTGGGACTGGGAATCAAACCCGGTCCCAGAAGCAGCGCCCGGGTTCCTGGCTGCGGAGGCTCAGTCCAATGAGACACAGCAGCTGTTCGGCAGAACCCCATCCCAGCAGAGGTCTTATCCTCTGCCTGGGATTGTGTGATCGGTGCAGTACAGCAGTATACATGGTATTGCACCATTCGCTCACAGCTACGGTGCTATTTCGGGTTAGCCATAATGTCATACGCTATTAAGCATATGACGTTATGACCTGGTCGGAGTGACTAGAGCACCTGCTTCTAGCAGTGTTGGGGACCTGGGACTGCAGTTTGGTTCTCCCCAGGTCCCACTGTGATGCAGCTTCCATGGTCTGATTTTCTTTTTTCCCTGAAGTCCATGACCCCGGCAGATGATTATAATTAGTTTGAGGGGTGCCAGGCCCACCCCATTAAAAACCCAACATTTGTGGTAGCATAGCTTGGAGAAACAAACATACATCCATGTCCTCAGTGCCCTCTGGGAGACCCATTATTCTAATGTTGTTATGCCAACCCCAGTTCTTGAGGTTATCCACTTTAACCCACAGGTGGCTAATCAGCTGCTGCAGGTATGCTGTTTTTTCAAATTGTATATATAGTTGCATGTCCATTCTGAGGGTGGCTATCTCAGTATTTGCAACCTAAAATTCCACTGCCTCCACTCTCTGGCCCAGGTTATTTACAGTTGTTCCAAGCTGGGGAATGTCCTGCAGGAGTGCCTTCAACATTGATTTTATTTCTTACATATCATTTTGATATTGTGCTCCTGCTGGTGATGGTCAGCTGTGGCTGCCATTTACCAAGTTTTGAGAGAAGGTCTGAAGTGAAACTTCTCACAATGATTGGCACATCAATTGTGGCCCAAGACTAATAAACATGGCAAATGGGTGGGCCCGTGACACAGTAGAGACCCTCCAGCTCTTACTAAGAAGGTGCTCATTAGCCAGCCTAACAGTAAGAAAGGGCTGTAGCACCTGATGCACCTTACCTTTTCCCACTCTGTCAACCTAGGTTCAGGAACAAACTCGTGTCAAGGGGGTTCAGCAGGGGGGTGGGATTAATCATCTGATGGACAACTCCCATCTCCTGGGGTGGAGAGGTATGTCATCTTGTTCCATGGCTGCCATCTGGTGGAGGTCATGTGGCAGTGCCAGAGTATGAGCAATGTGGAAGGGATCGGCCACAGTTCCATAGTGTGTGTGTGTGTGTATGTGCCTCCAAGTGCATATGCTTACATGCTGCCATGGCTGGGGACATGGGAGAAAATAGAATGGTTGTCACTGGCTTAATGAAGCCCTACTTGCCTACTCCCATTCCCGCATTGCTACTTGACTACTGACCACTGGTTGTGGATGAGAGTCGTATGGTAGGGGGAGGATGTCCTTCCCCTTCCTGGCTCTGCCATGGGGTGCAGACCATATAGGTAACTACAGGGCAAGGTGAGTTGGGGATGGTGGGTGCAGGGTGAAGGAGGCAGTGACAGGGTTGAATAGCCTGCTGGTCACCAGCCCATGGGACAAAAAGCTGTATGGAAAAAAAAAAACAAGAGAATGCTCCTTGCCTGGACAGAAAAAGGACTGTCAAAGGCGGGTGACCTCTTTGAGGGAGGAACTTTGCTTTCTTTCCAGACACTTGCTACCAATATTCCTTCTTGCTGAGTGATTTCTTTACATATCTGCAAGTCCAGACTGGTATAGTCAGAAAGGGAGTACTGTCCACACCTGTACCAGCCAGATTTCTGGGCAAGGAAATTCTCCTGTATAATAGGCATCGAGCCAGGCTAATGCAGCAGTTCTAGTACCTGTAGTTGGGCAGCCTGCCAGACACCACAGAGACTGTCAGGGCATAGTGGGGAGTGACTTAAAGAGCATACCTTGACATAAGGAAAATGGGAACAAATGCTAAAATCAGTGGGCACCAATTTAGTTATCACTAGAATGCATCAAATATGCTTTAGTTTTCTACACAGGGTAACTTTTACACAGCAACTGGCAAATACAAGAGAGTCAGCAAAATCAGATAACTGCCCCAGGTGTGTCATAGAGAGGGGGCCTTTATTCATATGATTTGGTCTTGCCTAGAAAAGCCAGCTGTTCTGGCATGAGATTATATAGAAAACAATTCTGGGGACCTTGGATACTGATTCTGATGAGACTGCTGGTGCTCTTATGCCTCTAGAAACAATTCTTCTGGGTCAGAGGACTAGTGGTCCTCACAATACAATGTATACACACCACTTGTGGAGACTTGGGAATTACAGTGGGGAAAAAGTATATTGCTCAGAGTTGAAGGCAAGATCCCCCAACCCCCTGGTAGCACAGTGGGTTATGCACCTGCTAGAATCCATGATACTAGAGAAATGCAGTGCTCTGTCCTAAATAAGAACCCTGTTTATGAGAACATGTGAATGCCCTTGGAGAAAGCACTGGGGAAATCCTGGTTCCTCAATTATTAGATAGCAGGGGAGTCCCAAAGAGGGAAGAAGACTGATATAAGTGAAGCGTTCTCATTGCTGCTTTCCCATCAGTGTTTCCATCTAAAGAATGTACTATAGGCATTAATATGTTTGTACACTTACATGTATCTGTAACAGGAATTAAGTGACAATTTTGCCTCTTTTCTGTACCAACCATCTCAACACCAGTCTATGTAGTTACTTCAATATTCTAATATCATCAACTGTATGCACTTTACGTCTCTAATGTTCTGCTAGCAAGAAAAAGATTTTCCAGAAAAGAAAAGATAACTGCCTGAAACATAACTTGGTGGATCATCAGGTCACAGAGGGTGAGTTAAAGGGATCTTGTCACATGTAATGTATAATGTGTGACAAGTAGTGTTACTCAAGGATCTGCGCTCAGACCAATTCATTCTACAACTTACAGTTGTGAATCTCATAGTGGCATTGGCAATGGATAATGAAACTGACTGACAATGCCAAATCAGAAGTTCTAGCAGATACAGTAGTTATTAGAACATAAAACCTCTGCAGGAAGACCTGAGCAAAATACAAAACGGGGCTAGAAAATGGTATGTTGATGTTCAATGCAAATGTTTTCTGTTACATGTGGATAAGAAACACTTATGCCACTTACAATATAAATGGGGTTGAACTATGGTGAAGTATCGAAGCCAGAGCCAGCATGTGTGTTATTCAAGTAGTTATCATGGAAATTACCATACTAAGGGCTGCTGATTCTGCTCCTGTGGGGCTGCAGAAGGTCTGCTTTATGCTATATGCCTTGCACCTTATATTTACAGCCTGTGAGTAGCATTATAACATTTCAAGTATTTGCATTTCAATATTGTGCCAGCTCATTTTCCTTGGTAGAACACATATGAGGTTGTGTTGTATGGCTTGGTTTATGTACTGACCTCACACACCACTGGTTCCTGTGGTAAACCCCTGTTTGTTGTACCTTGTCCCTAGAAGAAGCAAGATTTCTGTTCTTGCACACCAGAGACCTACAGAACTGGCAGACTCACTCCATTTCCCTTCCATACTAGAGGATATATAAAACTTGCCAGCTTGCCCTACCCAAGGATTTACATACTATTGGTACCTTGAAGGGACTTTGAGCATTTGAATGTGAGTACAGTTCGAAAAGATGCACACAAACAAAACAAAATATAGCCAGGGAAAATGCTGACAGTGATTATGTCCCTCTCCTCAGCACAGCAGACATCAAAAGAATCAAATGCATCTGTTAGTTGGACTCAGAAAATGGACTTTTTATTTCCTGGTCTCTGATTGGCTGGTACCCATGCCAGAGGGGTACATTAACTTACAGTATATGACCAGGAAATAAAAAGTGCCAACCTGTGATGCCTCGCAGTCAGACTGGTATCCCTGTACCAGTTTGAATTTCAAAGTTCAGTAGACGCCATTCTTTTCAGCTCGCTTAGTGAAAGAAGCAAGTGAGTCAACCCCACCCCGACAACTTATCAGTACTGTAAAAGAAAGTTAGATATTTCAACACAAAGCACACTTTTTTCAGCAATTACCTTTTATGTTTGAAAATCTAGTTTAAAATTGCTGCACAGTTGACCTTGCTACACATTCGAGCTGCTTGTGCTCCACCCCCCTCCCCAAGTCATTTATTAACAAAACCTCAAATTCTAGTGGTTCCAACAGTCCTTTAGACTTTTTTTAAATATCTTACAGTGACCGTTGGTGCCACTTAAATGGCTCAATTTGGCTCTAATTCTCCGCTCTGATGGCGGCCCAACCTCAACCATACTCATCAGCAGCAGCAGCGTGCCATCTTCTATTACAGAGCACAGCTGCTCCTCAGTATGGCCCTAGCTCCCGACTACAAACAGTCTCAGAAATGGTTTCTCCAACACCACCTACCAACCACACCATTTCTCTCACACTCTCATCCAACCACAGTCCGTCATAAGAAAGAAAAACAAAGAGAGAGAAAACGAGGAAGCCAGGTAGAAAAACCAATGGAGGGCACAAGAAAACAACCTGTCAAGCACAACAAAAAGTCACAGAAAAAAAATGTGTTGAAAACCAAAGCACCCTCTACCAGCAGCTGAAGGACTACTTTACAACAAAATAATTTCTATTATTTTATACTACTTTTTTAAGCAAATTTGTGAAATTTTTAAATTATTTGATAAAAGATGTCTTAAATAAAACATTTTCTAAGTGCAATTATACCCTTCAGAGTTTGCGGTATGGGCAATACCAGACCTTCTAGGGGCTACAAGTACCTCTGCCTGCAGCATCAGGCCTCATTATATCCTGGGTGGTCCAGTATTACACAATATCACCCACCCACCCTGTCGGGTACTACTGTTTACTTAGAAAACAGGTAAGAGAATCCTAGCTTTCCGATTGGCAAGAACACCAATCTTAGTGGATGGGTATTTTTCAATAGATCCCTCTAAAAAACAAGTTCCCATTTGGAGTGCCCCATTATCTGAGATATTCATGGGCACCCTGAATTTTCAAAAATACAACCTGCCATTATTTTCTCCCCTCTAGCACTAAAGACCGACTGAGTCCCACCACAAGCAGACAGACACGCAGGTACAGCTGGCTATCACATACATCCCCCACAGTCATTTTTAAATTTGCCACCATTGTACCTTAGGCCAAATACACTCCTGAGAACTTTTAATTCCTGCCAAAAGCTGCCTACTCAATTACTGCCATCCTCAAGCACCTCCCTCCCACCCCACCCCCGGTTCCGCTGATTCAGAACAGAGTTGCACTGCATTTAAAAATTTGCTCAAAAAAATAAATAAATGCATCAACAGCAGGATACCTACAATCAGCGCTGATTGTCGACATGACCTCTCCAGGTCCTTTCTTCTCCTGCTGTAATGACACATGTCCTCAAATTCAACCCCACCTCAGTCAGTGCCTACTGCTCCAGAACTGAGTTGTGCCACATTTAAACAGTTGCTCCCAAAGGCAAATGAATAAATCAGTAGTGGGATAGCAGTACAATCAGCGCTGATCACCAAAATCACCTCTCCAGCTCTGTTTTGCTCCCACAGTGAATACATCCTTTCCCCAGTGCCGCTTCGGATCTCCCTCTCACAGGCATATTCTGTGCTATGTTGAATTTATATATATAAAAAAACAGCACTGGCTGCCACATCATACCTCTTGGTCTGAATTTCTTAGTTTTATGTGGCAGCCTCATGTGGCATTAGGTCACGCACCTAACTATCCATAATTTACACGTGAGAGTAAAAGTATTGCAGGAATGTTTTTTTTTGTAAAACAACTATGCTAAAAGAGTGCTTTGGGTGAAACTGGTGCTGTGTTAGTGGTGTGTTGTGTGTGGGAGGGGAGTAGAAGAGATCTGCTTTGTGGATGGGGGCAACAGGAGACTGGACAGCACGGAAATGGATGGAGTACTTTTCAAGAAAGATGCATACTTCATTCTTAGTCTTTGTTTTAAATTATTTTAAATGCCATATAAAAATGGCACTGGCATCCCATTTTCTAAGCACAATAATACCCTCCAGTGTGGTCTGTATTGGGCAATACCAGACGTTTTGGGGCTAAAGGCCCTCTACCTGCAGTGTTGAGCCTCATTACACACCTGGGCAATCTGGTTTTGCCCAATATCGCCCACTCAGTTGGTTATTATTGCTTTCATAAAGCAGTGGTTCACTCAATCCATATTCTAGGCCCTTAAAAGACCAGCCTCACTACAATGTAGCTGTTGGTGAGATCCAATGACAATGATCTGCTCCAAAACATCCCCTCAGACTGTCCTAAAGTGGAGAAAACTAAGTTCCCAGCATTCCTTCCTGGCCATACAGCAGCATAAGAAACTCAAAACTAGAGTGACCAGGCTGGCTTTATGGGAACAACAAACTCTGGAACCACCATGCCACATGAAGCCACACAACACACCAGCCAAGCAGGATAGAGGACTCCTAGTAACCTTGAGTAACATATTAACCTTGAGGCCTTCCTTCCAGAACTGGAGCTGAAAGTATAGGGAACTGACAGGTTGCATTTTATTCTACTTTAATCAGTACACATGAGGGGGTACCTTGGCAAGTAATCCCACTACCATGAATATTCACCCAGGCTACCCATTACTACTATATCCAAAAGTGGTCTGCACTCAGAAATGTTGAGGTTAGGCTGGATATAATGTCTAAACTAGTTCTTTTTCTAAGGCACATAACAAACATCACTGGATCAGAGCAATGCCGCTGTTTAACTTTTCTTTTTAATTTTATTAAAGTTTATTCATGAATTTGAATCAAAAGAGTTGAACACCAGCCTTGAAAGTGTTCTAGTGTTTCTCATATTGATATACTCTAAGTGCCATGCAACTAAAAAGGTGCTTCTGTGGCATACACCCTCTGTTGAAGCTCTTTTGATGGTGAAACTCTAGTAATTTGGGCAGCAGTGGTCAATGATCTGTGGAAGTAGACTAATTGTTTTATAACTGTGCACTGTATATTGCATTCACACAATTCTGACTCAGCTACAACACTTTCTTGCAGACTTCAGATTTTCCGCCAAACATTCTGAAAGTCCTAATGCCCAAAAATGGAGCAGCATCTGAATAATGCAATTTTGGTTTCACAATTCTGAGTATTCCTAACTCATACCACAAATGTTAACACTCCAGTGTAGTAATTGTTGAGGGGTTGGGCTGTACAGCTGAAGTGTGCCATCCTTTGGATAACATATAAACCGGTCTCCCATATTCACATCTTCGGTGCTGTCCTGGTGCTTGTCTTAGTGAAAATATAAGAACAAAAATCAGCTTTTGTAAAAGTTGGGGCTGTTTCACTGGTGGCCTTGCCAACATTTGCCATCCGGCACTGCTGCCTCAGACAATTATCCATGGATGTGTGTAGGTGTTTATGAGTTAAATGGCTGCCACTACACATTTACCATTGCTATACTACTAGTCTCTTATGGTTGTGAAGTGCTTTGAAATACATGAAAAGCCCTATATAAATGCAAGTTATATTAATTCTGCAGTAATAAATATTAAATATATGGCATCCTGAAGAGCGCTGGTAACAAGTTGTTGAGTTATCAGTGTAGGACTTACTTGACTTGAATAATCATTCAAGTAAGATTATCTTTTGTAACTAAACAGTTAACTTTTATCAGCAACAGAGGCAGGCAAATACCTCTCACAGTTTTATTTAATTTTTTATTATCATAGTAGTTCATGTAAGTTCTCCTCTGGAGGAGGAATAGAAACATTCAACAAAACCAGCAGAAAGAGGCCATTAGGTCTATTGAGTCTGCTTATATTGCAGGATTCTAAGTGTCAGCTACTGACCCTGCCCCCTCTTCCCAACCAGCATTTCCCCTCCATCTACCCCCCTCTTGACCTTTACTTTCCCCTTTACTCTGTCTGGGCCTCTCTTGAAGCTGTCCACTTTTTCAATGAAACCACCTCCTGAGGAAACCATTTCAGTCTGCCACCATCTTTTCAGTGAACAAGTGCATCCTATCTCTTCTCCTTAACCTCCCCCCCAATTTGAGTCTGTTTCCCCTCATGTTTTGATTCCCACTGATCTTGAAGAGACACTCTGTGTTCATGCTATTTATTCCTTTGAGATACTTGAAGGATTCAATCATGTCCCCTCTCTCAGTATTTCTCTCTTCTTCTCCATGGAGTACAAGTTCAGGGCCCCCAATCTCTCCATGTACAGTATGTCCTAGCCTGCTGGTCCCTGATCATCTTGGAAGCCCTCCTCCAGATCATCTTCAGCATGTTCATGTCCTTTTTAAGGTATGGGCATCAGTACTGCAGGGAGTATTCCAGGTATGGCCTCACCAATGACCTGTACAAGGGAAGCATCTCCTCTGCTTACCTACTGCTGAACCCCCTGCCAATGCAGCCCAACATTTTATTTGCTTTTGCTGCCACTTTCCTAAATTGCATGTAGCACTTCACGTCACTAGTGATTATCACCCCCAGGTCCTTCTCCTCCTTGGATGCAGCTACCAGGACCTCTTAGGTTGTACTCAGTCTGTGGGTAGTGGTGGGCAAAGTGGCCAAAATTCACTCTGTGAAGTGATTCATGTACTAATGTGGAATCCGTAAAGTAATCTGCAATGCAAAGTGGAACACTTTGTATCATAATGAGGAATGCGAATTCCATTGAAACCAATGACTTGGCGTTACTTACCATCACTCCTCCTTCCCCAAATCACTTCTCCACCAATTTTAAAGCAAAGTATATTGAAATCAATGTACTTCCCATCACTTCACTTTATAATTGAGCTCCAAGGTGAATTTTGCAGTGATTCATGGGATTACAGGTCACATGGGCTTTAGATTTTTCTGCACAGCCTCCGTTCTGCATAGTGTGCGTGTAGTGGTAGCTAGAGGAAATTTGCTCTAAGAGCTCTGTGATTCAAAACCTCTAAAGGCTGTTAAAAAAACCTTTTTGAATAATTTTCTCAAAATTTAGAACATCGGTTGTAGGAAACCCTCCTGTGCTCATATCATTGACTGTTTATTGTTTGTGTGTAGATTTTGAATGTTAATTTAGAACACTCAGTCTGTGTAGTGATAGTCACTTGAAGTGTGCTTTGGGGAAGGGGCATATCTGTGGTGTAGGTAGCTTAACTGGGAGAAAAAGGCAGTCTTTTTGTGTTGGTCATATTTTTCTTGTATAAATGTGTTAATGTAAACAAAGTAATATTTTCAATAATTCTTAACCTTTTTTTGCTGATTGTTGTGATGCAGCAGTGTATAATTTCAATTTGTTTAAAAGATTTGGCTATATTAGTTTGCAATGCATTACTTCTAGTCTGTGTGTGTGTGTGTGTGTGTGTGTGTGTGTGTGTGTGTGTGTGTGTGTGTGTGTGTGTGCGTGCAATGTGTGCCATCAAATCAGACAGCTTTTATTGTGCCACAGAGTAATTGCAGCAGTGAGAACCTGCTATCCGTCGCACCTGCATGATTTTTTTTGTATTGCTTTGTGGTATCTTTACTGGTAGTAGTAGACTGTTACTGACATGCACTACCCCCAACTGGCAAAAGGTATTATTTTCCAGAGTTGGGCTTGTGACTTGTAAGCACTGGTTAGGTGGTGTTGTGCCTTTATGTATTCATCTTTGAGTGTGTAGCACAATCTTAATCTGTCTGTGCGTTTGCATTTCCTTAGGGCCCAATCTCCATCTGTAACTTAAGTCACAGTTGTTTGTTTGGCTTCCCTTCAGAGTGCTGGTATGGGGCATATCTCTGTGTGAAGTTTGTACTCATTGATGTGCATTTTTAAGTCAGGGCAATCATCATGAGTCACTCATGATACAAATTGTGTTCTTCATCTTCACTGTCACTATTCATGAATCACAAAACTGCAAGTTTTTTTTATAGTTAGTTCCATGTAAGCCTCTTTCATAGTATCTTGGGTCTCAGATTCAATCACCATCTTTTTAAACTTTTTTAAATAATGCCCCCCCCCCCAAAAAAAAGTACTTACCTTCACTGTTGTGACAGTATTCCAACACCAAAATTCCTCATCAAGCCAAGAAATGCACATCCCAAGTTCGACTACATGACCTGTGATACAAAAAATGCAATAATTACGTGTATATATATATATATATATATATATATATATATATATATATATATATATATATATATACAGATATATAAATATATATATATATATATATATATATATATATATATATATACACACACACACACACACACACACATATATATATATATAATGGATATGAGCATTTAAGATCTACTCAGGGTCTGTGGAAAACTTTGATGGTGCCAGTTACATTAACTTACCAAAGATAGTATTAGTGTACACACAGATGGCATCCTTCCTGTTTGGGGTCAGTGCAGCAGACATTGGGCAACCAACAGCATTATCACATCATCATGGCTGGTTATCTCAATGGTCGAGTCATCCTTCTAGCACATCATTTGGCAACACACTGTGCACCAGCCCAGTCAGGTCAAGAAGCAGTACATGAAATTCCAAAAGCAGCAGCAGGAGACGTACTGTAGTTCTTATTGGAGTGTTTGAACCCATGACTGAGTGTGGCATGAATTAAATGGAGACTTTTCTTTCTATTTCATGCTATTATTTGTCTTTATCTATCTATCTATCTATCTGTCTATCTATCTATCTATCTATCTATCTGTCTGTCTGTCTGTCTGTCTGTCTGTCTGTCTGTCTATCTATCTATCTATCTATCTATCTATCTATCTATCTATCTATCAATCAAAATCTTTATTTATCCAAGTGAACATCTTTGAGCAAGCTCATTTACAAGATGGACCTGGTTAGCCCCGGGTCAAATGGTAGAATGCATACAGAGATATTTACAATTGAGCCAAATAACACAAGAACAATTAATGCAATTAATGCAAGTAAGCACTCAATGTTACATCAGTCATATCAGTTCAGAGTGCTTCTGTAATATTTAAGGAGGACATAAGATGAGGCTTAGTAGGAATTTCAGTAGGAAGAAGTGATCAGCCACTCATGTAGGGAGCTGACACAAGCACAGAATTTCAAAATTATTGTAATCACACAGTATTCCTAAATGTAACACTCTAAACAGAAGGATAATGGTCTTAACAGTCAAGGAGAAAAGTAATTACAGTTTTTTTTGGCAAATTTCAGCATGGAAATCAGATTTATGCTTGGTTTGGAATGGACACAGAAGCAGACCGCAGGAACCAATTTGAAGCCAACACCGAGGAGCGCTCACATTCCGACTGGATGGCTGCTAATGCCATGTTTTGCTAATGGAGAGTCTGAGCTTAGGTTCTCAGGTGGCGGCAGAAGCAGCACCAACCATCCGGTGCCTGGGTTTCCCACGCCTATGGGCAGGGAGCCCGTGGAGAGCATATCCTTGTCAGGGAATGGAAGAAAGGATCGGTATTAAGTACTAGGCCACGGACAATGGAACATTTGAACCAGCAGGAGGACCAAAATAACAGGACAACAGAAATGGGTATTCCTTGATGCCTAATGACTGGCCCAACCACAGAAATTCAGAAAGGAGTGTAGTTGGGAATTTTCTGGACAAAAGACAGTAGCATTTTGGGGATGCACATTAATTCTGGTGACTCTGTGTGACCACTGCACACATGACTTAGTGCACCATTAATTCTGGGAGACTTTGCATTTCTTGTTATGCTCTCATTTCACTTCATCAGCACTGAGGAATTTTCTGGACACAAGACAGTAGCATTTTGGGGATGCACATTAATTCTGGTGACTGTGTGTGACCACTGCATGCTTGACTGAGTGCACCATTAATTCTGGAAGACTTTGCATTTCTTGTTACACTCTCATTTCACTTTGTCAACACTGGGGAATTTTCTGGATGCAAGACAGTAGCATTTTGGGGATGCACATTAATTCTGGTGACTGTGTGTGATCACTGCACGTGTGACTGAGTGCGCCATTGATTCTGGGAGAATTGGCATTTCTTGTTTGCTCTCATTTCACTTCATCAGCACTGGGGATTTTCTGTACACAGGACAGTAGCATTTTGCAGATGCACATTAATTATGGTGACCATGTGTGTGGGTGACTGCTAATATTGGTGTCACTTTGCCTTACTTCACGTTAAGGTGGAATGATAACATGAAGTAATAATTACAAGGTGAAGTGAGCCTTTCATATTGACCAGTCCATGTAGTGCAATGACAATGCTAAGTGCCCACTTGGGGGCACTTCACTAGCAAAGTTTAAATTCACTGCATCTGTATCTGTAGGTTGTTGGCTGTAATGTGCATAACCTTTCACTTCTTTTCATTGAAGCCAAGTTGTAAAATCCAACTTTTTCAGATCTTCACTTAGGTAATGTACCTCTTCTGCTTTGTCCATCTTTCTGTCATCTGTGAAGAGGATAACACTGCCTTTAATGCCATCCCCAGTATCACTGATGAAGATATTGAAAAGCAATGGTCCCAGCACTGAGCCCTGTGGGACCCTTCTGGTGACCTTCCTGGTGCTAGAGAGCTCACCTCTCACCACCATACTCTGGGTCCTGCCCCTCAACAAGTTTTTCACCCACCCATTCAACTTCTCACAAGTCTCTACATCTGCCAACTTCATAATTAACCTCTTATGGGGTACAGAGTCAAAGGCCTTGCTGAAGCCCAGGTACAGGATGTCCACTGCTTGGCCACTGTCTACTATTTTAGTGAGCAAGTAGAAGAAGTCAATCAGATTTGTTTGACACTGTCTCCCTCCCTGCCATAAGCCCATGTTGTTGCTCATCCTAGAGGCCATTTTCTTCCAGATATGTTATTAACCATTCTTTAAGTATGTTCTCTGTGAGGCTGCATACAATTAGGGGTCAGACAGCCAGACAGGTGGTGCTGAGGGCTGAGGTGCTGGATGCTTTACCTCGCACTACACCGGTGACCCAGGTTAAGGAATGACCTCGGGTTATTGGGGTGCTGGCATGGGGGAGAGGGAAGAGTGGGATTGAGCAAGCCAGTTGGCTGCTGTCCTCTCCCAGGGGTGGTAGGGGCAGGTTATCATGCCCCCTCAGAGTTCCACTCCAATGGATGGAGGTCCAGTGGTGTAGAGTAGGCAAGGAGGGGCAGCAGTACTGGTGGGCTGATGGGGAACAGCTGGTTTCTGGTGTTCATGCGTGCCTCAGCATGCACATATGGCCATATGCCGGGGGCTCGGGTGGGCATAAGTGGGAGAAAACCTCACAAAAAAAATGCAGCATAAAAATCTCTATTAAAAAAAAATTGGGGTCAGACATGAATTACTTTTGACTGGGGATTTCAATGTAGATTGGAGCACAATTGATCTTATCCATAAGTTAAATGACATGGCAACAATCATAGGCTTGATTAATCTTATAAATGGTTTAACAAGAGTAAATCATAGAAATCTGAACTTATCAGCCATGTTGGATCTGACATTTTCTACCAAGCCTAGGAAGTTTGTAGGGAGTGGAGTTCTACCAGATATGTCTTCAGACCATCAAATGATCTTCTGCATCAGAAATCAAAAATGTTGAGAGCAACTGGAAAAATAATAAAGTCTAGATCATATAAACATTTTGATTATACAAAATTTATGCTAGAACTAGAGGACTGCAACTGTGAAAGACTGGATATGATTCATATAGTGGAAGATGCATGGGAGTTATTTCAAAATGATTTCATAAAGATCTGTAATTCCCATGCACCAGTAAATGATAGGCAGGTTAAAATGAACAATGCTCCATGGTACAGTCCAAATTTATTTAAAAGAAAAAGGGATAGGTTTTGGAAAAGGGCAAAATGTACTGGCTCAAATCATGACTGGGAATCGTATAAACATATGCACAATTTATACACCAAAGAACTCAGAAAAGCAAAACAAGATTACTATAAAGCTCAATTAACAAAAGATATGGCAGAAAATCCCAGGGCCTTTTGGAATACATTTAATAAGCTACAAGGATCACAGTGGTCAATTTACCCAGATAGATTTGTAATAGATGGCAATATTGAAGAAATGGGTGTAAAGGTTGAAGATGGCTTTAATAAATGTTTTGTTAATATTGGTACTAACTCATTGACACAAAGTTTAAGTTTTAATTGCAATCAACAAAAAGTCCAGCAAATGAATATAAATAACTCTGGTACCAAGGGCAACAATATAAGGAGGGGTGAAGAATTTAACTTCTCACTAATTTTAGCAAAGGATGCATTGGGCCTATTACTTAACATTAATACAAACAAAGTGAAGGGTCTAGATGGCATACCAAATACCCTTTTGAAGATAGCAGCTCCTATTATAGTGTACCCAATTGCCAGCATATTTAACATGTCTTTAACCTATGCAAAGATACCATCAATATAGAAAATGGCTAAGGTAGTCTGAATCTTTAAATCTGGAGAAACAAATCAGTCGGACAATTATAGACCTATTTCTTTGCTCCCAGCTGTAGCAAAGATGTTTCAGAAACTGATTGCTAAGCAAGTAAATGCCTTTTTATTGAAACATAAGGTGCGTAATAAATTTCAATCTGGATTTAGACTCCAACATGGAACTATAACTGTACTGTTGAAAGTCACAGGAGATACAGTATTGTTGAGGGTCTGGACAGGGGGATGCCAGTTGGTGTAATTTTTATGGATTTATCTAAAGCTTTTGACACCTTGGACCATGGCATACTCCTGTCCAGACTTAAAACTTCTAGATTGTCAGATGCGGCTCTTAAATGGTTCAAAATTTACTTGGTAGGAAAACTACAAGTCATTATTAATATTTGGGCCTCGAGATTGAAAATGACCATTTTAGGTGTACCTCAAGAGTCAAGTATGGAAACTATTTTGTATAATATTAATATGAATAGTTAGATTTATTTCAGCATGGGGTGGATTACCGCCTTTATGCTGATGATACCATTTTCTGTACCAAAGTACTGTCAATCCCAAGTATTCAAACGTCACTACAGAAAGCCTTTAATTATTTGCAAGATTATTTGTTAAAATCTAGGTTTGCCATATATGCAAAGAAATCTCAGGTAATGGTATTTTATGAAGAGAAAAGCAGAACCCTGGCTGTGGAAACTTTACAACTTGTAACCTCATGGGGTTCCATTTTGGAACAGGTGGCTAACTACAAAAATTGGTGGTATACCTGGATGAACTACTAATATGGGACAAACACAATGATGAATCTGTTAAAAAGGTTGGTAAACACTTAGGATCATTATACAGAAGAATACATTGTGCGATGCTAGATATAAGAAGGCATATCATAACTTCAGTGGTAGTACCTATTTTGGAGTATGGGGATAGAGTATATACAGGGCAAAACCAACACAACTTAACAAGTTGAAAATTATGTATAACACATTCACTCAGTTTATTCTAAATGTTCCCAGGGGAACTTAGCAACAAGATATTTATAAAGACATACATGGGAAACCACTGGAGGATAGAAGAAATAGTCATACCCTAACATTTATGTCAAAATGTATTATGGGTAAGGTTCCCGAATACATTATGGAGGGTATACTGATTAAAAATCCCATGCAAAGTCTTAGATCAGCAACAGGCCTAGAATGCTTACTACTGAAAGTCAAATCTGAAACTGCCAGGAATCATTTTTTTCATAACAGACCTGTAAACCGGAATAAACTTCCAGTTAGCTTGAGACCCGCCAACAGGAAAATCCAAATTGGGAAAATAAAACTAATAGTTTTATCTTACGTAGACCGAAATAAGTAAACTATTTGTCTGTATAATTGTAGACTTTTATATTTATGTGTACCCCAAATAAGTATATAGGTCTTAACAATTAGTTATATTGAGACCTTTATTTGTATGTTGCCATGTAAAATTGTTGTAAAATATATGCTTGATATAATTGTAACTGGAATGTGCAGTGGACCTCACTGAATACAGTATGAGCTTTGGCTCAGTTGAGCTATTTAATTAATTTGCTTGTGAATGAATGAAAGTTTTACTACTACTACTACTACCACTACTAACACTACATTAATTTCATGAGGTTTGGTGCATACTTGCCCAGTAGTGTCCCCAAGTCCAGCTACAGTATATGACTGAGTGACTGCTGTTTCTTTAATTGATATGACAACACCCCCCCTTCTCCTCCCTCCCTCCTGGTATCAAAGTTTAATGCAGATAAGAGCAATCTCAACTTTCCATGAGAGGCTAGAATTTATTTCCATTCTGAGCTCCAGGACCTTACTGCCAGTAATGGAGTGAGTACCAGGGTTTGGCTGAGCTTTAAAAAGAAGCTTCTGCCTTTTTCAGCTTCTCTTTGAGTTTATGTAAGTGTGCCTCCCTAGTTTTTCCCCTGTGGGCTGCATGCCCAATAATTTCCACCTTTATGGTGGCCTTAAAGGCTTCCCAAGTGGTGTTGGCAGAGCTGTCCACCACTGGGGTTTCTTTCAAAAAGTGTTGTGCTTCTGTCTGAGCCTATGGCAGGAAGTCTAGATCTTGCAGTAGCAAGGGGTCAAGGTGCCAGCTTGAGGAAGTGACTATGTTAACCCCATGCAAATTGGAGTTCTTCTGGGGTGTGGTCGGTGATGATCATGTGATGGATGGAACAAGTTCAGGGTAGTCTGATTTATGACAGGGAAAGTCATCCAAAAGTCTAGTCAGCTGTGTGACTTGTGCACCTGTGAATAGGAGGTATAGTCATGGTCTTGGGGGTTGAGCAGATGCTAGATATCAGTCAGACCAAATTCATCCATCATGTTAGCAACCACTGTCTTCCTCTGATGTGCGTTTCTCTATAAGAAGAACTTCTGTCTATAATGGGGTGCAAAGGTGAGGTTAACATCACCTCTTAGTATGATGGAGGTATTGGGTCCTGCCAGGGAACCCAGCATGCTGGTTACTGTGTGAAAGAAATATGGCTTATCCTCATTTGGGGAATAAAGGTTCCCTAAAAGGACAGGGCACAATGGGTTGTGCATTAAAGCTAGAATCCACCTGTCCTGAGTATCAGCCTCCTGCTGTATAACTGTCCAAGTAAGGTTTTTATGAATCGGGATTGTTACTCCCCTTTTACGTGTCAGAGCCTCTTCATGCAGTTTTGGCCCCCCCCCATCTTTTACCAAATATCAGTGATATCCTTTAAGTTTTGTCTGCTATTTAAAGGATACAAGAGACCTTAAACACTTGAGCTGTGACAGCATCCTTTTCCTTTTAGCAGGAGTGTTAAGTCCCCTGACACTCCACATGTGGCAATTATTCCCATCTATTATCAATACTAGAGGGTTGAATGCTGATGAGGGTACTGTACACACCTCGGGAAGAAGGAGCCAGTGGTCTTTTGCCTAGAACATATATTACAGTCATAACAGGAGATTCATGTTGGTCTCCTTGGAAGGTGAGATACCACACACTAAGTATAAATGCAGACCTGTGAATTCATCTACCACTGCTTTTAAGTACAGTATGCTTACTATTAAAACAACTAACAGTCCTTGAAACTTAAAACACACATCGCATACAACTTCAGAACTATTTACAAATCCATATACAAGGTCAAACGAGGAGCTAGATAAGCTTAAGACCACTTGAGGTATACCAGCAAGAGTCAGCCCAGCTTCCCTTGGAGGTAGCATCTGAGGGGCAGTTCCAGCATATCTTAGGGTTTTAAATGCCATTCAGGTAGGCTGGTACTGGTGGGTTGGTGTGGACTTCATGTCTCCCCTGCCTGTCTGATGTGTCTCCAAGGGAGGAGGGATGCTGCCTATAATTGAACAAGGATGTCCAGCTCCAGCAGATGGGAGGGAGGAGAAGGAGGGGCATCATTTAAAATCAAAGCGACACAGAGGGGATGCCTTCTTGTGAAGCACGGGGGAAGAGGGGGAGGGCTGACTCAGGGTATAAAACCATGCACTAATAGTGTCTGACAGCTGTCTTACCCTGAATTCAACACTTTAGATTGGCCTTATGGCTGAAAATGGTGCACTGTACTTTTCAGCATTAAGATACAGTACACGTGGAGGATGAGCATTACAGCCACAGCTTGAGTTCAAGGGTAAAGGGGGATGGGAGGGTAGAGATATCATTATAAGCTTGTCGGGTATGAAACTTATGCCCATGTCCCTTAGAGGATGATGACCAGAGGTAAATAAAAGGTGATATGGGAAGATCGGTTCTGTCCTTATATCTGTTTCCATAGGATAGTAGCTTCAAAGTAGTTAAGGGCAGAATGTAAGTAGGGCATAACCTGCCTTGTAGTACCTGAAAGTGCCTGAGCAAGTTATGAAAAGAAGGTCTTATTATAAATTGCACACATATTAGCATACAAACTCAGAATGCAGATATCTGTGGAAATAATAAAGCATATGTCTTGAAAGTGGCAGTCAGAATCATAATGGAGAGAGGTTGAGTGTGTCTGCTCATGCAGCTGTATTATTTCCATGCGTGAAAGGCAATGTGGTAGTTTAGCACATTGATAAAATACTGCTGTTCTCCAGCTGAGTGGCTGAGATACAATTTTCTTTTCCAGTTCATGCTCTGCTGAACTGTTCTGTAGAGCATGGGGGAGCAGAGGAGGGAAACAGAGTATGGGCTACACACCTTTGGCTGCATCAGGGGGATGGAAATGAAACCTGCACCTGGACCTTAACATGGCAGCCATTAGGTCAAGCATCTGAAATCTGACAAGTTAAAATCCCTACTTCATTGCCTACCCTCTCCTACCCTCACTCTCCCCAAAAGAGCCAACGAAAGAGGACTTATCTGACTCAGTTCAGCCATTTGCATTATCTGGGAGGTCTGCCACAGTCTGCATGAGTACATCGGATGCGGAAATGGTGGTCTTCTTCAGCAAGATATGCATTAGTGGTGGTGGCTGTACAGTGTTGTTAGCAGTTAATCATGTACATTGGCCAACGGTGATTGCCCATGATTTTGGCAGGGTCTCATTCACTCACAGTTCTTCCATGGATATTGGTGCCTTCAGTTCCTGGGCATATTCTGATGCAGACACTGAGCTGAGTAGGACATAATTCTGTGTAGAATAAGGGCTGGTAACTGAACCTTCCTCCTCCCCCATTGGGTTCCACTGTGGTTCCAAGATCAATCACTTTCATTGGGGGGGTCCCACTTGTTATGCTGTTGGTATTGCATACTCTTGCAAAAACCATCCAGAAGGCTGTACGACTCATGAGTTTCCTCTTGAGGATGCAGCTCCATAGGTCATGTGGCATTTGTATCAGGTGCGCTGACTTCCATGCTTGGGGATCTGTCTTTGCAGCTCAATGTGCCTGAGTCTCTGAGCTCTTCTGGCCAGGTTCTATGGAAAAAATCCATTAGTGCCTCCAGTGTAGAAAAGGTAAGAGATGTCCCATTATGTTGAATGCACAAATTAGCGGGTTAACGAAGAGTGAATTTTATCCTAAGTTGGTGCAGGATACATCTGGCTTCTTCATATTCCTGTCTTTTGCTAGAGAGGTCTTTTGGGTAATCCTGAGAAATATGTATTTTATGTCCTTTCCAGGTTAGTGGTCCAATACCCATGGCTTTGCTCACAATGAAATCTTTTGTTGTGTAACAGAGAAAGCTGACTACTATAAACCAAGTTTGTCCCCAGGTCTGGGTGGTGGTACAAGTGAGCAGTGGGCCCTCTCAGTTTCCAGGGAGAGTCTGGTGTCTAAGTGGAGCATCTCCAGGAGGGCAACAGAGAGAAACCCCACAGTGTTTTTATACTCTTCTCCTTCGGGAAATCTTAAAAACTGCAGGTTATTACAGCAGCTCTCATTTTCTTGATTATTCATCTTCTTTTGGGGGTATTGAACAGTTTCACTCTGCTCCCTAAAGGTTGTCATGAGTTCTTCAATTGCTGTATTATGCAAGGCAAGTTTCTGCTCATTTTGAAAAATACGAGCCTCCATGCGGTGAATTGCCAAGGTGGTACTATTGGAGGCTAGAGTGACCTCCACCATCTGCTACATTATAGTAGCAAACATCCCATTGATAGATGCTGGTTCCACGTTGCCTTCTCCAGTCACCATGAGGTCTACTGAGTTTGTAAGTTGTCTCCAGAATTTATCTTGATGAAATGAAGCTAGTCAAAAAAGAACTACTGAGAGAGATTCAGGCAGGGTCCATTAAAAGTACAAAGACCCCCTGTAAGTAATGATGTCTCCAGATTGAATCCCCATGATATGAAGAGGTAGAAATCAACCAACCATCTTGTTCAGGGCTAAGGCACGCCCCCTAGAAAGCTGCAAGTTGATGGACAACATGGATCATTTGTATGGGTTGAGTCAATTCTAAATTTGTGTTCAGTGGCGGTAGCAAAACTCTGCACTTTTGACACAGATGATGTCTTTCTGAAGGTACTCTGTATTCCTTTGTATTTCAGCACTTTGAAGTATTGTAGTATTTTACAGAGAGCACACAATGAGCATTGTCAAATTTCTGCCAGTCGAATAACCTTCAGCAGTCAATACGTGATGTTGTAGACTTAGAAATCCTCTTGCTACATGTATTTCAGCATCACTTTCAGCTCTCTACTGGCAGAGAAGGAGACAGGTCCTAAGAACTCTTAACTTGATTCTAAAACACTGACTTGTGATGGCAAAAAGCTATAAATTGTCAGAGAAACAAGTATTATATCTACTTTCATTTAGTTATAGCATTTAATTGTACTTTTGGCTGCATGTTTGAGCACAAAAAGGAAGCTGGTGGATGGAGGCTTCTCCTTTATTGACCTCATTGAACAAGGCATCTCAAAGTGGCATAGATACAGTCCCAGGGCGGAATTCAGAAATGACCATGGAGGACTTCCACAGACTGCCAGAAATCCCAACAGCCAGCCTGTAAGCCATCCTCCCAGCAATCACAACATGCAGTGTATCAGCCATCCCACCAGCCAGCACACCACCAGATGCCAAGCTGAAACCAGACCTCAAGCCAAGCCTCCAGCCATACCGTGAGCCCATCAAGGCAGCAACACCTGAGGAATGGTAAAGGCCAAGATTGCATGCTGTAATGGCAAGTTACTTTCATTATTGCTCACAGTACTGATACTCACAGCTGGCTCTAGTGACTGTTACAGAGGAAGAGGAGTGGCCTCCACCATGTTGCCAAGACATCGAAATGTGCTTTTTTTTCCCCTTTTGTCTCCCTCTTATATACGAGAGCACACCAGAAGTCACAGATTAAAGACTCAAAGATGTATGTTTCTGCACCGTGGCACCATTGTGCTATTACACAGCATGGCCATCACTAATTTGATGGTAAGTATCTGACAATATTTTTTTTCTGTTCTTAAGTTTTATCATATCTTTCTCCTTCCACAGGTAAACATTGACACAGTCGTCATGCCAAGTCAGGCTAAATAATGTATCTTTCTTTCTTCACTGGAGATATGTTCAGATTCAGAATGAATGACATGAGACAATAAATCTTATGTGCAGCCACAATGGTGGCAAACTTATGCTAACTGATTTATTTGTCTTCATAGGTAACACAGAAAGGAAGACTTGGTGGCAGTTGACAAAATTTACACTGTGTGGTTAGTCACCCATGATAGCCACATTAGTAAGGTCTACAGTGGTAGTTATAAAAAAGTTGATCAGTATCGCAATATTCAACACAATTGCATTAAAAAATACCATGGGTTGCTGCTACTGCAGTAAAAAACACATTGAATGACTAGCAATTTTTTCCATGGTAGCGGTAAATTCACAGTATTTATTTCCATGGTTGTTGCATTACCATAGTTCTGCAATAAACTTTTATATAACTACCACTGTACGTCATTTTCCCTTGTCTTCATAGGTCTCCCCCCTCCACTCCTGGTGTTGGATGTTCCCATCTATTAAGCAAGAGTTTTCATCATATGCCTCTTGTGTCTGGAGAACCTTCCTTCCATATGAAGACCAGGTCATCACCTACAGTGAAGCCCACTAGGATGAAGTGCAGCACTGAAGAATTCTGCAGTAGAGTTACTTCAACAAACTATGACATTTCAATGGGAGTTAATCCCTTTCGTCATGCAGTAAACCTATCACACTGCTCTTCATTCTGGTGGACTTCAGTGTATGTGATGGTAGGCATCCTTTTATAATGTTACTTTCTGTTCTAATGTTTAAATTGTGTTTTCCTTTCACAGATATACTGCAGTTCAATATGGAGCATACTGCAGTGTCTAAATAATTTGTATTTTGTCTTCACATCAGGTCTGATTGTGATATATCATGTCAGCAAAATAAATATCTCATTGTACAGCAAGCAAAACAGTATCATCTCAGATTTCCACCAGCTGATGTGGTCAACCTTGTCAACTAATGCTGCTTGTACATGGTCATCCTCCAGTACCGTACATGGTGTACGCACAACATGTCCTCTGCTGTCTATCATCATGCAAAACAGTCCTCCAACTGACTCTGCTGACTCATTTGCACAATTTTCAGTTCTCACATATCTAAGAAATACCTGAAATGTGAGAAATGGGAGAAGTCAAGTTGTCATGATACCTCCTGACATAGAAACATAGAAATATAGAACCTGACAGCAGATAAAGACCGCCTGGCCTACTTAGCCTGCCCATTTCCCTACCTACTGTATAAGCACCAGATCCTATTTGAACTGTGGCCTACCTCCTCCTTCCTACCACTAGTTTTGCCTTCAGCCTGTCCCATAGCTTCTTGAATTCAGCAACTGTTTTGGCCCCCACAACCTCCTACAGCTATGGACCAATGATTTTAGAAGAAATAAATAGTAGGAACAATACTTAACTTCCTATGCTAAACAAGAGTCTGAAATTAAATAACCTTGGGGCACTCCCATGCAGTAGCAGCACTGAATCACCATAATGATAAATACCTGCAAAGAGAGAAACTGTGACAAAAAGATGCTTAGAAGTATTTGTTAAAAAGAGATTTTAGCCATATTGATCCTTGAAAAACAGGGGACACTGGAAGGTTTGATACCTTTTATTGGACCAACAAGAGTCTTGCACAAAGATAGAATTTTATACAAGCTTTCGGGGCCTCACAGGTCCCTTCTTCAGGTGAATGACAAAACTGAACAGCATAAGAAGTAGTTATACATGCTGTGGAGCAATGTATAGAAATAGTAGAAGAGAGTTACAGGAAGGATAGAGTGGTAGGCAGTGTGAGGCTCAGAAGTGAAGAAAGGAACACAAGAGCAATTAAGACCTGAGATAAAGTCTGTAAAAGTTCCAAAGTTGTAAACAATAGGATGCATGAGAAGAACTCGGGGGGGGGGAGGGGGGCAATAATAAGAACAGGTCATGTGAAGATGAAAGGATGCTAAGAAAGTGAAGGTAACATTTCCTACCTCCTACCCTTCCTGCTAACATCTTGTATCTCAAATCTCTCTTATCTGTGTTCCTGTTTTGTCACCTTTTTAGCATCCATTCATTTTCACATGACCTGTTACTATTATCACCCCCCTCGTTAGTTCTTCTCCCACATCCTATTGTTTATAACTTTTCAACTTTTACAGACTCCTATCTCAGGACTTAATTGCTCTGTGTTCCTTTCTTCACTTCTGAGCTTCACACTGCCTACCACGCTATCCTTCCTGTAAATCTTGTCTACTGTTTTTATATATTGCTCCTCAGCATATATAAATACTGCTTATGTTGCTCAGATTTGTCATTCACCTGAAGAAGGGACCTGTGAGGTCCTGAAATCTTGTATAGAATTCTATCTTTGTACAAGACAATTATTGTTCCAATAAAATGTATCAAACCTTCCAGCATCACCTGTTTTCCAAGGACCAATATGGCTAGAATCTCGTTTTACCAGATAATGGAAGATGCCGCAATTCACTGTCTAAAATTACAACTCTGCAACATGAAGAAAAAGAAAGCTGAACTTGATAGTGACATCCACTTCTCAACTGCATGCAAAAAAACAGAACACTATACCTGAAGGACTTCAGATCTGCAACCCACTACAAACTAGATACAATTCAAGGTATGTAGAACAACTGTCATAGGACAGTTGAGAAACTCAGGAATCACCTTATTCATCAGATATACACTAGAAAATTTCACCTTAAAAATAAAATCTCTAAACTTTCATGCACCTTTCAAGGAAGTAGCAATGTACTGCCAGGATTCATTTGTGATCTCCAAACACATTATCAAAAAACTCTAAAGGCAGCCCTATTGCAAAACATAGAAACATAACATTTGATGGCAGATAAGGACCGCTTGGCCCACTCAGTTTGCCCATTTCCCTACCTAATGGATAAGCTGCAGATCCTAGTTAACCAGCAGCCTACTTCTTCCTACCCCCACCCCCTAGAATTGCCTTATGGCTATCCCATGCATGCTTGAATTTAGTCACTGTTTTTGACTCCACAACCTCCTCCAGAAGGCCATTCCATGCATCCACAACCCCCTCTGTTAAAAAAATGCTTCCTTACATTACCTCTGAGCCACCCTCCCATCTTCAAATTGTGCCCCCTTGTTCTTGCACACCTCTTTTTTTGAAACATGCTACCCTCTTGGACTTTGTTGATTCCCTTGAGGTACTTGAAAGTTTCTATCATGTCCTCCCTCTCCCTCCTTTCATCGAGGCTATACATATTAAGCTCCTTTAGTCTCTCTTCATATGTCTTCCAGTGCAGACTCTGCACCATTTTAGTTGCCCTCCTCTGGACAGCTTCCATCTTCTCTATGTCCTTGCAGAGACTGGGTCTCAAGAACTGCACACAGTTCTCCAGATGGGATCTTACCAGCTGTCTGTACAGAGGGATAACAACCTCCTGTTTTCTACTGGTGATGAACTACAAGACAGCAGCCACAACAGCACCTTGACTCATCCAGGTGACGTAAACCACAGCAGTGTTGGTGTTGGTGTTGGAGGTGATGAGGTCATACTTATATCATTAGTTAGACTACATGAGTCCATCATGGAGATTAATACTGGAACAGGAAGGGTTTATAATTTAGTTAGATTCCATGCGTACAGCATATGACATAAGTGCTTTAACAGATTTTCTTCATTTTATTAGTTAGACTCAATGAGCTCAGTGTAAACACACTGAAACAAGTAATCTTTTTTTTTAAATTTATATGCTTGAATCAATACTTACACATGCATACACATAACATTAGGCACATGTAACATTAAGGGGTTAATACACACAGTTTTAAATAAGAGGCAAATACGTAGAATTATAAATCTTGAAAGGAGTGGTGGAAAAAATATGCACTACTAAGGCTGTACCATGCAGCCCCGCTGATAAGCCTGTCTTGTTTAGACATACTGCAGATGTTTCTTTTCCCCGTGGAAGAAAAATCTAACATTTTGTAACAGAGAGAGAAGGACACTGGAAGGCATTATTTGACACGAAGGCACCAATTTGGTCATCTTTGACCCTCATGAAAAATATGTATCTCTGAATTAAACAGACTGTGCGAGAGCTTATGGGGCATCCTGTGTGTTCAAACCATATATAGAGAGGCTAATTAATAGCAAATTTGTGTGCACAGTTTGGCCAGCGATGGCACATCAAACTTCCCTCTGTGTGAGACCCCGCTATTATCTGTAGGTATGAGATCAATATATTTGATAGCAGTTTTGGCCAAAGATAGGCAGGATTCTCAACAATATAATTAGGATATATTGGTATTATGTGTTTGATGGTTTTCACTGATAGGATGGTTCTGGATAGAAAATGTCATATTGGAAAATCTGTGTCTTTCTAACTAGAAACCTTGCATAATAAATTCGATTTTTTGTTACACTTTCACAAACTTGTGTAAGACTTTCATTGGGCTACATTCATTGTTCTAAAGTAACAGTACTATAATAAATTATCATACTCAACATTTTGGCACCTGAACAGGGACCGTAACCTGTATAAACAGTAATATAATTACAGCCTTAATCTTTTGGCAGCTCTTAGGGGCTAGAGAAAAAATGGGAAGGTCAGACAAAACAGGGATTACTGTATGTTGAAGACTACATTAAAGTACACAGAAGTGGAACCTTGTCTGCTCTGGCAGTCATGTCGCAAGTGGACCCATGGCTTTATGTAAAAAACAAATTGGAAATTGAGGTTTCAAACAATAAAAACTTTGCAGCATGTAAACAGAAAGGCGTCATAGTGCAAGGGCTTTATTGTGCTGTACTGGCACTGCAGGACAAATTCTGCATTCTTAAGAAAGAATGTAGGTCTAAAAAGAATGAAATGTTTAAGCTTAGAATGGAATTAGAGGAGAAAATCTATTTGCTGCAGGAACAGAACCAAGATCTTAGAAGTCATAGTATTTTGTTGTCTACTCAAAAAAGGGAATATGGTGAATAGATTCAGGACTTACAGCAGCAGCTAGAGCAAGCCGAAGATGAGGTAGACAGCTTAAATGAACAAATGTCACAAGCAAAGTTGGCCGTGAGGGAAATCATAGGGTATACTACATGTGCTCCTACTACTGCAACAGTCCTACCTGTACAACCCCCTCACCTCTATCTGGACTGCACCCTGTATAGAAATTCAGTAAAGAGAAGATAGTTATTCCCTGTAGAACCTGTAACAACCATCTTTACTAGGGGCCAATGATCAGAGGCAGGTGTCACAAGAGAGGCATATCCCTTTATTTCCTGAAATGGTAACTATGTATTTTAAAGAATTAGGACACCCCCTAAATGCACAGACATCAATGTACATACCTGGAGCTGATCTGGTGGTGCTGATTATTGAGGTGCTGGTTGCCACACCTCGTGCCACACCAGAGACCAGGGTTCAGGAACAGACTCAGGTCGCTCAGTGGTCAGCTGAGGTTAGGAAGGATTGAACATTTTCTGACAGCTCTCCTTCCACAGGGTTGGGGGGGTTACAGCACTGGCTGTAGACTTACACCCAGTGGAAGATGGGGGTCAGCACAGGTGGATTGCTTATCAGAGGGGTGGACCCACGCACAGGGCATAAGACTCCCTCTGCAGAGGTAGAGACAGTCACCCTGTCCATTACTCATGTCTCGGTTTGGAGAAAAAAACTGTAGGAAAAGATGGAGCTGGCAGGCTCCATGATAGCTGGCTACACCCAGGCTGACCCCTAGCAATCTGGATGTTGTCTTCCTGGGGTGCAGGGAAAGCAGGTGCCCCTCACCACCAGCCCTGTCACAGGGGGGCAACCTGTGGGGGATGACTGGGTGGGATGGGTGCAGGAGATGCCAGCCAGAGAGATGAGTCCCTTCCAAGGGAGGGGCCAGAGTTGCCTGCCCACTCCAAAGAAGGAGTAAGAAAGTGTATAAAATGCACGTACCCCTTGGTGGTCCCAAGTCTTGGACACCTTACAGGCAAATCAGTGCACTATGCATGAAATGCTCTGAGTTCTTAGGTGTGCAATAGGTGAAGAACTGTGGGCTCATCTTCCAGAGGACGTGTGAACCAATGCAACAGGGCTTCAAATCTTCAATACTACGAAGTCACTACTGCCGCTATTGTGCCAAACTTCATATTCTAATAATATCCTAGGTAGACTCAGACAACAACAGGATGAGACCCCCAGACAATTTGTGGCATGGGTATTCCTGGTGTACTCAGCTGTGATGACTAGAGCAGAAAGGGAAGATGCCAACTATCGATCACTCTTTAGTGAAGGCCTCTTGCCAAGAACCCATGAGCTCCTAAAATTATCCATAGCAGAGGAGACTACCATAAATTAAATCATTGAAAAAACATCCACTGCTTATAAAGTGCAGGATAGCATTCAGGGGAAAAGTAAAGCGAAGTCAGTACATGAAAACACACCTTTTCAAGTAGAAGATGGTGCACATAACGGACAGTCTACCCCTTACAACTACAATCCACAGTACAGGGGTAAAAATAAATGAAAAACAAGAATAAAAAGAATAGATATTTTAAGAACAATGGAGGAGACCAAGGTAATAATACTCAAGATAGCCAGGGCGGACAAGCCAGTGAACAACAATCTGGAAACACGACCACAGGTTTGAGTCTGACCACCTGCCAGCTACAGACAAAAATACAGAAACTGAAGAAGGAAAAGAACAGGTTGCATGTTTTAGCAGTGGTATCTATGGTCCCACCCCCACAATAGAAACACCGAGCCCTCATTCCACCTGTAACAACAGTCTGCTCAATTACGTTAAACAGGTGGGGGTGCCCTCAAGGTATGGCTAATATCAAGGGTGTTTGAAATACAACAGTTACTTTAGATACAGGGGCATCTGTTTCACTATTGGGAACATGGTTCAGGGCAGAGCACTCTGAACAGACAGTGCACATTCAAGGGGTAACTGGTGCAAAAATCACTGCACCACTGACAAGACGTATTCATGTTGCAATCGGTACCTCGCATGGTACGATTACTTTTGTGCATTTAGACAGACCAGGAACACTGGTGGGTAGTGACTGAAAGGAATTATCCTGGATTTAGATGATTTTCAGCTTTTGTAAGCTGGGGCAAATACTAACAGTGTTGTACCAGTGGTACCAATGGATCACGTGGTGCATGCTATTAAGGGAATAGAGCATGTCTCATGGGAAAAGTCAGATTTACCTGCAGATGTACAGACAGTATGAAAAGAAGTAGCTAGTGTTTTTGCAACCCACAAACATGAATGTGGACATATGAGAACTAAGATTGTTGTTACATGAAAAGAACCCCCTCCCCAGTGACAATATCTGTTTCCTAGAGAAGCCATAGAACCAGTTGCAAAAGTTATAGCCATCCTGGAAGAGCAGGGCATTGTTAGGAAGTGTTCTTCTCCTACAAATTCTCCCTTATGGTCAATGCAAAAGCCAGATGATACATGGAGACTGATTATAGAGTATAGGAAGTTAAGCAAGTGTATTCCACCTATGGCTCTTGTTGTTGCATCATACCTGGAGATAATGACACAAGTCATCTCTCAGTTTAAGTGGTTTTCAGTAATTGACATTTTAAATGGTTTTTGGTCACTGCCTCTGGACCCTAAGAGTCAGTACAGTCAATTCCTTTTGTGTGCCATTCAGTTGTGTGCACATTCCACTTATGTGCACAACAATACCCTGTCCCAATTCATTGCCTATACCTTTCCCTGTTAAACTGTTTGGTATTGGGCACACAGATTTTTGGATGTGTGTACACATTTCAGGCTGAAATCTTGAAGTCAGCAGTCAGTCAGCAGTTACATTAGCAGCATTTGAAAGCTAATTGTCAGACTGATCAATTACTTACTCCGACTGTCATGTCCTTCAGTACATCGATGTCAGCAGGTGTTAAACATTAGCTTAATCACCACTTAATCACCTGCTTAACCCCATTCTGTCCAAACTGCAATTAAAAATCAGTCAGCAATACATTCAGGAACAGAAGTTACAATGGAGAAACCGACACAAATGGTTCTCACTCTGGAGCAGAAAGTGCAGCTTCTTGATAAGGCGCTTGTCTCCGGGGTTACTCGAAAGGAGTTTGCGGCAGAGTTTTTAGTTGATTTCTCTTGTGTCGGCCATATTGTAAAAAAAAGAGAAGCACTATTGGAGAAGTGGGGTGCTGGGGTTAACAAAAACAGAAAAAGAAAGTGAGAAGGCAAAGATGTCCATGTTGAAGATGCCCTATTGGGGTGGTTTACTGCAGTCCCCGATCACGGAGTGCCACTGTCCGGTCAGATACTGCAGGAAAAGGCAAAAACCCTGACTTCACCTTAGAGCAAGTCCCCCCACACCCAGGGTTGCTAGCCTCTTAGTTCAATGATTTTGTTGCTGTGAAGATCGATGAACCTGCTAGTGGTGAATAAACAGACACAGACATTTGTGCTTTAATACTGGGGGACAGCAGTATCCAAAAAGAAGAAGATGATGACCCTGAGTTTGAGGTGCCCACCACTACTGAAGTCTGGTGACAAAGATTTGGCAGTATGTTGACCGTAGAGAGCAGATGGACTTTACATTGTTTTACTCATTTGAAAAGAAACTGGAGACACTAAGCAATCACAACATGAAGCAGTCAAGCATTACTCACTTTTGTCAAAGTGACTAGAGCTATGTGAACTAACACTAGCATTTGCACTTTCAAACTTTCCGCATTTTATTGCTTTTAATACATTTAACTGCTTTTAATGCTATATTTTACAAATCTATTTACAATTTAAACATACTGTAGTTTAATCCTTCTTTTAAAGGTCTGTTGTTTACTGTTTTTGGTTCCCTTCATTAACCGTGATCTCTGGAGTGCACACAAACAGTTCCGAGATCACTTGCATGGTATTTTCAGATGCGTGCATTTTTGGATGTGTGCACAAAATTAGCAGTTTCCAGTCATGTGCACACATCTGGAATAGACTGTATTTGCTTGCATTTACCTTTCAAGGTGTTTAAAGGACTTTTACTAGATTATCAAAGGGGTTCAATAACTCACCCGCTATCTTTCATGCACACATGAAGCAGGCTTTGTCAGATTTGCCTTTTCAGCAAAATCTTGCTCAATACATTAATGATACATTGTTGCACACAGCTAAAAAAGAAAAGCATTTGGAATTGTTGTTGCAAAAGCTGTTGCAAGTTGGTTTGAGGGTAAACCCAGCTAAAATTCAGTTGGTTAAAGATTCGAGGAGTCACTTTGAGTCAGGAAGGGAAATCTCCTGATCAAGCAAAGGTTCAAACTAATCTGTTATTGTTCCTATCCGCCAGTGAAGGACCTCTTTGTTCCTTACTGGGCATTACAGGTTTCTACAGAGATTTCATACTGGATTATGCATAAATTGCAGCTCCTTTGTATCAACTGCTCAAGAAAAACACTGCTTGGTTCTGGACGGAGGTCCACACACAAGCAGTCACTACTGTAAAGAGTGTTTTGGCTAAAGCACCTTTACTAGGCACCACAGATTACAGCAAGCCATTTCATTCACATACTGCTATTAGAAGTGTGTCATTGTCTGTTGTACTCACACAAGCTTGCTATGAGAAAGACCAGTTGCTTATATTTTTAGAGTGATGACTGAAGTAGAGAAAATATTTTCCCTGTGTCAGAAGTATCTGTTGGCTGTGTTTTGGGCAGTTCAGGCATTCAGATATATTGTGGGAGGAAGTAAAATTATTTTGTTTTCAGCAAACACACCACTCAGATTCTTACTGTCCTCCCGCATTAAGGATGTAGCAGTTTTTAGCACTAGACTAGCCTGATGGACTCTGATTTTGCAGAGCATGGACATTGAGGTCCAACAGGTAAAGGAGGATTTACTGCTAACAGATGGCTTGTTGTTAGATGGACTTCCTCATCGGTATCCTGCCTCGGTCAAGTACCTTGCCCCCCCCTTTCCTGGAAGACTCTCGTACTAGCCTCAATGTACAGGGTGTGGAACCCTCCTCTCTTACTGTGTACATGGATGGCTCATCAATGAACATAGAAGGGAAGCACAAAACTGCTTTTGCAGAATTTTATCCCACTAATACCATGCCTCTACTGGTTTACAATTGTAAAATTCAGTCAGCTCAATTTGCTGAGCTGGCAGCTGTTACTTGTGCCTTGCAGATTTCAACAGATATGCCATTAAGGGTTGTATGCAAAGTTTTGTACTGAGTCTGCCTAGCTCATACTGCATATCTGGCAGTGTGGAAAACCCATGGATTTGATGCATCAGATGATAAGCCTTTGAAATATGCTCCTGTTCTGAATACACTATGGAAAATGGGGATTACAGTGAACTCTGAAAATGAGAAAATTGAAATGATTAAGGTAAATGCACACAGAAAGGGAGGTCATGAGGATTATGCTATGGCAGACTTTTTAGCTAAACAGGCAGCCAATAGAGGTGCAGCATTGTGGGTACCTGCTGTTCTCCCTTCCAATTTTCATAACATAGCAGAAGTTAAGCATGCAAAAGAAGAGCCTGATCTTCTGCAGCTCAAGAAATCTGATAGTGCTCTGCATGCCTTATTAAACTGCACTGTGAAAGGAGGCACTATTCAGGAACTGTCTGGACTTTTAGTCTGACAGGGACCTGATACACCCCACCCATTGTGAACTGCCCCACATGGGGCTAGAAAGGGAATGTTAGGGATAGCTCATGACACCAGAGGTCATGGTGATGACCCCTCCACACTGCAACATTTGCGTACTTTTGTTTGGTGGCCAGATGTTAAAAACAATGTCACACAATTCTGTTTGAATTGTATTCAGTGTGCTTTACGCAGTCCCATAGGGAAAGTGAAGTGAGGCCATCTGGCCCTGCCCAACATCAAGGGTCCATGGGAACAAATCCAAATTGACTACATTGAGGGCCTGCCTAGGACCTCTAGGGGGAACACTGCTGTTTTGATTATTATTGACCCATTTTCTAAATGGATTCAAACTTTTCCAGTGTGTAGCATGACAGCTAAAACTACTGTTTTAGTGGAACAAGTGATTTCTAGATGGGACATGCCCATCTTAATTGATTCTGATCAGGGGTCACATTTTAAAGGTAAAGTGATGCAACAAGCAATACAATTAATGGGCATTGATCAAACGTTTCACATCCCATACTACCCATCATCCTCAGGCCAGGTTTTAAAAAAACAAAACCCTAAAAAACAGTTTAAAAAATGGTTAAACAAACTGGCACAGACTGGGAAGAGCAGTTGCCTTTAATTTTATTATGTTAAAGGCAAAACCGAAGAAGATCAAAGGTATCTCACTGTATGAAATTATGACAGGCAGACAAATGCAGTTACCTGAGCAAGCCTTGTTTGCTCCAATCCCACCACCAATGGAGCAAGATGTCAAAATTGAGAATTTTGTGCAAACCTTGCTGCAAAAACTAAACAGGTATACAAGCAGCATGCAGACATTATGGGTGAGCACAAGAAAAAGGTCAAAGTGCACTATGATGACAAAGTCAGCAATCAACAGCTAGAAGTAGGAGATAAAGTAATGATCAAAGTTCTACCTAAAAAAAGGCCATTTCAGGCAGCTGCATGGAAGGGTCCATGCCCTATAGTTAATAAGGTCAGTTCAACAGTGTACTTAATACAGCTACAGGATGGCAAGAAGCCAGTACATAAATATTTTTATTTGATGCAATTAAAAAAGTTTGGTGGCTAATAGATCTTAAGTTTTGCTTTTCAGCTTGTCTATTTTAGGATGTTTGCTGACTACAAGCTATGCTGAGGAGACTGAAGGATACTTCCAGTCCATTGGCTTAATGGAGCTGCCACCTTTTCCAATAACTTGTGAAAAAGGGGGGTGAGGGTGTATAGTATGACACAAATACATTTGATTATTCAGGATGTATAATGCAGTCAGGACCGTCACTCCACTTGCACTGTCTGGGGACAGGGACTGTGTCTTACACTGATGGAGAACTCAGGTTGTGTAAATGGAGTATTGGAGGGATAAATTTAAAAACATGCCATGTTATGCATCCCACAATGCATCCTAACTGGCACTATGATAAACCTGAAGTGATTGATTACCAAGCTATAAAAGCCTTAATAGATAATCAAGGTTTAATTGGTAAATGGTGGAATTTAGCACAACAGGTTAATTTGGGGATGCCATCTAAATCTGGGCTAATTCAGAGTGTTAGCACACCCTCTGTTGGACCCTGGACAGAAGGGATGTACTCATGTGTATTAGTGGGTAATGGAGTTACGTGGAGAAATCATTCTATGTTTGGGTATTATTCTGTATAGACACAAGGTTCTGCACCACATATTATATTAAAGTTTCCTATATCTGTGTCAACCAGTAATAATACTGAGATGTCATTACCAAGAAAAGTTTTTTTTGTCAACTTTTGTTTTGCTCCTATCACGGCTCCAAGGTCCTCTCTCAGGCATCCCATCCTAGTCCTGCCCGCCTTAGAATCTCACGCTATGCCTTCTCTCCTCCCCCCTCACCGGTGCCAGCACCCCTAGCTAACCCTATCAGGGGTGGGTCACCCCCCCTCTCCTACTTGGGGTGCTCTTCAAGGCAGACTCTGGCATCAGACGAGGAGTGGGCCCGGGAAAATTGAAGGCAAGCTAGGTAAACCCCAGCATAATGGCATGGAGGATCAGTGCCATTGCCTGATCCTTGGAACCAGGTTTTTCCTGTGTTCTTGGTTACCCCCCACAGATGTGGGACATGCAATACCACCCAGCTCTGATGTAGGTGCTCCCACCCACATCAGAAAGGCAGCTGCCAGCCGTCGCCCCTTAGTGTATGATCCCTGGTGCATAGCAGTGCCACTAGTCTCCATCGGGGGCCGCTGCATCACCGGACTACCCTTGGATCCCTCCCCGAGAGAAGAGAGCAGTCCAATGGATGCTCAATCCTCTCTCCACCCCACCAACACCCAACAGCCCAAGCTCGTTTCTGAACCCAGGTCGCTGGCGTGGCGTGAGGTGTGGCATCCAGCACCTCAACCCTCAGCGCCACCGGGCCAGCTCCCAAGAAAAAGTTTTAACAAATGTCCTTCTAGATATGCTATAAAACCTGTGTCTTACAATGGATATGTTTTTCAGAGAATTAACAAACTTCTATATACAATAATAAAGTTCAATATGTAACTATTTCTGTTTTGTTAAACTTATCAAGTATTGCATGGCCAACAGATATTTGCCCTCAGCATTTAACCAAGTTATATAATGTTGTTTTGTTACTGATATGTGTATTATTTTTAGAAATATTAGAATAGAGCTTCCACTTTTTGCACCATTGCTGGGCAAAGGTCTTAAAAGGGGAAAGAGAATTGTATGGGGAAATATTACTGGTACACTAGACTCAGCTGCAGGAGTGTGGAACATTATGGATTAAAAAACAGTGCAAGAGCATCAGATGAACTTTGAAAATATGCTCAAAAAGGGGATACCAGAAAAAGAAAAACCCACTAGACTGTGACTTCTAGAAACAGACAATAAAACTATAGTTAACATGAAATACATTTTGCATGATTTTCTGATCCTATGAAACTGGATACAATTAATTAGTAATATAGAGGATGATGATATGCATGAAATAAGGAAACATGAAATTTGTGTGGTCAATGATACTTCTGTCCTGAATAGGTTACAGGACACCTTTAGAGATATTGAGATGCGTAAACTTCCTACCTTTGTAAATACCACAATTTTACAGAAATTTCTGCACAATGTTAATTTCACTGCTATAGAGCATCTTCTCAGAAAACTAACTAAAGTGAACTTTGCTGGACATGGATGTGTGTTTAAAAATATTTTACCTGTGGTTCCTGTTGTATTACAGATACCAATTATACCATGTAAAATGCCTGTTTTGTGTTTGACGAAAGTGGTTAATCTGGGTACAGTACAATGTCCATATCATTCCCACCTATTCTGGCTCCTACCTTTCTTACACAGGTACATGATGAGTGGGTTGAGCCAGATCTTTCTTGTTGTACTGAATTGCAAGACATTTACATTTGCAGGTGTGATATAACATTTGGGACAAGACCCCTTGTGACATTTCTGATCAAGCTAATGACTGTAACTTGCAAACTGAACTTTGGACTAATAATATCAAAGTGCAAGTTGTTTATGCTGGAAATGGACAGTATTGTGTTGCTGCACTTATAGATAAAATTACTTCTGGATTCAGAAATTACTGTACCGTTTGGTCTTTGAGCTTCTGTTTCAACCTAATTTGACTGCTGTCATCAATGGCTACATTATTCAGCCTGTGCCTGTGTTCCCAAATGTGATTACTATTCAGGCTGAATTGCCTACCTGGGGGATGTCCACACTGCTGTGCCATCTAGGGTAATCAAGATACCCACACTCACACTGGGGATACAAACTTTATTGGGCCGGAAGGCTGAAGAATTGCTTCCTTTACAAACAGACAATGATGTGGTTATCAAGAACATTTAAGCTTTGCCCAGCATTGGATGGTGGCATTTTATTCAGATTCATGTTCAGCATCCTACTACATAAGTTATTTAAGTTATTTTCTGTCTGTTTTTGTACTTGCAATTTATTTTAACTATTTGCAGTTATTGTATGTATTGAAGGTTTAAATATATCCTGTCTCAAATCAATATTAGGGCCAAATGTACAGAATGATCCCCCTTGTTTAGTGTGAGACACATGAAGAAAAAATCTCAGTTGTCTCAAAGCTGATTACATAGAAACATAGACTTTGACAGCAGATAAAGACCACTTGGCCCATCTAGTCTGCCCATTTCCCTACCTACAGGATAGGCCGCAGATCCTAGTTAACCAACAGCCTATTTCTTCCTACCCTCCACAAGAATTGCCTTATGTCTGTCCCATGCATTCTTGAATTCTCCCACAGTTTTAGACCCCACAACCTCCTCAGGAAGGCTGTTCCATGCATCCACTACCCTCTCTGTGAAATAATACTTCCTCACATTGCCCTGAACTGCCCCACCTCTATCTTTAAATTGTGTCCCCTTGTTCTTGCACGTCTCTTTTTCTGAAAGTTGCTACCCTCTTGGAATATGTTGATTCCACTGAGGTACTTAAAAGTTTCTATCATGTCCCCCCTCTCCCTTCTTTCCTCAGGGGTATACATATTAAGCTCCTTTAGTCTCTCCACATATGGCTTCTCTTGCAGACCCTTACCATTTTAGTTGCCCTCCTCTGGACTGCCTCTATCCTTGCACAGATGGGGTCTCCAGAACTGGACACAGTACTCCAGATAATCATTATGGTGTTGGAGGTTATGTGGTCATGTGCATATCATTAGTCAGAATACATGAGTCCAGCATGGAGATAAATGCTGGGGCAGGAAGGATTTATAATTTAATTAGATTCCATGAGCAAAGCATGTGGCTTAAGTGCTGTAACAATTAAATGTTCTTTATTTTATTAGTTAGACTCAATGATCTCAGTGTAAACACACTGAGACAGGTAGTATTTTATATTTTGTTTAACTTTATGTTCTTGCATCAATACACACACACATACACACACACACACCACCACACACACACACACACACACACACAGCATTAGGCACATGTAACTTTAAGGGCTAATACACACAGCTAGAAATAAGAGGCAATTACCTAGAATTATAAACCTTGAAAGGAGTGGTTGAGAGGATATGCACTACTAAGGCCATACCATGCAGCCCTGCTGATAAGACTGGCTTGTTTAGACATTCTCCAGATGTTTCTTTTCCCTCTGCAAGAAAAATAAGACTTTTTGTACCAGAGAGAGAAGTACACTGTCAGGCACTATTAAGACAATTAAGTACTGCTTAAGTCATCTTTGACCATCATGAAAAATATTTGTCTCTGAATTAGACAGAATCTGTGGAGCTTATGGTGCAGCCTGTGTGTTCAAACCATATATATGGAGACTAATTAATGGCAAGGTTGTTCACACAGTTTGTCCAGCGATGGCACATCAGCCTTCCTTCTGTGAGAGACCCTACTATTATCTGTAAGCATGAGCTCATTATACTTGATAGCAGTTTTAGCTGATGATAGGCAGGATGCACAACAATATAATTAGGATATATTGGTATTCTGTGTTTGATGGTTTTCACTGATATGATGGTTCCACATAGAAAATGTTGTATTGGAAAAGCTGTGTCTTTCTAACTGGAAACCCTGTATAATAAATTAGATTTTTTGTCACACATTCACAAACTTGTGTAAGACTTTCATTGGACTACATCAGTAGTTCTAATGTAACAGTACTATAAGCCATTATCTTATTCAAAAAGCACCTACACTGTGGAACAAGATAATACATTGCAACAACTGCCAGTGATCAACCTATCAAATAAAAAACTTACACGAGCAGAATCATCCTCATTATCCAAGGGCTTAACTTACTGCCCCACACAGGGGTTTGATAATGTCAGATTCTGTGGTGAGATGGAGGAATATTTTAGACAGCTTCATCTGAAAGAGTACTTTTTTTGATAAGAACAACACACACACAAAACAGTGTGACAGCACAAAGAAAACATGAGATTGGACCCCTCAGAGTGGACACAAGCCCAAATTGGATGCCTTCATTGACTGCTTCTTAGGAAGAATAAACTCCCAGATCCTAAGCAAGCAGCAGAAACTTTTGTATAATATCACACTACTAGAAAAGAGGGCTACACAAACACTGAAAAAAACCCATAACATTGTAATAAAACAAGCTGACAAGGGTGGAGCTGTGGTTGTGATGAACACAGAGGACCACCTTAAAGAGGCACACAGACAGCTGTCAAATACAACTTATTACAGAGAACTTACAGAAGACCCTACTACACAATATACTGATGAACTCATGTCTTTACCTAACAACATCCAATAATAGTTAATTAAACTAATTCCAAACAAATCCACTTCAGGAACATTCTATATGTTACCTAAGGTACACAAACCCAGGAATCCAGAACGATCCACCACCTCTGGAACTGATACATTCACTGACAACATGTCAGGACTCATTGAACTTAGCAATAAGGTATTTCTTAGGGTTATGTTAATGGCCTCTTAGTCACACCCTAGGGGTGTAATGTGACATGAAGTGCAGCTGAGTGCCACATACCCCCAGGGTATGATTAACTGGCCATTAACATAACCCTTATAAATACCTCAATGTTATTATAGTAATGGCAAAACCAGTATTTCCATTCTATTTGTTTTAATGTTTGTTTTTAACTGTTTTGCTGATAAGCATACTAAAATAGTCCCTCTGCGGTAATTCAGGCAGGCAACACATGTGTAGAGTGGTTACCTAAGTAATGGAAACCTGTTGGCGACACGCTATTGTATTGCATTGATGCCGTTCATGCTATGCATCATGAAATGCAAGACAGTAGAAGAAATGTTGCCATCTAAACACTGCAGGCTATTTACATATTACGCTGTTCAGTTAAAATCTTTATTTTTCGCTTACTGTCTTTCCATCCCATTTTTCAGGTTTTTCATTTGCAATGGACCCCACAGTCAATCAGCAGGCACCATGTTAGGATGTACAATGAGACTACGCCCCCCCATACAGCCTGCACAGAGATCAAAAAATCATTGATATGTTGGCAACTGTTTCCCAGGCAACTACTCCACACAGGTTTGGTTAATGCCATGATTAATTAATTGGGGGCGGGGCTGTGAATGGCAACATCCAGTAATTAATCTGGTTTTTATGATTGCACTGTGGAGTCAGAGTGTGTGGGGTCTGGTTGCCTTGGTAACAGTAATCTGGTTTCTACAAGTGGAAAGTTACCTGTTATGCATAGTTTGACACTGCTCGTAGATAGTGCAGGTTCACTTCATGCCCAGTTTTCAATTTGCCACTCTGCTAGTACCTTAAGAATAAATTTTAATGGAAACATGAATCATTTTGCAATGATTGCTTCATTTTAATTTTTTTTAGGCCCGACATATGACATGGCACTGTTGCTTATCAACCATGAGATCACGTGCAATGGCAGCCTTTTAAGATAAGGGCAATAAAGTTTACATGTTTAACCCCCCAACCTCCCTCAGTAAAATTTATTCAGATCTTTCTTTATGTTTGTGGGTTTTTCTTCCACACTGGTGTTATCATTTTGTGCAGTATCTGTTGTCAGTGCCACTGTGGGAGACGGAATGCCCAGAATGGCAGTACAGCCTGGAATATGTAGCACATTGTTTGTGGTTTCCCCATTGATTCATTTGGGGTGTTTTCAGCTGGGGGCACTTCCATTTGTACAGCTACAACTTCCGATGACTGGGAGAGGGCATCTACTTCATTAATGACTACTGCAGCTACATCTGTTGTCCAACTGTCAAAACCAGATGAGTCACAGCTGTCATTACCATTCAGGCTGTCCACGATGGTGTCCATCTCGACTGCTATGATTGAAAAAGATAGCTCCATTTCTTTATGGTGTATACATGTTACCATTACTATCTAGTCTACTGTTTCAGATTACCTAGTGGTAGCGGGCTTGAATTGCTTTGCTTTTTTTTAGTTCAATGGTCCATTGCACAGCATGGCAAATTAAGCTATGAGGCCATGGTACTAAGCAGTGGTCATGGTAATCAATGGTGGAGAGCAGGACAGTTATAGAATGTTTAACAGAATGCTGTTTGAACATTCGGCTCTTTTTATTAATATCAATGCTTTTGTGATAGGGTTTAACAAGTATGTTAATCAAAGATTAACATAGGTCTGCTTAAGGATTTTTAGCCAATCAGATTTACAGAATTTAAACACCATTACTATAATCCATTTTAAACCCCCTAGTAAGAGTTACTAGCAGTTTTATTCAGGACACCACAGATTTCCTCAGGAAACTGAAGCAAACTGGACAAATAACACCCAACACTATGCTAGCTACAATGAATGTCACTGTCCTCTGCACTAATATCCCCACATGAAGATGGCATATCAAAAGTTTTTTTTTTTTTTAATTAAGCATGCTTTATTCACTATTATAATTTACAGTCAGGCTCAATGCAGTATTTAATACAGGAGATCAAAGAAGGATGTGAGTACAATACATTGGATACAACTTTCATATTACCCCCTTCCTTCTCCTCCAACCCCCCCCTTTTAACCCTCCCCCCATATCTATATAGTCATTGACGAAAGAAGGAAAAGAGATATTTTAAATACAATACTTAGGGTATGTCAGAAATTTTTACAGAACATCATATCCGCAAGATACATTCCAGGAACCACCATCAGTACCATGATAAAATTCATTCTGACACACAATTTCACTTTTAACAGCAAGCACTTTTTTTGCAGATCATGGAGATAGCCGTGGGCACTAAAATGGCACTAGAATATGTCAATCTCTTCATTGCCTGTCTAGAAGAAGATTTCTTTTAAAGAACACCAATATAACCATCAGTCTATATTTGATATATAGATGACATATTCCTGATTTGGACAGAAGGTGAAGACTCCATCAAAAAGTTCCATCATGATTTTAACAATTTTCATCACCCAATAAAACTCTCTATTGAATATTCCACCACCAGCATACATTTTCTAGATATCACAGTCAGTATCAATAATGATGGACATATACAAACTGCCCTTTACAGAAAACCCAATGACATTAACCGATACCTTTATAATTTCAGCTTCCATCCTAGGCATACAAAAAAGTATTTACAGTCAGGCAATTAGATACTATTGAATCTGCTCTGATGAGAGAAGAAGACACATTCAGCTCTCCTCACTTCAGAATTCCCTGATCCAGCAGGGCCACTCTCCAAGACAAATTGACAGAGAGTTTAAATGGGCCATACAAATACCACAAGAAAGCCTGCTGGAGTACAAGCAAAAAGATCAAATTGATTTCACACCCCTAGTTGTCACTTACAGCCCCATGCTAAAACCCCTACAGCAAATTATTAAAGAACTGCAACCCTTGCTGAGTGAAGATGAAATACTTAAGGACATCTTCCTGAATCACCTGTAATTGCCTATAAGCAGCCCCCAACATCTCGAACATAATAATTCATAGCAAACTCACAGCAGATCAAAGTAACTTGGAAATATGAGGGTGAGCACCATGTAACATGGCAGGATGTAAAACCTGCACCCACATATGCACACAGACCACTATCAAGACAAGCCAGAATAGCACAATAAAAATCAATGGATCCTGCATGTATCAATTCAGCAATGTGGTTTACCCAATTCAGTGTGAGAAGTGCAGAGATGGATGCTACATTGGGGAAACTAGGCAACCACTGCAAACCAGGATGAACCACCCACAATAGTAAACAAGATTAGCAGCACACCAGTAGAACACCATTTTTCACAAACAGATCATTCTCACTCTAAATTATCTGTCCTGATATTAAGAGGCAGCTTCAAAATACACAGGACAGAATGACATGGGAGCCTAATTATATTAAACAATTTAAATCTAATATTTGTGGACTGAATCAAGACATTGAATTTATGACACGCTATGGTAAACTATAATTATTTTTTACTTGTTACCAAAGTTTTTTATCTTTTCTTCAGTGTTTCTGCTCTGCCTAATGTTTCTAATTACCAGTTCTTTCCTGCCTCTCTTACATATTCTTTTCAGATTTAGTCCTGTCCACCCCATCCCCACCTCATACTTCACCGTGTATACTAACCTTGCACTTTGTTTATCCAGGCCTTTGTTGTTTTGTGTTATTTCATTCCTTAATAGCTTCCTTCAATTTCTTAACATTTCCTACCTCCTACCCTTCCTGCTAACATCTTGTATCTCAAATCTTTCTTATTTGTGTTCCTGTCTTGTCACCTTCTTAGCATCCTTTCATCTTCTCATGACCTGTTCCTATTATTTCCACCCCCTTAGTTCCTCTCACACAACCTATTGTTTATTATTTTGCAGCCTTTACAGACTCTTATCTCAGGGCTTAATCGCTCAGTGTCCCTTTCTTAATTTCTGAGCTTCACACTGCCTACCATTCTACCTCTCCTGTAACTCTTTTCTACTATTTTTATACATTGCTCCACAGCATATATAAATACTGTATGGATTACATGATGGACATGAGTGTGATATTGAAAATATTTTAGCTCCTCTTGAGTGATCTCTGGATATTCACCAGTAGCAAAGCCACTGGTGAGTATCCAGAGGTCACTGTGCAAGAGTGAAAATATTTTCCATATCACACGAGTGCACATCATGTATATGAGTTATACAATAGTAGTGTGTTTTCTGCTGGTTTTTTTTTGGTATGATTACATCACCACAGTGAAAATAAATGCAGGTGACATCACACAGTGAAAATAAATCCATTTATTTTCACTGTGGTGATGTCATCACAGTGGTTATTTCACTGCAGTGAGAATACATGTTTTTATTCAATGAGTTATTTGCTCACCACTATTGTATAAATACTGCTTATGTTGCTAATTTTTGTCATTCACCTGAAGAAGGGACCTGTGAAGTCTAAAAAGTTTTTGTAGAATTCCATCTTTGTTCAAGACTCTTGTTGATCCAATAAAATATATCAAACCTTCCAGCATCTCATGTTTAGAAATACAATGGTTTCAAATACTGTCACATGCACAGAACTCCCCAAAAGAAAAAAATAAATACTCTAGCTGATATGACTGTTCAGCTGCACCAGCTAGCAGCAGCAGCATTTTAGACTTCTGGGAGCACTTCTGGGCATCATGAGAATTTTCCAAAAGAAAACACTGAACTTTCTTTTCCAGGCATTTGTTGGCAGTAATACAGCACAGTAGCAGTAGCAAAGCATTTTAGACTTGTGGAAGCACTTTTCATTTCTGGTCATCATGAGAATTGTCAAAGGCAGGTCAATTAATGTTTCTTTCCAGGCACTCATGTGCATTTTCCTGAAATTGTTTGGCAGTCACACAGCACAGCAGCACCTAACAGCAGCAAGTCATTTTGAACTTGTGGGGACACTTCTCATTTTTGGTCATCATGAGGGTTTTCTGAGATAAAATACTGAACTTTTCTTTCCTGGGCACTCAAGTGGATGGGGGCCAGGCAGCAGACATCCTGTACCTGGATTTTAGCAAGGCCTTTTACTCTGTACTACACAGGAGGTTGATTAGGAAACTGATGGACCTCAGAGTAGGAGAAAACATGGTAATGTGGGTGGAAAACTAGATAGGAAACAGGTCACAAAAAGTGATAGCAGGAGGTGAGTTGTCTAGTACCAGGGCATCACAAATGGCATCCCACTGGGCTCAGGGCTGGGGCTGGTGCTGTTTGTGTCCATTATTGACATTGGAGATGGCATCAGGGAAAAATGTGCATGTTTGCAGATTACACCAAGCTCTGTGGGAGGGTGGACATGGCAGATAGGCTAACAGGACCTAAAGAGCCAGTGACTCCTCCAGAAGAACTTTTGAAAGAATAATATTTGGACACAATGTAGTTTATATTTCTCATTAGCTCTGTTTTCCCGCCTCTCCATAATTTATTACTGAGATCATTTGCATAAAAATTGGATTTTTGCTCCATGACGGTTCATCAGCTCCTACTGCTTCTTGCCAATCTGATGGCACAATACTCTGCTAGTAACATCACAGTTATTCCCATGGCAACCATTTGTGATGCCACAACAGGCATTATGATTTCAAGTAAGGAATTGGCTGCAGGGCAGATGAGCTCAAATGGATACAGGTCCTGTTTTGTGGGAACTTCCTCAGTAATAAATAAGGGGGAGGAGAAATCTATAGAAGGTATATGAAATATAGGCTGAACTATGTCTAAATATCATGTTTTCCAAAGTTTTACTAGAGACATCAGCAGCTTTTTAAGCAGGACCTATGAATCCTTTAGAGGTGGTCTGGGATCTGGCAGGTTGGCATCAATGCCAAAAAGTGCAAGGTCATTCACACTGGAACCAGAAACCACAGGCCAGAGTACTACCTGGAAAGGATCCAGGTATGTTCTACAAAGGAGGAGAAAGATTTAGGAGTAATGAGAGCTAAGTGACCTGAAGCACTCTGCACAATGTAGGAAGGAAAGGGCAAACAGGATGTTAGGGTACATTGCCTGGCGATGTCAGCAATAGGAGACAGGAGGTAATTCTGTCCTTGAATGGGTCACTGTTGAGGCCACATCTGGAGTTTGCAGTGACGTTCTGGTGTGCTCATCTCAAAGAGGGTATCAACCTGCTGGAGATGGTCCAAAAGATGGCTACAAAGATAATTGCAGGGCAGCAAGCTAGTTCATATGAGGAGAGACTGAGAGCCCTGAACATGTACTCCCCGAGGACAGAAGGGAGATGAGAGACATGACTGAGACCTTCAAGTATTTGAAAGGGATCAGTAAGGAGAACAAGGAGTGTCTCTTCAGGCTAAGCAGCAATAAGATTTTGAGGGACACAGCCTTAAGCTGTGTGGAGTGTTTCAGAGGGATGTCTGATGACATTTCTTCACAGAAAGGGTGATGACCAAGCGAAATGTACTACAAGAAGAGGTGATCTCAATGAGAACAATGGTGAGCTTCAAGAGAGCTAGGATAGATACAGGTGGAGGATAAGAGTCATGGAAGGGGAGAAGGTAGCAGATAGAAATGTCAGGGAGAGGGGAGCGGGGACAACAGCCTGAGCTGTAAAATGTGAGCATAGAGCATACTAGATAGACCAGAAGGCTACTCTGTATGTTTGTATGTGCATTTTAGTTACATTTTTTTGGTAGTTGCACAGCAGCAGCAACTAGCAGCAAAGAATTTTAGACTTGTGGGTGCTCTTCTCATTTCTGCATGTCATGAGAATTTTCCATTGCAAGCCAAGTAACTTTCTCTTCCTGGGAACTTATGTGCATTTTCCTGACAGTTGCTGGCAGTTGCACAGCATAGCAACAGCAGCAGCACCTAGAAGCAGCAAAGCATTTCGAATTTCTAGTTACACAGTATGAACTACAGTGTGGCAGCATGATGTAGCAACTGGCCCGATTTTTACAGCTGCAGTTGGGTGGAGCCTGCAGATGTTTTGCATGTACAAAAGGGATGATGTTTTAATTTTTTTTTTTAGTAACTGGGTATGGCCCACTAGGCATAAGTGCCTGATTCAGGGACAACCTGGGAGCACTGGGTGGTTAAGTGACTTGCTCAGAGTCACACAATATGCAAGTGGAGGTTGTGAGAATAAAACTCAGGTCTGGTCTACTGGATGTACCAAGCTCATTCACACCTCGTTCCTCTAACCTCTAGGCTATACTGCCAGCCTGTCTCTGGAACTGACTGAAGGTGTAAATAGTCTCCTCTGCTTTATCCTCCTCCAAGAAATGTTTTCCGCCCTCAAATAAATACGCTTTCATGTTAGTCAATGGTTGCAGGGCACTATTTTCTTTCTTAAATGGGAAGTAGAAGAACTGAAACCTGAGCAGTGGGAGGCAGCATTAGTTTTTTTTGGGGGGGAGTAAGATCCACCCCCACCTCCACCTGAGAAGCTCCTAAAGATCCACCTCCACCCTTTTTTTTTTTTGGTTCATGTGGGAAGGCCATGAGGTGGATCTAAAATGTTGGAACAACTGACTGTCAGAGCTGCCTGGGGAAGTAATTAAGGAGTGCCTGAAACTGCATCTAGGCATATCCCCCCTCCACACACACACACACACACACACACACACACACAGACATCATGATTTTTTTTTAACTCTAAGCATGTCAACATTTGTCTCTAACAGAATGGGCAAGTTGGGCATAAAAATAAAATATAAAAAAAATGATAAAGCAGGTGCCTTTTCTTTTGTCAGATACATGCAACAAGAAGGTCACAAATCCTGTATGACAAGTTCATTATATGGATGTTTTCCATGTAAAACAGAAATATTGTTATTGTCATTTCTGTAGCATCATTTGTAGCCAGTAAACTATTATTTACATAGGTATGTATACAACAGGTTTTAATTCAGAAATCCGGTCTTGATAAATTTGTTTTCTTAGCAGTTCTGTAAGATTTATGTCTCTCTGATGTAAGAGTGCATAGCTCAGAAATGAAAGAGGTTTGTCTGATAGTTGTTTGCATGAAAAGTGGGTGTGACAGTGACAGTGACATGCACGAGTGAAGTTTAACAATTGTTTTTTGGCCATTCTGGGACCTGAAGTTTAACAGTGATGTGTGAAGAGAATAAAGTCTTGTGTTTTGTGCATTTGAATAGGTTTAGTGCTTTGCAGTTTTAAGATACATGTGTTATATATATATATATATATATATATATATATATATGTATACACATACATATAGTGTCATGGGCACCTGAAAAGGAAGTAGATACTACTGAAATAAATGCTATGCTGATGATTTATTTATTTATGTGTAGGATTTCAAGTGTAGTTCTGCCTGGGTCACAGACACATAAGCTATAAATAGTACATTTAAGGATAGATGTATTAGTCAAACCTTGTAGCAGCAAATTAAAGCAAGAAACATAATATATTGTGTTATTTTTCTTTCAATTGCTTAACCAGGAGTGGCACACTGAGCTGAAAGCTTGTTTACAGGGGCAACCTGGGAGCATATGGAAGTTAAGTGACTTGCTCAGGGTCACCCAATATGGGACTGAGGGCTGTGGGATTCAAACCTAGATCTTCAGATTTGCATCTCAGAGCCTTAAACCACTGTGCTATACTGCCTCCCTAGTTATGGCTAGTTACTACCACTGTTAACTAAATTTAAATTATTCTATAAAGGATATTTAAGTTTATGTTACTGTATATGAATTAAAACATTTACTTGCCCTTATAAAGTAATTCATTAAATGCTGTTGCTATGTTAAGAAGTCACATAACAGCAATAGAGATGAAAACAATGGGATGCATAGGAATTAGAAAAAGTATACATTAGCAGGAGCAGTGTCATGACTTCACCAATTCTTTTATAGTTTCACTCCAGATTTTCAACATTACCTTTTTTTATACCTCCTCATAAACATAACAGCTGTAATTTTTCACATCCTGCTCAAAATGTGTTTTTGTACCTATGGTGCCAAATAGCACAGTCGCTGTGCAAAATCACTATTTGGCTAATGAACTGATAGTGTCACTGTTCATGTGGTGGGGTCAGAAAAAGTCCATGCTGAAAACTTGGAGTGAAAATACCATGAAACACCCAGGGCATTAGGCTTTCTGACCATAACACCCTGCCTCATAGGGACTAACAGGCATCAGGGATGTGATTTGGGATTGTCAACAGTAATGCTCATGCCATTCCACCCCCATCACCACCCTGTAGCCAGTGACAAGTATCGAGGTGTGCCTTTGACTCTTCAACCCCAAAGTTCACTCCATTCTCTTACACTTATATCTTATACAAGATCCTTCCTAGCTTCCACCTGTGATTTTTTTCTCAAACTAGTACCTAACTCTGACTTAAGCACTTAATTGCATGGCATGATGTGTGGACCCAACCCCATTGGCTATGTACCCTTGTTTTGCTTATGTGTTGTTATTTGCCCATGTTATCCTACATTGTTATGCAATTGCCAATGTGTACTGATTTCTCATGTTCACAGTTTTGTTACTATTAAATGTTCTTCACAATGCCTATTAAGCTGCTATGCACTCCAAACTTATGAACATTCCCTACCCTTGTAACGATGATACTAGGAGGCAGTATAGCACAGTGGTTTAAGGCTCTGAGCTGCAAACCTGGAGACCTGGGTTTGAATCCCACAGCTCTTACTTACATACTATGTGATTCTGAGCAAGTCACTTAACTTCCTTGTGCTCCCAGGTCACACCTGCAAACAAGCTTCAGCTTAGTGTGTCTCTCCTGGATAAAAAAAATAAATAAATAAATTATTTGTAAATGAGCTTTTAGCTCAAAGGTTGTAATTCTGATTACTAAATATATAAAATAAATACATAAAATACTGTACCCATTTAAGAGTATTTCCATATGGAATGGGGTGAGTGTAAAGTCTGAACACCTCAAGGCACACCTTGACACTTGTCTGTGTCTGTAGGGTAGGGTGAGGTGAAATGGCATGAGCATTATGGACAATGACCGAAAGGCACACTCCAATGCCTGTCCATCTGTACAGGGTGGGGTTGGTGTCACTTCAGTACTTCACTACCATTCCTATTCTGCCTGTCTGTCTGTCTCTCTCCCCCTATATATATGTCTGTGCAATTATCTTTCTATCAATTGCATGTATCACTATTTTACCTATTTCTAAAACAAACCTGCATGTCACATTTGCCTGCATTCTGAGCACATACTTATGAAACTGTGCATATTTGTACTCCACTTCTGCATAAACCTCATACTTTCCTAATATTCCCATTATTACAAGTATAACTGCCTTGCCCTGATCAAAAGTGACCCCTTCTGAAAGTTACTATCACATTTTCTCTGCTAACAGTCCATCATTACACTTGACTTCCTGACATCAACACATTGCTTAAATATAACTTACATCACCTCATGGACAAAAACCCAGTTTCTGTAAAATAAAAAAAAAATTGTGTAAATAATCCCAAGGCTGAACATATGCCAGCCATTACTTTTTCATGTATAGACACCTTCTGTACCATCATGGGATTTGTATAAGTTTCCCATGATGCTTTGCATTATTGGGGTATGTGCAATTGTGTTTTCTTTAAAATGCGGCTGTCCAGCCAATATCTTCTGGGATAACATATACCTCAGTGGTATTTGCTCTACAGTTCTTTTGTAAACCTATATTGCTTCCCATTCCTTCCATTAAAATGTACACTTCCATATATTTTCCTAATAAGGAGTATGCTATCCTTAGAACAGAAACTAAAACAAATCTTACTACTTACAAATCATTGTGTTGTTTCTCCATACTGCCTTAACAATTCCACACAACTTCACTAACTTCATTATGCAGCCATGATGGATCTTACCAGAATTTGTTTATCACAGTCACGAACAATTCAAGAAGAAGAGAATTTATGTAAATTGTGAATTAGGCATGTTTCGCTGTGACTGATTAGCAAATCAGCAGTGCTAGGGCACTCTACAAAGTCGCAGCATAGTACCATGCAGTGGTACCTGTAGAAGTCTCTGACAGATTTATTCTGTTAGCTGAGAAAAATTAAGGAAAAGAGACAGGCAGATTAAGGCATGAAAGTTAGACAAGACATATGGGTTGGAATTTAGAATATATATATATGTACTGTATATATATATATATATATATATATATATATATATTATGGTAGCATGGTAGTGCTACCATAGTTAGGGTTGAGGAGCCATTTCTATGTTAAACCCCAAAACTTTGCACCTTAATAACTTTGCAACCGTTTGACAGATTTGGCTGAAATTTGGAATACATGATCAAGAACTATAGGCCTTGGGATCTGCCAAGTTTTGTAGTGGTTGGATATACGGATGTGGAGTTATTAAGCATGATCTGTGCGCACGTTTACGCTTTTTCTGGTATTCTACGGTCGCGCCTACAGGTCGTACGGTTTGCGCGACTGGTCCAAAATCTTCAGGGAACGTATGGCCGAGGTCCCCAATGTGCCTTTCAAAGATTTCGTGAAAAAATATTTAACGGTTCTAAAGTTATTCAAAAAACAATTTCCCATTATAAGTCAATGGGAAAAGTTAACAAAAAGTTCAACACTTTCGCAAATGCATTTTTACTTTCGCAAATGCATTTTTACTTTCGCAAATCGGCCATTTTGTTTTCAGTTGGTGATCAGAAAAATGGTTGGCATTTAAATTTGGGACCCTCTAGCAATCTAATTCTTTTTGTATTCACCTAGTCGGACCCTGAGGATGCTTGCCATGTCTTTATTTTGTGGTAAAACACCCCAGAAATATGTTTTTCAAATTTCTGGAAAAAAGTACTTTCGCAAATTACTTTCGTGCTCACAAAAGTGTCGAACTTTTTTGCGAAAGCTTTTGCAAATTGCTACAGTGGTTTTCCATCTGTGGGACAGTGACAGCGATTCTTTGGCACTGCGCTGCAAAAGAACCGTTGGGAGTTTTGGGCTGAAATTTGAAGGGAACGGAGCCGACATCTCACAGATGTGCATTACAGTGTTGTATTGAAAAAATATTACACAGCGGCAAAGTTACATCACTCCAAAATTGACGGTTTTTCCCATAGGATAACATTATGGCGCCGGACACATTACAGAAATCCTTTGGATCCCTGCTGCAAAATAACGGTTTGGTCTTTTTTCCTGAAATTTGGAGGGAAGACAGCCAACAGCCCAGATGTGCCTTTCAGTGGTTTGGTGAAAAAACATTACAGGGAAGCAAAGTTATGGTGCTCGAACTTTTCTTTTTCCCATGGGTTAACATTCTGACTTCTTTCGCCTTGTAGCACAGGGCCGTATCTCAGAAATGGTGTGAGATGGGACTTTTCATCTAGTTCTTAGCCCCAATTAGGGGCTAAGATTTAATTTAGCCAGGACAGTTGTAAATAATATGACTTTTAAATTTTTTTTCTACGTCGTACGGTTCCTGAGATATAATGTATTTAGTATTCCAAGATCTCATTTTCTGCGCCGATACTCATTATTATGCATACATTATTTGTACTCACTGTCTTTCTCTATGCAGGTTTTGGGGAAAACCAGCCTGTGCGCTTAAATTACTGTTACTATTGCCCTTTTCGCTTGTGATTCCGTACCCGTTTCACTTACCATTGACGTCTGCACCACCATGTGCGTTATCCTTTGCGTTTTCATTTGCGCTTACGTTTCTGTTATTTTTTGCCATTTCTGTCTACAGTACTGTTTATCTTTCTGTTTCACTTTATGTCACCATGCCCATTGACATTTCTGTTTGCAGGCACCATGTTACTATGTGACAACACATCACGTGGCAGACCATTCCCGTCTATGCCACCATGTGCGTTACCCTTTCTGTTCTCATTCGCGCTTGTGTTACCATGTGCACCACTGTTGGCATTTCTGTTTGCGTTGCTGTCCCTGTTAGTATGCCACAAGACATCATGTGGTGGGAGCGCGGGGCCCGATCCCGCCACCACATTACATTCACTATTTCTCATTATCATTCTCAAAAAGAAGGGAAATTAGAGGCAAAAAACTCCGTTTAATGCATTAGTTAGGGTTGTTCCACAGCGACAAAAGTGAGGAAATTCGCTGTTAGGGTTGAAAACTCCTTGCACCCCCACCACCCCAACCGGCATTGGGGCGTGCATTGGAATCGTGGCTCTAACTCTCACTCCATTCTCCTATACTTCAGCTGCTTTTCACATGTCATGGGGTGAGAGTTAGGCTGATGATCCAATGCACATCCCAATGCCACCACGCAAGGCCATCCTTGCGCTTTCTTTCATGCTATGCTTGTTACATTTTTGCCATTTGTGTGTACCGTACTGTTTCTCTTTCTGTTTCACTTTGCGTCACCATGCCCATTGACATTTCCATTTATAGGCACCATGTTGGTATGTGACAAGACATCACGTGGCACACCATTCCCATCTATGCCACCATGTGCGTTACCCTTTCTGTTCTCATTTGCACTTGTGTTACCATGTATGCCACTGTTAGCATTTCTGTTTGTACTGCTGCTCCTGTTACTATGCTACAAGGCATCATGTGGCAGAAGCACGGGGCCTGATCCCGCCACCACATTACATTCACTATTTCTCATTATCATTCTCAAAAAGAAGGGAAATTAGAGGCAAAAATCTCCGTTTAATGCATTAGTTAGGGTTGTTCCACAGCGACAAAAGTGAGGAAATTCACTGTTAGGGTTGAAAACCCTAACTCTGAATTCACCCCCCCAGCACCACACACACACAGACACACACACACATTTAAGTATGGGGGAGGACCAAGTCAACACAACCAATGACAGACATCCAGCAGCAGGTGACAGAAATAAAAACAATTGTCTAAATGTACTACGAGACATCCCCACCCACCTGACCAGGTACTGCATGCTCAGTGGAGATCAACAGCAAAACTGAGGCCATGTACACCAAACGTCACATCCCTGATTGCAGCTGCACACAACATACCACACTTAGTAGTTGCATGGCCTTACCTACCGATGCCCCACACCAGACCACACCACTTGTGGTGGGCCACCTGAGAATAGAGTTCAGCAAAACCAATGAGTTGTACAGGTATAATATCTCTGATTATAACAAGGGTTTGAGAAATGCAGCTTTCTAATTGACTGTAAACATTGTAATAGCCTTATGTTTAGTTTTTATTAACATACATGTAGAGCCTAACCATATGACTAACATGGTTTAATGTTGTTTAAAAAACAGCTTTATTATGATAGCAATAAGCCACTCCCAGGTATTATGTTAATGGTCAGTTTATCACTGTCTACCGACATGTGGCACTTGGCTATGCCTCATTCAACATTAAACCCCAACAGGGTGATTAACAGACCATTTAACATAGTTGTTGGTCATGCTTTATTGCTTAATTGTCTTTATGAGTAGATACTCTCCCTCTGCTAGGCACTGCAGCAGCTTTGCAACACAGTGTCCCACCCAGTTACACTATACACTGTCTAGTTACTGGAGAATGGCTGTGAATATGAACTCGTGAAGATGAACAGTGTAACTTGATCATTACAATCATCGAAACCCTAGTGTGATTATAACTGACAGAGTCAGTGATAGAGGATAACCCCTGCTGTCCTATTACACTTACCCCATTGTGAGTTAAATCAATACTAAAAGACATTCTGTTTATATCTACACCATACCTACTTGATTCCTGTTGTAGCACAATTAACATAGTTATCACTTTGATAGCATCAGTGACAGAAGTGTGGCAAACCCAAACAGTAGGCATACAGCCTAAGTATGAAACAACTATTAAAAAAAATCACACTGTGTCCATAAGTGGCATAGATCACTCATTGCAACAACAGTAAATGTATTACTATTTGAATAAGTTAGTCATCACAGATGCAATGAGATTGTCTTTATCAGGTACAACATACTCAGTAAGCCTACAGGAAAATCTGTCCTATACATCTCCGATACAGGTACGTCATTGTTGGCTCAGTAGTGCTATGATATTTAGAAGTTGCTTGGCCTGATCCATGCAATTACAATGTTTCTTACAAAGAATACTTACTGCATCTTTAGTATTGAAACACACTGAAGGTCTATGTATGTACATCAAGCAGTACACCTTCATCAGTAAGAATGCATGTGATACTGGCAGTACAAATTTCACAGCATTGAACAGGCAATGCTTTTCCATCATGTTTACACCAGCCTCTCTATGTTGAGTAAACCATTGCAGTAAATGTACTACTATGTAAATCACCTACTAAATGTATCACTACTTTTATCTTGAGCATGCTAGTGTCTTGTAGTTATTTATGTGCTTCTCTTAATTAATGTATACTCACTAGTGTTAAAACCTTTCTACAACTATCATCATGCACCTTCAGCATTTATATTGAATAACAGCACAGTACCAGTTGTGGTGTGGTGTGGGGCATCGGTAGGTAAGGCCATGCAACTACTAAGTGTGGTATGTTGTGTGCAGCTGCAATCAGGGATGTGTACATTTGGTGTACATGGCCTCAGTTTTGCTGTTGATCTATACTGAGCAAGCAGTACCTGGTCAGGTGGGTGGGGATGTCTCATAGTACATTTAGACAATTGTTTGTTATTTCTGTCACCTGCTGCTCATGTCTGTCATTGGTTGTGTTGACTTGGTCCTCCCCCATACTTGAATGTGTGTGTGTGTCTGTGTGTGTGTGTGGTGCTGGGGGGGGTGAATTCAGAGTTAGGGTTTTCAACCCTAGCAGCGAATTTCCTCACTTTTGTCGCTGTGGAACAACCCTAACTAATGCATTAAACGGAGTTTTTGACTCTAATATATATATATATATATATATATATATATATATATATATATATATATATATATATATATATATATATATATAAAGACAGTAGCAACACACAGTACAGAATAAAACAGATACAAAGAAAAGGAGAAATATGTGAAGAAACACAAACAGGTTGTAAAGATACATTTTTTTTTGCATTTTTAAACCTTTTTGGGTATTTTTCTTTTATTGTGGGGACAGAGGAGTATGAAACTTGAAAATACTATAAACAGGATAGGACAGTTTTTTGGGTATTTTTAAACTTTTTTTGTATTTCTCTTTTCTGGGGTGGAGCAAATGAGTATAAAACCTGGAAAAGGTAGAAAGAGGACAGGACATACTTAAAATATAACACAAACAAGTTACAGGAAAAAAAACCTCCCCCCACGGAACCATGGATGGACCCCCCTCAAGCCCACTGCCCCAGATTCCTGAATGTAATTCCAAGACGCTGGCAGCGAGGGAGTGAGGGCAACAGAACACCTGCCTTCCCCCACCAAACCTTGGACAAACCCCCAATCCCACTGTTGCAGATTCTTGAATCTATTCCCCAGACACTGGCAACAAGGGAGTGAGGGCTGTAGGACAACCGCCTTCCCCCCCATGGAACTGCAGACAGACCCCTCAAGCCCACTGTCTCAGATTCCTGAAATCCACTCCCAAGATGCTGGCAGAGAGAGAGTGAGGGCTGTAGAACACTCGTCCTCCCCCACAGAACCATAGACAGACCAACAAGGTATGGTAAACAAAGGACCTCTGTTGATTTGGTGCCAAAAAAGCTAAAGGGACTCCGCGCTGTCTGCAGCAGATTTTACTGTTGTCAGGGGCACAGTTAAACATGTTATTTTTCCTTCAGTGTTGAGGGTGTGCTTAGCACCATGTAGCAGGAATAACCCACCCTCCTGCCCCACCCCCTCATCCTGGCTAGAGATGCTCCCTTTATACTCCTTAAAGATCATTAACAGTCATTCCATTAGGGACCAGCAACTGCAGCGTATTGCTCCTCATGATCAGCAATCCATTCTATCAGCCTATCCTTTGCTCTTTCCTCTCAGTTTAGCCAAGGGTACTCGGTAAAGCACCACTTAATTTTCAGGAACTCCTTAGATTACTACTGCCTGCGAGCTCTCTATCTCTCCCAGTGTCAACAATCCTGTTTTCTTGTCTGACCCTTATTCACTGTGCAACTGCAAGCCACAGCATTGATGCCCCACCCCCACACTGTTATCTCATCCTACCTCCCCAAACACCTCCAATTGAAGCATGGCCTGCCAAGGTGTACTTGTAGCCTCTGTACTTATCTGCTTCCTGCTATGAGTCAATTTTCTTGCTGCTACTTATCTAACTAATACAAGGCAAACAGGTCAACATGACATGCCAGGCTCAAGTGGGTACCTCTGTGTTTCAGTACACCACTCTTCCAGTACACTGCTCTTGTATAGTCTCCGCAAATATGGAACCTGCTATCTTCTAATGACAGGTGTCAAATTCTACTGTGTGGCTCTCCAACCCACAATGCAGGGTATGTACCCATGATTCTGTAACTGGGTAATAAAATTACCTTTCTCAGGTTCTTGTTAAAACTACACAAAAGGAGGAGACAACAGACAAGTGGTTTCCAGATAATAAATATAATTTATTACTGGCAAATAATAATGGTACAGGCTTACAACCAACAGTGTATTTACTGGGAAAGTATCCAGCTTCCTTACCTATGTAGGCACAGTCTCTATTCTCAGTAAAGCTACGTGCTGCAAGAGGGGGTCTTATACCCCGATAATCACTATGGTTATGATAAAAGAAGATGCATGAAAAGTAAGCAATTGGCTAAAAACAGGTGGTGTCAGCAGCCATCCTAACTAACATGAGAAGTTGCTTAGCTTGCAGAAGATAAGTGAACAATAAGGTCTGTGATGCTTCCAAGGTCACTTGCAGTTACAGTTGTGCACAAGCACTAAAGATGGCACTGTTGCCTAACTTATGAATATACAATAAAAATATAATGGATAACATCTCCCAGTAGCAGAATACATTGTAAGAATATAGTGAAGCATGATATGCATTAGAAAAGCACAGTAGAACTCAGATCCTGACACTTATGCTTATAGGATAGGTGCCTCTGTCCTATGATTAGTACAGATACCTACATATGTGTTGCTGCCTGCAAGGTGGGGGTACAATCACGGGTGCTGGTCCATGGATAACAATTCCTAACCGTCTTCAAAATATTCTCACTATCTGGGGATGTTGAGAAAAACCCTGGTCCCATAGCTATGAAAGTGAGTGTTTTTTTCCCATGACCCAAACATGGTCTAGAACAAAAGGACTAAATATTGTACATATGACTGAACAGTTTACAACCCAAATTACCAAAGTGCAAAGCCTTGTCACTCTACTACTCCCAAGACATAATAGCCATATCAGAAACTTGGCTTAAACTTCAGTACTCCCACGTGAGATTGCACTCCCAGAAAACTCAGTCTTTAGAAGTGATCGGGTATCCAAACGGGGTGGGGTATACTAATCTATGACCACTCACACCTAGCAGCCCTGAACTGGATGTACCTTCCATGAAAGAGTTCCCCAGAGAATCCACCTTCATATAGGTCACCCTGGGCAATGTTAAGACACTATATGTAGGTTGCATCTACACCCCCAAAACCATGCCTCTCGGGCTTTGCCCTCCCTCACTTTCTACCTCTCTGTACTGCACCCCACAGGATCTATTGTGTGTGGTGACATCAATCTCAACTGGTTGGTCCAATCCAGAAATCATATCAGACTTCTCTAGATAGCGCACACCTTACTCAAATAATTACTGAGCCCACTAGACTTAATTTAAGATCTGGCAATTGTGCACTGCTAGATTGGATCCAAGGAAGTAGGGTAGATAGAATAAAAGCCTTTGCAGTTCTGCCTGATACCCTTAGTGACCACTCACTTTCCTATTGTAAATGGAAAAACAATTCTCCCAACACCCCAAATATAATGAAGCCAGTGAGTCCGCTTTTCTTAACAGCCTTATCAAAGTCGACTGGAGACCAATAAATGACCTCCCCAGTGTAGGCCAGGCACTTGACTACTTTATACACAATTTCACAAATGTTGTGAACAAATTTACCCCTATAAGATGGTGCAGGGCTAAAGGCCATTGAGTTCCAAGGCTCAACAGTGAGCTCAGAAAAGCCTCCAGAATTAGGGATAAAGTTTGGCTGCAATTGAAGCATACTGAGCTACCCTCTGACTGTCACTGTTATAGATGCCTCTGGCATACCTTGCAAAAGCAGAATTAGAAGTGCTAATCAGACCTGCAAAAAGTCCTTTCAAACCCAAAGTCTTTCTTCCCCTAAACATTTTTGGTCCCAAATACACTTGCTACTACATGGAAAAACTACTGCCTCCATCCATGATATTTGCTGTGATCAACAAGTCCTGTCTATCCCCCAAATCATTACATCTGAATTTAATCACTTTTTAGTGACAGATTCAAGGCCCCTTCTGCACTATCCCTGATATCTCCAACAGTCCCTTCCTCAGCAAACAATGGTAAACACTGAATTCCCACTACTTCAGCCCCCTAAATGTATTTCAACATCAACAATTTACTGTAAAGTAGTAACCAGACTGGAAGTCCTTAAGCAATTGATGAAGCTCAAAGAAGAAGGTTCACCTGGTAATGACACTCTGGAACCACACTTTCTTAAAATAGCATCCCCAGTCATTGCCACACCAATTCAAGAACCTTATTAATAAGTCCTTAGCTGGCAGTGTCCCTGATAAATGTAAAATGGCAATTGTGGTGCCCATTCACAAGGGGAAGGGGCAAAGGATAAGGTTGAAAATTACAGAACTAAATCCCTCCGCTGTACAATTGCCAGACTCCAGGAGAGGCTCCTATATGGGTAATTTACAGCCTACCTGGAATGAAACCATACACATACTCCTTTCCAACATGGCTTCTGCAAAAATCATGGCACCAATATAGCCCTGATATGGGTCATCAATGACATTATCAACACCATGAACCTGGGAAAAGCTACTTGAGCCAGTTGTGTAGCCTTAACAAAGACCTTTGATCTGGTCAGTCATGACCTGTTACTCACTAAACTTTGGGACTGTGGTCTGGACTACCTCTCTTGCAGCTGGTTTCAGAACTATCTGAATGGGCAGAAACAGAGTGTCAAGTGGGAGGTTATGATCTTACCCCCAGGTCAATCACTGATAGGTAAAAACAAGGATCAATACTTGGTCCCCTTCTCTTCTCTCTATATATCAATGAAATACCCCAGAGCTATGGGGGAGTTTCAGTGCAGCTATATGCTGATGATGCCATACTCTACTGATCCTCCTTCAACCTAGCCTAAATTAATACTCAACCAGAGAATTACTTCACATCACTAGAAAATTGGTTCCTGGCCAACAAACTCCTTCTCAAAGCCAAAAAACAAAAGCCATGCTAATCAGTCACAAAAATCTCAGCATGGATAGACAGCATCTCCTTAAATGTACCACATGCACTGTAGACAACCTGGAGGTGGTCCTGGCCTTTAGATACCTAGGTATGGTTCTGGACCAAAACATGACCTTTGAACGGCATGTGGATGCACTGATCAAATCCCTAAGCCTAAAACTCAGGCTACTGTATAGACTTTCCACTTACTTGACTAGAGAAGCAAGTTCCACCATTGCTAATAGTACCCTCCCCCCCCTTATTCTATGGAGCCCCAATATTATAGTCTGTCTGAGAAGCCACACACATTAGGCTTAAAACACTATATCATAGAATAGGGCATTTCGAGACTGGTGCAAACCCAAGAACTCACCATTGCACAGTCCTTACAACCAGGTTTGGCCCTCTTTTGAAACTGGGATGCACTACTCCCTATATTGCCTGACCTTCAAACTCTTGCAATCCACCTCCCCCCCCAGTCTCAATGGCATTATACAATGCAATCAGTATACCAGACCTCTTAGAATGGTATCCCTCCCACTGCTGCAAATCCCTAAGCTTCAGTATGAAATAGGAAGAAGGTTCTTCTATTTATCTGTCCCACACCTGTGGAACACCCTGCCCCCATGATCTTGATCTGCCCTACCCTAGCACTGTTTAAAAAGAGACTAAAATCCCTCTTCTGGACTGCAGCCCCCTGTAACTGTCTTCGCTAAACTCCCATGTCCCCTCTCCCATCCCCTCTATTTCTATACTGTTACTTGAACCCTGACCTGCTCACAACAGTCATTATTAATTTAGCAGATCACTTTTCTTCAAACAACCTACAATAGTTGTTTGCATATATTCAGAATTTATAAAAGAAATGGCGCTAGTAGGTATATTCCACTGTTTGTAAACAAACCATAGTCAATGAACAAGAACTGTACATCTGTAGTTGGTATTGCTGTATCATGTAACTAATCTTCACATGTCTATGTATGTATATATAACATTGTAAGATTCTGCGTGTCAATGTCTTTCGCTGTAGGTAACTAATTCCAGGTCGCCCCTGAAAAAGGGACATTTTGTCTCAGAGGGCTTAGCTGGTCATCAACATTCAAATAAATAACTAACTAACTAAATATATAAATAAATAAGATGTAATAAATGAATGAAAATTAATGGAAAAAAGATCAGACAGGCCCACCACAACACCACAGTGGAGCTCATCCATGTCCACCAGCAGCTTTAACTGATTCACTGTCATTATATTTTATTATACTTCTCTACCTCACTATGCAGATGAAGGAGGTCCCCAACTTCCTCCCTTAGTTAGGCAAACTCAGTGCTTTTGCTGGTGGTGGTGATGTGGGTGCTGCTGCAGGTGCTACTACTTCAGGAGGAGGAAGTGGAACTGCAACAGAGGGCACTGCTTGCTCATATCTGCCTGCTGCCCCACCATGACATGTGATTTTCCATGCCATCCATGGTCACAACCCTCTGCTCATGCTGACTGGTCACTATCACCACACCTTCTTACTGCTTCACACACCTCTGCCTCCCACTCAGCCCAGTGGTGACACATTAAATAGATCCTCTGGCCCCCAGTACCCATATGAGTCCTTTTCTTGCCCAGGTGGATTTGCTTCCCACATAAGTTGCAAGTGACTACACTGTGGTCACTTTGGTCCACAGTAACAAAAGTCCAAACAAGCAAGTACTTGAGGTATGGGTGGCATTATCAGTGGGGTGCTGCTGCTAGGACAGGCCTGCTCCGTCGGATGGAGATGGTGATGGTGGTGCTGCAGCCACAGTGGGTGGTGAGCACAGAGGGTTCTTCCATTGCCTCTATTTCTTCTGTCTCAGGCTGCTGCTCATGACACTCTAGGACCACTGGTATCCTCCTGCTTCTGAGGATCAAGTAGTGATGAAGGGGTTACCACTGCTGGTGTTTCAATGGGAGGAAAACTAGGACTACGTATGTCATGTGGGGGGCACTCAAGAAGAAACATACCATGGTTGTCACAGATTTATTTATTTATTGAAATGTTTCACCAGGAAGGCACACTGGGGAGAAGGGGTACAATAGGAATGAGACATAAAACATTCAAGTTACAAGATCAGCATTAACATACAGTTGTAAGGCGGATGTTACTAACAGTGTTACAACAGTGTTGCACATAAAAGGTAGAAAGAGTGGACAATAAGTGCTGGGTTAATAAGTAAACAAGTGCTCACATGAAAGAAAAGGGGGAAAGGAGAGGGAGGAGTGAGGTGGGGGAGGGGGGAAGAGTTGTGTCCCTGGAGACCTCTTTGGGATGTGAGGAACCCTACAAGGGGACTGGGGGGACTAGAGAGAAAGGGTTAAGGCAGTGTCCCAGAGAGACACCTTCAGGATGTGAGGATCTTGCAAGGGGACTGTGGGGCTAGATAGAAAGGGGAATATGGCTCTAGGGATTTAATGGGGAAGGAGAGAGAAGGAGAAGATGTGACTTAATGCTAGGAAGGGGAATAAGACCTATCTCAAGAGAGGACCCTTCAGGATGCAGGGTTCCCTGCAAGGGAGTTGGGGAAGGTCAATAGATAGGGATTAAAACAATGATAGGAGAGGGAGGGAGTGAGAATTGAACCCTTGAGGGGAAGAGAATTCACACCTTTGGAGGGGATGGGGAACTAATCAATAGTCCATCAGGATACATTGGACCCTGCTAGTAGTCATGGGAAGCCAAGATAGTGGCTAGATAGAATAGGGGAGATGTGCTTAGGCTCATTTGGACCCCTTCAGGATGCTGAGAACCCTGCAAGGGGACTGCGATGGCCAGGTAGAAGGTAGGTGGGGGAGGAGAAGGAGACGAGACTAGGCCCAGTAAGACCCTTTCAGGATGCTGAGAACCCTGCAAGGGGACTGTGAAGGCTAAGGAGAAAAGGTAGAATGGGGAGGGGAAGGAGAGAAGAGGAGACATGCCTAGGCACAGTAGGGCCCCTTCAGGATTCTGAGAACGCTGCAAGGGGACCGCAAAGGCTACGGGAACAGGTATGTGGGGAGGGGGAAGGAGAGGTGACAAATCTAGATGCAGTAAACCCCTTCAGGATGCTAAGAACCCTGCAAGAGGACTGCAAGTCTAGGGAGATAGGAGGGATGGTCCTGCCATGGGTGTGAACACCACAATGATCAGGTCCATGCTCCACTTAAAATTAAAATTTGGTCTCTTGAAACCAAAACAAAAGAAAGAGACACACACACACACACACACACACACACACACACACACACACACACACACACACACACATTGAACAGTAAAGACAAAAAAGATATCAAAAAAGGATTCAAAAATAAAATTTGAGTGCTAGATTCACAAACATTTCTGGGACTAAATCCCATGCCACAACTCTCGTTGTGGAGTACAATCTCCACAGCTGCAGAGATTGCTATTCATAGCCACAGCAGTTGCAGAAGATGTTAAGACTGGTCCCACTGGCAGTAAAATCTTTTTGCAGCTGCGGGAATTTCAACACTACCAGCAAGTTGCTGTAAATTGTGGAGTCAGTCAGAATCTGACTCCACCTTTGTGAATACCTGCAGCTTTGGGAAAACTGCAGATCCAAAAGTGGCAACCCATTTGAGCAGAGTTTTTCCCACAGCAATGGGAATTTCAAGAGTTTTGTGAATCCTGTCCTAAGTATTTAAAAAATGTTCAGTAAGTAAACTAGAGGACAGAAAACTCAAAAAGACTCGGAAAAAGCTTTTTAAAATACCAGAAAATTGCTAGCTTTGTAGCACTAAACATCCTCCTGACTGACACTCTGTGGCCCTGTTCACACTTGTATTTTCAATTCTGTAAATTTTTTGTAAATATTATGACACTTATTGTAGTAGCACATCCATGTGATGTGAAAACCATGTTTAATCATGGTAGCCACAAGATATTCCTCTGGTGTGCAATTTTCTTTCCTGGTCGGTGTGTTGTACCGTTATTTTGCCGCATGCTGATTTGTGTGCAGCATTCTTGATGTGCTTGGTTTTGTTCACGACATTATGAACCCATGCCAAGAAACACATACTGTACCTTTTGTAATTACACCGTTAAAGATATGCCACTGGTACAGGAGTCATTAATCTTCAATTGCCAGTACAAGCTTTGAAGTTCAAGTCATGCCTTAGAACTAAGCAGTGCTAAAATCTGAAATGCATTACAGAGTTGTGAAGGACAATTCATTGGTGTACAGAGCCAAACAATATGGCCTAATGTCAGGTCTAATATATTAAATATCTCAAACATCTATATACAATATGTCTCAGACAGAAGTGGATAAGACTCAAGTGTCATGATTATCAGATAGCATATATATCCCATATAGACAACATTTAACAGTTTATTTGACAGGCTTGTTTCTCCTTAAAATGCCTGGTTCTTTTTTCCTTTTTGTAGTGCTCAAGAAACTGTATAATGTGACATGTCACTTTTCAGAATAAGCTATCATGTAGGAGGTAAGCTAGTGAAAAACAATGCTGACATAAAGTGCAGCTCAAAAATTGCTCACTTTTAAGTATGCTGATGTTACTGGGTTCACTGCAGAATCATGTAACCGTATAGTGCTAAAACTGAGGGGTGCAGTGGAGTGAAAACAGTAATGTGCTGTTCAATTGCTGGTAGTGTTTTTCTGCATCAGAAAGCTTTTTTTCTACATTTATAGTAGGTAAATAGTAATAACCTTATACAAACATCTAACGTATGTATATCACATAAACATCTGTTACACCTGAGCACAGTTCATGATTCTATATCTCCCAATGTTTTCCTTAAATACCAGCTGTTATGAAGAGTCAAAAACTGGAAATAATGATACCAAAGCACACATTTTAGTTCTACTGCTCCAAAAATAATGAGTGCTAGGCATGTGACCTTGAATTTTGCATAGTGATAAAAATATGTCAAAAGTTGATCCAGTCAGAATAACACATACTGTAATAAAATGTACAATAGTTGAAAAAATACCAATACTACATTCTTAACTTACTATACTAAAAACAGATTAGTCTGTTTAATACATATTGGAAATAGTACTTATTATAGAAAGCTCAAATATTTATTTCCATAAGTCATATAGTTTTGTTTTACCATGTGGAGGGGTTGTGGGATAACAGATGGAGCAGACACAGAACTTCAGGTTAATACACAATCTCTGTGTGATGTCAATTTAAAACACAGGGATAACCTTAAACAATGAGATATCCCTTCTTCAGTACATCAGTTTACAACAATAGACTATGCATGTCCTTCCTCTGCACTTAGTCAGCACCCACTGATCCACTGATCTCTTTAGTTAAAATTATTTTATTCCCTCTGTTTGTCTTGTTTGTTTTGGTGATGGACTGCTCAATAAAGAAAAACTCAAAAACAAGCTAAAGACAAAGAACCTCAGTGCAGAAGCACTGAAGCAAGGTTACCCCAAAGGGGGACTGGCAATAAACCCAAGATTCAAAGAAATACAACACACATCCCCCATTATGGAAAGCATCATGGGATGTATATGCAAATCGCCAAGACATTTAGGCTGGTTCAGCTTAAAGCAGGAATGCATGGTGCCAAAGGGCCTCTCAAACAATCTATGATTGACATGCATTTTAACACAATGGGGGATTTTCTGATATCTCTACATCAGTAACTTAATTCTATAATAGTCACCTAAGTAACTTTTAACCTTTATCACAGACACCTAGTGCTGTAGTATTTTCAACATTTAAAGGTTTCATACACATAAGTTATAAACATCAAAGTATTTTATGACATAGTGTTCTTGCATACTAAATCCAAAAACAAGGAACACAGCCTGTTGTTTTATATCAGCTTGGAGGTCACCATAATAACCTCCCTGTATGAGTACCCGAGAGGGAAAAGGAAAATTAAAGAGGACACTACAGCATAGTCAAGAAAGTGGAGGGCCATCCACAGGTGGCCAATCGTATGGACTAGAAATAGTAAAGGATAGATTAGGCTAAGAAATGGAAGAACTGTTGCAACAGATTTAAGAAAAGGGTGGTCCTCAAGAGTGGCAGGATCTCCCTGTATCATATCCCCCACCTTAAGAGGGAAGCATTTATCTCAGATTGCTTACCACCTTCCTGTCCTAGGAAGGGATGGAGCTTCCACCCATCCATCTTCAGAAGCTCCATCTCAGGGTCCCTATTAATGATAAACATTCCATCATAAATATAGTGGATATCATCACTATTTACCTAAGATGTTAACACATTTCTCATAAGAGATAAATGATACCAGTCTCTGTACTATACCATTTTAAGGAAAGTCATTAACCTTGTCATGCTTTACAGTGCTCATCTCAGTAATATGTGAACTAACAGTACCTAGGACTGTTACCATTTGGTACCATGTGCCCTGTGTGGAAGGTTTCCACTATTCCAAGGATGCCATTTCTTCTCTATAATGTCCCCTTCCCTTTGGGACACTCTTCTCACTTCTCATGAACCAATACCTTTACTGAACAGATGTCTTCTGTTCCCAGAAGGAACCCCCACTATGCTGCACACTGGACAGGTCCTAAGATAGGCTGCCACCTGTCTGTACATATCAGGCCAGTAATGAGAAGGTGTTAACCAAGCCAAGAGACTGCTATGGCTCAGATGCACACAGGGATTTGAGAAAGCAGCCTCCATCACCTGTTGTCTGTAGGCCTCAGGCACCACTAACAGGGCATTGACACTTTTTGTTTGCAGGTTGGCCTCATGTGGTACAGGTACTTCTTCAGTTCATGCCACCAACATTGTTTTGCCCCCACACCACCATTAATCTGCATACCCTCCCTGACATTAACATACTGTAACAGTTTGGCAACATTAGCATCTTTAGCCTGCAGTACACCCCAGTGAACACTGTTAATAGATTTAGATGTATCAATACAAGGAAAAAGTCCCTTCAGCCTCATTAGCTTCTTCTTGCTTGCTTGGAGTCTTCATCCCAAGCACAATATCACTAGGCAAAGTCTTACCAAGGGTCTCACATTCAAGTTCCATACTCATATCACTGACCTCCAACAGGTAGCATCCTGAGAACACAGGCAACAAAGGAATATCCTGCTCAGTCAGGGGTCCTCCTCCAGCTGAGCCCATGAAAAATCCTCCTCCCATTCTTTATCCAAACTCTCCCATGGAGACATCTCAAACACCTGGCAGTGGTGTTCCACCATTCTGCATAGTCAATCATCCTCCAGCCATTGACCACTCATCTACCTTATTAGCCTCATCAGGTTTTCCACCATCGGGGTGTCATCATCTTGCATCTCTGGTCTGCCTTGACCCCATTGCAGTTCCTCATCCTCTTGCATTTCTTCATCATCTTCAGGCTTTGCCTTCTTCTGAACTCCCAGGTACAGTCCAGGAAGAAATTTCTCTCCCAGTCTGTCAGCCATGGTTCTGGTCAGAACTCCACAGACTTTATTCTCCGGGTTCTCCTCTGGCAACTCCTGGTGCATTGGTTCACGTGGGATATCTCAGCAATATCCACCAGAAAACATACCCTGGCCCAGTCCTGACAGCTCCAGCAAGTTATCCCAACTTTGACACCAAGTCTGTGGAGGAGTTGAGGCATAACTGATGGACCAGACACAGAACTTCAGATTCAACACACAATCTCTGTGTGATGTTTATTTCAAACACAGAGGATAACCTTAAGTAATGGCACTTCCATTGTTCAATACACCAGTTTGTAGCAACAGCGTATGCATTTCCTTCCTCTGCACTTAGTCAGCACCCACTGATGCACTGATATACTGATCTATCTTTTTAGTGAAAGTTATTTTAACCCCTATGTTTGTCTTGTATGTTTGGGTGATGGGAAGCTCAATAAAGAAAAACTCAAAAATAAGCTAAAGAAAAAGAACCTCAGTGCAGAAGCACTGAAGCAAGGGTTACCTCAAAGGGCATTGGCAATAAAGCCAGGTTTCAAAGAAACACAACATCACACATACCCCCATAATGCAAAGCATCATGGGATGTATATGCAAAACACCATGAAATGTTAGGCTAGTTCAGCCTAAAGCAGGAATGCATGGTGCCAAAGAGCCTCCCAAACAATTTGTAATTTATATGTGTTTTAACAGAATGGGTATTTTCTGATATGTCTACATCAGTAACTTAATTATATAATACAGTCACCTAAGTAACTTTTAGCCTTTATCAAAAACACCTAGTGCTGTGGTATTTCAACATTTAAAGGTTTCATACACATAAGGTATCTAGATCAAGGTATTTTATGGCATAGTGCTGTTGCATACTAAATTCAACAACAAAGAATACAGCCTTTTGTTTACATCAGCTCAGAGGTCACCACAATAACCTCCCTGTACGAAGACATGAAAGGGAAAAGGAAAATTAAAGAGGACATTATATCATAGTCAAGAAAGGGGAGGAGGCGCCCATAGGTGGCTAAACATATGGACTAGTTGTAAAGGATAGTTTAAGCTAAGAAATAGAAGAACTGTTGCAACAGATTTAAGAAAAGATTGGTCCTCAAGAGTGGCAGGACTGTCACACACTAGGCAGGATTATCTAGTCTCTGCTGGTACTCCTGGACTCCCTATATTGGTCCTCCCTATATTTATACCCTGTTTACCTCTCCTTTGTTGATACACTCCACCTTCCTGCACCCCTGCTTGGCCCCACCCCTTCTGGTCCCAACATATAGCAATTTTCCCCTACTGTGGGTTGAGCATTGATCACTGCCTTACCTACCATTCCCCAATACTGACAATGCAACAAACATGCCCATCTCAGGTGTGGTCCTCACACTGTGTACATTTGATCCTAATCTTGAAGGTATGCACTGCGTGTAACCATACACACAGATGTGAGAAAGAAGTAAGTGTCTCAGCTGGGAACTTACTTCTTTCTCACCTCTGTTTGTATGTGTTCCATAAATATGCACACCACACTTATGTGTGATTGTTATTGCATGTAACCACCATCTTCTGATGGATACATGCAAAATGCATGCTAGCCACTCATGTGCAGCATGTACAGCATGCTGCAACATGGTGGGCATGCACCACCGATTGACCTGCACAGTGTAGAAGCACCACACAGGCATAGGGGCATTACCACACAGTAGACCCCATGGCCCCAGGTATGCACTTGCATGACACCATTTAGGTTGGCAAAGAACATGCAGATGCAGGGGAGCAGATATGCCAGGCAGAGGCAGCTGTAAAGGGCCTATGCATGGCAGATGGTGGCAGACAAGCACAGCTGAATACCACAGCATAGTACAAGCATGGCACAATGGCCAGTCCACCATGGGGTACATGTACTGCCACCATGGGAGGCTGGCACATGCCCAGCACATGCCAGTGGGGCATCAAAGACTGAAAATCTCAACAAGCAGACAATACCATGGACCACACCAGTGCACAGACATGGATGGCACAGCACCACTGCCTGTGGTAGGTGCAGCTCCAGGCACTGGAGGCATATCCCCTTGCAACAGTATGGACCTTCAGAAACTGTGCCACACAAGGATGGGGAGAACATACCCAGCTCCCATTCATGGCATGATGACCCCATTGCAATGGAACAGTCACAAAGTCCCAGGAACACACCGCACCACTAACCCAAGATGGCCAGCACACTGCATCCTGCATGCTTGATGTGCCCACACTGTCTCAGGGAGCACAAAGGGTAGCCACACAGGCAGAAAGGGTCTGCTGGCACAGGCTGTGCATCACACATCATGAAGCACTCATGCACCAGGGCATGCTGCCAGCCATGCTGGGCTAGGTAGCAGAGCTGTTGCACCCTCAACATCCCCCCATGAACATACATACATACACACACACACCCTGATGGCCTGCCTACATCCAAAGGAAAAGCACATACACGTGGTATGTGGGCACATATGTATTTATTGACACCCACAGAATGAGCAGTTGAAATGCACCATGGTGGCAATGCCACAGCCCCGCCATCCCACCACTCAGCACCTGGCCATCTTCACGGCATCACATCAGACCTCCTCCTCCAGTTCAGTATGCACTTGGCATCCTCCTACAAGTCCTCAGATGATCTCATTGGTGTGCTGTTGCTGTAGTCCCTCTGGACCAGCACCAACCTCTGCAGCAGACCCTTGTACCCCTGAAATGGCAAAAAATACAGAGGGGTCACATTAGTGTCATGCAGATGCATGACAGTGGCACTATACACCATGTAGTGCATGGTTCAGTGTTACCACCTTGCAGAGCAGCAGTACCAACCAGAACTCCCCCCAGTCATCCTTGTAGTAGATATTGGTGCTGCCAGCCTTCAGAATGAGGGAGGCAGTTAACTGCTCCAGTCACCAACATCTCTTCGCCACCACCTGCCCAGTGGTTCCATCACCCAGGTCACAAAGCTCCAGTACGAGCTCCTCTGGGTAGCCCTTAAAATTCTGTGGAGACACAGGCTTAGGGATATCATATGTAGGTGGAAAATGGCTGACATCCACCAACTGGGGCCACACACAACCCAATACCCACCTCCACTGGCTCCATGACACCCCTTCAGTCCATTCTGATAGATAAGGGTGGACATCCTCCATAGCTTATGGGAATAGTCTGTGAGCCTACCCACAGAAGTGGCATGCCCATCTGCAGCACCCATGTCAATCAGTGATGGTGATGTTCATGTGAGCCCCACACAGGGGCATGCTACAGGACTATACAGTGTAGGAATCACTACACCTGCACCACAGTACAACATAAAGCTGTGCACAGCTGGCCAGTGACCCAGGAGCAGCAACACAACACAAACCATGCCTAACCCCACAAGGTGGATACATGGCACCAGTTCACCATGGCGATGTGCCCTGGGCTGCTTCTACGTTGCAGTTCTGCTGGACTATGTGATCATACAGAGATGTAATAGAAAGGCACAGAATCAACAACATGTGTACTGCACATGGCTACAGGTTGCCAAGCTATGGTACGCTCAATGCCTGGACAAGTTTGGGGTGGACAATGCAACTGTGGCCCACCTGTGCATCATGGTCAGACATTCCCTGTTGACATGGACAATCTGGTCAGAGGCCATGTCGGTGGTCATTTCAGAGAGTGTGTAGCAATGTGATGGTTGTAAGCCAGGCCTCTGTGTCCAGCATAGTGCATCAGGTGACAGATGCTTTATTCCAGGATGTCAAGACCCCACATATGGTTCCCAACATTACTGCAGGAGATACAGTTGACTAATGAGGCTTGCAATGCCATGCATGGCATGGCCAACACCATGGGCATCATAGATGGCATACTTGTCACTATCCTGTTCCTGTCCATGGACAAGGCAACATACAGGAATTGGAAGGGTTCCATAGAATAAATTGTCAAGTCCTGTGCGATGCACATGGCATCATCACCAATATGTGCATGTGGTACCTGGGGTCATGCCGTGAAACATATGTCGTTGACAACTCAGGGCTAGGTGCACATCTCACTGTACATGGTGGTGTGAACATATGGCTGCTAGGTAGGTATTGCAATAGTAAGCACAGGGTGGGGGTGGGCCACAGTACACTTTACTAACACTGTTCATGACTCTATCCACAAGTGACAGTGGCTATCCAATGCAGCCATACCTGATGATGCCATACCTGGCACTGCAAAGGCAGGAGGAGGAGGAGGTGTACAATGAGGCACATTGGAAAACACAATCTGTCAGTGAGATCTCTATTAGTATACTGAAGATGCAGTTCTGATGCCTGGCCCACATAGGTGGCACAGTGATGTTTGCCCCAGGGATGGCATGCAGAGTGTTCACTGAATGTTCCATGATGCATAATATCTGTGTGCATCACCAACTAACAGTACCACCAGTCAAACCATGCATGCAGCCCCACTGTGATGGATCTGAAGGGGCCAAGCACCAGTGTGACGTGCACGGGCCATGCCATTCACCATAAGATGGCAGATGGGTCATTTTGGTAGATAGGTGTATGGACAATTGGCACAGTGATGACCCACATATCTGAGTACCCATTCATAATGCAACTGCCCACAACTGAGGCACATGTGCCACATCCTGTGCATAATGTGGGCCATTTTGATGATGTGTCCATCAGGAGGGCGGGAGCAGGGGCTCAGCAAGTGTCTGGGGAGCTAATTGTGGTGCATGTGTGTGGGTGGTGACCCATGTGCATTAGTGGGATGTGTGCCCTGTTACCAGTGTGTGACAGTGTCATTATGTGTGCACCAGTGTCCGTGCCCTGGGCTGATACTGTCTGTGTGTCATTATGGCTGAAATCAGCCATGGCAGGTGGTTGTGCTTGAGCCCATATGCAGTGGCATGCCACTTGATGGGGCACCGCTCTGCAACCTTGCTACATGTAATCATGTTGTTGCCCCAGGCAGGGACTAAGTGGACCCATGTTTGGTGGTGGCAGTGTTGGTGGTGTTGATGGGAGTGTCAATGGGGGTGGCGGTGGTGATCTTGGTTGGGGTAGCTGTGGTTAGGCAGTGGTGGGGGTGGAACAGGGGGCAGTGGTGGTGGGGCAGGTTAGAGGATGTCATGAGTGCAGGCACATCAGTGTAAGTCCCTGACAGCTTCCTTTCAAGCACGTCACCTATGCAGTTGATTCCTCACTCATGACCTCCACCACATCGGTGAGGCACCACACAGCACATCCATGTTATCACATTGGGCTGCAAGCTTGTCCAGTTCTAGACAGTGCAACTCCAGGTTTTGGGTCTGCAGGAAACCAATGGAGGACACCCTTCTGTCACATTGTGGGCCATCGCTGCCCTGTCCACCATGTGTTCTGCCACTGGTGCTTGGGGAGGCTTTTTGTATGGGTACAGCTGTCAGGGGGAGGGATGTATCATCCATGGGGTGGGGGCCATGTCAGTAGGCATGTCCCGTTCACCATCCCTTGTGGTGATGTCCATAGTCTGGAGTTCAGAGTTCAGAGCGCAACGTCAGTGGCACAGTGGCACTGTGCTGGATAGCCTCCCTGCTTGCATCTGTGGAGGTGGCCATGTACAATGGTCCTCATTTGTGGCCTCTGTTGTATCAATGTTTGCTGGGCCCTTCTTCCTGTTGTCCTTATCCATCACCAGCAGCCCCTGGGTGGTAGCTATGGATGGGTGCAATGACAGGTGTTAGATGGCACTGTAAGCACTGTCCTGCAAGTGGTGTCTTGCATCATGCTTACCTTTCCTTAGACACCTGGGCTGTGTTGTCCCAGTACACTGTGGCTGTGGCACCCCAGGATGGATACTCATGGATGGCCCTCTGGGAGGTATGACACTACAGTTAGCTGTGCCATAGGCTGACCCCCCCAATGCCACCCCATGGCCACAGCATTCCTGGCAGTGTGTCAACTCCCTCTGCCTCCCCCTGCCATGAAACCTCAGTGATGGTCTCTGCCACTATCCATTCCAGGGGATCCATCATGTGCTCTTGGGATTGCAGACCTCCACCGGTGGCCAGCAGGGCCCTGTTGGCCATGGAAAACTTACACTTTATGGCCAAATGGAAGTCACACCACTTGTGCTGGATGCTGGAAAGGTCTTTGCCTACAAGTCGGTGGCATTCATGGCCATCTGTATATCCTGCCAGATCCTCTGCTTGGTGTCGGTGGCCGTGGATGTCAGTGACTAGTGCTGTCACCTGAACGCCCTTGAAGTTGCTGGACCTGGACTTCCAGGTGCCCTATGGGTATTCACCCATGCCTGGCACCACACATCCACCACCGCTGGGTGGCTGCAACCTCATTACCATTGGCTGTGGGCTGGTGCTCCATTCCCACTGTTCTGTCTGGTTGGCCATGATGTTGGCACTTTCACATATGAGCATCCAGGCAAGGGGTACATATCACCATATATGGTGGGACCACAGGGTGTGTCCATGTGTTGTGTAGCCATTTGTAACACCCCTGCATGCACCTCCACATGTCTGTTGTTCCCACCCCTGTTTCAGCACCCCCTTGCGTACATGTTCGTGAATGCGGTGATATGAGTTATGCCTGTATGGCGTGTAGATGTGCTAGCTAGATATATTGCTTCAGCATTCAGTTTACATGCTTATGAGAATAGGCCAATTTGAGTCTAATGGTCCTCACTGACAGACTGCTGGCTGATGTCCTAGCCTTCCCTAGGGGATACTATACTGGGTCCCCACCCCCACAAGCACTATGCTGCACCCTCCTTAACCTACACCACCCCATGTGATGGCCTTGTACACTAGAATACTAAAAGGTGTCTTCTGTTACCTGACCAACTACATAGTGCAGTCCCCCAGAAAGATGCATATACCCCCTCCTAAACTCTTCCTAAGGACAGTATGATTTCTTCTGCTGTTAACCACAGCAGACGTTAAACCCAATCTTGGCCTCTGCCTATTGAATACTAGAATTGCATCCCCTACTAACACCTTGTTGACTTATAATAAAGGACTCTGAATAGTCTACATGAATATAAACAGCCTGCACCCTAAGATTCCAGAACTAGAATCCTGGGTGTGTCTCTACTGCCATGACATGGCAATCACAGAGATGTGACCAAAGCTGATCATTCAAACTAATGAAAGAGATATCACAGGCTATGGTTCCTCATCTGTGGCCTCAGTTGTACTGGTGCTTGCTGAGCCCACCTCCCTGTTGTCCTCCTCTGTCATCAGCAGTTCCTGGGTGGTACTTATGTATGGATGCAGTAGGGAAGGGCTCCACATCCTGGAGAACCATGTGTGCAAATACCTGTAGTCTGAGTAACAAACATAGAAACATAGAAACATAGAATTTGACGGCAGATAAGGACCACTTGACCCACCCACTCTGCCCATTTCCATACCTGATGGATAAGCTGCAGATCCTAGTTAACCAGCAGCCTACTTCTTCCTACCCCAACCCCCTAGAATTGCCTTATGACTGTCCCATGCATACTTGAATTCCACCACTGTTTGTGACTCCACAACCTCCTCTGGAAGGCCGTTCATACATCCACCACCCTCTCTGTGAAAAAATACTGCCTTAATTACCTCTGAGCTGCCCCCCTTCTATCTTCAAATTGTGCCCCCTTGTTCTTGCACACCTCTTTTTTTGAAAGATGCTACCCTCTTGGACTTTGTTGATTCCCTTGAGGTACTTGAAAGTTTCTATCATGTCCCCCCTCTCCCTCCTTTCCTTGAGGCTATATATATTAAGCTCCTCAAGTCTCTCTTCATATGTCTTCCGGTGCAGACCCTGCACCATTTTAGTTGCCCTCCTCAGGACAGCTTCCATCCTGTCTACGTATTTGCGGAGATTGGGTCTCCAGAACTGCACACAGTACTCCAGATTGGATCTCACTAGCTGTCTGTACAGAGGGATAATGACTTCCTGTTTTCTACTGGTGATGCCTCTCCCTATGCATCCCAGTATCCCCCAAGCCCTCCTTGCTGCCCTCTCACATTACTTGCCCGCCTTTAGGTCATCTGATGTGGCTACCCCCAGGTCCCTTTCCATTTTTGTTGTTGTTAGTATCTCACCCCCCATTGTGTACTTTTCCCCTGGGTTTTTGTTTCCCAGGTGCATTACCTTGCACTTCTTAGCATTGAATTTAAGCTGCTGTACATTTGACCATTCCTCTAACCTTGCCAAGTCCCTTCTCATCCTTTCCACTCCACCTTGTGCATCAACTCTGTTGCAGATCTTTGTGTCATCTGCAAAGAGACATACTTTTCCTTCCAGTCCCTCTGCAATGTCACTTATAAACATAGAAACATAGAAACATAGAAACATAGAAACATAGAATTTGACGGCAGATAAGGACCGCTTGGCCCACCCAGTCTGCCCATTTCCCTACCTACTGGATAAGCTGCAGATCCTAGTTAACCAGCAGCCTACTTCTTTCTACCCCCACCCCCCAGAATTGCCTTATGACTATCCCATGCATGCTTGAATTCCACCACTGATTTTGACTCCACAACCTCCTCTGGAAGGCCATTCCATGCATCCACAACCCTCTCTGTGAAAAAATACTTCCTTAAATTACCTCTAAGCCACCCACCCTCTATCTTCAAATTGTGCCCTCTTGTTCTTGCATACCTCTTTTTTTGAAAGATGCTACCCTCTTGGACTTTGTTGATTCCCTTGAGGTACTTGAAAGTTTCTATCATGTCCCCCTCCCTCCTTTCCTCAAGGCTATACATATTAAGCTCCTTAAGTCTCTCTTCCATATGTCCTCCGGTGCAGACCCTGCACCATTTTAGTTGCCCTCCTCTGGACAGCTTCCATCCTGTCTATGTCTTTGCAGATTGGGTCTCCAGAACTGCACACAGTACTCAGATGGGGTCTCACCAGCTGTCTGTACAGAGGATAATAACTTCCTGTTTTCTACTGGTGATGCCTCTCCCTATGCATCCCAGTATCCCCCAACCCTCCTTGCTGCCTTCTCACATTGCTTGCCCACCTTTAGGTCATCTGATATGACTACCCCAGGTCCCTTTCGATTTTTGTTGTTGTTAGTATCTCACCCCCCATTGTGTACTCTTCCCCTGGGTTTTTGTTTCCCAGGTGCATTACCTTGCACTTCTTAGCATTGAATCTAAGCTGCCATACATTTGATCATTCCTCTAACCTTGCCAAGTCCCTTCTCATCCTTTCCACCCACCCTGTGCATCAACTCTGTTGCAGATCTTAGTGTCATCTGCAAAGAGACATACTTTTCCTTCCAGTCCTTCTGCAATGTCGCTTATAAAGACATTGAAGAGGACTGGTCCTAATCTGAACCTGACGGTACCCGCTAGTAACCCTCCTTTCTTCTGAGTGGACTCCATTTACTATTACTCTCTGTGTCCTATTCTCCAGCCAATTCTTTACCCAGGCTGTCATCTTGGGACCCACTCCCAGGCTGGCTAACTTATATATTAATCTTTTGTGTGGACTGTGTCAAATGCCTCTAAAGTCTAGGTAGGCCATGTCCACAGCCCTCCCTGATCTACTACTTTGGTCACCCAGTCAAAGAAATCTATCAGATTCGTCTGGCATGACCTTCCCACTGTGAATCCATGCTGCCTAGGGTCTTGTGCCCCTCTGGCCTCTAGATACTCGACAATTCTTTCCTTTAGAAGTGATTCCATCATTTTCCCTATAACTGAGGTTAAACTAACAGGTCTATAGTTTCCTGCTTCTGCCTTGCTCCCACTTTTGTGAAGGGGAATCACATCTGCCCTCCTCCAGTCCTCGGGTACCACCCCATCCTCCCATGATTTGTTAAAAAGGGTAGTCAGTGGTGTCACTAGTTCTACCCTTAGTTCTTTTAAGAATTCTGGGATGAATCCCATCAGGCCCCATTGCTTTGTCCACCTTCAGTTTTAAGAGTTCTTTCAGAACCCTTTCTTCTGTAAATGGGCTGGTATCAACTTCTGTATCCAGAGTGTTACTACTGTTTGTTTTATGTACCTCCCCTCTTCCTTTGTAAATACTGAGCAAAAATATTTGTTTAGTATCTCTGCCTTTCACATTCTCTCTCTGCCCACCCTCCTCCCTTTATTAGCCTCACTATCCCTCCTTGGTCTTCCTTTGCTCCTGATGTACCTATAAAGGTTTATTCCCCTTCTTAACTGAGTTGGCTATCTTTTCCTCAGTTTGGGCCTTTGCTGTTCTGACTGCCTTCCCAGCCTCTTTTGCTTTAACTGATACAGTTCTCTGTCCTGCTCCTGCTGCGATTCCTTGTACTTCCTGAATGCTTTCTTTTCTGTTGAACCTTCACTGCCACTTCCTTTGAGAACCATAGTGGTTTCTTACATCGTCTTGTTTTGTTTATTTGCTTCACACAAAGGCTCGTTACCTCTGTGATGGCAGTTTTATTATTCCCCATTGTTCTTCACCCTCCTTCCCACCCATTTGCTAGTGCATTGCTTAGGCACTCACCCATTTTGATAAAGTCAGCCCTCCTAAAGTCCAGTACTTTTGTCTTTGTGTAAGCAGACTCTATTGCTGTGTTTATTGTGAACCATACTGTTCGATGGTCGCTAGTTCCCAGATGGATACCCACTTCTACATCTGTGATCTCTCCCATCTCCATTTGAGAGTATCAAGTCTAATATTGCTCCCTCTCGAGTGGGCTCCAGTACTAGTTGTCTAAGGCATGCCCCCTGTAGGGCATCTAGAATAACTACACTCTTCTAAGTGGCAGCTGCAACTGCGCTCCAGTTAACATCTGGCATATTCAGATCACCCATCAGCAATATCTCCCCTTTTTCTGCCATTCTAAGTATACTTTCTATCATTTCCTTGTCCATTTCCTCCCCCTGAGAAGAGGGTCTGTATACAACCCCTGTGCGGATTGTGGTGCCATTGCCTGTCTCCAAATTTACCCACAGTGCTTCTTCTCCTCTCTGTTTACCCTTTTGTTCTGTTGCTTTTATTCCTTCCCTTATGTAAAGAACTTCTCCTCCCCTCTTTACCCTCCCTGTCCCTCCTGTAGATAGTGTATCCTGGTATGTTTCGTCCCAGTCATGGTTTTATGTGTACCATGTTTCTGTGACTGCCACGATATCCAGATGTTCCTCCTCCATCAAGGCCACTAATTCAGGAAGCTTGTTACTCAGACTACGGGCATTGGTACTCATTGCTCTCCATTTTTGATGGCCTTACCTTCTGTTGCAGCATCCCCCACTGACCGTTCTACCTTGGTCTTTTCTCATTTAGTACCCTGTTTTGTAGGAGAGGCTGGGATTTTTCTGCTGCTTGTCAGTGCCTCCCCATTGACTAGTTTAAAGCTTGCCAATGAAGCATTTAAACCGATTGCTAAAAGACTTGTTCCTTCCTGGACAGATGCAGACCATCCTGCCAGTATAGGCTGGTGTCCCTCAGGTGGAACCCCAGTCTCAATGAAGCCAAACCCTGTGCTCCACACATTTTTTCAACCATTCATTAAACTGCATGGTGCCAATTACCCTCGCCTCCCCCATGCCTTTGACAGGCAGCACCTCGAGAAGGATCTGTGTTTGCTACTTGTCTTAGGCCCTCCCAACTCTGCAATGTCCTCCTGCACTGCTCTAACCTCATGATGAGCCAAGTCATTTGTCCCTAGGTGGACCAGTACGTCCAACTCAGAATCCTTGCAGCTGTTGTTGTGATCCTGAGGATGCGCTTCCTGTCCCTCAAGCCATGGCACCAGGCAGGCACCTTACTCAGATTTCCCAGCTCCTCCAGTTTCTATCCCCTAATAATTGGGTCCCCAACAGGGCTGCTTCCTTTCCTTGTGGTTTCCTCTGCCTCCTTCCTGTGGGCCTCCCTTGTGACAGTTGTCCTCAGCCTCCTTAGTCTCCTCTGTGGGTGTATCTATAGGGGAGCTATGCTCCCCCAGAATGGCGTATGGATTGTGGTGTGTAACATGTGACTGGGTGTGCCTCTGTTTCACCATCCTCATCCTCCCTGAGCCCACTGTGGTCCAACTGCTGTGCTTTCTTTGCAACCTCTGAGGTAGTGGTGGTGGTTCTGGTGCTCCCTGGATGGGGGAGGTTCCCTTCCTACTGTCCATTGTGGCCTGGGAGAAGGTCCCCGTACTACTGTCCAGTGTGGCCTGAAGACGGGCAACTTCCTCCCTCAGGGCAGACAGTTGTCTGCAAATAGGGCAGCATCTCAGCCTCAGAAAGACTCCCGGAAGACTGCCCCAGCCATTACATTGCACTACTCCCACTTTTTTTTTTTTGTGTGATTGGTTTGTAATGTAGAAATATATATTTATATTATACAATGTTTAGCTTATATTGTCAGTGCAGTGTGCTGAGAGGATATGACAGTGACATGCACTTGCACTCTTGAAATGATGTCAGAACCCCAGGTATAAAGGAACTATTTCCAGGGTGGGTGGGGTGAGGGTGGGAAGGGGTTGGGCCTAAACTTGCCCTCATAAAACAATCAGCTGAGCTCTGACCCACTGCTGCAATGAGTGCCTTCCTGTCAGAAGATGCCTACAACAATTGAGAGAAATACCCTGCTAATCAATCAGAAAAATCCACACATCCAAGTCAGACACAGGTAAACCTTCCAGCCCCAAAACAGAGCCTGGTGGTTTGTGCTCTGAGACTATCGCCCCAAAATAAGTCAGCTGTGCTTTAAACTCTTCCTGCACTGAAAATCTTGAAATTGTAACAAAACGTAAACCGTAATCACCACCCTCTGTTGCTGAAAGACCGTCTTTTCCTGTTTCACACTGCAGGTTTTCTGTGACCACTCCTTAACCCCAGTAACTCTGTTTAAAGATTTAACTGTCACAAACTCCTACGCACCAGTAAATTATTTAAAAATAGTTTCAGTCCCAAAAGCCTAGTAGTCAATCCAGCTACCCCAAGGGACAACCAGAATGAAGTATTTAAACACTTATGAGGTTACTTCCAAGATAAGCAGAGTTTGCAAGTTTCTTTTCAACTGCTCAGCCACCTGAAATTTAAAATAGTTTAACTGTCAGCAAATCCTAGTAGACAATCTAGCTACCTCCAAGGACCTACCCAAATGCAGTATTTAAATCCTTCTGAAGTTACTAACAAGATAAACAGAGTTTACAAGCCCTTCTTGGTTAAACCCTAAATAAATATGTGAATAAAAGCAATTACCAAGGGTAGTTAGTTTCACCTCCCACAGAATTAAGCAAAGTGCGTTTGTTGCAGATATCAAGTGCAATATAAATTTCTCACATAGCTCTTGAGTTGAAGAAGCAGTATCCTTCCAGCTCCAGCAAATGTGCTTTGTGTCTTTGAAAATTGCAGCCTGTAGTGACTTATAGTAATCTGGTCTAGTCTGGATATCTCCACCCAGGGCAATTTGTTGCCAATGGTTATATGTAGCCCTTCTGTTCCAATACAACCTGTTTGGTCTGAAAACAATGTCCTGCCCCCTAAGGCTGTCTGTGTTTCAGTTCACACTGCAGGATGTTCTGGACCACTCCTTAACCCCAGTAACTCTGTTTAAAAGAGTTTAACTCACAAACTCCCTCGCACCAGTAAATTATTTAAAAATAGTTTCAGTCCCAAAAGCCTAGTAGTCAATCCAGCTACCCCCAAGGGACAACCAGAATGAAGTATTTAAACACTTATGAGGTTACTTCCAAGATAAGCAGAGTTTGCAAGTTTCTTTTCAACTGCTCAGCCACCTGAAATTTAAAAATAGTTTAACTGTCAGCAAATCCTAGTAGACAATCTAGCTACCTCCAAGGACCTACCCAAATGCAGTATTTAAATCCTTCTGAAGTTACTAACAAGATAAACAGAGTTTACAAGCCCTTCTTGGTTAAACCTAAATAAATATGTGAATAAAAGCAATTACCAAGGGTAGTTAGTTTCACCTCCCACAGAATTAAGCAAAAGTGCACGTTTGTTGCAGATATCAAGTGCAACATAGAATTTCTCAGCTCGCAGTTGAAGAAAGCAGTATCCTTCCAGCTCCAGCAAAAAGGCATTGAAGAGGACTGGTCCTAATACTGAACCCTGAGGTACCCCACTACTAACCCCTCTTTTTTCAGAGTGGACTCCATTTACTATTACTCTCTGTGTCCTATTCTACATCCAATTCTTTACCCAGGCTGTCATCTTGGGACCTACTCCCAGGCTGGCTAACTTGTATATTAATCTTTTGTGTGGGACTGTGTCAAATGCCTTACTAAAGTCTAGGTAGGCCATGTCCACAGCCCCTCCCTGATCAACTACTTTGGTCACCCAGTCAAAGAAATCTATCAGATTTGTCTTGCATGACCTTCCCGCTGTGAATCCATGCTGCCTTGGGTTCTGCCCCTCTGGCCTCTAGATATTTAACAATTCTTTCCTTCAAGTGATTCCATCATTTTCCTACCACTGAGGTTAAACTAACAGGTCTGTAGTTTCCTGCTTCTGCCATGCTCCCACTTTTGTGAAGGGGAATCACATCTGCCCTCCTCCAGTCCTCAGGTACCACCCCATCCTCCCATGATTTGTTAAAGAGGGTAGTCAGTGGTGTCACTAGTTCTACCCTTAGTTCTTTTAGAATTCTGGGATGAATCCCATCAGGCCCCATTGCTTTGTCCACCTTCAGTTTTAAGAGTTCTTTCAGAACCCTTTCTTCTGTAAATGGGCTGGTATCAACTTCTGTATACACAGAGTGTTTCTACTGTTTGTTTTAGGTACCTCCCCCTCTTCCTTTGTAAATACTGAGCAAAAATATTTGTTTAGTATCTCTGCCTTTTCACAGTCACCCTCTGCCCGCCCTCCATCCCCTTTATTAAGCCTCACTATCCCTCCCTTGGTCTTCCTTCACTCCCTGATGTACCTATAAAAGGTTTTAACCCCCTTCTTAACTGAGTTGGCTATCTTTTCCTCGGTTTGGGCCTTTGCTGTTCTGACTGCCTCCCCAGCTTCCTTTTGCTTTAACTGATACAGTTCTCTGTCCTGTTCCTTCTGTGATTCCTTGTACTTCCTGAATGCTTTCTTTTTCTCTTGAACCTTCACTGCCGCTTCTTTTGAGAACCATAGTGGTTTCTTACCTCATTTCATTTTGTTTATTTGCTTTACACAAAGACTTGATACCTCTGTGATGGCAGTTTTTATTATTCCCAATTGTTCTTCCACCCCTCCTTCCTGCCCATTTGCTAGTGCACTCCTTAGGCACTCACCCATTTTGACAAAGTCAGCCCTCCTAAAATCCAGTACCTTTGTCTTTGTATGGCTTGACTCTATTACTGTGTTTATTGTGAACCATACTGTTCAATGGTCGCTAGTTCTCAGATGGCTACCCACTTCTACATCTGTGATCCTCTCTTCATCTCCATTTGAGAGAACCAGGTCTAAGATTGCTCCCTCTCGAGTGGGCTCCAATACTAGTTGTCTAAGGCATGCCCCCTGTAGGGCATCTAGAATAACCCACTCTTAGAAGTGGCTGCTGCAGCTGCACTCCAGTTAACGTCTGGCATATTCAGATCACCCATCAGCAATATCTCCCCTTTTTCTTCCATTCTAAGTATATTTTCTATCATTTCCATGTCCATTTCCTCCCCCTGAGAAGGGAGTCTGTATACAACCCCTGTGCATGTTGTGGTGCCATTGCTGGTCTCCAAATTTACCCACAGTGCTCCTTCTCCTCCTTGTTTACCCTTTTTTTCTGTTGCTTTGATTCCTTCCCTTATGTAAAGAGCTACTCCTCCTCCTCTTTTACCCTCCCTGTCCCTCCTGTAGATAGTGTATCCTGGTATGTTTACATCCCAGTCATGGTTTTGTGTGTACCATGTTTCTGTGACTGCCACAATATCCAGATGTTCCTCCTCCATCAAGGCCACTATTTCAGGAAGCTTGTTACTCAGACTACAGGCATTGGTACTCATTGTTCTCCATTTTTTGATGGCTTTACCTTCTGCTGCAGCATCCCCCACTGACCCTTCTACCTTGGCCTTTTTCTCATTTAGTACCCTGTTTTGTAGGGGGATGCCGGGATTTTCCTGCTGCTTATCAGTGCCTCCCCCCTTGACTAGTTTAAAAGCTTGCCAATGAAGCATTTAAACCGATTGCTCAAAAGACTTGTTCCCTTCCTGGACAGATGCAGACCATCCTGCCAGTATAGGCTGGTGTCCCTCCAGGTGGAACCCCAGTCCCCAATGAAGCCAAACCCCTGTGCTCCACACCATTTTTTCAACCATTCATTAAACTGCATGGTACAAAGTACCCTCGCCTCACTCATGCCATTGACAGGCAGCACCTCTGAGAAGGATACTGTGTGTGCTACTTGTCTTAGGCCCCTCCCCAATTCTACAAAGTCCTTCTGCACTGCTCTAATCTCATGATGAGCCAAGTCATTTGTCCCTAGGTGGACAATGATGTCCAGCTCAGACTCCTGTGCAGCTGTTCCCGTGATCCTGAGGATGTGCTTCCTGTCCCTCCAAGTCATGGCACCAGACAGGCACCTTACTTCAGTTTTCCCTGCTCTCCCCAGTTCTATCCCCCCTAATAATTGAGTCCCCCACCATGAGCTGCTTCCTTTCCTTGTGGTGTCCTCCATCTCCTTCCTGTGGGCCTCCCTTGTTACAGCTGTCCTCAGCCTCCTTAGTCTCCTCTGAGGATGCATCCATAGGGGAGCTATGCTCCCCCAGAATGGTGTATGGATTGTGGAGTGAAACAACTGACTGGGTGTGCCTCTGTTCCACCATCCTCACCCTTCCTGAGCCCACTGTGGTCCAACTGCTGTGTTTTCTTCACAACCTCTGAGGTAGTGGTGTTGGCTCTAGTGCTCCCTGGATGGAGGAAGTTCCCTTCCTACCATCCAATGTGGCCTGGGGGAAGGTTCCCTTACTACTGTCCAGCATGGCCAGAAGATGGGCAACTTCCTCCCTCAGGGCAGAGAGTTGTCTGCAAATAGGGCAGCATCTTAGCCTCCAGAAAGACTCCCAGAAGACTGCTGCCCCACAGCCATTACATTGTACTACTCCCCACATGTTTATCTACTTTTTTCTTTGTGTGTGTGCGTGTGTGTGTGTGTTTGTGTGTGTGTGTGTGTGAGATTGGTTTGTTATATAGAAATATATATATTATACAACAAGATAGATGACCTTGAGGCTACCATGTCAGAATCTGGCCTAGACATTGTGGCCATCACGGAAACCTGGCGTAATGAAAACCAGAGCTGGGAAGTGACCATACCAGGTTACGATCTATTCAAAAATGACAGAGTAGGCAAGAAGGGGGAGGAGTGGCTCTTTATGCAAGGGAAAATATAAAGGCCACAGAAACTCAAGGGGAACTGGGAGGAGGGGAAATTCTATGGATTTCACTAGAAAGGAGTAAGGGAACAGCCATCCACACAGGGGTAATATACAGAACATCTGCTCAGGGAGAGGAAGTAAATAAGGAGATGATGTTAGCAATCCAAAGAATGACACACAAGGTAGAAGTGTTGCTGGTTGGGGATTTCCATCTACTGGATATGGAGTGGATCCTCCCCGTGGTAGCAATAGATAGTGGCAGGAACTTCTTGGACTCCCTGCAGGGGGCATTCCTTAAACAGCTGGTCATAGAACCCACATGGGAGATGGCCCTACTGGACCTGGTGCTCACAAATGGGGACAGTGTGACATGGTACACAGAAGGGGAACACCTGGAGAGCAAAGATCATCAAAGAATGTGGTTTGAAATAATGGAGCGGGAGGAAGCAAGCCACACAAAGACAAGATCCCAAGACTTATGAGAGCAAATTTCAGAAAGATGGGAAAATGCCTAGAAGAAGCACTGGTCAGAGTAGGGGAGCAGAATGGGGTAGAGGAACAGCGGGTGATGATCAAATCAGGGACTGCATTGGCAAGGCAACTCTGTGTCAAACAGGTCTGCAAGGGGAAGAGGAAGAAGAGGCCACTATGGTTTTCTAAGGTGATAGCCGAAAAGGTTAAAGCAAAAAAAAAGAAATAGCATTTAAGCAATACAAAAAGACACTGGAGGAGAGGAATAGGGAGAGGTAACAGGAAAAACAAAGGGAGATGGGAAAGGCAGTTAAGGAAGTCAAGGCACAAACAGAAGAACACATAGCAAACTCAGTGGTGGGGGGACAAAACCTTCTAAAAGTACAACATTGATAAAAGGAAGGCAAGGAGATGGATTGTGAGACTGAAAGGGTAGGATGGGGGTAGTATAGAGAATGACCACCAGAAATCAGATATACAGTACTGAACAAATACTTCTGATCAGTTTTTACAAAGGAGGGGGCAGGAAATGGACCAGCAGTAAGTGATGAGGGCAGTCAGGGCATGGAAATGGATACATGTCCCTTTCCAAAGACAAAGGTCCTCAGGGAACTGGAGGCAATAACAGTTGACAAGGCTATGGGGATAGATGGTGTTCGCCCTGGGATACTGAAAGAAGTAAGAGAAGAGTTGGCAGAACCTCTGACTGCCCTGTTTAACCAGTCATTGGAAATTAGATTTACCCAAGGACTTGAGGAGAGCTGATGTGGTCCCTGTATACAAAAGTGGAAACAGGAAAGAAGCAGGAAACTACAGATTGATCAACCTGACCTCAGTATTGTGAAAGGTCATGGAAACACTACTAAAAGAAAGAATAGTAGAACACCTGGTTGTCAATGGTCTACAGGACCCAAGGCAACATGGCTTTATGGGAGGGATATCATGCCAGACTAACCACATTGAGTTCTTTGACTGGGTAACCATGGAGGTGGATCAGGGAGGGGCAGTGGATGTGGTCTACCTGGATTTCAGCAAGGCCTTTGACACGGTGCTGCATAGAAGGCTGTTAAACAAGTTTGGGAGCATAGGGATGGGAAAGAAGGTAATGAAGTGAGTGGAAAATTAGCTGGATAATGGGAACCAGAGGGTGGTTGTAAATGGCCTTCACTCTGCAGAGGGTAAAGTGATGAATAGTGTACCACAGAGATCAGTGGTGGGTCCAGTCCTCTTCAATGTCTTTATCAGTGATATTGCAGAAGGTCTGGAAGGGAACATATGCCTATTTGCTGACAACACTAAGCTCTTTAACAGGGTAGACACACTAGGTGGAGTGTATTGAATGAGGGGAGCTCTGCAGAAGCTGGAGGATTGGACAAGGGATTGGTAGCTAGGTTTCAAAGCAAAAAAAGTACAAGATATTGCATATAGGGCATAAAATCCCAGGAGCAACATATCAACTGGGGGGCGGTGGGAATAAATAGCATGCTGCAAGAAAGAAAGTGACCTGGTGGTGATCATCTTTGATGATCTCAAGGTAGATAGGCAGCATGACAAGGCAGCAGGAAAGGCAAACAGGATGCTGGGATGCATAGGCAGAGGAGTCACCAACAGAAAAAGGGAGGTAATAATTCCACTACACAGTACATTAGTGAAGCTGCACCTCGAATACTATGTCCAGTTCTGGACGCCACATCTATGTAAGGACATAGGGTGGAGGTGATTCAGAGGAGGGCAACCAAAATGGTGAAGAGACTATATCGCAAGTCCTATGAGGATTTTATTTATTTATTTAACACTTTGGAATTAACCTTTGAGCTATGAGCTCTTGTACAAAGGTTCCACATAGGGCTGGAAGAACTCAATGAAGTTCTGACCCTTATTAAATAAGAACTGGAACATGGTGAAGTTCGGATTTGTTCTGATTAGTTCTGATTATTTATAAATATTTGAAAAAAATATGATAAAATGCATAAAAGTGGCCAAAGTCGGTCATATTCAACACAGAGGTCAAAAGGAAATAATTCAATGCATGATTTGTATAAAAATTACAGTAAAACTGCTAAATAAAATCAATAACTGCTAGCTGCTTCATGACTGTATTGTACTGGTGGCATATCATATGGTGAAATACCTATTCCTCCCCCTTGGACCCCACTTACTGTTTCTGCCTTACAGTAACTAAGATTAATCTGGGTTATTAAAACTGCTGATTATTATACTGTATTTTTCTGCTACTATATGATAAATGTCTTGAACTGCATAATTTGTCTTAAACTGTGTGTGTTGTCCTTTGTATATAGTTCTGTATATATTTTGTTCTCTTGCACAATTTCACTGATTTGTTTATAAGTTATACCTGTCTGTACCTTGATGCAGAACCTTTGTAAATGAGCTTTGGCTCAAATGTTTTTAATCCTAGTATCAATAAATAAATAAAATAAGTATCCTGCTCAGGCCCATGATGTGAGTGTGCTGTGAGAGAGAGAGAGAGAGACGGAGGGAAAGAGAGAGACACACAGATGCAAGCATTATTTGCCTGCCTGCCTGCCTTGTACAGTATACACACACTGCACAGCCACACTGAGGCCAAGATTAATTTCTTTATTTGTGATTTCTGTGACTGTAAAATTTCTCTTTGGCCCCCAGTAGTCTCTCTCACTCTGTCTTTCTCCTCTGGATGGCACAAGTCAAAAACTTATTTTGCCGGCCTGCTCTTGCCCTGCACACACACATACACACACACACACACACACACACACACACACACACACACACACAGCCACTCTGGGGCCAATAATAAACTTGAATTGTTATTTCTGTGACTAAACATTTATCTTAGGCCCCCAAAAGTTTCTCTCTCTCTGTTTTTCTCCTCTGGATGGTGGCACAAGTCAACAATTTATTTTGCCTGCCTGCCCTTGCCCTGTACACAGCCAGCCAAACTGGGGCCAAGAATAAACTTTATTTGTGATTTCTGTGACTAGAAGATTTGTCTTTGGCTCCTAGTAGTCTCTCTCTCTCTGTCTGTCTCTCTCTCTCTCTCACACACTTTCTCCGGTGGCACAAGTCAGCAATTTATTTTGCCAGCCTGCCCTTGCCCTGTACACAGCCAGCCACACTGGGGCCTAGAAAAGACTTTATTTCTGATTTCTGTGACTATAAGTTTTCTCCTTGGCCTCAACTAGTCTCTCAGTCTCTCAGTCTCTCTCTCTCTCCCTCTCTCTCTCTCTCTCTGTCACTTTCTCCTCTAGCACAAGTGCACAAGTCAACAATTTATTTTGCTAGTCTGCCCTTGCCCTGGGCCAATAAACAACACTTCTCTCCTCTCTTCTCTTTCTGGTATTAATTCAATATTATTTCCAAACCCACATAGGGTAGGCTAGAGGACTAATCAGGCAGTGTGAGGTACTACTTACTTACTAAGTCAATCTTCACTCCGAGAACAAGAGCGATGACACAGCTGACTGACTGACTGACTGACCACAGCAGCTGCAGCCCATGCTTTTATCTTCATTACACGTGACTGTGATGTGTGGTCCTCCTGCTCCTGGGGTCAGCTCCACTCCTATCCTTATGCTTTTTGATCCGCTTGGCACTGTCTGTTCCTCCAGCTGTACATCTGTAGTGGTTGTCACTAGTATGGTAACTTGGGGGAGTGCCTGAGTACCCAGGGCAGGGCCAGGAACCCTATTAATAATATTATTACCTTCCTCCATGGGGCACCAGGCATGAAGAAGAAAGTCCTGCTGCCACAGACTCAAATCAGACTGCTGCGCATGTCACTTATTCATCAAGTCAACGATTCAGGAACGATACAGGATCTAGTTTGAGGACGTTCCCAGCCTAGTTCATGAGACAATACAACAGTTACAGCAACTACAGTAATTTTAATTCCGCAGACTGAAGTACAGGTATCTAACATAGGAATACTAGCTAGAAAAGATAGTAGTTTGGTAGTTGATTACAAGCAGTCATAATTAATAAGTTTGAGAGGTATAACCAGCTGCCTTGGGAACAGACATTGTCACAAGTTTCAGGTCTTAAATTCTTCAAAATGGTTACAGGTAAAGGGAGGAAGGAGAAGGGTGTAGGAGCGGGAGATCAGCAGGCACAGTCCCAGAGATGAACTGGAAAAATTGGACCTAGGAAAGCAACAGGTGATAGGTGAAGTAATGTGGAGGTGATTATGAGGTAAAAGCAGGATTGGGTGGTGAGAAGGGAGAGGGGGAATATGATTAAGACATTTAAGTATCTCACAGTGAAAAGTGAAGTATAGGAGAATACTATATTCCAAAGAAAAAGATGCTCAAGGACAAGGGGGAGCAAGATGAAATTAGAGGAAGGGCAGAAGGTTCAGAGGGAACATAAGGAAGTATTTTTTCACAGAGAGGGTAATGAACAAGTGGAACATCCTGCCAGCAGAGGTGGTTGGGGCACAAATGATTACAGGTTTTAAACATGTTTGGGATAGGCATAGAGGATTGCTGGTAGTCGGGGGGTGGGGGGATACAACTGGATGCCAACAGTGCATGATAGAGTGCAATTGTTAGTGGTAATAGGGCAGACTAGGTGGGCCAAAGGCTAAAATCTGCTGACAATTTTTGTGTTTCTATGTTTCCATGCTGTGACACTTATAGAAGGGACAGGAAGGGTAAGAAAAAAGGAGTGTTACTATATGTTAAAAACTCTCTTCAGTCTATGGGAGTCCCCTTACCATTTATGGACACCACAGCCTGTGAATGTGTGCTTGTTAAGTCCTCCTTTGGAATACCAAATCTCTATATATTGCATGCAACTACAGTCCACCCGCGAAAGTCAGATCAGCCCTCCCTGAGGTCCTGGGAGGCCTCAGTGCTATAGCACCAAGGAAGCTCATAATACTGGGGACTTCAATCTAAACTGACTGGAAAAAGGTCCAAGTATTCTTAAAAACATACTTAGTGACATTCACTTTCACCAAATAATTGAGGAGCCCATAAGGCTTGACAACAAATCAGATAACCATTCTCTAATTGACTGGATTCAAGTAAGCAGATTGGGAAGAATCCATGCTGCTGGAATCTTTGCAGACTCTGTTAGTGACTGTTCACCTGTATTCCACAGCTGGAGCAATCGTTTCTCCAAACCCCCTCCTAGGGTCATTTTAACTAGAGATTACTCCAAGTTAAACAGTGACTCCTTTTTGGACGACCTCTCCAAAGTAAACTGGGTTGATTTGAAAACCAAATCAGATGTAAACCATGCACTAGGCTTTTCAATTAATAATCTTACAGCAGTAATTAACAAGCATGCACCTTTTGTCTAAAGGAGATACAAAGGCCTCTGCTCTAAGTGGCTCACCCATTCCTAATGCATACTGATGAAGATGCATGACAGGGCCCAGAGCACATATAAAACCAGAAGCACATTACAAGACTGGCAGAGATACAGATGACTAAAAAAACCTATGCAAGTCCAAGCTAAAAAAAAAAATCAATGCTAGTTACATCAAAGATCTTGCAGTCTTGTATAGGAAGGGTGCTGACATAGCAGAAATTGAAATGGGTCTAATCGAGGACTTAGCCTTGCTGGAAAATGGCTCACAACCAATCATCTAGTCCTAAACATCAAGAAAGGCAAGTCAATTATCTTTGGGTCCAGAAAACTAGCAGCAGATAAAACCAGTCTCTTAAAGATTATCAATGCAGTGACTGGCCCACTGGCACAGAGGTTGGATTTCCCCCTGTAACACAGACACCCAGGATTCAAATATGGACCTGGGACATCAGTGGATCAGCCATGGGGGAAGATTGAGCATCCTACAGACTTTTCTCCTCCTCCTACAGGGGGAGGGGTGTAAGACCAGTGCATGAGTAACCCTTGGCAGAGGCGGGGGGGGAATATAGCTGACAGTGCCTGTCCTAGTTGGGAGGCATGTCATGCAGAGGCATTAAGGTGACACATTGAACATTTCAGATCTCATGGTAATTAACTCAAGGTTGCTCCTGAAAAAGGGAAACTAGTCTCAGTGAGCCAACCCAGTCAACAAAAATTTGATAAATAAATAAAATAAATTAAATACTGAAGACATATAGAATGTGTACACATGGATCTCTGCACTAGGGTGTATCTAGGTGAGCTAGGAAAGAACAAAGTTGTGCATATAACCTCATAGGAATGTACATTATTAAGTGGGTTTTGTACTCAGGACTGAATTATATTTGTTAGCCATTAAAAAAGGTATAATGAAAATGGAAAGATGTGATTGGCTGATAACTTCCACATGAGAAGAAGATTTCTTTGCAAAAGTTTTAGCAGAGCTTTTTTTAGGAGGTAGTATAGCGCAGTGGGTTAAGGCTCTGAGCTACAGATCTGGAGACCTCGGTTTGAGTCACACAGCCGCCTAGGTGCATACTGTGTGATCCTAAGCAAGTCACTTAACTTTCTTGTGCTCCCAGGTTGCATCTGGAAACAAGCTTTGGCTTAGTGTGCCACTCCTTGTTAAACAGTGTTCCCTTTCCTTTCCTTTCATCTCTTAAGCTCTAACAGTATTAATTAGCAACTCTTCTTCAAGAAATGTTCTATCTTAGCTGATTTGGGATATTTAATAGGTTTTGGATGATTATTATTTTTATGCCAACATTTTGGGATTACATTTTTTAAGTGTTTATAATTTTAACCTTTGTCTGCTTTACTTTGTATGATTGAAATTACATTGCACTTATGTTTATTTAATGTGAGCGCTGTGCAAATTTTGTTGTTCTACTTATCAGCCTCAATCTCCACTGAAGACTGATGAGAGTTGAAGTGCTAGGGCTAAGGGCTGAACCTTCAGAGTTGCTTTCTAATTGCATTGTGTTGTAATTTTGAAGCTCTGCATAAAACTATTGCAAAGAAATCTGCTTATTCTCATCCTTAATTGTGCATACCACTTTTCTGCTTCTGCTGCTTGTTGTAGGAGGTAAGCCGCCTTTTTTGTGGTGTTTACACAGGCTTTTGTTTGTGAGCTCATGCTCATTTCTTTTGGATTTTAACTGCCACAACCATGTGTTGAAATTACTCAAATATATGATCATGACATGATGTAAATAATTTTTCTTTACTTAGCAGAAGCTTAATTACAACCCATCTTATAAGTGAAATAACATACTTCAGGGTGTGCATGAAACTCCGGTTGCCACACATCCCAGGTCATTGAAGGCATAATGATATCCGACCATTCTTATTACTCACCACTGGATGGCAATGTTACATAACTGGTACTTTTTCTGTAAATGCCTAGTCAATGCATTGGTCTGGGATTTTGAGAGTGGTACTGTCAGAGGTCGGAGCAGAAGAAAGATGACTGAGAAAAGACATGTAGGGGTGTGTGTGTGTGTGTGTGTGTGTGTGTTTGTTTGTCTGTCTCTGTTATGTATAAGCCAGTGTTAAATTTGCATTCAGTGAACATGCCGAAATCCAGGGTTTTGGACACCAGTGAAATACTATATGTCCAAAGGTACTCGGCTTCCTTTTTGGATTTAAGTAAGTAAACATCATAATGCAGCACTTTTGACAGGGAGCACACACTGAGCATGTCCTAGTTGTTGGCAAATGATATGGCCAGCAATAGTCAATCGGCAATGTTGGAGATTGACAACCTCTCATGCTATGCACATCTCAGCATCATTTCCATCAGCTGTCTATCAGAGTGGAAGAACAAGTCTACTCAAGGACCTCAATCTACAGTATGTGTAAAATACAGAATAATGGTTAGGTGGGTGTGTGTTAAGATATTTGTTTTACACACCCGTGGTGCATGACAAGCCATAAACCTCGAGAATGAAGCTCTAGAAGTTTATGAGCGGATCACTCACCCGAGGGTGTGCAAAAAACATAATAAACATACTCCTACCTAACCACTATTTTTACATTTGCTGGTGCAAAGACTTATTGTTCAAGACAATTGGTTTAATTTCTGCAGACTTGGGTCCCTTAGCACAGCATGGCTGAGCGGTGTTCGTTAGGGGAAAAAAACAAAAATGTAGACAAACTGGAATGCTGTGTTTAAAAATCCTGTCACTTGTAGAAGTTAACCTACTTTTAGTTATTTCTTTGCTGTAAAGCCATCAAATATAGACCGAGGTGAATGAGTGACTTGGCGGTTTCAGAAGAAGAGTTTCAAGCATAAGCAAGTGTTGCCATATAAACACTTGCTTGCACTTGAATCTCGTTTTCTGAAGCCACTGAGTCACTCGCTCTCTCAATCTATGCTAGGCAGCTTTAACACAAATAAATAAGTAAAAGTTGGTTAACTGCTACAAGAGACAGGATTTTTAAACACAGCATTGCAGTTTGTCTTTATTTTCACTATTTTTGTTTCCTGAATGAACACCGCTTAGCCAGTCTACGCTGCCAAGGAAGTGAAAGTGGCAGTCGATGACAGTGCAAGTTGGTTGCTTTCTGAATGCCGTAATAACTGGTTCTACTGGCATTTGAAACATTGCTCTAGTCCATGAGTTAAAGGGGGCCACCAGTACTTACAGAGTGAATTTAGCTTAGCTAAGTTTTGAAATCTTCACAGAATTTTTATTATCATTCCAGTTAGCTAATTATCACTAACTACAGTTAACTGTACTGTAGTTTCAGGCAGCTGGGCTAGAAAAATCATCCTGCAGAGGAAAGTGTGCACAATGTGAGCCTGCACTGGCTGCGGCATGCTCTGCAGCAGCAGGATCAGGGCAGACTGACTTTAGTAGACTATTAATGCTGCATAGGGATTTTTGAAATATGTTTTTGACAGATATCTTTTTCTGTGTGCTGGTGATGTAGAGAGCACAGCAATCCATATTTAAGGCTGGTATTGAGTTCTTAATAGATGGGGTAGTTACTGCTAGACCTGATCATATTCATCAAGTCCCTGCTTTACCTGACTACTTAAGTGACCATTCTCCAGATATTTGCTATTGCAGGGCTCATCAGCCTCAGTCCCCTCTAATATGCAATAACCTTCAGATCCATGCACAATCTGAACATTAGTGAATTTAGAAATGTTTTTGCCGAGGTCCTTCAGCCATGCCATCCCTTCAGTAGACTTGATGTTGGATTATATTACACATGAATGTAACATGGTTTGCAATCTCATTTCCCATCTGTTGCTGATGTACTAAAGAAGTCAGAAAAGGATCACTGTTGTCTGGTGCAACTGATGCGGAGAGAGACTAGGCCTGGAAATCTATTAGGAAACAATGTACAAATTCTACATTGCTTGAATATTAAAAAAAAAAAAAAAAATAAGGAAGGAATAAATGTAAACAATTGGTCAGGAAGACAACAATTGAACATTATTTAAACTCCTTGTTTTGATTCTCAAGCGATCAACAGCAAATTGACAAATTCTAAACAATCTCATGGGAAAGACCAGTTTTACAGCAATACCACCTCTAACCACTGAACATGATAATTTGACATATCTAATGGAAATTGCCACATAGCAATTCCACCTTTTGTGGACCCATAAACATTGCTCTGTTAGTTGATCTTTCAGTGCTTGAGCAGCTTGAGACTAGCCATGGTGGTTCTGATGCTGGTTTTAAATTTAGATCAGTAATGGTAGATGAAACTTTGAAGTACCTTATGAATATGAACTTAAAGCCAGAATACGGTTGTACAATATTGATCTAAAACTTGATCCCATTGTTACTGGCCCCTCTTCTGTGAACTTTGTATAACCATTCATAAGAAAAATGTTGTTTCTTCTAATGGAGTCTTGCTATATTATGACAATTGTAGTATGATCGCAGGTTAGAACTGCTCCGGAGGTGAAATAGTTAACTTTCCATGCAGGCATGGAACTTAGAGCGCGAGCTCGGTTGAAAACTCTGTCTGTTGTGCTTCAAACGCAAACTGTCAGATCTTTACGAGCTAAGGTTCTGTGTGGAAGATGTAAACCTACACTAGCCAACTGGCTACTAACATAAACACTCATTTTTGGCCTAAAACAAAGACTCAAGTCAGGAGACCCAAAAATGCAAAAACACAACACCAATTCACCCAAAAAGATGGGTGAAAAACAACAAGGTGGGCATCAAAAAAAAAAGTGCCAACCCTGTACTGCCCACCCACATCCCCAAACAGAGGTTCTGAGAGGGCAGGCAGTGAGGGAGGTCATAATATAAAGACTCCATTAGAAGAAACAACATTACTAAGGTGAGTAATTTTTCTTCCAACAACATGAAGTCTTGCTATATTATAAAACAATGCAAAACTACACAGTAGTACCCCCACTTTGGAGGAGGGACAGAACCTATCTAGGAAATAGGCTCTGAAGCATGGCTGTGCGCCAAACCGAGCATCACTCCCTGGCCTGGATGTCGGGAGGTAATGCTTGGTAAAGTGTGAGCTGTTTTCAGGTAGCTGCTTGACATATTTCTAGAATAGGAATGTCTCTGGCAGCAGCCAGAGAAGCAGCTGTACCTCTGGTAGAGTGAGCCCTCAGGCCTGAGGGGGAACTTCACCAACTTCTCTTATCAGAATTGACAGAGACAATCCACCTGGCAATAGATCTTTTAGTGGCTGGCTTCCCTTTGCCAACTTCGCCATAAGTGAGGAACAGTTGAAGGGAGTCAAACCTATGACCCTTGGTACGCTCTATGTAGTAACTAAGGGCTCTCTTCACATCTAGGCTGTGCAGCATCCTCTCCCCAGAGGAGGAGTGGACAGTGAAGTACACTGGAAGTGAAATAGATTGATTAAGGTGGAAATCTGAAACCACCTTAGGCAGGAACTTTATGTTAGTCCGAAGGACCACCTTATCTCTGTGAAAAGAGATAAACTCCTGCTCCACTGACAATGCTTGTAATTCACTTATGCATCTGGCAGAGGTGATGGCTATCAAAAACACAGTTTTCCAAGTCAAGTACTTGAGCTCAGCTGAAGACAAGGGCTCAAAGTGGGGTTGCATAAGCTGAGCAATGCAAACATTAAGATCCCAGGCAGGGCAGGATCCTGAATGGAGGGTTGTGAAAAACCCCTTAAAAACTTGGAAAATACAGGATGAGCTGAAAGGGAAGAGGATTTACCTGCTGAAATAAAAGCAGACACAGCTGCCAAGTGCACCTTCAGGGTAGCTGGTCTCAACCCCAAAAGAATTCAGGTGGACCATATAATCCAGGACTGTGGGTAGATCAGCAGAGACTGGGAAATATGCTTTTCGAGCACCATATGGAAAACCTTTTCCATTTGGAATTGTAAGTAGCCCTGATGGAAGGCTTCCTTGTGGCCTTAATATATCCATACACCTTGGGAAAGGTGTAGATCAACAAACTCTAACTCTTCAGAACCAAGCCCTAAGTTGAGATTTGAGATTGGTACAGACCCTTCCCGGGCACAGGTTAACAGATTGTGATTCCTGGGAAGGGACAGGAGATGGACTGCTAAGGACAGCAGGAGTGGATACCAGGGCTGTCTGGCCCAATCTGGAGCTATCAGAATGACTTTGCATGATTGGGATCTGATTTTGACTAGCACTTTGAACAGGAGAGGAAAGGGAGGGAAGGCATAGAGAAACTTCACCTCCCAACTAAGGGCTAAGGCATCCAGTGGGAGTAAGCCCAACACTGGAGGCCTGCAGCAAAAAAGAGGAAGTTGGTGATTTTGTCTGGGGCTGCAAAAAGATCTATCTGTGTGGTGCCCCATTTGGCAAATACTACTCCCAAGACCAGGGGATCCAGTAACCATTCATGGTGGCCCTGGGAAATCCTGCTGAGAGCATCTGCCAGGACATTGTCCTTGCCTGGGATGTGAACTGCCATAAGGGAGGTGTTCAGGGAGTAAGCCAGAGACCACAACTTCATCGCTTCGGTGTACAAGGCCGTAGACTGAGTGCCCCTTGTTTGTTGCTGTACCACATTGTAGTGGCGTTGTCTGTTCTGACCTGAATACTCTTGTTCTGAACAGATTTGGAAAAAGCTTGAAGTGCTAGAAAAACTGCTCTGAGCTCCAACAGATTGATGTGGAGCAGAGATTCCTGTGGAGTCCACAGACCCTGGGTGGTAAGGTCGCCCATGTGAGCTCCCCAGCCCAAGAGGGACGCATCTGTAGTAAGGATTAGAGAATGAGACTGAGTGACAAAAGGAACCCCTTGTCTCAGGTTGCTCTGATCCTGCCACCACTGTAGGGCTTGGATTAGGATTCGATTTACTGGGATCAGCTTGGTAAGAGGATCCTTTCTATGAGACCAAAAAGATCTCAAATGGAACTGGATGTCCCTCATCTGAAATCTTTCTCCTTGCACAACTGCTGTGGAAGCAGCCATGTGTCCTAGGAGCTGCAGAAAATGCCTTGCTGGCCGGGAGACCTGCAGGGTAAATGAGGAGGCCAGGGAGACTAGGGTCTTTGCCCTGTCCGGGGGGGGGAAGGCCCTTGCTTCCTGTGTGTTCAGTTCTGCGCCTATGAAGGTAAGAAGCTGGACCAGCTCTAGAACTGACTTTGAGAGATTCAGAAGGAAACCTAGAGAGGTAAGCAGTTGCTGCATTATCTGAAGGTGTAAATTGACCTGGTCTGGGGACTGGCTTATTAAGAACCAATCATCCAGGTAAGGAAAGATGGCAATCTTTTGCCTTCTTAGGCAGGCAATTGCTACAGCCAGGCATTTGGTGAATACCCTTGGGGCAGAAGTGAGGCCAAAGGGCATTGCTCTGAACTGGTAGTGGCCTGAGGGCAGCTCGAACCTGAGGTACTTTCGATGGGTGCTTCTGATGGGAATATGGAAGTAGGCATCCTTGAGGTCCAGGGAAGCTAGCCAGTCCCCTGGCCTTAGAGATACATATTGTCTACAGTATGCTCTCATTAATTAAGCTGTCAATTAATGAGTGCATACTGTATGTTGTATATACTCATTGAAAGCTTAGTCACAGCCAGCCATGGAGGTGAGAGGAGAGATGCACTGGTCACCAGCTGGGGTTCAGGTTTGGGGGAGAGCAGGGTGGGGATCAGTGTCTGACAGGATGAGGGTAGGGCATCCACTAGATCACCAGGGAAATAGGGATCTGTCTGCTACAAGTGATCAGCATGTTTGGAAGGGAGAACCACTGGACACCAATGATAATGTGTTAAACACTTTGGATGGCTCATCGGATGGAGGAGGGACCATTAACCACCAGGATAACTCCTTACTTTTTTATGGGCTAGCAATTGGAGGACATGGGGGGATGAACAATATCACCAGCAGTGCCTCTCTCTGTATCACAGTACTTCTTGGGCTGGCAAGGGGAGCATAACAGGACAGAACATTATTTTTTTAAACCTACAGGATGATGATCAGAGAACAGAGAGGGAGGAGGGACCACTAGACTACCAGGGAAAGGCGATTTCCAATAGACTGGGATGGTGCTTAGAAGCCGGTGAGGGGGGAAGGAACCACAAGACAACCAGAGAAAATGATTTTTTTATGTGGGGATGGTGATCAGACATTAGGGAGGGGCCACTGCACTATCTGAGTGACAGTGTTGTAGGTGTTGTGGCCCCTACAGTACCTCCGGCAGCCACTAGAGTTGTGCAGAATACTGCCAGGTCTTGGTCGGTTGTATTTTCTTCATGCAAGGGACCTTAGCAAAAGGACCTTGCATGGAGAACATGGTTTGTGAATGGCACAATGCCATTATGCAGGTTCCCTCCCTCTAATTTGAATTGTGGCCCCCTGACCCATTTGCCCCAGTGCAAGCCTATTTTGATGGTGCAAACTGGGCTTCTATGAATAATACTGTGATGCAAAACCCAGTTTGTAGTGCACAAAAGGGGTTTGCACTGGAGCAAAGCCTTGTGAATCTTGCCCAAAGTCTTTACCCCAGTCAACTTAATTAAAGAGCTAGTGGACTGAGCTGTTTTCTCGATGCAGTGAGTTTTAGTGTATAACTATTCAAACTGTAATCTACCTCCCTTCCTTTTAGTTCATGTATTACTTTGTCTTTGTATACCATTTAGAGGTCAAGTACACTGCTGGCTTCTTAATCAGCAGTACAGTGTTGCAGGCTTGTGAACACCTATTTGCAGTCAGGAAGTGACACCTTGTGGGACACGCAGTATGAGAGGCACTGTTTTAAAGCTGTGGAAATAAAGCTGTCAGTTGTAGTGTAGTTTTTGAATGAGCCAGTATGACTATCTAGGTCAGCATGAAGGGTATTGCATATATTAAAATTATTGTTGTTGCCATTCTTGACTTGTGGTCACTGTCTGAGTGATTCTGAGCAGCTATTTAGTGCAGGAGTTAGCGGACAGTACTGGTTGTACTCGCTTCTCATCTTCACTCGGAAGATGTTGGCAGCATCACATTGTAGCAGTCCTTGACTTCACTCAGCTGAGTACTGAGAATGTTTCTGGCAAATACAGATACAATTGAAGAATGCTGCAGTAGAGCAAAAAATGATTTGGCAGATTTAGGTAGCAACACAGAACAGTTGTGAGGTGGAAGTAACTGGTATGAATGCCTCAAACACAATTTGAAGATAGAGGAGGGACAGCTCAGGGGCAATGTAAGGAATTTTTTTTTTCATGGAAAGGGTGGTGGATGCATGGAACATCCTTCCTGAGGTGGTCATGGGGTTGAGAATGCATGGGATAGACATAAGGCAGTTCTAATGGGGAGGTAGGAGACAGTAGGCTGTTGGTTAACTAGGATCTGCAGCTTATCCAATAGGTAGGGAAATGGGCAGATTGGGTGGGCCAAGCAGTACTCATTTGCTGCCAAAGTCTATGTTTCCATGTTTCTGTTGGTGTAACTGTACTGAGGCTCGCACAGTGCTCTGATTCCCTTTATCCTCAATGAGTCAAACTCGCAGTTCATTCAGCCAGACCTTTTATCCAGGAGTTCAAAATCACAGATGGATCCATTTATCCTGAGTGACCCAAGAAGATACATTGTTTTAAAATGTTGGTTTCAATGTGTTTAATCACAGTGTTCTGGCCTATTAATTTGGTGGTACTGATGACTGTAGCAAGGTTATCTTAGACAGCAAAGCTCTGCCATCTCCTGCTGTGTGTATGGATGGACACATTTTAGTTTGCAATGCTGCACATGAAGCTGTACATACTGGGGAAAAGCATTTACTATCATTGAAGCATTAGGGTGGGAGACGCATCTTGTAAGTCAGCAAAAACAGAGTGCACAAAGAGCAGAGTGTAGTCTGAGGAAAATGTCGAAACTTGTAATAGCAGATGAAAGGAACTCCACGCCAGAGCTAGGTTGTTCATGATCGGTAGGTACTTTTGTACATGATTACCTTTTGTAAAATAACAATTGCTGAGTTCCTTTTTTCTGCTACTGGGAGAATCATTGTACTTGCTCTGACACTGAGTGGCCCCTAGAGGAGTAGCTAGAGAGAAAAAAGACCTAAATCTGTGAAAAAAACACTCAACTGCTGTTACAGTTAAAACCAGAGTCAGCCTAAATACTCTACATTATCACAGGGCTGCAACTTATAAGAGGAACATTTTAATACAACTATACATTCCAGTTAGTAAGCAAGGTGAGACAGTGCTTCACAGATAGACTGCACAACTGAAACATAGCAGCAGCTCCCCCCACAATGTCAGTACTGGTCTGCACTTAAAATGAATGCGTTGCACATCCATTGAGAACATGATTGACTGGAAATCTACAGAAATAAAATACAAATCAAATCAATACTGTATTTCACACTGTTATATGAATCTAACTACTCTAGAACCTGTACCAGGAAGTAAACGGCTTATTAAACCAGATAATCTGATACACACTAGCTCTTTAAAGTGTTAAGTTCCAACTTTGTGGAGAGGAAACATTCTAGTATCTCAGCTTTACTATAGACAAGACTTTTTCTTTCAAACAATATATCTCCATGCTGGTTAAGTCAGTACACACTCACCTTGACCAGTTTTATAGGCTAAAAAAAATGTTTGAACACTCATTCTAAGAAAGTTCTGGCTTGGTCCCTACTAGAGATGCAGCAAAATTTAATTTCGCTGTCAAAATTCCAGCAAAATCGTGAATTTCATCACACAAAATATTTCACTAAATTCGCTCATTCTACAAAATATTTCTTGGGTGCGAAATGCAGAATTTAACTCTCAAAATGCAGAATTTTGCCTGCAAATGGTGGAATTCCATCAATGAGTGGTGAAATTCTGCCATTTGCAGGTGAAATTCCTCATTTAACTGGTGATATTTTGCATTTCGGACCCATGAAATATTTTGCGAAATGTACACATTTCAAAAATATTTTGGGTAGCAAAATTTTCAGATTTTGCCCATCTCTAGTCCCTACTCCTTTCCTTACTGGATTATGGACTTCTAGTCTTTTCCACTGCCAGTGCCATGGATTTGAAAAGAGTTACTTTCCTATATAATTTCATATAAAGTCACTTCCTCTAGCCCCAGATTTTCACATCTCTGCACCCTTTGCAACTTTCTTTTGATTTACACAGTATTTAGTTTACCCTTATCAGTTTTAGACATTTCCTAACTGGTCCTTTTAAATTTTTATTCTTGGCTCATGCTAATATCAATATTGGTTCCCAAATTACTCAATGTCCTCATACTCATTTCATAAGTCCCCCAATCTTTTACATTACTTTCTTGGCCAACATTCATTTATTTATAAAACCATTACATCCTGGAATAATTTACTTGTCTCGCTACACTCTAGCAGTTCACAGAATACATTTACAATTTTGTTGAAAAATACTGTTAGGATTTGTCAATGTGCAAGAGTAATGTTACCTGATTACTGTACTGTGTACTCTGATGTATTGTATTGCCAATTTGTAAGTGTAATGTTAACTGATTACTGTACTATGTACTGTGAAGTATTGTATTGGCAATATACAAGTTTAATATTAATGTATTACTACATACTCTGATCTATTGTTTATGTAATGTGTGTTCTGATTTAGTGCATATTTATCCTATATTGTTGCTTTTGTTTACATCTCCAGGTCCCTCCTTTATAATAGGCATCTAATACTATTGGGTCCTTTCTGGTTAACAAATTTCTGATAAACGGATAACATAAATCTTCTTTATTTTATTTTTCCTTCTCTACAGCAGAAGTGGGACAGAGTGAATTTAGTACACTGGGAAAGAAGGCACGGGGGGGAGTTTAAAGGATATATTTGACAAATAACTTGAATGTTGGTAGTGGAGGGTACAGAAGACTAGTGATGTGTGGAAAAGAACTTCCACCAACAGAATTTGTGTGGAAGGCAGACTTTCACTTCCATTAAAGTTCTGAAGTCTTTTTGGTAACCTTCCAGGAAATTCCAGCTTCAAATGGTAGAATAAATGTATTAACGGTGGATTAATGTATTAAACTGCAGATGAAAATTCCATGAAACTGATTAGTGGTCAGTTCTGTGGACATTCTTTTGCCATTTTAAATCATGAATCCACAATTCATATATTCATTCTGCAGTTCAGTGAGTCACTGAACTGAAGAATGAATGTACTATATTAATTGAGTATCATCGGTCCCATATTAATTTAATATTTCTCTTGCTGGAGTCTAGTGGTACCACCCATGCTACCTTCTGGCTCTGTATTTACATAATGTTTCCCTTGTATCTAGTGGCACCCCCACCCTCTGATCCTCAGCCCCATATTATCTGAATTATTCGCTGGTGTCTAGTGGAAACCCCCATCCTCTGATTGCTGGAATCCTATTAAATATATGTTCCAAGTGACTAGAGGGTGTGAGGTGCCACCAGGCAAAAGATAAACATTTATTTAATAGGGGTCTGACAATCAGAGGGTGGAGGGGTTCCACTAGACACCATGCTAAGTTTTTTTTTATTTACCAGGGATGGTGCAGAACTAATCACTGAACTGAGGAATAATTACATGAATTGTGGATTAATATATTAGTTTTGTAGTTTTTGGGTGTTATCCACTGATAAGAAAATTACATGGAAGCCCAGCTTTACAGAAGACTATGGGCCAGTTTTTGGAAAGGTGATGTTTGACCCAAGGTGCCTACACCAAATGGGTATGATGAAAGTGTCATCATTGTGGTAATCCTAATTTTCAAATGCAGGCTACTTTGATAGCGGGATGCCTTGCACCTAAGCCACCCTGCTCCACCCTTGCAAAAAAAATGCCCTTGCACCAGGTCATAAGGGGGGGTTGCACCCCAGTGGGGCTACACTATCCCGTTATTTGTAATTTTGGCAGTCCTAATATGGATGCAGCAGGGGGCTCTGCTTAGCCAAACCAGGAGGTGGTCTAAGGGATTTGCACCACTGTCACACACTGTGGAGATTGGAGGGGCCTGAACATAGGGGGATGGGGGCAGAAGTAGCATGGAGGGTGCCTTAGGGTGCATCGGGGAGATTGGAGACTAGCAGAGTGATGACGTGACACCTGATAGTAATGCCTTTTCTAATGCCAGGTGATCAATCAGCTCATAATCTGTGGAGGATTTGGCAGGGAAGGAATGTGATCTGGACCCAGGTGGGCATTGCCCTGTTACCTGCCACAGAGGTGCCATTATCTACAACACCATAGGTGGGAACTATTGGCTGCAGGATATAGGCAGCCAGTGGTGGAGGGGAATGTTCTTTGGGCACTGCAACAATCACCTGGCACCCAGCTCCCTGTATTGTGGCAGGCTGCCTCCCACCTACAGGGTTGTGGATCATGGTACCTTGGGGCAGGTGCCAGGGATGTGCCCACCTAGGGCCAGATCATGTTCCCTCCTTGCTAACCATCCATGGACACAAGCTGATTGGCCACCTGGAAGTGGAAGGGTACCCTGCTAGGTGCCACATCAACACCCTGCTAGTCTGCCATCTCTCTGATGCCCCCTAGGGCACCCCCTATGCTGCTTCTGCCCCCACCCCTTCCTGGCATGCATAGTAACCCCCCAGCTTTGTGGCCCTTCTAGTTATTATATGTGGTCCCTACACCTTAATAAGCCTCCCACTGTAAACCTTAGACAAACCGTATGTTATATACATTATGGCAAATCACTACTAACTTGTAGAACATTGTCACTTACCGTGCAAGTGTAAGTAGCCAAGAAAGCATTATGATTCCATTTTATTCTGCTTAGTAATAGCATGTAGTAAGCCAAGACATTTGTCTTTGTCGTATTCTTATATCTTAGCCAGCACTGCCATCTTTTGGAGCTGTGCAACACTGTACTTATTATGTAATATTGCACGTTTTTGTACTATGTATGAGCTCTTTGTTCATAATCAGCCGACAATTCACTTTCAATATAATGTTATCTATAACTGTGGAGCCTCCTCACGTTTGCCCAATAGAGCCAGCCTGTAACTCTAACAGTAATTATAATATACATATGAACTTGCTTTTACCATAGTCACTATCTTACTATAAAAACTGTTGTATTATGGATTCTCACTGAGACCATCATAGGGGGATTAATATACTCCGACTCCCAGTTTCAATTTGGCTGAAGATACAGTTTAAGGTGTAAGTCTAATCCTTGTAAGTAATAAACAAGTTATTACTGCTTTGTCACTTGCTTGTCATTTCTTCTGCTGGTTTATTACTATCCAGAATCTGAAAAGGGCTATGTGTTCCCTAACAATTGGTGCCGTGACTCAGATGGTCTAGATTAGTAAAGATTCAGTTGCATGTTGGCTTACCCTTCCCCTGTGGGTATTAAGTAGGAGTATACATCCATACCAGCTCACCCATATTTTGTTATGAATGCTGCAGCATCTTGTAAGGTCTGGCTGCTTACTTGGTGAAGTTGATTTTGCCTCACCTTGTTCAATGGCAGTTTTGAGCTCCAGGACTGCGTTGAGTATAGATTGCCCAACCATCTGCCTTTTCAACCACTGTGGATGCATACACAATAGACATGACTACAGATGGGTTGATTTGAGGCGGGGGGACTCTCAGACTGAGACTGTCATGGGGGGATTAATATACTCCAGCTACCAGTACGAGTTTGGCTGAAGATACTGTTTTGGGTGTAAGTCTAATCCTTGTAAGTGATAAACAAGTTATTACTGCTGTGCCACTTGCTTGTCATTTCTTCTGCTGGTTTATTACCATCCAGAATGTAAGGAGGGCTTAGTGTTCCCTAACATAGTGTTGCACCAGGTGGGGTGCCATAACCCTGTGTGAAATCTCTACAGGTGTGTCAACTGTTTGGTGCAAGCTTCCATCCACAGCAACTTCTGGATCATTGGCACAGGGACCCTTCTTTTATAAAACTGGGTAACTGGGTGCAGGGTCCCTGACGCTGCCTGAGTTTATCATAGCCCTAAAGTGATTCAACTTGCATTGCTCTAAGGGCTGTTTTAAAATTGGCCCCTTTATTTTTTATTCATTTTTGCCTTTGAGTGAAAATTTAATGAAGTAGGCTGCTACAGATAGATACAAAGTATGTACATGACAGTGATGAAGAGGATGTTTCAGTGAATTGGTGGTGTGACAGGTGAGCATGGGTGTGGGAAGTTATTTGTGTGCAAACCATAAGGAAAAGAACTGAAGCAAAAAGGTATGCAGGGGAGGAAAGGTGAAGGAAAAGTTTCCACCATGCCAGTTCTACCAATTAATAGTTTTATAAGCATTGGTAGTAGTAGTTGTGGTAGGGCAGGGGCTCTACCTGAGAGAAGGGCTAGGGCTGGCTGCATGATAATGTGACAAAAGAAACCATGTATCATCAGTCCCCACAAATCTAGCAGTTCTCCTCATAGCAAGCTGCCTTCCCAGCTTGGCATCCAGTACATCTAGTGTTGAAAGCTCTCTGAGCAATCCAGAAGTACACAAACAGCACAATCTTCCTCCCTCACATGCCTCAAGACAGCTCTGGTCCTCACCAGGCTCTATTCCCACTACATGTAATATGACATGAGACAGCCAAAGTCATGACCAGTCACATTTTCTGGAACCATGTTTTCTTTTTTTTTTTTAATCACAATTATGTGAATCAGGTTTTCTGAAATCATGGTTTCCTGAATCATATTTTCTTGAATCCCATTTTCTGAAACCTAATATAGATTATTTGTGTAAACTAATGTAAGAAAATTATAGTCAAGACTAGTCACATCATGTAAAATGAAGTGAGAAAGGCAAAGTCGAAATATGTCATATTTTAGTGAAACACATTTTCATGTATCAGGTCTTTTCAGATCTAATGAAGCAACTTAATGTTAGATGAAATGAGAAAGGCAAAGAAAGACAATAGGGGTTTCCCTATTGGAGGGTAGCCTAGGTTGTCAGGGGCTCCCTGGTATTAGCATCGCCAAGGGCTAAGACAGGGAAGGGGTGGCCAGGAGCTTCAAGGGAGGAAACAGCAAGCAAAAAGGGGAGGAGGGGGACAGGGGTGCAGGTGGGGACCTGATAGGGGAGGAACAATGAGGTCACAGGGATTTGAGATCAAAAAAGGGAAGGGTCTAGGATATGTGAGCTGGCAGGGCATTGGGTGGTAGGTAGGTAGGGGAAGAAGCAAAAGTGGTAGATAAGGGGCTACAGAGAGAGAAGGATATCCCTGTTTTCTGCAGCTGTTTTTCAGGAGATTCCACCCACCCACCTGAATTAAAAAGAAGTTTCCAAAAGTGATGGGTTGCCCGGTGAGGGCTACAGGTAAATTCACAGGATGGAGGGTTGCTGTTTGAGAGCAACAGGACATGTGAAGTGGCGAGAGCGAGGCCCAACTGAAGGATGGTCTGGCTTGGGAAAAAATGAGGCCCAGCTAAGGCGGTGCAGAAAATCCAGAATTAAGAGTTATTAGGTCAGCACACTAGAGCCAATGAAATAAAATGTGGAAATAGTCAGCATGTGAATAAAGTTGTATATAAATGGAAATGTTTAAGAATTTTGGTGCTTGTGTGGGAAATGTAATTTAAAGAATTAATTGATTAAATGTATTAAAATATGGTACAAATCTACCCAATAAAGAAGTCAGTGGTTAAACCGAGACAAATGTGTGAGTGTGGCTGATTTGGGGTGGGTCCATGTGACAAATCAAATCATAGAAAATGAGGGAAAAAAGGCAAAGTCAAGAACAGCCAGACTTCTTCAAATCACATTCTCTCAAATGATATTTTCTAAGCATATTTTTTCCATCGTATAAGAGGCAGTATGCATGCAGATGGAGCAAGGGTCTAAAGAAGGCATCAGAGCTGTTGATTTCAGTGCAGAATCTGCAGCCCTTAGCATGACCATTTAAATTGTGCATCTAGTTGAATGCAACTTACAGCATTCTTTACAATTGTCTACAGTAACCCAAGAAAGCAAGGCTGGTGGTGTTAGTAGCCATGGTGGCACTGATGATGTGGGGCAAGAATTACAGTGATGTTAATGGTGGTGGTGAAGGAGTAGGTGTTGACACCAACATGACTTCATTAGTGTTATTGCAACAGATAAAATAGACAAAACAAAAAAAAATTATAACAAAATGAAAAATACATTCATGAAGGTATGATATTGTGAATGGCAATGTACAGTAAGTCATACATTTAATGTCTTATTTTCTGTACAGAAAAGTATATGCCTTGAGGTCAGCAATCAATAATAACTATTACTGTAGCTCACACTGGGTTTTAGTGCTGTAGTGACCTTAGCTAGTTATGCAGCCTCTTATCACAACCCCACAAACAGTAATCCACAGCAGATACTTGCCCACAGCATGAGCCACAAAAATGCTACAGTAATTAATTGTCTTGTTTACTTCAAAGCTCTCATCCCCTCCCATTTGTAGTTTTCTTCACCACATGCCAATTTCCACAATGGGAACTGAAGTAGTTTGGATGAATTTCCAGAGCTGAACATTTTCAAGCCCAAACTGAACTTTAATGTGGTTCACTTTTCTCGCACTTCAGTGCTTTAGCCCTATTTACACTGATCACTAATTGTAAAAAAAAGATCTATATCATGTAATTATGATCTGTCCCTGGTATGAACAAACTAGCCAGAGCCGATAGGGCTGTGAAGAGCTACCAAATTACCAAAGTTAACAATGTGCATAGAAATTATGCAACACCCAGGTGTAACTTCGCAATTTTTTTGTGGTATTGCACCAGATTTTCAACATAGCCTTTTTGAAACCCCTCCTCATGAAGAGTGCCAGTGTCATTTTGTTCACTTGTCCCAAAAGGTGATTTTGTAGAGCGAACATGCTATTCTGTGCCACAGGTGTGAAAACACATTTTGGGCAGGTTGTGGAAAATGGCAGCTGCACTGTTTTGAAGGAGGTGTGCAAAAATAGCAATTCTACTAGCCCTGTGAAAGGGAGGTACATTTTCTGGCAAAGAGAGGGTTAAAGAAATCCTGGGAGAGAGGAATACAGCCATGTTTTACAACATCAGAGAAAAGAAGCACATGGGAACATAAGGTAAACAGAGAAGGGTGGCTATTTTTCAAGGCGGGAGTTTAGCTGAGAAAATATACTTCAAGGTAGTGCTGTGCATCATCTTGTTGATAAATGTAACTATGATTAGGGTTTCTTTTGTTATCTCTTTCTTATGCTAAGCAAGCCTGTTCTTATTTATTTGTATCATGTTAAAATTATTCTCCATAAGTGTTGTATGAAGTTGAGTGATTAGACTTGGGGAGAGGAGAGGTGATATGAACTCTTACTCTTCTCTGTAGCCTTTTTGTTGGTTGTCATTGGGGGTAATAAAAGTCTCTGGTGTAGAGGTGTCCACACCTATCAACTTACTGTCTTTCAAAATCACTGCATAATTTTGTAAATCAAAGACTCATCTTACTAAATGTTGGTACAGGTTGAATTGTTGCAGTTATCTAGTTGGGGACTACTTTGTCTCTGTGTCTTGAGACCGACAAGTTTGGCTTTCTGCAGGGTATGTGCAGTTGTTGTGTGTGCAGTGGAGTGTGTGTCTGCGTGCATATGAGTGTGTGTGTGTATGTGTGTGTGTGTGTGTCTATTTCTAGATGCTGAGATGTGTGTAGTCTAGAGGAGCAGCTGATTTGTTTATTGGCTGTGTGGTTTTGTGCCTGTGTGTTAGTGTTGGTCATAGTGCTCGCTGCTGGTTGAAGGAAAGAAATCAGCAAGTGGATAAACACACCCAGGGAAAGACTGAGTAACAAGGCAAGGCAGCCTATAGAGCACAGAAACTAAGGAAAGACCCTAACTGAGACATCAGGCAATGAGGAGAGAAGTGTCTGAAATGAGAAACCTACCTCCTCCCCAAACTCTAACTGAGAATAAAGCATCCCCTGCTTCCAGAGTGTTTTTTTTTTTGTTGTAGTGGTTGTTTAATGTTTGCTCTGCTGTATGTATCTCTTTTTGCATCAACTTGCTGCTCCCTGAGTCCCAGGCACTTAGGGAACAATTTACCATTGCCACCTGGCTGTCTTGGGGGGGGAGGATTAAATCACTTAGACTCTACTACCATGCTACTGGTTCAACGTTTTGTAGTATTCTCCTCCCACCTAAAACAGACCTGGTCCTAGCAGTTTGCTCCAACAAACCCAATGCCAGCTGCTGACATTTTGCATAGCTTAGCACCCAGATGAGTTTGTCATTTGTTGTTTTGCTTGTTTAACCCCACTAGCCAACTATTTTCAAAGAGATCTGCGCAAGATGCATCTGTTGCTAATTTATTTTAACCAGGAGAGAGACACTAAGCTGAAGCTTGTTTATAGGTGCGACCTGGGAGCACAAGGAAATTAATCACACAGTACACAAGTGAGGACTGTGGGATTCAAACTCAGGTCTCCAGATTTACAGCTCAGAGCCTTAAGCCACTGTGCTAAACTTACTTTAATTTAACTTTTCTTAAGGTTACCCTTAACATCCGTCCAGCTAATTACTTTGCTTGCTGAACCACCCCCAGCAATGCCTAATTTACTTGCTTTGTTAGTTTGTTACCATGCTGTTTGCTTCCAATGTGCCCCCCTCCCACACGCACATTTGGGGAAACTGGTTCTTGAAACAGCCCCATGGTGACAATTCAGTTAGCCTGGAATTTTACTTTTTTTAGTATGGTGGCTTTCCAGGATGGTTGGGGGGGGGGGGTGTTGTTTGCTGCAAACAAAGTGTCTGTCAGGAAGCTGTTTCCCTGTTGTTGCCCCATTTACAGCTCAATTGCCAAGGAGGTAATGAGTTAACTCCTAGTCTGCTGAAGGAACTAGAATGAATCTATTTCAGCTGGACAGTCTGCAGCTTTGAAAAGTTCAGGATGCACTTGTGAGACACTGGCAAGCAATGGAGCAGAGGTGTTGCACGGCAGCGTGCTTGCAGAGTGTGGTCAAGTGTAAGGCATCAAAGATGTTTAACAGCAGCATGCTAACACACACACACACACACACACATACACATTGGCTAGTTTTCCATTAGCAGGTTCTACAGACCTGCCACTAGAGGGATTCTTGGTCTTCTACATAAATCACTGTACTCATTCGTGGGCAAAGTGGCCTTCATTATCATTCTACTTCTTTCCCGGTGCTGCTACAAGGGGTAGCTGTAGTTGAGGTTCCCCTAAGCTTCTCTCAACAGGCTGACAACTTCCTTAAAATTGCCTGTGCGACAGCTCTGCAGCTGAAAACAGGAAGCCCTCAGTGTCTGCCATCCACCCTTCAGACTCAAGTCAGATAGATGCTAGAACCCTATTATTACCTACTCTGCACTGTCATACCAATAGATACCGATATAATCCTCTGCAGAGAGCCAGCACGCCTGGGCACCCTTGATTGGTGCGGCACTGCCATAGGGGGATTGTGACCGGTACGCCCACTTGCCTGCTTTGCTCGGATTGGGGCACCTTCTCTATAGCCTGTTACAGTGTTCCCTTCTTAATTCTGACTTCTCAGCTCTCGCTTTGACCTGAAATTTTCTCCAACCCCTACCACCCCTCTCCCAGGCCTCCTTTAAATACACTCATGATCCGCCTCTATATCATATTACTGCTTCATTGGCCTAGTTTTGACTGCTGCCAACCTATGATTGGTATCTGAGTGTGGCCAATAAGACTGCCCTGTGTGAATATCTCTTGAGTCCCGCCACTAACTAAGCTGCTCCTGCTCTCCTTGTTCCCCTTACTGCTGTATTTTCCCATCTAGGTTTTAAGTGAGTACCTAGGTGGGCAAATTACTTGCCTAGAAAATATTGCACTAATACAAATCACAAGACCACTCAGTCTGAGACCATGGCTCTCCTTATTGTGTTTTATTGCTCCTAATCTGCAGAGTTCTCAGCAATACAGTGCAATTTGAAGTACCTCAAAGCAATTCAGTTCTCCAACGTACCTTATCAATACCTAATGTTATAACGGTCTACCGTGCAGACACTATGTCATTCTCCTCTCTCCTTTTAGCCTATTCCCCCCATTTAGCCTACACCCCCTTGCTACTGTCCTCACCTATGTCTATTCAAGCACTTACATTGATCACGATCAACTGTCATTACAGTGGTGCCGCCTCTTGCGCAGCACGAAATGGTGCCACGAAAGAAATAAAAAGCAGTCTCCATTCTTATAAGCTCGTAAAGAAAGTTATACTGCTGCTTCTTCTCTGCTCAGGAAATGTGGAGCTCAACCCTGCCCCCCACACCCTACTCGCTTATCAATTTTGTTGAGGCCACAAGTCTCAAAATGATGATGGTCAACATTTTAAGCCTGCCTAAAAAACTTGTACAGCTGCAAGCCTGGGCTGCACATGTTAACCCTGACTTTATTATAATTACTGAGTCATGGTTAAAAAAGATGAACACTGATCAACAAATATCACTGCAGGGCTACAATTTATTTAGAGCAGATAGAGAGCCTAGAGGCGGGGGTGTGGTTATCTACGCCAAATCTAAGTACTCGGTCACCGATATTAGTTGCAAATATCTAGCCAAGGAATTTGAGTTAGTTTCGCTGAGCCTTCATCTCCCCTCCTCGGAATGTATCACTATCCCAGGTGGCTATAGACACCCGTCTGGTGGTGATGAAGTCCTTAATCTTTTGAAATCCATGTTCGTAGATGCAAAAACTGAAACAATATTTCTAGGAGATCTAAATATGGACTGGCTGTCACCTAAATCACACGGCCTCAAATCCCTTTGTGACAAGCAAGGTCATGGGCAATTAGTCAGTGAACCCACTAGGAACAACACTCTAAATACTGCCAACAGTTCCATTCTAGATGTGGTACTAACCACCCATCCACACAAAACATCTCATTCAGCAGTGTTTCACAATGACATGAGTGATCATGGAATTGTTGCTTGCATAAGATCTCAAATTAAGGCCCGGCCGCAACCCATCTTTATAACAAAAAGATCCTTTCGCAAATTCAGTGCAGTAAACTTCCTATCTGACCTGAGCATGATAAGATGGCAAGATCTCTACCTAGCCAAAGATGTCAACAAGGCAGCTTACATCCTTAATGACAAACTCACTACAATAATAAATAAGCATGCCCCTTTCATCAAAGTAAGGGTACGGAACAATTCCAACCCCTGGTTCACCTCGGATCTCAAGGCAGCCCTTATAGCTTGAGATAAGCTCTGGGGTAAAGCTAGACATTCCAATTACTCTTCGGATTGGCAGGCCTTTAGAACAGCAAGGAATAACTGTGTGAAAAAACTTCACTCTGCTAAAGCTAACTATTATATTTCTACTCTTGAACAAGCTAAAGGTAACCCTCATAAAATATGGAAGACTATCAAAGCTATAGAAGGATGGCCCATGGCCCCCTCTGTCCCAAAAAAGATAGTTGCAAGTGGCAAAATTGTGGAAAACAAGTCCCTAATCCTGGAGGAACTTAACTCCCACTTTGCCACAGCTGGATTAGCTTTTGACTCGTCACCTTATGCTGGTGCTGCAGTGAGCCAGCATACCCCTGCCCCTACATCTAGTCCTGCACCCAGCCCCTTCCAACTGAGTGAGATAACTTATAAAGAAGTAGAAGATTCTCTTCTTAACTTAGACACCAAAAAAAGTGCAGGGGGCGATGGCTTAGAACCCTTTTTCCTAAGGTCAGGCTACGCCCATCTCACTGCCCCAATTCTCCACATCTTCAATCTTTCCATTACATCTGCTACTGTGCTGTCCTACTGGAAATCAGCACGTATCCTCCCTCTATTTAAATCTGGTGAACCATGCGATATAAACAACTATAGGCCTATCTCCATATTGCCTATCCTTTATAAAGTTCTCAAAAAACTGATCCATATTCAGTTAAAATCTCACTTGGAAACCTTCTTTTTCATTAACAGCTCAATCGACTTCGGGCTAATCATAGCACAATCACTGCACTGAAGTAACCAATGATTGGATCTCTGCTATAGATGATAAGAAGGTAACTAGCAGTCTTTTGGACCTCAACAGCGCTTTTGATACTGTTGATCACAAACTATTAGTCAATTGCCTTGCAAAGTTGGGTGCCACATACCATACCACCCAGTGGTTCTCTAGCTACCTAACTGGAAGATTCCAAAAGTAAAGCAGGAAGGCTTTTTTCTGCTGCTTGCCAGTTGCAAGAGGAGTCCCCAAGGATCCATCTTAGGCCCTATCTTGTTTTCTTTGTACATTAATGACTTAGATGATAACATATCTACGTCCAATCTGCACTTTTGCAGATGATGCTGTGTTAATATACTTCTGGCTCATCGTTATCTGAAGTCAAGGGAGTGCTTCAAGCGGACTACGCACAACTTGAGCATAATCTAATAAAGGCAAAGCTTTTGCTCAATGCTAAGAAGACTAAAGCAATGATATTCTCCCGCAGTGCTCTCACAGGCCTCCCCCCCAATACCCTTGCCCAAGACTTCATTGTCACCACGCTAAACGAGCCTCTGGGAGTTGTAACCAAATTTAAATATCTGGGTATCTGGATTGACAATAAATTACCTTTCAATGACGAAGTCGAAGATGTCACTAGAAGGTTAAAAGCAAGGTTAGGTTTCTTCTACAGAAATAGGCTCCTTTTCCCCCTTGAAACTTGAAACAAGCTTGTACAGGCCACTTTTCTCCCTCTACTCGACTGTGGTGATGTAATCTATTCCTCCACCACTCTTGCAAATCTAAGTAAACTGGACATCCTTTATCACCATGCGTTATGGTTCATTACCAACTCCCCTTACTGTTCGCACCACTGTGACTTATATGCAGCTGTTGGTTGGACATCCCTTACTACTAGACGCCTGCTCCATGCTGGGCTATGGACTCTTAAACTGCTCCTGCAGAAATTGCCAAGCTATCTCTCTTCCCTTATTAGTATCTCACATAGTGCATACTCGTTAAGAAAATCTGACTTTATTATGCTTGACATACCAAGGATGCGGACCTCCTTGGTAAATGTGTATTGCATATGCCCTTCCTCCATTTGGAACCAATTACAAACCGTACTGAAACTAACTAGCACAGTTTCAATAAACTTCTACAAATCGCTAAGTTCAGCCAAAATAAAAGACACCTGTAACTGTCACTAAGTCTCTTCCTTCCCCATGTGTGCCATATTTATCCACTGGTAAGGTATAATTGCTTTGTCATATTAACGGCTTTCCCTTCCCCTTCTACTCCTGGCTTTATCTATGCTTACGCTCCACTGCTACTCTATCAAATCACTCCCCCCCATATCAGTTGTAGTCTGTTGTTTGTTCTAGCTGCCAAAATATATATATTGCACACACCAGTCATCATGTTTCATTTATCAGTATACAACCTGTAAGTCACTTCCCTGTCTCATATTAATGTTTACCACCTGCGGTCACCCTATGTGGTACCCTTGTATGTATATCCAGCCGGTATCATGTAACATGCATTTCATGTATATACTGTTATTACCTATCTATGTTTGTACTTTAAGTGTTTATGTCACAGGACCTCCTTGTGAATGAGCTTGCTCAATGGAGTTTTCCTGCAATAAACTTGAACTTGAACTTGAACACACACACACACACACACACACACACACACACACACACACACACACACAGCTCTTATTCCCAAGTGGCCAATCATTGCAGAGGGTTTCAAGCTCCGCTGGGCATTTGGAAGAATACTTCTAAATCTCCAATGGAAGGTTCCATGATTGGCTGTTTTTAGAGCTACGGTCTGATCCCAATAGGGCTGTAGGCTCTGCCCACAGCCCTAAAAACCAAGGAAAGTTTGGTTAATTCCAATTTGGAATAATATTGCAACAACTGATTTGATCCTGTTAAAGAATATTCTTTTTACTACAAAGGATGAATACACAATCCAAAAAACTGCAGGTTATTTATGGGCAATATCAAGAATCAAAGCCAAACAAAAGTAAACAGATTTTCTGATTCTATTAAATTAATCTAACATTAGGGTACTGCTGTTTTCATGTTTTCAGACTTAACACTTAGAAGAATAGGGTGTTAATGTGTTTTGATAGAGAAGGTTTACAAATGCACTGTTCCAAGTACTGCATTATTTATTGATGTAACTGCACTGATCCCTTTCTAAAATATTTTTGTATTGATGGCTGTCTATCTATTTATATGTAATATTGTTTCTTGATATTGAATTGTCTGTTATCTTCTGTCTATATTGTCATATGTATGTGATTATTTATAATATTGAAATGGTCTATGATGATCAATAAACATTCTAATTCAGTTCACTGACCTAGCTGTTAGACAGTCTGCACCTGGTCATTTTGGAGCCACTGATGAACATATACACAACTTCATCCATATCCTTATAGCACATCAAATATATAAAATAAGAAAAAAAGAAAATGAAAAGAAAAATACATCCATGGAGGTGCACTGTTGAGATTGCCCATATAATGCCTCATGTATAATGCCTTTTTCATTTCTTTATGCTTTTTGTGAGGCATAACTAGTTTTATTTAGGCAACTGATGGTATTATTTATAAAATTTAAAAATCAACGGAGCCACAGGGAATATACTAATTGGCATAGAGGTAAGGCAGAGACTACATGGAGGTATATACCTTGAGGTCAGCAATCAATAGTAACAATTGCTGCGGCCCACGCTGGGCTGGAGTAGTCTTACTAAGTTTAACAGACTCTCACCACAACACCAAAAACAGGTATCTGCAGCAGCTGCTTGGTTGTAGGTTGTGTAACAGCACACATATTTTGTTTCTGCTTTCATAAACAGTGCATTAGGGAGAGCAAAGGCACAGAGCCAGCTAAAGCTCATGAGAATTAGTGGGGATTAAGTCAGCAGCAGTGACTATGGGAAGCTCTTCTCCAGGTTTATGATCTGGAGGGGTCATTAACCCTTCTGCAGGAACTTTCCAGAGCTCCATGCTCCACTCATGGCAGGGAAAGAAGATATATTTTTCTTGTGACATTGGCTCAGTTGGAGCTCACAGCTGCACCCCCACTCCCCTAGGGGCCCACTGGTTTCAGTTTGGTGGAAAGTGGAGGGAAGGGGGATGTGTGGCAGGGGCAGTCACAGGGAGGTAAATCAGCTTCATACCATCCCATCAGCAAATCACTTTGCACCCCTGTAGGAGACTTGGGTAACTGCCTCCACAATTGGGACTCCTGGTCTTTCAGGAAAATAGCAGTGACAACCTGGTAACACCCAGGGGTGAGAATAAGAAGACAGCTAGGAGAATCTTAGTGGTCAGGATTCTATGATCACAGGAGTAGAAAGGGTGGTGGGTGGTGGGGAAGAGGGGTTGGGGTGGTCAGGTGCCTTACTGGGGCATAAGCCATCTGGGACATAGACAGAGAAGGGAGGAGAGGGGAGAGGGGAGAATAAAGTAGCAGTGCTGGTACATTTGGGAATCAGTGATCTGCTGAATGAGCCCATGGAACAAGTGAAGCAGACCTTTCAGAGCCTAGGAGACATTGCAGGCACACTTAACCTCCCTGATCTTTTCCAAGGTCCTCCCTGTGTGGAGTAGGAGGGAACAAAAGACAGAGTAAGGATGGAAGAGATAGAGGAATTAAATTGGTGGTTAAAGGGATGGTATTAGGAGAAAGGGTACCATTTTGGGGGGACTGGGGGAAATTTTGGGATAGGAGGCTCTTCAAAGGTGATAGCCATCACCTAATAACAGAGGAGACTAGCACCCTGGGGCAAACATTTGATGTTTACAATAGACAGTTAGTGACTTCAGGGAACAATGATACTAGGGGAGACATGGTAAAGGAAGTTTGGGAGGTGAGCTTTGCTAGTGCTACTCCTATACTGAGGGCTTGTAGCAGTAAGGTGGGTAAAATAAGATTGAGTTTCAAAAAGGAGCAGTGGAAGAGGCAAAGAGAGGAAGACTCTTAGGGTCTGCAAGCAATAGGAAAAATAAGGTAAGGAGAAATGAATGGAATGCAGGTGTAGGATAAGATAACAGCAAAAGAGAATCCAGAGCTATTTGGAAGGGGGGTCTGCCTTAAGGCTAGGAGTCTGGGTATTAACCCTTGCATGGCTGTGGACTGATATATCAGTCCAAAACTCATATATGTTCTAATTCTGTCAGCAGCCTAAGGGTTAAAATGAGTGAGCTGCAGGCATTGGTGACTGACACCAAGACTGACCTTGTAGCCATCACAGAAACTTGGGCCACAGAGAATAAAGGCTGGGATTACCAGGGAAGCCAGGGGTAACCAGGAGAGCAGGGACTAAGTAGGAGGCAGAAGTTGTAGTGGTGCCATGACCAGCGCAGAGCCCTGACTGCAGGTATGGACAAAAAGTGATAAATAAATAAATAAAATAAAAAGAAATACTTTCACAAGGTACAAGGAAAGGTGAGGAGAAGAGGAATGGGAAGAGTAACAAAAAAAAAACTATGTAAGCAAACAGGATGGTCAGGTAGGTAAAGGCAGACATGAAGCTGTGTATTATGGAGGGGGTCAAGGGTGAGGAAACACAATTCTTCAAATATATCAGGGGCAAAAAGCAGGGAGGGGGTATTGTTAGGCTACAAGAAAAGGGTAGGGTTATAGAGAAAGTTGAACAGAAAGCAGCTGTCCTTAATGATTACTTCTGCACTATCTTCACAAGGGTAGACAAAGGATTGCTGCCTGAAAGTGACATCATGGCGGCCATTTGGGGCATTCCAAAACTGAGGTAGCCAGTGTTTACTAGAAAAAAAGGGGTGCAGAACTGGCTAGAAGCTGTAATGGTAGTTATGGCCCCAGTGCTGGATGGGATGCAACCAAGAATGCTCAAGTAATTGGCAGCAGAATGGGCTGAACCTTAGTAGGGCAATTTAATAGCTCAATTCATACAGGGGTAGTTCTGAAAGACTGGATTGTAGTGGATGTAATCTGCTACACAAGTGGAGGACAAGAAGCAACCAGGGAATTCCATACCTGTAGGCATTGCCTCTTTAGTGGGTAAGCTGATGAAGTCACTGATCAAAGAGGACCTTATTGACTACCTCGACTGCAGTGGTCTACAAGATAGTAAACAGCATGGGTTTAGAGCATGGAGGTCTTGCTAGACCAACCTGCTATTTTTATTTGACTGGGTAAGAAAGGTAGTAGATAAAGCCATGCTGTGGATTTACTCTGCTTCAATTTCAGCAAGGCTTTTGACTCAGTGCCACACATAAGACTGCTGAAAAAGCTAAAGAACCTTGGAATGTATATGGACATATATGGATGGGTACCTGGGTGAAGTAGAAACAGCTAAGGGTAGTGGTAAACAGAGTCAGATCGGCAGATGGGAAGGTCATGAGTGGTGTGCCATATGGATTTATCCAGGGTCCTTTCTTCTTCAAAATGTCTATCAACGACATTGTAGAGGGCATCCAGGGCAAGTTGTGTCTCTTTGCAAATGACACAAAGCTCTACGGTAGGATAGATAGCAAGGAAGGGATCTAGGAGATGCAAAGGGATCTACAAAGGCTAAAGACATGGTCAAATGTTTGCAATAGAAGTTCAACACCAAAAAGTGCAAGGTTATGCACTTAATGAAAAAACCAGGGACAGAGTACTGGATGGGAGGGATTAAACTGAGCACTATGGCAGAGGAAAAGGGGATGAGAGTCATCATCAGTAATGCTGCTAAACAATCTAACCAATGAAACAAGGCAATCAAGGCCTACAGTAAGGTTAAAAGGATGCTGAGATGTATCAGAAAGGGTGCAGACAGCAGGGAAAAGGAGGTGCTACTACTTCTGTATAGGTCACTGATGAGGCTGCATCTGTAATACTGTGCTCAGTTCTGGAGTCCTCACCTAAGGAAGGACAGACAGTGCAACACAGCATGAAAAAGATAATTCAGGCCAACAAGCAGCTCTTATGAAGATGGTCTCAAGGCACTGAACATGTACTCACTGGATACCAGGTATAGGTTGGATATGATGGAGATCTTCATGTCCTTTAAGGGAATATACTAGGTGATCTGTGTGGCACTATTTAGCAGGAGTAGAGAGTCAAGTACCCGTGGTCATGAGTGGACACTGGTGGTGGAGTTGTTAAGAGGTATGTGATGAAGTTCAGTTTTATGTAGGTGGTGGTGGAGCCACAGAACACTCTGCAAGCAGAGGTGGTTGGTGCCAAGACAGTTCATGGTTTCAAGCATGGATGGGACAGAGTGAAGGGTCTGGTAGTTGCTGTGGTTGGTACCAGTAAGGAAGGAGGCAGGGTGGTGGACAAAGAGGTATAAAATCTTGTGTGGACAACAGATCCTAGGACAGATAAGGAACTCTGGGCAGACAAAATGGACCTCTGGTCTTTTTCTGCCTTCACTGTTTTTTTTCTTGTTTCTGTTTCCATGCTTGCCAACAACACCTGCCACAAATGCACTACAATAATTAATATTCACTGTTGACCTCAAGGCTCTCCCCATTTGTAGTCCTCTTTTCCCCCAAGCCAATTACTGTAATGAGAGCTGAAGAAGTTTTGATAAATTTTCAAAGTCAAACAAAATTTTCATGCCCCATCTTGAAGCTGAACTGAACTTTACTGTGGCTCACTTTTCTCACACGTTTGCCATGTTAACACTGATCAAGCTCTTACAGTCTGAACCTGGTCATTTTTGTAGCCAGTGGTGTACACCACTTAAGAATGCCAGCTTTGACTCTAATTTCACACCGGTGTCTTGTGAACTGCGTTGTGAAACCCATCCTGCAATGAACATTTTGGTGTATTGTGGTGCTAAATTATCCTCAAGTAGTGATGTGGGTGGAGGCCATTATTAACACTGTACTTAAAAACACCCACACCAGTTCACGTCCTTCAGGAGTGGAGCAGATGATCCACACTGGCTTGATGCCTGCACAGTTTAAATTCACAAATGTACATAAGTATGGCTATCCAAACCACCTACACTGATGTAAAAAATGACCAATGTAAATGGGGCTTTAAGCCATGTTTAAACAGCAGTAGTGCTACGAATAAAATGCTGCAATAGTGTGGTCCAGTCCACTTGCTGCCCACATCCTGTCTACATGACCCCTCTTTGCACCACTGCAATCAGTGCTGGTGAGTGCCCGTGCATCTAGGGTGAGCCAGCCATCTGCTGGCCAATGGATGGGTTGCTGCGGTGCAGGCAGTTTACACTGCCACTTAAGCTGCTGTAAGCCACTCACTTATCTTTGTGCTGTCAGCTTGCCAGAGAATCTGTCAGTGTTTTAGTGAGCAGCTTACCCCAACTGGGCACACGTCCATGCAGTCACATTTGCACTGGAGCAACATGAGCGCATGTGTTACTCCAGTCAAATGTGACCATGTAAACAGGGCTTTAGTCTCTGTTCTCAGAAAAGATAGGATAGGTAAGAGGGGTGGAGGTGTACTTATCTACTTTAGGTCTGGTCTACATGTCACTGAACTCCTTGTTCCTGACATGGCCTCATCTCCTGCTGAATCTCTTATCATTTCCCTCAACCTTGGAAAAGTTAAAACAACTCATAATTGGATGTGCATATATGCCCCCCAGCCATGCTTCCACTGGTCTGCCCCTCTTTTCTAGCATCAGTAGCCAACCTTTCCAGCCATGACCTCACACTCTGTGGTGACTTTAACCTAGATTGGCTACACCCAGATGCAGAGGAAATGTGTCCCTTGCTTGCAGACTCTAGCCTTACTCATCTCCTCCAAGATCTTATGCATATCAACACCAAGTCTGGTAATCATACTCTACTTAACTGGATGGTCACCGAGTGCCCACACAAGAACAAAGCAGTGGGAGTACTCTCAGATTGCAGAACCTATCACTCTCCCACTTTTTGTGTGTGGAGAAACAACTATCCTAATCCACCTGCTAGGAACTCCCTGGTTCAGGCCATGTCTAGGTTTGATGTTGACAGTCTATCACCTCCATTAATAACACTGATTGGTGCCCCATCAAAACACTCCCTGATATAAATCAAGCCTTGGATTTCTTAGTATCCACCTTCACTCAGATAGTTAGCCACCATGCCCCCCTGAATAAATGTAGATCCAAGGTCATTGAGGTTCTGTGGCTTACCAAGGAAATTAGGATGCTTATATCCTTCCATGATAAAGTCTGGTGAGTGTACAAAAAGAGTGAACTTCCCTTCGACTGGCAAGTCTACAGACAATTCACAAACAAATGCAAAAACTCACTCCACAAAGTCAAGCGCCACCACTTCAAATCCCTGCAAGCTGAACACCTTTGTATCCCTAAGGAATTCTGGAGGCAAGTTAACTCCCTAGTTAAAGGGAAGGCTGTGAAAATCCCAAGCTCTATCACAGTCAATGGCTCCACCCTTGTTGATTCAGCCTCCATGGCCACCGGATTTAATCATTTTTTTACTGATCTTCACAAATATGACATTCTCTTCCATAACTCCTCCTCTCCAAACTCTGTACCAGTTCCTCTAACAACCCTTGGGGCATGACCTGAGTTCCACCTGTAGCTGGCCATGCTCAAAAACATGCAGCAGCTTCTCTCAAACTTAAAACCAGAGAGCTCTACTGGCCATGACTCCCTTGAGCCAACATTTCTTAAGTTGGGTGTACCAGCCCTTGTTCGCCCTGTCCGTGACCTATTCAACTGGTCTTTCCTCTCTAACTCCTTACCCAATAAATGGAAGGTGGCAGTGGTAGTTCCAGTTCACAAGTGGGGGGGAGTCCAACTCCATTGTTGACAACTACAGACCAATATCCATTCTTTGCCCACTGGCCAAGATCCAAGAACACATAGTTTATAACCACCTCCAGGACTACCTCAAATCTCACAATCTTCCTTCCCCTTGTCAGCATGGCTTTAGAAGGAAATGTAGTACTCTAACTGCCCTGATAAAAGTAACAACCAACATATTCCATGCTATGGACAATGGTTTCGCCTAAGGTGCCATCTTCGTTGATCTCAGTAAAGTGTTTGATCTGGTGAATCATGGTCTTCTGCTTCATTAGCTTCATCTCCTTGGTCTGGACGGCAATGAACTGAGCTGAGTAAAAAGCTGTCTGTCCTGCTGCTCCCAATGAGTTAAGTGGAATGGCTCCTTCTCCAAACTAAGTCCCGTTATCCGTAGTGTTCTGCATGGTTCCATTTTGGGTCCTATATTATTCTTGCTTTTCATTAACAACCTCTCCCATTTTTGTGTAGGTGCTTCCGTACAACTATAAGCAGATGACACAATCATCTATCACTCCTCTCGACACATTGAAAGTATCAATTGGGACCTTGCCTCTGACTTCACTTCTCTTGAAGACTGGTTCAACTGTAATCACCTTGTTCTTAATTAAAAAAAAACTAAATGTATACTATTTTCTCATCGTCCTACCTCAAAGTTAACTCCCCTCTCCCTTAGTATTACAACTCTCAATGGCGATACCTTAGAGGTAGTCTACTCCTTTAAATACCAGGGTTTCACCCTGGACTCAACACTCTCCTTCAGGACTCATGTCTCCATTATTGCAAAATCTCTGAACCAGAAGCTAGGACTCCTCTATCGAATCCATTCATTTCTCACGTCTGCCTCCTGCTTAAAAAAATGCCTCCTCATCTCTTCTTCCCTTCCTAACCTATGGTGCTCCACTGCTGCTTTTTAATAATTCCTCTTCCCCCCATCCCTCCTCTCCCAGGCTTAAAGTAGGGTCAGAAGGTTTGCCTTGGGGCCTATCACCCATTCACATCTCTGTGATATCCTCTCCTCTCTCAGCTGGTTACCATATGAAGCTAAATTGAGGTACTGTTCCTTGAGTCTCATATTTAAGTTAGTCCACAAATTTATACCTCCTTGCATTAGAGAACTGATACGCCACAGACAAGTGCCTTGCACCCTCCACTCTACCTCACTTCCCCTGCTAGTCATTCCAAATCTGCATCTAGCCATCTCCAGGAGATCTTTCTTGTTTGCTGCTTTCTCTGACCGGAACTCTCTTCCTTCCAACATCCCATCTTGTTGCTCTCTTCCTCTAGTCCAATCTAATTTATCTGCCTCTCTATCTGCCTGTTCATCCTGCTCTTGCTTCCACTGATGATGCACCTCTGGACTCTTTTTTGCCATCTCTTCTCCTACTTGACTCTGCACTTCACCCTCCTACTCTCTGTCCCTTGCCATATTTCCCCTCCCCCTCTTCTATTTAACCTCATGCTCTAGGTCCTACAGCCCTCAGCTGTCAATTGTATATGTCTAGCAAAAATGTTTTAAGTTAATATCATGTGCTTAGACACACTATTGTATATATTGTTCAATTACTGACATTTATTTACTGTATTGTATTACTTCTCTGTTTTATTGCACTGTCTCTACATGTTCTTTGACCCTGGGTTGACCCTGAAAAAAGGACTGTAATTGTCTCAGTGAACTTACCCGGTCACGAAAACTCAAATAAATAAATAAATAAATACATAAATACATAAATAAACTAGTAAGTATTCTCGCTATTGCAGATTGTCAGAGATGTCATGAATCACACCTTCAGAAAAGCAATGCCTGAGTGCTCCCAGAACACTGCCTTTTGAAGGAAACATTTCAGAAAATTGGAGTCACTTGATACATCAGTTTCTCTTCTATATGACTGTCACAAAAAAGGGTAGCAAGACTGAGAAACTAAAATGATCCACATTGCTACACTGTGCAGGAGACCAAGTTTGAAGATCTATAATTCAGTTTCATCTGACCATGAAGAATGTGTAAGACTTTAAGATTGAAATACTAGTTAAAATACTTGGACTGCACACCAAAAATAAAAAAGTAACATACAGTATGATGCAAAGTATGAACAATGGAAAAAGTGGGGGCATTACAGTACTGATTATGAGAACATGAGCATCGAATACATTATGCAGCATACTTGAAACTGTGGTCAGTGAGAGTAGAATCTATACTAGAATGGGAGCTGGGAACATCATGCAGAGAATTGCTCACCCCTAGTCCAGTACAAGTAATGGACTTGAAGTAGAAACAGGAAAGGCCAAACTGAATGCAAAGAAGGATCTCCATTTTGACTTAGGCAAATGGGAGGAGGACTCCTCTTTTTTATAGGCAAGTTTTATTGAGTTTTACACTGTATCACAATAAAAACAGTGATCTATTATAGGAAAAGATTAGGGATAGGTGAGTCAGCTGTAACTTAGCTCTGATTCCGGCTTAGATTTTTCTCGAAAAGGTTCTGATTTATTCTGATAAATTGTAGTCCTGTTTTAGTCTATTTGACTATGAGATTAAACCTATTTTAGTCTATCTGAGTATGAGAAATACATCAGTATTATTCTTTTAGATTCCTCTTGTTAAAAAATAAAATGTAACCTTTAAAAAAAAATACGTGTCTGTATTTTCATGTTTTTTGAAGGTCAGCAAGCAGCTAACAGCAGTAAAATTGATTGTTGTTCTTGCCAATCCTGTGTGTCAGCCACCACATGACATTCATAGGATACAGTTGGCTGGATTCACAAAACTATTGAAAATCTTGCAGCTGTGGGAAAAACTTGGGCCAAGTGGGTTGCCACTTGTGGAACTGCAAATTTCTCCTGCAGCAATGGTATTCTCAAAAGTGCAGCTGGTTTATGACCAGCTCCATGATTTATGCCAGCTTAGGGGGGTGTTGCCCTCAAAATCCCAGCAGCTGTGGAAAAATGCTACTGTTGTTGGGGATAGCCTTAACATCTTCTGAAGCTGTTGCAGATGTGAATAGCAATCTCTGCAGCTGCAGAGATTTTGCTCTGCAACCAGAGTTGCAGTGTAGGACTTAGTCCCAAAAATGTTTGTGAATCCAGCTCACTGTATGCAGGTCATTTGGGGCTTTGCAGTGAAAGGAGGCAGTCTGTAAAATGCTGGAAAGAGAATGAGAGAGGCCAACAAATTCAACAACAAAAGATAACAGCAGAGTGAAGAGTGTGAACCTTCACTGAGTCTGGCAAGCTTTTTGGAAGGAGCAGAGGCTGGGGCAGGGAATCAAAGGTGAACCATTATAAGAAAAGATTAGGGATAGGTGAGTCAGCTGTGACCTAGCTCTGATTCCATAAGGGAATCAAAAGTGGAGAAAATGACTTTTTCTGCTTCATTGGCAAGAGAAGACATAGCAAGGATCAGCATATTATCCCCCTGTTCAAGACAGGAGACCCCTCTGACTTGAACAACTCTAGGCATATTTTGTTGCTTCCTGTTTTATCCAAGCTACTTGAAAAAATTGTAAACTCTCAATTAAGGGAGTACTTGGATTGTGAGAAAATCCTGAATCCAGTCCAATCAGGTTTCAGACCTTAGCACAGTACTGCGTCTGCTCTAGCCATAGTGTCAAATCACTGTCTAAAAGCCATTGACAGTAAACAGCACATCTTTGCACTCCTCCTTTACCTCAGCAAAGCATTTGATATGGGTGATCATTCCATATTTCATGATTCCCTGAGTAATAGCGGCCTAACTTCTGTTACAGTAAAGTGGTTCCACTGCAACCTCACAAATCGTAAACAGCAAATTAAAGCCCAAGGGGAATTCTCCCCACTAAAATTTCTGCCCCAAGGCATTCCACAAGGTTCTATTTTGGGACCTATCCTCTTCACCCTTTACATCAACTGCATCGACTCTGGCCTGGTTGCTGGAAACGTTCATCTCTTCGCAGATGATACAATCCTTTACATGACCAACCTCTCCTTGGACATTGTGTACAAGGAGCTATAGCAGGATTTTATCATCCTCCAGCACAACCTGCTGAATCTAAAGCTCTTGTTAAATGTAAAATAAACAGAAGCTATGATTATCTCTCCATTCCACAATATGGGGATACCTGGGATTCCACAGATTATTACCCTCCTTAATGAATCACTAGAGCTAGTGGATAAATTTAAATACCTGGGAGTCTGGTGGGATAACAAACTCACCTTCAGTGTACATCTAAGTGAGTTAACAAAAAAGCTAAGGCAGCACCTCAGTATTTTCTACTGCATAAGATGCCTACTCACCCTGGAAGCTAGAAAGCTGCTGGTTCAAACAACCTTTCTTCCCCTGATTGACTACGCTGACTTCCTACACAGCCATTGCCACCAGTATGCACTCCAAAAGCTGGATAATCTCTATCATCATGCATTGAGACTTGTTCTTGACTTGACTTTGTAGACTCATCAGTGCTTATTGTACTAAGCATTAGATTGGCCATCCCTCTCCATGAGAAGGCAAATAAATGCTGTCATGTGGCAATTCCAGGCTTTGTTCAACAAGCTGCCACCCTATATCTGTGACCTGTCTGAACGTTCAAAAGGTACTTATGGACTACGGAACTACTCCTTTGTCCTCCTTAAGCTACCATGGACAAGGACATGTCTTGGCTCAACTGCCATTAGGTCCTTTTTACCAGCTGTTTGGAATATCATGCAAAAGTTACTTAAAATCTCCCTGCTACCCAGCCATTTTATATTTAGGAGGCTGCTCTACAGAGGCCTGAAAATGGCATGTGATTGTTTCAGGTAAAGCCTTACCCCACTCAGCTGAGTCCCTTAACCTCTATAATCCTGGGCTGCCTATTTCCAATGTCGGCCAGCATCCCTTTAGGGCAACCACCTCCCGCCATCTCCCCCCTCTCACCAATTAGCTTTGCAAGGGGCCTCATTCTATTAGGCTGCCATATTTTCCCTCTCTACTATATGTCTAATACCCTTTTTTCCCACTGCCCTTTTCTATGTCCCACCTTCCTCTCCTCACTTGTACTATATAAGCTACAACCTGTATGCACTGCACTTTAAATGCCTATATTTACACTGACTTTACATGTCTGCTTCATCCAAGAACTGACTTTGTATATTGTAACTGCTTGTACCGATGCCTACTTTTGTATGAAGTGTTGTCTACTGTAAGAAAAAGTGTCCTCTGTGTCCAAGACCATCTTGAAAATAAGCTTGCTCAACGATGTAGCTGCCTGGTTAAATAAAGTTTGGTTGTGTAATCCCCCCCCCCACAAATGGAGGTTCCCAAAATGTCTTCCTTGAGCTTGCCTATATGCTCACTGTCAGGCTGGTGTCCTGCGTTTTAGTAGTTTAAATGTAATTGCCAGAGAGTGCTTGTATAGCCTCTGTGTACTGTCTCTTTAAGAGCTGCCTGGATTGCAGTCATAATTTATCTGAGAGGGAGCACTGTTGGAAGATGTACTTGTTTGCTGATCATTTGTTAGAGTAGTAATAATATTGCAGTTTGTTCTAACCTGCCTTCTTTGAAGCATGGACAGTTCTGTTTGTTTCCATCATCTTGGTCATGGATTGCAGAATGGGCCAATCAGTACATTTGGGACTCTGCCTACAGGGGCTTGGTGGGGCCAAAACTTGTAGGAATTGTAGTTTTGGGCTTTTGGCACCTAAAATAACCTGAAGGGGAAGCTCTTGTTGTGACTGACTGACAGACAAATCAGCCAACTGAACCTTTTGGATCTTGGGGAAAGTCCCACACTGCTTGCAGTTTCAGTTAGATCTGAGCTGAGAAGTGAAGATGTAACAGCTCAGGATAGTTTGAGCAGCAATCCATAGTAGATTTGCATGGGAGAACTACAGAAAGACTTGAGTTGGGCCTCCATGCCTGCCTGCTGTTCCTGAGAGGGAACTTGTGTTTTTGTTTTGACTGAATTCCGAACTTGGAGAGTGACTTAAGCCACTGAATTGTGACCAGGCTTTTACTTGAAGAAGACTGAAGATTTGCTGAATGTGATTGGCCTGTCAGGACTTCCAGCTACCTCTGAATTCCAGGATTGTGCAGAGACTCTGGAATTGTGACTGAAGAGCCATTTGCCTGGTACAGTGGATTTTCCTTTTATGTGAATGTGCTGTGTGCTTATAGTGGGTCGTTATTTGGTTTCCCACTGTGTGTCTGAACTGAGTTTTGCTTGCTGGAGGCTGTATCCAGCTCCATGGACTGAATCTGTATCCATTTCCATTTGCCTGGGCCCTGCTACACTGGCCCTGCCAGAATACCTGCTACGCAGAGAAAGTCATCGATGAGAGACCAGCCTGGGGATCAGCCCCCTGTTCAATGCCTTGAACAAGAATGATGCCTCGGTGACCCATGTGGGCCCTGCTTCTCCAGGCACTCCAGCTCAACTGCCTGCAGTTTCAATTTCATCCTGCCTGTGTCCAGTATTGGGTATCATGAGTAAACATCAGGGTAGCTCCATGCAACAACAGCTAAATCTAAAAGTGTTGTCGTCTGATTGTCTTGTTGCCTTTTCTTTCATGAACTGAGCCCTCTGGCTCCAGATTACAAATAGTGTGTGTTGTGCATGTTGCTTTCTTCCATCACAGGGCCCCAACCAGCTGCAACGTTCCTGGCTAGCCCACCATTCTCCTTCCTGGGGAACCAGAGTGTGTGACTATGTAGAGACTCTGAACTGCATGCATAACTGTCTGATTAACAAAGCTTTTAAGAAAATCAACCTGATTATGCCCCTTCCTTGTTCAAGTCTCCTGAATAAATCAGATGTAATTTTGTTTGCATTGAACCTGACTGTGGTTCCAGTGTGTGCCAAGAGTATTGTACTTTTGTTATTTGCTGTGCTTAACCTTGTTTTACAGGGGGTCCCCAGGGTCAATCTAGAGGAACTAGCCTTGGTGGTGAGTGCAAACAGTGTGGGTAATAGCCTGGTGAATAAGGGTCATTGTGAAAGTGATTATTCTATACTGTTCAGGCCACTAGAAGAGTAAAGGAGGGTTAGTGTGTCCCAGAAGGCTGTGCCCAGGTCAGCTTGACCACTACCAAACCTGTCCTCCGGGTGGAAGCTCCTGTATCAGAACCTAGGCCCCTTAACCTGCAACTAGCCAAGCAGGCAGGGGTAGTAGCCCTTGGGATAGCACCACCTAAGGGTTACAATTGATTGATTGATTAGTGAACATTAAGAAGAATGGGGATAGGTAGAGAAAGGGGTAGAGCAGCCAGAGGCAATGAATGAATACTTCTGCTCTGCTTTCATGCAGAAGAAGGGGCAGATACCCTTGGTGATGGGGGTAGTGGAAGGGGATGACAGATGTAGGTATTACAGATAGCAGGGTACCAGATGGGTTGAGGACAATAAGGGTGGACACATCACCTGGACCTGATGGCATTCACCCTAGAGTACTAAGGCAGTTGGCAGAGGTCCTGGCAGGGCCACTGGCTGCCTGTTCAATACCTTCCTGGACACAGGATGTGAACCATAGGATAGGAGAATGGTCCATGTGGTTCCCATCCACAAAAATGGCCCAAAGGATGAACCAGGAAACTATAAGCAAGTGAGCCTCACACTGATCATATGAAAGCTCATGGAGACTATACTAAAAGAGAGGCTAGTGAGCTTCTTGGAGGAAAACAGTCTCCAGGATGGTCAACAGCATGGATTTATAGTGGGCAGATCCTGCCTGACAAACCTTGTAGAGTACCATGACTGGGTAACACAGGAACCGCATAAGGACCATGCATTTGATGTCCTGTATTTGGACTTCAGCAAGGCCTTTGATTCAGTGCTGCATGGAAGGTTGGGGGAAACTGGAATATATGCAGGCGGGACCAAAAATGATGAAATGGATCATAAACTGGCTAAAAGGAAGATAGCTAAGGGTGGTGGTGGTGGTGGTGGTGGGGATATCTCTCATCACCAAAAGCAGTGATGGGTGGGGTACCACAGGAATCAGTAATGGGACTGGTGCTGTTTGGGATTTTTATTGCAGATATCGCACACGGGATCTGGAGCAAGATCTCTCTGTTCACAGATGATACCAAAATGAGAGCTGTGGTTGATGACATGGAGGGGTGGAAGGGCTTGCAGAAGGACTTGACAAGCTGCAGGAGTGGACAGAAACATGGCAGTTGGGGTTCAAAAGAAGTGCAAGGTTCTGCACTTCAAAGTCTGGAACCTGGGGAGGGATTATCATCTGAATGGGGTACAGTTAGGGAGCTACACAGAGAAGGACCTAGGAGTGATCACTACGGGGAGCATGCACAACTCTTCTTAGTGCAGGGAGGCAGCAGCAAAAGCCAACAAAATGCTTGGGCGTATTGCAAGATGGATCTCCTCCAGAAGGAGGAGGTTATCCTGCCCCTGTATAGGTCATTGGTCAGGCTCCACTTGGAGTACTGCATGCAGTACCGGCACTCATTCTTAAAAAAAGAAATCAGATTGTTGGAGAGGGTGCAGTGAAGAGCCACAAAGATGATCCAGGGATTGAAGAGCAAGCCCTACTAAGACTAGCTGGGAGAGCTGAATATGTATTCACTGGAGGAAAGGAAGGATGGGGGCATATGGTTGAGACCTTTAAGTATCTGAAGGGGATAAACAAGACCAGCACAGAAGGGATTTTTCAGATGAGAAGGGGAGGGATACGAGAGGATATGGACTGAGATTGGAGGGGGGAAGATTTATTTATTTATTTGCTTTCGGTAACTGGGTAAGTGCACCAGACAGAACTGTCTATTTTTTGGCATCACCCAGGAGAGTACAAATCAAGGAACAGTTAAAAAAATACATATACAGTGTTGCTTACAACAGGATTGCCAAACATTTTCAAGAGGGAAATGAGGAGACATTTTTATTTTCACAGAAAGAGTGGTAGACAAATGGAACACCTTACCAGATGAAATAGTGTCCTTTAAGATGGTGGGCAGTTTTAAGAAGTGTTGGGACAGGATAAAGGTAAGGGATACTGGGAAGGAGGGGCAGGAGTGGCAGCTGTGAGATGAGGGGCTAGCTGCACACTCAAGCAGACTCAATAGACCATGAGACCTGCTTCTACCTGAAAGTTTGTCTGTTCATTCTGTATGTGCAGGAGGTCATGAAGCCCCAGACATCCCTCCCGCCTTTTTGACTTAGAGATGTTATTTTTTTTATCTGTAATTATTTTGCTTGCCTACTTGATGTTATAGCAAGCATAATGGGCTCCAAACCATCCCACACACTCCTGTCGGAATGGTCAATTATATTTTATCACTCGTGTTTCCTAACTTACATTTTTTCTGTCTGGTTGACCTTGCACCCGGCCATGGCACTGTAGTTTTTTTTTGTGGAGCTGCTTGGTCCCAACTGCCACCTATTCCTGACATGGAGCCAACATGCTAGTTCCCAGCTCTGTTGCTGCCCCTCCCCCCATCGTCAAGCTGGTCAGGATCCACACAATACACTCCACCTGGGTTACCAAATTGAAAAACACATACAGCAATACATATACACTGTGACCACACAGGAAGGAATTTCTTTTACTTAATCTTTCTATTACAGCTTCTGACCTCTGTCCTCTGAATTCAAAGAAATAAACAATTTAATAATATCACTATCGTCTTCAAACACCATTAAGGAAGTACCCTTATTAGGTGACACCTGTTTCAGCTCTTTGTCATCATCGCTGTTATGTTCAGGCAACTCTTCACCGAACTGGTAAGAGAATTTGTTGAGACTGACTTTTAGGAAGGTAAGGAGCTGTACAATTTCAAGAGTAAGCCTTGTGCAGCCACCTGAAACAACATTTCCAGCTCTTGTAAATATATGCTCACAGTAAACACTAACAAGAGGGCAACTGGGACCCGCCCACGAGAGAGGAGGGGCATCATGGTGTCCAAGCACAGCAGCCATGAGGGCTGAATGCTGCATCTCGCCTCCCTAAAACTGAACCCTCAACCAAAACAAAAGGAGAATGCAGATGAGGAATGAGCTTAAGCTCAGAGCTGCTAACTCTTGACAAAGAAATGGAAAAGAGAAACATTAAACAGCTATTGTCATTTGATATTATGATGCAGAAAAAAGAGGCTAAAAACCCATCTGGAGGAGCAAACCTGAAAACAGCCAAACCAATAACAATGTCTAACAGGAAAATGAACCTACTACTAAACAAACAGAAGCCTTCTAAGATGCTACAAGGCACTTTATCACTGAAGGAAAACAATGGGGCTCCTCTTTTTCTGATGTTTCAATACCCAGATAAAAAAAGAGCCTGCAAAAGGCCCCATTTCACCAGTATCAAGAATGCCACCAACAGGAGGGGCCCAGCTTGAAGCACTCTCAGAGTGTGCTGGAATGTCCCAGGAAATGACAAAGTAAATAATAATGACCCAGGATGGTTGTAAGGAGGGTAACCCATTCCCCATATTATAATGAACAACATCTGCTGACCCAAATAAAGACAACTTAAACCCCACTGAAGTGAGTGGGAAATAATAAACTGCTAATAAATAAAGAACATCCAACCCACCCGGAACATTTACCAGACACAAACAGAAAGAGAGACAGAGAAGATAGCTTTGGTTCAAAAGAAGGGGCAAGCACCAATTCAACTTCAACTTTTAATACATTCCGAACAACCACATGTCTATCAGAAAAGATAGATGTTGGTGCTAGCACATTAGAAAAAGATAAAGGCTCGAATGCACTTTATATATTTTTATTTATTTATTTAGTTTTTGTTGACCGGGTAAGTACACTAGACAAATCCTGCCTATTTTCAGACTTGATCTGGGGGAGGGGGATACAGATGAATGCCAACTGCCCTTGAACCAGATTAAGCTGTTGGTGGTATTTTGAGTGAATGAGGGAAATTTGGCCAGGACACCGGGGAAATTCCCCTGCTCTGCTTCCTGTAAGCAGGGGGGGACCCATTTTCCTGTGGGACCAAGATGGCTGCCTCTGGACATGGAGGTGTTGGAGGCAGGGGGGTTGGTCTCCTCCCCTGTCTCTGGATTGCTAGAGACCTCATTGATTCTTCCTCAAGCTTCTTCTAATGGATCTAAGTTGCATGCATCTCCCAGTTTATTTTCTTCCTCAGAAACCTCGATGGATCAAAGTAAGCAAACCATTGTTTCTTCCCAGTCTGTTCCTATACTGCAACAGATAGCATCTGCTAAAGAGTCTCTGCAAAATACTGAACGTTTATGACCTACAGATGTGGACGCTTTGCTGTTACTTGAGGAAACACACTGTCTTACAAAGAAACAGGAGCTTTTAGCACTTAAGAACTCAGCTTTGCAGCTGCCTACTGATTCTGACTCACTGTTGCAGACTGCTGTGTCAGACGCCCAAAAGACAGCCTTGACATTTTTGCATTCCAATGCGGTCTGTTTGACGATTTCTTATGCTCCTGCTACTGAAACTTCTCCTGAAAACCTTGCTGTTTCCTCCAATCTTTTTCCATGAACCTCTGTGTCTGACTTGCCCCCTGCAGAGGTTGTTCCTCAGGGAGACTGGTCAGTTGACTCTGCTCTTGTTGCAGCAGGGTGGGTGAGGGATCCAGTTGTCAGTACCTGGCGCTCCAGTCCTTCCCCCATTCGGATCACCCCTGCAGATGCCCCAGCCTTTTCTCCTGTGCAAGACCAGTTGGACTTCATGCTAACACCTGCTTTGCACTTAACACAGAATCCAGTTCTCAATTTACCAGTTTCCACTTCTCCTGCAGCTCTGTTTTCAGACTCCGACCCTCTTCACGGAAGTTTACCACCCTAGGGCCCTGGTCTACCACCTCAATGGACTGAACTACCAACTTCTTTTGCTTCTACATCTACTAAAACATATGCATCTTGTTTTTCTGTTCCCACCCAACAGGCTAAGAGACACAATGCTGTCACATTACAGTATTTGGGGGGGTTTACCTGAAATGCCTTATATGGTTTTTGTTGGGTGCACTTTGCTTAAAGACTCCGTGAAATTTGCTGCTTATGATATCCATGCATTAATACATGTTTCCAATGAGTCCCATTTTGATATAAGTTTTAAAACCTTAAAAGGTTTAGAGAAATTTTGGTCCCAATTTCATCTGTTGAAAAATACCCCTTTATGGTCACCTTTCAGTGCAATTCCTTTAACGAAACCTGCACAAAAGACTGTCACTATTCTGTTTAGAAATGAAGGTGTTAGTTTGAACGATATTACAGTTTGTCTGAAACAAAGATGTACAGTGTTCTCTGACCCTGAAGCTATTTTTGACTCGGAAAATTTGTGGACGGGAGAGTGGAAGGTTAGGGTTATGTTCCGGACTACTGATACTGGTATTCAACACCTACCCAATAGTTTCTGATAGGCAGGGATAGGGGAGTTTTGTTCTATTCTGAACAACCTAAAGCCTGTTATAAGTGTGGTTCCATCTTTAATCTCAGCAGCATTTGTGACATTATTAAATATACTGTTTGTGGTGGTCTTGGTCATGCAGGTTCACAGTGTACTGAAGAACCTCTCTGTGTTTTATGTGAAGACCTGGGACATACTATTCAGCAATGTTCCTGGGCTGCCCATAATTCTGCTACTTTAGCTGATGGAGAGGAGCAACGGCTTATTATTACAGTCACCCAACACTCTAATATTAAAGGTCCCTCTTCTTTTACTTCTACAGTTGCCCCCCTCCCCCCTCCTACTACTTTAGCTGAATCACATAGCGTTGTTTCCACTGCCACTGTAGTAACTGCTGGGGAGGATTTGACTGAGCCTGTCCCACGACCTGTTATGTTTTCTCTACTTCCCCAGTTCTTCCTAGCTGTTCTACTTTAGGTAGCTCTTCTATGGGACCCCACCGGCTCCATTAGAAACAATGGAACCTTCCCCTTCTGATCCTTTTACTACACCTTCTAGAATTACAAGGGGTTCAAGAAAGTTTGGTTCACCTTCCTCTAAGGCTCAGAGGGTAGAGACTCTCCCTTTGATGAATAAATATGAATTGCTATGACATACTTCTGAAAAAACAGACTCTGACTCTTCTGTCCAGTCCACTCACGCTGAACTTACTACAGATACTGAAATCCCTATCGACAATCTGGGGTCCCAAAAAAGGAAAGACAAGGCCAAGACAAAACATAAAGAATGTACCCTGAGGAAGGGTAGACAGAGGTGATTGCTGTGCATATGTCTACTTCTTTTGTAATACATACTGTTAATGTTAACACTATAAAAAAACAACATAAGAGGGATTCCATTTTTTCATTTTTGTCTTGCCTTACTGCCGGTCTCATACTTCTACAAGATGTTAAAGTCTATTCTTTGCCTGAAATTTCTAGGGCCCAAAAATCCTGGCATTTAGGCCCCTTATATTGGTCATTTGGACAGGAGACATGTTCTGGGGTGGATATTTTGTTTCATCTTCCTTATGTCTCTATTATTAAGATTCTAGATTTATGCCCTGGCAGAGTATTATTGATAGACTTCAGGTTCCTTTCTATCCCTTTTTGGATTATCAATATTTATGCCACACAAACCAAGTCGCTTAGGATTGAACTCTTGAAAGTGGTTCGACCCTATCTTTACACCTCTACGCATGTCATTTTTGGTGGTGATTTCAATTGTGGGTTGTCCACTAAGGACAGGTCCTCGGTCTCAAAAACCACAAAATTATTTTGTGATACCGCTTTTCTCAAAAATCTTTTATTTTCTGCAAAACTGAAGGGTGCTTATCTTTCTCTCACCCAGACACATACCCCTACCTTTCATAAAGGCTCTTTAGCTACCCGGATAGATTTATTTTTGTGTCCTCCTTTTTACAAACTTCTGCTGCTGAAGTACAGGTGGCTGAATTTTCAGATCATGATTTGCTTACCATTTTTCTTGGTCCTAAGAATGTTGCTACTTTTGGTCCTGGCACTTGGAAATTTAATGTTTCCTCATTAGAGAATTATCTGTTGTTAACACTTCTTAAATCTTTTTTTCAAAACAGAAAATCTATGTTTTTTCTTTACGATGATCTTTGGTGGTGGTGGTTAGATACGAAGAGGGATTTGTCGAAATTACTGAAATCCGTTTGCAAAACCCATCATGAAGATTGTTATTTCACATACCACAGGACACAACATCAGCTGCAAAAACTCCTTACCCTTTCACATACCACTGGCCAGGATTTTTCTTCACAAATTAGTACCCTAAAAAAATCTTTAATGGAATATCACTCCAAAAAATATGCTTCAATGCAAAAAATGTCAATGCTTTAGTGTAAAAGGTACCTATGATGTGATCTGCCCATCTGCACATTTTTCTAAACAGATTACGGGGAGAACTATTGATACTATTGTGACTGAAGTTGGTCATACAATTACTGATTCTAGGCTTATCCAAAATTATGTGGCTGAGTATACTCAAAACTTATTCAGTCCATTCCCTATATGTCTACATGATATATTGACCTTCCTTAGTCCAATTTCTGTTCTGGATATGCAACAATCAGTATCTGATATGCTTGCTTGCGATGTTCAGGCATGAGAAGTAGTTGAGGTCATCACAACTCTGCGATCTGGAGTATCTCCAGGCTTGGATGGCCTTCTGAATGAGCTTTATTAATTGCTTAATATTCAGTTGAGAGTAGAATTGGCCACAGTTTATAACTTCCTTTTAAAAGCTGATACTTTGCCATTAGAATTTAATATGGGTAGTACCTTCTATATCCATAAGAAAGGAGACAGAAAATTACTGACTAATTGGAGGCCTCTTAGCCTATTGAATACAGACTTTAAAATTTTAACTAAAATTATTGCTCTCCGTCTAGCAAAGCTGGCCCCTCTTGTTATTTTGGAAGCTCAATCTAGTAATGTTCCAGGCAGAAGTATACATGATCATGTCCTTTTATTATGGGACTTGGTGGAACATGGCAATTCAAATAGGTTAACAGGCCTCCTGTATTCATTGGATCAAAGACAGGCATTTGATTCAGTGAGTCATGACTTTTTATGGCAGGTTTTGAGACATTACAGGGTTCCTGTGACTACTGTCTCCTGGTTACGCTTATTATATTCTACAGCCACTTCTATCCCTCTTGTTAATGGCTGGAAGGGTTCTTTGATACCTTTAAAGAGAGGTGCTAGATAAGGGTGCCCACTCAGTCCCCTTTTGTATATTTTTGTTTTGGATCCCTTACTTCGCACTATTAATATGGCACCCAATGTTAGTCCTATTTGTTCCTTACCACTATCTGTTTTAGCCTATGCTGATGACATGAGTTTAATAGTGGCTGATGTTCCTTCAGCAGACGCATCTCTCCATCTCTGTAAGTCCTTTGGTCTTGTTTCAGGAGCATCCCTGAACTTGGGGAAATGTGTCGGTTGACGGCTTGGATCTCAGCAGTCGAATGATGTAGTAGATTCCAGTATTGCACTTTGTGACACCCCTATTAAAATTTTGGGCATTCTGTTTGGCTCAGGTCCTTTAGACATTCTCAACTGGACTCCCAAACTGGACCTAGCGCAGGCCAAAGTTTTTCTTTGGAACACCTGGAAACTCAGTAAAAAAAGAGGGTTTACTTGATAAAGTCTCACTTGCTCTCGATTTTTTTGTTTTTGGCTTATGTTTTTCCCCCTCCCTGTGTTTTGGAAACCAAACTTCTGAGTATATTTTTTCAGGCCTTATGGGGCAGCTGCCTGAATCCCATTAAGTGTTCCATTACCTGCATACCTTTCAAGGAAGGTGGTCTTAATATGATACACCCATTATTTTTTTTAGAATAGTTTATTTTTTGTGACTAACCTTAAACTACTTTTAGTTATTTATGATGTAGGATGGGAATTTTATTTTTTTCAACCCTGTCAATCCTGGTTTCGTCTTTGGGACCTTAACACTTTGAGACAGGCTAAACATGTATCTTCTACCCCTTCTTATCTTCGCGATACCTTTTCTGATTTAATACAATGGAAGATTACTAGCATATGATAATGACTCAAAATAGGAAAGCCATTTATAATTTTTTGATAGATACCACTTGTGCAGACATTGTAATTTTTCCCAAATGTCCCCTTACTTCCTTACCTGCTTTATACACACTGTTAAGGAATCCTCGCATCCTCCAGAAGATGTGGGATCTACATTGGCTTGGTTGTCATGAACAGATCAATATTAAGGCAAATTATAAACATAAACAACTGAATGAAAGATTGTGTTCCAGACCTTTATGTGTAAATCTGGATGAAACAATACAACACCTGTTTTTTCTTTGTTTCTATATCATTGGTTTTTGGTTATTTTTAGCAAACAGATGGAAGGAACCTTTATTTACTTCTGTTACTTATGAGATGTTATTGTATGGCAGGTTTCCAGCAACCTGGAAAAAGTGGAATATTGACACTCTAAACTTATTGTTTACCATCATTAAATGGCATTTATGGACTTCTCGCTGTATTTTCACCTTGCAGCAAAAAGATATGTCCCACCTACTGGTGGTCCAAAGTATTGAACAGGATTTACAAGATGTTTATTTTTCTGAACTAAGAAGTTTGTCATCTGGATCATTGTTTGCTTTATGGAAATGCTTACCATGGGTGACTGATTCTGATTTTCCTGTTACATGAGTCTTTTGTATTTTTTTTGTCAATGTGATTTTGGTTTGTAGTTTCTTTGTCAATAAAAATTTTCCCTACTCTTTTTGATAAGTGCCATGGGATCTTTAATATCCACCTGAACTACCACCAATCCAGACAGATGGGACCTTGGTTTAACATCTCATCTGCACCTCAGAAGTGCAGCATCCCTCTCATGCTGCACTACAGTCAGTACTGGAATATTAACCCAAGTGCCAGATGTAGGAACTGAACCCACAGCCTTCTGATCTCCCTGCCTCAGAGGCAAGTGTGCTACCTACTGAGCCACTGACACTTAAATCTGAACATAAAAAAGTGTAACAATAATAAAACTGAAAAGGAAAAACTTAAAAACCAGCATCAAGCCAGCCCATTTACTCAGAGGCATGGCTGCCATCTGCAATGCCGATGACCCAGGTTTGGAAACGGATCTGGGAGTCAGAGGGCCGGCCAGGGGAAGTAGGATAGAGCATCTGTTGGACTGCTCTCCTACTCTGGGGTGAGGTGGGGTTGAGTGTCAGATGCAATGCAGACCCCTAGTGGAGACCAGGGGCATGGCAATGATTGTCACCTGCACGTATGGGGGCAGGGTGGACTCGGGCTGTCATTGCATGTCCCTGCCTCTGAGGGAATCACAGCACCAAAAATATACATAAAACTGCCAGCGCTCACTAATGAGCTGACTCTGGTGCCTTCCCCTCTGGCCACCTAAGTTTGCCACTGGCAGCCCCACTCGGGGGGGGGGCAAGCCCCGAGTATGAAGGGACAGGTTTCAGGAGCCTGGAAAGCCTGTTCAAGGGCTAGGGTATGCCCAGCTACAAAAATATAAATAATAAGAAAAAAATTTAAATCAGCATTAAGATAGTGACCAGGACTACACAGATGATTCAAAAAGTACTGACCTGCCAGCATGGGCAAAATGTTATTTAAACAAATAAATGTAACTGATCAAAAAAATTGAGAAAGTTCTGAATGTTCAAGAACTATTAGAGAACTTTGCAATTAACACAAACTTTAAAGAAAGAGAATACAGAGATAAAGTCAGAGATTGAAGAGATAAAGCAATCTTCTTCCAAGCTATTAGACTTTGAAATGTGATCCAGAAGGAAAAAAGTTGGACTATTTGGTGTCCCTAAATCATGGGATAACACAAAAGATCTTCAGGAAACTTTTAAACAAGTTTACATGGACATCCCTCTGACCAAAATAAAATTTGAAATCAACAGAATACATTGCAGCCTATGATCTAGGCCTACTGACTCAGCTCCACCTCAGCCGATAATTTTAAAATGTATGCACTCTAATGAAAAAGACACCCTAATATCAGTCATATATAAAAGAAAAAAATAAATATATTGGGCGCTACAATTTCAGTATACTATGACTTATCACCCAAATTTATCCAAGAGATAAAGAAATTTGATTAGATAAGGAACAAACTCCGGGCAAGCAGCTTTAAAGTTACTATGATGTTTCCTGCGAAGCTTAGAGTAGTGATAGAAGAAAAATGTTTTACCTATGAGATAATTGAGAACGCCTTGAACTAACCGAAAATTAAACTTCGTAATTTTTTTTTCCTAAAATAGATGATTATGCTTGATATTTATGTAAATCAGCCTGCACTACTATAATAATGAACATATTTGGTGGAGGGAGGGGAATTGGGGGGGTGCAATGGATTCCAAGATACTAGAGCTAGCCCATAAACCATTCTTTCAAGACTGTTCTTACAGAATGTATTACAAATGTAACAAATGTCATTTGGAAAGAAAGCTTAATATTGTGGAGTTATTTCTTTTGCTTAGAATATTCAAGTTTGGGGGTTGATTGTGGGGTGGGGAGGCTTGGGTTATAAATGCTTCAAGTTGTTACATAGCAATAGAAGAGGCACCAAAGAACATAAGTGCAAAACTAGGAGTAACAATGTTTACAGTTGTGTAAATAGTGTTAAAACATCAAATGAACAGTGAATCAAGATACAATGTGAACACCATAAAGAAAAAATCCCATTCTCCTTGGTGTTAATCTAACCCATCAATGGTTAATAAATATAACAGTACTAAAACCTACCAAGATTAATCTATGATAATAATAAATTAAAAGTGGTTTCCCTAAATGTTAATAGGATTAATTCCCCAATTAAATAAAGTAGATAATGACGTATTTAAAACAAACTTAAAAAAAATAGGCACAAATAATTTGCGTTCAAGAAACTCATTTAAGTGACTCAGAAATTTAAAAAAATGAAAAAAAAGGAGAGTGCCGAACACTGAAACAAGATGGTGGTCTGAGTTTTTAGCTCTTCATTACCAAGAACTTATCCTCCTGCCTTCTGTGCTTTTCAGAAACTGGATTGCTTTCATTTTCCTTTGCAGCTAATTATCGAGAACTTACATTCTCAATTTGACACAGCTGGGACTTCATTCTACAAAAATATCCTGACCGCAAGATCCACTGTTATCTCCAGGCTGCTTATAGCCAGCAGGGTCACTACTATGGGCATCAGCATGACTTTACAATCTAAAGCCAAAAAACAAGATCAAATTGACAGAATCGAGCATATGTTGAGTCGGGTACCTCTGGAAGTCAACAACTGTAAACAGCAGAGTGCTACACATCAAGAGCAATTCCTTACCCTTAACAAAAAATATCTTCCACTGAAAATTGCAGTGCAAAAAAATTGAGGAATTATGCCAGGATCTTCAATGTGCTTTCCTTCATCAGAGTAGAGCTATACAGCAGACGCAACTTAAGATCGATGATATTGAAAATCGAGGGCACTGGAAAAATCTCCATTTCATGGGGATCCCTGAAAAACTGAACTTGATGACTGTATTGCACTTTTAAACCACATCCTTCCCAGTATATTAAAAATCTCTGGCAGTTGTTTTGAAATTGAACTGGTGCACAGAACATTGGCTCTGATACCACAAGTCGGTGAAAAGCTTAGACAATTTTACCCTGTTTTCTCCATTTTCAGGACAAAGAGCACATCCTAAAGCGAGGTAGAGAATTGGGCTCCCTGGACTGGCAAAACAATAAAATCATGACATTTTCCCACTATTCCAAGGATCTTACCAATTGCAGAAAAGCCTTCACATAATCAGGCAAGCACTGCATTGGGCTGGTGAGCCCTTTTCACTCCACTACCTCGCTGTGGATTTCCCATAATGGCTCTCCCCAACTGTTTAACACCCCCAAATCAGCAATGGCCTTTATTAATAAGCAATGACCCAAGGTTACCTCTTTTGCCAAAACCAGACCCTGGCAGGCAAAAGACAATGGAGAGCCTCCAGATAAAATGAACACTTTACCTCAGCCTGCTCCAGAAATCTCGGGTTAGCCCGTAGCCCACAATATACAGACTACCATAGAAGACCTTTGGATCTTGTCTCCCAAAAACAAACCCCTCAACAAACATCATGATCACTGGTGTCAATCACTCAGCAAAGAAAGGTCTAGAAGCCTCAGCCATAGTGGAAGCTCTGACAAGCTCATTGAAATGCATTTCTCCTTCCCCACCAGGAACTGATATGCCCCATTGATGTTGTTCAAGGACTGCGATGGTCAGGCCTTCACCCCACCTCAGACCAAGGGGCCGCAGTTAGAGACATCCTCTATCAACACTAAACTTAAGGTAGCTTCAACTGACACTACCTGGGAATTGATGGAGGAGGACCTCGAACCTTCCATAGCTGTGATTAAGGATGCTGGCTGCTTAGGAGCTACCCAGATTGATGGCTCATTGGTCACTGCAAATTTAGATCTGGACTTCCTACCTGAGTATTCTAATGTAGAACATGTTTGTATAAATTGTGCTGATATAGCTAGAAGAAGTATCTGTTAATAATATGTCAAAGTGTATCAAATTTGATGTTGAAGCTTTAATCTTGGGAGCTGCAAATAGGGTTTAAGCAGTCTTTATCATGCTGCCTTATGATCTAACTTACAGTATGCAGCCATTTAATTAATGCTCATAATCCAGCCCAGAACATGTCATTTAGCATAGGATATAACACATAAGAAACAGTTTATTTTGTATTTAACCCTCAAAATGTTTGATCGCTAAGGTGGTAGGGGGTAGTTTCATTTCTATAGTGAGGGATAGCTGTACATGACTATATCTCTGATGCCTAACATGGATAATTTAAATCTCTGTAATCTGGCTAGAAAGAAAAAGACATGTGGCATGATCTTATAAGACTTCAGTTAAATAACTAATGTTTATTATTATTGCTTATTGAACCCCCATGTGTCATGGGTTAGTTGTAGACTTTGCTCATGTTGGAAGCCTTAATGCAGCTGCGACACGGCTTTGTCAGGTAATGCCTGTGGTTCAAAATATGGGTAAGTCACCTCTTTATTGTTTTTTGCTATTTCCTTCCTTGATCTGGGATAAAGCAGCTGTTTAATTTCTATGCTTTTGGCTCAGATAGACAGAGGTATGTCTTCGTTTATTATTTTATTTTATGTTGGGCTATGGGAGCAAGACCATTTAATACCAGGCCAAATCAGGCCAAATCTATGCAGCAAATAATTTCTGAAATGGGATAGGGATCTGTATGTGGAGTTTAAAGGGCACCTGCACCTTTTTACCACACTTAGTAATAGCGCTATAGGTATACACCATCATGTTCACTTTGTTTGTAGCTGTTAGCCCAACATTGTTAAAATTAAGCACTAGGGCACAAATGAAAAATGGCTTTATTCAGCATAGTTTGTCTTATTGGGACCATGCTACATGCATGGTAAGCTATTATTACTGGGATTCTGTAGCATCATTTGTCACTTTCCTGGTCAAGGCATAATCTGATGTTGGATTGTTTTGATTTGTCTTAGCATGTACTATTATACAACATGCTCTTACTGCCAGCTAATGCTCGATTTTCAGTAATGCCTTCTACGTTCTTCATTTATAATTAGGTAATGCCAGTAAATTGCCAGAAGAAATTACAATTTTTGCTCTCTCTTCTCCTCTTCCCTGTTAGTTTTTGCCTATTTAGTGTACAGCCAGGTGCCATAAGCTGCATACAGTCTCCCTACCCACCAGTAGATTAGTATGGTAAAGGGCTAATACTATGGCACACAAAGATTATTAATATGCCACAATTTTCAAACTTAGTTAATATATTTGGGACCACATAGATTTTTTTATAATCATATTTCCTGATATGGATTACTAATGTTACTGATCTTATAGCCTTACATTGCACTATTATTGTTTCTTGAGTGTTGAATACCGACTACCAAAATTCTTGGTCTGCTTAGACATGAATAAGGGTTTCAAATGTCTGTAACACTCCATACTATAGTGTTACAGTTCCGTTCACTTGGTCCCTGTGGTGGAGTTAGGCTACACCTTCAGCTGGTGACTGATGGACCACTTTTCTGTCTCCTTATTTCCTAGCTACAAATACCTCTATTGCACAACAGTTAATGCTTTTCTCTTTTCTCCCCCCCCCCACCCTAGGTCAGCCTCCTAGCACAGCTCTTTACAATCCATATTAAATTTCATAATAGTTATCTCTTTTCATTCTTCTTCCATTTTCATCCATTCAGTCCCTGGAATGATGCCAAACACCCAGAGTGGTGTTGCATAAAGTGCATAAGTGCATTTTGTGTAAAAGAAAAAAAACATGAAGGCTATTTTAAATAGAAACACATACAGTTAATAAAGCCTTTTTAAGTAAAAAGGATTCAGAAGCCATATAAAAGAATAATCATTTCATGATTAGTACAGTTTTAAGAAATCCTTTAAGATATTTTCATAAATGCACACTATAAACCTGTTACTGTATAAAGTTCTATGTGGTAGGCCTTAAACAAGTGCTTAATCACTGTGGATCAGAGATATAGAGAGTCAATATCTGTGGAGATATACACTGTGCCTTTAACTGTACAAGGAAGTCACCCGAAACAAAACCCACCATGGTTTTGAAACAACATGTCCAGACATGTAAATAGAAAGGGCTCAGTCAGGTGACCCTACCAAAAGATCTAAAACCTCTTCTAAGTTCACTTCAGTTCAGTCCAGTGGGGCTCAGCCCTGAGAGAGAGGAGAGAGGTTCTACTGTTTGCACAGACAAGCTGTTGAATACAGATGAGAATGGTCTTAGGAACTTTAAGATCTAGGACTGTATTACATGAGAAACTACTGATGTTAAGTAGTGATTTTCTTTGCAATTTTTTTTTGTTCTCATTCATTATATTTTTAACTTTTGAAAAATAAATATCACACCATGGTGTATTTTAAACCTGTAAATGTGCCTAGTCTGAAGTTTATTTCCTCACGCTGTGATAGACCCCCTTTGTTCCCCAGTCAAGTTAAAGGTGAACCTCAGATAATATTTATCCAGTCCTTCTTCCTTTTTTTAAAATAAAGTTTAAAGTGTGCCTTGGCTTACTGCTGGGCTCAGGACTAATGTTGTGTTTTACAGTTACTTGTTATCTTGTGTACACAGCAATTTATACTATGTCTTATATACTGGCACTTAACAGGAATTGTTGCTTCTTAGTGTATCAGAGTCATTCACTCCACATCTGTCTATGCCAAGGAATGTATTGTTATACCATTTGTCAGCCCCTGCTTGCTGTTGTAGTAGCATTACCCTACATAGATTCCATTCTTTTGCATCCAGAATATGGCTGAAGCCACGGGCTATAGTTGGAATGTAATGAGTCTCAACTCCCCTATCAAATGCAAGCAGGTCCTGACTCACTTGCAAAACTTGAAATCACACATGGTGCTGTTGCAGGAAAGTAAATTAATGGATGTAGAGACCCAAAAGCTCTGTAGGGATGGGTTGGTATAGAGGTATACAGTGTCACACCAACAAAAAAGAGAATGGTCTCTATTCTTGTTCATAAAAGCCTGCATCGAACCCTTTGAAAATCATATCATGACCAAGATGGCAGATGGGGTCTTACTCATTTTAATACACCTCATGGACCTTTCACCATACTTAATTTATATGTCCCTAACAATGACGGTCCAGTTTTTTTTCATACTTTGGACTCTTTTCTCACTTCCCTAATGGATAAGCACATCTCTATACTAATTGGGGGGACTTCAGTCTTACTTTGAATCCTATTATAGACAGAAGCCATGGTAACTCAGAACCTCATTCCCAAGCCTTTCAGGTGATCCTACTTCAGCTAAAAGATCAAGCTCTCACTGTTATATGGAGGCATCACCACCAGAGGGGCAATGATTTTACATACCAATCCTCTGTCAATGGTTCTTTAAGCCACAAAGATTTATGGCTTACATTTCCAGAACTCACCCACCTTGTAAGAGCAGTGAATATCAAACCTATCATTATTTCAGACCAAGCCCCTGTATGACTCAATTTCTTATTTGGCAGCTCACCACAAAAGTCTGCCAACTGGACATTGGATCCCATTTTACTTCTTGACCCTATATTCCAATCATGGGTACAACACATTGATTGTAACTATTTCTCTGATAATGATAACAATGCTACATCAACCACCTCCCTTTGGGAAGCATTTAAGGCCACTCTTATACGCCAAATAATCAGCTACTCAGCTCAGAGGTGGAAAGAAAAGGAAAAACAACTAGCAGGTTTAGAAAACTGACTTAAAATCAAAGAAATTGCTTTGAAGGCTACTCCTTCTAAACTGATTAAGAACGCCCCTCTTCAGTTGGAGATTGTAGCTCTTAGGCAAGAAATCAATGCTCTAATGGCACAGAAAGCTAAATTAGCCATTGTATGGCTCAAGCATAAATTTTGGGAAAACAGAGAAAAAAAATGGTAACCTTTTAGCATATAGGCTTAAAAAAAACAATTGAAATGTTACATTGCCTCCTTGGTATCCAATTCTGGTATGAAATGTTCTGATCCTGCTGAACTAAACTCTATTATGATTCAGTTCTATCAGAAATTGTACTCTCCCAACACCTCCCCATCCTCTCAAAAACCTAAGGACTTTCTTTGCTTGGTGTCTATGCCTAACTTACCACCTGCTCAGAGTGCACTCCTTGAGTAGCCAATAACTTCTGTGGAAATAGAAACAGCAATTAAAGGGCTAAATAAAAGAAGGCTTCAGGCATTGATGGGCTTACTTTAGACCTCTACCTGCTACTAATCCCCAGATATGTCCAATCATTGAATGCCTCTTTACTGAGCTTACTACTTCTAAAACATTTCCACCGTCCATGCCTATAGCCACTATCACTGTATTACCCAAACTTGGAAAGGACCCTTTATACCCTGCCAGCTACAGACCTATTTCTCTTATTACTGCATATGGGAAATATATGCTAAAATATTGGCCACTAGACTGGAATCCCTTCTTCCCCTCCTGATACACCATTCTCAGTTTGATTTTGTACAAGGAAGACTGAGTTCCGATCATATCAGAACTCTAACTAATCTTATGCTTTTTGCTTCTTCCTACTCAATCCCCTCAGTTGCGGTTGCAATAGATTTTGAAAAGGCCTTTGATACAGTCAAATGGAAATATCTCTATGCAGTTCTCACCCATTTAGGTACAGGCCCCTATTTTATTTCTGCTATACAGGCAATTTACTCTGCCTCTAAAGCCCAGATTCTTACTAATTAAAACCTATCTGCTCCCTTTTCACTCTTTAGGGGTACTAGGAAAGAGTGCCCATTATCACCTCTTCTTTGTGTATTATCGATTGAACCCCTTGCAGTGGCAATTTAACAAGACCCAAATATTGCAGGAATAGCAGTTCATGACCACATTTATAAAACTGTGTGTTGTATGCAGATTACCTCTTAGTGCTCTTAGGTCATGCTGATGGATCACTATCTCCTCTATTGTCTACAGTAGATAACTTTTCCTCTCTTTCTGGACATAAAATTAACCACTCTAAATCAGAAATTATTTGCTTAACAAAGCTGCCACCCTGAAATAATTCTTCTTCTTTCCCCATCATAGAACACCATAATCCATTACTTTCCTAGGTATCAAAATAATTCCCAAGATGCAGTCCTTCTGTGGCTTAAACTTCAATACCCTTCTGCCTAAAATACACCTGGAATTGGATCAATGGAAAGCGTTAAAATTATCCATGGTTGGTAAAATAGAGGCAATTAAAATGATAACTGCCCCTAAAATATTTTATCTCTTATCCCACTTGCCCTATCACATACCTAATAAATGGTTTGATCAAATGGACTTTTATAGGAAGGCCACAAGTCCCGATATAACAGAAATAAACTCAGATCCAGCAGTAAAGTGGGAGGTGGAATCTTCCCTGGTTCAAGGGATACTACTGGGCACTGACCACAGGTACAACTTGTAAATGAGCTTGCTCAATGCTGCCCACCTGGATAAATAAAGATATTGACTGATTGATTGATTGATTGATTTAGAAATGCCTAAATACTATGGCTGATTCCAATGGATGGGCATTCCCCTCTGATATGGGCACAAATTGAAACTGCTAAATGCAGGTTAACTCATAGTCTCTTAATCACAAAATCTCTCCCTCCCTTCCAACTCCCCATTGCAGCCAAAGTCTCCTGGATCACATGGCAACAAATCTGTAAATGGCTACATCTAAATTTAGCCTGTATCCCTTCATTTCCAATTTGACATGATTGACATACAGTGGCGTGAAAAAGTATTTGCCCCCTTCCTGATTTTCTCTATTATTGCATATTTGTCACACTGGATGTTTTCAGGTCTTTAGACAAAATATAATATTAGATAAAGGGAACCTGAGTGAACAAATAACACTTTTTTTTTTTACTTATTTCATTTATTTAATGAAAAAAGTTAACCAACACCAACTGGCACTGTGTGAAAAAGTAATTGCCCCCTAGTTAAAGCAACCCAATTAAAGGGATAATTAGAGTCAGCTGATTGAACACAGCCAGGCTTGATTAAAGCCAGCCCTGCTCAATATAAACCTCACTTATTTTGGCCCTTACCATCAGAGTCACGTTGCCAGCACAAAGATTCAACAAGCACATTATGCCATGATCAAAGGAAGTTCCTGAAAGATCAGAAAAAATTTGTTGCCCTCTATCAGTCTGGAAGGGTTACAAAGCTATTTCTAAGGCTCTGGGACTCCATCAAACCACAGTGAGAGCCATAATCTCCAAATGGAGAACACTTGGAACAGTAGTGAACCTTCCAGGAGGCGGCTTGCCAAAATTACTCCAAGGGCGCAGTGTAAAATCATCCAAGAAGTCTCAAAGGATCCTAAAACAACATCCAAAGAACTGCAGGCTCTTGCCTCAGCTAAGGTCAATGTTCATGACTCCACAATCAGAAAGAGACTGGGCAAAATGAGCTTCATGTGAGAGTAGCAAGGCGGAAACCACTGCTAACCAAGAATAACATAAATGCTCGTCTCTCATTTGCCAAGAAGCACCTGGATGATCCACAAGCCTTTTGGGAAAATGTTCTATGGACAGATGAGTCCAAAGTGGAACTTTTGGACAACATAGATCCCATAATGTCTCGTAAAGCAAACACAGCATTCCACAGTAAGAACACCATACCAACAGTCAAACAGGGTGGTGGTAGTGTGATAGTGTGGGGATGCTTTGCTGCCTAAGGACCTGGATGACTTGCCATAATTAAAGGAACCATGAATTCTGCTCTGTACCAAAAATTCTTAAGGAGAATGTCCAGTCATCCTTCCGTCTCAGCTGAAGCTGAAGTGTAGTTGGGTCATGTAGCAAGACAATGATCCAAAACACAAAAGCAAGTCCACATCAGAATGGCTAAAAAAAGTAAAATTAAAGTTTTGGAGTGGCCTAGTCAAAGTCCAGACTTAAACCCAATGGAGATGCTGTGGCAGGACCTGAAACGAGCAGTTCATGCTCGAAAACCTACCAAATGTTACTGAATTAAAGCAGTTCTGCGAGGAAGAGTGAGGTTAAAATTCCTCCACAGCGATGTGAAAGACTGATATTGAATTATAGGAAGTGTTTGGTTGCAGTCATTGCAGCTAAATGTGGCATAACCAGTTATTAAGTGTAAGGGGGCAATTACTTTTTCACACAGTGCCAGTTGGTGTTGGTTAACTTTTTTTCATTAAATAAGTGAAATTAAAAAAAAAAACAAGTGTTATTTGTTCACTCAGGTTCCCTTTATCTAATATTACATTTTCTCTAAAGACCTGAAAACATCCAGTGTGACAAATATGCAATAATAGAGAAAATCAGGAAGGGGGCAAATACTTTTTCACGCCACTGTATATGTATTGCAGGGAAACTAGTCTTTTGGCCTGACTGAAAAAGCAAAGGTATCCGAATAGTAAGTGACCTTATAATGCAACATTCCAGGATCTGGTTTCTTTTCAGGCAATGAAGTCTTGGTACAGTCTCCCTAATTTGGATTTTTGGAAACATCTTCAATTATGCAGTTCTCTAGCAAGTTTTGTTAGCCTAATGAATAAACCTGTGTACCAGTCTGAACCACCAGCTATGAAGAAACGGATTAAAACCAAGCAGGGAAGAGCAGGGCAAATTTATTCAGATATAAGGGAGGCTATTCCAGACCAAATAATTTCTGCTAGGATCTATTGGACAGTAGCCCTAAATGTTCCCATTTGAGATGAGCAATGGTCTCAGTGCTGGTGGCATACCCATGATTTTCTCAAAGATCCTTAAAGTCACCTCATTTAAAATAAAATTCTCCACTACTGGTATTATACACCTGAAGTACTTTATTTAGCTAACATTATTCTGGATCATCATTGTTGGTGTTGTACGCATCCTCATGGGGATTTATATCATTTCCTTTGGCATTGTCCACTAATTTATAATTTCTGGGTACAAGTGAACAGTCTCCTCTCTACCATTTTACTACATCCTATTCCTGTCTCCTCTGGGTTACTCCTAATTGGTTTAGATACTGAGCACACTCAATTTTTAAAAAATAAAAATCCCTATTGGCACAGGCTAGCACAATAGTTAAACAGCCGCTGTTGCAAAAGTGGCGGACTTCTAACATACGTACAATAACTGATTTTATGAATAATTTTTCACATTTAGCCACATATGAAAGACTATCTCATCTCTCTAAAAGCACCTTACATATTCATACAATTACATGAAACCCCTTTTATCAAAATTGTCAGCAAATTAAAGCTAACTCATCAGCAAGCTTGGGAGCACCACCAAGGCAAGGTATAGGGTATATCCCCCCTCCAAGTTTAGTACACATTTTTCGCACACTCTGACTTATGATTTAGATGTTGTTGAATGCTCTGATACATCCCTTCTTATGTATTTCAAGTGCAACTGTGTTTATTTTTTATTGATTATCATTTCATAACTTTGTGATCTGCTCCTAGCTTGAAGATCTACTGAAATACCAATAGACTGTTTTTATGATATTGTTTATGTAGATATTCTACAGTATTATACTCTTTATGATTTGTTAACATTCTGTTACTCATGTTTGATGTGATAGCCAAGTAAAGTAATCAAAATATGTTTACTAACTAGCTACTTTCCTCTGCACTATGGCTATCTTTTATATTTCCTAATACAGTATGAGCAATATATAATGTTTAATGTACTGTATCTTACTCCCACATGGATCAAAGTAAGAATTCGCTAGGATAGACTCAAGCTACCATTTGTAAGGTACCATTACTGAGTTCTTGTCTTTGTTTTCTCATTTGTCTTTGTCTGAAAATTTAATAAAATGTTTAACTTAAAAAAAGTAAAAAATATATATTTCTTTCAGCATTGGTATATATAAAAGTAGGGGAGTTGCCAAAATGATAAAAAAGGGTCTACCAATAAAGATAATAGAACAATTTAAAGACAGAGAGCCTTATTATAATGATCAAGTCATAAATAATCAACCCCTAATTATAGGTTCCCTGTATGCCCTTTCTTCAACTATAATTTGTTCCTTGCAAAAATATCTGAAGGGCTACAAAACCTTCAGTGTAATAATATAATTCTAGCAACTATTTGAAACACTCTTGTGAACACTTACCAGGATAAAAGTACAAACCCTACCTCTGGGAATAAATTAATATCTAATAAACTAAGTAACTTTCTACAATAAGAACATTTAGTGGACTCCTGGAGACAGCTAAACAAAAGGAAATGGAGTACACTGACTTCGATAAAATAAATCAAAAATCTTTACATGAATTTGCTATATTTTAGTACCCCAAAAATTTGGTAAAATTTATATCCCTAGCTGGAATTGACACTATTTTTTTGTCTGATCATGCTTTAACCAGTTTAGAAACCAATATAGCAAATTATGATTGCAAATCTACATGGCAATGGTCATTTAGTAATGAATGTTTAAAAGAAGTTGCATTTATTTGACTAATTAGACAATAAATACAAGAGTACTGGGGCCCAATTCCAAGTTGGGTTACGAATGTCACAAGGTGACTTGCACCAAACTCAATGGTGCAAGTTGCACCTTATGACATGAGTTACACTGATCGGGATTCCAGGAGGTGGTCTGCACTATGGCATGGGTGACCTGCACCCAAGTGGACATCTGCTGGCTGCAGCTCCTACAGCATGGTGGAAGGAGGGGTTATAGCAACAGTTGCACCCTATTCTGAGAGGGTGACTGCCGTAACCAAGTTACACAGTTCTGAGACACACTGCAGCACTGTGGGGTTAGATCAGCTGTTAGCTGGTCTAAGCAGCATCCACCCTGGCCAAATGGTGGTTGCCCCCACAGTGCCACAACCCACACACTGCTGTGCCCACAGACCCCACCAACACTGAGAAGCCCCATCACAATACCAGGGTGCCACCTGCCAGCACCTGGGTCCATTTTTTCAGATACCCCCTTGTGGCTGTGCCACACTGCTGACCCATTACCCACAGGATCATGTGTGCTTGTTTGGGGGCTGGGAGCTTGGGGGGCTGTTCCCCATGGTCAGCAGCTTGCAGCATCTAGGTCTGTTGCACCATTACCATGGCACAAACCTGTGTCTGCCGCAAGTGGCAGGGCATAAGTGGCGGGGACCCTGACTGCTCTTGAATAGGGCACAGGGTCCCCAGCATAGCAGCAAATGTAGCAACTCACATATGCCTGTGAGTTGTGACATTCATCTTGGAATCGGGTCTCTTGTATTTTAACTATACAGGACAATGCCCCATCTTACAGTTATGGGATGCATTTAAAGCAACCCTCAGTGCAATTATGGTTTCATTTCAGATAAAAAGTAACAAAGAAAAGAAAAAGAACTATACAGAAGTAGAAGTCAAATTTAACAAGTTGGGCAGATTAAAACTAACTGATTATAATAAGTATAAAGATCAGTGAAATGATTACAAAATTAAAAAACAAAACAAGAATTAATCCTTCAAGAAAACAAATGACTAGCATTTGCCATTAAAACAACTAAATATTACACCACTGATAAAACAGGCAAACTATTGGCAAACTTATTATGTGGTGAAAAAAATGAAAAATATCATTACAGAAATAAAAGACCAAGATGGAAACATTAAAAACAAACTCTAGTCAGAGCCAATAGGGCTGTGAAGAGCTACCAAATGACCAAAGTCATTTTCTTGTTGGTGCCATACAGTGATGTTTAGTCACAATCATCACAGTGCTCTCAAGTCCAAATAACCATTTTCCAGACCCTGGCCTTTATTTTCCCTGTATTATCCCTGTAGAGGCAGCATCAAATCCCTGTAGATTTTTTCATAAGCCACTAGTTCCTTATTTTTGACTTTGTTGTTTATTTAAATGTAATATGTTGGCCCCCTTTTATCAGGAAAATGGCTCTGATTTGCTGTTAGCTGTTAAAATTATATGTCAAGATGGTCTTTGAATGATTTGGATTTATACAGAATCCATAAGGCATAATGGCAGAATTTATTTATGCATTGAATTTTGTTGACCGGGTAGACCCACCAAGACTTGAAGTCCCTTTTTCAGGGGTGGAGGGGGGATACAGATGGTAAGCAACTGAAATTGTAACATGGCATAAATCCTTACTTGAACCAGATTAATCTGTTAGTGATATTTTTAGTGAATGGGACAAATTATGCCAGGACACCATGGAAATTCCCCTACTCACTACAGGGGAATTTGCTGGCTGGCAGCAAGATGGCCCACCAGGGTGGTGCAGAGGAGGAGATGGAGTTTCAGGAGACTGGGGATCAGGTATCCATCACAGTTTCCTGTTCAATTCTGGAGACAAAGGCTGCTGGTACTGTGAGCTATTCATTGCTCACTGTTAAGGAAGGTGAGAAAGAGATGAATGTGACTTACGGAGAAGAAATGTTACATGATTTGGACCAGGCAGATGGCCTAGTGGTTACAGTACCACTGGAGTCTTCAGAGGAAGCTTCTGAGGAACCAGAGAAAGTTGAAGTGGTGGATGTGGAATCACAGGAGGACTTCAGATTTCCAGATGATAAGGAGAAGTATCCTATTTTGGATAAAGAACAACTACAGCAAGAAATGGAAACTACACATCAATTATTACTGCAACAGGCTGGTAGTATAACCTAGAAGTTAGAGGAACAAGGTGTGAACAAGCTTGATACACCCAGCAGACCAGACCTGAGTTTGATTCTCACAGCCTCCACTTCCATACTGTGTGACTCTGAGCAAGTCACTTAAATGTCCAGTGCTCCCAGATCACCCCTGAAAACAGGCACTTGTGCCTAGTGGGCCTTACCTGGTTACCAAAAGACTAAAAAAATAAAATAGCAGACAAGGAGGAGAAATTTTGGATTGCATCTGAAATGTTGCAGCAAGTTAAGGATCATACTACAGAGAGCACCAATCATGAGCAGACATGAGGAGAGAAGCACAGCCAGACAAAAGTTGTACAGGGGAGCTATGAAGCCCAGAAACCCCTACTGGAGTGCAGTACAGTTTCAGGCCAGAGTGGGAAGAAAGCATTGGTAGTTTCAGCCCGAGTTGTGGCAAAAAACAAAGATATGGGGCAATCCACTGAGTGATTGGGAGACACAGTGACAGATACGGGAGTGTGGACACCTGCAAAAGCCTTCCAAGATGCAGGCTGTGTAGCAGAACTGAGAGGCAGATGGTCTCCTGACCCAAAAGACCCAGCTGGGGTGCAGTACTCTGCAATGGAGATTACATCTAAAGGTAAAGTTGTTTTTTTCTCCTAACCACAAACAACGGTATGCACTAAATGTGGGAGAAGTAAAAAATGATATGGAGACTCAAACTAATAATGGCACTAATGATCAAATGGAGGGAATATGCATCCATAAAGATGGTCCTATATGAAATAATCCTGTACACAAAGAAATAATGGAAGGGGAGAAGAATGCAGAGTCAGTTGTAAATGTATGTGGGGGAGATATTGATATTGAAATAATACAAGTATCATCTACATTAACTGCAACTCAAGGGCCTGGTAAGCAAAGAAAAAACACTGGTAAAAGGGTGTTGCACTTAGACTACTTTGACAATAGCCAAACTGCAAATGAGGGGCTACCAGTAGGCATGGATGTCCCAAGATTGCTGGATCCAGCACAGGAATCGAGGTTTAAACCTGTTTTACACACTGCAGATTTGTTTAAAAATAAAGGTGAACCAGCACCACGACACAATGCCATCAGGTTAATATACAAAGGTGGTTTAATAGACCCACCCAAAAGAGTCTATGTGGGAAGAACTTTGCTGAAAGACTTCTAGAAATATTATACTTTGGAGGTTTTCACACTAATCCACACAGATGAGTACAATTATGACATTACCTTTAAAACAGTGGAATGCTTGGATAGATTCTGGGTAAAATACAATATGATGAAAAATACCCCTTTGTCATCACCATTTTGTGCCATTCCAATCACTAAACTAACAGCTAGAATGCTCACCATCATCTTTAAGAATGAGGGGGTAAATATTATGGATATATTGTTTTGGTTAAAAAAAACACTGCAAAGTTTTGGAACACCCAATCCCTGTAATCGATACAGAGCAACTTTGAACTGGAGAATGGAGAATAAAATGCAAATTATGTTTAGGAAACCATGGGATTGTGCACCTATCTAGTTGGTTCTACTTAGATAGAGATAGGGAGTCATTATTTTATCCAGGCCAGCCTAAGTCATGCCACAAATGTGGCTCACAAATGCATTTAAGTGATGCTTGTGACACTCTGAAATGCACACATTGTTTGGAAATCAGACATATGGTTTCAGTGTGCATAAATACATTTAGATGCAACTGATGTGAGGAGAAGGGACGTTCCTACGTAAAATGTCCATGGGCCTCCCACAATACTGAAGAGGGGGTCTCACATGAGGCATTAATTATGCAGACACAGAAAAAAGGATGTGCTGAAGCCTAAGAAAAAAATAATTCAAGCCAATTGGCAGGAGAAAGAAGCAGCCAAATGGAATGAAATGGGAAAGGGAATGGAGGAGGAAGAAAAGGAGACTGCACCACAAGAAGCAGAACAGGACCAGAGTAATGAAGGAATTACTATGGGGCTAAAACATGAAGGGGCGGTGAGTCAGGTAAATGCACAAAGTGAGGCACAGCCAGTAGATTTGCATCAAGAAGCTGCACAAACTTGTAACCCCCAACCATCACAAATGCCTCCCCCCTTACAAAATTCACCAGAAAAGGAGTTAGAGAGCCCACGGGTCCAGACTGAAGATGGGGCACAACCCCAGGAGGAAGGAAGAGATGATGAACAGGAGAAGGGAAATGATGATGAACAGAAGACACGTGAAATGGATTTATCCACAATGTACCCCCCAAGGTGCAGAAACTTCCATTTAAGATTGTGGAATATAAAAAAAGACATAGGACCAGGCTCAGTACTAAAACAGAGCCAAAAGGTAAAGAACATAAGGTCGTGAAAGAGAAAGAGAAAGCAACTTCAGATGATCCATATAATGTTTTGTCAAAAATAAATGATTGGGGTGATTCTGAAGAGGATGAGGAGTCAGATTCTTCTTCCATATCATCCTCTATGATGAACCATTCTTCAGAGATAGAAGACGGTACAACAAATAAGAAAGGGACAAAAAAATGGAAGACTAGGTCAAAATAGAGAATCGTAATGCCTATCTTCCTTAAAATGACATGACATCATTACAACTGCTGTCCATAAATGTAAACAGTATTACGAGTGGGAAAAGAAGACTGACTATTCTCTCACAGTTACTGTCCTCCAAAGCGGATATCATTTTCATTCAGGAAACAAGAATTAAAACCTTTTTTGAGACAGCACAAGCATCAAGATTGTGGGGTAAAGGGGCAGCTTTTTGGTCCCAAGGCGTAGACACCAGTAATAGGGTGGGTATCCTTTTCAGTAATCATCATCTGAAGGTCACCAGGTTGACAGATCTAGAGCCTGGGAGAGTGTTAATTTTAGATATTCAGTTCGGAGATACCAGACTTAGAGCAGTGAATAGTTACGCCCCAAGGGGAAAGTCAATAGGATTACACTCTTTAGAGCAATACAATCATATTTGCATACATCTCAGTTAGTGATATGGTGAGGACCTTAACTGTGCAAAGTAAAGGATGCATAGGGGCCTCACAACAAATAAACTATATTGTGATTCTAATGTTTTGAATGATTTTGTGAGTAACACACATTTACAAGATGCTTATTGGGTAATGCACAAAATAGGGGGGAGAAATTTTTCAGGGGTCCCCTATCAACAAGGATAGATTACTTTTTTGTGTCCACTTGTTTATTAATACATAATACACAGGCACCAAGTTTTGATTTCTCAGACCACAGGGGTCTAGGGATGCGTCTTAACTCAGAAACAACCCTACATGTGGGAAAAGCCCATGGCATTCGAATAGTTCCTTATTGGAATCTGAGGTGATTAATAGAGAATGGGATTCCTTATGGAGAGCAAGGAAATCAGTACAATGTTTGTACGATTCTCAAGCAGAATGGTGGGAAGAGATAAAAAAATGAGTAAAGGAGTGTTTTCAAAATAAGGCTGGCAAACAAACCTTAACAACTTATTTGGATTACTTGGGATTACAGAAACAACTTCAAGACCTTATTTCTAAAACAGAAACATTAAAAATGGACTTTAGTGCACAAATAGGAATAATAAAAAATAAATGTTTTCAAAACAGTATGATAGGGCCAAATCATTATAACAGGAAATTAGGTTTGGGACAGAGTGTAAGAAACAGACTTTTAATGTTTTTAAGGATTGTCACAAAAGAACGGTAAGGAAAATAATGTCACGGGTGATGGATGACAAACGGTATGTATCAACTAAGCAAGAAATCTTACAAATAGCACAGCAACAGGTAAAACATTGGTTTGGGGAACCTCCAGTAGTACAGATATCAACAGACTACTTAGAGAAATTGGATGTTCTAGAAATATTGTCTCCACAGGGGGCCACTGTTATATGACCAGTTGAGGAGGAAGAAGTAAAATATGTAATCACTACATTAAAGAATGGGACTTACTCAGGGACAGCTGGGATTACAGGGGAATTCTATAAAAAATATAATGATTACTTAGTTCAGGACCTTACCATTTTGTATAATGATATACTAGATTCAGGAGTGCTACCAATGTCTGTGACAGAGGCAGACTTCATTCTTTTGAATAGAAAAGGGACAAAGGAAGATCTGAATAACTGGAGGCCTATCAGTTTGTTGAATGTGGATTTCAAAATTTTGGCCAAAGTATTATCAAGAAGATTGACCCAGATTGCAGATAAAATAATCAGCAAAGCACAGACATGCTCAATTCTGAAGAGAGGTATTCAGGATAACCTGATAATTCTTAGAGAATTATTTTAAAGAGGTAGGATGGGGTCAGAGGAAGGGTATATACTTAGCCTTGACCAGCACAAGGCTTTTGACTCCTTATCCTACTCCTTTTTGTTTTCAGTTTTACTGCATTATGGGATACCGGATAAATCTGTGTGGTGGATAGCGTGCCTGTACCAGGAGGTAACACTGACCCCTAGGGTAAACGGGTGGCTGAGTAGAACTGTAAGATTACAGAGAGGGGTGAGACGGGGCTGTCCCCTTAGCCCCTTATTATACAGCTTTTGTATTGACCCCTTTTTAAGATCTATCCAGATGTCTAATTCTATTAAGGGAATATCACTGACACAGATGGGCCCCCCGGTAAAATGTTTGGCCTATGCTGATGATGTTGTAATAATAACTGATAAGGGAACAGAAGAAAAGCATATTACAAACATAATTTTAGAGTATTCTAGGACCTCTGACTCAAAGATTAATTTTGAGAAAACTGTAGGAATATGGATAGGAAGTAAGCCAGACATCACTAAAAATAGATATACAGGCATTACATTAACTCAAGAACCCATTATGATTCTAGGGATTCTTTTTTGAGATGAAGACCTAGCTGTATTAAATTGGGAAAGCAAATTAAGGAAGGCAGAAGGAATCTCCCAGGAGTGGAAAGGGCTACAGGTTTCAAAATGGAAAAGATTATTATTAATAAAAAACATAATAGTACCAATATTCTTTTACATAAGTTATGTATCCCCCCCCCCCACAATTAAAAACTAAATTATATAGTGTTTTCTTTCAAAGCCTGTGTGGGAGTCATCTTAATCCAATAAAGAGAGGGATTACATATAGACTGATAAAAGAGGGAGGTTTGACCTGATGGATTCAGGAATAATCTATTATAGTATTTTCACATATTATAAGATGTTCCATACATTAGTCGGTGGAAAACAATTATGGGAAGAAATGGTCTCCAAATGGGTAGAAATTAGTAAAATGGCATGGGGAAAAAGGGAATAGGAAACTTTTGACTAGAACAACAGTAATCCAGGGATATGTAAACACTATGATTCAATACTTAATTAAACTGAAAATTCATGGACAAAATATACAACCCAAAACAAGACAGGAGTTATATAACGTAATGATGGAGCACACAAAGTAAGAGCTGGAATTACCTAATTGTTCAGTATCTGAGATAGAAACCACACTATCACAATTAACCAATGATAGGATTCCTGCTTTTACGTGGGACGTGTTGTGGTTAAGTATACATGGACGGATGAACATAAAGAATAACCTCAAGCATAAGCAGTTAACAGAAAGATATTGTCCAAGGAATTTTTGTATACAACTCTTGGAAACACAGGAACATCTTTTTTTGGGATTGTCCATATGTGAAATTATTCTGGGATAAGTTGAATAGGACATGGCAGACTATTATGTTTCACAACTTATTCTATATGGAAATTGTGCATACAGTTTTTTTCTACTAAATGGAATGGGTTTCATAAAGGAACGTTACAGGCTGTATTCAGAATGCTGAAATACTTTACATGGCAAGACAGGTGCAAAGGGATCATTCAGCAACAAGAGACCCTACCCAAGACTATGATAAAGAATGTAGTAATCTCACTTTAACAAATTTATGAAAAAGATACAAAGACTGTGACAAGGAACAAATGGCATGGCTTATGGGATAGTAGTATGACAGTTTTGATGCTAACATAACAAAGAGAAAAGGAAAAGAAAAAGGAAAAAAGAGAGAGAAACAGAGGAGATGAGAATGGTGAGAGGACAAACTTTATTATACACATATATTGTTGGTGTGATGCACTGGTGAAGAAAAAAAAGAAGGAAAAAAGAGAAGAAAAAGAGGAAATGAAACTGGAAAAAAAAAGATAGACAGGAACAAAAGGGAGAAGTATGATTATAAGTAAAATAAGGACGCACTTATGTAAAAGACAAGTATTGATAGTATGTGGTGTTACTATGGATGGTGTGTGGTAGTTGGAGATGGCCAGCTGGGAAAACCATGGAGTTAACATATAAATCAGAGGAAGGTTGGACAGAATGAAGTGACTGGAATTTAATCAAGAATGATATAGACATTACTTAGACTACTACAGAATGAAGTTTGATTGTTTTGAATTTTACACCCCACCCCCCAAAAAAGATTCCCCTACTCTTGCAGTAGAGGGAACTCATGACCATCTAGAGATTGGCAAGATGGTTGACCAAGGAGCTGGGAGTGCACAAACTGGGGAATATGGGTGTGGGCAGGACAGTAGTGTGGTGGGTAGGTAACTGGCTGGGCAGCAGGACACAGAAGGTGGTGGTAAATGGCTGTCACTCCACAGAGGGAAGAGTGATGAGTGAGGCACCACAGGGATCAGTGCTGGGACCGGTTCTGTTCAACATCTTCATCAGCGACATTGCGCAGGACCTAGAAGGAAGAATTTCACTGTTCGCTGATGACACAAAGCTCTGTAACAGAGTAGACACACCAGAGGGTGTAGACAGAATGAGAAGGGACCTGCAGAAACTTGAAGAATGGTCAGGGGTTTGGCAGTTGAAATTCAATGCAAAGAAGTGCAAGATAATGCATATGGGGCACAAAAACCCTGACACAATATATCAGTTGGGGGTGAGGATATAGCATGCAGCAAGCAGGAAAGGGATCTTGGGGTTATCATCTCTGATGACCTCAAGATAGGAAAACAGTGTGACAAGGCAGCAGGTAAAGCAAAGCAAATAGGATGCTAGGATGCATAGGCAGGGGCATCACCAGCAGGAAAAGGGAGGTCATAATTCCACTATACAAGACACTAGTGAGGCCTCACCTGGAGTACAATGTACAGTTCTGGAGCCCTTACCTACGTAAGGACATAAACAGGGTAGAGAAGGTTCAGAGGAGGACAATAAAGATGGTACATGGATTGCATTACAAGTCCTATGAGGACAGATTGAAGGAACTGAACATGTACTCCCTGGAGGAGAGGAGGGAGAGGGGGATATGATAGAGACATACAAGTATCTTACAGGGAGGAACAGGGTGCAGGAATACACTATTTTTAAGTGTAAAATATGTTCCAGAACTAGAGGACATCGGATGAAGTTGGAGGGAGGACGATGAAATGTGAGAAAGAATTTCTTCACAGAACGGGTGGTGGACAAGTGGAACACTCTGCCAGAGGAAGTGGTGGGGGCTGAAACAATCACAGGATTTAAGAATGCATGTGATAGACAAAAAGGATTTCTGGAGGTCAGGGGTAAGGGGCAACATACTTCTAGGAAAACATTAACTGAACTTACAAGCTCAAATGGGTAGACTGGGTGGGCCATAGGCCCTTATCTGCCAACACTGTCTATGTATCTATGCAGCAGCAGGAAAAACAGCACTGAATTATTACTCTCAGGACCCTAAAGGACAACAAAACAAGACAACCAGAATTTTTGACAAGAAAGGAAATAAGAGCATTATTTTTGAAGATAAGGCTTGTTCACATCCTGACATATTCATACAAGGGCTGAGCAAACTAATCCAGAAATTATTGCATTTCAAGTAAAAACTGCTGCAGCTATAAAACAGGAATGCTTTTCTGAAGAAGCTTTAAGGGCTACAAACAGACAACAGGACAATGTATCAGAGCAAAGGATTTCTGAAATTAAACAAAGGAGAGAAAAATTATTGACATTACTGAAAGCAGAAAATTAACTTTACAACACCTGGAAAACATGAAGGGTTATTTTCCATCTAATGTGAAGGAAGCTCTGAGCACTGAAAAAAGTGAGTGTTCATCTCCAGAATGTCTAAAAATAACAGAGCAAAACTGTCAGGCATGGACTTCAGAACACGCTTTGAGTGAAGCAGGCTGGAAAGAAACAGCTGACAGCCTGACATGGTTCTCTGACTCCGTTCGGACTGCTGAAGAGATTCAGCGATTGACAACTGATTCAGTGTCTGTCAACACTCAGTCTCCCTTACTACATCTGGTATGCTATTCAGACAGGAATGCTCAGGCAACCATAGCAACCCACACTGGCAGTAAGACAGAGGCCACACCCAGCATTCTGACTACACAAGTGGCAACTGAACAATCTATAAGTGAAAAATCTGAAAACAAACCCATGGAAATATGTTTGGCTTGCAAGTAAGTGACAACACTTTTAATGAAAACATTACATTACTGGTCAGTACTCCTGTTGCAAACCTGCTCCTCTCCACATCATCAATGGATGTGATGGACACAAATTCTCCCCTAGAAACAGCAGAAGTCAATCCACTCCCTATTCCTCTGCAAAACAATAATGATAATAAAGGTGATACATCACAGGGAAAAGAAGGTCCAGCTAGAGCCTTTAAACCTTCAGACCTGTTTGTCAATTTGGGGGAGGCTGCAAAATGTAAGAATGCTGTCCATTTAAAATATGCAGGGGGTTTAAAAATCACACCAGACAGAACTTGTGTATCCAGGAAATTACTTAAGGAAACCATGCATTTTACTGCAATAGAAGTGTTTGTTCTTATCCACACCTCTGGGGACACACAGTTAAACATAAGTTTTAGATCTCCAGTTCTGCATGATAGATTCTGGCTCAAATATAGTTCCATTAAAAATTCATCAGTCTGGACTCCCTTCATAGTTATACCTCTATCAAAGTCAATGTGGAAAACAGTTAACATCTTGTCTAAGAATGAAGGGATTGATATTTCTAATAGTTTGCAATGGGTCAAACAATGTGTGAAAGGAATGGAAAGACCACAACCAATTTTGGATTCAGAAAACATATGAACTGGGGGGGTGTATAAAAGTTAAATTAAAATGCACAGACTCTGGTATTCAGCATTTGCCCAGCAGCTTTTTTTGTGGCAGAGACAGAGGTTTTTGTTTCTACCCGGGACAACCTAAATCTTGCCATAGATGTGGCTCCTTAACTCATCTTAGCAATGCCTGTGAAGCATGAGTATGTGATCTGTGTATGGAAATAGGCCACTCTAACCATTACTGCCCAAATCAAGTGTGTTGTAATTTGTGCAATGAGGAAGGTCATTCATACAAAATGTGTCCATGGGCAGCCCATAACAAAGGCTCTTTTTACGGCCAGGATGAAATGATTCTTGAGGCACAATAAAAAAAATGCACTTTGCACTCTGTCTTTCAGCACAAGAGAACAGCCCCAAACAGCCATCAGGAGATAATATTTCGGATCCAACAGATCTCCTTCCAGAAAAAAACTGCTAACAGTTTCCCTGAATTAGAAAATCAAGAAGGGACCATCTCATCTATGGATATCAAAGTTATGTACCTTCCCCCACAGATCCAACAGAGGAGTTTGTGATTGTTGGAGGAAAAAGAAAGCAAGGAAGACAGCAACCAAAACCCAAAATATCTGAGAGAGACTCCATTAAGACAGGAAATTGCTATGCAGCATTGCAAAGTTGTGCAGATGAAGAAAGTGAAGAATCTAATTTATCTTCTATAGCCTCTTCCCACAAAGAGATATCAGAAGGGGAAGAAGAACTACAAAAAGGAAAGACTTTCTAAAGAACAAGGAAGAAAAAAGATCTGACTTTAAATTCATGCTTTGACATTAACTAAATTAAACTAAACTTAATTTCCTTAAATGTGAATAGCATTAGGAATGTTAAAAGAAAAATAATTTTACGTTCCTCTTTACAGGTGGCAAATGCAAATCTTTTTCTTTTACAAGATACCAGGTTGTTAACAACACATGATATTGCAAATGTTCAGAAATCCTGGCCTTGGGGGCCTTCCTTTTGGTCCCTAGGGATAGAACCATGCTTAGGTGTTGGTATATTATTTAAATTTTTTTAATTTAAAAGTCATAAGGGTACTAGACATATAACCTGGAAGGTTACTACTCCTAAACATATTTGTAGGGAATATACATATTAGAATAGGGAACATTTATGCCCCACAAACAAAAAGTAATAGAATAACATTATTTAAAATGATGCACCATATTTACACACTGCAAAATTTAGTATTCTAGGTGGTAACTTTAACGGCCCCTTAAACTTGCAAGATAAAACTGGTAATACTGCCAAATTATTTTGTGATACAAATACTTTAAAGTCTATAGTGCAGACTGCAGGAATGATTGATTTCAAGGGGCAAATAAATTCAAAAGGTGGAAATATTTATTATAGAAATTCAATTTTGACCAGAATTGATTTTATTTTTCTTTCTGACCCAGGTCAAGTTCAAAGAGCCTGGACCCAAACAAATGCAAATTCATATCACATGGAAGTGCATATCTCTTTAAATTTACTAAGAACTAGGAAACTAGGTAAAGGGTATTGGAAACTTAATATCTCATTACTGAGAAAGGATGTTACATGTGCAGACTGCATAGAATTATTTAAAGCCAGACTGTCAGTGGTAGTATTTTATAACAATCTTTTAGATTGGTGGCAGGATGCAAAACAAGATTTTAAATATTTCTTCCATTTGAGAGGAAAAAAATACAGTGAGTCTGATTATTTACAATATTTACAGTTAAGGGCACAGTTGTTTAAACTCATTACTATACAGTCCACCACTAAACGATATTATAAATCTCAAATTGGTTGTGTTCAGTCAGAAATGAAAAAAAATATCTCTATGATAGAGCCAAATCTTTGGAAGCTGAACAATGCTTTGGAAGTAGACTAAAAAAAGGATCACTAGATATATTTAAATATAATCAGGAAAAGAATAAAACCAAAACTATTAGAGGTATACAAAATGATCAAGGTATTGTATTAAAACAAAGTAAGCAAATCTTGGGATATGTGGAATCCTCCTATGAAAAATTGTTTCACAGACAGAATTGTTGGGATCTTATGGGCATTTTTTTTAAATGTGCAACCTAAACTTTAAATAATGCAGAGGGCCAATTGTTAATTAAATCTATAACACTACTTGATGTAGATGAGACTATACAAGCCCTTCCTTTATACAACGTTCCTGGGCCAGACAGGTTAACTTCTGAGTTTTATAAAAAAATTCCAAAATATTCTCAGAATTATACTGACAGAACTTTATAATGAAATCTTAAAAACTAGATATGTCGCTAGTGAATGGTTACATACTTGTATGATTCTACTTTACAAAAAGGGTGAAATTGCAGAATTAAAAAAAACTGGAGACCTATCTCCTTGTTAAATGCTGACCAGAAAATGTTAACAAAAATTCTAATCAAATGCCTTAATGAAATCACCCCTAAGATTTGATCTATTTCTCAAATCTGCTTTGTTTCAAATAGGAATATAACTGGTACTCTCATACAAATAAGGGGAATTCTACAAAAAAGTACCAATAATAAATTGTCTGTTTTTTTTCTTTCCATCTACCAAGAGAACGCTTTTGATTGTATTTCCCATCAATACCTAGATCAGGCTTTACAGTACCATGGTATACCCGAGAAATTAATTTCTTGGATACAGATGACATATTAAAATGATTCTTTTAGAATGATGATAAATTAGTTTCAAGGGAAAGTCATCAAACAACTGCAGGGGGTCAAGCAAGGGTGCCCCCTGAGCCCAAAGTTGTATATCCTTTGGGTTAGACAAATTACTACAAAATATAAACATATCTCAAGCCATAAACTGTATTAATACTTCAGAACAGTCACCTTTAATTAAAACTTTGGCATATGAGAATGGCATATGCATATTCTTAGCAGACATAAAATCAGGGAAGGAATTCCTACACATTTTTCAAAATTTCTCAGTTATTTCAAATGCAAAAATAAATATTCAAAAAAGTACAGCATTACAGTTGGGGAAGCAGGTGCAGCAGCATACTGAAGTTGCTGGTATCCCCATAAAGGAAGGTAGTCTTAAAATTCTAAACATTTCCTTTGGGCAACTAGATGCAGGAAAAATTAACTGGGAAGTCAAAATAAAAGAAGGTTTTGCACTTAAAGCAACATGGAAAAATATGCAAATCTCTAAGAAAAAAGAGAGTAATTTTAATTAAAACTTTGCTATTACCAACATTCCTATATATCAGTGCAATTTTTCCATTGCTCAGTGAATTAGAAACTATATTACATAGCCTCTTTTATCAAGCCCTTTGGAGAAGTCAGCTCAACCCAATAAAAATGAATGTTTGCTTTTTTGCCTTATAAAAAAGGTGGCCTAGGTATGATTAACCCAGTAACTTTCTTTTGTACAGACTTCATATGTTATCATTTAAAGCCTATATTGAGATCTAAAGCTAAAAATTGGCATATGCGGTTATAAAATGAGTTACAGAATCTAACTACCCGATGGGAAAATGGAAAATGAAAGTTTCAAATAATTTGGAAAAATAACCTATTTCTACATTAATGATTCTAATTAAAAAAATAAAAATAAAACAGTGGAACATCACGAGGAAGGAAGTTATGTTATTTTCCAAAAAAGAGTTCTGTCATCATCTTATTGAAAGGAGTTTTTGGGAATCATTGTCATTTCCACAAGGATCTCCAGAATATTTAGAATCCACCCTTAAATTAACAGAGCCCAGACTGCCAGAATACCTGTGGGAAACAACTTGGTTATCCAGCCATGGCAGGCTAGGTGTCAGAAATTCACATGTCCAATAGACACATGTAATGAACTTTTTGAAACTCAACATTTATTTTTAGACTGTCCGTATGTAATTATTCTTGGAAAAACATTGGCAAAATTATTGAATAGTCTAGAATATGAAACAATTGATTATGGAACTTTAGTATTAGGTGAATATAGAGGTATATGGACTAAATATCACTCTTGCACCCTGAGATTGACTACTAGACTCTTGAAATATTACATCTGGTTATCTAGATGTACATGGGTATTCCAGCAGATGTGGTGGACCCAACAGGAAGTTATTCACTTCAAACAAGAGCAAGTACAGTTATTATAAACTCATAATCAAACAACCCTTTCTAAGGAGAAATTGATATCATTATGGAAAAATTGTAAGAATTGGTGGTATAATCCACCTTACATTTTCTTTCTTATTAATGTTCTGTTTAGATTTTTTTCCTGTTTGTATTTTCTAACTATGATTTTATAATTTACTGAATATGATTATGTATTTATGTGATATTCATATTTATTATTTTGTATATGTTATGTCCTCAATAAAAACACCCCTACTTTTTTGAGAAGTGTCATGGGATCTTTAACATCCACCTGAACAGGGAGACAGAAAAGACTGGAGCACTCCCTCCCCAATGCTGCACTACAGTGTCAGTATTGGGGTTTAAAAAGCTAGAGGAGCAAAACCAGGCAGACAGGAAAATAATATAAATTTTAAGAAGTAGTCAGTTATAACATTTTATTTCTGAAGTGCCTTTCTTTTACCTTTTTCCCATCAGAGAGTCTTCTATGTCATAATGTTGTGGTGGATGTATGGAACAGCTCTTAGCATAGCAGCTGATATATCTAGCTCTGCTGCCCACTACTACATCATCGGCAGTGTGATTTCACTGACAGTGAAATCACATGTGAATGACCTGGCAGTCACTGAACTGCTGTTCCTAAGTAACAGTGATGTCACAGTCAGTGAGGTCATGATGCTGGTGATGTAGTTGGGGAAGAAACATAGAATTTGATGGCAGATAATGATTGCTTGGCCCAGCTAGTCTGTTCATTTCCCTACCTGATGGATAAGCTGCAGATTCTAGTTAATCAAGAGCTTACTGCCTCCTACCCCCCATTAGAATTGCCTTATGCCTGTCCCATGCATTCTTTAATTCTCGCACTGTTCCTGACTCCACAACCTCCTCAGGAAGGCTGTTCCCTGCATCCACAGCCCTCTCTGTGAAAAAATAATTTCTAGCATTACCTCTGAGCCATCCCCCTCTATCTTCAAATTGTACCCCCTTGTTCTTGCACATTTCTTCTTCTGAAAGATGCCACCTTCTTGTACTTTGTTAATTCTCTTGAGATACTTGAAAGTTTCTATCATGTCCCTCCCCTCCTTTCCTCAAGGGTATACATATTAAGCTGCTTTAGTCTCTCCTTGTATGTCTTCTGGTGCAGACCCTACACCATTCTGATTACCCTGCTCTGAATAGCCTCCACTCTGTCTATGTCTTTGCAGAGATGGAGTCTCCAGAATTGCACACAGTACTCCAGATGGGATCTCACTAACTGTCTGTACAGAGGGATGACAGCCTCCTATTTTCTACTATTGATGCCTCTCCCTATGCATTCCAGTATCCCCCAGCCCTCCTCACTGCCTTCTCACATTGCTTTCCCAGCTTTATAGCTAGCTATGTCAGTTGCCAGCTGCCAAACAGAGTGCTGTTCTATTCATCACACATATTAACGTCAGGTAAACAATCTTCTAATTAAACAAAGGGAAAATAAAAAGTTCCTCAAATATAAAAGGTAATGGTTGACTGCTTTTAAAATCTAATAGTTTTAGGCTGTACACACGCTCTTTAACCCACATGCCTAGTGTGGGACTAGAACTCCAAAACATTCTGATCTTCCAGTCTCAGATGCCAGTGTGTATGCTATTTTTTTGCATCTTTCATTTGTTAGTTTTTACACAAATTCTCTCAGGCTTTTTTCTGATCACCTGATAGAATCTTGAATGAGTTACATAAATGTTATTATTTTCCTCAAGGCCCTGACCCTGCAACTAAACACACACTCAGTATATAATATTATAAAATGAGAAAAAAAACAGTAATCTGTTTCCACTGCTTGCCTATAATATGTCCTGTGAAAAGGAATGTCAGGTAGCTAGCAATCTGCATTCCACTGTATGCACTCTAACATTGAGTCTGACTTTTGTTTTCATAAAAACAAGATGAAATGTGTCCCCAAGGTTGCTGAAAGAAAGAGAACAAATCTGTTAGACTGAGCTGGACAGATTACAGAAACAGCAGTTTAAAAATATTTTTTTGTTAATATCCTGAGAGGTTCTGAGGTACAATACAGTAGCATCCCCATCCCCCTTCAGATGCGTTTAACATAGAGCAACAAATAGCAAATATCAGAGGGGCGGTGCACTACTTTGCAGCTGTGGAGGAATACATACACATGTCTAAAATGGAAGTTCCAAGAAAAGCCATTTTAGAGCTAGAGATTACAGAAGGGCTGTAGGCTCTGTCCACAGCCCTAAAAACTGATGAACATATAGCAGATGTATTCTGTTAATATTACAAATCCATATATCATAATAACTTCATACCCCAATATATTATCAGAATTCTTCAATAAAGCTAATACAATATATAAACCCTGTTTTTTACTATCAAGTAAATCAAAAAGAAATCAAATATACTGTAAAATCTCTTCCCAGAAAAGAAAAGGTTTAGATGGGATGATCAATGAATTCTACCAAGCATTTGACAATGAACTGGCCCCATGGATAGAAAAAAAATGATGGAATAGCTAATAATAGAAAACAACTAACTACCATCCTCGATATAGTTCGCCAAAATCATAGAAGTATACAAAGAGGGTAAAACATTAGATTACCCTGAAAATTATAGGCCTATAGCCATATTAAATACTGATTACAAGTTTATAGCTAAATTAATAAATAACAGAATCCAAATTCATATCAGCTCTTATATCCACTATAATCAATACAGTTTTATAAAAGTACGTAACATTGCACAAACAGGAAAATCCAAACAGTAATTCACCTTATAAATAATCAGTAGAAAAAACACAGCACCCACTAAATAGGCTCACACAGATCAACTGATTGTTAACACTTTTATTTCATCATTAAGCCAACTAAACCTTGTGCAGCAAAAAAGGCCGTAACAGCACACCAGCACTTGCTGATTGACGTTTTGCTTAGTCAAGCTAAGCTGCATCAGATTCTAATAATCACACTTCTAAGTGACCCTTATATACTATGTGAAATAATTGAAAACACCTGTGTAACAGTAGTGCCAATAATATGAACAGCAATTGACAATATGTCATTCTTAATGTTGAATAGCTGTCAGGCACATACTTAATAGTGATTACATACTAAAAACATTCAGGTTTCAGGAGCTATACCAATCAGCAATAATTGATATATCTATATTGATGATATGTTGATATGAACAGATCCAATTAGGGTAATTTAAATACACACATAGCAGCTTCTCAATTAAGTTAATGCGTAATGTCCCTATTAAGTCTGTGAATTTTGATGCTGGAACTTTGCTGCGTAATTTTCAAGCAGCATCATGAAGCCAGTAACAGATATTTGATCTCATCAATGTTTTACAACAATTAATATCACAAAGCCAGAGTGTCATGAATGAACAGCAACCATTATATAAAAGTCCCATCTTTTATATTTAGCAAGAAAGGCTGCAAGATTGTTGCTGTCATCCAATCTGCAGTTGCTCCTAGCTCCTAACAGGTAAATCCACAGACTCTATATCTGTCTGTTTTTTGTTTTATGCTCCCCCCACTTCAACCATGAGTAATTTTTTCAATGCCGACAAAATATATTACATGTTGCATACAGTATGTAGGTTAGATGTAATGCTTTTAACTATCTCATGGTTCATATCCCCATGTTGTATGGCTCTTACATGTTCACCCACCCTGGTTTTAAATCAACAGGTGGTGCAACCAACATAAAAGTGACTACAGATGCAACTGAGTAAATTTACTACTCCTTCAGTTGAACATGTGATAAAATATTTGATATCAATCACTTGTCCAGTAGTGGGATTTATTAAATATTTGCTTTGTTTACATATGCATAGCACATGCTTTTGCCACATTTAAATGTGCCTTTTGGGGGGGCAACCACATTGTAGATGGTCTATCAACTACACATGGAGCACTCAGGGATACAATGGAGCCCATTCTCAAAGTTCTTGTAGGTCAACATAACATGCACCATAGCAGTCACTGCACCAGTGCAAGCAATGGTAGCCACTGTGCACCACATTCTGCTACAAGCATCGATATGCATAGCAGCAGTGGTGCAAGCCCTACAGTGCAAAGCAATGACCAATGCTCAGTGCATGCTGCAAAAGCATTGCAAGCTGTGCCATAAACCACTGCTTTGCAATGATGGAACCTGGAGCTGCTGGCAACAAGCACAGGTGAAAGCACAACTACACTCATGAAGAGATGGACATACTGGTGGATGAGTTGGGAAAGAAGGTGAGAACTCAGCCTAAACATGTACAGGGGACCAATGTGGAACAACAGTGCACCCTGACTGAATTGGCAATTTCCCTGTAGCGCCATGGAAATTTACCTGGGATCACCTGTAAATTGCATTGCTTCCTATAGAAACTGAATTGCCCAATTGCTCTGAGTAACCAATACAAGAATATAAAAAAAATACCTTGTAAATGGCACAAAACTCTGTAAAATACAGGAATCCCTGTAGTGCAGGGAGCACTGGAACAACTACACAGGACAGCAGAAACAAGCAGGAAGTGAATGCGGTGGCCTGGCCATCCACCCCCAGTGGAGGACATTCAGCATGGCATTTGTGCCCCACACAGCCACCATCAGTGCCATAAGTGTTGCCTGCAAGTGCACACACATGTGAATGACACATGCCCCAATGGTAAGAGCCAAGTGACATGAGAACAGGCAGTTGGACACAGAAGTGCACACACAATGTAAGGGCCAAGCAATGGACATGGTGCAAAGGCAAAACTGCCGGCCACACAACAGTAGGTGTCCAGTGAGCATGAAAGCAACACGGCAAGATATGACTGAGTGTGGATCTGTACACCACACATGGGCACACAAAGGGTACACAACACAGCTCTGCCCAGCACCAGACACAGTCCACAGACACATGTACAACACTACCATTGACTGCAATGGCAGTGGCTGTGTGGCCTGCAACAGGTTCATGGACAGCTGTATGGACCCAGTTGGTGTGCACAGCAGTGACAGGATGTAGAAGCCATGCACCTGACACCCACTGGGAGGCCATGCAGTAAGGGACTATGGCAAGAGACAGCATAGGCAACCAGAACACTGGAGGACACCTTGGGGCACAGACAGATGTGTGACACAGAACCAACACCAACAGGGAGTGGCATGCAGTACAGCATATGTACCACTCCATGAACCCTGTGTAGGACACAACACCCTGCAAGCACGGCGGTAAACAACTGCATGGGATAGCACAAATGTCTTCCTGCAAAGGGTGAAAAAACACATACAATTCCATGCACAATGCCATGATCCACATACCCAGCTGCACATAAAACCACACAGTTAAACAGTCATATAGGGCATGGAACATGTAATACACCCACAGCCATGCAATGGAGTGTGGACAGCAACAGCAATGCCATGGGATATCAACGTGTGTATATTGTGACAGTGCAATGTGAACATACCTGTGGAGACCCATGGAACATGCCCAGTGTGCACCGCACTGCTATGTATGCCCAGGTCCATACCTTGAACAGAATGCTGATGTGTGCAGTACACACAGTGGAGAGATAGATTGTAACAGTACACAACATACACAGCAGATGAACATTCAAAAGAGCCACCATGCAGTGCAACTGGCACAGTCCACACCATGAAACCAATGCGGACCCATACACATGCCACACACAAAGGCAAACAACTGAAAGCAAGGGACCTGGATGCCAGGGTGACAGCAGATACTGTGACCATGTGGCACACAGGCAGCATAACATGCAATGTTTATTTATTTATTTAGATTTTGTTGACCGGGTAAGTGCACTAGACAAATCCTGCCTATTTTCAGGCACGACCCGGGGGAGGGGGATACAGATGAATGCCAACTGACCTTGAACCAGAGTAAGCTGTTTGTGGTATTTTTAGTGAATGAGGGAAATTTGGCCAGGGCACCAGGGAAATTCCCCTACTCTTTTCGATAAGTGCCATGGGATCTTTAACATCCATCTGAACTACCACCAATCCAGGCAGATGGGACCTCGGTTTAACGTCCCATCGGAAAGACGGCACCTCAGAAGTGCAGCACCCCTCTCATGCTGAACTGCAGTGTCAGTACTGGGATATTAATCCAAGTGCCAGATGTGGGAACTGAACCCACAGCCCTCTGATCTCCCGGCCTCAGAGGCGAGTGTGCTACCTACTGAGCCACTGACACTGCATGTAACACATGTGGATGCATGACATCAGGCAATGCGGTGTGTGACAGCATGTTGGATGGAAGTGCCCTTTGGCAGACTGCACAGTGTCTAGGAAAATGCCATGGCCCCATCACAAAGCCACCATATCACTCAACAGCCACCAACCCACCGTACTGTCCATTCCACAAAGGGACACAGGAATGCATGACATGCAGCCACATGGACAGGACACATGTACCATGCACAGCCTCTACAAATGGCTACACCACACAACAAGGCCTGTTGAACAAGCTGAGAGGTGCAGAATGACACACACACTACCATGCACCACCCATGATGTCATACCATTTCCAACAGTACAGCATGTTCTACACACAACCACGTGTGAACAGACATGTGTTGAACACATGCATGGGTACACTGAAATACATGTCATGGGTGGTGGGCCTTGAGGGCTATGAATGAGTTGCCTAGGAACATACACACCTGGTAAAGGGGCATAAGGCATGACAGGCCCAGAACCACATCACCAGGTTGTTGGGATGAGGTGTGGGCCACATAAAAAGGCAACAAGGTGACCAGAATGACAGGACATGCCCATTCAGGGTGAGGCCTGCGATGTTATGTCCACAGAGGTACAAGGGCACACTAATGTACAACAACATTGGGTTAACAGGCCTGTACTATTTGGTGGAGGTGTGCAATGTATCACCAGACATAGGTGGAACAGAGGAGACAGCAATGTAAGCGCACAGAGGCAACACAGCAGGGTGGGGGCATGGTGCCCCATGCAAGATATGGCTGTGCAGAATGAACTGTCTGAGGCCACAGACATCACACATGCTGGGTGAAGACATACTTGTCATCTGTGTCTGTGGGCACATGTGAATGACAAGCCACCACACATGGCTGCTGTGTAACATGTATACTGAACACATCATGCACTACAACATCCGCAATCCATCCACAGATCAAATTACTACTATCCAGAGGTGGAGACAAGCAGTTATGCCGACATCGCCAGGATGCTTGAGATGCCATAGCAACTACGATAAATGTCATTGCACCACTCAGGTGCACAGTGAGAGAGCTGCAGAAATGCTACCATAACCTGAAATGCAGGGCAAAGGAGAAGCTCACACACAACCGCCGATGCAGGATGGGGACTGGTGGTGGTTCAAGCCAGCTGCCACAACTCATAAGGGCTGAGGAGCTTGTGGCAGCACACCTGAGTGGAGGCATAGTGGAGGGCACTGGAAACCTTGATGTGTTCAACCGTGGTGGCAGCTTGGGTAAGTGCCGTGCCCTGACATGCACCACACCAAATCATGCATCAGCAACACACACAAGAAAGCCACAATGTTACACATGTACTGGGGATGTGCAGGTCATACATGCCAACAGGCACACATCCACACACACACACACACACACACATGTGATGCTGATAAGGTACAGTCTAACCTACTTCTGTATCCTCAAAGGTGAGTAGGCTGTAGAGGCCGCAGACACAAATTTACCAGTGGATGCTGAATCAGATGTCCAAGCAATGGATGATGATAACCATGACAGTGACGATGCGGTCAGAGAGGGAAATGGTGCCACAGTGGATTAACAAAAGTTGTAGACCAATGGTACAGCCAGCAGCACAGCAGAAGGCAACTAGCAAAAAAACACAGCTGTTGACTTCAACAGAACACTGACAGAGATAAGAGAAATGTTGCAGATACCAGAGCATGTAGAGGGTTGAGACAATGAGTATAAAGAAATGGTTGGAACGGTGGTCACATCGAGCATATGGTCTGAGTCACCTGCACCTTTCACAGATGTAACAGTAGGAAATCAGCCATTTAATGAGGACCCTAAGCCAGTATTTCACAGATGTGGCAGATACACAGGACGCTGTGCACCATGAGGTGGCCGCTATAGACGTAGCGATTGAAGGACTAACAAACACCATGGAAACACAACTGGGCTATGTTGTGGGTGTCATATGTGCATTGCAGGACACACTGCAGACAATGAGAGGTGTCTCAGTAGCGCAGCATGTGGACACCTTGGCGATGATTTGCATCATGACTAACACTAATTAAAGGATGGCTGCCGCCATGGAGCATGTTGCAGTGGCACTGGAGCGTGGATGTCAGGTGCAGGCCACACAGATCAGAGCACTGATGGCAGTAGCAGAGGTACTGCATGGCATGAACCAGGTGACTCTGCAGAACACAGGCAACATGATACTCAATCATAACAATCATGGAACACACATGCATGCGGGACAGTGGCCATTCAGAATGATGGGTGCATACGCACACCACAACCCACAATGTCTGCAGGTACACAGCACAATGCAATATACAGTGCCACATACAGTGGTCCTGGCAACATGGTACCCAATGTACAGCAGCAGTGGACACATGGCTAGGACAGGGATGAAGTGCCACCATGGCATGCACAGGGTACTGCCAGCACAGAGGCACAGGCACCCCTTGGGGAAAATGGCACTGTCATGGGTATGGAATCAATGCAGAACACAGGTGTTGTGAACCAACAGCTGGAGATGCCTCTGAGATTGAACCGTGGTTAACAACTTGTGGCCAAAGGGCAGCTGCAGCACACTGCAGACAGCCATAGCCATGGCCACACAGAGGTGTCAATGCCAGCAGTGGCAGTATGTGAAATGAGCTGCATGAGTGATATGGAAACCCACCCAATGTTGCCTGAAGCATTGCGTAATCAGCAACAAAACATTGGCCATCTGAAACAAACACCGCGGACCATGGCAACTGGTCCAGACATGCCATGGAGGACATTGTGCATGTGGAGGATGCTAACATACATGTCAGACAAGCAGGGTATGGCTTGCAGAAGCACAACCACATAACATTCAATGATGCCAATGTAATGGGGAACATACATAGTGAGGTAACACAGGAAGCAAACATGTCAGTAGGTACAGGACATACACACCCAGTTTTACATATTGGTGATGCAGCAGTGGCTAGGCAGGACATCAACCAGAACAATGTGCACGAATGTCAGAAAACTAACGTGACTGTGCCTGCCAACACAACACCACAACCTGCTAGGAAATTTAAGTACAGAGAGGAAATCAGTGATGCCAATAACTGCGTTGTAGTATAGCCGTCTCCACAGGATCAGACAGATGTAGCTACAGGACAGGGCACAACACAGACACAGACAAGGGAAAGGCCACCCAAGCTACTGCGGTAACTGCATGCATGGCACATGATATGCAGCTCCAGAATGCCTCTGCAGAAACCAGACAGTCCACAAGGGTCTGGAAGACACCTTCAACAGGAATAGTGGCTCCCGGCACCAATGGTAGCACATCATCTGTAACCAAGGCTTCAGCGTGTGTGCAGGTGACTGACTGTCCCAAGGCAGTGGTGGACATAAGGACAAGGGTTCAAGGTCATAACATTTTACTCTAGTTGCCCCATGATTACTTCTAAAGTGCAGCATGGATACATGGGCACACACTGAACAGATGATGGCTGTGCCAGTCCAATGGCAGACAGGATGATTGACAAATGCCAACAACACAGTCACGTCACACTGCACAAAACAGCACACATACATGCCATCCACCACACTGGCAATGGACACTGCCACATGTTTGCAGTAAAAACATTCTGCATGTGCACCCAAACTGTGGGGTTCCACCTTGACAACTGGTGGTTTGGCTTACGAACAGTGCACACGGCATGTGTAACTAAGAGAATCCCATTATACTGCACACATGCATGTGTGATGCATAGCACTCAGCAGCACAGATGCTGTCAACTGTGCCAGTGTACAGTGTGCATCTGGTGCATTGCCTTACCCAAGGCCACTGCCAAGTCAGAAGGCATGTTGTCTTAGCGTGCTGCTACAAACATGAGCACATCACACACTGTGCACTGGTGGCCAATGGTACTGGTGAAGTGTGTCCATGCACACACTGTATGCATGCTGAACTGTGCTATAGACAAGTAATGCAACACAGTGGCATTGCCATGTGAATGCCATGACTAGGGACCACCTGGCTACACAATGTCCTATGTCATGCCCATGAAACTTGCCAGCTAATACCAAGGGCACAAGCATAATATGCAAATGCCTGCACACAACTGTTGTGTAGCAGATGTGTCATGCTGTGCACCCATGCACAGTGTACACCACTATATGTCTATGTAGATGCACAGCATTTCAATTGTTATGCAGGTGGAGACATGTGTAGGCACACAGCAGTGTAGCACCATACTCGAAATGGCTATTGATAGTTACAGTATATGATCATTTACAGGTGGCAATGTTATAGGCTGTACAGACAATGCGTTGTGCCTGGCACATGTACCCATCCTGTTCACAGATGTTGACACCATCGCAATGCACACACTCTTCCCAATCATGCCCCTGTACTCAGGCCCCCTGGACATCACACATGTTAACAGTGCATGAACAATGAAGGTGGTTGATGTCCATTACTCCTGCATGCCATTGTACACTCACAGTATCCTCAGGTGGCCTCAGCGCCTCCCCCACACAGGAGTACAGCTAACCTGTGCACCCTTCCCAACCAGCCTCATGTGCTCCACAGCATTGGTGGTTGGACTGTGAAGGTGCCCACCTGGCATCCTTTGTGCTACCACACAGTTTGATGTATACTCCATGTACCATGCTGTGCATGTCCTGCCCCCATACGTACAACATTATGACACCACCCCATCCACTGCATACACACATTTGCACCACTTGAACAGGTCCTGGGTGGAGGACTGACATCTGCATGTGAATGCACCCATTGTAGGTGGCAAGTAACACATTGGCACATAATATGTTACACTTGGATGACTGTTGCCACACATTATACCTATGTCAGAGCACCCACCCACCATACAACAGTCATTCAAGGTACGTAAAACTTGTTCCTGCATAGTAACATGATTGCCCACACTGGGCACATCACACATTGTACACCTTTTCTGTACAGATGACTGACACAATGACACATGTAAATGTTAAAGTGTTTATTAAAGCAACAGCAATACAACAGTACTCTGCACAACACAAAAGGCCAGCTATTCACATATATTGCAATGACTCACTTAACAACCACTATACCAGTACCAATGACACTATGGCAACATCATACACATATACAGACATCAGTTTGGGTCTACACACACTATACAATGGTAATAATAACAAGCAATATAGAGGCAACTACACCTGTGTAGGCCTCATGCACCTAAAAGACCAACAATTAACCTGCTTACTAAGAATCACACTATCGTGCTACACATACTGTATAAAGGCACTTCTATATCTATACACAGCTGTATACCTGTTACATAACTACCATGCAATATGTGTATGACAGGGCACACATGTCGTAGCATTGATGGTGGTGCAGGGAGCGACAACCTATAGTACAAGGTACTGTGCCTAGAGTTCAAAGCATATCTATGTACGCAGTCCACATCTAAGTATGTCCGTCATGTAAGCACCTTGTGATAATGATGTGGCAGGTACAGGTGTCATGGAGGCATGCAGTACCATTCACAGTACTAAGTTTTATGTGATGTGTCAACTTGGAATGGATACTATTGTGCCTCACGGTCACATGTGCTGTGTGAACATCACTAACCTTTATACCCATCAAGGTAGTCAAGCAGCCTGCTGATGTCAGCATGTATCAGTGCTACATGTGGTGCTAAGGGCCTATTGTGTGCTCCAAGTCCACTCACAAATGCCTGCATGGCCTGGTGATGCTGCTCATCACCAGCAACGACCGGTGCATCAGGTGTGTCATCCTCCACACCAGATGATGACCCATGCTTCCCCTCTGGGGCCTTGGCCCTGTCAGTCTCATCCTGCTGTGCCTTAATGACAACCTGCCTGGCCACATTGTTGCTATTTGTGCCCCTGTAGCTATCCATGCCATTGCTCCTAGTGTCCACAATGATGCTGGGTTGTGTATCTGGATGCCCATCTTTCCTCTGTTCCATGTTCTCCCATTGTTGCACTGCATTCTGGCTACCATCACCATTGTTTTCCCATATGTGCTCTCCCTGAGCGTGTAGGCATGTCCATTCCCTGTACACTTGAGCCCCTGCTCCCTTCAGTCTGCACATTGCATGCTCAAGGGCATGTCGATGTGCACTGCAAACTGGACTTTGCTTCTATCGGGAAGGTCCAGTACCTGCAATAGTGCATGGGATATTGTATTACTGTACTGTGTGGCATGTGAATGTTGTACTGCATCCATGTTATAAAAACATATGCAACGGTGTGCTGCTTCTCAAAACATCTCTGGCCTGATACGCATGTCACATGTGTGAGATGACTGCGACTGTTCCCATTGTAGTAGCTACAGTGCATTAGACAATAACATGGCTGCATGTGTCCCTGTGGACTCTTGCATGTGCAATGACAGGGGTAGTGGTAAACTGTCACACGACTGGAGTATAGGCATGTATATATTCTGACGGCCACATGGATGTGTGTGGCATGGCATGTTTCGCACCTCAAGTCAGTGTCGCACATGTGCAGGGGCCATGTATAGTGCAGGGGTGTGTGTGTGTGGACATCATTGTGTGTTTGCACCACTACTGTGATTGTAACACTGTAAGCCTACCTATCATCACAGACATACGCAGCAAACACCTACATATCCAGACTGTGCTACCCTGCCACATCGCATACAGCATGTGTTTGTATATGGTTAAGCACAACACATGCTTATCACAGTTACACATGATACATTGTAATACACAGAGTTTGCCATGCAGTACATACATGTGTGTAGTGTGCCTCTCCTGTCCAACAGTACATATTACAGCATGCAACTGTGTGATGGCACAGGCATGCTATGTCCCATGCTGACTTACTTCTTGTTGCTGGGGTGGATTCACCATCCTCTGATGTACATGATGATCCCAGGGCATCTGGCATGCCATCCCTGTGACTGGGCAGTGCTGTGTCATTGGGCATCTGTGGGTGCATGAAAGGACTGAAGCAGTGAGCAGTCACTCATGTAGTGGTACAGTACACCATGCACCCGATTAAGTCTACAATGGCATGCATTTTACATGATCCAGAGGCATTACTTACCTGACATCCATGGACATCCACCATGCATGGTCATGTCTGCTGCCCTTGCTATCATCCGTAGGTTGTCTACGAAGTCTGACTCCCTCTGGTTAAGGTCATTCCAACAGTGGTGGACATGTTGTATGGTATGCTGGACACTGGACCGGTGGTTGAGATGGTCACAAATGATCTGCCACATATGCATCCGCTCATCCTTAGTGGTGTTGTCACTGCCTGGTGGTAGTATCTTTCTGGACCATTTCTCCACCATACTGATGAGTAGGACTGTGTCATCATCAGTGAAGTTCGGGGATATTTTCTCAGAGGCCATGGCATAGTGGCATAAATTGTGTCCTTCTGACAGTGGCCACATGTTTGGTTATACCTGTGAGGCCCACAAACTGCTGTCTGTACTGTACACCTGATCCTGTGGCTCACCGCATGTGTCCGCAGCTTACATGACATAACTTGCACTGCACACATCCCTACCTGTGCTGCACCTGATTCTACTTGTGTGACTCTGGCTGTCTGGACACCCACAGTACACAATGCAACTGGAGTGACTGACCTGTAGCAGGACAGTGCCCAGAAAACCTTTTGTAGCTCACAGGACAATAGACACAATTGCGCTGCTGGCTTGTTCACAGAGCAAACATGGACTTGATGCAACACCTCTTAATGCCACTTGTGGTACTGCTGCATTAGCAGTAATGTGCAGAGGCAGAATGTGCTAGTCACTAAGCATTTCAGGATGCATTGCACTGCTGGTGGTGCCAACTGGTGTTGCAACTTGCATTGCGATAGCTGAGTGCATTGTGGGATGCACATTGCACTGCAGGCACACTAGGACATCTGTGTAGCTGATTGTGATGCAATGATGCCCTGCTCATGGCCTTGGCGCTGGGAGACAGGTGCCAATCCCATGTGTTGGGACATGTGGTCAGTGCAGCCTGTGGACAGTGTGTGTGCACGTAGGAATACACGTGATGTACATATTGAACAGCACATTTACATTCACATGTATGTACACTGCATGCAGCTGACCATCTAGCCAGCATGGGTGCACCAGTCCACACTGGACTGTATGTTGACATTAGGCGAACACCATGGTGGCCATGTGCATGCTTGTGGATAGGCAGGTTATGTTGGCTGTATGTCGTGCGTGCTGTTGCGCGCATGACAACGTGTTGATGTGATGGTGGTATGTGGCTACTGTGTAGGGCTTGTACGCAGCCAGAGTATACTCTGACACACAACTAATGGTGATGCAATGGTAACACACGGATGGGCACATGTGCACACATGTGTGTCAGGAGCATGCCGATATGGCTAACTTCATGTTGGCAGTGCCTTGTGATGCTGTTGTTCATTGCAAGCATGCTCCTATTTGGGATCTCCTGTGTCCAGCATTCAGGGTCATCATGTTGGTCCTGCATGGGTGGCCAGTGCCTGCAGCAGTAGGTTGTGTGCCTGGCTGTGCCACAGTGTCATGCACACTGCAGACATATCTGTCCAGTGCTGAGTTCCAGGTGCATGGTGGATAGTGCAGTTTGTGTTCTGTGACCTGGGCCATGGTGGGGCACCTGCCACATCTGTGTTGTCACTATGGCATTAGCTGCTACATTGTATGGTGTTGTATGCATCTGCCCCCTGGATGTTTTTGGGGCACGTGAGTGGATGTGCAGAGTGCAATGGCATGACATGGAGAGTGTCTCCCTATGTGTATAAGTCATACCGTTACTGTTCTGTGAATGTGCACAACTGCTCGGCATCACTGACATCACTACTCTACCCACACATCTGGCTTAACACATTACATGTTATCACATGCCGCATACATCGAGCCATGATGGTGCAAACATGTGTCCTGTGTATTTTGCAATTTGAGCATCAAGTGCCATTGAGGGCTGCACACAGACATCATGCACATTCACATTCACAGTGCTACAAATGCATGTGTGTTGCCCCTGGCAGTGACACCTTCACATTGCAACAACAAGGGCCGGCGGTGTGCATGTAGGGTCCCCGATGCATACCCTGCGTATCTATTTGCACTGTGTTGCCACCCACAGTTGGGTGCAGAGATGCCCAGTTGGCTGTTATGTGCCCAGCCTTCAATATGTATGCTACGCTGTAGCTGAATTAAACATTCTAAACCTTGTCCATCAGTGACTACTGTACTGAGCACACATTGTCCACATGTGTGTCACACACAGTGAACTCTGTGGCTCACTGTGTCAATGCATTTCCATTATGTGAAATGGTTGTGTAAGATGATGTCCATGATGCAGTATCCTGCAATCTTTGCCTGGGCATGTGGGTAGGGTCAGACAGCTCCATTTGCCTGTTGTTTGTCATCTTCCCCAGAGCCATCATCATCATCTTACATCTCCTCTGGTTCTGGCATGTCTAGGCAGTGGTCTATGGTGATATTGTGCAGTATGCAGCATGCTATGATCATCTTACATGCCATTTCTGGAGTGTACTACAGTGACCCACCAGACCAGTCGAGGCACCGGATACACATCTTTAGTACACTAATCATTTTTCTACCACAGATCTTGTTCTCATGTGTGACTCATTGTACTGCACTTGTGCTTGTGTCACTGAGTTACATACTGGTGTCATTAGCCATGGCTGCTGTGCTTATCTGCTGGCACCTGCAAGGGGAAGGACATGTGTGTTATTGCTGAAAGTATATCACACACATATCAGGGATGTCATACCCTGCCTGTTGCATGGCTGTGTTGTTGCATAGCAATGCTATGTTATGCTTGCACATAGTGTCACAGACAGTCCATTGCAGTGTAGCACACTGTTGTGTGCAGACATGCATGGTGTCACAAGCCACCTACGGGTATCTATGTTGTGTCCATGCATGTTATTGCACCTTTGCACATGCATGACACCCTGAGTGCCATTGTCCTGTGTGCATGGTCAGTGTGTCAAATGACCCTCCATGCATTGCACACATTCCTGGCATTGTGCTTGCTGCTTTGGGTGTGCCTGGTGCTGTACCATGGTGTGCAATGCTATTGTTGCACTGCAGGGTAACAACATCATTCTGTACATGTCCAGTACGTACCTATCAGCCATCCATCCAGTAGCATGCCATTCTGGAATGCCTGGCACAGGCCTGAGTTCTGGAAGATATAGGAGTCATGGTTTGATCCTGGGTACCGTGCGACTTCATCAGGATGCGGCATTGACTATCACACACCAGCTGGACATTGATTGAGTGAAAGCCCTTCCTAGTCACTTTGCCCTCGGCTTCAACTGTTAGTGCCCTTATTGTGATGTGTGTGTAGTCAACTGTACCAAGGACACATGGGAACACAGCTATGGCATATAAACCCTGTTTTATAGCCTGCTGCCACTGTACATCCCTGGGGAACTTGATGTATTGGTGTACCCTGTGTGTGAGGGCATCTATGAATTGACCCAGACACCTGGACACAAATGGTTGGGATATTCCAACTGTGTCCCCACTCACTGTCTGGAAGCTCCCTGTGCCAGGACATGGATTGTAGCACATCTTTAGATTAATGGTGAGTGCATGCCTTCTCCATGTTCGGCTCTGCATGTCAGCACCAAGTTCCTGGCATAGGTTCCTAATGGCCACCTTGCACATCCAGTATTGTGCAATACAGTGGTCCTCCCTGAAGTTCCTGTGTGAGGTGCATGTGTTGTACACCCTCCTTGCATTCCTCTTTCTTAGGTTTTGTCCAAGCCTTGCCTGCACCTGTGTAGGACCAACTTGGTGCTGTGCACCTTGTGCCCTTCTTTGTGCCCTTCTCCACTGATGGTACAGTAGGACAAGGCTCATTACCAGTATTGCCATTGCCCCTGACATTCCCTTCCCCTGCTGTGTTGCTTCCACTGCTGCACTCTGGCATCTGTGGCATTCACACAAGGCTTGCCTCTTACGCCATTCCCTCTTATTTCTCATCCTTACATCATGTATTTCTGGCATAACTGCTGTGGGTGATTATCTATTTGGCATATCTTTGAGAATCACATTTTGAGGGTTGGTGCCTAGAGATGTACGAAATTAGAACATTTTGTTCCGCTAAATATTTTGAGAAATTTGCACATTTCGCAAAATATTTTGAGAGTGCGAAATGCAAAATTCTGCTGGTGAAATGTGCAATTTCACCACAAAATTTGAAATTTCATCTGAGAAACCCAAACTTTTACCCTCAAAATGGTGCCATTCAGGGAAAATTTGGTGAAATTCAGGTGGAATTTGGCAATTTGGCAAAAGTGTCCATTTCCTGGTGAAATTTTGCATTTCTATTGGTGCCTCATTTCTGTGGTGCAAGGCCTGTTGCATCATGGTGCAGGTGTTTCCTGGCTCATGTTTGGCTCAGCGGCCCTTTGGCACAGGCACCATGAGTTTGGTGCATCCAGTATTAGAAAATTGCCACTTCTTTTGGTGCATTTGGCTCATCCTTTTGCACACCATGCCTTGCATCAGCCCCAGGTGCCCTGCATCATTTGCTGTACTATGAGAAAAGGGCCATAAGTCTTTAATGGTTTTTGAGCATCTAAATACAAAAGAAGGTCCTGCTTTCACCAATGTACGTAGTTTAGATTCTACTGCTAACATATTCTAGTTTTTAAGAATGATCTGAGTAACACATCAAGATCCGGCTGAGTAGTTTGTAAGAAATGGGCAGCCAATGGATGGTTCCTACTCCTTTCTTTTTGGGACAAAAGTATGTCCTCTTTCCATATTAGCTACTTATCTCACTGCTTTCATGATGCAAGAATCGCCGTATCCTCTTTCTTTAAACTGCACAATCTGCTAATTTTTTTTCATTTCAAATTCCTGTGGTTGCTTTTTTGTTATATTTCAGGCAACTTGAGGGGTGGCAACTGTTAGCAACAAAAAGACTATTCCTATCTGTCACTTTTTGAAATAGAATGGTACAAACATATCTAGCTTGATTCTTGTAAATGTTTAAATCCAAAAAATGTATCTCATTAAGATGTAAATGGTGATTGGATTTTAGACTGCTGCTAGTGCTCTCTAACTATGAAACAACATTTTTAAACTGATCCACTGTTCCCTTCCAGACAATGAGGATGTCATCTACAAAGTGCCACTGCACGTTCAAACAAGAAATGTATGGATTTGTGGTGGCACTATACAAAAGACAATCCTCCCACCTGCCCATGTACAAGTTCGCATATGTTTGGACAATGGTAGCACCCATGGCTGTCCCTTGTATTTCTCTATAGTACGTGATTTTGTACAAGAACAAATTTCTACTCAGAACCAAGTTAAGCAGTTCTAACAAATACCATGTAGGACTTTGCACACACTCTTCCTCAGTTCTTGTTTCAAAAATCATTTTACTTCACTAAGACCCTCCTGATGTTGAATCACAGTATACAGTGATTCCACATCTAAAGTGGCAAAAAAAGCATTCTGGTTGCATTTCTATGTTTTCAACCAAATTTGTAACTTCCGTTGAGTCATGCAAATATGACTGCTACATCTTTACAAAAGGCTGCAAAATTGTGTCCAGATACATAGAAATCGGCAAATCTATGTATTTGGACACTATTTTGCAGCCTTTTGTAAAGATGCAGTGGTCATACTTGTGTGACTCAAAAAACTGGTCAAAGAAATAGCCTGTGGATTTACCTTTTAGGAGCTAGGAGTGACTGTGGATTGAACAACAGCACTGATCTTGCAGCCTTTCTTACTAAATTTAAAAGATAGCATTTTTATATAATGGTTGCTGTTCATTCATGACACTCTGGCTCTGTGATATTAATAGTTGTAAAACACTGAAGAGACCTAATCTCTGTTACTGGCTTCATGATGCCACTTGAAAATTACGCAGTGAAGTTCCAGCATCAAAATTTGCAGACTTCATAGGAACATTACACATTAACTTAATTTAATTCACTAAAGAAGTTACTATGTGTGCATTTAAATTAACAAAATTTGATCTGTTCATATCAACATTATGCAAAATAAATGGATCACTTATTTCTGATTGGGATATGTCCTGAAACCCGGATGGTTTTAGTATATAATCACTAGTAAGTATGTGTCTGACAGCTATCTGACACTAAGAATTAAATATTGTCAGTTGCTGTTCATGTTATTGTCCCCAGAACCCCGCCAATAAATGCACGGACCAGTAGTGTGAGGTTGCTCAGTCTTGGCAATAATTTTACTGATTTGATATATTTGTGATAATTCACAACTTGTTCACCTTGGTACATTTTCTCTCCATATTCCACTTTCTCATCATATGTACATAAACTTTACATTTCCATTTGGTGCATACATTATATCATTTTTCCTCTTGTTTTCTCTTAATTAATAGCCAGATCTCTCTATCTCTGCTGGCCCAGCCGACGTACATCATGGGGAGGTGTCCTGGCCTCTTATTCTTATGTCCTGCACCGGGGGCACGGGCGTACACACCATGCCCCTGCTTCTTATTTCCACTAGTCCACCTCCAGCTTGCGATGGACAGTGGACTTTCCCCCCTTTTCTTCTCTCCTCCCCCCCAAAATATATATATATTTTTTTACTTTGACCCTTATTTCTGTACCAGCCATAACTCTATTGCATTCGAAATCTTGGTGTTGAACATGGCCAGGCTGAGACCCGACAAATGCACTCCATCCCCTCTGTAATACTCGTCTACCTCCTCCATGATCCCATGTTTAATAACCATTCCCCCAATATCCTGGAATACTCTCCCCACTCTCGCATTCATGCATTTCCTGGCTGTGTCTATGCTCTTGTGGCTCTCCACCTGCCTCCACACCCTGGAAGGAGTGATTTCTGACCATGTCAAAGTAACCTCTGGCCACCATTTCTTTATTATTTTAACATCATTTTCTATCTGATAAAAAAATGTCCAACCATGGCCTTGTTCCCAAATTGTTGCCCTCAAGATGTACCACAGTCAGGTCTGGGTGCTTATGATCCTTACTGATTTCCCTGAGCTCTGGCAACAGCTGTGCCCATTTCATGCCCTGTCGGCCTTTCCACATCAGTCTTATTGTGTCAATATCCAGGTACAGTTGTTTTCCCTCTTGTCTCCGGGCTGCCAATTTTTCCACCCAATGCACAAAAGAGTGCCCGTAAATCCACGCCTCGAGCTTCTTGATTGCACCTGGTTGATCAAAGCACAAAGAATGAATATCTGTTCATGCCCTTCCCTCTTCCTCCCCCCCCCATCCCCTTCTTTTTATGCACCTGCTATGGGAGAGAAAAAACAAACATTTTATTATTGTAATTCTCATATGTATTTTTTATAACATCCTGATGTCCATCTTCCTCTCTCTTTGATCTCCTCTGCTCCCTTGCCCTGAGCAGACATTGTTGACACTGCCCCAATTCTGAATGAATGCGAGGAATATCCTTCCGTTGACTCCCCAACAAACCGGAGTACCTTGTTCAATAACACAGCCACCTGGTACCCCAAGACTGGCTTGCCATACCCATGTATAAAAATAATTCTATTACCCTGGCTTTTCTGGTCTGCCGTGTAGACGTGCAGTGCCATTACTGGGTGAATGGTTTTATTTTGGTGTGTCCACAACCACACCCTCCTCTCTTGTTTTCTCTGATTGGTTTTGGACTGCCGTAACTTGACTGTTATGGCTTCACTCCTCCATTCCATGTCCTCCCATTGTAACCCCCCCACCTTCCATCTTCTTGCCGTGTCCCACTATTTCGCTCAGCCTGAAGGCCCACTGTACATGGTGGTGTATAGAGCCTGAAATAACACCACCTCCCTCGTGGAAATGAAAATATGCTGTAAGGCCCCCAGTAACCTTACCATCAGCACTTCTGATATCGGCTTTCTACTATCTTGTCTCTTCCCTGTCCCCCTCATCCAGCCCTGCATCATTCTCCTAATAAGGTTAGTTTTTGTAGGGTCATCCCAACCCATCAATGTGCAGATTTGACCTATGGCTGCCAAGTGCACCCTCATGGCTGAGTGTGCTATGCACTAGTTCCAACTCTTAACTATAAATTACGCCACTTGTTCCCCTGTTGCTGGACCACTTACCTGCCAACAGTACTCGTCCCCAAACTTTTGAAAAGCCCTCCAGGAGGTTTCATATGCTCTCAGGGTTTGAGGGGCCCAGAAGTTGTGGAACAATGTCTCAGATCCCCCAATCCAATCCCCCATACGTGATCCAGAATGGTGGTTGGTTTTGTCTCTGCTCCAGGTGCAAAGGTCCTGAATTTGTCCATCTGCAATCGGGAGAGGCAATCAGCTATCACGTTGGCAACTCCATTGACATGTTTTTCCCTGAAAGACATGTTCAAGGACAAGCCCAACCGCACCATTCTGCTCAATACTCTCATAACTGTCTCTGACTTTGTCCTTTTTTTGTTCAGTACTTCCACGACTGCTCTATTGTCACTCCGAAATGTGACCTGCCTGTTCCTAAGATCCTCCCTGGTACTATCATAGCCACCCATATGGGAAATAGCTCCAAAAAGGTGATGTCTTTTGTCACCCCCATCTGCAATCTACTGGCCAGGGTTCTGCAAACCATTTTCCCTGGAGGTACCCTCCCATCCCTATACCTCTACCCCCCCCGCAGCATCTGTATATAGCTATAAGTCCGTGTTATAAACCCACTCATCCTGCCAGAATGTGCACCCATTATATTCTTGTAGAAATTGCTCCAAATCCACCATGTCCTCCCTAGTCATTTTATTAAGCTCAACCCAGTGGTGAGGCCGTGAGACCCCTCGCATAGCCTAGGCTAAATGCCGTGTAAACGTATACCCTGGTGTGATCACTCTACATGCAAAGTTCAAGTGACCCAGTAGCCACTGCGCTTGCTGCAGCCTAACCCTCCTGCATTTTCTTACTGCTTTCAATAGTTCCCTAAGCTTCTTAACCTTCTGCTAGGGCAGATGCAACAATTCCTTTATCATGTCCAGTTCTAGTCCCAAGAACTCAATTATGCGATTCGGTCCCTCAATCTTGTCCTCGGCTAATGGAACACCCATATCCTGGCATAATCTCTGGAAATTCTTAAGCATGATCTGGGTCTCTACCTTTCCCTCACCAATGAACAGGAAATCATCCAGGTAGTGCACCACCATCCGGTACCCAAACCTGATCTGAAAAACCCATTGCAGCCAGGTACTAAACATCTCAAATGTCACACATGCTATTGAACACTGAATTGGCATGGCTTTATCAAAATAATACTTTTCTTCCACCTGGAAACCCAGTAAGTCCTAATCTTCCAGCCTAACCGGTAAGAGGTGAAAAGCTGATTCTATGTCTGTTTTTGCCACCCATGCTTCTTGTTTTGTTTTAATCAGTTTTACTGCATCCTCCAGTGTGGTGTAGGTGACCCTGCTGTCCTCCTTTCCTATGGAATCATTGACTGAATCCCCCTCTGGGTAAGACAGGAGGTGTATTACCAGATACTCACCCTCTTGCTTCTTGGGGACCAATCCCAAGGGTGAAACCTTCAGGCTGGTTAGTGGCAGGGTCGTGAATGGGCCTTCGACCCTACCCGCCCTTACCTCCTTCTGAATCTTCTGTGTCAACACCCCTTCATTCCTCTGTACAGATTTTAAGTTTTTTGCTACCGTCTTTTTCCCGCACCCTTTAAACTGCAAGCTAAAACCATATTTAAAACCCTCTCCCACTAATTTTACAGCAACCCTGTCTGAATATCCCCCCAACTTTTTCCATCCTTCCTATGTTTATGGGTGTCTGTGTCAGCTGGAAGCCACCCTTCCTTGTCCCCCTATGTGTCCTGATGTTGGGGCTGATAGGTCTGCCATTTTCCCCTTCCCCCAGTGCTGCCCCAGAAAGGAATTCTGCCCATTCTGAAAAGGTGGTTGATTGGAGCTGTCCTGACCACTCGTCCCTTTCTCCCAGCTGTACCTGTACTTGGCTGCTGGGTGATACCCCCCACACTTGGAGCACACATGCCGAAATCGGCAGTTCTGCCAGGAACAGGCTGCCCTATTGTATCCCCAACATGCCTTCATTGCTGCCAACGCCCTTTTCTCACCTTCTGTTTCTTTGTCTGAAGGACTAATGCAAATTTCCAACCACAAATCTATTTGTCTGGTGCCCCATTGCACATCCCCAAAATGTGCCATTCTCTTCCTAAATTTTTCATCATACCATAGCCAGCTATGTCCTCCCTTCTTGTATGCATTTTTTATGATGAGGGTGTAGGTGAGAAGGGTGATAGCTAATTCCACCCACTTCTCTATCACAATGGCCATGAAATACGTAAAGCCCGTGGACCAGTTATCCCACATTTTTCCCTTCCATGTTTTGTCCTCATCTTCCTTTCTGAGCAGCACTACTGCCACTGCCATGTCTTTCTTTTCTCAAAGCTGTCTTTCTCCTCATATTTTTCCATGCTATCTACATTTGCTAATGCAAAAATATCAACAAATTCCCCTTTCCATATCTTCTCTTTCACTGCTGTGGGAACATGGTCTGCTAAGGGGACTCCGGGAGCCCCTATCTCCTTTCTTACCCCCTGATTATCCACCGTCGCCCCTCTCCCCATCGTCCCTACCCATTTTTAACTCACACAATACCTTTTCTAGCTAGCCAATGCCATTCTCCCCCATACTTTGTAACATTTGCTCTATATATTCTTTTATACTGCTCTCCATGGTCACCCCTTGATTACCTGGTGCAGGTGTCTGTGAAGGACTGAGCCCCAGCGTCAGTATTCCTGTTACTTGGGGACAGCTCAATTGTGGTGGTGATGGCATTAAAACTGGTACTAGTAGGGTAAGTTGGCACATTGGTACTGCTGGGTCTGCTCTTACCTCTGGCTCCAGGGTGTGGTCTGGGCATGGCTTGGGTACAGGGATATCCGGGGAAGGGGTCCGTGGTTCCATCTCTGGTATCACCCCACTGGGCTTCCTAGCAGTGACCCGTGCTGGTATCCTTTTGCTAGTCTCCTTACCCTTCCCCATCTTCCCTTTTCACTTTGTACCCTTCTCCACACCTTCGGGCTCTGCCACCTCCAGCAACGGATTTGCCTTCTCCACCAACTCCTTCACCGCCTTGAAACATTCCTTCTTGTTGGGCTTTGTTTTTCTTGGTGCCATCCTCCGTCTGTATCTACAACAAACACCACTGCCTTCCACGTATCCTCCTTCTTATACCCTTTTTTTTTTTCTTAAAACTTTTTCATCCACCCCAATGCTCCACTTGTTCTCGCTGGAATTCCCCTAGAGCTCTCCTTCTGTAACGTTCATTTTTTTTGGGGGGGGGTCCGTATCATGCTGTACCCTAATGCGCCCCTGAATCACATTTTTTTTTGTACCTTCATCCTGACTCCTCTCCCCAATACAATTCTTTCCTTTCTCGCGATGCTCCATTTTTTTTATATACCCCTTGTCCCCCACCTTCAGTGCCTTGATCCTGCTGCCCTTGCCAGCCATGTCTAATTACTGTCCCCCCCTTCTTGGCCCTCTTGTGAGCCTTCACCACACCCTGCGCTTACAGCACAACATTCTTAAAAGAAAACCCCACCTCATGCCTATTTCCTAGACCACTGTACCCCTGCTTTCAATTGGGCCCTTCGCCCTGACCACTCCAAAATGTCTGCCACCACCCCCATGTTTCCCTACTGCTGCGGTGCTTTTTCCATTTGCACTCCCCCACCATGCTTTTCCATGGCTCTCCCTCCAGCCTGTGTTACACTGGCATCATCCACCATTGCCCTGCAGCCGGCCCTTGTGGCCACGCCTCCAGCCATCCAGGTTCCTCCCAAAATGAAAGTAGCCCCTCTTAAACTTCTTTTCTGCTTCTAGGCTTGCCACTCTCTCCCTTTCCCACTTTTCTTTACACCCTACTCTCCCCCTGGGTGTCCACCCATCCTCAGGTCCATGCTCTCCTTCCGACGTGGCGATGATGTCACACGCCATCACCACACAGTCCAGCCCCTGCGGTTTCGTAGCCCTTCCTTTTTGTTCCCCAAGGCTCCATCAAGACCCTTTTTTGTCATGACCATGTGCCTCAGCACTTCTCCTTTCCCTGTGCTCTTCCACAAACCCATCTGCTCAACGTCCTGTGTTGGCGAATACCGCAGCCACAACACCCCTTCCTTCCCATGAAAAGGCTCCTCTCTTACAGCTCCTCTTCCCATTAACCAGGCTCCTTCCTTCCGGCAAAAGCACCATACAACCTGCCTGCCTGATTTAGCCAGTAGGCCATGCCTGCAGCCAGTGCTGTGACTCTGACCCAGAACTCCTTGTCCCACGGCCACCAACACTAGCCCTTCAGCTGAAGGCTTAGCCCACTGTGCCACAAACACTACTCATCAGGGACTTGTTCTTTCTCCTGCTTCTCCTGGGGTCTTCCACTCCACTGCTCAATCTGCAGCCTCGCAACCAATCACCTGTACAATTTTTTCTTTCTTTTCCAAAGCTGCCTCACCCTATCCTCCCATTCTGAGCTGGCGACCTCCACACTGCCATGCCTCGCTTTCTATCTTCCATCTCAACAGCCCTGTCCTCCTGACTTGTGACTTTGCAGGCAGCCTAAAAAACTCCCCGCCCTAAACGTTCCATAAGAACTCCCCCTCTTATGCCCTTTTCAAACCAACTTGCCCCTTGCCGCTCACCACAGCCCACAAAAATCAACGTGGTAGGAAGCAACAACCAAAAATGGCCTCTTGACCACAACTCAGAGTGCTTTTAACTTTGCAGCCTCCACAGGTTCTCTGCCTGTCTCATTATCATTATGCATCACCTTACCTCAGGCTTCTTGTTGTCCACCCGTTGCTGTTCTCAATAAACTTCTTTTTTTATTTATTTTTTTTTTATATTTATTTCTTCCGCTTTGTTAAATCCAAAACCAAAATCAATGCCCAGTGGCTCAAATTAACCAACAACTGATGTGCATCCACAGGAAATTCCTTATGGAGCAAAATTGTGAGCTCCCCACTGATGTGCAGCCCCTTTTATCTGCTTCCTTTTTCCACACCCCTTAGCACCCTTGCCCATTCCTCTGTTGCCACCCCATCGCTCTCTTGGCATTTGCCCTGCCCCCTTTGTGATGTCACTGGGCCTCCCTCTTCCTAACCCCACCCCCTCCCTGCCTCCTCCTCTTCTCTCTCTGAGCTTCTCACTTTCTTGGCCTGGGCCATGGGACAATGGGGCCTGCCTCTTTTATTTGGGCAACCCTCTTTAGAACTAATGTTACATAGGAATTTTAAATTATTTCACATAGTATATAAGGGGCACTTCGAAGTGTGATTGTTAGAATCTGATGAAGCTTAGCTTGACTAAGCAAAACGTCTTTCTGTAAGTGCCGGTGTGCTGTTACGGCCTTTCTTGCTGCACAGGGTTTGTTTACCTTTCTGAGGTAATAAAAGTTTTAAGCATCAGTTGTTCTGTCTGAGACCGTTTAGTTGGCGCTGTGTTTTTTCTACTGATTCGTTGGGTATACTTTAGCCCCACTAAACTTCTCTGGTGCTCATTTTTGTGTGTTTTCTACCTTATAAATAACAAATGTCAATATAAAAATGACATTTACTATGATATTGCCATTGATGCAAGTAAAGCTTTCGATCTTATAAACAGAGAATACATTTTTCAAATGTTTCCTAAGTGGAGTATCCCTCAAGAACTGATACTATTAATAAAACAACTGAACAAAAGTACATAATACATAGATATTGTCATCAGATAAGGGCCTTGTGACCCATCCAGTCTGCCCTATCCTTGTTTCTACTGCTTAAGGTACCCTAGATGCTACAAGCCCCCCCACCCTAGTTTGATCATTCCCATGTGCCTATCCCATGCATTCTTGAATCCCTGAAGCATGGAAGAAGAAGAAGAAGAAGAAGAAGAAGAAGAAGAAGAAGAAGAATCAGCATTTATATAGCACTTATCATACACAGTATCGCAAAGTGCTTTACAAGCAATGCTAGACTGATAGTGAAGTGACTGAATGTGTGGTGGCAGCCATATCGCACATCATCACCAACACACAGCCTGGATAATTGCATGAACTGGTTTATGGGAAGGGGAATGTTGGCCAGGACACCGGGAATGCTCCCTGCTCTTTGCAAAGAGTGCCCTGGGTTCTTTTACTTCCACCTGGACACCCACCAGGACAACACCAGGATGGGCAGAAGGGACCTCGGTTTAACATCTCATACGAAGGACAGCACACCCCAGCAGAGCACCCCTCAATACTGCACTCAGATGCCAGCGATTTTTAGGTGCAAGTCCAATCCCGGTGTGAGACGAGAACCCACGACCTTCTGGTCCAGAGGCGAATGTGCTACCAATTGAGCCACGCTGACACCCCCATCACTTCCTGGGGGGAGACAGTTCCATCTCTCCTCCACCCTTTCAGTGAAGTAGAATTTCCTCAAGTTGCCTCTATGTTTTCCACCTTTTAGTCCCATGCTGTGCCCTCTTGTTCTGCTATTTCCCTTCATGTGAAAGATGCTCACCTCTGGTACCCTGTTGATCCCCTTTAGATATTTGAAGGTCTTTATTATGTCTCCCCTCTCTCTCCTTTCCTCTGGGGAGTACATATTTGGAGCTCTGAGTCTCTCCTCATATGACTTATGCTGTATCCCAAACACCATTTTTGTTGTCCTCCTCTGTACCGTCTTCATCATGTAACACTCCTGCAAGTTTCATGTCATCTGCATGCTTGCTTGACCAGTTAGCTACATGTATGCCCATATCATATATAAAGACCTGAAAGAATACTGGGCCCACAAGCGAACCTTGAGGCATTACACTGGTCATAGCTTTGGATGTTGAATAGAAACCATTTATGCAAACCCTCTGTGTTCTATCATTTAACAATGTTTGAATCCACCTTACAATCCTGTGATCTAATTTCAGGTTTAGCATTTTCTGAATGATAGTACCATAGGGGACAGTATCAAATGCTATGGAAAAATTGAGACATACGCAGTCCACTGGCATACCTTTATCTAATGCAGATAAAATGTTTTCATAAAAAAATGGTTTGCTACACATTATCTCTTGGGTGTGAACCCATAGTGATCTATATCCACCAAGTTATGCCTCTTTAAGTGGTCAAGAATCATATCTTTTATTACAGCCCTAAAAATGCTATGCGTGACTGATGTAAGACTTACCAGTCTATAGTTAATATAGTCATCCTTTCTCCCGTTCTTATGAACAGGGATTACAGATGTTGTTTTCCAATCAGAGGGGACTTCATTGTTTAGCAAAGATGAAGAAATAAATATTTGAGGGGTTAAGATATATGGGGTACCAACTTCTTCAGCAGTTTAGGAGAACTATTATCAGGGCCTGCAGAATGACTATTTTCCAACTTTAGGATTCTATCAGTAATTACTTATTTGGTTGTGTTTGTTACAGAAACATAGTTAGCAGATAAATTTCAAGTGTATGGTGCAGCTTCAGAGAACACTGGAGCAAAGTCATTATTGAATACTTCAGCCATGTTTTTAGGGCCATCAATAACTTGATTATCACATACTACACAGCAATGGTTGCTGTCTTACTTGTGTAGAGAGTTTATGTAACTATAAAACTCCTTCAGGTAGTTTTTGTTTCTGTTTGTAGCTCAACTATGTTCAAAGTTCCATTTACATTTTTTTTATTTTGTTTTTGCATTTTTTCTGAACTGTCTTATAGTTCTTCCATGCTTGTTCAGATCTGTTTTGGGCATATAAATTATAAAGTTTATGTTTTTTCTTTAGAGGTTTTTTTATACCTTTAGTAAGCCATTTGGGTTTAATTCCACTGTTGTTATACTCCTTTATCATTTTTATCTGAGCATCACATGTTCTAAAGATATGGGGCTGGATATTCAAACTGCGCTATTTTGTGGTGCAAGCCCTTGCGCTGCACAAAATAGTTGCGCAGTGGTGTGGCTGGGGCAATATTCAAAGGAGTTACACTACTGAGCAACTCCTTTGAATATCACACCCGGCCACAGCCACTGTGCATGGCGCAGTGGAACTTGCGCCACTGCAAGTGGTCAGAGTGGAGCATTCAAGTTGTACCATGCACAAATTTCCCATATTCAAAAGGTGACATGCAAATGGGGCCATCATTCATGCAAGGCATGGGGGGGACATTTGCATCTATTTATGGCCCCATTTGCATGCCATTAGCATGCAGGTGTGCCGATCCCAGAGGACTTGCGCCTGGTGCCCTGCCAGGCAGCAGACATCGGGGACCGACACCCCCTGCAGCCCGATCACGGGCAAAAGTGTGAAAATCCCCCCTCCCCTGACTGGCCCGATTGCGGGCATTAGGTTAAATAACTCCCCCCGCACCAGCCCGATCATGGGCAGCACAGAGTCTCACCCCCCCAGAACATATCCCTGGTGGTCCAGTGGACTGCTAAGCCTGATCGCAGGCAGCAAAGTGATGAAACTCCCCCAAGACCAAATCCCTGGTGGTCCAGTGGACCTTCAGCGCAATCGTGGGCAGCAAAGGTGATAAGCTCCCCAAGACCAAATACCTGGTGGTCCAGTGGACCTTCATGTCCAGCGGGCAGCAAAGTGATAGCTCCCCCAAGACCAAATTCCTGGTGGTCAGTGGACGCTAAGCCCGATCGCGGGCAGCAAAGTGATAAGCTCCTCCCAAGACTAAATCCCTGGTGGTCAGTGGACCGCTAAGCCCGATCGCGGGCAGCAAAGTGATGAAAACCCCCCCAAGACCATATCCCTGGTGATCTAGTGTCTCCCCACCCCACGAAGCCCAACCACCCCACTCCCCCCCGGCATTTCATTCACATATCTGGACTGCCTTATATGGTAAGGGCTGCATGCCCATTGGCTCTTGCTCTGCACCAATGGGCATGTAGCCCTACGCAGTCAGTCAGTCAGCGGCGGGGGGTGGCAGGCGGGTGGATGCTGCAGCGCCCGGCTGCCGGGGAGAGCGGGTGGTGGGGCTTCATGGGTGGGTGGGGTGGGGAGACACTAGATCACCAGGGATATGGTCTTGGGGGCTTTCATCACTTTTCTGCCCGTGATCGGGCTTAGCAGTCCACTGGACCACCAGGGATTTGGCCTTGGGGGTTGGAAACTTTGCTGCCCGCAATCGGGCTGGTGGGGGTGGGTGTTATTTATCACTTTTGCCCGTGATTGGGCCAGTCGGGGGTATTTTAAACATATGACCGCGATTGGGCCTGTCAGGGGTGGGGGATTTTTACACTTTGCCCACGATTGGGCTGAGGGGGGCACAGGAGAGGTTGAGGACAGCCACAGTGGCAGCTGCCATTGCACCCTGCAATGCGGCAGCTCACCTGTGGGTGGCCCTCTTGACTTACTCCTTTTTGGCTCAAAGTTGTGCAGGCGCAGGTTGGGGTTGCACCTCACAACTCTGCACAGCCCACTGAATATCGGGCTGTGCAGTTTATGCATGGTTCCTCCCCTCCAGTTCAGCATGCATTCATTTGCGTTGCGCTGTTGCTCAGCTTGCCTTGGGGGGGCGCAACTGCCTCCTGCTGAATATGGCAGAATGGCGCAATTTTGGACTTACGCAGGTGCAACCCTATTGAGCATGGCGCAACCCTTTTGAATATCCAGCCCATGGTGTTTTCCTTTGCGGTCATGTGATGGTCCAGGAACTCGTATGTCTTCAGCAGACATTGGGGAAATCATGCTTTTTTTTAATTTTTCGTGCAGTACTGGTGATGAGTATTTTTTAGGACCAGACCACACTTCCAAACTTGGCCAAATCGGCAATCTGGGTCGAGCCACAAAAGACTTGTTTTTTCCCGATCAGAGATGAGTTGGCTTGGTTCAGGGGGGTTTGGAACTGCGTCAGAACCATCTCGCCCATCTCTAATAAAAAGGTGTTTGTTCTCTTTCTTTTGGCTAGCCCCCTGATGAAAATCCTATGCAGGCTGAAGTGCCAGGGCAGATAGTTCTAGCCAGGTTTCTACCAAATGGCACCAAAACAAAATCACCTCAACTTCACCTTTGTGTGTGCCAGAACTTTTGGTTTACTCCACTTGTATAGAGCTGTTCTTCATTGTCTCCATCCCAAATCTTGTTGAAACAGAACAACATTGATTGCTCTTCTGGACTTTTTAAACAATTAGCATGCAGAGAATGGTGGAGTTCCTACTCAGCTGTCAGCCCTGCCCTCTCCTTCTGGTCCTGCATGGAATGTCCCAGCATGAGTGGTACAGCCAGAATGGAAATCCTCCAGGGTAGCCCACCAGAATGGAAACACCAGGAGACTCTGCCGTACCTCTTCATGCAGCCTATAAGTCATTTACTGATTCATGTATATGTTGAATTGCTTCACAGGAGGGGAAGGAGGATTCCAGTCTTTATTGTTTGTGCCTTACCGCTGATAAAGGATATCTGTTGAATAGCTTAATTTACTGTTAGTTCCTCCCAACATACAATCTGATTACAAATAGGGCCTTATTATTGTAGTTATTCTTTGTTTTCATGGATTAGAGTTCTATAGTTTCACCCATTACTAGGTTTCCCTACTGTTGTATATGCCTCCAATTTTGCCCAGTTTCATTTAACCCCTCCTTGCTTCCCTATATGCAACAGGCATACATTCCCTGTAATCTCCCTTTCCTAGACAGGATATACACCCTAAGCCACCCTATCCAGATCAGGCCTTTACTCTGCATAGCCATGTTATCTGGGTCAGATTTATGCTCCTCAGAATTTCTGGTGTTATTACTTCACTGCTAAGTCAATCCACTGTGCTGCTCCCTATATCTACTCTTCTCCCCCTCCTCTTTTCTCTCTCTCTCTCTCTCTCTCTCCCCCTCTCACTTACCCCCTCCACCTGCTCCCCTACTCCTTTCTCTGTCTCCCTTCCTCCCTTCCTTACTCCTCCTGGCATCCAGGGTACTATCTCCTACCTGTTCCTTGGCTCCACCTGGCTCCATTCCACTCTCTCTCCTACCCCCTGGTGCCTCCCTCCTTTTATAAAAACTGCTCCATGGCTTTCTTAAAATCTCTTTATCCCAGTTACTTATGGTAGCTGGCAACACTGAGTTGAATACTGGCATCATCCTCTCTATACCAATGCATCTTCCCAAAGGATTGAGGGTTTCTCACCTCAACATCCGCTGTCTCCTCCCTAAGCCGGACCAGTTGCAGCCCATCATGGTCAACCTCTAGCTGCATGTCCTTGTCATCTCAGAAACCTGGTCTCCCACATGGCTCAAGATTCTGCAGGGTCCATCCCAGGTTACTTCACTGACAGTTGAGTTAGGATTGCTCCAAGAAAGTCAGTGGTGTGGCTATCTACCTCTCCTCTGGCATCCAATTTGCAACGATGCTATCAGTCTCTTTCCCCCTGTGCCCATGAGCTGCTTTTACTCAAGCTCTCCCTTCCCTTTTCAGAATTGATTTTTCTTACACTGCTGCCCTGGTGTGTCTCCTTAACCAGTCACTTAACTCCTCGACTCCATTAGCTCCCACTCTTCCTATAGTACGTTGCTTATCCTTGGTGATTGTAAAATTAATTGGATCTCACCCTTGGCTCACAAACTTTGCCAAAATGTTAATTCCCTTCAAACATCCCAATTGATTTTAGACCCCAACCATTTTAATCACAAATCCTATAACTACACCCTTCCCCCTATACTGTGTACTCTCCTGTCACCTGCACTGCATCATGGATGGAGCTATCCTCCCAATACCCTCAGTGACCATCACATGGTCCACTGTTTCCACAAGATTCACTGCCCTAATGTCCTCATAAAATCATCCAACTTCAGTCCTTCATGTAGCTGGACTTGTCCTCCCTTCACTCTAAACTGTCAGCAACTAACTGTTCTCATGACTCAATAGCCACTGACATCAAGTCAGCCCTCCAGTCCTTCCAGACCAAATTGATGCTGTATGGGACCACCATGCTCCCTCAGAAAAAATCAGGATCTGGGTTTTCACCTTCTCTGGATCTCTGCTGAGCTGTCATCTTGTGATATTGCCAGATACCTTGCCTGGAATTCCTTCTAGATCACTGGCTCCCCTGTTGCCATTTTACATTTCCAGACTCTTTGCAAAGCCTGCACCAAAGCCACATAGCTTGTGAGACCCAAATACTTTGCATCCACACTGCAGAGCAACTAAAATTGCCCCTTCATGTTCTGGAAAGTAGTTCTTCCTCTTTACTCCTCCTAATCCAGCTTTCTCCCCAGTCCCCAAGGTTGGAAACTCTCCCTTCGCTGACCCTACTGCTGTAGCATCTTCCTTCAACTCCGTTTTCACCAGCTGTGCCCTTTCTCACCACCATCCTATCTCCTGGCTCCCTTCACCCCTCATTCCACTGTTGCACTTTTTCACCCTCACTAGCACCTCATCCTGAGCCTCTCTGAAGAATCTTATAGCTCTTAACACCCACAAAGATGCGAGTCCTGATATACTTGACCCCAAGCTTCTGCATCTCTCTTCTTCTTCTATCCCTATTCCCCACCTCTTTAACCTTTCCTTCTACTTTGCTCCTGTCCCAGATGACTGAAAGCATGTTATCGTTATTCACCTCCCTCAAGAGGATCATCGTTCCTCTCCTGGTAACTACCATCCTAATGCATTGTTGTCCTCGTAACCTTTCCCAGACAAACAGAAACACCTAGTCCTCTCACAGCTCTCCTCTGTCCTTGATCCTCCTCTTTTTCACACCTTTCCAGTCTGGCCTCATGTAGTCTTGATCCACATCCACCTGCCTCCTCTGTCTCACTGACTCCATCCTGTCAGGTGTAGACCATGGCCAGTTCACTTCCACCATTTCTGTCAACTGGGCCAAAGTTTTCAGGACTGAGCCCCACTTCCTTCTCCTGACAAGCCTAATGCAGCAGGGCTCTCTGGTTCCTTCATCAGCTGGTTCTGCACCTAGGCAGGCCTCAAGTAGAGCTGGGCAAAACTGGTGAATTCCACTTCAGTTGAACTTTCGTGAAATTTCACAACTTTTGTGAAATTTTCCAAACATCCACCTTTGGTGAAATTGGAAATGTGTAGTGGCACATGCTAAATCAGAATTCATAGCTTTTGCCCAGCTCAATAGCCTCTACAGAATCATGTCCTACCGGGAGCCAGACAATGGCAATACTCCTAGAACTTTTTAAAATGTCCTATCAGGTATGCACTAAGGGGATACAATTTTAAAATCTGAATGGAGGTGGGTCTGATAACACTGAAGGATAGCACAAGGATATCTATATACCCAGATATGAGTTATGCTACAAGAAGTCACTGTAAATCCTTTGATTCACTGAGAGCCAAGTTATGGACACTGAGGGCCACTCAGGCCGAGCAATATCCCACAAGACTCAGTATACTGTCTGTTCTAGGGATGTTTACTTAATCAGTGACTAGAGATGCAGCAAATTTTAATTTCACCTGTGGAGTGCTGATGAAGTGGGCAAATTCGCATCGCAGAGCACTTTGCAAAATTGCCCCGCTGAAGCCAGAATTTCGCCTAGGCAAAATGTTGCCTTCTGTGGGCAAAATGTTGCCTTCCACAGTGAAATTTTGCCTTCCCTCCATGGGTGAAATTTAGGGTATACATAACAATAAGTAGATCCCTGGAGGCTAGAGGTCTCTCCCTGCACCTGTCCCACATGTAGAGAAAACTCCCTAGTGACTAGCGGTCCCTCACCCCACCTGTCCCATATGTAATTGTAAATAATTAAATTATTTATCCATGGTGGCTAGTGGTCCCTCCCTTCCACCCAGTAATAATCTGCCCTGCTGCCCACTGTGGAAATGTACGGTAACCCCTGCACCCACATCCCTCTGTATCTCCTCCTTTAGTCCACTTCTTATCTTGTTAAAAAAAAAAACTCTGGTGGTCTGGGGGGTTGTACATTTTAAACCCCCTTCCAAATCGGATCCCCAGTTCCTAATCCCTGGTGATCCAGTGCGCCCTCCCCACCCAGCCTCCATATCTGCCAGATGCCCCTGTCACAGCCCCACTCCCATCCCCATGATCCATCCTAAATCCCTTCATAGCAGTGGCAGACTGGCACAGCCCTCCTCTCTCCTCCATGGCTGGACTGCCGACACTGGCTGTCAATGGGCTTGTTCATTGACAGCTCAGTCAGGCCAGCCATGAAAGAGAGAGAGGGCTGTGCCAGCCTGATGCGCCGTGGGGATTTAGGATGGATAATGGGGGCGAAGCGGGCCGGGCGGGACATCTGGCTGCTGGGGAGGTTGGGGGGCACTGGATCACCAGGGAATGGGATTGGGAATGGGAACTGGGATTAGATTTGGGAGAGGGTTTAAAATTTACAAAAACCCCACTAGACCACCTTTTTTAACAGAATAATTAAAGACTAAAGGAGGAGATACAGATTTACAGAGGGATGTGGGTGGGGGGGTTGCAGTACATTTCTGTGGCAGGTGGCAGGTCGGATTACTATTGGGTGGAGGGGAGGGACTACTAGCCACCATGGATAAATAATTTAATTATTTACAATTACACATGGGACAGGTGGGGGGAGGGACTGCTAGCCACCAGGGATTTGTCTCTACATGTAGGACAAGTGGGGGGATGGACCACTAGCCACCAGAGATCTACTTATTTTAACTTATACACCCTCCAAGGTGAAGTTTTGCCTGTGGACAGAAGGTGAAATTTCATCACGGAATGTGAAATTTTGCCTTGGAAGGCAACATTTTTGCTGCGGAAGGTGACATTTTGCCACTCCACCAGGCGAATTTCACAATCCACTACACGAAATGGGTGGAATTTCATGGATTTCTCTGCAAAGCGAATTCCACCCACTTCGCCCACCACTATCAGTGACCCTCAGGAAGCAGGAAAGTTGGTCACCAAAATTACAAAAGACTTTGTCAACCCAGAACAAGAGGTGAAGAATGACTCAGAGTGTGAGCCTTGAGACTGAAAAATGTGGTTTTTGAGTATGAGACATTTCAGTTTTGCTTAAAGTAAGGGGACTGGGACTTCCCCTGCTATAACAAAATGTCTTTGGAGTCTGTAATATTGTACTTGGCTGTAAGCCAACACATGATGATTGCAAGATGGTGCTGACTGCATGACCCCTCTAGCACAGCTGCCTCACCTAGGCAGGTTGAAATCTAGACACTGATTACCATATCAGCACCCCTGCAGTGCTCTAATTTATTTTTGGTACTCTATAGACCTTTTTGCTGAGCCAACCATAAAGACATTCAAAATCTATTGTACCTGGACTTGCTATTCTCATTCTACAGCATAACATTACAGGTTAAAATGTTCTAATTAGAAACAGCTAATTTTAAAAGTTTTTATAAAGTATAAACATAATAATGCTTGGTTAAAATTTTCTAATAAGTATTTCAACCTTAGAGAGTGTTTGTATATAGGAATACTGGAGGTTTTGCACAATATTTTGCTTAAACCGCTTAAGTTACTTAGACCCCTACTGTTTTCAAGAAATTGGTTGTACAGTACCTATAAGACTTTCCAACATAGTAATGGATTTAACCTGTTATGGCAATGCAAACTTTTGTTGTGCTATTAATTTTTATAGATAAATATGTGTATGTAGCCCCAACGTGAAGTTGAACCCTGGACTGCATCTTTTATGTTACCTGCTATAATTATGATGCTATAGTAATTTCTGTAGTGTGTCAGTTGTGGCACATTTCTGGTAAGGTTTCTCTTATAAAACTAATAAGAGATATATAAAAAAAATGACTGTACGATAAATTTGCTAGGAACCTGGGGAGTGTGGAAAAAACATCTGCATTTTCTGGTGAATTTACTTCAGGTGTTAGAGGCTGTGATCTTTGGTGCTGAAATAGCATATCTTCTCCTACTGAACAGGTGAAATCACTGCTATGAGTTCTCCATACTGGCATTTCAACATGGGATTATTGTTGTGGGCTCTTTGTCCAATAATGCCCTTTAAAAGTAACCCACCAAATAATCCCTCTATTCTCCTTTTAAGGCACTTATTAATAATTGTAATAATAAAGGGGTGAGTTTGGGAAACAAGACAGGATTTCCACTGTCTTTATGAGATAAGATGCTGTAAATATCAAAAGTGATCTCCTGGAGGTATCCTCCATTGTATTACTGGTATTTCTGTAAAAGGCATTCTTTTACTGTAGCTGTGCATGGACAATTTTTCTGATGCAGTAGGGGCTTGCTTTGCTATATGAATGGGCATCAAAGCTTAATTTTGGTCCCATTAATTTGGTTGATTCAGTAATTATGTAAGCCTGAGATTGCTTATCGGTGGGTACCTCTTAGTAACATTCTTGTAGACAAAAAAGGAACAGGGAACTGGGATGAGTTCCCTTGTTCTTAAGAGGTGACCTAAGTTAAGCTTCAGTGGCTGTTTATAGAGCTAAACAAGCCCCTGCTGCCTCAGAAAAAGTGTTTATTCACAGCTACAGTAAAAAAGCCAGTTTTTACAGAAATGCAAGTAATACATTGCTACTGCTCATTTTAATATCCTAAAGTACAAATCATATATTTATTCCACAGTTCAATGACTCACTAAGCTGCAAAATGAATGCATGAAGTGCCTGCTGTTCTAAGTCAGAATTGTTGAGAAAGTTGGCAAAATTATTTCTTATCTTTTGCAGAAGCGAAAGTGTGACTTCTGCGCAAATTCCACCAGTGGAAGATATTTTTTGCACTGCACTAGCCACAAGTTGTCTGTATCAGAGACATCATATCCTCCACTCCCTACCTGTTCAGGAGTTCCTCAAGGATCTATCCAGGACCCCATACTCTTTTCCATATTTCTGAGTGACCTCCCTATAGCTGGTTCATCCACATCAGTCCATACATATGCAGATGACACTGCGATGTTTGTCTCTAGCTCCTTTGTTGCTGACCTTACTGTTTAACTTCAATAGGATTTTGACAGTGTCCAGCACTGGTTTCATGCCAACCAACTGTCTTTCAACACCAAGAAAATTATCTCCATCACCTTTGGCTCCCAGCAGAGGTTCACCAGGCAGTCCTTCTCCTCTCATCCCATAATCTTGTTGTTACCGTGATTTTCCTCACTGGTACTATGATTAAGGATGTCTCCTCCTTTAAGTACCTTGATATTTGTTGGTGGTGGGGTTGCCACTGTATGGCTCACTTGTGAGAGCCCACCTGGATTATTGTATCCAGTTCTAGAGTATGCACTTCAGAAAGGACATAGGGTGGAGGCAGTCCAGAAGAAAAAAAATATGGTGCAAGGGCTGCATCAAAAGCCCCATACTGAAAGACTGAGTGATCTCAACATATACACCCTGTAAGACAGTGGTGCAAGAGGGAACATTCTAGAGACCTAAAAGTACCTCACATGGGTGAAGAGGATGCGGGGGGGGGTCTCTTTCAAATGAGAAAGAGCACCAGAACCAGAGGGAATGTGATGAGGCTGATGTGGGGGGAAGTTTAAAAGGGATGAGAGGAAGTACTACCTCACTGAATGAGTGGTAGACACTGAGAAAAAACTTCCAGCATATGTGATGGAGGGGAAAAAGGTAGGGTGCTTCAAGTATGTGATGGATAGGGATAGGGGAATATTAGTAAAAATGCAGGGATAATGGTGGGTCATAGGAGATCAGTTAGGGTCTGTAGAGACAGATTAGGCAGTGTTCATCTGGGCAAACTGGGCTGGCCAAATAGTCATTTTCTGTTGACAGACTCTATATTTCTATGTTTGGCAGAACCATCACCTCAACTTCTCAGCACACATTGATTCCATTCACCACAAACTCCTTTCCAAACTGAGTGCTCTCTACAGGACCAAAGCCAGTGTCCTGCTTCCTGTTCACCAAGAACTAGTTTTGAAGGTGATCCTCCCAGTCTTTGTCTATGGTGACATTGTCTACAGCACAGCTCCCAAGTGTACCCTAGCCAGACTAGACCCCCTCTTTCACTATTTCTGTTGCTTTGCTTTGGACTGCTCTCTATGCATCCTTCACTGCTCCCTTTATGCATCCTTCTTCTTCTTCCTCCCTTCCCTTGATGCCAGATGCATTGCTCACTGTGCCTACTTTACCTCCAAATTCTTTACTGGAACATTCCCTTCCTACCTTGCTACCCTTGTCTCTTCCCTCCACCCATCTTCCTACCCTCTCCTGAACTCAGCATGATATACTTTTATTTGACTGAAACTCAGAATCCCAACAGTAGAACTTGCCATAGTCCAGAGTTGATTATTATATTTCAAGGGGATGCATGGGGGCGCCCCCCCACCAGCCCACAAACATGACATAAGTCCAGTGTCGGGCTTTCTGAGGTCAGGATGGTGGCCCATCTTGCAATAGCCATGTCGAAATGTTGGGCTCAGGATCCTGGGTGTCAAGATTGTCAGTTTTGCGATTCCATAATATATCTCTCGGCATTCTATACCATTTCCCTACTGTCTAAGAGAACTACTGCATGCCAAGCCACATTCTGATATTGTTTCCCCACGCTCTTATTTCTCTTCCCTTGTTTATCTACTCAGCTTCCTCCTTCCCCTCCATCAAGTCCTTCCATGCGACCTTATTACATCCTTCTACAACTGTACCTGACCCTTTACTTTAATGGCCCCTCCTCTTCCCTGTTGTTGGGTGCCTCCTCTTGGCTCAGATCAGTTTTCTGCTCACTTAGACCCCTAGTCTGTGTGGTATTAGCCTGCTCCTCTCATGTGTTCATATCTGGAAGTTGAGTTCACCTATGTCTTACTATATTTTACTTCCTGGATTGCATTGTACTTCCATTGTTTGCACTTGTGCCTTATTGCATTATCCTTTCAACTTTTGTTTTGGGATGTGCTAGTCTACCTGCCTGTATTTTTGACTGCTTAACTATAATAATGTAACTTACTTTTATTAGCTTGAACCATACTACTGTTTTTTGTTTATTTTATTTTCATTTGCACCTTTTTTATTGTTTATTGTTTTTCTCTCTCTACCCCCCCCGCCCCCGACCACATGTGGAAGTAAGCTTTTCTGGTAAAACTTTGAAATAAATAGGTAGACAAATAGATAGGTAGATAGATAGATAGATGGATAGATAGATAGATAAATAGATAGATAGATAAATAGACAGGCAGGCAGGCAGGAAGGAAAGAAAGAAAGAAAGAAAGAGAGAAAGAAAGAAAGAAAGAGAAAGAAAGAAAGAAAGAAAGAAAGAAAGAAAGAAAGAAGAAAGAAAGAAAGAAAGAAAGAAAGAAAGAAAGAAAGAAAGAAAGGAAGGAAGGAAGGAAGGAAGGAAGGAAGGCGGAGAAGGGAGGAAGGGAGGGTAGATAAATATCCTGATCCCAGGAGCCTTAATGCTCCTGCTTTTTCCCCTCCAAAATAAAACCAAGAAGAGATTTTGCTTTTAAAAGGCCACAGCACTCTTAATGATCTATAAAGTATTTCTTTTTTCTTCTCAATAAAAGTGAATATTATAAGATGAAGAAAGGAAAGGACTCTCATACAGCTGCCAAGCCTTTAAGTGCTGCAGCTTTAAAGTGTGCCTGTATTCCAAATTCATAATTGTTTGTTTTGCAGTTTTTATTTATTTATTTCAGTCTCGAAGTTAATACTTTTGAGCCAAAGGCCCTTTTACGTAGGCTCCATGACATATCAAAAAACAGAACAAACAATATATTGAGAAAATACATAGTGATCCTAGGAGTAAAGATAACAATAAAATAAGCACATATGGATTTAAGTTACAAAAACAGGTATTTTGCTGACATATAGTGGCTAGGAGTAAGCTTAACTAGCAAGGAAGGACATTAGGGTTGGGATCTGGCAACAGGAGGAAAAAATGCAGCCAAGTTGCACTGTCAGAGACAAAATGAGGGAATGACAACAACTAGGGACATGGTCTTACAGGCTAGACAGAAGCTTAAGACTAGGGTCTAACATTGTTCCAGAGTAGGGATACAGCCAAAGGCATTGTCTGAGTGGGGGGGGCATTGCCAGGAGGGGAATATCAGTAGACAGACATGGGCTGTGTCATTCAGTGTAAGAGTGCACTCCAGTGAGACAATCAGTGCAGAAACTGATGATGCCATCTGTGGAGCAGCAAGCGTAGTTTGATGCTGATATTGGTTAATGGGGACCTCAGAAAGGCAGGTATTCTATAGGGTAGTAGCATGGGTAGGATTGTAGTGTGGAGGAAGGGTGGGGTGGGGTAGGGTGTGGGTGAAGGACAGGAAAGAGGCCCAAGTTGTTTTGTGCATGGAAATCACAGGAGGCATTGGTGACCAGTGCTTGGTGAAGTTTCTTTTTGAAGGAGCCATGTGTTTGTTCTTTCATAATATCACAGTGGAGTGAATTATACCACAATGGTGCTCTATATGCAAATGAACGTTGCCCTTGGGTGGTGTGGAAGTGAGGCAATATGAACTTGCGGTTCAAGGTGCATCAAGTATGCCGGGTGTGATTTAGTGACCTAAACATTGACTGTACACTAGGAGGCACAAGACCATGGGAGGCCTTTTTTGCTATTAGGCATGATTGATAAGATAATTTGCCTTTGAGCTGAAGCCAGTTTGCTTGCTCATATAAGTCGCATGTGTGTGTCAGGCAGGTGGCCCCTGTCAGAAGATGGCAGGCCTTGTTAAGGGCAGTGGTGACATGGCACAGGGCAATGTCAGAGGCAGATCCATAGATCACAAGCCAATAATTGATTACTGAGACTATTTAACTATGCGTAGCAAGCTTGAGGGCTTCCGGCATAGGGAAGTGTCTGTGTTTGTATAATAGCCCAATACGGGTATTCACTGTTTTGGTAACATTGTCAATATGGCTGGAGAATGACACAGTGCTGTCAATTGTCACTCCTAAGTACTTAAAAAGTCAAGTTCATTCTAGGATAATGCCAGAGTTATTTCTGATTTCCAGCTGGTGGGAGCGGAACCTGTTTTATGCAATGTGAAACAACATCGATTTTGATTTGTGTAGTTAAGAACTAGCTTCTGTGAGTGGAACCATGCCTCAGTGTTGGTATAGCTAGTCTGCAATTGATTAGACAGGAGTTTGGGGTCAGTATTACTTGAGTAAAGCACTGCGTCATCTGCATAGAGTAGGATCTGACCATGACAGGAGGCTGGGAGCTGATTCAGGAATGTAGTGAAAGGTAGTGGGCCCAGGATAGACCCTTGTGGGACACCTGCATGAACCAGTTGTTTTGCATAGAGTGTATCACCAATCCTGACTTGTTGAGGGCGTCCACTGAGATAGCTGTTGAACCAATTGTTGGTGTCCATGGATAAACCTAGATTAGATAATTGTTCAATAAGTAGAGAGTGATTTACAGCATCAAACACCTTGGAAAGGTCAATGAATGCTGCTCCAACTAATTGACCTTGATCCAAGGCACGATGTATATAGTTTGAAAATTTGAGCAGGACAGTAGTAGTGTTGTTCCCTTTGCAAAACCCATGTTGCTGATTACAGTGAAGATTATACTTCTCCATGTATTCCACCAATTGATCAGACATGATTCACTCTAACACTTTGGAAAGTGGAGTAAGGATTGATATGGGCTTGTAGATCCATTGCAATGTTCTGTCCCCAGACTTGTGTACTGGCATAACTAAGGTGGCTTTCCATTTTTGTGGGAATTGGGAGAGCATGAGGGAGCAGTTTAGGATCTTTGCAAAGGGGGGGGGAATACCTCCTCAATGGTGAGGGCAATGAGCTTTAGGTCAAGTGAATCCCCACTTAGCCTAGCTTTCCCAAGTACTTTGAGAATGTATTTCTTTGCTTCTTTTTTGCTCACCACTTTAAAGTGGAATGGTGGGTGTGACCTAGTATTTTCTGCTGACTGCAAATTGCAAGAAGAGGAGGTGGGGTCAAAGAAGTTAGGGGTAGGACACAACCGAGATCTGTAAAAGCCTCATTGAAAGTGTCAGCTATGGTCTGAGGATCAACAGTTGTAGTACCATTTATGTTGAGCACGGACAGTGTCTTTTTGGAGACCTTCCCTGTTACCTTAGAGATGTTGTTCCAAAATTTGAATTCATCTTTCCAGGAATTTGTTAAGGCTTTCTTATAGTATTTTGCTTTTTTGGCCCAAATTGCTCTTGTGCAGGCATTGCTTGCTATTTTGTACACCTGTATATCCACTTGGTTGCCAGTGGCCCTGGCTCGGTACCAGAGGTGTTCATGGGATTTCATTTGCTCATGTAGGTCAAGTGACATAGCTAGCCAGTTCTGAGTGCTGTATAATATTTTTTTTTATATAAAATGTATTAATGACTATCTCTGCTGAAAAATTCTACTGCTGTAGGAGTGACCTCAACCCTTCCCCCCAGTTTTCAGCTGACAAATGCAAGCTAAGAGAAATGCTGACAGCATGTGTATCACACACACTCAGTTTTTAGAGACAATATGTTACATGGAAGACTTTAATCAAGGATCCTGTTTCTCTGAGTTAATTACAGACTGGTTTGAGTTAATTCTGTTACGAGGGAAATCATAAAAAATGTTTATGATGTTGAAGAGAAAAACCCAGGTTATTACATAGAAGTGCGAAATCATAAAGCTGCTTTCATGTCCTGGAAGGGAAAGCTTATTATGAGATCAAAGAAAATGTCATTTGAAGGACATGAACTATGCTGAAGTTGCAGAATGTTTCTTTTTTGTATAAGGTATGTTTTCATATATCCTGACAGGGAGGAGCTAGGTGACCTCCTGCAAAGTGGTGGGGTAAAAGTCAGCTTTTAATTTAGCCTGTTTTACTTCACAGAGGCACATTTTTTTCCTAGGCTCTGACCAAGTAAGATCAGTGAGCACTTAAGCAAGTATTTAAAGACTAAGTACTGAAGTAGGAATTTGCACTGTTTAAACTTTGTTTCTTTTATTCATTTTTTTCCACCACCCCCCCGTGCTCGCTGGTCCCCAACTCCTTCGGGCTCCACAGGCTTCCTCCAGCCCCACTGTCCTTACCAGCCCTCCTCTGGTCCTCATATGGCAGCCATTCCCCAGGATATCCCGGTGTATCCCTTCACTGGGCAGGTCCCCTTCCTCCCAGGGGGAAGGCACCAGGGGAGAGGGGATGACCTCAGCACACACTACTAGGGCCCGGGGATGCTGCTGAGGAGCAGGAGGCTCTGGGAAGGCACTGGAGGCACTCAGGCAACAGAGAGCCATCATCTGTTGCCCAGCAAGCAATTTTTCCCTTTTTCTGTTGGGGGCGGCGTAGTGATATCACAGCATACGCCGACGTCCGCTCCTCTTCCAGTTAGCATTTGGCCATAGAAACATAGAAACATAGAATTTGATGGCAGATAAGGACCGTTTGGCCCACCCAGTCTGCCCATTTCCCAACCTACTGGATAAGCTGCAGATCCTAGTTAACCAGCAGCCTACTTCTTCATACCCCCACCCCCCAGAATTGCCTTATGACTATCCCATGCATGCTTGAATCCCACCACTGATTTTGACTCCACAACCTCCTCCGGAAGGCCATTCCATGCATCCACAACCTCTCTGTGAAAAAATACTTCTTAAATTACCTCTGAGCTGCCCCCATCTTCAAATTGTGCCCTCTTGTTCTTGCATACCTCTTTTTTGAAAGATGCTACCCTCTTGGACTTTGTTGATTCCCTTGAGGTACTTGAATGTTTTATCATGTCCCCCTCTCACTCCTTTCCTCGAGGCTATACATATTAAGCTCCTTTCATCTCTCTCATATGTCTTCGGTGCAGATCCTGCACCATTTAGTTGCCCTCCTCTGGACAGCTTCCATCCTGTCTATGTCTTTTGCGGAGATTGGGTCTCCAGAACTGCACACAGTACTCCAGATGGGGTCTGACCAGCTGTCTGTACAGAGGGATAATAACTTCCTGTTTTCTACCGGTGATGCCTCTCCCTATGCATCCCAGTATTCCCCCAGCCCTCCTTGCTGCCCTCACACAATGCTTGCCCACCTTTAGGTCATCTGATATGACTACCCCCAGGTCCCTTTCCATTTTTGTTGTTGTTAGTATCTTACCCCCCATTGTGTACTCTTCCCTTGGGTTTTTGTTTCCCAGGTGCATTACCTGCACTTCTTAGCATTGAATCTAAGCTGCCATACATTTGACCATTCCTCTAACCTTGTCAAGTCCCTTCTCATCCTTTCCACCCCACCCTGTGCATCAACTCTGTTGCAGATCTTTGTGCCATCTGCAAAGAGACATACCTTTCCTTCCAGTCCCTCTGCAATGTCACTTATAAAGACATTGAAGAGGACCGGTCCTAATACTGAACCCTGCGGTACCCCACTAGTAACCTTCCTTTCTTCTGAGTGGATTCCATTTACTATTACTCTCTGTGTCCTATTCTCCAGCCAATTCTTTACCCAGGCTGTCATCTTGGGACCCACTCCCAGGCTGGCTAACTTGTATCTTTTGTGTGGGACTGTGTCAAATGCCTTGCTAAAGTCTAGGTAGGCCATGTCCACAGCCCCTCCCTGAGCTACTACTTTGGTCACCCAGTCAAAGAAATCTATCAGATTTGTCTGGCATGACCTTCCCGCTGTGAATCCATGCTGCCTAGGGTCCTGTGCCCCTCTGGCCTCTAGATAATCAACAATTCTTTCCTTCAGAAGTGATTCCATCATTTTCCCTATCACTGAGGTTAAACTAACAGGTCTGTAATTTCCTGCTTCTGCCTTGCTCCCACTTTTGTGAAGGGAATCACATCTGCCCTCCTCCAGTCCTCGGTACCACCCAATCCTCCCATGATTTGTTAAAAGGTAGTCAGTGGTGTCACTAGTTCTACACTTAGTTCTTTTAGAATTCTTGGATGAATCCCATCAGACCCCATTGCTTTGTCCACCTTCAGTTTTAAGAGTTCTTTCAGATCCTTTCTTCTGTAAATGGGCTGGTATCAACTTCTGTATCCAGAGTGTTTCTACTGTTTGTTTTATGCACCTCCCCTCTTCATTTGTAAATACTGAGCAAAAATATTTGTTTAGTATCTCTGCCTTTTCACAGCCTCCCTCTGCCCACCCTCCCTCCCTTTATTAAGCCTCACTATCCCTCCTTGGTCTTCCTTCACTCCTGATGTACCTATAAAGGTTTTATCCCCTTCTTAACTGAGTTGGCTATCTTTCCTTGGTTTGGGCCTTTGCTGTTCTGACTGCCTTCCCAGCCTCCTTTTGCTTTAACTGATACAGTTCTCTGCCCTGCTCCTTCTGCGATTCCTTGTACTTCCTGAAAGCTTCTTTTTCTCTTGAACCTTCACTGCCACTTCCTTTGAGAACCATAGTGGTTTCTTACATCATTTTGTTTTGTTTATTTGCTTCACACAAAGGCTCGTTACCTCTGTGATGGCAGTTTTTATTATTCCCCATTGTTCTTCCACCCCTCCTTCCTGCCCATTTGCTAGCGCATTCCTTAGGCACTCACCCATTTTGGCAAAGTCTGCCCTCCTAAAATCCAGTACTTTTGTCTTTGTATGGCTTGGACTCTATTGCTGTGTTTATTGGAACCATACTGTTCGATGGTTGCTAGTTCTCAGATGGCTACCCACTTCTACATCTGTGATCTCTCTCCATCTCCATTTGAGAGAAGCAAGTCTAATATTGCTACCTATTGAGTGGGCTCCAATACTAGTTGTCTAAGGCATCCCCTGTAGGGCATCTAGAATAACTCCACTCTTCGAAGTGGCAGCTGCAACTGCACTCCAGTTAACATCCGGCATATTCAGATCACCCATCAGCAATATCTCCCCTTTTTCTGCCATTCTAAGTATACTTTCTATCATTTCCTTGTCCATTTCCTCCCCCTGAGAAGGGCGTCTGTATACAACCCCTGTGTGGATTGTGGTGCCATTGCCTGTCTCCAAATTTACCCACAGTGCTTCTTCTCCTCCCTGTTTACCCTTTTGTTCTGTTGCTTTTATTCCTTCCCTTATGTAAAGAGCTACTTCTCCTCCTCTTTTACCCTCCCTGTCCCTCCTGTAGATAGTGTATCCTGGTATGTTTACATCCCAGTCATGTTGTTGTGTGTCCCATGTTTCTGTGACTGCCAGGATATCCAGATGTTCCTCCTCCATCAAGGCCACTAATTCAGGAAGCTTGTTACCCAGACTACGGGCATTGGTACTCAATGCTCTCCATTTTTTGATGGCTGTACCTTCTGTTGCAGCATCCCCCACTGACCATTCTACCTCGGTCTTTTTCTCATTTAGTACCCTGTTTTGTAGGGAGAGGCAGGGATTTTCCTGCTGCTTGTCAGTGCCTCCCCCTTTGACTAGTTTAAAAGCTTGCCAATGAAGCATTTAAACTGATTGCTCAAAAGACTTGTTCCCTTCCTGGACAGATGCAGACCATCCTGCCAGTATAGGCTGGTGTCCCTCCAGGTGGAACCCCAGTCCCCAATGAAGCCATGCATCCTGTGGTACTCTCAGCCTCTGCTAGGAGCCAGCAGGCACTGGACCAGCCCCCTAACTCCCCCCAGAGAAGGAGAGCTGTCCATGGGATTCTCAAACCTTCTCCCCCTGGCCGGCCCTCCAGCGACCTGTGCTCATTCCCGAACCCAGGTCACTGGCTTCGCAAGCGGAAATCCAACCATTGTGCCGGTGGGCCAGCCCTTGTTTCTTTTAAAAGATTTGTATGTCTTTTGATATAAGAGTTCTGTATTTTGTGTTTCACATATTTTTAACTATTTTAGTAAAATTCTTTTTAGAACTTACTTGGTCTGTATTTGACTTCTTTTTGTTTTGTAAGAAAAGTACATGGTTATAGCAGACAAGAGACATAAGCTTGAATGGTGGTATCAAACTGGAAAGAGTAGCATTTTAAATCCGAGGTCTTTATTAAAGTTTTAAAGCGTTTGTCTCTGTACACATGGTTAGGTGCCTGTAGGCAAAGATATCTGGCCCCCGAAGACAGATATGTCTGAGCCTGTGCATTGAGTATGCTAGCAAGATGTTAACAGTTTGAATACCTCCAGAACTGGAGACCAAACATTGATCCGAATTCACAAAACAGACAAGAAGGTTACCTTTTCTGTTACACTGTTCACAAGACTGTGCTCAGAGGTTGGCACTTTGGGAATAGAGAGCCTGACCTGCTGAGTGGGTTTGTGACAGGTCATGTGTAATCCAGGTATTGCTGTAACCCTTGATCTTTCTTGTTTTGTGAGGGTCATGGAGATTGCATGCTATGTTGAAGGTAGTAATAAAGTAATCCAAGGCTGTATCGATATCTGGGGCCATGTCGATTTGCAACCAGTCCACCTGTTGGAGACGTGTCTTTAGAGGTTCTAGATGCCCTCTGATGAGCACCCTGCTGCTAATGGTGGAGCTGGAGATCTGATGAACTGGTTAGACCAGGTACATAGGATGAGTGAGTGATTGCTAATTGAATCTGGTAAGACTTCAGTGTGGGTAATAAGATCTGGTCTATTGGTGACTACTCAGTCCAGTAGAGTACTAGTCCTGGATTTGTAGTTTGCCTTAGTGGCTGACTGTACCGGCTGTGTGAAATTAGCAGTTCTTAGAGCACCCTTATAATGGCTTGCACTGTTAGAGAACCAGTTGATGCTGAAATCACCAAGTTGTATGATTTCTGACTTGTGACTTACGTCTCTGATATAGTCAAAGAGGGGTATTAGGTCCACAGGTGTTAAATTTGGTGGGATATAAACTGATGCCACTTTCAATATTTTGTTGTGTGCACCAAGCATTATTCTGGTGGCAAGGATCTGTGCATCAACCCTGGACTCAGGGAGTGTTAGGACTTCACCCATGAGAAACTGTTTGATATATAGGGCACATCCATCTCCCCTTTTGGAGATTCTGTTCTTCCTGAAAACAATATAGCCTTGTATTGTGATGGCAGTATCAGGGTTATAAGGTTTCAACCAGGTCTCTTATGCTGCTATGACATTGGGGTGGTACAGATTAGTCCATGTGGTAAGAGCATCTAATTTGTAGAGGAGGCTGCATATGTTAATGCTGGCTAGAGATAGGGCACCAGATTTGACACGACCCAGGGATGTTGAGGGGGCTGGGCCTGGATTCTGATGAATATTGCCTAAGATGAGCAGAAGTAGTAATAGTAGTAGTAGTAGTAGTAGGCATTTCAGGCAATTTTTTAGGTGTCTGCTACGAAGTAGTTCAAGTTTTCTGCTTGTGCGAGTCTGCCGAGTCTTACAGTGTACATAGTAGAGGCTGAAGAAAAGAGGTGGCTGGAGGTGGATGGTGGGAGGACTCCTTCAGATGTTACCAGATTTGTAGGTAGACTGTATATTTAGGCGGTTGAATTGTGAGAATTTAGAGCTGACACTTGTAGCTGTAATGCCATATGGTATACACAGAGCTGATTCTCATTTATGAGAAATAGGGGGTGGTGAATGTTAGCTTCAGTGCCCATACCTGTAGGGTGAGTTATGGCAAGTAACCCCCCAAACTTACCAACCAAGGATTGAACTCCGTACTGGATGTCATTCACTCCCTAGATCAGAAATCTGAAACTGTCCTTCCCAGGGACTTCCATGTAAATTGTTCTTCCCCCAGTGCACATAAGTATAAAGATGCCTTGCCAGCTGCCAATTTCTCCCAAATGGTTAAAACACCCACCCGAGTAAGCTACAGAACAGGTACCTCAACTCTTCTGGACTGGGTTCTTACAAACTGCCCTGAACACATTACTAATACAGTAGTTCTCCCCGACTGTATAAGCGGCCACTCACCAGTCCTACTCTTCTGGTCCAACATATTCATTAAGACCCCCCCCAAAATCATCAACAGTAGAAAACTACTACCTAGCCACCTGTGGCCACTAACAACATGTCGACGAGATCATTACTGGTCACCTATAGATACAGTCCCAGACGTGGACACTGCACTTGACTACTTTATCCAAAGCTTCAACACAGCTTGTGATGCACATGCACCCTTTATGAAATGCAAGATTAAAGGTGTTAACAACCCTTGGCTCAACCTTGGTCTCCTTGGGCAAATGAAGGCCCGGGATCACCTCTGGCAACGTGCTAAGCTGACCAGAAACAGGGCAGACACTTAAGCCTTCAAAGCTGCAAGAAATGCCTACACCCGCATGATTTGAAATGATAAGGCCAACTACTTCAAAAGAGTGCTAACAAACTCTTGGAAAGATGGAAAGAAGTTTTGGGGCAAACTAATGGAACTAACTGGAAAAAAAAAGTCCCACCAGCTATGGTCCACCTAAATGGCAACATCATCACAGATCAAGTCACCGTGGCAAATGCCTTTAATGCAGCATTTACCAACCATAGCCATGTTTTACCACCAACTTTCTTTGATCCCACTCAAGATACCATTAACTCAGTCAAAGTCAGAAATTTGGAGGGAAATCCGTCATTCTATTTCAAAGCCGTCTCCAAGGACATCACAAAAAAGTACCTCCTTCGAGTACTTGGAAAGTCTAGATCAAGCAGTGACTCCCTCGACCTGAAACTCCTCGCTCTTACCCTCGATGAAGTCCTGACCCCCCCCCACCAAAATCCTTAACATATCTCTCATGCTGTCACAGTTCCCCCAAAAATGGAAATCAGTGATGGTGACACCTATCCACAAAAGTGGTGATAAATCTGTTACAAGCAACTATAGACCAATCTCCATTCTTCCCCCTGTCTCCAAAGCACTGGAGAGAATAGCTGCCAACCAACTGATACAATAGCTTACTAAGTATAACCTGCTATGTCAAGAACAACACAGATTTTGCAAAGGCCACAGTATGACCACAGCACTCCCAGAGCTTACCTCCTACATTCAGAATGCCCTGGGATCTCATTGGCACCACCTTCATTGACCTAACTAAGGTATTTGACACCATCAACCATTCACTAGTGCTTCAACAATTATGTCTAATAGGCCTATCTCTGGACACAACTCTTAGGTTTCAAAGCTACCTCAGTGACTGAACACAGCAGGTAAAAACTGGCAAATCCCTCTCAACACCCCTCTTGGTCCAATCAGGAGTCCCACAAGGATCGATCCTGGGTCCTATGCTTTTCAGCATTTTTCTACAGTGGCGTGAAAAAGTATTTGCCCCCTTCCTGATTTTCTCTATTATTGCATATTTGTCACACTGGATGTTTTCAGGTCTTTAGACAAAATATAATATTAGATAAAGGGAACCTGAGTGGACAAATAACACTTTTTTTTTTTACTTATTTCATTTATTTAATGAAAAAGTTAACCAACACCAACTGGCACTGTGTGAAAAAGTAATTGCCCCTAGTTAAATCAACCCAATTAAAGGGATAATTAGAGTCAGCTGATTGAACACAGCCAGGTTTGATTACAGCCAGCCCTGCTCAATATAAACCTCACTTATTTTGGCCCTTACCATCAGAGTCACATTGCCAGCACAAAGATTCAACAAGCACATTATGCCATGATCAAAGGAAGTTCCTGAAAGATCAGAAAAACATTTTGTTGCCTCTATCAGGCTGGAAAGGGTTACAAAGCTATTTCTAAGGCTCTGGAACTCCATCGAACCACAGTGAGAGCCATAATCTCCAAATGGAGAACACTTGGAACAGTAGTGAACCTTCCCAGGAGTGGGTGGCCTGCACAAAATTACTCCAAGGGCAGTGTAAAATCATCCAAGAAGTCTCAAAGGATCCTAAAACAACATCCAAAGAACTGCAGGCTTCTCTTGCCTCAGCTAAGGTCAGAGTTCATGACTCACAATCAGAAAGAGACTGGGCAAAAATGGGCTTCATGTGAGAGTAGCAAGGCAACCACTGCTAACCAAGAAGAACATAAATGCTCAGTATCTCATTTGCCAAGAAGCACCTGGATGATCCACAAGCCTTTTAGGAAAATGTTCTATAGACAGATGAGTCCAAAGTGGAACTTTTGGACAACATGGATCCCATAATGTCTCGCGTGAAGCAAACACAGCATTCCACAGTAAGAACACCATACCAACAGTCAAACATGGTGGTAGTGTGATGGTGTGGGATGCTTTGCTGCCTAAGGACCTGGATGACTTGCCATAATTAAAGGAACCATGAATTCTGCTCTGTACAGAAAATTCTTAAGGAGAATGTCCAGTCATCCTTCCGCAGCTGAAGCTGAAGCGTAGTTGGGTCATGCAGCAAGACAATGATCCAAAACACAAAAGCAAGTCCACATCAGAATGGTGAAAAGAAGTAAAATTAAAGTTTTGGAGTGGCCTAGTCAAAGTCCAGAGTAAACCCAATAGAGATGCTGTGGCAGGACTGAAACGAGCAGTTCATGCTCGAAACCTACCAAATGTTACTGAATTAAAGCAGTTCATGAGGAAGAGTGGGTTAATATTCCTCCACAGCGATGTGTGAAAGACTGATATTGAATTATAGGAAGTGTTTGTTGCAGTCATTGCAGCTAAATGTAGCATAACCAGTTATTAAGTGTAAGGGCACTTTTTTTCACACAGTGCCAATTGGTGTTGGTTAACTTTTTTCATTAAATAAGTGAAATAAAAAAAAAAAACAAGTGTTATTTGTTCACTCAGGTTCCCTTTATCTAATATTACATTTTGTCTAAAGACCTGAAAACATCCAGTGTGACAAATATGCAATAATAGAGAAAATCAGGAAGGGGGCAAATACTTTTTCACACCACTGTATATAGCCTCCCTTCATCTTGCTCAGAAAAAATCCTACTCTATGTTGATGATGCTGTCATTTTCAGCTCCCACTCTGACCCCTCCTTTCTTTAGCTGCTACTACAAGAAAGCTTCACTGATGTAGAGGCATGGTTTAAATCCCAAAAGCTTATTCTTAACTACAGCAAAACCAAATCAATGCTGTTCCATGGTACCTACAGCAAACATACAATCAGAGACCTCTCTATCTCAAACAGCAAAGGGGCTACCCTTGAACAAGTACATCTATTTAAATATCTTGGGGGTGATTCTTGACCCAACACTTGGATACTCTGAACATATCAACTACGTAGCAAAAACTGTGAATACCCACATAGGCCTGCTCTAAGAACTGCCTCACTGATGAAGCCCTAAGCATTGCCATTCACAGTTCAGCAATCTCTATAATAGACTATGGGCTTGTGATCTACGGGTCTGCCACTGACACAGCTCTCTGATGCATCGCCACACCACTAAACAAGGCATGTCATCTCCAAACATCTGCAGACCACCTTACACACACCTGCAAGATCTATGAACATGCAAACTGGCTCCAACTATCTGATAGAATTAAATATCAAACCTGCATCCTAGCAAAAAAAGCAAACATTGGACATACTACACCCTGGATCACGGGCACTGCTGAAACCATATAGCGGCCCACGACAAACCAGGAATTCAGACACCCTCTCCTGCACTGTTCCCCTTTGCAGGACTAACCAAGGCCAATGATTCTTCTTTTTCAGAGCATCCTCCTGGTTCAACATCCTGCCAGCAGAAGTTACCATAAAGCAACCCTGTGTGCCTTTAAGCTCAGCCTGCATCAATACCTCATCTCCTGTGCCTCCTGTGACTGCTACACCTAAATGCTTTATCCCCCACCCCCATAGCCCATCCTTCCCTCCCTACTCCTTCCCTCCTCCTTTACTCCCTCCACACACCTCCTTGCTGACCCTGCCCCTGACCCACCCCCTACTCCCTCTCTTTCTCCCTCTTTACACAAGCCTCTGGCCTCGCCTCTGTCTGCCAGATGGCTACCTATATGAATCTATATTGTTTAAATTGTTATAGAAGTGATTTGCACAATTGTGATGTTTTGGTAATTGACAAAGCCCTCCAGATGCTATGTCTATTTCTCTTTTGCACAATATCCCTGCCTGTTCTAATGTTTTAAGTAACCTGATGTAGAACCTTTGTAAAAGAGCCCCTGGCTAAAAAGGTGTATCTGATTCCCTTAAATAAATAAATAAATAAATAATAAAAGTAGGGAGAGTAAGAAGAGCACAGTGATAACTGCTGTCATTGTGTCTGAAGGGAGGGGCTAATAGTGGAGTTTAGTCTAACTGAGAGGTAAAGAAGCCCTGGTATTGTGGATCTAGGTGTTATCCTTTTAAGAGCTTTGCTGTAGCTCTTAGGTGTTTCCCCTTTAAGAGAGAAAGTGAAGTGCAACCAAGTAGGAGATGGGCAGTCTCTCAGCTCCTGTAGTGTATTTAATAAAGGAAGGAGGTGGGGGAAGTGGGGTGGGCCAAAAATCACTAAGAAAGCAGTTCAGGGTAGGCAAATGCTGAAAACAGTGCAGTGAAGGATTGATCACTTCAGCAGAAGGTACAAGTCAGGCTGAGATTCAAGTGGGCTATGAAGCCCTGAGGACTGAGCAGCTGACAAGAAAAACAAGCAAGCAGCAGAGCTGCACTGTGCAGCTCAGAAAACTGTGCAACTGAATGAACTGTGAAGCAAAAAGATCAGGGCTTCACTACGCAGCTGCTAAAAGAAGAAAAGTAAGATCAGTGTTTCTCTGCAGTCTTATGCCCTAGTCCAATGATTTCAGCACTGGCTACAGTGTCATGCAGAAAACCAATGTCAGTGCTCCAGGGCGATCTGGAACCATTCAGGTCCCACAGCATTGGGTTCCATTTTAAAACAGCCATAAAACACAACAATCACATCATGTTAAGCCATAAAGACATTTTTGAGAAATAAACAACTTAGACAATGTTCTCCTGTGCTCATACATTTTTTTTAATTATTCCTTCATTGTTTCTCACCAAAGCTCATTGTGCAGGCACATGTATTCCTGCCAGCAGCTCTTCGGTCTTTCATAGAAACATAGAATTTGATGGCAGATAAGGACCGCTTGGCCCACCCAGTCTGCCCATTTCCCTGCCTACTGGATATGCTGCAGATCCTAGTTAGCCAGCAGCCTACTTCTTCCTACCCCCACCCCCTAGAATTGCCTTATGACTGTCCCATGCATGCTTGAATTCCACCACTGTTTTGACTCCACAACCTCCGGAAGGCCGTTCCATGCATCCACAACCCTCTCTGTGAAAAATACTCTTAAATTACCTCTGAGCTGCCCCTCTATCTTCAAATTGTGCCCCTTGTTCTTGCACACCTCTTTTTTTGAAAGATGCTACCCTCTTGGACTTTGTTGATTCCCTTGAGGTACTTGAAAGTTTCTATCATGTCCCCCCTCTCCCTCCTTTCCTCGAGGCTATACATATTAAGCTCCTTTAGTCTCTCTCTTCATATGTCTTCTGGTGCAGACCCTGCACCATTTTAGTTGCCCTCCTCTGGACAGCTTCCATCCTGTCTATGACTTTGTGAAGACTGGGTCTCCAGAACTGCACACAGTACTCCAGATGGGGTCTGACCAGCTGTCTGTACAGAGGGATAATAATTTCCTGTTTTCTACTGGTGATGCCTCTCCCTATGCTTCCCAATATCCCCCCAGCCCTCCTTGCTGCCCTCTCACTTTGCTTGCACACCTTTAGGTCATCTGATATGACTACCCCAGGTCCCTTTCCATTTTTGTTGTTGTTAGTATCTTACCCCCCATTGTGTACTCTTCCCCTGGGTTTTTGTTTCCCAGGTGCATTACCTTGCACTTCTTAGCATTGAATCTAAGCTGCCATACATTTGACCATTCCTCTAACCTTGCCAAGTCCCTTCTCATCCTTTCCACCCCACCCTGTGCATCAACTCTGTTGCAGATCTTTGTCTCATCTGCAAAGAGACATACTTTTCCTTCCAGTCCCTCTGCAATGTCGCTTATAAAGACATTGAAGAGGACCGGTCCTAATACTGAACCCTGCGGTACCCAACTAGTAACCCCCCTTTCATCAGAGTGGACTCCATTTACTATTACTTTCTGTGTCCTATTTTCCATCCAATTTTTCACCCAGGCTGTCATCTTGGGACCCACTCCCAGGCTAGCTAACTTGTATATTAATCTTTTGTGTGGGACTGTGTCAAATGCCTTGCTAAAGTCTAGGTAGGCCATGTCCACAGCCCCTCCCTGATCTACTACTTTGGTCACCCAGTCAAAGAAATCTATCAGATTTGTCTTGCATGACCTTCCCACTGTGAATCCATGCTGTCTTGGGTCCTGTGCCCCTCTGGCCTCTAGATACTTGATAATTCTTTCCTTCAGAAGTGATTCCATCATTTTTCCTACCACTGAGGTTAAACTAACAGGTCTGTAGTTTCCTGCTTCGGCCTTGCTCCCACTTTTGTGAAGGGAATCACATCTGCCCTCCTCCAGTCCTCGGGTACCACCCCATCCTCCCATGATTTGTTAAAGAGGGTAGTCAGTGGTGTCACTAGTTCTACCCTTAGTTCTTTTAGAATTCTGGGATGAATCCCATCAGGCCCCATTGCTTTGTCCACCTTCAGTTTTAAGAGTTCTTTCAGAATCCTTTCTTCTGTAAATGGGCTGGTATCAACTTCTGTATCCAGTGTGTTTCTACTATTTGTTCTAGGTACCCCCCCTTCCTTTGTAAATACTGAGCAAAAATATTTGTTTAGTATCTCTGCCTTTTCACAGTCTCCCTCTGCCCCCCTCCCACCCCTTATTAAGCCTCACTATCCCTCCCTTGGTCTTCCTTCACTCCCTGATGTACCTATAAAAGGTTTTATCCCCCTTCTTAACTGAGTTGGCTATCCTTTCCTCGGTTTGAGCCTTTACTGTTCTGACTGCCTTGCCAGCTTCCTTTTGCTTTAACTGATACAGTTCTCTGTCCTGTTCCTTCTGTGATTCCTTGTACTTCCTGAAAGCTTTCTTTTTCTCTTGAACCTTCACTGCCACTTCCTTTGAGAACCATAGTGGTTTCTTACATCGTTTAGTTTTATTTATTTGCTTCTCACAAAGGCTTGTTGCCTCTGTGATGGCAGTTTTTATTATTCCCCACTGTTCTTCCACCCCTCCTTTCTGCCCATTTGCTAATGCATTCCTTAGGCACTTACCCATTTTGGCAAAGTCAGCCCTCCTAAAGTCCAGTACCTTTGCCTTTGTATGACTTGACTCTATTGCTGTGTTTATTGTGAACCATACTGTTCGATGGTCGCTAGTTCCCAGATGGCTACCCACTTCTACATCGGTGATCCTCTCTTCATCTCCATTTGAGAGAACCAGGTCTAAGATTGCTCCCTCTCGAGTGGGCTCCAATACTAGTTGTCTAAGGCATGCACCCTGTAGGGCATCTAGAATAACCCACTCTTCAAAGTGGCTGCAGCAACTTCACTCCAGTTAACATCTGGCATATTCAGATCACCCATCAGCAATATCTCCCTTTGCCATACTAAGTATACTTTCTATCATTTCCTTGTCCATTTCCTCCCCTGAGAAGAGATCTGTCTAACCCCTGTGGGATTGTGGTACCATTGCCGGTCTCAAATTTACCCACAGTGCTTCTTCTCCACCTGTTTTCTTTTTTCTGTTACTTTGATTCCTTCCTCTATGTAAAGAGCTACTCCTCCTCCTCTATTACCCTCTCTGTCTCTCCTGTAGCTAGTGTATCCTGGTATGTTTACGTCCCAGTCATGGTTTTGTGTGAACCATGTTTCTGTGACTGCCACGATATCCAGATGTTCCTCCTCCATCAAGGCCACTAATTCAGGAAGCTTGTTACTCAGACTTTGTGCATTGGTACTCATTGCTTTCCATTTTTTGATGGCTTTACTTTCTGTTGCAGCATCCCCCACTGACCTTTCTACCTCGGTCTTTTTCTCATTTAGTACCCTGTGTTGTAGGAAGAGGCTGGGATTTTCCTGCTGCTTATCAGTGCCTCCCCCCTTGTCTAGTTTAAAAGCTTGCCAGTGAAGCATTTAAACCGATTGCTCAAAAGACTTGTTCCTTCTGGACAGATGCAGACCATCCTGCCAGTATAGGCTGGTGTCCCTCCGGTGGAACCCCAGTCCCCAATGAAGCCAAACCCTGTGCTCCACACCATTTTTTCAACCACTCATTAAACTGCATGGTGCAAAGTACCCTTGCCTCACTCATGCCATTGACAGGCAGCACCTCTGAGAAAGATACTGTGTGTGCTACTTGTCTTAGGCCCCTCTCCAGTTCTACAAAGTCCTTCTGCACTCCTCTGATCTCATGTTGAGCCAAGTCATTTGTCCCTAGGTGGACAATGACATCCAGCTCAGACTCCCGTGCAGCTGTTCTCGTGATTCTGAGGATGCGCTTCCTGTCCCTCCAAGCCATGGCACCAGGCAGGCACTTTACTTCAGTTTTCCCTGCTCCCCCCAGTTCTATCCCCCTAATAATTGAGTCCCCCACCAGGAGCTGCTTCCTTTCCTTGTGGTGTCCTCTGCCTCCTTCTTGTGGGCCTCCCTTGTGACAGGTGTCCTCAGCCTCCTTAATCTCCTCTGTGGGTGCATCCATAGGGGAGCTGTGCTCCCCCAGAATGGTGTATGGATTGTGGTGTGGAACAACTGACTGGGTGTGCCTCTGTTCCACCATCCTCACCCTCCCTGAGCCCACTGTGGTCCAACTGCTGTGCTTTCTTTGCAACCTCTGAGGTAGTGGTGGTGGCTCTGGTGCTCCCTGGATGGGGCTATTTAAATGATCTTTAAATTGTGACAAACAATTGTAATTTTGCCCATTCTTGTGCTGTGTTAAAAGTAAATCAAAATCATCAGGAACTGATGAGCAGAGTCCTTACTCATCAGGGAAACATGATCGGTAACCAGGATCTGTTCTTTCTTTATGTATCTACCTTCCATGACTAAATGCCAACAACCCAGCTACTCATTAAGTAACACATTATGTTTTTCTACTGCTTTTCTACTGTAAATCAAGTAAATGAAGATGCATTGCAATGCAAAATTTTCCTGTAAAGTTTGTGAGTGGAGGGTGTGGATATAATAAAGCAAAGTTGTTGATGTCTGGCTGGCTGGTGACCAGTATAGTGGGGAACATGAATGTATTAGAATGTATTTTATTTGTTTTTATTTTTTATTTGAAGGCATCTATGAGTAGGGACAAAGGAAGAGTTGTTTGCTGAAAGTTCCCAGGGGATGTTAATGGTTGTGGGTGTGCAGTTTATTACGTAAAATGAAGGAGTTGGAAGGATTTAAATAAGGATATTGTGGTAATACTTCAGAGAATTTTTAGTGTGATGTGAGAATTGCTGTTAAAATAGCTGTTAAAGAAAAAAAGAAATGTTTAATAAAAAGTTAATGATGCAACCATCTTGCATCGGCTAATCAATTTCTTTTTGTTCCAGAACTGCTCAGTTTTGGTTTGTGGTTCTTGAACACAATAAAGTTATGAAATTACATGCTTGATTAGCCAAGGGATATCATATAAACACCATGTATGTGCTTTAAAAACAAAACAAAATGGTCACACATCAAAAGGGCGACCGAATAACAGCAACCTGTTAAAAGGGTGACCGAACAAGGGAGCCAACAAATTTGGGCAACCTGGGTTTGTCCTCTTCCCCAAGTTGTGTCCCCCCAGCGTAAGAATCTATAGTAAGGGGGGTGTGGGGGGCAAAGCCCCCTATATAAAAACACTTTCCTAAATGTCGTTGCCCTGGGGGTTTGGTGCCCTTCTGATGTGTCACCATTATTCATTTGCCCTATGACAGGGAACCAAACAAAACAATACAGCAAATATGACCAATAAACATAAAAGGAAAATAATGTAAACTTAGGGAAGGGGAAGAGCAGCAAAATGGTTGTAATGCTGCTGTTTTCCCCACCTCACTGCATTTGTCCCATTTTCAGTGGTTGTGATTGATACTGTTACTGTTATTGCAGCCATTTTTGTTTTAAATCATATTTATCTTTTGATGTGATAATGGCTTTTGGACCACACAGCTGACTCAGGAGCAGAGCCTTGGCAGATCTGTGGCAGAACCAGGTTATTGTTGTCAAGTGAGAGTGCAGCCTGCTAAACACGGACATGTGAGCCTTGCAGAGATAGCTGTGGTGACCCCTGGGGTGTTAGTCCAGGAAGGGAACAGTCACATTATGATTGTGGTAGTGGCCTTCCAGGGCTTTTCAGGGCTACATAAGCTAATAGTTGACTCATAACAGTCCACATGTTTAAATCAGGTGAAGAATAGCAACCTGAAAGAGTTTTCTAATCACTACTGGGACTCAGGAAGATTCCAGAGAAGAGGATATTAGAGGATACCAGTCACAGGAAAATCAGATACATTGTATTCCTTTTAAAAGGTATGCCATTGTTGCCTTGGGTTTGGAGGTCTTACTAATAAAATCACAAACTGTTTGAAGTTGCTATGCTTAGTGGAGTGTTTTCTATTTTACTCCACAGATGAATCTGCTTGATGAGCCTGCCAGGCACTGGTGTTGTCCTACAGGAGTGGAAGAATAGAACTGAGCAGTGGAGAAGATGGAAATGGAGTCAGGACAATGTTAACAATAGTCCGGTAGCTCAGGAGATGCTGAACCCTATTTGGGGAGTGGGCAACCAGGATCCTAAGGGGATGGGAGGGCGTCCATTTAAACTTGATGGACTCCCCTGGAGGGAGAGATGAGCAGCTGGAGATGGTGCCTTCTGTTCTTCTGACTGGTGTCTTTGCTTTATTTTGGTCATGGCATCCCATGGTGAGTGGCCTGAGATATCTCTTCTAACTAGATGTATCATCTGCAACAAAAAAGAAGGTCTAAAAAGAGGAAAATGGGCAGACTGGGTGGACCCAGTGGCCCTTATCTGCCAGCACATTAAACAGTATTTTTCTATCTTTCTATCTTTTTCAGATTGCATTTGTTTCATGGCAGTACCCAGATGGAAACTTTTCACAGTTATGCTGGCTGAACAGTCTTGTTTTGAAGCAAAAAATGCTCATTGGGTTGTAAGTTATTGTTCAGATGGCAAAGCCATTCTTTATACGGCATGGTCAGATGCATTCTTGGACTGTTTAAACACGGAGAACTTTGTGAAGCCCTGCAGGGATCCAATTTGTCCCATAGAGGAATGCTGGCCATCTATTCTTACATGACTGTGGGACCTTTGACAACAGGTTTATACAACTCAAGAAGCTCCCAGCCTAAGTAGTACTCTGAATTGCTGTCTGACTGTGAAAGAGACTGTGAAAGGTTTCCCCCAAGCATATCTGAAATAACAAAGAACCTCAGAGTGCAAGCACTGAGGCAAGGGTTACCCCAATGGGCATTGGCTAGAAAGCCAAGTTTCAGTTTAATACAAAATCACACATATCCCCATAATGCAAAGCATCATGGTCTGTATATAAAAATCAAATCAGAGTATTATGCTGGTTCAAATCTAAGCAGAAATGCATGGTGTCAATAGGCCTCTCACACGGTCTGCAAAGAAGTTGCTTGCGGTTACAGACTGTGTGGGGAAGAGCTTTAACATGCGTGTTTAAATTTGAACCAGCATAATATTCTAGTGATTACATACAGCCCATGATGCTTTGCATTATGGGGTTATGTGTGATTTTATATTTTAAATAAGATGAATTAGCACTTTGGATGTTTATTGAACACTTATTAAGAATCCTAATATACTCACCTTATTTCATAAATTGCTATTTTTGAGCTTCTGTTTGGGCTTTGTAAATATTTTGTCTTTGTAATTATACGTGGTATATGTTGACACCAATGATCTGTTATTTCATTTTGTGTCCATCTGAGATTAGAAGTATGTGTTTATAAACAGGGTGAATGGGAAGGGTATGGTTCCTTAAAGCTTACAAATAATATATTTTTATTTTAGTCTTTGGTAACTGGGGAAGGCCCACTAGGCACAAGTGCTTGTTTTCAGGTGTGGCTTGGGAGCACTGGGCAGTTAAGTGACTTGCTCAGAGTCACACAGTATGCAAGTGGAGATTGTGAGAATCAAACACAGGCCTGGTCTGCTGGATGTACCAAGCTCGTTCACAGCTCGTTACTCTAACCTCTAGGCTATACTTCCAGCCAATACATAGCACATTTAAAATGAACAAAACAATAGGTGATTTAATTAAACTAAGAAGCTACTTGTCGGGTCTATCACAGGCATATTCAGGCATTACTGTGTACTATATGCACCTCACTTTTTAATCACTAAAGAGGCCTAGGTAACATTACTTTGGACTCTCTCCCTATTTTCACAAGTATTATCCACTGACTGTTGATTTATTTATCTGCCAAATATACTAAATGTGACATATGAGGAATTAGTGTGAGTAATCTTGAGGGACATAGGGTGATATTATTCAGGGGACTTTTGGGGGGGGGGCATTGGAGTTTGGTGTTAGTGGGGGTATTATATGATTTTCCTTAGAGCCTCATTTATGTTTTGCCTGTGACAGTATGCTAATGTGAAACAAATTGAAGCTGAAGGCAAACATAGTGATTGGAGCACATTGAGGATCAGGCACCATCTTGCAGTAAGCTCTTATAATCTTTTGTTAACCATTTCAGAAAGTTGTTATTTTTGTATACACATATTATAGGGGCACAGTAGCACCCCTATAGTTAGGGTTGAATAGGGTGTTCAATGTTAAACTCCTAACATTGCACCTTAAGAGCTTTGGCAGTGTTTGATGAAATCAGCTGAAATTTTGCATGTCTTGTGTAGGAGGCAACATCCAAATCTGTGGAAAGTTTTGTGATGGTAGCTTGTGCAGTTTCTGAGATCTGCATATGTCATTTTTCCATAGATGTCAACTTTTTTTCCAATTCTTTAACTTGAGATTTTTTTCCTCTCACCTTAGCCTACACAGATTGTAATGTTTTCCCCAAACTTTCACGGTACAGGTGTGATGTCCTAAGGTAGAGTCTTTGAAAGGTTTTATGAAAAAATATTAACTGGTTCCAGAGTTATGAGGCTTAATTTTTTTTTCTGAGTTTTTTTGTGTGTTTTTCTGTTCTGAGCATTTTCAGTAGTGTTCTTGGGATAACTTTCTGATACAACACCAGAAATTCTGTGCCATAGGACCATTTTTGGTTTCTCTCCACTTGCTTCTCACAGCACAAAACATTTTTTGAGCCATGAGGGCAGCCATCTTGTTTCTTTTCCCCTCCCCCCCAAAAAACTGGACATTACATTAAACGGTGTAATTTAAAAAAAAAACTTAACCTAGCTAAACGGGACCTATTTAGCTAGATCCTAGTGTTTGCTTTTTTTAAATAATAGAAATTCCTTTACTGGGCACACCAAAATGCAGGGTGCCCAGCTTAGTGAGAGGAACTGTTCAGCCGTGATCTCTGTATGAGAACAGCAGGAGTTTTTTTGAGTTCTGTAGCCACAGCTAGAGTCCTGCTGCTGGCTGCAGTGGTAGAAGTAAGCCACCTATCCTCTGTTCTCTCTTCATCTGTCTGTCTAGCTGTCTGTCTGTTTATCTATCTATCTATCTATCTATCTATCTATCTATCTATCTCTCTATCTAGCAGTTTATCTATCTATCTACCTAGTTCTCTTATTAAGCAGACTGGGGTGCCCACCACTGTTACCACTGCTTGCTCCCCTTCCCCTCCCTGTGTCTCTCCTGCTTTTCACAATCTTAATATGTATTATTGCTTTTTTTTTAAATAAATATATGTAAGCTGATTGGGGTGCCCACCCCCCGGTACTGCTTCTCTAGGTCCTCCTCCCCTCCAGGTTGCCTAGCCTGTACAGTGGTTGGACTCTGGGATTCCTAATCCCAGTGTTGGATTTTAACTAACTTGAAATAAAGAAAAGTGTCACTTTGTGATTTTTTTAAACCTCCAAAAAAGAAAATGATCCTTTGCTGATCTGACTCAGCACCCTGATCTCCCACTTGGCATCCACCTCCCCACACTCCCTCACACCCCAACACAACCTCACTGACCTGAACATGTCCCATGATGCAGATCCGCACTCTGATTGAAGACACGTCTCACTGCTGGAACTGGCAACTGTGATATGAAAAAGTAAGGTACTGTAAGTGTGGTTCAATGTATCTCAATAGGGTTTTCAGCTTTGGTTCATAACTTTGCTATTTTTGCATATTGCAAGCCCAACTTTTCAACATGTCGTTTTTGGGATCTCACCTAATGGCAATGGTGGTGGAATTATGCAAATCTGTCTCAAAAAGGCAATTTTGTGGTTGCTTGGTGAAATAATCTTTCAGGCAGGATTTGAAAATTTTCACCACCCTTGTTCATGAGATGGGGTCATAAGAAGGCTATGTTAAAAGTTTGGTGTCAAAATATCTGAAAATGCCAAAGTTATGATTGCACATTGAAATTTCGCAACACATGCTCATAATTTTGGTAATTTTAAATATTTTGACCCCAAATTTTGAACTTATCCATTTTTTCACATCTCATCATGAAAATGATAACTGTCATTTTTAAAACCCTGTCCAAAATGTGTTTCTGCACTGGAAGTGAAATTTCAGGCGGGTTTTGAGCATTTTCTCCAACCCTGTTCATGAGGTGGGGTCATAAGAAGGCTATGTTGAAAGTTTGATGTAAAAATATTACTAAACAACAAGGTTATGTGTGTACATTAAAATTTTGCAACACATGCTCATAACTTTGATAATTTTAAAGGGACACTGTCATCCTATTTTTCATCATTTCTAGTTAAAAACTCACATTTTATGATTGCTTACCTTCTCTAAAATTAATTGATGTTGCTGTTTGTTTTGTCTGTCTCCTTGATTAGTAGAACTGAAATGCATGGCAATGTATGTTTATAAACAACTTTGTTTTTGTTTACAATCCTGGATCTGTTCTTAATGCATATGTCTTGAGCATAAGAAACACATCCAAATAGAGCAGTCACTCATGAGGCAATAGCCTCCTAAACTTCCACTATATAACAAGTGGCTAGACTGTATTGTGGTTGTTTCTAAATACAGGAAAGATGCAGTTGGAGCTGATCAAGGAATGCAAACAAACCTGTATTTGTGTGGTAACACCAGTTTGGTGGGCGGTCTGTTTTTCACTTTTTCTAAGAAACAATAGTCAGAATCAAACTACCGGCTACATCAGCAATCTTTACAGAATGTTGGTAATCATAAAATGTGTTTTCTAAACTAGGGACACTTTGAGACCGAAAGGGGGTTGACAGTGTCCCTTTAAACAAAACATTTTTTCACATTACCTCATGGACATAATTGTCATTTTTCAAAATCTGGCCAAAATATGTTTTTGAATTTGTATTGCAGAATAATGTTTCTATTGAGATTTTAAAATTTTCAACTACTGGGTTCTTGAGGTGGGTTTATATCAAGGCTATGTTGAAAAGTTTGTGTCAAAATATTGCAAAACAACACAGCTATGAAGGTGTATTGACATTTTCCTATGCACATTCATAAATGATAATTTTTGACATCCAATACTGCATAGAAGGGCAGGGTCAGCAGGGCCCTGCACTTCTGTAAGTGGACGGAATCTTCCCTGGGTACACAGCTCAGATGGCTGTGCACACCTGTGTGAATGAGTATGTTTCCAGGATCTCAAAAAGAAGGATATTATTTAAAAAACAAATACTGTTAATGCACCAGTTAGGGTAACTTGATGCCACAAAGATAGGAAAATGTGGCATTAGGGGTTTTAGCCCTAACTCCCCATCCCTACCCCCCAAGCAGCAAAAGGAAAAAACATTAGGGTTTTATGTCTCTGCAGTCTTGGTGAATCAGTGGTGGGGTCTTCCTTTGGGTTGTCAACCCTAATGCTCAAACCCCAGCCTGTAGCCTCCATTCTGAAGCACAAGGTGCAGCTTCAAGCTACTGCCTCATACTGATACACTCTTTAAAGGCAGAGAAGTATGCCTTGCTGTAAAGGTGTGGGTATCATAAAGGAGGATGTCTTGACAAACAATTGGTGCTTCAATCAAAAGTTTTATTTATATGCATAAATAAAACAGTGTCGAACTTCAGGCAATTATAAAAATAAAGAAATAAGGTTATAATGATGATACGTTAAGACAAACACCAGAATACTGCTAGTGCATCTGCCTTGAATGAGGACAGAACAAGTCTGTACCTCGCTGAACTATCTGTCTGAATGAGGCCAACAGAATTCTTTATATACCCTTTCAACCATGTGATACCCCTGTCCCTCCCCTTTCGATAGATTAAACATTTTTTATTATAGATAAACAAAAATTTCATATTACAACACCTTCACAATGCAGTTTTTACATTAGAGAGCATAATACTGGTTCAGGATCTGCAAATAGGAAGATTATCTTAAAGATAAATTCTAAAGTGTTGCAACAGAGCTCCCCCCCCCCCAAAATATACCTTTAAATACAGAAGGCTTCAGTCGGCCGGCTCTAAAGGAAAAGCTCTACTAACAGGTTGCCATAGAGGAAGGTCTGATCACTTAATCCACAAGGTATACTTAAACTAACATTAAACAAAGAATTTCTATAAGTTTTACATAAGGTGGGGGGATATACCAGACTGGGTTTCTAATAGAAAATGAAAACAGGGACCAACGACATTAGAAATATGTTGAAATTTATAAATTGTAACATTTTGAGAGTTCACAGATTAGCAGGGGACAACTCTGCTTAACAATAGGCTGCATGACTTTAAAACCATACGTAGTGCTAGAATTAACTACTAGCCTAACCTAAGAGTGGGGAATTTCTAAAGCATTTCAAAGAGGCTGAGAGCGTGCTTTAAAATTATATTTGCCAGAAGGAGCAGCGCTCTTGAAATAAGGTCGACCACCAGCGCAGCGTGTTTGTTTACAGTAAGATGCCAGACGTACTTCTAAAACAAGGGAAACGCAAAGAGCAGATAAATTGTAACAGCTTAATTTCTGCTCTTCTGTTTAGGCTACCAGCAGTGGGGTGTTTTATACCAAGTTACTTGTTTTATAATTGAAACCGCAGTGCGGAAATAAAATAAAAAGAAATGGGGGGATTACCACTGCTCGCAATGAGGCGAGAGGAGATTCGCACATTTGTGCAAGTGTAGGAAGTATTATCGCGTCCTACAGGGTGCATGCATGACATGCCGTTACATAGCCAAACTATTCAGAAATAGGGGAAAGTTTAGAGATTCCCTAACCAACAGAAGGTAGGGTAAGCTATTGCTTTTGACAAGTTTGCACTGGAATTCCAAGGGGATAAGTTTTCTTCTTTCTTTATCACTACTGCACTGCACAGATATAGCAATACTTACTAGCACTAAACCTCGGGGGGGGGTTACAGCCCCTCGCAAGTGCGTAAGGAATATCCGTTCAGAATAAGCTCAACTACAGAAAAAAAATAAACTCTGGGATACGCTTTTAAAAACAAAAGACGAAAGGCTGCTGCAAACTATACAGAAATTCCAAGCAGCTATTCTTTTAAATTTCTATGCGTATCCAACCAGCCCAAACTTGGGGTGATGTTCCAAAAAGGTTTAATTCAAGTACCAGAAATACATAAAAAAAAAGTATACAAGATCAAAAGCTCGATTAAAACAGGTATTTTATATAGGTGGCCAGCCTATACAACAATAGTGTTTTAGAAAGGAGAAAGAAAAACAAAATGCTGTTGCAACAGACTAATAAAAAAAAAATTAATTTCTGGTAGAAGCATTTAAACCTTTACACTCCTCCCCTTTAAGAGGAAACCAAAGTGTCCTGAATTCTTATACCACCTTTGGTTTACTTTAAATAACAGATCTCCCTTTTTGGGAGATGGAGCTTTAACCCACACACTCCCAAAGCTCCAACCAGGAGTCCCAATATTTGCTTTACTATTACCAAACTATTACAATATTTTTAAATTTCCTTTTATCTTACTCCAGGGTCTGTACTCATGTATCAACACCTGCTCCATAACGTGAAAGATAGTCAGCGTTAAGGTGCATTTTCCCAGCTCTATGTCGTATTTCAAATTTGTAGGGCTGCAGTGCTAAATACCATCTCATAATGCGCAGGTTTTTATCCTTCATAGTCTGCAACCAACATAAAGGATTGTGGTCTGTTATGATCGTAAAAGATCTTCCCCATAAATAAAATTTTAATGCAGTTATTGCCCAGCGAATAGCTAAGCATTCTTTTTCAATAGTAGAGTACTTAGTTTCTCTTTGATGTAATTTCTGGCTAATATATATAATGGGATGCTCCTCTTCCTCAACCATTTGAGAAAGAACAGCTCCCAGACCATGTTCAGAGGCATCTGTTTGTACTATAAAGGGTCTATGGAAATCCGGGCTGTATAGTACTGGGTATGAACATAATCTGGCCTTTAATGTTGTAAAAGCCTCTTCACATTGCTCAGTCCAATGGATTTTGTCAGGATTATGTTTCTTTGTTAAATTAATTAGAAGGGTAGCAATATCAGCAAAATCATTTACAAATCGGTGATAGTAATTGGCCAGTCCTAAAAACGAACGTACCTGTTTTTTGTTTGTGGTCTTGGACTATTAGCTATAGCATCTAATTTATTTATTTCAGGCTTCACCTTTCCATTTCCTATAATAAACCTTAGTCTCCTGCATGCCTATGAAACATTTTGCAGGGTTAATAGTCAGTCCTGCCTGTGCTATTATCGTTAATATATTATGTAAATGTTTTACATGCTCCTCCCAGGAGGTGCTAAAGATGATAACATCATCTAAATATGCTGCACTATAATCTAGATGAGAATGTAATAACTGGTCCATACACCTCTGGAAGGTTGCGGCTGCTCCATGCAACCCAAATGGCATCTTTGTAAATTGAAATAATCCAATAGGGGTACTAAAGGCCGTCTTGTCCTGCGAATCAGTATCTAGAGGAATCTGCCAGTAACCCTTCAAGAGATCCAATGTACTGATGTACTGGGTACTGCCCAGTCTATCGATAATGTCATCGATACATGGCATGGGATATCCGTCAAATTTTGATATCTCATTTAGTTTTCGAAAAGTCCAGGCAGATCCGTACACCTCCCTCTTTTTTATTTACCACAACCATGGGGAAACTCCATGGACTTTTAGACGGGACAATTACCCATAGTTGTTGCATCTTTAGTAGTTCTCTAGTTACCTCTTCTCTTAAACTCTCTGGAATTCTATAAGACTTATGCCTCAGAGGTTTATGATCTGACAACTCTATGTGGTGTTCAATTCCCTCCACGGTCCCAGGAACTGTCGTAAATATGACTTGGAAAGTTTGTATTAAATCTTGTACCTCTTGCAGTTGTTTAGTACTTAATTTATCACTTATAGTTATTTCTTTTATGTTCCCTTGGCTTTCCAACCGCTCATAAGCAATTTCTAAGTCACTGTCAACTATCTCAGGGTGTACAAATAGGGTAGGTGAACTCCGATCATACCATCTTTTCAGTAAGTTAGCATGATAAATCTTTAGGGACTGCTTCTTGTCAGGACAAATGATCTTATAGTTCACTGGCCCTATTTGACAGTGTACTGTATAAGGTCCCTGCCACTTCATTAAGAGTTTGTTTTCAGTACAAGGTAATAATAGGAGGACTTTATCACCTGGTTGGAATATTTTATTGCCCACCTTCTGATCATAATATTGTTTCTGCCCTGCTTGATGTTGTTTATTACACTGTTGGGCAACTTTTGCATATTTCGTCAATCTCTGATGTAGTGTGTTGACGTACTCTAAAGTGGATACAGGGATAGCATCTACCATAGACCCTTCTCATTTTCCTTTATAATGTCTAGTATTCCCCTTGGATTTTTCCCATACAGTAGTTCAAAAGGTGAATATCCCGTAGAGGCTTGGGGAACCTCGCGGTATGTGAACATTAGATAAGGTAAATACCTGTCCCAATACTTGCCTTCATCACTAATAAATTTCTTTAACATGTGCTTCAATGTTTTATTGAAATGTTCCACTAGACCATCAGACTGTGGATGGTAAGGAGAAGTAAGAATAGAATGTACCCCTAAAGCATGATAGAGGCGTTTCAACACCTGGGAACAAAAATTGCTGCCCCTATCTGTCAATATTTCTTTTGGTATACCCATTCTAGAAAATATTTTAATTAGTTCTTCCGCTATTTTATCTGCCGTAACTGTCCGTAATGGAATTGCTTCAGGGTATTTTGTGAAATAATCACACACTACTAGAATGAATCGGTTTCCTTTCACACTCTTAGGTAACGGACCAATTATATCCATTGCAACCCGAGTGAATGGGGTATCCACTAATGGTATCGGCTGCAGGGGTACCTTATCTTTTTGCAGTATTGGTCTCACTTGTTGACACTCTGCACATGACTTACAATATTCAGCCACTTGTTCGTGTATTCCTGGCCAGAAAAATCTATACAGTAGTCTCTGTAATGTACGTTCCCAGCCTAAGTGGCCGGCTATTGGTAAGTCATGAGCAAGGCTCAACAACTGTTCCCGATATCCAGTAGGCACTAACAATTGCAATACCATATCACCTTTTTTTTCATTAATACATTTTCAGTATAACAACCCATTGTGTAGAACATATTTCTGTTTAGGATTTGATTCAGCACCTATCAGGGAAAAAAAAGGTTTTAAAGTAACATCTTGCAACTGAGCTGTTCAAAATTCTGCTTGAGAACTTAGTTCTTTAATATCTACTACTTTAAAGTCATTATTGTTTTTTATAGCCTCCTGGGTTTGTTGCCAAACCTGTTTCTCTTGGCGTTTTTCCCTTCTTGTCTTCCTTGATTTTCTGGGAAGTCCAAATAGTTCATCCTCAAAAGAGAAAGCTCGTGCTAAATCCATATTTATTTTGTCCTGTGCTCTAGTTGTTACAGCTCCCATATTTGTATCATTAGAAAGTAACTGTGCAAAGTCTGGGTGGTCATGTCCCACAATAAATGGCACTGGAAGTTCTGAAACCACCCCAAAATTCATTCTTCGCACATGAGATTGTATTTGGACTTCCACCTGTTGTACTGGATAGCTATGGGTGTCACCTTGTATACAAGTCACTGTTGTTTGTGCAGTTATGTTTGTGACTATAGGTACTATATCAGTTTTGATTAAGGTCTGCCTACTACCAGAATCCAACAGACCAAATGTTTCTCTGCCATTGATTTTAACAGGTGTTATATACTGCCCCCAATTGACCAATGCCAGGTGTGTGGGAGTGGATTTCTTTTTGGGACAAAATCTAGCTATGTGTCCTTTCCCTTGGCAATAATGACAGGTTATCTCAACATGCAGCACTTTAGACATATTCAGTAGTTTGACAGTATTACTAGAAGCTGGCAAAGAAGGTGTATACATTCTTACCATAGAATGGGTGGGGCCAGCTCCAGAATGTCCTTTAGCCCTATTAGGTCAGGCAGTTAAATAATCTTTGGCCAATTGGACTGCTTTCGTGGATGTCTCTGGATGGTGTTCCCGTACCCACATCTGGACATCTTGTGGTAAAATACAAATAAATTGTTCCAACACAACAGTCTCTAACATCTGTTCTTTTGTATTAATGGCTGGCTGTAACCATTTAGTACATAAATCTTTTAGCCTAGTATATGCTTCCTGTGGAGTATCTAATACTTGAAACCGTAATGTTCGAAACCTTTGTCGATATGTCTCTAGACAAATATCATATCGCTTAAGGATGGCTTCTTTAACAGTGTCATAGTTCTCACTTAAAGCACTGTCCACATTACCGTAAGCCAGTTGTGCCTTCCCTGTTAGGTATGGGGCCAACCGTATAACCCATTGCTCTCTAGGCCATTGACTTGCTCATGCAATGCATTCAAAAGTTGTCAGGTAGGTTTCAATGTCATCAGTTTCACTCAATTTAGTTAGTTTAATGTCCTTAGGATTATCCCCAACAGGTGGAGGGGGCCTACTTACACCGAGGGCTTGTATGGCTTGTAAGGTGTCGGCCCATCTATCTTCATTCCTTTGCATATCTTTTTCCCTCTCTTTTGCCATGGCAATCTGTTGCTTATATAACCATTGCAGCAAATCCTGTGAATCACCAGTAGGGGGCTCCTTCTCCAACTCCTCCTTCTCTTCATCGGCTTCTTCCTTAGGCTTCATAGTTTTTCATCTGACATCTGGCAATCCAGTCATCAAGGGTTGTCCAAATTTTTCTGCCATGGTTCTGGTCAGTACTCCAGTAGGTACCTTCTGTGACATCCACGACCTCCTTCCGATACTGAAAGCAGTACCTCCCGATATCCCACTTCTGACACCAAGTGTAAAGGTGTGGGTATCATAAAGGAGGATGTCTTGACAAACGATTGGTGCTTCAATCAAAAAGTTTTATTTATATGCATAAATAAAACAGAGTCAAACTTCAGGCGATTATAAAAATAAAGAAATAAGGTTACAATGATGATACATTAAGACAAACACCAGAATACTGCTAGTGCATCTGCCTTGAATGAGGACAGAACAAGTCTGTACCTGGCTGAACTATCTGTCTGAATGAGGCCAACAGAATTCTTTATATACCCTTTCAACCATGTGATACCCCTGTCCTTCCCCTTTAGATAGATTAAACATTCTTTATTATAGATAAACAAAAATTTTATATTACAACACCTTCACAATGCAGTTTTTACATTAGAGAGCATAATACTGGTTCAGGATCTGCAAATAGGAAGGTTATCTTAAAGATAAATTCTAAAGTGTTGCAACAGAGCTCCACCCTCTAAAATATACCTTTAAATACAGACAGGCTTCAGCTGGCTGGCTCTAAAGGAAAAGCTCTACTAACAGGTTGCCATAGAGGAAGGTCTGATCACTTAATCCTCAAGGTATACTTAAACTGACATTAAACAAAGAATTTCTATAAGTTTTACATAAGGTGGGGGGATATACCAGACTGGGTTTCTAATAGAAAATGAAAACAGGGACCAACAACATTAGAAATATGTTGAAATTTATAAATTGTAACATTTTGAGAGTTCACAGATTAACAGGGGACAACTCTGCTTAACAATAGGCTGCATGACTTTAAAACCGTACATAGTGCTAGAATTCACTACTAGCCTAACCTAAGAGTGGGGAATTTCTAAAGCATTTCAAAGAGGCTGAGAGCGTGCTTTACAATTATATTTGCCAGAAGGAGCAGCGCTCTTGTAATAAGGTCGACCGCCAGCTCGGCGTGTTTGTTTACAGTAAGATGCCAGACGTACTTCTAAACAAGGGAAACGTGAAGAGCAGATAAATTGTAACAGCTTAATTTCTGCTCTTCTGTTTAGGCTACCAGCAGTGGGGTGTTTTATACCAAGTTACTTGTTTTATAATTGAAACCGCAGTGCGGAAATAAAATAAAATAAATGGGGGGGGGGATTATCACCGCTCACAATGAGGCGAGAGGAGATTCGCACATTCGTGCAGGTGTAGGAAGTATTATCGCATACTGCAGGGTGTACGCATGACCTGGCGTTACATAGCCAAACTATTCGGAAATAGGGGAAAGTTTAGAGATTTTCTAACCAACAGAGGGTAGCGCAAGCTATTGCTTTTGACAAGTTTGCACTGGAATTCCAAGGGGATAAGTTTTCTTCTTTCTTTATCACTACTGCACTGCACAGATATATCAATACTTACTAACACTAAACCTCGGGGGGGGGTTTACAGCCCCTCGGAAGTGAGCGAGGAATATCCGTTCAGAATAAGCTCAACTACAGAAAAAAAATAAACTCTGGGATATGCTTTTAAAAACAAAAGACGAAAGGCTGCTGCAAATTATACAGAAATTCCAAGCAGCTATTCTTTTAAATTTCTATGCGTATCCAACCAGCCCAAACTTGGGGTCCAAAAAGATTTAATTCAAGTACCAGAAATACATAAAAAAAAAAAAGTATACAAGATCAAAAGCGCAATTAAAATAGGTATTTTATATAGGTGGCCAGCCTATACAACAATAGTGTTTTAGAAAGGAGAAAGAAAAACAAAATGCTGTTGCAACAGACTAATAAAAAAAAAAAATTTCTGGTAGAAGCATTTAAACCTTTACACTTGTCACATGTTGCCAACACAATTTGTTGTAGCTTTCTTCACACAGGTCCCACAGGAGATCATGTGTGCTGTTGTTTGCTCATGGAATTGGGTGAGCATTAGAGTTGACAATCCCAAGGAAGACCTCACCACTGATTCACCATGACTCCAGAGACCCCAAACCCTAATGTTTTTCCTTATGCTGCTTGAGGGCTAGGGGTGGGGATTTAGATCTGGAAACCCTAAAATCACATTACCCTACTTTTGTGGTGTTAAGTTACCCTAACTGGTGCATTAACAAAGTGATGGTTCAGTATACGTGCATGATATTATGGGTTGCAACATGTTTCTACAGCAAATTCCATTTTTAACATGGAGCTGACTTGCTGTAAGGTATAAGTGAGTTTGAGCCAGTTTAGATGGTGCATTTTTTAGGCCAGTTGCCAATTTGAGATTCCCTCACATATAGCCAACACTGGCTCTTAAATGGAGGTATTACTGGATGATCCCCTATGACACATAATGATACCTTACTTTCTCTTGCATTGACTCATTTATTCTTCACAGACTGATAGAGGTGATAATCTCCCAAAGATATAATACAGATTATATGAGGATTGGTACTTTAATGTCATTATAAAATGTAGTTTGTATGTGTATCACATGTTTATAATTCTGTCATGCATTTTTTTATGTTTTAATGTTTTTATATAAACAAGTTATAATACATGTAATTATTGTAAAGAGTAATGTTTGAAGAAATAAAACTAAACTGAACATTAATTTGCAAATAAACTATCAATTTCTGTTTAACTAACTTTTTTTTAATTTACTACATTATTTTTATTTTAAAGTAGTGATAAACAACAAACCTGTAATAGACCTCTACAGTAATTCAGTCAGCATCTGTTATGAACTGTGATCAACCAATTAATCAAGGGTTATAACAGAAGAGAAAAATCTTAACAGGGAGGAGGTGGCAGGCAAGAGACCCCAATCCCTGCCACTCTTTATCTAAAGAAAAACCTGGCTTGTGTTGGAAGCACAAACTGTTAGGGCCATCTGCATCACTCCTGGGCATTTCTCTGAGCAACACATTACACAAAGGCAGGGCAATAAATACAAAAAAAGGCAAACACAAATACAACAACTATGTTTAGCTAGCAATGGGTAACTGATATGTTCTCTAGATGTATCATTCTACTGATTTTTTTTTCTAAAAGATAATATACAGATGTTTTACCTGCCCCTCTCCTGCCAATTAGCTGAATAGTTGATATATGTAGCACTCTGGGTCTGCTTCCTTCTTTTTTTCAAGTCCAAATATGTTATCAGGTGTTATCTTTATTTACAGGGATACTGAAAAAAATTACACAGTATGAGTGAAATTGGTTAATTATTATTATACAATGGCAAGAAAAAGTGCTGGGCTCTGACTGGTCAGTGTACGACTGGATCTGTGATGTTATCCATTCCTGGCATAACATCATGGATCTAATACTAGCACACACATGAAAGAATGACCACACAAAAAATCAGTCCACGTCCTATGTTCAAGTCAAGTGAAAGCTGCGTTTGTGATCAGCTTCTCACCACCCGCTGAACTCAAACTTCCCACTCCAGCAACATCCAGTTTTTTTTTTACTTAAAAAAAAAAGATGTGTCACAATGAAAGGTAAAGCCTTAAGATCTGCTTTACACATCATTTGTGACACTGCCACCTGCTCTCCAGACACTCCCTGTTGGCAAATGAAAAACCTGTGATTACAGATGACTTCACAGCAGTACTTTACTCCCCACTGGCAGACTCAGCATGCACTTCAGTAAGAAAGGACATAGCATGCATTTATTTAAAAATTGGGGAACGCTATCAGCAAAGGGCCAGTTCCTCATTTCATTTTGTGGTCTCCTGGTACAAACAATATGAGCAGCTATACTGGGAAATCTTCCAAAACGCAACAAAATCTCCAAAGCAATACACAATCTCTAAACACCACAGGACAGTGTGTACTCACTGAACAGCTCCTCTTTGGTGGTTTGGTGGGCAGACAGAGTCAACGTAAAACATAACAGTTCTACACTATATTTTATCTCTGTGTGCTTTGAAATCGTTTGAAATGAATCTCGACTTTGCAGTAGAAATGGATTTGCTGCCTTGTGAGTGGTGTATAAACCATGCAGATTGATGTTTTTCGCTTGGGAAAGTACTTGTTTTTGGACCATAATGATGGTCTGACTGGATTAAGGAGAGCTGTTGTTCTTTGGTAGAATTATCATGGAGAGGTCTGATGGAGTATCCAGGATTTGGAGTTTGACTGCTGCGAAGAAGTTTTATGGAGTTTGGGAATTAAATTCCTAACTGTTTGATGTGGTGTGGTGAGCCTTTGAATCTGTGGGGAATTTATATCTAGAGGATTTTTCTGCCTGCATTTATATCGGTCAGATTTATCATTGCATTTCATCTTGTACTATTTGAATTACAGGCAACTGTGGATGTGAATTGTGGGGTGAGCTACCTGGGGTATTTATTGCACTGGCTGTGTTCGGGACAGGTGATGCTGGCTGGCTGGCTGGTGCAGGTATGAGTAATCAGTGCCTCCTAGGCCTACAGGGGGGATCCGCTAGTTGGTGGTGTCATTGCTGGGGGCCACTGTCCTGGTCCTGGTTGGGGGCGGCGATTTTCTGTAAGGTAGTTGTCTTCCCTCACAATCCTGACATTGAATTTTTATTTCTGCAGGCCTGGAAAGGCTACTATATTGAATTGGCCATGAATTAATGGTATTTCTTAAGATATCTGGTGAGAGCAGAGCCTCAGAAGAAAACCTGGTGTTGCTGGGGAAGTGAGAGGTCATTTAGCCTACAATAAAAAGAACATCTAATGGTCATTTTCTCATTAGTGTTGTCTACTGTCATGATTTGTATGAATTAATCTGGACAAAAAAGGACTGGTTTCCTTACAGGCTCTATGGGACTTAATCGGACTTTAAGCATAAATAATTTGTTCATTTATTTTATTTTTATGTGGTAATTATTTCTGTTTAATTTAAATTGACTTGTTGTAGTGTGTATATTTTGATTGATTGGATATTTGTGTGGTTGTGTGTGTTGGATGTTGATGTATGTGTATAACTGATAATTATACTGTGGTAGTGAGACATTATAGTTGGGTTATTTTCAATTGTTTGGTTATTCATTGACTGTTCGATTAAGATGTGCTGGGAGGGTTCTAAGACAGGCAGGCATTATTCTTCCACTCTGCTTCGGGATCTCCATCCTTTTCATTGTCCCCCTTTATTAGCCGATGTCTATAAAAGATGTCGTGCATTGGGGATAGTGAGGAGACGTTTGAGGGGTGGATGGACTGGTCAGAGTGGGAGAATGGAGAGGGGTGGGCAGATAGAGACAGTGGGGACTAGGAGATGCCTTGGGGCAAAATGGGATCAGGAGAGGGATCTTCCTTGCCTTATTCCCATACCCAAGGGCTCCACAAATTGTGAGCAGATATTGCGATCCTCCTTGAAAACCCATCCAACCCGGCGGTGTTGCGTAATGCCAGGTCAGTTTGAAACAAGACCGCTATTATAGCTGATCTTGTTGCAACATCTGACCTGGCATGCATCACCGAGACCTGGCTAGACAAGAATGCAGGCCCTATATTGGCATCTGCTACTCTGGCTGGGTTCTTGGTGATACACCACCCGAGGTTGGATTGTAGGGGCGGGGGTATAGCAATTTTCTTTAAAACAGAGCTGGGTCTTGTGGATGTACCAGTGGGTTGCACTCAATCCTTTGAGTGTATCCTGGGAACAGGTGTCGGGTTCAGGATTCTCCTCATCTACCGTCCACCCGGTAATAGTGGAGAATTCCTGAAGGAGTTAGCAGACTTCATTTTCGACATGGCATTTAGAGTCACCCAGGTGACTAATACTGGGCGACTTCAATGCCTGGGTCGACGATGAACTCTCTCACTTTGGGAATAACCTTCTCCAACTTATAACTATGTTGGGCCTTACACAGGTGGTTACTGCTGCTACCCATATAGGGGGTCACTCATCGGAGCTAGTATTTCTCCTAGAGATGGAGATCATGCCCTTGGGGCTGGAACCAAATGCCTGGATGGACCATCACACCATAAGATTCAGCTTCAGGGCACCCCCAAATAGACCTGCCCCTACGGAGATGGTCCAATATCACCCTTTGAGGGGAATTACCCCAGAGGGCCTATTGGTGGTATTGGACCTATCGGGTATTGAGTGCATGAGTCCAGGGGACCTCGTACTTGCCTATAATAAGGCAGTGGGTGATTCTCTGGATTCAATTGCTCCTGTTCGCATTCACCCACTTACTCAGTGGCCAAGAGCCCCTTGGTTTGATGGGTCCCTGAAGAAGCTGAGGAGAGTGGGGAGAAGGCTAGAGATGGCTTGGCGGAAATCTGGCTTAGATGCTCACAGGCTTAGATTGATGGACCATTATGGTGTCTATCAATCAGCAATCACCCATAAGAAGGCAGAGTTCCTGTTCAGAGAGATTGCTGCTGCATGGAACCAACCAGCTCAAGTATTTCAGACTATCGACAGATTGTGCAATCCACTCTGTCTGCAGTCTGGAAGAGATTTTTCACAAATAAAGTGTGAAGAGCTTGCTCGGTTTTTCACAGATAAGATTGCAGGCATTAGGTCGGGCATCGGCCCAGCTCCCTCATTATGGGATTGCAGAGATCGGTAGGAGGAAACAAATGCCCGTGCTACATGGTTTGACTTTAGTAGGCTGGAATTCATGGATATTGTGAGGATTGTTCAGACTGTATGACCAACCAGCTGTACTGTAGTTTGGATCTGGGCCCTATGCCACTATTATTAGGTTGAATAGATGTTATCTGCCCGATCCTTGCTGAAATTGTCTGGAAGTCTTTGGAGCAGGGGGTCTTTCCTGATCCCCTAAAGGAGGCGGTTGTTTGGCCACTCCTTTAAAAATCCTCCTTGAACCCAGACTGTCTAGCTAATTTCAGACCTATCTCTAACCTGCCCTTTGTGGGTAAGGTTATTGAAAAGGTGGTTGTGATACAGCTAGATGACCATCTTACAAATCACAATGTCTATGATACTCTCCAATCAGGGTTTAGGAAAAGACATAGCACTGAGACCTCCCTTGTTTGGGTTTTAAATGACCTCCTAATTGCAAGAGATCGAAAGGCTTGTACTATTCTAGTCCTTCTTGATCTCTCTGCAGCATTTGATACTGTGGACCATGGTGTGCTTTTGGAACAACTGCAGCTTCTTTGTGGACTGTCTGGTATAGTTCTACAGTGGTTCCGATCTTTCCTCATAGGCCAGACACAGAGGGTTGTTACCAGCATTTATTCCTCTGCTGCCATCTATCTGTCCTGTGGGGTGCTGCAGGGCTCCATTTTGGCTCCCATGTTGTTCGCAGTTTATATGCTGCCATTAGGAGACATCATTAGGCAATACGGTCTGGGTTTTCACTGCTATGTAGATGATACCCAGCTGTATCTGTCCTTTACTCCCGGACAGGATGATGTGATCTCCATGCTTAACAGCTGTATATGTGAAATCAAAGACTGGATGAGTGATAGCTGGCTGAGGGTAAATCCGGATAAGACTGAGGTGCTGGTTGTGGCCCCGGGTCACCTTGAGGCGGGTCGTAGGGCTGGGGTTCCATCAGGCTTATGGCTTGATGGTGTCCAGCTCTCAACCTGAGACCAGGTGCATGATCTGGGTGGTCACAAGGGCAAGCTGTCCCCAGCCATCCCCACAGCCACCGAGATCCCCCCCCCATGGACCAAGGAGCAGAAATCAGCACCAGTGCAGTAGTGAAGGCAAGCTGTCCCCAGCCCTCCCCACAGCCACTGAGGTCCCCCCCCATGTACCATGGAGCAGAAACCAGTGCCAGCAGTGTGGTTGCAAGGGCAAGCTGTCCCCAGCCCTCCCCACAGCCACCAAGATCCCCCATGACCACGGAGAAGAAACCAGCGCCAGTGTGGTAGCGGGGGCAAGCTGTTCTCAGCCCTCTCCATAGCCACCGAGATCTCCCTTGTGGACCACGGAGCAGAAACCAGCACCAGCAGTGTGGTTGCAAGGGCAAGCTGTCCCCAGCCCTTCCCACAGCCACCAAGATCCCCCATGGACTACGGAGAAGAAATCAGCACCAGTGCGGTCGTGAAGGCAAGCTGTCCCCAGCCCCCCCACAGCCACCAAGATTCCCTGCAGACCATGGAGCAGAAATCAGCACCAGTGCGGTCGTGAAGGCAAGCTGTCCCCAGCCCTCCCCACAGCCACCGAGATTCCCCACGCGGACCACGGAGCAGAAACCAGCACCAGGTAGCCATCCGAGCTTGCAGCTGCTTCTTCACGGAGCTCTACTGCACCACAGATTTCAAACTTGGTGCCCTTTTGTGCAATACAAAGACTGCTGTGCATTTTGAATATACAGTATGTCGGTGGAACAGTGCTGATAGTTTTTGCACAGCAACTTGCCTCCAAAACCGACCTGTAATTTAATCAGGAAACCTGCTTTTTAAAGGGAATTTGTGATTGTACTGCCTTGTATTACAAGGGACTCTTTACCTTAACTGGAAGCAAAAGGCAAAGGGGAAGGGAGCTGTACTGCTTTTACTTTAAGGGGATATTTGAACGTGAGCAGTGCAAGCCTTTACCAAAAGGAATTTCAAGCCGAGTAAGATCTTTTCACTCCCCAGGCTGTTCTAAACTGCGCCTGTATCGCCCACAGCCAGTATTTAAAGTGCTTAAATACAATTTGCTATTCCTGCATGTAAAAAATGCCTAGAAAGTATTTTAAGTGCTTAAGTAGAACTTGCAAAGCTTTAAAAGTTTTAAGCTCCTCCTTCCTACCCACCTGTACTTATAGCAGCCTTTTTGTCCCCTCCAGCAGTGCGGTCACGAGGGCAAGCTGTTCCCAGCCCTCCCCACAGCCACCGAGATCCCCCCCCACCGACCACAGAGCAGAAACCAGCGCCAGGTAGCCATCCAAGCTTGCAGCTGCTTCTTCACGGAGCTCTAGTCCCACCTGCGCTACATGCAGGCTCCCCACTGCCCCCACCACCACCCATGGTGAGCTCCTCCTTATATAGCATTAACCTCGTGAGCTCGTAAAACAATCAGCCCACTTTCCCATTAGCTCTTTATATTTTTCTGCCACTAGTGGCCACTGCAGAGCAGATTCAATCTACTACTGAAAAAAAAGCAGTTTCTCACAGTAACCATTACTATGCTTTGCCTAACCTTATCTTCCCTTCCACCCTCATCCCATCCTATTCTACCTGACCCTTTGCCACTTCTCTCCTTAGCTACTAAGCCACCCCTCCACTCCTCCTCAGCACCAGTGGACCACAACCGGTACCATTGGCACAACTGGTCCCTGGGGGCCTCTATCCTCCCTCCCTCTTTCCACGCTGAGACTCCTGCCCTATATATCCCACTCTACCCAGACCCTAAGACAAACTTACTAACTCCTAACCATCCCACTCGACGGAGGTCATCAGTAAAGGCCATACGCTTATTAAGGCATGCCCTGGCTCTCCTTCTCCTTGTAGTCAGGGATGTTGAACGTAACCCTGGACCACTGGCCCCCACAGCTGGCCAACCACCCGCACCAACTACGCACCTCCCTAAGGGCTTTAAAATTGTCCACCTAAACATATGCAGCATCCTAAATAAAATAGCTGCCCTACAAACCACTGTCCTAGCCCTTCACCCTGATATTGTAATCATCACAGAATCTTGGTTGAAACCCATAACCAGGATGAAGAATTCTCAATACCTGGTTTCTTTCTAATCCACAAAGACAAGGCAGAAAGAAGGGTGGCGGCACTGCCATGTCTATCTCCTCAAATCTCCAGTTTTCCATAATCACTCCAATGGCACCCATGCAAACTATAGATTCCCTTCTAATCAAAATCCCCCTGCTCCACTCTATCCCAGTATACATAGCTGGGTCATACTGTCTGCCGGACACATCTCTGGGTAACATCCTTGACCACCTTGGTAACCTGAGGTCTCTTATGGAAGCTGGCGAACTCCATTTCCTTGGAGATTTCAATCAGAACTGGCTAGGCAGTGCAGTCTCTAAATCGTGATGCCAAATAAATGCTCTAGACGTGCACCAGCAAATAGAGGAACCCACCCACTTAAACCACAAATCCAATAAACACACACTACTGGACTGGGCACTTACTACCCACCCTCATCGGATAGTTAAAACTGGCCTACTACCGGACTCCCTTAGTGACCACCATATGATTTTTATAGTGCGTAAAATCTTCAGACCAATGGCCCCTCCACCCCGCACGCTTTACAGCAGAGTTTATAAATCCCTTGACCTGACTGCTCTCCTAAACGACCTTACCACCATTGACTGGTCCTTCATCCCCAGGGCCAACTCCATGGATGAAGCCCTGAAATATTTCTCTACTAACTTCTTTGCCATCTGGGACCTACATGCCCCACTCAGGAGATCCCAAGTAAGAGGATCCCACTTACCATGTGTAAGAACAAACCTCATGGAACAACTACGAGCTAGAGACCGAGCCTGGAAATCTTTCAAGGCCACAGGTGCTCACATGGCTCAGCAACAATACCGGTCACTAAGAAATGCCTCTACAAGACTCATATGTCAGGCCAAATCAAATTACTTTAAAACTGCGTTCAACAATAACTTCGCTCACCCTACTCAATTCTGGAAGTCAATAAAATCCCTTCTCTCCCCACTGGCCCAACCCCCCACTCCCACTCTCAACTTTGAAGGTAAAATCATCATGGATCCTTGCTTGGTTGCCACCAAGTTTAATTCATATTTCTCCACCACTACTTCTTCTCTACTCTCCTCCCATCTCCATCCCCCACCCTTTGTGCCGCCTAAAGTATCCTCCCCAGCCTCCTTCTCGCTCCACCCAGTTGCTCCTGGCCAGGTGCTAAAAATTCTGCAGTCACTAAACCCATCCAAAGGTAAATCTCCATCGGGCCTAGATTCCAAAATGCTCCTACTCTCAGCACCGGCCATAGCCCACCCTCAAACCATGCTCTATAACCTGTCCTTTAAACTCAGGGCAGTCCCCAAAATATGGAAACAAGCCACAGTCATTCCCCTACCCAAAGCTGGGGAACTCTCCTCCCCATCCAACTACCGGCCAATATCTCTGCTCCCCATCCTAGCCAAAATTCAAGAGCACCTTGTATTATCCCAGCTCCACCACTATCTCGATACCATATCTTTTTTCACCCCCTACCAAGCCGGCTTCAGAAAAAATCACTCCACCACCACCTCTGTCCTTCGCCTCACAAACTCCATCCTTACAGGCATGGACAAAGAGGAAATAACAGCAGCCCTGTTTATCTACCTGGTGAAAACCTTCGACATGGTCTCTCATCCCCTGCTGTTGGCTAAACTTGCCCAAGCTGGACTGTCTGTGAACATAAATAACTGGTTCCATTCATACCTGTCAGGTAGGTCCCAATCAGTTCATATTGGCTTGGCTAGATCCACCTCACTTCCTGTCACCAGTGGAGTCCCCCAAGGGTCTGTACTCAGCCCACTGCTGTTCTCTATCTTTCTCAATGACCTGCCTGCTGCCTGCCCACAAACGGCTACCCATATGTACGCAGACATACGGTGCTATTCACCTCTGGCCCATCCGCAACTGCCGTGATAGCCTGTCTACAGAAGGATTTTGACTCCATCCAACGCTGGTTCCTCGGAAACCAACTATTCTTAAACTCAAAAAAAAAACCAGTCTCCCTCACCTTCGGCTCTCAGGCCAAACTAACCCGGCTTACTGCGTCACCCACATTCTACACTTTGGACAGCTCTCCACTTGAGGCCTGCACCACATATCATTATCTCGGTGTCTGGCTAGATCAGTACCGTGACTTCTCAGCACATACAGACGCTCTACACAAAAAATTGCATCCCATACTGGGAGCCCTCTACCGCAACAAGAATTGCATTCCTCTACCAACCAGACTAGCAATTGTTCAAAAAATGATCCTCCCGATTATGGATTATGGTGATGTTGTCTACTGTGCCGCCCCTCAAACTTCCTTAGCCAGGCTTGACCCCCTTTACAACTCCTTCTGCCGGTTCTCTTTGGACCGTCCTCCCAATACCCATCACTGTGACCTCTACCAGTCCCTGGACCTCCCGTCACTACAAAACCGATGATTGATTCATGGTGCTAGAACCGCTGCAAAGTTCTGGTCACAGACGCTCCCTTCCTACCTGTCATCATCCCTAACCACCCTCTCCCCACCTGCCTATGCTCTCAGAAACATAGACTCTAGGCTCCTGCACATTCCACACAGATTCACCCGATCTGGTCAGGCTGCTTTCAGCTTCAGGTTGCCCAAATTATGGAACTCCCTTGCAGCCGATATCAGACACACCACAAGTACTCCTCAATGGAATGCCCTTCTTAAAACTCACTTCGCTACCAACTGCTCCTGCTTTCCCCCTCACTGAATCCCCATCTCAACTTCTATCTATCAGCTGCTAGCACCAGTCTGGGTTCCATTCTCAGACTGCACCTAATGTTATTAAATGCTAATGAAACTGAACCTATGCTATTTTGTATTTAAGAATGCCTCACCCATTGTCTGTAACAATCACATTATGTATGTTTTGTTTCTTCTGTACTACTGTACCATTGTCTGTAACAATCACATTATGTATGTTTTGTTTCTTCTGTACTTGCTGTACTATTGTAAACCCCCCACCCCAAGGGCGCATCTGGAATTGAGCGGTACTCCGCTCAGCATGCCTTCCTGATAAATCTTTTAAATAAATAAATAAATTATTATTGATGACGGTTTGACCCCGAAATTGCAGGTGTCTGCCATTGTCAAGTCTTCATTTTACCATTTTAGGACTATCACCCAGGTGAAACACCTGGTTCCTCTGGCTGACCTTCCTACTTCGGTCCATGCCTTCATGACCACCCACCTTGATTACTGCAATGCCCTGTACCTAGGGCTACTGGAGATTGATATCCGCTGCTTGCAGCTAGTGCAAAATGCAGCAGCCAGGCTTTTGACTGGGACATCTAGAACTAGTCATATTATGCCTGTGCTGTGCAGACTGCACTGTCTGCCGGTTCAGTGGTGGATCACCTTTAAGGTCAGATTACTGACCTATAAAGCACTACATGAACAGGGACTGCAATAGCTGCAAGATCTCCTTACTCCCTACTGCCCCTCTCGTTCACTCCGATCTGCTGATGAGGGATTGCTAGAGATTCCCTGGGTTCTTTTGAAGACATCTGGGGCACGCGCGTTTTCTTATGCTGCCCCTGCCCTGTGGAATTCTCTACCTCATCTGATATGAGAATGCCTGACCATTGAGAGTTTCAAATCGGAGCTCAAAACATTTTTGTTTTATAAAGCATATGGTGAATGATTTTATTACTATTTATTTGATTGGTGCTGACATTTAAAGTGTTCGTTTTAATTCTGTACAGCGCTTTGGTTTTGAAAAACGCTTAAAAAATAAAATTGTACTTACTTACTTACTTACTTACATGAAAACTGGGAGAGATTTTTGTTTCAAACTTTAGTCTACTGCTAAACAACCAATCACAAAAATGACACAGGAAAGGGAAGGAGGGGTGATGTGTCACAGGCAGTGATAGGATAGAGAGGGTTAGTGTGACAGACTGCAGAGCCACAATAACAGCAACTCCTCCTATTGGCCATGACGAATGCTGTCAATCAGCAATATTTTTTTTATTTAAAGCATACTTATCTGTTACAAATATCAGGAAAAAAATTCTTTTAAATGTACTTTTCATCTTTTTTTTTATTTTACACACGAGTCAGTGTATAATAGGAATAATGCACACTGGGGTGTGTGTCCTCCTGGGATAACATCCCTTCTTGGGTGCACTCGAAGAGCTATGTTATCCCAGCATAACATATGCGTCATTCATTATTCCTCTAATGTAACTTGTTTCATTCTGACATCCTTGTCCATACAGCACATCAGATTAAAAGTTAAAATTTATATGAACATACAAAAACTGCCGGTAGAAGAAGGCCTATTGGTCTATCAAGCCTTCTCATGTTGCTGAGTCCTCAGTGGCTACTAAGGGCTCCACCTCCCTCCTTGACTGATACCTCCCCTTTTTGTCTTCCCCTTGACCCTGACCTTCTTTGTCACCCTATCAACCCAATTTTGAAGTCATCCACCATCTCCATGGAGACTACTTTCCCAGGGAGTTTGTTCAACCCTGTGTTCTCTATCTCCATGAAGAAATGCCTTCTGATCTCTCTGTTGAATGTTTCCACTGCTAGTTTAATGCAGTGTCCCCTCATGGTTTTATTTTCCCTAAGGCTGAAAAGGCTGTCTGTGCACCCTCTTATTGATGACTTTCAGGTACTTAAAAGTCTCTGTCATGTCCCCACGTCCCCCTCCTCTTCTCCAGGGAGTATGTGGTGAGGTTCTCCATCCTTTTCTCATATATCCTGCCATGCTGACTCTGAACCATTTTTGTTTCCTGCCTCTGGACTGCCTCTAGCAGGTTAATATCCTTTTTTAGGTAGGGTCACAAGTACTGTACAGTATACTCCAGCCAGTGCTCGGCATAGTGGCACTATGACCACTTCTCAGCTTCTAGTGAGTCTCCATAAAATGTAGCCCAGCATTTTCTTGGTGTTGGTCACCACCTTCCTGCAGTGTGTGGAATGCTTCAAGTCACTAGTGATAATCACGCCAAAGTCTTTTTTCCTTCCTCTATTTTAGTTAAACAGAACCCCCTAGACTAGACTCTGTCCTCAGGTTCCTACCTCCTAGGTGCATGATCTTGCACTTCTTTGCATTGAACCTGAGATGCCATACTCCTGACCATGTCTCCAGCCTGACCAGATCATCCTTAAGGTCATCTAACCCCTCTACTGTATCCACCCTTCCACAGAGCTTGGCATCATCCACAAACAGGCAGATTTTTCCCTTTGTCATCTCCAATATTATTTGTGAATATTTAAACAACACTATGCAAAGCACTGAGCCTTATGAAACCCTCAAGTGACTTCCCTTACACGTGAGAGCCACCCCACTACCACCCTTTCAGTTATATCCTTCCATCAGTTCACCACCCATCTAGAGAGTTTCTCCTCTACCCACAGATTCCCCATTTTCCTGAGCAGTCTTCTATGGGGCACTAAATCAATGCCCTTGCTGAAGTCCAAGTAATGGATGTCAACTGCCTGGCCAAAATCAACAGTTCTTGTTACCCAGTCAAATAAATTGATCAGGTTTTTCTGACAGTATCTCCCCACCATAAGTCCATGCTATGCTGTCTCCCATCCTGAACACCTTTCTCCTCTAAAAAAACTACCAGCCTTTCCTTAAGAACTGCTTATATGAGCTTTCCCACAATTGAGGTTAGGATGACTAGCTAGTGGTTGTCTGGTCCCACTCTTGTGGAGCAGCACCACATGAGCTATTTTCCACTCCAGTGATACTGCCCCTTGACTCCAGTGAACTATTGAAAAGGTCTTTCAGAGGGCCTGCTAGTCTCCCCCATCCACAATTACCTCAGCACCCTGGGATGGATACCATACAGGCATATAGACTTATCAACCTTTAGGGTTAATAGTCATTTTCTTACCTTGTCACCACTGATATTTTCATCCATGCCCCCCACCTTACAGTATTGGGACATCTTTCTCTTTTGTGATGACAGAGCAGAATTATTCCTTCGGTACCTCAACCTTGTCCATACTACTTCCCTCCACTGACTTTTAGCCTTACAATAACATCCTTTCTGTCCCCTTTTTCCATGATGAATTTAAAGAAAGGCCTTTTCCCCTTTCATGATCTCTTCTGCTAGTTGTAGTTCCTTCCTGACCTTGGCAGCCGGACTTCTTTCTCCTCCTCCTCCCTGGATTTTCCATTGTATTCCTTTATGTCATCCTCCTTGTAGGAGCTCCTGTACCTCCTATAAGTGAGCCTCTTTTTCCTTACTACCTGGGCTACCTCCCTGCTAAACCAACTAGACACTTGGTTCTAGAGTGTATCCCTTTCAGTATGACACACTCATTTGTGGCAGGGGATCCCTGTATTTGATGATTGACCAGTTCTGATCCACCACATCCTGTCACTGAGGCTAGCTAGGTGCCCCCTTAGAATTTCTCTAGTCATCCTGAAATCCACTTTTCTGAAGTCCAAGACCATGGTCTTGATGTTTGCTTTCTCCCTCCCCATGTCCACCCTGAACTAAAGTGTATGTGGTCACTCCCTCCCAGGGGCTCCTTAACTAGAATGCCCTGAACATGGTCTCCGTTTGTTAGTACCAGGTCAAGGATGGCTCCCTCCTTTGTGGGCTCAGTGTCAGTTTGGGTCAGGAACCTGCTCTTCACTGGATCCAGAATTAACTAACTCCTGGTGCTGATTGTGAGTGGAATCTTCAAATCTACCTTAGCAGATTGAAGTTGCCCACTATCACAACATCCCCTTTACCTGCAGCTGCACTGATCATGCACCCCAACTCCCTATCCCTTTCCCTGTCCTGGTCAGGTGGTTTGTATGCTACCCCCTTTTCCCTTAGGGGTTTGCAATTGTACTCACAGTACCTCTACCTTATCATCTGGTGCCACTTCCCTCATACTAGTGATTCACTCCCTTACATATAGTACTACAATTCCCTTCCCTACAACTTTATCCATTCCATACAACTTTACCCAGAGATATTGAGGTCCCAGTTGTGGTTTGGTGTAGCCCAAGTTTCTGGGACCACTGCAATGTCCACCTTCCTCTTCACCATTAGCACTTGCAGGTCATCCATGTTGTTCCCACAACTTCTTGCATTTAGTGACATCACCCTACACCACAACCCTGTGCCTCTCTTCTCCTGGACAATGTGTCGATCTAATTTGTCTGGTGTAAACTCACAGTGGTATGCTCTCTAGTTTTTATTTCAAGTGCTATACCTTTCATCATATTTGCATCATTGTTTATGTCCTACATTAACAAAAGGTCTCCTCTGTAGGGGCATCATGCCTAGTACTCTATGCCTTTCTTAAAACATGGTCTTTTAACCCCCAAACCATTGTGGCAGCTTTTTTATGTACCTTCTTCAGGAGGGACATATCCTTAACAAGGAAATGGGGATCAAAAATTAAGAATTGTTATTTAGGTGTAGCTTCAATAGATTTCTAAACAGAGGGATGACATCTTTATTTTGAGACAAAGTGGTAGTGTCTGCAGCCAAGTATTTTTTTTTTCTTGTTTGCTTTGGTAGTGCAGAGGTTTAGTTGAAATATGGTATTGGTCACATGTATACCCAAGTCTCTTTCTTCAGTAGTTATATTAACTTGTTGTCCTTTTATGTAATAGGTGTACCCAGGGGAGCTTCTGGCCATATAAATTACTTTACATTTGCCTGAATTTAGTTTTGTAACTCATTTTTTGCAGTCAGCTGTAGTATTAAGTTTTTCCCATAGTTTTCTAAACTGTTCTAAAATGCCCACCATACCAGTTAACTTTCAGTCATCAATGAATTTTGGGAACCAGGTGTTGACTCCATTTCCTATGTCTTTTATAAAAACCTAAACATTACTGAAACAAACACAGATCCTGAAGGACACCACTCATCACCATGGCTCCTGTAGATATATGAATCTTGAGCAATACCTTTTGTGTTCTTTTTAGTCAGAACTGTACCAACTGATTATCTTCACAGCAATACAAATCTCCCTTAGTTAACTAATGGCTGCTTTATGTTGGAAAAGGTTGAAGGCTTTAACAAAATCAAGCAAAATAGCATTAACTGAAAATGCAGAATCCAGGTGTTTGCTTACTGGTTCATGGAATATAAGGTTTGTTATTCAAGAATGACTAGTTTGGAAACCATGTTGGTTTTAATCCCCAAGGCTGTTATCTTTGAGGTGTTTGTTTACAATGGGGCAGATTTTCAAAGTGTGGTGAAGGGCTTGTGTCAAGCCTTATGCATTACACATAGGTTCCAGTGGTGCACTGAACCCTTTTGCCACAACTGTGCCTGCTTTTACAATCACGGCCAACGTTGCAGCAGTTTCCACATTTTAAGGCAACTTGTGCCAGATATCTGCTGTGAGCTCTGTAAGAAAGGCCCCTGGGATTGTAGAAGCTAGACCACAAAATGCTGGTGTAACTTGAGGTTGTTGCATGAGATAGAAAATTCCAATTGTTGGCCAGAAGAATGCTGCAATCCCTGTGTACCATATCTTTGGTGCACCTGGAGCTTGTGGTATTCTTACCTGTTTGAAAATTGACCCCAATGTCTTTAACAAATAACTCCATAATTTCACACAGAATGAATATGAAGCTGCTATCATACCCCCAAATATTGGCCACAGTATAGAGATAAAATTATAAACCTTGCCAGGTGTACAATGCTATTTAAAAGCCAATGTGGTGGCCATTTTTTTTATCAGAAAAAAATAAATATTAAAAAATACTGAAATGTTGGTGTAACTGCAACAATTTTACACAAAATAAAACTGGAAGATACCTGGAATCTTTTATAGTAAAAACATTAAGGTAAGTCACATTTTTGTCCACTCTCTTTGTACTGCTGTTCTAAACAAAATACATTACCAGACAAGCAAAGGGGGGCAAGGTGAAGTTTCATAGCAGGATGAAAGAGTTCAACAGGACTGTAAGAAAGGCTAAGGGTGAAAGAAAATAGAGAATTGCAAATGGCATGCAATGGGGATAAAATACTTTCTTTTGTTACATGCAGTATGGGAGAAGAGTAGGATAAGGGAATGAATAGCCCCTGAGGTTCAAGCCTTTATTACTGTGAGTCTGTGACATACTTAGTTACACTGTCTGTCTCTGCAGCACAGTGAAAGCCTTTTATGGCTGTATTACACTGGGTGCCCCTGATGCCTGAGCCCTGTCATTTATTACTGTGACATAGTCAGCTACACTGTCTGTCTCTGTAGCAAAGTGAAATACTTTTACAGCTGTATTACACATTGTTTGTTAGCTGCCCCTGAGGCCTGAGTCTTTATTACTGTGACATAGTCAGCAACATTGTCTGTCTTTGTAGAATAGTGAAATCCTTTTATGGATGTATTACACTGTTTGTTAGTTGCCCCTGATGCCCGAGCCCTTTCATTATTATTAACTGTGACATAATCAGCTACACTGTCTGTCCAGCAGTTAATGAAACATTATCCTTCCATGACTGTGTCTACTATGTCTCGTACTTCCCAGTCTAAATCTACTAAAATGAAGCACAGTGTTGCTGCACATGCAACTGTTAATGATATGTACAATATGAGTCATAGCACTAATGAAGAAAATAGTGACACTAATAATAACATCACCAGGACTGGCACTTAAATCTCTTGAACAAAAAAGTGTGTTAGCAATGAAATGATAGTAGAGATTTGGAAAGAACTAACTGGAGTTACTGATAGAGGTACTGAACATTTTGCCACTGTCCATGGAGAATACATCTAGCTCCTGAAGCAGCATGCAAGGAGTCATCCTCCTCAAATATAAGCTCAGATGCTGAGGCAACAAATGCTGATAGAGATGGTTGTGATAGTATGGGCTAGGAATGGGAAAGCATAGGTTACAGTATGTCCTACAAAATGATGATGGAGTTTCCAGTTCTTCTTAATCTTGTGGCAATGAGGCTGGCACTGGTTTTGATTAAGGAGTAGGGCAGGATGCTACTGTAAGGCATGAGAGGCAAGTACTGAAAACAAAATCATATGCACAATGTAAGAATAAGAAGATGAGTATGAATAAGAACAATTAATCTCAACAAGGAAATGGCATTGTAGGGTTTCCTCCAGGTCCCTTGACTGTACAAGGAATAGTTCCAGGCATCATGGCACAAACCAAAAAAGGCAAATCTTTGGTGTGGAACTTATTTTAAATTGACCCTACAGACAACTCTCAAGATGTATGCAGTATGTGAAAAAAGAGCATCAATCGTGGTGGCAATCCAACAAATTTTTGAAAGTCAGTAATGATGCAACATGCAAATGCAAAACACCCAATTGAGTGGGGCAGGGCAAGGTGCTGTGCAGTTGATATGGGTGGTAGTGGAGGTGGTTGTGTTGGTGACCATGGTGACAATGAACTGGCAGCAGAAAGTGACAGTGAATCACAGGATGTGTACTTGCAGTCTTCCCATACAAACATATATTGTTTTCTGACACCATCAAGTACTGAAGAATCCCAAAATAGTACTCCACATGAAAAAGGTGTGAAAAATACATTCCTTCCAAAATTAAAAAAAGATATCTTTCTTGCCAACTAACACTAAAAGAAAGCATTGCAAGGATAACAAAATTTACCAACAAGCATACAACATGCCAGCTGTTAAAAAGAGCCATTGCACAGCTGTTGGCAGATTGTCAACTCCCTTTTACTTTGGTTGCCCAAAAAGGTTTCCTCAACTTCAGGAGCTGGATTGAACCCTGATACACCATTCTCTGTTGAAAATATTTCTCAAAAAAGGCTGTTCCACAGTTTTATGACTTGGTGTATACTGAACTCATTAAGCAACTGAAACTCTCTGAGTGAAGAAGGTTCACATAACTACAGATATATGGATCAGTAACCAAACAACTGACTATATGACTGTTACAGCTCATTGGGCAAGTTTTAAGTCAATAATAGTCCCCTCTCTACCATAAGCAGTAGAAAGTAGCCTGTCTTATGTGTTATCACTTTTGAGGAAAATCACACTGCTGAGAGTATTTTGCAGAAGCTGAAAAAAACAATTCCAGAAATGGTTTACTCCGTATTCCTTATATTCAGGGTTCATAGTGTCAGATAATGGTGCCAACATTGTCAAAGCTGTTAGAGATGGCAACTGCCAGCACACTTCTTGTTTTCACATTGTTTAAATCTTATCATCCATAATTTCTTAAATGGAAATAGAAATGTTGAAAACCTGTTAGGTCTTGCTAGGACAATATGTGAATTTCAGTCACTTTGTGAAAGTACAAAAAATCCTGATGGGGCTGCAGAGGTTAAACAACTTATCACTGTGTACCTTAAAGCAGGAAGTTTCAACCCACTGGAATTAAACATTTACATGCTGAAAAGGCTTCTTTAACAGCAAAAAGCTGTACATGTCTACACTATGCAGCATCAAAGAGGTAAAGTAGACAACATGCCCAGTTCCAGCAATTGGAGTCTACTTGAATCTTTGGTCACCTTATTAGAGCTATTTGAGGCTACCACATGTGATGTCATTGCTGACAGTGCAACTCTGAGCCAAATTCTTCTTCCAATAAGATTTCTTCACATTTTCCTTAATGATATAAATAAAGACTAGTCATAAATAAACACCAGTGCTGTTATGTTGGCAGATGACTTGAGTCTCAGTCAACTGATCAGAGAATAAATGCCATGTTTAAGCATGACACCTATGTATTGGCTATGATGCTATATACCCACTTTAAGGGGCACATTGATGCCATCCTTCCTGCAGGGGATGACATCAAGCATTGGAGAGATCTTCTACTAACCAAATGTGACATTTACTCACCAACACTATTAACTGATGTACAATAGTCAAACTCTTCCATACCATCAGAGTGTGCCTCTGGCACAGAAAATAGCACATCTATAGATGCTTCATAATCATTTATGTCATTGGCAAGGGAGAGGACATCTACAGGTACTTCTTTGGCCTCCTATGTTCAGGGTCAGAAAGGCAAATGAGTTCTGAGTCACCTGCAACAACGTGGACTAGTATCCTGTACAGATAGTGTAGCTGGTTCAGCTGCCAGACTGGAAACCGTGTCATGCAACACAATGGTCCAGGGATATTTTGCAGATCAAACTGTGACTGGTCTTGGGCAAAATCCATTACTCTGCTGGAAACGAAAGAGAACAATATGACCAGATCTAGCAAATCTTGCAATAATGTAGCCCAGTTGTCCATCATCAAGTGTATATTCAGAACAAATATTTATTGCAGCTGAACAAATAGTCAGTGACCAAAGAACATTGCTAAATCCTCTAAATGTGGAACAGCTTACATTTATCAAATTGAAGGCTGACAATTTCCCAGTTGTCCCAAAAACTGAATTATGCAATTCTGACCCTGAACATGAACAACAGCCTGCAAACAGTGATAGTGAATATGAGGACTAGGTTGTGTACAAAATGGATAGAACCATCACCACTGCCACCATGCCAGCCACATGTGCCACACTATTGATTTTGTCAATCATCAGCTTGTTATGTAACTTTGATGCCCGCCTTGGGTATAATTTTTGGAAACGGCAACAGCCTTAATGACAGCAGCTGTGCCTCTCATACCTACCTCATCAGTGCCCGCCATAGGTATAATTTTTGGAAACAGCAGCAGGCTCAGTCACAGCAGGTGTGCCTCTTGTACCTGCTTCAGAAATGTCTGTGATAGGTATAATTTTTGGAAACAGCATCAGACTCAATCAGAGCAACTACACCTCTCATACCTACCTCATCAATGCCCACCATGGGTATAATTTTTGGAAACATCCAGAGGCTCAATCAGAGCAGATGCATCTTTTGTGCCTGCCTCAGCAATGCCCAGCATGGGTATAATGACTCAGGGCACCTAACAAAGAGTGTAATAGTATACAGCCAACAGTCAAAAACAGTCTTTCCCATGATTTTAGTTACGTGCAGAGTTGGGTAATAGGGTAGTAGAATGAATCGGGTAGTAACTAACTGACCCTAACCAACTACCCATTTTTATCAAGGTATTTTTAGGATAATTCTGGTAGTTTAGAGGTACCGATGGGTAGTCATGAGGGTCAAGTAATTCACTGCCTCGATGGGTAGTCTTGAGTGTCAGGATATTCACTACCTGCCCATGCCTTCTGTACAGTTCATTGACTACAGTAAAGCCTTCTATTCTGTCTTGCATGAATGGTTGCTTACCAAGATGTAGGACCTAGGAGTAGGGGGGCAAATCACTGTGTGGGTTGGAAATTAGTACAGATGTTAGGATGTTTTAATTCCCAGGTGAAGTTCAGAAGAAGTGGCCAACTTCATCTTTGAGAATCAATCTGCGAATTTAAAGAGTCACTGTCATGTCAGTTACTAGTTCCCAACATTAGTTCACTTAAGCAGTGGGAAAATGATGTAATCAGTGGTTTTTTTTTTGCAGTTTCAATGGCAAATATGTGAAAAACAGCTTTTTTATGCTGTAAGCACTTGAAGCGCATCCATGCTGCAGTGAAAAATGCTGATGCTTGAGCTCCAAGCACTGTGATGTCAGGTTGGGAGATATGTGCCCTCATTGGCTCCTGCGCATAGCAATAGTACAGTGGTGGTAAATTAGACAGAAAGCATTCATGGTGATTTTTAAGGGGACCGTGCTGTCACATATCCATTGAAGGACATTTTGCAGTACTCAATTAGCTCTGCATTGAATGTAAGCCTTGTGTCTGTAGTGTGAATAAGTTTGCTTTTCTGTCATCGTGAAATCAATGATGTGCTGCTGTGTAGCGTGTATGCTGTAAAGCCCCATGGAGTAATGTCGCAGTGCACGTTGTGAATGTGGCAATACTGATTTGAGCTATATCAAAGGCTGTGACAGTGTGGCTGACAGTCATGTATGTTTTTTTTTAAATTTTTGACTTGCCACATTTATATTATTAGATCTGATCCATTGAATTTGTGAGATGTGAATATGTCAGTGTTTGTTGATAAGCATGTGTGGAGTTCATCCTGTGTACTTGTGCATTTGGGAAGTGATGAACTGCAGTTTTCCCTTTCTGTAATTATTTCCCTAATTATTAGTGATAGTGATGAGGAACTGTCCTGTCCATTCAGTGAGTGTGGTATCTAAGTTATGTACAGCATTGTAGTATAGCAGTGGTATAGATGTTAGTACCTGTACAAAATCATTATTTTTATGCCACAAAACAATGCATCTTAGTGTGGATGTAATGGTAGTTCTATAAATTCCAGTGATTTTAAATATTATTACCATCACTACATAATGTGACAACTGGACTTCCTCAGTTCTGTGTACCACTGCTAAAGAACACAGGATGCAGTTGTCTATGCCCCACTTCCTGGTAACCTGTGCAATGTCCCAAAGAAACCACACAAGTCTGAAGCACTGAAGAAAATGGACAGACAACAGGTATGTTCTCAAAAGTTGCAATGTATGACATGGTAATGACAACGTCAGCCGATAAGTTTCTCTTTTCCCATCCTGTCTCCCCATATGTCCCATGTACTGTATGTGTTATGTTACCTGATGAGGTCAGTGTTTTTACCTCACTCCATTCCCTGGAAAGGTTACCCTTGTAGTGGTGGGCATGGTGACACTGAGGGGTTGAGGTGCTGGACCACCTCATGCAACACCGGGTGACCCCTGTTTGTGAATGGACTAGTGCTGTCATGGTTAGGTGTTGAAGGGAAGGATTGAGCATATGGAAGACTGTTCTCCTTTCCTGTGATGTTGTGTGGTCATGGGTCTGCCTTCTAGTGACTCCTAGTGGTGAATGGAGGCCAAAGCAGCTGCCTGGATCAAAAATAGGATTTGTTTGTCGCTACAGCTCTCCTGCTGGAATGCAGATGAGCATGCACACACCTCACTGGAGTGTAATTCAGTGACGGGCTGTTGGGGGGGTGGGAAAACAAGCCAGAAAAAACCCTACTCTGTGGATAGGCCAAGGTGTTGCCTGCATACTGTCCACACTACTGCTATCATACTGTTCAACCTGTGTCCTCACCTACTCCAATTCCATGCACATTAGATTGTATATAGAGTGCCAGTGTGGGCAGTCCTACCTCTGGTGGCTCAGAGACAATGGATTCGCAGGGTGCTGTGGTGGCCTCACGATGGTAAATTTTTACACTGTGATGTATAGCCAGTCGCAGGTTGGTACTTGGAGAGATTTTCCTTGGTGTCTGGTGAATAAAGAAACTTTTAAAAAACAAAAGGTTCCCCTTGTACTGCCCGGGGCATGCTTAATGAACCTCCTCCACTGTTTTTGTTCCCACTATGTCTTGTGTCACAGTATTCCAACTGTCAAGTACAATTTATGCTTTGAAAACCTTTCTCCCAGTACATCTTGATGTACCCACTTCAAATTTTCTGCTTTGCATGTGTGTTCTACTCCTTTTTATACATTTCACAAGTTCCACCATGTGTACATTGTTTATGTCTTTGTGGTACTTTAAACTTCCAATCATGGCACCACGGTGTCTTCTCTCCTACTACATGTCCTTGCATAGGTGTGGTATACAGAATTGAAGACATTATTGTAGGAGAAGCCTCCCCAAGGTTTTGTACAATTGTATCACCACTTTGTGTTTACTGACATTTATGCCCCATTCTATGCACTCCATCATACCAGTGGCACTCTCTGCAGACTACATACACTGATGTTATACCTGAAGGACATCCGAGATGATAACCCCTATGTTGTTTAACAGTTTGGTAACACTCATCTACCCCCAACCCCCCCAAGCAACCTCTAACTGCTGTACCAATGTGGAGTAATTTTCACTTCTTTGTATTGAACAGCAGTTGCTACATCAGATAACACCCTTCATTCTTCTCCTTGTCCCTATTCATTTTGTGCACCCATTTTGGAGTGACTCACCTGTTTCAGATGTTGGTGTCATCTACAAACAGTTAGAAATGGACTTCCACTGTATGGACTGTTACATTGCCTACTTGAGTCCTGATTAGCCCTGTACCACATCTCTGTTTTTCAGCTATGTGTAGTATGCATGTGCCATCAAGACTCGCATGTCTTGATTGTTATTTCATAGTATACGGTCACTCCTCTTCACTGTCATTCTTTGAGGTACAGTTTGAGTAACCCTTGTCTGTTGTTGTGGCTGTTTGCTGTATTCAGCTTTGCCAACTCTTCTTGTATACTGAAAACATCCTCCCTCACCCCACAGAGGTGCCTGCAGATATGTCCACATTGCACCCTTCATAATGTGTCTCAGAAGATAGCTGCTCCAGAAACACTGTGCTGCACTACTCCCATTGTGTGTCATTCTCTCCTCAGTTGCTGTTTGTTATCTGTGAAATATTCATGTCAAACTTTTTTGTTAATAATGTCTGTCTTCACTACTTCATGAACGGATGCACGTTTTTGCAATGCCATATTGCACACACACTATAAATGTGCATTAGACAATGAGGTGTGTTAATATCATGATGGGAGGGTGGAAATACACCACAACTTTTGTCCAAACAGAATCAGCCAAGGTTGCTGATTGAATTGTTTAACTCAAATGTTTCTTCTCTGATTTGTGACTCACTAGTGCCTTACTTCAACCCAACCCATGGAGGGACCTTGCCATGGCATTGGGCTTCTGTAATGATAATTTGTTGAAGCAGTAAGGCACAACAGGGTGTGGGTTATTGGTGATTTATCCGTGCCTTGCATTGTGCCTCACGATACACTGCACAGTGATGTAACAGCAGAAGAAGTGGGTCAAATTCTCAATAACTCATATCCTGAAGTTCCTTGATGCTATTATACACTGGGCCCATGTATGACATTAATTTTTTAATGTGCTTTATTATGTTTTTTATACATGCCATTCCTCAGCCATGGGCAATGCATGAATTACCCGTGGTTATGTTACATGTTTACACCACTGAGTCTACAGGACTTTCACACAGCATTTTATAATTTAATCATTACAGCTAACGCCTCCGTTCTATTTAACTTGTTCATTTTATTCACTACGTGAGATACAGGCAAACAGCAGAACATTGTGAATGACCACGAGTACTCTGAAATATTTTATTACAGACTATAGTTCAACACTGTCTGCATTGTCATTAATCTTGATATTGCACATCATGTTACACACTCATATTTATCACTGTGCAGGTACAGCACTGGTAGTGTGTGTGTGTGTGTGTGTGTGTGTGTGAGTGTGTGTTGGATACAGATGACAACACTTATGTTGCTGATATTACCAAATAACTGCTGTATGGTGATTGTCAACCTCTGGCCATTGAACCTAATACAGATTTAAAAAATGCTTGCCAGCTGTGCTTTACAAGTCATAATGGCACTGAGGTGTTACGATTCACCAATAGTTACAAGTCAAATATTGTGGCCTGTCACATATTCAGCAACCTTTTGTCTTACTTCATAGAAACACAGAAACACAGAAACATAGACTTTGACGTCAGATAAGGACCGCTTGGCCCACCTAGTCTGCCCATTTCCCTACCTAGAAGATAAGCTGCAGATCCTATTTAACCAACAGCCTATTTTCTTCCTACCCCCAACAGAAATTGCCTTATGTCTGTCCCATGCATTCTTGAATTCTCCCACAGTTTTAGACCCCACAACCTCCTCAGGAAGGCTTTTCCATGCATCCACCACCCTCTCTGTGAAAAAATACTTCCTCACATTGCCCCTGAGCCATCCCCCCTCTATCTTCAAATTGTGTCCCCTTGTTCTTGCACATCTCTTTTTCTGAAAGATGCTACCCTCTTGGACTTTGTTGATTCCACTGAGGTACTTAAACGTTTCTATCAAGTCCCCCCTCTCCCTCCTTTCCTCAAGGGTATACATATTAAGCTCCTTTAGTCTCTCCTCATATGGCTTCTCTTGCAGGCCCTGCATCATTTTAGTTGCCCTCCTCTGAACTGCCTCCATCCTGTCTATGTCCTTGAGGAGATGGGGTCTCCAGAACTGGATGCAGTACTCCAGATGGGGTCTCACCAACTGTCTGTACAGGGGGATAACAACTTCCTGTTTTCTGCTGGTGATACCTCTCCCTATGCATTCCAGTATCCCCCCAGCCCTTCCTACTGCCTTCTCGCATTGCTTGCCTACCTTAAGATCATCTGATATGATTACCTCTAGGTCTCTTTCCATTTTTGTTGTTGTTACTACCCCCCATTGTGTAATCTTCCCCTGGGTTTTTGTTTCCCAGGTGCATTACTTTGCACTTCTTTGCATTGAATCCTAGCTGCCATACTTCTGACCATTCCTCCAACCTTGCCAAGTCCCTTCTCATCCTTTCCATGCCTCCTTGTGTATCAACCCTGTTGCAGATCTTTGTGTCATCTGCAAAGAGGCATACCTTTCCTTCCAGTCCCTTTGCAATGTCACTCATGAAGACATTAAAAAGGACTGGACCCAATACTGAACCCTGTGGTACCCCACTAGTAACCCCTCTTTCTTCAGAGTGGACTCCATTTACAATTACCTTCTGTGTCCTGTTGTTCAGCCAATGTTTTACCCAGGCTACCACCTTGGAACCCACTCCCAGGCTGGTTAATTTGACTACTAATCTTTTGTGTGGGACTGTGTCAAATGCCTTGCTAAAGTCTAGGTAGGCCATGTCCACAGCCCCTCCCTTGTCTACTACTTTGGTCACCCAGTCAAAGAAATCAATTAGATTCATCTGACATGACCTTCCCACTGTGAACCCATGCTGTCTTGGGTCCTGTGCCTCACTGACCTCTAGGTACTCAACAATTCTTTCCTTCAGAAGTGATTCCATCACTTTCCCTACCACAGAGGTCAAACTGACAGATCTGTAGTTTCCGGCCTCCACCTTGGTCCCACTTTTGTGAAGGGGAATCACATCCACCTTCTTCCAGTCTTCAGGTACCACACCATACTCCCATGAGTTGTTAAAAAGCATAGTCAGTGGTGTCACTAGTTCTCTGCTTAATTCTTTTAGAATACTGGGGTGAATTCCATCTGGCCCCATTGCTTTGTCCACCTTCAGTTTTAGGAGTTCTTTCAGAACCCTTTCTTCTGTGAAAGGACTGGGATCAACCCCTCCTCTCCAGAGTGCTTCTGTTAATTGGATTAGCCACCTCCCCCATTTCCTCTTTTATGAATACTGAACAGAAGTATTCATTCAGTATCCCTGCTTTATCACTGTCACTCTCTGCCCACCCACCATCCATTCTATTCAGCTTCACTATCTCTCCCTTTGTCTTTCGACGCTCATTGATATACCTATAAAAGGTTTTACCCCCCTTCTTAACCGAGTTAGCTATCTTTCCTCAGTTTGTGCCTTTGCTATTCTGACTACCCTCCCTGCTTTCTTCTGCCTTAACTGGTGCAGTTCTCTGTCCTGCTCCTTCTGTGTTTCCTTATACTTCCTAAATGCTATCTTTTTCTCCCTAACCTTCACCGCCACCTTTTTGAGAACCATAGTGGCTTTTTCATTCATTTTGATTTGTTTATTTGCTTCACACAAAGGCTTGTTGCCTCTGTGATGGCAGTTTTGATATTTGCCCATTGTTGCTCCACCCCTCCTTCTAGCCTGTTTGCTAGTGCTTTTCTAAGGCACTCTCCCATCTTGCCAAAGTCAGCCCTCCTGAAGTCCAGAACCCTCACTTTTGTATGGCTTGACTCTGTAGCAGAGTTTATCGTGAACCACACTATTTGGTGGTCACTTGTTCTCAAATGGCTACCCACTTCTAGATCTGAGATCCTCTCACTGTCCCCATTTGAGAGTATGAGGTCTAAGATTGCTCCCTCATGAGTGGGTTCCAGAACTAGCTGTTTGAGGCATGCCACCTGAAGGGCATCAAGAATGGCCCTGCGTTTGGATGTGGCTGCTACAAAGGTGCTCCTGTTAACATCTGGCATGTTAAGGTCCCCCATCAACAGTATATCCCCTTTCTCTGTCATCCTAAGTATGCCTTCTATCATATCCTTGTCCATTCCCTCCCCCTGACATGGGGGTCTATATACAACCCCTGTGCGGATTGTGGTGCCATTTCCAGTCTCTAAGGTGACCCACAGTGCCTCCTCTCCTCCCTGTTTACTCTTTTGTTCAGTTGCTTTTATCCCTTCCCTTACATAGAGAGCTACTCCCCCCCTATTCTGCCCTCCCTGTCTCTCCTGTAGGTTGTGTACCCTGGTATGTTAACATCCCATTCATGGTTCTCTGTGTACCATGTTTCTGTGACTGCTGCAGTATCCAGGCATCCCTCTTCCATCAAGGCCACCAGTTCAGGGAGTTTGTTGCCCAGACTATGGGCATTGGTACTCATTGCCCTCCATTTCTTGATGGCCTTACCCCTTTTTGCCCCATCCCTGTCCTTATTGCATTTGTCACTTTCTCCATTTACCCCTGCGCTTCTCCCTATTGATATCTCTATGTTGGTGTCTACCTCACTTAGTACCCTGATATTTTGGGGGGAGCTAGGATTTCTCTGCTCCTTTCCAGTGCCTCCCCCCTTGGCTAGTTTAAATACTTGTCAATGAAGTATTTAAACCTATCACCTAGGATCCTTGTTCCCCTCCTGGACAGATGCAGACCATCATGCCAGTATAGGCCTGCATCCCTCCAGGTAGACCCCCAGTCTCCAATGAAGCCAAAGCCCTGAGCTCTGCACCAGTTTTTCAACCACTGATTGAATCCCATGGTGTGGAGCACCCTAGCCTCACCCGTGCCATAGACAGGCAGCACCTCCGAGAAGGTTACCGTGTGTGCTATTTGTCTAAGGCCCCTCCCCATCTCCACAAATGCTTCTTGCACTGCTCTGATCCCTTTCTTAGCCAGGTCATTTGTCCCTAGGTGGACAATGACATCCAGCTCCCTCCCCTGTGCAGCTGCTCCTGTGATCCTGAGGATTCGCTCCCTGTATCTCCAAGCCATGGTGCCAGGCAGGCAGGCACCTTACCTCCCTCTCCCCTTCCTCCCCCAGTTCTACCTTCCTAACAATGGATTCATGTTGTATTCTTCAAGCGTGATAAGTTGTTTGAAATAACAATAGACCACAACCAACACATTGAAGCAAAATGTGGATACAATGCACAGCACCAACATTTCATTGACGATGCCTGATTGGTGAGATCGATGGGTGAGTTAATCAATTCTCCTTTATATTATGCCTGCTAACACATATATCACTTCAGCATACTTTTGCAGTACAACTATATTGACACAATTTACACAGCTTACAGTGTATGCTTGTAGTGCATGGCAATTGTACACAGCATAGCTGTGATGCACTAAATTCTCTGCATGACATGCATTTGTGGGTATAGTTAATGATATCTTCAACTGGTTTTGCTACAGTGGTAGTGCATGTGCATGTATGTTAATTCAGCATAGATTGATGTCATTTACTGAACTTCTCAACGTCGACAGAGACCGACACCTAACCCATGTAATGTTTCATCTGCACTGCAGGTTATTGGCGTGCTTCTAGAAGAATTGGCTGGTAAAAGAATTCGAGAATAAGTATCTGAAGTCAACATAGTTGAACTACAGTTTGACGACATGCCATGTGTCATGATGGATGTTGAAGACACACCAGCAAAGAAAGATGTAGAAGTGCAGGTTTCTCCAAGGGATGTGCTGAATACATGCAATAAGAAGATTCAGGTGCATGTTCATGGAGTAAATCAAGGTATGTAATCTGCAATAATGTAATTTTAGTACCTGTTTTCACTCTTCATTGTTTCAGATAACTCAGTACTGTATTTACAGACACATGTTTATTTTGGTGTCATGCTGTTTGTTTCTTAAGGGTTGGTCATCCACACATGGTCATTAGTAGTTCAATAATGCAGTGTGGTGTACAACTTTGAAAAATCTATAAAGCAAAACAGCGTATTGTACTGTATAGTACAGCAGTGTGTTGTGTGGTGGAGTGTTGTTCACTATACAATTCCATCCCTTTCAAAATGCTGTTGTGCCACACTGCAAAAGTCATGGAAGGTGACTCCAAACTGCTATGACAGACCAGAGTTGTACAACCTCTCAATACTGCTAGAGTCATTTTCATCTTGAAAGCAAACGAAGATAAAAACACATGTTTCATATAGTACTATACACTATATGATGTATACTGAATGGGCAACTCTGAAGAACCATTCTGTTGTGCCACACAGTTGTACTGATTCCCTATGACATTGAGAGCAAAGTTGGGGATATGCATGGTAATCACAACACCTAGGTGTCAAAACCCACTGGTACTGCATATAGTTGTTCTTCCTCTAATTTTTATAGTGTACAATACTGTGTAACATATGTGCTTGTGAGTTTGATTGTTTTCAAGATGAAAGTGACTACAGTACTCTGTAGTGGTTGTATAATGCTGTTGTACCACAGCAGGGTAGAATCACATTCCCTGATTTTGGCATTGTTGTACAAAAGCATTTTTAAAGGAATGCAGTTCTATGCAGAACAACAGTGCACCATACACTACTTTTATAGTTCTGTATGGCAGCACATACAGAACCACATAAGTGTCATATGGAGTTGTGTCCATCATTACGATGATTTTGAGACTGAATCTCGAGGTATCCACTTGATCATCAAACAAAGTCTAGTGAAATGTCTTGTGGATAATGATCTGCAAGATGACCAACAGCACAGATTCATCCCTGGTAGATCATGTCAGACAAACTTGGTTGATTTTTTGGACTGGATCACGAGGGCAGTGGAAGAGGGTCATGTGATATATGTAGTCCATCTGAATTTCAGCAAGGCCTTTGATTCAGTGCCACATGGATGGTTGACCTGCAACTTGAGGAGTCTTGCTATAGGGTGTAAGCTAGCCAATGGGAAGAAAAGATGCTGAGGGACAGACAACACAGAGGGTAGTTCTTGGTGAAGAAGCACCGGACCCCAGGACAGTGAAAAGTAATGTCCTGCAGAGATCAGTACTGGCACAATTCCTGTTTAACATTTTCATTGCAGACCTACTGGTTGGGATCTAGAATGAGAGCCACCTGTTGGATGATGACACCTACATCTATGCTATGTTGGACTTGGAGGAGAAGGATCTGTGGGCGCTGGTGACTGGGCAATGAAACCACTCAGCCTAATGTAGGAAGGCAGCAGATAAGGCTAACAGGATGCTAGGTGCATATTAAGTGGGAAAGTACATACAATGGGGTGGGCAGTTGGGGGAGGAAATAGTTATTGGGATGGGGGACAGCTGCAGCCTAATGGGCTGAAGTGATGCACAGTCCAGCAGACCACATAGACCATAGGGCCTGTATGTACTGGCAAATGTGTATGTTTGTATCATGGGACCTAGGGTTTCAGATTCCCATGGACCTATGTAGCTTTCCTGTTGAGGTCAGAGGGAAGCATACCAACATTCGAATTTTCCTTCAGAAATAAAGTGGTCGGTCAAAGTATGTGCAGCAAGCAACCTGGATGTCAGCTGACCCAGCCTCCTACAGCACTGTCCCTCCCTTACTTGTCACAGTCCCCGCTGCCTCGATCCTTTCTTTTGCTTTGTCACATTACTTTATAAAAATATCTTGTGACCTACATGATACCAACCGATGTGGTAGGGCATTCCATTTAGACACCACCTCCTCTGCGAACTCACGCCTCCTCATCTCCATCTGAAATCTTTCTCACTCCAATGTTAGGCTATGTACCATCATTTCCATACTGTCCCACAGTTAATACACCCCCTCTGTGCAAGGTTTATTGATCCCCCCACATCACAATCAACATTGCAGTCATATCCCCCCTACCAATAATCTCCTCCACCTATTCATATCCTTTAGCCTGTCCTCATAGTCAGTTCCTTCCATCTCATCTAACATTTCTGTCACCCTCCAACCTGCCCTCTCTCCATTATCCTCTGTATTCTGCATTTGCCTCTGTTATTGGAGTTTGTCACAGGCTGTATTTGCAAAGTCCCTGTTCACCTCTTCAACCTCCCTTCAGTCCATCTCCCTCCTGCTCGGATTACTTTCCATCTTGCTTGGCCTGCCTCCTAGGCTCTTCCATAACCTCCATAGCTCATACCTTACAGTAGCCTTCCTCCGACAGACCATACACCCAACCTATCCTATCCCATTCGGTAAAATATCACCAACAGCTTAATCTGTTAATATGTTCCTTGCACACCCTGTCATGTCTTATTGCTTACTTATAAATGCTTCCAGTTCCTCATGGTTTTGTGAATTAATTTATGTTCACCCTTATATGGTTGAACTGCATTCCATAAACAGTAGTGTCTTCCCAGTATGATATGTGACTTGCAGTTCATCCTTATTGTTGATTTTGTATGCTATATGATAAATCAATTAAGATTCAGATCACCATCAGGGATAGACATCTCAGTTGTTTCCTATATTCCAAATCTGCAGGTGTTCAGGTGAAACCACTGTAGCAGGACATTGGCATCCAATGTGTTCTACTGGATGATAAATGTATGAACGACTTTGATGCAGATGTTGGCACAGACATCATCGACATGGAAGAAGATGTTGAATATTCTGAGAATGAAGATGATGATGACTATGTACCATCGTCTCAATGCGGTAGTGATGACAGTGCATGCTGCCAAGAAAGTTACAATGGAGGGGATATGGACTCCTCATTCACAATGAAGCCTGAAGGCACACTGCAGTCAGAAGCTAAATTTCTGTTTTTTCAGTCTTGCTTTATAAAGTTGCTGTCATGGTGCCACTGTCAGCACTGTGGAGAAACTGGTCTTGTGTTTCATAAAGGAGTCATTGGAAGCCTGCTGATTTTGACAACAGCATGTGAAGCATTTCATAAAACATCAGTGTGGCATAGCCAACCATACGTGACATCAATTCCAGCTGGCAATATACTTCTGTCTGCAGCAACACTATTCTCTGGTTCTACAGTGGCAAGAGTGACTTGTCTGCTTACGTTTGTTGGACTTCAATGCTGCTCCACTAGGACTTTCTTCAGGCATCAAAGTACCATCCTACTGCCGTGTATCAGTAAAGTTTGGAAATTCAAACAGGAGTGGTTGATTGCAGCACTACAATCTGAACGGCATGGACTAATCTTTGGTGGTAATGATCAGTCAGATAGTCCTGGACATTGTGCTAAGTATGGCACCTACTCAATGATGGAACTGTCTGCAGGCATTGTTCTTGATGTTCAGTTAATGCAGGTATGTCCATGCATGGTTGCACATAAATGGTTATGTTCATTTTCATGAGTCATGATGCTCAGATACATGTTTCTCAACATTTTTGACAGTACAAGTTACTTCACACTACTTATTACTTCAATAAGTGCCATGAAGATGTCACTGCCTTTATCTGTTACATTATCTGTTGCGGCCATAATGATGTGCATCTGACTGGGCCCTGATTTGTTTCACCAGCTGTCAAGCTTATCTTCAGTACAGTGACAGTTGGGAAATATTGCATAGATAGTGCGCTACTGTGATAGTTTGTCGATAGTTGAGAACATCGCACCATCTAATGTATATTTTTGGACAATAGGAATCCTGTCACATAGTTGCATACCGTGGTAACGTAAGATCATACTTACAGCTAGTGTTATGCTACTGTACTAGAACTACATTTTGGTCAATTTTTTGCTATTAGTGTATTTGAGCTGTGGTGCTTTGTCTCCCACACCACCATTTAGAAAAAGAAGCTCCCCCAGTGAAATAAAGTAATACAACATTTTACCCAACTCTAAGAATACCAGTACTACTAAAATCAGTCGTAAGACCTAGCAGCGAGTTTGATTCAGGCACTGATGTGTTGCGCACATCACCTGTTCCACTTATGCATTTTATTGTGCAAGCAGCATTTGTCCAATGTTCTCCACTAGTGTCCATTCCTCCTTCTGTTTACATGTCCGGTGTTTGTATCATCAGCAAAACTAGAAATTCTGCATTGTAGGTCATGTGCAATGTCACTGATGAAGCCACTGAATAGGAACATTCACATCACTGATTCATGTGGTACACCATAGGCCACCTTTATTTCTCTCGAGTGACACACATGTGCAACCACCGTGTGTTCTGATGCCTAGTCAAATAACTGCATGTCACACTACTGTGCTGCCCATCCCATATTCATTATATAGTGCGTAGTACACCATAATCGCAGTGACCCACTTCATTTCCCAAGAATGAGACTTTCAAGCATGTAACAAATTCTGCAAAGTCTGCAGCCCAAAAATGAAGGGTATGTAATTCTCTGTTGTGTGGATGCTGTTGACCGCATGCTCCACTACTATTACCCCATTCACAGAATGTGTCAAAACTTTAAATAATAAAAAGAGGCAATACTTCACAGCTTTTTAACCAATTTAGTTTTGTCTTCAAATCCCATAGAGCAATGAGTGTAGTGGTAGTACCCATATGGAGCTGGAAGGGTTGCGGCGATGTGCAAAGGCCATGATAGACTGGGGCATGGACATTGAGAAACTAATTACTGATAGACATTGCCAGGTATCCAAATGGGTGTGTGAAAACATGCCAAATACTGATCATCGCTATGATGTTTGGCATGTCTCAGAAGGTATGTTAACTACTAACACCCTTATGTTGGAATTCAGCACTGCACATGTCTGTTTTTTTTTTTCTTACATTTATACTTATGCACCCCTGCAGACCATGTCATCCTTCTGAGGTGCACACTCGGCCTCACATAGCACTCCCTGCCTGAACTCCTCGTGCATTAGTACTCCTTTCACACCCGACCCCAGGCAGGTCAGTCCCTCTGTCCATAGCTTTTCCCCATGGAAGGCTTGCAGGCCACAGACTCAAATGTGTATCAGAGCAGTGGGTGGCAACTGGGGAGGAGTATGACACATGTCCACTGGTGCCCTCTTCATCTCTATAGGTGGAGGGGGGATTTTAACTTTTCTTCCCCGTTCACCCGAGCATGGCGTGCAATTATGCCATGACGCATGGCAACTCTGTGGTCATCCACCGGGCTCCCCCCTCCTTTGCCAGTCTGCCTTCCTGTAGTACCTACAATCTCCATGGGAGTTCACCAGGATGCTGGTCCTTCCCACAGCCCATCCCCTGTGAACCACTGGCGCGCCACTTTGCTCCAGAATCAAGGTTGACAGTGTGGTGCGAGGTGTGATGTCCAGTGCATCACCTGAGCTCCACCGGGCCTGCTCACATATCCATCTTTTGGCTTGGGTATCATGTTGCATGTCTACCAACATGCTGCAAGGTGAACACAAATGTAAATCTGTAGTATGAGGTTGTAGGACACATGACATTAATTATAACTTCTACAATATCACTGCGTAGACTTCAAATCATCAATCCACTTAATTTTTAGGTGTTAAAAGATAATTTAGCTTGATGCATACCTGTTATGTAATAAAGAGAGCATTGGTTTACAGTTTTTGGGGTGCGCAAATACAAAGAAGTTTGATAGTGAAAAGAATATTATGAAGGTTTACAACCCATTTAATATTGTGATAATTGCATGCGGCCAAGACAAATCAGCATCCCACAAGCAACATTGTTTGTCATTACTCACATGCAGGCATTAAAAAAAAGATAATTTCAAATATAAAGGACGATGATGTTATTCAACCATATATTACCTCCATCTTAAATCACCTGTACTGGTGCTTTGGATCTACTCCTGATGGTGATTGAGACACTGTCATTGCCAAATGGAGATCTGTGGCATAGCATGTACAAAACATTCACAGGCACAGCTTTGCAGAATTCAGTGAATGCGCACATGGACCTCTAACTGACACTGATAAAATGAAGCAGTGGATACCAGCATGTAAGTACAGCTGGAATGTATATCAGTGCTTTCACTGTGTTCAACTCAACATATGTAAAGCACGCATATCCTAGCGTGACACTGATATGTACTGTTTTGCACTTCATATATAGTTATGTGGGTGGTGGTGGTGGATGAATTGTAATAGAGGAGCAATGGCTAGCTTTGAAATCCTCTATTCCATGATAAACAATCGCACACTGTATTGATTGTGAAGAAAGACAGATGAATGATAGTTAAAACTTGTCAGCGAAAGGACAAATGACATATTTGTGGACACATTGTGGTATACTTTTGCTGTGAGCTTTAAACCTGTTAGATGTGTACATTTCAAAAAATGAAGCATGAGCACAATGATATAAGTGATGACACATGTCTTGGTATTGGTAGTAGTGAAATACCCACACACCCAGATGGATACCCGTACATCCACATGCTAAAGGTACTCAACCTCCTAGATAGGGCATAACCACACCTCTTGTGTGCGGTTATCTCGGTAATAACAACACCCTTCTATGTCTTATTGATTACACATTGAATACTGATCAGTGCAATATGAACTTCACTAATGATATCTGCAACATTGAGATATCATAAAGTAATTTTGTCATTTGTGTGTTAGCCTCAAAGATGTCCGTAGAGTTGGACAAGTTGGTGAACAACACTCGTCTGTGTAATGACATCTCCAAACTGTCACCTGAATACCAGACATCTGACCTCGAGGCATATCATTCCCTTTTTCTTCAGTTTGCGCCAAAGATGTTTGTGTTTTCCTATGAAGGAATGAAGTGCCGGTAACAGCCATGTGAAATTATATAGCTTTATTTTTACAGTGTTCATGTATTTAGCCAAGCATGTGTTATCTTCTGTTGTTTACAACACAGTCATACACTGAGTACCTGTTATTACAAATGATATTGAAGATAGTGTGTTGTGTTTTCTCGTTACCACAGTACTATGGGAACAGGTCAGGTTTCCTTTATACTAATCGTAATCAGTGGCACGTAGTGGGAATTATCTGTGATAAGAGTTTTGAAATTCCATGCAATCAGGGAACTGTATATTGGTGTAATGCATAGTATGCTTGTGACTCACCTTACAGTGGTTCATGTAATGACATGTGTTGTTTTTCATAATTTTCAGCACACTGCTAGCAGCTATGCATTACAATGAAAATTCAAGACACAAACAGGCAAGAACTACAGATGGGGAGAAGCGGTACTCGATCCACTATCCGAAGTATAAGAAGGGTGGTTACGTGGTGAGGAGCATACAAGTGCAATCAAGTCATGGTGAGCATCAAAGTGTATCACCACATTTTGGTACTGTTTTCCATTTCAACCCTAGGGATGCACACAGTGAATGATCTTGACAAGCAGGTAGAAGCAGGGAAAGATGTAACAGAGGGTAAGGCAAGAATGGAGGAAGGAATAACACAGGCTAATAAGAAGGGATTCAATACCATCATCCATCATATAGCCATGTTTGTGCTGGAAGCTAGGAACTAGGTGGGCTATGAATTCTGAGACTTGCCCTGGTTAGCAATTGATCGCCATTATGCTGAACCCAGCATCTGTTGCTCCTACCGTGATGCCCTACACTATTGTTTGTTTTGGGGGGCCTTCTCACTCCTGTCTTTTGAGTAAGCAATAAGACATGGCTGGGTGTTGGTAGTACTGCGGTCTCATGCCTAACAACGCCTCTGGGTGTGCGGGTATCTCAGTACTACCAACACCCAGCCATGTCTGATTGCTTATATAAAATAGGCCCATTGGCAAATTTGAAAAGAAGAACATCCTAAAAGTTTTCAAAGTCACAAAAAATAGAGTAAAATGTTGCTAAATGATGTTAAATAGTGCTTCCATGGATGTTTATTCACCTGACAGTCATCTGTCTTTCTTCATACACAATACATTGTATGATTGTTTACCATGGAGTACAAGATTTCAGAGCTCTGCATGTTCAACCCCCCCCACACACACACATGCACAGAATGGTAACATGGAATACATTATTTAGACATTCTTCATAAATCAACTGGCATACAAACAAAGACACACACACAGGCCTGAAGTAGAGCCAGAACCTCAATTTTATCTGCTGCCAGGTAAGGGACGAGGAGTTCGCTGACAAAGTGGTAGGGACAGGATGGGGAAGTCTCATTCTCATCAAAGAAACACCAGCAATAGAAACTGTGAATAGTACTTGATTTTTAAAAATTGTATATGTGTGCGGGGGGATGACCATGAGTGTACTTACTTACTTACTTGTTTTAATTTAATGAACTTTTATTTATAGGGACGGATCAAAGTTTTTTATATATGAGTAAAGGCTGCATCCATGTTTGTGATGGATACTAGGAAATAGGTGGCTTATGAATTCTGTGATGTGCCCTGGTTGGCAGACACTTGTTTTAGCCAGTGATGGCACTCTGCAAATGTAATGGCTAGAAGCAAGTCTCAGCCAATCATGACACAGAGATTTATTTGACCACTTTATATAACACTTTCTGCAAGGTTGTCACTTGTCACCCTCTGTACCTAATTTTAAGCTACCCTTACAGCTATGTATGACTGCAACCATGGCTTCAATGAACCATTTTCCACTCTGATTTACATATTGCCTGTCCACCAAATAGTGGTCAACAATGAAGCAATGCAGTCAATCATGTAGGTGACCCTGAGAGTTATGAATTTCTTACATAGACATGACAGTGGTTGCTGGCAGATATCAACCATCTCATTAAGCAACCTGTGATGTATACCTCTATTTGAATATATGCCGTGTGTGACCAGTGCTTCATCTCCCATTACTTTCTTCACCCTCTCACTGGTAATTTATAACTCATTTTCACCATATTCATTTGAGGGTATAGTCACACTAGTGTGGTGTTGGTTATTTTACAATGGTTATGTTCTTATTGTGAAAGATATCTCTTTCTTTCATTACACAGAGTATGTGAAAGACTGGCTGGAAGAGGTATTACAGATGTGTGAAAGTCACACTGATGAACACAAACCTGATGACACAAGCAAACCCATGTCACTCTGTGCTTCATTTGTACATCCAGATAAGAAATCTGCAGTGGAAGCTCATAAATCAAGATTCAATAAGACTTTGTCTTAGTCACTGTACTACAACAAGAAAACAGTGCATGGACAAAAGTAAATGACAAGCATAGATTTGATACCAGTCCATGGCATTTGGTGATGTACTGAATGGCTAACCTGACACTGATGAATAATTTCTCGAATGTCTGCCACCCCGTAGCACTGTGGCTTGTCTTCATTTTCTACTGTGTTTCAATAACAGAAAATCGATGTGCTACACTGCAATTCTGAATACCATCACATTATGACCATTGTACAGATATACATTGAAGAATAACAGTTTATGGGTTTAATGACCATTACTACAGATATGGGGGGTGCCAGAGATTGCACTTATCTGTAGCACTCATTTTGTATGTACCAGTTCTTCTCTAACTTAATAGGGTGACTACAGTTTAATTTGGTTACTGAACATCACAAAATCTGAAGTTGGGGACTTCAGAAACTAACGGCAGAAAAGGATCTCAGGGCACAATGATTATGGCCATTTGCCTAGCATCCATTATGCATTACCCTGATTCCCCAACCACCCCACTATCAACAGCACTATGTGTCTGTCCCATGCCTTCTGCCCCCCACAATGAATTATTGCCCAAGTCTTACCTAGGCAGCCCATTATAAGTGTGAACAACCATCTCAGTAAAGAATTTCATCCTGATGTTGTCCTAAACCTGAACCACTCTAGTTTGAGATTATGATGTGTTTTTGTGTAACACTTCTTCAATTGCAAGTGGTTGTCAGTAGTCACCTTGTTTATTCCTTCTTTGTTCTTGAAGGTCTGTATCATGTCACCTCTCTCTCTCTTCTCAGCTCCACAGGCTACATGCCCAGGGCTGCCAGCCTCTCCTGATATGGCTGGTGACTGAGACCCTTTACCATCATGGTTGCCCTCCTCTGTACCAGTTCCACTATATCTACATCTTTCTTTGTGAAGTCCCCAAAAACTGGACCACATATTCCAGATGTGGCCCAAATATCTTCCACCCCCATATGGTTACCCAACACCCCTAATGCCTGTCAGGCATACTACTTAATATTTGAAAAAGTCATCCCGTCCACAATCCAGCAGCTTAACTTTGCTCCAGTGGAGCGATGCCAATGCGTGACTCATGAACCACACTGTGTAGTTGTCAGTTGTACTTTGCTTAGTCACTACCATTACCGCAGACTCACTGATGCCATTTGTAAACAGCAGTCCCAGCACTGTTTCCTCTCCTGTTGGCTACTGACACCATCATGCTGTCATCAGGTGGGTGGTTTGTTCAGAAGTAGAACACCAGTTGTGTTCTATTATCCTGATTATGTACCCATGATGGCATTTAATGAATGACCTATTCAGCTGTCATTCCTGGCAATCAAGTTACCTAAACTTTGGTACCCCTACCACCCTTTCACACCTAGATGATGCCACTAACTATGTACTCCATCACAAGCCCCATCCACACCTTCCCTATCTTGATAACCCATTGATGAGCACTACCCTCTCCAGCCCCTTCATTTCATTTATTCAAATGATATAGACACAAACAAATATGTGACCAATGATTTCAAAAGTGTTTTTTTAATGATAGTTAGTTGAACCATTTGCACAAGTTCATTACTGTTCAAGATAATAAAAATTGCAACTTTTATAACATGTTTGTTGATTAATAAACACTACTGTTACTCTCTTTATGATGAAAACATGGCATGAGCTAATCCAAGATTTGATACTTGAAACCAACATATTCCTGAGATGGTAATATATTCCTGATTCAGTGAATGGCACCAGCTGGCAGTGGAACATGTACTTGATGTGCAAAATACCCCCATGGCTATCGAACTAACTCCCTGTATGCAGTGTAATGATATTGCCTATGGGCATAAAGAAATAAATAATAAATCATTAAACTTAGTTATGAGAGTTGATGTTGTGTCATGTCCAAAATGTGGAACACCACAGTGGTTGTGCCTAATTTTGGTAAACTGACAGTCTATGTACAGTAGTACAATGGCATCCATGCATATTTCACACATTGAAATATGAAGTGATATACTGATTGCTGGAGGCCATGCATTGTGGTAGGCTAACAATGTGTGACTCCATGTAAAGCATAACTGTATGTCAAGTCACGTTTGAAACAAAATAACTACTGCTCTACTTGGACATGGGCAATGAAGGACAGGACAGCATTCCATGTTGTTGTTCTGTGGTACTAACAGTAGTATTGTAGCACCACAACATAACAACATCAGTAATGCTGCATAACAAGGTTATCCTGGGTGTGGAATAACATGCATGACAGTATTACACATACAGCATATATTGATAGTAAGGTATGGGCAAACATACATTCGAAAGGCTGTGTGTTTCCATCGGGGAAGTGGGCAGAAAATAACATAAAAAACAAAGCACAGCTATACCCAACAGGGCAATGCTGTCATCTGCACCATGAGATGCAAAGACATCCATAGTTCTATGTGGTTTACTATACTGTATTTCTCATAGCATATTTTTTTTTCACAATGAAGGGACAGACTGAGACCCACGTGAAAAAAAAATTACATTAATTTATTATTGCTACATATACAAATGAAACCTCAAGAATTCTGAAAAGTAAAAGGTATGATTATGAAAAATGGGTGAATAGTATGGACCATGCTGTGGAATACATGAGACATTTTTAATTTTACAATGGTGTATGAAAACCCTTTAACCTCATTGGTCAAAACATGTCACATGACTGTGGGTAACTCCTGCATAACCCTTGCCTGAGGAATGACATTTATAAAAAAACATAATTAAACACGTTTTAAATTTATTTTGCACGAGTCCATTGTATAATAGCAATAAGACACTCCAGGGTGTGATTTATTGGGTGATTTACCCACTTCTTCTGTGGTTAAGTCACTCGGCCGTGCCTCATAACACACCACACAAGGAGTGGGTAAATCTCCAATAACCCACACCCTGTTGTGTCTTACTGCTTATTTATATCATGTAAATACGTGAACAGCCAATGAAATAGTCAGACTGGCAGTTTACCATCAGTGTAAATCCTCTGATAATCACTGGCTGTTGAGCAAATAGACAATGGGGTAAGGAAATCCTGTAACATAGAGAATAATGTATGGGCAACCATACACAATAAGGCTGTGTTTCCATTGAGGGGTTGCTATGACAGCATATGAACATCGAGAGCTATGCTCGAGATGTCCATGCTATCATCTCAACCCTGAGATGGAAACACATGCCAAGTTGTGTGTGGTTGACCATATTTTATTTTTTATAGTATATATTTTTTTATACTACAGTGACAGACCCTCACTGAAGTGAAAACAAATTTTTTTGCCATTTCTTTGTTTTACTCCCATATCAAAATCAAATTTCCAGACTTTGGCAAAGGTAAAAGGAATGACTTTGGGCACTGGGTGGTTAGTAAGTAGCTAGGTGTATCGTAAATTATAAATTTAAAATTGTATGACCTTTGCACTGTGTATAACAACTGTTCGGAGTGTCCATAATAACACTTTAGTATGTGCTTAATGGTTTAGAATGTGCTTAACAAGGATTTTGAGCAGGCTGAATGTTATACATAACAAAGGGTAACTATATGCTGTATCATTGTTAAAAACACGTCACATGTCCATGATAAACAGTCCAGTATACCCACTGAGAACGTTTTATATAAGTGTAAAAAAAAACTTTGAAAAGTGTATAATAGCTATGTACCATGACAGGGAGTGCATATGTGTGTGGAGTTAGCAGTTTGGGTGTGGTTAAGTGCCTCATGACAGAACAGCACAAAATGTGGTAGAAACACCAATATACCCACTCCCTGTCATGGTATGATGCTCTATTGTCTGACATTTGAACAGTGCATAGATAGATAATACTGGATGGGCAAAAATGCACAAAGAGTGTGTTCTGCCACAGTGGAGTTCTGATTACCTCTGATTTCGAAAGTGAAGCTTGAGATGTCAATGGGAAACAGAACCCCGAGCTGCCAAGAAACACAATGCTTGTGCACAAATTTGATCATTCTGTATTATTTATAGTGCATAGTACTCTGTGGAATTAGTGTTTGTGAGTTATTTTACTTTCAAAATTAAAGTGACTCATGCAGTCTCTAGAGGTTGTAGAATGATTTTGTACCACAGCAGGGTAGAATCTCATTCCCTTACCTTTGAACTGTGAAAAAATGGCATAGGCAAATGAAAAAGATTGAATTATGCACTGAAAAACACTCCAACATGCACTATATACTGGTTTGCATGTTCATGACAGCAACCTTACAATGTGCATAATGGGTTTGATTCTACAGAAAAGAATGAGAGCCCTAGTCAAGTAGCACGCACGGTAACCTTCTCGGAGGTGCTATCCATCTATGGCATAGGAGAGGCTAGGGTGTTCCGTACCATGGGATTCAATCAGTGGTTGAAAAACTGGTGTGAAGCTCAGGGATTTGGCTTCATTGGGGACTGGGGGTCCACCTGGAGTGAGGCAAGCCTATACTGGCATGATGGGCTGCATCTGTCTGGGAGGGGAACCAGGATCCTAGGTGATAGGTTTAAATGCTTCATTGGCAAGCTTTTAAACTAGCCAAGGGAGGTACTGGAAAGGAGCAGGAAAATCCTAACCCCCCCAAAAAAATCACGGTAGTAAGAGTGGCAAACACCAATATGGAGGTGTCAATAGGGAGAAGGTCAGGGGTAAATGGAGAAAGTGACAAAGGCAAGAAGGATAGGGATGGGGCAAAAGGGGGTAAGGCCGTCAGGAAATGGAGGGTAATGAGTACCAATGCCCGTAGTCTGGGCAACAAGCTCCCTGAGCTGGTGGCCTTAATGGAAGAGGGATACCTGGATATCGTAGCAGTCACAGAAACATGGTACACAGAGAACCATGACTGGGATGTTAACATACCAGGGTACATTAACCTACAGGAGAGACAGGCAGGGGAGAAGAGGGAGGAGTAGCTCTCTATGTAAAGGAAGGGATAAAAGCAACTGAACAAAGAGTAAACAGGGAGGAGAGGCACTGTGGGTCACCTTGGAGACTGAAAGGCACCACAATCCGCACAGGGGTTGTGTACAGACCCCATGTCAGGGAAGGAATGGACAAGGATATGATGGAAGGCATTCTTAGAATGGCAGAGAAAGGAGATACTGTTGATGGGAGACCTGAATATGCCAGATGTTAACTGAGCACATTTGCTGCAGCAACATCCAAGAACAGGGCCATTCTTGATGCCCTATAGGTGGCAGGCATTAGACAGCTAGTTTCGGAACCCACTCGTGAGGGAGCAATCTTAGACCTCGTACTCTCAAATGGGGGCAGTGAGAGGATCTCAGATCTAGAAGTGGGTTGCCATTTGGGGACAAGTGACCATCAAACAGTGTGGTTCACGTTAAACTCAGCTACAGAGTCAAGCCATACAAAAGTGAGGGTAGTGGACTTTAGGAGGGCTGACTTTGTGAAAGATGGACAGTGCCTCAGAAAAGCACTAGCAAACAGGCTAGAAGGAGGTGTGGAGCAACAATGGGGAATTATCAAAACTGCCATCACAGAGGCAACAAGCCTTTGTGTGAAGCAAATAAACAAATCAAACGAAAGACAAAGCCACTATGGTTCTCAAGAGGTGGCTGAAAGTCAGGAAGAAAAGACAGCATTCCAGAAATATAAGGAAACACAGAAGGAGCAGGACAGAGAGCTGTACCAGTTAAGGCAGAAAGAAGCAGGGAGGAAGTCAGAATAGCAAGGCCCAAACTGAGGAAAAGATAGCCAACTCAGTTAAGAAGGGGATAAAACCTTTATAGGTACATCAGCAGCGTAGAAAGACAAAGGGAGGGATAGTGAGGCTGAATAGAATAAGCGGTGGGTGGGCAGAGGGGACAGTGAAAAGCAGGAATACTGAACGAATATTTCTGCTCAGTATTCACAAAGAAGGAGAAGTGCCTAATCCTATTAACAGAAGCACTCTTGATAGGGGGTCGATCCCAGTCCTTTCACAGAAGAAAGGTTCTGCAAGAACTCCTAAAACTGAAGGTGGACAAAGCAATGGGTCCTGATGGAATTCACCCCAGAATTCTAAAAGAATTAAGGAAGGAACTAGTGAAACCACTGGCTACTCTTTTTAATAAATCATGGGAGGATGGTGTGGTACCGAGGACTGGAAGGCGGATGGATTCCCTTCACAAAAGTGGGACCAAGACAGAGGCAGGAAACTACAGACCTGTCAGTCTGACCTCTGTGGTAGGGAAAGTGATGGAGTCACTTCTGAAGGAAAGAATATTTGAGTACCTAGGGTCAGTGGAGCACAGGATCCAAGGCAGCATGGGTTCTGAGCGGGAAGGTCATGTCAGCAGAATCTAATAGATTTCTTTGACTGGGTGACCAAAGTAGTAGACCAGGGAGGGCTGTGGACATGGCCTACCTAGACTTTAGCAAGGCATTTGACACAGTCCCACACAAAGATTATTAGTCAAATTAACCAGCCTGGGAGTGGGTCCCAGGGTGGTAGCCTGCAAAACATTGGCTGGACAACAGGACACAGAAGGTAATTGTAAATGGAGTCCACTCTTGAAGAAAGGCGGTTACTAGTGGGGTACCGCAGGGTTCATATTGGGTCCAGTCCTTTCTAATGTCTTCATCAGTGGCATTGCAGAGGGACTGGAAGGAAAAGTATGCCTTTTGCAGATGACACAAAGATCTGCAACAGGGTTGATACACAAGGCGTGGAAAGGATGAAAAGGGACTTGGCAAGGTTGGAGGAATGGTCTGACGTATGGCAGCTAGGATTCAATGCAAAAAGTGCAAATAATGCACCTGGGAAACAAGAACCCAGGGAAGAATACACAATGGGTGGGGAGGTAGTAACAACAACAAAACAGGAAAGGGACCTGGGGGTAATCATATCAGATGACCTTAAGGTAGGCAAGCAATGTGAGAAGGCAGTAGGGAGGCGGGGGTATACTGGGATGTATAGGGAGGCATCAGCAGCAGAAAACAGGAAGTTGTTATCCTCTGTACAGACAGTTGGTGAGACCCCATCTGGAATACTGTGTCCAGTTCTGGAGACCCCATCTCCTCAAGGACATAGACAGGATAGAGGCAGTCAGAGGGAGGCAACTAAAATGGTGCAGAGTCTGCAAGAGAAGCCGTATGAGGAGAGACTAAAGGAGCTTAATATGTATACCCTTGAGGAAAGAAGGAGAGGGGGACATGATAGAAACTTTCAAGTACCTCAGTGGAATCAACAAAGTCCAAGAGGGTAGCATCTTTCAGAAAAAGAGACTTGCAAGAACAAGGGAACACAATTTAAAGATAGAGAGGGCGGTTCAGGGGCAATGTGATATTATTTCACAGAGAGGGTAGTGGATGCATGGAACAGCCTTCCTGAGGAAGTTTTGGAGTCTAAAACTGTGGGAGAATTCAAGAATGCATGGGACAGACATAAGGCAATTCTTGTGGGGGACAGGAAGATATAGGCTGTTGGTTAAATAGGATCTGTGGCCTATCCTGTAGGTAGGGAAATGGGCAGACTAGATGGGCCTAGCGGTCCTTATCTGCTGTCAAAGTCTATGTTTCTATGTTTCTATGTTTCACTGCTAGATCAGAACATAAAAATTGTACAAATCATCACACATGTACCATATTAAACAGATCAATGTAACATACTCATGAGCGTGGGCACCAATCATTCCACCATGGTATTGACAAAAAGTGAAGTAGGCAGCTTGGAGGACCCATAAGTCCAAGCACACAGTCGTGAACCCTGGATGCAACACAATGCAACTGAACTCATCAACAGGATCACGCACCTCTGCTATCTCACGACAACACACAGACTCTGTCGAGGATGGCATTGGGACATAAAAATTGCAGATACACCTAAAATGTAGAAGAAAAAATGTCAGGGTCCATTGTCAAACAACAGACACTTGTACATAGAACATATCACTATGATGCATTGTGATGTTGCGCATGACTGACAAAGATACACTGCAGGATATGCTCCACCACAGTGTGGTACAGGAGCAGAAAGATAGGTTGTCTGTGCCTCTATGAAAGCTATTATGCCTGTTCATAGGTTATGGCAGTGTAAAGTATGACTGCAGGGCAAGGGTTGTACTACCAGTACATAAACAGGGAAGAGAAAAGCTAATGGAGAACCACAGACTTGTCACCATTACCACAGTAATGGCCAAGGTCATGTTGGTGAGTAAACGCCTGTAAGTTAATAAGCTCATGGTCAATAAACAGCATGGTTTTGCTAAATGGAGGTAATGACAGAAGACATTACTATACTTGCTTGACTGGGTGACGTGTGTACTGTACCAAGGGTGCACTGTACATGGGGACTAAATGGATTTCAGCAAGACATTTAACACCATGCCACAAATAAAGTTTGTGTATACACCAAAAAGCATAAGAGTGTGTGACAAAATACAGTAAGGCTGGAAAGCTGGATATCTGACAGGACCAATACGGTGATAGTGAGCATGCCGCAATGAAGAACAAGATCTATGTTGAGTGTGACCACCACCGCACCCAGGGTTCAGTGCTGGTGCCAACACAGTTCAGTATGTACATGCCACATGTGGCAAGAATGCACATGGGCAACATGTACCCACATTGTGAATACACAATTGGTGGAAAGAATATCTTGACTCAGGGCCCATGGTATGCTGTAAAGTACAGGCAGGGTAATTACAATTCTCAGTAAGTTTTTCATGACTCCCGCACAGCAAGCCTTGATGACAACAAAAGTACAGTATGGTGTCCAGCTATGGAGGCCTCATATCCCAAAAGAACGTACATTCCATATCAATGGTTCTCATAAAAAGTACGTAAATGGTGCCTGTGATGGAAGACAAGCCATGTATGAACACAGACGGAGGGTACTGGAGATATATACACTGGAGGCAAGACTGGATACAGACTACATACTTGAGACCTGGAAGTATGTAACAAGGATACATAGTGTATGGTTGACTCAAAAGCGTATGGGTTCAGCCACCAACTGCAGTGGGAACTGCAGTTTATGGTACATGTGCATGGGCACTGCTTTACTGAAACAGTTGTGGAAGCCTGTAAGAAGTTCACTTCACATACACAATAGTGGATGGGACACTACGCAGAACCACTGTGTTGTGCCAGAGAAGGGTTCTGATTCCCTCTGACTTCGACAGCGAAGGTCGAGCAGTCCATGGGAATCAGAACAAGGAGGTCACAGAACACAGCAGTTATGCATAAAGTTTCTTATCCTGTGTTCTTCTAGTGCATAACATTATTGTCTTTTTTTTATCATTCATAATGAAAGTCACTCATACTGTATAGTGGAGTTCACTATTCAGTATTTTCTATGAGAAGTGAGTAGAAGTTCAAGAATACTGTCTTACAACAGACCTAAGTAGAGGAAAGCAACAATGGGTCAGCACTACAAGTGGTTGTGCTGCAGTGCTGACATTGCTAATGCAGCAGAACAACAGAATGACACTAGTGCAGCAGAACAAGAATATTCCACGCATGGAATGCAATGCATGATGGCATGCCACTATACCCCATAAGATGTTTGGGGACTACACTGTGGCAAATTGCAAATAGCATGGGTTATGCACATGGTGTTAGTGTGATGTGACCAAGGTGAGAGGAGGATAAAATAAAATGAGGTTGGTAGATACAGGCAGACTGGATGGGACGAGGGGTACAATTGTGCTGCAAATTTCTGCACACAAACAGTCAGCAGCATCCTGCCTCAATACAACCAGTGGCAATACATTACAACTGTGTAGTGCACCAGCAGTAGTACAGAAGTAGACAGAGACATTGTCAGCTATTTAAGCAGTAATGCCCAACGTGATCTGTGTTGTGCTTCGATAACATCATGCCTAAAATGGCTGGAAATGAGACTGCAGGCCGAGTGCATCCAGTACCTGAGATGTGATGTTATCCAATGACAACACACACACCCTGGAGGGCATTATTGCTATTATATGAAGGCCTGTTGTTATACAGAATAAAAAAGAGCATTTTAAAAAAAAATGTTTTTGTTATTAAGGAAGCATATTTTTGTTTCTTAAGAGAGGATACAAAAAAATCAAATAAAGCTCCAAGCAATCAATAGGTTCACAGTGAGGCTGAGACTAGAACCATAGTGTTATACTGGGATAACATCATGGATAAAGTCCCAGACTAACCAATCAGAAACCATGATTCTTTCTTGCCATTCTATAATATTGCTTATGTTATGCACAGATAGGTTACCAGAGCTACGCAACCATGGGCAAGGGGAATCAGTATGCACCCGAGAAATGCGTTAGCAGTGTATAATGCAAACCACATCATCTCTCACTGGTCACATGTTACTAGAGTTCCCAGAATAGTACATCATGAACGCAATGTGTGAATAACTGTTTTTGGTATATGAGACTGCAACAATGCATGAAAAGCATACCGGTCAGTGTTGCCAATACGGACCAAGTCCTGTTGTTCATCAGGAACGTGCACCGAGTTGGAATAGGCGTCAAACTCTTCAGGCATCATTGTTGGCTCGAATTGATAAGGCTGCATCCCAAAAACGGGTTGCTCATTTGCAGAATCAGACTCATCATGTCATCCGAGGCAGAGTCCACAGTGTAGTCGCTCACACTTGAATTATCCTCATCCATGACTTCGCCTGTAAAAATAAATCACAATAACTTCATTTTTTGTCAAAGACCATAGACAGATACAAATAACAGTCTTGCATAACAATAATAAACTACAAAATGTAGCAATTGTCAACCACGCACAACTTGGCATGTGTTTCCATCTTGGTATTCAGATGACAGCAAGAAAATGTTGACCTTCGCTCTAATGATTCATATGCGATCATCTAAACACCTTGATGGAAACATTGCTTTTACATAGCTAATAAAATAAAAAAAAATAAAAAGGCAATTACTGAACACTTAGAAAGGAATGCGCCACTTAGCAGAGTTCAATGAAAACAGGAATATGCAACTGTGGAAGTGTGAGTAGAAAGCAGTGCTGCCACGACAAGGCCCTTACATACAGGCACTGATCAAACTCAAAAAGAGAAATGTTAGTCAAAAAGAACTGGACAAATATTCACAAATTGAGAAGTACAGACAGATACTGAACAGTGAAAGTAATACATGATTTGCAGAAATACTGTTTGATAACAGTTACCCAATCATCAATCACTTGACAGAGTGTTAGAATGAAGAATGGAACTATAATCAATGGGATGTAGAAGTCATGTTACAGGGTATTGCATGAGTTGAATACTGTCACAGAGGCAGTGGTTGAACAAGCAACAGAAAAGTGATTCATGGGACCTCTGCAGGGGAGTGCTGAGAAAGCATGTCCTACAAAATATCTGGAAAAATGCAAAGAATGGGTGAGCTGTGATATCAGTGAAATGGATAAGAAAAGTGTATCAGGGACACATTGTTCAGAAATCATACTTGTTAGAGGAAATGCAGATTCAGATTGATATATGAGGAATGTTACTGTTCTTTATATATGGAGCTTTGGCAGGTGGTGGTGGTGGTGGTGGTGGGGTATGCACAAAGATAACACATAAATGTTTAGTGACCACTGTTGTGTGACCATTCAACGCTGGTGTGTCTGCTGAAGTACCTTGACCCAGGGTGAGAAATTGGCGAGGCAGCAGGTGTAGTCAAAGTGGGACAAAGAATAGTGCTAATGGAGCACTGCAATGTAAACACAGAGAATGGGGAGAAAGATTACAGTACAGATTCAGTCCACCATGGGGACATCCACTGCTCACTCTATATGAAACCTGTAGAGCACTGCAGAAAAATACTGTGGTGGAATGGTCACAGTGCTGTATCCATGGAGATGAGGGGTGAATATTAGCATTGCAGTATGTACCACTGTCATATGGAAACAGTAAATATACTGCCCAAGGAATGATACACCACCCCAAGAGTGCTCTGCCACTACCAAGTCAGTACACAGCATGCATTGCACAGCATCCAACAAAGACTGTGCGGCAACTATAGAAGAAAAACACAGAACTCACACCTGTGTACTCTGCTGACAGTACAGTTGCTGCAAAAGAATGCATTGCTCTTTATAACAGTGTGCCACCTCTACACTGTGTTACACAAGTGGCATCAACAACATATGGGCTATGTCATCTTCAATATACTTGAAATTAAATAAAGTACAGTACATGAATGCAAGGTGAGAGTAGGTGATTTAGAGGACACATCTGGGGATATTACATCACTGACAGGGTTGTGAGTAACATGATCACTGCAGCATAATGTGCTGTGGGAAATTATTTGGTGGATAAATACCACACAGATGAGGATGTCCACAACTACTTCCATCAAACACATAGACAGGGATGAATTATGACCAGAGAAGGTTACTGTGTGTGTGTGGGGGGGAGGGGGAGAGGACAACAACATAACACAAACTGGGACATGGTGTGCTAGACATAGCTACACAATCAAGTTTGACATATCTCTGTCTTGCAGCACATCATTGTGCAGCAAAATGCTGGACAAGTGACAGTGCTGTGAAATATGTGGCAATACTGAATAACTGACATTGCTACATGACATTCATGTGAAATACAAGAAATACATACATTGAAATCACAACACTGAGCTGTTATACCATGTTGTTACTTGCACACAGCTATAGATGTGTTGCATGATGTGCAGTATGTGCAAATATCTGGTAACACACTCATGATAAACTGTATTACACTGTCATCTCCCACAAGAATTCCATACACTCCTCACAGTTTTATACCATTCAGTTGTACAACATACAGATTACACCTCCATAAAACCTGACTGTGCTGATTTACAATTAAAAAAAACTGTATTTCAATTTATTATTTACAAACACTTCATACAAAGCAGTAATTGGGCAACGTTCAGTGGCTAGTAATGTGCTGAATACCACAAATGACAGAGGCAGTATTGTACTGTATGTCCTGACAGCAGTTACACTCTATGACTCATACATTGACAAACAGATTGAATGCAAAACAGATTTCATCATGATTTCATTCAGCATTCAGGTAAACAGAAAGCAGCAACAAGCACTGGCCAAAGAAGGACACACTTTAGCTGATTAACACTGACTTCAGCTGCACTCAACACTATGAAGACTGTCTCAAGTAATCCCACGATGCCTAACTGAGTAACAGCAGTGTGATCCTAACATTACGTCACACTGCTGTGTCGAGGCAGTGGAGTGTCATGCAGCTGCAGGGTGGATGCATGTTCATGAGCTGTCGCAGTTTTTGTTTATTTCAGTAAAATGGGGACTGTACATGGACAATGAAAAGGCGATTCTACACTTTAGGATACTAGGAACACACGGATAGAGCAAACTGATGGTAAGTCTACCGTGATCGTTGCTCTTTAAGACTTTTTTGGTAGCTTAATCTGCTGCACTTCATGGCCCTTCACACTACACTTCACCTATGATCTTTGCCTTAAACTTCACTTTAAAGTGGCACTGCCAGTTTTCAGGCATTTGTGTAACCCTCCATGTTAGCCAGATATGCAGTACAATGTTTCATTTATATTTATTTATATATACATATATTAGAGGAAAAAAACTCCATTTAATACATCAGTTAGGATTCTTCCACAGCAACAAAAGTAAGGAAATTCGGTGTTAGGGTTGAAACTTCCCCTTGACACGTCCAACCCACCCCCCCCAACCAGCATCAGGGTGCGTGTTGGAGTCATCAGCCCTAACTCTCACCCCATCACATGTATAAAGAAGCAGAGGAATAGGAGAATGGAGTGAGAGTTAGGGCCGACAACTCCAACGCGCACCCCGATGCCAGTTGGGGGGTGGGTTGGACGTGTCAAGGAGGAGTTTCAACCATAACACCAGATTTCCTTACTTTTGTTGATGTGGAAAAATCCTAACTGATGCATTAAACAGAGTTTTTTGCCTCTAATTTCCCTTCTCTTTGAGAATGATGACAACAAATAATGAAAGTAATGCGGCAGCGGGACCGTGGGGCTCTTTGGGTCCCACGCTTCTGCCATGTGATGTCTTGTGACATAGTACCAGGAACAGCAATGCAAACAGAAGTGCCAACAGTGTCGCACATGGTAATAGAAGTGTAAATGGTAAAGGAAACATTAATAGAAACGCAAGTGCAAAGTACTGCCAAAGCGAACAGTGGTGCAAACGGACATTGTAGCGCATAAGAAAATGCAACTAGTAATGTGAACAGTGATGGCAGTGGCATTTTAAATGGAAATGTTAAGTGTCACAGCAAAAAGAATGTGAAAGGGAACAGAAATGGAAATGCGAACGCAAGCGCACACGTAAACGCAAACCGTAACGTGCACAGTCATGGTACCGCAATTGTAAATGCAAATTGTAAAGTTAACATGAAGAATAATGCCAAAGGAAAGAGAAATGGAAATGGGAACAGAAGCACATACAGAAATGCAAACTGAAACGTGCACGGGCATAGTACCGCAATTAACGCAAATGGCAATGGTAACAGCAACAATAATGCCAAAGGAAAGAGAAACAGAAACGGGAACAGAAGCAAGTACAGAAACACAAATCATTATGTGCACGGTCATGGTACCGCAATTGTAAACGGAAATGGTAACAGTAACAGCAAAAATAACGCCAAAGGAAACAGAAACTAAACAAATGCAAGTGCGTACGGAAACGCAAACTGTAAGGCACGTGCACGGTACCACAATTGCAAATGAAACAGGCAATGATAACATCAACCATAACACCAAACGACACAGAAATGCAAAAGCAAACACAAGAAATGCAATCGAAGGCGTGACAGTGATGACGTAACGGTGCCGCAAAAGGTAACAGAAACACAACTGGAAACTCTAACTGGCACAGTAACGAACAAAGGGCACACCCTTCTTTTCCCCAAAAAATGCATTGGAAAACACAGTGAAAACAAAGAATCTATACATAAAAATGGACATCAGAGCAGAAAATGAGGACTTGGAATATTAAATTGCTCATATCTCAGGAACCATGCAACGTAGAAAAAAAAGGTTAATTTCATATGAATTATGACTTTCCTGGCTAGTTTTGAATTTGCAAATTTGTGATGAAAAGTCTGTATCTCACACCATTTCTGAGATACAGGCCCCGAAAGGTGCAACGGACGCCGTAATGTTATCCAATGGGAAAAAGTGTCAACTTCGGAGTGCTGTTACTGTGCTGCCCTGTAATATTTTTTCACCAAACCATGAAAGCGCACATCAGTGCAATGTTGGCTTTCTTCCTTCCAAATTTCCGGCCCAAAGACCAAACTGTTATTTTGCAGCATGGTGGCAAAGGATTCCTATAATGCGGCAGACGTCGTAATGTTATCCTAAGAGGAAAAGTGTATATTTTGGAGTGCAGTAACTGTGCAGCCCTTTAACATTTTTTCAGCAAAGCAGTGAAAGGCACATCTGTGAAATGTTGGCTGCGTTCCCTTCAAATTTCAGCCCAAAAGACCAAGCCGTTCTTTTGCAGCAGGATGGCAAAGAATTGCTGTCATTTTGCCACAGCCTGGAAAAGAACTGTCAAACTTTATGAAAACTTTCGCAAATTCATTCGACAGTGTCGCAAGTGTGAAAGTACTTTGTGAAAGTATTTTTTCCAGAAATTTGAAAAACATATTTCTGGGTGCTAAACCCAAAATAAAGACTTGCCTAGCATCCTCAGGCTCCAACTAGGTGAATACAAAAATAATTAGGTTGCTAGAGGGTCCCAAATTTAAATGCTAAGCATTTTTCTGATCACCAACTGAAAACAAAATGGTGGATTTGAGAAAGTAAAAGGGACATTTATGAAAGTAAAAACTGCATTTGCAACAGTTTCAAACGTTTTGTTAACTTTTCCCATTGACTTATAATGGGAACTTGTTTTTGGAATAACTTTTGAACTGTTTAATATTTTTTAACAAAATCTTAAAAAGGTACATCAGGCACACTGGCTGCACTTTCCCTGATGTTTTTGGACCAGTCGCACAAACTGTGTGACCTGCAGGTGACAGCAAAGAAATAACAAAAAAAGCGTAATTACGCAATTCGTTGATGCTTAATAACTCTGCATCCATATATCTGACCAATGCAAAACTTGTTAGTTCCCAAGATCTACCATGCCCAATCATGCATACCAAATTTCAGGCAAATCCATTGAACAGTGGCAAAGTTATTAAGGTGCAAAATTTGACCCTTTAACCTTAAAAGTGCTACTCAACCCTAACTATTGTAGAACTACCGTGCTACCATAATATATATATATATATATAATATGTATATATATAGCAAAAAAACAGAGTTAATGTTCTAGTTAGGGATTAAAGAAGATTAAAGAAAAAAAAATAGGGACAAGTGGTGCTAGGGTTTCCAACCCTAACACCCCACCCCACCCTGCACACATCAGCAGGCACTGGAGGTGTGCCTTAGGGTCATTAGCTCTAACACTCACTTATTCTCATATACTGTACCCACCTCAGTTCATTTAGTTATGGAATGGGGTGAGTGTTAGAGCTGATGATGCCAAGGCACACCGCCGACTCCCTGTTGCTCTGTGCAGGGTGGGTAGATGGGGTGTTATGGTTTGAAATTCTAGCACCACATTTCCCTACTTTTGTGGCTTTAACCCTAACTAGAACACTAAAACAGTTTTTGCAATATATATATATATATATTTATAGTGCATTCCACCAAAGACGGACACTGTTTATGTGGACAATCGGGTTAAACAGACATAAATCATTTTTCAGATGAGACATTAAACCAAGGTCCCATATGCGGAGGGGGTGGGACAGGTACAGGGGAAGGGTTCAGGAAGCAAAATCCAATGCAGCAAGAATATCCGGAACCGGGAAGGGAGAAGCCAGAGAAGGCGAGGGGGACAGCAAGGTCAGCACCCAGGGTGGGGGCTGACCAAACGAGCAGACACGAAAGACCATTAGGCCTATTCTGCTGGCATTTTAGTATGTTAGTATGTATGTTAGTATGCCTGTTCTGGTGGTAGTTCAGGTGAATGTTAAAGATCCCATAGCATTTCTTGAAAAGAGTAGGGGCAATTTTTTATTTCAACAAATCCATAACATACATATATACAGAATATCACCAATAACCCAATACCAAACATAAACACTCAATACGCAGATGATCTGGTGCTAGTGGCCCATTTCCCCAATGTCGCAGCACTAAACCAGAGCCTGACTGATGATTTCAGCAGAGTCCTGGCCTGGGTTACTCACCATAGGCTGGTGTTGAACCCTAATAAAACGCAGGCCATGCTTTTTGGCTCCACGGCCAAGATAAAAGCCTCATCATCCTTGCTACACATAACCTGTGATGGTGGACCCTCGTTGCCAACTGTGAACTCAATCAAATATCTTGGGGTTACTCTTGACCCCCAACTTGACATGGGGAGTCATATCCTCAACATCTGTAGAAGTACACATTGCAAGCTGGGCATGGCCTATAGGACCAAATACAACCTGACCACGGGGGCGAGACTTGCACTTGCAAGAGGAGTGCTTCTTCCCTCCCTCAGCTATGGATTCCACCTGTTTGCCCGGTCCCCCCAAATTCACCTTGCCAGGTGGAACATGGCATATAACAATATATGTCGGTTTGCACTTGCTGTCCCTAAACTCACCCATCGCTGTGATCTCTATGATAAACTCCGCTGGTTGCCTCCAGCTGAATACCTGGATTTCAGTGTTGGAAGCTTCTCCAAGAAGGTGCTCACTTCTGGTTCCCCTCAGGGACTGGTGAATCTCCTCCCAAAAATGGACATCATGCCCTACAAGCTTAGGTCCCAGTCTGCTGGACTGCTCAAAGTCCCTTCCACCCAGACTCTCATGGGGGGCCAAGACTTTGCTGCTTACGTGCCCAGACTCTGGAACTCTCTTCCTGATCATGTCCGCATGGCCACCTCCCATGGGATCTTTCGCTCCTCCCTGTGGTCGCACTTAAAATTATCATCAGTGTGTGACTGCTTCAAGCCTCCGTAGTGAAATGTTTTTTGATGAACCCTGTAGTCACTAATGTCAATCTATGTAATCCTGTTATGGGGTGTAATTGCTGCTTGTGTATTTGTTTTACTACAATTGTTAGTACCTCCTGTAATAAGTTGTTCCTCCTAAGTTGCCATGTATGTATCTTGTATGTTTTGTACTCTCCCAGGTCGTTCCTGAAAATAGGCATATTACTTGTCTAGTGTACCTACCCGGTAAACAAAAGCTAAATAAATAAAAACCTATTATCCCTCCATCCCCCCAGCTCTAACCCATGTTAACTCAGAGTTTAAATTTCTATATCCACTTTTACCCATACTTTAAAATAAAGGAGAAACCCCTCCACCACACCAACATGCGTGATCTATGTTACATGTTTAAATCTCTATGATATACTTCAAATAAAACATTTTCACAATACATGCACAAAGTTTGCTGAGTCATAATTTTTGGCTGAAAGTATTGGCATCTGCTTAGCCATAAATAGTTCATTATACAGGCAAAAGGGACTTTTATAGTGCATGGTTCATACCTTGTCAGAAGCTGGGGAAAATTTGCCAATGCAAGCATTTCATATGTCACTTTTGTCATCCATGGCATTTTCCACGTGACTGCTAAATATTTCCATAAATCTGTGGAATATGTACATTCTATTAGGAAACGTTCCTGTGTTTCTAAAGCATTATCACAGTCTGGGTACAGACATTTCCTATCCTCAAGCATTTTGTGTTTATGATTGCCCCTCACTCTGATTCTCCCATGTGCATACTGCCACTGAGTGTCCCACATTCATGTTGGGATCCTGGGATCTGTCATTTGTTAGTATACCTCTCTCCATCTCTCCTCTTGACAATGTTTAAATTCTGGTTCTTTCAATCCCAAATTCCTTAAAACCTCCTGGTATAAGTCTTTCCTAGATGTTTCTAAGATCATTTGTTTCGTCACCTTCCATTTATGTATTTTCTGAAAAGAACATTTCATATATTCTGGTAGTAATTTCCCTCTGATTACACAAACCTGATGAATAATCCATACTGATAATATACCCTTTATGTTTTGAGCCATCCAAGACTTAGCTAAATTTGTTTTACTTAAAAACGAAGGTTTAATATTTACTGCCCAAAATATACAATGAAAAAAATATCACTGAGTTCATCATATCTTCTCCCCCTTTCTTTATTCACAGATATATAACCTCCCTTTTTATGGAGTTAAGCCTGCTCCCCCACAGAAGTTGAAAAATGACTCAGAATATTCTAGTTTCAAAAACTCATTGGAAGGGGATAAACATTGCTAATGTATAAAAAAATGGGTAACAAAAACTTTTATAACATGTACCCATTTTTGTTTTGACATTTTCCAGTCTTTCCACCTATCCACCTTTCTTTCTCCTATTTGTACAGACTTCTCCCAGTTACGTTTGCCATGTCCCCAGGCCCATAATATACTCCTAGGACTTTTACAGGTGTATGTGAAATCTCAATCCCATAGATCTCATTTTGTCCATATGTCCTCCTAAAATCAGAGGTTTACTTTTCTGTAAATTTATCTTGCCCCTGACACCGTGCCAAAATCCTCCATTTCCTGCAGGATACCCCGTACCCCTTCTTCACTGTTCCCCAAGGCATACACATCATCTGCATCAGTGATAATTTATATTTCAGTCCTGTCCGATGTGTCCCTATCCAATGTGCCCCTAATGCCTTGTATATCCCTGTTTATAAGCACCTTTCTAATAAAAGGATCAAACACAAATATGTATAGCAGTGGGCTCAGTGGGCATCCCTGTCTCACACCTTTATGTATAGAGAAACATTTCCCATGATATCCTGCTAAGTTTGACATAATTATCAAATTTTTATATAACACCTTTATCCACTCTATCAACCTTGGAGATACTCCATATATTAACACTGCAAAGTGAAATTCATGACTGATTTCATCAAACGCTTTACGTTGATCTAGAGATAATAAGAATCTTGGTATCTGATTAACCTCACAATAATTATATACATCTCTTACAATGCATAAATTGTTCTGGATGTGTCAACCTGGTAAGGTATATGTTTGAACTGGATGAATTACCTCAGTGGCAATAACTTTTAAATGATTTTGTAAAATAAAGGCTAATATCTTAAAATCTGTATTTAGTAAGCATATAGGTCTCCAATTGTCAGTTTGTTCTCTGGCCCCTGATTTGAATAAGTACATTACTAATCCCTTTGTGAATTCTTCAGGTAAAGTATCTTGTGATAATGGTAATCTAAAAACTTTCCCCAGTGTAGCTGCCATTATATCTGGAAACATTTTATACCATTCGTTAGGTATCCCGTCCTCCCCTGGAGCTATGCTTGACTTCAAAACATGAATTGCTTGTAACACTTCTGAATCCTAGATGTCAGTTTCCAGTTCAACATACAATTTCTTATCAAAACCTATGTCCTGTAATCCCTCTAGATATACTTCCATTCTGTTGAGACTTAAATTCTCAGTTTGTGTAAAGGTATATAGTTGTTTTTCCACTATCGGTAATATTCCCTGTAATCCCACTAGTCTTACCCCATCCTCATCTAATGTTGAAAAGTGCACAGTTTCTACCCAATCCTTACATGCCTTACATGGGTCACTCTGTGGTGTTCTCTACTTCTCCTAGTTGAGTTCTGCTTGTAGAGAGTTGGCCCTGTTGTACTGCACCTCCATTGCTTCCTGTTTTATTTTCTTTATTTGATCTCCTAAGTCCATTCTTTGTTCATGTGCCATAGTTAGTGAGTTACATAATTGTGCCCTAATTGTAATATACCTTAGACCTTTTTCATTTACTTTTATTTTCCCATGCTTTTGAAGCCATTCCCTGATATCTGTCTTCACATTCTTCCATCCACCATTTCCCTAAGTCCTCATATAATGGTATCACTGATATCTTATAAAGTAAAATGTCTAAAGTGCCTTTTTGGACTTCAGGCTCCTTTATAGTTTCTATATTCATTTTCCACCTATTTTGTCTGGGTACCCCTCCAGTTACAGGTTCTACACAGGTATATATGGCTAGATGACCAGAAAATTCCACTGGTATACCACTCACATTTTGTATAGTTACAGTATATGTTTATATAAAAATATGTAATCAGCTTTTGATAAAAGAGTTCCCTTTAAAAATGTATAATTTATCCCAGCATTAGCTCCAATACTAAGTCAATTAAACCTGCTGTCTCTATGCAGCTTTTAAAGCTTTCAAATCACAGTAAATTATTTCCCTGCGCCTTTCATGTGGACACATCCAGGGAACAATTGAAGTCCCCAGCTACATACACATGTCGTGAGGTAGCCAGAAAAGGTTTCAGGTTTTCAAAAATCTGCACCCTCTCTGCTTTTGTCTGAGGGCCATAAATCCCTATAAATCTACTGGACCTACACTTCCAGATACCATCTATGATTGATACCCTTCCCAGTACCAAATTATCAATTTTGTGAAAAGTAAACCCAGGCCCTGAAAATAATATTCCTACCCCATCCACTCTATCTTCCCCAAATGAAGCAGTAAGAGGGTCCCCATATCCATTCTTTACTAGCCAAAGCACTTAACCATACCATGGAGAACCATGTCTTCTGTAAAAAAAAAAAACACGCCTACTTTCATATTATGCATGTAGGTGAATACTGCCTTTCTCTTACTATCATTCATTATACTATGCACATTCAATGATGAGACAGAAAAACCTGTCATGGGTATTTAAGTGTAATAAAGAAAGCACAGTTACTTTAATTCCATATATATATATATATATATATATATATATATATATATATATATATATATATCCTAGACACTTTTTTCCTTCTTTCCTTTCTCTGTCATTTTCTTTTTTACCTCTTTGTCTTTCTCAGGGGGATTTGACTGTAAGGAAGTAGTATCTGAGTCTTGGTTCCCCAAATCCATGGACCCCCCACTAGAGGATCCCAAAACATCATATGGATTGTCCATGTCAATTTCTGTTGAAGAAGTCTTCTGTAATCTTAGATTCCTTCTTCTAGGATGGGGTGTCTTCTACTCAGGGGAAGATGGAAAGCTTGCCTCTTTGTTTACGTCCTCTGATTCCAGACCCGTTGTGTCCTGCTCTGGATGTTGTTCTGGATGTTGCTCTGAAAGTACTGGGTTCTCATCACCAAAAAGATCCTTTTCCTTTGTTACATGTTATGAAATAGTTTCTACTACCTCTTCCATGGGCCTTTGAAGGTTCCATAGCTCCAGTATGGGGAGGGGGGTCCCTATCTGGGGAGGAATGAGCTGGGAGAGGTGCATTTGAAGATTGTTGAGCTTTTTTGATTAAGTCATCCTGATCTATATTTCTGACTTTGTTGTGGGTCACCGATGGACAGTTTTGGAAAATGTGGCCAACCTCTTTGCACAGATTACACTCTGCGTGGTTAGCACATTGAAGGCTGACATACCCAATCTCATTGCAGATGTCACACCATACCTTATCACATACGCTTGCAAGGTCTGTTCTATTCCTACATTTATGGCATGCTTTGGGTTGTACAGTATTGAAAAGAACCCCTCTATCCCTCCCAATGAAGAAACTGTTTGATAAGTGTACAGTTCCTTCTGCTTCTTGTCTTAGTTTTACTCTAGAGTTCCAGGCCCCTGTCCAAAAATATTCTTCATCAACAACAGCCTCAGGGGCACTCAATAGCTCACATCATTGCTGTAGCCAGTGAATGATGTTACTCACATGTACCCCCTCATTCTGAAACATAATTATAATGAATTTTATGGTGGGTTTTGTCAGGGATATACAGATCAGATAAAAGGAGTCCATAATGGTGAAAACTTTAACTGATTGTATTTCATCCAGAATCTTTCCAGAGCATGGGAGGACTAAAGCTGATGTTGAAAGTCTCCTCCCCAGATATGTGAATTAAAGCACGTACTTCCAATGCTAGAAATTGTATGGAATATTTAACCAGTTTTTTCTCACATAATGCCTGTCTGGAGTTGTATCCAACCCTCCCCTATACCTTATCCTTACAGCATTTCGTCTGGGGGCAGGTGCTGCAGAAGAAAATACTGTTGATCTGCAAATCTTGGCCTCTGCAACCTCTGTGGGGGGTCTCCTCCCTGGTGTGTTCCCCTGATTTCCCCCCATGGCTTTCCTGGGATATATGGGGTGAATTTGATGCTGTTTGACTTGTTGGCACTTGCTACTTGTGCTCCAAATCATCTTGTTGATTACATTCCCCTTCTCTTACATCCATTGTAACTTCTGGGCCTGGGTGTCCATTTTCTGAATCCTCGTGGTTTGTCCTGCCCCCATCACAGACTCCTCATTGTATCCTCCATTACACTTTGCCAGTTTATTTCCACCACCTAATCCCCCTTGTCTGTCCAGACTTGTACCAGGTGTCTCTAGATCCCCATCTCTCTTCTCCCTCTTGGGTTACCTCCTTCCTTTTATCACCCAGTGTATCTACTTTTGAAAAAGTGTCTTGTACCTTGGAATCCTGTTGGGATAAAGGGTCCTTTTCCTTGTCTTGCACCTGTTCATCAGGATCACCTCTGTATTCCAAAAATACTGTGTCAGAGTCGGGTGACATTTACGATGCCACTCATTTCCACCTCTTGTTTTAAAGTACCAAGTCAGGGGACCACTGCTGCACATCTTCAGTCTCTGCCATGGTTCTGAAAGCCTGATGCATAAGCTCTTGTGCTGGTAACAAATGTGGTGGTACATCATGCCACTCCATCCAGGAAGGGTCCGTAGAAACACCTTCCGCATCAGAAGTTCCACTGCCTGTCTTGTCCTCACACTTCTCTTGTTGTTTCTCAACAGTTTTTCATTTAAAATATCATTCCTTGTCCTCAGCCAATAGTTTGAACAGTATTGTTCTCCTGGTGTCCAGCTCCTTTTCTAGCTGGGTACCTGCCATTGCGATATCCGATTAGGTCATCTGCTTAGCATTGACTTCCATGTCACTTGTATTTCCCTCACTTGAGTCTCTTGACTTGATCTCCATGATGCCCCCTGGGCGTCACTGATGACCTCTTGTCAAGAAATATCTGGGGCGGAGGATGAACCACCAGCCTGCTGCTCCTCACAATGTTCAGAATCCACTAAGCTCTCCATCCCACTGGGCCAACTGCACCCTCTAATGACAATTTGTGGAATTTCCCCGGTGCCCTGGCCAAATATCCCCCCATTCACTAAAAATACCACCAAAAGTTAAATCTGGTTCATCAGTTGGCATTCATCTATATCCCTGTCCCCCCGGGTTGTGCCTGAAAATAGGCAGAATTTGTCTAGTGCACTTACCTGGTCAACAAAAACTAAATAAATAAATAAAAATCTGTTGCCCAAACCAAATCTATTGAAATGCATGTAAAAAGCACTGCTTTGTGCAGGTCTAAGAGACCGCACCACATTGCACAAACAGTTTTTGAGCAATTTACAAGCTAATTAAGTGCTACCTCATTAGCAGAGAAACTCTGACACTAATTAGGTGAAACTCCCATAATGTGAACAGCTAATTAACAAGGTCACTGTTTTTTGGTTTTTACCAGAAAACCCGGTAAAATTCTGGAATTAGGGCTGCCTGAACACTGGTAAAAATAATGATTTAATAGAATCTGCCATTTTATACTAGATCAGTAATTCTACAAATCTTGTATTTTTCTTATAATTGCTTTCTGAACTATTTTCAACTTGCATTATTTAATGCTCTGTATATTAAGCCTTCTTTTATTCTGATTATTTATACACACACACTAAAAGAATGACAGCAGAATCCTGGTAAAATCCAGAAATTGGAACAACAATCACCAGTGCAATTCCGGAATCTGAAGTATTGAAAATGGAATTTCAGTGTTTTAATCACCGTAAATCAGTGGCCTTGCTAATTAAGTGAAGCGAGGTGTTGATTGGATCTGTATTTACTGACTTTGTCCTCACCAGCATCTTATCACCTTCCTGTTGTGTGCTGTGTGTGTTAAGATTCTACTGCATTCCTGGCTACTTCTGCTTTTTTACCATGTCTAAGAGACCAGGCATCCATCTGGTTCATGAAATTGACCTTCTAAAACAAAGGGAATCACTAACACGCATGAGTGTTCACAAACTGAAAAGAAGAGTACAGTACTGCACAATCATTGATTTTAACCCGAACCCCACTCCTACAACACTGAAAATAAAGATTGATGTTTTTACCAAGCACCTACTCCCTGAAGAAACACTGTGTACAGTAAGCACTGCATACAACAATAAGCAAACTAAAAAAGGACAAAACACAATAAAACAAACAGCACACAATTTATTACAGTACTACACTGTATAGTCCTACATTAATTAATCACATAATGCTTTGTGCATTGCACTGTGTGCTGAAACATATTGCCGTCTTCAAGAATATTATCCCAAGGCACCATCTGCTGGCAAGTGCAGACATCGCATAACGTGGACAATAATGAATTGAACAAATGTGTCCACATTAAGCGGCTTACACCGTATATATATATATATATATATAAATTTGGCATGAGCATTGTCGTACCATGGATCTCTGGGTCTGGACATTTTTGTTATAGTCGGATTTGTGGATGTGGAGCTGTGGGGCATTGAAAAGTGTGAAAAATCCTCAACTTTTATGAATTCTTTGCTCATCTCCACAACCTGAATGGTTCATCCATCTGGTCTTCAATTTTCAAGGTGTTTGGGGATTGGGTCAGGAAAGTGCCTTTTGAAGGTTTGGTGAAGAAATATTAATCCATTCAAAAGTTATTAAAGTTTAAAGTTTCCCATTATAGCTTATGGGGAAAAATATATATGTTGCATGTGACAGTGACAGATTTGTCAATGAAAGCACCTTTTTCTGTCACAAATGCCCTCTGTACTGTCATGCCACCACCATTGTGTTTTCAGTTAATGGTGGAGAAAAACTGCTGTAATTCAAATTTTACTGGCCCTTGCTAAACACTGACACTTGTGTTTTCCTAATCAGGGTGAGAGGAACACAACGCTGCCATTATTTTTTAAAAATAAGCCCTGGAAGTATGTTTTTTTTTATATTTTCCCTTCTGTACTGTCACAAATTGCAAAAGAATGATGCAACACTTTTGCACCGTTCTTTTGCAAATCTGCTGAAAGTGTTTTAATTTGTGACAGTACTGCCTCAAACATTGCCATTTCTTTTCTACCTCACTGCCACTACATGATTTAGACTCTTGGGATGAAATTTGCAGGGTGGCGAGCCCTTGCACAAGAGATGTTAAACCTCAAATTTTGCATGTTAATAACTTTGTAACTGTCATATGGATTTGCACGAAATTTGGAAAGCACTGTCTGGTATGGTAGGTCTCTTGATTTACCAAGTTGTGTTTCTGTTGGATATACATTTTTTGCACAGTGAAATGCCAAAAAATTCACTTTTTGCCAGTTTTGAAGCATTTTTTGCCCTTGGCACTGTGACCACACCATATGGTCTTTTGGTCTCAAACTTTGAATGTGGAAAGAGGTTGGGTCAAGGATCAATCCGGCATTAGTTTGGTAACAAAATAGTAATCCATTCCAAAGTTATTCAATTTTTAATTTTTGAGTTCTGAGAATATGTGCATTTTGCAAAAGATAAACGTTCTCATGGTCAAAGATTTTGTCATCTCATGAAAGAAAAATCCTAGACCATCAGAAACATTATTTGTTCGTGAGCTGCCCTCTTGTTTTTAGTTTTCCAGTGAAACAAAATCCCATAGCTTTCTCCACAGGTGACTTTTGGGCCAAATGAAGCATGGGTTTTGTTCTGGGTGACCCCCTCTACAAAGCCATGAATTTGATTAACTTAATTTCTGTCAAAATATAGGTTTTTAAAAATTAAAAATTCTTCTTTCGTGACTCACTAATGATCTTTTTTTTGTGAGGCTGCAAAATGCTGGTCTGCGAGATGATCCTTGTTCTCAAGTTTTATTCATGAGGGGATGACCAGATAGCCAGAATTTCATGACCAGATATCTCTGATGATAACCAGGTGGCACTGGGGATGACTAGATGATTCAGAGTGATGCAACCAGGTGTCTGCTCATGGACTAGGATTTTATTTGGTCACAGACCATGATTTATCTCACGGTCGAGGATTTTGCTCTCTCATGACTGAAACATTTTTAAAGGTGTAAAAACTTTAGAATTGCATAGCTACCGTGCTACCATAATATATCTATATATCTATCTATATATATATATATATATATATATATATATATACACACACACACATATATATATATATATATATATATTTGTATATTATGGGGTGCAGTCATGCCCCCATATTTAGGGTTATGAAGCCACCTCTATGTTAAACTCAAAATTTTGTGCATTAATAACTTTGGACCTGGTCAATGGATTTGCATAAAATGTGGTATGCATGGTGAGGTGTGGTACATCTCTTGATCTGCCAAATTTCATTTTGGTTGGATTTACAGTTTTTGCACACCAAAATGATGAAAAATGCACTTTTCGCCAGTTTTGTGGGCAGTTTTTTGGATTTTGTCTGTGGTGCTGCACTGTCATTGTGTGGCATTCTGGTCTATAACTTGGTACATAGAAACTGTTTGGGTCAAGGAATATGCCACATTTTGTTTGGTGAATAAATATTAATCCATTCAAAAGTTATTAAATTTTTAAGTTCCCATTATAAGTCTATGGGAAAATTTATATGGTTGTTTTGTGAAACAAGAATGGGGTTTTGGCCATCTTGTCCCTCCTCAGGATCAAAGAATTTGCAGGTTCATGATCAAAGATACTTTAATAGTGAGGAATTCTTTGATAGTGATGGTCACCATCTTGTTTTCATTTTACGGTAGGAAAAAAAACAAATATCTCAGCTCAGGGGTGACTTCTGAAGTAAAACTATGATGGGTTTTCCTCAGGGGACTTCCTTCTATTGAGTCATGGCTGTGGCTTCTTGTAATTATGTAAACAAATAGAGTTTTAAATTCTTTGGTCTCATCTCACTAATGATCTTTGATCTCAAGCCTGAAAATTTTTTGATTGCGAGATTCTTTGACCGCAATCTTTGATAGCAAGGGCTCGACTAGATGGCCAGATGTAAAAATCAAATATCTCAGCTCAGGGGTGACTTATGAAGCCAGACTAGGATAGGTTTGTTCAGGGGGCTTTGTTTTATTGAGTCATGCCTGTAGTTTAATATAATACTGTGAAAAAATGAAGTTTTAACATTTTTTAATTCTTTGATCACAAGCCTGCACATTTTTTGGTCACAAACCTGCAAATTCTTTGATGGTGAGATTCTTTGATCACAGTCTTCATTCACAAGAGCAGGACTAGATGGCCAGATTTGGAGGGACCAGATAGCACAATTTTCTCAACTTTTAAAATTAAATCTCTTGGAAACAGTTTGGTCTTTTAACTTGAAATTTGGAGGGTGTTGAGGGGATGTCCTGTGGATGTGAACTGTGGTATTTAGGTGTTGGAAAATTAATTTGCTGTGGAGATATTGTGTGACACAGTTTACAATTTGAGGATAGCATTCTGCATTGTGCTAATGGCCTGAAATTTATAGGGTAGCTAGCCTTACTGCCACAGAGGTAATTTTCAGTGGTAAGGTGTGTGAAATGTAAACAGGTGTAAAATTATGCCACGCCGATGAATGAAAATTTGGTTTTACTTCAGTAACTTTTGAACCATGTGCATGATTTGTGTGAAATTTGTTACATAGAAAGAGTCATCCCAGATCTCAGATTGTGTCAATTTTTGTGTTAGTGGCATTTAGAGTTGCTGAGTTGTGGTGCATTTTCGTTATAGTTAGTGGGAAAACATTTCTATGCACTGCGAAAAAGCATGGTGAGCATATATTTGGCTGTGTAGGAAGATTTCATGATAAGGTATAGAAGAGCTATAAATGTATGCAGATGTTTGTGGTTATGGAATGCAGGGGAATGTGGGAGGGAGCACAGTGTCTGAAGGCAGATGTGGACAAGTTGGTGAGACCTGGGGCCCGAAGAGCCCCACACTCCCAGCAATATGTGCTCTCACCAATATATATGAGATTTAGTACTTGTACTGTGGTGTTAGGTAGAAATGGACAAGTTGATGGAAGTGTGGGACTCGAAGGGCCCTGCGCTCTCAGCAGTATTTGCTCCCTGCAGTACATATGAGATTTAGGACTTGTACTGTGATGTTAGGCAGAAATGGACAAATTGGTGGGAGTGTGGGGCCTGAAGGGTCCCGCTCTCTCACCAATATGTGCCGCCACCAATACATGTGATATTCAGTAGTTGCAGTGTGATGTTTGGCAGATGTGGTCATGTTGGTGGGAGCCTGGGACCCAGAGGGTGCTGTGCTCCCAGATATCTGTGCTTCACCAATACATATGATATTCAGTACTTGTACTGTGATGTTTGGGAGAAATGAATGTGTTTGGTGAGAGCTTTGGGCCCAAAGGGACCCGTGCTCCCAGCATTTGTTGAAGAATGCATTTGAGTGACTTGAGATTGGGTTGTATGCATGGGTGCTGGGCTTTGGTTGTGTCTTTTGAAGATTTTACCAATTTCTATTTCAGTAGTATATAGGTTTTTTTGGGCAGAAAAGTAAAAAAAAATGCAGCTTCTGCTATTTTTTCACTGCCTTCCACAACACATAGCACAGTCAATGTGTAATTGATTTGTCTGAAGATTACCATTTCAAAACTCCACTCTTTCAGAAACATGTAAGTTTTTGTCTGGTGAAAAAATAGTGTTCCTTGTCGGAGTTATAAGGGTTTGAAGATGCCAACCCTCGTGATCAAAGATTTTCAGCTATGTTTGCTCACTGTCTTCCATGACACATAGCAGAGGCACTGTCTGGTTGATTTGTCTGAAGCTCAGTATATGGAAAGTCCTTTGTTTGTGGAAAATGCCAGTTTTTATTTCGTGAAACAATGTTGTTCCATTCCACAGTTATAGGAGTTTGAAGTTGCCCCCTCATGATCAAAGATTTTCTGCTATTTTTGCTCACTGTCTTCCATGACACATGGCACAGTCACTCTTCAGTTGATTTGTCTGAAGCTTGGTACACAGAAAGCCCTTTGAATAAGAAACATGTCAGTTTCTGTTTGGTGAAAAATTATTGTTTCATTCAGAGTTTTAAGGGTTTAAAGTTGTCCCCCCTCATCTTTGAGCATGAATTCGCGGTTGATTCTTGCGATCAAAGAATTTTTAAAGGTGCAAAAACATTAAAATAAAATATCTAGAAAACAGTTTGGTCTTTTAACTTGAAATTTGGAGGGTGTTGAGGAGATGTCCTGTAGATGTGAATTAAGGTGTTTAGGTGTTGGGAAATTAATTTGCTGCAAAGATATTGCATGACACAGTTTACATTTTGCGGATAGTGTTCTGCATTGTGCTAGTGGCTTGAAATTTATAGTGTAGCTAGTCTTACTGCCACAGAGGTCATTTTTAGTGCTTCGGTGTGTGAAATGTAAACAGGTGCAGAACTATGCCACTCCAATGAATGAAAATTTGGTTCATTTTGCTTCAGTAACTTTCGAACTGTGTGCATGATTTGCATGAAATTTGGTATATAGAAAGAGTCATGATAGATCTTGGATTGTGTCAGTTTTTGGGTTGGTGCCAGTTACAGTTGCTGAGTTGTGGAGCATGGTCATTATATTTAGTGGAAGAGCTAAAAATGTATGGCAGATGTATGTGGTGGGCAATGTGGGAGGGAGTGCTAGGCCCGAAGCCAGAAGTGGACAAGTTGGTGGGAGTGTGGGGGCCCAAAGGGCTCCGTGCTTCTGCCAATATATGCTCCTACCAATATGTATGATATTCATTAGTAGCAATTCAATGTTAGGGAAAAGTGGACAAGTTGGTTGGAATGTGGGTTCTGAAGAGCCCTGCGCTCTCACCAATACGTGCTCCCAGCAATATGTATCATAATCAGTAGTTACAGTGTGATGTTTTGCAGACATGGGTAAGTTGGTGGGAGTGTGAGCCTGAAGGGCCCTGTGATCCCAGCAATCTTTGCTCCCATCAATACATATGATATTCAGTACTTGTACTGTGATGTTAGGGAGACATGAAGGGCCCCGCACTTCCAGCAGTTGTTAAAGAATGCATTTTGGTGACTTCAGATTGGGTTGTATGTATGGGTGCAGGGCTTTGGTGGTGTGGTTTGAAGATTTTACCAATTTCTGTATTAGTAGTATATACGTTATTTGTGCACAGAAGTACCAAAAATGCAGTTTCTGCCATTTTTGTTCACTGTCTTCTGCGAGACATAGTAGAGCCACTGTGTGGTTGATTTGTCTGAAATTTGCCATGTAGAGTTATAAGTGTTTAAAGTTGCCCTCCCCCTCATGATAAAATATTTTAATCTTTGATCTTGAATCCACCATTTTAGGGCATTTTCCACCATGAGGTCCATCATTTTGTGTGTCGCGGCCGATTATCGAGATCAAAGAATTCTTAAACGTGCACAAACTTTGAAATTGAATATCTCTGAAAAGGGTTTGGTGTTTTAACTTGAAAATTGGAGGGTGTTGAGGGGATGTCCTGTAGATGTGTCAGAAAATACATTTGTTGTGGAGATACTGTGTGGCATAGTTTACATTGTGTGGAGAGCGTTCTGCATTGTAGAAGTGACTTGAAATTTATAGGGTAGCTAGCGTTACTGCCATACTAATGACACACTTTTCAGTAGTTAGGTGTGTAAAATGTAAACAGGTGTGGAATTTTGCCACTCCGATGAATGAAAATTTAAAACTTTACAACTTAATATCTTGGAAACAGTTTGTTCTTTTAACTTGAAATTTGGAGGATGTTGAGGGGATGTCTTGTATATGTGAACTGTGGTATTTAGGTGTTGTAAAATTAATTTGCTGTGGAGATATTGTGTGACACACTTTACATTTTGTGGATAGCATTTTGCATTACTGTAGTGGCGTGATATTTGTAGAGTAGCTAGCCTTACTGAGATGGAGGTGATTTTCAGAGGTTAGGTGTGTGAAATGTAAACAGGTGTGGAATTATGCCAGTCCAATGAATGAAACTTTGTTTTGTTTCAAGCTGATGGGAGCGATCTCACCAGTACATATGATATTTAGTTCTTGTATTGTTATGTTAGGCAGAAATTTGCAAGTTTCGGCCCCGCACTCCCACCTAGTTGCATGAGTTTGTACTTTTCAATGCTTTCTCAAAAAGTAAGAAAATTCTTTTGAAAAAACTGCGTTAATGCATCATTTAGTGTTAAAACACAAAATGTCAGGAAATGAGACTTTAGGGTTGCCCCCTACCCCCCCTCGTGAGCCTGAATCCTGCCAAAATTTACAGATGCTGGGGGTTTCATTGAAGTTGTGAGGCCTAAATGTCACCCCATTCCATGTGTAATCATGTTCACATGCCACAGTAAAGAAGAATGGGTGACATTTAGGCCTCACAACCCCAATGACACACCCTGGCATCTGTCAATCTCAGGAGGATGGGGGGCACATGAGGGCAACCCTAAAGGTCTCATTTCCTGACTTTTTGTGTTTAACCCTAAATGATGCTTTTACACAGTATTTTGCATAGAATATATATATATATATACACACACACACACACACATAGATCTCTATATAGATCTATATATATATATATATATATATATATATATATATATATATATATATATATAATCTATATAGATATATATATATATATATATATATATATATATATATATATATATATATATATATATATATATATATATATATATATATAAACACATGTGCTGGGATAAATTCTGTTATAAAAGTGATATCTTAAGCAGCCAGTGGAGATAACACTGATATCTCCACGTTTCTATACGTCATCATGATATCTTCAACACTCCTATACGTCACCATGTTATCTTGTAAACTCCTATACGTCATCTCATAAATCCTACTGGCCTCTTTGAAAATGAAAGTGCTCCTGTGCTGCTTTTCCATAACCTGCCCCCAACAACGCGACTCTTACACCTTGTATATCCTACGTGCCATGATTTTCAAACAAGTATTAATTAAAAAAATGTATCTGCTTGATCCTGCCATTTCCCTGTGGTGTCACCAATTTTCATTTGTCACATCCTAAATTGGTAGCGTGACCGAGCGCTTTCGCAGCTGACAGAGATTAAAATGCTCTTGCTGTAAAATGTTTAAAATACAGTTCCTTTTAGCTAATATTGCAGAGCTTTGTTACAATCTAGCTGCCTAAAGTAGAAACAAAAGAGAGCGCAAGTCAGCAACTTCAGAGATATGAACGCGAGTGCGAGTGAGTGTTACTATAGCAACGCTCGTTCCTGTTCACATCTCTGAAGCTGTCATCTCACGCTCTCTTCTTTTTCTACTGTTAGTACCTGGATTGTAACAATGCTCCACAATATTAGCAAAAAGGCACCGTATTTCTAACATTTCACAGTGAGAGTGCCTTCTTTTGAATCTCTGTCTGCTCCAAAAGTGTTTAGTCACGCTACAAAGAATCTCAGAAATGAAACTGTTTGCTGACACCACGAGGAAACGGCAGGATCAGCCAGATAAGTTTTTTATTTTAACAAAAATTTACCAATTATAGCTACAGGGCTCCCACATTTGCAGAGATTTCTATAAAACCTGAAGCCATGTAAAAATAAATTTGTTCCCATAAACTTTTTTTGGTAATATTAGAAATCAGAACAATTAAACAGCCATAGGAAATAATACAATCTTCATGAAAACACAGGAGCATTGCTCTGCAGTTAGTGGAAAAATGCCAAATCAGTCTGAAAGCACTGTGTCAGAGCTGCTGGAGAAAGAGGAGAGGTTGGCTGGTCGCCTCATCAATAAGATATGTGTTGGATTGTCAAGTGGGGGATGTGGTGGGTTGTCTAAAACTTATGTAGGTGATTGTCTTGACAACCCAGTGCATATGTTGTATAAACAGAACAGTGGCTTCACCACTCATGAGATATCATGATATCATTGGCCTCTTGTGAAGATAAATATGATATCTTCAGTCAGGCCATGTCATATCCCTATATATATATATATATATATATATATATATATATATCTATATCTATCTATCTATATATATATATCTATATCTATCTATATATTTGTATATATATATATATATATATATATATATATATATATATATATATATGTAAGCAATAAGACATGACAAGGTGTGGGTTATGGCCTGATAAGAGCATGCCCCAGGTGCATTATGAGGCATAAGACTCTTGCACCAAGTGCCTTTAGCACCTGGGAAGTGCTTTTATCAGGCCATAACCCACACCTGGGACTGTCTTATTGCACTTATAAAATGGGCCTCCCTCCAAATAAGTATTTAAAAAAAAGTAAGTATACAAAACATGACAAAAATTTAAAAAAACATGGTTTTAATAGCTGAGAAGGAAAAATAATCCCCCTTATTAAGGTATTTTCCAGTCTTGGGTGCCCCCCCACAGATAATGCTGAAGTTCTCATGCCCCTAACCACACATTCTATTAATGCCCCGCTGGCAGATACTCGGTGCCTCCTCTGATAGTGAAGACCATGCAGAGCAGTCATTTCTTTCAGGGTGAAGTTTCATTAATAGCGAGCGTGTCCCCTGCCTGCTGCTGTAGTTACCGTGTGCAAAATCATGGTTCCTAATAAAGGGCCACTCGCTCATAACTGGCTCTGTTTTACTGAGGAAAACTTGATTTTTTTTTTAAATGAAGTGGGTTATAACACTGGTAGTTGAGGAGAAAGCAGGTCTCTTGTTTCATTGGTAAAAAGGATGTGGGCAGCTCATGAATATGTTGGCTTTAACACTGACATGCTGTCAGGTTTCTTTCCCTCAGCAGCACACCCCCCACCTCACCAGATTATGCTCCAGTTGTCTTGGCCCTACGCACACACTGTATTAACACCCCACTAGCAGATACCTTTTGTGTCTTCTAGTGAAGGAAGATCATGCACAGCAACCTTTTGTTTCAAAGTGAGCAGCTGGTTTCAGTAAGAGGGAGCATGACCTTGCCGGCTTCTGTAGTTACTACGTCTACAGTTGCAGTTCATAATATTGGGCTGCTCGCTCTCCACTCCCTCTGTGGAAAACTTGTATGTGATTTTTTTTAACTAAAATTTATTATATCAGGCAATGTATGAAGGGGTCTTTTGTTTGAAGCAAAGGCAGATCCCGGTGGCTTGCGAGTTGTGCCTGAGTTGCCTTTGTCGCATTCAGGTTTCTTTTCATCAACAGCACAGGTTACACAGATTGATTTGGCAACATTTTGTCCAGAGCTGATAACACATTTATCTTGTAAAGGTATAGGAGGTGGTGTCAACAGCAGCATGGGTGGGAGAGGGGGAGAACCATAGAAAAAGCTTTGCTTTGTTACTGATGCCAGACTGCTATGACTGTGGGTGGCATGGGTGGCACTGATATATTTTTGTGAAGTGGTCCTGCCTGGCACAATTAGTGGTGGTTGCAAAGTTATGGCTGTATAAGGACACTGCTAAAAATTGGTTTTAGCCAATCAGCATTAAGATATATATATATATATATATATACACAGTGGCCCAGATATTCAAAAGGGTTGCGCCATGCGCAAGTCCAAAATGCGCCATTCTGCGATATTCAGCAGGAGGCAGTTACGCCACTGGCACCAGGTTGCACTAGAGAGCAATGCAAATGAATGCATGCTCAACAGGAGGAGGATCATGCATAACCTGCGTAACCCGATATTCAGTCGGGTTGCGTTATCGGGCGGCAGCCCTACCGGACAGTCAGTCGGCGGGCGCGGGCGCAGGCGGGTGGATGCTGTCGCCGCCGCCGCGGGGAGCGGGTGGAGGGTCGTGGATGGGTGGGGGACACCAGACACCAGGGAGATGTTTGGGGGTTCTGCTGTGACATTCTGCCTGCGATCGGGCTTTACGGTCCACTGACCACCAGGGAGTTATTCGGGGTGGGGGAGGGTTACATTCTGCCCGCTGATGTAGCACTGGGGGTTTATGCAGGTTCTGCCCACGATCGGGCACTGGGGTTTATGCAGGTTCTGCCCGCGATCGGGCACTTGGGGTGACATGTACGGATTCTGCCCGCCGATCGGGCTATGGGTGATGTGTGGGGGCGACATGTACGGATTCTGCCCGCGATCGGGCTATGGGTGATGTGGGGGTCATGGACTGTGATGCCCGCGATCGGAGTTGCATTAGGCGTCCGGTCCTCGACGGCTGCTGCCTGGCAGGGTAGCCAGAGCAAGTCCTCGGGATCGGCGCACCTACATGCAAATGGCATGCAAATGGGGCAGAGAAGAGATGCAAATGGCCCCCCCTGCACCTTGCATAAATTATGGCCCCATTTGCATGTCACCTTTTGAATATCGGAAATTTGCGCATGGCGCAATGGTACTTGCGCCACCGCAGTTGAATGCTCAACTCTGGCAACTTGCGGTAGCGCAAGTTCCACTTGCGCCATCGAGTGTAAGTCAGGCGATATTCAAAGGAGTTGCTCAACAGCGCAACTCTTTGAATATCACCCTGGCCACACCCCTGCGCAACTATTTTGAGCAGCGCAGGGGCTTGCGCCTCAGACTGGCGCACTTTGAATATCTGGGCCAGTATGTATATACATATATATTCTATGAAAAAAACTAGGTTAATGCATCATTTAGGGTTAAAACACAAAAAGTCGGGAAATTAAAAATCTTTAGGGTTGCCCCTTCCTCCAGGACCCCCCGGACCCACCCGTCATCCCAAGATTGACAGATGACAGGTTGTGTCATTGGGGTTGTGAGGCTCAAATGTCACCCCATTCCATCTGAAATTACATTCACAAGCCACAGTAAATAAGAATGGGGTGACATTTAGGCCTCACAACCCCAAAGACACACCCTGTCAGCTGTCAATCTTGGGATGACAGGTGGGTCTGGGGGGAGGGGCAACCCTAAAGATTTTTCATTTCCTGACTTTTTGTGTTTTAACCCTAAATGATGCATTGACAATGTTTTTTGCATAGAATTTCCTTACTTTTTGAGAAATAAAAAAACTAAGAACTTGCACAAGTTGGTGGGAGCGCGGGCCCTTCCAGCCCTGCACTTCCACCAACCTATGGAACTTTGTGGGACACGGGCCCTTCAGCCTCTGTGCTCCTACCAGCTTGTAAACATGTGTATGCCATCAACACCCTCCAGATTTCAATGGAAAACACCAAGCCTTGTACGAGATGTAACATGTTAAAGTTTGAGATTTTCAGTTGTCAGAGATGTAGAATTCTGCACCTGCAAATGTTTTACAGGCACAACAACTGAAAGCTACATCCATGACACTAAGGCTATGTACCCTATCGATTTCAAGCCACCAGCACAATGCAAAACACTGTCTGCAACACATAAATTGCATCATGCAATATCTCTGCAAAATAAATTTTCTCTGACATGTAAACACCATAATTCACATCTACAAGACATGCCGACAACACCTTCCAAATTTAAATGCAAAAGACCAAACTGTATCTGAGATATAACATTTTAAAATTTGAGATTTTCATTCGTCACACTGGCACAGTTCCGCACCTCTTGACATGTAACAGACACAATGACTGAAAACAACATCCATGACACTAAGTCAGCAATAACCCATGACAGGGTGTGAGGCAGGAGGCTGCAGGAATTAATCCCCAATAACCGCACACCCTGGAGTGGTTTATTGCATTTATAACATGGGCCAAATGTGGAAAGAAATGGACAAAAACTGTTGCAATAAATGGGAAAACGTGGGAACAATTTAGTGTTCTTCCATTGTTTATGTCCACAGCACCACACTTTATGTGTTCTGCCACAGTAAAAAATAGTTCAAAACAGAGAAGTTTGTGGTGAACAGGCCTTAGAGTTTAGAATCAAGGGGCAAGTGGAACTTTTTATTTTGCTGACAACAGGGTGCTGGATCGTTCTGTGTGCTCACACTGCAGTCTGTGAGTTTGCATAGTGTCCCCCCCCCCGTTTTCTGGTTACACTGAAGTGCTCCTCCAACCCCCAAATTAAGGTAGTACTGTCACACATACTGGAAAACGTACAATGCTAAATCTGTCTTCCTACACAGTGCCACCCAGACACAAGCCTGCTAATTCCTATTACCTTTGCCCACTCGTTTTCTGATTAGTGACACACAGAGAAAGAAGGAAACACAGGCACTAATTGGCACTGCCACTTTCTGCTATTGTGCTGATCACTGTCTTCTCTGTGTCTTGCCTGTCAATCTCTCTCTGTTTTGGGGGTCAGCTACCGACATTTCCACCACCGATACTATCATACTGCGGTTCTCCGAGGTACACACAGTGGGTGACTCTGACAAGCACAGCTTTACTTACACAGAAAGAGAGAGAGACTACACAGAGAGACACGAAATTGGAGCAGTTTCAGTCCCTGCCCTTTATACAAGGAATGAGGAGCATTTGTCTCCGGTCCCAGTATCACAGCAATGGTGACCTGTAAATGGACTCTCTCTCTCTCTCTTTTGCTGTCTCTCTTTCTCCCACACACAGAGGTGTCAGCAGGGTGGGTAAGTTGCAATGATTAGGAAGAATTGTATTCTGGCTTTAGGTACTTCCCTCCATCTAGAGACACTGCCAGTGATACTATTGTGTGTAGAACAAGCAAAACAGGCAATTATACTGATCACCCCGGAGGGTTGGTGTCAATACAAAACAAAGCACCGGATACTACTGTGTCCACCGGGTGGGTGGATGGGAAGCCTGAGCAGAGTTGCAGTCTCACTAAAAAGCCTGGGGAGTAATTTTGTTGCCAATGTTGGGGGGGACAACCTCACTCTCAACCAGCTTCGGCTCATGGGTACTGTGTTATATACAAAAATGTAAACTATATATGAGTAAACTATGTTTATTTGGAACAAACTATTTCATGCTGGCATAAGATATTGGGCTATGAAGCCCAATACCTTATGCAAAAAAACCTTCTTTAAACAGAAATACCACCTACTCTTGCCTTCTTGCAGACTACTAACAGTTTTACACTATTCTCCTGATTGCTGACTGTGCTGGTCACAATCTACTGGATTGGTAGAAGATAAAGAACCACTGGCCCAGTGACTTCGGACACAACAGTGATCTGCCTTGCAAAACTGCAGAAGGCTTCTTTTCCTGACTGATGCCAAATCAGATGACCAATACTATGTGGCCCCTCCCAGCTGAAAGCTTTGTACCACCCTTTGTGGAAACTTCAGTTCCCAATTTCCCTCACACTTCCTACAAACCTTCTCTGTTTATTTGTTTGTTTTATTCTGTTTCACACTGTAGGCACTGTGCTATCTACTCTGCCCTGGCCCCCACCAACCATCATTCATAACTCAATCATGAACAACCCCCCATCCACCACACTGCAACACCACCGGCAGTCACAGATCATCAGTCCTTCTGCCTCTCAGTTTACTTTCAGTCACCCACAGTCATTCATAAATAACTTTAACCACCCCCCACCCACCACACTGTAGCCCCACCACAAAAGCAGTTAGACAGACCAGTGAGTCATCAGTCCTCCTGCCTCCCAGTCCCTCACTCCAGTTCCTCACCCCATCATTTAAAATAAGTAAACAACCCCCACCCACCATACTGCAGCACCACCAGCAGTCACAGACCAGTCATTAGTCCTCCTGCCTCCCAGTCCCATCCCAGTTCCCCATAATAACTCAATCACCCCTAACCCCACCACACTACAGCACCGCCAGCAGTCACACACCAGTCATTACTCCTCTCACCTCCCAGTCCCATCCCAGTTCCCCCATAATAACTCAACCACCCAGCTCCCCCACCCACTGCATCACCACCAGCAGTAACAGACAGTTTCCAGTTCACTTCAGTTCCCCTCAGTCATTCATAAATAACTCAACCATGCCTCAACTACTGCATTACAGCACCGTCACACCAGCAGTTAGACCAATGAGTCATCAGTCCTCAGAGTCCTGCCTCCCAGTCCCAATTTCTCCCTTCCAATCATTCAAAAATAAGTAAGCACCCCTGACCTCCACACCCACTGCACTGCCACTGCAGCACCACCAGCAGATAATAACTACAAGGCCTTTGCAGAAGGACAAATGGCCTGAAACATGTCAGGCATTATAACTGCTTTTGGTGTGCCATCCATTGCTCTCATAGGTTTGTGTGTGCTAGAAACATTTTGTGGTTACTAGTTTATGTGGTATCAAATTCTAAGTACCACAACCTTACATACTCTTTCATCACACAAATCTCGCACTCACCACCCAGAGTAAAGGAGGCTCCAATCAGCTTTTTTCTTTAAAAAGTGCTGTATTTTATTGAGTGACCATGTGCAAAATTAGCAATGTGCAAGTTGTCTAATGAGTTTTGGAACTCCTAGCTCTCTTTATCAATTACAGACCAGTCAGTCCTCCCCAATCCCCTCATCCACTGGCTCCTGAGCCTCCCTCTCAGTTACAGACTCAGTCCCCTCCAAGTTTAGCTTGCAGCAGCAGACATATGTAGGGAATAGTAGTAGTAGTAGTAGTACAGTACACATTAAAAAATGACCTGCTTCTTCTGACAGATGAAGCAATTCCAGCAACCAGCACTCCAGCAGGCAGTTTCCAGGTTCCCTCCTCACATCACAGACCAGACCAGTCAGTCCTCCCCAGTTCCCTGATCCCCATGCTCCTTGCCTGAGCCTCCCTCTCAGTCACAGACTCAGTCACCTCCACATCTAGCTTGCAGCAGCAGATGTATGTAGGGAATCGTAGTAGTAGTTGTACAGTACATATTAAAAAATTACCTCCTTCTTCTGACAGATGCAGCAATCATAATGCCAGCAACCAGCACTCCAGCAGCAGCAGGCAGATTCCAGGTTCCCTCAAGCAGTCTGCAGTGTTTCTTCTCCAGACTCCCACACACACAGACAGATGCACACCACACACACCCTGGAGGCCCAAACTGAAGTCTGTCTCCCTCTCCCAGTCTAGAGTCTGACTACTACTGATCACTGCTAACCAGGCTCCTAGAGTAGCAGAAAACTAACAGAGAGTGGATGAGTGGTCTGAGGCAGCACCACACCACCAGCATGACGGTGAGATGAGTTACTCCATCCTGACAGTCACAGATATTTTGGATTTTTTTTTTAGCTCAATGGGTCAACACTTGCTCCTCTCTCTCCTCACAATAATGCACACATGCCACAGTAGTCTATCTCCCACATGCTTCTCCTCAGACCTCATGGTTGGTTAGGACAGTTAGTTTATTTTTATTGGGCGGGTGGTCATGCACTACTTCCAGGTTGGCACAAGATGCATTCTGTAATGCTTCTGTCCTCTCCTCCTTGTTTTGCTCTTGCCACTCTGGAGGCAACAACAAAAATGCAAATCCAGTCCTGAGGCCAGCAGCAGATTCATGAAAGAAACAAGCTGCATGCTGGCTACCATAGCAAGGACTGCTTAAATTAAATAAAAATGTTGGGGGGATGTGATAAAAACTGGTGATGGTGAAAGTTGGGGGGGACTTATGACCCCGTCCCCCCTATAATTACTTCCCTTTAAAAAAGCGATCACAAGATGGCTACCTTTTCTGGTATGCTCTAAAGTTCCTAAACAGCAAACTGATCACCACAACAATCAAAGAATAAACAATACTGTAAATCAAACATAAGGAGGAATTGTGGTAAATCATATGATGGTTAAACAGAACAAAGCCCCCTGTGCAAAACCCACCCTCATTTGACTTCCTAGGGCACCCCTGGGGTGATAAAATAGATTTTTAATTTGGCCATCTCTTCCCTCGCTCACGATGAACGATCGTGATTAAAGAATCTCGCAATCAAAGAATTTGCAGGCTCAAGGTCAAAGAATTAAAAATGCTGTAAATCAAACATTTGAAGGAATTGTGGTAAATCACCATCATGGTTTGACAGAATGAAGCCCCCTAAGAAAAACCCACCCTCATTTGACTTCCTAGGGCACCCCTGGGCTGAGAAAATAGATTTTTTAATTCAGCCATCTTGTCCCTCGCTCACAATGCATGATCGCGATCAAAGAATCTCGTGATAAAAGAATTTGCAGGCTCATGATCAAAGATAATTAGTGAGCTGTGATCAAAGATTTCAAAACCTTATAACTCTATTTTTTGACCATTTCCAAGTTTTACTTCAGGAGTGACCCCTGAGCCGGGATATGTGTGTTTTTATGATTGGAAATCTAAAAACAAGATGGCAGACCTCGCAATCAAAAAATTCTCTGTAGCAAAGATTCTTGAACCATGAGGCTGCAAATTCTTTGACAGCCAGGTGGTCACAAAACATACATATAAATTTTCCCATTGACTCATAATGGGAAATTGAAAGTGGCATAACTTTTGAATGCTTTAATATTTTTTCACCAAATGAAAAGTGGCATGTTCTGCCACCAAAGCACTTTCACAAAAGTCATCCCGCAGAGCAGCACACCATATGACAGCTGCTCAAGGCCACATCCAAAATCCCAAGAGCTACTTCCAAAAACAGATAATTTTGCATTTTTCAGAGTTTTGGTGCGCAAAGACTGTAAGTCTGACTTAAACAAAATTTGGCAAATCAAGAAAGCTACCATGCCCCACTAAGCATACCACATTTCAGGCAAATCTATTGAACAGGTCCAAAGTTATTAAAGCCCAAAATTTTGACTTAAACATAGAAGTGACATCTCATCCCTAAATATAGTCTTGCGACGACACCACTATAATATACATATATATCTATATATATATATATATATATATATATATATATATATATATATGTGGAAAATACTCTGTTAATGCATCAGTTAGGGTTTTTCCACAGTGACAAAAGCAGGGAAATTCAGTATTATGGTTCAAAACCCTAACTCTGCATTCCTCCCCCACCACCACCACCACCACCACACACACATGTACATGCAAGTAGGTGAAGGACCAAGGCAACACAACCAATCACAGACAAGCAGCAGGAGGTGTATACCTGTATTACTCTAGCAAGTAGGGAAAAAATTCAACTTCAGGTATCATACAGTATTTCCAAACTTGTTCCATGAGGATAGTTCACCTAAAGGTGAACCAAGGTTCCAGTAGCAAAGCTTTGTACCTCACTTTGTTCTTGACATATGGGTGCCAAAAGGCATGATGGGAACTGCAATGTTAGTGTCTAGGAAACTGATCAGTTTTGGAGCACTGTAACTTTGTCATCCTTAACTATTTTTGCAGCAAAGCAGCAAAATCACATCTGTGGGACCAGGGCTTTCCCCCCTGCAAATTTCAACCCAAAGGACTGAACCATTTGCATACAGGAGGATAGCAAAGAAGTGCAGTTATCTGGAGCATAGTTTCACAAAATACTTTTGCAAGCACAAAAGTGTCACAGACAGAAAACACGAGAGGTTCACATTTGTGAAAGCATGTAAAATACTTTCACAAAATACTGTTGCAAACACAAAGTGTCACAAATACATAGCACAACACTGTCACCTTTGCAAAAGTGATTTGCAAAACTATTTCCAGGAAATGTCCAAAATCCTGTTTTGGGACTTGTAAGCCCTAAAAAGCATATGTGCAGTCTGTGTTATGTATTGGTGGCAGTGTGGGGCCCAAGATGCCCAGTTGTCCATAATGGTATGTGTTTAGTGGAGTCTGGAACTTCTGGGATGAGAGTTAGCAGTTACGATCCCATGCCACACCCTGGCATCTGTTGGTGTGTGGAAGACGGGAGCATGCAGGGTTTGGTTTTGTGGTTTAGAAAGTTGTATGTTATTTCTGTTACCTGCTGCTGGTTGTGTGTGATTAATTGTGTTGCTTTGGTCCTTCCCTTACTTGCATGTACGTGTGTGTGTGGTGGTGGTGGTGGGGGTGTAGGGAATATGGAGTTAAGGTTTTGAACCATAACACCGAATTTCCCTACTTTTGTCACTGTGGAGCAACCCTCCCTGATGCCTGAACAGAGTTTTTTTTGCCATAAATTTCCCTTCTTTTTGAGAATGTGCACTATAAATAGTGAATGGTATGTGTTGGTGGGGGCCCACGCTCCAACCATGCTGCCCATTTGTGCATAATAACCCTAACAGTAACGGTAACGCTAACAGTAATTATAACAGCAATGGTAACAGTAATCCTAATGGGAATGTTAACGCCAATGGTAGTGCCATCACTAATGGTAACAGTAACAGTAATGGGAACAGTAACAGTAAGGGAAGAGCAGATGCATACGCTAATGGTAATGGTAACGCAAATGATAATGTTAGTGCAAATGGTAACGCTAATGGTAACAGTGATGCAAATGCAAATGGTAACGGTAATGCCAACACAAAAGTGAACACAAATGCAAATGCTGATGGTTACATTAAAACAAAAGCAAACAGTAACAAAAATGTAAACATAACAATAATGGTGATGGGAACGCAAACAGTAACAGCAATGCTAAAGTGAACAGAAATGGAAACAGCAACAGTTACAGTAATGGAAATGCAAATGACAACACAAATGGTAACAAAAATGCAAATGGTAATGGTAAAGCTAACTGTGACACAAATGAGAATGGTAACGCAAATAGTAGCAGAAATGCAAGCACAAACATAAACGTAATACAAATGGTAACATAAATGAGAACAACAATGCAAATGGTAATGCAAACGGAAGTGCAAACACAAACAGTAACAGTAACACAAACAATGATGCAAAAGGAAATGGTAAACAAACAGTAATGCAAACACAACAGCAAACTCAAATGCTAACAGCAAATGGAAACAGTAACACAAATGATAACGGAAATGCAAGCACAAATGGAAATGCAAACAGAAATGGTAATGCAAACTGTAATGAAAACGCAAATGGTAACGGTAACAGAAATTGAAGCAGAAGCACAAACGCAAATGGTAATGGAAATGCAAGTGCAAATGCAAATGCTAATGTTTATAATAATTTAAATGCAAATGCAAATGGTAACAGTAAAGCAAACACAAGCACAAATGCAAACAGAAATGGAAACACAAATGGTAATGGAAACACAAGCACAAACTCAACTGCAAACACAAATGGTAATGCAAATGGTAACAAAAATGCAAATGGTAACACAAATGGAAGCAAAAATGCAAACGGTAATGCTAATGCCAGTGGTGACGCAAAAGGAAACAGTAATGCAAATGGTAACAGATTTGCAAGTGCAAACACAAACGCTAATGGATGCAGTAATGGAAATGGAAACATTAACAGTAACACAAATGCAAGTGCAAATGCAAATGGTAATGTTAACTGTGATGCAAATGAAAATGCTAACGCAAATGATAATGGGAATGCAAATGTGAACGCAAACGCTAACAGTAACGGTAGTGCTAATGCACACACTTTGTGTCTGAAAGAGGTGCATCCTGAAGCACAGCGAATACAAAGAATGTAGACATAATAGTGGCCCTTGGACAGGAAAATGAGCACTTGGAATACAAAATTTCATATCTCAAGAACGGTATGATGTAGAAAAAATAAAACAATTTCATATTATTTATGACTTTACAGGCTAGTTTTTACTTAGCCCCCAGTGGGCAGGGGGCTAAGCATTTTGTGATGAAAAGTCCATATCTCAAACCATTTTTGAGATCCAGGACCCAAAAGGCACGGTGAACTCTGTAATGTTATCCTATGGGAAAAATCGTCAACTTCAGAGTGCTGTAAATTTGTAGCCTTGTAATATTTTGGCACCAAACTGCAAAAAGGCACACCTGTGGGATGTTGGCTTTCTTGCCTGCAAATTTCAGCCCAAAAGACTAAACTGTTGTTTTGCAGCAAGGTGGCAGAGATTTCCTGTTGTTTTGGCCATACTTTCACAAATTAATTTCACAAATCACGACACTTTCATAAAAAAAAAATCACAAAAGTGTCACATTTGAGACACTATTTTGCAAAGTACTTTTTACAAAAATTTTAAAAATATATTCCTGGGGTGTTTAACCCCAAAAAAATACATGGCTAGCATCCTCATGACTCAACTAGGTGAACACAACAAGAATTGTGTTCCTAAAGGTTCCAATTTTAAATGCCAGACATTTTTCTGAGCTCTAACTGAAAAGAAAATGTCTGACTCATGAAAGTAAAAGCCTCATTTGTGACAGTAAAAACTACATTTGCGAAAGTGTTGCAATTGTTAACTTTTCCCATTGACTATAAAGAAATATATATATTTTTTTGAATGACTTTTAAACTGTTTAGTATTATTTAAAAAAATCTTCAAAAGGTACATTGGCATGTTATCTTATGTTTTCGGACCTATCATGCAAACCATGTAGGCTGTAGGTGTGAGCAAAGAAACATTGAAAAATCCATAATTTAGGGGGTTTTTTGTGTGCTGTAGCTCCACAACCATATATCTGACCATAACACAATTTGGCAGAACCAGAGATGTATGGAACCATACTGCATTTTCCAAATTTCAGGCAAATTCATTGTACCTTGGCAAAGTTATTAAGGTGCACAATTTGAGATTTAACCTTAAATGAGGTACTCAACCCTAACTATAGTGGAACTACCATGCCACTATAACACAGGGGCATAGAAGCACCCCTTCAGTTAGGGTTGTACTTGTTCTACTATATTAAATTAAACATGTTGTACCCTAATAGCTTTGGCTTTTTTTTATGAAATGGCACAAAATTTGACATGGATGGTCACTCTGCCAGTGTCTCAAGATGTAGAAAGTTTTGAATTGGTATCTTGTATGGTGTTTGAGATATAAAGTGTTAAATAATAGATAAAACACCTTTTTCTCATTGGTTAACATGGGATGTTTTGCCCTCATCTACTACCCAGACAAAATCATTTTTTTTCTTGACATTTTTAAGGATGATGGGGTTTGTGCCAAGGGTATGCTTTTGGATAGTGTCATGAGGACATATCTTGCCATTTCTGAATTATACCTGTTTTTGTGATAGCCACCAGACAGGCAGGTAGCTGTTCATTGTTAGAGATTTACTGTCTGTGCTCAATTTTTGTTTTACCTTTGTTTTACCAGGAGAGACACACTAAGCTGAAAGCTTGTTTACAAGTGCAACCTGGGAGCACAAGGAAGTTACGAGACTTGCTCAGGGTCACACAGCATGTAAGTGGGGGCTGAGGGATTCAAACCCAGGTCTTCAGGTTTGCAGCTCAGAGCCTTAAACTACTACACTATACTGCCTCCTGTATTCCACTCCTAGTATTCCTTCTTTAGGTCTTTAGTCTGGCATTTTTTCAGGCATTACTGATATGTTCTTTTATTTCTTAAATACAAAAGCCATTAAAGATAGAAGTACTATTTGTGCTTCGATCATGTTGTTTTTTTTTCTTTTAAAAAAGTCTTTCTACCCAAGTACTGCCTGTTAACTAATGAATAAGACCTGTACCAGGTCTCCTTTACACGCTGTACTTTGTTGGATTCTTTCATTAGTATTTTAAAATCTACACTGCAAATATTAGTGTGGAGAAAATAATTTCCTCCACCACTCGCGTAGGTGGGACAGTTTGACTGGAAAATAACCATCCGCAGTTCTTTACAGTTTGAACTTTACTGTTCAAACTGTAAACACTGTGAACAGTAAAGGTCCATGACAGTTTGAACTGTAATAGCTCCCTAGTATCTAGTGGCACCCTCACCCCCCAATTTCCATTCCTTCCTATCTAACAGTTCAGTCACACCAGCTGCAGTAACTGTGAGGGATTTTGTTATTTTAAAAAACCTAGACTGCTCTTCACATAGCATTATGACTGCTTTTTTTACTACTTTTAGCATTACTCATCATTCTCTTGCTTCATGCAGCTGATCACTCCTGCCCCTCTATTTCTGATATTTCATATTCTGCTCTGTTTACTCCTAGCATTCCCTCCCTAAGTCTTTAGTCTGGCATTCTTTCAGGCATTACTGACATGTTCTTTTTTTTCTTAAAAAAACAAAAGCCATTAATTATGAAATTATTAGTTTTATTCATTACATTTTGTAAAGCCAAACCATGCAGAGGACTTGGCACCCCATACACAAAGCAATCCACTATGTGAAGTCCAATTTGTGAAGGAGTGCCAAGTCCTTTGAATGGTTTGTTCTTTGTTGATGATCTGAATCCAGCAACCTTTGAATTGTTCCTTTTTTTATGGCTGTGGGTGGATCCTACAGCCATTTTGCTATCTGTAGTTTGAAAATGGAGTTTAGTGGAACACATGTTTTGGACATTTCAATGTATCCTTCTATGCCAACTGAAATAAAATATCCCTTTCTTTCTGTTGAGAATGTTGAAGACATGACTCTAAACTGCTTGTCAGCTGCCTTAAGGAAACTGAAACAGCTTGTTAAATATTGGTTATCCTATGAAACTGAAGATTTTTACATTTAAATGCTAAGCATTTAAACAGCTTCTTGATACTAGTTTAACTTGGGAATGTATTGTCTTTCAAGAAAGAGTCATATCTCATATATGTGACCATTTCCTCAGTAAATTTATGATTTACACTGTTTTTTTAACCTCTGGAGCCTATAGCCCTCTTTCTATCTGTAGCCAGAAAATGGAGTATTGTGGAACACATATTTTAAACTTTTCAGTGTATCCTTCCAGCCAGCTGAAATAAAATATTCTCTTCTTTCTGTTAAGAATGTTAGAGACATCACTCCAGGCTGCTTATCAGATGCCATTAGAAAACTGAAACAGCTTGTTAAATATTTGTTAAATATTGATTGCCTGTGAAGCTGGATATTTGCACATTTAAATACTAAGCATGTAAATAGCTTCTTGATACTAGTTTAACTTGGGAATGTATTGTTTTTCAAGAAAGATTCATACCTCATAAATGTCACCCTTTCCCCAGCAAATCAATAATTTACACTGTTTTCTTAACCTCTACAGACACTATTTGATGAGCAGTCTCAGACATATGCCAGGTCTTCAGTGAACTGCTTAGACTAAATATGTATGAATAAGAAGCCATTTTTACTATATTTGTGGGAAAAATTATATTGAGCTACAGCAACACATACACACACACACACACACACTCTTTCTCTCTCTCTCTCTCTCTAAACACACCATCCTCATGGCCACAATATTCAAAATAAATATTGCATTCTAATATGTTCTAAAAACATTTTTATGTCAGTGAACATAGTGAAGTTCAGTTTAGAGTAGATTTCCTTTAAACATTTATCTTATATTTAGTACATACACTCACACACAAACACACTCACACACACTAGACACCGTCCTCATGGCTGCAATACTGCCAGTTGACCTGGGATCAAGTCCCAGCTCAGACACTTATTCTTTTTCACCTCTGTTTGTATGTGTTCCATAAAATATGCACACCACACTCCCGTGTGATTGTTTCAAATAAATATTTGTGTTGTCATTGGGTTGTGCACTTGAGAAAGAGTAATGTACTCAGGGATGGCTCATGTTCCAGTTGTCTCAGTGGCACAGCTGGTTAACACAGTCAGAATTGTATTCTGGAAAGCCTGGGTTCAAGTCCCAGTTGAAGCACATATTCTTTCTCACCTCTGTTTATATGTGTCCCATAAAATATGCACACCAGACTCCTGTGTGACTGTTACAATAAAGAAACTGTTTGTTTATGTCAGTGACTGCAGGGAAGTTCAGTTTAGAGTAGATTTCCTTTAAATATTTCTTATCCTATATTTTGTTTCCTGGATAGCACAGGGGAGATGCTACATCTCACTGTCATAGGAATCTTCATTTACACATTTCTGCCCTGTATTTACTCAGGCTGCCCAGGATTAGATGCACTATCATGTTTTTAGGGGAGTCTTGATTTTTCCATTTTGATAATGTATTTCTTCAGGGTAGCCTTGTCCAGGGATCCCATATTCAAAGGAGATGATCAGCATATCCCAGTGGAAATGTGAGATGTGCCATGCAACTCCAACAATACACCACAGCATGATACTCAAATGTGTGGATGCACCTACAGCAAGAGAATGGACCAGCGTGCACACAAATAGTATGCAGTGCAAGTCAAGGGTGTGTTCCCATGCATATGCAGCTCTGTGGCATACTCAGTGGAAAAGTTTCTCCTTTCAGCCCAGAGCAGTGCAGCCTACAGTTAGGCCATGAATAGTTGGCCTAAGCCAGCCAGTCACCCACAGGTGGGCTGTGGAAGTGCACCCAGGTGCACAGCAGCCTGGCAGCCCTGGTAGACTAAAGGTGCCCCTCCAATCCCTAATTGATCTAACTCCATCCCCAAAGAGCTCCATAGTGTAGGGCAACCCTGTACTCAATAACACCAGAGTAAACCATGGCCCACATCCATAGCATAGAGGAATCCCACCCACTGCCTTGGTACATAGACAGCCCCACTCCCCCATACCCTAGCTGTTGCAGAGACTGGAACTGCCCTGCATGCCCTGCCACAACCATCCACTGCCTGCACTGAACCCAGGCTGGGGACCTTCACTCCAGAATGACCCAAGTGGCTATACCATACATTGGGGCACTACACAAGCTGTGGACCCACCAGTGTATGCAGCTGTGTGTATGTCCCTTGCAAACCATAAGAGGGAATTGACATATCTCCAATGCATGCCTTGTTGATGCTGTATCTTTCTGCTGTAATACACTTTTCCCCTTTCCCCTGTGTAACATGCCACCCTCCAGACTGCTGAGGTATCCTGGGTGCCATGGGGTGCGGTATCCTGCAATTGAATTTGTAGTGTACACTCCAGGATATGGATAGTGCATTTGTGGTTCCCCAATTGTACAAACAAATGGGAGGTTGACTGTAACATGCCTGTTCCTGGACCTATGTGAGTGAGTACAGCATTGTCTTTCACCTATACTGAGTAGTGCAACAGCACCGGGATGATGGAGATTCATGCGAGTACCTGAGGTGTATGGCCACTGGGCATTATTGCCCATACACATTTTGTACCTATGCATGAAACATTCCAGCATCCTACTGCTAGCGCTTCAGCACCCAAAAATACGATGCCATTTCTTCTTGAACTATCCAAGCTAAATATATAGCAATCAGAAGGCATATTCTAGGAAAATACATTGTAAAAATGTGCAAAAGGAAGACCACATTAAAACTGCCTCTCAGCAGATCTACATTGTGCAGATTCATTAGAAATAATGGGTAAAGGCATCACAAATGCTCTCCACAGCCATATTGGCTCTGACCAGAGTTTGTTATGTAAAGCTACTGACTTCTGAACTATAAAGCTTGCTTTCATCAGTGTTTCTCCTGCAGCCCATCAGAACTCCACAAAATGCTTCCTACTTTAAAAGAGAGATTGGAGCATGCAGTTTCTATGAAACATTACTGCACTCTAACACCACTTCCTGTCATAAATAACAGATCTTCAGACCAGATAGTACATAACAAAACAAAACAAAAAAAGGAGTGTGAGATGACAAATGTGAGCCTGTTTAATTCAAGTTTATGGTCAGTCTCCCAAAACACCACCTGCTGTGATCTCCATGTCTCTTACCCTACTTCATTTGCTCTCACTATCACACAGCAGCTAACAGAGAAATAGGAAATTGAGATTGGGTATATTTAATAGTTAATGGGCATAGCCAGAACTCTAGTCTATGTTCAGTCCCAACTGACAACTGATACAGGACACTGCTTGCCATGTTTACTGTCTCTCATCACCTGCTTTGATTGCTCTGAATCACACTTTGCAGCTGACAGAGTTATAATTTATTGTGACATGCTGTTGTATTTTTCTGCATTACTATATAAAGTTCTAATTACTTCTTAATGTGCATTTGTACTGCAATAAAAACAGTGAGAGATCAGTAGAGAGAAATAAAATGTATGTGATGACAAAATTGCTGCTGAGAGCTAAACTCCCATAACTTGTAAGCAACCCTTGCGTTCACTAACGTAAGGAACAACACAACTATGTGCTATATTTTTGTCTTTCATGATTACAGCACACATACCAAGCTGTGTGTCTCTTTATGAATACAGACAGACAAGGAATGAGTTTTTTTTCCTTTTTAAACACTGACAAAGCTTGATGAGCATGGCATTATATTACTGGTATAATATACATAAAAATAGTTTAAAGATACAGAACTATTCTTTCTGAATCAAAAATGCAACTTTTATGAAAATAGCAATCACAAACAGAAAAGAAAGAAAAACAACATTAATATCCTCTGCAACGTTAACAATATAAAGTGTATTTTGATGAAAAAAATAATTTTTAGACAAATGAGAAAATGGCAGATCTTCAAGAGCACAAGCATGAGTGTCAGGCTGCAGTATGAGAAAATATATCAGTAAGTTATTGGTGTGATAAACCTAAAAGGGCTTTTTGTATCTCTAAAGGTGATAATCAGATATAATTTCAGTCTCAGCCACAGACAGCTGACAGGCTTTCTGATCCCTGTTTTATTTTGTGTATAAATACAAACATTGCTACTTGAGTCATCCTGATTAAAGATATATGTGCAACATAAACTGTTTCACTTGACCGTGACAATAAATCAATTCATAAGATAGATAGATAGATAGATAGATAGATAGATAGATAGATAGATAGATAGATAGATAGATAGATAAGTTATGCAGACAGACATACAGACAGACTGCACTTGGAGACTTCGGCTAATGTGCTGAAAGTTTTGATATCCGCACAACAGTTCCAGCCCCTCCATTACCAGCCAGGATCTTGGAAGGGAAGTGGCTGATCTGTTGTGTATTTTGTTGTAGAACAGTCCAACACATCCAGTTAATAAATTAATCAACTGAGACATGGAATCTTGGATGCACCATAAGCACAGTTCCACATTTTTGTTTTCAGAGGTTGCAGGGAAAACTCATTTTATTCTCCTTGTATGTGTGTGTGAAGGGGCTCAATATTTTGTTTCATTAGAGCCCATTTTCTTCCTCAAAGCCATTGGCATAGCTAACAGCAAACAACAGATGATATGAGAACTTCAACACGAGCATTTCACTGAATCAATTCCAAAAGAACATTGACATCTTAAACAGTTGACATGTGCCATTGTTCTGGTGCCTGTTCCTGTATATACAATTGTAAAAATGTAAAGGGTCATAACTTTAACCCCTGCAGGGCCGCAAACTGATATATCATTCCAAAATCCATATACATTCTAATTCTGTTAGCAGCCTAAGGGTTAAAAGACATCTAAAAAATAAATTTAAAATCTCTATGTTCAGAGTTACTACTTAAAAAAAAAATAAAAATCCCATATTTTGGTTCAGGAATAAAAGCCAATTAAAACAAAAATGTGAATCATTAAATGTCTGGCAGGTGAACATTATTGTTGAAAAGAACAATATGTTTACTAACAAATACTGCTGATTTAATTAACCTGGATTTTGTCAAATGCCAGTTTTACGTCAAAACATATGTATAGCCACTAGTGCTACAAATAACTGGTGATTCCATGACCCCAATCACAGTTTGAATACATTGATCAGAGTAAACAGGAAACATGTATGCTTATTTGTAGCATCCAGCAGTGCCAGTGATGATGAGGGGATGATTTATTATGGTGGCAGGGGGATTTCTTCTTTGTCCATCAGTTAAGCTTCAAATTTAGCAAAATAAAATAGCTCAGTGTTACGCTGATGTTCACATGTTTGAAACATTCAAACTGGTGTTTTGCTGTGTGATTTTATTTTTGTATTGTCACTGTATGTGGCCGGATGTAAATTTTATCCAGTAACAAGATTTGTTGTTGCAAGTGCAACGTACCTTTCCATCTTGACATATGGTGCTTTGTTTTATTTTATGTAGAGGTTTGAGATCACTGCCATAAAAAAACCTAGACAAGACATGAGCTGACATCATGAATGGTAGTAACCTATCACCTATATTTGATTAAACGATTATGATTATTCTGGTCAACATGTTATATCTTACAAATGAGCTAAATAATTTGTAAGGGAATCATTTGACACAAACAAATTAGCTCATAATTCAAATTAAATCATGTTGCTGTTTGAACCACTGTATGCAGATCTATGTATCTCTCATTACCAGACACACTATGCTTTTCTCATATGAGGTAATTCTTGATGTAATTGATACGAGACTGCTGGTCACTGGATCATGATGATGATGATGTTTCTTGTTAGATAGGTAAGGGGTCTAGTTTACTGAATTAAAAAAAGATAGTCCCACTACCTTTTTTAATGTAATAAAGGTGCAAGCTGAGTAATGAGTGCAGTCATGGAGGACAGAAATGAGTTTCTTTAGTGACATTTCACACTTAACATTATTTGTCCCATATTTGCCATTACCTCTAATCAGATGGCATTAAGATGGCCATGCTGACAATTTATTCACTGTTGTCCTATAAATCGAAGTGCCGGGCCTTTCTACAGTGACATACATATGCACATCTATGGAGGCATGGAAGAGCAGGGCCCAAAGGCAAATCAGTATATGATTACTCTATCTCAAAAACTCTAAATGGGCACTCCCACAGGCAAATAAGGCTAGGATTACATTATCTCAAAAAACAAGGAAATAAATTGCAAAAAAAAACTTCATTAATGCACTAGTTAGGGTTAAAGTGACAAAGGTAGGGAAATGTAGTGTTAGGGCTTCCAACTCTAACCCCACCCTACACTGCACACACCTACAGGCATCAGGGGTGTGCCTTCTGGTCATCAACCCTAACGCTTATCCCATTCTCCTATACTGTACTCATCTCAGCTTATTTACTCATGGAATGGGGTGAGTGTTAGTGCTGATGATGCCAGGGCACACCCCTGATGCCTGTTGGTGTGTGATGTGTGGGGTTGGGGTATTAGGGTTGGAAATCATTATACCACATTTCCCTACTTTAGTTGATTATACCCTAGCTAGAGCATTAATGAAGCTTTTTGCAATGAATTGCATTGTTTTTTCAGCTAGTATAATCATATACTTATTTGTCTGTAGGAGTGCAGGGCTTAGAGGGCCCTGCACTCCCATCCCTCTACAGATGCATATATGTGTGTAGCAGTGGCCAAACTTTCAGCATAGCCATCTTATTACTTCACTTCATGTACCCAGTACAAACATTTTTTGAATCACTGCCAAAACATAATTTTGTGCACGTGCAGCACCATTCCATGCCACTTGCTTGAAAACACATTTTGGCCTGTATTTTAAAAATGACAGCAGTGACATTTATGAGGTGGGGTAATAAGAAGGCTATGTTGAAAATGTGGGGTAAACATATTTAACATTTCTGAAGTTATGAGCAGGCATAATGAAATTGCAACAGTCATAACTTTCAAATTTTTTCATACTTTGACCCCAAAATTTCAACATAGTTTTCTTATGACCCCACCTCATAAATTTCATAGGTAAACATTTTCAAATCTGTGCTGAAATGCCATTTCATACCACAGGTGTGAAAACAAGTTTTGGACAGAATGTGAAAAATGACAGCTATGCTGATAATGAGGAGGTGTGAAAAAATGGCTATGTTGAAAATTTGGAGTCAAAATATTGAAACCTACCAAAGTTATGCACTTGAGTAGAAGAATATCAATGAATATGCATAATTAAGGCATTTTTAGGAATATTTTCACCAAATTTTCAGCATGGGCTTTTTGGGACCTCACCTCATGAGCACTAGCACTGTCATTTTGTTAACTCATCCTGAAAGGTGGTTTCATGCAGCATCCACAAAATCATCTTTCAGTCCTGATTAACAAAACAACAGTGACAACATTCATGAGAAGGGGTCCCAAAAAGGCCATGTTGAAAATTTGGTGAAAAAATACCTACAAATAGTAAAGTTATGAACATAAGTTCAAAACACCATTGAAATACATTTTACAGCACTTACCTTGATTACTCAGTTTACAGTTCAGCTTTGAAGACTGCAGACATGTCTCAGTCCACAGAAGATGACAGCGGATGACCTCTGGAGTTAAGCATATAGTAAGGGGTTGGGGAGAGGGGTGCTCAGTGGGAGTGTTGGATGGAGGAGGGGGATGGCGGGGATGGTGAGGGACCATTTTCTTTTTTTTCAGGTTAAAACAAAAAGACATCAGAGGATTGTTTTCTTTTTTACAGGTACAAATAAATCTATATTTGCAGACACTGAGAGTGGGCACCCCAGTGTCCCATACAGCTGGGGGGTGAGGGGGTCTGTAATGCTAATACAGGGATTTACCACCCCATGTTGGCACATATAAACAGAATATACTGTGGGGGGGCATCTGACACCAGGAGTGGGCATCTCAGCATCAGGAGAAAGAAAGAAAGAAAGAAAGAAAGAAAGAAAGAAAGAAAGAAAGAAAGAAAGAAAGAAAGAAAGAAAGAAAGAAAGAAAGAAAGAATCAGAGGGTGGTGGGTGTCAATAGACACTGGGGAAAATTATGGGGGAAGAGGGACTGTCACTAGAGACAGTGATCAGTATGTGGAAGGTGTCACTAGACACCAAGCAAAAGATGACCTAGTACATTTGTGCATACGGGGTCCTACAGTGTTGTAGGGAGGATTTGTTTTAGCAGTTGACTCCTGGGGGATGCCACTACACACCATGGAAACAGCAGCTCACACATGACAGTGCAGCCGACAGCATGATTTCCAGCTGCACAAGTCAAGAAAATCCCACTGTTCTCATACAAAGAACATGAGGGAGCACCTCTTTTGCTAAGTCAGGTACCTGGGATTTTGGGTGCCCAAAAATGGTTCTTCTTGCCACAATTTGAAGAAACAAACATCATAATGTAACTAAACAAGCCCCATTTAGCTAGGCTTGTTTTTTCATTTCCATTATTTTAATGTGTCTTCTTTACTTTTGTTCTCTCGCTAACTGAAAAATAGAATGTTGGACTCAGAAGTCCTCTGCAAAAACATTGTATGACCCTGTGTGCACAAATACTTTCTCCTGTGACAATGAAAGTACTGTCATGCCTGACATATAAATTTTCCCTTAGGAAATAATGGACAATTTCAAAATGTTATAAGTTTTGAACAGATTAATATTTTTTCACCAATCTTAAGAAAAGGCACATCTGTGAGGAAAAGGCTTTTTACCCTGAAAATTTGAGACAACAACCTAAAACCATTTCTGAGATACAGGTGGACAAAGAAAAGGCAAAAAAGTGGTAACTTTAGAGATTTTTGAACTTTAATAACTTTGGAACTGTTCAACAGACTCACATAAAATTTGTCAAGTCAAAAGACATACTTCTAGGGATTAAGCATGCCGAATGTTTTGTAAATTCATAAAATGGTTCCAAAGTTATTAAAGTTCAAATATTTGGCTTTAACATAGAAGTTTGCATTTAACCGTAGCAACTCTAACTATACTGATGCTACTGAGCCAGTAAAATATGTATTATATCTATCTATCTATCTATCTATCTATCTATCTATCTATCTATCTATCTATCTATCTATATATATAGATATATATATATATATATATATATAGCAATATATATATATATATATATATATATATATATATATATTAGAGGCAAAACTCTTGTTTAATGCATCAGTTAGGGTTGTACCACAGTGACAAAAGTGAGAAATTTGGTGTTAGGATGGACAGCCCCTTGCTCCCCCACCAGCCCTCCATCCCAACCGCTGATGGGGTGTGCATTGGGGTCATCAGCCCTAACTCTTACCCCATCACATGTGTAAACAAGCTGAGGTATAGGAGAATGGGGTGAGAGTTAGGACCGACGACCCCAATGCACACCCCGTTGGTGGTTGGGGTGGCAGGCTGTGGGGTGCAAGGGGGGTTGTCGACCCTAACACTGAATTTCCTCACTTTTGTCCCTGTGGTAAAACCCTAACTGATGCATTAAATGCATTTCTTTGCCTCTGATTTCCCTTCTATTTGAGAATATGTAGTAGAAATAGTGAATGGAATGTGGTGGTGGGAGCATGGGGCCCTTCTGTCCCCGCGCTCCCACCATGTGATGTTTTGTGAAGTAGTAATGGTAAGTGCAAGGGAAATGTAACCAGTAATGGTTGCGTACACTGTGACAGAAATGTAAATGGTAAAGAAAACATTAATGGAATCGCAAGCGCAAAGTGACGCCAAAGTGAACAGTGACGCAAAAGGAGACATTAAAGCATATGGAAAGGCTAACTGTGATGCACACAGTCATGGTATGGCAATCGGAAATGCAAATAGTAATGTTAACAGCAGAATTAACACCAAAGGAAACAGAAACAGAAATGCGAATGCAAGCATGTACGCAATGAGAACGCAAAGGTAACCTGCTAATGCATGCGTATGGAACGGTAACGTAAACAGGTATGGAACTGCAAGTGGGAATGCTAACTGTAACAGTAACAGAAGGGCACACCCTGGTTTTGCCCAACAGCTGCATAGAGAAACACAGTGTGTACAAAAACTGTATGCATAATAATCGGCCTCATAGCAGAAAATGAGGTGTTGGAATAGTAAATTGCTTATATCCCAGGAATCGTATGACATAGAAAAAAATTAAAAATTTTACATGATTCATGAGTTTCCTGTGTAGGTGTTCACTAAATGAATAGCCCATAGGTCTATGCATTGTTGCAAAGAAAATTCAGTAGCTCACACCATTTCCGAGATATGAGCCCCAAAAGGCACGGCATTCACCACCATGTTAATCTATGGGAAAAATGTCAACTTCAGAGTACCATAACTTGGCATCCATGCAATATTTTGTCACCAAACCATGAAAAAGTCACATCTGTGAGATGTTGGCTGCCTTCCCTCCAAATTTCAGCCCAAAAGACCTAACTGTTCTTTTGCAGCAGGGTGGCAAAGAATTCCTGTCATTTTGGCCATAGTCTGGAAAAGTAGTGTCGTGATTTGTGAAAGGTTTTGCAAAAATTTGCAAATGTGTTGAAAGTGCGACACTACTTTGCTGCACTACTTTTCCCAAAAATTTGGAAAACATATTTCTGGGTCTTTAACCTCAAAATAAAGACATGGCTAGCATGCTGAGGGTCCGACTAGGTGAACACAAAAATAATTGTGTTCCTAGAGGGTCCCAATTTTAAATGCCAAACATTTTTCTGATCACCAACTGGAAAACAAATGGTTGATTTGCAACAATACTAGGGTCATTTGTGACACTAGAAAGTGCATTTGTGAAAGTATCAAACTTTTTGTTAACTTTTCCCTTTGACTTATAATGGGAACTTGTTTTTTGAATAACTTTTGAACCATTCAATATTTTTTCACAAAATTTCAAAAGGCACATTGGGGACACCAGCAGTACATTCCCTGAACTTTTCAGACTGGTCATGCAAACCGTGCAACCTGTAGGCACAAGCAAAGAGGTCTCAAAATACCATAAGTGCACACACGGATGTTGCTTAATAACTCAGCAGCCGTATTTCTGACCAGTATGAATGTTAGAGATCCCAAGATCTTTAGTTATGCCCCATGCCTGCCAAATTTCAGGCAAATCCGTTGAATGGTGGCAAAGTTATTAAGGTGCAAAGTTTTACCCTTTAACCTTAAAAGGGCTACTCTACCATAATATATATATATATATATATATATATATATATATATATGTAATGGTAGCACTGCACATTAAGGCCACCATGTGCATAACCATTAGCACTTGCATTTGCATTTCTGTTTCTGTTTCCTTTGCTGTCAGTTTCGCTCAGTTTCTATTAATGTTTGCTTTACCATTTATGTTTGCATGACCATAATATATATATATATATATATATATATATATATATATATATATATATATAGTAATATATGGAGATGGCCTAATAATACCATCTCATCCCATACAAAAATTTTCTTGTAATAGCACAGTACTGGAAGTGATAATACCATCATCCCAATCTGATAATACTATCGTTCAGAGCTGATAATACTACAGTTTCAGCTCTCAACAATAGTATTATCACTACAATCACACAGCGCATGTCCAGATCTTCCTGCCAACAAACCCAGTTGCCATGGTCACACATCCCTTCCTGCACAACTGTACTGACGGTGTGCATCTCCATTGGCAGCTTTTCTTTAGTAGGCGGGCATAACAGCATGAAAAACATGGCGTCTTTTTCCTCTCGCTTAGTGAGAGGAATCTGTTCAATTTGTACTTTCATTTTTTTGAACAAATAATGACTATGTCACTCATCCTGCATTTCCCGAATGACAAAAAAGCTGAAAGGTAGGACTGCCTACTAAATTAAGGGAAACCAAATTTTTTTTGAAACGAGCGATGGGACACTCGTTAGTGCTGTGGGCAGTTCGTAGCGTGAAAAGAGTGCGGCGGGCCAGCCCGTTTAATAAAAAGCACATCAGAAAAAGAAATCTCCTCAATGGGGTCCATATATTACAAAAAATAACAAATAAAGGACTATGTATTATAAGTCAGTCAGACCATCTTGAGGTTTTGGGGACTTTAGAAACCTCTCTATGGTCTCACTGCCTTATAATACATAGTCCTTTATCTATTATTCTATTTATTGTAGCACGGTAGTACTACCATAGTTATGGTTGAGTAGCCCTTTTAAGGTTAAAGGGTAAAACTTTTCACCTTAATAATTTTTCCACTGTTCAATGGATTGGCCTGAAATTTGACAGGCATGGGGTGTAACCACAGATCTTGAGATGTGCCAACCTTCATACTGGTCAGATATACGGCTGTGGAGTTATTAAGCGACATTCCAGGGCAGATTTACATTTTTTTGCGCATTCTTTGCTCGCATCTACAGGTTGCACAGTTTGCGTGACTGGTCTGAAAACATCAGAGAACGTGTGTCCAGGGTCCCTGATGTGCCTTTTGAAGATTTTGTGAACAAATATTGAACAGTTCAAAAGTTATTCAAAAAACAAGTTTCCCATTATAGTCAAAGGGAAAAGCTAACGAAAAGTTCGACAGTGTCGCAAATGCAGTTTTTAGTGTCACAAATTACCCTAGTAGTGTTGCAAATCTGCCATTTTGTTTTTCAGTTGGTGATCAGAAAAATGCTTGGCATTTAAAATTGGGACCATCTAGGGACAAAATTATTTTTGTGTTTACCTTATCGAGCACTGAGGATGCTAGGCATGTCTTTATTTTGGGGTCAGACACCCCAGAAATATGTTTTTTTTTTATTTTTGGAAAAAGTAGTGTCACAAAGTAATGTCGCACCTGCGACACCATTGAACATTTTTGTGAAAGGTGTCGCAAATCATGACACTACTTTTCAACACTATGGCCAAAATGACAGGAATACTTTGACTCCCTGCTGCAAAAGAACGGTTTGGTCTTTTGGGCTGTAATTTGGAGGAAAGAATGCCAACATCTCACAGATGTGCCTTTTGGTGGTTTGGTGAAAAATATTGCAGGGATGCAAAGTTACGGTACTCCGAAGTTGACACTTTTTCCCATGGACTAACAATGCGGCATTAGCTACGCCTTTTGGGGCCCATATCTCAGAAATGGTGAGAGATATGGACTTTTCATCAGAAAATTGCTTACCCCCCTACATGAGGGAAAAGTAGGAAACTAGCCAGGAAAGTCATAATTCATACGAAATTTTAATTTTTTTTCAACGTCATACAGTTCCTGAGATATAAGCAATTTAGTATTCCAACTCCTCATTTTCTGCTCCTAGCCCCATTATTATGCATACAGTACATTCTTTGTACTCTGTGTGTTTCTCTAAGTAGCTGTTGAGGAAAACCAGGGTGTGTGCTCCAGTCACTGTTACACATAGCATTTCCACTTGTGTTTCTGTACCCGTTTGTGTTAGCATTCCTGTGTATGCCACAGTGTGTTTTCCTTTCCGTTTCTGTGTCTACAGTACTCTTTCTGTTTGTGTTTCTCTTTGCATCACCGTGCACATTGCCATTTGCATTTATGGCCTCCCTTTCATTTGCATTTCTCTTTCATTTTGCATCAGCGTTGTTGTTACTACCATTGCTATTTGTGTTCCCAATTGCGTTCCCGTGCCCATGCGTGTTACAGTTTGCATTTCCATATGCGCTTGCATTTGTGTTTCTGTTTCCTTTGGTGTTATTGTTGCTGTTACTGTTACCGATACCAGTTGCAGTACTGTAAATGTGTGTGTTACGGTTTGCATTTCTGTATGTGCTTGCCTTCACGTTTCTGTTTCCTTTAGCATTATTTTAGCTGTTACTGTTACCATTTGAGTTTCCAATTGCAGTACCGTGACTGTGCACATTACAGTTTGCGTTGCCATATGTGCTTGCATTTGCCTTTCCGTTTATGTTTCCTTTGGTGTTATTTTTGCTGTTACTGTTACCATATGCATTTGCAATTGTGGTACTGTGACCGTGCGTGTTACACTTTGCGTTTCCATACACGCTTGCATTTGCCTTTCCATTTCTGTTCCCTTTGGCATTATTGTTACTGTAACAGTTAACATTTGCATTTACTATAGCAGCACTGTGACCATGTGCATTACCTCTTGTGTTTCTGTACAAGCATGCATCTCCGTTTGCATCACTGTTCGCTTTGGTGTCACTTTGCGGTTGTGTCTCTATTAACTTTTGGTTTACCATTTACATTTGCATCACCATGTGCGTAACGATTAGTGCTGCATTTGCATTTCTGTTTCTGTTTCCTTTGCTGTCAGTTTCCACTTGCATTTCTATTAATGTTTGCTTTACAATTTATGTTTGTGTCACCATGTTCATAACCATGAGTGCTTCCGTTGGTGTTGGAGTTACCATTACTATTTCACAAAACAAATCATGTGGAGGGAGTGTGGGCCCAAAGGGCCCGATCTCCCGCCACCAGATTCATTCATTATTTATAGTTCTGATTCTAAAAAGAAGGGTTATGAATATAAATGGTTCAGGTCCATGATAGTAGTAACAGACTACTTGGGACACTTAGGAGTTGCATGGTGTCAGCTAGGCAATGCCCCCCCACAGGGCAAGTAGTGCATCCTGAGTGGAGACTTACAGGAAAAGAGAGCCCATAGACATCAATGGTGCATCTTTGTGGTTGAAGGGGCACATACATTAGAACAGTTAGGAGATGCATGGCATCAGCCAGGGAATCCCTGTCCCCTTCCAGGCCTGGTAGTACATCCTGAGTGGAGAGTCACAGGAAAAGAAAGTCCATAGTCATCAATGGTGCACCTTTGTGACTGCAGGGGCACACAAGTTAGGGCAGATTGGGATTTCATGGTGTCAGCCAGGCAATGCCTCCCCTCCCGAGATCAGATAGTGCATCCTGAGTGGAGATCCAGAGGAAAATAAAGGCAATGGATATAAACGGTACAGCTCCATGACTGTTGTAACACACTAATTTGTAAAGTGAGAAGTTGCATGCTGTGAGGTAGGCAATACCCCTCCCACCCTCCCGGGCCAGGTAGCATGATGGTTAGCATTTACGTATGTGGTTGTGTTTGCATTTCTGTTTGTTTCCTTTGGTGTCGGTTCGTGCTTGTGTTTCTATTAATGTTTTATTTACCATTTATGTTTGCGTCAGCATGTGTGCAAGAGTTAGCGCTTAGGTTTGCATTGCAGTTACTATTACTAAGTCACAACACAAACCGCATTGTGGGAGCGTGGAGCCTGAAGGGCCCACACTCACACCACCAGATTCATTCACTATTCATAGTCCTCATTGTCAAAAAGAAGGATTATGGATATAAATGGTTCAGATCCATACTTGTAGTGACACACTACCTGCGACACTTAGGAGTTGCATGGTGTCAGCTAGGCACTGCCCCCCCCACAGGCCAGGTAATGCATCATGAGTGGAGACTCACAGGAAAAGAAAGGCCATAGACATCAATGGTGCACCTTTGTGGTTGCAGGGGCACACACATTAGAACACTTAGGAGTTGCACATCGTCAGCCAGATAATCCTCCCCATCCCCCCCCAGAGCAGGTACTGCATCCTGAGTTGAGACTCATAGAAAAACAAAGGTTATGGATGTCAACAGTACAGCTCCATGATTGCAATAACACACTACTTGGGATAGTTAGAAGTTGTATGGTGTCAGTTAGGCAATGCCCCCCAAACATCAGGTACTGCATTCTGAGTGCAGACCCACAGGAAAATAAAGACTATGGATATAAATGGTACAGATCCATGATTGCAGTAACACACTATTTGGGACAGTTAGAAGTTGTATGGTATCAACTAGGCATTACCCCCCTCCCAGGCCAGGCGGTGCATCCTGCATGGGGAGTCACAGGAAAAGAAAGTGCATAAACATCAATGGTGCACCTTCATGAATGCAGGGGTACACAAGTTAGGACAGTTAGGATTTGCTTGGCATCAGCAGGGCATTGTCAGCCTTTCCCCAACCCCCCAGAGCAGGTACTGCATCCTCAGTGGAGACTTACGGGAAAAGAAAGATTGTGGATGACAATGGTGCAGCTCCATGATTGCAGTAGCACACTACTTCGGACAGTTAGAAGTTGAACATTGTCAGCTAGGGAATCCCCCCTCCCAGGGCAGGTAGTGCATCATGAGTGGAGAGTGACAGGAAAAGAAAATTTATAGACTTCAACAGTGTACCTTTGTGGTTGCAAGGTCACAAAAGTTAGGACAGTTAGGAGTTGCATGGTACTGCTCCATAATTGCTGAAACACACTGGTTGGGACAGTTAATAGTTGTATGGCCCCCCTGCTCCCCAAGACAGGTATGTTCCCTGAGTGGACAGTGACAGGAAAAGAAAGTCCATAGACATTAACAGTGCACCTCTGTGGCTGCAGGGAAACACCAGTTAGGACAGTTAGGAGTTGCATGGCTTCAGACAGACAATGTCCCCCCATACCACACTCACATACAGCAGGTACTGTGTCCTGAGTGGAGATCCACAGGAAACAAAGGCTATTGACATTAATGGTACACATCCCTGTTTGCAGTAACACACAAGTTGGAACAGTTAGGAGTTACATGGTGTCAGCCAGACAATGTCCCCCACAGCAGACAAGGTAGTGCATCCTGAGTGGAGAGTGATTGGAAAAGAAAGTCTATGGATATCAATGGTGCACTTTGTGGTTGCAGGAGCACACAACTTTGGACAGTTAGGAGTTCCACGGCATCACCCAGGCAATCCCCCCCTCCTAGATCAGGTACTGCATCCTGAGTGGAGAATCACAGGAAAAGAAAAGTTATCGATATAAATGGTACAGCTCAATTATTGTAGTAACACACTAGTTGGTACAGTTAGGAGCTGCACAACATCAGTCAGGCAATGCCCCACTCCCACATCAGGTACTGCATCCTGAGTGTAGACCCACAGGGAAAGAAAGGTTATGAATATAAAGGTGCAGCTCCATGATTGCAGAAACACAGTAGTTGGTACAGTTAGGAGTTGTATGGTGTCAGGTAGGCGATGCCTCCCCCCCAGGGCAGGTAGTGCATCCTGAGTGGAGCGTCACAGGAAAAGAAAGTCAAAAAACATTAATGGTGCACCTCTGTGGTTGCAGGTGCACACAAGTTAGGAGAGCTAGGAGTTGCATGGAGTCAGCCAGGCAATCCCCCCCCCACCACAGACACACACAGCAGGTACAGTATCCTGAGTGGAGATCCACAGCAAACAAAGGCTATTGACATTGATGGTATACATCCCTATTTACAGGAGGACATATGTTAGAATAGCTAGGAGTTGCATGACATCAGTCAGACAATGCCCCCCTTCCCGCACAGCAGGTACTGCATCCTGAGTGCAGACTGACAGGAAAATGAAAGTCATCAATATTAACAGTACAGGTCCATGGTTGCAGTAACACACAAGTTGGAACAGTTAGGAGTTACATAGCATCAGCCAGGCAATGCCATCCCCCTCCCTCCAGACCAGGTAGTACATCCTGAGTGGAGAGTGATAGGAAAAGAAAGTCTATGGACATTGATGGTGCACCTTTCTGGTTGTAGGAATACACATGTAAGGGCAGTTAGGAGTTGCATGGTGTCAGCCAGGCAATAACCCCCACCCCCCATAGATCAGAAATTGTATCCTGAGTGGAGAGTCATGGTAAAAGTGAGGGCATAAAGATAAACAGTACACCACTTTGATTGCAGGAACACACAAGTTAAGACAGTTAGGGGTCACACTGCTTTACCAGGCAATGTCCCCCCCTCCCATGATCGGGTACTGGGCCCTAAGTGGACACACACTGTTAAACGGAGGAAATGGAGATCAATAGCAGAGCTTCCTGATTTTAGTAACACAAAAGATAGTATACTTAGGAGTTGCACAGTGTTAGCCAGGTAATGCCCCCCCACCCTCATAGACCAGGTACTATGCCCTGAGTCGAGACTCATTGTGAAAGTCAGGCATGGTAAAAAATGCTGTTAATGGTTTCCAATGGCATGCAAACAAGTTAGAATGGCAATAGCTGTGCAAAATAGTCATGCATTCAAAATTGTAGAAGAAAAATTTTCTAAGAAAATATTTATTAATGATTTTTGTGAACAATTATTGTATTAAAGAATAAGAAAACAAAATACAACATAATATTTTTTGCATGATTTAGAAAAAAAAGATATGTTTTATAAACAATATTCATTTGTAAACTTTCATTTTGAGAAAAGATTGTTAAGAAATATAAAAAATCAACTTAACACAATTTAGAAAAAAATATACTTTTTTTCAGTAAAAATAAATATTTATTATAAAACCTTTTTTATATTGTATATTTAGAAAAAATATATATTTCTTCTGTATAAAATAAATATTCATTATCAAAACCTTTTGTAAAAATGTTATTATTTTTTAAAATAAATGTTAAATTAAAATTATTAACAAAGGCAAAAGATTTATTTCGCATTATTTTTTAGGTGTGCTGCTGCTTGAGGCAGCTCAGGCAAGAAGCTGGATACATGTGGAGGTGCACTGGGAGTGGAAACTGTTGCGCTGGGGGGAGACACCGGTAAAGCTGTGGAGGCCATCCATCAGTGGTCAGGGAGACTGGAAGAAATGTTTGCAGGTGAAGCAGTGCTGATCTGAGCACTGCTAGCTGCTGCTGTTTCCTTAGGCTTGAGCACAGGGTTGACTGTCACCTGCTGTGCTGTAAGGAGGGACATTAACCTTGCGCTCGAGTCTCTGAACACAACGGCAGTGGAAAGTGCACCGCTTAGTCTGTGGCAGATCTGTAAACAGAAAAAAAAAATCAAATCTATTAACCTGTAACAGTGACAAGTGTAGTTTGCTGGTTCTCTTTGATCATATGAGATATGGTTTCTGGGGCTGCTATCTTTACAATGGTTCTAGATACATATTTTTGGTTAAGATAGGCAGAACTTATGGTAATGAGGATTTATCTGTCATCAGTCAGGCAATGACCCCTTTCACCTCTCTTCCACCCTGTGGACAGGTAGTGCATCTTGACTATACAATGACAGCTATATTGGATCAATGTAGATGAATGGTACACATCCTTGATTGTAGGTGGACAAAAGTTAGGAGTTGCTGGTCTGAGCTATGCAATGCATGCTCACTCCCACTCCCCCCCACCCACAAGATAAGGTACTGTATCTGAAGTGGAGACCCACAGGGAAAGTGGCATCATGTAAATTTATGGTACACATCTATGATTGTCAAATCATACAAATTACTATAGTTAGGAGTTGTTTGGGTAGTGGTAGGCAAGGTCCCCTGACCACTCCCCCTGCCATCTGCTGCATAGCAGGTACTGCATCTTGAGTGGAGAGCTACCAAAAAAAAAAGAAAGGCTATGAACATGAAGTGTATATGTCACTCATTGTAGGAACAGAGAACTTAGGAGACTTATTACTTGTATTATGTCAGGCAGAAATTCTCCACCCCCCCCACCCTCCAAGCAGGTTCTGCATCCTGAGTGGAGAAGTTGAGCAGAGCTGAGGCTATGGACATCAACAACACAAAAGTTAGAGCACTTAGGAGTTGTACAGTGTAAAACAGGCAATGCCCCCCCTTCCCAAACCACTTATTGAATGCTGAGTAGAGAGTCACAGGTAAAGAAAGGCCATGAACATCTATGGTACATATCTGTGGTTGCAGTAAGACACAAGTTAGAATACTTTGGAGTTACATGGTGACACACACTGGAAAGGCTACCCTTCCCCCCCCCCGAACTTGGAAAGGTAGTGTTTACTGAGTGGAGATTCACATGACAACATGTATGGTACACCTGCCTGATTCCAGTTGTACACAAGTTAGGTAAGTTAGGAGTTGCAGAGGCTTAGACAGGCAATGCCCTAGTGCCATCTCTAACCAGGCAGTGAATGCTGAGTGAAGAGTCACTGGAATAGGAATGCCATGGACATTAATGGTAGAAATCCATGGTTGCAGTAACACACAACTTAAGACATTGGGGAGTTGGATGGTGTCAGCCATGTAATGGTCCTCCCCCAATGATAATGTGCTGCATTCTGAATGGAGAACCACACTCAGACTGACTGATGGATATGAATGGTATCCATAAGTGATTGTAGGTTTATATAAGTTTGAATAGTTAGGGTTTGCATGGGCTGATCTAGGTAATCCTCTTTCCCCATCCCAGAACAGGTACTGCATCCTGAGTGGAGAGCCACAGGAAAACAAAGTCCATGGGCATCAAAGGTATGCCTCCCTGGTTGCAGGAACAGACAAGTTAGAAATGTTCGTAGTTGCATGACATCAGCCACGGAATAGCTCCCAGCCACAACAGATCAGGTGCTGCATGCCACAGCTAAACTAAAGCCATGTACATCAATGGTACACTTCTCTGATTGTAGGTGTACACAAGTTTGTATAGTTAGGAGTTGTACGGTCTTAGACAGAAAATGTACCACCCCAGATCAGGTACTATATCCTGAGTGGAGAGGCACAGGAAGACAAAGGGCATGGAACTAAACGGTACAGCTTCTTGATTGGAGTTAGAGACAAGTTATCCCACTGAGGAGTTGTGTGGACTCAGCGAGGCAATGTGTCCTGCTCACTGCAGACCAGATACTGAAACTGAGACATAAATCACAGCAAAACTAAAGCCATGCACATCATTTGTACAGATTTAATGACTGAGTTAACATAGCCTAGGATATAACATGTACTAATAGTCTAGTTAGCAGTTAGTAACATCTGTATGTGTTTCTGTTACAACACTTATGTTCAGCACTGGTGCCAGGTTCCTGCTTCACCTACATCCATGATGTGGCAACAGTCTCTCTGACCACTAGAAAATACATAAATGGATTGTTTAATATGGATCATGTGAATATGTACACAGTAAAGAGTGATGTTATTGTCTTATACATCTATTAATGTTATGATTCTGGCATGGCACAATGTACCACAGTTAATCATGTGCCTGCTGACAACTTGTAGCTGTGAGATTTTATCAATGGTTAAACAAATAATATACTAATTCCTTAGTACATAAACACTACTAATATAAAGGCATCAACATTCATTACATATGTCTCTGATAGGAGATGTATACAAGATAGGAGAATGACTTTTAGTTTTGTTTGAGACAGGCAGTGTGATCAGATTCCTCCTGATATTGTGTGACAAGATGAGTATACAACCTTAGTACAAGTAGAGCGGCATTTGCACTATAGTTATCTGGAGGACTTGAGAGATGGAGGAGGCACATGGCTCTCTGGAGGGATAGGGTAAGGGGCAGATTTAACATCATGACTGCTCTAGAGAAAGCTGACAGTGGGATAACAAGACTATTGTTTCTAGCATAAGGATAAAGTTAATAAAAAACATTGCAAATGTGAAAAACATTTCTTTTTCTTTATTTTCTATATAACAAATGCAAGGGACACATTGTATAAGTGCAATAAACCACTCCAGGATGTGGGTGATGCTGGTATTTACCCACGGTTGGATGTTTGGCCACTCAAACTGCAGTCTCATGACTGGACCACACCAGGTATAGGTAAACTCAACATCATCCACACTCTGTCAAGGTTTATTCCTTAATTAAGGCACTGAGGAGTTGTACAGATAAAACCAGCTAATGACATACATGAAAAGTCAGGTCATGTACATCAATGGAACACTACTGTAATATAAGGTGTTCATAAATTAATGTAGTTTTCAGTCACATGGGCTTAGCAAGGTTATGTGGCTGAGTTAGGTGACTTAGTAGTTGGATGTTCTGAGGTAGGCAATGGTGTTAAAAGGAAACTGGTACTGTGGCCTGATTGTAGTGCTGCAACAAAAGTGCTGTAATGGACATGAATGGTACAAATATTTGCACAGTTAGGAGTTCCCTGGCACCACCCAGATTATGAACCATTCACCACTGAACAGGTGTTGTGTCTCCAGTAGAGAACCAAAAGAAAACTACAGACATTCACATTACTAGAACACCTTGCTGACTGCAGAGCTACATATGCATGCACAATTAGTACTTGCATGGGGTCAGCAAGGGTATGTCCTCTGATCTTACAGAAGGAGGTTCTGGCTTGTGAATGTAAAGTCAGATCAAAACTTCTGTGTTACATAACAATGTTACAGAAGCTGAGTGGTTGCAGAGGATCAAGAATGCAATGCACACCAAGTACTGACAGCAACTATTCAAATCATTTTTACTAGGATTTTCTTACCTTCTGACTCGACAATGATGACACTGTCTGAGTCAGACTGTTCAGCCTCCACAGCCTCAGCTTGGGCTTGTACTACTTCACGATATGGTGGGGAGCACCTCTGATGTCCTGTGAATGAAAGATAATAATTATATTTATTGAGTGTGGTATGTGTGTCTTCAGTTATTTTATACAGATTTGTTTCAACAATGGTAATATTGTCTGCTACTTAGGATGCCCCCAAATGAGATACTGTATACTGATTGGAGACCCACAACAAAATAAAGGTTATGGATATAAATGGAACAGCTACATGATTGCAGTAACACACTAGTTGGGATAGCTAGAAGTTGTACAGTGTCAGCCAGGCAATGCTGCCCCCCCACTCGAGTGGGTACTGAATACTGAGTGGATATTCACAGGGAAACAAAGCTTATGGATATAAATGGTACAGCTCCATGACTGCAGTAACATAGTAGTTGGGGCAGTTAGGAGTTGCATGGTGTCAGCTAGGTAATGCCCCCCCCACCTACAGTCAGGTATTGCATACTGAGTGGAGACCCATAGAAAAATAAAGGCTATGGATATAAATGGTACAACTACATGATTGCAGTAACACACTAGTTGGTACAGTTAGGAGTTGTATAGAGTCAGTCAGGCAATGACCCCCCCCCCGAGCAGGCACTGCATGATCAGTGGAGACTCACAGGGAAAGAAAGGTTATGGACATAAATGGTACAGTTCCATGACTGGAGAAACACACTAGTTGGGACAGTTAGGAGTTGCACGCTGTCAGCTGGGCAATGCCCCCCCCAAGATCAGGTACTGCATCCTGAGTGGAGAGCCACAGGAAATTAAAAGTTATGGATATAAATGGTACAGCTCCATGATTGCAGTAACACACACTAGTTGGCACAGTTAGGAGTTGTACAGTGTCAGCAAGGCAATGCCCCCCTCCCCCCCAAGCAGGTACTGCATCCTGGGTGGAGACTCAGAGGAAAAGAAAGGTTATGGATATAAATGGCACAGCTCTATGATTGCAGTAACACATTAGTTGGGATAGTTAGAAGTTGGATGGTGTCAGCTAGGCAATCCTCCTTCCCCCTCTCGCTGAGGAGGTACTGCATCTTGAGTGGAGACTCACAGCAAAACAAATGTTATGGATATAACAAGTACAGGTCCATGATTGCAGTAACACACTAGTTGGGACACTTAGGAGTTGCATGGTGTCTGGTAGGCAATGCCCCACTCTCTCCCACGCCAGTTAGTGCATCCTGAGTGGAGAGTCACAAAAAAGGAAATCCATAGACATTAACAGTGCACCTACGTGGTTGTAGGGAAACACAAGTTAGGACACTTAGGGGTTGCACAGCGTCAGCCAGGCAATGCCCCCTCCAAGATCAAGTTCTGTAGCCTGAGTGGAGATCTACAGGAAAATGAATGTTATGGATATAAATGGTACAGCTGCATGATTTCAGTAACACACTAGTTGGGACAGTTAAGAGATGTACAGTGTCAGCTAGGCAATGCCCCTCCAACAGGTACTGCATCCTGAGTGGGAACTCACAGGAAAGGAAGGTTAAGGATATAAACGGCATAGCTTCATGATTGCAGTAACACACTAGTTGGGACAGTTAGGAGTTACATGGTGACAGCTAGGCAATGCCCCACCACCCCAGGCCAGGCAGTGCATTGTGAGTGGAGAGTCACAGGAAAGGAAAGTCCATGAACATCAATGGTGCACCTTTGTGGTCACAGGGGCACATAAGTTAGGACAGATGGGAGTTGCACGGCATCATCCATGCAATGTACCCCCCCAGAAGATACTGCATCTTGAGTGTAGATCCATTGAAAAACTAAGGCCATGGACATCAGTGGAATATCACCCTGATTTCAGGAAGATATAAGTTAGGACATTTAGGAGTTCATGGTGTCAGCCAGCCAATAACCCCCCCCCCAAAGACGAGGTACTGCACCCTGACTGCAGACCCATTGTAAGAGTGAGGCAATGTACATCTATGGAACATCACCATAATTGCACTTACACACAAATTCACATTATTTTTTACACTCTGTATTACAACAAACCATTGCATTATGGCAATAACAGCCTTGAAGGTGTGTGGTGTGGTGGGATAATGTGACGCCTCAGGTAGTGGATGTACTCAGCCTGTGGTCTCATGCCTGACTACCTGAGGTGTGATCTTATCCAGCACAACATTCGGCTTGTTAGTGATTCCTGTTTAAGAATATGCTATGCTGCTTAACAAATGGTTTCTTTACTCATGGTGTGTTAGGCGCTCCCCTGCAGAAGGCTTTTCAGCAGCCTCCCCTATCTTGCGTGCGAGGTAGTACCAGCAAGCATCATTATCCAGCATCTCTCCTCTGTTCTTCAGAACATAGAAGTGCTGGCACAACAGCTTCCACTTCCTTTTGCACATAACAGGACTCTTATTTTTCACTTTAAAAATCATGTGCATATACCCATGTATGCACCTCCACATAGTATCCAGCTTCCTATTGGTACTCCTTATTAGTACCCTGGCATTATCTCTGGCTTGAGCTGCCTCAAACAGGCAGCACACCTCCCTCAGACTCCACAGTCTCATTATCACTGTTTTCTTGTTTGAAGCCACAATAAATACAGACAGACAACAGTATGTTACTGTGATATATTGTTACATGTGTGTGCTTGTGCTCTGTTCAGCTTTTTTACTACAGATGTACAGGCAGCATAATTATTATGATTCTGCAGTTATTATAAGAAGTAATGCTATATGTCTACACTAATTGTTAGATTATATGAGATTAACAACACAGTACTGTATCCGTGATGGCATGTTTCACTGTGCCTTATATGGCTACTGAAACCACATAGCTAGATATTTATACTACATCTTGTTAACAGGAGCTAAATATATGTCACAATTCTGAACATGTTCATGCATCTATACTTGTGTAGTAGTGTGAAACTGAGACAGCATGTGTTTGTGTTGGGTGTGTTATGTATGCAGCTTTTTTATTTGTTGACCAAGGTTTTAGGGCTCTTAAAAGAGCCTTCTTTTATAGAGATATCTGTTTTAACAGTCTGATATTCCATCTCGAAGGTCTCCCAGGAAAAGGCAATTGCCAGCATGTGAGAAGTGCACACCATCTGGTAGGTATAGCCAATCATTACAATACTTCATTTCAGGGTGACATATGGTCTGCATCCCAGACATGCGCAGATATCCAGATATTTGTATGTTAACCTTTCTCCATGCTCTGTCAAGCAGGTACATGTACTGTTCTGCTTGTCAGACCCTACGCTCTGTAATATCAGAAAAAATTATCTTACAGGCAGGTAACATACCCAAAATAGAAGCAAGGTCCAATTTTGCTTCTGACACTGAATCCACCCATTGTTTGGTGCCCAAATCATTGTCTCTGAGATGAATCAGCAGTATGTCTGGCTGAGCTTGAGTCCTCAGAAGTCTGTGCATTGTTGGCATGAGATGCTCCCACCTCATGCCACCTCTGCCAAACCACTTAACAGAGCAATTTGGAAGCTACAGGTCTTTGACAATGAGATTAAGATGAGGCTACAATGGTATCCTGTCTTGAACCAACAAATTTTCTGTGATGTTTTCACAGGTCACTGGCAACACACACAGCACTCAGCGGCAAATTTCTGGGAGAAGTCATATTACTCACAGAAAAAGGACAGCAACTTTTGCATTGATGAGTCCAGTAAACTGTGTAATATGCTGAGTGTGTGTTATGACATTTCAATGGAGTCAGATGATGAGTGTGAGGCAATGGCTCAATCTCGTAAGCATCACTGTCTCTCATGGACATGTGATGCTACTTGCAACCGAAGGCAATCATCATTTGACAAAGTTGAGCACTTTATCATCCTGATCGTAAAGACAGACATAAAATGCTTGAGAGTATAGACCTTTTTGAGGTCCGTTCACATACTGGACTTATGGTTCACTCACCTGCATGTCTAGATAATGGTGTTTGTGACAGTGTATTTCACCACCTGCGGATGCCGGGAGTGCATCAATCAGGCATGCAAAACTTTGTGTATAGGCAGGGCCCCGATTTTTCTGCGGCACATCGGAGCAAAGTTCTGTAGCAGGGTTCTCATTTGCCACAGAACTTCTGCGGCACTCAATACCTATTTCTGCGGCAATTCTGCGGCACGTTTTTACCCTTAATTTTTTCCCTTTTTTTGTTTTTTGCCAAATCTGACACAATTCACGCTCGTAACACAGTCATTTTATGGGCGTTTGTCACCAAATTTTCAACACAGCCAGTTTAAGACCTCTGCTCATGAACAGTATCACTATGATTTTATTAATCTGTCCGGAACATTGATTTCGTACACCGACCGCGCCATTGTGCACTACATGTGCGAAAACACATTTTGGGTGAGATCTGAAAAATGACAGTTGTACTGTTCATAAGGAGGTGTGGTAAAATGGCAATACTGAAAATCTGGAGTGAAAATATTAAAAATGCTCAAAGTTACGAGCATGCGTAGGAACTGCACAACACATGCTCATAACACAGTCATTTTATGGGCGTTTATCACCAAATTTTCAACATAGCCAGTTTAAGACCTCTGTTCATGAACAGTATCACTGTGATTTTATTACTCTGTCCAGAACATTGATTTCGCACACTGACTGCGCGATCATGCGCTACATGTGCGAAAACACATTTTGGGTGAGATGGGAAAAATGACAGTTGTACTGTTCATAAGGAGGTGTGGTAAAATGGCAATACTGAAAATCTGGAGTGAAAATATTAAAAATGCTCGAAGTTACGAGCGTGCGTAAGAACTGCACAATGCACGCTGATAAAACAGTCGTTTTGGGGAATATTTTCACCAAATTTTCAACATAGGGTTTTTAGGTGCCTACCTCATGAACTGTGACACTGTCATTTCATTAATCATTCTGGAAAGGTGGTGCCGCTCAGTGACTGCGGAAACACCTTTCGGAACCGATTAACAAAATAACTGTCACAGTTCATGAGGTGGGGTCCTAAAAACCCCATGTTGAAAATTTGGTGAAAAAATTCTCAGAAATGGCTGAGATATGCACTAAAGTTGAAAAAAATCCATTTATGCCATTATACAGCTTACGGCATTTCTTCAGTTTGCTGTTGGCTTGAAGGGTGCAGACGTGTTCCCAGTCCACAGAAGATCATCGCATTGGGCTCCAGAGGTAAGTATGGGTTGAGGTGGGGGTGTGGGGAGGTGGGTACGCAGAGGGTGGGTGCTGGTTGGGGAAGGGGGGCAAAAGAATCAACGATGGAAGGTTTTTTTGTTTCAGGTTTTGTTTTGTTTTGTTGGATTCCCACACAAGGAGGGACTTTTGCCACACTGGGGTGGGCTCCCAGCATGGCACCAGGCAGCTTGGGGTGATCAGTGAAGTTGACGGGGGATTGGGCACCCCCGTCGGCAAAGGAAGTTTTTGCCACGCTGGGGTGGGCTCCCAGCATGGCATAGAGACATTTGGGGGGGCCAGTGAAACCGACGGGGATTGGGCACCCCATCAAAGGGGTCTGCTTGCTACTTTGGTGGGCTCCCAGCGCGACCAGGCAGCTTGGGGAGGGTTACAGAAGCCGACGGGGGATTGGGCACCTGTTGGCAAATTAAGCTTTTGCCATGCTGGGGTGGGCTCCCAGCGTGGCATACTAACATTTGTGAGGGGGCACATTTGTTCCGTGGGCAGCCACGAATTCCGCGGGCGACGGCAAATTCCACGGATATTTCTGCAGTTTGCCGCACCCGCGGAATCGCGGAAAACTCGGGGCCCTATGTATAGGGTCTATGAGGTGTGATGAGTTGTTGTGCAGTACACTCATCTGAATAAGTTACTGCAGTCTGGTGACATGCATGGTTCCATAACATTTCTGAAACAGCTGCGATGTGTCAGCAGTGTGACAGATACTGTGATTGATCAATGATCAATTGCTGATGGAAATTCTGACTCTATCTTAGAAACTGATATTCTCAAGCAGTTTGGGAAATCAATTGCCAAATTTTAGTTGGCAAAGACAGAGAAATTTGACTCTGTATGTGTGTCATGTGATTGCATCTGTTACGAAAAACAAAAGGTCACAGTGGACCTGGAAACCTTGTCACCATACAATGATACATGGTTTCAACTGTCAGCATTTCTACTGTTAAAGTGTGACTTTCAGTTAGACCCAATCATTGTGATTTGCAAGCACTGTTTCTCCAAAGTGAAGGCTAACATTCTGTCAGCAAGGTCACTCTTGAACAATGTGGAGGCACATGTTACACCAGCTGAGATTGCCACATTGGATATGTTTGAACATATTCTTATTCAGACTATGAAACCATTTCAAACTGTTCTACATCTGAAAACAAAGAAAAGGAACATTCCACAAAAAGAACTCATTAGATCTCTTAAGGGTTCCATAATGTATCTTCCACTTCCTCTGCAGGAAAATGTGGAGGTGATCTCCATTGAACACTTTGGTGATTCTTGTCAACGGTGTTCTAACAAAGTCAAAGGTCATTTGGCAGGATGTTGTCAATGTACAGAAGGTGAAGCTTGTTCTTACTTATTTGAAGAGCAACAATCCCTTTTATGCAGACCTTGCTATTGATCACATGGCTAGTGTATCTGTTGAACACAATGTGTTGGAAACCACAAAACCAATGAGTGAGAATGTCAATGTGAAGACAAATGATAATGTGTATGAACAGTACACAATTCACCCACAGCATGGCAGAGATCCAGTAGGGGCTAACATTGATCTCTATCAAATGCAGTAGGTGGAAGGTGAGCCTGTCAGCATTTGGGAAGCAATATTGGAAGCACGCTGTTTCCCAGATTTATTCCCAAAAGGGTCAGGTGGACACCTACATGAAATAGAAGTGCATGTAGAAGGTGCTGAGTACTGTAGTAGCCATGTGTTCAGTAAGGATGGCAAATTCAGATGCAACATACAGTACCTGTTTCATCTCCTGTGGGAGAGTGAACTTAGCATACTGTCTGGGTCTATTGTGCATACTATTCAGCTCACAACTCCACCTCATGGAATAACAGCTGCACAGTTCCTGAGAGAAATTAAAGCAGAAGGATGAAAATGTGCAAGTGAATTTGTCTTCCATTCTGTCAAGTCTACATAGCACCAAAAAATACCCATATTGCAGACATTCTGAGGTGATTAATATGCCACAAGAGTATGGTGCAACCACATGGTTTGTCACACTAAGCTGTGCTGAGTTTGCCTGGGATGCAGTTATTGAACTCTTGAAGTGGGCAAATTGTGATGCAGAGGGCATTTCATCAATGTCTCTCAGAGAAATGTGCTCACTTGACCCAGTGTCTGTCACTAGGCATTTTCACAAGCAATTCCATAATCTTCTGACTTTCATTTTGTCAAAGGACAATCCACCTTTTGGTATTGTGGAGCACTACTTCTGGAGGATGGAATATCAGGCAAGAGGTGCTCTTCATATTCATATGTTACTGTGGATCAAGGATGTCCAACGCATAGACAAACATGAAGCAGCACAAGTGATAGCATTCATTAAGCAATACATCACTTGCCGCATTACGGACAAGTACGACAGTCCTACACTGTGGAAGTTGGTGCAGAAGTTTCAATGCCACATTTGTGCAAAATACTGCCACCGGGTAGTGAAGAACAAATCTGATTGGTACACAAGATGTCATTTTGGATTTCCCAGCTGTAACTGTCAGGATGGTTGCATGAATGAACTGTTTTCAGTTATGTGATACCACTTGAAGGCAAAATCAACCAAGAGGATATATGAGCTATCCAGAGATGCGAATAAGGTGTACATCAATGACTACAACTGCACTCTTCTTCTAATTTGGCAAACAAACATAGATATTCAGTTTGTAGCTGACAACTCATTGGCTCTGGTTCGGTATGTCACTTCGTACATTGCCAAACATGAACAAACTAGCTTGCAAGATCTTTGGGAAGATATTGCCAGTTCAAGCAAGTCACTCACATCTCAGTTGTGGTCACTGGGATTGAAGACCCTATCACACAGAGAATGTGGTGCTTATGAGGCCGGCGATCGCTTGATCGGTACACATTTGTACAGCAAACTTGATGCTGTGCGCTTTCTCAGTGTTAACTATAAAGATAAGCGAAAATGTGTACTTATTCCTCATGTTGAGATTGAGGAACTGGTCTCAACAGACCCTCTTCAAGACATATCTTGAAGAATAACCTCATTGACATGTACTACCCCTGTAGACACTAAAACATGGATCAAATGTGTTTATTTGAGGTGGCTAAGTTGTATGACTACAAGATGGATGTCTCACCTGATTGTACACTTGACATTTATAAGGTCAAAGGAGTGGATGGCTGTCTTGTTAAGAGACATAAACCATGGATCATTGACCACTGTAAATTACATCTATGCACATCTGAGAGCAGAGAGCATTACTACTTTGCTATCCTATTCTTATTTAAACCCTGGAGGAATGAGTTTAAATTAAAAGATGACTGTGATATATTCGAGGAAGAATTCAATCACAGTTACGAGACATTCAAATGAATACTCAGACCCATATATACAGAGACTAGAGACTGATAAGGAGCAGCTTAAGAAGGCACAGAAACAACTTGAGGAGGACACTCCTTTCAGTTCACAGGATAATCTTGATCCAGAATGAGAAGGTATCCTTGGAGAACCTCTGCTTCTGAATGCCCCAGAAATACTCATGTCAGAAGTGGAGAGTGCTATGGAACATGGCACACACTGCAGTGTTGACCCAGCAGAATTGAGAGAGAGACTCAATGAACAGCAATGTGAGATGCACTCTGCAGTTACTGATGCTGTCCAGCATGGGATACAACATGAACAAAAGAAATGTGACTGTCTTGACCACAAGCCACTACTGATGATTTTTAGTGGCTCAGCAGGTAGAGGAAACAGCTTCCTTATAGAGGCCATTATGGCTGAAATATGGAAACTGACAGGCTCATCAATGTCTGTTGCTGTTAGTGCTCCCACTGGACTGGCTACATACAACATTTCTGGAGTTGCGTTACACCATCTCTTCATGTTGCCAGTGGAGCATGGCAAAGCAGGAGAGTACCATAAGCTGTCATTTGAGATTGCATCTCAGCTTCGTTCTATGTTTACTAAGATGAAGTTACTCATCATTGATGAGATTAGAATGGTCTCTAATTTGATGCTTGCCTGTATACACCTACGTCCACAGGAGATTTTGGGGGCTGACTATGGAGATGCATTTGGTGGTAAAAGCATCATTGTATTTGGAGACCTTTTACAGCTTGCACCAGTTAATGCAGAACTTGTCTTTGCAGCTGTGACTGTCAAGCAGGCTAATAATACACTAGGCTATGTTGGAGGTTTTAACCTGTGCAGTTATTTACCTATGTCGAGCTGTGCCAGAACATGCAGCAGAGTGGTGATCTGGCTTACAAGACTTTGTTGGATCAAGCTCATACTGGTTCTTTGTCACCAGAGCATCTTTCAATGTTACATTGTCAAAGAAAGAATGGATACTACATCTATAGAAACAGCTTGTGATGTTTTTAGTGATGTATACTCCAGGGGTACACGCATTGTGTCTCATGACATGACTTAAGAAATGTGCTGATTTCAATGTTGCAGAGAGAGAATCAAGAAATTCTCATACTGCATACTGTTGATACAATTGATGGTGTCATTCTAGGTTGGAAGCCAGTAGCTAAGATGACTGAATGACTCTCTGAACTGAAGTTGGATGTTTCACACACAGCTGGCCTGGAAGCTGTTCTTACAGTTTGTAAGAATGCATGCATCATGCTACTGTGTAATCTTGATGCTGAGCATGGCATGGTGAATGGTGTCATGGGTCACATCATAAACTTCATTTACAATGTTCAGAAGATGTTTATCAAAACACTTGTTGTCCACTTTGACAACACGGAACAGCTGGTGCAGATTGATCATATCTGTGTTAAGTTCCAGGTATTTAAGGATATATATGTGAACAGAAAACAGTTCCCAATATGTGTTGCATATGCTGTTTCAATTCACAAGTCTCAGGACTTGAGTTTGGATTCAGCAATAGTGGACATAGGAACAGACATTTTCAAAGATGGCATGAGCTACGTCGCACTTTCACACGTCCGCAGTCTTTCTGAGTTGCACATCATAGCACTCACACCTCAGAAGATACGCACTGACAAGTGATATATTGTCAAGTGCAACAGACTACATACTCTGTATTAGCCACAGATGTCTCTAATACCACTACCTGTGTATGTGGTTGTCTTGCATCCTACAGTCACAGCTTCACCTGGCAACAAGAGAAAATGAGCTGCCACTACTGAATCAACTGTACAGAGTTCTAAGAAGGTCAGAATATCAAATGCAGATGCAGAACCAGCTGTTGCTCAGAAGTCACTTGGCATGACTGTTGTCCCAGTGTTTGATAACAGTACTAGAGTAAACTGCTATGCTAATTTAGCTATGCAAGCTTTTCTCCACATGCCACACTTTGTGCAGGCAATATTAGCTTCACAAGACACTCCCTTATCAAAGGCATTGAAGGAAGTTGTCAACATGCCTTCTGGTCAGTCAAACAATGTACAGTCACTGACACCTCTACAGCAGGTCTTAGGTACATATGATGGATGCAGTACATTTGCTGCTAACATGCAACAGGATGCCAGTGAGTTTATGATGGCCATCATAAACAGCTTGGATGAAGAGGGGATTCCAATGTGTCAGTACTTCACTGTCTCATGTGTTACCAGATATGCATGTCTGCCATGTAGTCATTCAGAGCGAGAAACCACTGAAAACATGCTTTGGGTTTCTCTGTTTGTGCCTCAGTCTCAAAATGTCATGTTCCGGTAGCTGTTTACCAATGCTGAAAGTGGTCACTTATGTGTAAGGTGTGGAGGTACATGTACTCAGTCCATAAGTCTGAGGATTTCGTCTCAATATCTTGTGCTTGTATTGCATATATTTGACTCTAATGGGCTCAGAGTTCACTCACCTATCACAGATTTCACAGCTGGTAGAACTGTATTTAGCCAAGCAGTGTATAACACTCAGGCTGTGATCTACTACTATGGCCAGTCTGTACATTCTGGACATTACACTTTTTTGTTGAGGTACAGAACTGGCTGGGTTGAATGCAATGACTCAATCAATTTCAAACAGAGACTACTGTGACACTTAAAAAATGCATACATGGTGATATTGAAGAATTACTAACAATATTCGTGCATCAGAGGAATAGTCACACAACATGTGACATATCTTGCTGTCCATTTTGTTATAGAATAAGTTCTGGTAGATTAACATTTTTTCATGCAAATCTGCACTGATGATAACACTGGTAACATATCATATGGTTTACATGCATATGTTTACTCAATCTGACTTATAAGATTGTTGTGTTGATCAGTGACACCATGAAAATAGTTGCAGTGGTCTTCAATCAGCGCCAACTGTTTTTGCAGTCACTAGAGAAACCAAACTTACATGTCTAAGGAAGACTTTTAAATGTCAAAATAGATTTTCCTATCTGGTTATTCTCTTCTGTCATTGTCTTTTCTTATGAGTATGTTGTATGCAGCCATAACAAGTACTAGTTGACATTGTTGCTAACTGTGTGCCTCTACTAAGGCAGAATACTTGGCCATGTGCATACACAAAACTGTGTAATATATGTCTTTTTTAAGAGTTGTCTGCATCATGACATTATTTGGATCTTTTATGAGCAAAATATATCCTACTGTTTGTGGCACTTCTGAGTCAGCACTATTGAACTCCGTTTTTTTTTACATGATCTGTTGACCTGTACTTAAAGAGTACAATACTTTGAAATAGACATCACTCTGTAACATGTTGAGTATCATCAGATGTGGCTTGTGTTTCTATTTTTTTTGTCCGTTTGTGTCTTCACTGAATACCACCATATTGTGCTGCAACAGTGAAGTACTATCCCTGTTTTCTTGCTGTACATCTGTGTTGTACATATGTATATATTATAATTAATACATTTCTTGATTATAGTTAGTACTGTTAGGTTTTAAGTAATTGTATTACTTACTATTTAACTGAATTGATTAAACAATTTTCAATATTTCACTGTTTAACACTATTGTATTCATAACTATTTCAAGGTATTGTTAATATATTAATAAATATAACACAGATATTTAGTAGATCTTTTCTAGTTTGTAGTTATTTAATATAGCCATCATTGATAGTAAAGTAGAGTGTTGTGATAGATATTTGTTTATTCTCAAGATGTGAAATTTTCTGAATAGGAAATTATTTAATCTCATAATCATAGCATTCTGTTAACCGTTTACTTTTTTGTAAGTACAAGCCTTTAGTGACATATATACTTCTTGTGTTCACTATTAATGTTGATTATTGCTGTTATTATTTTCACTGCTCTATATAATTAATGTTACTGTATGCCATTTGATTTTGATTTGTGTAATAAATTCATTAAATGTATGTATAGAATAGTACACTGTTGTACATCAGACTCTTTCACTGATAACAACTGAATTTTTATGTTCCTGATAATATTTCTTGATCGCCTCTATAGAGGGGTCAGGTGGGAATTTTCCAAATGCACCCATATATCTATATGTTTTTCCATGTATATGTATGTGTGTACATATATATATATATATATGTATGTTTACACATGAATATATATTATAATTAAATGTTTTAAAATAGCTTTCACATCTATCTTTTTTAAAAGAGAGCATTATGTGTTTGTGCTGCTATTATTGAAACAGTTGGCATCTGTTTTTTTTGCCCAGCCCAGGAACATTCACACTACCAGTCACACAATGACAATAACATAATTACTCTTTGATGTATGTAAGCAGTGAGCAGAGAGTACTGTGATAGATGTGCTCATGTGTTGTGTGAGACTATCATGTCTTGCTCATGAAGTACCCACCATACTGTTTACATGTATTTTAAACTTTGGTGCGATACTTTTTTACAATTGTTTTGTGAGACTGATTTTGTGTACCAATTGGATTTTTAATTCTGCCTTTTTTATCAACTTTTAATTGGGCAATACATCTTTTTTAAGCCTTATTTACTTGTGTTGTGTGTTTTATTATATATTAAATTACAGTGGTGATATGTATATTCTTGTTGATATATTACTGCATAGAAACAAAGAGCAAGACTTTCATCTGTGCAGATTTCCTACTTAGCACAGTACACGTGCTATTGGTACATGTGGTGTACATATTGATCTACTATTATATTACTTCATCATTTCATTTTCATGTGAAATATGAAGCACATGAACTATTGCTGCATGAATAGTATAAGGCAAGTACTTATTCTGATAAAGGTATCTATATCTTGGTAAGTCTGTGGTGCAAAAAGGGAGGCACATTCTCAGCAACATATACAATATAGTATGACATTATGATTTATCAAAAAGACAAGAAATTCATGGCAAAAAAAAAACCTTTGTTTAATGCATCAGTTAGGGTTGCTACACAGTGACAAAGGCAAGGAAATTTGGTGTTAGGGTCGAAAACCCTAAATCTACATTCACCCTCCCCAGCTCCACACACACACACACACACACACACACGTGCACACACACACACACACAGGGGGGAGGACCAAGACAACACAACCAATCACAGACAACCAGCAGCAGGTGACTGAAATAACATACAACTGTCTAAACGTACTACAAGACACATCCATCATCATCATGGAGCAACAACTGTGGCATTTGAGTAGCCATGGGTGCACAGAGTGTTGTGCACACCTTCACAGGGTCACATGTGACAACAATAGTACTGTGTGCAGAATTCCTATGACACATATTGTTTGGTTATGCTGTGATAATATCATGAGGTATCAACATAGAAGAAAGCATGTATTACATGGTGCATAATCTAATGTGGATACAGGCAAACAAATGCAATTATAGGACCCTTTCAGTAACATGTACTGGTCAATGTACCCTTGTTCAAATCAAGATGGGTTGGTCACACTGAGACACACATGTTGCATGAATAATTACTTCTAGTCACAAATCTACAAATACATGCTGTGCTTAATAGTTATATGCCAGTTCTGTTATTTGTAATTCACATAAGAGTGCAGAATGAATATTTTTTTAATTTTTCTACCACAGCACAACCACTAACAGAACTAAAAGAGGTATAAATGCTGCATGATGTTCCCACCCGATGATAATAGTCATATTAATGGAAATATGTTAAATGCTTTGTATAATAATGTAAACCATTGGCCATGATGATATTCAACAGTTTGCAAGCTACAAATTCCACATAGCTGCTGAGCTCTTTAGGATTAGATAACTGTTCAGCAGCAAAGTGTTTATAATTGTATTCGGATACATTATTTGGTACTGTTACGGTAAAATTAGGAGCCATCTACACACATGAAAGCCTGGTGTAAATGGTGTCTAATATTATCCATTCATAGGTACAGAGGTGGTAACGTGTTTGGACAGCACTGTTAACACATACCTAGGAATGTGTATAAAAACAGAAACATGTGTTTGCACTTACAAAGTCACAGCAAGGCAAAGAGAGTGAACTGCTACCATAGAATAGTTTGGGTGACACGGTCCCATATACATCGGCAAAGGTTCAAATAATAGTGGAGAATGACTTGTAGATAATACTGTACTGATCTAATTATTTCTTATGGCATGGTAAGGTCAGTGGGTACTTAGACATATTTAAACTGTCTTACAGTGATCTGTGCTACTACACAGTCATGAAGACAAACATGTGAACAAGAGTCCTTTGAACACCATGCTAGTAGGAATATATCAAATATTAGAGGAACACAATTTGATCTTTTAAGTGAACAATTTTCCACAACTCAGCTATTGTGTATTGTGACCATGTGAGCTTTTGGGTCTGACAGTTCCACACAAATCTTCAATTCTACTATGTAAGATAATGGTACAGCAGTACTCTGCAGAGCATAGTGTACTGACACATAATTGTCTTATTCTGGGGTAACATCGGGAGGCATTAACAGTCAACAAAGGTCCCTAAGACCACTTCCAGATATTGGCATGCTATTAGAGTTATGATTATCAACACACTGTCATTCAGAAGACACAAGAAATTTATTACATGTTAAAAAATGTATTATATGCTGCAGCAACAACTGATGGGCAGTATGCATGCATAGGATGAAGTCACTTGCATGGCAGCAGAACTTCTACAGTTGTTCTCCATGATGATGGATATGTCTTGTAGTACATTTAGACAGTTATATGTTATTTCTGTCAAATGATGCTTGTTGTCTGTGATTGGTTGTGTTGCCTTGGTCCTGCCCCCTACTTGCATGTGTGTGTGTGTGTGTGTGTGTGTGTGTGTGTGTGTGTGTGTGTGTGTGTGTGTGTGTGGAGCTGGGGTGGGGGTGGGGAAATGCAGAGTTAGGGTTTTCAACCCTAACACTGAATTTCCTGCTTTTGTCATGTGGAACAACCGTGAATGATGCATTAAATGGAGTTTTTTGTCATGTATATATATATATATATATATATAGAGAGAGAGAGAGAGAGCATTTGTTTTTTTTTTTTAAATCTGGTATCTTTTTTATTTGTCACAGTCCTTTTTCAGCCTTAGGCTTGGCCTTATCTGAATCCCTTGCCATGCAGTACCTCACCACAGGCTGTGAATGTTTGAGTTATGCATCAGCAGTGCACTACCTGCTGGCAGGAACAATGAGCATGCATTTCATCCTTGTTTGTCTGCATCTCACAAACATAAACACTGCACTATTGTTACTGCTGAGCATCAGCTCTGTGATTCACAGATGACAGTTTTAAACAGTGTACCATTTGATTGGTTATACTCCCAACTGCCAGTACATATGCAAAATGTCATTTTTTTCAGTAATGTTTGCAGACTGATGATGGCACATAATCACAGTGCCTGTCCTTGTGGACCCCTCCAGACCCTAACAAGCACACAACATACATCAGCCTGAGCAACAGTGTGTTTTCTACCATCGTCAGATTATTAACTTACTGAAAAAAGTAATGCTTTGCATATGTAACACAGAACATAGAAATATAGAATCTGCCAGCAGATAAGGACTGCTTGACCTGCCCAGTTTGCACATTTTTCACTATCTACAATATCACTGCAGACCCTAATCGGTCTCTGACTCTTTCTCCTTCCTCTTTTCCTTTCCACTAACATTCCTCTATGCCTATCCCATACATTCCTGAATCCACCATATTTGCACCCCCCCCACTGGAAAGCTGTTCCAGACAACCACCACTCTTTCTGTGAAAAACTACTTCCTCACATCTCTCCTGAATTTGTCCCAGCCCAACCTGATAGCATATCCTCTTGTTCTTCAGATATATTTTTTCTGCAAAATACTTCCCTCCTTTACCTTATTTACCCCCCGTGAGGTATTTAGAGGGTCTGTATCATATCACCTCTTTCCAGGGTGTACATACTGATGTCCTTTAGTCTCTCATTATAGAGCTTTTGGTACAGACCATGCACCATTTTAGTTGTCCTCCGCTGTACCTCCTCCACTCTGTCTATGTCCTTTCAGAAAAGTGGTCTCCAGAACTGGACATGGTACTAAAGGTGGGGTCAACAATCTATACAAGGGCAATGCTGCCTCCCATTTTCTACTAGTGATGCCCTTCCATATGCATTCCAGCATCCCACCAGCCCTTACAACTGTCTCATCACATTTAGGTCATCCAGTATGATCACCCCCTGGTCTATTTCCTACTTAGTGATCACGAATACCACACCACCAGTTTAGCACTCTACCACTAGGTTTCTGTTCCTTAAATGCATTATTTTGCACTTTTTTTGCAATGAAACCCAGCTGCCATACCCTTGATGACTCCTTGAGTTCTCAAGTCTCTGCTCATCCTTTCCACCCCCTCCCAGAGGTGTCCAACCTGTTGCAGGTTTTGATGTCATCTGCAAAAAGGCAGACCTTCCCTTTCAGCTCCTCTGCAATGTCACTTATTAAAGTAGATAGTCCCAGTACTGATCCCTGAGGCACCCATTTGGTCACACTCCCTTCCTCAGGGTGAACTCCATTTACCACAACCCTCTGTCGCCTATCCCTTGACAAATTTCTTACCAAGTTTACCACCTTTTGACCCACTCCTAACTTACACAGCTTGCTTACAAGTCTCCTGTGTGGAACGGTGTTGAAAGCCTTACTGAAATCTAGGTAGGTCACATTCACTGCTTCACCCTGATCTAGTTCCCTCATCACTAGAGATGGGTAAAGTCTGCAAAAATTCACTCCGCAAATTAATTTGTGAATGTTGCACTATCCACAAAGTGAAATTCTCTCAATTTGTGGAGTGGGAATGGAGCGCAAAGTTGGGAACTTCTCAGACAAAGTTCAACACTTTGCAGCAAAAACTTCCCTAGTGTCTAGTGCCCTTCTGCCCCCCCAGCTGAGTGTCAATCTCTGTAAAATATGAATTACATCCCTGGTGTCTAGTGGTCCCTCCTCCCTGGTAGATCGCCATCCACAAAGTAAAATGAATTCTTATTCATAAATCAGTCCCTGGTGTCTAGTGGACCCCACAATCCATCAGGTACTTCCCACCACAACCCAATTCCCCCAACCCGACTCCAATTGGGTGACCAGCACAGCATTCAGCTATTCACCATGGCTGGCTGTCTGACTGAGCTAAAATGAATGAGAGTGTACTTGTAGAAGTACATGCTCATTCATTCTAGCTCAGTCGGGTGGTCAGCTGTGATGGAGAGTGAAGGGCTGTGCTGGTCACCCACTAGCAGTCTGGGTGGGAGTGCAGGGTGGGGGTCACTACCTGACAGGGTTGGGGGTCCACTTGACACCAGGGATTTATTTATGAATGAGAAATTATTTTTATATTGGAGCCAGCGATCGATGTGGGGGGGCACTAGACACCAGGGATTTATTTGCTATTTAACATCTATCATCAGTTTGCAGGGGGTGCAACCACTAGACAACAGGGATTTACATTGGGGCTGGTAGTCAGTGGGGGGCACCAGACTGCTGTGACTTTACTACTGGGATGTTTTCTTCTCATCCCACTTTATGCCCTTACACAGAGAAGGTCTCTGGACTGTCACCCCACTACACTGTCCACAACATACCTAATAATCAGATTTTTACATGCACATTTAAAGTTATGTGATGATTGTACATATAGTGATAAAGCAAAGGAATTGGAGATAAGATTTAAAGCTAGGGTGTATGATATGGACATCATTTGTAAGGGATATGAGCTTGCAAATAATATGGAGAGATGGGAGCTTCTAAAAAAGTAGAATAGGCATGACCTTCAATTTCAGAATCAGTCACATATTATCACCATGTATTGCCCTCAAACATGCTGTATAAAGCTGAAATTACTATCTGAAAACATTGGTCTATACACTACAGGCTAACAGAAACCTTAGTAAGTGCATAATGGAACCTCCCATGTTGGTGTACAAAATAGGAAAAAAATCTAAAAGATCTGCTTGAACATAGTTTTCATTAGTTAACCCCCCACACCAACTCGGTACTTTATATGTGAGCACTGTAATCAGTGTTAGCACATTCAAATCACTAAAATGTTCACCAGTCACAAAATATGTCAACAATTTGCTATAAGGGATTTTGTGAATTGTGATGCCACATATATGATCTATTTAATCATGTGTGGAAGTGGTAGATACTGCATTTGGAAAACAAAACACAAGTTTCATTTTATTGTAGAAATGGGGAATATGTTAAAGGTGAAAAGGATAGGGATAAGAGCTACACCATAGCACACCATATCTACAGATAAACAGGTTTGTTTAAAATTTATTTTTATCCAGGATACAAATTGGCTAGGGTGTGACCCCCATTTGCAACAATGTCCTGTGTTCTAAAAAATACACACACACATATAATCACATAATTGCTAAACACAGAAACAAATAATCATAACTGACGTTACAATTTACAACCATTAAATTTATTTGTAACAGTTACAATAAAATGTTAAATGTTTTCTCAACATAGTCTTAAATATAGAAACATTTGTCAAATAACTTAATTCTTGTGGTGATTCATTCCAATGATTTGCTAAGCAGTTCAGTAGTGTGGAGCCAACTAATCTATTCTGTGATCTTATCATTGGTATTTTGGATCTCCTTAGTGCAATTTTTCTTTTGGTGGGAGGATCAACAATAATATGACCAGCTAATGGATGTTGTCCATTTACATGAATCAATTTATAACACCAAATTAACCATAAGTAAATTATTTTTGTCTCTGGATGCAACCAATTTAAATCTCTATAAATACCACAGTGATGAGAACAATAGGCTTTTTTGGTTATAAATTTACCTATTCTGTAATAGGTCTGATTTATTTTATTTAATGATTTCTTAGTCAAATTCATGTAAAGGAGTGCTCCATAGTCTAATACTGGAATCAACAGTTGTCCCACCTCTCTTTTCCTTACATCTGTTTTCAGACACCCTGATACCCCTCTCAAAGCCCCCAACCTCTGATTAACTCTCTTAACCTGTTGATTAATTAGGTAGAAGTAGGCAGAACTTAAATGTGTTGGTACTATACTGAGAAGGTTATCTGCAACCTGTCCAGCTCCAGGGAGGTGATTGGGAGAATTTGTTTACTAGAGGGAACATTTCAGGATTAGAGATGGGTGAAGTCTACAAAATTTCTGGTGCCTAGTGGACCCCCCCCACACTGTAAGTTAGTGCCTTACTGACACCTGATCGGGTGACCAGCACAGCCATCCACTCTCCACCACAGCTGGCCACCCAACTGAGGTAGAATGAATGAGCGAGTGCTTGTACAAGTAAGCGCTCATTCATTCTGGCTTAGTTGGGCATCCAGCTTTGGTGGAGAATGGAAGTCATTGCTGGTCACCCACTTGGGTTGGGATTGGGGGGGACACTACTTGATGGGGTGGGGAATCCACTAGATACCAGAGATATGATGAATAAGAATTTATTTTTAAATCGGGGTTGATGATTAATGGGGGTGCCACTAGACACCGGGGCTATAATTTTTTACAGAGATTGCTGGGGGGGGCACACACTAGACACCAGGCATTTTCATTCACGGCCAGCGATCGGTGGGGGGGGGGAATGACACCACTAGACACCAGGGAATGGGACTGACATTTGTCATTTCTAACTACTCTTTGCTTTGTTTTGTTTTTAATGCAATTTGCACTTAAAAAAACAAAAGTAAGATGAAGTTACAAATGGCAAATTTGTCATTAAATGGGGCAACTTTGACAAGTGATCTGCTGAGGTGAATTTGGCAACTTCACAGAAAATTCACCAGTGAAGTAAAACTTTGCTGCATCTCTGTTTGTCACCCTGTCAATGACATCTATAAGATTTGTTTGACATGACCGCCACCCTGTGAATCCATGCTGCCTATGGTCTAGTAATCATTATTTAGTTATTTATTTAGATTCTGGTGACTGGGTAAACCACTGAGACAAAAAGTCCCTTTTTCAGGGGCGACTCGGAGTTAGTTTACAAAGAATACATACATAGGTATCAATATACAGTAGTTACAGCAGATACAGGTACATGATAGGAATTAAAATGTTTGGCACAGAGTCATCAGGTTTCTCAATGGTTCTCAGCTATTAAGACAGGTACATAGTACATATACCATTGTTTCATAACAGATTCTTGGGGGAAGTAGGCATGGTTAGGCTGGTGGTAGCAAAGGAAAGGCCCGGTCTGGGGGCTAGCGATTGCAACCGCAGAGGCTGAGTTCCAGGCGATACACTTTGAGGCCTCACAGGGAGAGTAGGCTTGTCAACCAGACTTGCTAGGAGGGTATTCCACAGGTAGGAAGCAGAGTATTGGAAGTAGCATTTGTCTTGGTTGGTGCTCACCAAGGGGATATCGAGGAGGCGACTTGCAGAGGATCACAGGGTTCGGCACTGGACTTCTGGAGTGAGCAGTCCATGAAGGTGTGGAGGGGGGCTGAAGGAGGAGAATTTTAAGCCCAGGCAGGCAGCAGAGTATGCCAGTTTGTGCCATAGGGAGGGCCAGTTTAGGTCCATGAGGGCCTCACAGTGGTGCCTTCTAGGGGAGGAGTTAGTTGCAAAGTGAGCCACTCTGTTATAGAGCAAGAAGAGTTTGTTGAGTTCCATCTCTCGGAGGAACTGCAGCAGGGGGGCACCATACAGGATGGAGGGGAGGAGGTTGCAGTTGGTGATGGCTCATCGAGCCTTGCCAGAGAGGGAATTGCCCAGGCGGTAGAGGTGACCAAGCCTTTGATGGAGGGACTGGGTTAAGGAGTCAATGTGTAGTTTACAGGTCAGCTCCTGGTCAAGAAGGACCCCAAGGTATTTGAACTTGTCAATTACCTCTATTCTCTTCCCTTGGGCTGTGTTGAGCTGGAGTAGCTCACTTCTGTCAGTGCCCAGGTGTCTATTCAAAAACAGGACAGCCTTAGTTTTGTCTTCATTCAGTTTTAGGGAATTAAAAGTGAACCAGACCTCAAGATATGAGAGACAGGCCTGCAGTTTGGCGGAGATGACACTGGGTTGTAGGTCACTGCAGAAGTTGACCATGTCATCTGTATACAGGATGAGGTTGCTGAGCACTCCATCATCCTCGATGTCATTGAGGAAGAGTGAGAATGGCAGGGGGCCCAGGATTGAGCTATGGGGTACCCCAGAGACCATGGGTCTTGTGCCAGATTGTGTTCCTCTCCAGCGGACTTTTTGGGTTTGGTTGATGAGGTAGCTCTCAAACCAGGAGTGCGAGTGCTCATCCAGACCAAGTTGGTGGAGTTTGGTAAGGAGGAGTTTGTGGCGGACCAGGTCAGAGGCCTTGGAAGGGTCAATGAATAAAGCACCTGTAGGGGAGCCTTGGTGCATGGCCTTTAGGATGTCAGATGTAAGCCGGATGAGGGCCGTGTCCGTGTCGTGACCTTTCCTGAAGCCATGTTGACATCAGTAAGGAGTAGGTGCTGCTCTAGGTAGTCCTGCAGTTGATTTTATACAAGTCTCTCCTGCACTTTCCCTAGAGGGCTGAGTAGGGAGCTAGGCCTGTAGTTTCCCACTTTGTCCAGGGGTCCTTTTTTGTGAACGGGGACTATGGTCGACACCTTCCACTTACGTTCCTTCGAGGAGGGACCTGTTGATGAGCAGGTGACAGGGAAGGCTAGAGCCGGGGCAGCAGCCTGCAGCAACTGGGGTTCTAGCAGGTCATGTCCCGGGGAAGAGTTAGGGTTTATTTTGAGTAGGAGAGGAAGTACAGCAGATGGTTCAACCAGTTTCAGGTGGAATTGGGGCCTTGGAGGTGCCCAGTCCATTCTGCTGTAGAGGGGAGTCCCAGGAGGTACTGGGGGTGGGACTATTAGGGTTAGAGAAAGAGGCACAGAAGGCTTTGGCAACTATGGGGGGGTCATTGGTCAAAGTATCCTCAACCAGGACTGAGTCTACTTGTGTATATGTGGTACTCTTTAGGAGGGTGTTAATGTGGCCCCTGAATTTCTTTAGGGTCACGTAGGTGACTTGTTTGGAGATCTCTTAGGAATTTGGACTTGGCCTGTTTGCAAGTTTTTTTACATTGATTCCTCAATTCCCTGTACTTCTCCCAGTCAGACATACTGCCAGAGGATTTGTAGAGTCACCAAGCCCTGTCTTGGAGAAGCATAGTATGCTTGAGGCGTGGGCTCAGCCATTTATGGTGCTTTCCCTGTACCCTGATCTTCTTTCTAGGGGCATGCAGGTTAGCCATTGACATGCATGAATTGGTAAAGTAGTCAAGTGCCTCATCAAGTGAGGGAAGGGAAATGATGGGGTCCCAGTCTATAGTCCCCAGGTTAGCGTAGAGGTCAGCTACAGGTAGTACAAACCTGCTGAAGTTCCTGGTTTCTATGACTCTAGCAGGGTTGTTGGACCAGGTACAAAAAAATAGGTGATTCAAGACATTCCACAATCCTTTCCCTCAGTAGTGTTTCCATTACTTTTCCTACCACTGATGTCAGGCTGACTGGTCAATAATTACCAGCCTCCTCCCTGCTACCACTTTTGTGAAGTGAGACTACATCTGCCCTCCTTCAGTTCTCCGGAACCACTCCTGCTCCACTGAGCTGTTAAATAGGACTCTCAGAGGTGCAACCACCTCCCTGAGCTCCCTAAATACCCTTGTATGTATCCCTTCTAGCCCCATGGCTTTGTCCACTTTCAGAGTAGTGAGTCCCTTCATGACTCTGTCCACCAAAAAAGGACTAGTGTTCACCTCCCTCCCTCCAAAGAACCTGTTACTTTTTTGTGACCCTTCCCCTTCTCCTTCCCCTGTGAACACTGAGCAGAAGTATAAGTTCAGGATGTCTTCCTTTTCCTGGTCATCCTCTGACAGTCCTCCCTTGCTTTTTTTAACCTGACAATCCCTCCCAAGGTCTTCCTCTTTTCATTAGCATGCATAATGTCTTGTCCCCTTTTGTTACTGCTTGTGCTGTTCTCTCTTCAGTTTGCAACTATGTGCTTTTTAGTGCTTTCACTACTTCCTTGTTTCCCCGATACACTTCCAGATCATTCTCAAACTGTGTCTGCTTATACCTTCTGAATGCTACCCTTTTAGCCTTTACCTTTTCAGCCACCTCTTTTGACTACCATTGTGGTCTCTTTTTCCTCTTGTTTTTGCTCACTTGCTTGACACAAAGGTTTGCCTCCTTCATTATGCCACCTTTTAGTTTTGTTCACTGTTTCTCTACCCACCTATATCATTGCCCTGCCAGGTTATCCCTGAGGCATTCATCCATCTTTAAAAAATGTGCCCTACTGAATTACAGGACCCTCGGTCTTGTGTTGTTTAATCCCACAGCCATCCTTACATTGAACCACACTGTACATTGATCACTGGTCCCCAGGTGGTGTCCCACCTTGACATCTGCAACATTGTCCCTCTTAGTGAGTAGCAAGTCCAGTATTGCTCCATCAGAAGTAGGTTCACTGACTAGTTGTCTGAGGAATGCCCCCAGCTGGGAATCCAAGATGCCCTTGCTTTTAGGTGAAGCCATGGATGTTCCAATCTACATCTCAGGGACTGAAGTCCCCATTCAGCAGCACCTCCCCTTTTCTGACATTTTGCCAGTGGCTTCCACAAGTACCTTATCTAACTCCTACTCTTGTGATGGGGGTCTGTAGTTCAAGCTAGTGTGAATAGTGATACCATTCCCTATCTCCAGGGTGACCCACAGTACCTCTTTCCCCCTATGTTCACTATATTTAAAAGGACCTCCTAAGGTTGTTGAAGGAGTGAGATGCAAATTGGTATCCTTTAAAGCCTCCTCCTCCCCTCGTCTATGGAGTGATTACAGAAACTTGCATAATCAATGCAAATGACTTATTAATTGCAGTAAGTCGACTTACCTTGGTAACCTACAATATCGTAACCTTGGTAACCACAGACATTTCTGGACAGCTATCTGCTCCTGCTTGCCTCTTGGGTCAAAATGCCCCCTTTATGACTCTCAACCTCTCATGGCTCTTTGACTGATCCTGCAGGTGTTGTTGATGCACTCATTAATAAGTTTACTAACTTGGAAGTATAGCTCAGCAAATTAATCTCTCAATATCCCGGCCACCCTCCCCCAGTCCAGCCTATCTTTTGCCCCCTATACCTACCATTCCTCTTCAGGGCTCTCTGCCACCAAGAAATGCTTGAGCTACTCCTGAACCTCCCCAACAAGGGTAGTGCTAGTAGCAATGGCCTCTCCCTGTGATTCCTCAAAATCGTGGCTCAAGAAATAGCCAAACCCTTCACAAAGATTTTCAATCTCACCCTTGCCTCTACCAGAGTTCTCTCAGTATGGAACAGGTGAGGGTTGTCCTTGTTTTTAAATCTGGAGGCCCCAGTAACATGGATAGCTACCACACTATATTCATACTCTCCCCCAACAGAAAGTTACCAGAAAGGACTGTTCATCATCACCAGGTCAATGATTATGTAACAAAATATAACCTTCTCTGTCCCCAGCAACATGGATTCAGAAAAGGCCACAGTACCACCATAACTCTGGCCTGTTTCTCTGACCTTGTCCTCTGTAAAATGGATGACAAGATGCTAATTGGAGCTGTCTTTGGGGACCTCTCCAAGGCATTTGACTTGGTTAATCACAACATCCTCCTTGACAAACTCCATTGCCTTGGACTGACCCCTGCCATCATGGGCTGGTTTCACAGCTACCTCTCTGATCGCACCCACTTGGTCCATATGGGTGGAGCTATCTCCTCTGTCCTACCTTTTTCCACTGGAGTACCTCAGAGACCCATACTGAGGCCCATTCTTTTCTTCCTCTTTATAAACACTCTCCCCCAAGACTGTCTCTCCTGCCACTCCTCACAATGTGGACAATCTTATCCTCTATCTCAGGGATAAATCCCCAACCAACCTTTCTACATCATTTACCTCTAACTACTTTCAAGATCATAAACGGTTTACTACAAACCAACCTGTGGTTAACATCAAAAATATTGAATCAATGCTTTTTGACTCTAAACCCAGGATAGCCAAACTGGCACAAGCCCATAACACTCTCAGCATCCTATTTCCTGATGGGTTACACCTTGAGATTGTAAATTCATTTAAATACCTGATCATTACCCTAAACCCTGCCCTTTCTCCAACCATATAGATATCCTCATATGCCACATAAATCAGAAACTGGGCATTAATTACCGTCTAATCAGTTATCTCACTCCAGAAGCCAGGCTTGTGATTGCCCAATGTAATGTCCTTCCATTATTAAATTATTGCACCCCATCTTCACCCAGACCTGTACTAATCAATCTAGTCTAAACATCACCTATAACAACATCTACTGGTCTGCACTTATAGCTCCATATACCACCCACCACTGCACCCTCTATCAGTCCCTTGGCTGACTCCCTCTCAAGCTAGATGTAACTATCTCCTAACCTGTACCATTGAAAATGCCATCTGAAATCAAGCTTCTTCTCCTCTCTCCTCCCTCCTCTGGGCTAAAGTGTTTCTTTGGGACCTCCACCTCACTGCTTTTCCATTGCTAGACTGTCCTCAAGTCTCCTCTTGCATGGGCAAATTAGCTTTTTTGTCCACTGCCCCTACCCGCTGGAATAGCTCCTCCCACAAACCTCAGACTCCCCACAACATTTCCACTCTCTCTATCTCTCCTTAGGTCTCATCTACTGCCCTCTGTCACTTGTTTCTGCTCCCCTGGTAGATTAATGCTCCTAACCCCCCCAGCCTAATGCCTATATGACCTTATGCAACCCTTTCCTTGATTCCATCTTCTGCCATGCCTCAACATTGCATTGGATTTAGCCTTCATTTTTATTGTGTTGTAATTTAACTTTTCATCTTTCTATTTGTATAATATAAATGAACCTTTCAATGCCTAATGATGTCTCCATATGCGTTGTACCCTATGTTTCTGTACTTGCTGTATGCCTGTGCCATTCTTCATGGCCCCGGCCATGCCTGAAAATTGTTCTTGGACCAGTGGACCTGCTCAATTATCAAATAAATAGATAAATAAAAAATACATTTCCATTGTTTTTATGTTTTTCTTTATATAAAGCAGCACCCCCCCCCTTGTCATTTCCACTATGTCTTTCTTGATGAGTATATACCCTGGTAAGGGCACATCACAGTCATGGTTTTTAGTGCACTGTGACGCAGTAATGGCCAGAATATCCAGGTCAACCTCTACTACGATGGCGTCTAGGTCTGGAATCATTTTTTTGAAAAATATTTTTGTTGAACAACATTAAATAACAATACAAACATTACTTTATTGGGTATATCAGACACAGCTCAGAATTCAAACACATAGACTCAGGTTATATGTAGCCCAGCAACAAGCACTAAAACAAGTTAATAGAATTAATGAACAATGTTGCTATTAATAGCACTTCAAAGAGTCCTCTTATTGAAACAGAAGGCAGTAACACAGGCCAGGTTGACCAGAACATAGACAAATAGAGATACCAGGCCCCACAGGGGGCTGATTCTCTGATCCAGTTACTGAGAGAGATGCCATTAACAATGGCCACAATTAAGGGCCCCCATATTTTGGTAAAGTTATCCACTGTACCACTGGCCCTGAGCTATGCTTGCTTTAACTTCAGGCTGGTTATGAAGCCCATTGTTGTACTAAGGGGGGGTTAGGTGAGAGCCAATTCTGGGCAATGGTTTTCTTTGCATTTATTAGGGGGAAGGACCACAAGGGTAGATTTTCACTGGTGGTGTGCCTGTTTCAGTCAGCACCCAGGAGGACCTCTGGGGGGATTTTGTGGAGCACACCCCAGGACTCTCTTCATAATGCAATGCATTTCATTCCAGAAAGATGTGACCTTTGGCAAAGTCAGTGACATGTATAGAAAATTGTCTTCATCAAGTGAGCATTTCAGGCATGCTGGGGAGCTGTCAGGGTGAACAGAATGGACCTATTGTGTGGTGATGTATGCCCAATACATAAGGTTTAGCTGGATTTGCCTCAGCTTCTTACTCCTGTAGCAGGTTTGGAGATGCTTGGCCGCAAGGTCCCAAATGTTGCCTCTGACATTGAGTGCTGAGGTACCTTTCCTAGTTACTCTAGATGTTTGTAATTGGTGTATCCAAAGCATTTTGAAGGATATGTTAAAAGACTGATAGAGGCCTAAGGCAGAATTGAGGTCTATACTGCTCCTCTTCAAGTAGTGTAGGGTCCTCCCAGCTGGTAGCTCAGCCTAGAGTGACCCCAGCTGATCTCTTACTGTTAAACAAATTAAAACATTAATAGAATCTAGCTCCCATGTGTTCTTTAATTCAGAGAGGTCTAGCATTCTACCCCTCTGTACAACTGTACTTCACATTTAAGGCATCTACTTTGCCACCACAGTAGATGTTGCTGGAGTTAGCAGTATAGGCACCCTTGTCTCGCATTGCTGCTGCCAGACCAGTGTGCGGGGAAGGTGAAGGGCCAATATTAAGGCATTTGTGTGTGGCCCGCATACAAACAGAGACATGGTAGCTGTAAAAGGGTTCAAAACTTGGGAAGGATTAAAGGTTCAAGGGACTCAATAGGTAGTTCATACTGTTACCACCCCACAGTTCCTCCTCCTCAATTGCCACCCATGATGAATCCACTCCCCTTCCACCACTGGCAAAAAGGCAAGCTGTGAGACCCAATAATAATGTTGGAAGTGTGGTAGGACAGCACTCCAAGTCAGGTGGGAAGCTGCAAGATGCCTCTCTAAACAGAGGTGTTCTTTCCATTCCACAGGAATCTGTGAAGGATGGAGTTTAACTGTTGAAAGTGAGTTAAGAGGATGGGTATCAGTTGGGATTGGTACAGGTAAAGGCATCTAGGAAGAAGGGACTTCTTGATGGTATTTATGTGGCCTAGTAGGGAGAGAAGGAGGGATTGCCAATGGTCACAATCCTCAGCTAGTCTGGTGAGAGGTGGTTTAAAGTTTTTAATGCAGATCAGGTGGAGCTTAGCTGTGATATATACCCCAGGTATTTTATGTGGTCAACCAGCTGGAGGCCAATTGGGTTTTTGGTCAGGTGAGCTCAATGTAGCTTACCTATTGGAAGCATCTCATTTTTGCTCCAATTTATTCTGTGACCAGATAGGGAGCCAAAGTCTAGTAGCAGGTTATGAACCACAGGTAGGTCCCTTGGTGGGTGCTCTAACTATAGGAGTAAGTCACTGGCAAGTAATGCAGCCTTGTGCTCTCACCCACCCACCACCACATACCCTTCAGTGTTGGTAGGGTTCCTGCTTGTTGCCACTACCTGTTTGAGCAAGAGAATATACAGAAAGCTGGAGAAAGGGCCTCCTGTCTGTGCCATGCTGAAGAGGGAAATATGGAGTGAGCACTTCAATTACTGTGATTTGGGCAGTAAGGGAGGGGTATAGCATCTGGATCCACCCTTACCATGCATGGCTTCAGCCCATATCATCTAAAGACCTCAAATGCGTACCCCAACTCCATGCATTCAAAAGCTTCCTCTGCATCCAGGACAAGGACTGTTGCCCTATAACATGCTGACCTCTTAGAATAATTGTGAATTATATTAAGGGTTCTGCAGATGTTATGCTTGCTTTGTTAGCTTTGGACAAATACCACTTGATCAGGGTGTATGACGGAGGGTAATATGCCATTAAGATGTGTAGCAAGTATTTTGGCCATCACTTTTTAGTCAGTGGTTAACAGTGAAATGGGTATATTATGCACAGACGGTGGAGTACTTAATTTGTTTCACAAGCATTGTGATGGTAGCAGACTGTGTTGAGGGGAGAGCACTCCCCGATCCAAGCCTTTGACAAGCATGTACATCAGTGGATCAATGGGATCTGTGGCAAAGACCTTTGAACCTTGTAGAGCTGTTATGGCATGCTGAACTTCCTCATTAGTTGCGGGGGTCAGGCCCTTTGCTTCAGATTGGTAAATAGGTTGGATCTGTGCCTTGTCAAGGAAATAATTCAGCTGCTGAGTGGCAGGTGAGACTTTGGATCTGTATAGGAACTGATAGAAGACATTTAATTGTACCCCAAGTATCAGAGATTAGCATACCTGTCCAGTCCCAGGTCACCCATTTGTTCTTTCTCCTTCTCTTTTTTGTAGCTACCATGCTAAGTATTTCCCACCCTTATTTCCATCAAAGTAAGCTCCCACTTTGGCCAGAAGTATTGACCATTCTATTTTTGAGCTGATAAGCAAGTTATACTTTCATTTTTGTTTTTACAGGACCCTATACAGAGAGGGAGAAGGCCATGTCATGTTGATTGCCTCACAGGCTTTGATTTTAATTTTAAGTCTGGATAGTTCTAGGTTTTCTTGCTTCCCTTTATGCACAGAGAAAGCTATTACATGTCCTCTAACAAAGGCCTTCAGTGCCTCCCACCTGCACCTATGAGGCATATTTCATTTTTATTATTAACCATGAATTTTTGAATAGCTTTGAACATTAAAAGGACTGGGTCTAGTTTCCAGAGGCTACCTACTGGGGTAGAACCAAAAGGGATAAGAGATATGGTGAGTTGGGCATTGTCAGAAATTAGGTAGGAGAGTACTGTAGGTTGCATTGGACAAATTGGTCAAAACAGGGGCAGTGACTAGGAGATGGTCAAGCCTAGTATATGGATGATAGGCATATGAAAAGAAGATATACTCCCTAGAGATTGGATGATACTATCTCCAAGCATCTGCTAGATTAAATGTAGTTGCCATGTCAACCGGAGCTCTGGCATTTCTAGAGAAGGGGACTGGGTTAGGACTGGACTGTCCAAGATAGTATCCATTACACAGTTGTAGACCCTTCCTAGTATCCACGGTAAGGTGGCCATGTCAATGGCCAGTTTTAGGATGAATCCCAGGTCCTTCATGTTTAGCACATAAATTGAGCTGAGAGACAGAGTCCCCAAGCCTGCCACAGTTACTTGAGCCAAGACATACCTTCTGCCAGCATCCTCTAGAATATTGTCAATAATGGCTTGAAGCCATGGGGGAAGCAAATGGCTCCTTCTCTTGAATTAGAGGAGAAGCAGGAGGCCACCCATTGACCCTTAAGGCAGGAACTAGTTCTTTGGAACTCAGCCCTGCTATTATGCATTTCCTACATTAACAACACCTTAACTCCAGCCCTTTTAGTCTTATCAGTGACCTTGGGGTGCTTTACTGCATTCTTGAAGCCATTTACATTCTATGTATATAAATTAATGGTGTTTTCCATAAAGTTTGAGTGAGTGAAGGCACCTTACAACTGGAGCATGGACCCAGCTGCCACTTAAACCAGCAATAAGCATTGCACAGAACAACATTACAGTAAATACAAACCCAATCGATGCAAAGGATAATAAATTATTTATTCCCCAGAACTTCCCCCATCCTCCTCCTCCTCCAACCCCAACCAATGAATAGAAATAGTGTGACACTATATGTACCATCCCCCAGCAAACCCAAACAGTATCCCACCCCCAATCAACTGTGAACAGTAATGGCATAAATGAAAATTACCTGTTGCATAACTGAAACATTAGCTTTCCCTGTTCCCCTTCTTGCCAACCTGGTATTGGTTCAGCAGATTTTCCTTTGCAAAATATATGATAGACTAGGTGTAATAGGTGGTGGGCATTATACAAAAATTAAAAAATAAAGTAGCTGTAATCAGCTATTTTGCAACAATGACTGAAAATGGAGAGGGCGGTTCTAAGGCACAATCCACAACCTTGATTTCAAAATTGAGGGCCACTGGGTTGACTTTGAGATGTTGCACAAGCCATTTTTCTGTCCTTGTTCTGGATTCTTGCCTTTGGTACCATCTGGTAGGCTGACTATGCAGAGGTTGGGCTTCTGTGCCTGATTCTCCGGATCATCTGCTCGGGCATGTAGTTCTTCAAGGATAGACTTCACATAGTTCCTGTGTCAACTCACATCACACACAGCATACTCCTTTCCATTGACACATTTCTCTACTTAATCCAGGTAAGCTGCGTGAGTTGCACAGGTTCCTGAAAGTCTGGTGACCACTGATTGGAGATGGCTATACTTGGCAACCTTTCTTCACCTAAATGTGTGACATGATGTGTGACAACAAGACATAATGTGTGACAAATCATCAAACATGACACTGCAAGCTCAGAACACTGTGGAAATAAGTGCACTAATGTTTCTAGTGCTTGCTGATAATGTAGCATCTTATATTGATATAAATTTCTGCTGAAAAGTTCCAGTGGTCAATGGTTGATATCACCTTCTCAGTGTGGGACTGAAGGTTTCTGAGAGATACTGTAACATGAGTGACCTACCTCATAATGTGTGACAGTTGAGAGATATCAAGATGGCTGATCTGGGCAGTAATATTAATAAATCCTGCCTTCATTTCAACCTGCATCATGGCTAGAGTAGTTGGAACACCTGCCCAAAGCCTGTTCCAGCTTAATCATTGCTGTGCGTTGTTCAGTTACAGCGTGGGCCTGTGAGTAAGTTCTAGCCTCTGGTGGAAGATGCTGGTCTTTCAGTGTAAATGTTACTTAGATGAACCTTTAAACTAGTTGAGTGGGGTGATGGAGGAAATCGGGAAGGCAGAAACTGCCTCCCCAGACTGAAGTAGGGAGTAGGAAGACCCCAAGGGGAGAGAAACCCCCAGGGAGCAAATTAGTAAATGAAGCAGGTTTTTAGAAATTATGGGGGATGGGAAAAGAAGCATTAAAAAGAGGGGGAGAGGAGGGGGCAAACAAAAATAAAAAAAGGGAGGTATAAAACAGAGGGCTAACAAAATTTGGAAGGTAATTCCAGACCTGGGAGCACGGCCAGCAAAGTACAATGGCAGTTATCTCTTAGTCATGATCTAGAGGGCAATGCTTATAATCAGCTTTGCACACTTTACATTGGAACAGAGAGCAGTGATTTTCTACTCAAACTGAAATTTCAGTTAAAATACAACAGGTGGGGTAGAAATTGACATCTAAAGCTTACTTTTGACTCAGTAGAGCCACCTAGCATTAGAATAGAACCTCGAGGCACACCCCACACCTGCTGGGATGCCTTGGGGGGTGTTATGGTTCAAAACCCTAATGCCACATTTCCCTACTTTTGTCGCTTTAACCCTAACTAGTGTATTAGCAAATTGTTTTGCAAAATATATATATATATATATATATATATATATACATGAGATATGACATGGCCTGACTGAAGATATCATATTTATCTTCATGAGAGGCCAATGATACCTTGATTTCTTATGGCCTCGAGTGAAGATGAGTATGATATCTTCAGTCAGGCCATTTCATGTTCTGTTTATAGAAATATGTTTTGTGCTACATGCAACATAACCCCCCAAACACAATCCATAAAACACAAGAGCTGACATATTTTATTTGAAAAGTATATATATATATATATACTGTATATATATGCAGTATATATACTATATATATTTGGTTGATTCTGCCAGTTGAAAATTATCTAAAGAAAGTTATCTGACTGATCCTGCCTTTGTTTTTACATAAATAATACTTTAAAAATGTATCTGATTGATCCTGCCACTCTGAGATTCGATAGCCCAAACAATAGTTTCACTTTCCCCCTAAATTATCCCACACCAGCATAACAGATGACATAATTATCTGGCTGATCATGCCAGTTTGAAGTTTTTTAAAATAAGATATCCAGTTGATCCTGCCATTATTTTTATGTAAAAATGTATAAAAAAAAGTATTTGGTTGATCCTGCTACTGTGATATTCGGTAATCATTATCACTTTCACTTTCCACCTGAAAAATAGCGTGACCGAGCAGTAGGAACATCAACCCATTAGGAGATTGCAGTCCTTCAAAGTAAAGCAATCTGTATCACATCAGTTAGAAAAACTCTGCACTTTTGTAATGTTAACTTAATTTTTTCACAAGAAGCTGCCAACTGTACCAAGAAGAAAGCGAGCGAGTTGGAAGCTTCAGAACAGCAAGAGAAAGTGTGAGCATGTGTTGCTGCAACAACGATGGCTCTCGCTTTCTCCTGCTGTTCTAAAGCTGCTGACTTGCTCACTCTCTTCTCAGTACAGTCAACAGCTTCTTGTAAAGAAATGAAGTTAACGTTACAAAAGTGCAGAGTTTTTCTAACCAATGTGATAAAGACTGCTTTACTTTGAAGGACTGTGATCTCCTAATGGGTCTGTGTTCCTACTTCTCAGTCACGCTGCTTGTCAGGCTAAGTGAAAGTGATATGATTACTGAATTTCACAGTGGCAGTATCAACCAGAAAAGTTTTTAAACTAGCTTTTACATAAAAATAATGACAGGATTAACCAGATACAAGGGCATCTGTGTGTGTGTGTGGGGGGGGGGCTGCAGGTCCTACAGACAGAGCCATGCAATGGAAAGTGAAACACTTTCACTTTCTATTATACAATGACAAAAAAATCTTGGACTCTGATTGGTCAGTCTGGTACTGGACCCATGATATTATCCAAGTACAACATCACGGATCAAGTCCCAGCACACTTATGACCGCATAAAATAAAAACAAATTAGTCCACAGCCATCTCTGTCACCCTTCAAGACTCCCAGCAAAAGTAGCATTTGCAATGCACAGCACTGTAACTGATTTCACATATTCCCCAATGTTCTGTTTCTTCACTTTAAAAAAAAAAAACAGAAGCTGAGTGAAAGCCGTCTTTATGATCAGCTTTACAACAATTTCCGCTCCACAGCTGTTCCACCCCAATGTAGCGAGTGCTCCCCCGCAGTAATTTCCTTGGCATAAAACAATTTCTTCTGTTCCATTGCCAACCTGTGGCGAGGCAGGGCAGGTGTGATGCTGAATGATAGGAAGCTTTGTAGCTAAGAGAGGGTGTTAGGAGATGGATTTACTTACGAGGCTGTTCTAGAGTAAAGAGAAAGCACTGCTGTTTTTTTCCACCACGAACCAAAGTGAGTGACTTTACTGAAGCGCGTGACCAGTGAGTCTGAGGAAAAGGAGATTTGAAGTGTGATGCCACTGGTAGAGGAGCAGTTGATTGCGAGCATGTGTGACAGTGTGAAAGCAGAAAAGGCTGGCAGCTAAGAGGGACTTTTAAAAAATATTGGTACGGTTTGTTTTATGCCGAGGAAATTACTGTGAGGGTGCACTCGCTATGTTGGGGTGGAACAGCTGTGGAGCGGGAATTGTTGTAAAGCCGATCATAAAGACGGCTTTCACTCAGCTTCTGTTTTATATCCCTCTTGTCTCAAATCTTCACAGATAAAAAAAAATGAACAAAAAAAACACCAATACCAGACATCACACAATGGCGACGAGGGGCACGAAGAATAGCATGTCAAAGGACACCAATACATAGCAACAGCACAACCTTCTGGACACAATGAAAATTAGCACTATTTTGTTAATTAATATACCTCCACATACAAAAAATGAACTGAAAATGTAAAAAAATATATATTTTCATATTTTTCTGTTTTCAAGTGAGCCATTATATATAATACGACTAGGTGTTGTGCTGGGATGACATCATTTCTGGGTGATTAGTCACACTCGCCTGCAGCCTCATGCCTAATCACCCCAAGCATGATATTATCCCAGCACAACACACACCCTGTCATGCATTATTGCTTAATTCAATGACATGTAGGAAAGTAGAGATATCACTATGACGTATAGGAACATGGAGATATCAGGGATATCTCCATGACCTTAGTGATATCTCCACAATCTGCCTCAGATACTACCATTTATCCCTGCATTTATCAACAAAACATTATTTATATATATATTTAGTTAAATTTATATCTATATATTCATGGCAAAAAAATCCATTTAATGCATCAGTTAGGGTTTTTCCACAGTGAAAAAATCAAGGAAATTTGGTGTTAGGGTTGCCACTCCTTGCATCCCATGACCACCCCACCCCCACCAATAGGCATTAGGGGTGTACAGTGGGTCATTGGCCCTAACTCTCACCCCATTCCATGTGTAAATAAACTGAGGTGGTGCAGTATAGGAGAATGGTGTGAGAGTTAGGACCAATGACCCCAAAGCACACCCCAATGCCTGTTGGTGGGTTTGGAGTGGGTGTGGGCTGCAAGGGGTGGCAACCCTAACATTGAATTTCCTCACTTTTGTTGCTGTGGAACAGCCCTAACTGATGCATTAAATGGAATTTTTTGCCAAGAATGTCCCTTCTTTTTGAAAATGTGCACTATAAATAGTGACTGGAATGTGGCGGTGGGAGCGTGGGGCCCACCATGTGAATTTTTGTCATTTCGCTGCATAAAAACTGTATGACCGACTGAAATGAAAATTAGTAAATGAAGACATGTACCATACCACAACATGTATTACAAATGTTATCTGAATCTGTTCAACAGTTGCACAGCATCACGATGGGAAAACTGCTCAGGAGTGCCGGAAAGAACATTTTTGCCACTTCACTACACAAGAATCATACATCCGATGGAACCAAAATTTGCTAAAAGAAGACATGTACCATAGCACATTGTGTGTCCAGAATTGTGTGTACATCCATTTAATGGTCACACAGTGCAACAAGCAAACAACAAAACATGCACAATTCAGCAACCATAAGTGCCAGTGGCCCAAAAATAGTCACAGTCAAAGTTATAAATCTTTGTACATTCCAAATGCCAGGCAAATCACACGGTTCAGAAGTTATTGAAGCATAATGAATCAATTTTTAATTCATCAGGGTGTCATAATTCTGCACCTGTTAATGTTTTACTCACTAAACCACTGCACGGCACCTCCATACCACTAGCTCTACCTATGCTATAAATTTCAAGCCAGTAGCACCATGCGGAATGCTATGCACAAAACATTAACTATGTCATGCAGTATCTCTGCAGTGAATTACTTTTCCAACATGTAAACATAATTATTCATATCCCCAGGACATCCACTCAACCCTCCAAATTTCATGTGAAAAGACCTAACGGTTCTAGAGATATTGAATTTTTATGTTTCTGCATCTTTAAGAAGTCTTCCACCACAAAATGGTGGAAATTACAGCCAAAAATGTGCTAAAATGCCAGACCTAGTGGCCAAGAAATCTGTAACAATGAGGGGGTCCAACTCCAAATGCCAATAGTCTGGAACGGAACAACATTTTTTCACCAAACAAAAACTGGCATGTTCCTTTAGCAGAGGTCTTTCTACATGGCATTTCAGATCAATCAACCACACAGTGGCTGCGCTATGCATCGTGGAAGACAGTGCAGAAAAATAGAAAAAACAATGTTTTGCAGCCCACTGCACAAATGCAAAAACACAAACTGTAACGATAACACAAATGGTGATGGCAACGGTGAGGTAAAAGAAAATAGTAATGCTATTGGTAATGAAATCGCAAGCTCAAATGGTAACGCACACGGTGACACAAATGGAAACGATAATGCAAATGGTAATGGTAATGCAAATGCTAGCAGCAACAGAAAGGCAAACGGTAATAAAAATGCAAACGGTAACAGAAATGCAAACAGAAACGCAAATGGTAACGGCAGCAGTGACGCAGAAAGAAACAGTAACACACTCAACAATGGAAATGCTACCAAAAAATGCAAATTCTAATGCCAATGGAAACACAAATGGTAATGAACACACAAATGGTAACGATAACGCAATTGGAAATGCACACGGTTACGGTAACACCAACGATGATGCCAAAGGAAACAGTATTGAAACAGAAAAGCAAATGCAAGCATATACGCAAACGCAAATGCTAACACACTTGGTGACACAAAAGTAAATGCAAACAAAAACAGTAATGGAAATGCAAATGGTAACAGAAACACAAACGCAAGCGCAAATGTAAACACAAAGGGTAACGCACGCGGTGACGGAAACGCTAATGCAAATGGTAATGGAAATGCAAATGGAAAAGCTAAAGGTAACAGTAATGCAAATGCACACCCTTTTTTCCAAAAAGGGTGCATTCAGAAGCACAGTGAATACAAAGAATGTATACATAATAATGGCCCTTGAACCAACAAATGAGCACTTGAAATACTAAATTCCTTATATCCCAGGAACCATACAACGTAGAAAAATGTTTTAAATCTCATGTTATTTATGACTTTCATGGCTAATTTTGTACTTAGCCCCCTAGTGGGGGTCTAAGTATTCTTTCGATGAAAAGTCCATATCTTGAACCATTTTTGAGATATGGGCCCTCAAAGGGCGTGGCGGATGCCGTAATGTTATCCTATGAGAAAAATTGTCAACTTTGGAGTGCCATAACATTGCAGCCCTCTAATATTTTGTCACCAAACCATGAAAAGGCACATCTGTGGGATCATGGCTTTCTTCCCTCCAAATTTTTGCTAAAAGACCAAACTGTTCTTTTGCAGCAGAGTGGCAAAGATTCCCTATTGTTTTGGCCATAGTGTCGCAAAGTATTTTCGCAAATCACGACACTTTTGCAAAACAAATCATGAACATATTGCATATTTGAAAGTACTTTGCGACACTACTGTTTACAAACATTTAAAAAACATATTTCTGGGGTGTTTTACACCAAAAATAAGACATAGCTAGCTTCGTCAGGGCTCGACTAGGTGAACACAACAAAAATTGTGTCCCTAGAGTTTCCTAAATTTAAATGGCAAGCATTTCTATGACCACCAACTGAAAACAAGATGGCCGATTTGTGACTCTACAAGGGTCATTTGTGAAAGTAAAACATGCATTTGCGACACTTTGGCATATTTTAGCTTTTCCCGCAGACTATAATGGGAAATTTGTTTTTTGAATAACTTTTGAACAGTTTAATATTTTTTCACAAAATCTTAGAAAGGCCCATCGGGGATCCTGACTGCATGTTCCCTAAAGGTTTTGGACCAGTCACACAAACTGTGCGGGTTGTGGACATGAGCAAATAATGCACACAAATGCATAGTTTGTGTGTTTTTTGGTGCTTTGTTGCTCCACAACCGTACATCCGACCTATGATACCAGACTGAGCATTTCAAATTTCAGGCATATCCATCATATGGTGGCAAAGTTATTAAGCTGCCAAATTTCAGATTTAACCTTAAATGGGGTACTCAACCCTAACTATAATGGCACTACTGTGCCACTAATATATATATATATTATATACACACACATATGTATGTGTGTGTGTGTATATATATATATATATATATATATATATATATATATTTATAATAGGGGTGCGGTCACACCCCTATAGTTAGGGTTGAGTAGGTGCTTTAATGTTAAACCTCAAACTTTGCACATTAATAACTTTGCAACCATTCAACGGATTTGCACACAATTTGGAATACATGGTCTGGTATGGTCATTCTCTTGAGTGCCAAGTTGTGTTTTAGACATACATTTTTTGTGCAGCGATGCACCAAAATAGCACTTTTCACCACTTTGAATGTGTTTTTTGCCCATGATGCTGCACAGACACTGTGTGGTCTGCTGATCTGAAACTTGGAATGTAGAAAGAGGTTGGGTAAAGGAACAAACTAGCCTTAGTTTGGTGAAAAAATATTACTTCGTTCTAAAGGTATTTAATTTTGAATTGTTGAGTTCTGAGCATGTTCAGTTCATGAAACAATTTATATGCATATTTTGCAAAATAAGAATTGCCTCAGGGCTATCTGGTCATCCCCTCACGGCCTGAAGATTTTACATGCTTATGGCTGAAAATCTTCCATCACGAGAAATGTTTCAGCTGCAAGAGCCACCATCTTGTTTTCAGTGTTGTGACTGAAAACATTTTGTAGTTTTCTCCATGGATGACTTTTGGGGCAAATGAGGCATGGGTTTTGCTCATAGAGATCCCCTCTATTGAACCATTTCTTTTGGTTTGCTTCGGTTTTATCAAGAAATAGAGTTTTCAAATTTAAAATTCTTCATTCGTGACTCGCTAAGATTCTTTGTCGGTGTGCCCACAAAATCTTCAGTTGTGAGATTTTTCTGCACTGGGCTTCCTTCGCAAGGGGATGACCAGATAGCCAGGATTTCTTAGATGAAGCTGCTGACTGAGATAACAGTTTAAAAACTTTTGTAACAGAGGGTGCCTTATTGCAATGGTCTGCCATCATGTCATATATCACTGTTGATAGCACTCAGTCATGTTATATTTGAGGGGGGAAGTGAAAGTGCTGTTGCGATAACAGAATCTCAAAGTGGCAGTATCAAGCCAGATACATTTTTTTAATTACTTTAAAATGGCAGGATCAATAAGATGTCAGAGCTACTTGGGGGGGGGGTTGCAGGTCCGACAGTAGGGTATGGAGATCAACTGGAATTTTCATTATTTTGTGCTGCTCTTGTCAATGACATTCTCATGGCTTTCCTTTATAAGAAAAGAAGAAACCAAATCATATGCTGTTAAAAGCATGTTTGCACCCACTCTCCACTTTTACAAACAGTTTTGTCACCAATGGAAGTTGCCTAGACACCCCTGGTATGTCTTGCCTGGCCTCCGTCTTCACCACCCACCCTTGCACTTTTCTGAAAACACTGCTGCCATACCCACACCCAATGTGCTGACTACTTAGGCCACAACTGCTCATATTGATGGTGAAGTAAAGTTAAAGTATATACTACAAGTTATTTTTAGGGATGTGAGCTGAGCCTTCAGCATTTTTTGGATTTATCATAGCTTCTAAAAATGGCTGATTGTGGAACCTTCCATTGGACATTTGGAAGTATCCTTCCAAAAGTCCAACGGAGCTTGAAACCCTCCACTACAATCGACCACTATAGAATGGCAGCCACACTATTTCGGCTGTTAATTCCGCATTCTGTGGAATGAACTGCGTATGTACAACTCGCGCTTATGCAGATTTCTGCTGGTGCCATCACGTTGTGAATGGCAAAATGCGAAATGTACATTACAGCTTCCTTCCTTCCTTCCTTCCTTCCTTCCTAAGGTAGGAATCCTTCCTAAGATATGACTCACTGCAGCTTCTAAGTTAGTGATAAAACCCTCCAACCAGTATGCCCAGGGTCATTTTTACAGAGTTCCCAAAGTTAACTGACAGGTTCGGGTTACCAGCCACTTGGGTCCAGGTATGAAATAATTTTCAAGGATAATGTAATGAATAACTAATTGAGACAGTATGAAAATGAAAAAAAAAATGTTAAAAGGAAAACGCAACTGTTTGGGTAATATCACTGCTTACAGGACTGCCATTTACAAGTAAAGCATGCTTTATTATCAATATTGATCATAAAACTGTGCAGTAATGTATATAGTGATTTATGGTTGCAACCTGTATATAGTGAAAAATAGTATTACAGTAAGTAAAACTGTTATTTGTGTATAGACTTGACACAGATGCCAAGTTTTCTAGGCAGGAGATAGAAAAGCCCCACCACCAATTTGGGGCTTACCTTAAGTATCTCCCATGGCTCCAGCAATGCCCACTGCCAGGAAGACATCAATGGAAACAATAAATCCATGATTATTTGGGGACCTTATTGATCTGCGTGAGAGTGCCATGGTGTGTCTTCATGCCTGTCCCTTTAAATGACACTGACAGTGTGCTGTGAATGGCCTGTGTTAGGGGTCCAAGTGCTTCAGAGCTTTTGAACAGCCAGGCATCACCCAGATTTGCTCCACTCTGCTCTCCCTGTTAGAACAGAGGGAGCCTAAATGGTACTGTAAATATTTACTTCTAATGTGTTGTTGTATTTAAATTAGAGTGCTCATTTTAACATGGCTTCTTCCAGCTTATGCATCCAAATTGGAGCCACCATGTTTGGTCGGGGACACCCAGCAATTGGACAAATTGGGACACAGGGGACCTCAAGGGGTCATTAGTTCAGGTTAGTTCAGGTGCTATGTGGGAGAAATTGTGAACTCTAGGGTTTGGCACCTAAAGGAATCAATGGGAGCACAAGATTATGATTGATAGCTCCCCTAGACCAATTGGAATGTAAGAAAAATGGACTTTTTCGAAAACTGATTTCAAACTGTGAGCAGTTTGTCCTGAGATTCCGTGGAGAGAGGATCCCTGTACAAGCTTGTAGGATTCTGGCCTAGGAAAGGCCTAGTTTCCTCCAGAATGTGTCTGTGGTCCCAAGTTTGGGAATCGGTCACCAGAGACTGCCTTCTGCAGGTCGAAAGGTTTGCTCTGCAGAGCGCCTGTAATTATAAACCAACCTGAAGCCGAACTGAGAAGGGAATGAGTGGATGCTGTTTCCATTTAATATGCTGAATGCTCGAGGTGGGCTGAGGCCTACTAACCAGTGATGCCTGTTTGCCACTGGGAGTCAGTTGCCTTGTTTGGCCAAGTTGTCAGCTAACTGGAGGCTTTCACCAGCCAAAAGAACCGAACTTTGCCAAACGTTCTGACTGTGGGCTCATGCTAAACCCAGCCCAAGCTGTCTATTCCTGCATCAGTTAAAGTTGTCTCAGCAAGAGACCAGCTTGGTGATACAGCCCCTGTGCAGCAAGGTATCACAGGTTGAGGCCCCCTGGAGGAAAAGGCCATGAAACAGAAGTGTGTCATATCGGCCTAGCTTCCCCATGCTCTTCAGGGCTCTATAACAGGTCTTCATTTCACCAGACCATCTTCTACCTACTGGTGCTGTGAGTAACCTCAGGGTAGCTCCCCTGCAACAAGCTCTTAAATTATTCTGTGGTACCATCTGATTTCACTTTGTGTTTTAAAGGTTTTCAGTGGACTAGGACAACTGGCTGAGGGCACAATTAGTCAATGTCTTTGTTTGTGCATGCTTAATCATCTTTTCTTGCCATGAAGGGCCCCAACAACAGCTACAATCCTGGGCATCATTCTGGCTAGACAACATCACACACTGGGTACCCAGCAGTTGCCAGACTGTACTTAAGGGACTAAAGAAATAGCTTGCAAAATATCCTGGCTAATACCAGCTCAGCAATCATTAATCCAGATTTGCAGCCCTCCCTTGTTCATATCCCCTCAATAAATCAAATTTGTTGTTTCACAGTTAAGCAGACTCAGGAGCAAATTATTGTCTAGTTAAACCTCACTGTGACTTGGGTACAGGCATTTGAAAGTGTATGCTTGCATATTGCTTTACAGGGGGGCTCTAGGGCATTTGCCAGAAGACCAGACACTAGTGGTAAGTGCAAGGGTGTGAGCATATTATTAATATTCATTGCTAATTGTTCACTGTTGAAAAGGGGTTGTTTCTGTTGTGAAGGTTCATGGTCACTAGGTGGGTTGGTGGGTGGTTATAGCTTTCCTGAGGGCTATATCAGGTTGGATAGACACCACCTCCACATACCTTACTCTGGGTGAAGGCACCAACTCATTGTGTTTAGTTAGGGTAGGAGAACCCTGATAATTGTTAATTTGGAACCCAGGACCCTCAGCCTTGTTTTAGAAGGACAGGCAGGGTAGTAACCCTTGGAACACAGCCACCTAGTGGTTACACATGGTCCAAAGAAAATAAGGGACTCACAAAAATTGCTTTTTCTTTACAGTACAAAACATGTAAAACACATATTACACAAATATGCAAATAAAGACACATAGAAATGCCCAGCAACAGTTCTCAGTGCACAGAAGAAAGAAAACTACAGTGCACACAGACACAACAGTTTCTTTTTCAGAAGAGCCCTCTCCCCACACAGCTTGAGACAGCGGAATAGAGTGAAAATGAATTGAATTATTAAGCTACAAGATATACAACTACAAATCAATAAACAGTAACATTTCAGAGGAAGCAAAAATGTTCAGTGACTAATATTGAATTATATCTCTGTCATGAGTAATTGCTGCTGGAAGGATCTGGCCTCCTCAGCTCTTTAACACTGTGGATAGACTATTAAATGCTATCTGTCTCCAGCCTTGTAGAGATTTTTCATTCAATAAATGAAAAGAGTTTTACTGGTTCTTTCTAGATATGATATCCTTTATCCAGGCTGGGATATCTTCAGTCAGTATACTAGTGACCAACAGTACCCAGACATTATTGCACAAAGGCGCTCCATTTTTATGGGATAAGTTTGAGCCAGTGCAGTCCGATGGTGTTTCTCAGGTGGTTTCTAGCCTGTACCCCACCTTCTGAGTGTTGGACCCTGGCGCAACCTGGCTTTTGCTAGAATGCTGGGATTTGCTCAGTTTGGATGTGGTGGAGATTGTGAGGTGTTACACTGGGGTAGGGATTTTCTGATCTGGCCTTAAAAGGGCAGTAGTGAAACCCCTCAACAAGAAACATTCTTTGGACCTTGACCTTCTCTCTAATTACAAGTCCATCTCAAACATTCCCTTTTTGGTGGACATCTACAAGTCTTTCCAGTCTGGATCTTGACCTTATCATAGTAGAGTTTGAGCTAGTCAGGGTACACCATGATCTCCTTCTTGAGAGGGATAGCAGACAATGTTTCATTCTTGTCCTGCTTGACCTCACTTCAGCTTTTGACACAGTAGATCATGTGGTGTTGTTGGCCTGCCTGAGGCACTATGCGGGACTGTCAGGAATGGTGTTGTAATTGTACGAACATACAAACATACAAAATTTGCCAGCAGATAAAGGCCTAGAGGTCTATCAAGTCTGCTCGAATGTGCAGCTAGCACCCTTTATTCTGCAGCTGCCCCTCCCTTCCACCCTTCCCCTTCATTAACTCTCCCCTTTGTCCTGTCCCATCCCCTTTTGAAGCAGTCCACTGTTCTACTGCATACCACTTCTGCAGGTAACGCATTCCACCCAGCCACCACCATCTCTGTAAAAAAGTGTCTCCTCATCTCCCTCCTGAAGCTTCCTCCCTCCAGTCTCATATCATGGCCCCTGGTGTCCCTCACCTCCCTTACTTTGAATAGCCCCTCTGTACCCATCTTGTTTATTCCTTTCATGTATTTAAAGGTTTCAATCATGTCATCCCTGTCCCTCCTCTCCTCCAGTGAGTACATGTTCAACTCCTTCAACCTCCTCTCATATGATAAGTCCCCCAGCCCCTTGACCATCTTTGTCACCCTGCGCTGCACCCCCTCCAGTAACTTAATGTCCCTCTTCAGATATGGGCGCCAGTACTGCACGCAGTACTCCAGTTGTCTAACTAATGACTTATACAGTTGTAGAATCACCTCCTTCCTCCTCGAGGATATACCCCTTGCAATACAACCCAGCATTTTGTTGGACTTTGCAGCTGTCTTCCTACATTGTGCCGAGTTGTTCATTGACCCTGTAATGAGCACACCCAGATCCTTCTCCTCCTCCTCTATCTCAGCTAGCTGCACTCCCCCCAGCTGGTAACTCCTCCTTGGGTTCTTCATCCCAAAATGCAGCATCTTGCACTTTTTGGCATTAAACCCCAGTTGCCAGGTATCTGACCAGGTCTCAAGCTTTGCCAGATCATCCTGCAACCCCTGCCATCCCCCTAGGTCATCCACCACAGCGCCTAACTTTTTACAATCAGCAAACATACTGATCTTGCTCTTGATGTCCCACGATATGTCTGCAATGAATATCCCAAACAACATTGGTCCCAACACTGAGCCCTGTGGAACACCACTTGTCACTGCCCTTGGGTGTGAGAGCTCCCCACCCACCACTACCCTCTGTTGCCTTTCCTGAAGTCAGTTCCCTACCCAGCTCACCAGCTTTGCACCCATCCCTGTGCCTACTAACTTCCTTCCCAGCCTTCCAAGTGGCACTGAGTCAAATGCCTTACTGAAGTCCAGGTACAGGACATCCACTGCATGGCCCCTGTCCAGTTGCCTAGTTACCCAGTCATAGAACTCCACCAGGTTACTTTGGCAGGATCTGCCACATATGAAGCCATGCTGTCTGCTGTCCTGTAGTCCTTTGGCCTCTAGGAGGGCTACCAGCCTCTCCTTCAGGATAGTCTCCATTAGCTTACCCACAATGGATGTGAGGCTCACTGGTCTGTAGTTTCCCAGTTCATCCTTGGGGCCACTCTTGTGGAGGGGCACCACATGAGCCATCCTCCAGTCCTGAGGTATATACTCCAAATGTAGTGAGGCATTAAACAGGTCTGCCAAAGGTCCTGCAAGGACCTCTGCCAGCTCCTTTAGTACCCTGGGGTGGATGCCATCTGGGCCTGGTGCCTTGTCCATCCTCAGTGCCTTCAAACCCTCTCGAACTCTGCCCTCCATGATTTCCCGATCTGTCACCACTCCCCCCTGCTTCTGCCATTTCTCCCACCTTGGGTGTCACTCCCCTCTTCTCTTTAGTAAATACTGAGCAGAAGTACTCATTTAGTGCTTCTGCCTTATCGCACCCTGCTTCCACCAAATTCCCTCCTTCCTAATCCTTACTATGTGGTCCTTACAGCTCTTTTTCTCTCTGATGTACTTAAAGAAGTCCTTCTCCCCCTTCTTAATGCCTTGTGCCAGCCTGAGTTCCATAGATGCTTTGGCTCCCCTTACTGCCCTTGTCACCTCCTTCAATTCTGTCAAGTATTCCTCCCTGTCCTCCCCCTTCCCTGTTTTCTTGTACTTCCTAAAGGCAGATCTTTTCCTCCTTACCTTTTCCATGACCTCCTTGCTCAACCAGCTCAGTTTCTTAGCCCTAGCCTTCTTGCTCTGGGCTTTGCAGCAGGTGTTGGTTGCCTCCACTATCCCCAGATTTATGAGCTCCCACCTCTGGTTAGTGTCCATACCAGATTGAATTCTGGCCAGGTACCCTTTTATCACTTCCCCCATCCTCCCAAAGTCAGCCATCCTACAGTCCAGCACTCTTATGCCAGATTCCGCTCCTTCCTTGCCCATATCTAATGTGAGCCATACTGAGTGGTGGTCACTCCCTGACATTGTGTAAATTCTATCTGTCTAGTAGGGTGTATCAGGTGACACTTGGCTCATTCACATCAAGCTGAGCTGCACCCTGCTGTGGAGTTTCTCAGGAGTTGATTCTGGGCCCCATGTTGTATACTTTGCATATGCTGCCTTTGGGGGAGATCAATAGACACTATGGCTTGGTTTTCTCTGTTACGCAGATGAATCCCAGCTGTATGTGTCTTCTGTCCCAAAATGATGTGGCAGTAATATTGGAACTGAATGAGTGTCTATGTGAAATCCATGAGTGGATGGCAGCCAGCTGACTTAGACTGAACCCTTTGAAGATGGAGGTGATACTAGTGGAACCAGGTTGGATGAGTTCTGCAGTGTTGAGTAGCAGCACCTTCCTCCCTGTGGTGGGTAGCATGGCACATCAAGCTGCTTATACAGTAGGGTGATGAATTTTGGGGTCATGGTAAACTTCAGGCTCACCCTGGGACACAGGTGTCAGCTGTTGTCCACAGTGACTTTTACCATCTGTGAAACATCATATGGATCAAGCACAGTCTTCAGCCATCTGACCTGGCAACACTGGTGCACACCTTAGTCACACAGAGGCTGGATTACTGCATCACTCCTTGGGTTATCCACAAGGCTGCTGCATCATTTGCAGCTTATCCAGAATGTAATGGCCTGGCTAGTTGTGAGCTACCTAAGAGACCTCTGGGTGCATTATGCTCCTAGCCATCCCTTCCAGTCAGTGGAGGCCTGCCTCTTGTCAGTATCAACGTGTTGCCTGAAATTATCTGGTGATAGGGCATTTGGGGTCATTGCTCTGAGTCTGTGGAATACTATTTTTCAGGAGATAAGAGATGCTTCCTCCCTGACCATCTTTACAAAGTCCTTAAAAACCCTTTTATTTATGTTATGTTATGTTTGGGCCTAGTTCTCTAAGCCTAATGTCTTAACTTATGCTTCATCATTTTATTATGCAATTTATTTTTTCTGTTCTTATTGTGAGGCACTCAGAGCCTCTGGCATTGAGTGCCATATAAATAAAATTGCTTTGCCTTGTCCTTGCCATTTATGCAGCATGAATTTTGAAGCTTGGATTTCTAAATAAGGACACAGATTAAGCTGGTCCTACTGAATGAAAATTCTAACAAGAACTGAACAGAAGAGAGGCTGTCACAGTGGGTTTGCTGCAGCAAGCTGCACCATGCAGTCTCCTCTCTGCAGATCACATAGTACAACTGTAATATGACACTGACTGGGCTAAGAACTTTACAGCTTCACAAGAGATGCACACTTCATGAAGTCTCAAACTTTGAAATACCTGTTTCAAATATGAAAAGTACTTCACAAATCTTCACTACAATAGTAATGGAAATCAATACTGAGGAAATAGACCTGGGAGTAATAATTTCAGACAGTCTAAAGACATCAGTACAATTAATATTGTGGTGGGTAGGGCAAATGTGCTCTTGGATGCATATGGCAGGGATCTGCAGCAGGAGAAGGGAGGTACTGCTACCACTGCTACCACTGTATAAGATCATGGTAACTTGTTCATCCTCATGTGGAGTGTTGTGTACAGTTTTGGAGTCCACATCTACAGTAAAGAAGGACAGGGACAGAGTGGAGGCAATGCAAAGGATGGTTACCAAGATGGTCCAGGGACAGCAGGAAAGGGCATATAAAGAGAGGTTAGCAGATTTGAAAATGTACTTGCCTGAGGAAAGAAAGGAGAGAGGGGACCATGATTAAAACTTACAAATACTGTACCTCCACTGGAATAAATAAAGTTGATATTGTGGAATTTTTCTGAATAAAAAGAATAGGGGCAACTTCATGAAGCTGGTGTGGGCAACTTTAAGAGAGATACCAGGATGTATTTTTGTTTCGTACCAGGTCTTAATGTCATACGCTTAATAGCATACAGCATTATGCGTGAACCCTGAACCTGTGTGCTCTCCGTGTTGGACCCCCCTGGAGTTAGAATTCTTAGTGGGGGGTTCAGGGGTGCAGCCCCCTCATAACGGGAGGTGTGGGGGTCAAGCCACCCACAGGAAAACAGATTTTGGTGAATTGCACCATGCGGTAATGATCCCGTACCTTTTTTTGTCGTGAAGACAGTATTGAAGGGATGGCATAAACTGTCACAGGAGGACATTTCTGGGAAATCAGTGGGGGTGAGTGGGTACAAACAAGGGTGGAACAGATACAAAGGCTTGGTAAAGAACCCAACAGAAATATAGTTCGCAAAGAGACAGTGAAGAGCCACTACTGCTCTCTCATTCAAAATTAGATAGGTAGAAATGGGTAGACACAATGGGCCAAGAGGCCACTTTTGGCCAAGAGATGCTATGTGTCTATATATATTTTTTACATTGGCATAGTAAGAAATAGTGGCCATTTTCAGCTGAAAAATGTGAAGACTGGTACTGGCATTTTTGTCAGTTATACATTCTGATAAGCAGGGACTTCTTTTAGCCATTGGTTGGTATTTCCTCAAGTTGTGGCTAGAAGTAGGTCTCGGCCAATCAGATGTAGGGTTTTCACTTACCAATTTTATAACAGCAAAATACTTTCCTTTCTTTGTATACAAAATGTTATAACAGCAAAATACTTTCCTTTCTTTTCTCTCCCTTTTTAGTATAGAAGTACCACATATTCAATTATTTCATTCCATTTTTATTTCAGGGTTGAAACATATTGAGCAAAGTTAATTTGCAATGGAGTCCCAATCCAAAGACAATACAAGTTACAAAGATAATCGTTATAAAATACAGGTTAGCAATTGTAAGAAAAAATTATATAATTAAAATACATACAGCTCTGTTGCACAATAAAATGTACATCTTCATTTAAAAATCAATGACAATGTCTGTTGATAGCACTAAAATGGCAGACAAGGTCAGTTTGACCAAGCAGATAGGCAATATTTTCTTATCTTTGAAACTGAAGGAAATTTAAGATCCACACTATGAAAACAAGCTGTCAGTGAGTTCCGTGCAGCAAGAACAAAATTACCAATGAAGAGGTAAGACCTCACAATCCTGCCACAAGGAACTTCTAACTCAAGGAGGTTTGCTTTATGCAGAGATAGATTAATTTTATGAATTGCTATATGTTCTGTCAAGTAATCTGACAACTGACCCAGAACATATTAGAGTGAAAAAATCAACTTGTGAAGCCTCCTTCTATGTGACAGAGAGGTCCATCCCAACATTTGATAGAGGACACAGACATTCTTGATAATTCTTGATAAAGGAGACCATGATATGTCTCCCTTGAATAGTTCAGAATCAATCTATCCAGATGATGTTATTAGACATCCATTTTTTTTGCAGCCTATATTCTGTGGCATGTTTGTAAATGAAATCAGCAAAGCAGTGGACAAATCTGAAGATAAACAATTTTCTGAAGCATCTCTGAAACCAGACTGTCTATACGTCTATAAAGGAGACCTACTCCAGTTACAATTTTACCTATTAAGTTGTCCAGGTGTTTATTTCCTGAGCCAGAAGTGTCTAGCAAATAACAAAGGCATTTATATGAATCAACTGTCTCCAACACCAATACATTTTCAGGTTGAATTATTTCTTGTGAATTACTAAGTCTAGTCTGCTGCCCAAAATCATTAGCTTTGTTTTAGCAGCATTGAGGCAGAATATAGATTTTTTAAAGATGACTGAAGTTCAGTCAAACTATATTGTAGCTTTGTTTGAATAGAATTAGCTGTACTAGCCATATAGACAACAGTGTCATCTGCATAGAGATGATAATATGCATCCTAATACTGTTGTCCAAACCCCTTAAGTAGATAAAAATAATAATGCTCCTAATACCAAAACTTAGGGAACTCCCCTCTCAATTTCAAGTGGCCCTGATTCTAGCATGTTTACAACAGTTATTTGTTTATAACATTTTAAATATGATTTAAACCACTGAACTGTTGCCTCATGAAAGCCCAGCTGAGTCTGTACAGCAAAGTACAATGGTCAGCTGTGTTGAGGGCCTTGGTGAGGTCAACGAAGATGGCATAATTTAATTGCCTGGAGTTCATAACTTTGTTAACGTCATTCAGGATCCTCAACACGTGTGATACAGTGATGTTGTTTTTTTCAGAAAACAGATTGAAATCTATCTAGCAACCTGTTTTCTCTAAGTTATTGTTCAAGCTGCTTGCAACCAATCTCTCCAACATCTTAGAAACAATTGAAAGAAGAAAGATAGGGTGATAATTTGCCCTTTTACCCGAATCACCCTGTTTAAAAATAAGAATGACTATGGCAATTTTTCTAATCATGAGGGAGTTTGCACATTGAAAGAGACCAATTAGAGGGGTGTGGCTAGGCTCCAAACAAAATGGCCTCTCCATTCTGCAGCTCCTTTTGTCCTGGAGAATAAAACTCACAGAAACATCAGATGGAGTTGCAGGAATTCTATCCTGAATTATAGAATAGGCTCATAATGCAACTGGCTCACTCAATATTTATGTTCGCTCAGCCGTTCAGCATTAAAAAATGAGGGATCAAGCAACAGAGAAGGAAGTCTGCATGGCACAAAACACGGCCTCAGCAGGGGAGCCATCCCTGAACAATGGCATGTTCAGTGCGCTACTGCAACAAATGTCTGAGGTAACGATGGCCTCAAACAATACAAGATTGGCCATACACCAGCTAGACACCTGTATTTGCCACACTGAAAGGCAAGTGGCCTCCAACTCCACAGCAAATGATGGGCTGAATGCAGTCATCAGAGAGCTGTTGTAAACTATACAACTGCTGCAAGGGAAGATGAATGATCTTGAAAACTGCAGCTGCCAGAAAAACCTGCAGCTCCTGGTGCTCCTGGAGGGGGTGGAGAAGAGGAATACCATGAATGTTTTATACTCTGAGCTCCTGACTGTGCTAAAGCAAAACCTGCACCCCAGGAAGAACATTGAAATGGCACACAGAACTTTAAATCTGGCTCCTAGACATGGTGAATGACCAAGGCACATTATGGCCTGCATACTAAATTTCACAGATAAAGACTGGGTACTGACCCGGGCCTGGGAACTGAAAGCCCTGTCATGGAGGGGGCATTGCATACTTATCTTCCAGAACTACTCGAGAGATGTGCCTAACAGGAGAAAGGAGTACATTGAAGCCCAGTGACTGCTTCACTCATTGGGTATTCAGTTCTCCTTGAGATATCCCATGAACATGTGTCTGATAGTCAATGGAATGCAGCTGATATTCTCCATCCTTGAAGCAGTCATGGAATACATTGGCTTGACATGGCCTACACAAGGGAGGAGCCCAGAACTTAGCCAGAATTAACAGAACTGGGATGTGTCATCTAAGGATACCAAGGGGTCCAGGGATACTAACAATCAGCAGCTGCAGCACCCCCGAGGAACACTCTCCCCACAAAAGCAACTATCTGGTGCTTGGGCCCTCCCCACCAGGTCAACAAAATACCAGCAAATGGGCCATCACATCAGAAGAGAGCACCCCCTGGAAAGAGGCCCGGAAAGAAGACACGGTACAGAGTGCTTGCCAGCAAGGGATGAGAACATAGTGACCGCTTTCTTCAATGACAACAAATTTATGCCCCTTCTGCAGGTTAACCATCCAGATGCAGAGTGATTCTATAATTGCACTGAGGAGGATATGGTCATCACACAGTTTGAAGCAGACCCCACTGTGAAAGCCTGGGTTGGGGCAGAGACCTCCATTGCAGCCCGAGAGAAGGCCCAGAATTGCCAGCCACAAGAGGATACTAGCCTTCCAAAGCAGGCACAACAATTGCAGCAGATCCCAGAGGCAGAAATTCTGGATGAAGCGGAATGAACCCCAGTCAGACTAGTGTGCATATTAATACTTCTCAGAGGTCCAGTGCATGATGGGGGTGGGAGAGGGAGATGAAATGGGGGACTCCTTTAGCACACAAGCAGTTTTAGGTTGCAGAGCATGGGCTGTGATGTGGCACTCCCCCTTGCTCCCTAAGGGATTCTGATGCCTTTCCCCAGGGAATGACACTTAACTCGTGCATGGGTGATCTGGGAGGGGGAAAATATAAAACACTACTACTGGCAAAGACACTGTTCTCTCAATTTGTACATAGCTGACAAGCTAAGGCTGATGTGTGCTGTGTGTTGGGGGTATCAAACCAGTCTGCAAGTGTTCTGTGAGTGTTTTTCTTGCAACACTATATTGAACAGACCAAGACAGGCACAGCAGGTGGTCTGGTAGTATCGGGGGAAATGTGGCACAGAGTCACGTACAATGGGTCTGCCCTGAAGATGGGGAAATTGGTATATGAGCCAGCGATCAGCTAAATGAGTCTGCTCTAGTAATGGTAACATATTGCAACTGCAGACTTACATATGCATACCCTCCAATGGCAGAGGGAGGGAGGTATAGAGCTGTGTATAGTGGTCTAGACCAAATACCTAAAGCAGGGGGCCAGGGTATTTGTTTTACAGAACAAATGGCTCTAGGTCCACCCACTGCTTTATGCAAGACACTGGGGGGGGGCACCTCAGTAGAGTTTCAATCAGGCAGTTTACTTTCCAGTGGATACAGAATGCCATAACGGCAAAGCGAATAAGGGGAAATATGGAGTGGGGACCTACCCTGAAGGTTCTTTAAGTTGTTTACAATCCTAGATTGTTATGCAGAGTCTCATTACTTATGGGATCTACCTCCTCCCTCCCCCCTTTCAAAGGTATTTTGTTCTCTGCACCCTTACCACATGTGCATACAAGGAGGCAATTAGTGCTACAGAAAATAATTGCAGCACAGGGGACTAGAAGAGCCCGGTGCAGTTCCACACAAGCCCTCCCCGCAACACAATGCAAGGAGGCAGTATAGCGCAGTGGTCTAAGGCTCTGAGCTGCAAATTTGGTGACATCCAGCAGACCAGACCTGGGTTTGAATCCCACAGCTTCCACTTGCATACTGTGTGACCCTGAGCAAGTCACTTAACCTCCTTGTGCTCCCAGGTCGCTCCTGTAAAAAAGCTTTCAGCTTAGTGTGCTATACCGGGTTAAACAACTAAAAAAAACAAAAAAAAAAACAATGTAGGAATGACACACATTTGCCCTTAGCAGACAGTGCTCCACTGGAATCGATGACAGGGGGACAGTTGGAGGGCTACACCTCACAGATCAGTCCAGGTCCCCTCAGAGGTTCATACAAGGATGAAGGGAAACAAGTGCAGCTCATAGCACTTCAACACACAAAGGTCAGGTAGACTTATCACAGCAGTACCAAGCTTATGGGGGAGGCCCTGGGCAAACACACCCCCATAGATGAATTGGATATGCCTCAGGTGGTGGAAGACCTCTGGCCTGTCACTCAAGCCCACTCTCATGCATTCTAATGTTCATGCAGTGTAAATATGTGTGTAGATTACAGTTCTATGTTGCTATTATTGTTAGTTTAATGGTTCATGAGTTTGCAGAGGGTATCACATCAGAACAACAACACCCTCACAGTAAAATAACACAACACTGACAAATCTCATCAGGTCAAGTTATTTCACTGTGGTGATCTGCTGTGACCCAACACCACAGCTCCCGGTGTTGCACGCCCACCCTGAACCAACTCTGTCTTGGAGTTGGTGATATAAAGAAGGTGGGTGTGGGGGCGAATCCCTCCACAGAAAAACACTTTCCCCAGTTGGGTACAATGCCGACTGTTGGCATTGTTCCCATTGATGTTGGCGCCGTCGATATCAACAGTGTCGTTGTACAGTGGTGGAACTTTTGCAGAGATGTCAGGATAAATATGCAAACAAATTGTCATCCAAAGCCATTCAGAAACTCTATACCCTCCCTTGGAAGTGTATTACTCATAGTATCTATACCCTGCCCCTATACAGTGTGCAGTCCCTGTGCACCTACTCTCCTCAAGTGTAAACTATATCACCTGGAATGTAAGAGAATTTAACACTCCTATAAAAAGGAAAACAGTTCTGTCCCACATAAAGAAAGTGAGGACTCAGGTATCTTTTTCACAAGAGACATAGCTGGTAAGGGTGGACCACACATACCTGGTGAGAGACTGTGTAGGGAAGGAGGTGCATGCATGTGCCCCATTGAGAAAATGAGGCATGGTTATACAGGTACATAAATCCCTCCCTTGGACCCTAACGGTAGCCCATGACATGGGAGTCAGTAATTGAGCACATTTTAAAATGGTGACTCAATCCCAGCACATGTCAACAGGGCTACCATGGAGGAATGGCAACTGGATGGCTGAGGGTCATGCATATAGCTACAGGACATCACTATATGTAAACACTTGGGTGGGTGAGCATGACAGAAGGGATGGAGGGTTGGCCTTGGAGTGGTTGGCATAGGGCTGCTGAGCTGGCCCCACAGTGTGGTGGGTGGGTGGCAGTCTAAAGCCGTGAGGGTTCCAGGTTCTAGTCCAGATGTGCCTATGTTTTGTTGCACCCAGACCAAATTTTTTTTAATCCAGATTTTGCACCCTCCACCAGCATGCACCCCACTGGAGTTAAGAATCTTTCAGTAGGAAACTGGGGGGGAGGCACAGCCCCCACATGAACATTTAAAACCTAAGTCCCTGGCACCGTTTTCCTGTGCACCGGGGGTGTACATTGCCAACACTGATTTTCTGTGATGTACACGTGCCCTAATGGTGCATGCTTTTGCGCGATCACTGTTATGACATGGAACCACTTTAACCACTAGTAGGTCTGATCCACAGGGAAGATGGGTTTTAGCCCTAATGGATACCCACAAAGGGACAGTGTTTCTGGACATCTATGCCCCACATGAAGATAGCTCTTCTTTCTTTCATGATCTGTCCACCAATATAGCATCTGTGGCAGATAGTGGCACTCCCATCATAATAGGAAGTGACTTCAATCAAACCCTCATCCCATTATTGGAAAGGAGTGACAAGGGGAAGGAATCCCACCCCAAGGGAGGGCAGGTGGTACAACAGATGTTGCAGGAATTCAAGCTAGTCAACACCTGGCACTTGGTGCACCCCAAAGAGATGGACTATTCCTTTCAATCATGGGTGCACAGTTCACATAGTAGAATCGACTTCTGGCTTACCTCACAAAAGGTCACTCAAACAGTTATGGATTCTAACATCCTATCCACAGTTATCTCTGCTCATGCCCCAGTAAAAATGTTGTTGTCCTGGGGCCCCCACCCCAACACTCACCAAGCTAGGGTCTTGACCCTTTGTTACTAAGTGACCAAGAGTTCATGCTCTGGGTGGCAAAAGACACCAAAATATTTTTCCAGGAGACCCTACAGTCAACACCACGGCAGGCAACACTTGGGAGACCTACAAGGCAATGATCTGAGGGACAATTATTGGGTATGCGGCACACTTGAGGAAACAGAGGGAGCAAAACATAAAACTGCTGGAGAAAGACCTAGCCACAGCTGAAAAACAATACAAGGAAATGCCCCACCCATATCCCCACACTGACATAGACTGTAAAGTCACAAAACTACTGATGGAGGTTAACAAACTCCTTTCTAGGAAGGCAGAGTTAGCCCTCCTAAAACTCAAGCACTCTTTTGGGAGGGCAAGTCTGGAAAAGTGCTGGCATACCTGTTACAGGATCAGTAAGCTGGCAGATATATTGCAGAGGTAAAGGGCCCCCACATGAATAAGGTACACACCAGCCCCACTGAGATTAGCAATATTATGTCTTCCTTCTATGCCAAACTATATATATCCTCCCAAGCAGAAACCTCGAGTGAAATCCAATCCTTCCTGGAAACCCACTCCCTTCCCAAGTTATTTCTACAGCAAATGGAGCTGCTTGGCATCCCTTTCACAGTGGAAGAAGTAAGCAAGGTACTATTCTCCCTGAAGAAAGACAAGGCCAATGGAGGAGATGGGCTCTCATTTGATTTCCTGCAGGCCATTGCTCCCTTGGCGTCCACAATTTTATGCCAGGTACATACTGAAGCAAAGAAGAATGGAGTGCTTCCACCCATACTGATGGAGGCATTTATAACAGTGCTGCCCAAAAAAGAAAAGGATCCCACTTCAGCAGTCAGTTGCAGGCAAATCTCTCTGATAAGTGTGGATAGTAAGATCTACATGAAGGCCATAGCTGCATGACTGAACCCACTACTCCACTCCCTAATTCACCCCTCCCAAGCTGGCTTTGTGCAGGACATGTAAAGTTCTGACCATATCCAATCCCTGACAAATTTAATACATGTCACCAGGGTGCTCAACACCCCTGCAGTCACCTTGGCAGTAGATTTTGAGAAGGTGTTCAACTCAGTGGAGTGGGACTACATTCATGCAGTTCTCCAACATTTGGGGTTCAGTCCCAGATTCAGATCCTGGGTTGATGCTATATACACCACCCCACAAGCTCACATACTGACCAACTCTCACCTATCAGACACCTTCATACTTGAAAAAGGCATCAGGCAATAATTCCCCCTGTCTCCCTTCCTTTTCATGCTCACAGTGGAACAATTTGCAGATGTAATCCACCAGTACAGAGACATTCAGGGTGTAAGAGAGGGGGAAACACCACTACTCAACTCTGATGCATGCCAACAATCTGCTAATCCCCATACCGAATGCCCACCATTCCCCAGAGCCAGTCTTGAACCTCCTTATCAAGTTCACACAGTTGTTAGGCCTTAAGGTGAACCAAAGCAAAACAGAAATTCTCACCCTAAACCAGCTATGCCAGCATCACACCCTGCCCACACAGGATCTACAGTGGGCCCAAGGGTGTATCAACTACCTACAAGTTAGAGTAGGTACCATCCTAGAGACAATGTGTGACAAGCATCTGAGTCTTTTATTGGCATAGTGTAAGGTGGAGCTAGACAGATGGTCAAGGCCACATTTGACCATGGCAGGGGAAGATAGCTGCCATCAAAATGGCTATGCTACCAAAACTCTTTTACTTCCAATATCACATTCTGCTGATACTTCAAAAATGTTGGTACCAGACGATAGATAAGATGGTGGTGTCAGAACAAAGGCATATAATATCACTTTTTATAATAATGTACTTAGATTCATCTTGGGCCTTACCCAAAAGTTATTTCATAAATTACCAAAAATAATAACAATTCACATATGATATTATCCTATGCTCTCCAGATTCCAATATAATGGCAAATGACATTGCTTTTCACACTTACAATTATGAAAAATATATGATTTATTCACACCTATCCAATTGTTCTATTGCTCAATAGCATACATATTAAGCCGAATACTGTAAATATCAACAACATTGTTTCAAATAATTCAACAAACTAATAAAACAAATTCTAACAAATAAACAATGCAAATTAATTATCAATATTCATTATAATAAATGGCAATAGTTATACTAAACTTTTATTATACCTAGTATTTCACATAGCCTTCATGCATAAGAACATGCAAACTCATAAGATCAATATCTTAGATTAGTACTGTATAAAACTTGTTTTAAAACTTCGTAGCATGAAAAATGTATTTTCTAAGAGAACTGGAAACAACTCATTACATTAGTGTTTTGTACTCCACTTTCATAAAACTTGGTTCTAACTTTTCAGATCATGCTAAATATTTTGGTTTAAAGCTTAAACTAGATACCCAGATTCTATAGTTAAGAGCACATTTTCTTGTTACTTTGCCAGATAAGCCAATTTAAATTACTTAACTATTAATTAAAATTAATGAAAGTAACAAAATTATATTTATATTTCTGGTTGTAGAAGTTGTTGTTCTTCTTCCTCAACTTAGAACTCTTGGTTGAGTCTTGCTCTTGATGAAAATGTCTCTTAGTCAACTAATTTTCTTGACCCTGGAACATTTTGGCATGGACACACTGTGCAAGTTAAACTTTTGCTGAAAGTCATTTTACCAAAAGTCAGTTCTTGGATTTGTAGAACACAGCTTCAATCTGCACAGTCCATAGCAGCACTGGATTCAAAGAACTTTCTTGTGAATAGCAAAGTTGTTTCTGTAACTGGAACTTAATGACTCCTTCATGTTGTACATCTGCTATTAACCTTAGGACACTAGATCTCCTCCTCACAATGTTGTATAGCTTGTGTGAGTTTTAAAAATAAGTCTGTGTCTAGACATCAGCAGGCAACACTACTTCAGTCAAAATGCTCAGCAAATAAAACACAGACCATGCTTCATACACAATGAGAATGTCCTTGCATCTGATTTTTGCACGTGGATCTTCTGGCAGCACTGCATACGTTTTAGGCTATCCTTAGGCTGTCCCAGTATTCAAATTCAGGCATGGCCCAAAGCTTTTTGGCCTAACTACAGTATAAAGCCTTTAGAATTCTTAATTAAACTAACATAGGTCCTTTAGCATCAATATTCTGGCTCAGACTGAGGTGTGGCCAGACAAATTCACTAATATAATACTGCCCTGGTGATGTCATCACCAGATTTTGATTGGCCTGAGTAACTAGAAATGTAGGACTTCTTAGATGATAAATGATGACATACAGACATACCTTTTAAGACATCCCCTTTTTCTCCAGACTTGTTTTTGGTTCTAAATTATTTTCCTTAATTAACATCCTTATTTAACCTAATTTAAACATTACACTTACATATTCAGGCATTTAACACCAAGCAAATCATACTGGTATAAATGTAATAATTGTAACATTTATACTTTTTAAGTTACACTATTAAGGGTTATAACTTCATAATTTTAATAAAACTTCTTAAAATAAAGTGAGAGGCCTGCTCTAAATACTCTAACCGACAGAATGATATAAGATTTGTAAGAAAAATTCATTTGTAAAGTCTTTAAAACATTTCTTGCTTTGTAGAAACACATGGGTTCTTTGTTCTACTTAAAGACATAAATCTTAAACTGTCTCAAAGGTTCTTTTAGATGTTTTTTTCTCCATATAGCAACAAAATACATTTTTAAGAGTCTTTTTCTTATATGTCTTAAGATATGACCTATCATGAGATACTAGATTTGTTTACTTTTCTAATGAAAAAATGATATAAAATACATTTTAAACATAACTCCTGAACCATTGGTCCTGCTATCATAAAGCTTGTTAAGCTTATTCATCATGCTAGTGTCCAGTAACTGTGCAATTTCCATGGTGGCACCATAATGTGTTTTTAAGTTATAAGCCAAACACTTTTCTTAATATTCAAAGTTTAAACAGAGGAACAAGTTTTTTTTCTTTCTATAAGTCTGTACCAGTCGCATGACCTTCTATGTCATTGTAGTCATTGATACCTAGCTCTGGCCGGGACTTCCTTATACGAAATATCCTTAAATTTGTCATGCAAGGCCGGGACATCACAGAGATGCTTCTCTGGTACCAGCTAACTTTGGCTGAAGTAATTCTGCAATGAGGGACATGTAAGTTAGGCCCCATCTTATATTTGTTCTACAGCTAGAGCTCTTTTAGACCATTTCTTTTCTCAACTCTGAAACTGTCTCCATTTTAAATGGCATCATGCCTCCATTTTAATGTTGTTAAGATTTAATCAACAGTAACCTTAATCAGAAATTAGTCCCATATAAAAATCACATAAAATAATAATACTAATTAAAAATCAATTCTTGATAATAAAAATAAAATAATTTTTCCATCAAAGGTTTTGTTCCTACAGTGGGGACATTTCTGTGGGGGCTGCACAAGTCATGCTACAGCCGTCACAAGCTGAGAGTCCACTGGAAGGTAGAGGATGAGGCCTCTTATGGATGGAAGGCTATAAATTAGCATATCAGAATTCTCAAACCCTGGGATGGTTTCAGCCCTTATCCAGCGAATCCACACAGTGGATCCAAATGGAGCAGGTGCACGGTGACCCCCCCCAGCACTCCTCATCTGGGCAGATAGACCCCACAGCTGCCTCACCCTCCCAATAGGCCCAAACTATTAAACATTTGCAGCAGCTGCACAAATGACTTGGCATCCCCCAAGGCATCCTACTCACATTTCTTTATGGTGTCACCCCACACTGACCATAAGGAGTCTCCCTATATACTGGCCACACTAGGCAGATAGGGGCATTTATTTTGTTAAGGACATCACTGTACATGGGTCAGGCATAATGGATCCATTTCAAAATCTCCAGACCTAATGGGGCTTACCACACATGATTTTTGGAGATATCTCCAACTCAGGGACACAGCTAAAGCTCTCCTCCCCTCTACTAAGACATGAAGCAAGCCCCTTCACTGCTCACCAAGTGGCTTGCCATGCCTAGAGGCACAGCATGGCTCATATATTCCCAGGTTAGAGACACTTTTCCTAGCCAGACATCTGTGTCAAAGCTTAAATGGGAGAAGGCACTGAATATATCCACCTCACACTCCCAGTGGCAACACTGCTGGCCCGTAGGCTACAAAGCACACAAAGATACCCACAGCAGACTAATATACAATAAATCTATGCATTCCTGGTATAGGACCCCAGTCACTCTTAGAAAGACCAAGTTAATCAACCAAGACAACTGCTGGCAATGCCAGCAACTGGGGGGGGGGACCTGCACCACATACTTTGAGCACGTCCCAAGATAAGCATACTCTGGCAATGAATCATTCAGTTCAGTAAGCGATATTCTGTAAACCAGTACCATTCCCAGCCCCATTATTACTGCTGCATAAGAGCAGATGCTCCATACCTAATATTCCCAGAACTTACATGACTGACATTGCTAAGCATGCAAGTTAAGCCCTCCCTCCTCAGCAAATAGCGTAGCACCACTATCCCAGCCACTGGTGATATCATCTCATCACTATCAGCCACTTTTGAACTAGACAGATGTTCCCATATAGCCCAGCAGCATGAGGTGATGTTTCAGCATTGTTGGGCTCCATACCAGGTGAATCTTGCCCCAGAGTGGTCGTAGGATAAATACTGAATGCTCCCTGCACATAGGGAACAATTGAAGGCTCATGAAGACACCTCCCCCCCCTCCCCAGGATTCCATTCATAGAAGACATCTTTCAATATATGCAAGTTAATAAGCAATCTGTTGTTTGTATTACAACAGTGATAGACAAATATGTAACAGTTATAACATGTGCTACTTTGGGGTTCTGTTTTCTTCATTACAGAATGGAAGAAGCACTCTGGCACCACAAGCAGGTATGACTTCTTGATCAGACAGCAGCCTTTTCACTTGACTTAAACTCGTTTCCTTCTTGTGGTACTGCATTACTTCTCACAAGACAGATATGTACTTGATTAACATTTCCTGCAAGACCATTACCTGTCAACACAGTATGAGATCTACTGAAATGCTTTCCGTGTATCCTCAACTGAAAGTAATTATCTTGTTACTGAATGTTAACTATGTACGTTTTATGTTGAAAAATCTTAATAAAACATTTAACTAAAAAAGGAAAGAGACCAATCAAAGAGATAGGTGTGCGGTTCAATAAGCTGGAAAGCTGACAACTTTAATAGTAATGGGAACAATCCATGCTAATCCCCAGTTTTCTCAGATTTTATTTTCAGTAAGGCTTCCAAATCTTTATCAGCTCTAATATTCAAAAGTCCAAAAGCCCCCCCTCCCCACCTGACTATTCATCTGAAAATCTTGGCACTGTTGATTTGACTCCATATCAAAAAAAAAAAAATATAAAAATGCTGGCTTCCATAAAGAATGTATTAAAAGAGTCTGCTTCCAAGCTATCCTGTATTGTGGTTCCATTTTCATTCAACATTTTTATATTTTAGGCTGTTTTGACATTTACATTTTCAGTAGTAGTCCAAAATGTGGTTGGGTCACTAGCTGTTTCACTAGTCTTTCTTAAAAAAAAAACTATGTATATATATATATATATATATATATATATATATATATATATATATATATATATATTGCATTTCTGACCACTGAGACATAACTATTTCTAGTACTCCTGTAGTCTTCCCAATCCTTATGTAAATTTGAAAATGTGGTCTACATGTCAGACCTTGCCTTTATCCCTTTTAAATTATGATAGTGCAGCAGCATAGCATGGTGCAGATTACTTTGTAATCTTTTTTTCTTTTTAAAGGAAGATGCTTGCCTATCACTTTGAACAGTTCTGAAGTAAAATAGATATGCTTTAATGAAATCTCTGGGATTAATCACAAACCATCCACATTTATTTATTTGTTTTCTAAATCCAAGATAAATGCTAAATAATGAAAATAATTGAAAAATCTAAAATTTACAAATCTTGACTCTCTACATTTATCTCTCCCCCAAATACAGTACAGCATGCTGTGATCACTGTACAAATCTTCTATCTCACCAAACTCCTTATAATTAAAAGGGGAGTTATTCTGATGCTGCTGGCTATGTAAACAGTTTTAACTTTTTAGTCACCAGTATGACAAACAAATATAAATTTAGAGCACCATGCCATCTAACCACAGAAATTAACCTATTCACTGTTAGATGTTTAATTTAGTGCTTTATTGAAAAAGTGATTTGTCTCCAACAGCTTGAAATATGGATAACCAGTAAACACTGCCTGTTCTTAATATGTCAGTAAAAGCTGCAAAAAAAGCTTGAACTGAATTTGCATGTTAAATTGACTATTCAGACATGCATTACCTACTGTGCTGTTTAGATTTCACTGTTCTTTTGTTCATTTCATTCTAGAGCATAATCCTTTTATCTGCAATCCCCACCAGGAAAGGAGTACAATAATTCAATGCTTGAATTGGTTCAACAGTACACATGGAGAGTTATTCAGTGCATTTAGGAATTGAGTAGCTATTCTTTTGATAAGCTTCTTACTGATGGTGGTCTTAAAAGGCTAAACTCCCACAGAAATAGAGCTATATTATTTCAAATATACAAATATATTCAGTGATTATGTGCAACCTCACATCACTTCTTAATTCACCCCAAAATAATCTTATGTATACTGCTGCTACTGCTCTTGGAATATCCCATTCTGCATTTTATAGGGCACTGTTCTCAATGTCTATACTTTTGTCATCCACATTTGTTTTGCAACTTCCTGCAAATTACTATATTATATACATTCATAAATGCTGATCAGCTCAGAGAAGTCAGCAGGTTACCTCAGCATTTATCCAGTTTGGTTAGTCTTGTAATGCCAACTTGAACTGCCTGCCTTTGAATTAGATTTATATTGGTAGTTGTTGATACAATATTAGGATTGTACCTAGGGCAGAACAAAATGTGAATCTTTTTTACCTTCACTTTTTAGGGCTACAGTGGGCAGAGCATTGCTGACCTCTTGCTTTCAAAAAAGGACACTGCATTACCTATAATTTAAAAAAACAAAATGAACAGCATTCATGGCAGAACATGGCACACTTTGCCGTATTCAAGATGGATGCTGTACTCTATTGTGCATGTGCGGCCACTAGTGCATGCACAGAGTAGTTCAGCGGCCATACTGACCATGGCAGAGTGAGCTGTATTCGGGCATAATTGCTTATTTTTAAAAAAAAAACATTATGCATATCCCCCCACCTGATCCTCCCTCACAGCACCCTCCCACCCCCTGAAACATAATGACACTGGGGGTGCCCTACCCCCCACTGTTACAATCATCTTTCATGCCCCTCTTTTTTTTATATATATATGTGTTTATTCCTGACCCTCCCTCTCAGCACCAACTATCCGACAACTCCCCTAGAAACATAACAGTGACACTGCGGGTGCCCCATCCTCCAGTGTCACAATGGTGATTCCTCTGTCCTTTTTTTTTTACTCTGTAAAAAGAAAAAAATGTCCATGTCTTTTCCAGTGTTACCATCCCCCTACCTGACTCTCCAACTCAGCACCCTCCACTTGCACCCTGCAAGCCCTAACTTATCCATCTGGAGTCCAACACCATAATCCTCTCTGGACTGCAGACATGTCTTTACTCTTCAAAGCCAGACCACAAACTGAAGAAACAGGTATGTGAGTCAATGTATGTCAATGGTGTTTTGAACTCTGTTGCATGACTTGGTCATTTTTGCATATTTTTGGCCCACATATTCAACATGCCTTCTTTAGGACCCCACCTCATGAACAATGGCACTGTCATTAGGCAGATCTTTCCCAAAAGGTGACTTTGTGGTCCCTGCGTGAAATCACCTTTCAGGCAGGAGTTGAAAATGTTCACTCCCTTGTTCATGAGGTGGGCTTATATAAAGGCTATGTTGAAAATTTGGTGAAACAATATTAAAAAACAACAAAGTTATGAGCCTATTTTGAATTTTGTGAATGCAGGCTTGCAACTTTGGAAATTGTCAATATTTGTACCCAAATTTTCAACATTGTCATATCTTCACAGTACCTCATGAATATGACAGATGTCATTTTTTGACTCCTGTCCAAAATGTGTTTTTGCATCCCGAAACTTGATTTCGAAGTCCCTGCATGAAATCACCTTTTGGGCAGGAGTTGAACATTTACTCTGCCATTCTTCATGAGGCAGGGTCATAACAAGGCAATGTTGAAAATGTGGTGTAAAAATATTACAAAAACAACAAATATATGAGCCTACATTACATTTTGCTAACACAAGCTCATAACTTTGGTACTTTTCAATATCTGTACCCCAAATTCCTCAGCTGCAGCCCTATCGGCTCTGGCCAGGTTTTTTTTTGTTTTGAAATGTTGCAAAACAGTTGCACAAAATATGGAAAATGTGAAATGCTGCTGAAAGTGCAAAAGTTGTGGAATTTGCAGATTTCTCCCACTATCTTTGATTTGAAGAAAACACATCAGCAGTTTATATGATTAAAATGAAAGTAATTCACTTACTGGAATTTGTTAGGTAAAAAGCCAATCTGAAAGGAGAATTGCTGCAAATGTTATGCTTTGAAATGTAAAGTTTTATTATTTGTATGCAAAAGTTTATGAAAAAGAAAAAGCAGCTATTTGGAATGTTTGTCCAGCTCTGCAGAAATTGTACCTTTTTGTTACAGAATTGTGATTAAAGGTGCTTATAGGTAAACTTTAATTGAAGTGCATGTGCATTAATGCATTACTGTCATCTTATATGGTAAGTATGTATTAATTACAGTACATCTGTGCTAAACTTCTAAGACATACAAATAAGAATGTTCACAATTTTGGGTGCATTCATAGCATCCGTTTGAAAAGGGCCAAGCTTCATTTCAGCCAGGATGTCACCACAGAGGGAGTTGAGCTAGTGGGGGGCACGGTACTCAAATGATCTTTGCCCTTGTGAGGTGTGGCAGAAGGGGTCCTTAAAAGGTTGACTGTTTGCTCCTCCTGTTGGTACTGCAGGTGTTTGTCATTAGGAATAGTAGGTTTTGGGCTCCCGGGAGGGGTTAGGCCCAATGATGATTTTTTAGCAAGCAGGCAGTCCTGGTATTTCATCCTGCCTTTCAGATGGAGCCACCTAGTTTGAGCATCTAAATCACAAGTGTGCCTGAGCCAGTGGGCCCTGTGATAAGTCTATAGACTTTATTTAGAACTGTTGTGATTCTTTCAATGTGGAGTCTGATGCTGTACCCTAGACAACCAGACCATAATCAATTATATAAATCACAGAGCTATTAACTGCAAACCTGAGTGCCTCATCAGTCATACAGTGTTTGTGCCTGTGAAGTAGACCTGTTTTTATATTGACAGCCTTGGCCACTTGATCTATATGGCTTGCAAAGAATAAGGTGCTTTGTAACCTAACCCCTAAGTATTTAAGTATTTAATATGTAAATTAAATATGACATTTTAAAAATTAGGGCAGGGATATTCAAAGGAGTTGCACATGGCACAACAGTGTTGCACCATGCTCAACCCACTGATGTGCCCTGGCATGATATTCAAAAGGGGAAGTTGCCCTGCACAAATCCCAATGCACCGGGGTGCACCAGTAATGTATGCAGTGAAAGTGCAGGGTGCATTCCCATGCATAAGTGTCACATCTTGATATTCAGCCTGGGATGTGGGGCACATATGCATGCACAGGGGGGTGCAAAGATGTGCCCAAAATAAAAAGGAACATGTGGGGGGACACCCACAGGCCAGCCGCCATATTGCTTGGTGCAACATGGCAGCCACTTGCTGTGGGTGGCCACCCGACCTCCTGAGACACAGGCCGGGTGTGGGGCCCCCCCAACACCCAATCACAGGCTTTATAAATGTAAAATATCCTTGGTGGTCCAGTGGACCCTACTCCCTCATCCGATTATGGGCGTAATCAACTAAAGTAATTCCCTGGTGGTCCAGTGGACTTGCTCACCAGCCCGATCACAGGCTTAGTAATAATATGTGAATCCATGGTGGTCCAGTGGATCTGCTTCCCAGCCTGATCGCAGGCTAAGTAATAATATTTGCATCCCTGTTGTCCAGTGGACTGAATCCAGCCTGATCGCAGGCTTAGTAATATAATTTGTATCCCTGGTGGTCCAGTGGACTGAATCCAGCCGGATAGCAGGCATTGTAAAAAAAAAAATCCCTGATGGTACAGTGGTACCCCCCTCCTCACCCGCCCATACAGATTCACCATCCCGCTCCCCCCCCCGGTCAGTGGCAGGTGGCAGCTACCCACCCGCAAATCACCCGACTGCCCACCGACTGACAGCGTACAGTATGGCTGTATGCACATTGGTCCACAGTCCAGGCCAATGGGTGTGCAGACAGTACTCTACTACACAGTCCTGATATGTGAATGGAATTCATTCTCATATCGGGACTGTGTAGTACAGTACAGTCTGTGCACCTATTGCTGTGGACCAATGGGCATACAGCCATACTGTATGCTAACAGTCAGCGGGTGGTCGGGTGGCTTGCAGGTGGGTAGCTGCCACCTGCCACTGACCGGTGGGGAGTGGGGTGGTGAATCTGCATGGGTGCTGGACCACCAGGAATTTTTTTCTTTTACAAAGCCCGCAATTGGGCTTGGGAGCGAGCCCACTGGACCACCAGGAATACAAATAACATTACTAAGGCCACGATTGGGCTGGGGAGCAGGTTCACAGGACCACCAAGGATATTACAAATTAACTAACCCCACAATCGGGCATTGGGGCACTTTGCAGCTGAGGGGCATGGGGCGTCGGTCCCTGATGGCTGCAGCCTGGCAGGGAGCATGCCGCAAGTGACCGGGGATCAGCACACCTGCATGCAAATGAGGCCATAATGGCATGCAATTGTCCCCATTTGTACCTTGCATGCATAATGGCTCCATTTGCATACACACTGATGAATATCACAGTTCCTGTGCCTAGCACAACCGCACTTATGCTGGCGCATCCCCCTGCTCCTTACTTGCCACTTGCACTGGTGCAGTGCCACTACACCATGCGCAATGTGGGTGGCCACAGTGCCATATTCAATGCTGCTGAGCCATGGTGCAGCACTGTTGAATATCACACAGACCATGCACTAGTGCATCCCAGTTGTGTTGCGTCCAGGCTTGCACCCCTGCCTAGCCCAGTCTGAATATCCGGCCTTTGGTGTTGAACATAAAACATTTTAAATATTTGATAATTTGTACTTTGGTTCAGTTGTGAGATCACTTAATTTTAAGTGTGTTTTAAGTATGCTTCAGATTTGGGCTCTATTTGCTATTGTATTTTTATGTTTTCATGTTGTCTAAAATTAAAGGTCAGCACAGTAGTTGCCAATGACAATGATGCAGAATATCCACACATGCGAAAGGATAGCCCCATTAAATTCAATTGTATTTCTGTGGTATTTCACAATCTCTCTCGAGTTATTGTACATTTTATCACTAGCTATCACTGTGCACAAAAACAGGAGTTTGTGCACTTTCAGGTAGAAGATGTAGGGTCGACAATAAATACATTTTGTGCAAGCTGGCTTCTTTTATTGTAGTTATTGTAGTTCAGCAGTCAGTAACATAACTGTTGGTACTCACTGGTGCTTGAAGTAAGTTAGCCAGATGAACATGTACTGTATAATGTTGAAATAAAAACTGCAATTTTCATTCCACAATGCACACATTACTGCTCCTCTGTAAAAGTTTCCATGATACAGTAACTAGTCTGACAGTGGCCAACAAAATTACTTCCATACTGTATTATTTAATTCCATAGTGTCAGGCTGAGTTTTAATCCATGGGTCATAATTGTGTGAAACTGCTGAATTCGCTTTTGTGCAATTTGTGCAAAAAAAATGCACATTTGTAGATTGCACATTTCTTGTAATTGTGTATTTTAAACCTACTTTAACATATGAGCAATTTAAAATGATTTGTTAAAAAAAATGAAATAAAAACATAAAAACAAAGAATTTGTCAGCAGATAAAGAATACTTGACCCACCAAGTCTGTCCAGATTGTCCCTGTCTGTCACCACAGACCCTACCTAATTTTCAGATACCCACTTTTCCAACTAAGATTACTCTGTGCCTTTCCAATGCATGCTTGAAGCTGTCCACTATTTCACTCACATCACCTCTACTAGAAGACTGTTCCAGGTGTCCATCATTCTTTCATTGAAGAAGTAGTTCTTTCATCTATCCTAAATTCCCCCCTTCCATCTTAATTGCATGCCCTCTTATCCAGGTGCACCTTGTCTTCTGAAAAATACTCCTATCCTGCACCTTGTTCACGCCCCCAGGAGGTACATATAGGTCTCTATTATGTCCCCTCTCCACCTCTTCTCTTCCAGGGTATACAAGATCCTTCACTCTGTCCTCATAGGGTTAGGATACAATCCCTGTACCATTTTAATTCCCCTCCTCTGGACAGCATCTACCCTGTCTATGTTCTTCATTAGAGGTTTCCAGAACTGGACACAGTACTCCTTTTGGGGTGTCATTAATGAGCGATACAGTGGTAACACCACCTCTCTCCTTCTGCTTTTGATTCTCCTTTCTATGCATCCAGCATCCCAATAACTGTACCTACTGCCTTGTCAGACTGCCCTGCCACTGTGAGGTCATCAGATATGATAACCCCAAGGTCTCTTTCCTGCTTTGTGACCGTCAGTACCTTGTCCCTCATTTTATATACCATCTCTGGTTTTCTGTGCCCTAGGTGCATGATTTTACACTTTATTTGCATTGATACCCAGCTGCCATACCCTCGTCCACTCTTTCAGTTTTCTTGGATACCCTACTCATTCACTTAACCTTCTCTGAAGTATCTACCCATTGCAGATCTTGTTGTCATCTGCAAAGAGGTATATCTTCCCTTCCAGCTTTTTTGCAGTTTCACGAATAAAGGCAATGAATATGACTGGTCTGAGCAGTCAGTCCTGAGGTGCCCCACTGGTCCATCCTGCTGCGCATGAGACACTCTTATTCTGTAAAGAGATCACACTATTTGTCCAAATTACACTTTACATTGTTTAAACCATTGTTTTAAATGTGTAGTTTGAAACATTTACAAACAAAACATATGAGTATTCTATTTTTGTCAAAATAGTACATTTTTAAAATCCGTATTTTTTTTAAACAATAAGGGTTTCAGAACATTAACGTGTACAACAAATGGAAATGTCCATTTGATTCAAAAAGTCAATTTCTTTAAAACACAGGGAGGGCCAGTTCTCCATCACAAATTAGGGAATTGGAAAATGGTGCAGGAAGTGAAACATGCTGCTCCAGCCCCATAAATGTGCTATACTATGAGGTAAAGATAGATGCCAGGAGGAGGAGACCTCATGCACAAATCCCAATATGGTAGTTTGGTACCCAGATGTCACTATGTGCAAATATAGTTTGTGCACAGTAGCAGGCCAATGTTTTCAGCACTGATCCCACATTAATCTTGGTCCCTGATGGCTATGCACAGAAAGTACAGTGTCCCTCCTCACCTGCTGCCACTTCCTAACAGTTCTTAGTAATTGGTAGTTGGAAAATGCTGTGCCCAGTGGCAGGATCACCATGCTTTAGTGCAAGGCCATGCATGCTATTTACATGATCGCCTCACCTCTTCTATGCACAGGCACACTTTGATGTGTGCTGTAGTGGAACAGCCTCATTGACATCCTCTGAGAATAGAATGGAAGTGTCAGAAGTAAGGGTCTACTGATACATCAGTTTGTGCAAATTTTGTAACTGTCCCTTGTGGTTGACATCTGGGCTTAGATTTCATTTAATGCACCATTTTTAATTTTTATGAGCACAATACATGAAAGTGTACATTTTGTGCATAAAAAGCTGATATTTGTAAAAATGTGCATTTCAACAATACAAAAAAGAGCACTTTGTAAAGGACAGAATTATGAAGATGAAGCTGTTTTTCTCTTCACCTCACCAAGGCCATCTTGGATTTCATGCAAGCTCAATCTTCTCTTTTAATGGGTGAGGACTTTAATTTAGCATGGGACTCCATCATAGATGAATCACACAAAGGACAGAGGTAGACATCCAACAAAAAGTCAGCTCTCTACAGACTCTGCTAGGAGTTCTCCATAACTGATCCAAGGCCACTGATGCACCTGACTTTTCACAGCTACACTTTTCAATCAGCCAGGCATGACATACAGTAAGAAGTTGGCTGGATTTTTTTTTCTACTGAGCTACTAGTTTCTCAGTGAACTTGCCAACATTCACATTCAACCCATCTTTCTCTTGGATTTATGTCACAATGGTTTTACCAGTAGCCTTGGCTCAGATTATAACTAAATCCACTCACTGTAGAATATGCCCCTTCATTCTGCTATCCAAGGATTTCAGATCTTGGCTTAATAAGGAAATACACACATATTTTGAGCTTAACAAAGAAAGATACTCAAATGCATATGGTCCAGGAAAATTTCAAGGCTCTTATGAAAGGATGAATTATTATGTAAAGTATGCTACATATCAGAATAAAACCTGAAACCAAATTCTTGAAGTCTTAAAGATAGAGCTTATCAAGGATGAGAAAATCTATTACTCCAGCCTGGGCTACTCCCAAGTCAAGTTACACTACATACTACCTCAGAAATACAGAGCCAGTGCCATTTTTAGTAGCTGCTGGTGAAGTGAAAAAACTATGGAGTTTGAATAGTGGGTAGCATTTTGCATGTACATTTTACTACAAAAATTGCTACACTTCCAGTTAGAAATTAACACAAAGTATGAATTATGGCTAGTCACATAGACAAATTCATGACAAGTGCAGCAAATCACATATGCCCAGATATTCAAACTGTGCCCAAAAAGTGTGCAATAGCAGGAGCAAGTGCAAGTCCATTGTGCCCATGCACATGAGGCGCAATATTAAAAAACTGAGCCGGCCAAGATGCGCCTACAGCCGACGACTGAATATCGCACCACCTGTGCCATAGTGCAACTAGAGACGGGGAAGCTGAGCATATCTGATGCACCATAGTGCAACAAGGGATGTTCAGCTGAGCAGTCCTGAGGTGCCATAGCGCAACCAGGGATGCCCCCCAGCAGCAGGGCAGCAGGGCAGTAATGCAACTGCACAACCAGGGATGCAGGGACCCACCACCCATGTCACAGATGGTCAGAGGAGCACACAGCAGAATAGACATTGTCCCCCCACACCCCATGCACTGCACAACTGGGGGAGGGTTGGAATAACCACTGGTCCATGGAGACAAGCAACCAACCCACAGCTGGGCCATGGTGCCCCATCACAACCCCTAGAAAGCTGTGACTGGCACACAAGGAGGGCAGACCACCCTGTGCCACAAAATCCCCCCAATGCAGAGCACACCCTGCTCTGTGACCCCCAGACACCCTGCCCAGGAGCAGTGTCCACCACTGCAGGATACCCCATGCATGCCACCACCCCCACTGTGACAATGCAACCCTGTGCACCACAGAACCATGCAAGGTAGCCCCACCATGAGCACCCATCAGTGGGTGGCAGCACACAGTGATGCAATGAGGGCATACACAGTGCCACCATGCACAGCACCCCCGAGGTACAGCTGAGAGACTGACCATGCGTCAGCACATGAGGTACCCCACACATAACAGGGCATGCCCCGGACCCCCCCACCAGTGGTACAGCACCTTGCACACCCTCCCAAGGACACACCCCAACCTGGCACTGGCCACAACAGCCAGAGCAGACACCCACAGTGGTGCGTGGAAACATGCACCACACCAGATGCAACACAGTGCATGTACAAACACCCTCCCATACCCAAGGGCACAACAAAACAGGGACACAGTAGCAGGACAACCAAGCCCCCAGCATGGGCCCATGGAAACCGTGTACACATGGCCAGCAGTCCTCCATGGCACAGGAGTGCCAGCCACCCTGCGCAGGCACTGTGGACCTGTATGTCACCATCATTTTCCTGGAGCACAAGTCACAGACAATGGTGCACATCCCCTGCAACACACACAAGCCACAGCATGGAGGTGGGACAACAACCACGGAGGTCACAGTGTCACCCGAGGCAGACATGCACCACACCAGTGACAGGAGGCAACCCAACATTGTGATGGGTACAGTGGCTGCCCTGCATGGACAGCCACCACTGACATGCCAGCAGACCGTGCAGGTCACAGACATGCAAGGGTGTCAGCTGCACAGGCCATGGATGGGCTGACAAGTGCGCCATGGACACAGAGTATGCACCATGGACCACTGCACACAGTCATCCAGTGCACAGGGAACAACACACACACCACAGACACTGACTGATAGTTACTCCCAGACCATAGTCACTTCCCCAAGGACACACACACATACCCATGACTGCACCACCCCTGACGCCATGCACACCGCTGCAGCTGAGCACCTATGGCCCGCTGCAAATGAGAGACAACCACAGTATTCATATCAAAAGAATTGTAATCAGAAACATCCAACAAAACTATTTACAACTACGTACAAATGTGTGGGGGGAGGGCCACAAACAAGGTGGGGGTGGGTAAGGGGCATGGGTGAACAAATGGGACAGGAAAAGAGGGGTGTGAGGGTGGGTCCAGGGGGGTAGGGGAAATCAGGGGCATATAGATGGTCAGTGGGAGCCCCACTCCCCGCTCCAGCTACTCTGCCTCCCATGTCTCTGCCGGACCCCTAACCACTCAATCCTTCACAGGATGTCCAGTGATGCCCTGGCCACAGTGAGTAATTCCTGCAGTGCCTCCTGGATTGCCTGCAGCTGGCAGACACCTAGGACAAGGGAGCACAGTCAATAGGTGTGAATGCACAGCACCATACAGCCCACCCACTGTGCATGGCATATGGACGTGGGACATGCCTCTGTGATGGTGTGTGACCACCCACAGTGATCACATCCACAAGACCTGCCCACCCAGGCACATACAGCCATGTGGACCGCTGCACACTCCCACCGGCCAAGTCCTGCACAGCACCACCGTGGCTGTTTAGTGACATGGCTATGTGGTGCGAAGGCAGTGGCACAGCCATGTACCCGGTGCATGCAAGGACCACCATTGATGCACTCCCAGACATGCAGTGCCACTGGACAGTGCTGACTGTAACATGTTGCGTGCATGGCAGTGGTGTCAATGGATAGTGGCCATGCCCTGCTGCCCACCCTGTTACACAGCATGCAATAGTAATCATGGAGGTATGGCACTCACCATCATCAGGCTGGTCCCTCTGGCACTGTGGACCTTCACCCCTCCTATGGGTCCTGTCCTCCTGCTGGCACCTCTGCTCCCTTGCCAGCCATCTCTCTTCTGGCCCTAAGGAGCAAACATGGAGAGAGGAACATCAGTACAATCCTGTAGCAAAGTCCTCCTGACCCTATGTGTGTGCAATCCCACCCAGCCAGACCCACCCACCCCACACCCTGATAACACCACCACAGACAACGCTGGATGGTCCCCCCCATGTTCCGGAAACATGCAACTGTGATACCCATATGAGAGATAAAAGTGTGTGGACATTACACCTACCCGACTGTGGCACCATGCCCCTCCTGGCACATGCCCACAGGCAGGCAAGCAGATCAGGGTCCCTCTGCCTCAGGTCCCCATACCTGTGGCGGCACTGCTCCGCCATCTGCCCCATTCCTGTGGCCTCCTCCAGGGCATCGGCCACCTCCTGCAACACCTGGCTCCTAGACCGTCCAGGAGTGCATCCCCAAACAGTGGGCCAAAAAGTGACTCAACAATGGCAACCAGGTTTGCCATTTCAACTAGTCTCCATTGGGCAGCTATCCTCCATGCCATCTCTCTTGCTCAGTAGGTTCAAAATGGCACTCTGCAGTGCAGTTCCACCACATAGAGATGCTGCACAGTACAGCGCTGCCATTCCCTATCACACTGTCACCGAACAGTGCGATAGTTGTGCACCCATACCTGAAGCATGGTGCCTAGGGGGCAAAGGTCAGGCACAGGGTCAAGGGTCTCAGGCGCATGGACAGGCACAGTGCCATTGGAACCCAGTGCATGTAGCATGATTGGGTGCCTATGTTCTACCTCCAGTAGCAGCCTATCGTGCAGTTGCCCCAGTGCACCTATGATGCCCCAGTGCCACAGCGCCATATAGGTGAACATCGCTGTAGTGCCACTGGCACAATGGTGGCCATGCCCTGCATTGCCTCCTGTGCACATCATTTTAGCAGCATGGCAGACACCTGCATCAGCAACCCGAGCATGTGCAGTGAGGTGTGTACTGCGCATGTCACAGAACTGTGCCCTTGGCTCAGCACGTTCAACACAATTGCGCAAAGTGCAACAGAGCAATATTCAGCTGTCATATGCAAATCAGCTAATCAGCCATGCAGTGGCACAGCACTGCAATTTGCATCCACTTAAAGTTGCGCCTCGCCTCATTTGCATGGGTTGCACTATAAAACTGTGGCATTGGGCTGCACTGGCCATAGTCAGTTACTGCAGTCTATTGGTGAGTTGCATGCTGTTTGGGAGTGAGGACTGTGGATTTTAGGACATGCATGGGACTGCACAGTCACAGGTAACAACTTTCATTCTCACAGGCTAAATCATGACTGAGCGAGTTGTGGGAGAGGAGGAACAGCGTGGTGGGAGGAGGAGGAGGCCTAATTTCACCAAGGCCGGGACGGATGCCCTGTTTGAGTCCTACCTGGACCAGGAGCCACTTCTCAGTGGTCGGCAGGGAACACGACAGGTCCATGGTGCTGCATGAGAGGAAGTGGCACATGCAGTGAACCTGCATGGCAGCCACCAGTACTCCATGCAAGAGCGCAAGAAGAAAATGGGCACAGACAGGAGGAGGATAAAGGAGAAGGTGGCTGCCATCAGGGCAGCACGAGCTGTGACAGGTGGGGGACAGCTGGAGGTGCTACGCCTGACCCCACAGGAGGAGAGGGTTGCTGGAAGCATGCAGCATTGTGCCATTGAGGGTGTTGTGAGTGGTGGCTTCCAGATGGGTGGTAACCCGTCACTGCATGGTAGGTCATGGTCTGTCTATTGCGGGTGCAGGGTAGGTCACATGCAGTAACGCAACTTTGTTTTCCCTTACAGATCCTGAGCATCTGCATGGGTCAGCAGTGGTGGGCCTGTCCACTGAGGCCAGTCAGATGGAGATAGAGGAGGGCCCATCCACCTCCACAGGTATACGCGGCTCAGTGCGACAGTGGTCCTGCCTGGCTGTCCAGACTGATGTTGTTGGAACAGGTGTGGAAAAGGCCCTGCCTGTGTCCCAGCATGCCGGCATCCATGGATGCCAGCATGCTGTGACTCGGGCTGGTGCCGGGTCTGTCACCGATGATGATGTCGCTAATGCCATGGGCAGTGACACGTGTGTGCCATGGGATGGCAATACAGCAGGTAACATCACGGCCATGGCTGTGGGTGGTGCTGCCGTGGAGGCCTGCGTGTCATCACAGTCTCAGCCTGTGCCTGTCAGCACCAGTGGGGCAGCATTGGTGTGTGTACAGGACAGTGGGACTGTTGCAACCACTGCGGTGGCACCAGTGAACCCTAGGGAGTGGCAGCCAGAGGGGCAGCATCAGCAGTCAGCCAATGGGCTTGGGGGCACAGTGTCAGGGGGCGGCATCAGTGCACTGCCTGTGGACATGGCCAGACCTGGTCATAGTGTGCAGCACCCACCCTCAAGGGGTGCTGAGCATCAGGGCCATGCACACCCTGAGGGACAGGATGCTGAGGAGGCAGATGACCTCTTGGAAGAGCACACCCGCATACTGCAAGCATCAGTCAACCAGCAGATGCAGCTTGTGACGTCAGTGGATGCACTGCTTTCGGCTCTGGGGTGGGCAGAGGAGGGTCGCAGCAGAGACACCACTCTGATCCTGGCAGGGATGGACCAGTTGTGGGAGGATGTGACTGCTGCCATTGATAGGCAGACACAGGCATTCACAGCTGTCATGGCCACAATGGGCACACAGTCATTTGCCTATGCATCACAGACACCACGCAGTGCACTGTCCACCCCCCATTCCCGGTGTCATGGGACACGATCCTTGTCAACACCGTGTTCATCTGCGGGCATCCCCAGCATGCCTGGCGCAGGCATGTTTGCTGTGCTGCAGACCCCTGTGCGAGCATGGTCTCGTTCACACAGTGGAACCCCTGTGGGACCATTGATGCCACCCCATGAGGCCAGTGGTCAGCCTGTCAGTGCTGATGGGTCTCAGCATGGCAGCCAGTGCACTGTGGCACGTGACTGACCTGTCTCCCAACATGGCTACTGTCTGGTGCTGCCCTGTGTGCATTGTGTCATTCAGCAGGCAATGCACTGGTGTGTACCCGGCCCTGCATGTGGACACACAGTCCATCTGCACACCCTCCCGGCTGCTGTCTGCAGTTGCGTGTACATGATGATGCCTGCAATGCACTGTACACCAATGTGCAATGGTGCTCAGCATCTGACGCACGCACAATGACAGGCAGTGGGTGTGGTGGTCTGTGGACATGTGTGTGGCTAGGGGTGGCATTCTGGGTCAGTGTGCCTCCTACCCTTTGTGCATGTATGGTGTGTTTTGTGTGTTTGTGTGTGTGTGTCTGTGTGTCCGCATGGCATGTTAGACCTCACCCATCCCTGGTGGTGTGTGTGGTTCCATGCCCGGCCAATTCCCTTGATGGCATGCACCCCTGGTGTGTGTCCATGCATGTTTGTTGGTTGTGCCTTAGCCACTGGTAGCTGCACATGGCCCCATGACTTACCTGGGTTGGCTGAAGTGCTCCTCCGTGATGGTGTCCTGGTGCAGCTGTGCCAGCCGGATCAGTCGGGGGTCCCGTCACCCAAAGGGTGCTGCCCATCACCATTATCATTGGCATCCTCCACATCCCCATCGCTGTCCCCCTCTTCAACCTGTATGGCTATCCCACATTCATTGGCTATGTTGTGCAGGATGCAACAGGCCAGGAATAGCCCACAGGCCTTTGAGGATCTTTACTGTAGGGCACCACTGGAGGTGTCCAGGCAATGGAAACGTGCCTTCAGCATCCCGAACACCCACTCCATGACATTATATGTGGTGGCGTGTGCCTCATTGAAGCATTGCTGCGAAGGGGCTGCAGGTGGTTGGGAGGGTGTGAGCAGCCAGGGACAGAGTAGGTATTTGCTGTCACCTGTGTGTAGAGGGTGGAGGTTAGTTTGGTGATCAACATCGCCCTGCTCTGGGCCATGTAGGCCACTACCCATGTCAACTCTGACCATGCCCCCCAAGGGCCCTATGATTGTCCATGTGGTTTGCATACTCACTCACTAGGTGGCCAGTGGGGATATCCCCACTCTTGAATCTGTGGCACAGTGCTGACTGGTGCCAGATGAAGGCATCATGTGCTCCCCCAGGGTGCATTGCACAGACATTGATTATGCGCCCCCTGGCATCGCACACCACCTGGCCGTTGATGCTGGCATAGCCCTTGCCATTTATATATGTGGCCCCCTTGGGGACAGGTGGTGTGAGGATGGCCACAGGGGTGCAGTCTATTGCCCCTAGTATGCCAGGAATATGTGCTACCCTGTGGAATGCCTGCATGTTTGCTGTGCACTCCCCCGGTGTGCTGGGGAAATGAATCTATTCCGCAGCATGTGGCAGCAGTGCACTGAGGAATTGGGTGAGGTGGTGTGATGTGGCTGACTGGGTTATGTCTGTGGTGTCTCAGTTGGTCTCTGGAAGGTACCCATGGCGAGCGAGCACATGCAAGCTATCATTTTCATCTCCACTGACAGAGCATGGCTCCGTCTTGTGGGTGCCTGCATCACATCACTGCACAGCTCACAGAGCCACCTCAGAATTGCCCAATTCAGGCGGTACCAGCCCACGATCTCAGTATCAGTACACAGCTTGAAGCTGGTGCGGGCTCGGTACTCAGTACTGCCTGTTGGGGGCATACTGCCGACGGGCCCTTCCACGGCCATGCCCCCCTGCTGCTCACCTTCTCACCCCCTTCATCTGGATGGTGGCACTGGCCATGTCTCTGGCTTGTGTTCACCCCCCGGCAGCTGTTTCTCTATTCCCCCCCACTGTCCTGGCTGCTACTTCCCCTGCACCAGGAACACCTGACTGTGCTGGCCTCACTGCTGTATGGCAAGTACTTCTGCCTTCTGCACCGTGGCTCCCCACACCTTCCCCTGAGCCTGTGGGTTCCAGGTGCCCTTTCCCTGGCCTGCCCTGTGTGTTCCTGCTGCCCAGTTTCTCTTGCTAGGGTTCAGCCTCATGTGCCTTCCCTGTAGCTTTCTTGCACCTCTCCCTTGCTCCTTTTTATTTTGGCTCATTTTCACTATGGGGCAACTTCTGCTAGCTCCCCTATTGCACATGGCGCATGTTGTTGAATATAGCACTGTGCCATTTATGCATGGTTCCTCCCCCTTCAGTTGCGCATACATTCATTATCATTGCGCTGTTTCTCAGTGTGATTTGGGGGGTGCAACTGCCTCCTGCTGAATATCGCAGAATGGTGCATTTTCGGACTTACGCAGGTGCAACCCTATTGTGCATGGTGCAACTCTTTTGAATATCTGGGCCCTAGTATGCAATTTGCAGATTCTATGCCTAGTGCATAGCAGCCAATTCCACCACAATTTGTGAGCATATTTTAAATTTGTAACGCTCCTATTCCACAGCACCAAGCTAAGATGGCATTTATTTTTGCTAATTACAAATACTGGTAGTCATGGGTGATGCCCAGTAAGCTCTTGTATATCACTTCAGAAAATAGATGGCACAGTCTGTAGCATCTTAGATTCCAAAAACTTATAGTTCCATCATCTTACACCCAGTAGAAATAAACACACTCTTCTTAGACTATACATAGCTATACAAAGATATCTATATATATATATAGATATAGATATATATATATATCTGTATATATATCTATATATCTATATAGATAAATATATATATATAAGATATATCTATATATATATATAGATATATAGATATATAGATATAGATATATATATATATATATATATATATATATATATACATGGCGTGATAGTGCCACTATAGTTAGGGTTACGTACCCCATTTAAGGTTAAATTCAAAATTGTGTGCCATAATAACTTTGGCACCGTATGATGATTTGCCTGAAATTTGGAAGACACAGTCTGTCACCATAGATATCCGGACCTACCAAATTTTGTTATGGTCAGATGTAAGGTTGCAGAGCTACAGAGCTCCTAAAAATGCACAAATTATGGGGATTTGCACATTTCATTGTTCTTACAGCCTGCATGGTTTGTGCGATTGGTCCAAAAACATCAGGGTAGATGCAGCCAGGGGCCCCAATGTGCCTTTTAAAAATTTAATGAAAAAATATTTAATGGTTCAAAAGTTATTCAAAAAACACTGAATCCCATTATAGTCTATGAGAAAAGTTAAACTATGAGAAATTGTCACAAATGCAGTTTTTAGTGTTGCAAATGACCCTTTTACTTTCATGACTCAGCCATTTTTTTTCAGATGGTGATCAGAAAAATGCTTGGCACCATAGATATCTGGACCTGCCAAATTTTGTTATGGTCAGATATAAGGTTGTAGCGCTACAGAGCTCCTAAAAATGCATACATTATGGGGGTTTGTACATTTCTTTGCTCTTACAGCCTGCATGGTTTGTGTGATCAGTCCAAAAACATCAGGGTAGATGCAGCCAGGGTCCCCGATGTGCCTTTCGAAAAGTTCATGAAAAAATATTAAATGGTTCAAAAGTTAATCAAAAAACACTGAATCCCATTATAGTCTATGGGAAAAGTTAAATTATGCAAAATTGTTGCAAATGCAGTTTTTTGTGTCTCAAATGACCCTTTTACTTTCATGATTCGGCCATTTTGTTTTCAGATGGTGATCAGAAAAATGCTTGGCATTTAAATTTGGGACCCTCTAGGGACACAATTCTTCCTGTGTTCACCTAATTGAGCCCTGAGGATGCTAGCCATATCTTTTTTGGGGGTAAAACACCCCAGAAATATGTTTTTTTAAATTTGCGTAAAAAGTAGTGTTGCAAATTACTTTCCCATATACAACACTTTTGTGATTTTTTTTTGTGAAAGTGTCATGATTTGTGAAAGTAATTTGTGACACTATGCTCAAAACAATAGGAAATCTTTGCCACTCTGCTGCAAAACAACAGTTTGGTATTTATTTATTTATTTATTTGCATTTTGGTAACCGGGTAAGCCCACTGAGACCAGAGGTCCCTTTTTCAGGGGCGACCCGGAATTAGTCACAGGGAGAGACATACAAATGCATTCTTTACAGAGGAGGACTCATACTAGCATTCCATACAGTAGTTACAGTAATTGACACCAATATTAGCAAGGGACGACCCAGCTATAACACCAATATTAGCAAGGGATGACCCAGCTATGTTACAGAGTAAGACACATAGTAGTATTCATTACAGAGCAAAGACACATAATAGCATTCATTACAGAGCAAAGACACATAACAGCAATCTTAACTGTAGTTACAATAATTACTCAGAGTATACAGTAGCATCCAGCTATGGGGTAATAAGTTTTGTTAGCAGTATATGATGTCAGATTTCACATTCCGTTTAGTCTGCAATGTGAGACAGTCAGGAAGACGTCAATATTAGATACATCCAGGAGGAAGGAGGGGTCAAGGCAGTGCGAGCATAAGAAGAGCGGGCTTGGGAGCTAATGGTTACAGCCACAAAGGCTGAGGTTGAGGAGATATACTTTAAGCCTGGAGTTGAAATGGCTAATGGTGGATGCGCCAGTCAAGCTAGCTGGTAAGGAGTTCCAAAGGTGGGAGGCAGCAAACTTGAAAGAGCATTTGCCTTGGTTTGAGCGACACCAAGGGATGTCCAGTAGGTGATTTGCAGATGATCATAGGGATCTGCATTGTGTTTTGGTAGAGAGAAGTCCATTTAGGTGAGGGGGGGACCTGTGGTAGAGAACTTGAACGCAAGGCAGGTGACTGGGTAGGCTAGTTTGTGCCAGAGAGATGGCCAGTTCAGTTCCTTAAGTGGCTCACAGTGATGCCTCCTTGGAGAGGAGTTTGAGGCCAAAACGGGCCACCTTGTTATAGAGGACAGAAAGTTTGTTGAATTCTGTCTCTCTGAGTGACTGCAGTAGAGGAGTCCCATACAGAATGGAAGGGAGAAGATTGCAGCTTGCAATTGCTCAGCACACAACGCAAGATGGTGAGTTCCCCAGATGATAGAGGAGACCAAGCTTTTGATTGATGGTCCTGGTTATCGCGTCAATATGAGGTCTGTAGGTCATCTCTTGGTCAAGATGGATCCCAAGGTACTTGAAACTGGACGTGACCTCCACAAGTTTCCCATGGTTTGTGTTGATCTGGAGCAGCTGACTTCTGTCAGGGCCCAGACGTCTGGAGCCAAACAGGACGGCTTTTGTTTTTTCCCCCATTTAGCTTCAGGGAGTTAGTGGAGAACCAGGACTCCAGTGTTGAGAGAGACTATCCTGCAGTTTTGTGTTGATTACACTAGGTTGAAGGTCACTGTGGTTGATAACCATGTCATCCGCATACAGAATGAGTTTGCTGAGGAAACAGTTACTCTCAATATCATTGAGGAAGAGTAAGAAAAGTAAGGGGCCCAGGATTGAGCCCTGGGGCACCCCCATAGTGACTGGCCTAAGTCCAGACTGTGTACCCTTCCAGTGGAGTTTTTGGAAATGTTCACTAACATAGCTCTCTAACCATGAAAGAGAGAGTGGTCATCTAGGCCTAGGAGCTGTAGTTTAGTGAGCAGGAGATTATGATTGACTAGGTCGAAGGCCCTCAGTAGATCAATGAAGAGAGCACTCGTTGGGGATCCTTGATACATGGAGGCAAGGATGTCAGTTGTGAGCCAGATAAGAGCAGTGTCTGTACCGTGGTCCTTCCTAAAACCATGCTGCACAGCTGCCATAAGTAGGTGCTGCTCCAGATAGTCCTGCATCTGTTTATATACTAGCCTTTCCTGGATTTTTCCAAGCATTTTTTCTGAGCAGGGAGATAGGTCTGTAGTTTCCCGGCTTGTCACGGGGCCCACTTTTGTAGACAGGGATGATGGTCATGACCTTCCACATTGTTGGGACTATTCCTTCCTGAAGAGATCTATTAATGAGGAGGGTGACAGGATGGGTGATCACAGGGGCAGCATCCCTCAGTAGGCAGGGTTCAATACGATCATGGCCTAGAAAGGCAGTAGGATTAATTTTTCACAGAAGAGGTAGCACCTCAGACTGAGTGACCAACTTTAGGTGAAACTGAGGTCTGGGGTTGTCCCACACCCCTCCCTGGGAAGGGTCTGACCTGAGGAGAGCTGGTAGGGGGGTCCCGATTGGGACAGAGAAGGAGGCACAGAAGGCCTCAGCAACCTTGGATGGTTATTAGTCAGTGAATCACCTATTAGGATAAAGTCAGTTTGCTTACCTGCGGATCCCTTGAGGAGCATGTTTATATGTCCCCAGAATTTTTTGGGATCATGTAGGTGCCTAGTTTGAAGGTCCTGTAAGTACTGAGCTTTGGCCTGTTTTGAGGATTTTTTACATAGATTTCTCAGCTCCTTATACTTCTCCCAGTCTGCAGAGTGTCCAGATGACTTGTAGGTGCCCCATGCTTTGTCCTGGAGAAGCATCTTTTGTTTGAGGATAGGGTTTAGCCATTTATGGCATTTACCCTGCACTCTAACCTTTTTTATTGGGGCGTGCCTATTTGAGGCAGACAGGAAGGCCTGTATGAAATATTCAAGGGCCTCGTCCAGAGAGGGAAGCAAGGCAATAGGGGCCCAGTCTATTTTCCTCAGGTCAGAGCAGAAGTCGGCCACCTCGAACCTGCTGTAATTTCTTGCTTCAATGACCTTAGCAGAGATTTTTGTAGGCTTATTGGACCAGATTCAGAATATCGGTGAGTGGTCACTCAGGGAGTCAGCCATAATCCCAGCCGACAAAATATGGCCCGGGCAGGAGACAAGGATCCAGTCAATGAAAGAGTGGTTTCCAGTCTTGGGGTTATGCCTTGTGGGGAGATCAATGACCTGAGTAAATGGAGAGCCTAGTAGAGGATTTTTTGTAGCAGAGGAGAGAAAGGCTGGCCAGTAGAGATTGAAATCCACTAGGAGTATGGTCTCCCCCCTCAGGGAAGTCCTCTAGGTTATCTGTTAAAGATTCCAGAGAGGATGCCGCATTTTGAGGTGGGAGGTAAATTCCCCCTATGGTAAGGGGTTTGGTATTACCGAGGAGTATTTTGACAAATAGTGTTTCCACTAGGGAATCACTGAGAGAGTGGAAATTCAGCTCCGAAGCTTTGAGGGCCATGCTGACATAGACAATAACCCCACCTCCCCTTTTTGCTACCCTATCTTTTCTGAAGGTAAGGTAGCCCTCAAGATCCACCTCATGGGGGAGGATCTGTGGTTTAAGCCCGGTTTCTGTTATGGCTAGTACACCCAGTTTATAGAGTGTTGTCCATGCCTCAAGCTCATGGAATTTGTGCCTTAGACTGCAAATGTTCATATGAGCAAGTTTGAGCCCATATGAGGCAACCCACAAGGTGTCATATGGATTGTTGAGGGAGATATTAGGGAAGTAGGGGCCTGGATTAGGCTCTATGTCCCCCCTAAGGTGAGAAGTGTCCTGCCCAGGTGAGCAAGGGTGAGATAGGGAGGGGGTAGAGACCACCACCCATTACACCCCGAAAGAGAGGCTTGAGAACCCACTGATACCTCGGAGGTGGGAACTAACAGAAGTAATTTAAGGTGAGGCCAATATGAGTGGAATCTATTGTCCATCATAGCTGTAAGGGGCCCCAATTTGTGAGTGACCTAGTCTTCAAGCCAGTAGGGATTGAGTGGCTTGGATATTGAGACAGAGATACTTTTCCGAATATTTATTCGCCCAAGAAATGACAGGGGATCATCAAGAGGAGAGGTAGTGATGCTTAATTTCTGGTGAGGTGAGCCTGCCAGCATGTAATTCTAGTAAAGCTTTGCTTAGGCAATCAAGGATTATCCCATTAAATACAGGGAAGCCCCTACTGGCGATTTGGTGTAGCTTGCAGATGACAAAGTGAGCTGATAAGTAAATTCAGCTCACATGACCATCCAATCACCTATAAAGGGGAGTGTTGACCAAGGGTGATGGTGGGGGTGGTGGGGTACAGTCTTCTCTTCCAGCAGCCACGCTGTACTACTCATCTGCCCACAGGACGCACCCAGAGCGAGCTACAAGCGGCAATCCAGCAGGTCCTTTAAACACCTTCTTTTCCCCTTTAAGGTCTGTTCTTTACCTTTTTTAAATGCTGAAATCCTTTTTTATTTTTGTTCATTGCCACCACCGCTGCCACTTGCGGGGGGAAGGAAGGGAGGGAGCAAGTGAGCCGAGACTCTCATGACCTAATCCACCGGGTACCTGTGGAGACAAAGTGAGTGGTGAGTGTGGGCTTAAGTGGTCAGGAGAGTGGGGGAAGGGTGCAGAGGCCTGCGAGATGAGGCAAGATGCGGTGCGGGTATAAAGAGATATATTACATCACTAACCAGCTTTATTCCATCATATTGCATGCATCCACAGCCCAGCTGTCCTAAAATACAGCCTCTCTACACAGGTTAGCTAGCTAATCTAAAAGTAATGGTTACATTATGGGTCAGGCTGTGGTAATTAGCGTTAAAGCACCAGGTGGAATTTTGGGCTGCAATTTGCAGGGGAAGAAAGCCTACATCACCCGGATGTGCCTTTTGGTGGTTTGGTGCAAACATATAACAGGGCTGCAAAGTTACAGCCCTTTGAAGTTGACAATTTTTCCCATAGGATAATATTACAGCGTCCACCATGCCTTTTGGGTCCCGTATCTCGAAAACGGTTCGAGATGCAGACTTTTCATCACAAAAATTCTTAGCCCCCCCCCTTTGGGAGGGGGGGCTAAGTGCAAAACTAGCCTAGAAAGTCATAAATAATATGAGATTTTATTTTTTTTCTGCGTTGTACGGTTCTTGAGATATAAGCAAATTAGTATGCCAAGTGCCCATTTTCTTATCCGAGGGCCACTATTATTTCCACATTTTTTGCATTCACTGTGCTTCTGAATGTACTTCTTTTGAACACAAAGTGTGTGTGTTAGCATTACCATTAGTGATAGCGTTTGCGTTCACATTTGCGCTTGTGTTTCCGTTGTAATTTTGCTTTTACATTTCCATTTGCGTTTCCGTTACCATTTGCATTAGCATTTCTGTTTGCGTCACTGTTAGCATTACTCTTTGCATTTGCATTACCATTTGCATTTATATTTATGTTTGGTTCACCATTACCATTTTTCTGTCAGTTACCGTTTGCACTTCTGTTACCATTTGCGTTAGTGTTACCTTTACAGTTAGCATTACCGTTACCATTTGCGACTACATTTATGATTGCATTTGCTTTACTGTTTGCATTTACATTTACTTTTGTGGCATCGTTACCGTTACCATTAGTGTTTGCGTTTACGTTACCATTACTGTTTGTGTTTGCATTTGCGCTTCTGTTTACGTTACCGTCACAGCTTGCATTTACATTACCATTACCGTATGCACTTACATTACCATTTGCATTTACATTGCCATTAGCATTACCATTACCATTTGTGTTTTAGTTTACGCTTGCCTTTACATTACTGTTTAAGTTTGCATTTACGTTAACATTTGCATCAGCTTTGCATTACCATTAGCCTTTGCATTTACATTACCATTTGCATTTGTGTTTGCACTTGCGTTTATGTTACCATTGTTATTTGCATTTTCGTTACAGTTTGTGCATGCGTTACCATTTGTGTTTCCATTTCGGTTATTGTAAACATTACTGTTACTGTTTGTGTTTGCATTTGCAATTGTGTTCATGCTTCTGTTTGTGGTACCATTTCTGTTTGTGTCACTGTCAGATTGTTGTTAGCATGTGTGTTTACATTACCATTGCCATTTGTGTTTGTGTTACCATTTGCATTTTCATTTGCATTACCGTAACCATTAGCATTTGCGTTTCCATTCACGTTTACGTGGGCATTTCCATTCCCATCAATGTTTGCGTTTCCATCACCATTACCATTAGTGTTTGCATTGTTTGCATTTGCATTTACATTTCCATTACTGTTACTGTTACCATGTCTATTTATGTTACCGTTACCACTTGTGTTTCTGCTTGCTTTTTTGTTTGCATTTACGGTTGCGTCACCGTTACTGTTTCTGTTTCCACTTCTGTTTCCATAAGCGTTAGCATTTGCTTCTGCATTCACATTTGCGTTATCATGACCATTATTGTTTGCGTTTACATCACCAATACTGTTAGGGTTATTATGCACAAATGGCCAGCATGGTGGGAGCAAGGGGCCTGAAGTTCCCTGCACTCGCACCACCACATTCCATTCACTATTTAATTTGCACATTCTCAAAAAGAAGGGAAATTCATGGCAAAAATCTCCATTTAATGCATCAGTTAAGATTGTTCCACAGTGACAAAAGTGAGGATATTCAGTGTTAGAGTTGAAAACCCTAACTGCGCATTCCCCACCACCACCACCTCCACCACCACACACACACATAAATGCAAGTAGGGGAAGGACCAAGGCAACACAGCCAATCACACAGCCATGGTGAATCACCACTGAATATTGCCTGGTCTTGGCCCCAGAACAGCCCAGTTGTGCTGTGCCCCGGCTTGCTCTACTGCCTGGTGCAGTCTGAATATTCTGCCCTGTATATAAAAAACTGTTATGACATTTTTTTTCAAACATTTTATTGATTTTGTTTTTTTTTGCGTACAGACAAGACATACAGACATGCATACAAACACTAACCCAGATTCCTCCAGGCTCCACAAACCCAAAACTGGTTGTGTAACCAATATACACCCATAACTATATACATACACAGCAATGGGGTTGACCCTCCATTACATATTAGTACACTTTGACCAATACGTTAGAATATATTACCCTTTAGTAGTAAACTTATAACACTAATTACCTTGAATGGAGAACCCCCACTGTGTCCCCTGGAAGGAGAGAGAGCCACAACTATGTATCACCCAGAAGGGCATAGCCCAGATCCATCTAGTAATTCCTTGTAAACCACCTCAGCTGGACAGAAACTTATGGAATGTTGCCACTAGGCACTATACCATGTTCATTTAAGCCATCCAACCCTGCAGCTCAGTCTTCTTTGTACTAATCCCAACCTGACAGCCAGATCTATGTTTTATTACTGCCAACCTGTAATAGATAGAAGGTCTCCAAAGTCGACCATCTTTTATCAAACAGACCCTTCTTACCTTCTAAGCACATAAATCTCCTAATTCTACCCAGGGCCCATATAAGATCCCTCACCCAATGTTTATAATTATAACATTGATCATCTTTCCAATGTTTCAATACGAAAGATTTAACCATAGCCGTCATCAATGATAAATGATATTTGGGTGTGGATCCTGTTAATCGTGACATATCCCCTAAAATACAAACTTCTGGCACTATAAACTCATAATAGTCTAACATGGGGTCCATTTGTTGCTTAATTTCCAGCCATAGCGACTGTTTTTTACAACAATTCCACATAACATGTAGGGTGTCATCTAGCTCAACCCCACATCTAAAACAGAGATCTGTCTGTCTAAGCTGTCTATCACACAGTTTCTTAGGAATAAAATACATATTTGAAGCAATAAAGTACTGCATAATTCTATACCTGGGTATAGGTATATATTTGATGCCTTTGCAAATACCATTCCACGCTAACTGTTGAGGGACCATTGCTCCCTCCCAGTATACTTTTACTGAGGACTTCGGACTGAGGTAGTCCAATAATACCTTATGTACCTTGGATAAACAATTGGACGATAGATTTAATGCAGAAAGATTTCCCCAAGTAAAAGAATTTGTTTGTGAACCACTCAGTTCCTTTCCAGCCTTCTCCAACATTTTAACCAGCTGAATTATTTTAAAAAAATGCATAGACTCACATCACACCTGGAAAACAACTCTATTATCTTGTATAAACTCCCTTAATGTGAAGCCCTCTCACTGTGCTGCCCAACGTTTAGTGTTGACCTTGCCCCCAATCAGAAAATTGGGATTTCCTAACACCGGCTGCACTACTGCCTTTGCCTGCTCCTTTCTCTGAGAAGGTGTTAGAAACATCCACCAGGCCTTCTCAGTTTTTTCAATCGGAGTCCTAGTTGCTTTACCAAAGTATTTTCCAGGATTGGCAAAAAGCAATGCCTCCAGTCTTATGCCAATTTCTTTTAACAACTGCCTCTTCAACTGCAGCCATTTTGGAGTATATACTTCCTCCTCATCCCCTGAACCCCAGCGACTCATAATACCCAATTGACTCGCTACATAATACAAGTATTAGTCTGGCAGTTTCAACCCCCCCATCCTGCAGCAAATTTAACACCTTGTGTCTTCTCCTAGGGTGCTTTGAATTCCACAGGAACTCAGACAGTATTCTTCTAATTTTAATGAACCATATTTTGGGGATACTATATGGGGCTAAATATACTGGGTACAATAATCTTGGTATCAGATTCATTTTAATTAGGCCCAATCTAGCTGCAAAGTTTAAAGGAAGCTTGTTCCATCTAAGCACATCCCCATTAACTGTGTCCAGCACCTTATTCAAATTCAATGCATCACCATCCTCCCAGCAAGCAGTAACCCATATTCCAAAATGCTTCATCCGGTCTCCAGCCCAGTGTATTTGCATTGGAGCAAAGTCCTCTCTACACACATGGGGCGTCAAAGGGAGAATCTGTGTCTTAGTCAGATTTAGTTAATAATTTGGCACTTTAGAAAATTGGCTTATGAGTGCAAAAGTTCTGGGGAAACATACCCCAGGATTGACCAGGTGCAAAAGAATATCATCCGCATAGACTGTAAATTTTAATTCCCTCCTTGCAGTCGAGATCTCCTTAACACCAACATAATTTTTAATAGCTGTTAATAATGTTTCCAAATAAATATTAAACAATATTGGCAATAAGGGGCATCCCTGTCTTGTTCCATTAGCCAATAAGAATTCTGAGGAAACATACCCATTACACATTACCCTAGCCATAGGAGCTGAATGTAAATTTCTGATACCTCTGAGCAGGCCCTTCGGGAAACCCATCCTCTCCATAGTGGCAAACAAAAATGGATGAGAGACCCTATCAAAAGCCTTTTCACCATCCAGTGATATCAAAGCTAAGGGTAATAGAGAGTCCGGGGAAGAATTAAGTATATGATGCTGTTTTCTAAGAGCATCATGTGCCCCCCTCCCTGGCATAAAACCCACTTGCTCAGGACTTATTAGGTTTGGTGCAATATTCAAGATTCCATTAGCTAGAATCCTTGTAAGAATCTTAATATTCTGATTAATCAATGAGATGGGCCTATAGATACCATGTAGATCTTTAGGTTTATCCAGTTTGGGAACCAACGTAATATAGGCCTGGTATAATGGTGGGTGAGGCACCCCATCCCGCATTATGCTATAAAATAAATCTTTTAACAGGGGAATTATAGTATGCAAGTGCACTTGATCAAATTTGGACGTAAGACCGTCTGGCCCCGGAGTTTTGCCAGAGGGTAAAGCCTGAATCACCGCAATTATCTCCTCTTCACTGATCAATGCTGCTAATTTCTTAGCCTGATCTGTATCCAGGACCGGTAAAGAAACATTATCTAAGAATATGTTAATTTCCTTCTCCCCAATAATTTGCTGTAACTGATAAATTTCTTTATAGTAGGATGCAAAAGCCTCCACCATTTGTAGAGGATCTGTAATGACAGCTCCACCCTGTCGTATAACCGGGATTGTTCTACTCACTTCCCACTCTTTAGCTTTAGCTGCCAGCAAACGCCCTGGGACATCTCCCTGCAGCAAGTATTTGGCTTATATTTTTTCAAGCCAAAATTCTACTTTACTATAAGTCATTTCAGTCATCTCCTGTTGCAAGCTTTGGAGCTCAGAGTTTATCTCCCTTGAAGTCCCCTCCTCAGGTGCCAAAGAATCGATAGCCCCCATTAAGAATTCCTCCTTAGCTCTTCCCATACTATTTCACCTTACCTCATAACTCCTTGTTATCCCTGAGTTTAATACCTTATATGTAGGCCAAGCTAAACCCTTATTTTGCAATGTAGGTAATTGATTCTGTATAATAGTCTGTAAAGCGTCTACTAATTTACTCAGGATTGCAGTATCTGAAAAAAGAGAGTAATTCAACCTCCATCTATATGGTTGAGAGGGAATATTCTCTGGTCCCAAGTCAGTTGAACTGGGGAATGGCCTGATAAAATCCTGCACCTGGTAGATATCTCCTTAGTCTCCCTAAGAACCTCCCTATTGACCAAAAAAAATCTATTCTGGAATGACTTTTATGCTCTGCAGAATAAAAAGTCATATTATTACCTCCAACTGCATGGGTCATAATGAGATTCATTAATGCAGCAACCTCCATTAATCTGGACAAAGCCACCTGAGCCCCTGATAGGGGCCTTCTGGATGGTGGTATTCTATCCACCCAATTATTTATACAGAGATTCCAGTCTCCTGCCATAATAAGAGGATGCGAAGTTAACAAAGCAATATCTATCTCCACTGAGGCCAGAAACTGAGGGTTAGGTGGTGTAGGGCCATATATAGATGCAATTGATAACTATTTACCCAATATAGCACCTGACAGGTATATCCCCCTACAATAATCCCTAAACAATACCTTTTCAATAATATATGGACAATTTTTCCCAATTAAAATCACCACCCCACCTGAAGATGTTTCTCTCCCAACACCATATACCTGGCTTACCCAACTCTTCTTTAACTGAGTTAACTCTTCCGACAACAAGTGAGTCTCTTTTATTGCAGCAGTATGCACCCCCATTTGTTCAATGAGTCTCATAATTACCATTCTTTTACACCTACCCCTAAGTCCTTTTACATTCCATGAAATAATTTTTATACCAGACATTTCACACCCAGATAGTAGATTCCCTGTCCAGCTATTACAACTATCTCTAGGTTATCTCTTCGCTCCTGTGCAATAGTGTGCTCTCTCTCCTTCCAAATACCCCCAACCTTCCCCTTTCCCCAATTCCCTATCCCAAGATCGCCCTCCTACCGAAAAATGGTTCATTGATGAGCCATTTGCAGTGTTCTCCTAAGTCCCCACAGTCAGACCAGCATTTTTCATAAAACTCCCACCATCTTTCACCCCTACTATCCATTAACTACTCCATTTTTTCTTTTCCCATTATGATTATAATTCCTCCAATGCATATCCTTTCTGCTTAATTACTACCTACGTCAAACTCCAAACTCTTGCCACACTAATTTATAACCTCTCTTATACCAGTCTCTTATCCAGCCATTAGCAACAGAAAATCAGGAGTTGCCCACCCAAAATAAAACTAACTCCCTGTCCCTTTAAGAATGCCCGTCAATCCGGAAAATCCAGGAAATATACCTGACCCCTGAAGACTCCCACTGTCCCTTTATTTTGCTTACATAGTTCCCTCACAAGGCAATAGGGAATATCCCTTTCACATACAGGGACTTCATTAACCCCCTACCTGCTTACCCCATTAAAAAAGGAAAAAAAAACCTTAAACATTCCTTGTCCCCATCAATAACTGCCACATGGTACCCAATCTCCATGCACCCCAATATCCCAATCCCTTTCATTCTCTGAGGAGGAAGACCCTCAATACACTCATCCACTTCCAAATGTATTCGAAGCAGAATACCCCAACTAGCCCCATACACCCAAACTAAAAAAAAAAGATAATCGCCTTATTGGCCCATACACCCCCCATTCATTTATTTTCTAAACTTTCCTTACACTTCCTGCAACTAGCCTATCATTTTCAAATTCAGAAGAGGTGAAAGAAAAGAAAAAGAAAAACAATAACAAGGGGAAACACCCCTCTCCACCAAATAGCAGGTTTGATCACAGGTCCATAAACATAAGGGCAATCCAAATTGGTAGTAACAAAAGAAACCATGATTCACAGCCCTCTTATCTCAGATCCCCAATGTAGAAAGTTAAATAAACCACTTCTTCTTTCTTTCTATGTATATTCACATTGTAGATTGAAATAGAGCCGGTAACTCAGACCTCAGACCTTCCACTGCATCCCTAGCAGATAAATATCTTTCTTCCCCTGTTTGAAGATAAACATGCAGGATTGCAGGATATTGCATCCTAAGTTGTATGCCCGCAAGATACAGCTTCTTCTTTATATCAGCGTATTCCTTCTGCTTCTCCCGCACTGAGGGTGTCTGATCCTGGAATAACCAGATAGAAGCACCATTCCACTGCAGGGTTTTATTCTGTCAAGCCTTAGCTAGAACATGTGATTTCTCTTTGTAATTTAAGAACCTCATGATTACCACTCTGGGTCTTGCTTCCAGTGGGGGCATCTCTCTCTTAGAGCCCTATGCACCCTCTCTAAATTATATGCTTCTCCATAAGGTGTGGGCACAACAATTTAAAGAGCAGTTCTTGTGTAAAGTTAACACAGTCCGACCCCTCTGCCCTCTCTGATAGGCCAGCCAGGATAAGATTATTTCTATGACTTCTGGACTCCTGATCATCCATTCGATCCTCTAATTTTTTTAATCTATGTGAGAGCTAAGATCAACACCTGATCTAACGTGGAGACCTTCCATTCTTGCGATGAGACTCTAGCTTCTACATCCCCCATCCTTTGTGCTAATGACTGCAGCACCGGCTTCACAGTGGAGAAGTCAGCAACCAAGCCTTGCAGTAACAGTTTAATCTCCATTAGGTTGTCCATACTCTTAGTGTCTCCACCTTCCTGCTCTCGATCTGGTTTATCCAGTTGCTCATGGGGCTCTGGCGACTGCGATTTTGTCCACTGAACTGCAGGCACTTTTGCTGCAAGGGGTTCAGGAATTTCCCCCTCCATCTCGGTGCTTTAAAAGTGCCTCGCACCGCTGTCAGCTTCACCACATTGGCTGAGAGAAATTACTATATTTAACCTCTCAAACCGCAATATTTTACCACCGGCAACCACACAGGATTACTTCACCGATTGAAGCACTGGAAGCAATTTGCTGTAGCAATTCAGATGGAGTTTTTGTAGCTTTTTAAAATAGTCAGGGCCTAGGAGCATCACCGCGGATGTCCTTTCACACCAAGCTCATCACGTAACCTCCAAAACTGTTATGAAATGTAATGACTGCCAAAACTGAAAACAAAGTCACAAAAAATACTTACTCTTTTGGGAAACTACCTCTCTCAATGCAGGTGGCAGTGATAACTATCACAACAATGCTCATAATGGATCCCACCATTTATGCCAACTACATACCCTTACAGAAATATAGGTGTGCTGTGTACATGCAGAATGCATGCCATATGCTTAATTGTGCAATTTTTGCTGCAGTTCACATACACATAGTGATCCTCAGTGAACCATGTCTAAAAAGCAAATCAGGTTTGCATGCTGCAAGTTTTTTTTTTTAGTCTTTTTTACCTGTCTGGCACCTCCAGTCTGCATTTCACGTGCTGGCATCCATTTTTCTCTGGCCACCATCTAGTTCTGCTTCGGCCTCCAATGACGCCTCCGCTGCCCAATTACTCATTTTCTTTGTCAGCATGACAGGGCGTGCAAGGATGCCAAGGGGGGAGCATGTGCTCATCCATGGGCACTCTCTTCGGCGTCATGTCCCATTGACCATCTCATCTAAAAAACACATCCATTTCTGTTTCTTATACTACTGCTAACAATCTGAGTCATTAAAATAAGTTTTCATTTGGATTCCTATAAAAATTAGGTAAACTCATTAATTCTGATAATTTTGCAAGTTGTTTAATGGTTTTTGATTTTTGTCATTAAATTGCCATTAATTTGTAAAGTATCGTTTGCTTGCTGCATTAACTGCTAAGAATATAGCCAGTCAACATCCCCCATTCCAGATGCATGAAGAGGGGCCTCTGTGTTGTGACGTCTATCCTTTTTGTTTTGGACCATTCAAACCCCTCATGCATATTTAGTGCTACAAATGTGTTTCTCCATGACTGTTTCATCTCACCAACTTTCCATTTGTCATTTTGTATTGAGCATATACACTATGGCCATGCTTAGCACTCTTTGTGCCAAATAGGATCTTGGAAATATGTACCACTTTCACATTTTGTCACTGAAATGAGGGGCATGGACACAAAAAAATGAGGGACAATGAGGGACACTAAACCACATGATGATCAGGACATAGAATGAAACATGAAAATACAGTACCTCAGAACACAGTGGAAACCATTACTTTAGCACCTGAGAATTAATTTCTACCATTAAGCAGGGGTGTTATTTAGGTAGGGCAGAGGGGGACAGTTCCCCCATATTTGTGCCTAGGATGTTTCTATGGTGTGACAATAATGGCATTACATTTGGATTTAATCTTTTGCACAATAAGTGCCCACCTGGCCTGTTTGTGCTCATGCTGCAGGTACTGTGCAGACTTGACTGTGTCTGTATCATCTTGTCTACTCTCTCCACCTATTAGCAGCAGCACAATCACATGTGATGTGGATGAGCTCCAACCAAGAAAAAGTGCATGAGTCTTGCAAGTGTGACACTGTCTTTCCTGCTGCAAAGTAGACATACTGCACATTACAGCTTGGAGAAGTCGGTGAGCACTGAACTCTCAATAGTAGTGCTGTGGCAGCATATTTTTTTTGGTCTACTCTTGGTGAGTCTCCTTCTCCCCTGGTGGCTGAAGGGGCAGTGGGTGAGCAAGAAGCTAACTCAATAGTAGGCTACCTACTTACTCTATTAGGCTCGCCATGCAAAAAAAACAAAAAAACAGCACAGACCCCCATGGAAGCAAGCTAGGCTTAGTAGCAATGGTGACAACTGTGTGGATGGCCTTCATAGGCCTTGATCAGTGCAGTGTGGCAGCAGCCATAGCAGCAAACAAGCAAGAAGAAGCAAGCAACCCAGGTTGGGTGGGTTTGGTTGGTGAGGTGGCTTGGTCGTGGACCATGTTGGGGATCCGTGATGATTGGTTCTGACATCCAGCTTCTGGCAGAAGGAGAGAGGGGAAGCAGACTGAAAACTGGGCTGGTGGTGCACTGTACCAGACTGTAGGTTCTGGCCATATGGCCGGGTAAGTAAAAGTAAATTATGTTTTTACAGGGGGATTGGGGAAGGAGGAAGGACTGAAATATTGATGTCTTTTTCATGTTTCTTCACCTTAAGGTGGTTTCATAACCCATATGGGACGGGTATTGAATGGAATGGAGTTGAGGAGAAAATTCAGGACAAAGTAAATTTTTGGGGGGGGGGGGCAGAACTTCAGCCAGGAAAAACATTGGTTAGTAACTGGGTGGGTTTAAGCCCAAATCTGATGCACTGCTCCGAAGTATATACTGATGAATGTTATACACTGAAATTATTCCTGATTTACATATCACTTTTCAGTCAAAACAAATAAGTTGTTCCTTTTAGAGAATTTACAGACATTCTAGAGCTGTCTCTTGCATTAACAGACAGTTGAGTGGTATGGGATGTACAGACTATTGGAGCCTCACTATAGTCAGGCTTATGCCCCCCCATGAAGCTGACCTCCACATCCCCATGCTCAGGCACATTATGACAAAGGGCAATTTTATATTACTATTTTACACATTACTGATGGAGAGTTGGAGATTAATGAAGGCCCCAGCTCAACTAACAAGGGCCGTGTTAGTAGAACAGTGGCCTTTATTATTCTCCAACACACCATCATAACATATAAAATAGTAATGAAAAATAACTCCATTCAATTCAAGGGGGTATGCCCCAGCACTCTGACCTATGGACATCATCTCTTAATGGCTACTGCCTCTGGCTCCCTAGCTCTCAAGTAAGAGACTTTTTACTTACATCTATAGTTGGTGGGTTGTCTGTAGCAGCATGACAATATCCACTACAGTGTGTGTGTGCATTGGGGCCGGACTGCCCATGTGTGTGTGGGGTGTCAAGTTATTGCTACATTTGTGTTTGCACCTGAAAGTCTGTTTGCGTGGAAACATTCAAAACTATGGAGAGAAAATAGAAGGAGTACAGGGCAGACAGAAGTAATTAAGTGGTTTTGTGGGTAAGATTTTGTATTGGGGTGGGAAAAACCACATGTTCAAGTTCAAGTTTCAAGTTCAAGTTTATTGCAGGAAAACTCCATTGAGCAAGCTCATTCACAAGGAGGTCCTGTGACATAAACACTTAAAGTACAAACACAGATAGGTAATAACAGTATATACATGAAATGCACGTTACATGATACAGGCTGGATATACATACAAGGGTACCACATAGGGTGACCGCAGGTGGTAAACTTGATATGAGACAGGGAAGCGACTTACAGGTTGCATACTGATAAATGAAACATAATGACTGGTGTGTGCAATACATATACAGTATTTTGGCAGCTAGAACAAACAACAGTCTACAACTGATATGGGGGGGAGGAGTGATTTGATAGAGTAGCAGTGGAGCATAAGCAAAGATAAAGCCAGGAGTAGAAGGGAAAGGGAAAGCAGTTAATATGACAAATCAATTATACCTTACCAGTGGATAAATATGGCACACATGGGAAGGAAGAGACTTAATGACAGTTACAAGTGTCTTTTATTTTGGCTGAACTTAGCGATTTGTAGAAGTTTATTGAAACTGTGCTAGTTAGTTTCAATGCGGTTTGTAATTGTTGCCAAATGGAGGGAAGGCCATATGCAATATGCGTTTACCAAAGGAAGTCTGCGTCCTTGGTATGTCAAGCATAATAAAGTCAGATTTTCTTAACGAGTATGCACTATGTGAGATACTAATAAGGGAAGAGAGATAGCTTGGCAATTTCTGCAGGAGCAGTTTAAGAGTACATAGCCCAGCATGGAGCAGGCGTCTAGTAGTAAGGGATGTCCAACCAACAGCTGCATATAAGTCACAGTGGTGCAAACGGTAAGGGGAGTTGGTAATGAACCATAACGCACGGTGATAAAGGATGTACAGTTTACTTAGATTTGCAAGAGTGGTGGAGGAATAGATTACATCGCCATAGTCGAGTAGGGGGAGAAAAGTGGCCTGTACAAGCTTGTTTCGAGTTTCAAGGGGGAAAAGGGGCCTATTTCTGTAGAAGAAACCTAACCTTGCTTTTAACCTTCTAGAGACATCTTCGACGTGGTCACTGAAAGATAATTTATTGTCGATCCAGATACCTAGATATTTAAATTTGGTTACAACTTCCAGAGGCTCATTTAGCGTGGTGACAATGAAGTCTTGGGCAAGGTAATGGGGGCCTGAGACAGCACTGCGGGAGAATATCATTGCTTTAGTCTTCTTAGCATTGAGCAGAAGCTTTGCCTTTATTAGATTATGCTCAAGTTGTGCGAAGTCCGCTTGAAGCACTCCCTTGACTTCATATAACGATGAGCCAGAAGTATACAACACAGTATCATCTGCAAAAAAGTGCAGATTGGACGTAGATATGTTAGCATCTAAGTCATTAATGTACAGAGAAGACAAGATAGGGCCTAAGATGGATCCTTGGGGGACTCCTCTTGCAACAGGCAAGGCAGCAGAAAAAAAGCCTTCCGCCTTTACTTTTTGGAATCTTCCAGTTAGGTAGCTAGAGAACCACTGGGTGGTATGGTATGTGGCACCCAACTTTGCAAGGCAATTGACTAATAGTTTGTGATCAACAGTATCAAAAGCTTTGCTGAGGTCCAAAAAGACTGCACAAGTTACCTTCTTAGCATCTATTACAGAGATCCAATCATTGGTTACTTTTGCTAGTGCAGTGATTGTGCTATGATTAGCCCGGAAGCCAGATTGAGCTGGGTTAATGAGAGAGAAGGTTTCCAAGTGAGATTTTAACTGAATATGGATCAGTTGTTCGAGAACTTTAGAAAGGATAGGCAATATGGAGATAGGCCTATAGTTGTTTACATTGCATGGGTCACCAGATTTAAATAGAGGAGGATATGTGCTGATTTCCAGCAGGACGGCACAGTAGCAGATGTAATGGAAAGATTGAAGATGTGGAGAATTGGGGCAGTGAGATGGGCGTAGCCTGACCTTAGGAAAAAGGGTTCCAAGCCATCGTCCTCTGCGCTTTTTTTGGTGTCTAAGTTAAGAAGAGAATCTTCTACTTCTTTATAAGTTATCTCGCGCATTTGGAAGGGACTGGGTGCAGGACTAGATGTGGCGGGAGGGGTATGCTGGCTCACTGCAGCACCAGCATAAGGTGATGAGTCAAAAGCTAATCCAGCTGTGCCAATGTATTTCCATTGGTATGTGTGCCACAGTTCAACTGTGAACTGAGATGAGTAAGAGAAGAAAAAGAAAACTGAAAAGCATAACAGTGGTTACAAGCATGCTGCATGCATGCAGTTGTAGTCAGATACAGTATGTATTGAAGTACAAGTGAACCATATGTGTGCAGACAGTATGGCTTAGTGGTTAAAGTCACTGAACTACAAGCCAGGAGACTTGAAGGCATGTAGGCCTGGGTTTGAATATCATCAACCCCCCCTTGCGTATGGTGTAAACCTGAGCAAGTCACTTAACTTTTATATGTGCAGTTATCAGTGACCACTTGCTTTTTGCATGCATGCCACATGTATGCAGTCTTTCCCAATTTAATCTAGAAATCATGGTTTCCACACTTGCTTGCTGCACACATGCCATATGCATGCAATTGGCTCCAATTTAACATTTAAATCACACTTGCAGCACTCATATCACTTGGGTAGTTTTATGTGTGCAGCATGAAAACATTTCATATAATTATTTCTGTAAGGGGACCCAGCTTGCTGCTAAATGCAGATGTTAAAGTCTTAGTCAAAGAGCTTGCTAGAAGACTTTAATTGACCTTGCCTCACATTGATCACCTCTCCTGATTAGGGGCTTATGAAGGGCAGACAGTGAACTGACTTCAGGGTAGTAATAAACCTAATGGTGATGGCCCAGCATAACCCTGCCACATCAGCCTTACTCACTGTAGATGAAAAAGGTGTTCAATTTGGCAGTGGCCCTATTTATACCGTACCCTAAATTTAGTGGGCATAGGTCTGACTTTCATTCATAGAAACATTGAAACAGAATTTGTAGGCAGAAAAGGACCAGTAGGCCAATTTAGTCTGTTCTTTTTTCCCTACCTCTTTTTACAATCTGAAATCTGCTGGATCACTGGTGTCCCTCCTGCCTTCCTTTCTTCTGCTTGTTATGCACATGTGGCTATTCCACACACACTGGAAGCTCCCCACTGCCTTTGCATTCACCACTTCATCTGGCAGGCTGTTCTAGCATCCATCATCCTTTCTGTGAAGCAATATTTCCTTAAATCCATCTTAAACTCCATCCCCCAGCTTCATTGCATGTCCACATGTTCTGGTGCTCTTTCTCCTCTGAAAGAGATTCCCCACCTCCACTTTGTTCACCCCATGAGACACTAATTGGTCTCAATCATATCTCCTCTCCTCTCCTTGCCTCTCCTCTCTTCTCTTCTCCTCTCCTCTCCTCTCCTCTCCTCTCCTCTTCTCTCCTTTCCTTTCCTGTCCTCCAGAGAGTACATATTGAGGTCCCACAGCCTCTACTCATACTTTTCCTTGTGCAGCTCCCCAACACCATTTTGGTAGTCTTCCACTGGAATGTTTCTACCATGTCATTGTGGTGGTGTCATTTCCAGAACTCAGCACTGTACACTACCAGGGGTATCACTAGTGAGCGATACAGTGGCAACAGCATCTCCCTCCTCATACTAGAAATATCCCTACCTTTGTACCCTAGCATCTCCCTGGCCTTGCCTAATGCTTTGTCACACTGCCTTGTCACCTTGCGATCATGCAATATTATTACCCAAAGATCCCTTTCTTGCTTGTTGACTGTAAGTTCCTCCCCCATCATCTACACATCTCTGGAGTTTCCCATCAGACTCATCCATCAGCACTCCTCTAGTTTCCCCAGATTCCTTTGCATTCCATCCACCCTTTTCTGAGTGTCCACCTGGTTACAGATTTTAGTGTCATCAACACATAGACACACTTTCTCTCCAGTTCCTCAATAATGTCACTTACAAAGACAATGAAGAGAACTGGTCCCAGTACTGATCCCTGTGGCACCTGGCTAATCAATCTCAAGTCCCTCGCATGTCTAGCATTTCTTACCACCCTCTGTCTTCTATCCTTCAACCAGTTTTATGCCCAGCTTACTACCTTCTCCCCAGCTCCCATGCTGCTAGGTTTCTTTATTGGTGTTCTGTGCTGCAGTGTCAAAAGTCTTACTAAAGTCCAGAGATGCCACATCCACAGTCCTCCCCTGATCCACCTCCCTAGTCACCCAGTCTAAAAAATCTATTAGATTTTTTTGACTTGACTTCCCCCCTGTGAAACCATGCTGCCGGTGGTCTTGCAGCACATTTTCCACCAGGTATTCCATCTGTCAGTCCTTCAATGGGGTCTCCATTAATGTTCTCACCACTGATGTGAGACTGACTGGCCTATAATTGATAGCCTCCTCACTTCTGCTGTTCTTGGGCAGAGGGACCACATCAGCCTTCCTCCAGTCCTCTGGAACTATCCTTATATCCAATGGGGTGCTGCATGATATTGCCAGAGGACTGGCTACCACCTTGCTCAATTAAATTTACAACCCTTGGGTGAATCTCATTGGATCCCATTGCCTTGCTTTCATTTAGGGCTTCCAATCAACTTCAGACTCTCTCTCTTCCAAAAATGGACTTGAATCTACTTCCCCTCTCTGTTGATCTGCCCCCTCCATTACTGTGAAAGCTGAGCAGAAGTACTCATTTAAAATGGTATGTTTTTTTTGAAGTTAAAGATTTTATTATTTCGCACAGGATGCACCAAACAAAAATCTAATGTTGAACGGTTACATACAACCATAGCGCAACCTTAATACACCCATCCTGGATACTACATGCAGGATACACAAGAAAAAAAGAATAAAGAGCACAGTCTTTGGTAATGATCCAAACCTACCTAGAGTTTCCCACCCAAAAGAGTGGAAGACAAGAGATATAAATTGAAGGGTCCCAAGAAAACAAAACAAACAAACAAACAAAAAAGAAAAGATAATAACAATAACCTATAGGGCCCAAGACAATGTATGGTAAAAGTGGCTACGTCCTGGAACAGGCCTACTACTAGTTAGAACTATATACATCGAAAACTGGAAGAACAAAAAGGCAGACTGCTTCTGAGATACAAAAAAAAACATGCCAAGTATAAAAAAAATGGGAACGCCTATAACTCAGACCAGACGAGGGTTCCTTGGGAATTACTGACCACCTAGGGTTGGATATCATGACAATACTTAGACTGGAGATATGGTTGCCACCGTCTGTCAAATTGGACCAGCGAACCCCCCACAAAACTAGAGAGCCTCTCATACATACCACCTAGGGCTAGAGCCTGAAGAAATTCTCGGAAGGATGGAACCTCCGGGGACTGCCACCTCCTTAAAATAAGCCATTTGGCTATTGCCCCAACAGTGGTAACCCATTGGGCCCCCAGACAGCACTTGGGTGTATCGGAAGGGGCACAACCCAAAAGGAGAAGGGGGGGGTTCGGTACTATTTGAGGGAACAGAAAGGTACACATATCTTGGATTGTTGTCCAGAAATGCTGGAGATAAGGACACTCCCAGAGTATATGGAAAAGATGGGCACCTTGAATACCACATGTCCAGCAAGTGTCCTGCTGAAGAAGCCCCATCTTTTTGAATTTAACTGGATTCCTGTACCACCAATGAAGAGTTTTGTTCATGATGAGATGGGTGCGCCCATCTCCACACGCCATATGCAGTCTCACCCAGGCTTGGTCCCACTGGGGCTCAGAGATAGAAGAATTAAAATCCTTTTCCCATTGGGCTTTAGCTGACAAAGTAGGGTTTGCAGCAGCACCTCTAAGAGCCCTATAGATCTCACTGGCTCTATTCCTGGGATGACATAACCAACAAGTTAGAGGATGGGATCCTAATTGTGACCCTCTATTTTGGGGGAATTAGGTAGATGGGAGATAGCATCTCTGATCTGGAGATATCTCCAGAAATGAGAGGACGGGAGCTGATATCTGGATCTTAAAGCCTCAAAAGAATCCAGTGAACTAGAATCAGGGATCAGTAAATCATGAACTAAAAGGATACCTTGTAACTCCCACACCTTCCAACAGATCACACTACCGCCCACTACCAAGGTGTGGTTGTTCCAAAGGGGCAAGAACCTACCAGGGAATTATGTCCTGGCCAAGCAGAGTTAGAACTCTTTGCCAGTATTGTATTTGGATGGATAATAGAATGGGAGGGGGGAGATTAGAAGGAAGGTCTTTTTTACTATACAACACCACCACAGGGGAAGGAGCCTGTAATAATGATGCCTCCAACGGGAGCCAGGTAGGTGAGGTGGGGCCAATGCTAGAGAACCACAAAGTGGTCTTAGCCGAGATAAAGGCCATGTGGTACCCCTGAAACCAAGGTAGGCTCCAGCCCCCCCTACTCCAGTGCTGACGAAGTTTAAGCTTACTAAACCAAGGACGAGAGCCCTCCCACAGGAAATTACCAATGACTGCATCCAATTTTTGAAACCATTTCAATGGAATAGGTATAGGAAGATGGGACAACAGATACAATACCTTGGGGGCCACCATAATCTTGATGGAGTCTATTTTCCCAGCTAATGAAAGCCTTAAGGCTTTCCAACGAGCCATGTCCTCCTTAATAGACTCCACCAGTGGGGAAAGGTTAGCTGTGAGCATTCTGGACAAGTTAGGGTGTAGGATGATACCCAGATACTTTATGCCATTGGGGGACCATTTGAGACCCATGGCCACAATATCTATATCAGAGGGCATCGAGTTGAGAGGGAGGACCTCTGTTTTGGAATGATTGATCCTAAGACCAGAAATTCCAGAGAATACATTCAATATATGCAAGATGGATTGAATCATCTGTGGAGTGCATTCTGTAGTGACCAGCAGGTCATCAGTGTACAAGAAAGTTTTAAAAGTAATGCCCCCCATTGTTATTCCAGGGATAGAGGACTCTTCCCGAAGTGCAATGGCCAGGGGTTCAATGGCAAGAATGAACAAAAGGGGGGAAAGTGGGCAACCTTTGTCTTCTACCCTTCTGCAACTGGAAGGGTGCTGATAGATTGCCATTGGTCAAAACCCTAGCCAGGGGAGAAGTATATAATAGTTTGATCCAGGAGAGAAAGTCAGGTCCCACACCCATGGAGGAAAAGGTATGAAACAGATAAGACCATTCTACCGAACCAAACGCCTTCTCAAAGTCCACGGCTAGGGCTACAGAGTGTTTTTTCGATGTTTGGGAACAATGCATCATTGAAAGGAGAGTTCTGTGATGATCCGATCCCAGGCGCCCCATAACAAAGCCAGCCTGGGACGGGTGAACCAGCCCTGGTACGACCGGCTCCAGTCTATAGGCAAGAACCTTGGCCAGAATTTTGGCATCTGCATTGATAAGGGAAAAAGGATGGTAATTAACTGGGGAAAGGGAATCTTTCCCCTTCTTAGGGAGTACAGTAATAGTAGCTTCCCTTAAGGATGGGGGTAAGCTTCCTGAGAGACGAGAGTGCCTAAACATCTGAACTAAGTACGGAGCAAGGTTAACACCTTTGATCTGATAAAAATCTATCAGGAATCCATCCATCCCAGGGGCTTTACGAAGATTCATGGATTGGATAGCCCTATCCACTTCTTCCGCAGTGATCGGGGCTTCCAGAGCAGTAACTTCCGATGGGAAAGCTTAGGGATGGGCAAGGAATCCAGAAATTTTGGATGGAAAGCAGGCGGGGGGGACAGAAGCATATCCTGCCTATAAAACTGAGCCATAATGTCATTGACCCCAGCCGAGGAGTAACACGGGACCCCAGTGTGATCCCTTAAAGCGTGTATCCTCCTGGACATTTGACGCTGTTTAAGGCGATATGCCAGGAGTTTACTGGCCTTTCCCCCCCCTTCCCAGTAAGCATGACTTACCCGCCTAAGATTCAATTCTGCCTGGCGGGTGAGGTGAGCATTTAAGGGAAATTCTGGTACTCGCCAGTTGAGCGAGTAAGGACTGAGGTGGAGGTCTGTCATGAAATGATTTATATTGAATTTCCAGGAGGTATAGTTGTTTTTCTAAAGCCCTCTGATCTGCCTCGCGTCAGCATCTCCTAGCCGAAGTGAAAGGCCATTATCCCACCCCTTATTGTAGCCTTGAAGGCTTCCCATAGGGTAGTGTCCGAAACCTCCCCATTATTATTGTTAGTCCAATACTCGGCAATTGCAGGTCCCAGCCATTTCTGAAAGTCCCCATCCTCCAGGAGAAGGGGGTCCAAACACCAGGGGGAGAAAGGATGGTGGTCCTGTCCCAGTTTAACCTGAATTCCCAGAGGAGCATGGTCAGAAACATAAATTGGGTGTATACAAGAGGTAGACACTCTGTCAAAAAGTTCAATAGAAAGTAGCCACAAGTCGAGTCTACTGGATGAACCATGAGTCTGCGAGAAGCATGTGTAACCCCGCTCCCCAGGGTGTAGGGCCCTCCACGCATCCAGCAGACCAAGTTCATTTATTAACCTCAGGAGGGCTTTCTTGGCCTGCCTACGTGGTTCAAGGGTCTTGTTGCTTCTATCCAGAAGGTGGTCAAGCACCAGATTAAATTCACCCCCCAGTAAAATATGGACTTTATGGATGTTGAAATCCATAAGGGCCTGGTTAACCATATGGAAAAAAGGGGACAGTCCTGGTTAGGGGCATATAGATTAACTAAGACTAGGGGGCCATCTGGGGTAGCCATTTTGTCCATGATCCATCTCCCCTCTGCATCATGAGTGTGTCTTGTAACCTTCCACCCCAGAGATTTATTTAGGAGTATAGAGACCCCACGCTTGTGGGAGTCTGCCACACTATGTATCTCTTCCCCTACCCAACCCTGTCTAAGCTTCCTAGCTTCAGCTGAGGAGAGTTTCATCTCCTGAAGAAGGGCTACCGAAGGTCTGAGTTCTTCAGATGGAGCAAGACTTTCTTCCATTTAATAGGAGAATTAAGGCCTCGGACATTCCAGGAGATAAAATTAGTCTCCATTCGACCTGGATAGGATCATGGCAAACCCTATATGCATCCACATGCACCAAGGCCAGAGACCCAATCCCCCAGGAAGGAGATATTTTCTCTTGGGACAGCCTTGATGAAAACAGATCAGAATCTCAGAAGTCAGAATGCCTAAACTACTAACAACATACAAAACTGAGTATTTCTGAAAGGGGCTCACTAGGCCCTGAACATAAACTACAAACAGCAACCATAACTTTGAACAACCACAGATGTAAGACACCCTTTCCCCCTCACCCCACCCTCCCCAAATCCCCTTCGCCTAAACAGATCAGCTCCTGCTGCACGCATCGACCGCATTACGGCCCAGATACCAGCAGAAATCGCTGGGAAGTAGGAGGTTAACTAGCAGCAGCGAAAGAGAGATAGGACAGCTCACTGCCCAAAAGATTCTCTCCACTGTATCCCACCAATACAGTGCACCTGCATCAACAAGTCGGCTAAAGTAGCCACCCTCCACCTTAGGTTAATTTCACAGGCATTAAGGGACTAGCCACTCCGGCCCCCGCCCAACATACCATACATTTGTAACCATAAGCAGGGTTTATAAAGAGCTCAAATACCAAACAATGTGGGGCTGTCCCACTGTAAAAGACAAATTGACCCTAGTGCGTGCCCCTCTAAGAGGGAATAGAATAACTGAGTGACCAGAGTGTAAACAGTATTGCTGGATCCCCCCTGCCTGCAGCACCAGGAAAGCCTCGGTGTACTGGGCAGATACCAGGGGCTGAAGGTTGGTGCTAACCGCCAAAACTAATTATAATAGGAGGGAGACAACAAGAACACAAAAAGCAGCACAAAACAGTCTCAGTCACATTCAGCCCGCAGATTTAGCAGGGGCTGCCGCAGTGCCGAAGGGTGCTGGATGATTAGAGGCCACATCCATAGCAGTGGGAACCTCTGGTGATAGTGACTCCACAGCATCTGCCCAGGAAAGCGAGCGCACAGCCTGGGACTTATTCCCCTTAGGAGATGGTCTAGGTGGCAAAGGAGGGTCCAGCTTGGATCCGTCTGTCGGAAGGTCCATCAGGGCATGGAAATGGTTGTTGCTCATGTCGGGCTGTATAGAGGAGTGAGAGGCCATGGAGTCAGGACTGGCACTGCAACTCCCGGAGCAAGAACGGAACCGGGGAGTCTTATCAATATGAGCCCCATCCAGATGAGCCCTCCTTCTGTTTTTCTCTTTGCTCCCTGGAGATTTCTGAGGGGCAGAGTGAGATGGAGTCCTAAATTGTGGGGTTGCAGGTTGAGTAGCCCAGGGGGGTAATTGTAGGGGTTAGTGCAGAGGTCTCCATAGCTGTAGCCCCCAAGTCCATAGTTACCCTGGGCTCACCCCTGTGTAGCTTGGGAGCTTGTGATGCCAAGAAGTTCTCAGCAGCTGCTGGGTTGTCAAATAGCCTCGGCGATCCATTCAGGATGATAAGAAGACAGGCTGGGTATCTCAGTGAGTACTCTAACCCCAGGTCAGCACAGGCCTGACGTGCAGCAGTGAAGGCCCTACGGCGCAGTGAGTTCTTGGGAATAGTCTGCAAAAATCTGGATTCTGTGGCCTCTCCAAATGAGTTCCTTCCTCTGGTGTGCCAGCCTGGTAGTGAATTCCTGGTCCTGGAACCAGAGAAAGCGGGCCAGTATGGTGCGGGGACGCTCCCCAGGAGCCAGGCAGGGTGCCAATGTTCTGTGAGCCCTGTCTATCTCCAAAGGATGTTCCAAATGCCAGCCCAGCGGGGGGGAGCTCCTTTTGCAAAAAGCTTATGACTTCCGATCCTTCACAGCCCTCTGGAAAGCCCACAAACCTCAGATTATTCCTTCTGCTTTGGTTTTCTAAGACCTCCACCTTGGTCCATAACTGCTGAATAATCCTATTGTGGTCCAACACTCGTGCCCCAGTTCACCAGCAGCCATCCTCTGCCTCAGAAAACCTGTGCTCAAATACAGAAGCCCTCTGTGAAAGCTCTACTATGTTGGCAGTATTCTTTTGGGTGGCACTGTCTATACGATCCATGCGATTCAGGATTTCGGTGAACATCTGCCGAATTTCAGCCAGCCCGCCTGCCCTCTGAGGGCACAACCGAAGAAGCAGGCTCCATCCTAGCAGTGGGCTCAGCCACCAGACTTGTCAGCAGGCGTCGGAACAAACAAAGTACTTCCCAGGCAGAGCGGGGATCCGGAGCGGTATTCCCGAAGGATGGAACACACCTTTAGTCAGTGGAGCAAAGGGACGAGTGAAAAGAGCAGGTATGGGATGGCCTTAACCCGGGTGTGTGGTGGGAAGGAGAGAGCTCCTCATTTAAGCGTCCATCATGTTCGGCGGCTAACCCCCCCCCCCAAAATGGTATGTTTTTCTTTATCTTTTACACAGTAGCCTCTGCTCTCCTGTGTCTCACTCTTCCACCTTTTGCTTTCCTCTTTTTAGTCACATACCTGAAGAAAGTCTTATGACCTTTTTGACTTCCTTGGCGATCTTCTCCTCTATTTGTGTCTTGCTGTTCTCACACTCCTTTCTGGCTCTTTCTGTTTTTCCAGATATATCTCCATGTACACCTCCATCTGGGTCTCCCCGTACTTTCTAAAAGCTGTTCTTTTCTCCTTTAACACATTATCCAACTGCTTTGAGAACCCTAGTGGCCTCTTCCTCCTCCTTCTGACTTTTCTTACTTCCTTCAATCAGCATTCTGTTGCCTTAGCCATTGCCTCCTTGATGTTTTTGCACTGTGTCTCTACTCCCCACACTCTGGCCATTCCCTCTTCAAGGTGTTTACTGTGACAGTCTACAATTTCTTTAAATCAGCCCTCCTGAAGTCTGTGATCCTTGTCTTAAAGTGTTTTTTTCTCTTGATCAATCCGTATGCTGAACCACACAGTACGGTGATTGCTTGTACCCAGGGGATAATACACTGTGACGTCTGAAATGCTGTCCCTTTTCATAAGTACCATGTCCAGCACTGCCGTATCACTAGTGGGTTCTGTAACCTACTGCCTGAGAGATTCCCCTGTAGGGAGTTGAGAATGGTACTACTTCTTGTAGCTACAGCTACAGTCTACATCTGTCAGATTAAAGTCCCCCCAATCAATACCTCTCCTTTTTACGTTTTTAATTTTGTTGAATAGGGAGTTCCACTGAGACATAGTTACCCCTTTTTCAGGGGCAACCAAGAATTTATTACAATTATCAAACAGACCAGAACATGGACAAGTCCATTTTCTGAACCGAGCCAAAACAATATATACTGTAGACAAATTGCAGGGTGAGTAGAATTTGGCAAAACATGAAGCAACAATACATGACATAGTGTTAATTACAATCTTTGAATATAACAAATGGGAAACATAGATCAGGGAGTATCAAATAAGAACTAAAGTAGGAAGCATCATCAATTATATAGAGGATAATGGTTGGGCAACAGTTAAGAACAATGCTGTGTTCTCTTTGAGGGTTGTCATGCCAACCTAGTTAACCTCGAAAGCGAAGCTCAAGAAGTTTACCATTGGCATGACAACATTGAAAAGGGAACTCAGCTTTGTAGTTAAATGTTGCCCATCTATTATCTTTTATAGTGCATGGGCAGCATTTGAACACTGATACTGAGTTCACCCTCAAGCTCAGCCTTCTGGCTCTGCCTGTCCTCGGTATTGCCCGACTTTTTCAACCCCCTTCCCCCCAGTCAAGCCAGGACCTGTTCCATTCTGGCATGTATTTTTAAAAATACATAATTTCAACATGATTGAGGACTAGCCTACTAGACACATGTGTACCTTTCGTTCACACAATGTGTATCTGAGGGTGGCAGTAGTACTCCATGTTGTGGCTCTGGGATCTTTGGTGAAGTCATTAATTAGAAGACAAAATGTGCGAAGACTGAGAAATGCATGCAAATCCACTGACATTGTTATGCTATCTTTGTGATGTAGTCAAGAGGGTATAACAACCTCTTGACATCACAATGATAGCATGACAACCATAGGAATTCATTGAATTACATCAATAATTAGCCTCTACCATAAATTATGGAACAGCGAAGCATCACATAATTACATGCACAAAGACCATACTCCAGTAGGGCAGCTTTTAGTCCTTTATTAAATACAGCCCAAGAAGATCAGTCTTGAAGCACAGAGGGACGCTTGTTCCAGATGTATGGGGCTGAAGTAGCAAATGACTTTTCCTCATAGAGGATCTCACTCTCACTACCTCCAACAGGGTATTACTAGAGGAATGCAGGATCCTCACTGAAGATTTCATTTTTGCAATGTCACATAGGCTGAGGAAGGGGAGGGACCCTTGGTTAGCTTATAGACAAAGCAGAGCAGAGGGTACTCTTATTGGCCCGTCAATGAAGGCCAATTCAAGGAACATAGTACACTGCAGTGGTGCTCCCTGGGTGGTGATCCCATGGCAGAACATCCTATTTTATTGTATAGTACTATGAGCTCATTGAGCTCAGAGCACCTCAGGGACTGCAAAATAGGGATGCTGTATTGAAGAAGGGGAAGTAGCATATCAGTGGCAATGATAAGCTGTGACTCTCTACTTCAAACATTGCCTGTGTGGTACAGTAAGCCAATTTTTGGTTGAAGGGTCAGAATGACATGGTTAACATGAGTTCTAAAATAAGCCCAAGTAGACCTCCTCAGGGATTTGGTGGACTCCACCTCTTTTATAAGTGCTCCAGATGAGGTATAGAGAGAAAGTAGGTGTTGCCTGAATGGAACCAAGTTTCTAGGGCCAAACATGACTGCCTTTGCCTTTTTAGCATTAAGGTCAAGCTTATTAGACAAAAAATAATTTTCTAGTTCAAGGAGGTCACCAGCAATCTGAGTATTGAGACAGCTGTAATACCCAGAATTTCTATAGAGGACCACATCGTCTGCATACAATAGGAAGTTCCCACCCCCCACAGTTCCTCATCATGTCATTTACAAGTAGAGAGAACAACAGTGGCCAGATATGGAGCCTTGGAGGACACCATTCAAAGTAAGTGTTTTTGAGGAGAGAGATCCTTTTCACCTGACAAACTGGGACCTTCCAATAAGGTAATGGGGAAACCAATGAAGGGAGAGTGTATCAAGACCAAAGAGCTTTAGTTTTGTTAGGAGAAGACTATAGTTAGCCAGGTCAAAAGCTTTTGTGAGCTCTATAATGACTGCACTCATAAATAGCCCTTTATCCATGGCTTCCAGAATGAATAGATGGGTTTAACAAGGCATTGTCCATACTATGGTGCCTCCTAAAGCCATGTTGCCTGTCTGACAGGAGAGCCTTTGCTTGCAATTCTGCCAATGGCCTCCCAAAATAATTTGTCTAACTCCTCCCTCGTTCTTGGTGATCTGTACACCACCACCCTGTAAATAAAGGCCCCAGACCCATTTTCAAAGACTACCCAAAGAACCTTCAGCCCATCCTTATCACCCTGTATATCTGGTCCTTTATAAATTTAATAACATTTAAAACAACTACCTCCAACCTTCTCTCCCTGCCCTGCTCTTCCAGAACATGATGCAGCCTGGTACAGCCACTTCCCAGCTGTGGATGGTGCACCATAACTCTGTTTTGGCCACCAGGTCCAGGTCTGCCACTGTAATGACTGCTTCAAGGTCAGGAGTTTTATTTCCTAGGCTCCTTGCTTTGGTACACATATCTACAATCTTCTTTTGTCACACTCTCCTCCTACTTTGCCTTCCCTTCCAATTTCCATCCTTTGCCATTCATGTTTCCCCAGTCCTGCCCATCCCTTTTTCATTATCACTCTTCTGCCTATTAACACTTATCTCAGCCTTAGATCCACCCCTGACCCACCTGTCTTGCCCTTCCTCTTGTTCCTACACCCATTTACCCTGGAGAATACATGTCCCCTGGGCTTCTTAGTCTTCTACTCCATTCTCTGGAGGGCAATATTGGCTTCCCTTGTTTTTGCTGCCATCCCCTTAGCAAGAATAAATGCCCATCAAAGTAGCATCTAGACCTTCTACCTAGAACTGCTATATCACTCCTGGGTGGATGGAGACCATCTCCTTTGTACAGGCCTCTATCTCCTGAGGTAGGATCCCAGTTCCCAGTGTAGGCAAAGCCCTCCTCCTGAAGTAACTCAAACCCTCCACCCTGTACCATGATCTCAGCCACTCATTGGAGACCCTGGGGTGGTTTTCCCTAGCTTCCCCCTGGCTGTACATGGGTAACACCTCAGTGAAGGCCACTGTGTGAGCTACCTTCTTCAGACCCCTCCAAAGCTCCCTAAACCTAGACTGCACCACCCCTGCTCCATCCCTTGCCAGGTCATTCATCCTAGATGGACAATGATATCCAGCCCCCTCCTGCCTCAATATAAAATGTAAAAGGTCGTATGCCTCTCCAAACGTCAGTATCCTTATAAGCTGTACTATGCCCATTTCATTCTCACTACATGGAGGCACCAAACAGGGATTCCTCTGTCTCTCATTCTCTTTTAAATTGTCATGGAGACAGTGACAGCTAAAATACCCTTGTCTCACTCAATATCAAGCATAAATGTTGGTGATGTGTAGTTCAAGATGCAACTTTATGCAAATGATTTACTGTTGACCCTACTGAATGTCAACAAATTCCTCCCAGTCATATTGGTCATTCAGCAAAAATGTGGTGACCTATCTGGCTTGTATGTTCACTGGTCAAAAACAGAGTTGAACCCTTTAGAAAACTGTTTGCAGGAGGTAGCTGCCACCACTGAACACCAGTTCAAGTGACCCTCACAGGGAAAGAAATATGTTGGCACTCATGTAAAGCCCCAAGTAGTTGATAATGTGAATTTAAATCTAGCCTACTTAATCACAGAAATTTTCCCGAAATGTGAAAGGTGGCAGAAACCAAGCCTATAATTTGGTGGGAAGATAGAAACCATTAAGTCAATGGCACTCCACAGCTGATATATGGTGTTAGCAATCATAGATAGATAAACGTTTATGTTATAAAAATATTATTGGCTCATCTAGTCTAGCCACTATACAGAACTAGTCTGTCTTGCCCTTGTGGCAGTCATCTGCTTTATTACTGTCCTCCTTTTTGTAACAAAACCCACCAGTCTGTGCCATCCCTGCTTGAATCTGCTGAATTATTTGGACTGTAGGACTTCTTCAGGTAGCTTATTCCACTCATCTACCACCCTTTCCATGAAGACATACTTATGGATGTCCTTTTGACTCTCCACCCCTGCCAGCTTCAGTGGCTTCCCTCTCACTTTTCAGTTTGAACTCAAGGAGAATAGTTCCTCTGCATCTACAGTACCTTGTATATCATGTCACCAGTGTCTCTCCTTTTCTCAAGAGAGCACATGTTTAAGTCCTGCAGCCTGTCCTTGTACAGTATAAGTTATCCCCAAGGCCATGGATCATGTCAGTTGCATTGCACTGTACTGCCTCCACCTTGTTGTAGTCCTTTCTCTGGTGTAGTCTCCAGTACCTTGCACAGTATTGCAGAATTGGTCTCACTAGTGAGGTGTACAGTGGCAGGATCACCTCTTGCTCTTTACTGCTTATCCACCTCCCTATGTAACCCAGCATTTCTTTGCTTTACTCATGGACTATATCAGTGTGTGACCATTTTGAGGGTCTCTGATATAACCACCTCTAAATCCTTTTCTTCCATAGTGCTATCAAGCACCATCCCCTCAACTCATACTGCACCCTTTGGTTTCTTCTTGAAATGTACCTTACTTTATATTTTTTAGTGATAAATTTCAGCTACTAAATTATGGACCAGCTCTCTGACCTGCCCAGATCCTCACATAGCTCTCTTTTTCCTCCCTCTAAGTGAATCCTTGTGCAGACCTTTGTATAGTCTGCAAAGAGGCAGAACTTACCATTAATGCCTTCACCAATGTAAAAAACAAATATTGTAGAGGACTGGTGTGTGTACCAACCCCTGAGTTACCCAGCGAGCCACTTCCCTCACCTCTGAAAACTCCCCATTGACTACCACCTTTCATGTGTTCTACACCTTAATCAGCTCTCTACCCAATGTGCCATCCTATCCTCTAGCCCTAGCCTTAGGTCACTAATCTTTTTAGCCAGCCTCTTGTGGGGGACAGAGTCAAAAGCCTTTCTGAAGTCAAGGTTTAATATATCAATTACCTGCTCTGATGAGCTCATTCTGATTAGTCTAGAAAGCCCATCCCCTAGTGAACTCATGCTGTCTAGGGTCCTGCAGACTATTCCCCCTAAAGGAAGTCCAACAGATCCTCCCTCAGTAAAGACTCCACAATTTCCCCCCACTACACATGTCAAGTCAACTGGCCTATACTGTAGTTCCCTGTCTCATCCCTCTGTTCATTCTTGTATATTGTTACAATGTCTGCTGTCCTCAATTCCTTGGGACCAGCCTAGTGTTTAGAGAGCATGTAAAAATGTCCGCTAGTGGACCTGCTATAACTTCTGCTACTTTACATAACATTCTCTGACGTAAGCAGTCAGGCCTCATAAATTTATCTAATTTAAGTCATGTTATTTTTTCCAGCACACTTCTCTGTTTCCAGGACATTTCCACAGTTTCTTTTCTTCCCGCTTTCCTAATCCCACAGTCTGCAATAGCACATTATTCTCCTTATTAATTGAAAAGCAAAAAAATGTGTTCAATGTCTCTAACTTCTTTTTGTCCTCCCCCTCCCACCCATACTTGATCTTAAGTTTCACTAAACCCTTTGACCTTGTGCTTCTCTCAGATGTACCAGAAGAATGTCTTATTTGCATTCTATGCCTGCCATTGTCAACTGAAGCACTGTCTCCACTTTGCCCCCCCATCACTTTTGTGGTGGTTTCCATTGTTTGTTCCATGTACATCACTCTGTCTTCCTCTCTTGGACTTTTTTGTATTTGGAAAATGCCCTCCTTTTGGTTCTTACCCATGCCCTTACATCAGCTGTGAACAACAGTGGCTCCTTATTCCTTTTTCTTTTGGATATCTTTTGCCTTATTGATTAACCCCAAACTCTAGCAGAGGATGGATAAGATAATTTAATGTTCTTGCAGAAGGGACCTCCCCCAGATTTGGCAGAACAGCATTAAGATTTCAGTGCAAAAATGGAGGGTGGAGCCTCCTATGGCTAAGTGCATACTTTGCAGTTTACATAATTAGGCAAGCACTCCACTGGGTGGATTATGAGCACCAACCTCACAATCTGTCCCTCTATGGGTTCCCATTGAACAAAATATAGTGGGGTCTGTGCCTTTGACTTACTGTTTTATAACACCATTCCTTGATTTTTCAGTCAACATTAATTATGAATGTAATAGTATAGTGGCTGCAGAAGGAGGTAAGTGATGTATTGTACATTCTCATACACACAAAAGAAACAAACCAACTCTACTGTTTTATGTCACTTGTTGCAGGTATTTTCCAAGCTCCATCTATGGTTGTCTTATTCTAGTTTCTGCAGGCAAGTTATAAGATCCATGTGAGACTAACAGCCATGTGGCAAGTAGTGCACTGCTTTCATCTGCTGTCATCTGCATTTAGATGTTGTTATGTCACTTGAAATGTACTATAGTTTGATACGAAAGTGAGGCAAAATTGAAGATCCTCTTATGTATGAAATCTCCACTCCCCAGGTGCAGTTTCCATACACAGAATGTTCAGATTGGCTGTGTGCCATATCCAGGAAGAGCTTGTCATGCTGCATCACAGCACAATTTGCAAGCCCTTGCCCCCTAAAAAGCAACTTTTGTTTTGTTATTGCTGTGTTTAATTTGCTAAAACAATGACAGGGATGGGTATTGTTGCACTTCAGAGTGGCTCATTTAAAAAACACTTGTTACTTCAGTAGCACTTCATACCAATCAAATCCCACACACACAATCAAAGAGAAAAAATACTGCGTCTCAATAATTAAAACTCTCATTCTGGACTCTTACATGTCATGATGGGTGGGGTATCCAGTGGCCCAGAAGAAACACAATACACTTTTATGTTGGTGACCCAGGAATGAGACTCAGCTTGGGGAGCTGAATCAGAGTGGTTCTGGACTAGAGAGTGATGCAGAGTGCAGTGTAAGTGAGCTAAGGGAGGGAGATGCACAATATCTGTCACTGAAGTGGTCCCTTGCAATGAGTCAAGGAGCTTGCTCTACTGCAAGGGGTGGTGAATGCACAGAGCACACTGCAATGCACAAGTCCATCTTGAGGCTGCTTAGAAAATGTGCTTTTTATTTGAAGGCATCTGATTAGTTGGCACCCATTCCACAGGAGTGCATTAACTTTCAATAGATGCCCACCAAATAAAAAGTCCCATCCCAAACCCGCCTCATGCCCAGCCAAGTATCCTAGTGCCCAAGCTGCTTCATCATTGGCTTTAGCACTGGGCACACAATTTGAAACTGACACCATTTTGTTTTACTGCTTAGCGAGAGAGTAAGCCCCTACACATACACACTCACTCCTTTGACCAGACACCACCCAGTAACTACCCAAAAGAAAGCTGTGTACCTGTTTTTCCTGTCATAAAGTAGTCTTTTGTTTATTTTTTCTTTGTGGTCTTTTTTTTTGTTTTGTTCTTCAATGCATTAAACACCTGCTGCCACTACTCACTCACCAAACACAGGCACAGGACTCACAGACCTCAGGGCATAAACAGCCTTTGTACCAACATAAGAGAAGCAAGCCACAGAATATGTTTTTCTTTTAAACAGAGAACACACGTTGGTTTGTTTCAGTGCTACTCCCACAGCATAAGCACAGATGCTCCCGATAGCAGTGTTCCTGCTTAAATCAACCTTGGCACCCACCCATCCTCCAAGCTACAAAACTATGAGTGATACTGGAGGACTTATGGACCACCTTACAAACAGTGAACATCTGTTCCCCAGTAAATGTCTGCTTGTCCCTACTACTGTTTCTGTGACAGTCTGTTTTCCTTCCCGTGACACTGACCCACTTTGCATTTCCTGTCATGCTCTGAACCGGCAAGCAAAAGGAAATATAGTAGCCAATGACTTTTGTGATGTCATTTTGTGCTTTTTTTAGTGAAACAGCTGCATCTGCTAGTTCCCAGAGGAGCCGTGTTGATCACAAATCTGTATCAAAGGATGGGCAACCAGTACTGTCTCAAGTCCTGTTTCATCCAGTGGCCCCAGCTTCACTTCTAGTGCTCAGTTGGGCCATCTGACAGTCTTTCAGCCTTGTCTTTTGGTGGGGCAGACATCATCTCCTGCAACATCTCGACCCTTATCATCCCTGTTTTCATTCATCACCAACAGCAAGAAAGGGGAGAAAAAAGCAGCGACATCATTACCTCATCATCACCAGTAAGAAATAATCAAAAAAAGGAATGCAAGTGAGCTGGGGAGGGGGTGTCAAATGCCAGTGATTGGAGGTTCTGTATACAGAGCAGTAATAAAACAATGAAATGTTGCATTGCCCTCTACTGGTAAGTATCATCAAGAATACCAGTAGAGGGACTACTTTACTAAGCAAGTAACTGTAAGTTAATTTTTAGTCTTTTTTTAACATTTTTTTTAAATTCTTGAATATTACAAAAAAAAAAAAACCTTTACAGGTAGCCCATTCTCTAAGCACAATAATACCCTCCAGGGTGGTTGGTATGGGCAATAATGGACCTTCTAGGGGCTATAAGGCACTCTGCCTGTGGTATTAGGTCACATTATGCCCCTTGGCAGTCCGGTATTGCCCAGTACTGCCCATCCTGTTGGGAATTATTGCTTGCATCATTGCCAGGGGAGGCTGAGGAATGGGGGGATGTAAAATAATATGAGTACCAGGCACACCAGCCCACCAGAATGACAACAGGGGCACTTTCGTATCCTGTCCCATGTGGATCCATGTTGGCCTTGATGATGTTTGGAGTGGTGAATGGTAATGGGTGGTCACTGGGGGCATGGCCAACCAGATGAACTGGGCGGCAAACGAGGAGGATCAAGCAGCTGAAACAAGAAGAAAAAAAGACATGACTGGGTTCTTACACTACTTCCAATCAGTAATTGCATGGAACTGCAAAGAAATGAAGGTAATGATGGAAACAATAGTTTCATCACCCACACTGGCATTGAGCTGCACCATAATAAGTGAAAGGCAGTTTGAAATTAGTAAAACTAAAAAATCTAAGCAATGATGATAGAAATGCCAATAGACATATTTTTCATTTGACTTTACCTTTTCCAGAATAATATTTCATATTGGAATCCAAGTGAGGTGCACAGAGTGTTCTGAAGACAGGTAATGGTTATTAATTACCATTTTGTTAGGCTACTAATTCGATGACATTTAAGTGCTTATGAAATCAGCAGATGCAGGGCCAGCATCAATTATGAACCACAGGCATTACAAACAGCATCAATCTTGATTAAATTAATACTTCATTGATTTGCTTTATTGGTGCTGTAGCTTGACTAGTCCTTGCGTGCAGATTATGAAGACAACCAAGACATAAATCCCTTGTCATATTTATAAAAAAAAAATCATGAACTCTGTTAAATGAAATGGTAACGGTCTTCTGCAAAAACAGTTGGACTTTCAAGTACCTTGTGTTTTTTTTGTGCCTGCACATAAAGATTTGGACTGATAACACATTATCTAATTTTCTTTTTGCTAGTACACAGCTGGGAAGGTGGGGATTTGCCTCCATCTGTTTCAGCACCATATCCCAGAAGTAGAATGCCAATGCCTTATAACAATGTATCAGTCCAGTGTGCTAACAATCTCACTGTGTATTTTCATGCAAAGATTCATTATGCTATGGTACTGCCTCTTAAGACCAAGAATAATAATAATCATTGTAATTTATGATTGTTCAAGGGTGAACTACTTATAATTGCACTCTTTTCTCTTCCTTTACTTTTCTTTGCCATATTGCTCTTAGAGATCACTATCGTGGTGGCAAACAAATACCTTTCTTATGATTTTGTACTGTATCTAACTGCTCAGTCAGTGAAAACACATTACAAGTTAAATTGGCTGATAGTTATTATGCGCATGTGCTTATAAATTTTGACATCATTCTTAGTCAGTCAGAATTGTTTATTTCAAAACATTACAGGTACTCCTATAAACATGAGAAGGTGTCTCACGCACATGGTTCTAAACTTCTGAAGTTCAGTTGGCACAGTCCATCTCCCACAAATGGAATTCTCCAATATTTTGTAAAGTAAAACATTTTGATTTTAAATTCAAATCTCATTTCCTTAGACAAAGGTCTTTAACAATGATTTATAAAATGCTTATATGTTCAGCTCATATCTGTTATTATTATAAGAGTTTTGTCTCAAGTGCTTGGTGTGCCAAAACTGCTCAACTTTACTTCTGAGTTCATTCACCCAAAGATCTCAAATAAGTACCGTCATAACTATAGGCGACGCAGTAAATGCATGTAGAAACATATAGCAAAAACCTCCTACTCCTATTCTTCATTGGACTGGTATTCCACTATTTTATTTATTTATTAGTTTTTTTTTACATATAGCTTTTTACTCCCCTGTTATCCCCCCACCTTACATGGCAATGGAGGAGACATGTATTTTATGTTTTTTCTCCCCGTGACCCCAGGATCTCAGATCACTGTCGCAGATGCCCATGGAGGTGCACATGCATTCCACAGCTCCAGTAAAGGTCCCCTTTGCCCAGTCAGTCTATTATCAGATATCTCTTGTGGCTTGGTGATGCCACCTTGCCTCCACTGGGTAGCAGCAAAGAGCCAGGGAAACCCCACATCCCTTACTGGAGAGGAGATCTGCCTTGTGATAGCTCGATCCAGCTAATCACCCTCCCACCCAAATGAACCCTGGTGGCCCATGCTTGGTCCCAGACCTGGGTATCCGGTATGTCACGGGGTATGGCATCCAGTGCTTCAATCCTCAGCATCACCGGGATGGCTATTTTTTTTTTTCAAGAAAAAGTAAGAGCGAACCCATTCGAAACCGATATTTAGTTTAAGTGAAGAAATGCAGAATGTTTGATACTGGCAAACTGGGTCGAAAGGGACTTAGCCTCACTAAGGTATTAAGTCTCTTCAATATCATGACTCAGCATTTTTTAAAGGATCAGTCACTGAGCTTGTATAAGCCGCATGACCTGCTACAGGCAATCAGTAATGCCGGAAATCAAAAACTACCTGCACTGCACATGCATCTGTTGCATTTCCATTTCTCTTTCTCTCTCTATATATATATATATCTCAATCGACGAAGGACATGGCACCTGATAGCTGTTCATTTCTTTTTAAAAAATAGATATTTTTTGAGCAGGAAAAAAGTTACAATTATCAGAAAAATTATAAGTCATCGAGAGAATCATGCATTATCATTCTAGTTAGATGGTAAATTGAAGGTTCCAGCAAGTATGAGGACAATAAAATTTGTGCCACTGCAGAGGAGAGGAGAGAAGAGATGGGGAGAGTACAACCTGCATGCTGCAGGCCTACATGAGGGCAACTTTAAAGAACAGGGAAAGGGGTACCTGGGGATTGCATACACAGCAGACATTCATTATTTAGTTTTGCACCAGATTGGGGTTTTGCACCTGTTTCTCTGGAACTGTTCGCAGCAATTGAATAAGCTATAAATCATCTATGACCTTTTGTGTGATATGTAAATAAATTCCAGTTTTGAACACATACTTCTTTATGCACTCTCCTCTTTTGTTTAACTAGTTTTGTTTTTGGAGTGTGGGACCATTTCAGATAGTTAATGCAATGGCTTCATTGTTTAGTTGTTGAACAGTGTCAATGGCTCAGCAGCTTGCAAACTTGCATCTGAGGCCAGAAGATCAGAAGACTGTGGGTTCTATCCCCACACCTGGCACTTGGGTCACATTCCAATACTGGCACTGCAGTGCAGCATGAGGGGGGTGCTGCACTCCTGAGGTGCTGTCCTTCAGAAGAGATGTTAAACTGAGGTCCTCTCTGCATGTTCTGGTGGTTGTTCAGGTGGACATTAAAGAACCCATGGCACTTCTCGAAATGAGTAAAGGATTTTCTCTGGTGTCCTGGCCAAATTTCCCCCATTCACTAAAAATACTACCAACAGCTTACTCTGGTCCAATTTCAGTTGGATACCATCTGTACCCCCCTCCCCAGTCACCCCTGAAAAAGGGACTTCTAGTCTCCGTGGGCCTACTGGGTCAACAAAATTCAATAAATAAATAAATAATATTTGTTTCTTGCTGTGGCTGCATCGTTATAGTGTCATCATCTGTCACATTTTATTGTATAGAAAAAATGTTGAAAAGAACAGGAGAAAAAATGTGCGGGGATAGTTACACAAAAAGCTTCCAGCATGCCACTTCTATCCAAGTTCTGCAACCTGTGGTGGTGGAGAAGGAGGTGGTCATGGTGGGATCTGGAGTTAGAATCATGGGACTGTTAGGAGGTCTTGGACTGGGTGTGTGAGCATAGTGTGGCCAAAGATATCATGGGTCATTAGTTTTTTGGAGTCTACAGGTTCCACTCCTACACCAAGAAGCCTTTCTAGCCATTCATTCAGTGCATCTAGTTAGTAACCCACCCTAAATTATCCAGAAGCAAAACACCTGCCTATTTTTCCTCCTTCAAGTGCTACAGTTGCTCTCTGCCAGTTATTGTTTCCCTAACTAACATATAAACTATCATTCCAGAAATGTAAAGGCAAGCTCTCCCCCATATATTTTTTGTATGAACAATACAATTATAGTTGCTACAGCTGCATGTACGTTGGCAATGAAGATCTCCAGTTCATCTTGATGCTTAGTGTACATTTGGCATGGCATAAGCAATATAGTACTGTACCACTTGCTGCTGGCATTCTGGCCCATCTCCAACCATATAACATCATTTCACAGTTCATGAAAATGAAAACAAATCATGTCGTAGTTACCTCCAAATTCCTCTTGAGACGTTTGAGAAGGAGGTGGTGATAGTGGGATTTGTAGTCAGAATCATGCGGCTATTAGGAGGGCTAGGGCTGGGTGTGTGGTCATAATATGGCCAAAGATATCAAGCAACTGGCAGAGAGGAACTGTAGCACCTAAAAGAAGAACAATAGGCATGTGGTTTGCTTCTGGATCACTCAGGGTGGTTTCCTCACAAGATGCACAGAATGAATGACTAGGAAGGCCACTTGGTGTATGAGTGGAACCTGTGGACTTACTCTAAGGATCCACATGGACCCATCAGGCCACTGTGATTAAAAACCAAAGAGGTCCTCTATAAGTTGGGAGTATTTTACAGATGACACCACAAATCCATTTTGCAATTAGTGCTCTAGAGAGATCAATCAGGGTCAGTTTATGTGAACTGTGGTAACCACCATTCTGGCTGATGGTTTCTAATGTATTAATGGCATTCTACTTAATATCAATTTCCAGTCCCAATCCCGACTCAGGTCAGAAGCACACTAGAAACAGGAACAATCAGGTTCTTGTATAGGAAGCAGTGGGCTATGATGGCCCATTCAAGTAATCCAATGACAACAGCATTACCCAACAGATACATTCCCAGGTACCAGAAATGTTTCACAAGGAGTCCAACCAGTACCAGCCCCTGCAGGAGTTATATTGAAGCATATAGCCTCGCATAAGCATAACAATAGGTGAAGTGACTTTTTTGATGTGGCAGTAATGGAGGGGAAACGCTGTGTGGAAATCATTATGTAGTTTGCCAAATTACTGCTAAGCATCTTAGACCAATCACTATCAATCACTAGGGTGGTACTGGTGTAAAGCTCTGTCAGTGTGGTCAGGGTGTGACAGGGTGGACTCCATCTCACTTGCTGTCTAGTCCAGAGTCTTCCTTCCTGATTCCCTCTAAATTTCCTTTCCTCATGTGTTGTGTCTTACAGAAGCATAAAACAATCTTCAATGACTATTGTGAGTAATTATAGTGTGTCTTTGGTGACCAGGCCACTGCATTGTTATAGTGTCATCTGTTGTGTCATGTATGAAATCTAAAGAAATGTGTTAGGTCTCTCAGGGACTCAGTGAGTAATGTGTGGTCCATGCTGTCAGTGGGATCAGAACTTGGGAGTCAGAAGGTAGTACTCAGATATGGTCACATGGAAATAAATAAAACCAATAAAAACATGAAAATTAAAAGAATAGAAAAAATACCAGATTAAATCAACTTATTTTACTTCCATTACAAGAAACCTTTCCAGGACATCCACATCAACTGGTAATGATCCCAAAGAACATTGTTTTCCTCCTTCAAGTGCTGCCAGTTCTAGTTCCACATCCTGCACCGAAGATAGAAATAATCTATCTATAAATATAGAGACATATCTTCCCTATATACTGTACTCTACATTCTGCAAAATTAAAATGACAAAGCCTGCTTATCTTGAGTGTTTGCACTCTGATTTCTACTGTAATGCTCAAATAAGACAATTATTTTGTCATTGGGTTATGAAAACAACTAGAGGAAGTCAAGCAGCATGCCTAATTACTAATTCATCATTCACGTTTTCTCAACATATAGCTAAGATACAAAAATGAATTATAAAAATATTATATTACATTAAATTATAGCACATTGTGTTAGGTTATATTGTATTATATTATAACAAATTATATCATATTGTTACTTATTATTACCATGTAGAATACAACTAATGAATACTTTATAATTGCATCAGTATCAATCACGGGGGTGGTACTGGTGTGAAGGTCTGTCAGTGCAGTCAGGTGTGGCAGGGTGGTCTTCCTCTCACTTGCTATCTAGTCCAGAGTCCTCCTTCCTGAGTCCCTCTAAATTGCCTTTCCTCATGAGTTGTGTCTCACAGAAGCATAAAACAATCTTCAATAACTACTGTGAGTCATTGCAGTTTGTCTTTGGTGACCGCAGGCCATTGCATTATTATAGTGTCATCTGTTGTCATATATGATGTCTAAAGAAATGTGTTAGGTCTCTCAGGGTTTCAGTGAGTTGTGTGTCAGGATTTAGTACTCAGATATGTTTACATGGAAATAAATATAATAAATAACAAGCATTTGTCAATGCCGAATGTTGTCTCGCTGGCATTGGCATTGGTAGTGCCGGAGTTAGAGATGCATTATAGGAATGGCAGTGAAGTATTGAAGTGATGCCAGCCCCACCCCCACCCTGTAGAGAGCGACAGGCATTGGGGTGTGCCTTTGGGTCGTCAGCTATAAATCATGCTATTGTACCACATCCTACCCTGTAGACACTGACAAGTGTTGTGGTGTGCTTTGGGGTCTTTGGGCATTATACTTACCCCATTCCATAAGGAAATATGCTGAGGGGTGTGCAGTACAGGAGAAGGGGGTGAACTTTGTGGTCAAACAGTGCAAGGCACACCACAATGCCTGTCACTGGCTGCAGGGTGGGGGTTGGGGTGGAATAGAATGAGCATTACAGCCGATGATCCCAAGTCACACCCCTGATGCCTGTCAGTCTCTACAGGGTGGGGTGCTACAGTTGGAAACCCTAACACCATAGGTGTGTGTTGGCATTTGCACTCCAAATTTTGAACATGGTCTTTTTGTGTGCCCACCTCATGAAAAGAGGCACAATCAGTTTGTTAGCTGAAAGGTGGTTTTGCACAGCGGCTATGCAATTTGGCAACACAGGGATGAAAACACATTTTGGGCAGGGTGTGGAAAATGACAACTGTATTGTTCATGAGGAGGCATAAAAAAATAGCAGCTTTGGAAATCTGGAGTGAAAATATGAAAAATTTGTGAAGTCATGAGCATGCATAGAAACTGCTCAACACACGTCCGTAACCCAATTATTTTTGGGAGTTTGTTAGCCACATTTTTAACATAAGCATTTTGGGACCTCCCTCATAAACAGTGGTGCTGTGATTTTGTTACTCTGTCCTTAAAGTTGATTTCCCACAGCAACCACGCTATTGTGTGCCACAGGTGCAGAAACACATTTTGGGCAGACTGTGAAAAATGACAGCTGTACTGCTCAAAAAGAGGTGTGAAAAAATGCCAGTGCTGAAATTCTGGCATGGAAATATTGCAAATTTGGGTTGTTACCAGGGTGCGTGGAAACTGCACAATGCACACCTATAACAGAGTTATTTTATGGACTTTGAGCACCAAACTTTCAACATAGGCATTTTAGGACCTCTGCTCATGAAAAGTGTCACTGTCATTTCCTCAAACTATCCTGAAAACTGATTTCGCACAGTGACTGTGTTATTCTGCACCAGACATGCGAAAACACATTTCAGCCAGGATATGTAAAATGACAGCTGTACTGTTCATCAGGAGGTGTGGAAAAATTACAATTAAGAAAATCTGCAGTGAAAATATTACAAATTCACGAAGTTACGAGTGTGTGTGGAAACAGTGCAATGCACGCTCGTAAAACAGCCATTTTGGGGATTTTTTTTTCCAAATTTGCAACTTAGGCTTTTTGAGAGCCCCCTTCATGAACAGTGTCACTGTCATTTTATTACTCAGTCTCGAAAGATGATTCCGTGCAATGACCGCAAAATCACCTTTCAAGACCGAATAACATCATGACAGTGACTGAATTCATGAGGAGTGGTCCCAATAACCCCATGTTGAAAATGTGGTGCAAAAATTCCAAAAACTGCCCGAGATATGCACCAAAGTTGAAAAAACTCTATTTATGCCATTATAAAGCTTACCCACATTTCTTCAGTTCGTGGTTGGCTTTGAAGTGTGCGGACGTGTTCACAGTCCACCGAAGGTCATTGTGCCACACTCTGGATGTAAGTATGGGGTGGCGGTGTGTGGAGAGGCAGGGTACACAGACGGTGAGCACGGGTTGTGGGAGAGAGGCAGGGAGATGGTGAGGGACCATTTTCTTTTTTTACAGGGTTAAAAAAAACATTGCAGGGTGTTTTTTCTTTTTCAGGGGATTTGGCATGATGGGTTGGGCTCTCAGCATGCCACCTAAGTTTTTTTGGGGGGATGCTGTAGCCAATGGGGAATTGGGCACCCCCCTCAGCACATAACAAATGGGGTGGTGCATTATGCCGATGGGGACTGGGCTCCCCTGTCAGCACATATATTGGAGCAGGGCATGCCGATGGGGGGATTGGGCACCCCCTAAGTCGGCATTATGGCAGGCAGTGTGCTGCCACGTAAATTTTTTTTTGTCACCAGGGAAAGCACATCTGGAAGTCTGTTGCATATGACGAGCTTTGCTCGCATTGCAGCAGATCTTTCCTTAGCTGTGCTCACCACATTATGTATTCATAGTGTGGTGCCAGCATGTAGGCTTACTGGGGAATGAGGGACAAACCTAATGATGCATGCCCTGCATTCGCTTAACAGTGGCCGTGCCTCCAAATCTGCTACTACCGCAATATGTTGACTGCGCATGCGCGAGCCAACATAAAAATATGAAAATTAAAATAGAAAATAATACCACATTTAGTCAATTAATTTTACTTCCGTTACAAGCAGCCTTTCCAGGACATCCAATTCAACTTGGGATGATACCAAAGCATATTAGTTTTCTCCTTCAAGTGATACCAGTTCTATTTCCACATCCTTTACCCAAGATAGAAATTATCTATAAATTTATTTATAAAGACACATCTTCCCTATATACTGTACTCTACATTTCACACAATTAAAATGACAGAGCATGCTTATCTTAAGTGTTCACTTTCTACTTTCTACTGTAATGCTCAGTTATTTTGTCACTGGGTTATGGAAGCAACTAGAGGAAGTCAAGCAGCATGCCCTATCATAAATTCATCATTCATGTTTTCTCAACATATTACTAAGATACAAAAATGAATGATAAAACTATTATATTACATTACATTAAAGGATTAATGCATGACAGGGTGTGTGTTGTGCTGGGATAACATCATGCCTGGGGTGATTAGGCATGAGGCTGCAGGCTGAGTGCGACTAATCACCCCAGATGTGACATTATCCCAGCACGACACACACCCGGGAGTGCATTATTCCTATTATGCAATGGCTCTATTGCAGAAAAAGAAAAAAAAAGCCTTGTTTAAAATATGTTTTAAAAATGTTTTAGTAATTTTGTATGTGGGTAGGTATAAATAGAGGAAAAATAGTCCTACTGTATTGTTGCTTTGTATATGTGTATGCTGTTTTACTTTTATACTTTGCTAGGTTAGTGTTCCACTGATTCCCCCCACCCACACACACACAGATAGAACAGAATGTTTTATTTAGAAGGTTAAATGATTTGATCCTGCAGCTGACTGGGGAACCTAGTGAAGATTGATGAGAAGCAAGTGGTTGTCAGCAGTCAAGTCTTTTGGTGAGAATCCCCACCCCACCCTCATCCTGACATTATTTTTTTCAGTTTTTGGTCTTGTTTAAGTTCTTTCGGTACCGTTAAGGTATCTCTTTACCAGGAGACGAAATGTATTGAAATGTATTTCTTAAGGGGAGGAAGAACAGCGCAATTTTTAGTGCGATGAGCGAGCATGTGCTATGACCAATGAAGCTGCTGAGCACTCGTTCGTTTTAGATTTTTCTGATCAGCATGAGGTTTTTTACATTTCAGTGTGTCATGGCTATCCATTCAAAAAAAATGGGATACCAAGACATGTGTACTTCTTGATACATTTCTTTTTGTCTGCTTTTCAGTTTGGGTTTTACAATCTGTAAGGTAGTGGCGAGTAGAGCGACAAGCAGAACAGCTAAGTGGGGACTGGAGACGCTGCTCATAGGCAGTGGAGAGATGTTTCTTTTTTGCACTATATGCGGTCCTCAATGTGCTGGGAGTAGAGCCGTGATGTTATGTCAAGATAACATCACGGCTCTAGTTCCAGACTGACCAATCAGAAAGCTTTAGTCTTTCTTGCCATTGTATAATATACTATATTATCTTATGTTAGGTAATGTTATATTATGTTATAAAAAATTATATCATATTGTTACTTATTATTACTACCATATAGAATACAACTAATGAATACTTTATCATTGTATGAACTTTATTAATCTACTCTTTATCCTCATCCTCTTGAAATGTTATAAATTCCATATAAATTAAATTAAGTAATATTTTTTTAAATTATAATTAAGGTATGTAGATGATCTTCTATATAAAATATTATCAGTACTGGTGGTAACTGTGGCTGCTGGTAGTACATGTTCATTCCCGCTGGTCACATGGGGCTCAATTTTCAAATGTGGACATTTGGTGCAAGGTACATGCACCAAAAATAATTGATTCAAGTGGCAACTTGTGCCAAATGTTGCAGCAATCCTGATTTTCTAATGCAAGCTGCATCAAAAGTGAGATGCCAAGCCCTGAATCTTCCCTGTGCCACCCTTGCACCAGAAGAGGTGGTGTGCCAGAAAGTAAGGGGGCTTGCATCACAGCAGGGCTGCAGCATCCCCTTATTTGGCATTTTGGAAGCTCTGCCATGGTCACACAACACGGTTGAGGTCAAACTAGCCATAAGCTGGTGTAAGGGACCTGTACCAGCAGTCTGCAGGGAGGTGAGTGGGGGGGGCACCTGCAAGGTGTAGAGCCAAGGCTGAGGGACCAGTGTGGGTGCTGAATTGGGTGGCAGGGGCACAGTAGCTTTGGCAAGGTATGGGGTGGCACCAGGCAGAAGTGTCATGGCCAGTTGGACAAAGCTGCTTGGACCAGGTACACTGTTCTTGGCACACACAGACACTGCACCAGACCCCAGGTGCCACCAGCCCTGGCACCTGTCCCTTAGCTGACGTGGTCCTCTACATGCAGTGGGTGGCATAGGCTGCAGGGTACTAGGTGCAGTTGGTGGACAGGGATGTTTCCCTGGCACTGTGACATTCCCCTGATAAACAGCCTGCCATGTGAAGCCATGCTGATGCTCAACTACACTGTCAGGGACCAAGTCAGGTATGAGGCAGGTGGCAGGGCTGGTGGCATCTGGGGGTCTGAGATAGGGTCCATGTGTGCCTGCTAGGGCGTACCCTGTCATATCATCTCAGTCCCACTGACCAGGGCACATCCACCTGGTGCCACCCCTGTACCCTGCCATAACCACCATGCCCCTGTCACCTACTATGGTACCCCCACTGGTGCCCCTACCCTGTGCCATTTCCTTGTAGGCTTCTTCTCCCCCTCCCAACTTCATGATTAGATCAGGGTTGCACAGATGGGGAGGCTTGACTGAACCCTCCATAAAACCCCTCCAGTGTGCCAGTTGTTTACCACAACACTGTGACTGTTGCAGCTCTTGGGACTTTGGGACAGGGACACCCTTTCTGCTGGAATAGGGTGCAGGGTCCCTGATGCTCCCAGAGTTTGCTGAACCTGTGGATTGGCACACTGTGCATTGATCTAGCAGCCAGCTTGAAATCAAACCCATGGAGTATTTAAAAAATAAACTGTTGCATACAAATTGGTTTGACCCAGCCATGAATGGGAGTAGGATGAGTGACTGCAATTCACAGGTCTTTATAACCTTGTTAGTCCCCAACTGTGTGTGTGTGTGTGTGTGTGTGTGTGTGTGTGTGTGTGTGTGTGGATAGATAGACATACAGACAGAAAGACAGACAGACAGAGATATAAGAATAGATAGACATTGACAGATACTGTATAATCCCTTATTTCCACACTCCCTTTTTTGTGGAGTCAGCTGTGGATCGTGTTTTAATGCAAACTTATATTAGAGGGATTACGGCCAAAATGCCGGATGATGCCAGATAGCTGTCAGCTTCCACAAATTACACCATTACACTAATCTCTTTAAAAAGATCACACACACTCCTCTGCATTTGTATTCTTACTGCCAAGATATCATTGATCCAGTGGCTAAAGAAGAAACCTGCTGTCAAACGGGACCTTAGCAGTGAGCCTTTTGATGCTGCAAATCTGAATAAGAGTGCTGTGGTACCACTGAAAGTGGCTGAGTCTACAGTACAGGAATTGTCAACAACAGCTTCTCCACCTGCAAACAAGTACTGCACAGATTATGCTTCTTATTCTGGCTCTGTGAGATTGAAGCTGGAAATATGCCATCAAGGATGGCATAATGACAGCCATTAACTTTTACCAGTCCCATTGCTAAGCAACAGTCAATAAAAGTACAGTGTGTGGCTTCATTAAAGACTACCTGTGTAAACTGAGCCAGAGCCCAGACCCAAGCAAACTACCCTGAGCTAAACACTAGACCATGAGTTAGGCCAGAGCAGCTGCTGAAGGATATGGGCACAGAGCTCTGAAACATTATTATAAGCTTGCAGCCAGAGGGGGCAATGATAAATGTCAGAGTGGTGTCTACAGTAGTGGCTGGTACTGTGAAAGTGCACAACACTGAGCAGCTATGCAAGACTAGTGGACACCTGTCTTTTAGCTGGCAATGAACATACAAACTATTGAGCTGCATTGGGTATTCCAAAAGAAAAGCAACTACAGCTTGGGAGAATAACCCTATTAGACTTCCCTCAGCTGAGAATACCTTTTTAAAGCACATTGCCATTGCCTGAAGCCAGGAAGTAATCCCACCTGATCTGATTATCAACCTGAATGACACTGGGGTTCAGCTTGTCCCTTGCAGGCTGTGGACCATAAAAACCACTGGTGCTAAACAAGTTGAGGTAGCAGGATTGATCGGCAAATGGCAAGTGTCACTAGTCCTTCTTTGTTTAATGACTTGTGATCGACTACCACAGGTCATCTACAAATGAAAAACACACAACTACCACCCTGCCTTTACTTTCCTGATGGTTGGTTTATAAGTCACTCTGACAACCACTGGGTGAGCAGTGAAACCATGCTGCTGTATACTGAACAACTGGTTGTTCCGTACATTTCCCAGAATGGTTCCATGTCATAATAGTGATCACAAAACAGTGATCGCTATTATGGCAAGTGTATATCACCAAAAAGCATATCGATGATATACACTTCATGGTGACCACACTTCTGGGAACACTTGGTGTTTTTGCGGAGGGGCTGCATCTCCCCCACCCCCCCTTACAGGGGGCTTTTCCACCTACTCCCCCCTGATTTTGGACTACCAACTCCAGGGAGTGCAAGTCGGGGAGGGGGCAACACTTGGTGCAGGAGTAAAAAAATAAATGGCAACTGCAAGCAGTGGCAAAATTTCCTCCCCTGGTCGATCCCAAACCCAGTGCCTGTTCCACCTAAGCCAGCCACCCTCACCACCACACCACAGAGCAGGCTTGGCTGCAGCATGCACACGCCCCTACCTAAACCCTGTTCCCTGTCTCTCCCCTCCTCCTCCCTATCCCTCCCCTTCCCTTCACCCTTCTCTCTGTTCCATCACTACCCTTACAGGGTAGCGCATAATGATAACACTAAAAATGAGTTGCTGTTTTTGCAGTAGCTCATTTTTTAATCACTATCATTACTGGATACCTTCGAGTATCAAGGAACAGCTGGGCTTACATGCAGATTGGTAATCAATGGTGATATTCCATCTCTTCAGAGGTCATACTTCGGTGGAGATGATTTCACCCCTAGAAAACAATAGCATTATACTGACCTACAATATCAGCATTCCACACGAATCTGCTTTAGCATTTCATCTTGACCGTAAATAACATTTTCAAAGATAAGCTGAAGCAGAAATTTAAAAAATTGCATGCTGATGCCATCAACAAACTGCTTCACAATGAATCTGCTGGGGGGACATTAATATTCACTTTAAGATGCATACAGGTAAAATAAAGCATGCAGAGTGGCTTGTTCCGTGGTTCAGCAGAATGAAAGAGCACCAGCAGGATATCCTGAATGTATTTTCACATATTAGAATCCTAGAAACCCACACAGATTGTCTGAATATGTAGAGTTACTAATAATTTGTTTTCAGCATCCCTGCTGAAGTGTCAAAGTGTCTAACACCATTTTAGCATTCTTTCATTCCCCCTTTTCTTTTCCCTAATAAAGTACAGTATTTTTAGCAGATAAATCATGCTGAACATTACTTTCATCCAACCCAAACTACAGTGTAACTACACACTCACCAGAAACAGAATATTTCCCAATTATGTCTCTGAAAGCATTCCTATCATAGCAGATGGAAATCCACTTTTAGATTAGATACAGCTAAAAAGAATAAACACAAATAAAAAACTCTTCGCCGAGCACCATGGTGCAGTCAATTAGTGTCAGCACCTTGGTGTTTTGTGCAATTTCCATTCATGAAGCATTACAGACCATTACTGCCATAGAAAGCAATCCAAATTGGAATAGGAATGAAGCCTGGACAAATAAACACATAAAAATTCTGGAAACATAGTGACATACTGTAAACTTTACCGAGCACTGCGATGTGGCCACACGGTATCAGCATTTTTTTCATTTCTTTTTTCCATGGCAAGTTTATATCCAGAAAAAATGTTCATTCTGTTGATACAGCAGAAATAAATTTGCTGTGGAAACAAGATATTATACTGTAGACAAATAGAGATAGATTATACAGGCATGGTAGTGCCTGTGTATAAGGGTTGCATTGGGGTTTCTTTAGAAAAGGACATTTATAAATGTCTTTGATCTTAGGACTGTAAAATTTATCATGCATCATCTCATTCTTAGTGTCTACTAATGTGGAAAGATGTATAGAAATCTGTTTGTCGATTATGTATTTATTGATTGTTGAATTTATGTAGTTTTGCTCATTTTTGAAACAAAATATTTGCCCAAATGTAGAGAGAAAAAAGTACAAGTAGTTAAGTTATGAAACTTATAGATTTGTTAGATGTTATGGAGGAATAGGTCTGTTTGGTGAAAACATGTTAATTCATTTTGTAGTTATTAACAATATTTGTTTGCACATGCTCAGTTTGCCAAAGCAATAGCTAAAAAAAACTACAAAAGGTTACATTTTGAAACTTGATGGTTTGTTAGATGTTATGGAGATGTATATCCTTTTGGTAGTTTGGTAAAAACATGTTAATTCCTTTTTGAAGTTATTACTTTTCATTTTATTCATTAAAGGTTATAGCCATTGAGCATAGCTCATTTACAATGGTGACCCATGAGAAGCAAATTGCATACAATTACAGACAGTATGCACACAGAATAATTATAACATTTATGTTACACACATAGTTTCAAAAATAGACAGATTGTACAAAACAATTAGAAGCATCCTGTGCTGATGTTTGGTGCAGAAACCAATGTTTACGAAACACTTGTCTATGTCTTCTGTTGGCACCCTTTGCAAACTGTGTGAGCGGCCTTTTGGCATCATGCATTTCTGCTTAAAGTTGAACCAGCATAATATTCTGTGGTGAATTGCATATACATCCCATGATGCTTTGCATTGTGGGGGCATGTGTGATTTTGTATTTCTTTGAATCTTGGCTTCCTGGCCAAATGCCCTTTGGGGTAACCATTGCCTCAGTGCTTCTGCACAGAGGTTCTTTGTCTTTTAAATTGTTTTTTGTTTTAATTGGGTTCACCACAACATAATCCAGATAGACCATCTTTGGTTAGCTGGTTCATTCCACTGAGGTGTCAAACAGACAAGGCATACTGATGAGTCCTGGTAGGATGAAACATGTGTCTATGTCTTCTGTTGGCACCCTTTGCAAACTGTGTGAGAGGCCTTTTGGCACCATGCATTTCTGCTTAAAGTTGAACCAGCATAATATTCTGTGGTGATTTGCATATGCAGCCCATGATGCTTTGCATTGTGGGGGCATGTGTGATTTTGTATTTCAATGTTTCAATGTTGCAACTTGTAGAGACCACCAATTAATTTTTCTACCTTACAGCAAGATATGGTAAGATGCATGCATCAGCCCTATTGCAAGATACAAGGACCAAGTATGCTTCATGTTTGTACTTTCTATATTATGACCTTAAAACAAATAACGAAGGTTATCCAACATTGCTTAGCTACTAGGCAAACATTCTGTTTCTTGTTTTTGTTACAACTGTCTGAGGCTGTCCAGAATGAATAGTTCCGCTGAGTGGCCATATAATGTTTGTATTAACTCTGCTTATGCTAGGGGTTACTGAGAAGACAAAGCTCTCTCCTTATCACAGTTCTAACTAGCTTGGACTTGTTTCACTGAGGTTCTTATCACAATGTGTGCAAGAGAAATATTGAGCTAACTACATACCAATGAAAGTTAGTGTTTCTGCTTTGTGCCTTATTTGTCCAATATACCCAGTGTGTGGCAACATGTAATATATAAATATATATATTGTGCTACCATAGTTAGGGTTGAGGAGCCATTTCTATGTTAAACCCCAAATTTCGAACCTTAATAACTTTGCAACCGTTTGACAGATTTGCCTGAAATTTGGAATACACGATCAAGACCCATAGACCTTTAGATCTGCCAAGGTTTGTACTGGTCAGATACACGGCTGTGAAGTTATTAAGCATGATCTGCACGTGCATTTACACTTTTTCTCAAATTCTATGGTCGTGCCTACAGGTCACGGTTTTGGCACTTAACTATTTAAAATCTTCAGGGAACGTGGCCAGGGTCTTGGTAATGTGCCTTTCAAGATTTGGTGAAAAAATATTAAATGGTTCAAAAGTTATTCAAAAAACAATTTCCCATTATAAGTCAATGGGAAAAGTTAACAAAAAGTTAGACAGTGTCGCAAATGCATTTATACTTTCGCAAATGGCCCTGTTACTTTCGCAAATCCGCCATCTTGTTTTCAGTTAGTGATAAGAAAAATGCTTGGCATTTAAATTTGGGACCCTCTAGCAACCTAATTATTTTTGTATTCACCTAGTCGGACCCTGAGGATGCTAGCCTTGTCTTTATTTGGGGGTAAAACACCACAGAAATATGTTTTTCAAACTTCTGGAAAGAATACTTTACTTAAAAGTACTTCAGTGCTCCACAAAGTGTCATGGAATTTTTGCGGAAGCTTTAATATTGAGAAAGTACTTTTCTAGTCTGTGGGAAAATGTCAGCAATTCTTTGGCACTCCACTGCAAAAGAACGGTTTGGAGTTTTGGGCTGAAATTTGGAGAGAACGTAGCTGACATCTCACATATGTGCCTTTCAGTGTTTTGTTGAAAAAATATTGCATGGTGGCAAAGTTACGGTACTCCAAATTTGACACCTTTTCCCATAGGATAACATTTCAGCGCCCAACACATTACAGGAATCCTTTGGCACCCTGCTGCAAAATACTGGTTTGGTCTTTTTTCCTGAAATTTGAAGGGAACACAGCCAACAGCCAAAAGATGTGCCTTTCAGTGGTTTGGTGAAAAAATATTACAGGGAGGCAAAGTTATGGCACTCCAAACTTCTCTTTTCTACCCATAGGATAACATTATGGCGTTCGCCGTGCCTTTCAGGGCCCGTATCTCGGAAACGGTGCGAGATACGGACTTTTCATCAGAAAAGTACTTAGCCCCCTAATGGGGGCAAAGTATAAAACTAGCCAGGACAGTTGTAAATCATATGACTTTTAAATTTTTTTTCTACATCGTACGGTTCCTGAGATATAACCAATTTAGTATTCCAAGTCCTCATTTTCTGCTCCGATACCCATTATTATGCATACATTCTCTGTACTCACTGTCTTTCTTTATGCAGCTTTTGGGGAAAACCAGCCTGTGTGCTTACATTACTGTTACCGTTGCCCTTTCCGCTTGCGGTTCCGTACTCGTTTCACTTACCGTTGACGTCTATGCCACCATGTGTGTTATCCTTTGTGTTTTCCTTTGCGCTTGTGTTTCTGTTATTTTTTGCCATTTGTGTCTACAGTACTGTTTCTCTTTCTGTTTCACTTTGCATCACCGTGCCCATTGACATTTCCGTTTGCTGGCACCATGTTACTATGTGACAACACATCACATGGCAGACCGTTCCCGTCTATGCCACCGTGTGCATTACCCTTTCTGTTCTCATTCGCACTTGCATTACCATGTGTGCCACTGTTAGTGCTTCTGTTTGCATTGCTGTTCCTGTTACTATGCCACAAGACATCACATGGCGGGAGGGCCCCACACTCCCTCCGTTGCATTACATTCACTATTTCTCATTAGCATTCTCAAAAAGAAGGGAAATTAGAGGCAAAAAACTCCATTTAATGCATTAGTTAGGGTTGTTCCACAGCAACAAAAGTGAGGAAATTTGGTGTTAGGGTTGAAACCCCTTGGACCCCCCAGTCCACCCCCAACCGGCATTGGGGTGTGCATTGGGGTCATCAGTCTAACTCTCCCCATTCTCCTATACTTCTGCTGCTTTACACATGTGATGGGGTGAGAGTTAGGGCTGATGACCCCAATGCCTACCCCAGTGCCAGTTGGGAGGGTGGGCTGGGGGTCCAAGGAGGGTTTTCAACCTTAACACTGAATTTCCTCACTTTTATACTGTGGAACAACCCTAACTAATGCATTAAATGGAGTTTTTGGCCTCTAATATATATATATATATATATATAAATATATATATATGCCCTGTGGGGATCCTGTGTGACAGTCCAGCTTTAGAAGAGGTATCATGTTATACAGGAGCTTATCTGGTCCCCACAGGTAAATACCTGTTCATTTCTTGTGCTGTCTGGTAATAAATTGTTTTGTTCACTACATCTTTGGTCTTGGGTCATGCTTTCCACCATCAGGTCACAAATTCTGCCAGCCACATTAGTAACAATTGATGACTTGGGCAGGACCTGTTTTCGATAGAACTAATGAAAATAGATGAAAGGTAATGGTTTAGGATATTGATAATTGTTGAGAGCCTTCACCTCCTGTTCAACTTGCAGGATGGCCTTTAGTACCTCCGCTGCTAGAACACATAGCTGTGTGGCTGTTGTGGTTGAGGTGAGCTGGTAAGCCTTGATCCCTGGTCATTACAGTTGTCAAGACGAAACCTCCACAAAATGGCCAATAGTTCTGAGCTTAAATTAGATGTCTTGAAACTTCTTACCTCCCATGGAGGTCGGGGTGATTTTGTGCAGTATGAGAAGCACCAGAGCAATGCTGTACAATATGTAGAAATGGTGTGCATGGAGGGGAAGCTTAAGGCTAACAAAAGAGAAAAGAAAGGTTTATTGGTTGCTGCACTGTCATCTGTCAGTCTTTAGAAGGTAAGGTGTCTGCTCTGAAGGAAGAGCTGAAATGTAAAAGGAATGAAATTTGTAAGTCAAGAGATGAGGTGGGACAGATCAAGCAGGACAAGAATGGGGAAGTAAGTAAATTGCAAGTAGAGAATTGAAAGGTACAGCAGGAGATATTGCATATATTGCATTTAAATAGCTTTCTTACAAGTGTGAATGATTCATTGCAGAGTGAAAATAATGAGTTGCGAGAGGAGTTGGATGAGTGTGAGCAAAAGCTAGATGCAGAGACAGGGTACAAGTGTGAAGTTTTCACTGTGTACTAGGTGTTGCAGGGACATCTTGCTGAAGGGAAGGCTGGCATGAGTGTTGATCATGCAGGGTGTAGGAAAAAGTTACAGAAATTATATAAGCAAGTGACGATACTGAAGGAACACCTAAGGGCTACACCTATGGTTTTGCCAATTGACTTGCTGTCCTCTGATGAGGACAATGATGTTGATGGTGGACCCTGGGGATCCAGAGGGTGGCATCGACCCCAACTGGTAGCTGTCATTGATGAAGATAATGAAGCTACCATTAAAGACATGATAGCAAAAGCCACAGAGAAGGCCATCCAAAGGACCCAGACTCCACAGGTTACAGGGAACCTAACCAAACATACTGTAAAACATGCTACAGATCAGGAAATACAGACACAGGCCATAGCAAGTGCAGCCATGACTGATATGGCAGAGGCTACTGCTAAAGTCTATGCTCCCATGTCTCTGTCTTATGCCCTGGAAATGCAAAATGCCCTTCAATCTGCCCATGCTATCCAAAACATTGTGGATAAAATCAACCATATGATCCCTGGTGACAACCTCAGTTGCAACCTGGATACAGTGTCTCAACATTGTCAAATGTTGCGCCTTTCCCAGGACAACCAAATCAGAGCTTTAAAACAGACCACTGAGCCCACACTTTGGACAAAGTTGCTGGAGGAAGCCTGAAGGGACACCAGGATACCATTTAATGCTATTTCAGTGCAGCTTCTGGTAGCCAATAACCCAAATGTGGTTGTCGTAATGCTATCATTGCAAATCAAGCAAAACAGTAAAGAAAGCCCAAACCAATAAGAGAGCCAACTATGGTCAGCTTATGCTATTGGCAAAGAACTGATGAAGGGATGCCTAATAAGGACTCCCTGGAGTACAAATGCTTGTTCCTTTAAAACCTTCTCCCAGCAGTCCAGGAAAGGGTGGATGTGCTGGTCATTCCTGAACAGGAGGACTCAGTCAGATTTTGCAGCATGTGGAGTGAGTCTATTAGATCCATCAGAAGGACTAAGGCTCAAATTCCAGATCCAAAGTGGTTGTTATTCAAAATGACTTGAGGCAATCTAATCAGTATGAGGAAGAAGGAAAACCCCCAAATCATCAGATGAACGGGTCCTCATATAATTGATGAAATAAAGAGAGGAGGGGCCATGAAGGGTCCAATAACAAGGGGAACCAGCAATGGATACTGGGACCCCCATACTGAGATTTATTCCCTGAAGTGCAGGAGCTCAGGACATATCAGGCCCATTGCAAATCCTAACATGTGGCAGTGGACACCTCAGAAACTGCTTCCACCATGGGGGAGGCAGAGCAGCAACCAATATGCTGAAGTCAGTGTGGATCAATGAAACATGGATCCTAACCTTTTTGATCAGGCTGAAAAGTTGTTGGCATTCACCTGACAGTGCCAGGCCAGGTGTTTGTAATTGTTACCTGCCTAAAGACCGATGACTCTAGTCATCTGAGTGTGATAGCTCTGGTAGGGGGGCCATTAACTTTAAATGTTTCATGACACAGGCTCAGCCATTTCCGTATTACATCAACTGATCTTGAGCATTTATAATAGTCCATGGGACAGTCAGATTTTGCCCAGTCTTTTTTGGGGATCGAAGTAAAAACCTATCAGTCAATTCTGATACCAGTTGTCATTGGGACACTAGAGGCACAACAACATTTTGACCTCATGAAACTTTCATGTCTCCAGAACATTTTAGGATTTCCTCTCCCAACATGGGTGAGTGGTGGATCTTGCCAATAGGCTATTTTTTTCATGTACTAGGTTTAAATTGTGTGTTGCTCATCTCCAATTGCCATGTTGTGGCTACAGTAAAAACTAATGATGCAGAATACGACATCATCATTGTGTTTCAGCAGCATTCACTTTTTAAGCAGCTATGAGCAATTCTTGAGCAATATCAGGGAGCTTTCACTAAACACAAAGTATGACTGCAGAAAAATGAATGCCTTCATACGGGCTATTGGTGGAGATCCACCATGTCAAAGAGAATACCCATTCCCTGCAGAGGCAACTCCCTCTCTTAAAGGTGCTATCAAGTCACTTCTAAAACAGCAGGTGATCAAGCCTTGCATCTCTATGGGTAACTTTCCAGTCTTACCTGTGAAAAAGCCCAATGGCACCTGGAGACTGACAATAGATTACAGAAAGCTATACCAAGTGACCCCAAGCTATGCACCCATGGTGGCCTCAGCTCCAGATGTGCTCAGACTTCTTAGGCCCGAGCACAAGTGTTTTTGTAATTTGGATATTTCCAAAAGTTTCTGCTCACTGCCATTGGACCCAGAGAGCCAGTACAAGTTTGCATTCACCTTTGAGGGGCATCAGTTCATGTTGACATGTCTCCCTCAGGGGTTTCACAACAGCCCCTCCCTCTTCTACATCTACATGAGAGATGCCCTGCAGAATTTTTCTACCCCAGAGTGTCTGCTACAATTTGTGGATGACCTCCTCCTGGTGACCACACAAAGAACAGCACCTGCAGTTGTTCACTGAGCTCTTTGTTCTTCTACAGCACACAGGTCTTAAATGCAATCCCACTAAATCCTAGACCTGCCTTTCTGCAGTTCCTTTCCTTGGCCTAAAGGTCACTACAGAGGACAAGAGCTCTGCCCTTGACTAGGTGCAGGGCATTCAAGACTTACCTCTAACCACCAGTATATCAACTATCAAATGCCTTCTGGAAATGGTCAACTGCTCAAGGGACTTAATTCCTGACTTCGCTCAAAAGGCTGTGCTACTGTATTAATTGCTGAAGAAGAACACCCTCTGGCATTGGGGACTGGAACATACAGCTGCAGTAGCCCTCTTAAAGGATGCTTTGGCAAAGACCCCAGCCTTGATTAACCCAAGCCCTGACCTGCCCTCCACCTTGAAGTGGCCACCTCTGACACCACCCATGTCTGTGATTCTGTCCCAAATGGTACGTGGTAGCCTCAGGAGCATTGCTTATGGCTCACAGGTCCTCTCACCAGTGGAACGGAAATACTCCTTGTGAGAGACACTTGTTAGCCACCACCTGGGCTGTCTTACACTTCACCTATATCATGGGTTTGTATCCCATTGTACTGTACACTAACCATACTCCAACCAATTGTCTCTTGTTGGACAATGAGAAGGATGGCAATGTCTCTAATGCTAGACTCAATTGCTGGTCTCTCCTTTTACAGGACAGAGATATCACTGTGTATCCCACCAAAACCCCTTCCAACCTTGCCCATGGACTCCTCTATGACAAGGACCCACATGAATGCGGTCTTCAACATTTGTCCTTGCCGGAGCCCAGTCCCTTTCTGAAAGACACTGAAGCCATTCTGGCTGACCCCACTGTATGCCAAATCTTCACAAATGGTTCCTCCTTTTCTCATGAGGCACAACAAGTAACAGGGTTGGGACTATTCATACTCTGCCTGGTGAGGGGGATGGTAGAGGTGGCCAGGCAGTGTACTGTAGGATACTCATGGTATGCAGAACTAGCAGCCATTGTGCATGCAATGGAGGTAATGCAGAAAGAGTAGGGGGATGATATCCTTTTTTCTGATTCCTCCTGGGTTTGCTACTCCTTCACAGAATACCCTTTTGGAAGGTCCAGGGTACTCCTCCTCAGATGGTACTCCAGTCAAACACACAGACCTGTTCCAATACATTATCACCTTGGCAGAAGCAGTCACCTTTAAGCTGTATGTTCATAAGGTGAAGTCTTACTCAAAGACTGCTCTCATAACATGAACAGAATGATAGGACAGACACCTTGTCTAAATAGGGTGCACTGATGGGGATGTATGGGTTATGCCTACTCAGAAATTCTCTCCCATGGCAGTGCAAAAGTGAAAGCAAGACCACACATTGGATTTGGCCATGGTGAAAATATTGGATCCTGAGATAGAGAGGCACATGGTCACCTCTCATGACAGACAGGAGTGTCTGCTCAAAATAATCTTAAAGGACATAATGACAAATTGCATCTCTAGCCAAATAAGAAGCTAGTCTTGCATAATGCTGAAGGTGTTGTGCTGTGAGTGGTTTCTCAAGAATTTCAGTCAGAATATATCCACCAGGTGCATGACATGCCCACTGGTGGCCATCAGGGTATAGAAAAGACACTGCAGAGGTTAAAAATGGTGGGTTCGTGATCTGGTGAGGTGGCAGATGTCCAATGCTACATAGATAACTACATCACTTGTGCTCATAACAATCCCATTCCCACTAAGAAAAATTCAAAATTGCTCTCCCAGAGACAATCAGGGCCCTGGAATGCTATACAGATGGATTTCATCAGACCCTTACCAACCACTGCTAGTAACAACAAATACACTCTGTTCATCACAGATTTATTCTCAAAATGAGTAGAAGCATTTACCTGTAAGAATGTTACAGCAAAGGCCACAGCTAAACTTAGTAGAACAGGTCTTCAAGATGGGGCCTACCCCTTAAGGTGGACTCAGACCAAGAGTCACAGTTTACAGGTGAAATAATGCAGGAATGCTTCAGAATGTTAGGGGTTAAGCAGAAATTCCACATCTCCTACCAGTCACCGTCTTCAGGCGAGGTGGAAAGGGCTAACAGGCAGATTAGATAATGCTGACAAAGTTTGTGAATCTAAATGCAAAAAATTGGGATACCCTATTACCCTTACTCCTGATGGTGATCCGGGCCACCCCGGCTGCATCAATGCAGTATACACCATTTGAGGTGATGACAGGCTTGCAGATGAGTTTGCCAGAACATTTATGATTGAATGGTAATACTCCCACCATGGATACAGTGTCGACTGACACCTATGTCAAGCAGTAGCTGGAGAATTTGGTTGAATTACACTCTTTGCTGCTCGCACATCCCAGTAAAGATTCAAAATGTATTTTGAAAAAATGTCAAGGAATTGGACTGGCAAGTGTGTGACAGTGTTATGGTATTGAAATATTCAGTGCCACCCAATTTCCTGTCTGGATTGGCCCTTTCAATATTGTAAACAAACTCAGACCATCTGTGTACCAAGTACGGCTCATGGACCACAAGAAACCACTGGATAAGTGGTTTCATGCCTACCAGTTGAATCTCTTTAAAGGGCATGTTTGAGTCATCCAACTGTGTTGAGGGGGGCACCTTCATCTGTTTATACTTTATCTTTTCAGAATGTTGGTAGCTGCTGCTACCTCCCTCTGCCTGATCGAATGTGCAGTAAAGGGCCAACATGTGTGGTATGAACCTGTCCCACCAGTGCAAGCCAGTACAGGGGACACCATTCTCCTTCCCATCAGGGCCTTTGGAGGAACTGTAGGAATGACAACATGTAGGGATCCTGGGAATGTCCATAATAATGCCTGGGAAAATGGATAGGCATGCCCTTCTCAGTGGTATAAGGATAGAGTGCTTGGGTATGAAAATGGCTCTCTTTTGGTTAAGGACATTACACAACAGGATGAGGGCATCTGGAATGCCACCATTCTTGTCAAAGACACTGCACAGACATTAACATGCGAGCATATAACATGGTGGTACTAAAATTAACTTTACTCTCCACTCCTTCCCCTACTTTGAAACAGACTCACACTCCCAAGCCTAAAACCACCTTTTAGACTAAAACTGTATAATGCCTTGAGGTGAAGACCAGTCTGTCCAGTGGCCTAACTGCAACTACAATCCTGGGCACTTTGCTGAATAATGTTCAATTTATGCACATGCCTATTGTTTTTAACATCTCTCATTGGGACATGTCAGAATTTGGACATCATGCAAACACCAAGTGTCACTGTTTCATGCTTCTATGTTAAGTGATATTATAGCAGTATACCAGGCCCTAGCCCAAGACCCTGTAGCAGGGCATGAAAAATCAGAACAGCACAGCATATTCCATACAGAGCACCTGAAAAGGGACCTGGATGGAATGGCTGGATCAGTATCATGTATATTTGGTTCTGGGATGTCAATTTTGAACTGAGCTGATATAGAACACATTAGGTGGTAAGTTGGGTACTTTGAGGCAGAGGAGTCCAACATGGTGGTAAGACCCATGCTCCACAGTCTGATGGCTTGGCCACTGAGGAAAGGTTCATGATATACAATATGCACTACATAGCAAAGCTGTTTAGTGAACACCCAAGCTAAGATTAATGAATTAGTTGCAATAAACAATGTAGAGGCTCAAATACACTATCTGGTTAGGGAAATCATTTGTACCACATATGGTGGCTATGTATTAAATACTATAACAAACTTGTTCAGGGATGTGGAAGCTGGCCATATCCCAGATATTATTCAAGATTCACTATTGGCCCAGTGATACTACCCTCACTGTACACAGTCAGAGTGCATAGAGATGTCCAAGAAGTACAGTATGTTAAAATTTCCTTTAGTACATTCAGAAATTTGGGCTATAGTACACCACATAAGGGGTGCTCTGATCCTTTTATTTGCTACATAGAAAATATTTTTTTAAGTAAGTGTAATCTCGGAGAGATGCACACCGAGACATGTGCATTGTGGCATGTGTCCAGCATGTCTGGCAGGTGCATTAGGATCCAGGAAATAGACATTGTATCAAGTTGATACTCAGGGCACTAAATAAAAAAACAAGGTAGGAGGAACATTAGCTTACACTAGTGCACCTAGAACATAAAACATCTAGTCAGAGACAGAGGTTATTGAATGTTTAAATAACATCAGAGGTATTCTTGCAGGTACTGTATATATTCAATAGTTGCTTATCCTATGTGTTGCTAAAACATAGGTTGATCACGGGTCCCTACAGGGATCTCTAGGGTTCAATCAGAAATTGTAGACACTAGACCTCACTTGTTGTAGTGTATAACAGGAAAAGTTTGATATCCAGATTGGGAATACACTGTTTCAGATTAATCACAACAAGAAAAACAACAAAATGGAGAGTGTGAATGTGACGAATGTATTGAGCCTATTAGTAGAGAAAGGTGCTATTATACAATGCTCAAATTGTCTGATGTATATACCAACAGAACCCTCAGTTGTTAACACTGAAGCATGTAATAAATGTCAGCTTCTTATCACTTTATAAGATGAAAACATAAAACACATTGATGAATTATCTCAATCGAAAAATATTGCTAATATACAAAGTTTTGTTCAATCAGTGAACAATGAATAAGTCATATCTAAATAAGATGAATCTAACAAAAAGAAAGAGAACAGAACACAGTAATGACAGGAGTAGTGATTCTATAGAATCTGAAAGACATCAGAAAAAGGTCAGGGAAGATGGTTCAGCACAGGATGCAGTCTGGACCAAGGTTATATATAGGAAAAAAGAAAAAATATATCAGTCCCAGTGAAAAATTTTAATCAGAAACCACACATGGCTCTGACACAAATTCCCACTCAAAATAGATTTTCAGCACTGGATGTTCATCAAGGTGAAAAGGACAACATGGATGAACCAGCCCCTCCTACTAAGCCCGTACTCCCCGAGAGACTGGTCATTGGTAATTCCATTATAAGAATCATGGATTCCCACATCTGTAAAACTGCCAGAGAAACTACAATAGTACCATGTCTGCCAGGAGCTAGAATTAAAAATGAAGAAGATATTTTTGATACTATTAAGCTACCTGAAATATCTGTAGTCATTCTGCACTCTGGTATTAATGATATAGGCAGAGGACACGAAAAAGACATATGTACTGAATTACTTGATTTAGCTCATAAATATAAAAGTAAAAGACATCAAATAGCCATCTCAGTAATTCTACCGACATTTGGGCCACACAATCAGAAAAATCTAACAATTCAAGGAATGAATACTAGGTTGCAAAACTGGAGTAAAAATTGTGATATGGCCTTCATTGATAATGGCATTCATTTTACAAAAAAAGAAAAAAAAAGTTCTCAAATCATGGTCTACATTTAAGTAAAAATGGGGCAAGGCTCTTAGCAGAAAATCTTGAAGAAACCTTAAATTTACTGTGTCTTAATTGACTAAAGGGAGGAACAGTCAACAATAATATTCCACCAAAAATAAACAAAAATAGTAACGCCAATAAACCCAAACTGAATCAAAAGTTGTGTAAGGATCTTTCCTTTCTCTCATTCTATGCTAGGAGCATGAACAAAAATATTGATGACCTGCATGCACTTATAGCTACCAAGCCTTATACTATCATTGCAATTTGTGAGACTTGGTGGTCTGGTAAGATTGAGACATGGGAAGCAAAACTGGAGGAGTACACTCTATTTAGTCAGAAAAGTGAATCTAAATGTGGAGGAGGTGTTACACTATATGTATAAAAACAATGTGGACTCAGTAGGTATTACACATAAAATAAAAAATCTAAACTCAAAAACTGAATCTATTTAGGTAAAAATATGTGGTGGGCATTCTGAGGCAATAGTCATTGATTCTATTTATCGTCCCCCATCCGCATCTACAGAGTTCACTGAACAACTTATGACAGAAACAGAGGTAGCTAGTGAAAGGGCAGAGATATTTGTTTTAGTAGATATAAATCTTCCCAACATTGACTGGGCAAACATCCAAGCTATTGGGTCAGTTAGTACTAAATTTCTAGACCACTGTAATAAAATGAATTTAGTGCAGCATATCACCTCTCCAACCAGAGGCAAAACATATTGGATGTGGTGTTAACTTCTAATCATTTATACATAACAGACTATATACAACACTACCCCCAGTAGGCAATAGCAGTCATAATTCCATAAGATTTTTAGTAAAATATGAATATATTCCAATACATGATCAAACAGACATGTATCTTTATAAAGAGGCTCAGGTTAACAAAATACATCTTTCCTTGGAGCAAATTGATTGGGTTTCATTACTAAAAAATAAAACAGAATAAATGTGGGAACTGATATTAGTCATTAGGGGGCATATATCCCACTGTTAAAAAAGAATATGAATTCTGCTAAAACAAAGATGTGCTTTAACAACAAAATAAAATGATTAATCAAAATGGAAAATAGATTTTATAGTAAATATTTAAAACTTAATCAGAATCAGAAAAAATATCACTAAAAGTAGCACACAGAGATTGCAAAAAAAAGAAATCCTAAAGGCCAAGAAACAGGTGGAGATAAACTTTACCCAAACAGCTAGAAAATATTATTGTAAGGCATTTTTTTGCTTACAGTAGCAACCACAGACACTGCCAGCTATTTCCCAAAATTTCTGTGATATTTCTAGAAATATATCCTGCTTTTTGCATTTCCACAGTAGAGCAGCAGAGAGTAACTCTTCAGAAATTTCACAAAATATCTGGAAATAGTTGGCAATGTCTGTGGCTACCAATGTACGTAAATTCACTCGAAAAAAAAGGAAAAGTAAAGTTGGACCCATAACACATGATAACCATTCAATATCAGCTGATTCAGATATGGCAACTGTATTTAATAACTATTTCTGTGAGGTCTATAGACCAGAATCTATCTAGTATACCAAATATTGAAATAGAAACAACTACAAACCACATTGAAATAAAACAAGAAGAAATAAAATAACGCATTCATAATCTAAAACCTAATGCCTTTCCAGGCCCGGAAAGAATTTCTGCATGTATGCTACAAATCATGTCTATACATATCCTACTCCCATTAAAGATACTATTTGATGCATTGGTTAATACTGGAGAAATCCCAGAAGATTGGAGGATAGCCCATGTAGTTCCAATCTATGAAAAGGGCTATAAGGCCATTGTGGATAATTATAGACCAATTAGTCTGACAAGTGTAGTAGAGAAAATCCTTGAGGATCTGATTAAAGAAAAATTAAGTCACGATAAAAATCAAATGACTGGGACCAACATGGCTTCAAGAAGGACAGCACTACACCGCTAATCTTGTCTGTTTTTATGAGAACATAAGTAGGGCCCTAGAGGAAGGTATCCCATGTGACATCATATATATAGATTTTAGTAATGCTTTTGATCTTACCCCACATTGGGCAATAATAGAAAAATTTAAAACTATACAGGCAGATTCTATTATTAATTGGATTATTGACTGAGTATCAGAAAGAAAACAATGTGTCTCCATAAATGGACATCAGTCTGACATTGTAGAGGTTAGTAGTTGAGGGATTGGTGCTGGGATCTGTCCTATTTCAGATATGAATTTCAGATTTCACTAATAAACTAAACTGTTGGGTAACAAAATGATACCAAAACTGGTGGACCATGTACAACTGTTATAGAAACAACTCATCTCTGACAAGATTTAGACAATATCTCCACTTGGGCCCAAAAATGGCACATGAAGTTTAATCTGGCTAAATGCAAAGTAATGCATATGGGCAAAAAAAATAGTAATGTAACATACATCTTATGTGTGATACCCCTTGCCTCAAGTACAACTGAGAAAGATCTGGGCATTATGGTATCCAATACCCTTAGTACTGATGTACAAACAAACTGCAATAGAAAGATGTAATAATATAATTTGGTCCATTAAGATAAATATTGCAACAAGGAACAAATCTGTTCTAGCACACTATATCAAGCCTATATTAGACCACAATTGGAATATGTCTCACAAATATGGTTTCCATACAAGAGAACAGAAAGGGACCAAACGGAAAGAGTACAGAGAAAGTATACTAAAACTATTCAGGGAATGAAAAACTTAGAATATACAGAGAGGTTGTCCCAGCTGGATCTTATGTCCATGGAAACACAACGGATGTGTTCCCATTTATTGTTTATGTATGGGGTAATGAAGGATCCTGCCTTACTATGTGATTTAAACATTACCTTTAAATTGGATAATAAAAACACTAGGGGTCACCCACTTCAGATAAAAAATAATAGTTTCAAAAATAACCAAAATAAAATATTTTTTTACTACCAGGTTTGTGAACCCCTGGAATTCCCTACATCAGAATATAATAATAAGTAAAACAAAAACTGAATTTAAATCTAAACTGGATAGATAATTACATCAGGAGCTACATTACTTTACTTTAGGAATTAGAATCTATCGAAGCATACATGGGCATATATCTACTTGCTTTTTACAGTCCTCAGTATGAACATCCCAATAAAGGACAATGCTATTCTGCAGGCCGTTGCTCCATAAAAGACACTATGTACATCTCATTCACAGTATCTCAACCTTCTTTTAACCAGAATACATCAGTGTTTGACAAGATGACTGCCACTCACTCAGGTGGGTACCTGGAAGGTGATATCTACAAGGGATGTCTGGATCTTCCTCAGCTCCCGGTCTTTCATCCTGACATGCAGGCCTGGGTAGCTCGCCACACTGCCTGCTGCTCTGTAAAAGGATATCAGTATCTCTGCAGATGTGATGTCTTTGATGTAACTGCATCTGTCTGTGGGTAGTCTGTTCAGCAACTGGACAACATTAGTCAGTCACAAGGTTATATGCATGTTAATATGACTGTGTCTTGCCCAGTGGAGCTTATTAAATGGCACCTTCCACAAGTCAAAGTGACCTACAATATTAATGGACAACATTGTGTTGCTAAGAATCACAAGACCTTCATCTACTGCTATTTATCATGTGGTGTTAAGCCCAAACTTTTGCTTCATGCCTCATGAGTGCACTGTCATTGGTCACTGTCATCATGCCAATGACCACTCATGATGAGTTTGTTATTCTGAGTGACCCTGGCTATCAAATTGAATTAGAGCAGTATATCCCTGTTTTTAATGTGCATATTGACCCTCTCACCCTGGACCTTCAATCCTTCTTAAACTGCAAGGATATAAATCTCATGCAAATCAGCAGTAATGTCAAAAAAGCTGAAAATGTATGAAATGACTTGTTTAATTATAGTAATGTAGATATAGTACTTTTCGATACATTGTTAGAAGTTGCATTTAAAGCTTTTGTTGTTTTGCAAGCTGCTCTTATTTTTGTTCTCATCTGCACCATATGTTGCCTGAGGTCCACCCTTTGCAGGTATCATATGCAACTACAGTTCCTGTAAGCTGCCCAGGCAGCGAATATCTTTTCCTAACATAGTATTTTGTGTGGCCTGCTTCACAGGCCACAAGGGGGGATATGTAGAGACCACCACTTTATTTTTCTACCTTACAGCAACATATGGTAAGATGCATGCATCAGCCCTATTACAAGTTACAAGGGCCAAGTATTCTTCATTTTTGTACTTTCTTTATTATGGCCATGGAACAAGTAACTAAGGTTATCCAGCATTGCTTAGCAACTAGGCAAACACTATGTTTTTTATCTTAGTTATGACTGTCTGAGGCTGCTCAGAATGAATAGCTTCTCAGAATGGCCATATAATGCTTTTTCTAATTATGATTATGCTAGAGGTTCTTGAAACATAGAAACATAGAAGTTGACAGCAGAAGAACACTGCTAGGTCCATCTAGTCTGCCCTTTTATTTTGAGAAGACAAAGCACTCATCTTACAGTACCTCAGTTTTAACTAGTTTGGGCTTGTCTTACTGTGGTTCTTATCACAATGTGTGTAGGAGAAATGCTGAGCTAACTTCACACAAATGCAAAACTAGTGACTCTGCATTTTTCCTTATTTGTCCAATACATCCAGTATGTGATGACATGTACTTACAGGACTATATATATATATATATATAGATATAGATATATATATAGATATATGCCCTGTAGGGATCATGTGTGAGAGTCCAGCTTTAGATGAAGCACCATGATATAAAGTGGTTTGTCTCATCCCCACAAGTAAATACCTGCTCATGTCTTGTGCTGTCTGGTAATAAATTGTTTTGTTTGCAAAGTCTTTGGTCTTGGGTCATGCTTTCCACCATCAGGTCATGAATTCTGCCAGCTACATTGGCTAACAAACTGAAGAAGGTTTTGAGTCCAGTAGTCTGAATTCAGACAGAAGTTGGCGCCATGAAGAAGCCACAACCTGGCTAAGAAATGCATAGATCTTTAAGTCTTTGTTCTTGGAACCGTCATTTCCCATTAACATGAGTTTCTCAAAGAGGGATCAATCTCCTCTGCGATAATCTATTACTTAAATAATCAAGTACTAAAGCCAGAACACTTCTGTATGCTGATAAATACCTGTGTAGCTTCCTTCTGTCATGCAACGAAATCCAGGCCAACCTAGAATAAAGCTCACAATCATGAGTGTTCCTGGGACACCTACAGTAAGGATCTGTTTAGCAAGATGATTATACATGTCCTGTAACTTATGTAGGTTATCACTTGAAGAGTAATCATAGAGAACATCTGCATAATCACATAGTGGAAAAATCTGACCCTAAATTATTGTTTCTAGACTTAATATGTCCAAGCAATATTGATTCTTATGCAGGAGGCCAAGCCTTTTACTCACCTGGGCAATCAGTTTCTTCACATGGGTATTGCCTGATTCTGTCAGTTCCATCCAGATACCCAGGTATTTGTATAAGTAAACACATTCCAGGGGAGTTCCATTTTTATCCCTTATCAATACGGTATTTCTTTAAAGTTTTTAAGTATGTAAGCTGAACCAAATAACAAGCTTAGTCTTGGAAGAATTAAGTTTTAACTTGCAGTAGAATCAGTAAAAAAGACCTGCAGCCCATTAAAGCTATGCTGTAACATTGCTTGAACCTCTTGTATTGAGGGACCAGATGTGTACATTATTGTGTCACTGTGGCTGAGGTTTGGGTCAGGAAGCATTTTCAGACCATCATAAAGTGTAAAATCCACAAGTAGCATTTTATTATTATTAGTAACGAGAATAAAAAACAAAAAGAAATATACAGATTGTTTTTCAGCATAGGCAGTCCAACAAACAAAGTCCAATTTCTGAGTTCAGAACTGAAGTCTATAATCAACCAGCTCTCTGTTGCATCTGGTCTCCAAATCTCCCTGAAGACACATGTGCTGCTCTTTTCATACAAAAATTTAGAAAAGTGTCAGCTTCTAGCTTCCCCCAGAGTACTGTGACCCAGAACTTCAGAACCTTGACGGTTTCTAGCTTACAGTAAAGCACTGTGACCCAGAACTTCAGAACCTTGTCAGAGTCTAGCTTCCAGAGCACTGTGACCCAGCTACTAGCTGGAATCTTTCGCTGACAGATCCACCAGCCTGAGATCAACAAGTCACACTCTGATACACTTTGCTACTATACTCAAAAAGCTGCTTCTGCAATCATTTCAACAGTTATAACTACATCCAATTTACAAATCAGGGAACTCAGTTTCATGCATATTTTTATAGCTATATATAAGCAAGGTAGAGACAGCAAAAAAGGAAAAGAAAATAACAGCAAGTAAAGACAATAGTTGACTGCGCAGTCCAATAGAAAAGACAGAGAAAGTAGGCATAATTCTTGCTTCAGACTCTCTCTACACAACACAAATGGGACTAGGCCTAACCAACCCTGTCATAGTCATTGGCATATAAATGATACAATGAGTCTCCCATGCTGGCCTCCAGTCCTTTCAGGTAAATCAAAAAAAGAAGCAGTTCCTGGACTGAGCCCTAGGGCACAGCCTTAGCAATTGTCAGTAAGGGGGGAACACATGCCCGTTCACCACCATTCTTTGGCATTTCTGTTCCAAGTATCAACAGAACCAGCCTAGTGTATCCCTTGTTAACCCCACTTTGCAAAGCTTGTGCAACAAAACGTGGTGGTCACCATGTTGAAGGCCTAGGAAAGGTAAAACAGTATGGTTCTAGTAAGTTGCCTGGAGTTCATTGCTTTGTTGTAATGATCCATGACCCTCAACATGGAGACTACCATTCTATTAGACCTGTAGAATCCAAATTAAAATTCATCAAACAACATTTCTGCAACAGTACTGATACAGTAGGAGTCTATTCACTATGCTTACATGCCTACATGCTTAATTGCTTAGGCAGTAAGCTTCCCAATAGCTTATAAAGTAAAGAAATAGTAAGGAAATAGGCCTATATTTGGTCTGTTGACCATGGATGCCCACCTTCAAAATCTGGACAACCTGGGCAGCTTCCAAACCCATGTAATAGTGCCGGAGGGAAGTGACCAGTTAAACAAAAATGTGAGATGTTTGGCTATTTGGAAAGCCAAATATTTTGCATACCTGGGATCAAACCATCTGGACCACAACTCTTGCTGGAATTTAGATCCAGCAAGAGTTACAGTACTTCAAACTGTTCTATTGTTCTAAATGAAAAAGAGGAAGTACCTCCTACCTCCTTACCCCATGGATTTTTCAATGGATACCCTGTATGCTCGAAGAAATCTCCAGATGCCACAAACATTTATTAAACATACTGAGGAGTGGTAGTCCCTCTGTGACTATTTTGTTAGGAGAAATTGGAATGATTTATTGTATGCTGAAGCTCAGTTCAGTAAGAAAATAATTAAATACCGCGAGCTAAATTCTCAAAGTGCCGCTAGATCAGCACACAATGCACCAATTTATGGCTGTGGCAAACTCCAGGTGCACCAGGGATCCTACACCCAGTTTCAGTATAATAGGGGTTCCTGCACCAAAGACCGCAGAGTTGCCATAGTCGGAGTGTTACAGAAAAGACCTGGTGCACTAGAGGGGTTTGATGGAGCATCTCGTGAGGCCCCCCACCCAGCACAACACCAGCCCAGAACTGCGATGTTGGGGGGTGGAAGCATGCAAGGTCGGGGAACACTGAACATGGACCAGTGTGTGTCTTTTTGGGTGGCATGGGTACATTGGGTGTGGCAGTACACACAGGTGTCACCAGGCTGCTTTACAGACCTGTGTCCCTGGAACTACCTGGCAGATATCCACAAACCCTGTCCAAGATTCTGTGGTGCCACCTGCCCTGGAAGCTTTTCCGGAGCATGCTTGGTGCCCAACATGCAGAGATAGTCCATGGCTGCAGGCCATTCAGTGCCGTTGGTGGACGGGGATGTACCCCAGACAGCACGACATTCTTCCGCTGCACAGCCAGATGAGTGGTGTCATACTGCAGGTAAAGTTGCTGGTGTAGCTATAGCATAGTGTGGAGGCACCTGATATGCAGGTGTCATGCAGGGGTGTGACACGTGGTGTGACAAAGGATCAGCACCACATATACTAGAGTTGGGAAGCTCCGTCCCTGCCATGGTACCCTGCCTTTTTGGACCATTATAGGCTGATCCATGCAGATGTAGGGCTAGTGGCACCAGGGGGTCTGGGATGGGTCCACGCATGAATGTTGCTGGTATGTACAACTATATATCTGCATGGTGCCATCTGTGTATCCTGCCACATCCTCTGTGCCCACACTGCCCACTATGGCACCCCACAGGTCCATGTTCAGTGTTCCTTGATCTCATTGGCTTCCTCCCTCCCCCCACTCAACACACTCCCGACCTACAGCACAGGGCTGTTTGACCAGCTCTTGGCTGGTCTAACTACAGCCCTGACTTTGCCATGGAAGGACTTCCAAAATCCTGAATAAGGGGATGCTGCAGCCCCGCTGCGGTGTAAGCCCCCTTAAGTTCTGGCACACTACCTCTTCTGGTGCAAGGGTGGCTCAGGGAGGTTCGGCACATGGTATCCCACTTTCAGTGCAGCCTGCATTCAAAAATCGGGGAGTGCCGCAACCTTTGACGCAAAGTACCACTTGCATCATTTTCCTTTGATGCAGATACCTTGCATCATAAGCGGGGTTTTGAAAATAAAGCTGCATATTTAATTCAGTGTAAACCACACATCAATAAAAGCCACTTTCAAATACAAGCTGCAGGTCACAATGAAAACTTTTAATAAATGGTGCCCTCGAGTACAAGTTGCAGCTTCTATTTCAGGCTGAAGTCATAACAGATAAAACACTATGAGAGGGACTGTGATTTTTAGCTCTTCCAATACAATCATTATTGTATTTTTTTTAACTGATTATCTTGGTTGATGTTTGTTTTAGATCAGTAACAGTAAACTTGGTCAAATCCAGAATCTGTAATATTTTATATTTAGCACTTAAAAATTTGATTTTGCAAAATAAGCAGTTGTCAAATACAAGCTGCCCCTGAATACAAGCCTTAATTAAAAATACATTTTATTAAAAGCTATGTAAGGAAGGGTTTATATATCTTTTTTCTATAAAGGTGTTTACTATTCTTGGGTGGGGCAGGATGGCTCCCTTAGAATCTGTCTCCACTGCCCCCCACTGGCAACTACCTCTGCTGGACTCACATGTCAGTCATGTTCCCCCATCAATTGCCCCCAGTTTTAGGGCTAAAAGGGGGTGAGCCAGCCTCCTCCCCTGAGTCTCTCATACTGCTGTTGCTGACAGGGGTTCTGGCTATGGTGCAAGTGAGGGGTCGACACACAATGCATCATGTATAGCTTCTTGCCATTTATTTTGCTCTGCATTTTGCTTACATCCCCATAGCTGGGGCCAACGTTTAGTGCACATGTGTGGAGGCACACATGCACTATAGAGCCCCACAGTTCCCTACCTTCATTCCACTCCAGACTTGAACTACCACCAAGCCTCTAGCTGGTGGCAGTGTTGTGGCTGAGCTGACAAGCCTTCCCTCCTAGAAAGAGGACAGCAGTCCATTTGATGCTTGATCCTCTCCCCCAGCCAACCACCAGCAATCTGAGACCACTTCTGGTCCAGGATCACCAGTGTGGAGGGCAGTAACTCTACCACCATGCATCTGGGATGGCCTGCATTTAAATATCTTTAACTAAAAAACAAAATGTTTGCATATGAATCCCTCACGAACTGTTTTTGAAAATCTACCTGCTGTATAACTATTTTGGACATCTACACAGCAGTTTTCAAAACCTTCCTGCTTCATGATTGTTTTAAAATCGACTGGCTGTGCAATGGTTTTCACAAAGTACAAATCCTGCTTGAAGGTTTTCAAAATATACAGTGTACTGGCTGTGTGATGGTTTTCAGAATGTACATGCTGCATAATGGTTTTCAAAATCTACCTGCTGCGAAGGTTTTTAGTTAGTATTGAAGTTCAACATGACTAAAAACTGTAAGGTAAGGTAACTTATTAAATACTTAAATGTTAAGGGTTATGCATTAGTGTTTCTGAGGAAGAGGCGGAATCAGACACAGAGTGGCCTCTTATTATGAAGGTTAGGACAGTGTTAACAAGCATACTGTCAATCTAACCAGACTCAGTGAATGTGAATGGGGTGGAGGACCATATCCAAAGGGTTACCCAGGGCTACACACAGTAGTTGGCACTGATTCACAGACTACACCACTGGACCTTGCAAATAGGGGTGCCCTCTTGCATACTGGATGCAATGGTATATTCAACGGCTTTTATAAGTGTTAACAGGCAGTTGAGCCAGCCCAGATTAATGCTTATGAAACCCTGCATTTATCAATCTGCACAGTGGTGTGTGACCCCTGCACACCAGCAGCACTGGTGCTGGTGGTCCTGCTTCCTCCTGCCAAATCCCTGAAAGTACAGAGCTATATTGCAGATGCCAATTCTGGCAGTCTAGTCTAGTTAGTCTGGCAACTAATTGCTGCCAGTGCTGTGCATTAGTAAAGATCCAAACCCTGGCAGTCTAATGAACACTCCTCCATTACCCAGTCCGTGACAATATTGTGGAACTGTACTAATACCCTTTTGTTAAATCCTAGTGAACTCCAGTTTTCTCACCTCATCCCTGTTGGTATTTTGGAAATGTACAAAAGCATTGCCATGGCATTCTAGTGAACCCCTTCCTTAACCCAATCCAGTACTGTGTAAATTTACTAAGCACATCCCTGGCAGTTTAGTGTTATCCTTCAACTGATCACTGTCAAAGTCCACCCTCCCTGACTCACCCATTGAACACGTACAACCCACACCCCTGTTGGCTCCCTACTCTCCCACCTGCCCATGAGTAAGCCTTCATCTGGTCCTCAGATGACAACTGGTACAGACCCTCCTCTCACCACCTCAAAAGACCACCATCTGACTGACAAGGAGTGAAGGCATTCATACTGTTGAAATAACTGTTTCTACAGTATGCACACACTCAATAACTATCAATTGAATAGCAGATGGCCAGGATGATAAACAGGGGGTCTGTGCTGGTTAATGTCTGAGGACCTGATTGCAGCTTACCTATGGATGGATGGATGGATGGATGGATGGATGGATGGATGGCTGAGTTAGGGACAAAAGGGGAGGAGGTGGTGGTTGCTTAGTAGGTGGACTGGCAAGGCAGGCTTTGACAGTGATTGGTTGATGGGTAACACTGTACTGCCAGGGATGGACATCAATACATTTCCACAATAGCAGATCTGGTGAGTGAGGGGATCCACTAGTCTGCCAAGGAAGGGATTTAGTACTGTTCCATAATACCAACAGAGATTGGGTGAGGTAATGGGGTGCACTAGATGGTGAGGGAAGGTCTTCAGTACAGTTCCACAATGCTAACAGGAACTGGGTGAGGAAGAAAGCTCTGGTAGACTTCCAGGGATAGATAGATAGATAGATAGATAGATAGATAGATAGATAGATAGATAGATAGATAGATACTTTAATTATAAAGCACCCCTTTCCAAAGACTCGGGGCACTATACAATTTGAACAGTACAACTATTAAAATCAAGCCGTACAAACGGAATTAACTGGGAGTCAACACACGATTAATCTATCTATCTTAATTAAAACATTACAGCAGGTTCTTTAATCATTAAAAGCCTGTTGGAAGAGATAGGTCTTCAGGCCATTTTTAAAGGCTTCTACCAAGGGAGCCTCCTTCAGATAACCAGGTAATGAGTTCCACAGGGTAGGCATGGCCACTAAAAATGCCTGGTCTCCTGAATGCCGCAGCCTAACCCTGGAAATTCCAAGGAGGCAACCTTTAGCAGAACGGAGTGCCCAGGGTGGCTGGTAGGGGACAAGGAGATCTTGCAACTATACTGGCCCCCATTCATGTAGGGTGTTGTAGGTCAGAAGCCCTACCTTGAAGACAATCCTCCTCCTAACGGTACCAGCAGCCAGTGCAGTTTGCTGAGGACTGGGGTGATACGTTCATACCTTTTCACACCCGTCAGCTATCTTGCCACCGCATTCTGCACCAACTGCAGCCAGCAAAGGTTGCCTCCAGATAGCCTTAGGTATAGAGCATTACAGTAGTCCAGCCTGGACATGATGAAAGCACACACCAGCATGGTCAGATCCTCAGGCGGGATCAGTGCTCAGATCCGGGCAATGTTCCTAAGATGGTAAAACTCACTTTTAACCATGGCTGACACCTGAGCATCAAGCATCAGGTCATCATCCAGTATCATGCATAAATCCTTCACCCATCTAGATGGAGTAAGGGGAACTCCCCCCAGCACTAAGCCAGGTGGTATTCATTCACCCCCGCTCCCCCAACATGATGACCCAGCTCCACCACCAGTACATCAGTCTTGTCTGGATTAAGTTTAAGCCACTTTTGAGTCATCCAAGTCTGGATATCCTCTAGGCAGCTGTTAAATACAGAGATCACTATCTGTTTATTGGGTGCACAAGACAGGTATAGCTAGGTATCTTCTGCTTATCAGTGAAAACCCAGCCCATACCACGTCATAATGTCTCCCAATGGCAGCATGTACACCATGAACAATAAGGGTGACAAGACTGATTCCTGCAAAAGTCCACAGCACAGAGGCTTCGAGTTTGATGAGGCCAACCCGATCATCACCCGTTGCACTCTGTCTGTCAAGTATGATCTGAACCAGTTGGACATTACCAGACAGGCCACACCAGAACTGCAGGTGGTCAAGTAGCACCTCATGATCCAGTGTCAAGTGCCAACGAAAGGTCCAGGAGGACTAAGATAGTATGTTCTCTCCTGTCCCCCACCATAAGGAGATCATTTAGCACCCTCACCAGGGCTGTCTCCAAACTATGCCCAGCCTGAAACCTAGACTGAAAAGACTCATAGGTGGAAAAAGAAGCAAGACATTCCTCAAGCTGAACGGTCACCACCTTTTCTATAACCTTCCATAAAAATGGGAGGTTAGAGACCTGCCTGTAGTTGCCAAGACAGTTCAGGTCCAAAGAGGGCTTCTTTAAAAGAGGCCTAACCAAGACCTCTTTCAAGGCCAGTGGAAAGACCCCACTCCTCAATGAACTCTGGACAATCTCTGCAATCACTTGTCCAATCAGGTCCAAACATCTAACCAAAAGGCAGGTTAGACCTGGGTCCAGATCGCAATGTGTTGGTCGCAGCCTCGAGATTATTTCCACCACTTCCTCCACCACAAATAACCTAAACTCATCCCAGACAGGATGAGTGTTTCAACATGGCTCAGTACAAACCCTGCATCCCTTTCGAGAGATGCTTGATGAGCCCTCCAACCTAATGGAGGACATTTTGTTGAAAAAGAACAGAGCAAGTTCCTCGCACCTAGTGCTTGAACCTGACCCAGCAACATGGAGACTGGCAGGATGTAAAAGCCTGTCTACCATATGGAAGAGCTGAGCTGGTCTACTCCTTGCTGCAGCAATCTCCCAGGACAAATATTCACCCTTTTTTTGGGGAGATTGTGCCCTGATAGTCAGCATAATGAGACCTCAGGGCCAATTTGTCCTCCATCAGGCCAGATCTCCTCCAACACCTCTCTAACCTCCAGCCCCTAATCTTTAAACCCCAGAGTTCCTCATTATACCATTGAGGTCTCCAGTTAGTAGATAGGGGCCGGACATGAATGGGTGCAATTGAGTCAAAGGTAGCAGTGACACCCCCATTATAGGCTGCCACTGCCTCCTCCATCCCAGCCGCACACACTGCCTCCACACCCGATAGGTCCAGCACCTCCTGAAGTCTTACAGAGGAAACCCCCTTTCAAAGGGCAGTACCAAACCATCTCCACAGGGGCAGGACCATCTGGGGGGGCCCTAAGCATGAACCTCATGGTGCTATGATCCAACCAAACTACTGTATCCACTCTGAGATCAGAAATACCAAGACCTAATGAAAAAACAAGGTCCATCATGTGGCCACCCGAGTGTGTCACTGACATAACATTGCGTGTCATACCCAGAGTTTCCATAATTCTAAGGAGATCACCTCTAAATCCCAAGAGCCCACCATCAACCCAAGCATTGAAATCCCACAGAATCAGCCATCTGCCTGACTCCAACACCAGGCTGGCTGCTCATAAATCTTCAGTAAAAAGTCCCCCCTTCTCTTCCTGGAGGATGATAGAACAGTAAGATTCTGAAGCTCACACCCAGACCACCCTGGGAGCCACACACTCAAAGGACCCTAATGGAACCAACAGGTAGCACTGTGAGGTTCAGGCTATATTTAAAACAAATGGCCATCCCCCCAGCCCCTGCTATCCTTCCTCAGGGTGTGTATCACAGAGTACCCAGGTGGCACTGCCACTTCCAAAATGTGAACAGCATTCTCATCCAGCCAGGTCTCCGTGATGTAAGTCAGGTTGACTGAGGATATCAAGTCCACCATTATGGCAGTCTTGTTCCACACTGATCTGGTATCGCATAACACTACCCATGTAGGATGAGGGGAGGCATCTGGACCAGTTATCTGCCCACCATTACAGGTGGAGCCCTTGGGTATGGGAACTAAACAGGGCAGGGCCACTTTCTAGTTCCCATTTCACCACAGGGCATCTCCAAGGACTCACAACCTGAATCCCAGACACCCCAACAGCCACTCAGGCATGATCCCCCCAGATCCCCCCCTCTGAGCTATCCCCAATGTCCTACACCTCCTATAAACCTCAACAGGAAGCGCTGGAAGCTTGAAGTGATGGAGGTCTTGGAGGCCCCCCCAAGTAGCTGTACCTTAAGGGTCCCTGTCCCAAACACATACTGCCTAAATAAAATTCTCCAAAACAATTAACAAACCAAACTAAACTAATATCACAATACAAAGCACCCCAAAACCCACCCAACCAATAAATAAGAACCCCCCAAATTCCACCCCATCCACCCACCACTTACAAATTACAGCTACAAAATACAGATTCACAGGCACTTCTCTCATACATACAAAGCCCTCAAACACCCACACAGTCTCATAAAATTTAACAAAAAATACTAATTAATATAATATACTCAAAAAGGTACAGAGGAAAAACACCAGTCCAGAAGATTAAAGTCCACAGCAACTATTCAGTGTGGTTTGGGTGGCTAAGGATCTGTATAATACCTCCCACATTTGTGCATGGAAGGCATTGTGCCAAGATGCCAATGGATACATAATGACATGCAAATTGACCCTTAGCACTGTGCATGCCATACATACCTGTATGTGATCTTTAGCATGCTAGTCACAGAATGGGGTTGCTAGAAGTAATGGCACCATTCCATTTCAGAATGGCTATCTTCTTTTACTCCTGAACGCCTGTTGCCATCAGGAGCTGTGGTAATGATGCACAGATGCACCATGCCTGGCTCTTATAGTGGCTGGGTCCTGAATACATAAACAAAAACTAGCTGTCATATACTCCAGTTTGGCTCCTCTGCTCAATGGGGAGAACCTTCTGGTGATTTTCTGTGCCTTTTAAAAATTGTTAGTGAAAGGGACTTTTCCATGGCCACCCTGCACACATGGAATGCCTTACAAAATCAGCTTTGCCAGATCTCCTATGTTGAAGTTTTTAAAAAGGTTCTTAATGCCCATCTTTATTCCTTGGCATTTGAAAACTCATTTTAAATATGTTATAATTTAGAGGAATTCCACTGTGTATATTATTTGGTTTTATAAATGTTTTATATATTTTTTTAAGCTGATTAAATGAAATTACATCTACAGAGCTTCAAATCTTTGGGATGAGGAGCTATATCAAATAAAATTTGCTTGCTTGCTATAAAAGCTCAATATTAAGGCTGGCATATGAGGATGTTCAGGGCATGCTCTCTTTCTGAATGTTGCTTCCTGGCAGCCAAGTGCTTTTTATGTTTGCTTGCACATATGGGCAAGACAATAATGGACTTCAAAGGTGTTTCACTATTGGGTCCAGTGCAGCTCAGGCAGCATGGGTCTAAACAGTGGTAGGCCAATGATGAGCCAGGATGATCCTGATAGTGCTCTCTGCTTGTGGGGTGGAAACTTTTTGCAGTTGAAAGCAGCAATCTGCTCTTATCACAAAGAGTAGAGTCTGGGGGAAGGGGGTGAGATCTAGGACACTGGCAGTGGACTTCAGGGGGCAGACTTTGTGGGCATGGGAAATATTCTCAAGGATCACTCGAAGAGGATTACATCAATGACAAATGTGGAAAAGAGATGGGAGGTCATAAACCGGGGACTTCATGAGGCAGTCAGGACCTGCGCTAAGGTGAAATGTAAAGGAGTAAGGTCACAAAAACCATGCTGGTGGTCCAGTGAGGTTCAGGTAGCGGTCAGAGAAAAGAAGGTGGCCTACAAAAATATAAAACAACAAGAGGGGGTAGGGATAAGGAAATGTACCATCTTGCATCTAGAAAAAGTCACCCAGATGGTGAGGGGGCACAGTCCAGTAAAGAGCAGCGGCTGGCACAGGGGATACATGGAGGGAAAAAGGGGTTCTTCTGGTACATTGGGGAGTGGAGAAAAACTAAGGGCCATCTCAGCAGATTGAGATCAGAAGGAGGGTGGGTAGAAGAGGCGAGGGACCAGGCAGAGGTATTAAATGAGTACTTTGCCTCTGTGTTCACTAGGGAGGGGGATGGGATATCTACAAAGCAAGACACAATGGGGATAGAAGAGTGAGTGGGATCAGAGGAGCAACAGAAATGGAGCAAGAGGGAGGGAGAGGTACCCCAGGGGTGTCACATCAGGATAAGGATAAAAAGGCCAGTAAGGTGGAGGGGATGGATGATGCTATCTCCACTGAAAGGGTGTGGTTAGCCCTCAAGGCCCTAAAGAAAGACAAAACTCCTGGGTCAGATGGCATTCATCCGAGAGTATTATGGGAATTGGTGGACATACTGGCTGCACCCCTGGCGGAGCTCTTCAACAGGTCACTTGAGACAGAGAGGGTACCTAGGGATTGGAGAGGCACATGTGGTGCCAATCCCTAAAGGGGGGTCGAGGGAAGTACCAGGTAACTATAGACCCATCAGTTTGACCTCAGTGGTGGGAAAATTAATGGAGAGTATACTAATGGAACGATTGGGGGTGTACTTGGAGGAGGTGGGAGGTCTGGATAGTTGGCAACATGGGTTTGTGCCAGGTAGATCATGTCAAACCAATCTTGTGGAGTTCTACAAATGGGTAACATCAGAACTGGACAGGGGAAAGCCTGTGGATGCATTATTCTTGGACTTCAGCAAGGTGTTTGACTCCGTCCCTCACAATGTTCTGGTGGAGAAACTGATAGGGTTGGGAGTAGGCCCTTTGATGGTCAGATGGATTGAAAACTGGCTAGCTGGATGCACCCAGAGAGTAGTGGTCGGTGGGGAGCTCTTGAACCCTAGAGAGGTCAGTAGTGGGGTACCACAGGGCTCGGTCCTGGGTCCGATCCTGTTTAATGCATACATATCAGACATCAGGGAGGGTATAGGGTGTGAAATTAGTATCTTCACTGATGACTCCAAGATGGGAGCAGTAGTTGAGGGAGAAGAGGGGAGGTTGGTCATGCAAGGGGACCTGGACACCCTGGAAAGCTGGGCTCACACATGGAAATTAAATTTCAATATCACAAAGTGTAAGGTGTTACATCTTGGTTGGGGAAACCCTAAACACAGGTACACCCTGGGAGGGGAGGCACTGGAGGCCTCAATAGGGGAAAAAGACCTAGGGGTCATGGTGGATGCATGTATGAATAACTCTGAGCAGTGCAGGAGAGCGGCTAGCAAGGCAAACAGGATGTTGGGATGCATCGTAAGGGGGATCACCTCTATGAGCAGGGAAGTGATTCTGCCGCTGTACAATGGACTGATTAGACCACACCTTGAGTACTGTGTACAGTGCTGGAGACCACACTTGAAGAGGGACATACAGCTCCTGGAGAGGGTACAGAGGAGGGCAACTAAGATGATACGAGGACTAGGGGATTTGATGTATGAGGACAGACTTGAGGAGCTCTGCCTGTTTTCATTGGAGGGGAGGGAGAGGGGGACATGATTGAGGTCTTCAAGTACCTCAAGGGAATAAATAGGGTAAACATGGAGGGGATCTTTAGACTAAAGCAGGGAGGTATCACCAGAGGGCATGGTTTGAAGTTGGACGGTGGAAGGGTGAGGGGGGAAAAGAGGAGGAGGTTTTTCACTGAGAGGGTGGTAGACCCTTGGAATGCACTGCCTGATGAGCTGATTCAGAGATCCACAGTGGAGGGCTTCAAGAGAGGGTGGGACAGACACAGAAAGTGGATGTATCAGATGACGGCCTGGCCCAGGGGGATGGGGATGGATGATAGGGGTTTCTGCAACACAAGGGGGGGAGGGCCTCAGCACCCAACTAGGGATCTGAGGTTTGAGCAGACTCAAAAGACCATAAGGCTTAATCTGCTGGCAATTAGTATGTTAGTATGTTAGTCTCAATACTTTCATCTGCATTTTACCATCCAGCAAGCAGCTGAGTGCATCATTACATGCTATTGACAGTAGCCAGAAAGCGGGGAGTAAATATGGTGTTCTCCCCCTCAGTAAACAATGTATTTGTGATACTGATGACAGTCCTTCCCTGCCCAAAGAGGTGGTGATAACCCCCATAGATATTCACTTCATAGAGAAGGCAGCTTACCCAAGCTGTTTGGTCACTAAACAACCCAGTTGGTAAATGTGCTCTGAAGTGAAACTCCCAACCCTGTGGCTCTTAGAACCAAGGCAGTACAATTTATCAGTAATACTGATGTTACTTATTCCCTGCAGTACAAATTATCAGTAATACTGATGTTACTTAGTCCATGCCCAAATAGTCAGTGATAACCCCCATTGTGTTTTGACTGTACCACCTCCTGATCCTTGTATGTCCCTATCCCTAAAAAAAAAAACCCACTGACATGTATCCCGCCCACCTCACAATCCTTCCCCCAGTGCCATATCCATAAAAATAAAACAATCTCCCACAGTAAAGTATTCTGCCCACCTCCTAATTCTTCCCCAGTGCCACATCCATAGAGAAAAACACCCTATCACTGATAAGTATCTCATCCACCTCCCAGTCCTTCTCCTTCTGCCCATCTGTAAAAATAAAACACCCTCCCACTACCAAGTATGCCTCCAACCTTTGATCCTTCTGCACTCCTCCATCAATAAACCTGTAAAATAAGAAAATTGTCCAGCAATTATTTATGCCCCTGATGCCCCCACCCTGCCACCCCATCCCCCTTTTCAACACCCACCACACAACATACATCAACACACCATACTCACCTATGCAGTCCAGCACTGCTCATTGTCAATGCCCTGCTTATTCTAAGCTCCATGGGAAAGTGACTCAAAACAAAGTAAGTCTGGTTAATGACTTTTTAATGCATTTTGAACTTTTACTCATAACTTTGTCATTTCTTAATTTTTCCCCAAATTTTCAACATTGCCTTTTACAAGCCTACCTCATGAACCAGGTAGATGAAAATGTTCAAATCCTCCAAAACATGTTTCATAGTCACTCTGCGAACTCATGTTTCAGACCGTTTTTAAAAAATTCCACCTGCTTTGCTAGGGTGAGGTAATAAAGGACTATGTAATAAAAAGAAAATGTTGAAAGTCTGTGGTCAAAATCTCAAAAAACAACAAAGTTATGAAGCAATGTTGAAATTCTTCATTAAAATTATTTAATGTTCACTCATAACTTTACTAGTTTCCAGATGCTGACACCAAATTTTCAACACAGCCTTTCTGTTTACTACACCTCATGAGCAAGGCATGTATAATTTTTCAAATGCCCTCTGAAAAATGTTTTGCTGTTGCTCTGTAAAATCACATGCCAGACAGGAGCTTAAAAAATCCTCTTATCAGTCCTCTTGTCTTGATAAGGTGGAGTAGTAAAAGGGCTATGTTGAGAAACTGGTGCCAAAAGTGTAAAGAGACAATGAAGTTATAAACCATCCTTTTCTCATAACGTTGTTGTTATTCTAGATTCTGTCCCCAAATGTTCAACATAGCCTTTTTTACCCCACCTCATGAACAAGTGTTGTTTTTCAAATCTCCTCTGAAACATGTTTTTGCAGTCACTGCTAAAAATCATCATTAGGGCGCAACTTAAAAAATTCCAATTGTCTTGATTAACAGGTGGGATCATAATAAGACAATGTCAAAAATTTGACATCAAAATCTTTTAAATTCTTCAATATTTACTCCTAGCTTTGCTATGTTACCATATTGTGTCCCCACATTTTCAACACAATCATTTTTGTACACCCCCCCAATCATGAACATGACATGTGCCTTTTTTCAAGTCCTGCCAAAATGGCTTTTCACACTTACAGTATGCCTCAAAATTAAACTTTGGGCATGATTTTATGAATGAGCTCTGTCATTTTCATAAGGAGGTGTAATAAAAAGACTACGTTGAATATTTGAGATCAAAATTGAAACAAAAAAGCATAGTTAGGAACAAACATTTACATTTTTTGATGTTTACTCATATCTTTGCAATATTTTTGTTGTTGAACTAACATTCTCCACATACTCATGTTTTTTTACTCGCAACAAATGAACATGGCATTTGTCATTAACAGATTCCCCCCACAACCTGTTTAAGAAGTTGTTCAATGAAATAAAGTTTTGGGTCACATTTCATAAATGACACCTGTCATGTTCTAATGCTGGGGCAAAAAAATTTGTATTTTGAAAATTAAAGATCACATTCTAAGAAAACAACAATGTTATGTGTGAAAACTCTTTATATCCCAAATATAACAATCTTACTCTAATAATACATGTTATTAATTTGCTAATTATTGTCTTTGCACTATCCATGCCAGACATGTCCACATTAAATAGAAGTAAGAAAACATTTGGTATTGACAAATGGTTGTTAGTGCAGCATTCCGTTCATAGACCTCAAATGACTGCAACTGAATATCAAGAATAATGTGTTTTTCTTTTACTTAGTAACTGACTATATTTCATTGAAAATCAACACATTTACACACATTTTATAAAAATCTACATGCTGCATCAATATTTTTAATATCTATGTTATTTTTTCAAACTCCTAATTCTGTATGACAGTTTTCAAAATCTGCACGCTGCTCAATAGTTTTCAAAAAACTTTGCACTGCACTGCTGTGTTCCACTATGACAACCAATTTCCTTTTTTTAAGGTACATAGATCCACCCACCCGACCTTTCTTCTCAGCCCCCCCAAATAATAACAATGACACTGGGAGTGACAAATCCCCCAGTGTCCATTGGACCTTTTTTATATATATATTTATTTTTCTCCCCCCTCCTGACCCTCCATCTCAGCAACCCCCACCCCACACCATGCAGATACATAACATTGACACTGGGGTTGCCCAGTCTCTCTGTGTCACTCATCCATTTTCTTTGTTTAAAATAATGTTTTTCTCCCCCAACCAACCCTCCCTCTCAGAACCCATAACTTTACCCCCCCCCAGAAAAATAACAGTGACACTGGAGGTACCCAGTCCCACGGTGTCATGCTCAGGACTCTTCTAGCGTGTTTTGCTTGTTTTTTTCACCTCTAAAAAGAAAACCATTCATCAATGTGTTTTGTGGCCTTTCCTTACCCCCACTCAACCTTCCTACTCAGCCCCCGCCACCTCACACCCCAAAGCCCTTACTTACCCACTGGGGATTCAATGCCGTAATCCTCTCTGGAATGCAGACACATTTTCACTCTTCAAAGCCGGACCATGAACTGAAGAAACAGGTATGCAGTTTAATGGATTTCAATGGGGGTTTGAAATTAGTGGCATAACTTGGGCATTTTTGCATATTTTTGGCCCAGATTTTCAACATACCTTTTCTGGCACCCAGCCTGAAGTACAATTGCACTCACATTAAGCAAATCTGTCTTAAAAGGTGATTTTGCTGTCCTTGGATAAAATCACCTTTCAGACAGTAGATGGAAATTTTCTCTGTCTTTGTTCATGAGGTGGATCGCTATGTTGAAAATTTGGTGAAAAAATATTTAAAAAAAACAATGAAGTTATGAATCAACACTGAATTTTGTGAATGCAGGCTCCTAAGTTTGGTAATTTTCAGTAGTTTTACCCCAAATTTACAACACAGACATACCTTTACATCACCTCATGAATGTGACAGCTGTCATTTTTTACATCCTGATCAAAATGTATTTTTACATCCCAAAAGGAGAATTTGTAATCCCTCCACAAAATCACCTTTCAGGCAGGAGTTCTCTGCCCTTGTTCATGAGGTGGGATCATAAGAAGGCTATGTTGAAAATGTGCAGCAAAAATATAATAAAACAATAAAGTTATGAGCCTATATTGAATTTTGTGAATGCAGACTCATAACTTTGGTAATTGTCAATATTTGTATCCCAAATGTACAACATAGCCATGTCTTTACAGCACATCATGAATGTGACCACAGTCATTTTTGACATCCTGGCCAAAAGATTGTTCTACATCCTGAAAGATGATTTTGTGATCCCTGCATGAAATCACCTTTTGGGCAGGAGTTGAACATTTTCTCTGCCCTTGTTCATGTGGTGGGGTCTTAAGAAGGCTATGTTGAAAGTGTGGTATAAAAATATTAAAAAACAAGTTATGAGGCTACACTGAAGTTTGCAAACACAGGCTCATAACTTTGGTACTTTTCACTATTTTTACTCCAAATTTGCAACACAGCCATTTCTTTACAGCACCTCATGAACTGGACAGCTGACATTTTTTAAATCCTGCCCAGCATGTGTTTTTGCTTCCTGAAGGTTGATTTCAAAGTCCCTGCACAACATCACCTTTAGGCCAGTAGCTGAACATTTTCTCTGCCCTTCTTCATGAGGCTTGGTCATATAACAAGGCTATCTTGAAAATTTGGTGTGAAAATATTAAAAAATAAATATTTAATATTTTTATCCCAGATTTCTCAGCTGCAGCCTAATCGTTCTGGCCAGAACTTGCTTAGTCTAGCTTTCCCTCTGGCCTCCTCAGTTCCCTTACTTGATTGCGTGCAGTCCATGAATCTCTTTCAGTTCTGGCTACTGTCCCTGTTCTTTCAGTTGGGGCATAATAGAATATGTTAACCCTCTCTTGGCATCCGGCAGAGACTAGGGGTGTGCATAGCTTAAGGGATATCCTCCATGTCTAGGGTTGGTGGTAACTGCTCACCAGTGTTAATCAAATACACTCAGGTTCTTGCTATTTATAGTTCCTTCCCTTTCCACTAACTGCTTGATAAGCTTTGGTTGTTGCCCCTTCTGTTCTGCTATATGATGGGTTGTTGTCATGTTGACTGACATATTTATAGTTATACACATTGGACCATGACCCTGAAAATAGCTATCTTTGTCAAGACTGCAGGACAGACTATATTCTGACTATGGCCATAAGTCAAAACCTTTGACTACCTTAAAAAGGTTTTACCCTTTACAAATCTTTTACAGAAGTCCCCAGGTACCTCTCATTTTAGGCAGTTTATTAGTGGATGAGGTTTTACTTGATGACAGCTCCTTTCCTGTGCAACCTTCTGAATTTACCAGCACTATCACCTTGAAAAACATTTTGTTTTCACCCATTTTGCATTTACTACCATAAGACTGCAATATCAGGTTAACTGGTAGGCAGGAGACAGCACTGCTGTAGGAACATTCCCTCTGGCACTCCTGACTAACATCCACCCTGGCCCTGGGCACCCCACATTAACCAGCTCTTTACTTTCACCAGATAGTGTGCTGGGCTCCAGTGCACCAGCATCTACCTCAGCCTGCCCTCAAGCAGTGGCTGGCAGATTTCTCCAGGCCCTCTTATAGAGAGTATATCTCCAGTATCCAAGCAATTTCAATAACAGCTTGGGGTTCTCCATACAACTAGTATGCCTATATCCTACTTGTTTCAGCAGCTCAGTCTTTGGTAACATACATCTCACCATCTTCAGCACAACTGACAGAAACCCTCTGTTACAGACAATACCAAAATGTTCCACCAACCTGAAAACAACCACTTTGGTGAAATGCTTTGTGCATCACAAGGCCACCAGGGAGTTCCATTGTGGGTAGTCCCTTTGATCATCACTCGCGCCCAGTGACCCCTTACTCTCCCACCAGAATTAATAGTGATCAACACTAAATAGCCTTCAGACTCCAAGTTCCCACAATCATCACTGCCATCCTGATATCTGTCCTTGCAGACTACCAGGTGAGTAAACAATGAGTTCTCTTATTCTCTCACACTGCAAGGCACTGTAAAAAGAAGGTCAGGGCTCATGCACAGGAACCAAAGTGCCTGTTCATCTTGCCCTGTGCAAAGAAAGTTAGGAGATGCCAAGAAAGTAATGGTCATCTCTTTCTTTGCACAAGGTCATAAGGGTCCTGAACAAAGCAAGTTACCACTTTATTGTCTCAGAAACTTAAATTAATTGAAAAATACTAAGTTAATACAAATAAGGGTTGCTTCTGCACAAAACACAATTCCTCAAAGTTTGGGAATGTGCTACTATGGTTTTCAATCCAATGCCCACAAAATTTGGAAATGTGCTAGTAGGGTTGTCAAGTCTAACTCCCACAACTCTCCCTCCCTTTCCATTTTTACTGAAGACCAAGCCACAGTTATGGGGCCATCCATCAATGGTACAGTACCTCATAAATGGACAACATGTTCAAAATTTGTAAATTTACGGCCCTATGATAAAGAAAGCATTCCGCTGATGCACAGTGTCTGCACTGTTCAATGTCCTTGGTAACTGTTGCATAAATGCATGCTGAATGGTAATGGTTTTGCTCCTAGTAAAACTGGCTGTCTGACAAGTCAGCCAGTCATGTTTTACTAAGTGCAAATACATCACCATTCATTCAACCACCAGTGTCATTACCAAGACGGACACTGAACAGAGTAGGCGCTGTGCACTGGGGGATTGCTTTCTTATTATAGGGTCACAGTAGTAAATTTGTCATGGGGGCTGGTATGAGGAAGAGGATGGTGAGGGCCAGATGAGATTTTGTGGAGAATTTTCTTATACAATAGGGTGTGGTTAAGTGGAGAAGGTAGGGCAGTGTGTTTGACAGATGGGTGGGGGATGGGTATATAAATAATGTTCTTTCTGGACTCAGAAGACCTGACTGTTACATTAATTCACTAGGAAAGAAGTGGAAGAAGGTGCTGGGGGGTGGTTTGGGAGGAGGTTATGAGATTTAAATGTGTTTGTTAGGTGGCTGGAATTATACCACAGTGGGTTGGGAGAGGGATTTTATACAATTGAAAGATGTTTTCTAAAATAATATGAAAAGTCATAGGCAAATTTGATGCAGCCACCATGAAATTTGTCAAGTTTTATGAATTTCAAAACTCCTGAATTCATGCCAGCTTCTCTGCTGAGTTAAAACTTCACATCTCTATGTATGCATCATTTTTGTTAATCCCAGCATAACCCACACCCTATCAAGATTTATTGCTTAATTAATAACCAATTTAAAATCAATTAACCTTTGTGGTGCATGATTTGTTGGTGTCAAACCACAACTTCTGAAAGCAGTTGCAATTCACCTAGCACCTTATCACAACTCACTTTAACATAACTGTGTACCGAGAATATCCCTGCATTATGGAAACTTTTGTTGTTACCCACATTAAAATCACTGCAACCACATAGCCTAGCAACCTGTTCTTCGCAAGCGTTTGTAAATTCATGTATACAAATGCTAGAAGAAAAAGAGAACGCTGTGGCTCTTGAAAGAGGTGGCTGAAAAAGTAAAAGCTAAAAGGGTAGCATTCAGATGGTATAAGAAGTTGCAGATGGAGGAAGATAGGGAAGTGTATATGGGGAAACAGAGGGAAGCAGGGAAAGAAGTCTGGCGTGCAAAGGCACAAACTGAGGAGAGAATACACCAGGAGGTAATCAAATGGCAAGACATTTTTCAGGTACATAGATACATACTGTAGATGCTGTCGGCAGATAAGGACCACTAGGCCCATCCAGTCTGGTTGTTTAAGTTACCCATTCTGGTCATTGGCTTTCATTTTTTCTTCCTATCTCTATTACTCCTTTGTTTCTGTTGCATGCATGTTTGAAGTCTGCCACTGTACAGACTGCCACCACCTCTTGGGGTAGGCTATTTCATGTATCCACCACCTTTTCTGTTAAAAAAGAGTTCCTGACATTTCCCCTTATGTAGCCACTCCTCAGTCTCATGCTATGTCCTCTTGTCCTGGCACTACTATTAATCTGGAATATGTTGTCTCTTTCCACCTTGTTAATGCTGTTGAGGTACTTGAATGTTTCTTTCATGTAACCTCTCTCCCTCCTTTGTTCCAGAATGTACAAATTGAGGTCCATCACTCTCTCCTTGTAAGGCTTGTGATGTAATCCCTTCACCATTTTGGTTGCCCTCCTCTGCACCATTTCTATTTTGTCAATGTCCTTTTGAAGGTGTGGTCTTCAGAACTGTACAAAGTATTCAAGGTTAGGTCTCATCAGGGTCTTATACAGTGGAACTATTACCTCCCTCCTTTGGCTTGTGATTCCCCTTCCAGTACACCCAAACATCCCACTGTCCTTTCGCACCACCTTTGCCATCTGCCTAGTGTCCTTCAAGTCATATGTGATTATGACCCACAAGTCCCTCTTCTTAGTTACTGCCAGAAGCTCCACCCCTAACATGAAGCTCATCCCAGGGTTCCTGCTCCCCACATGAATGATTTTGCACTTCTTTGCATTGAACCTTAGCTGCCATACCCTTGACCATCTCTCTAGCAGTTCCAGGTCTTTTCTCATCCTTTCCACCCCCTCCAGAGTATCCACCCTGTTACAGATCTTGGTGTCATCTGCAAACAGGCAAACCTTTCCCTCCAGCCCTTCTGCAATGTCACTGATGAAGACATTGAAAAGGACTGGCCCCAGAACTGACCCCTGAGGTACCCCACTGGTCATCTTCCTTTCATCTGATTGGGTTTCATTCACCACTACCCTCTGTTTTCTGTCCCTTAACCAGTTTCTAATCTAGTTCACCACCTTGTGTCCCAACCCCAGGCTGCCTAGCTTGTTGACCAGTCTCTTATGTGGGACTGTATCAAAGGCTTTGCTGAAATTGAGGTAGGCAATTACCTACCACCCCCATCCCCCATTCTACTGCCTTTGGCACCCAGTCAAAGAAATCTATCAGATTAGTTTGACAGGATCATCCTGCAGAGAACCCATGTTGCCTGGGATCCACCAGTTTATTTGCTTCCAGGTGTTCATCTATTATTTCCTTAAGGAGTGTCTCCATTATCTTTCAAACCATAAAGGTTAGACTAACTGGCCTGTAGTTCCCCGCTTCTTCTTTACTACTGATCTTCTGAAGATGGACAATGTTTGCCCTTCTCCTGTTCTCTGTGATCACTCCAGTTTCTAAGGAATCACTGAATTGGGCTGCCAGAAGGGATGCCAGTTCAGTCCTCAGTTCCTTTAGGACCCTGGGATTTATGCCATCTGGACCCATGGCTTTTTCCACCTTTAGCTTTGTCAGTTCTAGGATCCTTTCCTCTGTGAATGGACTGGTGTGTACCTCCTTATCCTTAGCTCCTTTGAAGTCCAGCTGTGGACAATGCCCACCCCCTTGCACAGTGAAGACTGAACAGAAATATTCATTCAGGATCACTGCTTTTTCACTGTTTCCCTCCGCTATCTCCCCCTGGCCCTTCTAAGCTTTGCTACTCCCCCCTTTTCCTTCCTTCTCTTGCTAAGGTACCTGAAGAATGTCTCTCTCCTCCATTTGCACTTTAGTGCTCCTTGCTGCCTTTCCTGCCTCTCTCAGACACTTCTGGTACATCTCATTCCTTTGTGTCCCCTTATACTTCCTGAAGGCTAGCCTCTTAGCCCTTACTTTTTCTGCCACTCTCCCATAAGAACCAATGTGGTTTTCTTCTCCATTTACTCTTATCTATTAACCTAACGCATTGTTTTGTTACCTCCTCTATAGCCTCCTTGATGTATGCCCATTTCTCCTTAATGTTCCTGCCTATCATCTCCTTTCCAGGGTTTCTTTTAGCTGTAGTCCCTTGCTGGTAAAGTCTGCCCTTTTAAAATCTAAGACTCTTGCCCTCATATGGGTTAACTGGGTCTCTGTGTCCACTTTGAACCACACCATATTGTGGTTGCTGGATCCTAACTGACCTTCCACCCTAAGATCTGCTACCCTGTCTCCATTGGTAAGCCCCAGATCCAGGATTGCCCGGTCCCAAGTAGGTTCCTGAACCAGTTGCCTAAGGCCATCCCCCACATGAAGTCCTGTGTCCTAGCTGAGGCCCCTGCTGGGATGGACCTTTCTACCTCAGGCATGTTTAAGTTTCCCATTAGCAGTACCTCCCCTTTGCTGTCATTTTATGCATGTTTTCTAGCAGCTTCTTAATTGAAAATTTCCTTGGCCTGAGCCGGGGGCCTGTAAATGACCCATGTGCCAATGGCTATTCCATTGCCTGGCTCAAGAGTGACCCAAACTTCCTCCGTATTCTCATGCCTGTTTAGAATTTCAGTCACTTTTATGCTCTCTTTGATATAGAGGGCAACCCATCTCCTCCTTTTACCCTCACAGTCTTTTCTGAGCAAGGTATAACCCAGTACACATGTCCCAGCTGTAGTTGCTGGTGTACCATATTTCGGTTATCGCCACTATGTCCAGATCAGCCTCCATCACTGCAACCCCCAGGTCTGGGGTCTTGTTCCCCAGGTATGTAGGTGAAAAGAGGAAGAACAGGGGTGGGATTGTAAGATTAAAAAAGAAGGTGAGACTGAGTATAGGGGGACCAGAAAAAGGCAGAAGTCCTGAACAAATGCTTTTGTTCAGTGTTCACAAAAGAAGGAGAAGGGTTGGGGGTCACAAAGAAGCATCAGCTTTGAATGTAAGAATGTGCACACCAGTACTCTTTTTGAGGTAAGGGTCTAAAAGAACTTGCTAATCAATACGTGGACAAAGCAATGGGCTAGATGGGGGTGCATCCAAGGGTATTGAGGGAGCGCAGGAAAATACTGGCTGCACCTCTGACAGTTGTACTTATCCCATTATATTCTGGGTGGCCATTTTGTGTCAGGTAAAGAAAGGACAGTTTGGACTTCTTAAGAAGCTATTGGAGGTAATGAGCTAACCGCTCCCTGGAAACAGGAGTGTTTCTGGAGGACTGGAGGAGGGCAGATATAGTCCCACTACACAAACATGGTAGCAGGGATAGGGCTGGGAATTATAGGCCAGTCAGCCTTACATTGGTGGTGGGAAAGTTAATGGAATCACTGCTGAAGGAAAAGAGTATGGAATATCTTGAATCCAGGGGGGTTACAAGACCAGAGACACCATGGTTTCACAGGGGAGAGGTCATGTCAAACTGATCTGATAGATTTCTTTGGCGGGGTGACTAAGCAAGGAAGTAAGTTCAACATGTTTTCTGCATGATGGTCTTTGTCAAAGCCAGTAATACGCAAAGCTGCCTTCTTGCATAGGTTGGGTGACCCAGGTGACTTGTTGTTACAGCTACAGCAGCTGCTGGTACTTAACTTAGGGGATGAATAGGAGGAAGAGGAGAGGAACAAAGAGGGTAAACTGACCCAATGGGCAGTGGCTGCCATGTAATCAGTAGGCTGACCATTGGCCCACGTCAGTGGTGATGTGAATGGCTGGGAACATATGAAGCTTTCACAGCATGTGACACTGTCTTGTAGACAGTTGTGAAGCTATGAAAGGCAGATTAGTCTATCATCACTCATAGATAATTGCAATCAATCCTGTATTCTTTTTTGACTTTTTTATTTAAAATACTATATGGTACAAACAAAGTGCTTTAAAGTGCAGAGGTATCTTTTAGTAAAGTGCTACTTTTTTTAATGTTTTGTGCAGAAAGAAAGTCATATCACAAATGTGAATCTGTTTGCCATTTCTTGTTTCCAGTTCTCCTGTTCACAGCTCAATTGCCTATTCTGGGGAGGGGGGAGACCCCTTTTATATTCCTGACCTTCTGGCATTCTGGTGTTGAATTTATTTTTCTTTCTTCCATTTTACCAGTTCCAAACACTGATACAAGGGTGCAAATGTGCAGGAATTGAAACAACCACATCCATTGGACACTAGGGCAACTTTCAGGCTCTTATAACCATTTTGAGCTTTTTAGCTGCTGCTTAAGTTCCACACTTTCTCTGCTGGGTTGGCCTCCAGATCTACCAAGATACATGTGTGGCTGATGTTTTGGAGTCATGTGACTCCATCCTCAGAATCTGTCCATATTATAGTCTTGCAGACACTCTTATACAAATTAGGAAGAGGCACAGTGGAAGAGTAGGTGTGGCTGGGCACTTGATACTTTGGCACTGTAACTTACATTAGTGATAGAAAACCCTCACAAAGGGGAATGGTAGCAAGTCAAGTGGCTAGCATTTCCATATTTGCTCTTGTTATCTTTTTTTAACCATAGGTCTGTTTGCTTGTGATTTCTGATCCATTTTCAGGGACTGGACCACTGAGAGTTAAGTGTTTTTTTTTTCCCTGGATGTGACAGTTAGCTCCTATTTTTGCCAACCCTGAGGGTGAAAGTGGCTGGGGATTTGCCGCCTCTCAGCGGTGTGGGAGTCAATGGGCTAAAGAACTGATGAATGGAAAATGTTGGAGTTGTGCATCAGTTACCATTTGTAAGACTTCTTCTTCCTCTCAAACTGGTCTCTCAGTGTTCTTCTCCCCCTGGCCATCATCATTATGGTTATCATGATCATCAGCTTCTCTGCCTGGTGGTGCTGCTGCTGACACCATGCATTGGCATGCTTTCTCATACTGAGCTCTGTGGGACTTCAGCAAATGCCTTTTCATGGTGGATGTTCCCAACCTTGTTCCCTTCTTACCTAGACTCAGCTTGTGTTTACATAAAAGACACACTACATGTGTCCTGGATTCTCTGTCCACTCTAAAGAAATCCCACACCAGCTACATCACCAGTTTGGTCTTTCCTCCAGCCACTCTTGGCTATTACTTAATGGGCCTGCTACTGTGGGCTGCTTCTACAGCATCACCCAGCTCCTTTTCCTCCATCGGTTCTCCAGGACCAAAGACTGGTACTTTTTCCTCTGCAGTGTGTCAGTTTTGCCTGTGTTTTCATTTTTTGCTGCTATTTCACATGCTTGACATTCTGTTTACCCTTGTTATGTGGACTTTTTATTTTTGTTTTCCACTCTTTTGGTCTTTTTGATCTCTTATGTGCTTCTGCTCCAATCTGAACTCACACCTGTTCTACCTCCTCCTCCCCAGAACTGCTGCTACTATCATTTGTATTGAGTGTCTAATCACAATATATGTATATATCTATTCCCAAGCTCCACCAAATCACTTTCCTCCTCCTCTGCTCATGTCACTTGCTGACACACTTCTTTCTTATTCTGTTTTTTCTACAATTATTTCTCATGTTGCAGCCCTTGAAGTGTTACTGTGAGTGGTTACTACACTGTATGATACTTTATGGACTGTTCTACAACTGTCATTTTCCTCTACACTTGTGGTTCTCACTGAGGCAGAGGATCTATAATCGAGCCCACTTTGTTTTGGTGTTTCTTTGATGTGACTGGATGACCTCATGCCACCATCTCCTTGGCCTCTCTGTTGTTCCATTTCCTAATGCTTGCTACAGGAGTCAACTATTTGGGTGATGAATAATGAAGAGTAACACTTTAATTTTTGGATGTTATTTTTTGCTATTGTTTTAGTTTTTTTTTTTTTTTTGCACTTATCTGTTATTTTCATTTTATCAATAGGATGCCAACAGGGACTACAAGAGGTCAAGTACTGACTCTTTACCAGCTGACACACACTTATTGTCCACTGCCCAGATCACACTGCAACTGCACAGCTCAGGATGACACAGACTGCTTCAGGGCCCAGGACTCAAAAAGTGCAGCCACTTGGGGGAATATGAAGACTAAGAGTTTCGCTTAGAAAACTGCCACAAAGAGAAAAAAAAAACAATTAAGTAAGCAATAATACCCAACAGGGTGGATAGTATTGGGAAATACTGGACTGCCCAGGGGCGTAATGAGGCCCAATGCCACAGGCAGAGGGACTTATAGCCCCTGGAAGGTCTGGTATTTCCAATACTACCCACCCTGGAGGATATTATTACACTTAGAAAATGGCGTGTTTGTAACATTTTAAATATTTATAAAAAAGATTTAAAAACATATATTGTAAATAAAAAAAATAAAGAATACATTTTTCTTGTCAAGTAGTCCCTGCACTCTGCTATTCTTGGCAGTAGAGGGTGTCACTGTTTAGTACACCCTGTGCTGCTGGGGTGCATGGCTGCCCCATGTTTTCCTGGGACTTGTAATCCAATGAGATGATTGTGGGGAAGGGAGTTGAAGGGCTAGTACAGAATGGCCGTAGTTGATTCTGTTATTTATTTATTTTTTTTATGAAGTCAACTGAAGAAAAATTGGGGAGTGAGGAGTGGATGCAGCCAAGTTCTGCATCTGTAGTACAGAATAGCTGTAGTGTGTTCAGTTTTTGTTTCGTTTTTTGGATGAAAGCAACAGAGAAACAATCGGGGAGTGAGGATTGGATGCAGCTGAGTTCTTTTGCCTAAGTGACTACTTTTGATTAGGTATTTTTCTGTAGTTTTCTGCTGGGAGTTTGAGGAGAGGAAAGCAGTGACCAAAGAGAGGAATGGGAGTTGTGAGTTCAGAGTCCCACAGGTTGAGTTGCGTGCCCTTTTTTGAGCGAGTAGGAGCTGCAACTACTTCTGTGCATTTTTGGAACTTGAAAACACATTGTGAGGAAGTGAATTCTTTCTGTTGCCACTATGTGGGAGCTGAATTTGGGAAGGGGCTCACTCTTTGCTTAGTCACCTGTCTGTTACCGATAGAAAAAAACATGGCAGCTCCTGCATTTGAACATTTGGGTGTCCAAGAATATTCAAAGTAATAGAGCACCCCAAATGGGAACTTGTTATTTTGTGGACTCCATTAAAAAATTCTGGCCCACTAACATCTATGTCCTAGCCAATCAGAGAGCTAAGATTCTCTTAGCCATTTTCCAAAAAATGGGATGCCAGTAGCTGCCAACTACCAGGTGCTGGGCACTGTCATGCTGCCAGCTGGCACACACTTGCTGCCCACCGTGCTGATCACACTGTAACAGCATAGCTCAGGATCACACAAACACACACACACGCATGCACACACACACACACACACATGCTGCTTCATGATTCAGAAGGAGGAGGAGTAAGAAGGAACTTCAATAACTTGAGAGAATGTGAAGATTTTTTGTTTTATGGGATGTCACCAAGCTGCTAACTGCAATGGGCCAGGCAGTGGAGCACTGCCTGCTGGCATACACTTACTGCCCACTGCCCAGATCACACTGCAACAGCACAGCTCAACACGACATACACACAGGCTGCTTCAGGACTCAGAAGGAGGTGGAGAAAGGAACTTCAGTAAGTTGAGGAATAGTGTAGAATTTTTTTTTATTTAGGTGGTTTTTTTTTGCTTTTTTATGGGATGCCACCTAGGTGCCAAGTACCAGAGGCCAGGCACCATCATGGCACAGCTGGCACACACTTGCTGCCCGCTGCTTACTTCCTAGATCACATTGCAACAGCATAGCTCAGGACATCACACATAGGGGCTGCTTCAGGACTCAGGAACCACAGCAACTTGGAGTAACATGAAGACTAAGAGTTTTAATTTGATAACTGCCACAGAATAAAAAAAAAAATTTATCTTTTTAAATTGTTCATAGGATGCCAGTGCCATCAAGGTGCCAACTACCAGGGGCCAAGCAGTGCCACATTGTCAACTGGCACACACTTGCTAGCATGGGGCAGTCATTATAGCCTAGAGGTTAGAGTAATGAGCTGTGAATGACCTGGATTTGATTCCCACAACCTCCGCTTGAGTACTGCTTGACTCTGAACAAGTCATTTAATCCCCAGTGCTCCCAGGTCACCCCTGAAAACAGGCACTTATGCCTAGTGGGCCTTACCTGATTACCAAAGACTAAAATAAAATAAAAATAAAATAAAAAGTGTGTCACCTGCCCAGATCACACTGCAAAAGGTTGCTTCAGGAGACAGGAGGAGGAAGAAGTAATTTCCGTAAGCAAGCCTTCAACATGGGCAAATGTATTGTAAAGAATTTGAAACTGCCATAAAAAGAAATGTAAATAAAGATTTATTTTAAAGCATGCTACCAAGATGAAAAGTACCAGTGGTCATTGCCCTGTTGTAAGCTGGCACACACTTACTGGCCAATACAATTACTAAATAAGAGTAATCCCCCCTCCTCCCCCCCAAAAAAAAATACTGCTCTGTCAAGCTTCTGTCAGAGACTTCAGTCAAAGTCTCTTTGTATTTGCAATGCCCTGCTAAAATGATATTTGAGCAATGGAAAAAAAATGTGTGCGACACTACTGAGATTAAATTTATCAGGCATCCCATTCCAAATACAGGTTGCTTGCATATACCTGATTTGTGACTCACTAATGGCTCTGTTCTCATTTAAAATAAGGCAGCAAAGCTTTGACTGAGGTATCACTGAATAAAGTAACAAGAAAAGAACAAAGTTCTAAGAATACTTGGATATGAATACAAAAAAATAATTTTACTATAAAATATCTATAGGATTATTATGTTTTCTTGGACAAAGAACATAATGTTAGGAAATCCAAATATCAGTTCTTGAGTTTACTTCCTTAACTTTACCTGTTTTGCTGAATCCTTCAGGTAGAGTAGAATGACATAACCAAATGAGATGCTCAAAGCAAACTACTTTATCTGCCAAACCCATAATACTCAGGGCACACCATACAGAAGTAATATATCATCATAAGGTCAGAAGCAACACTGGACCCATCAAATGTGCCCATGCATCGTATCATTGATGAACCACTCATCTGTATAAAAATATATTGAATTTTATAAGGAGTCCAGTCCCACTCTACTATGCTGAATACCCCTTGATTCCACTAGTAAATAGAAACCTGTCTAGGCTTACCATGAAGGCCTGTACTCTCTTCATATCCACTGCCTATGCAGTCAGAAGTTTGACTACTCCTTCTCAAATTGTCTGTAGCATTTCAATCAAACAGGCTAACCTTTCATATAAATAACTTATTTCACTCCTTGACCTTCAGAAGAAAATTTACCGCTTTGTGGAATTATGTTAAAATATATTGAGGATCAATAAAGAAAAAAATCAAATGGTTGTTTTTTGGCTATAAAAGGAAAAAAAAAACATCTCAACTTATATTTAAATAAAAAATACTTACAAACTATACAATGTTACCATTATCATGGTATTAGGTTCTCTTCTAATAGGAAATTGAATGACCATTTGAACATTTTTGTGTCCAAAATGAACAAATATCAAGCAAATTTAAATTAAACATTTTACTTGCAAATATGGATGGAATTCACTAGATTGTGCACTAATGATCTTAAATGTCAAACTTAGAACTTAGAACTTCTGATCTGTACACAGATGAGGGGTTTGCAAACCATTACCAATCAGAAGGTCTTCTGAGCAATGCTTTTATATGTATGTATATCACTGGGTTGCCACTGAAAAAGGGACTGTCTTGTCTCAGTGGACTTACCCAGTTATCAAAATTCAAATAAATAAATAAATATCTTCTCAAAGTGCTGAATTTTGTAACAGCATAATTATTAAGAGCTTACTTGGAACAGCTACCTATATATTTTTTTATTCATTAAATAATGGTAATATTTCAATTTGATCTGTTTAAACTCTTTGAAATATAATTTCCCCATTTATGTTTAGAGAAGCAACTTGATTACTCTTTGAAATGATTTACATCCCCCAATCTTACTTTTATAAAGATAATTCTCTGTCCAGAAGGATTGGAAAACCTCTTAAATAAAATGTATTATGAACCTGGGGAAGTAATCATTAAGAAAATAAAGTTAAGGTTCAGAGATAATTCAAAGCAAAATGAAATTGCTTTACTTCAAAAAGCCAAATGTTATTGTTGTTATAAAATACTTAAAACTGCTCATAGGAAGGAATATTATTTGACTATCTAGTCTTTCTAAGCGGCATGGTAAAATAGCCCAGTTCTGTGTGGAGATATAAAATGAAAATAGTTTGTTATTTAAACAGAAAAGGGATGGTGTTGTTTCTCCATTATGTAGATATGAAGGTGGTGGAGCTGATGATTTTAAACATCTTGTACTCATGTGTCCACTTTTAAAGAGGAATAGTGAAAAACAGCTGACCCCAATTTTGGGAACGCTATTTATTTCACCAGTACCAATTATATTTGTTGAATGCAAAGAATCCTAATACAGTGTGTAAGCTATTTAGATTTGTGTTATTCTTGAAACTGTGATAACAAGGCACAGTAGTAGTACTAAATTTTATACATTAAGTTTAATGCTGTAATTTTATAGATATTACCTTCTTTACCACATAAATATAGGAAACCAGGTCCAAACTGTGGCTCTAGATGTTCTGCAGTATATACTATTTTATATGAGCTGATGAACTACTATTATAGCCTAAATATTTCATTATAAAAGCCCATCCACGTCACATATTCCTCTTCATGAATATGTTTTGTATTCATAGACTGCCATATAAACTTGTCAAGGTAAATGCTTGCCATGTAATAGATAAATATGTATGTTTACTATGATATGTAAAACTCACTGACTGTAATAATTTTACTTTGCTTTCTTTTTTTTTTGTTTAGATTGCTTTCCTCCTACCCAGTTGGCCCACATTGGCCCAACCTCTGCCCCCAGCCCCATCACCATTCCACTGGGACTTACTTCTCAGTGTTCCTCCCTGGCTCACCCCCACCAGGGTGGGGCCTTTGGGGGTAGTCCCATTCCTCTAGCTCAGTTTCTGGGGAGCACTATGGGTCAATCTGCAGAGCAAGGTGGGTGGCATACTGTGTGTTTTACTTTTTTCCTGCTCCTCCTCCTGTCAGGTGATGTGAAGTCCAGTCCAGTCCCCTTCACCGATCCCCTCTGCTACTGTCATGGACCTTAGTATTTTTCACTTCAGCGCTAGAAGCCTTCTTCCTCAGCTTGACCTCCTCTCTGTTTGGATCCTACAACACTCTCCAGACATCATCTGCATCATTGAGTCCTTTCTCTCACAAAGGATTCCAGACTCTAGCCTGTTTCTTAATGATTTCCATCTTTTTAGGCAGGGCAGGGGAAATTGTGGTTGAGGTGTTGCCATCTACGTTCATCAGAACCACTCCTGTACCCTGGATTTCAGAGATGCTGTTTCCTCCTCCTCCCATGAATCCCTCACTGCCAGGCTCACTTTCCCCTCATCTATACCCATCTTCATTTTGATCTTCTATGCCTCACCCAAGACCTTGCCTGCTTCTATGATTGAATCTGTGTCAAAATCACCTTACTTTCCTCCAGCAGTGAACTTGTTCTCCTTGGGGACTTCAACATAAATTGTCTAGCTTTCGGCCATCCAAACTGACCATCCAGATGACTGGGTCTCTAAATTTGTCACAGGTTATCTCAGAGTCTGCATGACTCAATTCTCATTCCTCTGACTACATCCTGTTTGGTTGGGTTCTATCCTTGCACCCCATCACATTTTTGCAGAAAGTATCCTGCCTGATGCTTTTAGTGACCACAACATGACATTCTGCATCAATAAACTCTGGTATTCCTCCTCTGTACCAAAACACATCTGGTCCATATGCCTCTGTTTGCTGAACATTAACACTCTCCTGAGTGTCCTTGCTGCAACAGATGGATCAGCCCCCCGCCCCAGGACTCCAACATTGATGTTGTTCTCTCCCTTTTTTACTCCAAATTCTCCTCTGTCTGGGACAGGCACATCCCCTTTAGGAAATCCAGGGTCAGATTATCCCATCACTCCCTGGCACTCCATTGAAATCATTGATCTATGCAAGACCCGTGATTGTTCCTGGGCCCTCTATAAATAATTCCACTCCCTTCCTGATTTTCTTCACTATAGGACACTGAGAAGCAAATGCTTAAAGGCTATCTGGGCTGTGAAATCCATTATTTCAAAACAAACCTCTAGAATAAACTGAACTCCTCTACCAAATTCTGGAGGGTAATCCATGCACATTTTGACAACTCCCCCCAGTCTACTTCTCCTATCTTCATGGTTAATGGTTTGCCTGTATCTAACCCTTCCACTGTTGCTGCTCATTTCAATGAGTTTTTCACCATATGTGCCTTCCTGTCTCTCCCTGCTATAGGCATCCTCACTTCCACTCCTGCTCCCCATTCCTTTCCCCACAATCCAGCCCAGGGTTCCACATTTCTCCATCACCACTCATGAAACCCTGCTTGCCCTCTCCTACCTCATCCAGTCTAAGTTCAGTCCTGATGGGCTTGATCCTAAACTCCTCCACCTCTCTTCACCTGCAACTGCACTTCTGCTTATTCACCTGCTAAACCTCTCATGCTCCCTCTGCACCATTCGTCAATCCTGGAAGATTGACAACATTTTTCCTCTTCACAAACAGGATGATTCCTTCTCCAAGCAACTTCCACCCAATCTACTTCTTCCCCTCTAAATTGCAAGATAAGTTATTCTAATTTTGACTTCTTGACCACCTCACCTTTTCAGTTTCCTCTCACCCTTTCAGTCTGGCTGCCAGAAATACCATTCCATCTTCTCCTCTCTGCTGCATGTCACTGACTCCACCCCTTTAGGGATGATTCTAGGGCATATCACAGCAGTCTTTATCATTGATCTGTCCAAAGTCTTTAACTCAGTGTCTTCTGATCTGAATTCTGTAAAAAAACAGGGGTCCCTGTGCCAAAAACCTTGGAGCTGCCACACCTGCAGGCTAGCACCAAACAGTTAGCATACTTGCAGAAACTGCTGCAGGGATCCAGCCCCCTGCCTGGCAGAACACAAGATTGACTGGGATATTAGGGGAGGGGTGAAACATGATTGCCCAGATGGGTTCAGGGGCATGTGGAGTGCTGTTGGGGTGTTGGGGAGACAGTGGGCATGCCACTGAGTGATGTGGCACACAATAAGGGTGCTGTTAACAGAACCATAAAGCCAATAGGATGGTACCATGGGGGGTTATACATTGAGGTTTATACTAAGGTTTTAGGACAGCAGAAGGCTAAACACCCATAATTACCATCCTCACTTCATAGTGGATTATATGTGAACATTACTATTGTTAAAGTGGGTGTCAAGCTTAGTTTTAAATCCTATGAAAGTCACTTGATTGACTACATCTTGTGGGAGTTTGTTCCATAACCTAATGGTTCTAGGTAAAAAGGAATTGTTCCTTAATTTGGTCCTGGACACATCTCCCTGAAACTGTTTATTATGCCCTCTTAAACGGTGAAGATTTCCTCTATAGCTGATTTCTAGATCAGCTGAGAGTGCAGTGTCTCTCAAAATGTTATACAGGGTCAGTAAATCACCTCTTTCCCTTCTAGTTTGAAAAGGCCAAAGCTTTAGGGTGTCTAGTCTTTTTTTTTTTGTAATCACTATTTGTTAGGGTGGATATCTGTTTTGTAAATTGCCTTTGTGCCTTTTCCAATAATATGATGTCCTGTTTTAGCCCTGGGCTCCAAACTTGGGAGCAGTATTCAAAGTGAGGATGCAGGTCTGTTTTATAAATTGGTAACATAATTGATTTGGATTTAGTAGCAAAAAAAACTTTTAATGCAAGTGGTTAGATGGTTCGCTTTTTTAGCTACTTGCCTACATTGGCTACTGTTTTTCAGGTTGCTTGTGACTATAATTCCTAAGTCTCTGACCTCATTGACTGTCTGTAAATTTTTGTTGTGTATCATATAATTATACTAACATACTAACATACTATTTGCCAGCAGATTAGGCCTTATGGTCTATCAAGTCTGCTCGAACCTCGATCCTTAGTTGGGTGCCGAGACCCTCCCATCCCTTGTGCTCCAGAAACCCCTATCATCCATCCCCACCCCCCCGGGACAGGCCATCATCTGATAAATCCACTTTCTGTGTCTGTCCCACCCTCTCTTAAAGCTCTCCACTGTGGATCTCTGAACCAGCTCACCAGGCAGAGCATTCCAAGGGTCCACCACCCTCTCAGTGAAAAACCTCCTCCTCTTTTCCCCCTCACCCTTCCACCTTCCAACTTCAAACCATGCCCTCTGGTGATGCCTCCCTGCTTTAGTCTAAAGATCCCTCCATGTTTACCCTATTTATTCCCTTGAGGTACTTGAGACCTCAATCATGTCCCCCTGTCTCTCCTCTCCTCCAATGAAAACAGGCAGAGCTCCTCAAGTCTGTCCTCGTAAGTCAAATCCCCTAGCCCTCGTATCATCTTTGTTGCCCTCCTCTGTACCCTCTCCAGGAGCTGTATGTCCCTCTTCAAGTGTGGTCTCAGTACTGTACACAGTACTCAAGGTGGTCTAACCAGTCCATTGTACAGTGGCAGAATCACTTCCTTGCTCCTAGAGGTGATCCCCTTGCGATGCATCCCAACATCCTGTTTGCCTTGCTAGCTGCCTCCTGCACTGCTCAGTGTTATTCATACATGTATCCACCATGACCCCTAGGTCTTTTTCCCTGTTGAGGCTTCCAGCACCTCCCTCCCAGGGTGTACCTGTGTTTAGGGTTTCCCGACCAAGATGCAACACCTTGCACTTGGTGATGTTGAAATTTAATTTCCATGTGTGAGCCCAGCTTTCCAGGGTGTCAGGTCCCCTTGCAGGACCAACCTCCCTCTTCTCCCTCAACTACTGCTCCCATCTTGGAGTCATCCAGAAGAGACTCATTTCACACCTATACCATCCCTGATGTCTGATATGTATGCATTAAACAGGATTGGACCAGGACCGAGCCTGTGGTACCCCACTACCAACCTCTGTAGGGTTCGAAGCTCCCCACAGACCACTACTCTCTGAGTGCGTCCAGCTATCCAGTTTTCAATCCATCTGACCATCAAAGGGCCTACTCCTAACCCCATCAGTTTCTCCACCAGACCATTGTGGGGGAGAGTCAAACGCCTTGCTGAAGTCCAAGAATAATACATCCACAGGCTTACCCCTATCCAGTTCTGATGTTACCCATTCATAGAACTCCACAAGGTTGGTTTGACATGATCTACCTGGCACAAACCCATGCTGCCGACTATCCAGACCTCCCACCTCCTCCAAGTAAACCCCAATCGTTCCTTTAGTATACTCTCCATTAATTTTCCCACCACCGAGGTTAAACTGATGGGTCTATAGTTTCCTGGTACTTCCTTGACCCCTTTATGGATTGGTACCACATGTGCCTCTGCCAATCCCTAGGTACCCTCCTGTCTCAAGTGACCTGTTGAAAAGCTCCCGCCAGGGTGCAGCCAGTATGTCCGCCACTCCCATAGTACTCTCGGATGAATGCCATCCGCCCAGGAGATTTGTCTTTCTTTAGGGCCTTGAGGGCAAACCACACCCTTTGGTGGGGATGGCATCATCCGTCCCTCCACCTTACTGGTCTTTTTATCCTTATCCAGATGTGACACCCCTGGGTACCTTTCCTCCTTTGCTCCATTTCTGCTGCTCCCTGATCCCTCCCTGCCTTCTATCCCTTTGTGCCTTGCTTTGTAGATATCCCATCCTCCCTAGTGAACACAGAGGCAAAGTACTCGTTAAATACCTCTGCCTGGTCCTCGCCTCTTCCACCCACCCTCCTTCTGATCTCAATCTGCTGAGATGGCCCTTAGTTTTCTCCGCTCCCCAATGTACCGGAAGAACCCTTTTCCCTCCATGTATCCCTGTGCCAGCCGATGCTCTTTACTGGACTTTGCTCCCTCACCATACGGGTGACTTTTCTAGATGCAAGCTGGTACATTTCCTATCCCTATCCCTCTTGTTGTTTTATATTTTTTGTAAGCCGCCTTCTTTTCTCTGACTGCTACCTGGACCTCACTGGACCACCAGCATGGTTTATGTGACCTTGCTCCCTTACGTTTCAACTTAGCGCAGATCCTGACTGCCTCATGAAGTCCCGTTTTATGACCTCCCATCTCCTTTCCACACTTGTTGATGAGGTAATCCCTTCAAGTGATCCTTGAGAATATTTCCCATGCCCATAAAGTCTGCCCCCTGAAGTCCACTGCCAGTGTCCTAGATCTCACCCCCACTCCCCAATGTATTTGAAACCAGACAGTATTGTGGTCACTCCCAGTCAGGGGTCCTGTACAACCATGTCCCTTACCAGATCCCCATCTGCCAAGACCACATCCAGGACATGCCCTCCTTGTGGGCTCCATCACATGCTGTGTTAAGAACACATCCTGGAAGCCATCCAGCAGCCTCTGCTCCTTGGCCACCTTAGAGGACATGGTTCCCCAGTTAGTACCTGGCATATTAAGGTCCCCATCAACACCACTCCTTCCCTTTGGACCACACTGGGCAATGATGTTGTCCAGCAAACCATCCTCTAGAACATCACTCATCCCGGGGCCTATCTACTACACCCAGCTTGACCTTATCTCCTGCTGGGGATCGTGAGGTGACCCATAAGGCCTCCACGTTTCCTCTGCCTCTTCTACCATAGCAATTTCTATGTCATCTCTAATGAACATAGCCACTCCACCCTCTGCCCTCCTTTCTATCCTTCCTAAGCACTAGTGTACCCCGTACATTTGGGTCCCAGTCATGGTTTTGTTGGCCCACATTTCCGTGACTGCCGCCACATCCACCCCCTCAACAGCATGGCCTGGAACTCTGGCAACTTGTTTCCCAAACTCCTGGCATTTACTAACACTAACCCCACCCCTTATCCCTGATCCTTTTGTCGAACCCCACCCAGATTCCTTATACTTCCATCCTCCCCTGCTCCTCCTGAAACCTCCACCTCCAGTCTGTTCCCCTCCCCTTGGGCTTGAAGGTTTACCCTCATCTGGAGGGAGGGCTTCTCATCAGCCCTCCCTTATCCCTTCCCCCCTTACAAGTTTAAACCCCACCTTTCTTGTATGTAGTCAGCCATCCCTGTTTAAGGACTTCCTTCCTAATGGGCAAGATGAAACCTGTCCTTGGCATATAGTCCCTTATCCTCCCAAACTCCATTCCAGTTCCCTAACACCCCAACCCATTCTCTTCACCCCACTTCCTGAGCTATTCATTAACCTCTTAGAGCTTCATTTTTTCTCCACTGAGGCCTTTGGTACTGGCAATATCTCCAAAAGGAAATGTTGCATCCATTATCCCGACAGACTCTGGCAAGTTCTTGGAACCTTGCTTGATTTCCATAATGCTATTTCCTCTAGATCATTAGTTCCCAAATGCACCAGGAAATCGGTTTCCTCCACAATCCCTAACCATTTCATACACCATGAACTTTGCTCTGTGCACTGTCAGCCCAGAGATACTACTACCTTCACCTGGCTAGGCATCCATCCCCTGTCCTCCCAATGGATACCCTTAATCATCGAGTCTCCCAGTAACAGAACCTTAACACCGCCATCATCCTTATGGTTACCTCCACTATGCCCTCTCAGCCCCCCTCCCCACTTTATTCATGATCACAATTTCATGGGAGTCTTCCTGCCTTATTAGAGACCCCCTTGTCACCCTCCCCTTTCTGCCTCCCTTGCTATTTTGCCCACTTAACTCAAACCCCCTCTGAATAGGTGTCCCCTTTAACCCTCTCTTATCTGAACCATTTATCCTGGCCCTGATGGTTTCCCCTTCCCCGCACCCTCATCCCCCTTGTAATAGTACCCTGTCTCCAGAGGCTCTCTGTGGGTCCCTTTAGCTAGGGCCCCATCCTTGGTACTGACCTCCCTGCTGAAGGGGCTCCTCTCCCACCTCCTTGTCTCCCAGTTTCTCTCAATCATGCTCTCCTCCCTCATGTCTGGAATATGTTGCATCTCCCCATTTGCTTAACATATATGTTTCCCTTCTCCCTCTGGGACTATGTCTATCCTTTCCATAGCTGTTCTGTGATGCCCTATGGGTATCTGACTCCTCCCCGGCCTCTGTATAAGTTTCTCATTTCCACCAACCCCTTCCTCCCCTCTAGGATGCTTAGTATCTCAAATTTATTGTGACACTCTATGTCAGCCTCCATCAAGTAACCCGAGTTTCCCTGACTGCATCTCTAAACTGCCCCTCTTCTTCCCCTCTTGCACTGTTCACCTTAGGAGCTCCTTCCCACAGTCTGCTGTTTTAGGCTTCCGCACAACAGCCCCTCCTGACTTTTCCCCCTCCAGTCTCCTTGAATTCAGAATTTTCACCCTGTACGCTTTCCCCTTAGCATCAACTTCCCTATCTAAGGGTCCTCTGTCCCTAATATCCCCCCTTCTGCTTGCTGTAGCATAATGTCCTGTAATTTCAGAGCGTTGCCCCAGCCTCCCCTCAGCCCCACCCTTCTGCTGCCCATATCCACACCCCTTATCCTTGGACACCCCCCCCAGCTCACACAGCTTACTCCTTAACCAATATACCTCACTCCTAATACAAGATAGCTGTCTACAGAGTGGGCAGCCTCCCTCTCTCCAGGCCCAATTTAGAATTATTGCCATCCCACAGCCTGTGCAGCCTACAACCCTTCCGAAGATGCCTGCCATGGTGGAATATGGCCACCCTGATTATCCCCCTCTGTTTATAATAGCACACCCCCTTTTCTCAGTCCCTTTCCCCTGGAGTACAGTTTCTCTCTATACTGACTGTAGTTATTTACAAACCCATTTCAACCCCACCAACAAAGTTCCTGTCTCACAAAACATACAGTCCAGTATGTGTTCAGTCCCACTAACAGTGTGTGTAAGCAGACTCCAGGTACCGTGATGATGTCACAGGCCCACCAACTCCTGTTGCTTCAAAATTTCAGTCCCAAACAGAAATACTCAGCCCTTCAATCCCAACCCCCAGTGGCTTTTCAGTATTTAAGTAAGTTTCACAAAACAGGGTGGGTGGGAGGCTCTTACCAAACACCAGGCAAACACATTTAAATTACCTTCTAATTTTCCTGCCAAACATCTATCCCCAAACCTACAATATCACAGCCCAAGTATCAGTTCAAATTCAAGGTAATAATTTTTAACACATAGAACTAATTTCACTAACAAACTATTCAAATATTTCAGTTTAAAACAAAATATAACTCCTGGCCTCTTTTCTACCAACCTGTTGCTTAAGCTCCCAAGTGAACAATGAAAGCCACAGTAATTCCTGTTTAAAGACAAGTTAATTGCAGCTAATGTCCCTCCTCCAAACACCAGGCAAACACATTTAAATTACCTTCTAATTTTCCTGCCAAACATCTATCCCAAACCTACAATATCACAGCCCAAGTATCAGTCCAAATTCAAGGTAATAATTTTTAACACATAGAACTAATTTCACTAACAAACTATTCAAATATTTCAGTTTAAAACAAAATATAACTCCTGGCCTTTTTCTACCAACCAGTTGCTTAAGCTCCCAAGTGAACAATGAAAGCCACAGTAATTCCTGTTTAAAGACAAGTTAATTGCAGCTAATGTCCCCTCCTCCAAACACCAGGCAAACACATTTAAATTACCTTCTAATTTTCCCTGCCAAACATCTATCCCCAAACCTACAATATCACAGCCCAAGTATCAGTCCAAATTCAAGGTAATAATTTTAACACATAGAACTAATTTCACTAACAAACTATTCAAATATTTCAGTTTAAAACAAAATATAACTCCTGGCCTCTTTTCTACCAACCTGTTGCTTAAGCTCCCAAGTGAACAATGAAAGCCACAGTAATTCCTGTTTAAAGACAAGTTAATTGCAGCTAATGTCCCATCCTCCAAACACCAGGCAAACACATTTAAATTACCTTCTAATTTTCCCTGCCAAACATCTATCCCCAAACCTACAATATCACAGCCCAAGTATCAGTTCAAATTCAAGGTAATAATTTTAACACATAGAACTAATTTCACTAACAAACTATTCAAATATTTCAGTTTAAAACAAAATATAACTCCTGGCCTCTTTTCTACCAACCTGTTGCTTAAGCTCCCAAGTGAACAATGAAAGCCACAGTAATTCTGTTTAAAGACAAGTTAATTGCAGCTAATGTCCCTCCTCCAAACACCAGGCAAACACATTTAAATTACCTTCTAATTTTCCTGCAAACATCTATCCCCAAACCTACAATATCACAGCCCAAGTATCAGTCCAAATTCAAGGTAATAATTTTTAACATATAGAACTAATTTCACTAACAAACTATTCAAATATTTCAGTTTAAAACAAAATATAACTCTGGCCTCTTTTCTACCAACCTGTTGCTTAAGCTCCCAAGTGAACAATGAAAGCCACAGTAATTCCTGTTTAAAGACAAGTTAATTGCAGCTAATGTCCCCTCCTCCAAACACCAGGCAAACACATTTAAATTACCTTCTAATTTTCCCTGCCAAACATCTATCCCCAAACCTACAATATCACAGCCCAAGTATCAGTTCAAATTCAAGGTAATAATTTTTAACACATAGAACTAATTTCACTAACAAACTATTCAAATTATGGATAGGGTTATTTTTGCCACAGTGCATGACTACACATTTATTCAAACTAAATCTCATTTCATTATCATCTGCCCATTTCACAATTGTGTTGAGATCCTTTTCCATGTTTAGTTTACCTTCTATGGTACCAACTAGCCCTCCTAGTCTGAGATTGTCAGCAAACTTTAGCAGGATATTGTTGCTAGAGATTTGTAGGTCATGTATAAACGTGTTAAAAAGAAGTGGTCCTAAGACTGATCCACTGGTCACCCCACCCTCCATGGAAAGATGCCCATTGACTCATACCCTCTGTGACCTTTCCTTGAGCCATGATGAAACCCATTGACTTATGAATGGATCTAGCCTGAGTTTTTTAATAGTTCCCCATGTGGTAATGTATCAAAGGCCTTTTCAAAATTGAAACAGACTATGTCTACTGATTCATACTGGTCAAGATATTTACTGACTTTATTATAGAAATTTATTAAATTGGTATTACAGCTTCTCTTCTCTGTAAAACTGTGCTGCATGGTGTCACGTAGTCCATTGTTTTTGAGGTGGTTAATCATATAGTCTTTTATTATACCCTCAATGATTTTATTGATAATTAAAGTGAGACTTATGGGTCTATAACTAGAGGCTAGGTTTTTACTACCTTTTTATAGATTGGGACTACAATGGCTTTTTTCCAGTTGGTAGGTACTGTGCATTTGCTTATTGATTTATTACCTATGATGGATATTGGATCTGATATTAGATCTGCTAGTTCTTTAAGCATATGAGGGTGTAGGCCATCTGGTCCTTGAGATTTACTACTGTCCAATTTTATGAGTTTATCCTTTATAGTTTGTGGATGGTGGTTCTCTACGTAAGTATTTGGCTTTTGTTCCAAGTTGGTTGGAGGTGCATTTTGTGTAGTTGTACTGCTAGTAAAAACTGAGCAAAATTAGTTATTAAATATGGAGGCCATATCTTCGGGGTTGCTATAGGTATGGTCTATACACATAATGGTCTTATTAAATGCAAGGTTCACCTTTTTTTTTTATAGAAGCATTTTTTTTTTCTTGTTAGTAATTAGTCTATGATTTTTTCTGTTAAATCAAATAGGTTTTCCCCCGTTATTGTATTTTTTTAAGTGGGTCATATTTATCTTCTAATGTTTTATTAGTTTCTGAAAATAGAGACCATGCTGTATTTACATTAAGTTTTGAGTTTATTGGGGAGATTCATATAACATAGGTGACACATGATGGAGTTCCAGTCAGCCTTATTGTAGTTTAAAAAAAAAACTGAGTTAACCTTAGTATAATTTTTTTTTTCTTGTTTATTTCAAAGTTGATAATGTTGTGATCACTGTTGGATAGTGGTGCATATATTGCAAACATTTTTTATCTCATCAGTAATATTGGTAATTAGAACATCTAATATATTGTTACCCCTAGTTGGTTCAAATATCATCTGTTACAGTTCTATGTTACCCATAAAATCTACTATGTCTTGGTCCTGAGCAGTAGTTGCTTGTGATGTTACCCAGTTAATGTTAGGAAAGTTGAGATCGCCTACAAAGACAGCATTTCCTCTGTCCACAATATTTGATATCTGGATCAATATTTTATAAGTATTTTCTATAGTAGTATTAGGGGGTCTATAAAGAACACCCATATGGATATTCCTCCCAATTGTCCCTGTGATGTTTAACCAAGTGTATTCAACTTCATTGTCTTCTGAGCCCTGTCTTAATATTTCATAACACTCTATGTCTTCTTTTATGCAGCTTGATATTCGTCTACCCCTACGTGTCTTTCTAGATTTAGTACAGAACTGGTATCCTGGTATGTCTTAATTACATTTGCAATATTAGTCCTACCAGGTTTTGGTACTACAGATGACATTGGTTTTACTAGTAGTTAACATGGCTGCTAATTCTGCCATTTTACCCCCATTTAAACTACAAGAATTAAGTGATATGACAGTGAAAATAGTTTTTTTTTGGCTTTTCCTTTGCTAGCTTGAACAAGCCTATCTTGATTTGATTGTTGAGGGTTGCACTTTGCCTCTTTTTTCAGTTTAAAGTGGCCATGGCAGCCCTCACAAGGCTCAGGCCAAGGGCTTACAACCTTTATGGCTAGGATGCAACCCATCCTTCTAATACATGTCTGCTTTATTCTGAAATCTGTCCCAATGTCTTATAAATGTATACTTTTTATTATTTGACCAGTTACGTAGCCATTGGTTAATGTCCTTGATTTCTTGTTGTTTTTTTTCATGTGCCCAAGGGACATGCAGTATTTCAGAAAATAAAATTGCACACCCCTTGCTTTCAAGTTTCTCAGCAAGTTTCTCAAAGTCCCTTTTTACAGCCTCTGTACTTTTCATGCCTATGTCATTCACTCCCACATGTATGATAGTAAGTGGTCTTTTACCCGCTCCTTTATAAATGTTATTGCCATTTTGGTAATGTCATTTACACCTTCCCCTGAGTAACTGCAAGCCATAAAATTTTCATTGTTATACTAACATATATGTGTATCTGTGTAATTGGCTATAGATTCTCCCAATACAATGAGTTGATATGATATGTATCTATGCACAGTTTGCTGGTCCATTGGTTCCTGATTGTCAATGTCCAATATGTTTTCAGAAACCTTATTTATAAGGGCAGAAAATCTTTTGGTAAGGGGGGATGGTGTTATGATGAGCAGTTGATATACTAGGGCCATTTGGACTAGAATGACTAGGGGTCTGTGAAGTTTTCCCCCTTTACTTACACCTTGCTGAGGTCCCACTGTCTGGTTTACCCATGAAACAAATCACCAGCCTTTTTTTTTCATTTTAACCAACTGCACCTCATACCATTCGTTGTCAGGGTCTGTTTGTACATTTATAGACTTTCTTTTATTGTCAGAGGTGCTTTCAATTGCCTCAAGAATTTTAATATTGTGATTCAGTGTAGTGTATGCTTTTAATTTATTAGCAAGTATTTCCTGGCTTTTTTTCCAGAGCCTCTGGGTGTTTAACAGAGACACAAGCTGGATATTCAGTTGTTTGTTTTCTGTACACTTTGCACAACCATAAGTGTTACAGACCTGCTCAGTCTTACGTAGAGTATACAAGGAACAGATATTGCACTGATATCCTATGTCCCTATTGAAGATAATTATTCTTTTTGCCATTCTTATTAGTCAAAAATACTAGACACAGATCAGGGCCTACCTTGAAATTATTTAACCAATGCCAACATGAGTCCTCCTTCCCCTCTTCCCTGCTAGACACACTTGACACATGCTAGGACACGTGTGTCTCTGTGCATTTCTCCACTTGCTCCCCACCTGTAGCTTGCACCCATTCACTAGGGGCAAGTCAATTACAGTCTGTGACCAAGAAGTGGCTTTTCCGAGGTCTTGGAATGCTCAAAAATGTGACTTCCCCCCAGAGATATAAAGTGCTAAAAGCACTAGCAGGAGCTAATTAGTTAACAACAAAGCCTCACTTGGCTAAAAGATTTAGAATTCAGCCCCAGAGTAGAGCTGTAGTACAGAGGAGCTTTCTTGAGACTACAATACCCAACACACTTCCTGTATTGAAGTCTAGGTCATGGAGCCCTCTGCTACAGTCACTGAGATGTGCATACACAAAAGATTACAGTACAATTAGAAGCCTGAGCAAGCTCTGTGGCACAAAACTGCTCCCATATAGTAATATCAACATTTCAAATGTGTTCCAGGGGCAAACAGTGCCAAAGGCTGGGGCTGCTGCCACGGCTGTGCTCACCTGGAGCAATGACATAGTTTGTCCCTGGAAACCCCCCAGTGTACTATTCCATTGACTTAATAGTTCTATTAAAGGCACCCCTGCTGATAGCCATATCACTTCTGGGACCAGGGGCTGGGTTCAAATATCAAGGCTCAGGCCACCTATGGGGATGGGATAAAAGGGCAGACAGGATGGGCCAAGGGGTCCTCTTCTGCCATTGGATTTCTATGTTTTTGTCTCTCTGTGGCATGCCCACCATGTCTCCAACACCTCATAGCACTTCCCATGTCCCTTCTGCCCCAAGAGGACCCCATTTTCAGAGCCCCCCAATTTGCCACCTTATGCAGCACTGCCTCAAGGGGCTTAGACCACCTCTTGGCTGCTCTGACTTGAGCCACTTGCTGCACCCACAGTGGGGCTTCCAGAATGCCTAAAAAGGGATATTGCAGCCACACCATGGTGCAAGCCCCCTGGTGACATGGCACACCTTGTTGTGTGATGCAGCCACGGTGCTAGTGGACTTTGGCACAACTGTGTCAGGATTTGATGCAGCTGCATTAGAAAATCACGACTGATGCAAATTGTGATGCAAGTCACCTCCTATGTCAAAATCTTCTGATGCAAGTCCCTTGCGTTGATCCATCCCTTTTGAAAATTGAACCCTATGTGTTCAGTAAGCAGACAAAGAGTTACTGGCTTGGATCCAGGTAAGCACATAGTATATTAGATTATAATATATAATGATTTTACACTTTATATCTATTCTGGCACTATTAGTAACATTGTTTTTTTTTATTTTATTTCTAATCATTCAAGGTTTAAACAGTAGACCTCGTGAGCTGTAACTTCATTTCTTATCACAAACTTTTAATACACAAAGAAACTACCAAATGGAAAACAGCCACAGCACATCTTAAGCATCTTTTTGATTAGGGTAGTTCAGCAGATCTAGAAGCACATGCACAATTGATGCACCATTTGGGGACACTCATCCTTCTTCTAACTCTGTTTTGCTTGGTTTTCACTTTACCCTGCCAGTGTCTTTGTTTAAAAAGCTTGGGGTCAATGGAGGTGAGCTTGCTGCCAACAAGGTCCAACCAATAATAGAGAGACTCTTACACACACTCACCATAAAATACCACTTTACAAACTTTTCAAAACAGTGGTTAAATAATATTTGAAGACAGAGCTTCTGAAAAGGAGCATTTTTTTAACAAGCTTAAAATATTTTGAGACTCTGATGCAGCAACAGATGTGTGACAACCAGGTCCAGCAAGCTGCTTCAACAAGAAATTTGTTTAATGGCATTACAATGATGGCACAATGCCAACAGTCAGCATTGTGTCATCAGTGAAACAGAGAGTTTTTTGTGGGGGGCTTCGCCCTCTACACCCCCCATGCTGGGAGCTCTGCACCTCGCACACCCTGCAACTTATGATTATCAGCTCCAAGTCAGAGTTGTTTCTGGGAGGGGGCATACACACGGGAGAAAACAGTGTCAGTGTACTGTGGACCATTACAGTAAACTGCTGATTTTTTCACTTTAATGGTCTTTGTGGTATTACCATCACTGTTTCAATGGTATACAGTGACAACCAGCTTGAACAATCATCCATGAGGAAAGAAGTCAAGACAGAGAAAGGATCTGCCAACAAAACCTGGGGACTCCAATCAATTGCAACTTATTTCACCTTGCTGTAGGCAATTCATGCACTTGAAAAGAAAATTGAAGACTAAAATGCACGGGCTGTGCTTCTGGATACTAAACAATGTCTGGGAAGAAAAAATTACTCATCTTAGTAATTATGTTTCTTCTAATGGAGTCTTGCTGTATTCTGATCATTGAAGTTAGCCCCAGCACTCAAACTGCCCCGGAGAGTAGAGGGTTAATTTCTATGCAGAGCATAGAATGTTGAGCTTGAGCTCGGTTCAAACCTTTGTCTGCTGCACTTTGAAGTGCAACTGTCAGATTCTTATGAGCTAATACTAAGTACTACGTGGAAATTGTAAAATTTTTACTAGCCAAATGGCAACCAAATATTTTGGATCTCCAAAAGACTCAAGTCAAGAAATCAAAAATCAAAAACCTGGTAGTGAACAACTTAAGAAATTTATTAATTAACAAATGAATAATATAATCCATTCCCCCTCTCTAAAAGGAGGGACTACCCAAATGTACCCCTGAGGTGCTACACTGCACCTATCAGCTCACTTCCCAAAAATAGGTTCTGATAGGGGAGGTAGGAAGGGAGTTAGAATACAGCAAGTCTCCATTAGAAGAAACATAATTTACTAAAGTGAGTAATTTTTTCTTCAAACAACATGAAGTCTTGCTGTATTCTGACTATTGCAGACTGCCACGCAGTACCTCCATGGAGGAGGGAATCAAACCTACCTTGGGAATAGGCTCTGCAGTACTGCTGTACCAAACTGAGCATCACTCCTAGCCTAGATGTCCAGGGAGTAATGCTTGGTAAATGTATGGACTGTTTACCAGGTGGCCACTTTATATATCTCTAGCAAAGGAATATCCCTGGCCACAGCCAGGGAAGCAGCTGTACCTCTAGTCAAATGATCCCTCAGGCCTGAGGGAGGTATTTTGCCTAGCTTTTCATAGCAGAAGTGAATACAAGAGACAATCCACCTGGCAATAGTTCACTTAGTGGCAGGTTTTCCCTTACCCACTTCCCCATAAGTGAGAAACAGCTGAAGGGAGTCAAACCTGTGAGCCTTAGTACACTCAATGTAGTAACTAAGGGCTCTTTTAACATCCAAACTGTGTAAACTTCTTTCTCCTGAAGAAGAATGATCAGTGAAGCACACAGGGAGAGACATAGATTGGTTCAGATGAAAATCTGAAACCACTTTAGGTAAAAACCTCCTATTAGTTCTAAGGACCACCTTATCTCTATGGAATGAGATAAAATCAGGCTCCACTGACAGAGCTTGCAGTTTACTGATATGCCTGGCAGAGGTAATAGCTACCAGGAACATAGTTTTCCAAGTCAAGTACTTAAGCTCTGCTGAAGACAAAGGCTCAAAAGGGGGTTGCATAAGCTGAGCAATGAAAACATTAAGATCCCAAGCAGGGGTAGGATCCCTAAAGGGGAGATCGGTATGAAGCAATCCCTTGAAAAATTTACAGAATACAGGGTGAGATGACAGTGAGGAAGGCTTTCCCACTGACAGAAAAGCAGAAACAGCTGACAAATGTACTTTGAGAGTAGCTGGTCTGAGGCCTAGGCCATTAAGATGAACCATATAATCCAGAACTGTAGACAATTCAGTAGTGTCTGAGGATATATGCTTCTTGGAACACCAAATTCTGAATCTTTTCCACTTGGAGTTGAAAGTTTCTCTGGTGGTAGGCTTTTCGAGAGGCTTTGAGAATATCCAGAACCCCTTGGGACAGATGCAAATCTGCATACTTTAACTCTTCAAGAGCCATGCCTTGAGATTGAGAGACTGAAGACTGGGGTATCAAATCCTCTCCTGAGAGGAGGTTAACAGGCTATAATTTCTGAGAAGAGACATGAGAAGATGGACTGCTAGGGACAGCAACAGGGGGTACCATGGCTGCCTTGCCCAGTCTGGAGCAATCAGAATTGCTTTGCAAGGTTGTGACCTTACCTTGACCAGAACCTTGAACAGTAGAGGAAAGGGAGAAAAGGCATATAGAAATTTCCCTTTCCAGTTCAAAATCAGAGCATCCAGGGGGACTGAGCCCAAGACTGGGGGTCTGCAACAAAAGAGAGGAAGTTGATGATTGTCTGGGGCTGCAAAGAGATCTATCTCTGGAGTAACCCATCTTGAAAAAATCACTTTCAACACCAGAGGGTCCAGTGACACTTCATGATGGCCCAGGGAGATCCTACTCAATGCATCTGCTAGCACATTGTCCTTCCCTGGAAGGTGGACTGCTATCAGAGAGGTCCACAGAGAATAATCTAGGGACCACAATTTCATGGTTTCGGTGTACAAGGCCATGGACTGAGTGCCTCCTTGCTTGTTGATGTACCACATGGTAGTGGTGTTGTCTGTTCTGACCTGAACCACCTTGTTCTGCACTGACTGAGAGAAAGCTTGCAGGGCCAGAAAGACTGCCCTGAATTCCAAGAGAGTGATATGAAGAAGGGATACCTGAGGGGATCACAGTCCCTGGGCTGTGAGAGCCCACAGATGGGCTCCCAACCCCAATAGAGAAGCATCCATGGTTAGGACCACAGAGTGAGACTGAGTGATGAATGGGACTCCTTGCCTGAGGTTGCCCTGATCCTGCCACTATTGGACAGCCTGGATCAGAGTCTAGGTCACTGGAACTAATTTTGTTAGAGAATCTTTCTTCTGAGACCAAAAGGCCCTCAGGTGAAACTGAATGTCCCTCATCTGAAATCTGGCCCCTTGGACCACTGCTGTAGAAGGTTCCAAGTGGCCCAGAAGTTGAAGGAAGTACCTTGCTGGTCAAAAGACCAGAAGGTGAAATGAGGAGGCCAGCTCTACAATAGCCCTTGCCCTTTCCAGGGGAAGAAAATCTCTTGCTTTGACTGTATCCAACTCTGCCCCATGAAGGTGAGGAGCTGTACAGGCTTGAGAACTGACTTGGGAAGATTGAGAAGGAATCCTAGGGAAGTGAGCACTTGTTGAGTCACTTGAAGATCTGACATGACTTGGTCTGGGGAGTGACCCACAATGAGCCAGTCATCCAGGTATGGAAATATGGAAATATTTGTCCTTCTTAAAAACACCACTACTACTGCTAGGCATTTTGTGAATACCCTTGGAGCTGATGTCAGGCTGAAGGGCATAGCTTTGAACTGATAATGGCCTGAAGGCAATTTGAACCTGAGGTACTTTCTGTGGGAGCACCTGATGGGAATGTGAACGTATGCATCTTTTAAGTCCAGGGAGGCTAGCCAGTCCCCTGGCCTTAGAACAGGAAGGATTATTCCCAGAGTCACTATTTTAAATTTTGGTTTTAAAAGATGTTTGTTCAGGTATCTTAAGTCTAGGATGGGTTGCCACTCCCCTGTCTTTTTTGGGGTAAGGAAGTACCTGGAGTACAGACCTTTGCAGCTGTGCAATGTTGGAACTCTCTCTACAGCCTTTCCAGCCAGTAGAGATGAACCCTCTGCCTCTAGGGCAATGGTTTTGGAGATGCTTGCAGGTGGAAAAGATCTGGCATGCAGCTTTGGAATTTTCTTGAAGCTGAGAACCATCCCTTTGCTAACCACCTCCAGGACCCACTTGGCTGAGGTAACAGACATCCAGTCCTGGATGAAGTAAGCCAGCTTGCCTTCTACAGGAATGGGGGAGTCAATCCTGGCTGACACATCAGGGTGTCTGCTTGGCAGGAGCCTTAGGTTGAGGGATGGATGCAGCCCTGATCATCCCCCTTCTGCCTCTCCCTCTGAAGAACCCCCTTTGAGGAAAGGGAGAAGAGGCCTGTGCTTAGTAGAAAGGCCTATGAAAAGGCCTGCCCCTGCCCCTAGCCTGCTGCCTTGAAGGAGTTGCCTGCCTTTCCTTGGTCTGTGCACTCCTATAGGTGGTCCTATACTCATCCATCTTTTTCATGTAATTCTCTGTCTGCTCCCCAGAGAATTACCCACCACAGGGAAATCCATGGCCTTAGCCTGGGTGTCCTGTGAGAGACTACTACATCTAAGCCAATCCATTCTCTGAAGAGCCACAGATGTAGCCATGACTCTATGTAAAACATCATTGATCTCCACAGCAGCATGGAACTGTACCTTAGATGCTTCAGTCCCATCAGCAGCCACCCCCTCCAGCTCTGAGGCTAGCTGTGGGAAGGCCTGCTTAGCCAGTGCCAGTACAGTGTCCCACCTGGACTTCTGGTACCTGGCTGCATAGGCCATATAATTAGCCTGCCTGAGTCCCAAGGTGGATGCCATGTACTGTTTCTTTGCCATGACATCCAGCTTCCTAGAGTCTCTATCTGGGTGGGTGTGAAGCCAAGGGTATATTAGCCTTATCACAGGCTGCAGCCTGCACAACCCCAACATGGCTGTATTGTTGATACACGTACTCTGTATCTGAACCTGATAAGGTGTACCTTTTGTCTATCCTTCTGTCGACAGGAGGTACAGAACCTGGAGGTTTTAAAATCTTTTGTGTCTGTTTCCCAAAAGACTTATGAAGGGACATAGACAGTTTCGTGGACTCTGGGATGTCCATCATCTCCACGTAATCAGGTTCCTCTTGTTCATCTACAGCTTCTTCCACAGGGAGCTGGACGGTTTCTACCACTTTATTGTAAAACATGTAGTGGGAAGGGGACTCAGAAAGCCTAGGATGGGAAACAGCAGAAGGCCTGCCTGGGGAGATGTCCAGTTCAATGGGCTCAACCAGACCTCCCACACCATCATCATCATCACCATCCTCATCATAATCTTCATCCCCCTCCAAATCTGGCTCATAGAAGTCTTCAGGGGCATAATCTTGAACCGGAGGAACTGACTGAACCGAGCGCCTGCCAGAAGGCACCGGAACAGATGGAACTGGACAAAGCAATTCTACAGTCCTTATTCGATTGGCAATCTCTTCAGCAGTTGGAAAATGGGTCTGTGGATCCAAACTGGCCAATTTTTCTTTTCTTTTTCTTTTTGTAGGAACCGATCCCTCAAGATCGGCTTTCCTCTTGCCTGAAGAAGTATCACCTTGGTCAGAGGGCACTCCCTCAGGTTCGATCGGAACCAAACTGGGCTGGCCATCCAGGTCAGCAGACTTCACAGCCTCCTTATCCCTGAGCCTACCTAATCTATCTTCAAGGGTAGACTTAGGGAAATTTTTACAGGTTTGGCAGTCTGAATCGAGGTGGTCAAACCCCAGACAATAAACACAGGTGGTATGGGGATCAACCTTAGCAAAGACCTCCCCACACACACTACAGTGCTGAAACCCATTGGGCCTGGTTTTTCTTTTGGGTTTCTCAGACATAGCCATCCTAACCACAAACTTACCCTTTTAATGACAAACAACCAGGCAAGATACCCTTATCGGTTTCTAACTGTGTCATGGGTATTGGAAAAAAAAACACAAGAAAATGTTGTTTTTTAAAAATCGATAAGCACTGGTAACCACATTCTAAGTCTAAAAACAAACACAGAATATATAAATCACTAAATGGCCGGTTCAGCCAAACCAGTCGAAAAATCAATGTTTGCAATTTCCACAAGTTTAATATGTCTAGTTCATTACCTAGTACTTACTATACCACAGACAGAGATCTGAACCGAAACTTGCAAAAAATAATCATTGAAACCAAGGACTTTAACCAACTTTTGAACCGTGAGCAAAGAAGAAATCTTCAGACCGGACGTTCAGTTAGGCAGAGTAAAGAATCTGACAGTTGCACTTCAAAGTTCAGCAGACAGAGGTTTGAACTGAGCTCGAGCTCAACATTCTATGCCCTGCATAGAAATTAACCCTTAACTCTCCGGGGCAGTTTGAGTGCTGGGGCTAACTGCAATAGTCAGAATACAGCAAGACTTCATGTTGTTTGAAAAAGTGAAATCTATGTTCACACTGAAGAAACCCTAATGACATCAACAGTACTTGTGAAATAAAAAAAAAGTATTCTAAGGCACAGGTTAGAGAGTCTTGATAACATCGCAAGGGTGGAAAACCTGCTTTTGGTCAGCATACCTTGTAAAACAGAGATATTAAGTAGAAATAAATTAATAAAGAAATGATCAGAAAAGTTTATAAAAGTTACCCTCAGAGGGTAAAGTTTTACCCCAACAAAGAGAGGAAAACCAGCAAGTCACTGTATGGGAGAATCAACATTTCACATTGATAAGACAAAAAGGAACAAATGTTGTAGTGCAATCAACAAAGAGCCTACAACACTATCACAATGTCTTACATGTAAAGAAATACTGTATAAAGGGATTTAACTAAATACTTTCCAACCGCAAGATAAGGAGACTGACAATGATAACCAGTCAGGAATTGCTACTCTTGAAGCAGAAAGGTTAGCAGTTAAACATTGAACAACCCCTTAGAGGGACCACAGAGTTCCATCAAGACTTTATTATGTTTTTCATTAAGCAGATGATTGAAACTGACATCAGAGATTAAATCAAATTTTAGGATTAATGTTTTTATAAAGTGGATGTTTGTTTTGGGAATGTGAACTTGCAAGAGCTGCACGTACCTTTTAAGTTAATATGTTTAATGTAATAGTAAATATTTTTAATTGCATAATGCAGATAAAAAAATGTTTCAGGCCATAAATCTGGAAAGGTAGTGATTTATTTTTTGTGAAGATGCTAGGGTCCTGAGGACTTCTGCACTTAACCAGGAGGTCTGAATCCATAGTTACTAGAATATTAGGAGTTATTCAAACATGTTTAAGAGAAAAGAAGGAAGTATATAGCAGAACACTCTCTGCTGAATCTTATGTCTACGGAATAAAGATGCAACAATTAATATCAGAATCACTCACCCACCCAGTGGCATAGAGTGCTGAGGTGCTGAATGACTTGGGTCCTGACATGCCGCTGACCTGTGTTCAGGAAAAAGCATAGGTTGCTGGGATGCGATGCAGTGGGAGAGGACTGAGTGTCCCTGAGACTGCTCTCCTCTCCCAGGGAGGGGTGGCCAGCCATCTCAGCCTGCCTGTGACTGCCTCTGGGTGGACAGCCACTGGCAGTGCTGTTCAATGAACAGTTTGTATGGTGGAGCCACAGTTCTGCAGGATACGTGTGTCTCCACAAACACATACTGACATGTCACCATTGCAGGAGTACATTGGAAAACACAGGAAAACTGGAGAATGATGGCTTCCTAAAATTCCTAACTGTTCCCCCATAGCCTGTGCTGCCTATGGACTGCTGTGGGGATTAGGATTACTGACTGGAGAGAAGACAGCACTCTTCCTCCTGGCCCTGCCATGGGGATGGGGGATCTGTGCAAGGCATAGCCCCAGGTCTGGCAAGATAGGCTAGTGTAAGTCTGGGTGGGGCAGGGACAGGGCTGAGAACCTGCCCACCTACACCTGAAAGGTACAAAGCTCTATGGAAAAAAAAGACCTGCACCACTTTCAATTAAATTAAAGGGAAAACCCAGAATTTGAAGCTCAAACAATTGTTTGATGACTCACCATTCTGTTTGTATACTGGACCATTTATTTCATACTACATCCCAAACTCTTAAGTTTTTGTAATGCTTTTGGGTGGCAGGTAGGTGAATCATATGTTAGTATCTCTATAATAATATAATAGCAGCTTAACAGTGTGTGTGTGTGTGTGTGTGTGTGTGTGTTTTCAAGGTGGCCTATTTATTCAAACTCGAACAATTTAGACTTAACCTCAAACCAAAGCTATGGTATTCCTCCTCCATAATGACCCTTTCCACCAAAATTTGTGTGCTACCATGATGGGAGGCCCCTTCCTGACACCCATTGGATGATTTTTTTTTGAGATGGGAGCAGTATTAGCTATAAATAATTTTGTAGTCTAGTCACTCCCACTCCTAAAACACACCTGCTCTGTGGTATGAGTTGTTAGATACAGGTGAAGCCTTGCCAAACTGACCAATTAATCTGTCTAGCATCAGCAAGGCATTTGATGTTATCAGTCATCTGCTACTTCCATCTTGTCTGCTTTTACATGTTTTTTTTCTGAATGTTGTTTCATGGTTTCTTCCTATCTACACAGGAGATGTCAGTCTGTTTCTTGGAGTGAGTATCTATTTTCTTCCCTTCCTACACGCAACGGACTGCCCCAGGGTTCTATTTTGGGTCCTATTCTTTTTAATTTGTTAATCCCTTATCTTTTTTTATCAATAAGTGCACTATTAAGCTTCATGCTGATGACTCTATTCTTCTTTTTGCTCATAAAGACTTAAATTACCTAAACTTCATTTTTTAAGCTGATTTTGATATTGTTGTAAATTGGTTTTCTTAAAATCTGTTACTTTTAAATGTCAAAAAACTCAAACCATGCTATTTGGTTCTCAATTGCTCATAAACAAAAACCTTTCTCCCATCTGTATTCTCTTCAAAGACACTCCTTTACAATTGGTTTCAGAGTTTAAGTATCTGGGTGTAACATTTGAGTCCACCTTATAATTTTGCTCGCACATTCAAAATACTGCTGCAAAAGTTTGCAGTGTTTGGGTTAGCTGAGAAGGGCTAGGCACTTCTTGTCCCTTGCAAATCACAAGATCATTGTGGTCCAGTCAGTTTTGGCAGTTCTAGATTCTGGGGGTGTAATTTATAGGAACTCCAATGTTATGAACCTTGCTATAACTGACAAGGTGTATTATCAATTGATGCAATTTCTTTTGGGCACCACTAGATACGAACATCATTGTATTCCTTTGAGCCAACTAAATTGGTTGTCTCCTTCTCAAAGGTGCTTTCATCATTGGCTTACTTTAACCTACAAAACTTTACATCATCAAACTCCAGCTTCTCTTTTGGAAAGATTACAGATTTCTGATCATAATCATCACCTACGTTAAATCCAGAACAGAGGTTTATTCCTGCCCAGATGCAAGACCCATTATGGTAAAAATTGTTTTCTTTTGAAGCTCCTCTTTTATGGAACAGTTTGACTCCAGAACTACTCTGTTTTCAATTAAATAAAATTTTAAGAAGATGTTTCTTACTAAACAAACCATTTGCAATTGTTTTTCTTAAAACTACACTCTGTTTTATGTTTTGTATTGTGTGTTCATGTTTATTGTTTATTATTACTACTTGACTTGGGACATTCTGTAAATGAGTTTTTATACTCATAGAACTCATCCTGTAACCCTGAACTTTTAAATAAAATAATAAAAACAAAGATATGATTGGTCAGTGTTACTTTTCAGATAACAAGCCTTTACGGTATACTAAAAACCAATACAAACATTCAATACAAATACACAATGCAAAGAAATAAATAGATAAAATATCATACTATGAATACATTTATTCATTTTCCATCTAGTGCAAAACAATTATCAACATGGAGCACTTCTCCAAGGCTACTATGCCAAAAAGTAGCAAGCAGCACTCTCTTGAATTAGGTGTCCAGAAATAGTATGTTTTAAAACAGATATTATGGATCTTACTTAAAATATAGCAGCTTATTGACTATCAGCACTGCTAGAATATATTAATATATTTCATAGCTCTATTGAACAACAAAAAACAGTAGAGAATGAGAAGCAAAGCCTTTACTTTAGTTTTACCCATAAAAACTTAATAGCCTAATAAAAAGGATGGGCCAGTCTACATCTATTGCCTGCAAAGGCTACTGATATTTTCACTAAAAGTCAAACAAATATTTTAAGATGGCAAAATGCAAAAAGAATATTGCATAATCATGTATTAGATCTAAAAGATAAACTAATCCCATTCCTCCAGGGGCAATTCACAAATTACAGTACACTATCCTCAAAGGACACATATAGTCAATAGACAGAGCGACTTACATATACGTGTTCGTCCAGCAAAATGTTGGTTTTCATGCCAGATAGGGAGAATTATTGCCACTAATAAAAAGTCTGCCATTTTAAATGAACCAGAAAAAGTAAACAACCCTTTTTTCACAAAGGAAACAGCCCTTACCACCACCTCTACAGCAGACCTCAAAAAGCAGTCTCAGATTTAACTACTCATAGGCTTTACTATCAATAAATGCTCCTAAATCACTCTTCACATTGTCCCTTTCCTATACCTATTACCTCCTGCAGGTCCAGTCTGCAACTTGGCAAGCCTGCTCCCATAGAGGACAAACTCTGGCCAGAGCTGATAGTGCTGCAGGTAAGGAATTTGCAATAAAAATAGTGAAATTTACCTTTTGAGCCTGCAAAATGTAACATAAGGTCATAGATTTGTTGTTTTGTAATATTTTTATACCAAATGTTCAGCATAGCCTTGTTATGACCATACTCACAAAGAAGAGCAGAGAAAATGTTCAACTCCTAGCCTAAAGGTGATTTCATGCAGGGAATGCAAAATCAGCTTTTGGGACACAAAAACACATTTCGGGCAGGAGTTGAAAATTAGCAGCTGTCGCATTCATGAGGTGCTGTAAAGAAATTGCAATTTTGAAAAGGTGGGGTAACAATACCGAATATTAGCAGACTTTAAAAGCCTGCATTTGCAAATTGCATACAAACAAAAGAAACTCTGTCACTCACCACCACATATTATACCGACTCTGTAATCAGTAGCAAAAAGTGTTTATTTTCATGATGCATATAAAACAACAAAAGTTCCTGCCTGACACATGTCCGATCCAGCAGGACCCTTTATCAAAAGTCCTGCTGGATCTGAAACACATCAGGCAGGTGCTTTTGTTGTTTTATATATAAATCATGTAAATAAAACATTTTTGCTGCTAATTATGGAGTCCAAATAATATGTGGTGGTGAGTGCCCGAGTTTTTTTTGTTTGTATGAGCTTAGACTCTCGTGAGCACCACTGACCTTGTACACACTTCTCCAGTTCATGTTTGCAAAATTCAACATAGCCTCAAAACATTTTTTTAAATATTTTTGCACAGAATTTAGAACATAGCCTTCTTATGACTCCCCCTCATGAACAAGGGCAGCACAAATATTCAGCTTCTATCCAAAAGGTGATTTTGTGCAAGGACCGTGAAATAACATTTTGGGATGTAAAAAAGCAACATTTTTGGCAGGATTTAAAAAATGGCAGCTGTCACACTCATGAGGCACTGTAGATATATGGCTATATTGTGAATTTGGGGGAAAATATTGAAAATTACCAAAGTTATGAGCCTGTGTTCACAAAATGCAAGGTAGGCTCATAACGTTGTTGTTTAACATTTTTACAACAAATTTTCAACTCAGCCTTCTTATGGCCCTGCCTAATGAACAAGGACTGAGAAAATTGTCAACTCCTGCATGAAAGGTGATTTTGCACACAGACCATAAACTCACCTTTCAAGATAGATATGCCTAGTGACAATGCCATTGTTCATGAGTTGGGGTTCCAAAGAAGGCATGTCAACAATTTGGGGCAAAAAAATTCAAAAATGGCCAAGTTATGTCACTATGTTCAAAACTCCATTAAAATACATTGAACTGCATATCTGTTTCCTCAGCTGGTGGTCCGGCTTTCAAGAGTGAAGACATGTCTATGGTTCAGAGAGGATTACGGCACTGGCCCCCTAAACATTAAGTAAGGGCTGGGAGGTGGTGCAGAGTGGGAGGATTAAGTGGGAGCAGTACAACGGCCTCAAAAGACATCAGTGGAGAGGAGGTCCATTATTCTCTATATGTGCCTGCAGCCTTACCACCTTGGAGCCTTCAATCAAATTTCATAAGCAAGCAACATTGAAATTAGTCAGTGGAGACCAACAAACACCAGGTGGGGAAAGGAATGGTGGTGATCAAAGGGGTGGTGGTGCCTCTCTTAATTAGTTCATGATGCACAGTCAATAGTAAAGAGCACTCAGCCCTGCCGCAGTAGCTATGAAAGAAGCAGTCTTACACAAAAAGTGTTTTCACAGCCTTTTTATTCCCATTAACTTCAAAAATGGTTATAATATAGGAATTCTTACATTTTGCATGACCATTTGGGCTTCATCAGAGACAGTGAACAAATTATAACCACAGAGTATTTATACTTATAACACCCATGAGCACACAACTGATAACCAATTAGGTCACATAACTACTTAGCCTGCAACCTATCAGAACAGTTCAAAATATTTTAAATCAAACAGTGCACAGTGACAATTAAATTACTGTCTATTATAAAATTGGTCTAAAAATCAAAGAACTTTAATTGGTTAAAACCAGTCAGGTGACCGTGCAATATTAAAGCATAATTCATAGTCATCCTGGTCAAAAACTGCATCACATAATGAGCAAATCAGTCCTCCTACAACCAGAACTATCACCCACAAGTCTCCCTACAACCAGAACTGATCTTCCATCACAAACATGGATGTTTCCTTTACACTGTAAAAGAAATCTTCAACTGGGCCCTAAAAATAAAACTATCTTAAATAAAAAATAAAACAAATTCATTAACTGTTGTTTCCCTTATCATCACACATTACTTGCACACATAAATAAATTAGAAACATTAAGTATTGTTTATAGTTTTCATTACAGCTGTTTACTTGCTGACAATGAAAAATCCCCCTTCTATCTTTACCTGCTCATCAGGGAAATCTCTTCTGCTTTCCCTGACAGTGAGATAATTGAGTCTGTGACTATAGAAGAGGCCTTTGTTGTCTGTGTGTACAGTATGTTGGGAGAGTAACATTCTGCCAGTGGAACTGAACAGAATTTTGAATCCCTGTATTACATGGAAAACATTCCATGGCAAACATTCCAAATCTTGAATGTGAGGAAAGAAAAATAAAACAGGATGGTTAGGGAGAAAGCTAGGGCTTTCAGGAAGCGCAGGATAGCAGAAAAGATTGAGGATGGGGAGGCCTACAAGGAAAAGAGTAGGGAGGCAGGGCAAAAGATAAGGAGAGCTAAAGAGGTCACAGAGGAGAGAATAGCAAGACAGGCCGGGGGGGGGGATAACACCTTTTCTAGGTATGTGGGAGAAGAAAGGAAGGCACAGCAAGGAACTGAGAGGTTAAGGGGGGAAGCTGGAACTATTCTGGAGGCAGATTTGGAGAAAGCGGAGGCATTAAACAGCTACTTCTGTTTAATCTTCATGCAGAAGGGAGAGGGCAGAGGGCCAGTACAGGAAGGGAAGGGGGAAAATCACAGGAAAATGGATTCTATAGTGTTCACGGCTGTTAGAGTAAGTGAAGAACTGGGTAGACATTGGGTAAATAAGGCAATGAGGCCTGATGGCCTACACCCAAGGGTACTCATGGAGTTGAGGGAGTTCCTGGCACCACATTTGGTGGGACTGTTTAACTTGTCCTTGGACACAGGCATGGTGCCAGAGGACTGGAAGAGGGCAGAGGTGGTTGCGTTACACATGGGAGGAAGAAAGGACAAGGTCAAAAACTACCTTCCTGTTAGTCTCACCTCGGTGGTGGGGAAGGTAATGGAAACATTAGTAAAGATAAGACTGGTGGAATTCCTGGAGGCCAGTGGTCTGCAAGACAAAAGGCAGCATGGGTTCACTAAGGGTAGGTTCTGCCAGACTAACCTGATAGAGGTTTTTGATTGGGTGATGCAGATAGTGCACCAGGGAGGAGCGGTGGATGCAGCCTATCTGGATTTCGATAAGGCCTTCAACACTGTTCCACATAGAAGGCTGGTGAATAAGCTGGACTGCCTGGGTGTAGGCCATAAAATCACTAGGTGGGTGGAGAACTGGCTGACGGGAAAGTGACAAACAGTGGTGGTAAATGGGACACATTCCAGGGAACAGGCAGTGATCTGCGTGGTGCAACAGGGGCCAGTGCTGGGATCACTACTCTTTAACATCTATATTAGTGACCTAGTAGAGGGTTTGGAGGGCTGGATGTGCCTGTTCATGGATAATACAGAGGTCTGCAATTGGGTGAATTCACAAGGGGGAGTGGAGGCCATGAGGTGGGACCTGGAGAAACTGGAGAAGTGGTCAGAAACCTGGAAAACTAAAAGTTAATGCAGGAAAGTGTGCAGTGATGCACCTGAGGAGGAAAAACACGAGGGCAACTTACTTCTTTAGGGGGGAGGAAATCAAGGAAAAGGAACTGTAAAAGGACATGGGGATCATGATACCAAGGAATCTTAAGGTGGGGAACCAGTGCAGCAAGGCGGTGGGTAAGGTGAATTGTATGTTGGCCTGCATTGCAAGGGACTTCACTAGCAAAAGGAGGGAAGTGCTAATGCCATTGTACAGAACTATGGTAAGGCCGCACCTGGAGAATGGGGTGCAGTTCTGGAGACCGCACTTGCACAGGGATATTGAGATGATGGAGAGGGTGCAGAGAAGAGATACCAAGATGGTACAAGGGATGCAGGATATACAGTACCATATGAGCAAAAATTGAGGGAGCTGAATCTGTACCCACTAGAGACTAGGAAGGAGGGGGGGAGACATGAGTGAGACTTTTAAGTACTTGAGGGGAATAAATAGGGTGAAGGAAGGAAGTTTGTTCAAAATGAAGAAGGGAGCGAACACGAGAGGACATGGCCTCAAATTAGAAGGCAGGAGATACAGAGGCAATGTCAGAAGGCAGTTCTTCATGGAGAGAGCGGTGGAAGCCTGGAACAGACTGCTGGAGGAGGTAGTGGGAGCCGAAATAGTGGATGGCTTCAAGAGAACATGGAACAGACATAAGGGGTTGAGAAAGGGGATGGAAGCATGAAAAGTGGGGTGGAAGGGAACAAGGGAGCATGTAAAGGCAGACTAGATTGGCCATGTGGTCCTTTTCTGTTGACAAATTTCTATGTAATCTATGAAGAAAGTAGGCAATAAAAAACAGGATTAAGAAAGTAGGTAATAATATTTCATAAACAAAGAGAAAAGGTGAGAAAGCACAGTTGCATAGGCAGAGGCAGATCCAAACTGCTGAAGTTTATAATGGCACATAAATTTGAATCATACATGGGTATTTTATCTATCACACACACACACACACACACACACACACACACACACACACACACACACACACGCAACCTGCCAGGTTTAAAGTTTTGAACACATTTCCATTAAGAAACAGTACTTGAACTGATTTAAAATGTAAGGTAACATTTTTTCTTATACAAATGTGTGCCACATGCAGTTTTCATCATGTTTATGTTTTTAGCTAACCCCAGAGTTACCAGAATATGGATTTTTTTTTGTATTCAGAGTTAAAATGGAAGCATGTTTCAATGAAAGATCCATTCTTTTTTCTTTTTAAAATAATTTCTTTTTATTTTCATTCATTTTTAATGCATATATTTAAATGCTATTTTATAAGAGCAATAAGACACTCCAGGGGTGTGTCATTATGATGAGATAATCTCACTTCTCAGGTGCATTTAACAGCACTCGGCTGCATCTCGTGCCTAATAATGCACCTGAAGCATGCGATTATTTCACCATAATGCACACCCTCTTATGTCTTATTGCTTTCTTAGTATCAGTCCTTAAAAAAAATATTTTTGTGAAGTTTTTGTACCACATACAGTAACTTCCACATCTGGTTCCACTTAGTCTGCTTCCAAAATTCATTCTCTTAACCGGTGTAGCTGTACAAAGAACACATCAAAGAAGTGAGACTAGATGTGTAAACATCTCTTTCTCCTTCAATATGATGGATTCAGTCTTAATAACATTTAAAGTATTTCACAGTATTCATCCACTTGGGAAGCCATAAGGGTAAATAAGAGGGCTGGGGGAAGGAATGGTTTTCAAATTTCATTACCTCTTCTATTTTAGAAAATGTTTGAGTTCAAATTTCTCATTCAGACCAGGCTGTTCTATATCTCTTAGTCTGAAAATCCACTGCTGTTCCTTCTCATTAAGGACAGCTTCCAAATAACACCCCCTCACATTTTTAGGGATACTCTTCAAACCAATTGCAGTAACCTTATGATTGGTACTGTCCCCACTGGATTTGAAATAGAGTGCCATAGCATACTCACAATTACCTTTCCTGATTGATAAAATATGTGCATTTAATCTTAGTTCTAACCTTCTCTTGATTCTCCCAATATCAAACTTACCACAGGAACAAGAGAATTTGTATATCGCAGCCTCAGTGTTGCAGTTTATACTGCCCTTAATTTTCTCAACAATACCAGATTTGGGGTTTTAAAAGTTTCTGTTTTGTGCGTGAAGTGACATGTATTACAGAAGCTGCATGGTTTGGAACCCCATTTTGTTTTGTTTACAGTATCCCTCACTTTTGCCTGATAGCTATGCACAAGGGTGTCCTATAGATTGGGACCCCTCCTATATGAAATTCTCAGTGGTTTCTCAAACATTGAGACTAGAGGTGTAAGACCTCTCAAAATATGCAAGTTGTTTTTCACAATATTAATGACTTCCTTTGTTACATCCCCATATGTCGTGACAAATATCAGGCTCCCCCAGGGTCTTGTGGTCACTTTTTAGTCTAGAGCAGACTGTCTCCGGGTATAATGGCCACCCTATTTCTGGCCATCAAAATGACGTTTTCTGGATACCGTCTCTCTTTCAATCTTTCTGTCAGTACATGTGCTCTGAATTTATACAATTCATCATTATCAACATTCCTTCTCATCCTCAGAAATTGGCCCCGGGGGGATTTTTCTCAATGTGTCCTGGGTGACAGCTAGTGGCCAAAAGTAAACTATTCCTGTCTGTCAGCATTTTATATAAATCAGTAAGCAGTGACCTGTCTCTCTCTTTAATGATACTCCAGTCAAGAAGATGTATCATATTCTGGTCTGCATTCACTTTAAACCTGAGATTCTGGTTTGAATTTTCCAAAAATTTCACAAAATCATCAAGTTCACTTCTACTTCCTTTCCATATCAATAAAATGTCACCCAGGAAATTGCTGTATAACTCTAACCTGTCAAAGAAGGGATTAGTGTCAGGATTATACATAACTTCATCCTCCTATCTTGAGAGGTAAATATTAGCTAAGCTAGGGGCCAAAGTTTTATCTAAAAAAGTACAGACAGGAATAGTTTACTGTTGGCCTCTAGCTGTCATATTGTGAAAAATCTCCCCACAGGGCCAGTTTCTGAGAATGAGAAGGAATTGTGCTAATGGTGACTTGTATAAGTCCAGAGCAGATGAACTAACAGAAAGATTGAAAGAGAGAGGATATCCAGAAATCAACATTTTAATGGCTAGAAATAGGGTGGACATTACACCCTGAGACAGTCTCCTCTAGACTAAAGATTGACCCCAAGATCCTGGGGGGCTCTGACATTTGTCACAACATATGGGGTGGGACTAAGGAAGTCATTAATATTGTGAAAAACAGATTACAGATCTTGAGAGGTCTTACACCCCTAGCCTCAATGTTTGAAAAACCGCTTAGAATTTCATATAGGAGGGGTCCCAATCTAAAGGACATCCTGATGCATAACTATCAGGCAAAAGTGAGTGATACTGTACACAAACCAAAATGGAGTTCCAAACCATGCGGCTTCTGTAATACATGTACTCCATGCACAAAACAGAAACTTTTTATACCCCCAAATCTGGTATTGTTGACAAAATTAAGTGCAGTATAAACTGCAACACTGAGGCTGTGATATACAAACTCACTTGTTCCTGTGGTACATTTTTTATTGGGAGAACCAAGAGAAGGTTACAGCTGAGATTAAATGAACATATTTTATCAGTCAGGAATGGTAATAGTGAGTATGCTATGGCACTCCATTTCAAATCCAGTGGTGACAGTACCAATCATAAGGTTACTGCAATTGGTCTGGAGAGTATCCCTAAAAATGTGAGGAGGGCTGATTTGGAAGCTGTCCTTAATCAGAAGGAACAGCAGTGGATTTTCAGACTAGGGGCTACAAAACAGCCAGGTCTGAATGAGAAACTTGAATTGAAACGTTTTCTAAAAAAGAAGAGGTATCTGGCCTGGTGGCACTGTGGGTTGAGGCGCTGGATGCCTCACCTCGGACCACACTGGCAACCCAGGTTAGGATGTGAGCCCAGACCATCAGGGGTAGGCAGGAGAGAGATAGGATTGAGCATATGGAGGACTGCTCTCCTATCTTGGGGAGGGTTTCAGGGTGCCAGTACTCTGCAGCAGCCCCTGGGGACTGCCATGGGCACTGCTAGAGCAGTGCAAGCAAGGGGCAGAGTATGGCAGACATCGGTGTGCTGTGCCTGACGCTATTGCACGTTCACACTCCGAGGGGCTAAAGAAAGGATGAAAAATGGCAGCACTGTCCATGGCAGCTTGATGGCCACTACTTCACTGGCCAGTGATGTCCGGATCGATCGCGTGCCAGTATTACATCCTGGCCTGGCACGAGGACATGGAGAGGTTCCTTTTGAGGGTACGGCTGCATATGCCAGCTGGGTGCAACCCTCTCCGGGGTTGGCAGTAAAGATAAAGCAGTAGCTGGAGATTGGCAGGTCAATGGCTGCAGGAGAATAAATAAGAGAGAAAAAAAAAGGAAGAGGTAATGATATTTGAACACCTCCCCCTCCCCCTACCACAGCCCTCTTACTGTATCTCCCCTTATGGCTTCCCAAGTGGATGAATACTGTGAAATACATTAAATGGTATTGAGACTGAATCCATCATGTTGAAGGAGAAAGAGATGTTTACACATCTAGTCTCATTATTTGAAGTGTTCTTTGTACAGGTATACCAGTTAAGAGAATGAATTTTGGAAGCAGACTAAGTGGAACCAGATGTGGAAGTTACTGTATGTGGTCCAATAACCTCACAAAAATTATTTATTTTAAGGACTGATAGTACTAATAGGCAACAATTTTATTGTCACTATGCACTGTTTGATTTAAAATATTTTGAACTGTTCCAATAAGTTGCAGGCTAAGCAGTTCTGTGCCCTAATTGGTTATCACTTATGTGCATCACAGATGCCATGAGTATAAATAACCTGTGGTTATAAGTTGTTCACTATCTCTGTTGAAGCCCGAATGGTCGAGCGAAACATAAGAATTCCTGTATTATAACCATCTTTGAAGTTAATGGGAGTAAAAAGGCTGTGAAAACACTTTTTGTGTAAGACTGTTTCTTTGATAGCTACTGCGGCAGGGGTGAGTGCTCTTTACTTTTGACTGTGCATCAAACACCAGGGTGGGGGGGGGATGAGGCTGAAAATAGCTCTCATTTCCAGGCCATAAAACTAAATAAATAACTCAAGTTGTTACACATCACAATGGTGTGACCACCTTGGTATATGCTACTTACCTTACAGGGCAGTTAGGTAATTAGGACTTACCTGACCCATCACAGTTAGGGAGTCCAGATTTGGGGTGTCCTGGGCTGGGAGTATTGTGGTAGGACCTGAAAGGGAAGAACAGACAAGGCTGAGGAGACAGAAAGGGTCAGATATCTTAGAGGAGTGGTTAGGGGATAAGAATTAAACAAAGATACTGTACTTATATGACTGGTTTACAGTCTGGCCAGACCTGTAGAAATAAAGGGAAAATGAGATTAGATTATTATAGCGAAGTTATAGTACTGTAGCAAGTGTAGAGACAGAGAGTAGAAATATAGAAAAAGGGTACAGTACAACATAGGAGAAAAGGAAGTTGAGTTTTAGAGGAAAAGATACACAAGTTCAAAGTAAGGAAAACATATAGAGATAGACAATAAAAATACAAACCACAAAAAAGAGAAAAAAGTTGTATTGGGGGCTCAGCAAAACCCCCTTGGCACCCCTAGGTGGCCTAATGGTGGCAAGTAGATTTAAGTAGTAGCCCAGATGGGTTAGTGGGAATGATTTTGGGCTAGTGGTCCCTGCATTTTTTAAAAAGGGGACACTAGTGGTTCAGGGTTCATGAGTTGTCCCAGGATGCCAGTGGTTTAAAGGTATAGCTCTGATGGTGTAGTGGGCCAACTCCATTGTGGCCAGTGACAAATGGTGTTTTTTTTTATTTAACATTTGCCTTGCATCTAATTGGGGGGGGGGCAAACTCTATGTAGAAGGCAGGTAGGCTGGTCAGAAAAGCGCCAATCAGAAATGCTGCAGCTATGCACCCATCAGTTTAGCACTACTGCTCTATAGCTACAGTGCCAGTGGGTGTTTCCAACTCCCAGCCCGCATGGAGTTCAGGCTGTGTTCTGCTCTGTGTGGTTGGGAAAAAGATGGAGATTTTCAGGAGGTGGAGGAGGCTTGGGCAAATATGACTCCCTCTGCCAATTGGCCACAGAGCAGCTATGTGAAGAGCCCCCAAGGGGCTTTTTAAGAGGGCCCAGACGGTGGGCATCCAGCAGAAGGTGGCAGAAAGTGCTCGCTTACCCATATGGTGGCTGAGTGTAAATGCCCTGAAGGGCTTGGTAGGAAGGACAGGGAGACTAAACACACACAGGATGGGGGCCACAAAGGAAACATTGCACTATGGCTCAAGTCCAATGCCTAAAATGGGCTTAAAAGTAGCTGTGGGAGGCAGGCAGGGGGAATCAGTGAGCTCCCTGAGGGGAGCACGAAAGTAGCAAGCACCACATACAATGGAGCTGCACAGTGGCTGATGTCAAAGCACCAGGGGCTAAAGGATTGGGTAGAGAAAAAGAGTAGCATAATAGCCAGGAAAGATCATAATCAAAAACTCACAGCAGCAAACAGAAGGAACCCTAATGGGGTGTAAATATAAGAAATGTATTTCCTTCCAAGGGAGGTCTGCAGCTCTGTGGGGCAATTTGAATCATTTTGCTGAAGGAAATAATTAGATGAAAGCCAGGAGTCTGTGGGCCACAGGGCTTGCATTAGCACTAGTAAAGTGGGATTCAGGTTGACACTCTGCTTCAAAAGTTGGGGGTCAGACCAGAGAATCCTGGGGTCAGAATTTTGTTGTAGTGTCTTTGTAAATCATTACTCGATACCTTTCCTGCTAAAGAAATCCATGAAAACCTTTCCATATACAGAGTCAATGCTGAAGTACTGCTTTAATTTTTGTTCTTCAAAATCCTCCGAATTCCCATTTGGGAACGTCTGTAGGGTGTTTACACAAGCCCTGGGTCACCAAGCCCTTGGGGTTTTGGATATTGTGTCGTACATTTTGGAGCTTATTTTGGCCATATAACACACTTCTGTTACAGTAAAGGTGTGAAACTTTTACTTTCAGCTTTGGGCTTCAGTTCATAGCTTATCAAAATTATAAATTTAAATGCTAAAATTTGTCATTTTAAATGGCAAGGAGGGACGATCGCCATGGCAGGGTGGATTAGCTATGAAACCCAGTAAAGAATCTCGCACCTTACTTTAAATACCCCCACTACACCTGGCTCCTAGATAATTTGTTGTCTGTGTAGCGCATCTTCTCAGCTCTATTCCCAGTATGATTCATGTACACAGAACACTATAGAATTACTGCCAGCCCAGGTCTGGTTAGGCTTCAGAAACTCCTTTGGAGCAGTAGTCCAACTAAGGTGCACATATTTTCAATGTAAGTTGGTTTGTTTCTATTTGGGACTTCTGAAGGATAACAACTAAATGAAAGCCTCCCTTCCCCACAGGACAGTCTCTAAATGTGATGTTTTGGTGATGCTTTTGATAGCTTAGGTGAGTAGAGGATTTGTTTCCCATTTTCAATAGAAAACAATAGTAAAGCAGAATTTGGCATGTCTAGACCAGAACATTGGAGTCAATTTTTCATGACAAGTAAATCTACAAATAAAGGGAGGGTCAGTTTGGGGTTAGGGATAACTAATTTTAAAGAAAAAAGGAACAGCAGTCACGGCACACTCCGCCATGTACAAGCTGGCCACCGAACTTTACTGCACATGCATTTTTTTCACCCCTGAAAACTGCTCAGTGGAGTGCTACTGATGGTGACTGTGGTGGCAGCCATGTAGTTCCATTCAGTTGTGGAAGGGCCAGGGAAATACAAGAGGATGGGCACAATAATAACACAAAAATGTAACAGCTTAATTGAGTGGTTGGGCAAAATGTATGATTGTAAAATTCTGTATTGACAGTCATACAAAAGCTCAAGCTGGCAGTGAATGCAGACTAGTGCAAGCTTCTGCATGCCTGTGAGATATTTCATGAACATGTCTCGCTGTCCAGCGGCATTAGTGCTTCATTATAAATGGACTGCTGCATAAACCAGGGGTGAAAATTATTTTTTGCAGCCAGCTGTCAACAGGGTTAGTGACTGGGAAAATCCACTAGCCCCACAGTGTTTTCTATTGGCCCAGTTGGTATACTCATTGAAATATTACCTTCTCCAGTACAAGCCTGCAGGGTACTTAAAAACTGTTTTGACTAGCTATATACAAAATCTATCAGCATTTGGCTGGTGCCAATTTCAACCCCTGATAAATGCCATATTACTAAAAAGACCAAAAAAATATACCTCACAATTTCCTATTTCATATTATGAAAAGGACAAATCCAACTTTGTGTACCATGAGCTAATCACACCCGTGATGGGTCAGAGGCATTTATGTTAACTTTCATCTCTTGTTAAACTACCAAGTTCAATGGAGAAGTTGGAGCAGTGTGATCTAACCACTGACACCTACACAGACACACACCCCCATGCACCTGCATTTCATGTTACACAATGAAATAATATACTGGTACAAGTGAAACTTGAGGTCTTGAACATTCCAGAAATGAGATTGCAGTCTGTATTCCTGTTTGTTTATATTTCTGCCAAATGCTATGACCTTTCATTTACTGAGCAGAAAAAGTAAAATATAAATTATTCAACAAGTGATGTGCCATTATTCATTAGGAATAAGTAAAGCAAATTACTATCCTGCCATGAAAATTCCAGTCACCATGCTCCAACAGATATCAATAAAAGGAAAAAAACAGACTTTTGCATAGTGACAGATAATAAGCATTCTTTCTTCATAACCAATATCACAATCACAGAGTTCTTAAGAGATGCTAATGCAGTGAGTAGACATGAGTGTGATCCAACTCAGAACAGAATCCAAACACAGCTCCCTCTCCACAATATTTGCTCTACCATTATGAGTTACTGGGCCAACTGGACAGCTTCTCATGAAACAGATGCCAAGAATACTAGTCCTTTTGTATCACTTTCCAGGGAATTTGCTGTCAGTAGTCTAAAGTGTGTTTGTTTGGACAGTGGTATTGATGCTATCCCTAACAAGCTACCCCTAGCTGAACCTGGACAATACACTTTACTTACACCAAGAAAGGAAACACAACACCCCAATTACTTCTAAAATACAGCAATTCCATGTGTGATGGTACAACACATATACAAACTACTCATGTTTGCCTCATACCAGCTTGTACTAGTAAGACCAGATAAACATTAAGCTTTTAATGAAACTTCAATTAGGGAAGACAAACACAAAATACAGATTAAAGTTAGTTTTATAATATTTTCATACCGTAATGTGGCATTTGCATACTAATGTTATCAGTTTCAGGAGATTTGTGCCTGCACAGCCCTATTTCAAGGAAGAACACAGAGCTAGTACTTTTTTTAAACTTGTTGAAATCTTACCTGAGACAGAGACTGTCATGTTGGCTTCCAGTGGCCTGTTATTGTCCAAAACCTGACTCAGCTTCAGCTCCCCTGTGCGGGGTGTGCCAATTGGCATTAAATTTAAACAGATTGCAAAATGGCTCCATTGCAAGCACTCCTCATCACCTGCCCTGCCTCACCCTTCTCTCTCCAGTTTCATAACTTTGAATGTGACGTATGCCAGCCAACCTTAAATTTTAACAGATTGTAAAATGGCTCCGCCACTGGCACTCTTCAGCTCCTGCCAACCTCTCCCTCATCTGTGTTCAGTCAGGTGAAGGGGGAACTGAATTGGAACTCAAAAGCTCTTGCAAAATCCGTGAACACCCCACTCTGTTTCTGAGTATGCCCTCTCATCAAAGCTGGCACCCGGCCATGGAATTGTTTCAGAACTGTAACTTTAACATGAGGTGCACCAATCAGTGAGTCATCAGAGCCCTCATACTCCCTTTTTCCACTTAAGTTTAAACTGACTGCAAAATGGCTCTGCAGCCCTCTTAAATTAAAACTGATTGCAAAATTGCTCTGCTTCTGGGGCTCCTCATCTCCTGCCTGTCTCTCCAGGGCTGTTTAACATGAACCTGCCCCTTCTCATCACTTTGTTGGGAATGTGAAGTCAAAAGCAGTGCAGTGTGAGCAGAACATGGAGTTCTTTTGGAAATGTTCCATGACTTTTAATACAAAGTGCATCAGTCACAAAGCTCCTGTACTCCCAATTTCCAGTTTAAACATGGATTGCAAACTGGCTCACTCTTGTAAAGTAATGAGAAAATAATGTGTGTGCATGGAAAGTGCAACGGAACGCAAGAGTTCCAGAGATGCGACCACAGAACTGACTTTTGTCACTTCATCATGTTGTGTGTTCACAAGAAATGTAGACATGGCCAAAGTCCTTTTCTGAAGAAATAGATCTGCAGGGCTACGCCCACTGCAGCCCTAAAAAGGAAGCTATATGAATAAACTTAACATGTATCAGCATCCTCAGTACATATACTGCCACTTAAGTGACTGCATGCCAAGGCCTGGGAAGTAAATAATTAATCAGATTTTGCATTTTCTACTTAATGTTTTTTTTTTTTTTTTTACTTTATTTCTTTTTGTCTCCTTCCCTACTCGGAGCCCACTCCTTCCTTCCTCTCATCCCTTTTCCATTCCACCTCTGGTGGGATCTGCCCCTAGAGTGCCTCCTTCTTCCTTCCAGCACAGTGGGGTCTGTCCCTCTTTTTGGTGGTTTGGATGGTACCCGAGAGGCTATCATCTAGGGCTGCCAAGAGGGTTTTTCCATTTTCTCCCCTGATTTCCCCTGCCCTCTGAGACATCGTGCAGTAGGATGTATGTCTTGAGTGGCGGCGTGCTGACGCACGCCAAGCCCTCATGCACCACCAATGTCCCCCCGGGCTCCGGTGAAGGGAGCCACCTCCATCCCCTCATTGTCAGTGCTTCCACTGGCTGCAAGGGTGATGCAGGACGTGAAAGCATTCTTGGTTACCACCCCTGAGGAAGGAGAGCATCCATTGGGTCGCTCGATCCTCCCTCCCTCTGCTGACTCCCGGCCACCCGAGTCCGTTCCCAAACTTGGGACTTCATGGTTTTTCAACAGTAATTCATGTTGTTAAATATGAAAGCAGGGCTACATGGTGTTTGATATATTAGAACAGAAATTAACAGATTATTTATACACCAAATATGACACCAACTAAGGAAAACAAGCTAGAAATAAACAAGAATAAACAAGAAAATAAATTAACTTTAAGTTAAAAAAATACTTAAAATCAGGTTTTTCTGCTAGAACTTTTAGCAATTCAGTGGTTCATGTCTACATTAAAAATCTATGTGTGAGGCTTCTGCTAAAAAAGTCAATAAGGCGCTTCACACTCAGAACTAATATAAATCCTTGTGGACTTAATGTAATCTTAATAAGGAAAAAAAAATACATAGAAGAAGTTCAAGCTTGATAATGACTGTCACTGAAAATAAATTCTGGCCAGAGCCGATAGTGCTGCAGCTGAGAAATGTGGGGTACAAATATTTAAAATATTAAAAATGTGTTTTTTTTTAAATATTTCAACACAAAATATCCAACATAGCCTTTTTATGACCCTGCATCATGAAGAATGGCAGAGTAAATGTTCAACTCATGGCCTAAAGGTGATTTGTGCAGGGACTGCGAAATCTACTTTCAGGGCACAGAAACACATATTGGGCAGGATATGAAAAATGACAGCTGTCACACTCATGAGGTGCTGTAAAAAAAGGCTATGTTGAAAATCTGGGGTAAAAATACAGAATATTACCAAAGTCATGAGCCTACATTTGCAAAAATTAACATAGCCTCTTAACTTTTTTAAAAAAAATATTTTTACACCAAATTTAAAGTAACATTTTGGCTAGGATTTGAAAAATTACAGTTGTCACATTCATGAGGTGTTGTAAAGATATGGTTTTGTTGTAAATATGGGGAAAAATATTGAAAATTACAAATGTTATGATCCTGCATTTGCAAAATTCAATGTACGCTCATGACTTTATTGTTTTTTAATATTTTTATGCCAAATTTTAAACATTGCCTTCTTATGACCCCACCTCATAAACAAGGGTAGAGAAAATGTCCAACTCCTGCCTGAAAGGTGATTTCACACAGGGACCACGAAATCACCTTTTGGGACTGATTTGCCTAATGTCAGTGCAATTGTTCATAAGGCAGGGTCCCAAAAAAGGCATGTTGAAAATCTGGGCCAAAAATATGCAAAAATGCCAAACTTATGTCACTAAGTTCAAAACCCTATTGCAATACGTTGAACTATATACCTGTTTCTTCAGTTTGAGGTCTGGCTCTGAAAAGTGAAGACATGTCTGCGGTCCAGAAAGGATTATGCATTGGACCCCCAAATGGGTAAGTAGGGGATTGGAGGGTGCGGCAGGGGGTGAATGCTGAGTAGAAGGGTCTGGTGGGGGGTCAGAAATTACTTAAAAGACATTGATGGATGGTTTTCTGTTTACAGGTAAAAAAAATGACTGAGGATTCATGATTGTGACACTGGGGGAATGGGTTGGGGGAGAAAAAAATATATTGTGAAAAAAAGGGGCCACCACAGTGGAACACAATCTCTACACAAGGGGATTGGACACCCCCAGTGTCATTGTTATGTTTCAGGGGAGAGTGTAGATTATGATGGACAGTTTTCTTTTTACAGGTTAAAAAAAAAACATGACTGAAGATTCCCGATCTTAACACCGGGGGATTGGGCACCCCCAGTGCCACTGTTATGTTTCTGGGGGGGAGGTGCTGAGAGGGAGGGTCAGGTTAGGGAGAAAAATATATGTATATATAAATATGTAAAAAGAAAGGGACTGTCATGGTGGAACATGATCATGACACTTGGGGATTGGGCACCTCCAGTGTCATTGTTATGTTTTCTGGGGGAGGCGGGTGGTGGGTTCTGAGAGGAGGGTCGGGTGGGGGATGTCCATAACAATTAAAAGCTGGTCATGGCAGAAAATGGCAGATTCAGCCATGTACAAGATGGTCACCACTCTCTACTGCACATGCTCTAGTAGTTGGGCATGTGCAATACAGTTTGGTGGCCATCTTAGACAAGGCAGAGTGTGCCGTGTTCTGCTGTGTCTGCTGACAGAATTAAAATAGTGCAGTGCGGCTGCCAATTGAAACAATGAGTTGAGCGCTTCATGGATGTGGAGATGACTCTATTGCAACTCTTTCATGTTGCTCAGTTGAAAGGAATGTACTGACTCCATTTCTGATAGCAAGAGGTCTGCAGGGCTTGGCCCACTGCAGCCCTAAAAATGCAGATAGAATTCAGACTCAATAGCCTTACTTCGATAATTTGTCTGGAGAGTTGAATCACTGTCTAGGAATACAATCCCATCCAAATCATTGTGTGGGATCATAAGACCCCAAATATAATACCATCAGATATGAAGGGAAACAGGGCAGCACCTCTTAGGTGGAGAAATAGCCCACAGCCAGTCTCCTCATTTTGCAAAACAGCATCTACTGTATATGAAATTAGCAAATGGAGATCTAGACTGTTACAAAGCAATCAAACTTAACTCCCATCTCTAAGTCTGGGAGTCCATTGCTTTTTATACCATAGATTCCATGGTTTACAACCACATGTATGGGATCCAGAGGGTGTAAAAAACTCCGGCTGACAATCCATGAGTGTTATAGAGCTTCTTCAGTACTTCCTACCCGCCCCAAGGATCTCTGGCAACTGTCTCAAACAGATTTCAATTGTTTTGCTCCCTCCTAAACAGCCTCATCTGCTCCCTCTGGTTCAGACTCCTGGGGGCCAATTCACAAATGTTTTGTGAATGCCACAAGTCCCAGGTGCACTGAACATCTGGGGCATGGGGCTTGTAGCATTCCCTGGCCAGTGATTGGGATTCTCGATCCTGTGCACCAGCTGCCCAAGTTAGACCACCTTTTTCTTTTTTTTTTAATTTAGTATACTTTATTGATATTTAGATATACTGCAAACAATAAAACAACAAACAGCATAGCAAACAAATAAAAAAAAGACCCCACAATCACCCCTCCCCTCCCCTCTCTCCCACCCACCCCTCCACAGCAAAGACCATCAAACTGCACTCAAAAAGTCCCATGGGAGAAAAAAAAAGTGACAGGAGTAAAAAGGTGAAAGAACCTTCTTCTAAGATCACTCTAGCAATCCAAAAGCACCCTATAATCTGTCCGGAAAAAAAAATTGAGAAAAAATGATAGACACAAAGGCCCACCATCCTACAGTCTAAGGCGACTGATGCAGTGTATGCAGGAACTCCCACCTTTTTCTAAAAGCATGATGACTATGATGCAAATTGGCTGTAGTTCTTTATATGTTAGGAGTATAACATATTTCTTTATGCCATTCTGATATGTGGGAACATCTAGGTCTAACAAGTGTTACAGGAGTATTAATTTAGCCACCACTGCAATTAAAGCTATATGAGCCTTTCTTGGACTGATGACTTTATCACCATACCATCCCATCCCACCAAACAAATTTCAGGCATAAACAAATATTGCAAACCTAATAACTGGTCAAGATGATCTCTAATAGCTAATCTAAAGGTCTGGCCTTATCGCATAACCACAAAATATGGTACAGTATGCCCAATTCCTTATTACATCTTGTGCAATGGTATGTAATACTTTTACCCATTCAAAAGATCTACTGAGGAGTGAAGTAAAGATTGTGTAAATTATGAAATTGTTGCAAGTGAAATTTGTCCTGTTTGAGATACTTCTATAGGTCCACCCATATTTTCCTTCATTGCTCATCCTTAAGAGCAAAATCTAGTTATTTATACCAATAGTAGCACCTTCCCCATCAGCTACAGGGGATCTAATCTGTGGAACAGACTATATGAACCTGAAATAGGATGTGGAGAATGTGCCACTGTCATATGTAATATTATTTTCTAGCCCCCACTGTTATCCCAAGGAGGAGGCCCTATGTGACACAAAACACAGTGGGCTCAATTGTCAAAGATAGGTGCAATATGCTCCAATGGCAGCTTGCAACAATCCTTACTGCACTGGGAAATCTGTGCCCAGTTCTTGAATGGGAGGTGTCCTGGCCCCAAAGTCCCACAGCTTGCACCAAGCACACTTGTGCGCAAAGGGGTGGTGCATGGAAGAAGAATGCCACAAACTGTAGGACAGACATGCAGCACTGACTGCACCAGTGGGAGTGTGACCCACAGAGCAGGCTCAATGTCTGCTGCAGTAGTCTAGCCACACTGCTGGTACTGATGCAGTCTGCCAGCACTGAGACTCAGGGTTGGCATGCTGGGGTATGTCCTTGCCCCCCCAGTAAGGCAGGCAAGGTGCTATTTATGCCCTGCATGTACTCCTGACAGGACAGAGGGCACCCCCAACAGCACATCATGCTGCCAGCAGTGCAATTGGCCTGTGGTCCATATCTGGTAGCAGTCCAAAACCAGCAGTGTCAGTGAGCAGCACTTCAGGCAGCAGGATTTGAGTTTCAGTGAGCCTCCTGGTGTCACATGTGTAGGCTATGGTGCAGTGCCCCATTGCACCACCACATGGGTTCCCATGCATTGCCAGACCACCTGACTCACCACCAGCACAGCACTTGGTGCCCCTGTATGCCATGCTCGGGGGGGGGTCCTGCAGGTGGGACCGCTTTTGAAGTACCTGGTGTTAGACCAGCTCAGGGCTTGTCTAACTCTGGGCTGGTGACACTGATATTACTGCTTTTAGAGAATTCTGCTTTAGGGGATATGGCAGCCACCAGTTGGTGCAACACCCCTTAGTGCCATGGCACTGTCTGTGACATGCCACAAGTCAGGCGCAAGGGTGTCTGGTGCACCGAGTCCCCTCAGTGCTGCAAGCTCCTTTTGAGAATCAGGAATGATGCAAGGTGTGTCCCAGTGAGTCCCATGAGTCTTGTTTCTGTGACAGAAGTAACTTGCATCATTCCCAATCCTTTGAGAACTAAGCCCCATGTTGAATCCGTAGAAACTTAATGATAAACATATCCAGAATGTGAAATTGAGATTGAAATATGTGAAAGGGAATGAAACAATTCCTTATTAATAACTGTTTGATTGCTGAAATGGATACTTGATCCCAGAAATTCAGATGTAATGTTTGGTCTGCTATTAGTAAGTTTAGATTACGGTTCAGAGGCTGAGAGGTATCAAATCACAGTGAAATTTGAAGACATATACACAGCTGAGTGTGGGCTCTTACTGACCACCCTAATAGGGGTATTTCTAAAAGGATCTGGGAACTTAGCAGGTGGAGTAAAAAATAAGAATTTTAAATCAATCCCATGTGCCTGGCCGAGAGAGTTTTCTATTGTTAACCATTGTGGTATGTGCTGTGCAACATCCATAAGGCTATTCTGAGCATTCCAAAGCAAATATTTACTAAAATCCAACGCTAAACAGCAGAGAAAGAAGTCAGAGAGGTTAAGGACACCCAAGTCCTTTGTATCTGTGAGTTTGTTATACCTTCTCTGTGGGTGTGTGGGGGGAGGGGTATCCTTCCAAATAAATTAAGTTGTCTTAGAATGTAAAAGTTGGAACCATTTCACAGGCAAAACTAAATTATGCATATTCAATGGATATAGTATACTGGGTAATATATTCATTTTTATTATATTAGTACAACCTCAGAGATTTAAAGGGAGTGAGTTCTAGCTACCCAGGTCTTAATCTATGTGTTGTAATACTGGATCAATATTTAGTCATTGTAAGTCTACTTGGTGTCTGGGGATCTTTATGCCCAAATCAGTTAAATATTTTGGCTCCCATTGTAGACCCAAGGCAAGCACATCCTGCTTAGCAAGTTGGTAATTAAGGGGAAGAACACTAGTTTTGCCCAAATATCAATTTGTAGGAGGAAAAGAGGCTGAAGGACTTTATAATGGATAAAGCTGCAGGAATAGAAGTTGAGGTCAGTATCATGTAGAAGGATGTCACCTGCATAAGCAGAGAGCTTAAATGAATGACACACAATTTGTATGCCACGAATCTCTGTAGACATTTTAATTTTAAGTATGAGTAGTTCCAAGTAAAGATTAATTAGCAAGGGAGAAAGGGTACCACTACTGAGTTGAATAGGTGCATAAAGGACTCCATTGCTGTAGACTGATGCTGAAGGATACTGATAAAGGACCTTGATCAAATCCGCAAATGAGTCTGGTATCCCATACCTTTTCAATATATGGAATTGTAATCCCATGCTACTCTATCAAAAGCCTTCTCTACATCGAGGGAGACCAAGGGCACTGGTGAGTCCTTTTCCCCATATGCATTGGTCAGAGGGTGCAGCTTTTGTATATGATCACTATATACTCATGCCAAGGAAGTGGGGAGAGCCAGTGGAATGCTGGGGTGCATAGGAAGAGGTATCAGAGGTATCACCAGCAGAAAAAAAGAAGTCATAATGCCACTATGCAGGTCATTGGGGAGAATGCATCTGGAGTGCTGTGCCCAGTTCTGGAGGTCTCATCTCAAGAAGGGCATAGACAGGGTGGAGACAGTTCAGTGAATGACAACAAAAATGGTGCGGGGCCTGCACCACAGGCCATACAAGGAAAGATTGGAGGAACAGGAGAGGGGAGACATGATAGAGAACATTTGGTACCTCAAGGGGATTAATAAGGTTCAGGAGGGCAGCATCTTTCAGAAGACAAGCTGCTCTAAACAACAAGAGCAGTTGGCAATATTTTTGGATGCCGAAAAGGCATTTCATCACCTTAATTGGGCATATATGACAGTGGTCTTGGAACATACTGTATGTTGGCGCTGAAGGTAATTTCTTGAAGTGGGTTACCCTTTACTATCAACATCCAACAACAAGGGTCAAAGTGAACTGCACTATCATAGACCAATTTGCCATCAGGAGGGGGACAAGACAGGGGTGCCCCCTATCCCCTTTGTTCCTTGCCCTTAGTATGGAGCCTTTAGCTCAAGCAATCAGGGAGGACCCTAAGATTAGAGGAATTGCAATCAATCAGCAAGCCCATAAGGTTTCATTATATGCTGATGACACCTTAATATATTTAGAGGATCCACTGTCCTCTCTCCCTTCTTTGTTGCTCCTCTTGGAATACTTTGGTACCCTGTCAGGCTTTAAGATTAACTTGGACAAATCTGAGGTCATGGCACTTAATTGGGTCTCAACAGCTACAATAAAACACCTAATCCCATTTAAATGAGTAAAGGAGAGAATTCAGCATTTGGGGATTCAGATCCCCATGGCCCTGTCTAAGTTATATCACCACGATTTTACAGCTCTTAGAAAAGTGATATTTGAAGATCTGAACAGAAGGCAGTCCCTGCCATTTTCATTCACTAATAAAATTGATGCTATCAAAATGAATAGCTTGCCTAGATACTTGTTCCTCTTTTCAACTCTTCCAATTCCATTCTTCTGAGCAGATTGGAAGGAACTTTGAAAGAAACTGTCTAACTTTATTTGGATTGTTAGACATCCAAGAAAGAGATGGCATTTATTAACAGAAGTTAAAGATAAAAGAGGCCTAGGACTACTGAATTTTTATAATTGCTATTTAGCAGCTCAGTTGCTGCATATTCTACAAAGGTTTTTTTTTTTGAAATTCAAGTTTATTAAATTTCCAAAAGAGAAACAACATTTACATAGGATACAATGACCTAATTATCCATACTTGGTACAAAGTAAAAAAAAAAAAAAAAGACACAAATCCCCCAACCCCTCCCCCACCCTCCCACCTACCCCCTCCTCCTACCCCTCAACCCAAGTGTGCCAAGGTAACTTAGTACTATTACAGATGTTACACCAGGAAAACAGCTCTTAAAAGTGCAAAGGGTATAAATACAAAAGGGAACAAGAAAGAAACTACCATGGGCAACAAAGGGGAAGCCAAGAGGTTATCAGTGTAAATACAGAGCATATAGTTTACCCCACCTTTTCTGGAATAGATCCATATGGTACCGCACACTGGCAGAAAGCCTTTTGACATTTATACATGCTGAAAGCTCAGTCAACCATTCCGAATAAGTCAGGGTCAGTTGGTCAGTCCAGTGTCTAAGGACTAGCTTCTTAACCACACCAGACACAAGGGCAATGTGATATCGACGCTCAACACAGTCAATATTACTATATTCCCCTAGAATACAAATTTCAGGAGTGAAGAAGGAGTAAGGCCCAATAGGGGGTCCAAATTGTCCTGAATAGCTGACCAGAGCAGAGCAACTTTAGTACAGTGCCAGAAAATATGAAGGGGATTTCCTTCCTCCTGCAAACACCTGGTACACTGGGAGAGAGCTAATCTATTGAGCCAAAAGAGTTTCTTAGGTGTATAATACATATTATTCAAAATATAATATTGGGTAAGTTTAAGTCTGTCCTGAGTATGGTATCTATGCAGGTCCTTCCAAACCTGGGACCAGTTCAAGGCCGCCTCGGGAAGTAAAGAGAGCCAGATACCAGAACCCACAACAGGCTTAGGAAACTTATAGTCCAATAAAAAAGAATATATTGCCGCGATAGCATGTGGTTTAGAAGCAATGGTAGAGATGCGAGATAGGAAGGGCTGAACCATAGTTTCTCTGAAATGAATGCCAAACTTCTCAGCAAAGAGGTGCCTTAATTGATATACATTAAAGATTCTGCCCCTGGGAATGCCAAATTTGGTAAGAATCTCGGAAGACGAGAGAAGGGAACCCTGATCGTAGAACCGGTCCAGATTGGTATTTTTGACATGCGGAAGCCAATCAGGGACAATCACTCGAGTTGCCCAACTTAATGTTGGATTTAGAACAATGGGCTGTCCAAGATCCAATTTGGGTGGGATCCTTAAGAACTGCATACACTGAGAAAGGATTTGAGAGACGTAAGAATTGTTTGGTCTGTTATCCACTGAGAAAGGAGAGATGGGAGTATAGTAAATGGCCATGGATCTAGCTTGGTCTCCGAGAGAATCAGTTTCTCAATTTGGAGCCAGATCGGGGGAGAGGGATCAGGATTAGATGAGATCCATCTCCCAATTTTGGACAAGTGAGAGGACCAGTAATATAGTAGAAGATTGGGGAGTCGAAGCCCCCCTTTATCCTTAGGGAGAGCGAGCTTGAGGAAGGAACGCCTGGCCCCTTTCCCGTGCCAGAGGAATTCTGAGAAGGCCACATGGAACTGTTGCAAGTATGAGAGCGGTAACCACAGACCCAATAGGTTAAGCGGGTAGAAGATACGGGGAAGGACATTCATCTTAATGATATTAATCCTACCCCAAAGAGAGATGGGAAGATTGGACCACCTTAGTAGATCCTGCTGAATTTGAGATTTAATAGTGTCCAAATTAAGCTTTTTGAGTAGGGCTAAGTCCGGGGAAAAATGGATACCTAAGTATTTGATTGACTTTGGGGACCAGCGCATACCAAACTTGATGAAGTCTTGCTTGTATGTATAAGCATTTAAGGGAAAGATTGCAGACTTATCAATATTCAGTTTGTACTGGAGAAGTTCCTGAACTGATTAATGAGCAGAATTGCTTGCTCTAGAGAAGTGACCGGGTGAGAAACATGCAGAAGTATATCGTCCGCGATACGCCGAGAGGACTAAGTCCTGCTGACGTACTCGGCAGCCTTTAATAAGCGGGGAGGACTTAAGTTTAATAAGAAGAGGCTCCAAATATAAATTAAAAAGGAAAGGTGATAAGGGACAGCCCTGCCTGGTTCCCGTAAACAGTTGAAACTTCGAAGAGAAAACCCCGTTACAGTATATCTTAGCCAAAGGGGAGTTATATAGAACCTGGATCCATTTAAGAAACGAAACTGGGAAACCCATCTTGGACAGTGTAGCCCAGAGAAAGGACCAGCCCATGCGGTCAAAAGCTTTCTCTGCATCAATCGAAATCAGGGCCATAGGGAGGTGGGTTGATTGAGCTAGATGAGAAATATGAGAGAGGGTTCTAAGGTGATCCGAAGATGAGCGAGAATGAACAAAACCAACTTGCTCAGGACTAAGAAGATGGAGACATATTTTCTTAATCCGCTCCGCCAAAACCTTAGCAAGAATTTTCATATTGCAGTTCTGAAGGGATGTAGGCCGGTAGCTAGCCGGATCCATGGGACTTTTGTCCGGTTTAATGATAAGGACAATAGTGGCCTCAAGTAGCACGGGGTCAGTCGCATTAGCAGAAAAAAGATACTGATAACGCTTGAGGAGTATTGAGGCCAGCTCCTTGGAAAATGTCTTGTAGAAATTGGCAGGGAACCCATCTGGACCGGGAGCTTTGTCCAGAGCCATAGAGGCAATAACAGCCTCAATTTCAGAAAGGAAATAGGGCGGTCAGAGTAGTTATGTGAGAGGGCAGAAGTTTCGGAATATCAATACCATCTAGATAAGCTAGTATGTCAGATAGAGGAGTAGGAGAGGAAGGCACGCTATAAAGGTTTTTATAAAATTCCTCAAAAACCTTAGCGATCTCCCTGGGAGAAGTTACCATGGAACCAGAAGAAGATTGCATAGCCGGGATCAGTCTGGAACTTTCCAGTGAACGAAGTCTCAGGGCCAAAAGCTTACCCGCCTTCTCACCATGCTCAATATACCTGGCTTGAGTCTTAACGAGACAATACTCAGCTTTTTCCCTCAGCAGATCAGCATATTCACTTTTGGCTGCCGTGAGAGCTTCAAAGGCTGGTAAGGAAGAAGGGGAGGAACAAGAGTTCTCCACTCTCTGATTTTAGCCATAAGGGAAGATGCCCGAGATAGTCGAGCCTTTTCCTTGCTGAAGCAATCTTAATCAGCTCGCCTCAAGATAGCACTTTAGGGAACCCCAAATACAATCAAATCTGGGGTGGATCCAAGATTATTCTCCAGGAAAGACAAAATAAGGTCTTAATCTGGGCTACGATATGTGTCTTTTAGAAGTTGGTGTTAAACTTCCAGGCCGGTCCCTTTGAAACTTAAGCCCTGGGTATATTTTAGCCCACACAATTGCATGGTCGGAGAGAATAATCGGTTCAATGCCAGATAGGAGGTGATTCGGAAAAAGAGTTTTACTGACCAGAATATAGTCTATCCTAGACCAAGAGCCATGAGGCTGAGAAAAGAATGAGAAGGAGCGGAGAGATGGGTTAGAAAGACGCCAGGGATCGCAGAGGCCAAGCATATGGATAAATTCCTGCAGCGCTCTTTGAGCCTGAGAGGGTGGAAAGTTAGATTTGGGATCCTTATCCAACAAATGAGAAGGAGGGAGGTTCCAATCTCCGCCCAACACAATTTGGGAAGGGAGCATAGCACTAATTTTGTCCGCTAGGGACATAAAACACTCGGGACTACCCCCTATTGGGCCATACACAGATCCTAGAACCATATTGTCTCCATTCAGAGAGCCCTTAATCAATACATATCTTCCCTCTGGGTCGGCTACTATATTACTAACCACAAAATTTACATAGTTTTTAATAAGTATCGCCACCCCCCCCTAAAGTTAGAACCACCTGCCACGAATACCTGCAAGAACCCGGATCGAACCAGCCATTTCGATTCAGCTTTAGTTAGATGGGTTTCTGTAAGAACAAAATATCTACCTGAAAAATTCACAATGTTTGAAAACCTGAGCTCTCTTGGCTTTCCTCTAAGCCCACGCACATTCCACGATGCAAATTTGGTGACCATTAAAGCCATTTCAAATATAAACCAAAACCTAGGTCAAACAAGTATATGCTAACATAACAGGCACACTTGAACCCTGAGTTCCAGCTACCCTTAGACTATCGGGATAGGTTTGCAAGAATAGATGCACCCTAGACAAATACACACTAACTAACTCTAAAAAGTCAGACATGTATCCCAGTAGGCTGGAACGACCCACCTCCCCCACTTTAACCCACCCAAAAGAACATACCCAACTATGTACAAGTTGGCTCCAGACATGTACAGACCCAAAACAAATATAGGAACAGCAACAGCCTGGCAGCCATTTCCCAATACAAACCCACTTCCCATCAGGCTGTAAAGGACCAAAAACTGGAAAACAGCCAGAATTGGGAGCCACAGTGGAAGGACCCCCACCACCCCAAACAGGCAAACAGTGTCCCAAGCCAGGGAAAGGATTTGCTATCTCCCCAGCCATCAGCGCACAATGCAGCTGCGAGCACACGCAAAAGGCTCAGGAGTACCCCCCCCACCAACCACTACCCAGCTAGGTTGCAGAGAAAACAGCGAGTATCCCAAACTACCCCCACTGCCTCTGCATGATGGGAATTATGGAAGCCTGAAAGAAAGACTGACTCACCATCGGCAATAGCAGGAGCGAGGGGCAAGGACGCAAAGAAATTGCAGAGCAACACTCCAACATCATCAGTGTATAGCCACGATGTTTCCAGGGAATAGAATCCCCAGGACTGGTCCGTCCGTCGGAAAACCCAGTACACTACAGAAACAGCATCTCGCCCGGGGCGCCCAGATGAGGTATATCCCAAAGGAGGGGAAAGGCAGACAGGACCAACGCTGCCTAGTTCGCCTCCGCCAGCCGCATGGGTCTCCGGCCAGACCCAGGGACCACAAGAGCAGCCAGAACAGGTAGGACCAACCCAGACAGCTACCAAACTTACAACTGGGAGAAGGAACAAGGAAAGTGGAAAAGAAAGGGATTAAACAACATGATATAACAGGCTCAAGCAGCCAGAAGCCATCAATTAACTTAATACAGAGACCCCACATCAGCCATTTGCAGTAAAGAGGTTAGGCATTTTAACAGTCAGGTCTTTGAGAGCCAAGTCCAGGGCTTCATAGGTCAGAGGACTACCCTCGACTGTAACCTTGAGGGGCTGGGTAAAAACATACGAAAGGAGATGCCTGCAGCAACCAACTTCTGCACCACAGGATGGAATGCAGCCCTTCTCACTCTGACTTCTTTGGGTAAATCTTGAGCGATCTGTAGCTTAGAAGTCCCCCAGGTAATAGCCTGCAGCTCCCGAGATTTATTGAAAGCATGTTGCCGCTCGATGTAGCTGAGGAACTTCACGATGATAGGTCGTGGAGGAGATCCGGGTGGAGGTCTGGGCCTGAGAGCCCGATGAGCCCACTCCAGGTGGTAGTGAGGATTTAGGGGTGAAGGGCCAACTATCTTCACCAAAAATTTTTGGAGAAACATCATAAGGTCTGCTCCTTCTTCGAGCTCTGGAAGACCCAGGATTACTAGATTATTTCTCCGGCTGCGACCCTCCAGATCCACTGCTTTGGCCTGTAGCTTCCTGACCTGCTGGGCCAAAGAGACCATCTCGGCATCCACGGTAAGCTTCCACCACTCCAGTGAGTGAAGCCTGGCCTCCGAGTCAGATACTCTGGTGGTGAGCGCTGAGAGGTCTCCTCGAATAGACTTTAGCTCAGTTCTGATTGACTGCAGCACCTCTTTTAACGGGGAGATCTCCAGCAGGAATTTTTCTTCAGTAAGAGGGCTGGCTGATTGATTCTTATCGCCAGATCTCTCAGAGGTTGGTCCTGGCTGATTCCGTGGCTTTTTAGAGAGCTTTTCCGGCATGGTCGGCGGTGTATGCCGAACTATGGCCTGCTTTTTGTCTGCCTCCATCCTGCTGTAAACTACGGGATGTAACTCCAAAAATGCCCGAGAGCCAACAAGCGGAGCGCACTCTAGCCGGTACTATATCGATTGAACGCCAAACAAATTGGAAAATTGCAAAGTAAACATTAGTTAGTTGGCAGGAAGGGAGAGCTCTAAACCCCTGCTGTCGCTCAGCCAGCAGACATCACGTGACCTCATATTCTACAAAGGTTATCCTGGGGTTACTTGGGGGCTGGTACTCTACAGATGAAGGGGCATGCCCCATAATACTCCTAAATCTTCTCCCATGGATAGTGATACCCCCTTATTTGAAAAAGGTGAAAAATAAATGGACTTGGCACACCCTGTCTTCATGGTTGGAAGCTAGACAATGGTGGGAAATGTCTACCCCAGTCTAGAGATATATCCCCTTAGCTGGACTACTGCAGTTCCCAATCCAAAGAAATGACCCAAGCCTACTACACTGGGAACAATCAGGCCTCCGATTTCCGATTCAATTCATGCAAGGAATGGAGGTTCAATCTTTTATCATGTTATAGTACAAATTTGGCATGCCCCATAAAGAATTTTATAGAGTTCTCAAGCGCAGGCACTATCTTAATTCAACTATTGGACTTGTAGCAGTAGCAGTTGACCCTGCCCTCCATTATTAGCTACTTATCAAAAGAGCAAAATAAGGAGCACCAGGCAACATAGTGCTATCATTTATAAAACTCTGCAAGAAGGAGTAGGTACTCTACTGGTTCAAAAGCTACAAAAGAAATGGCAGGATGAGGTGGGAGAGGTTGTTTCAGAGGAGGATTGGGTTAAGATCTGGAACGGGATCCACAAAACCACCAGCTCTCCTTCATTGAGGCATTTTCACTGTTGTGTGAACATTAGATTTTTTATCACTCCAACAATCTCATGTCACTATACTACCACCCACACAGACAGATGCTGGAGACAGTGCAGAGGAACAGGTAAACTTTACCAAGTTTTTTGGGAATGCCCAGTCATCCGAACATTTTGATTTGTGCTTACACAGTGGATAACAAAAATTTTTTAATTAAATAATATGCTTACCTTTGCAAACCTCGTACTGGGCCTCTTGCCTGAAACACTGAATTCTCCAACCCTGAAATACCTTTTTTATATTTTGATAGTAGCCCCCCTTAAAGTAATTACCCAAAACTAGTTAACATCTAAACCACTCTCCATAAGTTTGTGGATAAATAATATTAACACCATCAAAAATATGGAGGCTATCACGGCCAGATTGCAATTGTGGATGGTGCAATTCAATTCAAGATGGTTTCCATATTTTGATTACTTAGAATCAGAGTACAGCATACCCACTCTAGAACAGCTTCTTTCCTCATAGGGCGATGGGGGATATGCATAGAATATGGGGATCAAATCTCTGCATCTGGTGGGCTTTTACTGCACCCCCAATGTGGCAGTGGGCACTATCACAACAATGGATAGTAAAAATGAGACAAGAACACAGAGTTTTTTTTTGTTATATATAAATGATTTACCAAATTTTTGTTCATCTAAAACTTATATACAACTTTATGTGGATGATACTGTTTTGTACACCAGATGTGATGATGTGGACACAGCAATGATTGTTTTGCAACAAGACTTTAATAAAATACAAAGAGAACTTGTTAATTTGAGATTGCTTTTGAATGAGCAAAAAACACAGTGGATGTTATTTGGAAAAAAGATCTTAAAGATTCAACCATTAAAGAACATAGATTTTTGTCAGCAATTAACATAGAACGAGCAGACTCCTATAAATATTTAGGGGTTATACTAGACAAAACTTGACTTTTGAAATGCATATAACATCTATATCTATGAGACTAAAGATACTTCTGAGCTTCTTTTATAGAGATAGAACTCTCTTTAGTTTTAAGATTAGGAAATTATTGGTTTCTGCTTTGTTCTTACCAATATTGGATTATGGTGACATAATTTATAAAAATTCAAAACTCGTTGTGTTCTTTGGACGTCCTTTTTAATAGTGCATTAAGATTTGTAACACACCTTCCATTTAGAACTCATTCCTGTGTGTTATATCAAAATTCAGGCCTCTTTTCACTGTTTGATAGGAGAGATTATCATTGGAACTTACTAGTGTATAAGTTCGTACAACAAACTCTGCCTGTTTTCTTGTTAAATGTATTACAAATAAGGATACAAAAACAGCATTTCTTAAGATCTTCTGCTCAAAAAAGTTTTTATAAGTCTAGATCAAGGACAAAATTTGGTAATAAAACTATATCAAATTTAGTGCCCAAAACATGGGAACGAGTATCTAAACAGTTAAAAAGTACAGTATTGCTACCATTTAAACATTTTAAGTCTTTTTTAATGATTCTATACAGTAAACACTGTAATTGTTATGGTTAAATTATTTACATTTAAGTTCGTATTATAACTTAAATTAGGTTATATTGGAACTGAAATTGTGTATGTACGTTTGTCTTTTTGTGATGTTATGTTATATGTTGGATTCAATTGCAAAAGAGATACGTCTATCTCAATTTGATATCCAATAAAGTTTGAAGTTTGAAGTTTTGATGTTTATTAGATAGTTCTTTATTTATTGTTCTTTCTTTTTTTTTAAAGTGTAATTATTGTGTGTTGGCAAGTTGATCTGATTTATGTCACACTGAGAAAGGTTGATTAATCTAGTCTGCAGGTGTCAGTATTCAAAGGATAATACACCACTGCCTGGACTTGGAGATGGTGGTGAGAGAATCCTTCTTTTATATGGACTGGCATGGAGTCTTTCTTTGGATAAAATCCCCCTAGTATTCAGGATGAGAGAGATACCTATGAAGGACAAACAGACTGCAATTAGACTGAGGTCTATGTTGAATTAGAACATTTGAGAAGGTTTATACTAGAGTGTTATCATTGATACTATTGAATATATGACTTGTACCCTTCTATCTTTTTCGATAAAAAGTTACAAGTTAAAAAAAAAATTAAACAACAAGAGGACATGACATGAGACTGGAAGGGGGTAGGCTAAGGGACAATGTGAGAAAGTACTTTTTCACAGAAAGGGTGGTGGATGCTTGGAATGACCTGCCCTATGAGGAGGTGAGTGCAAAGACAGTGGGGGTATTTAAACAGGCATAGGATAGACATAAGGGAACCCTAGATGGGGGTAGGAGAGGCAGCAGCCAGGGTACAGTAGGGTCAGCGGCAGCTAATTAAAGGTATGGTATATGGGCAGACTGGATGGACTTCTCGGTCCTTATCTGCCATCAGTTTCTATGTTTCTATATTTCTACTGTCCCTGACATACTACAAATTCTACCTGCTCTGCTCTAATTAGAGAGTGCCAAACCATACTCAATCGAGTGACCAGAATTTTGGCTAGAATTTTCTTATCTACATTTGTTAAGGAAATGAGCCTATAGCTCCCCACTAACATATCATCCTTGCTGGCTTTATGAATTAAAGATATACTGGCTTTGTTAGAGCAAGGTCGGCAACCCTCTACCTATGCCATATGTTGAAAAGGACAGTGAGATGCAGAACCAGCTCCACTTAGAACTGCTTATAAAAATTAGAGGGAAACCCATCTGGACTGGAAGCTTTTTCCAGTGTTGTATTACTGATCAGCTGAGTGAACTCCTACTCCCGTATGGCCCCTTTAAGAGCTAGTTATTGCTCCAGGAACAGAACCTGTAATGGCAAGCTATTAAGAAGCTTGTCTATAAGCTGCACAGTATCAGTACTTAACTCCTCACCCAAATATAATTGTAGATAATAGTTCTAAAAGATGGCTGCAATGTCCCAAGATGTTGTTTTAACATCTTGTTCACTATCCCATCTATGTCCCTTAATAGTTTTTTTTTTACCTTGTTGTGCCGGAGGCTCAAAGCCAGTAAGCAACCCGCTTTTTCTCATCGGTCTGCACATATGGCCTTAGTGTGAAGCAAAGCAAGTTCAGCTTTCTTAGTCAAAAGCTCAGCATATTTAGCAATGGTAACATTTAGACATTACCACATCTCTTGGAAATATCCGATTTTAACCCATTTTCTATATTCCTTATTTCTGAGAGCAATTCTGGGGCTTGTTTGTCTTTTTCTTTCTTCTGAATAGCGGCCAACCTAATAAAATCACCCCGAAATAGCATTTTATGGCACCCAACAAAAGTCTGCTCTGTTCATCAAAGTTTTATTTAGATCAAAATAGGTCTGTATATACCTTTTTATACCATCTACAATGCTATCCCTCAAAAGTGGTGTATTGAGCCACCAGGTCTGATCAATATCCACATTTTTATTAGGGTCAAATATTAACGTAATCAGATTAAGGTCTGAAAGGACCATTGGCTCAATTTCATACATCTGAAGTCAATGCAAGAATTCCTGACTGGTTTAAAAGTAGTAGATCCCAGACCAGGAGTTGTGGGGGCTGAATAAAAAGTGTAGTGTCTATCTGATGGGTGGAAGGTACACCAGGGGTCTATAAGGCCAAGTCTATCCATAGGTTTTCACATAGCCCTCTGTCCCAGGGTGAGTCCCTGCCATTGCCCCCAGGCCTGTCAATATCAGATTGGTAAGTTATATTCAAGTTATATTCCTAGCCCCCTGACCCCAATAAAATGAAGAGTTTAGTGAAGGGCGCTAAGTGAAAGGATAATTCTGTAAAAAATGCTAGGTTGTCAATATTAGGGCCATAGACAGTTCCCAAAACTAACTCTATGAACCTCAGCATCCCATGTTCTGTCCAACCTGGGCGATGTTTTGCAATGCCAGGTCCGTCCGGAACAAGACTGCTATAATTTCAGATCTTGTTGCCTCAACGGACCTGGCTTGCATCACCGAGACATGGCTGGATAATAATGCGGGACCGGTATTGGAGGCTGCAATTCCAGCCGGGTATGCAGTGATACATCGTCTGAGGTAGGACCATGGGGGGAGGGGGTTGCGGTGTGTTTTAAGACTGAATTGGATCTCCTAGTGTTCCAGTTGAGGAGACCTTTTCTTTTGAATGTGCTGTTGTAGCAGGTGTGGACTATCGAATTGCTCTCATCTACCATCCACCAGGAGATAAGAAGCAATTCCTTAAGGAAGTAGCAAACTTCATTGTCGACCTGGCATTTGAATCACCCAGGCTGATGATCCTGGGTGACTTTAATGCATGGATCGATGATGAACTCTCGCAATTTGGACAACACTTTCTCCAGTTAATGGATTCACTGGGTCTAACACTGGTGGTTACCACTGCTACACATAAAGCTGGCCATTCTCCTGATCTGGTCTTCCTCCTGGGGATCGAGGCCTTTGATGTGGGGGTGGAACCAGTCAGTTGGTCAGATCACTACACTATGAGATTCAATTTTGGCACCTCTCCTTGTAGGCTGACCCCTGTGGAGATGTTCAAGTTCCGCCCCTTGCCGAATGTTTCCTCTACTGGCCTTGTGGCGGTTCTTGACCTATCAGAACTTTCTGTGCATAGCAGTGATCCAGGGGCGTTGGTTGTGGCTTACAACATTGCCATTACCTCTGCCCTGGATTCTATTGCTCCAGTTAATGTGCATCCTCTCTCCCTCCAGCCTCGGACCCCATGGTTTGATGAGGCCCTGAGGGAGTTGCGGCGACTTAGACGCAGGTTCGAACATTGCTGCTGGAGGTCTGGCCTGGATGCCCACCACCTTAGACTGCTAGAACATTATCAGTTCTATCAGTCAGAAATCTCCCATAAGAAGGCAGAGTTCCTGTCCGGGGAAATTTCAGCTGTGCAGAACCGACCTGCGCAGCTTTTCAGAACTGTGGACAGATTGTGCAACACAACCTGTTTATAGCTCCGTAGAGTGTTGTCACAATTACAGTGTAATGAGATTGCTTGGTTCTTTGCTGATAAGGTGGCCAACATTAGGGCAGACATCTGTTTGACACATTCTATGCTAGTTGCCGGTGCCCAGGATCGGGTCACTATCCCTTTGTTTTCCTGGAGCACCTTCGACCGCCCAGAAATCGTGGATGTTATGCGGATTGTCCAGGGGCTGTGTCCTACCTCCTGTAGTTTAGATCCAGGTCCCATACCCTTAATTTTAAGGTGTGGAGATTCTATTCTACTGGCTCTAGCACAGATACTCTGGTCCTCTCTTGACTCGGGTGAATATCCCCTGTCCTTGAAAGAGGCAGTGGTGACATCCTTGTTGAAGAAATCATCTCTGGACCCAGAATGTCTGGCTAACTACAGACCTATCTTGCACCTCCCCTTTGTAGGGAAGGTGATTAAGAAGGTGGTAGCAGCCCAGTTGGAGAACCACTTGACCATCCATAGCATCTACAAACCTCTCCAATCAGGTTTCCGTAAGAGGCATAGTACCGAGACTTGAGCTGGTTTGGGTGTTCAAAGATCTCCTGATGGCGAGAGACCAGAGAAAACGGTCTATTCTGGTCTTACAGGATCTATCATCAGCATTTGACACCGTCAACCATGGGGTTCTCTTGGAGCACCTGAGATGTATTTGTGGACTCTCTGGGGTTGTGCTCAGATGGTTCACATCATACCACACTGGAAGAACTCAAAGGGTGTTGTCAGGGTTTTTTTCCTCTGATCCCATCTCTCTTTCTTGTGGGGTTCCTCAGGGCTCTATACTGTCCCCTATGTTGTTTGCAGTGTACATGCTCCCCCTTGGAGACATTGTGAGACGGTAAGGGTTGGGATTTCACTGTTATGCAGATGATACCCAACTGCACCTATCCTTTCCACCTGACCAGGAAGGAGCTGTCTCGGTATTTAATAGCTGTCTGGGGGAAATCCAGGATTGGATGTGGTCCAGTTGGTTGAAGCTGAACTCTGGGAAGACTGAGGTGTTGGTTTTGATCCAGATCACCGGATAGGGGGACCAGTGGCCAGCTACCCCTCTATGGTGCTTTGTGGGGATGTCGAGTTACCGGTCTCTGAATGGGTGCGAGATCTGGGGGTGATCTTAGATGCTGGGCTGACTTTACAAACTCAGGTGTCAGCAGTGGTAAAATCTTCTTTTTATCATCTGAGAAACATCGCCAGAATCAAGCACCTCATTCCGTCCGGCAATCTGCCAACTCTGATACATGCCTTTGTGACCTCATGCCTCGACTATTGCAACTCGCTTTACCTTGGGCTCCCGGGGGTTGATATCCGCCACTTCCAGCTGGTGCAGAATTCCACAGCCCAAGTACTTACAGGTACTCCTAGATCATCTCCTATTAATCCAGTGCTGCGGGGTCTGCACTGGCTACCAGTTCAGTGGTGGATCACCTTCAAAGTCGGATTACTGACTTTTAAAGCCCTACATGATCTGGGCCCCGATTACCTGAAAGATCTCCTGATTCCTTACCTCCATGTGAGGTCGCTCTGCTCAGCTGATGAGGGGTTGCTAGAGATTCCTAGGGTTATATTGAAATCAGCTGGGGCCTGGGCATTTATGTTTGTGGCCCCATCCCTTTGGAATTCTCTACCCCTTTGGATAAGGGAGTGTACGACTGTGGGGAGCTTTAAACAGGCTCTCAAATCCTTTTTATGGAATAGGGCCTACGTTGTTTCTGACTGATGTCTGCATCTGTTTTTAACAGTTTTTTATTACTGTTTGTATACTTTGTTTGTACTCAAAATTTTTGGAATGTGCCTTGGTATTTGAAAGGAGCAATATAAATAAAGATTATTATTATTAATATATATCTGCCTTTACTATCAGCGATGTCCTGAATAAGCTGGAAGGGTATGTGCCAAGCAATCAGAATTACTACTCCCCTCTGCCTACTACTATCTCCCACTCCAAAAACCTGATGCACCCATTGTCTGCAGAATCCTCCAATCTAAGCATTTTTGAGATGAATTTCTTGCAAAAATGCTACCATTGTTCCTAGCTTCTTCAGGTGCTTATGAATACTATACTGTTTCTACTGGGCCTGCCCTCCATCGATATTCCAAGATGTTATTGTCACAGCCATACTCATCTCAGCTAGAGCAGTGATGAGAGCCTCATGAGCTAGATACCCAAAGGAACACAAGAAGGCTGAAGTGATGGTCCTTACTCCTCCACCTCCCTCCTATTCACTTATCCAAAAATCCCTAAAAAACAGTACAATAACAAATAACAAGTAAAACCATGGAGTAAAATGGTTAGTAGAAATGTCACCATCTCTTTGTGGGTCAGACAACCCAAATTCCTTCCTTGTCAGTCCATGATTGGCCTGTGCAGCTCGAGAGCCGGTCTCCCAGAATACTAAACATGGACTAAACAGAAAACAGTTTTAATATAGAAACATAAAATTGGCAACACTCTAATAAAACAGTTGTACAATAATAAACAATTATTACTTCTCTGCCAAGAAGGATGGATTAGAACCAGATCTCCAGAAAGGAGAAAACCCTCTCAAAGTACCAACTAACAATTAAGGAACATAACAGCAAACTATCCTAAAAGAAAAAGTGCAAAAGCAAGATGCCAGATCAGTGAGATTTAAGTCTCCCTCTCTCCATCTCCAGAGACCATCCCATATAGGACAATCCTAGGAGTGGTAATAATCCAAATAATTGATGGAAAAAGGCATTGGTAAATAAATGTGTAGTGGCAAGAAATTAGATGTCTAAATGAGGAAGGCATTGTCTAAATATCAGATGTATCTATGTGAGGGCACCAAGCCCAGCAGGGGTCAAGAGACAGAATTAAGCAGCCCTCTGGTAATGATCCTACAAGATAATCCCACACCATACCAGAGTTCAGCTGGCACATTCTACTGACTACAAAACAAGAGATAAGGGGCGTCCCCTCTCCTCCAGCGGCTATATGGTCTCTATACAGCGGCCATATGGTGTCTATATAAAAGAAAAACACTACTCACCAGACAGGCACCATGAGACTTGGGCATAACCAGTCAGCCCGATACTAACATATAGGCCCAACAGCCAAAGTCACCATAAATCACCACCAGGAGGGGGGGCATGTCCTATTAATGTTTCAATAACACTGTCAAAAACTCTAAGGGTATTTGTGACCAAAAACACCACACAATAAAGACTGGACCAGTGCTGTTCTGAACTGCATCCACATCCCTCTCCTTCCATAGCCCACAGAGGGTGCTGCCATCTCCCACTCCCCACCAGCTGTGCCACCCAGACAAAATTCATTGAGTGTCAGGCTGAAACCACCATAACTATAGTATTCCCTCACAGATGCTTCCCGTCACGAAAGTGATGAAAACCATTGAGTGAACCAACGTTGCCTGGATCCAATGAAAGGCTGTCTCTTGACAATCACCTCAGCTGAAAATGAAATAAAGAGGTATGCCCAAAGTGCACAGTCACCATTGCCAGGGGATGGCAGGGGACTGTGACTCGGCCCCATGATCTATAGCCATAGGAAGAGAACCAGCTACCAGGACACCAATGTCATTGGGGGGGCCCTTAGACTCCCTTGAAAAATAACAAAAAAACTGTCTGAGCTAGGAGACTAATAATATATGTGCACAATCAACAGTTATAGCAAACTCTTCAAATCCCTTCCCCAGTGGCAGAGATACAAACTACATTGTCAGAAGTGAATAACCCCTAAAAAATATTTGGCAAGCAAGTTCCGTGGGGGTGGGTTGGGGGGAACCACCCACCATTGCCATTCTGTGCAGATCACCATGGTAATACTACAACCGTTATGTAGTCTACTTAATATGGTACTGCATTTGTCAAAAATCCTCTTACCCCAAATTATGTGCAATGGAGCCTGTCACACTCCAAAATGGGCTATATGGGTGTTATTCAAGGTAAGATATAACACCAGCACCCCTGTCTGACCAGTGTAAAGTCAAATAATGCCATTATCCACATCCCTGGCCCCGTAAAATAAGCACAGTGCCCACACAACCAGAGAAGACTGCTAGAAACTACCAAAACTAAAATTACTATAACTGGGGTACTTGATTCAGTTCCACAGTCAGTGCCCCCTCCTACTCGGGCGATATTATGAAATGCCAGGTCTATCAAAAAAAAGACAGCAGTGAGTGCTAATCTTGTTGGGTCATCCAGCCTGGCTTGCATCACTGAAACCTGGCTGGATGACAATGCTGGTCCAGTTCTGGAGTCAGCAATTCTGGACGGGATCTCGGTGATACACTGCCTGAGGATGGATTATAGGGGTGGGAGTGTAGCCATATGTTTTAAATTGGAATTGGGCCTTGTAGAAGTGCCAGAGAGGGAGACCAAGTCCTTCTAGTGTATCATGGGCACAGATGTGTGGTTTAGGATTCTTCTCATCTACCGTACACCCAGGGATGAGAAGTAATTCCTGTAGGAAGTTGCGGACTTCATTATCGATATGGCGTTGGAGTTCTCCAGATAGGTGGTTCTGGGGAACTTCAATGCCTGAGTTGATGACAAACTCTTACAATTTGGTCACAACTTCTTTCAACTTATGAACTCGTTTGGGCTTCACTCAGGTTATTACCTCTGCAACCCACAGTCATGGTCACTCAATGGACTTGGTCTTCCTACTCCATATGGAGACCTCTGACTTGGTGGTGGAGCCAGTCAGATGGTCTGACCATCACACTATAAGGTTCAATTTCCAGGCAACCCCCAATAGGATGGCCCTATGGAGATGGTCCGGTACCACCCTTTAAGAAGTTTGACCCCAGATGGCCTGACAGCGATGCTGAATCTATTGGGTTTTCCGAATGCAAGCTTTGACCAAGACAGTCTGTTATTGACCCACAGCTCCTGCCCACATTCACCCTGCATGGATATCATAAGAATCATCTAGAGTATGCAGCCGACCTGTTGTAATTTGGACCCGGGACCAACTCGCTTCCTTGTGGTATGCATTAATGTTAGCGGCCAAGTCCTAGCTGAGATAGTCAGGTGTTCATTAGAGAAAGATGTGTTTCCTGACACCCTGAAGGAGGCAGTGGTGACACTCTTCACCCTCGGTCCCCCTGGTTTGATGGGACCTTGAGGGAGCTGAGGCGAGTGGGGCGAAGGATAGAACAGTGCTGGCAGAAATCGGGTCTTGATGCAGACAGACTTAGATTGATGGCTCATTATATGGACTATCAATCAGCCATCTCCTGTAAGAAGGCAGAGTTCCTGTCCAGGGAGATAGCCACCGCACAGAATCGACCAGCTCAGCTTTTTCAAACTGCTGACAGACTGTGCAATCCAACCTGTCTGCAGTCCCACAGAGTGTTGTCACACGATAAGAGTGATGAGTTTACTCAATTCTTTGCAGATAAGGTTGCTGACATCAGGTTTGAGATCTGCGTTGCTCATTCCAATGGGTGCAGAGGTGGCTGGTGGGAGGTTGCAGATCCTTGGTTTGTCTGGTCTGACTTTGACTGGTTGGCGATCATGGAAATCATGAGAATCATCTAGAGTATGCAGCCGACCTGCTGTAATTTGGACCCGGGACCAACTCGCCTCCTTGTGGGGTGCGTTGATGTTACTGGCCAAGTCCTAGCTGAGATAGTCAGGTGTTTATTAGAGAAAGATGTGTTTCCTGACACCCTGAAGGAGGCAGTGGTAACACCCCTCCTTAAAAAACTCTCTCTTGACCTGGACTGTCTCATTAACTACAGATCTGTCTCTAACCTTCCCTTTGTAGGTAAAGTTATTGAGAAAGTGGTTGCCCTGCAGTTGGAGGATCATCTTACCATCCACGATGTCAATGACCCTCTCCAGTCTGGATTTTGGAAGAGGCATGGTACTGAGATGGCCCTAGTTTGGGTACTTCCATCTTGGTTCTCCTGGATATCTCTGCAGCATTTGACACTGTGGACCATGGCGTGTTATTGGAGCACCTGCAGCTGATCTGTGGATAGTGTGGTACAGTCCTCAGATGATTCCATTCTTTCCTCACACACTACTACTGCAACACCCTGTACCTAGGGCTACCAAGGGTGGATATCCGCAGCTTGCAGCTGGTGCAGAATGTGGCCTGGTTTATCTTAATCATGCCATGTCATGCCTGTGCTCCATGGCCTGCACTAGCTGCCTATTCAGTGGCGGATCACCTTCAAGGTCGGTTTGCTGACCTAGAAGGCCCTACATGGCCAGGGACCGTATTACCTGCAAGATATTCTTTGCCCTTACCACCCACCTGCCCACTGTGCTCCAATAGAGGTTCCCAGGGTCCATTTGAAGACCCTGGGAGCCCAGGCATTTGCATTTGTGGCCCCTACTTGTAGAACTCTTTACCTTGTTGGATAAGAGAGTACCTGACCATGGAGGGTTTTAAATCTGCATTGAAGATGCATCTTTTTAATCTTGCTTTCCCTGAGTTCTGATTAATTGCCAGATGAAGTAGCTGTGTAATTTAATATTTATTATGTTTTAATTTAGATTTTAATCAGTGTATGAGCACTTTGATCTTTTTGAGAATAGTGCTTTTTATAAATAAAATGCTGATCGATCGATAGATTGATTGATTGAAAAAGCTAGTCATGCAGACTCAGCACACAAATGAGCACTGCAAGGGCAGAACATGGCAACACCTGTGGCAGGAAGAGGATTCATGCCAGAGCTGGTCTGTAGTCTCCAGCACCATCATGATTGCATAGTGTAAAATTAGGGCAAACCACCATCGATATGAAGCTGTTCATGAGCTGGCCTAGTGAAGCCAGTCCCCCCCCCACCTCAATTGTAACCAAAAGAAGTATTCACACCCAAAGCACAAAAAGATAAAGCCCCAGAATCTCAAAATCAATGCAGTCCAATAACCAATGACTGACTCCCAAGAGCTACCTATTCAAATAAAACAAAACGAAAAAAAAACAAGCATTGGTAGAGAGAATAAACGGACTCAAACAGTAGGATAAAACAGACCAAAAGACCCATTAAATATAGTCCCACAAGTCACACAGTCCAACAACATATGTCTAAAGGATATTCAGGAGGTTTGTGAGGAAGTTGGTGATCCTCTTCTGTGCACTGCTGGAAACAGTTTCAGGAAATGAGTCAGGAGTTCCTGCCTGGCTTGATACACTGAAGCAAATTGTTTCTTTCCATCTGCAGTTGAAACCACCAGTTTAGCTGGATAGATGATTTTATACTGAATATACGCCACCCTGAATTTCACCTTAATTACATTATATTCTGCAGGGCACTGTCTGACCTGAAGGGTTAGATCATTAAAAAGAAAGAGCCATTTACCTTCCCACTGCAGGTCTTTAAGCTCTCTCACTTTTGTCAGGATATGTTGTCTATTCAAATAATTAAGGAGAAAAAAATAATGAGTCTCAGCTTTTCATCTTCCAGAGGTATAGAGCACAGTGACCAGTGGGCCCTCTCAGTTATATATGTCTGTTTGTGTTGTGACAGACCAGCCACCTTCGGAAGGAATTTCTGAAGAAAGAGGAGGACATTAGGACTTTCAGCTCCTTCTGGCAGGCCAACTAATGGTAAATTATTAAGATGGCTATGGCCCTCCTGATCCTCAATCTGTTCTTCAGGTTGGGTTACTTTTCATCTGAGTGCTATTAATTTGGGCTCTAAATGTGCTTACTGATACTCCATTGAACTAATCCATTCTTCTGAATCTCCAACTCTTTTGGAAAGCTCCTCCAGTGCTAGTCAGACAGATTTGACATCATTAGCCAAGTCTAAGATAATTTCCTTAATACCTCTGAGTTCCTGGAGAAATCTGTCAACTGTGAGCAATTCTGTAAGAAGAGTCAAGGAGCAGTCCGAGGAGATGGGTGCAATTTCCCATGCAGTCACTTAGGCCACTGATTGCACTCTGGTTAGGGCTGTGACTCAATTGACCTGACAGTGTTTTCCATATCCAAATCAGCCCTGTTCTCCATCTCTAATGATAATTCTATGGGAGCAGAGATGACGCTACTATGAGGATGACTGAATGCCAAAAAAACAACAAATTAATTACAAAATATTAGAGTTTAAAGTGAGGTACTCCTGGAGCTGACCTAACCCACTGTCACTCATTTGTGTGCAATGGGTGACTCTAGACTAGCTTTTTCTGGTCCAGCTTGCAACGAGCTGGGTTGCCTGTTTTACAGGGCTTGCACCAAACATTTGGTGCAAGCTGTCATAAAGTAGGAAAAGTAATGCAAATGCACCCTATCTACTTGAATTGGGCACAGGTTGTGGCACACAGTTTGATGCAGCTGTGCCAGCCACTGGAGCTGACACAGTGCTTGGCTCAAGCTCTATGTTGCCCTTCTTGAATCAGGTCCCCCAGCTTCTTTGCTTTATCCTCCAAAACAGAATCATCTGGGAGGTCAATAAGACAAAGGAAAACACTCCACTGAGTGTAGTATTATTTCATAAAATTAGTATATGGAACCCCAGTTTCAGGCAGTGTTGGCATACCTTGCTTACAGTAAAAAGATGCATTTTTTGAAGCACTGATAGTGCTACCAAATCTCTCTCTCTCTCTGGGAATAGAAATGGATCCAATGGTCCTCATGGTTCAGGCCAACATTGACACAACTCATAGAACAATAGAAAATGTCAGCAGAAAAAGACCTTTGGTCCATTAACTCAGCACTGTTTTACACTGTGCTACCCCAGGATTTAAAGTCTAGTCAGGGTTATTGCCCTTACTTCCCCCACTTCACTCCCTTACTGATAGGTCAGGAGCAGCACACAAATATTTTTGGGACTGGGGATTGGGTTATGGAGGGAGGATATGAGTCTAAGTCTTGTGCAAATTTGACACAGGTTTTCATCTAGGAGAAGATAATTGTTAGTTTATTTAGCTCAGTTGCAGTTTTGCTTTTATGGTTTTAGCTAGTGTGGTTGCATAAGTTAATTATTCAATACAAAATGTGTTACTACAGACAATCAGATGCAAACAAATATAGCCAAGGTCAAGCCTTCAGCACTGTTTAATAATGTATGTGTACAGTAAAATTGGGTTGTGTCATGCTTTTGTTATATTTGACCTATCAACTGTGGAATGTCACATTTACTGGTAAAATGCACTTCTATGTAATTTTGATTGATTTAATTTATTTTTGACTGAGGGTAGTCTTACATATTTTCTAACACTGAGCATGCAGCCATAAACCTTTTCCAAGATCATACATTATTTTATAACAGTGAAGAATCATTGGCAAGTGTCTGATATCTGATAATTGGATAAAAAACCAATACAACTAGCATTAGTTTCAGTATCACATTTCATTAAAAAGCAAGACTTGTCTGAAAAAATATAAAATATTATATGAGTATATTGACAAAGTATGAAGTTGTTGCTTTCATGCAGTTTTGAGTACTATAAAATAATACTTGAACTGTTAAAGCTTGTAAGTCATTCAGTTCATATAAGACCATCTATTCTAAAAAATGTGTATTTTACAAAATTATTCCTAGCTAGTATTTTGTGTCAGCTTATATGTTGTAAGGATGAGAATCTTCAGCAAAATTCAAATTCTGACATTATGATTCTTTTAAATGTAACTACTTCAGTTACTCTTTTTTCAGCTATTATATGCTTATACAGTACTTCCAGTAGTATAACTACTAGCAATGGTAATGGGATGTACAAAACTTTGGGTAACTCTACTATTATGAAGGTAATTTTATATGTACCTCATTTTGTGCCACACAGTCCCAGCAATTGTTGTGGCAGTGCATTTTTAGCACTCTGATCCAGTGCTAGATCTTTGTCAATATTATTGTGAGCAACCAGTCTGGCCTTTGAAATGTGACTGAAGAATGGATGTTGACTGATCCGTGGATGAACCAGCACAAGGGTTTGAAGCCATTCCCTGGGGTCTTTATTCCCCTCTAGCCTTCAGTTAATATTGCACTGATACGCCAGTGACTGGGGGGGATCTAGTCACATGCTCCTGCACTCTGCTGCCAATCAGGCTGTGGTACAGGTTGAGACAACTCCAGGACTCTATTTAAAAATACTGGTGCCAAGGCCTTTAGCAACACTTCATTCTACCAGTCTAGAGAGGGGACTGCTCAAGGGGGTGGAGTCATTCCCTGGGCTATAACTTTCCCAACATCTTGCCAATGTTGACAGCAGTGCTTGCTGACCAATAAGATTCAGTGTTCCACCCTAACCAATCAGGCAGTGGCAGAGGCAGAGCTAGCTTCATAACTGCTTCATCGAAAAGCATCACAAGGCCTTTTGAGCATAGATTATCAGTGTGCTTATGCAAAGAGTGGCCATCACAAGGGATTGGAGCCATACTCAAGACTTTCTGTCCATCACCAGCTTACTACTGATGGTGACATTAGTGCTCCATTGAAAAGGAGAAGATAGTCACCTGCCTCCCTCATCAACAAATCGGGCAGTGGCAGGGGTGCAGTCAGTTCAAGGACTGCTTCTTTGAAAAAAGCATGAAGGCATTTTGCAGCACTGTAGCATGTTGATATGCAGAGGTACCAGAACAATGCGGTTTGAGCCATTTCCTGGGATCTGTCTTCCTCTCAGCATTCAACTAATGCTGTCAGTGGTGCTTAGATGACTTGGAAGAACCAGTCACATAACCCCCTCCAGCCAGTCTGTAATGGGTGGAGCCAAATCAAGGACTGCTGCTTATAAAAAAGCAGCCAATGTTTTTTGTGACACTCCAGCATGCTGCTACATGGAAGGGCCAGTACAAGTGTATGTAGCCATACCTTTAGCTCCTCATACCAAATGACTTCAGACTAATGTTTATCTATTTATTGATACTAGGAATTAAACACCTTTGAGCAATAAGCTCATTTACAAAGGTGCTGCATCATTGACAATTGACAGGTAAGGTAACAACAATAACAGGACGAACACAAATTAGGCAAACTAACAAAGAGAAGTTGCAAATAAATACAGAACTTTTATATGGTCATCAGAAATTTACAGTTAAGAATCAGTTGGCGAATAATGTGCCAACCCGTGGTTTTGTGGGAAAGCTAGAGACAAATATTGTCAAAATTTGTGTGCAGCCAGAATAGTGGCAGTCGTGGGTGGGGAGGAGGAGGAGAGAAGGAACGTGGACAGGGGGGAAGGGGCCAGTTATAGAGGGCCTATAGGAGAGAATGTTTAAGATACAGTCAGGTGAGGTTCAGGCCACAGTCACAGTTGGTATTGTTAGAGGCTAGATGAGCCTTCAGGTCTGCCTTAAACTGGACCAAGTTTGGTGCAAGATAGGAGACCTGGGCTAGGGACTTTAGCCAATTCAGAGCTCAGTATCTGAAGGACCTTTGTCCTTGGACGGTCCAATGGAAGGGATTTTTAACATATGGGAGTTCTCACTTCTGGTACTCGGTTGGAGTTGTGGGGATGGAGATCAAAACCCCTGGTGTGGTGAGACCAAGGATGGACTTTTTGCCAAGCATCAGGTTTGGTAACGGACTCTGCAGTCCAGGTTGAGCAGATCTGTCCTATTATAGAGCTCACATGTGTGTGTTAGTCAGTGGGCCCCCAATGGAAACCTGCAGGCTTTCTTAAGGGCCAGTTCGATTCTCTGTAGGGCAGAGGCTATAGCTGCACCATAGATTAGTAAACAGTAGTCTAGGACTGATAGTACAGAGCTGGTCACAGCGAGTCTGAGGACATCGTCAGTAGGACTATTTTTATGTTTATATAGAACACCATTTCTGGAGTTTACAGTTTTAGCAACCAGACTGATGTAATGCACATAAGAAAGGGAACTGTCTAGGGTGACACCCAAGTATTTAAAAGTGTGTTCCATTTCAAGAGTTTCTTGTTTTTTGTTGCCAATTTGCAGTTGCTAGGATCTGTGCTTATTCTTCATGGAGGCAAAGATCATTGTCTTTGTTTTCTTGTAATTGAGAAGGAGTTTATGGTTAAGGAACCAGGATTCCAAAATAGTGAAGCAGGTTTGCATGTGCTTCTGTAGACCAGTAGGGCTGGACTGGCTTGAGAACAGAACTGCATCATCAGACTACAAGAGAGTTTGGCATGGGCAGACCTTAGGGAGCTCATTTAGAAAAATGCTGAATAGAAGGGGACCCAGGATTGAGCCCAGGGGGAACTCCAGTGGACACAGTACCGCTGTCAGAAATGGTGTTTAGAATTTTCACTTGCTGGGTATGATTTGTAAGGAAATTCTGGAACCACTGCATGGATTCAGGGGATAATCCAATTGCAGTCATTTGGTCCAGAAGGATGCTATGGTTGACAGTACTGAAGGTCTTGGTCAAGTCCTTAAATGTGGCTCCAACCATGTGCCCACGATCTAGTGTTTAATGAATGAAGCTAATAAATTCAACCAAGACTATTTCAGTGCTGTGCAGCTTTCTAAAGCTATGCTGTTCAGGGCATTGGGTCTTGTATTTATCCAGATGGTCAACAAGTTGGTTGCTGACTATGTTTTCAAAGGCTTTAGAAAGGGGTGGAAGTATGGAGATGGGACAGTAGTTAGAAATATTAGTACAATCTCCGTTTTTAAAGAGGTGTGTGTAACCATAGCATTTTTCCATATTTTTAGGAACTTTGCAGAGATCAACAATAAATTAAGGATATGTGTAAGGAGGCATCATCTGTGATTTAGTGACCAGGAGGACCTAGTCAATTGATCCCCCCCTCCCCAGCAAGCCACTTAGATAGGCACAGAAACAGAGACAGAGCTAAATCCAGGACTTCTCCTTTAAAAATGGTGCAAAGTCCTTTCGTACACTCCCTTGCACCAGTCTTTGGAGCACAAATGGTCTAGCCATTCCCACAGATTCCCTTCCTCTTCAATGTCCTGCCAGTGGTGGCAGCAGTAGTCTGCTGACCAGGAAGATGAGGTCACTTGTCTCCCTGCCTTGCTATTGGGTGGCTGCAGTGGTAGTTCCAACTCCATGAGTGCTCCTTTAGAAAATTATGGCATGGCCTTTTGTGGCAGTCATGCATGCTGAGCCACTGAAGGGGCAAAACAAGAGAATAGAGCCATTCTCTGGGTTCCCCATGCCCCAACTTCCCAGGAATTGCAGCAATGGTATTCCAGTGACCAAGCGGATCCAGTCACAACCCTGATAGAACTATAGGTGTGCTGTGTACATGCAGAATGTATGCCACATACTTAGTTGTCTAATGTTTGTATGCAGTTTGCATACACAAAGTGATCCTAAGTGAACCATGTCTAAAAAGCAAATCAGGTTTGCATGCTGCAAGCTTGACATGTGAGCAGCAGGTAAGTTGGTGTGAACATCTTCTAAAAACCACATCAGGTTTGCATGTTGCACACTTGACATGAGTGCAGCAGTTATGCTGGTGCAAACATCATTTAAACATCACATCAGATTCACATGCTGCACGCTTGCCATGTGTGCAGCAGCTAAGCCGGTGAAAATCTCATCTAAAAAACACATCCGTTTCTATTTCTTATACTACTACTAGCAATTAGAGTCATTAAAATATATTTTTATTTGAATTCCCATAAAATTAGGTAAACTCATTAATTCTGATCCTTTTGCAAGTTATTTAATGGCTTTTGATTTTTGTCATTAAATCGCCATTCATTTGTAAATTATTGTTTACTTACTGCATTAAATGCCTAGGATACAGCCAGTCAACATCCCCCATTCCAGATGTATGAAGAGGGGCCTCTGTGTTGTGAAGCCTACACTTTTTATTTTGGGCCATGCAAATCCCTTGATGCATATTTATTGCTACAAATGTGTTTCTCCATGACTGTTATGGCTCACTTACTTTCCCTTTGGCATTTTGTATGAAGCATATTCACTATGGCCATGCTCAGAACTCTTTGTGCTGAGTAGGATCTTGGAAGCATGCACCATACCTCACATTTTGTCACTGAAATTAGGGACATGGACACTCAAAATAAGGGACAATGAGGGACACTAACCCACATGATGATCAGGACACATCATGAAACATGGACATACAGTGCCTCAGAACACAGTGAAAACCATTGCATTAGCACCTGAGAATAAATCTCTACCATTAAACAGAGATGCCATTTAGGTAGGGCAGTTGCTCCCCCCAGTATTTGTACCTATGTTGTTTTTATGGTGCGGCAATAATGGCATTAAATTTGGATTTAATCTTTTGCACAGAAAGTGCCCACCTGGCCTGTGTGTGCTCATGCTGCAGGTACTTTCCAGACTCGAATGTGTCCGTATTGTGTGTGCACTCTCTCCACCAATTAGTGGCAGCACAATCACATGTGATGAGGATGAGCTCCAGCCAAGAAAGAGGGGATTAGTCTTACAAGTGTCACACTGTCTTTCCCACCACAGAGTAGACAGACTGTACACTACTGTTTGGAGGAGTCGGTGAGCACTGAACTCTCAATAGCAGTGTTGTGGCAGCATATTTTTGTTGGTCTATGCTTAGTGAGTCTCCATCTCCCCTGGTGGCTGAAAGGGTAATGGGTGAGCTAGAAGCTAACTCAAAACTAGGCTACCTACATAATCTACTAAGCTTGCCATGCAAAAAAAAAATAACACAGACCCCCACGTCAGTAAGCTAGGCTTAGCAGCAGTGGTGATAGTGGTGTGGATGGCTTTCATAGGCCTTTATCAGTGCAGTGCAGCAGCAGTCGCAGCAGCAACCAAGCATGAAGCAAGCAACCCAGATTGTGTGGGTTCATTTGGTGAGGTTACTTGGTCATGGACCATGTTGGGGACCTGTGATGGTTGGTTCTAGCATCCAGCTTCTGGTGGAAGGAGAGAGGGGGAGTGGACTGGAAACTGGGCTTGTGGCACACTGTGCCAGGTTGCAGGTTCTGGCCATATGGTCGGGTAAGTAAAAGTAATTTTTTTTTTCAGAGGGATTGGGGAAGGAGGAAGGACTGAAATAATAATGTGTTTTTCACGTTTCTTCACCTTTAGGTGGCTTCATGACCCATGGGGGATGGGTTTTAAATGAAATTGAGTTGGGGCACAAAATCATGACAAAGTTTTAGTAACTAGGTGGGTTTAATTCCAAATATTATGCACTGCTCCTGGGTATGTACAGATGAATCTTGTACATTTTAATGTTTCCTCATTTGCATTGCACCTTTCACTCAAAACAAACAAGTTGTACCTTTTAGAGATGTTACAGACATTCTAGAGCTGTCCCTTGCATCCACAGACAGTTGAGTGGAATGATATGCTCAGACTATTGGAGCCCCACTATAGTCAGGCTTATGCCCCCCCAATGAGGCAGACCTCCACATCCCCATGCTCAGGCACATTATGACAAAGGGCAAAGGAGACTGCAGGGGTGTGCACCATTGAAATTAATGGATGTATTTTTTATTACTGTTTTATACATTATTGATGGAAAGTTGGAGATTAATGAAGGCCTCCGCTCAACTAACAAGGGCCTTGTTAGTAGAACAGTGACATTCATTATTCTCCAGCTCACTATCATAACATATAAAATAGTAATAAAAGATAACTCCATTCATTTCAAGGGGGCACGCCACAGCATTCTGTCCCATGGACATCATCTCTTAAAGACTCCTGCCTCTGGCTCCCTAGTACTCAAGTAAGAGACTCTTTAGTTATATCTATATTTGGTGGGTTGTCTGTAGCAGCATGGCCATACCTGCTACAGTGTGTGTGCATGGGGGTGGGTGGGTGGTGGGGACTGTCCATGTAAGTGTGTGTCGAGTTATTGCTACGTTTGTGTTTGAACCTTAAAGTCTGTTTGCGTGGAAGCATTCAAAACTATGGAGAGAAAATAGTAGGAGTACAGGCCAGAGAGAAGTAATTAAATGGTTTTGTGGGTAAGTTTATATATTTGAGTGGGAAAAAACACATGTGTTTCCATTGGTATGTGTGCTACAGTTTAACTGTGCGACTGAGATGAGTAAGACAAGAAAACTGAAAAGCATAACAGTGGCTACAAAAATGCTGCATGAGTCCAGATGTAATCAGATAGAGTATGTATTGAAGTTACAAGGGAGCTATATGTGTGCAGACAGTATAGCTTAGTAGTTGAAGGCACTGATCTACAAGCCAGGAGACTTGGAGGCCTGAAGACCTGGGTTTGAATCTCATCAACTCCCACTTGGGTATGGTGTGATTCTGAGCAAGTCACTTACTGTAACTTTTTCATGTGCAGTTATCAGTGACCACTTGCTTTTTGCACGCATGCCACATGCATGCAGTCTTTCCCAATGTAACATAAATATAATGGTTTCCACACTTGCTTGCTGCATGCATGCCATATGCATGCAATCAATTCCAATTTAACATTTAAATCATACTTGTATCATGCATATCACTTGGGTAGTTTTATGTGCGCAGCATGAAAACATTTCATATAATTATTTCTGTAAGGGACAGCTCCAGAAAGCCAGTCAGGCAACTAGAGGGGTGGAGTGCTTCTTTAAAAAAAAAAAAAGCACTAAGGCAGTTTTGAGCACTCCAGTTTGCCAATCAAAAGAGGAGTCAGCAGAAGGGGCTGAGCAATTACCTAGACTCTGCTTCTCATTTAACTTACTTCCAGTGGCTGTACTGGTGTTTTGGTGACCTGGAGAAGCTGGGCACATGATGACTTTCCACAAAGTCACTCAGAGAGCCACAGGAGCAGAGCCACCTCCAGGGCTGCTCCTGTGATAAAAGGCACCAAGTATGTTCGCAGTACTCCTGCACGCTGATCCACAGAAGAGCCAGTACAAGGGACTGGAGCAATTCTAGAGCTCCCAGTTCTCCTCAAATGTCATGCCAATGGCAGCACCAGTGCTTCAGTGATAGGGAGGACCTGGTCATGTCCCCCTTGTCAGCCATTCTAGTGAAAGCATGGGCAGAGTCAGCACCATGACTGCTTCTTTAAGTAAAGGCACCAAATACCTGTATTGCACTCCATTATTTTGATCCACTGAGGGAAAAGTACAAGGTTAAGGAGCTAGTATCTGGGCTGCCCTTTTCCCTCTAACTTTTTGGTGAAAGTGACAATGGTGTTCCACTGATCAGGAGGACCAAGTCACATGCCCAGTAAATCAGAGAACAAGATGTGTGGATCCAACTCCAGGTCTGATCCCTTGATAAAAAGGTAAAAGTGTAATTGGCAACAGTGTTGATTAGCAGTCAAAAGAGGGGCAAGCACATGGGGGTGGGACATTCCTTGGGCCCCTTCCGTATGACTTCCTTCCATTAGTATCAGTGTACTGATTATGGATGGGACTTGGTCATGTGACCCACACTAGCTAATCAGGTGGCAGCAGGGGCATAGCCAGCTTTAGGACTGTTACTCTGAAAAAGGTGCATATGCCTATTGCTGTTATTCTGAATGCTGATCTACTGAGAGTCATACACTAAGAGATGTAGCCATTCCTTGGATCCCATTTTGCCTCCAACTCCCTGATGATAGTGGCACTTGTGCTCTGGTGACTGAGAGGAACCTGCCACATTTCCCCCACTTACCAATCAGGCTACAGTAGTTACACAGTTATCTGCAAGCTTCTCCTTTTTGACTCTCCAGCATGCCAATCCACAGAGGGGTAAAAGCAAGGTATTACAGCCATTATCTGGGCTCTCTATTCCATTTCAACATCCACTGCCTCTGTCACTGGTGCTCCAGGGACTGGGAAGACCCAATCAGATAAACTTCCATCAACCAACTGGTCAGCTGTAGGAGCCAGGCCAACTCCAGTACTAGTCTAGCGTGCTAAGCCACTAAGGGGCCAGAATAAATGGATGGAATCATTTTTTGAGCGCTCCCTTCCCCTCATATTTCCTGATGATCCACCAGCTAATTGGATGGCTACAGAACCAACCCCAGAACTGCTTCTTGAAAACAAACAGTGTTAACGCAAATATGTTTGCTTGTATGCTGTTACAAGGTAGAACAGCAGCAATATTTCATTTTCAATGAGCTCTGCTTTTACACATTTTTGCACTGTGTTTACCCAAGATGAAACAACTAAGCTGCAATATTTTGTTTTCAGTGGGGTCCTGCATTTTTTATTTCCTGCAAAGCTGCTTCTTGTTCCAGTCTTATCCAGCAGCACCTTCGGGCCCCATCACTTACCTCTTCATGGTCTTACAGGTTATCTGCCACTTACCCAACCAAACCAATTGGAAAGCTCCAAACTGCCTTAGTGCATTTTTTTTCAAAGAAGCAATCCTGGGGTTTACTCCACCCCCAACCAAAACATGGTTGGTGGTCAGCCATGTCAGCTGTGTGAAAACCTGTGGGGGGTACTGGCCTGGTTGGGTGGCATTTTCTTCCTGCCCACTGATGTCCTTCCCTGGGGTGGTGGCATGCAATGAGGTGGTCATGCATATGGATTTTCACAGTCTGACCCCAAATTTTCAACATAACCATTGATGACTCACTTTATCATCAAGACAGGTAAAGATTTTTAAATCTCGGCACAGAGGTGATTTTGCAGAGCAACCACGAAAGCGTATTTTGGAGGAATTTGAAAAAAAAGTTACAATGATTAGGGTAAAATAAGGGGTGTGTTGAAAATGTATTGCCAGAATCTACAATAATCATAGTTATGCAAAACATTGGAAAAATTAAATGTTTCTTCATAACACTGCTTTTTTGACATTTTCACCCCAAATTTTCAACATAGGGCAGGATATTCAAAAGGGTTGTGCCATGCGCAATAGGGTTGTGCCAGCACAAGTCTGAAAGTGCGCCGTTCTGAGATATTCAGCAGGAGACAGTTGCGCCACTGAAAACATGCTGAGCAACAGCGCAATGCTAATTAAGGCATGCTCAACCGAAGGGGGTGGAACCATACATAAAGTGCACAATGTGATATTCAAAGCCTTGTGCAATGCGCAACTGTGGATCAGACGGAAGTTGCGCCATAGCAGAAATGAGCCAAAATAAAAAGGCTCAAGGAAGAGGCACAAGAACGCTACAGGGAAGCCACATGAGGCAGGTGACAGACCAGGCCAGAGGGAGAAAGAGTGCAGGCCATGGAGAGCACAGGACAGAATAAGGGCAAGGGAAGGTGTATGGGGCCACAGAGTGCGGAAGCCAGTAGGTGTACCCGGTACAGTGGAGGTAGCAGCTAGGACAGCGGGGGGAACAGAGCAACAACAGCTGGGGGGGGACACAAGCCAGGGACATGGACAGTGCCAGCTTCAGCATTGAAGCTGTAATGAAGGGGGTGAGAAGGCATGCTGCAGGGGGACGTGGCTGTGGAAGGGCCCGTCGGCGGAACGCCCCCAACAGGCAGTACCAGGTCCGCACCAGCTTTGAGCTCTACTCAGATGTCGAGATTGTGGGCGGGTACCACCTGAACATGGCAATACTGAGGCGGCTCTGTGAGCTGTGCAGTGATGTGATGCAGGTACCCTCATGATGGAGTCACGCTCTGTCAGTGGAGACAAAGGTAACAGCCTGCATGTGCTTGCTTGCCACGGGTACCTTCCAGAGACCAACAGGGGACACCACAGGCATAACACAGTCAGCCACGTCACGCATCTTCACCCAGTTCCTCAGCGCACTGCTGCCACATGCTGCGGAGTACATCCATTTCCCCAGCACCGCGGCGGAGCGCACAGCAAACATACAGGAGTTCCACAGGGTAGCACGTATGCCTGGCATGCTAGGGGCAATAGACTGCACCCATGTGGCCATTCGCAGGCCACCTGGCCCTGATGGGGCCACTTATATGAATCGGAAGGGTTATGCCAGTGTCAACTGCCAGGTGGTGTGTGATGCCAGTGGACGCATCATCAATGTCTGTGCCATGCACCCTGATGGATCACATGATTCATTTATATGGTACCAATCAGCACTGTGCCATCGATTCGAGAGTGGGGACATCCACACAGGACATCTAGTGGGTGAGTATACATGTAGGAGTGGCAAATCGGGGGCAAGGGTGGGTAAGCCACAGGTGCCATGGGTGTGGCACACGGGGTTAGGGGCACTATGAGCCTGAATAAGACACTAACCTCCACTATCTCCACACAGGTGACAGTTGATACCCACTCCATTCCTGGCTGCTCACACCCTACTGGCAGTCCATGACCCCATCGCAGCGAAGCTTCAATGAGGCACATGCCGCCACACATAACATCATTGAGCGGGTATTTGGGATGCTGAAGATGCACTTCCGATGCCTAGACACCTCCAGCAGTGCCCTACAGTATAGCCCCTCAAAGGCCTGTGGGATATTCCTGGCCTGTTGTATCCTGCATAACATGGCCAAAGACTGTGGGATAGCCATACAGGTCGAGGAGGGGGACAGCGATGGGGACACTGGTGATGTCAGTAATGATGGGGATGAGCAGCCCCCCCCTTGGATGGCGTGACCCCCGACTGATCCGGCTGGCCCAGCTGCACCGGGACACCATCACAGAGGAGCACTTCGCCCAACACAGGTAAGCCATGAGGCCATGTGCAACCAACAGTGGCTAGGGCACAACCCACATGCACACAGGGAAACACACCAGGGGTGCATGATGGCAAGGGAAGTGGCAGGGCACAGAAGCACACACATACAACCAGGGAGGGGTGAACAGTAACATGCCACATGGACAGACACACACACACACACACACAACAGGCACAAAGTGCACAGGGGTCAAGTGCACAACAGAGCAGTAACATGGACACTAAAAACACAAACATCCACAGGCCACCACCACCACCTTTACTGTCCATGTACATGTGTCAGATGCTGGGCACCTTTGCACTTTGGTGTACAACGCAATGCAGGCATCATCATGCACATGCACCTGTGGACAGCAGTCGGGAGGGTGTGCAGGTGGTCCGTGTGTCTGCATGTAGGGCAGGGCACCCACTGGTGCACTGCCCACCGAAACACACATTGCACACAGGGCAGCACCAGACAGGGCCCACACTGGGAGACAGCTCAGTCATGTGGCACAGTGCCACGACCACCTTGGATGCATGGGCAACCTCGCCGAGACCCAGCAGCACTGGCAGGCTGAGCACGGGCCACATGGGGTGGCACTGATGGACCACCAGGGGTTCCACTGCACGAACGCGACCTTGCCCGCACAGGGTTCTGCAGCATACCGAACATACCTGCACCAGGGGTGCTCGGGATGCCCACAACTGAACCAGGCATCGACAGGGTGGGTGTTGCATGATGCCAGGAATGGGGAGTGGATAGCATACTTTGTGGTGTGAGCAGCACAGGGGCACCTGACTGTGTGCCCAATGTGGCCATGACACCGACCACTGCCTGTGACAGCCTGTCGATGGTGGCGGTCACATCCACCCACAAATGGTCAATCCGGGACAGGATCCTCTCGGTGTCCCTGCTGTGCCACTCCAGAGCCACACACAGTGCCTCCACGGATGTTGCAACCCGCATCTGCTGCTGTACTGATTCCTGCAGCAGGCAGGTGTGCTCATCAAAGAGGTCGTCTGCCACATCGGCAACCTGTCCCTCAGGGTCTGGATGGGCCTGATGTACAGCACGCATTGAGGGTGGGCACTGCTCACCAGGACCAGATATGGGCATGTCCACAGGCAGTGCACCTACATCACCGCTGAGCCCTGTACCCCCAGTCCCGGTGGGTAACTGCTGCTGCTGCCCCTCCGCCTGCCGTGCCCACGGGATCAGTGGTTCCACTGCTGTAGCCGCAACAGTGCCAGTGACCTGCACAGCCACTGGTGCTGCCCTACCAGTGCTGACAGGCACAGCCTGGGACATGCTGACATGCTGGCACACACGTCGGAACCAGTTAGGTCCATGGGCATGAGCTGTCCTGCTGTGTGTCCATTCTGTGACACACACATGTCAATGCCCATAGTGGTCGGTGCATCATCAATGGTGCAGGGCTGTGCCACAGCCACAGCCACAGCGTGCTGACATGCTTGCATGCCAGACTGCTGAGACACAGGAAGGGCACTCCCCACACCTGTCTCAACATCTGTGCAGGTAGCCAGGCATGCACACTGGCTCAGTGCATGCCGGCAATTTGCGGAGGTGGATGGTCCCTCCTCCAACTCCAGATGGCTGTCCGCAGTGGACAGGCCCTCCACTGCTGATCCCTGCAGACGCACAGGATCTGTAACAGAAAGGAACGACACATTAGTGCATGTGAATTACCTTCCTCCCCGACCATGACATACCATGCAGTGATGAGCTACCACCTGTCTGGAAGCCACCTCCAGGAACGCCCTCAATGGCACTGCGCTGCATGCTCGTAGCAAGCCGGTCCTCTGCCGGGGTCAGCTGCACCACCTCCGGCTGGCCTCCACCTGTCGCAGCACGTGCCGCCCTGATGGCTGCCACCTTCTCCTTCACCCTCCTCCTGTTGGTCCCCATCTTCTTTTTACATTCCTGCACAGAACGCTGGTGGCTGCCGTGCAGGTTGACGGCACGTGCCACCCTCTCCCATGCAGCAGCATGGGCCTGAGGGGTGCCCCACCATCCACTGAGAAGTGGCTCTTCATCCAGGTAGGCCTCGAAGAGTGCCTCTGTCTCAGCTTTTGTAAAATTGGGCCTCCTCTTCTGCCCACCATCATCCTCCTCACCCATTCCTCACTCGGTCATATCACAGCCTGTATGGGTGAGAGTGGTCACCTGTGACTGTGCAGTATACAGAAATTCCCAAAGACCATAGTCCAGAACAACACACAGCATGCAACTCACCTATCCACTGCAGTAACCGAATATGGCCACTGCAGAACAGCGTCGCATTTTTATAGCGCATTCTATGAAATGAGGTGTGGAGCAACTTTAATGAGATGCAAATCATGCTGCTGAGCCTTTGAATGGCTGATCGGATGATTTACATATGACAGCTGAATATCACGCTGTTGCACTTTGTGCAATACAGTTGAACGGGCTGAGCCAATGGCGCAGTTCTGTGACTCCATAGTACACTGCACTGCTCATGTCCAGGTAGCTTAAGCAGGCATCTGCCATGCTGATGATGTGCTGTGCATGGTAGGCAATTCAAGGCACAGCCACCATTATGCAAGTGGCGCCACAGCGACGGTCACTACATGGCGCTATGGCACAACTACGCAATAGTCCGCTGTGGCAATGGCACACAGGCGACCAATCACGCTGGATGCATAGACATCCTATGGCACTGTGCGTGGCCATGCGCCAGAGACCCATGATCCTGTGCCTGACCTTTGCCCCCTTGGGACTGTACATATGGCATGTCTGCAGCTCTATCGCGCTGTTCGGTAACAGCACAATAGGGACTGGTGGTGCTGTACCAACAGCGCAATAGGGAATGGTGGCATTTTATTGCACAAAAATTCCACGTGGGGTTGCCGCGCTGCGGAGTGCCATATTGCCTACTATTCATGCAGGGATGGCACGCAGAAGAGTCCCCAGTGGAGTTCACTCGAGCTCGCCAACTTGGTGGCCATAGTGGAGCCTCACTATGGCCCACTATTTGGGGATGAACCCCTTAACATGGCCAGGACCCATGTGTGGCAGCAGGTGGCCACTGAGCTTGAGGAGGCCACTGGCCAGTGGAGGTCCACAGAGCAGTGCAGGCACCGGTACGGGGACCTGCGGAGGAGGGATCCGGCACTACTGGCACGTCTTCGGTCACATGCCAGGAGGGGCGTGGTGCCTCAGCCAGGTGAGTGAGCCATTTATGCATGTGTATGGTCCATATGGGTAACACTGTCTCTCGTGTCCAGCACATGGGGGACGGTTGGTCTATGGGTGGCTGTGGTGGTGTTTACAGGATATGTGATGTATGGTTCTGGCTGGGTGGGCGGGCACACTCTTTGGGGTAGGGGGATATCTGCTTTGGGATTTCACTGATGTGTTTCTCACCTTTTGTTTCTCACAGGTGTGGCGGAGTGGAGGAGGACCAGGGCTAAGGTGCAGGGAGTGGTAGCAGCGGTGGCTGAGCATGGTGGTGGTGGTGGTGGTGAACCACAACAGCAGCAGCAGCAGCATGATGAGGGTGAGTGCCATGACATCATGAATGCTATTGTATGCTGTGTGACGGGGGGGCAGGGCATGGCCACCATCCATGGACAACACTGCCATGCACGCGACATGTGACAGTCAGCACTGTCCAGTGGCACTGCATGTCTGGGAGTGCATCAATGGTGGTCCATGCGTGCACTGGGCACATGGCTGTGGCACTGCCTGCCCACCACATGGCCACATTACTGTGCAGCCTTGGTTGTGCTGTGCTGGACATGGGCAGTGTGTGTGTGCAGTGGTACATATGGCTGTTGCTGCCTGGTTGGGCATGTCTTGTGCATGGTGACTGTGGGTGGGTGCAGTCCATCACAGGAGGGGGGCACTTGGCTGTATGCCATGCATGATGGGTGGGCTTCAGGGATATGGACAGTCACAGCCATTGACTCTGATCCCTTGTCCTAGGTGTCCGGATCCTGCACCGCATTGACCGTTCAATGCAGCGGCTGATACAGGTGGTGATGGATTCACTCGCCATCCTGCTGGACCTACAGCAACATGGTCTGAGGCACAGGAGGAGGCCCCGGGACCAGCACCAGGTGGCAGGAGAGCAGGCTGGCAGGCAGTAGCTGCCCATCACCTCCCTCCTTTACCTATCCCTCACACACCCTGCCTTCCCTCTCCCAGTTGTTCACCCCTGCCTCTTACTCATCCCTACATTGTACCCGTACCCCCACCCCTGTTTTGTATATTTGTACATAGTTATAGTTGTTGTTTTTATTCTTGTTATATTTGAAATATATATTTTGATATGAATACTGTGGTGGTCTCTGATTTGCAGCTGGCTATAGGTGCTCAGTTGCAGTGGTGTGCATGGCATCTAGGGTGGTATGGTCATGGGTATGTGTGTGTGTGCATGGGGAGGTGTCTCTGGTGGTGTGGGAGTGGCTTTCAGTCGGTATTGCCGTGTGCTGCCATCCACTGCTGGGTGCTCATGGTGGGTCTGGCTTGTATGGTTATGTGGTACACGAGGTTGCAGTGTGATGGGGGATGCATGGGGATTCCTGCAGTGATGGTCATTGCTCATGGGTGGTGTCTTGGGGTCACAGTGCAGGGTGTGCTGTGCACAAGGTGGGGACTGATGTACACTGGGGTGGTCAACCCCCTTTGTGTGGCAGTCTCAGCTTGCCAGTGGGTGTGCTGGAGCAACATGGCCCAGCTGTGCTTTGTTTGCTTGTCCCCATGGGCCGGTGGATATTCTGTCCCTCCCCCAATTATGCTGTGCTTGGGGTGTGGGGGTGTATTGTTAGTTCTGCAGTGTGTTCCTGTGCCCATCTGTGGCATGGGTGGTGGGCCCCTGCCTACCTCCCTGGTTGTGCAGTTCCATTGCTCTGCTGCTGGGGGGCTCTCTGCTTGCACTATGGTGCCTCTGGACTGCTCAGCTGGGCTGCCTTTGTTGCGCTATAGAGCATCATATCTGTTCAGCTTCCCCTTCCTGGTTGCGCTATGGTGCATGTTGTGCGATATTCAGACGTTGGCTGGTAGCACAATTTGCCTTGCTCCATGTTTGAATATTGCATCTATTGTGCATGTGCGCAATGGACTTGTGCTTGCTCCTGCTATTGCGCACATTTTGGGCACAGTTTGAATATCCAGCCCATAGTCTTTTGACTACTCTACCTTATGAATAAGACAGGTGGAGTTTTTTAAATTTTGTCTGAAAGGTGATTTTACAGAACAACTGTAAAAACATTTTGGTGGTCATTTGACAAATTTCACCTACCTGTTTCAGGAGGTGGGGTAAAAAATGGTCATGTAGAAAATTTTGGGTAAAACTATTAAAAAACACATGAACGAGCCATTAATTGAATTTAACTTTTTCAGACAATCAGGCGGGGTGGAGCAAACATCCACAAGCTCCCTTAAATCACAGCTGGGACCAAGCGGTTACTCACATAATTGGCTACCCAGCATGAGATCACACTAACAGTGGGTGTCTCTTAGAAGTGTATTCTTAGAACATCTGCAAGGTCTACAGCTGATTCTGCTCAAACTCTTGTCACAACAGTTTGCTGGTGATTTTGAATGAAGATTCCTTCAACATCAAATGCTACTCTAACTGCTCTATGAATGCTTAGTTGGTAACATGGGGCTTGATTCTCAAAGCTTCCCAGATGGGTGCATTTGTGCCACAAAAAATGGCATAAGGTGAAGCTTGTGCCAAAAGATGCACCTGGAGTGATTTTGAAATGCAGCCTGCATCAAGCCAGGCAACATGTGCCAAGGAGCTTGCACTGTCCTTGCAGCACAAAATCAGCTGCGGCATGGTGCTGGAGCCTGCAGCAGAGACAAGCTGCTTATTCCCTAATTCAGGATTCTCTAAACCCTCCCAGAGAGGATTAGAGCACTTGGGCCACCCCAGAGTCCTCCCTGAGCAGGAGGGAATATGGGCCATGGTCCCCTCCCTATCCCTAATCCCCTTTTATTAAAACTATTCACATCTCTGGTGGTTTAGCGAACCCCCTCCCTATCCCCTATCTCCCCTTTGTATTTAAAGTATTCATGTCACTGGTGGTATAGCAGACCCCACTCACTATCCCTGGTCTCCCTGTTTTATTTAAAGTATTCACATCCGTGGCAGTCAAGTGGACCCCCCCAGCCCTGTTCCCCTTTGTATTAAAATTAATCATAGAAACATAGACTTTGATGGCAGATAAAGACCACTTGGCCCACCTAGTCTACCCATTTCCCTACCTACTGGATAAGCTGCAGATCACAGTTAGCCAACATCCTATTTCTTCCTACTAGAGATGCAGCAAATTTTTAATCTGCCAGCGAAGTGGCACGAAGTGGCCACTTCACGTCAGCGGAGCACAACGTGAAGTGGGCACTGCAAGCTGCTCAGCTTGCATCATTATTATTACCACTTCACGTTGCCATTATGCCTTAACGCGAAGTAAGGCGAAGAGAGAAGAGAATAGGCAGTCCCTCACACATCACATGGCTTACAGTACTGTAAGTCACATGCTTTAGCCTGGCAGGAAGGAAGTGAGTCAGAGAAGCAGTTTCACTTCTCCTTTGCATTTGTAAAGGGAGAAAGCATTGTGAGAGGAGACTAGGAGTTAAAGTGCTTGATTGCATTGCCACTTGCGTTTCAGAAGAAAACCAACAGCTTTTTTAAAAGCTGTATCTTTATTTAGTTTTTGTATTGTATTTGTGGTTTTTTTTGTTAGTGAATTATTTTGTATAAGTTTTGTTTTGTTTTTGTGTGTGTGACTGACTATGTGTGCCAGTGAGTGTCACTGTGTGTGTGTGTGTGTGTGTGTGTGTGTCAGCCTGGGTACTTGTTGTGTGTGTCAGGATGGACCCAGGAGAAGGTGAGTCACTGGCCCATGGGTGCTGTCGGAGGAGAGTGTGGACCCGTTGGGGGGGGCGGTCGTGGCATGCTGGACAGCTCCCGACTCCTGGGTGTTGCTTCCCCCAATGTTCAAGCAACAGGAGCAGCAGCAGCACCAGTGCCACCGGTGGCTGCTGTGCATCCACCTTCTCCATCACTACCACCACCACCACCAGTAGCAGCAGCTGTAGGGGCTCCAGCAGCACCACCTCCACAGCCACAGGAGGTGGCCCTAGAAAATGTAGGTGGTGGAACTCATGCGAGAACTGTGTCTGGTCCCCCCCCCACAGCTCCACAGTGGGGGATGTTTTTAACTCTGTGGGGGGAGACAGCACAGTGGTGGTGTGCCATCTGTGTGGTGTGCTGGTGCACTGTGGCCCCCGTGGGACACATTTTGGGACGAGTGGCCAGTGCACCCACATGCTGAACCACCACAAGGCAGAGTGTGGCAGACTGCCACAGAAGAGGCCAGGCGTTCGCCTTCTGGCCCTTCCGTAGCAGTGGCCAAGGGTGCTGCTGGGGTGTGAGTTGTGCCTCGTCAATGCAGCAGCAGGAGAAGGGCAAGTACAGCAGCTGCTCCACCACCACCACCGCCACCACAGCCACCAGCACCACTCTCTCCACCACCACCCCCACTACCTGGATTCCCTGCTGCAGTGGACCCCACCACAGTCCCTACAACAGAGGCTGACATTGCCCTGGTGTGGGCAGCTCTTGAAGAAAACACTGAGCAGTTCAGTGCTTTGCAGCAGCAGGTGAACAGAATAGAAGAACAGCGGCAGAAAATAGTTTCAATGCTGCACCTGCTGCTGGACCACCAGGGCATGCCATGGCCACAGTAAGTTAGGGGATTGTTTTCTGCCCCTCACCCCCACCCCACTGCTGTGTTGAACTGTTTTTGTGTGTTTTTTCTTTGTTGTTGTTTAATCGTACACATTTTCCCTTCCAGTGAAATCTTTCTTGCACCACATAGTACAATACATCTGTGTGAAAATAGCCTGTAATTTCATTACAGTGTGTCAGGTGATGGAGGAATTCCTGTACTGAAAATCTGCCCACATTCTTCTCCCTTCTCAGCAATGTTAGGACATGATGGCAGGGAGACCGCATATGCATGCTCCTTACAGTGAATATCCGATTGTCTGGCAGCTTTCCAAATGTTTCTTTATGTTATAATCATCAGTTTGTGGTGAAACGTGTGGGCACATTTCCAGTAAAAAGAGCCTTATTAGTCGAAACATTCCCACATTTCACCACAAAGTCAACCTTATAACATAAGGAACCATTGGGATAGCTGCTGGACATTCATTATAGTGGAGCATGCACCTGCGCTCCCCCTGGCATCACGTCCTAACGTTGCTGAGAAGGGGGCAGAATGTGGGTGGCTTTTCTGATCAGTAATTCCTCCATCAAATGACACACTATAATGAAATTAGGGGTGGTTTTCACAGAAATATATTGTACTCTGTGGAGCGAGAAATATTCCAGTGGAAGTAATGCCCCCACATATTAGTTTATGTGCATCACCATAACTATGTAATGTGGCAAATCTCTGTAAAGCAGCAGCGCAACAGTCTGTTGAGAACTCTGACCTATATTTTTTAACACTATGTTACAAGTTCCTTTACTTACATCCTGACTGACTGGAATGATATGAGCATTTGCAGTAGTTGAGTCTGCTGTACTACCTTTTTTCATGTATGAAATAATGAAAGGAGCATTCCTTTTAAACTGGTGCTGACCAGGTCTTTGTCATTGTTTTCCTCTGCTTTTCTCCATCACATCAATTAGTTGTTATATATCACTTCTGTTGTTAATTAACAGTTATGCTGCAGGCAGTGTTTTATGACACCACAGAACAATAGTTATTGAAAAGCAGCTGCGAATAAATACAAACCTGGTCCGAGCAATATTGGAAGGCATGCTAATTTTTTTATCATACATGAAAAAATATAGACAAGTAAGTAAAGCAGACAAATTATAGAAAGAAGTGTATCATTCAAGTCACAACTCGAAGGTAACTAGTGGTGGCTGTGGCAATATAAAGTAGCATAAAAAAGTACAGTTCAAAACTGTCAGGACATTCTTGCAATGCTGCTTCAATTGTAAAAATGTCAGTATGACATTATGAGTTCACTGCAACAATCACAGAACACACAAAAGTGGCACAGAGTTCCAGATTTTTTTTGCAGGCCCAAAATGCATCCTGCTTGTATACAGAAAATTGGCAAGTGGTAACACAGTGAAATGAGAGTATTTCAGCACATACAAAGTCCCTCAGAATTAATGGCGCACTCAGTCATGTGAGCATTGCTGGCACAGAGTTCCAGATTTCTTCTGTAGGCCCAAAATGCATCCTGCTTGTATTCAGAAAACTGACAAGTGGTAACACAGTGGAATGAGAGTGTTTCAGCACATACAAAGTCCCCCAGAATTAATGGCGCACTCAGTCATGTGAGCATTGCTGGCACAGAGTTCCAGATTTTTTCTGCAGGCCCAAAATGCATCCTGCTTGCATACAGAAAATTGACAAGTGGTAACACAGTGGAATGAGAGTGTTTCAGCATATACAAAGTCCCCCAGAATTAATGATGCACTCAGTCATGCGTGCAGTGGTGGCACAGAGTCCCAGATTTTTTCTGCAGGCCCGAAATGCAGCCTGCTTTTGTGCAGAAAATTGACAAGTGGTAACACAGTGAAATGAGAGTGTTTCAGCACATACCCCAGTATAAAATGATGACTGTGAGCATCATGTTGCTGGTCTAATGTGTTCTGCGAGATGATTCGAGCAAATGCAATGTGATCATCTCAACTGGATTGAAGGGCACCGTTTGGCTGTATGCTGACAGTAGCCTTGGTGAGTAGAGATATATATATATATATATATATATATATATATATATGTATAGATATATGGTTGTGTATTTTTTAGGTGAGGAGGGGGTTGACATGAACATGTACTCATGGTATTGTTCTACATCACAGGTAACACAGAAACTGTTGGTGCACATTCTGGTGCTCAATGAGAATGTTTTGCGATGAAACTGGAAACAGATAACTCTCAAGCACATGAAGGCAAGTATTTTTTTTTGGGGGGGTGGGGGGAGTCATATTTGCAGGATTTTCTGTAACGGTTTCTTACTGTGTTACTTCTTCACAGATTTCATCAGCATCCTTCTGGAGTCCGGTTGTTAATGATGGTCATGGTCATCTAATGAAACAACTCCTGCGTGTTGCATTTGTGCCCAAGCTTGGGGAAGGGGGGTGCCTGATGTTGAAGAACTTTTTTGGATAAGGCCACTTTGACAGAACAACAAAGCATCTGGAAGTTTCCTAAAAAAAGTGAATGACTTCTTACAACTTAATTGTTATTTATCCCTTCCTGGTTGTCAAATCTCAATCTAAAGTCAAGTTACATTTCAAACCCATATCTTGTTAACTAACACAACCTGTGTGCAATATTTGCTGCAGTCTTTCCAAAACAATGAAACGGATGAAATAAAATCTTCATACTTACCAGAATGGATTTCACATGGATATTACATCACTTCCTCTCTGTACAGTACAGCTACAGAACCATTCCCAATAAGTTTTAGCAATGGAGCCTTTTTACGTTACCCTGTAAAAGAAACAAAATAAGTGTACTGTATGTGTTTTACCATTGCAGCTCTGAAAAGCTACAGAAAACAAAACATACAACTAAAGGAAGTGAAGCAGCATAACAAACATGAGTACACATACTCACGTTATGGTTTAAATATGAAGAAGCTTTGTGTCTGTTGCTGATGGATATGATCATCAGGACAGACTCAGGCTCAGTGGTGGCAATGGCTAATATCAGTCCCAGTGGTGGTGGTCCGGGGGGGGCGGACAGACTCAGGCTCAGTGTTGGCAGTGGCTAACATCAGTCCCGGTGGTGGTGGTCTGGGGGTGTGGACAGACTCAGGCTCAGTGGTGGCAGTAACTAACATCAGTCCTGGTGGTGGGGGTCTAGGGGGGCGGACAGACTCAGGCTCAGTGGTGGCAGTAGCTAACATCAGTTCTGGTGGTGGTGGTCTGGGGGGAGCAGACCGCCTTTTAAAAACTTCAGTTAAAACCTGCCAACATTAACCACATCATCATCCTCATAAAGAAAGCTGCTCTCACAGTCATCGATGTCTGAAGTCTGACCACTGGGAAATTCTTTCTCCATTGTGTCATCATCTACATCAGTGGTGGGCCATTTCAGGCTGCCACTGCCAGTGCCACCAGGATGCTCCATTTCCACATCAGCAAGACCACCATGACTAGGCTGGGGTACGAATACCAAGGTTGCAGTCTGTGCTGGTATGTGCCTCTCATTCATTTTAATGAATGTTAGCAAACTAACATTTGCAGGAGACAGGTTTTTCCCGATGATCCCTGACTATTGCACCTGCTGAGCTGAATACCCTCTCAACACTTACACTGGAGGGTGGGCATGTGAGGTACTTCAGTGCCACTGCAGTCAGCTCTGGCCATTCACTGACCTTTCCACTCCAGTACAAAAGAGGATCTTCAGTTATTGTCAGATGCCTATTTTCAGACAGATATGACTCAACCATTCTCTGTGCCACACTAAGTCCAGTTGTTGATGCATCATCCTGTTCTCCTGAATCATTTATTTCACAAATACCCACTTGTGACAAAGCCTCCCAAAGCGGGTTGATGCCAGCCACTTTGGATGACAGACCACCTGGAACTGCAGTCCCCTCCCCCTTGCAGGATATACTTGAAGGTCCTTCAGCGGGATAATGCTGCTGAGGTTTGCTGACCTTGGCACGTGACTTCTGTGTCCCATGAACCAAGTGCACCAGTTGACCACTGATATTTTTTACCTGTTCAGGCCCTCCCTCTAATACTGATGCAATTCCACATTTGTATCATGGGTCCAGCATTGTTGCTATGGCAAAGTTGTCTCTATGCTGAACGCTCACAATGTGATGATTCTGGTCGACTATTGTTGGCAAATGTTACAGCAACATACTGCCACCACCATCTCCTGCAACATCAAGTCTATGCTGTACATTCACTAATGTCTGCCTCAGCATCTGGAGCAGTGGAATTGATTGGCTAATGGAGGCAGACTTGCCACTCACTGCCTGTGTGGCATGTTCAAAAGGCCTCAAAATTGTTATTATAGAGTCCATGAGGCGCCACTGTTCAGTCGTCACAGACATGGAGGCCCCGGAACTGTCACAGCTAGTGTGCATAACAAGATATTCTGAAATGGCTTTGCGTTGTTCATACAACCTGTCTGCCATCTATAAAGTAGAATTCCATCGGGTGACAACTTCCAGCTTCAAGCGGTGTTGATGCAGGCTGTCTTGTATCTGCAACTGCCGCAGTTGATCACGGGACTTTCCAGACTTGAAAAGTGAAAGCAGATATGTCGTGCAACAGTCAGCATTTTCTTTATATCAGGGTGCTGCAGAAACTCCTGCACCACAAGATTTAAACAGTGGGCCATGCATGGAACACAAAACAAACCACCATTCGTGATGCATTTCACCACATTTGACCCATTGCCACTTGCTATGAACCCAGCTCTCAGGTACAGAGGATTTAGCCATCTGTCAATTTCAGTCAGTACCACATCCAACATGTTCTCACCAGTGTGTGAACAGGTCACATCGCGCATAGCAATCGTTGCATGCTGTCGAATTCCTGGAAGATTGCTACTACTACAATCCACCTTACTGCACTGATTATTCATACTACTGTACCAACATCACAAACAACCCCAGTCACCTGCGCCCAGTGTGCAGTTATACACAAATATGAACTCTCACTGTTTTGCCACTTGTCCACATATCCATACTTAAATGGATGAATGGAGAGGAGGAATGTTGAAGGGCATGTCTTACTGAGTCAGACACAGTGTGCAACAACTTGGTGACAGCACAGGTAGAAAAGTATGTCCTGGACAGGACTTTCCATTTTGGACAGGCATGTGCAGCAAACCGCCAGAACTCAGAATTCTCCACAAAGGAGAAAGGTAAAAGATCAATTGTCAGCATTTCTACTACAGCAGCATTAAGGTCATGTGACACTGTATGATTTGGGGGTACTGCAACTTATGTGCAAAAACACTGTGTAACGTGGGCTGACGTAAATGTTTTACACAGGGTGTGTTGATCACAAATGGTTGTGCTCTGTAATGAATGGCATTGGCAGGGGGTGGAGTGTGGACATTTGATGAAGATGGTTGCACAGGTGATGATGATAAACCCAGAAATACTATTATTTTGCCAGAGTTGCCAACTGGGGTTGATGTACCACTCGCACTAGGCATACTGCATTCACCAACACCAACACCACAAAAACTGCTGCTCTTACAGCACTGGACAACATTTCAAAGTCATTATGGTCCTCCACCTCATCATGCCTGTAGTAATCCTCTGCTCTTATTACCTCACTACTGCACTTGTTTAATTTACTACTGGACTTAACAATAATGGAAGGGGGATAACATGCTGGCTATGGTTGCCGGTGATGAGGGTGAACGTCCCACTGTGGTATTAGCTGCCAGCTTGTGCTGGGTCTGCAGTGCCAAGTGCCTATTCTTAAGATGCATATGCTGTCCTCCTGTGCCCAGATGGCTCCCCTTTTAACCTCGACTCACACGCACATGGCAAACCTGGCAGATTGCAACTGATTCATCATTTGCATCTTGAACAAAAAAATCCCAAACAAGGGATTGTGATGCTCTGCTCTGCTTTTAACATGTCCATGACATGTCCATGATGTGGCTTATTTAAGTCCATTATTTTAAGCACTGAAGTGGGGGGAGGGGCACATGATGTTTCGGGCACTGCACACCTTGACTGCAACTGACCACCATGACTACCTGTCATATTGATTACTGGGTCATCATCATCAATTAAAACCAGTAGATCACAAGTTTTTACAGGGGTGGGGATTCCTGCAAACAGACTCAGACACAGCCACTTTGAATTTCTTTTTCTCCGGTTCCCAACTGGGGTCGATTACATCATCATCATATGCATCAACGTCACACAAATCCACATCTTCTGCCTGGATTCTAGCATGTGGACTTTGTCTTGCAACAACAGCAACATCATTGTCATCATCACATTCATCATCAGCATCTACATCACCATCACCTGATATTTTTTCACCACACTGTGAATCACTGCATGGAAAATGTGTGACCTTAAGTACCACGGTGGATAGAATAACATATTGTATGCTGTCATTGACATGATTATCAGAATCCTCAGGTTAAGTTACTGGGATGTTATTGGGAAACATAGAAACATAGAATTTGACGGCAGATAAGGACCGCTTGGCCCACCCAGTCTGCCCATTTCCCTACCTAATGGATATGCTGCAGATTCTAGTTAACCAGAAGCCTACTCCTTTCTACCCTCTTCCCCAGAATTGCTTCATGACTGTCACATGCATGCTTGAATTCAACCACTGTTTTTGACTCCACAACCTCCTCCGGAAGGCTGTTCCATGCATTCAACCCTCTCTGTGGAAAAATACATCCTTAGATTACCTCTGAGCCACCCCCCATCTTCAAATTGTGCCCCCTTGTTCTTGCACACCACTTGTTTTGAAAGATGCTACCCTCTTGGACTTTGTTGATTCCCTTGAGGTACTTGAACATTTCTATCATGTCCCCCCTCTCCCTCCTTTCCTCAAGGCTATACATATTAAGCTCCTTTAGTCTCTCTTCATATGTCTTCCAGTGCAGACCCTGCACCATTTTAGTTGCCCTCCTCTGGACAGCTTCCATCCTGTCTATGTCCTTGCTGAGACTGGGTCTCCAGAACTGCACTCAGTACTCCAGATGGGGTCTCAACAGCTGTCTGTACAGAGGGATAACAACTTCCTTTTTTCTACTGGTGATTCCTCTCCCTATGCATCCCAGTATCCTGCCAGCCATTCCTACTGCCTTCACACATTGCTTGCCAACCTTTATGTCATCTGATATAATTAGCCCCAGGTCCCTTTCCATTTTTGTTGTTGTTAGCATCTCACCCCCCATTGTGTACTCTTCTCCTGGGTTTTTGTTTCCCAGGTGCCTTACCTTGAACTTCTTAGCACTGAATCTAAGCTGCCATACATTTGACCACTCCTCTAACCTTGCCAAGTCCCTTCTCATCCTTTCCACCCCAACTTGTGCATCAGCTCTGTTGCAGATCTTTGTGTCATCTGCAAAGAGACATACTTTTCCTTCCAGTCCCTCTGCAATGTTGCTTATAAAGACATTGAAGAGGACCAGTCCTAATACTGAACCCTGAGGTACCCCACTAGTAACCCCCCTTTCTTCAGAGTGGACTCCATTTACTATTACCCTTTGTGGAAGTATGACATTATCTACGCTGCCACTCACTTGTACTGCTTCATACTCAATATTTTTGGATATGGTACACTGGTTGGAATTAGAACTTGATGCAACAATACTAATACTACCTCCATCACCACTAACACCAGTAACACTAACACCACCGGCTGGGAACACATCAGCTTCTCCAACTATGAGTGAAGCTACTGATTGGGCTGTAAAAAACATTGCAGGAGAAATACCTTTCCTCACATCAGCAATGCACTTCTACATCTGCATACTACTACCATGCCCACAGACCATCTTACTGCCAACATTGCCATGGCGAGAAACAGCTTTGCTTGTACTTCTCTTTGCAGGCATTTTGGAGGATCAACCACAATATAATAGACCCCAGAGTCAATTGAAAAACCAATTATGACTGACTTACCCACACAGTATGACTAATTTTTTCAACTAGTTTGAAATATGTGACTTCAACTAACTAAAGAAAATCCAACAGATTTTTTCAACTTTCTTTGTTGCATTTTATTATATATTAGTTTGTCGCTTTTTTAACTTCATATCTCATGCCACATTACACCACTAGCAGGTAATTAAAAGACAATTAATCCGTAGTCATGCCTCATTGCTTAATAAATCACACTTTGGTTTACATCTGATTTTGTACACACATCACAACCACTCACAGGGGTCAACCTTAAACTTTTTTTGCACTAGCAAGCAGGACAAGGTGATTCAAAATTGCAGTAGCCCACAATTATAATGGCAAATTTTGATCACTTATACAGGAAACAATTCAAGCCAAGAAATACTCTGATTATTGCACATTTATCACATTTCCCTATTCCTTCCTGCCCCATCTGCAAACAAAAAAAGCTGCAATGCCATCACATACAGTGCACAGGCATGACACTATACTACCTCTGTTTCTATGTAGGATGATCTATGCACCCCAGGAATGTCTGTTTTAACTTTTAAAACTATGTATTCTATTAGGGTTTTTTGGGGGGACCAAACATGATCTAAAGCTTTGTTTAGCTGGGTGGGATAAGGGTGGGAATGTAGGGTGGGAATGTATGGATGGTATTAACATACTAAGAAAACCAGCAGAGTAGGCCCTATGGGCTATTGAGTCTGCTTGGGGATCAGTGCCTGTTTAGGGCACCATTTTCTGCCCCCTTCCTCCCGAGGTCCCACTACCCCTTCCCCTGACTTGGGGGCCCCCCAATGCTGACTCCATTTAGATGCACTCTCCTTCTATACCTGACCCTGCCCCTCTTGAATCCCTCCACAGTATCCACAGCCACCAGTGTTGGTTGGCTTGGTACTTTTAGAAGAGCTGGGGACCCTGTACACTTTCAAGCAAATGGCAGCTATGGCTCAGTAGATGGTCATTTCAGAATCTGGCCTGCATTGGTGTCCAGGAAAAGAACAGAGCTAAGAGAGTTGGATGAGAAAGGAAAGTTATGGTGAGGCTGTGATAAAACCCACAATCTGCAGGGCAGACCCTGCACACAACTTAGCATTTTGTCCCTCAAATGTTGGATACAAACACTCAAAATATTGGGAAATGAGGGGCACTGGTCTTAATATGGGACAAATTGTCAGACAGACATGCATGGGGACAAAAACCTGCTAAATAGAGACTTTTTTTAACTACATTAACAGCCATGAAAACATGCAGTAGTCAAGCCAGACAAGTAGAGTTAACTGAAGTTAGCAACTGAGGTTCAATGCAAAAAGGTGTAAATAATGCATTTGGGTAGAGGGAACCCTGGGGAGAGCTACAGGTTGGGGGGGAGCTGACTGTCACCAAGGAGGAAAGGGACCTAAGGGTTATCATCTCTGATAGCATTAAGGTATCAAAGCAGTGCTCAACGGCAGCAGGGAGGGCCAGTGGCATGCTAGGTTGCATAGGCAGTGGTATCAATAGCAGGAGGTGGGAGGTGGTGATGCCATTGTATAAAACATTGGTAAGGCCTCACCTGGAGTACTGCATGCAGTTTTGGAGGCAATACCTGCACAAGGATATAAACAAGGTGAAGACTATCCAGAGAAAGGCAACAAAGATGGTGCAGTGTTTGCACCACAAAACATAGGAGGAGAGACTAAGGGACCTCAATATATACTCACTGGAGGACAGGAGGCAACGGAGGGACATGACTGAAAATTTCAAGTGCCTCAAGGGCATTAGCAAGGTGCAGGTGGGGGACCTTTTCTAATGTAGAAAAAGTACTAGAACAAGAGGGCACAATATAAAACTGGAGGGGGGTAGATTAAGAGGTAACATGAGAAAGTTTTTCTACACAGAAAGTATAGTTGATGCTTGGAATAGTATGTCAGAGATGGTCATGGGGCAAGCACAGTGGAGGGGTTTAAGCAGCCTGGGACAGGCACAAGGGAATCTTGAGAGGGAGGGAGTGATGAAGACATTGATCACATAGGGTCAGTGGCCACATACAATGTATAAGGCCTACAGGCAGATGATATGTGCCTAGCAGCGAGCGGTCCTTATCTGCCAACAGTTTTTATGTAACTGCACTAGCCCTGCTTAATTTGCTCTAGGGTTTGGGCTAGTAAAACTAGGTTAAGATCGACCCCCTCCTCACTGTGAGAGTCCATCCAGGATTTGAACAGACTGAGTGTGTGTGCTAAAGGGAAAAAATCTGTTGTAGTTTTGCTGCCCAGGTATATTTATTTATTTTTTATTTTATTTATTTAGCTTTTGTTGACCGGGTAAGTGCACTAGACAAATCCTGCCTATTTTCAGGCACGACCCGGGGGGGGGAGGGGGATACAGATGAATGGCAACTGACCTTGAACCAGATTAAGCTGTTGGTGGTATTTTTTAGTGAAATATGTCTTTTGTTTTCAGCAGAGTGGCACACAACATGACTGAAGAGGGAGTAGACCACGATGGGCTGATGGGGTATTCGGACACCAACAGAAAAAGAAAAACAGCACTTGTGCCATGTACCTTAATCACTTTTATTACAAGAAGGGTGTTCAAAATCAATTCACAATAACAACAGTTCTATTCTATTTCTACCACTGATGTAAACCTGGGTCAGCAGTAAAGGAGCTCTCCTTTTATTTCATTTCTGTGGAATCTGAAAAAATATGCCATGGGGAGTCTGTCAGGAGGAGGACTAGGAGACTCAAAGTGGGATGCTCATGCACTGTCTTGACTAAATAAGGGATGGGGTAGACAGATGTTTTCATATTTTTGCCACAGCCACAGATGAAGTGCCTGAGCTCCCTCTCATGCACTACACAGTATAGTACAAACATTGTTTTTCCTTCTTCTCTACCTGCGATTCTAACCTGTAAAAAAATTTTACTGCAGCACGTTTATAGTTTAATTAGTTTTCCAGTTCAGAATCCTTATCCAGACCGATTCTCCCTCTGAACTTCCTTCCATCAGACAGACTTAAGTGAACTCACTCTCTCCACAATAAATGAGATGCGTGCTGTGCCACAGCCTATGATGGCTCCTCCAGGCTCTGTCTGGACTCCCACCAAGCAAGAGCAAGGCAGGCTACACTGATACTGCCACCCATCGATGACACAGACCCAGGCTGCACGTGGCACTATGACACGATGATCAAATACAGAGGACGCTTGACCTGGTCCTGCTGTGGCAGCTGCTGCTAGGCCTTACTGAATTGTTACATTTAGCACAACCAAGTCAACTGCACTGTGTCTGCTATGGTGGGAAAGCTGCCAACTGCTTTCTGGGGTGAGTTGGAGTGGACTGACTGGCAAGTACCTGGAGGTGTATGTAGCGCCATCTTGACCAATGTGGTCTGCAAGGATAATGGCCAATCCAATCAATGAAAGGCAATATATGCCTGCCCTAACCAAGCCTTCACCCTGCCCTCCCCGGCAACGTCCTTCCCATTATGCCATTTAAAAATATGAAATATTAAAAAGAGATTTTAGTTTCAACCACACACCAGCACTCTAAGAATAACTGTATATCAACTGTACCTGTGCAAAGTTTGTCTTATGAAGGTTATTCACACACCTCAAGTGTGTGGAAAATCCCCATAGCACACACCTGCACAGGCATTAATCTCTGTATAACATCCATCTGCAGTCTGAAACGTGCAATCATTGCTATGAAAGCTCATTATCCTAAAAAAGATTATAGCAAACATAACTAGGCAGAGCACATCCTGCACACTGTAATTATGAGTAATTTAATAATTATTTAACAGTTTCTCATCAAGTCTCCCTGTAGAATGCTCTTTTATTTTTCTTTTGCAGCAGGCCTGACTAGATAGTCCAGTTCAGGTTATTAAAAGAGCTGCACATGGAGGAGGACTCCACAATTTTAATAAATACCGTACAAGAGACACTGGCCAAGAAATGTCCATTGATTTGAGGCTAACTTTCCATTTAGATATCATGGAAGTCTGTTCATTCATTAAAGGAAAAAGGAACAACTGTTTAAAACTAGATATTTTCAGAAAATAATTAACATACTAACATACTAGAATGCCAGCAGAGTAGGCCACATGGTCTATCGAGTCTGCTAGAGAGTCTGTACCCTTAGTGGGCACCGATGACCCCCTCCTGCCCTCCCCCCAACACACACACACATATATACTCCCAACTTGTTCTTGGAACTTTTACAAGCATAAATAATTCTCAGGAAATAGTATGCCTTAGAAAGTTGCTTACACCATTTAAGGGAAACCTACAGCTAGGCCTGCTCCACCTTCTATCCAATTCCTGGTGTGAAATTAAAAGAAAAAGCAATTAAAAACATGAAGCAACAACCAATATTTTCCCTAAGCCAAACCAAAAGTCAACTCAGAACAAAGCCCCTGGCACATTTTAAAGAGCAGCAGAGCATAGTCGGGGGGGGGGCAAATATGCAAAAATTACAGGAAAGGGAGAATATATTTCATGGCATGCATCATTTTAAAGCAGAGGGCTAGAGGGCACCTAACTCTCACTGGAGTAAATAACATTCTACATTGATTTCACCCCCTGGGGCTAGCTCCCACATGATCAGTGCCCATAAATTTAAGTGCATCAGTCAGAGTGCCACTCTCAAAAGCAATAACCTGTTTGGCACCTTAATCATCCATTGCTCTCTTAGAAAGGACTGGCTCAGAAAACACAGCAAGAGAACAGCAACACAAACAAGAACAAAAAGTAAAACCAAAATAAAGCAGCAAAGTTAAAATTATGTTTTACAAGTTCTTCACCCTACAGATTTGTAACGCAAAACAACCTTGGCACATGACATTTCATGGGGGATTAATGACTGGCTTCAGCCCCCAACCTTCCTCAGCTGCCAGATGTTTATTAATGCTTTGGAAATGGCTCATACCTTCACTGTTCTTCTTTACTTCTCTCCCATTCATTTTTTAAATTACTGTTTCATACTCATACTTGTCTCAGATATAATGTTTTAATGTATGATCATATTCTTGTACCCACAGTCCATAGTACAAGAATATGATCTGATCAAACATTATATCTGAGACAAGTATGAGTATGAAATAATAGTACATATTATGCTAGTTACCCAAACACCTATATTGTTAAAAATCCAACCAGTGCAGTCTGCAGCTTGACTTTCTCAATGCATTTGAATATATGTAGACAAGGTATGCAAATCACCTCCCTGCAGTGGCAAACAGGCACAGGTCACAGCAAGTGATCTTTTCAAATGGTGCTTTGTGATCTCCTCTTGCACTGCAGTGATCTGTCAGTGGACCAAAAATTTAAACTGTGACTCAGTACCATGATGGGTAAGTGGTGCCAGGGCTGAGCTGGCCAAGCATCAGTTGTTGTCATCAATATTGTGCGAGTTGCATGGCATGCACCTCTGACTGATTACAATTTTGTTAAGTGGCAGTCCAGAGTAAAGTTCAAGGAAAGTGCAGCAGCTGCCTCTGAAATCCTAATCCGGCAGCGCAGATCTGCCCACAGTGCCACCCATCCCTAACAGTGTCAGTCATTCACCTCAGTGCAAGGCAGGCCTGTCCATGGCATGGTGGCTTTCCAATTGATGTACTGTGGCACTCAGAAGCTGGCCGGCACTTTTTCTCCTTAGGCCCTGTTGGTCTGCTCACCTCGACATTTCTGCCACGGCTGCCCGACTTTCACTCAGTCCATCTGGACTCCTGCTGTTTCTGTCAGGGAAGGGAGGGACCCCGCACATTGTGCAATAACCCATCCATCCCTCCTTATTCCTCCCAGACTCGCTCCTCTGTTGGCTTCAGTTCGGTGTCCCCAAGCTCCAGCCCATCACTGATGATCGAACTCATGTGCAGCTCAACGTGCAAATTCCTGGCTCCTCTCTCTCTTACATTTTATTGGATGAGGACTGGCGCTAAGTGGCAGCAGCAGTTGGCATTGGTTGGGACTCAGGAAAGGGATGTAAGGGTTGTGGCCAGCAGTGGTTCACAATTTATGTGGCCTCACCTCAGCAGTTGGCTTGGGGGGAGGAGAGACCACGTTAGTCTGGGCAACAAGCTCCCTGAGCTGATGGCCTTAATGGAAGAGGGATGCCTGGATATCATAGCAGTCACAGAAACATGGTACACAGAGAATCATGACTGGGATGTTAACATACCAGGGTACATAACCTACAGGAGAGACAGGCAGGGGAGAAGATGGAGTAGCTCTCTATGTAAAGGAAGGGATAAAAGCAACTGAACAAAAGAGTAAACAGGGAGGAGAGGAGGCACTGTGAGTCACCTTGGAGACTGGGAAGGACACCACAATCCGCATGGGGTTGTGTACAGACCCCCATGTCAGGGGAAGGAATGGACAAGGATATGATAGAAGGCATTCTTAGAATGGCAGAGAAGGGAGATACTGTTGATGGGAGACCTGAATATGCCAGATGTTAACTGGAGCACATTTGCTGCAGCCACATCCAAGAGCAGGGCCATTCTTGATGCCTTACAGGTGGCAGGCATTAGACAGTTAGTTTTGGAACCCACTCATGAGAGCAATCTTAAACCTCGTACTCTCAAGCGGGGGCAGTGAGAGGATCTCAGATCTAGAAGTGGGTTGCCATCTGGGACAAGTGACCATCAAACAGTGTGGTTCGTTAAACTCAGCTACAGAGTCAAGCCATACAAAGTGAGGGTACTGGACTTTGGGGATGGCTGACTTGGCAAGATGGGAGAGTGCCTCAGAAAAGCACTAGCCAACAGGCTAGAAGGAGGTGTGGAGCAACAATGAGGAATTATCAAAACTGCCATCACAGAGGCAACAAGCCTTTGTGTGAAGCAAATAAACAAATCAAAACAAAAAAAAAAGCCACTATGGTTCTCAAAAGAGGTGGCTATGAAAGTCAGGAAGAAAAAGATAGCATTCCGGAAGTATAAGGAAACACAGAAGGAGCAGGACAGAGAGCTGTACCAGTTAAGGCAGAAGGAAGCAAGGATGAAAGTCAGAATAGCAAAGGCCCAAACTGAGGAAAAGATAGCCAACTCAGTTAAGAAGGGGGATAAAACCTTTTATAGGTACATCAGCGAGCATAGAAAGACAAAGGGAGGGATAGTGAGGCTGAATAGAATGAACAGTGGGTGGGCAGAGGGGGACAGTGAAAAAGCAGGAATACTGAACGAATATTTCTGCTCAGTATTCACAAAAGAGGAGGAGGAGGAAGTGCCTAATCCAATTAACAGAAGAAAGTCTTGATAAGGGGGTCGATCCAGTCCTTTCACAGAAGAAAGGGTTCTGCAAGAACTCCTAAAACTGAAGGTGGACAAAGCAATGGGTCCTGATGGAATTCACCTAGAATTCTAAAAGAATAAGGGAGGAACTAGTGAAACCACTGGCTACTCTTTTAATAAATCATGGGAGGATGGTGTGGTACCCGAGGATTGGAGGAAGGCGGATGTGATTCCTTCACAAAAGTGGGTCCAAGACTGAGGCAGGAAACTACAGACCTGTCAGTCTGACCTCTGTGGTAGGGAAAGTGATGGAGTCACTCTGAAGGAAAGAATAGTCGAGTACCTAGAGGCCAGTGGAGCACAGGACCCAGGCAGCATGGATTCACAGTGGGAAGGTCATGTCAGGCAGATCTAATAGATTTCTTTGACTGGGTGACCAAAGTAGTAGACCAGGGAGGGGCTGTGGACATGGCCTACCTAGACTTTAGCAAGGCATTTGACACAGTCCCACACAAAAGATTAATAGTCAAATTAACCAGCCTGGGTAAAACATTGGCTGGACAACAGGACACAGAAGGTAATTGTAAATGGAGTCCACTCTGAAGAAAGGGGGTTACTAGTGGGGTACCGCAGGGTTCAGTATTGGGTCCAGTCCTTTTTAATGTCTTCATCAGTGACATTGCAGAGGGACTGGAAGGAAAAGTATGCCTTTTTGCAGATGACACAAAGATCTGCAACAGAGCTGATACACAAGGAGGCGTGGAAAGGATGAAAAGGGACTTGGCAAGGTTGGAGGAATGGTCAGAAAGTATGGCAGCTAGGATTCAATGCAAAGAAGTGCAAAATAATGCACCTGGGAATTAAGAACCCAGGGGAAGAATACACAATGGGTGGGGAGGTAGTAACAACAACAAAAAAGGAAAGGGACCTGGGGGTAATCATATCAGATGACCTTAAGGTTAGCAAGCAATGTGAGAAGGCAGTAGGGAGGGCTGGGGGTATACTGGGATGTATAGGGAGAGGCATCAGCAGCAGAAAACAGGAAGTTGTTATCCCTCTGTACAGACAGTTGGTGAGACCCCATCTGGAGTACTGTGTCCAGTTCTGGAGACCCCATCTCCGCAAGGACATAGACAGGATAGAGGCAGTCCAGAGGAGGGCAACTAAAATGGTGCAGAGTCTGCAAGAGAAGCCATATGAGGAGAGACTAAAGGAGCTTAATATGTATACCCTTCAGGAAAGAAGGGAGAGAGGGGACATGATAGAAACTTTTAAATACCTCAGTGGAATCAACAAAGTCCAAGAGGGTAACATCTTTCAGAAAAAGAGACTTGCAAGAACAAGGGACACAATTTAAAGATAGAAGGAGGGCAGTTCAGGGGCAATGTGAGGAAGTATTATCTTCACAGAGGGTAGTGGATGCATGGAACAGCCTTCCTGAGAGGTTGTGGGTCTAAAACTGTGGGAGAATTCAAGAATGCATGGGACAGACATAAGGCGATTCTTGTGAGGTAGGAAGAAATAGGCTATTGGTTAACTAGGATCTGCGGCCTATCCTGTAGGTAGGGAAATGGGCAGACTAGATGGGCCTAGCGGTCCTTATCTGCCATCAAAGTCTATGTTTCTATGTTTCTATGTTTCTATGTTAGGCAAGCAGCAGCCCCTGCAAACTACAACAATCTGTGACGGAATCATGGACTTTAAATAAATGTGACTACACTCAGTTTTGGCTGCAACTCAGGGCAGTTCCAACTAATTGCAACTTCCCTGAATTGCGGCCCATGATTCCGATGATCAACGGTGGCCCCGAGGTCTACAATATAATAATCAAATTCAGATTTTGATACGTTCACTTTCTGATTGGAGGGATGCTAGATGTGAAGCCAAATAAACAACTGTAGCTTCAGCAACAGATAAGAGACTACTCTTGGACTGTCACGCAATTAAAACAACTTCAGTAACCAGTGGTGCTGATGAGATCACAAAAACAATCCAATCTGGTAAAAAATACCTTTTGAACGTGGGGATGGGGGGGCACTGAATGAAGACAGTGCAGATTTTTACGGCACTACAAGTAGCAAAATTGAGAACAGATACCATGATCGCAGTACAAAATCAAGCAGCTGCAGTGGATAGCTGGTCCACACTACTGTGTCTCCAATTACACTAGTATGTGGCACAATAAAAGGTGTATTATTTGATGCACACAACACTGCACACACACACACACACACACACACACACTGAACAGTTTGTGTACAATGCTGAATGCCACAAAGGAAGAAAGAGACTTGGGCATCATCATCACTGATGACCTGAAATCATCCAAGCAGACCTCTAAAGCAGTAGGTAAGGCTAGGGGGGTGTTAGGGTGTATTAGTAGGGGTATCACAAGTCATAAGAGGGAGGTAATAATCCCTCTTTACAAGACACTGGTTAGGCCCCATCTGGAGTACTGAGTACAGTATTGGAGGCCACACCTTCACAAGGACATTAACCAAATTGAGGCAGTCCAGAAGGGCAACCAAAATGGTGCAGGACTGCATCAGAAGACATATGAGGACTGATTAACAGAGCTCAATATGTGTACTCTTGAGCAAAGGAGGGAGAGGTGATATGATCCAGGCATTCAAACACCTTAAGGGCATTAACAAGGTGAAAAGAGTCTAACATGTTTAAATATAAGAAAAATAGCAGGACAAGAGGACACAGCATGAGATTAGGGGGGGCGATTAAGGGGAATATAGGAAATTATTTTTCACAGAAAGGGTGGTGGATGCATGGAATGGCCTACCTCAAGAAATGGTGGCTATGAATACAGTGCAGGGCTTCAAACAGGCATGGGATAGGCATAAGGGAGCAATACAAATGAGTATGAGTAGATAGGCTACTGACAGAGCAAAGGCCAATGGCACATTTATAAGGTAGAAAAGGAAATGGGCAGACTGGATGGGCCTTGCGGTCCTTATCTGCTGTCAACTTCTATGTTTCTATGTTTCTATGAATGAGGAATGCGTAGCAAATGCAAAAGTTCAGTACTATGCCACGTTATGTATTGTAAATTTGTAATGTAAACAACCTGAACTTATGAACCACTGCACCACAACCACACAACAAACAGCAAGAAAATTTCAACTATTACTGACAATATTACTGTGTGTACATTAACACAGTCGGTTATATAACAAAAATATAACCAAAAAACAAAGAAATCACTATTTCTCCAACTTGAAACTACCTACACCAAAGATACACCCCTCCCACAAAGCACACTTTCACTGTCTTTCACCACACACACTCAATGTTGTAAATTAACATTCAAAATCCACACAAAAACAAAAACGCTTGATGATATGAGCACAGGAGGGTTTCCTACAATCGACAAACTAAAGTTGGAGCCCCCCAAAAAATGCAAAAATGCTTATTGAACAGCTTTTACAAGATTTCTATCACAGACAGTTATCAGAGCACACTGTCTCCTACGCCTTCCTACTCATACTACCACGAACTGAGGCTGTGCAGATCAATATAGAGCCCATGTGGCCTGAAATCCCATGAATCACTGCAAAATTCACCTCCGGTGCTCAAAAACAAAGAGAAGTGAGGTGAAGTGCACTGCCTGCAATGTACTTCTCTTTAAATTTGGCGGAGTAGTGGTCTGGGAGGTGGAGTAATGCAAAGTCATTGTTCCAATGAACTTCCGTTCCTCATTACTAATCGCAGTACTTAAACCCATTCTGGCTTACTCTTGCAATCCGCCTTTGCTCCATGAATCGTTTTCGCGGGGCGGATTGAGCCCACTTCACCCACCACTACTTCCTACCCCCCACAAGAATTGCCTTATGTCTGTCTCATGTGTTCTTGAATCCCCCCACTGTTTTTGACACCATGACCTCATCAGAAAGGCCATTCCATGTGTCCACCACCCTCTCCATGAAAAAATACTTCCTCACATTGCTCCTGAGCCATCCCCCCCTCTATCTTCAAATTGTGTCCACTTGTTCTTGCACACCTCTTTTTCTGAAAAATGCTACCCTCTTGGACTTTGTTGATTCCCTTGAGGTACCTAAAAATTTCTGTCATATCCCCCCCCTCCCTCCTTTCCTTAAGGGAATACATATTAAGCTCCTTTAGTTTCTCCTCATATGGCTTCTGTTGCAGGTCCTGCACCATTTTAGTTGCTCTCCTCTGAACTTCCTCCATCCTGTCTATGTCCTTGCAGAGATGGGGTCTCCAGAATTGGACACAGTATTCCAGATGGGGTCTCACCAACTGTCTGCACAGGGGCATAACAACATCCTGTTTTCTACAGGTGATGCCTCTCCCTGTGCATCCCAGTATCCCCCCAGCCATTCCTACTGCCTTCACACATTGCTTGCCAACCTTTATGTCATCTGATATAATTAGCCCCAGGTCCCTTTCCATTTTTGATGGTGTTACTACACCCCCCCCCTGTGTATTCTTCCCCAGGGTTTTTTTTCCCAGGTGTATTACTTTGCATTGAATCCAAGCTGCCATACTTCTGGCCATTCCTCCAACCTTGCCAAGTCCCTTCTCATCGTTTCCAACCCCCCCCTTGTGTAGCAACCCTGTTACAGATCTTTGTGTCGTCTGCAAAGAGGAATACTTTTCCTTTTGGGCCTTCTACAATGTCACTTATAAAGACATTAAAAAGGACCTGAGCCAGTACTAAACCCTGCGGTACCCCACTAGTAACCCCCCTTTTTTCAGATTGGTCTCTGTTTACTATTACCTTCTGTGTCCTGTTGTTTAGACAATGTATTACCCAGGCTACCACCCTGGGACTCATTCACAGGCTGGCTAATTTGTTTATTAATCTTTTGTGTGGGACTGTGTCAAATACCTTGCTAAAGTCAAGTTAGGCCATGTCCACAGCCCTTCCCTGGTCTACTACTTTGGTCACCCAGTCAAAGACATTGATTAGATTCATCTGACATGACCTTCCCTCCGTGAATCCATGTTGCCTTGAGTCCTGTGCCCCACTGGCCTCTAGGTACTCAACAATTATTTCCTTCAGAAGTGAGACCATCATATTCCCTACCACTGAGGTGAAAGTGACAGGTTTCCTGCCTCTGTCTTGCTCCCACTTTTGTGAAGGGGAATCACATCTGCCCTCCTCTAGTCCTTAGGTACCACACCATCCTCCATGATTTTTAAAAACGGTAGTGAGTGTTGTCACTAGTTCTCCCCTTAGTTCCTTTAGAATTCTGGGGTGAATCCCATCAGGCCCCATTTCTTTGTTCACCTTCAGTTTTAGGATTTCTTTCAGAACCCTTTCTTCTGTGAAAGGACTGGTATCGACCCCCTATCCAGAGTACTTCTATTGATTGGATTAGGCACCTCTCCTTCTCTTCTTTTGTGAATACTGAGCAGAAGCATTCATTCAGTATCCCTGCTTTTTCACTGTCCCTCTCTGTCCACCCGCTGTCCCCTTTATTCAGCCTTAGTATCTCTCCCTGTGTCTTTCTTCGCTTTCTAATGTTCCTATAAAAGGGATTTATCCCCCTACTTAACCTAGTTGGCTATCTTTTCCTCGGTCTGGGCCTTTGCTATTTTGACTGTCTTCTCTGCTTTCTTCTGCTTTAACTGGTATAGTTCTCTGTCCTGATCCTTCTGTTTCCTTATACTTCCTAAATGCTATCTGTTTCTCCCTAACCTTCCCCTCCACCTCCTTTGAGAACCATAGTGGTTTTTCTTTCATTTTGATTTGTTTATTTGATTCCCACAAAGGCTTCTTGTCTCTGTGATTGCAGTTTTGATGTTTCCCTATTGTTGCTCCACCACTCCTTCTTGCCTGTTTGCTAGTGCTTTTCTGAGGCACTCTCCCATTTTGACCAAGTCAGCTCTCCTGATGTCTAGTACCCTCACTTTTGCATGGTTTGATTCTGCAACTGAGTTTATCATGAACCACGCTGTTTGATGGTCACTTGTTCCCAGAAGGCTACCCACTTCTAGATCTGAGATCCTCTCTGTGTCCCCATTTGAGAGTTCTGTGTCTAAGATTACTCCCTTCTGAGTGGGTTACAGCACTAGCTGTCTGAGGCATTCCCCCTGTAGGGCATCGAGAATGTCCCTGCTCTTGGATGTGGCTGCAGCAAAGGTGCTCCAGTTAACATCTGACATATTTAGGTCCCCCATCAACAATATCTCCATTTTCTCTGCGATCCTAACAATACCTTCTATCATTTCCTTGTCCATTTCCTCCTTCTGAGATGAGAGTCTGTATACAACCCCTGTGCAGATTGTGGTGCCATTTCCATTCTCCAGGGTGACCCACGGTGTCTCATCTCCTCCCTATTTACCCTTTTGTTCCATTGCTTTGATCACTTACCTTATATAAAGAGCTACTACTCCTTCTCTTCTACGCTCCCTGTCCCTCCTGTAGATTACGTGCCCTGGTATGTTGACATCCCATTCATGGTTCTTTGTGTACCACATTTCTGTGAGTGCCATGATATCCAGGCATCCCTCTTCCATCAAGGCCACCAGTTCAGGGAGCTTGTTACCTAGACTATGGGCATTGGTACTCATTACCCTCAATTTCTTGATGGCCTTAACCCTTTTTGCCCCAATCCCTGTCTTTACTGCCTTTTTCTCCATTAACCCTGCCCTTCTCCTTATCAGCATCTATATCTTGGTGTTTACCTAACTAACTACCCTGATTTGTTTGGGGGGGGGGCTAGGATCCCCTGCTCCTTTTCAGTGCCTCCCCCCTTTTCTAGTTTAAATGCTTGGCAATGAATCATTTAAACCTATCACCTAGGATCCTGGTCCCCCTCCTGGGCAAAAGCAGACTGTCACACCAGTATAGGCCTGCATCCCTCCAGATGGACCTCCAGTCCCCAATGAAGGCAAAATCCTGAGCTCTGCACCAGTTTTTCAACCATTGATAGAATCTCATGGTGTGGAGCACCCTATCCTCACCCATGCCATAGACAGGAAGTACCTCTGAGAAGGTTACCATATGTTTTACTTGTCTAAGGCCCCTCACCAACTCCACAAACTCCTCCTCCACTGTTCTAATCCTTTTCTCAACCAGGTCTTTTGTCCCTAGGTGGACAGTGACATCCAGCTCCCTTCCCCATGCAACTGCTTCTGAGATCCTGAGGATTTCCTCCCTGTCTCTCCAAGCCATGCCACCAGGCTGGCACCTTACCTTCCTCTCCCCTCCCTCCCCCAATTCTACCCTCCTAACAATGGAGTCCCCCACCAGGAGTTGTTTCCTTCCCCTGTGAGGTCCCATGCCACCCTCCTGTGGGTCTCCTTTGTGGAGGTTCCCAGCATCCTCCTTGGTCTCCACTGTGGGTGCCCCCATAGAGGAACCACACTTGGCCAGAATGGCATATGAATCAAGGAGAGGTACAACTGAAGGTATGCACCTCTGTTACTCCACCCATACCCCTTCTGAGCCCACTGTGGTCCAACCACTCCTTTTTCTTGGCAAAGTCTGAGGCAGCGGTGGTGGCCTTGCTGGTACCTGGGTGGGAGAGGAGGTCCCGCAAATCCTGGCCAACTCTACCTGGAGATGAGCAACCTCCTCCCTCATCCCAGAGAGGTGCCTGCAGATGGGACAACACCACATCCTCCAGAACGTCTCCCAGAAGACTGCTGCTCCACAACCACTGCACTGCACCACTCTCATCATGTCTCATTTGTGGCCCTTGAACTGTTGTTTTGTATACTTACTTCTTTAGTCCCAGTAGAAGAGTACAGTTCTAACAGCACCTCCTTCCTCTTGCTGCTCCCTGCAAAAATGCTATCTAGGGCCAGTTTTAAATCCAAAACACTGGGCTTCCTTCTGCTTAAGCCACTCCCCCAATTCACAGTTTCCTTCTACCTCGATCTAACTGCACAGATAACAGTTCACTTCATCCAACTTAGTCAATCACATTAACTCTTTTATTTGTTTGTTTGATTTTATCATAGATTGAAGGTCCCAGTAGTAGAGTTCTAGTTCTTTAGTCCCAGTAGAGTAGCACAGTTCGAACAGCACCTCTTTTCTCTTGCTGTTCTCTGTCAAAAGCTATCTAGGACAGCTTTTAAATCCCAAACACCTGGCTTTCTTCTGGTTAAGCCATGTCCCTGGTGGTCTAGTGGACCCTTCATCCCTGATCTACCCATATAATATAAATATATAATTCCATGATGGTCTAGTGGACCTCCACCCCCCCACCCTGGCAGGCAGTGCTCCACCACCCTGCTCCCCCATCTCATCACTGAGCCAGTGACTGGCAAGGCCCACCAGTCCCCACCATGACCAGCTGTCAAATGTGCTGTCAGTGAATGCTTACTGTAACAGCTGATTGCACAGTACATGCTCATTGACAGCTTAGTTGGTGACCAGCCATGGTGGAGAGTGGAGAACTGTGCTGGTCATCAGCTTATGGATTGGACAGAGGAGTGGGGTGGTGGGCTACTGCTTGCCTGGGTGGTGGTCCAACAGACCACCAGTGAATTATGTATTTATATTATATGGTCAGATTAGGAATAGGGAGAGGTCTGCTAGACCACCAGGAAAATACATATTTTTATTATATGGGTGGATTAGTGATAGGGATGGGGGTCCTCTAGACCACTAGGGACATTATTATTTTCCTTATAAAGGTGATCAGGGCTGAGTGGACTGCTAGCTACCAGGGACATCCTTGAGTGGTACAAGGCTACCCTACAGCTTGCAGCAAACCATCCAGATGCACAGTCTGTTTTGCACATGTCCACAGTTGCCAGAAACTGTGGGTCTTTGCTGCCAGGATTGTACCCAATAGAGAATCAGGTGCAGGGTCCCTGGTACACTGGCAATCAGCACAACCACTGTTGGAATGGCTTGTGCTGAGTTTTGAAAATTGAGCCCATGGTCTTAATAATGTATGTTTTTCTTCCTGCATTGTCAGATAGTATTGCCTGTAGACTTTTCTAGTCTTTTTGTTTGAATGCATTTATAAATTGAGTCCTGGGGCTCAGTTTTCAATCAGCCCTTAGGTCACCATAAGGTGCACCAATCTACAGCTGCAGCAGACTCTGGGTGCATCAGGGACCCTGCACCCTATTCTAGAAAAATGGCAGTCCCTCTGCCAAATTACCAAGAGTTGCCACAGCTGCAGGGTTTGTTAAGCATTTGGCACACCTGAGTTGTTTGATGGACAATCCCCCTGCCTGGTGCAACCCTAGAGGAGCCTCAAAGGTGGTGTGTTAATATGCCTGGAAGGTGGAGAATCAGGGCAGAGGGAGCAGTGGGGGTGACAGGGACACAGTGACAGTGTGAGGGTTCTGAGGTGGCATTCAGTGGAGGTGGCATGGATGGACCATGACCCAGATCTCAGATGGCAACAGCCCTGGTACTTGCCTCAGAGGAGCCACAGTCCATGGCAGTGTAGTTGGGCATCAGCCTGCCACCACATGGGGTGCTGTTTATCAGGGGACTGTCACAGTGTCCAGGGAATGTACCCATCCAATGATTGCACCCTGCAACCTTTGACCACTGCCACCTTCCTCAAGTAGGGGACTGTGGAACTTCTGGGGCAGATAACAAGGGTCATTGCCACCTGGTCATGGTCTGTCTGTGCCTGCTCCTTTCTACCAAGGCCAATTTGTTCTGTCCCATGGAGCACTGCATCTCTGGTGGGTGCCACCTTAGAACTCTCACAGTGCTGCCATCCCCCTGTCAACCTCTATGGCACCCCCACTGTTTCCTCTGCCCATGGTCACCACCTTCCAAGTATATTAACCCCCATGTTGATGGCTCCTCTAGGGCTACACCAGGCAGGGAAGTCTTGATGGTACCCTCTGCCAAACCCCTCAGGTGTGCCAAATATTCCAACATTCCAGGCTCCTCCTCAGTCTCTGCCCTTTGAGGTAGTTGTGCAGGGTCCGTAGACCAGCTCCAGGCTGGTCTAAACTGAGCCCCCTCTTGCAACCATGGTGGGACTTTTAAAATTCCAAATAAGGGGATGGTGCAGCCCTGCCATAGCAAAAACTCCCTTGTAACCTTGTGCAATGGCACTTCTGCTGCAAGGGTGGTACAGGATGGCTTTGGCACAAGGCATCCTGATTTTGATGTAGCCTGTGTTAGAGAATCAATATTCCTCCAAAAGTTGATGCCTGGCACCACTTATGTCAAAGTCGTTTGGCACAGGCACCTTGTGCCAAATTTCAACTTTTTAAAATCAGGCCCTGTTATTTAATGTTCTTTTTTGTCTTATCACTATTCAGCTTACTGCTTATTAACAATTCCATATCAGTGTTACAGCCTTTCTGTTGGAACCTAAATCTAGATTGGGTCTTCAGTTTCTACCATTTAATGTCCATAATAAATAAGTTTACTCTGTATAGAGTTATATATCTGCTTATAATCCCTGATGTCAGTGTCAGAATGACCTACATGGATAACTGGAGATTTCCAGCTGTGCCCCCCCTCCCCCTTAGTTGTGTTCATTGCCACATTCCAATGACAAAGAAAAATTTTCATGTGTCAAACTCATATTTCATTAAATTAGCATTTTTGTATCACTGTATGAACATATAAAATGTAAACGTGGAGCCAGTGTACCACTCGGAAGTGTAATGCTAATATGAGTGTGTAACCCAATTAATCATCAGTCAATATTTTTATTAGAAACCAGCCATACTTAGCAACCAAACAATGATGATATTACATGCATATACTGTACATAACACAGATATAAAAACATACATAGGCATACATAAATTACAAATATCAAGATGGCAATAAACATTCCTATACAAAGATTTTCACAGTTTAACTACCACATTGCCCATGGAATAAAACTAGACTCAAATCTCTTTGTCCATATTTGGCTTTCCTCCCACTTCCTTCCTTTGTTCAAAAATGTGTGCCTTGTCTTTCTGACCAGAAAACCTCCCAGACCTAGGAGGCAGATAGCTGAGGGACCAGCCTCTGTCTTTCATCCTCTTCTGGCAGTGTTGTACAATGCCAGGTCAATGGCAAACAAGACCACCAAAATGGCGAATCTTGTGGTGTCAGTTAACCTGTCTTGCATTATGGAGACCTGACTGGGGAATGCCTCCTGCCCAGTCTTGGAGGTGTTGGTCCCAGACCAGAAAGGTGTGGTGGGCATTTGTTTTATTTATTTAGGAAATCAGAATTACAACCTTTTGAGTCATAGACTCATTTCCAAAGGCTCCACGTCAGAATAAAACATAGATATTCATACAGTACATATATAGAATAAATGTTGGTGAGCAAACATATATAGTATAAGTACAATGAGCATGGGTTAATTCCTATACATTTGGTAGCTAAAACAGGGCAGAGCTGTCGGCATATTTACCTAATGAGCAGTTAAGACCTATATAATTGGTAACTAAAGCAACGCATGATATGACTTGGTAGTAAGCCGCCTCAAAGAGGCCTTATCTTGCACATAATAAATGCATTCATAGTCCAGTGCAACTATATGGTAACTGAGGGAGGTGAGGGGCTTGTAGGCTAGAAATAGTGAGGGCTTTCCACTGCCTGGCCAAGGGCTGGTGCATGGCCTAGTGGCATGGTGCAGGATCCACAGGTTACCAGTTACACTGGCATTGATGTGAGGAGAGGATATGGGCCCTTAAGACAGCTTTAAAAGGACCTAGACTGGTGGTTGATGTGACAGCCGGTTTGAGGGCATTGTACCCGGATGGAGTTCTAAGGGGAAAGGATCGCTGGACCAGGGTGGTGCTGACCCTAGGCACCTTCCATATAGTTTATGGGGCAGCCCATGTGGACACTGAGATGGTGGCTGCCTGAAGAGAAGCCATGACACCTATTGGGATTAAACTCAGGTGGATTTTTTTGGTGAAGAGACAGGTCTGGTATAATAATCTTTCCCCAAGGGAGAGGATATTGGTGAGCATGTATAGGGTGCAGGTATGTGTATTTCTGTCAGCACCAGAGAGGAGCCAGCAGGCCTTACTGTTGACTACTTGTATTTGATGAAGCGCCGTAGGGTCGACAGCAACATAGATTGTGAGGCCATAGTCCACCAGTGATAATACTGAGGAGGTAATGGCTAGGTGAAGTGCTTCAGGTGGCAGGAAATCTTTACGTCTGTAAAGGATACCAATGCGGTTGTTGGTGGCAGAGGTGAAGATTTTTATATGTTCATGGAATGAGATGGAAGAGTCAAATGTAATAGCTAGATACTTATACTTTTGGACCTGTTCCAGTGGGATGAGAGAGGCTGAGAGTATTCCAGGGGGAAATCCTTTGATCTGTTTTGGCGGTGGGCATAGCGCATTATCTTAGTTTTTTTAATGTTGACCACCAATCTGTGTTCAGCAAACCAGTGTTCAATCTGAGAGAAGGAGTTTTGTAAGGTACGCTGGAGAGAGAGATGATCAGATGTGCAGCATAAATAACAGTGTTGTACATGTGGAGGAGAAGGTTGCCGGGGCAGTATTTAGGCAGGGCATTGAGGCTGATGCTGAATAGCAGGGAACCCAGGATAGATCCCTGGGGAACTCCTGAGTTTATAGGCAGCATAGTAGATATGGTATTATTAATTTTATCGCATTGGGTTCTAGATGAAAGATAGCCAAAGAACCTTGAGAGTGGACATTGAAAGGCCCCAATTTGTTGTAATGTGTTAAGAAGGAAAGGATGAGAAACCGTGTTGAAGGCCTTTGAGAGGTCTATAAATATGGCCCCTGCGAGGTGCCTCTTGTCAAGCTTGGAGTGCAGGGAGTTAGCAAATTCTGTGAGGGCAGTTGCAGTACTATGACCAGCTCTGAAACCATGCTGCTCCCTACATAAGAGGTTGTGTGTGAGGAGGTAGTCAGTGAGCTGATTGGCCATATATTTTCAAAGGTTTTAGGTAGTGGGGGGAGTATCCAGATGGACCGGTAGTAGTTGGGGAAGGAGCTGTCATCACATTTCAATACTGATGTTATCACTACTGGTTTCCATGAGGTTGGGAACTGGCCCAGGCGCAGGGACAGATTTAGAAGGTCTGTGAGTGGGGCGATAACTGAGTGTGGTGCAAGGTATAGGATATGCATATCGAAGGTGTCTTTGCAGTAACTGGAGCTCTGGTGGACTTTGGACAGGTAGGCTTTTGCTTCTGTAGGGGTAATGACTCTGAGTTTGAAGGGGGGGAGCTCAGGCAGTGGGGTAGGCAGAATTGGATCAAAAAAGTCGCTAGGGAGGACTGGGCTGAGGTCTGAGAAGGTGGAGTTGAGACAGTTAGCTATGTGAAGTGTTTCTTCTTTTAGGTCAGAGCTGGGCCAGAGGGTGCACCCAGTGAGGGATGCCCAGTCTTTTGAGTGTGTGGCAGTGCATGGGGGTCCTGGGATGGATTTTAGGATGCTCCTTGTCTACCGTCCCCCTGGTTGGGACAGGAGTTTCCTACAGGAGGTGATGGCCTTTGTTGCTGAGAGGGTGTTGGAGTCGCTGAGATGGCTTGTTCTTGAAGACTTCAACACCTGGGTGGAAGACGAGGCTTTGTCTGGTACCATGGATTTTCTGTCTAACATGGAGACCCTTGGCTTAAATCTTGAAATCACAGCTGGAATCCTCTGTTCTGGACATAGAAACATAGAAACATTGACGTTGTTGGCAAAGGTCCTTATGATCCATCAAGTCTGCCCTTGTTTTTCAACCCCCCCCCCCACTTAGCTGCCTGCTTGAGTATCCTGCAATGTCTGTCCCATGCCTGCTTGAATTCCCCCACTGTCTTTGTCCCCACCACCCCCTCCTGCAGGCTATTCCATAATTTAATAATGTGTCCTGTGAAGAAGAATTTCCTCCTATTGCTTCTTAACCTACCTGCCTTGAAATGAAAGTCATGCCCTATTGTCCTGCTATAGTCTTTTACATACTAACATACTATTTGCCAGCAGATTAGGCCTTACGGTCTATCAAGTCTGCTCGAATATTAGGTCCTTAGTTGGGTGCCGAGACCCTCCCATCCCTTGTGCTCCAGAAACCCCTATCATCCATCCCCACCCCCCTGGGACAGGCCATCATCTGATACATCCACTTTCTGATCTGTCCACCCTCTCTTGAAGCCCTCCACTGTGGATCTCTGAACCAGCTCACCAGGCAGTGCATTCTAAGGGTCCACCACCCTCTCAGTGAAAAACCTCCTCCTCTTCCCCCCCCCTTCCGCCTTCCAACTTCAAACCATGCCCTCTTGTGATACCTCCTGCTTTAGTCTAAAGATCCCTCCATGTTTACCCTATTTATTCCTTTGAGGTACTTGAAGACCTCAACCATGTCCCCTGTCTCCTCTCCGCCAATGAAAACAGGCAGAGCTCCTCAAGTCTGTCCTCATACGCCAAATCCCTAGCCCTCGTATCATCTTTGTTGCCCTCCTCTGTACCCTCTCCAGGAGCTGTGTCCCTCTTCAAGTGTGGTCTCCAGTACTGTACACAGTACTCAAGGTGTGGTCTAACCAGTCCATTGTACAGAGACAGAATCACTTCCCTTGCTCCTAGAGGTGATCCCCTAACGATGCATCCCAACATCCTGTTTGCCTTGCTAGCCACTCTCCTGCACTGCTCAGTTATTCATACATGCATCCACCATGACTCCTAGGTCTTTTTCCCCTATTGAGGCCTACAGCACCTCCCCTCCCAGGGTGTACCTGTGTTTAGGGTTTCCCCGACCAAGATGCAACACCTTGCACTTGGTGATATTGACATTTAATTTCCATGTGTGAGCCCAGCTTTCCAGGGTGTCCAGGTCCCCTTGCAGGGCCAACCTCCCCTCTTCTCCCTCAACTACTGCTCCCATCTTGGAGTCATCAGTGAAGATACTAATTTCACACCCTATACCCTCCCTGATGTCTGATATGTATGCATTAAACAGGATTGGACCCAGGACCGAGCCCTGCAGTACCCACTACCAACCTCTCTAGGGTTCGAGAGCTCCCCACAGACCACTACTCTCTGGGTGCATCCAGCTAGCCAGTTTTCAATCCATCTGACCATCAAAGGGCCTACTCCTAACCCCATCAGTTTCTCCACCAGACCATTGTGGGGGGACAGAGTCAAACACCTTGCTGAAGTCCAAGAATAATACATCCACAAGCTTACTCCTGTCCAGTTCTGATGTTACCCATTCATAGAACTCCACAAGGTTGGTTTGACATGATCTACTTGGTACAAACCCATGTTGCCGACTATCCAGACCTCCCACCTCCTCCAAGTACACCCCCAATCATTCCTTTAGTATACTCTCCTTTAATTTTCCCACCACCGAGGTCAAACTGATGGGTCTATAGTTACCTGGTACTTCCCTCGACCCCCCTTTATGGATTGGCACCACACGTGCCTCTCACCAATCCCTAGGTACCCTCCCTGTCTCAAGTGACCTGTTGAAAAGCTCCACCAGGGGGTGCAGCCAGTATGTCCGCCAATTCCCATAGTACTCTCAGATGAATTGCCATCCAGCCCAGGAGATTTGTCTTTCTTTAGGGCCTTGAGGGCTAACCACACCGTTATGGTGGAGATAGCATCATCTGTCCCCTCCACCTTACTGGCCTTTTTATCCTTACCCAAATGTGACACCCTTGGGGTACCTCTCCCTCCCTCTTGCTCCATTTCTGTTGCTCCCCTGATCCCACTTACTGCCGCTTCTATCCCCTTCATGCCTTGCTTTGTAGATATCCCATTCCCCTCCATAGTGAACACAGAGGCAAAGTACTCATTAAATATCTCTGCCTGGTCCCTCACCTCTTCCACCCACCCTCCTTCTGATCTCAATCTGCTGAGATGGCCCTTAGTTTTCTCCGCTCCCCAATGTACCGGAGAACCCCTTTTCCCTCCATGTATCCCCTGTGCCAGCTTTGCTCTTTACTGGACTTTGCTCCCCTCACCATACGGGTGACTTTTCTAGATGCAAGCTGGTACATTTCCTTATCCCTATCCCCTCTTGTTGTTTTATATTTTTTTGTAGGCCGCCTTCTTTTTTTGACTGCTACCTGTACCTCACTGGACCACCAGCATGGTTTATGTGACCTTGCTCCCTTACGTTTCAACTTAGCGCAGATCCTGACTGCCTCATGAAGTCCCCATTTTATGACCTCCCATCTCCTTTCCACACTTGTCATTGAGGTAATCCCTTCAAGTGATCTTTGAGAATATTTCCCATGCCCATAAAGTCTGCCCCAGAGTCCACTGCCAGTGTCCTAGATCTCCCCCTCCTCCCATGCTTATTTGAAACCAGACAGTATTGTGGTCGCTCCCAGTCAGGGGTCCTGTACAACCATATCCCTTACCAGAACCCCATCTGCCAGAACCACATCAAGGACATGTCCCTCCCTTGTGGGCTCCATCATATGCTGTGTTAAGAACACATCCTGGAAGCCATCCAGCAGCCTCTGCTCCTTGGCCACCTTAGAGGACATGATTCCCCAGTTTGTATCTGGCATATTAAGGTCCCCCATCAACACCACTCCTTCCCCTTTTGGTCCACACTGGGCAATGATGTTGTCCAGCAAACCATCCTCTAGAACATCACTCATCCTGGGGGGCCTATATACTACACCCAGCTTGACCTTATCTCCTGTTGGGGATCGTAAGGTGACCCATAAGGCCTCCACGTTTCCCTCTGCCTCTTCTACCCTAGCAATTTCTATGTCATCTCTAATGACCATAGCCATTCCACCCCCCTGCCCTCCTTTCTATCCTACCTAAGCATAGTGTACCCCCATACGTTTAGGTCCCAGTCATGGTTTTTGTTGGCCCACATCTCCGTGACCGCCGCCACATCCACCCCCCCTCGAACAGCATGGCCTGGAACTCTGGCAACTTGTTTCCAAAGCACCTGGCATTTACTAACACCAACCCCCTTATCCCTGATCCTCTTTGTCGAACCCCACCCAGATTCCTTATACTTCCATCCTCCCTCTGCTCCTCCTGAAACCTCCACCTCCAGTCTGTTTCTCCCCCCCCTTGGGCTTGAAGGCTACTCCCCTCATCTGGAGGAGAGGGCTTCTGGTCAGCCCCTCCCTTATCCCTTTTACCTGAAAGAGGTTCTGCACTTTTACCTTGTTGTTGCCTTATGGTATTTAAACATCTCTATCATGTCCCCCTGATTCCTGCACTACTCTAGGGAGTATAGATTGAGATCACTGAGTCTGGCTTCTTACGGTTTGTGGTGCAAGCCTTACACCATCTTTGTTGCTCTTCTCTGCACTATCTCCAGCCTCCAGGACATGAGCTTGACCTGGTGTTCTCCATGAGTCCAGAGATTGAAACCCTTGAGATTGATTCAGTCATTTGGTCGGGTCACTGCACCATCAGGTTCTATTTTTATTTATTTATTTATTTCCTCCACGGCTGGACGGGGGTGTTACCTATGGTTCCCCCAAAACCGTCAGGTTGCTCAGCCCCACTCCAAGTGCCCATGCTCAACCCCCACCTCTGTTCCATACATCAGCCACATCACGGCGGGGACTTACCCCACCACCACAGAAGCCGGGAGTCTGGATCCAGGGAGATCATCCTGAGTCAGAGTGGCACGGCACTGATGGACCATCCTTCATTTAGTGTGCTGAGAAGTTTTCCATGTTAGGTCCACCTTTTCCCCAGCACAGGCATGCAATGGTGTCAACAATGCTGTTGTGCATGCTTCCATGCACCACACGTCCAGCGTCATCCATGCTGTCCCCACATCAACACACCACTTGCAGCGGCCCCCAGCCACCACCAGGAGCAGGCAGAACTGCAGTTTTACCCATCCCACCATCCCCGGAGAAGGCAAGCAGTCCCTGGGATATTCGACCCTTCTCTCCCCCGGCTGACCCCCAGTGAACTGAGCTTATTCCTGAACCCAGGTCACCGGTGTGGTGTGAGGTGCGGCATCCAGCTCCTCAACTCTTAGCACCACCAGGCCAGCTGCACCATCAGGTTCAGTTTTAGAGCCCCCCCCCCATTGTCCCTTTCTCTGTGGAAATGGTACAGTTCTACCCTTTAAAAAGGCTACGGCTGATGAGACTGTTGTTGGAACTGGACATTTTGTCTGTGCTTAAGGCTTGCATGGAGAGTCCAGAAGAGGCCATGGCAGCTTATGATAGGGCTGTCATAGAGGCCTTGGACCATTTGGTGTCAGCCAGTGTGCTGATTTCTTGTCTAGGCTTGCCTTGGTTTGATGGTGAGTTGACAGAGCTGAAAACTAGGGGTTGGAGTTTAGAGAGGCATTGGGGAAAAACCAGGGCCCAGGAGGACAGGCTGGTTCTGATGGCTCATTACGATGAGTATCAAAATGCAATCACCTGAAAAAAGGCAGCTTTCATGTCTAGGGTGATTGCAGCTGGGAAGAAATGACCAGCTCAGGTCTTTTGAGTTGTGGACATGCTTTTAAAATCCAGCCTATCTGGAACCCACTAGAGCACTTTCAGCACAAAAATGTGAGAAGTTCACACAGTTCTTCTCAGACAAAATGTCCTCTGCTAGGGCTGAGATTTCGTTGGACTGTCACCATCTGACAGGGTTGGGCCTTGGTGGAACAGGTGCATTCAGTCTACCTGGGGAGAGTTCTGACTGATGACAACAGTGGAGGTCTGTGGAGTGATCTTGAGGTTAAAATCTGCCTTCTGCAGCCTGGACCTGGGCCCAATGTGATTGCTTGTTGATTACATTGAAGCTCTGGGCCCAGTTTTTGCTGAGATTGCCGGGTGTTCCCTAGCAATGGGTTTTTTTCCTGAGCTTCTTAAACAAGCTCTGGAGAAGCCCCTGTAGAAGAATTCGATTTTGTACCCTGACAACTTGTCAAGTTATTGACCTGTCTCAGACCTTCCCTTTTTAGGGAAGATTCTTGAGAAGGTGGTTATGGGGCAGCTAGAGAGTCACCTCATGGACTTCCAAATTTACAATCCACTCCAGTCTGGATTCAGGGCTATGCACAGCCAGGAGACTGCATTAGTATGGGTTCTAAATGACCTACTTAGGGCAAGGGAGAGGAGAGACCAATCTTTTCTCATTCTCTTTGATCTCTTATCAGCATTTGATACTGTGGATCATGGGGTGTTGCTGGACAGGCTGAAGGAGTATGTTAGATTCACTAGAAGGTCATCAGCTGGTTTGAGTCCTTCCTTCGGCGCAGGTCCCAGAGGATGGTTCTGGGGAATTTTATCTAAAGCCCTGTGGTCCTGTTCTGTGGAGTGCCCCAAAGTTCTGTCCTCTCCCCCATGTTATTCACAGTGTATATGCTGCCACTGGTTGAGGTCATAAGGTGATAATGGGCTTGGGTTTCATTACTATGCTGATGATACCTAGCTCTACCTGACTTTTGCACCAAGAAGATGAGGTACATTCTATGTGCTAAATAAGTGCTTGTCCAAGATCAGGTTGTGGACGTCATCCAATTGGTTGGGACTCAACCTGGGGAAGATTGAACTATGGTGGTTGAGCCAGGTTGGAGGTGGGAGTGGGGGCCTCTGGAGAGGATTTAAGGCTTTTTATTGGCTCAACCAAACTAGAAGCCTCCACCAGGGTGAGAAATGTGGGTGTCCTGGATGATGAGCTGACCCTTGATGCACAGGTGTCAGCTGCTGTCTGGAATGGATTTTATCATCTGAAAATTATCTCCTGAATTAAATCCCTTATCCCCCTGACAATCGGGCCACACTAGTACACACATTTGTTATCTTGAGGCTTGATTACTGTAACACACTCTACCTCAGGGTCAGAGGGGGTGTGATGCGGCACCTGCAGCTGTTACAGAATGCTGCAGCTCAGCTATTGTTGGGCCTTCTGAGATCCTGTCATATTTCACTGGTGTTGTGTGAACTACACTGGCCACCAGTGAGCCGGCACATCTCCTTTAAAAAAGGTTTGCTGACCTATAAAGCCCTGTATGGGCTGGGTCTGGGTTACCTGAGGGAGCTTCTGCATCCCTACACCCCGGGTCGCTCTCTCTGATCAGTGGGGGAGGCACTCCTGGAGGTCCCCAGAGCAGGATTAAAGTCTTTATGGGATTGGGCTTTTGAAGTGGGCTGCCCGATCCTCTGGAATTGTTTTCCAGGTCACCTGCAGGAGGCTTCCTCCCTAGAGATATTTAAAAGAAAATTGAAATTGTTCTTCTTTCAACAAGCCTTTGTGGTCTAAGTAATAATTGAATATGACAAGCAGTTTTAGTGTTTTGAATTTGCTGGATCTACTTATATATTATTGGCTGTTATTCATATTTATTTTATACTGTTCTTTGATGATATTTATATGTTGTTGGTCAGTTTTTATATTTTATAAGGGTGGCCCAAGCCTTCATGGAAGGGCACCCAAAAGAAATAAAATTTACTACTACTACTATGACTACTACTACTACTATGGTATGCAACGCTACAGTGACACCGGTACAATGAACCCCCCACAGCAAACCCCCCACCGTGCCTATATCGGCAGAGATGGGGGTTTGCTTTGAGTCACTATAGGGCAACAGGGGGTGTAAATATCTAACTCCACTATCTGTGTGTTGTGGAGTTAGATATCTATAGTAGGGAGAGTATGGGGGGCACAGTCTCTTGTATAGGGACAGTGCGGGCGGGGCACAGCCTCCCTGCATTGTGCATCACAGTGTTGATGGACGGTTCGGGGTTGTGTCAGGGTCGGGGGTGTTGATAGGTTCCTGGCACAGTAGAGGACATCGATGTATTTGTTGTTGCGCTGGCATCATAGATCTCTACTACACTAGAACTACTTTCCTAAGCTGATAATCTCACTTCATTCTGGGGACAAGTAAATGATTCAGTTTATGATCTGTACTTTTTATCTGCTGGAGAAAAGGAGGTGTCACTCGTATTTATTTTCCAGGTGGGCCCTTTATTGACTTTCAAGATATGCTCCCTACACCCCAATCTGGTTCTGCCCAATAAAAAAGTTTACCTCCTACAGTAGTTTCCTAAAGACTGACAAAAATTGTCCAGTTCACACTCTCTTCTATTTCCCCCAAAACAGCAAGGTTCAAAATCATGAGAATACCCCAGCTGACTCCATCACAATGAAAAAGACATTTAGGGGTTTACTCTAATAATTCACTGAAGAAGTAATCTTCCTTTATTCAGCCAGCCACACACAACACATCAACTGGCAAGATTTCACAGACTTAATGCCACTTTGTCAGGCCCTCTGGTCACTATGTACTGTTTCTTACAAGAATATAAACTTCAACATGCTTCATATCAGACTCAGAATATCCTTAAAACAGGAATAACTTTGTGGTACCAAAGAACAACGTCTAGTTTAGACAATAGTCACAACTTGGTAAGCACCATTTCAGATCTTTGAAGTCTCATAGTTCACTAACAGACTCTCAGAGTCATATAGAGACAGTTTCTTACACTAACAAATTAGACTTCGGCTCGTAACTCTCAAATTTAATTAATTACATTTACATTAATATCAGACTGTGTACAGTACTTCTACCTGAAGACATGGAATCTGACATAGAATAATGTCACCTTAACAACATACTGTACCAACTACAGTTGCTTTAGTGAAGCAATCTGGAATAAATAACATTGTCTGAAAATAGCCTATTTAAATAATCATAGTTTGCTTGCAAACAAGACCAAGCTTGAAGACATGGTTTTTCATTATAAAACTGATATATTCAGGCTCAGTGAAACCTGGCTTACACCCACAATTCCTGAGTCATCCCCTATGATCCTTGACTATAACCCAACTCAATGGTATTATATTGCAGAAAAGAGGAGGAGGTATTCCATTTTTATGTATAGGAAAACTTAAACTTTTTCAAACTGGAAGCAAAATTATTATTGGAAAAGTATCTATACTGAACTCATTCAGTTCTTTTTCACTGTGTATATACAGTAAAACAAATGTGGGTGTGATGGGTCTGTTTGGCTTGTTAGATTTCATTGCAACTCTCACAAACCAATGAGATTTAATGATCAGGCAAGATTTCAGTCTAGACTGGTCTGGTAATAACAACAATATATGTGATTCCTTAGCTACTGAAGTGCAACTCTCTCAGCATTTCTCCACCCCCACAGGAGAAATAATTACAGCATAGCAACTGTTATGCCATACTTAACTGGATACTTGTCAGCAAACACAGAATAGTCAAGACAGGTGTTGTTGCAGATTCCATAACTGAACATTCTTCTGTCTATTCTGTATGGAATGCCCAAACCCCTAAATATTCCCGTACAACTGTGACACAGACATTACCTATAAGACCCTTAGCAAGAAACCACACTTAGTACACTGACCATACTTAAGGTGCTGTATATATCAGTGCTGTAATATATTTTTTATTCATATTGCAACTAAGCTTGTAAATAAGCATGCCTGTCAATACGCAACATTTATGTGGAGTGAAAACCAAATGGCTAAATGGTGTCTAGCTATCCTTAATAAAAACAGAGACTATCACCGGAAAACTCATATGAATTCCAATATGCAAAGAGACAGGCAATAATACAGAAATAGAAGAAGTAGTTTTAAACAGCTGATTTAAACCGAGTCACTTCTGCAACAAGCAGCTTAAAAGACAACTTAATGACCTTTAAAGATTCTGGAACAATAATAATGACATCATGGAGCAAGGAAATAAGTCCAATGGCCCCTGTACATCAAGAGGCCGAATGCCTAAGTGCCATGGATGTGCAAAGTGTAGGCAAGACTAAGACTATTGACTGCACAGCAGGGATTCCATGGATCCCACACTCACTCCTTCCCTGCTAGATCACTGACTGTTTGCACAGCTACATGCACAGATGGTCTGTGTAAGGGGCAAGTGGGCCTGCTTGCACTCTATGCTATTCATTTTGGTGCAGAATGTTGGGCAAGGGGGCCACAAGATATGACACCAAGCATCCAGCTGCATTTTCTATGTGTCTTCCATGGAACACACCCACTGGCCTTGGCAGGATGAATGCTACAACAAGCTATGCTGCCTCAGCCTTACAGTTAGGAAGGGAAGGCAGGGGTGGGAATTCAGGCACTTTCCTGTTCTTTCTACTGTTATGGGACTCATGCCATCCTGCAATCCCCTACTCCATGTGACGCAGGGGATCTACTCAGGTACCAGGTTAGGCATCTGATGATGTATCTATCTCTGTCCTCTAGTCCACACCTGGACACCAGTGTGTCATGGAGGTGATGCCATGGACAGGTGCCCCGTGGTGGCTGGCAACCCTGAATGCTGGACACCACATGCCTGTCCATGGGTGCACATTTGTGCAGGCCAGGTATTCACCTTTTGCATGTACCTTTACCCAAATAATGCATAGCACCAGTAAGAGTAATTTTCTAATAGATGGATCAGGTTTTTCTGATTCAATCCAAATAGTGTATCTAATGTGTTCAATGTCTAGTTTTCTGGCTTCTCATCATACAACTTTGTTAAGAACTCCAAAAATGTTCAAGTGACACATTTATTACTTAAGCAACAAGGTACAGCAGGAGTTACGTTACTGTCCTGTTAATCACCCCATGTGGATGTAATGTGCAATGAAGAATCTCCAGGTGCTGCATTCCAATACGTGGTGATTATCAGGACATTAATATGACTCTTGGAGTACCTTATTGCTATTATTATTTCATACACACATTTTTGATCATTAACCAGTTTTTGAACACAATTTCTGGCATTTAAGGATTATTTTTGTAAACTTTATTTTTGAATTTTCAGCAAAACAGTAAGGCAGTTTCTTAAAACACACATTCAGAGATCAACACATGCAATTACATTAATAAGAAGAACCCATATCCCTCAGCCACCATGACAACTTTGAATACATTGACTGCAACAGTGAATGGTGAGATATAATGATCAGCATGATCAATCATTCCAATGTTTCTGGTTCTACCAGTGGCCAATAGTCCCCATAATGGGTTATCTTATCCCAATGGTGACAATCAAGATACATTTAGTCCTCACTAAATTGATATGGTCCCATTTTTGATTGCTTACAGAGGGGTTCCACATCGAATAGAATTTGTCCCCCCCTTTGGCTGCCAGTTGGGCTTTCTCCAGTTTCACAGAATCCATTAAATTAGCTATGCAATGGATGGTGCTTGTGCCTGCCCCCAGTACTGAGCCAATTATTTTTTTGGCATTGATCAGGGCCAGTTACCAAAGGGTGTCACCCCCATCCCTCATATTTTGTGGGTCAGCTTCTAACAGCCACTCCGCCAGCTTTTCTGGCAATAACTTGATCACTATAGGCTCTTCACCCCAGCAGGAGAGGATCTGAAGATATGACAACAGCATATGCCCAAATGTGCCAGTGGCACTCTTGCATTTAGGGCACTCATCCCTCACCTCTAGGTTCATTTTGTGCAGACCACTGGGGGAAAAGTAGTTATTATACATTATGTTATACCTGACCTGACTTTACCTAGTAGGCCATTTGGTTAACAAACTCCACATGTCTGGGGTCAGTACTGTCCCTAAGTCATTACTCCAGTCTTCCCCTTAATCCTCTGTTGTTAAGGACTGCCCTACCCAGATCAGTTTGTAAAATGCAGAAAGAGGCTTACTATGTGGCTAGGGACCCACCACTGTCTTATCAACTGGAGACATGCTCCAAGTGGGTACTACCCCACCTTCTTGATGCAGTAAGCCACTGTCATAAAGGTACACAAAATAATTGCTACTGGACAGGGAAAATGCCCTTGTTAGGGTGGCAAAGTTGCCATAACATCTTCTTCAAATAATGCTCCCACTGTTCTAAGACCCAACTTCTCCCATTTCAGCAGGCCTCGATGCACAAATACCATATACTCCCTCCACCCTTTTAAAGCTGCTGTTAGCTCCATCAGGAGTAAGATGCACTCCAAGTGTCCAGTGTACTGGAGTGCATCCTGCCAAATCTGTGCCATTGCCTTGGTGAGAGGATTAAAGATTTTTGGTTCCAATGCACGTGCCCCCGTCCCAATGCTGGGCACAACACTGAGCTCAACAGGGAGCTTCCTCCCAGTTATGTCTCCTTTAACACCCTCCAAGGGCTATATCAGACCTAGCCTTCCTGCTCAGATAGGTCAATTGAGCTGCCCAGTGATAATGCCACAGGTGGGGCAAAGCTAGGCCTCCATCTTTTACTGTAGCCTGAAAAGTGGTGGTCCTGTTTCTGGCAGTCTTCCTCTTCCAAAGAAAGCTGTGAAACATATCACCTTCCATTTGAAAAAAAAATCTGTTGTAATTTAACAAGGACAGCTTGAAGGGCATAAAGTAGCCTTGGAAATACATATGTTTTAGGGGCATTGATTCTACCCAGTAATGTCAGGGAAAGTTGTGTCCAAATCTCCACAACCACTTTAATCTTCTTCACTTCTGGTGGGAGGTTTATTTTGTAAAGTTTTGACTGTTTGTCATGGATGTAAATATCCAGATATTTAATTTGGTTGACCACCTGCATGTGTAAATAGGGGCCCTGCTACATATCCAGCTTCTTATTTCCCACAAAGAGAAGTTAACTTTCCCAGTAATTTTTGTACCCTGACAAGCTCCCATGACCCTGGAGTGTATCAGGTACTGCCTGCAATGCCATCTCCAGATGTCTGTGATATAGTATAAGACCATCCATAAATAAGGAAACCTTAAACTCCCTCTCTCCCACCACTAGTCTCCTAATCTCAGGATTTCTCCTTATCACCTCTTCCTGCAGCTCAAGATAGAGCACATACAGTAGACGGGACAAGGGGAACCCCCATCTGGTCCCCCCTCTGCAACTCAAACCCCTCAGTCAGACCCCTGTTTACTAAGACCTGGGCAGTGGGATGGGCATTGTGCGACACCCTCCTAAAGAACTCCTAAAGTTCTCCCTATGACAAATTACTGCAGGGATCTACAGAGGTACCCTCACTACATGCAGTCAAACACTTCTTCAACACTGAGAGCAAGGATGTTGGCTTCCCCCCAAACCCCCTCTGTCTCCAAACCACATTCAAAGTTTTCCTTATACCTGCATTACCTTTGCCCTGGTGCCCTATAATGGAACTGGCCTGGTCCAGACGAACCACCAGGAAGAGATTCCTCTCCAATTCAGTGACCATAACTTTAGGCAAGATCTTATAGGGAGGGACATGGGGTGGTATGTGAAACACAGCTTAGGGTTCTTTCCCAGCTTAGGCAAGATTTTATAGTGGCTGACCATGTGGAAGGTGGCATCTTTCCTCTAATCAAGCACTTTGTTATCATCTCAACTAACAGCTTCCTCAATGCCTCCTTCAAAACTATGTAAAAGTCTACAGGTGGGCATGGAGTCTTCCCACCCTGCTAACAATAAACATAGCTGCAGAGTCAAGTCATACAAAAGTGAGGGTACTGGACTTTAGGAGGGCTGACTTTATCAAAATGAGAAAGTGCCTCAGAAAAGCACTAGCAAACAGGCAAGAAGGAGGGGTGGAGAAACAATGGGGAAACATCAAAACTGCCATCACAGAGGCAACAAACCTTTGTGTGAAGCAAATAAACAAATCAGAAGAAAAAAAAACACTATGGTTCTCAAAAGAGGTGACAAGGAAGGTTAGAGAGAAAAAGATAGGATTCAGGATGTACAGTATCAGGAAACACAGAATAAGCAGGACAGAGAACTGTACAAGTTAAAGCAGAAGGAAGTGGGAAAGACAACCAGAATAGCAAAGGCCCAAACTGAGGAAAAGATTGTCTACTCAGTTAAGAAGGGAGATAAAACCTTTTATAGGTACATTAGGGAGTGATGAAAGACCAAGGGAGGGATAGTGAGGCTTAATAAAGGGGATGGTGACTGGGAAGAGAGGGGCAGTGAAAAAGCAGGGATACCGAATGAATGTTTCTGCTCAATATTCACAAAAGAAGAGGATGGGGAGGTACCTAATCCAATCCATAGAAACACTCTGAATGGGGGGGGGGTCAATATCAGTCCTTTCACAGAAGAAAGCATTCTAAAAGACCTCCTAAATCTGAAGGTGGACAAAGTAATGAAACCACAGAATTCTAAAAGAACTAAGGGGAGAACTAGTGACACCACTGACTACCGCTTTTAACAAATCTTGGGAGGATGGTGTGGTACCTAAGGACTGGAGAAGGGTGGATGTGATTCCCCTTCACAAAAGTGGGAGCAAAGCAGAGGCAGGAAACTACAGACCTGTTAGCTTGACCTCAGTGGTAGGGAAAATGATGGACTCACTTCTGAAAGAAAGAATTGTCGAACACCTAGAGGCCAGCAGGGCACAGGACCCAAGACAGCATGGATTTATAAAGGGAATGTCATGTTAGACAAATCTAATAGATTTCTTTGACTGGGTGACCAAAGTAGTAGAACAGGGTGGGGATGTGGACATGGCCTACCTAGACTTTAGCAAGGCATTTGACACAGTCCCACACAAAAGATTAATAAACAAATTAGCCTGCCTGAGAGTGGGTCCCAGGGTGGTTACCTGGGTAAAAAATTGGCTGGACAACAGGACACAGAGAGTAATAGTAAATGGACTCCACTCCAAAGAAAAGGGGGGTTACTGGTGGGGTAGCACAGGGTTCAATACTGGGTCTTGTCCTTTTTAATGTTTTTATAAATAACATTGCAGAGAGCCTGTAAGGAAAAGTATGCCTCTTTACAGATGGCACAAAGATCTGCAACAGAGTTGATACATCTTTTAAATGAGACATTAAATGGAGGCCATATCTGCCTGTTCTTGTAGTTGTTCAAGTGGATGTTGAAGATCCCATGGCACTTCTCAAAAAGAGTAGGGGAAGTTTTTATTTGATAAACAACTTGGCAGTACATTCCAAGATAAACAAGTTTGTATAAAGAAAATTGAATATCAGGGATATAAGTATCACATGTAAAATGTCATCCAAGTTTTCATATAGTACCACATTCTAAATTATATAGCTACAACTTGTTATTCAATATTTGTATGTTTACAAAAAAAAAAGTCCATCCTAGGGTAAATCAACAGAGGAGAGAAGTCAACAAGACAGTTTCTTCCTTAAATTACAGGGAAATCATTGTCTGTGATCCAAGGAAAACCCTTCCAAAGTTCTAACAATTCGCTGTTTTCAGGGTTCTTTGTTCTTTTGCATATAGCTTTCTCAGCTTTTGAATTACTTTGTTTAATAATTAAATTAAATTTCTTTCTTTTATTGCAATATAAAATTATATCTCATGGACCATATATTCCACTTAAATATTACCATAAGTATCTGTAAGGTGCTAGTGTTCCATTCCCTCCATGTATTATCAAAAACTCCATACATAATATTTACATATGTTATTTTTTTTATATATTTTTCTCCCACCTTTGTTCCACCATGTCCCAGAACCATGAGATAAAAGAACAATGAAATAGTAAATGCTCAATCGTTTCTTCCATTTGTATGCTTGTCAACCTTGCACATATCCTTTGTTGTTGGGGTTTATGTTTTTGGTTAGCTTTCACATTTATTTTTTCATGGCATGCTAGCCAGTGAAAATCCCAAAGATGCTCAGGTACTCTTTTATTGTTTAAAAAAAATCTAGGGTGTCCCTGTAATGTCTAGGACATTTCTCAAAGACTGTGTCTACTGTAAAGGTTGTTTCTAGTAAATAAAAAAAGAGTTGCTTCTTGGATAAATTTAGTAACTGTGTCTTTGTGACATTCCACTGTTTTAATCGGAGAAAAGTGCTCCTTATATACTTCAGGACTATTCTTGCTTTTCTGAGATTTTTAAGTGATGATGTTTCCCATAAGGGCAACCAGTGTGCTCATTTAGTTTGAAGAACATGTTCCCAACCAAAGTTTTCTGTTGTTACCAGTGCTTTTATGTTGCTCTAAATAAAAAAAAAAACTGTTAAAAAACAATGTCGGGTTGATCATGTTTAAACCACCCCTTTTTTTATAGTGAGGTACAAAATATTTCTTTTTTTTATTTCAGATTTATTATATTTCAAATAGACAAGGCAGGTACAACATTGAAGCAGTACAAGAACATCTCTCTCCAAGCCATGCAAAATGTACCTGCCCCATCCCTCCCTTCCCTCCGCCCTCCCCCCAGTCTTGCTATTTAGTTTGTCATTTGTATTAGGGAGAAACTACCACCCAGAAGTAGGTGCAACCTTGATACCATACAGAGGATCATGCAATTATTGAGATGTCATCCAGCAAATAGGGCTCCAGCCTGGGATACATATAAAGTTTGCATCTTGTCCAAAATCTTACCATAACTGGGGAGAGCATTCTTAAACTCACTCCCATTTGTTCTACTCCAAGGTCCGAAAACAATCCCCCCCAGCCACTCCACATATGTCAAAGGTAGATCCTCCAACCAGTGCCTCAATATGAGGCTCTTAAGGGAAGATGATATTAATGCCATGTAGTACCTTCAATGTTTAAATCTGATGCTCCTATAATACCCCACTAGACAGACCTCTGGGGTAAATAGATCCTCTAAGCCCAACAGAGGATCCACCTTGGACTTGATCAGGTCCCACAGATCCCTAACCAGTGGGCAATCCCAAAAAATGTGCCTTAGGGAGCCCTCCTCCTGCTGACATCTGTCAAAGAAAAGGCTGAGATAATCTCCCAATTTTATGTAATCTCATTGGTGTCCAGTACATGTTATTAATGATTTTATACTGCATTGACCTTAAACAGTCCTGCGTGATATATTTATAGGTATCCTTCCAAATCCTGGGCCATCTCTCTGACAAGTCAGGGAAATATGTAGACCAATAGGGAGGGATCCCATTAACCTCTGGAAAAGCCAGGTCATATAATGAAGTGTATAAGTTAGACATCACATGTGCTCCCCAAGCTACTGGGTCTAAATCTTCAAATGTTCCTACCTCTCTCTCAGCCCTACTTATTTCATCCTGCACTTTCAGAAGCATATGTCTCAACTGGAATACCTTAAACACCTGTTCCCTGCTCAAGTGGTATTTCATTAGTATACCTTCAACTTGCAAACAGCCCATGTCAGTTAAGCGGTATTTTATTATGACATCCTTCATCTGAGGGATCCATGACATTGTAATCATCTTCCCTCCAATTCTATAGGACCTACTAAATGACTTTAATGATAGTCATGAGATAATGATGGCAGGTGATTTTAATTCCAATTGGCAAAACATTAATGAGTCCCACCCTTTGATTGATTTGAAAAAAGATTCTGGGTTTAACCCAATTAATTCAAGAACCCACAAGAATAAATATGGCCTCAGTTTCAACTTCTTCAATCTTGGATTTGATTTTTACAAATGTTGTGGAAAATATTTTTGATAGTGGGGTATTACCAGATGCAATCTCTGATCATCAGTTAGTATTTTGTAATAGGGTATTATTTAAGAAAGTAGAGGAGAGTAAGTGAATTAGGTGGCTTAGCTTCAAGAAATTCAATTATATTGAATTTATGATGAATATGGGTGCTATTAATTGGGATCATAGGCAGCTGATTCCATCAGTTGATGAGATGTGGGAGTTTTTTCTTAGTGAGTTTTTGAGAGTTTGTAACAAACATGCCTCAGTTAAAACTAAGATTTTGAAACAAAATCATGCGTTGTGGTACTCAAAAGAGCTCAGAAAATGAAAATCATTAGGAGACAAGGCATGATACCAGGCTAAGAAAAAAGGAAATAAACAGAATTGGGATAGATTTAAAAATGTACAAAACACATATGTTAGGGAAGTTCGTAGAGCCAAGCAGCTCCATTATTCTCATTTGTTAGATAAAAACATCACAACTAACCCAAACAATTTTTGGAAAACAATAAATACACTTATTAAGAGCCAATGAATTGATGATTTGAAGGTGTTAAATATTGATGGTCATATGTTACCATTGTCTCAACAGGTGTTAGATCAGCTGAATGAGTATTTTACTAAAATGGGGGTGCCTGGCTCTTTGGAGCCATCTAGTACTAGGGGATTGTGTCAGCTATCACAGCTGAGAGATTATGGTCACATTCAACCTTTGGTTTTTAAGGAAATAAAAGTACAGACAGTTATGAGAGAAATACTGAATTTAAACATATCGAAAGCTACAGGATTGGATAATATTCCATCAAAGTTGCTTTGATATGCTGCCCTAATTACAGCTTATCCCCTGACTTATCTATTTAATAATTCACTAAAAACAGGATCATATCCATTAGCCTGAAAATAATCTAAGGTTATACCTATATTTAAGGGTGGTAGTAGGACAGAAATAAACAACTATAGGCCAATTTCCCTTACATCTCAAATATCCAAATTGTTAGAAAAAATAGCTTCCGTTCAATTGAGACAGCACTTGGATTCTTTTGGTTTATTTAATAGTATGCAGTCAGGTTTCTGGAAGCTACATAGCACAACTTCTGCACTTGCCAAGGTGGTTGGAGACATTCAGTTGGCTCTGGACAGGAGGACACCTGTGGGGGCTATTTTTATGGATTTATCAAAGGCCTTTGATTCATTGGACCACGGTGTCCTCTTGTCCAGGGCAGCATCACTTGGGATGGTGGGCCAGAGTAGAAAGTGGCTTAGTTCATACTTGAAAAATAGGAGCAAGAAAGTTTGTCTGGGTGGATGGGAATCATGTTCTGTGCCTGTTGGATTGGGGGGCCTACAGGGCTCCATCTGGTAGCCTCTGCTGTCTAACAGATATGTTAATGACCTGTCTTTTATGGATGCTAAAATAATGTGCCATCTTTATGCTGATGATACCATCATATATACTGTACATTTGATAAATCTATTGAAGTGATACAAAATAGGCTTCAGTTAGCCTTTGATGAATTTCAGGCTTTCTTGAAGGATAGCAGGCTGGTCTCGAATGTAAAGAAATTGCAGACCATGATTTTCCATCGTAAAAATGATATGCTGGATGGTGTGGCCCTGGGATTGGTTTCCTTTGGGGGACCCCAGTCCAACAGGCATATACATGTTAGTATTTGGGTCTTTGGATCAGTAGTTTGTTGAACTGGGATACTCATATTAATAACCTGGTCAAAAATGTGAATAAGGGGATGGGGCCTTTTATTGGGTCAGATCAGCAATGACTATGGAAATAAGGAAAATGGTGGTAAATGTTATGATCATCCCCATGATTGAACATGGGGACATATTTTATTCTTGTGGGAGAAAATAAGATCTCACAAAAATTAGAAGTCTGTTACAATAATCTTGCCAGATTTATACTGGGGCTCCTAGATTAACTCACAAATACCAATGATATGCTAAATTGGGATGGCCCACTTTATCGGAGCGTAATCATGAACATTTATTGGTATTCATGTATAAAGGTTTGATGGTCAAATACCCAGGATATGTTAAAAATAAATTGTCATTTAGAAATAAATTGGATTCATTAAGATATTGTCAAGTGCCAAGCTTGGAATTGCCAAATTGTAATCTGAAAATTGGATGACAATCTATATATTATAGAGGGGTATTGTTATGGAACATTATCCCTGTGACATTACTGTCATCTAATGTAAAATAACCTATGAGCACACATAAAATGTTGGTGTAGGAATATCTAACATCAAAAAAGATACTGCTGTGTAGCTATATAAATCGTGTAAGTTTGACAAAGTATAGTAAATTAGAAAGTGATTACATTTTTAGTAATTTTATAATAATTTTGTGAGAATGATTTAAGTTGCATTTGTATTTTATGTTTAAGTGTGTATGGTTCTTATTTAGTTACAATTATTATAAGGTTTGTGAATTTGTCACTGACTCACTGTAATGCAATGTATTTATGTAACCTATAGTAATGATTTTGTATGGGACCTCACTGAAAATTAGCTTTACTCAAGTGAGTTTATCCTTTATTCATACAGAATTTGTTGAATAAAAATATTTTACTACTACTACTAAGTTTGAAATTGGGATTATTGATAAGAAGCTGGTTAGACTCTGTATTTCTGTCATATTCAAGGAAAAAGCAGAGTTGTGAATTAATTTTAAGTGAGACAGCTAAAGGAAACTCTGCTAGTATCCAAGGAAGGCCCCTGTAGCTGGAATAAATGATAGCAGCTGGGGGAAAAAACAGCCTTCCTAATCAATTCCAGATCCAGGCTTACCCATGAGGGGATTTATTGTTGGGCTGTCATCTCTTCAGGGGAAATTAGCAACTTTAGATACTATTAGCCCAGAAATATAAACCAAAGTGTGGGAGTCTCAACCCACCTTTATTCTTAGGGGTGGCCAAATTGTGGTAGGCCCATCTAGGAACCCTACCATGCCATGTGAACTCCGAGATCAATGCAAGTAGTTTATTAAATCATTTCAGAGGGACTCAGTTATTCATCTTATGCTGGAGATAAACCAGTCTGGGTGGCACATTCATTTTTTGTGATATTAATGCGCCCTCTGATCGATACAGATCCTCTTGTATTGTTTGTACAAAGGTATCCAGATTAAGAAGAATCACTTTATTGGTGCTTCTAGCCAATATTATTCCAAGGTACTTTAAGGTTTACGGACACCACTGCAGTCCCAAGTCTGATATGTCCCCTTTCTGTAGCCTATTGTTGAGTGGGAACACTGTCATTTTACTTACATTAATTTTATAGTTAGAGAATGAACTAAAAGTGTTAATTGTTTCCAGGACCACTGGGAAGGAAGAGCAGGGGTGGGCCCAAATGGAGTAAAATGTCATCAGCATACGCTGAGACTTTAAATTCATGTGACTCAAGAATCACTCCCTGTACCCCGTACCCTGGGGTTCTCCCTCAGTCTTGCGAGAAGGGGCTCCAGATATACATTAAAAAGCAGGGGTGATAATGGACACCCCTGTCTGGTACCAGAATATAATGGAAACAAGGAGGAGAAGACACTATTGCAATAAAGCTTCACCCTTGGGCCATTATAAAGCAAGGAGACCCACTTAATAAAAGTTAGGGGGAAGCCTACCCCCTCTCCATAGTACAAAACAAGAATTGCCAGTCCACCCTATCAAAGGCTTTCTCTGCATCCAGGGACAACCCCATCGGAGTTATGGAGTCCCTGGGTACAGAGAAAATGTGAGACAATTTACGAAGGTGGTCTGAAGATGTCCTTCCTGCCATAAACCCAACCTGGTCTTGATGTGTAATGTGGGGTAGGACCTTGGCCACCCTATTTGCCAAAAGTTTGACAACAATCTTAACATCATAATTAAGTAGTGAAATAGGATGATAGCTAGTCATCCACTGTTTTTTCAGGTTTGGGGATCACAATAATTAGTGCTTCTAATAAGTGGGGGTCAATTACATCTGCCTTAGTTATCTCTAGAAATAACCTTTTGAACCAGGGAATTAGGTGCTCTGCAGGACACTTATAAAAATTTGGAGAGAATCCATCAGGTCAGGGTGCTCTGCCAAAAGGGAGTGATTTAATTACCTCCAGAATCTCAGTCTGTGAAAAGGGGGACACCAACCGCTTCCTGAGCTCCAAGGGAATCTCTGCCAGCAGAGTAGAGACCAAATATACTTTGGTCTCTGCCTTCCCAGGTAACTGTGACATAGGACTATACAAATCCCTGTAATATTCCTCAAACTCATTCACAATGTCTTGGGGTGGTGTTTTGATTAATTTGTCACTTCTGGCCCTGATACTATGAATGATTCTAGAGGATTCTTCCTTCCTTAACCTCAAAGCCAGAAGCTTCCCAACTTTTTCCCCTTGGTCTACATATTTCCCCTTTGTCTTGAGGATAGCATACTCAGCCATATCCTTTAAAAGCATATTGTACTGATGTCTGTATCCTTCGAGCTGACCCTGTACTTCATCTGACGTATGGGGAGACAGATTCTTCTCCAGCTCTCGCATATGGGACAGCAGCTTTAATGCCTGTGTCTCTCTATTCTTTTTCTGCCTGGCTTCTATTTGAATCAATTCTCCTTTTAAGACACTCTTCAATGCCCCCCATTCTATATCAGCTCTCACTGTCGAATGCAAGTTCATTTCTTGGAATTGCTCAATCTTTCTCTTTATCTCTTCCACTACCTTCTCTTCTTTAAGTAACTGATTACTGATTTTCCAAACAGTTTGCTTAGGAATGTTTGGGGATGGGGCAAGGCTACAATATACCAATGAGTGGTCAGAAACTACTCCTGGCTCAATTCTGCAATCCCTAAGCCTGGGTAGAAGAAACTGACTCAGCAGAAAGTAATTTATCCTGGATAAAGAGCCATGCTTTTATGATTGGAATGTAAAATTCTTAACATCAGGATGCATGGTCCTCCAAGGATCATTTAATCCTAGTAGATCATTCAGGTCTCTAATAGCTCTTTGTGCTGGTATAAGGCCTTGAGATTTCCTCCCCAACTTATCCAAGTCAGGGGAGAAGGGCAGATTCCAATCCCCCCAGTACTATGAGAAGGTGAGCGAAAGGCAACAAAAAAATTATCAATTCCAAAAAGAAGCTAGGTGAATCTGCATTAGGCCTATAGACACTGCCCAGAACTAAATCTGTATAGTCAAGTATCCCTTTGAGCAAAACATATCTCTACCCAGGGTCTGTAATACATGGCTCACAGATAAAAGGCAGGTTTCTGGAAAGCAAAATCGCCACTCCCCTACTAACCGTACTATCCCCCGCTGTGTAGACTTGCCCAACAAATTGTCTCCTGAATAGATGGACTTCTGCCTCTAGTAAATGCGTTTCCTGCAAAAACAATATATTCCCCCCAGTAATTACAAGTGCTTTAAAAATCTTGTAATGTTTGGATTTATTACAAGCCCCCTTTACATTCCACGAGATCAAAGCTGTATAATTCATCATCATTCCTTACCCAATACCTTCTCCTGTATCTGGATTAAAAGCCACAGACCATCCATAACTCCGTGTGAAGTTCCCTTATTAATGGACATACCAGCAAGGCCTCTAATACTACCCATCATCCTGACCCAATAACACTCCTCCTCCTCCCATCTCCCTTATACCTCTTCCCAAACATAGCCCACAAAGACAAGACCTGCCCCTCCCACCCAACACAAATTTCCTTCATTACGTGATATGCACCTTTCAGTCCACGCCCTCTTTACACTCCCACCCCCACTCGACACCTAAACCCAAACACCCTTAATGTATTCCTCTTGTATCAAGCATTATTCCCTATTAGCCCTATTAAAGATAAATCCTAATAAGCCCACCATCTATCTACCCATGATCTAACTGATACTCAATAATATTGCCCTTAATCATGACCTTAACGGTCATATAATGATATACTCCCAAACAATTAGCCATAATTTAGAACCTTGGGGTTGTCCTCCCATCTAACATTCACTCCACGGGATGCACCCCATTCCCTGAACAGAAACCTCCCATTTCAAACGCCATAGTGTATCCCATATAGTACCTCTTAGTTTAGAAAAGTATAAAAAGAAAATGAAAAGAACGGAAGACAGAATCATGAGATAAATGGCCCCCCAAGATTGTAAGCCTCAACCCAGGAACTTCTCCCATCTCTCAAGCCCTTCTTTCCCTCAAGTAGACAGAACAGAAAACAGCTCCCATCAAACTGCTACTGTAAAGAAGGAGCTGAAACCAGATTGCTACAGCTAAACTGTGGCCCAATATTAAATCAAAGCATGTTATTGTCACCAGAGTCTATAATAAAGAGAACTGGCTAAGAAGGCCTGCTACATGTTCTGTAAGGTAGACTTTAATCATAATCCATTCAGCAGTTCATGTGGGGCTTTCTGGTGCACTATCCCTCCAGACTCCTGCTTGAAAGTCGGATGTTGTATACCCCATATCTCAAGTCACTACCCTCCTCAAACGAAGATAACAGAAAACCACTACCAGCCAACTGTAGCAATACTAAAGTAGATGGAGAGGAGAAACCCCGCTGCTTTGAGTAAACTGTTACCACAAATTAAATCAGTGCCATTTACAACTTCCATAGCTCAGACAAGGAGAGCTGACTGAAGAGGGTGCTACAGCCCCTGCAAAGCAATGGTTAGCCAAAGTTTGTGATACAGTCCATGCTGGGATTTCTGGTGTCTTGGCAGTTTAAAATCATGACATGTAACTGAGGAGGACCCTATATACATGCTGACTGGCCCTAGAGATCTGTCGCCTCAATGGGTGCCTTCATAGTGGATGTCTGAGCATAACCAAAGTTCTGGTTTTAACTTCCCAAACCTCTACACTTCAGAGGGAATGAGGGAAAAAACAACAACAATTTTTTAAGCACAGACACATCACTGAGATTCCCATTATACATACAGTGCTCTCAGTGGTTGCAAAACAGCTCCAGTATCTTCTTCTTCTTCAGGGTTGCCTCTGCCACTTTTGGGTCTTCGTAGATTTCCCACATGCCTCCATTGCTGACCTGAAACCTTGTAGGGTATCCCATATGAAAGTTTATGCCTGCTGCTATCAGCTTAGTTACCATGGATTGAAACTCTGCTCTTCTAAGCCTGATGGAGAGAGGAAGGTCCTGGGTCACTCATAACTTTGCAGACTCTGAGCGTACTTCTTTTAGTTCCCTCACTTTTCCTCAAAAATGTTGCTTTTCAAGATAATTAAAGAAGCAGAACATGAACACTCATGGAGGTGAACCCAGGGGGTGGAGTAGGTCGTAGTGCCCGATGTGCCCACTTGATAATATAATGGGGACTGTAGGAAGAAGGACCTGCAATATTAGCCACTAGTTGAATCTGTGCCCTCCTCTCACCACATTATTTTTATGGCTTCTTCCTTCCAAGTCATCTACCTTATTTTACAGCTGAGAATTTTTTTTGCCTCATTACTTGGAGTTTGGAGTCCATCTTTTCCACTCTGAGCTCGATTGAGATAACTCAGGCCCCACATCCCCAAGACACCTCGTGGTAGTCTCCAGCACTCCAGTCAAAGCTTTCAGCTCAGCCATGGTAGTTTTGATTTCCTCTTGAAAAGGGGCAAACTCTGGCAGGAATCATTCCAAGGTGAGTACTCCTTGATCAGCTGAAGTCGTAGAGGTTTTAACTGATCTCACTGATTGAGAACAATTCTTCTTGGCCGTTTTCTCTGGGGTTGGTGGTGGTTTATGCCGGGGAAGAGTGGCTTTCATCTCCACCTCCATGGTGGGCCAAGCAAAGCCCAGATCAACCCCAAATGTGGATATTTCTTGCTGTTAACCACTCCAGAGTCAGGAAACAATTAAATAACCTCTGTAGATACCATTTAAGACTGCAGGAAAAGTAATTATTGGTGAGGGAAATGGGAGCTTGAGCAGACAACGGCTTAACCCATCGGCCACATCATGTAATCTCCCACGAGGTATAGAATATTTATTTTCAGGTGGTTTAGTCTACTCCCTGAACACATTTGAAAAAATATACTTAGGAGTGTTGTTTCAATGTTTTTTAGTGGTGGGAAAATGTAACTTGTGTACAGAAATACATGAATTAAACATGTTTTAATTAAAATAATCCATTTCTTCTTATTGAATTTCCATCTATTCCAGTAAGTTACTTCATTTTTCCCTATAGCAATTTTCTTGTCCCAGTTAAATGTGTCTAACTCAAAATTACCAAAGAAGAGACCTAAAACTGTTAAAGGTGCATTCGTGATTACAATACCCCCGATATGTCCCTTAAAATTCGGAGTATAATTTAATTTCTGCCCAATACATTTATCCAAGTTTAGAGCAGCTCCAGACATTTGGCCGAATAGTTTACAGATTTCTAGAGCTTTGCAAATAGATTCTGCATCTTGTATCAACACATTCACATCATCTGCATAGGCCAAAATTTTGAAGGGAAGTGGCTATGTGCCTAAAGATATTGCTTTTATATCAATTGAACTATTCATTCTCCTTAACAGAGGGTCTATGAAAAAATCATATAAGACAGGGCTTAATGGGCAGCCCGTCCTTACCCTCTTTTTAACTGTATCAAAGGACCTTTACAGCCCTGTATCATGGGCCGAACCATTGCTGTGTTATAAATGCCATTAAACCAATTAATCGTGTCCATAGGGATTCCATAATCGGATAGTATTTCCACAAATACTCATGGCTCACGCTGTCAAATGCCTTAGCCTGATCTAGTGAAATTAGGTAGCCATCCAGATTCCCCAGTTTCCCCTGTTTCACCACTTCCCTTAGCAGCATTAGATGATTTTGTATTTGTCTCCCAGGAATTGCATATACTTGGGCTGAACAGATTAGTTTTATTGCTACTTTTGACAACCATTTTGTTAGTATTTTAGTTAGAATGTTGAAATCAGAGTTCAAAAGAGTTATCAGCCACCAATTTTTTAAGTCTTCTTTATTTCCATTTTTATATAGATAAATATAGATAAATTAAGGTACCCATATTCATTTTTAAGGGAATTGTTTTACAGTTCAGGATTGTATTAAAAACTGTAGTCAGTTTCTCCAGGCAATATTGCCTGATAATTTTAAACATTTCATTAAGCAGGCCATCTGGCCCAGAGGATTTATTACCAGTTAAGGAAGAGATAGCCGTTTGAACTTCTGATGCCGTTATAGGCTTTGTTAACTTCTGTGTCTCTTTTATCTCTAGTTTAGGTATTTGAAGGTCCTTTAAAAAACTATCTAGTTCACTATTTTCTGATTCCAGATTATCACACATCTTTCCTGTGTATTCTGCTACAATTCTTAGAATATCTTTATGAGCTGTATATTCATTACCCATGTTATCTTTCAAAATAGACATATTTTTCTTTTGTGTGTGCAGTTGCCAGTGCTCATAAGGGCATATAGTTTCCATGCTGCCTTGAGTGCTAAACTGCTGTTGATAGTTTAGGGTCTTAGCTTTTTTATTATGAAAGGCCATCATTGCCTGTTTTGATTTAGTTATTTGGACTCCTAGAGTTTGTCTTGTTTCATAGGATACAGTCATTAGTGGTAAGTTTCTCCTTTTTTGTAGGTATGTTATATATTGTTGCCTAGACATATGCCTGCTAAAATTTTTACATAGTGCTTGCAAATCTGTTTTTGTATCTTCCCACCACAAGATGGGGTCTTCAAAGCAAATAAAGACTGATTTCCTTGCCTTAAGAAAGTTCTGAATATACTTGTAAATCTCTGTGTCAGAGAGAAGAGAAATATTCGATTTCCAGAAGCTTAGGCCTTTTATTTCAGACATTCCTGATTTTATTGAGGTAGAAACTATCTTGTGATCTGAGAATTCAATGGCTGTTACATTGGCATTATGTATTTGTAGATGTTCAGAGGTAAACATGTAGTCTATTCTGGAACCTAAGTTTCCTTTATGATAGGCTGGAAGTTCTGATTTTGACAGATGATATACTGCATCATTGAGTTTGAATTTCTATATTATTTGTGCTACTAAGTTGGAGTCACAGTATTGTTTATTTTGCTTTGATTGGACAATTGAAGTCTCCCACAAATCTAATTTTGAGGGTTGTCTGTAAGTAAGGCAGGATTGTTTTAAGTATCTCAAATCTTTGTGCTTTAGTCTGGGGAGCTTATAGATTAACCAAGCAATATGGAGAGTTCTGTATTGAGGCATCTACTATTAAGACCCTGCCTGACACCAAATCATATAATTTTAATAGTTTGATTTCAGGATGTTTAAACAAAATGCCCAGACCTGAGCATGTCTCAGTTCTTAAAGACAAACAAGATGGACCTAAATACCAAGCTTTAGAAACTTGTTGAATTTCAGGCAGTGAATGTAGTCTGGTGTCCTGTAAAGATAAAGTTCCAAAATGTAAATGGGACAAGATGGAAAAATCAGCTTGCATTTTGTTTATTCTTTTGATACTGTTCACATTTATTGTGTGACAGGTAAATGGTTCTGTCATGTTTCTTTATTTGTGACTACCTTTCCTGCTTTGTTTCTCTATATTTTTCAGCTTTATTTTAGCTTTCCTTTTTTGTTGTCCTCTGGGTAATTCTTTCCATTAAGTGTCTGTGGTACCCTCTGGCACAGATGACTCAATTGATGAACTATCTGAGTCATCAGATTGTTCAGACTACAGTGCCTCAAATTTATTTTTAGTGGAAATAGTTATTTGTGTCTGTGTCCCTTACCCTGAAGCAATCCTTAGACTGTAACCTTGTTACTCTACCTCCTGATCTTGTTTTTTGGAAGGTGGGGGGGGCATGATTCTGCCTGAAGAACCCTCTACCATGGGAGGGGGCCCTAACTGGAGACCTATCCTCACTACCCCTGTTTTTATCTCCTTTAGGAATCCAACTCAGAGGATCAACTAGAAGACTTCTGTATGGATGCTGGTATCCCTCAATTGCCAAGGGGCATCAAAGATGTATTGGACAGACCATTCACAGAAGATGAGGTGTTGAAGGCCTTATCCCAGCTGTCCAAAGGTAAATCCCTGGGGTTAGATGAGATGACTGTGGAATTATACCAAACTCTAAGTGCAGAAATAAGTACCCCTCTCCTCTCTGTGCTGCAGGAAGCTCACAAGACTGGTATCCTTCCCCCTTCTACGTGAGAGGCTTTAATTACTCTCCTCCCCCCAAAAATCGGATGACCTCCTCAATTGCACTAACTATAGACCAATCTCCCTTATATCCATAGATAACAAAATTGCAGCTAAGGTGCTCACCACATGACTGATAGAAGTATTACCTTCTATCGTTCACCCATTTCAAGCAGGCTTTACTAAGGGTCGGGCGGCAGCTGATAATATATGGCTAGTTCTAGACCTGAAATGGCTCACTATTCATGCTAAAGAACCTATGGCGGCTGTGGCTGTGGACCTTGCTAAAGCTTTTGATTCTGTTGAATGGTCTTACCTTCAGGAAATTCTACGGCTCTATGGGTTTGGCCCATATTTTAGGCAATGGAGTAGAGTGTTATATAATGCCCCCTCAGCTAGGACAGTAAGTAATAAAAACATCTCTTCCCCCTTCCTTCTGCAAAGAGGTACTAGGCAGGGCTGTCCCCAATCCCCTTTACTGTTTTTAGTGGCCCTAGACCCAGTAATATGGAAAATGCAAGCCACAGAGGAAATCAAGGGTATGGGGTTGGGCAACATGAATACCTGACCACTGTCTATGCAGATGACCTGCTTCTGACCTTGACTTGGCCTGAGGAATCACTCCCAAAAGTGCTAGAGGTCTTAAATAAATGTGCACAATTGTCAGGGTTGCAAATTAACCACAGTAAAACCAGTGTAACCCTCCTCAATGTAGGCTGCACAAAGGCGTGTTTGCAGGGCCTAAGGCTTGCCTGGGTCCCACTTGGTTTTTTGTACCTCGGTATTAGAAAGAAGGCGCAGCCCTCGAGGTCCAGGGAGCGGAGGGGCTCCGAGCCGCCAGCGGGTCGGCGGCACCTGTGCAGCCGACCAAGGGTTCCAGGAGGCCGGGAGAAGCAGGCAGAAAGGTACGGGCAAAGCCGCAAACCAATCGGAAAGTGACCGCAGTCTGTGCCTTGCTTCCGATTGGTGTGCCTTCCCCATAGACTTAAACTGGGGTTTGCTGCACTATTCTGGCCGGGATTTCTGCTTTTCTTTAAATTATTTTGAATTTCTCATAAAAAGTACTGTTTTCTCTTACTTTTGCCTGATTTATGGGCTGTTTTTCTGTATTTTAAAATAAGTGTTACAGTCTTTTGAAATGCTGTGTGGGTTAGACGCTTAGGCGCCTAACCCCCATACTCCCAGTCTATTGTTGTGCAAATCTTGAGTTTTAGCACCTTGTACTGCAGATTACTGCAATAAAGGTACCCTGCTGACTGCCTTCTCCTCTGTCCCCACCTTGTAGAAGGCGCAGCCCTCGGGGTCCAGGAGGCGGAGGGCTCCGAGCATGTCGAGTCGGCGGCACCTGTGCAGCCGACCAAAGGGCTCAGGAGGCCAGGAGAAGCAGGCAGAAAGGTCTGAGCAAAGCCACAAACCAATCGAAGCGACCGCAGATCTGATCCTTGCTTCCGATTGGTGCGCCTTCCCCATAGACTTAAACTGGGGTTTGCTGTACTATTCTGGCCGGGATTCTGCTTTTCTTTAAATTATTTTGAATTCCTCATAAAAAGTGCTGTTTTCTCTTACTTTGTGCCTGATTTATGGGCTGTTTTCTGTATTTTAAAATAAGTGTTACAGTCTTTTGAAATGCTGTGTGGGTTAGGCAGCTAGGCGCCTAACCTCCCCATACCCTCCCAGTCTATTGTTGTGCAAATCTTAAGTTTTAGCACCTTATTGCAGATTACTGCAATAAAGGTACCCTGCTGACTGCCTTCTCCTCTTTCCCCCACCTTGTAGAAGGCGCAGCCCTCGAGGTCCAGGGAGCGGAGGGGCTCCGAGCCGCCAGCGGGTCGGCGGCACCTGTGCAGCCGACCAAGGGTTCCAGGAGGCCAGGAGAAGCAGGCAGAAAGGTACGGGCAAAGCCACAAACCAATCGGAAAGTGACCGCAGTCTGTGCCTTGCTTCCGATTGGTGTGCCTTCCCCATAGACTTAAACTGGGGTTTGCTGCACTATTCTGGCCGGGATTTATGCTTTTCTTTAAATTATTTTGAATTTCTCATAAAAAGTGCTGTTTTCTCTTACTTTGTGCCTGATTTATGGGCTGTTTTTCTGTATTTTAAAATAAGTGTTACAGTCTTTTGAAATGCTGTGTGGGTTAGACATTTAGGCGCCTAACCCCCATACCCTCCCAGTCTATTGTTGTGCAAATCTTAAGTTTTAGCACCTTATTGCAGATTACTGCAATAAAGGTACCCTGCTGACTGCCTTCTCCTCTGTCCCCCACCTTGTAGAAGGCGCAGCCCTCGAGGTCCAGGGAGCGGAGGGGCTCCGAGCCACCAGCGGGTCGGCGGCACCTGTGCAGCCGACCAAGGGTTCAAGGAGGCCGGGAGAAGCAGGCAGAAAGGTACGGGCAAAGCCGCAAAATTTTGCCACCCCTCCCCTCCTGGTTGATTCCTTTTATACACTTTCTCCCACCATTTCTTAATCCGCCCATCCCTTTCCTTCCTCCCTTAACCCATACCTAACCTCCACAATGCTACTTTGCTTCCTTTGCTCCTGAGCCTCGCATCCCACCAATCCCTTATGATATTAATGTTATGCCCAGTGTCAAGATAAATAACTCAGTTAATATGACCTGCCCACTTCTGCCATCCACATTGGCCAACCAGGATTCATATTCACCCCGAACCACGTTTACAATGCAACCTCTGGGATATCCCACATAAGGCCACCCTAACAATTCAGCACAGCCCTGGCACCTTACTTGTATCATGGCTTTTTATTAACCCACTATGCCTGCCCATTAAATTATTATGCTATGATAAAATTCGCCCCTATATACCAGGACCATCACTCATCTCACAGCAGGCACCCAGGATTAGGAGGAAATGCTCTGACCACTCACTATCCCTGTCCCTTGGTGCCCTCCTCAAATTAATCTTCTACCTTCTGATCTGTTTTGGTACCATTGAAATAAATCCTGGCCCCATTGAAAGTTTATTTTCCCCTGCTGATCTATCCTCTATAAATGGCCTGAGCTTCTACACTTCAATGCCTGCAGCCTCTTAAAAAAATTCTCCGTAATACAGGCCTGGGTGGCACATACCCTGCCTGACTTTCTGGTCATCTCTGAATCTTGGCTCAGACCCTCGACCAAAGACAGTGTTGTAAACCTTACCAACTATCAGCTCTTCAGAGCAGATCACCCTTCCAGGGGTGGTGGGGTGCCCATATACATTAAGGACACCATCTCTGCTACCTGCCTCATCAACACATCCGAACCAAAGGAATTTGAATGTTTGTCAATCAAAATATCCCTTCCTAACTGTCTTCATTTAAATTGATTGGCTGCTATAGGCCCCCCTCAGCAGGCCTCAAATTACTATCTCACCTGGGGTCAATAGCCAATCTAGGCCCTGAAGATACCATCATCCTTGGTGATTTGAATTTAAACTGGCTATCTAATGCATCTGCACCATTGGTAACCTTTTGTGACACCTATGGCTTTACACAGCTAATTAAAGACCCAACCAGGGTTAACCTAAAAATTCTAGCAACAGCTCACTCCTGGATATTATGTTGGTAAACAAGCCTCACTTATATCGCATGCAGGAGTACTACCGAATGATGTAAGTGATCATTGTCCCATAGCTGGCATAAGATCTTCACTCAAACCACCCAACCCTGCTGAATTTGTCCTCAAAGGTCAAAAGGAGTTCAACATACCAGGATACCTCCATGACCTGAGTAACACAATATATTGGCAAGATTTCTACCTTACAACCTCAGTGGAAACAGCTCTCCAGATCTTAAAGGACATTATCACTAATGCTCTCAATATTCATGCACCACTCACCAATATCAGAACTAAAGCAAGGTCCTGCCCTGGTTCATCCACTGATCTTAAAACAGCCTTGCTAGCCAGAGACAAACTGTGGAAAAAGGCAAGAAAAACTAAGGATTCCAGAGACTGGATAAATTTCAGAAAAGCAAGAAATTCATGTACAACACAAATAAGATCTGCCAAAGCTGCCTATTATAGAGCTGAATTGGATGCCTCCTATAATAACCCAACCAGGCTCTGGGGAACTATAAAGGGTATCTTGGGCCAAAATTCTACTCTTGCCTTAACCTGCAAACTGCTACTAAATAACACAGAAATTACGGACAAACAAAAATCCTAAATACCTTCAATGACCACTTCACCACAGCTGGACTAGCATTTGACTCTTCACCTGCAAATCTCCTGAGATCTTCCTTGAACCTTCAATCCACCGTGGATCAAAGGCTACATCAACCTTCTCCTTCAACCCAATATCCTTGAAAGAAGTGGAAGATCTCCTCTCAATTTAGATACTTCAAAAGTGCAGTACAGACTCCTGGACCCTACTTCCTCAAGATTGCATCTCAAGTCTTATCTGCCCCCTCACTCATCTCTTCAATCTTTCCCTCACCACTGGATCCATTCCTCCACTTGGAAAACAGCTCAAGTAGTTCCTTTACTCAAATCTGGTGATCCCATGGACCTCAATAATTACAGGCCCATTTCCATCCTATCAGTTCTATCCAAGATGCTCGAAAAGTTAGTAAACTCACAATTAAGGGACTACCTGGATAACAATAACCTCCTAAATACAGCACAATCAGGATTTAGATCAAGGCATAGCACCATTTCGGCCTAGCCAAAGTAACCAACGACTGGCAGATTGCTATGGATAAGAAGAACAGTACCTGTGCTGTGTTCCTGGATTTGAGCAAAGCATTTGACACAGTGGATCATGAATCATTAATCTCTCCTTGGCTCACTAGGGTTGGATTCCCTTCACTCAATTGGTTCAAGTGCTATCTATCAGATAGGTCACAACTGGTAAAAATGGAAACTACCTATCCACCTTAAAACCACTGTTAAGAGGTGTACCATGAGCTCTATTCTTGGCCCCATCCTCTTTGCCATCTATATTAATAATATTGATGCTAACCTCACTCAATCCAACATCCATCTGTTTGCTGATGATACTGTATTATATGTTAGCAATCCTTCATTATCTAAAGCCTGTGAACTGCTACAGTCTGAATTTTCCATCCTACAACACAACCTACTGGATAAAAAACTACTTCTAAATGAAAAAAAAAAAAAAGCTATGTTCTTTACCTCAAAGAGTTGCTCTGCCACCCCACCATCCACCACCCTACAACTAACCACCTTACTTGGAGAGAAGCTGGAATTCGTTGATAGCTTCAAATACCTTGGAGTCTGGATTGATAACAAGCTTGACTATTCTGTCCATATTGAGGAGCTACTAAAGAAACTGAGACAAAGGCTTGGTTTATTTTTTAGAATAAAGCACTACCTCAACAGAGACTCCAAAAAAAGATTAATCCAGGCTTCATTCCTATCCCTCATTGACTATGCTGACTTTCTGTATGGACATTGTTTACTCCCCCTCTTAAATAAACTGGACACCCTATACCACAGGTCCATCAGATTCATTACTGACCTTCCCTTCAGCACCCATCATTACTCCCTTTATAAGGCAGTTAACTGGACATCACTACAACACAGAAGAAATAGGAATGCTGCAATTTGGATATTCAAAGCCTTATCAGGCAAGCTACCTACCTATATCTCAGACTGTTTTACTCAAATTACTTCTAGGCCATACAACCTAAGGATCAGCAAAATTATCATTCTTAAGGTCCCCAATGTCTGCATCCAGTTTGGGAGGGCTGCTATCAGCTACTCACTAGCAATTGTTTGGAATTCACTCCAAAAACCATGAAGCTAAATAACCTCCTACCTTAATATCCTTCAAAGATTATTCACCACCCTATTCCCAGAACTCTGAAACTGCTTCCACAAGGCCTAAACCCGGCCCTACCTACCCCCTTTCTTTTTCGTGTTCCTATATGCTGATAAAACTCCATTTCCAGTCCCAAGATTCACCCTCAAAATGCCTGCTAGGTCCTATAATCTACATATTACTCCTGATGTGCCCATTGCCTTCTGTCTCACAGATTAAAAAGTTTTAATGTGCCGTGTACATATGTATATTGTTATATATTAGCACTTATGTCATTGTATTACTGTTTATGTTACCCCTGTCATTGTATAACTGTTTATGCTACCCTTGTCAATGTATTAACACTTGCACTTCTTGACCACTCAGGTCCATCTTGTAAATGAGCTATGCTCAATGAAGTTCGCCTGATTAAATAAAGATTTTGATTGATTTGATTGATTGATTGATTGATTACAGTTCCTGCCAAGTGGAGCTTCTTGGTGCAAGAAAACTTCAATACTCTAATAGCATCTCTTACGGCAGAGGTAATTCATTGGAAGTGTTTCAACCTGTCTCTCCCTGGCAAAGTAGCAGCAGTTCATATGCTGCTCCTACCCTGGGTAGGGTACATACTCTGCAACCTCCCTAGTGAACTACTAAGCAAAGTGTTCCATCAGTTGGATAACATAATTTCATCCCTGTTATGGGAGGGCAAAATTCCACAATGGAGTCGTAGAAAGATGCAGGCACACTGGACAAGGGGAGGTCTGGGGCTCCCATGGCTGCAAGGTTATCATTGGGCATACATGTCTGCACAGGTGACCAAATGGTTTGTCCCCTCTCTTCATACCCCTCTGCAATGGGTTCAGTTAGAATCACAGTTGATGGGAAACATTCCATTAGGGGTGCTGTTTACCGCTGCCCCTCTTGATACCAGTAAGATCACCCCAGCTATGACCGAGACAAGGAAAGCATGGTTCAAACTCAGGATAGCCACCAAGACTCCAAAGACGTCTAGACCTGCGCCCTTTCAGTATCTGGCTCTCTGGCATAACCCACTCCTCACAGTGGACAATAAACCGATCCATTGGCCAAAGTGGGAGAGCAAGGGAATACGCACCATACAAGATTTATATATGCAGAACTCGAACACAATGATGTCTTTTGAACAAGTGAAGGTTAAATATTTCTTGCCAACCACTGATTTTTGGAGATACTTGTAGATCTGCAGTGCAGTACAAAACCTTAGCAGAACACTGAAAGTGGACCTAAAGTGTAGTTGGGTATCATCGCTCCATTGTAGAACCTCCCCCCAGGTCCTAGCAGGATAGTTCTATAGCACCTGGCGAGAGGTGCAGCCAGTTCACATAGAACCATGTTGGGTGGCATGGAGCAAAGATTTAGGCACACCCATACCCACAGGAACATGGTATCGATGTCTTCACCTAGCGCACTCCACATATCAAGATGTGAGGCACCAGCTGATGCAACTAAAGATCCTCCTCAGGTGGTATTGCACGCCTGCAGCTCTCCACTTATGGGGCATTTTGCCACTTACACAATGCTGGAGGTGCGGACAGGACCCAGCAAACATCCTGCATCTACTGTGTACATACCAGACCTTAACCGCCTTTTAGTCCGCCATATCAATGGATTGCTTTGGGATCCTGGGAACCCCCATAGACATCTATAACCCACTGATCCTATTGGGGGACTCTTCCCCCTTTGGCCCACTACAAAAGCCACACTCAAGTTGGTTATTGGTAGCTCTCCTAGAAGCAAAAAGACTTCTCCTGATGTCCTGGAGACAAGTCCAGCCACCCCCATTTCCATCTGGCATTCTGCCATGGCCAGACTAGCCATATTTGAAAGGCTTATGCACACCAATAGAGGGAAGTTAGTATTCTACTACCAGAAATGGGGACCATACCTAAACTCCGCCTATGTAAAGTTCCTCTTCCAGCACAATTTAATCCCCCTATCCCTCCCTGAATGGTGTGATCTGAATTCCCCAAAATCCTGGTTAATGGTCCTTACCCTGTGGGATGGGGGGGCGAAGTAATGAGACACTCCTGCATATTCTTCTTCTCTTTCTAGCTCTGTTTTCTTCCTTCAGATACTTAGTTTCCTTCAATGTTCTACTGTGCCTGTATTTTGTGGCAATCTAGTTTTGTAGTAGCCTTTCAGTATGTGAATATGTACCCACCCTTACAGATGGCTGGTTATAAGCTATGTACTTTATACATATTTTCAGAGTCTGCAGTTTAGCCAGTTGGCAACATACTTGTGATGGACAATTTAGGGTGAGAATTGTATGTTACATAGAGAATAAAAGTATGGGTCTGGGTGTGTAAATTCGAGTTTACACACACCAAGACCCATACTTTATTTTATATAGTTGCTGGGATATCCCTTTTCTCCACAGCAACTATATAAAATAAAAAAAAGATGTTCTTATGCGACCGCGGCAGTCTGCTTGCATCTCAGCATGTGTGGTCTGTCGGTCGCTTGCTTTTTACTCTTTTTTTCTATTTCATTTTTGTGGAGCCAACATGTTGAGGACATTTCCCTCATTTTGATTCCTTTCTGCCTGCCAGGCAGCACTTACCACAGTTAGAATAGCGGCTCACAGTGGGAAGGACAAGGCAGACAGTGGCTAGGAGGAAGACCTTCGGAGGTAGGGGTGCCTGCGCAGTGTGAAGGAAACGGGGTGCGTGTTCACCATTATAAATGCTCCTTTATAACACTGAATTATGCCATGGTTTCCCCTATGGGAAAAAGGACATCCCAGTCATTATTATTGAACTGTAAATAGTTAGGTACAACTTGACCTTTTGCCTACATAATGTTATGGCGCAGGTTGAGTGTATGTGTGGTGTATAAGAAAAAACTCAATAAAATCTTCTATGATAAAAAAAAAAGGAATCCCACTCGATGCTTCTAATGGAGGTGGGGGGGAGGGATGGAGATGGGGTGTTACTCGAGGTGGTAGGATGGGGTTCTAAACTAGGCTTTTCCTGCTCCATATTGCAAAGGGTACCTGTATTTCCTGCCTTATTTTTTTGAGCTAGAACTATAATTAGCCATTGTTCTGGGCCATCTGTCTGGTTTAGGGTATTATGTGTTGCCTTCCTACAGTTCTGGAAAGTGTGTCCAAGCTCCCCACATAAGTTATATTTGCTTTCATTGATGCAGTCAATGCCTACATGCCCAAGATCCCCACACACAGTACATCTATTTTTATCACATACGCTGTTTAAGTGCACCAGTGAACCACATTTGTAGCACTTTGTGGGTTGTCCTGCATAAAACAGAATTCCCCTATCCCTCCCCAAAAAGAAAGAGTTTGGCAGATGAATTATCCCAGTATCTGATGTTTGGAGCACGACTTTCACCTTTCAACCTCCAGTCCCTATGTTTTCTGATTCCAGGATGGCCTCAGGATCATCAATAACTGTGCAACATTGCTTTAACCATATGAGTAGATCTTGTACTCTAACCCCTTCATTTCTGAAAATAATTGTAATAACTTTGTGTGCAGGTTTTGATAGAGGGGTTGCTAAAAAGGGGGACCATAGAGATGATTTTTTTTAAAGCATTATACCTAGTCCAGAAACGCTCTAACCCCTGTGCTGTCTTAAAACTTAGATTGAAGGTGGTTTCACCTGAAATGTGAATTAAAGTGCATATTTCCATAGAAATAAAACTTCATGGATTCCTTTAGAAGTGTTTTGGCCACAAAAAAGTCTGTCTGGTTGGTCCTTCATACCCCAGTATAGGTCAAACGTGCCACATTATGTCTCTTTGCTGGGTATATGCGCATTTTAAACAAAGATGCAAAGGTTTTTAGTGCCATTTTATTAATAAGGTTAAAAGGCCTCGGTGGCACAAGATCTAAACCCTTGGGGCGTCCCCCATCAGGTTGCGTTGTTGTGTCTTTTAAACATTGCAGTACAGGATTTTGTGTTAGCTCCAGGCTAGAAGGAATCTCTACTTCAGGTACAGTCACATTTACTGTATTACTCCTATTAGGAAAGTTAAAGTCTGTAAGTGCTGGCATTTTTTATCGGAGAGTCTCCTGAGACACACTCCGCTGCCATCCTGCTGATTCCAGTGCTGTTCTAACTGATCAGCTCTCCTCCGATATATTATTTCTTTCTCCCACAGTGTGTCTTAGGCCAAGTGGATTGCTACTCAATTCTGCCATACCCAACACAGTTTCTGTGGATTCTTCAGGTATTTCAGCACAATTTGTTTTTTTCAACCGCATCAGCCTCCTCCATATATTCAGCCCAACTCGTCGGCTTACCTTTTGGTGATGCCATGTCAGCAGCTTTCAGTTGATTCATTTTCACAGACTTCTTTTCCTTGTCTGCTCTAAGGGCTCTCAGCTTAGTTTTCAGCTGTGCTTTCTTCTGAAAAAACAGTCTGTCCTCTTGCTCAAATGTTTTCCGTAGCAAAGTTTCCTCCTCTGAATTAACCACCATGTCATCCTGATTTACAAAGTCTTGCACTGCTTCCTCATTACTGGAACTGCTATCATTTGGTAAGTCTGGGATCATTTCAGTTTGTGCTAGTTCCACATCTTATAAAATACAGGCTTTTGTTAGGTCAGGTCTTACCAGCTTTCCTATGCCAGAAGTAGTCTCACCAATTTTTGTTTCTAAATCCTCAGTTCTTTGTAGATTTTCTGTTTCCATAAGTTCTTCCACCTCTGTACCCTTCAGCTTCTCATCCTCCATCTTGGCTGACTTCCAAGTGGGACAGCGTCTCCCCCTACTGGAAGCAATGCAGTAGGGAAATTTCCACAGTGCCCTGTCCAAATTTCCCCCATTTCACTAAAAATACCACCAACAGCTTAATCTGGCTCAATTTCAGTTGGTTACCATATGCATCCCCCTCCTCCCCGGTCACCCCTGAAAAAGGGACTTCCACTCTCAGTGGGCCTACCGGGTCAACAAAATTCAATAAATAAATCCACAGGAGGGGTGGAAAGGATGAGAAGGGACTTGGCAATGTTGGAGGAATGATCAAAAGTATGGCAGCTTAGATTCAATGCAAAGAAGTGCAAAGTAATGCACCTGGGAAACAAAAACCCAGGGAAAGTGTACACAATGTGGGGGGAGTATTACCAACATCAAAAATGGAATGCGACCTGGAAGTTATCATATCAGATACATAGATACATATACAGTGTCAGCGCATAAGGGCTTATGGCCCACCTAATCTGCCCATTTGAGTTTGTAACTTCAGTTTGTTTTCCTAGAACTCTGTTGCCTCTTACCCCTGACCTCCAGAATTCCTTTATGTCTATCCCATGCATTCTTAAATCCCGTGATTGTTTCAGCCCCCACCACTAACTCAGGCAGGGTGTTCCACTTGTCCACCACCCATTCTGTGAAGAAATTCTTCCTCACATTTCCTTTGAATCATCCTCCTTCCAATTTCATCCCATGCCCTCTAGTCCTGCAACATCTTTTTCGCTTATAAATAGTGTATTCTTGCACCCTGTTCTGCCCTGTAAGATACTTGTATGTCTCTATCATGTCTCCTCTCTCCCTCCTCTCCTCCAGGGAGTACATATTTAATTTCTTCAATCTGTCCTCATAGGACTTGTGATGCAATCCATGTACCATCTTTGTTGCCCTCCTCTGAACCTTCTCTACCCTGTCTATGTCCTTACGTAGGTAAGGTCTCCAGAACTGTACACTGCACTCCAGGTGGGGCCTCACTAGTGTCTTGTACAGTGGAATCATGACCTCCCTTTTCCTGATGGTGATGTCCCTGCCTATGCATCCCAGCATCCTATTTGCTTTACCTGCTGCCTTGTCACACTGTTTCCCTACCTTGAGGTCATCAGATATGATAACCCCAAGATCCCTTTCCTGCTTGGTGCATGCTATATCCTCACCCCCAACTGATATATTGTGCCAGGGTTTTTGTGCCCCATATGCATTATCTTGCACTTCTTTGCATTGAATTTCAACTGCCAAACCCCTGACCATTCTTTAAGGTTCTGCAGATCCCTTCTCATTCTGTCTACACCCTCTGGTGTGTCTACTCTGTTACAGAGCTTTGTGTCATCAGCGAACAGTGAAATTCTGCCTTCTAGGTCCTGCGCAATGTCACCAATGAAGATGTTGAATAGGACCGGTCCCAGCACTGATACCTGTGGTACCCCACTGGTCACTCTTCCCTCTGTGGAGTGACAGCCATTTACCACCACCCTCTGTGTCTTGCCACCCAGCCAGTTACCTACCCACCACATTACTGTCCTGCCCACACCCATATTCCCTAGTTTGTGTAATAGTCTTCTATGTGGCACAGTGTCAAAGGCCTTGCTGAAGTCCAGATAGGCCATGTCCACTGCCCTCCCCGATCCACCTTCCTAGTCACCCAGTCAAAAAATTCAATGAGGTTGGTCTGACATGACCTCCTCCTGGTGAAACCATGCTGTCTTGGATCCTGCAGTCCATTGACAACCAGATGTTCCACCAATCTCTCCTTCAGTAGTGCTTCCATGATCTTCCCCACTACCGAGGTGAGGCTGACTGGTCTGTAGTTTCCCACCTCCTCTTTGTTCCCACTTTTGTATAAGGGGACTACATCTGCTGTCCTCCAGTCTTTGGGTACCTCTCCTGTTTCCAGTGATTGGCTAAACAGGATAGCCAGAGGTTTAGCCACCACCTCTCTGAGTTCTTTAAGGACACTGGGGTACACCCCATCTGGCCCCATTGCTTTATCAACTCATATTACTTCCAGTTCCTTCAGGACCCTTTCTCGTGTAAAGGGACTTGTGTCCATTTCTGCACCATTCTCACCCCTTGTACTCCCTTCAGACCCATTACCCTCCTCTTCCTCAGTAAAGACTGAGCAGAAATACCTGTTCAGTATGTCAGCTTTACTGTTGTCATCCTCCACAGCCCCCATCCTCCCCTTCAGTCTCACTATCCTCCTTTGCCTTTCTTTTTCACTTATGTACCTGTAAAGATTTTGTCCCCTCTACCCACTGATTTTGCAATGTGCTCTTCTGTCTGAGCTTTGGCTTCCCTTACTGACCTCCCTGCCTCCCTTTGCTTCTCCTGTTACTTCTCCCTATCCTCTTCTGCCTGTGTATTTTTGTATTGCCTGAATGCAATCTTTTTGGCTTTTACTTTCTTTGCTACCTCTTTGGAAAACCATAATAGCCTCTTCTTCCTTTTCTGCTTGCTAACCTGCTTAATGCAAAATTCTGTTGCTCTTATAATCCCCATTTTAAATACTGCCCACTGTTCCTCAACCCCTGATTCCTGCCCCATTTCCCTTAATGCCTCTTTCAAGTATCTCCCCATTTTTCCAAAGTCTGCCCACCTAAAATCCAGGATACGTGTTTTTGTGTGGTTTGGTTCTTCTCCTTCTGTGATTTCAAACCACAATGACTGGTGGTCACTGTTCCCCAGGTGCTCCCCCACTGTTACCCCTATCACACTGTCCCTGTTTGTGAGCACAAGGTCCAGTATTGCCTTCTGCTGAGTTGGTTCCATGACCAGTTGCTTGAGGAAGGCACCCTGAAGGGAGTCCAGGATAAATCTGCTCCTAGTTGATGCTGCTGCTGGGATGCTCCAGTCCACATCTGGAATATTGAAGTCTCGAACCAGTACCACCTCACCATTGTCTGCCATCCTTTGGATGGCTAGCATCAGATCCCTATCTGTTTCTTCCTCCTGGGCTGGTGGTCTATAGACCACACCTGTGATGATGGCTGGCCCCATTTTCCTTTCCAGCTTAACCCACAATATCTCTCCCCCATTTTGTTCCTCCTAGATCTCTGTGGCCCTTATGTCATTTTTCACATACAGTGCCACTCCTTCTCCCTTCCTACCTGCCCGGTCTCTTCTGAATATGTTGTAGCCAGGAATGGCCATCTCCCAGTCATGGTTATCATTACACCAGGTTTCTGTGATGTCCACAATGTCCAGGTCTGACTGCACCATGATGACCTAAAGGTGGGCCAGCAATGTGAGAAGGCAGTAAGGATGGCTGGGGAGGGTACTGGGATGTATAGGGAAAGGCATCACCAGTAGAAAACTGGAAGTTGTTATCCCTTTGTACAGACAGTTGGTGAGATCCCATCTGGAGTAATGTGTGCATTTCTGGAGACCCCATCTCCTCAAGGACATAGACAGGATGGAGGCAGTTCAGAGGAGGGCAACTAAAATGGTGCAGGGTCTACAACAAAAGCTATATGAAGAGAGACTAAAGGAGCTTAATATGTATACCCTTGAGGAAAGGGGGGGCATTAAAGAACATTTAAAGTACCTCAAGGGAATCAGTAAAGTCCAAGACGGTAGCATCTTTCAGAAAAGGAGAAGTGCAAGAACAAGGGGGCACAATTTGAAGATAGAGAGGGGACAGCTCAAGGGCAATGTGAGGAAGTATTTTTTCACAGAAAGGGTGGTTGACGAGTGGAACTGCCTTCCTGATGAGGTTGTATGGTCAAAAACAGTGGGGGAATTCAAGAATGCATGGGAGAGTCATAAGGTAATTCTGGTGGGGGGTAGGAAGAAGTAGGTTGTGTGTTAACTGGGATCTACATCCTATCCAATAGGTAGGAAAATGGGCAGACTAGGTGGGCCAAATGGTCCTTATCTGCAGTCAAAGTCTATGTTCTATGTAAACCGCTGAGACCAAATCTACCTTATCCAGAGTAATGGAGACATCCAAGTCTCTCTTATGCTCCTCCAATATACCCCTCAACTGAATACCCCTGAAAAATCATCCATATCCCCTTGCTCTGGCTGTCACTCTGAGGAAAAGAGCTCTTGATAGAAAGAATAAAAGGTCTGCTCTATGTCAGACACTTTGGCTGACTCCCCCTAACTCCTTTTATTCTTATGGAAGAGGCAAAGACTGCCCCCAACTTCAACTTTAACTGTCAAGCCAACCATTTGCCAGCCTTATCTCCTTCAAAATAGGAACCCACCCTGGCAAGGAGAATTTGCCTTTCCAAGGTTTGAATGTTCAGTGTGCTGAACTCCATGCATGCTTTTTGGAGAGCCTGATAAACTCCAGGAGAGAGCTGATGCTTATGCTGGTTTTCACAAGTGACCACCTGTGCTTCTAGCTGTTTGAGCTACTCTGTATCGCACTGATTTTTGTATTTGGTGTATGCAATAACCCCCCCAAAAGAAGGCCTTGAGGGCCTTCCACTGAATGACATCACATGTATCCACCTCTCTTGTGGTGTCACAGAAATTTCTGAATGTTTTTATCTATAAGCACCCTAAATGCACCATCTTTTAATAGGGTGGGATCCGACTTCAATAATTTAATCTGCTGATCTTGGGTGCCAGCCCCTTCCCCTCACATATACTGAGATACATGATCCAAGACCACAATATTGCGTGCCAAAACTCTTCTACAAGCTGCAACACATTTTTTGACACTTGCAGCATGTCTGTATGAACATCTGAATTGTGTGCATGTGACTAAAACATATAATCTGTGGTGGTGGGGTAGTAAAACTGCCACACATCCACGAACCTGTTATCCCCCATGAATGCCATAAGGGCATCCGCACCTTTGTAAATGGTAGGATTATGAGATGCACTGTTGAGAACTCCATTAAACACACAGTTGCCATCACCCTCAGGATCGACTCCCCCTTCAAACTAGACATGTCTAGAGACAGTTTTGAAAACCAGTCCAGGGTGACAAGATTAAGACCATAAAAAGAGCCCTTTACAAACACTTGCCCATCCTATGGATAACTCGATTAGGATAAAATGGCCTCCAGGTTGTTCACCACCTTGGTGACAGTGCCTGCTTCATGAGGTAGAACCTGAACTGCTTTCCGCCTAGCTCAGGAATTTAGACATGCCCCAGACCAAATTCCTATCCTCAACCCATTTCTTTTGAAGAAATTGCAGTTCTCCTTCCATTGCATATTTTTTTTGAAACACACAATTTCGGCCTTGAATTTTCTATTACCACAGTATCTTTTTCCTCTTAATAACTGTTTTAAAACTGGGTTTTAAATATATTTATCTATGCTCATATGGCTAAATATTTAGCGGTACCATGATAGTACTGCTAACTCTTTCAACTTAGGAACATAGGTAAATATATTTAAAACTCAGTGGTATCTTTTCACAGTGAGGTGAGCTATTCCACCAAGCTGGACTCACAGTCACCAACCTCTTCTCCCAATGTCTGTCATAAAGGGATGTTCCCAACCCTAACATGTGAGCACAGTATTTCTCCAACCCCCAGTCCCTCCTCCACCCACCCTCCTTCCCTTCTTGAGAGTCTAAACCCAACCTGACTTTCCAAACACCCCCAATTAATGTAGACAAGCATTTCCAAATGTGCTGTTGGCACTCCCCAACACCACCCACCATACTTCCCACCCCCAGGTCCAAAGACATCAAATGTCACAGAACAGGTCCTACCCAAGTCACCCTTACTGAGTCTGTCAGTGCTGTGGGGGCTGCAGTAGCCAAATCAACATTGGAAATGGACTAAGTGGCCCAAGGGCTAAGCTCCAGGTGTGGCTACCAAATCCCTATGTTGCCCCAAAGCCTGTCTCTCCTTTTTCACTCACACTGCCAGTGCTACCACATTGTGGCTTCAAGAGACTAGGCTCTGGCTGACTGACCCCAAACAAAGTTGGAGGGATAACCCCCTAAGCACTGCACTGCAGCTAGTTCGAGCCCTGTGTTCCCCCCAAGCCATCACCCACAGTGGCCAAATGAGAGAATAACATCCTAAGTACATGCTCAACACAATCTTACAGTGATTAACTGGGTTGTGTGAGCTAACTTACAACATACTCACATATGTAATGTGCAACAAAGTGAGAAATAACAAAAACATTTAACAATTGAGTCCAAACATCTAATAACCAGGGGCAAGCAATTAAAGCAAGTAAAGCTAGGTCTCTTATACTATATCAGAAAGTTCCTTATCCCTGGCCAGCAACCTTCTCCTGCCCCTCCTTAATTATGTCTCTATTGTCTACTTCCCCCCAACACATCCCCCCATTTTCTCCAAACTCAGGTCTACATACAATAACATTGCATGCTTTGTGACCAGCATCCCCTGGATGACCCATCACTGTGCCCCTTATGCCTCCCTCAACTGGCTCACCCTTGAAGGCAGGTTCCACCTTAAAATGCTCTCTTTCCTAGACAAAGTTAACCGTAACCTGCTGCTGATCAGTGTTAACTCCCTTTTCCCCTTATTGGTTCCACAGCACAGTACAAGAAGGGCTGCCTGTCTTATCTTCAACACCCCCTTTTACCACATCAAGCATGCGCAGAACTACATCACATACAATAGCCCTACATTTTACAATAAACTGCCCTCTGAACTTCAGGCCTGTATTTCAATTTGCTCACTCACCTCCTCTCTCAAGGACCACCTCCTCCAATCCACCACCTGTGTCTTCCCTGGTAGGTAACCCCACCCCCAAATGTCCACCAACCCTTGAGTTATCTTAGAGTTTAAATGTATCAATATATTGGCTCTATTGTTGTGTGTTCTGTATTTTTTTTTCTAACCTAGATGCTCGTCTCATGTGCACTGTTCCTATTGTAAATACCATAAAAGTTAACAAATATTGTTTTTACCTTTTTCTCTGTATCATCTAATTTCTTTACTACTGGATGTTTATGAAAATGGGCATTTTTACTCACATACTTTCCAGTATAAAAACAACATTGGCTTGACTTGAAAAGAACACTTGTATCGGTCACCTCCACAGCTTATAGAAAGCCCTGTAACATGGCCAGTGCCTGCAGTGGGTAATGTCAGTCACGCTGCCCCCCTCCCCATAGCTAGCTACTACCCCCACCCTTTCTGGTTGGCACTAATAAAAGGAGTTATTCTGAGATCATGATGACCTTGCAGTCTTGCTCCTGTGGCCCAGAGAGACTCAAAGGTGGTAGGTGGTTATCTGGTGCCTTGCTGTCTGACTCTGCACTGCAAATCCATCAGTCTGTGTCACAGCGGACCTACTCAGCATAATGACAAGCCAGCAAGGGATCCCAGAGAGAGAGAGAGAGGGGAAGTGGCCCTAGGGAATGGCTTTTTTGACCACAGTAGTCCACAATAAATCATTCCCTTCACTGGCTCTCAGGTGCAATTATTGCTGTCCATTGACTCGATCTCCCCTTTGCAGCTGCTCTCTCTCTAGTCACATAATCCTTGGCCTTCATTACTGAAGTAAAGACTCTTGGTGCTTGCCTTGGCTTCAATACTCAGAGTTTGGATGGATAGAGTTGGTGATGTTGCTATCCTAGTCTTCTCAGCCACACCTTGAGCTCACTAAACTTCTGTCGCTCCTTTTCCGTGGCTGTAGTCTATGAAGACCATCACCTGGGCAAAGGTGATTAAGGCCCTTCTTTCCTGCTGCCCAAAGCACCCCTTCCTTCCTCTGGTAGTGAGGGAATTTCATTAAGAAATGCTGAGGCCTCTCTCCTGGCCTGGGCTTACCTCCAGGGGTTCTATGGGCATGCTCCACTTCAAAGGAGTGGCCCATGGCAGTGAGTTACAACTGGTCAATCAGCCAACCAGAAATAAAGTTCTATGTGCTCTGTCCCTTCAGCTCTTCTGGGAGCCCCACTATCCTTATGTTTAAGTGCCGGGGCCATTTTCTAGATCATTGAGTTTAGCTCTCAGCTCCACAAGCTGCTTTGCCATTTACTTGTGCTCCCAGCTCTACTCAGCAAGCTTGTCCTTTGTGATGCTCACCTGCTCCTTGACTTCAGGGATCCCAGTGGTGTGCGAGGCAATGGTACCACTCAGCCCTTCCCCAATTCCATAGAGATGAGCCATTTGAGTATTTATTTTAGTAAACTCCATTCACATCTTACCCCTCACAACAGTGAGTAGAGCTTCTAAGAAAGCATGCTGATCACTGGTGTCCTTTTCAGGCTATCTCTTTTGGCTGTTGCAGCCATGCTACTGGACCCCTATCTAGTCTCCTACTGAACAACGTGCTTGCCAGCAGAACCAAACTGAAGCCACAACTGTTTTTTTATTCTTTTGGACATCACTTACAAGCGATACAAATATTGCAAGCTTGCAAAGAACACTTGTCTTGCAGGGTGACCCTGATGACAGGGGATTTGTCATGCCTGAGGGAGAGCTCTATTTTCAGGTGTCCAACATTTTCTTTGGTCAGCACCCCCATTTTAAGTGTTTTTAACAAAATATTCATTCCACTTTTTATTTGGATCTGTGTGCATTTATATATGTTGGTTGACAAGTGAAGGGTTACACATCAGCATCTAAGCAAAGAATCACTGCAGCCCATCTGGTACTGACAGTATCACATTAGGGGCATAGTTCACAGAATCAGATACTAATTTTCTGGTCAGTGTTAGTCATGTGCTGCTGTAGTTTCCAGGCCATGGGTTAGGACCAAGCAGCAGTCAGACATAGCCAGAACAAAAATAGAAAAGAAAAAGTAGACTCTTCAGTGTTCCAGCTGCTGCTAAATGAAAAAGAGACATCAGGGACTGCTACTTTTGGGTGGACATGTGATGCAGTGTGTTGGAGGGGGAATCTTTCCTGTACAGAACCTGCAGTGAGGAAAAGAGAGGGACTGGAATCATGGAGAGATCACATTAAATGACGTTCATTGAATGTCATTTCCATTGCTAGAGACACATTATGAGTCTATAGGGTCCACCTGCAGTCAGTAACAAGTTTGAACTGTATCACCGTTCCACTGGATATGGATGTATTCTATGAATTAATTTCCTTAAAATGCAATCAAATATAAAGTTTAGGCATCCAGATTACATGTATTCATTAGCCTCAAATTATATGATGAGATCCTGTACATGCATAATTATCTAACATTAAGACAAGATACATAGAATGCAACAGGCACATCATATTACAGGATTTTACACACTATTATAACTGTTTATGTAATCAATCATTAATGTCATTAGTCTGAGCAATTTGAGCTTTTGAGCAACACATTTGTAATATTCTTAAAATAATCCATCAAAAGTTAGAAATTTTGTATAAGATTAAACACTACCTTATCTCAGAATCTAAAAGATCTTTGGCTAATAATCGCATGTTTTCTGTAAATGATGAAGTGGTCCTGGTCTACTCAGTGGCTACTGAGGGGGCACTATCCAGAACTGCAGTTATCTATAATAGTACATGTTTGTTACTGGTGTACTATCCTGTATACATCATTGCTAACGCTAATACTTCTTCACAGTATTCACAGTAGAAGTGGAAGTGGAGGGACCATGAAAAGGCACCTGGAGCTTTGAGAGAAGGAGATGGACAATAGTCCATTTTCTCAGGAGAATGTCTGGGAAGTATTCATCAACATGAAGATGGACAAAGCTATGAAGCCAGATGTGATACATCCAAGGGTGCTGAGGGAGCAGAAGAAGGTACTGGCTGCACATCTGATATACCTATTTAACAGGTCATTGGAGACTGGTATGGTTCTGTGGGACTGGAGAAGGGCAGAGGTAGCCCCACTTTGCAGAAGTGGTAGCAGGGAAGAAGAGGGCAATTATAGGCCTGTCAGCATGATATCAAAGATGGATAAATTAATGGAATCACTACTAAAGGAAAAGATTATGGGTTATCTTGTATCAAGTGGATTACAGGATCCAAGGCAGTATGGTTTCACAGGAGAAAGATCATACCAAACAAATCTGATAGATTTCTTTGACTGGATGACCAAAGAGTTGTAGCGGGGGGGAGCAGGATATGTGGCCTACCTGGATTTCAGCAAGGCGTTCAACACCATTCCACACAGCAGACTGGTGAGCAAGTAGGGGAACATGATGGTTGGGAATAAGATGGTAACCTGGGTAAGAAACTGGTTAGCAGATAGGACACAGAGGGTGGTGGTAAATGGAGTTCACTCAGAGGAAGGGAAGGTGACCAGTGAAGTGCATCAGGGATCAATGCTGGGACCGGTCCTCTTCAATGTCATTATAAGTGACAACTGGAAGGAGTATGACACTAAGCTCTGCAACAGAGTATACATAGAAACATAGACTTAGATGGCAGATAAGGACCGCTTGGCCCACCTAGTCTGCTCATTTCCCGACCTAGAGGATAAGCTGCAGATCCTATTTAACCAACAGCCCCATTTCTTCCTACCCACCACAAAAATTGCCTTATGTCTGTCCCATGCATTCTTGAATTCTCCCACAGTTTTAGACCCCACAACCTCCTCAGGAAGGCTGTTCCATGCATCCACCACCCTCTCTGTGAAAAAAATACTTCCTCACATTGCCCCTGAGCCATCCCCATCTATCTTTAGATTGTGTCCCCTTGTTCTTGCACATCTCTTTTTCTGAAAGATGCTACCCTCTTGGACTTTGTTGATTCCACTGAGGTACTTAAATATTTCTATCATGTCGCCACTTTCCCTCCTTTCCTCAAGGGTACACATATTAAGCTCCTTTAGTCTCTCCTCATATGGCTTCTCTTGCAGACCCTGTACCATTTTAGTTGCCCTCCTCTGAACTGCCTCCATGCTGTCTATGTCCTTGCGGAGATGGGGTCTCCAGAACTGGACTCAGTACTCCAGATGAGGTCTCACCAACTGTCTGTACAGGGGGATAACAACTTCCTCTTTTCTGCTGGTGATACCTCTCCCTATACATTCCAGTATCCCCCCAGCCCTCCCTACTGCTTTCTCACACTGCTTGCCAACCTTAAGGTCATCTAATATGATTACCCCTAGGTCTCTTTCCATTTTGGTTGTTGTTACTACCTCCCCCCCATTGAGCAATCTTCCCCTGGGTTTTTGTTTCCCAGGTGCATTACTTTGCACTTCTTTGCACTGAATCCAAGCTGCCATACTTCTGACCATTCCTCCAACCTTGCCAAGTCCTTTCTCATCCTTTCCATGCCTCCTTGTGTATCAACCCTGTTGCAGATCTTTGTGTCATCTCCAAAGAGGCACACTTTTCCTTCCAGTCCCTCTGATATGTTACTTATAAAGACATTAAAAAGGACTGGACCCAGTACTGAACCCTGTGGTACCCCACTAGTAACCTCTCTTTCTTCAGAGTGGACTCCATTTACAATTACTTTCTGTGTCTTGTTGTTCAACCAATGTTTTACCCAGGCTACCATCTTGGGACCCACTCCCAGGCTGGTTAATTTGACTACTAATCTTTTGTGTGGGACTGTGTCAAATGCCATGCTATAGTCTAGTTAGACCATGTCCACAGCCCCTCTCTGATCTACTACTTTGGTCACCCAGTCAAAGAAATCAATTAGATTCATCTGACATGACCTTCCCACTGTGAACCCATGCTGCCTTGGGTCCTGTGCCTCACTGGCCTCTAGGTAGTCAACAATTCTTTCCTTCAGAAGTGATTCCATCACTTTCCCTACCACAGAGGTCAAACTGACAGGTCTGTAGTTTCCTGCCTCCATCTTGGTCCCTTTTTTGTGAAGGGGAATCACATCCACCTTCTTCTAGTCCTCAGGTACCACGCCATCCTCCCACGATTTGTTAAAAAGCATAGTCAGTGATGTCACTAGTTCTCTGCTTAATTTTTTTAGAATTCTGGGGTGAATTCCATCTGGCCTCATTGCTTTGTCCACCTTCAGTTTTAGGAGTTCTTTCAGAACCCTTTCTTCTGTGAAAGGACTGGGATCAACCCCCCCCTCTTCAGAGTGCTTCTGTTAATTGGATTAGGCACCTCCCCCACTTCCTCTTTTGTGAATACTGAACAAAAGTATTCATTCAGTATCCCCGCTTTATCACTGTCACTCTCTGCCCACCCACCATCCATTCTATTCAGCCTCACTATCCCTCCCTTTGTCTTTCTATGCTCCCTGATATACCTATAACAAGTTTTATCCCACTTCTTAACCGAGTTAGCTATCTTTTCCTCAGTTTGTGCCTTTGCTATTCTGACTACCCTCCCTGCTTCCTTCTGCCTTAGCTAGTATAGTTCTCTGTCCTGCTTATTCTGTGTTTCCTTATACTTCCTAAATGCTATCTTTTTTCTCCCTAACCTTCACCGCCACCTCTTTTGAGAACCATAGTGGCTTTTTCTTTTGGTTTGATTTGTTTATTTGCTTCACACAAAGTCTTGTTGCCTCTGTGATGGCAGTTTTGATATTTGCCCATTGTTGCTCCATCCCTCCTTCTAATCTGTTTGCTAGTGCTTTTCTAAGACACTCTCCCATCTTGCCAAAGTCAGCCCTCCTGAAGTCCAGAACCCTCACTTTTGTATGGCTTGACTCTGTAGCAGAGTTTATCATGAACCACACTGTTTGGTGGTCACTTGTTCCCAAATTGCTACCCACTTCTAGATCTGAGATCCTCTCACTGTCCCCATTTGAGAGTATTTGGTCTAAGATTGCTCCCTCATGAGTGGGTTCCAAAACTAGCTGTTTGAGGCTTGCCACCTGAATGGCATCAAGAATTGCCCTGCTTTTGGATATAGCTTCCGCAAAGGTGCTCCAGTTAACATCTGGCATGTTAAGGTCCCCCATTAACAGTATCTCCCCTTTCCCTGCTATCATAAGTATGCCTTCTATCATATCCTTGTCCATTCCCTCCCCCTGACATGGGGGTTTATATACAACCCCTGTGCAGATTGTGGTGCCACTTCCAGTCTCTAAGGTGACCCACAGTGCCTCCACTCCTCCCTGTTTACTCTTTTGTTCAGTTGCTTTTATCCCTTCCCTTACATAGAGAGCTACACCCCCCTTCTGCCCTCACTGTCTCTCCTGTAGGTTGTGTACTCTGGTATGTTAACATCCCAGTCATGGTTCTCTGTGTACCATGTTTCTGTGACTGCTACAATATCCAGGCATCCCTCTTCTATCAAGGCCACCAGTTCAGGGAGCTTGTTGCCCAGACTATGGGCATTGGTACTCATTACCCTCCATTTCTCAATGGCTTTACCACTTTTTGCCCCATCTCTGGGGGGTGGAAAGGATGGGTATGGATCTGAGAAGACTGGAGGAGTAGTCAAGGGAATGGCACCTGGGTTTTAATGTGAAAAAGTGCAAAATAATGCACTTGGGCCATAGAATCCCAGAAGAGGTGTCCAAAATAGGCACAGTGACACTGGCCAAAACCAAGTAGGAAACAGACCTAAGGGTAATCATATCAGATGACCTGAAAGTGGCCAGACAGTGTGGCAAGGCACTTAGAAGAGCTAGTGGGATGTTGAGGTACATAGGAATGGTTATTATCAGCAGAACAAACTCTAGCCAAAGCCAATAGGGCTGTGAAGAGCTGTCAAGTTACCAAAGTTACACATCTGCATAGAAATTATTCAATGCCTCGGTGTAACTTGACCATTTTTTGGAGATGTTGCACCAAATTTTCAACATGCCATTTTTGAGACCCCTCCTCATGAAGAGTGCCAATGTTATTTTGTTCACTTGTCCTGAAAGGTGATTTTGCAGAGCAAACATGCTATTCCGTGCCAGAGGTGCGAAAACACATTTTGGGCAGGATGTGGAAAATGACAGCTATACTGTTTTGAAGGATGTGTGCAGAAATGGCAATGTTGGAAATGTGGAGTGGAAATATTAAAAATTGGTGAAGTTAGGAGTGTGCGTAGAAATTGCACAACACATGCTCATAACACAGTCATTTTTTTGAACTTTTTACCAAATTTGCAACCTGGGCTTCTTGGGACCATATCTCATGAACAGAGGCAGTGTCATTTTGTGAATTGGTCCCAAAAGGTGATCCCAGCAGCGACCACAAAATCACCTTTTGGGGCTGAGTAACAAAATGACAGTGACAGTTTACACAAGGTGGGGTCCCAAGAACCCATCATGAAAATTTGGGCCCAGAATACCAAAAAAATGGCTGTGTTATTGAGATAAGTTGAAACCCCCATTGAATGCCATTATAGCATGCTTACCTTTGATTCTTCATTTTGAGGTTCGGCTTTGAAGAGTGCAGATGTGACCAGGTTCAGAGAAGAAGATGATGTCAACCTCCAGAGGTAAGTATGGGCTGAGGGGGTGCAGGAATGTGGGTGCTCAGTGGATGGGTGGGAATGGGGCAGGGGAACTGGAATGATGATGAAGGACTGTTTTCTTTTTTACAGAAAAAAAACATGAGTGGAAGGATGATGAGGGACCATTTTCTTTTTTAAAGAAGAACAAGAAACAAGACAAATCTGGGCACACTGGTGTGGGCTCCCAGTGTGCTAAATGAGTCTGAAGGGTGAGTACACCATGGCGACATAGGGATTGGGCACCCCAGTGTTGGTGGAGTGGGGGAAAGGGAAAAAAGGGCTCACTGGGGTGGGATCCCAGTGTGCTGTTTGAGTTGGGGAGGTGCACATAATGCTGACATGGGGATTGGGTGCCCCAATGTCATCTGGGAGGGGATAATGATAAATATTTGGGTGCACTGAGGTAGGCTCCCAGTGTTCCACATGAGTTGGGGTGGTGTCACATAATGCCAACATGGAGACTGAGGACCCCAATGTTGGTACACAGACAGGAAAAGAGTGATCATGGAGGACAGCAACAGTTGGAGGCTGCGGGAGTTGTTTTTTTTGTACTTTGTTTTCCAGTGCTGGCAGGGGTAACGCAACTCCACATGTGTGTCACTTGTCCATGTGCAGTTGCGGTGAATGTCATTTTGCCATTCACAACATGCTGACATCAGCAGAACTGTGCATGAACTTGAGTCATGCATGCACAGTTCATGCACTGGAATGCGGAAGTAACAGCTAAAATAGTGCGGCTGTTATTCCATAGCAGCTGATCATGGAAGATGGTTTCAATCTCTGTTGGGCATTCAGAAGGATGCTTCCAAATGTCCAATGGAAGGTTCCATGAATGACCATTTTTAGAGCTATGATCTGATTCCAATTGGACTGTAGGCTCTGCCCAAAGCCTAAAATGGGAGGTGGTGCTTCCCCTGTATAAATCAATGATAAGGCCTCACCTTGAGTACTGCGTCCTATTCTGGAGACCACATCTCATGAAGGACATAGACAGAGTGGTGGTGGTCCAGAGAAAGATTACCAAACTGGTGCAGGGTCTGCATCAAAATCCCTATGAGTAGAGGCTTATGGAGATAAATGTGTACACCCTGTAGGAGAGGAGGGGAGGGGATGACATGATAGAGACCTAAGAAGGCTGTGTTGTAAATGTGGGGTGCATCGCTGTGCTGGTGGTGCTCAGGGTTGAAGTGCTGGATGCCACACCTGATGCCCCACTAGCAACACATGTTCAGGAGTGAGCACAGACCACTGGTGGTCAACAGGGGAGGAGAAGGATTGATCATTCCAGGGACAGCTCTCCTTTTCTGGGGAGAGGGGTGACTAGATGTTGGTGCATGCCTGGCCCCTGGCAGTGGCTGGCAGCTGGCACACCGACACTGCAGAAATTGGGTTAGAGGCAGTGCAGAAGCCTGATGGGGTGCATGCTCAGGAGCATGCATCGCACAGTCGCTGGTGTCTTTACACAGTCCATTCCTGAAGAAGAGGAACCAGGAAGAAAAAAACTCACAGCGGATGATGCAGGGAGCTTGCAGGTCCCACCCCCAAATAATCATGGCATGACTCCTGTACTGGATCTTGTCTTAGTGGGTGTGGAATCCCCCACTGACCCCACTGGGGGGGTAAGCCCTGGGGGGAGTGGGTCAGCATTGGCTGGTGGACATTGGGGGAGCAGGGCTGTGGCTTCCTCCAGATAGAGAGGACCATGGAGTAGGAGAACAAATAATTAAAAAAAAAATTGTGTCGGTGCAGATATTTAAGATTTCCACAGTTACTAGCATGCGCACCAAAATTGCAACAAGTGGGCATTATTTTGTCATTTTTTCATATGTTGACTCTAAATGTTAAACATAGTCTTTTTATCACCCCAATTCATGAACCCTGTAGGTGAACATTTTCAAATCCTTGTGAAAATGGCATTCCATGCCACAGGTGCAAAAACACATTATAGGCAGGATGCAAAAAATGGCAGCTGTACTAGTAATGAGGTGGTGTGATAAAAAGGCTATACTGAAAATTTGGAGTGAAAATATTGAAAATGACCAAAGTTACATGTGTGCATAGAAAATGTTTGAACGACCGGGTATAAGTCGGCCATTTTTTGGAGTTGTTTCACCAAGTTTTCAACATAGCCTTTTTGGGACTCCACCTCATGAAAAGTGCCACTGTCACTTCATTCACTCATCCCAAAATGTGATTTTTCAGAGCAGCTATGCCATTCTGTGTCACAGGTGCGAAAACACATTTCGGGCAGGATGTGAAAAATGACAGCTGTTCTTTTGTACTGTAAGGAGGTGTGAAAAAATGGTAACATTGAAAATCTGGAGTGAAAATATTAAACACTGGTGAAGTTAGGAGTATGAATAGAAACTGTGCAATGAACACTCATAACACAGTCATTAACACTGGCTTTTTTGGGCCCCACTTCATGAACAGTGGCACTGTTGTTTCGTTAATCAGTCCCAAAAGGTGATTCCATGCAGTGAATGCAAAATCACCTTTTGGGAACAAGTAATGAAATGACAGTGACAGTGTTCATGAGGTGGGACCCCAAGAACACCAGGTTAAAAATTTGGGGCCAAAATTCCTAGAAATGGTTGAGATATCAACCTAAGTTAAAAGCCCCATTGACTGCCATTATATGGCACTTATCTTTGATTCTTCAGTTTACCAGTCAGCTTTGAAGAGTGCAGACACATCCCGGCCTCAGAGGATGACAGCGTTGACCTCCAGAGGTAAGTATGGGGTAAGGGGGTAAGGGAGGTGGGTGCTAAGTGGGAGGGTGGGGATAGGGAGGAAACTGGGTAGAAGATGAGGGACCATTTTCTTTTTTACAGGTTAAAAAAAAGAGGTCAGGGACTGTTTTCTTTATCTACAGATACAAAAAAAATAAATGTGGGCACATTGGGGTGGGCTACCAGTGTGCCACATGAGTTGGGGTGTACATGATGCGAACATGGGGACTTGGCACCCCGATATTGGCACAGAAATGGGAAATGGAGGGTGTGGGATGGACAGCACACAGTAGGAGGGAGCAGGAAGGTTTGATTAGATGCCCAGGGTTGGGACAGGAGCAGGAAGGACAGCAGCAGTGGGAGGAAGCGGGAGGATTTAATGAAAGGTGCTGGGCTGGTGGGGGAATAGAGGGTGCAGGGTGGACTGCAGTAGCAGAAGAGTCTGCAGAGTTGCAATGTCAGCTATGAAAATGAAAGGAATGAAACACACTCTCTCATTGGTGTGGTTCATTTTTCTCAAGTGTGGCTGGCTTCCCGCTGTGAAATTACGATGGCCGCCACACTTGGCTTCAGTGGTCATTGGTGTGTCAGGATCAAGCCTGTAGTAAATCACCCTGTTGCAGATTCCTGTTGGAATTATGCAGTAATGAAGAAACAACTAACAAGTGGTTTCCAGAGTCTGATAATGATCTATTTCTGGTATATAAAGCAGGCTTATAACGAAATCAGTGATAAAACACCACTGAGGAGAACACCCAGATCTTCTTACCTAAAACTAGCGTCAGTCTCTTTTCAGAGAATACTAAGCAGAACAGTCATTCTTATACCTCTGATAATTGCTATAGAAACTAGTAAAAAGATGTAATAAATTAGCATAATTGGCTAATAGCAAAAATGGTGTAATTCGTACTAACAGGAACATGCAAGTAACAAAAACAGAGATAAGATAAGACAGAGAACTCTGTATTTAGCAAGGTCATGAGGACCATTATCTATAGTAGCTATGCTGCACTAAACCTAAAGATTGCAGCATTGCACAACTAATGATTGTAATTATACAATATCCACGATATCAGTGTCTCCTCGGTATGCTAGAAATACAGCAAGTTGCATAATGATTCTTAGTGAAACACAATAACTGTAGCAATATTAGTAATAAAAGCATGATAATTGTATATAAGCCACTGTAATTCATACAATATATATATATATATATATATATATATATATATACACACACACATATATTAGAGGCAAAAAAATCCTTTTAATGCATCAGTTAGGGTTGTTCCACAGTGACAAAAGCGAGGAAATTCAATGTTAGGGTTGAAACCCCCTTTCCACACCTCCAGCCCACCCCCTCAACTGGAATGGGGTTGCGCATTAGGATCATTGGCCCTAAGTGTCACCCCATCACATGTGGAAAGAAGCTGAGGAATAGGAGAATGGGGTGTCATTTAGGACTGATGACCCCAATGCACACCCCAATTCCTCACCTCTAATTTCCCTTCTTTTTGAGAATGATAATGAGAAATAGTGAATGTAATGCAGCAGCGGGAGAGTGGGGGTGATGTCTTGTCGCATTGTAACATTGTACCTACAAACGCAAATCGTAATGCGCGTGGTGATGCAAAGCGAAACAGAAAGAGGAACAGTACTGTAGACAGAAAGGTTAAAAACAACGGAAATGCAACCGCAAATGAAAACGCAAAGGGTAACGCACATGGTGACATAAACATGAATGGTAAGGGAAACGGGTACGGAACTGCAAGCAGAAATGGTAATGGTAAGAGTAATGTAAGCGCACAGGCTGGTTTTACTCAAAAGCTGTATAGAGAAAGACAGTGAGTAGAAAGAATGCATGCAAAATAATGACTCTCGGAACACAAAAATCAGTAGTTGTAATAGTAAATTGCTTATATCTCAGTAACCGTAAGACATGGAAAAAAAATGTAAAAGTTATATGTATTATCACTTTTCTGGCTAGTTTTATACATAGATTTTTCAACAAAAATTCCGTATCTTGCACCGCTTTCGAGATACGGGCCCTCAAAGGCGCGGCGAATGCCGTAATTTTATCCTATGGGAAAAAAACAGAAGTTCGGACTGCCATAACTTTTGAACAGTTTAATATTTTTTCACAAAATCTTTGAAAGGAACATCGGGGACCCCGGCCGCACATTCCCTGAAGATTTTGGGCCAGTCGCGCAAACCATGCGACCTGTAGGAGCGACTGTAGAATTCCAGAAAAAGCATAAATGCACGCGCAGATCATGCTTAATAACTCTGCAGCTGTGTATCCAACTGGTACAGAACTTGGCAGATCCCAAGGCGTATGTGTCTTGATCGTGTATTCCAAATTTCAGGCAAATCCGTCAAATGGTTGCAAAGTTAATAAGGTGCAAAATTTTGGGTTTAACATGTAAATGGCTCCTCTACCATTATATATATATATATATAGTATTGTGATTATATAACAAGAATACAGCAAAAAGCATTGTAATTTGTAACAGCAATTCTAATAGAACAGTAGAACTCCGATCCTAACACTCATGCTTATATGATAAGTGCCTGTACCCTAAATATTACTGTCTGTGAGATGGAGGCCCAATCAGGAGTGCTGGCCTATGGATAACAAGCCCACTGTACAGTGCTCTGCATTGGACTCATCCCTGAGAAACCTCTCAAATGTGGTATTGTCCCAAGATGTTTCTTGCACAAGTACAAGGAAAACTAATAACATGGCTTTGTTTAAGACTTGGTTAGTCAGACCTGTAGGATAAATGTTCTTACTATACTTGCTAAGACTCACCATATGTTGTAATGTTTACATTGTAGTTTTGTACTGCACAGTGTAATGTTTGTAAAATCTCTGTTTGTCACAGGTCACATGTAAAAATGGACAGTTATGCTCTTCTTGCTTACAGGGCTAATAAATATATGAAATGAAAAAGCCTTTACTTTATGTTGGGAGTAGTTAGCACAAATTAAGCATTTACATTACTAAAGGTCCTGGATACTGAGGAAAGCATTGTCCTGGGTGCTCTATAGCCTAGATTCTTAAGGCAAATAGCTTTTGTAAAATCTTGTCTTCTAGCAACAATATGCAGCTTGTCACTTATGTCTTGCATTTTAACAGACATTTAGCAAACTTCTTATGTAAACCCTAACTTTATATCCGGGGGCTCAAGACTGATAGTGAACTATCACCTTATTTCTATATTATTGCCATTATGTAAACTGTTGGGAAAGCATTGTCAGCACAATTTATTTGATCTCTTGAAAATATAATTTACTAGCAAGTTATCATCATGGTTTCAGAAAAGGGCATGGTACTAATTTTGCACTGGTCAGGTCCACTAATGACACCAGTAGGGCCTAGGATCAGGACTAACTGACTGTTTCTGTATTTGTGAATCTGACCAAATCATAAAATACTGTATGAACTGCTGGGCACTCTTCTTTCTAATGTGGACGTGTCTTTTTTTTTTTACTTTCTGTTTATTCTTCCCCAAGCTGGCAGCTGTCCTCAGTGTTTCTGAACAGCCCAAACCTGTCACCCCCACCATCTCCCAGGACTTACCTTACCCCATGAGTGTAGCCCAGTTGTATCTCCTCAGTACTGTGAAGGTCTTCCAGCTGGACCAATTCTGTCAGAAATGCTTCAAATGATGCTTTCAGATTGAGCCTAGGTCAGTCAGGTGCAGGATGTCGGGTCTGCGGGCTGTCCAGAGCAGTTATGGAGCATGGCTGTTTTTTCTATTTTCCGCTAATCCTCCATGGATGCTGCCTGATGAATGTGATCACCCTAAGCATGTATGTCCATTCAGCCAATCAACTGTCTCCAACTCTAGAAATACACTCCTGTCTACACCGCCACCTGTTGAGACCCAGGTGACGGTGACAGGGAGGCAATGATCCCCTCTCCCTCCCTGGAGAGGAAGAACATCATGTAGGATGCTCAATCCTCCTTCCTTGGCTACCTTTTCAACAACCCATGCTTGTTCCTGAACCCAGGTCTTCGACATCATGAGCGGTAGCAGTACTATAGTGTATGGTGGAACGCTGTTCCGCATGGAAATCCATGCCTGGAACAGCGTTGTTGTCCTTCACTCGGTGCGTCCCGATCTTGTTCAGCGCACCCAGCGCCACCGCAGCACAACAAGATCGGAACACATTCGCGTTATTTTAATAGAGCGAGAAAGCGGCGCGCACGGCAACACGGAAGGCGGCACTTTGGCGGCAGACACAGAAGTAAGCTTTTTTTTCCCCAGTGTTCACGAGTGGTATTTATGGTTGCCCATACACTATAAAAGATTGTGTATGAGCAACCATACACAAACAAGGCAGTTTTGCGATCTTGAGGTTTCCGTGGTAACGGACCTCTCGAGCTATGCTCTCGAGGTCTCAGGTTACCACGGAAACCTCTCGATCGCAACTGCCTTGTTGTGTATGCTTGCGCATACACAATCCTCTATGTTGCACTGGTGGGCTAGCTAACACTGGTGTGCTTGACACTACATTAACATTAGTAATAACTATCTACCAGATAGAACTTAAAAAGTTAAATGGGGCAAATATATTTTGGACAACTCTTCCCCTTACATCAAGGTGCCTCGAAGTTCTATGTTAGGTCCATTACTGTTCTCAGTGTTCATATACACTTTACTGTCTGCAACTACAAACTGCAGTATTCTACTCTGTGCAGATGACTTGCTAGTTTACAGCAGTTCAAAAAATTCTATTGAACTAAGCTCCCAAATCAGTGCTGACTTTGAAAGCATACATCAAGGATTCTCCAATAATAACTGATTATGACTTATCAAAAAACAAAAATTATAGCATTTGTTTTAGAAATCAAAATTAAAGGTGTAAGCATAATACAGAACAGATTTGCTGTACTAGTGTAAAATATACTATATATATATATATATATATATATATATATATAAATATAATATCTTTGCCACTGTTTGACAGATTTGCTTGAAATTTGGAAGGCCCAGAGCAGTAGCATAGATCTTGAGATCTGCCAAGTTTCATATCAGTCGGATATATGGTTGCGGAGTTATTAAGTGACATTCCGTAGCACATTTATGCTTTTTTGCACATTCTTTGCTCGCACCTACAGATCGCACAATCTGATTGATTGGTCCAAAAACTTCAGGGAACATACGGTAGTGGTCCCTGATGTGCCTTTTGAAGATTATGCGAAAAAATATTCAACGGTTCAAAAGTTATTCAAAAAACAAATTTACCATTGTAGTCAATGGAAAAAGTTATCAAAAAGTTTGACAGTGTCACAAATGGAGCTTTTAGTGTTGCAAATGACCCCAGTAGTGTCACAAATCCACCATTTTGTTTTCAGTTACTGATCACAGAAATGCCTGACATTTAAAATTGGGACCCTCTAGGGACACAATTCTTTTAGTGCTTACCTAGTCAAGCCCTGAGAATGCTAGCCATGTCTTTATTTTGGGGTTAAACACCCTAGAAATATGTTTTTGAAATTTTTGGGAAAAGTAGTGTCACAAAGTAGTGTCAAACCTGCAACACTTGCATGATTTTTTTTGCAGAAGTGTCGTGGTTTGCGACACTACTATTCGACACTGTGGGGAAAATAACAGGAATACTTTGCCACCCTGCTGCAAAACACTGGTTTGGTCTTTTGTGCTGAAATTTGGATAGAAGAAAGCTAACATCCCACAGATGTGCCTTTATGTGGTTTGGTGACAAAATATTACAAAGATGGAAAGTTATGCTGCTCTGAAGTATGTGCTTCTTCCCATATACTAACACTGTGGCGTCCACTGCGCCTTTTGGGGCCCGTATCTCAGAAACGGTTCGAGATACGGACTTTTCATCACAAAAATGCTTTGACCCCCCACTAGGGGGCTAAGTGCAAAACTAGCCAGGAAATTCATAATTTATATGAAATTTTAATTTTTTTTCTACGTCGTACGGTTCCTGTGATATAAGCAATTTAGTATTCCAAGTGTTCATTTTCTGGTGCAAGGCCCATTATTATTCATACATTCTTTGTACTCACTGTGTTTCTCTATGAAGCTGTTGGGGGAAAACCAGGGTGTGTGCTTCTGTTACTGTTACCCTTTAACGTTTCCACTAGCGTTCCCATATCCATTTGCATTAGTGTTCCCATGTGCTCCACTGTGTCCGTTACCCTTTGCATTTTCATTTGCCCTTGCATTTTCATTACTGTTACCATTTGCATTTCTAATACTCTTTGTGTTTGCATTTTAATTTGTGTCACCATGCACATTTTCATTTGCATTTGCAGCTGCCCTTCTGTTTGCATTTCTGTTTCTTTTGCCATTATTGTTACTGTTACCATTATTATTTGTGTTTCCAATTGCATTACCTCGACCATGCGTGTTACAGTTTGCGTTTCAATATGCAGTTGCATTCGCGTCTCCGTTTGCATTACTGTTTGCTTTGGAGTCACTTTATGTTTCTATTACCATTTGCATAACAATTTATGTTTGCATCACCATATGTGTTACCATTTTTGTTTGCATTTGTGTTGCAGTTTTCATGCCTATGTGACAAAAAAATCATGTGGTTGGAGCATGGGGCCCAAAGGGCTCGTGCTCCCACAACCACATTCCATTCACTATTTAAAGTCCTCATTCTCAAAAAGAAAGGGAGTTCATGGCAAAAAAATCAGTTTAATGCATCAGTTAGGGTTGATCCACAGTGACAAAAACAAAGGAAATTCAATGTTAGGGTTGAAAACCCCTCCTTACATCTCCCCACCCGCCCCCAACGGCATCATTTGCATATATGATTTGCATTAACCTTTGCATTTCTGTGTGCTCCACCCTCCGCACCAGAGCAGAGAGAGAGGCACAGCAAAAGTAAAGATATGGGCACATATAGTATATCTTGCTGATTGCAGGTGCACACAAGTTAGGACAGTTAGGAGTTGGACAGCCTCAGCCAGGAAGTGCCCCCCAGACCAGGTACTGCATCCTGAGTGGAGATCCACAGGAAAACAAAGGCCATGGACATCAACGGTACATCTCATTGACTGCAGGTACACACAAGTTAGGACAGTTAGGAGTTGCATGGCCTCAGCCAGGCAATGCCTTCCCCCCAGACCAGGTACTCTATTGTGAGTGGAGAGGCACAGGAAAGAAAGGCCTTGGACATCAATGGTACTCCTCCCAGATTGCAGGAACATACAAGTTAACACAGGAGTTGCGAAGTCTCAACCAAGCAATGCCGCCACCCAGACCAGGTACTGCATCCTGAGTGGAGAGCCACAGCAAAACTGAGGCCATGGGCATCAATGATACACCTCTCTGAGTGCATGTGGACACAAGTTGCCACAGTTAGGAGGTGCATGGCCTCAGCCAGGCAGTGCCCACCACAGACCAGGTAGTACAACCTGAGTGGAGAGCCACAGGAAAACAATGGCCATGGACATCAACGGTACACCTCTCTGAGTGCATGTGCACACAAGTTTCCACAGTTAGGAGTTGCACAGCCTCAGCCAGACAGTGCCCCCCCAAACCAGATAGTGCATCCTGAGTGGAGAGCCACAGGAAAACAAAGGCCATGGACATCAATGATACACCTCACTGATTGCAGATACACAGAAAATTAGGACAGTTAGGAGTTGCACGGCCTCAGCCTGGCAAGGACCCATGAGACCAGGTACTGCATCCTGAGTGGAGAGCTACAGCAAAACTGAGGCCATGGACATCAACGGTACACTTCTCTGATTGCAGGTGCACACAACTTACCACAGTAAGGAGTTGCATGGCTTCAGCCAGGCAATGCCCCCCACACCCACAGACCACGTAGTGCATCCTGAGTGGAGAGCCACAGGAAAACAAAGACAATGGATATCAATGGTGCACCTCTCTGACTGGAGGTACACACAAGTTAAGACAGTTAGAACTTACACAGCCTCAGCTAGGCAATGCCCCCCCAGACCAGGTACTGCATCCTGAATGGAGAGCTACAGCCAAACTGAGGCCATGGACATCAACGGATACACCTCTCTGACTTCAGGTGCACACAAGCAACTACAGTTAGGAGTTGCACAGCTTGAGCCAGGTAATGCCCTCCACCCCCCCAGATCAGGTACTACATCCTGAGTGGAGAGCCAGAGCAAAATTGAGGCCATGAACATCATCGGTACACCTGTCTGATGGCAGGTGTACACAAAGTTAGGACAGTTAGAAGTTGGAAGGCCTCAGTCAGGCAGTGCCCTCTGAGAAGAGGTACTGCATCCTGAGTGGAGAGCCACAGGAAAACAAAGGCCATGGATTTAATGGTACACCTCCCTGATTGCAGGTACAGACAAGTTAGGACAGTTAGGAGTTGCGTGGCCTCAGCTAGGCAATGCCCCCAGACCAAGTACTGCATCCTGAGTGGAGAGTCACAGGAAAACCAAGGCCATGGACATCAATGGTACACCTCACTGATGGCAGGTAGACACAAAATAGGACAGTTAGGAGTTGCACAGCCTCAGCCAGAAAATGCCCCCCAGACCAGGTACTGTATCCTGAGTGGAGAGGCAAAGGAAAGAAAGACCACGGGCAACAACGGTACTGTTCCCTGATTGCAGGTACAAAGAGAAGTTAACACACATAGGAGTTGCGTGGCCTCGGCCAGGCAATGCCCCCTCCAGGCAAGGTCCTGCATCCTGAGTGGAGAGCCACAGCAAAACTGAGGCCATGGATGTCAATGGTACATCTCTCTGATTGCAGGTGCATTCAAGTTACCACAGTTAGGAGTTGCATGTCATCTGCCAGGCAATGCTCCCCACCCGCAGACCAGGTAGTGCATCCTGATGGAGAGTCACAGCAAAACTGAGGCCATGGACATCATTATTACACCTCTCTGATTGCAGGTGTACACAAGTTAGGACAGTTAGGAGTTGCATGGCCTCAGCCAGGCAATGCCCCCCAAGACCAGGTACTGCATCCTGAGTAGAGCGCCACAGGAAAACAAAGGCTATGGATATCAATGGTACACCTCCCTGATTACAGGTACACACAAGGTTAGGACAGTTAGGAGTTGCATGACCTCAGCTAGGCAATGCCCCCCCAGACCAGGTACTGCATCCTGAGTGGAGAGCTACAGCAAAACTGAGGCCATGAAGATAAACGGTACATGTCCCGAATTTCAGGTACACACAAGTTAGCACAGTTAGGAGTTGGACAGCCTCAGCCAGGCAATGACCCCCCCCAGACCAGGTACCTTATCCTGAGTAGAGAGACACAGCAAAACTGAGGCCATGGACATCAGTGGTACACCTCTCTGATTGCAGGTGCACACAAGTTAGGACAGTTAGGAGATGCAAGGAGTCAGCCAGGAAATGCCCCCCCCAGACTAGGTACTGCATCCTGAGTGGAGAGCCACAGCAAGACTGAGGCCATGGACATCAATTGTGCACCTCCCTGATTGCAGGTGCACACTGGTTAGCACAGTTAGGGGTTGCACGGCATCAGCCAGGCAATGCCCTCCACCCACCAGACCAGGTACTGCATGTTGAGTGGAAAGCCACCAGAAAACAAAGGCCATGGATATCAATGGTGTACATTCCTGATTGCTGGTACACATAAGTTAGGACAGTTAGGAGTTGCATGGCCTCAGCTAGGCAATGCCCCCCCAGACTAGGTACTGCATCTTGAGTGGAGAGCCACAGAAAAACTGAGGCCATGGACATCAGTGATACACCTCTCTGATTGCAGGTGCACACAAGTTACCACAGTTAAGAGTTGCATGGCCTCAGGCAGGCAATGTCCCCCCCAACAGATCAGGTACTGCATCCTGAGTGGAGAGCCATGGCAAAACTGAGGCCATGGACATCAACAGTAAACCTCCCTGATTGCAGATGTGCAGAAGTTACCACAGTTAGGACATGCATGGTCTCAGCAAGGGAATTCTCCCCCAAGTAGGTATTGCTTCCTCAGTGGATAGCCACAGCAGAACTACAGGTTTTGACATGTACGGTAGAACTACCCGATTTCAGGTGCAGCCAAGTTAGAATGCTGAGGAGTTGCATGGACTCAGCCAGGCAATGCCCTCTGCCCACCCTGGCAGGTACTGTATCCTCAGTAGAGAGCCACAACAAAATTATAGTCATGGACATCAACAGTAGATCTGTGTGATTGGAGGTGCATACAACTTACTTTACTGAGGGGTTTCATGGACTCAGCTAATCAATGGTCAGCCCCACCACCCAGAATAGCTGCTGCATCCTGAATGGGTTGACACAGGAGAACTAAATATATGGACATTCATGATATGTCTCTGTCATACCAACAGCAGACTACTTACGACGCTGATGGCTTACACAGCCTTAGCCAGGGAATGCACCCACGCCTCACAGGCCTAGTAGTGTTCAGTAAGCAAGAGGGATGACCATCAATGGTATGTCAGTTTTTTTACAAGATGAGAACCACTTAGAATACTTTCTGTTTTTCAAAATACTAATAGCTTTAGAACAGATACAATAAACACAAATGTTTTTTTTTTTTGCAAACATATTTAGAAAAAAAGTATGTTGTATAAAATATTGTTTTGTAAAAACATATAGATTTATGATTGCAATTTTTTAAAACATAATGTAGAAACAAAAAATACATTCTTTACGTATAAAAATATTGATTATAGAAAAATAAATTTTCTGTTGTATGATTGCAATTTTTTTAAATATAATTTAGAAAAAATACATTCATTCTGTATAAAAAAATATTGATTATGAAAAATATAAATGTTCTGTTGTTTATTGATAGAGAGGGAGGTGTGCTGTCTTGATTGAGGTGGCTCAGGACAGGAAGCTGGATATGTGTGGAGGTGCAGGGGAAGTGGAAGGTGCTGCACCATCGAGGAGATACTGGAGAACTGTAGAGGCCCTTCAGCTGTGGGCAGGGAGACTAGATGGTAGTTGAACAGGTGAAGCAGTGCTGCTGTGGGTGCTGGCATCTGTGACTGTGTCAACTGGCTAGAACAGAAGGTTGACCGTGCCCTGTTGTGCCTTTAATAGGGGCAACATTTGTTTTTGTCCCTGTCTCAGGCTGGCAACTTCTTCTGTGAGCCGGTCAACTTTCTGTTCAAGTCAATGTACTGTACACAGTCACAGTGCACAGGAGCACGATGGAGTTGTTGGAATATCTGTGAACAGAAAAATAATGTATGAACATGTTACAGTGATACGTGTACTTTACTGCTTTTGTTCATGATTTGATTAGAACAGCAATAGTATCGTGAGTGAGATGCTCATTTGGATTTTAAGTTAAGTCATAGATAATGCTGTTACATGTGTATGAAAGCACTACAAGACAAGTCAGGATTTTCAGTACTTCCATAGATGTACAGTAGTCATACAGTACACCTACTGATGAAGAACAGTTAACGGTCATGACTGGAGAATCATATTACTAGTTAGGAGTTGAGGAGGTAGATAAGGTCAGTCAGGGAATGTACATAGGTCTGGTAGGCCAGGATTTGCACCCAGTGTGTAGGCAACAATGGATGGTACTCGTTTACCTGAAAAGATATGTCTTCTACTCATGACCAAAAACTCTGTTTAATGCATCAGTTATGGTTGTTCCTCAGCGACAAAAGCGAGGAAATTTGATGTTAGGTTTGGAAGCCCCCCCTTGTGCCCCTCACCCCCTCACATAACTGGCATTGGGGTCATCAGCCTTAACTCTTGCCCCATTCCATGTGTAAACACGCTGAGGTGGTGAAGTATAGGAGAATGGGGTGATAGTTAGGACCAATGACTCTAATGCACATCTGAGGACATGGAGATGTTAAACCGAGATCCCATCTGCCTGGATTGGTGGAAGTTCAGGTGGATGTTAAAGATCCCAAGGCACTTATTGAAAAGAGTAGGGGACATTTTTATTAAGCAAACAAAAACCATAACACAAGGAGGAAAAAAAATACAAAATGAAAGAAAAAAAGAGGTATGATACATGGAGCATGGAATTCATAGACATGTTAACATAATGCATGTAAAAATAAAGGAAAAAAAACGAAGGAACAGGAATGAGTTTAACCTACCCAGTCCACATGTTTCCAAAGCAAAGTACCTACTTTGTTCCCCAAAGTATTGAATTCATAAGTATACAGTGCATCCAATTCATCCTGTATGTGAAAAAAAAACTTCTTGCAAAGATAAATACTTATTCTGTAGTATTCGTAAGCAACGTGCTTGCCAAATATGCCACTTAAGGCATGCTAATATCACGTACACAGTACTTTTATTCCATTTACACCATACCCTTGGAATTTGTCCTAGTATCAAAAAATCATACGTAATAAACTCAAAAAGCGGTTCACCCCACCAATGTGCCAAAGCAGACCAAAAGGAGTTTGTGTGCACACATTCAAAAAATAAGTGCTGTATCGTCTCAAGCTGTCCCTGACAGGAAGATTCTGGACACAACCTTTCACACAATTGCTTATGCTTGTGATTTGCTCTTACATTTAGTTTCTGGTGAGCACATAACCAAACTACATCTCGCATCTTTTCCGGTATCCTAGGTTCAGTCATACTGGCTAGCAGGAAAGACTTATCTATACAAGTAGAAACAACAAAAAGGGGATCCTCAAAGTAACAGGCCGAAACAATATGATTATAAAAGGAATTCAGCTCTTGAGTCACAGACCAACTAAGTTCAATTTTCCATAATCTAATTTATTTAAGCTTATATTGAACATACAAAGGAAGCTGTTTATCTACAGGGTGCCATTTCCCTCGACCTCAAGCTGCTAAAAAAGGGGCTCCCCACAGGGACATGCACATATTTCCCATGTCAGTTTGTTTGATCAAAAGAGGCTGAATAGAAGTGTAAAAAAAATTTCCAAAGAAATGAACAATAGGATGCATCATCCCCAAGCCTCCCTCTTTCCAAGGTCTGTACATGTGTGCTCTCTTCACTACCCCACAGTAGCTGAAAAAAAAAGACCCAGGATTTTAGAATGCATATCAAAAGGTAAAGGAAAAATACGGGACAGAAATAAAAAAAGTGGGGCTCTAACCATTAGGCTACAGGCAATCAAGGATGGAAATGAGAAAGGAAAAGTGTGGCCTACTGGGATTCGAACCTCAGATCTCTGGTATGCCGTTCTAGCATTCTAACCATTAAGCTACAGGCAATCAAGGATGGAAATGAGAAAGGAAAAGTGTGGCCTACTGGGATTCGAACCTAATCAAGGATTCCTCAGATGCTTTGACTAGTGAGCATGTAGCTTAGTGGTTAGAGTACTGGAATGACATACCATGAGATCTGAGGTTCGAATCCCAGTAGGCCACACTTTTCCTTTCTCATTTCCATCCTTGATTTAAAAATATGTATACCTTGCAGGGGTTAAACTGCACTGAGAGAAAGTGGTATTTCTAACATTGGTTCCTAGTTGCATAATTGCACAACACTAGAGGAAGGAGTGTGTGTGGCTGTAAGGAAAATTCCTCTGATGCTTTGACTAGTGAGCCTGTAGCTTAATGGTTAGAGCGCTGGAATGACATACCAGAGATCTGAGGTTCGAATCCCAGTAGGTCACACTTTTCCTTTCTCATTTCCATCCTTGATTTAAAAATATGTTAACATTAACAGTAAGAAAAGATAGAATAGTTGCCAGGAAAAGAAAGTAGGGAAGAAAAACCTCCAAATTAGAAAAAAAATGCACTTCACTTCCTTTTTTTCCGCTTTTTCATTTTGGGTTTTTCCTTAACCTCAGTGTCCAGGACATGATCAGGAAGAGAGGATGCAACTGAAGAAAAATCAGACTCTACCTCATCTTTGTCACCCTCATGATCCTGCAGAGGAGGTAAAGGATTGGTTATCTGGGTAAAATCAGCCTCAGGAAACATAGGAGGGACCCCAGAACTAGTTCTGATGGTCTTGGATCTAGTAACATGTTGAAAGGGGGCATCAGACATTTTCTCTGGTGGAGGCATACTTGGGGCATCCAGCACATCTATAGGTACAGTAACTAAAATAGGGCCAGGAACAGTTACTGACAGGATAGCCTAATCAGCAACCTCTACAGTGGAACTAGGGCCTACAACATGGGTTTCAACCTTATCTGAAGTAGAGGAAGATGTAGGGTCCAGAGCACCTATATCCATAACATCCAAGACCGGGATTTGAGAAACCTTTCCCACAATAGGACTAGAAGAAGGGTGAGGAGCAATGACTGGGGCCTCAGCATGCTCTAGTAAATCCTGCATTCTTTGACATTCTTTTTGTGCATTGGCCGCGTAGATGTCCTGTTCTGCCCTAAGGGCAGCATCAGCTTGATTGTGTGAAGCCCAAGAGCATGAGCGAAAAGTGTGCCCCCTTTCCTCACACAAATTGCACTTCATGGGTTTTCTACAACGTGCTCCTATATGCCCAAATTCCCCACAAAAAACACATTTCTGCTGATCACAGACATTGCTCAAATGACCTAAGGCCCCACATTTATAACATGCTCTTGGTTGCCCCGGATAAAAAAGAACCCCTCTATCTTGTCCCAAAAAAAAAATACAATAAGGCAGAGGTTTAGTAAAACCATTTTCTAAACGTAAATCAATTAAATATCTCCATCCCCCTGTCCAGAGGTGCTCATCATCAAGAATAGGTTTCAGGGGCCCTTTTACAGAACAATGTTGCTGCAACCAGTAGATTATGTCAGCTACATTAACCCCTTCATTACGAAATAAAATAGCAATTTTTTTTAAAACTGGTTTGGTCAAAGGGATAGACAGAAAAGGTTTTCACAAGGGTGTGTGCTTCAAAGTTTGGTATTGCTTCCAGAATCTTTCCAAACCTACTGGGTGCTTAAAACTAATGTTGCAAATTGAGTCTCCAGGCATATGAATCAATGCATAAATCTCATACGTGTAGAACCTCATACGGTTTTTCAATAAGTCACGTCCAATAAAAAGTCTATTAGGGACATCATCCTGTGATCCCCGAAATTTAAAATGAACCGCCTTACGTCTAGCTGCAGGTTCATTCCCCAGACCAAAAGTAGCAGGAAATAAATGCTCAGCAATTCTAGCATGCCACACAGAAGAACCTTGCTCCTGTGCAGGCTCTGTTGCTGAAATTGGCTGCTGAGATATCCTGTTGTCAGTGGAGGCCTCAGGGAGGGGGGGGAACAGGTTGTAGCAAAGCACCCTCCTCCAAATTTCTAATGTTTTCCATAATATCTGGACTGGGATCAATAGGGAGAGGAGCTGATGGAATCAAAAAAGGCTGACCAGGAGGAAGACTTAAATCCATAGTCATTGGTGAAATCTGAGCAACTTCCGTGGGCTGCACATTAGCATCCCAGGATTTGCCATCTGGAGATCTGACCCGCCCTGCAGCCTCAAGGGCTGAGGCCACCCATGCATCAGAAACCGGAGCATCAGAGGAGACAGTGGAAACAAGGCTTACATTTGTGGAGGGGGGGTTCTGGGTCAGGCATTGAAGGTGTTTGTTGTAAAGCTACACAGGATATATCCATTGAACCTTCATCATGACCCTCATAATCCTGGAAACCCAAATCTGTATGAAAAGGCCCATTGCAAGGGCCAGAAGGTAGTTCTGAGTCTCCCACAGTGGCTGCTGTGGAGGACTGAAGATCTATAGCAGACTGCAGAGTGTCTGGCATAGCAAACGGAAAAGACTCACCCGAAACCTAAGCGTATTGAAAATCAGAACAGGAGGATGCCGAGAAAGGAAATCCACCATCAGAATCACTTGTAGACTGCAAACCAACTTCGGGAATCATTGTCTGTTCCAAGGGTGTAATGTCCTGTTCCTGTCCACATCTGTCATTAGAAACCAAACGATGCTGCTTCATTTCCTGCAATAATGCATTCTGTGTCACTAAATATTGAGTTTCTGTATCTTTTAGCCACCTCTCGAGCTCGTCCAGCTCTCTTGCTTTACCGCTGTCTGACGAGACATCCTTGGGCTCTGAAACTGGTAGGGAAACCGCTGCCGACACAGCACTTCATACCGAAGTAGTTTCCATTCACGCTATGCAATGCAGAGGAAAGCTGAGGAGGAGACCAGCTCCTCAGCTCTCCACACGTCCTTCTCTGCTGGCATCCACAAACACACTGTGAATATTCTCACCAGCAGAGCCCTCTGGAGTAGGGGAATTTCCCCGGTGTCCTGGCCAAAATTTCCCTCATTCACTAAAAATACCATCAACAGCTTAATCTGATTCAAGATCAGTTGGCATTCATCTATATCCCCCTCCCCCGGGTCATGCCTGAAAATAGGCAAGATTTGTCTAGTGCACTTAACCCGGTCAACAAAAACTAAATAAATAAAATATCCCTGATTGCAGGCACATAGAAGTTAGCACAGTTAGGAGTTGAATGGCCCCAGCCAGGCAATGTCCCCCCACTAAGAACAGGTACTACATCCTGAGTGGAGAACTACAGCAAAACTGAGGCCATGGACATCAACAGTACCCCTTTCTGATTGCAGGTACACACAAGTTAGCACAGTTAGGAGTTGTGCGGTCTAAGACAGGCAATGCCCCCCCAGACTAGATCCTGCATCCTGAGTGGAGATCCACAGCTAAGCTGATGCCATGGACTTCAATGATACATGTCCCTAATTGCAGGTACACACACATTAGCACAGTTAGGAGTTGCACTGTCTCAACCAGGCAATAACCCCCACCCCCAGACCAGGCACTGCATCCTGAGTGGAGAGCCACAGCTAAACTAAGGCCATGGACATCAGTGATACACCTCTCTGATTGTAGGTGCACACAAGTTAGGACACTTAAGAGTTGCATAGCCTCAGCCAGACAATGCCCCCCCAGGCCAGGTACTGCATCCTGAATGGAGAGCCACAGGAAAACAAAGGCTGTGAACAGCTATGGTACATGTCTCTGATTACCGGTGTACACAATTTAGGACAGTTAAGATTTGTATCACCTCAGTCAGGCAATGTCTCCCCACCTCCCAGACCAGGTATTGTATCCTGAGTGGAGAGGCACAGGAAAGAAAGGCCATACACATCAATGGTACTGTTCCCTGATTCAGGTACATACAAGTTAACAAAGTTAGAAGTTGCACAGCCTCAGCCAGGCAATTCCCCCCCTCCACAGACCAGGTACTGCATTTTGAGTGGAAAGCCACAGGAAAACAAAGGCCATGGACATCAACAGTACTCCTTGATTGCAGGCACACACAAGTTAGGACAGTTAGGAGTTCCACATTTGTTGTTTAAAACTTCATGAATCATCTTTGTATTCTGTCACCTGTTGGGTTTGAAGGGGATCAGATCCATTCTGTGGTATGGAATATTAGTTGATCATGGCTAACCATATACTGATCTGTATATATTCAGAGTATTACCTCAACATAAGTAGTTCTACACCATTTAACCATAGACTAGGAAACAGAATGTGTAAATGCTGTGTTTACCAGTTTCTGACAACTGTATGTCTTTCTGTTACAACACTTACGTACAGCTCTGGTGCCAGGCTCCTGCTTCACATTTTCTTTACATCCTGTAGTAACAGTCTCCCTGACCACTAGAGAATACATAAATAGATTGTTTAATACAGATCATGTCAATATGTTCATGGACAACTAGATTGTTATTGTCTTTCATGTCTCTTCATATGTAACAGTTCTAGGATGCTAGAATGTGGTACAATTAAGAGTGTGTGTGCTGATAACTGCTAGGTGTGAGATGAAATCCATGGTCAAATCAATAATGAACTGGATCCTGTGTACAGAGCTACTGCTGAAATATAGGCATGGGCATTAATGATATACGTCTCTGATACCAGATGTATACAAGATAGGGCACTGAGCTGTTGGACAGTGTCAGACAGGTAATGTGGTCACCTCCCTGATCTGGAACTAGGGCATGAGTGCAGCACCATAGTCCAAATTGAGGCATGGACATCAATGGTATATGCCCTTGATTACAGGTGAACAGAAGTGACAACACCGAGGAGTTGGACAGGGTCAGACAGGCAATGCTCTTTCACCCCTTCTCATGCCACCCCAGAACATGTACTGTTTGCGGAGTGCATAGGTACTGTCCAACAAAAGGCATAAATATCATCAGTGTATCTTCATGGTAGCAGTTGCAGACAAGTTAGGACACTGAGGAGTTGTACAGATAAAGCCAGGTAATGACCCCCTCTGCCCCCAGACCAGGTACTGCATCCTGAGTGGAGAGCCACAACAAAACTACACCCATGGATATCAACGGTGCACTTCCCTGATTGCAGGTGCACAGAAGTTTGCACAGTTAGGAGTTGCCTGTCCTTAGCCAGGCAATGCCTACCCCACACCAGGTACTTCATCCTGAGTGGAGAGGCATAGCAAAACTTCAGCCATGGACATCAATGGTAGACCTCCCTGATTGCTGGTACACACAAGTTAGGAGACTGAGAAGTTGCATGGCCTCAGCCAGGCAATGCCCTCCCTCCCCAAAGCAGGTACTGCATGCTGAGTGGAGAGCCACTGCAAAACTACAGCCATGGACATCAACGGTACACTATTCTGATTGCAGGTTCACACAAATTTGCACAGTTCAGAGTTGTCTGGCCTCAGCCAGGCTATGACCCCCCATACCAGGTACTGCATCCTGAGTGGTGAGCCACAGCAAAACTACAGGCATTTAGATCAATGGTACACCTCCCTGATTGCAGGTGCACACAACTTTGTACAGTTATGAGTTGTATGACCGCAGCCAGGCAATGTCTCCCCGGCCCCCACCTCAGCAGGTACTGCATCCTGAGTGGTGAATCAGAGTAAAAGTACAGACTTGGACATCAATATTACACCACCCTGATTGCAGGTGCTCACAAGTGTGCACAGTTAGGAATTACCTGGCCTCAGCCAGAAATGACTCCCCCAGACCAGGTACTGCATCCTGAGTGAAGAGCCACACCAAAACTACAACCATGGATATTAACGGTACACCTTACTGATTTCTGGTGCAGACAAGTCAGCAGACTAAGGAGTTGCATGGCCTCAGCCAGGCAATGCCCCCCGCAAAAAAACAGGTTTTTTATCCTGAGTGTAGAGTCACAGCAACAGTACAGCCATGGACATCAACAGTACACCTCCCTGATTGCAAGTGTACAGAACTTTGACAGTTAGGAATTTCATGGCCTCAGGCAGGCAATGCCCCCCCCCCACCCTAAGCAGGTACTGCATGCTGAGAGCAGAGTCACAGCAAAACTGCAGGTTTAGGCATCAGTCTAACACCACTCAGATTGCAGGTACACACAAGTTTGCACAGTTAGAAGTTTCTTGGCCTTAGCCAGGCAATGCCCCCCCCAGTCCAGGTACTGCATCCTGAGTGGAGAGGCACAGCAAAACTACAGACATGGATATCAATGGTAGACCTCCCTGATTGCTGGTACACACAAGTTAGGAGACTGAGGAGTTGCACAGCATCTGCCAGGCAATGTTCCCCCGAGCAGGTACTGCATGCTGAGTGGAGAGCTGCAGCAAAACTACAGGCATTGACATCAATGATACACCACCCTGATTGCAGGTTCACATAAGTTTGCATAGTTAGGAGTTGCCCAGCCTCAGCCAGGCTATGACCCCCCCCAAGACTAGGTACTGCATCCTGAGTAGAGAGCCATAGCAAAACTATGGCCATGGATATTAATGCTACACCTCCCTGATTGCTGGTGGATACAAGTTTTCACCATTAGGAGTTGCACAGCATCAGCCAGGCAATGCCCCCACCAAAAAGGTACTATATCCTGAGTGGAGAGCCACAGGAAAACTGCAGCCTTGGACATCAGTGTTACACCTCCCTGATTGCAGGTGCACACAAGTTTGCACAGTTAGGAGTTGCACGGCGTCAGCCAGGCAATACACCACCCTATCCCTACCAGATCAGGGACTGCATCCTGAGTGTGAAGCCACATCGAAAGTTAACCTATGGACATAAACCGTATACTTCTCTAATTCAGCTTGACACAAGCTAGGAGACTGAGTACTTGAAGAGGATCACCCATGGTATGCCCACCAAATAAATGCAGAACAGCCATTCATATCATTTCAATTGGATTGCCTTACCTTCTGACTCGACAAAGACAACATTGTCGACATCAGAGTGGTGGGCCTCCACAGACTCAGCCTCTGCTGGTACTACCTATGAGTGTGGTGGGGAGCACCTGTGAGGTCCTGTGAATGAAAAATGCAATATATATTTGTTTGAGTGTGGTATGTAGCTCTCCAGTAATTCAGCACAGATTAGTTTCAACAGTGCTAGTATTCTCTGCTCCTTAAGAATTCTCTTGTCTAGAGTTTTCTGTCACTGTGTCTATACCTGTGTAGTACTGTATGCCTTAAGGAAAATAGTATCATACGGTCTCCTGAGGTACAGAACATGAAACAGCATTCATTGAACACATTATAATAGCCAATAAAAGTGACTGCAGTCTTTTAATGTATATCACGTATTTGAAGTCCATGTACAGTAATATATCTATCACTAATCTTTCATACCATGGTTTTTCCCATGTTCACTCACAATTGCTTATTGTTCCTGTGTACATTTTTGAAGGTTGATGTACTACAGACTTGGTGTCTTCTGTACGTTTCTCTGTTATACAATGATAATACCATACAGTAACTCATAGTACACCACCATTTTACTGCACATCATTCTTAACAGTGTCATATATATTGTGGTGATTAAGAAATGACTTCTATACTCATGATGTTGTAGGCACCACCCCACAGAAGGCTTACCAGTAGCCTCCCACATCTCATATGCGAGGTAGTATTGCCTGAGTCATTCTCCAGTATCTCTTTGTGTTTTTTTCAGATGAAAAACTGCTGGCTCAACAGCTTTCACTTCTGCTTACATATTAATGAGGTCTTATTTTTTACTCTGAAACACATTTGTAGATGTGTATTTATACACCTCCACATTACATCCAGCTTCCTATTGGTACTGCGTATTAGCACCTTTCCATTCCCTTTCTTCTGATCTGCTTCTACCAAGCAGCACACCTCCCTCAGAGTACACAGTCTCATTGTTGTCTTGTATTTTAATGCTGCAATGAATAGAGAGGCAGGCAATCACTATGGTATATTCTTACATCTGTATGGTTGTTTTCTGTTCAGCTTTTTGACTGCACATGTGCAGGTACAATGGTTATTACAATTGTACAGTTGTGATTACAGGCTATGACATATGACAACAGTGATAGTTAGATTATATCACATAAAGAACACACTACTATCTCCCCTATGTCATGTTTGAACTGCAGTGCATAGGCATACTCAAACCACATGCCTAAACATTAATATTCAATCTTGATGAGAGAAGCTGTACTTGTGTCACAATTCTCAACATATCTATGCATCAAACCTGCTATGGTAGTGTGAAAGAGAGATTGCATGTGTTTGTGTTATGTATGTTATGTGTGCAGCTCTTCTATTTTTGACCAAGGTTTTGTGGCTCTTAAAAAAAACATTTTTGAAAGGTGAACATCTTAACAGACTGATATTTTTAGAGGACTATGAGGTTTCCATCTTGAAGGTCTCCCAGGAAAAGGCAATTGTCAGCATGAGTGGAGTGCACACTGTCTAGTAGGTATAGCCAAACAATACAATACTTAATTTCAGGGTGACATATGGTGTGCATCCCAGACATACACAGATATCCAGATATTTGTATGTTTACCTTTCTTCATGCTCTGTCAAGCAGGCACATGTGCTGTTCTGCTTGCCAGACCCTGCACTCAGTAGCATCTGAAAAAAATTATTTTATAGGCAGGTAACCTACCCATAATAGAAGCAAGGTCCAATTTTGCTTCTGACACTAAATTTAGACATCGTTTGGTGCCTAAATCATTGCCTCTAAGATGAATCAGCAGTATGTCTGGATGAGCTTGAGTGCTCAGTAGTCTGTGCATTGTTGGCATGAGATGCTCCCACCTCATGCCTCCCTACCAAACCACTTAGAGCAATTTGGAAGCTGCCGGTCTTTGCCAAAATTACTCTTCTGAACATACTCTGAAGCTCATCATACTACGCTGCTGCTGATGACCCATACAGTCCATTTGATGTTTTATGCCATTCTGAGGTTTTAAACTGAGAAGTAGACAGAGCTACCAAAAAAATCAGTGTTCGTCCTGCAGTGTCTAGTCACTACTGAACATGAAACTGAAATGTCCCTCTGTCCTTCAACATTGCTTTGGTGGGCTGTCCCAAAACACAGTTATTTACAAAGTAATTGGTTAATGCTTTCTCATGGTTAACCAATACAGTGGATGCATGCATTATGACTACATTGAATGGCTGCAGCTCTTGTCAATCAGAAATGTTGGAAGATTTCTAGGTGGGAAAATACTACATTTTCATAGGCTAATTCAAACAATCACAAGTACACAGAGATGTATCATTGGTTGCCTCTTGTGTTATGATACACATGCTGCTTGCTTTCTGCCTCCATTTGCAGCTCTATCTGTGCTAGCAAGTACTGATTGACACTCTGACTTTAAACTGTAATAACTTATTTTTACAGCATAACAGGTTATTTATATTGCCATAGTCAAATAGAGCAGTAAAAAAGACATTTTGTTTAATGTTATTTTTGTGGTGCTAACAGTTTTAATAATGCTACAAAAATTGTATAGAAAAGGTGATGTACTTACACAAAATAAAGCAGGCTGCTCAGTGTTTTCCTAAGATGACCACTATGTCCTTCTTCTCCAGTTTTCGGCAATTGTGATTGGTTGCTTGACATGGCCCAATCAATGTTATGTTCCACTGGTGTGAGTGTCTGTCACTCAAATACAAAGCAGTGTCCAATTGGCTTAGCCTTAAAGAGGGTGTATTTTATAATGTGACTATTTGACACTTTCATGCTCAGGACACTATTATTCGACACTTTTGTGCTCACAGTACTATTATTTGACACTTTCAAGCTGATGACACTATTAATCGACACTACTATTCGACAGTGTCATGCTGACGACACCATGATTTGCGACACTATCATGCTCATGACACCAAGATTTGCGACACTGTTGCACATTTGACACTACTTTTTGAAAATGTTGGGGAAAAAACATTTTTTGACTAAAATAGTGTGGATAGTTAGAATTTTGAGAATAATTTAGTTTCTGTCATATTTATGGATATTTTCTCATGTTATAAGTGAACTTTCATTCTGGGACACTTGAAAATACTGTATATTGTGTTCACTAGTGTTCGGCTGTGAGAAGGATTATCTGTACAATGTTTTGTAAGCAGTGCCATTTATTCTTGTAACATGACACATGGACAGTGTGTGTGATTATGTAATGTAAGGAAAAAAGTTAGCTCACCACTAAATATTTGTTTTTCTCTGTTTCTTATACAGGTGTCTGTTACTTACCTAACATTGTCCAACACTACTGTGAATTTCCAGAGAAGAAAGATGCCTTCTAAACAGAGATACAGTTCTATGCAGAGACAAAACAGGTATCATAGTAGTTCATTGTTGCTTAAGAGTGGTCCGAAAACCACACATGGTACATCAATATGTAAACTGAATCAGCATTCCACTCAAGGAGTGACTTCACAGGTTGCACACTCCACAGAAACAGGACGTGCTTGCTCAACAGCAAGGCAAAAATGCAGAGCCCAGCAACAGTTGCAAAAATCTTATATGCAGAAGAGTAATGTTGCAAAGGCAAGCATAAAGAAGTGTACCAAGCAGCAGCATAAAGGCATGGCTGCCGATGTTTATCTGAGTAAAAAAAGTATTTTCGATCACTAGCTTCTAAAGCTAAGATTGATAGACTTATTGCTGCTGTGATGAGACATGAGTGCAAAAAACTAAACAGTCACCTATCTTTGTTGAAATTGCATCTCAGAGTCCGTACATTTGTTAATAGAGCACAATTTGCTCTTCAACGCTTGTGGCATAAAATGGCACCTGTACTTGAGCAGTTCAGGAAAGTTGTGTACAGCATTAAGATGAGGCTACAACACTATTCTGTCTTGAACCAACACAACTTCTGTGACGGTTTCACAGGTAACTGGATATACACACAGCACTAAGAGGCATATTTCTGAGACGAGTCATATAACTCACAGAAAAAGGAGAGCCACTTCTGCATTGATGAGTATAGTAAACTGTGTAATGTGCTGAGTGTATGTGATGATACTACAATGCAGTCAGATGATGAGTATGAGGCAACTGTTCAGCCTCGTAAGTGTCACTCTGTCATGGACATTTGATAAGACTTGCAACTGTAGACAATCATCATTTGACAAAGTCAAGCACTTCATCAACCTGTTTGTTGTTATTAATTGTAAATTAAGGCAAAAACTGTTTGAGACCATAGACCTTTGTGAGATCCATCCACATACTGGATTTATGGGTTATTCACTTGCACGCTTAGATAGTGGTGTTTGCAATAATATATTTCACTACATGTAGATGCTGGGAGCGCATCAATCAGCGATGCAGAACTTTGTGAATAGGGTCTATAAGGTGCGATGAGTTGTTGCTCAGTATACTTGTCTGAATGAGTTACTGCAGTCTGGTGACATGCATGGTGCCATGATATTTCTGAAACAGCTGCAACATGACAGCAGTGTCACAGATACTGTGATTCAACAGCTATCAGTTGCTGATTCTCAAGCAGTTTGGAAAATCCATTGCCAAATTTGGGTTGGAAAAGACAGAAAAATGTGACTCTGTATGTGTGTCATGTGATTGGCTCTGTTACGAGAAACAAACGGTCACAGTGAACCTGGAAACCTTGTCACCATACAATGACATGTGGTTTCGATTGTCAGCATTTCTGCTGTTAAAGTGTGACTTTCAGTTAGACCCAATCATTGTGATGTGCAACCACTGTTTCTCCAAGGTGAAGGCTAACATTCTGCCACCAAGGTCACTGTTGAATGATATGGAGGCACATGTTATGCCTCCTGAGATTGCCACATTAAAAATGTTTGAACAAATTCTTATTCAGACTATGAAACCATTTCAAACTATTCTACATCTGAATACAAAAACACAGAACATTCCGCAAAAAAAGACTCATTAGGTTTCCTAAGGGTCCCATTATGTATCTTCCACTTCCTCCGCAGGAAAATGTGGAGGCACTCTCCATTGAGAAGTTTGGTGATTCTTGTCAATGGTGTTCCAACAAAGTCAAAGGTCATTTGGCAGGATGTTGTCAATGTAGAAAAGGTGAAGCTTGCTCTTACTTACTTGAAGAGCAACAATCCCTTTTAGGCAGACCTTGACATTGACTGCATGACTAACATGCCTGCAGAACATGATGTGTTGCATACCACAAAACCAATGATTGAGAAGGTCAATGTAGAGACAAATGATAATGTGTATGACCAGTACACAATACACTCACTGCATGGCAGAGATCCAGTAGGGGATAACATTGATCTGTACCAAATGAAACAGGTGGAAGGTGAGCCTGTCAGCATTTGGGAGGCAACATTGGAAGCAAGTTGTTTACCATATTTATTCCCAAAAGGGTCAGGTGGAAGCTTGGATGAAAAAGAGAAGTGCATGTGCAAGGAGCTGAGTACTGCACTAGCCGTGTGCTCAGTAAGGATGGCAAATTCAGATGCAACATACAGTACCTGTTCCATCTCCTCTGGGAGAGTGAGCTTAGCATACTGTCTGCGTCTATTGCACATACTATACAGCTCACAACTCCACTTCATGTAATCACTGCCACACAGTTTTTGAAGAAATTAAAGCAAAAGGATGAAAATGTGCACAAGTCAATTTGTCTTCCATTCTGTCAAGTCTACTTGGCACCAAAGAATACTGGTATTGCAGACACTTTGAGGTGATGTCTATGCTGCGAGAGCATGACGCAGCCACATGGTTTGTCACACTCAGCTGTGCCGAATGTCCCTGGGAGGAGGTCATTGAACTCTTGAAGTGGGCAAATTGTGAAGTGGAGGGCATTTCATCATTGACTCTCAGAGAAATGTGCTCACTTCACTCAGTGTCTGTGACTAGACATTTTCACAAGCGATTCCATGATATTCTAACTTCATTTTGTCAAAGGACAATTGGCCTCTTGGTATCGTGGAGCATTACTTCTGGAGGATGGAATATCAGGCACGAGAGGCTCCTCATATTCATATGTTACTGTGGATCAAGGATGCCCCATGCATAGGTGAACATGAAGAAGCAGAAGTGTTAGAATTCATTAAGCAATACATCACTTGCTGCATACCGGACAAGTATGACAGTCCTACACTGTAGAGGCTGGTATAGAAGTTCCAACACCATATTTTTGAGAAATACTGCCACCGGGTAGTGAAGAACAAATCTGATTGGTACACAATATGTCGCTTCAGATTTCCCAGGCGTGTCTGTCAGGATGGTTGCATGAACAAACTGTTTTCAGCTATGAGACACCACTTGAAGGCAAAATCAAACAAGAGGGTATATGAGCTACCCAGAGATGAGAATGAGGTGTACACCAATGGCTACAACTGCACTTTTCTTCTAATTTGGCAAGCAAACATATATGTTCAGTTTGTGGCTAACTGCTCGTTGGCTCTGGTTCAGTGCATCACTGTGTACATAACTAAACATGAACAGACTAGCTTGCAAGATCTTTGAGAAGATATTGCCAGTTCAAGAAAGTCACTGACATCTCAGTTGTGGTCACTGGGGTTGAAGACCCTGTCACACAGAGAAAGTGGTGCTTATGAGGCCGGCGATCGCTTTGATTGGTACACATTTGTATGGAACATTTGATGCTGTGTGTGTGCTCAGTGTAAACTACAAAAAGAAATGCAAACTTGTACTTATTCCTCATGCTGAGACTGAGGAACTGGCTCTCAAGAGACCCTTTTCAAGACTTATCTTGACGAATAACCACATTGACACGTACTATCCCATAGACACAAAGACATGGATTGAAGGTGTTTATTTCAGGTGGCTAAGTGGTACTACTACAAGACAGATGCCTCACCTGATTGCACACATGATATTTACAAGGACAAAGGAATGGATGGCTTTCTGTTTAAGAGATATAAGCCTCGGCTCATTGACCACTGCAAATTACATCCAGGCACATCTGAGAGCAGAAAGCATTACTACTTTGCTCTCCTATTCTTATTTAAACCCTGGAGGAATGAGTCTAAATTGAAATGTGACTGTGATACCTTCGAGGAAGAATTCAGTCACAGTTATGAGACATTCAAAACTGAATACTCAGACACATATATACAGAGACTAGATGCTGAGAAGAAGCAGCTTGAAAAGGCACAGAAACAACATGAAGAGGACATTCCTGTTAGTTCACAGGACAACCTTGATCCAGAAGGAGAAGTTATACTTGGAGAACCTCTGTCTCTGAATGCCCCAGAAGTACTCATGTTGGAAGTGAAGACTGCTATGGAACATGGCACACACTGCAGTGTTGACCCAGCAGAATTGAGAGAGAGACTCAGTGAGCAGCAACGTGTGGTGTACTCTGCAATTACTGATGCTGTCTGGCATGGGATGCTAAATGAATAGAAGAAATGTGACTGTCTTAACCACAAGCCACTACTGATATTTTTTAGTGGTTCAGCAGGTACAGGAAAGAGTTCCCTTATAGAGACCATAATGGCTGAAATATGGAAACTGACAGGCTCATCAATGTCTGTTGCTGTTAGTGCTCCCACTGGACTGGCTGCATACGGCATTGGTGGAGTTACGTTACACCATCTCTTCATGTTGCCAGTGGAGCATGGCAAAGCAGGAGAGTATCATAAGCTGTCATTTGAGACTGTATCTCAGCTTCATTCTATGTTTACTAAGATGAACTTACTCATCATTGATAAGATTAGCATGGTCTCTAATTTGATGCTTGCCTATATACACCTACGTTGACAGGAGATCTTGGGAACTGACTACAGAGATGGATTTTGGTGGTAAAAGCATCTTGTATTTGGAGACCTTTTATAATATGCACCAGTTAATGTGTAACATGTCTTTGCAGCTCTGACTGTCAAGCAGACTTAGAATACACTAGGCTGCATTTGAGGTTTTAACCTGAGGGAGTTATTTACCTATATCTAGTTGTGTCAGAACATGCAGCAGACTGGTGATCTGGCTTACATGGCAGTATTGGATCAAGCTCGTACAGGTTCTTTGTCACCAGAACATCTTTCAATGTTACATGGTTGAAGAATCAGAATGGATACTACATCCATAGAAACAGCATGTGATGTTTTCAGTGATGTGTACTCCAAGGGCACATGGATTGTGTGTCATATGCCATGACTTAAGAAATGTGCTGAGTTCAACAGTGTTATGTTGCAGAGAGAGAATCAAAAAATTCTCATACTGCATGCTGTTGATACAGTTGATGGTGTCATTCTAAGTCAGAAGCTGGTAGCAAAGATGACTGAACGACTCTCTGAATTGAAGTCAGATGTTTCATGCACAGCTGGCCTGGAAGTTGTTCTGACAGTTTGTCGGAATGCACATGTCATGCTACAGCGTAACCTTAATGTTGAGCATGGCTTGGTAAATGGTGGCATGGCTCACATCATAGACTTCATTTACAATGTTCATAAGATGTTTATTGAGACACATACTGTCCACTTTGACAACATGGAACAGTCTGTGCAGATTGAGTGTACCTGTGTTAAGTTCTAGGTATTTAAGGATATCTATGTCAACAGTAAACAGTTCCCAATATGTGTTGCATATGCTGCTTCAATTCACAAGTCTCAGGGCTTGAGTTTGGATTCAGCAATTGTGGACATAGGCACAGACATTTTCAAAGATGGCATGAGCTACATCGCACTTTCATGCATCCTCAGTCTTTCTGGGTTGCACATCATAACACTCGCACTTCAGAAGATATGCGCTGACAAGCGATGTATTGTCAAGAACAACAGATTATGTACTCTGTATCAGCCATAGATGTCTCTAATACCACTACCTGCATATGTGGTTGTCTCACATCCCACGGCCACAGCTTCACCTGTCAACAAGAGAAAATGAGCTGCCACTACTAAATCAACCATGCAGACTTCTAAGAAGGTCAGAATTTCTAATGCAGATTCAGAACCAGCTGTTGCTCAGAAGTCACTTGGTATGGTTGTTGTCCCAGTGTTTGCTAACAGTACTAGAGTAAACTGCTATGCTAATTCAGCTATGCAAGCTTTTCTCCACATGCCATACTTTGTGCAGGCAATATCAGCTTCATAAGACACTCCCTTATCAACGGCATTGAAGGAAGTTGTCAACATGACTTCTGGTCAGTCAAACAATGTACAGTCACTGACACCTCTACAGCAGGTCTTAGGTACATATAATGGATGCAGTACATTTGCAGTTAGCATGCAACAGGATGCCAGTGAGTTTATGATGGCCATCATAAACAGCTTGGATGAAAAGGGGATTCCAATGCATCAGTACTTCACTGTCTCATATGTTACCAGATATGTATGTCTGCCATGTGGTCATTCAGAGCAAGAAACCACTGAAAACATGCTTTGGGTTTCTCTGTTTGTGCCTCAGTCACAAAGTGTCACACTCCAGCAGCTGTTTACCAATTCTGAAAGTGGTCACTTATGTGTAAGGTGTGGAGTTATATGTATTCAATTCATACATCTGAGGACTTCATCTCAATATCTTGTGCTTGTATTGCATAGATTTGACTCTAATGGGCTCAGAGTTCACTCACCTATCACAGATTTCACAGCTGGTAGAACTGTATTTAAGCAAGCAGTGTATGACACTCAGGCTGTGATCTACCACTATGGCCAGTCTAAACATTCTGGACATTACACTTTTTGTTGAGGTACAGAACTGGCTGGGTTGAATGCAATGACTCCACAATCACTTTTAAACAGGGACTACTACAACACTTAAAAAGTGCATACATACTGATATTGAAGAATTACTACAATCCTCATGCATCAGAGGAATAGTCATATAACTTATGACATACGTTGCTGTTCATTTTGCTACAGAGTGAGTTCTGGTTGATAAACTTTTTTTCATGCAAATCTGCATTCAAGATTACACTGTTAACATGTCACATGGTTTATATGCATATGTTTACTCAATCTGACTTATAAGATTGTTGCGTTGATCAGTGACACAGTGAAAATAGTTGCAGTGGTCTTCAATCGGCACCAACTGTCTTCACAGTCACTACAGAAACCACACTTAGATGTTTAAGAAAGACTGAAATGTCAAAAGAGATATTCCTATGTGGTTGTCCTCTTCTGCCATTGTCTTTTCTTCTGAGTATGTCATTTGCAGCCATAACAAGTACTACTTGGCACACTTGCCAACTGTGTGCCTCTACTAAGGCACAATACTTTGTCCATGTGCATGAACAAAACTGTGTCACACATGTCTTTATAAAAAGTTGTGTGTGTCTTGACATTATTTGAATCTTTTATGAGTAAAAGATATCCTGGTGTTTGTGCCACTTCTGTGTTAGCACAATTGGACACTGTTTTTTTTACATGATCTGCTGATTTCTACTTAAGAGTACAATACTTTGAAATACGCATCACTCTGTGACATGTTGAGTATCACCAGGTGTAGCTTGTGTTTTTTTTTGTCCTGTTGTGTCTTCACTTAATACCGCCATATTTTGCCGCAACAGTGTAGTACTATCCCTGTTTTCTTCTCGTACATCTGTATTGTATAAATGTATATATGATTATTAATACATTGATTACAGTTAGTACTGTTAGCTTTTAAGTAGTTGTATTAATTGCTATTTAAGTGAATTTATTAAACGTTTTATATTTCGCTGCTTAACAGTACTTGATTCACAAGTATTTAAACATATTCTTAATATTTTTATTACTATAACATAGATATTTAATAGAACTTTTCTAGTTATTAGTAATTTCATATATTCATCATTAATAGTAAAGTAGAGTGTTGTGGTAGATATTTCTGTATTATCAAGAGGTGAAATTTTCTGAATAAGAGATTCTTTAATGAAATATTCATAGCATTCTGTGAAACGATTACTTATTAATAACTACAAGATTTTAGTGACATAGATACTTCATTAATTCATTATGAATGTTGATTGTAACTTTAATCATTTTCACTCATGTATATAGTATCTGTTACCATATGCCATTTTTGTTTGTGAAAGAAGTTAATTAAATGTATGTATAGAATTGTACACTATTGTAAATCAGACACTTTCACTGATAACAACTGATTTTTATGTTCCTGATAATATTTCTTGATTGCCTCTATTGAGGGGTCAGGTGGGAATTTTCCAAATGCACCCATATGTCATATGTCTTTACATGTGAATGTATATATATATATATATATATATATATATATATATATATATATGCATAGGTCTACATAAATATATTCCAATTAAATGTTTTAAAATTGCTGACAGATGTATCTTTTTTAGACAGCATTATGTGTTTGTGCTGCTATTATTTAAACAGTCGACATCTGTTTTTTCTCCCACCCTAGGAAGTTTCACACTATCAGTCACACAATGACAATAACATCATCACTGTTTGTTGCATGGAAATAGTGTATAGAGAGAACTGTGGTAGCTGTGTTCATGTGTTGTGTGCTAGTGTCACATCTTACTCATGAAGTACCTGTCATACTGTTTTACATGTATTTTAAACTTTGGTGTAATACTTTTTAAAGATTGTTTTGTGAGACTGATTTTGTGTACCAATTGGACTTTTAATTCAGCCTTTTTAATCAACTTTTAATTGGGCAATACATCTTTTTTAAGTCTTATCTACATGTGTTGTGTCTTTTGTTATATATTAAGTTATAGTGCTGATATGTATACCGGTCTTGGTATATTGCAGCATAGAAATAAAGTGCAAGAGGTTCATATGTGCATATTTTCTACTTAGTAGAGTACATGTACTATTGGTCCATGTGGCAGACATATTACTTTGCTATTCCATTAATTTATCACTTCCTTTTCATGTGAAAGGTGCAGTATATGAACTATAGCTGCATGAATAGTATAAGACAAGTAAATATTCTGACAAAGCTATCTATATCTTGGTGAGTCTGTGGTGCAAAAAGGGAGGCACATTCTCAACAATATATACAATATAGTATGATATAATTATTTCTCAAAAAGACAGGAAATTCATGGCAAAAAACTCTGTTTACTGCATCAGTTAGGGTTGTTCCACTGCAACAAAAGCAAGGAAATTCGGTGTTAGGGTTGAAAACCCTAATTCTGCATTCTCCACCCCACTCACCCAGCACCACACACACACACACACACACACACACGTAGGGGGAGAACCAAGGCAGCACGACCAATCACAGACAACCAGCAGCAGGTGACAGAAATAACATACAACTGTCTAAATGTACTACAAGACACATCCATCATCATGGGCCACCAACTGTAGCATTTGAGCAGGCATGGTTGTACACCGTGACATAGACATCTGCAGAGGGTCACATGGCAAGACAACAGTACTCTATACATAATTCCTACGGTATGCATAGTTTGGTTATGCTGTTATGATATCAAGAGGCATCAACATAGAAGAAAGCATGTATAAAATTATGCATTATATAATGTGGACATAGGCAGAACAAAAAGTGACAGTATGGGACCCTTTCAGTAACAGGCACTATCAAATGTACACCTGCTCAAATCAAAATGGGCATGGTCACATTGACACAGACAAATTGTAAGAATAATTAGTTCTGGTCACAAATCTATGAATACATGCAGTGATTAATAATTTGACAACAGTTCTGTTATTTATGATTGAATACAGTATGCAGAATGAATAGTTGGTTATGTTACTGCTACATGGTGAACCACTAATAGAACTTACAGTGGTATGAATGCTGTATGATGTTTCCAGCCTATGATAATAGTCATATTTCTCTAAATATGTGAAATGCTTTGTGTAATAATGTCAACTATGGGCCATGATGATATTTAACAGTTTGTGACCTACAATGCCACGTAGCTGCTAAACTGTTTAGGATTACATAACAATGTAGCAGCACAGTGTATATACTTGTATTGTGATACAGCATTTGCTACTGTTAGGGAAACATTAGGAGCCATTTAAACAGATGGAATGTCAGTGTAAATTGTGTCTAATATTATCCATTCATAGGCACAGAAGTGGAAGCATGGTGTGTTTGGTCACCTATGTTACCAAATAGGTAATAATGTGTATACAAACAGAAGCAGATGTTTGCACTAACAAACTCACAGCAAGGCAAAAAGAGTGAAGTGGTATCATGGAATAATTTGGCTGACACAGTCCCATATACAGCTATGCAGCTTAAAATAATAGTGTAGAAGGACTTTGTAGATAATACTGTAATGATGTAATTTTTTCTTACGGCATGGCAAGATCAGTGGGTACTTAGACATATTAAACTGTGTGGCAGTGATCTGTGGTACTACACAGTCATAGACACAAACATGCGAATGTGGGGCCTTTGAACACTATGCTAGCAGCAATATATCAAATAGTGTAAAAACACACTTACCTGTTTCAAATAAGAAACTTTACAGAACTCAGGTATTGTGTAGTGTGGCCATGTGAGTTATTGGGTCTGACAGTTCCACACAGATCTGCAATTCTACAATGTAAAATAATGGTACAGCAACACTGTGCACATAATAGTGTGCTGACACATTATTGTCTTATTCAGGGGTAACATCAGGAAACATTAACAGTCAACAAATGTCGTAAAAGCAGTAGCAGATATTGGCATGTCATTAGGGTGATGATTACAGACACACTGTCATTCAGAAGATATAAGAACCTATTACACATAAAAAATGTTTAATGTGATACAGCAACAATTGATGGGCAGTATCCATGTATAGCACCAAGTCACTTGGATGACAGTAGAACTTCTACACTTGGTGTCCCATGATGATGGATGTGTCTTGTAGTACGTTTAGACAGTTGTATGTTATTTCTGTTACCTGCTGCTGATTGTCTGTGATTGGTCATGTTGCCTTGGTCCTACCCCCTACTTGCGCGTGTGTGTGTGTGTGTGTGTGTGTGTGTGTGTGTGTGTGTGTGTGTGTGTGCACGTGCATGGTGCTGGGGGTGGGTGGGGAATGCAGATTTAGGGTTTTCAACCCAAATACCAAATTCCTCACTTTTGTCGCTGTGGAATAACCCTAACTGATGCATTAAACAGCATTTTTTGCCATGAATATATATATATATATATATATATATATATATATAAATATATAGCAAAACAAAATGGTTATATTAAATGCACGCTGAAAATAGAAAATAGAGTTAAAATCTACATTCAACCTTAGGTCTTCTTCCGAAAATATCTAAAAAGAAAAAAACAATTTTAGATATTTCCTGAAGAAGACCTAAGGCCTAAATGTAGATTTTAACTCTTATTTTCTATTTTCAGTGTGCATTTAATATAACCATTTTTTTTTTTTGCATTTAGACCACATGTTGACGCAGCACCTTGTTTTTGTTTTTTACAATTTATATATATATATATATGTATATACACAAATTATTGTGGCACTGTCGTGCCACTATAATTAGGGTTGAGTAGCCACTTTAATGCAAAACCTTAAATTTTGCACCTTAATAACTTTGCCACTGTAGAACAGATTTGCCTGAAAATTTGCATGTCCAGTCTGGTATCATAGATCTCTGGATCTGGCAAGTTTTTTTACAGTTGGATGTATGGTTGCAGAGCTACAGGATGCCCAAAATGCAAAAAAAAGTGACCTTTTGTGTGTTTCTTTGCTCTCGGCCACAGCCTGCACGCTTTGTCCATTTGGTCCTAAATCTTCATGGAAGATGCCGTCTTGGTCACCAATGTGCCTTTCAAAGGTTTGGTGAAAAATATTAAACCATTCAAAAGTTATTCAAAAACAAATTTCCCATAAAAGTAAACAAAAATCATGAAACTTTTGTGAGAGGTTGTTTTTACTGTCGCAGATGACCCTTTTACTTTCATGAGTCAGCCATCTTGTTTACAGTTATGACACAGAAAAATGCCTGCCATTTAAAATTGGGACCTTCTAGGTAAACACTGATTGTTGTGTTTGCCTAGTCGGGTCCTCAGTATCCTAGCCATATCTTTTTGTGGAGGATAAACTCCCCAGAAATACATTTGTAAACTTTTCCTGAAAAATACTTTCACAAAATACTTTTGCAAATGTGAAAGTTTCATGATTTATTTTGCGAAACGTTCATGATTTGTGAAAGTATGCTCAAAATTACTGCAAATCTTTGCCAGCCTCCATCAACAAAATGGATTGGTCTTTTTGGCTGAAATTTGCAGAGTGGCAAGCCCTGGTCTCACAGATGTGCCTTTTTGTAGTTTGGTTCCAAAACATTATAAGGGCCTAAAGTTACAGCACTCCAAATTTCAGAATTTTTCCTATACGATAACATTGCGTCATCTATGATGCCTTTCGGGGCCCGTATCTCGAAAACAGTTCGAGATACGGACTTTTCATCACAAAAATTCTTTGTCCCCCATAGAAGGGGACTAAGCTCAGAACTAGGTTGGATGGTCCTGAAACCCATGAAATTTGATTTTTTTTCTACCTTTTACGGTCCCTGAAATATTTGTAATTTATTGTTCCAATTGCTCATTTTCATGTCTGAGGACCACTGTTATGCCCACAGAGTTCGTATTCATAGCACTTTTTGCAACCCCTATCTTGGACACAATGCACAATACAGATTCAGTTGACTTCATGTTGTGGGAACTAGTCACTGTTCAATTCTTTTATTAGCTGCTATGGTTCCCCAGATATGGGCAAATTAATTTTAGAAGGCTTCCTTGCCCTATAGGGCTGCTGTATGGCTCTGTGCTTATGTGTAAGTGGGAGCACAGGGCCTGGAGGGCCTGCACTCACACAAAAACACATCATTACACAGAAATAGGCAGCTTGGAGGCAGCCCCATGATCCAACCAACACATAGCATTTATTATTTATATTACAATTTCCCAAAAAGAAGGGAAGTTCATTGCAAAAAACTGAGTTAATGCATCAGTGAGGGTTGTTTCCACAGTAACAAAAGTGAGGAAATACAATGTTAGGGTTATCAGACCAAGATCCCCAAATCACTCCACTGTCCCCATCCTCCACAGACCAACAGATGCTGAGGTGTGCCATGGGGTCATGTGACCTAACTCCCATTCTCCTTTACTGTAGCATGTCAACTTGCTTTACCTATGGAATGGGGTGAGGGTTGGGATTCAGGACCCCATGGCACACCTCAGCATCTGTTGGTCTGTGGAGGATGGGGGGGTGGGGTGGTTGGGGAGGTCACAGTCTGGTAACCTTAACATCACATTTCCACACTGTTGTTGCTGTGGAAATAACCCTATCTGATGTATTAACAGAGTTTTTGGCAATGAATATATATATATATTTATATATAACATACTCATTGTAAAATACTTTGTTAATGCATCTATTATGGTTGAAGCAATGCAAGTAAGTAAATGAGGTGTAAGGGTTTCCAACCCTAACTTCTTCCCCACTGACACCCAACTTGACCACCCTAAACCAACTCAACCCTCCACAGACCAACAGACATCGAGGTGTGCCTTGAGGTCTTTGGCTGTAACTCTCACCCCATTCCAAGTGTAAGGAAGCTAAGATGGAACACTATAGGAGAATGGGGTGAGAGGGCTGATGACCCCAAGGTGCACCCCAACACATGTTGGTCTGTGGAGGGTGGGGGTGGAGTGGGGTGGTCATGTTGGGTGTCAGTGGGGGGAGATGTTAGGGTTGGAAACCCTAACACCTCATTTCCTTACTTTTGTTGCTTTATCCCTAACTTAGAAACATAGCAACATAGAATTTGATGGCAGAAAAGGACCTCTTGGCCCACCTAGATTGCCCATTTACCAACCTAATGGATAAGCTGCAGATCCTAGTTAACCAACAGCCTACTTCCTCCTACCCCCACTAGAATTGCCTTATGCCTGTCCCATGCATTCTTGAACTCCCCCACTGTTTTTGACTCTATGACCTCCTCAGGAAGGCTGTCCCATGCATTCACAACCCTCTCTGTGAAGAACTACTTCCTCACACAACCTCTGAGCTGTCCCCCTGCTATCTTCAAATTGTGCCCCCTTGTTTTTGCAGATCTCTTTTTCTGAAAGATGCTACCTTCTCGGACTTTGTTGATTCCCTTGAGGTATTTGAAAGTTTTTATTATGTCTCCCCTCTTCCTCCTTTCATCGAGTCTATACATCTTAAGCTCCTTTAGTCTTTCTTCATATGTCTTCTGGTGCAGACCCTGCACATTTTGGTTGCCCTCCTTTGGAAAGCCTACAACCTGTCTATGTCTTGAGATGGGGTCTCCAAAACTGTACACAGTGCTCCAGATGTGGTCTTACCAACTGTCTGTATAGAAGGCCAACAACTTCCTGTTTTCTAGCGGTGATGCCTCTCCCTATGCATCCTAGTATCCACTCAGCCCTCCTTACTACCTTCTCACATTGCTGGCCCACCTTCAGTTCATCTGATATGACTATCCCAGGTCCTTTCCATTTTTGTTGTTGTTAGTATTTCACCCCCATTGTGTACTCTTGCCCTGGGTTTTTGCTTCCCAGGTGCATTACTTTGCACTTATTTGCATTAAATCTAAGCTGCCATACGTTTGACCATTCCTCCAACCTTGCCAAGTCCCTTTTTATCCTTTCCACCCCCACCTTGTGTATCAACACTGTTTCAGATCTTTGTGTCATCTGCAAAGAGACATGCTTTCCCTTCCAGTCCCTCTGCAATGTCACTTATAAAGACATTAAAAAGGACTGGCCCCAGTACTGAACCCTGTAATACCCCACTAGTAACCCTCCTTTCTTCCCTGTAGACTCTATTTACTACTACCCGCTGTGTCCTGTTGCCTAGCCAGTGTTTTACCCAGGCTACCACCCTGGGACCCACTCCCAGGCTGGCTAATTTGTTTATTAATCTTTTGTGCAGGACTGTGTCAAATGCCTTGCTAAAGCCTAGGTAGGCCATGTCCACAGCCCCTCTTTGGTCTACTACTTTGGTCACCCAGTCAAATAAATCAATTAGATTTGTCTGACATGACCTTCCTGCTGTGGATCCATGCTGCCTTGGGTCCTGTGCCCCACTGGCCTCTAGATACTCAACAATTCTTTCCTTCAGAAGTGATTCCATCATTTTCCCTACCATTGAGGTCAAACTGACAGGTCTGTAGTTTCCTGCCTCTGTCTTGCTCTCACTTTTGTGAAGGGGAATCACATCTGCCCTTCTCCAGTCCTCAGGCACCACACCATCTTCCCACAATTTATTAAAAAGGGTAATCAGTGGCATTACTAATTCTTTCATTAGTTCTTTTAGAATTTTGGAGTGAATCCCATCAGACCCCAATGCTTTATCCACCTTCAGTTTTAAGAGTTCTTTCAGAACTCTTTCTTCTGTGAAAGGATTAATATCAACCCCCTATACAGAGTGCTTCTATTGACTGGATTAAGTATCTCCTGCTGCTTTTCCACTGTGAATACTGAGCAGAAATATTCATTCAGTATCCCTGCTTTTTCACTGTCGCTCTCTGCCCAACCACCTTCCTCTTTAGTCATCCTCAGTATCCCTGCCTTCATCTTTTTTGCTCCCTAATGTACCTATAAAAGGTTTTATCCCCCTTCTTAACTGAGTTGTCTCTCTTCTCCTTGGGTTGGGCATTTGCTATTCTGACTGCCTTCCCTGCTTCATTCTGCTTTAACTGGTACAGTTCTCTGTCCTACTCCTTCTGTGTTTCCTTATGCTTCCTGAATACTATCTTTTCCTCCCTTATCTTCCCCACCACTTCTTTTGAGAACCATAGTGTTTTTTTATTTCATTTTGATTTGTTTATTTGCTTCACACAAAGGCTTGTTGCCTCTGTGATGGCAGTTTTGATTTTTCCCCATTGTTACTCTACCCCACCTTCTTGCCTGTTTGCTAGAGCTTTTCTGAGGAACTCTCCCATTTTGACAAAATCAGCCCTCCTGAAGTCCAGTACCTTCACTTTTGTGTGGCTTGACTCTAGAGCTAAGTTAACTCATTGTGTCCTAGCAGACGCCCGTAGTCGTCAGTAAAAAAACACTGGTGTGTCCTGAGGACGTCTACAGAAGTCAACTACTGACTCCCAGTGTGCCCTTGCAACATCTGGAGAAGTCACTTAAATATTTTAATATATATTGTAACAGAATATAATATATATTTGACTGCATAGCACCGTTGAAATGATAATTTTATGCTGCACAACTTTGTCACTGATATTTTGTGTATATCATGTATACTTTAGGAGTTATTTGCTTTTGTTTATGGTATGGTGTGTATGGCTGACATGTTTTCCATCAAGATTCACCTAAGCAGCTTGAATAAAATTCACTTTTTTGGCACTTCAGCAGGTATAAAATAAAAACTGTATTGATTACAACTGGTTGCATAGCACCATTGGAAAGGCATTTTTGTGCTCATCAACTTTCATGCTGATACTTTGTGTGTATCATGTATACTTTTGGAGTTATATGCATTTGTTTATGATATGGTGTGTGTGGTGGAGATTTAGCCCTCAAATCTCATCAAAGCTCCTTGACTAAAATGGGGAAAAATTACATTTTATAGTAAAATCATATCTTTTTTTCAGCAAACATAATATCAAAACACCATCTAATGTCTGTACGCTTAATTTGGTGTTGATATTTTACATATTTTCCAACAAAAAATGGCTTATGTTACCCTTTTTTAGTGAAAAAAATATTTAGTTTGCTCTTTTGACCAGCATGGAAAAAATACAAAATTACTTATTATTACATGCATGCCACCACTGGAAAGGTAACTTTGTGCTGAATAACTCTGCCACTCATACTTTGTGTCTAGCATGTACAGTTATTGAGCTATTAGCATTTGTTTGCAACATACTGACTATGGCTTGATTTTGCTTAGAAAGGCCCAGGATTCACTGTTAAAAGTATACAGGAGATTCAGGAGGCAAGTGGTGTAATCTCAGAGTGAGCCTGTGGAGGCAATGAGTTAATTGTGAACCACACTGTTTGGTGGTCACTTGTTCCCAGATGGCTACCCACTTCAAGATCAGAGATCCTGTCTGTCCCCATTTAAGAGTGCCAGGTCTAAGATTGCTCCCTCCTGAGTGGGTTCCAAAACTAGCTGCCTGAGGCATGCCCCCTGTAGGGCATCGAGAATGGCCTTGCTCTTGAATGTGGCTGCAGCAAAGGTGCTCCAGTTAACATCTGCCATTTTAAGGTCCCCCATCAGCAATATCTCCCCTTTCTTTGCCATCCCAAGGATGTCTTCTATCATTTCCTTGTCCATTTCCTCCCCCTGAGATAGGGTCTGTATACAATGAGGGGGGCCCTTGAAAAATTCAAAGACATGTTCTCTGTGGTATAATTTCCTTTTTATTGTGTAAAGTCCCCTTTATGGGCCCCCCATCATTGTTCACAATTGTATCCAGAGCCTCTTGGGAGGGGCTGAAGAAGTTCCATTAAGAACATTGATCCATCACTAACCATACCCACATTGCTTACATAGTCTGTATACAACCCCTGTGTGGATTGTGGAACCATTTCCAGTCTCCAGGGTGACCCACAGTGCTTCCTCTCCTCCCTGTTTACCCTTTAGTTCTGTTGCTTTGATCCTTTCCCTTACATAGAGAACTCCTCCTCCTCCTCCTCCTCCTTTTCTTCCCTCCCTGTCCCTCCTGTAGATTGTGTACCCTGGTTTGTTGACATCCCAGTCATGATTCTCTGTGTACCATGTTTCTGTGATTGTCATGATATCCAGGGATCCTTCTTCCATCAAGGCCACCATTTCAGGGAGCTTTTACCTAGACTATGGGCATTGGTACTCATTACCCTCCATTTTTTATGGCTTTATTTCTTTTTGCCCCATCCCTGTCCTTACTGCCTTTGTCTTTTTCTCCATTTACCACTGCCCTTATCCCTATTGACTGCTTTATCTTGGTGCATTAACAACATTTTTTGCAATGAATTTCCTAACTTTTTGATAAAGTTACCCTTATATGTTTGTAAGAGTGCAGGGCCCTCTATGCCCTGTCCTCCCATCAGTCTATATGGTGCTGTGGTTGCATCTCCCTCTGGGAGCCAGCATGCTTTCATGATGCTGCAATGGTATCCATTTCTGGGCGCACAGGGCCTATCTCTCCATAACTGTAGAGACAATGTATTGAACACTCATCTCCCACTACTGCACAATGATGGGTCCTGCAGCCTCATAACTGCATAATAATATCCATATATGGGAGCACAGAACCCTCTGGGGCTGGATGGGATGCACACATTTTGGGACTGTATATTTCTAAAGGTACAGTCCTGATAAAATTTAAACTTGGCAAATCAAGACAGCACGTCTTTGAGGGCACATTCCAAATTTGATGTAAATTGCAAATACAGCTGTGAAATTATTAATGCACAAAGTGCACAAAGAAGGTGACTGTATCTCTACAATATATATTCGATGTTAGACTTATAAACCCTACAGCCCCACCCCCGCACACACCCAGCAGGCATTTTTGATGTGCAGATTATTGGCTAACTCTGCCCTCATTCCATTTGTATGGAAGCTGAGATGGTACAGCATAGGAGAATGGGGTGAGAGTTAGGCTCAATGACCCAAAGGCACAACTTGATGCCTGTTGGTGTGTGGAGGGTTTGGAGGTAGGGTTGGTAACCCTAATATCGAATTTCCAAACTTTTGTTGCTGTAATGACAACCCTAACTGATACAGTAACTGAAATTTTTTTGCAATTAATTTCCTTTCTTTTTGAGAAACTGTAATGTTACTCATATCCATACAGTATCTGGGAGCATGGGCCCTCTGGGACCTGCTCTCCCATCCCCCTCTGGCCCCTGCTCCCATCTTCCCATCTACATAACATCATACGGCAGGAGGGCCCTGTGATACCAACTTTCCAAAATGGTATCCATAGGTGGGAGCACTGGCCCTCTGGGCCCTGAGCTGCCACCCACCCATAAATGTAGAGGCATAGTGCAGGATCTAGAGACATTCCAAGTAACCCTTGTACTGCAAATGTGCCAATGTCTCAGTAACTATAGCAACTTTGGAAAAAAAAATCCTTCACAGTTGTATTCATGATCTGGCCACCTTCATGCAAGCTTAGTCCCCCAAAAGGTGTACTAAGCTGTGCTAAGTGAAAACTCTGCATCTCAAACTGTTTTTTGAGATATAGGCACCAAAAGGTTCAACGACTAACACAATGTTACCTATGGGAAAATGTGCAACTTTGGGAGTATTGTAACTATGGAACCAGTGTCAATTTCTTCACCAAATTAACAAAGGGCACATCTGTAGGACAAGGTTGTGTCACCATGCAGATTTCAACCCAAAAGTCCTTACTGTTTCTTGCTATGAAGTGGCAAAGGAACTGCTTTTTGGGGGACTGTTTACCTGCTTTCACTTTCAGAACATACTGTATATTTTTTTCCCATATGCTATCATTGGAAACTTAAAAACTTTAATAACTTTTGAAAAGATGAACATTTTTCACCAAACCCTCAAAAGGCACTTCTCTGACCCAGTCCCCATATACCCTGAAAATTTCTGACCAGATAAAGAAACCATTTGGGCTGTAGAGATGAGCAAAGAATTTCAAAAAGTAAAGGATTTTTCACACTTTTTCAAACTCTGCAGCTTTGTAATGACAAATCCAACCAGAACAAAACTGTCCAGATCCAAAGATCTATGGTACCAGACTGTGCATGCAACATTTTGGGCAAATCAGATGAACAGCTATAAAGTTATTTAAGTGCAAAATTTGGGGTTTTTCATAGAAGTAGCCATGCAACCCTAACTCTACTAGCCTTACCAGACCAGTATAATATATAAACAAGCATTGGTCAATGCTGAAAGTTTGTCATGTACACTGGTGTCATGGGGGGGAGTGGGCACCCCCAGTGTCTGTATACTTTTTGGGGGGGTTACACATCAGACAACAATGGACGGACAGATGACACTGGGGGATTAGGCACCCCCATGTCTGTATACTGCTTGGTGGGGATTTACACAGTGCACAACTATGGTCAGACAGATGAGGACACTGGGGGATTGGGCACTCCCAGTGTCTGTATACTGTTTAGGGGATGGGGTTACATAGCGGACAATGATGGATGTTTTTCTTTTTTTGTTTGGGAAACAAGCATTTGTGTTTGTCAAACAGTTGATGTATTGAAAGGTGTCCACCTTTGTACCTTGTTTATGACCTTGAGGTACTTGAATGTAGTAGTAGTAAAAACCTTTATTTTTATACAGGAATTGTTGGCATTATTTACATAATTAGGACAATGTCCTATTTACAAGATGCTCCTGTTTCTTCATGTTCCATAAGACGTTAGTTAAGAACAAACTAATATAACAATACAGTCACATACATATTAGTAACAATGAGTAATAGACACGACTTACATATTATGTTTCATTCTATACAGGTTACTCATAAAAGCATATTAAATTAACCGTAACATTTACACCTCATACTTAATTCCAGCTTCAGACTTGATGAAAATGCTTTCACATCTTTAAATTTGTTACTTGCTACTATTTTTATCTTATTCCATATTTTATCCACTATTACGGGAAAACGCATGTAACTATATTTATTTTTTAGTTTTGGAAGTGAATAATGCCCCAGATTTTTTTTACGCAAATTGTAGACATATGTTTTCCTTTCTAGTCTATCACTCAGGCATTTAGGCTGCTTTTGATTAATAACTTCATAAATTTGTATAGCCCAAGAAATCTGTCTTTTTACTTCCTGGGTAAGCCAGCCCAGGTCTTGTAACATAAAACAATGATGAGTTCTATAATCCTTTTTTAATATGAATCTAGCCATCTTGTTATACATTTTATCAACTTTTTGCAAGAGACCTTTTGGTGCAAGGCCATACACTTGGTTTCCATATTCCAGAACGGGTAGAAAAAGTTGTTTTATTACTGTTTCTCTTATTAATCTATTCATACAAAACCTTGTTCTTCTGAAGGTTCCCAATCTTTTATTTACTTTTGAAATGGTGTCAAGAATATGTTTATCAAATTTTAGGGCATAATCGATCCAAACCCCTAGGTATTTATATTCTAGTACTTGCTCTAATTCTTCATTTTGTAATGTATTTATAGATATATTTTCTCTACTACTGTTCAATCTATGTTTAGTCCTAGAAAAAAACATCAGTTTTGTTTTTTTACTGTTAACTATCAAGCCCGCTGTAGTCAACCATGTGCAGAGTCTGGTAAAGTCTGCTTGCAACTTTACTTCCAATTCGACTAAAGTTTGTCCATCTGAAATCATTAGGGTGTCATCTGCATAGAGGTTAATACTTGAGTTTTGTATTACTTCTACTAAATTATTGATGTAAATCAAGAACAATGGTGGTCCTAAAATTGATCCCTGTGGGACGCCTTTCTTTACCAAAAGTCTCTTAGATAGGACCCCATTGATACTTACTTGCTGTTTTCTATTTTCTAAGTAAGATTTAAACCAGTTATAAGTTTCATTTATTAGACCCATGTCTGCTAGGTGTTCTCCCAATGGTTTGTGGGATACCGTATCAAAAGCCTTTGATAAATCCACCAACACCGCGCCCACCGCCAGGTCGTCCTCCAGCCTTGTAGCCAGGTCATCGACCATGACGGTGAGCGCAGTGGACGGAATGACCCTTCAAACCCATTGAAATTTAGTTAGCAGAGTATATTTTCCATAAAGTCAATTAACTGTTCTTGAACCAGTCTCTCCAATATCTTTGAAATACTTGATAGTAAAGCAATTGGCCTATAATTTGTAGGCTTATATGCATCTCCTGTACCTTTGTAAATTGGTATTATTTTTGCACTTTTCCAAGCCTCTGGGAAAATTCCCTCCACCAAACTCCAGTTAAACAATTTAGTCAAAATTGGTGCAATCACTTGTATGGCATCTTTAAGAAATCGATTTTCTATCAGATCTGGACCATAGGCTTTTTTTAAACTTAATTTTCTAATCTCATTTTTAACCTGTGTACGGGTGATACCCTTAAATCTGAAAACGTGTTTATTTGAATTTACAATCCGTTTACCAGAATCCCTAAGTGTCAGATCAGCAAAATTCAGATCAGGCAAGTTTACAAAATAATCATTTAGCATGTTTGCTGACTGTTTAGTTGACTGTATTACACCTCTATTTATCATTTGAATGGGGGGGGCATAGTTTTGTGGGGGTTCAAAAGATTTTATTAATGACCAACATTTTCTATTGTCAGTAGTGTTTTTTGACTTATCTTCATAATATTTTTGTTTTTGTTTTCTTATTAATAATTTCAGATTATTTCTGGCCTTTTTATATTTATCCCAGTCCTTAGTTTTTAAGGTTTTCCCAGAGATTTTCCACAGGCGATCTTTTACCCGTATCATTTTCTTCAATTTTTCAGTTATCCATGGCACATGTGATTTTCTCTGTATGCATTTTTTGAAGGGGACTAGTTCATTACATACATCTAGAAACAGTTTTGTAAATTCCGGACTGCTAAATCAATTGATGGAATTAGAAATAATCTATCCCACTTCACTTGAAATAATCTTGCAACAAAAGCTTCTTTATTGTAATTTTTAAAATTTCTTCGCATTATTTTTATTGGAAAATTCAATGTTTGATTGAAGTTTGTGTCCCCAATTACAAAAAGACAGCTTAATGAATTATGATCACCCATAATAGGTTGATTTACTTCTATTGATTCAATCAGAATTCTTGCTGATACGAATATTAAATCCAATATATTACCATTACTTTGTTGAGAAGTTTCCTAGTGGGAAAAAGCTCTTTTTGTTTTAGATCCAGGAAATTGAAACTGTTTTCTAATGATAGTCCCCGTGGTTTACCCCATGATGCATTGAAATCCCCGATAATTAGCAGTTCACAACCCATTGTACTCTTTTGGATGACTGAGGCTAGGTTATCAAATTCTCCTAAGGCTGTTTTTGGAGGGGCATAAACTACTCCCAGAGCTAAATCCATATTATTAAATTTTACCAATAAACAGTTTATTAAACCAATTTGATTTGCAAATAGCACTGTGATCTGTCCAAGTTCCCATTTGGTAAATAAAATGACTCCCCCTCCCCTACAATCCTTCCTATCTAGTCGATGGCTGAAAAAACCCGCTGGTTTTACTTCCTCGGTTTCAATTTTATCATTTAGCCATGTTTCTGTCAAAGCAACTATATCTGGAGCTTCTGAATAAATCCAAGTTTTAAATAAGTCGATCTTGTTCTTTAGACTTCTGGCATTATCATGGATTATCTTCATTGGCTCAGGATTCCCTTGGCCAGGGTTAATTTCAATATCTCCACTCAGGAGTACTGAAATTAATAAGCAGTTTCTAGATAATTTTGGCTCTTGTCCCACTAGCCCCAAAGTATAATTTGTATTTTTCAACTGAATCCTTATTTTTGAAAAGGAGTTTCTACCCCTTCCCTTAATTATCTGGCCCTCATTCATTAGAGTTAGTCCCCCAATATTGGAAGTCCTCAGTACCAATGCTAGTGTACTAGCCATTTCCAGTTGACACACAGAGGTTAGCTTTCCATAAATCAATGTCATGATGTAAATATACAGCAACATCCTATAAATGAACTTCATTTTGTTAAGTTAACAGTCTAAGACTTGCAAAGCCCCCAATTCCTTTTCTATTTTTACTTTTATTAAAAAATTAAAATAACATGAATTTTAAGCTTACCTAAACTTCTTTATACTTCATTATATGATTAATTAATATAGACAGCGCATTATCTAAATGGTACAGATAACTTTAAAATGGCTTTCCCCAACAGACTAATTGTTAGGCAAAGAAAACCTCCTAAATGTTTATAAAATTAACAAAACTGTTCAGGTTAACCTTAATAGCCTGTTTTTTTGTGTTTTTTTTTTGTACCGAGTGACGCTCACACTCGTGCTACTCACGCTTGCGCGGTAGCAGCGCAAGTTGTTTTAAACTGTCCTGCCCCTCCTTTGGATGACGTGGCTCTGTTGGATTCTGCCCCCTCACTGCTAATGGGTTTTCTGCTGCGTTCTTTAAGGCACACAAGGAGGTTAGGCACAAAATGGGAAGCTGTTAAGTGCACAATAGCCCCCAAGCTGTAAAGATTTCACACTGTTCACCTTAGCTGCAGTAGCAGCGTGAGTTGTTTTAAACTGTCCTGCCCCTCCTTTGGATGACGTGGCTCTGTTGGATTCCGCCCCCTCACAGCTGATGGGTTTTCTGCTGCGTTCTTTAAGGCACACAAGGAGGTTAGGCACAAAGTGGGAAGCTGTTTAGTGCACAATAGCCCCCAAGCTGTAAAGATTTCACACTGTTCACCTTAGCTGCGGTAGCAGCGCGAGTTGTTTTAAACTGTCCTGCCTGAATGTATCTGTTGTGTTCCCCCACTCCCTGCTTTCCACCAATAAGGACATGTTGAGGTCCTTTTAATCTCTCCTGATATGTTCTGTGTTGCAAGCCATGTACCAACTTGGTTGCCTTTCTGTGGGCTGCCTCCACCCTGTCTATGGCCTTGCACATTTGTGGCCTCCAGATTTTCACATAGTACTGTAGGTGAAGCCTCATTAGTGCATTATACAATGGCATCACCACCATAAAATTACCTTCTGGGACTCAGGAACAACATGACACTAACATGTTCAGGAGGTGGGGTCCCAATAACCCCATGTTGAAAATTTGGGCCCAAAATTCCTAAATATGGCCTTGATATCAAGATAAGTTGAAACCCCCATTGATTCCCATTATATAGTTTACCTAGAATTCTTTCAATTTGCCGGTCAGCTTTGAAGAGTACAGACATGTCCCACTCCACAGAAGATCATGTCTGCTGACATTGGAGGGTAAGTATGGGGTAAGGGGGGGATTGCATGGAGGTGGGTGTGCACAGGGAGAATAAAGATGGGGAGGGGAATGGGGGAGACAATGAGGGACTGTTTTCATTTTTACAGGTGAAATTTTAAAACAGAAGACCACAAGGGAAGGTTTTCTTCCTTTACAGGTTAAACAAAAGCAACCTATAAATTTAGGCACACTGGGGTGGGCTCCCAGTGTGCCACAAATTACAATATAGTGTGTGTGGGGAGGGATGCCAACAAAGGGGTTGAGCACCCCAATGTTGGCTACAGAGATAGATGGGGAAGGGGGGGCAATACAACACCAGGAGTGGGCATCCTGGTGTTGTAAAGATAGAAGGGAAATTGTTTAACCAAGCATAAACACACTATGGGGCTTCAGGGGCCAGCGGATTGTTTAACCAGGAGAGACATGCTGAGCTTCAGGGATGGGGAAATTGTTTAAGCAGGAGAGGCATGCTGAGCTGCAGGATGGGGGAAATTGTTTAACCAGGAGAGACACGTTGAGCTGCAGGAGCAGGGAAATTGTTTAACCAGGAAAGACACACTGAACTGCAGGGGAAATTGCTTAACCAGGAGAGATTGAGAGGCACACTGAGCTGCAGCTGAAGATCTTACATTTGAAAGAACAGATCCAAGTGCAGCATTGGCTCTGTCCTTTGAAATGTTTGCAGAGACAAGCCCCCTCAGTAAAACAGTGTCATCAGGACACTGCCTGCTGATTTGATGGCCACAGACCAGCCCCTGCAGCACCACTGGTCATTGGGCTAGCATCCATCTCACCCCCTGTTTAGCAACTCTCATATCAATAAGTTTGTCTTGCATGCATAACAAACTTATTAAATGGTGATTTACACATTTTGGGACACTGTATTTCTATGCCCTCACATGCAACTGAAATTAAACTTATGATTTCATGAGAAGTCTGCTTCATGATGAGGTATGGCAAATGTCATGCATATCACCAGAACCTTTTCGAAGTATTGAAGCACAAACTATTAAACTAAACATAAAAGTGAAGAAAGAATTTGGCAACAAATGGTGATCTACACATTTTGGGACTAAACTTCTCCAGAGGTGCACACACAATCAAACTGAAATTGGGCATGTCCAGAGACCACTTGTCCTTGAGGAAGCGTATCAAATGCCATGCAAATTACAAGAAAATCTATGAAGTTATTAAAGTGTAAAATGCGAAATAAAGAATTTAACAAAAAAATGGTAATGAACACATTTTGGGACTGCATAGTTCAGGATATGCACTCACAATCAAAATGAAATTTGGTATATCAACACACCGTAAGTATCTGTGGTGGAGCTAAAGTGGAGGCTGGGGGGCAGTCACCCCTTCTGGCTGCCCCAATGTGAGTAGTGGTGCCCCACCAACCTCTTTATTCAATGTTTAGTGCCCATTGTGGAGCCAATGACTGACTTGAATGGCCTCCCTGGCTCCCAAATTCCCCTAAACCTGGATCTGCCACTGATGAATATGTGAGGGTACATACAAATTTCATGTAAACTGCAAGAACAGCTGTGAAGGTATTAATGCACAAAGTGAAACAATCAAAGAAAGAATTTGACAAAAAATGGGGATGTACACAATTTGGGACTACGTAACACCAGAGATGCACTCCCAGTAAAACTGAAACTTGGCAAATCAAGAGAACATTTGTCTTTGAGGGAACATTCCAAATTGAATATACATTGCAAGATCAGTGGCAAAGTTATTAATGTACAAAGTGCACAGAGAAGGCAACTGCACCTCTATAATATATATTCAATCTTAGGGTTACCAGCCCTAACCCCTCAACCTCTAAACACCAATAGGCATCGTTGTGTGCTTTGGGGTCATCAGCCCTAACTCTGACTCCATTCCATTTGTAGGGAAGCTGAGATGGTACAGAATAAGAGAATGGAGTAAGAGTTAAGCCCGATGACCACAAGGCACACCCCAACGCCTGTTGGTGTGTGAAGGGTGGGGGTGGGGAGTGGGGGTAGTGTTTGTAACCTTAACATCTAATTTCCAAACTTTTGTCACTGAATGGACAACCCTAACTGATGCATTAAAAAAGGTTTTTTGCAATGACTGTCGTTTCTTTTTGAGAAAGTGTAATGTTACTCATATCCAGAGCTTCAGTTAACTCCATTTTTGAAGTATTTGACTTCCAAAAATAAGGCACAAACTTCCAAAATACAGAGGGAGGAAGTCATTAACTTGAATGACTTCTAGATGTATAACCAAAAATTAGATGACTTCCATAATTACAGGCTTGGAAGTCAGAAATGATGGATTTTTCTAAAAGAAACTATTTTAACACTAATATACTGTATTAATATTCACATTTTTTTTCTTTCTATAATATTGCCTTCCAAAGGTGGCATTGTGGAAGTATTTTGACTTCCAAAAAATTGGAATGACTTCCAGATTTTGACTCCTGGAAGGTTTAGACTTCCACTGAAAATAAATTAACTGAACCCCTGCTCATATCCATACTGTATGTGGGAGCACAGACCCTCTGGGTCCTGCACTCACATCTACCATTGGCACAGAGACATATGGCAGGAGGGCCCTGTGCTATCAGCTATCAGCTTTGCAAAATGGTATCCATAGGTGGGAGTGGGGGCCCTCTGGGCCCTGAGCTCCCACCTGAGAGTGTAGAGGCATACACAGGAGGGCCCTGTGCTCCCAGTTTAGCACAAATGGTATGCACAGGTGGGAGCGCAGGCACTCTGGGTCTTTCGCTTCCACCTGTTCATAAGTACAGACACATAACATAGGCCTAGATACATTCCAAGTAACCCTTGTACTGCAAATGTGGCAATATCTCAGTAACCATAGAAACTCTGGAAAAAATTCCTTCACAGTTGTATTCATGACCTGGCCACCTTCACGCAGGCTTAATGACAAATCTGTTTCTTGAACTGTTTTTGAGATACATCCAACAAAAGGCACATCTAATGCCATAATGTTATCCTATGAGAAAACATGCAACTTTGGAGTGCTGTAACTATGGAACAGGTGTAAATTTTATGACCAAACTAGCACAGGGAAAATCTGTGGGGCAAAGGCAAATTTCAGCCCAAAAGTCCTAACCATTTTCTTACTATGAAGTGGCAAAGAAACTGATTTTTGGGGCTGCTTTCACTTTCAGAGCATATATTTTTTCCCATAGGCTATAATGGGAAACTTTAAACTTTAATAACTTTTGAACGGATAAATATTTTTTCACCAAATGTTCAGAAGGTACTTCCCTGACTCAATTCACGAAAGCGTCACAAAAAAAAATCACACAGCTTTCTCATTTCTGAAAGTATTTTTCACAAAATTTTAAAAATGTATTTCAGGGGGGTTTAAATCCAAAAAGTCATATGTCTAGCATCCTCAGAACTCGACTAGGTGAACACAACAAGCAGTGTGTTCCTAGAGGGTCCCAACTTTAAATGCCAGGCATTTTTCTGTGCAGTAACTGAAAACAAAATGTCCAGCTCACGGAAATAAAAGAGCCATTTGCGACAGTAAAAATGTCCATTTGTGAAAGTTTCATGATTTTTAATGTTTCCCATTGACTATAATGGGAAATTTGTTTTTGAATAACTTTTGAACAGTTTAATATTTTTTCACCATATCTTTGAAATGCACATCAGTAACCAAGGCTGAATCTTTCCTGAAGTTTTCATACCAAACAGACAAAGCATGAGGGCTGTAGGCATGAGCAGAGAAAATGCAAAAAGTCTGTTTTATGTGTTTTTTGGCATTCTGTAGCTCTGCAACCATACATCCAACTGTAACACAACTTAGCAGATCCAGAGATCTATGAGAATAAACTGTTCATGCAAAATTTCAGGCAAATCCATTATATGGTTGCAAAGTCATTAAGGTGCAAAGTTTGAGGTTTTGCATTAAAGTGGCTACTCAACCCTAACTGTAGTGCCACTACCACGGTACTATAATATTTATGTGTGTGTACATATATATATATATATATATATATATATATGAGGCACAAAACTCAGTTTAATGCATTAGTTAGGGTTGTTCCACACCGACAAAAGTGAGGAAATTTGGTGTTAGGGTTGAAATCTCCCCTTGGCCCCCTGCCCACACCCCCAACCAGCATTGGGGTGCGCATTAGGGTTGTCTGCCATAACTCTCACCCCATCACATGTGTAAAGAAGCAGGGTGTACAGGAAAATGGGGTGAGAGTTGGGACGAGAACCCTAATGCACACCCCAATGCTGGTTGGGGTGTGGGCAGAGACTGAGGGGTTTCTCAACCCTAACACCGAATTCCCCACTTTGTCGTGTGGAACAACCCTAACTAATGCATTAAACAGAGTTTTGCCTCTAATTTCTCTTTTGAGAGAATGATAACGAGAAATAATGAATGTAATGTGGTGGCGGGAGCGCGGGACCCGTCCCACCACATGATGTCTTGTCACATAGTAACATTGTGCCCGCAAATGCAAATAGTAATGCACATGGTGACACAAAGCGAAACAGAAAGAGAAACAGTAGTGTAGACAGAAATGTTAAAACAATGCAAAAGCAAGCACAAATGAAAACGCAAAGTGTAACGCACATGGTAGCGAAGACATGAACGGTAAGTGAAATGGGAATAGAACCACAAGCAAAAACGGTAATGGTAACAGTAATGTAAGTGCACAGGCTGGTTTTCCCCAAAAGCTGCATAAAGAAAGACAGTGGCCCAGATATTCAAAAGGTTTGCTCATGGCGCAACAGTGTTGCACCATGCGCAACCCATAGATGTGCCCCGGCATGATATTCAAACAGGAAAATTGTGAGGCACAAATCCCGATGCACCGGAGTGCATCAGTAATGTATGCAGGCACAGGTGGGGAGGTGTGTCCATGTATACTCTGCACAGCTCGATATTCAGCCCAGGATGTGCAAAGCCATGCATGCGCAACCCCTATCTGTGCAAGCACAAAGTTGATCCCAAAAAAAGGAACAACTGATGGCCACCCACGGGTGAGCTGCTGTATTGCAGGGCACAACACGACAGCTGCCACCTGTGGGTGGCCACCCAAGCTCCAGCTGCACCTCCGTGGTAGTGCCTCCCCATGTCCGATCATGGGCATTAGTAAATGTAATAAAACCTCCCACATCCCTGGTGGGCCAGAGGACCACTGTCTGGATGATCGCAGGCTTAAGTAAGAAAAGGAAGAAACACATATCCCTGGTGGTCCAGTGGACCGCTGACAGCCCGATTGTGGGCTTAAGTAAAATGATCTGAAACCTATTTCCCTGGTGGTCCAGTGGACCTCTGAAAGCCTGATCACGGGCTTAAGTAAAAAAGGAAGAAACCCATATCCACAGTGGTCCAGTGGACCCCCTCCCCACCGCCCACTGATCCCCACCGCCCTGCTCCCCAGTCAGTGGCAGGCAGCACTAACCGCCTGCTGCCCACCGCCCGCTGAATGACACTATCGGTGGGACTATATGCCCATTGGTCCACAGCATGAGCCAGTGGGCATGCAGCTATACCATACTACACATTCCAGATATGTGAATGGATCCATTCACATATCTGGAATGTAACAATGATCTGGCTGCATGCCTTATGGCATACGCTGTTGACCAATGGTGACAGCCCTTCTCATGGTGTCAGTCCGGCAGGGCGGCGGGCAGCGGGCAGGTGTGGTGCACCCACCACTGACGGGGAGCAGGGTGGTGGGGATCGTCACATGGGTGGGGAGGGGGTCCACTGACCACCAGGGATATGGGTTTTGGATCATTTTACTTAAGCTCGTGATCGGGCTGTCAGTGGTCCACTGGACCACCAGGGAAATAGGTTTCAGATCATTTTACTTCAACCCACGATAGGGCTGTCAGCGGTCCACTGGACCACCAGGGATATGGGTTTTGGATCATTTTACTTAAGCCCGTGTTCGGGCTGACAGCGGTCCACTGGACCACCAGGGGCACTGGATTTTGTTTATTTATACTGAAGCCAGTGATTGGGCTGTGGAGCACATTGCCACACTGTGCAGTTGGCGTTGCCCCCCCCAAGCGCAAGTCACCGGGGATCAGTGCACCTGCATGCAAATGGGGCCATAATGACATGCAAATGGCCCCATTTGCATGTGCACTTTTGCATATCGCAGTTGCTGCGCATAGTGCAATGGAACTTGCACTAGTGCACCTCCCTGCTCCATTCTGGCCACTTGTGCTGGCTCAGTGCCACTGCACCATGCACTCAGTGGGTGGCCAGCATGTGATATTCAATGATGCTGTGCCATGGCACAGCTCTGTTGAATATCACCCAGTCGACCCCCCAGCACAGTCAAGTTGCACTGCGCCCAGGCTTGCACCACAGCCTGGCACAGTTTGAATATCTGGGCCAGTGAGTACAAAGAATGTATGCATAATAATGGTTCTCGGAGCAGAAAATGAGGAGTTGGAATACTAAATTGCTTATATCGCAGGAATCTTATGACATAGAAAATTTTTTTTTAAATCATATGATTTATGACTTTCCTGACTAGTTTCATACTTAGCCCTCACTAGGGGGCTAATCACTTTTCTGACGGAAAGTCTGTATATCACACCTTTTCCGAGATACGGGCCTGAAAGGCTCGGCGAATGCCATAATGTTATCCTAAATGAAAAAAAGAGAAGTCCGGAGTGTCATAACTTTGGTTCCCTGTAATAATTTTTCACCAAACCACAAAAAGACACATCTGTGGGATGTTGGCTGTGCTCCTTCCAAATTTCAGCCCAAATGACCAAACCGTTATTTTGCAGCAGGGCACCAAAGGATTCCTGCAATGCATCGGATGCCGTAATACTATCCTATGGGAAAAAGCATCAACTTTGGAGTGCCGTAACTTTGCTGTCATTCAATATTTTTTTCAACAAAACACTGAAAGGCACATCTGTGAGATGTCAGCTGAGTTCCCTCCAAATTTTAGGCCAAAACACCAAACCGTTCTTTTGCAGCAGGGTGCCAAAGAATTGCTGTCATTTTCCCGCAGTCTAGAAAAGTACTGTTGAAGTTTGCGAAAGCTTTCACAAATTCATTCGACAGTGTCACAAGTGTGACAGTACTTTGCGAAAGTACTTTTTCCAGAAATTTGAAAAAAATATTTCTGGGGTGTTTAACCCCAAAATAAAGACATGGCTATCATCCTCAGGGTCCGACTAGGTGAATACAATAAGAAATAGGTTGCTACAGGGTATCAATTTTAAATGGCATGCATTTTTATGATCACTAACTGAAAACAAAATGTCAGATTTACGACAGTAAAATGGCCATTTGCGAAAGTAAAAACTGCATTTGCGACACTGTCAAACTTTTTGTTAACTTTTCCCATTAACTTATAATGGGAAATTGTTTTATGAATAACTTTTGAACCGTTTAATATTTTTTCACAAAATCTTCAAAAGGCACATCTGGGACCCTGGGTGCATGTTCCCTGAAGATTTCAGGCCAGTCATGAAAAACAGTGCGACCTGTACACGCGACAGTAAAATTCCAGAAAAGCGTAAACCCGTGCACAGATCATGCTTAATAACTCCGCAGCCAGATATGCGACCGGTATGATCCCAAGGTGTATAGGTCTTGATCCTGTATTACAAATTTTAGGCAAATCTGTCAAATGGTTGCAAAGTTATTAGGGTGCAATTTTTGGGTTTAACATGTAAATGGCTCCCTCCACCCTAACTATAGTGGCACTACTGTGCCACTATAATATACAGTATATAGATACATATATATATAAAGAATCATAGAAGTTTATCAGCAGAAAAGGACTCAATTGGCCCATTTAGTCTGTCTTTGTTCTCTTCCCATAGGTAGCCCTGACACTACCACTCTATGTACTACTTATGTGTCCCATCCCCGTAGATTCCCAACCTCTTTTCCCATCAGGGTATTTATGCCTCCCTCTCTTGTTTATACCCACATAGTTATCCCATGCACTTTTGAATCCCCCCACTGTTAATGCCTCAGCCACCCTCTCAGGTAGCCCATTCTGAGGCTCACCACCCTCTCAATGAAGTAGATCCCTCTATCATTACCTCTGAATTGATCTCCCTCCAGTTTCATGCTGTGCCCCATAGTTCTTGGATTGTTTTTCATCTTGAATATACTCCCATCCCTAACCTTTTTGATTCCCTTTAGGTATTTAAAAGTTTCAGTCATATCACCACCCCCTTCCTGGTTTCCAGTGGATATAATTTCAGCTCCTACATCTTCTTCTTATGCATCCTCTGATGCATACCATGCACCATTTTGGTCACCCTACATTTTATATTTTTTATATTTGTATTTTTACCAAGAAGTGTACTGGATTTTAAAATAACTATCTTTAGGTATGCCTGACAAAACTGAGAAAACATTACAACGAAGTACAAAAATAGATTCACAAATACCAGTGCATACAGTAAAAATGAAAGATGAAAGATACATAATCACCTTTACGCTATCATTTCTCACGGTACCACTTCCTTCCATTACTCCTTTACTACATGAGTTAATCTGGTACTCACTCTTTTGATGGAATAGTTGCTTGCATTACTTGCCAATCTCTTTGTTGTAAAGATGACCTCCTAGATAATTTCATGTTTGTGTCTGTCACCATGTAGTAGTTTCGTTGTTCATGTTTTAAGGGTTTTGATGTGAACAAACCACACCATTTCTACATAAATCATCTGTAAAAGCCTTAGGAACTGGAATCTATGAAGAATTAAGATGCAGGAAGTATTTATAGATGCTTCTAAAATAGTGTTGCTAATCAACTGTGATAATTCAGAATCTGAGGAAACATCACAGCCACTTAAATACATAAACTGGTCTGCACTGGCACCAGAAGCAATTGAGAATCATGAAAGAGCATTTATAATTATGGAACTTGCTAGTCACTGGAACAAGGCTAACTATGATGCTGTATGAATTATAAATGTCTTCTGCTTTCCTTGAAACAGACTTTGGAGCAGCACTTTAAAAGCGTGACTTGTCACACAACACACAAAAGGAGTGACTGACTGGGCAGCAATAACTCTGTATGTTAATGTACCAAGCCTTGCAATCCAAGTGTCTGTGACTAAGGTCTATATCCTGCTGTTTCACTGAGGACACCTTTCTTCGGAATCTGACACTTATAGATAGAGAACAAAGCTATATGCTATCTCTCTACCTCTGTGAGTGTGCAAAGTTTGCAGTTTTGTATTACAGTGTTTTTCATCAATATTTGATTGTGTCTTGCCTCAGCCTAACACACAGGAATTTTTCTCTGGTCTCATTTTCCTCACTCTCTGCCTGCTTTAAACTAAATTATCTCTACCTTCTCCCATCTACCTCTTACTCACAGGGCTTAGCCTGGTCCCAGCACTCGTGTGCCCCACATCCATTACCATGGGAGCCACCACCTCTCCAGTCTGCTACTTACAGTCACAACTATAAATTCTGTTGGGTCCCCCTTTTGCCTGGGGACAAACCTGAAGACCAACACTTCTTCATGCTCCAACTGTGGGGAATAACACCACACCCAATCAGATTTCAGCAGTGAAGGCCCCTGAGTCAAACATACAGTAGGTTGCAGTTGCCCAAATGGACCCCCAGTAAATAACACACTACACCACTTATATCTTTGGTACAAAAGGGTTGCAGCTTTGTACTTACAGTAGTACATTTCACTAAAATTACTAAGATCCCTGGGGCAGCAAATTCATGTCTTGCCTCCCCCCCTCCAGGTTATGCATGTTGTGGGAACTCTGGTCCATCAGTCAGACAGACCCACCCGAGGCCATGTCTCACCTATGACAGTCTCACAAACAGATTATGGGGCATCCTCGACCCTTCGCTGAGGAACATGTCAACCCAGGACCACTCTCCCCACCTTCAGGTCATGTCCTTTAGTGTTCTGTTGCATGCCCTAATTGAGTGACTGCCCACCCGGCTCACTGAAGTGTACCCACCCAGAGTCACGCCTCCATCTGGCTGTCACCCAATAACCACTTGCATTACACTTAAGGGCCGAGACAATTTCCTTTTTAGGCTCATCCATGAATTTCCACCACTTACATACATGTTTTAACATGTATTCCCCACTAATGGTAATCCCCTGCCGGTCAACTGTATTTGGACAGTTGTCCTTCTCTCATAATTTCTTTAAGTTACGGAATGCCCACCATCATCAGATTCTCCACTCTGCCTCCTCCCCATATTCCATCTCTTCTGCACTGCACAACTTCTTCTCAGTAAACTGTACCTGTGTCTAATCCCTATCTAATACCCGCCTCTCCCCTTTCTATTTTCTCACCATTGATCCCCTTTATGAAGTCCCAATCCATCTTCTTCTGTACCTCCTTCCTCCTGCACCCCTCCTTCATATCTTTACTCCCTACTCCTCCTCTTCCCTCTCCTCTTCTTCTCCTTCTGACACTTCCCTTTGCTTGCTGGTTATCTTTTGTCTTCTCTGTTCCCTCCTTCCGAACTAAAATGCCTACTACCTCCCTCCCTTCTCCCCCTTCTGCCCCTCCCTTTCCTTGCTGGTAATCTGTTATCCTCCTCAAACATATTATGTACTCTGCACTTAGCCCATTTCTCTCCTATAAGAGTCTCCACATTTTTTTTGTTCTGTTAGATTTATTTTGCAGTTATCATACATAATATGTACATTGCTTATGTATTCCTAAACTATGTTACAAGGACTTGAAACTCTGTAAAAATCTTGTTATTGATTGTTTAGATGTATTACTCCCTCTCCCCCAGGACAACCATGAGATGAGCAACATGTTGTTCATTGTGCCTTTCCTGGTGAAACATTTCAATAAATAAATAAATAATGCCCTTACTTTGACCATGCTCAACCATCTCTCAAAACTCCTGCAAAGTTGGATTAAAAATATTGTTCCTGATTCCCAACAACTTAATCTCATCACTGCTATACAAGGCCCAGCAAGCTCTGGTGATCTGAAAATGCCAAATGATTTCCACACTGCATGAGGGAGCAAACTGGGACACTTCCCTGTTAACTTCCCTATGTGCCTTCTCAATAGCCTGTACATTATGTATTCCCCTTCACTGTTGTTGAGGAATGATCTGGGATCATGCAATAATTGTCCATGGGATGAGCTCCCCCAGATGTTACAATCCCTTCTTAATTCCCTCTATAAGCTTTGTGGCCCCTAGGGTGATCAAATTGTTCCCTCCCAGGTGAAGCACCAATGCAACTGGTGGTTGCTTCAGGATCCCCAGTTTTTATATCATGCCCATCAGTTGTTCCCATTTTATTCCCCCTTTTCTAGACCACTGAATGGTTGCTTGCTACTTTGATATGTCCAGCTGTGTGCTATATGTCTGGGTTTCTACTCTCATGCAAGCTTCCCTAATGTGTGAGTGTCCAATGATCCATATCCAAGGTGGTGCATCCTTCATATCTGAAAAATAAACAGATAGCATGAGTTTTGTGTATGGATCATTTGCATTCCTGTGAAATTCAGGCCTGTAGGCCAGCCCCCCTGCCTTCAGTACTTAATGCCTGAGGTACCAGGTTGAGGCCTGACATATATAAATGAAATAATTACTGGATGAACTCCAGTTGGACACAAGAAATACTTCAAAAAATCTTGTTTATTTTCAATTTGTACACTTGTTGGGCACAAATTGAGAATAAACAAGATTTTTTGAAGCATTCCTTGCCTCAGAATGGAGTTCATCCAGTAATTATTTCATTTACATGTTTGGATTTGTCTTATCTTCTACATGACCCAAGATCATAGAACGTTTATTACCTCATTAATGAGGGGAGACAACCTGAACTTCATCCACAACAATGGGGCCTGATATATCCCTGGTATGACCAGAAAGCCCATCTGCCCAGTTCTTTTATATGTGCCCCCTTTTAGCCCCAGTCTGGCTGCCACCATGGCAGTACCAGTTTTGAATGAATGTGTACTAAATTATCTGATTTTCTTGCCTGACATCCACAAACCCTTCCTGAGAACTTCAGCAAACTGTCCCCTCATTACTGGCTTCCCATCACCAAGAATGAACAAATTCCCAGCCAATTTTGGTCTCTCTCTTATATATTTAAGCAGTAATTCATGACAGGATGTGTGTTATTGTGTAATAACATCACACCTTGGGTGGTCTGCAGGCTGAGAGCATTCAACACTAGAGGTGTGAGGTTATTACACATTATACAATGGCAAGAAAAAATCCTGGATTTGGATTGGTCGGTCTTGGGCTGGACCCATAATGTTATCCCAGTACAACACCACGGGTCTAGTCTCAGCCTCACTGTGAACCAATGTAAATGATCTTGAGCACATTGACCATTTGCTTGATTGTTTCATCTGTTCTTAAAAACCAAAAATATTTACACACAAAAACATCTTTAAAATGATTTTTTTTATTCTGTATAACAAAGAGCCATTGTATAATAGCAATAATGCCCTCCAGGGTGTGTGTCGTTTGGGATAACATCACGCCTCAGTTGTTGGATGCACTTGGCCTGCGGTCTCGTGCCTGACCACCTGAGGCATGACGTTATCCCAGCACAATCCCAGCACAACACCCACCCTGTCAGGCATTAATGCTTAAATAACACACACCCTGGAGTGCCTAAATTGCTATTATACAATGGCTTGTTTTTTTTTTTCTTTTAACAAAAGAAAACTGGGAAAATATGTTTTTTTGTTGTTACATTTTTGGTTGGACAGGTATGCATACTGAAAAAATAGCCCATAGTTTCTGCTTTGTCCAGCAGATGGCACTGTTCCTACATGGTTGCCCAGTATTGCATTGTGGGTTTCTGTTTGTGGCTCAGAGTAGTCATGTCAGGCGAAAGTGGTGTCAAGACCTGGAGCAGAGTGAAAGAAAAAGGGTCTGTTTGCAGCATTATGTCTGTTGAAGATTGACTTTGGACCACGCAAAAAAGATGAGGGCTATGAGAGGAATCATTGAATTATGGCTGAGTGACTGTGCAGCAGGGCACTCAAACGTTCATGCGCTGTCTGAGTCGCGATGTTGACCAAGAGTCAGAAAAGGCATTTAAAGACATGGCTTGTTTGCATTTCTTTACATTGTCTTGAAGTGGTATTTGTGATAACAGAGGGGTGTAGAGATGTTTTTGTAACTGGTTGAATGTAGTTTTTATGTCACTTTTTTCACCAAATTGAGCAGTGTCACTGAAGTGTGCCAACAGCAGTTCCTGTCTGCACAGTTCGGTGAATCTGCTGGCTTTGGAAAAAAAAAACAGACATGAAGATTTAATTTACTTTGCATCCTGCATTACAGTGTTTCTTGTTACTTCTACTGTTATTGTTTGAATTACCATTTTGGGGTACTGACATTGCAGGGGGGGTGATGTGGGTTACAGTGGTGGACAGCAGCAGAGACACTTCAGGAGGGAAGGGATGATTTCTGATTTCTACCTCTATCATGCAGTCATGTGTGTGCCTGGACTTCATAAAGTGATGTTACTGTGTAATAACATCACTGTTCCAGGCACCCACTGACCAATCAGAGGTCAGAAAATGTATTTACCATTGTATGATGATGCATGAACAACCAATGACAGATGCCTACCATCGGAGCCCTGTAGAACGTTCTGAGGGTGGTGGACCACACTGAATTATCATGTGTTGGACTTTGGCACCAATTCAGATACCCGAAAGGCCCCAAAGAATGCACATGAAAAAAAGGCCCTGAACAGCTGGGTTTCGTACCTTGAGCTGCTTGTAATGCTGAGGGCCTTCAACAAATCTAACAATTTGTTTATGCCTATTGACCTCCAGGCATCCTGCATTTTACCTATTTATCTTGCCAACCCCTGTAATATCATTCTGGTTATAAAATTGTCAGTGAGGTCCGGGAACCCATGGGCTTTCTAGAGAAATGCAATACCTGACAACTAGAGGCTCATCATTGCTGGGATCTTTCCTAGCTGTTCTAGGTAAAGGATGTTAACTTTGCACCTACCTTTGAGCCTTCTGCAGGACCATGCTTACCCAGTGCCCACAGAAGTCAAGGAAAACTGAATAGCTACCTATGTATTCTCTCCAAGTCAAGGGGGCCACAGAGAGCTGTACCATGTGATGTCTTGCTTGCTTGCTCAGATGCCCAAACAGTTTCTAGTATCTGTGTGGGAAGTGTATCTGCTTCCAGAGCCAGCTGCCTGAATTGGTCAAGCTGTAAGCAATACAGGGCATCAGCAATCATATTTTCATTGCCAGGCAAATGTTGAGGTCTAAAAGTGATACTGTGTCACAGACAGCACAGGAAAAAGACCTGCAGTACCTTCATAACATCCTCAGACTTGGAGGTCTGTGAACTTATTCTGTTGGCTACTGGTCTACCATCAACGGGGAACAGGACTTACCACTTTTCCAGCCTGTTCCCCCATACTATCACAGCCACCATGATGGGAAACAACTCAAGTAATGCCCTTTGGGGTAACCATTGCCTCAGTGCTTGTGCACATAGGTTCTTTGTCTTTCAAATTGTTTTTTGTTTTAATTGGATTCACTACAACATAACCCAGATAGACCATCTTAGGGTAGTTGGTTCATTCCACTGGGCTGTCAAACAGACGAGGCATACTGTTGAGTCCTGGTAGGATGAAACATGTCTCTATGTCTTCTGTTGGTGCCCTTTGCAAACTGTGTGAGAGGCCTTTCAGCACCATTCATTTCTGCTTAAAGTTGAACCAGATTAATATTCTGTGGTGATTTGCATATGCAGCCCATGATGCCTTGCATTGAGGGGGCATGTGTGATTTTGTATTTCAAGGAGTTTAATGTTCTTAGTGAGTCCCAACTCAACCCACTCCTGGGGCCACTGGCCCACAAACCACAACCCTTGGAAGAAAGTTCCAAATCCTATCCCACCTGAGGCATCCATGACTAAGTCCAGTTCTTGGTGTTGCCCTGCTGGTTCCTGCTATGTAGTCTCCCCAGTAAGGCCCTGCACAAACATCTCCCATACCTTGAAGTCTGTTTTCATGCCCTGTGACACCCTAATGTGGTGATATGGCTTTGTGATGCCAGCCATAGAGGTGGCAAGTCTCCACAAGAATGCTCTCCCTGGGCTGACTGCCCAGCATGCAAAGTTCAAATGCCCCAGGACAGACTGCAGCTGCTTTAGGGTCACTTTTTTCTCATTTCCTGTATCCACCAATAGCTGCCTCAGGGTTACAACATTGTCAGGTGGTAAGTGTGATACCATGGCCAAAGAATCAATCTGTATTCCAAGGTAGGAAAGGCATGTTGTGGGGCCCTCTGTCTTTTCAGAAGCCAGTGGTACACTGAAATGCTCCATCAAAGTGTAGAAATTTGCCAGTATGTCAAAACATTTACCTGTTCTGCTGGGTCCTGCAAACAAAAAATCATCCAAATTAATGTATAATATACCTGCTCCCCGTGTGTATGTTTGTGGCCCACTCCAAGAAGGTTGTGAATGTCTCGAAAGCTGCACAGTTTACCGAGCATCCCACTGGCATCGCCCTACTGACATACCAGAACCCGTAGAAAGTGAAGCCCATTAGCTCATAGTCATGTAATCTTACTGGAAGGAGGTGAAATGCTGATTTAATTTCATTCTTTGCCATCAGCATACCTTGGCCTGCCCTTGGATCTACTGGACTGCCTCGTCAAATGATGCATATTTCACAGAGCTGTCCTCAGGCACAATGAAGTCATTTACAGATGCCCCTTTTGGGCAGAACAGGTGATGTATCAACCTGTATTCATCCTGTGTCTTTTTGGGACTAATCTAAAAGGGAATACCCCGAGATTAGGAACTGGGAATTTTCAAAGGGGCCAGCTAACTGGCCCGCCTGAATCTCCTTATTGATTTTCCATTCAAGGATGTCAGGGAGTGAGATGGCTGATTTAAGATTACGGATAATTGTTGCCACCCGAGGTCCAGTGTAAGGAATTTCAAAACCTTTGCCAAAGCTGCCTATCAAATAATGAGCTGTCCTCTGGTCAGGGTAACAGGAAAATACTCAGAACTCTTGAACAAGCAACCTTTCCAGCTGGGTGTGCATATGAAATGAAACTTAGAACAACTCACAATTTCAGCACCACTCACCACAAAGGCAGACCACAAGCTCATCAAATGCAAGCCTTAGGGTGAAACCAGTCGGAAGTCAGTGGAGCCTTGCCTGTTGTTTCTGGGTCTTGTGCATTTGCATTACATGAGGTTTGCACTTTTATTATGCCTGTATCAATATTTTGCCTTAATAAATTGCTTGCATTTGATGAGCTTGGGGTCTGGCTTTGTGGTGGGTGGTGTTGGAATTGTGAGTTGTTCAGATTAACAGGAAAGCCATGGTCTCATGTGATCAAGCTGAACTGGTGAGCTAGCCAGATTTTCCAGCACCCTGCTTTCCTTTTTTCCTCACCTGTTCTCTCATTACCCTGCAGTCTTCCTGTGTGGCCCTTCCACTCTGTGACCTTGTGGTCACCTCCACAAAACCTGCAGATGTGACTGTACCTACAGTAGGAATGAAAACACTTCCCTTTGTTGTAATCATAGCAAGATTCCTTCCCACTTTTCTTTTGTTCCTTCCTACTGTCCTGTACTGCTTGTTTGCCTATAACATGGCCACTGTCTGTATATGTCACAACATTGGGCCATCCCCTCATCACGTAATGTACCCATAGGTCTATGTGTGTATTTTCCCATCTGAGATTGGGCTGCCATGTCATTTGCAGGCAGAACTTCTTGTTATACTTGAGCCTCGCATACCCATCAAATGATAGGTGTGCAAATTTGATTGTGTCCCGATACTTTAGCAGTGTCCAGGTATTTCATCCCATATATTGACATTCATATGTCAAAGGCTGAAGCCCAGTTCTCAAATGTAAAAGGCACCTTGGGCCTCTGCGGCCTTTCCTTTATCTCTTTTTCATCATTGTCTCACTCTGGTAGTTCTCAATGTAACATGGAAAATATATCAATAAATTCCACTTTAATATCTTTTCACACACTGTGTCTGATAGATGATCTGCTAACAGATCATCAACTCCGATACATGCCCAGTGATTTACTGTTGTATTGGACATGGCAGTGATATTGCTATCTGTTATGGGATGAAGCAGTGCCGCATTCCAATCCACAAGTGTGGGAGCTGCCTTGACTTGTCCCAGTCATTCCATTCTCAGATGTATTGTTCTGGCATGGCAGCTGTGCTTGGGACATGGGTGCCACCGGTGTTCCTGTCCTTACCTAAACCACTACCCTTTGAGCCACAGCTTTGGACAGTGTCAGCTACTTGGATGCTAGTTCCTGTGCAGGCTTGCCATTGGTCATCCGAAGGGCCACCTCTCTAGGTGTGCCCAACTGGGCAAGGGTGGATCCCCATTACCTGAGGCCATCCCCCCATGCCCTTGCCAGCTGTGAGTTGACCAATCCCTGAGGAGAAAGTCCATTGGGCACCTGAGTGGCCATCATCACTGGTGCACTTATCAGGGAGGCAGATGGTCCAAATTATCCTGGGTCATTCCCCCTTGCAGGGCCATTTGATGTGCCATACACCAGACATTCCACATGTTCATTACTTGTCCCAACATGCCTGGCAGGCTGCCCATGCCCCCATACACAGATGCCACATCTACAACCACTGGTTCCACAAAGGTCCACATGTGAACATAGGTCACTGTGCTGCTGTCAGGTTCCACATTGTGTATGGTTGCAAGGTTGGTAAATCCTCATTGCCAGCCATATCAGAAGGTGGGTAGGAAACCTGCCTAATCCTGGATGGGGTACCCACTGTCCTCTAGACCCAGCTGTTTGCCTGTTCAGGGAATATACTGCTTGAGGGACCCTGATGACCACCCTGGTATCTGCTTTGTGTGCCGATGAGTTGGGGCAGGCCAGATCCAATAGGTGGCCTGATAACCCCTAATCACATCCACGTGCTCCCCCTGACCATAGGCACCGACTCCCAACATGGCAACCCCACTGGGGATGCGTGGTGTATCACCTGAGCCCAGCTTGTGGTGTGAATAAGTATGCTGTCGCTACAGCGAAAATTTTACCATGACTGACACTACAGCCATAACAGCACCAGGTCACTGCAGTGTCGGCATGTGACCCTGGCACTGCTTTCTGGGGGTAGTACACCCCCTGCCCGAAGCAACTCCATCTCGGAGTTGATTAATTTAGTAGCAGGAGGTGCGGGGGACAGAGCACCCCACATGGGGGGAACCGGGGGGGTGAAGCCACCTGAAAAAAACACAGTGAGAAGTGACTCCCTTTATGCTGACCGCAAATCTGGTCAACATAAAGGAGTCACTGTAATGCTGGTCGACAACAAAATTGTCAACCAATTGTCAGGGATCTGTGTCCATGCTGCTGCATCCTGTGGCAGGGGCTGTGCTTTCATTAGCCTCTAGCAGGGTCAGTCCTCTATCACCGGCTCCTCCTGGTGCTGAATGTGCCTCCTAGCCACCTGATGACTCGTTATCATTAACATATTCATAACTAACCACATCTCCTGATGCATTACTCTCAGAATCCCCATTCTACTCACTGGTGGATATCTGCTTGACCAGTGCAGCTTGGCCTTCTATTCTTGTGTCCTTGGGGGTGGCCCACCTCTGCACTTGGTCTGCTCTCTGTGAACCTTCACCATCCATCTGCTATCATCTTTCATTCACTGATGACTGGGCCCTATGCTTAGCTGGCCCGCTTTGCCCCTTTTTCCTACCCATGCTACATTGGGCCATGGATTTGAGGAGGAAAGCAGAAGGCTAGAGCTGCCTAGATGGGTACCTTCTTTGCTCATCCCCCACAGAGTCCCAGGGTTCTCTTATTGTGGTCAGGGCCTCCCTGCTGGCCTGCTGGCCCTCTATGGGGACCACCTGCAGAGTGGGTTCAAGTCTGGAAACTATGAGCATCCAATCAGGAACCCTGAGGTCTTTCAGATGTTGTAAAGCATCGGGTAAAGCCTGGACCTGTCCCCTCATCTGAGGCACATAGGAAGCTGGGGTTGACTGACCACCATGAAACTGTCAAGCCTGTTGAGATGCCGTGCTATTCACTAATCAAAAAACCCTTGGGCAAAGCAATGTCAGACGTAAGTGATACGTAAGTGATACATAATGTGTACTCCAGGGCACTATGTCCTGCCTTCTGATCCTCTGAACTCTGCTTGCATTAATATATATCTCTATATATCCTTATATATACTTCAATCACCTCCATATAAATAAATATATATCTTTATGTACGTTTCTTTTTTTTTTGTGTGCTGACATCATTGACGGTAGTCTATACCTTTTTTAATGCATACTCTGTTTAAATACTGAGCTCTATCAAGCCCTGCAATGCTTTGTACAAACAATGATTGTGTCATAAAAATGCCTTCATGTATAGCCCTAGAAGAAAACTTCCCCCTTTAAGCAACAGGAAACATTTTACCTCTTTTTTTTTTTAGACTGCACCAAATAAATGACTGGCAAGTTGACAGAAGTTGCCTGTTGATCAACATCACTGTTAAAGTTAGTGTGTGTATGTGTGTGTGTGTGTATATATATATATATATATATATATATATATATTCATGGCAAAAAACTCCGTTTAATGCATCAGTTAGGGTTGTTCCACAGTGACAAAAGTGAGGAAATTCGCTGTTAGGGTTGAAAACCCTAACTCCGAATTCACCCCCAGCACCACACAGACACAGACACACACACATTCAAGTATGGGGGAGGACCAAGTCAACACAAACAATGACAGACATCCAGCAGCAGGTGACAGAAATAACAAACAATTGTCTAAATGTACTACGAGACATCCCCACCCACCTGACCAGGTACTGCATGCTCAGTGGAGATCAACAGCAAAACTGAGGCCATGTACACCAAACGCATATTATCCCTGATTGCAGCTGCACACAACGTATCACACTTAGTAGTTGCATGGCCTTACCTACCGATGCCCCACACCACACCACACCACAACTGGTACTGTGCCGTTATTCAATATAAATGCTGAAGGTGCATGATGACAGTTGTAGAAAGGTTTTAACACTACTGAGTATACATTAATTAAGAGAAGGACATAAATTAACTACAAGACACTAGCATGCTCAAGATAAAAGTAGTGATACATTTAGTAGGTGATTTACATAGTAGTACATTTACTGCAATGGTTTACTCAACATAGGGAGGCTGATGTAAACGTATAGAAAAGCATTGCCTGTTCAACGCTGTGAAATTGGCACTGCCAGTATCACATGCATTCTTACTGATGAAGGTGTACTGCTGATGTACATACATAGACCTTCAGTGTTTCTCAATATTAAACATGCAGTAAGTATTCTTTGTAAGAAAGATTGTAATTGCATGGATCAGGGTAAGCAACTTCTAAATGTCATAGCACTACTGAGCCAACAATGATGTACCTGTATTGGACATTTATATAGGATAGATTTTCCTGTAGGCACTTACTGAGTATGTTGTACCTGATAAAGACAATCTCATTGCATCTGTGATAACTAACTTATTCAAATAGTAATAGATTTGCTATTGTTCAACTGAGTGATCTATGCCACTTATGGACACAGTGTGATTTTTTTAACAGTTGTTGCATACTCAGGCTGTATGCCTAGTGTTTGGGTTTGCACACTTCTGTCACTGATGCTATCAAAGTGATAACTATGTTAATTCTGCTACAACAGGAATCAGGTAGGTATGGTGTAGATATAAACAGAATGTCTTTTAGTATTGATTTAACTCATAATGGGGTAAATGTAGTAGGACAGCAGGGGTTATCCTCTATCACTGAGTCTGTCAGTTATGATCACACTAGAGTTTCGATGACTGTAATTATCAAGTTACACTGTTCATCTTCATGAGTTCATATTCACAGCCATTTTCCAGCAACTAGACAGTGTATAGTGTAACTGGGTGGTACACTGTGTTGCAAAGCAGCTGCAGTGCCTAGCAGAGGGAGAGTATCTACTCATTAAGACAATTAAGCAATGAGGCATGAGCAACAGTTTAGTTAAATGTTCTGTTAATCACCCTGTAGGGGTTTCATGTTGAATGAGGCATATCCGAGTGCCACATGTCACTAGACAGCGATAAACTGACCATTAACATAATACCTGAGAGTGGCTTATTGCTATCATAATAAAACTGTTTTTTAAACAACATTAAACCATGTTCATCATATGGTTAGGCTCTACATGTATGTTACTAAAAACTAAACATAAGGCTGTAACAATGTTTACAGTCAATTAGAAAGCTGCGTTGCTCAAACCCTTGTTATAATCAGAGATATAATACCTGTACAACTCCTTGGTTTGCTTAACTCTACTGTTCAGGTGGCCTACCACAAGTGGTGTGGTGTGGTGTGGGGCATCGGTAGGTAAGGCCATGCAACTACTAAGTGTGGTACGCTGTGTGTGCAGCTGCAATCAGGGATGTGTACGCTTGGTGTACATGGCCTCAGTTTTGCTGTTGATCTCCACTGAGCATGCAGTACCTGGTCAGGTGGGTGGGGATGTCTCGTAGTACATTTAGACAATTGTTTGTTATTTCTGTCACCTGCTGCTGGATGTCTGTCATTGTTTGTGTTGACTTGGTCCTCCCCATACTTGAATGTGTGTGTGTGTCTGTGTCTGTGTGGTGCTGGGGTGGACTGAGTTAGGGTTTTCAACCCTAACAGCTTAATTTCCCTCACTTTGTCGCTGTGGAACAACCCTAACTGATGCATTAAATGGAGTTTTTGCCATGAATATCCTGTCTTTTCAGAAGTATCACTCAGCATACTACATGATTTATAGTCCTAAGAATAGTGCACATACATATAAAACAATGTTTCAGTATCAGAAATATTTCTACTGTTGTGGTTGCACTTACTGTCATTCTCTTAATTACTTTATTAATTGTCATTTGTCATTCTCGTTCCATGTAGTAGTTTTAATGTTAAAGTGTCTTAATCATTTTGTTTCTGATCACATATGTAACTTTAAAATGTGCATAACTAAAAGACAATATGACATGACATGGACACTATTAGTTCATGTACTAAACAAATGGATATGCCACTATAGTAACTTGAGATTTCAAAGAGTGCTTCCACTACCAACTGAGGTCGTACCATCAATCATGTGAACAGCAGTGGAAGAGGTTTGTTGTACTGAATACATATACTGGACCACCAGGGCAATGTTTCGGGGGTTACTGCTTACATCCCAAGAACGGGAGTTTCGGTGCACTGCACCACCAGGGTATGTTCAGACAGGGTTTACTGCTTACATCCCAGGAACAGGAGTTTTGCTACACTAGACCACCAGGCTTATGTTCGAGGGTCAGCTTTACTGTTTACATCCCGTGAATGGGACTTTCAGTCCACTACACCACTAGGGGCTATGTTCGGCAGGAGGGTGGGTTGTGTTTCACACTGATACACCCTGAAATCAGCTTCTCAGTACACTGGACCACCAGGGATGTATTCACAGGAGGTCTGTTTCTAAACTAGAGCAGCCCATGGTCAGGCTTCTGGGGGAGGAACATTTCTGCTGTTCCCCACAACAGGCCCAGTGGTGGGGTGTTGTTGGGAATTGTCACTCTTTTGACCACGATTAGGCTGCACAACGGGACATGGAGTGGCTTGGGGGTGAGCGGCAGCTGTCACGTGCTGTGTTGGCCCATGCAATTCAGCAGTTTACCTGTGCATGATTGTTGACTTGAGCATTTTTTTGGCCTGAAAGTTGTGCAGGCGCAGGTTCCAGGTTGCGGCTTCACAACTCTACACAGCCTTGCTGAATGTCAGGCTGTGCAGTTAATGCATGGTTCGTCCCCCTGCAGTTCATTATGCATTGATTTGCATTGCACTGTTACTCAGCATGTTTTCTGTGGTGGAACTGCCTCCTGCTGAATATCGCAGAATGCAGCAAGTCTTCACTTGCACAGGCACTACCCTTTTACACATGTTGCAACCCTTTTGAATATCTTGCCCATTAAAGTGTAATACTAATAGAAGGAAGGCATTTGTCACACAGATACTGGTGGGCCCTTGGAATGAGGTCCCTTGTCGCTTTTGTCCTAAGTCAAAGATGCTTTTAAAACTCAGCTGTATAGAAATTGTTATGAAGGAAGCTAACATGACTACATAAGAGATATTGGCTGGGAACAGCTATAGCCTATTCTTTACTGTCTGGCCTCCTCCACTCCCTTGAAAATTTCTATGAACCTTTCTATTAACTATCTTTATATTACGGATAACAATACTGCCACATATACCCAATGTTAAGATGATATGGTTATGACAATTGTCTAAAAATGTTGCAGCTTGAATGTCAACTTTGTCTCTTGAATATGAATAAGACACCAAACACAAGAGTATAGTTTAAGTTCTTTAGTATAAAAATATGTTAAATATAAAAATCACAAACAAAAATATATTTTTATACATAAAAATAGATTTTATAAAACAATATATACATACACAAAAAAAAGGTGTTATTACTTCATACACATTTCATAGAAAAAATACAAAATCTTTTTAAAATATTAATAAAAACATATAAAATATCATCTGTTTGTTTTTATACAGTCCAAGACTTGTGAGAGGTGTGTGCACTGCATCAGGCAATCCAGGCTGTAAGCTGGATGCAATGTGGGCGCAAAAGAAGTAAAGCTGTTGCGCCATCGGGAGATGACACGGACCTCTATGAAGGGTGGCCAGTCTCACCCAGGAAGCTACAGGAACAGTTGGTAGCTGCGGAGGTGAAGCACTGCTATGTGCAACAGCACCATCACCCACTGCTACGACCGGCTCAAGGACGAGGTTCACAGTCTGCTGCTGTGCATCCAAGAGAGACTGGATTTTGTCCAGCCTCTCAAGGATGCCAGCGTTCTCCTTCCACAGACTGCGAACCTCACGAGTGAGTCGGCTGTAGCAGCGGCAATGGCCTGTGCATCTACGCAGTCGCCGGCGCCCTACAAAGATAAAGAAAAAACAGTAATAGTGAATATATAACACAAATTGAACAATTACAACTCTAAAATATTTCACTTCAAATATTTCTAATCTAATAAAATATCAGAAATGTATTCATTTTAAAGTTATGATAATACTTTAAACTATGATGCTACACTATTCATTATACAATGTGGTAAATCCGATATGCAGAATCCTGCATCCTGAGTGGTTGGCTGGCACAATGACCACCATGATAAATCCTCCAGTGTACCCAGTGGAAGAAGTGCCATCCAACCTTATACCATACTAATCCGGTCACATTCACTTCAAACAAAACTGCTGCAGTTTGTCCCGTTGCCAGTTCGCTAAAACACCACAGAAATTTTTTAGCTAAATGACCTCCTCTTTCGATCTGTAGGGACCTCAGTGAGTTATAACACAGTTTAAAAACATAAAAATACAACATTCTGCATTGTATTATAAAAATGTATCCTCCGACGATTGTCGGTACACTGGAGGATTTAACACCACTGGTGTGACTCAGTCACTCGGCTGCGACTCGTGACCGAATCACACCAGCCATAAATCCTCCAGTGTACCACTCCCCTGGAGGGATAAGTTGCTTAAATATCTAATTTGTCTCTCTGTCATACTTGACTATCTATATTATCTAAGAAGCTCACAACATAAAAAATGTTAGTTAGCTGTGGCTTATAGTGATACCCTTAGATTTTCTTTCACTACTCAGAACTATTCTGTATATCATACTTTAGCATTGTTTACACTATTATGCCATAGGTGGAAATACATCCTCATCAAGTGTGAGAATGTTTACTTCACCATGTCTGCCTATAATGTGTAGTCATCTATTCAGTGAAATGAAAGTACTTGACAGTAGCAGTATAATAAAATTGTTTTCATTCGGTACACTATCGTGATAAGTTTAATGACACTTTTAAACGGACAGCTTTTGACCCGTGTTTCAAGATCTCAGCACAGATCAGTACTTTAAATAAATAAGTCACTAATATAACATTCGATGCAAAACCATGCCAGATATCGAGTCAAGCTCAGCAGAGTTGTGCAGGTGCAACCCCAAAGCTCTGCCTGCAGAACTTTGAGAAAGAAAAGGATCAATTTCAGGACCAACCACAAGTGATCTGCTGCATTGCAGGACGCAACACAGGAGCTGCCACCTGTGCGTGCCATCAACACTCTGTCTCATACGTCTTAAGTGTTTGTTCCCAAAATGTGTTACATTGCTTCTCTAAATGTTGAAAGAATAGGAAAACTGTGGAACACTTAATCTAATTTTACAATTACAAGCCCACAGCACTGTAAAAATGTTTGCATTTAAGTTCATTAAGTCCTCAATTTATAAAATTCATATATTTACAGTTCTGCACCGAATGAATTTGCCTGACAAAACTTGTTGAGGAACAGTGACAGTGTGTGTGTGTGTGTGGTGTGGTGCAGTGTCTTTTTGCGACAGCTTGTCATAAATGAGCCAATATTTTTGATTAAGTGACAGAAAAAAAACGGCAGTGATTTTAAATTAATTTAGATGTTTTTACCCAATGAGTAACCTGCAATGGCAGAGGGATACTTGAGTGGGTGAGAGGGTACTGGGGCTGATACTTTTTATTTGCTGGGCATGTATTGAAAGTTAATGTACACCCCTGGGAAGGGCACTAGCCAATCAGATGCAGGAAACAAATACCCCATTTTCTAAGTGTAGTGAGACAACTTCCATAGTGTTATTTAGAAATGTATGATATTCATAGAGTGAACGCAAACAGTCCCAACATTACCTGGATTATTACTTTTATCAACATTCCCTCAGTGCATGATCACCTTTAAAAAATACACACATATGCCAGTGACTGAACAGCATCGCACTACATTGTACAGGTAAGCATTAGGCCGGCAAGGCTGAAGACATAAACACTGCACTGCTATTCACTTTTACTGGGGAAAACAGCTCATGTACACTATAAGGCACACTTTTAAACTTGTCTATTGAGAAAAAAACAAATTAAACATTATTGTACACTTTATGCAGTGCACAACATTTATGTAACTATAATACCCTACCACCATGTTTGTGATTTTGGGGTTGTTGGATATCTGCAGTGATCAATGCATTCCCACCCTTACAAGGTCACATCACACGTAAACTAAGTAATGTAAACAGTGATTCACCCACCCACAACAAACAAAATAAAGTGGTCTACACTTAGCAACGAAGCTCTCTTGTCACACCCCAAAGTATTTAACATTAGCAGTGAGTATCCAATGGACAGTGCACTCCCCCTATCATACAGTAGGACTGCAACGTGTAATTCTCAACAGGAGCATTGATCACCACAGAACGTTTACAACCCTATGGTACTTCTCAAGGATGCAGATAATATCAGCAATAGATTTTCACTTACGTGGTGGGCTGGCGCCGGCTTCCTGCTTCACCTCCACACGTTCCACAACAGCAGCTTCTTCGGGCTCTATTAAAGGAAACAAGAAAAAAAAGATCACATGAATAGATGAAATATCAAGGTCAAACTGTTTTTGTTAAAAACATCAATTTCTTCAATAACGTATTTTCAAAAACATTACTCACAAGTATATTTTATTCAGTGCAGAACAAGTAGTGCCTGACCATGGATCACAATACTTATAACATTGTCATAATGCATGGTTGAGACACATGAACATCCTAAAACATTACATGTATGTTATATTAACGTACATGCATACCTAATAATATGACACTCTGTCCCTTTAATAGTTTAAAATGTCAGTTATAATAAAAACAACACAAACACAACGATAATGTCACTGCTCACTCAATGACCCTCTAGCTGAATGTAGCAGCCATGGATGTGTTCTTAACCATATGACTCCTACAGGGTATAAAACACATTAACAAACATGTATATATTCTATTATGCACATTAATAACTATTACAATAATAAAATGAAACATTGCCATTACATATATAAATATTAACTAAATACAATCTAAAGACATATCATTATTCGCACCAGATAATTTAGAGCACACCATTGAATTCCACCGACACACCTACAACAGTACAACAACATTAGAATTTGTTATCTATTTAAGCAGTAGGCATGACCAGAGGTTATGTTAATGGTCTATTAATTACTTCTAGGGTGTAATGTGGCATGAGGCATAGCTGAGTGCTACATGCCCTAGAGGGTGATTAATGACCATTAATATAACCCCTAGAGTGCCTTATTGCTATTATAATAACAATGTTTAAATAGTGTTTTACCTAGTTCAGCATATTATTACGCTGTACATGTATGTAAATCAAAGATGAACATAGGGCTGATACAATGTGTATAACCAATCAGAAAGCTGTATTTCAGACCCTTGTTATAATACTCATTATGAACCGGTGATCATAAATGGATGATTCTGATTGGCTGAGAAGTGTTTGAAGCCGTGATGAAATCTAGCTACATCATCACGCCTTCAAAAAGTCTCCGGCCACCAGCCTCCTTACCCATAGCAAATCATTCCAACGGCAATGGACAGTCACACTTCGACCAGCTCTTCACTCGCTCCGATGGAAATCACAGTTTCAGCAGCAGCACTGAGTGTCACAAACGGGCGAGCACAGCAAGATAATTAAAAACCATGTCGTTGTTGGCACTCTCAGTAAAACTGCTGACATTTATTAATACAGACAAAGCTGTAATTTTTTTTAAAGCAGCGCTTGTTACGCTCGCGCAGCTGTACGTCACCCTTACTTCCTCGCTTTTTCAAAAGCGCTTTGCCTGCTCGCTTGCTTCATGTACTAATGCTTACATTTGTAACATCTTCCTGCCTACTACGATATATTGGAAACTCTTGAAGTGCCCTGCTAGTCAGTCTGCTCCCTTTCAAACTGTTACTTCAGTCCTCTCATGGCTCCAATGATACTTTCACATATGTGGTAGCACTAGAAACTTTCATATTTTCCCAAAAGTCACCCACATAAATAGGATGTGTCCTGACCACACTAATTTTTTTTGGTGGGTACAATGTTCACAGCTGCACCTCCTCAACCAAACAACTTCAAGTACACTGGCACCACCTGCTGGCCAGAGCCTCCAGGAACTATTTTATTAAAAGGTACTCCTCCAACACCTAACAAAACACATTTTCAGAACGATTTAAAAGATTCTTATTTTTTTTTTACTGCTAAAACTTGTATTTCTGTTCATAATATCAATAATGCACTCCAGGGTGTGGTATATCATGGGATATCGTAACTTCTCAGGTCATTGGACACACTCGTCCTGCGGCCTCGTGCACAACCACCCGAAGCGTGATGATATCCAATGATATACCACACCGTGTCGTGCATTATTGCTTAAATAATGCCCAACAGGGTGTGTGTCATTTAGGATAACGTCACGCCTCAGTTGTTGGACACACTCAGCTTGCGTACTCGTGCGAAACCACCCGAGCGTGACGTTATCCCAAGACGACACACACCCTGTCGAGCATTGTTGCTTAATTGTACATTGAACTCCTCCAACAAAATGCCCGATCTCATCCATAATTAAGCAATAATTCCCGACAGGGTGTGTGTTGTGCTAGGATAACGTCACACCTCAGGTGGTTGGGCACAAGTCCGCAGTCCGAGTGCGTTCAACAGCTGAGACGTGACATTATCCCAAACAACACACACCCTGGAGGGCATTATTGCTATTATACAATGGATCATTGTTATGCAGAAGAAAAGACAATTGTAAAGATGTTTTTGTGGGCAAAAATATTTTTTTTTTAACAGCAGATGAAACAATCAAGCAAATAATCAGTATGATCATCAAGCAGATGATCAGCATGCTCATGCTGATCAGCAGGTTCACAGTAAGGCTGAGACTAGACCCTGTGATACTGTACTGATTAACATCACGAGTCCAACCCAATACTGACCAATCACAGTCCAGGATTTTTTCTTGCCATTGTATAATGTTACGGAAACTACTAAATGTATCCCTTCAGCTCAAGAGCAGCAAAATGCCCAACTGCAGCATGACAACATACAAATGTGCCCACACTGCATCTTGCAATCATGATAATACCACATTTCATGTCACATTTCAAATATTGACCCATACATACAGCTGTCCAGCAAATTTGCACAATACCTTCCGTGTATCAATGCCACAATTTCAATATCACACACTTGTGTCATGAGAAACCCTCATTTCTTATTTTAAAACAACCTAGGAACTTTGTAATTATAAAGTCTTACCGTCAGACTCAGTGACAATGACACCTTCGTGTTCGACTGGCTACCCTTCATAGGTTCGCCACGCTGGCACTACCGCCGTGGCTGGGGAACGCCTCGATGTTCTACAATAAAAATAAAAAAATACTTGTTAATGTTACGTGTAAATCAGACAACATTTTTTAACACTGACAGCAACAGTTGTTAAAATACTACTCTAATTTCTATCACGATGGTATTACTGTATTCAATCTTTGATTATATAATGCAATAAAAATACTGGGCTCTGATTGGTCGGTCTTGGGCTGGACCAGTGATGTTAATCGGTACAAGATAACAGGTGTGATGTTAATCAGCACAAGATCACGGGTGTAGTCTCAGCCTTACTGTGAACCTGCTGATCAGCATGACCATGCTGATCATTTGCTTTGATTGTTTCATCTGCTCTTAAAAAATATTTTTCCACACAAAAAATCTTTAAAATCAATGTTTTGTTTCTGTATAACAATGAAACATTGCATTATAGTAATAATGCCCTCCAGGTGTGTGTGTGTGTTGTGGGATAACGTCACGGCCACTTGTTGGACACACTTTCGACTGCGGCCTCATGCCCAACCACCTGAGGCATGACGTTATCGTGCACGACACACACCCTGTTGAGCACTATTGCTTTATTGATATATATGTAGAGACTATAAACAAAACAATGTTCAATACTATTTTCAAAATATTGGTATGATAATACAAATAAGGCACTCTGACTGTATATATCAATGGTCACTTTATCACTGTGTAACTGATATAGTACTCAGCTGTGCCTCATACCACATTACACCAGTAAACACTCATTTACACAACATTGAATAATCACTACTGATGTCTCATTGGTTATTTAATGCATGCACACATCTGATAACTGCACCATTCTGAATCACCAGCCCTGCGCTCTCAAATAATTTTGCACAGGTGTTCCAGGGTAATATTCAATAAAATTGTGCTATGGTACAACTTCTTACTATTCCCCTTAGCGACAGCCACTGGACATGTCGCACTGCAACTTGCGCCACCACAAAGTTGCCAGGAGTTGAGATAAAATTTGCAGTGGCAGAAGTACCACTGCGCCTTACACAAATTTCTAAAATTCAAAAGCTGGTATGCAAATGAGATAATAGTTTATACAAGATGAACGTGGATAATTAACATCTATTTATGGCTCCATTTGCATGCCATTAGCATGTAGGTCCATGATGCACAAGCATTTTCACCTCGCCACCCTACTAAGCAGCAGCTGTTGAGATCGATGCACCCCTGCAGCCCAATGACACACTATCTCTCTCGTTTGATACTTACCATCCCCCAGACAGATCCTAAGCACAATCACAGGCAATAAGTAACTATGCCCCACCCACCCACACACCTACGGCGCCCCATCACGGGCAATACAGTAACATCATTCATAAATATGGACTGTCATGTGATTATGGGCTGTACGTCCATTGGCTATAGTTCGCATCAATGGTCATGCAGTCGCATCAGTGCAGTTATTCGGCAGCCAGCACGGCATCATGCGGGTGGATGCTGCCACCGCTTCTACTTCACAAACGGAGGGAGCAGGGTGAGGCTTCATACAGGACTGTAGGGGCACTAGGCACCAGGCTGACTTTTGAGGTGGTAGTAACTTGACATTCTGCCCAAATCAGAGATTACAAGCCACTGGACCACCAAGGGACATATTTTGCTGAGAAGGGCTCCAGATTCTGCCCATGATCACGCACTGTAGTGGTGATACATGTTCTGGGCATGATTGGGTCTCAGGAGATGTGTGAGAAGGGAGATCATGTTACTTTATTGTCCTTGACCACACTGTGAGATCTAGGGCGGCATGTAACTTTATTCCTGCAGGCGGCATCAAGAGATGTGCAGGTGGGCGGTATGTTACTGTATGCACACAATGGGGCTGGTGGGGCACAAGAACCAACTACGGGTCCAGCTACAGTAGTGGCAGCTGTGCACCCTGCAACAGCAGCTCACCCAGTTGGCCATCAGCTTCATGTTTTGCTGGGGTTCAAAGTTGTGCAGCCATATGTTGGCTCAGTGTGCATGCACTATCTATTACCACTGAATAGTCAAAGGCAGCTTATCCATCGCTCCTCCCTCCTCCCTTCCTAACCATGCATTCATTTCCATAACTTTTGCACAATCGTTGTGAATCACATAACTGCCTCTTTCATACATAGCACAAATGTAAAAAGTTGAACTTGTACAAACACAACCCTGTTGCACATCGAGGAACCCTTTTCAATATGTGGTCCACACTATAAGAGTTTTTCACTAAGTCTGAAAACATTCACAACTATAGTTCAAATTTGTGCTGATTTACTTTACGCTTAGTGTTACGCCCTCGCACTTCTGGCTTCCCAGCCTCCATTCATGTGAGCGAGGTAGTACCAGCACGTGTCGTTGTCCGTATCACCTCCCCGTTCCTTTAGTACATAGAGGCGCTTGGCGCAACAGCTTCCATTTCTTTTCTAATTGAACGAATTGATTTATTTTTACCTTTAGAGCGATATAGGTAACTATTCATGCTTCCTCACATTGCATCCAGTTTCGTTGGTACCAAGCGATCAAGATTCCGTAGCATTACCTCTGCCTGACTGCCTGAAGAAAATAATTCTCTCGCAAGTTCCACTGCCTCATCTCGGTTTCTGAGTGTTATTAGTTCTGCAATACAAACCCAAAAACATGCATTATAAATAAAAAAAATACTTGTTAATATTACGTGTAAATCAGACAACATTTTCAACACAAGCAACAGTTGTTAAAAATACTACTTGTTTCCTAAATTAGTATTACTGTATTCAATCTTTGATTATATAATGCAATAAAAATACTGGCTCTGATTGGTCAGTCTTGGGCTGGACCCGTGATATTAATCGGTACAAGATAACAGGTGTGATGTTAATCAGTACAAGATCCGCAGTGAGTCTCAATATACTATGAACCTGCTGATCAACATACATGCTGATCATTGCTCGTGTTTCATCTGCTCTTAAAAAAATATTTTCCACACAAAAAAAATCTTTAAAATCAATGTTTTGTTTCTGTAACAATGAAACATTGCACTATAAATAATGCCCTCCAGGGTGTGTGTTGTTTGGGATAACGTCACTCACTTGTGGACACACTCGGACCGCGGCCTCATGCCCCAACCACCTGAGCATGGCATTCTGCCTTCAGCCACACACCCTGTGGCCTGTGCTTTATTGATATATGTAGAGACTGAGGCAAACAAAACAATGTTCAATACTATTTTCAAAATATTGGTATGATAATACAAATAAGGCACTCTGACTGTATATATCAATGGTCACTTTATCAATAGCAATATAGTACTCAACATGCCTCATACACAATACACCAGTAAACACTCATACACAACATTGAATAATCACTACTGATGTCTCTTGGTTATTTAATGCATGCACATCTAAATGCACCATTCTGAATCACCAGCCCTCGCTGCTAAAATAATTTTGCACAGGGTGTCTCAGGGTAATATTCAATAGGTGTGCTACAAGTTAACTTCTTTCTCTTACCCCAGCGACAGCCACTGGACATAATAAGCACTGCAACTTAAGCACCACAAGTTGCCAGAGTTGAGCTTATAAAATTTGCAGTGGCAGAAGACTACTCGCCTTACTAATTTCAGAAATTCAAAGCTGGCATGCAAATGAGATAATAGTTTATACAAGACGCAGCATTAGGATAATTAACATCTAGTTATGGCCCCCATTTGCATGCCATTAGCATGTAGGTCCATGATGCACAAACAGTTTCACATAGCCACCCTACTAAGCAGCAGCTGTTGGAGACAGATGCCTGCAGCCCAATGAACACTATCTCTCTGTCGACATTTACCATCCCCAGACAGATCCTTAAGCACAATCACAGGCAATAAAGTAACACCCCACCCACACCACCTACCGGCGCCCATCACGGGCAATACAGTAACTTCATTCATAAATATGGACTGTCATGTACATTATGGGCTGCCGTCCGTGGCTATGATTCGACATCAGCCAAATTAAAACACAGTCGTGCCAGGCAGTTATTCGGCAGCCAACCTTACGCGGCATCATGCGAGTGGGATGCCTGCCACTACAAGCGGAGGAGCAGGGTAGGGCTTCATACAGGACTGTGGGGAGCACTAGGCACCAGACTGACTTTTGAGGTGTTAGTAACCTGACATTCTACTACAATCAAGATTACAAGCCACTGGACCACCAGGGACATATTTGAGTTGAGAGGGCTCAATTCTGCCCATGATCACGCACTGGGTAGGTGATACATATCTAGCCATGATTGAGCTTCAGGAGATGTGTGAAGGGAGATCATGTTGCTATTGTCCTTGACCACCTGTAGGAGATCTGTAGGGCGGGCATGTAACTTTATTCTGGGCATCAAGAGATGTGCAGGTGGGGTATGTTACTATATGCACACAATGGGGCTGGTGGGGGGCACAAGAGAACCAACTACGGGTCCAGCCAGTAGTGGCGGCTGCTGTGTTGTACCTGCAGCAACAACCTCACCTGTAGTTGGCCATCAGCTTCATGTTTTGCTGGGGTTCAAAGTTGTGCAAACATATATTTGGTCATTGTGCATGCACAACTATCTAATACCACTGAATATTGTGTTGGGCAGCTTATCCATCGTTCCTCCCCTCCTCTTAACAATACATTCATTCCGCCGTCTTTTGCACAATCTGTTGTGAATCCATAACTGCCTCTTGCCCTTAAATGTAAAAGTTGAACTTGCACCGACTAGCCCTGTTGCACATCGAGGAACCCTTTTTCAATATATGGTCCACACTGCAGGCGTTTTCACTAAAGTCTGAAAACATTCCACAACTATAGTTCAAATTTGTGCGGTTACTTACACGGCAATGGCGCTCCCCTTGCCAGCTGGCCTCCCACAATTAAGTGGCGGTAGTACCAGCACGTGTAGATTTGTCGGTATCACCTCCGTTCCTTTAGCACATAGAAGCGCTGGCGCAACAGCACCACTTCTTTTTCAATTGAACATTGACTTATTTTTTACCTTTAGGCGATATAAAGGCTAATATTAACTGCATACTCCACATTGCATCCAGCTTCACGGTTGGTACTGCGCATCAAGACTCTAGCATTACCCGGACTCTGGACTGCGCAAACAGTCACACACACCTCTCGTAAGTTCCACTGCCTCATCTCGGTTTCTGAGTGTTGTGGTTCTGCAATACAAAACCCAAAAACATGCACATTAGTTTCATGTAACAATATTCATCATTTCTTAAACAAATTCTATACAATAGTGATTAAATTACATCAAACACCACTTGTCCTTCAAGATAGCACGAAACACATCAGTACCATAATAAAAAAAAAACAGGATACAGCCACCTTGACGGTAAGCAACTGCTAGTACACTAACATGCTATGCTGTAGTCTCATGCGTTAGATGACTATATCCAAACATCACATTTGGGATACATAACATATCCATCTCTACAGTGAAATATTTGCATAACATTGTAATGTGCTATTAAACACAGATAAAACACACATCCGAGAACTGTGTTTTGTGAAGTAGGAAACATACATTACTGGTACAGGCCTCGAAACATACTCTCCATGCAGCTCAGACACCTGCTTTTCATTGGGAGGCGTTTTACTGCTTGGCCTGTCCCTTGAACAGGCAGTTCTGATTTACGAGTTTACCACATATTAGGCTGCTAGGCCCCAAACTTTACAACACTCTATATAGAAAAAGTGATGTCAGGACCTCATGATATGAGAATACACCACAGGAGTCGAAAAAAGTAGGCACAGACAACTAAATACACTTCAGTTTAGTAATTGCCACCTGCCGCTTTAAAAGGCAGCAACAAGGAGCACTCCTAGGGCTAAATCATGTGTCTGTCCTGTGTAGTAAATAAATTAGACACGGTAGCCAAAATGTAATGTGGTGAGTCAATCCATAAAGCAATACCCGGAAAAGGTATAAAATATTTTACATGGTCTGGAAAGCCAAAGTCCTAGAATGAAACTTCATGAGGTGATTAGCTAACATAAAATGCTACAGGGTGTGATTCAAATATATCCTTCACATCTACTGTTCAAGGATGTTTACCACAGTTCATTTGTACAATACCTTACCTGTAGCCTGACATCATGATTGTTTTCTCAAGAATGAAACAACATTTATTCAGATATGTACTTTAACATTCGTGAAGGAATCATACTGTGACCGTTACAGGCCATTATCAAACAGTTAACACTGGCAAACATCCTTCAACAGTTAACCAGGTGAAATATTCTCCACAACTGACAAACTTGAAAACACTAAACGATAGTGCAGCAAACAATTCAGATAAATTACCAGACACTCAGTTCACCAGCAGCTAAGCTACTGCATATTTTAAATCATTTTTTTGACCACATAAATGGTTCTGAAGAGCCTTTGTGTATATATCATCATTTCCTCAAACAGTCTCACAATCTTAAAGGACTTTCAGATTCCATCTTGAAGGCTCCCAGAAAATGACAATTGCCAGCATCAAACGAAAACACCATCTGGAGAATAGCCAATCATTACAAATTTAATTCGGGTGACGTGTAATGCATTCCGCCATGCGTGTGATAATCTGTACATTTACTTTTCTGAAAACTCTGTCAATCAGATACATATGATGCTCTGCTTGCGAGACTCTGTGCTGTAATATTTGAAAATAGCAGGAATACAGGCAGGCAACATAGACATAATAGAAGCAAGGTCAATTTTGCCTCTGTTACTAAATCTGCCAGCGTTTTGAGCCCAAATCATTGCCTCAAAGATGGATTAGCAGTATGTCAGGAGGAGAGTGAGTTCTCAAAAGTCTGTGCATGGTTGGCATAAGATGTTCACATCTCATCCACCACGACCAAACCATTTACACATAGTCATTCGGGAGCTGCAGGTCCTCCAAAATCACTAGAAGTGCAAACTCAGCTGCTCGTCTTATAACTGCCCAATAATCCACAAAATCCTTTTCTATTTTCTGCCATTCTAAGTTTTTTTCACCCAGAACTGCAGAAAGCTACTGAAAGGGGCTGTTCACCCTGCAGTGACCAGACAGCACTGAAAATCAAACTGATATTTTCCTCCTTATTTCAACTAAGCTTCACTGCATTCAGTCAAAACACATTTAAAAAAAACATTCCCTCCTGGTCTGGCTTCAAGAACCAATGTAGCCCATGCATTCAGTATTATTAGACTATGTTTCTGCTAAAATCTAAAACCACTGAGAACTAAACAAAATGCATGCTTTTCATGAGCAGTTTAAAACAATTACAACATCAAAAGAAGTCTGATTGGTTAGCGTTTCATCATACAACTCCACGTGCACCTTCCTATCTCCCTCCATTTGCAGCTGTATCTGTACAAGTAGTACTGAACTTCTTTCTTACTTTAAAGTATTTTCTCTTCAGAAAATAGCATGCCACGATTATAACAATTGACATCATCAGATTAAACACCCAAAAACGTTTTGATTAATGATATGTACATGTTCTAATAATTTTTTTAAATACTAGAAAAAATCTTGTGAACATAGACTGTACTTACAGTTTAAACTGCTTCTCTCTCTGCTATTTTCAAAATGGATCATTTTCTTCTTCTTCAGTGTTGTCTGTCACTGATTGGTTCTCAGAAGTGGCCTGACAAATCTTAAATTTCATTAGTAGAGCTATCTGTCACTCAAACAGACTATTGAATGATTTGATAATGAATGTTTCTGCCACTCCCAAGTATTTACATTTACTTTCTGAATGCCAGAAAGTACATTTCAAATCACTTAGTAGCTGCACAGTAAATTTTATGATGTCGAACTTGACAGTACTTTTACTTATGATGTCGAATGCTGAAAGTACAATTCTCGACACTTCGAATACTGCAACAATTTATTCGACACTTTCGTGCTCACGAAAGTACTTTTCAAGAACTTTCTATATATTGACTACAGTTTCACATTTATGGAAAAATGACTTAATTATCAATTGTAAACACATAATCTGCTACGCAGCTGCCTCAAACTCAGCGCGGTGCTTGAAGTTTGAGATTACAATAACTTAATCGTGCCATTAACTGTGCAGCGTACACCACCAAAACACTTATTTGTTGTATTTTTTTACACTCAAAAGCGCTCATCATATGACGTGCACAACCTCTGCTCCATAACATTACACTCTTATATATTAAATTTCTACAGAATAGTCATTTGTCCATAGACTCACGTAAAACACAGCACATAAGCAAAAACACAGCATCATCAAGGCGACAAATAAAATCTACACTTTTCAGAACAGTGTTGTCTGAAGTTATACAATAACACCCTCAGACCTGGATAGTGTGCAAAACCAAACCAACCAGAGGTGTAATGAACCCGACAACACAGGAGGAAGGGCTTATAAGATCTGGAAGCTACAGTATTTCCCTATTCAGCCACCTGGAGTGTATATTGCACTTAGAAAATGTGCACTGTAAAGCAAGAAAAATGAAGCAAAAGAAATTTTAAAATATATAAAAAATACAAAATGAGCTTCATACAACACTAATGAATAAGTAATCCCTCTGGCTGTTTTGATAAAATAAACTATGGGGACTCCATTATGTGACAGAGGCACTTTGTTGGCATCACTTTGTATTAAACTACCAAGGAGGGCTCTGAATCTGGATACTGAGGTAACCATTCATTGAAAGATTTTTTTGTTTGGAGAGGTACTCTGTGCCTGCCAGTAGTTTAAGGACACATGCAAGATTAGTAAATACAATAGAAGGACTTGTGGCATTTCTTTATAGATTTTTCTGAATACAGCCAGGCAACATTCACAGCACTTTCACCAACTTACAGTGGCATTGAATGGACACATCCAAAAACTTTCGCCATATAAAGATTACCAGTCTTTGACAGACTATGATATATGCTTTTCTTACCTATTTGCTGGTAGATGTCAGTCTTTAGAGTTTTGAATAGTGTGTGCTTCTGTTGGGTTTCTGTCTGTGTGTGTGTGTGTGTGTGGGGGGGTGACATCATGGTCTTGTTAACTAATTTGTAGCAAGTGGTACAAAGATAGGCGGGTGAAAAGCTTAAGACTGGGTTAAGCTACAAATACACAAGTAATGCAGCAGCCCGAATACTAACTTTTTGGGTATCTATCTAAATACCAGACCACTAAGATTGGTATCATAGCCAATCAGAAGCTGAGATTTTTCAGACCCATTTTCAAAACCATATAGTAAACTCTGAACTGAAAGTATGACACAACACAAAGTTAGTAGTGTACCTGTGAACTGTAATGCACAAACTTGTAAATCAGAAATATTTAGAATTCTCACACACATTTTGGAAGATATTCAATTTATGTGTTCAGAAGCATATGCACACTAATTCTCACACTGTCTTCCACACAGTTATTTTCATGCAAAACTTCATCATTACACAGCACATATAGAAAAACATTATTTTGGCATGGTGTGAAAAATCACAGCTCGAACAACAATACACCAGCACAAGAAACACTATGTTACTACAATACAGCATCAACATAAAAGATCGCTAACATGCAACCATATCTACAATTCTGCCACACACACACACACAGTCACACAAACAGCAATGAGGCATATCCTCCACATTATTGTAAATATACTAGTGTGATACATTTAATAAGCACTGTCACTCTCAATTTCTTGCTCCACCATATACTTTATCATCAACCTGACTATCACATAACACGCCACAGCATTAAACACATATTAGCACACAGATAAAAATACCATCCATCATAATCGTAAAACACACGTGAAGAAAAAACATGCAAATCTCCACAGAAATATTGAGAATGTTAAATTTCTGATGTTACATAACAACTGTGCAATGCACATTCATAACAACTATCATTTGCTTCTCTTTCCCAAATTGTCAACATTATTAACATGATATTTAGTAATAAATTACTATAAGAAATGTACTAAACATATTCTAAAACTTTTTTTCTTTCTCATACAGGTGCCTGATGCTACTGTAAGATTGGTTACTGTAACTGTCAACTAGAGTACCTGAAAATGCCAACTAAATAGAGCGTAGGTGTATCTCAAAAGCGAAGCGGCATAATAGTACTACACTGTTGTATAAAGGGCAACAAACTAAAAAGTAAAGTTACCCAAAAAATGAGAATTGACAGAGCATTGCTGCAACAGTGACTCCTACATCAAGTCACTGCACAAAGAAACAAAAACCACAAAAAAAACAGAAATGTATAACAGCACAAATGTTGTGTCGATCTGTAAGATGAAACACAACTATCTTGATTATAACCATCAAGAGGCGGCTCAAATCAACAATGTAAAATGAAAATTGTGACCTACAACTTAGAAAAGAAAGTATTTTAGATCACTAGCAAGTAAAAGCTAAGATCGAAAGACTTAATACTGCTGTAATTTGACACAGCCACAAACGAATCAAATGCGCCTTTCTCTGATGAATTTCCATCTGAAAGTACAAACATTTGTCAACAGAGCACTGTTTGTACTACAAAGATTCAATAATAAGATGTCTCTGTCATTGAACAATTCAGGAACTTGTATATAGCATAAAAACTCAACAGTATCCTTGTTTGACTGTTGACAACTTCTGCCATGTCTTCACAGGACAGTGGATGCACACACAGCACTCAGAAGCATATTTCTGGGAAGAGACTTATCATGACTTTACGAAACAACAGACATTCAATATTGATGAGTCCGGCAAACTTACAAATGTCCTCAGTATCTCTGATGACAATCAATTAGATACTGATGATGACTGTGGTCCAACCATAGTCTTGAATAAATGGCACTGCCTTACATGGTCATGTGATGCTACCTGCAACCGTAGGCAATCATCATTTCAAAAAGTAGAACAGTTTGTTAACCTATTCATAATAACAGATCGAAAAGAGAGACATAAGCTATTTACTGAACTAAGTCATTGTAAATACGTCCATATACTGGACTCATGGGTCATAACTGCATGTCTCGATAGTGAAGTGTTTGTGATAGTTTTTTCACAACATGTCGGATGCTCGCAGTGCATCACACAGGCATGCGGAACTTTGTCTACAAAGTATATGAAGTACAGCGAGCTGTGCATCAGTACACTTGTTTAAATGACTTACTGCAGTCGGGTGACATGCAGTGCCATGACTTTCATGAAAAAACTGAAACACATTCCTTCTGAGCCAGAAACAGGGAATTTCCAGTGTCACGCCGACAGAAAAATCTGTTTCAGAGTTAGAAAATGACATTCAGAAACAGCATGGAAAAAATTGCTAAGTTTGAGATAGCAAAGTATCAAGTTTGATTCTGTATGTGTCATGCGACCGTTTGTGCTACATAAAACAAACTGTCACAGTAAACCTAGAAACCTGGTCATCATACAATGACATGTGGTTGCGCCTCACAGCATTCTTGCTTCTGAAATCTGACTTTCATCCACAACAAACCATTGTACTATACAAACACTGTTTTTAAAACTGAAGTACAACACTTTGCCAGCAAGGTCAGTGCTAAACAACATGAAACAGATGTCACACCAACTGAGATTTCAACATTGAATATGTTTGAGCGTATTCTAATTCAGACAATGAAACCATTCAAAGCGATTCTACGTCTGAACACAAAGACACAAGATTCCACAGAAAGAGCTAGATTAGATCTTTAAAGGGCTCTGTGATGTTTCTACCACTTCCTCTACAGGAAAATGTTCAAGCTATCTCAACAGAAAATAGCTTGGTCATTCTAGTAAATGAAGTGTGCCTACAAAGGCCAAGGTCATCTGGCAGATGTTTGTCAACCTGCAAAAGGTAAAGCTTGCTCTGGCTTATTTAAAGAAGAACAATTCCTTTTATATAGACCTTGACATAGATCAAATGGCCAGCCTCTGTGCAACATGATCTATTATAAAAAAAGTAAGCCAATCATTGAGAAAGTCACTACACAGACAAGTGACAATGTGTATGAACAGTAACAATTCACCCACTACATGGTAGAGATCCATTAGGAGACAACATTGATCTCTATCAAATGAAGCAGGTGGAAGGTGAGCCTGTCAGCATTTGGGAGGCAACACTAGAAACACGCTGCTTCCCAGACCTATTTCAAAAGGGTCAGGCGGACACCCTAGATGAAAAGAAGTCCGGTACAGGGTGCTGAGTACTGACCAGCTGTATCCTGAGCAAAGATGGCAAATTCAGACGTAACATACAGTACCTCTTCCATCTGCTCTGGGAAAATGAGCTTAGCATTCTGTCTGCATCTATAGCACATACCATTCAGCTAACAACTCCACTAGATGGAATTACAGCTGCTCAATTTCTGGAGAAATTGAAACTGAAAGATGAAAATGTGCAAGTGAATCTGTCTTCCATACTTTCAAGCCTACATGGCACCAAGAATATTGGTATCGCATGAAACTCGAAAGTGATGACAATGCTACGAGAGTATGGCGCAACCACATGGTTTATCACTTGAGTTGTGCAGAATATGCCTGGGACGAACTTATTGAACTGTTGAAGTGGGCAAATTCCGATGTCAAAGGCATCTCATCAATGACTATCGGAGAAATGTGTTCACTTGATCCTGTGTCTGTCAAGACACTTTCACAGCGCTTCCATGACATTCTCAATTTCATCTTATCAAGGACAATCCTCCTCTAGGCATTGTAGAACACTACTTTTGGAGGACAGAATATCAAGCACGAGGTGCCCCTCATATCCATATGTTATTATGGATCAAGGATGCACCACGAATCGGTGAACATGATGCAGCAGAAGTGCTGTCATTCATAAAAAAATGTATCACTTGTCACATTCCAGACAAGTATGACAGTCCTACACTATGGAAGTTGGTTCAAAAGTTCCAGCTACATATTTGTGCAAAATATTGCCGGCGAGCAGTAAAGAACAAATCTAATTGGTACACACGATGTCACTTTGGATTTCCTAGAAGAGTTTGTCAGAATGGTGCCATGAATGACCTTTTCTCAACAATGCGACACCACTGAAGGCAAAATCAACCAGAGGGTATACGAGTTACCCAGAGATGAAAAAGAGGTGTATATCAATGACTACAACCAACTCTTCTCCTAATGTGGCAAGCAAACATAGATGTTCAGTTTGTGGCTGACAACTCACTAGCCCTGGTTAGCTATGTGACTTCGTACATAACCAAACATGAACAGACTAGCTTGCAAGATCTTTGGGAAGATATTGCCAGTTCAAGCAAAAGCCTGACATCTCAGCTGTGGTCATTGGGTTTGAAGACTCTTTCATACAGAGAATGTGGAGCTTACGAAGCCAGTGACCGCTTAATGGGTACACATCTGTACGGGAAGTCTGACACTGTACGTTTCCTCAGTGTAAACTACAAAGAGAAACAGAAGCGTGTACTGATTCCTCATACTGAAATTGAGGAGCTTGCTGTCAACGCACCTTCTTCAAAACATATCTTGAAGAATAACCTGATAGACACATACTACCCACGTAGACACAACAAGATGACTGATATGTGTCTGTTTGAGGTGGCTAAGTGGTATGACTACAAGACAGGTGTAGCACATGACTCAACACGGCACATTTACTAGGTCAATGGACTAGATGGCTGTCTTGTGAGAGGAACAAGCCATGGCTTATAGATCACTGCAAACTGCATCTAGGCACATCAGAGCACAGAACATTACTACTTTGCTCTCCTATTACTATTTAGACCCTGGAGGAGTGAGTCTGAACTAAAAGGTGACTCTGACACATTCGAAGAACAGTTCAATCTCACTTATGAGACTTTCCAAACTGACTACTCACAAACATACAAAGACTAAAAGCTGAGAAAGAACAGCTCGAGCAGGCAGAGAAGCAACTTCAGGAAGACACTCCAGTGAGTTCACAAGACAACCTTGATCCAGAAGGACAAGGTGTTCTAGGTGACCCTCTGCGATTAAATGCCCCAGAACTGTTAATCTCAGAAATTGAGACAACCATGCAACATGGCACACACTCTATAGTCAACCCAGCTGATGTAAGACAAAGACTAAATCAGCTGCAGCATACAGTACACACTCCAAAGTGGTTGAAGCTGTCAACATGGTATACTACATGAAACAAAAAGGTGACTGCCTCAGCACAAACCACTACTAATGTTTGTCAGTGGTTCAGCTGGCACAGAAAGAGTTCCTGATTGAAGCTATCACTTCATAAATACGGACTGTGACAGGCTCTTCAATGTCTGTTGCTGTGACTGCTCCCACAGGACTAGCAGCATACAACATTGGTGGAGTAACATTACACCGTCTCTTTATATTTGCCAGTCGAACATGGGGAGAACTGGAGAGTATAGACAACTGTCATTCGAGGTTGCATCTCAGCTCCGTCCCATGTTCACAAAGATGCAGCTACTCATTGTTGACGAAATCAGCATGGTCTCCAATGTCATGCTAGCCTGTATTCATCTCGTCTACAGCAGATCTTAGGTACTGATGATGCAGTGCCATTTGGTGGCAAAAGTATACTTGTGTTGGGAGACTTTTACAACACCAGTCAATGCAGAGCATGTATTCACAACTCTGACTGCCAAGCAAGCTAAGAATATCTCCTCGGTTGCATTGCAGGCTATAACATATAGAATTATTTACCTATGTTGAGTTGTCTGAAAACATCGACAAAGTGTAACCTAGCTTATAAATCACTTTTAGATGAAGCTCGCTGGGTTCTCTATCATCAGAACATGTTTGTATGTTAAATGATCAAAAATCACAGTAGATAGTACATGCATAGAAACAGCATGTAATGTCTTCAGCGACATATACTCTACTGCCAGACACATAGTGTGTCTTATGCCACGACTAAAGAAATGCACTGAATTCAACAATCTAATGCTACAAAGAGAACCAAAGTTGTCACTCTCCATGCAATTGATACAGTTGATGGCGTTATTCTTAGTCGAGCTGGTAACAAAGATGACTGAGCGACTAAGTGAACTGAAGTCAGATGTTTCACGAACAGCTGGCCTAGAAGCTCTTCTCATACTTTGTAAGAACTGCGTATCATACTACGACATAATCTAGATGTCGAACAAGGCATGGTAAATGGTGACATGGAAACATCACTGACTTTATCTATAATGTACAGAGACATTTATTCAGACACTTGTAGTGCAGTTTGACAACATGCAACACTCTGTACACATAGATAGAACCTGCGTTAAATTCCAGGTTTTAAGGATATCTCGTAAACGAAACAGTTCCCATTATGTGTTGCATCGCTGTCTCATTCACAAATCTCAGGGATTAAGTTTGGATTCAGCAATGATAGACATAAGTACAGACATATTCAAAGATGGCATGAGCTATGTTGCACTTTCACGTGTCTGAAGCCTTTCTGGATTGCACATCATTAGTATAGCACCTCAGAAAATGCAGGCTGACAAGCGATGTATTCTTAGTACAACAGATTACGTACTCTACATCAGCCACAAATGTCTTTAATACCTCTGCCTACATATCTGTCTGTCTCACACAATTCAGTCACAGCTAGATGAAGCAACAAACAGCAGCAAGCTTCACAAAGTGATTCAAAAAAGAGTTCAGCAAAGGCCACAACCTCAAGTAAACATTCACAACCAACAATTCATCAGAAATCAGTTGGTGTAGCTGCTGTCACCACTGTTTGACAACAGCAGTAGAGTAAACTGCTATGCTAACTCAGCTATCAAGTTTTCCTACATGCCACAGTTTGTGCAAGCAATATCTGCTTACAAGACAATCCCCTATCAAATGCTTTGAAGCAGATTATCAACATGACTTCTGACCACTCTAACAATGTACACTCACTAACACCACTTCGACAGGTGTTATCTACATATGCTGGATGTAGTACATTTGCTGCAGACATACAGCAAGACAGTACTGAGTTTATGATGGCTGTGATAAACAACCTTGATGAAAACGGCACCCCAATCCGCCAGTACTTCACAGTAACATCGTTACAAAACATTATGTGTTTCATGTGGCAATTCACAGCGTGAAACCACACAAGACATGTTGTGGATAACTCTCTTGTTCCTAAAGCCAAAAGTGTCAAATTTCGACAGCTGTTCACTAATGCTGAATGTAATCATGCCTGTGGAAGGTGCGGAGGCATATGCGCTCAGTCCATCGCCTGAGGACTTCATCTCAATATCTGTTGCTTATGTTACACAGATTTGACACCAATGGGCTCAGAGTTGATACTCCTATCACAGACTACACAGCTAGTAGAATAGTGTTCAACCAATCACTGTTTGACCGCACAGCATTATCTATCACCATGGTCAATCCATGCATTCTGGACATTACACCTCGTTACTAAGGTGCACAGCTGGATGGTTAGAGTGTGCGACTCTACAACAACTTTTAAACAGAGACTGCCATGTCACCTGAAAATGCATATCTTCTAATATTGAAGAATTATGACAACCTTCAGATTTCAGAAGAATAGGAAAAACATGTACCATTTAACATGAGTACTTTGTCCCCAAAATGTCATAACTCGTTACAATGTTGTACAATTAACAACTGTAAATTAACAATACAATTTCAACAAAATTGAATTCAAATATAGATATTACATAGACTGTGACATGTCACATCTTGTATGAGATCAGTGACTACATGAAAATTGTTGTAGTGCTTCAATCAGTTGCCAACAATATTTACAGTCACTAGAGAAACCATGATTACATGTCTATACAAGACTATACATCTAAAAGCGTCACTAAGCTGCACAGCTGGATGGTTAGAGTGTGACAACTCTACAACAACTTTTAAATAGACACTCACATCACCTCAAAAAATGCATATCTTCTAATATTGAAGAATTATGACAACATTCATATTTCAGAAGAATAGGACAAAACGTATAATTTTTACATGAGTACTTTGTCCCCAAAAATGTCATAACTCGTTACAATGTTCTCAATTAACAACTGTAAATAAACAATACAATTTCAACAAAAATGGAATTCAAATACAGACATTACATAGACTGTGACATGTTACATCTTGTGTAGATCAGTGACTACATGAAATGTTGTAGTAGCTTCAATCGGCGCAACAATATTTACAGTCACTAGAAAACCATGATTACATGTCTGTGAAGATTCTACCCATATAACACTCAACAAACATTCACTGTGTCAAGTAGTCTTTTAACACTTCTAGTGACTCTTCACATATAGAGAACATCATTAGATCAGCATGCATCAGTGTAGAACTATCACGCTTTCAGATGTAGTACTAGAATTGTACATATGTAAAAACAACTACGTTATTGATAATGCAAGAAGCTGACTTACACAACTGTTAATAATAACCAATTACTGAATGTAATTCAGTGACTCTTCAACTATTTTAAATTACTTTGTACATAATAGAAACATTTGTTTTCAAAGTAGTACATTGTTAATAACTTATTTAATAATTGAACTAAAAATAGCAGTGTAGCACTACAGTACAAGTGAATGTCTTACATATTACTCTGCAGTATACTAACAACATGTAACTAAGCATAAGTTTGTGAAAAATGCATTCCATCACAGTTTTAGTATTTGCAAGTTAAAATTTACATAGAAGCCAATGTAAATTGATAACATTTTTTGTTCATATAAAACCTGTATTTTTGTTTTGTACTTGTCACATAACTAACTGTACCGTATGTACAAAATATTGACAATTGTAAATCAGGCACTGTTGCTGATCACAACAAACTGCATACCTGTTCCTGACAATATTTATGATCGCCTCAATTGAGGGATCGGGTGGGAATTTTCCATTTGCACCTAGTCAGTGACATATAATTTAATAATAACAATCAAATGTCACTAAACTTACAATTGTGTAAACTGTACTACTTAGACAATCAGCATATGGTTTTGCCCACCCCAGGAACATGCACATTAGCAGTCACACAATTACAACAAAACACTTGTCTATCTGGTGTCTAATCACACTTCACTACCAACTGACATTACCTTATTAACATAGCAGACAACTAATGCACTACACATAGTTACAACATACAACCATTTAAAAAAGTTACATTTTTACAAACCACATTCACATTCAATAGCAATAGCTTCAGCCTGACTATTAAAATAAAATTCAAATGCCAGAAAATACTTCCACACATATAAACAGAAGCGGTAGTGAAGCACAACTAAAACACACAACATCTGATTAGTTTCATATAATATCACACACTTAGTCCAATCCACATGATACACTTATTATTCTTACATTTACAAATTTCACAAGCAATGATTGCACATACAAACATTGTATTGTGAGACACTTCTATTAACTTAATTTCACTCTTGATTGGACCTTTTCTCCATTTGCAATTGGAAATACATTTTTAAAACCATAACCACCTGTGTAGTCTCCTTACTTTAAATACCATCATGACATAAAATAAGTGTCTATGACTTAAGCATACAAATAAATGTTTACTAATACTGCTACAAGTAAACCTCCATCTATTTGTTTGGTACCTATGACATGCAGTCAGTAACACAGCAACACAAAGGTAACACAGATGGTGGCATAGAAGGGATCGTCAGCCTAAGTCTCACCCCATTACATGTGTAAAGCAGCAGAAGTATAGGAGAATGGGGTGAGAGTTGGGACCCACGATCTGTCACACCAATGCTGGTTCGGGAGTGGTTGGGGGGGTTCAAGGGGGGTTTTCAACCCTAACAGTGAATTTCCTCACTTTTGTCACTGTGGAACAACCCTAACTAATGCATTAAATGGAGTGTTTTGCCTCTAATTTCCCTTTTTTTTGAGAATGATAACGAGAAATAGTGAATGTAATGCGTTGGCGGGGCCCCGCGCTTCCGCTGCATAATGCGTTGGTGGGAGCGCGGGGCCCTTTGGGCCTCACGCTCCCGCCAGATGATGTGTTGTGGCATACTAACAGGGACAGCAATGGCAACAAAAATGCTAACAGTGGCGCACATGGTAACACAAGGACGAATGAGAACAGAAGGGGTAACGCACATGGTGGCGTAGACGGGAATGGTCTGCCACGTGATGTGTTGTCACATAGTAACATGGTGCCTGCAAACAGAAATGTCAATGGGCATGGTGATGTAAGTGAAACAGTAAGATAAACAGCACTGTAGACAGAAATGGCAAAAATAACAGAAACACAAGCGCAAATGAAAATCAGACCTAACTCTCACCCATGACATGTGTAAAGCAGCAAGTATATGAGAAAGGGTGAGAGTTAGGATACCACAATGCACCCCAATGCCGGTTGGGGGGTGGGTGGGGGTCAAGGGTTTTCAACCCTAACAGCAAATTTCCTCACTTTTGTAGCTGTGGAACAACCTAACTAATGCACTAAATGGAGTTTTGCCTCTAATTTCCCTTCTTTCTGAGAATGAGACGAGAAATAGTGAATGTATCACGTTGGCGGGAGGCGGTGCCCATCATGATGTTTTAGCGTACTAACAGGGACAGCAACGCAAACAAAAATGCTAACAGTGGCGCACATGGTAACACAGGCGAGATGAAAATCAGAAAGAATTACTTGTACATGGTGGCAATAGGATTGGTCTGCCACGTGATGTGTTAACTCATAGTAACATGCTGCCTGCAAACAGAAATGTCAATGCGCATGGTGATGTAAAGTGAAACAGTAAGATAAACAGTACTGTAGACAGAAATGGCAAAAATGACAGCAAGCATAGCGCAAATGAAAATGCAAGGATAACGCATGGTGGCGCAGGCGTCAATGGTAAGTGAAGCGAGTGCGGATCCATAGCGGAAGGGCAACAATAACAGTAATGTAAGCGCACAGGCTGGTTTCCCCAAAACCTGCATTGAGAAACACAGTGAGTACAAATAATGTATGCAAAATAATGACTATAGGCATGAAACTGAGATCTTGGAATACTAAATACATTATATCTCAGGAACCGTAAGACATAGAAAAAAAATTTAAAAGTCATATTATTTACAACTGTCCTGGCTAATTTGAATCTTAGCCCCATTATGGGGCTAAGAGATTTTCCGACGAAAGGTCCGTAACGCACACCGTTTCCGAGATACGGGGCCTGAAAGACGCGGCGAATGCCGTAATGTTATCTTATGGGAAAAATAGAAAAGTTCGGAGCGCCATAACTTTGCCTCCCTGTAATGTTTTTCCATCAAACTACTGAAAGGCACATCTGTGGGCTGTTGGCTGTCTTCCCTCCAAATTTCAGGGAAAAAGACCAAACCGTTATTTTACAGCAGGGCTCCAAATGATTTCTGTTAAGTGTCGGGCACCGTAATGTTATCCTGTGGGAAAAACTGTCAACTTTGGAGTGCCATAACTTTGCCGCCGTGTAATATTTTTTCAATACAACACTGAAAGGCACATCTGTGAGATGTCGGCTGCAATCCCTCAAATTTCAGCCTTAAAACTCCCAACAGTTATTTTCCAGTGCAGTGCCAAATAATTGCTGTCATTTTCCACAGACTAGAAAATTACTGTCGAAATTCTGCAAGCTTTACAAAATTTACGACACTTGCATAAACACGAAAGTAATTTTAAATACTTTTCAGAAATTTGAAAAACATATTTCTGGGGTCTTTCTACAAAAAAGACATAGCAAGCATCCTCAGGGCCCAACTAGGTGAATACAAAAAAAATTAGGTTGCTAGAGGCTCCCAAATTTAAATGCCAACCATTTTCTGATCACCAACTGAAAACAAAATGGCTGATTCTGAAAGTAACAGGCCCGTTGCGAAAGTAAAAATGCATTTGCGAAAGTGTTTGAACTTTTGTTAACTTTTCCCATTGACTTATAATAGGAAACTGTTTTGAATAACTTTTGAACCGTTAAATATTTTTCATCAAATCTTAAAAGGCACATTGGGACCCGGCTGCACATTCCTGAAAGATTTCAGGCCGATCCATAAACCGTCACGACCTGTAAGCGCGACCGTAGGAATTCAGAAAAGCGTGTAGCGCACAGATTGTGTAATAACTCTGTAACCATATATCCAATCAGTACAAAACTTGGCAGATCCCAAGGCCTATGGGTCTTGATCACATATTCAAATTTCAGGCAAATCCATCAAATGGTTGCAAAGTTATTAAGGTGCAAAATTTTGGGTTTAACATGGAAATGGCTCCTGAACCCTTACTATGGTAGCACTACCGTGCTACCATTATATATATATATATATATATATATATATATATATATATATTAGAGGCAAAAACTCAGTTTAATGCATTAGTTAGGGTTGTTCCACAGCGACAAAAGTGAGGAAATTGATTGTTAGGGTTAAAACCCCCTTGGACCCCGCCCATCCCCCAACCAGCATTGGGGTGCGCGTGGGGTTGTCAGCCTAACTCTCACCCCATCACATGTGTAAAGCAGCAGAAGTATGGGAGAATGGGGTGAGAGTTAAGATCGATGACCCCAATGCACCCCATTGCCAATTGGGGGGTGGGTGGGGTCAACAGTTTTCAACCTAACACTGAACTAATGCATTAAATGGAGTTTTTGCCTCTAATTTCCTTCTTTTGAGAATGATAACGAGAAATAGTGAATGTAATGCGGGACAGAAGCGCGGGGCCCTCCTGCCACGTGATGTCTTGTGGCATAGTAACAGGAACAGCAACGCAAACAGAAGTACTAACAGTGGTGCACATGGTAACGCAAGCGTGAATGAGAACAGAAAGGGTAACGCACACGGTGGCGTAGACGGGAATGGTGTGCCACGTGATGTGTTGTCACATAATAACATGGTGCCTGCAAATAGAAATGTCAATGGGCATGGTGACGCAAAGTGAAACAGAAAGAGTAACATTACTGTAGACACAAATGGCAAAAAATAACAGAAACACAAGCGCAAATGAAAACACAAAGGATAGAGCACATGGTGGCGTAGACGTCAACGGTAAGTGAAACGGGTACAGAACAGCAAGCGGAAAGGGCAACGGTAACAGTAATGTAAGCTCACAGGCTGGTTTTCCCCAGAAGCTGCATAGAGAAAGACAGTGAGTACAAAGAATGTATGCATAATAATGAGTTTCGGAGCAGAAAATGAGAACTTGGAATACTAAACAGGTTATATCTCAGGAACCATACGACGTAGAAAAAAATTTTAAAAGTCATATGGTTTATGACTGTCCTCGCTAGTTTTGCACTTAGCCCCCAAGGGGCTAAGCATTTTTCTGACAAAAAGTCCATATCTCGCACTGTTTCCAATATATGGGCCCTGGAAGGCGCGGCGAACGCTGTAATGTTATCCTATGGGAAAAAAAGAAAAGTTCAGAGTGCCATAACTTTGCCTTCTTGTAATATATTTTCACCACACCACTGAAAAGCACATCTGTGGGCTGTTGACTGTCTTCCCTTCAAATTTCAGGAAAAAAGACCAAACCATTATTTTGCAGCAGGGTGCCAAAGGATTTCTGTAATGCGTTGGGTGCCGTAATGTTATCCTATGGGAAAAACCCTCAACACTTGAGTGCCGTAACTTTGCTGCCATGTAATATTTTTTCAATACAACACTGAAAGGCACATCTGTGAGATGTTGGCTCCGTTCCCTCCAAATTTCAGACCAACGGTTCTTTTGCAGCGCAGTGCCAAAGAATCGCTGTCACTGTCCCACTGATGGAAAATTACTGTCGCAATTTGCGAAAACTTTCACAAAAAAGTTCGACACCTTCGTGAGCATGAAAGTAATTTGCGAAAGTACTTTTTCCAGAAATTTGAAAAACATATTTCTGGGGTGTTTTACCACAAAATAAAGACATGGCAAGCATCCTCATGGTCCGACTAGGTGAATACAAAAAATAATTAGGTTGCTAGAGGGTCCCAAATTTAAATGCCAACCATTTTTCTGATCACCAACTGAAAAAAAAATGGCCGATTTGAAAGTAACAGGCCCATTTGCGAAAGTAAAATGCATTTGCGAAAGTGTTGAACTTTTGTTAACTTTTCCCATTGACTTATAATGGGAAACTGTTTTTTGAATAACTTTTTAACTGTTTAATATTTTTTCACAAAAACTTCAAAAGGCACATCGGAGACCCCGGCCGCACATTCCCTGAAGATTTTGGACCGGTCGTGCAAACCATACAACCTGTAGGGGCGACCGTAGAATTCCAGAAAAAGCGTAAATGTGCGCACAGATCACGCTTAATAACTCTGCAGCCGTATATCCGACCACAATGAAACTTGGCAGATCCCAAGGCCTATGGTTCTTGATCACGTATTTAAAATTACAGCCAAATCTGTCATACAGTTTCAAAGTTATTAAAGTGCAAACTTTTGGGGTTTAACATAGAAATGGCTCCTCAACCCTAACTATGGTAGCACTACCGTGCTACCATAATATATATATATATATATATATATATATTGATGTTAGGGTTGAAACCCTTGCACCCTCAGCCCACCACCCAACTGGAATGGAGTGCGCATTGGATTCATCAGCCTAAATGTCACCCCATCACATGTGAAAAGAAGCTGAGGAATAGGAGAATGAGGTGACAGTTAGGACCGATGACCCCAATGCACACCCAATTCCAGTTGGGGGGTTGGCTGGAGGGGTGCAAAAGGGGTTTCAACCCTAACATCAAATTTCCTCACTTTTGTCGCTGTGGAACAACCCTAACTGATGCATTTAACAGAGTTTTTTGCCACTAATTTCCCTTCTTTTTGAGAATGATAATGAGAAATAGTGAATGTAATGCAGCGGTGGGAGCGCGTGGGTGATGTCTTGTCACATTGTAACATTGTGCCTGCAAACGCAAATCATAATGCACATGGTGAAGCAAAGCAAAATAGAAAGAGGATAAGTACTGTAGACAGGAATGTTAAAAACAACGGAAAAGCAATCGCAAATGAAAACGCAAAGGGTAATGCACATAGTAGGCGTAAACATATGATGAAGTAAAGCGATACGGAACCACAAGCAGAAACAGTAATGGTAAGAGTAATGTAAGAGCACAGGCTGTTTTTCCCCAAAAGCTGTATAGGGAAAGACAGTGAATAGAAAGAATGTATGCAAAATAATGACTCTCGGAACACAAAAATCAGTAGTTGTAATAGTAAATTGCTTATATCTCAGTAACCGTACAACATAGAAAAACAATTTAAAAGTCATATGTATTATCACTTTCCTGGCTAGTTTCATATGTGCCCCAGGGGCTATAATTTTTCGACAAAAACTCTGTATCTCGCACTGTTTTTGAGATACGGGCCCTCAAAGGTGCGGCAAACGCCGTAATGTTATCCTAAGGGAAAAAAACAGAAGTTCAGACTGCCATGCTTTTGAACCGTTTAATATTTTTTCACAAAACCTTTGAAAGGCACATCGGCCACACGTTTCCTGAAGATTTTGAGCTAGTCGCGCAAACCGTGCGACCTATAGGCGCAACAGTAGAATTACAGAAAAAGCGTAAACGCACGCACAGATCACGCTTAATAACTCCACAGCCATGTATCTGACCAGTACAAAACATGACAGATCCCAAGGCATATGGGTCTTGATGGTGCATTCCAAATTTCAGGCAAATCCACCAAATGGCTGCAAAGTTATTAAGGTGCAAAAGTTTGGGTTTAACATGTAAATGGCTCCTCAACCCTAACTATGGTGGCACTACTGTGCTACCATAATACATATATATATATATATATATATTAGAGGCAAAAAACTCTGTTTAATGCATTAGTTAGGGTTGTTCCACAGCGACAAAAGTGAGGAAATTCGCTGTTAGGGTTGAAAACCCCCCTTGGTCCCCCTGCCCACTCCCTCAACCAGCATTGGGGTGTGCATTGGGGTCATCAGCCCAAACTCTCACCCCATCACATGTGTAAAACAGCAGAAGTATAGGAGAATGGGGTGAGAGTTAGGACCGACGACCCCAATGCACACCCCATTGCTGGTTGGGGGGTGGGCAGGGGGTCCAAGGGGTGTTTTCAACCCTTACAGTGAATTTCCTCACTTTTGTCGCTGTGGAACAACCCTAACTAAAGCATTAAACAGAGTTTTTTGCCTCTAATTTCCCTTCCTTTTGAGAATGATAACGAGAAATAGTGATTGTAATGCGCTCCCGCCTCGTGATGTCTTGAGGCATAGTAACAGGAACAGCAACGCAAACAGAAGTACTAACAGTGGCGCACATGGTAACGCAAGCATGAATGAGAACAGAAAGGGTAATGCACACGGTGGCGTAGACAGGAATGGTCTGCCACATGATGTGTTGTCACATAGTAACATGGTGCCTGCAAATGAAAATTTCAATGGGCATGGTGACACAAACTAAAACAGAAAGAGAAACAGTACTGTAGACACAAATGGCAAAAATAACAGAAACACAACCCGAAAATGAAAACGACAAGGATAACGCACATGGTGGCGTAGACGTCAACAGTAAGTGAAATGGGTATGGGACCGCAAGCAGAAAGGGCAACAGTAACAGTAATGTAAGTGCACAGGCTGGTTTTCCTCAAAAGCTGCATAGAGAAAGACAGTGAGTACAAAGAATATATGCATAATAATGGATATCAGTGCAGAAAATGAAGACTTGGAATACTAAATAGGTTATATCTCAGCAACATAGAAAAAAAATTTAAAACTCATATTATTTACAACTGTCTTAGCTAATTTTGCACATTTTTCCGATGAAAAGTCCATCTCGCACCATTTCCGAGATACGGGCCTGAAAGGTGCGGCGAACACCATAATGTTATCCTAAGGGAAAAAAAGAGAAGTTTGGAGCACCATAACTTTGCCTCCCTGTAATATTTTTCCCCAAACCACCAAAAGGCACATATGTGGGCTGTTGGCTGTCTTCCCTCCAAATTTCAGGAAAAAAGACCAAACCGTTATTTTGCAGCAGGGAGCCAAAGGATTGCTGTTATGCGTCGGGCACCGTAATGTTATCCTATGGGTAAAAATGTCAACTTTGCAGTGCCGTAACTTTGCCGCCGTGTAATATTTTTTCAATACAACACTGGAAGCCACATCTGAGAGATGTCGGCTGCGTTCCCTCCAAATTTTAGCCCAAAACTCCTAACCATTCTTTTGCTGCACAGTGGCAAAGAATTGCTGTCACTTTCCCACGGGTAGAAAACTACTGTCGCAATTTGAGAAAGCTTTCGCAAAAAAGTTCAACACTTTCGTGAGCAAGTACTTCCAGAAGTACTTTTTCCATAAATTTGAAAAACATATTTGTGGGGTGTTTTCCCACAAAATAAAGACATGGCAAGCATCCTCAGGGTCCGACTAGGTGAATACAAAAAGAAATAGGTTGCTAGAGGGTCCCAAATTTAAATGCCAACCATTTTTCTGATCACCAACTGAAAACGAAATGGCTGATTTGCGAAAGTAACAGGCCCATTTGCGAAAGTAAAAATGCATTTGCGACACTGTAGAACTTTTTGTTAACTTTTCCCATTGACTTATAATGGGAAATTGTTTTTTGAATAACTTTTGAACCGTTTAATATTTTTTCACCAAATCTTTGAAAGGCACATCGGGGACCCTGGCCACATGTTCCCTGAAGATTTCAGGCTTGTCACGCAAACCGTGCAACCTGTACGCGCGACCGTAGAATTCCGGAAAAAGCCTAAACGCGTGCACAAATCACGCTTAATAACTCCACCGCCATGTATCCGACCGGTATAAAACTTGGCAGATGCCAAGGCATATGGTTTTTGATCATGTTTTCCAAGTTTCAGCCTAATCTGTCAAATGGTTGAAAAGTTATTAAGGTACAAAATTTTGTGGTTTAACATAGAAATGGCTCCTCAGCCCTAACTATGGTAGCACTACCGTGCTACCATAATATAGATATATATACATTTATATATATTGTATAGATTTATACAACATACATTTTGACATAAACACCAGGATAAAAAGTAATATCTCTTCCAGGTTGTGGAGATATCAGTGATATCTTCACATGTGAAGCTGTCACTGTTATCTCCACGTTCCTATATGTCATCGTAATGAAAGTGAAAGATGTTCTGTTCAGCATGCTAGAAATGAATGCTCCTCTGTTGTGACTATCACTCCACACCTGCAGCCTTCCCTACTACCATGACTCTCATCTTTCATTACTGCGTAAGAAATAGTCAGTAAAAAAAACACTTATCTGGTTGATCCTGACATATTCTCCTGGTTTTAGTCGAGAAGCAGTTTCAGTTTTCCTACTGTACGTTTGCAGCGTGGCCAAGCACTTTGTGTACTCTAAAATAAGAAAGTCGCCAAGATTTAAAGTAAGTCACTCTGCCTGACAAAACTTTAAGAATTGTTTTTCCCTTACTTTTCCGATGCTTGTTTGAAATAATCTGACAAGAGCAGAAAGAGGTCGGTGACAGAAAGAGAATCTGCAACTTTAGGAAAGTGAATGCAAGTCCGGGCGAGCGTTGCTATAGCAACACTCGCTGACTTTTGCATGTGTTTTTTTGATGTTGCAGATTCTCTCTCCCTCTATCCTCTTTCTACTGTTGCCGCCTTATTTCAAACAAACATTAGAAAATCCAGGAAAAAAGTGTGGGGGGGGACCACAGTTTTTAGACTTTTGACAGGCACAGTGCCTTGTTTTAAACCTCAGCTACTTCCTTATTTTATAGTATACAAAGCGCTCAGCCACGCTAAAAATGTACAACAGCAACATTGAAACTGCATCTTGCCTAAAACTGGGAGAAAATAGCAGGATAAGCCAGATAATGGTTTAAATAAGTATTTAACAATTACAGCAGAATCAACCAGATAATGATTTTTAAGCATGTATTTCTTAGGAATTAGAATATTATCAACCATTTGTCAGACTACTGGCGGAGGGATACAGTCATGGAGCTGCTTGCTATACTGCAGGGGGGAATTGCATTTTTTTAATACATTGTTTTATCATCTATTAAAGTATTAACCAAATGTCAGAATTACATGAGGGGTGAGTGCAGGCCATGCATCTCCCTGGCAAATCTAATGTATAGGGATTGTACCTGCTTGGTAAATCAAATATGTAGGTATTATGTTAAGTGGGGGATTTATGGATTGTCTCTGATGGTCAAAACATATGTTGTATAAACAGAACATGACATGGCCTGAGTGAAGATATCATATTTATCTTCACTCGAGGCCAATGACATCAAGATATCTCACTCGTGGCTTCGCCACTCGTGAGATATCATGATATCATTGGCCTCTCATGAAGATAAATATGATATCTTCAGTCAGGCCATGTCATATCCCCTATACACATACATACACATATATATATATTCCCTCTCCACTTTTTCTACCCCCATATCTGTCCCTTCCACATTCCTTTGACCCTGGTTCCAGCTCTAAATTCTCCATACCGTATCACTATATATCTTTTTATATTAGGTTTTATTTGTGTTCAGTGCACCTGATATGTATATTTCTTTATTTTTAAGAAAAATTGTGTCCTACCCAAAACTAGCTGTATCTTCTGTTCCAAACATATACTACTATCAATGCTATCTGCAGATACTTTGTATATACTGTATTATTATATCTCACTTTATTTGTATTATTACTGTTTTCTTGTGTGTTGCATCCCATGTGTATTGTCCCTTGTTCCTTGTTTACAAACCCAGGTCCATCTTGAAAATGAGCTTGCTCAGTGGTGATCACCTGGTTAAATAAAGACTTTGATTGATTGATATATATATATATATATATATATATATACATACACATTCATTTTTTTGGAGGGGAAGGTGCGGATTGTGGGTTTCAAACCCCAGATCTAGTGGCTCAGAAGCAACAGCTTTAACTACTATTCCGTCCTGCCTCCTGCCCATGCTATGTGAACTTAATGCCTTTACTTCTTTGTTTCTTTTTGTTATTTTTTAACAGATACTAACCACATGCTCCTGCTGGATATACAGTATACTTATCTATCTATACATATAGATATACTGTATTTTTTTAATATAAACACTATGCTCCATAAAGCCCAGCCAGGAATGTACATGTGTTTTTGTGTGGTGGGGGGCTGAGCTGGACCAATAAACTGTGCTACAATACTTTGGTGCTTTTTTTTTTCATTTAGAAGGGAGCATGACTAAGCAAGCACAAAGGACAATGGCAGGGTACCACATGGTCTGCTATTAAAAACTAAACATGTAGGAGGACTACACCTACTCCAGGGCATGGAGGGGTGCCACATAGTTTGCTAACAATCTGTGCAGAAAAAAACAGCAAGGGGTGCACATAAATACACCCCCTGCTACAGCTCCTCAACCATAGTTCACAGCTGGAGGATAGGAGGTGAGCAACCAGAGCCCGTGATGGTCCTAGAGTTGGAGAGAGGCAGGTGGCTGGGACAAAGGCCCCACAGGGTGCCACAAGGAAACAGGACCAAGAGTGGGGGTGCAGGAAGGCCAGCCTGCAATGCCTAGTGAGGAAATAGGGGAACTGAGGAAAATAGTGTTGGCCAGGATCAGGAAGCCCACAGCTGAATTTTACATTCTCTTTCATTTTTATTTTAACTCAAATAGCCACAGAGACCACGGTGGGCCCTGTGGGCTAGGTGACCATGAGCAGGGATTTCCAGTGGGACTACAGATGGTGCAAAGGAACCAGAGGATGCCAGTTGAACCGGAGTAAAGGGCTGCCAGGTGGGACAAGTTATGGTATGGTTGAAATGGCAGAGGTGTGGGAAATGGATATATTGATAGTAGAGAACCCCAGAGGTGATGGACGCAAACCATGAGCCAATAGCTGGGCCAGAGGGAGCAGTTGTCATGAGGTGGAGAGCCATGCTGGATGCCAGAGGGCAGCAACCAAGAGAGGCCCAGCAGAATGGAAACAAAGCCTCCAAACAGTTAGGAGAGCATGGACCAAGCTACCCAAAGATACATTTTTTTCTTTAATTATATATATTTTTTTGAAAGGCGGATGCAGGAGATCATGGTCAGAAAAAACATGGCAGCTGGGAGCCCGTGTGGGACCTGGGCAGGGAAAAGGATAAAGCAAGGAAATAAGGGGAAAAAAACAAGGGGAGAACAGAGGCCACAAAAGAGGAGGCAGAACTTACCCAGTGGCGGGATGTCCAGGCGTATAGATCTTCAGGGCACGGGAAGACTTCGGGCCTCAATCTTGGGTAGAGCGCAGGTCATCTAGCTGGCAGGTCCCTCAGGATGTTTCAGTTCAGTGTGCAGATCCAAGAGGACAAGCCCCTCCTGATCTGCCTCTTTTCTATCCTCCCCAGGCCACACTCTGCGGGAGAAGCCTGGTCTATCCCATTCAGTGGTTTCCCAATGATTGGCGCCTTAGTGCTGGGGCTGCCTCTTTAGACCCCTAGGCATGGGCAGCCCATCCCCCAATTTCCTGTGGGCTGTGTGCAACTTACCCCCACCAGTGAAAGGCTGGGAAGGGTCATTTCACTGCTGAAGCAAGAATTAACATGTGCAGCAAAAGGCTGACAATACAAGCACCTTTTCCTCACCAGTTTAAGACTCTGTATGGAGCTATACTGGTAATCTGCCACAGATTGCAAAACTACATTTTGTGAATGCTGGACAAAATCCCTTAGACCTGTTATGTGCTGGCAACCCCTTGCTTTAAAGGGTCTGTGAATGTTATTGGAAAGTTTATTTATCTTATAATGCCTTTCAATTGGTTATCACTCTAGAATTCCTGTTTGCTAAGCCACTGCCTTACAATCATGTTTTGCCACCGAACTCTGCATTTAGTCACTCATTTAGCTATTGTGCTTTGTCACTGTACACATCTGTAGAATCAGTGCCTAACTATATATGTTATCCAGCCATGTACTGTGCCTTGTGTGTCTTGTCTAATTGTGCTTTTGTTTTTCCATAGTATCTGACAAAAATGTAGTTCTTTCTAGTCATCTAGCTTATAAGAGTCCTGATTCCCAGCAACCCCACACACTGTCTCTCAACTGTTCTATATCACAAGAAGAACTCCATTGTTGTAGTCATTTGGATCACCTTGTCAGCTGCAGTCTATTGGTCTCAAACAGCTTTTCATGGAGGCATTGTAAAGGCACTTATCCTATATTATTTATTTATTTTAAAATGGTACATGGGAGAGGCACTCTGAGCTGAGGCTTATTTCCAGGTGTGACTCAGGGGAAAAGGGAAAAGGACATGCACAATTGCAAACAAAATGCAGCCAGTTAGGTGATGTGGATACAATGAGTATTACATAAACAGCATAAGTTGAGTGCAGTGCAAAATTGCAAAACATTGCACAGAGAGAACAAAGTAATTAGCATGCAAATCATCTGTGCAGACTGGGCAAACACAAAGCGCATAGTTCAAGAAAGAAGGAAGGCTAAACTGGTGCTAACAGAAGGAATCAAAGCAGGCTGATAAACTTCATTGAGGTTGCCAGAACTATGAAGTTAGTGAGAAGAGAGAAGAAAAGAGTGGGCAAAAAACAAGCAAGGGTAAAGAAGGACTCAGGAAGAGGGTTCACAGGAGCAGGGGAAGGGTTTTTAGCTGGTGTCTAAGGAAGGGAAAGGAGGGGAAAAGATGGAAGAAGGAGGGTAGTTTGTTCCAGAAGGAGGTGAGGTAGTATGGGAAAGCAGATTTCCTGGCTGAGGAGTGTGGGCAGGGAAATGAGCATGTGCATTGGTAATTTGAGTGCAGGAAGAAGCAGGAGATGGGATGGGGGACAGGAAATGGGATAGGTATGAGGGAAGGGACCCAAACCAGTATTTGGAGATAAGGGAAGCACAGTGGAACTGGCCACAGGAGGAAAGAAGAAGGATGAATACAGAGGAGTTAAGGGAGAAGTGGTGAATACTAGAGGCTGAGTTGGTGCCTTATTTACTGCTGTGAAGTATTTAAAGGTCTCTATCATATCTTCCCTCTCCCTCCTCTGTTCCAGGAGGTACACATTGAGGTCATCTAATCTCTTCTCATAGGGCTTTTGATGCAGACTCTGCACCATTTTAATTGCCCTTATCTGGACCATTTCCACTCTGTCTATGTCCTTCCTGAAATGTGGTCTCCAGAACTGGACACAATACTCTAGGTTGGATTTTACCAGTGATCTATACAGATGCAACAACACTTCCCTCTGTAGAGGGTGCCCTGTCCAGAATGGAAGGTGGAGTGACAGTGCCATAAACCACATTCACATTGGTCAAAAACTGGAAGACCCATTTTGGTGGCCAGTTTCTGCCATACCTGGGGAGAAAGGTGATCCTCATTGTGATACAAGGCACTGAGTTTAGAGCACAGTTTGGCATGGATGGCATCAACATTGGTGGAGAAGTCAAGCCTACTATTTAACCACACACTGAGGTACATAAAACATGGCACTACTTCAAGCAGTGTGCCATCCAGCATGCAGAAGATGGGCGGGGCAAGGTAGGCCAGCTTCTAGCTGGTGCCAAAGGTTACAGACACTGGAACTAGCACATAACATTGTGAAAGTCATGCTGAAGTGAGACTTCCAGAGATGCATTTGAGAAATCAGAGGTGAAGAGAACGTTGTCATCTGTATAGATGTGTTTATGTGAGTTGGCACAAGTGAAGGGGAGGTTGTTTAGGAAGAAGAAGAAGAGGATTGGACCCAGAATGGAGCCCTGTCAGACCCCAGCCTACATATGGAGGGGTTGAGAGATGGTGCTTCCTGCTTGTATTGACTGTTGATGGTCTGAATGGTAGGAATGGAGCCAGTTGACAATGGGGGCAGAGAGGCAGGCAGAACTCAGCTTATGCAGGAGTGAGTGGGACACCAAATCAAAGGCTTTGGCCAGATCAATGAAAATGTTCTAATGATTCACTGCTGAGATGATGGAGTTAGTGACACTAAGTGGAGAGGAAATGTTGGAATGATCCTTACTAAAGCTAGACTGAAAGGGGCAGAGGAAGCTGCAGGAATGGAGGAAGTCTGCAAACCATTAGTAGTTCAGTTTCTCCTACAGCTTTGCAAGAGAAGAGAGGAGAGAGAGATATTGCAGAAGTTGCCAGGAGTGGTGGCATCACCCCCTTTGTGGAGAGGGAGAATCCTGGCCATCTTCCAAGGCTTAGGGACAGTGCAAAGGGTGAAGTAGAAATTTAAGAGATGCGCAAAGGGGGGGAGGCAACAGCAGGAGCTGAGATGGAGAAGATTAGGGTCCAAGTCATCTGGGCCAGATTTAGAAGGGTTGGGTGAAGAAAGGGTGAACTGGGTCTCCTCTGGCGTGATGGGGGAATTTAGACCACAGGGGGTGAGGTAAGGTGGAGAGAAGAGAAGAGAGGAGCCATGAGGTGAGAGGAAAGAAAGAGCACAAGTAATAAAAAAGTAATGGAAGTGAGAAACAACAGAGGGATAGCCATACATTGGTGATCCATTAACCTTGTGGACAAGGGGAGAGGACAGGGCTGGGGGGTCATCAAGTGCGTGAATCACCTTCCAGAATTTGGCTGGAGAATTAAGATTATTCTGGAGGCTAGCCTTGGAGTAGAAGGACTTAATGGTATGAACAGACTTAGTGTAAGTGTTCCAAAGTGTCCTGTTGGAGAGGAGGTCCAACAAGGGAGTAGGATAATTTATCCTTGCCCCAGGTATTATACTTGTATAAGTCTAAACATTCCTCACCCTAGGGCATATCACCCAGTCATTTTGCTAATCTTGTGCTTCTTCTGTTCCTACTTGCTGAAAGTGTTGAACCAAACAAAAGTGCATTAGGGGAGTTCCCACTATTACCCCTCCAATTCCCCTCCTAATGGGCTAAAGGAAGTTCACATTAAGACCTGTAGCCTCCTCCTAAAGATCAATCCGGTTAGGTTGTAGGTATTACATCACAGACAATGTTTTAAATGTGCTTGAGTGATAATTCAGATACAGAATAATACCAGTTGCCACAAATCTACCAGTATACTCAAAGTTACATAGAAATATAAAAACATTGAATTTGGTGCAAGATAAGAACCACTTGGCCTATCCAGTCTGCCCATTTCTCCATGCCTACACAATTATTGCAGACCATTCCCTATCTGCAGGTCTTTCTCCCTCTCCCCTTCCTTCCTTTCCACTGTGATTCTCTTGTGCTTATCCCATGCATCCTTGAACCCCACCACTGTTTTCACCCCCACGACCTCTGCTGGAAGCCTGTTTCAGGAATCCAGTACTTTCTGTGAAGAAGTACTTCCTCACATCTCTTCTGAATCTACCCCCTCCAACTTCATAGCATGCCCCCTGTTCTTCAGCATCTTTTCTTCTGAAAAATACTCCCCTTCTGTACCTTATTTACTGCCGTGAAGTATTTAAAGGTCTCTATCATATCTTCCCTCTCCCTCCTATGTTCCTGGGGGTACACTTTGAGGTCATCTAATCTCTTCTCATAGGAATTTTGATGCAGACCCTGCACCATTTTAATTGTCCTTATATGGACCATCTCCACTCTGTCTATGTCATTCCTGTTCTGTAGTCTTCTGAACTGGACACAATACTCTAGGTGGGATTTTACCAGTGATCTATACAGATGCAACAACACCTCCCTCTTTCTGCTAGTGATACTCCTTCAATGCACCTCAGCATCTCACTTGCCTTCCCTACTGCCTTGACACACTGCCTCTCCACCTTTAAGTCATTCAAATTGATTAGCCTCAAGTTTCTTTCTTGCTTTGTGTTCCTAGGTTTCTTTGCCCTAAGTGCATTATTTTGTGACTTTTTCACACTGAAACCCAGCTACCATACTCTTGACCACTCCTCTAGTTTTCTCAGGTCTCTAATTGTCCTTTCCACCACCCTCCTTCAGAGTGTCCTCCTTATTGCAGATTTTTGTGTCATCTTCAAAGAGGCAGAACTTCTCTTCCAGCTTCTCTACAATGTCACTTTTGAAGATATTGAAAAGCACTGGTACCAGTACTGATCATTGAGGCACCCCACTGGTCACTCTCCCTTCCTTGGAGTGAACTATGTTTGCCACCACCCTCTGCTACCTGTCCCCTAACCAATTTCTTGTCTATTTTACCACATTTGGGCTCACTACTAATCTACCCAGCATGACTACTAGTCTACAATGTGGAGTGGTGTTGAGTGCCTTACTGAAATGTAGGTAGGCCACCACTGCACCCTGATCTAGTTCATTGATCACCCACTCAAAGAAATCTATCAGATTCATTTGACATGACCTCCTTGCTGTGAAACCATGCTACCCTGGGTTTCATAATCCACTGTCTCAAAATATTTCACAATCTTTTCCTTCGGCAGTGATTCAATTAATTTTCCTACCACAGAAGTCTGGCTGACTGGTCTGTCATGCCAGCCTCCTTCCTGCTACCACTTTTGAGTAGTTGGACTGCATCCACCCTCCTCTAGTCCTCCGGAACCACTTCTGTTTCTAGTGGGCTGTTAAATGCTGTAGAACTATCAGAGGTGCAGCCAGTATTTCCATGCACTTCCTCAATACCCTTGGATGCACCTATCTGGCTCCATTGCATTGTCTAACTTGACATTAACAAGATCCTGTTGTCTCCAGAAAAGCACTAGTTTCTACCTTCTTTCTTCCAAAGCTTTTTTTAATTTTTTGTGGGCCCTACCTTCTCCCTCCTCTTTGAACACTGAACAAACATATCTTCTCATGATGTCTTCCTTTTCCTGACCCCCCTCTGTACAGTCCCCCCCTTCTGTTTTTAACATTTTACTCACACCCCAGTCTTCCTTTTTTCAATTACATACTTAAAAAATGTCTTGTCCCTTTTCTTTACCTCCTGGGTTATTGTCTCTTCAGTTTGCACCTTTGGACTTCGTACTGCTTTACCTGCTTTCCTCTGTTTTCCCCAATACACCTCCATATCCTCCTCCCTCTGCAGCTCCTTAAACCCACTGAATGCTACCCTACTAGCTTTTACCTTGTCAACCACCTCTTTCGAGAACCATAGCAGTCTCTTTTTCCTCTTGCTTTTGCTCACTTATTTAATGCAGAGGTTTGTTGCCTTTACTATTCTTCCTTTTGTCTTTGCCTACTGTTCCTCCACCCCACCCAGGTCAGCCAATCCAGATATGTCCTCCCTGAGGCATTCACTCATTTCTTTAAAATCTCTTGATGAGCAGGACCCACACCCTTATGCAGTTTGATCCCGCAGCTGTCCTTATATTAAGCAACACCATACAGTGATCACTGGTCCCCAAGAAGCCTCCCACTTTGACATCTATAACACTGCCCCTGTTAGTGAGTATCAGGTCCAGTATTGCCCCATCACAAGTGGGTTCACTGTTTAGTTGCTGAAGCAGTCCCCCTGCAGCGAGTCCAGGATGTCCCTGATTCAAGCTGAAGCTGCTCCTAGAAGGCTCCACTCCACATCAGGCAGATTGAAGTCTCTTACCAGCAACACCTTTCCTTTTTTGTGCCATCTTGCTAATGGCTTCCAGCAGTACCTTATCTATTTTCAAGGACCATGATAAATGAGGGAAGGTGCAGTTATACAGTTCCACAGAACTTTAAATTTGAAATAACCAGTGTCACTGTCCCTGATTTTTATAAACTTATTATGGATAAGCTCAACCTCTCTTATACCATTTCTGTTTTCTTCTGTGGTCTGCACTGGTGTCAAACCATCTATCCCAGTTATGCAATGGGCGTCATTAGTGCAGCAACCTGAACTGTCTCAATCACAAGAAAAAGAGAGCGTTAATAATCAATGTGGGATACCAGTACTAATTGGCTTTAAGTTATTGGAATTAAAATCAAATCCTGAGTAATATACATGCACTAAAACTTATCTAGCATATCAGTGACCCTACCTGAACTAACACATCCTCTTGGAACCACTCTCTCATTAACTGAGTTCTTTTTTCACTCCCCCTTCAAAAGTCACTGATACTACTGTCTTGCATGACCTTTCAGTAATCACTATATTGGTGATTATTCAGCAAGGTTTATGTACATAAATTTCTCTGGACACATTGACACCATCCAGAAAAAACTGAGCCCCAAGCTTAGTGCCTGTTAAGGAACCATAGTTGCATCCCTCCTACTGCTAGGGTTGAACTAGTTCAGAAGATGATACTGACCATTTTTGACTACTGTGACGTAGTCTATGCTGCTGCCCCTAAGTCCTCTCTGGCCAGACTGGACATCCTCTTCACTTCTTTCTGTCGCTTTTCCCTGGATGACACCCTCAAACTCACCACAGTGATCTTTATCGTGCCCTATCCTTCCCCTCGCTTACAAATAGGTGACTCTCCCACTGTACTAAATTCATCTCCAAGCACTGGTTGGGTGAGCTCCCTTCCTACCTCACCTCCTCCTTTAAAACACCCCCCACCCATCCTCTCATTCCCTTAGATCAACTGGCTCAAGCACCATGATAGCCCCCTGCAGATCCATCCAAATCGGCCAATCCAGTTACTCTCACTGCCTCCCAAAAATTTGGAATGCCCTCCCCCTTCAAATCCAGCACTCATCCTCCACCTACTCCATCAGCTCTGCCCTCAATAATTACCTTGCACCTAGCTGCTCCTGCCGTCTCCCTTCCTAATTCCCTCCTCTAAGCCCTGCACAGACTCTACCCCTATGCCGTCACCTTCATTTTACCCTGTGTACCCCCACCCCCCAAATTTCTAGCTCTTCTCCCCTTCCCCAAAATGCTCCCCCTTACTGGCCTCCTTTGATCTCTAACAGAATATAAGGGACCCCGAATGCTCTCCATGGGTCCCTCTCATACCCCCCATGGGGCTTGTTTCTCTCATCTACTCCCTTTCCCCACCATCCCTCTTATCTATCTAGAATTGCAGTCCTCTTGCAGGGTTCTCAGTATCCTGAAGGGTCCCTACTGCACATTGATATGTCTTCTCTCCTTCTCCTCCCTCATTCTGCCTTTTCTCCCTAGCCTTTGCAGTCCCCTTACACGGTTCTCAGCATCCTGAAGGGGTCCTATTGGGCCTAGGCTTGTCTTCTCTCCTTCCCCTTCCCCATCTACCTTTCTCCCTAGTCTTTGCAGTCCCCCTTGCAAGATTCTCAACATCCTGAGTGGATCCTACTACACCTAGTCTTGCCTCCTCTCCTTCTCCTCCCCCATCTACCTTACTCCCTGGCCATTGCAGTCCCCTTGCAGGGTACTCAGCATCCTGAAGAGATCCAACTGAGAGTAAGCACAGCTCCCCTATTCTATCTAGCCACTATCTTGGCTTTCCATGACTACTAGCAGGGTCCAATGCATCCTGATGAACTACTGGATAGTCTCCATCCCCTCCAAAGGTGCAAATTCTCTTCTCCTTGTGGGTTCAATTCTCCTCCCTCCCTCCCCTCCTATCACTCTCTTAATCCCTATCTACTGACCTTCTCCATCCTCCTTGCAGGGTACCCCATATTCTGAAAGGTCCTCTCTTGGGTTAGGTCCTATTCCCCCTCCTAGCATTAAGTCACATCTTCTCATTCTCTCTCCCCTCCCTTTTTAAATTCCTATAGCTATATCCCCCATTCTATCTAGTCCCACATCCCCCTTGCAGGGTCCCCACATCCTGAAGGGTTCTCCCTGGGACACTGCCTTACTCTTCCCCCTCCCCCTACCTCACCCCTCCTTCTCTGTTCCCCCTTTTCCTTCATGTATGCACTTGTTTACTTATTAACCTGGCACTTACTATTGTCCACTCTTTCTAGCTATTATGCATAACACTGTTGTAACACTGTTTGTAACACATACTTTACAACTGTATGTTAATGTTGATCTTGTAATTTGAATTTTTAATGTCTCATTCCTATTGTACCCTCCCCCCCCAGGTCACACTGGGAGATGAGCGACTTGTCGCTCAGTATGTCTTCCTGGTGAAACATTTCAATAAATAAATAAATAAAGCACACCAGATCAGCCTCCAGGTTAACTGTTGCATGTTCAGCAGAATCCAACTGCACAGTTAGAATTCCTGAGGGCACTGCTCCCTTGCCAAGAAAACCAGCAAAAGCACTAAACAAGGGAACATACTGAAAAGAAACATATTCAGACATGAGGCTGCATAAATAGTTATGAAAAATAATATTTATTCATTACACTCAAAGCGTCAGTTCTTTGTGATACACAGCATCTTTGTTAGGGGGGCAGTGCATTATTACAGTAAATGCCAGTGTTCTGGTGCATCTCTAAATGTGGACTGAATGAATATTATTTTTTGGAAATTAAATTAGTACCTAGTCTGAGTGTTTTGCTTTTGATGGCTCTCCTTCATTTTGTGCTTTTGATAAGTAATATAGGAGTAAGATCATTGTACAATCTGAATGATGAGGACTTCCATGCTGACTTTTTTTACTTTTGCCATTTCCTAGTCCATTCTGGATTTTGCCACTAATACTGTTACTGCCCTACAGTACAAGGAGCCTTACTCTTATGAGGAGGTATTATGTGACAATCTTGTATAAATAAAGATAACCTAGGTAAAAGGGGAATAGCTTCTTGAGGTCATTTCTAATCTGCTTGCCCCTTTTGACCAGAGATACACTATGACACTGGCCCAAAATGTCTTCTGATTACTTGGCTTTTATATAACAAACTGCTTGGAAATCAGTGAATTAAGGCTACAAAACAGGCCAAATACATCTATTTCAGGATTCGGTTCCAGATGAATATCTCTAATCCTGAAAAATTCTTGAAGGTTGTTCACACCCTGCTTGACCAGGTACCTGGTCACTATGTCACTGCTGTAAGAGTGTGGCAGAAATCATGGAAACATTGACAGCAACAGGGGAAGAATAGCAATAATGAATTACCACTACCCCGTTGCTGTATGTAGAATGGAAGAAGGCATCAGGTTCCATTGGGTGTGGGGTTAGTTTTATCTGCTTCTGTGGTGGAGTGGCTAAGGTACAAGTGCTTAGAGAAAAGGCAAGGTAAGGATCAGGGTTTGGTTCCCTGATAGGAAACTTTTTTATTTATTTTTTGAATAAATTCCCCCGGCTGAGTTTTTCCCTGTCCCCATGGTCCACCCCCCCCCCAGGAGTTGATTATAATAATTCCGGTGTGTGTGTGGAGGTGAAGCCCCACTTGTTGGGGAGCATAGCACCCATAAAACAAGAAACCTCCTATGTTTGCCCATCACTGTGCTTTGCACCCATGGTATTTAGTACCAGTTGGTGTTTTCACTGACCTTGTATTTGGATACAGCATTTTACTTGTGGCATTGTCTACCGCACTGTTTTTGTTTGCAGGGTTGCAGGTAGTCCTAATGAGTTAAACACCACACCACTCATCAGGAGCTACCACTGCCCTAGCAAAGTCAGTTTCTACCACCTCCAACTGGACCCTACCCTTTGGTCAGGCTCCATATCACCGGAAGCTAGCCAGAGTTGACCCACTTCACAAATGGGGAGACTCCTTCAAATCAGAACACTATCAAAAGCCAGCTGTTGGACTGAGCGGGGTGACAACCTTTCTTCAGTGTTTCCCTCCCTTCCCCCCACTGAGAGCCTTCTGGCATCTTTCCTTTTAGGGACCGGGGTCCTCAGTGTACATACCTCTACCACCCAATCAAAAGTCACTCCACCCTTCAAAACAGCCTTGCCCCCAGCAGTACTCTGTGCTGTGGTCCAACATGTGAAGTGCCTCAGTGCAAAGGGCATCTACTAGGGGCATCATCTGTGGAGGAAACCAGCTACTGGGCATGATGCCCAACAAGATATATATGGTGCACAGGCTTACAGGTCTTTCAAGGACAGATATACAGCAGAAGCTCTTATACTGTATTTGCACTCTGAAGAATAGGCAACTGTCATGTTTTGGTATCAGAACGCCCTGTGTATTATTTTCCACTTGCCTGATGTTAGCCTGCTGTAGTAAGCCTATTACAGAGAACTAGAAATGGTCCTACCATTTACTTTTTTATACTGTATGTGTTGGGGAGTCACAAGCATTTATGTGTTCCCCAAGTATATCCTTTCTGGGTACCATGGTTATTTGAAATTAGTTTTAGCATTCACTGGCTCTCTATTAATATACCCAGGCCTAGTATACTCAGACTGTTCTGCAACAGTACTATGCACTTTACAGTATGTTACTTTAAGTTGGCATGGCTGCAGCCCTACAAGTCGACATCCTGATCCCATAATTTTGTCATGGTTTTGTTCTTGCTCCATTTTCTGTTATTGCACCTTGAAATTTTGTCATTGTACACCACTGACATTGTAACAGTTTTATTAAATTTGATGTAATGTTGCCTTTCTGTACACCCCTTCCACCTTCTTCTTCCACTGCATCACACATGAAAATGAGCCTCAGCTCCATGTGCCTTTCTCAGGTACTAATTTTTAAATAATTAGACAGATAGACAGGCAGTTAGATAGATAGATAGATAGATAGATAGATGATAGATAGATAGATAAAAATATAGATAGATAAACAGACAGATAGATGGATAGCTAGACAGATAGAGAGATAAAAAGATAGATAGATAGATAGATAGACAGACAGACACAGGACAGACAGACAGACAGACAGACAGACAGAGAGACAGACAGACAGACAGACAGATTAATGAAACACACTTTTTGTGTGGTGGGTTTACCATTTTAAACTACTGGCCTAATCTGCAGTGCTTGGGCTTTCTCTATCTGTGTGGTCTGGGCATACAGTATATATTAATTTATATGATTTTATCCTCATTATCTTTACTTCTGAGAAGTTCCCTTTATGTCCTTCTAGTGCACATGGAGCCCTATGCATGAAAAACTAGAATGTCTATGCACACAAATGCATGGCACTTACACAACCCTGAGATTGAAAATCACACAGTGGGGATCATACAAATCCAAATGGCATGCACAAAAGGGGCACACACCCCTTCTGAATTTGATACCCCTGCCATTTGTAAGCTATTTGCATGTATGGTCTGGGGAGTGGCAAGGGGGATGCCCACTCTCTTTGCCAATCACCAAAGCATGGAGTGCCAGGAAAGGAGATGTGGTCTACAATGCTAGGGACCCTGCTGTAGCCACTGCACACTTCCTACAAACATCATTCACAGGTTACTGTGGGACCAGGACCTCACATTACATTGCCTCAGACCTCTGTTCCAGCTCAGGGAGATGGGGGCAGCCATTCAGGGAACTGACCTGTGTTTTTAAGTAACTAGAATGTGCACTGCTCCACAATCCCCTGCTCCATGCAGAGTAGGGGACCCATTTGCAGACCAGGACAAGCATCCAATTGGATGCCCACCTGTGTCTGCCAACCCACCCCTGTACCCATGTGCTGTGGAGGTGGGACCACAAACAGGTGCCCCTGAGAAGGCTGGTGATCATGAATACCATGCCCTGCATACTTGTCCATGGGTGGAGAGCTGTGCAGGCCAGGTACATGCTTCTCATGAGTACCCATCCCCTGGAAGTGTATAGGCACCATTGTGATATTTTCTCTATTTATTGGGTAGATCCATATGGTAACCTGCTTGCATTACCTGCTGCCAAGGTGCTTATTAGCAGTGATATGTAGGCAGTAGTGCATGATAGTGGAGAAAATTGTAAACTATGTGTTTGCATTTTATTTTAAGTTGCCACCTATCTCCTGATTTGTACTGTATGCTATCCTTTTTTCACATTTTGAGTCTGTTTTATCACTTTTTCTTACAATTGAAATAATATAAGGAATGCTCCTTTTATTACTACTCAACCAGGTTTTCATCAGTATTCTGTCTTGTTTTTGAACACTCTATGTCTAAGATTACTTTTCTTGTGACTATAATGAACTAGCTTACAGCAGACACTACTTCTTGAGCTTATGGGACAACAAGTCTACAAAAACAGTTAAGAATACTGATGAAAACTGTGTTTCAGCCATATTAAAAGAAGCCCTCATTTTATTATTTCATAGGTGAAAAAAAGTATTAAAGTGGATTCAAAAGGGGGGTAAAGAAGGGTATTATTCAAGCCAGGAGATAATGGGCAATCTAAAATAGAATAAAAGTTATAGGTCAAAATTTTCACCACTATCATCCACTACTATTTTAAGAAGTAGAAGTATTTCTCTAGGGATGAGTGTAGGGCTTCCTTGCATGCTTTAAGGAACTGATTCAGACCAGGGCACTTCCCTGATTTCAAGTGAGCTAAGGCTGCTGCCAGTTCTGGTATGATTATTGGGGAAACTAATGCCTTGTTTTGTTCCTCTGTGACTTTATGCTATGGGAGTTCCAATTCTTTCCCCCCGGTTGGTATAATGAGAAATTATTGGTAAGCACCTTTATAATTTGCTGTGTTTTGAAAACGTCTTGTTTAGTTAGCAGAGCCTTCCATTTCAAAATGATAGCCTCATTTTTTTGCTGACAAAGCTGAAAGGATAAAAATTCAGTGGCCCTGGGGCCACCATCATAATACCTTTGTTTAATAATAATAATAACAATAACAATCAGAATGATAATAATAATATACTTTATTTATATTGTGCCTTTCTGAAACCAAGGTGCATTAACAATAAGCTTCTTAAAACAATAAATAAAACATAAATACATTAATATTGAAATCATAAAATGTGTTAAAACATCATCATCAGGAAAATGCTGACAACCACAAATGGGTCTTTAAGGCCCATTTAAATTCCTTCATGGACGTGTACTCCTGAAGTGGATGGGTAGAGAATTCTAGAGGGTTGGGGCTGCATACAATGAAGCATGGTCCCCTGAAGATTTCAAAGAAACCCTTGGAATCTCTAGCAACCCCTCATTCACCAAGCAGAACAATCACTTAGGGCAGTAGGGTACCAGGAGCTCTTTCATGTAGACAGGCCCAGTCCATATAGGACTTTATAAGTCAGAAGGCAACCTTTAAAGGTGATCCACTGTACTGGCTACCAATGCAGTTCATGCAGCAACAGAGAAATATGACACTCATATGGAGTACCCGTCAATAACCGGGCTGCAGTGTTCTGCACAAGCTGCAAGTGGTGGATATCAACCCCAGGTAGCCCTAGATAAATGGAGTTGCAATAATCAAGATGCAAGGTCACAAAGGCATCGGCCAATGTAGGCAGGTCACCGGACGGAACTAGGTGCTTAATCCTGGAGATGTTCCTCAGATGGTAAAAGGATGATTTGATGACTGCTGACACCTGCTATCATAACATCAGCCCATTGTCAAAAATCACCCCCAGGTTCCACACCTGTTCAGAGGTTGGGAGCTGGGAGCCACACAGAAATAATCCTGAAGGCAAACCAGCTCCCACCCCCTCTATCCTGTGGCCCAGGTCCACAACCATCACCTCCATCTTCTCTGAGTTCAACCTCAGCCAGCTCGAATTCACCAGTTCTGGATTTCAGCAAGGCAGTTGTTAAATACTGAGAGAGCTCTATCCTGGACAGGTGCAAAAGTTAGGTAGAGCTGGGTATCATCAGTATAGCAGTGAAGCCTCAGCCCATACCTTCTTACAATGTCTCTGAGGGGCAGTTTGTACACTGCGAACAACATGGGGGACAACACCTAACCCTGAGGAACTCCACATGACAGAGAGACTGGACCAGAGGAATTTATCCCTGACACCACCCTCTGAGTTCTGCCAATGAGGAATGATCTAAACCATCTCAGGACTGTACTAGACAGTCCACAGATGAACCTCAGGCATTTGAGAAGTACCCCATGGTCCACAGTGTCAAATGCAGAGGAGAGATTGAGAAGAATCTAGACAGAATGGCTGTTTCGATCTCTTGCCATCAAGAGATCATTGAGCACCTGAACCAGTGTGGTCTCAGTGCTATGCCTCTTTTGAAAACCAGACTGGAGTGGTTCATAGTTGTCATGGATGGTTAAATGGTTCTCCAGTTGTACAGCCACTACTGTCTCAATCTACTTCCCCACAAATGGAAGATTAGAGATTGGTCTGTAGTTAGCATGGCAGTCTGGGTCCAAAGAAGCTTTCTTCGGGAGGGGTGTTACCACCACCACCTCCTTCAGTGATCTAGGAAACTCATCTATCTCCAAGGAGCAGACTATCCACAGTAGGACCTGGCCAATAACATCACAGCAACCCTTTTTAAGGGAGGTTGGGCCTGGATCTAAACTACAGCATGTAGGGCTCATACCTTGGACAATCCACATGACATCAGTGAACTCCGGCCAGTCAAAGGAACTCCAGAAGGGCCCAGAGGCAGTGACCAGGCACCAATCCATCACTTCTCTCATAAAGGATGCAGGTTGGAGTGACATCCTGATGTCAGCCACCTTAGCCAGAAAGAAGCGAGCAAGCTCTCATTCTACTTGTGAAAAGGCTCTTCAAACATGCAGGCAGGCTGGGTTGCACAGTCTGTCTACAGTTCAAAAGAGCTAAGTTGGTCAGTTCTGAGCAGCTGCAATCTTTCCAGACAGGAACACTGTCTTCTTACGGGAGATTGTGGAATGATAGACTTTGTAATGTTCCATCAATTTAAAATGGTTGGCATCAAGGGCGGATCTTTACCAGTAATGCTCTAATCTTTGTCCTTGTCACCACATCTCCCTCAAGGTCACATCAAATCATGGGAACTGAGGGCAAAGGGGGAGAGGATGAACATGGACTGGAGCCATGATATTCAGAGCTGAGGAGATGGCTTTATTATAGGCCAAGACCAAGGCATCTGGAGGATTGCTCATGCCCTGAAGCTCTGATAGGTCAAGCACCACTGTCAGGCCCTCAGAGCTTACATCTCACAAAGGGTGGTACCTGACCATCTCCACAGGTGTAAGCCTAGAAAGGGGGGTGCAAAAACTTAACCCCATGGTGTAATGATCAGACCATCTTACAGGGTGTACCTCCAAATCAAAGGCTTTGATCCCCAGGAGGAAGACTAAGTCAAGGGAGTGACCACCTTTATGAGTGGCAGAAGTAGCAACTTATGTAAGGCCCAATGAAGTCATCAATTGGAGGAAGTGTTGTCCAAATTGTGAGAGTTCGTCATTGGCCCAGGCATTGAAGTCGGCCAGGACCATCAGCTTTTGGCATTTAAGATATCCTGAATTTTGTCTTGGGTTTGCTTTTTAATTGGATGAAGAGAGGAATAACCTTGTTGATGGGTTAAAAGAAAGACATTCTGTTGGTCCATTAAAGTATGGAGCTGTTTTTCCTTTTTTTTCTTTGCCCTGGCTGCATAAGTGATAGTTCATCCCCTGAACACCACCTTTAAAGTATCCCAAAGTGGTGGTGTAGCTATATCTGGGAATAATTCTGCTGAAGTATAAGAGGAATTTTTTCTTTGAGTATTTCTTTAAATTGAGGTACATTAAGAAGTCCTATATTTAATCTCCAGAATGTCTGCCTGGGATGCTGATTTAGTTCCACAGCTAAGATCACTGCAACATGATCAGATAGTAAAATCTGTCATATGGAACACTATCTAACTTTGGAGACATGCTCTGTTGACACAGAGAAGTAATCCAATCTTGAATACATATGAGCATGAAAACAGAACATATATTGTTTTTAATGAGGGTGGTGCATCCTCCAGGCATCTTAAACCATATTCTGTTATTCCATTTTTAAGATATTAATAGGCAGAGGTCACTCTTTCTCCCACATGAAACTGTATACAGTTGTGAGTTCAATGCTAAATTAATAGCACCTCCCACCAGCACAACACCTTTCTGGAATTCTGTTATTTTGTTAAACAAAAGCATGACAGTAGATGAGTCAGTTCCCAGTGGGAGGTATAAATTAACTGTAGTATAGTGGTTTCCAAGCAGTCAGACCACTACTATGGCCATGTGACCAGCCAGGTCAATACACGTCTTTAGACAGCCTCGGGATCAAAGTGACCACCCTCCCTTTTCACCCAGATTGATAGGATGAATATACTGCTTCCCTAAAGTCATTTTTTCAGTTTTTCATGCTCCACTTCTGATGAATTTGATTGCTGTAGTAAAATAACTCCTCATTTCATTTTCTGGAAAGAAGACAGTACCTTAGCTCTCTTTACTGGATGTGTTGAACCATTTACACTCTTTGAGACTATGGTTTTCCAGGCATTATGGGTGAACCTGAGAAGAAAAGAAACCAGATAAATAACTCCCAGATTATATCCCCTGCTTATTCTGCCATGGTCCTGACTCAGTTTTATCTGCTCATATGGGCTCTGCATTATGTTCTGTATTTGCCTATAAACTGCACCCCAATGCCACTTTTACAAAACTATGAAATAAAAACACAGAACCAGATAAACTGTAATATTCAAAACATAAAGAGAACATAACTGTAATTTTAACACAGTGCAGTTGTACAGAAATTAGCATACATTTGTGATTGACTTCCACGGGTGGGGTTTGTAAAAAAAAACAGGTGATTTGCTCTCAGGGTGGTCAAAAGATGATATACAGCAATTCCATAAGAGTGAGAAAGGCTGCAGGGCCAAAGTCCGGCAGGCCTCAAATGGTAGATCCAAGCTCTGAAAGATGTCCACCCCCAGAGATGGAAGTAATAGTCTCTGAGGGAGGGTTATTCCCCCAGTAGCCAAAACAGGGGCAACCAATGGATGATTATCCATGCAGTTAGCCACCATCTCATGGGACCAAAATAAGTGCCTCTTTTATTCAGCCCTCCCTAGTTGCCTGTTAGCAGCGGTGCCTACTTGTTAAGTAGTTATAAGATACATGCTGTTTAATTACTTGCTTTGTTCCCAATTTAAATTTTTGTACCCTACAAATACCTGCTCCTTTTCATTATGCTAGTCCTATTGCTAACCATCATCCTTGCCCCATTATATACAGTAGTTACTCATCCCCTTGGTTCCTTTGGGCTGACCTCCCCCAGACTACTCTGACATGCAGTCAGGACTCCTCTTCCAAGACTGATTTCTTCCCATGGTCTTGCTTCAATTTTGTGCCCTTGAGGCTCCTATCTTCATCTGCATTCAAAAACAGCCACTTGTTTTTTTTGTTACTCCTTCTCCTTGGTTGGGATGTGGAGTGGAATCCAGTCCCCCAACACCACAAACAATTTGTCATCACTCCCTCAGACTATAAAGATGTTTCACACTAATACTAGAAGTCTTCTTCCCAGATATGAATTGATCAGAATATGACCTGGTCAAAACAACCCTGATGTCCTCATACTGTATTAAACCTGGTTATCAGCTAGAACTGACTCTTCTGCTGTATCTATCCCAAGTTACTCAATCCATTGGCAAGATTGCTCCAAACAAGGTGGTGGCATTCTTTTTTAGATGGTCAGTGAACTTAAATTATACACTGCCCACAAGGAATCCATCCCTAATTCCCATGAGCTGCTGACTGATGTATTCTTTCTCCCACATTCCATTCCCATCTCTGTCACTGGTATCTACTATTTACATGGAAAATCCCCTGATGTTACCTCCAATGTTATTTAAAATGTTCTGAAAACCTCTCTTGGATGCAAGCATATTTTGCTAAGGGATTTCAATTCTAACTGCTCTGATGGAAATAAGGCCTTTCATGTCATCTTTCTCTACTCCAAAATCAAAGCTCTAAATTTGCCCCAATGATAAAATCCCCTAGCAAATTTTGCTTTTGCAGAATTTTCATGAAATTCCACAAATGTCACACGAAATGTTGTGGAATTTAAGATTTTTTGTGATTGGTCGTAACTCAGTCATTCTTTCAACTAGAGACCTAAACATTTGAAAGTTGGCATGCTTACTTTTTAAAAGAGACCCAATGGGGTACTAAGTTGCATGACAATTTAATAAGGGATGTGGATCTTATAAGGGCTCAAAATCTAGCAATCTATAATTTATGTGAAAATGTCATGAAATATTGCTCTGCTTACAACTTAGAAACCTTTGGAGCTAAATAACTGAAAATTTATACTGCATACTATAGCACAGTCTTAGAAACTGGTAGATATGGAGGTAAATTGTAAGTTACAGGAGTTCACAATTTCACAATTTAATAATCTGTTAAATTGTTTGGAATGTTTCAAAATATTTGGATTTTTTTATCTTTCTGTTTATCTGCCTTACTATCTCTGTCCTCCACTCATTCAGATCCCCTCATGCCTTGCCACATCCCCCTTATTGCCCCAGAAGACTGCCCCTAGAGTGCCACCAATCACTTGAGAGACCTTTATTACCCCTGGATAACCCCCCCCGGGCAGGGCAAGGAGAGGCTTCCCCTTACCTTTCCTCGAACCATGGAAGAGTAGTTGGCACACAGTGTAGCCTACCCCCAATGACATCTGGAGGATATGCTGTCGGCTTCCAGAGGGGTCATTGTCTAGGAGTGACAGAGTCCATTTTCCATGTTCTGGTGCCCCACAGTCGCTGTCACTTGAGGAGAGCCAATTGGGAGTTGTGCATCGAGACACAACTCCTCCCAGAGCTCTCAGCTGATGTCTGCACTTCCCATTGCTTGTCCTCGACTGCACTGCCAAACCTCAGGTTAACCCAGGAGATGGAAATATAGCAGTGGGACCAGCACAGAACCCTCCCCAGAGAGGGAGAGCTGCCTCTGGCTGCTCAATACTTCTCTACCCCTGCCAACCTCCAGCTGCCCGAGTCCATTCCTGAACTCGGGTGTCTGGCATGGAGGGAGGTGTGGCATCCAGCACCTCAACCCTCAGCACCACCAGGCTGGCTAATATTTGGATGTTTGTGGCTCCACTTCCATTGAAGCTACACACCAAAAATTTGGCATGTGGACAAAATGTAAATTGTGTAGATCCTGCAATATAATAAAGCCTGAAAAATGTGGTTTAGCAGGTTAACAGTTACTACTGAATTTTCAGATATTACTAATTGGCAACATTTGTTCAAACATTTATAGATGAGTAATAGGTAATGTCACTATAAATCCACTTGTGGAATTTAACTTTCATAAAGTCTTACCACTGAATCAATTTAGTTGTGCTGAGTTGTCTGCAGCCCTGTAGTTCCTTTCTCAGTGACTACTTTGTTTGTCCCTTTTTCTTCTCTGAACTTGACTAGATAGACTCTATGGACCTACTCACCACACTGATCTACTCCTGTTTTTCACAGACAAGCTCACTTTAAAAGATAGACACCTACGTCATTTCCTGTAGGACCTATCTCATTGGAATAGCCAGAATTTCATCTCCTGTGTTCCATAATCATTTTCTTTCACCCATCAGGTCTCCCTGAGTTCCTCTAAGTGCTGGACTTCCTTGAGTATTTGGTAATCAGACCAGAAACTATTGCAGGGTGTGATTTTCATATTCTGCTTTGAAGTGAGAATTACCCATGTATGCTTTCTTGCTCCAACTGTTGTTCTACTATTCCTTTGCTACTCAGCCCAACCACCTTTCCCTTGGTGAACCCTTCAAACTGCTCCCAGTAGTGACCCCTATACTAGCTACCACCCTTATCCTATAATTCCAGTCCCCTTGACTTCCCTTTCCATTAACATGGCCATATTCCCTCCTACCTTACAGAACTTTAGTCCATCTTAGGTTGGCTACTGAGATCATTTAATTGACTTGTACTGTAGGCAGGAAAATTACCTTACCTGCACTAGCATCATGGCTCTGCAATGCCCCACCAATACTCTTATGACAGTGATGCCCAGCATTATGCTCCATCCTGACTAAAGATAACCAAATACTTCTGTCACAATGGCCTCAGTCACAATTATTTGTAATGTTTGTCATCACTTGGTGCAACTGTCTTCAAATGCTAAAAATATACATTGTTATTTACAGGGCTGGTAAACAGTCAGCAGGTGGTTTTGTTTGGAAAAAAATGTTGTGCAGGCAAGTTTTTCAATGATTTAGTCAGTGGGATCTAGTGGTTAGTTTGCATATTAAAAAACCCAGGGGAAGAGTGCACTATGGGGGGGGTGAGATATTGACAACAACAAAAATGGAAAGGAACCTGGGGGTAGTCATATCAGATGACCTAAAGGTGGGCAAGCAATGTGAGAGGGCAGTAGGGAGGGCTGGGGGGATACTGTGATGTGTAGGAAGAGGCATCACTAGTAGAAAACAGAAAGTTGTTATTCCTCTGTACAGACAGCTGGTGAGACCCCATCTGGAGCACTGTGTGCAGTTCTGGAGACTCAGTATCTGCAAGGACATAGACATGACGGAGGCAGTCCAGAGGAGGGCAAATAAAATAGCACAGGGTCTGCACCAGAAGAAAGATGAAGAGAGACTTAAGGAGCTTAATATGTATACCCTTGAGGAAAGGAGGGAGAGGGGGGACATGATAGAAACTTTCAAATACCTCAAAGGAATCAGCAAAGTCCAAGAGGGTAGCATCTCTAAGAAAAAGAGATATGAAAAAGAGAGAACAAGGGGGCACAATTTGAAGATAGAAGGGGGATGGCTCTGAGGTAATGTGAGGAAGTATTTTTTCATGGAGAGGGTTGTGGATGCATGCAATGGCCATCCTGTGGAGATTGTGGAGTCAAAAACAGTGGGGGAATTCAAGCATGCTTGGGACAGACATAAGGCAATTCTAGGGGTTGAGGTAGGAGGAAGTAGGCTGTTGGTTAACTAGGATCTGCAGCTTATCCTTTAGGTAGGGAAATGGGCAGACTGGGTGGGCCAAGTGATCCTTATCTGCTATCACATTCTATATTTCTATGTTTCTATGTATTGCATAGTGATGTCCTTGACTATTCTTCATGGTTCTTCATTCAAGATACTGACCTGAGATATTCTGTGATTAGGGTGTTGGGAAAGGGCACTGACAATAATGGCAACCTGCTCCCCAGTGCATCCCTCAAGGGCTAAGGTAGGGTAGAGTGGCCAGATGGGGAGCTCGGTGAATATAACGACAGGATGTCAATATACGTATGTGTGTGGAGGGAAGTGAGCATGCACAGCAAGGGGATGTGTGGGATTGTGCCATGGTCAGTAGCCTAGCCTACCCCATGGTGTGGTCGGTGGGTTGCAGGTGCTGGTCAGCACAGTATGAGGTTTGGGTCTGGGCACTGGTGCATTTCTGTAGTGCCCAGCTGGAACCTTTTATTTTTTTAATGTTTTCACCCCTCCTGACATGCACCCCCCATGGAGTTCAGAATCCTTAAGTAGGGGGTGCAAGGGGCACAGCCCCCCACATAAAACATTAAAAAAGTAAGTTCCCAGAGCCATTTTGCTGTGTGCTGGGGTGTCAGAGTGTCGACACCCTTGACTTCTTGATAATGGTGATTGCCTTTAGGATTTTGCCAATTATCACATAGAACCCTGACCTGATGCTTGGCACTACAATTCTTTCACTATGAAACCTTCTAGGAATGCCATCTTATTGAGATTCTTACCCAAACTTTTTCTTACTCCACAATGGAGTCTGTCCCTTAAGGGGCAGACCATGTTGTCCTGGTGTACCCCTTCCCTCCTTTAGGAATGGTTGTGCTCAGAAGGGGAAGGGATAAGGAAGGGGAAGGACCAAGAACCAGAACAATGGGCAGGCAGCAGGAAGGGGAGGGGGAAGGGAGGTACATAAGGGACAGCCCAAGGGGGCCTCAGCCACTTTTGCTGGAGTTTTGATTTGATCAGCTGCAGCACATCAGATATGGCATTAATTCTGAAGTTGGTTCACAGCAGAAAGAGGTAAGGAGGCAACAATTGGTTTGTTAAGATATGTGAAGTTAATCTAAAAAAGGGAGAGAGAGAAAAGAAAATGTGTAGCATTTGGTAGAAAGGAAGTGATCTATTAGAAGACAAGATGAAGCAAGTTTTTTGATGGAAGCTCCTTGCAAGAAGAGCCAATTGGTTGGGAAGCCAAAAAAATAAAAAAAAATATATATATATATATATATTGGTTGCTGGCTAATTAGCAGGCCTAGAAGAGGCCCTGAAGGAAAGAGTGAGAGCCAGTCCCGAGGCCACATGGCGTAGTCACACGCCGTGTGGTGTTGGCAAGGAAGGTGGCCCCTCTTTAGCCTGTTTGCTGCCTTTAGGGCCATTTGGGAGTGTGTGGCTAATAAGGAGATATGCCTGGTTAGGCCCAGAGGTTAGCTGTTGAGGGAGTGACACGTGGCGTGGCATCACATGCGGCTAGGGTCATGAGGAAGCTTTTCCCATTGTTTTGTGCAAGGACAATGGTGTGTGCCAGTGAAGCTATTTCTGTGGAGGCCCTGGCAAAAATGAACAAGAGACACGTGGGCAGCACGCCATTTTAGTGTATTTCTGAGGCCACGCAGGTGTCACATGCCACGTGGTGCTTGCGAGGTGGGTTACCCCTCCATTCCATTTTGGGCTACGTGGCTGCTGTTTGGGCTGGATAGGGGGTTGTGGGTTATGAAGATCAGGCATGGGGTTGGTAAGTGGAGGAAGGGAGCGGAGACCCAGGCGGGTCGTCACAGGCTGCTAGGGTCACAGAAAGCTTTCGACTCATTTGGTGGGCAGGCGACAGTTCAGGATTTGTTTTCTTGTGTGCAGATTGAGGACCCATGGTGGCTGGCTGAAGGAGGCCCTGAAGGGCTGGTAGAGAAAACCTGGAGTGGCGACCCCGTGGCGTGACGTTACACGCCGCGTAGGGGGTCACGATGGAGGCCATTTCGTTCAGGGCCCTACTCAGGGCCAAGCAGAAAAGCACTGCTCTTGTAGCTCAGTGGTTAAAGTCACAAGTACTGAAAGGCAGAGTGCTGCCAGAAGGACAGGGGTTCTACACCCAACCTTGCAGTGTGCTTGTGTGTATTTGGAAACAAAAAAGGGGGGGCACGATGCACATGGATAGCAGCAGGGGCATTAAAAGAAGTAAATACCACCATGGCATCGCACATAGAAGGCAGGAGGGAGCAAGTGGGGGCAGGATGGCATACAGAGATGGGTGAAAAAGAGGTTTGTGGTGGGGAGTGGGCTGTGGGCCACAAGGCCCATGCTTTCACTATGGACTCTGCTTTATTGGTGACCGTAAAGCTGGCCACTCACTGTGCTGATAATTTTTGGGGTGATACAGGATGTTGGATCAAGCATCTCACAATAGAAGTACCTTGCATTACATTGTTGCTTCTTATGAAGCATCAAAATAAAAAAAAAGGAAAAATAATAAATATATATACAATATTATATAAATAAATAGTAAATGAATAAAGGGGAGGAAGGGGCCCTGGTACATATGAGGGCGAATAAGACATGGGACCTTGCGGCAAGGCATCGTGTGCTGCTCGGGGATATGGGGGTCAGGGATGCTTGCCCTCCTGGGGAGGCACGCTAAGGGTATATAAAAGAAAAAGGGGGAAGTAGGGGAGGAATCCTGACCCAGGAATTCAGGAGGCAGTATAGCGCAGTGGTTAAGGCTCTAAGCTGCAAATCTGGTGACATCCAGCAGACAGACCTGGGTCTGAATCCCACAGCTTCCATTTGCATACTGTATGACCCTGAGCAAGTCACTTAACTTCCCTGTGCTCCCAGGTCAAACCTGTAAAAAGCTTTAAAGGGCATGGACCACCTCACATGGTAAAGGTCGGCAAGGAATGCAGGCCTGGGCTAGGGATGGACGACCTGCCAGGCAGGATGGGGGGGCCCCTCACGGGGGGTCCTGGTCGGCATGGCATGGGGGTGACGGACGGACAGGAGAGAGATGTATAGGGAGGTACTGAGACACAAATAACCCTGTTTTTCATTTTTCTATAGTTGTTTTCACAGAGCACAGGACATGATGGACATGGCACCCAAGAAGAGCAGACCATCAAAGGAAGATGCCTACAAAACTATAATCGAACTTGCTGAAAAAGCAAACGAAATGTGGGAACTGGTGGAGAGGGAGGACCCGGGGAAGCCCAGGAAGAAGAGAAAAGTTGGTACAGAAAAAGGTGGCAAAGGAAAGAGGCCAGCTGAGGGGTGACACAGTCCCGCTAGGGTAGCACCGGTGGCAGCAGGGCCTGCCAAGGCAGCCAAGCCAGTATCCACATGGCCGGGTGACCCACTGATGCCAGCACCTACCCCAGATCAAAGGGAATTCTCTCTGGTGGAACCTGGACACGAAGCCCGGAATGGGAGGTCCAGCCCACAGATCCCGGTAGCTCACCCTCCACCTCCACATCACCCACAGAAAGAAGCAAGGGGATCTTTGGAGGCCTCCAGGCAACCCGGCCAGGACAAGGTCACGGGTAACACATCCAACACAGTAGGTGATAGTATAAAAGAATATATAGGGCAAATAGTGGCAGCACTGGGGACAGGAGGGCTGGGGCAGATGGAATCAGCTCTGGCAGAGATTAAGGCAGGAAAGGAGGTGCCAGAAGATACGGGAAATGGAGAGGAATGAGAGGGGAAAAGGTACAAGAGAGGTGGGGGTGCCAGGGATGAGAATAGGCGAACATGTGCCCGTTGCCACAAAATAAAAAATGTGAAGAGGGGAATATGTGGATATATTCACTTTGGTGAGCCGAGAGGTGGCGGCCAAATAAGAAGAGACAGAAAGCATAGGTAAGAGTGAGATGGCAGCTTCCATAGTGCTCTTAGGAAAGAAAGAGGATGACAAGTTCACGAAAGGGAAGACCTGGGATGGGTGGTTTCTAGGTTTTGCCATCTTTTCAGCCATAGCCCTGGAAAAGAGGCTGGAGCTGGGTATCCCACTCATTACTTATTCATTGATAATATGGAGAGCAAAAGCAAAAGGTGGGGTTGGGTGGATATACTACAACAAATGTTTTCAGCAGAGAATGGCAGCATTTGGGGATGTAAGATGGGACACCAAGCAAATAGATTTATGGATGGATTATGTAACAGATCAGTCCACACCCAAGGGCAGGTGGGGTAGAAAGGGGGCTATGCCACAGAGATGTTGCTGGGCATATAACAGGGCCTTCTGCTCATGGCCTCAGTGTCATTTTCGACATGCCTGTGCAAAATGCGGGGGAGCACTCAGCAAGCAAGTGCAGAACAACAGGTATACAGGCAGCACAAGGGCATGGGGGGCAAGGATCAGGCCAACAGTTTTTTCAGGATGGCCAGGAGTTTAGGGAGCATACGTGGAACAATGAAGGGAGGGGCAGGGGGAATGGGAGTAGAGGGGGTCAGAAACACTGAAGCAAGGGAGGTTAGACAGGAAGGAAGGGAGGGTTCAGGGAGGGGGGACAGGTGGCACAACAAGGAGCAGTTTGATATGGCCAGAACCCCCATCAACATAGCAGCATTGACAGGTCGCCTGGACAGATATCCGGACACGAGAATGCGGGATATGATTTTATGTGGTTTTGACACAGGGTTTTCATTGCAGTCTGAAGGACCCAGGCAAGCAAGGGAGGCAAGCAACCTGGGGTCTGTAAAAGGAAAAGAGGAAATGTTAAGGCAGAAAATTGAGAAAGAGAAAGCAGCAGGTAGGGTGGAGGGTCCATTTGACACCCCCCCATTGGAAAACATGCGGATATCACCTTTGGGTTTGGTACCTAAGAAAAAAGAAGGGGAATACAGGGTGAAACACCACTTGTCTTATCCAGAAGGAGAGTCGGTGAATGACTATATCAGGGAGGAACATAGTAGGGTGACATACGCGACACTCGAAGACGCAGTCCAGATAATCCAGGCCACAGGGGATGGATGCATGGATGGCAAAAATGGACATTGAGTCCGCCTTCAGACTGCTTCCAGTCAGGAGAGAAGACTGGGATCTCTTTGGTTTTAAAAGTGAAGGGCAGTATTATTTCAACAAGGCAATGCCAATGGGTGTTCCACAGCATGTGCGACATTTGAGGCGTTCAGCACATGTTTGCAGTGGATATTCCAAGAATAAATGGGCTATAGGTCAGTCATCCATTACCTGGATGATTTTCTCCTCATTGGGAAGGGTGAAAGGGAGACACAGAGGATGCTGGTTAAGTTTCAGAAATTGTGCCGGGAGTTGGGAGTCCCATTGGCACTGGAAAAAACAGAGGGGCCCAGCAAGGTTATGGAATTCCTTGGGATAGAGATAGATGCCATGAGTGAAGCATTCAGGTTACCAGACAAAAAAGTAAGGAGGTTGAAGGAGCTAATCCGGGTACATGCCGGCAGGAGAAGGGTACAACTAAAGTTGGTTCAGCAGGTACTGGGGCACCTGAATTTCACATGCAGGGCCATATAACCAAGAAGGGCATTCACAAGGAGGTTATCCAGAGCTATGGCAGTGGTCACAAAACCACATCACTGGGTTAATCTGACTCACGGCATCAGGGAGGATTTTAGTGTATGGGAGGAATTCTTGAAGGATTACAATGGGTATTCGTTTTGGCAGGAGGAGTGGCTGTACAACACAGACCTGGACCTCTACACGGATGCAGATGGAGGACTGGGCATGGGGGGTTACCTGAGGGGCAGGTGGTTTGCAGAACCATGGCCGGCCAGTTGGGTGAGGGATGGGAAAGTGAGAGATATAACATTACTGGAGATCATGCCCATATGGGCATGCACTTTGGTTTGGGAGGAGGAATTATGGGATCAGAAGGTGACATTTTGGTGTGAAAATAGAGCGGTGGTTGATGTACTGAACAACAAGGGAGCCAGGTCGGATACAGTCATGCAGGTAGTACGACAGTTAGCTTTAAGGGCTTTGCAGCTGAACATGTCTTTCAGTGCAAAACACATGGAAGGGGTACACAATACCCTGGCTGACAGCCTTTCCCATCTGCAGCTGGACAGTTTCCAGAAGCTGGCACCAGCAGCGGAAGAACAAAAAACGCCCATACCAATGAACATCTGGGAAGTTGGCAGGAAGGAGCAGAACTGCTGTTTCGCAGCTCATCAGTGCCTCAGACTCTTAGGGCCTATGATGGGGCCTGGAGGGTTTTTCAAACATTCAGGGCAGAACACCAGATGTAGGTAAGTGAGACACTCTCAGAGGAACAGTTGGGAATGTTTACGGTGGAACAATGGCAGAAAGGGACTGCTCACACCACAATGGGGGTTTATCTGGCAGGAATCAGTGTGATCTGCAGCCTGAAAGAATGGAATGACCCAACAAAATCAATGCTTATCAGAAGGATGATGCAGGGCTGGGGCAGGTTGACAAGAGGGTCAGGAGATAATAGGAGGCCTATAGGGGAGCAGTGGCTAATAAAGTTAAAAGAGGTGCTCCCGGCAATATGCAAATCAAAGGAGGAGGCCCAGCTATTTCACACAATTTATGTGATAATGTTTGCAGGGGCTATGAGAGTGAGTGAGGTGGTAGGCCATGGAAAAGATGACAGGAAAGGAGGTGTGGAATGGGAGGATGTGAGTTGGGGGACAAGAGAAATCCGGATCAAGCTAAGACGGTCAAAGACTGACCAAAAAGGGCAAGGGTGCATGATAACACTAAGAGGGCAGTCAGAGATCGCAATATGCCCAGTGCAGGCCCTGTGGGTTTTCGCCGCAGGGCAGGTAACCAGGACGGGGAAGCTATTCATGCATGATGATGGAAAAAGGGTCACCGGCTATCAAATTATGGCAGTGCTGAAAAAGGGCATTTTTTTGGGGGGGAGAACCCAGCTAATTACTCATCCCATTCCCTAAGGATTGGGGCAGCCTCACAGTGGGCAGCAATGGGTGAACCCGTGAAGGGCATTTTGGAAAAAGGGAGCTGGCGGTCAGCCAATTATAAAAGATACATCAGAGCACTGGTATAAAAAAAAAATAAATGTATAATAATAAGGCGGGGCGATAATACAATGAGGACACTGAGAATAAATGTAAATTAATTAACTTTCTTTGCACCCCATAGGTAGAGGGAGGAGCACAGAAGTCTGGATCTGCGGCCATTCCTATATTTACTGCACTGGTAAGAGAGCAGAGAAAAAAGCTGGGGGAAACCAATTGTACCAGGATGCAAGACAGTGTAGGTTGGTATGGCACGGCCTATGGGGGATGAGATGGGCACAGCTTCTGCCTGCTTTGAAAGAACTCAAGGGACATCAGCCCAGTCCAGACCTAATCATTATACACCTAGGGGGCAACGGCCTGGCAGGCAGACCATGGGTGCACACATATTTACAGATAAAGCAGGATCCAGAGGCAATAAGACAGTGGTGGCCTCAAGTATGCCTTGCCTGGTCGGATATAATGCCACAAAGGGTATGGAGACAGGAACACAGCCACAGGGCAGTGGAGAGGGCCAGGAGAAAGATGAATAGATGGGTGGGGACATTGATAAGGCAGATGGGAGGACAGGTGATACTGCGCAGTGTAGAAGAATGGGTGGATGACTTCTACAGGTCAGATGGGGTACACTCGTCAGATATAGCAATAGACATGTTCAATACAGAAACAACAGGCTTCATAGAAGAATGGAGAAAACAGACAAAAGCTGGTAAATGAAAAAAAAAGGAGGGGAAGGAAGTTTCATCCCGGAGGTAAGGGAGATGGATACCCTAAGTTGGGAGGAAGCCAGTCATCCTACGCAAGCTGGAGACTGGCTAGTGGGGAAAAAGGGGGGGAGGACGGGAGGGGGAAGAAAAAAGGAGTAACACAAGAGGAAGAAAAGATGAAGGAGAAAGCGGTCTCAGTTTTCACCGTTACCTAACAGAAAAGGAGAAGAAGAAGGCACCCAGGTTTTCGCCTGGGGGATGGATAATCAGAGAGTGATATATGGATGGAAATAAATGAAAATTATGGAAATATGACAATAAAGAAATGGAAAATGGAATATGGATTTATGAATATAAATAAATTAATTGCCAATCTGAGCACAACAACAAACAATGGTCTCTGTGTTTTTGTGTGGGAAAAGGGGGGAATCCGGGACAGTGGAAGCTTAAGAATATGGCTGGGCAAAATGAATGGCTATGGCTTTGACAAATGCATCACCAAATTTCACAGTTTTCACACAAGCTCATGAAATTCAACTTTAATTACTGATGCTATTTTTCAGTCTTAGGTTACTTATAACTTGGTCAGCTCTTGAAGAAGAGATTCAAGAGTTGACACACACACACACACACACAGTCCCATATTCTCAGTCAGTGAACCTTAGCTTTTGAACAAGACATTAGAGAGCTGACACACACTCAGTGTCATTTTTGGGTCAATGAAACTAACAAAATTCATGATATTTTGTTTTTTAGTTTTCAAGTTTTAGGGGCTTATAATTTTGTAGTTTACATATTTGTAAAGTGAAATTAAAAATTTTCTAAACGTTTGGAGGGTCATAACTTAGTCACCTTTATAGACAGAAATCTGAAACATGGAGCACTTTTCATAGAGAATATTTCATTCACCATATTAAATTATGTGCAATTTAACCAAATACTTTTTAGATTAGGCGGAAATAACTGAAATTACTATGTTGTCAAAATTTTGCAAAATCTTTTCAGAAATTTCATAAATTTTGCAGAAGCAAAATCTTTAATTTTCCAAAATTCTGCTGGAAGATGATCCATTTAACCCAGCCCTATCCACTACTTGTTTTAACACCAGGTCTGCCAACAGAGTACAGTTAACTGAATTCTTTCATCTCACCTAAGTAGAACAGTGGTAGCTGATAAACTTCTGGGCAATTTTGGTCTCCATTGCATGACCTTTTGTGGGAGGATTATTAGATCTCCCACAGTCCCCCATATGATTAGTCTGGCATGATCCAAGTTAACTTCTTGCAATAAATTCATCTTGCTGATTGAATTGCACCTCTCCAATTATATGACCCTAATATAGTAATAATATAGTAATAACTCATTTTCATGGAACATTTACCTCAGTCTGCAATTTTCACAATTTTCACAATCCTTTCAAGTGTTTCAGAGTTCATGGTTTTCACCTTACCTGGGTCACTTCCAGTCTTATTGACCTCTTCCATTTGAGGGTTGCTGCTTGAGACAGACATGAAGCTACTGTGGTGCCAATCAATAGACATGATTTTATTAGACTCCAGAACTACTGCACTAAAATCACGTGACAGGCTAAGGCTGCCTATTTCCAGTAACAGTTCTTAATCAGTGGCTCGAAAATGTCTGAATTCTGGAGGGCAGTATACTGCCTCCTTAACACCTTCCCATCCCCTTTGACCCTCAGATCAATCCCTGTCATTTATACAGTATGTGTGCAGCAGACATGAACCTTTTTCAATTGATGGACCCTGGGTTAGGACTGGGGAAAATGTGTCTTCCACCAGTGAATTTCTGGTGAAATTCTAATTTTGCATCTGTGAAATTTCTGTGAAAATATTCTGAAATGTTGCCAAACATTGTGATTTCAGTTATTTCACTATAATTTAAAAAGTGTATTCTAAATTGCACCAAGTTTGGTACACACACCTTACCAGGATCCATATAATTTCAGATATCTATCTTTAAAGATGACTGAGTAATAAACTTCCAAACTTTTAGAAAGTTTCAAAATTACATTTCACATTTATGTACACTGCAGAATTTTAAGCCCTATAACTTAAAATTAGAGAATAAGATATCACCAGTTTTCTTAGGTTTATTGATCCTAAATATTATGCTTTGAGGCCATTTTCATGGCACTGCAGCAGAGCATCATGCTGCCATGCTAATGATCCAGGTTCAGAAGCGAGCCAATGAGGTTATGTCAGGAGGCAGGCCATGGCTGAGACAGATGCTGCTTGGCAGTTCATCTCAGCTGGTGAGGGTTGGCAGTGGGTTCCCGTAACACAGCAACCCCTGTAGCTGGGCCAGGGAGTTTGCATCTGCCACAGGGGAAGCCATACCTATGAAAGGCTGAAAGAGGCACCACCCAAAACCAAAGATCACAGACAAAAATGTTGGAGAAAAACTGAGTAGCCAAATGAATGTTGGCATGGTTTTGCCTAATCAGGGTATATCTCTGTGAACAGGGTATATCCCTGTGAGACAAGCTGCCATCTGGGAGAGAAATCAATTTATAAAACAAGCATTTGTCAATGCCAAATGTTGTCACGCTGGCATTGGCAGTGGGAGTGGCAGAGCTAGAGACGCATAGTGCTGTGATTTTGTGAATGTGTCTGAAAAGGTGATTTTGCACAGAGAGCACACCATTGTGCGCCACAGCTGTGGAAACACATTTTGGGTAGGCTGTGAAAAATCGCAGCTGGACTGTTGATAAGGAGATATGCACAAATCCCAGTGGTGAAAATGTGGCATGAAAATACTGCAGATTGACAAAGTTACAAGGGTGCGTGGAAACTGCGCAATGCACGCTTGCAACACAGTCATTGTATGGAGTTTCGGCACCAGATTTTCAACATAGGCATTTTGGAACCTCTGTTCATGAATAGTATCACCGTCATTTCCTCAAACTGCCCTGAATGCTGATTTTGCACAGTGGCTGTGCAATTCTGTGCCAGACGTGTGAAAAAACATTTCAGGCAGCTGTAATTTTCATAAGGAGGAATGAAAAAATGCCAGTGATGTACAGCTGGAGTGAAAGTATGACAAATTCACAAAGTCATGAGCGTGCGTGCAAACTGTGCAATGCACACTTATAAAACACTCATTTTATTGACTTTCATTCCCAAATTTTCAACACAGGCATTTTAGGGCATCTGCTAATGAACAGTGTCACAGTCATTTTCATCATATGTCTCGAACACAGGCTTTCCACAGCAACCACGCTATTCTGCACTGGAACTGTGAAAACAGATTTTGGTCAGGATGTAGAAAATGACAGCTGTACTGTTCATTAGGGCATGCAGAACAATGGCGCTGTTAAAAATCTGGAGTGAAAATATTAGAAGTTTGGGAATGAGCGTGCGTGTAAACTGCACAAAGCACGCTCATAACACAATCACTTTATGGAGTATTGTCACCAAATTTTCAACACAGGCATTTTAGGACCTCTGCTCATGAACAGTGTGACTGTCATTTTTGTAATGTGTCCCGAACACTGATTTCAAACAGTGAACGCGCTATTCTGTGCCGAAAGTGTGAAAACGCATTTCAGCAAGGATGTAAAAAATGACAGCTGTATGGTTCACAAGAAGGTGTAGTAAAATGTCAATTTTTTATTTTTAACATTTATTTTTTTTGTTATAATCTTCTTTATTACGATTTTTCTCCAATGATCATTGGACAAACATACATATATACCCAGGATATCCCCAGGCCCACACCCCAAAACTGAGTGTGACCACTATGTACAACCAATAACTATGTACATACACAACTGCGTTGCATACCCTCCTCCACTTTGTTCATACCTGTGTTTACATTACAGTAACTAGGACAGCCCCTACCGAAGAGGTACATATATGCATCAAAATCTATATCCCCAAATGCCCTTTTGTGCCTATAGGGCTTTGCATCCTGAGCAATAATCCTCAGGGTAATACCTGCAGCTGCATCAAGAGAAAAAAGAGTCCCCCACCCACCAATTCTGGCAGATTCTGTGGCTCCTACTAGCGAATCTAAAAACATTCAGACAGGACATATATGCCTCAATGAGCTAGCAGTATTTGAGTAAGCCCACTACTGCTAAGGTATCTACTCCCTATCCACCTATCATTATTTACGTACCTTCAGACAGACAGGCCCTTGTCTAGGATATTTTAGACTGCAGGGTATATACCGCCTCTAGAGTCCTCTATCTCTTATCATAAGTTGCCTTTCGTCCATTTTGAAGCATTTGCCTTCTAAGCCTAGTCAACATTATCAGCAAATCTCCCACCCATTGGTCATATGTATAGATCAAATCACTTTTCCAATGCCTCAAGACAAATGCTTTGACCAAGGAAGACATTAAAGAAATGTGGCCTTTAACAAGTGTACTAGGGATATCTGACATGTCCCCTAAGACACAAATCTTAGGCATGATGAATTCTTTATAGTTCACCACTGGGTCCATATTATGTTTAATTTGCTCCCAAATGGGAAAAATTTTGGAACAGTGCCATAGTACATGGAGTAAGTCCCCTGGGTTTGCACCGCACCTAAAACATAGATCTGTCTGTCTGAGGCCCCTAGCACATAGCTTAGTAGGGGGTATAATATATATTAGAAGCTACAAAAAATTGCATGATCTTGTATTTAGGGATGGGAATATATCTACTACTCCTCCATACTTCTTTCCAATCAGGTCCCTGAGGGCTAATGTCCTCCTGCTTATCCCAATATGAAATCTTTACAGAGGAGCCCCCACTTAAAAAATCTAATAATAACCTATAGATCTTGGAGAGGGGATTTTTTGAATAATTTACCTCCTTAAGGACGTTCCAAGTGAATGGAGTATCATGAAATCCACCCCTCCCCCTTTCCATTTTTTGCATCAAATTAGTAAGTTGTATTTTCTTAAAGAAGTTAAAATTCTTGCACTGATCCTGGAGAACCACCTTATCCCCCTTTTATAAAGACCACCCACCTTAAATTGAGCAGGTGAGTATCCCATTGTCTTTTAATTGTTTGCCCCCCAATAATCATATTTGGGTTACCCAGAAGAGGTTGTTCCCTGGAGCCTTTTTGGGCTTTTCTTTGATTTGGGGACAAAAGAGTCCACCAGGCCAACACTGCTTTATAAATTGGGGTTTGTTTTCCCCCATCCGTTAGGTCTCCTGGATTAAAAAACAATACCGCTTCTGGGGAAACGCCCATATCTGAAAGAATTTGCTTCTCAACCTGAAGCCAGGTTGGGATATATCACCCCTCTTCCACGGGTCTAAACCACCGACCCATTAACCCTAGTTGACCAGCTACATAATATACTTGTAAGTCCAGAATTTTGAGGCCTCCCATGTTATAAGGTAGTCGCAAGATATTATACCTTCTTCTAGGGGGTTTACCATTCCATAAAAGTTGAAATGAGCTTTTGTATTTTAATAAACCAACATTTAGGGACGATGTATGGGGATAAGTGTATTGGATACAGAAGTCTAGGTAATAGATTCATTTTAATCAAACCCAGTCTTGCTGTCCAATTTAGAGGGAGTTTATTCCATCTAGTTATATCCGTTTTGATTGCTGATAGTATCTCCCTAGATTTGCATCAAGGCCTTCATCCTCATTAGTTGTGATCCAAATGCCGAGATACTTAAGCTTTCTTGGGGACCACTTCTCTTGGAGCGGTTCAAAATCGGCTTTATAAGTAAATATAGTAAGAGGGAGAACCTGTGTCTTACTCAAGTTTAACTTTTAGTTCGACACCCTGGAGAATCTTTCAACTATATCTAGGGTCCGCTTGAAACTCTTTGAAAGTTCCTGGAGGTGTAGCAAAATGTCATCAGCAAAAACAGAGAATTTCATTTCTGTCCCTTCAATAAAAATCCCCTGTATCGCCTAGTCCTTTTGAATCGCCCTTAATAAAGGCTCCAAGTAAATATTAAATAGTATTGACGAAAGGGGGCATCCCTGCCTGGTTCCATTGTCTAAACCAAATTCTTTTGACAGATAGCCATTACATAAGATCCTAGCCATAGGAGCAGCGCATAAGTTGTTAATACCTCTAAGAAGGTCCTCCGAGAAACCCATACATCTCATGGTAGCGAATAAAAAATCATGGGAGACCCTATCGAAGGCCTTCTCGGCGTCTAGCGCAATTGCCACCATAGGTAACTTAGAAATAGAGGCCTTATGTAGTAGATGGTGAAGTTTCCGAAGTGCATCATGAGCTCCTCTACCTGGCATAAACCCCAGTTGTTCTTGGCTGATTAAACAAGGGGCAATTATCAAAATTCTATTGGCCAATATCTTCATCAGCAATTTCAAGTCCTGGTTCATCAGGGTAATAGGTCTATAACTCTCAGGGAGTTCTTTGGGTTTCTCTGGTTTTGGGATAAGTGTTATATAGGCCTGTTATAGCTGCGGGTGTGGTACCCCATCCTGCATAACGTTTACAAATAATTCTTTCAATAAAGGCAGTATAACTGCAGCATGAGATTTATAGAATTGAGCCGTTAGACCATCAGGTCCCGGTGTCTTACCATTCAGAAGTGAGTTGATCACCACTAGTATTTCCGAGTCCGAAATAGGGGCCGCTAGCCACTGGGCTTGTTCTTGATTCAACCTCGGAAGAGGTATATTTTCCAAGAACCCCATAATGTCCCCCTCATTGACCGAGACCCCCCTGGATAAATCCCTTAAAAATAAGCCGCAAAAGCATCAGCCATTTTCTGGGGCTCTGTTATTATTTCTCCCTGGAATTTTATAAATGGAATTACCCGAGCCGCCTCCCATTCCTTTATTCTATTAGTAAGAAGCCTACCCGAGGCATCCCCCTTCATTAAATAATTTGCATGAATCTTTTCTGACCACCACTCTAATTTACCATAGAGAATGCATGCCATCTCATCTCTAAGCTCCTTAAGCTCTAGATCTAGCCCTTCTGTAGTGCCCTCTAGGGGAGCCGGTGAATTAATAGCACCCAAAATAAACTCTTCCCTCGCCCTTCTCATATGATTTCTCCTAGCTGCAAGTCTCTGAGCCAGACCTGAGTATAAAACTTTAAAGGTGGGCCACCTTAATCTGCTGTCTGAAAGTGTGGGAAGTTGGGTCTGAATAATTTCCACCAGTACCTGTTCTGATTTAGCTAGCATATATTCATCCAATAATAAGGAATCATCAAACCTCCATCGGTATGGTTTCATTGGGAGGGATTCTATCACCCAGGTTAACTGAACTGGGGAGTGGTCTGATAAAATTCTAGTATGGGTAATCAGCTCCCTTACTCCCTGAGTTGCTTCTTTGTTAACCAAAAAAAAATCGATTCTTGAGTGAGTTTTGTGTGCCCCAGAATAGAAGGTCATATTATGTCCCCCTTTGTTGCAAACCATAATTGGGTCAACCAACGCCGCTACCTCCAGAAGTTTGGCCATGGCTGCCTGCGCTATAGAAGGCGACCATTTGGCGGGGGGGCCTTTTATCCACCCTATTATTGAGGCAGAGATTCCAGTCTCCTGCTAAGATTAGAGGATGAGATGGAAGAAGGGCTATATCAACTTCTACCGAAGCAAAAAAGTCAGGGTTCGGCGGTGTAGGAGCATATATAGAGGCAATCGATAGCACTTTACCCATAATAGTACCCGTAACATAAATCCCTATACAATCTTCTCTAATTTTAGTTTGTAAGACTATGAATGGACAATCTCTCCCAATCAAAATGGCTACTCCCCCTGAAGCTTTGGCATTTCCATCTTTCAGAACCTGCCCTACCCATAGTTTTTTAAGGAGACACAATTCCTCCTTAAGAAGGTGAGTCTCTTGCAGGGCGACAATCTGAGCTCCCAATTGACGAATATGTTTTAATATCACCATCCTTTTCCTCCACCCTCTGAGGCTTTTAACATTCCAAGTGATAATTTTGATATTGATCATGCAATTTTCCTTACACCCCTGCATTCCACACCAACAAAATCTGCCTTAACGTATATATAAACCTTGGACTCTCTCTTTTCCCATTCCCCATGATCCCCCCCCAGTCAGTCCCTGATCCTTGGATCGTCCTCCTAGCTCAGATAGATACGTCGATGAGCTATCCGGTGAGCAAGCCTCCAGACCCTCTAAAACCTTACTATCACCTTTATATCTTCTTACATTTCCTTGAACATGAACCCATCTTCCCGATCACCCCCCTCAGTTTACCCTCATAGCTTTAAGTATCCCTTACCATAATATATAAAATTAAAGAAGGACAGTAATAATATCTTGAGCTAGAGTAAATACCAATGACCCTACACAGTTAGAGAAGAATAAAGCGTCCCCTCCTGAAATCACGTGTTCTTGTCCCGCTGGAGTCATACACATAAAATCTAATCTCCTTGGATCTCAAATTAACATCAAGAACATATTACAGACCTACAGCTCCCTTTGAGATACATTACAGTCCAACTGAGCCACCTTTAATGGTTTCTCAGGTCCAACTAAGAATAATCAGTCCCCTCCTATGCTTCTGGCTCAGATTAAAGTTAATACAGGAGGAACACTCAGCAGAACAACCTTAACACTCCTCCTAGACCTTCGGAAGGAGGTGCTGCAAGAAAACAGAGAGAGAGAAAAAAAAAGGGGGGAGAGGGGGGAGGGGGAGGAAGGGAGAAAGAGGGAAAGGGGAAAATATTTTCTTTCTTCCACTCTTTTTCCTTTCTTGTCTCTCTTCTTCTCTTCCTTTTACTCTTCTTCTCTTCTTCTTCCCTTCTTGTCCCTTCTTCCCCCTTCCATATAATTATTTGAGTCAATTCTTCTTTGTTATCCAACTGTCATTAATATGTCTAGATCCTTATAAAGAACCATTCTGGTTAGAGCCTTCCCTGTGGAGCATTTTCAGGTCTTCGATTTAAACAAGTCCAGAAGCTCCAGTCTCAGTCCCTCTGCCGCCTCCTTCGCCGTTAGGTACTTCCGATCTCCAGACTGTAATTTCACAACCAAAGTGGCAGGGTGCTGGATTCTAAACTTCCCTCCAGCCAAATAAAGCTTTTTCTTTATATCCCCATATTCCTTCTGTTTCTCCCGAATTGCTGGGGTTTGGTTCTGGAATACTAACAAGAGCGCACCATTCCACTGAAGATTTTTAAGTGTTCTGGCTCTGTTTAAGACGTGTGACTTCTCTTTAAAATTTAGAAACTGCATAATAATGACTCTCAGTCTGGCCCCTGGTGGAGGTATCTCTCTGAGAGAACGATGAGCTCTTTCCAAGTTATAAGAGTCCCCATATGGTGTTGGACCTACAAGCTTCATTAATATATCCTTAATTAATGCAGTCTGGTCCTTCCGATCGCTCTGGTAGACCAACCAGGATTAAGTTGTTCCTTCGACTGCGAGATTCCTGGTCCTCGACTTGATCCTCTAATTTTTTAACTTGCCTTTGGAGAACCACTAAATCCTGTTCCTGAGAGAGATATTTGCATTCCTGAGACGCCATACGTGCTTCCATGTCCCCAATTCTTTGGGCCAGAGCCTGCAGTGTCGGTTTTACTGTCAAAAAGTCAGCAACTAATCCCCGAAGCAAGGTTTTAATTTCTGCAATGTCTTCAGGCGATGTCTGTCCTCCTCCTACATTCTCGGAGCTAGGCCCTTGGTCTTCCGGGACAGGTGATGGGGGTTTCAGGCATTTCGTTGCCGGCGCTCGAGTATCCAGGCCCTCAGAAGCTTCGTACTCCATCTTGGATGTTGCATCCGGTCCCGTGAGCCGCTGCAATACAGCGAGTAAACAGTCGGGATTTAAAGAAAAAGTTTCAACAAGGCTAAAAGGAGACTCTAACAGGTTAATCCCTCTATTTCTACTACCACCAAGGGGTCTAGTGTAGCTTTATAATGCAATTACATCAGTAGGGCCCGGGAGCTCTGCTCAGTTCATCCTTCCCCGATCAGCACATCATGTGATCCTCATAAAATGCCAATGTTGAGAATCTGGCGTAAAAATATTGTGAATTTGATAACTTACGAGTGTCCATTGCGCAGTTGCTATGCATGCTCATAAAACAGTCATTTTATGGAGTATTGTCACCAAATTTTCAACACAGGCATTGTAGGACCTCTGCTCATGAACAGTATCATTGTCATCTTTGTAATGTGTCCCAAACACTGATTTCACACAGCGACCATGCAATTCTGCACTGGAAGTGTGAAAACACATTTTGGCCAGGATGTGAAAAATGACAGCTATACGGTTCACAAGAAGGTGTGGTAAAATGCCAATGTTGAGAATCTGGCATGAAAATAATGTGAATGCACTAACTTACGAGTGTGCGTTGCACAGTTACTATGCACACTCATAAAACCGTAATTTTATACAGTTTTGTCACCAAATTTTCAACACAGGCATTGCAGGACCTCTGCTCATGTTCAGTATCACTGTCATTTTTGTAATGTGTCCCTAACACTGATTTTGCACAGCGACCATGCAATTCTGCACCAGAAGTGTGAAAACACATTTCGGCCTGGATGTGAAAAATGACAGCTGTACGGTTCACAAGAAGGTGTGGTAAAATGCCAGTGTTGAGAATCTGGCATGAAAATATTGTGACTTCACTAACTTAGGAGCGTGCGTTACGCACGGTTGCTACGCACGCTTAAAAACAGCCATGTTTTGGATTTTTCCCACCAAATTTGCAACATAGGGTTTTTTAGAGCCCCCCTCATAAACAGTGGCACTGTCATTTCATTACACTGTCCCAAAAGGTGATTCTGTGCAGTGACTGCGAAATCACCTTTCAGGACCAAATAACACCATGACAGTGCAAGAACTCATGAGAAGGGGTCCCAAAAACCCCATGTTGAAAATTTGGGGCCCAAATCACAAAAACACCTGAGATATGCAGCAAAATTGAAAAAACCCTATTTATTCCATTATACAGCTTAAAAGCATTTCCTCAGTTTGTGATCAGTTTTGAAGACTGCAGACATGTTCCCGGTCCACCAAGATCATCGCGCCAGACTCCAGAGTAAGTATGGAGTGGGGGGTGAGGAGTCAAGGTGCTCAGTGAGTGGATGCAGGTAGGGAGGGGCATGGAGACTACGAGGGACTGTTTTCCTTTTACAGGTTCAAAACAGGAAAAAAAATGAAACATCGTGGGACAGTTTTTTTTTGCAGGGGATTTGGCACCCTGGGGTGGGCTCCCAGCATGCCACCTAACTGTTTTGGAGGGGTGTCTGTAGCTGACTGGAGATTGGGCACCCTTGTCAGCAAACAACATGGGGGTTATTGGTTATTTCTGCTGACAGGGAGTGGGCTCCCCCATCGGCACACAAGGAAGGGGGGTGGGGTAAGAGCCTAGGGGGGTTGGGCACTCCCTCGGCATATCACAATGGGGAGATGCTTTATGCTGATGGGGAGTGGGCTCCCCCATTGGCACATTCACAGGGGGCAGGGACAGCTGACGGGGGATTGGGCACCCCCGAAGTCATCAGTTTGGCGGCCAGTGTGCTGCCATGTACATAATGGTGGTGAGCATGGCAAGAAAAGGAATGCTACATCTGATGAGCTTTGCTCAGATTGCAGCGGACCTTTTCTCAGATGTGCTCACCATATTATGTATGAATGGTGTGGCGCCGGCATGCAGGCTGATTAGGGAATGCGGGACGCACCTACTGGTGTGTGCCCTGCAGTCACTGAACAGTGACCACGCCTCCAAAGCTGAACTGTCCCAAGATGTTGGCTGTGCAAGCGTGGTAACATAAAAATGGGATGTGTGTCAATGCTCTAATTTCTTGCTCAAAGAGTGGCCAAGTTATAAGTAGCAAAAGATTCCAAAATAACATCAGTAATTAAAGTTGAATTTAATGAGCTTTCATGAAATTGTGGAATGTTGTGAAACTGTTGTCGAAGCCATGTCCGCACATTTTGCCCAGTCATACACTTGAGTTGCCATTGTGAAAGAAGTTAAAGGCTGTGTGAAGTGACAATAAGATATCATTTATAGGAGGCTTCATACTAAACATACAATGGTGCCAAGTGCCAGGTCACTATTTTGAGTGATGAACCATGAAGAATAATCATGGACATCACTGCAATAGTCCAAATTGTTGTAATATGACAGGTAAAAACTAGAGCTGATTGACTTAATGGCTTGTGGAAGCACATTCATATTCAGCATTGTTTCTCTACAATGCCACCAACTGAATCTTTAACAACCCTGTAGATAACAATGTATATTTTTACTGTTTGAAAACAGTGGCAGGAAGTGATGCCAAGCCTCAAGCCTTACTACTAGTTGTGCCTTAGGCCACTGTGACAGAAGTGTCTGTATATCCTTAGTCATGGTGGAGTATGATGCTGGGCATCACTGTCAGAGAAGTGTTGGAGGGCTATTGCAGAGCCAGGATGCTAGTGCTGGTAAGTTGATTCAGTGGTGGCAAGTTGTTAGTGAAAGTTAAATTACACAAGTAGAATCAGGTGGCAAAACCTATTAGTCATCCATGAATTTCTGAGCAAATTTTGCCAATTAATAATTTCTAAAGTATCTACAATAAACTTTAACTTACTAAGCCACATTTATCCATCTTAATTAGATTCCAGGGCATATTTACTTTTCTTTAGTGTATACCTGCAATAAGCAGTGGAGCAATAAATATCCAAATATTTTGAAAATGTTCATTCAAGTTTAACAAATAATTAAATTGTGAAATTCTGGACTCCTATAACTTACAGTTTATACAACCAATTACCCCTCTTTTTTTGGTGTTGCTATGAGTCTTCTAAGAAAGTATCCATATAAATGTTTTTAGTAATCTAACTCCAAAGGGGGCTAAGTTGAAAGCATAGAAATATTTACAGAAATGTTCACATGAATAATAATATGCCAGATTATTAGCCCCTTTGACATCCCTGACCCTCATTTAAATGGCATTACTGTTGGTATCCTTTTAGGGCCCCATCCGAACAATACAGATTCCAAATTTCCAGTCTCTAGCTATAATACTGACTGAGTTATGACCAATTAAAAATTAAAGAAAAACTTTCATGAAATTTTGCAACACTTCATGAAATTTCAAGAAAATGTCATGGAATCAGAATTTGTTATTTCACCCAGCTTTATCCAGGGCACTCATCTCTACATCCTCTGCACCTGCACTATCTTGCTACTATCACTCCTTCCTTCTGAGAGTTTCAGACTCTTCTCTATCCTTGAGTCTAATGTTCTCTAAAAACAATCCATACTGAATGTTTTCTCTAATTTGAGGTTCTGATGGCCTTTCTCCCAACATCCTAGTCCTAGAAGATCCTGCATTACCTATCCCCATTACTAACATTTTTAATCAGTCCCTTGCCAGTGGCTCTTTTGTTTCTAGCTGAAAGCATGGTCAGATTGTCCCACTCCACAAAGGAGGCACAACTGATGCCCCAATAAACTACTGTCCCATATCTCTGCTTCCCTCACTCTCCAGATTACTGTAAAGTTTGGTCATTAGGTAGTTCACCAATTTCTATGTGAAATCAGGTTTCATTACTATCTTCCAATTGGGTTTCCACCCCACTCACTCTACTACTGTCTACCTACTCTGAATCACTGATCACATCTACTCACATATAGATACAAATTTGTCGGGCAAATGCAATCTTCCTTGGCCTGGCCAAAGCATGCCATACAGTTAATCACCCATTACTGCTTACCAAACTAGCTATCACCTGTATCTCTGCCTTCACTTTATGCTGGTTCAGCTCATACCTAGCAGACAGGTCCCATTTATGGAACTGTATGGCTAAGTGGATTGGTTGTGGGTTAAGGAGCCTTTCATTCATTGATCAAGGGTTCAAATCCAGCGCAGGTCAATCATGCTCAGAAGCCATTATCACCTGTGGGTTGTTTAGTGGCCTATGTGAACTGAGTTGTGGTGATCTCAGTCCAGTGCACAGTGTGCAGGTGTCTACATCACACAAAACTACCAACATAATTGGCACCACTTGGCACCATTTTTGTCAGTATCATATGAGAGGCCAAGGATTGAATGGGCATGGAGTCTGCACTACCCTCTCACCAATGTGGTGGTCCTTCCATAGCAGGGCTGAAGAACATTGATGGGGCAGTGTGCAGCAGCTTGTACTGTTATTACCTGTGCTGTACCTGTCATGAGGATAAATAGGAGACTTCAGGTCCCAGTGTTGTCAATCCAGCACTTTTCACAAGCATTAAATTCACATACAGAAAAAAAACAACAAAATCATAAAAAGAGATGGGTCCCTATCAATTAAATTAAGGTCATCTATCCTCCTCACCTACCTGACTCACCTGGGTCACCCAGGGGTCAGTTCTCAGATCCTTCCACTTCTCTGTTTTCATTAATGATTTTCCCAGATCCGTAACTGTTTGTATACCCCACATGTATTCTAATTTTGTTATCATAATCTCCTCTGGCTCCTTGCTCTCTTCCACTGAGAAATCACTCCATATCGACTCTAATAAAGTACAAAAGTGGTTCCTTTCCATTAAATTAATCATGAATCAAATGAAAACAGTATGCATGTTTTTGTGGGGCTTAACAGCCCCTTCAACACTGAAGCTACACAACCTCATGTGACCACATTGATTCCATAGCCTTCTACAGATAACTTGCCATGATCCTAGACCAATATCTCAACTACTACCTGCATATAAATTATATTATAGGGAAGTGCTTCTCCAAACTGGGAGCCCTATACAGGGTAAAAAAAAGTCTCCTTCTTAGCACATGGAAAGCTGAAGTTAAACTCTTGATCTTCCCACTGTTTGACTACGAGGACATGGTTTTCTCAGGAGCCTCTGATACTACCCTCTCTAAACTCTCCCTTCATTTCAATGCCTTTTGAAGATTTGTTTTGGCCTACCCTCTCTGTACCCACCATTGCACTATGTACAAGGAGCTAAATTGGACACTTCCCATGTTAAGGCACTTATTCAAGACAGCCCTGCTTGGTGCCAATATTGACTGGACAAACTGCTGGAGTACCTCAGTGAGTTATTCACCTCTTCCTCAAATTTTCCTGTTCAGTTAGGTCAAAGCAAGATAACAGGTTCAAATTCCTCAAAGTAGACACAATATGGCCTGGCACTTATTAGAGATGGACTTGTCTGCAAATGTAATAGCCGTATACCTCATTCACATCCTCATCCAGTTTCCGGTCTGTGAAGGCCAATCTTAAGGAACACTTCAAGGTCCTGCTGACTTATCAAGATGTTCTCAAAGGTGGAACATGATGTTCTGATCAGTGTCCCTAGGGTACTCAGCCAGGTCATGGATGTTATCCTGATCCCGACCTAGACCCATGTTTAGTTATGGATCCTATTAGACCACCATTATTACATGTGATTTGTTTCCTGCCTATTCTCACTATACTTTGATTCTCCAGGCTCTGTCATTGTTTTTCTGCTCTCTCAGGGCCGGGCATTTAGCCTCTCTTTATCACTCCTGGGAATTTATTAAATTGATGTTACATGCTTCAACTGTATATTGCAAAGGCTGCATGAAGTTCATGATGTGTATATTATGTGATAAAAAGCGAGTTTGAATTTCAAAACACCCAGCGGTATTGTATCTATTTGCCTCTGCACATCTCCACAACTGCAGACTTCATATGTTTGTATATTATAACTCCGTGCATTTATTGACTGTATTATCATGCCTGCAGTTTTATACTTCCTTGTTGTTCCCCATTCCCCCAACCCTAGGTTGAAGTTGGAAATGAGTCCTTCTTAGCTCTTTTTGCTGACCTGGTAAAATATGGTACAAATAAATAAAATATACATTTCATCTTCCTCTTATAGAATTTATTAACTATCCTTGAACACCATGTTCAGGCACAAGTTACCAAATTCCTGAGCAGTTCAGATTTCTCTAACTAATTCCAGTCTAATTTTAATACAATTCTCTCTACAGTTCACATCCCTTTTCAGCCTGATCAAATGCTATTGTCACTTATATGGAAAAAGGACACCTGGTTGGAACACATTTTGCTGAGTGAAGGCACTAAAAGGAGTAATACAGTCAAAATTTGCAAAAACATGTTTTGCAGGGTGTTTGGATTCATGTATGTAGTCCTGGTGTGTCCTTCTCTTTGTTTGCTATTAAACTTTTTATTCTAAATTAGCCTGCTAGTTATAGGGTAGTTTTATGGCCCCTGAGGATCTCCAGCTTAGCAAGGTTTCATGCTCCTCTTTTTCTTACAAGGCCTCCTTGCCCATCTGATGGTGATGCATACAGGACCATTAATTCAGCAAATACTAAAGAGAGGAGCCTGATGTTCTGGCCTCCACTAAATAGCTCTAATTCAGTATTTTTGTTTTCTTTGTGTGTGTGTGTGTCATGTCTAGCCAGCAGGAGTAAATGTTTTGCTTTTAAAACTTTTCATTTAATCAATCTACACACCAATAAAAAGCACAAGAATCACCTCAGATCATTAATGCTAAACTTAATAAAGACTCTGTTTTCTTACAGAATAACCTATTCCATTAGCCCTCAAATATTTGCTAAACTGTAAAGGTAGTCACTAGTACTCACTGGATAAGTAATGTTACATAATATCACAGCTTTGCTGTTGTGAATTAACTCTAAACCAGCACTTGCTGAATCCATGCTCCTGGATACATCACTGTCACATGGGACAGGAGGCATTGTAGAAACAAGAAGAGCAACAAACCATACGAAGATGGAGATCCCCGGGGGACATAAAACTACTGTAAAAATTGCAGGCTAAGTTAGAAAACACTCCTAATATCAGACAAAGGGAAGGATACACTAGATGTATACACACAAATCAAAACACTCTGCACAACTATATGTTTTTGCAAATTCTGACTGTACTACTTCTTTAATACTGTCAAGCACATACTGCTAAAAAAAAAAAAAAAAAAAAAAAAAGCTATCCATGCAGGCCTCAGCAGCCTAACAGTCCAATGGTTCCAAATAGGGTTATCAGTAGTGCTGTGTAAAAATAAAAGTCCACCAGCAGAATCACCACGAATGCCAGAATTTCTCTTATAGAAAATTTCTGAATGCACTTTGGCAGCTGTCATGAAATTCAAAGTTCAAACAGTTGAATGAATTATATATTGTGGATTGATGGAAACAGAACTACATAGAACTGATCACTCTGTTATACATAGAACTGTTGAATTAATGTATTCATTGCAAATTGATATGTTATCTGTTCGCAGTTCATTTATTTCATTCTGCAATTTAGCTAGGCAATTTCATTGAACAGGGTGCAAATTCATAATATGCATTCAGAGTATTCAGATTTCACCCAAGTCAGAAATTTGGAAAATATTGTGAAATGTTCACGAAATTGGGTTTTGCAGTGTTTGTTCAGCACTAGTTAAGAGAATACACTGAAAATGAGGTTCTAGTCCTGATCTTTTCAAAAAGTACTAAGGTTCTAATCTTCTTTAGAACGTGAGCCCTTTTGTACAATAGATTGAAAATAAACAAACAGAGAGAGAGAGAGATACTGAGGAGAAAAACATTTGAATAAGACCTGCCTTCTAAGCACAGCAATGACATTCTGTCTCATTGCTCAGTCAGAAAAGAAAGAGAGGCACTGGCTAGCATTCAACATGCAGCTGATAAGAATCCCAATTGATGTGTTGCAGTTTGGCGCAGCTACATGCACAGGTATATAAGCTTCCCATTCTCATATGTGTGGCTCCCTAAAACAATTTAGAATGCAATTCCTGATACTTGGTTTGATTTACAGATTAACATTTTCTGCTTTTGAAACTTCTTAACTAAGAAGCATTTTACCTAGTATTTTCATCCCTGAATACTTTATGCCCATGGGCGTTCTAGTTCTATGTTGGAACTCTTCTAAATTAGAACTTGAATCCCTGGGTTTGAAAAGGGCTCTAATTTTTTTGAACCAGTTCTGACAACCCTAGTTTCAATTATATTTATCTAACCACCTTCATGCAGTACACCTTGGTGGTGCCACCTCTCCACTCATCCACATCTGTACAATTGCCTCTCAGAGCTCACTTCAGGGTCTCCTGCTGTTCTGTATTTTCTTAAATGACCTTCCTAACATTTGCAAATCTGCCTCGACCTACAATACCTTGCCCAATGCCAGTGTACCTAGCTCCCCCAAAGTGGAGTCCAGTTTGCAACATGTCTTAGTTGAGACAAACAGGTGTTTTTTATATAACTGGCTAACACTTGACTACAAAAGGAAAAACAATGGTGTCCATTTTTTTTTAAATCAAACCAAACTCTACCTAAGGACCCCCACAGTCTCACCTTCAATAATCTGCCAGGGCCACTTCTGGACTCTGTGAGTGTTCATGCTAATCTGTCTCCTGTTACTCTCGTTAGACCCTCAGCCTGACTTATCTCTTCATATTGACTATCTTGTGCCCATGTTTCACCCAAAGGCAAACATTTTATAGTAGGGTGCTTTGCACTGCGAAAACTGATCTCAAAATAATCTTTATACTCAGTTGCAAAATTATCAACTAGAGCTATTCCCAAGTCTAGCAAGAATAGACTCTACCTCATTCCTTCTAGATTAATCAACAACGACTACCTTGTACCCACAACCTCTAGGGTCAGCTTGGCTGGCTCTCCTCTGAGATCTGGTGCATATTCCACTGCTTCATATTTCTCAACAAGTTAATTATTGGTGATATGGAAAGCTACCTCTCAGATCTTGTACACCCCTCTAACAACTCAACCTATTCTTTCAGAGCACACAAAGCCAGGTAGCTACAGAGGCCACAGTGTTCTAGGTTTATATGTAAGATGTCCTTTATTTGCTGACTCCCAAACCTGCTGAATAACCTTGCCTATGGAATTAAAGGAGCAAAGTCTACCATTAACCTAACAATACAGTTCAAATTCTATTATTCTGCAGTTGCACGTGTTAGCTATGTAAGCAGGTAACTGAACAGTTGCTAGTTTTCCACATTGCCACATACAATACAATTGACAATGCTGGATGATTATTACATTGTCTAGGTGACAAGGACAATACATTGTAAAGAATCTTATACACAGAGAAAACAATTGTTCTGTTAAGAGCACCCCATCTACCTAATATTTCTACCAATAAATAGATTTGTTAAACCACATAGATTTCTCCTATCTCAAATGTTTTACTAGGGCTCCAGAAACCAGATACTTTACTTCCTACACTATCCTCTTAAACCACCTATTGAACTCCCTAATACAGCTTTGTCTGCTCAGCTCTGTGTGCCACTTAACATTACTGAGTCTGTGACCTACAGTAGTTCTTTAAAGCTTTGTTGCAGGACTGCTAGCCTGGCTCTTCCTATCTCATTTTTACCCACATGGATGTCAACCACCAGTTCCTCCCCACACCTACCAGCAACTTGTCTACCCATGATATAATAGCTGCCACCCTAGCACCAGGCAGACAGCAGACCATGCAGTTCTTTGGGTTATTGCTACTGTATAAATCTCCCCATCTGTAAATTTGAGAACTGAGTACCCTACTACCACAACCTGATGAATACCTTCTCTGACATTAAAGTTAATTCAGTTGGTAGTCCCATCAAACAGGTGTTCTTTCTCTTGATTAGTTAAGGGCAACTAGCTCCATGGCCCTGAGGTGTGGATCATTTGCTTGGCACTCTTGCAACAGAGGTTCTCACCCTCAGCTCAGCCGAAAAGAGCAGGGGCCATCACAGAGGACAAAAGAGCATCACATTTGCATTCTCCTCCCAGTGCATCATGGAGACATGCTCTGCTTGTAGATAATCAATTGGTGGCAGCAGAGGACCACTGCTCACAGTGGTGATGATGTGCTAGTAGGCCTTCCCCTAGCATGGTGATGTGAGCAAGCTTTGGTGGGAGTAGGGATGAGGGAGGGAGAAAAGGGAAAAATAGCATCCCACTCAGTGTGGCAGATGGAGTGTGCCTTGCTCATCACAATGATCTGACCCCTTTGCACACTGATATGCCATCAATCAAATAATGGCTCTTTTGTCAAAAGGTGTGTCAATCTCATTCCATGGCCCTCAGCATGGGAGGAGGGCTCCATGGTAGGGGTAAGCCAGACTCCCTGACCATGTAAGAAGACTTAGGGGAACCCTGAGGCTACAATCAATGGTGCAGGGGGAGTCCAATGATATGTGAAGGGGCAGATGTGCTTGGCTAAAGGAGTGTTGCATTAAGGGGTAAGGTGTAAAGAGCAAAAAGGGACATGCTTACATAAAAAAATTGAAATTAACTGGGACAGCAAAAAGCTTTTGCACAGTTGTTTGCAAATGTAGTTACATAGTAATAGAAAAGCATTCACTGCCTTCAGTTTTTTATAAACAATTAGAAGAAGAATCAGCATTTATATAGCACTTTTCATATACAGTGTAACCCAAAGCACTTTACAAGCAATGCTAGACTGGAAGTGAAGTGTCTGAATGTGTAGTGACGGCCATATTGCACATCATCACCCACACACAGCCTGGATAATTGTATGAACTGGTTTTATGGGAAGAGGAATTTTGGCCAGGACACTGGGAATGTCTCCTATTCTTTGTGAAGAGTGCCCTGGGCTCTTTTACTTTTACCTGGACACCCACCAGGACAACTCCAGGATGGGAAGAAGGGACCTTGGTTTAATGTCTCATCTGAAGGATGACACACCCCAGCAGTACAGCACCCCCCAATACTGCACTTGGATGCCAGTGATTTTTTAGGTGCCAGCCCAATCCCGGTGTAGGATGAGAACCCATGACTTTGTGGTCCAGAGGCAGATGTGCAACCAGCTGAGCCACACTGACACCTTTACACCAATTACATAATGGGTAGAGAAAATCCTTACTACTGATTGGCCAAGGCTAGCTGGCACAAGTATATTTAGCTCAGCTTAATGCCTCATGAGAAAAAAGTACCAGTGGGATTTGGAATTTGGGCAATTCACCCTGTTGCCAGTACAAAAATGGCTACCACCATTACTCTTACTGAAAACATTCAAAAGGGCCCTAAAAGTAAAACCACCTTAAACTATAAAGCAGAAATAAACACATTCCTTCCTCTCATAATCCTCTTCATATACACTTAAACAAATTAAGAAATAATAAGTACAAGGCATAGATTTATTTTCTGTTTTTTCCTTGGTAAATATGAAATATCCCCTCCTTATCAGCTTGACTAGACAATCTCTGCTACTTACCCTGCCACAGCTGTGACTTTTGTTCCATATAAAGCCTTTTGTTGTGTAAGGGTATGGGAATTCATGTTCTTTATAAGTAGACATTCAATCTAATAACTGTGTAGAAAAATAGATGACTGACATATGGGGAGGCACTGTTTTTGCTAGTTATTTTTAACAAAAGAAAACATTTTTTAACTAAAAATAAACTGCCATTTTTCATTTAAAATTGTTTCTAATTTTGTGTGGTCTAGGCTGGCTGTAAGGCCCTCTACCTGTGACATTAGGACTGATGTGTTTTATTGCTTCCCTAGCATATAGTACTTCATGGCAGCACAAGATAACACTTTGTAAGGGTATACAGGCTTTTAAGAAGCCAGCTTTTGTTCTTTCGTGGTGACTGGTATGTACTTCCCATGGTGCTTCGCATTAGTGGTGTATGTGCAGTATTATATTTATTTTACCTACAAGTATATCTAGCTCTGGAATAACTAGGCATTAAAGACTCATCAGTTGATACAGTTCACTGAATGATTTCAACTGCTGAATGAGGAAATACTTTAACTGCCCATTGCTTTTCCTATTTTTTTCATAACCCTCTAGCTACTTAAATAAAGAGATGTGTGTCAATGCATTTTATATTCATAGCATATATGCTACATATGGCTAATGTTTTAGAATATCTCACATTCCTCATGAATGTTCACTTTAATTTCCACATCACATTGTACCTGCATGTTCACCTAAAAGCATATTATACTGTGCTGTGCTGCTGCTGTACCATACCAGGTTTTAATTTTGTATTGCAGTATCATTGGGGCTGCAGTGGCAGAGCCCTGCAGACCTCTTGCTTTCAGCAAAGGACTCAGCCCATTCATTCTGGCTGAACAACATGTTAGAGTTGCAAAACAGTCACCTCCACATCCATGAAGCACTCTGCTAGCTGTCTTCATTGGCAGTCGTGTTGTACTATTTTTCTTTGTCAGTTGTCACAGCGGAACACAGCACACACTACCGTGTTCAAAATGATCACCAAATGGTACTGCAAATGGGCAACTATCAGTGCATGTGCAATAGAGAGCAGAAGCCATCTTGGTCATGATGGAGTGTGCCATGTTCCATTGTGACCTCCAGTTTTTTGGTGGTGTTTAAAATTATGCATATCCCCCCACCCAACCCTCCTTCTCAGCAACCACCACCTCACATACACCCAGAAGCATAACAAAGACACTTTTGGTGTCCAATTCCCCAGTGTCACAATTGCCCCCCCAAAGCATAACAATGACACTGGGGGTGTCCACTCCAGGTATCATGATCATGTTCCCTAGCTTTTTCTTTCCTTGACACACCCGACCCTCTCTCTGAGCATCCACCAACCCCACCCCACCCCAGAAACATGACAGTGACACTGGGGGTGCCCAATCCATCAGTTTCCATTGGCCCTTTCTTATATGTATTTTATTCTCCACCCACCCAACCCTCTCTCTCAGCACCTCCCCACTTCCACCCCCAGAAACATAACAGTGGCACTGGGGTGCCCAATTCCCCAGTGTCATGATCGGGAATCCTCAGTTGTTTTTTTTTCTTTTTTTAACTGTAAAAAGAAAACCATTCATCAATGTCTTTTGCAGCCATTCTTTACCCACCATCCAATCCTCAACATCCACCACCACTGATCCCCCCCCACACCCTTACTTAACCATTGGGGGTCCAACACTTTAATCCTCTCTGGACCTCAGGCATGTCTTCACTCTTCAAAGCTGGACTGCCAACTAAAGAAACAGATATGCAGTTCGATGTATTTCAATTGGGATTTGAACTTAGTGGCATAACCTGGCCATTTTTGCATATTTTTGGCCCAGATTTTCAACATGCCTTTTTTTGGACCCTGCCTCATGAACAATGGCAGTGACATTAGGTAAATCTGTCCTGAAAGGTGATTTTGTGGTACCTGTGTGCATTCACCTTCTGGCAGGAGTTGAACATGTTCTCTGTCCTTGTTCATGAGGTAGGGTCATAAGAAGGCTATTTTGACAATTTAATGCAAACATATTAAAAAAACAATAAAGTTATGAGCCTACATTGCATTTTGCAAACTCAAGCTTGTAACTTTTGTAATTTTCAACATTTCTACCTCAAATTTACAACATAGCCATATCTTTACAGCACCTAATGAATGTGACAGCTGTCATTTTTCACAACCTGGCCAAATGTTTTTTGACATCCCAAAAGGTGATTTTGTGATCTCTGCATGAAATCACCTTTCAGGCAGAAGTTAAAAATTTTCTCTGCCCTTGTTCATGAGGTGGGGTCATAAGAAGGTTATGCTGAAAATTTGGTGTAAAAATATTAAAAAACAAAAAAGTTATGACCCTAAGTTCCATTTTGTGAATGCATTCTCATAACTTTGGTAATTTTCAATATTTTTACCCAAATTTATAACATAGCCATATCTTTACAGTGCCTCATGAATGTGATAGCTGTCATTTTTCACATTGTGGCTCCAATTTTTTTTTTACATCCTGAAAGGTGAATTTGTGGTGTCCGCACAAAACCACCTTTCGAACAAGAGTTGAAAATTTTCTCTGCTCTTGTTCATGAGGTGAGGTCATAAGAAGGCTATGTTACACTTTTGGTGTAAAACTATTAAAAAACAATAAAGTTATGAGCATACATTGCATTTTGTGAATGCAACTTGTAACATTGATAATTTTCAATATTTTTACCCTAAATTTAAACATAGCTGTCATTTTTCATATCCTGGCCAAAATGTGTTTTTTTTTTTTTTTCCTGAAAGGTGATTTTGAAGTCCCTCTGATAAAATCACCTTTTGGGCAGGAGCTGAAAATTTTCTCTGCCATTGTTCATGAGGCGAGGTCATAAGAAGGCTATGTTGAAAACTTTGTGTAAAAATGTTAAAAAACAATAAGGTTATGAACCTACATTGAATTTTGTGAACTCAGGCTAGTAACTTTGGTAATTTTCAATGTTTTTAACCCAAATGTACAACATAGACATGTTTTCACAGCACCTCATGAATGTAACAGTGGCCATTTCTCCAATCCTGGTTTTAGGGTTGCAGTTGATGGAGCCCTGGAGACCTCTTGCATTGAGTAAAACAGTACTCCTGCATTCCTTGCAAATGAACAACATGTTAAGTGTCAAAAAAAGTTGACGCCACTATCAGAACACTCTGCTTGCACTGCACTATTTCTTGAAACATCGGCTCTGGCCAAAGCTTAAGAGTTTCTGATAATCCCCTACCGACAAGAATGCTAGACAGGTCTGTCAACTAAGGCTAAAACACATGTGATGCGCAGTCAGCTCCACTCTGCATAGTTTGAATGTTAGAGTCCTAGGTAAGATCGTTGGGCTCTGATCTGCATGTCTAATGAAAGAAATGCCATAGTGGTAGAAGCCACTGATTGTAGGCTTGTTTTAAATTTACTATCATTTTTTCAAGTTACTTCAGGGTCAGGAACTAGAGCAATGGTTTTCGTTGTTTATTGTGGAGCTACTGAAATAGCATTTTATCTGCTTAAGGTTTGTGATGCAGCTTCAGCCCACCCTCCTTCCTAGTCATTGTTTATAGCCAGACATAATATTGTCAGAGTTTCTGGGTTTGAGACCTCAGGAGTTCCTATGTTTTTTTTGTTTTGTTTTGTTTTTGTTTTAGGGAAAACAAGAGGAGGTGGACATGTAAGACTGCTTAGGGAGGATTTTAAAAAGTTTGGGAGGGATTTGTTGCTTTTTTTGATGGGCGCAGACCTCAGGGCTTACTTTTATGTTTCTATTGTCTAGCCATGAAACGTTTTGTAGATTTAAATTACTGCTCTTAATTAATGCCTAGCTTCTCGCACCCTATGTACCCTTTTTGACATATGAGATAAGCAGTTTCTTTACTTAAACTACCTTGCAACAGTCAGACTGGTCACGGGGCACCAGAGTGAATGCAGAGCCCAAATTCACCTCGTTTGATTTAAATTGAAGCCTTGCCTCCCTTGAAGAGGAAAAGAATACCTAAGCATTCGCCACTTTTCCCCCCTTTAAAATCAGGTCTTTATGAACCAATGTTTTCTTTCTTTCTTTCTCTCCTGAACTCAGGCCACATACTCTCAGCTGACTTTACTGCCATCTTGCCATCCATCTGTATGTCTCCCGGAATAGTAAATCTATGCTGACATACTTAAGCACAAGAAAGAATAGCTCTTGTTTAAGCAAGTAAATACAGAAAAAGCTATTAAAAATGACAACAGTATAAGCAGATCAGAATTTATTAAAATAATATAGAGGATAATGGCTGGCGATCGGGTGATAACCACGCTGTAATCACCTCGAGTGGTTGCTAGGGCAACATGGTAAATCTCGAGAATGCAGCTCGAGAGGTTTACTGTAGCCCTAGCAACCATGAGAGGTGATTTCAGTGTGGTTGTCACCCGATCCCCAGTCATCCTCTTTTATAGTGTATGGTCAAAAAAACACTGTTTGCATTCTATGTGTGAGAATTATGGAACTCTGGTGCATTCTTTTTTGTTGTGCCACTGTTTGGAAGTTCCGAAGTGTGGTTAACAACTTTTAAAATTCTAAATAGTTCATAACAAAGCTGTGTGACTGCTGATTATTGTGGTTAATAGGCACTTACCATACATTATAATGATGTAAGCAACTATCACAGTAACTGTTATACAACCACTGAAACTATCAGGAGTACTGTGATGACTGAAGAGTTAAACTGAAAAGGGAGACATAAGTTCATGTAAGCAATAGGTATAAAGCCAACTTGGAAGAACCATCTTTAAAAGATCTAGCTGCCTTTCAAATGACAAAAATGGGGTGAAAAAGGTGCAAACAAAAAATTAAATGATCATATGTCATCTAGCTTGAATAATTCCCTAACTTGAATGAAAAAGAACTCTTGTCAGCTCGTTCTCTGCATCATCAGTGTGGAAACACTGAATGCCCTTTGAGAAAGCTTTTGATCACTCCCCTATAGAAATACTGTCAGCATGTGTCTTCTTTTTTCTTTCTCATTTGGCTTACCAGGTTTTTATATCTGTCCAGAAACAAAACAGAGATTCACTTTCATGCTTCGATATAGCAGGTATGTCTTGATTCACAGCGATCATCAGGAGAGGAACACAAGCAACATTTTTAAGATAAGCAAATGGCTGAAAACACGGAAATACATTTTGCCATCCTTTCATTAGAAATTGTTGTCAAAGAAGAGTCTTTGACAAGCTGCACAATTATAATTGTTTACCTTCATAAAGTATGCCCCATCTTCATTTTAGCAAAACAACAATTCCAAAAACTAGTCCCCCCAAAAAACATACGTTTATATGTTTTACATAATTAGTCAGAAAATGTAGCCAATTAGTTGTTTACCATTTTTTACAAGACACCTGCCAGTTTGCCAGTTATCATAAAAAAATCACTACCAAGTGGCATAACTCTGATTTATAAAGATGAGCTGTCCATCTCTCCATAAGCACAGTCTAGCACTACGTGTTTACTGTGCCATACCATGCTTGATATTTCTGCTCCAACCTAGACTCCTTCAGCAAGGGTTAAATTTGGTTTTATATAGCATAGTACCTTTCATATAAACTGTATCATAAAATTATTTACAATGCAGAGGGAGCATGTTGGCACACTGGGAGATTCAAACAGCACAAAAATAGAAGAGAGAGAAAGAGAGAGAGACTGAGAGATAGAGAGAGAGAGGAGAGAGAAGGTGAGAGATAACAGAGAGGGTAGACACAGGGAGGTTAAATGACTTGCACCAGGTCATGCAGTGGGAAAGTAGCAGTTGTGGGATTCTTACCTGGATCTTCACTGATGCCTGAAATGATTGGATGACCAGAAGGGGAGTCAATACTTTTATGAACTTTATGGAACATATATACGATTGATCTTACTGGGTGTGTAGTAGTTAAAAATGATCAAGTATCACTGTCAATGACACCATTTCTAATAGACTCATACAGTGCAAAAACTCAACAATATTTTTTGAGTTTCGGTAATTTACTATGCAATGCTGCACTGGAAGTAATCATGATTTTTAGCACCTTGTATTCACACATTTTCAGTGGCATTTTTATATGTAACTAAATTAAAATCAAACTAGTGACTTGCACATTTGTGTTCACTGCTTGCTTTTTTGGTCATTTCCAAATTCTCCACTTATATGCTAATGGAGGTGGACTAGCAGTCACTATATTCACAATAAAGTTGTTGTAATTAGAATGATGGCATAGCTACCATAAACAGATTCTGGTAGCCCCTGCTCTGGGATGTCCAAAGGCTGACTCACTTTATTCTGTGAGGCCAGCTACTTTCAGACATTTATGCCTACAAACCATCTCATTCTAAATAAAAGTGAAATAAGTGATGATTATGTTATTAATGTGGTCTGCAGCAAAAATATTCACTTCATGACAGCAACTCAACCATTATTTATTCCTGACAAGAAGCATAAGTTCAAGCTTTTCATTAAGTCCAGGTGTAAAAATGCCCCCCTAAAATGACCATCCAACTCGCTTCTCTTTTAAGAAGGAGCTCATTCAGGTCTGCTTCCCTCCTGACCAGCTTAATTTTTTTCACTGCTAATCTAAATTAATGTTTTTGTGACACTGATTGTGAGTAAATATGCAATGATAAGGCACTACTGCAGTCCTTTTTCTGGATAGCCCGAACATGCCCTCCTACCTGTACCCTTATTTGACATAGAGACTTTTTCCTACAAAAAAGGAGCTGCATGTACATGTAGTCATGGCTATAACTCTTCATTTCTCATATATGATCTAAACACTGACTGCTTTATCAGTAAACATTTGTCTACATATCTGTAAATACAAACTATTGTTCCCGATACTGTTGCACGCAGACGTTTATACACATACATACACACACACAAACACACACACTGTTTTGAACTGGGTCAGCTCAGTTCAGAGTAGCAAGCTCCAGTGAGAGCTGCCAAGGTTTTGTGAGTCTGTATTTTCATACAGTTAAACTTACCTAACAGGCTCTTTGATGTAGCCTGAGCTGCATTAGTCTACCACTTACACCTCGATTATGCATCCTGATAAAAGGAAAGCTAATTTTGTCTCAACAGGTCACACAAATAAGTGATTTGATTGACCAGTATGCAGTCATAGACAGATTGTATTTATGGGTATTTACATCAGATGCTATCTTTCAAGTTTGTTGCACTCCCCCACACGACCACTAGAGATGCAGCGAAGTTTAACTTCACCAGCGAAGTTGGAGTGAAGTTGTCCTCTCTGCATCACTAAACGCTATGTGAAGTACTCATACAATTACACTACTTTGCCTTGTAATGACTTCGCCCCATTATGACTTCATGTTAAAATGACTTCGTATTCACTTCGCATTGGTTTCTGTAGAATGTGAAGTGAGTCATAACTGAAACAGCCCTCAGATCACATGTGTTACAGTCTGCCAGTCACATGGCTCAGGCAGGAAGTTAATCAAGCAAGACAGTAAAAGTCTTTCACTTTCGCCTTCCCTAGTGTGGGACAGACAGGTTTTGTGAGAGAGGAGACATCTGGGGACAGGTGGGCAGTGCACCCACCTTGCAAACCACCACCATGCACAGTGGGAGGCCAAAGTTGCCAATCAGGGATGGAATGCACCTGCTGTCCCTGCTGGGCAACAGGTGTCAACACAGCATCCACCTGCACGTTGGATCAAGTGTGGTTGGGTCATGGAGCAAGTGGATGCTCCAGAACCTGCAGGGGATGCAGGCAACCCTGCAAGAATGCCTGCCACACAGGCTGATTTGGGCCTGATGTGGAGTGAGTTGGACCACCTGAACAACAGGGTTGCAAAGCTGGAGCAACAGATGGAGTGCATTGAGGTCACCAACTCCAAATTATGGCCATGCTCCAACTGCTGCTCTCACACCATAAAAAGTGGAGCACTAATTTTTGTTTGTCCATGCATCCACTACCCTCTTGATGAAAAAATACTTCCTGATGTTGCTCCGATCAGTCCCCACCATCTTCAAATGTTGCCTCCCTTACATTGTTACATTGTCACATTGTCATGGGTTGAACTTGGGGCAATACTCATGCCATCAGCAACTTCACTACCATCACCGTCAGGGACAACAGCATCTCCAACCATCATTGAAGCAACTGATTGCACTGTGAAAAACATAGTCAGAGAAATCCATTTACTGGCATCAACTGTTCACTTATGCTGCATACTACCATGCCAATGGGCACTTTTGCCAGTTGCAGCAGTGCCATGGCCAGAAACATTATTTTGGATTACACAGAAAGTTCACAACAAATTTAGATTTCAGAACGTTGGGGTGGATGAGAAACCAAAAAACAACAACTGTGGCTTATAGATGCAGATTGAGCCCTAAACAGAAGCACACACACAGACAGATGGAGACTGCTCACTCAGGAGAAGCAGCCACACAGACACAACAACAATGCCTTATCCACTGGTCACACATATCCAAAACTGGAAAAATAATACCTTTTTCAGGTTGAGGGAGGCTCTGCAGTACCATTCCACTACCTAGATAGAATGAAGCAATAAAAAATACTGCAGATGGATAACAGATTCAGAGTGCTGCAATTGCTGTGTGACACAATAAAATGTGTCTGATTTGATGGCATTCACACACACTCACAAACTACAGATAATGTGCAGACAATTTAACAGTTTAGTACACTATATAGCTAAATCTTTTAAACAGAATGAACATATGCACTGCACCATAACAAACATAAAATAATTATCAAAATGTACTTCAAGTATTACAGTAATGTGTGTACATAAACACACAAATACTAACACACACTACTAGTGGCAATAAACCCCTGATTTTGGTTCACATAGGTACGAATGACATAAACAGGACCAATATAAATAATATCAAGAAAGATTTTGATGCTCTCAACAATATCTTGGTAGAAAAAGATTGTACAGTCTGCTTTTCTGAGGTTATGCCAGTACCTAGAGCCACCCTTGACATAACTAACAAGATCAAAGCCCTGAATGAATGGTTAAGAAAATGGTGTTACCAACAGGGAATCACATGTATTACACATTGGGAAAACCTTAATGATAAACTCCCACTGTTCTGTTGGGATGGACTGCACCTTAGCAGACATGGCAGTGTCTTGCTGGGAAAACGTTTTCTATCTGTAATCAATAGTCATTTAAACTAGTTCACCAGGGGGAGAATGGGAAGGTTCCCAGGTCTCTTGACAGGAACTCTACTACAGTAACATCTTGTAATTTTTTATCATTTAATGTACGATCTCTAAACTTGACAAAAATGGCAGAATTAGAAGCCAGATGTAAATTACATAACTATGGCATTGGCTCAGTTACTGAAACTTGGTGGAATTCTGATACTGCTTGGATTAGGAAAATTCTAGGCTATAAGCATTAACATAAAGACCGCCGAGATCAAATTGGTGGAGGGGTCTGTCTTTATGTCAGAAATGACTTTCCCTCCAATCAGACGCTATATGATACAAGTACAGAAAGCATCTGGGTTAATATTCATTTCCCTGGGTATCCCCAAATTACTCTAGGTGCCTGTTATAGGCCCCCATCAGCAGATCATGAATACACAGAAATATTAATCAAAGATATTGCAGTAATGGCTGACCAAGGACATGTAATTATTATGGGTGATTTCAATATGCCATCAATAAATTGGCATACCTGTTCCAGTAATACTCAAATAAAAAATTATTTCACATCTACTGTACACTAGTTGATTTAGGATTGGAACAGCTTGTTAATGAACCCACAAGAGGTAACAACATTCTGGATCTTGTCATTACAAAATTTATTTGATAACAAATCCAATCTTTCTATATTGGACTCTCTTGGTGGTAGTGATCATTATGCCCTTGCATATTCTTTGATCTATAAATATCAGCTACCACATAATTTTTCTCTATTCAAGAATTACTACAGGGCAGATTTCATTGCCATTAATGAGCAGTTAAACAGTATAGCCTGGTGTGAAATTCTTTCACCTCTATCACTTGAGGAAGCTTGGATTTATTTTAAAAACACCATTCTGGACATGAAAAGTAGATTTGTCCCAGATTTAAAAAAAATATAACTCCAAAGGCAAGATCCCTTATGGTTTAATAAAAATATCAAAAAAGCAATTAAAAAAAAGGAACAACTATTTAAGAAACTCAAAAAATCAAATATTAACAACAAGGAAGATATAACATTTAAATACAAACAAGCAGTTAAAAAGCTAAAAAAACATAATACTTTTGTCCAAAAGAAATTTGGAATTTAGGATAGCGCATTCTAAGGATGGGCACAAGTCACTATAGTCATACCTTAATGATAAAAAGAGTTCCAGACAAATTGGTCCTTTAGTGATTAATAATTCTATTTTATCTCAGGATATAGATATTGCTAATTATTTTAATAATTACATCTGTTCAGTAATTACCCCAAGGTTACTCCAGCTTCAATTCCCACTATTGCAGTTAATAACTTGGATTATATTATTTCCCTAGATGATACTTGGATAGTACTTAAATCTATTAATACAACTTCAAGCCCTGGTCCAGATAAAATTAATCATAGGTTCTTACATGCAGCATCTACAGCTTTAGCACTCCCCATAACTATTATATTCAACAAATCACTGAAAGAAGGTCTGATTCCAAATGACTGGCACAAGGCTACTGTGGTCCCTATCTTTAAGAAAGGAAATCGATCAAATCCAGAAATCTACAGACCTATTAGTTTAACATCTGTGTTATCAAAAGTCATGGACAAAAATTGTTAAGACATTTCTTGAAAAAGAAATGGAATTACTAAGACTGAATGATATGACACAGCATGGTTTCAGAAAAGGCCTGTAGTGCACTACAAACTTAATTACCTTTTATGAAAATATTAGCCAGAGTCTTGACCGTAGTATTCCCCAAGACGTAATTCTTCTGGACTATAGTAAGGCCTTCGACAAAGTCTCTCATAATAAACTTGTTATTAAATTACAACTAATAGGATTTTCTGCCATTTTAGTAAATTGGATAAACAACTGGTTGACTAATGGAAGCCAGCAAGTTAAAATTAAAAACACATTATCAGTAGAAAGACATGTCACAAGTGGGGTCTCCCCCAGGGATCTCTGCTTGGATCCACATTATTTAACATCTTTATTTCAGATATGCAGATTAAATCTGCTAATTTCTTGTCAAAACTTGGAGGGAGGGTTGATTCATTACCAAATAGACTCTCACTCATTTATGATTTGAATCATATTGAAGCATGGGCTCTGGATAATGATATGCATTTTAAGATTGACAAGTGTACAGTTTTACATTTTGGTTTATCAAATCCTTTACAGACTTATACCATAAACAATCTTCCTCTGAAAGCATCTGCTTGTGAAAGGGATTTAGATATATTAATTAATAATAAACTGACTTGTAGAGACCACTGTCTCAAAACAGTAACAACCTCTAATTAATTACTTACACGTATAAAATGTATTTTTGTCACAGAAACTCAAGAATGCATTATTCCCATATACAGAAGTCATGTAAGACCTTATATGGATTACGGTTCTCCATTCTGGAGCCCATACTTACTGCAAGATATTCAGGTCCTAGAGAGGGTCCAGAGAAGAGCAACTAAATTAGTTCCCCATTTAGCTTCTAAAGTATATGCCTCAAGATTGAAAATCACAGGCCTACATTCACTCCAGAAAAGGAGAATTAGAGGGGATATTTTACTACTATACAAAGTTCAACAGTCTCAAGAATTGATCCAACAATTTGGACTACAACTCAATAATAGACATATTGTTCCCAGATTACATAATAAACAAATTAATGTAGCTAAACCTAATACAAATAAATGATTAAACTTTTACACTTTAAGGACCTCAGATTATGGAATTCTCTGTCTCAAGAAATTGTGGATTCCCCCTCCTTTGATGTATTTAAATCTAAGCTTGATAAATGTCTCAGAAACACTAGGTCATGAACTAATGTACCACATATATTATGGGGGACAATCTCGATGGGCCTTCGCCTTCTTTTGTCCCAGATACACAGAGTAAACCGAGTAGTACAAAACAGAAAGTCTGCCTTTCTCATTTGAATCTCACTCCACCACAGATACTCCCCTCCCATGAAGCACACTTCAACAGTATCTATCAGTACACAGACTAAATGTTCTAAATTAATGTTTAAAATGCACAGAAAAACAATCAACACTTGATGATCTAAGCACAGTAGGGTTTCCTACAGTTGATGTACTAAATTTGGACCAAAATAATTGGATCGAAAGAGATTTTTGAAAGCTTTTTTGATGGTTTGATTCTCAGAGTTCTGAGATCAAACTGTCTCCAGCTTCCACAACATACACCATGCAGAACTGAGGCTGTGCAAGACAATATAGAGCCCATGTGACCTGCCATCCCATGAATCAATGCAAAATTCACCTCAAATAGCAATATAAAGGTGAAATAAAGTAAAGTCCATTAAAATTAATGGCACTTGGCATTAAAATTAAGGGAAGGCAGTAAAACAAGGGAAAGCAGTACAAAGTGCATTGGTTTCAATGCACTTCACGATAAAAAATAAAGGTGGAGCAATACGCTTTGCATTGTGGAGCACTACACGAATTGGGGGTTAATACGCAAATGCTCCACGTAGTGAAATGAGTGCACTTCGCCCACCTCTAACCACCACCAAGGATCACCATTATTTTGCCTGCTTTATTGTGTGTTTTGCACTTTTGTGTAAAGTGTTAATATCCAGATAAATCATAGTCCTTAAAAATTAATGGCAAACACCATTTTTCCAGTGATGTAGTAGGAGCTTAGATTTTAGTTTGATAGGTTAAGTTTAACAAACATTTGTATTAGAAATAATGTATTTGTGATTATTTCTTGATTCATCACATTTTTATATGAATTTACACTGGTTTTCAAACCACTCCATCTGAATGCCTCTCAACTGAATACCAGTATCACCTTGTGCTATGACATCACAGTAGTCATGACACTAACAGAACTTCAAACTGTTAGCATCAAAATCAGTTATGCTGTTAAGCACATATATGTTGCAGTTCCTGGTTTGACAGCATAGGATTTAGTTTCATAATTTGATGAATGTCTCTGTCCAAATGATGTAGATCTCTGCTTTTTTTCATGTTCTTGTGCCTAATGCTGTGTTCACACAGCGGCTTAGAAAGCAATAAGCAAAAACCAAAATTAATAAATAAACTAAATAAATAAATAGAAACAAAATGACAGTATCCAGGGCCACTGGGGCCAGTATTTCCAGTTCAGTTCATTCCCCCAAATGATCACACAAGCTGTATTCACAGGAAGTAGTATTGGTATTTTTTAATTTACTTAATTATCATTTATATGTGATTACATATAATAAGTTTTTATTTCTTAATTCTATCTGATCAGCAGATGTTCTGTTAACCTCGAACTCACCTCTCTACACAATTCAGAGAAACACACATACATACATACACACATGCACACACACACACACACACGCACACACACTAAACACTGACTGCCTTATCAGTAAACATTTGTCTACATATTATTTTTATTTATATTAACTATTACTCCCAATACTGTTGCACCCAGACTTACACACACACACACACACACACACACACACACACACACACTTGAGTATGCTGCCAGTTGAGTTCAGAGCAGCAAGCTCCAGTGAGAGCTGCCAAGGTTCTGTGAGTCTGTTTTTTCATGCAGTAAAACTTGAATAAAAAGCTCTTTGATGTAGCCCTTGATGCACTAGCCTGCCACTTACATCATACATTCTGATAAAAAAGGTAATTTTGTCTCAATAGATCACACAAATTAGTGATTTGATTGACTGGTATGCAACTATAGACAGATTGCATTTATGAGTATTTACATCAAATGCTGTTTTTCAACTTTGTTGCCCCCCCCCACTCAACCAATACCAACAATCAATACTATTTTCCTGTTTTATTGTGTGTTTTTTCCTTTGTGTAAAGTTTTAATACCAGATAAATCACTTTTGTTTTAGCCATCTCTCGGAATTACTGTTGGGTGACTAACCGTAAAGATCAATGGCAAACACCATTTTTCCAGTGATGTGGTAGGAGTTTAGATATTGCTTTTAAAGGTTTAGTTTTCAATAACTGAAGGATAGTCAATGTAATGTTTGTTTTTTACTGCTTGCTTTTTTGTCCTTTTCAAATTCTCCACTTATGTGCTAAAAGAGATAGGAAATGAAATAAGGAGTTTTATCACAATCAAATAAATCATATTAAGATTCTATATCCGAGTGTTTCATTTATAATATTGAAACATTATCTGACCTTATCGATGCATCTCACCAGCTGATCACACTCAAAGCTTTTCACACACTAAAGTGGCTTTTTTTTTGTTACACTGCCAGATGCCAGTGCATGACATGCTTTCAAAGGTTGATGTCACTCACTCCCAATGCCATTTTGTGTATTGGTAGCAAGGATTTTATAACACAAGTTCATTTCCTTGCATAATATTGGATTGTCATTCTTACACTACTGATGTTGGCTGGGCACCTTGGTAGAGGACGATGTTGGGGATTACTTGCTTCCCAGACCCTCTGCATTCTTATGCTTGCTATTTCCCATGTAACAGTTAAGGGCAGATTGGTAGAGTCATGGACAGCAGTGATTCTGATGGTGACAGTTAGGGAAGCAGGAGTGTGGAGGGAACAGTCTGTCGATTTGATTTAAAAAAGAAACAATCAACAAGTAACAATCCGGTTTTCCTTTTTCTATGAGAATTCCTTGATTAGTGCTGATTGCACAAACAATTGTGAGGGAGGGTTCTCAATTCCCTTTACTGTCCTAAGCTGCCACATACATCAGTGGACCTTGAGAAAATAGAAAGCAATTGCAAGTTCTACACAATTATGCTACCAGTAATCAACAGACTTGCACATTTATATGAAATTAGGAGTTTTTTTCATAATCAAATAAATTATATTAATTAAGATTCTGTTTTATTGAGGTGGTGGGAGAGGACGTGGATTGAAGGATCCACGATGACCACATAGGAACTGCTGCATGGCAGACACTCTAACTCTTCACTCAATATGCAAAGATCTTTAAAGAAGAAACACAGGTTAAGTGGTTCCATATGCAGCAATAAAACAACAATAAACAGTTAAATACTAAGCTGAAGTACTGAGAGGAAAACAATATGTCCAGAGCATACCAGATAATTAAGAATTTGTTGGAACCAGGAAGTAAATTAAAAAAAAGAACAGAGAAACCAGCAAAACAACTGAGGACAGAGGATCAGCAATAATCAGGCAACATACTGACATGGGCAAGACTACAATAACAAAAGCTAAATCTGTTCTGTACCTCATCTCGATCCCACCTCAACTCAGTGCTGTCCCCACTGCCAAATACACCTATTGGAAGAGACATGTGTCTATGAAAAAATCCAGCAATCTCAGACAAAATGGAGGAGCTGAAGCAAAAAGGAAAGAGGATGCTACAGATGAAAGGAAACTCAAGAATTGCGACAGAACTCAGTGCAGAAAATACAATATCAACTCTTACCACCACAGAAGAATCTGAAGGTAATGATAGTGATATTGAAAGTGAAAGCTTTGAAAACACCAAAGTGGGAGGGGATGTAAATGAAATGGAACAGACAAAAATTGGGAATTACTTATGGAACAATTGCCACAACAGGGGAAAAATAAAAACAGACAAGAAAGACAAAAAGACCACCCCCATATCATTATTGAAAAAATTATGTCTTTGAAACTTTAAAACACTTCAAAAATGAGACCAAAGCAGATATACAAATAGGCTTTGATTCATTTACTTCTATGGTCTCTAAACAAATCAGTTAATGACTTAACACTGCAGATACAAACTTTGAGCATTAGAACTGGGGATGCTGAACAAAGAACTAGTGATGTAGAAGGCCAATTAAAACCATTAACTTCTCAAGTTACACACCACACAACCCAACTTAAGGCTACAACAAAAAATAACATATTTGGAAGACTGTTTGAGAAGAAATAACCTAAAACTGGTAAATGTACCTGAAGAAGTAGAGGGGAGACCCCATTCCATATATTGAAAAGCTTCTGACACAAGAGGAAGGATTAACATACCCTGAACAAAAGATAATTATAGGTAGAGCTCATCAAGGTGGACCAGCTAAACCAAATCTTGCTGCCAATATACACAGACCATACATCAGACCAATTTTTATTAAACCACATTATTTTATGGATCACATGCAGAGAAAGGACTAAACGGAGAGGGTTTCTCATTTTCAGCATACCCAGATTTCAGTTACAAAACAATACAAACCAGAAGATCCTTTGAGCAGGCTAAAACAACGTTGAGAGATCGAGGAATTAGATTTTCCATTGTAATACCTGCCACACTTAAGTTTTTTCATGCCAGAAAAGTGCAATTTTTCACCAACAACATTTAAAAAACAAAGGAAGTACAATTGCATGGGAAATAGGGTACAAGAAAGTGTGTGTGTAGGGGGCAGGAATGAAAAGATAGCTAGAAACTGGAAAAAGAGGTTTATGAAAAATAACTTAAAAAGGGGGTGGAGAAAATAGAGTGAGGTGTCGAGTGCATAAGCTGGGATGTAATAACCAGGTGGATCCAAGTTTGACCACTCAAGAAGATGCATGGGAGAGGGAGGGGGGTTATCACCATCAGCATGAATATGGAGAATTTAACAGAGCAAAGCTGAAGTGGCAAATATATGAAAGATTAAATCAAAATCATACTACCATGGTGGAACCATGGGGCAGGGGGGATGGGGATTCTTGGATATTAAGGTTATTTAAAAAATCTAGTAGAGATAGAGGGCAGGGGAATCTGGGTCATAGGAGCAAACAGCAAAATAAATGTGGAACAACAACTGACCAGAAATACAGGAATACAATGGATTTTTAGTTAAGGCAACCAACAATTGTTACTCGGATAGAAAATGTTATGCATATAATTTTTTCATTAACTAGAATGGCAAAAATACATAAGTTGTTGACATGGAATGTTAAAGGGCTTAAAGATCGCACTAAAAGCAGGAAAATATTCAGTTACATTAATAAACAATATAAAAATTGCATGCTATTTCATGAAACGCATTTATCAACAGAAGAATTCAATTATTTAAGCAAAAGATGGGGTTCTGGTATTAATGCACCATATACTAATAATCCAAGGGGTGTTATGATTTTTTTTTCAAACGTAATTCAGGATATGATATTATTTGGTAGTATGTTGACAAAGAAAGGAGATATATCATTGTGGAAGTACAAAAACAGGGCATACAATTTACTATAGCCAATGTTTATGGTCCTAATGAGAATTCTCCAAGTTTTTATAAAGAACTCATGCTTAAACTGTATACATTTTGGTACACCATGGATCACTGGAGGGGATTTTATTTACCAACGAGCAATGCACTAGATAGACCTAACCTTACTCCATCCAGATTACCATCTGCTACAAGTAGCAATCTCTTTTTTAATTTTTTACGTGAATGCCCAGATTAGTGATGTAGCACAAACGACTGTGAGGGAAGGTTCTCGATTCTCTTTTCTGTCCTGAGCTGCCATCTACATCAGTGGGCCCTGAGAAAATAGAAAGCAACTGCCAATATGTCTACACAGTTTTATTACCAATAATCAGCAGACTCTCACATTTATCACATTTATTGTTTTTTTAATTTTTGGAGGACTCTTCACTGCTGCAAGCTGGTTTCCTAGACAGAATATTTGTATCTGCAACACATGCTGGAAGGGTGCCCCTCAGTCAATTCATTAATTTTATTTAACACTTTTTGTAGTAAAGTACAGTTACAAAGTATTTTGAACCAGGTTGTAGCAGTGACAATGTTCTTACTCCAGACTCTGCTGTCTATGAATCTACCACTGTGCCCTGAACAGTTAGAGAGGGAATAGGAGACACACGACTGAAGCAGGTCCAGGCTTTCAGTCTCCCTAACACACACAATACCCACTAGCATGTAAGACTTAGGTACTCATAGGAAGATAGCATGCTAGCTGAACAGATAAACCTGTCAGGTGGTCAGTCATAACTACAGCATAATAAATACACAAACATACAAGCACACACACACACACACACACACACACACACAATTTCACTCACTCAGATACATGGACTAGTTTGAAAGATTGTGAGAATTACATTCAGATTTGAATGTGTGAACAGAATGAGGTGTATTTGTCAAAGCAAAAGTAATACCAACATACAAACATACAGTACAAAATAAAGCCAGCAGATACAGGCCAAATGGTCTATCTAGTCTGCTTGAAAGTGCAGCCACTGGGTTACACCCCAGCTGCCTCCCCTACCCACCTCTTTGTCCTGTCCTTCCATCTCCGACTGTTATTCTGCCTTTGATGCTGTCCCACTCCTTTTAAATCTGTCCACTGAATTCAGAGAGACCTGCTCTTCAGGGAGTACATTCCATTCCACCACTATTCTCTTTGTGAAGTAATACCTCCTCATCTCTCTTCTGAAACTCCCCCCACCCCAGTTTCATACAGTGTCCTCTTGTGATCCCTCCCTTCCTAAGCCAGAACATTCCCTCCATATTATACCTATTTATCCCCTTTAGGTACTTAAAGATCTCAATCATGCCCCCCACCCCATTTCTTCTTTCCACTAGGGAGTATATGTTGAGGTCCCTCAGCCTGTCCTTAAAGGACTTCCGTAGCATCCACCTTATCATTTTGGTTGCCCTCCTCTGGACCCCCTCTTTAAGTAGGGATGTCAAAACTGCATGCAGTTCTCCAAATGAGGTCTCACCAGTAACCTGTACAGAGGCAGGATAACTTTCTTGCTCATTGAGGTGATCACCCTGGCAATACATCCCAGCATTTTGCTGGCTTTGGCTGCTGCTCTCCTGCACTGTTCCAAGTGGTTTAAGTTCTCAGTTACCATCACTCCAGATCCTTTTCACCTTCAGAGACCTGTAGCTAAACTCCCCCCAGTTGGTAACTGTACCTTGGGTTCCTGGCCCCAAAGTGCATGACTTTACACTTTGTTAGCATTAAAACCCAGCTGGCAAGTTTGTGACCACTTTTCCAGTGTTTCTAAATCCTTTTGGAGCATGCTCTCCTCACCCTTACTGTCCACCACTGCACCTATTTTGGGGTTATCAGTGAATAGGCTCATATTGCTCTCTACCCCCTCTGTGATATCAGCTATGTAGATGTTAAAAAGTACTGGCTCTAGGACTGAGCACTGCGGAACTCTGCTGATGACCACCCAGGGCATTGAGTACTCCCCCACAACCACCACTCTCTGCTGCCTGTTTTTCAGCCAGTTACCTATCCATCCTACCATCTTAGCTCCCAGGGTCCTCCATTTGCCCACCAGTCTGCCATGCAGCACCGAGTCAAAGGCCTTGCTGCAGTCCAAGCACAGGACATAAACTGTCTGGCCCTCATCAAGTGCCCTGGTCACCCAGTCAAAGAAATCAACTAGGTTTTTTTGGCAGGATCTCCCTCTGATGAAACCATGCTGCAGGTCATCCTGTAGGCCAGCTTCCTGCAGGAGTTCCATCAACCTTTCCTTTGTTATGGCCTCCATTAATTTAGACACTAAGGAATGGTCTGTAAAATCCCGGGTCATCCCTAGCACCACTTTTGTGGATGGGTACCACATGTGCCATCCTCCATTCCAGCGGTACACACCCTGACCATACAGAGGTATTGAACACATCTGTCAGGGGCTCTACCAGCACCTCTGCCAGTTTTCTCAGTACTCTAGGATGACTTTTGTCTGTCCCTGGTGCCTTATCTGTCTGTATGGAGTTCCGGCCAGCTGGCACCCTTTCCACTGGGATATCACAGTCTGTTAATCTCTCCTTCTCCTCCCCTTCCTTGAGGAATGAGTCCATTCCCTTCCCTTGCAAACACCAAGCAGAAGTACTCATTCTATACTTCTGCTTGCTCCTTCCCCTTTTCAGCCCACTGCCCAACCTTTTTAATCCTTGTTATGTGCCCCCTGGTTCTGCTTTTTTCCATAATGTATTGAAAGAAGTAGTTCTCCTTTCTTCATCTCGTGTGCAAGCCTTTGCTCCTTCAAGGCCTTGGCTGCCCTCACAGTTCTAGTCACCTTCCTAGATCTCATAGTGTATTACTGTCTTTCTTCCTCCCTGCTGGTTTTCTTATAGGTCCTGAAGGCAGATCTTTTCTGCATTACTCTCTCCTGCACCCTTCTTGTCCACCATCTCTGTTTCTTATATCTCGCTTTCTTGCTAACTCTCCTTGGGCACACGTTTGTTGCCTCGATCAGGGCTGACTTTACAATGTCCCACTTTCCACTGGTGTCCATCTCTGGTTTTATGGTGGCAACATGTTCCCTCACTACAGCTGCCATCTTAACAAAGTCAGCCCTCCTGAAGCCCTCAACCCTGGTTTTGCTTTGATTCCCTTCCTTACCCATAACCATGGAGAACCATACTGTGTTGTGGACACTCCCTGCCAGGGGGTCCTGGATTGTTACATCTTGCACCTGATCTCCTGTCAGCACGAGGTCCAGGATGTTTCCCTCCCTGGTCGGTTCAGTCACCCTCTGCATGAGAAATGCATCCTGAAAACCATCAAGGAAAATCTGTTTCCTTGTGCTGGTGGTGATAGATGTGCTCCAGTCCACTCCTGGCATGTTAAAGTCACCTACCAATACTGTGTTTCCCTTCAGGCAGTGCTCAGAGATGTTTGCCACCCACTCCCTATCTATGCCCTCTATCTGGGATGGGGGTGGTAAGCAACTCCCAATTTAAGCTTCTTCACTTTACTGCCCAGGATGCTGACCCACAAGATCTCTGCTCTTCCCTCTCCTTCTACTACAATTGCTGCTATTATTTGCTTTATGTAGAAAGTCACTTCCCCACCTTTCCCCTTGTCCCAGTCCTTCCTAAGTGGTGTGTACCCTTGGACTGTTAGTTCCCATTCCTGGTTATGGTTTGCCCAAGTTTCAGTCATGGCAGCAATATTTACCCCCCCACCACTATCATTCCGTGGAGCTCAGGTATCTTGTTTTCGAAACTCCTAACATTCAGGGATATCACCCGCCAGCCTTTTTCCTTGCCCATCCTGTCCCCATCCTACACTGTAGCCCTTCATTTACTGAGTTGTGCTCATTTCCTGTGATGCCATTTTTTTTGGGGGGGTTGCCTCCCTTGTCTTGTATCCCAGACTGTCCACTTGATGTGTGCCCCCCACTTCTTTAGTTTAAATTATAGGCCTCGAGAATAAACTCCCCCATTTTCTGTTTCAGCATCCTTGTTCCTTCCTTACTCAGGTGTATTCTGTCTGGTGCATATAGATTATTGTCCTCTTATGTTGTCCCCCAGTTCCTCAGCAGGCTAAACACCATCTTCCCACACCACTCTGCTAGTCAGTCATTAAAGTCCTTTATTCTCTGCTTCCTCTGTGTGCTTGTCTTTAGAACCAGGAAGACTTCTGAGAAAGCGATTGACTGGAATTCATTTCCACAAACCCTGGCAATCTCTTTGAATCTGGCCTGTAGCTCCAGAAGACTATGCCCATCCAGGTTGTCTGTGCAGAGATGTAGCACCAAGTGCAGTTTTTCTCTCTGCACTGTACTGACTAACAGTTCAATGTTATGAGCTCTGGCTATAGGGTGAAAACCCAGACTGGAGACATCTTGCACTTTGAATGAAAGACCTAAATTAACACCAGCACTATTAAAGTTAAAAAAAATGCATTGAGGTGAGTGTATTCAAAAAAGAGAAAGAAATAAACATATATAGATGTTTAATATTTTTTTTATGTAAAATTTAAGTGTTTAAGTTGTGTGTTTGTAGGTTGCAGGACAATATTATGGAAATTAAGAAGCCTGTTCATTATTTAAAAGAGTGTGTTTCTTGGGAATAGTATCATTTTGGTAAAGTATCTAATATCAGGTCATCTGGTCACTGACAGAATCATTTGCGCTTTCAGACTGCATTTAGATGGGCCAGCTGGATTATTTTTTTGTTTGTTTTATTTAGACACTGTACATGCAATCATTTAGTCTATATATGTGTTCTGTGTTGAACATTTTCTCTGCCCTTTTTCATGAGGCAGGCTATGCAGAAAATTTGGTGTAAAAATATTTAAAAACAAATCAGTATTTTTACCACAAATTCCTTGGCTGCAGCCCTCTCAGCTCTGGCCAGAATTTGTTTCTATAGCATTCTGTCTGCATCAGTCTGCTGCTATCATTCAATATGGTACTTGCTGTTGTCCTTGGGATGCCTTTATGTGAAGGCTGGGCAAAAAGTCAGCCCAGTGGTTCGATGGGTAGCAGGTTGTACCTCAACCCTGCTGGACATTGTAAAACCATGCATGCTCTGTATTTTTTTATGCCCATTTTATTTTAGAGGGTCATCCATTTGCTTCAACAGTAATGCAGCTGTTATTTCACTGGCCACCCCACTAATTCCAGACCTGGCAGCCACTGCATGGCTGAAGCCCTAAGTATCCCTCTATTTTTGTAGCCTTTTGCTGCCACTACAATCATTCTTTCTGCTTCTGCTGATATCAACAGTTGCAAAGACTCACCATCCATTCCTCGATGACCTCCATTTTTTTCCTCAGCTGGCACTGGAATGACCCTTCTGAGTCTTGAATAACTTTCATAAGCAGTCTGCTAAAGGACTGTTTTATTGTTTCTGCTTCTGGGGTCCTTTTTTAGCCTTCCTGTGTCTATCTCCTTTATTGTTCCTGACTTCTTCATATCTCAGCCTTCTGTACTTTGAATTCTTCTGGCCAGTGACATCCATTCTTTTCTCAGCTGCCCCCTTCAATCAGTCACATGTTCATTGCTGCTACCATGCCATTCATATGAGCCCTGCTTTTATTTTCCTGAATCCACAAGATTACATTCAATAGGCTCACTCTGTCCAGAGTTTGTTTCCTGCTGGGTCTTTGCTTTCTGCCCTGTTTTGACATGGCCATGCCTGTCCTTCATTTCCTGTGAGGCATCCCCAATGCAAGTTTTCCTGTGCTTGTGTTAATGCTGCCCTCAAGTTTCTCACATTTGCATTAATCCCATATGCAAGTTACCACACACTTGCATTAAATCTGCACACAGATTCCTTCACACTTTTGTTACTTCAGTATGCAACTCCGTACACTTGCAATATATTGCAAGCAAGTTATGGTTCATCCACTATGCTGTGACAGGGAACAGGATGATGGCATTTAGAGTGCCATGAAAATGATGACATTACACAAACAATTGCAGCAATAAGCTGACAGTGGAGAGAGCACCCCTACACACAACAAACTGCAAATGTTACCTGCAAAATATGTACAAGACACATAGATCTGTTGAAAACAATGGTATTTCAGGGGTCTATGGCATCTGCACTGCCCAGTGCAGGGGGGGGTGTCAATCCTCCACACACCCAGAATGTAATATATCCTGAGCTGCGCATAAAGTGGGTACCTGTGGAATAGATGGAGGTCAGACAGTGTATTAGTATGTAGTGAATTTATTGAGGGGGTCTTTTTTTTATAGCAGACCAGTTTCCCAATACAAATAGCCACCTGATCAGGTACATTGCTATGCCTCCAGACTATGGGACAGAGACAGGATCTCAGGTTTAGTAGTGGGTAGCCATCTGGGAACAAGTGACCACCAAACAGTGTGGTTCATGATAAACTTAGGTGTAGAGTCAAGCCATACAAAAGTGAAGGTACTGGAGTTCAGGACAGCTGATTTTGTCAAAATGGGAGAGTTCCTCAGAAAAGCATTAGCAAACAGGCAAGAAGGTGGGTTGGAGCAACAATGGAGAAACATCAAAACTGCCATCGCAAAGGCCACAAGCCTTTGTGTGAAAAAAATAAACAAATCAAAACAAAACAAAAAAACATTATGGTTCTCAAAAGAAGTGGCAGGGAAGGTTAGGGAGGAAAAATATAGCATTCGGGAAGTATAAGGAAACACAGAAGGAACTGGACAAAGAACTGTGCCAGTTAAAACAGAAGGAAGTGGGGAAGGCAGTCAGAATAGCAAAGGCCCAAACTGAGGAAAAGATAGCCAATTCAGTTAAGAAGGGGGATAAAACCTTTTACAGGTATATTAGGGAGCAACAAAAGACTAAGGCAGGGATAATGAGGCTAAATAAAGAGGAGGGTGGTTTGACAGAGAGGGACAGTGAAAAAGCAGGGGTACTGAATGAATACTTCTGCTCAGTATTCACAAAGGAAGAGGAGGAGGTGGTACCTAATCCAGTCAATTGATGCTCTCTTGACAGGGGGGTTGATATCAGACCATTCACAGAAGAAAGGGTTCTGAAAGAACTCCTAAAACTGAAGGTGGACAAAGCAATGGGACCTGATGGAATTCACCCCAGAATTCTAAAACAACTAAGGGGAGAACTAGTAACACCACTGGCTACCCTTTTTAACAAATCATGGGAGGATGGTGTAGTACCTGAGGACTGGAGGAGGGTGGATGAGATTCCCCTTCACAAAAGTGGGAGCAAGACAAAGGCAGGAAACTACAGACCTGTCAGTTTGACCTCAGTGGTAGGGAAAATGATGGAATCACTTCTGAAGGAATGAATTGTTGAGTACCTAGAGGCCAGTAGGGCACAAGACCCAAGGCAGCATGGATTTACAGCAGGCAGGTCATGTCAGATGAATCTAATTGATTTATTTGACTGGGTGATCAAAGTAGTAGACCAGGGAGAGGCTGTGGACATGGCCTACCTAGACTTTAGCAAGGCATTTGACACAGTCCCACACAAAATATTAACAAATGAATTAGCCATCCTGGGGCCTGATGGGATTCACCCCAGAATTCTAAAACAACTAAGGGTAGAACTAGTAACACCACTGGCTACCCTTTTTAACAAATCATGGGAGAATGGTGTAGTACCTGAGGACTGGAGGAGGGTGGATGTGATTCCCCTTCACAAAAGTGGGAGCAAGACAAAGGCAGGAAACTATAGACCTGTCAGTTTGACCTCAGTGGTAGGGAAAATGATGGAATCACTTTTGAAGGAAAGAACTGTTGAGTGCCTAGAGGCCAGTGTGGCACAGATCCCAAGGCAGCATGGATTCACAGCAGGAAGGTCATGTCAGATGAATCTAATCGATTTCTTTGACTGAGTGATCAAAGTAGTAGACAAGGGAGGGGCTGAGGACATGGCCTACCTAGACTTTAGCAAGGCATTTGACACAGTCCCACACAAAAGATTAACAAACAAATTAGCCAGCCTGGGAGTGGGTCCCAGGGTGGTGGCCTGGGTAAATCATTGGATGGACAACAGGACACAGAGGGTAGTAGTAAACGGTGTCCACAGTGAAGAAAGGGGGGGTTACTAGTGGGGTACCGCAGGGTTCAGTACTGGGGCCAGTCCTTTTTAATGTCTTTATAAGTGACATTGCAGATGGACTGGAAGAAAAAGTATGTCTCTTTGCAGATGACACAAAGATCTGCAAGAGGAGGGCAACTAAAATGGTTCAGGGTCTACACCAGAAGAAATATGAAGACAGACTAAAGGAGCTTCATATGTATAGCTTCAAGGAAAGAAGGGAGAGGGTGGACATGATAGAAACTTTCAAGCACCTCAAGGGAATCAACAAAATTCAAGAGGGTAGCATCTTTCAAAAAAGAGATGTGCAAGAACAAGGGGACACAACTTGAAGATACAGGGGGAACAGCTCAGAGGTAATGTGAGAAAGTATTTCTGCATGGAGAGGGTTGTAGATGCATGGAACAGTCTTTCTGAGGAGGTCGTGGAGTCAAAAACAGTGGTGGAATTCAAGAATACATGGGATAGACATAAGGCAATTCTAGTGGGGGGTAAGAGGAAGTAGGCTGTTGGTTAAGTAAGATCTGCAGCAGATCCATTAGGTAGGGAAATGGACAGGCTAGGTGGGCCAAGCGGTCCTTATCTGCCATCAAATTCTATGTTTCTATGTTTACGGTAGCAGCTCCTGTGGCATTTCTGTGAGCTCATTCCATACACCTTGCAGGGCAGTACTCTACATATTCCCAATAGGTTCCCCCCACAGCAACATTCCTTGTAGCAGATAATTCACACCACCTACCCACCTGTAACAACCTGTGTAAAGAGAACAGCCTGAACCAGTGGAACATGCACTCCACCACACTAAACCTTTCCCTGGCCCACAGGTCACTGGCACTCTAAAATCCCAGTCACATACATCATGGACCAAACTAAGCCTTTGCCGGTTGCACAAGTGACACACTGTGTAAAATCCCAGTCACCATCATTATGGCCACTATAATGCTGGTACTCATATGCCAGTGACCTCAGTGCCTCTCCCCTATAATGGTATACCACAAGTTACCATGCACTTTATTTATTTAAAACATTTTTCACCAGTTGAGCAAATAGAGCCCATAGGTGGGAGAGGGGTCACTTCCACTTATGACCTGGGGTGGGGGAGGGAAGGGTGGCATAAGAAGGCATTAAGTCTACATGTATGTTCCTGGCAGTTGCAATAATTCTGCATAGAAGTAGCCCTACACTTGCATACATCAATTCCACACACAAATTCCCACAAATATACTGCTATATCCATGTTTACTCCAGCGACGTTTCATGGACATGCACCCCTGATTGCACAGAAGAGCATGCACCTTCATTGTACTTTGAGCTTTTACCACATTCTACAACTATGATGAGCCAGACAAGTCCTCCAAAGGCTCATGTTAAGCAGTTCTCCTCTGGACCCTTTTGATTTGTAGTTTAGTGCTGCAGCTGTTAAGCTATGGTTATTCTGCCAGATGGCAATTTGACTGTTCCTTGTCCATCAACTGCTACTTTGAGTAACCTTTCCCAACACACGTCTCCTTTACTCTAGGCTATGCACTGTTAATTCCCCCTCACCAGCTACAGCTGCATGCCCACAGTTATCCTGCCCCTCGGTAAATTGATTTGTTTGCATCCCATGGCTGCAGCACTGAACAGCCATGTTACTACCTCTGTTCTCATCATATGTTCATCAAGATTTTTTTGCAATAAACTTTATTTTATTAAATTTTGAAACACACAAAAGGGATAACAACAGTAGGAAACATCATACAAACCCACCATGTAGTAAAGAGACAGGGAAAAAAACAATAAAAACCGAACACTAAGGAGTATCACAAATAAGGATATACAACCATGACTATAACAATAACAATAAGAAGGGTGATAACAAAGGAAGAGAAGAAAAAAGAAAAAAAACTCACCCCCACTCTCCCTAACCCCCTTCCCACCTCCCCTTTTCATGTAAATAGGTGAATCAAGTGAAATGATAATCACAAGGCAGATAAAGACAGCATATGTTCAAGAGAATAGGAAATCAAAACCCTAGATATACTTCTGCCTTTAGTAAGGGGGACCATAAAAAAAGAGGTAACTAAGGCCCATGCATAATATAGGAATATATGGGTGTCAAGCAGGTCTGGAATTGACATCATGTGTGCCTGGAGAGGGTGATTTCATGTTCTACATTGTATGCACAAAGGAGTTTCTGAAGCCATTCAGCATATGAAAGCATCCAATCCCCCTCCAAAGTATCTTAATGACTAATGTGATAACTAGAGAAATTGGGCTATATATAATTTCTCATGTTTTGTGGAGATGGGCGAATAGTCCCCCTAGAAGACAGACCTCCTGTATGAAATAGATAGAATGATTGAAAAAAGGGATTGGTGCTTCCTTCACAAGGGCCCAGAGATATCTGGCTCTTGGGCAGATCCAAATGTTCAAGATTTGTCGCATATTGTACATCCAGACTACCATATTTTCTACCTACCTTATGTTACACAAGGCTACTCCTTAGAAATCCATATTATTTTTCTCATCCTTACTCATGTCTACTGCATTGAGCATATGCTCTCTGATATGAGGTATGGAAAAAACAGTAGGTAACATTTCCTCTATCACTCTGACACCAACTCTCAGGCTCTCCTGTACATGCTGCAACCACACAACTGTGGCTCATCTGCTTCCTAGCTTGTTGAATTTGTTGTGTTCTGTGGTGTTTACCTGGCTCAAAATTGATCCATTGCAGCCTCTACATACTGTAGGCTAACTTTTGATTTGGGCTTGCACCTTCAGTCTGCTGCTTCTTTCAAAATTGTATCCAATAGCATTTCAAGGTGGTCACACAGCTCGTCCCCTCAAAGCTCAACATTAACACCATCTAATCACAGGGCCTCCCCATCAGTCTATCTTCTTCCCTGTATTCTCTCAAACCACTCATACAGGCACACTGCACAAAAGCATACTTAGACATTATAACCATCATGCCATGTCCTATCCATCCCCTTCTCTGCTATTTTATCTGTTTTATCCATATTTGTCTACTTGATTGTATAGTTCATAACTTGGTGTACTGTGTAATCCAAATTTAGTATTTCACTGATACTATAAGAATGTCTTTCCATACATTGCTGGCATGCTCCCTTAGCTCTTGACCTGGTTAACCCATGACCAGTGTACATTAGAAGTGTTGCAAAGTTAAACTTTGCCAATAAAGTTCACACAAAGCACCAAAAATTCATGCTTCGCAGAATTCAGAGTTTTTGGAACACTCCGAAACTTCAATTTGCATGATTTGCACAAAATTGTCAGTGAAATTCACCTTTTTTTAATGTGAAATGTGAATTTTGTGGGCAGAGCACAACATTTTCGGTTGGAATTTCACACTCTGCAGCAAAATCCACAAATTAACTCATGGAGCGAATTTTGCAGTCTACATACGCCTCTAGTGTACATGCACACTTCTTACATTGTTTTTGTCTTTCTCTGAAATTCATATCTTGTATGTGATTTTATTGTACATGTTCATAAACCTACTGTTGTCACTTTGTTATTGCTTGATCACTCCCTGTTGTATCTCCTCCTCCTCTGGATCATATCTGGAAATGAACTCCAGATCAGTGTTCCTATCCCAATCGCCAAATTTGAAATAGTAAACTGCCCTATTTCACCACTATGTCATATTCACGCCTATGACTCCATATGGAAGTATGTTTTACAAGTTCATATATATTCATATTCTGGGCTAGTCCTTTACTCATATCATGATACTCAGCCCACCCCGATGTCTACAGGACCATTCCCTCAACTTTGTTTGTGACCTGTTGTGGGCTTTACTTGTATGCTCAGCACCTTTCAATAGCTAAAGCCTCTCAAGAGTAAAACTGCTCATATCCCCATCAAGACCTTTTTCTGTTACTCCCTGCACTTCTGGCCTTATGCCTCAAGGGTTCATCAAATATTTAGTTATCTGGGAGCCTTCACTCTGAGAGTCTGGGCTTCTTTATCACTAGGCTGTACCTAGAGTCTCCATTTTGAGGGTCTAATTCTCTTACATGAGATGGAAGGAAAGCCTACCATAGTTTCCTTCTGTTCAAAGTGTTGAGTGGCAGGTGGTAGTTAGAGTAACTTCCTAATCTGATATAACAAGAAGTGATATTTCTACTTGATTTAGTTAATTCATAAGGTGGCCTAGAGGAATGTTGACATTGGCCTTGGTTATCCTGAAGTTTACTCCATGGGTGATTCCTCTACTCTGAGCCAATGGCCATAACAGTTACTGTAGGTAACATTCTCCAATTGGGATTAGGTTAAACTTTAAGTTGTTAAAATGCCTGGAGCTCAGGTTGGATGCAGGCATGCATTCATGGCTTCTCTGTCTTTCTCCTTCAGAAATCATGCCCAGTAGTTGTCATCCACAGTTTGGGGGCCTTCTTTCTAAGGGGTATTTATTTAGATGATATTGTCACTTTGGCATCTCTAGAAAAGGTAACCTCCCCAAGAGGGACCCTTGCATCTTAAAAGGGTAGTTATCCTTGCGAGACAGAAAGAAAGGGTCTCCACTAAAGTTCACATTTCCACAAGCACTCTATACAGTTCCAGTCATGCAATCTCATGACCTAGTATTCTAAAAAAAAATTGACAACCATTCCTCATATGTCATCATATTCAAGTCACCAAATAGCCCTGTGAATAAATAAGATGCTACTTCTCAATGACTTTTATCCTTTTGGGCAAAACCTCCGACTTGAAAATAAATATACAATATATGCATTTTCACATACCTTTAATATGTAGAATGAACATTAATAACATGATCTTTGACAGAGCAACTTATGCCCCAAGGAAAACTTAAAAAAAGAAATATTTAGATATGGCACCACATACATTTCGTGTTTTCTGTAATTACTTTCCTCTGTCACTTTTTACTATGTCCACCAGAATAAATACAAAATCTGTGACTCAACATAAGAAATAAGACATGACAGCAAATTGGTTGTCTGGGTTATTGCATGCCCAGATTGGTGGTGAGGCAGAAGAAGCATGTACCAAATTCCTACAGAACCTCAAAGTTCTTTAAACCCAGACAACCACAACCTGGCATGTTTTAATGTGCTTATAAAATAGGTAAACTCAGAAACAATATTTAAAAAAAAAACAAGAAAATGCCCACCATTTGTATTAGTAACAGGTATTTTATTTTGTTAAAAGAAACTTGTAAAAACTTGCCCCACTCCTCTGTCAATTATCTGTCTTTCCAAACATTCCATAGATGGCATGTCTGTTTATCATGGATTACAGAACTTTAAACGTCTGCAAATTCCTCTGGCACAATGTTTATCCCTCCACACACTGTACAAAAAAGGCCTTATGGAGCCAAGGTCTCAATTTTATCTAGACAGGGTAAGCAGAAAAGCTTGCTCTTGCAACTTGATAAGGATGGAAGGGAAATTTTTCATGGTCACCAAAGAAAGAACAGGAATTACTGTAGAACTTCAAATAGTGCCTCATATTTTACATTTGTTTATGTGTGCACTGTAAAGAAGTCATCATGTGAAGAATAAATGTTTATTACATATAAAATAATGGATTGGGAACTGAGCACAACAAGGCTGTGTTTTCATCGAGGGGACTTATGACATCACAGACCTCAAAAGTGAAGCACGAGAGATCCCACCGATGTCAGTGATCCCTCAGATGGAAATGCTGCCTTGTCTGTGGTCATTTCCCCACCTGTTATTTGATGCAGTATATGGTTTTAGATAAAAAAAGAGAAGAAAAGTTTTTGGGGCTTTTTTTTTATAATTTGATAAATCTCTCCACCATTCACATCTCTGCTCTACCCACTGTGCCTGCCCTCAAACTCTTAGAAGCTCACTCATACCTCAGAGAATTACAACAAAATCTGCAAATCTTTCTTAGGAATACGCTTCAAAAAATGAAGCTGTCATGGAACTTAAACAACTTACTGTGCTGCTGTCATCCTGTATTGATCACTGACAGGTTGGCCACAATGCAGTGGAAACAGCACTTGGACACAGAATTTAAAAGTTGGTGTACCATAGTAATGATGTTGCTACTGTAGTACAACAGTTTTGATCTCTGAACTGTCCAACAACAGTTGTTTACACTAGGTTGAAATCCATCCACAATAAGGGACAACCATACACTATTAGGCATTACTTGGAACTGAAGGCAGGAGATGGCCATAGGGCCAAATGGAACTGCCTCCCATTTCTTAGCGGTACTATCTAAATGTGTATCCTATTTGAAGAAAGAAGCCTTTTTGTTTTAAGGGAGTTTTACTTTTTTAGCAACTTAAGGTTTTCACTGAGTAACGGTAGCAGCCACGTTTGTGATGGCAATAAGGGATGAGTGAACTTGAGTCATACATTTGGTAACCCATGATATGAGCGACTCAGATTGAGTGACTCAATTTGACTGCCTGTGGAAATAGCAAAGACGAATAAATAGTGAGTGGGTAATGGCAGTGAATGTAAAGAACTGTGATGTAGTAAATAGTGAGGCACAACTCATGGAAGAAGGTTACACAGCTTTTTTGGGAGGGCTGCTCATAGCTGGTCATCGGACATGGTGGTTTGGGTGACAGTCTGTGAAGCTGCAAGCTGGTGGACCGAGGTTCAGGATTGGAATTATGTTTTTGTTTCCTTCTGTTGTTTCCTTGTTTCATTTGTTTGTTGTTCCCACAGGAGTGCCATTCTCCCTGACATTGTTCCCCCCACCCACAGGTTGCCCCCCCAACATTCTCCCCCTGCAGACATGTAGCCACTCGTGGTGTAGCCCCCCACCGTGATTCCCTCTGACCTCCAGTGTTGCACCCCCCCAGAGTTGATTATATTATTAATGGGGGGCGAATTTGGGGGTATAGCCCCTCACAAAAAATGAAAGTTTAGTCAGTCCTGTTATAAACCGTAAGTACCAATCGCTGAAATTGTCAGGCGCTGTGGTGTCGATTGCTGTTATCGTCATTGGAAATACAGTATGTATTCACTTTTAAGTTTGGTGCTATTATTGGTGGTGCTCTTATCACATGGAATCATAAATTCTGTATGTGATCTGATCAAATTCCAAATTCTGCTGGCTGAAATAGTTCCAGACTGTTAGTTTCTTGGAGATAAGCATATGGGTTTTGGAATTTCATAGCCATTCAGGAGGCAGGACATTTCCAACCCTTTATAGGACTTCATCTGTTGCTACTGTGTATATCCCCACTCAAAGTCTTGAATCTCTCCTTGTGATATTGTAATCAGTTCCTTAACAGCGACTGTAATTTAAGATATACAACTGGATTAGAGGAGAGCTAAAGTAAATAGAATTAGCTTTCATATAATGGGAAGGGGTAACTACAAAACTTCAATAAAATATGAGCTATACTGTGTCTAAGTAAGTTTTAAAAGTTTTCTTACAGGTACAAATTGCTGCTGTATTTAACAGAACCAGTAGCATAAAAGCATCACAATTTAAGATTCAAAGGGACTCCAGGTCCATCATGTATGTCCCTGTTTTATAAGTAAATACAAATTCTTTATCTTTCTCATAAGATAATTGATTCTCATAAATTTCACAGCAGTTTATGATGAAGGGTGAGAAAGAAACACACTGGATATATAGTCAGATTTCTCTTTTTCTACTTGGCTTACAGTTTATGATTCAGCCACTAATATAGGGGATACATTCTGCTTTGATTACTTGTGAATTTCTTCTCACAAGTTTATACCAACTGCAGGGCCATTAGTTCTACGATCATGTTGGCAGTGCCTGCACTCTGATATTGCCCCTCTTTTGACCTATTTCAGTAGCTGTGGTATATCATCTTGTCAACAGCAGTTGCCTCAGTTTATTCTCTGTTTCTTTTTGCCATGAAATGCTACTCCTTATTGAAGTGGAAAAAAGTATTGATCTTTGTTGTTTCAGAAGTATTTTTCAACATGTCCCTTGATCTTCAGCAAAATACTGATTTAGCTGTGCAGTGATGCCCATCATACAGTTCTTCCACTGGAGTAACTTTCTTTAAAACAATGCAGTGGAATGAACATTCCTATGACTTTTGGATAATGTCAGTTGCTATCCTCTAGCTGCTAAACTAGTAGACATGGTGGTTTGTTGGAAATGACTTGCAATAGTGAGAAATCATCCAGTTCAGCCAAATGCAATGTTTCGTTTATCAATCAAATCAATCAATCAATCAATCAAAATCTTTATTTATTCAGGCGAACATCATTGAGCATAGCTCATTTACAAGATGGACCTGAGTGGTCATAACAAAAAAGGTTACAGAGTGTTTATGCATTTTACTTCCCATTTTCTCCAGATCCAGACCTAAACTGCTGTAATTAATAAACTCACCATACTGTAACTCTCCTTCACTTATGGGAGACCTGATCTGGGGAAAGTCCAAGTGTCAATATTGCTCTGGGGGGGGGATTTCAAGAACACTGGATATGGATACTGGAGTAGTTTATGACCTGTCATGTCCTCTCTAGAAAGAGGAAATACTGATACGTTGGGTCTGAATACATTTCTGAGGCATAATGCTACAAAACATCACTAAGGTTCTTTTCTTACAGAGAAAGTCTCTCCTGTGGACCTTGATAAATTGTACTAATTTCAAAAGATTTAAAAGATTGGTAAGATAGCATTTACTATATAACATTATTTGTAAACATTTAATCAACTGGGTTGTTACTTTAGTATTGTATATTTATTTATGTATATGTTACATATTCTTTTATGCAATCCCTTTTTAGCCACAAAAACAGGCAGTATTGCTCACAGGCCAGGCTAGTTTCAAATAAACCTCAATCAATAAATCAGTCAATCAAATTCTCCACTCTTCACCTCCTCTGTGCAATCCCAAGATCTATACCACTTCCTAAATAAATGATTTTAAAATGAGCATACCAACATCTAAAACATATAAATGGTATTGTGAGCAATGGTTACTAGGGGCCCAGTTTTAAAAGTGAGTACTTTGGCACAAGGTGACTGCACCAAACTACATTGACACATGTGGCACCTTGCATCAAAGATTGCGGAAATCCTGATTTTCGAACACAGGCTGCATCAGAATCAGGATGTCTTCTGCCAAAGTTACCTTGTGCCACCCTTTTGGCAGAAGTGCCCTTGTGCCAGGTTGCAAGGGGGCTTGCACCATGGTGGAGCTGCACCATCTCCTTTTATTGAATTTTAGAAGCAATGTCATGGTCACAAGAGGAGGTTCAGTTTAGACCAACCAGAAGCTGTTCAAAAGGCCCTGTGCCACTGCCTGGTAGGGAGGCGAGTGGGCAGGAAGCCTGAAAGGTTGGGATAGGGGGCAAAGGGAGCAGTGGGGGTGCATGGGGGTGTCAGAGGTACAGTGGCAGTGTCATGGTGCTGAGGTGGAACCTGGTGGGGTGCCACGTGCAGTGGGACAGAGTCGATTGGCCTGGGTTGAGGAGGGAGCTGGCACGGATGGACCCTGACCAAGACCTCAGCTGGAAACAGCCCTGTCACATGCCACAGAGATGACACCGCCTCCTACATGTGGCAGGTGGCAGTGGCTGCTGGTTATTGGGTGCACTCAGTGGACAGAAATGTTCCCTGAACACCGCAATATTCCCCCAGAACTCAGCCCCCATGGTGATGGCAGGCTGATGCCCATCTACGCAGCTGGGGACTGTTTCTCCACAAGGGCAGATGCTAGGGCTGTTGACACCTGGGGTCTGGGTCATGGTCCCTTTGTGCAATCCCCCTCTACCCAGGCTGATCAGCTCTGTCCCACAGAGTATGGCATCTCTGCCAGGTGTCACCTCAGCACTCTCACACTGCTGACGTACCCCTGTCACTTCTTATGGCATCCCCACTGCTCCCTCTGCCACCGGTCTCCACCTTTCACGCATATTAACCCCCCACCTTTGCAGTTCCTCTAGGGTTGTGCCAGGTGGGGGAGACTTGACGGGACCCTTCATCAAACCTAATGGGCACACCAAATGTTTGTTACCACCCTGTGGCTATGGCATCTCTCAGTACTTTGAAGAAGACCCCCTGTATTCTAGAACTCGATGCAGGGTTCCCCTGACACACCCAGAGTTTGCTGCAGTTACAGATTGTGGCACCTTGCACTGATCTAAAGGTTGATTGAAAACTGAACCCCTGATGTTTTCTTTTAATCTTTGCTGTCTGCATCATTTTTGACAGGTGATTTTGTTTCCAGGCCAGAAAGGAGTATAAAGCAGTACAAGGTCTGCTAAACTAGAACTAAGAAAGTCATTAGAAGGCTGGAAGCCAGGATAGTATTAAAAGCTGCAGACAAACAAAACTTTCTTTCTGAATCGAAATAGAAGAAGTAAAGTGAAGCAGGGGATATAGTCCTGAATCACAAAGGATAGGGTAGGAACCTGTGAGAGAGCGATAAGCAATCGCTGAATTGTGTAACAGACATTTCACTTCAGTGTTCCCCTAATGATCCCTGTGGTAGGAAGGAGCTCATTGGGAAGGCCCATAGCTTAGGGGAAGTTGCAATGTAGGCAGTGCACATGACACCTGCCCAGTTAGATGACTACCTGACAAAAATCAAGCCATGTAACTCCCAATGGGCAGACAGAATACACCCAAGATTGTTGTGGAGCTAAAGGATCAATTGGTGATGCCACATGTAATAATCATTCAGGAATCTCTCAGGACAGTAGTGGTGCCAGTGAACTGGAATGTGGCCATTGTTTCCCCCATTTTCAAGAAGGGCAATTAACCCTGGTAACTACAGACCAGTTAGCCTGACACCACTGCTGGGTAATGTCCTAGAGGCCATTATCAAGAACAGAATAACAGAGCACTTGGTTGTGATCAAGGGTCTTGATCCCTCCTTCAGTATGACATTATGAATGGCAAATCTTGCCAAACCAGGCTAATCACCTTCTTGGAGTGAGTGACCTGGGAGGTAGATGGTTCAGGGCCATGGATATAGTCTATGTGGACTTCAGCAAGGTCTTTGATACTGCAGTGCATGACAAGCTTCAGGGCAATGTAAACCAGTGTGTGGTATACGAGGCATATATCAGCTAGATTGCTAACTGGCTTGAGAACATGAAGCAGAGAGCGACAGTGGACTAGTGGCATCCCTTTGTTACTTAGAATATAATTAAGGGACACAAACAAAAGCTTACAGGTGAAGAAATCAAGGGTAATGTTTGGAGATGTTTTTTCTGCCAGTGGCAGATGTCCGGATGGAACAGCATACCAGTGGAGACACAGAAACTTAGAATTTTACAGGCAGAAAAACACCTGTGGTCCATTACTTCTGTTTGGACCCTAACATAGTCCCATCAGTCTTGCACTGTTAGGGTCTAGGCAGTGCTCCTCTTTGATAGCTCCACATTTTTCACTGTTCAGTATGAACCCCTCCCACCCAAACTCCATTCCCTCCTTGGTTGCTTTCAACAATTCAGTGTGTCTATCCAACCCCAAATGGTTGAACATTATACATACATATTTTAGTACATCAGCAGTTATATCTGGATAATACTGAAGTCTGTAATATGATATATAGTATTGCTTTCCTCTCTGCTGTAATATTGTAAACAGTAATTGGTATTATTTGATTCATTATATTCCCGTTAATCTTTCAAATGACTGTGTAAACTTCATTATCTCTGGACAACCTTTTTAAGCTGTGCATTTTTGCTGTGAATACTCACCTTTCTAAAATACATTTAATTTCCAATATTTTACTTTTATTTTATTTTATCTTATTTAAACATTTGTTGACCAGGATAGGCATGCTGATCCAAGACTCGTTTCCAGGTTTGACCTGGGGGAGGGGGGAATAGGAGATTACAAACAGTTACACACAAATACATCATTAACAGTGATTACAAATTAACTGAAACAATGGTCAATTGAATATAACAGTCATAGTGGCAGAGCTGACAATGGTTAGAGCAGATAAGATCAATGATAACATCAAACACAATAAATTGAAACATTTCAGGATATGAGACTACTTCTGGACATGAGATTACTGGGAATGCAAAAACACAAAGTAAGTACATAACATATGGTCTAGATCTTGAAAGTGCTGTGGAGTGGAGATAGGTCACCTGGGGCACCGGCGGGGGGGGATGATAGTAGGCATAGTTGAGCTTTACAAGCGGGGTAGGAGGAGGAGCTTCTCATGGTGGGGCAAGCTTATTCCACAAACTGGGGAGCCAGTAGGAGAAAGCTACTTTGCCAGAAGTTGAGGAAGGGCAATAAATATGAAAAGATCTATCACTTCTGTGCCTCAGTAGATAAGAGGTATTATTTGCCAAGGAGATACACACTTCCAGGTGGGGGGGCAGCATGGCAAACCAATATTTAGATATAAAGTTGAGGGAGTGAATGTAGCATCTGTGGGATAGTGGGGTGATTTCTAGGAGGGAGTAAAGATTGCAGTGATGGGTTCTAAAGGGAAAGTTCATTGCAAAATGGCAGAAAGAGTTAAGGAGTGTGTCAGGCTTGGACAGGGTGGTTTCAGGGGCAAAACTGAAGACCACGTATGCATAACCAAAAATGTGGAGTATCATTTTAGTTATGATTTGACATTTGACAGGAAGGGAGCCTCTGTGCCGATATAGCATACCAAATTTGAGGCATAATTTGGTGATGGTAGCATCAATGGGAGGTGAGAAATACCCAGGTACTTGTATTTACTGACCTGGTTGAATGGGGTACCATCCAGTGATGGGGGGGTGGTGAGTTTCTATGCAATGCCAAATAACATGGACACAGTTTTGGAGGTGTTGAGTTTTAGTTAGTTTAGATTGAACTAATGCTGAATGTTGTCAAAGTCCCTTTGAAGAGTAGCCTGAACATCACTTATAGATGGGCCAGAGGTAAAAAGGATAGTGACATCCACATACATGTGAATGCTGGATTTTGTGCAGGAGGAGTGGAGGTAGTTTATGAAAATGGAGAAGGGGACAGATCCTTGTGGAACACCAGCTAGGATGGGGAGGGGATGAGAAGAGACATCAGCAATTCAAATAGACTGTGACCTGTTTGAGAGGTAGGAGTTGAACCACTTTATGGAGATGGGCGCAAGGCCTAATGATTCTTGTTGTGACTGGAGGAGATGGTAGGATACTGAGTCAAAGACCTTGACTAGGTTGATGAAAACGGTGGCAGTATGGATGCCTTGGTCTGAGGCAGTGTGGATGTGGTTAGTGACATGCAGGAGGGAAGAGATTGTGGAATGATATTTCCTGAAATCAGACTGGTGAGGAGAAAGGAGGTTGTAGGTAGGCGATATTCCAACATTCTTTAGTGGGCCAGGGATTCCTGCAGCTTTGCAAGTGTAGGGAGGAGGGAGATCGGCCTCTGGTTACCAAGCTTAGTGGGGTCCCTGTGTTTATGGAGGGGAATGACTGAGGCAGATTTCAAGGCCTGAGGGACTGAGCCCAAAGAGAAGGAGAGGTTTAATAGATGAATGAGAGGCTTGGTGATAGCTAGTGCTGAAATTTGCAGAAGTTTGGGGTGGATCCCATCAGGGGCTGGATTTGGTGGTATTTAGCACTCTGAGGGCAGTAAGGACTTCATTTTCGGTGACAGGAGAGAATGTGAAGTTTTTTAAACAGGGAGATGGAGGGGGACTGAGGGTTTTGGTGGGGGGGGCAAGAGGCACTGCACAAGTTGTGAAAAATTTATTGAGGGTATCAGCAATGCAGATGGGGTCAGGAATAGGGTGACCTTGTTACAATAATGGAGGGGAATTGGACTGAGATTGTTGATCTAGAAGGGAGTGAACAATGTTCCAGAATTTGGAGGGATGGGCATGGGTCAGTTGAGACTTGAAGAAGTCTGCTTTTGCCTGTCTTATGGCTTTTGTACAGGAGTTGTGGATGGAGTTGTAGGCCTGTTTATTTTATGGGGTAGGGAGGGATTTGAAGGCAGACCAGGCTTTGTCTCTGGCCTTGCATAAGGTGAGGATTTGAGCAGAGATCCATTTATGGTGCTGTTTTTTTTTTTAACTCTGAGCTTTTTCTATGGAGCATGTGATTCCCAGATGGATGTGAGTGTTTGCAGGAAGTTTGCAAGGTCAGCATCGATGTTCGGTACATAGTATACCTGGTGCCAGTCTGTGTGATTAAGGCTGGATAGCATGGATTCAACATCCAAGGTCTTTAAGGAGTGTGTTTTAATGTACTTGGGAGCAGCTTTGGGCAGACAGGCTTTTCTGATGCAGTATGTGATGCAGTGGTCACTAAGTGCATTTGCGAGTATGCCAGATGAGGTTACCATGCGCGGATATTATGTGAGGATCCAGTCAATTAAAGAGTGCTGTTATGAATGGGGGTTGTAGCAAGTTGGTTCATTGAGTATTTGAGTTAGATTAAGGTACTCTATTTTGGAGATGTGGTTCTTAGAGGAGGGGGTGAGCCAGTCTAGATTGAAATCACCTAACAGTATCAGTTCAGCTTTGACAGACAGATCAGAGAAGGTAGCTAGGGTAGAGACAAGTGATTCCTGAGCAAGATGGGATGTGGCATATAGTAGTTCAATAAATAGAGAGAGGCAGGTAAGGCAAGTTGCACCAGAAGGACTTAGTTGGAGCCTAGGCAAGATTTTTGAAAGTGGACCAAGCATAAGATGGGTTACTTTGTGTATATGGCTACATTGTCACCATGTTTACTATGGTCCTGTATAAGTAGTGTGTAGTTAGGGAGATTAAGGGCGGCATCTGGAGTCCTTGCAGAGAGTCATGTTTCAAAGAGGCACAAGACATCTGGAAAGTGCTCAGCTAGCCAGAAGGTTAATTGGTCAGTTTTAGGCAGGAGACTTCTAATATTGAGTGGGCAATGGAGATGCCTTTTTGAGAACTTAGTGACTGAGGGCAAGCCTGGGAGCCTGGATTGGATTCGATGTCTCTGGCATGGAGTAGGATGATGAGGAGGAAAGAGTAAGCAGCAGGGAGTTTAAATCTCATGATGTGCAGAATAGCAATTGGGTGGATCTGATGGCCCTAATAAGAGATGCACAGGATTAAATCTGGGGCAGTAGGATGTTAGGAACGATAAGAGAGGAGACGTGTGGATGGGATAAAGGGTGCAGGCTTGAAAGAGGATCGGAGGAGGTTGATTGAGTGATGGGAGGAACTGAAATGCTTTGGTAGTTCCTGGGGGATGGAGGGCCAGGATTGCCAATGTGAGCAGATATGAGGTGAGGAGGAAGTATAGTGTGGGCCTGCGCAGAGTCATTTTGAGACAAGGGAGTTTTCATGGGGCTTGAACAGAATAGGGTTACAGGGAAGCTAGAGCAGGGGATTAAACTATGTGCTTGGGAAAATAGACATTTTGCTATGGATTAAATGCAAGCATAAGGAATTTGTAGAAGGAGGAGGGAAGGGGGTTGGAGAGATCTTAATTTTGTAGCCTATGTAGGGACACAGGAGAGCACTCATATTAGACACAGTAAGGGTGAGAAGCTATTCAGAATGAGATCCTGAGTGGCACGGCACATGAGCCTCCTGACACTCTGAAGGAGGTCTGCAGTGAATAACCTGGGAGGAGTGAGGGAGGGAGAGGCAAAGAAAGAGCATGAGGGAGAGAGAGAGAGGGGGCAGAGATGTGGGTGGAGCAAATGCATATTTAACGGAGGTCACGGCTGGGGTGGGTAGACAGTACAAAAAAACCCCTTTGTGATAAACCCACAGTGCACAAAAATCAAGCCAGAGGGTTTAAAACAAATGCCAAAAACAATCTTTAGAAAGCAGCCAGTGAGGATCCTGGATTTGGTCATGCCAGCCTATCATAATTTGCAGTTCGATAGCTGTGCTTCCTAATGCTCAAAGTGGCATACCTGGGTTTGTAGAGCAGGCAGGCAGGTTTCCGAGTATGGCAGGCTGAAGTGGAAGCTGGGGCCACAGCCATGAGATGCCTGATCAAGGGCAGAACCAGAAAGAAATTAGAGAGGGAGAAGGTTACAGAAGTAGGCAACTAGACAAAGCCCAGGGACTAATCGGGGGGGTGTGGATCAGCAGAGAACAATGAGCAAGGGGGTGAGTTATAGAAAGAGTAGGGGAAAAATTAGGCAGAAGTGAAATTTGAGATGGGGGGGTGCCACAGGTAGTGGCGCTGAGTTCACAGAGAAACAAGAAGGAAGTAGGAGAGAATTTTTTTTAAGCAGTTTTGGAAAGCCTATGGAATGGAGGGAGAGAGAGAGAGATAGAGAGAGAGAGAGTGAGAGAGAGAGAGAGAAAGAGAGAGAGAGAGAGAGAGGGGTTTTAGAAACAAGGGGAGGAGGATGGGCAGGAATTGAAGCCCTGAGAACAGGGCTGATTGAGATCCTCCATGGGAGGACCACGGGTTGACTGCCCTGGAGTTATGATGGTAAAAAACTATGTAGAACAGAAGAGATAGTATAATTGTATCCTCATTTTCCTATGTGAGAGCAGGGCCCTCCAAGCACTGTGCTCCCATCCCTCCATAGATATTTACATGTATGTTTTATCAGATAGTTTAATTGTATCCTCATTTGCCTCTGGGAGTGCAGGGCCCCACACTCCCATCCATCCATAGATGCATACATGTATGTTACTGTGAAAGTGCAGGGCCCTCTGGACCCTGCACCTACATTTGCAGCAAAACAGCCACCAACTTGTCAGTATAGCCTTGTTATTACCCCACCTCATGAACCCAGTACCAAAAATTTCCAAATCACACCAAAATGTTATTCTGTGGCATCACAACGTCATTCCATGCAACAGGTGTGAAAACACACATTCACCAAGATTTAAAGAATGACAGCTATCATGCTTGTGAGGTGGTATAAAAACATGGTTACGTTGAAAATTTTGGATGAAAATATTTAAAATTACCAAAGTTATTAGTCAGCTTAGCAAAATGTCAATGGATATACATAACTGCCATTTTTACATATTTTGATCCTCAAATTTTCCATATAGCCCTCTTATGACCTCACCTCATGAACAAGTGTTGGGGAGTGACAAGTTTCTAATCCTGCAAAAGACATGATTTTGCCAAGTAATAACAACATTTCCTTTCAGAGTTAATTTACCAAACTCCACTACCACTGGTCATGAGCTGGGGTCTTCTTTAAAAGGCCATGTTCAACATTTGGGGTGAAACTATGCAGAAATGACACAGATATGCATCAAAGTTCAAAATCCCTTTGAAATTCATTTAACTGTTGTTACAGTACCTTAGTTCTTCATATTGCAGACAAGTCAGTGGTTCTAGCAGCAAGACATATCTTCCATCGAAGAGTGGTTCTTCACCCTGGTACCTGTTCGGGTGAGTGAAGGTTTGTGAGGAGGGGGGAAGTGGTGCGGGTGGTGGTTGCTCAGTGGGAGGTTGGGATGGGGAGTTGGATCGGTTAGTGGCCATTTTCTTTTCTGCAGGTTAAGAAGAAAAAAAATAAAACACTGAGGGATAATTTTCTTCATTGCAAATACAAAATAGGCATGCAGCAACATGCTTTGGTTGCTTTTTTAATAAAATGCAAATTTGTTTTATTCCAGAGCCAAGTGTTCATTACTTGGTAGAGGTGGTATGCGACCAAGTTTTCTGTTTCAATGTTTTTTTTTTTTTCATGTCAGACCAGGACAGCAATCCGAAGGTGGGGGAAGGTGCTACTAGATATCAGAGAAATGAAAACAAGTTACTTGGATGGTGACTGGATGGTGTGGAGGTGCCACTAGACAGCAGGAAAAGGACAAAAACATTTTGGGACAGAAATCCAAGGGTGGAGGATGCCACTTGACATGAGGGAAATATAGAAATAATTATGAGGACAGCAATAGTAGGCTGCAGGGTACCAGTAGACACCAGTTAAGGCTAAAAACATTATGGGGACAGCAATCAGAGGGTGGGGAGTACCACTAGACATCAGGGAAATGGGAAGACGTGACAGGTCTGGCAATTGGAGGGTGGGTATTCCATGTGACACCAGGGAAATAGAAACAGAAGTTTCCATATTATCCTATAGGACATTTTACAATTTTAATATTTGTGCTGTATGAAATAGCCATTAGATATTTTGAGTGGCGATTATGTGTTATTATAGCAGAACTCATGAAGACCTGTGGTTTGATATATAGATTGTCCAATAATTCACAATATTGAGGGAATTATGTCTTGTGAAACTAATAATCCTAAAAGAAAATGTCCAAAATCCTTTTTCGTTTCTGAAATCCTTTTTCGTATGGTACAAAAAAAAAACATATGGAAAAGGATCTCTTCAATTGAAAAATAGAAATAAACTATGTACAAAGTCTTTTTCCATATGAAGGGATCCTTTTCCACATAAATAGAAAAATATTTTTCTGTATGAAGGGATCCTTTTTCATATGAACAAAAATAAATCCCTTAAAACGAATAAAAGATTAAAAGAAATCTAAGCCAAAAATGTTTTTGCGTATGAAGGGATCCTTTTTCGTATGGCCAAATTCCTTTTTATGTTGGCTCGCACATGCGCAGCCAACATATTGAGGTAGTAGCAGATTTGGAAGCACGGTCACTGTTGGGTGAATGCAGGGCACGCATCAGTAGGTGCATCCCTCATTCCCCAATCAGGCAGCATGCAGGTGCCACATCAGCAATTCAGAATGTGGCCACCAGATCTAACAAACATCCACTGCAATAAGAATGGAGCTCTCATGCAGTGTGACCACAACACACCTCCCAATGTGCATGCAACACTGCCACCGCCTCCTGTCAGAATGCGAACGGAGGAGCCCACTCCCTGTCAGCATAATAACCCCCCTCCCATTTACAATGTATACCGAGGGGGTTCCCAATCCCCATAGGCATCATGCATGCCCCCCAACAGTCTTTCTTTGCCATTGGGGGCCCCAATCCCCTTTGGCTTCAGTGCCTGAGAGATGTGGCTGATGGGGGATCCCACTCCCCATCGGCATTATGTAACACCCCTCCACTTTTGCTGTGTGCTGACAAGGGTGCCCAGTCCCTGACGGCATAATGTAACCCCACCTGTTTTGTTGTGTGCCAACAGGGGTGCCCAATCCCCCATCAGCTACAGCTGCCCCCCAAAAAAGAGTCTGGTGACATGCTGGGAGCCCACCCCAGCATGCCACATTCCCCTGTTAAACAAAAAAACGGTCCTGCCATGTTTTTTTTTTTACCCTGTCAGAAAACAAAATGGTCCCTTACAGTCTCCCTGCCCCCTCCCACAACCTGAGCCCACACACTGTGCACCCTGCCTCCTCACCCCCCCCTTACCCCATACTTACCTCCGGAGTCCAGCGTGATGATCTTCGGTGGACCGGGAACATGTTTGCACTCTTCAAAGCTGACTGCTCACTGAGGAAATGCTGGTAAGCTGTATAATGTAATAAATAGGGTTTTTTTCAGCTTTGATGCATATCTCAGGCATTTTTTGGAATTTTTGCACTAAAGTTTCAACATGGGGTTTTGGGGATGCCGCCTCATGAATTCTGGCACTGTCATGGCATTAATCAGCCCCAAAAGATGATTTCGTGGTCACTACGTGGAATCACCTTTTGGGACCGATTAATGAAATGAAAGTGCCAGTGTTCATGAGGTGGGCTGTCAAATAGCCTATGTTGCAAAGTTGGTGAAAAAATCCCAAAAATGACTGTTTTACGAGCATGCATTGCGCGGTTTCCACGCACAATCGTAACTTCGTGAATGTAATATTTTCACTCCAGATTTTCAAAATTTGCATTTTTCCACACCTCCGTATGAACAGTACAGCTGCCATTTTACATATCCTCACCAAAATGTGTTTTTGCACGTCAGGTGCAGCATAGCGCAGTCACTGCATGAAATCAGTTTTTGGGACAGTTTCAGGAAATGACGGTGACACTGTTCATGAGCAGAAGTCCTAAAATGTCTATATTGAAAATTTGGTGAAAAAAATTCCATAAAATGACTGTTACAAGTTTGTGTTGCGCATTTTCCATACACACTTGTAACTTTGCAAATTTGCACTATTTTCATGCCAGATTTTCAACACTGGCATTTTGTTTCCCCCTCCTTATGAATAGTACAGTTGTCATTTTTCATATGATATTTGAAAAATGATGATATTTATACTGTATATTTGTTATTTTATGGAATCTTGTTATGTGTATATTTTGTTTATGAAACAATATTTTAAATCACAGGACCATCTTGAAAATAGGACTTTGTCCTAATGATGTGAATATTGACCATCTACTATCCTGTATAAAAATAAAGGTTTTACTACTACATCCTGCCCTAAGTGTATTTTCGTTCCTGTGGCACACAATGACATGGTCACTGTGCAAAATCAACTTATCGGACACATCAACAGAATCACACTGCCACTGTTCATGAGGGGAGATCCCAAAATGGTTTAACAATGCCTCCACTCCTCTAAAAATGTTCTGTGACTCCTTTGGACTGTCCCAGCTGATTAATGAGGTTACTCGTCCTAATAAAAATAACCTTATTAAAAGTTCCTTGTTAGATGTTATCTTAGTTAGTAGACCTCACCTAAATTCTCATGCTGGTGTCTTCTTCTCGGATATTAGTGACCACTGCTTCACTGCCTATGTAAGGTCAACTCACAAATTTACAGAGATTTTCAAGTTCACTATCAAAAGCTGTACTTGCAACTTTGATTCTTGGGGGTGTATTTCAGAGTTAAGGGACTCTCTGCGTTGGCAGGACTTTTATTTAACTAAGTCCTTGTCCTGAGCTTATGATGTTTTCTCAGAAATTGTGTTAGGAGCCATAAATAGATATGCTCCCTTGGTGAAAGTCCGTACCAGAGGAAAAAACTGCCGTTGGTTCATGGAGGACTTGAAGGGTGCCTGAGGAGCAAGGATATGCTCTGGAAAACTGCCAGAAAATCCAATCTCCCTAATGATTGGTTTCTATTCAGAAGGCTGTTACACGAGGTCCCTGCACCCTAATTGATACCCTCAGGGGCACACCGTAGACAGCTAATGTTTAGGCATAGGCTATACTAATACATAGGGCAGAGGGCATCTACCGTACAAGAGTAGATGGCAGGATATGAATACATATTATTGTAACTCACTTTGCTTGCTAATGCAAACACATTATATTATGTACTTCTGTCTATTTCTTACTTGTCAGATGCCAAGACACCTGTCCTTGAAGTGATTATGATATGTAAGGCAACATTGCCATCTTTTGGTGATGGACACCACTTCACCTTGTTATGTAAGACTTTGTATAAGAAGGTCTTTGTTCTAAAACTGATGACTTTACAACTTTATATAATGTTATCTTATACCGTGGAGCCACCTCTAATTTAGCCAATAGGGCTCATCTCTGTAACTAGAAATGTTTCTATCTTTCAGTAACCATAGTAATTATCATAGGTATATAATGTTATCACAGGCTTTACCTCGGAGACCCGAGAGCCCAAGAGACAATAAAGAAACCTCGAGGTGTAGGGAACGCTAAGCATTGGCTCCCGGTTCGTATTGGTAAGAACTGTTTAGGGCAACTGTGATTTACCCCTATTTTGTAGTAATAAACTTGTTTATTACTCGAATGAAACTTGTCTGTGATTATTTGCAACTCCAATATTGCCAAGAACCTGAAAGTGAGATTTAGATCACTTACAATTGGCGACCGTGTGCAGGCGATATTGGCTGTTGTGAATTTTCACTGTTGCTAAAAGTTTTCCTTTCCCACGGGACTGTAGGTGTACATCTCCGTATCACCTCTCGTCTTTTCCACCAGTTGTGGATACTTGCAAAGTCTGGCTGATTTTTCTTTTTGGGTGTGGTCGATGCCGTCTCGACCCACTCCATAGCGGCTTTGAATTGCAAGCCTACAACTTATACAGTAGCCCGGCTGTGCTAAAAGTACCTGTGTTGTGGATCGATACACAACGCCTGGTATTTTTCACAGTTTGAATTTTCGTTCCCTCCCACGTAAATGGCCACCGTATCAGATATCTGCGCATAACTGAGACTCGGTGTCTCGAATTTTCTTACCTCCCATGGAGGATGGGCTGACTTCGGGCGGGACGCAAGTCAATCCGATAACCCTGTACTGGGGATCTCAACTCAGTACACTGAGATGCGGCAGTCAACCAACAGGCGTTCTGCTAAAGGGTTGATGGTTGCTGCTCTCTACGCTGCTTTGGAAGCCTCCGAAGCGAGGTTTCGAACCCTTGACCTGCAGATCGCATCTCTCAAACAGCAGATGGGTTTGCAGGAGACAGAATGTATTAAGATACATCAGAATTTGGAGGCTGAACTCCAAATGCTGCGTAATGAAAAGGATTCACTATTGCATCATTCTGCACAGGTAGGTGAACAAGAAATGTGTACTCTGAAAACTGAGTGTGAAAGTTTGAGACAGGATAAGAGTCAAGTTGTACAAATGAATGATTTGTTGAGTGCTGCAAATGCACAGATGAGTGATGAGATGGGTGAGCTACAGGACGAGATCAACCAAGTACGTAATGATTTAGAGATAGCCTATAGGAACAATCGCGAATTGAGCGCCACGTACTGTGTTTTGCAGAAACAGAAGCAAGATCAGGTTGATATGGATGTTGCAAGTGTGAGTCATGATGAATGTAAGGTTAAGATGGATAAACTGCGCCATCAGCGAGAGGTTTTGACTGGCCATGTGAAGGCGATGGGTGGCGTAGCCCCCGCCTTTCACTCGTCGTCGGAGGAGGAGCTATCCGATGACGACATTTCACAGTACACCGCTCAGTCACACCCCTACTATGGCCCAGATACCCCACCCAGCCATCCACAGCATGGCGGGTCCCCAGCCCCTACTCCCCAGGTCACACGTCAACGACGTCGTGACGCTCATCATGGGAGACGCCATCATGGCGGTGCCCATGATGGGGGGGAGCAGGCCCAAGCCTGGTCCCGATGGCGCCTCCGGTAGCCGTTATTGGTGTGGAAGACAGACAAGAGATTGAAACCATGATTGATAGGGCACTAGGGAATATTCCTCTTCCTGAAAGAAGCATGAAAGCCATTAAAAGTCAAATTCGACAAATTTTTCAAGAGGCTGGCACTCAGGAAGGCGTTGTGCGGACGGCAGCTGAAGCGCAGCCCGTGCAGCGTTGGATGGTGCACGAGATGTGCTGCCCTGCCTGACGCACTCACCAACAATCCTCTACAAATGGCTCTACCTATTCAGCAAATTGTTGATAGTATCGGTCGGATGACCCCATCCGACAACCTCAGCTGCCATTTGGAAAAGGTACTCTCCAAGTGCGAGATGCTCAGTCTCGCTGTGGAATACCAAGTCCAAATACTACGCCAAACCATCGATCCTGGCTTATGGGCAAAACTCCCCGAAGTTGTTCGCCAGGATGGGAACGCCACCTTTGATGAAGTGGCAGCTGAGCTCATTTCCGCTCACAGCCCTGGCGTGGTTGGAGTAATGCTAGCATATCCCGTGAAGCAAAATGCTAAAGAAAGCCCAGCGACTTACCACCAGAGACTCTGGATGGCTTACCGAGCAGGAAAACATCTGGCACAAGAGGCCGCAGATGTGGACCTTATTGAATATAAGACCCTGTTCCTTAGAAACATGATCCCAGCAGTAAGAGATAAAGTAGAGCCCACTACTTACCCAAATACGGATAGGTTTGCCGATATTCTTCGGAAAACCGAGAGGGTGTACCAGTTGTATATCCGAGATTTGGGTTCCGGTTCCAAAAAGGTTGCTGCCTTGGAACCCGCTCCGGGGCCCGACGCACTATACGGTGGAAGGACAGGCCCAACGACAACAGGCCAAACCTCCATCGGCCCCTCCAGCTGGCGCCCAACAAAACCCTCAACAACAGCAGCAGCAGTGGGGTGGGAACCGGAATTGGAACAGGAACAAAAAGTATAAGGGAAAAGGGAAGCCACTACAAAGACTGGGTCCCTCATATAAACAAATAGCTGAGGAAAATCGGAAATTTCGGGAGCTCCTGGGGTAAGTGCGTTCTGTAGCGGACGCCGTTCCTGCACAAACACTTGCAACAGTGCAGCCGGCGATTCATGACACTACCGGTCATGGAGACTCCGGCAGTGGGAGTGCGCAGACCCACAGTCTGAACCCAGAAGCAATGCCTTACATTGCATCAGTGCAGCATGGTGAGGTTATCCATGCAAGCCAGGCCCAACCACTGCATGCCACCAACGATACGGATTGACAATTACAGGCCCCAGTCCGCATTGTAAACAAGCTGGTCTTGGATACAAACGGAAGGCCCTGCACCGAGGCCGAGGTCGGGGGCTGCCACTTAATTGTACTTTTAGATACAGGTGCAGCTGTATCTGTGTTACCGACGATCACCCTGAAGCGTCTTCATGGTCTACGGACGGAAGACCAACATGTCAGAGTCGGCGGTACTAGGCTGCCTGCATACCGCTCCCTGCCTTTACCGGTAGAGCTAGGTCATTTGAAGGCCTCCCACACCTTCCAGCTGATGGTGTTGCACATCATCCCAGCATTATTGGGATTGACTTTTCTGGCACCACACGGCTGTGTGGTGGATCTGGCAAATATGCTGTTGATGCAAATCCAGGGTCAATCCATACCGCCTTGATTCCTGACTCACATGCTGGGCAACCGTCTCTATCAACAATAAAGAATATGACGTCATAGATTTATTCAAGAATCATGAATTTTTCCCCAAACTCCTGCCCATTCTGCAACGACATTTGGAAGTGTTTGCAGTTAACAAACATGATTGTGGCAGAATGCATACTGTCATTGAAGTGCCAGGCCCGACACATGAACGACAAAGACAATACCCGTTTCCCCCTGAAGCCTTACCCTCTTTGAGAGAAACGATTAAGTCACTCCTTAAACAAGGAGTAATCAGAACTTGTGTCTCCACTGCCAATTCTCCTGTTTGGCCGGTAAGAAAACCTACAGGTACCTGGAGACTTACCATTGACTACAGGAAACTAAATCAAGTCACTCTTAGTTGTTCCCCAACTAGCATCAGCACCAGGCGTGCTTGATTACTGACACCAGACCAGAAATGGTTCAGCGCTCTGGATATCTCCAATGGTTTTTGGTCATTACCATTGGCCCTCAAGAGTCAATACAAATTTGCCTTCACCTTTGAAGGAAGACAATATACGTGGACTTGCTTGCCACAGGGATTCCATAATAGCCCATCCCTCTTCCATCTCCATATGATGGATGCCCTACAAGGTTTCTCAACCCCCCAATGTCTCTTGCAGTATGTAGACGACCTGTTGCTGGCAACTGCCACACAGGATCAACATCTGATCTCTTGGATGAACTATTGACTCTTATTCAGAGAGCAGGCTTGAAGTGTAATCCTGCAAAGCACAATTGTGTCAGAAGAAGTACTCTTTCTAGGTTTGAAGATAACAGATCAGGTCGGACCCTACTTGGAAGAAAATTCAAGGGTTGCAGGACTTGCCATTACCTACCAGTGTGGCAACTCTTAGAAGGTTTTAGGTATGGTAAACTATTCCAGGGATTTCATTTGTGACTTGTACAGAAAGCCGCCCACTGTACGATTTGCTCAAAAGGACGTTCCATGGAATTGGGGCCCTGTCCATACCAGGCTGTGACGTTACTGAAGCAGGCCCTGGCCTCCGCCCCAGCACTGGTGAACCCCAATCCAACATTACCATTTCACCTAGAGTGTGCCACCTCCGACATTGCTATGTCAGCAGTACTGGCCCAGAAGGTACATGGCTCCTTGAGACCAATTGCATATGCATCACAGCTCTTGACTCCCATAGAACAGAAGTATGGCCTTTGTGAAAGGAACCTTCTGGCTACCTATTGGGTGGTTAAGCACTTCCTGTATATCATTTGGTACTCTCCACTGATTCTTAACACCAATCACACTCCCACCACATTCTTACTTTCAGACCGAGTGAAGGATGGGTCAGTCTCTAGCACCAGACTGACACATTGGTCACTTCTCCTCCAGGACAGGGACATACAGGTCCACCAAACCAAAGTTCCATCTCTATTGGCACACGGTCTCCTTTTCAGGGAGAGCCACGACTGCGCTCTGCAATCACCTGACCTTCCAGACCCAGGTCCATTTTTCCCTGCCACCCCTGAGGTGCTAGAAAACACCTCCTTGTGTCGCGTTTTCACTGATGGTTCAGCCTCCTACTATCAAGGTGAACAAATTGCAGGGCTGGGTATCATGGTAACATATCCTCATGGAAACACTGTCAAGATATCTAAACGTTGTACTGTAGCTTCATCACAGTATGCAGAGCTAGCAGCAGTGGCCTGTGCATTAGAGTTTATCCAACGTGGAACTCAGGATACTATCCTCTTTATTGATTCTAATTGGGTTTGTTGCTCCCTTACAGATTTTCTCCCTTTCTGGCAGAAGAACTCCTTCCTCTCTTCTGATGGCAGTCCAGTGAAATACAAAGAGTTGGTAATTTACATACATCGTTAGGTGAGAAATACCCACACAAACTTTATGTGCACTAGGGTAAAAGCTCATTCCTTACATGATCCCTATCATGCATTTAATGACACAGCAGACACCCTTGCCAAGGAAGGGGCCCGAGGAGGGATGTTTGGGAGATGGAACATCCAGAGGCCAACGCAGCTGTTCAAATTGCAGCTCTTAAAAGGAAATCTGAATCCTTTACCCCCTTAGACCTCTCAGCAGCCCAGCACTTGGACACTGAACTCAAAGAAGTGTTCAGATTCTTGGACAAAGGTACTGAAGAGAGACTTCCCACACATAACCCCTACCATAGACATGAGAGCAGACTACATTTATCTCCCGATGATAAACTCATTTGGTTCCAACCAGAGGATACCAACATCAAATTATGGGTAGTCCCAGACACTTGAGATCTGAATTCTTGCATCAGGTACATGATACCCCACTGGGGACACCAGGGGCTGAAAACACCTCAAAGACTTAAAACTACTGCTTGGTGGCCTGGAATCACCAAAGATGTTAAACAGTACATTGACAATTGCCTTGTTTGTGCACAGAACAATCCCATACCTACAAAACGGAATGCCAAACTTCTACCACAACAACATACTGGACCTTGGCATGCCATCCAAATTGATTTTATTGGCCCTTTGACCAATACCAGCAGAAACAACAAGTACGCACTTGTAGTAACAGATTTATTCTCTAAGTGGGTAGAAGCTTTCCCCACTAAGACTTGTACTACAAAACAACTGCCAAAATCCTGGTGGAACAAATTTTCTCCAGGTGGGGTCTGCCTCTCAAAGTAGACTCCGACAAGGGAACCAGTTTTACAGGTGAGTTGATGAAAGAGTCCCTTGAACTCCTCGGGGTCCAGCAAAAGTTCCACATACCTTATCACCCTCAATCCTCAGGTCAAGTAGAAAGAGCTAACAGACGAATTAAGCAAATGCTTTCCAAATTCATTGAGGACAACCCCAAGACCTGGGATTCCCTACTGCCTTTACTCCTTATGGAAATTAGGGGTATGCCCTCAGCCACTACCCAGCTCACACCCTTTGAGGTGATGACTGGCAGACAAATGAGGTTACCTGAACATTTGCTCTTTGACCTACACACCCCCACTGTGGACCGAGTGTCTGTAGATCAGTATGTGTAAAAACTCAGACAAGACCTCATACACACACACTTGTATGCTGCAAATTGCATGGGCAAGGCCCAGCAACAATCCAAGATACAATTTGACAAACACGCACAAGAAGTGGATTGGCAGGTTGGAGATCAAGTAATGGTACTGATTTGACATCCACCCTCCTTCTCCAACAAAGTGGAAGGCCCTTACCCTATTGTCAACAAGCTCAGTCCGGCAGTCTATCAAGTTAGACTCCTCCACAACAACAAACCGACTGACAAATGGTTACATGCAAACCAATTGAAACTGTACAAAGGAGTTTAAACTTACTTTTCTAACCCCATTGGGCGGAACTGTACTAATATACTAATCTTTATCTTCCTTTTCAGATGCATTGACAAGATGGTTATCTTGTTCCTCTCAGTACTCCTTGCAGGAGTACTCCCAACACTCACGGCACGGTACCGGACCTCCTTCACCACCTTGATCATCCACCACCTCCTCCAGAGGAGTTTCCATCAAAATTCCAGACACCATGGTCACTGTACAGGAAGGTTCCGATGCATACCTCACTGCCTCAGTTGTTGCTCCTGATAAATCTACCCTCAGATTGAATGCAAACCACATCCCAAGGACAAATTCTTCCTGTGGCCAAACTTTCTAAGGAACTTTCAAGGTTATGCCCAACTAAATTGTCCCCAAATGGTACTCTGTCCTTGTTACAAACTGCATTAAGACACTCTGGATTATACAACATTACTGCTTTAATTGACCCTTCCTATTGTAATTCTCTTTCTCAGGATGCTGCCCGAAAATTTTGTGCTATTCACCACATGGCCTCAGCTGCCATGTATTTATCTGTTTTACCCCCCACTGAGAGACAGCTTTTGGAATGTCCGAAACATAATCCTGGCCCTCGTAGTGGTCTCACTGCCACTGCCCTCCCAGGTTCTCTGATTAATAATTTACAATTTATGCATGTACCAGTTTTGTTTAATCTTACTTATTGGAACATGAAGGAATTTGGTATGTGTCATAATACTAACACATCTGCCTTTTTCAGTACCTTATTGCTTGACAGTTTAGCTGCATTTCAAATACGTACTAAAGGCCCCTTTACTGGCGTATACTCAACTGAACATAGAGGGAACTTTAGGAGGAAACCTCCTCCTCCTAGCACACATACTAATAAACGTACTAAACGTGAAGTAGATAGTTCTGATGTTACAGGTGCCACTGGCACAGTTACAGGTATTTTTGGTACTGCTATGTCCATTTGGAACAAAGCAGACATTGCTGCTATAAAGAGTCACTCAGCGAAATTCTCCGCTGTCTTGGTAAATGACATTTTACCACCGTTATTGCATGGTGTGGATGGTCTTAGTCAGGAAGAGATACACTGTATATAACATGCACGACATTGCAAAGGCATCACTGATTCAAGGATAAGATTAATGCACTCATACAACAGAACAATAGAGAAGCTGAGAAACAATACATTGGCAGAGAACTACTTTGCTCTGCATATGGATCATACATAATCACTACCATCAACAACCTTTTTAGAGATTTAGAAATTGGAAGGATTCCCAACATAATACATGACAGACACCTCTCTAAATGATATTGTCCCAGATGTAAATCTCAATCATGTATTGAATTGTGTATGCAACAAACTTTGTCTATTCCTCTTTCCACAGCTCAAACTTAGGGTTTGTGACCAGACATCCAAACACTGGTCCTTGTTTTTCTGTACAGAAATGTTCTATAAAAGATACCATGTTTGTCTCTTTTACTGTCTCCTTACCACGCTTTGACCTACTACAGCTTTGTTAGACAAGCTTGCATTGCGCACTCTATTGGGCATTTGGGACGAGGAGCATCTACGAGAACGCCTGGATCTACCTCCTCTACTGGTCTACCATTCCTTCTTGGATGCCTGGGTGGCACTGCACACAGACTGTTGTCTGAAGAAGCAGTACATCTACTTGTGCCGATGTGATGTGTTTGATGTTATCGCCCTGTATGTGGTTATTCACCAGACAGCATCGATTGGACTTTCACTATGGATGCTGACATCACTGAAAATGGCACTGGCGGCTTTTGCACCAACGCAGTCACCGGATCAATTCTATCAGTCCTATCGTGAGGAAGCTCATTGCCTGTCAACACAGATCTCGAAGTTGACCTACACATGCCCTGTCCAGTTGCAAAAATGGAGACTACCTACTGTGCGCTCTCAGTATAACTCTGAAGGGGAGTACTGCATTGTCACAAATATTAAAACGGATTCCTATGGTTCTGTTACTTGTCAAATTGATTACCCCAACTTCTGTTTTGTCCCCCATCAGAAAACTGTTATTGGACATACTGTCATAACCCCCGTTCCCCTTGTAGAAGCAGACATCATTGATGGAATCCAGATTATTTACTTACCTTGAAGAATACCTACCCTACTTTAACGTACATAGATCCACTGACACTCACACTGAAATCACTTCTAGATAGAAAGGACACACACCTCATCCACATCAGCAATAATATAACCAAAGCCAATGAAGCTATTCTTGATTTGATGAATGACGGAGATATGAATAATGCTTTGACTAACACTTGGTTAGAGATTACTTTTAAAGGTTTTGTTATAATACAAGCATTTTTGATATTTACTTTGATTATTATGCTTTGCTGCCTACGACGTACCCTGCGCCAACACCGTGAGCAGCTTGAATTTCATTACAAGGCTCACGCCTCTGGATTGTAAAGAACCACTGCTCCTAACCACTCCTTAAATTTAGCCTGTGTTGCCCTTTGAGGTCAACAAGGGGGGGAATTGTTACACGAGGTTCCTGCACCCTAATTGATACCCTCAGGGGCACACCGTAGACAGCTAATGTTTAGGCATAGGCTATACTAATACATAGGGCAGAGGGCATCTACCGTACAAGAGTAGATGGCAGGATATGAATACATATTATTGTAACTCACTTTGCTTGCTATTGCAAACACATTATATTATGTACTTCTGTCTATTTCTTACTTGTCAGATGCCAAGACACCTGTCCTTGAAGTGATTATGATGTGTAGGCAACATTGCCATCTTTTGGTGATGGACACCACTTCACCTTGTTATGTAAGACTTTGTATAAGAAGGTCTTTGTTCTAAAACTGATGACTTTACAACTTTATATAATGTTATCTTATACCATGGAGCCACCTCTAATTTAGCCAATAGGGCTCATCTCTGTAACTAGAAATGTTTCTATCTTTCCAGTAACCATAGTAATTATCATAGGTATATAATGTTATGCACAGGCTTTCACCTCGGAGACCAGAGACCCAAGAGACAATAAAGAAACCTCGAGGTGTAGGGAACGCTTAGCATTGGCTCCCGGTTCGTATTGGTAAGAACTGCTTAGGGCAACTGTGATTTACCCCTATTTTGTAGTAATGAACTTGTTTATTACTCGAATGCAACTTGTCTGTGATTATTTGCAACTCCAATATTGCCAAGAACCTGAAAGTGAGATTTAGATCACTTACAAGGCCATGGAACCATTGCACCAAGTTGATTAGAGAAGCTAAAGCACATTTTTACCGTACACAGCTAGAGCTAGCTTCCAGTTGTTCTTCTAAATTTTGGAACACAATCAAAGTGATTGAAGGCCGTTCTTCTGGAAATCGCATTCCTGCTAACATCTTAGTTAATGATTCTGTAGTCTCCAACAGACCTTCTATTCTTGATTCATTTAACAATCATTTTGCTACTGCTGGTCTAGCCTTTGACTCTTCCCCTGCCTGCTCTCTCCATCAACAACATGCTGAGGATACTCAAGATAAACCTATCTGCAGCCTATCATTCTCATTCCAGCCCATAACCCTGAAAGAAGTTGAAGATCTCCTCCTTCAGTTAGACTCCAAAAAAAGTGCTGGAATCCACCTAATGGACCCCTACTTCTTAAAGGCCAGTTACCATGTCCTAGCAGTCCCAATTACAGATCTCTTTAATCTATCTCTGTCTCAGGGTGAACTTCCGCTCATTTGGAAGACTGCCCTAGTGGTCCCGTTGTTTAAGTCAGGTGATTGCAGGGATCTTAATAATTACAGGCCAGTCTCATTACTTACAATCCTGTCTAAGTTGTTAGAGAAAATAGTAAGCATCCAGCTATGAAACTACTTGGAATTGGAAAACCTGCTTAATCCCCTACAGTCTGGCTTCAGAGCACATCATAGCGCAATATCTGCTCTTGCTAAAGTGACCAATGACTGGCAAACAGAGTTGGATAATAGGAATGTTATCTGTGTGGTGTTCTTGGACCTACGTAAGGCATTTGACACCATGGACCATAACCTGCTTCTTTCATCCCTTCGGAATATAAGCCTAGATGCCCTATCCTTAAAATTGTTCACAAACTACTTCTCTGGCTGATTTCAGCAAATAAAGGCTGAGGGAGAAGTCTCTCCTTTAAAACCTTTGATGAGGGGTGTACCTCAAGGTTCCATTCTGGGACCCTTGCTTTTCACTATCTATATTAATAATATCGATGCTACCATCAATGAAGCTAAAATACATTTATTTGCAGACGACACCGTGATTTATGTCAGCAACACTTCCCCAGATGCTGCACAGAAAACCCTTTAAAGTGAATTCAACCTGCTGCAGCTAACGCTACTAAACCAGAAGTTACTTCTTAATGGCAAAAAAACTAAAGCATTGCTCCTCTCACCTCTTTCTCATGCATCCAATCCTGTGACTGATGAAACACTTCCATTTATAACCACCATCCTTGGGGAGCAGTTGGACTACATAACAAAATTCAAATACTTAGGAGTTTGGTTAGACAATAAACTCTCATTCACTGATCATATTGATGAGTTGTTAAAGAAACTTAGGCAGATTCTTGGTCTTTTCTTTAGGATAAACAACGCACTCACTAGAGATGCTAAGCTGAAGTTGGTCCAAACCACCTTTCTTTCTTTCTTTACTTGACTATGCAGACTTCTTATATGGCCAGGGAACTGTTGCTGATCTTGCAACACTTGACACACTCTATCACCATGCCTTAAGATTCATTACAGGTTTACTGTATTCTACCCATCACTGCTCCTTGTACATGGCAGTAGGATGGACATCCCTCAGCTGTAGACGAAAAAGACATGCTGCATTCTGGACTTATAAAGTGATTATAGGAATGCTGCCTCAGTACATCTCCATCTGCCTTCCGATATGTACTCTCGGCAAGTATGCCTTGAGAAGTGCTTCCTTCATTGCTCTATATATGTAAGGCAAAATCGCGTTTCGGCAGAGCAGCCATAACCTATGTACTACCTGAAATGTGGAATAAATTGCAAAGGACCCTGAAACTAACCCATTCTATCTCCCTTTCTACCTTCAAATCTCTTTACCTAAGTCATAACAAGGAGCCATGCACCTGGTTTCCTAGATGCCTATAATCCTATAACCCTAGCCAGATGAGTCCTGCCTCCACAGTTATACTGTGTCTGACATTTATATTTTGGGGCTCCCCCTTTGCTTTCCCCTATCCACTGACCCTGCTCTTGCCTCTTTTGTTAACTGCTATCCTCCTACCCCCAGTCTCTCTCCTCCTCCCCCAGAATACTTTTATTGGCTGAACCTAGATTCCTTGCTACTCCAGAGGTTCACATATCAACAATGCTTTTTTTTTCTTTTCTTCATTCAACTCCCCTATGTCCTTGTCCCAGATTGTACCCTTACTCTGTTGTTATTACCTCCTTACAAATATCATCTAGAGTAGCCTTTTAACCTTTATCCCTACCCTGGACCTTTACTTATAATGTATATTGGGTGACTTTCAATCTACTGTTCCCATCGACTGTTATATGTATTCATGTATAATTTCATATATACTTGTATGTTGTGCTATCAGTTTAGTTCCCTGACCCAGATTCCAACTGTCTTTCATCACTGTATATGCCCTTGATGTTATCCCTGTATATATGTTTATTTATACTGTATTTAATTCCTGCCTGTATATTGTTCATTGTATCTTTTTGACCTGTCTTATCCTGTATACCCCAGGTCCACCTCAAAAATGAGTTATGCTCAACAGTGATAGCCTGGTAAAATAAAGATTTTGATTGAAAATGCCTATGTTAAAGAAGTGGTTAAAAAAATTCCACAAATAATTGGGTTCTGACGTGTGTTGCACAGTTTCTATGCATGCTCATACCTTCACCATTTTTCATATTTTCACTCCAGATTTTCAACGTTTCAATTTTTTTATATCTCCTCATGAACAATACAGTTGTCATTTTCCACATCCTTCGCAAAATATGTTTTCATCCCTGTGTCACCAAATGGCATAGCTGCTGTGCAAAACCACCTTTTAACTAACAAACTGATAGTGCCGCTTTTCATGAGGTGGGCTCACAAAAAGCCCATGTTGAAAATTTGGAGTGAAAATACCAACACACGCCTAAGGTGTTAGGGTTTCCAACTGTAGCTCCCCACCCTGTAGAGACTGACAGGCATCAGGTGTGTGACTTTGGAGCATCGGCTGTAATGTTCATGCCATTCCACTCCCACCCCCACCCTGCAGCCAGTGACAGGCATTGTGATGTGCCTTGCACTGTTCGGCCACAAAGTTCACCTCATTCTCCTACACTGCACCCACCTCAGTGTATTTCCTTATGGAATGGGGTAAGTATACCACCCAAAGACCCCAAAGCACACCATAACACTTGTAAGTGTCTACAGTGTAGGGTAAGGTGAAATAGCATGAGCATTATAGCTGATGACCCAAAGGCACACCCCAATGCCTGTCGGTCTCTACAGGGTGGCGGTGGGGTTGGTGCCATTTTAATACTTCACTGCTATTCCTATTATGCGTCTCTAACTCTGGCACTACTAACTGCAATGCCAGTGAGACAACACTCGGCATTGACAAATGCTTTTTAATATGGCCATATGAAACAAGTGGAAGTGAGACACGAAAAAGCATACAAAAATGGAAAAAAAAATACATTTGGGGGTAATTTTTATAGCAATAAAGTCCAGAATCCACCTAATGGAGTCTCGATGAGCAAGATACATGTATTGGTCTCTTTGCAGGATGTCATTTTTGGGGGTTTTGAATTTTTTTTTTAAGATGGAAAATAAGACGGTGGCAAACAAAAAGGATTTCTTCCAAATGAAAAAGGATTGGCCCCATATGATAAAATGATTTTTTTTTTATGGCCAATTTATTTTTTTGTTCCAAGCAACTATCCTGAGGTGCTGACTGAGTATGCTCAGAAACCAACATTTTAAAAATTAATAATTTTGGAATGGATTAAATTTTTCTTCACCAAACCAGTGATGTGGGGCAGGCACTATCTATCCCGAAAATTTCAGACCAAACTTCCAAACCTCCAGGATGCAAGGTGATCACATACATAAAACACACACACACACACACACAGTGATTTTTTATCTATTTTCCCTATCTGGATCTCAGAATCTGCATGTCCGACTGGAACGAAACTTGGCACAACAAGACATCTTCCCACATGACTGCACATGCAACATTTCATGCAAATCTGTTCAATGATTGCAAAGTTATTAAAATGCTAAATTTGAGACTTAACATAGAAACCTCTGCTCAGCCCTAAATACAGTGGCACGACTGCAACACTATAACAGTGTACATAAACTTCATTTTTTTTTTATTTATTTAATTCATATATCGGATTTACAACCTTTGAGTCAAAGACTCATTTACAAAGACACCTCATCACAGGGAAGGGAACAATCAATTTGTGAGACAAGACAGTGGGGAACAGTACAGGTGAGATACATGCAGCATACATAACCGAATTTTCAAGGAGCAAGTAAACAATATATGTACATTTATGTACACAGTTACTACATTATCCTCCATTTATGTACACAGTTTCCATGTCACAATCCCCCCAACCCCACTCACTGGCATTACTTCCAGCTCACACAGTACTTTCACATAGGATGTCAGAAACCCAAAAAGAAACCACATTGCAGGCTGCACAGTACCCCCCCACACACAGACACATATCAACTGTCATTAGGCTCCCTATCTATCCTGCAGTTACAGTTACAAATTTACTTCTTTCACACTACTTTAAAAAAAAAAGAATTATGCATTCAGACCAGCAAACAGATATTGGTCTGTCTGTCTCCTCCCAGCACGTAGCACTCACTCAGTCTGCTCACCGCTTCTGCTACATTGTCTTTCCACAGCTTGTCTCTCAGCAGCAGTGCTCCTTTGGTCTTTTCCAGGTAAAAATGGTACATGTGAGAAAAATACAGTTCTCGTTCTTTTTGTTTCACAATCACCCTCAGCTGCCAGTACTTCTTGCTCCACTAGTTGTACCCAGTAGTCCATTGGCTAACCCTTTGCTCACAAAATGCTGCCAGATGCTAGAAAATAACTCAGAAGTGAAAGCAATAAAGAAAAAAACAGTTAAAGAAAAAGAGAACTTCAAAAGCAGTTTGTCCATCTGCCACAAGCTGTCCTCAGCATTCCTTGCTAAACCTAGATGCTGTGTTATCTAAGATTTGTTTTGCTTGGCCACTGCAACCACCAATGCATGCTGAAGCATAACATTGTGAAGCCACCTCAATGGCAACAGCCATGGTAATGGCATGTATGAGAAGCAGAGAAGCTTTTTTTTTTTTTTTAAACCCATAAATTTACCAAAGATAAAGAAAAATGAGAAACAGTAAAACAAAAATAAAATATCACACAATGTTCACTCTTATAGCATAAATGGTATATGCAAGGGGGCTATTGTATGAATCCTGATTTATCTACACTCACGCTGTTTGATCTTGGACACCTCGCTCATGGCTTACACCACTCATGAGGTTACCTAAGGCCAAACACACATTGTTTAGATAAATCAGGTATCACACTGTTTCCCCCGCATATCCCTTACATAGTACAGTATATATATTTTTTTTGTGTGTACAGAACACAAGTCATCTAATTGCCATATATAAGTAACTTAACACTTATGAGACCATGTATCAAATTGTTGAAATACGGGTAACTAAAATGGAATAACAATAACATTATATTCCCCTCATCCCATTGATTTCCTTTATGAGTAGTTCCTTCTGCCTATCTTAGCTCAGTATGTATATATTGCACTGATTGCTTTCATTATGTATGGTTATGCTCCTTAGATATACTACACAGTACCTGACTTCTATTTACATGGAAACATAGAAGTCAGCAGATAAGAACTTCTTGGCCCACCTAGTCTGCCCAGTTTTCCTTTCCTACTGTGCCACCACAGACCCTACTTGATTTCTGGTTGTCCACTCCTCTACCTTACTTCCAATAACCTCTTGTATCTATCCCATGCATGCTTGAATCCCGTCACCATTTTGGCATCCACCACCTCTGCTGGAAGGCTGTTCCAGGCATCCACCACCCTCTCCATGAAAAGTACTTCTTCACATTTCCTCACATTTCTTCTAAGCCCCCCTTCTCCAACTTTATAGCATGATCCCTTGTCCTCAGGCTTCTTTTTCTATGGAAAATGTTACAGTACCTTCCTATGCCTTATTAATACCTGTTAGGTATTTGAATGTTTCCATCATATCTCCCATGTCCTCCTTCTCCTCCAGTGAATACATATTCTATTCCTTGAGTCTTTCCTCATAGGGCTTTTGATGCATGCCCTGTACCATTTTGGTAGCCCTCTTTTGTACCACCTCCACCTTAACAATGTCCTTCCAGAGGTGGGGCATCCAGAGCTGGACACAGTACTTGAGATAGGATCTTACCAGTGATCTGTACAGGGGTAATACTACCTCCTTCTTCCTACTGGTGATACCCCTTCCTATGCACCCAAGCATCCTGCTTGCCTTCCCACTGCCTCATCACATTGGCTGGCTACATTAAGTACATTAGATATGATCATGATCCAGTCCCTTTCCTGTTTGGTGGTTGCCAATACTTCCCCTCCCAATTGATATGTAGCCCTCAGCTTTCTGTGCCCCAAGTGCATGATTTTGCACTTTTTTGTACTGAAACCCAGTTGACCATTCTTCCCAACTTTTTCAAATCATTCCCCAGTTTTTCCCATCCACGAACAGGCATACTTTCCCTTTTAGCCCTTCTGCAATGTATCTAATAGACAATGAAGAGGACCGAGCCTAGTACTGAGCCCTGAGGCACGCAGTTGGTCACCTTGCCTTTTTCAGAGTGGACATCATTTGCCACCACCCTCTGTCTCCTGTAACTTAACCAACTTCTTACCCAGTTTATAACATTTTGATTCACTCCCGGACAGACCAACTTTTTCACCAGTCTTCTTTGTGGAATGGTGTAGAAGGCCTTACAGAAATCCAGGTAGACCACATCTAACGTTCCTCCCTGATCCACCACCCAGGTCACCCTGTCGAAGAACAAATTTGTCTGGCAAGACCTCTCCCCAGTGAAAGCATGTTGTCTTGGATCCTGCTATCCACTGGTTACAAGGAATTCCACTATCCTTTCCTTCAGTAGTGTTTCCATTACTTTGCCCATTACTGAAGTCAGGCTGGCAGGTCTATAATTTCCTGCCTCTTCCCTGTTACCACTTTCATGAGTTAGGACCACATCTGCCCTTCTTCTGTCCCTCTGAACCTCCCCTGTTTCTAATGAAAAGTTGAACAGAGTTGTCAGAGGTGCAGCCAGCACCTCCTTTAGCTCCCTCAGTATCCTGGGGTGCATCCAATCAGGTCCCATTGTCTTGTCTACTTTTAATTGTGCTAGTACCTTAAGGATTTTCTCCCCTGTAAAAGGACTGGTATCCACCTTTCTACCATTTATGCCCTTGTCCCTTATTTTTGGCCTGTCCCCTATTCCCTATCCCTTCTTCTGTAAACACTGAACAAAGGTATCTATTCAATATATCTGCCTTCTTTTGGTCCTCCTATTCCTTGTAAACTCCTTCTTCCCCTTTTATCCTTACTATTCCTCCCTTGGTCTTCCTCTTCTCGCTTATAGATCTAAATAAAGTTGCTTCCCTTCTTTTACTGATTGGGCAATATTCTCCTCTGTTTGTGCCTTGGCACATCTAACTGCCTTCCCTGCCTCTCTTTGTTTCTCCTGGTAGTTTTACCTATCCTCCTCCTTCTGTGTATTTTCGTACTTTCTAAATGCTAGTTTTTTTTGCTCTTTCTTTTTCTGCTATTTATTTAGAGAACCATAGCAGTCTCTTTTTTCTCTTGCCATTGTTAACCTGCCTGACACAGGGCTGTGTTGCTTTTTCAATGTCCCACTTTAGTTTTCCCCATAGTTCCTCAATTCCTCCCAAATACTCTATCCCTTCCAGGGCAGCCCTGAGGCATTCTCTAATTTTCCTGAAATTGGCCCACCTTAAGTCCAGTACCCCCTCTGCCACCTCTGACTCATTTCTCTCCCTGCTAAGTACCACATATAACTCCATATGTCGCTTCATCCTTCAGGTTCCTTACTCCACTCATCACTACTCTCTTTACCAGTCAATAGGCTGGCTATCCCTTAATGGCCGCTATGAATATGCCATGGACAATTTAGTTGGCACATCTCTCAAGAACTCTCAGAAGTCACCTTTCTTGCTGATTCTCACTGCCCATGTGGTTACTCATTCTCTCAGAGACTCCTCCATTCCCCCCTGGTAGTCCCCTGTGTATCTACCGTCATGGGGAGTAAGGCCCTCTCAATTTCTGCCCCCCCTCTCTGGAACAAACTTCAACCTGTCATCAGAATGGCTTCCTCTCATCAGTCCATCAAATTGCAACTGAGAGAGTGGTTAAAGTCCCAGGCCACCTGTACATGCTCCCTAGGCAACCCCCTCACCAAACAGCCACCATAGAGGCCATACTGTATCTCTCAACTTACCTCCAGGGCAATGACCACTAATATGTACCTCTTTGCACTGCTTGCTTCTCTCTGGGTACACATGAATTATTGTAATGTATCTTCACCATGCACTGTTATATATCCTGACTGTTCAAATGACGTGTGGATCTAATGATGTGACCACTCTACATGTAATTCACCATATATCTGAGACTCAGACATGCACTCTTGTATTTGTTATGAAACTTGTTTTGCTAGATTTGTTGTGTAATGTATCATTGGTGTTGATTTCATATCACTCAGTGTGTATTGCTCCTTCTGTATTGTAACATGTGCCTATTGCTTCAGCCTTGCATTGTATGCCACTGTATGGCCCGGGTCATAACTGAAAATGATGCTTTGGATCAACTTGCTTACCAGGTTACTCAAAACATAAATAAATAAATACCCTCATCTTATTGCAGCTCAGTTCTGGCTCAGTCCTTATACTGACCCACACTGTACGGTGATCTCTAGATCCCAGGTTGTCACCCACCATGATGTCATCAACACTGTCACCATTTTGTCAGTACCAGGTCCAGTATCATCCCCCCATGAGTGGGCTTCCTAACTTGTTGCATGAAGAATGTCCCTTGCAGGGAGTCCAGGATGGCCCACTTCTGATTTGCTGCAGCTAGTAGGTTCCAGTCCATGTCTGGTAGATCAATGTCCCCCACCAGCAACACCTCCCCCTTGCATTCCATCCTTTGGATGACTTTCATCATGCCCTTATCTACCTCTTCTCCCCTGTGCTGGAGGTTCCTAGATCAGTTCTATGTGAATTGTGGCCCCCTTATGTGTTTCCAGAGTGAGCCACATTACCTCAGTTCCTCCCTGCTCTCCCTGTGTTTCCATGGCTTTTTTTTTGCAAATAACCAAGCTTTATTGAATTATTTCCAACATAAATTACACACCAAATGATTAAACAATACATAGAAACCATAAAACAATAAATGAAGAATACACAACAAGGAAAAAGGAAACCCCCAAAAGACCCCCTCCAAAATTAAAAAAAGGGAAAAAAGAAACAAGAAAACCCCTCCAACCACTACCCTCCTGCCCTCCCCAGGCAGCTATCCCATTGACTGACTCCACTGTGATCAATACATAATCCTGAAATGTCATCAAAACACAAGTGAAGTTTACCCCGACTATACATAGTTTAACTGAGTACACAAGAGGAAGCACCAAGGAGGAAAGGATTAATGAAATTAACATACCAAGCCAGGGCCGATATCCCATCAGTAACAAAAAGAGAAAAGAACAACAATTATCCTAATACCCATACCTATCCTTCAAACATTGGTACAACTTACCCCAACATTGCTGAAATATTGGTGAAGCATTGTGGAAGAAAACAGATCTTTCTGCATTCAATGCATTCATAAACTCCTCCCACCATTCCCCAAACGATGGAGTCCAATCTTCTCTCCAGTGGCGCAAAATTATTAACTTAGTTACCATTGCTACCATAGCTATTCGATATTTAGTTAAATTACTTGGAATTTTGTCATATATCCCAAATATGCAAGCCTCCGGAGTGAAGAACCTGGCAAAATCATAAAATTGACTAATTTTTTGCTTCACCAAATGCCACAGCCCAGCCACCTTGGGGCAAGTCCAAAACTTGTGATAACTGGTAGCTAGAGAATCATTACATTCAGTGCAGTGTGCTGAAAAGTGGCTACCCATTCTAGAGAGCTTAACCGGTGAAAGGTATAAGTTATGAAGTAACTTAAATTGAACTTCTCTCAATCTGTCTTGCTTAACAAATCTATAGATATCGACCCAAGCCTTCTCCCATGTTTCTGCTGATTTACCCAAAGACAAATTGTATTCCCAGTGAATCGGGATTGGGGACACTTTCGAGTTCCCTTTAACTATTAAGTACTTATAAATTTTAGATATCATCCTGCCCGCTTGTACAAACCCTTTCAACTCAGCAAACATCGATCCCAGGATGTTCTGCCCTAACCCTTTGCCGAAATAAGATCTGACACAACTTCTTATTTGAATTAGTTTAAGAAAAGATTGGGGTTCCACTCCCAGCTTCTCCACCAGTGTCCAGAATGGGAGTAACCTATTGTTCTGATAGAGGTCCTCGGCCCGCAATTTCATTGCCCAATTAATTCCCAATCTAGTTATTGGTTGATTTCCAATAGTCAGGTTCGGATTTCTTAATATGGGTTGGGATGAGTCATATCGTTGCGAAATTTGGAACTTCGCATAGAATTGTTGCAACGCCCTGACATCCCATCCCAACGGCGTACCTCTCGCTCTGCTAGGAATCTTAGCCCATGAGGTATACAATAAAGACTCCAAATCCAGCTTAAGGCTTTTAACATAAAGCCGATATAACTGAAGTCCGGGGGGTATGAAGTACTCTCATCACAAGCCCATGCGCCCACCCTTGCCAAGTGGATTGCAAAGTAGTATGCATAAAAATCCGGTAACTGAAGCCCTCCCAATTGCCGTCGCTGAGTAAGTTTGAGGTAACTTCTTCTAGGAGGTTTCCCATTCCACAAAAATACCGTGCATTGTTGGAATAGCGGTTTAAAAAAGGACTTTGGTAAATAAACATTTAGATTTGATAATGGGTAAAAAGTTTAGGCATAACCACCATTTTAATCGTATTGACTCTTCCGAGAAAGTCAATGGTAGCTTTGACCATCTGACCAAGTCTTCCTTGATGATTTTAATTAACGGTTTAAGATTTAAATCGGCCAAATTATCTAAATTCTTAGTTATTTGAATCCCCAAATACGTTAGTGATCTGGTTTGCCAACGGAGTCCCAGAGAAAGACATCAACTTCTCTGAAGAACTGGGGTCAAAGAGTATACTGAAGTCTTAGCCTTATTCAAACTGTACCCTGAGAGCCTGCCAAACTTATCAATTAAATCGAGAGTCTTAGGGAGGGAGGATGTAGTATTCGAAATATGTAGCAATAAATCATCAGCGAATGCTGAGAGTTTAAATTCAAAGTCCCCTATCTTGAGCCCTTTCACCTCTCTATTTATCTTTATGGATCTTATTAGCGGTTCAATGTACAAATTGAAAAGGTATGGTGATAAAGGACAACCCTGCCTGGTACCCCTAGAGAGTGGAAAAGCCTCCGAAATTAGATTATTGCACTGAATCTTAGCGAGGTGCAGAGTACAAGATATCGAACCATATGAATAAATCTATCTGGAAGGCCAAGCTTTGACAGGGTGGTGAACATAAAGGTCCATTCCACCCTGTCAAAAGCTTTTTCAGCATCTAGTGAAACTAATGCTGCTTCCAAAGCAGGATCCACAGAATCAGAAATTAAATAAAATAGTTTGCGAAAGTGGTCAGCCGAGGAGCGACCTTCGACAAAACCGGCCTGTTCTGGACTCAATAAACTCCGCCATACCTGTTTTAATCTACTGGCTAAAATTTTAGCAAAAATCTTCACATCTAAATTTAACAAGGAAATCGGCCTGTAACTACTTACTTCCTCGGGGGGGTTTATCTGGCTTTGGCAACAAAATAATCTTGGCCTCAAACGGGGTCTGGTCCTTAATCCCTTGCTTGCACCAAAAGGAGAATAACTCCTGCAATAAGGGCACCAGCTTACTTTTGAATCGTTGATAAAAAAAAGCTGTAAACCCATCTGGGCCAGGCGCCTTGTCCGGGCAAAAGGAATTGATAGCCTTTCCTATTTCCTCCACAGAAATAGGAGCTATTAATTGAGGGCCAACATCAGTTGACAATCTTGGTAGAGGAATAGCATCCAAAAATTCTTGAACTCCATCAAATACCTGAAGGGGGGGCTGCTGGCTTGTATAGAGTTTTTGGTAGAAAAATTTAAAAATTCCTAGTATCTCAGCCGAATCTGTGACCAATTGCCCTGATTCTGGGTGACTGAGAGCGGTTACCCACTTTGCCGGAAGATCTTTGCTTCAGCTGCCAAGCCAGCAATCTCCCTGCCCTGCTGCCTTGACCCAGATACAAAGCCCTAACTCTGGAAGCTGAACTAATAACTTCCTCTCTCTGCTTATCTGCATACCAGTTTCTTCAGGAGATTAATTTGCTTTCTTGATCTTCCGTTCTCTGGCTGTTGTTTATATTTTCTAGTTCCTTAATCTCTCTCAAGCACTCATCCAAAAGGTTCCTTGCTTTCACTTTGCGTACTGTTGCCATGCGTATTAACTCGCCTCTCCACACAGACTTAAGAGCCACCCAAGTTTGATCTATAGCTTTGATAGAGCCCCAATTACTAATGATGGAACTTTCTAAAAAAACTCTAAATCTGTTTAAAGCCTTGGATTCCTTTAAGATATTGTTATTTAATGACCACGAATATGACCTGCCAGGTTGAAGTGGTAAAGAACATATGATGTTTATAGGTGAATGGTCAGAAATTACACGGGGCAAAGTTGTGACCTCCACCACCCAGGACATGCTACACTGGCTAACCAAAAAAAAATCTATCCTCGAGTGTGACTTATGCGGTACCGAAAAAAGGTGTACTCCCAGGCACTAGGGTTCAAAATACGCCATGGGTCTATCAGACCCACTGATAGCATGAGCTCCCTTAAGGCCTTCTGCGCTGGGGAGGGGGAAAAGCCTTTAAAATGCGATCTATCTAACCGATTTGACTGGACTAAATTCCAGTCCCCACCTAAGATTATTGGGAGATTCCCAAAAGAGATCAAGGCCTATCCCAGCTGATTAAAAAAGTCAGGTGAATCCAGGTTAGGCCCATATACTGAGCCGAGTACTAAATTAATCCCTCCAATACTGCCTGAAACAAGTACATATCGCCCTTGTGGGTCAGATATTGTTTTCAAATGCATAAATGGAATCCCACAAGCAATTAAAATAGCAACTCCCCGACTATTAGAGGAGAATCCCGCCCCAAAAACCTGATTCACCCACTTTTTCTTAAAATGGGCCAGGCGATCAGTAAGGACATGGGTTTCTTGTAAAAATACTATCGCTGGTTTCAAGTGGGCGAGATGATTCAAAATAACACATTTTTTACAATTGTCCTTCCCTCCTTTAATATTCCAAGAGATTATATTCAACCTGTCATCCATTCATTCTCCAGTCCATACAAATCTTGGGATAGCTGCCCCCCCCCATACAAACCCCCCAAAATCAAAAAATTTACCTCCCCAAATTACCTCACCCTCCCCAAAAAAAAATAACAGTACAGCCCATAAATAACTTATAACCTTCCCTTCTGGCCCGAAGCCAACTACACCGTCCACTGGAATGTGATGCAACATAGAGATGGGCATACCGCCCTACCACAATTGTTGTATGAATTGGATAAATAATCTTATTAAACCCAATCTGAGAAAAAACAGGCTAATAAAAGAAAATTTACATCCATCTCCAGACCTTCAATTAAATCAGAAGCTAGACACGAACACATAGAGGTTAAGGGGTATATTGCGTCCGTTCAACTAATAAAGTATTCGCCGGCCCAGTAAATGTATCCAGACTTCTAGACATTGGCGAGTGAAATTACAACCCTTCCATGCCACTCTAAGAATCGGCCCCACATGAAAGGCTTTAACTGAACCCGCAAGATCAAGGTCAGGCTAAGCTGCTCCCAGCTGGGACTATCATCAATCTAAGGCATAGCTGACCGGCCTGTCCTAAAATCTTGCCTTACATTATATCCCTTTGCTCTTAAGTCTTAACTTAACGTGTTCAACTAATAAAACCCCATTACCTGTGCTTTACAGCTGGGAGAACTGTTAATATTCTTAAGACACCAATCATATAGACAACACTAAAAGAAAAAAAAAGAACTACTATGTTCTTACTGTTACAGATACAATCATTATAACCTGTGTCTTGTTTAGCATTTCAGTCTCAAACTTATAACTGGAAAAACGAACATAAACTCCCCCCTCCCTCATTAACTATAATCCCGAGTACTATACTTGTTACCAACAAAAGGAAAATATATGTCAACCATTGGTTGTTAATGCTCCCTTGCCCGTCTGTATAGGAGGAAAATGTTTCACACTATAAAATGCGTTTAACTTATCCAACTTACCACCAACTTTACTAAAGTAGTGAAGAATATCTACTTATTAGATACTCCCATTATAAACCAAATAGTGATTATTGACAGCAAATAAAAGGAGAAACTCGTCCATGACCTTGGAGAAAAAGTCAAAAATTACTGCATGCTGTCCATATAATTGAACATAACTTTCACCCTTTGGGAAACAGGTCAGGTAACAGTGATCTCAAAGATACAAGTGCTTCCTCAGCCGAATTAAATCTCTTCAGGCCTTCTTTAAGTGTGACCTCCAGCCTCGCAGGATATAGTAGATGGTGGCGAATCCCTGCAGCCCAGAGCTTCGAGGTGATCAGCCTGAAGCTAGCTCGAGCCTGTCTCATCTTACAGGTTAGGTCAGGCACCAGACGCAGCTTTTTGTCCACCCACTGGAAAGCTGCCAGCTTTCTAACTCTGTTTAAAATGTGCTCCCTGTCCAGATAGTTAAGTAATTTGAAGATGATTGGTCTCGGAGGCTCCAAAGGTGGAGGTTTGGCTCTAAGGGCCCGATGACCCCTCTCTATGATATAGTCCAGCCCATTAGGTGAGGGGCCCACTGATTTTTTAATTAGCCTTTGGAGAAATTGAATGGTGTTCGGCCCTTCCTCTCCTTCTGGGAGACCCAGCAGCACCAAATTATTACGTCTGTTGTGGCCCTCCAGGTCATCTAAATGGTCCTCCAGCTTTGCAATGCCTCTTTTGCACTCCACCATGTTAGGCCCTGCTTTATCCATGGCTCTCTCGATAGATGAAATTCTAGCCTCAGCATCAGTAACTCTGCGTGCTAATTGTTTCAGGGCTGGCTTTATCTCTGCCACCTCCTCAATCAATTTGAATAAAGCATCCTTTATAGTGGCCAAATCGCTGTAGATCTTTGCTGGTTTTAATTCCTCCTCCTGGAGTGATGGCGACGAGCCCTGTCGTGGGCGCTTTGCCTCCGATTCAATTTCAGCTGGTTGCATGTTGCCGAAACAGGTGTTATCGCCAATTGCCTCAAAAACAGTTCTTGCCAGTCCTTATTAGTGTCCTGAAGCTGTCTAGCCCTGTTTCACTGTGCAAATTTACAAATTAAGGTGGCAGGGAGCGGGAGACCCACAAGCTGCTGCCTTACTCCATGCGCGTCACATGACCATCCCATTTCCATGGCTTTTTTGTAGTTTTTATGTATTTTTGTAACTAATATTGTTATTACTGTTTAAGATTTTTCTCTACCCACTGATCTAGCTCCACTTCCCCTCACCCTTAGGACACAACTGGAAATTAGCTATTAGCAACTCAGTATATCTTTCCTGGTGAAACCTTTGAAATAAATAATGGAATTCTGTAGGTCAGGGGTAAGGGGCAACAGACTTCTAGGAAAACATAAACTGAACTTACAAGCTCAAGTGGGCAGACTGGATGGGCCATAGGCCCTTATCTGCCAACACTGTCTATGTACAGTATCTATGTATCTATGTAAATAAATAAACAAACAAGACTGGTCAGATGAAAGTCTCCTATTGCATTTTTGTAAAAGAACTGCTGACTCAGTTTGGTCATTGTGGCCCTGCCAGGAGAGGGCCCTCAGTGAATAAATCCAATAGCCCTCTCTCCTTCCCAGAAACCTGTCAAGGTCCTCTCCTCTGGTGTTAGCAGCAACCTTCTCAATGCCTATAAATTTCATTAAGTGCAGTTCAGGATCCTCTGCATACTCAATTCAAGCTGCCAGTACTGTATATAGCTGCAGTTTTGTGTAAGGTTTCCCATGCACAATCACCCACAGTTTCTTTAAATTTCATTTTTGTCCTCTCCACATGTTTCATAGGTAATTCAAAAGTGGTAAATACATCTTTGGATATGCCTACTCTGCTCTGACCCTGTAACAGTTATTGACTATTTCAATAGTTACTTTACTCGTGCTGCTGAAGAAATAACTGCTGCCTTAACTAAAACTAAAATTGAACGTGATTGGGATGATAAGGACTTAGGTGAAACTGGTAGACCTATTTTATATTTTAGTAGGGTATCTGTTTTAATCTGTTTCAAATGCATAGAAAATTAAAGCTTAGAACTTGTACGGGAGCAGATGGAATAAATATGACGCTACTTAGAACTGCTTTAGATTAATTGGTTGTACCTATAAGAAAATCAGGAAGTTCCAACTATTTGGAAACATGCTTATGTTACACGTGTTTACAAAAGTGGGTTAACCGAAGCTGAAAGCAATTATCAGTTGTTTTTTTTTTCCATACTCTCTCCAAGTCCGTAGAGAAAGTAATACAAGATCAGACATTTTACTATTTAAACAAATATAATTTGCAAACTGTTGAACAGCATGAATTTAGAAAATATCACACTACTGTTACAAAACTTGCTGAACTTACAAATAGGGTACATGAAACCTTGGACAGTGTAAAAAGGGTAGGAGTTATTTGTATCGACTCATCAGAAACTTTCAGATTAGTCAATTATGATTTGTTGTTGACTTAATTGAGAAATATGAGTTTTTCTAGTTCAGTAGTTCAGTGGTTAAGCAACTACATGGGAGGGGACATTCACCAAGTGAAGATCTATGGTCAGTTTTCCACTGGTCTTCCAGTGAAATTAGATGTATCCTAGAGATCTATTTTAGGTATCTTGCTATTTAGTTTTGAATGACCTCACCATAGCTGCTAAACCAACCTACTGTACATACTGCTTTATTCAGATAACGCAGTATTATTTTCCAGTGATAAGAGTATTGGTGCTTTTAATGACAAATTATAAAGGGACTTTGATAATGTCTAAATGTCATTTGAAAGTACGATGCTATGTTTTAATGTAAAAAAAAAAAGAAAGAAAAATAAAACTAATTGTATGCAGTTTTCCAACAGGGCAAACAACTTGCAAGATTGGCCTTTGCAAATTAGGACTGTGGGTGGTCCTGTATTGATTCTTAGCAGCACAGTGGTGTTATACTTGATTCCAATTTATTTTAATCATTGCAGTAAATATGACATTTTGAGTTCTCTATCAGAATAAATCAAATCCCATATTTGAAGCTTGAAAACAGTTGATTTTGACCCATATATTTCCTGTTATTGAATATGGAATCACTGTATATTACTCTGCTGGAAAAATATCATTATATAGGGTAGAGATGCTGTTGAACAGGATGTGCAAATTTTAATTTAATTTGTCCATGGATGATTATTATAACTGTATGCCCTACTCCACACCTAATCTGCCCACTTTGTCTGAAAGAATATAATACTTGTTGGGCTGTTTGGTCTGGAAGATGTACAATCAAGGGATACTTTATAAACTGGGTTTATTATTTAATTGGTGTTGCCACAATTCTGCTGTCACAAGATCATCTCTGAAAATGTCTTTGAAGTTAACACAATGTAAAACTAAATTAGGCCAGGGTTCTTTTTACTATAGGATAGGTTGTTTCTGGAATTCTCTAAAGAAACTACTAATGCTATATTCGGCAATCAATTTGTACAATCCATGAAATGTTATTTAAACAAATTTGCATGTAATTCTTTCACATAACTTGTATATTTAAATTGTCTTGTCTATGTATTGTATTTATGTGCAGTCACAATGAAATTGACCAATTTTTTCTCTAGGGCATCATCTTAAATAAATGAAATTAAATAATAAGTTTTACATGATCTCTCAGAGATATAGCTCATGTGTCAAATATTACTGAGTGTATACCCATTTAATCATATTAGGACAATATTATTCCTATACCCCCATTACTACGATCAAGAAGCACTTTTGAATACTTCTATTTTAGTGATAACATGAAGACCGGACACATGGTCTGAAGTCTGTAACTGTGGAACCTTTCATCTCTTTAGGTCGCAGAACAAGAAAATTCATATTTCAGCAAACATTTCTGAATCGAGGTTTCTGTCACACCTCCTGTTGCCATCTTCTCTTAGCCTTGTGTCATCACCACTTCCTCTGTACAGTGGACAGGATAACAGTACAAGAATGTAAGGTAAGGCCTGGAAAATGTCTCCTTCACACAGAAATCACTTGGAACACCGTATAGTAGAGTAGGAAGGGATCCCTATAAACTGGTACATGCTGCCCAGCATACTTCTTCCACCCCTGCTTATAAATGACAGTTGGGGTAGACATTATGGACTAAGAGTCATTTCTGACCTTTATTTACTATGTTACTACAGTATGTGTTAACAGAAGAATGTTTTTTGCCAGAGAATATATGAACACCTGTGCAATGTTGTATAACTTGAATGGTCTTGACATTTCCAGTGCTAATGTTACCATCACTAACATTGTTCACATGAATCATTTTAATGGCAAATAAAGAGTTCCCTTAATTCAATAATACTGTATTTGCAGTGATCTGACTATGGGTTGCAGTAATGCACAGCATCAGTGTCAACAACATGTCACTGCTAGTAACTATTATCATTTTTGTCATTTGTTACATTAAATAAAATCTAAAGATATTCTTATAGTGTTTACAGTTAGAATTTAAGTACAAGTGCTTGTATAATATCTGCAGTGCACTACATTCAACATAATTGTGGGTGTTGCATATTGAAAGTTTGGTAATGTAACAGTTCAGGTTAAGACATACATTTTCATCCCAAAGTGTGTAATGATTAGTTGGTTAAAATTATATAGATCATACAGGTTTTGAGAGATACACACTAGATGTGTATTCATGCAAGCAATAAGACATGACAGCGTGTGGGTTAGGCAAGCAATAATACTGAGTAGGGTGGGAGGTATTGGGCAATACCAGACTGCCCAGGGGTGCAATGAGTTCCATCACCACAGGCTGCAGGAGTTATAGCCCTACCACCCAGCCTGGTGAGTATTATTGCCCTTAGAAAATGGGCTACATATGGAATTCTTATGTAGCAGGTAAAAAAAAAGAAAGAATTACATAGAAACAAAAGATTGTAATTATTTAAAAGTTTTTTCTGGTAAATTCGTCCCACTACTGGTACAGTTACCAGTAGAGGGCACTGCATGTCTAAGAGTTCTTTGCTATAGAGTAATCCATCCTGCTCTCCACTCCATCCTTGGTGTTCAGCCATCATCTGACCCCAAGCTGTCCACTGCTTTGTTTTTATGTATAATAGTGTATATTGTTTGAGAATTGTGTTTAGTTGAACACTGCATTCATGGTCAGACAGGGAGACTGCAGTCAGCATCCTGCATCCTGGGAGTGTAGCATGCGATCAGGGATGGTGTTTGATTGACCGACCACCTTATTAATAAAGTGCCATTTATTTACTTGTTAATATATGCTGTGTAGTTTTCACTCCCCCACTGCTCTTCTTTAGTGTTTTTTCAGCACTCACTTTGAGCAGCAGCAGGAGCATTAAGTGGGGGGTGCCAGATGCAGCGTGAGTGGGAGTGGGGGGAGGTTGCTCTGAAAATGTCTGTTAAATATATTGTACAAGGTGAGTTGGAAATGGTTGTTTGTTTTGCTTTTGCTTTTATGGAGTGATTAAGTTTTTTTCCATGTTACTTTTGGTGACGTTCTTGGTTAACAGCAGTGAGAGGAGTGGTGGGGGTCTCACCTCTCACTAAGTGAGCAGAAAAAAATGGCTGGCTGCTATCTTTGAAAATCCAGATTAGCACACTGATACCAGTATACTACTAAGGAAGGCTATGTTGGGGCTTATTACTTTCTGGTCTCTACTAGTACTTAATGTACATCCTTGGCATGGTTCTCAGCCAATCAGAGTTCAGGAAATAATAAGCTCATTTTCTAAGTTGAGATAATTGCTTTCCCATGGACAAAATGAGAAGCAACACTGCTGTTGGAGAGTATTACATCCTCTTGAGGGGTGGTTATCTAACCTAATACACACTGTGCTTATGTAGTGGATAAACTGAACACAAATTTAATTATCAAAGCTATACTAACATTTGTTGACTGAATTTTTTTTTTGTTAAAAGTAACTAGTTAAAGTAGTCCCACCTTATCTCTCAATTGTTTGTCTTCTCACACATTCAATAGATGGAGTGTTTTTTTTTAAGGATTACAGGAAGTCAAACTTATGCAAAATTCCTCTGACAGAATGTTCACTCCATCTCACACAACAGAAGGCCTTATATTAAACCAGTGTCTTAGTGCAGGTGAAGCAGCAGATATTGCCCTGGCAAGCTGGTAAGGACAGGAGGTTTAACACATTTGCTAGTAAAATCTTAAGCATGTACAGTATGTAGTTGCACTAGAGAACATTTAGGGGGAACTCAACAGACATAAGTGGAGAGCTCTAGAGAGAGGGAAGTGTGTGAATAGGGTAGTGAGCAAGGATGATGAAATCCAAATACAGCAGCCCTGTGTGTGTCCTTAGACTGGGATTGAAGAAGCAATAACCTAAGTTGTTGTTCAACCTAACTCATGTGTGGTTCACTGTTTAATGTCCTAAAGTCAAGGGATTAGAAAGAACCTATAAAATATGATGGCAGAGGTAGGGTCAGCCATTCCATAAATGAAAGAACTGCAAAGAAAAACCTGCCCTGTGGAGACCTGCTAAAAGAAGTAAAAGCAGTGCAAAAAGAGAACCAAGGTTATAAAGGCTGTGAGTATTATCCAAAGTGAAAGAGACACTATAAATCTTTTTTGGTGTAAAAGACAAGATGATGCCTGGGCTGTAACCTCCCCAAAGGTTACACATACATACAACAAAATCTAGCAGAGGCTAGCAGGAGGAGGTTGACAGAATAGTTTAACTTGTCTGTGGACATCACACTGCTATGGAAGATAAAGATGAGAAAGTACAAACTAAGTTATCTTATTACAGTATTTCATTGGAGAAAAGAGGTGAAACTTGTGCACTAAATGCATGTGTAGTACTCTGGAAACAAAATAATAGTGAATTCTAATAGATACTGTAATGAAAGAAAAAAGATGAGAGTGGAAAAATAAGTTTTTCTCCAGAAACCAGGAATCAGGAGAACAGATGGACAAATGCATTACAGACTTAAGAATGTTGGCTGCATGCCAGTTTTGGGGACATTAAGATTCTCTCATAAAAGACTGCATAATGTTGCAGCCATGATTCCCTGCTGAGGAATCTTTTTTGAGGTAAGAAGATCTGGCCTAGATAAAAATGTGCAGATATTCCAGGTAGCAGACTTGTCAAGAGAAAGAATCCAAACAATAGAGGGGCACCTGCCTGAGCAAGTACATGTGACAAGGTAGAGAGAACAGCACATGCATGAGTCTGGTGCAGACCTACAGCAGGTATTATGTTATCATGTAGATTTTGTGAAATGAAACATAAGCAAATAAGGAGATGAGCCCAGCTTACAAGCAAAAGTGCAACAATTGATAGAATCAGACCACTTTGCAACGGCATTATGTCATAACAGTGCCTATATGGACAGCACTGTGAAAAACAGCTCCATCCAAACATTGCTGATCATAAAAGTGGCAGGAACAAATGCTGCAAACAAACACAGCACCACTGGTAGTGATCACAAATATGGTTTGTGATTGCTACCACCAATAGCTGTATTTTTTATAGGGGGGCTATGCCCCCCAGCACTCCCTGTACTTAAAATATTCAGCTCTGAGTCAGAATTGGATTATGGGGGAAAGAAATACAGTTTTGGAGACAAGGATTAGAACCCTGTTTTCCACCACCATTCTGGCTGAACTACTCATGCTTTAGCACTCCACACGATGGGAGCAGCTCAGCCAGCATCCTCATTTCCTCTCACCTTGTGCGTTTTTCTAGCAACATGGGCAGCAACCTGGGGACCAATTACTACATAGCACTATTATTCCCCTGTTGCTGTCCATGGAAGCGCTGTGTAGATCATGCTGTGCTGTGCAGCACTATTATGGTAGTGCTATTCTGACTGGGTAGGCTTTGCAACTACTGTATGTACCTATCTAGATTAAAGGAAAGAAAGCTCGGCCAGTCCACCGGCACAGCAGTTGGATTTCCACTTGCGATGCCAGCGACCTGGGTTCGGGAACGAGCTCGGGTCACTGGACGGCCAGGCGGGGGGAGGCAGCTTGAGCATCCCACGACTGCTCACTGTCTTCATGGAGGGAGGAAGAGCTGTGACCCAGTGTTGAGTGACTGCTGGTAGATGCCAGGGGTAGGACAACACGTCAGGATCATTGCTGGGTGGTGCATGGCAGATGTCAGCTCTTGCCTTGATGTTCGGACATCACACACCTCAAGGAAAACCAGGAAAATCACTCGCTGGCCTCCAGATGATTGATCTCTGTTCCTTGAGTGCCTCCAGGGCCTCCTGCTCCTCAGCAGCATCCCCAGGCCCTAGATGTATGTGCTGGGGTCATTCCACTCCTCTCAGTGCCTTCCCCCTCAGAGGAGGGGGACCCGCTAAGCGAAGGGATACGCTGGGATATCCCTGGGGTTAGCTGCAATATGAGGACCAGAGGAGGGCTGGGTATGGACAGTAGGGGCTGGGGGGATTTGTAGAGCCTGAAGGAGTGGAGGACCAGCAAGCATGGGGTGGAAAAATAGAATATACAAAAAAAAAGGAAAGAAAGCCTAGGGTGTGGGGTGTGACAGAAGCAGATACTGATAAAGAATTTTGTGGGGATACCATGTGGTTATCAGTGGTGCCAGAATAGCAAACTGCAAACACAATGTAATATGGGAAGCCTGAGTTTAAAAACAGTTGTTTACAACAATGTTGATAAACAGAATGGCAGTTCAGTTTCAGGTTACACGAGTGTAAGTTGTTCCATGCAAGTTTGGTGAATTCTGAAATACCAATAAAGAAAAGACAAACACTAATGTACATTAATACAATAAAGCCAGTCAGTGCAGGCAGGCTGAAACTGGGTCATACAAACATTAACAGATTCTATCAAGTTTAATTTGTCAAAGTGCAAAAAGGTCAAACCCCAGTGCTTGGTAGTGGTGTGGTTCAAATGGTTGAAATGATAAAGGTTCCGTATAAGAACATTTTAACTGTAGGTACTTCAGAAACTGTAGAAGAAAGGAGAAGATGAATCTTGGGATTTAAAGTAAAGAAAATAGCAGAGACATACTGTGGCAACACCTCTTCCAGAGAGATGTTAGGAAGGGAAGTATAAGATAAAAGCAGATGCATCTGTTGAAGCAGTAAAGCAACAAAAAAGATGGGTGCCATGGCAAAACCATAAAGGGCTGCAGCATCTGCAGTAGAGATGTACTGTATTAATGAATGGTAACACTTTATTTTAAGTGTCCTTAATGACACTGAAACTACTCTATAACTACAATGTAACTACTGTGTAACTTTTGTGTAGTTACATGTAACTACAATGTAGTAGTTAACTGGTTTCACATCTGAGGTTTGGTGTAGTTACACAATTTGCATGAACTGGTAGTTACTGCAGTTACTGTTGCCTCCCTTCTGCCTCAGATCAATTCTGTCTGGCAAATGTGACTATGTATGGTGCACTTTGCAACAGCTGTTACATGTGTAGTTACACTTCCAGCATAAATCAATTTTTCTGTTGCACTTTGAAACAGCTATTACATGTGTAGTTACACTTCCAGCATTAATAATTTTTCTGTTACACTTTGTAACAACTGTTCCGTGTGTAGTTATACTTTCAGCATAAATTAATTTGTGCCAAAAGAGAGAAGGTTGTGGTTGCACATGTAACTACCAGTTAATTCAAATTGCATAACTACACACCAGTCAAATGTGAAAGTAATTCACAACTACACAGTATTTACAGTGCATTAACAGTGTAGTTACATCATAGAAATGTGTGTCTAACTACATAATATGCAAATATGAAACTAGTTACCAACTACGTTGTAGTTACATGTAACTACACAGTACTTATATATCAGTTACATTGTAGTTATACAGTAATTACAATGTACTTAAGGACAATTAAAATAACATGTTACCTAATGAACATGTACAGTGTAGAGCTGACTAGATACGCAGCCTGGTGATTATTAAAAAAAAATATCTGGAAAGCTATGCAACTGCATAGATCCCAAATCTTGATACAAAGCACTGAAGTGACACCATTTATCCCTTCAGCCCTCTGATGATATATTGCCACATATGTCAAAAGTAAGATTTTACACTGTGTGTAATCTGAAACCTGAGTTTACAATTGTCTGTGAAACAGGAAGTGGACCTTTCATGGTCACCAAAGAAATTCCAGGAATTAAAACTGTGGACAGTACTTCATTTTTTTAAAAATCAGTTCTGAAAGGGCATCATGAGAGGCAAGAATGTTTCATTAATTATGTATTGTAACATTTAAAGTAGTTTTGCATTTCAGTGCCTTGTTTAAGGCTTGTGGTAGGTAAAGGTAGCAGAAATATTTGTGATGGCAATCAGGTATAAGTAAAGTGTATCATGAATTATGCTTGTAATTCACCAAAATTCCAAGTCCCATTGCTATTTGTTATTGGGTATCACACTGAGGCATGGTTGCCAGGCTGCTTTGGCCAATCAGCAGATAGGTTTTTTCATATCTATTTTATAAAGTGCATGTACACCAAAGTAAGCCAGACAGGAAGAAAAGAACAGGAGCAATGGATGATTCCTTTTTAAACATGTTATGTGAAGGCAGGATATGCAACCTTCTACCAGTAAATAACAGAATAGTAGGTAATCATGAAATTCATAAGATAATAATAAAATACGTCACAGACTGTCATTATCATATTAATTCTACTAGGCACAGAGGCTGACATGACATCATAAGGACCACATCTCATGATTAAGCAGGCTACTGCACAACATTGATTTCATATGTGACCATTGAATTAAACAAGGATTCTTTCAACACCATGGGGATTGAGTTTTGTCTCCCTACTTACTTGTAAAGTGCAGTAACCACACTGTTTATACCATGCACATTCCTCAGTTGTTAACAAGTTTTTCTTAAACAGAGTATGTGGGTTCCAAAGTAAATTTGCAGGGAAGCAGAACTCCCTAGGTCCTCTGTCAGGTGGGTATGTAATACAGCTGGATGGATCTATATGCTGACCAGCTATTGTGGCATGAGCTACGTGGGCCAAACAAAAAGGGTGTTTAAAATGAAAATCAACTTCACTGCTTCATCACATCCATAATCTACATTCAAGAATGATGGGCAGAGGCCATCAAGGGCTAGCCAGGGGAGGAAGGATTGCATGTCTCAGAGACAGCACTCCTTCCTTTGTGAAGGGAGACATTTTTCCCACTGTTTGACTGTCAATTAAAAGAGACCAGTCAGGAAGACCAAAGGGGGGGCCACAATAGATGCCTGTCACTCCATTATTGCACGTTGGCACACCAGAGGGAGAAAATCAGGAGAAAAGTAGAAAATGCTGGCCATCCTAGCTGGCACTTGCCATAGGGTCTCACACAAGTGACATGGCTGGCCACCCGCCACATTGTAGTCCTGGGTAAGTGGAGGACAACTGATAAGTCTATGAGGAGGTTGATAACAAGGCTAGGGGCGTGCTACCAGATGAGACCAGAGTGAGACACAACTTGGTACAAAATAATGCAAATCCAAAAACAAACAACAGCAGTCCAAACAAAAATTGGATCTATTCCATGGTCAATATTTTGAGGATGAAGAACATGGTTCTGCGGTTGGCTTATAGTTTGTGGGCTAGAAAGAGTTACTATCTTTAAAGAATTAATGACTTAACAAAACAGGTATGTTTGCTTGCTGGCATTAGCAGTGAAAGTGCAAGAGTTAGACAGATGCAGTATTGGAATGCCAGTAATGTACTGAACTGATGCCAACTCCACTCTGACCCTGCAGAGATGGATAGGCATTAGGGTGTGCCTTTGGGTCATCACCCATAATGGTCACAACATTTCACCTCACCCTACCCTGCAGACACTGACAAGTGTTGAAGTGTGCCTTAGGGTGTTTGGGCTTTACACTCATCTCATTCCGTAAGGAAATACATTGAAATGGGTGCAGTATAGGAGAATGGTGTAAACTCTGGGGCCAAAGAGTCCAAGGTGCACCTTGATGCCTGTCACTGACTGCAGGGTGGAGATATGGGAGGAATGGTGTGAGCATTACTGTTGACAATCCCAAGTCACATCCCTAATGCCTGTCAGTCCCTACAGGGTAGGGCAGATGTCTGTCAGATCCTACAGGGTAAGGCATTATGGTTGGAAACCCTAAGGCCCTGAGCTTTTCTTGGTATTTTTACTCTAAGTTTTCAACATGAGATTTTTGTGACCCCACCACATGAACAGTGACACTATCAGTTTGTTAGCTGAAATGTGATTTTTGCACATTGACTGCACCATTTGGTGTCACATGTGTGAAAACACATTTTGAACATGATGTGAAAAATGACAGCTGTACTGTTCATGAGGAGGTGTATAAAAATAGTAATGGTGAAAATCTGGAGTGAAAATATTAAAAAACTGGTGCAGTCATGAGCATGCATAGAAACTGTGCAATGCACACCCGTAATGCAATTATCTGGGAGATTTGTTTTCATAAGATTTTCAATGTAGGCATTTTGGGACCTCTGCTCATGAACAGTGTTACTGTGATTTTCTTAATCTGTTCCAAACACTGATTTTCCACAGCAACTGCGCTATTCTGCACCGGAAGTGCGAAAACACATTTCGACCAGGATGTGAAAAGTGACAGCTGTACTGTTCATAAGGATGTGTGGAAAAATGCCAGTGTTGAATATGTGGAGTGAAAATATTGCAAATTCATGAGTTTGTGAGTGTGCATGGAAACTGCACAACACATGCTCATTAATTTTTGACATAGTCATTTTGGGGAATTTGTTCACCAGATTTGAAACATAGGTGTTTTGAGAGCCCACCTCATAAACAGTGACACTGTCATTTCATTAATTGGTGCTGAAAGGTGATTCTGTGCAGTGACCATGAAATCACCTTTTGGAATGGCATAACCAAATGACAGTCACTGAATTCATGAGATGGGGTCCCAAGAACCCCATATTGAAAATTTGGTGCAAAAATTCAAAAAAAATGACTGAGATATGCAGCAAAGTTAAAAAAAATATATATTTATGCCATTATACATCTTACTGGCATTTCTTCAGTTCACAGTCGGCTGTGAGGAGTGCAGACTTGTTCCTGCTCCACCAAAGATCATTGTGCTAACCTCCAGAGGTAAGTATGAGGTTGGGGGGTGTGAGGAGGTGGGGTATGCAGAGGGTTTTTGTGGGTTGGGGGACAAGAGAGTCAATGAGGGACTGTTTTTCTTTTGTTAGAGGTTTTTATTTTATGATGACAATGTGGGACTTTGCCAAGCTGGGGTGGGTTCCAAGCGTGGCGCCTGGAAGTTTGTTTGCTGGGCAGTGGAGCCAATGGGGGATTGGGCACCCCTGTTGGCCTTACAGTGTGGGGTGGGGGCAACACATGAGGATGCTGGACTTTTGCCACACTGGGGTGGGGTCCCAGCATGGTACCTGGAAGTTTTTTTTTTTTTGGTGGGGAGGCACTGGATCCAACAGGGACTGGCCACCCCCGTTGGACATACAGTGTGGTTAGGGGGGGAGTGTGCATGAACTGAGAGGGATTGGGAACCCCTTCAGCACACAACAAATGGGGGGCACATACAATGACTGCTACAGTCAGTGGTGGTGATGTGTAGGCAATTTGTATACTGGTGATGGCATGGAGAGTATGCGAATTGCCCTACCGTTACTCCTACACTGATTATATCGTGTTCATTCAACTATGCTCACCACATCTAATCTGCTGTCATAGACAGCAGGGGCATTCATTGTTGTGGTGCCGCCGCACCTGCAAAAACGCTCACGGCATTGGAAGTAGGGGTGCCACACCTACGAAAACTCGTATGATGGCACTATGTTTCTTGCACATGCATGCAAGCAAACATAAAAGCTATTACAACCAGGGTGCTTTTGGGTAAATGAACTCAAAACATGTAAACCAAAAGGCCAAAATGATGAACTAGCATTGTCCTGCTTTCTATGGCTTAATGATTGTTTGGTCTTTTACTTTTTCAGATATGACTGAATGTCCATGAAAGATTTGCAGTTCTTGTGTATTTATTTATTTTACTTATTTGTTTATTTCAGCAGTCTTACCAGGGAAAACATACTGAGCAAACAACTTATTATGAGATGTATCCTGTGGGGAAGGAGATGTGGAGAGTGCAGTAACAAGCTACATCTTTAATGTTACAGTAATAAAACAGTAACAATTATAACAAGTAAAATATACTCAGAAGACAATTAAGAAGAAGCACAAAGTAAGTAATGCAAAACATAGCATATAGATTGCATATTAACAGCAACAGTTACACAAAGTGCAACTGGCAGCAACATGAAGGAAGGAACTGTGAGTACAGATGGAGACTAGTCAAAAGGGAAAAGTGTACCAATAAACCAGGGTGGTAACACAGCATATTGCTAGCATGTTACTAACAATAGTTCCATAAAGTGCAACTGGCAGCAAAATGAAGGATGGAAGGGAGATCGGGGGACTATTCAAAAGGGAAAAGTGTACCAATAAACCAGAGTAGTAACATAGCATATTGCTAGCATGTTACTAACAATAGTTCCATAAAGTGCAACTGGCAGCAACATGAAGGATGGAAGGGAGATTGGGGGACTATTCAAAAGGGAAAAGTGTACCAATTAACCAGGGTGGTAGGGAGAAAGAGTGTATGGAAGGAGGAGCAGTGGGATTAGCTTAGGATCAGCAACATCTGCAGGAGTAAGTAGTGAGGAGCTAACAGCTCATTACTAGATGTATCCTGGGGGAAAATGGATGTGGAGAGTGCAGTGATAAGATATATCAGTAATGTTACAATTATAACACAGTAATAATTATAAAAAGTAAAAAATACACAGAAAATAGTTGAAAGGAAGCAAAAAAGTAAGTTATGTGAAACATAGCATATAGATAGCATATTAATAGTAACTGTCCCGTGAAGTGCAGCTGGCAGCAAAATGAAGGAGGGAAGGGAGATTGCAAGTACAATATGGGCCCAGTCAAAAGGGAAAAATGAACCAATGAACTAGACTGGTGTGTGGGGGGGTGTATGGATGGAGGAGCAATGGCATTAGCCAAGGATAAGAGGTAGCTGCAGAAATAAGTAGTGACATCATGGAGGAGATAATTTAGTGATATGCAAGAGGGAACACTGTGAATAGCAACAGGGAAGATGCTCCAAAGTTTGGAGAAGCAGAAAGAGAAAGCATTTTGACCAGAAGAGAATTTAAAAGGGGGAGAGAATGAGAGAGTGGGTGTCAGAGCTGCAAAGGGAGTAGGAGGTGGAACGCGGGGAAGAGAGGTGGGAGAAAAGGTAGGGGGAGGGATCCTAGCTAGAATCTAGAGATGAAGGTGATAACATGAGTGAGACACCTGGTATCAAGGGAGGGCAAGGAGTGGGAGGAATATAAGGAATAGTGATGGGTTCAGGTGATGCAATCCTGGGCAAAGTAGAAGTGTCAAAGAGGGGATCCAGCCTGACAAGGGTGGACTTGGGGGTAGCACTAAATAAAATGTTACCATAATTGAAGATAGGTAGATTCATCTTTGTGACAATATCGCTATAAACAGGAAGTGGGCTACTTGCTTTGTCCTGTAAAGTGCCTCAAGTTTAGGGTGTGGCTTCTTGTGGATGGCATTCAAATGAGTAGAGAACTCCAGGTGACAATCCAATTATAATCCAAGGTACTGAAAGGAGGAAACATCCTCAATCACAACACAGTCTAGAGTCTGGAAAGCTGGTGGTGGGGGAGCTTGGCAAGTTTCTGCCTATTGCTAAAGGTCACTGAGACCATTTTATGGCACTGAGGGACAACTGGTTGACCCAAAGCCAGTGCTGGATCTTATTGAAAGCCAGTTGGAGATAGTTCATGAGGTAAGTGGCAGAAGAACCAGAAGGGTCAAGAAGCATGTTGTCTGTGTAAATTTGAATGCATGCAGAGGAGCAGATATGGAGAAAGTCAGTTAGGAAAATGGAAAATAGGATGGTACCCAAGGATTGATCTCAAGGGGATGACAGATCAAATAGGGAGAGGAGGGGAGATGGCATCAGTAATATGGACAGCTTGGATCCTACCTGCAAGGTATGAGTGAAACCACTCAAAGACTCTAGCCAAGTCAACAAAGATGGAGGAGGTGACCAGCCCCTGGTCCATACCAGAAAGGATGGATTCAGTGAGCCTAAGGAAGGAGGTGGTGGTAGTGGTGGTTGAGTGGTACTTCCTGAAGCCAAACTAGAAGGTAATGAAGAAGGAGTTGTTAAGGAAAGGGGAGAGTTAGGAAATGATCAAGTGTTCCAGAAATTTAGCCAGGGAGGGAGGGAAGGAGGGAGGGAGAGATAGGATGGTAGCTGCCTGGGAGAACAGGGTCTCCACCTTTGGGAAGGTAGATGACAGTGGAATGCTTCTACAGATCAGGGACTGAGGCAAGTGACAAAGGGTGATTGTGGAGGTGGGTGATGAAAAGGGCAATGGCTGGGGCAGAGAGAGACAGGACTGAGGCCATTGAGGCTCCTTCCTTTGTGCAGGTTGACAGTAAGGAGGGCCTGGAAGATCACAGAGGGAGTGGTAGGGGAGTAGGAGAAGAGATGGTGGTGGGAGGAGGAGTAGGTACGTGCAGAAGGGAATTGAGGGTTGGGAAGGTGGAGCAAAGGAGGTAGAGGGCACAGGTGATAAAAAAAGGAAATGAAAGATGAGGAAATTACAGCAGGATCAGAGATCGAGAGTCACCAGCCTTGTGGACAGGCAGAGGGGCTGGGAGGGTGGGGAGAAGGGCATGGATGAATTTCCAGAACTTTGAGCTGTGTTTAAGGTTGTTCTGGAGCATGGATGCAAAGTAGTCAGCCTTCATAAGTCTAGTAGCTTTGGTACAAGTGTTACAAGTGATTTATATTTAGCAAGGTCAAATGGGGAGCCAGTGGACTTGAAGGTCCACTGGACATGGTTACAAGCACGGTGACAGACTGGCAACTTAGCTGTGATCCAAGACAGGTATGAATGCTGTGCCCAAGTTTTCTGGGGAAGGGGGAGGGGGGGATAATGATCCCAAGGAGACAGGAATTTGGAATTAAAGAACTTCAGAACTGTGTTAATGTTTCTGGCTGTTAGAATGGGCGACAGTCAGTTGTCTACAAGTTGCCAAGTAATGAGGATAGATCCAGGATATATGCTGTCTGTATACAAATGCAATAGAAAAGAGTTAAACACATACAGTTTTTTTTTACTGATGCCAAAGACACACACACACACACAGAAAATGTAACCGGTTATACAGTCCATTACCTGTGGCCACGCAGTGATGAATCAGTAAACTGGAACTGGCGTTTTGCATAGACTAAGGCATGGCTGCAACATCAATTCTTTTATACATGTTGTGATCAACAGGTTGCCATGATGACATTTTAAAAGCGCATCTGTTAAACTACAACTATGTATACTAAACACATACTTTAAAATGCCTGATATGACAGACCAGTGGCACTGAGGGCTGAGGCGCTGGGGGCCTCACCTACAGTAAATCAGTGACCTGGGTTTGGGAATGATCTTTGGCCACCAGCGAGCTGGCATGGGGGGAGTCAGAGCAGGATTGAGCTGCCATAGGCAGCTCTCCCCACCTGGGAGTGGTTGTCTGCTTCCCTCATATTTCTGCTCGAACTGAGTAGAAGTCCAGTGGAAAACACCTGGCAGGGGGTGGCTGTGAATGCCAGGGGTGGGGCAGAAGGGGCCAAGCTGGTACACGGAGTGTGGGTGCACCTCCACACATATACTTGTCTGCCGAGGTCTCGAGTCTGGGGCACAAAAAGGGAAAACCCAAAAAATTTCATATAGACAAAAAAAAAGAAAAAAGAAATTCCTGATGTGAATTCTAAAAAAGACAACACAAACTCAATTAAAAACCCAGTGCCCTATAATATGAAGAAATTTTAAATCACTGTATTGGATATAGGAAAATGCAAACTACTGAATGTGACGTAGACAGCCAGCTCTGAGTGCAGTATCATTTTTTTTAATATAAAATGTATGACTGACTGTCTCTGCTAAAAAAAAAATATGATGCTCTTAGAATGACCTCACTCACCAACCCCCCACCCCAGGTTACAGCTGAAAGATGCAAGCCATAAAAAATGCTGACAGCATCTGAGTTCACACACACACTCAGTTTTTAGAGACCATGTGTTACATGTAAGGCCTTAATTAAGGATCCTGTCTATCTGGGTTAATTACAACCACAGTTGCTAGAACATATCCATTTTATGACGTTGGAAGGAAAACCCAGGTTATTACATAGAAATGCGAAATCATAAAGATGCTTTCATGTCCTGGAAGGAGGAAGCTTATTATGAGATCAAAAGAAGTGTCATTTGAAGGACATGAATTATGCTGAAGTTGCAGAATGTAATACTTTTGTATAAGATATAATTCTTTTATACACAATCTGACAGAGGAAGAGCTAGCTGACCTCAAACAAAAATGGGTTGTCCCATACAGTTGTTTAAGGAATACTCTGTTTTACTTACACAAATTTTTACCTAGACTCTGACTGAGGAAAGATCTTTGGAGCACTTGGGAACAGATATTTAGAAATGTTTCAAATCTAAGTAAGGTAAGTAGCAATTTGCACTGTTTGAACCTTGTTTCTTTTAAAAGATTTGTATGTCTGGTGATATAAGAGCTCTGTATTTTGCATTTTACATATTTTTAACTATTTTTAGTAAAATTATTTTTAGAACTTACTTGGTCTGTCTTTGACTTCCTATTAGTTGTAAGAAAAGTATATGGTTATTGCAGATTCTAAGCATAAGCTTGAATGGTGTTACCAAACTGGAAAGAGAAGTGTTTTAAATCGGAGGTCTTTATTAAAGTTTTTAAGGGTCATCACTGTATACCTGGTTAGGTGCCCATAGGCAAAGATATCTGGCCACCTGAAGACAGAAATATTTAAGCCTGTGCATTGGGTAGGCTAGAAAGAGGTTCACAGTTTGAATCCCTCCAGAACATGAGACCAAGGGTTGATCTGAACTCACAAAAACAGACAAGAGGGTTATCTTGTCTGTTACACTGTTTACAAGACTGCGCTCAGAGGTTGGCACTTTGGGAGTAGAGGGCCTGACCTGCTGAGTGGGTTTGTGACAGATTGGTTGGCAGTGGTGCCATTATTTTGGTATCACAAGCTTTTATTGTTCTGCTACAGCTGAGACCGTAAGCTCTCTTGCAAAGAAAGGAAAAAGGCAAAGTTTTATTTTAAAAAGGAAACAGAAGTATATATCTCTTGGCATACAGTCCAGTTCCTACCCATTTTATTTTTTTTCTCTAAAGTGCAAGTCAGAGTAGCCGTAGCCAGGGAAGAAGAAGATGGCTTCCGACTAGAGCAGGCACACTGTAGATTACTTGAAGCAATTGTGTAGGGACAGGGGAGTCCCGTTCAAGGTGACAGCCAAAAAGCAGAACCTTATAGATGCCCTGATGGTAGCAGATTCCCAGAGCAGCACATCACAGAACATGACTGAAAAGGAGACCAGTGCCACTGTCAGTGAAGGGCCACAGCAGCAGGAGATGGTCACCAGTATCCTGAATCCAGAGGTACTCAAACTGCAAACTGAGTTGTGCAGGACAGAACTGGAGGCAGAGCAAGAACAGAGGGAGGCAGACCGTGAGGAGCGTGAGCACCAGTGAACTGCAGAGGAGAAAATGGAACAAGAGAAGTATGAAGAAGATTAGAAGAGAGAGGAGTGCCAGTGGCAACATGAACTGGAGAAGCTACGACTCCAACCAGCTGCACCAGAGCAGGTAAGTGGCTTGGGTTTAACTAGGACTGCAGGACTGGGTTACAAATTGAACTCCAAATTAACAGCTGAGTTTAAGGAAGAGGAGGACATGGAAGCCTTTTTAAATTCTTTTGAAAAAGTTTATATTCATGCTAAAATTCATAGAGGGTCCTGGAGCTTCCAGCTATCCCCGCTACTTACCAGGAAAGCTCAGGATGTATTGGGTCAAATGGACAATAAGGACAGCAATTATTACAGCAAGCTAAAAGCTGCACTGTTAAAAAAGTTTGACCTAACTGCTGAATCATACAGACCTAAATTCCATAAGCTCAGGAGAAGCCCTGAAATGAGCTAAGAGGAGCTAGCCACGAAACAACGTCAGTTTTTAAAACGTTGGTGGGAAGGAATTGAATCAAACTCTGTTGACAAAATTGAAAATATGATTTTATTAGAACAGTTTTATTGGGCTTGCCCAGCCGAGCTGAAAACCTGGCTAGAGGACTGAGATCCAAAAACAGTGCAAGATGCTGCTGAACTCTCAGACCACTATGCCAAGAGCAGACCTGCACTGAGAGTGAATGGGGCTGGTGTGGCAGCACAGAAAGGGGAAAAGAGCACCTTCAGGGCAGCTAAAACCCTCACTGCCTCCACCAAAACCAGTTAGCCCCAGGTTTCAAAGAAAAGATTTCTCTGAAGTAAGAAATGCATGTTGGCTGTGTAAAGAGACTGGGCATATTGCCAGACAGTGTCCCAAAAAGGCAAGCAATAATTCACAACAGGGTGCTAGAAAAGAAGTGGGTTGTTTGTGTGTGCCTGGAAGCATGCCGGTGAACATGAAGGAACACATGCACCCAGTCATGGTGAATGGTGTACAGACGAAGGGGTTAAAGGACATGGGGCATCCCTTACATTGGTGAAAGGGGATCTGGTACAACCTGTTCAGCTTATACCCAATAAATACATTACTGTCCAAGGGTTCACTGGTGAAGAGAAAACATTGCCCCTCACTAGTGTTTTCTTTGACTGGGGTGAAATAGGGGGAACTGTACAACAAGTGGCTGTAGCAAAAACATTAGGAGTAGATGTGATCCTGGGTAACAGTCTCCAACAGGGGATGGTATGTGCAGTTACCCCTAGCCAAGCGGCAAGGGAAAATTGTAGTTCCCTGAATCCCATGGAAGCCATTGTGGAAACCACTGAGAGGCTGGTTCCCCAGCCTGTGTCTCCAGATGGGGAGACTGATAAAAAGGGAGTAGAAATTTCCATGGTAGCAAGTGATCACACAACTATGAAAGGTTACTCCAAAGAGGGAGGGGTGACCCATTGTCTGAGGGTTGGGATTGACAGTGATCCTGAGTGCTCTGACGCAAGTGCTAGGGACCCTAGTTTAGTGACTGAAGGGGACATGTCCCATGCCTTGGGAATGTGTGAGGGGTTTGCAGCTACACAGAGGGGTGACCCTAGTTTAGAGAAGCTAAGGGCTTGGGCAGACTCAGACGGCACACAGGGAGGTGATGGCAGACATAAGGTTTTTTGGGAAAATGGACTTATGTATACTCAGGCATTACAGACAGAGGGAGGGATGCTAGGCAGGCAGCTTGTCATTCCACAGGGGTATCATGAGCAGTTGCTCAAGATTGCACATGATATTCCTTTGTCTGTTCATCTGGGAATCACATGCATGATGCAGCGGTTGGCCCAGAATTTCTACTGGCCTAACTTCACCCAGCAGGTGAAGGAGTATTGCAGGTCTTGTCATTGGTGCCAAGAAATAGGGAAAGCAAGCAAGAAAACCCAAGCAGCCCTGCTTTCATTGCCCAGAGTGAAGGAGCCATTCCAGAGGGTGGGAATGGATATTGTGGGTCCTTTAAATGCCCCCAGCTCCTCAGGGAAGAAATTCATCCTGATTGTGGTGGATTATGCCACCCGGTACCCAGAGGCAGTTGCCCTATCCTCGCTGAGGATGGACAAAGTGGCTGATGCCTTACTTGGGATTTTCTCCCGTGTTGGGTTTCCACAGGAGGTAATCACCGATGGAGGGGGTTCCTTCATGTCTGACCTGATGAAATGTTAATGGGAGAAGTGTGGGGTGGTGCAGAGATGCACAACACCATATCACCCACAAGCCAATGGATTTGTGAAACAATTCAATGGTACCCTAAAGTCAATGCTCCGGGGGTTTCCTGAACAGCATGGGAGGGACTGGGAGAAATACCTTCCCCACCTGTTGTTTGCATACAGGGAGGTGCCCCAAGAGTCGACAGGATTTTCCCACTTTGAACTCTTACATGGACGCCGGATGCATGACCCCCTAGACTTGATCTGGGAGGACTGGGAAGGCAAGCATGCCACCCAGGGAACTCCCATTATGGATTATGTCCTTAGGTTTAGGGAAAGGCTGAAGGAGCTTATGGGGACAGCTCAGAGCAACCTGACAGCTGCTCAACAGAAACAAAAGGTGTGGTACAACCGCAGAGCCAGAGCTCGCTCATACATGGTGGGTCAGGAAGTCATGATCCTTATTCCCATCCTGAAAGACAAGCTGCAAGCTGAGTGGGCAGGACCATGCAAAGTGGTTAGGAAGATAAATGACGTGAACTACATTGTGGAGTTACCTGACAGAAGACAGACTGAAAGGATGAAAGGGGTTTGGCAGTTGAAGTTTAATGCAAAGAAATGCAAGATAATGCATATGGGGCACAAAAACCCTGGCACAATATGCCAGTTGGGAGGTGAGGATATAGCATGCACCAAGCAGGAAAGGGATCTTGGGGTTATCATCTCTGATGACCTCAAGGCAGGGAAACAGTGTGACTAGGCAGCAGATAAAGCAAATAGGATGCTGGGATGCATAGGCAGGGGCATCACCAGCAGGAAAAGGGAGGTCATAATTCTAATATACATGACACTAGTGAGGCCCCACCTTGAGTACAGTGTTCAGTTCTGGAGACCTTATCTACGTAAGGACATAGACAGGGTAGAGAAGGTTCAGAGGAGGGCAACAAAGATGGTGCATGGATTGCATCACAAGTCCTATGAGGGCAGGTTGAAGGAACTGAACATGTACTCCCTGGAGGAGCGGAGGGAGAGAGGGGCTATGATAGAGACATACAAGTATCTTACAGGGAGGAACAGGGTGCAGGAATACACTATTTGTAAGCTAAAAGATGTTCCAGGACTAGAGGGCATGGAATGAAGTTGGAGGCAGGACGATTCAGAGGAAACGTGAGGAAGAATTTCTTCTGACAGATGGTGGTGGACAAGTGGAACACCCTGCCAGAGGAAGTGGTGGGGGGTGAAACAATCACGGGATTTAAGAATGCATGAGATAGACATAAAGGAATTCTGGAGGTCAGGGGTAAGGGCAACAGACTTCTTGAAAAACATAAACTGAACTTACAAGCTCAAATGGGCAGACTGGGTGAGCCATGGGCCCTTATCTGCCAACACTGTCTATGTATCTATGTATCTATGATGTACCATGTCAACATGATGAAGCCATATGCAAATAGGGCTGACATGGTGTTTGCAGTGTGTAGTCATTGGTAGGGGAAGGACGAAGGAGACCCCCTTCTGGATTTTCTGGAAGAAAGTAAGCGGGACTCCTCTGTGGAGGCAGTAAAATTGTCTCCCCAGCTGGCCCTGGACCAGGTCCAGAAAGTAAGGGAGGTTTTAGTAGACTTTTCCACCTTGTTTAGCACCAAGCCTGGACTAACCCCCTTAGTGACACACGATGTGGAGACAGGGACACAGACACCCATACGGTGAACAGCATATCTGGTGTCAGGGACTGTCCAGAAGGACATTAGGAGGGAAGTGAAGGAGATGCTGGATTTAGAGATAATCCAGAGATCTCACAGCCCCTGGGCCTCAACCATAGTCCTTGTGCCCAAACCAGATGGCTCAACTCGTTTCTGTGTGGACTATCGACTGAATGCAGTCACAAAGTCTGACGCCCACCCGATGCCCCAGACGGATGAACTCCTGGACATGTTGGGAGGGGCGACCTACCTTATGGCTATTGACCTGACCAAGGGGTATTGGCAGGTAGAATTAATAGACAGAGCTAGGGAGAAGTTGGCCTTCATCTCTCCAGTAGGCTTATTTGAGTTTAAAGTAATGCCTTTTGGAATGAAGAACCACAGGCCGTTTTCCAAAGTTTGGTGAACCAGGTGTTAAATGGTGCTGAGGAGTACGCCATGGCATACCTGGATGACATTGCCATCTTTAGTACCAGCTGGGAGGAACACCTATCCCACCTTAGGGAAGTGCTGGGCAGGATACAGAGGGCCGGGCTCACTTTCAAAGCCAAGAAGTGCCAGGTGGACATGGGAGAAGTGGTATACCTCAGGCATGTGGTAGGCCGTGGTCAGCTCTGTCCTAACCAAATAAAGAAAGAGGTGATCCAGGTGTGGCCCAGACCAGAAACCCAGAAGCAAGTCAGGAGCTTTCTAGGGACAGCAGGGTACTACAGGAAATTTGTACCCAATTACAGTGCCCTGGCTGCTCCCCCATCTGACCTGACAAAGAAAAAGATACCAAAGAAAATTAGCTGGGGCCCAGCCTGTGAAGAAGCCTTTTCCAGACTGAAGGAGGCATTGTGCAGTGCTCCTGTTTTGACAAGTCCTGACTATAGCAAAACTTTTATAATTCAGACTGATGCCTCAGATGTGGGTATTGGGGCAGTGCTGAGCCAGATGTCCAGCCAAGGGACAGATCACCCAGTAGTGTACCTGAGCAGAAAGCTGCTTCCCAAGGAGCAAGCCTACTCCATGTGGAAAAGGAGTGTCTGGCCATAGTGTGGGCCCTAAAAAAATTACAGCCATACTTGTATGGGCAGCATTTTGTGGTGCAGACTGACCACAACCCCCTGGTTTGGCTGACGCAGATGGGAAAGAAAAATGGGAGATTAGTAAGATGGAGTCTTGCTTTACAAGGGTATGATCTAAAAATCATACATAGGGTTGGAGTGAAGAACCAGAACTCAGATGGGCTGTATAGGATTTATGAGGAGTGAACTGATTTGGGAAGCTCATCACATGTAAGGGATAGATCCCCCAAATTCATTCTGTGTGGCAAGGAGTGTGACATAGACAGACGGCTCTGAGTGCTGTACCATTTTTTTTTAAATATAAAATGTATGACTGACTGTCTCTGCTAAAAAAAAAAAAATCTGATGCTCTTAGAATGACCTCACTCATCAAACCCCCCCCAAGTTTCATCTGAAAGATGCAAGCCATAAGAAAAAAATGCTGACAGCATGTGAGTTTAATCAATCAGTCAGTCAATCAATCAATCAATCAATCAAAGTCTTTATTTAACCAGGTGATCACCGTTGAGCAAGCTCATTTTCGAGATGGACCTGGGTTTGTTAACAAGGAACAAGGGACAACATACATGGGATGCAACACACAAGAAAATAGTAATAATACAAATAAAGTGAGATACAATAATACCGTATATACAAAGTACCAGCAGGTAGCATTGACTGTAGTATATGTTTGGAACAGAAGATACAGCTAGTTTTGGGTAGGACACAGTTTTTCATAAAAATAAAGAAATATACATATCAGGTGCACCGAACATAAATAAAACCTAATATAAAAAGATATATAGTGATACGGTATGAAGAATCTAGAGCTGGAACCAGGGTCAAAGGAATGTGAATGTGACAGATATGGGGGTAGAAAAAGGGGAGAGGGAAGAGTCGATTATAGATGTGATCAGTCTTTTAACAGTAGTAATTAGAGTGTGCTTGGACTTATAGGAGTCACTATTTAGGGTAGACAGTTACAAAACTCCTTATTATGATGCAGATATAGAGATTTAAAAGCTGCTAGGCTGATGGGGTGAGTTAATTTAAAAATGTTTTCAGCTTGTTCCACAGTTGAGGGAGCACAAAGCTGATGGCTGCTCTGCCAATGTAAAATTTTTCTTTGTAAACATAAAGGTAGATATATGAGGTGCTTCTCAGGGCATACTTCCCAAGATTGCACAAAGGTAAACAGACAGAGATATACTGGGGTGGTTTATTTGAGATAACTTTGTATGTCCAAACCGCAGCATTTTTTTGCTGTCTGTAAGCAAGGGATGACCATCCCACTGCCGTGTACAATGCACAGTGTTGGGTTGAGTATGGAAGACCCGTGATTAATCTTATGTCTCTTGATAAAGCATATCGAGTTTGGCTAGGGTACCTGTGGGTCCCTGACTATATAGAAAGTCTGCGTAATCCAATAGGGAAAGAAAGGTAGTTTGAACCAGTTTCAGTTTAGCATCTCTTGTGAGGAGATTATTAATCCTAAAGAACAGATCAAGTCTTTGTCTAAGTTCATTTGCCAGTTCTTCTAAGTGATCTGTGAAAGTAAGTCTATGGTCTAACCAGTCCCCCAGGTACTTGAACTTTGGTACATATTCCAACTGATCACATAAAATGGTAGTGATATGCAGGAGTGTCCCAGCAATTGCAGGATTTATTGCATTTTGAAAGGGTGAGAGGAACATTGCTTTGTTTTTTTTTGCATTTAAAAGTAGTTTCTGGTTTGTAAGCTGATGTTGCAGCAGATTAAATTCATTTTGAAGGGCTTTACAGGCCACTTCAAGTGTGGGGCTACTAGCATAGAGTACCGTATCATCCATGGATAGGTGTATTTGTGCTTCTTTGATCGGGCATCTGCGTTGTTAATATAATTGGTGAAGAGCAAGGAACCAAGAATGGAACCTTACGGTACACCCCTCAATAGGGGTTTTGGTGGAGAAACTTCCCCTTCTGCCTTTACTTGTTGAAGTCATCCTGACAGGTAGTTGGAGAACCATTTAAGGGATAGGGAATCCAAACCAATGTTCCGGAGGGATGACAGAAGCAGTCCGTGATCAATGGTATTGAACGCCTTGCTTAGGTCCAAGAAAACTGCATAGTTTTTTTTTTGTCTGATTCAAGCTGCCAGTCGTGTGTTACCTTGACCAGAGCAGAGATTGTACTGTGCTGTGCTCTAAAATCAAATTGTAACAGGTTGAGCAATTTTTCTGATTCCAGGTACTTCCGGAGCTGGGAGTTCACTATTTTCTCCAACATCTTTGACAGGATTGGAAGTAAGGATTTTGGCCTGTGGTTATTGAGGTCAGTAGGATCTCCTGACTTAAACAAAGGACCACAAGTGCATTTTTCCAAATGGGCGGTAGGTCACCCTGGGACAAGGATAAGTTGAAGAGATGAGTAATTGGGACTGTGAGGACATGGTAGCCAACCTTTAAGAAGTACTGTTCAATGAGGTCAGCCTCAGCACTTTTTCTAGTGTCCAGCTGAAGGAGAAGATCTTCGACTTCTTTCAGAGAGGTAGGCTCCAGAGAGAAAGATGGTCTGGGGATGGGTTTTTCTTGTGTATCCAATCCAAGTTGTTGGTGGAAGATATTTGCGGGAGAGGAGTCAAAGGTTAGCTCTGCAGTGGCCAAATGATTAGTGAGAGCATCGAGGATAGACGGTCTGTCGGAGATGACAGTATTGTTGATCAATAATTTAGTAGGTAGGGAATCAATGTCTTTGATAGTCCTCCAGAATTTGGAGGCATTTCTTGAGGACCCTTCCAGCTGAGAGTGGTAGAAATTAGCTTTGGCTTTTCTGACCATTTTGGTGCAGAGGTTCCTTGCCCTCCAGAAAGAATTTCAGTCATTTATTAAATTAGTTTTCCTAGCAGTTCTTCAGAGTATATCTCTACTCTGCAAAGCATCTTTCAGGTCTTCTGTGAACCACCGACAGGATTTGTTTCTGGCACAAACTTTTACTATGGGAGCATACTTGTTGAGAGCCCCTAGCACATTTTCTGAGAAAATATCATAAGCCGTAGTCAGGGACTTGGCTAGATGGAAGTCCTGCCATCGTATGGAGTCTCTTAGATCTGATATATACCCATGGAGATCAAAGTTGTGTACGCAACTTTTAAAGGAGAATTTTGGTACAGTTGTGGATTTAAGAGCGGATCTTACACACGCGATGAAGCAATGGTCGCTAATATCAGAGAAGAAGTTGCCAGCATGGGAGAATAAATGGGGTTTGTTAATTAAAATGATATCCAAGAGAGTACTGTTATTACAGTTGATCTTGTTAGGATGAGTAGATTTGTTTATTAGCTGTGACAACCCAAGGGAATCACAGAACATTTTAAGTGGGGTGGATGCACTGGAAAGCCAGTCTAAGTTGAAGTCCCCTAGTATGATACACTCTAAATATGCCGAACCCAGGATGTTTTTGAGGTGTTTTAACAACTGTAGTCCAGCTGATGGGGGTATGCAGCACCCTATTATACATATTGAGACACTGGTGGCAATTTCAATCTTTAATGACAAGCTTTCCAATTCTTTTGAGACAGAGGCTCAGTCAATTATGGAGGCAGGAATTTATCCTTGACGTAACTAGCTACCCCACCACCTCTGGTTTGCCTGTCGGCTCTGAACAAACAGTAGGAGGGGATGTTAACTTTGTTGTTACTGGTTGCCAGTCGGAGCCAGGACTCCATAATCACCAGAACATCTGGAGCAGTATGACATACCCAGGCCTGAACAGAAGTGATTTTTTTTTAATAGGCTGCATACATTAACAAGCCAGAATGTAAGCCCCTTGAGGCTTTGTGGCTCTGCTGGGGATTCCATGGGTGCCAGAGGGCTTGGATTAAGCTCAACATTTCTTGAGCATAGTAAAAGCAGGAACACGAGCTTCCTGCAGAGTCCTAAGAGAAGTGTGGGTGGCTGGGTCTTCTTTCAGTTACTTGATTTGTCTGCGGCAGTATAAGGAGTTCTGTGGCTAGTTCCCAGTTTTTCTGATGCTGCATAGAGTAATACCATGACCGAGAGAGTCAATGGGAGTAGGGGATAGAATGCAGAAGGTGGTGTAGCCCTGTGGGCAGGCTTTAGGAGAGTTCCAGTATGCCGGTGCAGGTGAAGGACCAGCAGCAGGCTTTGGGGAAGTTAGAACACATACACGTTCTTCTACTTAATAGGAAAAGTTCCAGTCGGACAATGTAAAAAGAGAGCCATTCTCCACTCTAGGAGTTATTTTTTGATTCATGTTCAGTTTGTTCACACACACTCAGTTTTTAGAGACTATGTGTTACATGAAAGGCCTTAATTAAGGATCCTGTCTGTCTGAGTTAATTACAACCATAGTTGCTAGAAAATATCCATTTTATGACGTTGGAAGAAAAACCCAGGTTATTACATAGAAGTGTGAAATTATAAAGATGCTTTTATGTCCTGGAAGGAGGAAGCTTATTATGAGATCAAAAGAAGTGTCATTTGAAGGACATGAATTATGCTGAAGTTGCAGAATGTAATACTTTTGTATAAGATATATATTTTTTTATACATAATCTGATGGAGGAGGAGCTAGCTGACCTCACACAAAATAAAAATGGGTTGTCCCATACAGTTGTTTAAGGAATACTCTGTTTTACTTACACACATTTTTACCTAGACTCTGACTGAGGAAAGATCTTTGGAGCACTTGTAAACAGATATTTAGAAATATTTCAAATTTAAGTACTGTAAGTAGGAATTAGCACTGTTTAAACCTTGTTTCTTTTAAAAGATTTGTATGTCTGGTGATATAAGAGTTCTGTATTTTGTGTTTTACATACTTTTAACTATTTTTAGTAAAATTCTTTTTAGAACTTACTTGGTCTGTCTTTGACTTCTTTTTAGTTATAAGAAAAGTATATGGTTATTGCAGATACTAAACATAAGCTTGAATAGTGGTTCCAAACTGGAAAGAGAAGTGTTTTAAATCTGAGATCTTTATTAAAGTTTTTAAGGGGTCATCTCTGTATACCTGGTTAGGTGCCCATAGGCAAAAATACCTGGCCCCCTGAAGACAGAAATATCTGAGACAATGCACTGGCACATTGGGAGGCTAACAAGATGTTCACAGTTTGAATCCCTCCAGAACTTGAGACCAAGGGTTGATCCGAACTAAAAAAAACAGACAAGAGGGTTATCTTGTCTGTTACACTGTTTACAAGACTGCGCTCAGAGGTTGGCACTTTGGGAGTAGAGGGCCTGACCTGCTGAGTGGGTTTGTGACAGATTGGTTGGCAGCGGTGGCATTATTTTAGAATCACAAGCTTTTATTGTTCTGCTTCAGCTGAGACCGTAAGCTCTCTTGCAAAGAAAGGAAAAAGACAGAGTTTTATTTTAAAAAGGAAACAGAACTATATATCACTTGGCGGACAGTCCAGTTCCTACCCATTTTATTTATTTTTTCTCAAAAGTGCAAGTCAGAGTAGCCATAGTCAGCGAAGAAGAAGATGGCTTCCGACTACAGCAGGCACACTGTAGATTACTTGAAGCAGTTGTGCAGGGACAGCGGCATCCCGTTCAAGGAGACAGCCAAAAAGCAGAACCTCATAGAGGCCCTGATGGTAGCAGATACCTAGAGCAGTGAGTCACCGACCATGACTGAAAAGGACAGCAGGGCCATTGTCAGTGAAGGGCCACAGCAGCAGGGGATGGTCACCAGTATCCTGAATCCAGAGGTACTCAAACTGCAAATTGAGTTGCGCAGGATGGAACTGGAGGCAGAGCAAGAACAGAGGGAAGCAGACCGTGAAGAGCATGAGCACCAGTGAGCTGCAGAAGAGAAGGCAGAGCGAGAATGCAGAGAGGCAAAGAGGGAACAGCGAGAGGCAGAGCGACAACAGAGGGAGGCAGACCATGAAGAGCGTGAGTGCCAGCAAACTGCAGAGGAGAAGAGGGAGCAAAAGAAGTGAGAGGCAGAGCAGAAGAGAGAGGAGTGCCAGTGGCAATACGAACTGGAGAAGCTAAGACTCAAACCAGCAGCACCAGAGCAGGTAAGTTGCTTGGGTTTAACTGGGACTGCAGGACTGGGTTTCAAATTGAACTCAAAATCAATAGCTGAGTTTAAGGAAGGGGAGGACATGGATGCCTTTTTAAATTCTTTTGAAAAAGTTTGTATTCAGGCTAAAATTCGTAGGGAGTCCTGGAGCTTCCAGCTACCCCCACTACTTACTGGAAAAGCTCAGGATGCATTGGGTCAAATGGACAATGAGGACAGCAATGATTACAGCAAGCTAAAAGTTGCACTGTTAAAAAAGTTTGACTTAACTGCTGAATCATACAGACCTAAATTCTGTAAGCTCAGGAGAAGCCTTGATATGAGCTATGAGGAGCTAATCAAGAAACAGTGTCAGTTTTTAAAACATTGGTGGAAAGGTATTGAGGCAAACTCTGTTGACAAAATTGAAAATGTGTTTTTATTAGAACAGTTTTATTGGGCTTGACCAGCTGAGCTAAAGACCTGGCTAAAGGACCAAGATCCAAAAACAGTGCAAGAGGCTGATGAACTCTCGGACCACTATGCTAAGAGCAGACCTGCTCTGAGAGTGAATGGGGCTGGTGTCGCAGCACAGAAAGGGAAATGCACACCTTCAGGGCAGCTAAAACCCTCAATGCCTCCACCAAAACCAGTTAGCCCCAGGTTTCAAAGAAAAGATTTCTCTGAAGTAAGAAATGCATGTTGGCTGTGTAAAGAGACTGGGCATATTGCCAGACAATGTCCCAAAAAGGTGAACAATAATACACAACAGGGTGCTAGAAAAGAAGTGGGTTGTTTGTGTGCCCCTGGAAGAATGCCAGTGAACATGAGGGAACACATGCACCCAGTCATGGTGAATGGTGTACAGACGCAGGTGTTAAGGGACACAGGGACATCCCTGACATTGGTGAAAGGGGATCTGGTACAACCTGGTCAGCTTGTACCCAATAAATATGTTACTGTCCAAGAGTTCACTGGTGAAGAGAAATATTGCCCCTCACTAGTGTTCTCTTAGACTGGGGTGAAACAGGGAGAACTGTGCAACAGGTGGCTATAGCCAAAATATTAGCAGTGGATGTGATCCAGGGTAAATCTCCAACAGGGGATGGTATGTGCAGTTACCCATAGCCAAGAGGCAAGGGAAAATTGTAGTTCCCTGAACCCCCCAGAAACCATTGTGGAAATTACTGAGAGGCTGGTTCCCAAGCCTGTGTCTCCAGATGGGGAGACTGACAAAAAGGGAGTAGAAATTTCCCCAGTAACAAATGACCACACAGCTACGAAAGGTTACTCCAAAGAGGGAGGGGTGACCCATTGTCTGAGGGTTGGGATTGACAGTGATCCTGAGTGCTCTGACGCTAGTGCTAGGGACCCTAGTTTAGTGACTAAAGGGGACCTGTCTCATGCCTTGGGAATGTGTGAGGGGTTTGCTGCTGCTCAGAGGGGTGACCCTAGTTTAGAGAAGCTAAGGGCTTGGGCAGACTTGGACGGCACACAGGGAGGTGATGGCAGGCATAAGGTTTATTGGGAAAATGGACTTATACTCAGGCAGTACAGGCAGAGGGAGGGAGGGTGGGATGCTAGGCAGGCAGCTTGTTGTTCCCCGGTGGAGGGTGTCATGAGCAATTGCTCAAGATTTCACATGATATTCCCTTGTCTGGTCATTGGGAATCACACGCACGATGCAGCGGTTGGCCCAGAATTTCTACTGGCCTAACTTCACCCAGCAGGTGAAGGAGTAATGCAGGTCTTGTCACCAGTGCCAAGAAATAGGGGAAGCAGGCAAGAAAACCCAAGCAGCCCTGATTCCATTGCCCATAGTGGAGAAGCCATTCCAGAGGGTGGGGATGGATATTGTGGGGCCTTTAAATACCCCAGCTCCTCAGGGAAGAGAGTCATCCTGACTGTGGTGGATTATGCCAGCCAGTACCCAGAGGCAGTCGCCCTATCCTCACTGAGTATGGACAAAGTGGCTGATGCCTTATTTGGGATTTTCTCCCATGTTGGGTTTCCACAGGAGGTAATCACCAATTGAGGAGGTTCCTTCATGTCGGACCTGATGAAATGTTTATGGGAGAAGTGTGGGGTGGTGCAGAGATGCACAACACCGTATCACCCACAAGCCAATGGACTTGTGGAATGATCCAGTGGTACCCTAAAGTCAATGCTCTAGGCATTTGCTGAACAGCATAGGAGGAACTGGGAGAAATACCTTCCCCACCTCTTGTTTGCATACAGGGAGGTGCCCCAAGAGTCAAGAGGATTTTCCCCCTTTGAACTCTTATATGGATGCTGGGTACATGGGCCCCTAGACTTGATCTGGGAGGATTAGGAAGGCAAGCACGCCACCCAGGGAACTCCCATTGTGAATTATGTCCTTAAGTTTAGGGAAAAGCTGAAGGAGCTTATGGGGACAGCCTAGAGCAACCTGGCAGTTGCCCAACAGAAACAAATGGTGTGGTACGACCGCAGAGCCAGAGCTCGCTCATACATGGTGGGTCAGGAAGTCATGATCCTTATTCCCATCCGGAAAGACAAGCTGCAAGCTGAATGGGCAGCACCATACAAAGTGGTTAGGAAGGTAAGTGATGTGAACTACATTGTGGAGTTAACTGACAGAAGACAGACTGAAAGGATGCACCATGTCAACATGATGAAGTATATGCAAATAGGGCTGACATGGTGTTTGCAGTGTTTAGTCAGGGGTAGGGGACGGATGAAGGAGACCCCCTTCTGGGTTTGCTGGAAGAAAGTAAGTGTGAGTCCTTTCTGAAGGCAGTAAAGTTGTCTCCCCATCCGGCTCCGGACAAGGTTCAGAAAGTAAGGGAGGTTTTAACAGACTTCGCCACCTTGTTTAGCGCCAAGCCTGGACTAACCCCCTTAGTGACACACAATGTGGAGACAGGGACACAGACACCCATACAGCGAACAGCATATCAGGTGTCAGAGGCTGTCCATAAGGACATTAGGAGGGAAGTGGAGGAGATGCTGGATTTAGGGGTAATCCAGATATCCCACAGGCCCTGGGCCTCACCCATAGTCCTTGTGCCCAAGCCAGATGGCTCAACTCATTTCTGTGTGGACTATCATTGACTGAATGCAGTCACAAAGTCCGACGCCCACCCAATGCCACAGATGGATGAACTCCTGGACAAGTTGAGAGGGGCGACCTATCTTATGACTATTGACATGACCAAAGAGTATTGGCAGGTAGAATTGAAAGATGGAGCTAGGGAGAGATTGGCCTTCATCACTCCGATAGGCTTATTTGAATTTAAAGTAATGTCTTTCAGAATGAAGAATGCTCCAGCCACTTTCCAAAGGTTGGTGAACCAGGTTGTAAATGTTGCTGAGGAGTATGCCGTGGCATACCTGGATGACATTGCTATGTTTAGTACCAGCTGGGTGGAACACCTGTCCCACCTTAGGGAATTGCTGGGCAGGATACAGAGGGCCGGGCTCATTGTCAAAGCCGAGAAGTGCCAGGTAGCCATGGGAGAAGTGGCATACCTCGGCATGTGGTAGGCTGGGGACAGCTCCGTCCTAACCAAATAAAGATAGAGGTGATCCAGGCATGGCCCAGACCAGAAATCCAGAAGCAAGTCAGGAGCTTTCTAGGGACAGTAGGGTACTATAGGAAATTTGCACCCAATTACAGTGCCCTGGCTGCTCCCACATCTGACCTGACAAAGAAAAAGATGCCAAAGAAAATTAGCTGGGGCCCAGCCTGTGAAGAAGCCTTTAACAGACTGAAGGAGGCACTATGCAGTGATCCTGTTTTGACAAGTCCTGACTATAGTAAAACCTTTACAGTTCAGATGGACTCCTCAGGCTTGGGTATTGGGGCAGTACTGAGCCAGACATCCAGCCAAGGGACTGATCACCCAGTAGTGTACCTGAGCAGAAAACTGCTTCCCAGGGAGCAAGCGTACTCCACGTGGAAAAGGAGTGTCTTGCCATAGTGTGGACCCTAAAGAAATTAGAGCCATACTTGTATGGAAAGCATTTTGTGGTGCAGACTGACCACAGCCCCCTGGTTTGGCTGACGCAGATGGAAAAGAAAAATGGGAGATTACTAAGATGGAGTTTTGATTTACAAGAGTATGATCTAAAAATCATACATAGAGCTGGAGCGAAGAACCAGAACTCTGATGGGCTGTATAGGGTTTATGAAGAGTGAACTGATTTGGGAAGCGCATCACATGTAGGGGATAAATCCCCCAAATTCAGTCTAGGTGGGAAGGAGTGTGATGTAGACAGTCAGCTCTGAGTGCAGTATCATTTTTTTAATATAAAATGTATGACTGACTGTCTCTGCTAAAAAATACTGATGCTCTTAGAATGACCTCACTCATCAACCCCCAGGTTTCAGCTGAAAGATGCAAGCCATAAGAAAAAAAGGCTGACAGCATGTGAGTTCACACACACTCAGTTTTTACAGACCATGTGTTGCATGTAAGGCCTTAATTAAGGATCCTGTCTGTCAGAGTTAATTACAACCATAGTTGCTAGAACATATCCATTTTATGACGTTGGAAGTAAAACCCATGTTATTACATGGAAGTGCGAAATCATAAAGATGCTTTCATGTCCTGGAAGGAAGAAGCTTATTATGAGATCAAAAGAAGTGTCATTTGAAGGACATGAATTATGCTGAAGTTGCAGAATGTAACACTTTTGTGTAAGATACATATTTTTTTATACATAATCTGACAGAGGAGGTGCTGGCTGACCTCACACAAAAATAGGTTATCCCATACAGTTGTTTAAGGAAAACTCTGTTTTACTTACACACATTTTTACCTAGACTCTGACTGAGGAAAGATCTTTGGAGCACTTGTAAACAGATATTTAGAAATATTTCAAATCTAAGTACTGTAAGTAGGAATTTGCATTGTTTAAACCTTGTTTCTTTTAAACGATTTGTATGTCTGCTGCTATGAGTTCTGTATTTTGTATTTTACATATTTTTAACTATTTTTAGTAAAATTCTTTTTAGAACTTAACTTGGTCTGTCTTTGACTTCTTTTTAGTTGTAAGAATACTAAACTTAAGCTTTAATGGTGGTACCAACCTGGAAAGAGAAGTGTTTTAAATCTGAGGTCTTTATTAAAGTTTTTAAGGGGTCATCACTGTATACCTGGTTAGGTGCCCATAGGCAAGGATATCTGGCCTCCTGAAGACAGAAATATCTAAGCCTGTGTATTTGGTTACACTAGCAAGAGGTTCACAGTTTGAATCCCTCCAGAACTTGAGACCAAGGGTGGATCCGAACTCAGAAAAACAGACAAGAGGGTTATCTTCTCTGTTACACTGTTCACAAGACTGCGCTCAGAGGTTGGCACTTTGGGAGTAGAGGGCCTGACCTGCTGAGTGGGTTTGTGACACTGAGTACATTAGAAACAGAGAAACATAGAAGTTGATGGCAGATAACAACTATACGGCCCACCTAGTCTGCCATTTTCTCTACCTATTGCAGTTAGTTAACTAAGAATTTTTTCATTGGCTAAACATAACTAAATGCATAGTTATACTACAAGAGAGAAGCTTAAGATGTTATGAACTAATCCTATCTTAACATAAAACACATCTTTGGTTCTTTCATTTTGCCAAAACCTAAGAAAACATCATTGCAACAATGTTTTTAGTGAAATGATGAACAACTTCTATTTCCCGGTCTAATATATTGGCAACTATTTGTAAGTACAGGGTTAATCATTTATTATTGTCTTGGAAGGAAGCAGCTGGAATTGTCATCTCAGTGGCTACGTAGACTTATGGCAGCATAAATTCTTGTCATTATCTATGCTCCTCCTGAGGTCACAATTTATGCAGGAAAGATATAAAAGACAAAACAGTTGTGTTTCCATTTATAACATAATTTCATAGACACAGCACTGGCTAGCACAAATGGGTGAATATTATTTTCCTACATTTTATCACATTGCTTTTAATCCAATTCTAAACTTCACTATGATATGCATTTACATCACATCTACAACTGTATGTAAAGATTAAAACTCATGCACTCTGTATTATTTTTTACAGCAGGTTGACTAGTTCCACACAATCATTGAGGCCAGGTGGGCTACATGAACAAGTATGAAAAATCCATACTCTCACACTCGCTCACTTGCTTCTCCATGTTTCCATCTTGTATATTTTTGTAACTTTTTGTATTCCAAAGAATTCAATGTTATGGTCACTCAGGTCCTTCCCCACAACATGGCACGCTATTGCATATCTAACATCATGGGCTCAATTCTCAAAAGGCAATGTGATCTGTGCCATCAGCAGCTTGCACCAGTTGAAGGCGCACCAGGGACTCTGAACCCGATTATCTATTGGATAGGGTCCGGGTGGCAAATTCCCACAGCTTATGGCAATTGTAGCTTTGTGCCAAACAGATAGTACACCTGAGAAGTTTGCTGCAAGCTGTGGGGCAATTGGGCAGCACAATAAAACAGTTCCCTGGTGGTCTAGTGCCCCCACAGCCCCAATCCCCATTTTATTAAAATATCCACTTCCCTGGTGGTCTAGTGGGCCCCAAGCTCAAACCCCTTTTTACTAAAATTATTCACTTCCCTGGTGGTCTAGCAAACTGGACCAGTCCTGATCACTTTCTTACTAAAATTATTCACATCCCTTGTGGTCTAGCAGACCCCCCTCTGTATCCTCAGTCTGCCCATGAAAAATGACATATAACTGTTCCTGGTGGTCTAGTGGATCTCCTAACCCCCCCACCCTGGTAGGCAGCGCCCCACCACCCCCCGGCCTTGTCCCATCCCTGAGGCAGTGACCGGTACATCCCTCCCCTCTCCACCATGGCTGGCCACCAACTGGGCTGTCAATGAGCATATTCTGTATGATCAGCTGTTACAGTACACGTTCATTGTAAGCTCAGTTGGTAGCCAGCCATGGTGGAGAGCAGAGGGCTGTGCCAGTCATTGGCTCAGGGATGGGACAAGGGGAGCGGGGTGGTGGTGCACTGCCAGGCTGGGTGGGCGGCTGAGGGGTCTAGAGATGACCACGGAAGTGAATAATATTAATAAAAAGTGGATCAGGGCTGGGACTCCACTAGACCAACTGGGAAGTGAATATTTTAATGAAAAGGGAATGGAGGGGGGACTATGTCACATGTTCCCTAATGCCTAGAGAGGGCTCAAGGGGTGGCGCAAGTGCTCTAATCCTCCCAAAAGACACACTTCTAAGTGCCCTTAGACCAGCCCTGGCTGGTGTAAGGGTAATTAGGATTTTGCCCTGTGGGAGGGTTTAGTGAATCCTGAATTAAGGGGATAAGGCAACTGGCTTCTTCTACAAGCTCTCTAGCACCATGCCACAGCTCATTTTGTGCCACAAGGATATTGCAAGACCCCTTCAGCACATGCAGCCTGTGTTTGAAACAGGCTGCATTTTAGAATCACTCCTGGTGCATCTTTTGGTGCAAGCGGCACCTTGCACCACTCGTTGTGGTGCAAGCCCCTTGTTTTATTCTGGGGCTTTGAGAATCTGGCCCTGTGTTCTTACCATACTCTCACATGTTCCCCAATTCTTACTTTGAAAGACTGTGCTGTTCTCCCTATATAGAATGACCAATATCCACGGTGTAATATGTATACAACTCCTTCACTCAAACATTTAATAACTAATTACAATAGATATTTCCCTTTCCACACAGCTGTTTAATTTGGTTTCCCTGTACTATACAGTACATATAGTGCCCATGTCCATTATTAATTTTAGGAACTACACAAAATGTATTCTATTGGATTGATGATTGTGTATGAGTTTACTACAGAATCTTTCAAATTTCTGGGACACCTACAGTGCATGTAATGTTAGGCTCTTCTGGGAGAATATGTTCAGGCTTTGGCTCTGTTTTCAATATGCTCCAGTGTTTTTTCACAACTTCCTCTAAACCTCCCTACACCATGTGCCTATGTTCTTATAATTCTCAGGAACTGTTGGGTTCTGTTCCCACCACCTACTAGTGCCTTTTTTTTACATGTTATGTAACAGTGTATCCCTATCCACCTTTGATACTTCTTCCACAGTCACAGATATATGTGCACCATTATAACCCTTGCTACAAATCTAGGGAGTTGCTGATTCTGTTTTTCTGTAGGTACAGTATCTTCACTAGCACAGTTGTGTTTAACTCACAGCAACTGTCCTTTTGGGATGGCTGGAGTGGTGTGCTTGTAGTGGCAACTGGTTGCTAAAAGCAAGGAATTTTGATCCATCTCTTCCATAAATCAGGTTGCATAGAAACACAGAAACACAGAATTTGTTGGCATGTAATGACTGCTTAGCCCACCTAGTGAAAGAGTCTAACATGTTTCAATATAAGAAAAATAGCAGGACAAGAGGACACAGCATGAAATTAGAGGGAGGACGATTAAGGGGTAATGTGAGGAAGTTCTTTTTTCACAGAAAGGGTGGTGGATGCATGGAACTGCCTACCTCAGGAAGTGGTGGATATGAGTACAGTACAGGGCTTCAAACAGGCATAAGGGAGCAATACAGATGAATATGAATAGATAGGCCATTGACAGAGCAAAGGCCTATGGCAGATTCATAAGGTAGAAAAAAGACATGGGCAGACTGGATGGGCCTTGCGGTCCTTATCTGCTGTCAACTTCTATGTTTCTATGTAGTCTGTCCCCTTTACCCTTCCTATTCTGCCACTGCAGACACTACCTGGTCTGCAGCCACCTCCTACCACCCCCAGCTTGATACCTGTTTTCTTTTATACCTTTCCCAAGAATGCTTGTATCTCACCAGTGTTTGTAACTCACCACTCCCACTGGAAGATTTTTCCAGCAATCCACTACCATCTCAGTGAAGAAATACTTCCTTACATCACTCCTAATCTTCACCCCTCCAGCTTGCCCAGAAGTTCTTTGCACCTTTTCTGAAAAATGCTTGCTTCCTGTACCTTATTCACCCCCATGAGGTATTTAAAGGTCTCTATCATGTCCCCCCTCCTGTCTTCCAGGTATACTGTAATTGTAATTGTGGGAATTTTATCTAAGAGGTAATTAGGACTTTTATTTAGCTGTTTAGCAGCTAGTTTGTTTCCTGCTTTTGTTATGTGTTGTTTAGTTACCCCGGTCCTGCATTATTCGTCTTCTGATCTCCACGTCTTCGCCCTTTTTGCCCTCCTCCCCTCCCATTTTCCATCTACCAGCACTGTCGGGCGCTTGGTATTGCTCATGGGGATGGGGTGGGTGTGACGGGGGTCATGGACTCGATAGGGTGAATGAACAGACCTTTCGTATAGGGTTGGTTAAGTCCAGAAGACACCCTGGGGCAAAATGGAGCCTGGAACGTGGTGATCCATGTCTAGTCTCCATACCCAAGGGCTCCACCTATTTGGATGGGCAAGTAGTTGGGATGGCTCCGGAGCCCTGTCCAACTCGGGTGGTGTTGTGCAATGCCAGATCTAATAAAAACAAATCAGCTGTTATTTCTGATTTTGTTGGGACAGCAGATCTGGCTTGCATCACTGAGACCTGGCTGGATGGAAATGCTGGCCCCATTCTGGAGGCGACTGTTCCAGCTGGGTACTCGGTGATTCACCGCCCCGAGACTGGATCGCGGGGGGGGGGGAGTAGTGGTCTGTTTTAAGACCAGGTTGGGGCTCACGGGTGTACCAGTTGAGGAAGCTGAATCCTTTGAGTGTACCGTAGTGGCTGGTGTGGGTTGCTGGATAGTCCTCGTCTACTGTCCACCAGGAGACGAGAGACGATTCCTGAAGGAAGTGGTAGACTTTGTCGCTGATATGGCATTGGAGTCACCCAGATTGATGGTTCTGGGTGACTTCAATGCCTGGGTCGATGACGAACTCTCAGCCTTTGGTCAGCACTTCCTCCAGTTGATGACATCACTGGGCCTTACAAAGATTGTTTCTTCAGCCACTCATAATCACGGTCACTCTTTGGATTTAGTTTTTCTCCTGCGGATTGAGGCCTCTGATTTGGTGGTGGAACCTGTCAGTTGGTCTGATCACTACACCGTGTGCTTCAATTTTTGTGCTCTCCTTCATAGGTCTGCCCCTGTGGAGATGATTCGATACCACCTTTTACGGGATGTGAGCCCCGAAGACCTGATGGCGGTATTGAACCTCTCAGAGTTTCCGATTGCCTGCTTGGGTCCAGAGCCTATGGTCTTGGCTTATAATCAGGAAATTTCCTTGGCCCAGGACTCAATTGCTCCTGTCCGTGTTCATACCCCCTCTCTCTGACCTCGGGCCCCATGGTTTGATGGGTCCTTGAGGGAGTTGCTACGTGTGGGACGATGGTTAGAGTGCTGTTGGAGGAAATCTGCTCTAGATGTCGACCGCCTTAGTTTGGAGGAGCATTATCGGCTCTACCAATCAGAGATCTCCCATAAGAAGGCAGAATTCCTGTCCAGGGAGATCTCTGTTGCTCAGAATTGACCAGCTCAGCTCTTCAGAACTGTGGACAGGCTGTGCAACCCAGCCTGTCTCCAGCTCCGTCGAGCTTTTTCACAAAAGGAGTGTGATGATATCGCTCAATTCTTTGCGAATAAGGTTGCCGACATCAGATCCGAGATCCGTCTGACACACTCTATGAGGGAAGCTATTGGTCGGTGTTTGGCCGGGGAATCCTCTGCTTCCTGGTGTTCCTTTGACCTGCCGATGTTCGGTGATATTATGCGGATCATCCAGGGGATGCACCCTACATGCTATAGTTTAGATTCAGGTCCTACCTCCCTGATTTTGGGTTGTGTTGAGATCGTGGGCCCATTTCTGGCTCAAATAATCTGGTGTTTCTTAGAATTGGGTGAGTTTTCTCGTTCCCTAAAGGAAGCTGTGATGACTTCCCTTTTGAAGAAGGCTTCTTTGGACCCAGATATTTTTTGCAACTACAGACCTATCTCTAACCTTCCCTTTATTGGGAAGGTTATTGAGAAGGTATTGGCAAACCAGTTGGAGGACCATTTGACCATCCATAGTATCTACAAACCTCTCCAGTCTGGTTTTCGTAAGAGGCATAGCACCGAGACCGCTCTGGTTCGGGTGCTCAATGATCTCTTGATGGCGAGAGATGAGAGGAACCACTCTATCTTGGTTCTCCTTGATCTCTCTTCAGCCTTTGATACTGTAGACCATGGGGTTTTGCTCGAGCATCTGGAGTCCATCTGCGGACTGTCTAGTACAGTGCTCAGATGGTTTTCATCTTTTCTATCTGGGAGAATGCAGAGAGTTGTGTCGGGGATTTTTTTGTCTGACCCTTTTCCTCTGCAGTGTGGTGTCCCCCAGGGCTCGGTGCTTTCCCCCATGTTGTTTGCAGTGTACATGCTGCCCCTCGGAGACATTGGAAGAAGGTATGGGCTGAGGTTTCACTGTTATGCTGATGATACCCAGCTCTACCTGTCTTTTAACCCCGACCAGGTTAGTGCTCTCTCAGTATTTAATAGCTGCCTCACTGAAATCCATGACTGGATGAATGCAAGCTGGTTAAATTTGAACGCCGGTAAGACTGAGGTCATGGTTGTTGACCCAGGTCGTGGGACAGGGGGGTTGGGGTCTGGCCAGCCCTCTGGCTTATTGCTGGGGAGGTCAGATCCTTACCTCTGAACGGGTGCGTAACCTGGGAGTGGTACTTGATGACGGGTTGACTCTTCGTCATCAGGTGTCAGCAGTTGTTAAGTCTGCATTCTACCATCTTAGGAACATTGCCAGGGTGAAACACCTTGTTCCGTCCAGCGATTTACCCGTGTTGGTCCATGCCTTTGTGACCTCACGCCTTGACTACTGCAACTCCCTCTACTTGGGGCTTCCTGGGGTTGACACCCAGCGCTTGCAGCTAGTGTAGAATGCTGCTGCATGGTTATTGACAGGGGTAACTAGAAGGACACATATTACCCCTGTGCTACCCGATCTGCACTGGCTGCCTATACAGTGGTGGGTCACCTTTAAAGTAGGTCTTTTGACCTTTAAAGCCCTGCACGGACTTGGCCCTGACTACTTGAAAGAGCTTCTGATCCCTTACTGCCCCGTACGACAGCTCCATTCAGCCGACGAGGGGTTGCTAGAGGTTCCGAGGGTTATATTGAAGTCTTCTGGGGCCAGGGCATTGGTGTTTGCAACCCCAACCCTCTGGAACCCTCTGCCTCGCCGGCTTAGGGAATGCACGACCGTGGAATCCTTTAAGCAGGATTTTAAGATTATTTTGTGGAGTAAGGCCTTTATAAATTGATGCTGTTGTGAATGTTGATTTTATATGTATATTTCTGATTCTAATATTCATTTGTACAGTGCCTTGGTGCTTGATAGGCGCTTAATAAATAAAGTTTTATTATTTTATTTATTATGTTTTATTACATGTTTAGATCCTTCAGTCTTTCTGCATAGGAAATTTTGTGCAGCCCTTGCACCATTTCTGTTGCTCTTCTATGGATGGCCTCTATCCAGTATATGTCCTCTCTGAGGTGCAGTCTCCAGAACTGGACACAGAACACCAGGTGTGGTCTTACTAATGCCAAAACAGTGGTAACACAACTGCTCCTGCATCCCACTGGCTTTCTCTACTGCTTTATCGCATTGTCTTGCCACCTTAAGGTCATCAATTATGATTTTCTTTAGGTCCCTTTCCTGTTTAGTGACCATCAATCCCTTCCCCCTCTGCCTCTGGGATTCTGCACCCAAGGTGCATAACTTTGCAGGTTTTTTGTATTGAAACCCAGCTGCTATACCCTTGAGCTATTTCAGGTCTCTATTTATCATCTCCAGCCTCTCCAGAGTGTCTACCTTATTGGAAATGTTGGCATCATCTGGCACACCTTCCTTTCCATTTCTTCTACAATGTCACTCATAAAGACACTAAAGAGGACTGGAACCAGTACTGAGCTCTGAGGAACCCCATGGGTCATTCTTCTTCTGCAAGTGAGTGCCATTAGCCACCACCCTCTGTCACCTATCCTTCAGCAAGTTATGTACCCAGTGTACTACATTGATTGCCACTCACAAGCTTTGTAGATATTTTATGAGCCTCCTATGTGGCACGGTGTCCACTGCTCCCCCTGATCTATTTTTCTGGTCACCCAGTCAAAAAATCTATCAGGTTTGTCTGACATGATCCCCCTCCCATGAATCCATGGTGCTTTGTTTCCTGTTATACACCAGATGCAATGTCATATAACAGTTTTTTCCTTAAGAAATGAGTCCATTCCTTTTCCCACTACTAATGTTAGACTGATTGACCTGTAGTTGCTAGTCTGTTGTCTGCTGCTGGACTTATGAAGCAGGACTTTATCTACCCTTCTCCAGTCCTTTGAGACCACTTCTTTATCTAGTGATTTACTGATTAGGGATGTCAGAGGTGCAGCCAGTATCTCCCTGAGCTCCTTCAGTACCCTTTGCTATACCCCTTTTGGCCCCATAGCCTTATCCACACTCAGATCTGCAGGTCCCTTCAGGACTCTTTCCTCTTTGAATGGACCTTTGTCTACTTCCCTCTTTCCAGTTGTTCTGTAACATACTGTATATGTGACCAATTCACTTTCCCTCCCACTGAGAAGAGAGAACAGAATTATTTGTTCAGTATATCTGCTCTCCCTAATCATCCTCTGTACCATCTCTCTCTCCACCCCTCAACCTCACAATTTCTCCCCTTGTCTTTCTTCTTTCACTTATATACCTAAAAATGGTCTTGTTCCCCTTTGTTACCCCCCCCAGCTATTCTTATCATATTTTGTGCCTTAGATCCCTCACTGCCTTCCCTGTTTCCATCTCTTTTTGCTGGTACACCTGTCTGTCCTCTTCACTCTGCATCTCAGGAAGGCAGGTCAGAAGTAATTTTGCTGCGACTACACAACCCAAGAGGGACTAATGTCAGATTGGGAGTTGTATACAGGCCTCCAACCCAGAAGGAAGAGATTTATAAGGAGCTGGCAGAGCAGTTAAAAAGACTTAGTAGCAAAGGGAGCACTTTGGCAGGGCAGGACTTTAATCCACTGGGGTGGATTGGAGCATCCCAGCTACCTCATGCACCAGGGAGCAGATACTCCTAGAATCCTTCCAGGACAGCTGCCTGACTCAGAGGGTAACAGAGTCAATGAGGGAGGGGAAAATTCTAGACCTGGTGCTGGAGAACAAGGAGCAGGTTAGGGATGTTTGGGTGGAGGAACCACTGGCGGGTAGTGATCACTGCACAGTGTGGTTCTCACTCAACCTGGGGAAGGAGGTAGCCACTGCTAAAACTAAGCTCCTAGACTTCAAAAGGGCAGACTTTAGCAGGATGGATAGCATACTGGAAAGACACATAGCTAGCATCTGCCCAGACATGGACACCAAAAAAAATGGGCAGTCATCAAGTTAGGACTGACTGAAGCCACTAACATGCTCTAGCTGACCCCTCAGAGTGGGACCCTGGGAGCAGAACCCCATCCGGCAGACACTATTGGCAGTGGGGGTGGCGGTGGAGTGGTGCTTCATGCTCAGAGCTGGGATTTTGCAAGTGGCTGTTCCTGGGGTTGGGGACATGGAATAATGATCCGTGTCTGCTCTGCCCCCAACAGGTTACAGCACCAGCACAATGGATTCCCCCCCCAGCCTCCACCAGGGGACTGTGATGTGCTGGACAAACTACCCCCTCCCCCCAGAGAAGGAGAGCTGTCCCTAGGATGCTCAGTCCTTCTATCCCCGGCTGGCACTCGGATATCCCAGGTGCATTTTTAACCTGGGTCATCAGCATCGCAGACGGATACACTGCCTCTGTGCCAGTGGACCAGCATTTTTAACTTTAATTTTAACATTTCCAAATGTTTGGAGGCTTATAACTCAGTAATTGTAAAAGACAGAGATCTGAAAGTTGATACACATCTGTATGGGCATTGGGATAGCCAACTTTTTAAAGCTGGTGCTATTCGGACAAATATATTTTGAATTAGATGGGAAATAACTAAAACCACAATTGTGGCAAAATTCTGCCAAATTCTGTGGAAGCGAAATCAACATTTCATCAGAATTCCACTGGCGGAAGAAAAAATTCACCCATCTATAGTCCATCTATATTCATAATAAGTTTAATCAGGTCAAGTGACAACTAATACACTGCATCAATAGACCACAGTCATATCCTCTGCAGACATGTTAAGTGGTCACAAGTTTGAAACTGTTGTGTTTGGTGCCTTCAGCCTTGCCTGGGTATTGAACAGTACAAAGTACTCTGATTTCCTCTTGGGATCAAACATCTCCTCAGCCTTTATTATGTTTACACACTGGAACAACTGGACAGGCAACATACTCTCTTTGACTGGATTCTGGTCTGTCATCCAAAATAGGTGCCTCCTTCACGAGTCATTATTGGCTGTTTCTGTGACCACACCCCACCTGCTCTTTCTAGAAAATCAGGAACATCAGACCTTGTCCATACTAATAATATCTGAATCCTAACATCACCTTAATCAAGAGGGATATTTTTGTATGATATCAGTCTCATCCACTGGGGATGCATGGATTAATTATAGATATAATCTCTGCATTATTTATTTATTTATTATTTATTAGTTTTCAGTAACTGCCTTGTTGTTATTCAATGATAAGTTTATCAGGGTTGTGACACCACACCCTTCAAAGTGACCAGCCAGAAGATCCAGCACAAACTCTGCATCTTATTAGCACTCACAGTTATCTTCTACCTCAGGAACAAAGCTTGGGTCAGGTTCAGAAAATCTGGTATCCCTTTTTATGGCATCACTTATAAGCAGTTATGGAATCTCTGCCAGTTCACCATCAAGAGAGCAAAAGACTGGAGTTCTTGAATGGCCAAACCTCTAACCCCAGACAGTTTGGTTTTGTATTAATGAGCTCCTAAACCAAACCCACAAGTACCTCAGCACATGTATCCTATCCCCAACAGCCATCCTCTGTATCTCCCCTCTAACATACCCAATGCCCTTTTCCACCACTTCTCTAACCTATCTTGTTCAAACAGAGGGCAAATAAATACTAGGACAGAATTAATTTGGATGCCTTGTTGTCAGTACAGGTAACTGAGAATAAGTTTCTTTTGTATTTGTATTTTCTGCTTTAATTTTCTAGTGAGGATTATTGTGTGATCCTAATGATTGACGACAGGGCTTCCTAAGTAATTCTGACATAGTATTTCATTTAACTAATTATAATCTCTAATTTTGACATTTTGTAATGGGGATTCTCTCCCTGAGGCTGTGCCACTGATGAAAAACCGAGCAAGGGTTTGAAATACTAGGGTGTTATTTGGCATCCCTCACATGTAAGTCCAAATGAAAGAAAAGAAGGTTCATCTCATATATTTAAATGTATTTCTTTTGATATATCTTAGTTTGAAAGATTTCTAAGTGAACGTGCTTAATATTATCATTGCAGACAGGAGCCTCAGAGCTGAGAAACCTACAAAATAACGAACACACAGGTATTTACAGACCATGACACAACTAGCTACATGAATTCATGGGGTACTGTGATAATTAAGCAATAAGGCATGACAGGGTGTGTGTTATTGTGTAATACTATCACTCATGGGGTGGGTTGAAGCATGAGGTGAAGCTGAGTGTTTCTTAAACCCCAGGAGTAATGTTATTACACAATAACACACACCCTGGAGTGCCTTATTGCTATTATACAATGGCTCATTTATAAAGGAAAATATAGAGATAAAAAATGTGTTTAAAATCTGTTTTTTTACTTTTTGGGGTGTGTGTATATACTTTTAGAAAAAAAGTCCACGGTTCCTCTTTTAACCCCTAGATGGTGCTGTGAGTACATCTTACCATTTCTTACCTGCCTACAAGATGGTCTCTCCCCATGCTGACAGACAGACACACACACACACACACACACACACACACACACACACACACACACCCCTGTGGTAGCATTGATGGTAGCTCCTGCCTGCCAGTGTCACTTTATTTTCCTTTTCTTGTGCTACATGTAACAGCCATAGCTTGTCATGAACTGCCCCGTGTTTCTCAATTGTGGCCGTTACAGCACATGCTCACTGTTGAGCTTGCTACGGGGCTTAGCAGCCGATCATCTCTGTGTTCCTCAAACATAAATAGCAAAAACCAAAAAAATGTATCGCCAAAGAAACATGAAAGACAGCAAAGCCATATCTGTAATTGGCTATCTGCTACACAAGCAACAGAGCCTTAATTACCATCAAGGAGACCTGACCAGGAACCCTGAGTAGCTAGAGTCACTGATTGGGTCAGTGGTCACTGCAGTGGCTGATCGTCTCCAAAACTGCACTCAGTAGCAGATAGCCAATTACAGGTAAGGCTTTGTTGTCTTTCATGTTTCTTTGGTGTTACATTTTTTTTTAGCTGTTTCTGTCTGAGGAACACAGGGATGTGTTGCCGCTAATCTCTACAGTGAGCACAACGATCTACATGCGCTGCAACAGCCACAATTGAGAAACACAGGCAGACCATTCATGACAAGCTATGACTGTTACCTCTGTCTGTAACATCTTTTTGTTGTTGTTTTTGGGGGGGGTCTGTTGATTGGAGTACTGAAATGCTGGGAAACTGGTGTTTCTCAGTTCTTCTGAGTAGTGTGGGAACATGAGCATGTGTCAGCTTCAGGGTACTTGTGTAGGGAGGTTATTTTCAATGTGTTACAGTCATCTTGCTGTCTGCCCTAGATACAGTGATGTTATTGTTCAGTAACATGACTGTGCCGGGAGGTCAGCAGCCAGTCAGGTTTCTGTATTTTTTCTTGCCATTGTATAATTATAAAATAAGCATTAAACACACACATTTAAGAAAGATGAAAAGAAAAGCCTTATACCTAGTTGTGGCTGTGTGTAGAGTCTACAGTCATCTTGCTTTAGTTAAAAAACTGGCATACCGTGGAACACATTTTTTAGTACTTTTCAGTGTAACATTCCATAACAGTACATAACTATGACAGTTAAATACTCCCTTCTTTCTGTTTAGAATGTTGTAGACAGAACTCCAAGCTGCTTATCAGATGACCATTAGGAAACTGAAACAGATTGTTAAATATTGGTTGCCTATTAAACTGGAGATATGTTTATCCCCTTCGAATGCAACAACCTGCACATTTAAATACTTAGGCCCAGATATTCAAAAGGGTTGCACCATGCGTAATAGGGTTGCGCCTGCGCAAGTCCGAAATTGCGCCATTCTGCTATATTCAGCAGGAGGCAGTTGTGCCACTGAAAACATGCTGAGCAACAGTGCAATGCAAATGAATGCATGCTGAACTGGACATAAACTGCACAGCCTGATATTCAGCCAGGCTGTGCACAGTTGTGCAGGCGCAACCCCCAAATTGCACCTGCAAAACTTTGAGCCAAAAAAAAAAGGATCAAGTCGAGGGCCACCCACAGGTGAGCTGCCGCATCGCAGGGCACAACACAGCAGCTGCCACCTGTGGCTGGCCCTCAACCTACTCTCTGTGCCCCCCGCTGCAGCCCGATCATGGGCAAAAGTGTAAAACATCCCCCCCAACCAGCCTGATCACAGGCATAAGCTTAAATCACCCCCCAACCAGCCCGATCATGGGCAACAAAGTGTCCCCCAAACATATCTCTGGTGGTCAGTGGACCGATAAACTGTCAGTAATGAGGCTGCAGAGTTTTAAACCCCCGAACATATCCCTGGTGGTCAGTGGGCTGATAAGCCCGATAGCGGGCTAAATAATGTGGTGAACCCCCGCCCCAAGACCATATCCTGGTGATCTAGTGTCCCCCACCCCACCCACAAAGCCCCACCCCCCCCCACAGCTGGTGGGCGGCAGCATCCACCCCCTGCGGCTCCTGCCTGCCGACTGACTGCCCAGTGAGGCTGATGCCCACTGGTGCAGAGCAAGACAATGGAAGGTGCAGCCCATCGTACAAGGCAGTCCAGATATGTGAATGAATTAATTCATTCACATATCTGGATGCCTTTAGGTGGTATGATGCATGCCCATTGGCTTTTGCTCTGCACCAATGGGCGTGCAGCCCTACCGGCAGTCAGTCAGCAGGCAGCAGCAGGTGGTGGGATGCTGCCGTCACGCTGTGGGGAGCGGGTGGTGGGGCTCGTGGGTGGGTAGGGTGGGGAAACACTAGATCTCCAGAGATATGGTCTTGGGGCAGGGGGTCCCCGCATTATGCAGCCCACAATCGGGCTTATCAGTCCACTGGACCACCAGGGCTATGTTTTGGGGGGGGGGGTTTAAAACTCTGCAGCCCATGATCAGGCTTATTGGTCCACTGGACCACCAGGGATATGTTTGGTGGGGACACTTTGCTGCCCGCGATCGGGCTGGTGGAGGGTGATGTATGCTTTTGCCCGCCATCGAGCCAGTCAGGGGAGGAGGGCTTTCCTACACATTTGCCCACAATCAGGCTGTAGGGGGCATCAGTCCCCGATGGCTAAAGCCTGGCAGGGCACCAGGCGCAAGTCCTTGGGGATCGGCACACCTGCATGCTAATGGCATGCAAATGGGTCCATAAACAGATGCAAATGGCCCCCCCCCTGCACCTTGCATGAATTATGGACCTTTTGCATGTCATCTTTTGAATATCGGAAATTATGCATGGCGCAATGGTACTTGCACCACCGCAAGTTGAATGCTCCTCTCTGACCACTTGCGGTGGCGCAAGTTCAACTGCACCAGGCACAGTGGCTGTGGCTGGGGGGTGATATTCAAAAGGGTTGCTCAATAGTGCAACTCCTTTGAATATCACTCCAGCCACACCCCTGCACAACTATTTTGTGCAGCGCAAGGGCTTGCGCCACAAAATAGCGCAGTTTGAATATCTGGCCCTTAGCATTCAAACATTGTCTTCCTACTAGCTTCAGTTGGCAAGTATTCTCTTTCAAGGAAGATTCTTACCTCATTAATGTCACCCTTTTTTAGCAAGGAATCTCCAAAAAAGAGTTGCACAGTGTTTCTAACCTAAGACAAGACACTATCTGATAAGCACTGTCTCAGACACAGTTTATTATATACAGCAAACACACATGCATTGCATGCACACACACACACACACAGACTGTACCCACCATCCTCATGACCACAACAATCAAAATAAATACTGCAGTCTAATATGTTATAAAACAATAAAGAAACTGTTTGTGTCAGTCTTGGTTATAAGGAGCACAGTAAAGTTCAGTTTATAGTAGATTTCCTTTAAATATTTCTTATCCTATATTTTGTATCCTGGATAGCTCAGGGGAGATGCATCTCATTCTTATAGGGATCTTCATTTGACACATTTTTGCACTGTATTTACTCAGGATGTCCCAGATTAGATGCATTATCTTGTTTTCCGTTTGGTCATGATTTTACCAAGTTTATAATGTATTTATTCAGGGTAGCCCAGTCCAGATGTAAAATATTGTTTTTAGCATATTCTGATTTTATGCAATGCAGCATAATATTGTGTAGGTGTAGAGCCCCACTGAAAATAAGATGCCACATCTTCTGTGAACTATCCAGGCTAAATACAATATATAGCACTCAGCAGGCATACTCTAGGAAAATACATTGTAAAAATGTGTGAAAGGAAGATCACATTGAAACTGCCAATCAGGAGATTTGCATTACAAATAATGGGTAAAAGCATGACCACACTGTAAGTGATATTTTACAGGATCCGTCAGTTGAGATTTGATACACCATATAGCAAATCTTAACTGGCATATCTTGTAAAAAATTCAATATTTAAAATGTTTTTAATGCTTTACCCAAATGAATTAAATATTTAAAATATTGACTTGGCTAGTCTTTCCTCATAGGTCTTATTCCATTAGCCCTATGCCATTGTGGTTGCCCTCCACTGCACCATCTCTACCTTGTCTACGTTTTGTTTTTTTTCTCAGATGGGGCCTCCAGATCTCGATGCAGTATTCCAGGGGTGATCTCATGAGTATCTTATACAGACATCAGTCACGTCCCCACCTTTTCTTGCTGTAGGTGCTTCAGCTATGCTAAAATCCATCCTTCAGTAGGTGGCAGTCTGACTCCAGTGAGGCGAGAGCACCGCATATTCTTTTCTTAATGCTCTTGCCACTCCTAAATGCTTTCCATAGCCATATCAGCTCTGATCAGAACTTGTTTTTAAACTAACTTTTTGAATAACATAGAGACTACTTAACATAGTTAATAAGTTGAAGAGTACTGTATGTATTTGTTGTTTTACCTTGATTGGTTTAGAGTGACTGACACTATATAGGTCTGGTGGAGCTATGAGTCTATTTTTGAAGGTTGTACACTTTTAAGGTGTTTGTTGTATGCATCTGTAAATAATGCAACTGGCAAGGAAAAACAAATAGTTAATAATATTATATTTAATAATATGTACTCACATGTTACACATCAGGCACCATAGTTCTGCAGTATCTGGTATGGGTGCTATGCTGTGTATATAATTTAATTTGCTTTTTCTCATATTTTGTCATTTCTGTCTTTCATTTACTAGATTACCACCTACCTAAAGAAATGGTTTTAGTCACAAAATGTTGTGCTTTTAGGTGGAAGATAAATTAAAAGACATTTGCTTACATTTAGAAGCTGAATCTTCTTTTCTTTCATTTGGACTTACACTGCACATAAGAGGTCCTCCAATTTCTTCAAATGATTGGCTTGTAATGTTGGGGCATCCTAATTCCTATACTGAAATCCCTCGCATGTAACACCAATACATCTTGGTTTATTTTATTTACTTTGTATTTGTTTCTTCTTTTTTTTTTGTGGACCGATATTGGTTGTCTTCATTTTTTTGGTTTTTATCTGATGCTGCAGAACAGCTTGTTATTTGCTGTTCATCATTTGTTAGTTCTCCCAGAACTACTTCTTTATTGCAATATCCTCAGTGTACTTCATTACTTGAAGTGGTGTCTTATTGTACTTGGTCAAACAACCACACATTTATTAATTGTCTCACTATGGGCAATTTGTTATAATGGTATTGATGTGTGATTATTGTTATGCAGTACCTTAATGTGGTAACAGTCATCCTGTGGTAAAGGGGACTTTCAGGATGGCTGTCAATTCACAGTATAACACTTCTCCTTAAGTGCCCACACCTAGCTTAGATACCTAATTCTCTTAGCCCTTACCCCTTACTTACTAAACTCTGTGGAGGTACCCAGCTGAGTACTACCTACATTCAAGAAGGACTGTACTATATGCCAGCGGACAAGAACAAGCTACCAACATTTCTGCTAAAAAAACCCTAACCTGCCCTTTTTCCAAATGCTGCAGCTGGGTAGCTCAATGCCCCCTATAAGCATGTAGGTAACACTGCTCACAGATGTAGAGCAGATCCTCACCTCCAAGGAGATTACCATCCTACTCTCAAACTACAGGTCAACTATGCCCTAGATTGGTTGCACAAGAAAAATGTTAGCAACCCCCTCCTAACCTCTCTTGTACAGCTACTGTGCAAAATACATGGGACCAATTCACAAAGTCTTTAGAAAGATGCAAGGTGCCTGCGTCAATCATAAATCATGCAAGTAGAACCTTGCACTAAAAGATGCACTAGGAGCTATTCAGAAAACCAGCCTGCATCAATCGCAGGCTGTACGTGCCAAAGGGGGCTTGTGCCAATCTTGCACCACAAAGTAGGCTGCAACATCATGCTAGGAGGATTGCCATAGATGCAGGCTGCCATATTGCTCAATGTGCTATTCACAAAACCCTCACAGAGGGCAAAAGTCTAAGAACTGTGAGACCAGCCAGTGCTGGTCTAAGGGTACTTAGACTAGTGTCTCTGGGAGGGTTTTGACATTTGCTGCAATTTGCCATGGCCCCCTCCTCCAGCCCCAATCCCAGTTATTAAACATAAACAAAAACATCCCTGGTGGTCTAGCAGGCTGCTGATCAGCCCCAATCCCAGTTATGAAATATAAACAAACACATTCCAGGTGGTCTAGCAGACCCCACCAGCCTTGATTCCCAATTCTTACAAACTCCCAGCATCCCTGGTGGTCTAGTGGACCCCCCACCCTGGCAGTGTGGGAGTTTACTTGACATTATATGTCCACAAGAAGGACATGTGCAAATATGGAACCCCAAGGATGGAAGGATGGCATTTGGACTTAAGTTTCATACAAAATGTATCAAAAAGAGATTTAGGTTTTAAGAGTGGCAAGGAGCAATGCTGTTAGAAGGCACTGTACCATTATATACACAGCAATAGTTGAACAGTGCATATACTGATCAAAGTGACATTTAATAGGTTAAGTGACTTTCTCAAGGACACACGGTGAGTTAAGTGGCAGCATAGAATTAACATTTGCTACTAATTTTTTGATCAATTAAATGTATAATTCCTATTACTTAACATTATAAATTAATCAAGGCAGTGGGCTCTGTTGATGAGTTTAGTGAAGGAGGGAGGGACACATAGAAACACAAAAGTTGTCAGCAGAAAAGGACTGATTGTCCTAGCCAGTCTTCCCACGGTAGGTTGGATAAATAGACTCTGTTAAAGCCTGTAGGGCAACAGGCAGAAAATAGGGCAGACTGGATGGACTCAAAGGGATGGATTTTCAAAGGACCCCTAGATCAACTCAGGGTGCATAAAACAACCACCTTGCATCAGATCCAGGTACACCAAATATTAAGCACCATATTGTGCAAGAAAAGTGTTCTCTGTGGCAAAGTCCTCCATACTGATGCAAGAAGTCCACTGCATCAGACAAATGACACAAGGGATGAGAATGATGCAAGTTGTGTAAACAAATAGTGCAAACTGAATCAAAAAAAATGACTTAAGGAATAAGAATGAAACAGGCTGAGTAAAAACAAATAGTGCAAGTTGAGTAAAAAATTAATGCAAGTTGAGTAAAAAAAAATGACTTATGGAATGAGAATGACACAAGTTGAGTCAACAAAATGGTGTAAGTTGAGTTAAAAAAAATGACACTAAGGATGAGTAAAAAAAAAAATCAGGATTTTCAAAAGTATTAGATCATCACAAGCCCCAGTTCACTGACAATATGGCACGTGGGGCTTGCTTCGACCTAATGCAATTTTCCATCTTGTGTGACAACTGCTGCAAGTTAGACCAACTTTTTCTGGTATAACTTGAGGAACTCTGTGGGGACATTGTTGTGGAGCTTGCACCTGATGTGTGGCACTAGCTGCTCTAACTAATGAAAACTGTCACAACTGTGTCGAGATTGCAAAATTGGACATAGCTGTGGTGAGGGAGTTGGTGCACTGCCAAAATCGATGGGCCAGATTTTCAAACCGTGGTGCATGGCTTGCATCCAGCCCTATGCCACAACACTTTTGTTCTGGCAAAGCACCAACCTCCCCCCCAACCCGTCATCACAACTGTGCCTGATTTTGCAATCTCGGGTGCAGTTGTGACAGTTTTCATGAGTTTCAGCAGCTTTCGCCACATATCTGGTGCAAGCTCCTTAATGCAGGCCTCTGAGAGTGCCACAAATTAGATCAGGAAAAGTTGGTTTAACTTACCGCAATTGCCGCACAGGATGGAAAATCCCATTAGATCACCACAAGCCCCATGCACTGTATCATCAGTGCACCAGGGCTTCCAATGATCTAAGAGTTTTGAGAATCCCACTCAAAGTGTTCTGGTGCAGGGCTGGATGCAAGGCCTGCACCACACTTCTAAAATCAGGCCCAGCAGATGAAATGGCCAAATCTAAGCCCCCAAAATGTTCTAAACTAGTCCTGCAGGGGAATATTGGCCCGTAATAGTATCATAGTCAAGTCTGCCCCTCTGTTGTGGGCCTCTTTATATGTGCTAGGTCTGGCTGGTCTAACAGTGACATGCATCTTAGGCACAAGGACAGAACTCACATTCCTTGAAAATCCCAAATAAAGAGATGGAGAATCATTTCAGTGAGGCAGGCATCCTTTCAGACATGGTGCAGACATTTTTTCAAGCACAAGCATGATGCAAACCAGTCTGGCACATGCAGACCAATTTTTGATGCAAGCATCAATCGAAAATCAGAAATGAAGCAAGTTTTGAAGCATCCTGCTTGTTGCATCAGTTGTTTTTCCAAGCACCCTATCTCATTCTCTGGCCTTTAAAGATTCAGGCTAGAGTCTTTTTTCTGCCATAACTTTCTATGTGTCTAAATCTGGGTACTTAAATCAACAGCTCTGTGTCCAACCATTAGACAGAACTACCTCCCAATGTAGCAGAATTTGATATGGCACTGAAAAGGGCCACATGTAGCAGATGATCAAAGGAATTCAGGTATAGTATCTATAGACTGAAGAATCTGTAATTCATTTTACTAGAAAAGTGAAGACCAAAAAAAGGATATGATTATCATGTGAGCCTCTTTACATACTCTAGCTCTGACTAGTAGAGGAAACCGCATCCTTTGAATGTACTGTGGTAGCTGGTGTGGGCTGCAGGATAGCTCTCATCTACCATCCACCCGGGGGTGAAAAGGTATTCCTTTAGAAGTGGTAGACTTCACCATCGACATGGCATAGGAGTCACCTAGACTGATGGTTCTGGGTGACTTTAATGATTGGGTCGATGATGAAGTCTCACCTTTTGGACAGCACTTCCTCCAGCTGATGACACCACTGGACTTCACACAGATTGTTACCTCAGCTACCCATAATCATGGTCATTCTTTGGATCTTGTTTTCCTCCAGGGGATTGAAGCCTCTGATTTGGGGGTGGAACCTGTCGGTTGGTCTCATCATTACACCTTGAGGTTCAATTTTTGCACACCCCCCCTTTTTGGTCTGCCCCTGTAGAAATGGTCAGTTGCCACCCTTTATGGGATGTGAGCCCTGAAGACCTGGCAGTGGTGATTGCTCTCTCAGTGTTCCCTGATGCCAGCTCAGGTCCTGAGTCCTTGGTCCTGGCATATAATAAGGCCATCTCCTCAGCCCTTGACCTGATTGCTCCCGTCTGAGTTCATTCTCTCCCACTTCACCCTCGGGCCTCTTGGTTTGATGGGTCCTTGAGGGAGTTGCGGCATTTAGGACGAAGGTTAGAACGTCGTTGGCAGAAATCTGCCCTGGAGGTTGACCATCTTAGTTTGGTGGAGCATTATCAGACCTACCAATCAGTGATCTCCCATAAGAAGGCAGAGTTCTTGTCCAGGGAGATTGCTGTCACTCAGAATCGACCAGCTCAACTCTTCTGAACTGTGAACAGGTTGTGCAACCCAGCCTGTCTGCAGCACTGTCAAGCTTTTTTACAAATGGAGTGTGGTGAGCTTGCTCGATTCTTTGCTAATAAGGTGGCCGACATCAGGTCAGAGATCCTCTTGACTTGTTCCGTGGGGGACGCTGTTGGTCAGTGCCCGGTCACTACACCTCATACTTCCTGGAGTTCCTTTGACCTGCCGGAGTTCGGGGATATTATGTGGATTGTCCAGGGGATTGGCCCTACGTGCTGTGGTTCAGATACTGGCCCAACTTTCCTGATTTTGAGTTGTTGCAATATCATTGGCACAGTTCTGGCTCAGATTGTCTGGTGCTCCTTAGAATCAGGTAAGTTTCCAAGCTCCCTGAAGGAGGTGGTGGTGACACCCCTTCTGAAGAAAGCTTTGTTGGACCTGAATGCTCTTGCTAACTACATACCTATATTGAACCTTCCCTTTATTGGAAAGGTTATTGAGAACATAGTGGCAACTCAACTGGAGAACCACCTGACCTTCCATAATGTCTATGAACCTCTCCAGTCTGGTTTCCGAAAGAGTCATAGCACTGAGACTGCTCTGGTTCGGGTGCTCAATGATCTCCTGATGGCGAGAGATCGAAGAAATCGTTCCATTCTGGCATTCCTTGATCTCTCCTCAGCTTTTGACACTGTAGACCATGGGGTGCTACTTGAGCATCTGAGGTCCATCTGTGGCCTGAAATGTATGGTCCTCAGCTGGCTTACATCTTTCCTAATAGGCAGAACACAGAGAGTTGTGTCAGGGAATTTTTCTTCTGACTCACTCCCTCTGTCCTGTGGGGTACCTCAGGGCTCAGTGTTGTCCTCCATGTTGTTTGCAGTGTATACACAACCCCTCAGAGACATTGTAAGACAGTATGGGCTGAGGTTTCACTGCTACACTGATGATACCCAGGTCTACCTGTCTTTTGGCCCCAACCAGGTTAGTGCTCTCTTAGTATTTAATAACTGCCTCACTGAAATCCAGAACTGGATGAATCTGAGCTAGCTAAAGATGAACATGGGAAGAACTGAGGTTATAGTCGTGGACCCAGGTTGCAGGATAGAGGGGTTGATGACTGATCAGCCCTCTGGATTATTTCTGGGGGGCTCTCAGATCCTTACCTCAGAATGGGTGCATGACCTGGGAGTGGTACTTGATGATGGGCTGACCCTTCACTATCAGGTGTCAGCAGTCATCAAGTCTACCTTTTACCATCTTAGGAACATTGCCAGGGTCAAACACCTTGTTCCGTCCAATGTTCTGCCTGTGTTGGTCCACGCCTTTGTGACCTCACACCTTGACTATTACAACCCTCTTTACTTAGGGTTTCCTGGGGTTGATGTCCACTGCTTGCAGCTAGTACAGAATGCTGCTGCAGCTCTACTGTTGACTGAGGTGTCTCGGAGGTTGCATATTACTCCTGTGCTGCGCTATCTGCACTGGCTACTGATTCAGTGGATGGTCACCTTTAAGGTAGGTTTATTGACCTACAAAGCCCTACACGGACTTGGTCCCAACTACTTGAAAGAGCTTCTGATTCCCTACAACCCTGTGTGACAACTCTGCTCTGCTGACGAGGTGTTGCTGGAGATTCTGAAGGTAATTTTGAAATCTTCTGGGGCCCGTGCATTTATGTTCACAGACCCCCACCCTTTGGAATTCTCTGCCCCATCAGCTTCAGGAATGTGTGACTGTGGGGGGGTTTAAACAGGCACTTAAAACATTTTTGTGAAGTCAGGCCTACCAGTGAACCGTTACCATCTGTAATTATTTTATATATTAATGTAATAGTTTTTATGGAATCGTGTTTTATTATTGTAAAGTATCTCGGTACTTGAAAGGTGCTTAAAATTAAGCTTATTATTATTATTACCATCATAACCACTATTGCTATGATTGAATTCAGTACAATTCTGAATCAAAGAGGTAATGGATTGTCTGTGTGATTACAAACATTGATATGCAAAAAGCAGTCAACATTGTCAAACATGCCCCATTTGTAAATATAAAATGGGCAAGAAAATCCCTGTGCCATGATTGGCTGAGGCTTGGTTCTAGCCATGGCAGTAACAGAGTTTCACCAATGGCTACAAACAAGTCCTCGCCAACCAGGGCAACTCATAGAACTCATAGGCCACTTAATTCCTAATTTCCATCGCAAACATTTCTGCAGCCTTTACTCACATATAAAAAACTTCAACTAGGCCCTAATAATAAAAGTCCATTAAATTAATTAAAGTAAGTAAATCATTTTATGTTATTTTCGCTCAACAGCCCCTTCCTACACATATACACAAGTCTAAAAAATCAAGCACTATTCAGAGTTTCCATTGCTGTTGTTTCTTTGATGACCATGAGAAATCCCTCTCCTATCCCTACCAGTTTCCTGAAAGAACTCCCTGCTCCTTACTTGGCAACAGGTAAAATTGAGGTTCTGGCTCCTCATGAGGCATATGTGTGTGTGTGTGTGTGTGTGTAAGTCAGTGGAACTCTGAAGAATTTTGAATTCATGTATTCTGTGTTACCATTCTGTGTGCGTGTGTGTGTCTGCATGCATGCATATGTGTGTGTGTGTTTGGTGCGGGGACATTCTACCACTGGAATAAAGCAGAGCATTGAATTTTTCTATTCCACGGTAAACAATCACACAATGTATTAAGTGTGAAGAAAGACAGATGACTGACAGGTGAAAAACATCTGTGGAGGGACTATTTTACCTTATTTAGCAACATTTCATTAAATTTTTGAGGCTTTGAAAACTTTTAGAGCGTTCATTTTTTAAAAGTTGCCTATGAGCTTTTCCTCGTGCCTCACTACGCCCCTGACCATGAGGTAAACCTAGTACCACTAACACCCCGGAGTGCCTTATTGCTTATATAAAATGGGCCCATAGCAACTTTTAAAAAATGAACACTCTAAAACTTTCAAAATACATTGCACTCCCTGGCTCAATACCTTATTGGATCAGCTACCATCTTAGCGCTGGAACACATATCACCCTTATAAACAGTATTCATTCAGACCCATAAATATGACTTGTGTGATGCCCAAGTGTGTCATTTTGGGTCCCCTCTGCTACCATTTTCAAAAATAACCCCTCAACTTCCTGTGTAGTCTTGAACATTCTATATTTATTTATTTATAAGTTTAATCAGGAAATACATACTGAGCTGATAACAGCTCATTTCCAGATGTGTCCTGTGGGAGGCAGGAGAAGGAGATAGCCAAACAATTAAATTACTAGAATTACAAGAAGTCAAATACAATGACATATATATCTATATCTGTATTATGGTAGCACGGTAGTGCTACCATAGTTAGGGTTGAGGATCCAGTTCCATGTTAAACCCCAAAACTTTTCACCTTAATAACTTTGCAACTGTTTGACAGATTTGGCTGAAATTTGGAATACATGATCAAAAACCATAGGCCTTGGGATCTGCCAAGTTTTGTAGTGGTCGGATATACGGCTGCGGAGTTATTAAGCGTGACCTGTGCGCACGTTTACGCTTTTTCTGGAATTCTACGGTCGCGCCTACAGGTCGTATGGTTTGTGCGACCGGTCCAAAATCTTCAAGAAACGTGCAGCCGGGGTCCCCGATGTGCCTTTTGAAGATTTCGTGAAAACATATTAAATGGTTCAAAAGTTATTCAAAAAACAGTTTCCCATTATAAGTCAATGGGAAAAGTTAACAAAAAGTTCAACACTTTCGCAAATGCATTTTTACTTTCGCAAATGGGCCTGTTACTTTCGCAAATCGGCCATTTTTGTTTCAGTTGGTGATCAGAAAAATGGTTGGCATTTACATTTGGGACCCTCTAGCAACCTAATTCTTTTTGTATTCACCTAGTCGGACCCTGAGAATGCTTGCCATGTCTTTATTTTGTGGTAAAACACCCCAGAAATATGTTTTTCAAATTTCTGGAAAAAGTACTTTCACAAATTACTTTCGTGCTCACGAAAGTGTCGAACTTTTTTGCTAAAGCTTTCGGAAATTGCGACAGTAGTTTTCCATCTGTGGGACAGTGACAGCGATTCTTTGGCACTGTGCTGCAAAAGAACCGTTGGGAGTTTTGGGCTGAAATTTTGAGGGAACGGAGCTGACATCTCACAGATGTGTCTTTCAGTGTTGTATTGAAAAAATATTACATGGTGGCAAAGCTACGGCACTCCAAAGTTGATGGTTTTTCCCATAGGATAACATTACGGCGCCCGAGCATTACAGAAATCCTTTGGCACCCTGCTGCAAAATAACGGTTTGGTCTTTTTTCCTGAAATTTGGAGGGAAGACAGCCAACAGACCACAGATGTGCCTTTCAGTAGTTTGGTGAAAAAATATCACACAGCGGCAAAGTTACGGCACTCCAAAGTTGACGGTTTTTCCCATAGGATAACATTACGGCTCCGATGCATTACAGAAATCCTTTGGATCCCTGCTGCAAAATAACGGTTTGGTCTTTTTTCCTGAAATTTGGAGGGAAGACAGCCAACAGCCCACAGATGTGTCTTTCAGTGGTTTGGTGAAAAAACATTACAGGGAGGCAAAGTTATGGTGCTCCGAACTTTTCTTTTTTCCCCATAGGATAACATTACGGCGTTCGCCGCACCTTTCAGGGCCCGTATCTCGGAAACGGTGCAAGATACGGACTTTTCGTTGGAAAATTTCTTAGCCCCTAATGGGCTAAGATTCAAATTAGCCAGGACAGTTGTAAATAATATGACTTTTAAATTTTTTTTCTACGTCATACGGTTCCTGAGATATAATGTATTTAGTATTCCAAGATCTCATTTTCTGCGTCGATACTCATTATTGTGCATACATTATTTGTACTCACTGTCTTTCTCTATGCAGGTTTTGGGGAAAACCAGCCTGTGTGCTTACATTACTGTTACTGTTGCCCTTTCCGCTTGCGGTTCCGTACCTGTTTCACTTACCGTTGACGTCTGCGCCACCATGTGTATTATCCTTTGCATTTTCATTTGCGCTTGCGTTTCTGTTATTTTTTGCCATTTCTGTCTACAGTACTGTTTATCTTTCTGTTTCACTTTACGTCACCATGCCCATTGACATTTCTGTTTGCAGGCACCATGTTACTATGTGACAACACATCACGTGGCAGACCATTCCCGTCTATGCCACCATGTGCGTTACCCTTTCTGTTCTCATTCGTGCTTGTGTTACCATGTGCGCCATTGTTAGCATTTCTGTTTGCATTGTGAGGGCCCCGCGCTCCTGCTGCTGCATTACATTCGCTATTTCTCGTTATCATTCTCAAAAAGAAGGGAAATTAGAGGCAAAAAACTCTGTTTAATGCATTAGTTAGGGTTGTTCCACAGCGACAAAAGTGAGGAAATTTGCTGTTAGGGTTAACCCCTTGCACCCCACCACTCCCCCAGCCGGCATTGGGGTGTGCATTGGGATTGTGGTCCTAACTCTCACCCCATTCTCCTATACTTCTGCTGCTTTACACATGTCATGGGGTGAGAGTTAGGGCTGATGATCCCAATGCACCCCAGTCTCCACATCGTCATCCTTTGCATTTTCATTTGTGCTTGCGTTTCTGTTACTTTTTGCCATTTGTGTGTACCGTACTGTTTCTCTTTCTGTTTTACTTTCGTCACCATGCCCTTGACATTTCCATTTACAGGCACCATGTTACTATGTGACAAGACATCACGTGGTACACGTTCCGTCACTACCGATGCGCGTTACCCTTTCTGTTCTCATTAGTGCTTGTGTTACCATGTGTGCCACTGTTAGCATTTCTGTTTTGCGTTGCTGCTCCTGTTACTATGCCATAAGACATCATGTGGCGGGAGGCGCGGGATCCGCCACCGCATTACATTCACTATTTCTCATTATCACTCTCAAAGAAGGAAATTAGAGGCAAAAACTCCATTTAATGCATTAGTTAGGGTTGTTCCCAGCGACAAAAGTGAGAAATTCGCTGTTAGGGTTGAAAACCCTAACTCGGATCACCCCAACACCACACACACACAGACACACACACACATTCAAGTATGGGGAGGACCAAGTCAACACAACCAATGACAGACATCCAGCAGCAGGTGACAGAAATAACAAACAATTGTCTAAATGTACTACGAGACATCCCACCCACCTGACCAGGTACTGCATGCTCAGTGGAGATCAACAGCAAAACTGAGGCCATGTACACCAAAGCGTACACATCCCTGATTGCAGCTGCACACAACGCATTCCACACTTAGTAGTTGCATGGCCTTACCTACCAATGCCCCACACCACACCACAACTGGTACTATGCCATTATTCAATATAAATGCTGAAGGTGCATGATGACAGTTGTAGAAAGGTTTTAACACTAGTGAGTATACATTAATTAAGAGAAGCACATAAATTAACTACAAGACACTAGCATGCTCAAGATAAAAGTAGTGATACATTTAGTAGGTGATTTACATAGTAGTACATTTACTGCAATGGTTTACTCAACATAGAGAGGCTGATGTAAATGTATGGAAAAGCACTGCCTGTTCAACGCTGTGAAATTCGTACTGCCAGTATCACATGCATTCTTACTGATGAAGGTGTACTGCTGATGTACATACATAGACCTTCAGTGTGTTTCAATACTAAAGATGCAGTAAGTATTCTTTGTAAGAAACATTGTAATTGCATGGATCAGGCCAAGCAACTTCTAAATATCATAGCACTACTGAGCCAACAATGATGTACCTGTATTGGAGATGTATATAGGATAGATTTTCCTGTAGGCACTTACTGAGTATGTTGTACCTGATAAAGACAATCTCATTGCATCTGTGATGACTAACTTATTCAAATAGTAATACATTTACTATTGTTGCAATGAGTGATCTATGCCATTATGGACACAGTGTGATTTTTTAACAGTAGTTTCATACTCAGGCTGTATGCCTACTGTTTGGGTTGCCACACTTCTGTCACTGATGCTATCAAAGTGATAACTATGTTAATTGTGGTACAACAGGAATCAAGTAGGTATGGTGTAGATATAAACAGAATGTCTTTTAGTATTCATTTAACTCACAATGGGGTAAGTGTACTAGGACAGCAGGGGTTATCCTCTATCACTGACTCTGTTAGTTATAATCACACTATGGTTTCGATGACTGTAATGATCAAGTTACACTGTTCATCTTCATGAGTTCATATTCACAGCCATTCTCCAGTAACTAGACAGTGTATGGTTTAACTGGGTGGGACACTGTGTTGCAAAGCTGCTGCAGTGCCTAGCAGAGGGAGAGTATCTACTCATAAAGACAATTAAGCAATAAGGCATGACCAACAGTTATGTTACATGGTCTGTTAATCACTCTGTAGGGGTTTAATGTTGAATGAGGCATAGCCGAGTGCCACATGTCGCTAGACAGTGATAAACTGACCATTAACATAATACCTGGGAGTGGCTTATTGCTATCATAATAAAACATTTTTTTAAACAACATTAAACCATGTTCATCATATGGTTAGGCTCTACATGTATGTTAATAAAAACTAAACATAAGGCTGTTACAATGTTTACAGTCAATTAGAAAGCTGCATTTCTCAAACCCTTGTTATGATCAGAGATATTATACCTATACAACCCCTTGGTTTTGCTGAACTCGATTGCTCAGGTGGCCCACCACAAGTGGTGTGGTCTGGTGTGGGGCATCGGTAGGTAAGGCCATGCAACTACTAAGTGTGGTACATTGTGTGCAGCTGCAATCAGGGATGTGTACGTTTGGTGTACATGGCCTCAGTTTTGCTGTTGATCTCCACTGAGCATGCAGTACCTGGTCAGGTGGGTGGGGATGTCTCGTAGTACATTTAGACAATTGTTTGTTATTTCTGTCACCTGCTGCTGGATGTCTGTCATTGGTTGTGTTGACTTGGTCCTCCCCCATACTTGAATGTGTGTGTGTGTCTGTGTGTGTGTGGTGCTGGGGGTGGCTGGAGTTAGGGTTTTCAACCCTAACAGCGAATTTCCTCACTTTTGTCGCTGTGGAACAACCCTAACTAATGCATTAAATGGAGTTTTTTGCCTCTAATATATATATATATATATATATATATATATGTATGTATAGATACAGACAGCATTACCATACTTTATTGGGGAAAGGCTGTATTTATTTCAGTATTTGATCTGTGGTGAATTGTTCTAGTTTTGAATTGATGTTGTATGTTTCTTGCATGTTTTCTTTGCGTTTCTTTAGTAAATTGCATATTTACTTCTTTTTTTCCCGTTGTAAATCCCACAGACTCTCCTGGAAATTAACTCTGGCTCATTGTGCTTTTCCTGGACATCAATTAAAAAAAAGAAAAATAAAATATTAAAGAACAACTGTCAATAGCACAGTCTAATTTTACTAGAGTGCTGTACTGTTTTGAACAAGGTCATCTAAACCTTAACTGCTAAAATAAAATAAATGTTTTTCTTAATGAAGCACTGCTAACCACAGTCAGTGACACAACCTCTCAAAGTTATGAACTGTAGTGGGAAATGTAGACAGCACCAAAGCCTTTTTCAGTACCTACTGTACCATAAATGGAGGGAGGAAAGCGAAGTTAGGATTGTGTCCTTGAAAACGAGGAAGGAGGAGTGGCCTGTAAGAGAGTCAGAGGCAATGGCTAAGATGCTTGATTAATACATCATTTAAGTGTTCACCAAATGACCCCAATGGGGGAGGGCCTCATTGGGAGGACCCATAAATAGAGGTGTGAAAAGTTGGTAAGCTTGACTTAATGAATATCTTTGAAAGTTTCCTAACTTCACTAGTATGAAGTGTCACTTTGCATTATTCTCTACTTGGCAAAGTGCCCACTTAGCCTGGCAAAGACTACATGAACAACCCACACAGAAAAGGGGATGGGCAACAGTGCTGAAGGCTTTGATCAAGTCAATAAAGATGACAGAGATGGCCAGGTCCTGATCCATGCCAGATAGAATGGAGTCAGTAAGCCAGAGCAGGGCAGTGGAAGTGGAGTGGGACTTCAGGAAACCAGACTGGTAAGGAGTGAGGAAGGTGGAATAATCAAGTTAGTGGAAGAGATAGGATAGCACAAGGTGTTCCTAGAGGTTGGCCATGGTGGGAGAGAGAAGGGAAATAGGGCAGTAGTTGCTAGGAGAGGTGGAATCGCCCCCTTTAGGAAAGGGGGGTAACTGTAGCTTTTATCCAAGAATCAGGAGCAGAGGCTAAGGAGAGACAGAGGTTGAAAAGGGAGGTGATAGGTAGTCTAAAAGCAATGGCAGAGTGGTACAGGAGTTTGAGTGGGTCTAGATCAGGGTTTCTCAAATGATGAGGGTAGCCTTCCTGGAGAGGCCCCAACCTGTTAGAGGGGAGGCTCAAGAAAGTCTAAAAAAGCAGTATATTTTAATTTTGAGTTTTAAATATTTTGTGTGAGGTGATGAGGCAAACTGAAAGAGAATAATAGTAAGTGAATTTATGTATTTATTTACAAAACAGTGATCAGGAAAGGCACACTGAGTCAAGGATCATTCCAGGTGTACCAAGGGAAGTATAGGGAGTGAGTACATTTCAAAAGGTAGCTGCAAAACAGTCAAGCACTACAAAATAAACAATAGTGCAGACAAATAGAAACAATGAACAAATAATGAGAGGTAACAACTGATCAATTAGACTGGTGGCAGAACAGCCCAGATAGAAGGGTTAAGCAGAGAGGTACTATGAGCAAGGGTAGGAGAGCGTAAAAGGATCCATAAGAAGTTGCTTAGACCATCAGGACTCACCCCATTGTGAGGGTTTATAGACAGGAGGGATTTAAACTATGCAGTGAGAGTGGTACAAGAGAAGGAGAAGGGGTGGGATGGGGCAGTGGAAGAAGGGAAAGGGTAGTGGGAGAATGGTGGGAGGAAAGAGTGTGCAGAGGAGGTGAAGAAGAAGATGAGAGCTGAGGTGGCAGAAGAGGGGTCAGACATAGGAATATCACCAATATTTAGGATGGGGAGAGGGGACTGGGATAGGAAGAAAAAGGGCATGGATGAGCTTTCACAACTCTGGGGGGTGATTAAGGTTGTTCCAGACTGTGGATGTGAAGCATTCAGACTTACAGTAGCAACCCTGGAAGGGTCCAATACTTTATTTAGTCAGCAGGGGAGCCAGATGACTTGTGAGTCTGCCAGACAATGTCTCGTGCAGGGAGACAGGAAGGCAGCTCTGTTGTGATCCATGGGTGGTGGGAACCTCTGTCCCTTTCTTTTCTAAGGGGGTCACATAGATCCCTTGTAGATATGAATTTGGATTTTAAATATTGAAGTGTGGCATTCATGTTGCTGGCTGTAGAGATAAATGACCAGTCCATAGCCACCAGGCCAGCATGGAGGCAGGACACAAGTCCAGTGACCTGAAGGACTGGAGCTGGATGAATTTGGGGCGGGGGTGTTTTGGGGCAATGAATCTTGTGCACACAGTAGATCATATAGTGGTCACTGAGGGCATCAAGGAGAGTACTAACATCCACAATTGTGTGGGGATGGGATGTGGTGAGAATCCAGTTCAGGAGTGAGTGATTAAGGGATTTGTGATCAGGTAGAGTCAGTGATAGGTTGGGAAAGTTGTAGGGACTTTATGGTACTATATACAGTACACACTCGTTCAGAGCTCAATCTGTGGCTGCCCGTGGTGGTGAGTGGTGGGCTGTGCCAGTCACCAGCTCAGTTTTGGGATGGGGGGAGAGTCGGGTGATAAGGCACTGCTGTATGCGTGGTCCACTAGACCACCAGGTAATTCGAATTTCACTTCACAGGGTATCAGGGCTGGAAATGTTTTACAACAGGAGACTGGGGTTTGGGGGGAGCCACTAGACTATCATGGTTTTTTCATAAACATGATAGGCAATTGGGGCTTGGGGGCACTAGACTACCAGGGATATTTTTATAAAATTGGGAGGAGATCAGGACTTGTGTGTGTGTGTGTGTGGGGGGCGTCGGCACATTGATGCACCCTTCCAGAGGATTTCTAAGTACCATTAGACCAGCCATTGACACCAGGCTAGTGAAGAAGATGGTGGAGGTTGTCAGCACACAATGCAATATGCCCCAGTTAATTTGTTGGGATAGCTCAGGCAGGGGGCATGGTAGCTGCTAGTAAAAAGCACTCTTGTATAATCTCTTGTGATTGTAGAACAAACACAAGGGATTGTAACAGCAAAACTGTAAGCTAACACAAATATCAGCAGACATCAGAGTTCTCTCTCACTGTCATACACATGCAACTAGACTGTACAACTACTGATGGACCACCCTTTACCTTTGTCTTAGACTCAACCAGCTCCCTTTTCACCCAATTTTAGCTATGTGTCATTAAACATCTAGGGCCTGATATTCAAATTTGTGCAAAGTGCAGCTCAAAAAGTTGGGCTGCACCTTGCTCTTGCCTGGGCACCTGAAGGTACTACCTTCAGTGGCCTAGTGCACCTGTGCTGATTGAATGAATATAGTGCCATGCTGTCCCAACACTAAGCAACTTAACTACCCCACCAGAATGTATAGCACCAGAGTGCAATTTCCAGTATTCATAAGGGACCCATGCAAATGAGCCCATTGGGCTTACAAGGCACTAAGGGGTCATTTGCATGCCAATTATTGACTCATTTGCATGGGTAATGAGGCAGGTTTGTGCAGCACTGCTCCCTCAACTGCCCAGTCCCAGCCATGTATCTCTGGTGCTAGTGGTACCCCCACCCATTCTATTGCCAGCCCATTCTATTAATATATATTATCTCTAGTGCTAGTGGTAACCCTCTTCCATCTGATCCCAGGTCCACCATACAGTTTTCTATCCCTGGTAGTAGTGGTGCCCTCCCTCTGATCCCAGTCCCAGCATAGGGCACATCACCCTGTCCTATAAATAAGAGTCATGCTCGCTGCCTGGACATATGGCAGCTGGCCCAGGAGGTGTCAGGAGAGCAGTGCCAGTCACCTTGTTCACTCATGGGCACCAACCCTAAGGAAAAGGTGAGTGGGTGGGTCCCCAGTGCTGTGGGGGACCACTGGACACCAGAGTGGATTTGTTTGAGATTCCAGGTTGGCAATCAGGGGGAAGTCCAACAAGCAAGGTGTGCCATTGTGTGGCGGGGCTGGGAATGGAAGGAGGGAGAGAGGGAGGGCACCACTACCACCAGAAACATGAAAAATAATGGTGGAGCTGAGATCGGTGGGAGGGAGGGCTCCACTTCCACTAGGGATATCACACTGTATGGCAGGGCTAGGATTGGAGAGAGGGAAGGCACCACTAGTACCAGGGATATAAAACAATATAGCGGGCTGGGATCAGATGGGGGGGGTTACCACTAGCACCAGGGATAATATATATTTATAGAATGGGCTAGCATTCCATGAGGGGGCTGTCCAGTGCAACAGCAGAACCACTGGATGGCAGGGTGGGGTTGTTTGAACTTCGGGTCTGGCAATTGGGGGGAATTCAACAACCATAGTATACCATTGTACAACGGTGCTGGAATCAGATTGGGGTGGTGAGGGAGAGCACCACTACTACCAGGGATATTAAACTGTACTGCAGGGCTGAAATTGGAGGAAGGAAGGGAGAGAGAAAGGGAAGTCACCACTACCACCAGTGATATAAAACTGTACAGCATGGCTGGGATCAGAGGGACAGAGGGAGGAATGGAGGGCACCACTACCACCAGGGATATCAAACTGTACAGCGAGGCTGGGATCAGAAGGAGGGGGGGTTACCAATAGCATCAGGGATAATTTATATTTATAGAATGGGCTGGCAATCATTGGGGTGTGTTACCACTAACACCAGGGCTAATATAAATTTTCAGAATGGGTGAGCGATCAACGTGGGGGGGGGGTGCCATGGAGTACAGGTGGTTGTTGCTTCCCCAGTGGCCAACTGGCTGGGTGGCTGCATTATCTCTGGCAACCACTAGGTTTGCCCAGAGTTAAGCTGGGGTTTTGTTCAGTGGTATTTGTGCTGTACAAAGGCAGTGCTAAGCACTGCACAACACAAAGCAGCTGCATAACAGAAGCTTTCACGCATATTCATGGCCATGTTCTCCCTTGCTCACATGCATACATTACCTTAATCCTCTTTGCTCATGCAAAAACCCCTTTTGAATATGGAGCTCCAACGCAAATGCCGGTTTACATGGGCAAAGACCCTTTAGCACCCGTGCAAACTTTTGAATACTGGTTCCCTGTGTTCTTAATCATATAGATTAACTGTTTCTCACAAACAAAAATTGTTTTTCACATTTTGTTTGCAAACAGAAATGGTTCAGTGATTTGTTTGTAATCAGAACTCCCTACTAAGTGTTTACAATTAAGTATAAAAAATGCTCAATAACAAGTTTTTCTCTAGTGTCCATACACAGGCAGTTAACCTTTGGACTCCTTATATCTGTGGAGTTTTGACTGAGAAAACCTTGCATTATTAAAACAAAAAGAAAACAAATTCCAACTCCTTGTATGTCACACCTCCCTTACTATGCTTATGATGGCACAGTGAGGCAACACCACACTGTGGTTACTAGAGGTGTTGCAAAGTTTTAGTTACTGGTGAAGTTAAGTTGAAATTGCAAAATTTGCCTTCACAAATAACTTTGCAAATTGCAGACTTTGCCACTTTGTATTGAGTTTTCCTTGGGAAATGGTGCGTTTTGTGGTGAAGTCAGGCAATTTTAAGGGGAAGTTGCAACTTCACTTTAAGTTAGCCTTAACTTCACCTAAGAAAGTGACACTTCTCCTGCAAAACACTTTGCAAAGTCGGCGCTTTGTGAATGTGGCAAATTTAGTAAATTATTTCATGGCATGAAGTCTGCCAACTTTGCAAATGTCTAGTGATTAAATCAATCATGCTATGCCAGCTGGTGCTGCAATCCATCAGCATTGGCATTCCATGTTTTCTTTCTCCATTGAAGGTGTATAAAGCTACTTATAGCCTCTTGCTGTGCCAAACTACAATGCAATAGCTTAGCATTCTCACCCTTCATATACTGTAGCCATGTTAGAATGTATGATCTGTGACCACAGTAAATTCTCTGCTGTACAAGTATTGCTGCTACTTCTACAATGCCCAAACCTTACTCAAACATTTGCTCTTGATTGTGGCATATACCTTTTCCCTTGGCAGGTGTTTTTGTCTCAAGTAAATTGTTGCATTCTCTTCACCTTCAGAACTGACTAGGCTCAATACTGCTCCATCCTGAACATTAGATGCTTGCATATGACTTATAAACTTTAGATCATTGCCAGAGCTGGCTAGTACTAAAGCCTGGCATAGGGCATGCTTTAGATGACAGAAGGCCTTCTCACAATGTTCTATCCATTGCACCATTTCTGGCATTTCTTTTCTGGTTATATTGTTCAGTAGTGCAGCAGTTGTACTAACACTGTACTATTCAGCAGTCCCAAAAATGCTTGCACCTGTTTCTTGGTAGTAGGCATGGGCCAACCCTGAATAGCCTCTACCTTCACATGTTCAGGCCAAACATGTCACCCACACTCTAACTCCAAGGTATGGCACCTCTGCTAATGGCCACTTAACACTTCTCAGCTTTGAATGTAAGCTTTGCTGCCTACAGTCTTCCAGTTATCTCCTGTATGTATGTCAGATGCTCCTCCCAAGTTTGTTTGAACACACAGTAGCAATATCACCCAAGAGTGCCAGAGTGAAATCATGTACTCCCAACAACATGTGGTCAACCAGCTTTGGAAAGGTAGCTGGTGCATTTTCATTCTGAATGGCATACACAGAAATTTATACTGGACAAACTGGGTGGTAAATGCTGACCTCTCCCTTGTTTCCATAGTTAAAGATACCTGACAATAGCCCTTTGTCAAATCAATAATCATAGAAACATAGAATTTGTCAGCAGAAAAGGATTGCTTGGCTTACTCAGTCTGCCAGATAGTCCCTGCCTAGTATGTCTCCATAGACCCTAAGTGATCTCTTGTGACCCTCCCTAATCCTTGCCTATTTACTAATATTCACTTGTATTGATCCCATGTATGTTTGAAGCCCCTTACTGTTTTTGCCTCCACTAGTTCCACTGGTAGCCTGTTTCAGGCATCCACCATTCTTTTGGAGTGGTACTTTCTCACATCACTTCTAAACTTCCCCCCTTCCAGCTACATTGCATGTTCTCTGGGCTAGGTGCTCTTTCTTCTCCAGTCACCCAGAACCATGCCGGTTTCCAGTGAGGTGTTGAATATAACCATCAGTGATGCAGCAAGCACCTCCCTGACTTATTGTAGTACCCTTGGAGGTATCCCATCCAATGCTACTACCTTGTTTACTTTTAGAGCTGCAAATCACTTCAGGACTGTTTCTTCTGAAAGTGGACTTGTCTCCACCCCCCCACACTGTTTCTGCTGCTTCTTGGTGGTCTATCCCTCCTCCATCGTCTGTGAAGAGTGAGCAGAAGTACCTGTTTAGGAAGTCTGCTTTTTCTTGATCTTCTTCTGTGTCATCTCCCTCTATTGTTCTTCTTATGCTCACTATCCCTCCTTTGTTTTCCTCTTCTCACTTATGTACCTGTAGAAAGTGGCATCCCCTTAAGTTACAACTTTGGCTATAATTTCTTCTGTGTGCACTTTTGCTCCCCTCGCTGCCTTACCTTACTCCATCTGATTTACTTGATACACCTTTCCACCTTCCTCCCTCTGCATTTCTCTGTATCTTTTGTACCTCCTGAATGCCACCATTTTTCCTTTCACCACTCTGGCCACTTCCCTTGAGTAACATAATAGTTGTTTTATTATTTTGCTTTGCTAACTTCTTTCACACAGAGGCTGGTTGCTTTACTCAATCAATCAATCAATCAAAATCTTTATCCAGGCAAACACCATTGAGCAAGCTCATTTACAAGGTGGACCTGTGTCACACAAGGTCAAAGCACAATACATTTATATGTAGATAATAAATAGACATTAGTATACATTAAAATGATACACACAGAACAAAAGCAATAGGTTCAGATAATGAGTTAACAAGGTTAAGTCATTATGTACAGTACATCAATTATTCAGCAGAAAACACAGGGAAAATAAAACATTCTCACTGTCGGCACAACCTAGCATAAGTCAAGACATGGCATTCAGGCTTGAAGTAGGGTGATGGTAGGATGCTGACAGAGGAGAAGCAGGTTACAAGGTAGAGGCTTCTCTAAAAGAGGGGTGCTAGGACAACAGGGCTATGGACAACACATGGTAGGAGGTCAGATATGGTAGGAAAGGGTAAGTGGAGAAACAGCAGTAGATTGAAGGGGTATTATGTCCTCACTCATTTCTCTCCATTGTTCCTCTACCCCTCCCTGACAATCATCCTCTGCTAGGCAGTTTCAGTCTCTTGTTCCTTAAAAATCCACCCCCTAAAGTCCAGGACCTTCACCTGCATGAAGTTTGCCTCTGCTCCCATCTTAATGTTGAACCTCAATGTATGATGATCACTTTTGCCTAGTGGACTGCCCACTATGATGTCTGCAATGCTGTACCTGTTTGTAAGCATCAGGTCAAGCACTGACCTGTCTACAGTGGGTTCACTGACTAGCTGCCTGAAAAATACCCCCTCTAGGGAGGCAAGGATGATCTTACTCCTCACAAAAGCTGGAGCAGGAAAGCATCAATCCACATCTGGCAGATTGAAGTCTCCAACTAGCAGCACCTATAAGCTTTTTGCCATTCATATGAAGGTTTCTTTTAGTGTCTTATCTAACAACTCTCCCTGTGCTGGAGGTATTTATACATCCCCTATAAGGAAAGCGGCTCCAGTTCATGTCTTGAGGATGACCCACAGCACCTCCAGACCTTCCTTTTCCTGTGGGTGCCACTGTATTTCCATAGCTTTAATTCCCTCCTTTACATATATAACAAACCCTCATCTTCTAATACTCTCCATATCTATTCTAAACAGTGAGTAATTTGGTATGGCCACATCCCAGTCATGATTGCCAGTGCATTACGATTCAGTTGTGCCTACTAAATTCAGGCTTAGCCTCCTCCATGATGGTCTCCTGGTTTGGAATTTTATTTCACAGACTCCTTATGTTGGTGCACATGGCTTTCCATTGTTTGCTCCCTCTTTGCCTGGAACCCTTCTTTCACCCTCTTCTGCATGTGCTGCTCCCTGTAGCTTCCCCTGACTCCTCTCTTCCTTTGTTACCCTCTCTGTTTCTCATATGTTTTACTTCCCTCTTCTTGTGTTCTTGGATTTATACCTTCCTTGCCCTCTGCCTTGTCTTCTTTCACCCCAACCCTTGGGAGCTTCCTCCTCTTGGTCCTCTGACCTTGTTGCTACATCATCTGGGGGAGAGCACTTTTTGTCTCCCTTAACAATACAGCCTCCACCAGGCTAATTTAAATGCTCATCCTATTAATATGTAAATGTCCCACTATGGACTGTGATCCTCTTCCTGGAAGGATGCAGACTATAACCCTTATAGAGACCATATCCTCAATGGCTGGTCCCAGACTCCAATATACCCTAAGCCCTCCTCCTATCTGCACATACCTTTAACAACTGTTGAAAGTCATAATGTGGAGTGCTATGTCCTCCCCTTTGCTTTACACAGGTAACAACTTGGGGAACAACATAATGCATGCTACCTGCCTAAGGACTCTCCCCAACTCTTTGAAATGACCCTGTATGTCCCCTATGCAATCCCTTGCAAGGTCATTTGTTGACAGCTGGACAATGACATCTAGCTCCCTCCCATGACCTTCCACCCTATCAATTCTCTGGATCTACTCTCTATCCCTCTAAGTCAAAGCACTATGGAGGTAGATTACCTCTCCCTTCCCTCCACCTCCCACTCCCAAGTCTGCCTCCCTAATGATATTGTCACCCACCAGCAGCTGTTTCCTCCTTTGCTGGTGGCCTCTTCCCCTCACCTTGGGACCTCTACTTCTCAGGACCCCCACTTCCTTCATTGTTACTGATTAGGGTGCCTCCTGCCAGGTGACCTGTCCCACCAGTATGGCAATGGAATTTTGAAATGGCCAGTCTGAGGAGTGTGTACACTACCCCCACTCCCCCCAAGAGCCTACCAAGGTCCAGCCAGTCTGTCTCTTCCTATGCATCATCTGGGGTATTGCCAGCAGCCTTGTGGCCCCTGGCTGGGTCAAAAGGTTCTTTGTACCCTTGCCAGTTTGGCCTGAAGTCCAGTGACCTCTGCTCTCAGCCCAGAGATGTCAGTGAAAAATGGGGCAGTGCCTCAGTATACCAAAGATGACCCAAAATACTGCACCTCCACTCCTGCTATACTCCACCACTCCCATGATGTTTACTTGCCTAAGCATCTTTTTTCTACTGAGTCTTTCTTCCCTGTCCCCTCCTGCCTTTTTTATGCCTGTTTACCTTATTTCCCTTCCTTTTATTACTTGAAATGGATTTATTATCCTGCCCTATAAAGGGTGTTTCCTAATTTCCCTTCTATCAGTATTTTTGTCAGTTACAATTTCCCCAGTACTCTACTGACTCCTTTCTCTTCATGTTTCCTTCTTACCTTTCCCTTCCTTCCTGAAATGAATTTATTATCTTACCCTTGATAAAGTGTTTCCTGTTTTCACTTCTACTAATAGATACTCATACCTGAGTCCTGCTAATTTTTCCTTTTTCTGTTACCCCACTACCTGTAGTTAGTTATCCTAATTATTTTAGATTATAAGTACATGGTACTGTGTTTTAGCCTACCTTATCTTGTGTCAGCCCTGCAGACTGCAGGATATAGGCTGGGAAAGGGAGTCTTTTATAGTCATTTTGTTAGAAGGCACTAAGCCTCCAGAAGATCCTCCCCTAATCACTCACCTAATTCACAGGGCTTTCTTAATCTATTCACCCCCAAAATACATTTCCTGAGCTAGGTTCCCACACTGCCTGTTACAAATTTAAAGACAAGTCTAAAAGTGACCCAAACACTGACTTCAAATATCTTTCCTACTCATTTCCATTGTTTCTTTAAATATGGAGAGAATATATATAATAGGGGTACTTTAGCACCTCTATAGTTACAATTGACTAGAGTGCTTAATGTTAATCTCCTAACTTTACAGATTAATAAGTTTGTTGGTGTTTGACAGAATAGTTCAAATATATGCATGCACGATCACACTAAAGATATTGCAAAATTGTATTTCACCAGTGAAATTCCCATGAAATCAGCAATTTTGCTGTGAGAAATATTTAGTGAAATTTGCCTGTTATGCAAAATATTTTGTGGGGTATGAAATGCAAAATTTTACCAGAAAAGTGGCAAAATTTCACCTGTGAAAGGCGAATTTAACCTTTTTGAGAGTGACATTTTGCCTTCTGCGGGCAAAATTTTGCATTGCACATGCAAAATTCTGAATTTCGCTTCAGCAAAAACATTCGCAAAAAAGGGGAATTTTTCGGAAAATATTTTGCTTAATGAAATTTTCCAATTTCGCACATCTCTAGGTCACACTGCTACAGCCATAAGAGATGGAAAGTTTCATGAACGAACCATTTGCAGTCACTGAGAACTGGATGTTCCTTATTTTGTAAAGGATCTCTTTTTCGTATACTTAACATGGGATTTTTGCTCTCACGTACAGCCTTCACAGTAGAGAATTTTTCAGCAAAACTTTTAGGGTAGAAGTGGCCTTCAATGAAATAGTGCCTTTTGAAGGTTTCATGAAAAAATATTATACAGTTCCAGAGTTATAAGGATTTAAAGAATAGTTTTAGATAACCCTCTGATACTGTATTTACCAAAGAATTACTTTTTTTCATGAGAACATCTTTGTTTTGCATCACTTAGGGGGTCACACACTAAAGATGGTTCCCATGAAGTTAGGGGAGGTGAGATTCATGACAGCTGCCATCTTGTTCCCCCGTACTAAAAAACCTTGAAAATACATAAAAATGATCTATTTTCAAAACCAAACACCTGAATCTAGGTAAATGGGACCTGTTTAGCTAGATTCTGGTGTTAGATTGTTTAAAAATCACCCTGTATATATGATTTATGGGTACCTCAAAATCCTGGGTGTCCATCTTAATGGGAGGAGCTGGTCACCTGTGTTATCTGTATGAAAACAGTGGGACTTTCTTGTTTTATTTAGTCATAGCTGGAGTCCTATTTCCAGCTAGAGTGGGAGCAGTGAGCTGGAGATCAATCACTTAAACTCTCTCTCTCTCTTTCCTCTAATCAATCAATCTGTATTTCTATCTATCTGTCTGTCTGTCTGTCTAACTTTCTATCTAATGCAAAGATACACAGAAGCCCACAATAAGTGTGCCTGGGAAGTAAGAAAAGCTAAAGTGGAATTCTACAAGGATCAGCCAAACAAAAGCTAGAGCAGTGGTAAGGAATTTTGGAACAACCTAAAAAACCTCCTCAGAAGCAATGTCATATCATCTCTGACAATGCTGAACTCTAATGAGATGATCGCCACAGCCCTTTTGAAATAGCCTATACCTTCAATGTGGCTTTCACTGACCTAAGCTTTATCCTCCCCCTGACAAGGTGCCTGAGGACAGTAATGATGACTGCACTGGACAAAGTAACCCACTTTGCCCCAACATGGATTTATCCAAATTTTACTTTAAGTGTATTCCCTTAAAGGAATCCTTCAATTACGTTAAAGGAGTCCTGGGAAAAACAAGAATGGGTAGTGATACGGTAGACATGAAGCTGCTAGTTCGAGCACTTGAAGAACTATCAATTCCCCTGACCAAGATCTATAACTTATCCCAACAATTCTTACAGTTTCCAGAAATATGGAAACTCGTTATGGTACCGCCCATGCTTAAAAGTGGGACTGCATCAACATGGTCAACTATAGACCAATATCTATCCTCTCCCCCTATCGAAGACACGGGAAAAAATAGCCTCTGACCAACTTGTCTCTTACCTAAATAAATATAACCAGATGTGCAGACAACACGATGACTTTAGGAAACTTCACAGCACTGGAAAGACCCTCATTGAGTGTACAAACCACCTGCACGAGGTGCTTGACAAGTGGCATCTGGTTGGTTCCATCTACATAGAGTTGACAAAAGCCTTCAAACTCATAAACCACCCACTACTGCTGGGCAAGCTCTCAACAATGGGCATCTCCTCAGAAGCTTTAGCTTGGTTTCAATATTACCTGTCTTGGCAGACACAGATGGTAAGGGTTGATGGACAACTCTGGGATGCTAAGAGTGTCACCATTAGGGTCCCTCAGGGGTCTATACTTTGCCTGCTTTTCTTTGGCCTTTTCATTAACAGTCTCTATAAAGCCTGCCCTCAATCAATGATGCTTCTATATGCTGACAATGTGGTGATTTTCAACAGTAGTTCTCAGCTCGGTCAGCTTTCAAGTGACATACAATATAACTTTAAGTCACTGGAGGATTGGTTTGAAAGCAATAAACTTGTTCTAAATTATAAAAGGACAAAGAACATGCTGTGTGATGGGCCTCACCAAAAGAAAAGAATGTCCTTTCTCTGGTTATCTAAAACAAACAGGGTGCTACCTGGAGCAGGTTGAATCCTTTAAGTATCTGGGTGTCGCTTTGGATGTCATCCTTTTATTTGCCACACATGTGGATAAAATCACAAATCAGGCTAACAGAAAACTAGGAGTACTCTTTAGGCAATGATTAAACCTCACCTCTGAAGCTAGACAGCTGGCAGTCTCCAGTATGGTCCTCGCTCTCACTGACTATGGGCTCCCGATATACAGAGCAGCTTGTGAATCAGTACTTGGCAGATTGAGATCGGTGATCAGCAAAGCTTGTCGCTTTGTAAGTGAGGCCAATAGAATCACCAATATGTGCACCCTGTATACTGTCACCAACTGGTTACCACTCCATGACAGGCTAAAATGACAGAAAAAAGCCCTCCTGGGCCTCACCCCGACTGCAATATGTAACCTTCTCTGCCAGGTCAATAACCAATACTCCACAAGGAGTATGACCAGACATGCCATTGAAGTTCCCTTTCATAAAATAGGCCTGAGCAAGCATTCATTTGCTACCCAAGCTGCCCACTGGCTGAATGAACTCCCAGAATCCCTAGTGGGACTCCCCAAAATGTCACTATTTAAGGATTCCCTGAAAAAAGAGCTATATGAAATCTGCCTGTTGTTGTTTTACTTGACTGTCAGTTTTTTTTTTTATTATCTTATTTATTCGCCTGCTGTGGCAACTGCTGGTGGTGGCATACAGCCACCGGCCCTGCCCACCAGGAGAGCATCAGGCTCACTCACATGATGGGGGGATCTGGCACAGCTGTCACCAGTTCGCTGGAGGGCCTCCCCATACCCTGTCCAGCCAGACCGGCTCCGGACCCCCCAGTGTGATTCCACATAAGTCCTCCCAGCAAGGCAGGGTGTGGCCATCAAACTGCTCAGTCATGCCCAGCCATTTCCCTGTTTCTCCATTTTCCCTGTTTCTCCCATTGGGAGCATGGACGTGCAATGACATCTCCAAACATGCATGCAGACATCCGCCATGATCCCCCCCCAGTCACACCATCACGTGCAGTACCTCGGGTGTCCCCAGGGGTCACCGCAGCATGAGTATAGTTTCCCCAGCCCCCCACAGAGCAAGGAGAGCTATCTCTCAATGCTCAATCCTAGTCCTCCCCTGCTGACCCCCGATGACCCGAGCTCATTCCCGAACCCAGGTCTCTAGCGTAGTGCAAGGTGTGGCGTCCAGCGCCTCAACCCTCAGCACCACCGGGCCGCTTGACTGTCAGTTTTAAATGACTAATTACCCTCTGCCTCTGTGATGCTCCATGCCTGTCAACTGCCTGATTTCTCTCTTGCAATATCCTTTTTTTCGTAATCCAATCATTTGTACCAGACCAGACTTCACTTGAGCTGGTGAATGTAAGATACGTATACTAGTTCTTTGTCTTATACTGATGTGGAACCTTTAATAAAGAGCACCTGTGCTCAAAGGTGTCATCTGAATAAGAAAGAAATAAAAAAATAAATAGATAATGTGAAACTGTGAAAATGCCAATGTCTTGTCAGCTCATGTGGTGGTCATATCAAACTTCTGCTGGTATCCTCTACCGAAACAAGACAACTCAGTTCAGTGCACCTCTAATTCTGTTTTATACAGCCAGATGTCACTAACTACAATACCTTCTCAGATGCTGTTAACAAAATAATAAAGTAATTGATGATTTTAACATTTGACAGGAGCCTGTCACCCATGTTTCTCTGAATGAGAACAGTGGGACTTTCTTCATTCATGTAGCCACAGCTGCAGTCCTTCTGTTGGCTTGAGTGGGACCAATGAGCCCGTGATCAATTGTTTCATCTCTCTCTCTCTCTCTCTCATTCTCTTTCTCTTTTTATCTATCTGTCTGTCTGTCTGTCTGTCTGTCTCTTTATCTACTACAAAACTGTATGCAAAAGCACATGTTTTGTCAGCTCACAGGGCAGCCATTTCAAACGTGTCAGCATGTGAAGATTTTAAAATTGTAAGTATTTACTACATATTTTTATTTTGACCTTTATCATCTTTTATACAGGTTCTGGCCAAATTCTGCACAGTGCATATTATAAGGCTGTACCTTTCAATTGTAGTGACACTCTGTCCAGAGCTGAGTCAGCATCATCTGAGATGTTACTGGTGCATAACTTCATTTATTATAAATAAGTGTAGACAGTCCAGGTGGCCTTGTGCCAGCATCTTGCTCTGTCCACCTTTTCTCTTAATTGGCTTCTGCCATGTTTCTGAAAGAAATCTACAACATCATCAGGGCCTCTAACTAGTTTGGACAGCCTGGTAGGGAAGGATTTGAATTCAAGTTCAATCTGGGAGAGCCCTAGCCCACAGACTTTACTCCCAAGCTCCATGTGAATGCTGGATAAGGCAAAGGTGTCCACCCCTCCTACTTAAATGTGGATAACTGTCCAGTGAGCATGGTTCCCCAGCCTGCTGGTGAAATTTCCATCTGAGAAGTCAATTGTCACATTGTTCAGGACACAGTCTTTAAACCCAAGTATCATAAATGTAATGCATTTCTTCTTGATGGGGATTTCATACAGCAGCCCACCTCACAGTTTCCCTTAAACATCCCAGAATGGGTATGATAAAAGTGCTACATTCAGTCAATCTGTTTCCACTCCTGGATGTTGACTTGGGTGATGATGCCATTGTAGTCATTGTCATTTAATGTGTGCCTAAATTTGGCAGACTGATCATGTCACAATAGAAAACTTGATGAGATGGAATCAAAAGTAGAAGTGGACATGATAGGAGGTGTGACTGAAACCCCAACTAGTGACCATCGAACAGTACAGTTCACAATAAACACAGCAATAAAGTCAAGCCATACAAAGGCAAAAGTACTGGACTGTAGGAGGGCTGACTTTGCCAAAATGGGTGAGTGACTAAGGAATGCACTCGCAAATGGGCAGGAAGGAGGGGTGGAAGAACAATGGGGAATAATAAAAACTGCCATCACAGAGATAACAAGCCTTTGTGTGAAGCAAATTAACAAAATGAAACGATGTAAGAAACCACTATGATTCTCAAAGTAAGTGGCAGTGAAGGTTCAAGAGAAAAAGAAAGCATTCAGGAAGTACAAGGAATCACAGAAGGAGCAGGACAGGGAACTGTATCAGTTAAAGCAAAAGGAAGCTGGGAAGGCAGTCAGAACAGCAAAGGCCCAAAATGAGGAAAAGATAGCCAACTCAGTTAAGAAGGGGGATAAAACCTTTTATAGGTACATCAGGGAGCGAAGGAAGACCAAGGGAGGGCTAGTGAGGCTTAACAAAGAGGAGGGGAGGAGGGTGGGCAGAGCGTGACTGTGAAAAGGCAGAGATACTAAACAAATATTTTGCTCAGTATTTACAAAGGAAGTGGGGGAGGTACCTAAAACAAACAGTAGAAACACTCTGGATAGAGAGGTTGATACCAGCCCATTTACAGAAGGAAAAGGTTCTGAAAGAACCCTTAAAACTGAAGGTGGACAAAGCAATGGGGCCTGATGGGATTCATCCCAGAATTCTAAAAGAATTAAGGGTAGAACCAGTGACACCACTGACTACCCTCTTTAACAAATCATGGGAGGATGGGGTGGTACCCGAGGACTGGAGGAGGGCAGATGTGATTCCCTTCACAAAAGTGGGAGCAAGGCAGAAGCAGAAAACTACAGACCTGTTAGTTTAACCTCAGTGGTAGGAAAATGATGGAATCACTTCTGAAGGAAAGAATTGTTGAGTATCTAGAGGCCAGAGGGCTCAGGACCCAAGGCAGCAAGGATTCACAGCGGAAGGTCATGCCAGACAAATCTGATAGATTTCTTTGACTGGGTGACCAAAGTAGTAGATCAGGGAGGGCTGTGGACATGGCCTACCTAGACTTTAGCAAGGCATTTGACACAGTCCCACAAAAAGAGTAATATACAAGTTAGCCAGCCTGGGAGTGGGTCCCAAGATGACAGCCTGGGTAAGAATTGGCTAGAGAATAGGACACAGAGAGTAATAGTAAATGGAGTCACTCTGAAGAGGGGGTTACTAGTGGGGTACCCATGAGGTTCAGTATTAGGACTGGTCCTCTTCAATGTCTTTATAAGCGACATTGCAGAGGGACTGGAAGGAAAAGTATGTCTCTTTGCAGATGACACAAAGATCTGCAACAGAGTTGATGCACAAGGTGGGGTGGAAAGGATGAGAAGGGACTTGGCAAGCTTAGAGTAATGGTCAAATGTATGGCAGCTTAGATTCAATGCTAAGAAGTGCAAGGTAATGCACCTGGGAAACAAAAACCCAGGGGAAGAGTACACAATGTGGGGTGAGATACTAACAACAACAAAAATGGAAAGGGACCTGGGGGTAGTCATATCAGATAACCTAAAGGTGGGCAAGCAATGTGAGAGGGCAGCAAGGAGGGCTGGGGGGATACTGGGATGCATAGGAAGAGGCATCACCAGTAGAAAACAATAAGTTATTATCCCTCTGTACAGACAGTTGGTGAGACCCCATCTGGAGTACTGCGTGCAGTTCTGGAGACCCAATCTCTGCAAGGACATAGACAGGATGGAGGCTGTCCAGAGGAGGGCAACTAAAATGGTGCAGGGTCTGCACCGGAAGACATATGAAGAGAGACTTAAGGAGCTGAATATGTATAGCCTCGAGGAAAGGAGGGAGATGGGGGACATGATAGAAACTTTCAAGTATCTCAAGGGAATCAACAAAGTCCAAGAGGGTAGCATCTTTCAAAAAAAGAGGTGTGCAAGAACAAGGGGGCACAATTTGAAGATAGAAGGGAGGTGGCTCAGAGGTAATTTAAGGAAGTATTTTTTCACAGAGAGGGTTGTGGATGCATGGAATGGACTTCCAGAGGAGGTTGTGGAGTCAAAAACAGTGGTGGATTTCAAGTATGCATGGGACAGTCATAAGGCAATTCTAGGGAGTGGGGGTAGGAAGAAGTAGGCTGCTGGTTAACTAGGATCTGCAGCTTATCCAATAGGTAGGGAAATGGGCAGACTGGGTGGGCCAAGCAGTCCTTATCTGCCGTCAAAATCTATGTTTCTATGTTTCTATATGTTTCTGGGTATTAAGCTGTCGAAGTAAAAGGAGGACAACATTATTTTCAGTAGATTACCATTAGACACGCTAGATGATTTCTGCTTGACAGTCTTGCAGATCTTTCAAAAGTACTCTGACTCATCAGGGCCCCACACATTGGAATAAATATTTCTAATTCTTGCAGCTTGGTTCATCCTTGACTATCACATATGGCTCCCAGTTCACAAAAGGGAGACTCACCATGGCAAAGATATGCCTCCCTACATCTAGTTTAATTTCATTCTTCTAGCATACTTCCCAAGTGGTGTAGATGTTGGTGAAGTATCATTTGTAGTTATTTATTTGCTGCAGAAGATCTTGCTGCAAGATTTCAGTCTTGTCCTCCTCCTCCTCCTCCTCATACTTTTTGGTTCCATGCATCAGCTGCTTCATCAGAACTGTCAGGTACACAGTGGACAGTGTGACTGTCAAGTGGATTAAATGGATTTAGCTGTTGGACTGAATGAACTTGTAGTAGAGCTGGTTGCTGGAATGGATCATGGATGCCTCCATTTTCATAGAGCCTGGCCCTCACGTACATCTCGATTGTCTTCTGCAGACCTTTGATGTTGTTCCTTCTCTCCTGGAGTTCATATGATAGGAGGAACTGTTTGATCAAACCATCTACCTGATCCTTGATGAGGCTCCAGATGTCGGGTTCAGATTCAGGCAAGAAGACATTCAGTAAGGCATTGATAATTGACTCATGGGCATACCCTCGATGGGAGAGATTTTCATTTGTTATGAACACCATGGTCTGATTCCTTCTGTCATTTCATGTGGTGCCCAGTTTGCCTTTACACTGCTTTCCTGTCAAAATAAATAAACATGTTTTAATTTCTCTAGGTATGTTTTTTTTTTTTTTTGTCTTCTGAGAGTCTCTGAATCATCTCAGTACTGAGTTTCCAGCAAAACTGGATACTGGGAAGGCAGGCCCAGGGATGAGGACACAGCATGTTGTGATATCATCTGGGGGACTGGAGTGTGAATACCAGTTTGGGAACAAGGACAGCCAGGTTCAAATCCCACCACTGCCCCTTACTCACATTGTGACCCTGAGCAAGTCCCCTAACAACTTTACTTCACCCTGAATTCAACAGAATTCAAGGTAAAGTAAGACACACACAGCTCTTTCAAAAACAAGCAATATCCAAACAACGCAAATCTCCAGGAGAATATTTAGGGGTTATGCAATGGCGTGACTTAAAATTATTCAATTTATCTTCAGGTGTGAGGCAACAGGACCATCACTAATGAATTGGAGAGTGCCAATTAAGTTATGAAAGTCCTGCCCCTGCACAGGTTATGATAGACTGCATACTTGAGTAGGAGCATTGTATATTTGACTGATATGTAAAAATAATAGCTATAACTTTTAAATCTTCTGTTTTTATGAAAATTTAATTTTATAATTCAGATTTTGACTGCTGGACTCAGTACTTTGTATGGCTTTTACGATGTCACCAGCATTGTGAAAACTGATTTCTGATTGGTTCAGTATTCCAATGTGATGCACCAATCTTTGCCAAAAATGCTAAACCTTGCAAAATGGGTCCAAAATGTTACTTCTATTATCTGGCATTTCTATAAACCTGCTGTATAAGTAATGGCTAACACCTGCTGACTTGTCCATCCAAGATATTCTGTTTGCACTCTAAACCACCTGACCTGTGACTGTAATTTTCTTCTAATTTGAAAAGCCCTTGGCCCCACACCACAGATAAAATACTTCAGGGAGGAAGAGGAATAAACACTGCTGTCTTTAAACATATCATTCTCTGTAGAAGCTCAGCATTTGAGGATGTTGTTTAAAATTGAGAGTGTGACAGATGGACAGACCAGAAAATAAACCTTCCAGGTTAGAGACACTGCACATTTACCATAAATGCAAGTAGGTGAAGATTTCGAGGAACCCAACCACCAGACACAAACAGCTGATTGGAATCACTCACCCCATGGTGACTGGCATTTCCCACTACTCACTGGTTATTTTTAGTTCAATGAGAGTTTTGGTGTACGCGGAATTGCAGAGATGGGTCCTCTACACCCCAAACAGACTCAAACTATTCATTAATGAAAAAAAACCTTCTCAGTGGTAACTCTTTGTTTTCTGTTATGAAAATCTTATCTGCTCAGTCATATTCAGTACAACCATTCCCATCCAGCACAGCTGATTATTGCTCAAGGGATCACCGACACCAAACAGCTGATTGCAAGAATGCACCCCGGCCCACACAATGGCAACTGACATGTACCTCTACTAGCTGCTCATTGGTTGCATTCTATGGCAAAATATCACATATTGGAAGTACATTTCTAGGAAAAGATAAATACATAAAAACAAACATTTTCTACAGATGTTGTGAGTGGGTGGAATAATGGTAAACATGGACACAGAATGTACTATTACAGTAAGAAAAGCATAGCGTAGGTGAGGAGAAAACGGGGATGATGACTTTCATTTGCTGTCGTATACATCTTGGTTTCAATTGCTTCATCTGCAAACTGCTAATGCTCTGCTCTTATTTAAGAAGCTAATGCTGAATCCATACTGTCCTTGCAGACATCACTACACCACTCTTCACCATCACCACAATTGATGACTGAGAAGACAATGAGCAAAGAAGCAGAGGCTTACAAAATGTGTGACCTCAGCGTTAGCATCTTAATAATAGCAGAGCAATTATACTTTGGCAGTTAGGATATAAATGTAAATCAATGAATTTTCTTTGATTGTGTACCTTGGCTCTCCTACCTTGCAGTGGAAATAGAGAACGAAAATCAGAAGCAAGCTATGGCTGACTAAACATGAATACATGTAATGCTTTATGGTGGCCAAAAAGCACTGATGCCTTGTTGGCACTGGCATAATACTGCTGTGAAGCTACTCATACTACTCCTGCTTCCCTGCTGGCACAAATGTGTGTCACAATAAGGTGTGAGCACTTGTATAACAGTGCCAGGTCAGAATACAGAGAGTGGGATTAGGGGATGTAAAAATAAGAACACGGTGAAGTGTTATTTGTAGATGCTCAGATATCCCACCAGCAGTTAAGGCAGAACTCCAATGTTCTTATGCAGCTGTGAGCTGACAATCCCATTTAATAAAGGCAGCTAAATGAAAAAGGAGAACAGAATATCTTCAGCCAAAAATTGCAGTTATCATGGGCTACACATCTCTCCAGCTGCATTAGGTGACAGATTTAAAAGGAACAGAGATCTCTATGCAGGAATTATATATAAGAGAGTGTAGAGTTCTACTTGCTATATCAGGACTAACCCCAAGTAATGTGTACATGTGGACGTGGACAATCATACCTAAGTACAATGAACTGTTAAATAACTTCTGATTGCTAATCAGCTCCTTCCCTATTTCTTAAGTACACTGACCCCTCAGGTTTATAAAGCTGAATAACTGAATGTATTAGAAACTGTGCTTTACAAGCTGACTGCATTTGGCAGCTAACCAATGATTCATGGCTAAATTTATAATCTCAGAGCACTTTTTTTTTCTGTCTCACTAGCAGTATCTGCATGTGGGTATATGGAAGTGCTGGAAGTGGCTGAATTAAAAAAAATATGATAAAATACCAGACAATTTACTACACAAGATACTTTCAAATAATTTACATTTAATGTAATGAATACTGTCATACAATGAACCAATTAAAGACTTTCTATTAACTCAAATTGTGCCTATCAGGTTTTTAACTTGCAGAAAAGTGTCAGAGAATTATCAGTTGTGCTCATGCAGACTTGTATGCTGTATATTAATCTAGCATTCTGCAGAGCTCAGTGTCCAAGTAGAAAACTAACCTATTTATGTTTTTATGTTAGTAGTATACCCCAAATACATAATGATTTTACATATATGCTGAGTTCATTTTTAAATAAATGCTTCCTTTGGTAATTTTTTAAGTAATTAGTAACTATCTTGTGTATTTTTGTAAGTAACAGGCTAACAGATGCATTTATTTATTTTTTATTATAAACCATATTTATTGATTTTTGTGCAGATCTTTAACTACTGAGATTCAGATTTGAATCTATTCAGCACCATCCAGTTACTTTTTGATCTACACTGAGTCAGTCAAGCTACATGAGCTTTTATAAGTGGTTTGCACAGTGAAAAAGGGAAATACTAATGTTACTAATGAGTTAAGAGTTATTTTCTTGTATACTAAAGTACTTGTATGTTACATATAGGAAAACTGTTCTGTATGCTATGGAAACACTCTTATGTGTCTGTAAATATGACAATATTTGTTATACAAATAACATATACATATTTTTAAAATGCTTTTCACCCTTAAAATCTAATCTGCATGCATTTTTAGACACTATATTGCATTTTTATCTTACCTGTCTTGCCTCTTTTTGCCCTATTCCTGCTGTCTTCCCCTTACTTTCATAACCTTCTTCTCTGGCTTTACCCTGTCCTTGCCACCTTACTGACCAATCATTCTTATGCTCAAGCACAGCCTACATTATCTTGGATTATTATTCTGTACTTTTCCTCTTGCTTCTTCCTTGTATTCCAATTATCCTCATGCCATATGCCTCCTAGACCAAGTTTGTTTTTCCTAGTGCCCATTCCTGTTCATAGTTCTGGTTTTACTCAGCCACTCCTCCCTCTTCTTAACCTTTTCTTTCTGTATCACTGCTATGTCCTTCCAAGCTAACTGAGCTTCCATCTTGCCCAACTTAAACCATTCCTTTTGCTGTCACCATGTAGTTACCTGGAGTACCTCTGTCAGCCATCCACATTACTCAGATTGCTCTTTGCTCCAGTGTCTAGCAGCTGCCTCACTATCTGACAGTATCTGAATGACAAGCAACAATGAAGAAAGTGTCTTATGAGAATAGAAAAAACTGCTAGATTGCCCCTCTGGTCTTGTGGCCACATTTGACTGTCACTCATCCATCTTCGAGTCTTACCAGCTGTTTAGCTGTGATGATAAATGTAGGTGAGGGGAAATAGGCTAACTGGGTGGTTCAAGTAGTCCTTATCTGTCTTCAAATTCTTTGTTTTTTAATTTTCTATAATCCTGTTGCTTCTATTACACCATATACAAGTAGCTCAGAGCATCCGCCACCTACATCCTGCCTGCCTGCCTGGTCACACCGGCAGCAACTGTAGACAGTGGAAATGGAGAAGGAGAGAGCAGGGAGCTAAACTTGAGCAGAGAATTGGACCGGCAAGCATGTACTTCCAGTGCCACTGTATTTGATCCCCCCTTTGTATAATGGCCTGAACACCCCCCCATGGTGACTGCAAGATAAGAAAAGAAGGTTAAGTCCACTTAATATATTTTGATGCATTTTCTGCCTTTACTAATAACGTATTCCTCAGTGAACTCATAACTTGTTCCTCAGTGAATTATTTAAATGCTACACTGGAGAGCATTTAAACTAGTGAGGGGGAAGCAATATAAGGCAGGGAGGCATAAATAGACCCCCCCAACAGGCTCACGAGTTCAGCTTTGAGAATTCTGGGGGACTGAAATCCCCAAACAGGAACCGAATAAGAAAGGAATCTAAGGAGTAAAAGCAAAGATAGAGAGTGAAAAAAAAATATTGGTGGAAATAAGGAAGGACAAATGGGAAATAAGATGGGGAAGGGTGGCAGGACAATCTGAAGAGCTCTGTGTGCAAATGCTCAATGTCTGCGTAATAAGATTGCAGACCTAGAGGCCACCATGGCAGATGCAGACCTGGGCACAGTAGCAATTTCTGAGTCCTGGTGCGTATTAAAGCATGACTGGGATGTAGCAATGCCAGGGTAAACTCTGTTCAGAAAAGACAGAGTTGGTAAAAAAGAAGAAGGAGTGGCTCTTTATGTCAGGGACAACATAAATGCTACAGAAATACATGGAGATCAGGGAGGATCAGAGGTACTGTGGTCACACTGGAGACATGGAGAAGAGAGGTCACTATTCACACAGGCGTGATCTACAGAACTCCAGCCGGGGGGGGTAGATAAAGATATGATTGAAGCAATACAAATGATATCACACATAGGGATGGTGTTGTTGGAAGGGGACTTTAATCTACCGGACATGGATTGGAGTCTATCAGCTGCAGCAACAGGCAGAAGTAGGGACATCCTGGACTCCCTGCAATGGGCATTCCGCAAGCAGCTAGTTAAGAAACCCACTCATGGGGACAATATTGGACTTGGTACTGACTTATGGGAACAGTATTGCTGATGTCACAGTCGGTTGGCCACCTGGGGACCAGCGATCACTGTATGGTCAGGCTCAGTGTAAGAACTGGGTCAGAATCATGCTGCACTAAGACAAGGGTCCTGGATGTCAGGAAGGACGAGTATAAGAAAATGGGAGAATGCCTCATGGACACCCAAGCAGGGATAGGAAAACTGGGGGGAGTCAAGGAACAATAGGAAAAAATAAAGAGAGGAGAGTCATTGAAGATTCAATATACTGTATCTCTTTGTTAGGCATGTTAACAAGGAAAGAAAAAAAGAGGCTGCTGTGGTTCATCTAGAGAATTAGCGGAGAAAGTAAGGGCAAAATAACTAGCATTTAGGAGGTGCAAGGGGACACAGAAAGAGGAGGACAGGGAGACTTACCAGGAGAAACCGAGAGAGGCAGGGAGAGCAGTTAGAAGCACAAAGCTGCAAATGGAGGAGAATATTGCCCAGTCAAAAAAAAGGGGATAACACATTCTTTAGACATATAAACAAGAAGCAAAAAAAAAAAAGGGAGGGGTAGAGAGGTTAAAAGTAGAAGGAGGGGTTTGTGAGGAAGAGGACCAAAACAAGCATACATATTGAACAATTACTTTTGTTCATTATTTATGAAAGAAAGGGTAGATGACGGCCAAAGATAATGGACAAGGACATTAAAGGAACGGAGGTGGACACTGATCTTTTTACAGAGCATAGAGTCCTCAAGGAACTAGCACAATAAAAGAACACAAGTCAATGAGTAGACAAGTCAAAGGCTGTCTCACAAAACAGCTGCTGCAATTTGCAGCACATACGTCCGTGCAAATAAGAAAACTACTTAGGGGCATTTTGGGGGCAAACTGACCCCAGAATCTGATTCCTCAACTCCTGAACAGGTAAACACCTATTCGTGTTTACCTAAGTCAATTATTTTTGAAGTGTTTATTACATCCAAACAGAAGGGAGCTGAGGAATGAGAAGACCATTCAAAATGTATATAGTTTGTCAACACTGGATGTTGACTGCTTCTCAGTAGGAAACTCCTCCACAGCCTGTTGCTTTACTTAGTAGCTAACATCGGGGGTCCAATCCCCATGTCAGTATTTACATCTCCCCCAGTAGTGTGGGACACTGGAGAGCCCACTCTCAGTGTCCAGAAACATCTCTTTCATTGAAATCTGTAAAAGGGAAAATCACCCCTGACATCTTTTTTTGTTTTTAAACCAGAAAAAAAGAAAGCAGTCCCTCATCCCCACCATCCACCCCCCCATCCTGACACTCCCACTGAGCACCCTTAACCCCACAGCCCCCTTACCTTATATTTACTTCTAGAGGTCATCCTCTGTCATCTTCTGTGGTCCGTGGCATGTCTAACTCTTCAAAGTCGAACTGCAAACTAAGGAATCAAGATAAGTGCCATATAATGTATTTCAATGGCATTTTAAACTTATTTTCATAACTCTGACATTTTTAGGTATTTTTTAAGTAAATTTTCAACATGGGCTTTTTGGGACCCCACCTCATGAACACTGTCATTGTCGTTTTGTTACTCAGGCCTGGAAGGTGGTTTGAGGTCGCTGCGTGAATTCACCTTTTAGGACTAATTAATGAAATAACAGTGTCAGTGTTCATGAGGTATGATTCCAAAAGCCCATGTTGAAAATGTGGTGAAAAAATTCCTAAAAATGGCTGAGTTATGAGCATTTGATCAAATTTTTCTATGCACACATGTAAGTTTGGTATTTTTCAATATTTTGAGTCCAAGCTTTTAACATAGCCATTTGTTCACACCACTTCATGAAAAGTACAGCTGTCATTTTTCACATACTGCAAAAAATGTGTTTTTGCACCTGTGGTGCTGAATGGCGTTTTGGCAAGGATTTGACAATTTTCACTTATGGGGTTTATAAGTTGAGGTCATAAGAAGACAGTGTTCAACATTTGGTTCACAAATATGAAAAAATGCCAAATATATGACCATTTGTTGTGTTTCAGTATGCCTGCTTGTAACTTTATAAATTTTAAATATTTTGACCCCAGATGTTCAACATAGCCTTATTATTACCCAACCTCATATATGTCACAGCTATCATTTTTCAAATTTTTCTTAAAAGGTGTTCTTGCACTTGTGGTATGGAATAGCATTGCAGTTGCACAGAATTATGTTTTTGCATATATTTGAAAAATGTCTGTACCGGGTTACATGAGGTGGGGGTAATAAGATGTCTATGCTAACAATCTGGCCACTGTTCTCCTGTAAATAGAAGCTCAGGGCCCAAAGGGCCCTGTACTTCCACAGATACATTAATCTATGCATCTATGGATGGATGGGAGCATAGGGTCTAGAGTGCCCTGTTCTCCCAAAAACAAATAAGGATATGATTATGCTATCTGAAAAAGTAAGGACATTCATCACAAAAAACATTGTTAATGCATCAGTTAGAGTTGTTAGTACAGCAACAAAAGCAGGGAAATGTGATGTTAGGGTGTCCAACCCTAACACCCCATCCCCACCTGGTGTCGGGGGGGTGCCTTGGAGTTGTCAATCCTAATACTCACCACATTCTACTATACTGTACCCATTTCAGCTTATTTGCTTATGGAACGGGGTTAGTGTTAGGGCTGATGTCTCCAAGACAAAAAGTTCACCGCTGATGCTATCTTGCCCCCCTCCCATCCTCCCACTGTGCACCCACCACCCCACACCTTCCTAACCCCAATACACACCATCACTTACCAATGACAACATAAAATAAAAATAGTTTATGTACAGTAAATCAGAGGGTGGGGTGCCATTAGATACCAGGGCTATTATATGGAAATTAATGAGGACCGGGGCAAAATTGGAGGGTGAGAGCACCACTATACACCAGAGAACATGAAATAAATAGTTTTTGTGTCAACCAATACTTTGCAACATGAAATGAAAAATAATTCCTCAACACGAAGAAGGAATAAAAAAAAACTAACTCCAAAATCCTTTTTCTTACCAAGGGATCCTTTATTGTTTGAATGAAAAAGGGTGATGAAAAAGGATCACTTGGCATGAAAAACTAATCAGAAAAAACAGAAGTATGAAATCCTTTTCCATGCAAAGGGATCCTTTTTCATTATCCTTTTTCCTTTCAAACAAAAAATTATCCCTTGGTACAAAAAAGGATTTCAGACTTAGGTTTTTCCACAATCCTTTTTCGTGAGATGTGATCCTTTTTTGTTTGAATGAAAAAGGACTCACAAAAAAGGATATTAGTGAGTCACAAAAAAGGATTTTAAATAATACAAAATAACCATTTGGGGGTCATTTTGAAACAAACAAGTGCAGAATCCACCACATGGAGTCTTGATAAGCCAGGTACATTTTCTGGTATTTGTGTAAAAAGTGATTTATGAGACTTTTGAAAAATGTTTTAATCAGAAAACAAGATGGGAGCTCACAAAACAGGAATGTTTTTCTCATGAAAAAGGATTGCCCCCCCCCCAAAAAAAAAGAATCCTTCTTTATGAGACCAAATTCTTTTTGATTTCGAGGAAGCAATCCTTGAGAGTGAAATTCCAATTGAAATAATGGGAACTTTAAAATTGAATAACTTTGCAATGGATTATTATTTTTTTCACCAAACAAGCAGAAGGCACTTCTGTGACCCAAAACCTTTCCAGATCATCTAGGCACAGCATGCCGACAAAAAAAAAAAACAGGAAACATAACATTTTTAAAATTTTTTCCCTATATACTGCTGGGAATCTACACATCCAACCAGAACAAAACTTGGCACGTCAAGTGATTTTACCACAAGAACACACATGCAAACTTTTGTACAAATCTGTTAAATGGTTGTGAAATTATTAAAGTGTAAAATCTGATATTTAATATAGAAAGCCCTGCACAACCATAACTATAATGGCTCTACCGCGTCCCTATAGTTAGGGCTGTAACAGGACTTCTGTTTTAAACTTCAATTTTTGCACCTTAATAACTTTGGCATTCTTTGACAAAATAACTCAAACATTTGGCGTGCATGGTCATTCTACAAGTGTTGCAAAATGTGAAACATTTCGTAACTGCATCTTGCATGGTGTTTGAGATATTGAGTGGTAAAGAACTGAAAAGTTGCAACTTTTTTCCTATACTTAACATAGGATTTTTTTGCTGTCGTCTACAGTCCAGAAGAAATTAAATTTGTCCCTGAAATTTTCAGGGATGATGGAGGTCTGTACCAAGGGTGCGCCTTTGGATAGTTTGGTGAAAAGATATCTCACCATTTTTAAATTTTTTGTGATAGCAGCTAGACAAGCAGATAAATGAATACCATTCAAACTGTTATCATGGAAGAATTTTCTGTTCTGTGCTCAGAGAAATACTGTTCATGATGTCAGCCATCTTGTTTTTTTCTCAGTTTAAAAATGCTTTGCCATATAACTACTTCTTGGCAATGAATGAACAAGACCTGTATTTAGGTATCCCTTACAAACTATGTTCATTATTTGTCTTATTATGTGGAAATGTACAGGGCAAATGTGTGTTTTTGTGGGGAGGATCATTTCGCCTGTCACTCGCTAATGTAAGGATAGTTCAAATGGTAAATAACCATTTGCACACTTTAACAGTGTAAATATTACTGTTCGATCTGAAAAGACTTTGATCAGTAAAGTTCAATAAAACATCAAATGATTCTGCCCATAAAAAACACACATTTGATCACTAAATTGCCAAAGTACATAAAAAATTAAATACAGAAACACCCCCTCTCCCTGATCCCTGTCCCCATAATGCTGTTTGACTCTTTGCTGTCTAGTGGCCCCCCTCCATGATTGCTCTGCATGTAATATAGTTTGTTTCCCTGGTGTCTAGTGGCACCCCACCACACATTCCCTGATCGTTGTCCTGTAATTAATAAATAGTATTCCCCGTTATCTAGTGGCCTCCTCCCCGATCACTGTCCCTGGAATCTTGCTTTCCTGGTGTCTAGTGACACCCCCTCTCCTATTGCTGTCCCCAGAATCTTATTTTATTCCCTGGTGTCTAGTAGCACCCCCTTCCCAATCCTTGTCCCTGTAACTTTCTTTCTTTCCATGGTGCCGAGTGGCACCCACCATCCCCAATCTGTTATTCCAGAAATAAAGAAAATGGTCCACAGTGTTTTTGTTTTAAACCAGATAAATGGTCCCTCACTGATATGGCCCCCTATCCACCTTTACTTCCTACTCAGCACCCATCACCCCACATTTCCCAGTACACTTCCACACATCCTCACTCACCTGTACAGGTCCCAGGTTTGAGATCCACATTCTGATCAAAGACATGTTTTGCTGCTGGAACCGATGACTGCAATATGAGTAATTAAGGTAAATGTGATCCAATGTATTTCAATGGGGGTTTCAACTTTTATGCATAACTCAGCCATTTTTTCCACATTTTGACACCAATTTTCAACATGGCTTTTTTGGGACCCCCGCCTCATGGACAATATAAAACTCCTGCTGAAAAGGTAATTTTGTGGTCAGTTGGTAAATTCACTTTTTGGGTGGGGTTTGACCATTGTACTGCCCTTGTTCATGAGGTGGGGTCATGAGAAATTTATGTTGAAAATCTTGGGTCAAAATGTGCAAAGATGGCAGAGTTATGCCCATTTGTTGCAATTTCTCTCCATATTCTTGTAACTTTGGACATTTTACATATTTTGACACCCAGTTTTTCAACAAAACCATCTTATTACCCACCTCTTGAATGTCAGAGTTGCCATTTTTCAAATCCTGGTCAAAATGTAGTTTTGCACCTGTAGTGTGGCATTGCATTGCAGTTGTGTGGAATGACATTTTAGTGCTTATTTGAAAATGTTCATCACTGAGTACTTAAGGTGGGATAATATGAAGGTTATGCTGACAATTTGGTTGCTGTGGTACTACAAATGGAAGAGCAGGGCCCTGTGGTTTGTGCTTCCATGACAACATATAGTACATATACACTTCTATAGAGGGATTGTAGCACAGTGTGCACAGAGGGCCCAATGATTCCACAGGCAAATAAGGACACGATTACTCTGTCTAAGGATATAATTAGATTACCTCAAAAAGTAAGGGAATTTATTGGGAAAAAAACTGTGTTAATGCATCAGTTAGGGTTCAGGATAAAGTGCAAAAGTAGGGAAATATGATATTAGGGTTTTCAACCCTAACACCCCAACCCAGCATGAAGGCAGCAAATTAGGGTACTGTGGGTTTTTCAAACCTAATGCTCACTCCATTTTTATTCAGTGTACACATATATGCTTATTTAGCTATGGAATGGTGTGAGTGCTAGGTTTGGCAACCCCACGGCATATCTGATTTGCTGTTTCCTGGGTGGGGGTGGGGTGTTAGGATTGAAATGTTATATTTCCCTAATTTTTATGCTTTATCCTGAACCCTAATTGATGCAGTAATGCAGTTGTTTTGTTTTTTTTTTGCAATGAAATATATATCTATATCTATACAGGGTTTTAAATAATTTATTAGCATTTTTTTCTTGGGACAATACTAACTGTACAGAAAGCACTTATATAGGTTTTATAGAAGTGTTATGCTTGTTAAACACAGTGAGGCAAGTGCTATGCATTTTCACAATGTTTTAGAACTTTTATGAGCAAAACGCTAATCAATGTTTAGAGTAAAATAATACCCTGCTATATATAAATTATAGTTGCGTGGTAGCGCCACTATAGTTAAGGTTGAGCAGGGGTTTCTATCTTAAACCTCAAACTTTGCACTTTAATAACTTTGCAACCGTTCAACAGTTTGGGTAGAATTTTGCATGCACAGTCTTATGTGGTAGACCTCTTGATGTACAACATTTCAACTTGGTCATGTTTGTAGATTTTAAGCTGTGCATACTGCTAAAACATTAAAAATCACATTTGTTGTGCTTGTTTTGTCATCTCACTGTGCCCAGATAGTTTGATATTTTGGCCTGACATTTTCAGGGTAGAAAAGGCTTGTCTCACAGAAGTGCCTTTTGCTGGTTTGGTGAAAGAAACATTAATCTGTTCCAAAGTTATTTAATTTAAAACTTTCAAGTTCTGAGCATGCTGAATTTGGGCTTTTGGATAACTTCCTAGATGGCAAAAGAATTTGGTCTCATGGAAAGGATTTTTCTGTGAAGGGGGCCAGTCCATTTTTGTGAGAAAAAAATCCTTTTTCCTGAGATGTCATCTTTGCACTTTAATACCTTTGCAACTGTTCAATGGATTTGCATGAAATGTTGTATGCAATTTCTTGGAGGGTACATCTCTTGACTTGTCAAGTTTCCTTCTAGCCTCATGTGCGGTTTATGAAATCTGGATAGTGAAAAAGTTAAAATATCACAATTGTTTGTTGTTTTTGTAATCATCTAGCACCCGGACAGTTTGGAATTTGGTCTAAAATGTTCAGGATAGAGAGGACTTGGCCCACAGATGTACCTGTTGCTGCTTTGGTGAGGAAATATAAATCCATTGCCAATTTATAAGGATTTAAATTATGGTTCTAAGCATGTTCAGTAGGGTCTTTTGTATAGACATTTGATACCTTACTGAACATTCTCAGAATCAAAATTTCAAATGCTTATAACTTAGGAATGGATTCATATTTTTTCACCAAATCAATACGAGGCACCATTCTACTGTGTACTGGTTCAGCTCTGAAAACTTCAGACCAAAATTCCAAACCATCTGGGCTGTGTGTAATGACAAAAAAAAGCAAAAAAAGCCCATTATTGCCGAAAAATGCATGATCCGGATCTTGCGATCTTCACATCTGACTGGAATGAAACTTGGCAAACAAAGACAATTTGCCCCCCTCCCCAGACTGCACATGTGAAACTTAGTGCAATTCCATTGACTTGGGGGTGAAGTAATTAATATATTTATTTACATTGTATGTCTAGATGCAGTATATATTATAATGGTACAGTAGTGTCACTATAATTGGGATGTTGGGAAGTTGGACTTAACTCTGGTCCAGCCACCCCAGAGCATGCCTATATTTGACAATGGACACCTCAGTCCAACCTAGGCCTACAAATAACCACCAGGGCATGGCTGGCATCACCACCCTGTAGTGTATGTTTCTGTTACCTGCTACAATCTGTACTATGTACCTATGCTTGGCAACACTCTGTATCTATGTATCACCAGCTGCTTTACTGTGTGATCTGTAACCATTTTTTTAACCATTTCTGTAACTATTGTGTCTAATTGTTGCTATTGTCCCTAATATCTCTGTTTTCAATGATGTGGAACCTTTGTAAAGGAGTCTTTTACTCAAAGGTATGCTATCCGATATCTTCAATAAATAAAAAAATTAAAAAATAAATAAATGAGTAGGGGTTTCTATGTTAAACCTTTGCAACAATTCAATGGATTTGTACAAAATTGTCCATGTACCATATTGAAGGGTGGTTCTCTTAACTTACCAGGTTTCATTCTGGTCAGATGTGTAGATTCTAAATAGATTCCAAGAACTGGACAGTGAAAAACAATCACAGTTTTTTTTTTTTTTTTTTGGCATTGTCTAGTACCAGATGGCTTGGAATTTTGGTCTGATATTTTCAAGGTAGGAAGGGCTGGTCCCTCAGAGTTGCCTTTGCAGGTTTGGTGAAAAATATTTATCTCTTCCAGTCATAAGGATATGAAATTTCAGTTCTGAGAATGCTTAGCAGACTATTTTGGATAGACAGTGATACCCTACCGAGCATGCTCAGAACCAAAATTTCAGATGCTTATAATTTGGGAAGGGATTCAAATTTTTTCACCAAACCAATAAAAGGCAGCATTCTGTGGCATGTTCTTTTTACCCTGAAAATTTCAGACCTAAATTCCAAACCATCTGGGCTGTATGGGCTGACAAAAAATCAGAAAAGCTAATTTTTTCCTAAAAATGCACTATCTAGATCTTGGAATCCTCACATCCAACTGAAATGAAACTTGACAGATAAAGACACCTTTCCCACTCCCCTAAACTACACATGGGAACTTAAGTGCAATTCCATTGAATGGGGATTAAGCAATTAATATATTTATATACAGTTTATATCTATATACAATATATATTATAATAATTGTGCAGTAGTGCCACTATAGTTGGGGTGAGCAGGGGTTTCTATTTTAAACCTTTGCTACAATTCAACAGATTTGCACAGTTTTCCATGTGCCTTATCAAAGGGTGATTCTCTTGACTTGCCAAGTTTCATTCCGGTCAGATGTGTAGATTCCAAGATTTGGATAGTGAAAAATGTTAAAAAAATCACAATTTATTGATTTTTTTTATCATTGTCTAGCACCCAGATGGTTTGGAATTTTGGTCTAAAATTTTCAGGGTAGGAAGGGCTTGGCCAACAAATATCTCTCTCACTGGTTTGACAAAAATATTTACCTGTTCCAGGTACAAGGATATGAAATTTCAGTCCTGAGCATGATCAATAGGGTCTTTTGAATAAACATTGATACCCTACTGAGCATACTCAGAACCAAAATTGCAAATGTTGATAACATGGGAATATATTATTTGTTCACTAAACCAATGAAAATCACTATTCTGGGACCTCCCCTTTAAACCCTGAAAGTTTAAGACCAAAATTGCAAACTGTCATGGCTGTAGGTGATGACAAAAAAAAAAAAAAATTAAACCTGATTTTTTTTTGTAAACATGAACTATCTGGATCTCAAAATGCACAAATCTGACTGGAACAAAACTTGGCAAATCGAGACTCCATGCTCCCCAAAGTGTGCCTTTAAAATTTAGTGCAAGTCCATTGAATGGGGATGAAGCTAATAATATACTTATATTCAGTGTATATCTATATACAGTATTATAGTGGTGCGGTACAGCCACTATAGTTAGAGTTGAGCAGGGGTTTCTATGTTAAACCTCAAGATTTGCACTTTAATAACTTTGTGACTGTTTAACAGATTTGCACCAAAGTTTGCAAGCACAGTCTTGTGTGGTAGATCTCTTGACATGTCAAGTTTTGTTGTGGTCAGATTTGTGGATTCTGAGCTCGTAGTGCTAAAATGTTAAACATGACCGTTTTTTGCACTTTTTTTGTCACCTCTCTGTGCCCAGAAGGTTTGGAATTTTGGCCTGACATTTTCAGGGTAGTAAGGGCTTGCCTCACAGAAGTGCCTTTCACTGGTTTGGTGAAAAAGAAACATTAATCCATTCCAAAGTTATTTAATTTTCATCTTTCAAATTCTGAGCATGCTGAGTTCAGCCTTTTGAAAAGCTTCCTGGAATGACAAAATAATTTGGTCTTACAAAAAAGGATTCTTTGTTGTGATGGTCCAATCCTTTTTTGTGAGAGAAAAAATCCTTTCTTGTGAGACGCTATCTTTGTGCTTTAATGTCTTCACAGCCGTTAAATGGATTTGCATGAAATGCTGCATACAAGGTCTTGGAAGGTGGATCTCTTGACTTGCCAAGTTTCCTTCTGTTTACATCTGCAGATTACAATATCCAAGACAGTGAAAAATGTAAAAACATTGCCATTTTTTGCTGTTTTTTTTTTCATCATCTAGCACACAGATGGTTGGAATTTGGTCCAAAATGTTCAGTGTAGAAATGGATTGGCCTACAGATGTGTCTTTCACTGGTTTGGTGAAGAAATCCTAATCCATTGCAAAGTTATAAAGATCTGGAATTTCAGTTCTGAGCATGCTCAGTGGGGCCTTTTGGATAGACATTTGAAATCCTACTGTGCATGCTCCAAACCAAATTTTTTCAAATACTTATAACTTGGAAACAGAATAATATTTTTTCACCAAACCAATGAAATGCACACTTCTTTGGCATACCCCTTCTACCTTCAAAATGTCAGACCAAAATTCTAAACTGTCTGCGTTGTAGGTGATGACAAAAAAGCAGCAAAACAAAACACAGTTTTTTCTAAAAATGCACAGTCCGGATCTTGGATTCCTCATACCTCACTGGAACAAAACTTTGCAAATCAAGACACCTTGCTCTCCCATACTGTGCATGTGACATTTAGTGGAATCCTGTTGAATGGTGGCAAAACTAGTAATATATTTATATACAGTTTATAGCTATATACAATATATATTATAATGGCATGGTAGTGCCACTATAGTTAAGGTTGAGCACGGGCAAATAAGGAAATGATTACATTATCTCAAAAAGCATCGATTGATGGGCATGCAGGGCCCTCTGGGCCATCTGTTCCCACGGGAAAATTAGGATACGTTTATACTATCTCAAAAACTATTTATATTCCTGTCCATCAGGAACATGTTAATGGCCTGTATGGAAGTCCCTAAGCTATGAAGGTGCACATGACAGTGTCTAGGGTTTAGGATTATGTGACAGGAGTGGGTGGTGTATAAGAGGGGTGCAGAGGGTACTAAGTGTGGGTGGGGTGAGGGAGGGGAGTAATAGTGGCAGAGGAGGACTTTAGATGCAAAGCAGGGAATAGAATGGATGGGGAGAAAAGCAATAGTCAGGCTGCTAGGAGGGATGGAAGCAGTTACAGATTTAAGAAAAAATGTTGTCATAGAGGTTCTTAAACAAAGCAAGACTGACAGGGGAACTAAGTCTCAATGATTTTTGTATCCTATTGCAGAGTGTGGGCAAGACATAGCTTATGACAGCCCTTCCAAAGCAAGTGTTGACCCTTGGGACTTTCAAAGAAACCTGTGAGAGACTTCTCAAGGCATAGTTCCTGATTGGACTAAGGGGGAGACAATCAACAACGTATTGTGGGAGTTTGTTGGTAAGGGCTTGGAGCGTCCATATTGAAGGGAAGGCCACCCTATGGCTGCATATAAAGAGCAGTGATGGGTGGAGAGTGGGAGGCCATTTATAAATCTCAGCACTCTATGATACGATACGTCCAGTTTTGCAAGGTATGAGGCAAGGCATTGGCCATAAATGAAGTCAGCATATTCAATTAATGAGAGGAATGTAGATTGGACAAACTACCTTTTTGCGTCTGTGGTCAATAGGCAATTAATTCTGAAAAAAAGACTAAGTCTCTGCCTCAGCTTTTTTCAGCAGTTGTTCTTCTGTATGTTCAACAAAAGAGAGTTTATTGTCTATCCAGATACCCAGATATTTGAATTTAGGCACAAATTCAAGATTTTCACCTAATAAAGTGGAGATAGAAGGTAATGGACCAGCAACAGCAGAGTGAGCCCCTGGGCCTGATGGTGAGAAGAGCATGGCATTGTTTTTTTTTTGCATTTAGTAGTAGCTTTTTGCTAAGGAGCTGGTGCTGCAGAGTATTAAAGTCAGTTTGTAGATCAGTGCAGGCAGCTTCAGGATAGTCATGATTTAAGTAGAGCACTGTATCGTCAGCAAACAAGGGGATACCAGCTTCCTTGATGCCTACATTTAGGCTGTTGATATAGATGGCAAACAATATTGGTCCCAGTATAGAGCCCTGAGGGAAACCTCTTTTTATCAGTTTAAGTGGAGAGAGCTCTCCTTCAGCCTTGATTTCTTGCTGTCTGCCAGAGAGGTAGTCTTGGAACCATCCCAATGAGGTTGAGTCAATGCCTATAGTTTTTCAGGTGGAGAGGAGCAGACAGTGGTTGATGGTGTCGAATGCCTTGCTGAGGTCCAGAAACATGGCACAAACAAATTTTTTATTATCTAGATCCCATTGCCAATCATTAGTTACTTTTTCCAGAGCTCTGATTGTACTATGCTTTGCTCTAAAGCCAGGCTGCATTGTGTTAAACAAGCTTGAATTGTCTAAGAAAGATCTCAGCTGTGTATACACAATTTTTCCAGTAGCTTGGAAAGTATGGGTAGGAGGGAAATTGGTCTATAGTTATTTAGGTCACAGGGATCCCCTGATTTAAACAGGGGGATGACGTGAGCAGTTTTCCATACCTGGGGGAGGGTACCTTGTGCTAGAGACACATTAAATAGGTGTGATAAAGATGTGGCAAGAATGTGGTATGCTATTTTCAAGAAATATGGGTTGAAGGAGCCAGCCCCAGCACTTTTTTTAGTATCCAGTCATAGAAGAAGATCTTCAACTTCTTTGATGGTGGTAGGTGAAAAGGAGAAGACCACGTTATTGATACTTGGTTCTGGAAGCTGGGTGTTGATCTTTGGAAGGAGGCTGCTTACTTGTGCATTATTGAATGCCAGGCCTGCAGTGGCAAAATGATTATTGAAGGCCTGCAGTATCTCGATTTTATCATTGATGGTAACATTATCAGTGGTGATTTTAGAAGGAAGCACATTTCCTGGGGAGTGAGCAGACAGTTCTTTTATGGTGGACCAGAACTTTGTAGGGCAATTTGATGCAGAGAGTAGCTCAGTTTGATAAAAGTTGGCCTTGGCCTCTCTGACCAACTTCGTACAGGCATTTCTAGCTCCCCTGAAGAGACACCAGTCTACGTCGGCATGTGATTTGCGGGCCTCTTTCCAGAGATAATCTCTTTTAAGCAAAGCAGCCTTCAATTTTGCTGAAAACCAATGACAGGTTCTGGTTTTTGTTCATGCTTTAACCAGGGGAACATGGTTGTTTAGGGTGCTGGTTATGATTTCATGAAATACATCATAGGCATCACTCACTGATTTAGCCAGGTAGAAACTCTGCCATAGCAAAGAGTTTTTTAGATAATTGAAGTATGCAAAAGGTTTGAAGTTCTGTTTGGATCTTTTAGCGGAAAATTTTTATGTAGATAGGGGTTTGGTAACAGTTCTTACACCAGCAATAAAGCAGTGGTCACTAACATCCACTGAGAGGATACCAGCATGGGAAAAGGAGTGGGGTTTTCCTAACAAGGAGGACATCCAAGAGGGTGCTTCTTATTGGCTTTTTCTTGTTAATGCCAGTTGGCTTAGTAATAATTTGAGTGAAGCAATGAGAGTCACAGAATTGCTTCAGGGGTAACGAGACCTTAGTCAGCCAATCGTAGTTAAGGTCACCTAGCATAACGAGTCTTTCTGTGACTAGTATAGGTTTGAGTACAGGGGTCCGGGGACTGAAGCTTCCCCTTTTGCTGCCTTAAGGATGCATAGCCTAAAATCCATCCTGAATAACACCAAGCCATACAGGATTTGGATGGTTGGGGTACGGGGCCATGTAGAGTATATTGGATAGTGGTCCTTCTTCGAGGAGATTCCACAAACTGTGAGGGGATCAGAGGCATACAGTGGCAGCATAATTTATTCATAGTGTTGATATACGGGGAGTCTAGCAGTGTAGGGTATGACTCTTTGTTAGGATCAATTCTGTTTGTTTGCTTAGCCACATAGGATACTATGCAAAGGCTGACAAATAAACAGAGCCAAACAAGGCCTCTCATGGTTTCCCTTTGTGTAAGAAGGGGGTGTGCTGTAATGAAACCTGCTAGACAAGTTCTGTAAGTCCCAGAGGTCCTTGCTCTGTATGTGACTATTTGAGGAGGTTAAGAATTGGTGTTACACAAGGTAATTGTATGCAGCCCTAGACATCTTGTGTATTTATCTTTATCTGGCAAGGGTGTCCTATTGGGGACATTTTGTGTAGAAAGGTGGGGGGGGATAACAGCTCCAAGCAACTGCCTCATAATGATACACTCTTCAAAGGTAAAGAAGTATGTCTCGCTACAGGTTGCCAACAAAATTTGTTGTACCTTTCTTTGCATTGGTCCATGTGGGCCCTGCATGAAGGAAGGAGATCATGTGTGACATTGTCTGCTCATGAGATGGGGTGTGCATTATGGTTGACATCCGACAATGAAGATCCCACCACTGATTCACCAAGACTCAAGGACCCAAACCCTTAATGATTTTTTCCTTTTGCTGCTTGGGGTGGATGTGGGCATCAAGATTGGAAACCCTAATGCCACATTTACCTTCTTTTGTGACATTAAGTTACCATAACTGGTGCATTAACAAAGTTGTTTTGCAATGACTATATATATATATATATTATGCAAAAAACATTGTTAATGCATTATTTAGGGTTAAAACACAAAAAGTCAGGAAATGAAAAGTTTAGGGTTGCCCCTTCCCCCATGGACCTGTCCATCATCCCGAGATTGACAGCTGACAGGGTGTATCATTGGTGTTGTGAGGCCTAAACGTCACCCCATTCCATGTGTGATCATATTTACAAGCCACAATAAAGAAGAATAGGGTGACATTTAGGTCTCACAACCCCAATGACACACCCCATCAACTGTCAATCTTGGGATGATGAGCGGGTCCACTGGGGGAAGGGGCAACCCTAAATGTTTAATTTCCTGACTTTTTGTGTTTTAACCCTAGACAATGCATTAACAATGTTTTTTGCATAGAATTTCCTTATTTTTTGAGAAAGAATATAAAAGTAGAAAGTCAAGCAAGTTGGTGGGAGCGGGCCCTTTGGGTCCTGTGATCCCATCAACTTGCAAATTTCTGCAGAATTCCATGCCTGTTTACATTTTAGGCACCTAACAATTGAAAAGTACATCCATGGCAGTAAAGACAGCTACCATATAAATTTGAAGCCAGTACCCCAATTGAAAACGCTGTCCACAAAATGTAAAATGTGCCACACAATATCTCCACAAAAAATGTATTGTCCAACATATAAACATGATAATTCACATCTACAAGACATCCTGTCAACACCACCAAAATTTCAGGTGAAAAGACCAAACCATTTCCGAGATATTTAAGTTTAAAAATTGCTAAAATTGTGCTATCTGGTCCCTTCAAATCTGGCCATCTAGTCCCTCCCTCATGATCAAAAATCATCATCAAAGAATCTCTCAATCAAAGAATTAGCAGGCTTGTGACCAAAGAATTTGCAGGCTCATGATCAAAGAATAAAAAATGGGAAAACTCAATTTTTAGGCAAAACTACATGAAACCACAGCCATGTCTCGAGAGAATGAATCCCCCTGAACAAAACCCACCCTCATTTGGCTTATTAAGACACCCCTGAGCTGAGAAAATAGATTTTATGAACTGGCCATCTAGTCACACCCTTGCAGTCAAAGAATCTCGCGATCAAAGAATGTGCAGGCTCATGATCAAAGATCGTTAGAGAGCCGCAATCAAAGAATAAAAAAGTTCGAAACTCTATTTTTTGACCATTTTGATAGAAACAACAGCCATGGCTCGATAGAGTGAAGCCCCCTGAGCAAAACCCATTCAAGTTTTACTTCAGGAGTCACCCCTGAGCTGAAATATTTGAATTTTTCTGACCGAAAAATGAAAACAAGAAGGTGGCCATTGCGATCAAAGAACTCCTCGTGATCAAAGATTCTTTGATCATGAGCCTGCAAATTCCTTGATCGTAAGGAGGGACTAGATGGTCAAAACCCCATTCTTTCACAAAATAACCATACAAATTTTCCCATTGACTTATAATGAGAACTTAAAAGTTTAATAACTTTTGAATGGATTAATATATTTTCACCAAACAAAAAACGGCATGTTCCTTGACCCAAGCTCTTTCAGATGAGCCAAGTCACAGAGTGGAACACCATACAACAGCTGTGCTGTGCCATGGACAAAATCTGAAAAACCATCCTCATAACTGGCTAAAAGTGCATTTTTCAGTGTTTTGGTGTGCAAAAACAGTAAGTCTGACCAAAACAAAATTTGGCACATCAAGAGATCTACTTTTCCCCACAAAACATAAAAAACTTCCTGCAAATCCGTTGAATGGGTCCAAAGTTAGTAACGCACAAGATTTCAAGTTTAACATAGAATTGCCTATTCAACCCTAAATATAGGGGCACGACCATGCCCCTATAATATATATAAGTGATGTTATTTACATAATTCAGTTAGCAGTTGTTTTTGTCTTTCTGAACTATGTACATTGAAAAAAAAAAGTGAATAGCTACTTATGTATATTTTTTATTTTTCAATTTATTACAATAGATCATGGGGAAGTGATGGGTGTACCATGAAACATATTTTTGTGGCTATACCTATGTTATACAGATTCCACACTACAGCAATAAAATATAGTTACTAAGTTAATCAGTGAGTGGGTCATGTAGTTTCATCTTGTAATTGCTTATCATTTGTGAGCATAGTGGAACCAAATTCCTCCTAGTAGTTCTGTTTACTGTTATAAGTGTTAGAGGACCACACTGCTTTTAATGTGTTCTGGCACCATCCAAAAGCAACCACATCCTGAGACTTACCTCACCCACCTAAGGTCTTCCATGGTTTTCCCTCAGTGGTGGGGCCGGGAGAGGGAGGACCATCCCCCATGTGAACATAAGCAGAACCATGATGGGGGGGATCATCCCACTATTAGCTCAGATCAGGGGCAGGCAGGGAGGCAGGACTTGATGAAACCAATACCAAATATTTTAAATTTTTCCTGAGCCTTGTTGTGGTGGAACAAATGACAGAATGTGCCTTGTGGAGGCACTCACATCCAACATCAAAACTGCAGGACTCTCCTTACTGTGTTGCCAATGATGCAACAGCACCTGAGCCTCCACTTAGTGGGAGGAAACTGTGGGATGGCATGCCACCCCTCTCAGAGAGAGAGAAAGAGAGAGAGGAAAGCTGCCCTTTGAGTATGCGAACTTCTCCCTGGCAACCCAAGTCCACTCCTGAACCAGAGTCACCAGTGTGGCAGTAGGTGAGGTGTTTAGTGCCTCAACCCTCCACATCACTGGACCAGCCTCATTAACCCTTAAGCTTCCAACAGAATTAGAATGTATAGGAATTCTAGACTTATATATTTGTCCACGGCACTGCACGGGTTAAATGTCTTTCAACTAACTATAGAGTAGGTTTATCTCTGTTTAGCTTCTGAAATCTGATGATATTGGTGATGGAGGATGGGGGATTCCAGAGATAGAAAAGGTTAAAGTGATAGACTAGCTAGCAGACAGAGAATGGATAGGGTAAATAGGGCAGACTGGGTCAAGAGGCCCTTATCTGCCAACACCTTCTATGTTTCTGTAGTATCTGGCTCCAAGGTGGTAACGCTGCAGGCAAGTGAGCGATTAGTAGAGTGGGTATAGAGCCTGTATTGAGACTTGGAGATCAGCAAAATGGCTAAATTTTCTGGGAGATGAGGGTTTGCAGGAGGAAGAGAGTGTCACTTCATGCTGAGGTCATCCAGAACTAATAACTCAGTGGAGTGGCAATAATGATGCTATTTGTATGTTTGTGCTTCTTCTACACTTGTCTTTATACCTAGTGGCTTACTTGTGATATCACAATAAGTAGGGTAAAAATGCTGATGAGGTATGAAGAGGAATTGAACTAAATATTTCAGTTGTCATGTACAGTAATGCACTGATTTTGTCATCAAACCTAATATTATCATATAGAACATTTTCTAATGAGCAAAAGGAAAAAGAGAGATATATACTTCAAAAATAAAAGTATGAATTGACTATGTTTAAACATGTATAACATTTTCCTACCGTGATTTTTGGTGTTACTAGCTCTGCAACTTGCTTTCCTTGTTTTGGACTCACCATAACCTGAATTATTATTATAATTAGGCAGGCTGACCCTGTATCCTAAGCTGAGGAAACACCTTTAGCATGCAGATGAGTCCTAACATGGACAAAACGTGTCAGTGGATTGCTCTTTTAAGCCTTTGCAGATTGCTTAAGAGGATGCTGGTCATCATATGGTCTTTTGTAAAGCATTGCCATCCTTAACTTCTTTGAGATTATTTACCTATGTTACCCCCGATACATTGCACTATAGGGGCATGTGTAATTTTGTGTCTCTCTATCTATTGGTCTTTCTGTCTGTCTGTCTATCTATCCATCTGTCTAGATATTTAATATTTCTAAAGAAATTATCTCTGGAAACACCAAAAGTGGTATTGCAGACAGGAAATCTCTTTGGAGATATCACAGAAATTTCAGGAAATATCTGATCATGTCAATTGCTGCAACTGTATCAGTCTATCTCTCTGTTTGTCTGTCTGTCTATTGAATCTACTTAACCTAAAATATATATTACTGTATGTTTTAAAAAAAACAAAATTGTTTAGCAACCAATATTTACTAATTCAGTCAACCAATTTTGAAAATGAAACCAATTGAATATGATGATCAGTTTAATAGGTCTGAAAACAATACATACAGTACACAGAAAAGTTAAATGTCAAGAATTGTAAACTTTGCAAATTTGTTCTGAAGGCTGATCTGTATATTCAGATTGTAAGCCTTTCTATGCTGTTCTTTACAGTTGTATGAAAGTTCAATTCTGACAGTAAAAGTTCAACGGAAGCTGAATTTTTACTGTAGCCATATTTCATGAAAACATGATGAGCATTTCATAAAAATCTGCCTCAAAACATGATATTTTCACTTGTATTGTGGATTTATTTTGTAGACAGCATAATGTATTTCCATGAAAGTCACTAATGTTGTATCAATAAAGAAAGAACAACACGTGTGTTGCTAGAGCTGAGAGGAGATTGGTGCAACTGAAATAAAATACTGCTGTAACAGACTCTGATGTAACTGTAAGTACACCTGGTGTAAGTGGGAGGAAGCAGTGGTATAACTGGTGTGGTGAGAAACTAGTGTACAGCATCAAAAGAATCAACAGTAGGAGGACATAACTGTTGAGACACTGTCATAAATCAAAGACAAGACCATAATGCTGGTGACAGTTGTGTATCTCTGAAACAGCTATACCTGTGAGGAGAAACACTGGTATAACAGGGAGGTCACACTGCAATCACTGGAAAAGGACACTACTGTAACTGTGGCATATACCTCTTCCCTGGGCAGAAGCTTCCATCTCAGATACACTATGGTGTGCTCCTCCCCCTGCAATGTAACCTGGCTCAGGATGGCATCCAGCCCATGGTCCAAGGCATCCACATTTACTATAAACTTTAAATCATAATTGGGGCTGTTAAGCATGGGCGAACCACATAATAAGGCAGACTCACAGTCCTCTGTTCAGAGAACATTTTCAGGCATTCTCTTTTTTGTCAGGTCTGTCAGGGGCTTGGCCACATCACTGTGGTGAGGGACAGACCTCCTGTAGTACCCAGCTGTTCCCAGCATTGCCCTTACCTGTTTCTTTGTGGCAGGGGTGGGTTAGGCGTGGATGGCATCAACCTTCACTGGCTCTAGAGGGATGCACCCACTGCCCACATCATGCACAAGGTAGGACACTTTCACCATGCCTACTTGGCATTTTTCCACCTTAACTGTCAGCCCTGTGGCCTTCAGTCTCTGAAACACCTCCCTCACATGCCTGACGTGATCCTCCCATGTATGGCTGTGAATGGCGATATCACCAATGTAAGCCAGTGCATATTCAATTGCTTCAGTCAGGATGCAATCAACAAGCCTCTGGAAGGTTGTGGAAACATTCTTCATCCCAAATGGCATTACTCTGAATTCAAATAAGCAATATGGGGTAACAAAAGCAGATATCTCCCTGGCTGCAAGGGTTGACAGCTCCTGCAAGTAACCCTTCATCAGGTCTGTCATGGTCAGGAACAGGGCTCCCCCAGCCATTCCAAGGTCTCATCTGTTATGGACATCGGGTAGGCATCAGACTCCATACAGCTGTTGAGCCTGTGGTAGTCTACACAGAATAGTGTGGTGCTGTCCTTCTTGGGGATCATGACCACAGGTGAACCAAGGGGCTACTGGACTCCTGGATCACTCCATGAGCCAGCATCTCCCTGAGTTCCACCAGCATGGCATTCTTAGCCCCTCAGGTACTCTGTAGGGGGGCTGCCTCAGTGGAACCTGTTCCCCAGCATTCACATGGTGTTCAGCCATTGTGGTGTACAATGGATTCCCCATGAATATGCCCACAAATGCTCATAGCACCCCCTCTCATGTCCTTGGCCTGGGCTGGTGTCAGCTGCCCTGAGATGGTGAGGTTATTCACTGAGGAGCTCTCCTGGGCTTTCCTGAGGAGGTCCACCAGGGGATAAGCTTCATTCCATTCCTCTGGTGCACTGCACATGGCAAGAATCATTTCCTCCCTATCATACATGGGCTTCATCATGTTCACATGATATACCTTTCTGCCAGTGCCTTCTGTCAGGCAGCCATATTATGTAGTTAACATCACTCAGCTTCCTGATTATGAAGAATGGGCCCTCCCATGCTGCCTGCAGTTTGATGTGTCAGATTGGGACAAGTACCATCATTTGCTGTCTGACTTTGCACTCCTGGGCTCTGGCCCCATGGTTGTACCAGGCTTTATGTTGCTGTTGTGCTGTGGCTAAGTGCTCCTGGGCAAGCCCCATGGCTCCTTAAGCCTGGCCTGAAAATTTGGATGGGCTCAAAAGCAGACTCCCCTTGGGAGGCAGGGTTACCTTCCTATTCATCCTTGACTAAATCTAGGGGCCCTCTCACCCTGTGACCAAACATGAGCTTGAAGGGTGAGAACCTTATGGACTCCTGGGGGACTGCTCTGTATGCAAACAAGAGGTGGGGAAAACATTTGTCCAACTCCCTTTTGTGTTGGTCCACAAATGCCCTGAGCATAGCTTTAAGGGTCCCATTGAACGACTCAACCAGGCCATTTGTTCTGGGGTGATAGGGTGAAGCACGGAGCTGATTTACCCTGCAATTTTCCCACCAACTGGTTATTAATGATGACATGAAATGTGTCCCCTGGTATGACAAATTCTTCTGGGGAAATCCCACTCAGCTGAAGATTTTCAGGCGCTCATCAGCCACCTTTTCTGCCTCAGTGGAGGACAAGGCCAGTGTCTCAGGATACCTGATTACCTAATCCACAACAACCAGTGTGTATCTTTACCCATGTGACTTGGGATACTCATGTCCATGGCTACCCTCTTAAAGGGTTCATCGATAATAGATAGGGGCACCAATGCTGCCTTAGCCTTGTCCATGACTTTCCCAACCGGCTGGTACTGTGGACAAGTCCGACAGTAATTTGCAATGTCTGTGTGTATGCTTGGCCAAATGAAGTTGTTAGTAAGCTACTTTTTTATATGGTTAATACCCAGCTGGCCTGAAAAAGGAATTTCATGGGCCCGGGGTAGAATCTGCTTTCCTTAGTCTCGGGGGCTACCAGCTACTGGAGTACCTCTCCCTCTAGCTCCCTCTGTGGTCTACAGTCCCTGTACAACAGCCCCTTACTCCAATAAACTGACTTTTTACTCCCTTGAAAGGCCTCAGCACTATCTGCTATCTTTCTCAGTTTTTGAAGGGTAGAATCAGCTCATTGTGCCCTGCCAGGCTTTTCCCATCTGAACATCCCCAATTCCCCTTCAGGAGAAAAGCTGCCCCTGGTGGCGACCTCCTCTGCTTGCAGCTGAGGCTCAGGGCTACTACTCCAAGCTAGCCCCTCAACCACACTAGCCACTTCCTCAGCTGCTGAAGGATGGGTCTGAACAGGTTGTATTGCCTCCTCCTCCTCACCCTCAGAAGCTTTCCATTTTGACTGACTATGGGTAGTAACACATACTAGGTTTTTTGATGTGGTCAGAATCATTCCTCATTATCATATCCACAGGAAGATCAGATACAACTCCCACCTCCTGCTGCCTGGCTACGGGTAGTAACACATACTAGGTTTTCCATATGGTCAGAATCATTCCCCATGACCACATCTACAGGGGAGATCAGGTACAGCTTCCACCTCCTGTACCCCATGGCTGCCCTCCCAGCTCAGGAACACCCAAACCATTGGCACTTGGACTCCTGGACCCATGACTCCCTGAATCTTGGAAAATTGCCCCAACAAAATTTGCTCTGCCTTGATCAGATCCTGCCTTACAATGGAGATGGAGGCACCAGTGTCCCTCAATCCCTGTTAACAGAAAAATTTCTTTTGTTCCTAAGCAGGTGCTTAAGGACCCACAGGGTAGCTTTTTGTTTATTCATTGTGTTTTATATGCCACCGAGGTTATCTTGGGAACTCTTTATGGGTCTAATGTAGATTCCCCTGATTTTTTACACAACTAACTGAACTTTTATACACCTATATCTCTCTAATAATTATTATTGGGGGTGATATGAACATTGTTATGGATCCATTAATGGATCATTCTTCTCCTGTGAGAAGTGCCCGCTCTCCGGCTCAAAAAGCCCTTCAAGAGCTATTAGAGCATTATGCTATGTGTGATGTCTGGAGAGTATTACACCCTTCAGAGAAGCAATTTACCTTTCTATCGCCAGTACATAAAACTGCTACGTGCATCGATTATATTTTTCTCTCCCAAACCCTTCTCTTGGGAGTCATAGAGGCCTCTATACAGTCGGTCCACCGTCCGACCACACATTGGTAACATGTCGGTTTACCCTCTCAACTTTCCCTAGGAAATCTACCCGATGGAAGATTAATAACCAAATGTTAAAGGATGCCCATATTGTTAAAACTATCAGTAAACACATAGAGCACTTTACTGAAATTAACCTTCATTCCATCTCCAGACCAGACCTAATTTGGGGCACTTTTAAAGCCTTCACTAGTGGCATGTTAATCAGTATAGTTACACACAGAAAAAAGAAAAAGACAGAAAACTAATATCTCTTCTTGACCAGATCCGCTCAAAGGAATCTTTGCTCTTCACAGGACCTCCTTGTGAATGAGCTTGCTCAATGGAGTTTTCCTGCAATAAACTTGAACTTGAACTTGAACTCTCCCAGAATTTTTCAGAATCAACACAGCAGGAAGTGGTTAAATTAAATCAAAATTATTTGGAAATCTTAAGAGTTAAAGCTGAATTTGCCATTTTGAAAGCCAAGGCACATTATTCAGATCAGGGAGAGAAGGCAGGAAGATTGTTAGAGCTCATAATCAAACAAATGGAGGCGACTAGATATATCCCGTCAATCCACTCCCAGTTAGACAGAATTCTAAAAACATCTCAGGAAGATATTGTTTTGGAGTTCCAGAGGTACTACACAAATTTATATAACCCTGAAGAAAATGTAGTATCTCTAGACTGCCTGGATGATTATTTAAGGGCATCCGGATTAACCTCACTTTCAGATGCTCAGCAGGAAGGACTAGAGTCCCCTATAACACCTGAAGAGATTTCCAGGGTTATCAAAAATCTACCCTCAGATAAATCACCTGGTCCAGATGGTTTCTCAGCCAATTTTTATAACATATTTCAAGGGCAATTATTACCTCTGTTAGTCCCCTTATTTCAGTATATTCTATCAGGTGCCCTTGTGGATCCTACTTTATGGGAGGCTTTAATAGTGCGTATATTGAAACCCAGGAAGAATCCTGAATTATCCAGTTATCATCCAATATCTCTGATATTCTGAATCAGGATATCAAGATATTAACTAAAATGCTAGCGGATCGTATATCGCCAGTTTTGCCCGATCTTATTGGTCCCGAACAAGTGGGATTCATGAAAGGGCGCTCTTCAGTGGACCACCTCCGAACCCTCTCGCACATCCTTTCGTCATCTAGGGATGCTTCTTTTCCAGCTGTTTTGGTCTCTCTGGATGCTGAGAAGGCATTTGACAGGGTAGGTTGGAACTTTTTATTTAGGGCCCTAAATGCTTATAAATGTCCTCAATCCTTTCAAAATTGGGCTAAAACCCTTTATAATACTCCTTCAGCTCGAGTAATGGCTAATGTGGTTATCTCAGAAAGGTTTATGCTACACTCAGGAACTAGACAGGGCTGTCCGCTATCACCTTTAATTTTTAATTTATATTTAGAACCCCTCATCCGCCGCTTAAAATCTTCACCGATTATTCAAGGAATTACTATTCAAGGATTTGAAATTAAAGTATCAGCTTATGCCGACAATCTGTTACTACAGTTATCACACCCGGATAAGTCAATGTCAGTCATGCTGTCTATTATAGTAGAGTTTGCCAATTTGTCCAATTATAAATTAAATATTGACAAATCCCTTGTTTTCCCGCTTAATCATAAAGTGCTTAAATCAAGTGTTGCTGAGTTGGGTATGTCCTGGGCACCGAACTCTTTAAAATATCTAGGCATTCAAGTTGTCAGAAATCCTGCTTTGTTTCAAAAGCTGAACTTGGATAATTTAGTAAATACTGTAGGTGCTGATTTAGACAGATGGGCCAAGTTATCGATCTTGCTTTGGGGCTGAGTAAATTTAATTAAAATGAATGTTTTTCCTAGGATTTTTTTATCCCTTGTATTTGCTTAATAATTGGATACCTATTACCTGGTTCCATAAAATTAATGGTCTGATAACATTTATTTGGGCTAATAGGCAACCTAGGATTGCATATTACCAACTGGCAGCTCCTAAGGATAAAGGGGGTCTCTGTCTTCCACACTTGATTTATTATTATTGGGCAAGTCATGTGGTAAAATACATGAGATGGATGGAACAGATGGGAGAGGCGAACTCCGATGGTTTTTCACCTATCTGGCTCAAAATTGAGCTTTCATTAATCAAACAGAGCAAACTCTCCCCAGCATTGTTATTTCATGTTAGGCCGAGTGCCCTCCCTGTATTGTTGAAATCAACCCCCATTGCAACATCGGTCAGAGTGCACTCCCAGATAAGCTCATTCATGGAATATAATCATATTTTGGATTTAGCTCAACCTATAGAGGCTAACCCTAATTTAAAAATAGGTAATAAGCCAATCTCGCCTAAATGGCTTCCTCAATTAGAAGATGCAAAGCTTTCCCAGCTTGTTGCACTGGATAACTCTTGGCTTCCAGTTATTGAAATACTAGATAAGTTTAATATTCCCAGTAAACTGATTTTTAAAGTTTTTCAGTAAAAACATTCAATAGTGAAAGTGTTTGTGCCGACTCCAACCCTAAGAAGCATGAGAAGTTTAGTGGATGAACTCGTGCTTGCTCCTAGCAGACCTCACTCTGTATCCAGCATTTACAAAATTTTATACAATTATAAATACCCGGCTGTGTTTGTACCAGAGAAATTTTCGACCTCATGTTTCCTCAGTTTGGAGATAGATTGGGCGGCATTGTGATCGAATTGTCATAAGTACATTACGCAGGATAGATTATGGCTTACACAGTTTCATATACCACATAACATATATTATACTCCCCAAAAGTTATACAAGTACGGGCTTATTGATTCGCCCACTTGTTCCCATTGTAAGCAAGCAGAGGGCTCACTTTACCATATATTTTGGACATGTCCTAAGGCCTCCTCCCTTTGGATAGACATCCAATGAAGGATGGATCCCTTGCTGGGTCTTTCTGACTTTTTTATTCCTGAGGTATGCTTTTAGGGGATTACACCCTCATACCAGTGATCCCCAGACGGTATTATATGGTGTTGATTTCAGTAAAGAAGGTAATTCTCCATCATTGGAAGGATGATGGAGATATCTCATATACGGAATGGCTCAAAGAACTGCTCGCCAACCTTAGGATGGAAAGAATGGTGGCTAGTTTAAGTAACAAGATGAATAGATATATGAACATTTGGGAACCTCTTCACATGCTGCTCACTGTTTAGTTGTTTACTATTTAGTGTATTATATATTATTATTGAACTCAATTGTAATTACCAATTTTATAAGTTTGTGCTGCGCTGATTGGGGAGGGGGATCTTAGTGGGGGGGTGGGAGTGGGTTTGGGGGGAGAACAGCTCCAATGTATGCAGGGATGTACTGCCTCCAATGTCATTCACAGGTCAAATTATCAGGATTGGTTCTGTTCTTTTTTGGGTGTAAAATAATAAACTTTGATTTGAAAAAAAAAATCAAGTATCTAGAATGCACAAAGCATACATGAGCTAAAGGCATACATGCAGTAAGACATAGATCAATGTGTAAGAGCTGGCTAAAATGAAGCAGCACAGTGATGTAAAGAAAAAGTACATTAGACATTGTAATAACGTAGCCAGTGATGTTGGGGCCTGCAAGCTAAGACTGGCAGAGCCAAAATGGTAAGTGAATGAACCACTGTAGTATACAGTGCAAGCGGGAAGTAAGAAATTAAAATGTATGTGGGGGGGTCAAGGGCAGTGCAGACATGGAGGATGTGTAGGAATGGAGTAGGGATTTCAGGAAGCAGAAGATGACACAAACTGGACAGAGATGGGGGCAGGATGTTCATACATATTAAATTGCTGCAAGCCCTGGTGCGTTGACGATATGGAGCATGGGGCTTGCAGTGGGGATTGGGGAGCACTGCTGCCCCACCACAGGGGCTAAACTTTGGATGATCAATGTAGTCGCAGCATAAGCCAATAAGAAACTGGGTAATGGGGCTGGGGAGATGAAAATGATGAGCCAATTACTAGTTAAGGGGGCATAAATACAGAATTAAACAAAATCAAGAAACGGCAACAAAAAACACTGAGCAAAGGTAAACAAATGAAAACTAAAACATTGTCTACATAATGTTAAACATTGCTTTTCCAAACAACAATTTAATAAAGGAAATGGAGCCCACTGTGTGGTCTGCCACTGAACTGAATTTTACTTCACAAGAAATTCAGAAAGATGACTTATGCACAAACATTTGTCAAATAAAATTATTTTCAAAAATATAGTCTGAATTTAAAATCTTCTTATCCACTATTAATAAACACAAACACCAAATTCATGCCCTTTCTTTGGGATGGGTCAAAGCATCGATGCTAAACAAATCAACAATAATATCAAGTTATAAAACATCTCCTGATAACTAATCCTAATGAATTTAACTTCTTTATGAGCAGGGTCAAATACATAAAAACAGATAACCTAGAGATAACCTTAAAGGTATCAAGCTGCAAAATAAGTTGACCAATTTTTAAATGGAAAATAAAAATAATGTGATTTGCAACATTTTGCCGAGTGAGTCCCTAGTCAATATTTCTTATAAACGTTATTGTTTCTTCTTGCTAAAATGTTAATTTTGTGTAAAAACAGATTCATGGTGGGTCCCGTGCTCAACTACTATTTGGTGGATCACTTAGCATCACTGTCCAAGTACCCCATTGTGCCACACAAAATGGTGCTGTAAGACATTCTCTGCGCAGTTGCTCACTGCATTGTGACCATGTGGAGAAAGGGGTGGGGCTAGAAGGCAAATAATGCACTGAGCTATGTTTAAATCTCACAACATCCACACACCCATGTTACACACACTGCAGCACAATCAAGGTAGTTGAACTGTTTGAAGCAGGTCTACTGAATGGCACAGGTGTGTGACTGAATTTGGAAGAACTGACAGAGGATGGAGATGAGAGACCTCAAGTACAATCGGTGACATGGGGGAACAGGAATACAGTAGGGAGAATGGGTACTACTGGACACCAGGGAAAGCAACATGGACAGGGAACAGAAGGGGAGCTACTGGAACACCAGTCATGGATAATGAATTGAAGGAAAAATCCAAAAGAGTATAGCCCACAAACAAGACTAGAAGTACAGGGCATGTGGATGGAGGAAGCATTAGTACAGTATCACATGTCCCTGATGTATTACACAAGGAACAGCATAATGTCAGCACCTTCCTCAAGCCCAAAATCACCAACTGCAACACCAGGAGCTGTAAGCCTCAAATCCTTCAAATCCCCTTTGCAGCCCGTCCCAAAGCCAAAGGTTGTTTGCATACAGGGCTACGAGTTGGCTGAATGAGCTGTCTAGTGACACCTCATCCACATCAATGCTTGGAGCATTCAAAAAAAAGCTCCACCACTCCATAACTGGCACCTCCACCTGTGCTTGCACCCCATAACATCTTCATTCCCTATGCTGCTTCTGACTTTATAGGTGTCAGCTTCTGCCCTCTCTTCTTGCATTTACCTGTCCAATGCAACTTCTCATGCACTTGCCCTGTGTCTGTCCTGACACGGCCCCTCGGCTGCCTCACCCTGACCCTCTACACCTATGCCTTCCCCTACCCTCAGCCCTCTCCCCTTCTTGCCCTCTTCCTCCTATTGTTTCTTGAGTTACTCGTCGCTCAGTCTGATTTTGTCAAGCAAAGTTACTATCTAAAACCATGTGCCTGTAACTGTTTTATGTTTTAGTGTCTGTTATCCTGTAACCAGCATGAAGTGGAACCTTTGTAAAAGAGCCTTGGCTCAAAGGTACTTTGTAATCCTAGACACAGATAAATAAATAAATAAATAAATAAATAAATAAATAAATAAATAAATAATGTCACTGTTGAAATGCCATGCACAGTCCTCATTGGGTGTCACATACCAGGTGTTACCTGTCAAAACCCTGAGTGCTGCAACCACGACCATATGCCATCCTTCCTTTGCATTATGATTTTGTAGCATGGGAGACACACACACCCATTGGAGACTGTTACTTTTGTGTCTAGTAGTTTTGGTGGTGGCAGAATGGTAAGTATTTTGCATACCCAAACTGTGACAGTACCTACTGTAACTATGTATTATGCCTCATTCTACCTTGATATTTTCTATCACATTTTTGTGTTCCCTGTCAAACATCTACCATTGCTAACCTGGCTTTCACTACAATTGGCATTGTACTTTCTTTCAGATCCTTTGTATGTTTTTCTTTTCATAAGATACTTTTAGTGCTTATTGTAACATACGATATCTAAATTAAAATAAAATATGTATTATTATACACTACAGGTATTGTCAAAGCAAATTAAATAACTTATGCTGTTCTTGTTGCTCAATTTTCACATTCAGATATGTTCAAAAAATGTAGCCAGGATTTCACCTGTAACAAGTGCAAGACAATGTATGATCTAGTCAACAAAGTATATGAGATAGAGAACTATCTGATGATAATTGTAAAGCAAGATGAGAAAGAGGGCAGTATTAAGAATACCAAGAACACAAGAAATATAAATGAGGAAAATACTGTGGCAGACAACATGATACATCATACCAGTTCTTTGAGGGATGGGAAAACATATGCTTTGAGGACAAACTGACATATGTGCCACTGTTCTCCATGAAAAAAAAGATTCAAGGGTTCTGTGATTACAGTTTTCAAATGTCTTAGGAGATATCACTAGCTGAGCAAATGTAACTCTTCTATATATACAAGGATACAAGGAGTGTAGTACAAGGTGCAAGCAATGTCTTTGAAAGGAGAAAGGTTCAAGGTATGTATCAGGTAGACCTACAGTATACCACAGAATAAATATTATCTTACCTGTCATCACTTTAGTTCTGATTCCCTCTGTCTTATACTCCTTCTGCTCCAGGGATGTTCACACATTCTCCCTTCCCCACCTTCACTCCTCTGATGGCCAGTCAGCCTTCTCCTGTCCCATTTCTACCCATGGAACTTGCTCCCCACCTCTCTCCATCTCTCCCCTTCCCCAGCTCACTTAGACATGAGCTAAAATTCATCCTCACCCCCACCTGCTCCTGTCCTTCACCTCCCTGGTCCTCTCATGTAGGAGTCTATACCATTGCTGTTGTTGAGCCTCCTTTGGGTTCTATCTCAGTCTATATCAGGCTTTTTTTTATTTTCTACATTTGCACTGGTATTCATTCCACATGCTTTGTTCTCTTTATTTGTACATCTAAACTGATCATTGTCTGTTTGCTTAGCTCTGTTTACTTTTTATATGCACTTGCACCATGTTAAATTGCACCTTGCTTGCATTTTACTTTATACCAATCATTAATACTGTTTATGCTTCTACTACTGTATTTTCAGTTCTCTCCCCTCCGGGTCACACCTCAAAATGAGCCTTCTCTCAGTGTACCTTTCCCAGTTACCAGTTTTCAAATGAATAACAAATAAATAAATGGCAAACACTTCCAGAATAAATGTAATCAGTCAACACTGCTTCTACCTTGTATACCATTGTAACAGCAATGCTGTTACAATAAATCCCCCACAGTGACTCAACCCATTCAACACTTGCATTGTCGAATGGGTTGTGGGAGCAATAAATGGATTCATCGACTCCTGTGTTCGGCCATTCTTCACTGACATCTGCCCCCCCCCCCCAAAGATAGGAATCTAAAGGTCTGGGGAGTGTGGGGGAAGAGCCCCCTGGTTGGTGGGTGTGGGGGAGCAAATCCCCCCCCAACAAGCAGTTCATGACGCCAGCTGGTGTTGGGTTCCTCAGCACTTTGCAGTGGTAATGTGATCACCATCAGCAAATACTGTTGCTGTAAAGTCCTTCGACAAATTTCTTGTTGAAGCGACTTGGTGGAAATCTTCTGTCTTCAAGCTTAAACTACATTAGTACATCTATGAGAAGGGGGTGATGATATTCTGACTGAATTGGCATGGGGAAGAACTTAATGCACTTTTGGTCTTTTTTATGTCCTATGTTTGTTTGTTATAAAGTATGGTACACAGCTGTAGCATAATTAAATATTGATTTGTTGGTTGTTGAGATCATTGCATTTGACAGTAGCAAGAGCCAGCAGTTAACGTTAGATGAACATAACATGGCAGCCCTTGTAGGGTTACAACTTTATCATTATCTTATTGAAGATCATTGTGAAAAAAATAGTTTTAATGTTCACTTCTAACTTGTACGTTTATAGCAATACATTACTGTAACAGTTTTTGAAAGAAACATATCTATGAAAGTGACACCAGTACAAAAAGTGACATACAGTATGTTATCAAATGCTACAAGAGAGGAGAAATCATTCCTTGACTAATGGTAGAATATGTGCACATTCTGTTTGCAAGAAGGGCAACCAAATTTACTGCTGATCAAAATACAAAGGTTGATGAGCTCTGCTGAGACACATAAAAGTTTTGACACTCTTACATAGGTCTTCCTAAAATGAGAATTTTTACCACAGAGATGAAATTAAAATTGAACAGGGAGTCAGCTTCATCTATATTAGTAGTCATAGAAAGAAAGACCAATTAATGCTGCATCAATCAAACAGGAAATTTATAGCAAAGTATATATAAATATAGTATATTAGTGCACAAGATGGGATACATTACTAAAATCACAAAAGTAAGGAAAGGTGACGAAAACCCTAGGCTCGACTTTCAAAGCCCTGAGAATGCTGCAAGCCCCTGGAGCACTGAATGTTTGGCACACAGGGATTGTGGCATTCTTCTGACCGGCGATTGGGATTTTCAATCCCAAGCACCCAATGCTGTGAGTTAGATCAGCTTTTCCCTGGTCCAACTTGCACCATTTGGGGGATACTTTTTTAGAGGGGCTTATACCAAATGTCTGGTGCAAACTTCCATAAACTGAGTAAACTGTTGCAACTGCCCCTTATGTACTAAAATCGGGTGCAGTTGTGTCAAAGGAGTTTAGCACAGCTGTGCCATAAAACAAGCTGGATACAGGGCATGATACAAGCCCTGCATCACCCTTTTAAAACTGAGCCTTTTTTTTTAAGCATATATCCTGTGTCCTTGTGTCTCTCAACAAATAATTGGTTGGTTGGTTGATTTATTTAGTTTATAAGAGGTTCCCTACCAAAGCTCAGAGCATCTATAGAAACAAAACTTTATATAAAGCAAACCATGACTAAAACAATAATAAAAAACTAGATAAAATTCCACTGACACAGTATATACATACACAATTCTATTAAAACATTACAGAGAAATATTACATCACATAATTCAGTATATGGGTATTGCAGAGCCAACAGACAAGCTAATCGAAAGATATGTAACACTTGAGTTTATTTTGTTAGGACTGTAGAGACCTGACAGTGTGTACTCTTCAAGTAAAGGGTTCCAGCAGGAAGGGTCAGGGACCAAAATAAAACCTTGTCTGAAGCGGACTTTAAACAGGATGGTGGCATCCTTTGCAAACTCTATCCCTAAGGTCTCAGATGCCTGGATGGCACATGAGGAGTTAGGAACCATTCAGTTATGAGTGACCCAGTTAATTCAAGGCTTTATATGTCACTAAAAGTACTGAGACATAAGTTCACCACTTGACTGGCAGCTAGCCCAGAGTCTGTAACAAGGGAGTAGTATAATTTGACCTCCAGAGTCAGAAACCTTACAGCTGCATTTTGAACTAGCTGCATTTGACACAACTGACCTGCAAGCAAGCCTTTGTACAGTGGACAGCAATAGTCAGATGACAAAGAATGAGGACAGTGACTAGGATGATAAGATATGCAGAATCAAGCAGGGTCCACAGCCTGGAGATATATTTCAGAAGGTAAAAACAGGTCTTGACAAAGGAAGACACTTAAAAAACAAAGTCAATGGACTATCAAGAACTACTTCCAGGTCGTAAACTTCAAAAGTCAAATCTCCCCCAAGGAGGGGGAGACTCAGGCCACCAATATATGCTTTTTATTTCCAAGCCCTAACAATTCAGTCTTGGTTGGGGTCAAAGACAGCTTATTGGACTCCATGAATGCCCTGAGCACTATTCTAATTTCAGCAATAATGATGTCCTGCCAGTAGAAAAGGACACATACAGTTGGGCTTGATTTGCATTGCAGTGAAATTCCACACTGTAATACATAATGATACTTCTCAGAGGTAGCATGTACTCTGAGAACAGCACAGGCAAAAGCACAGAACCCTGAGGAACTCTGCAGTTAAGAGCAACTGGCCTTAACTGACAAAAGACAAGGAACACTGACTGCTCCCTTCCACTAAAGAATGACAACAATAATTTCAGAACAGTCCCAGACAGCCCTCTGAGCTCATCAATTCTGGCTAGCAAACCTTCACATCCTGGTACTGGGTCACTATAGTGCTTCACAAACAAGCAGCATGATGCAATTTAGTTATACTGTAGATCAGATTTCCTACTGTTAAAAGAGGCAACTTGATTACCTTGGTGAAAACAGATTAATTTTGTCACTGCAAAATGTATTTATCTCTACATGTGATAATGGATTTCATAAAAAGCAAAAGAAAACAACTAGAGAAGAATGATTAAAATTATATCATTACAGTGTTTTCAGTCTAAGAGGAGAAGGGAAAGAATGATGAAAAAAACAGATTAGCACAATTGCCTGCATAGTTTAAGCAACAATTTTGATTATAATTGTCATAGTAAATGATGATTTTAAATATAAAACTACATACGCAGCTCTCTCCAGTTTGATTAAACAGCTGTACTACAGAATCCAGCCATACTCTAATCCTGCTGCTGTATTGTTTATTTGCACTAACCCGACACACATGATTGAACAGATGGCATACGTTGGCTTGCAGTACTGCTATCTTGTTAGCTTATTAATAGTTGATTGTAATACAGTCAGCACTGTTCCCCTCACCCTCCACCCAGGATCCATTAAGAAATGAACTGTTCCCAGCTCAGTAATCCTTTTCCATTAAAACTTTTGAAATCAATCAGTAAATAAATACATACATACATACATAAATACATAATAAAATAAAATATTGTCACAATTTCCTGTGAGTATTTTTAACTATCATGTGTTTTTGGACATAAACAGATACCTCATAAACAATGCCCAGCAACTGCTACAATTCCCTTCAATGTGGAAGGTGTCTACCAAATCAAAAATAAAGCTTTTTATTTTGTACATCTGTGATTTTATTTGATTCTGCAGGTATTATATGTGCAATCTACGCTTTGTGAACAGTATCACATTTTTAGTTGCCAGTTGTTTTTATTGAGCATGCATAGCCTATTGTGTCCATAAGATTTTCTTCCCATTTGCTCCTACCACATTTATCTGAAGGAGGGCATTACGGTATCTTAACCTAGACTCCTTCATCTTTGATCTTTGCATCATTAATTGGATGCCTCTATCTATGATATGATGCCCTCTACCTGTTCCATACATGTCTCAGCAGAGTTCATCAACCTTTGTATAGGCTCATGACTCTGCTTGGTATCTCTTTAAGTCTTCACTGTCTTGAGGATCTTTGACCAAAAAAACAAAAAAAAAACAAAGCAGAAATGCAATCCCATCAAAACTGGGCATACTTGGGGCACTCTTTTCTGGATCTAGACTGCTGCCACCCATGAATGGGCTCCTACCATCCCTAGTACCTGGATTCTTTAGACTGGCAAGCATGCAGGACCAAGCAGGAACAACAGTTCAGTGGTGTCCTCTATGCATTTTGGAAGTGCACTGTTTGCGTGTTTTGTTTGTGCCATGAGTAGCACATCAGAAGTGGGCAGATGCAGCTGATGAAGCAACCTCCTGGCCACCATCACCACATAATACTGTCCATCCCTGACCCCAGAACCAGGGGAGTGCACATGCTAAACAAGGGCATAAATTCTCTGGGAGCACTAGTTAATGAGCAGTGCCCCAGTTTTAATAGATGCTGTTATCTTTGTGACTCCTGACCCCCTAGGCAGTCAATCAAAGGTCTGAAGGTTTATAACAAGCTTCTGAAGGACTCTGAGTGAGGGAAGGATAGCAATTCTGGCACATTTTCCTGGACCTATAGGATATTGTGGTTCTAGAGTGACAGTTGTGTGACCAGTGGGTGCTGGCTTCTCATTGTGTATATAAGAAGGAAACTGTGCGAGGGGCTGGCAGATCTGAGAGGTATTTCTGTGGGAGAGGACTTGCCACCTGTTCCAGAGGTGGAGCTGTGCCTTAGTGGACCTTGTATATGGTGTTTGGACTGTTAAGAAAGCTGTTGAGTTACAGAGAGGAAGAGAATTGCAACTGCATGCAAGCAGCCATGAGTAATGATTCAGATGAGACAGTGTGAAGCAAGTGACTGAAATCCGGGCTGCTGATCTATATTCTGAGGAGGCTGTACAGCTAGATGAAGTTGCAAATGTATCTGTCTGCACACAGGAATGAGAGCAGTGTGCTATAAAAAGGTCGCCAGTACATAGAAAAAAGTACAAACTCCAAAGAATAGTGCACAATTGCCAAGAGAAGAAAATGAAAAAGCAAAAACTCAGTTAAATAACCATTTAATGTCCACATCTGTGTGCTCAGCCCGTAGCGCCTCAGCTTAGTGCCTCCAGGGGGTGTTAGCTAACACCCCCTGGAAGGCAATAAGCCAAGGCATTAGGGGCTGAACACAAAGAGGTGGATATTAAATGGTTATTTAACTGAGTTTTTTGCTTTTGAATTTTCTTCTCTTGGCAATCATGCACTGTTCTTTGGAGTTTCTACAGCTAGATGTCAGGCTGCCCCCAAAACTATGGGTTTGGAAGCCTAGACATGAGGGTCAGTCTGGGGCCTCAGCTGTGGAAACAAAGAGAGGAAGGGATGGAAGAGGCAACCAACTGTCCTAAAATAATTCAAGAAGCCAGTCCCTGAGAAAGGTGGCATGAGTTCAAGGAGAAAACCTGACTGAACCAGAGGTACCATGGGAGATCAGGATGTAAGAGGTCTGCATAGACAGAAAGAGCCACCTGGTTGGAGAACCATAAGCATAACTAAGGCTTGTCCTGCCATGGGAAAATATTGTCAGTCTGGAGTTTTTTCAAAGTTGGCTATCAGGTCATACTACAACTACCTTGCCTTCAAAATATTACAGCATTTTCAAAATTGCATAGCCTTTAAATTTTGGAGAAATGAATGTGTTATTTCTTAATTATGACAGAGGAAGTAGTGGGGGGCAAAGACTGTGGGGAGCTTCAAGTATGAGTGGGATAGGCATAGGGGCAAATTAGGTAGAGGAAGAGGAGGGAAGGAGAGATGCCAGAGTCCAAATTGGGTCACAGGTATTGGAAATGGTAAGGAAAAAGGGCAGACTAGATGGTCATACCAGTCTTTTTTTCTGTCAAAAAAGTCTATGTTTCTGTTTCTAATGCCAGCCAACCGACAGCACCACAATTGGGCCTGCTCTGATTCTACACCTGAGGTACCCAGGGACTGAGTGTGAAAGAGCTTATGATTAGCATATAGAGAATATGTTCATTTGCTGAGGGAGAAGGGTAGTGACCTCCAGTGCAGGAGCATCATCAAGTGACCATGCTGTTTTGCTGTGTGAGAACTGGTGAATGGAGGGTTGCTGCCTGGCCAGGCTTCGCTAAGTGCTGTGGGGTAACCAAAATCTTGTATATGTTGCATAAGAGGGCCATGTAGAAAGACTGTGGTCCCACCTTGCCTTGCCATGGAACTAAGGGTTCATTCTTCAGGTTCACCTGAAAGGTCAGCTAAGAAGAGATGACTTCAAATTCTGTTACTTCCTCCATCTTGACCTCATTTACTAACCAATAATTATGCATATTTTGCTGGTCCCATAAACCAAGATTTTACTTTTTAGATCCCATGACTTTAAATATTTGCTGATACTGCCCTCTCAAGACTAATTTGTGTTCTTGGTAATAAAGTAATATCATCTGCATATAATAGAATATGTACAGGTACATTTTCTATCAAAGGACAGACGTTATTTATTTTATGCAGCCTTTTCACCAAGGTTTTAGAATAAAGTGAGAACAACAAGGGGGCTAGAAAGCACCCTTTATTTCTTTAGTAATATGTATTGCATCTGTCACCACACTATCTCAACTAACCCTAACTCGAACGTTAGTGTTACTATGGAGCATTCTCAGTATGGCTAACAATCTCAATCCCCTCGGCATACAAGATTTCACTTAGATGCTCCTTGTTCAGATTATCGGGTGCAAAGCTGAAATCTAAGAAGGCTAAAAACATAGAAACATAGACTTTGATGGCAGATAAGGACTGCTTGGCCCACCTAGTCTGCCCATTTCCCTACCTAGAAGATAAGCTGCAGATCCTATTTAACCTACAGACTATTTCTTCCTACCCCCCACAAAAATTGCCTTGTCTGTCCCATGTATTCTTGAATTCTCCCACAGTTTTAGACCCCACAGCCTCCTCAGGCAGGCTGCTCCATGCATCTACCACCCTCTCTGTGAAAAAAAAAACTTCCTCAAATTGACCCTGAGCTGTCCCCCCTCTATCTTCAAATTGTGTCCACTTGTTCTTGTACATCCCTTTTTCTGAAAGATGCTACCCTCTTGGACTTTGTTGATTCCACTGAGGTACTTGAAAGTTTCTATCATGTCCCCTTCTCCCTCCTTTCCTCAAGGGTATACATATTAAAGCTCCTTTAGTATCTCCTCATATGGCTTCTCTTGCAGACGCTGCACCATTTAAGTTTCCCTCCACTGAACTGCCTCCATCTTGTCTATGTCCTTGCGGAGATGGGGTCTCCAGAACTGGACCCAGTACTCCAGATGGGGTCTCAACAACTGTCTGTACAGGTGGATAAAAACTCCTTTGTTTTCTGCTGGTGATGCCTCTCCCTATACAGCCCTCCCTACTGCCTTCTTACATTGCTTGCCAACCTTAAGGTCATCTGATATGATTACACCCAGGTCCGTTTCCATTTTTGTTGTTGTTACTACCTCCCCCCCATTGTGTAATCTTTCCCTGGGTTTTTGTTTCCCAGGTGCATTATTTTGCACTTCTTTGCATTGAATCCAAGCTGCCATACTTTTAACCATTCCTCCAATCTTGCCAAGTCCCTTCTTATCCTTTCCAAGCCTCCTTATGCATCAACCCTGTTGCAGATCTTTTGTATCATCTGCAAAGAAGCATGTTTTTCCTTCCAGTCCCTCAGCAATGTCACTTATAAAGACATTAAAAAGGACTGGACCCAGTACTGAACCCTGTGGTACCTCACTAATAACCCTTCTTTCTTCAGAGTCTCTTTCACAGCTCTCCTCCTTTTTGTTTTAACATATTTATGAATTAAATAGTCTATAGTAAATTTATGGTCTAATGTGCCAAAGGATTTTTGAAATCCAGCTTGCAAAACTGAGACTAACCTTTGACAAGAGACTCAGTTTTTCTAGTATTGCTGGAATAATTCTTGAAAACATCTTCATAGCAGTACATAACAGCGTTGCTTGTCTATAACAGCATGGATCACTAGGGCTGTGCAGAATGCTTAATTTCTGATGCAATGGATTTCAATGGAATTTTAGAAAATTCCACTGATTTCCATCTCTTGCAGAATTTTGACATTCCGCATGCTAAATTTTGTTTGTAGTTTAATAATCTATAGTTCACCTTAACCGTGGATTCCTTTTCCACAATCTACAGAAAATTATTCAGCAGTTTTCATTATTGATGGAACATTATTTTGCAGTTTGCACAGAAATGCTTCTTGAAATTCTGCAAAGCATTCATGAAGCAGAATTGCAATTCTGCAGCAATTCCAAACAGTGGAAAGTCCCATTCCATACAACCCTGTGGCTCACCCCTTTCTCCTTTTCTTTTGAATATTGGAATAATTAGTTCCAATTCCAACCCTTGGCCACCTTAAGATTTTTTTTTTATTATTATTTCTTTATACTCCTATGTGCCCTGTATCTGCCACTTCCTTCAGGCAGCCATGATCCCTAACACCCACTGACTGTCCTTCCCCTGGAACCCCCTACCTCAGATCACAGCCAACCCTGGGGTAGCTCGGTGTAACCCTTCACTGAGTGGGTACCTCTCCTCTGAGGGGGAAGGTACCAGTAGGGCAGCCAGCACACTCTTTCTCTTGGCTCCAGGGTGCTGCTGAGGCAGTCAGGCTCCACAAGAATCTTTCAGTGGTGTCATCAGATAGTTTGCCATCATCCTGGCCAATCTGGGACATTTTTCCACTTTTGTGGTTCCCCTGACAGCGGACTGCTTCTTGTAATTCCCCCAGTCTCCATCGGGGGCCACTACAGAGCAAGCCATCACTCTAACCTACCTCTGGGGAGGACAGCAGTCCTTTAGATGCTCAATCCTCTCCTGTCCCCGCCGACCCCCAGCGACCTGAGTCCATTCCCGAACCCTGGTCGTGGGTGTGATTTGAGGTAAGGCACCAGCGCCTCAGCCCTCTGCACCACAGGGCTGGCCAAGATTGTATTTTTAATTTAAGTAAACAAGGGTGCAACAATTTTCACCCACCATTCTGGAGCTACTTTATATATTTACACAGAGATCATGTTAATAACCAGAGATTTGTTATTTTGTTGTTGTTGTATTGCCCATAAAACTCCTACTTGAGTAACTTCTGGCCTTGATTGTACTACAATATTAGGTGCTATGTTTACATCCTTTTGAGTTTTGTAAATGTGTTCAAAGCTGAGATTTATACTTTTCTTTTTTCCTTTTGAATTAATGTATATTTGTATATTTGGTCTAATATGTGCCTCCCATGTAACCACATTAAAATTACTTTTACTGAGCTTGACCACTATTATAACCAATCATCTCAATGTTTCACATTCTCCATCAAACCAGTTGTTTAATCTTGGAACTCCTTGTTTATTTAAGATACTATCTTCTTTGCCAAAACACCTAATACAGTATTAAGAATTTTTTCAAAGGCATCTTATGTGTTATTTGATTCTCCACAAATGGACACATCTTTAGTATTCAGGATTAGGTGAGCAAAACCAGAAATTGTCTCATTTTCATTTAGTGGATCCATAATTTTGTCCTGGGAGAATGAGCTCCATATATTTTTTCTTTTCTTTAATACAATCATATTTTGATCTGCATTTCTGGGGGCTTCGACCAAATGTGCCTTTTTTGTCAGAATATTATTATATTATTATTAATAGAAAATCAGATTGGAAAATGATCACTCTCCCATGACACTATCACTGCAGATTCTCAGACCATAGGATAGGATAGGATAGACAAACACGTCTATAAGTGCAAGATCAATTATCAAACCCCCATTTTTGGTGGGTAGGTGATATTTCCATGTAGGTCTCTCATTGTCCTCCAATTTAAAACCCTTAGTCAATTCTATGCAACCAAATCCAGCAATTGTTTCCCCCTACAATTATTATTTTCATCTAATTGAGTTTCTTAGTGGTATGGCTAAAATGTCATCAATTTCCTCACTTAACTGAATATGTTTATAATCTATTAGTGATTCTGTCATTTGCATTACCCATAATATGGATTGGAACTGATTTGTGTTTATCATTTATAGTCATAAGTCAATATGTCAATAATTCAAAGGCTACTACTTTTTTATTTACACCTTTGGCAAAATACACAGATACATACAGGTTCTATCACCTCACCTAGCAGTATGCACAGAAAGTATGGATAACCCAGTTACAAGTTTTTAGCATCTTTAAATAAGTTAGTTGCAATCAATGTTACCAACCCTTCACTATGGCATCCATATCTGGCTGATCTCTTTGCTGGAATGTAAAATTGTGCAATATCCTTCCACAAGACTCAAATTTACATTTTCTAACCAGGTTTCCTGTAACATAAGCACTGAACAGTTTTTAACAGAATTCAACCACCTCCTATCTTCCAATTTCCCATTCAACCTCATCACATTCCAGCTAAATACATTTATAACATTTGATTCCTCTCCAGGTTCTATAGTACGAGTCATTTCTGGTCATTGAATACTGTCTGGTTCTATTACTAAAAGCTCCCCATCAGCTTCCTCCCAAAGTACTTTGCATTCATCTTTACCACTCTGCACTAGTGAAGATGTAGCTAGTGCATAAATGGTACTAGATTCTAAAATTAGACTTGTGTTAATTCTAGTCCCATGCTGCTTCCTCCATCTTGTCAATTTGCCAGTATCCTCCTCTGACTTATTTCCAAATGAGTAAAAGATCTCTACAGGCCATAGATATTCAGCTGTTGCTTCCTTTTCTTTGTTGTACTTTGTTCTTAGCTTTTTTATTCAATTGTGTATGTTCTGTATTGCTAGTCGATTCTTTTGGACATACCTGTATTGAATTCTTATTCTGTCCTGACTGCCTCAGTGAGACATCTAAGTTATAGAAACATAGAAAGATAGGGCCCGATTCTAGAAGGGGGGCACAAGTTGCCACTGAATGCAACTTGTGCCACCCTTACCTGAGACATTGATCCTGTGCCCTATCCTAGTAGGGGCAGGGTCATCACAGCTAAGTCCTGTGACTTGCAACATGCAGCCAGGTATGCTGAACTGTGGGAATATGTGGTAAGCATGTTGCAAGCTTCAACAGCAGGGTGGCATGGTCATCCCTTCCCACCCATGCCCCTACCTCTTAGTCGCCAGCCGCAAATGGGGCGGATAGATAGTCCTGGTAGTCTAGTACCCCCTGAACTGTACATAAATAAATAAATGACTCCCCATTGCCCTGGTAGTCTAGTGGCCCCTGGAACTGTACATAAATAAACAAATCCCTGTTGCCCTATAGGCTAGTGGCTCCCACCCCTGCACTGTACATAAACAATGAAAGAATCCCCATTTCCCTGGTAGCCTAGTAGCCCCCTACCCCCCACCCAGCTGTGCCAGCCTACCAAGCACCCCTCACCCATCCCCAGCCGGTGGCTGGCACAACCCACCTCTCACCTCCATGGCCAGCTGCTGACTGAGTGCAGTATTAACACTACTGCACATATGCACTCAGAAATTAATTTCTGAGCATGTCTGTGCAGTAGCACTAATACTGCACTCAGTCAGTGGCTGGCCGTGGAGGTGAGAGGTGGGATGTGCCAGTCACTGGCTGGGAACAGGTGGGGGGTGCTGGGTGGGCTGGCATGGCTGGATGGGGGGGCCACTAAACTACCAGGGAAATGGAGATTCATGTATATGTTTAGATACAGTTCAGGGGGGCCACTAGACTACCAGGAAAATGTTTTTTTTTTTTCATTATTTATGTACAGTTCAGGGGTGGGGGGCCACTAGCCTACCAGCAAAATGGGTATTTGTTTATTTATTTATTTATGTACAGTTTGGGGGGCCACTAGTCTACCAGGGAAATTGGGTTTCTTTCATTATTTATGTACAGTTCAGGAGGTGGGGGGCCACTAGCCTACCAGGGAAATGGGGATTCATTTATTTATTTATGTACAGTTCGGGGGGACACTAGACTTCCAGGGTTGGATTATTGCCACATATGCGGCAGGTGACTCACAATTTGAGGCATGGTTGGGAGAATGGCAGCGCCGCCCGGCTGGGCTTCTGACAATGGTTGTTTCAGGGGGCTGGGGGTACAGGTTGCCCTATGGGGCCCTGATGGGGTGTGCTGGGCATGGGGGTAGGGAAACTATGCACTGTCCTCTGGACAGCCAATGGCTCTACAGGACCCCCGGGGCATCCATACATTATGCCAGCTAAATGCTAGTGTAACGTACATTGCTGGATCACCTCCATGGGGTTCTTGTAGAATCCCGATGTGGGCACTTTATGGCTGACCTTCAAGAATGGGGTTCAACTGCTGCCATAAACCCCCTAGCACCATGTTGCACTGGGTTTATGCGGCATAACTGCTGTTTGGCACAAGTGACCTACACGTCGCAACTGCTGGCATAAGTTGCTACATGCACCATTCTACTTGGTGCAACTGCAGTTACGCCAGGTGTAACCTTTCTAGAATTGGGTCCATAGACTTTGATGGCAGATAAGGACTGCTTGGCCCACCCAGTCTGCCCATTTCCCTAATAGAGATGTTGCAAAATTAAATTTCACCAGATAAATTGCTGCAAAATCATCAATTTCACAACATAAAACATGTTTTGAAATTCCACCATTCTGCAAAATTTTCACCAGCTGCTAAATTGTGAAATTTCACCCAAAAAATTTGAAATTTTGCCATGAAAGGCACAATTTTCCAATTTTTGCTCAAATTTCACCTGCATTTCACTGTTTTGCAGTGAAATTTTGTGTTTTGTGGGTGAAATTTTGCATTTCACCAGCAGAATTTCACATTTCACACCAGTGAAGTATTTCGTGAAATGTGTAAATTTTGTGAAATATTTAGTGTTCTAATTTCACACATCTCTCTTCCCTACATATTGGACAAACTGCAGACCCTCGTCAACCAACAGCCCACATTTTCCTATCCCCCATCAGAATTGCCTTATGTCTGTCTTATGAATTCTTGAATTCTCCCACTGTTTTTGACCCCACAACCTCCTCCAGAAGGCCTTTCCATGCATTCACCACCCTCTACATGAAAAAATAGTTCCTCACATTGCCCTTGAGCCATCTCCGCTCTATCTTCAAATTGTGCCCCCTTGTTCTTGCACATCTCTTTTTCTGAAAGATGTTACCATCCTGGACTTTGTTGATTCCCTTGAGTTAATACCCATGTCTTTAAAGCCTTTTACATTCTTAAGGAGAAATATATGAATGCCACAATCTTTTAGGGTAATGTATATCAGCCTTTTTCTTTGCCATTCTTGTGTCTATACATTGTCTTCAAATCTGTCCAGCCAGAGATGTTGTCCATAACACATTTTAAGTGTGAATGGTGTTTCATTTTTTGACTTTGGCTGACCCTTCAAATATAATATTAGGAGCAGCCCTACTCTCCTCATAAGAATCTCCCTTGTTTCCTTTTCTGTTTCTGTCATTTTATATTATACTTTTGTTTATCTTCATATATTTGTTCACTCTCTTCATCCCTTTCTATGGCAGTATGCAGTGCTTGCTTTTTATCTATACTAGGACAAAATGTGACCTTTTTCACCATAAAAAGATGTCTGTCTAATGTTAGGCTTAACATTTTTTTTTCCAATTCCAGGTTCCATTGCCTAGTTTATATCCAAACTTTCATCTCTTCTCATAGCTGCATTGTTTGACTTGTTATCTTGAGTTCTTTACAATGAGGACACATTGCTATACAATGAGGACACATTGCTATTTCTGCACTAATTAGTTGTTCAGCTTTAAATGTTAAACATTGAGTGCTTGTACAGTGCATGCTTCTTGTAGTGGTTACTTTCTGTTCAGTAAATGGTAACTTAAAATATCATGAAAATCTTTATTTGAATGTGCAGGAATTTTCCTATCACCAATTTAGATTGTTTGGTTCCATGGCAACTAAATTAAAGCACTTAAAATAACAATAGGGCTAATTAAAATTAAATAGCTAGCAATGTTGTCAGGTCCACTATTTAAGGACTATACAATGCTGCTGTAACTCCACTCCCTAAAGATGTCCATGTATTCTGGCTAAAGAACTTTTTTTTTTCCTGTGTATCTTACCTGTGGTGTGAGTATTAGCAATGTCTAAAATGCAGCTTTTTATTTGTATTCTAATTAAGTGCAGTTGCTTTTCCAGAGAACAGCTTTCATATGTTTCTTTACTGTTGTTATAATGGATATCCACCCTTTAGTATTTCTAGTTTTACCTAAGCTTTGCACCAACCTGTTGTGTGAATGTATTGCTAATGGCAATCAATGGTTTGGTGTGACCGCACACCATGACATTCTCAGAGTTGTTTCAATATTGGGAAAACACATATATGATAATGCCAGGCAGTAGTGTTTTCTGTGTGGAGAATAGTAAATCTGTCAGTGGATGCTGTATATATCTGTCCCATACAATAAACTCAAGAATGAGTGTATCACAGGACAAAGCCAGTCAGGTGATGGTGGAGTGAACAGTTTAGACATGGAAACATGTTGCCTTGGTAACACACATGAATGTGTAAATAAAAGAAACTTTAAGCAACAAAAGAGCCCAACAAATGTGATTCTTGAGACTGATGACTTTAATAATATGAAGAATTTTTTTTAATCTGCAAATTTATACGACTGAGCACAATCTTTTGTACATCAAGTTAACTTTAATAGCCAATCTAGAAAAAGGTTGGATTCTACATTTGTTTATTTTTATTTAAGTCTTTGGTAAAGGGGTAAGTGCACTGATCCAGGATGGCCATTTTCATGCATGACTGGGGCCTCACAGGTGGCAGTTACAGAAGTAGTGACAAGTTATACAATGAGAACAAGCCATGTGAATATACAAACATCATTGGTGAACAAAGTGGATATACAGACATCATTGGTGCACAAATAAAGTTATATGGGTAAGTAAAATTGATCAGATACTGAAAAACTGATCAGTACATCATGATAAGCAACAATTATTTTACAATTATTTACTAAGAATAAGTGGCCAGTGCAAATTAATGCATGGTGTAAAACAAACAAACAAACAAAAAACATACAAGACAATAGCCAAGTGGGAGAGCACAAGATGCAGTCAGTGAGGGATGTAAGACAGAAGAAGTCCAAAGAAATGAAAGAGGATGGGGAGGCCAAAGCAGCCCAAGAGGGAAAAGTCAGAAAGAAAGGGGTGAGGGTTATCCAAGCTAGCAACGGCATGTGGCCTCATCAAGCAGCCAGGATTTGATATGTGTCTTGAAAGTGGCATGGGAGTCTAGAGAGCTGATAGCCATGGGGATTCTGTTCCACCAAGTGGGAGCAACTACAGATAACACTCTGCTACCCATAGCCGAGGAGACTTTCAGTATATCCATGGGGGGGCTGAGGATGCATGCAGGCACCTCGAGGGAGTTCTGGTCTTGAGTAGAGACATATAAGGGAGGGCATTACCATGCCTGATGGTGCTGTCCAGGAGGCAGTCAAGCCCATAAATCAAATCTTAAGTGTAGTGGGACCCAGCCAAGAGTCTGGTAGAGGTGGCAGTGGTGAGTCTAACAAGGTGCCAGGAGAGTGAAATGACATATGTTTTTGTACATGGAGCAGAGGCACACACGCAAGGCTGAGGATATGTGTGTGAGTAAATAGGGGAGCAGTAGTCAATCAAGGGTAACGGGTTGCCTTGGGCAATAGCTAAATCAGCTTCGCTGGTCAGGAGAGACATTTATCCAATAAGCTTCACCAAGTTTCTGACCTATGCAAGGACAGTTTAACTTCATGTGGCATTGATGAGTTTGAGTAATGGGGTGACTGCCAGGAGGCAATTAGTGAGTGCTTGCTAAAAATCATGACTCATCATTAAAGCTGAAGAGAACAAGTGTGGCACAATTCTAACAGCAATAGATGCTGCTGAAATGAGCTTTCTAAATGTAACTAAATGAACATCAGAGTGTTGCTAAAGAAGCTACATGACAAAATTGAAAAATATGAAGAACTTAAACACAGAAAGCAGTCAAAGTTAGATTGTGAAGCTGCAGATTATAAAAATAAGATTAGTGTATGCCTGGAAGGAACAGAAAAGATCAAGATCAAGAAGTAAAAGCAGAACAAGGTGAAAACAGAGGGAAAGTCATAAGAAAGACAACACCAGTAGAGTAGCTATCTAGCTAGCTGAAAGTAATCAGTGAAACAGTGTGTTTATCTCACAGTAGCCACCAAAGTAGACAAGAAAGTCTACTGTAGAAGAGGAATGAGGAGAAGTTGTACAGGAACAGTGAAATGTATATGAGGAGGAAGAAGAACTAAAAGCAATTAATTTTTTAAATGAGCCTTTGGCTGATGCAAATATTAAACTTTTGAGTTGTAGCCTCTCCTTCATTCCAGCCACAACAGTGGATCTATTTATGATTTTTGTGGACATCTTTAAATTGAACCAAAAATTACAGCATGAACTATATTTTTCTGAACAAGATACAAATGTAAACTTTCAAACAGTTAACATTAAAAGCTGCCAAGTGGGTCATTGTTTAACAGTGTAGAACAGGATGACGTAAATGTAAATGATTTAGATTTAAAAATGTTGGAAACTGACATTTTAAATACTGTAATACTGATGATAATGACTACAGTGAATTTTCTGAATGTATAGTAGATGAAATTGACATTGATATTGTTTTATATCAAGATAATAAGAATGGGAATACTGATATTGGACCTATAGCCTTGGCCAGTAAGTCCTTGCAAGAAGAAAGAAAGTTTGTTTCAAACAAAAATCATATTTCTTCCCCAATATACAAAGGCATGCATTAAAATATATAGAGACTTGGGGCCTGATTCTCAAAGCCCTACATTTGACATAAGGTGCCTGCACCCAACATGAGTGGCACATGTGGCGCCTTGCATCAAAAACAGCCCCTTAAGCTATTCTCGAAAGGGTAGCCTGTTAAGATGGCAACTGGTCAAAATGGAGCCTTGAATTACAGCACCAACCTTTTCAGTGACTGGCGGTTCCCCCCATCCCCAAAGTGTGCCCCCCCGGAGTTGGAATATATAATGAGGGTGTGTGGGGGATGCAGGGGGCTTAGACGTTTTTTACAATTGTTGCCTATGTGGGGTTGGTGCCGTTTTGACCAGTCACCTTATAGCAGTCATCATTCTGACATGGAACCCTCAAAAGCAGCCTGCATCAAATGCAGGATGCCTTCACCAAAGGGGGCTTGTGTCAGCCTTGCGCCACTAACCTGGCTGTGGCATGGTGTGAGGGGGACATCCAGCTGATGCAAGCCGCCACATCACTATAATGGGATTCTCAAAACTGTCCTGGGGGAGAATTTCTAAGTACCCTTAGGCCAGCCAGGGTTGATCTAAGGGTACTTAGACTATGTCCTTCTGGGCAGTTGTGCAATTTGCAGCAATGTGCCATGGGTCTACCCTCCCTGATCCCCCATTAAACACAGACGCCCTCCCTGGTGGACTTGTGGTCCCTCTTCCTGATCCCCATAAACTGCACATATTGATGTGTTGAATTGTAGCCGCCCTCCCTAGCGGTCTAATGGCCCCCCTCCTGGAACCCCATGCAGCCCATATTACTTAAGAAATAACCTGTCCCCCTCATGGCACAAAGTGCCCCCATCCCTAATGCCACTTTACTATTACAATATTAAAATGGCATCCGCATCCCACTGTTCTGCCAACTCAAACCAGGCAGCTATTTACCATTCACACTCACATGCACACAATAACAGCACAATAAGTACAGCAAGCCAAAGCTTTATTATAACAAAATATAATACATCACCGATTCAACAAAGCATCATCCAAGCCCTCTTCCAATGGCTGGGAAGCCCCCTTGTCAGCCTGGCTAGGAGTCTCACGAACCGGGAACTGGCCCCACAGCGATGCGTCCACCCTGCAGGAGAGGCTTCCAACCACAAAACTTAATACATCACCGATTCCAAAAGCTACATCCAAGCCTGATCCAATGGCTGGGAAGCCCCCTTCAGCCTGGCTAGGAGTCTCAGGAATCGGGAACAGCTCCTGCAGCAATGCGTCCACTCTGCAGGTGAGGCTTCTAACCAGACGGCAGGATTTTCCCAGTATTAATACCTTTTATTATTCTTCTAGAAACATCCAGCAACATCTGCAAGCACCTAGATTGTCACGTCAGCACACTGGCCAGGTGCCCAGAATCATGCAATCCCAGTACAAACATTTGTTATCTAGATATTTCTCACATATTTGCTAAGAGGCAACATCCCGGACACTTGGCCAAGCGCCCAGAACATTGCAAACTTAGCAAATACAATCCTACACATTCCTTTGATTAACATCCAGCCTTTGATTATTGTATCAAATCCTGTGCAAAAACAAGTTGCATTATATTCTTTGATTACTATACTATACAAAATGGGATAACAATAATCAATACAATATATACATATATACATATCACCCACCCCGATCCATGCTGCCATATTAATAAATTAATAAAATACCCCCTCTCCATCCAAGATGCCACAGCATCATTGTACTGAATAGAATGCCCTGGTTCCCAATGCAGCTGCTACCATAATAATGCAACTGACCCCCATTCCCTGGTGATCTAGTTGCCCCCCAGCTCCCCACTCCAGCAGGTAGTTCCCACCAACCAGCCCACCCATCCCATAAGAGAGCCTGCACTGGCACATCCCTCCTCTCACCTCCACAGCCAGTATTGACTGAACTGTCATTACATACTGTACAGTAAAGCAAATGATGGTTCATTCAGCATCAGCCATGGAGGAGAGAGGAGGCTGTGCTGGTGCCAATTCACTTAAGGGATGTGGGGCAGCTGGGTTATGAGCACTACCTGCTGGGTTAGGGGGCTTGGAGGCCACTAAATCACCAGGGAATGAGGGTCAGTTGCAGTATTATGGTAGCAGCATCATTGAGGACTGGGACATTCTATTCAGTACAATGATATGGTGGCATCAAGGATGGAGAGGGGGTATTTTATTAATTAATTAATATGGTAGCATGGATCGGGATGGGGTGTGGGTGTCATTTTAATATTGTAATTTTAAGGTGGCATTGAGGACGGGCAGCACTGTGCACCATGAGGGGGATGGGTTATTTATTAATTAATATGGGCAGTATGGGGTTCTGGGAGGGGTCCACCAGGAAGGGCTGCTGTATTCCATTATATTCATAAGTGCAATTATAGGGATGGGGAAGGGGGAGGCACTAGACTACCAGGTAATGTGGGTACGATAACTTAATTCTATGTGAGCACAAGGTGGGCACTATTTATATCACCAATGCCAGTGGACCCAAACATGTAATGACCACTAACATGGAGGATCAGGGACCACTTGCCCTTGCCACAAGGAGCCTGTGGCAAACCCTCTCATGCACCATGTGTTTTCTGCATGGGAGAGGCTGCTGTAAGAGTGGGAACTTAGCCGCTGGGACCCATTCTGTACCAGAATCTGGTGCAGGGTTCCTGGTGCACTGGGCTTCAATGTAAGTTGCTGTTTGCTGCAGCATGCACCAATCCAAGCCTGGTTTGAGACTCGTGCAATTGGTGAGGAAAGATGTAAGTATGATTTTTGAAGAAAATGTGAAGTCCACTCACCACACCATTACCACCTTGGAAAACAAACCTTAATTGAATTAAAAAACAACAACTGCATTGAAAATTAAAAAAAAAAAACATTGTGGAAAAGGGGGAAATATTGTGGTCATGTCCAAAGAAATGTATGAGAACATGATTTTATATCTCTTGTAAGACTGTCACAGTTGCACCAATTTGAGAACAAATCTGACTTTGAGATTTACAGGTGAACTAGTGGAACTCCTTCAGTTTGCATATGGTTTAGGAGAGATTTTATTTCAGGAACTAGAATATCTTAAAGTAACATGTTAAATTGTTCTGACTTTACATGCACTTCCTAAATGCCATAAGAAATATAGAACTACCCCCAGAATGTCTAATAGTGTCAAGAGTTGGTTCGTTAAGAGATAATTTTGGGGGGAATTCATTGATTTTGTTTTCTTCAGAAAATTGTTATAACCAACCCATAATATGTAGCAGACTGTGGACATTGTGGGAATGCTAGAAAATCTTAAATGGAAACAGGGAATAAGAGAATGGTTATTGATGTGGAGAAAGAGTTTGTATACATTGGTAAAACACAAGATGTAAAAACACAATGCCCTGTAGATTTATAATGGTATCTTTGACTATATTCTGAAGTATAATTACTTTTATTTAATAGCAAATTTTATATTCAAGCAAGGGGTACAACAATGGGGGACAGCAAGCTCCCCAGCTATATTCACTTTAAAATGGCCATATTTGAAGAAAAGCATTATTTGCCCTTCCCTCCAGGCAAATCCACACACACACACACACATGACATTGTTACATGGATACATTTTATTGATGATGCTCTGTGTGTGGAAGGCACTGATTAGGAAGGACATAAATGATTTTGTTAACAGAAAACAGAATATGGGACAACAATGAAATTTATGCAGGAGATACTGTAGGCTACATTTGAGTGGGGAGGGGAAGGGGGTACTAAGCAGATGGTAGGGGAATACATAGCTATGAAGGTGGCTTTAAACTAGGTGGGGGGTGGCTAGTGAACAGATGGTAGGCATGCAAACCAAGAGAGGGGAGCCAAACAAGCTTACCCCTTAGGCTAGCGGGGAGGAACTTGGAGTAGTGTCACAGGGGGACTAGGAAGGGATTCATTCAGGGAGGGGAAGGGCAGGGACAGGTTGGAGGGTGGTCTCACTGAAGGCAAGAAGCCTTGGTAACAAATCAGGGGAATTACAGACTCTCTTGGCAATTGGAACAGTGGACATTGCGGCCATCATGGAAACGTGGGACACCCAGTACCAGGAATAGGATTTTATTGTAACCCCAGGCTGGTATGCCATTTGTATCTGACAGCTGTACCAGGTGGGCTGGGTTCGGGGAGGTATATGTCACTCGGCACATAGGCTAGGTTTGGCTACTCTGCACAGGGGCACCCAAGTAACTCCGGACAAATGAAGCAATAAATGTAATGTCCTATACTAGAAGTGGGATTCTAAAGTGTGGCTTTTATGCACATCCAAACAGAATAAACAAAGCATAGATGGACCCCCATGGGGCTACACTCCTGGTAATGCAGATTAAAAGAGACCAGAACACATAACATCACTTTAGCCCTCAGGCTCTACAACACACTGGGCACACAGCTGGACTTGTATGCTGCTTTGGGTTACACAGCCCGAACTTGTACACTGGTCTGGGTTTTCCTTGGCTCGACTCCCTTGCCAGCCACTTGGACACCTTCCATACTTCATGGAAACATTTTCTGTTGGCTCCCTAAACCACCTAAGAGCACCTCGGCTCCTTCAGGGAATTTTCCTTTCAATCCCACGTCTGGGTACTTTCCTCAGGCACTGGCCAAGTACCTGAGGGAAAGCAAAATGTGTCTCAGAACAAATCCATAGAGGTGAATTTGGTTACTACTGATGGGGGGGGGTCTCCCACCTTTCGCTCCCACAATTCATACCCGGCCATTTCTCTGGACTGTAAACACCTCATCCTTTAACACTTTGCTGTGTAGATTCTTGCTAAATGTATTTCACGTTCCATCTACTTGTCTTGCTTCCCATTTGTGTTGGACTTGAACATACTTAAATTAAGTGGCATTGTCCATTACTCTAGACCCCCCACTGGTTAAGCAGTCCAATCCCCACATTCTTCCAACTGCACTTGGCTGTCTTTCCTGACCCCACAGTAACAGTCCCTTTAGATTCCTTCTGTTCAGGTGAAAAAACACTTGGCCCTTTTTCAGAGTGAACTCACCCTTTGGTTGCAGGTGCCCCACAGGCATTTCCTCATCAAGGAATCTTCCTCTCAGAGCTTCTGGTGCCTCCGCACAACTCAAACAGGCAGCTTCTCTCCACTAGCAGGACCCAGGGGGTTTGTCCCTGGAAAACAGGCTGACCCTTCCCCCTATCCCCTCAGGGATGGGGCTCTGAACCATTGAGAGTGGTCTCCACCACTTCAATTACCAGTTCCTGTGTTCCTCTTCAGGTGGAAACACACACCTTAAAGCAAAATGGCTCTGAAACAGAGCTTAAAGCTCTGACAGCCTGCACAGACTCTGCTGCACTACAGTCTCTCCCTCTGACTGCACACAGACTGGCTTCAAATTCCCCAATGTTCTACTCTAACTTTCAATTGCAACATTCCAGTGTGGCTTATGCAGCTGAGACAGTTCTAAAATGATGTCATCCTTCAGTCTCAGCTGAGACTGAGAACGGAGTGAGACAGTGTGAAATCCATTTAACTGGAGTTTCACAGGCTGCCTTCTCTGCCTACCACTAGGTCTTACTGGGATTCTAGTAACCCCAGGTAATGGGGAGGGGTTACATTATGATCCCAGGGTATAGGATATTCAGGAAGGATAGGGTTAGGAGAAAAGGGGTGGGCATCAATATATGTACTGGAGGGGAAAGGTGCATAAGGAAGGAGGGGGTAGAAAGGATGAACACAGGCCCAATGGATGCAGCTTCAAGACTCAAAACATAGTACACTGAGGATGGCGTGGTGTACAGGCTGCCTGCCCAAGGAGAGGATCTGGATAGGGAGTTAGCAGAACAAATCAGAAGAATCTGTAGGAAAGGGAACACTGTGGTGGTGGGTGACTTCAATCTATCTGGGATGGAGTGCAGCACCCCAACCACTAAGCGAGCAAGGAAGCACGTGTTACTAGAAGAATTTCAGGACAGCTTCATGGTGCAGTTGGTCAGTGAACCAACTAGACCAGATAGGACTCTGGACCTGGTTCTATCAAACGGGGAGGCTGCAAGGAGTCTGGATGTGGAAGACCCTCAGGCTGGGAGTGACCACCACATGGTATGCTTCATGCTCAACATGGGCATGGAAGCAGGAGGTATGGGTACAAAAGTGATAGACTTTAAGGATGCGGGCTTTAAAAGGATGGAGGAAATTTTAGTACAAGCATCTAGCAGAAATTCAACTGCGTATGGATGCTAGCCAAAAATGGGATATTATTAAAAAAAGGGCTGATGGAGGTGACTGGGACATGTACAAGAACAAGGAGTAAGAAAGGATGGGCAAAAACCCCAGCTGGTGGATGCAGGAGGTCATGGATGGGGTGAGGGCCAAAAAATAAAGGCATTTTGGAGACTCAGGAAATGAGGGGGGTGAGATAACAGGGAGGTGTATGTGATGAAGTCCAGGGAGGTTACCAGACTGGTCAGAGTGGCCAAGGTTTCCAGGGACCAGAGACTGGCACAGGACATAAAAGGTGGAGAAAAAAGACTTCTTCAGATACATTAATGAAAGATGAAAAAACAAAGATCAGATTGTGAGGATTAGGAAAGGCGGGAGCTAGAAACATAGAAACATAGAAACATAGACTTTGATGGCAGAAAAGGACCACTTGGCCCACCCAGTCTGCCCATTTCCCTACCTACTGGATAAGCTGCAGATTCTAGTTAACCAACAGTCTGCTTCCTGCAACCCTGCACAATAATTGCTTTGTGTCTGTCCCAAGCATGTTTGAATTCCCCCACTGTTTTAGACCCAACGACCTCCTCAGGAAGGCTGTTCCATTTATCCACCACTCTCTCCGTGAAAAAGAATTTCCTCACATTACCCCTGAGCCATCCCCCCTCTATCTTTAAACTGTGCCCCCTTGTTCTTACACATCTCTTTTTCTGAAAGATGCTACCCTCCTGGACTTTGTTGATTCCCTTGAGGTACTTGAACGTTTCTATCATGTCCCCCCTGTCCCTCCTTTCATCAAGGGTATACATATTAAGCTCTCTCAGTCTCTCTTCATATGGTTTCTGATGTAGATCCTGCACCATTTTAGTTGCCCTCCTCTGGACTGCTTCCATCTTGTCTACGTCCTTGCGTAGATGAGGTCTCCAAAACTGCACACAGTACTCCAGATGGGGTCTCACCAACTGTCTGTATAGAGGGATAATCACTTCCCTTTTTCTACTTGTGATGCCCCTTCCTATGCATCCCAGTATCCCCCTGGCTCTCCTTACTGACTTCTCACATTGCTTACCCACCTTTAGGTCATCTGATATGACTACTCCCAGGTCCCTTTCCATTTTGTTGTTGTTAGTACCTCCCCTGCTATTGTGTACTCTTCTCCTGGGTTTTTGTTTCCCAGGTGCATTACTTTGCACTTCTTTGCATTGAATCTAAGTTGCCATATGTCTGACCATTCCTCCAACCTTGCCAAGTCCCTTCTCATCTTTTCTACCCCTCTTGTGTATCAACTCTGTTACAGATCTTTACGTCATCTGCAAAGAGGCATACCTTTCCCTCCAGACCCCCTGCAATGTCACTTATAAAGATGTTAAAGAGGATTGGACCCAGTACTGAGCCCTGAGGTACTCCACTAGTAACCCCCTTTTCTTCGTAATGTGTTCCATTCACTATTACCTTCTGTGTCCTGTTGTGCAGCCAGTTCGCTACCCAGGCTATCACCCTGGGACCCACTCCCAGGCTGGCTAACTTGATTATTAATCTTTTGTGAGGGACTGTGTCAAATGCCTTGCTAAAGTCTAGGTAGGCCATATCCACAGCCCCTCCCTGGTCTATTACTTTGGTCACCCAGTCAAAGAAATCAATTAGATTAGTCTGACATGACCTTCCTGCTGTAAATCCATGTTGCTTTGGGTCCTGTGCCCCGCTGGCCTCTAGGTGCTCAACAATTCTTTCTTTCAGAAGTGATTTCATCATTTTCCCTACCACTGAGGTCAAACTTACAGGTCTGTAGCTTCCTGCTTCTGCCTTGCTCCCACTTTTGTAAAGGGGAATCACATCTGCCCTCCTCCAGTCCTCAGGTACCACACCACTCTGCCATGATTTGTTAAAAAGTGTGGTCAGTGGTGTCACTAGGTCCCCCCTTAGTTCTTTTAGGATTCTGGGGTGAATCCCATCAGGCCCCATTGCTTTGTCCACCTTGAGTTTTAGGAGTTCTTTCAGGACTCTTTCTTCTGTGAATGGACTGGTATCAACCCCTACCCAGAGTGCTTCTATTGTCTGGTTTAGGTAACTGCTCCTCATCTTCTTTGGTGAATACTGAGCAAAGTATTCATTCAGTATCTCTGCCTTTTCACTGTCTCCCTCTGCCCACCTCCCCTCTCCTTTATTAATCTTCACTATCCCTCCCTTAACCTTTCTATGCTCCCTAATGTACCTATAAAAGGTTTTATCCCCCTTTTTGACCGAGTTGGCTATTTTTTCCTCGGTTTGTGCCTTTGCCATTCTGACTGCCTTTCCTACTTCTTTCTGCTTTAATTGATACAGTTCCCTGTCGTGCTCCCTCTGTGATTCCTTATACTTTTTGAATGCAGCCTTTTTCTCCTTAACCTTCCCTGCCACCTCTTTTGAGAACCATAGTGGTTTTTTACTCCGCTTTGTTTTCTTTATTTGTTTTACACAAAGACTTGTTGCCTCTATGATGGCAGTTTTGATTTTTCTCCATTGTTCTTCCACCCCTCCTATTTGGCCATTTGCTAGTGCATTCTTCAGGTGTTCACCCATTTTGCCAAAGTCAGCCCTTCTAAAATCCAGTATCCTTGTTTTTGTATGGCTTATCTCCATGGTTGTGCTCATTGTGAAGCACACTGTGCAGTGGTCGCTTGTTCCCAGATGTCTACTGACTTCTAAATTTGTGATCCTCTCTCCATTTGAGAGTACCAGGTCTAGTATTGCTCCCTCCCGAGTGGGTTCCAGCACTAGCTGTCTAAGGTCTTCCCCCTGCTGGGCATCGAGAATGACCCTGCTCTTGGATGTGGCTGCAGTACATGTCCTCCAGTTAACATCTGGCATATTCAGGTCCCCCCATCAACAGTATCTCCCCTTTTTCAGCCATTTTGAGAATATCCTCTATCATTTTCTTGTCCATTTCCTCTCCTTGAGACGGGGGTCTGTATACAACCCCTGTGCAGATTGCAATGCCATTCTCCATCTCCAAGGTAACCCAGAGTGCCTCTTGTTCTTCCCCTTTACTTTTTAGTTCTGTAGCTTTGATCCTTTACCTTATGTATAGAGCTACTCCACCTCCTCTTTTGCCTTCCCTGTCCCTTCTGTAGATTGTGTACCCTGTTATGTTGACATCCCATTCATGGTTCTCGGTGTACCATGTTTCTGTGACTGCCACAATATCCAATTGTTCATCTTCCATCAAAGCTACTAGCTCAGAAAGCTTGTTTCCCAGACTATGGGCATTAGTAGTCATTGCCCTCCATTTAATGTTGGCTTGATCCTTTTTTCTCCCCCATCCCTGCTCTTATTGCTCTTATCTATTTTACCATTTACCCCCATCCTGCCCTGTGTTGAGCTCTGTACCTCAGTGTTTACCCTACTACCTGCCCTGTTTTGTGGGGGGAGGCTTGACTTTTCCTGCCTTTTATCAGTACCTCCCCCTTTATCTAGTTTAAAAGCTTGCCAAGGAAGCATTTAAACCTGTCACCTAGGAGCTTGGTCCCCTTTGAGGACAAATGCAGACCATCATACCAGTATAGACCTTTATCTCTCCAGGTGGACCCCCAGTCCCCAATGAAGCCAAAGCCTTGTGCTCTGCACCAGTTGGATGGACAAGGGGGAGGACCAGGTAGAGGCACTGAATGAGTACTTCTGCTCCATGTTCACAAGGGAAAAAAAGGGCCATATAACACCTGGGAGAGGAGGAGGAGGAGTGGGTGGGGTGTGTGTGAATGATATTGGGATTACAGTGGAAAGGGTGTTGAAGGGATTGAGTGCTCTAAGGTGGGATAAGGCACCGGGACCAGATGGCATTCACCATAGGGTACATAGGGAACTGGCAGAGTTCCTGGCTGGACAGCTAGCTGATGTGTTCAATGTATCCTTGGACACTGGTTGCATACCACAGAACTAGAGGATGGCCCATGTGGTACCCATTCATAGAAGTGGACCTAAGGACAAACCAGGGAACTACAGACCAGTAAGCCTGACATCAATTGTGGGGAAACTTATGGAGATGATCCTAAAAGAAAGGCTGGTGACCTTTTTGGAGATCAGTGGTCATCAGGAAGGACAGCAGCATGGGTTTGTCTCGGGAAGATCCTGACAGACAACTCTGATCGAGTATTATGACTAGTTGACAAAGGAACTGGACAAAGGCCATGCAGTGGATGTGCTATATTTGGACTTCAGCAAGGCCTTTGATTCCATGCCACATAGGAGGCTGGAGGGGAGCTGGAATATATAGGGGTGGGAACAAAGATGATAAGCTGGATCATCAATTGGCTGATTGGAAGGCAACAAATGGTGGTGGTGGGGGGGCTCTCATCACTGAGGGATGTGATGAGTGGGGGTGCCACAGGGATCAGTACTGGGGCCAGTGTTGTTCGGGATATTCATATCTGATATCTCCAATGGGGTCCAAAGTAAGATCATTCTCTTCACAGACAACACAAAGATGAGTGCCATGGTTGATGACATTGTAGGGTGGAGGAAGCTGCAGGAGAACCTGACCAAATTACATGAGTGGTCAGATGTGTGGCCAAAAGAGTTTAATGCCAGAAACTGCAAGGACTTGCACTTCAGGGCTAACAACCTGGGGAGGAGCTATCAGCTGGGGGGTGTACAGATAGACTGCACCAAGGAGGAAAAAGTCCTAGAGGTGCTTACAACAAGGAGTATGAAAAACTCAACTCAGTGAAGGAAGGTGGCAGCAAAAGCCAACAGGATGCTGAGGTGTATAGTGAGGGGAATCTCCTCTAGAAACAGGAGGTGATCCTGCCCTTCTACAGATCACTGATCAGGCTGCACCTGGAATACCTTATGCAGTCTGGTGCCCATTCCTGAAGAAGGACAGCAGATTGTTGGAAGGTGTACAGTGTAGGGCGACATAGATGATCCAGGGATTAGAGGGATACTCCTTTGAGGATAGGCTGGGTGAGCTGAACATGTATTCCCTGGAGGAGAGGAAGGACGGAGGGACATGATTGAAACCTTTAAATATTCAAAGGGGATTAACAGGGCTAGTAAAGTAGGGATTTTCCAGATTAGAAGGGGGAGGATCAAGAGGGGGCACCAGATGAGATTAGAGGGGGAAGATTCAGGGGGGGAAGTCAGGATACATCATTTCACTGAAAGGGTGGTGAACAAGTAGAATACTCTGCTGGAAGAGGTGGTAGACTGTAAAACAGTAGATGGTTTTAAGAGGGGATGGGACAGAGTGAGAAGGGAGTGTTTGTTAGATGGAGAGGGGTGGGTGGGGCAGCTGCAAGTTGAGGGGCTAGCTGCACAATCAAGCAGACTTGATAGATCTTGAGGCCTGTTTTTTCTGACATTTTCAAATCTTCATGTGTTCATATGTTAAATATCTGAATGTTGAGTCATGTGATGCACCTGGGATGACTGGTAGCTCTTCTCAGTGCTCTGTAACTACGACATTCAAAACGAAGCTAAACCCTAACAAATTGGTTTACTGAACAACAAAGAGTGCATAAGAGTGTAGGTCAGTGACTCTGGCATTGGTGGAATACAGTTTTGCTTGCAATGGCATTTTCAGTTCTGCTACAAATGAACATCTCCTCTCCCCCGCCAATCCTGTCACTCTTGATGCCAGCTAAGAGGCAGAAACAGGAATCGATGTCCGACTCTTCCACCAGGCCGATACCAGGGAAGACCTGTCTGAAATCATGGATTTATTTTTCTGTGAACTGGCCTCAAATAAAATCACCTTGCTTGAGATGGCAAGTGATCTCTGGACCCTGAAGCCAGTTGTTGAAAATTTTGTAATGCGGGTCGGAGATGTGGAGGCAAGAATAAGCTTGACTGAGGACCAACAACAGAAGGACAGTACAGGAATCCAAGCCAGGAAGAAAAAAATCAGTAAACTTGAAGATCGAATTGAAGATCAGGAGGGATGCAGCTGGAGCTATAATTTGGTGCTGATCAGCATTCCAGAGAAAGCTGAAGGGCGAAACATGTTCACATTTATTCTGAAGCTGCTACAAGAAATAGCTGGACCATCAGAGATGGGCACAGTGTACCTGACTGAAAGAGCCCAGAGTCCCTGAAGCCCCAGCTACCTCCAAGGATCAAAACTAGGGTGATCATCCTCAGATGCCTGAACTTCCAAGGTAAGGATATCATATATATATATATATATATATATATATATATATATATATATATACATACACATATATATATTAGAGGCAAAAAACTCAGTTTAATGCATTAGTTAGGGTTGTTCCACAGCGACAAAAGTGAGGAAATTTCGCTGTTAGGGTTAAAAACCCTAACTCTGAATTCACCTCCCCCCCAGCACCACACACACACAGACACACACACACATGTGCAAGTATGGGGGAGGACCAAGTCAACACAACCAATGACAGACATCCAGCAGAAGGTGACAGAAATAACAAACAATTGTCTAAATGTACTACGAGACTTCCCCACCCACCTGACCAGGTACTGCATGCTCAGTGGAGATCAACAGCAAAACTGAGGCCATGTACACCAAACGTACTCATCCCTGATTGCAGCTGCACAATAACGCACTCACTTTAGTAGTTGCATGGCCTTACCTCATCGATGCCCCACAGCACATCACAACTGGTACTGTGCTGTTAGCCAATATAAATGCTGAAGGTGCATGATGACAGTTGTAGAAAGGTTTTAACACTAGTGAGTATACATTAATTAAGAGAAGTACATAAATTAACTACAAGACACTAGCATGCTCAAGATAAAAGTGGTGTTACATTTAGTATGCGATTTACATAGTAGTACATTTACTGCAACTGTTTACTCAAGATAGAGAGGCTGATGTAAATGTATGGAAAAGCATTGCCTGTTCAACGCTGTGAAATTCGTACTGCCAGTATCACATGCATTCTTACTGATGAAGGTGTACTGCTGATGTACATACATAGACCTTCAGTGTGTTTCAATACTAATTATAAAATGGGGAAAAAAAACGAAGCCACTGATTGGCTGTTTCACCCTCGTAGCCGTGTCCTTAATCCCTGGTATTGTACCAACCAGCACTAACGCTTGCCAGTCTGCCCTTTTACAAGTGCGAATCATTGAGCTGTGCCGACGAGTCACTGCCTGCCAGCCTGCCCCCCCCCCGCCGTGCAGTCTGTTTGCTAAATTACTGAATGAATCCTCCCTCCCCAAGAAACACATTAAAAATCTGACCTTTTATATTTTTCTTGAAAAGTTTGTACCAGTTCCGGATCCACGGCTCTCCACGATCTGTTTTTTTTCAGTTGGCTGCCCGCGATCTACCGAGTGTTCCCGTGCGCTATCGAGAAACGGCTTTGACATCAAAGCCGAGACCCACGCCTGCACCAGCCTTCCTGTCATTACCTAAAGTGATTTAAAAGTACCGCAATCATCACAAGTGGTAAATCCACTTCGGGACAAGCGCGACTGCTGCCTCTTGCAGAAAACCATGTAGAACTCCTGTGAAGTAAATCGTCATGTCGTTCCGGTTTGAAAACCGCAAACCAGGAAATCGTCATGTACAGCATGCATCAAGGGACACGCTCGCTCCAACTACATGCAGATCTCATCAAAAAAAGCTCCTAAGGCAAAAAATAAATAAAAACTCCTATAACCTAGTTCCAAAACCTCTTTATTTTCTCACCATTACCGTCAGTTTACCCCCGATACCGAAACTTCATTTTCGCAGCACGAGCGTTCCGGTTTGAAAACCGCAAACCAGTAAATCCTCAGAGCTATACAGACAGCGCTTCATAAAGAGCTCTATAGCAGATAAGGGTTGGGATGCTACACAACTTCACCTGTCATGGTGCTACTGTGAGAGACGACAGGGAGGGGACAAAGAGGCAGACTCCATATACAAACACAGATAAAGTGACCTCTAGTGACTGATCTACACAGAAAACCACACCAGATTGAGGGACTATTTTTTTATTTTTTGCATTAAAAACAAAATTCTGATTTTTTTCAACACTTTTTACTTTAGTTTTTTTTTAAAATAGTTTTATTTACAATGTGACCCATTTTATAAGCGCAATAACACACTCCGAGGTGTGGTTTATCGCCTGATAAGAGCATGCCCAGTGGCATAAGGCACTCGGCGCAAGCGCCTCGTGCCTTAGTACACCCCTGGGCGTGCTCTTATCAGGTGATAAACCACACCTCGTTGTGTGTTATTGCTTGCAGATGCAGTAAGTATTCTTTGTAAGAAACAGTGTAATTGCATGGATCAGGCCAAGCAACTTCTAAATATCATAGCACTACTGAGCCAACAATGACGTTGCTGTCTATAGGATAGATTTTCCTGTAGGCACTTACTCAGTATGTTGTACCTGAGAAAGACAATCTCATTGCATCTGTGATGACTAACTTATTCAAATAGTGATACATTTACTATTGTTGCAATGAGTGATCTATGCTACTTATGGACACAGCGTAATTTTTTTAACAGTTGTTTCATACTCAGGCAGTATACGTAGTGTTTGGGTTTGCCACATTTCTGTCACTGATGCTATCAAAGTGATAACTATGTCAATTGTGGTACAACAGCAATCAAGTAGGTATAGTGTAGATATAAACAGAATGCCTTTTAGTATTGATTTAACTCACAATGGGATAAGTGTACTAGGACGGCAAGGGTTATTCTCTATCACTGACTGTCAGTTATAATCACACTAAGGTTTCGATGACTGTAATGATCAAGTTACACTGTTCATCTTCATGAGTTCATATTCACAGCCATTCTCCAGTAAGTAGACAGAGTATGGTGTAACTGTGTGTGACACTGTGTTGCAAAACTCCTGCAGTGCCTAGCAGAGGAAGAGTATCTAGTCATAAAGACAATTAAGCAACAAGGCTTGACCAAGGGTTATATTAAATGGTCTGTTAATCACCATGTAGTGGTTTAATGTTGAATGAGGCGTAGCCGAGTGCCACATATCGCTAGACAGTGATAATCTGACCATTAACATAATACCTGGGAGTGGTTTATTGCTATCATAATAAAACTGTTTTTTTAAACAACATTAAAGCATGTTCATCATACGGTTAGGCTCTACATGTATGTTAATAAAAACTAAACATAAGGCTGTTACAATGTTTACAGTTAATTATAAAGCTGCATTTCTCAAACCCTTGTTATAATCAGAGATATTATACCTGTACAATTCTTTGGTTTTGCTCAACTCTATTGCTCAGGTGGCCCATCACATGTGATGTCGCCTGGTATGGGGCATCGGTAGGTAAGACCATGCAACTACTAAGTGTGGTATGTTGTGTGCAGCTGCAATCAGGGATGTGTACGTTTGGTGTACATGGCCTCAGTTTTGCTGTTGATCTCCACTGAGCATGCAGTACCTGGTCAGGTGGGTGGGGATGTCTCGTAGTACATTTAGACAATTGTTTGTTATTTCTGTCACCTGCTGCTGGATGTCTGTCATTGGTTGTGTTGACTTGGTCCTCCCCCATACTTGCATATGTGTGTGTGTGTGTGTCTGTTGTGTGTGTGTGTGGTGCTGGGGGAGTGATTCAGAGTTAGGGTTTTCAACCCACAGTGAATTTCCTCACTTTTGTTGCTGTGGAACAACCCTAACTAATGCATTAAACAGAGTTTTTTTGCTCTAATATATATATATATATATATATATATATATATATATATATATATATATATATATATGTGTGTGTATGCACAACAGTGGGAAAGGAAGAAAGGAAGCCTGCAGTGAACTGGCACCTGATTTCATATCTTTAGTGATGTGAACTCCCCTGGTTCATGAGAAGCAGATGGGCTATACGGAGATGAAACATAAGCCAAATGTGGCTAAAGAGAAAATGCCTAATACTTTTTCCTGCTCATCTGATTGCCTATACTGATCAGGGTCAACATAAATTGCCAAGCAATGAGGCAATTAGATTGGGCCTGCCAAAAATGTTGCCAAATCTGTTTCCTCCAAAATAAAAACACTGAAGCTGTTAAATGGAGCTGCTGAAATACTGAAGTGCTTTTTTGGATGTACTTCCCACACCTGACTTCCAGTGAGTGTGTGACACTGGCTAGGTAGGTGAGTGTTGTTTGGTTACCCCTCTACTATTCTCCCTTATGTACGTTCAAATTGGGCTATGAATTAATCTCACTCCCCAATCCCCTTTTTTTCTGTTGGGTGGTGATGTTACTCTGTGGCTCCCTCAGGATTTCAATCACAAACTGTCTGTGCTGATCAGCCATGTGGCTAACAAAATGGCACTGAGCTCACAGAGGCAACTGCCACCTGTCACCCTGATTTGTGAGTTTTTCCCCAACCCTTTCCCACCACAGAATCAGCAGCGCAGCCGCAACTGGAGCTTTGAAAGCTCCTGTCAAAAAGCTGTCAAATACAGCTGATAAAGTGGCACACCCCCACAGGAGCTTCTCCATAGTCACGCGCCCACCAGTCAGCGCTCCCTTCAATATGGCTACAGACCCAGAGATACTTCTCAAGCTGTCTTGCTGAAGGCTGCCCTAATGGATTGCAGTACTGCTAATGATATGCCACTTCAAACTCATTTGCACCACTGCTGTGACATGGACCATATTTAAACTGTTGGAATTTACCTGGGGACTTGCTGCCTGAACCTTTGTCTGCCACAGAACTATCATACTGGTGGAATAGCAGTAGAGTTGTGATACTGAATAAAAAATTCGCTTAACAAATGACCGTGAAGGACTTACCTCCTCGATCCCAATATGAGCAATAGAAGATTTGTGTTAATCTTCCCTTCTGTGTGAATTTAGCTCTGAATTGTTTTTCATCTTCACTTGCCCTTCTTCCTCTTTTTTTAGCTAAAAATTACAACTTTTTAGGAGGGAGCTGGTTTAATACATTTTTGATTGCTCAGACTGTTTGGGAAATTCCATTCCCAGTGAGGGGGAGTGGTCTGTGTTAAATGTGCTATCTAAGGTGATGGGGTTTAAATGTAATTATCTTGTAAGGTGTACTGATGCCCATTTCTCATTTATCATGTGCTCTTTGGTGGGAATTTTGTTCTATTGGGGGAAGGGGTGAGATGTAATGCAACTTTACAGGCAGAATTGTCACTAATACCCTGAAGGTGGGTATAACTACCTCTTAACAGCATTTGGGAGAGGGTCACTTATACGGTCACAAATAATGCATTGCTGTCTGGTTTGAGAAATACTAATTCTCTCACGGTGGTTGCAGAGTTGAAAACATCTTTGCTCTGGCCCACCTTGGACCTACTGACTGATTGGGATTTCTACACCTACCCATAGCCTCGGAGATGGTGTTGGCAGGAGTAAATTCCCGCCCACATAGGTATGTTCAATTTTTTGCTGTATTTGTCATACACTGCAGCTTCTGTTTTCATTTATGCAGCATAAGTATGACTGTTTATAGTGTTACTGTATTGTTGTATGTAGTTCTTAGTTGGATGTTCACTGTTGATACACTCAGAATATCACTATTTACATACTTTAAGGAACTTCTTCATGGTGATAGTTCTGAGGTCATACACACAAAAGCTGCTCTAATATGGGTACACACTTTTAACTACTGTATAATACATGGAACTTTCATTAAACTAAGCCAACCCCTCCGCCCAGCATTATTTTATGCAGTGGGTTTTAAAGCATACCTCTGTATTGTCAAACTATGATGGGAAATCGTTGCAACTACATTACTTGGAATGTAAAGGGTGCCTAGATGAAAGAAAAGAAATACCAGGTTATTATGCATCTTAAGTCACTAGGTGTGCAGTTTGCTTTCCCACAAGAGAGACATACCCCAGAGCAGCAAGCCACACTATGGAGAAGGGAATCGGTACAACAAGTGGATGCTGCTGTTAATAGCAATACACAAGCAAGGGTTGCTATATTAATAAATAGAAATGTCCCTTTTCATGTGACAGAAAAATATGCAGAACTGTTAGGGAGATATATCATCAAAGGTTGCCTAGGTATTTCAGACATACTGTAGTTATGGCCTCTATACATGGGCTGAATGGGGAGGACCCACATTTTTTTACAACTCACCTCTCCAAATTTCTGCAGATGCATGATGGTCCTATTCTCCTGGGAGAGGATTGAAACCTGGTATTGGATAATGCAACTGACATATCCAGAACCAGAAATGTGGGTTTGTTGCCAACCAAGAGAACCATTAGAAAGCTACAAGACTCCTTGTGTTTAGTTGACATCTGTAGAGTATTGTACCCAACATACCAAGATTTCACAGTCTGTTCAGCTGCCCATGATTCATACTGCAGACCTGATATTTTCCTCATAAATTCTGAAGTCCTCAGAGTTATGAATCTGCATGAAATTAAAGAAAAAGCCACCTCCAATAATGTGCCAGTGACCCTGTCCTTTCTGCCCACCCAGATGGCTGAGATGGCATCTCAACAGCCTTCACAAGGACTCCCAGTGCCTTGATAAAGTGAAAGAATGTGTTCTGCAATATTTTCAGCTAAACCCTCCTTCAGCCTCTAGTAACACTTGTTTGTGGGAAGTATTTAAATGCACAGTGAGAGGAGCGCTAATAAGGCTTGCCTCCACCAGACAAAAAGAAGTGGGAAGCAGAGGGAAAACAACTATTTAAAATCCTACAGGTCCTAATGAAAAACTATCGGGAGGGGGGGAGACACAAGACTTGTATCTCTAGCTAAATATGACAAGAGCCTAATATAATGAGTTACTCCAAGAAAATGCAGAATTTGCAATTTTTGAGGCAAAAACCAAATATGCTAAACAGGGGGAGAAGGCAGAAAAATTGCTGAAACTGAGAATTTAAACAACAGGAAGTCAAGCAGCTAATAACAATGTTTAAAGATAGGCAGGTAATGTGCTCTCTAGACCTAGAGTAATAACCAATGTTTTCCGAGACTTTTTCTCAGACCTCTGTTCAGCAGGGCCACCTGTTCCAATTTCTGAGATCTAGCAATTCCTGCAGGCAGTCAAATTGCCTAAGATTCTGGCAAATAAGTTACAGATGCTTGCACCGAATATTATGACATTGGAGGATAAACACGCCATCACTGCCCTCTCTATAAACAAGGCTCCAGGGTCTGATGCCTTCTCACCTAGTTTTTTATAAGGCATTGTTTCTCTGAGCTGTCGGAATCTCTGATGACATTTTTTAAATAAGGCCAAGGGGACCCAAACTCTAGACTCAAACATGCAAGAAGCTCTAATGACTTTGATACCCAAACCAGACAAGGACCATACATTGTTGGGTAGATACAGACCCATAGCATTACTGAAGATTGATCTCAAACTGCTAGAAAGAATAATAGCCATAAGAGTCAATAAGGTATGGCAGGCACTTATAGGCCCACAGCAGATGGAGTTTATGCAAGGAAGATTGGTAACTGACCACCTTCATAAGCTGGTACACCTTCTTTCTATATCCAGGCATTCCCAAGAATCAACAGTGCTTCTTTCTCCGGATGTAGAGAAAGCATGTGATAGGGTGTCTTGGCCCTTTTTGTTTGAAACATTAGTTGAGTTTGGCTTCCCTTCCTCTTTTATTGACTGGGTCAAAATTATATACTCCCAACCCTCTGTCAGAGCGTGGTGTAATGATACCTTGTCTTACCCCTTCATTCTTCAGACAGGCACTAGACAGGGGTGTCCCTTATAATCACATATTTTCAATTTAGATTTGGAGCCACTCACGTGCCATATTCTGGCAGATAACATTTCTGAGATAGAGGTATTGGGTCATACTTATAAAATCTCCACTTATGCAGATGATGTTCATCTTCAACTGTCCAATCCCTTTCAGTCCATCCAGGCTGTTTATCAGGTTACAGTCTTAACCTCTCCAAAACTTGTATAATGCCCCTGAACTGCCACACTAGAAATGACCAACTCCTTCAATGGGGGATCTTGGAGCCCAAATTCTATCAAACATCTGTTGATCTCTATTGCCAGAGCATCAGGTGGATGTATAAGAAAAATCTAGACACCATGTTAATCAAAATTAAACAAGACCTGCTTTGCTGAAAGCCCTCCCTCTAACCCTCAGGGCCAGGGTTAACATAATTAAAATGAATATTCTCCCCAGATTATGGTATCCCATCTCAATGCTAACTTGTGTCTTAACAAATGCATGTTTTTTTTTTGCAGCTGAAATTGTCTCTCTCTGCTTTCTTGTGGGGTAGGACCTATACTAAGCTCATTTGGATGAAGTATTAGGGAGGTCTACAACTCCTGGAATTCTGACTACATCAATTAGCTGCCAGAGATAGCCAATTCCTCTGGTGGAGGAGTCACTCTGCCACAATGGACCCTGACAAATACCATCTGCAGTTGAAGCTTATGGAGAATATTCTCTATGCCAAGGAGGGAATTAATATCAATGCCTTGCTTAGCATTCCTTTTGCCCAGTTGTCTCAAGCTCTGAATTCCACTCCTTTTGGCTCTTCAGTACAGGTTAGTAAACAACTGCACACGTTGCTAGGGACTCGATCCATTCATGACCTTCCTAGCTGGTGGTTGGAAACCCTAATTTCAAAATCCAGCATAGAATGATCCCATCTAATTTCTTGGGCCAGATTCAATTGGGAAACCTCAGTATGCTTGTGGAGGAGGGGACATTCATAAGCTATAGCAAACTAAAGACTAAAGCAAATGGTGCCCCCCCCCAGTGCTTACCAGGCTTTTCATTCCTCCAACTCCAGCACACCCTGGCCTCTGCATTATGCCACAGACCTTAGGGGAATGTGAACATTACCAAATGGGATGAGCTGGAAACCCTGACTATGCAGTGTGATGCCACTTCTTTAGTTTATAAAAAAAAATACCTTTCCTCACCAACCCAGAAAATGACTGATCTTACATCTGCAGACAAACAGAGTTCACTGAACTACTAGACACTGTTACTATTGCTGCTTGGGGCTGGATTAACCTTATGTTCCTCAGGTATGATGACCTTAAATTAATTCAGTTTGAAATTAACCACAATCTGTGTTATACCCCAGTGAAGCTGCATAAAGTGGGGGAATTGGAACTGGATACCTGTTCTAGATGTAAACTGCACACAGGTACACTTCAACACATTTTATGGGACTATCCAACAGTGCAGTCTCTGTGAGCTGAGATAAAGGCTTGGATGGACCTTCTCTTGGGCCTAGAAGAGGAGTTTACACCACAAATTTGTTTAATAGGGCTGAATCTGGAATCAGTTTTCAACCAGAGAAAATTTCACATTTCTCTAATTGCAGTCATGGTCAAAAAACTCATTCTGAGACATTGGATAGATGACATATCATCATTCTAAGAGTGGCATAATGCAACTTTAGAAGCCCCAAGAATGGATAAAATGATCTGCTCCTTGAGGAATTCTCAAAAGCTGTACCAATCCCTGTGGGGAATTCTTGATGCTTTGCTCTTAAATATATAAGCTGTTTTGCCAGAGGGAGAGAACACAACTAACAAGTACTGAGAGACTGATGATGGGACAATGCAGTGGAGATCTTGAGAACAAACTTCTACACAGGGAAGACTTTTGGAAGTACACTTCAAAGGTGCTATTGGATCACCTGAGCTTTGGGGCGATTTGAGACTTCCGGCTGTCTGTGTGTTGAGCTGAATGCTGCAATGCTGTGGAGGAGTGGTGAGAGCAGGATCTCTTACAAAGTTTGATTCTACCAATGTAAGGTATGCCACCTATGTTGTGAAAACAGGGCTTACCAGTTTAACCTGTGTGAAGGCACAGTTGCCTCCTCGGTTAAGGCATTCTCTGATTCTTTTCAGGAGGAAGGCTGAAGGTGGTCACTGGATGAAGGAATGGGGGGAGCCCTTCGGAAAGGCTTAAGCCTTGACTAAGTTGACAGCCAGAGGAAGTGGAGAAAATATTGAAATATTGACTCAGAGAAGTCTGTAGTTACTGCTGCTGAAATGTGGATAAAAGCTGCTTCTAAAGCTTTTTTTGAAATAATATTGAGCCACTTGGAAGCAACGAGAGCCATTTGCCCATAAAACATCTTAACGGTTCTCCTAGTTATGAAACAATGGATTCTAACCTTTTTGTCCTTTGACTATTTAGCCATTAACTAATTATCTAGCTATTTTGTGTTACTGTTTATTGCCATCCGTGAGGTATTATATTTGTAAATTGTAGATCACGAGGGATTATAAACAGCTAAGCTTGTTTGTTTGTCTGGCTTATATATGAATAATTAGGATACATTACATCCTTAAATGACATGCCATTTTATGAATGGTTTTTAAAGTTTTGCACTGTTCATTATAAAATTTGACTGATTTAGCTGTTTAGCTATATTATAATATAGTATAATATAGCTGTATGAGCAGGGTCAATCACGTTTCACAATTACTATTTGATGTATTATCTGGTCTAAAATTGTTAAAAACTTTTTCAAGCAGTTATGATAGGAGACATATAAGAATAATTATTATAGCCAATAGCCCAATAGATTCAATGATTTAATGGCTTCAAACCAACAAGTTATAAAATAACCGTGCTTTTTTTCACATAACCCCTATAATTGTTCATTATTTAATTGAAAATCCCTCCAGTTGATTGTGGAGAAGATTGTTCATTTCATGTGTAGAGGCTGCCAGCCAATTGATTAGATTGGTCAATCTGTAAAGTTAATTGCATACAGCTTACAATCACTAAAGTTAATAGTTAACTGAACTTGGAGACCCAAACTAAGCAATTCAGGCTGACAATCGAGCAATTGAGTGACCTATAATTATTAAGGTAGACAGATTAAAATCAGAAACCTCATTAAAGTGTCGAATATTCTGCCCTAATGGACCCAGTATATTAATAAGCACAAGTAAGCTCATTTTCTATAGTGCTGAAGTGGATTATAATGAACATCGCTGTTTGCAGTCTGGTAAAAGCTAAACCTAAAACAGAGCTTGTATTTTGACCTATTGGCATTAGAACTTACCAAGCCTGTATATTGTTACCAGAATTGCGCTTGGATACTTTTGACTCAGCGATTGGAGTGGGGTGTTATTTCGATTGTTGCATGACTGCTTGAAAATTGCGGCCACGGCGTATTTGGATGCCGTTTTCTGTGCACGATTTAGTGGCTATTATTCCCCGAGTTCTGCTATCAGCCTTTTGTGTTTGGTTCCTTCAAGACTATGCAAGTGAGTTATTGTCTTGTTTATTATTTATTATTATAGAAGCAGCCTTTTCTAATTTAAAGGTTGGCTATAAACTACAGGTTTTAATTAGTTTTAATTTTAAAGTAGTCTTGCTGATTAGTAAAATATTTAGGGGAACAGTAATTTACATTTTATTTAACTTTCAATGAAGATCTGCCCTAAGATTTTAAACAAAGTGCTTGGATCGGGGGATTCATCAGAAAGTTGTGGACTGAGCAGGACTTGGTTTTATTATGAATACTCCTTAAGAAAGGGCTTGAAGAGGACTGCTTTTTTTTGGTGATGTCTCTTGCATTATAAAAGCAAGTTACATGATTCTATGATCACCAGCTAAGGACAATTGTTTGATTGAAGCTCTCATTTACCTTGGACTGTTACACTTTTCCAAGACAAGTGTTACTGAACATTGCTACTAATGTTTTGTAGTGCCTTTGGACTTGCTTTTGGACTTGCCACAAACTGTTAATATCAAGGCAGATCACATAACTGTCTGGTAAACAAGTGACTCTTGGTTTATTAGTTTATTGTGATTATATTTGTTTTAAAAGTGAAACCATAAAATGATACATACACACAGTGGTAAGACAGTGTCAATGTCAGATTTAAATCTGAAGGTTAATGAAGTCAAAAGGAACAAGAACAATGAAATACAAGGAGAGGGAAACCTAACATTTTCAAAAGACCAAATGGCTAATGTAATGCAGAGAACAGCATTTTTGATTTGTTCAGGGGAAAGTGACCTGAATATGACTAGTAGTGTAAAGAGGGGGATGCTAAACCAAATGAAAATAACAGATTTTTTGATACCATCACAAGTAAGTTCGACCACTATACCAAATTCCCTCCTCTCCCCATATGTAGAAACTCAAAAACAATTAATAGAGAAGATTTTTCCCATTTAAGGCTTTTGTTGTCTCCTAATTTAGTATTTCAAACAACAAAATCAAGCTTTTTTGATTCAAAGGACATTGGGGAGATGGATATAGGAAGTGCCTTGTTTACCTCAGAAATATCTGTGGGGCCTTCAGACAACACAAAATATTCTGATATTGCTACTATTTCAATGTTGTCACCAGTAGCAACAGAGGATGACTTTTTGAATAATGAGCTTTTATCTCAATCTACTCCTAGCAGAGATAATTAAGTCTAGTTATAAAAGATCTAAATCAGACAATAAAAGGCCTCAAAGATTTGGTAGATAAGAAGAATGATGATAATGAGGCATGCCCAGAAAACTTCTTGTTTCAATCTACACCTATTTCTGGAGCACAATCCTTGTTTTTTTCCCCCTGAAATTTAAGTCCTATCACCCCCTTTACAAATATGTGTGATGGACAAAGAAAGTTAAAAACAAGAACAACTCAGTTTATAGAACCCCATGAGATAGCAAAAGATTTTGCTTCTTCCTCTTCACTCTCTACTCAAATTTTAGAAACTATTAAAGACCCATATTATGCTAATATTATACTCTTGGAAAATTTATGGGTTTTAAAAGAGGAATTAGCAAATCTTAGAACTGAAGTTTTTTACAATAAAACACTGTTGGGGCAAATACAAAATGAATTTCTTCAAAATAATTCTGAAGTAAATCAAACTTCAAATGATCCTCAGAAAGCAGAAGTCCAGAGAGAAAATAAAGATCTACAGGCAAATCTCCCATCTCCATTTACAAAAAATGCATGCTTGTTATGCCAGCAGAAAGAATTAGATAGACAGACCTTGAATAAATCAGAATCTAAGCAAGTATCTAAAAAGAGACACCAGAAAAAGAAAACATCTTCTTGCAAGGATATTCAAGAACAAAGTCAAAGAAAGCCAAAAGAAAAATCACAGTAAAGGGGAATTATTAGTGACCCTATTATAAAAGAAAACGTTGGAAAAGAAAAGGGGACAAATTTAAGTAACGAACAAGGTTTGTTAGAAGAAGTGTGTGTTTTACTAGAAAGGGAAAGAATAATAGAGCAAGAAATGTTGTATAGACATCCTGTCAATTTTATAACATCTTATGAAAACATGGTAAATGGTGAGGAGCCTGGGGTCCCTATGGGCCCAGTGGAACCTGACTTTGGGAGTAATGCAGGAGTCCATCTCAATAACACTGCTGAATATTTAGTTGAAGCAAACAGTGGTAACCACAGACATTGCCAGCTATTTCTAGATATTTTGCAACATTTCTAAAGAGTTTATCTCTGCTGCCCCTACTGTTTAAATACAAAAAAGCATCAGATATTTCTGGAAATATCACAGAAATTTCGGGAAATAGCTGGCAGTGTCTGTGGCTACTACTGTATGGCATTAGGGAACTACCCCAAGAAACTCCTGACAAGTTATTAGAATGGATAGCCAGATTGTTTCATTTGTTTTATCCAGTAGCAGGTCTTACAGTTTCTAGAGCTCCAAACCCAGATCCCCACCATTACATTTTGATTAATTGTAATAGTTTAAAATTGGCTGAAACACTCTGGCTAAGAGAGAGAGAGAGAGAGAGAGAGAGAGAGAGAGATTTGACAACTAAGGATATACATATCTTTCCTCCCTATGAGGTACCATCTTTAGTCAACCAGCCACCTAAAGTTTTTTATTGAAACTGACTTGTCCTCATCCAATATAAAACAAGCATTAGAAGTAATAACTGAGTGTGAAAACTCAAGATATCAAACCTGGGAATCTAGAACACTTGCTATAATTGGCTGGAAGTTGTTAGCCAAAGGACCAGTGGGTAAAACCAAACGTGAACTGGCTACTTTCTTCAGCCAAATTCTGGACTTTCCATTGTATAGGAACAATATAGAATGTCTTAAAATACACAATCCAGATTCTGGCACCCCAGAACTGGATATCATTTTTGTCAATCCCAGATTTGTGAAAGCAATCCATGAAAAATCATCTATACTGGACAAGATAGGTCTTTATGTGATACACCCCAGTATTTTTAATGAAGTACACAGAGAAGAATTCCAACAATTTGCGATAGAGACTAGGAATAGATTGGCCCAGTTACAGGATCTCTCGCAAAATTGACAACTACTACCTCAGATATACGGAGAGAATCCAAGAGAGACTTCCCCTTTATGGGTGCTCTCTTGGAATACAGAGGGACTGACACTTAAACTTGCTGACAAGGAGTGTAGGGAGTTTTGGAAACCTATGATCTACTATGATTATAAGAGACTACAAACTTGGGTTGAGGAATCAGGCTTTATGAGTGTATAGCAAAATGGTTTTTGATCCAACAGATCTACTACTCAGCATTATTATGTTTTGTCACATCTTATTTGGAAATATGTAAAAATAAAGAAGTCACGTTTGTTTTGCTGTTACGTAGATTTGAAGTCAGCCTTTGACTTGGTTAGTCATATTTTGTTATGGGAGAAATTACATAAATATAACATAGATCCTTTTCTTTTGGATACATTGATTAGGCTTCATAATGATACTTGGCAAAAGGTAAAAAGTAATCAAAATGGAGACTTCACTCCAGAAATTAAAACTAATCTTGGAGTCAGACAAGATTGCCTTTTGGCCCTGTTACTATTTAATGTATACATCAACACTTTAAGAGTACAGATGGAGCATCCTGATTTCCATTCTCCAGCAATTAGAAACCAAAATGTTTCATTGCTGGCTTTTGCGGATGATCTGATACTTCTTTCAATGTCTTTTTTGGGTTTACAGTGGAAGATGACATAATTTTGTGCCATGTGCCAAGAAAATAGACTAGTAATTAATACCACTAAAACACAGATGATGATGTTTGGAAATGCACAAAGGAGAACACCTTCACTTTTTATTAACAAAATGAAAATTGCAACAGGTAAAACATATTCATACCTTGGTGTGAACTTTTCTCAATCCACCAGATGGAATAGTCACCAAGACATTTTAAAGCATAAGGCAATTACAGCTTTAAATGCCTTCAAAAGATTTTCAGTTAAACTAGGAAATGGATCTGTGCAAGGAATCCTGAGGGCTGTGGAGGCTAAAGTATGTTCAGGTTTGCTTTATGCCTCAGAAATATGGGCTCAAGAACCTCCTAAGCAACTTGAGATTCAATTAAACACGTTATTAAGATATATACTTAAAACACCCCAATCAGTTCCTGCATCAATTGCAAGAGCTGAATTGGGCCAACTTCCCATTGAAGCATATATAGTGGAAAGAAGGATTGTATTCTTACTTAAATTGTTCTTGTATCGTGAATATGGATTACCGAGAATATGCCTTGAAGAGGAGATTGAGTATTTATCCAGAGGTTATAAACCACAAAATATGGATTATATAACAGCTTGGCTATACCCATTGGAGTTGAGCCATTTGTTGTATCAAATCCATGTTTTACCATTCTGTGAAATAAAATTCCAGGTTAAGGAAAGAGTTAGGAACACCTTTAAAAATAGGGGTCTGGAATGGATCCAGTGTTATAAGAACTTTGGATGGTATAACAAATTTAACCCAAACTACAATACAAAGCCTTATTTGTTAATACTGCCCTGTCCAGACCTAAGAACTATAGCTAGATTCAGAATGGTGTTATACTATTCACACTACGTATACTATGCCCAGAGAAGGAAAGGAGTGGAAAGTGACAAATGCGAGTGTAATTTAAATATGGTAGATGATTTGAAACATGCCACTTTAATATGTCTCCTATATCCAGGGCTTTAGATATGATTTTTTGGGATGAGTACGTGAACTCCTCATTTTGAAAGTGAGGTGAGTAAAATGAAATTCAGATGTGTACAAATGTCTTGCTAGAGTGGACCGAGGAGTACATTTATGAAAAAACTTCTTTTTTTTCTAGATAAGAATTTCAGGTGCCAACAATGCTCCAAATAATGTTGGCAGGTAGGAATTTACTCACCAGTTTTAAAACATAGTGAGTAAAACAAAAGTGGGATGCATACAAGTGCTGTAATTCTGGCAAAAAATTTTTCCTTTCGAATCACCAGTTAGTTTATGAAGCACTATTGTTTGGCATGTGGAGTATTTACAAATGTTGGGTGAGTACTGGTACTCGTTATAAAAATTTCTGAAGAGTATTTCCTAAAATGAGGTGAGTAAAATAGGTCGGTTCACACCTTATCTGGAGCCCTGTCTATACCAGAAACATAGATCATTCTGATTGGGTTCTATTTTAAGGACCTTGGACTCCCCACCGACCAAATACTTATGAAATTGTATTTGTCTAAAGATGTAAATGTGTTGACAATGCTTGCAAGTTTTTTTAAATCTACAAAACTCTAAGATGGAGTTTAAATATACTCCGTATGTGGCTTCTGATTATTCATTTACTTATTTATTGTAATAATAACCAGTCTGTTTAGAATCTATTTTTTCTAATATTTTTCTTGTGATGTTTTGTAATGATTTTAAGTTGAACAAATAAATATTTGATTGGTACATAAGCTTAACTCCTTGAACAGGTGAGCTAGATCCATAGTTGGGTTATACTTCCCCCACCCGTTTTATATTCTGAAATTAAGCTATTAACTGAGTTTAATGTTTAAAAATCACAGGTTTTCAGTTATAGTATCTAACCCCTGAATGTTGACGGGGTGTGTAAGTCTTGCTTTATTACTCTGTTTTGTTACTTTGATCTGTTATTGTTTATTATATCCCTTACAGAAATATAAGTGTGCTGTGTACATACAGAATGCATGCCACATGCTTAATTGGGCAATGTTTGCATCGGTTCGCAAACACAAAGTAAACTTAAGCAAACCAGGTCTATGAAGCAAATCAGGTTTGCATGCTGCAAGCTTGACAAGTTTGTAGCAGGTATGCTGGTGTGTACATCTTCTAAAAATCACATCAGGTTCACCTGTTACATGCATGCCATGTGTGCAGCAACTAAGCTGGTGCAAATCTCATTTAAAAAAACACATCAGTTTCTACTTCTCATACTACTACTAGCAATTAGAGCTTTCAAAATACCATTTGCATTGATTTTCCATTAAAATTAGGTAAACTCATTAATTCTGATCATTTTGCACGTTGTGTAATGGCTTTTGATTTTGTCATTAAATTGCCATGAATTTGTGAAGTATTGTTTGTTTACTGCATTAAATGCCTAGGATATAGTCAACCAACATCCCCATTCCAAATGTGAAAAGATTAGCTAATGTGTTGTGAAATCTGACCTTTTTGTTTTGGACCTTGTAAATCCCCTTATGCATGTTTAGTGCTACAAATGTGTTTCCCCATGACTGTTTTGGCTCACTTACTTTTCCTTTGTTATTCTGTATGGAACATACACACTATGGCTACGCTCAGCACTCTTTGTGCTGAGTAGGGTCTTGGAAGCATGCACCATACCTCAGATTTGGTCACTGAAATGAGGGACATGGACACTCAAAATGAGAGACACTAACCCTCACAGTGATCAGTACTCATCCTGAAACATGGAGATACAGTACCTCAGAACACAGTGGGAACCATTGTATTTACTTGGACCAATATTAGCACTAGAAAATGAATTTCTACCATAAAGCAGAGATGCCATTTAGATTGGGTAGAGGGGAGCAGTTGACCCCCACACACACACATTTATGCCTAGGTTGTTCTTGTGGTGTGGCAATAGTGACTTTAATTTAGATTTTATCTTTTGCACAATAACTGCCCCCTGGCCTCTCTGTGTTCACAATTCATGGGCACTCCTCACTTGACTGTGTCTGCATAGTGTTGTCCACTCTCTCCACCTAGTAGTGGTGGAGCTTCAGTCAAGCAAGAGCACATGAGTCACATGAGTGCAACGCTGTCTTTCCCACCACAGAGTAGACAGGCTGCACACTACAGATTAAATGAGCCATTGAGCACTGAACTCTCAATAGCAGTGTTGTGGTGGCCTATTTTTCTTGGTCTACACTTAGTGAGTCTTCGTCTCCCCTGGTGGCTGAAGGGGCAGAAGGTGAGCTAGAAACTAACTCAAGACTAGGGTACCTACTTACTCTACTAGGCTTGCCTTGCAAAAAACAAACAGCACAGGCCCCCCCATGGCATTAAGCTAGGGCTAGCAGCAGCAGTGACAGTGGTGTGGGTGGCTCTCATAGGCCTTGATCAATGAAGTGCCTCAGCAGCCACAGCAGCAGCCAAGCAAGAAGCAAGCAACATAGGTTAGGTGGTGGTTGGTGAGGTAACGTCACGGACCATGTTGGGGATCTGGGATGGTGGTTCTAGCATACAGTTTCTGGGAGAAGTATGGACGAGTAGCAGATTAAAAACTGGACTGGTGGCACACTGGGTCAGGCCACAGGTTCTGGACAGATGGCTGGGTAAGTAAAAGTAAATACTGTAATTCTTTTTACAGGGGATTGGGGAAGTAGGAAGGACTGAATACTGATGTGTTTTTCATATTGCTGTGCCTTTGGGTGGCTTCATGACCCATATCGAATGGAGCTGGGAAGAGAAATTGGGACAAAGTTTCTTTTGAGGGGTGGGGAAGGGGTCAGAACTTCAGCCAGAAAATAAATTGGTTTGTAACTGGGTGAGTTTTGCTAAAATCTAATGCACTACTCTGGGATATAGACAGATAAATCTTACACATTTTAATTGTTCCTGATTTGCATATCACTTTTCAGTCACAACAAATAAGTTTTACCTTTTAGAGACAATCCAGACATTCTAGAGCTTGCCACCAGCTACCTAGCACTAAACCTCCACTGGTTGTTGGCGTCCCCTCACTGAAATCTGAAATGACGCCCCTGCCATAAAGTCTAAATTTACAGGACAACCTCTGTGAGAGCAGCATGTTTCCATGAGGGATGAATTAGGAGCAAGGCAAGTTTTCAGGGGTAAAATCAGGACTGTCCCTTGCATTTAGGGACAGCTGGCAGTTTTGTCTGCACATAATATTGGAGCCCCACAATAGTCAGGCATATGCCACCCCCTCCAGTGTAGCTGACCTCCACATCCCCATGCTCAGGCACATTATGACATAGGGCAAGGTAGACTGCAGGGATGTGCACCATTGAAATGAATGGGGTATTTTTTATTACTGTTTTATGCATTATTGATGGAGAGTTGGGAATTAATGAAGGCGACAGCTTGACTAACAAAGCACTGTTAGTAGAACGGTGGCATCCATTATTGTCCAGCTCATCAACATAATGTATAAATAGTGATAAAAAAACAACTCCATTCATTTCAAGGGTGTAAACACCAGTACTCTGACCCATGGAAATCATCTCTAAAAGATTTCTGCCTCTGGCTGTCTAGTACTCAGGTGGGTTGTTAGTAGCAGCATGGCCGCACCTACTACAGTGTGTGTGCATTGATGGGTGGGACTGGCCATGTGGGTGGTTGTTGAGTTATTGCTACTTTTGTGTTTGTTTCTTAATTTCTGTTTCCATGGAAGCATTCAAAACTATAGAGAGAAAATAGTAGCAGTACAGGCCAGACAGAAGTAATTGAGTAGTTTTGTGGGTAAGTGTGTGTATTGGGGGTAGGGAGAACCACATGTGTTTCCATTGGTAAGTGTGCTACAGTTCAGCTGTGCAGCAAAGATGGGGGGGAGACTAGAAAACTAAAAAGTATAACAGTGGTTATAAACGTGCCACATGCGTGCAGATATATGTAGATTTGTAATGAAGTACAAGGAAGCCATACGTGTGCAGGCAGTATAGTTTAGTGGATAAAGGCACACAACTGCAAACCAGAAGACATGAAAACCTGGGTTTGAAACTCATCAACCCCGACTTGTATATGGTGTGATCCGGAGCAAATCACTTAACTTTTATTTCTGCAGTAGTTACCACTTGCTTTTTGCAAGCATGCCACATGAATGTTGTCTGTCCAATTTAACATTTAAATCATGCATGCAGCACACATATCACATGGTTTTATGTGAGCATGAAAACATGTCATATCATTATTTCTGTAAGGGATGTCCTGGTGTTGTATATGTTTTGTTTTTGAAAACTCAATAAAGTGTACTATTAAATAACATCTGAATGCTGGTTTGATTCATTTAAAGTTTACAATAATATCAGATAGTTATACATTGAATTTTTTGGATTTGTATTCAATGGATGCACAGGAAATAAAATTCATACTGAGTAGTTCAGAAAGGCTACTGCGGCAAATTATCATAGAAGCTACTAGTGCCCACCAACTAAGCTTAATGGCACCTATTCCCCATGGCCATTTTTTTTACCCCAGGTGCAGCTGTTCTGACATTGAAAATTACACATCTCAGGCAACAGAGCTCAAACGTAGCCTAGTACAACGAAGCTGTGATGAAACTACTTTAAATATTGCTTTCAACAACGCATTGCATCTTGGAAAAATATCTTTGTTGACATCTAAAAACCAAAAAGTAATGAATGGAAATGAACCAATTGCATTTGTTACACAGTATAATGGGGTGGCAAACAAAATAGGAGACATAATCAGAAAATATTGGAGTATTTTGAAAGGAGATGTAGTTGAACCAATGTGGTACGGGAGACACCTTGTTTTTCTTATATCTGAAGTAATAATACCTCTGCCATTGCGACACAGTCATTACATTAAACCTTATAGCAGAAGTAGTAATATCTCTTACATTGTGACACATAGTTATTACATTAAACCTAAACCACAATTACAATTTGGCTGAATAACCTGTCTAATGGATTCTATGAATGCAAGACATGCAATATTTTCCAAGTATTTACGTCCAGGAACAAAATGTGACACTCATTAAAACCAGCTAAAAGAAAGGATATTACAGTACTCATAAACTGTTACATACAAACATAAAAAAAATCATCAAATAAGGATCACTAGGCTCATCCAGACTGCCCTTTCCCTACCTATTATTAGTGTCTGCTGGCCCTACTTTTTCATTGGCTTTAGCCTCTCCTTCACACCTCTAGGGTACCCTTATACACATCCTATGCATGTTTAAATCTCCCCAATGTGCTTGCTTCCACCACCTCCTGCTGCAGGCCATTCCATGCATCCACAACCCTTTCTGTGAAAAATGCTTCTTCACATTACCCCTTATCCTGTCCCCCTCCAATCTCATATTGTGCCCCCTCATTCCTGCTCCTCTCCTGTATTGAAAGATGTTGCCTGCTTGCACCTTGTTAATGCCCTTCAGATACTTGAAGGTTTCTGTCAAGTCCCTCTGCTATCTCCTCTCTTCCTGTGTATACATCTTGAGGTGCCTTAGTCTATCCTCATATGTCTTCTTGTGCAAGCCCTGTACCATCTTAGTTGACCTTCTCAGAACCGCCTCTACCCTGTCTGTCCTTTCGAGGATGATGCCTTCCAGAACTGTACACAATATTCCAGATGATGCCTTACCAGTGTTTTGTATAGTGCAATCACCACCTCCCTCCTCCTGCTGGTGATACCCTTTCCTATGCACCCTAATATGCCATTGGCCCTCCCCACTGCCTTTGCAGCCTGCTTGGTCACCTTTAGGTCATCAGAGATGATGACTCCCAGATCACTTTCTTCCCTGGTGACCATAAGCACCCCCCCACCATCCTGTAGTTCTCCCCAGGGTTTCTGCACCCCAGGTGCATGACTTTGCACTTCTTCATGTTGAAACTCAGTTGCCACACTTCAGACCATTTTTCCAGCTTTTCTAGGTCCCACCTCATTTTCTGCATCCCTTCTGGAGTGTCTACCTTGTTACAGATCTTGGAGTCATCTGCAAACATGCAAACCTTCCCTTCCAGCCCTTCTGCAATGTCACTAATGAAGGCATTACAATGGACTGGCACCAGGACTGATCCTTGAGATATCCCACTAGCCACCCCATCTCCCCAGATTGGATCTCATTTACCACCACCCTCTGCCTCCTGTCTGTCTTGCCTAAGTCTCCCATCTTGTTAATCAGTCTTCTATGTGGGACAGTGCTGAAGGCCTTGCTGAAATCTAGGTAGGCAACATCCACTGCTCCCCCCTGATTCACCTCCCTCATTACTCAATTAAAAAATCTATCATTTTTCATTTGATATGACCTTCCTGCTGTGAACCCCTGCTGCCTCAGTTCTTGGGCTACATTGGATTCCAGGTGCCCCACTAACCTTTCCTTAAACAGTACCTTCTTAATTTTACCCACTACTGAGGTGAGGCTGACTGACCTATAGTTTTCAGCCTCCGCCCTGCTACCATTTTTGTGAAGAGGGATTACATGTGCCCTCCTCCAGTCTTCTGGAACTACTCCTGTGTTGAATGACTCATTGAACATGGCTGCCAGAGGCACTGTTAGCTCCAGCCACAGTTCCTTTAATATCCTGGGATTTATGCCATCTGGTCCCATTGCCTTTTCCTTATCCTTATTCAGTTTAGTTATCTCCTCCAGGAATCTGTCTTCTGTAAATGGATGGGTGTTCACCTGCCTCCCTCCCTCCTTTGTATTTTATTACCAGCTGTGGTCCCTGTCCCTCTCCTTCTTCAGTGAATACCGAACAAAATTATTTTTTCAGTATTTCTGCCTTTTCCATATCTCCTTCCATGCTCTCCCCATCATCCCTTCTGAGCCAAACAACCCCCCAGACATTCTCCTTTCAATGATGTACCTAAAGAATATCTTGTTCCCTTTCTTCACTGCCTGTGCTATTCTTTCCTTTGTTTGTGCCTTTGCGCTCCTAACTGCTTTCCCTGCTTCCTTCTGACATTTTAGGTACACCACCCTATTCTCTTCCTTCCGTGTCCCTTTATAGACTTTATAGTTTCTGAAACCCACCCTTTTGGCCCTCACTTTCTGTGCTACATCTTTAGAGAACCATATTGGTTTCCTTTTTCTCTTTCCTTTGTTTTTCAGCCTGATGCACTAGTTTATCACCCACACAATGTCTCCCTATATGTGCCCACATCTCCTCAACCCCTTCTCCTGTCACCCTCCTTGCTAGGGCTTCTTTAACAATTACACCCATCCTGCCAAAAAACCACCCCCTGAAATACAGTACCTTTGCCTTATTGTCGCTTTGTTGTGACCCTGTAAACGTGCTAAACCACATTGTGTGATGGTCACTGGACCACAGGTGACCTTCCACCTGTACTTACTTCTGTGACTCTGTCTTCATTGGTCAGAACCAGGTCAAGAAATGCTCTGCTACTGGTGGATTCCATCACTTGTTGCCTGAGGCCTATCCCCCTTCAAGGGGTCCAGGATATTCCTAGTCCTGGCTGATGTCACTGCAGGGATGGTCCAATCTATATCTTGCATATTAACCCTTGCAGTGCCGCAGACATGTGTTCATGTCCAAAGAAACCTATGCATTCTAAATCTTCTGGCAGCCTGAGAGTAAAAAATCCTCAAGCAGCAGTAACTCCCCTTTTGCTGCCATGCCATGTATTTCATCCACTAGCTCCCTATCTGCCTCCTCCCATTGAACTGGAGGCCTGTAGATCACCCCCGTGCAGATTGCTGTGCCATTGCCTGACTCAAGGGTGACCCACAGTGCCTTGGCTTTCCCTTCTACCCTGTACTGCAGTTGCTTTTATACCTTCCCTGACATATAGGGTCCCCCTTTACTCTCCCTGTCCCTCCTGAATAAAGCATAACCTTGTACCCTTACCACCTACTCATGGTTTGCGGTGTACCAAGTCTCTGATCTTGCCACTATATCCAGGTACACTTCTACCATCAAGGCCACTAGGTCCGGGATTTTATTTCCAAGGCTGTGGGCATTTGTAAACATGGCCTTCCATGTTTTACTGTCTGCCCTCCTTCTATTCCCACATTTACACTCTTATTTCTTCCTCCAACCCTGGTTTCCTTCCTTTGCTGCCTCCCTTCCTCTGCCATACCCTTTTCAGCTGGTTCAGGTGTACCTGTCACACTTTACCCTCCTGACCCTTGATTGTGCCTGCTCTAACCTGTGGGGGTCAGCTGCTCAAGTCTCTATGTTCCCAATGCCCCTTGGCTAGTTTAAATGTTTTCCAAGGAAGCATTTAAACTTTTCATTGAGGGCTGATGTCCCCTTCCATTTGGATGTAGGCTGCCACTCTTGAACAGGCCCAAATCATTCCATGTGTGTCCCCAATTCCCAGTGAAGCCACACCCCTGTTCCCTGCATCAGTCTTCAAACCATTTGTTGATGTTTCTGATGTGGAGATTCCTAGCCTTCCCCCTGCCTTGGACCGGCAGCACAGAGCCTGCCACCTTCTCCATGTGCCCTCCCAACTCCCAGAAGTCCTCTTGCACCTGCTGTATACTTGCCTCATCCCTGGATAGGTCATTTGTCCCCAGGTAGACTATGACATCCAGACCCTCTCTCCTTGCTATTGCCTTTGTAGCCTTACTACTGTTCTACAAGATATGCAGTTTATATCCTTTGGTGTACTCTTTTATATGTAGGCCAGACAATAAGAAAGTTGAAAAAGTGACTATAGGAACATGTGTGGTCTATTGTCCACCAGCATGAACTGTAATTGCCACTAGTCAAAGCTGTACTCAATACTTATGACAAAGCTTACTACTAAGCTGCTAAGGACAACATAACTCTGGTATTGTTTGCATCAATCCTACCTGTACCAGCTTGTTTGTATCTATGTCTTAAGTTACTGTTATACTGTGTTGTACTGTTATAATGTGTATTTTTGTTTGTCTTACTGTGACAAGGTACCTTTGTAAATGAGCCTATGGCTCAAAGGTTTTCCAAACTGCTGTTTAAATAAATAAATGAAGAGAAAACTTTGGTCTTCATTTTAAAATCTATCATAATTAAAATACAAGATGCCTGCACTTCACCAGAATGGACTCCATGCCACCACTTTACCATGGTGAAGATTGAGTCATCTAGTTGTTAAAACTGGCATGTAGAGGGATTTTTGAAATGGACTGTCTTGTACCTAAGGGACATTATGGATTTTATAGAACTGTGCATATACTTCTTACCTTTGCATTATTTACTTATTATATAAAATATTTTTGCATTGTATTTGAAAGATGTGACAATGAAATGTTGATAAGAAAGTTAATCTTGTTTTGCACCTGGTATATATTGGTTTGTGTATCATATTTATCACTGCTCCCTTTACTCCAAATTAGGATGGCTTTCACTTAAGTCCAGAGGGCAGAAAAATGCAGTAACCTGGACTTATCAGGCTATTACTAACAAACTGCCCTGTAAATCTCAGATTGTCTGCCTGCTACCTCTTCAAGTAATTACCGCTTAGCGGCCTCTCCTTTATCCCCTTAGATGACCCTAGGATCAGAACACACATGGGGAAAACTGCTATAAGTTATACACTGCCAGTTCTCTGGAACAGTATCCAAAAATTCTTGAAACTAGCTAGCCTCATCAAACTTACCACTTTTAAAACTCTGCTAGCTCACTCTAACAAAGAGCGCACAGCCCTCATGGCTCTGACAGCTTCTTTTCCTCTTTACTTCCCCTGCTGACATTCTAATCTGCTGCTCTTTTTCACCCTTTGCTATGGCCTTTCCAGTACATCCTTGTATATACCATGTTTATATTGTAACTAAATGTAGATTATCTCCCCATAATATTGCTGGTTACATGTACATTATTGCTACCTTGTTATTCTCTCTTGTATGATCAGCCACTAATGACTTATGTATTATATGTTTACTATTGTGTCACAACCCAGGTCCATCTCATAAATGAGTTTTTCTCAATGATGTTTCACCTGGTAAAATAAAGATTGATTGATTGATGATGCTCAGTGACATAATCTTTTCTAAGGAAATTCAGCTAATCTGAGCACAAGTATTATTAGAACATTGATCCAATCCCATGGTATTCCACATAGATTAATTGTAAAAACTATCTTTGTTTTGGTAAACTAAACTGAATGTATGGATACCATTTTCAGTAGTTAACAGATTCTCTGCTTGGTTTTTAAAACACTTTCAATGAGTGACTGCTGCAATAATTAATTGCCCAGCTTTAAATTTTAGGTACTGAGTGCTTTCACAGTACATCCTTACTTTTTGTAGTGGTTCATTTTTATCTAGTAGTTGGCAACCTCAAAAGAGCATGCACATATTTATTGATGTGTCTGGGGATATTCCTTGTACCCAGATTGTTTGATTCCATGGCAACAAAACTAAAGCAAGTAAAAGAACAATGGAGCCAATTCAAAATAAATAATTAGCATCTTGCCAGATTTTTGAAATCAGTCCACTATTTAATGACAAAAGGATGCTGCTATAAATTTACTCCAAGGAAGGCCATGTGTTCTGGCAAGAATGCTGTTTTTTATTTGTATGTTACCTGTGGTGTGATTATTGCCAATGTCCAAAATAAAGCTTTTTATTTGCATTTGAATTATGTGCAGTTGTTTTTCTAGAGTGCAGCCTTCATATGTTTCTTTGCTGTTACTACTTCTATTCACCTGTCCGCTCATCTGTTTTTCTTTCCCACCTGTTCCTTACCCTTCCTCCTTTTTAACATCTCATCAGTCTCAATCATCTCTTATTTCATCACAACTTCAGTAATTTTTCATATTTCTTCCTTCTTTTTTTCCTATATTTTGGAATGAGTTAATTTTCTGTGAAGTACACATTCTTACTCTCCATGTTCTCCCTTACTTATTTCCACACTCTTTCATCTTCTGTTGTTTAGTAAGCCCAATTAAATCTTGAAGGAGAACATTAGTTCTATATATTTCTTTCTTTATTTCTGATAGGCCTGCCGACAGGAGATTCTGGTTTACAAATGTTTCTACCACAGATTGCAACTGTGATCTCTCACTGTTCACTGTGGTGTCTGCCTACATTTTTGTTTGACTACAGTTTTTAGAATTGGCTGATGATTACCACAGATGTGATAAATCAGAAGGCACCACTGTGGATGGGTCTAAAGAAATGCAGCAAATAAGGGGAGATGAGGTTTTCAAATTCATTATGAAAGGATTTATACAGTATTCTCTACTTTCTTTATGATGTTCATTTTTTACACTTTCATTACTGTTTGCATTAGTTTCAAATGTTAATTAGTTACCAATGTCCATGGGATAACTGATTTCCTTAGCTGGCACTCCTTTCTCTTGATCAGAGCAACACTCTTCACCCAGGGTCAGATACTGGAATTATCACTTCCTCTATAGCTCTACCTGTTGTTTTTCTGTTCCTGAATCGAGTCAAATAAAAAGTGCCTTCTTATTTTGCCTAACTATTGCATTTTTAAGTTCTTATTCAGTTGTCAGCTTTGCTGTACCCTCCAAATTATTAATTTGTTATAACAGGGGGTTCTTATTTATAGTATAATTAACTGGCGTACATGTTAATCATGTCTGTGTGTCCTTCTCAAAATTAGTGTTATACTTAATTTTCTCACTAATCAAATCAATCCCAAATAGTATAAAATAATTTGTACTCAATTTACTTTCTCTTCATACTCATAGTTTTTTTAGGGCTAAAGGTAGGCAGAGCCTCTTACACTCTTGCATTAGCTCTAAAAACATATGATCATGGAACTTCCTTTTTGGACTTTTGGAAGTATACATCCACAACTTCAAAATAGTGAGCCCCCCTTGATTTTTGCTATTTGTTTCTCTGTCTTAAAGGCATCTGAAGGGGGGGGGATGCTACTGTGCCTACCAGCTTCTCAGGGTATTCACAAAAAAAAAACCTTTTGAAAACTGCTATCTTTATAGTTGCTCAATTTAACCCTTGCAGAGCTGCAGACTGAGCAGCTCTTCAACTCAATCAAACAGATTAATTCTAGTTCTTTCAGCAGCCTACAGGTTAACTCATTATCTCCTTGGCCATTTTGTGTCAGATTAACCATGGAATTACTTTGTCACTGGGGAGGGGGATGTGAGCAAAGTTTAACCAGCACAGTGGTGGCTTCAGAGACAGCAGTGTTTGGACTTGAAGAGAGATGGTCACCAATGGACAGCACAATGTGAAAACAAACTGTGGACATGCTTGGAGGATCAGCAGGACAGAAAAGCAGCTCCCAGTGACTCAAAACATAGGAATAGATGGAGCCAGAAAAAATTAGCTTTTGCAGCACTGGCTGAGAAGTCACCAGCATGAACTTTATTGGGAGAGGTAAGGACTGTCTGTATCTTGTGGTTTCATTATCGGACTTGGAGTCATTATTTCCTTAATGTTGCCTTGTATTTATTTTTGCAGTCTTTCGGCTGGGAGAAATTGGGGTGGAGGGAGTTGTTTGAGAGGAGGAGGAGGATGATCAGATGGCTGAGAGTGAATGAAAACTGCTACACGTTTGCTTATAAAGTTCTGTATGACTTCTAGAAATCGTTTTTTAGCTCACTTTACCCTATATTTTAAACATTATAGCTACATCTTGAGGCTGGTGTCTGGTACAAAGCCAAATTTTCTAGTTTCATTTTGAACTGATATCCATTATTTCTTTGATGTTTCTTTGTTTCTGTTTGTTTTTACAGTCTTCTGGCTGGGAGGTGTGTGTGTGTGTGTGCATGTGTTGGGGATGGGGAGGGTTGAGAGGAGGAGAATCAGATGGGTGAGAATGGAATAAAATTTGTGCTACACTGCAGCTCCTATGTAACATGTTGTCAAACTTCTACAAATCTTTCTTGACTCACTCTTGCATATCTTTTCAACTGAACAGCCACATCTTCAGGCAGGTGTCTGGTGCAAGCCAACATGCCTGTTTAAAGTATGAAAGAAACTATATCATACTGCAGCTCTGATAAACATAATCTTCTGCAGGAGCTGCAGTATGATATCATTTATTTTACACTTTTAGTGAAGCATGGTGCCTACACTGGGCATCTATCTATTGCATGACTGTGCAGTTAAAAAGCTTTGTCCAAGTGCAGTGCCTGGGTAGTTGGTTCCCATGGGCTTCCCTTGGGGCAATGCCTTAATTTTTGGTTAGTGGTGCTGCCCTTGTCACAGTGTCTGGATGGGTTGTTCCCATGCGCTGCCCCTGGGGCAGTGCCTGGGTAGTTGTTTCCTGTTTGCTGTCCCTGGGGCAGATCTTGGTCAGTTGGTTCCTGTTGACAGCCCCTAAGGCAATGCCTGGGAAGTTATTTCCTCAGGCTGCCCCTTGGGTAGTACCTGGATGGTTTATTCCTGTGGGTTGCTCCTGGTGCAGTGCCTGTATAGTTGGTTTCCATGGGCTGCCTCTGGAGCAGTTCTGTGATGTTTGATTCCTGCTGGCTGCCCCTGGAGCAGTGACTGGGTAGTTGGTTCCCATGTTCTTCCCTCAGGGGCAGTGCCAGTGCCATGATGGCTGGTTATTGCCACTGCCCTTGGGGATGTGGCTAGATGGTTTATTCCAATGGGCTGGTCCTAGGGCAGTGCCTGGGTAGTTGGTTCCCTTGGACTGTCCCTGGGGCAGTTCCTTGATTTTTGGTTAGTAGTGCTGCCTCTGGGACAGTGCCTATATAATTGGTTCCCATGGGCTGCCCTGGGGCAGTGACTGTGAAGTTGGTTCCTTTTGGCTCCTCCTGGGGCAATGCCATGATGGCTGATTCCTGTTGGCTTCCCCTGGGGCAGAGCCATGATGGTTGGTTTCTGTTGTCTGCCCCTGGGGCAGTGCCTGTGTAGTTGGTTCCCTTGTGCTGCCCCTGGAACAGTACCATGATGGCTGGTTAGTGGCACTGCCCCTGGGGCAATGGCTGGATGGTTTATTTCTGTGGGCTACTCCTAGGGCAGTGCCTGGGTAGTTTGTTCCTCTGGACTGCCTTTGTATTTGGTTTGTGGCTCTACCCCTGTAATTAGTTCCCATGGGCTGCCCCTGAGGCAGTGCCTGTGAAGTTGGTTTCTTTGGCTACATCTTGGGCAGTGCCATGATGGTTGGTTCCTGCTGTCTGCCCCTGGAGCAGTACCTGTGTAGTTGGTCCCTGTGGGATTCTCCTGGAGTACTGCTTTGGTAGTTGTTCCTGTTGGCTTCCCCTGGGGCAGTGATTGGGTAGTTCTTCCTGTTGGCTGCCCTGGGCAAATACCAGGGTAGTTGGTTCCTGGGGATGTCCCTGGATGGTTTGCCTACATGAGCTGCCCCAGGACAAGGTAGTTGGTTGCTGTTCACTGCCCCTCTGACAGAGTCTGTGTAGTTGGTTTCTGGGGCTGTCCCTTGGACACTGCCTGGATTGTTTGTTCCCCTGGGCTGTCCCTGGGGCAGTGCTTTGGTAGTTGGTATCTGTTGGCAGCCCCTGGGGACAGTGCCAGGAGGTTTTATTCCTGTGAGCTGCTCCTGGGGCAGTGCCTGGGTAGTTGATTGTTGTGGGCTGCCCCTGGGGCAGTGCCATGATGGTTTTTTACTTGCACTGCCCCAGGGCAGTGCCTGTGTAAGTGATTCCCATGGGCTACCCCTGGGGCAGAGCCTGTGTAGTTGATGCCTTCTGGCTGCCCCTGGGGCAGTGTAGTGTATTGTGTGGACTTGCACCAGTAGTATATTTGGATAGGAGGAGCTACATGGTGCTGCCTCTGGGGCAGCGCTGCCCCAAGGTCTGTGTTCAGGGCAAAAAACTTACTCAAGCCTCTGAAACCTGAAATCCTACCAACCAGCCATTCAAACCTTGCACTATATTTAACCCTTTAGTGCCAGAAAAGCATTCTGCTAAGGCTTCCCTCTGCTACAAAGAAGTCATTTGGTGCTAAGCAATAGTTTTTAGATATCTGTCTATATGAATTAGGTAAAACATAATTAAAAAACAGCCTGTTTTCCTTCTTTATGTTTCCCTCAGAATTGGAAACTTTAGGGTCTAAGGGTATAGACAGCATCCGGAAAGTCTTAATTTCATTAATTTAATGTGCTAGATTATTAGTGTTTTATTATCCTGTAACATATCAATGTGTCCATAAAATACCTGCAGGTGCTTATAATGTTACCACCCCCCCCAGGAAATAATATATTTCTTCTTTGTTTTTATTATCCTTTTGGCAACAAGGTAAGTCCCACTAGGCCCAGGGACTGTTTTCTGGAGCAACCCAAGGACACTAGGGAGGTTACGTGACTTACTCATGGTCACACGATATGCAAGAGAAGGTTGTGGGTATCAAACCCTGTTCTTCTGGATGTAACAAGCTCATTCATGCTCAATACTCTAATGTCTAGTCTGTTCTGCCAGCCATACATTGTGATTTAATAGCCCCACACAGTCCCACTACACAATGCAATCACACAATGACTAAGCAATAGAAAATAGTACACAGGAGTAAAACACAAACAAGGGATATGGGATATGGTTTATTAGGGAAGACAGGAATGAGGCTCTGAGGAAGGAAAGGGAAGGGTTAAAAAATCAACAAATAATTGGCAATCCCTGCAGTCCACTCCCTAACTCCCCCTCATCCCTCATCCCTGTCAGTCCATCACAATCCCAGCTAACTGATACAGCAATTATACTCTCCCCACAGTCCCTAAGATCCCATTGTATTCTGCTGGGTAGAACAGTTGTTGAATCATCATAGGCCCAAGGTTTGATGTGGATGTGGCTATTTAACCTGCACAGTTATTAAGTTAAAAATTAAAGGGATCACTATTTGTAATCCAAAACAAGGCCAAATGGCCAAAATGCAGCTCATCTTCCTGGGCACTCCCAAAGAGACAGTCCAGTCCTGTTAAAGACCTAAATAAAGGATTATAGGGGCAAAGGTCTGATTCAGTACTCATGGTATGCAGATCAAATCAGGCCCTGAAAGGCTTCAGATGTATAATGCTGGTCTCTCTGGTGTGCAGTAGCTGCAGGTTGCATGCTGCGGCTCTTTGCTGTGCCACAGTGGACATAGTCACATGAGAGGCTTGTAGGCCTATGATGATTCAACAACTATGGTACCCAGCAGAATATAGGGAAGCTCTTTGGCACAAGGGAGAGGAGATAGGAATGATAGTGGTGGTGATTTACTCTTACGACTGGGAGAGAATGGCAGAGCTGCACCCCCCCCACTAGCAATACTGTCTGTTGGGCACCCCATCATTGAGCTTTGCTTGAGGCCCCCACAGAATAACAGCTTCCACTGGCTGAGGAAGTGAGTGAGAGAAAGAGAGAGAGAGAGAAAGAGACACAGAGGCAGACAGAGGCAGAGACTCAGCTGTTCCGTGCTTTGAAGAAATTGTGTGTATGTGTCTCTCTCTCTCTTTTCCCCTGTAGCAGCACTGGTCAGGAAAGTCCATGTCAGTGAAGTGTTGCAAGTGGTGTCTGTGTGGCTGTGGCTCTGTCATCTACCTCAAGGTATGTGGGACACATACGATAGACACAGAGGGAGCTCCTGTAAGACATACACAGAGATACATGTACTTCGCACCACAAAGACAAATATGCAAAGTACATGTTGTGTATGATGCTGAAAATTCAAAGGCCTTTCTACCAAATTCCCACTTCCTCGAGGTAATTGAGAATTATGGTCTTCTACTCTACTCACTGCCACTGGACAAAGTTTAAGACTGAATCATCAGCTACAGGGCCTGATAGAAAAATAATGTTAATAGTATTTAGTCAATCAATAATTAGCTTTAGCCAGTCAAGACATTTAACTGGTGGTACACAAGTATGGTCATGCTGTATTATAAACAGTTTTCTCACTAAGGGTTAGAGAAGTATGCCACTGACAACTTCTGTTTGGCTTTAAACCTATACATTTGGTTCAGCTTCCAGAAGTCAGCAAAACTATTTCATCTACAAATACAGCAATTGTAATGGTGCAAGCTGACCACGAATAGGAGGTAAGAAAGTCTTAAGGTCAGCAAGGAATATGAATTATTATCACTTACTAGTTGCAGGTGCTGTTGGCATGCATCTGCTGTGGATTGCTGTTTGTAATGTTGTGAGAGAGCCTGCAAATCCTACCAAGACAGCCACAGCACAGCGTAAGCTGCAGTAACACTTACTATTCATCTCTGACCTCAAGACATAGTATATGCCCTCATGTGGTCTCTGCTTTGCATGTGTGCCACTTTCTATATTTTTCTGTGTCTGGCTACATAGATTTTCAAATTACATAAGCACAACCCCCCCTCCAAACAAAAAGCAAGTTATGTATCAAAAATCCTAAAAATCTAAAGATATTAAATGTACGGCATTACACTACATATCAGGGGTCTTTATTAACTGATACCAACTCTGTGTGCTCTGTGTTCTTAGTGGCACACCAGATCATATGGAGTTTGTTGGTGATGACAATGTGAAAGTTGTTAGCGTTGTCATCAGAGGAAGGAGTTGCCTCACTACTGTTAGGGTGGTGCCAGAATATGGGGCTAGTGCCAGTGGGAAAAGTCCAGACAGACTTGCCACCAGGAGATGGAGTGGGACTAATAGTACTGTAGATGTTGAAACAATAAGATATCACCGAATGTTAGTCAGTGGGAAAGTTACCTTTGCCTCCTGTTGTGGTGTGGCATGAGGCACAGCCATTTGTCTTCAACCACATAGGAAATGGGTAAATCCGACAACAACCCTTGCCATGGCGTGCATTATTGTGATAATAAAATGGACCCAGTTGTGAAAAACATTAAAACATTAAATTAATAAATGTTTTTATTAATCAATTCATAATGATATGATGCATTCTCCAGTCAATAAAATAGTCCTTAATTCAATTGTTTTGCATAGCTGAAAGTAGATTGTTTGTGTCACAGAAGTTGATTTCTCCTAAACAAGTTCACGTCTACCTGATTCCAACAGATGTGCTTTTAAGAACTACATAAGCTATTTTTAAAGCACTTAGGGCCAGATATTCAAAGCCCAGCACCAGGTGCAAAGTCGTTGCACTGGACTAGCACCGACCTTGCACCCGACTGCAATATTGAAAAGTACATTTAGCGCTGGTGCTAGGTGTTAGCGCTGACGTTAACCATAATGTATGCAGGGAAGGGACAGAGGGGAAGGGGCCCTGAATGTCAGTGCACCAGCATATTCAAAAGCATAGTACCACACTACAGGCCTTAGCATGACCTGTAGTCCGGCCCTAGTTACCGTTGGGAAAAAAAGCTGCTTTTAATGCAGCGCTAATAGCAGCTGTGCCCCAAACCCCCATCACAAAACCAACCACCGTGTCCAGTGACAGCACACTGAATCCCTAGTGTACTAGTGGCCCCTCCCATCATGATCCCCGATCTCCAGCAGTAGAATAGACACATCGCCCTGGTAGTCTAGTGTCCCCCCCAATGCACGTATCCTGACCTCGTTCCCTATACATTTTAGTCTCCCTAGTAGTCTAGTGCCCTCCCAGCATGTATTCCGACCCCCTGCCCCATGGAATGCAATGAGTTCCCTTTTGATCTAGTGTTCCCGCACCCGGCAGTGACAGCCCCCACTGCTCCCAACATCCACCCACGAAAGGAGCCGGTGACTGGCTCAGCCCTCCTCTCACCACCACAGCTGACCGCTGACTAAGGGATGAATGTGCTGTACTGCATTCATTACAGTGCAGTGCATTCATTCCTCAGTCGGCTGCCAGCCATGGTGGTGACAGGAAGGCTGAGCTGGTCGCCAGCTATGTTCGTGGGTGGATGTTGGGAGGAGCAGGGGCCATCACTGCTGGGTGCAGGAACACTAGACCACCAGGAAAATGGTTGCATTCTACGGGGCATGGGGTTGGGATGATTGCTTGGGGGGCCACCAGACTACCAGGGAATACATGCATTCAAGCAGCTACAGGGTCAGGAATCCCTATGGGGGGGGCACTAGACTACCAGGGATACTATGAATGCAGGGCTGCTCTGGGGGTCGGGTATCACAATGGGTGGGTACCTATAAGTACAGAGCCATGAAGGCACAGATGGACTGCAGAGCCCACCCAGCCTTCCCAGACCCCTACAGTAATGTGCTGTTGTGGAGCCTAGTGTGCCTATGGCCTACATCCCTCCCCTTGACACATGCCTGTTCCATGCAGTCGTGTCTCACCCCACTGTTATGGCACCCACCACTGCTGTGGTGTGTCACTGTTGTCGTGGGGGGAACTGTCATCCAGTGTATGTTTGGAGCAGGCAGTCTATATATATGTATATCTCTTTATACCTATATATACCCAGATATATACATGGATGCATATCTATGTCTATATGTTGCAGGATATGTCTCTATATACTCTTCTGGACTGCTTGTAGTGCTGTAGGGGTCAGTTGTATGCACCCCTTGTGCCTGCTAGAACCCAGATCCTGCAGCATCCAGCCTGTACATCCATGCCAACCAACAGGGGATGCTGTGGGTATGCCTTAGCCTGCTGCATCCAGCCTGTACTTCCATTCTGACCAAAAGGAGGAGCTGTCTGCTCCATGCAGTAGCACAGAGCAAACTGTGTGGTAATGTATGCTAAGCAGCGCTTAATAAGATGCATATGTACCTGTTTGCCCACAGATTATCTAAGTAGGCTAATTTGCATGGGGGCTTTGAATAATGCTCCTGTTTGCCCCGGGCTATCTAGTTTGCCTCAGGCTAATGTGTTAGCACTGTGCATTTAAGTTAGCCCGGGAAAACTACATGTCAGTGTAGCACAGTTCTGCAGTGTGTGACTTGCATTGTTGTTTGCAGGAGTTGTGGGTCTGCTCTGTGCATTCACACACAATGTTCTCCACCTGCAATACTGGCTTGATCCAGGGTGTATTGGGCTGCAGTTGCAGTGTGCACTTCCCTGTTGCTATATTCAGTGCTGTCTTATTCCTGGGCTATGTTTGCCCCGCACTCTCAGACCTGTTTGCCCGGCTTCCTTCGCATACTATATTCAGCAGGGTTAGCACCGGGCTATTCCATTTGAATATGGCGAGAGATTTGGGCCGGGCAATGTTTGCACCCCAGGCAGTGCTACTTGAGGCTTGGGGCAAAGTTTTGAATATCTGGCCCATAGACTCTACCTTCCTTTCATACCCTGTTTCTTTTTTTCTCTTTCTTTCACCCTTCCCAACAGGCTTGCACCTTTGGCAGAGACTGGCAATGACAGTCAGGGGAAGAAGTTTGGCAACTAGGCAGTCACACACCAAGATACATAGATTTCACACTGGGATGCCTGAGTCTAGTGCAGGCCAGCATCAAGTCCTGGTGGTATGGAAATCAGTTTTTAGATTTACAGGCTGGAATATGATCAGGCATTATCCAGAAAACTGCTTGCTTTGTTGCCTGTCAGGTACTTAGGGCTATGGATCCCACTTCATGCTATTGAATGCCCTGCCTTCAACTCTGAGGCACTCCACTATACACCTGATCTTTAAAAATGAGCTCCATGTCTGCCTCCTGCCTCCTGGTCTCTGACAGGTGCACTTGTGACTCAATACCTGGGGAGGACACCTAGTTAAGATTCCCTTGCATGTTCCTTCAGCTTATATTTAGGCACTTATCACTCATTCTCACTTTTAAATAGCAGGCAAGGGCAGGCTGTGAGGTATCTCACTGCAAGTCTGTCTGGAATAGTTTCTTTATTTACTTACAGTATACCATATAGTCAGGGACCCTGGTTTTCCATTTTTACCGGTAACAATCACGGAATCCTGCTTGGTTTGAGGATTTTGAATTCTTGTACCGGCGCCTCACGGAAATTGCATGTCACTGCACAGAATCTCTAAGATTTCAGCATCTTTTTAAATTTGTTTTAATTTTCTCTTTCTATGTCCCCTTCTCACAACATCAGTCTCCACTTTCAGAGATCCCTAGACTGGGTATCCCTTAGCTTCACCCCAGGTAGCGCTCATGAGCTCCTGTGGTACTGCCCCTATCCTGCCTGGATTGTGTCTCCAGGTGGGAAGGAGGGGACCCCTGTCACCCCTCCACACCCTTAGTGTGGAGTGGAGGGGTCCCTCGTGGAGCCTGGTTATGAAGTCTGGGACACCTGGGTCCTTTCTGCCAGTGGTCAATGTGGGGCGATTGTTCCTGGTTTTCTTGTCTCTGTCCCTGAGGCACCGGCACTAGAGGAGATCCAAAGCGGTAGGTCACATAGAGACATGCCACTGCTCCAGATCCTGGCTAGCATCCTCCCCTCCTGATCACTCTGCAGCACCATTGCATCACCACCCATGGTCACACAGGTGGTGGTAAAGTAGCAAGACCTGCAGCCCACCCTCCTCAGAGGAGGAAGAGAGCAGTCCCCCGGGTGCTCGATCCTACCCCCTGGCCAGACCTCCAGCAAACCGAGTTCACTTCTGACCCTGGGTCGCTGGCATTGCAAGCAATAGTGCTACCGTAGCACCAGTGGACTGACCCAGATTTCAGCATCTTAAAATGAATGGTGCTGTGCTTTGCATTCTTTCTGCTTTGCTGCATATAGAGCCAGTAAGGAAATCACCTGCACTTCTTTGTTGTAATCAGCCATTTGGTTTAACCACCCATGCCTAGTGGTTACAGTAACAAACAGTGAATGAACTGGGTACATCCAGCAGACTTGGGTTTGATTCCCACCACCTCCACTTGCATACTGTGTGACTCCAAGCAAGTCACTTAAACTCCCCAGTGCTTCTAGGTCACTCCTGAAAACAGACAGTTCTGCCTAGTGGGCCTTACCTGCTTTACAAAGAATATAAAAAAAAAATACCAACATATGTTTACTACATCATAGAATAGTAGTCAGGTACTGTGTAATTTACCTGCTTTTACTTGGGCTGAAATAATTTGTATAGGTAAATATAAATGTTCAGATACATTTTTATAAGCTTGTTTTAGATTTTAGTCAGGTTTTATTGTATTCTTTGCATATAAGCATCTAGGTTGTAGATTGCTAAATGTAGGATCACTGTTACCAACTAGCTTATTCAAGTTTATAATCAGTAGGGCCATCCAAAATCCTCAGTTGTTTGAATGAAAACTAGTCTGAATTAAAGTATGTTCACAAAGAAGAAACTGCCTTACTACTTATGAAAAGACTTCACAGTTAGCACCCCATTTAGGTGAATTGGATAATTTGCACCTTTTCTCCCACCTGCTGTTTCAGTCTCTGTGGCCCCATCCACACTACACCGCTTGCGCCCGGTAACGGATGCAATCCGTTACGGCCGCGGAGCGGTGCAGTGCATCCACACCTCGGCGGTGTCCATTATGGGAATGGCACCACCGGTCCACACATCGGGATCCGGGCGACCGTTACAGCGGTGCCTGATCCCACAATGCAGCTCGCGCTGCGCTTTGTGCCCTGCAAGGGACCGTTAACGGCAGTCCACACTACCGCTGGTAACGGTCCCAGGGCGGACCGTTCCATAACCGCTGTGGTTTCCATTAATGGTTATGAACGCCCGTAATCGCTACAGTGTAACCACGCCATTACCGATGAGGTTTTACACCCTTGGTAACGCTACAGAAGGGTTTTCGGCTGCAGTGTGGACAGGGCCTGTGACAACAGAAAGTTTTCTGATAAACTGTTTCAACAAAAAGTAAATATTAAGTATTTAAGTGTACTTATGTTTGACCAGTGGGTTTTGAAAGCACAGTCAATGATGTACAGAAGATAAGACCCCAGGGGCTGTATGATGCTGGTGGGCAGAGTAGTGCTCAATTCACATCTGAGCAAAGACATGAAAACTGGGAGACACCTTTTCATGGACACCAAGTAAAAAGCATCCACATGTCTGCGAGATGCATAAATCCAATTTGAACTCACTCCACTAATCACTTGTGAGTTTTTAGGTGAAGACACTTTATTTCAAAGAACAAATTCAGCAGTTTTTTTTTCCCTCCTACCCCTGGCAATTCACTCCTTCAAGCTTGCCAAGGCCCCTACCACCGCTGCTGAGTCCCGAACACCATCCACTGCCCCTTACTGCTGTGCTACCAGGTAACCCAAAGTAACCCTTCATTGAGTGGGCCCCTAACTCTGTGGGAGGCTACCAGGGCAGGAGAATTGTCCTAAAGAGCTTCCTGTGTATCCTGGGCATGGCAGGGGTCAGAACGGACACATGTCTGGGGCTTCCTGCTTAAAGGGACCAACAGCTATTCTTCAGTTGGTCAGCGGGTGTTTCCCCACTTTCTTTGGAGCATGACAAGCCACATGATGTCAAGACACAAGCCGACGTCCATCACGCTCCCTCCTGCAGTGAGGGCTGACACATTGTCGTGCCTCTGGCCTCCACCAGGGGCCAGCAAATGCTGAGCAGTGAACCCACCCTCCCTCATAGGAGAAGGTGAGTGGTTGTTGGATACTTAAGCCTTCACCCACCAGCTGGCCCTCCAACACCCAAGTATGTTCCCTAACCCTGGTCGGCGGTGTCACAGGCAGAAATCCAATTCAGGCAGTTAAATTATAGATAGGAAAAAACAAAGGTAGTCTACTTTAGCGGTGATGGCTCAGATTAATTCACATCTGAATTCTAACAAGCAAAGAGACCAAGTCATTAATAACTTGTGCATGTGGGATGTGGGTGTTGAAGAAAGGGGATCATAGTGCTGTCACTACTGCCATCACCCCTGAGGGATGTGGACTGCATTGCTGCTACTGCCAGCACACCGAAGGGGTGGGGGCTGTAGTGCTTCTGCCATCACCACTGGTGGATGGGGAATGTAATACTGCCGTCCCACCTGAGCAATGGGGGCCATACTGCTGATACTGCCATCACACCTGAGGAACGGTGAATGTAGTACTGCTGCCATCACACCTAAGGGATGGGGGCCACAGTGCTGCTGTTTCTGTCACACCTGAGGGAGGGAGATCATAGTGCTTTTGCTGCTGCCACCACACCAGAGGGATGGGGGCCGTAGTGCTGTGTTGGTGCTGCTATCACACTTTAGGGATGGGGGCTGTAGTGTTGCTGCTGTCATCACATCTTGTGCCTAAAATAACTTTAAATTGGTACAAGGATGGAAGGATGTGTAATAGTGGAGGTCAAAATTACTAAAATGCATGTTAGCAGAGTTAAAAATTGTTAAATAAAGTACACAAAACCAAACACCGGTAAAACTGGATTTTGGCTTAGCAGACACCGGTGACAATATCATTTTTTACAACGTGCAAAACGGAATATGCCCTTTCTCAATCCCGGTAAACCAGTGTCCCTGCATATAGTCTATCACCTTGAAACTGTATTGTGTATCCCCCTGTATCTATGGACAGCCTAGTGTAATGTCTAATTTCTCTTGTAGAGTAGGTATCACTGTGCCTGTCTATACTGTAATGTGTTTGACCCAAGTCTGTATTTAAGCAATAAGCCATGAGGGTGTGTGGCTTATCAGGGGATTTATCATGTCTGGTGTGGTTTGCCCACGAGGTGCAGCGGAGTGGGTAAATCCTCACCAGCTGTGGTAAATCCCCCTATAACCCATATCCCTGAGTTACTTATTACTGTTATACCATGATATCTTGCCATGTATGTAACTTGAAATAGCTTTTTTTATGTTTTACTGTGAGAAAAAATTATTTTAATAAGAAATATTGCTCCATGAAAGAAAATAGTCCATGTTTTTTATTGTAATGCTTTATTCAAATTGTGTGAACTCAGAGCAGAATAACACATAGTGAGATTTCAGTGCTGAATAACAGATAATGGGCCAGATATTCAAAACTTTGCCCTGGGGCTAAATTAGCACTGCCCAGTGGGCAAACTGAGCCCGGAGCACAAAGCAAGCCATATTCAAACGGAATAGCCCAGGGCAAACAGCTTCTGAATATAGCATGGTAATGAGGCCATGCAAACTGGGCTGGGAGTGCAGGGCAAACATTGCCCTGGAATAAGACAGCACTGAATAAAACAACCAGGAAGTGCAACCCACAACAACAACACAGTACACAGCAACGTGAGGCAGGTACAGATGAACTACATGGCCAATGTGTGTGCCAGCAAATGCATGGACTCAGTACAGTTGCAGGAAGCAGCAGATGAGAAAGAACAGTGATCAAAACTTTACAATATTCCCCGTACCATTAGCGCCGCGCTAACACATTAGCAGAGCTAAGCAGTTAGCCTGGAGCAAACACGCTTGCCCGGAGCTAAAATGTGCCATATTCAGAAGTGCCATGCAAATGAGCCTACTTAGGTAGTCTCTGGGCAAACAACCGGATTAGCATCTCATTATACCCTGATTTGCACACAGTTTGCCTAGCGTTACTGCAGGGTCCCATAGAGCCACCTGTAGGTCAGTCTGGAAGTACAGGGCAGACAAGGTCCAACCGCAACTCCATCTGTAGGTCAGTCTGGCAGTGCACGATGATAGCTACAGGCTACAGGTAAACAGTACAGCATAGCATAGCATAGCATATTGTACCCCAGGGGACAGGACAGCATAGGTACAGGTGGTGGTGGTGCTGCATGCAACTGTCACACTGTAGGGCATGCTACAGTGCACAGCAGACCACAGTAGCAAGGGAGACAGTAGTGTGAGGGACGTAGCACTGCCTATGGTGTGTAGGGCAAGTGATGCTGATTGCACTGTACACAGTGACAGGCCCAACCTGCAGGTGTTTACTGACAGTCGACATTACTGTTACACTGTTGTGTGACCCACAGATGCTGTACCTGTGGCATGTGATGCTCACAGTGACATGTACATATCTGGCTTTGTGTGTTGTGGCAGTTGTACAGCTGTGTGGTATGTGGCTGGGGGGGGCATATAGTATCCGAAAGGCACACTAGTGTTGGGTATTCCTAATGCTGGCCCATGTGCACTGCACTGCTGAGTCCCAGCCTTGTGGCCACACCTGGTCTGTGGCACAGCCTGGCCACCCATACACATCCCTCAACATCCTCCATGCCCACAGTGCTGCATGTGTGTGCTGGCATCTGTTTTTGTCCACAGATATGTGTGGTCAGCAGGTGTGTGCTGTGTGCTACACTGCCATGCTGTCCACTGGCGGCAGGGTCACCACTTACTGCCTGGCATGGCTGGGACTGGTGGCAGATGATGGCATCATTGTGATGCCATTGGTTAGCAGCAAGCTTCCACTATGTTTGGCTTTATCTATGTGTTATATTTATGTATTAGGGTCGCGCAAGACCCGCGCTAAACCCCAGCAAATCCCGCGCACAGCCATTTATGTTGCGCAAAGCTGATTGCCCAGGATTAAGACCAGCTTTTTCTGGGCGGTAATCTACACCGCGCTAACTGTCGCGCTAGGTCGCGCTAAACCACTTAGCGCGGCGCTAGCCACTGAATATAACATTGCGCTTGTATTCATGTCAGTTTGCCCCTTGCATACATTATACTTTTTCCTGGCGCTAATGCAGTTTGCCCGCACTATTTGGCCTTTTGAATATGGCAGACCCGCGCTAATCCCGCGCTAAACCTGCGCAAATGATTTTTGCCCAGCGCAAAGTTTTGAATATCTGGCCCAATGGGTCTTTAAACTTTGTAAACACTGGAAAATTTAGAAAAAAGCTGATTTCTTAGGGCCAGATATTCAAAACTTTGCCCCGGGGCAAAATTAGCACTGCCTGGTGGCCAAACCTATCCCAGAGCACAGAGCAAGCTATATTCAAAAGGAATAGCCTAGGGCAAACAGCTTCCAAATATAGCATGGTAATGAGGCCATGCAAACTGGGCTGGGAGTGCAGGGCAAACATAGCCCTGGAATAAGACAGCACTGAATAAAGCAACCAGGAAGTGCAACCCACAACAACAACACAGTACACAGCAACGTGAGGGCAGGTACAGATGAACTACGTGGCCAATGTATGTGCCAGCAAATGCACGGACTCAGTACAGCTGCAGGAAGCAGCAGATGTGAAAGAACAGTGATCAAAACTGTATATTATTCCCCATACTGGTAGCGCCTCACTAACACATTAGTGCGGCATTAGCGCGGAGCTAAGCAGTTGGCCGGGAGCAAACACGTTTGCCCGGAGCTAAAATGTGCCATATTCAAAAGTGCCATGCAAATGAGCCTACTTAGGTAGTCTCTGGGCAAACAACCGGATTAGCATCTCATTATACCCTGATTTGCATGCAGTTTGCCCAGCGTTACTACAGGTTCCCACAGAGCCACCTGTAGGTCAGTCTGGAAGTACAGGGGCTGACCAGGTCCAACCGCAGCACCACCTGTAGGTCAGTCTGGCAGTGCATGATGATAGCTGCAGGCTACATGTAAACAGTACAGCATAGCATAGCATATTGTACCCCAGGGGACAGGACAGCATAGGCACAGGTGGTGGTGCTGCATGCAACTGTCACACTGTAGGGCATGCTACAGTGCACAGCAGAAACTACAGTAGCAAGTTGGCCAGTAGTGTGTGGACACAGCAATGCCTATGGTGTGTAGGGCAGTGATGATGACTGCACTATACACAGTGAGAGGCCCAACCTGTGGATGTTTACTGACACTGGACATTACTGTTACGCTGTTGTGTGACCCACAGATGCTGCACCTGTGGCATGGATGCTCACAGTGAAATGTACATTCCTGGCTTTGTGTGCTATGGCAGTTGTACAGCTGTGAGGTATGTGGCCGGGGGAGGCATATATTATCCAAAAGGCACACTGGTGTTGGGGTATTCCCAATACTAGCCCATGTACACTGCATGATGTGTCCCAGCCTTGTGGCCACAACTGGTCTGTAGCACAGCCTCGCCACCCATTCGTGCCCCCCTCAACAACCTCCATGCCCACAGTGCGCATGTGTGCTGGCATCTGTTGGTGTCCATGGCAGATCGGTCCCAGGTGTGTGCTGTATGTATACAATGCCATGCTGTCCACTGGTGGCAGGGTCACCACTTACTGCCTGGCATGGCTGGGATTGGTGGCAGATGATGGCATCATTGTGATGCCATCAGTTAGCAGCATGCTTCCTCTATGTTTGGCTTTATCTATGTGTCATATTTATTTGTTAGGGTCGCGCAAAACCCACGCAAACCCAAGCAAACACCGCTCAAAGCCACAGTGTCGCACAAAGCTGATTGCCCAGGATTAAGACGAGCTTTTCCTGGGCGGTAATGTGCACCGTGCTAAGTGTCGCGATAGGTCGTGCAAAACCACTTAGCGTGGCACTAGCCGCTGAATATAGCATTGCGCCTGTATTCATGTCAGTTTGCCCCTTGCATACATTATAATTTTGCCCGGCGCTAATGCAGTTTGCCCGCGCTATTTGGCCTTTTGAATATAGCAGACCCGTGCTATATTCCACACTAAACCTGCGCAAATGGTTTTTGCCCGGTGCAAAGTTTTGAATATCTGGCCCTTAGTGTTTATAACTTTGTAAAGTGATATTTTAAACTGTAATATTATGTTTTCATTAGGAAGTCATTTTTTCATAGTTCATGTATTGTATATATTTTTTATTATTATATTTTGTTGTGCAGACCAACTTGCTTGGTTCTGTTTCTTCAAATCATTGTGGTGTAGGTTGCATTTCATTCTGTGGATGCAGTAATGTGAGACCTTTGACCTGTTGAGGATATGAGCAAAGGCTTTTATTTTTTAGGAGACATGTTAATGATTGGCTTTATGGTATGCAGTTGGATTGTTTTGTGGGAAAAGAAAATTGTATTGTACTAAGGTTTTATTTGGAAATGAAGTTAACTGTTCCATAGATAACCAGATTTCCAATTGAAGGTAATTTCTGGCGTGGTTCTGGGTCTGATTCATTGATATAGTGTGCTGCTTTCTGCGTGGAAATATTTGCAGCTTTGGAGGTTGTTGCGATCGTCGTGTCTTCGCTGTCATTTTCTGGTGACTTGCAGTAGTGGCAAACTTTAGGAGCCATAGTCGTGTGCTTGGTCTGATTTTGTGGTGTCTTGCTATACTGGCAAATATCAGGAGCTCTTATCGCTTCACAAGGTATGTAATGGGGGAGAAGCGGGATTTGCTTGGCTGCATAACATTCATTTTTGTTTCAGGGGTAGATTCACAGTAGTGGCTTTGAAGAATGTTTTCTGGTGGTTGCAATAGAGAACTTGTGGAGTTGCTGTTACCACTGATAATTTGGCCCCATATTTTTTAAATTCAGAAAGGTTCAGTTGCCAGTAACTTCTGAGAGATGTTTCACTTTTATGACCTGTTGTGGCCTTGATTTGTCTGGCTTCCATACTGGAATCACTTAGCAGAGTAACTGAAGTTGCACGGAGGGAGTGGTTCATAAACATAGTTTCTAGGTTGGCTTCTCTGCAGATTTTAAGCAAAATATTGCCTAAATAATTTATTCCCATGGGTTCAGCCATGAACCAGACCTGCATGGTATCCAGTATTGATTGGTCTAGTTTTTCTGGCTGAAGAAATAAAGCTGGAGGGTTTGGTGGGATTTTTGATAAACATTTCTTAAAACTACTGACTGGGCATATAGGATTGTTAGGCTGTGCAAACATGCAGCCTTTGGTAAATTGCTTTGTAGGGTCAACAATTCCTTTATGATTTTTGCTTTGCTCATTAAATGTTTTGGTAAGGTATTCTTCACCATTTTCTGTGGATTTTATTTCAATGGATTCAACTGTTAGTTGTCTAATTCCTTCATTGCCGCATCTGTCAAAGTGTAGTACAATGTCCGTCCAGACTTTTTTAACAAGCCCAGTGGCAGTGAGTGGGGTTAGTGCAGATGAATTTCTGAGTCTTGTAAGTTGGTTTATGGTTAGTGGGGCGTGATGGTCAGCTTTGTCTTTACCCTCTTTTTGTACAGCCTTAAAGATGTTGGCTGTGTTAAACTCTGTGCCACCCATAATGTTTATGCTACGGCTTAGGGGAGGATTATTTAAATGTCTGTTTAAGCTTGCTCTGAGACTTATATAGCTGGCAAGTACATACTCGTTCCCATTGCTATTGCAAACTGTACTATAGTACTGCCTTAGTATGTTGTTTAATTCCGAAGGAGTGATGGTGGCCAAGTTTATTTGTATTTCTTTCTGCTTTGTCTAATCAAAACAAAACATTTATGGGGGATCACGTGATGAGCTGATCGAGGAAGGCAGCACTGAGCAGAGCTCCCGGGCCCTATCGATTTAATTGTCTTATAAAACTACTCTAGACTCGGTGGTGACAGCTGAACTAGAAAGATCAACCTTCTAGAGCTTCCTCTTACCTTCAGGGGGAAAAATAAAAAAGATTTCCTTTTTTCTTCTTTCGAATCCCCGCCCTTCACTTGCGCTACCGTAGTGACTCACGGAGCCAGGCACAACGTCTGAGATGGAGTACGAAGCTCTGGAGGGCCTCGAGGCTAGAGCACTGGCAATGAAATGCCCGAAACCCCCATCCCCTGTTCCGGAAGACCCAGGGGCCTAACTCTGAGAATGCAGGAGGTGCTCAGACAGTGCTGGAAGATATTGCTGAGACTAAAGCTTTGCTTCAGGGACTTGTTGTTGACTTTTCATCGGTCAAACCCACCTTACAAGCTCTGGCCCAAAGAATGGGGGATGTGGAAGTGCGTGTGGCCTCGCAGGAGCGTAAAGCTCTTGCTCAGGAGCAGGATCTGATGGTTCTCCGTAGGCAAGTTAAAAAATTGGAAGATCGGGTCGAGGACCAGGAATCTAGAAGCCGAAGGAACAATTTAATCTTGGTAGGTTTACCAGAGTGATCGGAAGGAGCAGATTGTATTACTTTTACCCAGGAGATGTTGTTGAAGCTCGTAGACCCCACACCATATGGAGATTCTTATAACTTGGAAAGAGCCCACCGCTCTCTTAGAGAGATACCTCCACCAGGGGCCAGACAGAGGGTCATCATCATGCATTTTCTAAACTTCAAAGAAAAGACATATGTCTTAAGCAGAGCCAGAGCACTTAAAAATCTGCAGTGGAATGGTGCACCTTTGTTAATGTTTCAGGACCAAACTCCAGCAATTCAGGAGAAGCAGAAGGAATATGGGGATATTAAGAAAAAGCTTTATTTGGCTGGAGTGAAGTTTAGAGTCCAGCATCCTGCCACTCTGGTTGTGAAACTACAAGCTGGCGATCGGAGGTACTTAACGGTGAAGGAGGTGGCTGAGGGACTGAGACTGGAACTCCCTGACTTGTTTAATTCCAAAACCTGAATAAGATCCACAAGGAAGACACTATTTTGCGGTGGTCCTGTATGAGGTTTAAGATATCTAATGGACTGGTGGGCAATAATGAAGTATTAGGCTAAATAATTAGTGCGGAGGGAGAAAACGGGACATGAAGGACAGAAGAAGAGAAGAAGACTAAAAGGACGAGAACAAGGGAGACAAGAAAGAAAAAGACTGGAAGAATGAGAATGCTTCCCCCTTTCTCCCCCCCTTCTCCACCCTTTTTTACTATCCTTCCCATATTTTCCTCCTTCTCCCCCTTCCCCCCTCCTTTTCTCTCCTCCCCTTTCCCCACCCCTTTTTTTTTTCTCTTCTATTCAGATCCGAGAATTCATGGCTCAGTTGTAATGTACCTTAAGGGAATCGTTAGGTTTATAATATGTTCTTGATGTTAGTTGAGATTTAAGGAGCTTAGATTTTAAGTCCAGGACCCCACCAAGGCAGGAATCTATGACTTTAAAGAAGTTGCTACATTATCTCTTCGCTCTGTAGGGTGAATGGTATTTACTCTAGTTTAAGACGTTAGTATTGTCTTCTTCAACCCTATACAATAGAGTAGACGATACTTAAAACTGTGTGAGCAACCTGTAGGGGGTGAACGAAAAGTTAGGTCTGTGTTTTATAAGGGAATGTAGGCAGTTATAAGGGAAAATAGGAGGGCTTTAGAGGGTCCAGGAGCTTGCTCACCAGATAGTTCATTTACGTATCCAATTGAGATAGGAGGATGATCCAAGGATCGTGGGCTGAATGGGGGGGGGCTTGTGGGAAATGGGAAAAGAGAGAGCCCAAAGTTCTTTATGTTTACTCAGGCAGACTGTTGGTGTGGAAGTCAGAGGTATTAAAAAAACTGCATGATCAACATTAAAATTATTACTTGGAATGTTAAAGGCCTCAGAAGGTGGAGGAAAAAGATGGTGATATTAAAGTACATCTGCCAATTGGGAGCTCAGATTGTCGCCTTGCAAGAGACACACCTTCTTAAGGAGGAATCGGGTCTTCTCAAAAAACAATGGGTAGGACAGGTTCTAGGAGACGGCAATGCTAAGGCCTCAGGGGGAGTGGCAGTCCTGTTTGGGTGGGATTGCCCGTTCATAGTTTTACAAACTAAAACTAGAGAAGACTGCAGAGGGATTTATAAGGGATTTATGTTACGGGTGCCATCATGTGTAAAGCATTAACGATTGCTTCTATCTATGCTCCTACACCACCCAAGCCTGATTTTTTTACATCGATAGAAGTCGATTTAGCTCTACTTCCAACCCACCCTCTAATCTTTGCAGGAGATTGAAATCTTTGTCTCAATAATAGGGTGGACAAAAAACCTCCATCTTATCGTCTGCCTTCTATGGCACAGGCAGCTTTGACTAAGCTTCTGGAAGCTGCGGCGTTGGTTGATCCCATTGTGGTCTGTAGTAAGGGGGGGCATGCTATGACCTTCTACTCTGGGGTGGATAAAACCCACTCAAGAATCAATTTCTATTTGGTTAACAAAGAAGCAATTCAGGGAATAAGGGAAGTGGTTACCCACACTAGAGTTCTATCAGACCACTCTCCAGTTCAATTAAACTGGGTGATAGAATCTCTCCCAACGAAACCATATCGATGGAGATTTGATGATTCCTTATTTTTGGACAAATATATTTTAGCTAACTCGGAGCAGGTACTGGTGGAAATTATCCAGACTCAACTTCCTATGCTCTCAGATAGCAGACTAAGGTGGCCTACATGTAAAGTTTTATATTCGGGTATGGCCCAGAGAATTATAGCTAGGAGAGCTAGTATGAGAAGGGCAAGGGAAGAGTTTATTTTGGGCACCATTAGCTCACTGGCTTCCCTAGAGGGCACTGCAGAAGGGATGGACTTAGAGCTTAAGGAACTTAGAGAGGAGCTGGCAAATATCCTTTATGGTAAGTTGGAGTGGTGGGCGGAAAAGGTACAAGCAAATTATCTATTGCAGGGGGATGGTCCAGGAAGGCTTCTTGCTAATAGAATAAAAGAGTGGGAGGCAGATAGGGTAATCACATTTATAAAATACCAGGGAGAAATAATAACAGAGCCCCAGATAATGGCTGATACCTTTGTAGCCTATTTCGAGGGGATCTATCAAGGGGGGGTCTTGGCTAGTGAAGGGGACATTAAAGGGTTCTTGGAGGAGTCACGTGATGCAGAGCACGGTGTAGCCGAGTTCCCTGGTAGCTCCGATTGCCTTCTCTCCAAAATAATATATCGCGTCGGTCTTAACCTGTCCCGAAGGTTTTGTTTGGCTGTAAAAGGTGGAGAAGACCGTAGTGAGCTGTTTCTGTGCTAGATGGATGCAAAGATGTGAAAAATCCCCCCGAAGCACACTCCTCCGGTATCTCCGGAGAAGGCCCCGAAAAAAGCAAGGGCCTTGTGTGGGCAACAGTCGCAGGGCGCTGCGATGGGGGAAACGGAAAGAGAAATCCTGACTCTGGCAAGATTTCTGGAGGAATTTAGACCTTTCAAGCAAGAAATGAAGGAGCTGGCCACTGAAATAAAGTGTATTTCTGGAACATTGGAGGAACTAACTAGGAGAACAGCGGATAGTGAAGTCAGAATTCGCCCCTTGGAAGGGAATGTAGAGAAGATGGATGTGGGGCAACCTTGTTGAGGCAAAGGATAGCCAAACTGGAATCCAAGGTCAAGGACCTAGAAGGGAGGTCCGACAATAATGCAGTAATTGTGGGCTACCGGAAAAGAAGAAGGCCAGACCCGATCAAATTTGTCCAGAAATTCGTGGAGAAAATAGCGGGCCCCTCTCCTTATGGCCCTAGTTATACAATCAAGAGAGCTCATCGGGCTCTGCGGCCAATGCCTCCACTCAATTCTCCACCTCGCTCCTTGATCTTTCGTTTTTTAAATTATCTAGAATGACAGCTGTTCCTAACTAAGGCAAGAGAGAACAAGGATCTGTATTGGGAAGGAGTCAAGATCAGAGTGGTGCAAGACATCCCTGTTACCATACGGCAGAGGAGGTCAGCCTTTAACCCCTGATTAATAAATTGATTCAGCGGTGTGCGATTTAAATGGGCTACCGGTCAAATTCCAAGTCTTGATAGAGGGGAGGAAGCAATATGAGTCGGTAGAGGTTGCTCGATCGGCACTACAAGTAGCCCTTCCTAATTTATTCAAAGATCCCTGAAGCTTGATGTGAGTGTTACGGTACTCGGAGTCAGGCCTTGGCTCACGGAGGAAATTGGCGCTGTGCAGCAAGATCTTGATCTTCTTTCTAGCTGGAGGGTTTGGTATATGAGAAGGTACTAATGGGGCCCTGTAACGCATGAAGATGAAGCATACGAACTGTGGCTAGTTTTATAGACTGGGGCTTGGAGCTCACTCAGCCTCATTTATGGTTTTGTTTGGGGCAGAATGTTGGACTATGGACAGAGCTGTGATCTTTGGCTGAATAGGGGAGACAGCGGCCCCCCTATCTCCCACCCTTTTTTTTTTTTTTTTCAGAGCAGAACACACTAGAGTGGGCCGGAACATGTTCTCATGTGTTGGGGCAACATATTTTTGGGTGGGGTTGGGGGTTAATGTTAGCGGGTAACGGAAATATACTCTGCTTTTTGCAGTTCAATTTAAGTGCTGGTAGCCATGGGTATAAGGAATATTAGAATTGACAGTTATAGAATACACGGGGTTTTGGATGGAATGGCTGTTTGTGGATTATGGGGATAATTATGGGCGGGTTTATGAAATCGGACTGGATTAAGGCAAGGGTGGTGAAAGGTGAAATACGTGGAAGCAATGACCGAGAGGGGAGGCACGGCGAGGGTGAGCTGGCTGTGTGGGCTGATGTCACAGACCAATGGAGTGTGGAGGGGTTGTTGGGGGTTCAGAGGAGGGGTAATCTTCGGGAGGGGAGAGGGTTAGGTGTGGGATCACAATGCAGGGGGGGTGGGATGGCATAGGAGAAGGCAATGAGACTCGAGCTTTGGCTAGGGGCGGAGGGGAGGAGGGGTGAGGCGAGGGTTTTGGTGGGATAGACATCATGGTGATCACATGGTTCATTTGGGAGGGATATGGGGAGCACAAGTCTGCAATGTTGGGGATAGGATAAGTGATTTGAATGGGCATGTACCAGGTTCGGAACTAGAAATTTTGAAGGATGGTATTGACTGGGGCTCTTAACATTATATCGTGGAATGTAAAGGGTGCATGCCAGAAAGTTAAGCAGTATAGTATCTTAAAGCACCTGGAGGTCTTAAAGGCAGACATTGTGTTCTTACAGGAGACGCACTTACTCCAGTCGGAGTACAATTCTATGAGGCGCCGGCAGATGGGGTCAGTCTTTGCCTAGCAAGGTAATACGCAGAGTAGGGGCATAATGATCATATTGGGCAGATCTGCACCTTTTGCGCCACTTCAGGTTGTTCACGATGATGAGGGCAGAATTGTGTTGGTAAGGGGTATGCTCCAGAATGTGGAGGTATTACTAGGGCGATCTATGGCCCCAACGTAGACTCTCAGGAGTTTTTTGTTAAGCTTTTAGGGATGTTAGCCCCCTTCGTGCAAATTCCCATGATCTTAGGGGGGGATTTAAATCTTGTTCTAGACCCACTTATGGACAGGTCCAGGGGTAAGACGTCGCTTCTCACCTGCTCGGCGTGCCCTTTGTGAGGTATTGGATCAGTATGGCCTAGTGGATGTTTGGAGAGTGATCCATCCCAAAGAAAGGCAGTACACGTTTACCTCCGCAGTGCATGGATCGGAGTCCTGAATAGATTACATTTTACTCTCCAGTACCCTCCTCTCGGGGGTGCTTGAGGCAGAAATTATGCTGGGACCGCCTTCCGATCATGCAGTGGTGGTTGCATCCATCCTCCTGTCAACTTTACCCAAGAGAGGAAACAGGTGGAGGATTAACAACCAGATGCTTCATAGCCCTCATGTCACAAAGTTTGTGACAGGGCAAATAGAGGAATTTATAACCAATAATGTCAGGGACAACACTAGGCTGGTTTGGGGAGCATTTAAGGCTTTTATAAGGGGGATCCTGATCGGTCTGGCTTCCCACAGGAAGAAGGAACGAGTTCAGGTGTTAGCTGAACTTTTGTCTCGGATCAGAGATAAGGAGACCTTGGTGGGTGGGCAGGCAGATGATGAGGATAAGCTGGAGCTGGTGAGGTTGAAGGACCTATATTTAAAATGTTGGGGGAGCAAGCAGAGCTGGCTTTAATTAAAACCAAGGCGAGCTATCAGGATCAGGGGGAGAAAGCGGGGTCACTTTTAGTTAGGAGGGTTAAACAATTGGAATCATCCCGAACAATCCCAGGGATCCTTTCGGAGGTGGATGGATTGGTTAAGACTACTCCCGGGGAGATAGTACAAGAGTTCAGAAATTACTTCAAATCTCTTTATGGCAAAATGGAGTCTCCCCCCACTAGACAGGAGATGCTCTCTCTTTTTGAGGGGTTGGACATCCCTTTGCTGTCTGAGCTTCAGCAGGGGCAATTAACGGTGGACATTACACAAAGTGAAATTGAAGGGGCCATAGAGAATCTCCCTTTAGACAGAACACCGGGTCCGGATGGACTCTCAGCAAACTTTTATAAAATATTTGCTAAGCTCCTATCCCCTTTGCTTCTGAGTTTATTTAAGCATATATTATCTCATCAGGCACAAGACCAGTCATTATTCGAAGCATTGATTGTGTTGATTCCTAAACAGGATAAACCACCGGAGCAGCCCTCAAGCTATAGGCCCATATCGCTGCTCAATTATGATATTAAGATATTAGCCAAATTGCTGGCTGAGTGGGTTAGCCAGGTCCTACCTGACCTTATTGGCCCAGAGCAGGTGGGTTTTATGAGGGGCGGTCATCGCAGATCATATACGGACCTTGGCTCACGCGTTCTCGGTCTCCGACGACAGCGGTGCTCCCATGGCTCTGCTGTCCTTGGATGCCGAGAAGGCCTTCGATAGGGTTCATTGGGGGTTTTTATTAATTGCTATGGAGAGGTTTGGGTTCCCGGATCATTTTCGGGGCTGGATTAGCTCCCTCTGTTCCAATCCTACTGCGAGGGTTGGATGCAATGGTGCAATTTCGGACCCATTTTGTCTACCTGTGGACACTAGGCAGGGATGTCCCCTATCCCCCCTCCTTTTTAATTTGTACCTAGAACCTCTCATCAGGGCAATTGTCGGTAGGCAAGCAATAGAGGGTATTAGAATTAAAGAATATACGATTAAAATTACAGCTTATGCGGATGACTTGATGGTTTATTTGACCAACCCAAGGGCCTCCATTCAGGCTCTGCTGAAGGTCATTAAGGAGTTTGGGAGATTGGCCAATTATAGATTAAATTTGGACAAATCGGTGGTGTTTCCCCTTAACAGTTATGTTTTCAAGCATGAAGTGGCGGAATTGGGTCTGTCCTGGAAATCGAATTTCATAAGATATTTGGGACTTAACATGGCTAGGGGCAGCAATAAGATTTTTCAGTTGAATTTCGATCCTTTGCTAAGGGCTATAGAGTTAGACCTGGAGAGATGGGTGAAACTCCCAATCTCCTTATGGGGGAGAATTAATCTCGTTAAAATGAATATATTTCCCAGGTTGTTCTACCCCTTAAACATGCTGAATAATTGGATACCGTCTGCCTGGTTTAGGAAGGTGCACAACATGATTGCCAACTTTGAGTGGGGCCGCAGAAATCACGTATGGCCTGGTCGAGCTGCTGCGCCTTAAATGGATGGGGGACTCAGACTTCCGCATATTGCACTATATTACTGGGAAGCTCATGCCAGCAAATATTTAAAGGTGGGTGAAAGGAAGAGATGTTTTAAATGAAGTGCCTATACGCTTTGGCTGCAGGTAGAGCTTGCTCTGATTAAGGAAGCTGGTCTGAGGCCTGAGGCCTTATTCTATTTTAAGCCAAAATGGTTGCCTCCCCAGTTGCATAACTCTCCAATTGGGACCTCGGTGAGAGCTCATGTTCAGCTCTCAAGTTTTTTGCAGTATGACCATCTCATGGATTGGGCACAACCAATTTGGGGAAACCCACGTTTTGTGTTAGAGGGTAGAATGTTGGATTATTCTTGGCTGCCCTTACCTGAGGAGTGCCATGTGAGGGACCTTCTCTCGATTGAGGGAACGGTTCTCTCCTCTGTTGAGATATTGAGCAGGTTAGAGTTACCCACCAGGGCAATTTTTAAAATCTATCAGGTTAGATACCTCATGATTGCCCAGTTGGGTAATGGGGCAGTCCAGAGTCCGAGATTGAAATTTTGTGATGGGCTGGTGCCATTGGTGGGGCTAAGGCATGCGATTTCGGAAATTTAATCGGTATTATTTGAATGGGCATACTCTTCTAATCCTATCCAGGGTTCGTACTGGGCCTCTGTCTTTCCAAATTCGGTGCTTAATTGGAGGACGTTGTGGGTGAACTGTCACAAATATTTGCTCCAGGATAGATTGAGGCTTATGCAGTTCAAAATTCTTCATAACATTTATTATTCCCCTCAGAAATTGGGGAGGCTGAAGTTGGTGAAGGACTTGAGGTGTTTTAGGTGCCAAGGAGGGGAAGGAGACTTGATGCATATCTTTTGGCAGTGTCCGAAAATAGCCCCATTGTGGGGGGATATTAAAAGGAGGGTTAATCCATTACTGGGACTTGGTGATCTTTTACACCAGAGATATGCTTATTGGGAGATGTTTCGGTATCCCTGTTAAGAGCAGGAGGTTTCATATAGTATTGATTATGGCTACGCTTAAAGAGAATTGTGCTTAGGCACTGGAAGGATTCTGTGGTATTCAGCTATGGAGTGGCTGGAGGAGTTGCTAGCCTGTTTGAGGATTGAGAGGATGATGGCTATCCTTCAGAACAAGCTCTCCAGGTTTGAAAAATTTGGGGTCCCTTTTATGCTCTCTATTCCTTTAAGGAATGTTGTACCATTAGGTTGAAGATATCCTGTCTCTTTGACTTGTGCTGGAGGAAGGGGAGTGGGCTGGGTGGGGGATGGGGGGTATGTTGCAGGGTTACCTTTAGTGGAACATTTATTTACATGTACTAGTGTTTGTTGGTATGTAGTATGTGTGGAGTATATCCCTGTAACTAAAACCGAATAAAGAGTTAATGGAAAAAAAAAAAAAAAAAAACGGTTCTTGGAAAATATACCTCTTCCAAGACTGGACCAGGAACAAGCCCAGTGGTTAGTGGCCCCTATCTCGGAATCCAAAATATTAGCGGTGATCAATTCACTTCCGAATGGTAAGTCACCGGGACCTGATGGTCTAACGGCCCAATTCTATAAATCTCATGCTACAGTTATATTGCACTTGTTGAAAGACTTATTTACAAATATTATGCAAGATGGGGTCACATACCCGCAGCTCTATCAGGCTTATATAACACTCATTCCAAAGCCAGAGAAACCCAAAAAACTCCCTGAGAGTTATAGACCTATTGCCCTGATGAACCAGGACTTGAAGTTGTTGACAAAGCTACTAGCCAACAGAATTTTGAGAGTCGCCCCTGGTTTAATTAGCCAAGAGCAGCTGGGGTTTATGCTGGGTAGAGGAGCACATGATGCACTCAGGAAACTTCACCATATATTACATAAGGCCTCTACCTTTAAATTGCCTATGGCGGTAATTGCGCTTGATGCCGAGAAGGCCTTTGATAGGGTCTCTCATGATTTTCTATTTGCCACCATGGGTTGCATGGGTTTCCCAGAGGGTCTTCTTAATGGTATAAAAAATTTATATGCTGCCCGTATGGCTAGAATTCTATGTAATGGCTATCTATCGAAGGAAATTGGTTTAGATAATGGGACGAGGCAGGGATGCCCACTCTCGCCAATACTATTTAATATTTACTTGGAACCCTTATTAAGGGCGATTCAAAAAGATCCAGCGGTACAGGGGATTGTTATTGGGGGGACAGAAATGAAACTATCTGTTTTTGCTGATGATATTTTGCTGCACCTCCAAGACCCGGCAGAGAGCTTCAAGCGGATCCTGGATATAGTGGAAAGATTTTCTAGGGTGTCAAACTATAAGTTAAACCTGAGTAAGACGCAGGTTCTCCCTCTTACCTCATTTACTTATAAAGCCGACTTTGAACCACTCCAAGTGAAGAGGTCTCCTAGAAAGCTTAAGTATCTTGGCATTTGGGTCACACCTAACAAGACCGAAGGCCTTGAAGCAAATCTAGGAGAGTTACTATCAACAATTACAACGGACTTAACTAGGTGGAATAAACTCCCTCTAAATTGGGCAACAAAATTGAGTCTGGTCAAAATGAATTTATTGCCTAGACTCCTATATCCAATACATTTATCCCCTTATATATCATCCATAAGTGTTGGTTTATTAAAATACAAAAACTGATTTCTAACTTTTTGTGGAATGCTAAACCTCCTAGAAGAAAATATAATGTGTTATGACTACCTTATAACATGGGAGGCCTCAAAATTCTGGACTTACAAGTATATTATGTAGCTGGGTAACTTGAGTTAATGAGTCGGTGGTGTAAATCGGTGAATGAGGGGGACTATATCCCAACCTGGCTTCAGGTTGAGAAGAAAGTCCTTTCGGATATGGGCCTTTCCCCCAGAAGCGGTATTGTTTTTTAACCCAGGAGAGCTACTGGATGGAGGAAGACATACAAGTATCTTACAGGGAGAAACAGGGTGCAGGAAAACACTATTTTTAAGTGAAAAAGATGTTCCAGGACTAGAGGGCATGGGATGAAGTTGGAGGGAGGACAATTCAGAGGAAACATGAGAAAGAATTTCTTCACAGAACGGGTGGTGGACAAGTGGAACACCGTGCCAGAGGAAGTGGTGGGGGCTGAAACAATCACTGGATTTAAGAATACATGGGATAGACATAAAGGAATTCTGGAGGTCAGGGGTAAGGTGCAACAGACTTCTAGGAAAACAAACTGAACTTACAAGCTCAAATGGGCAGACTGGGTGGGCCATTGGCCCTTATCTGCCGACACTGTCTATGTATCTATGTATCTATGAAGATGAACTCCAATATGTAAAGCAAGCAATGCTGGCCTGGTGGACAATTTTGTCCCCTTACCAAAGAAATTCCCAAAAAGCTTCTAGAGACCAGCCCCTTTTGTGCAAGCCGAATATGCTTATTGGAAGGCAAATAATCAAAGACAATGGGCTACTCACTTGCTTAATTCAAAGTGGACGGACTTTATAAGAGGAGATAGCGTGGTTCTCCTGGACCAGTGTAAGAACCTGAACTTCTTTAAGAAATTGCAACTTACTAATTTGATGCAAAAAATGGAAGAGGGGAGGGATAGTCTACAGGATAATGCATTTACATGGAATGCTCTTAAGGAGGTAAACTGTGCTAGAAACCCCTGTCCAAGATCTATAAATTGCTACTAGATTTTCTAAGTGGGGATCCTTTGTTAATATCTCATACTGGGACAAGCAAGAAGATTTTTGGCCTCAGAGACCTGATTGGGAGGAAATATGGAGAGGAGTAGATATAGTCCTATTCCTAAACACAGGATCATGCAGTTTTTCATAGCCTCTAATATATATTATACCCCTACTAAGCTATGTGCTAGGGGCCTCAGACAGACAGACCTATGCTTTAAGTGCGGTGCAACCCCAGGGGATTTACTCCATGTATTATGGCACTGTTCCAAAGTTTCTCCCATTTGGGAGCAAATTAAACACAATATGGACCCAGTGATGAATTATAACAAATTCATTACGCCTAAGATTTGTGTGCTGGGGGACATGGCAAACATCCCTAATACGACTATTAAAAGACATATTGCTTTGATGTCATCCTTGGTTAAAACATTTGTATTGAGACACTGGAAAAATAATTTGATTTATACATATGACCAATGGGTGGGGGATTTGCTGTTAATGTTGACGAGACTTAAAAGGCAAATGCTTCAGAGTGGACGAAAGGCAACTTATGATAAAAGATGGAGGGCTTTAGAGGCAGTATACACCCTGCAGCATAAAATACCTCAGACAAGGGTCTGTCTGTTGGAAAGTACGTAATCAATAATATGCCGATATGGGATTGATGTCGTAGTAATAGGGGGCTTACTTAATTACTGTTGGTTTATGGAATTATATATGCCCAGATCAAAAGCTCCTTTGTTAGACTTGATAGTAGGTGCCACAGAGTCTGTCAGATTGTGGTGAGGGGGGTCTCTCTTTTCCCTTTGGACTCGGCTCCAGGGTACTACCCTGAGGATCCTACAAGTGATATAGGGCCCTATAGCTATGAAAGGACATCTTGGGATGCAGACTTTGATGTATTAATATATTTCTTCGATAGGGATTGTCCTAGTTAATACAATATAAACGCAGATCTGAACAAGATGTTAGAGGGTGTGCAGTGCAGCTGTGTATGTACATAGTTATGGAGTGTACATAGTGACCACGCCCAGTTTTGGGGTGTGGACCCGGGATTATCCTGGGTATGTGTATGTTTGTTTAATGATTATTGGAAGAAAAACACAATAAAGAATTTAATAAAAAAAAAAACATTTATTGCCCACCAGGTTTGTTTTTGAGTGGCTATTTCATGCCATTGCTTTTCCAGTTCAACCATTTCCTACGTTGTGATTTCTTTGTGATGCTGTCTCTTCTTTGGTACAGGGTTTGCTGCTGTGTCCGAGGTGATGAGAGGCACCGAGTTCAAGCTGGTAGCTGTGGAGAGCGGAGGTGATAGAGGCAGCTGCCCGAATGAGTGGAACATTGGGGTTTTGGCCGGTAGCACCAGAGCGAAGGACGGAGAATTTCTATTTGATTGAGGTACATCATCTTATTGAGATATTGTGGTACTGTTTTCAAGGTTTCTGAAAATTTAATCTAGTTCAGTTTTGTCGATAAGCTCAAAAGATGTATCCAATGATTTTTTTTTTAATATGAGGCCTACTACGGTTTCTTAATGAGAGGAAATATGGCGGCATTGTGGCATTGGTGGGGGTATTGGAGTGATACCTTTTCAGAATGGCATGAGGATGTGGCAGACTGGCACCTTTGCCAGTGTTTATCATAAGATTAACAATGGGGCTAAGGTGCCAGTTTGCCTTTCTGATTGGCTCTTGTTTAATGTCCATGGTATAATATGTAATAGTAACCATTGTGATATGATATGCTTTTACCTGTGTCTATAGCTCTCCTGGGTCGTAACTGAAAATAGGCAACTTCTTTGTGTAGCGCACTTACCTGGTAATTAAAAGCTAACTAACTAAGTAAATAAATAAATATATAAATAAAATTGCTGGTGGGGATAGAGTGAAGAACTGGTAGCTGTTGTTCATATTGGGGAGCCTGAAACATCCATTTACTGGCCTACAGTAGGTGAAAAGATCAATATGGACCCTTTTCTCTGAAAAGACTAATACAAATTTGTTGCAGGCAGGAAGCCATCCTAATTGTGTCATCAGAGGTATCTGGCTGTAGCCACTCCCATGATCTTAATACAATAAGGTTGTGCTCCTAAACACTTATTTCCATTGCAGTTCATAGAGAGTAAAAAACAATGGCAGTGTGTTTATAATTACTGAGCTTGAATCTACATAGGCATTTGTTTTAAAAAGTTCCCAATGTTTCTTTCTAATAATACCTTTTAGATTATTTTCTAATTAATAATTCAGCATCACGTGTGAATATTCTTTCTTAGTGTCATAATTAACTGAATGGCTACTTTTTAGTTTTTGATACATTCTAATAACAATATGTTTGAGACCATTGGTGAGTTCCCTTATATAGTCAGCATGCACACAACTACTTTAATGCTGTACATCTGCATTTACTTCCATACATGTGCAGCAAACTCTGGTGAGGCCAGAGCAAGGCAAGAGCTCTGAGTATTCTTTTACTCACCCTTGCCACACTCCTATCATGCTGAGTGGCTGTATTGGCTCTCACCAGAGTTTGTTATTAATTAGCAATGCTTCTGTATGTAATAAGAGTCTTGCTCCACAAAAACAGGACTCAATTAAATATTCCAAGATAGTGACACAGAGCAGTTCCTTCAATATGCATCTAGTAACAAATACTAATTCTACATATATTAAGATTTTGAGATTATAGGTAATGCAACACTTTACCCTGTTGGTGGCAGCTTTTTAATTGGTAGCCTTAATGAGAAGCACAGCACAAGCTATTGTACAGTTCAGGGGAGCTGGTTGTGTGTTTCTGTTGTTTATTTACCAAATGTGAATGACATGAAATGTGCATCACCTCTTGCAAATGAGGCAGTCTGGATGTTGTGGCTAGATGATCATGGGACAGGGTACATCATGACAAAATATAGGATGCAAAAAATTAAAACAAAATACGGATTTTGTTAGTGTATTGTGCATATGACATCTGAAGCACAGCCACCAACTCTTACAATGTTCATTTGTGCTAGCATGTTCTCACAATGTTTATTTATATTAGTTGAACCAGTAGTTGCTGCACTGATGTATTGCAAAGGTCTAGGAGCTGCTTCATGTCACCATGTTTGATTCATTTTGCAAATGAAAAATAGCAATAAATCTTCTGTATGTAATAATAAGTCTTGCTCCACAAAATCGTGTACCTTACAGGTTCCTTCCAATTGAATAAAAACAAAAATAAGAAACAAACACCACCACATTGGAGAGAATTGTCAATGCTTTCTTCATTAATGCTGGCTATACATGCACTCTAAATAGATTGCCCATAAACATTTACATATACAGTACCTGCACTGTTTCAGATGAATGTTCAGACTATAACACTTGATGCCTCCCCTCTCTTGCTCAGGTTATATAGACACATACTTAATGCTGACTCACTCGATTCCTCTTTACTGGAAGCCACAATAGTCCTTCTCCTCAAACCCGATAAACCTCACACACATTCAGCCAGCTATCTCCCGATCTCTCTCCTGAATTGTGACATCAAGATATTAACTAAGATACTCACTTTGTGTATCAGGAAGGTCTGGACCCACTTATTGAGTCCCGAACAAGCTGGTTTTGTTCCAGGTCCATCCTCTGCAGACCATCTTACGAAACTTAAAGATATTTTCCAGGCTGCTTTAAGACTCCCATGATGCTGATCTCACTAGATGCCGAGAAGGCTTTTGATAGATTGGATTTGGAGTTTCTCTGGTTGATTCTATGAAAAATGGGCTTCCCCTCTCTTTTCTTTCAGTGGATCCAGACTATCTATTTCTCTCCTTCTGCAAGGATATATTGTAATGGTGTCTTCTCTCCCCACTTCTCTCTCTCTCTTTACTGGCACCAAACAGGGCTATCCTCTCTCACACTTCCTCTTCAACCTTTACTTGGAACCTCTCCTTCGTCACATTAAACTGTCCCCCCAGATACAGGGTATCTCAGTGCTTAATCACTCCTTAACTCTTTCGGCATATGTGAATGACATCCTCCTCCACCTAGAACACCCCAGAACTTCCCTTGAGCATTTTCTTATGGTAATAGATCAGTTTTGTCATCTTTCCAGTTATAAACCAAATCTCTGAAACCAAAATTTTTCCTTTAAACCACTTCACCCATAGGGTGGATTTTATTCAATTCGGTATAAAATGGTCCCCACAATCAATCAGGTATTTAGGTATACTTTTGACCACTGACCCCTTGAGCACCAAGACATTAAACCTAGATGACCTGGTGGTTACTATCCAACAGGATCTTCAGAGGTGGGAGTCCCTCCCATTATCTTTATGGGGATGAATTAATATCATAAAGATGAATGTTCTCCCCAGACTCTTCTATCCCTTAAATATGTTGAACATATGGCATCCTCTCCCCTTCTTCCAACATATACACTCTCTTATCTCTAGCTATATTTGGCTAAATATGCATCCCAGACACTCTTTCCTTAAACTAAGCCTTCCCAAAGATTCTGGTTGTCTTTGTCTTCCCAATGTTCTTCTATATTACTGTGCTAGCCACTTCCCTAGGTCTGGCAGATGGCTCTCAAATCCCGAAGGTGACTATATACCTATGTGGTTACAAATAGAAATCCAGCACCTGTGGCTGTACAACTTAGAGGCCTCAACTATTTTCTATGATCCATGGAAAGCACTGCCAACTCCGTTACACCAATCGGTGATTGGCACCTCACTAAAAGTATTTTCTCAGTTTTGTTCTTTTTATAGGCATTCCCCACAGCATGATTTTGCTCGACCTATTGTTCATGACCCAAATATTAGGTTAGACGTTACTAGCCTTACCCCAGGATGGTTGACCCAGTTATGGGATTCCAAAGCGGCTGATCTGTACTCTCAGGACTCCCTACTCTCCTCTCCTGATATCCTCCTGAAATATAATTTAAGTCAAGTGCACATCTTCAAGATTTTTCAGCTGAGACATCTGTTAGGCCAGTTATTTGGTACCTCCCTTCAACCCTCCAGAATGGGGTCCATTCTGGATCAATTGCAGGAAAAAGCCTCTAAACCTCATTACATCTTACTTCTCTACGCTTTCCTTCTGGCAGTAGGCTGCCCAGATCCCCTCCCAGGTTCTACGGTTTGGAACTCCCTGCTGCCTGATTTATCCCTTAATTGGGCACACATCTGGAAGGACCTATATATCTATAACTCCCCAAACAGGGTTAGACTTACCCAATATCATATTCTAAATAACATATATTACACACCTGTCAAACTGCCCCAGATAGGTCATCTTCCTGCCTCTACATGCTCCAGGTATGGCAAATCAGAGTGGAATCTATTGCATATATTCTGGCAGTGTGAAAAAGTTGCTCCCTTGTGGCAACTAATTCAATCCAGGATGGATCCCTTGCTTGGACTGGATGGTCTTTTCACCATTGAAATCTGCATTCTGGGTATCTATACCAACATCAGGGTCAAAAATCATAGATTTCACATGGTCTTAATCTCAATGGTCATCAAGAAGCTTGTGTTTAAACATTGGTTGGATCAGCAGGTCATTTCTTACAGCAAATGGTTAAATGATCTTTCAGCATTTTTTCAGAACTGAACATTTGATTGCAAGTTCTCGCAATAGACTCAAGCTTTTCTACAAAAAATGGGGCAAATTATATGCACTATATCTGCATTAGTGGTTTATGGTTTGGCTAACTTTCCATGTGTGCAATTCTAAATGCTGTGATTTTACCTTTATCTGTTTAATAAGGACACACTCGGGGTGGGATGAGGTGGGAGGGGTGGGGGGTTAAGTTGTATAATTTGTGTCATCCAAGGCTTTGCCTGCTTACAGTGCACATGTCTGTAATGTTATTATAAAACTGATAAAGTACTTAAATTAAAAAAAAACATGCTTTGTGCCTTTCTTTGTGTACCCATTTTCATACATGATTTTGCAAATCTTGTTTCATGGGGCATGGTCATAACAAGTCTATGTTGAAATTTTGGTGTACAAATATAAAAAAAACACATTTTCAATAGTTATACCCCAAATTCCTCAGATGCAGCCCTATCGGCTCTGGCCAGAGTTTGTGTTGTTTTATTACTGTTTTTCTTTGGCTTCCGGGAGTTAGTCAGTAATTTAGGGAGCTTCTTCTTATGTGTCTTATAATGTGTGATGAATAAACAATATTATACAACAGGTATCTGTTCTGAGCCAATCAGAGGAGAGGAGAGGAAAACTATTAATTATTGTCCCACAAACTACTACAGTCACATTTTGGACACAGTCATAGTAGGTTATCCACATTCTGGCAATGCTCACAGTAGGTTATTCACTTTATGATGACACCCACGGTAGCTTATTCACTTTTCAGACAAAGCCACAGTAGGTTATTCATTTAGTCTGCAGAAAAAAGGGGAAACAAATGTATGTTCCTCTCCTGCTGTTTCCTGGCAGCCAGTATAGCACACTGGTTAAGAGCTCTGACCTGCAGACCTGGAATGGGTTTGAATCCCATGGCCACCACTTGCATACTATGTGACTACAAGCAAAGCACTTAAAACCTAGCAGAGCACTTTTAAAATCCTGAGAAAATTTCTAGTGGTATAATAGTAATAATATTCAATTAGCTGGAGTTGCCTCGGAATAACCAGCTTCAATGGTTGATTAAATGCCTCATTCGATCATCCACTTCAGTCATTTATTTCTTGCTATATTCTGGCTAACTGAATGTTATCACTTAAATAAACATATATCAATAAAATACTTGAGATTTATGCTGTGAACAATTAATAACAATCGGTAAAACTCTGCAAGTCCAAAAGATAAATGTTATCACCAAAAGTCCAATATATTCTTGCAAAAGCATTCACTTCTTTCTTGCTTCAGTCCTGATTTTCAGCATGAATGGATAGCTTCTTGCTTCCCTGTGTCTGAAAGCACCCAGTTCCCAAATGTCTGTTGGCAGTAGAAATGGAACTCCAGTTAAACTGTGCTAAGACATTTAAGTGATAACATTCATCTTGTAGTAGTATATGAAGAATAACCAGCTTCTTTGGATGATTAAATGCCGAGGTGAAGCTGAGGCATTTAATAACCACAGAAGCTGGTAATTGCGAGTATACTATTACAAGATGAATGTTATTACTATTATACCAGTAGGAGTTTCAAAGATATTTTTATGATAGTAGTAGTAAAAAATGAGGGATGCTATAGGTTGAAATTAGGGAAAGCCGTGACTCTGGGCACGCACATTAGTGACAGAAGTAGTATGAGTAGTTAGTGCTAGTTTTAGTTTCGGATATCTGTTTTAGCCCATATTGCAGTTGGCAAGTTTGTGTGTGTCTATCTAAAAATGTTTTTCTGTCTCTGCTTCACCCGATCGTTATGCTGCCACCCTCGTGTTGTATTCGTACTGAGCTTAGCTGAGGTAGAAAACTCCTCACTGCAATTTCACTTTGGTTGATGAATCTGCTGAACAAACAAGGGAGAGTGAGATGATGAGTAGTGAGACGTCAAGTGGTGACTGGTGAGACAGCTGTAGGGCAAAGCTGCATCTATATTCAGGTCAGATTTATTGCTGGAGATAGAAACTTTGCTGTACTGTAGAAGGGGCAATATTAAAACATCAAACTGCAGTGTACAAGGGCTAAGATTAAGTGTGGGCGTGCTTAGAGGGCCATTAAATGACTGTGGGCATAGCTAGAGGACCATTAAATGATTGTGGGTGGGGTTTTGTTGAATAAATGACTCTGTACATTTGTATCTGTAGTTTGTGAGAGAATAACTTACAGTTTTCCTGTGTTGTGATTGGCTGAGAGTAGATACCTGTGGTATAATTTAAAATAAATAAGCCTGACCTAGATAAATATACTGATTAAAGGAATAATTTATACTTCCAGATACAAGATTAATATATTCAGTGTTCATGTGCTGTCAACATTTATATCTTCATGTAAGCAGGGATAACTAACTTAATTCTCTACACCCCCTTCAAACAGTACCTGTGCAGAGCCTAATACAAGCCAAATGTACCTGTTGACACTCAAATATGGCAGTGCCTTCTCTCTAAAGAGAGTTGTGTGCTTGATCACCGGACACTGAAACAGATGGAAAGTAATAATAAGTATCTTCTCTCTATTATGGCAACTGACTCTGTTTAACATTATATTTTCTTTACTAGATATAAAACACTTCCTTAACATAATCAGGATTCTGAAACAAAAAGTAAGCTGGGATATTTTTACCCATGACAGTGCTCTGTTCACAGCAAGTTGGCGTGCTGAAGAGGAATACAACACACCCTTCTGATGTAACAGCACATAATCTTGTGACAAGAAAAACCTGCAAAATTCAAATACCCCTTTTTTCAGAGTATGATTTCTAAATAAAAGATAGATTTTTCCTCTATAACCAATAACCTATAGATCAAATACTGACAGTGTACAACAAATTAGCTGCTTTTGTCAATATCATTTTTATTGTTTTTATATATATATATATATATATATATACAACACACAAAAAACAAAATTACAATTAATGTGAATATCTTCATGTAACATATATTTCTCAGGTAAGGATTACATAAAAAGATCTAGTCACTAACGAATATGTCATTCATCAGCTATTTTAAATAATGGTGAATTGAATATAAATAATATAGTCAAGAATATCTATATATAGCTAAAGTATAACAGTTTTCATAGATAATTTAGTTGCATATAGTAAATAAAAAAAATATATTGATAAACACGATAACATCCCATATCAGTACAGGTATGAACTGTAAGATATGTTCATTTATAGACATATACTAGTCATAAATATATAATATCCTAAATAAAATAAATCTATAGTGATCCATACAACAGAAAAAGAAAGAAAGAGAGAGAGAAAGGTTAAGTGAGAAAAGATATAGACCTTTTGAATAAATATTTAAGGGAGTAGTATAAGATGTTATGCATTTATAATCTGTTTTGAATGACAATATGAGAGAGAGATATTTGGATATTTAGAACTGATTATGTATTTAGTCTACACCACATAGTGTCATATATATATATATATATATATATATATATATATATATATATATATATATATATATATATATATATATTCATTCATTTCTCATAGTCCTATGCTCTTTATTTCTAAGAATAAGTGCTAGTCTTTCTAGCCTGAGTTTTTCCAATATACTAAATCTCCATCTTGTAGGGTGGGTGCTGCATCTTCTAGCCAGTATTTCAAGATGATCTTCCTGATGGAGACACCAATTCGGAGCAGAGAGTATTTTTGGTCTTGTGTCCAAGGATAATTTTCTTCAAAATGACCAACAATACATGTATTTATCTGAATGTAATCTGAAATGGAAGTATTGTTTTGAAATAGTTGACCTACTGCAGCCCACAATGGCTGAACTATAGGACTATACCAAAACATGTGTAGTAATGCACCAGTACTGAGTTTATACTTGTGACAAAGTGGGGAGAGAAATAAACCCATTTTAAATATTTGCACAGATACGTAGTATAGATTATGTAGTTTCTTAAAGTGTATTAATCTAAGATCTACTGTATTAAACGTTTTATAAGATAGAGACCATATACTTTCCCAATCCCAATCTTCAGTGAGGCAACCCAGAGCTTGAGACCACCATCTAGTTGTTTCAATGGCTGTTCCCCTTATCAAATCAACAACAAGAGCATTAAGGGAAGAAATTGACAAAAGAATTTTCAAGCAACCTAATAATGAAGTGGAGTTTTCGTTTAGTGATATTTCTAGATCCAACTTATCTTTTATTACCTGTTGAATTTTAGAATAGTATATACTCTCTTCTACTGGAATTCCATATTCCTCTACTATTTTTAGAAATGGAAGGAACTGACCATTTTTGATAATATTTTGAAGTGAATAGACACCCCTGCATTTCCAGATATCATTATTTAAAGGACGACTATTTTTTAGAAAGTTTGAGTTGCCCCATACGGGCCGAATCTTAACCTGCTTTAAATTAAGATTAAGTAAAAGGGAAACATGCTTGATTTGTCATATAGAATCATTAAGAAGTTTATTCTTAAGTGATTCATATGGTTTTGTGAAAACAGAAATCTCAGCTGCAACCCTTGTTTTTTTATAATATCTTGCTCAATATAAACCCAATCTGGAATGTATAACTGTGTGGTTCCTATCCTAAACCAGGAAGATAATTGAGGATTCTAACTGCAAAGAAATACTAATATACATCAGGTGTTTATAATCCCCCTTTATTTTGAGTTCTACACATTTTTGTGTAAGCCAATCGGCATCTCTTATAACCCGATATGAAATGAGCTATCTGAGAAGAAATTACTTGAATCAATATTTTTGTTAAGCTACAAGGTATCATCATAAATATATAAAGTAACCTTGATAAGAGATTCCTCTTTATGGTTTCTGTTCTGTCCCATAAACCTAGAGGTAATTTGTTCCATCTGAATAAGTCCTCTGTAACTTTTTGTATAACTCTCGATAATTTTTTTGTGATCGTCTTCTCAATATTTTTGTAAATGTGGTTACCTAAGTATTCTATATATTCTTTTGAATATGCAATCCCTGCATTATCAATGTCTTCTTTGATGCAGAATTTGTTAAGAGGTAGGAAGTTGGTTTTCCCTTTATTTAATTTATATCCTGAGATCCCTCTAAATTCTTGAAGTAGTTGTAAAATATGAGGAAGAGAGGAGGCAGGGTCTGAGATCATCAGAAGAATATCATACGCATAAGCAACTATCAACTGTTCATGTTGTCCTACTTTAATACCTTTAACATAGAAACATAGAAACATAGACTTTGATGGCAGATAAGGACCGCTTGGCCAATCTAGTCTGCCCATTTCCCTACCTACAGGATAGGCCGCAGATCGTAATTAACCAACAGCCTATTTCTTCCTACCCCCCCACAAGAATTGCCTTATGTCTGTCCCATGCATTCTTGAATTCTCTCACAGTTTTAGACCAACAACCTCCTCAGGAAGGCTGTTCCATGCATCCACTACCCTCTCTGTGAAATAATACTTCCTCACATTGCCCCAGAACTGCCCCTTCTATCTTTAAATTGTGTCCCCTTGTTCTTGCACATCTCTTTTTCTGAAAGATGCTACCCTCTTAGACTTTGTTGATTCCACTGAGGTACTTAAAAGTTTCTATCATGTCTCACTTCTCCCTTCTTTCCTCAAGGGTATACATATTAAGCTCCTTTAGTCTCTCCTCATACGGCTTCTCTTGCAGACCACGCACCATTTTAGTTGCCCTCCTCTGGACTGCCTCTATCCTGTCTGTGTCCTTGTGGAGATGGGGTCTCCAGAACTGGACGCAGTACTCCAGATGGAGTCTCACCAACTGTCTATACAGAGGGATAACAACTTCCTGTTTTCTGCTGCTGATGCCTCTCCCTATGCATCCCAGTATACCCCCAGCCCTCCCTACTGCCTTCTCACATTGCTTACTAACCTTAAGGTCATCTGATATGATTACCCCCAGGTCCCTTTCCTTTTTTGTTGCTGTTACTACCTCCCCCCCATTGTGTATTCTTCCCCTGGGTTCTTGTTTCCCAGGTGCATTATTTTGCACTTCTTTGCATTAAATCCTAGCTGCCATACTTCTGACCGTTCCTCCAACCTTGCCAAGTCCCTTCTCATCCTTTCCATGCCTCCTTGTGTATCAACCCTGTTGCAGATCTTTCTGTCATCTGCAAAGAGGCATACTTTTCCTTCCAGTCCCTCTGCAATGTCACTTATGAAGACATTGAAAAGGACTGGACCAAATACTGAACCCTTCGGTACCCCACTAGTAACCCATCTTTCTTCAGAGTGGACTCCATTTACAATTACTTTCTGTGTCCTGTTGTCCAGCCAATGTTTTACCCAGGTTACCACCCTGGGACCCACTCCCAGGCTGGTTATTTTGACTATTAATCTTTTGTGTGGGACTGTGTCAAATGCCTTGCTAAAGTCTAGGTAGGCCATGTCCACAGCCCCTCCCTGGTCTACTAAATTGGTCACCCAGTCAAAGAAATCTATTAGATTCATCTGACATGACCTTCCCACTGTGAACCCATGCTGCCTTGGGTCCTGTGCCCCACTGGCCACTATGTACTCAACTATTCTTTCCTTCAGAAGTGACTCCATCACTTTCCCTACCACAGAGGTCAAACTGACAGGTCTGTAGTTTCCTGCCTCTGTCTTGGTCCCACTTTTGTGAAGGGGAATCACATCTGCCTTCCTCCAGTCCTCGGGTACCACACCATCCTCCCATGATTTATTAAAAAGAGTAGCCAGTGGTTTCACTAGTTCCCCCCTTAATTCTTTTAGAATTCTGGGGTGAATTCCATCTGGCCCCATTACTTTGTCCACCTTCAGTTTTAGGAGTTCTTGTAGAACCCTTTCTTCTGTGAAAGGACTGGGATTGACCCCCCTATCAAGAGTGCTTCTGTTAATTGGATTAGGCACTTCCCCCACCTCATTTGTGAATACTGAGCAGAAATATTCTTTCAATATCCCTGCTTTTTCACTGTCCCCATCTGCCCACCCACCATTCATTCTATTCAGCCTCACTGTCCCTCCCTTTGTCTTTCTACGCTCGCTGATGTACCTATAAAAGGTTTTATCCCCCTTCTTAACCGAGTTGGCTATCTTTTCCTCAGTTTGGGCCTTTTCTATTCTGACTTCCCTCCCTGCTTCCTTCTGTTTTAACTGGTACAGCTCTCTGTCCTGCTCCTTCTGTGTTTCCTTATACTTCCGGAATGCTATCTTTTTCTTCCTGACTTTCACAGCCACCTCTTTTGAGAACCATAGTGGCTTTTTCTTTCATTTTGAGTTGTTTATTTGCTTCACACAAAGGCTTGTTGCCTCTGTGATGGCAGTTGTGATGATTTCCCATTGTTGTTCCACACCTCCTTCTAGCCTGTTTGCTAGTGCTTTTCTGAGGCACTCTTCCATCTTGCCAAAGTCAGCCCTCTTGAAGTCCAGTACCCTCACTTTTGTATGGCTTGACTCTGTAGCTGAGTTTAAAGTGAACCACACTGTTTGATGGTCACTTGTTCCCAGATGGCAACCCACTTCTAGATCTAAGATCATCTCACTGCCCCATTTGAGAGTACGAGGTCTAAGATTGCTCCCTCATGAGTGGGTTCTGAAACTAGCTGTCTGAGGCCTGCCACCTGTAGTGCATCAAGAATGGCCCTGCTCTTGGATGTGGCTGCAGCAAATGTGCTCCAGTTAACATCTGGCATATCCAGGTCTCCCATCAACAGTATCTCCCCTTTCTCTGCCATTCTAAGAATGCCTTCTATCATATCCTTGTCCTTTCCCTTCCCCTGACATGGGGGTCTGTACACAACCCCTGTGCAGATTGTGGTGCCCTTTCCCATCTCCAAGGTGACCAATAGTGCCTCCTTTCCTCCCTGTTTACTATTTTGTTCAGTTGCTTTTGTCACTTCCTTTATATAGAGAGCTACTCCTCCCCCTCTTCTCCCCTGCCTGTCTCTCCTGTAGGTTATGTACCCTGGTATGTTAACATCCCAGTCATGGTTCTCTGTGTACCATGTTTCTGTGACTGCTATGATATCCAGGCATCCCTCTTCCATCAAGGCCACCAGCTCAGAGAGCTTGTTGCCCAGACTATGTGCATTGGTACTCATTACCCTCCATTTCCTGATGGCCTTACTCCTTTTTGCCCCATCCCTGTCCTTCTTGCCTTTGTCACTTTCTCCATTTACCCCTGGCCTTCTCCACACCTCTATGTTGGTGTTTACCTCACTTACTACTGTTATTTTTTTGGTGGGGCTAGGATTTCCCTGCTCCTTTCCAGTGCCTCCCCCCTTGGCTAGTTTAAATGCTTGCCAATGGAGCATTTAAACCTATCACTTAGGATACCGGTTCCCCTCCTGGACAGATGCAGCCCATCATGCCAGTATAGGCTTGCATCACTCCAGGTGGACCCCCAGTCTCCAATGAAGCCAAATCCCTGAGCTCCACACCAGTTTTTCAACCACTGATTGAATCCTATAGTGCGGAACACCCTAGTCTCTCCTCCGCCATAGATGGGCAGCACCTCCGACAAGGTTACCGTGCATGCTACTTGTCTAAGGCCCCTCCCTAATTCCACAAACTCTTCCTGCACTTCTCTAATCCCTTTCTTAGCCAGGTCATTTGTCCCTAGGTGGACAATGACATCCAGCTCCCTCCCCTGTGCAGCTGCTCCTGCAATCCTGGTGATTCTCTCCCTGTCCCTCCAAGTCATAGAACCAGGCAGGCACCTTAGCTCCCTCTCCCCTTCCTCCACAGTTCTACCTTCCTAACAATGGAGTCCCCAACCAGGAGTTGTTTCCTTCCCCTGCCACCCTCCTGTTGGTCTTCTTTGTGGAGGTTCCCAGAATCCTCCTTGGTCTCCACTGCGGGTGCCTCCATAGAGGAACCACACTTTGCCAGAATGGCATAGGAATTGTGGAGAGGTACAACTGGAGGTATGCACCTCTGTTCCACCACCCTCACCCTCCCTGAGCCCATTGTGGTCCAACCACTCTTCTTTCTTGGCAACCTCTGAGGCAATGGCAGTTGCACTGGTGGTCCCTGGATGGAAGAGGAGGTCCCACAAAACCTGGCCAACTCAGCCTGGAGATGAGCAACCTCCTCCCTCAGCCCAGAGAGGTGCCTGCAGATGGTACAACACTGCATCCTCCAGAACGTCTCCCGGAAGACTGCTGCTCCACAGCCACTGCACTGCACCACTCCCATCATGTCTTATTTCTGGCCCTTAAACTGTTAATTTCTCTTTCCTGAGATATCCACCTGATCAGGGAATCTAGAGTGATGTTACATAGCAAGGGAGATAAGGGACAACCTTGTCTAGTTCGTCTAGCTACCTCAAAATAAGGAGAACTTACACCATTGGTCACTACTGCTGATACAGAGTTTTGATATAATAAGTGCATCCATTTCAGGAAAGAATCGGGAAAGCCATACAATTTGAGAGAGTTAAATATATGGGACCAAGCCACTCTATCAAATGCTTTCTCAGCATCAAGCGAAATGAGTCCACAAGGTAACTGCTGCTGGTTTGCTGCCTGTAACACATGAAATAATTTTCTAGTATTATCTGCTGCAAATCTCCCTCTTGTACGCCCTGTCTTGTGTCTAGATATCAGAAAAGGAGTTACAGCCTCCAATCTATTAGCCAATACTTTTGCTAAAAGTTTGATATCTGAATTAATTAATGATATTGGTCTGTAATTCCCACAATCTAGAGGATCTTTCCCTTGTTTATGTATTAAAGTTATTAAACCTTTAGTCATCTCTTAAGAAAGTTTACCTGCTATGAAAGCTTGATTAAAAACTTCCACCAAAATAGGAGTCAATTTCTGTCCAAAGGTATTATAAAAATTAGATGAAAAACCATCTGGGCCCAGAGCTTTTTTTTTGTTTGTTTGTTTAATAGCATTAATAATTTCCTTTTGTGTTATTACCACCCCTAATTTCTCTTTAAATGTATCTGTTACAGATGGACTGTTAACACCCTTACAAAAATTATCTAATTGGAAGGAGCCAATTCCATTCTCTTTTGAATAACGTTTTGCATAAAAATTCTGAAATTCCTGATTTATTTGAATATGTCCTGTTACCATATCACCTGTGTCCTCGTTCCTAATAGCTGTAATGTTAGTGGCATTGCTATTCTGCCATAATCTTAAAGCTAACATTTTGGAGTCCTTAAGTCCAGAATCGATATAATTCAATTTAGTCTTCCTAATCAAGAAGAGTGCCTCACTACTAATGGATTCATTATATTCAACTTTAAGTTTAGACCAATTCTTCCACACCTCAGAAGAATTGGAGCTCAATAGTGTTTTTTCCATTTCCTTAATTTTTCCCAGTATCTCTTGTTATTTTTGGTTATTTTTCCTTTTGATAATAGCTGCCTCTCTTATTAAAACCCCCCTTAAGTAGCACTTGAGACAAACCCAAGTATTGTTCCAGGAAGTATCATTGGGGTCATTAAATCTAAAGAATTCTTCTGTACTATCATTAATCTTATTGCAAATGTCAGTTTTTTCTAATAAAAAATTGTTAAGCTTCCACCTCCATGTTTTGTAAAAAAGTCATCATCCATGTAGAACAATAATGATACAGGGGAATGGCCAGATATAACCTGTGATTCAATCTTTACTGTAAGAATTCTAAGAATGAAGTTTTTACTGTATATATTTGATCTAATCTAGAACTTGAATTATTACATTGAGACCAGTATGTATATTCTTTAACATCAGGATGAAAGATCTGCCATGCGTCCACCAAGCCCAACTTTTCTACCAAATTATCTATGTCATTATCAGTCTTAGTTTTGTTAGGCCGAAAACTGGACCTATCTAATATAGGGTTTAGAGTGCTATTCATGTCACCAGCAATAATAATGGTGGTGTCCAATAAGGTGACCATTTTTTGAAAAATAACATTATAAATGTCATGAGTAGCAGAGTTAGGGCTGTAAATATTGATAAAAGTAAAAATTCTACCCCAGATTACCATGCACAATAATGTAATGTCCCAGTGGATCTTCAAATGTAGTAATAGGAATAAAATTTAGACCCCATTTAAATAAAATCAAGAATCTTGAGCCCTCTCAGTCACTAAAGAATATAGATGCATTTAATCACACAATATGGATTCCAGTCAAAATCTTGTGACTATGCGAGGGGAAAATATAGCATTAAAGCATCCATTGTCAGACTCTGATAGTAGTTCTGATGACCATCTCCCAAAAAAATCAGCTACTAACTCTACGTTGACAGTAGAACATTTTGTTATCATCATGTCTGAAATATCCAGACTAAGCATTAAGATGTCTGAAATGCATACTGACTTAAGACATGTCAAACAAGAGCTTGTAATACATAATATAAGAATATTGGATGCTGAAGCTAGAATAAGCAGTTTGGAAGACACAGTAAATAAAATGCAAACAGACAAAGTGTCTGAAAATAGTAGAATTAGTAAGTTAGAAGCTAAGATCGAAGATCTAGAGAATAGAAATAGAAGAAATAACCTAAGATTATTTGGTCTTAAGGAAGGCATAGAAGGAACGGATCCTATCTCTTTTGCAAATAATCTACTTATGAAAATCACTGGTCCACCTGTTGACACTAAAGGATATGTGATTGAAAGAGCTCATAGATCTCTAAAACCTAAACCAAATGCAGGAGAATGGCCTATGTCCCTTATACTGAGATTTTTAAACTTTCAGCAAAAAGTACATGTTCAGAGAGCCCTTTGGGACAAATCTAGCATCAATTTTGAAGGCTGCAAAATCAAAGTCTTTAAAGATCTAGTTCCTGAGACTATCCAGAAGAGAGACGCCTTCTTTCATATTAAAAAACATCTCAAAGAAGCAGGGTTAAGATACATTGTGTTTTTTCCAACCTTATTAAAAGTCTGGTCTGCAGAAGGGACAAGGGAATACAATGGATTTGCAGCTGCAAAAACAGGGCTCAGAAATGACTTCCCTGCTTTGTTTAAAAATGTGACTTTCAACGCTAAAATGTTATAGTATGGTAGCAAAGATGAGGGGAGGATCATAACACACATAGCATTGTTTTATCTCTCAAATTGCTTCCCCTTTTGGATAAGAAACAAAGAGACTTTTTTTCTGTATTTTTTAAACAAATGAATATTTATTGTCCTACGGTGGGGGGGCATCACTACAGCAGACTGTGTTTTTTTGAAAAATCAGAACCTTGACTTGCTATGAGACAAATTAGTTCTGTGTACTCCAGGCTTTCATCTTAAGAGATAACAGATTAAGGTCACTAGATGCCCTTGTGCCTCTATGTCTAGCAATCACCTTTCACAGAGGTTGCCTGACTTGTTTGATGAGTTTACAATAATATTCATAAGCTAGAGGAGAAAAGAGATGTCTGTCTTTGTTTTTCCTATATGATATTGGTGGTGGTTAGCTTTAATTTGATGGCAGACAGTCATTGAGTTTTTCTTTTGGTTAATTAGATATATCACTGATCAGTCTGAGAGAGATGGGGAATACCAGTAAACTGACTCCTTTTATTTGGTGACCGGAGTGTCTTCCAGCGCTAAAAATCAATAAATGAGAAAGGGGGAGCATGCTGGTAATAAGAATCCCCAAATGTTCACTCTGACTGATACAGTCTTAAAAAAAAAAGAGAAGTCAAAAAGTAGAGACATATTCTTTGACTATTCAAGTTTGCCTCAGAGGTAACTATTACGTACATTATTTTGGGAAATTGACAGTCACTTGTAACTACTGCTTGGTCCAAATGAAAAAGGAAAGGAAACAAGTCGGGTGCCCCTATTGAAACAGGAGGGGAAGGGGAAATAGGATCTTTCTGTTCTTTTTGCTCTGAAATCGCTTTGGAAGACAGTCCTTATTGTTAATGCAAGGACTATTTTCTATCATATTTTTTTTTTTTGCAGATTCAGCCATGCTATCTTAAAATAACCCATTTTTTTTTAAATGTTACCTCAAGGTTCCAATGGTGTTTTTCTTGGAGATTCCATTGCCACGCGAGTCTGCTCTGGTGGTGCGTGCACTAGAAAGTGAGGGGAGCACACGCTATGGTGATGCACTCATCATCTTTGAACTATAAACTCAACTGGGGTGAATTATTTTTTTTTCTCTCAGATGCAACACAGGATTGGAATGGAGAGTGAACAGCTAAAGTAGGTACATTTTTTTTACCTAGACGAGTGAGATCTGTCTTTTGATTTTGTGTTGATAATAAGCAGCAACTTACACTCTCATAACCTAGCTACCTATTGGAAGGCTGTTTTGTACTGGGAGTTAATACTAGATAGGATCTTTCATGGGTGAGTTTTTTTTTTCAGGCAGAACCTGGGAGTATTCAACACACAGTTAGAACTGAAATTGAAATTGTGATCTTAAATTAAACAAGTGGGGTACACGGAAGGGAGAAATATGATTTATTCCTTATCCCATATATTGTTTATTGTACTAATACTTATAGCTACGAGGAAATACAGACTAAAATATGCCTTTTCCTTAAAGCTTAACAGAGAATCGGGTTTCAGGACACTCAGATGTTATGTGAGTACTCTACAATTTCCTGGTCAATCATTTAAAGAAAGAACATTTATTTGCAGTTTGGTTAGAAGCCTTTTTTTCTTTTTTTTTTCTCATGCATCATTTATCTTAGCAATCAAAATACATTTGAAAGGGTTGGAAATTTGAACTGAGATGGAATGATACATTTCAGCTTTTTATTTAAGTTCTATTTGAAAATACTGTTATAGTTTATTATACTATTTATCTTCTTATAGATTTCTGATGTTATGGGGGGGGGCATCCATCTTGTGAACAATCTCATCCCAGAATGTATTGGCAGGAGGTCATTACACACTTGGTACTTTGGACCTCAGCTTTGAGGGATATACTGTATGCCAAATATGTCACGTAGGTGTTTTTTTTTTTAATGACAAAACTTTTAGATGTATACTCATGTTCATATATGCTACAAAATCTTCTTCTTCTCTTTCTCCTTTTCATGCATTTATCTATTTTTTCTACCTGTTGTACTACATCAGACCAAGAAATGAGAAATTTAGATCATTTTATATGTGTCAGGATTCCGTTTTCTTACTAGGTACAACATATACTAAGAAATATTGTTATGTCTACAAGTGACAAGTTAAAAATTGTAGCATGGAATATTAGAGGACTAAATCACAAGATTAAGAGGCTCTCTGTATTAAGACATTTGAAGAAATTAGATGCATCAATTACCTTCTTACAGGAAATGCATCTTAAAAAAGAACACTATTCATTAATGCAAAAGGAGTGGGTAGGTAAGGTAATAGGAGCAGGTGATAATTCAAACAATTTAACTGCTTAAAACAAGAAGTGCAAAAAGAAAATTCCAGCTCTATTTTTCATCATAAGGCTTTCCCCATATTAAGGTCACTGACTCAGGAGAAAAGCTTTGTATCATAAATAGCTTTTAAGTCAGTTTTCTTAAAATACAGTATTAATAGCCACTTTTCACTTTTAATGTCCTAAGGCCAGAGTGCAGTAGTCTCTTCTTTTGGTTACACCATATGTAAGTGGTGGCTGTGGGATTTAAACCTAGTTCTCCAGGTTTGCAGCTCAGAGCTCTTAACAACTGCACTATAATGGCTCCCAGGAAACAGTTGAAGAGGAAAATGCATTTGCCCCCCCCTTTTGTGTCCGTGGACTAAATGGATAACCTACTGTGGGCATGTCTGAAATGTGGGTAACCTACTGTGGGTGTCACCAGAATGTGGATAACCTACTGTGGATGTCACCAGAATGTGGATAACCTACTGTGAGCATTGACACAATGTGGATGACCTACTGTGGGCCTGTATTAAATGTGACTATAACATGGGTAGTCAGGAATATAAAAGCCCATTAGTATAGAGGCCCTGTGTAGCTATATATTAAGCAGCCCTGTTGCTGCATGGTTCTGTGGAGAATTTCAGGGAAAGTACTATAGGCATTCCTTCACTACTGCAGAAAGGGATAGTAGAGTAGGCCATTTAAAAGTGTCAGGAAATGAAAGAGCACCAGTGATTTTATATCATCCCTAAGTGCTGTTTCAGTGTACATTGTTACATGATGTTGTTATCATTAGACACTGAAAAGGCCTTTGACCAGGTCTCTTGGGATTTCTTATTTGCTGCCCTAGAAGGCTATGGCTTACCAGAACAGGTCATTAAATGGGTCAAGATATTGTATACTTCTCCAACAGCTTGTGACTGGTGTAAGGGTGTATTTTCAGATTCTTTCTCATTATATCGTGGTACCAGACAGGGCTGTCCTGTATCCCCACTGCTTTTCAACTTGTATTTAGAACCTCTGATTCGATGACTGGTCTCCTCTCCAAGTCTTAAAGGTATTGAGTTAGGGCTGCAGCGACATCTACTATCGGCTTATGCCGATGACTTGTTATTGCATTTGGAAGAGCCTAGGATGGGCATCCCAGTCTTGCTGGAAGAAATAAACTTATTTTCCAGAGTTTATTTCTATAAAGTAAATCTCTCCAAAACCAAAGTATTCCCAATGAATGGGAGAACGATGCAGGGAGTCATAGCAGATTTCGGCCTGGTGTGGGAATCAAAGTCCTTGACATATCTAGGTATTAAGATAACCAAAGAATTATCCACAATGATAAGGGAGAACTTTAAAAACCTGATAAATAATTTAAAAATGGAATTTGACAGATGGGGAGCTCTCTCTATTTCATTCTGGGGGAGAATTAGCACGGTCAAAATGAATGTGCTCCCAAGACTCCTTTATCCTATGAACATGGTGGGTCTCTTCCTTCCTAAGTCATGGTTTGTATGTCTACAAAAATGATTGAATTCTTATATATGGAAAGGAAAGAGAGTCAGGAGGGCATATCTAAAGTTAACAGTGCTGAAAGTACAAAGGGGTCTTTCCTTACCCTCATTCTTCAATTACTACAGCGCCCAACATGTTAGTAAACTAAGTTACTGGACCCGCATAATGGATCAGCAAGGTGCAGGGTCATACTCCCTTCACTGGCTAGCCATTGAGAAATACTTGGCCCCAAAACGTACTGTACCCTAACATCTCTGGCTTACTCTTCCCCGAAATGTTTTCCTAAACACCTAAAAGACACCCCAATGGGATGGTCCATTAAGGCATTATGCCAACTCCAGAGACATTTAACCCTTGAGTGGCATAAATCCCTCAAACAATCATTAGTGGGAAATCCTAATTTCAAAATTGGAAGTAGACCCATTGCTACCACATATTGGGTGCCCTTGGTAGACTGTAAACTATTGGATATTGCCCCCAGAGGCAAGATGCTTTCTTTTTCCCAATTTAAGCAACATTTTAATACACATGATAAACATTTGTTTAAATATTGGCAAATAAAACAGGTTGCTAATTCCTTTTTAAGGAATACCCAAGGTCATACTCCTCCAAAAATAGAATTATATTCTCTATTTCAGGTGGCTGAAAGGCCACATTCAGTATCTGAGATATAACAGATATCCATACCTGGAAACGTATTTGGGGTAATACATATAGACTAATTAAACAGGACAGACTGCAGCTGGTCCAGTATAATATAATGCATATCCTTTATTTTACACCTGAAAAATTATATAAGATGAATAGATTACCAACCTCTAAATGCCAGAGATGTTTAGAAGTTGAAGGAGATCTATACCAAATGCTATAGACATGCCCCAAGGTGCGCCTTTTTTGGTATGCCATTAAAAGATCTTTAGATCCACTACTACGACTCAAATCACTGTTTACACTGGAGATATGTTTACTCAATAGTTACCCTCAGGGTACACTAAAGATTCAGAAGGCCCATATGGCCCTGGTGTCTGCAGTGACGAAGTTAATAATTATGAGGCACTGGAAGGAGGAGTCTTTACCCCTTATATTAGAATGGCATAGACAGATCCTAATGGCTTTACTGCTGGAGTGACATATTGCATTAGTGGGTAATCGGCTTTCCAGTCATCTAAGCAAATGGGGTTCCCTGGATGCTCTACTTGCAGCTTGGAAGCTTTAGCTCACTAGGCCAAACATTAAGAAATATAGTTCCCCTTGTTAAAGTTGAAGTTTCCTATATTTGGCACAAGGAAGGGAGGGAGGGAGGGATAATTTGTGGGATAGTTACAGTAGATTAGTTTGAATAAGTTAAATTATTGGTTTCAATGCTGTAATAATTTTGATAAATGCAGTCTTTTAGCCAAATGTTCTAATATGCTAATTGTAACCCTGACTGCTTCTTAATTACTAATTTCTTTTTTTATTGTTGTTTGTTCTGATGTATAGAAAAAGTGAATAAAGAATACTGAATTAAAAAAAAAGTGCTGTTTCAGGAGAACTTCTGCCCTCTGATGGTAAATATCCAGACCTTTACAGTGCACAATCCTGCAGGCTGTGTACAACTGAGAACATATTAAAAATACAAAACAGCAGCAGAGTCAGAAATGAAGCATTACAGCTGTAAACATTCCAGAGAGAATACAGCCCCACCCGATGGCGTCAGGTGCCCAACCTCAGCCAGAGTACTGGACAGTGATAGAGAGATTCCCTCCCACTCACACAGAGTGCTTGGCCATGCCAAAGAGAGAGATCAAAGTCCCCCCAGTGCTGAATTTCAGACTTTTACGTCCCCGTCCATGTCCAGCTGCAGTGACAGAGAGAAAGACACACAGCAGCACTGGTGCTTGCCTCAATAGTGAGTTCAGAGGCAGAAGGTGAGTGCAATTGGCTGTGTCCCCAGCTCCCCCCAATGAGCAATGGAGTAGCAGACAGTGAAAGACTGGTTGGGAAGAGCCTGCCTCTGTGCAGTGGCCTCTGTGAGCCATAGATGTTACTGTGGTTCTGGCAATATAGGCGAACCCCATCAATTTCAGTGAAGTCCAATGAAAAGAACCACACACATGGTCAGTGCCTAATGTACTGCTGATAGAAACAGAGCGAGACATATACAGAGTGACAGCATGACTGGGATGCAGAGTTCAGCATTCCAACAGTGTGTGTGTATGTGCGTGTGTGTGTGTGTCTGTGTGTGTATGTCTCTCTCTCTCTCTCTCTCTCTCTTTCTCTCTCTCTCTCTGTGAGCACTTGATATCCTGTGAAGGGAGCTAACCACAAGTGGGCACCTACCAAAGCAGTGACCCACTTGCGGTGACTGCCTCAATGTCGAGGGCTTAGGGATGGCAACTGGATGGGGAGGGTTTGTGACACGGCAACGGGATATCATGCATGTATATGCATGCGGGAGGGAGCGTGCTGAGCAATGGGTGGGAGGATTTGTGAGGGGTGGTGCCGCAGTGTGCCGTAGAGCTGGTGTTGTGGTGTGGTGGGTTGGGTGCTGGCCTGGGGTGGCAGGGATGCAGGGTTCAGGATCGGGCGGCGGGTGTTTTTTGTTGCTCCTGGCCTGAGACAGTTTTATTTTTATTTTTTACTGAATGCCCCCCCGACATGCACCCCCCTGGAGTTGAGAATCTTAAGTTGGGGGGTGCAGTGGATGAAACCCCCTGTGGGGAGTGCTCCCCACCACATAAAAGAAATTACTTTGTTTTTGCACCACTGTCACAGGCGCTGCAGTTGCACATCGCCAAAATTGAATTTTGGTGATGTGTATTCGCCATAAGGATGATCGCCATTCGGCAATCACCCTTATGACATGGAACCTGAGTGCTCTATCTGCAGGATAGTAACATTGGCATCTGTGTACAAGAGACAGGGAGACAGAGAAGCAGTCACTAAATGGGAGTTGCTAGTGTCTTTTGAAAGTGCCCTCCAGTGGTCTTGATGGCTGTTTGGAATAAAATGTTAAAGTAAACCTGATGTTGACTCCCAAGCCCTGCCAGCAGTCTACACATCGAGTACTGTGCATGTGGATTGGGGGGGGGGGCTACAGTAAATGTGGGAGGCAAAGAAGCAGACAGTATTATCCACAAGAAGTGTCACAGATCATCAGTAGTTTGTGCATGACATTGCTATGTGCATAAGAGCAATGCAGTATGTATTTATAGGGACTATTTAGCAAGGTGGCAGGATACAGTACCTCTGTTGCTATTTAAACAGAAAAAAAAATGTTTTCTAAAATTTGTTGTTGTTTAAATATAACCCATGTTATAAGTGCAATAACCCACTCCAGGGTATGGGGTTAGTGGAGATTAATCAACACCCCTGAGTGCTGTGAGGACACTCAGCCTGTGACCTCATGCCTCACAATGCACCTGGGGTGTTGATTAATTAAGCAATAATCCACAACAGGGTGTGGGTTATGCTGGGATTTACTCACATCTGGTGTGGTCTGGTCAAGGGGCTGCAGGTCAGGTGACCAAATCCACACCAGGCATGAGTAACTCCTAACTTAGCCTACACTCTGGAGTGGATCATTGCAATTATACAATGGGTAGGATTTAATTTTTTTTTAAATAATGACTAATATTTTGAGAATAGATTGTTTTTAATTGCTTTTATCTGTAATATCCTTCCTCTGTATCCTAAGTAGTTCCCTGTTGCTAGGTAGAATGTTACTGTAATACATGGCAGCTGCTTCACTACACTGTTATTTTTATTATTTCTTTTCTTTTTTGTTTTAAGAGCAAGATAGTGTCAGACAAGATCAATGGCTGTAACAGGAGTGAGAAATGCACAGTGCAGGGTGACAGAGAGTGACTGAGTTCCGGTATTTTTGCAGCTCAATTTTTTTTCCCTCAAGTCTTTAACTCATTCATACCACAAGAGCTCATTGAGACTTCCACCACTTGTGCCCTGTATACTCTTACCACTGCATCCTGGGCCTTTCTAAGCAAAATCAAGCCATAATCAGCATGCCACAAACAAATGTGAATACCTCTTGAACCATAAGTGATACACACAAAGTACTAGTGGGAAAGTTGTTCAGCACAACATTACCTTTCCAGTGGTGCTATGCAACAAGTTGTAATCAATTTGGTTTTAATTTTATACTAGCTGAAACACCAAACAACTGTGTTTTTTTTTCAGATTTTTTCAAGGTGCTTAGGTGAGGCTTGAGAGACAAATGTCAGCCATGAACACCATACCTTAAACAAATGCGAATAACTCCTAAAGCATACATGGCACACAAAAAGCATCAGTAGTAAAATTGTGCAGAACAGAATTACCTTTCTAAAGGTGAATGCAATCAATTGTAATCCATTTAGTTTCTATTTTATACTAGCTGAAATACCAAGCAACAATGTTTTTTTTCAGATTTATTTAAGGTGCTTAGGTGAGGTTTGAGAGACAGATGTCAGCCATGCACACCATACCTTAAACAAATGCGAAGAACTCCTAAAGTATACATGATAGACACAAAGTATCAGCAGCAAAATTGTTCAGCAAGATATTACCTTTCTAACTGTGCTATGCAATCAGTTCTAAGCAATTTGGTTTGTTTAATATTTAGATAAAAACATCTGACTTCCTCAGATGTTTCTAGACCTGAGTGTGATTCAGCCGAGTACGTCTACAGGCATTGTCCCGGATTCCCCCCTTTTCCCTCACAAAAAGACAGAGACCATTGTTTGTTATTGTGCTCAGATTTGGCAATTAATTTATTTATATCCATATTCCATATTCCATTTTCCATTTCTTTATTATCCTATTTTTATAAATTTCATTTCTTTCCATCCATATATATATATCTCTGATTATCCCTCCCCCAGGTGAAAACCTGGGTGCCTTCTTCTTCTCCTTTTCCGCTAGGTAACGGTGAAAACCGAGACCGCTTTCTTCTTCATCTTCTTCCTCTTGTTGTGTTATTCCTTTTTCTTCCCCCCTCCCTCCTCCACTCTCCTTTTTCCCCCCCTGCCATCCACCATTGGCAGTCCATAACCATATCAATAACCATATTAATACTTGCCATCCACCTTTGGCAGTCCATGACCATATCCATAACCTTATTATCACCTGACATCCACCTTTGGCAGTACCAACTGTCCACTAGATGCATCTGTCCTCCACCTTGACAGACCCTAGAATACAGTCCCATCTTGACTGTGTTCCCCTTGTTCTGCTTAGTAGGGTGGGTGGGTGGGAGGATCAAAACTCCAGCAAAAAGTGGCTGAGGCTCCTTGTGCTGTCCCTTATGTACCCCCCTTTGCCCCTTCCTTTCCTGTTACCTGACCATTACTCTAGCCCTTAGCCCTATCCCTTCCTCCCCACTCCCATCCTGAGCACAACCATTCCATGACAGAGGGAAGGGGTGCACCAGGACAACATGGTCTGCCCCTTAAAGGGCAAACTCCATTGTCCTGGATTCCCCCCTTTTCCCTCACAAAAAGACAGAGACCATTGTTTGTAGTTGTGCTCAGATTTGGCAATTAATTTATTTGTATCCATATCCCATATTCCATTTTCCATTTCTTTATTATCCTATTTTTATAAATTTCATTTCTTTCCATTCATATATCAATCTCTGATTATCCCTCCCCCAGGTGAAAACCTGGGTGTCTTCTTCTTCTCCTTTCCCGCTAGGTAATGGTGAAAACCGAGACCGCTTACTTCTTCATCTTCTTCCTCTTGTTGTGTTATTCCTTTTTCTTCCCCCCTCCCCTTCCCTTCTCCACCCCCCTTTTTCCCCTAGCCAGTCTCAGCTTGCGTTGGATGGCTGGCTTCCCCCATACTTAGGGTAGCACTCTCCCTTACCTCAGGGGCAAACCTTTTTTCTCTCTCTCTCTTTTTTTTCTGGCTTTTGCCTGTTTCCTCCATGTCTCTATGAAACTCATTGTTTCTGTATTGAACATGTCTATGGCTAGATCCAACAGGTACACACCGTCTGACCTGTAAAAAAATCCTCCAGCCATTCTTCTACCCCACGCAGTATCACCTGTCCCCCATCTGCCTTACTAATGTCCCCACCCTCCTATTCATCTTTCTCCTGACCTTCTCCACTGTCCTGTGGCTGTGCTCCTGCCTCCATACCCTTCTCGGTATCATGTCTGACCAGGCAAGGCACACCTGAGGCCACCACTGTCGTATCGCCACCAGATCCCTTTTTATCTGTAGGTGAGTATTTACCCATGGTCTGCCCACCTGGTCATTGCCCCCTAGATGTATTAGGTCTGGACTGGGCTGGCAACCCTTGAGTTCTTTCAAAGCAGGAAACAGCTGTGCCCATCTCATCCCACGCATGCCATGACAGACCAACCTACACTGTCTTATGTCCTGGTACAGCTGCTTTCCCCCAGCCTTCTTCTCTGCTCTTTTTTCACCCCAATAAATATAGGAATGGCCGCAGATCCAGACTTCCGTGCTCCTCCCTCTACCTATGGGGTTCAAGGAAAATTGATTATTTTACACACACTCTTAGTGCCAGCACTGTATTATTCCCCCCAACTCTTCCCCTTTTGCTCCCCAACTCCCCCGACCTGCATTTCCCGCTAGGAGCACTTCCTTCAAAACACAAAAGAACTTTTTTTTTTATTTCAGTGCTCTAATGTATCTCTTATAACTGGCTGACCGCCAGTGCCCTTTTCCCAAAATGTCCTGCACAGGTTCCCCCGCTGCTTCCCACTCTGAGGTAGTCCCATTTCACAGGGAGTGGGATGAGTAATTAGCTGGGTCCTCCCCCATGAATTGCATGCCCTTTTTAAGCAATGCTGTGACTTGATAGCCGGTGACCCTTTTCCCATCACCATGTACAAATAGCTTTCCTTTCCTGGTCCCCTGCTCTATGGCGAAAGCCCACAGAGCCTGCACTGGGTATATTGCAACCTCTCCTTGCCCCTTCAGTGTCAAAATGCAACCTTGTCCTCTTTGGTCTGTTTTTGACCTCCTGATCTTAATCCGTATCTCCTTCACCCCACAACTTACATCATCCCACTCCAAGCCTCCTTCCTTGTCCTCTTTCCCATGGCCTACCACTTCACTCACTCTCATCGCCCCTGCAAACATTATCACATAAATTGTGTGAAATAACTGGGCCTCAACCTTTGATCTGCATATTACCGGGAGCACCTCCTTTAACCTTATTAGCCACCGCTCCCCTATTGGCCTTCTGTTATCTCCTGGCCCACGTTTCAACCTGCTCCAACCCTGCATCATCATCCTCCTGATGAGCAGTGATTTTGTCATGTCCTTCCATCCCTTTAGGCTGCAGATAACACTAATCCCTGCTAGATAAACCCCCATTGTGGTGTGTGCTGTCCCTCTCTGCCACTGTTCCATGGTGAACATGCCCAGCTGTTCCTCTGTGAGTGGCCCACTTACCTCCATCTGGTGCTCAGCCCTGAATGTCTGAAACACCTGCCAGGCCCCATCGTAAGCCCTCAGATTCCTAGGTGCCTATGAGCTGCGAAACAGCAGTTCTGCTCCTTCTTGCCAACTTCCCAGATGTTTGTTGGTACAGGTGTTTTTTGTTCCTCCACTGCTGGCGCCAGCCTCTGGAAACAGTCCAGCTGCAGACTGGAAAGGCTGTCAGCCAGGGTATTGTGTACCCCTTCTATATGTTTTGCTCTGAATGACATGTTCAGCTGCAAAGCCCTTAAAACTAAATGTCTCAATACTTTCATGACCGCCTCTGACCTGGCTCCCCTGTTGTTTAGGATCTCTACCACTGATCTGTTATCACACCAGAAGGTCACTTTTTGATCCCGTAATTCCTCCCCCATACCAGGGAGCATGCCCAGATGGGCATGATCTCCAGCAATGTTATATCTCTTATTGTCCCATTCTTCACCCAGCTATCAGGCCATGGTTCTGCAAACTACCTGCCCCTCAGGTAACTCCCCGTGCCAGACCTCCCGGCCACATCCATGTAGAGATCAAGGTCTGTGTTGTACACCCACTCTTCTTGCCAGAATGAACGGCTGTTATACTCCCTAAAGAATTCCTCTCATATTTTAAAATCCTCCCTGACACCTTTTGTCAAATCCACCCAGTGATGTGGTCTGGTAACCCCTGTTGTAGCCCTGGCTAACCTCTTTGTGAATGCCCTCCCTGGTCCAATGGCCCTGCAGGCGAAGTTTAGGTGCCCCAGTACTTGTCGCACTTACTTTAGTTGTACCCTTCTCCTGCTGGTGTGTTCATGTATTAACTCCTTCAGTTTCCTTACTTTCTTGTCCGGCAGCCTGAATATCTTGTTTGGGGCATCTATCTCAATCCCCAGGAACTCCATCACCCTGCTGGGCCCTTCTGTTTTTTCTGGTGCCAGTGGAACCCCTAGCTCCCTGCATAATTCCTGAAACTTTCCCAACATCATCTACGTCTCCCTTCTCCCCCTCCCAATGAAGAGGAAGTCATCCAGATAATGAATTACTGTTCTATAACCAGTTCTTTCTTGAAATATCCACTGCAAGCATGTGCTGAATGCGTCGAATGTTGCACATGCTATGGAACATCCCATTGGCATGGCTTTCTCAAAATAATACTGCCCCCCATCTTAAAACCTAATAGATCCCAGTCTTCCCTCCTAACAGGCAGCAGTCTGAAAGTGGATTCAGTATCTGTCTTTGCCATCCATGCATCCTCAGTAGCCCGGATTATCCTGACTGCATCCTCTAATGTCGCATATGTCACCTTACTATGTTCCTCCTCGATGAAATCATTCACCGAATCCCCTTCTGGATAAGAGAGGTGGTGAATCACCCTGTACTCCCCCACTTGTTTCTTAGGTACCAAACCCATTGGTGAAATCTGCATGTCTCACAATAGGGGTATCAAATGGGCCTCTACTCCTCCCTTTCCTTCTCTTTCTCTATCTTCTGTCTGCATTTCTTCTTTTCCTTTAAATGACCCCAGGTTGCTCGCCTCCCTCGCTTGTCTGGGCCCCCACAATGCAGTGAAAACCCTGTGCTAAAACCTTTATAATCATGTTCCTCATTCTTTTGCTTGGATACTGTCCAAACAGTCTGTCCATACCTCTAGAGTTGACGGGGTTCTAGCTTCATGGCTTATGCTCCTGTCAGTTCACCCGTTACTTCCCCCATCCCTGCACTGCCCATTGCATAAGGTTCTTCTGGTCAGTGATTCTGAGCCCCGCTACTTGTGTTCCCTCTGCCCCTCCCTCCCCTGTTCCAGGACTGCCCTTTAAACCCCTGTCCTTCCTGAAAGAACTGTTGACCTGGCACTTGACCCCCATGTCCCTGTGCCCCTTGGCCCCATGTCGTCCTGCATCTGCTTGCTGAGTGTCCTCCCCCACATTTTGCACAAGCATACCGAAACCGGCATTGAGGCCACAAGCAAAATGCCCTATTGTAAGCCCAGCAGCATCTCTGGGGTGTCGCCCCTTTCTTTCCCCATTCCCCTTCAGGTGTGGACTGATCCGTTATGTAGTCTGTCCATAAGTCTATCAGCTTCGTGTCCCATCTTACATCCCCTAATGTTGCCATTCTTTGTCGAAACAATTTGTCATAGTATAACCACCCACCCCCCCCTTTGCTTTTGCCCTCCTTATTATCAAGGAATAAGTGATGAGTGTGATGCTCAGCTCCGGTCTCCTTTCAAGATGATGGCTGAGAAAGTGGCAAAACCTACGAACCACCCATCCCAAGTCTTCCCTTTCGTGCACTTGTCCTCCTCCTTCTTCCATAATAGTACTACTGCCGCTGCCATTTCACTCTTACCTATGCTCTCTGCTTCCTCATACTTTGTTGCCGCTTCCCGGCTCACCAAGGCGAATATATCTACATACTCCCCTTTCCATATTTTTTCCTTTGTGGCCAGTGGAACATGCTCACTTATCCTCATCCTGGGCATACCTATCTCCCTTGTACCTTTTCCTTCTTTCTCTGTAATCCTTTTGTTTTCTCCCGGCACCTCTTTCCCTAGCCTAATTTCTGCCAGAGCCGATTCCATCTGCCCTAAACCTCCTGCACCTAGTGCTGACACAATTTGCCCTATATATTCTTTTATACTGTCCTCCACTGCACTGGGTAAATTATCTGCAACCTTGTCTGGGCCGTGCTGCCTGGCGTCTTCCACGTGGCCCCTTTTTTCTCCCTGCGATTGAGGAGGAGGGTGGACTACTAGGGTTTGTGGAGGGAAAGCTACATTCTGGGGATCTGGTCCGGGTTGACCAAAGGAGATCCCGCCCTGTTCAGGGGGAGGCACTGGCATTGCCGCATCTATAGGTTGCAGAGGTACTGGATCCGACGCTCTGGCCAGTCCCACTACCAGCGGTGGTACCCTAGTGGGGCTGCTTGACCCTTTGGCTGATCACTTCCCTCTGCCCTGTTTGTCAGGGCCCGCTTTCCTTTTCTCCCTGGGTCTCCCTGGTTCCTCCCCTTTGACCATTTCCCACATTCTGTTGGCTTTTTCTGCCAATTCAATTATAACCCTGTAGGCACCTTCCTTCGATGGCTTGCTTTTCTTTGGCACCATATCCTTCGCTCCTTTTCTCTGTGAAGACAACTACGGGAAGAGAACAAGATTCATTATATACCTGTCTTATTATCTAAAGGAAAAATTTTATTATTATTTTTAATTTTTTGCCATGCCCCAGCATGCCCGGTTGGGACCCCCTTTTACAGGCCTCCATCCAGCTCCGCTTTGCCCCTTATCGTCCATGTGTCCCCCCTTTCACCCAGTATTCATGAGCAACCAAGGTTGTTGTCTGTTGTTTTTTTTTTTTTGAACTCCAACTTCCAATGGGCATGTGTGCCCTGCCACGTGGCCACTCATTGGCCCCTCTGCACCCCTCCACTGACCCCATTTTAGTAACCCCACCCATTCCCTTGACCCCTTATTATGCAAAAACCTCCCTCCCTCTTTTTTTTTTGTGGCCCCCTTTCCTTTCCTTATCTCTCCCTTATGGGTGATGCCAGGATCCTATACTGTTTTTCTTTTCTCCCCGGGCTGTGCATACAGTTGCTCCATGAGGGGGTTTACTCTCTCCGTAACCATGAAACACCAAAAAACACAGCACCAATAACCGGGGACTGCCACGAGGCCCCCTTGAGGTGAGGGACTGTCCGTTTTTTCTTTCAGACCGATTGGCTCGTGTGCGCCTCTGTGCTCCCTCTGCCCTTTGTTAGCCAGCTCTGCTGATACAAACCACCCTCCTCCATTGCCTTTTTCCTTCTTCTACCCCTGCTGCTCGTGTCCTTCCCTTCCCCCGTGCTCGCGACCGTTGCGCGGCGTGTGACATCACACCGCATGGTCACCATGGCATGCTCCCACTCCTCTTGCTATAGAGCCTCTCCCCTGGCCCCTTCTTAATCTGCTCCCCTCATGGGTCTTCACCAAACCACCCCAAGAGTCCATTAAATTAGTGGCCAACGGCCCGCAGCCCCTACCCTGAACTCTGTCTCGATGCCCTGCTCCCCTGGCCCCTTCAACTAACAACACTGCAGCAAAACATCCTTTACTAAATATTCGGCCTTACTAGGCCTGTAATGCTATGACCCCCCAGGTCCTAATACAGTAAGATGGTGAAAAAACAGACTGGGCCTTGTCATACCTACCATGCGGCGTGTGACGTCACGCCGCATGGTCGCCCATTCATGCTCCTGCTCCTTCTCGACCCCCCTTCTCTGCTTTCAGGCCTCCTTCTGGCCTCCCATTCTGGTGGGAAACATGCCAAACTTCCTCGCCTTCCCCGTAGACGTGCCCTCAGTATTTCCAGTCTCTATCATGGGAAAACAAAGGGCCCCTTTTAACTCGGGCGCGGCTCCCTTCCTTGCATTCCTTATGTATTACACATCACATCCGGGCCGTACACCATCACCAGATCTCCAGGGAAAATGAAACACACACCGCCTTATCTCCACACTTACATGCTCTACCACTGCCAACTGGAGGGAAAACAGCGTGATCTGCTGAAATAAACTGGCTTCAGCACCACTTGCTTCTCCACCCAGCAGCTCGCATTCTCAACCGCGACTAAAACATCTCTACCAAGATACATTTTCCTGCCTCATAAGCCAACATGCCTGCCAGTCTCTCTTGAAACATGTGCCATCATTGCTCCTCAAACCAAAAAGGTGGTGAAGTGTACCTTCATACCAGCCATCGACACATCAGCTCCCCCTTTCTTACTCCTTTCTTTTTTTTTAAAACATCCTATTGCTATTACACCTTTCTCTATCTTTCATACCTTATGTCACTCTTCCACCAGCTATATTTCTAAATCCATATATGTCCTCATTAATTATTATATATGGCCCTTTTATACATATATATATATATATATATATATATATATATTTTAAACAATTACGTTTTAGTCCTCCACCAGTTCAGTCATTTCTTCCTTACCTTTTCCTTCAGGTGAACCAACCTCAATCAATTATGCTAATCTGACGTGCTGCAGTTGTTTGTAGATCAAAAACTCCAGCAAAAAGTGGCTGAGGCCCCCTTGTGCTGTCCCTTATGTACCCCCTTTGCGCCTCCCTTTCCTGTTACCTGACCATTGTTCTAGCCCTTAGCCCCACCCCTTCCTCCCTCCTCCCATCCTGAGCACAACCATTCCATGACAGAGGGAAGGGGTGCACCAGGACAACATGGTCTGCCCCTTAAAGGGAAAACTCTATTATTGGCCTGAGTGGCTATGCTTTCAGACTACACCTACAGGTGTATCTAGGCCTGAATGAGGTAAAGAAGTCACACTGTAGCATGATAGAAAGCACTTGAGCTGTGGTGTTGTTTGTACAGCTTGATCAGCTGCTCAGGTTTTTTTTTTAAGTCAATGAGGTAGCAGCAGCCCCTTCTCCCCCACAGACTGAGAGTGTCAGTTTAGGGTGTGGTTCCACGGTTACAGCAGCATGAGTGCAGCTTTTCTCTTCAGAAGGAAGCAATGATCTGACTTGCATTTTGTCTCTTTTTCTTTTCTTTGTGGTGCTGTTTAAATCACATTGGGAGATTCACTGTGTGCAGGACTTGTAAAGAGCTTCAGGTAAGTGGCACACTGCGAATGGCCGTGCAGTGCTATGCCATTGTCAGGATCAAGAGGACTGGACTATGGGCATGGGGTTACTTCTATGTGGGGTATCTTGGAAGAAGATATGTGGTCTAAATACAGCCCATATTGTAAAGTGGTAGCAGAAAGCAGAAACAGGAAGAGCTACAAAAGGGATTTTTTTCTCATTTTGTGTTCTTTGGCATTGCAAATGGGTTTGGGACTACATGTGACAGAAAGCTGGGCTCAACTGTAATTTGAAGCAGATTCAGAGTTTCTTCTTTTTTTTGACTCAACTCTTTGTTTGAAACTGCCATGACAGTTTTATGGTGAATCGAATATGGCAGCTTAGCTGTTTTGATTTTCGGGAGTCATATTGATGTTTTGGGATATGTAGTTGACTGGGTCTTTTATCAGTGTGTTATGCTGGAATTTATTCAACATAATTCAATTAGGTTTATTGTTTTGCAAACAATATTGTCTTTACAAAGATAAACACACACAAAAATTACAAAAATAAACAATAATTTTTTTCTAAAATTAAAAAGCTGCACATATACTTAATGTAAAACAATTTCTTTTTAAGATATACATTCACACCTACCATGAGTACAATATCCCAAAATGCATAAAGAGACATTCTATTATGGGTTGAATTGACTGGCAAATCTATTGCACAAAACAGAATCATATAAGCATATTAACGTACAATATCTGTTTGCTATCCTTCCTATTTACCTAGGTATTTACTACAGATTCTGAGTTAATGTGTCACTTTTTCTCATCTATAATTTACAAAATTGTGCAACATTTTCTAATACTTTTTTTTTTTGTAGACTCTTTTTATGCTTATACCTGATGGGGCATCTCTCAGGAATCCTCTCTCTGTGCTGGTGCTTCTGACCACCCACCTGAACCACCACCTCCGACCACGTAATCGGGTTCAGGATCTTGACTCCCCTAGATCGCTTAGGAGAGGCCTGAGATCCCGAAGATGAAGTCAGGGTTGCCAGCCAATGTTGGACATGTGGGCCCAGTCCACTGGAGGTTCCATCACCTCCCCGGAGTAGGGGTATTTACTTGTTTTTCTCCCCGAAGCTTGGATGTGCAATGACATCCAGCTGAGCTGGTCCATGCTCCTGCGCACCCCCGAAAGACATCCGCCGCAGCTTCCAGCCCTGCATACTGTGGCCATGCACTGTAGTACCACCAGCCTCCACCAGCAGTCATTAGTGCATCGGCAGGTGGAATCTCCCCTCCCCAGGGAAGGAGAGCAGTCCTTGGGATGCTCAATCCTTCCCCATCACTGCCGACACCCAACTATCCGGGCTTATTCCTGAACCCGGATCACCGGCATGACACAAGGTGTGGTGTCCAGCGCCTCAACCCTCAGCGCCACCAGGCCAGCCTAATACTTTCAGATTATTAGATTTCAATAAATAATTGAGCTGATATCTAGGTTCCATATTTAGGGATGCAACAAGTCCCCAAGATATAACTTTCTCTTGAATTCATATAATGGGCACAATATCCTCATATAGTATGTACTAAATTATCTACCCCCAACCTGCTCTGGCAAGTACTGGTTGTAGATTTCCCATGGAATTTTCTTAGGGTCTGGCTATTATAGTATTTGAACATAAATTTTGTAACCATTTTCCTTTTTCTTGGATCTTTTGTTTTATTTAATTTAAATATGGCTCTATTCTCAATGCCCTTGTTCCATTCTTGGACACCCAGAAACTAATCTTGTAATTCCTTGCTAAGTCTAAATCTCTTTGCATGTGAATATCCCGTATTCTGTTTTTAATTGTTACTTCTAGGAACCTCCTAGGAGTCATAAGACTTTTCCTGTAGGCATCCCAACAGCCATTATGGTTTAATGATTATTTTCAAGGTTTTTCAGCTTGGACATAAAAATCCATCCTGTCTATACGTTATAGTCTCCAAACATGCTCTAGGCAATCTTACCTCTGCCATGTTATAGACCTTAATCCAGTACACAGGTAATCTCTGCTCGATGTTACATTTTAGTGGTAATTGCAAAATTTCAAGACTGGTCAATGGGGAGGAAACCCCTGAAGGTAAACCTAGGAAGTCTTTTATAAAACGTATTCATTGGAATCTCTAATGCTTCTATGTTATCGTGTCCCAGATTTCAGCTGCATAAAGTATCTGACTTCTCATTTTGGGATTCAATGCTCTCAAAGAACCCTTAACAGAATGTCCTCCAAATTTATACATAAATCTCTCAACTGTAGGTGTGAATCTCTTGACTCTTTGTATCATCAAATTATGCATACACCACTTTAGATTATAGGCCCCACTAGGGATCCCGGTAGAATTTTCGGCACCACCGCCAAAAGCGGCACTCAATGCCCACTGCACTGACTCCTCTACCTGATTCTGGATGCCTCCCTGGAACTCTTCCCCAGATCCTGTTATCAGGGATTCTGGTGGAATTTTCCGCACCACCACTGAAAGCACTGCTCAACGGACGCTGCGCCAACTCCTCTACCTGATTCTGGCCACCTCTCTGGAACTCTGCCCCGGATCCTGTTAACAGGGATCCAGTCAGAATTTTCAGCACCACTGCTGAAAGTGGCACTCAACAGCTGCCATGCCAACTCCTCTACCTGATTCTGGCCACCTCCCTGGAACTCTTCCCTGGATCCTCTTATCAGGTACGAGTGCCTAAATCTCCGAGAGCTCCATACTTTGCAGCTGCATTCCAATTGGTGTGGCGCTGCTGCCAGTGTCCCGTGATTGGACAGGACTGCTTTTGCACCTCAGCCATTGGTGCACTCACGGACTGCTGCCTAATCTGCCTTTCTTCTGCCTCCTGAAGTACTTCAGCTACGCAGGTTTTTTGTCAATTGTTTTTTTTATTCTGATAATTGTTCTGTTTTACTACATTCTGTTGAACCTAAGCTTGTGCATGACCTTAGCAGCATTGACTTAAGTTACCTGCTAGCCTTGTCATTAATTGTATTTAAAACTGCAGTCAGCTTCTGTTCCTTGATTGCTGCTGTCTGAGTTTGACCCTGTTTTTCTCTCTCTCTAATTCTCCTTCTAAGTGTCCCCTTGCATTCTGCACTGAATCTCTCCCAAAACTCTACCACAGTCTGAACAGCTGTAACTTCATACCCCCCCCCCGTCCGTAAACTCCTGGCTCTCAACCCATTTTCTCTTCATTTTCACTCTGTCTAGCCCTTCATTTCACCTGAGCACTCACCTCCTCTCCCCTCCCCTGATCTTTAACCACATCCTTCCCCTCTCTTAATTGTGGCTTCAGTTCCCTTTGTCTTTCCACTCCACCCTTAGCCACCCCACCTCATTTTCATTTAATTTTTTCTAGAACCCCTTCCCCTTGCTGAGGGACTGCCACCAGCCTCCTGCCCATACTTGTAAACATTTAATTAATCAGCCTCTTCTTTTTGGACCCACTAGGGATCCTGATGGAATTTTTGGCATCACCACCAAAAGCGGCGTTCAACGTCCGCCCACCGACTCCTCTACCTGATTCTGGCTGCCTGCCTGGAACTCTGCCCCGGATCCTATTATCAGGTACGAGTGCCTAATTCTCTGAGACCGCCATACTTTGCGGCTGCATTCCAATTGGTGCAGCACTGCCAGTATCCTGTGATTGGACAGGACCACTTTTGCACCTCAGCCACTGGTGCACTCATGGACTGCTGCCTAAACTGCCTTTCTTCTGCCTCCCGAAGTACATCAGCTACTCAGGTTTTTTGTATATTGTTGTTTTGTCCCACCCCTGCCACCCTCTCCCAGGCCTCCCTTAAATACACTCTCGCCTCTCCCACCTAGAGCTGCTTCACCTATTCAATACAGCACACCCAGCCTCATCCAATCCTTCTTGTCTAAGCTGATCTCCTATCCTGCTGCTATAATCTGTTTTTTTTCTCCTCTCAGCCAAACTGTGTCTCCTTTCTATTCCTAATCATGGCAGCTTTAAACTTGCTTCCCACATTGTTATTAATGGTGATGATAGTGCTGCACTGTCCCACTTTACATGAGGTTACCTCATCTCAATCCACATGCCAGCCAATGCCAACTAATGCTCTGCATTATACACTCCGTATGACCACGGGGATCCAACATACTGATTCCATGGCCCACTGCTCCCCATTTTGGCATACTGATTACCTTCTGAAGCTTCAAGTGTCTAGTCTTCCAGGGAACCTACAAGTATTAGCTGCTCTCTGCAATAAGGCAGGACAACCCCTGTACCATATTACCAAGGTGTGCAGACTCCTAACAAATAAGCGAGCCTTCAAAATTCTTAAAACCTCTCTCCTGAGATTTCTTTTAAGGCTACTTCTCCTCTTCAGAAATATTCACCCTAACCCAGGACCACTTAGACTGTCTGCCCACCCCCAGAAAAGGACAACAGGGTCTCTTACATTGGCATCAATCAATGCCTGTAGCCTCCTCAGCAAACTTGATAACCTCCAAACCTGGATTCAACAACACAATCCTGACATCCTCTCTGTCATCAAAACATGGCTTAACCCCAAGATTCCTGACATTGCAGTTGCAATTTCCAGATACCCTATCTTCAGGCAGGACAGGATTTCAAAGTGGGGGGGTGGATGTGCCATCTACCTAAGGGATACTCTCATAGGACACATTGTCCCTTTTCCTAACCCAGGATCCCCATCTCAGGTCCTCACTATCAAAGTTCTCCTAGGGGCCCATAATAAAAATCTTACTATAGTGTCTGTATATATATACCAGCAAAGGACCAGGTCAGAGGCTTCAATAACATCATGGAGTTCCTCAAGGGACTACGCCATAACATGGAGACCATAATTATGGGTGATTTTAACATCAACTGGATTGCACCTGAGGTCTGCACCTACAAGGATACTGTCACGGCACAATACCTCAAACAGCTTATCCCCACACCCGCTAGATGCAACTATGGGATGGGGACCTACACCTTAATTGACTGGATGCTGTCAAACCACCCCGAAAGAATTGCTAAGGTGTCTGTTCTCCCTGACACCTTAAGTGACCACTCACCCATCATCTGCTCTTGGGCTTACAATTCACCAAGCCCCCTCCTAATATAATACACACCAGGGTACTCAAGCAGGGGCACTTACACCTGCTAAAATCTCATCTAAGCAGGCTGGATTGGTCAAAAATGTACTCTCTCAAGGACACAAACAAAGCTTGGAACGGTTCATCAGACACTTTACTGTGGCCTGTGATATCCATGCACCACTTATAAAGAAGAAAGTCAAAGGCAGTTCTAACCCTTGGATAAACTCTGAGCTTATAACATGGCTCAAACAAAGGGACCACCTCTGGCACTGTGCTCGAGCCACAGCAGCACAAGGGAACATTCAAAAATACAAATCTGCAAGAAATGACTGTACCCGAGCTATACGGAAGGCTAAAAGCAAATACTTTAGAGAGACACTCTCCAACTCATAGAAACATAGAAACATAGAAGTTGATGGCAGATAAGGACTGCAAGGCCCATCCAGTCTGCTCATTTCTTTTTCTACTTTATAAATGTGCCATCAGCCTTTGCTCTGTCAGTGGCCTATCTATTCATACTCATCTGTATTGCTCCCTTATGCCTATCCCATGCCTGTTTGAAGCCCTGCACTGTATTCATAGCCACCACTTCCTGAGGTAGGCCATTCCATGAATCCACCACACTTTCTGTGAAAAATAATTTCCTCACCATTCCCCCTTAATCGGCCCCCCTCTAATCTCATTCTGTGTCCTCTTATCCTGCTATTTTTCTTATATTTAAACATGTTAGACTCTTTCACCTTGTTAATGCCCTTAAGGTGTTTGAATGTTTCGATCATATCACCTCTCTCCCTCCTTTGCTCAAGGGTATACATATTGAGCTCCATTAATCTGTCCTCATATGTCTTCTGATGCCATCCCTGCACCATTTTTGTTGCCCTTCTCTGGACTGCTTCAATTTGGTTAATGTCCTTGTGAAGGTGTGGCCTCCAGTACTGCACACAGTACTCCAGATGGGGCCTAACCAGTGTCTTGCAAAAAGGGATTATTACCTCCCTCTTACAACTTGTGATACCCCTACTAATACACCCTAATATCCCCCTAGCCTTACCTACTGCTTTAGAGTTCTGCTTGGATGATTTCAGGTTATCGGTGATGATGATGCCCAAATCTCTTTCTTCCTTTGCGACTGCCAGCAACTCCCCTCCCAGCATATATGTGGCTTCAGTGTTTCTCTTCCCTATGTGCATGATCTTGCAGTTCTTTGCATTAAATCCCAGTTGCCACTCTTCTGACCATTTTGCTAGTTTATCCAGATCTCTTCTCATTCTACCCACCCCATCTGGACCATCTATTCTATTGCAGATCTTGGTGTCATCTGCAAACAGACAAGCCTTACCCTCTAGTCCATCTGCAATGTCACTAATGAAGATATTGAAGAGGACTGGCCCCATGACTGATCCCTAGGTACCCCACCTGTGATTTGCATCTCTTCTGACTGTATACCATTTACCACCACTCTCTGTTTTCTGCCGTCAACCAGTTTGCCACCCAGTTGACCAACTTCGACCCACCCCAGCCTACCCAGCTTATTTATCAATCTTCTATGGGAACAGTGTTGAAAGCTTTGCTGAAGTCAAGGTAGGTGACATCAACTGCTCCCCTTGGTCCACCACTCTGGTTGCCAGTCAAAGAAATCTATGAGATTAGTTTGACAGGACCTTCCTTTTGTAAACCCATGCTGTCTTGGATCCTGTGCCCATATGGATTCCAGGTGTTGCACTATCCTTTCCTTAAGGACTGCCTCCATAATCTTGCCACTACTGAGGTAAGACTGACTGGTCTGTAGTTCCCTGCTACCACTATTGTAGAGTAGGATCACATGAGCCTTTCTCTAGTCTTCTGTGACCTCTTCTGTGCTCAGAGATTCACTAAACAGTTCTGATAATGGCTCTGCTAGTTCCACTCTTCGCTTCTTAAGTACCCTGGGATGTATGCCATCAGGTCCTATTGCCTTGTTCACCCTGAGCTTAGTGAGCTCTTGTAGGACCCTTTCTTTTGTGAAGGGACTAGTGCTCACCTCCCTCCCCCCTGTGCCCATGGTGCTGAGCAGTGGGCCTTGCCCTACCTTCTCTTCAGTAAATACTGAGCAAAAGTATCTATTTAGGATAGATGCTTTTGCAGGGTCCTCCTCCTCACATGCCCCCTTTTCTCCTTTGGGCTTAGCAATACCCCCTCTGGACTTTCTCCTTTCACTAATGTATCTCCTGGGGTGATGGGAAAAAATTTTGGAATAACGTGAAGGACCTCACAGGCAATAATACTAAGGCACCACCCACCATGTTCAACATTGATGTTACACCTACGCTTGACCTAGGTACCATCTCCAAAACGTTCAACAATGCATTCTCCAACCTGAGCAGTGTCCTTCCACCTGATTTTTTCAACTCCCCCACTCCAACTCCACCTTTGCCACTGCGTCCCAAGCATACACAGCTCCACAGTTCTTCTTCAAAGAGATCCCAATGCACTTAGTCAGAACCTATATATGCAAGGCCATCAGCAAAACTGGCTACAGTGGTAACACACTTGTCCTGAAGTTGCTTGCACTAGTCCTGGATGAGATCCTTGAACCCCTGATAATGATCTTCAACCTTTCCCCTAAGACTCAATCAATTCCCATCAATCTGGAAACAGACGACTATCACACCAGTACACAAAAGCAGATACAAATCACTGCACACCAACTACAGGCCCATCTCTATCCCCCCCCCCCTTATCTAAAGCTCTGGAATGAATAGTCACTGACCAGCTTATAGAGTTCCTGGACAAATATGAAATCCAATGCCCAGAACTGCATAGCTTCCAAATAGTGCATAGTACCACCACAGCACTGATGGAATTTATTGGTTTCCTCCATGACACCCTTGACCAAGGAACATGTGGGAGGGGCAGTATTCATTGTTCTGATGAAGGCCTTTGATACTGTTAAACACCCATTCCTACTCAGGCAACTGACCGCTCTCGGGCTCTCGAATGATGCACTGCTCTGGTTTGCTAGCTACCTAGGGGAGAGGGTCCAACGTGTCAGGATTGCTGGAGTCACCTCTGATGAAAAAACAGTCCTCTCAGGTGTCCCTCGGGGGTCAGTACTGTGGCCATTACTCTTTTCTCTCTTCCTTAACAGTCTCCCCTAGTGTCTGCCAACAGAGAATATTACTTTATGTGGATGATGCAGTACTGTTTATTAGTAACCGAGATACTAGTCAGCTTGAGAGTCAATTGCAATGTGACTTTAGGCACATTGAAGAATGGTTTAGCTCACACAAACTTGTACTGAACTATAGCAAAACCATGGTAATGACATTCTGCAACCTATGGAGCAAGTACAAACCTCTGTCCCTCATAATCAAGAACCATGCAGGGGCTTCACTTGAGCATGTTCCTGAGTTTAAATGCCTCGGCATCACCTTGGGCAGTTCACTTTCTTACTCGCAGCATGTTGGTAATGTAGCTAAAGCTGCCAATATATGGATAGGCCTGCTCCACAAGTACAAGCACTGCATGACCACTGATGCCCTTAGGCTGGCCATGTATAGCTCTGTCACCTCCATCATCAACTATGGTCTAGTCATCTACGGCTCTGCCTCCCCTACTGCCCTCAGGAGGATATCTGTGACACTCAACAAGGCCTGCAGGCTCCTAATGGGTGCTGTCCACCTAACACACACTTGTGACCTGTATGCCCAGGCCAGACGGCTACCACTCCTTAGTAGAAGACAATACCAGACCTGTCTGCTCACCAAAAAAGTTCTCCTCAGGCTCATGCCATCAGGTGTGGCAATACTCCTTACTACCTACAGCAGCACCCAGCTTACATGGAGTGCTCAACAACATACCTTCCAGGTCCCCAGATGCTGGACCACTATACATCAGAGGTCATTCACGCACAGGACTCCTCAGTGGTACAATACCCTCAACAAAGAAACACTTGCAGTTCTGATGCTAGGTCCCTTTAAAAGGCAACAATGACTATCCCTGGCCTCTACTACACAATGTGACTGCCTCTCCTAAGCAACGGTCATCTCCTTTTACCCTAGTCATAGGTTATCTGTAACTGGCCATACTGCCTCACTCTATTTGCACCAGCCTCCCCCCTCTCACCCATTACCCCCATGCACCCCTCACCACTTTCTTTCATAGGGCTCTCCAGCCAACCCATCCCACACTTTTGCCACCCACCTCTCCCCTCCAACAACGACCCTTTAGCCTGCTGACTTCCTTCTGACTCCCTCCTATCCCATATACAGTTTACCCTGAAATCTGTTTGAAGCTGGCTTAAGTTGTCTCTCTCCACTACTGACTCTATAACTAATGTTTAGTCATCTATGTGTTTTAAGAATATAACTATTGTTTACCTTTGTATGTATGTTACCCTACATCCTTTGATGTGGAACCTTTGTAAATGAGCAGTTCCTGCTCAAAGGTATTTGTAATCCTAGAATTTAATAAATACATAAAAATAAATAAAATAGGTGAATGTTACTCCTAGGTAACAAAAGTTATTTATTATTAAGTTATTATTATTATTTATTCTCTCTATTTTATTACTGTGTCAAAATAACTTACAATACTTCCCCTTTCTTTCTTGATACCTGTTACATATTAAGTACTTTGTTTTTCTTAATTTATCTCCAAAGAAGCTATTTCAAATCCCTTGTACAATTTGTTAATGCTTCTTTTAATTCTCAAGTAGCTGGTAGCTATTAAGATCACATTGTCCACATATGTCCAGTAGGGGCAGTGCCTGGAGCCCACCTTGGCATGTGCATCCCAGGATCATACAACTCCTTAAGTATACTATTCAAATATAAAGTAAACAAGATTTGTGATAAAACATAACCATGTCTTACTCCTATATTGTTTGCAAACTTTGTAGTGGTATCTTTTCCACTTTTATACCTTATACTGTTGAAACTGTCTGTGTGCAAGGTAATCAACAAATTAAGTATTGCTGTATACAGCTTATAACCCCTCAAAATTCTCCATAGCTTGTCTCTATTACCTTTATCGAAGGCTGCCCTAAGATCTATAAATATGCAGTATAATTTTTGGTTTTTAATGTAAACATATTTATGTATTACAGTATATGGGCTAGGGCAAAGCACTTATCTATTGTGGAGTGACCAGGCTTAAAACCTGCTTGAGCCTCATCAATTATGCCAACTTCAAGGATACAATCCATCATTCTTTTATGTAATACTTTAGTAAATAGTTTCTGGGATTCATCAAGAAGGCTAATTGGGTGGTAGTGCTTGTGGTTAGCTTTATCCCTTTTTTTAAAGATAGGTATAATTATATTTTCTCTCCAGGAGGGCATCACTTTCCCAGTCTGTACTAAATGATTATATATGATTTTTTAGGCAGGGGACCAATAATTCTGGATCACTAAGAATAATATCTAAGAGCATTATGTCAGGTCCAGGTGCCTTATGATTTTTTGAAGATGCCAATGCTTCAATTATTTCTTCTTCCTTTACCTTATCTTTTAATGGCACCCATGTTTTGATGGGGCATACTATCCTATTCCCCTTCAAGTCAAAGAATAATTCCCTATAAAAAGATTACCAAGTACTGGGGTCAATGTATTTTTCAATCATATCTGAGTAATCTTCCCATTTTTTGGCCACCATATGCTAATAAGTTCTATTGTCTTTTAACCACACTGCCTCTCAAAATCTGACCATAAAGTTATCCTAAATGTGTCCCTTTTATTTTTCAACAGTTATTTATAATCTTTCCACATTTTATTTAATCTGATCTTGTTTTCCCTTGTAGGAATATTTTTTATGAATCTGGCAAATTTATTGATTTCTCTTTTAGCCATTTTACACTTGGCTACATACCACCTACTACCCTTTATATCTTTAATGTAAGAGGCATTTAATAATATTGATGAGATCTTCTGTATGATATTTTCTGTATCCTATAGGCTTTCTACAGGATCCTTACTGTGTGCAATTTCCATAACCCTCCCCCTAGCCCCTCATTCTGTAAGGAGTTGATTTGACTGATAGCTATCTATCAACTCCCACATTACCCCCTTTTAATCCTTACAAGTCAATTCTCTTTTTTAGTGAAGAATTTCTGACCACATGTTTATCTGTTTTTCTATTAGACTATGTTCACTTTTGGCCCAAATACCTATTTTCAAGTTCCTAAAAAGTGGAAGTATGTTAATACTCAACCAACACAAATCAATTATTGAAGTTCCCCTAATTCCTGTATAGGTGTATATCACATATCCCCCCCGATCTACCATTTATGAGAAGAAAGTTGTTACCTTCTGGTATATTTGATAGCTTCTTACCCCTTTCACATTGTTTGTGATCCATCACCTTATGTTTCTTCATCAAGGAATTCAGACCCTGGGCTGCACAGGCTTCCCTTCTTTCTCTAGTGGGCTTCAGGCACTGCCCCACCCTGGCAATAAAATCATCCACTAGGATGATACCACAGTCAGGATCATTTTGGGTGCACTCATCCAACAAGCACACCAATCTGTCCAACGTTTTTGTGTCGATGTATCTTGATCCCGAAATTGGTATATATACATTTATGTTTATATTTTCTCTCTTGTTAATTACTAATCTGACTGCTAGGATGTGATCTGAATCTACTTTTATCTCATTCTGTTCTGCTTGCTTCAAGATTTTACACCACATCCTCAATCCACCAGACAGTCTACCATATTTCTTGTTACCTTTAGCTTCCTTAGGAAGAAAATTATATCCAACAATATGATTTTATCTTTTGTCCAGGTTTCCTGAACACAAATACAATTGAAAAGTTTCAAATGGCCCATAAATGATGGCTCTACTAGTCTCTCTTTGATTCTTGCCACATTCCATGATAAAATGTTATACTTTTGAAGCTACTAAATTATATGCTGTGGTGCTTTCTCACATTCTTTTTTATCTTTTCTATTGCACCCCAGCTGTTATTCTACTGTATTTTTCTGCAGAATCTGACATCTGTGAGAGCTCTTCATTAAGTTTAACCACTGTTCCAATTTTGGGACTTTCTCTTTTATTTTTTTAATTTCTTTTTCACCATGTAAATAGATTTCTATCTTGTTCAAAATCAAAGTTTTAGACAAGATCATCTGTTTCATTGTTTACCCAAATTGTGATTTGCCCATTATTCTCCCATCTTGTTACCTTTTTAATTAGTGTATTAAATTATTTTTGTCTTAATATGTTCTGTAACAGCTCCACTGTTTTTATTGTAAGATTTTTCCTATTTTCATTCAAAAACTATTAATTCCAAAAGTAGTAATCTAGAATTATTGTCTATCATTCTGTATCCTTTTTCATCTTTCAAAATATTCTGGAATGTTAGTTTCTATGTTCACCACAATCTCTAGTTCAAAGCCAAGAACTTTAATGTTATAGTTTTGATTTTCTGTTGCCTTGAGTGTGTAATATTGGACTGAGATTAAGAAAACCAATTCTGCATTCTCCAGGGTCATTATGACACTCAGGATATTCAGCATTGTGTCTTGTTTTTTTTATTTCGTTGTAACACTGTGCCCAGAAAATGTTTTAAATGTTGGTTTAGTTTTTCTTCTGTCTCTTCCACTATTATAGCCACCTTTTATAGGGGCAGAGCATAGTCACTTTCAAGGGTCCTTCTGAGGATTTTTTTAAAATTTATTAACATGCTGCTCCTTTCCTTTGTTAATATCAGGGCTGTAACCCATTTTCTTATCCTAGCAATTTGATGTTTTTCCTTAATCTGAATTTTTAATATTTCTTCATTTCCTTTCCTTTCTTTCTTATTCTTGTTGCTTTTATTATCCTTTTTTATCTTTAAGGGTTGCAGCATTCTTTTGCCCATCTTTTTTTTTTATTTTGTTTATTCCTATGCTTTGATTAAATCCATTATTGTTCTCCTTTTTACTAATATGGATTTTATTCTTATTTCTTTTTGGCAACCTCTGATCTTTACTGTTCCCTATATCTACAACCTCATTTCTACTGTCATGTTCTCCCTGATATTCTGGGGTATTACCTCCTTTAGATTCCAGGGTGGTCATTTCTTGTCCCTCTTTCTTCAACTTATTCAATGAGCTATCTAGCAAAATTAATTTACTAACTTCTTCTTTCCCCTGATGTCTCTGTTTTTCCATCCTTTCTTGTTTTTACCCCTTGTCCCATAGTTGGGGGTTATCTGTTCTTCATTTTTTTTTACAAATACTGTCCTGTCTATCACACCATTGATGCAACAAAATTAGTTCTTCATCTGAATCTGCAGAAGAATTTAACCCTATTTCTACTAAAGTAGTTATATGTGAATTAGAAGGAAGGCGTACGTTCTGAATGCTTACATTTTCAGATGTCCCTTGTTTTCTTCTATCCCTTATACTAGGAGTATTTCTCCATGTGGTCTTGCTATTTTTAACTTCTTCTGTTTTTCCTCCATTTGCTGGGATAAAACTGGAGTCCATAAATCAATATTTATCTTATTTTCTATACCCTTAACAAAGGAAAGGTCCTATCTAATTAAAGTAAGTTGCTCAAAAATCATAGCATTGGCCAAGAGAGGATCCCCAGGACCTGTGTAACTTCTTTTGTTAGGTTCCCTAAATTTAGCATATCAGGTTCTATGGGACTCATGAACTGAGTACTGTCCTTCTGAGACCAAATGGATTTTTAGATTGTTCTGCCCATTTCTCCTGGTCTTCCTTTTGGCAAGGCACTACTTCATAGGTGAATACAGAGCCATTAAGGCCTTGTTTACAGTCCCTAATGTTTTGCTCACTCCTTTTATTGTCTCAGTCTTTCCCTTATTTCCTCAACTGTTTTATTAACGTCTTTATTTACTAAACTTATTATATCCGAAGTCTGATGGTTAGTCTCCTTACTATTTTGTCCCATCTGTACAGATGTACTCTGATGATTCAGATTAGACAAAATTTTATGATCCAGTGTCTTGATTTGGTTTTCTCTATTCTTAACAAATAAATATTTTCTAAGTAGTTGTGTCCATTTAGGTTTAATAGTAGTTTTATCCAGTTTATGTCTCCATGTGGGGCTCATACTGCCATTATTCTCATACTGAAGTATCTTGATTGAGTTAGTTAGATTCTCATAATCCATTTTCCCCTTTAGGATATTCATTTTTTTAATTTAGCAGGTCTGCCTCTAGATTTTGTTTTAGGTAGGTTCTGAAATTTCTCATCCCTGCAATCATCAAGTACTGCATCATTATCTGTGGGTATCTTACCACTCCATGTTTCTACTGGCATATTGAATTACTTATCATGATCCCTAAGCTCACAGAAAATGTAAAATTGTATATTCTTTACACAAGAGTCAGGTCAAGTAAAACCACCACTGGGCAATGGGTCTATGTGATAATGGAGAATGCCTAAAGGCGATCACCGTTATCGCTCAGTCAGAGTGCCGAACACATTTTCGGCACTCTGATGACCCTGGTGCACCAGCACATCCATGCCAGGAAATATTTTTACTACTTTTTGTGGGTGGGCCCCCCGCACCCCCCTACTTAAGGATTCTCAACTCCAGGGGGGGTGCATGTTGGGGAAAGAAAAAAGGTTTCAGGCCAGGTGCAATAAAAATCGCACCAGCCCCTGGACCTGAACCCAGTACCTCAGCCACCCAGCCATTGCCCAATCCCCAATGCCACACCGCAGCTTGACTGATGACCATAGCGCTACCCCCTACAGCCTCTCCACCCCAGCCCATGCTTGCCATGCTCACTCCCACCCCTCATGTGCATATGTATAGCGACATCCTGTCACCTAGTTCACACACCCCTTCATCCAGTATCCCTACCCGTCAGTCGCCATGAGTGGATTGCACAAGGAAGGTGTCACCATAATGGACGGCACCCTTCCTCATGCACCCACTTCACAGGTTACCCTAGGCAATCCAGACAATGCTTCCTAATTTGTCCTAGATTGTCCTGGCTTAACTCAGAATCTAAATTAGAGTTATTCCTTTTAGCTGCTAATTGCTAATTACTATTACTATTACTTGATGTTAATTGGTAAAGGCCAAACACCGTTCAAGTTCTAGTTTGGAGCAACATCAATCGATAAAACTTATTTTAAATATCTCAAGCAGAATAATAACAAGAACAATTTAGATCTCAAAAACAAAAAAGATAAACAAGCACTCCTAATGTTTGTATACCCCCCCAAACCTAGGAGCAAAAACCCCTAAGTATGCAACCTTAACTATAGACTGCTGTTGTAAATGTGTTCTTATTGTTATCTGTACTGCACCTGTATGTTACAACTGTTGTACTTCACACTGTAATCATGTCAACCTTCCCTGCAAAGAGGTGCCTTTGTAAATGAGTCCACGACTCAAAGGTCATAAATCCAACTTCAAATAAATAAATAAATAAGTTCTTGTTGCAAAATGGAGTCTGAACTTGTTTCTGTATCCCAAGTTCAGTAGAACATTTGACTTATCCACTTATCAGCTCATCCACGAATTCCAAACCCTCAATAGAGAAATGAACTATAAAGCATAAAATGTTTCTTATTTTGGCAGTCTCACTTCTTGTGTGATCCTGTAAAGTTCCAGGCCACCTATAATTAATACAAATGATGTTCTCAGAACAAGCTGACTGTTTTTTCCAGGTTTGAAAGTGTCCAGGCCATTCAGGGTACCAAAATTGCAATGTCCTGCAACCCTTTTTAAAAGCACGGCCCTCCTCACTAAAATAAAAAAAACAAAAAAATACAAAAAGAGGACAGTAATAAAATGCAACAGTACTGTGTATCCTAATTAATAACACACTTTCTTAGACTCTAAAAAGAAGTCAATAGCACAGACATTACACCTGTTGCATTCTTTGCCTAGTATTTACTTTTTGTTCAGGGGAAATTAAACATACCGTGCTGAGATGACTCTGTCTCTGTCTAGCGTTCAGCTAATAAATGGCTATTGCCGTATACTGAGCTCTCTTCTACTGCTGTTTTGTCATTTCATAAAAAGCTGATAGAGTAATAAATTAAAAGCTCCAATCAGCCATTACTGGGATTTGAGATTTTTCAGAACTTAAGGCTAAAACCGTTGCACCAAAGAATGGTTAGTTAGAATATAACGCTCTAAAAAGTCATAGCTATAAACATTTTTAAACATGTCATGATAAAGTGCAAAAGTGTAAAATGTTCTGCTGTTAGAAAAAGAGTACTGGTTAAGCTACATACAGTAAGCTGAATAAGCTGTGTAAGCTGTATGACTGCCCTTCCCGCCTGGGTGCTCAAAATGGTGATTTCACAGTAAGAACGCCAGTGCATGCGCTTTATTGAGAACCAGTGATGTAGTCTACTGGGCCAATCTAGAGGACACTTCCTGGTTACATCATACAAGTACCTTAGACTAGTACTTTAAGTAGCAAAAAATATAAAAATAAAACATAGAAAAAGAAAGGTACGGGTTTGATAAACCTGTATTACCCTATTTACCACAAGTCATAACATCCAAGGTGGCTAGGGTCTACAGCAGAAGCGAGGGTTAGAACTACGTAGAGCTATGTAGCAAATCATTAATAAAATGCAACACCAGACAGATGCCTGGTTGCCTAAACACCTAAAGCTATTGCACTTGTCCATAAGAAATATACATTTTAAGATAAAAATATATTGAAATACACAAATTGTACAATAAGTAGCCATTAATTGGTAAGAGACTATCTAAATGTTCCATGAAAAGATACAACTATATAGTAATTTTACTTAAACTTTTATATATTTTCAATATAAAGGTTCCATAAAAGTCATAAAAATCTAGTAAAGCGAGTCAAGAATTTAGGAAGGCTACTCTGGGACATGCTAGTGTTGTTCAGCTTTTGCTCAAAGGGTAGGCTACCAAGGCTGATAAACCCCAACAGGTCTTTTAGGAACTTTCTCCTTAGTTGGAGCTCATTCAACCATCAAGACTCCACCCAATGTTCGGATGTCCAAAGGCCTTGTGCCACTCCTCCACTCACTCTCAGTGCTGAACAGCCACAAAGACGTACTGGAAAGGTCGGCAATAATAAAAACTTTAATGTGGCAATGGTGGCATACCTTTTATAAAAAAAAAATCAAGCATTTGCAGACTCCTGCTACATCCGATACTCCACAACTGGCTAGCAACTGGCTGCAAACTACCAACTCCAACTCCAGCTCCCAGAATCCTCTCTGCACCTACTTAAGATAAAAGAACCAGTGAGTCAGCTTTTTAGATTCACAAGTGCCACTGTATAATCCCTGATAACCCCATAACCTGTTGTGGGTTATTGCTTACCTGTAGTAGTTTGTGGGATACTAACTGGCAGTTTTCCTGTGTTCCGATTGGCTTACAATGGATACCTGTCATATAATACAAAATAAACCAGTGTGTCTGATGGAAAAGCTTAGTAAAGTTGAGCACAAAAATATTCTGAGATTTAACAAACATAGAGAATATAATGAATTAATACCTACCAATTGATTTGGGTAAGCAACCTTACCATTTTCTGTTCCATATCTTTTGAATAGAATTGAAGAAGCATTAAAACCCAAGCAAAAATACACAGAGCATCTCACTTAGCTAAGAACCAAGAATTGTCTCTGCACTATAATTGCTTTAGACTAAGTCAGTCTCATCTACACATTAATTATACTTTTTTCTTTATTGTCTGTTGTTATTTTGTGTTTATTATGCATTATGTATGATTTAATTTGTATTTTAACTATTTTTCCTTTAACTTGCAAGATCTACAACAGAGTAGATGATCCAGATGGGGTGGGAAGAATGAAAAGAGATCTAGATAAACTGGCAAAATGGTCAGAAGAGTGGTAACTGGAGTTTAATGCAAAGAAATGCAAGATCATGCACATAGGGAAGAGAAACCCTGAAGCAACCTATATGTTGGGAGGGGCGTTGCTGGCAATCACAAGGGAAGAACTAGACTTGGGCATCATCATCACAGATGACCTGAAATCATCCAAGCAGACCACTAAAGCAGTAGGTAAGGCTAGGGGGATGTTGGGATGTATTAGCAGAGGTATCACAAGTTGTAAGAAGGAAGTAATAATCCCTCTTTATAAGACACTTGTTAGGCCTCATCTGGAGTGCTACATGCAGTACTGGAGGCCACACCTTCATAAGGACATTAACAAAATGGAAAAGTCCAGACAAGGGCAACCAAAATGGTGCAGGGACTGCATCAGAAAACATATGAGAACAGATTAACAGAGCTCAATATGTATACCCTACAGCGAAGGAGGGAGAGAGGTGATATGATTGAAACATTCAAACATCTTAAGTGCATTAACAAGGTGAAAGAGTCTAACATGTTTCAATGTAATAAAATTAGCAGGACAAGAGGCCACAGCATGAGATTAGAGGGAGACCGATTAAGGGGAACGTGAGGATGTTCTTTTCACAGAAAGGGTGGTGGATGCATGGAACAGCCTACCTCAGGAAATGGCAGATATAAATACAGTGCAGGGCCTCAATCTGGCAAGGGATAGGCATAAGGAAGCAATACAGATGAGTATGAATAGATAGTCCATTGACAGAGTAAAGGCCTCTGGCACATTCATAAGGTAGAAAAAAAATGGGCAGACTGGATGGGCTTTGAGGTCCTTATCTGCCATCAACTTCTATTTTTGTATGTTACCAGTACCACCTTGTAAGCAGGGCATCACTGCATAATGAGGTATTACAATTCTTTCCTGATTAAAAATTAAAATTTCTACTACTACATTATGCTAAAGAGCATGATTATTGTGTGTAAAAGTTAACATAACCACAGCTACCTTACCTTATCTTGCTGTTTTGGGATGCCGCATACTGCAGTAAGGGACAATCTTTGAACAGTGCATCAGTAAACAGTGAGGAACACTGTTTGAAAAAAACACTGGAGGCAGCTGATGGTACCACCAGTGTGCAATGCTATGGTGACATTTGCTGTTGACATGTTTTATGCCTGTAAGAGAGACCAGGTTGCTGGAGAATATGGAGAAGTGTTTGGTTGGTTGTCAGTTGAAAGGTGCTACACAAGTATCAGAGACTGGGTTGTTGAAGTAGGACTATGTTGCTGTCTGTAATTTGTCGGGTTTTATATTGGTCCTAGTAACTGGGATGCTGGAGTGGGAGAAGAAGTACTAGGTTGTAATTCAATTGCTGGTTTCTACACTGGTACCAGTAACCAGGTTGCCAGAGTAGTTGGAGGAGTTCATTGCTGGCTGTTAGTTACCTGATTTACTGCTGATACCAGAGACTGGGTTGCTGGAATTGGAAAAGGAAGAGTACTTGACTGGCTGTAAGTTGCTGAGTGTTAAACTGGTTCCAGAGTCCAGATTGCTGGAGAAGGATGAAGAAGAGGAGTACATGGCTAACTGTCAGTTTTAGGTTCTATCTGGTTCCAGAGTCTGGTTTGTTGGAGTAGGATGAAGATCAGGAGGACTGTACTTGTCTGACCAGCTGTTAGTTGTTGGGTTCTACCCTGATTTCAGAGACCAGGTTGCATGAAGGATGAAGAGGAGGAGCAGTTGAAAACCTATCAGTTGCCAGGTTCTACAGTAGTAGCCACAGACACTGCAAGCTATTTCCTGAAATGTCTGGGATATTTCCAGAAATATCTGATGCTTTTTGCATTTAAACAGTAGGGGCAGCAGAGAGACACTCTTCAGAAATTTCGCAAAATATCTGGAAATAGCTTGGAATGTCTGTGGCTACCACTGTATGTTGGGTTACAGAGGCTGGGTTGCTGGAGTTGGAGGAAAAGGAGGAGTACTTGATTGGCTGACTGTCAGTTGCTGGGTTCTTTGCTAGTTTCAGAGACTAGGTTTGCTAGAAAAGGAGGAATAGATGGCGTACTTGGTTTAGTGGTTGGGTGGCTGCATGAAAAGTGAGACATAAGCAAGGAAAAAGGCATTTAGTGACATATGCGGGGTCACAACCCAGAACCTGTAACTGGACTAGTAGGGATCACTGACTCTTGGAATGCTGCTGTCACATGTTAGTATTTATCAGGTAGTGATTTTCGGGGAACAGAATGACAATTACAACCTCAACCTTTAACGAAAAGCCCTAAAGAGACACCAGTGAAGGAAGACATGAGTGATACATTGGTATTTCTTAAATGCAAACCTCAGAAGGCTTATGTCATGGCTCTCACTGTCAGTGGTTATACCTACATTAAATGGGAGACACAAACAGTGAACAAGGCATTTCTTAGTGATCATGTGCTTGATTATTATATTGAAAAAAAACAACACACAGTCTTTCTCAGGGAAATAAGTCTGTGGACTTTTAACATCAAAGAAGGCAGAAAGACTGTGAAGAGAGATGCTGGGAGGTGGGAGAAGGTGTAGGTCTATCATATGTATTCAATCATTAAGGTAACAACAGAAACCATGTTCCTGTAGAAGACAGTTTTCTGGCTGGCAAGCTGGCTGGCTGGCTGGCTGGATGAAGCCGAGTTCTGTGCTGGCTACAGATGCTGGGTTGCTGCTCTATTAATGGTTCAAAAAAAAAAAATGAAAAACAAGTTAGACAGCTGGCAAAGCCAAGTTTACTATATTGTGTGCTCATACTCAGTGCACTGATTGTGTGGCTGAACCTGCATTATTTACTGCAGTTTTACTTTTATCAAGGGTGAATTTTCTCCTCAATTTTGTAACAGAGTGCAGTGCTGAGCTTATAGAATTCAATAGAAATGATAATGCCTATTATGTTTATTTTGCACTCATGTAATAACATGAAGCCACTAAATATGCAATAAGAGACTTAAATAGACATCAATGCAATGACTTGTTCTGTGGCCCATACTGAACAATAATTGATATGGGCCTATACATGCAACCAATGAAAACTGAGTGAGGAACTGGGTTTTCCTTTTTTAATTTTGAAGAAAAATAATAATTACATCAAATATAAATTATACAGTTAGGATACTGTTTGGCTGTTTTGCCTGTTACAGATCACCTGCTGGTTGTGTTGTTTGCCTATTGGAGTAATAAGAGAAAGAGAAGGGTCTAAATGGAGATGAGTCTGTTGCCAGACTGTGGGCCTCCAATACCGAAGAACAGAACATCCTTTTACATAATGATGAAGAAGTAATCCAAAATATGAGATTGCAATCATTAACATTTACTGATGCTGAATTGAGATCATCTATGCACTCTCTGGGTGAGAATCGAAAATAAGAAATAATATAGTAAAAGGAATTGGACACTGGATTAATGGAAAGTTGTGGAATCTATGCACTCAGTGAATGAAGTGTAGTGGAGGCCACATTGAATTACAAATTATGCAACAGTCTTTTAGATAAATGAAGACGTGGAATGTAAGATATGAAAGAACACCCCTTTAACAACAAGTTTAATCATTTCTTGCCGGTATGCTTATTTAGGACACAAAAAGAGCTGGCAGAGCTGAAACATCTTATGACATATAAGATATGTTTGAAAAAGTAAATTTTGCAATTAATAATGTGAGATGTTCAGCCCAGTGTCTGTACACTAGACCTACCACCCACCACGCTGGTGATCTGATTGTAGAATCAGACAGAGGTTGCTTAGGGTTGGCCAAGGGGCTAAGTATCATGCACTCACTAAATCAGTATCTTCTCTCAGTGAGGGGAAGCTTGTTGACTCACCCCTTAGCTACCAGCAGGTGGAGGCCTATGAGCAAGAGCAGTATAAAGGGAGGAGCTATGGTTGATGTGGTGCATGTGTGCCTCCACAAAGCATGCAGCTACAGTATACCATTTCCATGGCAAAGGGGTAAGGACAGAGACTGAAAACTGGCAGCTTAGGGCTTTATGAAGCTCTCCCTGTCAATTCCAGACTCATGCCACCACCTGGGATGTCAGACCCACCTCTGGATGTGTGTGTCTCTTGGGAGAAGGAGGATGGCCCTTCCCCATCCCAACCAGGTGAAGTAATCCATGGGGAACCTATGGTACATGTAATTCCAATGGCAGGTAGTTTCTGGTTTAGGGAGACAGGACAGGGCTAATAGACTTTCTGAGCTGTCAACAGTGAGAGGAAGTTTGATTAGAAAAAAATTGAAATTATTTTTGGAAAAACCAATTAGAAACAAGATGTGGTGGTAAGCAGCATCACATAGTATTTTATCTGTTGGAATGTGGATACATTTGCCAAGATTCAGTGTTATGCAACACACACTTTATGGACAACATTAAGGAATTACCAAAACAAAAACAGATTGAGCATCATTATTTAATCCTCTTCATTATCATCTCATATTTCAGGCTGATCATGCTGCTGCACCATTGGTAGCAGAACTAAAGGATCAGACAAAAGATTTAGAAGAGATTTAGGGATTCTGAAGGTCTGGAATGAAAGTCTCCCAATTTAATTTTCAGAACGGTGACTTATTTCACATTGGAAGGGCTAAGCAGAGTTCCTTACTCAATAACAATAATGACAGAAATGTAGATTACTTTAGAGTATACAATGGAACAAGGACAGGAAAGGTAATACATATCTAGCTGTGACAAACTAGGCCACACAATCTGCCTCTTTATCTAGTGGTTGGCAGGATCCTTATTCCTATTAAGAATTTTTTGTTCACCAAACTATACATCCATCACATGTTTTGACAAGTCTTTCTATTCATTTCTTTTTTTTCATATTGCATTTTCCTCCTTGGCTGACTCAGACAGGGCTACTCAGTTATGTCCTATCCTCTCTCACAACCAGACACCATCTCCCTCAGTACTCACCCAATCCACTGACCCCCAAGGCTTGCCATGCCTGGCAGAACCAGGAAGGGGAAGGCAGACTGTCCTCTCCCAAGCTTGAGATAGATATCCAGAGTGGATATGGTGGTCCTGGTCATGGAACAAGTGGGTAGAATTTAATGGAGCCGAGGTCTGCTTTTTTCTACTTTTCTCCCTCGGACCCCAGCCATGGCAGCATGTAAGCATGTGTGCATGGAAGTGTGCACATGCTTCAGAACTGCAACCCCTCCTTACTTGTCACTTAGACAACAATGCTGCCCTCAAGTCACCACCTGGGGTAGCCAAGGTCCAAGATGGCATGCCTCCCCTTCCCAAGAGAGGAGAGCTGTCTTCCAGATGCTCAGTCCTCTGCCCCCCCCGGCTGACCCTCAGGAACCAGAGCTCATTCCTGAACTCAGGTCATTGGCATGGCTGGATATAAAGTGCACAGCATAACAGCCCTCACACTACCAAGCTGGCCTCATTCTTTATTTCTTGATGATTTCTTCAGTGCATGTTATCATATGCATTGATGATATGCATTCAAACAGAGATTTACCACTAGGTGGCCACTTCTCAGCACTTTCTGACTGCTACACATAAAACTCCTCATATTCAAGGCCACTGATTTACGGTGATTAAAACAATTAAATTCCATTTTCAAGACTTAAGAATCCGGAATTTCACCGGTGATTGTTACTCTGATTTCCAGATTTTACCAGGATTCTGCTATCATTCTTTTAGCATGTGTATAAATAATCAGAATTAAAGAAGACTTAATATACAGAGCATTAAATAAAGCAAATTGAAAATAGTACAGGAAGGAATTAAAAGAAAAACACATTTTTTATAGATTTACTGATCTGATAGAAAATGCCAGATTCCATGAAATCTTCATTTTTACCAGTCTTCAGGCAGCCTAATTCTGGAATTTTACCGGATTTTCCGGTAAAAAATGAAAAACAGTGGCCTTGCTCATATTCACTGAGTGGCACTCATGACAAACTTCATGCTGTTGTTCAAGATACAGATTAGACTGTCAATCACTGTCACTCAGCAAATTGGCACTTTCTTTAGATTGAGAGAAAGAGAAGGGATGAACACTTTCCAGTGACATTTCGTACAGCTTGTCAGGCAGAAACAACTGCAAGTGGAAAAAAAAACTCACAAAATGTACAGATGAGCAGCCAAAACCAAAACGTGTATTCCAAAAAGAGAAATATGGCACTATGTCCAGGTGATTTGCATCATAGACATGATGTTTTTTCAGGGAATGTGGCTTTTCAAGGAACAGCTTTCATTTTAAAGTAAAAATTTAAAAGTACATCTATAAAATGTGTCATTTCCCTACACAAAGAAAGTATTGAAGCCGAACATCAGAGCACATCAGTAAGAAATCAGTACTAGCTCCAAGTATGTGCAGTCAATCGCCACATATCAAAAATGAAAAAAAAGGAGCAACTGTCGACTAAAATAAGCAGCTGCTGACAAAAAATAGGCCAAAGGAGAAGGGAAGCTAATGATGGGGGGACCAGAGCAAGGGGAGGTGAAGAGGGATAGGCATAAAAGAAAAGGGTGGACAGGAAATGTCTAGGTGGGGGAAGAGAAAGGTGTTCTGGGAATAGAAGGGGAAACAAAAACAGAAAACAAGAAAAAAAAACATGAAACAGAAGTAGATTCACATAATAGAAGATATACATCATAAGGAAAATAAGCATTTGTCAATGCTACAGAACAAGAAAGGGTCACTCCCATGGGGTTGGTGCTTGCAAGTCCTGCAGTTTGCAATGGCTAGTAAAGGACTCAGCACTCCATGCTAAAAAAGCTGTAGACTGCACAAGTCAATTAGCCAAACTGTTTAATTTGTAATGTGACCAACTAAATCAAAGTAGTAAGTATTCAAGAAAGCAGCTCTGAAAGCAACTTGGACAGAGCCATACAAAATAGAAAGTATTCACAAGGCAGAGCTTCAGAATGGCTTCACATCGCTGTCCAACAACAAGATAAAAGGGAGATGCAGCAGGATAAATCTTTTTTTTTTATTTGGGCACCGACAATCAGTTCCAAGTGCTCCTCCTCACAAAGACTAAAGGTTTTCATGTGAAATCCGGGCATTCTCAAGGTTAGGTAGCATTTGGTATTGCACATTTTAATGGAAATGTTTTTGTGAAAATGACAGGGCATAAAAGGTACTTAAAGTGACTATTGTATAAAAATCAATCCTTTTTGACATATTTACCAATATGGTAACAGATCTAAAGTGTGAAAGTGCACAAAAGTGCAAGTGCTGTGCAAACATAAAAACTTGTTATACAATAATTTTTTTAAGGGAGATGTGGGTACCTAACCACCAAGAACAGGTTTAAAACCACTGGTGACAATAAGAAAAATTGTCTGTGTGTGTTTATTGTGATGCTCAGATGTTCCTATAATTTTAATATTAAATGAGGTCTATTTATTATATAATCATATCATATAAAATATTTGCAATGCAAAACAGAGATTTCTTTTAAATTAACAATTTAAGGAACTCATTACTATTTTATTAGCTCCTCAAAATATATACTCTATATTTTAAGTTGTTTAATTTTAATATTCTAATTATTTAAAGTGTTCAAATTGTTTAAATTGTTTAAATTACTGGATTCAATAATTGATTAAAAAGAATTCATGGATCAATTCATGGTGCCTATGTCAAAGTTGCATACTGTATGTCTCTTCTGAATTAACCTATGGAGAAATCTACTAATAAGATACAAAAAACAGGAATAACTGTTATAATATATGCACAGTTAATCAGAAAGAGTCTGTAAGGAAAAAAGATCTTTCAGGATAAAAACTGTTGTAAGTATGACAGTTGGAAAAAGTAATTAAATCCTGGGGGTTCATATTATTTCATTTTGTACTGCCAGAAAGCTTCTCTTTGTCTAAATTTTTTATCTAAATCACCCCCTATAATGTGATTGGATACTTTTTCTACCATCTGAAAATCAAAAAGATGTTCCTTTCCTTTTTCTTTCACATGCTGTGCAAAGACACTTATATCATCCAATTTTGTTACGCTTCTAATATGTTGTCCAGCCCTATTTTTGAACTTTGGGGTAGTTTTCCCAATATAGAATCTTGGACATTTGCTGCAAGTAGCTAAATACACATTGTTTGTACATTTTTATTGATCCTGCTGCATCTGCCTTTTATCTTGTTGTTGGACAGTGATGTGAAGCCATTCTGAAGCCCTGCCATGTGAGTAACCAAATCAGAGTGACTGGAATAGCCCAAGGAGGCCACCTAGTATTACCAACATTTCACGGTTGTTACAAGTGCTTTATCAAGGTGTAGTGCACCCCCTAGAATAAGGGTTTTATATCCCTTTAACTCCAATCCAGTATTACACTACAATGAGAAAAGGCCTACAAATTAATTAGTTTTAACCACAACTTCACTAGATGGAAATTGGGCTTGTTATAGGAGCTCATTAATTCCAAAATACAATTATTCATTGTGCCATTCTGATGTAAACTTACTGGCACTCAAACCTTTATAGATAATTTATCCACAGTATGGTCCTGTATTAGTAACAGCTCAAATTATATCTGTGCTATATTCACCATTATGAACTGGCTAATGAAAATGGAGGAAGCTGATTGGCTGAGAGGTTTTTGAAGCCTGATGATATCTGACAACATACTCACAGCTTCAAAAAACCTCTGGCACCAGCCTCCTTCCTCGAAACATTGGAACAAATTCCTTTAATCACAATGTTTCCCACCCACAAATGCACTTCAATCCCAACGAACCAAGTGTATCATCCACTCTCTCTGGCACTCACAACATCATGATTCACACACTGAAATGGGCATTTAAAAAATTAAAAACATGAAATCCTTCTAACCATGCCCTAGTTAAATCAGTAAAGCTGCAGCTGGCTGAAGCATACGCAGAAACACACACTGTGTAAAGAAAAGTACCACAAGTTGAAAACCGCCACACAGATCAAACTACATTAATAGCCAATCACAGTCACAGGCAAGCATCCCCCACTACCACATCAATAGCATGTTTCTTTCAAACTTCTCTGCTACCAGAAATACAACAGTGTCCATTTTTCCTGGTGCTCCCCAAGCAGGGAAGCAAATTCTCCACAGTTTCTCTCCTCTTCAAAAAACTCTGTGAACTACTTATGGAGTGACACAAGAAAACTCGAAGTGACCACCTCCATCATTTTCATTCACTTTGGATTTCTAAACACATTGGGTTTCACAAAAAAAATCTCCACACAGGAGTTGACCCATTCCCAGAACAGGCAGTGGGAAAAGGTGAAATCCAGGGAGAAGACACTTCATATATGGAAGTACTCCTGTGAAAGTGAGAGAGCGATCATAGCATTACTCCACAAATTCCACTTACTAGAGAGCCACCTGTTGCCCAGAGCCCTCCAGGAAACATTTTCTTACAAGATACTTCTCTAGCATCCTGAAAGAGGCATTTCAAAAGTTTTCAAAAGGTTTCTTCCTACTTTTTTACTAATAAAAATTTAAACCAGTTCACTATAGCAATAATGCACTCCAGAGTGTGTTATATCATGGGATAGTGTCACTTCTCAGGTGGTTGGATGCACTCGGCCTGTGGCCTCATGCCCAGCCACTAGAGGTGTGAAGATATCACATAATATACTGCACCCTGTCATGCATTATTGCTTAAATGCATAACAGGGACACTGCTTTTAGTGGGGTAATCACTTCATAAAGTGTATGAAATGGGTATGGGTAGGGGGAATAATAACATCTTAAATGGAACAAACCAGGAAGCTTTTAAAAAACATAAATCTATGAACACCAAGGTCCACATATATTATTTAAATCCTAAGCTGTTAAAAATATTTAATAAAGCCCTAAAATGTCCATTTATTTTTCCAACCATACTATATCTTATTATTAATACACTATAAAAATGTACTATTTGGAGAACTACCATAAAAATTTGACCAGTTCTATTTGGTCATTTAGAGCCAATCAATCCAGTGCCCCTAATTGATATATCCAATATCACTCCCACTTTGCAAGTTTGGTTTCAGTATCTCCCCCTTCAACCTAAAATGACTTTATCTAGTCCAGTAAACATCAAAGTATTTACAGTATCTCTAGAATTATTAATGGTCCTGGTATGTTCGCCCAAGATGCAAAATCCCAACCGTAAACTTCCTGACTCCACTTGCCAAACTTTTAAGTGACCGATATGATTAATTTCCTGCAGGATCAAAATCCCAACATGTGGCTTCATACAGCAGTGCTTTTAACGCATTTACACTTCCATGCAATAACTGTGCTGTGCTGCTTAACAAGTTGCCACAATTTTACAATTGTGCTGCACTGACTTCCAAATTTCAGTTATTGGAGCTTTTAAGGAGTCGGGCCATATTTATTTATATTGTATTCAAAGTCTTATTCTAAAAAGCCACATGATAAAAGCATACAATAGCCTCATTAGCAGCATTCTGTAAGTTACATGCCAATGCAAGCGAGTGTGTTCAAGGACATCTACAGTAGGAAGACCACCTCTTTTTTCTTTTTTTACCTGTCATAACATATCACATATCAGTAGCTCCCTGGATGTTTTTATTGATTTATGTGCTTTTACTGATTTCAGTTTGTAATATGCACTTGTGGTGTAGTGCGCTAGGAATAAGTGAAGTCAATGTTTTGCCCCCTAGATTATCATATAAACCTACAGACTTTGGTGGAGATAAACAGGAGAGATCTTTGACTCCTTTGTCCTATTTAACACATATTACACCACAATTTCTACCTTTAGTGTCAAACTTAGGTCTCCCTGGCTGTGCAAATACTGGACACAACTTACTTTGACTTTACAATGTTTAAAAAGGGCAACAAGAATAAAAACATAGGTACCAAGGAGCCTAGTTATAGTGCAAAGAGTGAGAGATAATGGAAAACAGAACTTATCATCTGCAGTTATCCAGCTGGATAAAAACACTTCAGATTTAATTATATAAACTTTTACAGACTATCAAATTTTGAAGTGGTCTCGCCTGTGGAAAGTACCCATGTATGGGGAATTGAAACCCCTGAACAGTGAACTAAGTACTGTTTGATATTGAAAAGCATTGCTTCAATGGTTTACATCAGGTCCTGAGCATTGCAACTCCATAAAATAATTTATTTTAGCACTGTACCAAAGCAGCAAATATATTTATTAATTGTAGATGCTTTGCTGCTTAGAGGGTGAGTGTGCAAATATTTCCAGCATGGCTGAGGTCTGTGCAAATTTTTTTGCAGTGAGAAATCTGGTAAGCACTAACATAACATTTTAACACTGTACCTAAGCTTGTGAAATTGTGGCAGCACCACACATAATGGCTTAGAGGGCATTCCTGATTTCCTGAAGTTAACACATATTGTTTGCAGTCAGCCTGTGAGAAGCCACAAATAAAGATAACGTTTACCAAAGCATGTAAAATTGTGGCACAGGATTCAGCAGCACAGCAAAATTCAAGTTGGGATTTCTACAGTCGGTAAATGCTGCATCAGAATTTTAAATATCAGGCAGTTAGTTGAGTTGGGCATGTGGAATCGGGAACATTTTTGTCTGGTATTTCCATGTTGGGAATTAGTATGGATCCCTTATTAATATGTATTTCTAAAGCATACCTTTCATTCTTATTAGAGATAGCTCACATATGCTCCCCTATATGATCTTTAAACTTTCTTTTCATCCTACACAGATAGGAAACCACACAACTGCACAGCACAAGACATATAACATTACTGTACATGTGTCACAGGTAATGAAATGCTATATTTTATATTCCTTGCCATCTTTTGGACCCCTGAAAGTGTGGGCCTTACTGACCACACTACAGTATTTACAATGTCACATTGTGTACAGCTAGGATAAGGTGTCCAAAAACACATTGTTTCTTTACTATTGGCTGTATTCTCTGAACAATCACTTCTTTGATATTCCATGCCCTCTAAACTGGCTAAACATGGCTCTACCGGATAATATCCAAGTTCCTATGTGTAATATCTTATATGATCTGTGCACCTGTAGAGGGAGTAGTGACAACATTTATTCTAGTGTCTAACTGTGTAGACCTGTTCCTTTCTTGTAATAATGTAACCCTAGATATTCAATTACCTTATTGCCTTTCTTTTTCCATAATAGCTGAGCTATACTCATGTTCTTTCAAATGACAAGCCAAATCCTCTGCAGACTCAAAACCATCTTCCTCTCCTGAGCAATTCAAAGTTATCCTCATAAACTGCCATTTGGGAATATTCATTAGTGTGTGCCCAGTATGGCAACTATTAGCCCACATGAGAGTGTTCTTGGCAGTGGGTTTTCAATATAGGGAGGCCAAAAGGTTACCATTTTCACTCATTGTAATGCACAAGTCCAAAAATCAATTTTATCTCTGCTGTAATTTAGATCAGATTTGAAACCCAGATCCTGTGAGTCCAAAAAACATTTGAAGTCACATAATTATTGTTTAATACCTTTCCATACCATTACACAATTGTCTATACATCATTTATACAACTCTATTTTATGTCTAAATGAACTATTTTCTGAATAGTGTACCATGTTCTCCCAGTAACCCATAGCTAAGCTAACATAATTGGGGGCAAAAGTAGCCCCCATTGCTGTGCCATTTCATTGTAAATAGAATTTACCCATGAAGTTGAATATATTGGTTTCCAATACTATTTTGGACATATCTAGTAGCAATTGTGTAGGTGTTTTTTTTTTACGTTCCATTGTACCAAAAAATATCTCAGAGCTACCAGCCTGAAATGATGGGGTATATTAGTATATAGACTAGTGACATCTAAGATGATCAAATGTCTGCCCCACTCTCACATACATATCCGATGTTAAATTAATGATAGCTCTGGTGTCTTATAGACCAGAACGGAGACCTTCAAATGAAGGTTTAATGTGACAATTAATATATTGTGAGAGTGGTTCTGTAAATGATCCCTGGTCCAAACTTATTGGTCTGCCAGGTGGATTGTTTAAGGTTTTGTGACTTTGGGAAACATATAGAAAACTGGGCATAAAGGATATTTAACTGTCAAAAACTCTTTTTCTTTAACTGTACTGTGACCCTGTCAGTAAGCATCCTCAATAAGTGCATCTGTCTGTTGTTTGTATGTTAATGTTGGATCACTGGCCTTGGGTTATGTGTTACATAGTCTGATAGTTGCATCTGTGCTTCCCCAATGTAATCATTGGTGTTCATGATTACAGTTCCACCAGGCCTCCTATCCCATGCAGTTTCTTAATCTTGTTATTGTGTTTGTCCCCACACACCTGCTGGGAGGCTGTTCCAGGCATCCACTGCTCTTTCTTTTAAGATGTACTTCCTCACATCTCCCCTGAGTCTACCCCACTCCCACTTCCCTACCAGGTTATAACATTGCTGATGATAACACACACAGAAAGACCACACTGCTACTACTGCAAGTGGGTTTACAGCAAGAGGGAAATTACAGCAAATAGAATGTCTCGCTACCCTCTGATGTTCTCTAGCAACAAGGGAGTGGATGTAGTCACTGCCAGTCAGGTGCTCGGTCGAGCCACTTCCATGGTAGCATGGCTAGAGTACCTCACCCAGGAGTGAATGGAATTGGGGGAAGTAGTTTTATTCCCTTCTAGGGAACCTTTTTTTTCAATTATATGTCTTGCCCCTGTGTCCGTGTCCCCTCAGAGTTGATTATAATAGTTCCAAGAGGTGTGGGGGGGCACAGGGGTTGAAGCACCCCCACAAAGCACAAGAAAAACAGTTGGATTTTGCCAGACAATGTATCGTGCCATGTGGTCTTGATGTGTGCAGTTTCGTCTGTGACATTTTGACCCCGTGCTTCCAGCTTTATAACATGTCCCCTTGTTCTTGAGCATCTTTTTGTCTGAAAAATTCTTTCCTCTTGAACTCTGTTTATACCTGTGAAATATTCTTTTTGTACTGGTATTTCTTCCTCATCCTGGCCAGCACTCCCTCACCCTTTTCCACTGTCCCACCACCACTGTCCCCCAAGGATCAGACCCCTTCCCTTGTACCCCCACAACTTACCCTTCATAGTAAGGTGGTGGGGAGCATCTCAACCCACCCAACTCAAATCTAGCCAAGGAGGTGTCTACTTGGGCATGGTGTCTGTGAGGTACAGCTTCATGCCGTGTGGTCAGGACCTTTTCCACTTTTCTCCCCTTTAGGAGGTAAGGCATGCAATGATGCCCTCAAAGAGATTGTGCATACATCTCCATGCTCCTCCAAGCATCTGCCCCACTTTCTCCCCTTTCTGCACTGTCAGTGCACTGCCCCCCAGCCACTGCTATGGGCCAGTAGAGCACTGACAACTGGTGACCCCCTCCCCAGAGAAGGAGAGCAGTCCTTACCTGTGAGGTATTTGAAAGTCTCTATCATATCCCCTCTCCCTCCTTTCATCCAGTGTGTACATACTGAGATCCTTTAGGCACTCCTCATAGGGTTTTTGATGCAGACCCTGTACCATTTTAGTTGCCCTCCTCTGGACTGCCTACACTCTGTCTATGTCCATCCAGGGATGTGGTCTCCAGAACTGGACACAGTACTCTTGGTGAGATCTCACCAGTGATCTATACAGCAGTAGCATCACCTCTGTCTTTCTGCTGGTGATACCCATCCCTATGCACCCTAGCATCCCACTAGCTCTCTCCACTGCTTTCTTACACTTTCTGTCCACCTTTAAGTCATCAGATAGAATTACCCGCAGGTCTCTCTCCTGTTTGGTGGTCATTAATACTACACCCCCATTTTGTATTCCACCCCTGTGTTTTTCTTTCCCAAGTGTATGATTTTGCACTTGTATGCATTGAAATGTAGCTGCAGCACCCTTGATTACTCTTCTAGCATTCTTTGATCTCTAATCAGTTTTTCCATTCCCCCCTGGAGTGTCTACCCTAATTCAGAGTGTAGTGTCATCAGCAAAAAGGCATACCTTCTCATCTAGCCCCTCTGAAATGTCATAATAAAGTCGTTAAAGAAGATCTGTACCAGTACTGATCCCTATTGCACCCCACTGGTTACGATCCCTTCCTCGAAGTGAACTCAGTTTGCCACTACCCTCTGTACCTGTCCCTTAACCAATTAATTACACAGCTTACCACCTTTTGACCCACAATTAGGCTGCAAAGCTTATTTATGAGTCTCCTATGTGGAATGGTGTCAGAGGCCTCACTGAAATCTAGGTATGCCACATCCCCCTGCTCCACACTGGTCTAATTCCATGGTCATCCAGTCAAAGAAATCTATCAGATTTGTTTGACACGACGTCCCTTCAGTGAATCCATACTGTCTCAAATCTTGTAAACCACTGTATTCAAGATATTCCACAGTTCTTCACTTCAGTAGTGATTCCATTAATTTCCCCACCACCAAGGTCAAACAGACTGGCCTGTAATTGCCAGCCTCCTGCTTTCTACCACTTTTGTGATGTGGGAGTATATCTAAAGTCTTCCAGTTCTCCAGAACCACTTCCATCTCCAGTCAGTGGTTGAACAGGGCTGTCAGAACTGAAGCCAGCACCTGACTGAGCTCCTTCAATATCCCTGGATTCACCCATCTAGCCCCATTGCCTTGTCCACTTTCAGATTTGTGAGTTCCTTCAGGACTCTCACCTCTTTAAATGGACTAATGTTCACCTCCCTTCCTTTAATGCTCTTGGCCCTTATCTGTGGTCCTTTGCCTTCCCCTTGCTCTGTAAACACTGAACAAAAGTATTTGTCAAGGATGTCCACTTTTTCCTGGTCCCCCTCTGCCCCTGTTCCCTCCTAAGCCTTACTATCCCTCCTTTGTTTTTTCTCTTTCTGCTTGCATACCTGAAAACATAAATCTTTGGACATAGGCACATATAACTAATGTAACATAAACTATATAGTTCATAATACAATTGATAAAGTCTTTCACAGTAACAGAAAGTGGATGGAATGGGTGCTGAAAAACTTTGATTGCAAGCAAAGGCAGAAAATTGTGCACTGACAACAACAAAATAAACCCATGGATTGAGGAGCAAGCCAATTAGGACATATCTGGTAAGAGGGTTCCTTGTACATTCCATGCTTCACAATATCACCCACACCACTTCCTCTTGCTACATAAAATATAAGGGAAATTTCCCATGGCTGCTTTGAGGTCCTGGTCAGACTCCAATAAAGACTTATATTTCTAAACTACATTGGTAATCTCAGGTGCTAGATAGTTAAACCTGGTAACAAAAGTAACCAGTTTGTCAGCAGTCTGAACTTTTTTTTTTAGAAGTAAGTAATTCTGTCCCATTCAGGAGTCTCACTCTATTTAATGCACATTCTAAGACATTTTCCTGTAGCCCCTTGCCAGAAAAGCACCACTTGTGCTCATCAGCAAATTTCCCGATGTCCCACACATTGACAGCACAATACTAACACCAGTATTGCGCAGTCACAAAAGGAAGTGTTTTGATTGTCATTGTAATGATGTGTTTTTGGGTTTTGCTCTCCTGGTGTTGCTCACAAGTGGGCCACCGCCTGGCAAGAAATCTACTCTTTCATTCTTGAACTGTGCTTCAAAGCTGTCAAGGCAACAGTAATCACACTTGAGCCAGACAAACTGACAAAATGGAATGCTGTGCTTTAAATGTTATGGATGGGCACTAGAAGCATGTAGTAAAGTGCTACCAGAAGTTTTTTTTCTGAAAGCTTCTGACTGTACCCAATACACAGCAACACCGCTAAAGTGTAAGTCCAAAAAACTGATGGTGCTAACATTACACACAAAGGTAGAACTAAATCCCAATTCAATACCATTTAGAAAATCAACAAAGGAGGCAGATGATAGCAGATCACCATTCCAAACAACTAGGATATCATCAATGTATCTGCTCCACATAAATATGGGAAGGGGGCAGATACTGTTTTTTGCCATGTTTAAACATGATGGTCTCCTCCCACCAAGCCATTGTGGTCCCTATGGTAGTACATCTTGTTTGCAGGTAAAATTTATAATCAAAGACAAAGTAGTTACTAGTGAGTATTGAATTCACTGCCACTAAGATGAATTCTGAGGGAAAATGTATGGCTTCAGGACAATGTGTGAGGTGCTGTTCAAGGGCCATAATTCCTAGATCATAATGTATACTAGTGTACAAACTAGTAACATCAATGGTAAGCCAGACAAACTCAGAGTACCAGGTAAATGAACTATTTACATTTAGATGGAACTATATTCCTATAATATTACCTGAGAAGAAAGGATAGCATTGGAGGAGCTCAAGCACCGGGGCAATGTAGAAATAAAAGGGGAAGATAAAGGAGGCAAAATTGTTATCCTAAATAAGGGACAATATGAAGTTGAGACCTATAGACAACTGGACAATGTTGGGAATTATAAAAGATTGAAGGGAGACCCCACACGAGGTCTCAAAATGTATATTGATATATTTTTGCTGGACTGCTCAAACAAAGGTTAGATTACTAAATTAGAGTTTTATTTTTATGAATATGGATTTTCCAACTATTCCCTCTATGTACTCTCAAAATTCACATGGACCAGGTCAATCCCTTAGGCCAGCTGATCATATCAGGATAAGACTCATTTATGGAGAAGATACTAGTCATGTAGATTGTTTTCTTAAAAAAATTATCATCCAGCCTTCCTATATTAGGGACTCCATGGACATTTTGTCAGAACTGGAGTGGTTGACCTGGTGCTCTGAATTTATTTGGCTTATTATCAGTGTACCTAGTTTGTACACTAGTATATATCATAATCTAGGAATTATGTCCCTTGAACACCTCCTCACACATTGTCCATTTGTTTTTGATTGTAAATTGTACTTGCAAAGAAAAGGAATTTCCATAAGGACCATAATAGCACTGTCCTATGCAATTCTCTTTTTGGTTTGGTGGGTGGAGGCCATTGTGTTCAACCATAGCAGAAACCAATATTTGCCCTCCATATTTATGAAGGGCAGATAAACTAATGTTATTCTAGTAGTTTGGCATGGTGATTTGCTATCAGCTGTCTCCTTTATCGATATTCTAAACAAATACAAACAAACACAGTGAGCTAGTACTGGGATATGGCCAAGGAGCTAAATAAAAAAAAAACAAAAACAGAAAAGCAAAAAATGTAGTACCCAAGGCAAAAACTGTCCATACCATGTGATATAAGACTCATCATTTATTAGTAGCTCATTTCATATCAAAAAAAACAAAAACATGTTCTAAATTATAATAAATTGGGCTTGAGTTTTACATCTGAGCATAACATTAGCACCATCAGTATATTTTAGATTATGCTTTAGTGGTGTTGGTGGTCAGAAAGTGAGGTCTGAAACGTTCAGAAAAATAACTTCCGGTAATGTTTTGCTGCTTGCTTTTAGTGCCCATCCATACAACTGAAAGTATGACATTCAATTTGGTTAGTTTGTCTGGCTCTAGCATAGTTGTTCCCACCACAAAATCTTTGAAACAGAAGCTCAAGAACTTAGAAACAGATTTCAGGCCAGGGGCTATAAGAAAGCCATCTTAGAAGAGACATTTAACAGAGCAAGGCACTTGAAATAAACAGAATCACAGTACTTACTCGTAGCAAAAAGTTTAGACTGCTGGCACTAATGCAGTTATAAAATATTGGTCCGTATTGGAGGCAGACCAGGACTTCACAGCAGCAGTGGGCAATTGCCCTCATATTATTGTACAATTTGAAATTTTTATTGTCAAAACATTTTCACACTTTTCACTGAAACACTAATTTGTGCTCAAATAAATATGCACAAATTAGTGCTGCTAGCAATTTTTCCATTATTGTGAATGTGGTGCTAATGAATTAGTGCTAAATTTAATATACACAATTATGGCTACATTTGCATTTGTGCTAAAATTACTTTTCTTGAAAATAACTAGTTTTGCAGTATATGTTTTCTTTTTATAACCAAGAGAGACACACTAAGCTGAAATCTTGTTTACAGGTGTGACCTGGGAGCACAAGGAAGTTAAATGACTTGTTCAGGGTCACACAGTATGCAAGTGGGGGCTGTGAGATTCAAACACAAATCTCCAGATTTACAGCTCAGGTCCTTAAACCACTGCACTATACTGCCTCCATTCAGAAAGGAAGTAATGTGGGTGACATTGTCATGCATTGCATGTACACTAAAACCTCGAGACAGATACATCTAATTGACTTCCACCTCAATGTAAAGGTTAATTTTGTTACTATGCATGCAAGGCACAGTTTTTCAGCACCCCTCTCAGCCACTTTACGCTACTATAAAACACTTTATTAATTGTTCTATGATCTATGCACCTTACATGCATTTCGTGTATTCCCATGCCCAAAGATTTATACTGGATGCATAATTCATGCACATTAGGAAAGGATGCAAAAACATGTTTGTTCTGTCAAAAAAAGCCATTCCAAACACTCCTTTGGGTGCCCACTTTGCAAAATGTATTTATTTATTTATTTATTTGATATATCGGTTTACAACCTTTGAGCCAGAGGCTTATTTGCAAAGGTACCTCGTCACATGTAAGACAGATGGAAACATAGAGTAGGTATAAAGACAATTACATTAAACATGAGATACATGGTATAACAGTGGTTACATTAAGCATGTGTTACAGACACTTGTCACCGACAGTATTTACAAGATTTGGAAGTAGGTGTTTTCTGACATTATTTATAACCTTTGGATGATGATATTTACAACATAACAGCAGTGAGGCATTATAAGCTTGAGAAGGCATCTAAACATAGTAGTCAGACCTAATCATGGGATTGGTATTAAAGATGGAGGTTGCAGTCCATAATGGACTTTGTCAGAGAATATTGGATCAGGGTGAGTAAGAGAGTGAAAGAATTAGAAGCAGTTGCAGGAGCGGATATTGAAGAGGTGGTTGCAAGGAGTGGTTTTGAAATGGGCGATCTTGGGTGCACTAGTGATGGTGCTTGGGAGTGCATTAAACCATGTGGGTGCCATATGGTGGAAAGATCTCTGAGGCAAGGGAGGTTTACCGGGCTGCAACCAGAGGGGCTTGAATTGCGGGTGAGGATAGTGGAGTTGCAGGCTGAAGAGAGGCGGTGATCCCGGGGAGAGTCCCGAGCAGTATTTTCTTGGAGAGGCAGGTCTGGTAGTGGAACCTTTCATCAAGGTTGAGAATATTGGCAGAGGTATAGAGTGAGCAGGTGTGAGTGAGCCTGGGTGCACCTGTAAGGAGCCTGCAGGCCTTGTTGAGCGTGGCCTGGATTATCTGGAGTGTGGTGTTATTTGCTGCACCATATACAGGGAGCCCATAGTCCACTAGGGATAGTATCAATAAGGTGATGGAAACCCTAAGGGCGTGGGGGGGAAGGCAATCCCTGTGTCAGTAAAGGAGTCCAATCCAGGTGTTTGTTGCAGCAGCAAGGGTATTTATGTGATCATGGAAGGTAAGGGCCGAGTTGAGGGTAAGTCCAAGATATTTGTAGTTGGATACCTGCTCAATGGGGTGCTGGGTGCTGGGGAGGATTCTGAGCTGTGCATTCATAGCTCTGTTTTGGCAGTGAGAGAAGATCATTGACTTCGTCTTTTTTAAGTTGAGGACCAGTCTATGGTCCTTAAACTAGGTTTCGGCTTGGGAGAAGGCAAGTTGGAGGGAGTCCTGCAGGGGTGTGGGTTTATGATGCGAGGTGAAGAGCACTGCATCGTCTGCATATAGTACAATTTTTGTGGGGCAGGCCTTTGGTAAGGAGTTTAGGTAGAGGGAGAAAAGAAGTGGTCCCAGGATAGAGCCCTGGGGCACCCCAGAGCGGACGGGTAGTGTGTCGGATAGAGTTCCGTTAATTTTGACGCATTGGGATCGGGCGGAAAGGTAACTGGAGCACCAGGCCAGGGGGCCTGTGGAGAAACCAAGTTGGCGGGGTGAGTCGAGAAGGAGAGGGTGGCAGACTGTGTCGAAAGCCTTGGATAGGTCTATGAACACAGCTCCTGCAATGCTACCGGCGTCTAGGGAGGAGTGCAGAAAGTTGGTGAATTCTAGGAGGGCTGTGGTGGTGCTATGGCCTGAACAGAAGCCATGTTGCTCTGGGCATAGGACGTTATACTTGGCTAGGTATTCAGTAAGTTGGGCGGCCACCACTTTTTCTAGCACTTTAGAGAGGGGGGGAAGAATGGAGATGGGTCGATAGTTATTAGGGGAGGCTTTGTCACCACTTTTATGGATGGGGGTAATGACAGCTGTTTTCCAGGAACTAGGGAATTGCCCTAGGCATAGGGATTTGTTGAGTAGGTCTGTTAGAGGGATTAGGACCACGTCGAGGACTAGTTGAAGGATCCTGGCATGTAGGTGATCATTTATAGGGTTATTGCTGTTTAGCGCTTTTTGTAAGTAAGGATGAGCTTCATGGGGGGATATTGTGTGCAGGAGGAAACAGGGATGCTGCAGAGATGGAGGCGGGGATTGGGGCACGGGGTCAAAGAAACTACTAGGGAGAACAGTGCTGAGATCTGAGAAGGTGGTGTTTAGACAGTTTGCTATGGTGAGTGTGTCTGTGGAGGCATTGCCATTTATGGTGAGCTGGGAGGGAGGTGGGGAGTGAGATTTCCCATTGAGTTCTTTGATGTTATTCCAGAAGGTCTTTGCAGACCCCTACGTGGTTGTGAGAGTGGATTGATAGTGGTCTGCTTTGGCCTTCGGATGGCTCGAGTGCATTTATTGCGAGCGGCGTTATAGGAATGTCTGTCCGCCAACCTGCCCGATTCTAAGGCTTTGTGCCAGAGATTATCCCTGTCTCTCAACATTTGGAGTAGGGAAGGGGTTATCCATGGGGCATGTTGCTTTTTGGTGCAGAGTTTGGTGAGTGGAGCATAGAGGTCACAGGCCTTGGTGAAGGCCTGTGCAAACAGGGTGAGTGCAATGTTGACGCTGGGGGCTGTATTAATGGGGGATCAATCTATCTGGGTGAGCATCTGTTTAAGTTTTTTTAACCCTCCTGGGCAGAGACGCCTTCTGAAGGTTGTTTGGGCTACAGGTTTGGGTGTGGAGGAGGTCCATTGGAATAGGATGGGTGGGTGGTCACTTAAGGAGTCGGGAAGTACTTGTATATCCTGGATTTTGTGGGGGCAGTTAGAGATAAGGATGTCCAGGAAGGCGCGGGTACCAGTAGATGTGTGGAGTCTAGTGGGTTGGGTAACTAATTGGACCATGTCAATGGCCGAGAATGAGTCCTTAGTTGGTGCTGCAGAGGGGGCCAAGCCAGTTGACGTTGAGGTCCCCTACTAGTGTCCATTCTGCATTGTGTGGTAGGGTAGAGAGGTATTCAGTGAGGGATGTGATGGCAGTCTTTTGGTTCTTATGGGGTATTTAGGTGACTGTGAGGTATAATGGGGCCCTGGAGGGGTCAGGGGTGATTTTTAGGGTGAGGGCTTGTGCTTCATTTGTGAGTTTGGGGGGTGGGAGCACGTGACCAAAAATGTTGTTGGCGATGTAGAATGCACAACCACCCCCACGCTTTCCTACCCTGTCTTCCTGATGTAGGGAGTATCCGGGAAGTGAGACAAAGGCATCGGGAATAGATTTGTAGATCCAGGTCTCCACTAAGGCAATGATGTCTGGCTGGTGAAGGGTTGCCCAACATTGAAGCGCTGCAGATTTCTTTGGCAGGCTGTGTATATTCAGCGGAGGCAATGCGGAGTCCAGAGGATCTGGCAGGTGGAGTGGTGGGGGCAGGGCCAGGATTAGGGTGGGTATTACCAGAGAGGAGTAGAAGGATGACTAAGGCTCTAATCATAGGGTGGCAGGTTGTTAGAGTTTTGAGGGAACATTTATAGGCAGGGGAGGATGTAGTGGGGCAGAGGATGGGCAGGGTTTGGAGGGATTGGTGGATGCAGAAGGGGTGCTACCAGGGGGGGCCTGGGTGGGTGCTGGGGTAGGGGCTGCCAGTGGGAGGTGGATGCAGGGGTCCAGTGTGTGATGACAAGGTGGGGGGATGGCCAGATCTGGACAGCTGCAAAGGTGCAGTCCACAAGGGGCATAGGGTGAGGTGCAGCAGGTGGGAGGTGAAACCCAGAATGGTAATGAGGATGAGGCACATAAGGTGGAATTGAGCAGACATGGTGCCTAGATAGCTTTGGGGGAAGAAAAATGAGGTTGGGGGGAGCCAGAAAAAGCTGTAGGGGCTTTGAGATATGCCACGCTACAGTAGTTTAAAAAAATAGCCAGGTATGATGGCTGAGTGGCAGTGCTGTTGACTTTGGCAGCAAGGTGCAGGGTTCAAAAGCTACAGTAGCACCCAGAAAATATTTTAGCAGACTATGGTGGTTAGAGGCTTTTAGAGTTTTAAAATCTATCACAAACAATAGTCCGATTTGATAGCTGAGTGGTGGAGCTGCTGAGTGAAATAGCAAGAGTGCAGGGTTCAATGCCTGCAGTGGCACCAAGAGAGAAATGGTGAAATATTTTGGCAGACTAGGGGGGTCAGAGACTATGAGAGTCTTGGAAAGTAAGGATCAGATAGCCAGATACAATGGTTAAGTGGTACAGCTGCCGACTCTGATAGCACGGGTACTGGGTTTGAGAGCGGACAGAGGATAGGTATTTTTATTTCTAAGAAGGAAGAAAGAAGGGTTAAAACCTTGAAATTAGAGATAGATATTGGCCTGGTTCATTGGCTTGGCAGGTGGGCTGAAGACTTTGGAGTAAGGGGTACAAGGTTTGAGGCTTGTAAGGGGCATAGTGGTGGGCTGAAGAGAAGGAGAGATGAAAGAAGACAGCAGAAAGAATTAGGAGGGAACTGCAGAGACCTCTAGTGGACAGGGATTGCAATAGTTGCTAGGAAGGAGTGGAGAGTGGTTGGAGTGGTGCCAGAGTGGAAAGTGCAGCAACTCCTGGTGGTCGGAGTGTATAAGCTGCAAATGGGAAAGTGGACACTTAGTAAAAAGATGAGTAGGTCATGTGATGTGACACGTGACCTGCCAGAGGCAATAAATGGAGCGACACTCGTGGGTGGTTGGGAAAAGCCTCTCCACAGGCAGGCTGGAGGGAAGGAGACTTTACCTCTTAAAGGCTCTCAGCAATCCCCAAGTTCAATCTCCTCAGCTGGGCAGTGTTGTGGCAAAACAGTGACTCAAACCAACTCCAGTTCATGGTCTTGAACACATCCTGCTGCAGCCATGTAGTGGTGATCACCAGAAGAGGCTGCTATGGCATGAATCCACCTGGATTTATACTTTAAAGAATTACACACCATAGGATTGAATGACTGTATTGATATATTGCCATTCATTCAATTAACTGTTTTCTTTTTTATGGATTTTTAGGCCAAAATCTATTCTATTTGAATTATATTTTCAGCCCCTCTTCAAGATTTCTGACCTTTATTCTTATGATGCGTAATTTCCTTTTTTTTCCTCCCATTCTGACCCACCCCCTTCCACTGGTCCCCCAACCTCATCACCATGGTTTCTTCCAGTGTTTACCTGTCCTGCATCTGCCCCAGAGCTTGCCACCCCCCCGGCTGGGTTATTGGGGTTCCCCATCCTGCACTATTGATCCAGATCTGGTTCTGCTGAACAGGTCCTGGATAGTCAGGGACGGAGCCTGTGAGGGACCTGTGTCATCCTACTTATCAGACATTTTCATCATATCTGAAGGAGATGTGGATGTGCAATGCTATCATGATTTATGTTGCATGTCTCCACATGACATGCATCAATGGCTGCCCCAATTCCATGCTCCTCTGGTGGTTCCAGACAACCTAACTCTTAGCCTGCACTAGGGGTCAGGTGCATGCCACTTTCTGAATCCCCTCACTCCTCACAGAGGAGGACAGCAGTCCATCAGATGCTCAAGTCTTCTCCCCCCTGAGCCAACCCTCTGATGCCCTCCGTTCTCTTCTGAACCCAAGTCATCAACACTGCAAGCGGTAATGCTACTGCTGTGCCAACAGGCAAGCCATTATGAGGTGTATTTTCAATTATGAAGATCTATTTCCATTTCACATTTTTTTCCCTGTATTTTGGTTTCATTCCCTCTCTTGTTCCCAAAACCCCTTCCTTTTCCCCTCCACATGCACTTTTCTAATTGCCCTTTTCTTTCACACCTGACCTTCCCCTTCCCCTTCCCCTTCCCCCAGTCCAACCCCACCCCTGTCTTCCTTTGTCTTTCGTTTTCTTTCCATTTTTGCTTTTCATTTCTCCTTTGGGCTCATTTTTGTCAGCAGCTGTTTATTTTAGTCTTTAACTATATTAACTAAACTATATGCAAAGTACTACCAATTTAAACTGTGTCATGATGATAACCATGCCTGTATCCACTGTTTTCCTGTAACCACCTCATGATGTAACTGACAATGTTTCAAATGTTCTTTATGTCCTACATAGAAACATAGAAACATAGACTTTGACGGCAGATAAGGACCTCTAGACCCATCTAGTCTGCCCATTTCCCTACCTACAGGATAGGCTGCAGATCCTAGTTAACCAACAGCCTATTTCTTCCTACCCCCCACAAGAATTGCCTTATGTCTGTCCCATGCATTCTTGAATTCTCCCACAGTTTTAGACCCCACAACCTCCTCAGGAAGGCTGTTCCACGCATCCACTACCCTCTCTGTGAAATAATACTTCCTCACATTGCCCCTGAACCGCCTCCTTCTATCTTTAAATTGTGTCCTCTTGTTCTTGCAAGTCTCTTTTTCTGAAAGATGCTACCCTCTTGGACTTTGTTGATTCCACTGAGGTACTTAAAAGTTTCTATCATGTCCCCCCTCCTTCTTTCCTCAAGGGTATACATATTAAGCTCCTTTAGTCTCTCCTCATACGGCTTCTCTTGCAGACCTTGCACCATTTTAGTTGCCCTCCTCTGGACTGCCTCTATCCTGTCTATGTCCTTGCGGAGAAGGGTCTCCAGAACTGGACACAGTACTCCAGATGGGGTCTCACCAACTGTCTGTACAGAGGGATAACAACTTCCTGTTTTCTGCTAATGATGCCTCTCCCTATACATCCCAGTATACCCCCAGCCCTCCCTACTGCCTTCTCACATTGCATGCTAACTTAAGGTCATCTGATATGATTACCCCCAGGTCCCTTTCCTTTTTTGTTGTTGTTACTACCTCCCCACCCATTGTGTATTCTTCCCCAGGGTTCTTGTTTCCCAGGTGCATTATTTTGCACTTCTTTGCATTGAATCCTAGCTGCCATACTTCTGACCATTCTTCCAACCTTGCCAAGTCCCTTTTCATTCTTTCCACACCTCCTTGTGTATCAACCCTGTTGCAGATCTTTGTGTCATCTGCAAAAAGGCATACTTTTCCTTCCAGTCCCTCTGCAATGTCATTGATGAAGACATTAAAAAGGACTGGACCCAATATGGAACCCTGCGGTACCCCACTAGTAACCCCCCTTTCTTCAGAGTGGACTCCATTTACAATTACCTTCTGTGTCCTGTTGTCCAGCCAATGTTTTACCCAGGCTACCACCCTGGGTCCCACTCCAGGCTGGTCCTTGTTCAGTTTTATAACTTGTATTGTTATCCTGGGTCGCCACTGAAAAAGGGACCTTTGGGGCTCAGTGGGCCTACCCGGTCACCAAAATTTAATAAATAAATAAATAATTACTCCTTTGTTTTCATTTTTGATATATGGGGATTAATTGATTACCCATTTTAGGATCATATACTGTGTTCTCACTGATATGCAATGATGTCTAGCCTTCAACACCTTGTTTTACTAGTGAAATTTCAAATTTCATGCATTTAACTTTAAAGTTTTGCTTTAAAATGGTGGTTGTTCCTTCAGTATTCATCCCCACCCCCCATAAGGCGTCAAGTCTATGACATGAAGCACCTGTGCTTAAAGTTAGTGTTTCTCTTTTTGGAATAAACTGTTCAGTTTTGGCTAATTATCTGCACATTATGTGCTCATTTGTCCACTTGCAGTTGTTTTGAGTGCTCCCTGTTCTTATTCGTGACTGCTCCATTTGGTCCCAGCAGCCATTCTTGCCATGAGCATGTATGTTTCCTACATTTTTGACAAATAAAACCTCCCACCAGTTATCAGCATCAGAATACTCTGGCAAAATGGTTTGCATTATGTTTTTCAAACTGGAATAAATAATGATTGCCTGCAGATAATGTTTAGTTTCTAACCTACTGCTGAATTTTTCATCCTCAGACAGAACATGCTGAGTGAACCAGTCAGCAAAATGGCATCAGCATTGTCAAGTTTTCCTTTAAATTGACCAAGCATGTACAGTATTTCAGAAAGTGTAAATGAAACACATTTGTGGCTGAATCATGCTAAGACCATTTTTTTTCAGAATTAACTTCATGGGGAACCACCATAAATGGTTTAGATACTGTGACTGTTGTTTTCACATTTTTACAGTTATTCACACTCAACAGAATGCCAGCTTCTGCAATTTTGTTTCAGAGAAGCTATGTGTGCATTAATTGCTGATCATGGAATCACTACAAGATATAGCATGTTGAATTCCATTGGGTTACCACATCTTGCTTTAGTGCATGTTCAGGTAGGTCTTTGTTCATTTGCAGTAATTTCAGTTCCTTCTTGGCATTGACCAAATGTGAAAAAAATTGTGAAAATTCTTTTGACAGTATCCACCATGTCTCCATCAACTCTGTTGCTGTTAATTTATTTGCAGTGAGTCAGGCATGCAACATGCATATACTTTCCATCCCTGACTGCTTTGATAATGTTTTGGCCTATGTCACTGATGATCATTCCTGATTGAAGAGTTTTGCTTACCAATGATTTACTGAACATCTTCAATATTGCCAAGATAATCTGATAAGGGTGATGCCTCTGGAAATTAAATACACTTAAAGCAGCCTTCCTCTGAAAGAGTATGGAATTTGTCTTTGCTGCACTGTTACTATTGCATGGTTTCTTGAAACACATGCATTGTGCAACTAATGACATGTAGTGTAATACTTGCTCACTCGTTCACATGCTAGTTGTGATGTAGGCCATTGAGCAGGAGCAACGTTTCAAGAAATGGTTCGCTCTTGCACATATGGTGCCATAGAGTTTGGGCATGGCAATACAAGTAAAACAATTCCTTCATGGTATACTATAATACTGACTGGCAAATTTCATGAAATGGTGAAATCCTGGGCTTGAAACAAAATGAAAATAGGAAATAGATTTTCTGAAACAAGTTCAGTCAGTACACTACTCAACTCTTTGGTGCAACTAGTTTGTGAGTGAGTGTTTAGCATCTGCCATTGGCAAGAACATCTGTAACTGTAAATAGAGATGGGTAAAATCTGCAAATTTTGTTATGCAAAATATTTCATAAATTCTTGCATTTCACAAAATATTTCATGGGTGCAAAATGTGAAATTCCCCCCTTCACAGGAGAAATTCCACATTTTGTGGGCAAAATTCTACATATTTCACAGAATGCATGCATTTCACAAAATATTTTGCATGGCAAAATTCGTGATTTTGACTGAATTTCACCACCAAAATTAAATTTCACTGCATCTCTAGTTGTCAAGTGATGCCACAGTGGTACTAGAGATATCTTTTTCAGAACCTGTGATGATTTACTTTTTCCAAGTGACCTTTCAAATGTGACTGGTTGCAACAAGATAAATGCTACTCCTCATCATCTTCAGGGCAAGGATCAGCATCTTCCTCCTCCTTCTCCACATCAATATCAATATGACCAGTAGTTATATGTAACCACCCTCTCCTGTGCTTACTCATCAGGTGACTTCTCATCCCAGAGGTTCCAGAAGCAGTAGTCAGCATGCCATGACTGATACTACCATGGCAAAGTAAATGGATAGCACAACATGTTTCTGCTGAACTGATCTCAAAATTACAGTACACAATAGAAACATAATTCTTGGGTAACACAGCATGCATGGAAATTTCTCCACCACTGCTTTCTCTAGCAGCAACATGAGCAGAAAATGTACCCATGGATGTTGAACAGAAACTTTTGCTAGTGCTGATCCTTCTCTGCCAACACAGTATTTTGTAGTACTGCTACCCTATTAAAATGTCTGGATTCTTTTGAATGCTCTTCATCCCTTTCAGTTTCTTGAGCAACATTATCATCTCCTGTTCCTCAAAAACAAGATTCACTGGTGGTATGTAATCAGCATCAGATACTGTATCATCAGCTGTCTCCATGGTGGTCATCTGCCTCCTTCCTCTCTGGAGTCTAAAGTACAGCAGTTATTGACAACTGAAACAAGTATAATAACCCATTGTGCATGAACATGTAAAGTCTGCCAGCCACTATGCATCACTAATACTGGCTTCTTTACGTTCTGCACAGCTGTTGTTAACACTGGCATAGCTGGCTTTGAAGATGAGCCAGAGTCAGACCAAGAAATGTTTGCAAGGATTTGTTTTTTCTTTCCTTGCTCAGGCAACTGCATCTATTTCATTTTTTTTACCTCCCACAAAAAACAGTACTTGAGGGAACAAGAACAGCAAGTCTGTCCTCCAGCCTGGCTTCTACAACTTTATCATCATAAAAGGATGAATAGCCTCCTCCAATGACATGCTTAGACTCAAACAAGTTTTTTTCACCATTTAAAATTAGAGCAAGGAAGCAGGAGGGAAAACATTTAAATCATGCTACTGTAAAAAGTGTCATGTGACATCATGTGAAAAAATGTCACAGCATTGACTTTGCACCGGGATAAAGGAACCACTTACCCAACTACAGTGTGAATGTCTTTTTTTTTTATATTCTCTGTCTGTATCAGACGTACACATTTTTTTTTTACAAATCAATTTAATTCTATGGGGTTTGGACTTGCAGAAAGTCAGACTCTGACTCTATGCACTGTGCAAAAAAACAAATATAAATAATTTTCCTGCAAGCAAGTACACCAATGAAGAAAAATGTAAACAGATCGGGAGACTATGAGGGAAGGCAGCTAGTTCCTAACTGGGACCAGCCCACAAGGGTACCACAGGGAGAGGAGTGCAGCTGGTCCCTGACTAGGGTTAGCTCATATTTGTGATGCAAATAAGGAATTGGCAAAGTTGCAGGTGATCCCAGTTTAGGATCAGCTTAAATTTGTATTGAGGTGCAAGGTAATGGTAGGGGAGTTGGATCATATAGAGTTAGTTTTGTAGGCTTCAGAGGAGTTTGCAGCTTGTGCAGCTGTCCCCACTTGGATTATATACAGAAGTCCCTGTCTAGAGGGTTAGTGGGTCAGGGATTGGGAGGATGTGAAGGAATAGGAATATGTCCTTATGTTTCTGACCAGTACTCCTTCATGAAACTGCTACCAGCATCCATTCCTCACACATAAAACCAGTACCCACCATTGTAGCCTATGCCAGCATCCTAACATCTCCTACTTATACCCCAAGGCACCTTCTTCCAATATCTTTACAATTCTAACCTATCAGGGGTAGAAATTAACTTTTCTGTGGTACTTGCACTGTTGTGTGTGACTGGGTTGTGTGGATGGGGTAAATGAGTGACACAAGACTTTGGTTTAAGGTTAACACACCTTTGCTTGGTGTGATGTTTATTAGTCCTGAGGACTGCTTTTTTGTAAAAGATATAAACAAAAATAAAAGAACATCCATAAACAACCTTGAATGATAATAAGTCTTAAACTTAAGACAATAAATGTGAATGCTGATTTTTTTGTTGAGATTTGTTGAGCTCCAGAAATACCGTACCTTGGTGGTTCTGCCACAGAGTAGTTACATTTCTATAAACACAATTTATTATAACCTTCTGTGTTATGTGACAACCTCTCTCTACTCACTCCAAGGTTGATCTGCCATTTCTGAGCAGTAGGGCAGCTTTTATACTTTTCCCTTGAGTGTCATCAGGTCAACTGATCCATCCCTAATCTGAATTACTATCATTTCTGCCCTAATACATACAGGTTGCAGGATCAGCTGGACCATTCACTTAGATATTAATACTGTGGTTCATTATAACCACTCTTTGTCCTCCTTTTGGTAGTACAGGACAAGATATAAACAAATACCTACTAATTGCCTGTAATTTGTGTAGCTCCTCCCTCAATTCAAATGGAGTGACAGCTGTCATTTCTTATATAAAAGCCTCATTATGGGGCTGCTGGCTCCTAAGGGCTCATTTTTTCCAAACTCCCAGTGCTCAGGTAGGAACTCACTTCATTTCTTCAAACAGAAAGCAGACATGTATTCAGTTCATATGGCCAATGATTCTTCAGTGCACACATTCAGTAATAATACCCTTAACACCTTACAGCAGCTTCTAAACCCAGGGGTTGAAAAGGTAAGCCATCAGTAAAACATTTCAGTTCTGCCATTTTCTCTGTGTCTATTTCACAAGGGGTTCCTTTTATTTAGCAAGAATAAATTGTTTCTTTAAGGTGCATGTCAAGGAAAGTTACAGCCTTACACTTTCGGGGCACTGAGGCACTGTGAGCAATCTCCCAGACTGTTTAAACACGGTCTGTCACTGTTTTACAATGTGGAAGCCTTCCTATGCTATGGGCTTCCTTTCCATGGCAAATCTCACTTCTTTGAGATCCTATTTGGCTCCTTTACCCTCTGTAACCAGCAGCAGCCATTTCTCTTTCACAACAAAACTAAACAAGGCTCCTTTCAAGGAACAGATGTCCCTGTCTTTACCAGGTCCCCACAGGGCCTGGACACTAGCGCAAACATGCATCGGGGCATAATACATAAAGAAAAATATTGTGCTCTGTTTTTCCTGACTGGAACTCATGCTTTCCACAGAGCATATTCATAATCAGCTCTTTCTTACTGGTTTCTTGGTTTTTAATTTGCAGGCCTAAGGTAGGCGATAAATAAGAATATAAAGAGGGAACAGCCAAGTGAGTTTAAGGTACTAGGAATGGGTGGCCTACCCATAATAGTAGAAAAATATATATATTCAGAAGAATAGAATAGAAAGAAGTGCTACTGCAGTAGACTTTAGGGAGAAAAGACATGCCAAAGCCTGTTTTCAGATGGGGGGGGATCAAACTACCACCCACACTCCCAAAGTCAAGCGGAAACAAGGGGCTACCCTATCTTGTTTGCAAGACAACCTACCCAATAAATCTGGGTAGGATGGAACTACCACCACCCTCACTTTGGTAGCTTCACCCCAGGGTTCCTTAAATACATGCAAACACATAGGTAAAACTACACAAGTATCCCTACGATACTCAAATACAACCCTGGGGTTTCTAATATATTTTTAAATAACAGCATTTCATTTTACATCAACAGATGTACTTTCATCACACTCTGGTTCATTCATCTTTGTGACAGGGCCCCATATCTCGATAAAAAATTGGCATTCACATGTTGAGTTCCAACACGATGTTGGGCAGTAAATTTGTAAGGCTGAAGTGCCAAATGCCACTGAATTACCTGATTATTATGATCTTTCATCTGGTGTATGAAACACAGCAGGTTATTATCTGTAACCAGCATAAATGGCACTCCCCACAAATAGAACAGTAATGCCTTGATGGCCCACTTTGCCACTAGGCATTCCTGCTCCACAGTCAAGTGCTTCTGTTCATGATTGTGGAGTTTGCATGAAATGTACAGGACTGGGTGTTCTTCACCCTCAACAGTCTGACTCAAGACAGCCCCAATACCCATGCCCAAGGTATCAGTATGAACCTCGAAAGGCTGACTAAACTCTGAGCTGCGTAGCACTGGTGAAGAACATAGTTCCACTTTTATATCCAAAAAAGCTTTCTCACACTCTGGTGTCCACACTATTTTATTACCAAATCTTTTCTTAGTTAGATCAGTTAATGGGTTAGCCATAGTGGTGAAATTGAGGATAAATCTATGGTAGTAGCCAGCCAACCCAAGAAAGGAGCAGACATGTTTCTTCATCTCTGGATGGGGACAATTGGCTACCACCTCAACCTTATCAAGTTTGGGTATGATGTTTCCTTTACCTAACACGAAACCTAAGTACCTGGTTTCCGACATGGCCAAAAAACATTTTTCAGGGTTAATGGTTACTTCTGCTTTGGCAATTGAGCTAATGTCAGCCCTCAAGTGCACCAAATGGGTGCTCCAATCCAGACTAAAGATGATGACATCATCCAGATATGCTGCACAAAAATTAAAGTGAGGTGCCAGCACATGGTTCATTAACTTCTGTAACATCGCTGGAGCTCCGTGGAGTCCAAAAGGCATAGTCCAGTATTGAAACAATCCCATAGGTGTACTAATGGCCATTTTCTCTCTGGAGGTGTCTTCCAGGGGAACCTGCCAATAGCCTTTGTTAAGGTGCAAGGTGGAAATGTATTGGGCCTTACTGACTTTATCCAGGATGTCATCCACTCTGAGCATAAGATAGGCATCAAACTGGGATACTGCATTCAGTCCCCTGAAATAGAGACATAGTCTAATACCTCCCTCCTTTTTGGGCACCACAACAATGGGAGAAACCCAAGCACTGTTAGATGGTTCTATAATTTTCATTTGCAACAGTTTCTCTACTTCCTGCTGCACTTCTTGTCTCACCCTTTCTGGGAGTCTATACGGTTTCATCCTTATGGGTGGAGATGTGGTCCGGATCTCATTCTCCACTCCCTTAGCTACACCTGGCACACTAGTGAAGGTACTTAAATATTCTAGTAACACATCCTATAACTCTCTTCTCTTTTTGGGGTCTAGGGCAGGATTTACTTTCACCTCCCATATCCCTTTTCTATTCTCCAGTCTCCCATAAGCTGTTTCCATTTCTGTCTCGGGTGTATCTGGTTTTATCAGCATACTCAGCCCTCTGAAACTTTTCTCATGCCATTTCTTCAGCAGGTTTGCATGGTAAATTTTAGTCTTTTGAATCTTATCTGGTGTCTCTATCTCGAAGTTAACAGGTCCCTTCTGGCTTACTACCTGATATGGCCCCTGCTATTTCATGAAGAGCTTGTTTGCAGTGGTTGAGAATAACAACAATACTTTATTCCCTTTTATAAATATTTTGACCTGAGTACCCTGCTCATGTGTAGCCTTCTGCACCATCTGGGCCTGAATGCTCAGTTCATGGGCCTTGGCAGAATATTTCACCAATAGCTGTCTCAATTCTTTCAGATACTTCACTGTTCCAGGGTGTTTCATGTCCTTTCCTTCCTCCCAACATTCTTTAATTACATCTAAAGGTCCTTTAGGGTTCCTGCCATAAAGGAGTTTGAACAGAGATTGACCAGTGGATGCCTGTGGGACCTCTCTATATGGGAATAAGGCAAAGGATAAATACTTGTTCCAATCCTTACCTTCCTTCTGAATGAATTTTTTTAGCATTTGTTTCAGCGTTTGGATAAAATGCTTGGTCAGGCCATCTGTCTGGGGATGATAAGGGGGTGTGCAGACAGCTACTATACCCAGCAATCTATATAATTCCCTTAATAATTCCACACTGAAACTGGAACCTCGGTCTGTCAGTATCACCTTCGGTATGCTTACCCTACCAAACAATTTCACTAGTTCCTCTGCTATTTAGGTTGTATTGATTGACCTAATGGGGATGGCATTGGGGTATTTCATCACATAGTCACATACGACCAATATATATTGGTTCCCCTTGGAACTTTTATTGAGCAGGCCCACCACATCCATCCCAGTCCTTTCAAATGGGGTTGTCACTAGGGGTAAGGATATCAAAGGGACTTTCACCTTCTTCCCTGCTTGGGCCACAAGCTGCCATGCCTCACATTCTCTGCAGTATCTGGCAACATCCTCATGTATTTTAGGTCAAAAGATATGCTGAGTTAGCCTACCCAGTGTCCTGTCTCTTCTTGCATGCCCATGGTAGGTCATGGCTCAAATATAACAGGTCATCTCTAAAACAAGAGGGTTCTAACAATTGCTCAACCTCTTCTTTAGTCACTGGGTTTTCATACACTCTATACAACAGATCATGTTTCATTATTAACTTTGGGGCCCAAGGTTTGTATTTTTCCCACCTGTTGGAAAAAACTCTGCAACCCTACATCATTTTTTTGTACAGCTACAACATTGGCTTTCACAAAAATGTTTTGTACATTTTCAGGGGTTAACCCTTTCTGTTTACCATGCCATTGTCTCTGTACCTTCTTTTTCATGTTGGGGGACAGTTTGGTTTTCCCAGGTACATCAACCACCTCATCCTTAAAAGGAAATATGTCCCCCAACTCTTATTGTCTCTTCTTCTGTGCTCATGTAGTTACAGCAGTGACAGTTCCCTTATCGGGCATTAAGTCAGCAAAGTCCAGAAAATCATGCCAATAATCATTGGTACTGGCAGGTGCGGTACCAATCCTGTTGCCAAGATGATTGTTCTTTTCTTCACCACCATGTTTACTGGCACCGTGGGGTATACATGGGCATCTCCATGAACACATACCACACTCATAGGAAGTCCTCTTTCTTTATTGGTAACATTCTGGATGGATTAACGTTTGCTTGCTTCTGGAGTCTATTAAAGCTGTTACATTTTGGTTTTCTACCTTCACCTCGGTGAAAAAGTAACCAAGATTTAGCATGTCAGTTGTGTTGCTTCACCTCTCCTAGTTGGGCAAAAACATGCAATGTGTCCCTGGCCCTTGCAATTCTGACAGATAATGTCTGCAGAATAGGGTCATCCACTAGTACCACCCCTGTTATATGAACATACGAAATTTGCCAACAGATAAAGGCCTAGAGGTCTATCAAGTCTGCTCGAATATGCAGCTAGCACCTCTTATTCTGCAGCTGCCCCCCCTTCCACCCTTCCCCTTCATTAACCCTCCCCCTTGTCCTGTCCCATCCTCATTTGAAGCAGTCCACTCTTCTACTGCATATCACTTCAGCAGGTAATGCATTCCACCCAGCCACCACCCTCTCTGTAAAAAAGTGTCTCCTCATCTTCCTCCTGAACCTTCCTTGCTCCAGTCTCATATCATGGCCCCTGGTGGCCCTCCCATCCCTTACTTTGAACAGCCCCTCTGTACCTGTCTTGTTTATTCCTTTCATGTATTTAAAGGTTTCAATCATGTCCCCCCGTCTCTCCTCTCCTCCAGTGAGTACATGTTCAACTCCTTCAACCTCCTCTCATATGATAAGTCCCCAGCCCTTGATCATCTTTGTCACTCTCGCTGCACCCTCCAGTAACTTAACGTCCCTCTTCAGATACAGATGCAGTGCACTGCACGCGGTACTCGGGGTGGTCTAACTGTCGGCCTATACAGTGGCAGAATCACCTCCTCCCTCCTCGAGGATATACCCCTTGCAATATAACCCAGCATTTTGTTTGCCTTTGCAGCTGCCTTCTTACATTGTGCTGAGTTGTTCATTGACCCTGTATTGAGCACGCCCAGATCCTTCTCCTCCTCTGTCGGGGCTAGCTGCACTCCCCCTAGCTGGTAACTCCTCCTTGGGTTCTTCATCCCAAAATGCAGCACCTTGCACTTTTTGGCATTAAAGCCCAGTTGCCAGGTGTCTGACCAGGTTTCAAGCTTTGCCAGATCATCCTGCAACCCCTGCCACCCCCCTAGGTCATCCACCACCACGTCTACCTTGGTATCATCAGCAAACAGACTGATCTTGCTCTTGATATCCCATGATATGTCTGCAATGAATATCCCAAACAACACTGGTCCCAACACTGAGCCCTAGTCAGCCTTCATATTTTCCATACCTCAGTTGTTCATAACCTGGTCTCACTATAGGGGTTGGTTTACTGTTGGCATTTTCCAATACTCTGGCACCTCTTTTCTTTATATTCTGGTGAGCAGAGAGGTAGTCATCCACCAAGGTGATGGCAATCTCACCTGTCTCAGGGATGTGCTCCCTTATCCAAATATGCACATCATGGGGCAGGACCTGTAGGAACTGTTCACCCACTATGGTGTCTACCAGATCATCTATGGTTTTCCCTTCTGGCTGAAGCCATTTATTATACAGGTCCCTTAATCTTAGAAAGACCTCTCTGGGGGTGTCTTGGGTCTGAACTTTTAAAGCCCGGAACCTTTGTCGGTATATTTTGGTATTAATATCATATCGCTTTAAAATTTCATTTTTCACTAAATCATATGTATTGGCCATACTGGCATCCATATTACTATATGCCAACTGTACCTTCCTAGTTAGGTATGGAGCTAGTCATACCACCCACTGTGTCAGTGGCCATGCACATGCCTGAGCAACACTCTCAAAAGTGGTTAGAAACCCCTCTATATCATCTGATGATGTCATCTTTGTCAGCTTGATATCCTGCCCCCAAGTTATGTAAAGCCCAAAGAGTTTCTGCCCACCTGGTATCCTGCCATCTCCTCTCATGATTCCTCTCTTGCTCCATATCCACCTGTCTGATGGCCAGCCATCAAAGTAGTTTGAGTAATCCCTCTGGTGGTTCCTCTGGGTACATCCGACATTCTTCTTCCTTCCAATCCTCATCCTCATCCTCGACCTCCAGATCCTTTGGTTTCCATGGTTTCACCATCTGTCCTAATCCTGGCATCAGGGTCTATCCTGATCTCCCTATCTGAGTTCTGGTCTGGACATCAGTCGCTATAGCTTCCTTCGTCTTCTCCTCATCGTCCAACATTGTTACTTCCTTTACCCTAGTACCAGGGCTGCTACAAGATTCTGGTCTCTCACCTATGCTAGACAACCAGAAATCCCACTTCTTACACCAAAATCTGTGACTAGGTTGTGTGGGTGAGGTAAACGAGTGACACAAGACCTTGGTTTAAGGTTAACACACCGTTGCTCGGTGTGATGTTTATTAGTCCTGAGGACTGCTTTTTTGTAAAAGATATATACAAAAATAAAAGAACATCCATAAACAACCTCAAATTATAATAAGTCTTAAACTTCAGACAATAAAATAAGAGGAAAATAAATAACAAAAGGAAATAGCTCTTCCTCGAGCTCCAGAACTACCCTACCTCGGTAGTTCTGCCACAGAGTAGATACATTTCTTTAAACACAACTTACTACAACCTTCTGTGTTATGAAACAACTTTTCTCTACTCACTTCAAGGTTGATCTGCCATTTCTGAGTACTAGGGCAGCTTTTATACTTTTCCCTAGAGTGTCATCAGGTCAGCTGATCCACCCCAATCTGAATTACCATAATTTCTGCCCTAATACATACAGGTTTAAGGATCAACTGGACCATTCACTCAGATATTAATACTGTGGTTCATTATAACCACTCTTTGTCCTCCTTTTGGTAGTACAGGACAAGATATAAACAAATACCTACTAATTGCCTGTAATTTGTGTAGCTCCTCCCTCAACTCAAATGGAGTGACAGCTGTAATTTCTTATATAAAAGCTTCATCATGGGGCTGCTGGCTCCTAAGGGCTCATTTTTTCCAAACTCCCAGTGTTCAGGTAGGAACTCACTTCATTTCTTCAAACAGAAAGCAGACATGTATTCAGTTCATATGGTCAATGATTCTTCAGTGCACACATTCAGTAATAATACCCTTAACACTTTACAGCAGCTTCTAAACCCAGGGGTTGAAAAGGTAAGCCATCAGTAAAACATTTCAGTTCTGCCATTTTCTTTGTGTCTATTTCACAAGGGTTTCCTTTTATTTAGCAAGAATAAATTGTTCCTTTAAGGCGCGCTTCAAGGAAAGTGATAGCCTTGCACTTTCAGGGCACTGATGCACCATGAGCAAACTCCTCGACTGTTTAAACACAGTATCTCACTGTTTTACAATGGGGAAGCCTTCCTGTGCTATGGACTTCTCTCCCATGGCAGATCTCACTTCTCTGAGATCCTATTTGGCTCCTTTACCATCCATAACCAGCAGCTGCCATTTATCTCTCACAACAAAGCTAAACACAACTCCTGTCAAGGAACCGATGTTCTTGTCTTTAACAGATCCCCACAGGGGCTGGACTATAGCGCAAATGTGCATCAGGGCATAATACATAAAGATACATCTCGTGCTCTGTTTTTCCTGACTGGAACTCATGCTTTCCAGAGCATATCCAATAACCAGCTTTTTCTTACTGGTTCCTTAGTTTTTAATTTGCAGGCCTAAGGCAGGGATAAACAAGAATATATAGAGGGAACAGCCAAGTTAATTTAAGATGCTAGAATGGAGACCTACCCATAATAGTAGAAAAAGATATATTCAGAAAAATAGAATAGAAAGAAGTGCTACTGCAGTAGGCTTTAGGGGGAAAAGAAATGCCAAAACCTGTTTTTGGATGGGGTGGGTCAAACTACCACATAGTGTATATGACAAAAAAAGTTACATGTAGCGTACCTTAGTTGGCTTACCTGCACTGGTCAAACAAATGATTAAACTTATCTGAAAAACTATATCTATTCTCAAAAAGTGGGCTTTTTCTGCCTAAATGTATCACTGGGGCCCAGGCAGGCTTTAAACCTTCCCCAAGCTCAGAAAAATGCTACTGTATCTTTTTTCTATTTTTTTTTGTGTATAATATCCCTTAAAGGTGATACAAAAAACATTTTTATACCACTAAATGCCTTCATCTCTTCCTCTTCTGTCCATCCATTATTCTGCAGTGTTTGTCCATTTTTCTTTAATTATCCATTTTGTTGCCTTTGCAGTTGCTTTGATTTCCTATCTCTTTAGTGGTTGCTGTTCTCTCATTTCATACTGTCTGAACATTCTATGACATCAGCAATACCATTCCAGGCCATTCAGAAGAATGGCAAGGAATAGTCTTGCTGATGTCATGGAACGTTCTATTTTTATAGTAAGGTTGGCAGAGCCATGGAGCAGTCTGTCAGTAGATGTGGTGGGTGCCAGAACCATAAATGGTTTCAAGAAAGGCTGGGACTTAATGAAGGGTTTGGTGGTTACTCAGTTTGGTAACAGGAGGGAGGGAAGCAAGGTGGTGGATGAGGAGAGCTAGAAGGCCTTATGGACAATAGGTCCTAGAGCAGATAGAGAACTACATGCAGACTAGATGGACCCTTAGCCTTTTTCTGCCATCATCAACTATGTCTTCTGTATTTACAGGTGTCATGATAGGGAGAGAGGGTGGTGTGCTGTATTGCTTATGGGGAGGCAGTATTTTTGAGTATGATGTGGGTAACAAGGGTTAGTCAGTGTGCAGGAGCCTAAAGCTTCTAAGGCAGAGGTAAGGAAGCTAAGACAGGAGCTTGGGAGGCTGAGATGAAGTGCAGAAGGAGCAAGAGTGAGGAAGGCAGATGAAAAATGCTCAGTGGAGAGAGGTCAACAGGCAAGGAGGGGTGCAGAGGGGATCACTCAGATTCCACTGGAACACTTACCTCAGAGGGCAGGGGAGCCCAGCAAGAGGAAATGTAAGTATGGGGATAAGGGGCACCATGAGAGGTGCAAAAGGATTGTGACCATTTAAAGGGTTGGCATTAAGGAATAGATTTCAGCCACTTTCTGGAAGTGAGAGAGGAATAGGACTTGGGGAGAGAGGTTAAGTACAACCAATAGGGTTGGGGTGAGTAGGACTGGAGAAAGGCACTAGGACAGTACAAAGAAAACATGGTGGGTTGGGAAATTAGATTAGAGAAATTGGAGTAGGAGTTGGGGGAAGGAGGGATAAGTGACAGGAGGAGAGGGGAGGGAAGGGCAGGGGAAGTTGTGTGTTTGGGAGGCCAGAAAGGAAAGGCCAGAGAGGGTGTGGGAAGGCAGATGGAGGGGTGAGTAGGGGCATTAGAGGAACAGTCAAACAAGGGGTTGAGGAGAATGAGGAGGTGATGTCCATGACAGAGGGGCAGCAGATTGGTGGTGGAGAAGCTTATAAAGCAGACAGAGAAGGAAAAGAGTAAAACATGAATGCTGTGGGGGTGGAAGGGTGGTAATCTTGGGGAGTCAATAGCTAAGGGTATCACTGGGGAAAGAAGGTGGACCCAAATATGGGAAGGAAGGTGGTTTACATGCCAGGGATGGCAACAAAGAGTGTGTGCCCCAAAATTGGGATGTTCCTGAATGGAGTTTGGGGGAACCACACCTAGTTATACATATTGGTACCAATGACCTAACAGAGAAGGAGGTGTGAGTAGAACAGGAAAGGTTCAAAGGTAGTGCAGAAGGCTTGCAGAGAGGTAGCCAGATCTCTTGCATTCTCAGAGTATTGCCAATTCTAAGATCCAGCACATTCAGAAAGAAAAGGTTAGAGGAGTTCAATGACTGAAATGAGGGAGTGGTTTGAGGAGGCACAGTATTGCCATATTAGGTTGGGGGACATCTAATCATATAAAATGCTTTTTTGCACTGGACAGACAGTTCCTCAGTAGATGGGGGTCAAGAGTCCTCAAGGAAAAGCATGGGGTACCTAAACCATAAACTTAATTTAAACTACTAGAGTGGGGTTGGTGGGTTAGTAGACCTCCCACCAAGCCAGTTGAGAGGAACTGGAGGTAGTATTGGAGGGTGGCGAGTGGGAGAGCAGCAGGGGGTTGGGGAGATATGGGCAATGTGCAGTAATGAGAAAGGTAGATGGGTGGGAAGGGAAGGAGGCTCAGACTGTAGGTGGAAACAGGTGTCCCTGAGTGCTGAAAGTCTCATAAACAAGATGGATGACATTTGGGTATTGTTGGCAGAGAGGGAAGTGGACATCATGGTGGTCATGGAGACATGGGCCACACATAACCATGACAGGGACCTCTTAGCCTCTGGGCTGTAATTATACAGGAGGGACGGGAAGGTATGAAAAGTTGGAGGGGTGGTGGATTACACCTGAGAGGGTAAAACATATATGAAGGTGGAACTAGATGAGGCGAGGGAGATAGCAATCTGGATTCAATTACTGTCAAATACAGGGAGGAAGGTGAGATTTGGGGTAGTTTATAGACCACCAACCTAGGAGGAGTAAAGAATTAGGGAACTGAACTCGCAAACGAGGACTGCTGCAGGAAAGGGAGAGGTGGTAATAGAGAAAGCCTTTGACCTTCTCATGGTAACTGCAGGGTACCAGCAATGTCCTTTGCCAGGAGTTAGGTGATCCAAGATGTGCTGCAATGTGAATTCCTAACACAGGGCATCCCAAAACCCATGAGAGAGGTGGCAATCCTTTACCTGGTGTTGACAAACAGGGATCATATCCAGGATATAAAGGTCGAGGAGCTCCTGGGTGGGTTTGATCATCACATAGTGTGGTTCTGGTTGGACATGTGGAGGGAGAGGGCGCCCACTAAGACAAAAATCCCTGATTTTAGAAAGGAAGACTTAACAAAGATGGATGAGCAGAGTAGGATTCACCTGTTAAGCATGCAAGGGGATAAGGGGTGGAACAAAGTGGTCCATTATCAAAGAGGTAATAATGGTAACTACAATGGAGTTCATTAGGCTCAAGAGGAAAACCTCAAGGGCCAAGGCACTCAGCTGTTTTAGCACAGAGGTTGTCCAGGCAGTAACGGATAAGAGGTCAGTGTCCAAGAAGGTTAGTTGGACTAAGAGGAGGAGGAGGACCAAGAGGGCTACATGAAGATGACTAGTGTTGCAAGATGGATATTATGGTGGGCTAAAGCTAAGAAGAAACTGCAGCTAGCTGAGGAAACTAAGCTGGACAAAAAGGCTTTTCCCTCCCACTATATTGGTGAGAAAAAGGGCAAGAAAAATGGGATTGTTAGGCTCAAGAAAGGGAACAGGTGGTTAGAGGAAAATGGGGCCAAAGCAGAAGCACTGAATGAGTACTTGCATTAGACCAGGGAGAGAGAGACAGACTGGTGCCTCTAGGGCTAAGGAGAGGGGATGGGGTGAGAGAGAGCACAGATGTTTTTATTTTGGTGGCTAGGGTGAGGAAAGGTTTGCTAGCAATAAGGGTGGATAAATTCCAAGTACTGGATGGTATGCTCTCAAGGGTGCTGAGGGAGCCAGCAGAGGAGTTTGCAGGTCCCTTTCCTGACCTGTTCAATAGTTCACTGGAGTTAGAAATAGTACCATTGAACTAGAAAATGGAACAAGTAGTGCCCCTCCAAGGATAACCTGGGAAACTACAGAGTGGCCAGTCTGACCTCAATTGTGTGCAAGCTCATTGAGACCATTCTTAAGGAAAGGTTAATGAAATATGTGGCAGAGAATGGTCTCCAGGATGAGTGGATTTATGGGAAGGATATTGTGTCAGACAAATCTTTGTTTTTTTCAATTTAAAGTTTATCAAGTTTTCAGTAAAACAGAGAACAGTTCCAAGGAAACAAAATACATTTGACATGAAGTGTATAAATTTTAGGAGCCATTCTCCTCCCTGCCCTCTAGTCCCCACAACCCCCATTTAAATGCGCTCCTTACCAGCCCCCTTGATTCTTCAACACTGACAAATGGATTAGATACAGTAACATAAAGAGATAATGAGTCTTGTGGTGTATATACTAGAGGGCAAAAAGAGTATGTAAGGGGTCCCATATTTTACTATATTTCTCAGGCTTATTATTAAGACTCGCTATTGTTTTTTCCATCCTGAGATTAGCCAAGAGTTCATTGAACCACTCGGAATAGGATATAGCTTTACTGTCCTTCCAGTGACGTAAAACCACCTTTTTAACTGACATAGATATAAGAGCTATGTGGTATCTTCTGATGGGGGCTAAGATCTCTGTATAATCACCTAAAAGGCATATTTCTGGTGTGAATAAATCTTGCAAACCTAATAAGGGTCCTGTCTTCAGTTGGATGCAGGTCCAGAGTGGGCCACTTTAGAGCAAGCCCAGAAAATATGATATAGAGAACCCTCTTCCTTCATGCATCTGGTATATTTAGGTGCAGACAGGAGACCCATTTTAAATAACTTCTGTGGACAGTAAAATAAATGACTCTATGTAGAATATGAAATTGGGTCAGATGAAGTCTATCTTGGGTAATATATTTATGACAATTTTGCCATAGGGTGTTCCAATGTAATACATGAGTAGGGAAAAGAGGAGTCCAGACAGTTACCGGTACAAAGCAAGTAGGGTAGGTCTTGTTATACAGAACCCTGTAGCAGCTGGATACCGATACTTGAGAGTCATCTATGAGAGTTTGTTCCTGACAAATAGACAGTGTGTCTTGTTGAGGAGGGATGGGTCCGAAGACATTTACCATCAAGTGTCTTAATTGAAACACTTTGAAAATGTAGCGAGTAGGCATTTTGTAGGTTTTCAATAATTCAGAAGAAGAGAGTCAATGGGTGTCTTGTGAAATAAACAAACTGGGATAAAGATCTAAATAGTGGGGTAGCCAGGCAGCTGAAAGTAGCATTTTATCAATTTGTGAATTAGTATTTCTCCAGATAGGCTGAGTTGGATCTAGAGTGTGATTATATTTAAGAAAACAACATAATTGGGAATGGATTTTGATAGAGATGGCAATGGGAGTTTGTTTTAATTTTGCTGGGAGTGCCTTAAATTTAATATGAAAAAGTGCCATTGGATTTAAAGCATTGGTTTGAAAAAGGGATAATTCAATTTTAACCCATGGTAGTGAAGAAGAAGAGTTAAATACTTCTTCTCTAGGGGAGAACTATCTGAGACATTTAATGGCATGGCTGGCCCAGTGATAAAATGTTAAGTGAGGAAGAGGAAGTGAGGAAGGGTGGCTAGCTTGTAATAGGTCAGTCTAGGATGTTTGTTGGCTCAGATAAACTTAGTAAAGAGCCTATGAACTTTACCGAACCATGAAAGAGGGAGCCAAATATTAAGTAAATGTAAAGGGTAGAAAAATCTGGGGAAAAATTTCATTTTATTTCAATTGACCCTTCCCCAGAGTGAGAGAGGAAGTTTGGACCATCTGTCTAAATCAAGTGTTATGAGTTTTACCAGAGAGTCAATATAACATTTTTGGAATAGAGATGGATTCTTTGGAATTATTATGGCAAGGTATTTTAAGGAGTCCTGTTTCCACACCAAGCCCTGGTCAGTGATAGATCTTTTATTGACCTTGTAGTTAAGTGGGAAAACTACTGTGTTATCAATATTAAGTTTGTAGGTTGATAATTGACCAAATTCTTCTATAAGAGATAACATGGGGGGAATCGATGAGTCTGGATAGGATAATTGTAAAAGTAAGTCATCAGCATAAGCTGATACTTCGATTACTTGAGAGGATATGGGTATGCCCTGAATTTGTTTGCTTAATACTGATCTACGTATTAAGGGTTCTAGGTATAAGTTAAAGAGTAACGGGGATAAGGGACAGCCCTGTCTAGTATCAGATAGTAGAGAGAAGGCATTGGATGTTGCTCCATTAACAGTGATCCTTGCTGATGGGGGTTGATACAATGCTGTAAGCCAGTTTTGAAACTGAATAAGAAAATTATAATCATGCAGGGCTCGGAATAGAAAATTCCAGTCAACCCTATCGAATGCTTTTTCGGTGTTGATCGAGATCAAGACCACAGGAAAATGGGCATCCCTAGAGACTGATAAAACATGTGAGAGTGTACAGAGATGGTCAACCCATGAGTGGCCTTTCATGAACCCAACTTGTTCGGGTCCAATAAGTTCTGGCAGAACATTACTAATACGCTCCGCTATCATCTTTGTTATTATTTTAATATCCTGATTTAGTAAGAATAAAGAGCGATAACTTGCAGGTGATTCTGGGTTTCTGTTGGGTTTAAGGATCAATACTATTAATGCCTCGAAAAGTGTGGAATCTACCGAGGCGCGAGATAGGATATGCTGGTATAGGGGCAATAATAAAGGAATCAAATGTTTTTGAAATTTTTTATAAAAATTAGTCAAAAAGCCATCAGGACCAGGAGTTTTATCAATAGGTAATTTTTGAATGGTGTTGGAAATCTCTGTATAGGAGATGGGAACTGTAATCAATTGCTGCTTTGTTTCAGAGAGACGAGGCAGACCAGATGCGAGAAGTTATGAATCCAAGACAGAGATTGAGGGTGGGTCCAGCATGGTCCTATATAAATTAGTATAACAGGTTTTAAATACAGTAACTATATCTGTTGGGGATATATTCAAGGTGCTGTCTTGGGGTGAACGAACAGAGGGGATATATTTGGAGGACACCTGTTGTTTAATTCTGAGTGCCAGGAGGTGCCCAGCCTTCTCGGCCCGATCCGCATATGATGCTTTTGTTTTCAGGATGGCAAATTCCACCTTTTCTCTCAGGTTATCTAGATATGCATCTCTTAATTTGGCTAAAGTTAGTCTAATATTATCTGGTGAGTTAGGAGTCAAAGATGCCTCAAGTGTGCGAATCTGGGCGAGAAGGCTAAGCAGCTCCCTTTCCTTTTTGTTTTTCCTAAAAGAGGCTAAGCTGATCAATATCCCCCCAGTATAGGCCTTAAAGGCCCCCCAAATTAAGTCAGGTCTAGAAGTGGTCTGCAAATGAGCCACCTTGAATTGTTTGATATGCTCATTGCGGGAAATAACTACAGCGGGCTCCTTCAGAAGCTGATTGTTAATTTTCCACCTGGTGTCATGTTTGGGAGGGGATGATAGAGATAAATGGGAGGTTACTAAGGAGTGATTCAAATGAGGGCCAGGTACAATAGGTACATCCATAACTCTGACTAGAAGGGACTGTGATAAAAGCAAGTAGTCAATATGGGATGCCGTGTTATGGACAGGGGAAATGAAGGTGTGGCTCCTTTCTGTGGGGTTAAATAATTGCCACATAGCACATAGCCCAAAGTGATCTATAAGTTTTCAGAATGCTCTTTGTGCCAGCGAAAGACCTCTACATAGCCCTGTAGAGTGGTCCATTGATGGATCGAAAACCGTATTCATATCACCCCCCAAGAATTATGGGCAATGCTGCGAAAGGCATAAGGGTGTCAACCAGGTGCATGTTGGGCCCATAGACAGAACCCAAAAACAGTTCAATAGTGTATAAAATGCAGTGAATAGAAACAAATCTACCCTGTGGGTCATTCACAATCTTAATAAGGGAAAAGGGGATTTTCCTAGAAATCAGAATCAGAATGCCACCACTCTGGGTAGAGCTCCCTGCGGAAAAGACCTGACCTACTTGTTGTCGGTGCATCCAAATTGATTCAGAATCCAAAAGATGCGATTCCTGGACAAACATCACATCTATTGATAATAAGGCTAAATGTTTCAGTACTTTGTATCTTTTCAGTTGTTTCCTGAAACCTTTCACATTCCATGTAGCCTTCTTAATCATCCTTACCATAACACATCAAAATAGGAAATAAAAGGAAACTACTCTGGACCCATGAATTAGCCAGAAATAGACCAATCCAGTTGACAGTGTTGAAGATATTACCCCTCTGTGCACCCTTACAATGTTTACCTTCCTTGCCCCTCCCAGATAACCCATTCGACTAAGAATCCTGAGTGGAGTAAAAGACTCAACCCTGCCCACCAAATTCCCCATACTGTTACAGACTGTGTTCCACAATTCACCCTCATCATAGCTCCCTCCCTCCAGCCAGCTCTAATTGTCCCTTAAAATAAAAAGAAAGGTTGAGATAAACATCTAATTATAAGAATTATATATGCAGAGGGTATACCCTTCTGTTACTTATTAATTGAAAGTGTAATCTGGATCCCTAATGATATCTTTAACTACGTTTCCTAATCCTACTCACTATTTGTAAAACTACTACTCAACTAATCAATAAACAATAATAAATCAGAAACTCATTTGCCGCCCAAGATCTGACGCAACTCATCACCCAGCCCACAAGACTTAACCCTAAGAGTAGTACCAACACCCTTCTGGATGTTATTATAACTAACCGACCCCATAATATCCAAAACATCCAGGTCCTCCCAGACTCCCTAAGTGACCACTCCCCTATCCTATTTCATTGGGTAGTCCCCAATCCCAAACCCAAAGCCCAGACCACCTCTGCAGGCCCCTCCAACCTGGTGGGCTGAAAAACTAAACACTCCTCACCCAGATAAACTGGTCCCCATTCAGCATGCAACCAACATTGACACTGCCCTCACTTCTTCACTCACACCTTCAACATGGCCTGTGATCTCTTTGCACCCTTCACCAAAATCTGGTCCAAAAAACAGAACGCACCCTGGGTTAGCCCAGCCCTCCTACAATTACTTAGAAACAGGGATAACCTCTGGCACCTTGCCACTGAAACAGGTCATCTGTCTGATAGGCAAGCCTACAATGCAGCCTGGAATAAGTGCTAATGGGCCATAAGGAAAGCCAAGGCAGACCATTACCAGGCCTCCCTTACCTCCTCCTGGGGCTCAGCCCGGACTTTCTGGGATAATATTAAGCAACTTAATGGTAAAGCTTGCTCCCCTGCCCCATCCCAGCTCACTAGAAATGGCATTACCTCCACCGAGCCTGCCACCATAGCTAACTGGTTCAACACCACTTTCACTGACCTTAGCTCAGTCCTCCCTAGTAATTTCTTTGACCCTCCCCCCAACCAACCTCCCTGTCCTCCAGCACCCCAGCTTCCACCTCGAAAGATTTCCACCTGGGAAGCCAGACCCATCTAATCAAAGCTCTCAATGGCAACAATCCCGGCAGTGACTCACTGGACCCCAGCATCCTCAGGCTGGTGCTAGATGAAGTCCTTGCCCACTCACCAGCCTAATTAACCAGTCACTCTGCCTGGGACAATTTCCCACAGCTTGAAAAACAGCCATTATCACACCTATTCATAAAGGCGACAGGTCATTGGCCAACAACTACGGCCAATCTCATCCCCCCTCAAAAGCCCTGGAGAAACTGGTGGCCATTCAAATCACTGATTATCTGGCTAAGCATAACATTTTATGCCCAGAGCAACATGGCTTCCATGCTGGTCACAGTACCAGCACTGCCCTTATTGAATTCTCCAACTTTCTACACTCCTCCTTGGATACCAGCTCCCTAGCTGGTGCAGTGTTCATCGACCTCTCAAAGGCTTTCGACACCGTCTCTCATCCACTTCTGCTGAATGCACTCTGCCCACACTGGTCTCTCAGCTGGCCCCCTAGCATGGTGCGCTAGCTATCTTGACACTCAATCTCAGTGTGTAAAAATTAATAGCACACTCTCCGATACACGTCCCATTCTCTCTCTGGGGTCCCCTAAGGCTCCATCCTGGGCCCCCTTCTCTTCTCGCTCTATCTGAACACCCTGCCCAGTGCATGCCCTTGCAAAATTCTACTGTATGCAGATGACGCTGTCCTTTTTGCCACCCACCACAATCCCATCTCCCTACAGGACTCCCTACAGCAGTCTTTCAACAGTGCCGAGGCTTGGTTTAAGGAGTGCAGACTCGTCATCAATCTTAATAAAACCAAAGCTATGCTCTTTTCCTACCCCCAAAACAAAGCTAGCAACCACCCACTCTATATCCTTCGAAGTACCAATCAGCCACTGGAACAAGTCTGCTCCTACAAATACCTTGGGGTTACCTTCGACTCAGCCCTCACATTTCACAACCACATCGATGCCCTAACATCCGCCACTAACACACGGCTTGGCATCCTCTTCTGCCATAGAACCTGCCTTCCCCCAAATGCTCTCCAGCTCGCTGTTACATCATCTGTTCTGTCCCTTGCAGACTATGGTCTACCAGTATATGGTGCTGCCGACACCACTGCACTCAACAAAATTCACTTAACTATGAATAAAGCCTGCAGATTGATTACTGGTGCCCCCAGGCTCACACACACCTGTCAGCTGTATGTCGAGGCTAACCTGCTTACCCTGGATGAACGGCTCCGATACCAAACCTGTCTCCTCACAAAAAAACCCTACTCGGGCTGTCCCCCCACAGAATGCTTGGCATCCATCCACCAGAGCCCTCCCACTATTGCAACACGGTCTTCCTACAAGACCACTCTAAAGGTCCCCAGATCAAGAACCAGCCATTGCCAGAGGTCCTTCTGCTATAGAGCCCCAACCTGGTTTAACTCTCTCCCTGCCCCCATCACCAATGCCACCACCATCTCCAAGTTCAAAACCACCCTTCAGAACCACATCATCAGCACTCATAACTGCTCCTGTCTCTGAACATAGCCTCCACCTCTGCTTCTCTTGACAACGCCCCCCGGGCAGCTCTCCACCTAGCCATCCCCACCACCACTTCCCTGTACACCGTGCCTATGTTTAACCTGGCCAGTGCCAGATGTTTAGGTGTTTACCAACTAGATTGCTCACTTGATACCAACTTGTGTAACACCTGTTATCAATTACATGTACCCTGTAACCTAATTGTATTTGTCTGACCACAGTGTGACGTGGCGCCTCTGTTGAATGCCTATTGTTTTGCAAATCTATGCTATGTAACCAAAAACACAATGTATGTCTTTATGTGATGAAGTACCTTTGGAAATGAGCCTCTGGCTCAAAGGTTGTAAACTGATTCTTAGAAATAAATAAAATAAATAAATGATCGGGAGACCTGTGTTAAAGTTTCAGTAAAATGAAAAAATACCAATCAAAACAGTGGGGTCTCCACGAAGAACAAACAGCCTTGAATATATATCTAGAACAGTTTTTCTAAATAAGATGCTTTACTGGCGACCTCTAGCAGCCAATATAATGAACTGCCCAAAACCAAAAGCTTGATTAACCTGTAACATTGTGGTCACCTGTAGTGTGAATGTAGTTGGTAAAAATAAATCAGAAGTAAATCCATATTTATAGTTTACAGATAGCGCCTATGTGGTCTAGGAGCACAATGCAAGAAAAACAATGAAAAAGTCTCCAAAGAAAAAATTCTTGCCTTCCACCTTCCAGTAGAGCTATGGATTGAACAGAGTGTTTTTATGTCTTATATAGTCCTAACCTCGTTTGCACACTTACTGGGATACAGTTTTTGTAAGTATCATACTGATCTGACATGGACTAATGGGTAATATAGTGAACTGAAGAAAATGAGAGGTCTCATTAAATCAAAACATTGTGCTCACTCATAGTGTGGATGTAGTCGGGAAAACTAGGTCAAAAATGAATCTGTGATTATTGTTGATGGCTGGCGCGTGAATGATTTAGAAACGCTATCCACAAAGACAAGAGAAAAAGACTCCAAAGGAAATATTTTGTCTTCTACCTTCCAGTAGAGCCTTGGTTTGAATGTACCAAATAGAGTTCTGGTATGACTTATATAGTCCAAACCGAGTTCACCCGCATATGGGGATATATTCATGAATTATCAAAGGAGCATTACATCTAATTTGCTGGAATATTCAGATGTACACGTTACCATGGAGCAAGTCAGGTATCCCTGAATAGGTCAGGTAGGGAGGCTTTAAGAGAGGTGAGGGCATTTTCTGGGTCTTCATAGGAATGCCATGTACCTGCCAACAAGACTTGTAGTGTGGCAGGATAATTCATCCAAAATCAAATTCCAGCAGTGATCGATTTGGATTCCAAGGGATAGAAAGCTGTGCGATGTTGCCAGATGGTGGTGGGTAGATTCTGCGCCACCCTAACTTTGGCACCTTCCCAACAAACTTCTTGAATATCCCTTATTTTTGCCAGGAAATGTTGACTCTCTTGATAATTCAGGAAGTGAAAAATAAATGGTCTTGGAGGTGCTCCCATTGGAGGTATTGGCCTAAGAGCTCTGTGTGCTTTTTCAATTACTGTATATACTTGTGACCAAAGGGGGAAGGGCCGGCTATCTTTTACACAAACTTTTGGATAAATAGTATAGCGTCTTGCCCTCCTTCTGATTCACGTAGCCCAATCAGACCCGCATTGTTCCTGCAGCTTCTGCCTTCAAGGTCTTCCACTTTAAGTTCCATTTTTGCAAGTTTCTGCCTAGCCGCTGTTAGCTCAGGATCAATCTTGTTAATACATTTTTCTATAGAAAAGATACGAGCTTCAGAGTCAGAAGTATGCCGAGAGATGTCTTCCAGTGCTTCTGAGACAGCCTTAAACTCAGACATAAGCGATCTCAGTTCATCCTGAAAGGGACAAAATTCTGCAAGAAAACCGGCTAGGGTTAGAGGCTCCATCCGAGTCACTTTGTTTGATGTCTCTGTGGTGTCCATGGTAGTAGAGGGTCTGGGCTTCTTAGGGCCTTTTTCCAGCATCATCAGAGGTGTGCATTTGGGGAGAGCTTTTCTCATCTTGATCTCCATACATGAGTATTCTATAGTATTGAAGGAACAGACCTTTCAGACATCTTCCTAGCAGGTTTTGGAAGTTTTTAACTCAGATTAGCTCAGAAAATGAAGCAAGAAGATGAAAAAGTGGCTGGAGCGAGTACAGGGAGGTAGTGCCTGGCTGCTTGCATCACAAGGTCTCGTGTCAGACAAATCTAATTGACTTCTTTGACTGGGTCACTGAAACAGTGGATGGGCACTAATCAGTGGTCATGGTTTACCTGGACCTCAGCAAGGCCTTTTAATTTGTACCCCAAAAGAGGTTGATCAGGAAGATCTACAAGTTGGCAAGAATTTGATGGAAAGGGAGAAAAACTGACTGAGGGGCAGGACCCAGAGTGTACTGATGGGAGGTGAGCTCTCCAGCACCAGGGAGGTCAACAGTGTGCTCCCACGGAGTATGGTGATCTGACCATTTCTTTTCAATGTCTTCATAAATAATGTTGAGGACAGCATTAGAGGCACAATTTGCCTGTTCATGGATAACATCAAGTTCCGTGGGACAGTGGACACAGCAGAAGGGGTTCAGGGCCAAAGGGATGATCTGGAAAAGCTGAAGAGGTGGTCTGGGATTTGGCAGCTTGGATTCAATGCAAAGACATGCAAGGTTATTCACACTGGGGTCAATAACCTGAGGACTGAGTACAGCCTAGGAGGAATCCAGGTAGATGCATCTGAGGAGGAGATGGACCTGGGTGGGATGACCTGAACCACTCCATGCAGTGTAGAAAAGTGGCAGTTAAGACAAATAAAATGTTGGGTTGCATTGCCAGATGGATCAAAGGTAGGTGAGAGAAGGTGATACCGCACTTGTACAGATCACTGGTGAGGCCAGACTTGGAGTACAGCTTGCAGTACTGCTGCCTGTATCTTAAAAAGCACATATACTTGCTAAAAATGGAAGGCTACCAAAATGATCATGGGCCAGCAGGGTCGGACAACTGTGGAGAAGTTGCAGGCTCAGAACATGTACTTACTGGAGGACAGAAGAGGGAGAAGGGAGGCAGTATGGCGCAGTGGTTTAAGGCTCTGAGCTGCAAATCTGGAGACCTGGGTTTGAATCCCACAGCTCCCACTTGCATACTGTGTGACCCTGAGTAAGTCATTTAACTTTCTCGTGCTCCCAGGTTGCACCTGCAAACAAGATTTCAGCTTAGTGTGTCTCACCTGGTAAAATAATTGGTAAAAAAAAAAAAAAAAAGGACATGATTGAGACCTTCAAGTATTTGAAAGGAATAAATAGTGTGAACAAGGAAGTTTTCTTCAGGCTCAGTGGGATTCAAAATCTGAGGAGACACAGTCTCAGGTTGTGGGGGGTTTAGGAGAGAAGATATGTGGCACTTTTTAACAGAGAGGGTGGTGGCTGGCTGGAATGGCCTTCCTGTAAAGGTGGTTTCATTGAAAATGGTGGGCAACTTCAAGAGATTTGCGGATGGAGTAAAGGGAAAACAGGAGTCAAAAGGAGAGCAGACAAAGGGGAAGGGCTGGTTGTGGGGGCTGGATCAATAGCAGATACTGAGGATCCTGCAATACAAGCAGACTCAATAGACCAAATGTTCTTATTCTGCTGGCTTTGTCATAAAAAAATATGTTTTTTCTCTTTTTTTAGACACAAATGGAAAAAAGGATAAAATGAGAACTTAGTAATCAAGCAACATTACACAGTATAGCAACAATGTGTTACCTCAAGTGACGTCACCACCACTTCTCAACAAATGGACAGAAAATTGAAACTGGAATACGAGATGACAGTGACACACATGAAAATAATAAAATGCTGGCCTGCAGCCACACAAGTGATACATTTAGCTAGTGACTAACTTGCTATATCAATCTTTGTACAACACACAGGCCTTTCTTTGAAAAGTTTTTTTTCCAAAAAGTAATGAAAATTAATATGTGTCTGTTTTTGTGCTACTGTATTATGAACAATTACTGTATCTGCCACTGGCCCTGTTAGAACACTATTATAATAAAATGTTTTTTAGCCGGCATGGCAATCAAAGCTGGATGGCAGATGTGACAGAAGATGAAGATCAGAGACTGTTGTAGTTATTACACACAAAAAGGTACACTGCAGAGTCAGATAGCTTCCTTCTAACAGTTGAATAAAGTCTGACTGCCAGTAGACAACTGCTTATCACAGTCAGTGACAAAGGACATGCTCAGCACACAGACAGAAAAGGAGATGAGCCCAAAGCAATTTTAAACAGTAAAACAGAGACATGAAAGAGCATGGAATAGTATTGAAACTGTTGCAGTTAACATTCAATCTAGCTACAAAGAAAGCTTGACCTGTAGATCCCTTCTGGTCACTGTGAAGTGTGTAGATAGGAGAGCAGCCCTGTTCAGTCCTTATCACACCAACACAATAGACACATTTTTTTAAACACAGCTGAGATGTGATAAAGTAGCAAAAAGTAAATCATAGCATAAAGTCTCAGTCCTTCAGGAAGAATCTATCAGCACTCATACAGCATAAAACTCACATGAGGCACATCCCACTTTATTCCCAGGTGCGTATTTAAGGTACAAAACCTGAATACCACTTAATGCAAATTTGGCTTTAGTTTTTTATGATTCTATTGTCTGCATCTATAGAGAGATTCTTATTCAGATATGGAGTTATCCAGCAGGGGTAACATTTGGAGAGATGCAAGCATTCATCTTCACAACTCTATGTGCACAACATGATGCAGATGTTTTGGCATGATGACACCTTCTTCAGAGCTACATTAAAGCCAAATTAGCTGTTGTAGTAAGGGGTAACCTGTTTTTGCACTTACAATAAATGTAAATGAATTAAGTTAGATGCTTCTTATATGACTTTTGTGCTGTGTGAGTGCTGATAGAGTTGTCCTCAGGGACTGAGGGACTGGCATTTTGTGTTATGGTTTCTTCTGCTATCTTGCTCCACACTTGACTTGTGGAATACAACAGTAAGTTGTTACTAGCAGTGTGGTGTTCTGTTGCTACAATATTTACCAAATGAAAAAAAAATACTCAGTATTATGTACTATAATATAAACAACCACCATGAAAAAAAATCTGGGGAAAAGTAGTAAAAACATGCTACTTCCAGCAGGATCCATCCAGTCCGATGTGCACAGCATGTAATCAGATGAAAACAGTGATGTCAAGGCACTAGAACACTCAAGAAGTAATCACTTCCTGTACTGCATGACTGTGCCGATGGTCAGGTAATCAGATCAGAAGAAAGTTATCTAACCTAAGGATGTTATCTAGCCACTGGGGAAACTGGAATCAGCATTATTTGGCTTACTCAAGTAGTTGGAAAATGCTGTATCCAGCCTTATCCTGCAACTGTTCACATTATCTGAGCATCACTAGTTTCTGATATAAGACTAGTTTAAAAAAAACAGGAGGGAGAGAGAGAGAGAGAAACAATCTATTATGCACATAAAGGAGGTGGTGGAGCCAGTGAGGGAGAGACAGAAGGCCTTAAAAAATACAGGACCAGTCAGACCAATTAAACCAGAAGAGTGTAGCAGACGAGGATGAGAAGCGCCAACAAAAGGATTAGGAAGGTAAAGATGGAAGCAGAGGTAAGGATAGGGGAGGGGTAAAGAAGAAGAAGAAGGCAATCTTATGCTACATTGGGAGAAAGTGCAAATCCAAGCAAGCTGGGGAGAGTTAGACTGCAGAGTGGTGAAGTATGAGTAGAGGAAGATATGGTTATGGTAAGGTAGAAATACTAAATGATGTTTTATTTGTGGGGGCTTAGTATTCATAGCAGAGCATAATGGGACACTACCTGAATGTGGTTTCAATTCTAGAAGGGTTGAGATGTCAAATTTAACATGGAGCCAATCACTGAAGAGGGGGTGCTGAGGGTCTAAGTGCTCTGACAATTGACACATCAATGAGCTTGAACAGGTTGCACCCTAGTGTATTAAAATAAATGTAGCAGGATGAAGTTCTCCCACTGGAAGGCCTTTTCAACTGTTTCCTAAAAACAGGAGTGCTGCCAATGGATTGGAAGCCAGCTGATGTGAAACCTCTGCACAACAGAAGGAACAGGGATGAACTGGGGAACTATAGAGCCATCAATCTGAGATTTATGATGGACAAATTACTTGAGCTCATTATTAAGCATTTACTTCAAACTGCCCTTCACATCTGGTAAACCACAATTGGGAGCTAAGTCTTTGATTTCAGAAGGGCTGACTTCAATAGGTTGAAAGAACTGGACAGGGATAAGTTAGTAGAGATGGACAACATACTGTGCATGGGGTAGAAAACAGATGGGAGGCAATTAACGGGGCCATTCTTGGAGCATCTAAGCTTTACAATAGAACATTAACCATGAAGAACAGGTTCATGGGACCACTGTGGATCTCAGCATGGGTCAATGAAACATTAAAGGCCAAAAAAAAGGCCTTCTACAAATTTAAAGAAAAGCTGGGGAAGGAAGAATGGGGTGATATTTGCTGAAAAACAGGATGGCAAAGATTGTAGTCAGGGAGGCAAAAGCAGACACAGAGCTGCATATTACGGGGGGGGCAGGAATGGAGAAAACAGTTCTTCAGGTGTATAAGTGAAACAAGGTAGAAAATAGGTGTCATTGTAAGGCTAACCAAGGGGTACAGGGTGATTGAGGTGGACAAACAAAAGGCAACTGGCCTAAATGATTACATTTACTCAGATTTTGCAAGGGAGGACAATGTGCCCTTGCCAGAAAGTGGCATCAATGTGGCCATCAAGCAGGTCCCGCTGATGAAGCAGTCAGCATTCACTAGTGAAAGGGTCCTGAAAGGGCTGAAAGCCCTTAAGAGTGGTAATGTTGCAGGACCAGATAGGTTGCATCCAAGGATACTCAGGGAATTGGCAGTGGTACTAGCTGATCCTCTGATAGGTCTGTTCAACAACTGTCTAAGAAAAGGTGTAATCCTGAAGGGTTGGTGAATTGCAAACATAGTTCCACTCCACAGAGGTGGGAACAAAGAACAAGAAGGGAACTATGAGCCTATAATTCTTACAGTACATCTATTGTAGCTAAGTTAATGGAGTCATTGATGAAGGAGAATCTTGTGGACTTCTTGAAGAGTAATGGTTTCCAGGACAGTAAACAGCATGAAGTCACAGCAGGGAGGTCTAGTCAGATTAATCTGATAGTTTTCTTTGTCTGAGTGAGGTGAGCACTGGAAAGGGGCCATGCTGTGGATCTGCTCTACTTCACCTTCAGAAAGGCTTTTTACTCAGTGCCTCACAGATGCTTGCTGAAGAAAATGGAGGATCTGTGGGTAGTTAAGATAATAGGAAGCTGTGTAGAAAACTGGTTAAATGGGATGCAACAGAGAATAGTGGTCAAGGGGGATAAATCAAAAAAGAGGTAGGTGATGAGCAGGATTCCACATGGATCTGTCCTGGGGCTGGTTCTCTTCAACATGTTTGTCAGTGACATTGGTGAGGGGGTTCAGGGCAGGTTGTGTCTCTTCACAGGTGACACTAAGCTCTGTGGGAGGGGGGACAGTGAGGTGGGAATAAAGAAAATGCAGATGAACTTACAAAAGCTGCAGGTGTGGTCAAGGGTTTGGCAGTTAAAATTTAATGCCAAAAAGTTTAAGATGATGCACCTTGGGAACTGGGTCCTTAAGATGGAGTACTGGAAGGGAGGGGTGAGACTCAGTACCATGACTGAAGAATGAGACATTGGAGTTATCATAAGTGGCTCTCCAAAGCAATCAAGTCAGTGCAACAAGGCATATAGCACAGCAAGTAGAAGGCAAGGTTGTATCGGGAGGGGAACTGAAAGCAGAAAAAGAGGTAACACTCCACCTGTATAGATCTTTGGTGATGCCACACCTGGAGTACTGTGCCCAGTTCTGTATTCCTCACCTCAAGAAGGGTAGGGATAGTCTGGAGAGAGTGCAGCACCAAACAACAAACATGATCCAGAGCTAGCTGAGCAGACACTATGAAAAGTGTCTCAAGGTGCTGAAAATGTACTCACTGGAAACCAGAAGGGAGAAAGGAAATATAATAGAACCCTTAAAATTCCTAAATGAAATTAACAGGGTGAACTTTGGGGAACTATTTAATTTGAATACTGGCTTATGGTCACATGATCATGAATGGAAACTAGTAGGAGGGAGGTCCAGGAGGGATCTGAAGAAGTATTATTTTACAGAAATGGTAGGGGAGATGTCGAACAGGCTACCATCCAAAGTGGTGGGTGCTAAAATCATTAGAGGTTTTAAGCATAATTGGGACAGATTGAAGGGTATTGGGGTTGCTTGGGGCATCAGCTATGGAAAGGAGAATGAGAGTGAGAGTATCAGATATGAGGAGAAGAATGATGGATGGGAGAACTAGGACCCTGGAGGATTAGTAGGTTGCAAGGTAAAACAGGGAATTCAGCAAGACTGGATGGACCTTTGGTCATTTTCTGCTGTCATTGTCTCTGTTTTTATGTATGGAGAAGGAGGTAGAATTACTGGTTGCCAATAGAATTTAGGACAAAAAACAACATGAATTCACAATGGGGAGGTTATGTCAGACAAATGTGATAACTTTATTGACTTGGTTATGAAGGCAGAAAACACAGGACAGGTGGTGTGAGTATTATATCTGGACATTAACAAAGCCTTCATCTAAGTCTCACATGGGAGAGTGGTTAAGGAATAAAAAGACCTGTGGGTGGGGAGGGCAAATATTACGGGATGGGTCATGAACTGCATGGGTGGGAGAACACAAAGGTTAGTATGAAATATGAAGTTCTTGGAGGCAAAGGAAATGACCAGTGTGGTTCCTCTGACTCAGTTCTTTTGAACATCTTTATTTGTGACAACAGGGAGGTGATCCAAGGGAAGTTGTACTTATTTTGTAGATAACACAAAAATCTATGGTAGAGTGGGCAGAAACATGGGTCTTAGGAAATTGAGCAAAGTTCTGAAGAGACTAGAGAAATTAAGGTCATGGCAACTAAAAATACAATGCAAAAAATGCAAAATTGTGTATGTAGCAGTCAGGAACCCAAAACCAGCATACAGAAAGGGTGATGTAGTATTAGAAAACATGACATAGGAGAAGGAACTAGTTATCTTAATAACAAACAGATTATAGCAGTCAGCAAAGTGTAAAAGAATAATGAGAAAATCTAATACTGTTGTATGTCGGGGTGCATATGCAGGAGATCAACAGCAGATGAAAGGAGGTGATCCTACCACAGTAGATTTCTCTGCTGCAACTGCTTTTGGAATACTGCGCAGTTGTGGTGTACACATTTGAAAAAAGAGAAGGGTAGGTTTGTGGGGTTCAGAAGAGGGCAACAAAAATTACTGAACTGCTAGCAAGTGAAGTCATATATGAAGAGGCTTAAGGATATCAAGATGTATATGCTGTGGACCAGGACAGGGAGGAGACATGTCTGAAATATTCAAACATCATCCAGTGATAAACAAGGTAGACAGTAGGAAACTATTCACAATGAGGGGGAACATGGGCACAAGAGGATACACAAAGACAGTGGAAGTGAGATATAGAAACAAGGAAACAGAATTTGTAGACAGAAAAGGATCACTTGGCCCACTGCACAGATGTTTGCTGCTTGAAGTGCCACTGCAGACAATAACTGGTTTCCCATAGCAATCCCTCCTCTCTGCCTATTCTCTAATATACTCCTATGTTCATCCCATACATGATTCACTCCAGACACTGTTTTCACCTCCACCACCTCAGCCGGCAGTCTGTTCTAGGCACATAATCTAGTAGTACATTTAGCAAGAATGTGAGAAAGTATTTCTTTTCAGAGAGGGTGTTTGATAAATGGAACAGGGTGCAGAAGGGGCTGGTATTCACCAAATCAGTGAATTGATTCAGGCAAGCGTGGAACAAGCATTTAGGGTTAGTGTGGAAAGCAGATGAGGATGATGTGGTGGAAGGGATATTGCATGACCATTAAGGCATGCACATCATACTATGCTGAAGTTAGAGCATGGTAGATTAGTAGGGTCACTAGGCCTTTTTCTGTCAATGATGTCTAATTTTTTTCTCTTTACTTGCAATTCCATCTGATTGTTGGATTGTGTTTTGCTCTGCTAGAAACATTATAGTTGTGTTGTAGCACCACTATAGTTAGAGTTGAACTGGAGTTTCTATGTCACACTTGAAATTTTGCAATTTAATATATTCACAACAGTTCAACATATTTGCACTAAATTTTGCATGTGCAGTCTCGTGTGATAGATCTCTGAATATGCCAAGTTTTATTCTGGTCAGATATGCAGTTTGCAAGATTTAGATAGTAAAAGCAGTTAATTTGTTTGCAGTTTTTTTTTCTCCACTGGTTTGAATGGGATTTGCTTTGCAGTTGGCTACAGCCCAAACAGTTTAGAATTTTGGTCTGAAATGTTCAGGGTAGAAGGGACTGACTCACAGATGTGCCTTTTGCTGGTTTGTTGAAAAAATATTAATTGTTCCAAAGTTATTCTGATTTAAAATGTTCATAAATTAGTTCTAAGCATGCTCAGTAAGCACCTCAAGATAACTACTTGATATGAAAAAATAACTATTTTTTCATATGACATCATCCTTTTTCATTTCAGGAAAATCCTTTTTTGTATCGCCACCATCTTGTTTTCAGTTTTGCCTAAGAAATTCAAATTTGGATACTCCCACAAATAATATTCTGGGGAGGGGTCAACACATGTAGCTTGCTTATTGGGACCCCCTTAGCTGCATTTTGTACTTTACTGCTTGTGAAATTCCCCCAAAATGTGTTTTTAAACATTGAAATTCTTTTTTCATATCAGAGTCATACAAAATAAGATCTTGTTTCATATGAAGACTCATGAAAAAAGATATTTTTTCATATGGGAAATCAATGTACAGTATTTCAATGGGATTTTCAACTTTGATGCATAACTTTGCCATTTTTGCATATTTTGACACCAAATTTTCAACATAACATATTTGAGATCCCTCCTCATGAACAATGAGGGTGTCATATCATAAATTCTGCCCAAAAAACAATTGCACAGTCTGTTGGCAAAATCAAATTCCAGGTGGGATTTCGAAGTTTCCACCATACTTGTTCATGAGATGGGGTCATGAGAAGGTATGTCGAACATTTGGGGTTAAAATATGTTAAAATGGCCAAGTTGTGCACATTTCAGTATTCTCATTCATAACTGCTAATTTTCAATATTTTAACCACAAATTATCAATATAGCCATTTCTTTATACCATTTCATGAATGTGACAGCTGCCATTTCTCAAATCTTGCACAAAATGTCTTTTCTTTCCTTTGTCAGAGAATTACGCTGTGGTGGTGTGGAATGCAGTCTTGGCAGGGATTTTGCAGGCAAGTTTGCATGCATGATCTTGAGTGGTATATCTCTGAATGTGCCAAGTTTCATTTTGGTCAAATGTGTGATTTCTAAGATATGGATAGTAGAAAAATTGAATTTTTTTATAGTGTTTTTCCCATTGGTTTGAATGAGATTTTCTTAGAATTTGGCTACAACCCAAATGGCTTGGAATTTTGTTCTGAATTTTCAGGGTAGAAAGGAACTGACTCACAGACATGCCTTTTGCTGGATCAGTGAAAAATATTAGACCATTCCAAAGTTATTCTGATTTAAAATGTTCATGATTTGGGTTCTGAGCATGCTCAGTAAGCACCTCAAATTAGCTGCATAAAATAAAAAAAGAGTTATTTTGTTGTATTGACATCATCCTTTTTCATTTAAGGAAAATCCTTTTTCAATTAGTAGTCATCTTGTTTTCACTTTTGCCTCAAAATTCAAATTAAGAAAGCCCCAAAAATGATATACTGGTGAGGAACCGATACATGTAGCTTGCCTATCAGGACCCATTAGATGGGTTCTGCACTTATCTGTAACAGAAATCCCCTTAAAAATGTTTTTTTAACATTATAAATCTTGTTTCGAATCTCGTTATATGAAGCAAGATCGTGTTTCATATGAAGAGATTCTAAACAAGTTCTTTTTTCTTATGTGGAATCAATGTATTTCAATGGGGTTTTCAACTTTTCGGCATACCACACATGTAGCTTGCTTATCATGACCCCCCTTAGCTGGATTCTGCACTTATGACCTCCTTAGCTGGATTCTGCACTTATCTGTTACAGAAATCCTTTTAAAATATGTTTCTTAACATTATAAATATTGTTTCATATCATGTAATACAAAACAACATCTTGTTTCGTATGATGAGATTCAAAACAAGTTCTTTTCTCATATGGGGAATCAATGTATTTCAATGGAGTTTTCAACTTTTGTGCATGACTTTTCCATTTTTATTTTCATATTTGTGCACCAAATTTTCAACATGGCTTTTATGAGACCCCTTCTCATGAACAGTGCAGTGGAAGTAAGCAAATCTCTCTGGAAAGGCGATTTCACAGTCACTTATCGAAATCACCTTTTGGGTGGGATTTGAAAATGTTCACTGCCCTTCTTCATCAGGTGGGGTCATTAGACAGCTATGTTGGGAGGTGTAGTCCCAAGAGACAGTCCTGAGGACCCCACATTGCATCATTTCCTGGGGACAACAGCTGGGTTAGTAAGGAGCTGTGGACTAGTGCAGTGATTATTTGCCACTCTGCTCCTTCTGTTCACCTTCTTGAGCCCTCACAAGTGCAGATTAGCTGCTTTTAGTAGATTTTAAGGAGACACTAAAAGAATGAGTGCTCCATGGAGATCACATGACAGATGGATTTCTGGCTGTGCTGGGATGAAATTCAGATCCCCGAGTGGCAGGGCGAGCTTGTGCAGGGTGCTTGATCGGCACACACAAAGATGCACCCTAAGACATGTGCAGCATGTCTGTGCATGTCTGCAGTGTCTGCAGGGGAAGCCAGGGAAATGGATCAACAGTTGTTGCAGTAAGAAAGAGAGTATCAAGCAGGTAGCAATGAGCAACATGGATTCCAATGTAGTGTATCTAGAAGGTGGGAGTATAGGCATTAGATATATAACATGCAGGAAATTTAGCACGGAATTAGCAAATGAAGTGCTAATCTATATATGTAGTGAATATGTGGAAATAAAAGACTCAAGACAGAAACTGTTAGAGGCTGACATGAGAATAGTAACATTGGGTCAGGAAAAGATACTGCAAGTTGCTGGAATCAGTTTGTCATAAAACGAGAATACTAAACTTGGGCCCAAAGAGGTAAATTGGAAGAGAGGTAGGGGAGCTGAAAGTGATGACACCGGTTATGAAACAGAACAATTGGGTATTGGTATAGCACTTGAGAATAAATATGAGCCTTTATTACTGCTAGAAGAGGAAAGTGAGCAGAATTCAGAGGCTGGAAAGGAGCAGGAAGGAGGAAATGAAATAGGTTCAGTAGCAGATATACATCCCACTCAGTATGATAGCATACCAGTAAATAGTAGTTCTGAGGCCATAACAACAGAGCAAAATGAAACACCTATTATGACTAATGACATTTACATGAGACAGGGCAACAGTACTAGTACAAAGATAAAGACAAAATCAATGCAGGAAAACAAGATCAATAATAAGAAATTGCTTATGGAGTTTGAGGACAATGTTCCAAACAGCAGTTGTGAGAGTGGTCCAAATGAGGTGGATAGGAGTAGTGTAAAAATTGTATATGTTTTAGGAGACTCAATTATAAAATACACCAATAGATATACAACTTATGTGAATAAAGAAGCTGTAACTTCAAGTCATTTTTCTGGGGCAAAGATTGGGGATATCAAGAACATGTTTAAAGATATCATTAAAGAGAAAAATGGTGGTGCAACTATAATACAACATGCTAGACTCAATAATGTAAGAAGGCAAAGTGCACCAGAAATAATTGCGGAATTTAAGGAAGCAACATTTTTAAATTGTGAAATACTGTTTTTGAAGATATTGCCAGTCCCCAGAGCAGGACATCTATATTTATAAAAAGTAAAGGAGATTAATAACTGGCTATGACAATGGACCTTATAGGAAAATGTAGGATGCATAAAACATTAGGAAGACTACATTGATAGAGCAGAATATTATAGTATTGATGGGCTATAAATGAGTAAACAGGGAAGTAGAAAATTAGGACTGACATTAAAAGAACATGTAGGGAAATGTTTAAACCAAAAGTGATGGGGAGAGGAGAATTGAAGCATGCCAGTGCAAAAAAGCATAAAAACACCAGCCTAACTGTAAAAGGGCAGGTTGGAACAAAAATGTGGCCATTAAATGCAACAAGTTTAAACAATAGTAAAAAGTCAGAATTAGAGGCCCTACTGTTCAAAGAAAATGTGGATATTTGTATAATAACTGAGATGTGGTGAGACAAAAATATTAAATGGGACAGAGAAACAAATGGTTACAACTTATTCTACAAAGATAGACAATATAAAAAAGGTGGGAGTGTGGCTGTCTATCCCAAAAATGATGTTAATACTGCATTATGGACTAAACTATCTGAGTCTAAAATTGAATCCTTATGGCTCACTGTCCAAAGACCATTAGAGAAACAATTATTTGTAGGAGTTGACTATAGACCATTATCAACTACAAGGAACATAGACAGTGCCATTGAATCTGAAATATCAGAAATGGCTTTGATGGGAGATGTATTAGTCACAGATTTCAATTATCCAGAGATGAACTGGGGACAACAGATTGATATAGATATTAGTCACCATCATTTCATGGACATGATACTACATATAGGTCTACATCAATTGGTTTATGTACCTACAAAAGGTAATAATATTTTAGATTTGGTTTTAGCAGATTTTAAGAAAATTGTTAGTAAAATAAAAATTAGGGAGCAACTAAGTAACAGTGACCATAACATCACTGAATTTATAATTTCAAAATGGTTACTGCAGAAAGTTAGAAGCTTGACCATAATTAAAGACTATGCAAAAGCTGACTTTGATGGAGTAAAAAAAGAGTTGTATAAATTGCATTGGTTAGTTGAATTAGAGGGGAAAAAAATATAAATGATATGTGGCTGATACTCAAAAGTAAACTACTAATGTTGGAGGATAAATGTGTACCATATTTAAAATTATATTCCAAAAAAGGTAAATGTCCTGTATGGTACACAAGTAGAATTCTGAAGTTGAGTACATTAAAAAGGAAAGCGTATAATATAATGAAGGAAAATAACTCAGAAGCTAATGTTGCACAACATAAGGCATACTTAAACAAGCATTTGTCAATGCCGAATGTTTGCTTGCTGGCATTGGCATTGGTAGTGCAGAAGTTACAGAGCTGCATAATAGGAATGGCAGTGAAGTATTAAACTGAAGCCCACCCCATCACCACCCTGCAGAGAGTGACAGGCATTGGGGTGTGTCTTTGGGTCGTCAGGCATAACTGCCACACCATTTCACCACAACCTATCCTGCAGACACTGACAAGTGTCACGGTGTGCCTTAAGGGTCTTTGGCCCTTATAGCACCCATTCCATCAGGAAATATGATGAGATGGGTGCAGTATAGGAGAATGGGGTGAACTTTGGGGCCGAAGAGTCCAAGGCATACCTCGATGCATCTCACTGGCTGCAGGGTGTGGAATTGTATGAGCAGTACAGGCAAGAATCCCAAGTCACACCCCTGATGCCAGTCATTCTCTACAGGGTGGGGCATTATGGTTGGAAACCCTAACAGCTCAGGCATTCGTTGGTATTTTCGCCCCAAATTTTCAACATTTTTTTTTGAGACCCCCACCTCATGAACAGTGGCAATATCAGTTTATTAGCCGAAAGCTGCTAATGCACAGCGACTACGGCATTTAGCACCACAGGTGCAAAAACACATTCTGAACAGGATGTGAAAAATGACAGCTGTACTGTTCATGGGGAGGTGGAAAAATGGCAATGTTGCAAATCTGCAGTAAAAATATTAAAAAAACTGGTGAAGTCACGAGCGTGCATAGAAACTGTGCAACACACACCCGTAATGTGATTAGTGTGGGTATTTTTTACAGCAGATTGTCAACACAGGCATTTTGGGACCTCCGATCATGAACAGTGTCACTGTGATTTTCTTTATCTGTCCCGAACAATGATTTCCCACAGCGACCACACATCTCTGCACTGAAAGTGTGAAAACACATTTCGACCATGTTGTGAAAATTGACAGCTGTACTGTTCATAAGGAAGTGTGGAAAAATGCAACTGGTGAAAATCTGGACTGAAAATATTACAAAGTCATGAACTTATGAGGGTGCATGGAAACTGCGCGCAATGCTGACTCATAACACAATCATTTTATGGAGTTTTGTCACCAAATTTTCAACATAGCCATTTTAAGACCTCTGCTCATGACCAGTGTAACTGTGATTTTCTTAATCTGTCCCAAATATTGCTTTCGCACACCGACTGCACCATTGTGCGCTACATGTGCGGAAACACATTTTGGGTGACATGTGAAAAATGGCAACTGTACTGTTCATAAGGAAGTGTAATAAAATGTCAATGTGGAAAATCGGGAGTGAAAATATAGAAACTTCGCAAACTTACGAGCAGGCATAGGAACAGCGCAACGCACGCTCATAAAACAGTAATTTTTAGGAATTTTTTTCACCAAATTTTCAACATAGCCATTTTAAGACCTCTGCTCATGAACAGTGTCACCGTGATTTTCTTAATGTGTTCCATACATTGATTTCGCACACCGACTGAGCCATTGTGCACTACATGGGCAGAAACATGTTTTGGGCAAGATGTGAAAAATGACAGCTGTACTGCTCATAAGGAAGTGTAATAAAATGGCAATGTTGAAAATCTGGGTGAAAATATTGAAAATTTGCAAACTTACATGTATGGTAGGAACTGCACAATACGCACTCGTAAAACAGTCATTTTTAGGAATTTTTTCACCAAATTTTCAACATAGCCATTTTAAGACCTCTGCTCATGAACAGTGTCACTGTGATTTTCTTAATCTGTCCCAAATATTGCTTTCGCACACCGACTGCGCCATTGTGCACTACATGGGTGGAAACACGTTTTGGGCAAGATGTGAAAAATGACAGCTGTACTGCTTATAAGGAAGTGCAATAAAATGGCAATGTTGAAAATCTGGAGTGAAAATATTGAAAATTTGCAAACTTACGAGTGTGCGTGGGAACTGCATAAAGTGTGCTGCAAAACAGTCATTTTAGTAATTTTTCATCAAATTTTCAACATAGCCATTTTAAGACCCTCTACTCATTTTAAGTGTCACTGATTTTCTTAATGTGTCCATACATTGATTTCAAGACACCCCATCGCACCATTGTGCACTACATGGGCGAAACACGTTTTGGCAAGATGTGAAAATGACAGCTAAATTGCTCATAAGGAGGTGTGGTAAAATGGCAATGTTGAAAATCTGAATGAAAATATTGAAAATTCATGAACTTATAAACGCATGAGGAACTGCTCAACGACGCCTTAAAAGTCATTTTTAGGAATTTTTCACCAAATTTTCAACATAGCCATTTTAAGACCTCTGCTCATGAACAGTGTAACTGTGATTTTCTTAATCTGTCCCAAACATTGCTTTTGCACACCGACTGCACCATTGTATGCTACATGTGCGGAAACACATTTTGGGCGACATGTAAAAAATGGCAGCTGTACTGTTCATAAGGAGGTGTGGTAAAATGGCAATGTTGAAAATCTGGAGTGAAAATATTGAAAATTCACAAACTTACGAGTGTGCATAGGAACTGCGCAATGCACGCTCGTAAAACAGTCATTTTTATGAATTTTTCCCCCAAAATTTCAACTTAGGCTTTTTGAGAGCCCATCTTATGAACAGTGACAGTGTTGTTTCATTACTCAGTCCCTAAAGGTGATTTCATGCAGTGACTGCAAAATCACCCTTCAGGCCTGAATAACGCTATGACAGTGCAATAATTCATGAGGAGGGATCCCAAAAACCCCATGTTGAAAATTTGGGCCCAAAATTCCCAGAAATGCCTGAAATATGCAAAAAAGTTGAAAAAACCCTATCTATCCCATTATACAGCTTACATGCATTTCATCAGTTCGTGGTCGGATCTGAAGAGTGCAGAAGCGTTCCCGGTCCACTGAAGATTGTCTCTTCAGAGTCCAGAGGTAAGTATGGGGTGAGGGGGGTGTGGGGAGGCAGGGTGTGCAGTGGGTTGGCGCCGGTTGGGGCAGACACAGTGAGGGACCATTTGTGATTTTCAGGTTTTTTTTTTTTAATGACGATGACGCGGGACGTTTGCCATGCTGGGGTGGGCTCCCAGCGTGGCAGAAAGACAGCTGGTTGGGGGGACGTGGAGCTGACGGTGGATTGGGTACCCCCATCGGCCATAGCATCTGTTGCCATGCTGGGGTGGGCTTCCAGCATGGCATGCTGTACTCGGGGGGGAGACAGTGGATCCGACGGGGTTGGGCACCCCTGTCAGCTATACAATGTGGAACCACACGGGTGGGCACCCGGTGTGGCATATGGAACTGTGTTTGAGGCACAGCAGGCCGGCGAGATTGGGCACCCTGTCGGCTATACTGTGTGTGCGGGGAGGCATCATACAGCATGTGTGTGTGTGTGTGTGTGTGTGGGGAGCCGCGAATGAGCAGGCGATATCTTATTGCTGCTCACTGAAGTGTAGCTCCCCCTTTCAACTGTATGCCACTGCATTTTGGAGCTGTCATAGACAGCTCCAGCAGGCATTGGAGAACTGGGGCCGCACCTGTAAACACACTGACTGAATTGGAAGAGGGCTGACACACCTCCGAAAACTCAAATGATGGCACTATGCTTCTTGCACATGCGTGCAAGCAAACATAAAAACACTAAAGAAAGAAATAAAAAAGGCTAAATGTAGAACTGAAATTAAACTATTGCCTACAAAAGATGGAGGGAAAGGGTTTAATGCATACCTAAGTAATATGAAAAGCAGTGGTTGTAAACTGGGCCCAATTCAAAATAATAATGAGGAAATAAGAGGTCCTAAGGAAATGGTGACAGTATTTAAGGAATACTTAAGTACAGTATATGAAGATAAAATAGATAATAGGGGTTGAATTCAAACCAAAACATATGAATGCTTGAGGCTGGAAACTTCTGTAGAAGAAACAGATGATCTATTGATCAAGCTTAATGTAAGTAAGGCAGCCGGTTTAGACAAGTTAAGTCCAAAATTAATAAAAGAAACTGCTGCCTATATTAAATATCCAGTATCCTATTTGATAAATACATCTTCCTAAACTGGTAAAGTACCTGAAGATTGGAAACAAGCAGTAGTTATTCCATTGTTTAAAAAAGGAAATAGAAATTTAACATCTAATTATAGACCTATAAGTTTGACCCCAATATTGTGTAAAGTTGCAGAGATGGTCTTAAAACACAAAATAAAGGAAAATGTAAAAATACTAAGGTTTGATGATGGCTGTAAACATGGATTTAAACAGAACAGAGGCTGCGAGACAAACTTAATATGCTTCTATGATTATATTTACAGAGAAATGAATAATAATGTACCTGTAGATATAATCTTTTGAGATTTTGAAATGGCTTTTGACAAAGTGCCCCACAACAGCTTGATACAGAAATTAGGAAAATTAGGGACAGATAGTAGAATTAATATAAGAACTAATGATCTGTTGGAAGGGAGAAGTCAGAGGATGAGAGTAGCTGGAAACTTGTCAGACCCCATTGCTGTGACCAGTGGACTACTACAGGAGTCAGTATTGGGGCCAGCTCTATTTTCAATTTATATAAGTGATGTGAATCAATACATAAAAAAGAGATTAGTAAAATTTGCAGATGATTTTAAATTTGGAAGACTAGTGGCAACTGCTGAACAGCAGAATAACTTGAGAATGGATTTAGAGACTTAGACACTATCAAAAGATGGTCAAAGGAAAATAATATGCCTTTAAGTGTGAATAAGTGTAAAGTAATGCATGAGGGGAAGACCACTACAAGACAAATGTATAATTTATATAATAATGAATTACTGATTTCCAAAATGGAAAAAGACTGTGGGATTTGGGATGATGAATACCTAAACTTTAAAACTCAGATAGTGATAGTTATAAAAAAAAAAAAACTTCATGATTAAAAATATACAAAGAGGGTTTGTAAACAAAAGTACACAGTGTTTAGTACCATTGTACAAAATGTTTGTCAGACCCCATTTGGACTATGGTTAACAGTAGTGGAGTCCCCATAAACAGGGTGACACTGATAAAATTGAAAGAATTCAAAGGTGGTATACAAAACTGATAAAGCCTATTAGAACACTCTGTTATGAAGAAAGACTTAGGAAAACTTGACTGTTTACTCTACAAGAGAGGAGAAAGTGGGGTGACCTGATGCTATATAAGATTACAAAAGATGAAAATCTAAGAAAGGATATGGGGATAGAGGTACAAACTAAACGTACTGGACTAAGGATGCATAAACAACAAATAAAATTTGCAGTAAAAAATTATACAAGTTATTTTTCCTTTATTAATAGAACTGTTAGACTATGGAATGCTTTACCATCTAGCATAATAGAAAGAACATCATTGTAGAAGTGTAAGAAAGAGATTGATAAATGAAGCATGCAAAATCAGAGATCTATGTACCATTGATGTGAGGAACGGTGAATATGGGCAGCTAGCCTTCTACCATTCTAATACCCAGTATAAGAACCCAGTATAATTTGGGGTCAAAATATGTTAGCATTCCAAAGTTATGCACATACATTGAAATGTTGTTATGCCTCCTTGTAACTTTTCCAGTCTTATATATTTTGACTCAAAATTGTCAATATACATATCTTTTTACACCACCTCATCAACGTGACAGATGTAATTTTTCAAACCCCAGGCCAAACTGTGTTTTTGCATCAGTGGTGTGCAATGACATTGCTGTGATGCAGAATCACGTTGTGGTGGAGATTTCAAAGTTTTCATTACTGGGTTCATGAAGTGAGGTAATAAGAAGGCTATGCTGTCAACCTCATACCTGTTTTATTACAAATTCAAGGGCTCTGCACTCCCACAGTAACATATATGTAAGCATCAAAGGAAGGATTGGAGCACAGGGCCCAGAGGTCCCTGTAATCCCAAAGGCATATGAGGAAACATTTATACTACAGTATCTCAAAAAGATAGGAAATTCTTTGCAAAAACTTTGTTAATGAACTAGTTAGGGTTAAGGGGACAAAAGTAGGGAAATGTAATGGTAGGGTGTCCAACACTAACACCCCCCCCCCCACCAGACAGCAACGGGAAAACCATTACTGTTTAACTGCTCCTGTGCCTTCGCTAATCAGGTATGGTATGAGCCTTGGGGTTGTCAGCCCAAATGCTCACCCCATTCTCAAATATTCTACACATCTCAGGTTCTTCCATGGTCAAATGGGATGAGCGTTAGGGTTGACAACCCCAAGGCACACCTCATGACTTGATTAGCAAACGTGCAGAAGAGGTGAAACAGTGATGTTTTTTCTTGTTGCTGTCTGGTAGGTGGGGGTGGAGTGTTAGTGTTGGAAACCCTAACATCACATTTCCCCTACATTTGTTGCTTCAACCCTAACTAGTGCATTAACAACATTTTTGCAAAGAATATTCTGTATAGGTATAATCTATATTGCTTTTCTATTCCATATTATAAAATGGGCAGAGAAAATCTTGCATCCTAATTGGTTGTTACCTGTGCATCATATCCAGCTGATGCACAGCTAATAATTGCCTGAAAATCAGAGCTCACTACAAAACATATCAATAAGCCATTTTGATAATCCATGTAAAACAGCCACCATTTGTAACCTGTTAAAAATGAAAACTGTATTCAAAGAAAGAAAAAGGTAATCAGCCCATCATATCAATGTACACTTTGAAATGCTCAGTAAAGAAAATCTAAGCCCTACAAATACATATTTAAGTTTTACCAAAGAAAAAACATTTCTGCTGACATTGTGATGCTGCTTCTCAAAGTCCCCACCCACTCCTGCTGCAGTCCCCACCCACTCCTACTGTGCTGCCATTGGTTGCAGTTCAATTAAAAATAAAAATCAAGGCTTTACATTCTTGCTCCACATACAGTATTAACAGAGTTATATGGTATGTCTATTCAAAGATTTAATAAAACAGCATCTAAAACTGCATCAGCATTCTGACTGCATGTTCGACAAAAACTCACTCACTGTCTCTCTCTCTTTCATCTTTTCTCAGTCAGAACCACAGATTATAATATTTCTATGTCTTGTCTAACAATAGCAGCCAGAGATCAGTCTCTGTCCCCAAAAACTCCACACCAATACGTCGTGTGGGGGTAGTGCTTCTGCATCACATTAGCAATGAAATAAAACCAGTACTACTGATGAGAGTAATGGACAAACTTTTTATTGCACACTAACAATGACGTCATTTTCTAGCAGGCGGATGGACTATTTCATCATAAATTCTCATAATCAGATCTCTATTTTCTATATATAAACATGACATTTCTGACTGTAAAAAGTAAAAACAAAAAGCAGCCCATTTTATAAGTGCAAGAAAATACTTCTGGATGTGTACTGACCAGATATGATTGCAGTTCCAGGGGCTGAAGGCACTGATGGTTCTGTGGCCTCATGTCTCACTATGCCCCTGGATAGGTGGTCACACTTGTTCAGTGCACACCTTGCCATGTCTTGTTGCTTACTTAGCCACCCTTACTTTCCCCAAAAAGAAACTTAAAAATGAGATGTTCTCAAGGCTCTCAGATCTACAGTGAGTTTTGTATTTTACAGGGACTTGGAGCCATCTACAGTGAAATTATTCCCATAGACTTGCATTGGCTATACAAAAATACAGAGCAATTTGGCTTCCAAAGCAAATAATGTGATCGACAAGAAAACAAGAAAATCACACTGCCTTTAGAGGGAAAATGTCAAATTAATCTGGGAGCACTGTGTTCCCAGTTCAGTGAGTACCTGTCATTGTGTGTTCCACTACTTTCTCACAAAATACTTTAATTGGGTACACTGTAAAACAGAAAAATATTACTCACCATAGTGATTTTGTTTATTTTCAGGGATCCAACAATAAGATTTACAGTAGACACCATCTTCCTGCCTATGGTGATGCCACTGCAATAGAACACTATGCTAATATTAAAACTTAGAAAATGGGTAGGGAAAATTCTTGGTTTTGATTGGATAATGGCAACCACCACCCAGTCTGGTATCAGGCAATAGAGACCGGGAAATAATGAGTCCCAGTCTCTGTTGCCTGATTTCATTCTAAAATGCTTCTCCCACAGAATGTTGAATTTTAAACTGCCGACATGTTGTTGTCTCGGTTAGCTAGACATATGGCACTCCTTTCCCATCACTTAATTTCACACCACCCCACTCCCCAGGCAGCATTCAGTTGCTCCATTTGTCCTTTTTCCAAATCTATATTGAACACTATTTAAAAAAAGTGTCAGCATTCAAATTGTAGTTGTTAACACTTCACGTGCTCACCACTACTCCGTGACAGCCCTCTCGCCCTGACTGCAGCCTCGCTTGGCATAAAGACAACGCATAACTTTTTTTTTTTTCAAAAGATAAAGCATTGGAACTATCTCCTTAGCGCATCCTTTGGCTTTTGGTAGCTGAGCTACTGAATTGACTTCAACTGGCCATCGTCCCCGATTCCAGTGACAGCCGGTGCCGATCCCACTTCTATTTTCAGTACACATTTTCTAATAGCGCCACTAGTTCAAGAGCTCCATCGGGAGCTGAAATCTGCATCGGGTCTTAATCGCCACAGAACTCTCCTCGCCGCCCGCCAGCCAGCCACCACAAACAGTCACCGGCTCAAGATCTGCATCAGGGACTTAATCGGCCGCAGGACTCGCGCCCCGCCGCCACCACAAACAGTCACTGGCTCAAGAGTTCCATCGGAGCTGGAATCTACATCGGGACTTAATCGCCACAGGACTCGCCCCCACCACAAACAGTCACCGCTCTCAAGAACTGCATCGAGTTGGAATCTACATCGGGACTTAATCAGCCACAGGACTCGCCTCACTCGCCACAAACAGTCACCGCTCAAGAACTGCATCGAGCTGGAATCTACATCGGGACTTAATCGGCCACAGGACTCACCTCCCCCACAAACAGTCACCGCTCTCAAGAACTGCATCGAGCTGGAATCTACATCGGGACTTAACGGCCACAGGACTCGCCCCCACCCCCGCAGCCACAAACAGTCACCATCTCTCAAGAGCTCCATCGGAGCTGGAATCTGCATCAGTGTGGCCTTAATAGTTGTACAGCCATGGTTTCTAACTCCAATACCCGCTTGGACTTTCTACTTCTAAACAATAATGCGAGGGCAGTCACAATTATAAACAGCACTGAGTTTTCCACTAGAAAACGGTAGCAACAGAAACACAATACCTGTTTTTTATACACTGTCCTCATCGAACATCGATAATATGGTGGCTCACCACCAGCTACTGAACTATTCAGCACATGCTGTCCTGCTCGCTGTACATAACATGCGCGTCACAAAACAGTAAATACATACAACTGTGCGCTGAGGGATTAAAAAGCAAATTAATCAAATATGGACTGGGTCCTTGTGTAACTGCATAACCAGCTTTTTAACTACAGGGTGTCCAATAGGACAAACCTCCTAAAAAAAAAAAAAAAACATTATAATGCAGATGGAGGAACTATTTTAATACAAAACTTAATTTAAATTAATTGTTTGTTAACAATTTTTTATTCAACTTTTTTTTTTATTACAGAGACCATTTTCTAAGAGCAATAATACCCTCCAGAGTGGGCGGTATTGTGCTATACCGGACCTTCCAGGGGCTATAAGGCCCTCCGCCTGCAGCGTCGGGCCTCAGTACGCCCCTGGGCGGTCCGGTATAGCACAATACCGCCCACCCTGTTGGGTATTATTGCTTACACAGAATACAAGTTTAAACTTTGCATGGTGGTCATGCTCCCCCTAGCATTCAATGTCAGATTTGTTTCTATAGCTACATATGTTGAGAAGGGGGATGCCCTTCTAGCTGCAACAGAAGTAGAAGTAATCCTTGTGTGATGTGCCCATATGCCTCTGGCAGGCAGTTTACCAGCATTTTCGCAGCAGAACTGTATGCAGAAGATTGTCTAATGAGAAATAATTTTCCTAGTTGCTGACTTACCTTTTCCCACATCTCAAAAGATAACAAAAAGCTGTATAACCTGGGACCTGATATCCCTTTTCCAGTCAAAGTTGTGACCCATTGCTCTTTTTACATCCAGACAGTGCAGAGGGCTTGCAGCTCATATACCTTCCTGGCAGATGTCATGACAACCAGTAAACTGTTTTCCATGTGACATATTTTAAGTCAGTAGTAGCCATAGGCTTAAACGGAACCTCCATCAACTCAGCAAGACAAATATTCAAGTCCAGTGGAGGATCTTGGTCCGTTACAGAAGAATACAGATAACTGAGGCCTTTAAATAACCTTTTAAAAACAGGTTGTGAGGTCAAGACTTGCCTTTGTCTGATTATGTGTGCGCTTACACTGCTGCCAGATGTACCTTCAGTGTTGAGGGTCTCAGACCTAAGGACTGGAAGTGTACCAGGTAGCCCAGGACTGTAGGCAACTTTGCCTGCATTGGATTTTCTTCCTTGGTGCACACCAGTATGAGAATCTCTTCCAGTTACTGAAGTATGGTGTCCTTGATGGTTTTCTGGGAACTTTCAGTACTCAAATCACCTCCTCTAACAAGTTAATAGAGTTCTGGTTTCTCAAGAACTGTGCCCTCAGGTGTAGTGTTCTGAGGTCTGGCAGTGTTAGTCTGGCCTGAGACAGAATCAGCAGGTTACAACTTATTGACAGGTTATATGAGTCTTGCTGGATAGGGTCAGGAGCACTGCGTACCAAGCATGTCTGGCTCAGACTGGGTCTGTAAGGATAATTGTTGCTGGTTCTCCCTTGAGCTTTATGAGCATTCTATATGGGTGGGAATGGTGGGAAGGCATACAAGAACCTCCCCATCTAGTCTATTACCAGGACTTCCTGTTGGGCTGTGCCCCTTGCTGGAGGTCTGTACCTGCCATTTCAGGGCCCAATTGGGGTTTTCCTGACTGATTCTGCTTAGGACACCTGCTAGGACATTGTCCTTGTCTACCAGATGTACAGCATGAATCTTGGCATGTGGGGAGTGAGCTATGTCACAGATCCTCAAAGATTCTGTTCACTGTTTGAAAGTCTTGTTCCTTCTTGCTTGTTTATGCAGTACATTATTGTGATGTTGTCTGAATCTGAATAGACTTGACTTGTAGCTGGTAGGAGATAGACTGTATTGCCAGCAATACTGCTCTGAGTTCTATATTTTTGGTTTGTTTCTGAGCCTCATTTGGGCTCCACATGCCACTTACAGTGAGTTCCACTTGGTGAACATCCCACACTGGAAGTAAAGCATCTATTGTGGGGACACTTGGGCATTGCTGGATGAAGAGCATGACCTCTCAATGGTTGCTTTTCTCCTTCCACCACTTTAGTGCATGCACAAAGGTATTTTTGAGTAGCAATAGATTGGACAGTGCATCCTACCTGAGACCAGTCGTCCCTTAAGTAATACTAAATGTCCCTCATCTAGAATCTGGCCCATGGCACCACTGAAGGTGATGATGCCATGTGGCTCAGTAACAGCAGGATATCCCATGAAGACCTTGGCTGGTTATTGTGAATGATTCTTCAGCAGCAGTCAGGTTTGATGCCTTTCTTTGTGGGAGGAAAGCCTTTCCCTGCATGGTATCCAGTTCTGCACCTATGAAGTCCAACACCTGAACTGGTTATATTTGGGGCTTTTGCACCTTTTCAGGAATTCCTGGTTCCTTAGGGTGCTCTTTACCAGGTGAATAGATGCTCTTGCTACTTGCTCTGTTTCCCCTGAGACCAGCTGGTTGTCTAGGTGTGGAAAAACCACCACACCTTTTTTTCTCAGGTGTGTTGCCTCTACAGCTAGGCATTTGGTGAAGACCCCTGTTGCTAACATGAATGCTAAAGGGGAGGGCTGTAAAGTGGTACTGGCAGTTTCCTAGCCTCAACAGAAAGTTTTTATGTGGGTGGTTATAACTGGAATATGAAAGTAGGCATCTTTCTGATTCAGTGACCCCAACCATTCTCTTGGTTATAAGGACAGTATCAGTGTGTTCTGTGTTCTTAGATCGAAAATGAGTCATAACTCTCCATTTTCCTGGTGGGTCAGAAGGTATATTGAAAATAAGCCCTTGCACCACAGTGAGACAGGAACCTTTTCTACTTCTTTCCCTTGCAGCAGTTTCTTTCCTTCCAGTTCCAGCAGAATTCTTTCTTTTGGTGAATGAGCTGGAACATTTTTTGGTTTATGCAGTCTTGGAAACCTTTTGAACTGCACTGATATGTCCTGATCCACTACTTTCAGGATCCACTAGTTTGTGGTAATTTGTAGCCATTACTGGAAGTAGTGGGCAAGCCCCCACCCCCCATTGGCATTGGTTGGGCAACCTAGGGAGAATTGTCAGGGGGTTTGTTTTGGCTGTGGCTTGGGTAATGGTGTGACAGCAGTGTATCTGGAGCCCCTCCTTCCTCTGCCTCTGCAGTAATCTCCTTGGGGTTGGTACTCATATTGGGCGTAGGGTGTGGGATAGTAGCCCCCACTCCTGCTTCCACTTCCAGAAGGCTTGTAGGAAGTAGATGCAATTTCTTTTTCAGAATTATTTTTTGTAAGTGGTCTAGCACCCATCCATTTTCTTCATGTATGACTCTGTTTCGTCACCAAATAATGAATTTCCATCAAAGATATCCACAACCTTGGTTTGGGTGTCCTGGGAAAGGATGACAGCCATTAGCCAGGTGAACTGCCACTTCATGAGCTAAGACACATGAAACAAAGTCATTAGTGTCCACAGCCATGTGGAACTAGTATTTAGTGGCATCCAGGACTGACATTGCTGTGGCAGCCAGGTCATGTGTCACCTTACCATCAACCTTATCAGTCAGAGACAGTACTGTACTCCACATTATTTTTTGGTACTTAGTTGTAGATGTCAAATAAGCAGCCTGCCTAAGTAGCAGGGAAGCAGTTGTATGCACATTTTAGCCATATTATCCAGTTTCCTGGAATACTTCTCCAGAGTCTGTGTGGAGAAGGGCAACATAGCCTTATCACAAGCAGCTTCTTGGACCCCTCTATCATGACCAGGATAGGTGTACAGGTATTCCACCCCCTGTCTGTCTACCTGATATTTCATTTCAGCTTTTTTATATATGGCTGCAGCTGAATTACGTGCACACATGATTTCTGAAGTAACCATTTTGAAGTGATTTGTTTATGATGACTAGCTGCCTTCTTATAGGCGTTAGCCCTATCATATCCATAAACTCCACTTCTTCTTCATATTCTTTTATTTCATGAGAAGGCATGTTGAAGGTGCTCTGAGTTCACAATTATGAGTTCTGTAAAAGGTTTTGCCCTGTGAACCAAAAGAAAAGAGAAGATTGTATGGCTTCTCAGCCTGCCTCTATGTCACCAAAACACAGTTTGATGAAAGAGGAGTGTGAGGTATAATTCTTTGTAGACTAAGGAAGGGAGTCAAACCATTGTTCTGGTGAACAATCTAGTTCTATATGTTCACCTTCTTACCCTTCCTCATAATACATATTCTCCTCCTCCACAAATAGATTATTAGAATCCTGAGCCTGGGTGAGGGCAGGCAAATTAAGAACATTTTCTATAGCCTGGAAGGACTTGAAAAACTGTCATGCTTTAACCATGTCCTCCATTAAGGGCATTTGTCTCCAGTCTGCTGCCTGTTCCATTTCTTTTTCAGCAGGAGATGCATGGATATGCATTTCATTTTGCATTTCCTTGCAAGTACTGGCCCCAGTTCCTTCTCTGAGGCTCTTTTAGTTTTACTTTTGCCATCAGTGGACTGAGGGTTCCACCTTTTGGAGCCCTGCTGTCTGAACCATTTTTACCCTTACCTGTCAGATGGCTGAGCAGCTTTATTGCTTTTATCTGTCCCCTTTGACAGGGACTGCTGCTGTTTTTGAAGAGATAAATTCTCTGATGTGTGCTTTCCACCATCATAAGGAACTCCTTCAAAGCTTTTATTGTGTTTTGGTGACATAGAGGCAGATCGAGAAGCCGTACAATCTTCTCTTTTCTTTTGATTCAGAGGGCAAAACTTTTTACAGAACTCATAATTGTAAAATTCATCATATGGGTCCAGAAACCTTAAACAATACTCATGGAAGTCTGCCTTTGCCAAGAGCTGAGAAAAATTTGTACATATTTTGAAGTCTGTTGGTAAAGTTCGTTTGTTAAATATAGCAGTCATGCTAAATGCTGCAGACTTTGTAAAACATTAATCAGTAGATTGAAAAAAAAATCCTAGATACAGAGAAAAAGCATTTCCAATATAATTAAAAACTGAATAACATTTTCTTGCCTCACAGTAATGAGAAATCAATATTAAAGGAAACAGTTTGTGACTGCAACACAAATTTGGCTTGGTTCCTAAAAAACACAAACTGAAAGCAAAGTAGCAATAAAACACTTTTTAAATTAAGCTGTGCATGTTTTTGAACTGTTTTTCTTTCCCGTTTTTATTGCTTGATATTGGTTTGTCACTGTTTTCTTTGCAACTAATTATAAGAAAACAGTATTGTAGAGATGTACTGAGGGTTGGATCCCTAAATGGTTAGCATCTAATACAAATAATAGAAAATGTAAATGATGTAATGAAAAGTAATTCATGTTTATTAACTAGGCATGCAGTTAAAATTTCAAACTTGCAATTAGGACAGATGCATTATTTAACCACAGGCAAGTGCTTGTTGTGGCAGTCTGCCTTTGCCAAGAGCTGAGAGCAAGTTGCACAATTTTTAAAGTCTGTTGGTCCAGTTCATTTGTTAGATAAAGCAGTCATGCTAAATGGGTAGGCCTTGTACAACATTAACCAGTAAGTTGAAAAAAATCCTAGTTACAGAGAAAACAACAATTCCAATATAATTTAAAATTGAATAACATTTTCTTCCTTCACAGTATTGAGAAATCAATATTGAAGGAAATAGTTTGTGATATGCAACACAAATGTGGTTTGGTTCCTTAAAAACAAAAACTGAAAGCAGCGTAGTGAAAAAACACTTTTTAAAATTAAGATGTGCATGTTTTTGAGATGTTTTTCCTTTCCATTTTTATTGCTTGCTACTGTTATGTTAACCAACAGCTTAATCTGGTTCAAGGTCAGTTACATAGAAACATAGAATTTGACGGCAGATAAGGACCGCTTGGCCCATCCAGTCTGCCCATTTCCTTACCTAGTGGATAAGCTACAGATCCTACTTAACCAGCAGCCTACTTCTTCCTACCCCCACCCCCTAGAATTGCCTTATGACTGTCCCATGCATGCTTGAATTCCACCACTGTTTTTGACTCCACAACCTCCTCTGGAAGGCCATTCCATGCATCCACAACCATCTCTGTGAAAAAATACTTCCTTAAATTATCTCTGAGCTGCCCTCCCATCTTCAAATTGTGCCCCCTTGTTCTTACACACCTCTTTTTTTGAAAGATGCTACCCTCTTGGACTTTGTTGATTCCCTTGAGGTACTTGAAAGTTTCTATCATGTCCCCCCACTCCCTCCTTTCCTCGAGGCTATATGTATTAAGCTCCTTAAGTCTCTCTTCATATGTCTTCCGGTGCAGACCCTGCACCATTTTAGTTGCCCTCCTCTGGACAGCTTCCATCCTGTCTATCTTTGCGGAGATTGGGTCTCCAGAACTGCATGCAGTACTCCAGATGGGGTCTCACCAGCTGTCTGTACAGAGGGATAATAACTTCCTGTTTTCTACTGGTGATGCCTCTCCTATGCATCCCAGTATCCCCCCAGCCCTCCTTGCTGCCCTTTCACATTGCTTGCCCACCTTTAGGTCATCTGATATGACTACCCCAGGTCCCTTTCCATTTTTGTTGTTGTTAGTATCTCACCCCCCATTGTGTACTCTTCCCCTGGGTTTTTGTTTCCCAGGTGCATTACCTTGCACTTCTTAGCATTGAATCTAAGCTGCCATACATTTGACCATTCCTCTAACCTTGCCAAGTCCCTTCTCATCCTTTCCACCCCACCTTGTGCATCAACTCTGTTGCAGATCTTTGTGTCATCTGCAAAGAGACATACTTTTCCTTCCAGTCCTTCTGCAATGTTGCTTAAAAAGACATTGAAGGGGACCGGTCCTAATACTGAACCCTGCGGCACCCCACTAGTAACCCCCCTTTCTTCAGAGTGGACTCCATTTACTATTACTCTCTGTGTCCTATTCTCCAGCCAATTCTTTACCCAGGTTGTCATCTTGGGACCCACTCCCAGGCTGGCTAACTTGTATATTAATCTTCTGTGTGGGACTGTGTCAAATGCCTTGCTAAAGTCTAGGTAGGCCATGTCCGCAGCCCCTCCCTGATCTACTACTTTGGTCACCCAGTCAAAGAAATCTATCAGATTTGTCTGGCATGACCTTCCCACTGTGAATCCATGCTGCCTTGGGTCCTCTGCCCCTCTGGCCTCTAGATACTCGACAATTCTTTCCTTCAGAAGTGATTATATCATTTTCCCTACCACTGAGGTTAAACTAACAGGTCTGTAGTTTCCTGCTTCTGCCTTGCTCCCACTTTTGTGAAGGGGAATCACATCTGCCCTCCTCCAGTCCTCGGGTACCACCCCATCCTCCCATGATTTGTTAAAGAGGGTAGTCAGTGGTGTCACTAGTTCTACCCTTAATTCTTTTAGAATTCTGGGATGAATCCCATCAGACCCCATTGCTTTGTCCACCTTCAGTTTTAAGAGTTCTTTCAGAACCCTTTCTTCTGTAAATGGGCTGGTATCAACTTCTGTATCCAGAGTGTTTCTACTGTTTGTTTTAGGTACTCTCCTCTTCCTTTGCAAATACTGAGCAAAAATATTTGTTTAGTATCTCTGCCTTTTCACAGTCACCCTCTGCCCACTCTCCTCCCTTGGTCTTCCTTCCTCCCTGATGTACCTATAAAAGGTTTTATCCCCTTCTTAACTGACTTGGCTATCTTTTCCTCGGTTTGGGCCTTTGCTGTTCTGATTGCCTTCCCAGCTTCCTTTTGCTTTAACTGATACAGTTCTCTGTCCTGCTCCTTCTGTGATTCCTTGTACTTCCTGAATGCTTTCTTTTCTTGAATCTTCACTGCCACTTCCTTTGAGAACCATAGTGGTTTCTTACATCGCTTCGTTTGTTTATTTGCTTCACACAAAGGCTTGTTACCTCTGTGATGGCAGTTTTATTATTCCCCATTGTTCTTCCACCCCTCCTTCCTGCCCATTTGCTAGTGCATTCCTTAGGCACTCACCCATTTTGGCAAAGTCAGCTCTCCTAAAGTCCAGTACTTTTGCCTTTGTATGGCTTTACTCTATTGCTGTGTTTATTGTGAACCATACTGTCTCATGGTCGCTAGTTCCCAGATGGCTACCCACTTCTACATCTGTGATCCTCTCTTCATCTCCATCTGAGAGAACCAGGTCTAAGATTGCTCCCTCTCGCATGGGCTCCAATACTAGTTGTCTAAGGCATGCCCCCTGTAGGGCATCTAGAATAACCCCACTCTTCGAAGTGGCTGCTGCAACTGCACTCCAGTTAACATTTGGCATATTCAGATCACCCATCAGCAATATCTCCCCTTTTTCTGCCATTCTAAGCATACTTTCTATCATTTCCTTGTCTATTTCCTCCCTCTGAGAACGGGGTCTGTATACAACCCCTGTGCAGATTGTGGTGCCATTTCCAGTCTCCAAATTTACCCACAGTGCTTCTTCTCCTCCCTGTTTTCCCTTTTGTTCTGATGCTTTGATTCCTTCCCTTATGTAAAGAGCTACTCCTCCTCCTCTTTTACCCTCCCTGTCCCTCCTGTAGATAGTGTATCCTGGTATGTTTATGTCCCAGTCATGGTTTTGTGTGTACCATGTTTCTGTGACTGCCACAATATCCAGATGTTCATCCTCCATCAAGGCCACTAATTCAGAAAGCCTGTTACTCAGACTACGGGCATTGGTACTCATTGCTCTCCTTTTTTTATGGCTTTACCTTCTTTTGCAGCATCCCCCACTGACCTTTCTACCTCGGTCTTTTTCTCATTTAGTATCCTGCTTTGTAGGGAGAGGCTGGGATTTTCCTGCAGCTTATCAGTACCTCCCCCCTTGACTAGTTTAAAAGCTTGCCAATGAAGCATTTAAACCAATTGCTCAAAAGACTTGTTCCCTTCCTGGACAGATGCAGACCACCCTGCCAGTATAGGCTGGTGTCCCTCCAGGTGGAACTCCAGTCCCCAATGAAGCCAAACCCCTGTGCTCCACATCATTTTTTCAACCATTCATTAAACTGCATGGTGCAAAATACCCTTGCCTCACTCATGCCATTGACAGGCAGCACCTCAGAGAAGGATACTGTGTGTGCTACTTGTCTTAGGCCCCTCCCCAATTCTACAAAGTCCTTCTGCACTGCTCTAATCTCATGATGAGCAAAGTCATTTGTACCTAGGTGGACAAAGATGTCCAGCTCAGACTCCCGTGCAGCTGTTCTCATGATCCTGAGGATGCGCTTCCTGTCCCTCCAAGCCATGGCACCAGGCAGGCACCTTACTTCAGTTTTCCCTGCTCCCCCCAATTCTATCCCCCTAATAATTGAGTCCTCCACCAGGAGCTGCTTCCTTTCCTTGTGGTGTCCTCTGCCTCCTTCCTGTGGGCCTCCCTTGTGACAGTTGTCCTCAGCCTCCTTAGTCTCCTCTGCGGGTGCATCCATAGGGGAGCTATGCTCCCCCACAATGGTGTATGGATTGTGGAGTGGAACAACTGACTGGGTGTGTCTCTGTTCCACCTCCTCACCCTCCCTGAGCCCACTGTGGTCCAATTGCTGTGCTTTCTTCACAACCTCTGAGGTAGTGGTGGTGGCTCTTGTGCTTCCTGGATGGGGAGGTTCCCTTCCTACCATCCAGTGTGGCCTGGGGAAGGTTCCCTTACTACTGTCCAGTGTGGCCTGAAGATAGGCAACTTCCTACCTCAGGGCAGAGAGTTGTCTGCAAATAGGGCAGCATCTCAGCCTCCAAAAAGACTCCCAGAAGACTGCTGCGCCACAGCCATTACATTGCACTACTCCCCACATGTTTATCTACTTTTTTTGTGTGTGTGTTTGGTTTGCTATATAGAAATATATATATTATACAATGTGTATGCTTTTGTTGTCAGTGTAGTGTGCTAGAGAGGATATGACAGTGATATGCACCTTGCAGTCTTGAGGAAATGATGTCAGAACCCCAGGTATAAAGGAACTATTTCCAGGGGTGGATGGGGTGAGGGGTGGGAAGGAGTTGGGCCTAAATTGTGTCCTCACAAAACAATCAACTAAAAGCTCTGACCCACCATTGCAATGAATGCATTCCTGTCAGCAAGATGCCCTACACAACAATTTGACAGAGAAAATACCCTGCTAATCATACAGAGAGAAATCCAGACATCCAAGTCAGACACAGGTAAACCTCCCCAGACCCAAAACAGCCTGGTGGTTTGTGCTCTGAAAGCAGTCAGCCCCAAAATAAGTCAGCTGTGCTTTAAACTCTTCCTGCACTGAAAATCTTAAGAATTATAACAAACATAAAGCTAGATCCACCTCCCTCTGTTGCTTGAAAGACTGTCTTTTCCTGACAATTCTAAGTTCCTTATTTCACCTTTCAGTTAGAAGTAGCCTCCACCTGCAGAATATCTGCTACAAACCAAAGACAATTGTAAGGTTCATCTCCCTCTGTTGTGAGCACAAAGTGCAATATAGAATTTGTAAGTGCAATATAGAATTTCTCCCACAGCGCACAGCTGAATAAAGAAGTAGTGTCCTTCCAGGTCAAGAAGATGTGCTTTGTGTCTCTAAATATTGCAGCCACCAGTAACTTATAGCAATCTGATCTAGTCTGGATATCTCCAGCCTGGGCAGTTTGTTGACAATGGTTGTGATGCAACCTTTCCTGTTCCAATCCAACACTTTGTGGTCTGAAAACAATGAGGCAAACAATTTCCTGCCCTGAGGCTGTCCGTGTTTCAATTAACACTGCAGGTTTTGCTATGACAACTCCTTAACCACAGTAACTTATTTAAAAATAGTTTAACTATCACAAACTCTTACGCACCAGTAAATTATTTAAAAATAGTTTCTATCCCAAAATCCTAGTAGTCAATCGAGCTACCCCCAAGGGACAACCAAAATGCAGTATTCAAACACTTGTGAAGTTATTTCCAAGATAAGCAGAGTTTGCAAGCTCCTTTTTCAACTCCTCAGCCACCTGTAAATTTAAAAATAGTTTAACTGTCAGAAAATCCTAGTAGACAATCTAGCTACCTCCAAGGGTCTACCCAAATGCAGTATTTAAATCCTTCTGAAGTTACTCACAAGATAAACAGAGTTTGCAAGCCCCTTCTTGGTTAAATACTAAATAAATATGTAAATAAAAAGCAATTACCAAGGGTAGTTAGTTTCACCTCCCACAGAATTGAGCAAAAGTGCACGTTGTTGCAGATATCAAGTGCAATATAGAATTTCTCCCACCGCTCACAGCTGAATAAAGAACTAGTGTCCTTCAAGGTCAAGATGATGTGCTTTGTGTCTCTAAATATTGCAGCCACCAGTAATTTATAGTAATCTGATCTAGTCTGGATATCTCCAGCCAGGGCAATTTGTTGACAATGGTTGTGATGCAACCTTTCCTGTTCCAATCCAACACCTTGTGGTCTGAAAACAATGAGGCAAACAATTTCCTGCCCTGCCCTAGTGCACTTACCCGGTCAACAAAAACTTAATAATAATAATAATAATATGTTCTTTGCAACTGATTGTAAGAAAATAATATTTCAGAGATGCACTGAGGGTTGGAATCCTAAATGGTTAGCATCTAATACAAATAACAGAACATGCAAATAATGTAATGAAAAGTAATTCATGTTCATTATTTAAGCATCAGTTACAATTTCAAACTTGCAGTTAGGACAAATGCATTATTTAATCACAGACAGGTGCTTGTTATTTATAGCCTTTATCCTCAGTTTGGGTACAGAGCTCAACCTTGGTCTTAGTGGTGAAAATGGCTCATTCATGGTAATGCAGGAGGTTTGAAAAATAAATAGATTTTTTAAAATCCTGGTCCAGTTCAAAGTCACTCACTAGACGTCTTTGCCCTCGCCAAGACCTGGCAGAATTATAAAATATGAAACAATGAAGTTCAAGGTGGAAGATTACTGTGTTCCAAGATTTGAGAGGGGAAAATGGCTGGGAGGGAGACTATTCCTTCTTACTAAATGGGAACTATGTTCTGTCTACTAAATACTATGTTCAGGGATTATTAAAAGTGAGGACTATTTATTGATATTAGAACAGAAATTACATTTACTTACAGGTGTTGTACATTCACCGCCAAAAAAAAGTGATAAATTAGCACGGATGCTGCTGGCTTATTCAGTAAATTATGAAATAGAACTGATAGGTGGCTTCCATTGATGCATGGGGCTTGCATAAAAAGGCAAATGTCTGGAAAAACAGTTTTAAAGCATTTGACCTGAAGCAGATTATCACTATGCGTACTAAAAAATATAGACCAAATAGATCAGGTAATATACTTACCTGATCTTTGTAGTCACAAAAACAGGCATATTTAAAGTAGAAGAGAATTCTCAAGTGTTTGGCAATCATAACACCCTATTTTGTAAAATACACTTACTGGATAAACCAAAAAGTTTGACTAGATCACTAGAGCAATTGAAGTTAAGAGTGATTGGCTCAAATAAATTGGTCCAGTCTGTTCTTAACATCTTCTCTGGGCATGGCTAATGAGTACTTTTCTGACTTATTTTTAATAATGTGTAACAATCTAGGAACATATAGGAATCTGAACCAATGGAAATTAGAGTTAAAGATTACGGTAGGTTGAAAATAAAACTTCAAAACTGAAGATTGGGAGAAATTCAAAAGGGCTGGAAATGTACGGACTCGGAAGATTAAAAAAAGTAAACAGACAGTATTATAACTGGAAAGTAAAGGAAACTACAGCCCCTAATAAGTATTGGAACTTTATGAAGTCCTTTGAAAAACCTGTAAGTACTTCTCACAAATTCAAATGAAACAGAATGGTATACTAAAGAAATCCAAAAGTTCAGCAAATATTGCTGATGATTATTTCACAAAGTTATCCAATAAGAGCGCACAAGTTTCTTACCATGCCACTCCAAAGTTTAGATTCACAAAAGTCTCTTATTAAAATATGAAAAAATGAAAATGAAAGTTAAAAGTAAATAAATTGTTTAGTTCAGGTGATATAGACACTTGTATAATTATTCTACTGGAGTCTTAGTGAGTGACTTATCCAGTAAAGTGGAAGGCTGTGAAAATAGTGCCAATTTTTAAAAGTGGAGTGCTTACTGATCCATCAGACTTTTAACTGATTGCCTTCCTGTCAGTGGTATCAGAAATTTTAGAAAGGTTAGTACATAGCCAATTATAAGATTACTTGTAAACTCATGGTGTCATCATTAAATTTCAGTATGGATTTAGAAGGGGGCATTCCAAGAGTCTACTGGTCCATCAGACTTCCAACTGATTGACCTCTTTTCACTGGTATCAAAAAATGTTTTAGAAAGATTAGTACATAGCCAATTATATGATTATTTGCAAACTCATGGTGTTATAATTAAATTTCAAAATGGATTTAGAAGAAAGCATTCCAAGAAAACCACATTCATCAGCTTATTAGATCTGCTCACCAACCCCTTGGATGAGCGGATAGCACTGAGTGCAGTGTTTTTAGACTTGTCAAAAGCTTTCATTCTTATGTAGCAGATGCTATCAGAACTGGGAGCCATAAGCGTCATGAGGGGGCTCTCTCTGCTGTGCCTCCCCTTCCCACCACAGATCACCACAGGACAAATGGAAATTGGCTCTCTTTCCAAGCATAGCTCTTCCGACACTCCTCCTGTACAGATGGACCAATTGTAGGGTGGCAGATGGAACAAGGAAGCTCTTGTTCTTTTGGGCTTACAAAATTTGAGCAGCAGCAGCCACATGACAGATGCTGACAGAACTGCAAACCATAGGGGTCATAAGGGGGCTCTCTCTGCTGTGACCCCCACCCCCCCCACTGATCACCATGGGACTCCTGGAAATCACCTCTATTTCTAAGCACAGCTCTACTGACCCTTCTCCTTCACAGAAGGACCAATTGGAGGGTGACTGCATGTTCTTCTTCACTTTCCCCAAGCAGTCCTTCTGCACTGTGGTCCTTGCACAAAAGATGAGCACAGAGGACATTGGGAGTCTGCCTGGGAGCTAGCCATGGATGAAATAGAGAGACAACTATGCTGCCCAACTGCCGGTGTACAGTTCATGCTAAGCCTCAATCCCAAACAATGAGTGCTGCTCCAAACAGTAAAACAGAGTCATTTTTTTTCACCAAATTATACCTTGCAGTCTGGATGCTAGACGTGTACAATGTATAGTGTTTACTGTATATAGTGCAATCCCTTCAAGGTACAAAGAAGCATACAAACTAATATCTCAATTGACAATGGCAGAAACATGATGTACCTCCTCCACTATAATGTTGCTGTATGCTTATGGGACTATAGACTTAGTGCCCTAGTTCCTAAGCTGTACCACTGCATATCATACTGCACTAATATATCTCACCATTCCCCCCATTGTGGATAATAATAATACTGCTTTATCTCTCCAGAGCCTGCCTCTTTTAAGCACACTGTATTATGCAACACTCCCTAACTGGTGACACATCATGTAACTTATCTCTTGTGCTTTCTCCTGACATTTCTGCAACTAGGTAACTGTTTTTCCATGTGCTCTTTGGAGTCATTGTTTCTCAGATAACATTGTCCCCAGATCCCCCCAAAGAAAACACCAGACCAGATTGTGCGGGTGCTCCAAATTGGCAATTATTTTATTTAAAATTCTTATGATTTCAATACACTTCAATCCAAATCCATATCCATACACATTGACCATAATCCATATAAGCATTGTGTAATTCAATGCATTTAACTCATGCCATCATTTCATTTGTCAGAATTACTGTCAATTTATTATTTTTCCTGTCTTATCTTCTTCTTCTTCTTCCCCCCAGATGTACATCCTGGGGGCCAACTTCTTCTTTTCTTCTTCTGCCCAAGGGGTATGAGTGTACTCACCATATCCCTGCTTCTTGCAGTGCTGTCTTGTGTCTTATTTCTTATTTATCTCCCCTTTTCCCCCTAGCCTATCCTCACCTTCCCCAATGTTCCACTATTCCAGCTCCTGCTTGTGATGGACGGTGGACTTCCCCCCTTCTTAGCCAATTTTTTCCTGTATCCAAAGCTCAAATGTATTTGCAATCTCAGAATTAAACATAGCCAGGCCTAGCCTGAAGAGGTGTACCCCGTCCCCCCATAAAAATCTGCCACTTGCTCTGTCACACCTCTGCATATGACCTTACCTCCATTCTTCATGAATAACCTGCCCACCCTGGCATTCATGCTTTTTCTGGCATTGTCCATGGATTTGTGCTTTTTGGCATGTCTCCATCCCCTTCTTGGAACTATGTCCAACCATATCAGAGTAACCTCGATCCACCACGCTCTTATCTTACTAATGTCATCTTTAATGTTATAATAAATATCCAGTCAGGGTCTGGTCCCCAGGTCCTTCCTCCTTAAATGGATAATTAAAGGGTCCGAGCAACTGTGATCCTTTCTCATCTCCCACAGCAGTGGCAGCAGCTGCGACCACCTCATACCCCAAATGCATCTCCAGATCAGCTTGATCCTTTTAAGGTCCAAATATAACTGTTTCCCCCATGCCTCCTGGATACCTACCACTCAGTCTAATGGATGAAGAAGTGTCTGCAGATCCAGGCCTCCAACCTCCTTGTCTGTCCTGTATAAATCAGAAACATATAACAAATTAGCTACCCCTCTCCAGCCCTGTCTGAGGTACCCATCACCCTAACTTGATTACCTCACCTCCCACTATTCCTGGTACCATGCTCCACCTGCTTGGTTGGAGAGAAAAGAAATCATCATTATTCCAGTTTTTCCACATCATGGACAAATCTTTTAAAATAGTTGGAAGACCACTTCTCTTTTTGTTTGATGTCACCAGTGGTGCCGCCCTGTGCTGCCAACACTGATGCTGCCCCGATGCAGAAGGAATGTGAGGAATATCCACTTGGTCCTCCACTACAAAATGCAGCCCCTTTTTAAGTACTGCTACCACCTGCAACCCCGTGACCGGGTTAGCATCCCCATGCAAAAACATCAAGGGGATTTCCATTGTCGACCTGCCACATACACATACAGGGCCCCCACTAGCCCCACAGACTTTTCCACTGGTCAAGCTGGTGTACTTATTTTAATGTTATCTTGTCCCCTACAAGCTTACAGGGCCAGTTAATGGAACATTTTCTAGCACAATACTAAATCTATCATCATTTGGCTAGTGGGACAGTGCAAATTTTGACCCCTGCTGCATACTGAATGAGTTGTGTGCACTTCCAGGATATAGTTTTATCCATTGTGATTGCCCTGGCCCTAAGAAAGGAGTTGGCACACTAATATATTATGGATCCTACTTCTACTGGCCCCATACCACCCTCCTTCTAAAATCCCCCATGGAATGCTGCTATGATGAGCTCACACTAGGTGGTACAAAAAAGCATAATCTTTTCTGCATTTATTTCCCTCCAACTGAGAACTCAACCTTACTCATCTCCCGGACCAAGTCCAAAAGTCTGCTCGTCAAAAACAACAAATTCATCATATTTGAAGACTTTAATATAAATTGTCTCTGTGACTGCAACAAAACAGTGGTACAGTCCCTTGGTACACTGAACCTCACACAGGTCATCTCTGAGTCTGCTAGGTGCTCTAATAATGGCAGCACACATACCCTAATAGACTGGATACTCACAACTAGGTCAGACAGAATTAAAAGTTCAAATGTTCCGACTGATGCCATTAGTGACCACTCACCCATCTTTCATGTGTGGCATGACAAACTGACAAAAAAAAACCTCCTAGAAGCATACAATTAAGGAAATAATTTAATCTGAATACTTAGTCTTTTAGACTGGCAGTATCTAACATTGATTGGTCCCACCTACATCAGGCCTCTGATGTAAATTCAGTAACTGCATTCTTCACTCCAGTGTTCACACTAAATTACAAGACAAATATACTCCATTTGTCAAAAGGGGTGTGTGTACCTCCATTACTAAATGGCTGGATCACATACTACTAACCAAATTTATTGAATGTGATAAAAAATGGGATGATTTTAATGCCTGCTTATCCCTCTCGGACTGGTTTGCCTATAGAACCCTGTGTAACATTTGTAAAAGAGCTGTGAGGAAAATCAAAAGCTATCTCATCAAAAAATCATTTAACTCCACTGCCCAAAGTCCTAGACTGTTCTGGATGAAAATGAAACAACTGCTAGGTCAACTGGGGAATCATTCTTTCTCAGACATGATTCTGAATGGAGTTAACTGCAACAATAGCATCACCATATCCAATGTGTTTAACTCTCAGTTCTCAGACCTCTCCTCATACATGCACACCTTTTCTAACTTGCCCCCTTCCCAACTAAATAAATGTACCCTCCCGGGGCTCCCACTAACCTTATCACAACCCCCCTTTTATTTCAAATGGGTCAGTCTTGATGCGGTCTACAAAGTCCTTATACAGATGCCTGTTTCTAAATCTGCAGGTTCAGATGGTATTGAACTCAAACTTCCCAAAAGTGTTGCCAAAGAGTTAGCCTCCCAATTGCTAAATTAATCACTGTATCCCTCACTACTGGCATAGTGCTTGACCTATGGAAAACCTTGCATGTTGTTCAAGTCTTTAAGAAGGAGCGTCACAGAATTATGAATAATTACAGGCCCTTGCTATTCTCCCTGTTTTAAACAGAATAATGGAAAAAGTAGTGGCCTTGCAACTCACTAGCTATCTCTCCAACTATGGCTTTCTATCCCATACACAACACAGCATTCAAAAAGGATATAGTATGACCACTGCCCTTTTCACCATTACCAACAGTATCTCCTTAGCAATTGACACTGGAGGCCTAATTCTCAAAGAAGGCTTAAATAGGCACAAGCTGTGACAAACAGCAGCTTGCACTGAAGACCCTTGCACCAGGGACCCTGTGCCAGATTCTGGTACAGGAGGTGTCCCAGACCCTTAGTCCCCACACTTGCGGCAACCCCTCCCATGCAGCAAAAACCTGGCATACAGGAAGGGTCTGCCACAGGCTCCATGCAGCACATGCAAATGGTCTCTCCTCCCCGATCCCCAACCACTGCTGTAATAATCACAAACACCCTTTTCCCTTTTAGTCTAGTGCCTCCCAATCACCAGAGTTACCCATGTTAATAAAATATGCATGTATCTCCTACCCTGGTAGTCTAGCAGACACCCCTCCTGGATCCCCGATGTCACCTGAGGTAGTAGAATACACATTTATTCCTGCAGGGGTGGTGGGAGGCATTAGTTCACCAAGAAATGTGGCTCTTCTGCAATATTTGTAAAATGGGTGCCTTCAGGGATGGGGGATGCTAAACTACAAAGGATGGGAATAAATGTATATTGTATTTACAGGGGTGACAACAGGAATTGGGGAAGGGGGACTGCATGAATGCCATAATAAGGGATAAATGTAAATTCTATTAACACGGGTGGCATCTGGGATCAGGGAAGGGTATTTGCTAGACTACCAGGCTTGGGAATACATATATAATTTATTTACAGAAGTGACATTGGGGATTGGGGAGGAGGGACTGCATGAATACCAGAGTTGGGGAAAGATATAAATTCTATTAACATGGGCGACTTCGGGGATTGGTGGGGCACTAGACTACCAGAGAAAATGTGTATTGTGTATTACAACATGGATCAGGGGTTGGGGGGCACTAGACTACCAAGGATATGTGATTAACCTGATGGGGGAATAGGGTGCATGGGGGTAGGACCACCACACTTAGGAGCACTGAGCTGAACTATCCCAGAGGATGATTTTTAAAGTACCTTTAGATTAGCCCAGGCTGGTCTAAGCGTACTTCTAATTTTTCTCTATCTGGGAGTGTTTGGAGAATCTGACATTGAGAAATGTGGCAGCTGACATCTGCCTTATGCAGCTCATTTTGTACTGCACGGGTAGCGCAAGCCCCATTTGGGTTAGGCAGACTGCAATTCACTTAGGCTGCCTTTGTGAATAGCTCAGGGGGCAATGTTTGACGCAAGGTGTCACTTGTGTCATATATGTTTGGCACAGGCACCTTGTGTCATTATCAGTGCTTTGAGAACTGAGCCCCAGTAGCCGCACATGCGCTGTCTTTATTGACCTAATAACAACTTTTTATCTGGTTGATCACTCCTCACTCAGTAACAAGATCACCATTCTGGGTATCTCACAAACTGCTCTTCCTTGATTTTTTAGTTACTTGCCAAACAGAACCCAGAAAGGTATGTATGAATTCTTCCTTTCAGACCCTGCCCCAACTCTGGTGAGTATTTCCAAAGGCTCCTTCCTAGGCTCACTACTGTTTGCTTTGCACATCAACTCCATTACTCAAAGCGTGATCCACTGCTCTGCCATTCTGTACCCTGATGATCTGGTTCTGTATACTGTACCTGCTCCAAAAATATTGATCAAATCAATCAACACCTAACAACTTGCCTATAATCAATGCACACCTGGTTGTTTGGGAACAAACTGATTCTAATCATGACTACAATGTAATCCATGTTACTCAGTACATTCTGCAAATTAAGCATGTCATCCCCTCTATCTGTAGTATACCATGATGGTACCTTGGCCACACTGCCTCCTCCTTCATATACCCTGGAGTAACACTTGACCCCTATCTTGATTACTCATCAAATGTCACAAGTGTCTGCAAGTCTGGGAACTCCATTCTGGGCATCTCATAAGGAAGGTTGTGACCTGATCCTACAGGCACCCCTTGCTATCCTCCATTGGATGCTCCTCCCCAGTCTTCTGTATGGTGCTGTGTACTTGACAGCTTCTAAATCTACTCTCTTTAGATAGGGTGTCACACACAACAGTGTCTGCCATTTTGCAATGGCATCTCCCCGGCTCACACACCACTGCTCCCTTTATGACAAGGTGGGTTGGCTCCCCCCATCTTCCCAATGAGATCATAGTTTTGGAGGTGTGATCTCTATCATAATGGAAAATGGAAAGCCCTCATCCCATGCTTCACATATCCAACTGATGAATAGTGGCTACCCTTGAGGTCAAGTGATAGTGCCCTACTGCCTGTCCCTATGGTCAGAACTCATGCCGGTGAAGTGTCCTTTACTTATAAACCCTTAAGGCTATTGAATTCCATTAGATATTCATTTCTCCTCCTCTGTACATGCTTTCCATCTTATGTATTGTAAACATCTCACTGGTCTGGCACACTGCTTCTGCCATGGTACAGATATAATTCTTTGTTTGGCACTCATGTCATTTGATCAGTATAGAACAATTATCATTGTCCTTATACATCTTTTGATGTAACTCCATGTGGATGAACACATTTTGCTAAATGTTTCCCTTTTGATGATATGCTCTGATTCGAAATTACTGTATTTATTTTTCCCCTCAGTGTTCATGTCCTACAAGGTATCCAACTGAATGCACTGTCTACTATTTATGATGTGCTTTGTTTAGAAATTACATACTTGTTACCCTCAGTTTTCATGCACCAAAATGTATCTAATTGAATGAACTGCTTACTATGTATTTCCCTTCTAGATAGATTGATTGCTATGTTTCAAGTTTTTGTTATTTCCCTCCACTGTTTATTGTAATAACATGCATTTCTACTGTATCTAAATTAGATTGTAATCTCCCAGGTTGCACCTGAAAATAGGCATTTGATTGCCTAATTGTCACCTGGCTAACAAAAACTAAATATGTCATAAACTTGTTTGGAAAAGATTATGAGAAAATGGTATTTCAGAGCCTGTAGATGATTTGTTTAATACATCACAAGTAGGACACAACGTGTTATTGTAGATGGTAAAATGTCAAATTTGGAATACATTTGGATAAATAGGAATAACATAACAATGGGTGTTCCTCAAGTTTCCATACTGGGTCCATTGTTGTTTTTAATTCATATGAATGGATTGCCAGATTACATGTATAATTCAGATATGTGTCACTATGCAGAGGACTCTGTTTTGAGTATGACTACTTTTGTTGAAAGTTAGCATAACCATAACTACCTTAACTTATCTTATCTTGCTGTATTTGTGATGATGAATACTGTAAAAGGGTGTCATCTTTGAACAATACCATCAGTAAATGACAATAAGGAACAGTATTAGAAGCAGACACTGCAGTGAGTTGAAGGCACCTCCAGTGTGTAGTGCGATGGTGACACTTGCAGTTGATGTGATGAATGCTGCTACCAGAGACCAGGCTCACTGAGAAGTGGAGGAGTAGTTGACTGTCTGTCAGTTGCTGGGTCCTGTACAGTACATGTACCAGAGACTGGGTTTCTGAAGTAGGAGTATGAGGCAGTCTGTAATTTGCCAGATTCTATGCTGGTGCTAGAGACCAGGTTGCTGGAGTAGGAGAAGGAGAAGGAATACTGGGCTCTCTGTCAGTTGCTGGGATCTACTCTGGCTCCAGGGATCAGGTTGCTGGAGTAGGAGAATCAGTACTTTGATACCTATGATTTCCCTGGTTCAACTGGGTTGCTGGATTAAGAAAAGGAGGAATACTTCACTGTTAGTTGTTGAGTTTTAAACTAGTTCTGGAGCCTAGGCTGCTGTGAAGGATGCTAAAAAGGAGTACTTGGCTGATTGTCAGTTGGGTTCTACATTAGATCTGGAGACTGGGTTTCTGCTAAAGAATGAAGAAGAGGAGTACTTGACTGATTGTCAGTTGTCAGGCTCTAGCTGGTTCCAGAGACAGGGTTTCTGGAGTAGGATGAAGAAGAGGATGAATACTTGTCTGGTGTTTGTCAGTTGCTGGATTCTTCCCTGGTTTCAGAGACCAGGTTACTTGAGGAGGATGAAGAGGAAGAGTAATTAGTAACATAATAAGAGGATGAGTACTTTAGTAGAGCAGTTACTTAGGGTGACAGTAACAGGAAGGGGTATAGGGAGTGGATAGGGCTTTGAATGTTTTATGGACACTTGGTCCCAGGGTTAGACAAAGAACCAAGGCCAGACTGGATAGACCATTGGTATTTATCTGCCATAATTGTCTATGTTTTTAAGATACTTGTTTGGCTGTCAGTTGCCAGGTTGTATCCTGGATCCAGCAACCTGGTTCCTGGAGGAGGAAGAGGAGGAGTTTTGGTCTGTCTGGCTAGTTGTCAGTTGTTGTGTTCTATGCTGGTTCCAGAGACTGGGCTGCTGAAGGAGAAGAAACAGGAGTAGTACTTGGCTTGTTGGTTCGCTGAATGCATACAAGTGGATACAGAAACGGGGGGAAAATATTTAGTGGCATATGTGAGGTCACAAGCTGGCACCTGTATTTGGGATTGTAAGTGTCACTGAGTCTTGGAATGCTGCTGTTAAGAAAGTTATGATTTTTTAGGCAGTGATTCTCAGGGAAGAGAATGAAATTTACAATCTGAACAGATACAGAAAGACACTACGAGACACTGGTGAAGGAGGGCATAAGAGTGAGACACTGTTAATTCTGGAAGACAACTTGATGAGGATTGTGTCATGGTTTCCACTATCAATGTTTATACCTGCATTAAAAGGGAGACAAAAGTAGTCAACAAGACACATTTTTAGTGATTGTATGATTGATTATTATATTAAAAAACACTCAGTCATAATTGGGGAAATATATTTGTTGACTCAAGATTACAGAAGACAGAAAGACAGTGAAGAAAGATGCTGGTAAGTGGGAGAAGGTGTGGATCTGTCATGTACACTCAGTCATTAAGTTAGAAAGAAAAATCATGCTGCTATAGGAGATGGTTTTCTGACTCGGTGACTGAAGTTGGATTCTGCATTGGCTATGGGTTGTTGTTCAATTAATAGTTGAAATTAAAAGGAAATATAAATGAATAATAAATGAGACAGCCAGCAAAGGTTTAGTCTGCTATATGGTGTGCTCATAGTGCATTGATTGTGTGGCTGAATCTGCATCATTCACTACAGTTTTACTTTTATTCGGAAGGATAGATTATCTCATCCTTAATTTTGTAACAGAGTATAGTACTGAGTTTATTGAATTAAGTAAAACTGATATTACCTAGTATGTTTATTGTGCACTCATTCTGTAAAATGAAGCCAGCCAATGTGCAGTAAGAGAATTGACTCAACATCAACACAATGACTTGTTTTGTGGCCCATGCTGAAAATGGCTGATGTGTGCTTACACATGCAACCAATGAAAATTGAATCAGGAACTGATATTTTTTTTCATGAGAAATACTCATTACATCAAATACAAAATGTACAATCAGGATACAGTTTGGCTGCTGTGCCTGTTAACACCTCACTTATTTGTTTTGTTGTTTACATATTTGTGGAATAAAAGAAAGAGAAAGATCTAAGAGAAGAGAAGCCTTGCAACAGATTGTAGGCCTCCAATACAGTACAGCACACCATCATTTTATATAATGAATATGAGGGAAACAGAAAATGTAATATTATAAAGCAATTATTAACATTTACTGATGCTGGGCTGAGATCATTTATGCACATGTGTGCAAACTGGAAATAGTATAGTTTAATGAGCTGGACACTGCATGAATGGAGGGTCATGGATGCCACATTAGTTTCAGAATCATGCAATGACCCTTCAGCTGGATCGAGATGTGGGATGTAAGAAGTAAGATGTAATCTAACATCCATATACCTTTAATAACAAGTCTTATCATTTCTTCCTGACATGCTTAATCTGAACACAAAGAGAGCTGTCTAAGCTGAAACTCAATGTAACATTCAAGATAATGTTTGAAAAAGGACATTTTGAAGAAAGATTTATTTGCATTGCTTTTGAAAAAAATCTGTGTAAAATGTACAATTATTGACATAGTAAGGTAGTATTTAGTTAAGTTTGTCACTTGTGTGATTGCAGGACACAATTGTATTACTTTGTTGTGTGTCACTATCATCTCATATTCCAGTTCCACCTTTTAGCACTGTTCTTGAAAAGTGGTATTGATGTTTCATGAAGTGGATCATTGTTGCTACACTGTATTTTGTTGTTTGATTGCTAAGCTCTATCTGGTTGTCTTTCTCATTTGTGTATAAAGAAAAATATTTTTTCTTCATTGAAGTACAGTACTTGCCAGCAGGAAAGGGATTTATATTTGTGTTTTTGCATAGTGCTTAGAGTCAGTGTCTGATTCTCTTCAAGCCCATATAATTAAATTGTTTTGAAACAAACATTATTTTTGTGTGATACAGACAGTGAATGTTCAAAAAGACAGTTACACTCCAGCTCAGGATAAGTAGTTGCTCTTATCCCAGAGTATCAGACCAAATTGATATCATGACATGGTTCACATTATGTAATCTGACACTTTTTGCACTAGAATCATTTACACATTTTCCCTTCCTCTTCCTGTCCCTGATTTATGAAGGCAAAAAAATAAATAAATAAAATTATGTCTGGGTCTAAGCATGTTGCTGAAGAAATCCATTCATACTTTCATGGCGGTAAAGTAGAAGCAGGAAGAAACTTGTGCAAAACGAATGCCAAGTCAGCCAAGAAAGATTATATTAGGAGGCTGCAGGGTAAAGATCTGGCCAACCCAAAGAACTTCTGTGTGCAGATCAATACTCAACTGAAAGGACATACTCGCTCCACTGCAACTACTATTGTGGCTAATAGCCAGAGCATCAGTGAACCCAAACTAATTTCTAATGCCTTTAATTGTATTTTCATGGATCTAGCTAGATTCAAACCTGCATCTTCCAGGTCTCCTCTACCACCCATGAATCATAAGGTAACCAATGCCAAGAACCCACACTTCCATCTGTGACTTGTCTGAAATCAGGACATGTATGCCCTCCTAAAACACATTCAATTGGATGATGTGGCTGGGTTTGACAGCTTGGAGCCCAGACTACTTACTTTGGCTGCCCCAGTCAATGCTTGCCCCATTATCCATCTCATTAACAGATCATTTCTTGAAGAAAAATTCCCATAAAAATGGAAAAGGGCAGTGGTGGTTCTTGTTTATAAAGGTGGCAAAAGGGACCTTGTGGAAAATTATCACCCATCTCGCTGTATAGTCCATTGGCTAAGATGCATGAAAAGACATTCTACAACCAAGTCCAAGACTATCTGGAGCTGCACCACCTACTCATTTACCAGCAGCATGACTTCAGAAAGCACCGCAGCACCAGCACTGCCCTGATTAAACTGACTGCAGATGTTCTGGATGCCACAGACAAGAGGGTGCCAACTGGGACTAGCTTTACTGATTTAACCAAGGTGTTCAACTTGGTTGATCATAATCTACTCCTCCACAACCTGCAATGTATAGGATTTGATAGCCACTCTCAACACTGGTTCAGGTATTACTTAACCAATTGGTATCAGGAGGTCAAATGACTTGGTGCTCATTCCTGCTTGAGACCTATTACAGACGGTTCCCATAGGCATCTATTCTTGACCCCTGCTCGTTTCCATATTTATTAGTGACCTGCCCAACCAGTGCTGGAGAGGGATCCTTATTCCGTATGCAGATGATGCAGCTCTCTATTGAAGTTGTGCCAATTTAAACCTGATCAATTCTCAGCTTGCCTCTGATTTCACTATGCTAGAAAATGGTTTCCTTGACAATAGGCTTGTCCTTAATACTATCAAAACTAAAGCAATTATCTTTGGCTCCAAGTACCTTGGCCTGTCCTAACTGCAGCACCGTCTCTTCCTTGCCACTTCAACTGGTGCACACCAAGGATATTGGACGTATTTTTTTTAACAAATGCCTGATCAGGCAGATAGCAGTCCACTGGACCACCAGGGATATTGGACATAGGTCTCTTCTTTTTTACCAGTGCCCACAGTTGGGCAGATAGCAGTGCTCTGAACCACCAGGGATATAGGAAGGTTTGATATTTACACAGATGCCCGTGATCGGGCAGATAGCGGTCCACTGGACCACCAGGGATATTGGAAAAATTTATTTTTAGATACAGATGCCCGCAATCGGGCTGCAGGGGGCATCGGTCCCCGACAGCTGCTGCCTGGCAGGGTGCCAGGCGGAAATCATCGGGGATCGGTGCACCTGCATGCAAATGGGGCCATAATGACATGCAAATGGCCCCGTGTGTGCCTTGCATACATTATGGCCCCATTTGCATGTCAAGTTTTGAATATCGTGGTTGCTGTGCATGGCACAATGGAACTTGCGCTAGCGCATCTCCATGCTCCACTCTGGCCACTTGGGCTGGCGCAGTGCCACTCTGCCATGCACACTGGGAGTGGCCAGGGTGCAATATTCAAAGCTGCTGAGCCATGGTGCAGCTCCTTTGAATATCGCTTAGTCCACACCCCTGCGCAGCCAAGTTGAGCTGCGCCCAAGCTTGCGCCACAGCTGGGCGCAGTTTGAATATCTGGGCCGTGGTGTTTCTTCACAAAGGGTTATTATACTTGTTGCAATTGCCAATAACCTTTTATACTTCAGACACCTGATGAGGAGGAGGAGGAAGATGACCAAGATGGTGACACTGTTGTTGATACTTTAACCAATATTAACATTATACCACCAGTGAATCTTGATTTTAAGTAAGAGGAGGATGATAACACTGTGCAAGAAACTGAGGGTGTTGAAGAGGATTTAGAATGATAACAGTGCTACAAAATATCATATTGACATGAGAAGGGTTAGTACTAGTAAAAGGCTTTGTTCAGCACCTAAGGGTACAACTTCTGGTCATGTTCCTGATGGAGGATGTGGTGGTGTAAAAACTCCCATACATGCTATTTCACTCAAGAAATAATGTTCTGATGAGTGTTTTTTACATAGATGTCAGTTCAGTGGATGTATACCATGCTATCTGTTTACTATCTGGTGATTATATAAGCAATGGTATGCTGGCTATGGCTTTTGAAACCTCTGCTATAAGAAATCAACAAAGCATAGACACAGCGAGAATGGCTGCATATGACTGATAGCCAGATTGATCTTGATGTAGAAGAGGATGCTGATCCTTGCCTAAAAGATGATGATGATGAGCATTGCTCTTGTCAAAAAACAGTCAGTTTGAAAATGCGTCTTGAGGAGTCAGCCCAGTGACACAGGGGGCTGAGACACCTTGTTCCTTACCTGCCATCATGCCAGCAACTCGGGTTCATGAATGAGCTAAAGCGTTGTAGTTGGCAGAGTTGAGAAGGACTGAGTGTTGTGCAGGGTGATCTCCTCTTCGAGGGAGGGAGGGAGGGTTGTTCTGCTGAGTGACTGTCACCTAGGGAACATGATGGTGGTAGTATAGGCAGGAACCAGAAAAAGCACACAAATTGACGCCAATTGGCTGGAGTGGAAGCTGATGCCTTGCATCATTGCACTCTAGCTGGCATCCTGCAGTGATCATAAACAGGAAAAAAAGAAGAAAGCAGCCATGCAGAATAAAAGCCACCAGCCTACATGCAGATTCCATACCCACCACACCTAGGCAGCCTCTTTGTGCCAACTGGAACCAAAGCTTATTGCAGGGACTTGGTCTACTGGTGCCAGGTGGAACTGAAGCTTATGGTGGGGACTTGGTCTACCCCTGCCATCCTCCACCATGTGGAGGGGGTACCATGAGTGACTAGCATGGAAGTAAGCAAGCCCAAGGTGAAGTGGATAGAGGGAGTTGGTGCATGGGTGGTAAACTTCACAAAGGGCAAGAGAGTAGGCTGGTACAGGGAAGAAAATAATCAGTTAAAAAAATGACACTTGGAAAAAAAAATCGTCACAGGTTCTGAAAAGGAAATTTCCACTACGACTGCAACATCAGTAGACAACTATGGATGTTGTTTATCCTGGCAGATGCTATGCACCAAAGGGTTGAATAATTCACTGGCAGAGCGTCTTGCAGAAAATCTTCCCATTTCCATTTGCTTCAAGGCCAGGATTTTGACATATAATGAAAATGATGGATCTACTTTATAGTATACCATCCAGGAATTTTTTTCTCTCAAGTTGTCATGCTCAACCTATATGGTAGTGTATGTGCAGAAGTGAACCGCTGCTTGAAAATTTCCTTTTGTTGAATGATCCACATCACAACATGTGGAAGAGTTGGCAAGTGTTAGACTGCATAACAGTAGGTGCACACTGAGTGAGTTTCTAGAAACCATGTACTAGTGGCAGGACAGCAAAGGCAAGTTCTCCAGAACAACCTTAACCACCCCACAAAGTTCAGGAAGGTCATCTATGCCCCCTTCTCCCCACTCTACAAGCTCCCTCCCCCCATCCTCAAGCTGAGAGACTCCCATATCTCCAGTCCTGCAGCAGTCACTTCATCGTTCACCCTTTTTAACAACCTGTGCCTTCTCTCTCCTTCCCTCCACCTCCATAACACCCCCTCCCCATCTGCTGTAACCCACTCCTCCCCCACCATTCCTTCTTCTTCTACCCTACAACTTCATCTGTGATCTTCAAGGCTATCCTTAATCTTAAACCCACACAATGCAAGGAGCCCCAATAACCTTGATACCAAACTCCTGCCTCTCTGTGCCTTGCCACTGCCCTTCTTATTACCCACCTCCTCAATCACTCCTTGTCAATCACTTTAGTCCCTTATCTGTGAAAGCAGACCACTGTTAAGCCCTTCCCAAAGGGGGAGATCACTCCCTCCCTCCCTGACCATTACCATACCATCTCCCTCTTTCCCTCTCTTGCTAAGCGTCAGGGGCACAAGATCTCTTCCCAGCTCTCTCTGTCCTTGACAATTCCTCCTTTTTCACTCCTTTCCAATCTGGTTTCAGGAAATCCCACTCCATCACCATCTCCCTCCTTCGGCTCACTGACCCCATCCTTTTTGGCATAGATCTGGGGCTGATCAAATCCACTATCTTTGTCGACCTGGCCAAAGCCTTCAACACTGTTGCCCACCCCATCCAACTGGGCAATCTAAAAGCTTGGACAATTTGGAAGTTAAAAATGTGAGCTGTTAGGCCCAGTCACCTGACTGTAGAGCTACCACCACCATACAATAGAGGAAAAGTAGACCCCAGATGTTTTTAGCTTGCTACCCTGTCTATACTGCCTGGTGTTCCTCCAACAAAATTTAAGTTGGCAGGACCTCTGGGTATCTTAAGATTAGAATGCAGGACATATAGCAGCCATGTAAAATGGCTCTGATAAAAGTGCTCTGGGTAAACATTTCAAGAACTGTCACAATAGGGATCCAGGAAGCTTAAAGTTTGTGGTGCTAGAAAATGTATCCAGGCTGGTGTGAAATTGTGACATACTCCAGGAATTATTGAAAAAGGAGTCTTATTGGATATTTTGTTTGAACAGACAATTACCAAATTGACTGAATGTCATTTTGGACCTGATCTATTTTTTGGAATAATACTGTATGGTTCAAGTTATTTTTGTCATTCCATACAGGTTCTGTTGAGGTGCAATAATATTACTGATGTCTAATCTACCACCTGTGAACACATGAAGAACATTGCCATATTATCAGCTATCAGATTTCTTATATATTTTTTGACGTCTTTGGCTGCATGATCCAAGAGTAATTTTTTTTTTTATTTCTGAAGGTTTATAAATCTACAACATCTAGCAGTATAATTAAGACTGCAGGCTTCAACATATAATTTTACTATACATGGTAGATTTCACAGTTTAGAACTAAATCATAAAACTGTGTTTGAACAAGGTTTTTCAACAATGTTTAGTTCTCTAATTGGTATTACTGAATAATTTAAATGCTTTATATGAATTTGAGATGGATTTAAACAAACGCATCTATGTCTGTGTTTTTTGGAGTACGCACCATTTCTTTAGGGAGTGATATATATGTAGCCCACACCCTCCCCACTGTCTAGGGGTATGATGGTGGTGAATGTCCATGGGGAGGGGGGTTGGGACCAAAGCAGAAACTGCACAAGATGTATTATGCTTATCAGTGTTCTTCTGTAGCCGGGGAACCAATCTCTCACCGGGGTGCTGCGCTAGGAGTGAACTGATGGTCAGAGGCAATAACTGTCAATCAAGAAACTGAGACATCAGTTCATTTTAAATAAAATGGTGGATTCCATTTAATGAAATACAACTTAGCAACTCCATGGAGCTAATGAGTAAATGAACAGTTCAAATAGTGAACATATCACACATGGACCAGGATGGTCACATTAGTTCATGAGTCCAGAAATGTCCATGTAAAATTAATGTACTTTTGGTGCTTTCTCAGGACACTTCACTCAATGTCCATACCAAGGGGTGTGATCCAGACAACCCCTAAAAATTAGATGGCACACTTAACCTTAGGCAGCTTCAACAGTGATCCCACAGGGTTATATCATCTTTCAGCCCAATGTAAGACCCAGCTCTCCCCATTCATAAGAACTTGCTAGCTGCTCAGCCCTGGGCAGTTGGTCTTCTCCTCCCACAGCTCCTGGATCCCATGGTCCGTACTGGGTGATTGCCACCTAGAACTATTGGCAACACATCCCCACAGATAGCCCAGTTTGCCATTTCAGTCCTCAGACTCATAGCCTTACATATTCCTGTTGGGCCAAGGTCCCTTTCAACTTGGTCACCATCTTCAAAGGCCACCATCTCCCAGCTCTTGTGCTCCATCTCAGATGTAAAGTCCATATTGATCTCTCTCTCTCTCTCTTGGCTCTGTCTCTAGCCTTGCATTGGGCTCCCTCCTCCCTTGGTGGCTAGTCATGCATCCAAGGCTAAATGCTGAACCCTCTCTCTGCCATGGGGGTGTCATTTAGAATGGCCTCCTCCATGTCAGAAACCAGGCCTTTATTTTTGTCAGTCTCCTCAAGAATATAATTCAATGCCTCCAGCAGGTAATCACCTCTACTTGTACAGCACCAGCCTCTCACTTCTCCACCTGCATGCTCCCACACCCATGAGCAAGGCCTGCCCCAAAGGAATTTCCATGCTCACAGCAGTCCCCAGAGTGGTGAAAATGTCAACCTTTTCTGGGCATGGGTTGAAACACCAAAAATAAATCCCTATGGTGGCTGCCCTGTACACTAACAGATGTCCTAAACCAGGAGGGGGGTTACAACTCTCCCCCATTTAAAAACCCAATGCCTTAAGTGAGCTCTGGAGTGCCACCAGCCATCCATCTTGGGCCCAGACAGAAAAGGTATGCACACCCCTGCTCTGCCTAACCCCGGGAGGGCTCAGGCTGCTTCATCATGAAGGTGGTCCTACTAACCTAACAAAATTAGGTCTTAAACCGGCTTCACTCAAACACTCAAGCTCACTAACTCTGGCCACCCACGCTAATCTAAACAAAACTGAAATGCTGCCACCTACATAACTTGGACTCCCTTCAGACCATGTCCCCAGCATATTGTTACAGTATGCAACAGTGACAATAAAACATTATTGGTCCAATGGGGCTAATACATGGTTGCACTATTTTTCATAAACAGTTGGCATTTTGTAACTTTATTGCACTGGTAACAATAGCAAACTGTTATATCTCAGAAAGTTACAGAAACATAAACAGCTTTTCAATCAGACATCCCAATTTGTTAAAGTCTCTAAATCAGTCCACAAAAAAAAAATTCAGAAAAAGTGTTTGTCTCTGTGGACATCCCCTGAAATCAGTTCAAACACACACCGATTTCCAATTGATTCACCATTGGCTTTATTATTGGGTAGATTTGCATCCTCCAAATTCTCATTTTACATTTCATAAATATACATCCTTGACATTACAGTTTAAAAACCCATCACCATAGTTCTGTACAATTTTCTTTCCACCACCATCTTTGGGGTGGCCCCCTTTATTTACAACAATGTTTATTTACAGCTATATATTTTCCCTTGGCCCAGGTATACTGACCCGGTGCCTCATCTTCTAGAATCTTCTGCCTTTTGTTCAGGTGTCCCACCTGCTCCTAGCCTTGCCCACCCTGGGGTGACCGCCCCATGGGGAGCCCTCACATACCCAGCCTCTCTTATTCCTGCTGGGCTCCCCTTTTTTTTCTATTATCCCTCTGGGGTCAACCCTGGTCAGCCCCCCAGGGCTTCCCCGGGGCAAAACCTAGGCGAGCATACCCCCAAGACCCTGCCAGGACTCAATAGCCATGTAAATGTCCCCATTTAGCACGGTAGTGCCTACCTCGGACATATGTACCCTGTACACCCTATACATACCCGGTGTATAGTAGGTGATCAAACTATGCCTGATGTACATCCTCCCTTAATCTCTGGTCCAGGCTGCCTCCTTCCTGTTAACCCTCTTTCGGGCTTTCTCAATGGCAAATGCCTTCTTGGCCTGCCTCCAATTTCTTCTGGGGATTATCTCTGACCAAGCCAGCTTAGCCTGCTGCCACCATCCCCTTATGGTCATCAAGTCCTTTAGGATGGTCCATGCCAAAACCATCCATGGTGTGTTTCCCAAATCATTACTCCCTACATGTATAACAATTAAGTCTGGTGTAGGCCATGCCTGACTCTGTTCCTTGACCAGTGGTAATAATTGCATCCGTTGCAGCCCCCTTCATCCTTGCCACTTTATCAGTGTTCTGTCTGTCTCCAGTCCCAACTTGGAACCACCCCTTGTCTTCTTTGCTCACAGCTCCACCCAGTGAATAAAAGAGTGTCCAACAACCCACACCACTCTGTGCCACCTACCACCTGGAAGCAAAAATAAGATAGCCAGGTTATCATTTTCTAATGTATCTTTTGTATGCCTGCAACTTCCACCTGCCCACCTGCTGCACCACAGCCTGTGATGCCCCTTGGGCAGCCATCTCAGTTGCTGTCCCGATCCTGAACAAGTGTGATGCAAACACCCTTTTGTCCTCCTTGATGAAAACCATGCCCTTTTTTAAAAGAGCACTGACCTGTGGGGTTGTGGCTGGTTCCCCGGTGCCATGCAGGAAAAATCTCCTGTCTGTATGAGGCCTGATTGCCACGTACTCCATTATGATGTCTACTATCCCTTTACCCCCCCCCCGTTCCAAAACCACCCTCACCCCTTTTCCCCTCTGGTCCATTTTGGATTGTCTGAGCCATATCCATACTGTTCCTGCTGACCAGGACACTTTCTGCACCAGCAGGCCACCCATTTTGTCCCCTTTACCTTTTGCCACCACCTCACTAACCCGGAATGCACCTCTCTGGCAGTGTGAAAAATGGGCATGAAAAACTTAGCAAAGATTAGGATTATTCTACAGAATTAACCACCTGCTCACAAAGGAGGCCAAGATTCAACTGGTTCAAGCTACCTTCCTATCTTTATTAGATTACGCGGACCTGCTTTACAGCCACTGCACTGCCTCTGCACTGGCTAAGTTGGACGCCCTCTACCACAGAGCTATCAGGTTCATTACTGGCCTTCCACTTTCCACTCACCACTGCTCCCTGTACTAATCGTTAGGCTGGACCTCCCTTCACTATAGGAGGAATAGAAATGCTGCCCTATGGGCGCTTCGGAAGCGGTGACCAACAAGCTCCCTCATATGTCAGATTGTATTCCCAGGTATATTAGGCACCCTACGCCTAAGGAGCTATTCCCTAATTGCCCTCCAAGTTCCAAGGGTCAACACTCATTTCAGCAAAGCTGCTCTAAGCTTCTCTTTACCCACATTGTGGAATGGTTTACAAAGGAAGTTGAAGTTGAGCTGCCCTGTTAGCCTGAATATCTACAAGCTGCTCTATGATCACTACATGAAAACACCTTGCAAATGTTTTCCTCACCGCTAACCCACTAATTCCGCAACTCCCCCTTTCCATACTGATGCTCGCCATGTTTCTACCCCCTGGCTCTCACTCTTTCCCTATTAACTCTTCCTGCTGCACCCACCCTTCCCTGTCCGCTCCAGCCTGGCTAAAGTCCCACCCCATCCATAGTAGTGTCCCAATTATCTACCCCTCCTCTGTCATTATCATAATAAACAAGTACATGACAGCCATCATCACTTTCTGTGGTTTTAGCCCAATTTTTCCCCCAGTCGTCGGTAATATATCCCTCCTCTTCTTTACATCTCTAACCTGTCACCCCATACATGGCCTCTTTCCCATATATGTGTAGTTGCAGGCTGCCTCACTCAAAAGATCTTTGCTTATAACCCCTGTATACCTGTGGTTGACTGTACATCTGCTGACTTCTTCAATTGTAAAATAATGCTGTTTTTTTTATTTATTATTTATTTCAACCTTGTACTGCACTGTATACACTGTATATACTTTTTCTTCTTTGTATATTATTGCTTTTTGTATCCCTGCTTCTGTACTGTACTTTGATGTATTCATGACCAGGTCCACCTTGCAAATAAGTGTTGCTCAATGGTGCCCGCCTGGATAAATAAAGATTTTGATTGATGGATTGATTGATTTGCTGTACCACCTTCAACTGTACCCTCCACTTCCCTTTTATCCACTTTATGAGGTCCAGAAGCTTAGCCACCTTCACAGCTGGCAGCCTGAAACACTGTTCCTCCACATCTAGCCCAATGCCAAAGAACTCAATCCTCCTGGCTGGACCTTCTGTCTTGTCCCTCACTAGGGGGACCTCAAGCTGTTTGCACAGGGCCTCAAACTTCTTTAGCATGCCCGCTGTCCCTATCCTGCTCTCCCCTATGAACAAAAAATCATCCAGGTAGTGGACAACTGTCCCCTTCTGATGCTGGTTGATGAAAACCCACTGCAGCCAGGTGCTAAATACCTTGAATGTGGCACAGGTGACCAAACAGCCCATGGCCATGGTCTTGTCAAAATAAAAATGCCCTTGAAAGTGGAAACACAGGAGTTCCCAATCCTCCTGGCACACCAGCAGCACATGGAATGCTGACTCTATGTCAGTCTTCACAAGCCATATGCCTTCTTTCACCCATATGGTCTCCACTGTCTGGTCCAGTGTGGCGTACTAAACCGTGCTCCTTTCTGATGTGATGGAGTCATTGATGGAATCACCCTCGGGGTATGATAGGTGGTGGATTAACCGGTATTCCCCTGGTGCCTTTTTTAGGACTATGCCTAAAGGTGACACCCTGAATCTGGGAAAAGGGGGGAGTTCAAATGGCCCCACCACTCTGCCCACATCCACCTCCTTATTTACCTTCCTCTCTACTATCTCCTCCTTCCCTTTTGTGGATGCCAAGTTTTGGCACTCTTGTTTTTCCTGTCCATGTGAAATATATATGGATCCCCCCCTCAAAACCCTTCCTCAGAATTTCCCTGGCCAACTGATTGGAGTATTTCATAGTCCAAATCTCTAGTACATCTAATCTTATTGGGGACGTTACATTGCTGAACATGTCCCCACGACCAGTTTCCCCTTTGGGGTTCCTACTGCCCCCCAAAACATCCTCTCCCATTTTGCCATCTGCAATTATGTTCTTGCACTTCATACATGCCTCTCCCACCTCCCTTGACCCCTCAAAAAAACTGCCCTTGCATCTAGCGGCCCACTCTCTCACCTTGCATTCTACAACATGTAACAGGGTTGTTATTCCTGCACCCCGAACATATTTGTTTGAATTTGCTGCTAGGCCACATGCAGTTTGCCTTGTTGTAAGTCCAACATGCTTTTGTATTAGGTGGACCTCTTTTTTTCCTTCATTGGTGTTCCCGCCCTGTGCTGACAGGGTCTTTATCCAGAGTTTGGACAGTGTGATGTCCCATCTCACGTTACCATGTGATGCCATCCTCTGCCTGAATTTCTCATCATAGATGAGCTACCCATACCTACTCTTGACCCTATAGATATCCCTTATGATGGCCGAGTGGGTCAGCAGTGGTATAGCCAGCTCAGGTTTCTTTACAAGCATAATGGCACTGAAATGCGTGAAACCCTCCATCCATGCTTCAAAAGTCTTGCCTTCATAACTAACCTCCTCATTTGTTTTACCCACGATGGCCAGTGCTACTGCCATCTCTGAGTTGCCCACTGATTCTTTCTGCTCATATTTCTTCACTGTGTCCTTGTCTATCAATGCAAACATGTCTATAAACTCTCCCTTCCAAATTTGTTCCCTGAGGGTCTGGGAGACATGGTTCCCCAGAGTCATACCCGGTGGCCATCCATGTCCCCTTTCCTTGTCCCCTTCCCCAAACCCACTCCTTCCCCTTCCTTGTCTTCTCCTTTTTACTCTGCTTTCAGAGCCTGCCATGCCTTGCCTACTTCCTCCCATCCTTTTTCCCCTTTCTCTTCCATCAAACCTGATAAATATTCTTTCAGGTTACCCTTGGCTGACAGGTCCACAGTCGTCACCTTATCCTGCTGCTGTTGAGGTTCACCCTTGTCTTCCACGGTGCCTCATGTCACCTCCTTTCTTGGTCATTCCTTCTGTTGTGCTGACGTCTTCCTCTTGTCTGCCTGTTTATCCTTCTCTTCTGCCTCTCTCAATTCTTTAATTTTGGTCTGTACCTGGTCCATCAGATGTGAGGCATTCTGTGCCAGCACCTCGCTGGCTTTCAGTTTTGAGGTTGGTGCCTTTTTGGGGGCCATCCTGTTAGTTGCACTCCCAACCATCCAATACCTCCTTGACCCCCTGGTCACCCCATGAACCACCAGGCCTGCCCCCCCAAGCCGTGGTGTCCCCATCCCCCCAATTTTTGGAAACATTGTCTGAGGTCACAAAATGTAACATCCACTGCCTGCTACAGTCTCCCAGTCCCTCTTACTTTCTTATGGTATTTCACTGAACACTGCCAAATCAGGGGATGGGATACACTGCCTGTTGGATTGCGGCTTTAGTATATTTTATTTACTTATTTATTTATTTTTATTACCCCATGTGTTGGAGGAGGCAGAAATGGCCGTCTTTTACTCACAAAGAAAAAAACCCACTTTGCTGCAGTAAAAATTCCTGATTCATACCTACGAGTATTTTGCCTGTAATGCCTCCATACAGCTAGCCAAACATTACAGTTGAACTTTTTATACCAATACTGCAACTAAAATCAAAACCTGTAATCCTAGTTCACTGCAATAAATGCTGCCAGGAAGAAAGACAGTAAATATTTTTGGCTTCCTGATTATTGCTTCGCAACATACTGATCTTGTCCTAAAACACCTTCTGCTGTTTGCTAACAGTATCCCCTTTTTTCCTTTGCTTGAAAGAAAATGACAGGAACTATTCCTGCCTACTTCCTGGCACAATGCAAAAAAATGGCCTCCACATTGGGCCTGCTAATGTGGCATGTGCCTACTGAGCTTGCTACTCCCAATCCTGGAGAAAAATCCACCCGTATCTCTCAATAACTATGGCTGGACTCTGAGTCTCCCTTGAGCCCTCCAGCCATAGACCCAGTAATTGCATCGAGTTCCTTTCAAAATGCAATTGTTCCACTCAAAATGGCCCTCTTACCTCAAGTCAACTCTCTTGGCCTGAGTGATCTGCCTGTGACTGCACTTGGAGGGCATCTCAGGGCCTGGGGATGCCCTCATCAATGAAGGAAAACAACAAAAATGGTGAGAAAAGAAAATTTCTCTTTCCTACGAGATGCAATCAAACCAGGCCACTGCACCTGTCTCCGGTTCCCCAGAAACCAACTAGGCCCTGCTGCCTGAGCACCTAATTCCTGGCTGAGTAGTGGCTATGCACCGGTCCCCCTGCAGATTGCCCATGTGGGCAATGGTGTTCCTCTGCTGCACGCTTGACCAGAGAGCACACTCACCTTACTTCTAGCTAACCGCGAGGCCTGTGAGTTGTGCGACCTGATGAAAACACCCAACAAAACTGGCCAGCAGAGGGCACCATGAAGGGAAGACACCAACCAGACTACTGGCCTAAAACAGGCTGTTGATACGGCTGTGCCCCCCTCTCCTGCATGAGGATTTTTTGTTTATCTTCATTTTTTTCCACTGTGTCTTAAAGTACCCCAAACACTGCTGAAACAAGAAAAGCTCTTACCTTAATTGACCTTTATTTTGCCCCAAACATACAGGCACTACAAAAATAATCCTGTGCATCACTTAAACAAATGAAAACTCTCAAACAGACAGACACCTTGTGTAGGAAAAACTGCAATTTTTGGTTAGAATCCTAAGCCCTTCTACAAAATCTGATAACAGCATGAAAAAACTTGCATCGTGCCAGGCCTGCCCTTACCTTTAGGCCTGACTCTGCCACTCACCTTGATCAAAATCTAAATCTACCAACAAAAAACAAACAAGTTTGCCTGTGGCTTATGCAATACTAACTCTGCGAAATATTTCTGAACAATACTGCTGCAGAAAGAGGGAGATACCTCTCTCTGCAATACCTTATCTACCCTCCACAACTCCTCCACTGTCTGTGTTCTACCCAATGTTCCTCTGCTACCTCCTTCCCCTTTGCCCCTCCCCTTTTGTGACCTCACCCCTCCCATGACCTCATTGTCCCTCCCTTTATGTTCTCCCTCCCCCTTGTTTACTGCCTGCTTTCTCTCTTTGGTTCTCCCCTTCCCCTCCTTCCTCCCTCCCCACCTAGCCTAGTCTGGGCCCTGCTGATTCCTGGGGGCAAGTGACAACTCAGGCTGCCCTTGAATGGGGCAACCTCTTTTATCTCACCCATTTAAATGTCCTCCAGAGGGATGTCTATATGCACAGTCCAGCGGGACTTCTGAATGCTACAGCTCACCTCCAAGAACAATAATAATGAGGGTTCGGCTTGGTGCATGATCGACTGTAAGAGTCAATTGCTCCCACAGAGTACGTGATGCATCTGCCATCCAAGTCTTGCAACAAAGCCTCATTTTTATACAGAATGAGTCCCTCATAAGCACTTTAAGCACAAATGGTCTTTGCCACATGCTGTGCCTCTTGAAGGGAAATGGTGGGTTGTACGCATTTAAGTTATGTTTGCTGTAGAGCTTTCTCAAAATGCCTAGAAAGACCCATTCTCTTCTCCTGTCTTCAATAACATCCCACATGTTTATTTGTTTATTATTTGTTTATTTGTAAATATTGGAAGACCTTTGAACGTGGGCTCTTTTACAAAGGTTCCACGTCAGGGTGAACAAATAATACAAGACACAAATACAGTAGTTACAGGTTCAGAACAAATACAGTTGTTACAGGGTTCAGCACATGAGGCAATTAAAGAGTAGTACATGAGAATTTTAGGCAAACAGTGGAAAACAAAGCGATTGTAAGAGGATGTAGGTTATGTCTTGGATGATTCTCAGGGTGGCTCAGCCTTGGAGACCATGAAAGGTCCATTGATAGACTATGGTTGGGAAAGTGGGAGAAGGGGATTGGGGGGTAGTACGCAGAGCGGGAAGGAGGATTAGTAGCTTACTAGTGCTCCTGGCTAGGCTAGGATGAAGGCAGGTTTTCTAGGTATCTGGGCTGGGTTTAACCGTGGGGGTGTAGGTTAGGCTTTCAAGTTTGGCCTGAGAAATAGGTGCATTGTGAGCTAGACTTTAGGTGCTGTTTGAGGCCTGTTTTGAACTGTGGCAGGCTGTGTGTTTGTAGTTTCTGCGGGAGTTCATTTAGCTAGAGGGGGGCTCGGTAGGAGAAAGTGCGCTGCCCAAGTGTGGTTCGCCTGAATGGGATGGACAGTGCTCCATTCTTCCTCCCTCTGTTGATGTGGGATGAGAGAGAGGCCTGAAGCAGGTTTTCTTTACAGGGTGGAGTTTTTCCGAGGTGTGCCTTCTTACCCAGTAGACAGGTTTGGTATTTGAGTCTGACTTTTAGGTTAAGCCAATTAGTATGCTCATATAGGGTGCAAGTGTGAGTGTAGTGGTTTGCAAACAGGGTCAGGCAGCATGCCTTACTTAATGCAATTTTGACCCTGTTGAGTGCAGTATCAGTGGCAGCTCCATAGACCACTAGCCCGTAGTCTATCTTGGGGAGTATTGAGCTGGAGACTGAGGTTTGGAGTGCTTCTGGAGTGAGGGATTTCTTATGTCAGTAGAGGACCCCGATCTTTGTATTTACTGATCTGACAAGGGAGTCAATATGTTCGTATAAGTGAGGGAGTCATCAATGGTGACCCCTAGGTACTTAAATGATTGTACCTGCTCAATTTGCTTGCCAGTGTTATTGGTGATATCGAGGGGAGTGAGCCTGCATTTATTGTAAGGGCTGGAATGGAGCATGGCCTTGGTTTTCTTGTAGTTCAGTAGCAGCTTTTTCTACAGAACCAGCCTTCAAGTTTGTTAAAGGAGGTCTGTAGTTCTGTTTGTAGAGCAGTCTGGCAGGTATCACTATTCAGCAGCACAGCATCATCCGCATACAGTACGAGATTGGTGTCACAGGCCGCGGGCAGTTCGTTAACAAAGAGGCTGAAAAGCAAGGGACCTAGGATTGATCCTTGAGGGACTCCTAGGAGTACATCTCTGGAGCTGGATAATGTCTGCCTGATTTTGACTCGCTGATTCCTTTGTGATAGGTAATCATTGAACCAATTTAGGGCATTTGGAGCCACTCCCAGTCTTTGGAGCTGGAATATCAGTAGAGGGTGGTTGACCGTGTCGAAGGCTTTAGTGAGGTCTATGAAGATGGACCCCACCAATTTGCCTTCATCCAGCGCTTTGTGTGCATAGTCAGAGTATGCCAGCAGTGCAGTGGTGGTACTGTGTTTTTGCCAGAAACCATGTTGGTTTGGGCAGAGCAGATTGTACTTGTTTAGATATTCTGTGAGTTGGTTTGCCACAATTTTCTCCAATGCTTTGGATAGTGGGGAGAGGATAGATATTGGCCTGTAGTTACATACCAGTGACTTGTCACCATTCTTATGCATTGAAGTTACCAGGGCTTGCTTCCAAACTTCTGAGAATTGAGCTAGGGCCAAGGATTTGTTAAATAGCATTGTAATGGGTTTTATCAGAACATCAAGGGTCAGAGATAGTATCTTCATGTCTAGCCCATCACTCCTCAAACTAGTTTTTCCTAGGACTTTCCTGACCATTGTTAGGGCCTCCTTTGCCATCACCTTCTTAAAGTAGAAAGCTGGGTGGTTAGTAGTGGTACAGTTGGGCAATCTTGGTCCTCCACTGGCAGAAGGTAGTCTGTGGGTAGTACTGGGGACAGGTCAGTAAAGGCCTGGTTAAAGGCATCAGCAATGGCTAGAGGATCTGTGGAGGGTGTGTTATTGATATTGAGCATTGTAGGACTCAGCTTCTGGTCTTTGCCAAGGATGTTCTTGAGGTTGTTCCAAAACCTCTTTCCATTTCCCCAAGCGTTGTTGAGCTGGGTCTTATGGAAGTTGGCCTTTGTGAGCTGGATAAGTTTAGTGCACTGATTTCTATTGGCTTTGTAACATTGTAGGTTGTGCTTACAGCCAGAGTTTAAGGCTTTGGCCCAGAGGCAGTCCCTTTCTTTTAGGAGAGAGAGGCACTTACCATCCAGCCAGCCATTCTCCACTCCTTGAATTTTCCATTTAGTGCATGGGGCATGAATATCACAGATGGAGTTGAAACCCTCCGTGAAAAAGCTGAATGCCTGGTCCAGTGTGGGTGCCTTTTGTATGGGGGACTAGTTGTAGGCAGACAGTGCTGATTTGAGGGAACCAAGTTTGCCTTTTCGCAGGACCCTGCTCTCGATGAGATGTGGTGGGCTTTTGGCAATTTTAATGGTTCAGAGAAAGGAGATCAGTGAGTGGTCACTCGGCACGTCCAGAAGAACTCTGAGTTCAGAGAATCTGGAGGGTGTGCTGACCAGGACCCAGTCAATTAGGGTGCTGGTACCAGCCTTGTAGTTCTGCCTGGTGGGGCGAGTTATGAGTTGGGTGAGATTGTGGGAGGTGATTAGGTCTTTGGCGGATGTCATCTCTTTACAAAGCCAGTTTATGTTAAAGTCGCCTGTCAAGATGAGATCTGAGCTCTTTTTGAGGCTGCTTATTTCTTGCAAAACCAGAGGAAGGCCTTCCTTGGCTTTTTTGGGGTCAGGTAGATTGTGGCAAAGATAATGGTCTTGCCATTTAGGCCGGCTTGAGTTTTTACCACTAATAGCTCATAGTCCTCTGCAACTTTGGAGATGGGGAGGACAGAGCAACTCAGTGTGTTTCTGACATACATGAGGCAGCCGTCACCTTTCCTGCCTATTCTATAGAGTCTAAACATTTGGAATCCTTCAATGGTCACCTCACCATCTCTGATCTTATTTGACAGCCAGGTTCCCATTAGGCAGAGTATGTCCGGGGTGTGAATGGTCATCCAAGCCTGGAGCTTGTAAAATTTTGCAGTTAGGCTGCAGAGGTTTAGTGATGCTATCTTTAGGCCAGTCACTGAGCAGGTGTCCCTGTTCCTCAGGGTTGTAGGTCCAGGATTTAGGTGAACATTGCCTGAGAGTAGCAGTAGCATGAGAGTAACCTTTCTTGCAGATAGGGTGATGTTCATTTTTACTTGTGTCCGTTACTTGCACTTTAGATGGGGGGGGTGTCTAGATGTGTGTATTACATAAGGGGAGATTAACTATTACTGTTAAGGGAGGGGAGGCAAGCTTGGTGGTGACTGTGTAGTTAAGGTGGGGGGGATGGGGGGCCTAACATTACCAGAAGTGGTCGTGGCCATATGCATGCTTTTGGACCAGGATGCACCCAAAGAGGTTTTAGAGTGTGGAGTTTGGGGACTGAATTTGTAAGTGGTGCCAGCAATGCCAAGGAAGGTAGAGAGGAGTGGAAGTGGTAGTATGTAGTTCTACCCCATATTAGTTAGCTTGGTGTGGCTGTCCTGCTTTAATCTGCTCGCTGGTAAATAGGTGATTTACTTTGTAGCTTAAGACTAGGTTCAGATTACTGGGGGCAGGGAGAGAGGGAGGGATCTACAGATAGGTTTAGGTGTAGGAAAGAGTCAACAGTTTGGTTGTGAGTGGGCACTGAGGGAGAGCTAGAGAGAGTAAGGAGGAAATAGGTTAGGTACTCCGTTTGTGCAAGGAGGATTGGGTGAGGCTGGGTGTGCTGTATCCAATAGGATTAGTAGTCCAAAAGTGGGAGGGGTGAGAGTGTATTTAAAGGAGGCCTGGGAGGGGGTGGTGGGGGAGAGAGAAAAATAACCCAAATAGCGATATCAGAAAATGCAGAGTTGGCAGTAGTCCGTGAGTGCACCAATGGTTAAGGTGCAAAAAGTTGTGTGAACCAATCACAGGCTGCTTGCAGCGACACTGCACCAATCAGTGAAGAGCCGCACGGTATGGAGCTCCCACTGGTTTAGGCACTCCTACCTCTGTGTTGGATCTGGGGGAGAGTTCCAGGGATGCTGGCTGAAGTCCTGGGCAGGAGTAGGCGTGGCTGCTGTTGAGCACCTCTTTTCGTTAGTAGTGCCGAAATTACACCAGGATCCCTAGTGGGGCCAAAAGAAGACGCACAAGAATTAATAGCTGGCTAGTGCAGGATGGAGGCTGGTGACAGTTCATCTTTGGGGGCCGGGGTGTTAGAGAAAATTAAATAATAACTACCAGTACATAAGCCCATCACACTGGGAGCCATGTGTCATCTTTGTACTCCCACTCATGCCATTCTTGTTCTCTGATTTTGCTGTAATTGTCTTAGGGGCCAGGACGGGCTGCACCAGAGGTTGAGAAACTCCTTGTAGTTGACAAGACCACTTTTGCATATGGTGATGGGGGGTCCTTCTCCTCCTCCCATTCATCTTCAACCTCAATCTCCACTAGGCCTTCTGCTTCCTTGACCATTATTTCAATGTAATGTAACACCTCAAGATGCTCTGCCTGTGGACTTGGCTGCTTGCAAAGACTTGATGGTGGGTGAGCTGGCTACGTCTCTGCTGGCTTGCCAGTCAGCACAGGCAGCTGGGCTGTAGCACTGTCTTACAATGCTGGACATGGCACCTAACTGTGCAAACCAGATGCACAGAAGTCCTCTGGGGTCAATGACTTTGATGATGATGTCTTCTGTAGAGCCAAATAGCTACATTCCTGGCAACTGCCTGCTGTCTTTGTTGTCAAAGCACCCACTTGGGAGGAGGAATCCTCCTCCTCACCAGCAGCAAGACCTTCAGTTTCTCTTTTTGGGTGAAACTGGACAAACAAATCATTCCATCCTGCCACTCTAACATCCTCGGTGGTTAGAGAGATGGCTTACTGGTTTGACCGTAAACGTGGGCACCGGTGTGAGTGATATCCATGGGCTGGCTTGTTGGCACCATGGCATACAGTACACAATGGGAGCAGTTCCACTTTTGGGCCCTTATGCTGGTGAAGGGCACACTCTTTAGATATTGTCAATCTGCCAACCAACTCCAACATCCATTTAAAAATATTGGATGGCATGGTTACATCCGAGGCTGAGGATGCCTGTGCCATTTTTGCCAATACTGAAACTCTTCACTTCAAAAGAGTTTAAGACAGTCCACAGTCCAAATGGGTATAGTGGGAGACAAAGCTAATGCTATTTTCTACACTCACATTAATCTGCTGAACAACAACACAGCCACAAGGTGCCAGGAAATGACCAACACCACCCTGGTAAGTCCAGTCAGTTCAATCCATAGATCTGGCCCTAGTTAATTTACATAGCTCTGTCATGGACTAGACAGGAGGTTCTCTCAGGCAGACCCCCAGGCTCCCACATCAAGCAAAAGGCACACATTTTCATAGCCATCTAGTACCATATTGTCCATCCAAAAGTTCAGCACACAAAGACCACATAATAAACAACTTCACCCAGCACCTTACGGGGCAAGACCATGATTCAGGCACCCCAAAGCACATCCCAGATGGGTCCTCATGTGTAGCCCACCCTTCCCCAATGTATAGGTGTATGATGGTGGTAAAAGTCTGTAGGGAGGGGGTACCACAGCAGAAACTTGACATGAAGTTGTACACTTGCAGGTGTTCTTCTGTAGCTAGGGTGCCAATCTCTCACTGGGGTACTGGACTAGGAGGGAATTGATAGTCGGGGCAATAACTCTCAATCAAGATACTGAGACAGTGGTTAATTTCAAATAAATCAGTGGGATCCCATTTAATGAAATACAACTAAGCAACTCCATGGAGCTGTTGAGTTAATGAATAGGTCAAATAGGGACCATGTCACACAGGATGGTCACATTAGTTCATGAGTCTAGAAATGTCCGTATAAAATTAATCCAGAAGCAAATGATTTGATACATTTGAATGGACCAACAGAGATGTAACAACAAGAACAAAGTGCTTTAGCATTTGGACCAACCAGTCCTTCTTCAGAAGCCTAATGGCAATTGTTTAGAAAAAACAATATTTTTAACAGCTAGAACATGCAGAAAAAAACAGAAAAAATCCCCATTGGTTTAAAATACTCATTTAAAAAATACACCTGATGATGTCAGAGAAGTTTAACAGTACCATATTACCTTCAGCCAGTAGGGTCCCAGGGTCAAAACTGCTTGGTGCAAAACACATACAAAGAATCCTACTGCATATAAATTTAATTGACATAGGATAACACTGCAGGAGCGGATGACTCTTAAATCAAGCTATGTGTGTCAGAGTGTGTATAAGGATGTGATTACTGAAAAGCAACACCCACCCAGATTAAAGACATACTAAGATTGTTTTAGGACTCCAAGAAGTTTCAATGCATGCATTATAGACAAGAAATTACTACTAAAGTTGTCTTAAAAACATCAGTGCACACTGTATGATGTGTAAAACTTAGCTGGACCTATCACCCAGCTGTATTCTCCAGCTAGATATCATGCCCCATAACTTCAAAAACCTCTAGTACAGTGTCAGGACTTTATAAATGATAATTTAAATATACATTGACAGTATTAGTGTCAAACAATAAACTTTAGTCGAGGACCACAAAGGAATTAAGACCATGTAGCCTGATATGTACTGATGTCAATATACACTGAGAATTTAACAACTTGATGTACCAGAAGTGTCTATGGAATCTGAAAAAAGTGATAAAAATGTAATTTCTCTCCTCCTCTTTACACAAACAATACACCCTACCCACCCCACATCCCTATAATGCAAGGGAGGGGGATAACTAGCTTTGAGGAGATACTCTCTCTCTCTCTCTCTCTCTCTCTCACACACACACACACACACACACACACACAACACACACACACACACACACACACACTCTCTCTCCTAATGAACCTTTATTCACATAAATCGATGCAATTATTCCCCAAAGGAATTCAACTTGTCATGAAATCCTAAGTAAAAGGGCTCATGTATCCTAATACCCACAGAGCTATAATTTGTGACATTATTTAACTGAACTCCCATCTGCATAGTAACATTTCCAATGATTCTGGATAAAACTACAATGAAATAAAACTGCCACCCTTCCCAGGATAAGGTAACTAGAAGTAAATATAAAGTATGTGTGTAAGACCAGAGGTCTAACATACCAACATTTCCACTGATCACTACAATATTACCCTAATGTAAAAATATCTGCCCAGGACTCCCATGCAATTGAGATCTCACACCCCGATATGTACAGAGTTAAAAAAAAACTATGTGACAGTCTATGATAACACTCCTGTATGTACAGTAACAGGCTAGATAATCTCAATATGGTGCAACATAATCAACCCCACTCCTGGGCAAAGATAAAAAGTAAGGAGGAATTAATATTCATTATGAGTGTGAAGTAAGAGTAGTAACACAATACAACTTCATGTATCTAAACAGAGGCCTACCTCAATGTGACAGCAAGCCCCACACTGGTTATATCACGTACCTCACAACACATACCCACACACATACATACTTACGCTCACCCACATCCCACACATGCTGAAGTCCTCTAATATGCCAGTCTGAAGAAGAAGTCTGTGGATGTCAGTTTCTGTATTGTCCCATGAAACTCAGATCAATATAATATCAATATAACAATATCACAATTAACAATTATATAACAAATATAACAATTGTTATCATATGTCAATTAAATTTATATGCAGTAGGATTCTTTGTACGTGTTCTGCACCAAGCACCTTTGACCCTGGGAACCTCCTGCCTGAAGGTATTATGGTACTGTTAAACTTCTCTGACATCATCAGCTGTATTTTTTAAATGAGTATTTTAAACCAGTGGGGATTTTTTCTGCTTTTTCTGCATGATCTATCTGTTAAAAGTATTGTTTTTTCTAAACAACAGCCATTAGGCTTCTGAAGAAGAACTGGTTGGTCTGAAAGCTAGAGCATTTTGTTCTTGTTGTTACATGTATGTTGGTCCATTAAAAGGTATCAAATCATTTGCTTCTGGATCTGTTCTTGCAAGGATCAATACGGCAAATACTAAATCTAGATTTCAACATGGAAGATACTGGAATTCGCCGTAGAATATGGCAGTTACATAACATCAAGAAGAAATTGGCACAGCTAGACAGTGACACCAATTTTCTAACCCAGTGCAACTGGAGAGACATAATCCCTTAAGGTCTTACTATTTGGAATCCATTAAAAAATACAGACAATTCTATATATGCAGAACAACTCTGTCGTAGGACCTCTGAGAAACTAAGGAGTCACAGGATTCACATGTCATATGCCAAAAAAGTCATTCTGAACAAAGAGTTTGCTGAAATTGTTACCACTGTGGAAAGGATGTCTGGGGAACCTATTCAGGAGATCTTGTGAGAGATACACCTTAACTACCAAAGGACCTTAAGAAAAGCCATGCTTATGAAAAATAGGAAATTGGATACCCTTCAACATACCATACTTCCTAACAACCATGAAGAACATAATGGAGTCACTGAAAAAACACACAATACAGATGGGCACCTTTCAGTTGTTAATTTGTCCAACCACACACTGACCACTGGAGAACTAAATGTACTTTCAAAGGGCTTCACTTTCTGCCCAACAAAACCACTGATTAAAATACTGTTTTGTGGTGAACTGGAGGAATACTTCCGTAGATTGAGACTTAAGAATTCTTTCATGGCAAGGAATAAATCACTGGTAGCAAAGACATCGCAATCAGTAATAATTTAATGGGTAAGAAAAAGAAATCTGAATTAACCCCCTCAAGTGGGAGTAACAAAAAACTAGACAATTAAATTCATCGTTTCTGCCAACAAGTCAGTGGTCAGATTCTTACTAGGCAAAAACAGGCCCACTAGAAACTTTCTCCACTGGAACGGAGAGCTATAAGGACACTGAAATCAATCCACAACATTGTCATCAAAAAAGCTGATAAAGGCTCTGCAGTGGTGATTTTAAACAAAGAGGATTATATTAATGAAGCTAACAGACAGCTAACTAATTTTACCTACTACAGAGAACTGGCAAGTGACCCCACTTCAAGATATAAAAATGAATTACGTGACTTAATTGGAACTTTTTCAGACCATGTCCGAAAAAAAAAACTAACTGACCTCATCCCTGCTGAACCCAGGCCAGGGACATTCTACATGCTACCTAAAATACATAAACCTGGCAATCTGGGAAGACCCTTAGTCTCTGGTAATCGTACCTTGACTGAGGGGGATCTCAGGGTTTGTAGAGACCATTTTGAAACCACTGGTTATGGAAAGAGACAGTTATATACAGGACACTACACACTTTTTTGAGTATACTTTCTGGTTATAAGGATTTACCACCTGATACCATTTTAGTGACAATAGATGTAACATCCCTCTACACTAATATTCCACACACAGATGGCATTACAGCATGCCTTAAATACACACAGGAGAAAGGACCGGAACAAAACATCAACCCTGAAGTGGTGGGGTAACTTATGGAATTCATTTTGACACATAACAACTTCAACTTCAATGGTAAACATTATGTTCAAACTATGGGAACAGCAATGGGCACCAAAAATGGCTCCACAGTATGCTAACCTGTTTAAGGCAGACTTGAAGGAGGATTTTTTAAGGCACTGTCCCAATAAACCACTAGCTTATTTCCATTACATTGATGATTTGTTTATTATCTGGATGGAGTGCACAGATGCACTTAAAGATTTTCATCATGAACTGAATAACCTCCACCCTACCAAAAAGCTTAACCTGGAGTATTCTACCACCAATATTAATTTTCTGGACACCAAAGTCACCATTACAGATGGAACCTTACATACGTGTATTTACAGGAAGCCAACAGACAGACAGAGATACCTACACAAAAAAAGTAATCACCCAAACCATACAAAAAAGTCTGTCATGTACAGTCAAGCACTCTGATGTCACCAAATTTGTTCAAATGAGGATGACAGAGATACATATTTGGCTGTGTTGAAAAACACCTTTATGGAGCAGAGCCCACTCTTTCAGAGAAATTGACAGGTTAACAGAACGTGCAACGCAAGTACCAAGACAACAACTACTTCAATATAAAGAAAAGACAGCTACAGGCAGGATACCCTTAGTAGTTACATATCATCCAGACCTTGAACTTCTGCATAAGATTATTAAAGACCTCCACCCAATATTTAGTGAGGATGAAACCCTTAACTGTATTTTTAAGGAACTCCCACTACTATCTTTTAAACAACCACCAAATTTAGCCAGCCTAATTATTAGGAGCAAGCTTTCACCAGAACAGAATACCATACTACACAATGGCAAACGACCCTGCAAGCAATGCACCTGTATGACTTGTGAGCTCATTTCTACCTCGGACTATGTGGTTACATCACAAAACAGACAACTCCAGGTTCATGGGAGTTATACATGCATGTCACGACATGTTGTTTATTTCATTCAGTGCAAAAGATGACCACAAACAGGTTATGTTGTAGAGACAAGCCAACAGCTCCACACTAGGATGAACTCGCACAGACATACTATTAGAACAAAGAAGACTGAAAAACCAGTGGAGTACCACTTCTCCCAGCCTGACCACTCAATTTCAGATATGTCAGTAATGGTCTTAAAAGGAAACCTCGAAAACATACAACAGAGACGAGCTTTTGAGATTAAACTTATTTTACATCTTAATATGGCAGCAGTTGGGATGAACATTGATCTGGGTTTCATGGGACATTACAGAAACTGACATCCACAGACTTCTTCTTCAGACTGGCATATTATAGGACTTCAGCATGTGTGGGATGTGGGTGTGTGTAAGTATGTATGTGTGTGGGTATGTGTTGTGAGGTACGTGATATAACTGGTGTGGAGATTGCTGTCACATTGAGGTAGGCCTCTATTTAGGTACATGAAGTTACATTGTGTTACTTCTCTTACTTCACACACATAATGAATATTAATTCCTCCTTACTTTTTATCTTTGCCCGGGAGTGGGGTTGATTCTGTTGCACTATATTCAGATTACCTAGCCTGTTACTGTACATACAGGAGTGTTATCATAGACTGTCACATATTTTTTTTTAACTCTGTACATATTGGGGTGTGTGATCTCAATTGCATGGGGGTCCTGGACAGATCTTTTTACATTAGGGTAATATGGTAGTGATCTGTGGAAATGTAGGTATGTTAGACCTCTGGTCTTACACACATACTTTATATTTACTTCTAGTTACCTTATCCTGGGGAGGATGGCAGTTTTATTTCATTGTAGTTTTATCCAAAATCCTTGGAAATGTTACTATGCAGATAGGAGTACAGATAAATAATGTCACATTTTTGCTTTGTAGGTATTAGGATACATGAGCCCTTTTACTTAGGATTTCATGACAAGTTGAATTCCTTTGGGGAACAATTGCAGTGACTGATGTGAGTAAAGGTTCATTAGGAGAGAGAGAGAGAGAGAGAGAGTGTGTGTGTGTGTGTGTGTGTGTGTGTGTGTGTGTGAGAGAGAGAGAGAGAGAGAGTATCTCCTCAAAGCTAGTTATCCCCCCCCCCCGCATTATGGGGATGTGGGGTGGGGTAAGGTGTATTGTTTATGTGAAGAGGAGGAGAGAAATTACATTTTTATCAGTTTTTCAAATTCCTTAGACACTTCTGGTACATCACATTTTTAAATTCTCAGTGTATATTGACATCAGTACATATCAGGCTACATGGTCTTAATTTCTTGGTGGTCATCGACTAAAGTTTTTTGTTTGACACTAATACTGTCAATGTACAGTATATTTAAATTATCATTTATAAAGTCCTGACACTGTACTAGAGGTTTTTGAAGTTATGGGGCATGATATCTAGCTGGAGAGTACGGCTGGATGATAGGTCCAGCTAAGTTTTACACATCATACAGTGTGCACTGATGTTTTTAAGACAACTTCAGTGGTAATTTCTTGTCTATAATGCATGCACTGAAACTTCTTGGAGTCCTAAGACAATCTTAGTATGTCTTTAATCTGGGTGGGATTTGCTTTTCAGTAATCACATCCTTATACACACTGAGACACATATAGCCTGATTTAACAGTCATCTGCTCCAGCAGTGTTATGTTATGTCAATTAAATTTATATGCAGTAGGATTCTTTGTATGTGTTTTGCACCAAGCACCTTTGACCCTGGGATTCTACTGGCTGAAGGTAATATGGTACTGTTAAACTTCTCTGACATCATCAGGTGTATTTTTTAAATGAGTATTTTAAACCAATGCAGATTTTTTTCTGTTTTTTCTGCATGATCTAGCTGTTAAAAGTATTGTTTTTTTCTAAACAATGGTCATTAGGCTTCTGAAGAAGGACTGGTTGGTCCAAAAGCTAGAGCACTTTTTTCTTGGTGTTACATCTATGTTGGTCCATTAAAAGGTATCAAATAATTTCATTTTGGATCTGTTCTTGCAAGGACCAATACAGCAAATACTAAATCTAGATGTCATATCAAATTAATGCACTTTTGATGCTTTCTCAGGACACTTCACTCAATGCCCATACCAAGGGGCATGACCTGGATGACCCCTAAAATTAGGCTGCACACTTAACCATAGGCAGCTTCAACAATGATCCCACAGGTCTATATCATCTTCTAGCCCAACATAAGATCCAACTCTCCCTTCTCATCAGAACTTGCAAGCCACCCAACACCTGTCAGTGTCTGCAGGGTGGAGGTGGGGTGTTAGGGTTGGAAACCCTAATGCCACATTTCTCAACTTTTGTCACTTTAGTAAGAACCCTAACTTGGTGCATTAACAAAGTTTTTTTGTGATAGATAGATAAATAGATAGGCACGTGTGTTGCAAAAAAACTTTGTTAATGCTCCACTTAGAGTGAAAAAGACAAAAGTTGGGAAACTGGGCATTAGGATTTCTCTAACACCACACCATCCCAAACTAGGCAGGAGAGCAGGTGTGGCATGTACCTTGGGCTTCTCATGTCAAACAGTCACCCTAGTCTCATAAAGTTTACACATCTGATATTATTTACAGATGGAATGGGGTGAGTGTTAGGCTTGAGAATCCAAAGGTACACCCCACACCTGCTCTCCTGTCTGTTTTGGGAGGGTAGGGTGTTAGGAAAACTCCTGCCTCATCCAATGAAAACAATCCTTCAGTTTTGTCTGACATGACCTCCTCCCCATGAACTGATGTTGATTTTTGTGACAGATGAACAGAAAGTATGACTGATTTACATATCATCTAAAAGGATTGCACATCAACATTGCAGCACAGCATACTACTGCACTACAGTGTCAGTGTTGCATATCAGCTTAAGTGGGCTAGGACCTTTAGTCCTCTGATCTTTTAGCCTCAGAGGTGACTCTGAGTATGCAACCTACTGAGATTGTGACACTGATGTGCCACCTAAACCATGCTACAGTACATTACTCTTTTATACATTTTATAATTTATGAAAAACATCTCTGGCTAGACCTACCCTGAGGTGTTAGTTCTCAGTACTGTTCTTATGAAAACCGTTACATTCCTTTATGGATGAAATAGATGGTTGAGTTTATGTCTTCAACTTTTTTTGACTGGGATTTTCAAAAGATTATTTTTCACATTATACACTTTTTTGGAATAACCCATATTCACCCAATAAAAACAATGTGGTTTCCATGATTTTGCAAACATACATTTCTTAAGGAAAGCTTTGTGTTTCTTATAGGCTAACTAACTAAATGACTGAATGATTGATTGAGTTACTGACTAAATAACTAACTAACTAACTAACCATTAGTGGTATAACACATTTTAATACTGTCATGTCCATATACTGCAAGTGTCCTGAAATGACAATTACTAAGTTGTGATATGCAGTAGATATATAAAAAAAACACATTTCATGGCTGTTCAGTATCTGTTTATTCTTTTTCCATTACATGAACAGTTAAGTGAGATTTGGTTCTTATTCATCTTGTATCTGCAGTATAAGTCCTCTGTATTACTACCAACATTTGTCAAGATAACACCTGTCAAGCAGAAAAGGAAAACAGTTCCCATCTCCTAACACAACAGATGTGGTTAGATAACTTGCACTTTTGAATGACATCTGTAATGCAAAGATGTACACTTGTTATACTTATTGAAGCAAAACAATGCTGCACTGCTCAACATTATGCTGATACCCTATTGTAGTTTTCCTGTTGATTACATGTCACCAACACTGAGAGGAAGATAGGTCTTAGAACTCAGTGAGTATTGCATGAACAATTGTATAACCTTTACCAACCTCCTGATGTAGCTTCAAGAAATGTTTTAAATTAAAAAAGATCCCTCACCAATTTTTTAGTATGTTGCCAGAAGCAGACATAATAAATCTTTTCATTAAAAGAATGTATTACACCCAGTAATTCCATAATAGAATTTCATATGAGTAAAGCTAATAGAACTGATCCATCAGCTAACTGCCAGAGTTATTGTTCCAAATATATAATGTTCTCTTTCAGCTCTGATGCTACATAAATGGGATTTCACTTACAAAATCATACTGTAAACAACTTACCAAGTTAAAACTTATTTATTAAAGGTTTTAAATTATGCATGGTTATGTTGAAATATTGTGCTTATGTTGTTTCAAACAGGGGCTGTCAAGCACTGCCTAATTCACATGTAATTAGCAAATGTGCTCCAGGAATTGAAATATTTTCTACTGTGATGATGTTTCATTAGAGGCAGAATTCTAATGATATCCTAATTGTAAATGGTGGTATTTCTTAAATTAGCAGTTATTTAAATGTTTTCACACAGACTGTTTAGAGAGCTGTGAACAGCTCATTTAACAATGTACCGCGGGGAAGGTGCAAGGGAAACACAAGTAAACAACAAGTGCAATGAGGTGAACAAAAATAGAAGGTAAATTTGTGGCAAAATGTAAAAAGAGCAAGTGTGCAAAATGAAACACAATGCATAAAAAACAGGTATACATATGTACAGCATCAATGCACCTATGTGCCTCATACAAAATAAATATGTAGATGTGCAGACAAGAACAGAAACAATTTGATTAACAAGGCAGATGTGTATGAGGCAATAAGGTCGTATGAGGGGTGAAAGTTGAAATGAGGAGAGTTGGGGAGGGGAGTGATATGCCAAGTAAAGAACAGACTTTAGAGGTGAGGTCACAGAGTAGACTGTTGAGAGCTGATGAGAAGGGGAGTAGGAGAAGTGAAAAGAAAGGGAGGTTATACACTGCAAATAGAGCAAACAGAAGACAGCAACCAGGTCTGTGTTGGTATTAGAAAAGGAGTGGAGAATGAACAAGGCATCAGAGATTTGGAGAGCATAGCAAAAAAGAGGGGACAGGAAAGAACAGAGATAGCAGTGAGAGACGTGTTTATCCCCATGTCAGGTGGCAGAGAGAAAGAGATGAGCTGTGAAGGGAAAGTGATTGCTGAGGAGAAGACAGTCAAGCACAGAGTCACAGAAAGTAAGGAAGAGGGGATATAGTCTTTCCACGGTGGCTGTAGGAGCAGCACTAAATCCAAAATTCTTATTGTCAAAACTTTGCAGCATTATATTCAAAACAATCTCCTGGCAGACAGGGATGGAAATATAGCTTTGATTCTGATAAAGCACTCCAAGATCAAGATATGGGAAGAGTTTTTTTGTGGATGGCATTAGCAGGGTTGGAGAGAATGAGATAACTATCCAACCTGACACCCAGATAATTAAAGAAGGAAACTTTCTCTAGGTTGATGCATTCTAGGGCAAATAAGACTGAACTAGTGCCAAAGGTCATATAGACCATTTCTTTACATTCAGGATGGGCTGCTTGAAATTCAGAATTAGTTGGTTGCCACAGAAACAGTGTTGTACATTGCTGTGTTCATACTACAGCTGTGCAGCTAGTTCAGGGGCAGAGGGACAATAGGAAAAATGCCCAGAGCTATCTCTTACATATAAATATACAAGAAGCCACACACTTTGGGAAGGTTGTCAGGCTTTTAAATAGCTGGTATAGCATAGAAAAATGCTAAGGAGTAATGATAACCATTTTCAGAAATGATTAGCAGTAGTCTGCTAGCCATTTTGTTTGAGTGAAACCATGACACAGTACATAACATTAGTAAAACTATATAATTATTTTTAAAATGTTGCTAACCAATCTGTGTCAAGTGCTATGCATTATCAAAACTGATTAGCATTTTCACACGTCAAACTGCTAATCCGTTTTTTCAGCATATTTAAAACCTGATTGTTTAGTAAAATCAAGAACCAGATGTTGTGAAGGATAAAGACTTAGGAGATGCTTGACCAAATTGGGTGGGGGGGTCACATACTATATGAGGACCACCTAGGATGTGCACCCCCAAATTGTGGGTGAACCAGTTGACTTTTAGGTCTAAAAGACCATCCCCTGTAAGCTTGTTCAAAAATCAGGCAGGGGTGAGGGTGAGGGTGGATAGTGTAGAAGACCTTGGCCAGGTCAGCATAGCAAGCAGAAGAAACTATTATATGTCTTGGATTTCAAGCTCTCCTCTGATTGCTGACCTCTAATGAAAGCCATTATCAGGGCTTGTTAATTTAAGCTGCTTTTTTATGGTTGAATAGCAGAGCTATGCTGGTGTAGTGTGATTATGTCAGCATAGGAAGGGGGCTCTGGATGTCTGGAAAATGTCCTAACACAGCACAGCCAGTTTGCTTCCACAGATTGCATTTGAATTGTTTATTGTTTATTGATAAGAATCAGAATTACAACCCTTTGAGTCATAGACTCCTTTAGAAAGGCTCTACATAAGGACATTATGACATTGCACAAGGAAAACATATCGAGATACGACAGAAAACAAATACATAACGTAGGGTGGAAACCCTGGATCAGAGTTACAGATGATTGAGGGGTGTAGACCCTGTGTCAGTGGATTAAACATAGATAGACAAAGGAGCAACAAGAAGCTATACAAATATATACATAATCACAAGCAAAGTGAAGAAGTAATATACAGTTGATAAAACATAGCTGGCCAAAGGAGCAACGAGACATCGTACAAGTATGTACATAATCATAAACAAAGTGAAGCAGTAATATACAAGGGAAAGAATAACATCTCACTACCATCCTGTCCATTCAGTACGGTGTATGTTCCCCCCACCACCACCACACTGTACTATTTTCTTCATGAGGAAAATAAAGTTTAACCTTAGGCTGCCTTCACTAACAGAATGGAAAAGTACAGGAACTCTGAACTGTTATATCAGTTTGTGGCACATCAATGGTTAAAACAGCTTCAGGTTTCACAGTGCAGGAGGAATGTGGTGGGCCTTCAGATAAGGGCTTCAGTTTTAACTCCAAACATGTGAGGAATGTGATTGGGGATCAGATAAAGTCTTCAGCTTGAACTCCTTGAGACATTTTTAAACAAAAGCATTTATGTTCTACAGTGCAATAATGGATTTATTTTTGCACTGGGATGGTACAGTATTTGTTATCAATGTGTCCATGCTAAACCAACACTGTTGCTGACTGTGCTCCAGATTTCTGTAGCAGAGGCTATTGTACTTCACACTGCAGGCAGATGCAGGATTCCACTGAAAATGAGAGGCAGCAACATATTTGAGATCTCCTGTGTAAATAAATTGTACACAACATTAGGATGCTTTCTATGATGTCAGCACCTCACCAGCGCCGTGTTCCAATGCTGACATCATAAATCCTTATCTTCTACTGAATGACAAATTGTCTAAATAACTACCTGCATTAGCCATAAGCAAGATCCCTCTGACAATATAGCACATCTCAGCTGGTCATTAACTGGAAAAATGCATTGTAACAATAGATACTGTCAGGACTGCACTGAAAATGAGATACTGCATGTTAACTAACGTATCCTGGGTAACTCCATTGTAAAACTATATAACAGCAGCACCCCAGTAAAAATGAGATTTTGCATTTTAGTTGTGCTATCTCTACTAAATACATTACAAAATGTGTAAAAGCAGGACCCCACTGAAAATGAAATATTGCAGCTCAACTACCCTATACTGATAATCACACTCAAAACCTTTATGTGTGCACAGCTTTTGTAACAGGAGCACGTGTGTGCGCATATGTGTGTGTGTGTGTATGTGTTTTTGTTGTGTGTATTTTCAATGGAGGCAGGTACATGCCCAGAACCAAAACAAAAACACAGTTCACTGCATTACCTTGATATTTATAACTTTGTTTTTTTTTTCAACGAATGTGGTGTAAATGTGGGACCTTTACATCACAATAATACAAGCATGACTATGTCACACATTAATTCTATACATCTTCCCCAGTATCAGCCAGTCCCCTAACTTTATTTTTTTAAGTTGATAATTATTTAAATGTTCTTTGGTCAGTACCACAATTTATTGCTTGGTAACTTATTTTTGCAAATGTATTCTTAGGTATAATTGTTCTGTTCATTTTTCTTATACTTATTCCATTTCTATGTATTTTATATTCTGTATTTTTGAATCTTTTATCTTTTCCCCTTTTCTCCTTCCCTCAAAATACATCTGAAAACAAGCTGTTACCAGCATAGTATGTCTTTCCTGGTAAAACCTTTGAGATAAAATAAGGAGGTAAGTAAAACAAATAAATACATCTCATCACATTACTGCATTAACAACCACTGTGGCTCTGACCAGAATTTGTTTTATTAACCATGACCACTTATAGATACTGTATTGTAAATGGTGTTGATATCAATCAAAAGGTTCACACTTTGATCTGAACTGTAATTATCTTTACTATGCTTTAAGCAACTTTATTATATAAATATGCCCTTTGCTCTAGGAGTCATTTAAATTAGAAAAAGAAATGTTGCAACTCATTTTAAGGTTAAAAGGGTGCGATGCAGAGGACCCAACAGGTACATGAACATGCCACCTGCCATGTGGTCACTTGGTGCCACTCTAATTAATCATCTTTATTGACTTCACCATACTAAACTAATCTCAGGAGCAGTATCTGGTATTGGTAAGAATGTAACTGCTGTACATCAATATTTAATGCAAGAGCAACTAACATTTACAAGTGATCACATTCATGTATTTATTTTGATGACCAGGTAAGTGCACTTGCACTGAAGCACCTTTTTCAGGCACAGTCCAGGTACAGAAGAGTAGACAGCAAGCCAGTGAAACAGGTACAAAACACATAAGTGTTAAATACAAAATGAAGTGACATTGTACAAAAGTAAGGCATTCAGATGGCACATTAAGTCAACAGTGTCTCATACCACTTGGCAGCAATGAGCTTGAACTCCAGATTTAATATTTACATTTTCACATCCTTGTCAAAGTTGTCAGTGTCAGTGTTGACAGAGTTGTCAGAGAAACTGTGTCAGTTTACCTAACTAGTCTTTTATGATTTTAATTGGGAACTACTGTAATGGGGCTTGCCATTAAAAGGCAGGCCAGGTTGTCCAGTGATCCCCACCAGGAATAAGTACATAGGAGAGGAAGGTGGGAAGGAGCAGAGGGATAGAGGGAGAGGGGCCTGATGACATCCAATGCAGGAAAGGGTAATATGACAAAGGCAAACCATAGCCCCTAGGATTGGCTGGGGGGTAGAGCCCAAAGGGGGTCCTGACCATGGGCATTTTAGGGGTATAAGAGACCAAGTCTCAGGCAGGACAACCTCTTTTGCTGGGAATTTTTCAGATTGGAGAACTCAGCACATTGTTGGCAAATTTCAGGTAAGGCACTTGGGAACACTAGGCCTTGCAGGCCAGGTGGCCCAGGGGGCGAGCTCATTTTGGGGGTTATCTCATGCAATTATAAAGTACAGAAACAGAAAACCTGGACAGATTTCACATGTTTGCTGTTGCATGTTTTTGTACTGTTAATCTTATGAATGCAATGCAGAGCTGGTAGTATTAGATTGACTGGATTGCAGTAAGGAGTGAAGAGATCATTTGAAACATGTGCCCTTAGGTTTGTTCTTAAAGTAGGGGTAGCTGGTTGGAGCAGAAGGAGGGTTGGTAGTGCTCGCAAGCTGCTTAAGGTCCTATGGAACTGTGTGGGCAGAGGCAGGCCCATAGCGAGCGGTCTGAGTACAACAGTAATTAAAAAAAAAAAAAAAAAAAAAAAGACGTAAGCTTAGCAGTCGGTGGTCAGCAAGTGAGATCCAGTAAAACTGATGTGCCTGCAGTAAACAGGCTGATGCTGTGTGTTTTACACCACGCAGACCAAGCAGGGTTCATCACTGATGCTTTGCAGTACGCCATGCGCTTTGCTCAGGCAGAAAGCTTGGGGGGGTGAGACACAGAGGGGGATGATGCAGTGGTAATGTCCAGCAGTGTTCAGCTGATTGGGGTTCATGATTGAACGTGTGAGGTGGGTTTGTTTGTTGTTTCCTCATTGCGAAGCTGCAGGGATGAGGGAGGTTGGTTTTGGTCACCAGGGGTGCTGGGGTAGGGTGCAGGGCACAGCCAGGGTTTTTTTGTGGCTATGGTGAGGGTAGCAGATGGCTGCATGATGTATGGCAGAGGCCAGTCCTTGGATGGTAGCAGGTAGGCTAAAGATGCCACATGGTCTGGTGCGGCTTGGTAGTTTGGCTGCATTGTCCCCTAGTACAGTGGTCAGAGGAAGGCCTGATGGCGCTGGTTGCTGGCAGAGTCACGTGGCACATTGGGGACTTGCTGCAGCACTTCACTGTGAAGTTTTGTTTGTTTGTTTTGGGGGAGTTCACAGCCAAGCTGAAATTAAGCAGAGAACAGGGGTGTACGTGGACATCGGAAGGATGGCGCAGTTGAAAGGCTTTTAGTTACCGGGGGCCAGGTAGCAGTGAGGAGCATTGTTGGGGACCTGTTAGAGTGGGAGGGGCTTGCAGCCCGTTAGAGGCATCATGGGCCACAGCATTCAGTGTGCCGGGAGAAGCGTGTATAAAAAAAAGGGGGGGGGGACAAAAGAAAGGAAGAAATAAAGCACATAAGGTGGATGCCTCCAACCTTCTCAGGGCAAACGAGGGGGTACTGAGGGAGAAAAGCTTGCAGTGGCTCTGCTGAGGGCAGGAAAGCAGGTGGGCAGTTGTCAGGGCCTAGCTGGGTATGCCTAGAACAGGTGGATGTGGGTTCTGGCTTGTGAGAATAGCAGCAAGGCACTTTAGAGGAGTGAGACAATGAGGCCATGGCACCCCCCTTTTGGCTGAATGAGGGGCGAGGTGGCCTTAAGGCGATTGAGGAGGCAATGCTTCTACAGTCAGTAAAGGTCACAGTGGTGCCGCTCCATGCAAGTGGGGATGACTGGGGCTCTGGAGGTTTCAGCCAGTGTGGAGGCAGAATACCAGGATGTAGGGGGATGAGGCATGGTCAAGAACGGCACAGAATGCAACATGTGGTGGGAGGGCCTAGGGACATGGCAGCTCCTTTAGAGGCAAAGGGTGGGTTTTGAGGCAGACTGATGGCCCAAGGTTTCTTTCAGCAGTACTGGATCTACCGGGGGATATGCAGGGCGTGGCCCATGGCAGGCAAGGGACACACCTCAGGGTGGCAGCATAGTACAGGGGCAATGCTGAGTGGGAAAGAGGGGGTCCTGGGTGGGGAGCCCATAGCCTTGCTTGGATGGTGCAGGCTGCCAGCAACATGCCTATGTGGGCTAGGGACACTGGGGGGGATAAATAAAAAAAAGGCAATAATAATTTGAATGAGGAGAAAGGAAATAGCAGAGCTCCCAGGACACAGGAGCGGTGGACATTCGGATGCGGGTTCCGGAGCTAGGCTCAGGTTCATGCGCCTGGGCAAGAAAGGGGTGGCATGACAGCAGACACATCTTGGCAAAAAGGGGGTAGAGTGATGGTGCAAGTCTGAATGTATAACCTTTCACCCCCCAGGTTGCAAGAACAGAGGATCAGGCATGGCACCAAAGTGAACCCAGATGACCAGCAAGAAGATGTTGCAGGAGGCGTCAGTCCTGATGGGGCAGATGTTGGAGCTACTAGTGGCTACAAAGAAGAGAGAGAGGCAGAGGAGGATGCAATGAGGGAGTGCAAGGAGAGGGAGGAGAGCCCAAGTAGTTGCGGAGGGGGCAAGAGGCTCCACACACAGCACTGATACCAGTGCCCCTGCCTGTACCAGAGCTGGATGATAGGAACTTGGGGTATCCTGTTAAAATACTGAGTTAAAAATAGCAAAAAAAGAATAGTGAATAAAGAATCACTATTCCGACAATAGTGAGTGGCATATAATAGCGTGTGCCTTTACAGCGATTTTACTGCATCAAAATAGTGCAATAGCAATTATGGACTTGAAGCAACAGTGAAGTGGCGTAAAAATCGCGAAATTCTAATATTAAAAAAAAATCCTTTATTGAATCCTCGGTTCTCTTGGTCTTCATTTCGCTGATTCCCCAGTTGGTATCTCGATGATTCTCCACTCTTCAGTTCACTGATTCCCCAGTCTGTATCTCGGTTATTCTCCACTCTTCATTTCGCTGATTCCTGAGTCTGTAGTCTTCTAAACTTGAAACTGGAAGTTATATGAGAGTCCTCTCAAGAACTCGTAGGTCGTTCTTTCACCATAAAGGCAAACAATTTTCAAGATAAGCTGCTCCAGCTTCATTTCTGTCAGCTTTTTTTCTTCCACCAGACATTCAGTAAGTTTCCAGATGCTGGGATGACAAGATCTGAGGTGCAAGTTAAACCATCTGTGCCATCCCTCAACTGCATTGTTTGTTCAAGACAGCCCCAGTAATGTAGCCTCATAACAGTTCCAGTTAGCCACTGGGAATACTACGTGCCTTCTTCGTGATTGTCTTTTTGGCCTTCCCAACCAAGTGTCCTTGAAATAATAGAGGACTGGTTGTAATATCTCCTCGTTTCTGGTGAAGAACTCAATGTCCCTGAGCTCCTCAAATGCAACTGACTACTGAACCTGGGGGAACAAAAGCCAGCGACAGAATCATTCGTAAATGAAGTGCAAAGTCAGGGTAACTACAGTATAGCTTTTCAACTTCATGGCAGGTCTGCATTTTTCACCATACGGCTTAGGCAAAGTGGAAAAAGCAATCTCTTACTTGTGTACTACTGAAAACAGTTGTTAGACCCTTCCATGCTGCTCTTTCAAAGTCCATAATTGCTGTTGTACGGCTGCCATCACCACAGAGTGCCAGAATTTCTTTGAACACACGCTCATACGAAACTGATGTTCTTGAGCACATTAGGATGCATAGAGCTGGTAACACTTGGCCAGAATGCATAGCATGAATGCTGTACAACTGATTAAATAATGTAGGGAAAGATTTAAAAGTACTGTCTAGTATCCAATCCTGCGTGTCCTTCAACATTCTAGTGTTTGCCCCAGTGGCAAAAACTAGAATTCTGTCACTTTCTAGCCTGCTGTCAAACAGAAGAAATCATCCCCCCAATCTCAGTACTGCAAACTCATTTGGGATAGTCAGTTCCTCTAAGCAGGCGGGGGTTACAGGACCTCCACGGTCATACTGACTATTGCTCTGAATGGTGTGTTTCATCAGACGTATTTCGGGAAGGCGACCACTCACTGACTCAGGTACATAGGCAGTAGATGTCACTAGTACCTGCGATGTACTTTGCACTGTGCTTCGTGCACAGTTACAAATTTCTGCCATGGCTTTTCAGGCTGCAATGTCACCAGAATCAGGGATATGGTTATGATTTTTAAGCTTTGCAGCCACTCTGTTTGCAACTGTTTGGAGCCAAGTAATGCATTTAAACTTATGTGCATCTGCACACCTCCAATAAACTTTAGTTGCTGTTTCCTTGTCCTTGCAGAATAAGTAACCCTCAAACAAAATGAAAGGCTTACCCTTTTGACTGGTCATGAACTGTAAGGCCATTTCAACACAGAACACCGAGCTACTATTAACAATGTTGTAATCCAGAACCTGTACTAAAGTATGTAACCCATGACTGTATTGCAACTTATAGACTGCCAAAGGACTGTGGGTGATTAAGGGTTGGTATCCGAGCAACAACCTGTTGCTAAGGAGAAACAGGAAGCGAAGGCAAGATTAACCACCGATTGGCGCAATAGGGGCTATCAATGTCGCATAGCTGTTTTGCGTTTCACTGTACTTTTGATCGCTATTTAAATTTTCACTGTTATGCAAGCATTATTATTGAAATTGCTATTTTTATTTTGCGATATTTGCATAGAACCGAACTTAGATGATGTGGATCTCACAGATGAGAACGGTTTAAAGGATTACTTCGAGGGGCTACTGGGCAACATGGGGGACAAAGGAATTGAGAGGATGGAGCGGGCAGTGCAGGCATTAAAAGGCAATGGGGCTGGGCAAGAAAAAGGGGGGAGGGGCAACAGTAAACAGGAAGTTGTATGAAGGCCCCCCAGGGTGTTCAATTGGGGACCACGTGCTGGCCTCAATCAAAGAGAAAATTTGGAAAGGGGAGTATATCGACATCTTCAGGCTCATGGATGAGGACACAGCCACGAAGTACGAGTAGAAGGAATTGGTGAGAAAAACAGAAATGGCAGTGGCATTGGCGGTGGTAGGCCACAAGATGGAGGAAACAAAGTATAAGGGGAGGATCATAGAGAATTGGCAAGGCGGGTTCATAATATATAGTGCATTGATACTGGAGAAGCAGCCGGAACTTGTAATCTCCTTGCTGACATACACGTCCATTATTAGGAAGGTGTACAAGGCAAAGGTCGGGTACGGGTGGCTCAAGTATGATGAGGCCTTCCGGAAGTGAATGGCGACAAAAGGGGACCAGAGATGGGATTGCACCCACTTGGAATTGTGGGTGAGGACCCTCTCCGGGAAAGGGGGAGGGGCCGTTGGAGACCAAGCAAGGTGGAACAATTCAGGCACAGGGACAAAGTCGTGTTGGGGATATAACAAGGCCACCTGCACATGGGGCAGCTGTAAGTTCTGGCATGTCTGCTCAAAATGTGAGGGAGCGCACCCGGCCTCCAGCTGCTGGCAGAGTGGTGACAGAGGGAGCAGAATGCGGGTCACTTTCATGAGCAGTCCTTCGAGGTACCAGGGGATGTGCAGAGCAGGGGCCATGCGGGCAACCACAGGGGCAGCACAGCCTCAGGATGGCGGTAGTGGGCTCAAACTGACTGTGGGGATACATGCTGACATGGACTCCCATTTCCCTAGCAGCAATGGAGGAGTGGACCATGGAATAACTGACTAAAAGGGCAGGTGAGCTGCTTCAGGAGGGTTTCCGGATGGGTTTCCCACTGGGGTTTCAAGGGGGGGAGGCAAAGAAAGCAGGCCAAGTTTTGGGGTCAGAAAAAGGGAAGGAGGGGATTGTGGATGCCAAGATAGAGAAGGAAATCACAGCAGCCCCAGTGGAGGACCCTTTAGAGTACCCCCCGTGTACACATTTCCCGATTTCCTCATTGGGTGTGGTGCCTAAGAAGGCGGAAGGGGAATTCTGCCTGATTCATCATTTATCATACCAAAAAGGCTCCTCACTGAACGATGGCATTCCAGACCACCTCAAGACGGTGTCATATGCCTTGTTGGAGCAGGCCATAGCACTAATTAAGGCAACTGGGGGGGCGCATGGCTGGTTAAGATGGACATAGAGTCAACATTTCGGCTCTTGCCTGCCAGGCCTTCAGACTGGGATCTGATGGGTTTTCAATTCAAGGGTGCATATATTTTCACACATCCATGCCAATGGGGTGTTCGGTGGCCTGCTCCACATTTGAGATGTTCAGCACCTGGATACAGTGGGTGTTCAGGGCCAGGTATGGGCACAGGAGGGTGGTACATTACTTGGATGACTTTCTCCTCATTGTGGAAATGAGAGTGAAAGTGCAGAAAATACTAGGTGATTTTGAGAACATGTGCCAGTGGATAGGGATTCTGCTAGTGCAGGGCAAGATGGAGGGGCCCGCTCGGAGGTTGGAATTCTTGGGCATAGAAGTGGACACCGAGGAAGGTTGTTTTCAGCTGCCTGGGGACAAAGTAGTGCGGCTAAGAGGTTTATTGGCCCAGGTCAGGGGAGGAGGAGGGTGCCACTGGTACAAATGCAGCAACTTTTGGGGCACCTTAGTTTTGCTTGCAAGGCCATCAGCCCAGGCAGAGCTTTTACAAGGCAACTGGGGAGGGCCACGGGAAAAGCCAAACGACCGCACCACTGGATCGATGTAGCTAAAGGGGTGTGGGAGGAGTTTTTCGGCAGCTATAATGGGGTGACATTCTGGCAGGATGAGTGGGAATGGAATACAGACATGACACTGTTCATGGATGCCACAGGCGCACTGGGAATGGGGGCATACTTTCAAATGGAATGGATGTTGGAAGCATGACCAGCAGCTTGGGCAGGAAGGGGGACACTGAAGGACATCACTTTCCTGGAGATCTTCCCGATATGGGTGGCCCTGGAAGTATGGGGAGAGAGGATGAAGGGGAAGCACATCTTGTTTTGGTGTGATAACAAAGGGGTCATAGAAGTGATCAATAGGAGGGGGTGGAGGACGGAGATGGTGGGCAGGCTGCTTAGACGTATGGTCTTACTGGGACTGGGACTGATCCTGTCTTTCAAAGCACAGCATATTGAGGGTTTGAGGAATGAGATGGGTGACGGTCTCTCCCATTTGCAGCTCAACAGGTTTTGGAAACTGAAGCAACAGGTGGCGTCACACAGGACCAGGGTCCTGGACCAGTTGTGGAAGGTTGGAGGAGCACAGCCAGGGCACTATACAGGGGCTCCTGGGCAGAAAACACACTGAGAGCCTACGAAGCAGAGTGGGCAAAGTTCCAGGGTTTCAGGGGGAAACATGGGTTGGACAAGGACGAACCAGCTGGGATGAGCAGGTAAGAAGGTTCATGGTGGAGCTATGGGAGGTGGGGCTGGCTCACACCACAATGGTCAAGCATTTAGCGGGCATCAGTTGGGTATGCCAGGACAGCGGCTGGCTTGATGTGGGGGCCAGTAGGACCATAAAATGCATGATGGCAGGGTGGCATGGGGGCAAGGGGTCAGGGTGGATGGAAGGCAACCCATAAGGGGGGAATAGATGGTAAGGGTTTTGGAGGCCACCTGTAAGGTATGCACATCAGCACAGGAAAGGGTGCTATTCCCGGCCGTGTTTGCAGTAATGGCTGCAGGGGCATTCTGAGTGGGGGAAGTGGTGGCCCCAAGAAAAATGGCCTCCGGGCAGGCATTGCAGCATGAGGATGTCCTGTGGGGACACGACAGGGTGGTCATCATCCTGGGCAGGTACAAGACAGACCAGGGAGGGGGAGAGGGCAACACAAGTGTCACTACTGAGAAAACTTTAGTCAGCCAGCTGCATCAGGAGTGGACTGGAGGAGTACAGGAGTGCTCAGGGGAGGATGGGGAGGATGCTGTTCCAGCATGGGGATGGCTCCCCAGTCATGGGTTTCCAAGTTGGGGCAGTCCTCAAGAGGGCACTGGCATTTCTGGGTAAGGATCCCAGCAAATTTGCCCCACATTCGTTCAGGATCGAGCAGCCATGGAGGCAACAGAGAGAGGGGCTGTGGTGGCAGAGTTACAAAGGGTGGGGCGCTGGAGGTCCAGCAGCTGTAAGAGGTATGTGAGACAATAATAACAGCAACTCACACTGTGTATTTTTGTTTCCATTGCAGGTTTCAAGAGGAAAATCTGGATAGTGGGGCATTCCTTCTTGTACTGGGCAGAGAGGTTTGCAGTGGCTACCTCCAGAGGAGCAGAGTTGAGCATACAAGGGTGTTATGGAAAGGCATTAGGGGGATGAAGTGGCTGCAGCTCATGCCTTTGATGGAGGAATTGAAAGTGCAATGGGGCACCCCAGATTGCATTGTAATACACCTGGGGGGAAATGATCTTGGGGCCTGCCATGGGGGGTATTGGGACAGAACTTCTTGGGAGACTTAGAGAGATTATAGGGGTTGTGGCCAAGGGTGATGATTGGCTGGTCCAACATCACCTCCCGGAGGGCATGAAGAGGGGTGCAGGATGTCAGGCTGATCGAAAAGGTCAGGAAGTGCCTGAACAGGAGGGTAGCCAGGATGGTAATTGAGATGGGGGGAGTTCACATGCAGCATAGGGACATTTCCTTCCACCAACCCACAGTGTTCGGGTCGGACAGTGTCCACCTGTCGGAGTTTGGGATGTGCCTGTTCTTATGACCTACTGGGGATCTAGTGAACCAGATGGCCAAGAGAGGGCTTAGATACTAGCCTGCAAGGGGGATACCCTCCGTCCATCGCAAGCTGGAGGAGGGGCAGTGGAAAGAAGGAAAAGAGGAGAGCGGGAGAGAAAGGGGGAAGGGGTAGGATATACAGGCTGGTGACAAAGAACCCAGATATGATGGCAAAGCAGGGAGGGGGATAGGTCCACGCAGTGGATTCAGAAGTGTCTGGGCCTGGAAGGTGAAAGCCCAGGGAAGGGGAACGGCCTGGTTCTGATGTGGAGGAGGGGGCCAGATTCACAGTGTCCGGGCCCTGAAAACAAGAAGGAAGAAATGACCAGAAGAAGGACAGTGACTGGAGCCATAAAATTCGAAAATAATGTTGATGTAAATTGAATTGTGAATTCAAAGTTATATGGGTTGTAAATATAGTCCTTTGTGCCATGAATAATGGTGTGATGTCCATCATTCCCGGGGGGGGTGGGGAGTCAGGGGACAATTGACGATTGTTTGCAATCTGCCCTGGTTTAGAGATAAATCTTGATTAAATGGGGAGGAACTGGTGAGAGATCCATGGGTGACTGCTGAGAAAAGATCTGGTCATATCTGAAAAGACTGCTAATGCTTTTGTATGACAAATACCAGATACACACGGGACACTGTCAACTTTTATGCCATTTTTGTAAGTGTATGCAAGCATTTGCTCTGCTGCCTGCTCCATGCCTGCAAAATGCTACAGTAACTTGTTTATTACAAAAAAGCAAACCATTTATGTGTTTTCCATTAAACTTACATTGTCAAAGTCCTGAGCTAAATGCCAGCTGGCCAGCATTCCTGTGCATCCAACTGAGTAAAATGATGTCGATCCATGGGAGCGCTCATTTGTGATGAGTTGCATGTATTTTTCTGTAGGTGAAAGAAACAGTGTGCCAGGTACTATTCCATTTTCTGCACTTTACAAATCATGCACCAGTTAAAATGGAGCACTCTAATCTATTTAATTTCTTTACTGTAAGTTAAAATTGTTTCTCTAGGTGCTAATGCCCATGCACTGAGTATGGCTTCAACTTTCAGTAAAAAAATTCACTGCTGCCATCCTTTAAACAAGACAGATCCACTGTTGCGGTCCTTTAAACAAGACAGATCCACTATGTGCTATATGACTGAAAAAATATATAGTAATGTGTCAGTCCTTGGGTGTAGAGACTACATACAGCACCATTGGCTAGTGTATTTTTGTTCTTTTTTTTTAATTAAGCTTGATCAGTAGATAAAATACTGTACTCAATTGACAGGTACAAACTGAGTAGTGTGTGTGTGTGTGTGTGTGTGTGTGTGAGATACCCACCCTAAGTCCCCCCCCACTTCGGCATGGAAAGGGCTGAACACCTGATATTTACACTGTACTGGAAAAACATTTCACTTAGAGCCCCTTAGAACTCACCAGCAGACCACCTGCTAAAAAGATGATGATTGGGTAAGTTCAAAATTCTTTGAACAAAGGTCCTGACTACAGTAGTTAGTTTGTGTCTGGTCTACCCTCCCTCACTCCTATCTGCAGCCCAAACTGCAGTCGAGGGGAGGAAGAAAAAGAGGAGAGCGGTGGGAGAAAGGTGGAGGGGGTAGGATATACAGGCTGGTGACAAAGAACCCAGATGTGGTGGCAAAGCGGGGAGGGGGATAGGTCCAGGCACTGGATTCAGAACTGTCTGGGCCTGGAATGTGAAAGCCCAGGGAAGGGGAATGGCCTGGTTCTGATGTGGAGGAGGGGGGCCAGATTCACAGTGTCCGGGCCCTGAAAACAAGAAGGAAGAAATGACCAGAAGAGGGACAGCGACTGGAGCCATAAAATTTGAAAATACCCAGATGGTGAGGGGAGTAAAATCCAGTAATGAGCAGCGGCTGGCACAGGGGGATACATGGAGGGGAAAAGGAGTTCTTCCGGTACATTAGGGAGTGGAGAAAAACTAAGGGTCATCCCAGCAGATTGAGATCAGAAGGAGGGTGGGTGGAAGAGGCGAGGGACCAGGCAGAGGTATTTAATGAGTACTTTGCCTCTGTGTTCACTAGGGAGGGGGATGGGGTATCTACAAAGCAAGACATGATGGGGATAGAAGTGGCAGTGAGTGGGATCAGGGGAGCAACAGAAATGGAGCAACAGGGAGGGAGAGGTACCCCAGGGGTGTCACATCTGGATAAGGATAAAAAGGCCAGTAAGGTGGAGGGGACAGATGATGCTATCTCTGCCAAAAGGGTGTGGTTAGCCCTCAAGGCCCTAAAGAAAGACAAATCTCCTGGGCCGGATGGCATTCATCCGAGAGTACTATGGGAATTGGCGGACATACTGGCTGCACCCCTGGTGGAGCTCTTCAACAAGTCACTTGAGACAGGGAGGGTACCTAGGGATTGGCAAGAGGCACATGTGGTGCCAATCCATAAAGGGGGATTGAGGGAAGTACCAGGTAACTATAGACCCATCAGTTTGACCTCGGTGGTGGGAAAATTAATGGAGAGTATACTAAAGGAACGAATGGGGGTGTACTTGGAGGATGTGGGAGGTCTGGATAGTTGGCAACATGGGTTTGTGCCAGGTAGATCATGTCAAACCAATCTTGTGGAGTTCTATGAATGGGTAACATCAGAATTGGACAGGGGAAAGCCTGTGGATGTATTATTCTTGGACTTCAGCAAGGCATTTGACTCTGTCCCCCACAATGGTCTGGTGGAGAAACTGATGGGGTTAGGATCAGGCCCTTTGATGGTCAGATGGATTGAAAACTGGCTAGCTGGATGCACCCAGAGAGTAGTGGTCTGTGGGGAGCTTCGAACCCTAGAGAGGTTGGTAGTGGGATACCGCAGGGCTCGGTCCTGGGTCCGATCCTGTTTAATGCATACATATCAGACATCAGGGAGGGTATAGGATGTGAAATGAGTCTCTTCGCTGATGACTCCAAGATGGGAGCAGTAGTTGAGGGAGAAAAGGGAGGTTGGCCTGCAAGGACCTGACACTCTGGAAAGCTGGGCTCACACATGGAAATTAAATTTCAATATCACCAAGTGCAAGGTGTTGCATCTTGGGCGGGGAAACCCTAAACACCAGTACACCCCGGGAGGGGAGGCGCTGGAGGCCTCAATAGGGGAAAAAGACCTAGGGGTCATGGTGGATGCATGTATGAATAACTCTGAGCAGTGCAGGAGAGTGGCTAGCAAGGCAAACAGGATGTTGGGGTGCATTGTAAGGGGGATCACCTCTAGGAGCAAGGACGTGATTCTACCACTGTACAATGGACTGGTTAGACTACACCTTGAGTACTGTGTACAGTACTGGAGACCACACTTGAAGAGGAACATACAGCTCCTGGAGAGGGTAAAGAGGAGGGCAACTAAGATGATATGAGGGCTAGGGGATTTGACGTATGAGGACAGACTTGAGGAGCTCTGCCTGTTTTTATTGAAGGAGAGGTGAGACAGGGGGGACATGATTGAGGTCTTCAAGTACCTCAAGGGAATAAATAGGGTAAACATGGAGGGGATCTTTAGACTAAAGCAGGGAGTTATCACCAGAGGGCATGGTTTGAAGTCATAAGGAAGAAGGGTGAGGGGGGAAAAGAGGAGGAGGTTTTTCACTGAGAGGGTGGTGGACCCTAGAATGCACTGCCTAGTGAGCTGGTTCAGAGATCCACAGTGGAGGGCTTCAAGAGAGGGTGGGACAGACACAGAAAGTGGATGTATCAGATGGTGGCCTGTCCCAGGGGGGTTGGGATGGATGATAGAGGTTTCTGGAACACAAGGGAGGGGAGGGCCTCGGCACCCAACTAGGGAGCTGAGGTTCGAGCAGACTCGATAGACCGTAAGGCCTAATCTGCTGGCAAATAGTATGTTAGTATGTAAATTGAATTGTGAATTCAAAGTTATATGGGTTGTAAATATAGTCCTTTGTGCCATGAATAAATGTGCCAGTGAGCAACCAACAAGTAAAATGGTGTGATGTCCATCATTCCCGGGAGGGGGGGGATCAGGGGACAATTGACGATTGTTTACAATCTGCCCTGGTTTAGAGATAAGTCTTGATTAAATGGGGAGGAACTGGTGAGAGATCCATGGGTGACTGCTGAGAAAAGATCTGGTCATATCTGAAAAGACTGCTAATGCTTTTGTATGACAAATACCAGATACACATGGGACACTGTCAGCTTTTATGCCATTTTTGTAAGTGTATGCAAGCATTTGCTCTGCTGCCTGCTCCATGCCTGCAAAATGCTACAGTAACTTGTTTGTTAGAAAAAAGCAAACCATTTATGTGTTTTCCATTAAACTTACATTGTCAAAGTCCTGAGCTAAATGCCAGCCAGGAGGCATTCCTGTACATCCAACTGAGTAAAACGATGTCGATCCATGGGAGCGCTCACTTATGATGAGTTGCACGTATTTTTCTGTAGGTGAAAGAAACAGTGTGCCAGGTACTATTCCATTTTCTGCACTTTACAAATCATGCACCAGTTAAAACGGAGCACTCTAACCTACTTAATTTTTTTGCTGTAAGTTGAAATCGTTTCTCTAGGTGCTAATGCCCATGCCCTGAGTATGGCTTCAACTTTCAGTAAAAAAATTCACTGCTGCCGTCCTTTAAACAAGACAGATCCACTGTTGCGGTCCTTTAAACAAGACAGATCCACTATGTGCTATATGACTGAAAAAATATATAGTAATGTGTCAGTCCTTGGGTGTAGAGACTACATACAGCACCATTGGCTAGTGTATTTTTGTTCTTTTTTTTTTTAATTAAGCTTGATCAGTAGATAAAATACTGTATTCAATTGACAGGAACAAACTGAGTAGTGTGTGTGTGTGTGTGTGTGTGTGTGTGTGTGTGTGTGTGTGTGTGTGTGATATACACACTAAGTCCCAACCCCCACTTCAGCATGGAAAATGCTGAACACCTGATATTTATACTGTACTGGAAAAACATTTCACCTAGACCCCCTTAGAACTCACCAGCAGACCATCTGCAAAAAAGATGATGATTGGGTAAGTTCAAAATTCTTTGAACAAAGGTCCCGACTACAGTAGTTAGTTTGTGTCTGGTCTACCCTCCCTCACTCCTATCTGCAGCCCAAACTGCAGTCGAGGGGAGGAATGGTGATGGGATTGAAATGTGTGTCCTGCTCCTGGAGGGTGAAAGATTTATAAGTTCCACAGGACCCAGTTTGTCAACAAAAGAGAACCTGGAGTATTCCTCTGGTGAGAAAAATGTACAGGATTAGTGATCTGTGTCTGTGATGTGCTAAGTTAGCTTGAAGGTGCCAGTCCTCTTAGTTTTCAGGATGTTTCCTGCATAGGACCTATGAAGGTTCTCTGCAGAATGCATGGCGGTGACCTAGGCAATAGAATAGATAGAGGACGAGGGAGGCAAAGAAGTACAAAAGAAAAAAAGATAAGCGGGCAGGGGACTCGGTTGATCGGCTGAGGTGAACATAATGATGTGCTGAAATTTTATACTATCACCGCAATACTGATTTTGTAGGCAGTTTTGTAAGTTAGAGCAGTGCAGCTTGAAAGAAGTTGTAATGTCTACCTAGATCCCCACTTAGTGCTGTAAAGTGGATGTGTCATGGAGAGGATGACAAGTGGATACAGTAGCTTATTGGTTGCTGACAATGTAATCGCTGTTAATTACAAAGATGCCACCCATTTTTTGATGTTCCCACTCACAAAGTGCTCAACCTGACAGTTTAGCTGGGCCATTTTAGTAAGTTCCCTCCAGGTAGTAACTTCAATCCCCTGAATTGAAAATGATATTCAAAAAGTCACTTGGGGGGGAACCACCTATACCAGCCAAAACATGCTTTCTCTGCCTGCAAAATGGAGTGTGCTACCATGATTTTTCAATGACACCACAGATTCCTATGCACGGCATACAATTGGGAGCATTTAAGAAAGGTAATTAATTACCCCATGTAACCTTTCACTTGGACCCCTATTAACCCATCCACTATATCACTCATTGAAAAGGAGATGATCCAGGGGTTAAAATCCTTTAATTCAAGTTCTCCATTTAAAGCAGAGTTTGTGTACAGTCAGTCCTCCCTCACTGCTACTCATAGCCCATACTTCAGTTGAGGGAAGGAGAAGTGGTGGGATTTGGATGTGTATCCTGCTTGTGGAGAGAGAAGATCAACAAGCTCAGAGGGGCCCCATTAAAGAAAACACTGTGGTGGTAGGGTTCCAACCTAAATACTGGCCAGCACCCGCTCCTGTGGGTCCATGTGAGTAAAATGACACCAATTCATGGGAATGCTCCTTCATGACGAGTTGGATATATTTTTCCATAGGAAAAAGAATAGTGTGCCAGGTAGTATTCCATTTCCTGCACTTTACAAAGCAAACCTCAGTCAAAACAGAGCACTCTAACCTACAGAATTTAATTGTTTTACTGAAAGTTGAAGCTGTTACTATGGGCGTTAATGAGTCATGGCTTCAACTTTCAATAAAAAAATTAAGTAGGTTAAAGTGCTCTGTTTTAACTGGAGTTGTCTCTGTGAAGTGCAGTGCAGCAAACAGAATACTATGTGGCTCACTGTTTCTTATACCTCTGGAAAAATATGCCCAACTCATCATGAATGAGTGTTCCCATTACTGTAATAATTTGCAGGCATGGAGCAAGCATCAGAGTAAATGCCTGCATGCACTCACAAAAATGGCATAAAAGCTGACAGTGTCCCTTTTTAAACATGGGTGTCTCCACCTGTAAGTGCAGTCATATATAACCATCTACAGTGCTCTGAATCGAAGTGAACCAGAAGTGAGCACAGCTCTACAACATTGTGCATGGGGAGGATCAGTACTGTGGTGGATAGCCAGGACCATTGTCGCTTCAATTTCACAGTAGAAGGACACAGTCTAGGTATTCAGTCATATGCTTCCACAGTCCCTTCTCTCTCCTACGTCATAGCAAAACATCAGCATGGCTCTGCCCATACAGCCATGCAAATTAGTAAATACTTGCCTTTGCTGCTGATCAAAGGCCTCCAAAGACTAAGGATTGTCAATGGAAATGACAATGGAAGTCATGACACTGCCTGAGGACATTACACAAATCCTGGTAGCTGCAGCTGACTATCTAATGAATAACAAACTAGGTAATTCCCAAGATGCTAACTAGATGGATGGATGGATACATAGATAGATAGACAGATGGATAGATAGATAGATAGATAGATAGATAGATAGATAGATAGATAGATAGATAGATAGACAGACTGACAGACAGACATACAGATAGATAGATACATAGACACAGTGGCGTCCCCCAGGATGAAATGCAATTCTGCAGCATTCTGCAGAATGCTTCAGAAGATCTACTGAATAAAGCAATGTAATTTCAATGGTAATTAGTCCACTTTGTCATTCAGGAAAATGTGACACTGCCTAGATGAAGTGAATGCCACAGTTTCCTGCTTGACAAAGGGGACTAATTGCCACTGAAATTACATGGATTTATTCAGTAGTTCTGCTGCAGCATACTGCAGAGTGTGTTAAAAGTGTGTTTCGTCCTGGGGGATGCCACTGTAGATGGATAGATAGATCTACAGGTGGAGCCAGACACTGTTGATAAATAAATTGATGGATACATTTAAAAAAAAAACATACACTTGCCACAATGATGCACCTGTCTGCATACCACGGTATGCTGTATCACTACTGTATGTGCTCAAAAGAGTATTTATATAAGGCATCCAGTGTATTTAAAAGCATTGTTTTAAACTTCATTATACAAAAGTGTGAGGTACTTCAACTGAATACTCATAGCAGAGTGTGCTAAACCCATCAAGCTACAAATCTAGCAGAGGCTAGATACTGTGCAGTGGCTAAACCTCATTAGAGATGACTTCTTCTGAGTAATTAAAAAGAGAGGTGTCTGCCTTTTATACTGTCAGACTTCAGTGCTATCATCATTAAAACTGTGCAAAATCACCCCTTTGAATCAGCAGGGGAGGGGTAACATTTGTTACTAAGTACATATTTTAGAAAGGTGCAACATCATATACAAACTATTATTATTTTATCTAAGCAGTGCTGCATTGCATCAGAGAAGCATTACAATTTTAAAACATAATTTGGTCATAGTCCACACAGAAGCATGCAGAAGATCACTTGTCCTTATATCAGTCAGTCAAGCAGTATTTTTTCTTTCTGACTTCAGCAATCTTAATTGCCACTATGTCTCTTCTCTTCTTGTCCAGTATTTTACAATTTCATGTGTGCTTGTAATTGATATTGCAAGAAGAAATTTAAGAACACAATAATTACCATTAATCTGTTTATCTAAACAGTAATCAACTAAGTAATGCCATATTTATTATAAGAACCTGTCCTATCTAATAGTGTGAAAAAGGAAAGGAAGGATGGAGAAGGGGTGCAATGTAGAGGGAAAAGAAGGAAAGGGGATAGGGGATGAGTAGCAAGCTGAAACAGACAGGACTGGGAACATTACTTTCACAGAGTTACTATTCTAAGAACTACTGTATTTTCCAGTACGCTGCAATTAGTTTAAGCTACTGTAACTTGATGTGAATAACAATATGCAACCATATGTATGACAGAGATAACAGCAGTAGCACACAATATATATTAATACAAAGTCAGTCCCAAATAGACAGTCATCATGCTGCAATTAAATGACATGCTCTATGTGAAAACTGTCATTGAGTCCTGGAAACCTGCATGCCTGTATTTCATAAATACAGAAACTCTCATGTTTACTGACAGCAGCCTTGAAGCTTTTCTCTTGTTTATTGTCACCTACTTTTTCAGTGCCATAGAAATAAATCTCATGTTGCTCTTGAACTTTACGTGATTCATGCCTGCCAATTGCCCATTTTTTTCTGGTTGGTTTACTCTGTCTCTCAGATGTTTGCTAATGTAGATTTTCAACGTTCAGCAGGTATATCCAACTTCTGCATGCACACATTAAAGGCCTGTTTGCACTACCTGATCTGCACTGTTGCAAGAAGTGCAGATGCAGGTGTTTTTGCTTGTCTGTAAGCATGCCACTCTGCCTGCATTGGTACAGCCCTGTGACACACCAAGATGTGTTCTGCTGCTTCCCTTCCTACGTCATTCACCTGTGTGCAAACAAAAATCTATGGCACTTCGTGTATTATTACTGACCTTTTCTGGTTAACCTTCAGACCCTATGCACCTCCTGGAATTGTGTTTCCCAAATGTGGGTCCCAGTCACTGTACCTTCTGGGCCTCTTTTCCCTTTAGTCTGCTATCCCTTGAGTGACGAAACAGTGATGCTCTTCACACTGGATTCCCATTTTCGATGTCAGGTCTGTATAGATTTTTTGTGGTGACTTTTTTTTTTAATAACTACTGTAAGTTTTACATGGGACGCTCCTCTTGAAATGCTGCTGATGCTAAAATGATCCACAGCAGCAAAATGTAAATGGTGGTCAGCAGCATCTCAAGAGGAGCAGCAGATGAGTGGTTCATGCAGATTCAGATACAGCAAGCCCAGTAATTTAAAGCACCCTAAGTTATACAGAACCCCATCACTGTCACTAGTAGTAAGCTCCTTTTCCTGTATTGCTTTGCCAGTTATAGAGTCTTTAACATTGTTAGTAGGTACCAGGATCTTGCAGAATTTACATCTGCCACAACTTTTGTTGCCTGTCAGAGCAACGTTGTTAATTAAATTCAAGACAACATTTTTTCAGTACTTGGTGTGTGTAAGTATCTTGTTATGCAGTTCACTTTATTTCATGATGTCCTGAAAGTTACATTTGGTGTTTCTGACATTACATCCGATAACTTCTCAACAATTATCAGGATGTTCCAGTTTTCTTCCAGTATAGCCCTGACCTAATTCCATCTGCCAGTGTTGAAAATGTTGTTATGAATCAGGGCCACTTTGGGAAAACTGTCTGCTTCTTTGCTTTGAGATTCAAACCCCCATATATGAAACAGTATTACCTGCCTAGTTTTTAACACAATTTCTTTTACAGAATTATCTATGCACCGCACTCCATAACAATGGTTGCAAAACCTCCTCACTAACTCCTGCTGCATTTTTTAAATTGTATATGCAGCTGAGCAACTATGTTTTGCACTCAGAATAAGCCCCTTTGGTATTGCTGAAACTTCATGTTTTGGGTGGCAGGCAGACACAAGGAGCAGAGGGTTGCAGTTCATGGATTTTGAGAACACATCCACGCCTATGTCCCCTCTGCCATCTTAAACAAGTCTGACATCAAGGAGTGTGATCTCCTCCCTTCCTGTAGGGGCTTTGAACTTACTTTTTCTATTCATCTTCCCCCATACTGCAGGCTCCCCAGCTCCATTACCCAGGCTTCCCACAGGACTTGCCACTGCTGCCACATGTTCCCCCAGGGCTTGTCCCACATGGAGGATTTATGGGTTCCCCTACCCCTTCCACGTCATGGATCCAGTTGGTGGTGGCAGTGCCCAAGTCACTGGGTGAAGGGCATACAGGTGTTTAGAATCAGTAGAATAAAAAAAGCAGTGCATCTCAGGAAAATATCAGGGGTGCAGATACAGGCGGCTCATCTGAGACATAAGGAAAAGTAAAGAAATCTGTACACTGGTCACCTTACATAAGAACCATAACTGTGTAAAAAATAAATCAAGCTTATTGCTCCAAACTCTTGAGGATGCACTTGCCCCAACACTTCAACTTCACCAGGTTTTCATGAGAGGTGACACCCCCTGAAGAAGAAGAACTGGTGAGGTCAAAGTCCTGGGGCAAGTGCAACCTCAAGAGTTTGGAACACTAAACTCAATTTATTTTCTACACTAAGTAAAGGTTCCTGCCTCTTTATGTAAGGTGACCAGTGTGCTGTGTTCAGAATCATCCTTTGGAAGGATCTTTCACTTTTCCTTCTCCCCTCTGGAGGAGCAGACTTGCAATGCCATCAGGACACAGTAGCATTCTTTTGTGCATCTTATGTCAGCAGACACCTGTCCTCTGAGCTAATCAGGGGTCTCAAGCCACCTGTTTGATGCCTCTTCCCAGTTCCATGAAATTATTGTGCAATACCCCATACACTGTCCCTTGCCAGGTATTTTTTTCCCCCAGGTGAATAATGTCATCTAGATCCTCCTAGCTCCTGCTGCCTCAGCAATCTCCATCTCTCTAGGGTGAAGCACCTCTCAAGTCACTCACATACTTCTCCTTTCCTTCATTGCTCCCAATTCTATCCCCCCCCAATATATTCCCCCATTAGTTGCTGCTTCCTCCTTAGCCTCTTCCTCTGTTTTTGGGGCCTTTCCCTTATGAGGACCCTCACTTCCTCCCTTTCCACTGTTATGGGTGTGTTCTGTCAGCTGCCTTGTCTCATCATTAGGATGAAGGAATTAGGTAGTGGTACAGGCTGAGGAGTGTGCACTCTTCCCACCACTCTCACCCTACTGGAGCACAGCAAGGTCCAACTGCATTACCTTTGCTTAAGCATACTGTGGAAGAGTGGTGGCAGATTTGGTGGTCACTGAGTAAGGCAGAAGGTCCTCTACACCCTGGCCAGTTTGTCCCAGGATCCAGCAACCACTGTCATCAGCCCACTGAGGTGAGTACAAATGGGGCAGCTCACTTCCAGAAGGTGTCCCAAAAGACTATAGCCCCATGCCTATTGCACTGCATCACTTCCATGATCTTTATTTCCTTTACTTAGTGTATTGAAACTACAGTGTAACCTATGGCCTCCTTTCTACCCCTGTCATATTCCTACCTCTCCCTTTTGTTTGCCTGAAACATATTTATTACCCTACCCTAGATAGGGTGCCTTTTATTTTCCCATTTCTAACCCAGCTACTGTACATGTACCTAACTTGCCCTGGTGTGTACTACTCTTTAGCCACTTGCCTAAACTTTATTTTATACCCTACCATATTGCTTACCTAAAACATGTTTGTTGCACTACCATAGGTACTGTTGGATGTCTCTTATTTTCCTTTTCTAACCTTCCTACATGTTCCTACATTATCTTGGCTGTTTACTGCTACTTTCCCACTTGTGGTATGTCTACAACCTACAGTTACCTTCCCTGCTACTAGTTGCACACTGCAAACAGTGTGTGTGATCATGTGCAGCCCAACAGACAGTTGTGTGGTATCCTTAAATACATGCCAGAAAAAGTTCCCATTTGGGAAGAGAGACACAAAAATCCCTTTCACTGTGTTGTGTGACTCCATCTCCTACGTGGCATGCTGGCCAGCCCATCATCCTGCTGTGTGCCTTTTAAATGGGGTCACTTCTAAGGTGCTGTCTTTCAGATGAGATGTTAAACTGAGGTCTCATCTGCCTGGATTGGTGGTAGTTCAGATGGATGTTAAAGATCCCGTGGCACTCATTGAAAAGAGTAGGGAAATGTTTTATTAATAAAACTTCAAGATAAAACAAAGGAAAAAAATAGTGTTAAATCACACTTATAACAAAGGAATTATAAAATAACATAGCAGAAAAGAAAAAAAATAAAGGAAAAAACACAAGGAAGTCAGTATTAATTCATACTGGTAAAGAAAAAAATCACAAAAAAAACAACATAGAACTGTAAAAGGAGGAGAAAAAAACACAAATTCAGGTAATAGGTACATCATTATCTGTAACCCATGGTACATTTCTCCAGTTCATCATCAAAATATTGTGATTATATAATGCAGCCTCAGATTTATAAACACTAGAACGTTCTGTATTAATTTTTTGTAAATGTTCAACATAGGAGAATTCCTTCTGCTGTAAAGTAAAAAGGCACCTACTTTGCCAAATAAACCATTTAAATACTGCAAATAGAACAAGTAAAGTGCTAGTATCCCATTTACTCCAAACTGAGGGATATGAACCATAAATCAAGATTTATAATAATAATAATAAAACGTTATTTATTAAGCGCCTTTCAAGCACCAAGGCACTGTACAAATTAATTTTAAAAACAAAAATACACATATAAAATCAATATTCTCAGCAACATCTATTCATAAAAGCCTTACTCCACAAAAGTGTCTTTTCATATGAAACGGTCGAAAAAGCTGGCTCTCACCAAAGATTGGCAACTTACTGCTAAAATGTAGAAATGTATGGGCATGAGAAATATAAATGATGCATAGTTTCAAGTATTTGAGAACAACCAGGATGAGAACAATTTCATCCTTGCAACAATTTATGATATTGGTTACCCTTAACGTTAAGCTTCTCATGACCACGTAACCAGGTAACATCCCGAAGTTTTGGGGGAATACATTTATTAATCAATAAACCCTGTAATGGTAAAATTTGTAAATCTGGACATTTTGGAAATGTGATTTGCTCAGTAAAATGGGAATCGAGTGCTGACTGATATATACATTTTGTATGTCTCGAAAGAAGCCAAACACTAGGTATTTGCCACTGTGGTAATTTGATGAATACTTCACAATGGTAAGAACTCACTGCGGTAGTAGTGTTGAGACAGCCAAGTCTGCCATACTCCCAATCATGAAACCATTGCTCAACTGCCTGTTGGAAGAGACCCGTCCATAATTTAGAGATGTGTTTCAATAAAGGTGGAAAATCAGAGAAAAAAAATTGACAATAAAAAAACAATAGGGGGTTTACCATATTAAGATCTCTGCTAGAAACTGGAAAATATGAAATATTATGTTTTATGGGATTGAGACGACTACCCCAAATGGCCTGAAAAAATATACTGTACAAAGTGGCTTCACATAGCTTGGGTGGGGGAAAACTATTGCTCAAAAACAAAAAAAAAGGGGTAATAAATAAGTCTGATTCATATAGATACATTTTGTTCTAGTAAGCTGCCATTTGTTCCAATTCTGTACCATACTTCTACCTTTTTCAAGTTGTATATCCCAATTAAAAACCACAGGAGTTGGGGAGCCAAAACAATGCCCAGAATCTGAACTGGGTTTGTTGTAAGTTTAATAACAAGGATATGGGCTTGAGCAGGAGAAACCACACCCAATTCATACCCAAGACATTTACTTTTATTTAGAGAAGTTGCAGAAAGGGATCCAAAAAAATCACACATTTCAACAGAGGTCTGTAATGATGAAACTGTAGCGCTACAGATGCAAATATCTGCATATGCGAGAGCCGAAAAAGGGACTAACACACATGGGACCATAATAGGAGGTATAAACTTATTTAGGGTGTGCAAAAGTGGATCAATACTGAAAACATATAATAAAGGGCTAGCCAGACAATCCTGTCGCACTCCCCTTTTAACCGGGAGCAAAGGACCCAGATGTCCATTAACCATAGGTGATACTGTAGCATACTTATAGAGTTTACGTAGCCAGGAAATAAAAACCTGATGGGATACCATAATGTTGTAGAGTGAGCCACAAAAAATCATAGTTTACTGAATCAAAAGCTCCCTTTTAATTCAGAGACAAAACAAACCTTGGTAAACCTGCAGTATATGACCTGTCGAAAATTTCTCGTAAGAAAAGCAACTGATTAATCATGGTGTGATTTGGAATAGCACAAGACTATGCTGGAGAAATTAGGTGTTGTGACACTGTTAAAAGACAGGTATTCACAATATTCATTAAGATTTTCAGATCAACATTTAAGAGACTAATTGGTCTAATTTTCCTGTCACCTTTCTTGTATAAAAAGATAAGAATACCTACCATCATATCTAGAGGGAAGTCGGTATATAAGAACAGGTCATTATAGACATCAGCAAGCTCCTGAGAAAATTCAGTGCCTATCAGTTTATAAAGTTCTGATGTCAAACTGTCCTTACCAGGTGCTTTATTTCTTGGGAGTGAAAGAATGGCAGTAAGTACTTCCTGAGGAGTAAGAGAACTTACTAATTGAGAAAGTGTGGAGGGGGGACAATCTGGGACATCTATACTGTGCAAATAGGCCTGAGCTGCAGCTAAATCAACAGGCTGGTCCTGGAAAAGTGACGCCATGTGTGACGTCACCTCTGACATCATATCTTGTTGCATAGTTTTCTCCTGACCATCTTGTTCTGTAATACAGTCAAAAACTCTTTTATTCACCCTATCCTTACTACCAAGAAAGGGACAAACAGTAGCAAAATTCTCCTGTGTACCATACTTTTGTTGTAATTTCAAAACAGAGGATTGCTGTGTATGACAAGCCACTATTTTATCTTTGAGAATTTTTATTTGGGAGGTAAAATCATGTTTAGTGGTTTGGGCTGAAGACATAATTTTCTGCAGTTGTTGCCTGTATTTAAGATAAGAAAAATAAGCTGATTCCTGCTGTAACTTCCCCAGAGATTTCAACAAGAAAATAATATCTTTTTTTGTATGGATCCACCATGATAGAGGATCCTCATACATATCATACAGGGACTTTCGAGCTTGCATGAAATAATCTAAATATTGCGAAACATCTTGTTATGTTAAAAGCATAGAGTTTAGTCTTCATATGCCGTTTCCAAAAGAGAACGCAGTTGTGGACCCAACAGTAAGGCATAAAGCACAGTGGTCTGAAAATTCCACAGGGGTTACCCAAACTGAGCTCAGCGATAAGGATTTATTAATAAAAAAGAAATCTATCCTGGTAGCTAGAGTTCCTTTATGGAAAGTAGGGACAGTGGTCTCATGTAATCGAGCATATGCATCACTTAAACCTGCCGTTTGTACAACCATAGCTAGGCAAGACATATCACAAAATAATTTTGAGGTTTTTGCACCCCTACCCCTATCTTTATTAGACAACCCACAGTTGAAATCACCTCCCCAAACAATATGAAAAGATGTATGCAAATACAGTTGGATGAGACGAAACAAATCAACCCTAATCACTTTTGATTGTGGTGCATAAACAGTAATTAGCCTAAAACAAATCCCCTGAAACAAAAAATCCAAAATCAAAACTCGACCTGGGACTAGGTCAATTAATTTTAAAACCTTCTCATCTATGTTATGAAAAAGTATAGCAACCCCAGTATAAGGTTCCAGTCCTAATGACCAGAAAGAAACTCCAGTGTGCCACCAATCTGTAGCACAGGATAGTTCAGTTACCATAAGTAACCGAGTATCTTGTAAAAAGAATATATTACAGTGCAAGGACTTTAAAAAGGAAAATAACATAGTTTGTCGAAGTTTGTTTTTAATGCTGTTCACATTCAGCGAGCAGAAAGAAACTGGAGGAGACATTAAAAAAATATCAAGGAGAAGATTTCAAGGGGGCTTACGCTTATTTTTTTCCCCTTTCTTCATGTTAGAAGGCAATACTTTGGCTGGAGAGAATGGAAGCCGGTCCCCTTCAGATTCCACATCTGAAATTTTATCTGCGGTATCAACCCCTGTTTGAGAGGATTCAGACTCAGCATCTGAAACATCCTGAGCTGGCAAAAGGGCATGGAAACAATTAGTAGTGGGAGTACTAACCTACTTAGGGACCTTAGAGGCTGGTTGTGAATTATATAACTTAGGTCTAGTTACCCTAGTGTGAAAGGGCATCTCCTGTGGAAGGTGGGGGGGGGCATGGACAGCGCATTGGAGATGGCTGAATTTTGAATTGGTGGTACATTTTTTAAGGCTTCTGGGGTGTTTGCCATATCCTCCAACAACAAGCAGAGTGATGTAAAGGGGCCGAAGGATCTGGAATGATGTGGGGTGGCTCAGGGGAGGGGATGTGGGTGTGAAGTTTGGGGGAATACTTTTGAGTGTATAGCACGTGATTGCTGTGCAACAGCAATCAGCAGTCTTTGTTCCTCTGAATCATGTGGATCCGGTTGCCAGTGAGCAGCCTCTGGACAAGTAGCATAAGAATGACCAGTTACACCACATTATGAACAGACCACTATATTCTTACATTGCTCACTCATGTGCCCCAGGGAGTTACAAAGTGTACAGCATAATCAATCACAGGCACTACTGATGTGACCAGATTGTCCACACCTATAGCAGGATTTGGGCTGCCCTGCATAAAAGAGAACACCCCCTATCTCATTCCAGAAAGACACAGTTTGGAAGATGCTGAAAACCATCTTCAGAAGAGCACAGTATAACCCTGATTCTCCAACCCCCCCCCCGTCCAAATGTCCTCAGAGTCAAAAATTGCTTCAGGGTGCCCAAGTACTGTACATCTCTGCTTTAACCAGAAAATGAGCTCTGTGACACTTACCCACTCATTCCTAAAAAGTACCGTAATTGTTTTATGGGCTGGTTTAGTCAGGGGAAATACATCAAAAGGAGACCATAAAGGGGAGTGTCAGACTTCTTGGTACCCATTCCAAAATTTATCTAAACCACTATTTAATTTAAAACTAACATCAAAAACTCCCCCTCCCGAAACATGTACTAGTGCATACATTTCAGCTGATAAAAAAATACAGACTGTCTTTTAACAAAGTTTTAACAACAAATTTGCAATCTGGGAATGTTTCCATATCCCCTTTATAAATAAAATGAACATCATTATGCCATTTGACAGAAAAAGTTGGGGAGTGAAAAAAGGAGGCATAAAAGCGAGGAGTAGTCCAGTCAGGGCCAGGAGCAGAACCTGTTGAAGAGCCTTCAGGGACATCCCCAGTAGCCTGGACGTAGAAGGAGTCATCCAAGAAGAAAGTTCTACAGGAGAAGGTGTAACATTATGTGAATTAAAGTGAAGTTCAGGGTTCTGTGTCAATTGTAAACCAGAGGGGAGAGCTAGAGGTGAACCTGATATCATAGAGTCTGAGAGCAGGGCCTCCATAGGACAGGTCTGACCAACAGTGTCCTGAGAGGTAGAATCATTTAAAGTAGGAGCTGGGGAAGAAGGATTATGCATATCCCCTTTTGTCATATGAACCCCGGGAATAACAACTGCGAAGAATCCAGAAATCCAGTGGTCCAAATCGGGAAGCTATGCCCAGCTGGCTGATGTTAAGACTTTAGTTACAGACCACGCAGCGTCAGCTTCTTCTATTTGTTTGGCCCAGAAGGATGTCTGTTTATTAGAAGGTTTTGCAATACTTTTTACCACTCGCTGTTTAGCAGCAAAAGAAAAGACCATTGCCTGATTTTGGTCAGAAATTCAGAAGAGTAAACGGTACCTGTTATAGTTTTACCCAGACCAAAGCACTGTGGTGCAGTATCTGGAGCTGTGTTGATTTCAGAAAGGAGACCAGGAGTTGTCGACGTGGCAGCCTCGCTATCAATCTGTGAGAACTCTGCTGATACAGCTGCCGCAGGTGTTGCATCCCTGCTTTGCAATACATCTAGGGATGAAGGCTGAAAGGAGTGACAGGTAGTCAGAACTGTAAGTTTAACTTCAGAGTCCTTCAGAATTGGTGCTAATTTCACATCCGTATTTTTTCTGCATAGGTGAAGCATTCAACAACAGTTCAGATTCTATGTAGGCACCCAGCTCTGCAGGCGCTTCAAAGAAGATATCTGATTCTGCGTTTTCTGAACCAGGCATAGCAATTGGTTCCTCGGCCTGCAGCACATCCTGCTGCATCAAAATCTGCTCAGCAACTGAGCAATCCATCCTGACAGTCAGCAAATCCCTCTACCATCAGAGTAGGGGAATTTTTTATTAACAAAACTTCAAAGAAATAAAATGTATACATTGTTAATACACAATAGTACATGAAATGAAACTCAACCCCCCCCCAAAAAAGAAACAAATCAAAAGGAAGAAAAGGACAAAGAATTAAGCATGAAACATCAGACCTAGATGATACAGAAAAGAGCTCAAGTAGCTGGAACGTCATTATCCGTCACCTAAGGTAGATTTCTCCAATTTGACATTAATTGGGCATGATGACATCTGCACCCTTCATATTTATAAATGTTCAATAATTTAGATTTTGTCTTTTGTAAAAGTTCCTTATAAGAAAAATCTTTTTGTTGTAAAGTAAAAAGACACCTGTTTTGCCAAATAAACCACTTAAAAACTGCAAAAATAACATGTAAGGTCTCCAGTATCCCATTTTTCACAATGAACAGTATAAGAACCATAAATGAGAACATCATAAGTTACAAATTCAAAGACTGGTTCATTCCAACTAATGGCAACATAACTCCAAAAGTTGGAAATATATGGACATAAAAAAAATAATGATGCATTGATTCAAGAACTTGAAAGCAACCAGGGTTGGAACAATAATGATCTTGCAGTTGTTTATGAAACTGATTGCCTTTGACATTCAGCTTTTCATGACCACATAACCAAGTAACATCCCAGAGTTTAGGAGGAATCCTTGTATGAGCTATTAAGTTCTGTACCGACAAAAGCAGTTCTGCAGGACATTTTGGAAATAACGTGGATTCTGAAAAACAGGACTCTAGTACAGAGCGTTATAAAGATTTTTTACTTTTGAAAAGTATCCAATCACTGGATATTTTCCACTGTTGTAATTTGAAGAAAATTTCACGTTGATAGGGTGGAACCTTAGAGTAGTTAGTAAGATGTCCCAGCTTACCAGATACCCAGTCGGTATACCAAATCCCCATTGCCTGTAAGGTAAGACTAGTCCATATTTTGTGAAATTGTTTTAACAATGGTAAAAAATTAGTAAAAAGGAATTGACAGTAAAAAAAAAAGAGCAAGGGATTAATCATGTTTAAACCGCCCCGGGACACTGGTAAGTATAAAATATTGCGTTTAATGGGATTGAGACAGCTACCCCAAACTGCTTGAAAAAAGACACTAAATAAAGTTGCTTCCTTTGTTTGGGTGGGGGAAAAATATTACTCAAAAATAAAAATAATGGAATTAAGTAGGTACTTATCAGATGGATACGCCTGAGTTTGGAAAACTGCCATTTATTCCAATTCTGTACCATCAATTTACCTTTCTGCAATTGAATATCCCAGTTATAAACAGTCGATGTAGAGGAACCAAAGAAAATACCTAAAATCTTTATGGGTGACAACGTAAAACGGATATCACACATAAGAGATTGGTCAGGGACTGCCCCACTTAAATCAAAACCCAAACACTTAGGCACATTTAAGGACATACCAGAAAGAGAACCAAAAGAGTGGCACAGATACACAACCAAAGGGATAGAAGAAGCAGTGGAGGTGCAAACGCAGATATCATCCGCTTAAGCAAGGGCTGAATAGGGGATAGAGACTCCGGGTACAGAAATAGGGGGTATTAAATTATTCAAAGTGTGCAACAAAGGGTCTATACCATATATGTATAATAATGGACTAATTGGGCAAACCTGCCGAACACCTTGCTTTACCGGAAACATAGGCCCGAGATGCCCATTAACCAAAAGGGATACTGTTGCTGTTTTATATAGTTTCTGTAACCAAAAAACAAAAGTGGATGGAATACCGTAATGTAATAAAGTAAGCCACAGAAATTTATGATTCACTGAATCAAAGGCCCTTTGTTGATCTAAAGATAAAATAAATCCAGGTAAGCCAAGTGAAGTAGAACTATCAAAAATCCCACGCAAAAAAGGCAACTGGTCTATAAGAGATCTATTAGGAAGTGCACAAGACTGTGCATGAGAAATTAAATAGGAGGATATAGTCAACAATCTCGTATTTAAAATTTTCATCAAGAGTTTCAAATCAACATTCAATAAGCTGATAGGTCTCCTGTTGGAAAGGAGTCTCTTGTCACCTTTTCTGAATAAAAAAATCAAAACTCCCCTCATCATTTCCAAGGGACAGTCAGAATGCATCAATAAGTCATTATAAACATCTGCAAGTTCTTGGGAAAAGATGGGTCCTAACAATTTGTAAAAATCAGTAGTGAGACCATCCAGACCTGGTGCTTTTTTGCATGAGAGAGTATTAAGAACTGTAAGAACCTTCTGTGACATAATAGGAGTAAGCAAACCAGCCAAAAGAGACTGAGGACAATCCAGAACTGCAACGTTGTGAAGGTAAGCTCGAGCTGAATCCAGGTCAACTGAGCTTTCCGAAAAGAGTGTCATTGTATATAAAGACACCTCAGCCATTAAGTCTGCTAGTGAATGTTTAACTTGACCATCTTGCCCCATTAGACTGGTAAAAACCTTTTTCCCAAGCCTCGCTTTGCTTCCCAGAAAAGGGCAAATAGTGGCAAAACTACCCTGTGTACCAAATTGTTGTTGAAATTTTAAAACTTGGGACTGGTGTCTATGAAAGGGTGCCATTTTGTCCTTAATAATATTTCTTTGGGATGAGAAATCAAGATTTGTAGTCTGGGCCAGGGACATTAATTTCTGCAATTGGCTCTGAAATTCTAAATAAGAAACATAAGCAGCTGAACGTAGAGATTTCCCAAAGGATTTCAATAAAGAAATAACATCTGACTTAGTATCCAACCACCAAAACAGTGGGTCATCATACATGTCATATAATGATTTCCTTGCCATCATGAAAGCTTGTAAATGTTCCAAAATATCCTGACAGAGTAGCAATTGAGAATTTTGTTTCCAGAGACCTCTACCAAAGGAACAGGCAGCTGGAGACCCAACCCATATGCACAGATCACTATGATCAGAAAATTCCACTGGGGTAACCCATGCCGAATGCAATGGTAAATTTTGATTAACAAAGAAGAAATCAATCCTCGTGGCTAATGAACCTCTATGAAAGGTAGGAACAGGAGCCACATGAAGATGAGCATAGGTGTCAATCAAACTAGCTGTGTAAACCACCCCCGCTAAACAGGACATATCACTAAAAATGTTAGTAGTCTTTACTCCCTTGCCTTTATCTTTATTGGATAGGCCGCAATTAAAATATCCACCCAAAATAACATTATGGGAGGTATGCAAATATGGTTGTAAAAGCCTAAACAAATCCACCCTGGTTGCTTTTGTTTGGGGTGCATAGATATTTAATAATCGGTAACATGTCTCAAGGAGCACAACATCTAAAAGTAATACTCGGCCGGGAACCAAGTCTATTAACTTTAAAACTTTTACCTCTGAGGAAAAAAGGATTGCAACCCCTGTACACCTGTCAAGACCCAGTGACCAGAATGAAACTCCTGCAGACCAACACCGTGAAGCACCTGTAAGTTCAGCTATCATATGTATACGTGTATCTTGTAGAAAAAGGATATTACAATGTAAGGTTTGTAAGAGGGAAAAAAAGGCAGCCTGTCTGAGCTGATTTTTAACGCTGTTCACATTAAGTGAGCAAAAAGTTAAGGAAGCAATCATTTAACCCATCATGGTGGCTTGCATTTATTCTTCTTCCCTTTTTTTGGAACTGCAGTATTATTCTTTTGAGGGAGGGACGGGAGCAGAAAACACTCGGAATTCACATCCACTGATTTTCCTATGGGGTCAACTCCTGACTGAGAGGATTCGGAATCAGCATCAGACACATCTTGTGCTAATAGGAGGGCATGAAATCGGTTAGTAGCGGGGGTGTTTACTAATTTAGGAACTTTTGAAGCAGGTTGAGCATGGTAAGACTTACTCTGAGTCGCTCTAGTAGGAAAAGAGAAGACCTGGGGAGGTGGGGGGGGCATAGAAAGGCCATCTAGAAGAAGAGAAGCCTGAGGTGGAGGGTCAGGTAGTGGCACATCTGGGTCAGGGGCCAACAAGGGTGGGGAGGTGGGGGGAGGAGAGTCTCGAGAGGCAGGAAGGGTGTCTGCAGAGGAGGGTATCTTAGTAGGAAAGGGCATAACACAGGATGTAGAAAGGGTGGTTCTGGAGTGTTGTGCAATGGCTATCAACAAACGCTGTTCTTCAGAGTCCTGAGTGTCCGAGTGCTGGTGAGCTGCCTCTGGGCAGGTGGCGTAAGTGTGTCCGCGAACAGCACACAGAGAACAAATAGCCGTATTATGACAATGTTCACTTACATGTCCTAAGGAATTGCAAAGGTTACATCGCAAGTGGTCACAAGCACTACTAATGTGACCCGATTTGCCACACCTGTAGCAGGATTTAGGCTGGCCTGCATAAAATAGTACCCCCCTGTCCTGTTCTAAAAAAATACAGTTTGGGAGATGTTGTAAACCATCTGCAGTAGAATGCAATAGTACCCGAATCCTCCATCCCCCTGTCCAGATATCTTCCAAGTCAAAAATTGCCTCAGGTTGGCCTAATAAAGTACATCTCTGTTTTAACCAAAAAACAAGGTCTGTAACACTAACACTCTCATTCCGAAAAAGGACAGTGACAGTTTTATGTACTGGTTTCGTAAGGGGGAAAAACTTCAAATGAGGACCAAAGAGGAGTTTGTTTTACTAAATGAAATCTGGACCAAAATTTCTCCTAACCACTATGCAGCTTAAAACTAATATCGAAGGTCTTTTCACCAGATACATGTATTAATGCATACAGTTCAGCTGAAGAAAACTGCAGACTATCTTTCAATAATGATTTTGCCACATATTTTCTATCAGGAAAAACCTCCAATCCCCATTTATAGATTAGCCAAACAACATTATGTCTTTTAGCAGTATAAGAAGAGGAACGAAAAAAGGAGGCATAGGAGCATGGTGCAGGTCATTCTGGGCCAGGCAAAGAGTCCGGTGAAGGGCCCTCAGTGCTGCGAGACACCCCTGGGTCAGTCAAAACTCCTGCTGCTGAAGGGTGCAAAACCAGCTTCAGAATCAGGTCAGTAGGGGGTGTAATTTGTCGTGGAAGAAGCCCAAGTTCAGGAGACTGGGTAAAAGAAAGTTCAGGGGTTAAGCCAAAGAAGAAGCAGAAACTTCTTCGAGGTGTGTGTCAGGTTCAGCAAAGGGAGTCACTTGAGGATCAGAGGGTTCATGCAACAGCTCAGGAGAAACGTTAGACAGTTTCCGTGATACCCCTGGAATGGTGATCGGTGAAAAGCCAGAGATCCATTCACCTGAGTCTGGGTGCTGCGCCCAGCCCGCAGATGTCAGGGCTTTAGAAACCGACCAAGAGGCGTCAGCATCATCAACCTGATCTGCAGAGGAGCGGGATTTGTCAGCCTGAGTTTTCTTAACAGCCAGTTTAAAGACTTGTTGACATTTTGCAGCAAAAGGAAAAACTGACGCAGTGCTCTGGTCAGTGGATGTAGTAACGTAGACAGTACCTGTAGGAGAGAGATCAGATGGAGATTAATTCCGCAGTTCAATTGGGGCAGCAGTCACCTGAGAGCTAGTATCATTTACTTGCTGCGTAGCAACCTCACTGTCAGACAGCTTAGTTCCAGCTGTCATAGGAGTTCCAAATGGAGGTTCCACATTCCGTGGTCGAGGAGAGTGAATGGGAAGAGTTGGAGCTGGAAACTTGAAATCAGAATGTAAAATTTCCGAAAATTGAGTTGTATGCAGTGAAGCCACACATAGTTGTTCTGTCGCAGTCGAAACTTCCAGAGGAGTATTCAGTGCAGTAGATAAGACAGGTTCCATTGGCGCTTCAAGAAATATTTTGGAATCCGCAGTTTCCATCAGTGTAGGAGTAATTGGCCCCATGGCCTGCAGCACATCCTGCTGCAACGAAGATGGCTCAGTGACTGAGCCTTCTATCATGAGAGTCAGCAAGTCCCCCTACTGGCCAAGCAGTAGGGGAATTTCCCCAGTGTCCTGGACAAATTTCCCTCATTCACTAAAAATATCACCAACAACTTAATCTAGTTCAAGGTCAGTTGGCATTCATCTGTATCCCCCTCCCCTGGGTCGTGCCTGAAAATAGGCAGGATTTCTCTAGTGCACTTTCCCGGTCAACAAAAACGAAATAAATAAAATAATCAAATAAAAATACATTGACCCTACCCTTTTGTGTGACCATGTGCAGCCCAGCACCCAGCTGTGTGGTATGTTTGAATACATGCCAAAAATATTTAGCTGTTGGAAAATTCCTTACTCATTACAGAGAAAAAAAATATATATATATATATCTGTATGTCACTGTGTTGTGTGTTGTGTGATTCTGTCTACTACGTGGTGTACTGGTCAGCCTATCATCTTGTTGTGTGCCCTTTAACTGCACTTTACCCTACCCAGCATGTGACTGTGTGTAGCTCAGTACCCATATCTGTGGTATCTTTTAATACATGGCAGAAATATTTTCTGGGGGGAGAGAAAATCCCTTACTCAATGAAATAAAAAACAAACAAAATCTGTGTGTTGTGTCTTGCATGAATCCATCTTCCATGTGGCATACTGGCCATCATTCTGCTGTGTGCTATTTGACTGCTGCCCTATATCCAGTGTGTGTGACTCCTGTGTGGTGTACTGGCCATCATCCAGCTGTGTACCATTTGACTGCTGCACTGTACCCAATGTTTGTGTGTGATAAACTGAAAACCTTAGATAAACTTAGTTATAGTCAAACAGTATATCAAAATCACACATGATCATTTCTCTCTACCCTTATATTGAACAGATTTTATTTCTTTTTGTCCTCAATTTCACATGTAGTTCACTGTTGTCTTCATTATTGGCAGCACAATTAAAAAATAGGGTTTGGATTCTAAAAAGTTCTAAAAAAAGGGTAGAATCCTAGAACTTTTTTCAAAAGTTCTAGACTACAACTAGAACCCAGAACTTCAGAGGGTTCAGACAACCCTAATTTAAAGGACTTCTAATTGCCAATTACTTGAAGCCTGGACATCAGCTGGGAAGTTATTCCACAGCCTAGGAGCCACAGTGGCAAATGACCTTTTGCCGGCACCTGTTGTTCTTGGGACAGTAAAGAACAAATGGAAAGAGGATCAAAGGAAAGTCATGTGAGGCTGATGTTCTAAGATGAAAGCAAGGTAAGGAGAAGAGGCGTGTACATGTCTGTGTGCCAAGCAATGTGTGGAATAGTGAATTCTACTTTTCTGGGGGGGGGCAGGGCAGGTTTGCATGAACAGTGCCTTACAGCAGCTCCCTTTTACTGGCACCCACAGCAAAACAAGATGCATGGTGATACAAGGTTTTAAGGTTAGTAAGCTTGGTATCTAAGAGAGACAATAAGACGGGGCACTATACAGGATGGTAGGCATTAAAATACTGTTAGCTTTGGATTCTGGCTTCTGAGGTGAACTAGGGTGTTGACAGTTATAGGAGCCTTAGTTTTTGGTTTAGCAATTTGGTCACCTGGTCTACGTGATGCTTGAAAGAGATTTTCTGGTCCAGTATATAACTCCTGGGTGCTTGAGAAACTTTACAGTCGCTGTGAGGCCACAATTCACTCAGTATATTTTTAGCAATTTTCACCTGTTAGGGCTGAAATGGCAAGGGACAAGGATGATGGACTTTGCTTTTTGGGGCATTTAACATTAGCTTGTATGCCTTAAACCACTTTTCTAGTCAATGGATCTCGGCTTTGAGGCCTGACTCTATGAAGTCACTATCTGAGTGACTTCTGTATAGCACCACATTTTCTGCATAGAGCAGAGCCTTGGCACTGCCACAGTGTTTTTGCAAGTCATTAATAATGACAGAGAACAACAACAGGTCCAAGATAGAACCCTGAGGAATACTATTTGTAATATCTCTCGGGGTGGCAAGGTTATCTCCCCATTTACCCAGCTGCTTACGGCCAGTTAGGTAGTTAATGAACCAGGAGCAGGACAAATTATCAAGATCTAACCCTTTGAGTTTATGCAGAAGCAATTCATGAATGACTATGTCAAATGCCTTAATCAGGTCCATAAAGATAGCACCAGTATATTTGCTTGTCTCCTGGGCTTCAAGAAGGTCCTTTGTGAATTGTATTAGGGCTATGCCTCTGCCATTGTTCTTCCAAAAGCGGTGAAGGGCATCAGTGAACAAAGAGTGGATTTCAGTGTAGGGTTAGATCTGGTTCCACAGCAGTCTTTTCAGGACCTTGGATGGTGTGCAAAAAATGGTGATTGGACAGAACTGCTGTACAGGTTCCTTTAGCCAGTTACCAAAGACTTTGCACCCACTTTATGTGCAGGAACAATGTAGGCCACTTTCCATATATCACTGTAGGTAGGTTGTTCTGCAGGAGGGACATACTAAATAGACCTACAACAGAGGCAGCAAGAATATGTGCTCCAAGCTTAAGCAACCTATGTTCTAGCTTGTCATGGCCTGCAGACCTTTCCACTTCTCTCTTTAGTAGTTTGACTAGTACCTCCTGTCATGAGAACAGCTTGAAATGGAATTCACGTCTGGATGTGGGTGATGATAGGGCATGATGGAGAAGGATCCAAGGGAGGGTCATCGAGTAGTCCCTTAAACTGTGTTAGATCAGTAAAATATCTATTGAAAGTATCAGCTGCAAGGGCAGAGTCACTAGTGGATTTGCTTGTGTACAGAATTGAGAAGGCAAGTCATTTGAGACAAAAATAGTTTGGGATTTTGCAAACTGCTGGACTGCAGTTTCTTTAGGTACAGTGACCTTGCTTTCTTAACACTGGCCTTACAGAAGTTGTGTAGTGTCCAATAGTTTTGCCCCTTTGGGTATACTCAGTGTTAGTGGCTCAGCAGGTAGCACACTTGCCTCTGAGGTCAGAAGGTGGTGGGTTCTAGCCCCACACTGGGAATGTATGATAAATCCTAGTACTGCACTGTAGTGCATCAAGAGGGAGATGCTGCACTCCTGAGGTGCTTTCTTTCAGATGAGATGTTAAACTGAGGTCCTGTCTGCTTGTTCAGGTGGACGTTAAAGATCCCATGCACTTTTTGGTAAGAGTAGGGGAATTTTTATTGAAAAGAGGACTTCATAACAACAACAATACAGAATATTACACCACATCAGTAAACATCTTTACATACAGGGAAAAAACAAAAGGAACCATGCAATAATCTTGTTCCATATAAAAGATATAAATCTTACATTAAATACGGACACCACAGAGTAAATAACGTTGCCCCAAATTCAAGAATCCTATACAAAGTAATGGTATTGAACTCTTTCTTATAAACATTACCTGTATAACATAAATCCCCACCATAAATCTATCTGAGGCACCCATATATCACATTTTACTCACATGTGTCTAACCTTTTCCCAGTGGAAGAGCTCAATATTCCTTTGCTTAATGGCCTGTAGTGCTTGTTGTACATTACCTAGTATTATTGTAGGAGTCACTATCCTCTGTTGCATAACCCACACACATCTGGCTTGCCAGGTGAAGTAACAGAGTACAGCATACACTATATATACAGTATCTGGGTTATATTTGCCCCACCTACCCATGGAGGGGCCATACAATGAATTGCCATAAGAAAGGGACATAAACAATGATTCTCCCCACTCTTTGCATACCAAGGACCAGAAAGAACTGACATAAGTGCATTCTAAATACAGACGCTCTTGAGTCTCTAACAACTGAATACAAGAATGCCAGGGACAATACCTATCCAAAAGCTTCTTGTGTTTATTATTATTCTTCACACCAAGCCTACCACAGTTCCCTAGCCAAACCATATCCCACACATACTGTAGGGGGGTAATCTTGGGTTTCATAGTTGTTTAATCACCCCGTGTAACCTGTTGGCAGGGCAGTGAGGAAAATAAATTTCCTCACTCCTCTGAGCACATAGAATGGCATTATAAATGGTCTTCCTATCTAGGGTTTGTAACTGGGCAGCAGAAATACCCCATTTCACAACATTCTTAGTCAATTCAGACCCATATCTAGGTAATGAGGGAATTCTTTTCAGGAGCCTTGGTTTTCCTAGTGTCCAGGGGGAAATGCAGGGAGACAACTAAGCCATCACCAGAAGTCCTCATGGTTTATTACCCGGTTTTAGTATTGACCCCAATATTATAGCCAATAAACAGGATATAAAAGAAAGCCGCAGGATTTACCATGTTCATGCCCCCCTCCTGAATGCTTCTAAAGGTATGTTCTCTTTTAACTGGGTTTAACCTGTTACCCCAGAAGGCCTGAAAGAAGAAATTATACAACATTGTGACAATTGCTGGGGAGGGGGGAGACATAACATATGTACAAAAAGATGGGTATTAACAGAGACCTAATTAAAACTACCATCTTCTTTTTGGAGATTTGCTGCCCCTTCCAGTATGATGCTAATCTATTTGCCCTAGACAGCCCGTTTTCCCAGTTGGTCAAGGCTAAGTCTCCAGGACCAAAATCTACCCCCAGAATATTAATGGGGTCCTTTGAGATTGTGATACCAGCTAATTTACTTTCTTTAGGCAAGGGGTATTCTCTAATGTCATCCCTCCACTTTTGCTCAGGTTTATCTATGACCCTGACTTATTCGAAAATTAATTCAAAGTTTTGATCAGGAAAGCTTCACATGTGTTTGGTGCTAAAGTTAAAATAACATTGTCTGTATATGCCAGGACTTTAATCAGGGTCACCCCTGTAGCTGGAGAAAGCCCTTTAACGTTATCCTCCAAAAGTTACTTTCAAATGAGGGTATCTATGCCAAATGCTTGTAGAAGTGGGCTGAGGGGCCAACCCTGTCAAACCCATCTTTTGACTCTTATTCACTTTTCTTGCCAATCATTTATATTAGGAATAATCACTGCATTCTGATAAATGTGTCTAATCCAGTTTACAAAGGCATTGGGATCCCAAAGGCTTGTAAGGTGGCAAACAAAAACTTGCGTGCCAACCTGTCGAAAGCCTTTTCCTGATCCAAGCCTAACACATACCCCTGGATCTCCTCTTCCCCACCCTTATGGAAAATTTCCCTTAAGACAATAAGGTTGTCATTCTGCTGCCTTTCCGGGATGGTGCAAACCTGGGGGGGGGGGACTTAGATATCTGGACAGTGAGAACCGTCTAGCTAAAAGAATCTTACTTAGTTTCTTAAAATTAATTATCAAGAGGCTCAATGGTCTCCAGTTCCCAATATCTTCTCTTGACCCTTTTATTTATATGATAGAAAGAGTACCGCTTCATTCATTGAGGCAGAAAACTTTGAATTCTTCAGCATACTGTTATATAGGATACCTAATACTGGAGCAAGTTCCTTACTGAAGATTATATAGAAACCTGCCCCAATGCCATCTGACCCTGGGACTGACTCACTTTTTAGTTTGCTAATGGCCACTTCTACTTCACCCAAGGTTATGTCCCTTTGTATCTCCTGAGAGTCTAACTCTAATACTTGTGGAAGGTTGAGTGGATCAAAACTGTCAGGGGCCCCTGATGTATGTGGCTGAATCCCGAACTGGGATACCACATGTTGTTGTACCATCCCTTAAATGCCTTCCAGAGAGGAACCAAATGTCCTGTTTCTGTCTTAAGTTTGGATATCACCCTTTTGTCAACCCATGATTTACATTCTTTAAATGGGTCTAAGGACCCTTTTTTAATATGGATACCGAATCCGAGTTCCTGATTTAACGATTTAGCTCTGTTATATTGTAGGTCAACCATTTGATCTTTAATTATCTTTGTTTGTGCACTATAATCAATGTTGTTGATCTCAGTCTGGGATGTTAAATGCTGCAATTGGTTCCTAAGATGCAGGTATTTAATGTAGTCCCTATTAGCTATGACCTTGGCTCTATTTTGGAATAAAGACAGCAATGAATGCTTCCTGTCCTCTCACTATTTGGACAGTTCATCATAACAGTCTAGTACTGATAGTCAAGCCATCCATTCCCTTCTCCATGCCCTCAGCACAACTGGATTTTCAAGTAATGACTCATTGAGCCTTCAGCTATTTTCTTTACACCTAGGAGAGTTGTCCCAATTTATCTGAACGGCAATAGAAGTGTGGTCAGAGAACTCCCATGCCTGCATTTTAATATTCAGTATAGAAAGTACCAGGGAAATGAAGTATAATCTATACAGGTAGACAAGGGACCCCTAAAATATGTGTTCCCCCTGTAGAAAATTTGCATCTATTGGAGTTTACCAACCCTGCCATGGTGACAATATTTTGCAAACCATGAGGTTCACAAAACAACTTACACATTTCATCCCACTGTCAGATTGCTTCATCCTGCAGTTAAAACTCCCAACCCAGACAAGGAGATGTGCGGTGTGGAGAAAAGGTTGAATGTCCTTAAAGAAGGGAAACCCTTTGTGCTTTCATCTGAGGAGCATATGTCAATATCAGATGAAGTCTCTCATTCTCAATGTTAATATCTAGCATGAGAGCTCTACACAGGTGGATATCAAGCAAAAAGAATCTACACCCCATTGCAGGTGTCTTCCACTATTGACCAGAATGAGGACCCTCTGGTCCAGATTTGAGAAGCCTGATGTAATCCCCTATTGGTTTTAAGCCTTGTCTCTTGTAGACAATAGATATCACTACCCTACTTCTGCAGTGTGTGGAGTATCTCTATCCTTTTTCTAGAACCTTTAATACTATTAATGATAATCATAGTTATAGTAAGGGAATGCATGAATAGGGAAACTAGTAAAGCATGTAACACCATGATCTCATCTTAAAGGGTTTTTTACAATCTCCTCTTCTTGGTACGCTTTGGTGTGGAATCATCATCCCCTTCCTCTTCTGTGTCAGTAGTGGTAGAAGTCATCGAGGAGGTATCTGACTCCTCTTCACCTGAGTCCCCCTCTAATGATTCTGCAAACAATGCTGCATATGTGTTTCCCTTTTTCCAGATAGGGTTACCTTTCCCCTTTTCCTTCCTGCCCTATCTCATTCCCTGGGGCAACAGAGGTGTCCCCATCCTGGACCTCTTCTTTTGTACTACCTTTTTGAAAGGCTCATCCTGGCTGGAGGGGCAGCTCTTTAGTAGTGATATCCCCTGGACTAGGGGAAGCTACCTGATGTATTTGCTCTGATCTAACTACATTTCTTCTACTTCTGGGGATTCTATCACCATCTGTTCTCCCCACCCCTGTCATGGTAGTACATTGAGGACACAGCCCTGTTGGAACCTGGGAGACATCCTTTGCCACCAGCATCTCACTGGCTATTCATAAGCTTTGTTCAGCCACTCTCTTGCCCTGCATTTGTTGGGCATTCTAAATGAAGTCTTTATGGGAGGGACAGTCCTCCCTATTATGGAAAGCCCAGGGGAACCTTCTATATGCATGCCATGTCTATTCATGCAAATTACACTTAAACAAGTTTAGGCAGTTTGCTGAGACATGTCTATATTCAAGGAGGTGACTATACCTAGCTGCATCGCAAGGGGAGCTCAGATGAGTGCAGGGCCCAATTTAAAGCAGGATCTACAGTAGGCTGCCATGCATAAAATAGTAACCCCTTATCTTTTCCAAGAAATAAACTATTGGGAAGGTGTATGGGACCAATGTAGGAAGAAAACAGTTCAACTCTGATTCTCCACCTCCATCCCATATTTGCTCACTATCCAGTATAGGGTAGGGCATGCCAACACCTCTCACTTTTGCCACAACCAAAACAGCATGCCCTCCACATTCAGTCCCTCATTTTTAAACATGACAGTGATATTCTTAACTGAGGGTTTCGTGAGAGAAACTGCCAAAAAAGGAATCCATACCAGCGTATTCTTCAGGCTCTGATATTGTGACCAAAACCTGTCTAAATTTGAGACATTCTTAAAACTAACATCATAATTGAAATTACCAGTATTGATTAGAGCAAAAATCTCTAAGGAAACAAATTTCATTGAGCCTTTCAAAAGTAATTTTGCCACATATAGTCTGTCAGGTGGGGATTCAAGCCCCCATTTATACATCAGCCGAACCACGTTCCTCCTTGGTGTGGGCTTGTCCTTGTTCTGAAAAAGATCAGAAAGCTTGAAGATTGGTTCCAGCCTAACATTTTGGTCTGGGTCCCCCAGAACTGCCTCAGAGGGGCCCAACCTGATTGGTTCCTGCTCTGTTAGTACTGAGTTCTGTGCATCATTGGGTGAAATCAGCTGAGGAGTCAGACTGGATGGTCCAATCCATGCTGATTCAGTCCAGGGACTGTATTCCCTTCTGTATTTAATGTAACTGTAGTACCCCAGGGTAAGTTGGAGCTCTAGCTGTTGGTGGACAGTGTTGAAGAGGGAACATCCTGTGATACTGAAGAATTGTAACACTGTACTGCTTTGTCTGATGGGCCACTGACCTGCTTCATTTTGCATCCAGCCTGCATCCTCCAGAGCATGGATTGGCAATCAATTCCATGTGCCAATATCTGAATTTCTGGGAGGAGAACCATTGTTATAGAGTCCCACAGTAGGAGTGTCTTGATGAGCTGCACTCCACACCAGATAGCCGGCAGGTTTGTGTCCTGAGAAGCATGCTCCTGGAGTGACGGCTTTGCCACTTGAGTGCAAAATTTCCAAAGAACTCTCCATATGTTCTGAGGCCTTTGGACAGGCCCAAATTGCAATAGAGGGCCACTGCGGACCAAACTTGTGACAGCTAGACTTTGACTTTCCAGCTTTTAGTTCCAGAGGAGTTGTTTGCGGCTCTAGGCACATGGCCCGGAGGCTATTCTTTCTACCAGCCACATTCCAAACTCTCTCAGTCTCAGAGTGTAGTGAAGTATTAATTGACAACACAATGTCGGCATTTCCCTTTGATGATACTCCATCATTTGTTGAATGACTCACCATGACAGGTTTTTAGTTTTGCCTCAGAGGAGACATGCTGTTATGCAACTTTGACAGTTTAGCCTGTACTTTCTGTTTTCTTTGTAAGTATCGCAACTTTTCCTCATTTTGCTGATATAATAACTGGTTCTGGGCCTTCGCTGTCACCAGTTACTTTAGACACTGTTTACAAGTCCAGAATTGATTTCTTTACCTTAGTTTCATCAGTTAGCACAGAGTCATCCCTTAAGTCTTTTGTAGACAGAGATATCCACACCAGCATCTTTCTCTTGAAATTTGGTTATCACAACAGCATTTTCTATGGCCTCTTGTGATGTGAGAATGGGGGTGAGGCCTGCCCCGCTGTCTCCTTGGTGTCCATTCTCTCATCCATCTCCACCACAATGGCCATCTTGGAAAGATGGCCAAGGGTTCCCCCTACTGATGAGTAGGGGAATTTTTTATTTAAAATACATAACAAAAGTAGAAACAAAGTATCAAATCATACTGACAGAAAAGAAGCAAAAATAAACTTTAAACATTCTTTTATGTATTCCTTCATACTTTACATTTTGAAACTTAATTGAAACTTTGCCCACTAGACTTCCCTCTTTCCTTGCTCTTACAGGAATTCTATAACAATCAGCATAAATATGAGCTTCTAATACTGCTTTATACTCCTTTGTAATACATCTATTTACATTCCTGTTTCTGCATGTTATATTATCTGACCACTTCTATCCTATTTTTATCTTTCAGAAAGGGAATCACATTCCATCTAGTTTTCCAGACTGATTCAGAATACAGTATTTTGATATGCACGTGCGGTGTTCTTAATTCATTTTCAATAGTCTGAATTATCTGTGCTGGAGAAATGACTGATTGTTGAAAAAGGAATTTGCATCTACTTTGCCATAAAACAAATTTACTGTAAGATAGGTAAATATAAGTCGCACTGTGTCTGCATCAAATTCTGTGAACTGTAAAGAAAAAAAAACCCTATTAATTCTTGATATGTTATCTGTTGCCATCTATTGTCATTTCATTTCTGTGACAACAACTGCCAAAATCCTAAAACAAAGGGGCAGAAAATATAAAAATTATCTATATTTTCAATTGCTGAATTGTACGTTAATCCAGGACATGACCTTTCCAAAATGCTTTTATGTTTTGCATTTCCTTTGACAGAAATTCTGCCATGGCAGCATAACCATAACACACCCCGCATTCTTGGAGGGGGGTGTCCTTACATGTGTCAAAGTTTGAATAACCTTCTGATGGTATCTATATTCCACCTTTCCAAAGGTTGGAACTGGAACTATAGCATTGTGAAGCTCTTGACGTGTCTGATACACCATCTTATGTGGTCTATCTATTACCTGCATATGAGAACAATTTCCATTTCCTCATTTTAATGACAAAAAGTTTAAAATAGTGGGGGACAGTATGAAAGGTATTAGAGATAATAGTTTTTTCAGTCCAGCATTTAAAAAAAGGTCCATACCATTGTACTGCTAACGTTGTCCATAGCACAGGGGATAGAGTAGCAAGGTTCCAGATATTGTAATGAAAGAAAATACTAAAAAAAATCCTATAGGATTTAAAAGGGCCCCCCCCCTTTATTCACTGGTAAATACAATATTTCCCTTTTAATGGGATTTAAATGACTTCCCTATATGGTCCAGAATACTAAACGTAATAACACCTCTTCTAAGGAACTTGGGATTGGATACATCATGCTAAGGTACATAAATACTGGAAAAGCATTTTTTTAGCAACATTACCCTCCTGTTTGTATTGCTGCCAAGTTTTCCATAGCTTTCCTTTATTTCTTCCTATTTCTAACTTTTCATTCCAATTGAATAAGGAGTTATTTCCTCTACCAAAGGTAATAAATAATATAGTAAGATTGTCACAAGTTATGGATATCCGGTGAATGTCATTTACTACCGCTGTAGACGGAATAGGATATATCCCTTACTTTTTTCCTTATTTAAGGAGGCCCCTGCTACATCAGTATAAGTTTGTATAAACCCCAATGCTTGTATTGCTGATGTATGGTCTTGTGCTACAAGATAGACATAATCTGCATAGGCCATCACTTTAATTTCCACTGCTCCTTGTACCGGTTGAACACCTTTAAAAAGAACGGCTTGTTGAAAACTTCTCAACAAAGGGTCTAGGCAAAAAACATAGAGAAGGGGGCTCATTGGACAGACTTGTCTCACTCCTTTTCTGATCTGTGCATAAGATCCTAAGTGACCATTAACTAAGCAAATGACTGTGGCAGCTTTATATAATAAAGACAACCAAGCACAGAACCGTTTTAGAATTTCGTAATGTTCTAATATCTGGAATAAGAATTTATGTGAGACTTTGTCAAATGCCTTTTCCTGATCAAAGGAAAGGAGATAACCATGTAACAGATCTTCTTTCCCTTGCTTAATAAACTCCCTAATAAGTAACAGATTCTCTGAAATATTTCCACCAGGGACGGAACATGTTTGAACTGTAGCTATCACATAGGGGGATACAGAGGCTAATCTTGATGTGAAGATTTCATTAACATTGTATACTATGGGGTTTCTCCTTTGATTTCTTAATGGTGCTGTAGTGCAACAGCTTCAGCTCTGCTTGTCTCCCTCTCTCCCCCCTTCGGCACTGCTCCTACTTTCTCTAACCCCTTCCCCTGCATTGTCTCTGATTCTAACTTACTCTGTTTTCCTTATTTAATTCCTTCCCTGTTGTTCTCTTTCCTTTCTAGGGTCTGAGGTCTTGATCTGGATAGCCCTCCCCAGCCCCTTGCTGAAAGCCACTGAAATCTATCATCGCAAGATATGGGACTCAGAGATTCACTTTGCACACTAGTTATTTCAGATTTTAAATCCTGGCACCTTTTTCAGGCATAGCTTTGCATAAATCAGGGAGTTCCTTGTTTATGCTCCTGCCTGCTTGATATTTTATGCCTGCCCTCCCATCCCCCACCTCCTCCCTTTCTTAAATGCTCCTAAGCTCTGCCCCTGCTCTTCTCTGATATGTTTATTGGGCAATTAGGCATGGATCTTACAACTAGTGGTGAATCTGGTGTTCATTGTTAGTTACATTCTACTACGATAGTAAGTTTGCTACCCTACCCTATACAATTTCTGCAAGAAGGAGCTTGATACTATGGATTCACCAAGGAACTGCTTGGGTGCTTTCAGGTCTGCTGTTGGAATGTGTCTATTTTTGCTTACTCTCTTTGCTCTGGTGGATATGATTCCTCATGGCACCCAAATACACAATGTATATAATGATTCGGTTCATTACTCCAATCTCTTGGCCTATGACAGACCTCACAGAACTGGCAATTGGGCCCCTAAATTCATCTGCCCTGCCAGACTTGGGTACTACATTATCTGTGTCATCCTTCCTGATCTAAATAAGTGCAGGTATCTTATTCAGTTGTTCCTTGTTTCTTAGATTAAGAAAATTCTCATTTCCCTCTCTGGTGATGTTGAGCCCAATCCAGGTCCAACTAATGCTGCAAATCCTATCACTTTCCCACAGTGGTTTCTATAGAGGGGCCTAAAAATCGCCCATATGAATATGAGAAGTATTTCCTCTAATTTCCCTAAACTTGAAGCATGGGTTAAACCTTATTCCACAGATATCTTTGGACTCTCTGAAACTTGGCTTAAGCCAGATATTCCTGATTCTGTGCTTAAGTTAACAGGATGCAGCCTAGTTTGATTTGATTGACCCTGCTCTTGAAGGGGGGGTGCTTTCTAATCCAGAGATCACCTCAAGGTCTCAGTACTATTTCATGGAATGCACAGCTCCTGCAAAATACTTCATGTGGAACTGACTCTTGGTGGGGAAAAGAAATTAAACCTAGTCTGTGTCTACAATCCTCCAAAGGGGGTGCTAACTGGCCTGGATGGAATCATCGACCACCTATCTTCTCTAAAAGGAATTAAATAAATGATATTACTTGGTGATTTTAACCTTGACTAGTCTAGTAGTAGCTCTGGTGTATATAATAACACTCTTGCAAAGCTTCACTTCTCCCAGCTGGTTACTGGACCTACCAGTATTTCTTCCAGCAGTTCACACCAATCCACATTAGACTGGATTGTCACTAATCATGTCAATAGAATTCTTGAAGTTGGTACCTTGCCTGACTCAATCAGTGACCACTCACCCACTTTCTGTGTCTGGAATGCCAGCTGTCCTAAGCTTCCACCTAAGATCATACAGTTCCGGGAATTCTCAAAATTAAATATTGCAGCACTTCTGTTGGAAGTAAGATGCATTGATTGATCCCCATTATACCACACAACTAATGTTGATAGAGCTCTCTGTTACTTACTATCAAATCTCCTCCCCCTCCAAAACAAGTATGTGCCTCCCAAAAGAAGGAGAATTAGGGGCATTAAAACTAGATGGTTGCGTAAGTATCACCTCTCAGCAATGAAGAGTAGCGATAAAGCATGGGCTGCTGCCAAAATGTCTAACCACCCTGATGACTGATCTGAGTACCAATCCATGAGAAAAACATGTAAGAAAGACATCTGAGCAGCAAAAACAGCATACTGTGGTATGCTTCTTTAAAATTCCTGTGGCATTGCTAGGGGTTTCTGGAACCATGTTAAAAGTTTTTTAAGGAAAGGCCCATCCCTGCCTCTGATGAAATGACTATAAATAATGCTAACTGCAATAACCAAAGCACGATTGCAACTTCGCTTAATGTTCACTTCTCTGATCTCTCGGATTTCCTGTTAGCTCTGTTTTACACTGTGAGGAAATCATAAACACTGCTGAATCTTTATCGACCCAGTTTAGTATTAAACCAGTCTTGACTAGTGATGTATTAAGGCTTATGAGAGCCATTCCTGAACATGGCTCTCCTGGGTCCTATGGACTATTACCTAAGTTCCTTTAAGTTATTGTTGCTGACATTACAGCCCCTGTTGTGAGAATACTCAGCTTATCTATTATGACCAGGACAGTGCCATCCATCTGGAAAATTGTATGTGTTGTGCCAGTGCATAACAATGGAGATTCTAGAATGATGACTAATTACCGACCAATTGCCATCTTATCTGTCTTGGATAAAATCCTACAGAAGGCTATGTTTTCTCAGGTCACAGAGTATCTGCATAAAAACAATCTATTATCCCCAGCCCAGCATGGCTTTAGGTCTGGCCACAGCACAACTATGGCACTATTACAATTTACTAATGATGTGCTGCTTAACATGGACAAAGGAAAACTCACTGGGGCCATTTTTATTGACCTCACAAAGGCCTTTGACTTGGTTGACCACTCTCTTCTGCTCTCCAAACTATCCTCTCTTGGTTTCTCAAATTCTGCGAATGCCTGGTTTGGAGGTTACCTTCTGAGTAGGCAACAATTTATCCACATAGGGAATGCCGCATCCGATCTTGTCACTACCTCAGTTGGTGTTCCCCAAGGTTCTATTCTTTGTCCCCTCCTTTTCTGTCCCTTTATAAATAATCCTCCCTCCCATCCAGATCGACTTTGTCTCTTTTCTATGTGGACGATATGGTTATCTACTGTGCCACTAATGACATTTTGACAGTTTGCACCTCCCTTCAGTCTAACTTTGACTGTTTCTCGGCTTGGCTAAAACAAAATAAGCTCCTGCTTAACACTAGCAAAATGGTGTCAATGCTCTTTGGGATTTCTCCTAGGCTAAAAGCTTGGTATATGAGAATTTCCCTTCATGGACCGGATGGCATAACCCTGTATACAGTTACTTCCTTCAGATATCTTGGGATGACTCTTGACCCCTCAATGGACTTTATTCTTCATGTTGCAGCCACTTGTAAGGCTGTGAACAGTAAACTTGGCCTGGCTTACAAGGTAAGATCCTCCCTAAATTTGACAGCTAGGCTGGCTATTGCTCAAGGAATTATTCGACCTTGCCTCAACTATGGCTCTATAGTCTACCTTAATGCTAGCAAGCAAGTAATCCAGAAATGGAACACTTGTTATAATAATATCTGCCACTTCACCCTTGCAGCTCCTAAACTAGCACATTGCTGTCAGCTCTATTCTTCTGTCAGTTGGCTCACCCCGTCCTTCTGTCATCTGCACACAGCTGGTTGTCTGGTCGATAAATTAACCCAGACTAGTACTCCAAGATCCCTTGTAACTCTGCTAAAACAAAATGACTTGCTCTATACACTGAGATCTACTGAAAATGCTTCCTTTGTTATGCCTAGAAGTCCCACCAAGAAGGGTGAACTTGCATTTACCATATCTGCTCCCAGGATGTGGAACACCCTTCCACTCTGTGTTAAACAATTGGCTACTCAACGGGCCTTTCAAAAAAGTTTAAGAACTCACCTTATGAGCTCAGGTCTCTGCTCCTGCTCTACCTCTTGCTTGTCTCCACTCACTTGCACTACTGCCACTGATCTTCCACCTTGAGAGCGGTACATCCTCTCAGCGTATATGTACCCCCAGTGTTTGCCGTATATGTATTTTTTTAGTCAATTATACTGTTTTCAAAATTCTATAAAAGTTTATGTAACTGTGATTACTGTTTATCCTCATGCTATGTATATTCTACTTGTTGTTCCTGAATGTGCCATGTATTCTAAATTGTCATGTGTTACTGTATTTTCCTTCCAACTAGATGTTTTGCATTCTGTTGTTGGCGCTATGTATCTGCTGTTTCTGATGTGTATCCCTCCTGGGTCATGCCTGAAAATAGGCAAAATCTCTTTTCTAGTGCACCTAACAGGTTAACTAAAATGAAATAAATAAAAAATAAAATTAAACTCACATTAAGGAGGCTTAAGGGTCTTCAGTAGTTAATATTTCTTTTTTTTACCTTTTTTGTATAAGAAAATCTGCATTGCTGTACAAAAGTGGAAATTAATGGTGGCCAAGGACATCATCCAATTAAAAACAAGAAGAAGAATGTCCACCATATTTTTTGAAGAATTCAGTAGTAAGACCATCTAATCTTGGCGCTGTATTATTTTTTAACAATTTAATGACTGTTTCTATTTCTTGTTGAGAGATTGGGACTACAAGGGAATCTAATTTATCAGTAGAACATATAGGATATGGTATTGAAGCTAAGCATTTCTGTATTTCAGTATCCGAGGACTCTGATTTTTCATGAAATCCGGATAAATGCTTTTGTACTATTGCCAAAATCTCTTTTGAGCCATTCACCATATCTCCATTCGGGGTTGATAAAGATGCCATAATCCTATGTTCAGCTCTAGTTCTACAACTAGCAAAGACATCCCCACAGGTGGTTTTCCCTGGGGTAAATACCCTGTGCTCATACAATAATGAGGTAGCTCTTGTGTATTGACGTTCTTCCATTTCTTTTTTTATATTGACCACTTGACTGGGACTCACAGGCCTACCTTCGTTTATGAGAATACAATTTGGCTATCTCATTCCAAAGTGTTAGATATCTATGACACTGGTAATGTGTTTGGTAGAAGCCTGTTTTTGTAATAATGTTTTATATCTGTTTTGGTTTCCACCCACCAGATTCTGAGATCATCCTGCAAACATGATACAGATATCCTAGCTTTTAGCAAGACTTGTATTTCTTCACATACAGAAGGTGACTCAAGTAAATTAATTTCCAGTATCCTTTACCTATAGGAACACGTTCCTCTAGCCCAATGTCTGTCGATACAATGGTGTTGTCTGTTGTTTCCAGGGGTAAAAGCTGTGCTTTATGTATCTTTATATATTTAGATATAAATGCAAAATCAATTCTGGTCAAGAGGGCAGCTTTATAAAAGGTGTACCTAACTTGGGGGTGTACAGATCTATACGAATCCATATGGCCAGTTTTCTGGATAATATTTTTGAGGCTGTTGGTGTCACAGAAGTCTTTTTCTGTCTTAGCCCCTTTATCTTGTTTAGCTAGCACACAATTGAAATCCCCAGCCCAAAAATTATGTTTTGCTGTGAACAAATAGGGCTGCACAGATGTAAATAACTTGACACTGTCTTTCTTCTTTTGAGGGGCATAGACTACTATCACCCTCCAGGCTGCACTATCTCAAGTAATATCTAGTAGGAGTGCCCTTCCTGATAAGATGTCTGTGACTCTGGATATACAGAATCTATCCCCTCTGAATAGAACCCCAACCCCATTGCAAACATCAGTTCCATAGGAGAAATAAGAGGGGCCCCACCACCATAACATACTTGCAGCTTTAGTTAAAGAAGAAGTATTTAGTCTTGTGACTTACAACAAAATAATATCAAATCTAAACTCATGGTCTGTGGAAAATGTAATAAGCCTCCTTTTGACATTTTTCACACTGTTCATATTGACAGTAGCAATTTGTAAGAAGGAGGTAGGCAGTGTAAGAAATTAGGTAGAAATTAAAATTTGGGACCTATTCAAGACACCTTACCATGTCTAGTACTCTTACGAGTTAATTTCCCTCTGGTAATTTTTTGCTTTTTTGGCACAGTGAGGAAAGAATTTGCTGGGAAGAGACAGTGGAAGAGGATTCAGAATCATCTCCTAAGTCTGATCCTGACTGTAGTTTTGTGAGAGGGTCATACTTATTCTTCATAGGAATATCTGTAGGTGATGTGTCAGATTTGGCAGTTTTAGGTCTGGGCCTGGTCTGTTTCAGTGTTCTCTTCCTGGGTGCTATAACCATGTTGGGGGTGCATTATGACTGTTGAATCTTCTGGAGAAGGAGGAGACCCAGGGTTTTCTGATGAAGTAGCCTGAGGAGGAATATCCCATTGGTCTAATTGGACTGGCTCATTTACTGCTGGAGCTGATGCAGACTTCTCAGGGGTTGGGGGGGTCCTTGTTAGAATGAGATTCCAACTCTTCAGGAATAATCATGGGTTCAGAGGGCAAAGAGACATTTATATTATCTGCAGGAGATTCCAACTCTTCAGGAATAATCAAGGGCTCGGAGGCAAAGAGACATTTATATTATCTGCAGGAGATTCCAACTCTTCAGGAATAATCATGGGTTCAGAGGGCAAAGAGACATTTATATTTTCTGCAGGAGGGGTAGGCCTTTTGAGCTTTTTGAGAGGCCATGCTCTTTTTCTGTGCTTCTATTATAATGGAATCCTGACTAGTTTGATCTGACCTGTTATGGGATGACCGGGGCAGGACCTATATGTGTGACCCCCTCCTCACACAAGTTACACATCATCTCATTTTGACATGTAGGGCTAGAGTGTCCAAATTCTAAGCACAGATTCACTCTCAATCTGTCACATGTGGAACTTAAATGTAATGGAGAGCCACATATGAAACATGTCTTTGGTTGGCCTTGGTGACAACAGTGACCTCTATCTCTACCCAAGAAAAAAACTACTAGGAAGATGCTGTGGGCATGTCTTGGTAGATATTATTTTAACTTTATAGCTCCACCCCTGCCACCCCATCCAGATATGTTTTGTGTCCATAATGGTCTGAGGAGGGCCTAGAAGATCACAGCGCTGTTCTGGCCAGTGTGAGACATCTTGCACAGCAACATTTTCATTTCTGAAAAGAATCATAACAAATGTTGTTGCAGGTTTTGTAAGGAGTATTTCCCTAAAGGGTAACCATAAAGCAGAGTATTTAACCTTTTCATATTTAGCCCAAAACCTGTCATGACCTGGAGGAGTTTTAAAGCTAACATCATATAATGTATCCCCTGACGCATGTATCAGGGCATACAGTTCATTGGAAAAATAAAAAAACAAAGATTCTTTAATTAACTTTCTGCTCACATATATTCTGTCCACTGGAGTATACAAACCTCCCAAGAATTTTTCGTGCACTGCATTGTGATGCTGTGCTGGGAGGGGCTATTGTGCAAATTGATCTTTTCTTCTAAAGGAAGCCCAGTTATGTTTTGCAAGTTCAGCCTCTGGCTCTGCAGGAACAAGTAGTTCAGTATCCATTTGTACCCCCCTAGTTCTAGGCTGCTCACTAGGCTCTTCATCCCCCGACTCATCTGAATACTCATTTGAAGATGCACTCACAGGTGCCTTAGTAGGTTCATCATGTATTATATCTTCCGCATGAAGATCAAGGTCTGAATCTGTAATAAAGTTAGCAGTATGAGTAGCAGGCAGACTCTGGGCTATGCCCTGCTTGCCTTGTACTTTTCTGGCTGGGGAGACCATTATTGAGCTATGCAAGGGGTCTGGAAGCCACTGCCATTGTGGAGATTTTTTCCATCCTACCTCCTGCAGTGAATTTTCAAGTGCAATGGGCAATTTTGGCAAATTATACGCTGAGACATTTGAAGACTGTGAAGCCTCCCTTCCCCACCACAGTCCCGGTAACTTTTTGGCATCAGTATCAGCAGTTACCACAGGTATTTCAATGTTTTTGTTACTTACAGAGTTCAAATTGATTGCAGGATTTTTGTCAGGACTTTGCTCTGTCTCTGTCAAAGGCTCTGAGTTCTTTGATGTTGTCGATTTGTCAGGCAGCCTAGGAATGCCACCGACTGTACTGCTACATCAGCTCCATCTGTAGCAGAGCTCTCAGGGATTTTCTCAGTGTAATTGGACTCAAAAGAAAATACTGTTTGTTTGAAAGGAACCCAATTGTCAGCAGTAGGTTGCAGCTGAAAAGGTACCTCTTTACCTTGTTTCTTCACCGCGGATTTTGCTGGTTCCATTTGCTGAGACTTTTTTCCTTTTGGCAGCAATGAAATAACATATTGCAGGTTTTCTAGACACACTCTACATAAACATTTATCTTCCAACATAGCATTAGACTGTGAAAATATAGTGCCATTTCTGGTCTTTCATTTTCACATACAGTTTTTCCTGTATGCATTTCACTGACCACAGTTCCATGTTCAGAATTTTTTTTCGATCTCCACAGCTGGACCTGCAGGGAGGGAGGGAGGAGGAGATCTTCTCACCAGTGGGTGGACCAGCAGACTGATGTCTATCAGAAACAGAGGCCATGGGTACAGCAGCTCACCCTACATTCTGGTGTCTTGGCCAAATTCCTCCCCATTCACTAAAATACCATGAACAGCTTAATCTGGTTCTGTAAGTCAGTTTACATCTGTACAAATAGTCTCCTTCCCTTGCCCCTGGATCATACCTGGAATGGAGTATGCCTCTCCCAGTCACAAACTTTCAAAGAGTATAAATAAATAAATAGGCCTGATTTTCTGAAAGTGTCCCAGGCTTTGTCCCTTTTTTCATTATCTTGTAATGATGAGGTGTAAGCCATTTTGACCACAAGCCCTTGACTCTTGTTTGAGTCATAGAAACATGTATGTTAACTATACAAAGGAGAGTGTTTACTATAGAGTCAAGGTCAGTACTGACATTTTTGAGTCTCCCAATTTCTTCCCACTAGATGGCAGCAAGGTCCTCCAGGAAGGATCTTTCATTAAACTGAGAAAAATATCTGACTGTTATGGTTCTTGAAGGGGGCTTAGTGAAACCATTACTCCAAATACAAAAAATTGGGGAATGATCACTGAGCAAGTCAACTAGAATTACAGATATTCTTATTTGATCCATTCTGATGACCTGGACCCAATCCATGAGGAAGTGGTTAGCAGATTCTTTATTGTGGAGAGTAGGTTTGGAAATGTTCACTTTCTGTCTCAGGACCTCCTTCTAAATGAGCCCACTCAATAGAGTTATTTTCTAGCCAATAAACTTTGACTTGACTTCACTTGATTTATATGAGGTGTAGGTCTTGCAGATGTGCCTTCAAGTGAGGGTAAAATCACTTGAGATTTTTACCTCACCAAGTTAGTGGGATCCCAAACAAATAAAGTTGTCAAAGGTTGGCCTAGACATGGAGGGAGGGCTGTGTACACACAGCCAATGTGCAAGGGCTTATCATACCCTCACATAAGTTCTACTATCAGACATTCACAGTGGGAGTGATTCAGTACAGGCAGGTGTATTTCTGCCACCCTAATGGACTCCCTAAGAGACAGGAAGACCACACCTCCTTTTTTCACACTGATCATTCCTAAAAGAACACCCAGGAATTGCTACTTCATGGTGGAGGATGAAGGGTTTTAGACATTTTTTGACCATGGTAGAATATCAGGGTTATACAGAGTCAGTCATGTTTCCAAATCAGATAGCTTTGGTCACAGGCTGTAAATATTTAGATGTGCCAATTTTAGTCCCCTGGTACTGGGCCAAAAATCAGTGTGCAAGGTATTGGGGCTCCTGGATTTGGTGTTACATCTCTAGCAGAGTGTGTGTGTGTGGGGGGGCAGGGGCACAACAAGACCTCCAAGAAACTAGTAGATGAAAGGGCAGGTACAACATCGTAAGGGTCTGAGGTGGGAGTAGGAGGGCACGTAAAGGTGTCTTTGTGATACATCACATACATAGCCACCAAAAGGGCAGAGTAAGTTACCAAGTAAGCAATTAGGTTAGAGGGATGTGTGTTACTACATTGCTGTGAGTGGCAGAGAGAGGACCAGTGCACAATCAGGGGGTTGGCCATAATGAGGAAAAGAATATGCATAATTACAGTAGGCATACCTTTAAATCACATCCTTGAGGGTCAATAGGTGTGCTAAGCCAGTGAACAGTGGAGCAACCAGCTAAGACTTCAAATGCAAGCTGGATCCACAAAGTACAAGTATAAGACATCAACAACCCTGGGCAAAGTTGCAACAAAAGCAGCATTAGCAAGATCACCCACACAGGGTGTCCTGGAGATAACCTTTACGTTAAGTAATACTAGCAGTAAAATGAGCAACAAATGCAACACATGTATTCCCAGCAACACTGTACAGGAAGATGTCTGTGGATGGCCCCCATCAAGTAACAGCATAGGCTGTGCTAAAGAATCACCCAGATAGGGTGTTTCTAGGTGCCCAAAAGATAATAACACAGTATAGGGGATGATTTTGGATAATCCAGATAAGCAACAGAATAGGCTGCAGTAAAGAGCCACCCACCTAGAGTGTTTCTAGGGTGCACAAAAGTTAATAATACATTACAGACTTCAAGTAACTTGGAAGGAGCCATTTTGGCTGAAGGGGCATTTGCATGTTTTAAACCTTTTCTTATGAAAAATGATTGTTCTTCTGATGTTGATTTGAGAAAATTGCAGATGGGGGATCCTGAAGTTATCCAGTTAAGACAATATGTAAAAATCATGGATTGGAGACAGGTAAAGGGTGGCGTGGGGGACAGGTTATGGTGTTTTGAACTTAGGAAGGAAGCTCTGTATCATATGAGGCCCAACCTCCTAACAAAGCAAGTGGATGCCCAGGTAATGGTGCCTGTGGCAAATAGGAAAAAGGTGATGGAGGATGCTCACTCCAGTCACTAGAGGCATGTGAGCCATGGGGAAGTTTTGGCTAGACTAACCCCGTATTTCTATTGGCCAGGCATGTACAGGCAGGTGGCAGCATACCATAAGACCTGTTATAGGGGTAGACAGATAGCAACCCCTGATAGTGATGTGGGAGGAGTAACCCAGAGGGTGGAGGGCAGGAGATGGTACCCTTGGTGGAGGGGGAGACTCCTATATATAACAGGAGAGACAAGGCAGTAGCCAACATGGCTAAAAGAAGGAAACCACTTTGGTTCTCAAAAACAGTAGCAGAAAAGGTCAGAGCCAAAAGCCTGGCCTTCAGAAAATATAAGGGAACACAGTGGATGAATAAAGGGAGGCATACCAAACTTCCCTAAGGGAAGCAGGGAAGGCAAAGGCCCAAACTGAGGAAACACTAGCACACATAGTAAAAGAAGGTGTCAAGACTTTCAATAGATACATTAGTGAAAGGAGAAAGTCCAGAGGGGGTATTGCTAAGATCAATGGAGATAAGGGGGCATGTGAGCAGGAGGACCATGTAAAAGCATCTATCCTAAATTGATACTTCTGCTCAGTATTTACTGAAGAGAAGGTAGGTCAGGGCCCACAGCTTAGCACCATGGACATAGGAGGGAGGTGAGCATTAGTCCCATCACAAAATAAAGGGTCCTACAAGAGCTCAATAAACTCAGTGTGGAAAAGGCAATGGGACCTGATGGCATACATCTCAGGGTACTAAAGGAGCTAAGGGTGGAACTAGCAGAGCCATTATCAGAAAAGTTTAGTGAGTCTCTGAGCACAGGAGAGGTCCCAGAAGACTGGAGAAGGGATCATGTGATTCTGCTCCACAAGAGTGGTAGCAGGGAGGAGGCAGGGAACTACAGAACAGTCAGTCTTACCTCAGCAGTGGGCAAGATTATGGAGGCATTCCTTAAGGAAAGGACAGTGCAACACCTGGAATCCATAGGAGCACAGGATCCAAGACAGCATGGGTTTACAAAAGGAAGGTCTTGTCAGACTAATCTCATAGATTTCTTTGATTGGGTAACCAGAGTGGTAGACCAAGGGGCAGCAGTTGATGACACCTACCTTGACTTCAGCAAAGCTTTTGATACTGTTCCGCATAGAAGATTGATTAATAAGCTGGGTAGACTCAGGGTGGGTCAGAAGTTGGTCAACTGGGTGACAGACTAGTTGATGGGGAAAAAACAGAGAGTGGTGGTAAATGGTATACAGTCAGAAGAGATGCAATTCACAAGTGGGGTACCTCAGGGATCAGTCCTGGGCCAAGTCATCTTCAGTATCTTCATCAGTGACATTGCAGATGGATTGGAGGGTAAGATTTGTCTGTTTGCAGATGACACCAAGATCTGCAACAGACTAGATGATCCAGTTGGGGAGGGCAGAATGAGAAGAGATCTGGATAAACTAGCAAAATGGTTTAAAGAGTGGCAACTGGGGTTTAATGCAAAGACGTGCAAGGTCATGCACATGGGGTAAAGTAACCCTGAAGCCACCTGTAGGCTGGGAGGAAAATTGCTAGCAGTCACAAGGGAAGAAAGAGACTTGGGGATCATGATCACCGATGATCTGAAATCATCCAATCAGACCACTAAAGCAGTAGGTAAGGCCAGGGGGATGTTAGGGTGTATTAGTAGGAGTATCACAAGTCAGAAGAGGGAGGTAATAATCCCTCTTTATGAGACACTGGTTAGGCCCCATCTGGAGTACTGCATGCAGTACTGGAGGCCACACCTTCACAAGGACATTAACCAAATTGAGGCAGTCCAAAGAAGAGCAACCAAAATGGTTCAGGGACTGCATCAGAAAACATATGAGGACAGATTAACAGAGATCAATATGTATACCCTAGAGCAAAAGAGGGAGAGAGGTGATATGATCGAAACATTCAGACACCTTAAGGGCATTAACAAGGTGAAAGAATCTAACATGTTTCAATATAAGGAAAATAGCAGAACAAGAGGACACAGCATGAGATTAGAGGGAGGCCGATTAAGGGGTAATGTGAGGAAGTTCTTTTCCACAGAAAGGGTGGTGGATGCATGAAATGGCCTCCCTCAGGAAGTGGTGGATATGAATACAGCGCAGGGCTTCAAACAGGCATGGGATAGGCATAAGGGAGCAATACAAATGAGTATGAATAGATAGGCCATTGACAGTGCAAAGGCAGAAGGCACATTTATGAGGTAGAAAAATAAATGAGCAGACTGGATGGGCCTTGCAGTCCTTAACTGCCATCAACTTGTATGTTTCTATAATATATGATAAAAAAACACAGAGGTTAGGGACAGGCTATTACGCATACAGTGTGGTATGTTGCTAGCCTTTCTTTAAATGTCAAAGTGGGGACAGAGTAAGGCAGGTCTCCCCCCGAAGGCAGTTCTACTGGGTGATGGATTGTCCAGCCATTCAAATGTAACTGATCAAGAAAAGTCAGTAGATGGCATAAAACTGCCATTAGTGGTTCTTTCTCCTAAATGTATGTGATGATATTGTAGTCTACTAATGGAGAGACTAATTTCAGAATCATTTAAGATGTCTCAGGGTATTTGTATTGTTATTAATAGGATATTTTGCAATTTTTTTTTTGAAAGGGACCCTGAGATGGAGCTTCCAGAGAGAGTGGGCCAAAGCTCCACACCCTTCCAGGGTGTTAGCTGAGATTTGGACAACTATAGGATGGTTGCCCTCTTATACAGAGGGATTTGTGACAGGGTGATCCCTGTCATAGTGGACACCCCTGGGTTTAATTGAAACCCCTTTGCCAAGCAGTTTATATGTTTTGTATCATGCTCAACTTGCTGCTTGACTGGTTATAACAAAACTAAGAGTACAGTTGTAAAATGTGAGGGCAGTTTTAATATATGAATAACAAACGGTTGTGTCTGTTTTTTTCTAAGTGTTAGCAGCCCTGTTCTAAGATATATTTTGCAACAGACAGCAAGAGGTAATATGACCCTGTAAGATAGTTTAAGACAGCGCAGAATGTTCTGACCTCAGCTCTGACCTTTAACCCTTGCTGTGGCATGGACGTGTGTACACGTCCTAAAAATCTATACGTTCTAAATCTTCTGGCAGCCAAAGGGTTAACAATGTTGTAAGCAAGTTATGTAATGTGCGCCAGGTGGCTGCCAAATAACTGTTTTCTATGGAGCAATGGTGGCCTCTAGTGGCTAGCTTTATGTTATGTTTGTTGTTAATCAAAAGGCAGTGGAAATTTTTTCCAGCTTCTAGTGAGCTTATAAATAGCCCTACCTCAGTGCTGAGAGGATAGATAAGGTGGTCAGTTGACTACTGACTAAGGAAAGTGGAAGACCTCCTGGTAGTGTGTGCTTTCACACTGCTTGATTCATGCTAGGCTGAAGAAAAGCCTTAGAAACTGTTGAATCTAAGCAGTTGTCTCACTTACCATTTTGCTTTCTGTATATTTTACTTGATGAAAATAAAATGATAAACACAACCGTCCCTTTTTCATGCACCCGATTTGAGGTCTGCCTGAAATTGTGTTACCCGAAACCCATGACCCATGACAACCACCATTCACTGAGAAACTGTCAGAAGCTGTTCAGTGGGGGGGCACAGACTTATGTACTAGAGCTGATGTTTCAGAAGTGGAAAGGACTGGTAACTGGTCAGAGACAATGGGGTCATGGCTTAGGATGGGGAACCACTAGATCCCAGTAAATATGATTATGTCTGATGTGCTTAAAAGGGCCTCTGGACTTCCAAGGGGACCCTTAGGTTAGAAACATAGAAACATAGAATTTGACAGCAGATAAGGACCTTTTGACCCACCTAGTCTGCCATTTCCCTACCTAATAGATAAGCTGCAAATCCTTGTAACCAACAGCCTATTTCCTCCTACCCCCCCCAACTAGAATTGCTGCAGCAGCCCACAGGTAGGCCATAAATAGATACTTGGGAGGGTGGTGAGACAGCAGTGGTATGCACAGATCCATTATAAGCTATGGACTAGCATTGCTAGTGTGAAAAGATCCAGTTTGTGTCAACATGCAGCTGGATCAAATCATTTGCTCATAGTTATGAGCAACACTATCACAGGACCTTTTTTTTACAGCCCCCCTCCCATGAGAGAACTCCAGCAATGTGCATAGATACATTTTTGATGATGCTGTGGGGTGACAGTTTGCCATGTTTATCAGCATATTACTATTGTAGGGATGCCATTAACACTTCAAACAAAAATATAATTGTCCACACCACATCTTCTAAGTTAAGTCACTTAGGGGTTTATTGAACACTTTCTCTCACATTCCAGTTAATGTGCTATGCTTTTCCCAATAGTGAGGTAACATATCATGCCACTGATGATACTGAGGCTGTACCCTTAAAACTTTGTCATCTGTCCATTTCTACTGTACCTCACCCTCAGTTACAACTGACCCATCAGACAAGTGATGTGACCACCCAGTAACAGAATCACATCTCCAGTACCCAAAACCTGCTCTTTTTTTTTTCTTTTATACATTTTAGGATGATCTGTTAGGGAGTTCTTAGCCACTAAGCCACTGCTCTGTCCCTTGAGAAATCTCTTGTTCTTGTTCTTTTCATTAAAATTGAGAAGGATCCTTAATGGAGTCCTCTGCATTTAATTCACATTTTATCCTCCATCTTTTATTCTTGCATCCTCTATATGCAAGAGCTGATCTCTCTCTTCTCTCTCTCTCTCTCTCGCTCGCTCTCTCTCTATCTCTCTCTGTCTCTCTCTCTCTTTCTCTCATATTTACAGTATTGTTACCAAGTGTCCTTATTTCTGTATCTAGAGTTTTTTTTTTCTCCCTTGAGCTAAATATTAATTATCTTCTTCCAACCTAGAACATCAGTAGCTGCTGGTACATTAGATTACAATGTCTAACCACTAGTGGTTTCACCTCCAGCAGATATTTGGAAGTCATATTTCTCATCACAAGCAAGGGCTTTTTTAATTCTTACAATCCCTGGCATGATGCACCAGACCCCCAGTACTTCCATTGCTATTTAGGTCAAACACAGTGGCTTTTTGGGCAAGACTCCAGTGTTATCCTACACATGCTTATCCTTACATGGGAACCCATACCTATGATCCACCCAACTGTAGATAAAGTTGCCAGAACCATCACCCCTCAGTAACAAGCCCCCAGTTTTCTTCAACAAACATTAACTGCAGCCCCTAAACACTGGTCTGGTTCCTCTTGCCTTAATGCTGGTCCTACAATGTGTCTTATAACTTCTTCTTCTTCCTGTTAATGAAAATGATAATCAACCTTGAGGTGCTTGATCCCCACATTCAACTATCAACTATTACTCTGTTTACCACCTGGGTAACTATTACTGTGTGCAGCCTTTTATGTCTTCTGGGAGGCAAGTGCTGAGTCTCTTGATCCCCAAACGTCATTCCCTGTGGGAGCCCCTCTCTCATCAGTGGAAGTATTGCTTCCCCTTTGGAGACTACACCAGACTTAGCACTTGTGCCTCACTCCATACCAGAAGTACTGCCAACACTCCAGACCCAGCAGGTGCCACAGCCCAGTTCAAGATGTTGGATTCCAGGCATAGGGCTGGCAGCTGGTTACAACTGATGTCGGCTCCTCAGTAACCCATAAACTAAAAACCACTACTGTTCTCATTCTCTGATACAAATGTTCTCTCAACCCCTCCCAAGTAACAGCAGGTTGTACCCAGAATTGAGTCTCAGCTTATTGTGGTGCCTTTCACGGTTACCAGATGGAAATGAAATAAATCCTTTTCACTGTAACCTGAACTGAATGCTCTGTTCTCTGCATCTCATGGTTTCATAATATTCTCTCAGCTACTCTGTTAACTCAGAGGTGCTAGAAATGTTATTAGTAATCTTAAATTACACATGGGTTCCATGAATATTAAGACTTACCTAATCTGTCAATGTGCAGTATGTCCCATGACAGATTTATGCAGGTGTGATATCTTCCATAGAAGTCACTCTACAGTCATTGCTACCATCTTCTACCTGTAAAAAAAACTCAATACAATAGTTCAATGTCCAACTGACATTTCCAAATTCAGTTCTGTACCACTGTTGCTGAAATAGTATGCAATAATGTCATCAGTATGCAACTGCATTTTGCAGCTGTTACACATTCTTGGCAGATCATTTACAATCACTGAAATAAGAAAGTCCCTATCATAGAACCTGAAGACATTTCCTTAATAACAAAGCATGGCTCCAGTTCAGAGCAGTTTATCTTAACATATTGTTTTCACCCCTCAGGATATGAACCAACTAAACCATTTCAAGGATTAGCAACAACTTAAAATCTCTATAGCTTATTTATCAGTGAGCAGCTTAATGTGATCCACTGTGCTTACAGTCTTTGATCAGCCATTCAAGAGCATGGCAGGTCTTTTTCTTTTTGGCCTTCTATACTGACCCATAAAATATCACATGCTTTTCTTAAATGTGATAACTTCAAATATTTTGGTTAAACAACTTAATGGAATAACAATTAAATGATGTGTGTTCCACTTTTGAAAACACTGTTGAATACAGAATATTTATACAATACAGTTCATATTTTTAGCTGGTGTGTATCACTCTTTGTTTTTCATTATTAAGCTCAATTACATGATCATTGATTCCTGATGCATCCAGAGTCAATGTCCCCCTGCTGTTTAATTTTTTGCTGACATCTCTGTTATCTATTTGTGACATCATAAATACTCCCCCAGCAGCAACCCCATATGCCACAAACGGAGGGCTATGACTTCAGCAAAGGGTTAAGTGGCTGAAACAGATGGACTAATGGGATAAAGAATCATGTTTTTCTATCAATTACCTTACACTGCTGTCACCCTGTAATTAGATTATCACAGTTTCCTTTATGAAATATTAGTGTAATAACCATTAGATTATAGTGGTTCCTGAAGTACTCTGCAAGATTCCATTACCTGAAACTGTGAAAACACACTTCAACCTGGCAGACAGCACCTGTGGTAATTAAGAATGCATTGATGAGAAATGCAGAGAATATCTTATGATTTTTCAAAGTTTTCTCTCAAACTTAACAAACTCACTTCAAGAGTTATTTTTTGTTACTCTATTTATATGCCTCCTTCACTGGCCCCTTAGACCTCTCTCCAGTGAGATCTCTCAATAAGACCATGTCCTGTCCAGCCTGAGGTCCCCCCAGTCTGGCCACTGCTCCTGGGAGTGCCTCCTGCGACTACCACCAATGGCCCTGCCCCCCCCACTCTTAGCCCCTGGGGTGGGACTACCCTAACTCCTCTGGCCATCTATCTAGAATCTAGAGGGTCTGACTAGGAGTTGAGGAGACACACAGCAAGCAGCTGGGGATGGATCCAGCTGAGGATGTGGGGGGCTGACCACTTGACCCACATTCGTCTGTCCAGGTGCCAAAGTCCATTTTTCCTTGTTTTTCTCCCGGAGGAGCAAACATGCATTGACATCCATTATGTGAAGGGCATGCTCCTGCACCCACTCACAAGACAACCACCACTGCCTCCAACCCTTCTGCAAGACTCCCACTTGATATTCTGCTCCCAGCCTCCACTGGGTGCTGCAAGTGCAGTGCGAGTTGTACCTTCCCTCTCCCAGGTGAGGAGAGCAGTCCTTCAGACACTCAGTCCTTTCCTGCCCCTGCCTACCCCCTGACAATCTGAGTCAGGCAAGACAAGGCAAGGGCAAGGCATATTTTATTTTTCAGCCGCCAAATCCTAGAGGCTCTGGGTGCCATACAATCAAAATACATCAAAGAACAATTAAAATACAATAAAAAAATACCAAATAGATCTGTTAAACATATTTAAAAACAGACCACCCAAAAGGAGAGGCCTGATCGAGCAACAGGTAAATGGGCCATTCTTTCAGAATATCTAAGAAATAATCTCTAGAAAACAGTGTCCATGAACCCCTGGCTAAATAAAGAGGTCCTGAGGTGGGCTTTAAATACCTCAACTGAAGGGGCCTCCGTTACCAATGGAGAAAGTGAATTCTACAGGATGGGGCCGGTGACACTAAAGGTTCTGTTGCCGGCAGTTTTTAACCTCCTCCTGGGAATTGTAAGGATGCTCCTAGAGGAGGACTGGATGGAAAAGACTGAGGCAGCAGGTGTCAGAAGGTCAGACAGGTAGCCAGGCCCCAGTCCATGTAGGGCATTAAAGGTGAGCAAGCCCACCATAAACTGAACCCTCCACCGAACTTGCAGCCAATGCAGTTCATGCAGCACTGGGGTAATGTGCAGCACGTATTTTGGCTGCCCCATCAAAAACCTGGCAGCTGCATTCTACACCAGCTTCAGTCGGCGGAGGGTACCTCCAGAGACCCTGAGGTGAAGCGCATTACAGTAGTCAAGCCTTGACATCACAAAGGCATGTACCAAGGTGGGGAGGCCCATGAGTGGAACCAGGTTTTTGATCCTGGTGATATTCCTTACATGGTAAAAGCTGGTCTGGACAATGAATAGAGATGCAGTGAAATTAAATTCTGCTGGCGAAGTGAATGTGAAGTGGGCACTTTGCGATGCCACTCGACTATGCGGAGTGGCCAATAGGAAAGGCTCACTTTGCCTTGTAATTATTACTTTGTGTTATCATTCAGCCTTAACGTGAAGTAAGGCAGTGTGGCAACAATACTGGCAGCTCCCCCAGTGTCCCACCCACACACACACACAATCACCAAAATTAATGTACATCCCCAAAATGCTACTGTCTTGTATCCAGAAAACTCCCCAGTGCTGATGAAGTGAAATGAGAGCACAACAAGAAATACAAAGTCTCCCAGAATTAATGGCACACTCAGTCATGCACGCAGTGGACGTGGTCACATCACACATAGACACCAGAATTAATGCGCATACTCAAAATGCTACTGTCTTGTGTCCAGAAAATTCCCCAGTGCTTGTGAAGTGAAATGAGAGGGTAACTAAAAAAACAAAGTCTCCCAGAATTAATGGTGCACTCCGTCATGCAAGCAGTGGACACACACAGTCACCAGAATTAATGTGCATCCCCAAAATGCTACTGTCTTGTGTCCAGAAAATTCCCCAGTGCTGATGTAGTGAAATGAGAGCGTAATAAGAAATGCAAAGTATCCCAGAATTAATGGTGTACTGCAAATGCACAGACAGATTAAGACAGCACTGCGCATTGAAGAGATGCAGAGTCAGATGCAATGGCACAACAACACCTAACCAGTGCTCACAAGTCACACATCGAAATCTGAAAATAATATATTTTGCCGGTTGGGTAGTGCATGGCAGTAACAGTCCACTACCAGTAAAGATACCACAAAGCAGTATAAAATATTTATGCAGATGCAGTGGACAGCAGGTTCACACTACTGCAATTACACTGGCACAATAAAAGTTGTCTGATTTAATGGTACGCATCGCACACACACTCACGCACACAACAAGTATTGTGTAGCAAATTGAAAAACTTTAGTAATATAATCAAATGTTTTAAACAAACTGAAATTGTACACTGCTGCACCACTACACTCAGCAACAAAATGTCAAGAATTACTGAAAATATTACTGTGTGTACATTAATATTGCACAGTTATACAAAAAAAAAACCAAAACAGAAAGACTGCCTTTATCTCCCAGTTAATTCTACCTACACCACAGATACGACCCTTCCCCAAACCACACGTTATAGTACACAGACTGTCTGTTCTAAATTAATATTCAAAATCCACACACAAACAATAAACACTCGATGATATGAGCACAGGAGGGTTTCCTACAATCGATGTACTAAATTTTGAGCAAACAAAATGGCTCAAAAAGGCTTTTTTAACAGCTTTTAGAGGGTTTGAATCACAGAACTGTGAGAGGAAACTATCTCCATCTCCCACTACACACACACTACACAGAACTGAGGCTGTGCAGAACAATCTAGAACCCATGTGACCTGCAATCCCATGAAGCACTGCAAATTCACCTAGGAGCTCAATAACAAGGCGAAGTGATGTGAAGTACATTGATTTCAATGTACTTCTCCTTAAAATCAGTGGAGAAGTGGTTTGGGGAAGTCAGAATAATGCAAAGTCCTTGTTTTCAGTGGACTTCGAGTTCCCCATTATAACAGTAAGTACTCCGCTTCGCGTTGGGGAGCACTTTGCGGATTACGCATTACTCCGCGAATCACTCTGCGGAGCAAATTTTGGCCACTTTGCCCATCTCTAACAATGGATGACACTTGGGATTCAAGTGTCAATTCATTGTAGAGGATAACGCCATGATCATGCACTCTAGAGGAGGCTTTCAATGGCACAGACCCCAGAAACAATCCCGTCTCTGTCAGAGGCCATCCTCTCTCATACCCCTGTATGACTCCAGCACCAGTACCTCTGTCTTATAGAGGTTCAGTCACAACCAGCAGGAGGCCATCTAGTCATTGATCTTGGCCAGGCAGTTGTTCAGTAGATCCACTGCATTGGATGTCCTGGGGGCAAAGGATAGATACCGATGGGTACCATCAACATAACAATGAAAATTCAGACTGTACTTTCTAATGATCTCACCCAGGGGCAGCATGTACATGGCAAACAACATTGGTAACAAGACTGAACCCTGAGGTACTCTGCAAGATGAAAGTCTAGGGGAGGAGGAGAAATTCCCCATCACAACCCGTTGCCTCCTGTCTGTGGATTCAAACCAGCAGATGACAGAGCCAGTGAGTTCACAAAATTGCCTCAGGCAGTTCAGCAACACACAATGGTCCACCATATCAATAGCTGAAGAAAGATCAAGGTGAATGAGAATTGTCCCCTATCCTAGATCTCTCACTCTGAGGAGATCATTGTGCACCCAACTAATGTGGTTTCCATACTGTGCCCAGCAAGAAACCCAGACTGGAGAGGCTCGTAGATATCAAAGGCTGCAAGGTGTTCTGAAAGCTGCTGCTCCACAATCTTCTCTACTACCTTTCCCAGAAATGGAAGGTTTGAGATAGGATGGTAATTCGCCTTGATGTCAGGGTCTAAAGATGGTTTCTTCAGAAGGGGTCTCACCAGTGCCTCCTTCAAGGCATCTGTTAAGACCACCTCTGACAAAGAGCACCAAACAATCAAGGCAAATGCCAGGCCTACAGAGTCAACACTTCCAATTAAGAAACAAGTTGGCACTGGGTCTAGTTGGCAATATTTGTGCTTCAGCCTAGAAACAACATCAATGACCTCGGCCACATCCACTGGTTTAAACTCCCCCCAACTAAGCAGAGTGCTCTTAGGACAGCTGGGGTGACCACTGTCAGCCAAACAGTGGCTCACTGGTGGAATTCCCTGCCTGATAGCAGACACACTGTCCAAGAAGAACTGAGAAAACTCATTGCATAAATCATCTAATAAAAGCATTTTTCAGCTGTAGACAAGCTGGATGTAATAACCTGTCCACAGTCCAGAAAAGCATAGCTGGTCGGTACTTCCTGGTGGCAATCTCCCCGGACAAGAACCCTGCCTTCTTATGGTTGATTGCCTCCTGGTACACAACACAGTGTGCATACAGAGCCAGTCTGTCTGCATCCAGCCCGGTCTTCTGCCAACAGTGCTTTAACCTCCAACCTTTGATCTTCATCGACTTGAGTTCCACATCAGACCAGGGGGAACTCAAATGAGAGGAGCTGGGTTGTACATGGACTGGTGCAAGGGAGCTGAGTGCCCCAGACATCACCCTATTATAGGCAGCGACTGCTTCACCCAGCTCCCCTATGCGTACACTGCCCATACTAGATTGGTCTATCATCACCAGAAAACCCTCTGGGGTCAAACCCCTCAAAGTGCAGTAGCTAGCCATCTCTTCAGGGGCAGGGCTTGGGGGGGCAAGTAAGAACTCCACTGTGCAATGATAGGACCAAGCAAACCGATCAGCCTTGAGATTATTAATCTCAAGCCCCAGAGAGGAGATCAGGTCCAACATGTGACCACACTGGTGGGTTACAGAAAAAACTTCTTGTGATAGGCACAGAGATGACATTATCCATAAGTCCATCCCTGGACCCGGGTTGCCTGCATGTCACAAGATGTGGCATCCAGTGACTCAACCCTCCGCACCACCAAGCCAATCCCAAGAGTTTGTTTCTTGATTACATACTGTATTTCAGTCATTGATTAAAGAGCTAGAATACTGTCTAAAACTAATTCTAGTTTTCAAAAGTAGTCAGCTATTGCTTTTTATATTTGAGGCACCTTTTCTTTTCCCTTTGATTAAGCAGAAGATTTGTTACCTGATGTCAGTGTCTCAATGTCATGTCATCAAAAGCTAAACCAGTGCAGCACAAACAGCACAGGCAAAGCCTTAAATCCCAAAACCACACATCCAGAATACATATGTGGATTTCAGGATGGTAAGATTTACTATTACAACACCACACCACCATGAACCACCACTCCAGTGAAATTTAGTAACTTACCATTTTTTTCCTTCCCCAGCGGTATTCTGGATGCACAGTTTTGAATGTTGTGGCCTTGCCTGCACTGTTTTCAACAACACCAGTTTAGTTCTCATTGACATGATGTGCTATGATGTTAGTTGGTGTGTGGAAGAGCCCTCTGCCTGGCAACTAACATATCTGGTTCTGTTCCTCCCATTACAACATCAGCATTGTGACCTCACTGACTGTGAAATCACAGCTGCTCAGGAAGAGCTGTGCAGTAGCTGTTAGGACAGTCACCTGTGATGTCGTTGTCAGTGAGGTCACAGTGCTAAAGATGTCATGGAAGGAATAGAATTAGATATGTCAACTGCCAGGCAAAGTGCTATTTCCAACATAAAGCTTAAACTATTGCATAGAAAATGTTTTCATGGGCAAAAGGAAAAATAGAAATAATTCAGAAATAAATAGTTTCAGCTGACCACTTCTTACAATATTTAACATTTTCACATCTGCAGTTTTTGGTTTTACTAGATGTTTAAGGGTGTTAATTCAAAGCACTCAGTTTAATGCTGACATGTGTGTGTCTACCTCAGTTTCAGCAAGGTCTTTGACTATGTATCATACAAATGGCTAACAAAGCTGGGGATCTGGATCTCAGAACAGGACTCACTAGATGGATAGGTAGCCTGTCTGGGGAAGACACTAGAAGTTGATCATGTACAGGATAGCTGGAGGCAGGAGAGATCATTAGTGTGGTGCCACAGCTGTAAGTCCTGGGGCCTATCTCATTTAGTAAGTTTATTAATAACATAGAGGAAAGTATACAGGATAAGATGTGTATCTTTGTGGATGATACAAAGCTATCAAGTGTGGTAAATAATGGAGGGTGAGTTAGGGAATTAAGACAGAATCTGGGAAAACTGGATAGGTGATTCAGGATTTGTCAACACAATATTTCATACTGGCATGAACAAACCCACAGAGAGTACTGAATGGTGGCTGAGGCTGTCATAGAAAAGAGAGGAGAGAAATACAAGCTCTTATCACTTTTTAAGTGACAGTCTCAAAATCTTCTGACAAGGAAACAGAGTATGCAATAAGGTGAACAGGATGTTGGCATGTACAGGCAGGGGGGTTCAACAGTAGAAGGAGTGGGGATATTTTGCCCTGTACAGTATCCTAGTAAGGCCACATCTTGAATATAGAACCCAATTCTGTAACCCACACCTGCAGAAAGACTGGGGAAGGCTAGAGATGAAGCAGTGAAGGACCACCAGGATGATTCAAGGGCAGTAGGGACAGATATATGTAGAATGTGTGGCAGACCACAGAATGTAGTCACTGAAGATTAGTTGTGAGCAGGGAGATATGAAAAACATGCACAAGTCTCTGCAGGGAATAAATACCATTAATATTGAGGGCCTGTTGACAAAGAAAGGAAATGGAATAAAGTTGCAGTGGTGGTTATAGGATGGTGGGAGGTAGGTTTAGGAATAGCAATAGGGAGTTCTTCTTCAGTGAGAGGGTGGTGGATCAGTGAACCAGGCTGCTTAAAGAGGATAATGGAGAAAGGACAGTAACCTTCTTCAAGGCTGAATTGACATGATTTAGGAGTCTTGTGAAGTTATTAAGTAGAGAGGAGGAAAATTAGACCTATGTGGTAGGGTCCAGGCTAGGATATGATCATGGTACCATGCTCAACCATGCTATGCTTTTTCTGGGGTTGATGTCCATGGTTAAAAAAACACTGTCAGTTCAGCAGGGTCAGAGGATAGCCAACCAGACCATGGTTGAACATGATCATTGTACATCAATTGGCCTAACTAACTGAATATGTTACTAAATTTAAAATGAAGAGCATTAACTATACATTTTTGATTTGTTTATTCTTTCTATATAATACATAATGGCCTTTCAAATATGTTTTCTGGGATCTGTGACAACTTGGTAAAAGCCAAAACAGTGATGTAACAAACAACTCAATGAAAACAGCACAGAGTAACACTGCGCTGCTGAAACTGCAGCTAAAAGTAAAGTCACCAATAAACAAAACATTCACACTACAGGAAGTACAGGGGCAAGACAGTGATACTTTGGGTGAGTGCCAGAAGTTATTACAGAAACCTTGGGGAGGGCAAACCTCAGGGGGATGAGCAAAGTTGGGGTGGCACATGTAATAGAATCACTCCCGATGGGATGGAACTGTGGTGGTGTGGGGGATAAATTGTCCTGTATGGAGAGCAACATACAACTAACAAACTGTATGGCATGAAACTTGGGGTGGGATCAGGACAGAGTGAGGGGAGAAACATTGGGGCATAACAGTGAACAAAAAAAAAAAAAAAGAGAGAGACCAAGACCTGAATCCAAGTCAACTAGATATACAGCACTCACAGCTTGTCACCCTAACCTCTAAGCCATGCCGACAGCATGCTGACCATCACACATTCAGCAGCTTAGAGTACTGCACTGGGGATGACTGCTGAAATCTTTGTTGACTACTTAAATCTTTGTTCAATGGTGCAATATGTTGGTGTTCAATATGGGTGAAGCAAATTGAGAAACTCAGTTTGCATGCCCAAAGGAACAGCAACTATGAGAGAATAACGAGAGTAGTGAATAGAGAATATGGAGGGACATAATAGTGAGGATGAATGAATGGGGAGTGTAGGGTTATGTAGGCTAAATAGAGGACTTCAGCATGCTGCTGCTGAGGTGTCTGCCTGATGTGGTGGATATGGTCACCACCTATAAAGCTCATGGACCCAGGTTTGGGACTGCCTGTAGATAAATGATTTTTGACCTGAAGTCAGTGTTACAATTTTTGTTTTCTCTTTTCTGTGTCCTCCAGTTCCTTTGACTTTGTTGCCTCCAGCCGTGGTATCCCACTGCATACTGTAGCCCCCCCTCCCATGTATTACTCTGTCCCCCAGTGTCCACCTCACCGGAGCTGATTATATATGTATGGGAGTGCTGGGGGCATAGCCCCCTGCATTAAACATAAGTGTCCATCATCTTCCGTTGCTGTTTTGCCAGTTGCTGTGGTGTTGCTCGCCATTTCCTGTTTATGGTGAAATATATTTGCAGGAATGTAAGTGGGGTAAAATTTGTGCTTTTATGTCATAGAACCTTATTCAATAATTTTCAAGTGGGGGACTACCCCACCATTGACTGGCCAAGCCTACAGAGACCCAAATCCCTAATAGTTTTTCATTTTGCTGCTTTGGAGGTAGAGGGTACAGAGTTAGGGTTGGAAATCCTAACGCCATATTTTCCTACATTTGTGGCATTAAGTTATCCTAACTGGTGCATTAACAAAGTTTTTTGCAAACAAGTTCCTTTCTTTTTGAGATAGTTTAATCATATCCTCATTCAAGCAGATCCCTAGGGACCTGTTTAAACAGGTGCATATGCGCAGGGCCTAGGGTCACCACCTTTGGATGAGGTAAAAACAGGATCTGAAACCCCACCCCAAACTCTTCCTCTGGCTCCACCCCTTTTTTATGACTGATGAGTATATCACTCCTCCTCCAAAGCCATTTGTAATGTTAGAATAGACATTACTAGTGATAGGAAATTATTTTTATACTGTTATTTATTTGATTTATTTATTCAGTTATTTATTTTTATTCTTTGGCAACCAGGTTACCTCCCATAGGTCACATAGCCCATTTTACAGGAGTAACCCAGGAGCACAGGAAGGTTAAGTGACTTGCTCAGGGTCCCACAGTATTTAAGTGGAGGTTATGGGAATCAAACTCAGGTCTGTTGGTGTGCCAAGCTCAGTCACAGATTATTGCTCAGCCCTCTGTTAAACACTCTGCAATTTTTCTTTCTATGTCAGTCATGTATTCTGATTCTTTGACCAATTTTTGATAAGTTAATTATCAGTGCTTGTGGTACCCTTAATACTGCACTGTGTTCCCCTTTACCTCAGCAGCTACTGCTGTTTCTTTTCATATTTCTAAGACATTCCACAGTTTCAGATATACCATTCCATGGTGTTTATCTGAATGATCTGTCAAAGTGTAGCTAATATCATGGAATGTTCAGGTAATACAAAAAATGAGAGCAAATGTAGTGATAAAAGCAATAAAAAGTTAGATTATTAATTTAACAAAAATGGGTCTAAAACTTACCGTAATATAGAACAAACAGAAAGAAACACATGAGAGCACTTAAAGGTGTAAAAGCTGTTTCCTGATATAGCAGTAAAAGACAATACTTAAAATTCAGAGTGAAAAAGATTAGGCTCATTTACTGCTAATGATCTTAATGGCTATACTTTACACCTCTCAGACAGTCTGTTTTTACAAACAAAGGCAGGTCTGAATGACTGTGACACCAGAACTTCTTTGTAACCCGGACATGTAATGCAGCCAAAACAGTGAATGATTTGATACATCAGTTTTAACAGTATATGAACACTCAAAATGGCCCAAAAACAGGACTGCATGTAACCAAAGCCAGATGACCAGATAAGGACCCTGAAAACTGGATTATCTGGTCAAAAACCAGATAGGTGGCAAACCTAGCAGGGCCCTTTGAGTCCTGCTCCACGGGAAGACTCTATCTGCCTGCAGAAGTGTATGGCCCTTACAGGCCCTGCACTTCCATGCAGTGATGGATATCAAGAATTTATGTGGCTGTCCAGTTGACTGTGGAAATGCAGAGCTCCCTGGTGCTTGCACTTCCATATAGCTGTAAATAAAAGAGCAGGCAAATAGCAACCACACACAAGAAACTCATAGCTTTGGTTTTAGTGAGCAAACAGGTAGACTTTACTGATATCAAAAAATCAGTGCAAAAAACATGGGGCCTGATTTTCAATCAGGAATGCAATGCTTGCGACCAAGCCCAGCATCCCCATAAAGTTTGCTGCACCTGTGTCCAAGGGTTTGGTGCAACTTGCATCCAACTTAAGAACTCTTGACACAGGTTGAGGCAAATCACTCAATTTACGGAGCTTGCACCAAAACTGTGGTGCAAGCCCTGTGAACAGGCTCCCTCACAGATGCAAAGTTAGATCGGGGGGGGGGGTGCTGGTCTCACTTTGCTGCATCACCACAAGGGACTTGCGGCAGAGGGTTTGCAGCAAGTTTCCTTGAAAATTGCACTTGCAGCACAATTTGACATAAGTCACCACTTGCATCAAACTCCCTGATGCAAGTCTCCTGTGGCACTCTAGTTCATTTTGAAAATTGGGTTGATTGTGTTAGAGCAGTAATTTGCTGATACACCAGTTGTCCTGATTCTTCAAATGTAGTCTTAATCAGGGGGTAGGATTCTGGTGTAATCCCTCTCCTTAAGTACCCCCACATCATGGTCTAGACCAATTGTATAAGACTATCACAAATGATTGATGTGTTGGGAAGTAGTGGGATTTGAACCTCAGTTTGTGCTCCTATGTTACATACAAACATTAAAATTCAAGTCTATTTTACAAAATGTTTAAATGATTTTAAGACAGCAATAGCAGTACAAAACACATTGAATAATAAAGCATTTTTTTCTGAAGTAAATTATCAAGCAATTTCATAAATTCATAAGGGAAAGAAACAAAAGAATAGTTACATTGCTTTTCTTAAAGAACTGAAAAAAGTAAAGAGGCAAAGAGATCTGAAAGAACAAAGAGTGAATGTGTGAAGAGTGACTCTGTGAAGAGTGAATAGGTAAAGAGCGAGTGTGCCTGTATTAGGCAGGAGGATGTAGGGAAAAAAAGAGGATGGAGGAAAAGAGAAAGCATTAGATGGAGAAACAAAATCTGGTCACATTTACAATGGCTGCTAATGCATTATTCTGACAAGAGATATAGAATAAATGTGGTTAAGTCGTACTTGTAATATTGTGATATAAAAGTCCCACATTTACACCTCAAAAGCAGAAATTGAAAAGAAAACCATAAAGATACAAAAAAAATAATGTCTCAATATGACTGGTTTGCTGCTTTTATTCATTTTTATAATGTAGTTAACAAGGATATCTCAGCTAATATGCAGTAGCTCATTTTCAATGGGGTCCCGATTATATCTATTGTTACAATGTATTTTCATGATAGTGATGAGCTGGGATGCAGCATCTTCTTTTCAGAGGGGTCATGCTTTTGGTGAATGCTGGTAGTTATTTACAAAATGTGCCATTTCAGTATAAGATGGGGATTTATGATGTCAGGATGAGAGTATGGAACGGTTGAGGTGCTGACATCATAGAGAGCACCCTAATGTTATTTACAAATTATTTAACTGGGACAGCTCAAATGAGTTTCATCATCTCATTTTCAATGGAATCCTGCTTCTATCTGCAGTGTGAGTACAATAGCCCCTGACACAGAACTGTGGAGCAGTCAGCAACACTTTACGTTTAGCACCAACACACTGACGACAAATACTTTACAATCACAATGCAAACATAAATCAATTACTGCAAAAAAGTCAAATTTTTGTTTATAATTTTGGTTGCAGTAACACAGTACTTTGGCACCAGTCCTCAAATTCTTAATTAGCAGCTAGTCTGGTCAGTTGGGCATTTATTTGGATGCACATGCTCATGATCCCCCATCCAACTTTTTAGTGTACTGTCATCTTAAATTCTCTGATGTCCTCCAGTGTTTGGCTCAAGTTGGATAAGCAGTCTAATACAATCAGATAGGCTTACACAATAGAATAAGTAATACCTAGGAGACGGTACTGTAGTGTGTGTGTGTGTGTGTGTGTGTGTGTGTGTGTGTGTGTGTGTGTGTTTGTGTTTTAGGGTAGGGGAGCATATCCAACCATACAGTGAAGCTTGCCAAGATGGAACCCAATTCTGCAGCATTTTGCAGCACTCTACAGCATCCTACAAAAGAAATACTGTGGAAAATAATGTAATTTCAATGGCAAATAGTCTCTTTGTCATGTAGGAAAATATGACATTCACTCCATCCTGGCAGTGTCAGAGTTTCCTGCGTTACAAAAAGGACTAATTCTCAATGGGCCCTATGCACTAAAAGGGCAGAGTGGCTACATGTGCGTATCTGGGGCATGCAACCACTCTGCACCCTGCAGGCCCCACATATGGGATGCTGTAAGGGGGGTGTGCAGCACATATGCACCTGATCCCCTGGTCATAGGAGGAAAAACATGCCGGGGGCAGGTGAAGGGCAGGCCAGCAGTACACACCAGGCACTAAGGCTATAGTGCTGGATGCGGGGGTGCATAGGGGGACACAGAGTATGTTAGGGAGAACCTTGTCATAAAATCTTTACATGTACCTCGCACACACCAGGACCCATGGGCTACAGGGCAATCATCCCACCCACCCTCTGAGTCCCTGACATAGGGCTGCCCAGTGCCACCCACCTGCCCCAGCAGACCGTGGTTTCCAGCCGCATGGTGCCACCTGTCACCCCCAACCCCTGGGGGCACTGGCACAAAAATGCAGCCCCCGGCTACCTCCAAATGGCCAAGCAGCTTTCAACCCCCACCTATCCCACAGCACCAATTGGTACAATTGGAGGGCCTGCAGCATTGCCTTCCCTCACCTACCACAGCCCCTAGCTATCAGACATCCACTGGGCATGCTGCCAATACATGCCCCGCCTGCAAGTGATCCGGTGTGGGACCCAGTCCAGGCATCCAATTGCATGTGTGGCCAGGCCTGCAACCCCACCACTGGCTGCCCTGTGGAGTCCCACGTGCCTGAGGGAGTGGGACTGTAGACAGGTGGCCAGTGGTCGTGAATGCCGCTGGCATACCTCTCAACCTTTCTTCACCAAAATGTGTGACAAGATGTGTGACAAATGAGCAAAATGTGGGACATATCATCAAACACGGCACTGCAAGCTCAGAACACTATGGCTATCAGTGCATTCGTGTTCATAATGTTTGCTGATAATTGAACACAATAGATAATTATGAATTTCTGCTTTAAAACCTCTGTGAGAAATGTGGAATATCACTACCTTGATGTGGGACAAAGGATTTCTGAGGGTTAAAATGAGTGACGTACCTCGTAATGTGTGACAGTTGAGAGGTATGGCTGCTGGTGCACACCTGTCCATTGGTGTACTGCTATGTGGGCAGGGTATGCGCAGATTCCACGTACTCCCACCTCATTAATGCATAGAGCCCTTCAAAATTACATTGTTTGCTGCAATAACTCTGCTGCAGCATACTGCAGAATGCTGTAAAAGTGGGTTTCATTCTGGCAAGCTTCACTGTACCTCTCATTTGTCTCTGATTTTCAGAGATGTTCCTGATTTTGCATCAAATTTCTATTCTGTCCTGCCTAAGTTTGTGTTTCCACGATCAAACAATGGGGACTGTAAGCACAGGATAAGGTCAAACACTAAAGTTACACACTTGTTCTTCTTTACAAGACACATTTTGTATTAAGACCCTTATTCTACCAGCTTCCTGAGTGGATATCACCAATTTTGTAGATTTGACCCTGATTTTGCTCCATTGTACCTAATTTTTTTAAAGAGCAACTCTCTGTTGTAATAAAAAGTTTGCAAACATTAGAGTTACATCAATTATGTTTTCACTTTATTGTTTTCTAGTTATGTGTTATTTCTTTTGCTACTCCCCTTCTAGTGTTCTACTAAATACTTGCATCCCATCAGGACATAAATCAGTTGCAAAAAAAGTCTCCAGCAGGGTTTCAGTACAGTCGAGCATTGGTTCATAAGGCATAAACTGATCCTTAACCAGAAAAAAAGCAAAACCATGATTTTCAGCAGCACCCACAATAAGTATAAGGATCACCACCTCACCAGAAACACCACACAGTGACCCTCTGGAACAGGTCCAATCATTTAAATACCTTGGGATCATCCTTGACTCACACCTCTCCTATGTTGATCACATAAATAATGTTGCCAAAGCTGCAAACTCCAGACTAGGCATGCTTTTCTGACGCAGACGACACCTTATCCCTGAAGCACTGGGTGCTGCCGTCCAGAGCTCCATCATTACCACCATTGACTACGGCCTTATAATCTATGGCTCTGCCACTGCTACTGCACTCAAACGTGTAACTACCTCTCTCAACAAGTCTAGTCGGCTCATCACAGGTGCTCAATGCCTTACTCACACCTGTGACCTTTATATCCAAACCCGCTGGCTGCACTTAGAAATCAAATAAAAATATCAAACCTGCATGGTGGCAAAGAAAATTTTGATGAGTCTTGCACCTCCTGGAGTCTGTTCCCTCCTACAACCCAGAAACAGCAGCTGCAACACCAGGGGGACTAAGCCACAGCTTCTCCAAATTCCCCTCTGCCATACTACACAAGGTCAAAGATCCTTTGCCTTTAGAGCTTCGAGCTGGATGAATGGACTCTCTAGTGATATTACCACTGCCACCATGCTCAGCTCTTTCAAATCTAGCCTCCACAAGTCTCTCACTGCCTCGAATGCCTGTGACTGCCATTGATCATAACTGAGTCATCTATCACCTATGCCAGCCTGACCTTATGCAAACCCCTACCGGCCGGGTGATGGTCACTATCCTTAACTCTTGCTAATGTCTGGGCACCCTCTGCTAATCTCTGTTTCTTTGACAATGCCTTCCGGGCAGGCCCCCCCCCCACCTTAGCCCTCCCCTAACTAAAGCTCTGTCCCCAAACTACACCTCTGTGACCCTCCCTCCCCTCACTCTCTCATCTTCTGCCCTTCCCTCTCTACCTTTGTCAACCCTAGCCCTAGCTTTGTATATGTATAGGTAAGTGATTATTTGTCATAATGTCATCCTTGTTGTCTTGCTGTGCCATATGACATGGAATCTTTGTAAAAGAGCCCTGGCTCAAAGGTATTTGTAATCCTAGACTGAAATAAATAAATAAAATAAATAAAAATCTTGCAGAAAATGCAGTAAGTGTTTCATTAAGTCTTCAAAAATATATCTGAATGCCCCCTGTTAATCATACAATTGCTGTTTGTGATATCACAGTCTGTTGTCATGGTGAGCACAATACTGTCATAAACAAAGACACTGTGAAGTTAACAGGGTAGAGGCAAATGTTTTAAACTGTTTTCTATACAAACCTTTTAGATGGCTACCAAGGTATGCTGTAAATCTTGGAAAGAAACACTGAAAATGAAAAAAAAAATATATTCTTCACTTAGTTTGTAGGAGCTCATGAAAGGCCGAGGCCCATGAGTTGACTCCTGTAAAGACATGGTATAGTAGTCTAGGCTACCTCCACTAGCAATGTAGTTATCTAAATTCCATTTAAAATAATTTTTGTTTGTACTTAAAATAATATTCAAGGGCAATCTATTCCATGTTTGCCGCATGTACTATAAAAAAATACTTCCTTCTGTTAGTTTTAAATCTACTAACTTTGGTTTGTAGCGGGTGACCTCTAATACCTATATTGTCATCTTTATATGTAGTATTAAATTCTGTCATCATTAGAGGATCATTTAAGATATCATAATATAATAAAATGTCTCCTCTTTGCCTTCGAAATTCAAAACTGTGAAGACCTAGTGATTCTAATCTATCATTGTATTTCAAGTTTTTCAGCATTGTTATCAATTATGTGTGCCTACGTTGAATATTTGCAGTTTTATTTCTGTTTTTTTCAAATGGTCTCCATAATTGACTACCATAGTCTAATATTGGCCTGACATATGATAGGTACTGGGGTAATACAACCTTTTTATTTCTGCTTTTTAAGTTTCTTTTTTGTAGCCGTAACTGTATAATTTGCTTTAGAGATGATAGCTGTATATTGATCCTTAAACTCAAATTTGTTATCCATTATAATTCCTAGGTCTTTTCATTTTTGGGGGGTAACTCATCTCCATTTCAGCTATAACTATGTTGAATATTACTTTTTCCCCATATGAACTACACAGCATTGAGTTTCATTCCCCATGTATTAGTCCAATGTGCAATTTTATCAATATCTCTTTGTAATGATTCTGTTTGGATATTTGATTTACATGGTCCACATGATTTTGTATCATCTGCATATTTTATGATACCATTGTTAATGTCCTTATCTCAGTCAGCAATAAATATTTGAAAGATTATAGGACCAATGACTGAACCCTGTGGAACACCACTGGTGACATGACTTTCAGCTGATAGTTGATCCCTATTTGATATCTTTTGTGTCCTATCTTTTAGCCAGTTCTCTACCCATTGAATAACATGAGTGTCAATATTGTACTATGTAATTTTTTGCTTATGGCCCAGTGTGGGACCACGTCAAATGCTTTGCTGTAATCAAATAATACAATATCCATTGGCATACCTCTCAACCTCCTGCCTCATAAATCAGGGACAATGCTTAAAAAAATCAGGGACAAAGGACCATAATCAGGGACACATCTTCAAAATTAGAGATATCCACCCAGAAAGCTGGTAGAATATGGAACTTAGTGCAAAATTCGTTTTCTAAAGAAGAGCAAGTCTGTAACTTTAATGCTTGACATTGTTTTGTGCTTACAGCCCCCACTGTTAAGCCACAAAAACACACATTTTAGAAGGGACAGAGTAAAATTTTGAAGCAAAATCAGGGACATCTCTGAAAATCAGGGACACTTGAGAGGTATGTCCATTGGTGTACCTACAGCCAATATTTTACTAACATTTTCATAGAAGCAAATCAAATTAGTAATACAAGACCAACCCTGAGTAAAGCCATGTTGTCCTGTATCAAAAAACAAATCATTTTTTAAATGTTCCTGTACTTTGTTTTTTATTAGTGATTCCAATATTTTGCAGGATATTGATGTAAGACTGGTCTGTAATTGGACACCTTTGATTTAATTCCTGTTTTGAATATAGGAGTAACCTTTAATTTGTTTCCAATCGGAAGGAATGAGTCCATATTTTAATGATTTTTCAAAGAGTATTTTTAATGGAATTCAAATATGGCTTTGTATCAGTTTTAGCATCATCAGTGTAATATTGTCTAGGCATGGAGCTGAGTTTTTTTTTTATTGATTAATTTGTTGAAGTATTTCCTCTTTACTGAACTGGTGAGTTCCTGGGTCAGTTTGGCCTTTAGTGTTATTTGCTGATGAGCATTGTTTTGAGAATACTGAACAGAAATAATTATTAAATGTATTTTTGCCATTACTGTTGGATCTGTTATATTTTCATTATTTTCCACTATTGTGGTTAATTCTACTCTGTTATTTTTTTATGAATTAATATAACTATAAAACTGTGTGCTGATTGATTTTGTAGCTATCTTTGCTAAATGTACCTGATATATTTTTTGGCCTTATTAATCTTGTGTTTGCATTGTTGTTGTATTTCTTTAAAGTGTTCCCAATTTTGTTCTGATTTATTTGACATATATTGGGTATATGATTAATTTTTCTTTTTAAGTTGTTTGATAATTCCCTTAGTAAACCATTTTGGTTACCTTTTCTTTCTGTTGTATTTCTTTATATGTTTAACATGTTTTTTTTTTAAATTAAGGTGTTTATTGTATTTTTGATGTAGAACCAACTTTTATTCTCTAGTAAGTTAAAAGAGCTGAAACATTTCATTTATAAAAACATGCATGAAGTGCAGAGTGGTGCTTTAAGCCTTGTCCCTGATTTATTAGGCAGGAGGTTGCGAGGTATGGATTCAGCTGTTAGCATGAAGTGCTAGCAAACTTTGATTGATATGCAATGATGCTGTTTAGTGCCTGCTATGATCTAAGCAATGAGTAAAAAGGTGTGTGGGGGTATCATATTCTGTCATCCTGATATCAGATTACAATTACTGGTACTTTCTTTCTAGTATAGCTGAACTTTGAACCAGGAGATCATAGGTTCAAATCCCAACAGTGTCATCTAACCATTTCATGACACTGAGCAAGTTACTTGGCTGTGAGTTTGTCTTCTCAGCTTTAAAATTGGGCCAAGAGGACAGCTATCTTTATTATATGGTACACAGGCCCATGTGAAGAACCCTGCAGCTTGCATTCCCTGGCTGGGAGGTGTTGCATAACAGTGGCATCCCACCATGCTCCCATTCAGCTGGATGACTGCTCACACCCAAAGTCAGCTCACCAGCACAGGATCACAAGGCATACCCGATTGGGCAAGACAAGCATAATACTCAAAGTTTGTAAACCATTACGTACATTTATGCAATAGGAGTTGAGATAAGCAGAGTGAAATAAATCCTTTTATCTGAGTAACTGTGTGGATAAATTTCATTTATCCACACAGTGCTGATGTCATCAGCCATTTATCCACACAGTTCTTGTGTCATCAGCCATTTATCTATACAGTGCTTATGTCATTTAGAATATTCAGCCTCAGTAGCAGTATTAACCGTATTCAAATGCAAATAACTTTAAAATGAAAAATGATAGCATGGTACTGTGAGCATGAAAGTTGTTCAACACAAAAATATCTACAAAATGAGTGGTGTTTCATTTATTGATACCTTTTAGATATTTTTTATAATTAGCAAAAAACCACTGAAAATTTCCATTTGTATTCATTTTGTCAACAAACAAATGTAAATAACTTTAAAACAAAAAATGATAGCATGGTACAGTGGTAGTTAGAGAAACATTTTTCGGTGTCTCGGTGTGCCTCTCATTATTGAGGTGGCACCATGGTATGCTGATAAAAATTACTGAGGTGGAATAGTGAATGCGGTATTACTTAATGTGCTTAAGGCATTTCCTCATTTGGTCACAGGATGGCAATTACCACTAATTCCACAGTGATTGCTGTTCTGGAATCTAATTTCACTGTTGCTTTAAGTAATCCCATTTTCCACTGGCAGATGGCATTGTAAAAAGGAAAAAAAAATTCCCCAGCTGTCTCGTGAATGTCCCCCTCCCCAATCCCTTCATAACTATCTGCAGCAAACATCTCCTCGTTAGGCAAATACCAGTCGGCTGGTGGGGTGAGGCAAAACAATTAGATTACTCCAGACTTGCTTGAAATCTACTGTTTTGGGGGCAATGCCTGGTCCTTCTAATCCATTGATCAGGACAGGGCTCCTCAGAAATCATGCAGTAACAGTAACGAAGACAGCAAAAGCAGAATACTATACCACGTACTAGCATTCTCACAAAAGAACACCAAAAAACTTCTGAAAGGGTATAAACTAAGCCCAAGGCATGTATGAAAAATATCTGCTGACACAAAACCACCAAACACTGTTTCATTACTTCCCTGGAACTTTTGTCACTGTATGTATGCTGTATGCCATGCACAACTTTTGTAAGTTACAGTGAATAAAATGTGATCCACTTTATGTCTTTCTTGGCTTTTTATTATTTGGATGTTGGGTGAATGTGATGTTCTGTTGTTCATTAGGGCATAAACTCCCCACTGGGAAAGGAGCAGTCATATTCCATATTACACAAAATGCAGAATGGCAACTTGATCACTGACACCTCTGGTATTGTCCATGTGCAAAACATTCATTTTACAAATCTGAATCTCATCTACACCCCCAGGGTCTAGCCAGGGCAGCCTAAACACTGATGACCCCCTCCCCGATCCCCAGATGCCCCACTATTTAATTAATAAAAAAACACTTTCCTTTGTAGTCTAGTGTACCCCCATCCCCGATGTCACCCAAATCATGTAATACAAAGAAAAACACTTTCACCATCCCCGATCTTGCCCCACTGCTTCATTAATAAAAAAAAAATCACTCATCCATTGCCTCCCCTGATCGATCCCTGACACCCCATTTTTTTTTCTGCTACTATGTGGAGGATTGATATTAATAATATCAGAGGCATCTGGAGTGAGACCAATGTTAGCCTTTTCATGTGACAGTTTCAGCTTGAAATTGGTCTGAACTCATAATTGTTAACTACATTAGTTTAATAATTAGATACATAATCAACTGCTTTTTTTTGTACCAGATTAAGATGTAAATACTGATGTCATGGAGTTACTGGGGGCATTGAAGTACTTTTTTTATTGTTTGCTGCTGAAAAGATGAACCAATGAATGAAATAAGCTGTAGTTCCTTTGCTCACATTTCTCAATTTAGTTTTGTACTAAGCACTGTAGGAATATTATGACTGTGCTCCATTTTTTATGTGTCATCGCAGTCAGTGGCACAATTTAGTTACTAGCCATTTTATGTCCAAATTAACTAAAAATATATTTGCAATGAAATAGTGTGAGATAAACTATCATTAGATTTCATCAATGCCTTCGGACAGTACCTTTCTTATAATTTTTTTATGTATCTCTGGACCACTGGTTCTATTACCCAGGAATTAATTCTCATTACAAGTTATAAACCTTTCCCTTCATCATCACCTTAACCAGCCCTTCTCCACTCCCTGCCACTCCCACAGTGAATCATCATTTTAAATGAAACTATTAGTGTCCTCTCAGATCTCGCCGGTGCTCATACTCGATCACATATAAAAACAGCTTTTTTTCCCTATTTCCCCATTTGACATCTCTTTATATAAACCCTTACCTTACACCTGATTACAAACATTCTGTGTTTACTCTTATTAAGCAGCTACAGATGTTTGTCAGTAGGCCATTCAGAAAAAAAAAATGATTTCACACAACCTACAGTACATCATGTTAAAATGGACAAATTAAATGGTTTCCACTGCTTTAAAATATGAAACAGTTTCTCTGCTTTAAACTACAGGAATATATTTATGATAAGAAATGAAGCTGTCCGGGTAGACTCATTGTTAAAATGAGATGGTGCTTCTTCACCGAAACATGACAAACAAACAGAAAAAGAAAGAATAATAGTAAAAAGTCCATAACATGTGTAATGCGAATGTTTCTGCATCTCTCTAGGAGGTACCCTTCATAACAATGGCAAGGAACCAAAAAAGGAAAAACAATTTGATGAATCTGTCACTGATCCAGGGGCTAGTTGTTTGTTAAAAAAAAATAAAGTCCCATAGTTGACTATGATGCTAAAGCGCTATCAGATCCTGGCAGTGTCCTTTTAATAATAAAGAAAAAAAAATTTGCTCATCCATTTCCTCCCCCAATCGATCACAGATGTCCTTCCACCATCTGCTTCATGTAAAAAAAAATATGTTAAAAAATGTGCATGATAATAGTATGCTAGCAGTGTTTTAAGATACTGTAGACTGCTCAGTTTATTAAGTTCTTTTAGGACCCTGTCCCTGAAAGGACTACTACATATATCTTTCTGTATAAGTAGTTGCAACCCCTATTATTTTCGTGAAATGGTTACTGATAGCTTCACTTTGTCTTTAAATTTACTTTTCATTGATCTGCTCACATTAAATATCTTAAATACAGGAAAGCAGAAATCTGGAGTGAGTAATTCTGATATGCCTTACATAGGGCTTTGAATTGTACAACTGAACTTCCCTTCTATATGATGGGTAGTTGACATGGTAGAATATTAAGGAAAAAAAATTCACCTATATTAAGAGTTGAAACAAGTCATTTAGCATCCATATAAGCCCATTAAATGTAAAATTTCCTCAAAGAAAACAAAAAAAGTAGTGGGTACATAACAAGCATTCTTTAATTTGAGGTATTAAGCAGTATTCGATCAAAGAAACACAACACAAGCACTTCCTGTGCCTTTTAAGCTGATTTACTCCAAATGGTCTTAATGGCCACATTTTACACCTCCCAGACTGCTGGTGAAACAAAGAAAGGTATGTGACCTGAACATACAGTGTATGCAGCCAAAAGTGTGAATGATATGATACAATCACTTGATTGATTATTATGAATGGCATGTGAGAAGTACATTTTTTTGAAGTAGACACCAGGATTTAATTTTTGAAAGCTACAGGCAAGGAAGAATAAATATTAAAAGTTAGGGCATTGGTTCTGGTGTGGGAAGAGGGATAACTAGACACCTCTGAACAATGTTAATTCCACTGTACAGTATATACCACATCTCTAATGCCCATCAACACCACACCACCAATGTTAATATCAGCTGCTAGTATTACAAAAAAAGATCAACTTTATTTGAATAATTTATTTAATGTCAACTACAGAAATGTGTCCATTACATAATGTCAGACCTAATCTGTTTAGAGATATGCTGATAGATGTCAGTATAATTCAATAAAATAAGATAAGGATAACATGGGACTTACAAATGGGAATTGCCCAGCATGGTATGTTGCAGTGGGAGCAGGCTGCTAAAGTAGAAGCAACCAACAGAAAGAAACCTTGCACCCAATAGAGTGCTGCTATAATATGTTTTTATTATTATTAAAGTGCCATTCGATGTGCAAATAGGAACTGGGGCAAAAAGCTCACCACCAAATGACTGTTAACTACCCATGCACATTTGATGCTACTGCATGTTTGTTAGGTGGTGGAATTATCAGTGAAAATGTAGACCCTTTTCAGTAAAAAAATGTATATACAGTACTTATGAATCCGGACTGCAAGTTACAGCAGACACAGCTATTCCCAAGTACTGTATGGCTTCAGAGAACAGAGGTAAACCAGTAAATCGGCCGACCAATTCCTGAAGCATAGCACTGCAGGAATTTGCAAAATATTTCAGATTAAAATTTGTATATGTTCTGTAGCTTTGAGGCACACTGAAACATCACTATGGATTTACTGCAACTACAGCAAGAACCAAGCTTACAGTGAGAAACAAAACTGCTAAAGTGCCAGAGTGAAACAAAAATCAACTAAAAGTATGCACTTTGCAAAAGGAGCTTGTATATTTTTCTAGGCAGATAAAAATAGCCATTTTGTCTCAGTGTAATAACACCCAGTGCATCACCCCCACCCATATTAATTTATATACAATTGTTTTAATATTATTTTATATTAATGTAGATAATTAGATTTATTGTGGAGATCAGACTAATATTTCAGTAAAAAAATGACAAACATAGAACAAAAAGAAAAGATAGAAAACAAACCTTTGCCAGTGGCAGATCGCTGTACATAACCACATGTTGTCTGATGTCCATAAGTTACCATCACTGCTTTCAGCAAACACAGACTGGAAATCTATAACAGACATATACCTTATTGATATTTAAAACTTGAATGCCACCAGCACTCCTAGATCCCTGAACAGATAGGAACAAATACAGTAGTATTATACATGGTGCATTATTAACATGTTAGTAATTAAATCACATATGATGGGCTGAAATGCAGATGCCCCACTCCCATAGTTGCATCCAAAGCTTGTAACATGATTTTGGAAACAGCCTTTGAAAATTAGTGGGATTTGACCATTGTTATACAGAGTGATGTAATTGCCTCTCACCTATCCAAGTCAGCTAGGCTTTGTTTCTACTTCTGCTTGGGGGGATGGGTGTCTCATGAATTCACTAGACTGCATTCTAAATGTGAAATCCCCCCCAACCCCCAGATTTCTTTTTTTAGATAAAGCTAGTTGTTTAATTAGGGAGGGGGAGGGGGAATTCATAGTGTTTTTACTTTGTAGCTTCTTAAAATCATACACTCTTGCTAGTGGAGCCAGTTGAGCTGCCAGTGGTGTACTTGGTTGTGGGTTCAGACACTTGGGGTGGGATATGCAAGTGAACATTAAAAAAATATTTGGAATATACAGTTTTCACTGGGCTAGTGCCCTATCAAACTGTTTTCGAGTTCACTGACAGAAGCCATCCATTCAGGTACAGCTCTCCATAACAGACCCAAGTTTAATATATAATACAAAAACTGTACATCAGCACTGGAAACTACATTTGAACAAACCCTAGTTTTTTCTGTGTTGTCTGCTATGATTAGTTTGTCTTTGACTGCTCTTTGAGATGTATCATTGGCACCAGGACTTCTACAGCTGCTCTCCCTTTGATAAAGCGCATCTCTGACATTGGTTTCCCACTGAGCCTAGTAAGCTTGCATTTATCTGCAAATGCTGGAATTATAATGCTTAAATTCGTTGATGGCAGTCTATGCCTTTTGTTTTGGACTTGAGCCCTTTGCCTTCCTCATGGATCAGATTTAAAAACATGAACACACTGCATAATTATACATCCAACAAAGGCTCTTTTAGAGTCTAAGATGTGAGAAACTCAAACCAAAAGTGAGCATTTCTAACACCCAAGGAATGTACTGTAAGTAACACCACCAAGTAAGCCCACTCCTAAAATAGTTACAGTAAAGTGCCAGCCCAGGATGTGTATATGCTGTATATTATTGATCAGGTGTGAAGATTAAAAAAAAAAAAAACTTGTTTAAAAAGTCCTGTGAACATGCCCATTTCAGGAGCAGCTGAAGTTTGGCACTCTGCAAAACAATGTCTCCTGTAGGAGAAAAGAGTTTTTTGATTGGTTGGAGAGCTCCCTCAATCTAAAATACACCATCTACGTTTACTAAGAACTAAACTGTTCATATGTCACACTAAAGACTATCACATCTGTATAGCCAGTCTCAGGTGGTACAAATGACCTGGTGCTTGTGTAACACCATCACTAGAGAGATGGAGATAATGGATTGTGCACTCCACTCATGAATGTTTGGATAGAGGGTACTGCTGCTCAAATATTACATGGTGTGTTCAGAACACCAGTGAAAACATAAATGCTAGGCACTGATTTTGTTGTCAGTAATGGATAATGAGTGTTTATTGATGCCAACAAATGATTCCCGGGTCGCACTTGAAAATAGGCACCTGAATGTCTATAGTGTTGATGACCTTGGTTCAGCAGTGGACTCAGGAAGCAGGTGGTCAGGGCTAGTAAATGCTGTCAGGTGAAGCACAAGCCAGATAAGGGAGGGAGAACATTGAGTTGCAGCAATGCCATGCTCCCATAACCTACCTTGCACTTCCCTGCTCCCCTCAGTTTCCCCCTGAAGTTTCTGTGTAAACTAGAATGTCATGACCAGTCTTGCAATAAAAAAACATTCCCCTATTTTCAGTGTCTAATTGTTATTGGAATTCCACCTACCTCACCTACTAGCATCCAATACCCTCCCCATCCTCAAAAGAAGGATACAGCCTGACCCAGTTTATTCATAAGGACATATCTGTAAGCATAACAGCAGTTCTCTGCAGAGAGTGTCTCCATGCGAGGTTGTCAACATGTGGAGCCTAAAAGATTTGGACATCAGTTTCACACAGTTCAGTGCCAGCCAGTTTCAGTTACTTTTGAACCTGACATGAAGCATAAACATGGCATCAACATCCAAAAACACATATTTACACATACTGTTGCTGCTGCAAAACACCACAGGTTGTGTGTCTGCACCCTTCTTCCCTCCCCTACATCATGTTAGTGTGGAAGCCACAATCATAGGCAGTTGGAGATAAAACACTCACTGCCAATAAGAAATACAAAACAGCTTCTGTGTTCCTGCATTCAGTCACTTAAGGGATTGACTGTTAGCTTTATTTTGCAATGAGTGTTTTAGCCACAGTTCAGGCCCTGCTTATGTTAAGGGTTGGACTGTCTATGATCGTGGCTTACATACAAAACGTAATGTATGGAAGGGGAGCAGAAACTTAACATCTGGTATTTATCAGCTGGAGTAGGTGCAGTCATGTGTTTCTGGACATTAACAACCTCAAGTAAATGCCTCATGTTAGGAGGCTTGACACCAACAAGCTTTTCTGCACTGAACTGTGTGACTCTGATGCCCATATCTTGTCAGATCTGTGATGTTTGTGATTTGATAATGAGGAGTATACAGCACTATTGCTTAGTATAGATTATTATCTGAGAGGATTCTTCATTGAGAAACTGTACTAATAGTGGAGAACTAATGCCTTTTCTGTCTGGGATAGAGGAAATGTACTGTAGTCTGACAAACTGTGCATGTAAAATAGAGAACTGCTGGGTTAGACTCTGTGGTGTCTTGCTTCCAACAGTATCTCCTTTGGCTCCTGGACACAGTCAATTAACCCTTCCCCCACCTGCATGCCCATTGTTATGGTGACAAATTTATGTTAATGTCAAAGGCATTCTAATTTCAATAGACCACCAGATTACACCTCCCCAACCTCTTGTACTGCCTTATAGAGTCTTTGACAATTTTATATTGTAAACTGAAACACCCCTCTCTTTCTTTGGGCAAATTTGGATGTGAAACTAATCATATCTTACTGCCCAACAAAGAAAAAGGACACTAAAATGAGAAAGGGGTGAAGTGAACCGACAGCTTATTTTACCTTTTTCCACTAAATATGCTGAGCCAAAAAATGCATGCCAGTGCTAGAAGTCTAACTATGGTACTTTAATTATAGTAAGCTTTCGTGCCTTAAAGAGGACAGGAAATCATTTAATTAGTGCAGCCAAACTAATTCTTCTAATGAATCTGACAAGGAATAGAGTTCGCTGTAGGAAACATTCTGTGAACACATTTCAAACATAAAATAGGGATTTACAGTGCGGCAACTTCAGTTTTTAGTTTCTGCCGCACATATGCGTTCTTTATATTCTTGCTGACATATGCATACTATATCACCGAATAAAAAATGAGCTGTCACCATCATTTTTTAATTACATAGAATGAGAACTCTACCTTATTGTAAATTGCCACTCCCCCCTCGCACCGCCCCAACCCCTTCCCACACACACAGACACAAACACGAAGATTAACATTACATTACTGTTAATATGCATATTCTACTATTTACTGCCTAAATTCCACGTGTTGATTAATGGCCTTTTTTTCTGTTTTTTTTACAAGAATATGCCACTGCTTAGCATGTTGGTAGTAATAAACTCAATGCAGTCTGACTTAGTAAAGTAGTTGATGGACAATCTTTGAGTTATATGTAAAGTGTACAGAAATTAATATATAGCTTGCTACTGGAATCTGCTGCTTCTTTAATGCTCATGTGTACATCAATTTCATAACTTCAGTTCAATAAGCAACTGGAGCAGTGACTTCCCTAATAGATCAAAATTAACGATTATGCATAGAACTTCTGAATGTTTTGTATGGTGTACTCTCACGAACTGGCAGTACTGTTAATAAGAATGCAATACATAGATTCATGAAAAATAAAATGGATGAGCCATTTATTTTATTCTTTAGTATCTCTGTAATGCCCAACATGCATTGTTGCTGTTCTAATTGGAATGCCCTGGCTCACCGGACATAGGTTAAGTGACCTGCTTCATGTCGCACATTATGCAAGTATACAGTATATTGTGGGAATCTAACCAATGTCTGCCTGCATGATGTACAGTACTAAGCACATTCACATCTCAGTATTCTAATCTATAGGATCTATGGCAAGCTCTAACTTCTTTGCTGAAGTAACTCAATGTGCAATACAGTTAATACTGTTACCTTCAAACTTCATTTATTTATTTATATTTCTGATGACACCTTTGAGATGAGGGCTCTTTTACAAAGGTTCCACATCAAGACAATAAGGGCAATAAGGTACAAAACATAACATGATCATTACAATGTAACTTACATCACGGAACATCTGAATCAGAAACTTTTCCAGCTAGGGTATCTGTACTGGTTCTGGGCTGTGTAAGACATTCAAATTGAACATGATAGTTATCATGTTTATCTGTGTAGTTGGAATGTGTTTCTTAAATAATGGAGTAATGATTTGTGAATGAGACAGGTTTATCTCCTCGATTTTGGTTTTAGTCCCATTACCGCTGTTTTCTTCAATTCAGAAGTTACTCATGCCACTAACCTACATTTAAGTATCTGTTAATGTTTTAAATACATTATAGCAGAACAAAGAACTGGCAATCAACTTTAAACAGTTATTTTTTATTGTATTTATTTTTTGCAAGCACATCTTGACAGCACTACATCAAAAAAATTAAGCAATGTTTGTAAAGGTTTGCTAGTTATGGTTGCTTATTTGTTTTTACTACAGTATTTATGCCCTATTGATAAATTACTTGTCATTGAGCATTGCCACATGCACAGTTATTTCTTTATGTTCTGCATTACGCTATTATCATTTAGGCAATGTGGAATTTTCTCCTTTTGTAATTCCTTTTGAAATGTATAGTTATTTAAACATCGTTAACCAATGCCATTAAGTTATAAATATCAAGTTATTATTTTGAAGGGTGAATACTACAAAGAGATTGGAGATTTTCTATTTTTGGAAAATCTATATTTTACAAAAATAGGGTCTGAGTATGATGCAGATTTCCAATCAAATACAATGCCTGCATGTAATGATGGGGTGAAATTGTAAATGTCACTGAACTACATCCAATCCAAATGTTGTCCATTTCTGCAAATACTACCAAACAGAGGAGTGGTTATAGAGTTACAATAGTCCAGCCTGTTGCATTACTTTACTGTTCACCACCTACAGTATGTCTGGCTTTGACCATTTAAGTCATTTAACAGCAGATGTGGTTTCTCTGGTCAGGTCATTCAATATAAATTATTTTTTTTAATTTTTGCACAGTGGAATCACCAGTCTTCACTATGCACATGAGGATCTTAAACAAGAAAACATTTGTAAGGTCTTGTTATACATTTTTTTTATTTTACAATACAAAAATGAGTCCATGATGATTGTACACGGGATCCCATCACCCACTCTCCCCCAAAACATCTACCCACCACTATCACCCCTAACAGAACCACCAACTTATACCTTTACTCACCAGAGCCGGTGGCATTGTGAGTAACATCTCGCCAATCAGAGCCTTATCTCACATATGGAACATGTGAATAATATGTAAAAAATAAGGGTACTGCAAACTGAATCCAATTGAACTACTCTGATCAGCAACTGCCTTACTTTTCAGTCACCAGTTCCAGGAGGAAAACATGTCTTGAATCAAACACTAGATCTTCAAACTGAAAATAGTTCTGATAAATGATATCTTGTGTGGCTGGTGGGTGAGGGGTTTTACAGTATGAGGGTGAGGGTAGGTGTGTGCACATTAGGAGATCTGATGGTGGTGATAGATGAGATAGGCTGGGAACATTTTTTTTATTTACAATGTAGCATAAAAATCAAATATAGGTAACTGCAATATATATGAACACTAATGCACACACACATAGTATCAGTTTTATTAATTACAGTGCACAATTGAATTTGAAAATCGTTAGTGTGTGTGTAATAAAACAACACTCAGATAAGATATTATGGTCATATTTCATTTATGATAATCTAAATCTTTTGAAATATATTTTGATATTTTGATATGTGTGGCCATGCCCATGCTCATGCAGTCATTATACAGTATGCCACTGGTATTTGGTCATTTGAATGTGTGCATGGAGGTTAATATACTGTATCTTAGGGACTACTTCTATTGTAGACTACCCCCACCCTCACTCCCATAAGACAGTAGAATGTCAATCTCACTATGAAACACATATCAAAATTGTTTTTTTCAACTTCTTTAAGACATATAAAGGGATACCAATGCCCTATCTCTGCACATTACTTCTTATATCACTATGGCTTGTTCTACTACAGTATGTTGTCTCCTTTGTTGTAGGTCCTAATCACAACACCTGCCAATTTATATGGCATGACACATTGCGCCCCCTTCCCCAATGGTTCTTGTGCATTTTTTGGGGGGTGCACAATGACTGATCATTTTGCTTTTTCCTTTTTAATAAACTGACCCATGTACTGTAGTGTGTGTGTGTGTGTGTGTGTGTGTGTGTGTGTGTGTGTGGTGTCTACTGAAACCTGTAGCCAACTATGTCCAAGTAGTGAATAGGAACCCCCAGGGGGACCCAGAAGGACAAAGATCTTTATACTTGTTTCACTATCTGTATTAAAATGCTTAGCTGGTTTTGTGTCTGTGCTAATGATCAAAGTCTACTGTAGTGTTCCAGTTATAATAAGTTTTAACATTATTCAAGCTTTTATTCACTGCCCTCTCTTGGTAAGTGAAACAATCTCAGGGCGACAGTATACAGTACTAAGCTAGCTGTCATACAGGTGTTGTTAGGGACGAATAAGTACACAAAGTGATTGAAAAGGGTTTCAGACTTAAGAGCCCTTCCTCGTCTAATCGTTATATTTATGCCAGTCCCTTTCTGCACTTACTGAGCAGTAAAGACTCATGCTGTGATTGTTTTTGTGCACAGCAGATAACAGCTCTTCCTCACTAATAAAGAAGTTTGTATTAAGGCAGAAATGTCTGTCCTGTAGTGCACACACATTCCATGAAGATGATTAACTTAAATGATGTCCCTTTTATTGTTTCTAAACTTAATACGTCCCACCATTTAAAGTGTTCAGAATCATACTTGTCAGGAGATATAATGAGTCAAACAAGAAGTTTTCACCTCTGAACACCATAAAAATCCAGTAAATGGAGGTGACAGGTAAGGTTACACACACAGCTACACAACTTAAAAGAAATACAGTCTCTGTAAGTGCTAAGCCATGCTTGCAGGTTAAGTTTCAATGGATCTACCGATAGTCAATGTGGCATGCAGCCGAGTAAATGCAAATGTGTTATTAAGAGAAATTTTCTTAAAAGGCTACACAAACAAAATGTAAAAGACAAAGGAAAACAAACTGGGGGAAAAACGTTTTAAGAAAAAATGCAGCAAAGTCCTGACGTGGAATGCGAACTGTGGGGACACCTACAGGAAAACTCAAGCCATTAGTATAAATTAAATTATGAACAGCGCCATCTGGCACATTTAAGTTGCAGCTGACCAGGGATTGATCTAAATTAACAAATGAAGCACTCAGCCACCATTTACCACATACTGAGCAGTAGCAAGGTGTTTCTTGGTGCCTATCAGTATGAGTGGCATGCCGCATCCACCGCGGCATTAGTCGGCACTGAGCCACTTTTGTATAGCGACCACTGTACTAACATACTAACATACTAAAATGCCAGCAGAATAGGCCCAATGGTCTTTCGTGTCTGCTCGTTTGGTCAGCCTCCACTCTGGGTGCTGACCTTGCTGCCCCCTCGCCTCCTCTGGCTTCTCCCTTCCCAGTTCTGGATATTCTTGCTGCATTGGATTTTGCTTCCAGAACCCTTCCCCTGTACCTGCCCCACCCCCTCTTGAACCCCTCCACTGTCTCTGCCTCCACCCGCCCCCTATGCAGAGCATTCCATGGCTCCACCACCTCCTCAGTGAAGTAGCACCTCCTCCTTTCTCCCATGATTCTTCCCCTCCAGCTTCCACCCATGCCCTCTAATGGCCCCTCCTCCTTCCTTCGAAGCACCCTGACTGTTCCTCCCTATTTACCCTCTTCATGTACCTGAAGACCTCTATCCATCCCCCGGTCCCTTCTCTCTTCCAATGTGTACAAATTTAGCTCTTCGAGCCTCTCCTCATAGGTCCTGTCCCCAAGCCCCAAATCATTCTGGTTGCCCTCCTCTGGACCCTCTCCAGGAGGGTAATGTCCCTCTTTAAGTGTGGCCTCCAAAACTGCATACAGTACTCAAGGTACAGCCTCACCAAGCAGTTATACAGAGGGAGCATCACTTCCCTCCTTCTGGAGGTGATCCCCCTAGTGATGCATCCCAGCATCCTGTTGGCCTTGTCTGCTGCCCTCCTACAAGTCTCTGAGTTGTTCATCTTGACATCTACCACCACCCCCAGGTCCTTCTCAGCCATCAAGACTTGTAGCATTTCCCCCCCAGGGTGTACACTTGGCCTAGGTTTTTGGCCCCTAGGTGGAATACCTTGCATTTCCCTGCATTGAACCTCAGCTTCCACTTTCTAGACCATCTTTCCAGAGCCTCCAGGTCTCCCTGTAGGGCCACCCTCCCCTCCTCCCCATCCACCACCACCCCCAGTTTTGAGTCATCTGCAAACAGACTCATCTCACTCCTGATTCCTGTCCTTATGTCAGAGACGTAGGCGTTGAAGAGGAGGGGCCCAAGAACTGATCCCTGTGGGACATCACTAATGACCCTCCTTGGGGATGAGACTATCCTGACAAGTACGACCCTCTGGGTCTGGCCCTGGAGCCAATTGCCTACCCATCTGATTATCTGGTTCCCCACCCCCATTTCTCCCAGTTTATCCAACAGGCCCACATGAGGAACACAGTCAAATGCCTTGCTGAAGTCTAGAAAGAGGACGTCCACAGGTCTACACAGGTCCAAGGCACTCGTCACCCAGTCATAGAACTCCACAAGGTTTGTCTGACACGATTTCCCCGGGATAAATCCATGCTGTCTAACGTCCAGGCACCCTGACTTTTCCAGGTCCCCCCCCCAGCCTCTCCTTGACAATGCCCTCCATCACCTTGCCCACCACCGATGTTAGGCTGACAGGCCTGTAGTTCCCTGCCACCTCCCTTGATCCCCCCTTGTGGATAGGCACTATATTCGCCACCTTCCAGTCCTGGGGCACCCACCCTGTCCTCAGAGAGATGGTGAAAAGCTCCACCAGGGGTTTCGCCAGGACATCTGCAAGTTCCTTCAGCACTCAGGGATGTAATTTATCCGGCCCCGGTGCTTTCTCTGTCTTAAGGGAGCTGAGGGCTTCCTCACTCTCTCTGCTGTGATTTCCACTTCTGGTACCTCTTCTCCTGCTTAGCCTCTCCCTCCTGCCAGTGATGCCTCCCTCTCCCCAGACCCATGATCGGTGGGGCCCCCAGTATCTCTGTCTCCTCCCATGTATGATGCAGCACCCCCATTTTCCTTGGTGAAAACTGAGGTGAAGTACTCATTTAGTACCTCAGCCTGTTCCCCCGGGTCTTGTGCCCATCTCTCCCCCCTGATTTAATCCTGCTAATCTGCCCCTTTACCCTTAATTTTTCCCCATTGTATCTGAAGAACCCTTTGTTACCTCTCCTAATTTCCCTGGCCTGGTTCTGCTCCTTCCTTGCCTTAGCCACTCTCACCACCCTAGTGGCCCTTCTAGCCATCAGCTCATACTCCCCTTGATCCCTTTCACTCCTTGACCACTTGAATTGCCTATAGGCTGCCTTCTTTCCCCGCACCACCTCTTGGACCTCCCTGGTCCACCTGCAGGGTTTTCCGGCCCTACTGCATTTTCGTCTTACTCTTGCACAGGTGCTGGTAGCATCCTGTACCCCTCTCCTGATGATTTCCCACCTACTATCAGCGTCCATGTCTGACCCAATCACATCCAAATGCTCCATAAGGATCCTTCCCATTTCCTTAAAATCTGTCCCCCGAGGACAGTTACCTCCGTCTTTGTGCAGCCTTCTAGCCCTCCTAGGTCCAGGCCGAACCAGACCATGGCATGGCCACTCCCCACCAATGGGTCCCTTACCTCCACGCCCCCAATTTGGTCACTGTCTGCCAGGACCACATTCAGTACCCATGCCTCCCTGGTCGGTTGCCCCACCTGCTGAGTTAGGAACGCATCCTGAAAGACATCCAACAACCTCTGTTCCCTGGTCACAGAGGATGTCATAGTCTTACAGTCTGTTCCTGGCATGTTTAAGTCCCCCAGCACCACCACCGTTCCTCTGCTCAGTCTGCAGTGTCTCCCAACATCTGCCACCAAACTCTCCTCCAGCTCCTCCGCCAGGGCAGGGGGTCTATACACCACTCCTATTTTTACTCTCTTGCCCCTCCTTGTTATCAAGGTGACCCAAATGGCCTCCATAGTTCCCTCCACCTCTTCTACTCCCCCTATGCCAATGCAGTTTTTGACTATCATTGCTACCCTTCCTCCCCTTCCCTCCCCCTCGTCCTTCCTGAACATAGTGTAATCCTCCAGGTTCAGGTCCCAGTCGTGTCCTGCACTGTCCCAGGTCTCAGTGACCGCTGCCACATCCACTGCTCCCTCAGTTAGCATCACCTGGAGCTCAGGCATTTTATTTCCCAAGCTCCTGGCATTTAGCAGGACTACCTTCCACCCTTTCCCTATACTTCCATTTCCCCTGCTTGTGTTCCCTTGGGGATTCTGTTTTCCCCTGGTCTGCACTTTACCAGTCGGCCTTTTTCCACAATCCTCCAGCTCCCCAGGGGGGTGGAGACAGAGTCCCTCCTTTATCAGCACCCCTTGACAGCCTTTTCTCCCATCCCACCCCCTTCACTAGTTTAAACCCCACCTTTCACCAATGAACCCCTCTATTTTCAACTTAAAGATTTCCCTCCCCTCCAAATTGAGATGGAGTCAATCTCTAGCATACAGCTCCTTATCCTCCCAGGTCTCTCCTCAATCTCCCATCAACCCATACCCTCTGGCCTCACACCACTCTCTGAGCCACTGGTTTATCTCCCTAATCTTCCTTTTGTGTTCCCCACTAGCCCTTGGCACCGGCAGGATTTCTGAGATGGAAACTGTGCATCCTATGTCATGACAGACCATGGCAAGCTCCCTGAATCTTGCCTGTATCTCTAGCTCACTATTTCCCTCAATGTCATTTGTACCCAGGTGGACCAGTATGTCCAAGGAACCGCCACAATCCTTTGCCAGCTGATATACCTCATGCTTAGCCCTGTGCACCATTAGTCCAGGGAAACATTTTGTTCTAACTGGCCGGGCTTCTCCCTCCCTATCCCATTTGATACCCCTGATCATAGAATCCCCCAACAGGAGCACTCTGACTGCTCCTTTTCCTCCATTCCCCTTCCATGTCCCTCATCCTTTCTCCCAGCCCCTCCACCCATCCGGCTCCTTGTTCCTCCCCCTATCTGGGTGCCACATGCCACCCCCTCCTTATTTACCCTGGCCACCCCCTTCCCTCCAATCCTATGCCTCTCCTCCTCCTGAGTATCCTTCTGTACCTTGCTAACTCCCCCCTCACTACTCGCGACTGGTCCTTCTTCCCCAACTGCTAAACTAGCCTGGCTCATCCTCCTTTCCTTCCTGTTTCCATTTAGGCCCTCCTTGCTTGTCGTGCTCCCCAGGCCTAAACCCTCAGCTCCCTTTACTGAATCCTTCTTGTACTTCTGGTCCTTCTCCTTTACCTTTCCTCCCAACTGGTCCTTCTCCTTGCACTTTCCTCCCTCTTCCCCCTGCCCCTCCTGCTCCGATTCACTGCTCCCCCCATTTTCCTGCATTCCAGGTCCCCCTGTTCTTCCTGCTATCCAGCCCCTGCCTCCTGCCCCCCACTCCCTTTCCATCTCTAACCACCCCTGTCATGGCTACATCACCCCCCTCATCCTTGTGCAGAAGAAGAGAATTGAAGCGGTTATCGAGTGTAAGGTCTCATCTACCTCCCCGCCTTGCTTCCTTCTGTCCAACCCCGGCCATCTGCCTACTTCCTTGAGAATGTTGTCCCTCTGTCCCTCCTTTGTAAGGGTCCCCAGTTACCTGCCTGCTTCCTTGGTAGTGTCCTTTTGGACCCCCTCTGCCAGGGTCTCTATGTGACCCCTGAGTATTCTCCTGCACTCTTTTCCCTATGCCCCTGCCCCCAGTGCTTGGTGCAACCCCGTGGGAGATCCCCTGCCCCCTTCCCCAACCATACCTCCCCCCTTTCCCCAGCTGTCTTCTAATCCCCGCAACCTCCTCCCTAAGTTGTGTCAGCTGGTAGCACACTGGGCAATCACTGAACTTCCAAGACCAGTCCAGTATCATGGCTGCTCCACACTCTATGCACCCCACCACCCTCCCAAAGATGCCGGCCCTAATGATGTGTGGTTCCATCCCCTTTCAAGTAGGTTTCCCTTGGTGAGCCACCAGGCTCCCCCCTAGTCCAAGATACACCCCTACTGCCTGATCAGATCACCCACTAATCTTAGACACAGTCCCACAGTACACTGGTAACCCTGTTACTAGGTGCAGTACAACACAGTAAACTTATAAGGGAAATGAACAACTCCCTAAGCTGCTCTCTCCCAGCCTTTAAATCCAACCCCAGTGGCTAGAACTACATGGGCTGCACCTGCAGCCTTTTCTCCAATTGCAGGACAGGTGTTCCCTATAAATTAGCAGAACTGTGGGGAGGGAGGGTGGGGAGGTGGGTTTTGGGCAGACACCCGACTCGGAGAAAGTGTATCAGCCCTGTGTCTCCCTCCAAGCCTAGCAGCCTAAGAACCAGGCCCCAGCAAATCCCACCAAATAGGTATTAAATCAGAAGAAATGGGCCTCCCCCAGTGCAGTCTGTTACACAGTGAAACATACAACAAATGAGCCCGCTTACAGCCACCAAATCAGTTTTCAAACTTCAACAGCCCCCAAAACAATACCCTGCTAGCTCCTTAGAAGTAAGAAAGAAATGAAATAACCTTCTACAAAGTAAAATCCACAAGAACCCTGTGAAAACAACAAGCAGCAGCTACTGTTCTGGAACACAACTGATCCTGTCCCCTTCCAGTTCCTTCTGAGAAGACAAAGCAGCTTACACCAAAAACCTGATTCAGCTCTGCCTCCAGTCAATTAGCTGAGTGAGACCTGGCCAGACCATTAACACCCTTCCCCCCCATGCAGTAATTTTTTCAGCTACTGAATTCAGCAACAATGAATCAAAATTCAACTGAAAGCCCCCAAAATATGTTTGCTGCCAAAGGAAACAGGTATCCAATTCAATCAGCTTCACTAACAACACATCAAAATAGGCTTAAAATTAACAGATACAGGTCTCCAATTCAAATAACCAGGCCCCAGCAAATCCCGCCAAATAGGTTTTAAATCAGTAGAAATAGACCTTCCCCAGCGCAGCCTGTTACACAGTGAAACATCCAACAAATGAGCCCACTTACAACCACCAAATCAGTTTTCAAACTTTCAACAGCCCCCAAAACAATACCCTGCTAGCCCCTTAGAAGTAAGAAAGAAAAGAAATAACCATCTACCAAGTAAAATCCCCAAGGACCCTGTGAAAACAACAAGCAGCACAAAAGGTGTTCAGCACAAAAATGTCTACAAAATGAGAGGTGTTTCATTTATAAATACCTTTTAGATTTTTCTATAATCAGCAAAAAATGGCAGAAAATTCAATTTGTATTCACCTTTTTGACTAACAAATGCCAACTCCAAAAGCAAAAACAAAACAATTGTGTATCAAACTTTTTCATTATGTACTGACCATAATGTAAAGTTGGCATGTCAATAGCAAATGCTTAGCAACCACTATGCTAAGCGGAGCTGCACTGGGAAACATTTATCAAAAATAAAACACAAACTGCACTAAACATAAATAAAAAATCATTCAAAAATCTCCAATCCTATTGGATAAATGGAAAATGCAATGGAAAACTCATGGAATAAATGATTTATCTGCACTCAAGCAGTATGACCTCGGACACCTCACTTGTGGCTTACGCCACTCATGAGGTTACCCAAGGTCAAACTGATCTTGTGCAGATAAATCATTTATTTCACTCATTTCCATTGTATATCCTATATATATATATATATATATATATATATATATATATATATATATATATTTATATTTTTTTTATTTTGACTCTAAATTTTCAAGTAGTCATTTATGACTCCTTAAGAATAGGACATGTGGCATTTATAGTATATTGGCTGAAATCTCATTTTGCATTAGAAATTCAAAAACATGTGTCATCTAGGATTTTGAAAATGACACCTATCACATTTATGAGGAGCTGTGGAAAATGGCTATATTGAAAGTTTTGAACCAAACTATTGAAAATTAGCCAAGTTATGAGTGAACATCGAAATATGATCAATAATAACCTAGGCATTTGACTATACTTGTATACCAAATCTTCAGCATAGTCTTCTTATTACCCCACATCATGAACCTGGTTGGTGAAAATGTTCAGATCCTCACCAAAACATCATTCCACATCAAAGATGCGAAAACACATTTTGGCCAGGAATTGAAAAATGACAATTGTCACGTTCATGAGGTGGTATAAAAAATTACTGCGTTAAACATTTGGGGTAAAATACTGAAAATTACCAAAGTTATGAGTAAGCATAGAAATATTCAAGGTGCACTCATAACTTACCATTTTTACAAATTTTGTCCCCAAATTTTCAGCATAGCCTTCTTATGACCTTGCATCATGAACAAAAGCAGCACAAATTTTTAAATCCTGCCTGAAAGGTAATTTTGAGAAATGACTGTTTCAGGCCTGATTTGTCTAATTTCTCTGACAATTGCCTTGAGGTGGGGTTCCCAAGAAGACCATGTTGAAAATGTGAGGTCAAAATATGTCAACAGTAAGATGCAATGGACTGAGCATTGAACAGATATTACCACATGCTCAGGGCAGTAGTGAGGCATAAGGCCATAGACCAAGTACCTTCAGCTCCTGGAAGTGCATAACTATCTGTTCAATGCACATCCCTGGAGTGTCTTATTGCACTTATATAATGGGCTACATATTTTGTTTTAATTCTTGCATACAAACATACAAAATAACCAACAGATATAGTTCATTTGGTCTATCTGGTCTGATTGAGTGTGAAGCATGCTGTTTATTATACTGCAGCTGCTTACCCTGCCCTTGCCTGCCCTTCTGATTTAGTGCCCTCAACCCTGACTTCTCTCCCCCCAAATTCCCTACAGTTTTGACCCTCCCTTTGGCCCTATCCTTCCCTCTCTTAAAGCTGCCCACTGTCCACAGTGATATCACTACTTCTGGCACTGCACTTCATCCTGCCACCACCGTCTCTGTGAAATAGTGCCTCCTCAACTCCCTCTTGAATCTTCCTCCCTCCAGTTTCAGACTGTGTCCCCTGGTGTCTCCCCCCTTAACTTAAACAGGCCCTCAGAATTAATTCTGTTTATGTCTCTTGGGTACTTGAATATCTCAATCACATCCCCTTCCAGTCAGAAATGTATTTTTTCCATGCAAAATAAACATATTTGCCTTCTGGGAATTTATGATAAAATAGTCATTCTGCCTGCTTGACAATGATGTCATTAAGCATGTGTTGTATAGACATTGTCCTTTAGTGGCATCCATTGTAATGGGTTCACCACACTCTTGTCGTTGTGTATAGCTATGGAATGTTTTTTTTTTTCTGGGACAGACAGGACAGGAGAGAGAAAGAGAGAGAGAGAGAGAACTATGTCTTCTTTGAAATGTTCTTTTTTTAATTAATTAAACTGTGACTGATGGCAGCAGGATTGGCAGCACAACAGGAGTGGGACAGAACTACAGTCAGGAGTGGGTAGGGACTTTGACAAGTGGCATTGTAAAAACAGGAGAAACAGTTTATTTTAGGTAAATATTAATTGTTTGTTATTAGCAAGGCTTATATTAAATTTGCTGAGGTTTTAGCTAGCATGTCTTATGTTTCAAAACTAAATGGCAGTAACAACATTTTATAAAAGAGATGGTGGGAGCAGGCATGCTGTCTGAGCCCTACTACAGATGTTAGGTCAAAGAATGGGAGTTGTTACCACATATAATTTGAATTTATGAGTTGTGTGTTTGTCTGAGTGTGATAAAAAAATAGTTGCTGATGCCTGGCTAAAATTTCTTCTCAATACTATGAAAGAAAAAAATGATGGCATTTGAAAAGTAACATTCTAATGGTACACTGCGGTCCTATTTTTTTGAACATGTTTATACCTGTACGTTTAATGGATTTGATACATAGGCAAGAACCAATCAGATTTCAGGAATTAGCCTGCCCATTTTATAAGCAAAATTGAGAAAGTTATGCATCAAAGTTCAAAATTCCATTGAAATACATTAAACTGCACTTACCTTAGTTCCTCATATTACAGTCACTGGTTCCAGAAGCAATATGTGTATTTAATTGTAGAGTGAATCTACCTAGGACATGTTCAGATGAGTGAGGGTGTGTGTGGAAGGGTGCTGGGTTGTGGGTGCTTAGTGAGAGGGCAGGGTGGGGTGGGGTGGAGTTATCAGATTAGTGAAGAAACATGTTTTTGTTGCAGGTTTACAAAAATAAACATCACTGACAGTTTTCTTTATTACAGTAGACTTGCAGGGGACATGCTAACACTGTTGACTGAGCAACCCAGTGTTGGGCTACTATTCAGCAGCACTGGGTGTGGGCACCCAGGTGTCACCACATATTTAGTGGGAATGGGGTGATGAAGACAAGGAGCAGCTCCCCAGTTGGCTCAAATAACAAATAAGTAAAGATTGGGAAGGGCAGGAGACCTGGACAGGAGGGGGAGAAAGAAGTGTTAGAAAGATAGATAGATAGATAGTTCGATAGATAGATAGATAGATATATAAAGAGAGAGAGATCAATAGATACATAGTAACATAGATACATAGACAGACAGGTAGATAGACACAGACAGAGAAAGAGAGTGACAGACAGAATAGAGGATCGGTGGCTCACTGCTCTCAGTGCAGCCTACAGCATGACCTCAAGCTGCAGCTACTGTTCTCACACAGAGACTACAGGTCAATGTCTCCTCTCACTATGATGGACACCCTGGATTTTGGGGTGTCTAGATAAGATATTTCTGACAAGTTCTAAAAATAGCAGTATCTAGATACACAGATTCTGCTTAGCAAGGTTCAGTTTTTTGTTTTGTAAAGACATCATTTGTGTGTATTTTCAATGTTTATGAGTTAAAAAAGAAAAAAAAATGGTGGCCATCTTGATCGGTTCCCCCCCATAGATTCATAAATTCATAGACTGATACAAGTTCAGAAGGCAAAATGTCCATTTATGAACTCGCCACCAGTTAAATTAGTAGTGGAACGAAAATTTTTTATCACCCATATATTTGTCAAGACTTTTCTTAAATTGTGCTATATTTTCACTGTTTAGGATATTAACAGGCAGTGTATTCCATATTAGAGGTATTCTCTGTGTAAAAAAGCTGTAGCATTTGTTAGCTTTGCATAAGGATGATTTCAGTTTTGAATTATGGGACCTAGTGTAATTATTTTCTGAGAGCTTTTCTAATCCAATTGTATTTAACATGTAGTCATTATGGTATGCATTATAAGTATAGATTAAGTTACCTCTTAGTATTCTAAACTTCAGAGAGTAAAGCTCTAAAGCAAATCATGAAAATAAGCAGTCCCAATAGTTGTTTTTTAGCTGTTTGTATTTGATGGTTAACTCAAAAATCTGTATAACTCTGGAACCATGTAATATTTTTCCAAGGAAACATTACAAAAACACACACTTGGCTGACAGAGGTCCCTTGAATCCTGAAAATTTCCTGAAAAAAGTTCCACACAACTGTAGGTGAGAGCAAAAATAAATGTGCAATGTTAAGTATAGTAGAGGGAACAGAGGGAACAGAGGAGAACCTGGTTGGATGGGTTTAGAGCTGGCTGCAGGACAGGCAGCAGAGAGAAGTTGTACAGGAGAATGCTCGACTCTAAGAGCTGTAATCAGTGGGTCCCACAAGGCTCAGTAGTAGAATCAGTACAATTGTTTTATTTTTTTTGTACACTTTATTTCTACTCTCCCTACCTCAAGACTCTCTCCAGCATGGGCACCTCAGTCATCGGTGTCTCCCGTCCTGTCTGAAGTGTCATGTGCACGATTCCTGTCAGAGCCTTCCCCTATCACCTGCATGGCTTACATGAACTCCCTGGGTCTATATCCTCCGGGGAAGGATCGCCATCTCCTCTGGCACCCTGTCTACAGGATTGGTAGGGCAGCCTGTGGGGTGGGATCAGAATGTGCATCCTTATGCCCCGACAGTGGACGTGGGTCTGATGCCACTGGACCTGCCTTCACCTACAGGAGGGGGAGGGATTTTTAAATTTATTTACCCCCCAACGAGGGCAGTGCAATGTTGCTGAGCCAGTTACGTGCACGCTTCCGCACATGTACAGAGAGCGGCTGCCCAATGTTGTAACCCTATCATTGGGTCCTGCAGCTGTAGTACCTCCAGCCACCGCTGGGTGTTGCTACATGTGTGGGACAGTCTTCACATCCTTCCCCAGGATAGGAGAGCAGTCCTTCAAATGCTTGATCCTCTCTTCCCAGCCAAACCCCAATGATCTGGGCTCACTTCTGAACCTGAGTCACTGGTATGGCATGAGGTGTGGCCTCCAGTGCCTCAACCCTCAGTGCCACTGGACTGGCTGGATCAGTACTATTTAAAATCTTAATTGCCAATATACTGAATGGGATTAAGAATAAGATCAGTCTTTTTGCAGATGACACAAAGAGCTGTGCTGAGTTGGATAGCATGGAAGGGGGGGAGGTACTAGGAGAGGATTTGGCTAGACTTGAATGATAGTCAGACACATGGCAGCTGGGGTTCAACATTAAGAAGTGCAAAGTCATGCACTTGGGAGCCAGATAGCCAAGGAATTGCTACTGGCTAGAAGAGTGCAGTTAGTTACTTACTTCAGAGGAGGAGAAGGATCTGGGGGTACTAGTCACAGGGGACATGAATCACTCAGCACAGTGCAGGAAGTTGGCGGCCAAAGCTAATAAGATGCGGAGTTGCATTGCTGGGGGAATCACTTCTAGGAGAGAGGAAGTCATCCTGGTGCTGTACAGGTAAATGGTGAAACCACAGTTGGAGTACTGTATGCAGTTTTGGCACCCTTATTTAAAGAACAACATCAAACTACTAGAGGGTGTCAAGCGCAGGTTGACTAAGATGATCCTTGGAATGGGGCACAAACCTTATGGGGAAAGATTGAGGGAGCTCAGCTTGTATTCCCTGGAGGATAGAAGGGAGAGAGGAGATATGACTGAGACCTTCAAATACTTAAAGGGTAAGAATAGAGTTGGTAACAAGGGCATATTTAGAATAAAGTGAGGGAGCACAAGGGGGACACAGTCTGAAATTGGAATGTGCAAGATTCAGGAGGGAAATGAGGAGGCACTATTTCATGGAAAGGGTGGTAGTAAGGTGGAATGCACTGCCAGAGGAGGTGATTTCATTGTAATCTGTGGGCAGTTTTAAGAGGGGGTGGGACAGGGTTAAAGGTAAGTTCAAAACTGAGGTTAAAGTGGGGAGAGTCAACAGATGGGGCAATAAATCAGATGAACTGGCAAGGGGGGGCAGCTGAAGAAGATTAGACTGAGAGCTGCACACTCGAACAGACTCATTAGACCATATGGCCTGTATCTGCTGGCATTTTCGTGTTTGTATGTTCTTTTTTCTGTTTTTTGCTGCTCTGTATCTCAAAAACTGAACAAGATGTCAGCACAAAGCTTTTGTGTCTTGAGACTCTGACAGTCTAATCACATATGCCACATTTTTGTGTTATTTCATAAAAGGATGCCAAAGTTATTAAGGTGCAAACCTGGGATTTTACATCTAAATCCTCACCCCAGCACCCCTTCCTTTCCACCTTACTCCCACCCCATTTCCTCATCTGTACACCACTTTACCCTCACTACCCACTCATCGTTGCTTGGCCTAGGCCCCTGGCAGGGTTCTCTGCATCCTAGAGGGGTCCAGAACCTAGGCAAACACCTTCCTCATCTTCTAGTCTCATCCCATTCTTTCCTGAAAGAGCAGGGTCTTGGCCCCTCTTCTCTCCCACCTCCTCCCTCCCTCCCTCTTGGTCCTTCTGAAGCCAACTCCCCATCACTGCATACTTCCCTCCTGTATCTACCTCTGCTGCCTACAACCTGCTTCCCTCTTGTTGTGCTCTACCTCTGCTTTGTGCAGGCAGGGTCCACAGTATACTGGAGGGGCTAGGCCCCAGCAGACCCTTCTCTTCCCCCTCTCGTCCTTCCTGATGTGCTTCTCCTCCTCCAAATTCCCCCTTCCCCCTTTCCTCACCCCTGATCTCTGCCTATATGCCCCCACCCACCCATCTCCTCCCCTTCCTAGCCATGGTTATTGGCTAACTCCTAACCTCTAATGCATGTATAGTCAACCTTGCACTTTTGTTACATCTTACAAATTTTTTTCAATCTGTGTCTCTCTTTGTAATCTTGCCCTAGTTCAACCTCCTTGTATTCTATCCATCCATTTTCTAACTACAAAGCTATGTCTCACCAAGTGTTTGCAAAATATATTTGTGCTATTGTAGCTATCTAGTTCAAGACTGTTAGCATCATATCCATCTAGTTCATACCTGTTAGCATTCCTCCTTTTCACTATTTCTATATAGTCTGTTCACTTTATTGAATGTAATCAAATTGTATATATCTATATCTATATATATATGTATATATATATATATATATATATATACATATATATAGATATATTATGCTAGCACAGTATTGCTACCATAGTTAGGGTTGAGGAGCCATTTCTATGTTAAACCCCAAAACTTTTCACCTTAATAACTTTGCAACCGTTTGACAGATTTGCCTGAAATTTGGAATACACGATCAAGAACCATAGGCCTTGTGATCTGCCAAGTTCTGTACTGGTTGGATACACAGCTGTGGAGTTATTAAGTGTGATCTGCGCACGCATTTACGCTTTTTCTGGAATTCTATGGTCACGCGTACAGGTCGCACGGTTTTCACGACCAGCCCAAAATCTTCAGGGAATGTGCAGCTGGGGTCCCCGATGTGCCCTTTGAAGATTTGGTGAAAAAATATTAAACGGTTCAAAAGTTATTCAAAAAACAATTTCCCATTATAAGTCAATGGGAAAAGTTAACAAAAAGTTCGACAGTGTCGTAAATGCACTTTTTAGTGTCTCAAATCCACCATCTTGTTTTCAGTTAGTGATAAGAAAAATGCTTGGCATTTAAAATTGCGACCCTCTAGCAACTTAATTCTTTTTGTATTCACCTAGTCGGGCTCTGAGGATGCTAGCCATGTCTTTATTTTGGGGTAAAACACCCGAGAAATATGTTTTTCGGATTTTTGAAAAAAGTACTTTCGAAAAGTAGTGTTGAACTCATGAAAGTGTTGCAAATTTTTGTGAAAGCTTTCGCAAATCACGACACTACTTTGAGACACTATGCCCAAAACAACAGTAATTCTTTGGCACTACGCTGCAAAAGAATGGTTGGGAGTTTTGGGCTGAAATTTGGAAGGAACGCAGCCGACATCTCACAGATGTGCCTTTCAGTATTTCAATGAAAAAATATTACATGGTGGCAAAGTTACGGCAGTCCAAAATTGACGGTTTTTCCCTTAGGATAACATTATGGCGCCCGACGCATGACAGAAATCCTTTGGCACCCTGCTGCAAAATAACAGTTTGGTCTTTTGGACTTAAATTTGCAGGGAACACAGCCAACATCCCACAGATGTGCCTTTTAGTGGTTCGGTGAAAAAATATTACAGGAAGGCAAAGTTATGGCACTCTGAACTTCTCTTTTTTCCCAAAGGATAACATTACGGCATTTGCCGCGCCTTTCAGGGCCCGTATCTCGGAAACAGTGCGAGATATGGACTTTTCGTCAGAAAAATGCTTGGCTAAGTACAAAACTAGCCAGGAAAATCATAAATCATATGACTTTTAAAATTTTTTTCTACGTCATACGGTTCCTGAGATATACACTATTTAGTATTCCAACTTCACATTTTATGCTCCGAGACCCATTATTATGCATGCATTCTTTATACTCACTGTCTTTCTCTATGGAGCTTTTGGGGGAAACCAGCCTGTGCACTTACATTACTGTTACCGTTGCCATTTCCGCTTGCGGTTCCGTAACCGTTTCACTTACTGTTCACGTCTATGCCGCCATGTGCATTATCCTTTGCGTTTTCATTTCCATTTGCGTTTCTGTTATTTTTTGCCATGTCTGTCTACAGTACTGTTTGTCTTTTTGTTTCGCTTACGTCCACCATGCCCATTGACATTTCTGTTTGCGGGCACCATGTCACAATGTGACAGACATCACGCATGACTGCTCCCTGCCCACGCCTACATTGTATGCTAATTTTCTGTTGTCATTCGCACTTGTGTTACCATGTGCGCCACTGTTAGCACTTCTATTTGCATTGCTGTTCCTGTTACTATGTCACAAGACATCATGTGGTGGGAGCGTGGGGCCCTTTGGGCCCCGCGCTCCCGCAGCTGCATTACATTCACTATTTCTCGTTACCATTCTCAAAAAGAAGGGAAATTAGAGGCAAAAAACTCAGTTTTAATGCATTAGTTAGGGTTGTTCAACAGCGACAAAAGTGAGGAAATTCGCTGTTAGGGTTGAAAACTTGGTTCAGTTTCATTTTTGCTTTATGGGTAGTATCTATGGAACAGGTATCATGACAAACTATTGTTTTAATAGATGTTAAAACAAGGGTGCTGCAGCTGATATTCTATAGTTCAGTGAAAACTTACAGCCTTATGCTAATCTTTAACTTCAGATAGCTGTAGAATTAAGCAATATGCTGCTCATACCTCTCAACCTTTCTCCACCAAAATGTGTGACATGATGTGTGACAAATAAGCAAAATGTGTGACACATCGTCTAACATGGCACTGGAAGCTCAGAACACTATAGTTATCAGTGCACTAATGTTCATAATGTTTTTGTATAACTAAGCATAATAGATTATTATGAATTTCTGCTTTAAAATCTCAGTGGGGTCTGTGGAATATTACCTTCCCCATGATGGCAAAGGGTTTCTGAGAGGTAAAATGAGTGACGTACCTCATAATGTGTGACAGTTGAGAGGTATGATGCTGCTCAATATTTATCATGTTTTCAAACATGTTAAGATTATTATAAAAATGCATGACTACGACATATTGTGTTGATGGTGAGTTAGTAAGTATGTAAGTAGATTTACACTTGGGCAAACATTGTGGCATTATACAATGCTACAAGGCCATAAGGACAGCATCAACAGAATTGTTGACCAATCATTGTCAAATAAACAGTTACATTTCTTGTGCAGTACAAGCTGAGACACACATCACAGTTCAACAAGTGTTTATTGTGAAATACATACTATTTATTATCACTTGTTTTCAGAAAGGTTTCTTAACGTGTACATAGTTGTTTGAACAGTATCTTAAAACTTAAGCAAGTGAAGTTCAACATGAAAAAATATGGAGATTTTGAATTGTGTTTCAGAAAAACATGGCAACAGATTCTATGTTTTATTACAGTAGTACCAGTTACTGCAAAATGACAGAATGTTAAAGAGCAGGCAAATATAGTTTTTCATGTGGTATTGCAATCCTAAGTACATGTAATCATAAGCAGTAACAGTAATGCATAAGTAGATAGATACCCAACACAAAAAATATTATGTGGTCATTCGACAATCCAAGTATTGATTTGTGTCACATTTCATTACTGTGGGTGTAAACATTAGTTCTGTTCTTTTTTGTAACACTTACCATTGATATATTATACATGAAATCAAATGATGGATTAACAGCATGGCAAAGCTGTGCACTACCACTACTGTATGCATAATGGTAATTATTTGCTGGTAGTGTGGCATGTACAGTATGTGCTCTGTGAACAGTGCATTGATACACCTAATCAAGTGATGTGAGTGGAAGACCAGAAGGGTATGCAGTAGTAGCACTGCATCCATGCAGGTAATCGTGTGGTGATAGTGTATATCTTGAAGGTCCTGTGCCCTGCAGCACTACATCTATATGACAAATTACATGATGATACTGTATGGACTGGTGGACATATACTGCCAGCATAGTATACATACACCAAAATATATGATGAGATCGTGGCAGGCAAAGGGTGAGTAGTACCACCATTGTATTGATACAGTAAATGATGTGCTGGGATTTCATGGTTGTACTAAGTTTCTGTTTTCTAATTTGACTTCTCATTCTCAAAAAGAAGGGAAATTCATAGCAAAAAAACTCCATTTAATGCATCAGTTAGGGTTGTTCCACAGTGACAAAAGTGAGGAAATTCAGTGTTAGGGTTGAAAACCCTAACTCCGAATTCACCCCCCCCAGCACCACACACACACAGACACACACACATACATGCAAGTATGGGGGAGGACCAAGTCAACACAACCAATGACAGACATCCAGCAGCAGGTGACAGAAATAACAAACAATTGTCTAAATGTACTCGCGAGACATCCCCACCCACCTGACCAGGTACTGCATGCTCAATGGAGATCAACAGCAAAACTGAGGCCATGTACACCAAACGTACACATCCCTGTTTGCAGCTGCACTAGCTACCACACTTAGTAGTTGCATGGCCTTACCTACCGATGCCCACACCACACCACAACTGGTACTGTGCCGTTAGTCAATATAAATTCTGAAGGTGCATGATGACAGTTGTAGAAAGTTTTAACACGAGTGAGTATACATTAATTAAGAAGTACATAAATTAACTACAAGACACTAGCATGCTCCAAGATAAAGTAGTGTTACATTTAGTATGTGATTTACATAGTACATTTACTGCAATGGTTTACTCAAGATAGAGAAGCTGATGTAAACGTATGGAAAAGCATTGCCTGTTCAACGCTGTGAAATTCGTACTGCCAGTATCAGATGCATTCTTACTGATGAAGGTGTACTGCTGATGTACATACATAGACCTTCAGTGTGTTTCAATGCTAAAGATGCAGTAAGTATTCTTTGCAAGAAACAGTGTAATTGCATGAATCAGGCCAAGCAACTTCTAAATATCATAGCATTACTGAGCCAACAATGATGTACCTGTATCGGAGATGTATATAGGATAGATTTTCCTGTAGACACTTACTGAGTATGTTGTACCTGATAAAAAATATCTCATTGCATCTGTGATGACTAACTTATTCAAATAGTAATACATTTACTATTGTTGTAATGAGTGATCTATGCCACTTATGGACACAGTGTAATTTTTTTTAACAGTTGTTTCATACTCAGGCTGTATGCCTAGTGTTTTCTGTCACTGACACTATCAAAGTGATAACTATGTTAATTGTGGTACAATAGGAATCAAGTAGGTAATGTGTAGATATAAAGAGAATGTCTTTTAGTATTGATTTTACTCACAATGGGGTAAGTTAACTAGGACAGCAGGGGGAGTATCTACTCATAAAGACAATTAAGAAATAAGGCATGACCAACAGTTATGTTAAATGATCTGTTAATCACTCTGTAGGGGTTTAATGTTGAATGAGGCATAGCCGAGTGCCACATGTCACTAGACAGTAATAAACTGACCATTAACATGATACCTGGGAGTGGCTTATTGCTATCATAATAAAATTGTTTTTTAAACAACATTAAAACATGTTCATCATATGGTTAGGCTCTACATGTATGTTAATAAAAACTAAACATAAGGCTGTTACAATGTTTACAGTCAATAAGAAAGCTGCATTTCTCAAACCCTTTTTATAATCAGAGATATTATAGCTGTACAACTCCTTGGTTTTGCTGAACTCTATTGCTCAGGTGGCCCACCACATGTGGTGTGGTCTGGTGTGGGGCATCGGTAGGTAAGGCCATGCAACTACTAAGTGCGGTACGTTGTGCGCAGCTGCAATCAGGGATGTGTACGTTTGGTGTACATGACCTCAGTTTTGCTGTTGATCTCCACTGAGCATGTAGTACCTGGTCAGGTGGGTGGGGATGTCTCTCAGTACATTTAGACAATTGTTTGTTATTTCTGTCACCTGCTGCTGGATGTCTGTCATTGGTTGTGTTGACTTGGTCCTCCCCCATACTTGCATGTGTGTGTGTGTCTGTGTGTGTGTGTGTGGTGCTGGGGGGGGTGAATTTGGAGTTAGGGTTTTAAACCCTAACACCGAATTTCCTCACTTTTGTTGCTGTGGAACAACCCTAACTGATGCATTAAACGGAGTTTTTTGCTATGAATATATATATATAAAAATATATATATATATATATATATATATGTGTAGATATGGATATATATATATATATATATCTATATTATAGTGTCACGGTAGTGCCACTATAGTTAGGGTTGAGGAGCCATTTCTATGTTAAACCCCAAATCTTTGCACCTTAATAACTTTGCAACTGTTTGATGGAATTGCCTGAAATTTGGAATACATGATCAAGAACCATAGGCTTTGGGATCTGCCAAGTTTCGTACTGGTCAGATATACAGCTGTGGAGTTATTAAGCATGATCTGTGTGCGCGTTTACACTTTTTCTGGAATTCTATGGTCGCACCTACAGGTTGTACGGTTTGTGCGACCGGCCCGAAATCTTCAGGAAACGTGTGGCTGGGGTCTCCAATGTGCTTTTTGAAGATTTCATGAAAAAATATTAAACGGTTCAAAAGTTATTCAAAAAACAGTTTCCCGTTATAAGTCAATGGGAAAAGTTAACAAAAAGTTCGACAGTGTCACAAATGCATTTTTACTTTCACAAATGGGCCTGTTACTTTCGCAAATCGGCCATTGTGTTTTCAGTTGGTGATCAGAGAAATGGTTGGCATTTAAATTTGGGACCCTCTAGGAACCTAATTCTTTTTGTATTCACCTAGTCGGACCCTGAGGATGCTTGCCATGTCTTTATTTTGTGTAAAACACCCGAAATATGTTTTCAAATTTCTGGAAAAGTACTATAGTGCTTACTTAGTGCTCGAAGTGTCAAACTTTATGAGCTTTACTACGAAGTGCGACAGTAGTTTTCCATCTGTGGGAAAGTGACAGCGATTCTTTGGCACTGTGCTGCAAAAGAACCGTTGGGAGTTTGGGGAGGGAACGGAGCCGACATCTCACAGATGTGCCTTTCAGTGTTGCATTCAAAAAACATTACATGGTGGCAAAGTTACGGCACTCCAAAGTTGATGGGTTTTCCCATAGGATAACATTACGGCGCATGACGCATTACAGAAATCCTTTGGCACCCTGCTGCAAAATAACGGTTTGGTCTTTTTTCCTGAAATTTGGAGGGAAGACAGCCAACAGACCACAGATGTGTCGTTCAGTGGTTTGGTGAAAAAAACATTACAGGGAGGCAAAGTTATGGTGCTCCAAACTTTTCTTTTTTTACCATAGGATAACATTACGGTGTTCGCTGTGCCTTTCAGGGCCCGTATCTTGGAAACGGTGCGAGATACGGACTTTTCGTTGGAAAATTTCTTAGCCCCATTATGGGGCTAAGTTTCAAATTAGTCAGGACATTTGTAAATAATATGACTTTTAAATTTTTTTTCTACGTCATACGGTTCCTGAGATATAATGTATTTAGTATTCCAAGATCTCATTTTCTGCGCCGATACTCATTATTATGCATACATTATTTGTACTCACTGTCTTTCTCTATGCAGGTTTTGGGGAAAACCAGCCTGTGCACTTACATTACTGTTACTGTTGCCCTTTCCGCTTGCGGTTCTGTACCCGTTTCACTTACCGTTGACATCTGCGCCACCATGTACGTTATCCTTTGCGTTTTCATTTGCACTTGTGTTTGTTATTTTTTGCCCTTTCTGTCTACAGTACTGTTTATCTTACTGTTTCACTTTACGTCACCATGGCCATTGACATTTCTGTTTGCAGGCACCATGTTACTATGTGACAACACATCACGTGGCAGACCATTGCCGTCTACGCCACCATGTGCGTTACCCTTTCTGTTCTCATTCGCGCTTGTGTTACCATGTGCGCCACTGTTAGCATTTCTGGTTGCATTGCTGTCCCTGTTAGTATGCCACAAGGCATCATGTGATGGGAGCGCGGGGTCCGAAGGGCCCCGCTTTCCCGCTGCTGCATTGCATTCACTATTTCTCGTTATCATTCTCAAAAAGAAGGGAAATTAGAGGCAAAAAAATCCATTTAATGCATTAGTTAGGGTTGTTCCACAGTGACAAAAGTGAGGAAATTCGCTGTTAGGGTTGAAACCCCCCCCTTGCACCCCCCACCCACCGCCCCGACCGGCATTGGGGTGTGCATTAGGATCATGGTCCTAACTCTCACCCCATTCTCCTATACTTCTGCTGCTTTACACATGTCATGGGGTGAGTTGGACTGATGATCCCAATGCACACCCCAATGCCACCAGGTGCTTCATCCCTTGCGTTTTCATTTGCGCGTGCGTTTATGTTACTTTTTTGCCATTTGTGTGTACCGTAATGTTTCTCTTTCTGTTTCACTTTGCGTCACCATGCCCATTGACATTTCCATTTACAGGCACCATGTTACTACGTGACAAGACATCACGTGGCACACCATTCCCATCTATGCCACTGTGTTCATTACCCTTTCTGTTCTCATTCGTGTTTGCGTTACCTTGTGCGCCACTGTTAGCGCTTCTGTTTGCGTTGCTCTTCCTGTTACTATGCCACAAGACATCATGTGGTGGGAGAGCCGGGCCCTTTGGGCCCCACACTCCAGCTACTGCATTACGTGCCAGGAGCGCGGTGCCCTATGTGCGTTATCCTTTGCGTTTTCATTTGCGCTTGCATTTCTGTTATTTTTTGCCATTTGTGTCTACAGTACTGTTTCTCTTTCTGTTTTACTTTGTGTCACAATGCCCATTGATATTTCCGTTTACAGGCACCATGTTATTATGTGACAACACATCACGTGGCAGGCTGTTCCCGTCTATGCCACTGTGTGCATTGCACTTTCTGTTGTCATTTGTGCTTGCATTACCATGTGCGCCACTGTTAGCGCTTCTGTTTGCATTGCTCTTCCTGTTACTATGCCACAAGACATCATGTGGTGGGAGTGCGGGGCCCTTTGGGCCCCATGCTCCCACTGCTGCATTATGTGCTGGGAGCGCAGGGCCCTATGTGCATTATCCTTTGCGTTTTCATTTGCGCTTGCGTTTCTGTTACCTTTTTGCCATTTGTGTGTACCATACTGTTTCTCCTTCTGTTTCATTTTGCATCACCATGCCCATTGACATTTCCATTTACAGGCACCATGTTACTATGTGACAAGACATCACTTGGCACACCGTTCCCATCTACGCCACCGTGTGCTTTACCCTTTCTGTTTTCATTCACGCTTGTGTCACCATGTGTGCCACTGTTAGCATTTCTGTTTGTGTTCCTGCTCCTGTTACTATGCCACAAGACATCATGTGGCGGGAGCGTAGGGCCCAACTGCATTACATTCACTATTTCTCATTATCATTCTCAAAAAGAAGAGAAATTAGAGGCAAAAAACTCAGTTTAATGCATTAGTTAGGGTTGTTCCACAGCGACAAAGGTGAGGAAATTTGCTGTTAGGGTTGAAAACCCTAACTCCGAATTCACCCTCCCCAGCACCACACACACACAGACACACACATACATTCAAGTATGGGGGAGGACCAAGTCAACACAACCAATGACAGACATCCCAGAAATAGCAAACAATTGTCTAAATGTACTACGAGACATCCCCACCCACCTGACCAGGTACTCCATGCTCAGTGGAGATCAACAGCAAAACTGAGGCCATGTACACCAAACGTACACATCCCTGATTGCACCTGCATGCAACGTACCACACTTAGTAGTTGCATGGCCTTACCTACCGATGCCCCACACCAGACCACACCACTTGTGGTGGGCCACCTGAGCAACAGAGTTCAGCAAAACCAAGGAGTTGTACAGGCATAATATCTCTGATTATAACAAGTGTTTGAGAAATGCAGCTTTCTAGTTGACTGTAAACATTGTAACAGCCTTATGTTTAGTTTTTATTAACATACATGTAGAGCCTAACCATATGATGAACATGGTTTAATGTTGTTTAAAAAACAGTTTTATTATGATAGAATTTGCTGGCAGATAAGGACCGCTTGGCCCACCCAGTCTGCCCATTTCCATACCTGATGGATAAGCTGCAGATCCTAGTTAACCAGCAGCCTACTTCTTCCTACCCCCACCCCCAAGAATTGCCTTATGACTGTCCCATGCATGCTTGAATTCCACCACTGTTTTTGACTCCACAACCTCCTCTGGAAGGCTGTTCCATACATCCACAACCCTCTCTGTGAAAAAATACTTCCTTAAATTACCTCTGAGCCACCCCTTCTATCTTCAAATTGTGCCCCTTGTTCTTGCACACCTCTTTTTGAAAGATGCTACCCCTTGGACTTTGTTGATTCCCTTGAGGTACTTGAAAGTTTCTATCATGTCCCCCCTCTCCCTCCTTTCCTCGAGGCTATACATATTAAGCTCCTTAAGTCTCTCTTCATATGTCTTCCGGTGCAGACCCTGCACCATTTTAGTTGCCCTCCTCTGGACAGCTTCCATCCTGTCTATGTCTTTGCAGAGATTGGGTCTCCAGAACTGCACGCAGTACTCCAGATGGGGTCTCACCAGCTGTCTGTACAGAGGGATAATAACTTCTTATTTTCTACTGGTGATGCCTCTCCCTATGCATCCCAGTATTCCCCCAGCCCTCCTTGCTGCCCTCTCACATTGCTTGCCCACCTTTAGGTCATCTGATATGACTACCCCCAGGTCCCTTTCCATTTTTGTTGTTGTTAGTATCTCACCCCCCATTGTGTACTCTTCCCCTGGGTTTTTGTTTCCCAGGTGCATTACCTTGCACTTCTTAGCATTGAATCTAAGCTGCTTGGTTTGGAATGGTTTCATTGTCTGAATTAGAATGCTTTCAAACATGTGTGTAATGTTGAAATCTCACTTGGTGTAACATCTGCCTCTATATTATTCAGCAGTGACCTTGCTGGCAAAATGTTAGACTTCAGTTTGGAGAAATTTTGCATAGCACAATGGTGTCTTGTAACTGAAAGTCAGATTTCAGCAGCAAGAATGCTGAGAGACGGAACCACATGTCATTGTATGGTGACAAGGTTTCTAGGTTGACTGTGACTGTTTGTTTTGTGTAGCACAAATGGTTGCATGAGACACATACAGAGTCAAACTTCTGAGACTTTGCCAGCTCAAACTTAACAATTTATTTGCCGTACTGTCTCAGTATGTCACTTTCTAACACTGAAACAGATGTTTCTGCAGAAGTGTTACACTGAGAAATTGTTGTGTTTGGTACAGAAGTTATGTGTTGCAGTTTTTTAAGAAATGTGATGGCACCTTGCATGTCTCCTGACTGTAATAACTCATTTAAGCAAGTGTACTGATGTACAGCTCGCTGTACTTCATATACTCTGTATACAAAGTTTTGCTAGCCTGTTTGATGCACTCCAAGCATCAGCATCTTGTGAAAAATACTATCACAAACACCACTATCGAGACATGCTAGTGAGTGACCCAAGAGTCCAGTATGTGGACGAATTTCACAATGGTCAATTGTGTTAAACAGTTTATGTCTGTCTTTGCAATCTGTTATCACAAAAAGTTGACAAATTGTTCAACTTTTTCAAATGACAATTGCCTACAGTTGCAGGTATCATCACATGCCCATGCGAGACAGTGCCATTTATTGAAGACTGTGGTTGAATCACAGTCATTATCTGTATCCATTGCATTGTCATCACAGAAACTGAGGACATTTACTAGTTTGCCATACTCATCAACGGTGAACTTGTGTTCTTTTTTTCAGGGAATAATAAGAGACTTCCCAAAGATTTGCCTCTGAGTGCTGTGTGTGCATCCACTGACCTGTGAAAACATCACAGAAGTTGTCGACAGTCAAAGAAGGATACTGTTGTAGCCTTTTTTTAATGGCATACACAGCTTTCCTGAATTGTTCAAGCACATGAGACATCTTACGCCACAAGCACTGCAGTACAAACACTGCTCTGTTGACGAAAGTGCACACTTTGAGACACAACTTCATCAGAGACAGATGACTCTTAGTCTTTTTGCGGGTGTGTCTCATCACAGCAGCTATAAGTCTTTTGATCTTAGCTTTACTTGCTAGTGATTGGAAATACTTTTTCATTCTCAGTTGCGAATCAGCAGGTGTGAGTCTACGGCATTGTTTTGGGGGTTTGTTGATGTTGCATTCACAATAGTTGTGTTTCATCTGAGAGATCTACTCAACTTTTGTAGCGGTACCCCTTTTTCTTTGCTGTTAAAGCATTTGCTTTTGCTGCACAGTGAGTTCTTGTAGGGGTCACTGTTGCAGTAAAGGTCTGTGTATGTTCATTTTCTGATGGTTACTTTACTGTTTTTTTTGTCAGCCTTATACAACAGTGCAGTATTATTATACCTCTCTCATTTTCCTATACATCTACGTCTGTATTTGGCTGGCATGTTTTACTATTATGGTTCACAGTGGCAGTAAGCAATCTTACAGAAGTATCAGGCACCTGTATGAAAGACAGAGAAAAAAACAGTGTTAGAATATGCCTCTGTACATTTCTTATTACAGTGTGCATTGACAGAATTGTAAGTTAAGTATGTTTAAAATTTGGTGCAAAAATTACTAAAGAGTACTATTTTGTGAATGTGCGTTGCGCAGTTGCTATGCACACTCATAAGTTTGTGCATTTTCACTATTTTCAGTCCAGATTTTCAACCTTTTCTTTTTACCACACCTGCTTATAAGTAGTACAGCTGTCATTTTTCACATCTTGACCAAAACGTGTTTCCACCCATGTAGGGCGTTATGGCACAGTCGGTGTGCGAAATCACTATATGGTACACAAAGAAAATGAGAGTGACAGTGTTCATGAGCAGAGCTCTTAAAATGACTATGTTGAAAATGTGATGGAAAACATGGTAAGAATGACTGTTTTATGAGCGCGCGTAACACAGTTGCTATGCATGCTCGTAAGTTTGTGAATTTTTGATATTCTCACTCCAGATTCTCAACATTGTCTTTTCAGCACACCTCTTTATGATCATTGCAGCTGTCATTTTTGACATCTTGCCCAAAATGTGTTTCCGCACATGTAGCGTGCAATGCTGCAGTCGGTATGAGAAATCACTGTATGGGACACATAAAGAAAATGATGGTGACACTGTTCGTGAGCAGAGGTCTTAAAATGACTATGTTGAGAATTTGGTGGAAGAATTCCTAAAAATGACTGTTTTATGAGCTTGCGTAGCACAGTTCATATGTACGCTCATAAGTTTGTGTATTTCCATTATTTTCACTCCAGATTTTCAATGTTTTCTTTTTACCACACAACCTTATGAGTAGTACAGCTGTCATTTTTCACATCTTGGCCAAAACATGTTTTCGCCCATGTAGCACGTTATGGCTCAGTCGGTGTGCGAAATCACTATATGGTACACATAAAGAAAATCACAGTGACACTGTTCATGAGCAGAGGTCTTAAAATGGCTATGTTGAAAATTTGGTGGAAAAATTCCTACAAATGACTGTTTAACAACTGTGCATTGCGAAGTTCCTACGCATGCTCGTAAGTTTGCAAATGTTCAATATTTGCAGTCCACTGAGTTCGAAATACCTACACAGCACATACATGTGTTTATTATTGAAAATGTTGCTATTTTGCCATAAAGGCTGAAACTGTGGCAATAAATAGACACTTTTGGAAAATTACTGTCGAATGCTCGAAAATGTCGAAAATAGTACTGTCATGCATTCGACGGTGTCGCAAATTGTACTTTCATGCATTCGACAGTATGGTGGAAAGTAATGTTGAAGTTCGAAACTGTCACAAAATTTACTTTCGTGCATTCTAAAGTGTCGAAAAAAATACTTTCGTAGTGCAAATGTGTCGCAAAATTACTTTCGTGCATTCGAAAGTGTCACAAATTTAACACTTGGGAGTGGCAAATACATTCATTATCAAATCAGATTTGAGTGTGTTTGACTGACAGCTGGTTCTACTAATGTAATGCAAGATTTGTCAGGCCATGTCAGACAACCAATCAGAGACGGACAACACTGAAGAAGAAGTCAACAGCAGCCATCTTAGTTATTACTGAGAGACAGCACTTTCATAACTGTAAGTACAGTATATTTTATAAATCATTTTTCTAGTATGATAAAAAATGCTACCAACATGTAAATACTATTAATCAAAACGTTTTTCAATGCTGAATTTCATTATGTTAGTTGTTATAATCTAAGATGCTGTATTATTTAGAGAGAAAACAGTTTAAAGTCAGATAGCATTTTAGTACTAACTTGTACAGATACAGCTGCAAATAGAGGGAGATAGGAAGGTGCACGTGGACTCCTAACAGAAGACGGAACCAATCAGACATGTTTCTGCTGTTGTAATTGTTTAAAACTGCCTATGAAAAGGATGCATTTTTTCCCACATCTCAATGCTTACAGATTTTAGCTGAAGCAGAAGTCTAGAAATAGTCAGTGCATGACTTACATTGGTTTATGAAGCCAGAGCAGTCGGCAATGTTTATTTTTCATTCGTGTGTTATGTCTCAGCCCAGTGAAGCTGGCTTGAAATAAGGAGGGAAAATATCAGTTTTACTTTCACTACTGCCTGGTCACTGCAGGGTGAACACTGACTTTCTTGGGAGCTCTCTGTACACTTCTGAGTGTAAAAACTTTGAATGGCATAAAATTGCAAAAGGACTTTGTGGATAGTTGGAAGCAGTTTTGTGAGACGAGCTGCTGAGTATGCTGTTCATAATGATTTGGGGAGGGACCTGCAGCTCCCAGATTGCTATGTAAGATGGTTTGGTCGGGGTGGCATGAGATGAGAACATCTTATGCCAATCATGCACAGACTTTTGAGAACTCACTCTCCTCCTGACATACTGCTAAAACATCTTGGAGGCAATGATTTGGGCACGAAACACTGGGTAGATTTAGTTACAGATGCAAAACTGGACCTTGCTTCTATCATGAGTATGTTGCCTGCCTGTATAATCATTTTTTCAGATATTACAGAGCGTAGGGTCTGGCAAACAGAACATCATATGTATCTGATTGACAGAGCTCACAGAAAAGTCAACGTGCAAATATCTGCTTTTCTACGCATGCATGGAATGTATACTATACGTCACCCAGAAATTAAGTACTGTAATGATTGGCTATTCCTACCAGACAGTGTACATTTCTCACATGCTGGCAATTGCCATTTCCTGGGAGACCTTTGAGATGGAATCCTCAAAGTCCTCTAAGGTTGTCAGACTGTTTGAGCAAATATTACAGTGTACACAAAGGTTCTTCTCAGAACCCCATAAATGTGGTCAAGAAATAGATCAGCTGCATGCATCAGTCACACATATGGTGCACATATGGGTTGGGAATATTCATATTGTGGGATGCCGTGTAACAATACTGGGGAGACAGCAATAGGAATGCATCATGTTGTTCTTCGTACACAATTGTATGATGTTGTTATATGTTAACATTTTTATATAGTTTCAGTCTGTAAGGTTAATGTAACATTCACCATGGTATTATACTATTGTACCTATAACAGGGTGGTACGGGTGCAACAACAGTGAAACACAGTGGTAGAGGTTTATGTATAGGTTTATTTAGTGTTATGTCTGGAAATAGAGCTATGTTGAATGGAACACATATGTGAAGTTATTTTTATGTGTGCTTGCATGAATGTACAAGAAAATTATGATATCACGTGATTTTCGGCAGGTTTGTTAGCCCTCTTCAAATTTAGTCAGTGTGTTTGCAGGCACATGCACAGTTCTGCAATGTGTGGTTGAGCTGTATATGACATCAGTTTACAATGCAGTGGTCTATAGTTGAAAGGTGAAGTTATGGTTCGATGAACAGTGGTCGGATATCACATGTTCATGTGTGCTACCCACCTGCACACACACACACACACACATGGACGCATACTGTGTGATGGACCCTCCGACACACTGTATAGCTGAGGGTGGTGGGCAACTGCTCAATAGCTGTGGTGCGACACAGCTAAAAAGAGTTGTACAGCCCACGCTGCGTGACCACCCCAGCATGGTACACATGCATAGATGATGGGGTGGGCAATCTGCTGTTGGGTGCACTATCCACCCCCCCGAGAGTACTGGGTGGCATGCTGGTGGCACACCACAGCGTGCCAGCAGATGTTGTCAGTACTGGGGTGCCAAATGCCTTGTTGGGGCTGCATACTGCTAACGAGCTGTTTTTTTGCCATGCTGAAGCAGATTTGAGTCTTTCATTTCATAAGTACTAAATGGGATTAATTGAAAACAATCATTGATACTGGTAGATGATAGTAATGTCAATGTTTCTTTATGCTTCTATTTCAGAACTGAATAAGAAAGAAAAAAATGAGGCAGTGGACCTTGTGAGAGGTGTGTGCACTGCTTGAGGCAGTCCAAGCAAGGGGGAATGCCCGCATTTTAATGCGGAGCATGAACCAGAAGCTGGATTTGATGTGGAGGCGCATAAATTGCTTCCTGCACATTGTTCTTAAGGTTAAGAATAAGACAATTGTGCAGCTGAAGCAGAAGTGGAAGCTGTTGCGCCAGTGTTTCTATGTATTGAAACAGCATGAGGGGATACTGGACAATGACACGTGCTGGTACTACCTTGCATATGAGCTCTGGGAAGCTGCTGGCAAGTCAGCTGCGGGGGAGCGCCTTACTCACCGTAAGTAACTCAGCAGAAGTTTTAACTATGCATGTGCATTTATTCAGATTTTCTAACAATCATGCCAGACAGTATAATACTTTATACTATATGTAAGGATGCACCATGAAAACATGTAGATTCATTTTTGTATTTATTAAGTGTGGTGTTGTTGAGTCACAAGGCAGAGGCTAGTGACGTACATGTTCCACAAATAGTACATCCATCCAAATACGCAGTTCCCATGATGGTGTGTTGTTAGAAAACAATATTTAACTGTTTATTTAGTGTAATTTAGTGCTATGACATTTGGAACAGTGTCATACTGTGTATATATCAAAAGTTTGCTTGCATGCATGTGCAACAAACATAGTGCCATGATACGACTTTTCAGAGTTGTGCCAGTCCTGTTCAAATTCAGGGACTGTGTTTGCAGGTGTGGTCACAGTTTTACAATGCCTGTTGAAGGTGTATATGACAGCTCCAAAATGCAGTGGTGTACAGGTAAAAGGGGGAAGTATGTTTCAGTGAGAATCGATAAGATATTGCATGCTCATGTGTCCTCCCCCCACACACAGACACAGAGACACAGACACACAGACATGCACAGATGCATACTGTGTGCTACCCCCCCAACCACACACTATGTAGGCAATGGTGTGGTGGCCCCCCCCACAAAAATCCACATGTCATGGTGGGTGGCCACTGCAGCATGACAACTTATTGTATAGCTGGCGGGAGGTGGGGAATGCCCTGTTGAATCCAGTGTCTTACCTCACCCCCACCCACACACACACACTGCAGGATTGCATGCTGGTAGCACATCACAGTGTGGCAGCAGATGCTATGGCTGACGGGGGGTAACAATTGTCTCTCAACTCCACAGTCATCAAAACTACACGTCCTTGTTACATGCTGTGAGCAGACCCCAGCGTGCAAAACGTCCTGTGTTGTTATTTAAAGAAAACAAAAAAACTACTAATTGCAAACTTTACCTTGAAACTTATGCCAGGCCACCTCCCAGAACCCGTACACACCCACTGTGCACCCTGACTGTGCACCCCATTCATGCCATGCTTATGTCCGAATTTTGGCATGGTGATCTTTGGTGGAACAGGAGCATGTCTGCTCTCTTCAAAAGCAACCATGAACTGAGTAAATGTACTTCATATTGTAATATGTTGCCACAATACTTGTGGTGTGTATAATGAGAAGCAATGTTATCTATGTGATGCATCTTTTACTGTTGCTGCAAGTGTTTTAAACATGTGATGTTATTCAAATGTAACACTTACATATGTGGTTTCTTTCTGTTTTATGACAGGACAACATAGGTCTCCCCCGCGGCTTCCAGTGAGGTAGTACCAGCACAGCGTGAAGCTGTGGAGGGTGGTCAGTCAGACACAGACAGTGTCATAATCGTTGAGTCTGATGGTAAGACTGTGATAGAAATAATTGTAGTTTGTCATTGAGGTGCTATGAGGATATGATATTATGTGTGAGGTGCAGAACTTAACTTTTTGTAAATACTATTTACTGATTAAGTATTACTTGAACCATGTATGTATTATTTGTAGTTGTGGACTGGGTTTAAAATATTGTTTTAGATCATTGAGTAAGAGAAAAAAAGAGTCAGTCTGTCATTTGTCAACAGAGACCACTTGAGAATGACTTTGTGTCTCTGCAGTGTGATTAGGTATCACATCCTTGGTGTTACAGAATCTTAATTTGCTTGATGCAGCAATGTTTCTCTTAATATATCTCTTTCGTGTTCCATTGTACAACAGGCTGTGTGATGATACAATAGATTAATATTACATTGACTACTGAGTGTGTTGCTACACTGGAAGTGTATGACTGTTGACAGTCTCAGATTACATTATCTACATCTGTTGCACTGGTTTCTGAAGTTCAGATGTGTGGTGTACTCTGAAAGAATACACAAATTACAGTAATCTGCTAAGTGTGTTATTTAAGTGTAATACAGTGGTTGACAGTGAAGTAATAATTGCTGTTATGCTTCTGCCACATTTCTGATGTGTGAGAATTAGTAGTTCAGCAGCCACCTGATTGTCTCCTGTGTGTTAAGTAACACCAGTGGGACAGATGTATGTCCATAGTAACAGACTGTTAACGTATGGTGATGCAGCAAATATTATCAAAGAAAATGGAAAGATATCAATTGATCAATGAAAACATGTCTAATGTGTAGTAAGATATGAGTGTGATAACATTTTTCATGTATGTTACAATGGATGTACGCCCATAGGACTACTTGACGGTCCATGTGGGCTGCTGGGGGGGGGGTAGCTGTTGTCCTCCATTACTTTTGGTGGTGCTCTTTCATGTTCAATGAATCATCCATTAGCAATTGGTATGTTGCCGGTGTGTTATTGATATTCAGTAGTTGCAGTGTGTAATTATGTGTTGCTGATTATACAATGGCACTAAACATTTTTAAATCTGATTGGCTGACAGCTCCCAGAGACAGTGATGTTATTAATCAATAACATCACTGTATCTAGGTCTGACAGCTGGTGACTGGCTTGCCATCTCAAAACAAATCACTTCTCCTACCTGACAGCTGTCACGAATGTTCCTGAAGTATCGTTCAACCTTCTCGCTGACAGGACCATGACGGAAATATTCGGAGACTCATCCAGCACTACTCCTTCCACTTCACAGGCACCAGATGACAATGTAAGCACCTTGAAAAAAAGGGAAAAACACGATATTTAAACATCGGCTCTGAGGACATCGATAAAATAGAAACCGACTGCAACGAAGAGAACACAAAGCAGCAGACAGCTTGGGCCGTTCGCATATTCAGCGACTGGCTATCAGAAAAATCTCTGTGCTGTGAAATTCAAACAATCACATCAAAAGACCTCAACCAAATCTTGTGTCAATTCTATAGCAGTGTACAAAACAGCAGTGGAGAACAATACAGCATCTCCAGCTACATTAGTCTACGTGCTGGACTGAACAGATACATTAATGATTCCCCCAACAGCCACTGCTTCAACATTATGACAAACCCTGGCTTCCAACCTGCCAACAACGTATTCATCGGTCACCTCAAAAATATCAGGAGACAAGGCAGAGACATAGCGACCCATCACCCACCCATCACGAAGGCAGATTTAAAAAAAAATGAGAGTATCCGAAGCCCTCAACCCAGCCACAGCACCAGGTCTCGTCAGAAGACTATGGTTGGAACTTCAACTGCACTTCGCCCCAAGGGGCTGTGAGGGACAGAGAGCACTAAAATCAGACTCTTTTACAGTTAAGCAGAACGAACAAGGGTTAAAATATGTCACAATGTCGTTCAATGAAAAGACCAAAAACCATAGCAAAATAATGGAGCGGGACCGGGAAAACCTTCGTGGTGCCATGTTTGAGATTCCAGGAAACCCGTTATGTCCCGTCAGGTGTCTTGAGCTATATCTATCAAAGCTGTCACCTAACCCTCCGTGCCTCTTCCTACACCCCAGAAAAAAAGCCACAAATGAACTCAGTCAAGACCCCATATGGTACAATCTCGAACTGATGGGAGTAAATTACTTAGCCAGTATGATGCCCCGCATTTGTAAACTCGCAGGCGTCACAAATAAATACACAAATCACAGCCTGTGAGCAACTGCTGTACAACTATTGATGGAAGCGGGACTCGAAGCCAGGCAAATTATGTCCATGACCGGGCACAAGAGTGAGAGTGAGATGTCCCTCAAATCCTATTGGGGTGCAACTCACCGACTGACAGAACTGGAGCAAAATCCTCTCCACAGCAGCAACTGAAAACCCTGAGAAAAGCAGCAGCATGGCCAGACAGGAAGCACAAGATGACCCGGAACAACCCACCCGATCTGCAACCGAAGAAAACGCCCACACAACAACCACCACTCAACAAGGCACTCAACTGTCTGTTAATCAGGATTGCTTCAACATTCAAGGCAACACAATGTGCATCTTCAACTTCTACCAACAGTAAGCACATTACTGAACTGATACCATTGCATTAAAGCAAATGTTCATTTTTCTGATACCGTTGCATTAAAGCAAATGTTCGTTTTTGTTCATTTTTCAACTGTTCAGCAAACTATTAAAACGTTTTTCAAATATATGTTTTAAACATGTTTTAAATATGTTTCAACTTTTTAAACAGTTTTATGCAGTAACAACAATTTCCAACTTGTAACCAACAGTTTCATTAACTTCAAAGGGACTATTTTTTCTGTAATCTAGGAAAACACATTCAACAAGTAAAATTATTTCAAAAGAAACAAATCAGCCTATGTCTCTTAATTACATAACTATCCAACTAAAAGAAACACAGAGAGCCATTGTATAATAGCAATAAGGCACTCCAGGGTGTGTGTTATTGTGTAATAACGTCCACTCCAGGGTGGTGGAAGCACTCGACTCGCCTCGTGCTGGCCACCCAGGGTGTGTTAACCCTAATACTCCCTGTCATGCCTTATTGCTTAAGTAACACATGCCCCTACATGGTTATTATCTGCTTGGAAAGTCTTCTTTCTATTATTTAAATGTATGTCAATGGACAGTATGGACACTGTCTACATGTTTGTTAATGAACGAATAACATAAGTTTTTGGCAATGTTTGTACTTGAGCAGTAACCTTGAAATGGTGACACCCTTGGTTTTATTAAGGTCTAAGACATTAACAAGGGTTATTTTAATGCTGTGTTAATAACCCTCTAGGGGTATAGTGTTGAATAACACACAAACAACTGCCATATTCTGGTAGAGGGTGAATAACTGTATGGCAGTGGCAAGTAATGTGGTATATTGTTCCTGCCACAGTAACAGTCAATGGGGTGGATATCAGTGAATAAGTATATGGACATCTACAGCATTGTACACTCATGGTGTAAGAAGCACAGTACATGGTACAATAATGATGTGTCAGATTTTTTTGTAATTATGTATTTTATTTTTTATACTGTTCTTGTATGGTGCTTGATCACTCTGCAGATGAGAAGAGTTGCTGTATGCATGTTATAGTTACTTAATAACATAAATCCACCTAAACACAGAACTGTTTTTGTAAAGAGACATGTGTTCACATGTTTGCTGCACACGATGATGGAGTATTAGTAATGTAGCTTTTTAAGAAATATAGTTGTAGCTTGATATTTTATGTATATCTGATCATGTTGTTCACTTGTTTTCTTCCATAGAGCCCGGGGAAGCTGAGCATGCAGAACCAGTGGAGGTGAAGCAGGAGGCCAGCGCCAGCTCAACACGTAAGTGGAATCTCAAAATGTTTTCAAGCAAGATGTAGTGTCACAGTATCATGAACTCAGAATGTATGTTATTATGATTGTCTCAGTTGAGAAGTTGTGTAATGACTTATGTTATTTAATAAGAGTGTTTACCTTTTTTTATGTTGCCTTGCCGCAGCAGCAAGCCATGTAGGGAGAGTGCAGATTTGGGGGCACGCCCGCTGTTGGGCGAATGCAGGTTAGGCATGAGTAGGTGCGTACCTGATTCCCCAATCAGCCTACATGCCGGCGCCACACCATACATACATAATTGGGCGAGCATATTTAAGCAAAGGTCTACTGCAATCTGAGCAAAGCTTGTCATACGCAGTGGACCATTTGGTTGTGTGCTCGCCGCTATTATGAGCATGCTCAGCGAGCGGCCTACGGCTGTCGACATTGGTGGTGCTCAATCCCCCTGTCGGTAACCTCACCCCGCTGTTTTACTGTGATGACAGGCGGAGCCCACTCCCCATTGGCATACCCCCCCCAAATGTTGAATTCTGAGGGGTGTGCCCAATACCCCTTGGCTAGCGACCCACCACCACTGTCTTTGTTTGATGACGGGGTGCTGAATCCCTGTTGGCATTATTCCTCCTCCGTGTGTTGTGAGCTGACAAGGGTGCCCAATCCCTCGCTGGCTACTGACACCCAACCCAAAAAAACTGGTGCCATGCTGGGAGCCCATCCCAGCATGCTAAATGCTCTGCAACACAAAAACTGTCCCATGATGTTTTTCTTTTTTTTACCACTGTGAAACTAAAAAATGTCCCTCGTAGTCTTGATGCCCCCTCCTCCCATCCTCACCCACCCACTTCGCACCCTGCCTCTCCTCACCCTTCCTCACCCCATACTTGCCTCCAGAGTGTGGCATGATGATCTTCAGTGGACTGGTAACATGTCTGCACTCTTCAAAGGCGATTGTGAACTGAGGAAATGCTGGTAAGGTGTATAGTGGAGTGAATAGGGTTTTTTCAACTTTGCTGCACTTGTGACGCATTTCTTGGAATTTTGCCACCAAATTTTAAAATGAGTTTTTTGGGGCCCCTCCTCATGGATTCTTTCAGTGTCATGGCATTAATCGGTCTTGGGAGGTGATTTCGCAGTCACTGCGTGAAATCACTTTTCCGGGCACATTGACGAAATGACAGTGGGAGTGTTCATGAGGTGGCCTCTTAAAAAGCTTATGTTGAAAATTTGGTGAAAAAAATTGCCTGTTTTATGAGTGTGCATTGCGCACTTGCTACGCAGGTTCATTACTAAGCGCATTTGTAATATTTTAATGCCACATTTTCAGCATTGTCATTTTTGTACACCTCCTTGTGAACAGTACAGCTGTCATTTTCCACATCATCCCTGAAATGTGTTTTTGCACTTCCGGCACACAATAGCTCAATCGCTCTGGGAAATCTGTGTTGGGTCCAGATTATGAAAATGACACTGACACAGTTCATGAGCAGAGGACCTAAAATGGCTATGTTGAAAATTTGGTGATGATACTCCATAAGATGATTGTGTTACGAGCGTGCATTGGCAGATTGTACGCATGCTCGTACCGTCGTGCATTTGTGATATTTTCAGTCTGCATTTTCACCATTGCCATTTTTCTATACCTCTTGATGAACAGTACAGCCATCATTTCACATATAGGGCTGGATATTCAAAAGGGTTGCACCCTGTGCAATAGGGTTGCGCCTGCGCAAGTCTGAAATGTGCCATTCTGCCATATTCAGCAGGAGGCAGTTGTGCCCCCCAAGTCATGCTGAGCAACAGAGCAATGCTAATGAAGGCATGCTCAACCGGAGGGGGAGGAACCATGCATAAACTGCACAGTCCAATATTCATCCAGGCTGTGCAGAGTTGTGCAGGTGCAACCCCCAACCTGCACCTGCATGACTTTGAGCCAAAAGAAAGGATCAAGTTGAGGGCCACCCACAGGTGAGCTGCTGCATTGCAGGGTGCAACACAGCAGCTGCCACCTATGGGTGACCCTCCACTTCTTCCCTGTGCCTCCCCTGCAGCCCGATCACGGGCATAAGAGTAAACCCCCATACCCGATCGTGGGCACAGAACACACCCCCCCACTGGCCTGATCACGGGCACACCAGAACTGAACTCCCCACTGGCCTGATCATGGGCATAGCATACATGACAACCCCCCACTAGCCCGATCACGGGCATAACATAAATGAACCCCCCACTGGCCCGATCGTGGGCATAATGTGAAACCTCCCCCCTACACTGGCCTGATCGCGGCCATAACGGAGTTCACCCTCCCCCAAAGAGCAATGTCCCTGGTGGTCCAGTGGACCATGAAGCCCGATCGTGGGCATAAGAGTCATCCCCTCCAAAGAGCAATATCCCTGGTGGTCCAGTGGACTGCAAAGCCTGATCACGGGCATAAGAGTCAACCTCCCCAAAGAACAATATCTCTGGTGGTCCAATGGACCAAGAAGCCCGATCATGGGCATTAGAGTCAACCCTTCCAAGGTCCAATTACCCTGGTGATCCTGGTGGCCCCACACCCACCCACCATGGAGCCCCACCACTCCCCCCATCAGCGCGGCGGCAGCACCCAACCGCATGCCGCCCGCTGCCCGCTGACTGACTGCTTGGTGTGGCTGTATGCCCATTGGTTCAGAGCAGAGCCAATGGGCTTGCAGCCCATACTATACAAAGCAGTCAGATATGTGAATGAATGAAATTCATTCACATATCTGAACTGCGCGGTCTGTATAGCTGCACGCCCATTGGCTCTTTCTCTGATCCAATGGGTACAGCCCACCGTGCAGCATCAGTCAGCGGGCAGCAGGCGGCAGGCAGGTGGTGCTGCCATCCGCCGCTGACGGGGAGTGGGGTGGTGGGCTCCATGGGTGGGTGGGGTGTGGGGCCACTAGATCACCAGGGTAATTGGACCTGGGGGTTGGACCTTATGCCCATGATCGGGCTTTGGGGTCCACTGGACCACCAGGGATATTGCTCTTTGGGGGTTGACTCTTATGCCCATGATCAGGCGTAGTACACTGGACCATCAGGGATATTGCTCTTTGGGGGTGAACTCCATTCTGGCCATGATCAGGTCAGTGGGGGTCATTTATGTTATGCCCGCGACAGCCAGTCAGGGGGGTTGTCATGTATGTTATGCCCATGATAGGGCCAGTTGGGGGGGGTTGTCATGTATGTTATGCCCACAATCGGGCCAGTCAGGGGGGATTTACTTCATGCCCACAATTGGGCTGCAGGGGGCATCGCTCCCTGATGGCTGCTGCCTGGCAGGGTGCCAGGTGCAAGTCGTTGGGGATTGGCGCACCTGCATGCTAATGGTATGCAAATGGGGCCATAAGTAGATGCAAATGACCCCCCATGCCTTGCATGAATTATGGCCCCATTTGCATGTCACCTTTTGAATACTAGACATTTGCGCATGGCGCAATGGAACTTGTGCCACCGCATCTTGAATGCTCCACTCTGACCACTTGCGGTGGCACAAGTTCCACTGCACCATGCACAGTGGCTGTGGCCGGGGGGGCAATATTCAAATGAGTTGCTCAATAGCACAACTCCGTTGAATATCACCCCGGCCACACCCCAGCGCAACTTTTTTGAGCAGTGCAAGGGCTTGCGACACAGAATGGCACAGTTTGAATATCCAGCCCATAATGCCCAAAATGTGTTTTTGCACTTCCACTGCATAATAGCGTGGTCACTGTGCGAAATCACTTTTTGGTACACTTTGAGGAAATAACAGTGACACTGTATATGAGCAAAGGTGCTAAAATGCCTATGTTAAAAATTTGGTGCCGGATGACCATTAAATGGCAGCATTGCAAGTGTGTATTGGATAGTTCCCATGCACTCTAGTAGGTTTGCAAATTTTGTATATTTACATGCCACATTTTCAACACTGCCATTTTTTTTCCACCTCCTAGTGAACTGTACAGCTGTTATTTTTCACAGCCTGGCCGACATGTTTTCCCAACCTGCACTATCTAACACCGAGAGGGACACGCTAATGCCTGTCACTCTCTGCGGGGTGGGGGTGGGTTGGCATCAGTTCAATACTGAGTAACTCCTGCACTACCAATCCCAATGACAGCAAGGCAACATTTGGCATTGGCAACTGCTTGTTTCATAATGTCACATAATACATTTTTAAAGTTTCTCACTGCTGTACCACATTGTCTTTAACACTTCTACCCTGTGTCCATGCAGCAGCACACTGATCACCACATTACATGGATCCAACACTGCACTAATGAAGTAAATCTGCTTCTTTTACTCAGATTTTCCCATACTCTAGTTGCAGTATTAGGTTAGTCATCTGAATTTCTTGAAGTTATGATAACTTCCAATCTGTTATTTATACTCTTCCTGTACCTGAAGATGTCTGGCATGTCTGTTGACTACATTTTGCCTGCTAATGTGTAAATATGTAGGTTAGTAAGTGTACATATAGGCCGTGTTCTGCAAGACAGAATTGTTTAAATTTCCCTGTTGTGGGCAGTTAGTTCCCAGAACTTAAGTCTATGAACATACAATTCTGAATGACAGCTTGTTCATGGTGTTTCGCTGAATCAATGTAATATCAGTAACTAAATTATTTGAAACATTTATGTGTGTAGAGGGGCTGAATTAGAACTTGAAAACTGTTTCTTTTCAAACAATCATGAAAGTGATCATGATGATGTATGCATAAAAGTATCTTAAGATAGTGTTTGTGTGAAGGTAGTTTCATATTCTATTGCAGAGATGACTAGACATTATAGCCAGACATGGTAAAGTTTCAATTCTCATGCATGATGAGGATCTACTTTAACTGTATGGGACTGTACTGTTTATTATGTTAAAGCATCTAGATACTGAATATTTATGTCTAGTCAATAAAAGAGAAGAATAGCATATTAAACCAAAAGTTACTACTAGTTTTTTTATGCTGTCATCTAATGAGATAATGTAGTTAAAGTATTATACATGAACAGACAAGACAACAACGTACATTCGCATCAGACTTCTATATATTATCATTAGTGCCAAATTAATGTATTAATGATACTGCAGTAGCTAGGAAATATTTAACATTGAATGACTGAAAGTCCATCACTGTTTTTTTAGTCTCGTTTATTGATTTATTTATTTTGACTCTTTGTAGGGCACCGGTGAGAAAGAAGATGTACTGGCCACTGCCGTTGCTATCGTAGGCTCGAGCGCGAGGTTGCTGATCTGAGGAAAGACAATGTTGTGCTCCTTAAAGGACATCAGAAAATGCTGTCCTTCTTGGAGGTGCAATAACGGAATGTCAACCTCATGCTTGAGCCCGTGGTAGCAGCGGCTGACGGCAGTGTGGCCAGTACTAGTGCTTCACCTACAGCAGCACCACCTGTTCCCACCAGCTTCCCTGGGACGAAGTGACCACCCTTCTCAGTAGTCTGGTATCTCCTCTGGAGGGCACAACAGCTTCCACTTCCTTTGCATCTCCATATCAAATCCAGTTTCCAGCTTGGATTGCCTCAAGCATCACACACACCTCTCGCAAGTCTTGGCTAAAGACTTTTTTTGTACAAATATTTTCTGTGGTATTTTATTGTTTGTTATTTTTTAACTTAACTAAAGAGATTTTTTTTGAAAAGTATTTATTTTTGTATGAAAAGAATACAAAGTTTCTAAACTATATTTTTGTTATTTTTTCATAGAAAATTTGTATATAAAATATTTTTGTATGTTTTTATCAAAATAAATTTATTTTTGTTGACATTTGCTTTTAAATATCTGTAATATTTTTCTACAAATACATAAATAGTTAATTTGTACTCTTTTGTGTTTGTTGTGTTATTGTGTTGTGGGGACGTTTATTTGCAATATTTGTGAGAAAGATTTGCACAACTGTTATTTCATCATTTGATGAAACATTATACCACACTCATGTGGTATTACACTTGTGGTTCTCCATAGAAGTTACTGAAATGTGTGACAATGGTACCATGCACCATCTGTGGCAAAATACCGTTGTTTCATATACCTTGTGCTACAGTATGTCTCTATGTGCATCATAATGAAGATGAGTATGTCCCCCCAGTACAACAGTGACATTTCCATAGTGGTGCAGTACACCAATCACTGTGTGATTGTATTGATCAGTATCTCATAAAATACTGTAACACACTGGTGATTTTGTGTGCTCACACCCAAGTCATCTAGTGAACCCCACTGACCCACTCCCACCCCTTTTCACCTGGTTGGTGCCACCACCTCACTTGGTTGCTACCCCAATGCCTGTCAAATGACAAGTTAGTAGGGTAACATACCCATTTGTTCACAGGATGACCTAATGACTATCCACCTCATATCATATACTCTATTCAGATATGTTAATTAATTCATTTACATATCTGTTATGAGTAGTAGGGCATGGGCTGCATGTCCATTGGTTGATGTTGATAAACAATGGTTGTTTAACTCTACTGACCTGTTAGTTGGTGGGCGGCAGGGTGGAAGCCGGGTGCACTACTGCCATCTGTCAAGTGTCGCAGAGTAAATAATGGTGTTAGGATTCATTGTCAGGTGTGCTCTGGTGTATGATACACCATCAGGGCTTTAGGGGTATTTTATGAGGTACAGATGTTCATGATTAGCCATCAACCGGCCCCCTGGATCATAAATAATATTGTACTTTGTAGTAATGTATTAATGATGACTGTGATTGGGCTCACTGCACTACACTACACCAGGAGGGCTATTGCACTTTTGGGGGGTGGATTAATAATGCCTGTTATTGGGTCACAACAATACACTGAACTATGTGTAATATTGCATATTTTTGTGGGTGTTCATGAATCCCTCTGACTAGGGTGCATGCAGTGTTGTTCCTTATGACTGGTGACTGTGAGGGCGCCACCCACAACTTCTCAGAGAATAGTACTTCTGTATGCTAGTCTCATGCAAATTGGGCTGTAATAAGATTTAAATGTTTCTCTGTGTGTCTTGTAGAGACTATGAACCCATTTGGATGTCCCATTGTGAATATGTGAGAAGCAGTGCATGGTGCAATGCCACTTCCACTAGCGGGTCTGCATGATACACTCTGGACACTTGTGTTGTAGCAGTACTACTACAACATGCACAGTTAGGGTACCAAGGCTGTGATATTCAAACTACTACACCATAGTGCAGGTCTGTCGAATGTCACCAGGACACAACCCTGTGCAAGCAACTTCTGGTGAACCGAGGCTTGTGTCATACCTGGAACACTTTGAATATTCACCCCATACAGTGCTACATTCATCATGTGTCTGAAGAGTAGTTGCATTGAATGCACAAAGAAAAAGAGTAACACGCTGCAACATAAAAAATAAATAATGCAATAACAATGAAAAGTGAAAATTAATAGAGTAATATAAAAAAAAATATGGTTCACATTGAAGTACTGTTAGTGTAAATAACAGAAAATAGTACTACAAGAGTTACAATATTCCTCATCTTGGTACATTTTCAGTATGTATGTGCAGTACTCTTAGAACAATAAATCATATACTACAGTTAGTAATACTTCTCAAAAAGACAGGATATTTATGGCAAAAAAACTCCGTTTAATGCATCAGTTAGGGTTGTTCCACAGTGACAAAAGTGAGGAAATTCGGTGTTAGGGTTGAAAACCCTAACTCTGAATTCACCCCCTCCAGCACCACACACACACAGACACACACACACATGCAAGTATGAGGGAGGACCAAGGCAACCACGACCAATGACAGACAACCAGCAGCAGGTGACAGAAATAACAAACAATTGTCTAAATACTACGAGACATCCCACCCACCTGACCAGGTACTGCATGCTCAGTGGAGATCAACAGCAAAACTGAGGCCATGTACACCAAATGCACCATCCCTGATTGCAGCTGCACACAGCGTATCACACTTAGTAGTTGCATGGCCTTACCTACGATGCCCATGCCACACCACATGTGGTGGGCCACCTGAAACAATATAGTTGAGCAAAACCAAAGAGTAGTACAGCTATAATATCTCTCATTATAAAAAGGGTCTGAGAAATGCAGCTTTCTGATTAGCTGTAAACATTCTATCAGCCTTATGTTTAGTTTTTATTAGCATACATGTAGAGCCTAACCATATGATGAACATGGTTTAATGTTGTAAAAAAAACAGTTTTATCATGATAGCAATAAGCCACTCCCAGGTATTATGTTAATGGCCAGTTTATCACTGTCTAGCGACATGTGGCACTCAGCTACACCTCATTCAACATTAAAGCACTATAGGGTGATTAACAGACCATTTAACATAACCTTTGGTCATCCCTTATTGCTTAATGACCTTCATGTGTAGATACTCTCCCCTCTGCTAGACACTGCAGGAGCTTTGCAACACAGTGTGTGACCCAGTTACACCATGCAATGTCTAGTTACTGGAGAATAGCTGTGAATATGAACTCATGAAGATGAACAGCGTAACTTAATCATTACAGTTATCGAAACCTTAGTGTGATTATAACTGACAGTCAGTGATAGAGAAAAAACTCTGCTGTCCTATTACACTTATCCCATTGTGAGTTAAATCAATACTGAAAGACATTCTATTTATATGTACAGTATACCTACTTGATTCGTGTTGTAGCACAATTAACATAGTTATCACTTTGATAGCATCAGTGACAGAATTGTGTCAAACCCAAACACTAGGCATACAGACTGAGTATGAAACAACTGTTAAAAAAAATTAGCCTCTGTACATAAGTGGCATAGATCACACATTGTAACAATAGTAAATGTATCTGTATTTCAATAAGTTAGTCATCACAGATGCAATGACATTGTCTTTATCAGGTACAACATACTTACTAAGTGGCCACAGGAAAATCTATCCTACAGACATGTCTGATACACCTATGCCATTGTTGCTTCAGTAATGCTATGATATTAAGTAGTTGCTTGGCCTGATGCATGCAATTACACTGTTTCTTACAAAGAATACTTACTGCATCGTTGGTATTCAAACACACTGAAGGTATATGTATGTACATCAGCAGTACACCTTCATCACTAAGAATGCATCTGATACTGGCAGTCAGAATTTCACAGCATTGAACATGCAATGATTTTTCATACATTTACATCAGCCTCTCAATCTTCAGTAAACAGTAGCAGTAAATGTACTATTATGTAAATCACATACTAAATGCAACACTACATTTATCTTGACCATGGCTGTGTCTTCTAATTAATGAATGTAGTTCTTGCAATTTATGTATACTCACTAGTGTTAAAACCTTTGTACAACTGTGATCATGCACCTTCATAATTTATATTGAGAAAAGGCACAGTACCAGGTCTGGTGTGCTGTGGGACATCGGTAGGTAAGGCCATGCAACTACTAAGTGTGGTACGTTGTGTGTAGCTGCAATCAGGGATGTGTATGTTTGGTGTACATGGCCTCAGTTTTGCTGTTGATCTCCACTGAGCATGCAGTACCTGGTCAGGTGGGTGGGAATGTCTCGTAGTACATTTAGACAATTGTTTGTTATTTCTGTCACTTGCTGCTGGTTGTCTGTCATTGGTCGTGTTGCCTTAGTCCTCCCCATACTTGCATATGTGTGAGTGTGTGTGGTGCTGGGGGGGTGAATTCAGAATTAGGGTTTTCAACCCCTTAACTCCGAATTTCCTCACTTTTGTCACTGTGGAGCAACCTAACTGATGCATTAAATGGAGTTGTTTTTGCCATAAATATATATATATATATATATATATATATATATATGTACCAAATCTCTGTATACTATCATCATAGTATCATAGTAGTCACAAAGCACATATAGACTTTCATCCTTGATTGCTTGCAAAATTTTTTCTATTTTATCAATTTAATTAACTAAAAACTTGTTACTACTGTAATCATCCAGTCTTACCTTAAAAATGTCCAAAGTTGAACTATTAACTATATCGTGAGGAAGAGAGTTCCACCTTGAAACAACTCTCTGGCTGAACCACTGTTTCCTTTTTTGAGAATTCCACTTTTGCTGTTTAATTTGTCTACAATGAGATCTAGTAATAATTTCTAACAGTTAATTCAAGCCCCAAATCTTCTCTAAGAACAGTGTCTTGAAATGATCTGTAAACTAAGATCATATCGCCCCTCCATCTTCTATAAGCCATAGAATACAGATCCAACCCAACCAACCTATCCTCATATGTCAATTCTTAAATCCCGATACTGATCAAGTGGCCCTACGTTGCACTCTCTCTACTCTTGCAATCTCGCCCTTAGTATAAGGGGCCCAAACCTGGGAACAATACTCCAAGTGAGCTCTAATCCAATGATCCATACAGTGGGACCACAACCTCTCTGCTTCTACTTACTATATGTTTCAGTATACAGTTAAGAGCTCTATTAGCATTTTTAATAGTCTGGTCACAATGAGCAGAAAATGAAAGATCATTTTGTATAATAACCCCCAAGTCCCTCTCCTGTGTCACACATTTTAATTGTTTATTGTTGACAGTGTAGTTGAGTTCCAAATTTTTCTTACCCATATGTAATACAATACATTTATCCTCATTTAGCATAAGTTTATGTTCTAGTGTCCACTTCTCAATATATTTGAGTGCTTCCTGAAGTCCAATATAATCTGAAGGTGAATCTAATACTGCTCCCATTCTACAGTCATCGGCAAACTTGGTTATCCATACATTTCCCTTGTTATATTGTAACGTTGATATATATAAATTGAACAGGCAAGGGCCCATCACTGAGCCCTGAGGGACCCCACTTGTCACAGGAAGCCAATCAGATAACTGTCCATTAATCACAACTCTCTGCCTCCTAAAATTCAACCAGTCCGATATCCAATTTACAAAAGTCCTATTTATATTTAGTTCAAAAGGGATTTAATTAGTTCATCATGAGGTAATTTATCAAAAGCCTTGGAAAAATCCAACTGGATAACATCAGCTGATCTACCCTGATCCAAAACATTACTAACTTTTTCATAAAAACTCAACAAGCTGGTTTGACATGATCGTGACTTTGTAAACCCATGTTGGCTACGATCAACAAGATCATTTATAGATACATGATCCTGAATATGGTCTTTTATAATACTTTCAATAATTTTCCCAAGTGTAGATGTTAGACTTACTGGTCTGTAGTTACCAGGGGAATCCCTCTTACCCTTTTTAAAAATGGGGACTATGTGAGCTTCCCTCCATTTACTAACAACCTCACCTCTATCCAATGATTCTTGAAAAATAAAGGCTAATGGGTAGCTATTACCTCTGCAATTTCAAATCAGTCTTGGATGTATATTGTCTAGCCCAGGGGATTTGTTGATCTTAAGTTTCTTTAACCTATCCCACACATCTTTTATGTCAATGTTAATCTGTTTATCATTTTTTGTATTGTGTTTACTGTTAATTGTTACAGCACATTTAGGATTAAATACAGTAGAAAAATATTGATTTTGAACCTCAGCCATTTCCTTATCATTTAATAAGTTGCTGCTATCATCCTTGAAGGGACCTACTCTTTGTCTATTCCCTTTTTTGTTATTGATGTATGCATAAAAGGCTTTATAATTATTTTTACTTCTAGTTGCTAATTTAATTTAAAAATTAGATTTAGCGACCCTTATTAATTTCTTTACATATTTAACCTGTTTTTTGTACTTTGGCATTAGGTTTAGATCAAGTTTTGCTAATCTGTACAATTTATGTTTTACATTTATCTGCCTTTTAATTTTGCAAGTTATCCATTTAGGGGAAGCACCCAATTTAGAATTTTTTCTTGTGAATGGTATATTTGCATCTGCAATGTCTTTTATTTTATCCACTAGGATGTACCACATTTCATCCAACATTAACCCAGAAAAATCTAATTTCCAATCCCACAAAAGTAATACCTGTCTAATTTTATGAAAATCCACTTTATTAAAATTGGGAATTTTTATATTACTTCCCTGCTGAGTAACTAATTCATTTAATTGGAAAAAAATGGTGTTATGATCACTATTTGAGATTGGAGGACCAACCTCAGTGACATTTAGTCTAGATCCCATATTTGAAAGAACGAGATCCAAAATATTGTTAAATCTCGTATTTTCTAAAACTAATTGATCCAAGCCCAGTTGATTGAAGCTTTCCAAATAATTCCTTTCATTTAGACTAGATGATGTCTGGTTTATCCAATCTATTTCTGGGAGATTAAAGTCACCTGTTATGATAAGGTTATCAGCTGAATCAATATGGTCCAGATAATTTAAAATATCTACATCCTGCTCCCTATTTGTGGAAGGGGGACTATACATGGCCCACAACATAATTTTAGAAGCATTTGGAGGCAAAATTTTAACAGACAGATGTTCAATGCTAAGCTTACCATCATGAATTTCCATGTTTGGAACAGATTCATGTACATAAATTGCTACACCACCACCCTTTCTATGTAATCTGGATTTCTGATACAAATTAAATCCTGTAATATTTCTGTCCCATGTATCATCTTCCTCCCACTAGGTTTCTGTAAGGATTGCTATTTTAATATTTTTATTCCTCATAAGGAGTTTGAGTTCATCAAATTTACCATCCAAACTTCTCACATTTAATAATAAGCAATTTGCTGGTTCCAAATCTGTATTTGATGTACTGGCAGTGGAATCTATCTTAGGATATTTCCCATCCCCCACTTTACCCAGTTTAAATGTTTCTCAATGATTTTATTATATGTATTTCTTAAGACCCTTTCACCCATCTTGTTTAAGTGAAGTCCATCATTTCTATATAGTAATCCACTTTTAAAGATACAACCAGTGTCGATGAATCCTATTTTATGTTCAACACAGAACCTACGTAGCATACAATTTACGGAAAATTTACTATCCTCGTATTCCCCTACCCCCCAGGTTGCACCGGGTGAAGAGAAACTTGTTGCTCAGTGTACCTTCCTGGTGAAAACATTTCAATAAAAAAATCAATACAATTCCCTTACAAGACATCACTGTGGGGGTGTGGCCACACATAGAAAACTGGAGGACAAAGTGATGCTAAAACATAACATAAAATGATTATGACAGATTTTTTTACTAAAGAAATTACAGCTTCAACATCTGAAGTATAGGCAGCAATGGCATACTATGTGAAAAAGGCATCTACAAAACCTCACAAAATCACTTTAAAGTGCAAAAGTTAATGCTCACTAATGCCATCTAAAGGGCAGTCAGTGAATTACACAAGTTCAATTATAATTTATACACTTACCCTGGCTAGAACTGATTCATCCTGTCATCTGATGGCCAGTCACTAAATTACAAATGAGTTCCATTAAAAACTATACATGTACCTGGCTGGAAGTTATCCCTCCAGCCATCTATAGGGCAGTTGCTAAATTACACATGAGATATGTTATAAATTATACACTTACCTGGCTAGAACTGATCCCTCCTGCCACCTGCAGAAAGTCACTGAATTACACATGAGTTACATTAAACATAATAGCAGGCCCACCATTCACTACTCCAGCAACCCAGGGTTGAAAACAAAACTAAGACATCAAAGGTCTGATGGGGTAGAAGGTTTGAGTATGCCTGGGTAGGGCAATTCAATGACACCACTCAATTACTGTCACCAGAGGCCACAGGGACTGTAAAGCAGGAGGTGTGACTGTTCAATGTATTGGAAGGACTATGAGGAGCTCAGTGTGAATACATGTGCATGAATATGCACAGAGACAAGCCATCATGACCTGAGGTGATGGAACACAAAAATCCAGGAGGAAAAAGAATACTGGGCAGCATATTCTTGAGCCTCATGTTGCTGCAGGCCTAGGTGTCCAGTAGATATTATTTCCTTTGGCCTTGCCTCAGGGCCCACCATGAAGGGCTTAACCATTTAATATTTGGGTTAGGCACTTGATGAGGATTGGAACCTGCCATTTATAATTATAGCTGACAGGAGCACCTGAGAGCGGCAAAGGTGTGTTTTATGTATGGGGCTCAGACAGGCTGCTTCTGACTGGTTTCCACTAATTGATTCTACAACACAGGAACACCTGGGTGAAAAGAAGATACTTGCCTATTTCAGAAGTATTGTCAGCCAATAGTTTTTGTGGAGTCTTTGAGAAATGGTGTGGCAAGTTTTGAGCAAGTGTGTTAACAGTTTACAGTCATAAGGCACCTATGTGGACAAGAAGAAGACTGCGTTGAAACACACTGAACTAGGAGCCCTTATTGCTTCCTTGACCCCAAAAAGAGACCAGCACAATCTTGGTTGAGTGCTGTGGAAAGTTTACCTTAATTTTCCTCTAGTTTTAGCTGTGGACTGAAGGGGTGGAGGGTTTTTACTGCTTTAGTTTGAACAGTTCCACTGCTAAGTTTTAGGGGGCCGAAATATTAAATTTCTCTGTGATAGTCTGTTGGGGAAGGAAGTGAAATTACTGATTTCCTTGAGCTAAGCTGCTGGGTAAGGGCAGAATTTACAAATTTTCATTTGCTTTTTTTGAATTTATAGGAGGTTGGAATACTGCTTATTTGCTTGTAAGGTTGCGAGTTGATTTTCAAAACTACTTTTGTTTTTTTGGTGACATTTTGCATCAGAATATTTTGATACAGCTAGGAATTCACTAGTAGCTCAGCTGCTGATGGTTGTATTGTTTCATTTGAGATCTGCTGTTCAGTAGGGTGTGTTTTGTATATTGGATCCAGGCAGGCTGCTTCTGGCTGATTTTCACTGATTGATTCTACAACACAGGACCACCTGGATTATCCCACCCTTCCTCCCATCCCAACCATCCCCAGTTCGTCTACCTATAGAAACACAGAAACATAGAAACATAGAATTTGATGGCAGATAAGGACTGCTTGGCCCATCTAGTCTGTCCATTTTCCTACCTAACAGATAAGCTGCAGATCTTAGTTAACCAACAGCTTACTTCCTCATACCCCCCACTAGGACTGCCTTATGTCTGTCCCATGCATTCTTGAATTCCCCTACTGTTCTTGACTCCATGACCTCCTCAGGGAGGCTGTTCCATGCATCCACAACCCTCATGAAAAATACTTCCTTACATTACCTCTGAGCCGTCCCCCATTATCTTCAAATTGTGCCCCTTGTTCTTGCACATCTCTTTTCTGAAAGATGCTACCCTCTTGGACTTTGTTGATTCCTTGAGGTACTTGAAAGTTTCTATCATATCCCCTCTCTCCCTTCTTTCCTCAAGGGTATACACATTAAGCTCCTTTTGTCTTTCTCCGTATGTCTTCTGGTGCAGACCCTGCACCATTTTGGTTGCTCTCCTCTGGACAGCCTCCACTCTCTCTGTGTCTTTACAGAGATGGGGTCTCCAGAACTGCACACAGTACTCCAGATGGGGTCTCACCAACTGTCTGTACAGAGGGATAACAACTTCTTGTTTTCTGCTATTGATGCCTCTTCCTATGCATCCCAGTATCCCCCAAGCCTTCCTTACTGCCTTCTCACATTGCTTGCCTACCTTCACATCATCTGATATAATTACTCCCAGGTCCCTTTCCATTTTTACTGTTGTCAGTATCTCACCCCCCATTGTGTACTCTTCCCCTGGGTTTTTGTTTCCCATGTGCATTACCTTGCACTTCTTTGCATTGAACCTGAGCTGCCATACATTTGACCATTCCTCCAACCTTGCCAAGTCCCTTCTCATCCTTTCCACTCCATCTTGTGTATCAACCCTGTTACAGATCTTTGTGTCATCTGCAAAGAGACATACTTTTCCTTCCAGTTCCTCTGCAATGTCACTTATAAAGACATTAAACAGGACTGGTCCCAGTACTGAACCCTGCAGTACCCCACTAGTAACCCTTCTTTCTTCACTGTGTACTCCATTTACTACTACCCTTTGCGTCCAGTTGTCTAGCCATTTTTTTTATCCAGGCTACCACCTTGGGGCCCACTCTAAGGCTGGCTAACTTGTGTATTAATCTTTTGTGTGGGACTGTATCAAATGCCTTGCTAAAATCTAGGTAGGCCATGCCCACAGCCCCTCCCTGGTCTACTACTGGTCACCCAGTGAAAGAAATCTATTAGATTCATCTGACATGACCTTCCCATCATGAATCCATACTGCCTTGGTTCCTGTGCCCCACTGGCCTCTAGGTATTCAACAATTTTTTCCTTCAGAAGTGATTCCATCATTTTCCCTACCACTGAAGTCAAACTAACTGGTCTGTAGTTTCCAGTCTCTGTCCTGCTCCCACTTTTATGAAGAGGAATCACATCTGCCCTCCTCCAGTCCTCAGGTACCACTCCATCCTCCCATGATTTGTTAAAGAGAGTAGTCAGCGGTGTCACTAGTTCTACCCTAAGTTCTTTTAGAATTCTTGGGTGAATCCCATTGGGCCCTATTGCTGTGTCCACCTTCAATTTTAATAGTTCTTTCAGAACCCTTTCTTCTGTAAATGGACTGGTATCGACCCCCGTCTTCAGAGTGTTTCTCTGGTTTGGTTTAGGTACCTTCCCCTTCTCTTCCTTTGTGAATACTGAGCAGAAATATTAGTTCAATATTCCTGCCTTTTCACTGTCCCCCTCTACCCACATTCCCTTCCCTTTATTAAGCCTCAGTCTCCCTCCTTTAATCTTTCTTCACTCCCTAATGTACCTATAAAAGGTCTTATCCCCCTTCTTAACAGAATTGGCTATCCTTTCCTCGGTTTGGGCATTTGTTATTCTGACTGCCTTCCCAGCCTCTTTCTGCTTTAACTGATAAAGTTCTCTGTCCTGCTCCTTCTGTGTTTCCTTATATTTTCTGAATGCTATCCTTTTCTCCTTAACCTTCTCTGCCACCTCTTAAGAGAACCATAGCATTTTTTTCCTTCATTGTGTTTTATTGATTTGCTTTACACAAAGGCTTGTTGCCTCTGTGATGGCTGTTTTGATTACTCCCCATTGTTCCTACACCCCTCCTTCTTGCCTGTTTGCTAGTGCTTTTCTAAGGCACTCTCTCATTTTCCCAAAGTTAGCCCTCCTAAAGTCCAACACTCTTGCTTTTGTATGGCTTGATTGTATGGCTGTGTTTATCGTGAACCACACTGTTTGGTGGTCGCTTGTTCCCAGATGACTACCCACTTCTAAATCTGAGATTCTTTCTCTGTCCTCATTTGAGAGTACCAGGTCTAAGATTGCTCCCTTCTGAGTGGGTTCCAATACTAGCTGTCTGAGGCATACCCCCTGTAGGGCATCAAGAATGACCCACTCTTGGATGTGCATGCAGAAAAGGTGCTCCAGTTAATATCTGGCATATTCAGGTCCCCCATCAACAATATCTCCCCTTTTTCTGCCATTCTAAGGAAGCCTTCTATCATTTCCTTGTCCGTTTCCTCCCCTGAGATGGGGGTCTGTATACAACCCCCGTGCAGATTGTGGTGCCATTTCCTGTCTCCAGGGTGACCCATAATGCCTCATCTGCTCCCTGCTTACTCTTCAGTTCTGTTGCTTTGATCCCTTCCTTTACATAGAGAGCTACTCCTCCTCCTCTTTTACCCTCCCTGTCCCTCCTGTAGATTGTGTATCCTGGTATGTTGAGGCAATAAACAAGAAGATGCGACAACACCTTGCCCTGAAACAAGAAAGGGAGGGGAGAACCACATTTGGCAGCCAGGCAGCTCTGGATAATCTGGGTAAATATCGTTTTGAGATTGCTATTGTATCAAAGTAAAAAAAAATGTAAATATGTTTTTTGCATGGTATATTAGAAGTTCCTGGAAAATAGTCACCAGGAAAAGAGTTACGGTACTAAGGAGAAGGGAGGTTCCCTAACAGCAATCAGGGCAGACAGAAACAGGGCAGAAAGGGATTGTGTTGGGAGTGGTGTAGTGCAATGGATGTGGGGCAGCATTCTTCAGATGGATTTTCTAGGAACTGTGGTGCTGTCCCATCTGAGGCATCTCTCAGGAAGGAGGGTGGAGATTGCCAGCCTCAAGGCCAAGCTAGCTAGGTTTCAGGGAATCTACTCCCCCACCCAGGGTCCACCAAGTCTACACCCACTACCTCAAAGGTGGACCAGAAATATGAGTGGGTGTACTACAGTGGGCTCAGGGAGGGTGAGGTGTGTGGATCAAAAGGTCATCCCCCACCCAGTGCAACTGAAGAACAACTATGCAGTTGTGGAGGAGCTGGAGGATCCCACAGTGTCACCTGAAGTTGCAACCGGGGGGGTTAGCTAGTTCTCCACAATACAGCCCCACAGGCAGGTGATAGAGGACCCCAAAGGAACAGGAAGCTTCTCCTAGTTGAGGACTCTATAGTCCAGAGAGTTGATTTGGGACAGGTACAGTGGAGGAAATGGATATAAAATGTCTACCAGGAAGAACAGCTCAGAGGAATGGTGAGAGGATCAAGAGAATGACTATGGCAGAAGAGAGGTTGGGGAGCTTGATGTCATTGTCCATCTGGAGAAAAATGACCTCGCAATGAACAGGGCAGGGATAGATAGGATGCAGGAGTTCAGGGAGTTGGGGAGGCATCTTGGGCAGGTAGTAAGCTCTGTGACCTTCTTGGAGTTGCTGCCTGCCCATGGCAAGGGGAGGTAAGGAATCTCTACACCAGGGACTTCAATGCTTGGCTGGAGAACTGGTGTAGAGAGAAGGGTTTTGAATTATTGGGGACTGAAGACCCACTTGGACTAATGGGACCTGTACAAGGGCAAAGGCATACATCTGTCCATTGTCCTCAGTTCCTCAGTGAATGGTTTAAATGCTTCATTGTCAAGCATTTAAACTAGATGGGGGTGGAAAGAAGCAGACAGAATCCAACTGCCCACCTCCACAGAATAGTGCAATCAACATGGAGGATAATACAGTCATGCTATAACCAGAGGCAACTAAATTCATAGAGGGGGTAACAGTGTAGGACAGGAGGAAGGGGGTTAAAATGGGAAGGAAAAACAGTAGAGGCAAAAAGGCAAAAGGGGAGTGATAAAAGGAGAAGCTGCAAAACATGGAAGGCCATGTATACAACTGCCCACAGCCTAGGAAATTAAATCTCAGACCTGGTGACCTTCATGGCAGAGGCTGACCTGGATATTGTAGCTCTTACTGACATGAGGTATACCAGAAACCAAGACTGGGATGTGGCAATACCAGGTTATATTCTGTTTAGGACAGATAGGGAGGGTAAAACAGGAGGGGTGGGGAGGAGTGGCTCTTTATGTCAAGAAGGAATTTGAGCAACTGAAATACAGGGACTGCAGGAGAGGCAGAGGAACTGTGGGTCACCCTTGAGATGAGCAATAGTACAGCTATTCACACATGAATAATATATAGACCTCCAGCACAGAAGGAAGAAGAGGACTGGGTTCTAATGGAATCCATCCACACAATGGCAGCTAAAGGAGAAGTGCATCTGGTTGGTGATTTCAGTCTGCCAGATGTAGATTGGAGCATCCCAGCTGCTGCATCAGCAAGGAGTAGGAACATCCTGTACTAGTGAAACGGGCAGGAGTTAGGCAGATAGTACTCAAGCATACATGGGAGGGTGCAATTGTGGACCTGATACTCACCAATGGGGACAGAATTGCAGAAGTAAAAGTGGACCAACACCTGGGGTCCACTGATCATCACATGGTGTGGTTCATTATGACTACAGTGTCAAGCCACACAAAGGCGACGGTCCTAGATTTTAGGAGGGTGGACCTTATTAAGATAGGGTTGTGTCTCAAGGGTGCCTTGGCAGGGAGGGATGAATGGGAGGGAGTTGAGAAGCAGTGAGCACATCTGAAAGAGCTATAGTGGAGATGATAAACCTTTATATTAGGCAAGTAAATGAGGGCAAGAGGAAGAGAAAATCACTAAGGTTCTCAAAGAAAGTGGCTGTGAAGGTAAGGGCAAAAAAGATGGCTTTCAAGAAATACAAGGAATCAGAAGGAGGATATGGTAGTGTACCTGGATAAGCAGAAGGAGGCAGGGAAATAGTCAGGAGTTCAAAGGTATGAACAGAGGGAAAAATAGCACAGGAGGTAAAACAAATGGGACAAAACTTTTTTATAGGTACATTAGTGAAACTGAAAAAAACAGGGGTGGTATTGTAAGGCATGAAGAGGAAGAGAACCTGGAAAAAGGATCAGTACTGAAGAAATATTTTTATTCTGTATTCACAGAGTAAGGAGAAGGTAAGGGACCACAGCTAGGCAACATGAGTAAATACGGGCAAGAGGTGGACACCAGTCCACTTACAGAAGACAGATTCATAAAAGAACTCACAAAACTGAAAGTGGACATAGCAGTCGGACTGAATGAAATACATACTACTATATTAAGAGAACTACGGGAGGTGCTGCCATCAACACTGGCAGCCCTGTTCAATGAATCACTCAATATGGGACTGGTTCCAGAGGACTGTAGGAGGGCAGATGTCCCTCTTCACAAATGTGGTAGTAAGGAGGAGGCTGGAAACTATAGACCAGTCAGCCTCACCTCAGTAGTGGGGAAAATTATGGAATCACTACTTAAAGAAACGATTGTGGAACACCTTGAATCCAGTGAAGCACAGGATCTGAGATGGCATGGATTAACAGTGGGAATGTCATGTCAAACAAATCTAACTAAATTCTTTGACTGGGTGACTAGGGAAGTGGATCAGGGAGAAGCAGTAGATATGGCCTACTTGGATTTCAGTAAGGATGTCGATACCATTCCACATAGAAGACCTGCAAACAAGTGGGGTAGCCTAGGAGTTGATCACAAGGTGGTAAACTGGGTTAGGAACTGATTGAGTGATAAAAGACAGAGGTTGGTGGTAAATAGAGCTCAATCTGAGGATAGGAGGGTCACCAGTGGGGAGCCACAAGGACAAGTTCTGGGACCATTCCTGTTTAATGTCTTCATAAGAGATATTGAGGAGGGGCTAGAAGGGAAGGTGTGCCTCTTTGCTGGTGACAATAAGATCTAGAACAAGGTGGACATTCCAGAAGGGGTGGAAAAAATGAGGAGGGACCTAGGTAAACTGGAGGATTGAAACATAGGAGCATAGAGACATAGACTTTGATGGCAAATAAGGACCGCTTGGCCCACCCAGTCTGCTCATTTCCCCTACCGATTGGATAAGCTGCAAATCCAAGTTAACCAACAACCTACTTCCTGCTACACCCCTCTCCAAAACTTATCTTATGTTTGTCCCATGCATTCTAAAACTCCCCCACTGTTTTTGACACCACATCTTCCTCAGGAAGGATGTTCCATGCGTCCATCACCCACTCCATGAAATATACTTGCACACATTGCCCCTGAGCTGTCCCCCCTCTATCTTCAAATTGTGCTCCCTTGTTCTTGCATATATATTTTTTAGACATATGCTACCCTCTTGGACTTTGTTGATTCCCTTGAAGAATTTGAAAGTTTTTATCATGTCCCCCCCTCTCTCCTTTCATCAAGGGTATGCATATTAAGCTCCTTTAGTCTCTCTTCACATGGCTTCTGGTACAGACCCTGCATCATTTAAGTTGCCCTCCTCTTGAGCACCTCCATCCTGCCTATGTCCTTGTGAAGATGGGGTTTCCATAACTGCACGCAGTACTCCAGATGGGGTCCCACCAATTGCCTGTACAGAGGGATAACAACCTCTTGTTTTCTACTGGTGATGGCTCTCCCTATGTATCCCAATATCCCACCAGCCCTCCTTAATGCCTTCTCACATTGCTTACCTACTTTTGGGTCATCTGATATGACTACCTCCATGTCCTTTTCCATTTTTGATGTTGTTAGTACCCCCTTCCCCATTGTATACTCTTCTTCTGGGTTTCTGTTTCCCAGGTGCATTACTTTGCACTTCTTTGCATTGAATCCGAGTTGCCATACTTTTCATCATTTCTCCAACCTTGTTAAGTCCCTTCTCGTCTTTTCCACACCCCCCCACATGTATGAACCCTGTTGCAGATCTTTGTGTCATCTGCAAAGAGGCATACTTTTCTTTCCAGTCCCTCTGCAATGACACTTATAAAGACATTAAAGAGGATTGGTCCAAGTACTGAACCCTGTGGTACCCCACTAGTAACTCCCCTTTCTTTGGACTGAACTCTGTTTACTATTACCCTCAGTGTCTTGTTATCCAGCTAATTTTTTTACACAGGCTACCGCCCAGGGACCCACTCCCAGGCTGGCTAACTTGTTTATTAATCTTTTGTGTGGGACTGTGTCAAGTGCCTTGCTAAAGTCTAGGTAGGCAATGTCCAGAGCCCCTCCGTGGTCTACTACTTTGGTCATCCAGTCCAAGAAATCTATGATATTTGTCTGTCATGACCTTCCCGTTGTGAATCCATGCTGCCTTTGGTCCTGTGCCCTGCTGGCCTCTAGGTACTCAACAATTCTTTCTTTCAGAAGTGATTCCATCATTTTTCCTACCACTGAGGTCAAACTAACAGGTCTATAGTTCCCTGCCTCTGCCGTGCTCCCACTTTTGTGAAGAGGAATCACATCTACCCTCCTCCAGTCCTCAGGTACCACACCATCCTCCCATAGTTTGCTAAAAAGGATACTCAGTGGTGTCTGAGGTGAATCCTGTCAGGCAACATTGCCTTACCCACTTTCAGTTTTAGAAGTTCTTTCAGTACCCTTTCTACTGTGAATAGGCTGATATAGACCCCCCTATCCAGAGTGCTTCTATTGACTGGTTCAGGTAGCACCCCTCCTCTTCTTTTGTGAATACTGAGCAGAAGTATTCATTCAGGATCCCTGCTTTTTCACTGTCACCCTCTGTCTGCCCCATCCCCTTTATTAAGCCTCACTATCCCTTCCTTGATCTTTCTTTGCTCCCTAATATGCCTATAAAAGGTTTTATCCCCTTTCTTAACTGAGTTGACAATCTTTTCCTTAGTTTGGGCCTTTGCTATTCTGACTGCCTTCCCCATTTCTTATTGCTTTAAATGGTATAGTTCTCTGTCCTGCTCCTTTTGTGTTTCATTATACTTCCTGAATGCTATCTTTTCTCTGTAACCTTCCCTGCCACCTCTTAAGAGAACCATAGTGATTTTTTCCTTCTTTTTGATTTATTTGCTTCACACAAAGGCTTGTTGCCTCTGTGATGGCAGTTTTGATTTGTCCCCAGTGTTTCTCCACCCTTCCTTCTTGCCCATATGCTAGTGCTTTGCTGAGGCATTTTCCCATTTTGCCAAAGTCAGCCATCCTAAAGTCCAATGCCCTTGCTTTTGAATGACTTGACTCTATGGTTGTGTTTATCATGAACCATACTGTTTGGTGTTTGCTTGTTCCCAAATGGCAGCCCACTTCTAAATCTGAGATCCTCTCTCCATCGCCATTTGAGAGTACTAGATCTAAGATTGCTCCCTCCTGAGTGGGTTCCAACACTAGCTGTCTGAGACATGCCCCCAGTAGGGCATCAAGAATGACCCTGCTCTTGGATGTGACTGCAGCCAAAGGTGCACCAGTTAACATCTGACATATTCAGGTCCCCCATCAACAATATCTCCCCTTTTTATACCATTCTAAGAATGCCTTCTATCATTTCCTTGTCCATTTCCTCCCCCTCAGATGGGGGTCTGTATACAACCCCCATGCGGATTTTTGATGACATTTCCTGTTTCCAGGGTGACCAACCATACCTCCTCTCCTTAATATTTACCCTTTAGTTATATTGCTTTGATCTCTTCCCTCATGTAGAGAGCTACTCCTCCTCCTCCTCTTTTACCCTCCCTGCCCCTCCTGTAGACTGTGTACCCTGGTATGTTGGCATCCCAATCATGGATCTCTGTATACCATATTTCTATGACTGCCACAATATCAAGGTGACCCCCTTCCATCAAGGCCAGTAGTTCAGGAAGCTTGTTACCTAGACAATGGGCATTGGTACTCATCGCCCTCAAGTTTTTTGATGGACTTACCCCTTTTAGCTCCCTCCCTGTCCTTACTGCCTTTTTCTCCATTTACCCCATCCTGCTCCCTATCGACTTCTCTACCTTGGTGTTTACCTCGCTAACTACCCTGTTTTGTGGGGAGGTGGGATTTCCCTCTTCTTTTTCAGTACCTCCCACCTTAGCTAGTTTAAATGCTTGCAATGAAGCATTTAAACCTATCACCTAGGATCTTGATTCCCCCCCAGACAGATGCAGACCACTGCACCTGTATAAGCCTACATCCCTCCAGACAGATACCCAGTCCCCAATGAAGCCAAAACCTGAGTTCTGCACCAGTTTTTTAACCATTCATTGAATCCCGTGGTGTGACTTAACCTAGCCTCACCCATGCCATAGACAGGAAGCACCTCTGAAAAGGTTACTATGCCTGCTACTTGTCTAAGGCCCCTCCCCAACTCCACAAACCTCTACTCCACTGCTCTGATCCCATTCTCAGCCAGGGCATTTGTTCTAAGGTGGACAATGATGTCAAACTCCCTGTTCCATGCAGCTACTGCCATGATCCTGAGAATTCACTTCCTGTCCTTCCCAGTCATGGCACTGGGCAGGCACCTTGCCTCCCTTCCCCCCTCTCCCCCAGTTCTACCCTCCTAACAACTGAATCCTCCACCAGGAGTTGTTTCCTTGCCCTGTAGGGTCTCATGTCACCCTCCTCTGAGTCTCTTTTGTGGAGGTTCCCAGCATCCTCCTTGTTCTCCACTATGGGTGTCTGCATAGAGGAACTGTGCTCTACCAGAATGGCATATGAATTATAGAGAGGTACAACTGGAGGGATGCATCTTTGATCCACCACCCTCTCCCACCCTGATCCCACCATGGTCCAACTGCTCTTCTTTCTTGGCAACCTCTGAGGCAGCAGCTGTGGCTCTGGGGGTCCCAGGCTGGGAGAGAAGGTATTTCTGAATCCTCACCAGGCTGGCATTGAGATGTGCAACTTCCTCCCTCAGACCAGAGAGGTGCCTGAAAATAGGGCATCATCACAGCCTCCAGAACATCTCCCAGAAGACTGCACCACTCCCCCACATTTCTCTCATCCTTCTTGCTTTCATTTTTTTTTTGCTTTTTGTTAGTGTGTGAGAGTGTGTGAGTGAGTTTACCCCCTACACAGTATTCTGGGCTATTAAGGTTATGACAGGTGTATGTCCTTTGCCCTTTTGGGGAAGTGATGTCAGAACTTCTGGTATAAAGGAAATGATACAGTTGTGGTGGGTGGGATGAAGGGTAGGTTGGGGGAACCAAGCTTGTGCCTTCCAGAATCAATCAGTTACAGCTCTGACCCACTACCTTGGTCAGTGTTTTCCTTCTTTTCAGCAAGGCAACCTGTACAACAATTTAACAGAAAATATTTTGTGCAAAAACACTTTGAATCAGAGAAATATAAAGCAGTAATCTGTAAGCACAAAACAATATCTACCTGAAAGCACACCCTGTAACAATTTAGCAGAAAATATACCCTGCAAAAACAATTTAATTTCAATCAGAGAAAAATAAGACAGTCAACTGTAAAGCCTGTAAGCACAACACAGTAACAAAAAACTGTAGCACAACCTGTATCAATTTAACAGAAAATATGCCCTGCAAAGAAACAATTTGAATCAGAGAAAATAAAGTAATAATCTGTAAGCACAAAACAGGAACAAACCTATAAACACACCCTTTAAAAATTTAGCAGAAGCTATATCCTGCAAAAAAAAATTGAATTAGAGAACAATCAAGCAGCAATCTGTAAGCAAAAATAGTAACAAAACCTATAAGCACAACCTGAAAGCAAAAAACAAAATAGTAACACAGCAGTAAATCAGCTTTAGCCAAAAATAAATCTTAATGTTTCTCCTTGCTCTGACAGTGTTGCTCCTTGATCTGTCCTTTCAAGCAAACCTAGAAGAAAAGAGCTCATGTGAAGCTAAAGTAGGTGTTTTTGTCAGCAAACCTAGTCTTCCACCTCTATAATGGTATAGAGTTTGACAGCTGAGATTCAGTGCGAAAAAGTGCAAAATCATGCATTTGGGGCACAAGAATCCAGGGTAGGATTACATGATGGGGGGGAGGATACTGATGGTCACCCAACAGGAAAGAGATTTGAGGCTAATCATATCTGGTGACCTAAAGGGTGCCGAACAATGTGCCAAGGCTGTGGGAAGAGCCAGTGGGATTCTGGGATGCATAGAGTGAGGTATCACCAGCAGCAGAAAGGAGGTGGTGATGCCATTGTACACATAATTGGTGAGGCCTCATTTGGAGTACTGTGTCCAGTTCTGGAGGCTGCATCTCTGTAAGGACATAGACAGGGTGGTGGCAGTTCAAGAAAGAGCAACAAAAATGGTGAGGGGCCTGAACCAAAAGTCATATGAGAAGAGGTGGGGAGACCTCAATATGCATACCCTGGAAGAGAGGAGAGACAGGGGAGATATGATAGAAACCTACAAATACCTAAAGGGCATAAATAGGGTACCAGAGGGTAACATCTTCCAGAAAAGGAGATGTTCAGGAATAAATTGCATGACATGAGGTTGGAAGGGGATAGACTAAGGGCAAAGTGAGAAAGTATTTCTTTAGGGAAAGTGTGGTGGATGTATGGAATAGACTCCCAGCGGAGGTGATGGGGCAAACACAGTGGGGGAATTAAAAATGCATGGGACAGGTATAGGGGAACCCTAATGATAGGAACAAGAAGGTAAAGCTGGAGATCAAGTAGTTTCTGCAGCTTTTGCAATAGGTAGGGAAAAAGAGCAGACTAGGAGGGGGGCTACTGGTCCTTCTCTGCCATCAAATTTTATGTTTCTATGTAAGAAGAAAAAAGTGGAAGTGAAAAATAAATGAATAACATCAATTTTTATTTTTGCCTTCATCCTTTCTGTACTTCATATGAAATAGTAGGGCTGTTTGCTGTTCAAAAGGAAAGTAGTCTTCATTAATTTAAGAATTTCAGTTTATAAGCAGAATACTATCTATTAACCACTGGACTAGCTGTTGCTTGGTAAATTAATAAATTATGTAAATATCTATGTGTTGATTGTCAGGTTCCAAGATAGCACCCACATGCAGTGGAAGTACCATGCTAAGAATTTTGCATTTTTATTGTTTTTACACTTCATCTTCTACTGTCAGAAAAAACATGAAAGCTCTTACATTTTAAAAATAAGCTACTAAGGTGTTGTAAGCATTAGGAGCATATTCTTAAAATTATAGTAGTTGAGATTTGAAACAAAAGTAATTAAGATGTCCCTAGGGAGATAAACTGAAAAGTGAGTACACTTCACTTGGTAAGATTGAAATAATAATTTAAATAGCAAATATATATGTAAGAAAGCAGAAATGAAAATAGCGTAAAAAGGTTTGTGTTTAACTGCTTCAAAAAGAGCATTCACTGTAAATTAGTCATACTGTATGTTAATGTTCCAGAATCTTTTGAAATTGTGATTGTGTCTCCCATCTTTAGGGAAGATTTCATGAGCTTTGAGTGGATAGATCTGATTTTTTCATGATCAGAAAATGTATTTGAATTCCACATGTTACCTTTGCTTAGCTTATCTATCATTTCATACATAATGCCCTCCCTTAACATTTCAGAATCCCAGCTATACTATCTGAATAACATAGTTTTATGGTCTGTTTGACCATCTGCATTCCAGCATTTGTGGTTCCTTAGGATATGTGTTTCAAGTTGTGTTTTTCTTTTACAAGCTAGTTTCCATAGATGTCCACCTTACTGAAAACCTATAAATAGTGTTGTGCAAAAATAAAATTTTGCTGGGGGAATTATCATGAAAGTCGGAATATCGCTTCTGTGAAATTTCAGTATGCATTTTGGCATCTTTAACAAATTCTGACTAAGAACAATGGAATGAATGTATCTATGAAACTGTGGAAAGAAATTCCACAGAACTGATCACTGAACTGCAGAATGACTGCATGTATTGCAGATCTATTATTAAACTGAGGACTGTTATTCTGCAGTTCAAGTGTATCATTCTGCAATTCAGCCAGACAGTTTTGTAGAATAGGACAAGAATTCATGCAACACATTTGGAAGATTCAGCTTTCACCAAAGTCAGAATTTTGAAAAATGACACAACCTTTCATGAAATACCCACCCAACATTACCTATAAATACTGTAGCTGGCTGCAGAAATAATAACATCAGCCGAATTAAAGTCATTCTAGGAAAATTAACACAGATGAATATTCGAACATGAAAATCACAAAATACCATGATCACTGGTGTAAATTGGAAACCAGAGACATTTTGGGGTATTTGGCTTCAGAAGCTACTTGTCCATTTTCCCATCTTCTCTTAAGTTATTTTTGGACCTAATTGCAACATGCAGTTTTGGTCTTATAGGGTACAGGTTACAATTTCCTCTTAGAAATCATCAAGTCATGCTCATACCCAAACCAAAGAGGGTGATGCCAGGTGATGTTAACCATCTCTCCACAAAAAGGAAGCACATTAACATGGTAAAACAGTAAAGTAATTTAAAGTCATAAGAGTCTCCAGATCCATCATTTCTCTCCCAATCCCCATAAGCAGGGAAAAACAAGTATATTATGTAAACCTATACCAATGTATACAGATTCTGTACCCACTTAACTACCCAGAGTACACAGCAATTCCCATGGTCATCAGAAATGTGTCCAGGTTTACTCTTAGGTGTGTACTGTCTTCAGGTCCTCGTCTCCACTGGTAGATTGTTCTAAAGGTTGGTATCACCCTGTGGGAGAAAAAATAACATTACCTAAGTATTATCTAAACCAAAATACATTTTTATACAGGTAAAAGCACACATATGAGCTGAAATCTATTTTCAGGTGCATTTCTGTGATACTGTGTCATATATTGAACAGGTATGGCATCGTTACGGCGACAATTTTATTGCGACCGACACTACAGCGACAACAGCACCAGGTCACTGTAGTATCGGTGTGGGACCCCAGCATTGCTTTCTGGGGGTATTGCACCCCTACCCAAAGCAACTCCAACTCAGAGTTGATTAAATTAGTAGTGGGAGTGTGGTGGGCAGAAAACACAGTCTGAAGTGACTCCCTTTTTGCTGGCCGCAAATGCGGTCAACATAAAGGAATCGATGTAACATTGGTCAACAAAGAAATTGTTGACTGTCTGTCACGGATCCTGTTGAACACAAGGTAACAATTCATGATGTACGAAGATTCATTACATGCATAATCTAAAATGAATTACACATATGTGTCCACTCATTTAACATTACCAATTAAAGCATTTCTAGGAATTTTTTGTTTGTAGCCCTCAAACTAAGTTTGCTGCAAGATTTTGCTTTGGTGAAGGATATTAATGTGCCTCCTGACATTACCCCTACCACTCCTGAGCTTCAGCTCTATCCCTACAACCTATTGCAGCATGTCAGATCATACAGCTCTAACCGATCTTGTCAATTTCCTTGCTGATATAAAACACTGACGTTATGTCCCCTCTCAGACTCTTTTTCACCAACTCAAAATGTTAAAGACCTCCAGCCTACCTTCATAGTTTCTTCCCATAAACTTAATCATAAGGCATGATTTGGAGTTATGTTATCAGTCTGCTAATCATACTCTGTGGACATAATATGACACGAGGGATAGCAAAGTGCCACATGCACCTATGATTAATTGGCTATTAACATAACTCCTGGCAGTGCCTTATTGCTATTACAATAACATGTTTTTTTTATAGTAATGTTAATCCTTGTTCAGCATATGGTTAGATTCTACATGTATGTTAATAAAAGATTAACAAAAGGTTGATAGAATGTTTATAGCCAGTCAGAGAGCTCTAATTATCAGACACTTGTTATAATGCTGAGTATCTTGAGGATCATGAATTGTTCATTCTTAACTTTAATGACAATATTAAATTGAGGACACCAGAGCTGCTTGTAGTACCCCATGGCTCAGCTGGTAGCACATATGTCTCCAAGCCAGATGGCCCTGGGTTCTAGTCCCACACTGGGATTGGACTCATACTGTGCCATGAATGCTGATACTCAAATACAGTACTGGGGGTGTTGTACTGTTGGGGGTTTGCTGTTCTTCTGAATGTGAGGTTAAAAAACTAGATCCATTCTGCCCATCTCTGCTGATGACCTGGTGGGTGTCCTGGGGTAAGTAAAAGAATCCAAGGCATTTTTTGCAAGAATAAAGAGGATAATGTATGGTCATTGATTGTTAACCAGTTTGTTAACCATCGAGAGTTTGCTTGAGCAACCATGTAAGCCTCAAGAGTGAAGCTCGAGAGGTTTATGTCACCATGGCAATCTTGAGATGAGTTGAAAAAACAGTTGATGATCGATGTACTGTGCATTATATTTTATAGTGCATGGTACCATTTATGTTTGATAAATGAGAAAGCAGTTCCTTACTGCATTTTTTTGTGCCACTGCCACTCTGCTTTGAGTCATGCTCTCACCCCATGGCCGTTTCGTGGACACCTCATCAAGTTGCATGCATGTGCAGCCTGCTCCTGGCTATTAACCCATCAATGTGACATACCATAGATGGGTTAGCAACATCATGATGTCACATCAATAGTAAAACTTTGTTATAAAAAGGTAGATTTCTACCTATAATAATGTTCTACCGTACATTATAAGGTATTTTCCTATTGCTCAGGGCAACACTTTTTCCCATAAAACCAGTGCATGAAATTGTCAAAGGCTGTGTGTGTGGTTGCTGATGTACACAATGGCTACCAGTTTCTGATTGCTTGTAAAGCACTCTGGTACACAACATGTATGAAAAACACTATATAAGTGCTAATTATTCTTCTTAAGATGGGGCCTGACTCAGTCATTGTAAAGTGCTAGGGTTTCTTCCTTTCACCTCTTTGTTGCCCCCTTTTTAATGGACCACAACAGTCTGCTGGTCCTCTGGACAGTGGCCATGCACTGCTTGTCCTGCTTCAGCAGCTCACCTATTATGACCCCAAAGTCCCTTTCTCATTGACTGCAGCATGAGGTTCCCTACACAGTGTAAATGTCCTACCATGGTTTTTCCTTTCCAAGTGTAGAACCTTTCATTTGCATTCATTAATTTGAAAATACAGGATTCAAATCAACCATGCAACTTGTTTCAGTCCTTTTGATATTTTCCTCCATTCTTAAGGGCGTCCACCATGCTGGCTTGCTCAGTCTCATCTGCAAACTTCAGCAGTCTACCTGAGAGACTAGCCTCCACATCACTGATAAAGATGCTGAAGTACAATGGCCACTCCCACTCCAACCCACCACCACTGATGTGATATATGATGAGATGACTCTTATTACTAGACCACCACTGCTGTGCTCTTGCTGCTATCCTACAGTTGTCCAGACAGGATCTGGTGATGGTCTTCGAGTACCACTTTTGTCCAACCATCAACGGTAAGTATTATTAATATTTGTGGATATTTTGGGGGGGGGCTGCCATTGATGAGAAAGGTTTAACACACATTGTGTCTTATCAGCAAAGGGAGGTATTTATGGGATTTTGTTTGTTATGGTGGAGTCGAGGAAAGTGGAATTACAGGTGGGGTATTAACTGCACAGCTTGTCTGCCATCCTCTTCAACATGTTTGATTTTCTGTCTCTCATGCTTGCATGTATAGATCACGTTGATGATGACAGATTCCACTACTATGTAGTTCTGGCCTCAAGCAAAATTGATGTGGTTGCCCATCATCATCAAGAAGGCAAACTGTAATACTGCACAATACTGAAACAGAACCAAATACAAACAGCACACTGCAAGGGAACCAAGACAGAGAACTCTAGAATTGGAGGGAGATAACTCAAGAATCCAAGAGAAAAGAGAACTCAAGAATCCAAGAGAGGGAAAGCAAATCCAAGAGACAAACATCAAATTGCAACCATATGCCCTGTGTCAGAAATAAAAAAAGTATAATATTGTCAACAGAAGGCCAAACTGAAACTGACCCACCTATCTGTCCAGCAGTGATCTATCCTTTTTTTAAATTTAGTTTACAGTTTTTTGCCTGTGAAAGGCACATTGAGCTAGAGCTAGATTTAGGTATTTTCCACAGGGTGGTTAAATGACTTGCTTTGCTCAGGATCAGGCAGTATGTAAGTTATTATTGCCATACTACATTTATGCTTCCAGGCAGCACTTTACAGTTGCAACTGCCCTGTCCACTCTTGTCCAATTCTCCTAACCCTCCTCCTGAGCAGTCTGTAGCTGATCATCCTTGTGTATCACATCTCTGTGAGAAAACCAGGACTTCAGACTAAAATAGGCACACACCCAGCCCACTGCAGGCTCTCACATGACTGACACAGCTAGCCAGTTCTCACCCACCACATAATGGCTCAGATCTGCATAACCTGTAAGGCAGTGAGTGATGAGACTGGTCAGTCGGATGGTGACAGATGTTACAGAGGTGGGAGAAAAAGTTAGGGATGGGCTACCTGTTGGGTAGCTGGAGAAGGGTAGGTCAGGTATTGGCATTTTTTTGCCAGGTAGGGTAGTTTGGCTAATTTACTACCTTACCTGACATATCAGTGTAGTTCATGGGTTGGGTACTGTTGACACAGGTAACGAGTCTGGTAATTGGTAATTTTTAAAAACAAACAGGCACTTTAGGCAGCCTGTGGGGTCCTGGGACTCTTCAGACATTGGAAACGGGCATGGAAGAGTAGTCTGTGGGATTCTGACAACAGAAAGGAGCATATGACACCAGCCTGACAATCTGATTGGTCAGTTCTGGTGTCTGTGCTCCATGTCTGCTGTGTGGCTGCATAGATAGAAGCAGACTTTAAAAAACAAAATAGAAAAAAAACAAAGAACAAAGATTAGTCCACAAAGAAGCAAGGGTTGGGGACTTAAAGGGGAACAACTGGGGGATCCAGTGCGGTGCTCGGGAGAGAAGGAAAAAGGGAGGAGGTGCTTGTTGTTGGCAGCAGCTGTTTAGCTCTGTATTTTACACAGTGTCTGTAAGGTGCCCTGTCAATGACGTAGCTACTCTGTGTGTCTCATCTCTGTAGTATATCAAAGCCATTTTAGGTAGTATTACACAGTGTCTGTTAGGTGTGCTGAGCCCTGTTTGTGATAGAGCTACTCTGTGTCTCTCTGCAGCATAGTGAAAGCCATTTAGGCTGTATTATATGCTGTCTGTTAGATGCCCTGAACCCTTTAGCTACTCTGTGTGTCTCTGCAGTATAGTGAACACCATTTAGTTACACACTGTCGGTTAAGTGCCCTGTGCCCTGTACTCTGCCTGTGATATATAACTACTCTGTGTCTCTCTGCAGTATTGTAAAAGTCAATTAGGCTGTATTACAAACATCACAGTCATGCTGAAGTGCTACATTCAAAGATGATATCAAGCTAACTTGCATTGTTAATTACACTTCCTCCATTCATCATTTTCAAGAAGAAATCAATAACTTTGCACACTGGGTTACCTTTAACAAGTTAAATCTTAACCTTGAAAAGTGTGAAATCGTGCATTTAGGTCATAACAATGTAGGAACTGCATATTATTAATTTGTAACTCCTATCAAAGCATCCGGCGTGGAAAAGGATTTAGGTGTGCTGGAAACTAAAGACCTAAGTGCCTAAGTGCAGTGTAGGGCAGCAGCAAGCAAAGCCCAGAAGATCATGGGGTCTATTTTTAAGAACATAATCAGCAGTGACAATAAGGTCATAGTTTCACTGTATGCCTTACTTTTGAGGGCACATCTGGAATATTGTATGCAGTTTTGGGCACCGTACAAAATAAAGGACAATAATCTTTTGGAGAGTGTTCAGAGAAGAGCAGCAAAGAAAATAAATAATTTAAAACACATAGATTATGGAAACAGGCTAAGGCAATTGGGTTTGTTTAGTATGAAATACCATAGGCTTAGATATGATTTATGCACTGTGAAAAAGGCCCTCTCAGACAGTGGCCTATGGGAGAATATAGGATTAGTTAGAAAGAATGACTGATTCAATAGATCCCATCGATATCAATTAAGAGGTGAAATCTATAGAAGTAACAAACAGGGAAATTGGTTGAACCAAAGGGTTATTAATATTTGGAACAAACTACCCTCAAATGTGGTTAGCTGCACTTCTCTGGAATGCTTTAAGAAATCATTAGACAATTTTATGGGAGACAAGAAATTCACAAGTTAAGGTATATGGTACGAGTCCATATAGACCTTAGGCTCCTGACTCATATTTTTACTGTGAATATGTGATATTAAACACTGTTTGTTAGATGTCCTGATCCCTGTCTGTGACATAGCTACTGTGTGTGTGTGTGTGTGTTTCTGTAGCATAGTGAAAGCCATTTAGGCAGTATACACAATGCCTGCTGTTAGGTACCCTAGACCCTGTCTGTGACTTACTGTATACTCCGTGCCTCTTTGCAGTAGAGTGAACGTCATTTAGGTTGCATTACACACTGTCTGTTAGGTGTCCTGAGCCCTGTCTGTGACATAGCAACTCTGTGTTTCTCTGCAGTATAGTGAAAGTCATTTAGGCTGTATACACAATGTCTTTTGTTAGGTGACCTAAGCCCTGTCTGTGACACATATTCTACACCTCTCTGCAGTAGAGCAAACTTCATTTAGGCTGTATGACACACTGTCTAATAGGTTTCCCAAGCCCTATCTGTGACATAGTAACTCTGTGTCTCTCTGCAGTCTAGTGAAAGTCATTGGGCTGTATTAAACACTGTCAGGTGCCCTGAGCACTGTCTGAGACATAGCTACTCTGTGTCTTTCTGCAGTATAGCGAAAGCCATTAATGCTGTATTACACAGTGTTTGTTAGTAGTGGTGGGCAAAGTCCATGCACTTCACGAAGTGGAGTACTTCACATCATAGCCATAATTATGCGAAATACTCTCCAACGCAAAGTGAATAACTTTGCCTTGAAATTTAATGTGAAGTCTCATTGTTTTCTATGGACTGACTTCACATTTGTTTTGGCCTCTAAGGTGAACTTTGCAGTGAATCATGGGATGGCAGGTCACATGGACCCTAGATTGTCTTGCACAGCCTCAGTTCTGCATAGTGTGTGTAGTGGAAAGCTGGAGATCGTTTGTTTTCAGAGCTCTGTGAATCAAACCATTGAAAAACCTTTCATAAATCATTTTGTGCCAATTTGTTTGCTCAAAATTCAGTACATAGATTGTATTGTAGGAAACCCTCCTGTGCTTGTATCATTGAGTGTTTATTGCTTTTGTGTGCATTTTGAATGTTAATTTAGAACATTCAGTGTGTGTACTGACAGACACTGTAGAAGTGTGCTTTGATGGAGGGGTGATCTGTGGTGAAGGGAGATTCACAGTGAGAAAGGCAATCTTTCTAACTGTTGTTGGGTAGCTAGTGTGCTAGTATTTGTGTGTTCATGTACACACAGTAATGCCTGTAGTAAGATTTGATAATTTTTTTGCTTTTTGGTGCGGTGCTGTGCCCTTTTTCAGTCAGTTTAAAAGATTTGTTTGTAGTGTACTGAGCTATTAAATTTTCTATGCATCACCTTTAGTGTGTGTGTGTGTGTGTGGTCAAGTCAGACACATTGTATTGTGCCACACCATAATCACAGCCCTCTGAATCTCTTATCCATCTGCAGTATTTTTGACTGCTTTTTTCTATCTTGGTAGTGGACTGGTACTGCAGCCCCCAAAAGAAAGTATTATTTTTCCAGTTTTGCATTCGTAAACACTTGCTAAGGTGTTGTTGTGCCTGTGTGGCTACATCTCTTGAGTGCTCGGTCTCCATCTATCTGTGTGTCTGCATCTGTTAAGGGTCCAGTCTCCATCTGTAATCCACAGTTGTTGTTTTTTTGGCTTCCCATCCACTCCAAAGTTCAGAAATCTAAATTTGTTGTTAATTGTCTCTGTCATCCCCAAAAATGCCCACAAAGAAACATGCATGCAAAAATGTTTCTGGCCATGGCACTACTGCCAATGGCAAGAGTGGCCATGGGCATGGGCATGGTAGTATGCAGCATAAGTCTGTAGCTGATGGCAGTATAGGGATTTCTCAGACTGTGTTTTTCAGAGCACAATCAGTTGCTTCAATGATGGTCAGGGATGCTGTTGTCCCCACTAGTGGCGGTAGTGAAGTTGGTGATGGCATGAGCACAACCCCAAGAGCAACCTGTGACAAGTTAACATGTTGCCAAAATAGTGTGGAGTCCAAAGACGTGAGCCAGAGTGCAGGTGATGTCACACTCCCCATCCCCATCTCCACAGTAGTTAAACATGATTCTGATCCTAACGATCACTCACAATCACAGTCTTATGTTTCCAGTGCTGTTGAGGTTATGCCTGTGCCATCTAATGATTCAAACATTGAAGAGAAAATAATGAATGATCATACTGAGGCTGTGGTTGGACTTGGAACATGTTAACCATAAAACAGCATCCAAGCTGAATTTGTTAGCAACCCACAAAATTAGAAAAAAAAACTGTTTGCAAGAAAATATTTTATTTTCTTGGTGCGCTGTGTAATCTAAAAAATGCCCACAAAGACATGGTTAGGCAAAAGTGTTTCTGACTGTGGCATATGAGGCACATAAGTCAGTGGGGTATAAGCTTTGGCTCTGTGGGCAGCGTATTCCATCATACCATGTGGAATATATAAAAAAAGAAAAAATCCTTGAAGGGAAAAAGTACTGTGTCAGAGAGGGTTAGGGCCAGGCAAGGTCTCTGAATCTGTATGGGTAACAGCAGTGCCTGCAGCATTGCACTTAGCATATGTGGTGTGTAAAATAAATTCTGCGTGTGTGTCTGAGATAAAATCTGCCAGCCACAGGCCAGCCCGTTGGCGCAGTGGTGGGATTTCCGCTTGCGACGCCGGCGACCCGGGTTCGGGAACAGATCCGGGTCGTCGGAGAGCCTGACGCTGGTGGAGTAGGATCAGGCGTCCGATGGACGTCTCTCCTACTCCGGGAGGCGCTGGTAAGCCTCGGCATGGGAGACCCCTGGTGGAGACCGGGGGTTCCGCGCTAGCTGGCGCTCGAGCATGGGGTGGATGGAGGCGGGGTGGAAGCTGGTGTCATTGCACGTCCCCGCCTCCTCTAGGGGAGAAAAACCAGAGGAAAAAAGATGGAGGGCAGGACCGCCGATTGATGAAGCCCTCTCCGGAGAGCCTCACATAGCCGCTGCCGCTGCAGGACCCCGACTAGATATAGTTCGAGGGCCCACGAAGGTGGCCCATGGCCCCGCCCTCTGGGGGGTAAGCCGTGGGTGACTGAGGGTCCTCAGCAGCAATAGGCGACGGCGGAGGTCTCCGGGGGCCGTGACCAGGGTGGACGGCTTCGGTGGTCCTGCGGGGAAAAAGAAGAAAAAAAAAAAAAAATCTGCCAGCCAGTCATCAAGTAACAGCAAGTAGTCATGTAGGTAAAAGTTGTGAATTAACCCCAGAGGTTTACCACAGGCATGAGGAGGATGACTTTAAATGTTCAAGTAGTGTTTAGAGTACCAGTGTGTTGCATACCTCGGTCTGAATGTTGTATTCATTGTCATGTCATAATCACAAGTCACAAGACAAATCATGTTCTTCATCTTCACGATCACGAATCACACAACTTTAACTTTTTTTTGGTCCAACCATTTTTTTTTTTAAATCTTTGGTTTCATCATGAATCAGGACTGGGGGACACCCAGTTATCATGTCACGTCACTCAAGATCCTTGGTCTGGTACAACGCTTCTGTTTATGTTCACATTCTGTAGTATGCCCTACTTGAATCTTTGCCTTCACAAGAAGTTGGCACTATTTAATCCTGTAGATATTATCTCAGTGTGAACATTGTACAGTTCCAGGAAGTTCATCATGACTGAGTCACATCATGTCACGATCACAAGTCACAAGACCTTGTCGTAGGTGGTGTGTGAAATAAATTCTGTGTGTATGTCTGAAATAAAATCTGCCAGACAGTCATCAAGTAATAAAAAGTAGCCATGTAGGTAAAAGTTGTTGAAATAACACCAGAGATTTACTACAGGCATGAGGAGGATGACTTTGAATGTTCAAGTTGCGTTCAGAGTACCAGTGTGGTGTATACCTCGGTGCGAATGTTGTACTCATTGTCATGTCACGATCACAAGTCACAAGACAAATCATGTTCTTCATCTTCACAATCATGAATCACAGCACTTCTACTTTATTTTGTCCAGAATACCAAGCAGGACAATCACATCTATGTTTGTACCTAGTCATGATGATGTTGGTGCTGAATAACGCAAGTGAAGCAGACGATCTTAGTGCAGTGTAAAACAGTCTACCTTTGAGGTTGCTGATCCAGTCTTGGAAAAAGAATTTCCAAGTGGGTACAACTCTGGCAATGAGGATTGCAAGGGCTGCTTTCCTTTTTTTTTTTTTTCCCTTGTTTTTCACTGGTATAAAGTATTTAACAGCAGTGACATACAGGCCAGACAATGGACTATAACAAAAGACAGGAACAGCTCCACGGGGTACTGATACTGAATGGGGTACTGGAGTGATCTCAGAATAATTTCTTCTTCATCTGTCCGCAGGTAGCGCCAAGGTATTGTAGACTGGTGGTATGTTCTAATCTGAAGATGGACAATAGTTTGGAAACACTGAAGACCTGGAAAGAAGACAAAAATGTTAATAAAAATTGTTTTCCAAATGACCCATGCAACCCCCTTCCCAAAAAATACTTACTTTTCATAGATTGACATTGTTAGTACAGCCGAGTCAACAATCAAACACATGTGGAATACATGTGCAGTGGCAACATAGTTTCATCACTATGGTACTGAATCTGTGTGCTGTAACATAAAAGAAAAGAACAGTAATGAGAAATGCTTATAATTTACTCACTCACAGTAGTACCCCCCCCGGAAAAATTATAATATTTTACAGCACCACATTAGATGGTGGCATATATGTATGACATGTGAATGTGACCATGGCCAACACACCAGTGAAGAGGAAACATTCAGTTTGTGTGATGATGATTCCCTGCAAAGGAATAACATAACAGACTGATCAGTGCTTACAACAAAAAACAAGATTCAAAACAAATCAAATGGCACTGTCTCTGAAAGAACATGACAGTGACACATACACTAACTTACCAGTGTTGGTATGAATACACACATATAAGGCAGCATGTTTCAGACAGCACAGCAGAAGAATTTCCCAGAACATCAAATTATAGTTCAACCCCATGGTCATCTGTGGCTATCATCATTTAACAACACACTGTACATCCGGAGCTAGCAGAAAACAGATGGACAACAGCAGCAGCAACAGGCTCCAGCAAGACATTTTCTCACTTGGGACACTTATGCAGAGTTCTGGTTCTAGGTTCATAATTTTAGCAGTGCATCAAGAAATACTTGTGACTTTTCTGAACAGTTTTTCATGTGATTATTCTTCATCGAGACTTTTCATGACATTGAAACAGTAGCAGCAGCAGGTGCCAGCAAGCCATTTTCTCACTTGGGACCCTTATGCAGAGTTATGGCTCTAGTTGCATGCTTTTAAGGGAAGGGAAAGTATGCCTCTTTGCAGATGACACAAAGATCTGCAACAGGGTTCATACACAAGGGGGGTGGAAAAGATGAGAAGGGACTTGGCAAGGTTGGAGGACTGGTCAGAAAGTATGGCAGCTTAGAGTCAATACAAAGAAGTGCAAAGTAATGCACTTGGGAAACAAAAACCCAGGGGAAGAGTACACAATATGAAGGGAGGTTCTAACAATAACAAAAATAAAGGGACCTGGGGGTAGTCATATCAGATGACTTAAAGGTAAGCAAGCAATGTGAGAAGGCGATATGGAGGTCTGGGAGGATAGTGGGATGCATAGAGAGAGGCATCACCAGTAGAAAACAGGAAGTTGTTAACTCTCTGTACAGACAGTTGGTGAAACGCCATATGGAATACTGCATGCAGTTCTGGAGACCACATCTCTGCAAGGAAATAGAGAAGATGGAGGCAGTCCAGACGAGAGCAATTAAAACAGTGCAGAGCCTGCACCAGAAGCCATACAAAGAGAGACTAAAGGAGCTTAATATGTACACCCTCGAGGAAAGGAGGGACAGGGGGGACATGATAGAAACATTTAAGTACCTCAAGGGGATCAACAATGTTCAAGAGGGCATCATCTTTCAGAAAAAGAGGTGTGCAAGAACAAGGGGGCACAATTTGAAGATAGAGGGAGATGGCTCAGGGGCAATGTGAGGAAATATTTTTTCATGGAGAGAATGGTGGCTGCATGGAACAGCCTTTCTGAGGTGGTTATGGGGTCAAAAACAGTGGAGGAATTCAAGAATGCATGGGACAGACATGAACTAATTCTAGTGGGGTGTAGGAGGAAGTAGGTTGTTGGTTAACTAGGACCTGCAGCAAATCCAGTAGGTAAAGAAATGGGCAAAATGGATGGGCCAAGTGGTCCTTATCTGCCATCAGGGTTTATGCTTCTATGTTTATACGTTTTAGCAGTGCATCAAGAAATACTTGTGACTTTTTGGAACAGTTTCTCACAATTGTAGTTCTCATCACAAGTCAATGATGCCACTTAACACACTGTGACACATTTCTGGACTTGTATTAATTTTCATCTGTGTTTTTCATGAAATGAAAAGAAAGGGCCATAACCGCCAGCAGCAGCAAGTGTCATCACAATGCAACAATGTCACTTAACACCCTGACATGTCTTTATGGACTTGTATTCATTTTCATCTGTGTTTTTCATGAAATGAAAAGAAAGGGCCAAAACCACAAGCAGCAGCAGCAAATGTCTTTAAAATGCAATGATGTCACTCAACACACTGTGATGCCTTTCTGGACTTGTATTCATTTTCATCTGTGTTTTTCAAGAAATTAACAGAAAGGGCCAAAACTAGCAGCAGCAGCAGCAGTAAGTGTCACCACAATGCAATGATGTCACTTAACACTGTGACTCATTTCTAGACTGGCATTCATTTTCATCTGGGCTTTTCATTAAATGAAAAGAAAGGGCCAAAAATACCAGCAGCCGCAAGTGTCATCACAATGCAATGATGTCGCTTAACACACTGTGGCACATTTCTGGACTGGTATTTATTTTCATCTGGGCTTTTCATGAAATTAGAACAGGGGGACACTCAAACACAAAATAGCACATTGTTGGGGGGCATGCTAGGTGGTATTATGGTATTTTGAATATTACCCGGGTAATTTAACTACATGTTCAGAAAAGGAACAAGTATTTTCATGACTGTTAGTTAATTTACTTTATTTTTTACATTATTGATGGTCGTGAAAATGGCGGATGATGCATGCTTTCATTACAGGCGAAACCGTCCTGCCGCTATGCACTAAGCTATAAAAGTGTCTGGAAAATGGCATTTTGGTGACACAATTTAAAATCAAAGGAAAGCACACACTGTCTGCCAACTGGTGGGTGAACAAATGACTTATTATTACATTAAATAAAGTAATGAGTAATAACCTAAACATTGTTTATTTCAGAAAACATAATGGCGTGTGTGTGGGGGCGGAAGGAGGAGACATTTGTTGTAGGGTGGAGAATAGGATTTACCATTATGAGGGACAAGAAATACTGGATAAAGAAAAGTTACAACACAAAGAAAACATGAACTGAGCATGAATGTCATATTATATTCAGTAAGAAAATAAAAATGTTGATTAAGAAATCTATGAAAAGCAGAGACAAACTTCGTAATCCTCTATTTCTTGCACCTCATAATGGTAAATCACATTACGCACCTACCACAAGTGCTCCCCACGCACACTCAATTACACTTTACTCAATAACCATTTAGTGGTTCACTCTTTAGTTTATTTTATGTAATAACAAGTGCTATGGTCACCAATTGTGCATCCTCTGCGTGCTTTCATTTCAGTTTAAATTGTGCCACCAAAAAGGCATCTTCAAGACACCTTTATTGCAGCATGCATAATGGCAGGACAGTTTCACCTGTAATGAAAGCGTGTAGTGTCTGCCATTTGATGACCATCACTCATGTAAAAAATAAAGTACGTTAACTAACAACTGTGGAAAATAACAAACAAAACATTGACTGAACAGAAATGTCATACTTCACCTGGTAGAAAAAATAAACATTACTAAAAGAAAAACTGAAAAGCAAAGAAGACTTTTTTGGGGGGAGGGATTAAAACTTATGATCACTACTGAATATATTACGGGGCCTGTGGGGGCTGTTCCTGGCCACTGACACTCAATCCCCGCAGCAAGTGGATAATTTCCACATTTTGGCCCTCAATGCAGGAAAGCTGTTAGATGGCACCCTCCACAGCCATTTTAAGGTCCTCCACCTCCCACATAACAGCCAGGTCTACCTGTGTCACCGGCTGCTGTGATGGGTCATATTGTACCTGGTCAGCTGTGGCTGTGTGCCCCGCCACCTCTGCTGTTTCAATTGAGGGGGCCCTGCAATGACGATGACATGCAGGTGGAGGATCACACTGAGCCACAGCTGCAGGACTAGCTGTTTCCTCCTGCAGCTTGGCATCCCACTGTTCTTGTTGGTGGACAAGTATGTGTGTCCTTGGCCCACTTTTCCCTAAGTGTCCACCCTTGTGCCCCCGCCGGACCAGCACATTGCACAGCTTGCACCTTATTACTGTGGGGTCACCCAGGATGTTCTCAAAAAAACTCCTACACCGGAGAGCTCTGTATGGTACCTGGTACAGGAAGTGGGGGGGCACCAAATACAACAACAGACTGGGAGGATGCAACTGCTGGAGGGGCAATCACATGATGCACTGCTGGTGGTGGAGGAGCAACAACCTCTAGCTGTGGTTCTTCAAGCTGCTGCTGAGCCTGCTGATGCTGCTCCAGCTGAGGCTGATACTTCTTTGCTTGCTGTTGCTGCAGCTGTTGCTCCACATGCAGTTCAGGTCAGACCCTTGCTGCGGGGCTCTCTGTGGCCACACCAAATGTAGTCTGCTTTAAATGCACTGGGCAGCTGAGGTCGCCCCACATTCATGGCTCCCACTTGCCAACAACATTTCTCTTTCCATGATCTATGCCACAACCATGATCCATCACTAAAAAAAAACACAAATGAAAAAAGAAAACTACTAGTTGGAAAGATGGACTGCATGCAAGACTAACTGAAACACAATCTGGTTTTAAGAACAAAAGAATAATCTCTAATTAACAAAAAACCCTGCTGCAGAACAATTTTATACTAAATAACTGTTAAACAACCAATGCAAAAACAAACTGACTATAAATGTATCTCTCTCTCTCTCTCTCTCTATATATATATATATATATATATATATATATATATATATATCACTCTGGAGCTCAGCCTGAAACTTACTTTTTCATGAGAAAGTGAACGTGAAACACTGACTTCCTGCCTATTTAAGTTCTTCCCCGCATCATGTGACCTGCAAACCTGGAGAGACAGTCAGACATGTGATCTCGGGTCTTTTTCTTACCAATTTCACTTTATCAAGTCCATAACTTGAAGTGAACCCAAAGTGGACAATGCAAAGATCATTAAAAGACAAATTTTGGGTTTTTAATGAATATTTCAAGTAGCGCTACGTGAACTTGAAGAATATCACTTTGGGTTGAATTCGAGTTCATAGTAGAACTTTGCTGCATCTCTGTTAGGTGCCTTGAGCCCTGTCTGTGACGTAGCTACTCTGTGTGTCTCTGTAGTACAGTGAAAGCCGTTTATGCTGTATATTTACACACTGTTTGTTAGGTGCCTTGCCTGTGACATATGTGGGGATGAAAATTAAAACTAGGTGCTACCTAACGCATTAAACATCTCCTGTCCTCTAATGCTCGTCTGGCAATTGTGCAAGGTAATCTCTGGCCCCTTCTGTACTACTGTTCCCCTATTTAGTCTGTCATCCCCATTTCTCTTTGTTCCTGACTTACCACCACTTATAATTCCATATGTCACTTTATCCTCCTAGCTCCTCATAATACCCATAACTATGTGCTCTGTCAGTCTCCTGGCTGGCTCCCTCTCCAAGGCCAATTTGACAATGCTATGGGTTGCCTGATTGACTGCATTCTCAGGAATTATCTTCTGTCCCTTTAGGCTCCACCTCTAGATATCTCAGGGGCTACTCTATTACCCTCTCTGGAAGTACCATGTATCTCGACAAAGATGTACATTAAGGCCTTCTCTGTCTCAGGCCATCCCTCTGGAACTGTCTCCAGTCGTTAACTCACTTATCACCCTCCCACTTGTCTCTCAAAATAAAATTGAAGGACTGGCTTCTAACTGAGTCTATGTGTAAATGCTCCTCTGACAACCCTCGAGCACTACAACCACTCTAGCTCCCACAATGAATAGAAATGAAAGATTTGCTATTTCTCTTTTCTCTTCTACATTATTGCTCTATATTAGTCAGCCAACCATATGTTAGACAGCTTATTACATGTTGGTTAGCCTGCACTCCTGTAACAATTACCAACTGTATTACCTGTATTTGATCATGGAACATACTGTCTCAAGTTCCTGACCTCATGGCATAGTGATGTTCTTTCATGTATTCTCATGTACTTCTAAGCTGTCCTATTGGAACTATATTGTATCTTACCCATATTATGTATTTTGCTGTTGACTGTTGTCACCATTCTGTGATCCAGGTCATGGCGGAAAATGGTCCATTCGATCAGTTAACTTACCCCGTTATCAAAAACATAAATAAATACATATATAAATACATAAATAAATACTGTAGCTACTCTGTGTGTCTCTGCAGTATGGTGAAAGCCATTAGGCTGCATACATACTGATGTAAGGTGCCCTGAGCCCTGTCTGTGACATATACTCGGTCTCTGTGGTATAGTGAAATTCATTTAGGCTGTATTACACACTTACACACTGTCTGTTAAGTACCCCAAGCCCTGTCTATGACATAGCTACACTGTGTGTCTCTGCAGCATAGTGAAAGTGATTTGGGCTATATTACACAATATCTGATCTGTGCCCCGAGCCCTCTCTAGGACATACTGTAGCTACTCTGTTTGTCTCTGCAGTATAGCAAAAGCCATTTGCTCTGTATTACACACTGCTTGTTTGGTGTCTGAGCCCTATCTGTCACATAGCTACTCTGTGTCTCTCTGCAGTATAGTGAAAGTCATTTAGTCTGTATTATGCTGTCTGTTAGCCTATTAGGTGCCCTGAGCCCTGTCATATCTACACTATCTGTGAAATCTCTTTGTGGAATATCGAAAGCCATAACTCTGTCTACTGTATCCTGTATTTCCCAAAGTCTACTAAATGGTAGCACAGTGCTGGTGCACGTGCAACTGAAAATGATGTGGACAATATGAATCCTAGCACTACTGAAGAACTTAGTGACAATAATAACAATAACATCACCAGGACTGGAACCAGATGTCCGCCTGCACCAAAAATGCATGTTGCTAATGAAATGATAGCAGAGTTTTGGAAAGAACTGAAAGGAGTTACTCTAAGAGGTACTAAACATTTTGCCACGTGTGCCAGGAGACATCCAGCTGCTGAATTAGCATGCATGGAGAGGGAGGCATTTTCCTCAAATATAACCTCAGATGCTGAGGAAGTGAATGCTGATAAAAATGGTGGTAATAATGGGGACTGGGAATGAGATAGTCCATGCTATGTCCCACCTGATGGTGACAGCACTTCCAGTTTTTCTGAATCTTGTGGCAATGAGGTGGGTGCTAGTTTTGATGAATGGGTTGGAAAGGATGCTATTGTAGGGCATGAGAGGCAAGTGTAGGAAAAAAAAAATCATATGCTAAACATAAGAATAAGAAGATGACCATGAATGGGAAAAAAATCATGCAAGAAGGAAATGGCAGCATAGGGTTTCCACCAGGTCCCTTGACTGTACAAGAAATAGTGCCAGGCACTGTAGTGCAAAGCATAAATGGTAAATCTTTAGTGTGGAATTGATTTTATATTGACACTGCAGACAACTCTCGACCTGTATGCAGTCTGTGCAAAAAGAATGCCAGTCATGGTTGCAAAGTGGGATATTTTAGAACATCAGTAATGAAATCAAATGCAAAGGCAAAACACCCAATTTAATGGGGCAGGGCAAGGGACAGTGTAGTTGGTATGGGTGGTAGTGGAGATGTCAGGCGAAAACAGCTGAGTAAAATCAGTGACCACCAAAAGATCTAACACAAAACAGCTCAGTCAAATACAGCAAGTTTTGTTTTTGCAGGGGCTTTTCCCCCACTCCCCCTTCTTATTTATACCAGGGGGAGGGGGGCAATTTTTGGTTCTTGTATTTGACTTAGCTGTTTTTATTTAGCAGTTTTCACTGGCCAGCAGTAGGGAAGGTGGTGGTAAAGGTGACCATAGTGACAATGAACTGGAAGCAGGAACTGACATTGAGTCACTTGATGTGTTCTTGCAGTCTTCCCAGACAAACATAGAGAGCTTGATTCTGAAAGCCCCTGGCACAGCTCAAGGGACTTGCATCACAAAGAATGGTACAAATCACCCCTTCTGCCAAACACTGCTCTAGAGCAAGTTTGAATGACAGCCTCCCCTGAACAGGGCTTGCACTGCACATACACCCAAAATGGGCAGTGGCATGGCACTAGGGGGCATCTGGCAGATGCAAGCTGCCACATTCTCAAAAATGGGATTCTCAGAACTCTCCCAGAGTGTGGAATTCTAAATAACCTTAGACCAGTCAGGGCTGGTCTAATGGTACTTAGAAAATTCTCCTCTGGGTGAGTAGACCTGTTTGTGGCCATGTGCTATGGTACTCCTTCCCAGCTCTGATGCTCCTCCCTGATATAACACATTTAATACCCTTTCCTGGTGGTCTAGTGGACCCCCTCCCAAAATTCCTGATGTTGCCCCTTAATATATAATTTAATAAAGTCCCCTTCATTGGTGGTCTAGTGCCCACCACACTGTGCCCCACATCCCAAAACAGAGCCAGTGACTGGCACAGCCCTCCTCACACCTCCATGGCTGGCCACCAATTGAACTGTCACTGAAAATGCACTGTATAGTGAATGCACTAGTTGACTGACTGTCAATCAATGAGTGCATACACTTTACAGTATGCATTCAGTGACAGTTCATTTAGCAGTCAGCTGCAGAGGTGTGAGGATGGCTGTGCTGTTGCTGATCTGTTTCAGGATGGGAAGATAAGGGGTGGTGGGCACTACCTGCTTGGGTTTGGGAGTGGGTGGCCAATAGGCCACCAATGATGGGGGCTTCAATAAATGATGTATTAAAGGATAACAGTGGGTGTTGGAGAAGTGGGGTGACTAGACCACTGATGAAGGTGGCTTCATTAAATGATGATATGCTGGGCAGCATCAGGGATTGAGGATGGGGGCCACTAGATCACCGGGGATGGGTATTTCTGTTGTTGAACAAGGGATTAGGGTCAAGGACCACTTGCCTTTGCCACAAGGAGTCTGCAGCAAACCCTTCCATGTGCCATGTGTTTACCCCATGGGAGAGGCTGTGACAAGTGTGGGGTCTTAGGTGCAGGGACCCCTCCTGTACCAGAATCTGGTGAAGGGTCCCTGGTGCACCAGGTTTCAGTGCAAGCCACTGCAGCTTGCACTGTTCTATGCAGTCTTTGAGAATCAAGCCCAGATTGTTTTCTTCTGACACCATCAAGTACTGCAAAATCCCACAGTAGTACTCTACCTGAAAAAGTTATGAAAATTACAGTCCGACCAAAATTAAAATGATCTTGTCACTTTCGTCAACTAACATTAAAAGAAAGTGTTGTGAGGACATCAAAATGTACCCACAAACATCCAACATGCCCGCTGTTAAATACAGCCATTGCAGAGCTGTTGGCTGATTGTCAGCTCCCTTTTGCTTTTGTTGCCCAGAAAGGTTACCTCAAGTTCATGAACTAAATGAAACCATGGTAAACCATTTCCTCTAGAACATATTTCTCAAAAAAGGTTGTTCCACAGTTGTATGACTTGGTGTTTAATATGGTCACTAAACAGTTGAAACTCTCTGAGGTGAAGCAAGTTCACATAACCAGGTATTATACACCAGAAACCAAACAATTGACTGCATGACTGTTAAAGCTGATTGAGCAAGTCTTCAGTCAAAAAGTAATTAATCCCTCTCTACCGTAAGTAATAGGAAGCAGGCTGTATTATATGTCACCACTTCTGAAGAAAACTACACAGGTGTGAATATTTTGCAGGAGCTGCAAAATCAATTCCAGAAATGGCTTACTCCATATTCCTTCTCTACAGGGTTCATAGTATCAGATAATGGTGCCAACATCAATCAATCAGTCTTTATTTTACCAGGCAAACTACCATTGAGTGAGCTGATTTGCAAGGTGGACCTGGACAAGTACACATAAAAATAAAACAGAGTAATACAATATATAAGACAGTTATACAATTTTAGAAACAATGTGGAAGAAAACTCAAAACATAGTACAGTATTGGGCAGGGCTATTCATGGGAAATAGGCATTATGATTCAAAAAGAATTTTAAAAATAGTATATACAATATTATACATTATAAGCATGTAAAGTTCAGGGTAAGGGTAAGAGGGGTGTTAGGGGGCTGATGAAAATAGGGATACATAGAGTGATAAGGCAGAGAGTCGCAAGGCAAGGAGATGGACATCTGGCACATATCTCACCACCTGCTAGGAGAGGCAGTTACAGGATTAAGAAAGGGTAAAAGGGGTGTTAAAGAGATGAGGGGAACAGGGAAAGACAGAGTGACAAAGCAGAGAGTCACAAAGCAAGGGAATGGATGTCTGGCCCTTACTTCACTTACGGCTGGGGAGGCAGTTACAGGATTCAAGGAAGGACCATGAGATTAGCTTTTTGAAGGAGAAGAATGTTGTCATGGCAGTCAACTTCATTTTTTTTTTAGTTTGTTCCACAGTTGAGAAAGTACGTAGCTTATAGATGCTTTACTGAAATGCAAATTAACTTTAGGAATGGCTAGGGAGATGAAGGAGAGGCTGTGCAGTGAGTAATTGTTTGCAGCACATAGGGGCAAACAATCAGAGATATACTGGGGAAGCTTATGGATGATAGCTCTAAAAGTAAAGTAGGTGGCATTCCTTTGCCTTCTGAATTTGAGGGATGTCCAGCCTACTGCGGAATACAAGGAGCAGCAGTGGGTAAGATAAAGCAGTCCAGAGATGAATCTCAAAGCTCAGTGATAAAGCAGATCAGGTTTAGAGAGTGTGGAAGCATGGCTTTGTCCATAAAGGAAGTCGACATAATCCAGTAAGGATAGAAAGGTGGTATGGACCAGTCTTTTTTTTACTTCGTAAGTTAAGAGATGCTTACTCCAGAAGAACAGACCCAGTCTCTGCCTTAGCTTCTTTGCAAGCTCCTTAGTGCAGGTGGAAAATGTGAGCTTGTGGTCTAGCCATACCCCCAAATAATTAAATTTAGACACATATTCGATAGGTTCACCAAGATGCGATAAAATTTGAGGAGTTAAGCAATGAAAAGAAGTATTTTGACCTAGGGCAGAAGGTGAGAATAATATGACCTTCATTTTTTTGCACTAAAAAGTAATTTTTGACTCAAAAGAAACAACTGTAGCTGATTAAAGTCCAATTGTAGGTCCATACAAGCCTGCTCTGGGGTAGGCCTGGCAATATAAATGACCCTGTCATTGGTGAAGAGGTGAATGTTGGCTAATTTGATCCTTGAATCAATGTTATTAATATATAAAGCAAAGAGTAGTAGTCCTAGAATGGACCTTATGGCACACCTCTTTGGAACAATTTCAGTGGAGAAAGATCCCCTTGAGCTTTAACCTGTTGGTATCTCTCAGTGAAGTAAGAACTGAACCATTTTAGGGCTGAAGAGTCTAGACCAATGCTCCATACAGTGTTCAACAGCAAGATGTAGTCCACTGTATCAAATGCTTTGCTTAGATCAAGAAACAAGGCACATACATATTGCTTAGCATCAAAGGAATTCTGTCAGTTGTTGGTGACCTTTGAGAGAGCAGATATTGTAGTATGGCAAGTTCTAAATCCTGACTGTGCAGGATTAAGTAGATTGGTAGAGTCCAAGAACTTTTTAAACTGCACATTAACCACTTGCTCAAGCAGTTTAGAGAGGATAAAAAGTAGAGATATTGGTCTGTAATTGTTTAAGTCACTTGGGTCACCAGATTTAAATAGTGGAATGGCATGGGCAGTTTTCCAAATAGTAGGGAGGTCTCCTTAGGCAAGAGATAGATTAAAGAGATGGGTGATAAGTACTCTCAAAACATGAGAGGCGAGTTTCAGAAAGTATGGGTTGATAAGGTCCACATCTGCACCTTTTCTGGTGTCAAGGGCCAGAAGTAGATCTTCTACTTGTTTCAGGGATACCAGGCTAAAGGAGAAGGCTATATCACAGACAGAGGTAAGGGCAGTTGGTCTGGCAGTATCTTGTCTGTACAGTTGGGAACGGAGATTGTAGGCAGGTTAGGAATCAAAGGCGAGCCCAGCAGTGGCAAAGTGATCATTAAAGAGATCTAGGATTGTCAGTTTGTGAATAATTGAGGAGCCACCAGAAGATATTTTGGTCAGGATGGAGTTAGCTGATCTGTGACCTTCAATATCCTTAATGGTTGTGCAGAACTTAGCAGAGCACTTAGATGATGAGTCCAGTTTGTACTGAAAATAGTTGGCTTTTTTGGATCTGACAAGTTTAGTACAGATATTCCTAGCCATTCTGAATGCCAACCAGTCAGAGGGGAGCTTAGTTTTCCATGCTTTTTTTCCAAAGAAGGCCCCTATTAAGTAAGGCAGCCTTCAGGCTGGCCATGAACCATGGACTTGATTTTTTGTATGAATGAACTTTAACCAGTGGTGCGAGTCTATCTATGTTTTGAAAGTAGTCATAAGCTTCACACATTGACTTGGTTAGGTAGAAATCTTGCCTATTAGAATTTAATAGTTCAGTAAAGAATGCTAGAGGGTCAAAGTTATGTTTACTTCTTTTGTATATGTATCTTGAAGAGGAGACTGGTTTTGGATTCAACTTCACACAAGCAATGTAACAATGGTCACTAAAGTCAGTGAAAAAAACACCTGAATGGGTGTTAAGGTGGGGTTTATTAACTAGAATAAGATCAATTAGGGTACTATTGGCTGTTTTGTTTTTATTGGGATGCGCTGCTTCAGCAATAAACTGCGTAAGCCCAAGGGTGTCACATAGTTGTTTAAGGGGTTCAGAAATTGCAGAAAGCCAGTCAAAGTTGAGATCCCCAAGATGTTGGTCGCTAAGGTCAATATGCTCAGTTCATTGCGTATATGATCTAGCTCCTTCTGACCCACTGAAGGTGGTCAGTAACATCCGATAATACAAAGAGTTTGAGAGGAGGTGAGTTGAATTTTTAGGGTCAAGCTTTCAAACTCCTTGGTCATGGAAGTTGAGTTAGTAATGGTAACCGAAAATATATCTAGTATATATACAGCTACTCCACCTTCTCTGGTAGATCTGTCTGTTCAAAAGATGTTATAGGAAGGAATGTTTATTGCATAATCAACAGTAGAAGGTTTAATACAGATTTCAATAACTACCAGAATGTCAGGCTTGGTATGGAGAATCCAGAAATGGATGGAGTCTAGCTCCTTTAGAAGACTACAAGCATTAATATGCAGGAATTTTGTCCCCTTAAGGTGAGCTAATTCTGAGGGAGCTGTCATTGAAGCAATAGGGCCAGGGTTCAGTTTGACATTGTCCAAGCAGACTAATAATATCAGCATAATTTACTTAGGGCACTTAAGAGCAGTCTAGTGGTATGGGAGCATTCCCTTTTGCGATGGGTAGAATGGCCAGATGAACTGTAAGCACCTTGGTAGTTAAATGGTCCTAAGACTGCTTAGAGAAGCACACTAGCCTCACAACAAAATGAGTAGGGAAGGGGCAGATGTTGCAAGATTCACAGGTTAGTGTACATTAAGAAGTAGACAGAGGTTCCAGAATTCCATGGAGGCTTGAAGGAAGGACCTAATGAGGAGAGGAAACCTGATAATGAATAGCAGTGAAATTCCTCCTCCCATAGATATATAATATGGGCCACCTGCACAAGATCAGTATGAGGCTCTAGGGGAATGAAGAGGGAGGTTGATACACAACAAAATATTAGAAAATTAGTCTGGATTGTAGGGCCCTGTGTATAGTGGGTGGTGTTTACCAATCCAAAAGACAGCAAATGTTTATTTCATTGCTAAGAGAATATCAGTACTTTAAAATAGTAGAAGGAGGGATATATAGAGTCATTTCCCCACAAAACTGGACTAAAAAGCTGCTTCATGAAGCCTTACAAGCCAGGCTATACCACAGAATCGAGATACAGAAGTTGTGATAGGAAAATGTGTAGGTCAGCACTCAGATTGGCATGACTCACTCCTGTTTTTGGAAAAGATAAATAATTTATGCATGTATTTATTTATTTATTTAAGCGTTTTACCAGGAAGGCATACTGAGCAGACTATTGCTTGATTACAGATGCATCCTGTGGGAGGGGAGATCATAGGAGAACAGTTTACACAGTATAGACAAGAAAATACATAGTGGGAGAAATATTAACATTAGGATCTGGTTACATGTCAGTAGTAGCTTGAGAGAGACAAATTGGTAACCACAGTACGTATGGTATGAGAAAGCACTTGAAGTCAGGATTGACAAGTGAATACATTGTAGAAGATCACTAACATTTGGTTTAGAAACCACTACATACAGGATTGAGTGTGGCAGTTGGTAGCACAGTTACATACAGCAAGTGTACAACAAAATTAAGTTTTGAGCAATACAAGACACAGTAAGTAGTAGAAGGAGGGATGTAGAGAGTCATCTCCCCCCAAAAAATAAGGCAGGGTCTGCATGGGTTTGACTCTTCACACACCTGGGACTGTAAGCAGTTTGGGATAGCTACATTAATTAAGTAGAATAACTTCCAATAAAGGACACTTGACCCATTTGAGAGTGAGGAGTGATAGAACAATGTGAGAAAAAGTGAGTAAAAATGCAACAGCCACTACAACTCCTCTACAACAGCAGCCACCAGTAGCAAGTGGGCTGGGAGCTGCTTATGGCAGACACTACTAATGGTAGGGGTCGTGCAAAGTGGGAGGGGAAAAGAACCATTTAAAGAGTGCCAGGGGTGGGGGAGGGTGGATGAGATGAAAAACTGGGTAGGATAATTTTCCGAATTGAAGCCGAGTGAGCCGGAAACAGGGAAATCTTGAAAACAAGCATCAGAGCTTTGGCACCAGTCAGGAGTGCTCTGCCATCAAGCCAGCCAATAGTAAGCTGGAGCTCTGGAGCTGCAACCAATCGGAGTCCCAGCAGAGGTCCAAACAAAGGGTTAATGTCAGATATCAAGATGAAGGAAAGCATGGAAGGGGCAAGTTAAACAGTGCAGGAAAGAGAGAGATCGAAAAATAGTATCAGATGGGGCAGGCAATGTTAGAGATGAGTAAAATAAAATATCATAGCTTCCCAACACACGTACATAAGCACGTAAAAAAAATTCTGCTTTTACACATTTCTAGTACTGTGGTAAAAATACAAAAATTGCCACTAGTACAATAATTCAAATCAGAACAGCATCAGAAAGGGCAGTCAGTGTTGGTGAAAGCAAAATTAAACAAGGTAACTTTCCTTATCCTGTTGCTGGGAAATCTTGAAAACTGGCCTCAGAGTTTTGGCACCAATCAGGAGCGAGCTGCCGTCAAGCCTGCCAATAGTAAGTTGGAGTTCCGGAGCTGCAACCAATTGGAGTCCCAGCAGGGGTCCAAGTCCCTGGATGATTTCCTACCTGGGAAAGGCTCATAGGGTGGTGGGCAGAGGAGAGAGGGTCATCTGGAATAGTCAAGGCTAATAGAGATGGCAACTACAAACGCATACCTTGTTTTGCACATTGTTTAAATCTTCTCATCCATGGTTTCTTAAATGGAAACAGAAATATTGAAAACAACTTACCTTTGCATACATTAAAGCAGGAAGTTCTGACCTACTGGAATTCAACATTTTACATGCTAGAAAGGCTTCTTGAACAGAACAAAGCTGTGCATGACTATACCATGCAGAATCAAATTGGTAAAGCAGACATCATCTTCATTTCCAGCAGTTGGACTGTGCTGGAATCTTTGATCACCTTACTTGAGCCATTTAAGGCTCACACATGTGATGTCAGTGCAAACAATGCAACTCTGAGTCAAATTCTTCCTCAAATCATATTTCTTCACATTTTCCTTGACAACATAAAGAAAGAAGACTTTCAATCAAAAGATGTCACACTGCTGTTATGCTGGCAGATGACTTGAGTCTCAGGCTGTTGAATGATCAGAGAATAAATGCCATGTTTAAGAATAACATATATGTGTTGGCTACATTGCTATATCCACATTTTAAGTGGAACATTGAAGCCATCCTTCCTGCAGGGGAAGACACTGAGTATTGGAGATATCTTCTGCTAACCAAATGTAGCATTGCCCTACAAACACCATTGACTGATTTACAGCAGTCAAACCCTTCCAAACCATCACAGGGCATCTCTGGTGCAGACAAAAGCACATCTATCAATTCATCACAGTCACCAGTGTCATCAGCGAGGGAAAGGCAAATACAGCTATTTCTTAGGCATCCTACATTCAGGGTCAGAAAGGCAAATCACTTCAGAGTCACCTGCAACAACACAGACTGGTATCCTGTAAAGAAAGTGCAGCAGGTACATCTGCCAGACTGGTAAGTGTCTCACACCGCACAATGATCATGGAGTACTTTGCAGACCATACTGTGACTGGTTTAAGGAAGATCAATTGCAGCATTGGAAACAAAAGAGAACAATATGGCCAGATCTGTCAAATCTTGCAATACTGTACCTCAGTTGTTCACCTTTAAGTGTATACAGTATTCGGAATGCATATTTTGTGCAGCTGCAGGAATAGTCACTGCCCACAGTACACTACTAAGTTCTGCAAATGTGGAACAGCTTGCATTTCTCAAAATGAAGGCTGACAATTTCTCAATAGTCAGAAACACTGATTTATACGAGTCTGACCCCAAAAATGAAAAACAGCCTGCAAACAGTGATAGTGAATATGATGACTAGGTTTTGTACGAAACAAATGGAACCATCACCACTGCCACCATCCAGCCAAATGTGCCGCACTAGTACTACTCTTAGTTTTCGTCTGTCCATCATCCATTTATATTATGTAGGTCCGATTGTTTCCAACCATGGGTAACATTATATTAAAACAGAAGCAGGCTCACTCAGAGCAGCTGTGCATCTTGTACCTGTCTCAGCAATACCCGCTATGGGTATAACTTTTGGAAACAGCAGCAGGCTCCCTAAGAGCCACAGCACCTCTCATACCTGCCTCAGCAATGCCCACCATGGGTTTAGATTTTGGAAGCAACAGCAAGCTCACTCAAAGCAGCTGTGCCTTTCTTACCTATCCCAGCAATGCCTGCCAAGGATTTAATTTTCTGAAACAGCAGCAGGCTCACTCACAGCAGCAGCCCCTCTCAGACCTGCTTCAGCAATGCCCGCCATGGTTATAATATTTGGAAACAGGTGCAGGCTTGCTAAGAGAGCCTTTGCCTCTCATGTCTGCCTCAACAATGCCCCCATGAGTATAATGGATCAGGACACCTAACGGACAGTGTACTAGTCTCAAAAAGACAGTTTTTACATGATTTTTGTTATGGTCAAGGTCAAGTAATTGGGTAGTAGAACATTTCAGGCTGTGGCTACCTGACCCGACTACACAGTTTTTATCCATTTTATTTCCAGGTATTTTCGGGGTATCTACGGGTTGTCTTGGTGGTCCGGTATTTTAGTAGCTGCCCATCACGAGAAAAAAAAATATCTGTAGAAAATAACATTCTGTTAAGCTGCTGAATGTATCACACAACAGACTTGCAAAAAGCAGCCTATTTTATTTATTTCTGAACCCTTGCCACATAATAGAAAAGTACACAAAACATTTGTGTTTTTATGTGCATCTATGACAGGTGCTTGCTGAGAAAAGTGCTCAAAAGAAAACTGTCAGAGTTTGTGTTCTTTAAAGCGCATCTGCGACTGGTTGCTTTGTTACTGAGCAGAATCAGGCTTAGTAGTACTAGTAGTTGTTCTTTTTTCCACTTTTAGGATAAAAAACTTTCCAGCAGTTTACCTCATAAAAAATTATAATTTTCACACTACATGTGTAAAACAATTGACCCTTCAAGCTTTAGATTAGAATGGGAACAAAAACTATCAAGATGTTTGCTTTTTGTCTAATGTTGCCAAGTGGATAGAAGTATATTTTACTCTTCCATCACATCTCAGATGTCTGTCTGTTTTGTCTGTAGTTTTTATGAGTGTTGGGTCACATGGGCTTTCGGTGAGCTTCCAAAGTGGCCTTTGATTGGGCAAAAAGCCTCAGGATATACTGAAGTCTCATACACTGCCCCATAATCCAAATAATGATGTATAAATAATGAATGTTTGGGGTCCCAAATATGACAACATGAACTATTATTTGAAATAAGTTATTCACACACCTCTAGCTCTCATCAGCTATGCGACACTGCAGTGTTATTTTAAGAATTCAGCAAGCATTACAAAAGATAAATAGAGTGGAGGCATTCGGGACACAACACAGTAACTTGCAGTAAATGATATGTCAAAAAATATTGCATGACAAAAGGGGCTTCATATCCATTGAATTACTCTGTTCTCAGTAGCATATTCTAGTACTTTACAGTAATACTACAAGGTGCTTCATTGCATCCTGGGGTGGTGCCACTGTATACAGGAAGAAAAAATAACGTTATTACACTAAAGCCAATATAACTGACAAAAAATAAATTAACTTAGCAAATGCAACATATTCCTGTCAAAATAACTGCAAAACCCTTACTAAGAACAGGTGCTAGATTCACATAACTTTGTCTTGGAGCAAGCCTAATGTTCCATGAGTAAACTGGGTTTTGTTTGAGCAAACCAGATTTTATGCCAAGTTGGTGTTTAGAAAAAACAAGTTTGTGCCCTTAAACTGGGTTTGTACCAAGGCAAAATGTGGAGGGGCCTTCAATGCAAATGAGGGTGAAGGGATGCATATATTAGCACTGTCTGATTCACAACCAGGTTTAACCAGTTTATTGAGTTTTATTGTTTGGCAGGTGCTGTTACAATACATTTAAAAGACAATCACACCATACAGATAAACACATTTGTACAATGAATCAATTTATAAAAAATTATATCCTGATCTGTTCGTCAGAATATTAAATAATTGAGCTCACACTTTCCAATGTTGATTATTCAGAAAGACATAAAATAGAAAATTGCTTATTAAAGATAGATAGTTCTCTAAAAGAGAAACACTGGATTTTGAAGAAATACAATATACACCTTGTTAAGAATGCTGCAAAATCAGAAAAGAGCTACTGAGTTCCCCAAAGAGCATCAAGATATGCTAGCCACTAGGGTCCTCAAATAATAAGCCATCCCCTACTCTGTCTGGAAATAAAATCAGGTCAATGGGCTTAAACCCTGTTTTTCATACAGCGACAATTTGTGGAGGCATTATATCAAACAAAATTATCTTTGAGCTTGGTCAGTAGACCCATGTTAGGTCATCCAATGTTGCCAGCAGTACCCATCCATTTAGGTCAACTACCAAGGAGCACTCTATAGTACATATGACTTCAAGCCCCTATTATCACCCAATGTGACATGAATTACATGGTGGCTACAACTTGGGGCCATATTTGAGTCTCGTAGATTATGCTCAGATTCATATCCATATTCATATCCATATTCATATTCCAGCAGCAGCATCAACTAGGAGCAGATTTATCCTGGACTCCCTTCAGGGTGCCTTCCTCAAGCAACTGGTCATGGAACCAACTCGGCAGAAGGCAATACTGGACCTTGTGCTCACAAACAGGGACAGTGTGATGGGGGTAAGAGTGGGGGAGCACCTGGAGAACAGTGACCACAAGTCACTGTGGTTTGAAATCACAGAAAGAGCAGAACCAAACTACACAAAAACACGTATCCTCGATTTTAGGGGGGCAAACTTTGAGAAAATGGGGAGATACTTGAAAGAGGCATTAAGGGGAATGGGGCAGGAATCAGGGGTTGAGGAACAGTGGGAAGTATTTAAAATGGGGATTACAAGAGCAACAGAATTATGTATTAAGCAGGTTAGCAAGATTAAAAGGAAGAGGAGACCATTATGGTTTTCCAAAGAGGTAGCAAAGAAAGTGAAAGCCAAAAAGATTGCATTCAGGCAATACAAAAAGACACAGGCAGAAGGGGATAGGGAGAAGTACCAGGAGAAGCAAAGGAGGCAGGGAGGTCAGTAAGGGAAGCCAAAGCTCAGACAGAAGAACACATTGCAAAATCAGTGGGTAGAGGGGACAAACCTTTTACAGGTACATAAGTGAAAAAGAAAGGCAAAGGAGGGATAGTGAGACTGAAGGAGGAGGATGGGGCTGTGTGGAGGATGACAACAGTAAAGCTGACATATTGAACAGGTATTTCTGCTCAGTCTTTACTGAGGAAGAGGAGGGTAATGGGTCTGAATGGAACAAGGGGTGAGAATGGTGCAGAAATGGACACAAGTCCCTTTACACAGAAAGGGTCCTGAAGGAACTGGAAATAATAAGAGTTGATAAAGCAATGGGGCCAGATGGGGTGCACCCAGGGTCCTTAAGAACTAAGAGAGGTGGTGGCTGAACCTCTTGCTATCCTGTTTAGCCGATCACTAGAAACAGTGGAGGTACCCAAAGACTGGAGGATAGCAGATGTAGTCCCCTTATACAAAAGTGGGAACAAAGAGGAAGCGGGGAACTACAGACCAGTCAGCCTCACCTCGGTAGTGGGGAAGATCATGGAAGCACTACTGAAGGAGAGATTGGTGGAACATCTGGTTGTCAATGGACTACAGGACCCAAGGCAGCATGGTTTCACCAGGGGAAGGTCATGTCAGACCAACCTCATTGAATTTTTTGACTGGGTGACTAGGGAGGTGGATCAGGGAGGGCAATGGACATGGCCTATCTGGACTTCAGCAAGGCTTTGACACTGTGCCACATAGAAGACTATTGCACAAACTGGGAATATGGGTGTGGGCAGGACAGTAGTGCGGTGGGTAGGTAACTGGCTGGGCAGCAGGACACAGAGGGTGGTGGTAAATGGCTGTCACTCCACAGAGGGAAGAGTGACCAGTGGGGTACCACAGGGATCAGTGCTGGGACCGGTACTATTCAATATCTTCATCAGTGACATTGCGCAGGACCTGAAGGCAGAATTTCACTGTTTGCTGATGACACAAAGCTCTGTAATAGAGTAGACACACCAGAGGGTGTAGACAGAATGAGAAGGGACCTGCAGAAACTTGAAGAATGGTCAGGGTTTGGCAGTTGAAATTCAATGCAAGGAAGTGCAAGATAATGCATATGGGGCACAAAACCCTGGCACAATATATCAGTTGGGGGGTGAGGATATAGCATGCACCAAGCAGGAAAGGGATCTTGGAGTTATCATCTCTGATGACCTCAAGGCAGGGAAACAGTGTGACAAGGCAGCAGGTAAAGCAAATAGGATGCTGGGATGCATAGGCAGGGGCATCACCAGCAGGAAAAGGGAGGTCATAATTCCACTATACAAGACACTAGTGAGGCCGCACCTGGAGTACACTGCGCAGTTCTGGAGACCTTACCTACGTAAGGACATAGACAGGGTAGAGAAGGTTCAGAGGAGGGCAACAAAGATGGTGCATGGATTGCATCACAAGTCCTATGAGGACAGGTTGAAGGCACTGAACATGTACTCCCTGGAGGAGAGAAGGAGAGAGGGATATGATAGAGACATACAAGTATCTTACAGGGAGGAACAGGTGCAGGAATGCACTATTTTAAGTGAAAAGATGTTCCAGGACTAGAGGGCATGGGATGAAGTTGGAGGAGGACGATTCAGAGGGAACGTGAGGAAGAATTTCTCACAGAATGGGTGGTGGACAAGTGAACACCCTGCCAGAGGAAGTGGTGGGGGCTGAAACAATCACGGGATTTAAGAATGCATGGGATAGACATAAAGGAATTCTGGAGGTCAGGGGTAAGGGGCAACAGACTTCCTGGAAAACAAACTGAACTTACAAACTTAAATGGGCAGACTGGGTGGGCCATAGGTCCTTATCTGCCGACACTGTCTATGTATCTATGCATATGTTCAAGCATTTCCCACCACTTTCTGACCCATTAATCCTCTGTTGGACCATACTGTGGAGATGGGGTCTCCAGAACTGGATGCAGTACCCCAGATGGGGCTCACCAACTGTCTGTACAGAGGAATAACAACTTCCTGTTTTCTGCTGGTGATGCCTCTCCCTATATATCCCAGTACCCCCCCAGTCCTCCCTACTGCCTTCTCACATTGCTTGCCAACCTCAAAGTCATCTGATATGATTACCCCAGGTCCATTTCCATTTATGTTGTTGTTACTACCTCCCCCCCCCCATTGTGTAATCTTCCCCTGGGACTTTGTTTCCCAGGTGCATTATTTTGCACTATTTTGCATTGAATCCATGCTGCCATACTTCTGACCATTTCTCCAACCTTGCTAAGTCCCTTCTCATCCTTTCCATGTCTCCTTGTGTATCAGCCCTGTTGCAGATCTTTGTGTCATCTTCAAAGAGGTTCAGTATACTTTTCCATCCAGACCCTCTGCAATGTTACTTATAAAGATGTTAAAAAGGACTGAACCCAGTTGTGAACCCTGCGGTACCCCACCAGTAACCCCATTTCTTCAGAGTGGACTCTGTTTACTATTACCTTATGTGTCCTCTTGTCCAGCCAATGTTTTACCCAGGCTACCACCCTGGAAACTACTCTAAGGCTGACTAAGAAGCATAGAAACATAGAATTTGATGGTAGATAAGGACCACTTGGACCACCTAGTCTGCACATTTCCCTACCTAACAGATAAGCTGCAGATCCTAGTTAACCAACAGCCTACTTCCTCCTATCCTCCACTAGAATTGCCTTAGGTCTGTCCCATGTATTCTTGAATTCCCCCAGTGTTTTTGACTCTACAACCTCCTCAGAAAGGCTGTTCCATGTACTCACAACCCTTTCTGTGAAGAAATACTTCCTCACATTACATTGGATCTGTCCCCCCTCTATCTTCAAATTGTGCCCCCTTGTTTTTGCACATCTCTTTTTCTGAAAGATGCTACCCTCTTGAACTTTGTTGATTCCCTTGAGGTATTTGAAAGTTTCTGTCATGTCCTCCCTCTCCCTCCTTTCCTCGAGAGTATACATGTTTAGTTCCTTTAGTCTTTCTTCATATGTCTTCTGATGCAGACCCTGCATCATTTTGGTTGCCCTCCTCTGGACAGCCACCACACTGTCTATGTCTTTGTGGAGATGGGGTCTCCAGAACTGTACACAGTACTCCAGATGTGGTCTTACCAACTGTCTGTACAGAGGGCCAACAACTTCCTGTTTTCTACTGGTGATGCCTCTACCTGTGCATCCCAGTATGCACCCAGCCCTCCTTACTGCCTTCTCACATTGCTGGCCCACTTTTCGGTCATCTGATATGACTACCCCAATGTCCCTTTCCATTTCTATATTGTCAGTATCTCACCCCTCATTGTGTACTCTTTCCCTGGGTTTTTGTTTCCCAGGTGCCTTACTTTGCAGTTTTGCAATGAATCTAAGCTGCCATAGATTTGACCATTCCTCCAAGCTTGCCTAGTCCATTTTCATCCTTTCCACCCCACCTTGTGTATCAACCCTGTTGCAGATCTTTGTGTCATCTGCAAATTTGTTTATTAATCTTTTGTGTCAGACTGTGTCAAATGCCTTGCTAAAGTCTAGGTAGGCCATATCCACAGCCCCTCCCTGGTCTACTACATTGGTCACCCAGTCAAAGAAATTGATTAGATTCATCTGACAAGACCTTCCTGCTATGAACCCATGCTGCCTTGGGTCCTGTGCCCCACTGGCCTCTAGGTACTCAACAATTCTTTCCTTCAGAAATGATTCCATCACTTTCCCTACCACAGATTGCTAAATCAGATCCAGATGGGTATGATCTTTGTCTGCCACATTGTGTCGTACTGTGTAAATTAAAAGCTCAATTTTTATTTTGGGAAGATTGTGGATGGTAGGATGAGAAAGAGGAGTGTGATATATTATATCAGTGAACAGTCTCCAGACTGTTTTTGCTCCTGTGTTGTTGTTTTTTTTGTTTGTTTGTTGTCTATGCAGATTTATGTAACATCTAAAAAGGATTGTAAACATGATATGTCTTGAAGCAAAATTATTAATGTGGATGACCCAACCAGATTCAGATGTTTAATAACTATCTTTGAGTAACACAAAGTAACATAGGATAAACAGATAATGGAACTGTTGCCAAATAACTCTGAGGGTCCACAGAGATTTCAGACTCCAAAAGCTTATTAACTTCTTTTTTCTTTCTTTTTTAAACATTTTCCAACATTTGGATGTGTTTACTGTCTATGTACAGTATGTACTAGGGATCAAATAGCAGTGCTCAGATGTATTGGCCTTGCCAACTCTGTTCCTTTCCTTAAATTGAAGATGAAGAAGTCTACCACACTCACCTTATTACCAATCAAGAGCCTTACCTGGATTAGAATGGGAATGGATTTGACTTATCTGCATCATGACAGATACAACAGAACTGCTTTAACGGGTACTGCAGACATATTTTTAGAAGCTCAAATTGAAAACTAAATGGTGAAGAGAAAACTTAGACTTCAGAACTAATGGGATAACAGAACTAATGGTGGTGAACAAAGTAAAAAGAAGTAGGAGGAACCTGACATTCAATGTAAGGATTCAACATCCAAAACCAAATAGAATTGTCAGCATACGATGTGACACTGCTCATATTGAACACAGATTATACAGCAGATTTGATTTAAAAATAGATGATTGCTTAGGTGAGGCAATGACAGCATCATATTATTTGTGAATGGAACATATAGTTCAAATGTTCAGTAAAGAAGGAGTCAAGTTGTGATAACAGTGCACCATGGAATTAATTTCATTCTGTGACTGTGATGTGGGCAACTCCTTACACTGATAGTCTCTGGTCTGTGCATGATTGTGGATTAAAGATGCCAAAACTAAAGTACCTTGCTTTACTTTACTGACAGCTGTGTGCCAGTCATTGATATGTTCATGGAACACTGTGTTCCTAAATGATGGTTTATTGGTGTTAAAAAAGTGTTTTCAAATTACCCTAATACATTTCCTGGCTGAACAGTAGCTAGGTAATAAATATAACACTTGGGTCCCAAATACCTTGGATTGCTTTGCTGCCTTATCTGCCAGATCTATATTGATGGTTGAAGTGTCTGTAAAGTATTTATGCAATACCGAGTTCTTGAAAGATGGTTTCATTGTTTTGTTTAATTGGTTGTTAAAGGATCCTTTACAAATCCACCATTCCTGGCCAAATTCTAACACCAAATAACTATGATGACATATTTAACATGTCAGATACCTTTTGTTGTGTTGCTGAGAGCTCCGAGTCACTTGCTGAGGTGCTTATGGAATACCAGGTTAAAAGAGGGTTTAATTACTTTGCTTAAAGGCTTTTCTTTTTACATTTTATCCCCTCCTACTGCTACTCCTACCTGGGCACTAGCTGACAACCTTCAAACCCTATCTTCACCTTCTCTGTTACTTTCCCTGCCTTCTGTTAATCAGATTTGTTTGCCCTTCCAAGATGGGGATATGGCAGAGCTGCCCAAGTTCCCCAGCAGTATATAGTTACTGAGGCTGGTGGCTCATCATCTCACTACCCTACTGGGTCTTTTTTTCCTCAGTTTTTATCTCCTCCAACAAAGATACCAAGAAAGTCTGAGAGTGGGCATATGCATGAAGTGTGATGGTGTCTGCACCAGTCAATCTGAGTTTTCCTTTCCTGATTTACACTCTTGGCTGTGCCATCACTTGTGGTCACTCAAGTGGTAGTTACATAGCTGCAATGGCAGCCCTTTCTCCACGGATGAGGAGTGTATCCTGTGGGATACTCCATCCTCCTTCCTGTCTAACTCTCTGATGGCTCAGGCTTGATCTTGAATGTAGGTAGCCAGCTTCATGAGTGGTAGAACAAAGAGTGCCAATGGCCAGTTGTTTAATAACTTTTTTTAAAGACTCTTTTAAAAAAGGCTGAATGCTTTTTTTTGTAACTCTGTTTATGCTCCTACTATCATCAGCTCCTCAGACTTCCTCTCCAGTGTGGTCTCTCAGTTCAGCCTTCTCCTGCCCAGCCTGAGATCCTCCATGGTCCAGTCTTCCATTCCCGGATTGCTCCTCCGACTCCAGTGACAACTCTGACCCCCAGATCTGAGCCCCCCAAGGTGGGGTTGCCCTATCTCATCTGACACTCTATCTAGAATCTAGAAGAGTGGCGAGGGAAAGGAAGAGAAATGGAAATCAGCCAGAATTAATCAGGTGAGGGGCTTAGGGGTTGGCATCGGGAGCCAGCTTCATCAATCCGGGTGCCAGGATTCATTTTACACTTTTTTTCCTGTGGTCCCAGGGCAGCAGACTTGCAGTGATGCCCAGTGCAACACGGGGATGCTCCTGCAGTGTACCAATCATAGAGCAACACCACCACAGTGAAGACTATCACGGTGACAGAATTCATCTGAAAGCGTCAGTTCGCTGTGATGGTCCCCACTGACACTGGCAGTGCATCTCCTGGTATTTTTCCCCCTCCCCAAGACAACTCTGACTCAGAGCTGCACATTCAGAGACTGGGATGTATGGGGGGACCCCCACACGGGGGGTTTGGGTGGTGTAGCTCCCCCAAGAAAACACACCAACATCCCTGACAGTATAATGCTGACCCTCTGCATTGTGTCTGTCGCTGTCGGGGATGTCGGGAAAGTAGATGTTGCCATGCTATAGTAGAACCTGCTCCTGCATCCACCTACAGGATGTCCGACGCTGCCTCCCATGCCCTGTAATGTGCATTACATCAGCTGCCAGCTCCTAGTCAACACTAGGAGCCACCAGAGTTGCATAGTGCATCCAACCCTTCCCCAGGAAAGGAGAACTGCCTGCTGGTGGCTCAGTCCAAGTCCATGCCCCACCCCGGCCAATCCCCAGCAGCCTGAGCTCACTCCCAAACCAAGATCACTGGCATGGTGCAAGGCATGGTGTCCAGCATCTCAACTCTCACTGCCACCAGGTTGGCATAGAAAAGGCTGACTGCTTAATAATGAATATCCAAATACCTGGGACCTGAAGACCGAACATTCAGCAGAATATTCAGGGCAAGGTATTTGCCCAGCCCTTGTTTTCACACACATCTAATATAAAGTGCTTTACTGTGTGCAGTTTGAGCACCAAACTATAAACAAGGCCATGACACAACTGGAGAATATTCAACATGCAGGACTATGATGAGTAAGAGTCTAAGGGGAATGAAATATTGGTTGGCACTGTTTCCAGTAGGAAAAAAAATGAGGGAGCAAGAGATGAGTGTTTCAGGTATTCATGAGTGCATTGAAAGTAGATGTAAGCAGGTTACTCACTGCTTCTTAAGAAATAAACAAAATAAAAAAAAATATGTTCTTATCTGTCGGTAGTTGAAGTTGATGGAGCATTCTCAGCTGGCACTGTAGAACTGTCCACAGCCATCTACCATTGATTTATCAAGGGCCATGGGTTCCCTGGTCTCCTGCATCAGTTGCTGCCCCAGTGTGCCTGTTATATAACACTGTTACCTGGGTCTTGAGCTCACTTCTGATATGTTGATATGCACCACTGTGTATACACACCATGAGGTGTGTGGGTCTGTTCTAGTGCATTTATTCTTTTATGAGGTGGCTGAGTGGCCAGGCTGCATTGTTATGCACTACCCAGTGTGTGCTAGGTACAGTCTTCCATGTGTCTGTGTGCCAAAATGCACACTTTATGTACTCAGCACCTCTTAGTGTGCAGTATATATTTTGTCATGTATGCATGGATGCATTGGTTTTATGTCAGTATGGTATGCAGCTGCTGCCCCTTCTTGCATCATGTCCTATGTAAAGTAATATGGGATTCAATGTTTCTGAGAAATACTATAGTCCTTCTTCAGTAAGTCTAAATCATCATTAAGTTTAACTGTTCTGCTTACAAATTTGCTTTTGTCATACCTAATGAATATTGATACTCTATCTGCAGTGTCCTAATCAGTCCTGCATGTCCATGATGCAATACTTCTGTCCAGGTGTGGTTATACAACTCTGCAAAAGATAATATCCATGTTTTCTTCTTTGTGTTTTCTACTTTTGCCCTTAAACTGCTGGAACCTACAGTGTAATACATGATTTATCTAGATTCTAGATTTAAAAAATGGATAATGGATAGAGTGTGATATCTATGTGCATTTGTGTAATAAAGGTTTATTACCTACAGGCAAATCCATCTGGCTCTATACCAAATGGGTTTTCCTATAGCTAATAAATTGAACTGGAACGCCTTCATATAAGGTTCAGGTTAATGAGATTAGTTTGGATACTGGAGCTGATAGTGCATACCTATGGGTCTGTGCTACAGACTAATGCTGAGCCAGGGCCTCTCCTTGTTCTGTAGTCAGAATTTGATCCCATGCAGGTTGGGGATGCACTGATAGAAGTTGTATACCAGGATACCATAAGGGGCTAAGAAACTTCATCCAACGGGATATACATTAGTCCTGTAATTCCTACTGTGAGAATAAGCATCCAGTGCTGTGAATAACTATGCTGAGAGACTACAGTGAAAATAAGGTACTGAGTAAAGAATGGGTCCCACCTCAAGGCTAAGCATAATGGTACAGATTTAATGTAATCATTGTAAATGTCAAAGCTGGAAGCATCCTAGAGAGCCCCTTAAGTGAGGGTTGCATCTCAGTTACAGTAATTTGTCCTTCTCAAGTGGAAGCTGGTTATGATTATGGCAGAGCAGTCCTACACCATGCTAATTTTGAGTCTACTGTAACTGCAGTTAGCAAGACATGTTAATAGTTTCCTGATTAGGTGCTTTCTTTAAGTGCATCCCAAGTCTTATTTATAAGACTGCAATCAGCTGAGATAGAGGGATGGTCTTTGTGCCAGACACCTTTTCCTTTTTAACAGCAGTATGCTTTCTACAAGAGTAACATAACCAGGATTAGATGCATAGATAGTGGAAGAATGCGGTTACCTTATTTTATTTGGTTGGAGCTACAAGAAGGAGGGTGGGGTGAGATGTTACTAGGGTGGAAAAAATGGAATGCTTACTTATACTGAATGTGAAATTAGTCAGAGACAATGCATGACATCAGCATCATTTATCTTCACCGGGGCTGGGGTGCTACAAAGAGGGAAGGATAAGGGACTGTTTAAAGTATTTGGGCTAGGGGATTAGGTTGGCAAAGGGTAGGGTGTGGGTGAAAGGATGGATTTTCTTTATTTTTCTAATGTTAATAAAATCTTCCCATAATGGTACTTTGCTGACAGAGATGCTTATTCCCGGTAAAGAACTATGCCAAGTCATACTTTGTTAGCAATACTGCATTTCATGAAGTCTTCACCTAGTGAATAGCCCACTTTGCCAGTCACAGAACCACCCAATATTGTGATACATAATGTCAGGAACTTTCCTTAAAGTGTCCTAACTTTATAGATCTTTAACCCTTATTTCCTATTAAAAAGGAAATTTGTATGAACATTGGGGACTTACCCATTGGACATTATCAGCCCATGTAATTTTTCCACAGGAAATATCATAGTTTCTCTATTCACTTATACTATATGGTCTATCTCCTTGAAACTGTATTGTGTATTCTCCTGTATCTATGGATAGCCTACTGTAATGTCTAATTTCTCCTGTACAGTAGGTATCACCATGCCTGTCTATACTGTAATGTGTTTGACCCAAGACTATATTACGTAACAGTAACCATTGTGATGTGATGTGCTTTTACCTATGTCTGTAACTCTCCTGGGTCACGACTGAAAACTGGCAATTTCTTTGTCTAGAGCACTTACCCGGTAATCAAAATCTAAATAAATGAAATAAAGAACAATGGATAGGTAAGTGTGTGTTATGGATTTTTTTCACACACCCGAGGTGTGTGATGACCCATAAACCTCAAGAGCAAAGTTTGAGAGGTTTATGTGGTCATCACACACCAAGGGTGTGTGGAAAAAATCCATAACATCAAACTTACCTATTATTTATTTTTTATAATTGCTGGTATGGAGGTTTAGACTGTATTTCTAGCAGCTTGAATGAAAAAGACTTTTTAACTAGAGCGCTGTTTTATTTTTGAAGAAATTGAACTGTACGTGAATAAAACAGTTGAAAATACTGCAGTTGAAATACTTTTTGTGAAACAAAGGAATGCAACAGTTTCTTTGGGGAATGTCATATCAATCAGATTTTGGGTTATTGTGAAGTACCATATCAACCGGATTTCAAGTTATTGCCTTTGGAGCATAATGACCTGAAATTCGGTTGATATGCATTTTTAACAAAACAGTAATCCGGTTGATATTTATGGTCACCAGTAATTATTAAATCATAATTTTCAACATGTGACATCAAAATCATTTCCATCAAAACAGTTATGAATCATATAGAGAAGCTTAGGATCTCATTTGTAGATAGGCAGAAGGAACAGATGGTATCTGAAGGACAATTACTTATTTCCAATCAACATTCCTAAGTAATAAAGGAAGAAACATGTGGACAATAAGCAGAATTGATTGTCTGTATAATGTTTTCAAAATTTTCCCAGTAATATGACAAGCTTTTTTATTCAGTGTTGCCTTGTTTATTATTAGCATCCAGTTAGATCAATGATTTATACTTTTCTTCTAGGTTCTGTTTCTTATGCTGTTATTGTATCAGTCATCTATATCTGGTACTTTGTGCTTATCACATGGCAGGCCCTTGGGTAATAACACAATGAACAAAAAACATAATTTATCAGAGTTATCTTAAATTGGCTTAATTTGTATAGCATGAATATATCAACGCATGTTTCTGTGGGAACTCACCAACATATTTAAGAGGTACAGGTTCTTTTACCTTCTGCAGATAAACTGTTGGCAGCCTTTTCACTGTCATAAAACTGTTCTGAAATCTACAGGACCACTGGAACAACAGCATTAGAATTTGCAGCAGCAACTGAATGTATTAACAGATGCTGTAAACAGCTGGCCAATACAGTGTGTTTCTATCCTGCTCTGTCTGCAAATATTTCAGAGTTCAGATGCATCATCATTAACCATTTTGATTTTAAATTAGAATATCACCTTCCACCATGATTCTATAATTACCATGATAACCTCTTGTCTCTGTGGAAGACATTTTAACATAAAAGCAATGACAAATACTGTAGGTTGTTTTAGCTATAAACCTTTGTCTACTTTGCACACAATTCTGGAATGATTTGCTTTATTCGCTTTCATCCAAATTTCATAATATTTGCTCTAAAACTGCCTCATAATTTCTAAGTCAGGCTTCTGTCCCAATACTTCTGTTGCCACAGCAGTTCTTAAAGGTAACATGTGGAATTCAAGAAACCACAGTGATCAGGCCACAACACTGGAGCACTCTATACTGCTCTGACAAAAGCTTTTGACTAGACAGACCACAGGAGCTTTTCAAAGACATTGAGGGGGCTGGAATTAGATCATCTAGCAATAAAATGAATCAAGAAATCACCTGCAGGGACACACACAGACAGATGCACTTGGCTTTACTGTTCTCAACATAAGACCATAAAGCTGTGCCACACAGATCTAGGCTTTCTTAAATTTTTGCTATTAAACTTCCAAACTAGTACATTCATGGTAGGTACTCATGTATTATGACAGAAGAATATTAGCTTAAAAAGGTTTATGGTCCTTGGTGCCCATCTACAAACTAGTAAATACAATACCTCCTTCTCCATATATATGAAGGAAAACCTGCTTCTGAGCAGGTTCAAATGACCATACTCTAGGTATCAAGAGAAGAGCAACATTCAAGTAGCTGGACTAAGGCCAACATTGCAGATGTTAAGATTAGATGTGTGACCATACTGAAAGTACAGTGCTGCCTTGCAGCAGGACGGGCAGACAAGAAGCACCTTATGTCCCTTTTTTAATCATAATACTGTGTTACTGTGTAAAACCTGACATACTGCACCTGAGGGTGTATTTGGACTGTACCTGAGGGTGTATTAGGACACCCAGCTCACCAATTAGAAGCAAGTAGACCATAGTATTGCTTCTGAAAAATCCAGATCACAAGATCTATACAAGGCAACACTCTGATAAGGCAACAAAACAAATACAAATCCTTCTGCTGTAATATGATGATGTGATGTATTATGCTAGCAATAAAACATGAAGTGTGGGTTATGTCCTGATAAGAGCACACCCATGTGTGTTATGAGGCATGAGTCACTTGTGCTGAGTTCCTTATGCACCTGGGTGTGTTTTTATCAGGACGTAACTCACACCTCAGAGTGTGTTATTACACTTATAAAATGGGCCCCAAAGTAATTATTAAAAAGAAAACAAAAGAACAAAAGAAAGTAATAAATATAAAAATGGAGGTTTCAGTAGGTCAAACAGTAAAAGCAGTCCCCCTATTAAAAGAACTGTTTATTGCCAACAGAGGTCTTCCTATGTACTCATAAGGTGCAAAGTTAAAAAACATCATACAAGGTATATACCCCCTTCCTGCATGAACCCTATAAAATTTAGGCCACGATATTCAGAACTGTGCCTGGCAAAGGTGCATGTAGTCGTGCAGCGCAACTGAGTTGTGCTGGTGCAACTAAGGGATGTATTCAAAAGAAATGAGCCATGTCACATCTCCTCTGAATATATCAGGTAATGCACACTGTGCAAATATGATGCACTGGTGCATCCCCCCAGACAGGGCTGAATACCAGGAATGGGAACTGTGGCAGTGCAACATAATTACACTGTGCGCAAATTCCTGATATTCAGCCAGCAGTATGCAAATAGGGCCATAATATATGCAAGGTGCAAATGGGGCCATTTGCATGTCATTATGGCCTCATTTGCATGTGTTGTGCAGGGCTGACCAGCAAAAATGCACTTGGCACTCTGCACAGCATGCGGTGCTGTTAGAGGAAGTCTGGTGGTACCCCCAACCCTCCTGTACCTCTGATCACCATAGAATATTTATTTATTTTTATTTAGCTTTTGTTGACCGGGTAAGTGCACTAGACAAATCCTGCCTATTTTCAGGCACGACCCGGGAGAGGGGGATACAGATGAATGCCAACTGATCTTGAACCAGATTAAGCTGTTGGTGGCATTTTTAGTGAATGAGGGAAATTTGGCCAGGACACTGGGGAAATTCCCCTACTCTCAGGAGGAATCTTTGGTGGGCCAGGACGCAAGATGGCCACTCAGCCCAAACCTACAGAGTCGATGGATGTGTCAGAGCTGCGGGAGTGGGCTTCCTCTCCCTGCCCCAGAGGAGATCTGTACTGAGGATATGCTGCAAGATGCATCTATGCCTGAAGAGAATTTTCCCTTGAGAATGTGTCTCCTGAGGTGCCTGCACAGTCTGACCAGCAGCGGTTTACCGGAAGACTACGCTGAGGTTTTATCCGTAAGGGCGTTTGTTACAGGAGGCACTCGTTGATGTGAAAGCTGCACAGAGCAGCGAAGCTCTTACGAGTGCTGCATTGCGGTCTGCTGCTCTAAGTTTGTCCGCTGTTGCTCCTAGCCTTCCGGGTCGCAGTGGTTTCTTTGTGACGTCTAGTAAAGCGATGGGTTGTCTGTACACCCTTGCTCCGACTGCCGAGGACACTGTTAGGGATATATGTCTGCTGTAAGTGCTTCTCCTTCAGTTCTTTCTGCCTCTAAATCGTATCTCCACCACGGCTTTCACTGACTCTGATGACAGTACCCGCTTTGCCAGACGCCTTGCATCCAGGTTAAGCGTCTTGAGTATATCTTCGACTATAATTAAATGTGCTTCTGAGACTGTTTCTGTTCCTACTGGCACTATTCCTGGGAGGCGTTGGTAAGGGAAGGGACAGTGCTTCTCAGTAATTGAGACATCTGGTGAACAGTCTGTTCCTCTTATATCCCTTGCTAAAGGCACTATCTCTCTTGTACATTTAAGAGTCCTTCTGTAGACTCCTCAGTTTCTCACCCTTGGTCTCCTAAAAAGCTATTTCTGAGGCAGGCTGGTTACAATCTCCTACAGGGTGTGGGTGCCTGATCCCAATGATGTTACAGTACAGAGTATAATAGCCTGGGCACCTCTTTGGATGTTGGTGCTTCACAGCCTATCTTTACTTCCAGATCTATTATTCCTGTTATGACCAGTGTTACAGCTCCAGCTTGTTTACTGCTTGCTCTGTTAATCAAGCTTTTCCCAAGTCTGATTTGCCACCGCTACTAACCTGAATACTGAGTTCTTGGAGATGTTCCCTGTACTAACTTTAAACTTTCTGATTTATTTACTAACAAGGAGAACCTGCACCTCGTCGAAATGCAGTGAGATTACTGTATAAAAGGTGGTTTAGAGGACCTTCAGGACAGGCTTTATATTTCTAAGTGTTATTGAAAGGTTCAATAAAATTTTGTCTTCAGATATTTATGCATTAATACATTTAGGAAATGCTAATTATGATATTAGCTTTAAAAACCTCTGGGGGTTTGGAACGCTTTTGGTCTGTATTTCAGATGGTTGAAACTCCCTCTTTGGACCCCCTTTTGCGGTCCCTCTTACCAAACCTTTAGTAAAATTAATTACTATTTTGTTTCAGAATGAAGGAGTTCATATAGAGGATATCCTTTTTTGGTTGAGTAGAGGTGTGAAATTTTAGACAAACCAGTTCCTATCCTGGATAGTGAACAAATTTGGAATAGGGGTTGGAAAATCTGAGTGAAATTATTTTCATCTAATTATGGGCCACAGCACCTTCAAATAGTTTTTGGGAAGAGATAGAGGCAGTTTGTTTTTATGTTGGTCAGCCTAAGGCCTGGTTTTAAATCACGGTTCGAGAACCATTTTGAATACTACTGTCGACCTCCACGTTGCTCCCACTGTTTTGAATTTGGACATTTAGCTGCTAACTGTTTGAATTTATTTAAATGCAATTTGTGTGAGCAGACCAGGACACCAGCTATGCCAGAAGTGCCGTGAAACTTCCCACAATGAAGATGATTGCCCCCTCCATGAGATTGATTACAGGTACTCAGCATAATTCTTCCGTTTCAGCTAAGCCCTCTGGTGCTCTTCCTGTACTTTCCATACTCCCCACCACAAGCTGACCCAGGCCCAGTTGATTTTAGCTATTCCAGATAGTCTCCTGCTTTGGCGGTTGTACAAAACAGTGCACCATCTCTCCCTTTGGAGTAGGTGCCTCGGTGATTCCAGTCCCTGTTCATGCTCTTGCTCCTTTGGATCAGGTGAGACTTCTGATATGCCCCCTTTATCCCAAGGCGTCCCTTTTAAAAGTGACAGCTAAAAGCGTCATAGATCAGGAAACTAGTTCCTCTCAACAAGAGACTAAGGCCCCTACGGTAGGTGATACTTCTGAGTCCTGGAAAGTGGGTAATAGCTATGCAGTTTTGGGATCAAAGGAAGAGTCAGAAGGTGATGAGTCTGATCGCTCTTCTAAGGCCTCATTGATTACAAGTCCCTTTTCAGAAGGGAGGGCGGTGATATAGGAAGAATTGAAAACTTTCCTAGGCGTTCCTGAGAAGGCGTGTGTCTAAAGTTTCTTGATGGTACAAGCATAAATGGGGTTTCAAGGTGTATCTCTTTTTTTCCTTCATATAATGACCTCGTTGACAGTTACTACACTTAATGTTAATAGTATGAAAAGCCAAAAAAATAGTAACAGCTTTGTCTTGTTTGCAACATTTACATACCGATATTATCTGTCTCGGATACTAGGCTAAAGACAGTTATAAGTTCAGCGACCACGTAATCTTTGGTCATTAGGGATGTCCTTTTGGTCTAATGGTGAAAATCTCTGTGAAGGGGTGGGGTTTTGTTTACAAATTCGGCCTTGAAGGTATCTAAGATGGTAGATATTTGCAGAGATGCGCTTTGTGGATATCAATTTTGGAGTGAAAGATTCCGTTTGATTAATATATATGCCCCACAGATAAAGCTTTGAGATTTACGCTCCTGAATGACATATACCCTTATTTTGTATACTTCCGTTTGATTGTTTGGGCTGGTGATTTCAATTGTGTTCTTAATATCAAAGATAGGGATGAAAGCGACTAAATTGTTTTGTGATTCTCAGAAATTGAATCAGATTCTGGACAGCCCAGCTTAGGATGCTTGTAGGAGCATAAACTGTGATGGGGGTGGGACATTTTTAAGAATCAGTTATCTGCAAGTATAGATTTTATTTTCTTTCTCTTTCTGTACAAATAATTAAGGCTACCTTGAGGGTCTGGGAATTTTCTGATCATAAATCTTTAACAGTACAAGTGTCCTGGGAAGGTGTTCCACGTTGTAAAGAATATTTGGAGAATGAATGACTCCTTATTGTCTGATGAATCTGTGCAGAAAGCCTGGCAGTCGAATTTAATACTAGATTGTCAGTCCTGGATGTCTATGATGATGTTGCCTCCTGGTGGGAGATTCTAAACATAATTGGAAAGTTTTTTTTCAATCATTTTCCCAAAAAAAATTAATTCTCAATATTTGGAATATCTAAAATTGCGATCGCAATTACAAAAGCTAATATCTCTAACTGAAACCGAAGGTTTAGATTATAGTACTCAAATTGGACATGTGAAACAACTCATGTTTCAATATAGATATGATAGGGCTAAATCTCTTGATTTTGAGCATAAGTTTGGTTTAAAATTGCATAAAGGTGCCTTAGATCCATTTAATGACTGTAAAAATAGAGTGGTGAATCGTGTCATTACGGAATTAACATCTGATTCTGGAGACCTAAGTGCGGACTCCAGCTGCTTTAATAGGCGTTGTGACTAATTATTTAGCTAACTTGTATAGTGTAGATGACCACATTCGACGGAATTGTTAGACTTAGCCGGCCTTCACTTGCCTCACTTAAATTCTGCAGACAGTACCAGTCTGTTGAACAAGATTTCTAAACGGAGTGAAAGACTCTATTTTTCTTTGAACACGGACTCTGCTCCTGGTACAGATGGTTTTGGTGTAGCTTTTATAAGACTTTCCATACTACTTTAGTCCCAATTTTGACATCTTTGTTTAATGAAATGTTGTCATCTGCTAGGTTGGCTCCTTCCATGAATCAAGCATTGGTTATTTTGCTTTATAAAAAGGGCTTGAAAACTGATTTGAAAGTGGAGGACAATAAGTTTATTGAACACTGATTTGAAAATTTTAAAGTAAAATCTTATTACGTGACTTACACGATTGTGGATTCATTGTTAAGTCCTATCAATCCTGTTCTTTACGGGCAGCTCCCAGAATGATAATTTATTACTTATCCAGTGAACTTTTTCAGCATCTCAAACAGGTTCAGTGCAAGGTTATTTACTTAGCCTGGATCAGGAAAAGGCATTTGATTGTGTTTCACACAAATTTCTGTTTTCGTTTTACAAGCATATGGTCTCCCAAAATATTCATTGCTTGGATACGGTTATTATCATTCTGCTTCCTTGATACCTAATATTAGCGGTTGGTGTGGCCCTCAATAGCAGTTCGGAGAGGCGTTAGGCAAGGATGCCCGTTAAGCCCTTTACTTTATGTTTCTATATTGATATTTTATTGAATGGTGTGTGCTCATAGTGGTTTTAGAAGGTGTCGGCTGGCAGATAATGTTGCACCAATTAAAATTTAGCACACATGAATGATTTGGTGGTATGCTTAAACTTCGTTCTGAGAGGAACCTCAGTTTGCTACGGTTTTGGAGTTATTCTCTAAGTTTCAGGTTCAAAAATTAATTATGGCAAGAGCAAAGGATTTCCTTTTGTCTCTCTCCTATTCCTGAATCTGGCACCCTTGCAGGATTCATATTTCAAAGCTCCAATAACCATTTTAGGAATTGTGTTTGGTGAAATAGATATGATGATAGCAACTGGACCGAAAATTAATATTGCTCAATCTGTCGTGGCTCGTTGGAAAGGAAACAAGTAGCAAAACATAAAAAGAGTTTTGCTAATTAAAACTCTGCTATTACCAATTTTTGTATTTAAGTTATGTGTTTCCTCCCCATCTTCTGTATTTACAACTTTATATAGTGTTTTTCCAGGCCTTCTGGGGAGTAGATTGAACCCCATTAAAGAGGGTTTACATATAGACCTATTAGTCAGGGTGGGGTAGGTATGATACATCAATAAGCTTTTTTTTCTTAGTATATTTTTGTCGTGTAACTTTTGTCCTCTATTACGACCTGGTTTAAAACCTTGGTCCCCTTATGTAAATTTATGGTTTTGAAGGGCTTACCATTCCTGGAAAACTGCTAATTGGACTTCTTTGTTTAGAATCCTAATATTCCTAAGTATGGTAAAGGAGTTTTTGTTTGATAAAAAGTGGAACTTAACTATACCTGATTTGGAGACATTGACCAAAGCAATTATACAATGTTATAGTTTCCTCTGATTTTTCAGAACCCTTAATCTTTCAGATTGTACTCCCGGTCTCAGGTAAGACTTTTAAATTTACTCTCCCAAGAGACGGATACCGGCCTTTCTTTGAGATAAGCGTTGGTTGAGCTCTCATGGTAGATTGCCAGTGGGTAGTACCCATAAGCACAAACAATTATGTGAACGATGGTGTACTCGTGAACTTTGTATTTCAGAATTGAAACACAGAAACACCTTTTTGGATTGCTCATATATTAAACCTTTCTGGTCTGGTTAGCGAATAAATGGAGAGAACCTTTGTTTTCTTCCATTTCTTATCGGATTTAATGTACGGTTCGAATAAGGGTGGCTGGTCTAGGTATCCTGCTGATACATTACTTTTGGTTTTTTCGTTATTCGATTTTACATTTGGCAGTGAGAACTTTTGGTCTACCCAACAACGCACTGTTTTGTTTGATGAACTTTTTTACAATATATTGCATACTATTCATACAGTTTATAACTATGATAGGAAAAAGTATGGTCAACCTACATGCTCTGCTTTATGGGTGAATTGTTATAATTGGTTGACTTGAAGTTTGTTTCTGTTTTTTGCTTTATGAATTGGTTTGTATCTTGTCTGGAGACCTCCATTTAATAAAAAATTCCCCTACTCTTTTCGATAAGTGCCATGGGATCTTTAACATCCACCTGAACTACCACCAATCCAGGCAGATGGGACCTTGGTTTAACGTCTCATCCGAAAGATGGCACCTCAGAAGTGCAGCACCCCTCTCATGCTGCACTACAGTGTCAGTACTGGGATATTAACCCAAGTGCCATATGTGGGAACTGAACCCACAGCCCTCTGATCTCCCGGCCTCAGAGGCGAGTGTGCTACCTACTGAGCCACTGACACTGCTAAATATCAACATGTATATCAACAAATATAGAATATATGTGCAAATCACCCTGGTTGTCCAGTGGTTCCCCCTCTTCATCCCATACCTCCATTCACTCAACAGGAAAGACTGTCAAATCCCCGGTAATCTAGTGGAAACCCCTTCCCTCCCCATAGCCCCGATCATAGTAAAATCCTTGTGCAAAATACCCTGGTGGTCTAGTGGTTCCCCCACCCTGCCCGTAACCCGATCATCCAAAATAGATCTACGTATAATTCTCTGGTATTCTAGTGGTACCCTCCTCCCTCCCGTAGCTCAGATCACCAAAAGTAATACAGTACTCATTCCCTGGTAGTCTAGTGGTACTCCCACCCCTCCTGTTGCTCCAATCCCCAAAAATAACATTTTTGTAAATCCCTGGTAGTCGAGTGGTACCCCCCACCACCCAGCCACACAGGACCCCCAGCCCACCCAGCTGCCCTTCCCATAATCGGCTGACAGCAGCAATCCCACCTGTATACCTTTGCAGCTGCCCGACGAATGACAGCTTATAGTATCAGCTGCAAGCCCATTGGTGCACACTGTGGACCAATGGGCTTGCAGTGCATACTGTAATAGTCATTGACAAATATATGAATGAAGTCATTCATTAGTCCCCTTTGAAGACTCGTGTAGTCAAGGCATTAGGGGTAGCTACCTGAAAATCCTGCTCTATTTTTTTGTAATATGTACACTTGATTTGAAGTAAAAAATTTGCTAAACAGCATTTACTCGTACTTTGCATTCTTTGCACACCACTTTTTGCTGGATTTGTGTTTATGTGGAGGTTAGCCGCCTCCTATTGTGGTGCTTGCAAGTGGCTGAGACACTGTAGCACAGTAAAGTTCTTTACTGTCATGCAAGGATCATCAGGTGTTCATTGAGGGAAGGTTTTTCTTTCTGGTGACCCTTCAAGGGGACAGGAAATGTGTGCTAAGTGGCAGCAGTTAGTAATGTTCCTAGTAAGAGAAGTGATGAACTTGCCTTCAAAGGAGCCATATTTAACTGCATCTTAATAAACACTGAAGTGAAAAACTGTGTTTTCAATTGTTTTCTTTTGATGGGCAACTTTCTGCACCGTTCTCTTCATAGAACCATTAATTTGGAGTGTTTACTATGTCATGGTTTGAGTACAGAATGCTAAATGTGAGCTATTGTCCTATCAGAACCATACTTGGAGTTCTTTGCTCAAACTGTGACATAGTTAAAATTCCAGGTCACTGGTTCCATGACGAGAACTGTAACAGAATGCTGCCCATAAAATCAAAACAATGCAAAATACTGTTTTTCACATCACGTTGTACTGAGGTACAGTTACATATGGATCTTTCAGGCTGATGGATATTATTTCTGTAAGTAGTGACATTATAAACAGCTGCATATTAGAACTCATTTCCTGTCCTCTTTAAAAGGACTGTGGTGATGCCCCTCCTGAAAAAAACATATTTGGACCCTGAGGTCCTGGCAAAATACAGGCCTGTCTCAAAGCTTCCTTTTTTAGGAAAGATTATTGAGAAGGTTGTAGTAACAGAGCTAGAGGTTCAATATGGAGTCATTCAACATCTACAAGCCATTCCAGTTGGGATTTAGGCCTCATCATAGTACTGAGACTGCACTGGTTATGGTGATGCATGATCTCCTTATAGCAAGAGATCAGGGACTTTGTTCCCTCTAGGTCCTTTTGGATCTCTCAGTGGCATGTGACATGGTGGATCATGGTGTTTTGCTTGAATGGCAGAGGAACTATGTGGAACTCACCGGCACTGTTTTGCACTGGTTTGAGTCTTAGATTACAGGGAGATCTCAGCAGGTGGTCTTGGGCAATTCTATTTCTGAAGTCATGGCTGTCACCTGTGGGGTACCTCAGGGATCAGTTCTGGCACCTATGTTATTCGTCATGTACATGTTGCCTTTGGGTGAGATCTTAAGGCAGCATAGGGTTGAGTTTCACTGCTATATAGACAATACTCAGCTCTATCTATCTTGCACCCCAGATATGGCACATGTCAGTTCTCAGATGTTGTTTTCAAGAAATCAATGACTGGATGGCCACCAACTTTTTACATCTCAACCTGAGGAAGATGGAGGTGATGTTCATTGGACCAGGTCAGACTGAGTTGGCAATGACAAGGGGTGACCTTTCTTATTGATCTTTGAATAGTCACAATCTTCGAACCATGGATGTGGTGAAGGATTTGGGCATCATGCTTGATTGCAGGCTGACATTTGAAAAACAGGTGTCGGCAATAGTCAAGAATAGTTTTTACAATATCCATAATATCATCCAAATCAAACCATATTTAGAGCCAGCCGACATTGAGATTGTCTTCCATGCCTTTGTAACCTCCAGTTTGGATTACTGCAATGCTGTCTACCTAGGACTGTCCGGAAGCTTGGTGTGCCAACTTCAGCTTGTTCAGAGTACCATGGCTCGGCTGTGGGTGGGAACTCCTCGTAGTGCCCACATCATGTCTGTACTTCGGCCTCTTCACTTGCTGCTAGTCTATTGGCTTACCATCTTCAAGACCTAATTGATAACATTCAAGTCCCTACATGGACTGGGCCCAAGCTACCTAAAAGATCTCTTGGTGCCTTATACCCTTTTCGACCCCTCCGGTCCACAGATGTGGATCTGCATAAAGTACCCTGCTCTAGTTTAAAACAGTCTGAGGATAGGGCATTTGGAGTTGTGGCCCCATAATTGTGGAATTCCCTCCCAGATATATTTCACTCCACCCCCCCCCCCACTGTGGATACCTTTAAGCACAGGTTAAAAACATATTTATTCACACAGGCCAGTTACCTGTGAATAGAGTGACTCAATGGTGAAAGATAATTGGATGATGTACTGTGAATAGCGATAGCCATTAAAAGCACATTATTTTTTTTTTCCAGCCCTTGCCTGATGGAGTCTGGTCCCCTGCTCTGCTCTCAACCCCCATCCCCAGGCTTAACCCCCAGATGAAGCCACTGGGTGGGCATCCCCTCCCAGAAAGCATGTGTCTCTAAGCTCTGGCTTGCCCCACAGGGTGGGGTTACAGAAGTGGGAACCCCCCCCCCCATCGGACCACAGTGGAGGCAGAAGCAGGGGCCATCATTAGCAGACAGCATTTTTTTAGGAAGTATTTTCTGTGGGGGAGTTTACAATGATGCCAGTTTCCATCCCCCCCCCGACATGTGGTGCCAGCCATGGCAGTATCACCAGTTTCCACCAGAGGTTTGAACTGTGCCGGACACTCTTCCCCAATTCCCACAGAGAAGGAGAGCAGTCCCTGGGATGCTCAATCCCACCGGCCAGCCCTCCTACTCCCTAGTCTGTCCCCAAATTCGGGATGCTGGCACTGCAGCTGGTTGCCTTGCCGCTGCACCAGCAGGCCGGCAGCATTAAGAGCACATTGTAATTTCAGCACATACATTGTGTAGTTACCTGGATGATGATGTGTAGGTTTGCTTATCGGGCTGCTTACTAGCTGGCCATCTGGTGTGCTGGGGACTGTCACTGCCTTCCAGCCAGATGACCCAGGCTTGGGACTGACTGTAAAAATGATATTACTTTTTGCTTCTGTGTGCACTAATATATTTTTTTTGCTCACATTACCCCTGCTGTCCTTCCCCCCACCTGTGGGTTGCCCCCAGCATTCTCACCTGTCCATTGCCTGTCCCCCAACATAACCCCCCCTCCCAAGTTTGCCGCTTTCCCCATTATCAAGCCCCCTGGAGTTGATTATTAAAAGATTGGGTGGTGCAGGGGGCAAAGACTCCCACAAAGGGGGTGCAAGGGGTATAGCCCCTGCATAAATAGTAAAAAAGTAGTGATCCTGTGTACTTTTGGGCGACTGCGAGTTACTGTAGCTGTTTTCATTTGGCGCTATTCTACACAATGACATTTTTCTTTTCTGCAATGCTCAGTAGCTGTTTTTGCTGGTGCCCATATGCTGGCACTCTTATCACATAGCACCCCCATGCCTACCCTGATTATTAACTAACTTCTGACCTGAATATTTTAGTCAGATTTTGATAGTTTGATATATTTGTTGAATGTATTTTTAAATATGTGATCTGTTTTATAAATACTGAGGCACTCTGACCTGTTGGAAAGGGTGCCATATAAATAAATGTGCCTAGACTTTTTTAATAATAATTTTAAAGTAGATTCTTACACCACACAAACAATAGTCACTATAACATTCTGTACAGTAAGTGAAATTAACCAAGACTGTATGAATGCCAAGGATCAAAAAACTAAAGCAAAACTTTGCTCTAGTCAAGTGGCAGAATGCACCCCCCATTCCACACACACACACACACACACACACACACACACACACACACACACACACACACATATATCAGAAGGCCTTATTTGGAATTAGGGAATCGCTTTTACTTGTGGCATGGCAGACAGCAGAGATTTTCCTCTGCAAGTTTGTAAGGAGAGAAGGTGGTGTTCGTCATAGTCACTGAAGAAACACCAGCAACTAAAACTGTAACTAGCATTCAATTTACAAAGAAACATAGACTTTGATGACAGATAATGACCACTTGGTCCACCCAGTCTGCCCATTTCCCTACCTATTGGATAAGCTGCAGATCCTAGTTAACCAACAGCTTACAGTACTTCTTTCTACCCCCACCAGAATTGCCTTGTGTCTGTCCCATGCATTTTTGAATTCCCCCACTGTATTTGAAGCCACAACTTCCTCAGGAAGTCTATTCCATGCATCCACCACCCTCTCCTTGAAAAAATACTTCCTCATGTTGCCCTTGAGCTGTCTCCCCTCTATCTTCAAATTGTGCACCCTTCTTCTTGCACATCTCTTTTTCTGAAAGATGCTAACCTGCTAGACTTTGCTGATTCCCTTGAGGTACTTGAAAGTTTCTATCATGTCCCCCCTCTCCCTCCTTACCTCAATGGTATACATATTAAGTTCATTTAATCTTTCTTTGTATGGTCTCTGGTGCAGACCCTGCACCATTTTACTTGCACTGCTCTTGACTGCCTCCATCCTGTCTATGGCCTTGTAGAGATGGGGTCTCCAGAACTGCATGAAGTAGTCAAGATGGGGTCTCACCAACTGTCTGTACAAAGGGATGACAACTTCCTGTTTTCTACTGGTGATGCCTCTATCCATAAATCCCAGTATCCCCACATCCCTCCTTACAGCCTTCTCACATTGCTTGCTTACCTTTCGGTCACATGCTATGACAACCCCAAGATCCATTTCCATTTTCGTTGTTGTTAGTATCTCCCCTCCATTGTGTACTCTTCCCCTGGGTTTTTGTTTCCCAGGTGCATTACTTTGCTCTTCTTTGCATTGAATCTAAGCTGCCATACTTTTGACCATAAACCCAACCTGGTCAAGTCCCTTATGATCCTTTCCACCCCCCCCATGTGTATCAACCCTGTTGCAGATCTTTATGTTGTCAGCAAACAGGCATACTTTTTCTTTCTGTCCCTCTGCAATGTCACTTTTAAAGACATTAAAAAGGACCGGACCCAGTACTGAATCCTGCGGTAACCCGCTAGTAACCCCCATTTCTTCAGACTGTACTCTGTTTACTATTACCCTCTGTATGTTGTTGTCTAGCCAAATTGTTATTGAGGCTACCACCCTGGGATCCACTCCCAGGCTGGATAATTTGTTTACTAACCTTTTGTGTGGGACTGCGTCAAATGCCTTGCTAAAGTCTAGGTAGGCAATGTCCACAGCCCCTCCCTGGTCTACTACTTTGGTCTCCCTGTCAAAGAAATCTATTAGATTCATCTGACATGATCTTCCCACTGTGAATCCATGCTGCCTTGTATTCTGTGCCCCGCTGGCCTCTAGGTACTCAACACTTCTTTCTTTCAAAAGTGATTCTATTATTTTCCCTACCACTGAGGTCAAACTAACAGATCTGTAGTTTTCTGCCTCTGCTTTGCTTGCACTTTTCTGAAGGGGAATCACATCCTCTCTCCTCCACTCCTTAGGTACCACACCATCCTCCTTGATTTGTTAAGAAGGGTAGTCAGTGGTGTCAGTAGTTCTCCCCTTAGTTCTTTTAAAATTCTAGGGTGAATCCCATCAGGGCCTATTGCTTTGTCCACCTTCAGTTTTAGGAGTTCTTTCAGAACACTTCCTTCTGTGAATGGCCTGGTATCGACCCCCCATATCTAGAGTGCTTCTATTGATTGGATAAGGTACTTCCCCATCCAGTTCTTTTGTGAATACTGAGCAGAAGAATTTGTTCAGTATCCCTGCTTTTTCACTGTCAGCCTCTGCCTACCCACCGTCCCCTTAATTAAGCCTCACTACCCCTTCGTTGGTCTTTCTTCACTCCCTAATGTACCTATAAAAGGTTTTATCCCTCATCTTAACTGAGTTGGCTATCTTTTCCTTGGTTTGGACCTTTGCTATTCTAACTGCCTTCATTGCTTCCTTCTGCTTTAACTGATACAGTTCTCTGTCCTGCCCCTTCTGTGTTTCTTTATACTTCCTGAATGCTATCTTTTTTCCCCTAACCTTCCCTGCCACCTCTTTTGAGAACCATAGTGGATTTTTTCCTTTGTTTAATTTGTTTATTTGCTTCACACAAAGGCTTGTTGCCTCTGTGATGGCAGTTTTGATGTTTCCCCATTGTTCCTTCACCCCTCCTTCTTGACCATTTGCTAGTGCTTTTCTGAGACACTCTCCCATTTTGACAAAGTCAGCCCTCCTAAAGTTCGGTACCCTCACTTTTTTATGGCTTGACTCTACAGCTGTGTTCATCATGAACCACACTGTTTGGTGACCACTTGTTCCCAGATGGCTACCCACTTCTAAATTTGAGATCTATGCCCATTTGAGAGTAACAGGTGTAAGATTCATCTCTTCCGAGTGGGTTCCAACACTAGTTGTCTAAGGCATGCCCCCTGTAGGGCATCAAGAATGACCATGTTCTTGGATATGGCTGCAGCAAAGGTGCTCCAGTAAACATCAGGCATATTCAAGCCCCCCATCACCAGTATCTTCCCTTTTTCTGTCATCTTAAGGATGCCTTCCATCATTTCCTTGTCCACTTCCTCCCCCTGAGACGGGGTCTTTATACAACCCCTGTGCGGATCATGATGCTGTTTCCTGCCTCCAGGGTGACCCACAGTGCCTCCTCTCCTCCCCTCCCTAGTTACCCATTAGTTCCATTGCTTTGATCCCTTCCCTTATGTAGAGAGCTTCTCCTCCTCCTCTTCTACCTTCCCTATCCTTCTTGTAGACTGTGTAACCCTGGCATGTTAACAGCCCAGTCATGGTTCTCTGTGTACCATGTTTCTGTGACTGTCACAATATTCGGGCATCTCTCTTCCATCAAGGCCACTAGTTCAGGGAGCTTGTTATCCAGACTATGGACATTGGTACTCATTGCCCTCCATTTTTTGATTGCCCTTCCCCTTTTAGCCCCATCACTGTCTTTTCTGCCTTTTTCTGTTTCTCCCTTTACTCCATCCTTCTACCAATTGACTTCTCTGTCTTGGTGTTTACCTCACCAACTACTCAGTTTCTTTGGGGGGATGGCTAGGATTTTCAGTGCCTTTCCACTTGTCTAGTTTAAATGCTTACCAATGAAGTATTTTAACCTGTCTCCTAGCATTCTGGTTCCCCTTCTGGACAGATGCACATCATCGTGTCAGTATAGGCCTGAATCCCTTCAGGTGGACCCCCAGTCCCCAATGAAGACAAAACCCTCCTGAGCTCTGCAGCAGTTTTTCAACCATTGGTTGAATCTCATGGTGCAGAGCACCCTAGCCTCACCCATGTCATAGACAGGTAGCACCTCCGAGAAGGTTACTGTGGGTACTACTTGTCTAAGGCCCCTCCGGAACTCCACAAACTCCTCCTGTACTGCTCTGATCCCATTTCCAGCCAGGTCATTTATCCCTAGGTTGACAATGATGTCCAGCTCCCTCACCCATGCTGCTGCTCCCACAATCCTGAGGATTCACTCCCTGTCCCTACAAGCCACTGCATTGGGCAGGCACCTTACCTCCCTCTCTCCCCCCTCCCTCCCCCAGTTCTACCCCCCTACCAATTGAGTCCCCTACCAGGAGTTGTTTCCTTCCCATGTGGGGGTCCCATGCCACCCTCCTATGGGTCTCATTTGTGGTGGATCCCAGCATCCTTCTTGGTCTCCACTGTGGGTGGCTCCATAGAGGAACCATGCTCTGCCAGAATGGTGTATGAATTGTGGAGAGGAACAACTAGAATGCTGTGTCTCTGTTCTCCCACCCTCACCCACCCTGAGCCCACATTGGTCCAATCACTCCTCTTTTTTGGCAACCTCTGAGGCAGTGGTGTCAGCCCTGGTTGTCCCTGGGTGGGATAGGAGGTCCCCAGAACACTGGTGAACTCAACCCGAAGATGAGAAAATTCCTCCTTCAGCCCAGAGAGGTGCCTGCAAAAGGGGACAACACTGCATCCTCCAGAATGTCTCCCAGAAGACTGCCGCTCCACAGCCACTGCACTGCACCAATCCCATCATGTCTTATTTGTTGCCCTCAATTGTTGTTTTGTATGCTTAGTCTTCTCTCTCTCTCTCTCTCTCTTTACTTTTTTTTCTCCTTACTTTCCTACTGTCTCCATGCCTTTACATCTCCTGCCGTTCCTGTTCTGGGACAGGAAGTTCCTGTATTCCACAGTAGTCTCCTTCTTACTTGCTCAGAGACAGAACTTCATCAGCTAGGGGATGAGGGAGAGCTTTTCTTTTCCTTCTAGGATGGTGAGTCTTTTGTGCCTCTGTGATCACTCTCTTCCTTCTCTCAAAAAATAAATTCCTGTTATCAGTCAAATCCAGTGCCTATAAAAGTAGAACTGGCTCAGGGTGGGGTGTGGAGGGGAGGAAGGGGGGCTATATAGTCCCAGTAGAGGAGTTCGAGCAGCTGCCTCTTTCCTCTTGCTGCTGTCTGCCAAAAGTTAATGAGGGAATTTTTAAATACATACACCTGGCTTTTGGTTACCTAGCCACAACCCCTAATTTACAGTTCTTCTCTTCACCTAACAGAACAGATAACAGTTCCCCTTCATCCAACTCAGACAAGCACACCAACTCTTGTTTTTTTTGTTTGTTTGTTTTTAACCTAATTGAAGGTCCCAGTAGTAGAGTTCTAGTTCGTTAGTCCCAGTAGAAGAGTTCTAGCAGCTGCCTCCTTCCTCTTGCTGCTCCCTACAAAAAGTGAACTAGAGAAGTTTTAAATACAGACACCTGGCTTTCTGTTGCCTAAGCCACACACCCTGATTTACAAATCTTCTTTCCACCTAGCTAACAGCACAGACAACAGTTCCTGTCCCCCAACTCAGACAAGCGCACCAACTCTTGTTTTTTTCGTTTGTTTGTTTTTTACCCTAATTGAAGATCCCAGTAGTACAGTTCTAGTTCTTTAGTCCCAGTAGAGTTCTAGCAGGCACCTCCTTCCTCTTGCTGCTCTCTGCCAACAGCTAACTAGGAAAATTTTAAAGACAGACACCTGGCTTTCTACTGCCTAAGCCACACACACCAATTTGCAGCTCTCCTTTTCATCTAGCTAACACCACAGATAACAGTTCCCTTCTCCCAACTCAGACAAGCATACCAACTCTTGTTTTTTTTTGTTTGTTTGTATCTTTCCCCTTGCTTTTACCCATATTTGTTTAGTTTGTATGTGTGCGTTATTTATTTTTAAAATATTAGAGAATGTAACATTTGATGGCCTAGTTAAAGGCTTCAGGGGGTATATATGTTTATGATGGAAATCAGAAATTAGTAAATTGAATCAAGAATTCTGAATCTGATTTTCCCATATTCCAAATCCAACTGGCTGAACTTTTTCTAACATTTTTTTCCATTTGAGGATTTATACATGAGTCTCAAATCTTATTTAGCCAATAAGAAAGCAGGCCATTTCCATCCCATTTGATAATATACAGTAAACTTGGTGGACTGAATTCCTTCACCTGCAGAATCTACCATTGGTATGCACTCCTCTATAAGTGCATCAATCCACCCAAAAAAATAAAACTAACACATCTCCATTTACCTCCTTTCTTGCACCATTTTTCTTCATTGTCATTTGAAACAACCACCTCTACAGTACATAACTTCCAATTAGACTTTAGTTGACAGACCATCTCCTTCTCTGGCCTACAGCAGCATGGAACATTCTACCCACCTCCCTTTGAAAAACTCCACATCTTCCAGCAGCTTCAATGACATACTCACCAAAAAAGCTATTTTAAGGCATCAATTAGTGCCTTCCACTTAGTCTCAAAAGTAGGAAATGTAACATTAGGACAAAAGGGTGTTATGACTCCTGGTTAATGTGTGCTGTGGTGTTTTTCTGGGTTTGAAAGACTGCTCGACACACTGTTGTTCTTACCCTAACTTGGCTTTTTCTCTCAAAGAATGGTAAGTAAATAAATGTACCTTGAATGGCAATGCCAAAGTTAGGCTAATGCCGATGTTGCTCTGAGCAATCATTCAAACTTTGAAAGCATCACGCATTCACTAAGAATTGATTTTCATCCCTGCGACAGAGAAACATAGAATGTGTCAGCAGATGGGGTCTGTGTGGACCATCGAGTCTACCCATATATAATAACCCCCTTCCCCCACTGTTCAGGCCATACAAGTTATCCACAGTGCCTGTCCCATGCCACTTTGAATTCCCTGACTTCATCCATGTGGGGAAAGACATTACAAGGCTCCACCACCCTTACTATAAAGAAGAACTTATATGTGTTGCTCTTGAACCTGCCCCCCTTAGGCACATATTGTGCCCCCTGGTCAAGGTGCAGTTGCTTACCTGCAGGAGATTATTTGCCGGTACCTTGTTGATCTTCTTCAGGTATTTAAATGTTTATATCATATCCCCCCCTATTCCTTCTCTGTTCCAGGAAGTACATGTTGAGGTGTTTTAGCTTGCACCATTTTTTTCCCTTCTTTGTATCGTCTCTAGTCTGTCTTTGTATTTCTTCAGGTGAGGCCTCCAGAACTGGACGCAGTACTCCAGGTGAGGCCTCACCCGTGACTTATGCAATGGCACAAATACCTCTCTCTTTCTACTTGTAATGCCCCTTCCTATGCAGCCCAAGTTACTGCTGGCTTTCTGTGCCACCTTTTCATATTGCTTCCTGACTTTGAAATTGTCCATGATCATCACATCAAGATCCTGCTTGTGTTTTGTTTCAGCTAGCTGCACCCCATCTAGGAAGTAATGTGTCCCTGGACTGTGTTTCCTAGGTGTATGACTTTGCATTTCTTGGTGTTAAACTTCAACTGCCAAATTCTGGACCATTCCTCCAATTTCTTCAGGTCAGATTCCATCCTCGTGGCTCATTCCTGTGTGTCTACTCTATTGCAGAGCTTTGTGTCATCTGCGAACAGACGTGTTTTCCCCTCTAATCCATTTGCAATGTCATTGATGAATATGTTGAAGAGTACAGGTCCCAGTGCGGATGCCACTGATCACCTTGGCTTCCCTTGATAGTGCAGTATTTACTAGCACTTTCTGAGTTTTGCCCTGAAACCAGTTTCCTTCCCAGTTTACTATCTTGCTTCCCATCTCTGTGTTTTCCAGTTTGTTGATAAGACTTTTATGTGGAATGGAGTCAAAGGCTTTACTGAAATCTAGATATACAATATCAATGGATACATTCTGGTCCACTATTCTAGTGACCCAGTCAAAAAATTGAATCATGTTTGCTTGGCAGGATCATCTAATAGTGAAGCCATGTTGTTTTGGGTCGAACTGTCCGCTGACTTCCAGGGATGCCACTATCCTTTCGTTTAGTATTGTTTCCAAGATTTTTCCCATGATTGAGGTGAGTCTGACAGGGCGGTAGTTTCTTGCCTCCACCCTGCTTCCACTCTTGTGTAATGGCACCACAGTGTCTTTATTCCAGTCCTCTGTTACCTGTCTGCTCTCCAGTGATCTTTTGAAAAGTGTGGCCAGAGGGGCAGCAAGTTCTACCCTGAGTTCTTTTAGGACACATGAATGAATTCTTCTGGGCCCATAGCTTTGTCCGTTCTTAATTTCTCAAGTTCCAGTAGTACTCTTTCCTTTGTAATGGGCGTTGTGTCTGCCGCCTGCTTTTGGTGTTGTTTTTTGCTATGTGCTGGACCATTTCCATTATCTTCTTGTGTAAACACAAAGCAGAAAAAAGCATTTGAAAGTTCCTCTTGTCCTTATCCTCTTATATGTGCTGACCCTCAGTGGTTTTCAGTCTGACAATTCCCCCTTGGTCTTTCTCCTTTCACGGATATACCTGAAGAATGTTTTACTAACATACTAACATACTAAAATGCCAGCAGAATAGGCCTAACGGTCTTTCGGGTCTGCTTGATTGGTCAGCCCCCAACCTGGATGCTGACCTTGCTGCCCCCCTCGCCTTCTCTGGCTTCTCCCTTCCCAGTTCCAGATATTCTTGCTGCATTGGATTTTGCTTCCAGAACCCTTCCCCTGTACCTGTTCCAGCTCCTCTTGAACCTCTCCACTGTCTCTGCCTCCACCAGCCCCCTAGGCAGTGCATTCCATGGCTCCACCACCCTCTCAGTGAAGTAGCACCTTCTCCTTTCTCCCCTGAATCTTCCCCCCTCCAGCTTCCACCCATGACCTCTAGTGACCCCCTCCTCCTTCCTCCATCAGCAATCCTTTCTTTGGTTTGTGCTTTTGCTGCTCTGATTTTTTGCCCAGCCTCCTTTAGCTTGATTCTGTATTCTTCTATATAATTTTCTGTGGGTGTTTCCTTGTATTTTTGGAAGGCTCTCTTTTTTGCCTTTACTGCTGATGCCACTTCCTTTGAGAAACTCAGTGGATTCCGCCTCTGCTTTTCTTTCATGATTACCTTTGAGTATTCTTCTGTTACCCTGGTTAGTGTATCCTTCAGTGCTTTCCAGCACTCCTCTGCATTTCCATGTAAAGGCAGATTTCATTTCCCTAAAGTATGCATTCCTGAAGTTTAGTATTTTTGTCTTGGTGTGTGAGGTATCTTCCTGTCTGTATATTGTAAACCAGGTTGATCAATGGTCACTGTTGCCTAAGTATACTCCCACACTAACATCTGTAACCCTTGTACTGTTTGTTAGTACAAGGTCTAGGACTGCATCCTCCCTCATTGGCATGTTCATTAGCTGTGTCAGTCCTGTCCCTTGAAGTGTTACAAGGAAATCTTTATCCTTCCCTGTTGTGTCTGTATAGGAGGTCCAGTTTATGTCTGGTAGTTTAAAGTCTCCTACAATCAGTAGCTTGCCTTTGTGAGCCATCATTAGAATGGCTTCTAGTAGTTCCTTGTCCTTTCCCTCATCTTGTGATAAGGGCCTTTTTCCCTGTGCCAATGGTTATCCATAGTGTCTCGGTGTTGTTTTTGGTCCCCTGGATTTCTGATGCTTTGATATCTTCCCTAACATATAGTGCTGCTACTCCTCTCCCTTTTAACCTATATGTTCTTTTCTGAATAGCGTGTATTCTGGGATTGTGATGTCCCAGGTGTGGCGTTCTGTGAACCACATCTCTGTTATTGTTACCAAATCTAGTTTAGTTTCAGAAAGTATGGCGATTAAGTCCAGAATTTCTGGGAATCCTATCCATGATACTTCAATCCAAGAAATAGTTGACTCACAGTACTAATGCCTTCTTCTTCTCCTGTAGTAAAGACTGAGCTGGTATGATGCTTGTAATATGTACAAGTTCATTTGTTCTGTGAATTTGGACCAAGTTAAAATAGTGAGATTACAAGCTAACATACAAAGATACCAGCAGAGTAGGCTCTATGGTCTGTTGAATCTGCACTAGGATCAGTGCCCATTCAGGGCTCCATTGTGGCCTCCCCCACCCTCCCCATGAAGCCCTAAATCCAATCCTCCAACTGGGGTTCTCCTCCGATGCTGACCCTTCTCATATTTACCCCCCCGTACCTATCCCTGTCCATGTTCTCCTCCCTGTTTCTCGGCCTCAGGCTTTCACCCATGTGTTTGTAGCCACCTCCAGCCACCAGCTCACTCCTGTTGTCCGGTCCCATTCCCCACTTCAGTTTGCTCCCCCCCCCATCTCCCTCTGCTGCCTCTTCCCATACCTTTGTCAGTGCCTTGCTTCCCGTCTGCTCATTGCTATTCCTCATTCCCTCTTTTGGGGATGCTCCTTCTCCGATCCTGGCCAGCTGCATCAGTCAGTTCTACCTTCCAGCTGGTGGGGATGAGAAGTGGGTGTGCACAGCACACCGAGTGGGTGCAAGTGGAAAGCTGGGATGGGCAGCTTGCTGGTAGCTGGCAGTGTGCCGCACATCCGTCTTGTGGTGCATCCTCTTCCAGTGCCTTTCCTGTCCTCGCCCCAGGCTCCGCTGCTCCTCATGGGCAGTGGGAATTTATGCTGCTGTTCTGCATTCCTCTTCCAACTTGCCTCTGGGGCCCCCTACCTCAGCCCTCACTACCTTCTATTCATTAACCAGCCCTGGACTCATTCCCACAACATTGGGCATTACGCATATGGTATGTATGGCTACCATTATCTCCTATGTACTTTACAGCACACGTCAGATGGCTTTATTTAATCACTGTATATAGCGGCTTGACCCAGCTATGGACCAGCTACAGGAGTAGCCCCTGCCCTATCCACTGGTAATTACTAAATTAATTTTCTTCCTGGTTTAATCAGGTCATTTTTTGACCTAATCAATTAGCTCAGCTGCTGGTTAATAATTAATTTAGTTGTTTATCTTCCTGGTTACTTGGCTGTGTGGTGTCATGGTATCCTGTCTGTGGCTCCTATGTTTTTCCTATGGTGGGGGACTGAGGAGTAGCGGTGGGCATCTCAGCCCCAGGCAGTAGGAGCAGCTTTATAGTTGCCATACTGTTGCAGCCCCTACCTCACCTGGACTCCTGTTGCTGCTCTACACAGCCTTTATGGCATTCTGCATCCAGCTACTCCATGCAACTCTCTATCTTAGGGCAGCTGACTCCACCCAGCCTTCTACCATCCTTTCCCTGCTATTCTGCACCTGCTTTACACAGTCATTCCAGCCTTCCTGTCACTTGCAGTCCTCCCAGCCTTTCTGTCCCTTTCACTACCAGTATCGCTGATATACCAGCTGTCATGGTACTAACACAATCACCTTGCATGTCCTTTCATTCCAGGCCCTCTCCCCTTTCAATACTGGCATCCCCTTCCAAGTCTGAGAGCATTTCATGTTTGCTTGCTTCAAACCAAACCTGCTACCATACAGGCTTCACAGCCTCCTACTCTCCAACCATTGGCCCAGGCTTTACCAGGTCTCACTGTTCTCTTACTCATAATGTACAATCCAATACACTCCAAAATTGGCTTTCTAATGGACTTGGATGGCACACATTCCTGTGGTTGACAACTGCTATTTGCCTTACCTAGACCCATAAGAGAGTACATATTACTCAGTCTGACCTACATACAGGTCTTTCCCTGTCAGCTCTCATCCAGTCAAAACCCAAGAAAGGGTCGACAGTGCTCAGTCTAACCTACATATAGGTCTCCTCATCTCTGCTATCATCCATCATGAATCATGTACGGGTCCCATGCTCTTTACCATGTGCAGATCTCATGCTCATTGCAACTCACTTTTACACATTTTGGAGACATGCCAACCATATCCATTACTCCAGGACTCAGGGCTAGCCCTGTGATCGACAGTCTCTCTCTGTACCTCAAGTCTGCATCTTGAGCATGCAAAGCTTGTGGCAAGGTCCTTCTCACCTGGCCCATAGTTGGGGATATCCTCACTCCAGTTGGACCTTCAGTCATCAACCGTACTGATGGCACCTCTCAATGTAACATTTAAGACTTCAGTAGTGAAGGGGTGAGGTTCTTACAGGAAGGGCCCCTTTAGCTGTCTGAATGGGTTTGACAGCACCCTTTCAAGATATTCTCCTACAACCACCTGGTTTCTTCTTAGATCGGTAGGCTGGCTTAGTGCCTCAGCAGTCATTACTCTCCTCCTCCTGCCATGGTTGCCCATGCTGTAGAGTTGGCTCTCAACCTTCCACAGCATTCCTGTTAGAGGGATACAGAAAGAGTGTTCCTCAAAGTTGCAGTTCCCCTGGATTGATCTACTAAATTGCAATAACAGAGCCGTCACTAAACAAAACTGTCCCAAAGTCTGCTGGGAAGGTTACCTGGGCCTTGGTACCCCGGAGGTTTCCTCCAGAAAGGGGGCTTTTCCTCTCCTCTGTGCCAATGGTCATAATACAAGTTAGGTGTAGTTGTAGTCCCTTGGTCACTTAGTTAAGTTCCACTGATGGATGGAGTTGGGTGACTGCCCCGTATGTATCCCTTCTCCCTTTGGCTGTTCTCTCTCCTTAGGAAGTCAAGCCTCCACTCCTCACAGTCAGATCTCTGAGCGGGTCACTAGTCACTTGTCATTTCATTCCTATTTTACTCAAGTGATATGACTGATTAACCCATGCCATCAACTGAATCCACATTACCAACTGTCCTACGTACAGGTCTCCATTCACCCATGCTACCACCTGAATCTATATTACTATCTGACCTAATTACATGTCTTCGATCCAATAAGCATTCACCACCTTGTCTACTTATTTGACTCTTTCTTTTTGGGCTTCTTCCAAAGGTACCTTTAGCCAAGGAGTTCACTCCAGTAGCACCTCTAGGGGTGGAACCCACTTCTAGGGTTACTTGCCTTCATACCCCTACAGGGTGGTGTATCATATGGACAGAGAGGTGAACTGCAAAAAATACATGTTACACAAGCACAAAACCAGTTTCACAGGCACATTGAATTGGAGGGCTAAGCCCGCAGTTCAAGGGGGCTGCACAACTGACCACACACCCCATTCAGCCCATTTAAGGGCCACTCCTCCTCCTGCTGCACATGAACGTTTTTTCCTTACCCCTCCATCCACCCCTCCTCCTCCAGTGGCACACCTCTGTCTCCCATGGGCTTCTTCAAAGATACCTTTAGTCAAGGGAATCACTGACATGGCACCTCTAGTGGTGGAACCCTCTTCCAGGGTTCCTTGCCTTTGTAGCCCTACAGGGTGGTATATCCCATGGATAGAGAGGTGAACAACCAAAGATTACATATGTTACACTAGCAAAAAACCATTTGTGCAGGCACATTGAAATACTGGTTAATAAATCTCTTGTGAACAGTATTAAAGCTGCCATTATCTGCAAGATCAGTATTTCACAACATGCAATGGTTTACACAAATGTTTCACCTACTTCAGATATGTAGGGTTCAATTCTCAAAGGGTGATGCAGGACTTGCATCAAGCACTGCATCACAGCTTTTTTTGGCAAACCTGCACCAAACACTTTTGACACAACTGCACCCAATTTTAGTACATTGGGCACAGTTGCGATAGTATCTTCATTCCTCATTTTATGACAGCATGCACCCTCCCCATCACTAGAGATGCAGCAAATTTAAAATCCACTGGCAAAGTGAATGCAAAGTGGACAGTTTGCATTGACACTTTGCTATGCAGTGTGCCCCATAGGAAAGACTCACTTCGCCTTGTTGTTACTTCACATTGTCATTCCGCCTTAAACATGAAGTAAGGTGGAGTGACAACAATATATTTTCATTTAATTTAATTTTATTTTTTACCCTTGTAGGTCTGATGTGCAAATTGCGTGTTTTCACAGACAACAAGCTTTACACTAAACAAAATAAATACAATAACATACAATACAGTAAAACAATAAACAATTAGACAATTAATAAATACATTCTTGGGTAAGCTGTAAATACATTTTCAACCTTAACTTAAAAGAGAATAAGGAGGTACAATTTGAAATATCACAAGGAACTAAGTTAAAATAACTTGGTCCCCTATATAGCAATGAATGTTGTCCAGAGGTTCTCTTACAGAATAGAACAGCAAATGTAAACTTTGACAGAGTTCTAGTACAGTTGTAATTAACATATTTAGAGAAGAGTGAACTTACTGAAGTAGGAAACAAACCAGCTTTAATTTTAAATAAAAAGGAAAACATTTTAAACCGAATTCTATTCATAAGAGAAAGACAGTTTGAAGATTTTAACAATAAATTGTGAGTTTTGGCTGGAGCTGAAAGCATAAATCTTAGTATCTTAGTATAGAGTTGTACATAACTGTCAGTTTTCCTGAGAGCTTAAAATTTAAAGGGGCATAGATCATTAATGCATAATCTTAAAACACTGAAAAAAAAGCTATGAGCCAGAAGCCTCCTAGATTCTGGTGTTAAGTAATGCTTAACTCTATAGAGGCTTCCAGATCTTTGGTGCACTTTTTTATAATAGAAGTGACTTGATGTTCAAACATAAGGTTGGCATCAAATATGAGCCCCAATATTTAAATCTGTCAACCAATTCAATGATATTTCCCTTACCATTGTGGACGAGTGGAAGGTCAGACAAATTAGTTTTTTGCCTAGTAAAAAGCACAGTTTTTGTTTTTACTGAGTTGAGCACAAGGGAATGGGGAAGTAGCCAATTTTGGAAAGAATCAAAATTAACCTTAAGCTTGTCCAAGGCCTCCATTGGATTTATGCTATTCTCAAAAATAACCACATCATCTGCATAAACAACAATAGAGCTAGATGAGCAAGAAGATGGAACATCATTCATATGGAGTGAAAAAGTGAGTGGGCCCAAGATAGAATATTGGGGAACACCACATCTAATTGATTTAGAAGAAGGTTGGTGACCATCAATAGTTGTTACATGTGACCTGTGCAAAAGGTAATGGGAATACCATTTAATCACTTCACAGGAAAATTGCATTTTATTCATGATGCACTGAAGCACACTGTGTTCCACAAGATCAAAGTCCTTGGTGAGGTCCACAAAAAGAGCAGCAACCAAATGCACCTTTGTCTAGGGCCATCTGGATGCTGTTAGTGAACCTCACCAAGGCCGTTTCTGTGTTGTGCCCTACCCTAAAACCATGCTGACAAGCAGTTAACAAATTATATTTATTTTTGCAGTTAAATGTTTTATTGTTTTCAAACAGAAAGAAAAACACACACAGTTTACAAGTACAGTAGATGTATATACAGGATACCTTCATGTTGACTGCCTGACCTTATCCTTGATGTTGTACCAGCCTGTCAAAGTATCCATTCAGACTACATATATAGTTGTATATTTTGATAACGTGTGAAGGACAAATGCATCTTTTATGGTACCCATGTAATAGTGTGTTGACTAGTATCAACCACCATAAACAACAAACATACATGACAAAATATTAAAAAAAAAGAAAGAAAATACAGAGGGGAGACCCCCTAGGGCATATACTGTGTATACCTATGGATTTCCTGGACCTATAGCATACCGAATAAACAAAATAGATAAATGCACCTACCTCTCTTTTCGCATTGTATGCAACCATAGGGAGGTATCACCACATATAAGACAAAGCTTCATGGAGTATAATAGTTACACCTTCTTATGGCCGCTTCTTACCCTGCTTCTTGGAGAGAGAGACCACAGAGTAAACAAAGTAATATAATACAGTATCTGTTCCTACTGTGGAGCACAGCTACTGGTAGTAAACAGTAATGTACATTCTATATGGGTAAAGTAGGTATGCTAGGTAACATTACTCAGACTACATAATATAACACTTTGTAGATATACACATACCAATCATTAACTTATACTAAACCCACAAAGCGGAAATTACCACATTGCGGGTAAACTATGTACAACTTATATATCATTCAAACACATACAACAATGCAAGTTACTAACACTCTGTACCTTTATATCCATAGATTCATAATGTACTTTTCATAGATAACATTCAATTCAGACAATAAGTGGTGCCAGTTGGATATGAGGAGACAGATCAACCGATACCAGCTTTGGCTGACAAGTATACCATAAAGGGGGCCCAACAAAAAGAGAAGTGTTCCATCTTCCCGATAGATGTGTGTGTCTGCCAGTCCATCTCATATACAGAGGAGAGTGATGATATAATCTCCTTGAGACTGGGCAGAACAGTACTTTGCCAGTTTTGTAGGATTGACCGTTTAACCTGCATACTAAGTAGCATTAGCCATCTAAATTCCTGATGGTTGAGGGGAAGGGCACCAGACCACAGACCCAACAGCTTAAGAGCAGGGTTAACAGGAACCTGACACTGAAGTATCAAGCTGGCCTCATGTATCACTTTCTCCCATAGATCATGTATCCGAGGGCATTGCCAGAAAATATGAAATAAATCACCACCATGCTGGAGACACCTCCAGCACTTATCATGTGTAAGGACTTTCATTTTCTTTAATATAGCAGGTGTAATGTACCAAGAGTGCAAAATTGTATTATGTATAAGTCTACTCCGGGTATCTTTATGAGTTTTTAACCCAACCTGCCAGCACCGTTTCCATTGTACATCTGATATTTGTAAATTTAAGGCTTTTTCCCATTTTAACTTAGATTTTATGTTGGAGGAAGGTAGCGAGTCCCTCACTGCAGCATATAGCATAGCTGCAACTTTATTGGGCAAGTGAAGCCACTTTTTTAAGTGTGAGTCACAAGCTGGAAAAGCTTTACCCTAACTTAGGAGAGGTCTAAGACTGTCACACAATTGCAGGTATTTCCCGAAATCTGATTTATCCAGGTTCCATCTAGATTGCAAATTCTGATAAGTATCCACAGCAGGGGAGTTGGGTCCCACTATATCCTTAAGAAATATAATCCCTTTTTCTTGCCAGGAGGGCCAAACCACCATGGAGCCACCGATGGTTATGCTGGGGTTACTCCATAGGGGCATACATATAAGGGGAAGAATAGGGAGTCTTATTTTTTTATGTAGAAGCTTCCAATAACTGATTGAGGAGCCTATAGTGGGATGCAATACATACTCCTGATGAGGGGAGGGGCAGAGAAAAGAGACTGCAGTAGGGCTATTACAATAAGTCTGCTCGAGCCTTAGCCACTGAGGGGATTCAGTATTATAGGGGTGGAACCATTTCAAAGTTTGTGCTCCTTGAAAAGCTATCTTATAGCCTTCAATCCATGGGAGATCCCATCCCCCCTGCAGAGGATGAGCCCGAAGTTGATTTCTGCTGAAATGAGGTCTAACTGAGCCCCATAGGAAGGATCCAATCATTGTGTCAATTTTCCTGAACCAGTGATCTGGGAGAAATAGGGGCATGTAAGCTAGTACATAAAAAAATCTAGGGGCGAGGGACATCTTAAAAGTGGCTATCTTGCCTGCCATGGTTAAATGAAGCTTATTTATTCACTCCATTTTGAATTTGCAATTGGACAGCAGAGGGCACAGGTTATTATCCCACAACTTCGCTAGGTTACTCCCAATCTTTATTCCCAAGTATTTGATCATATGTTGTGACCATTTAAATCCTAACTGTGCCACTGAGTGGGATTTGCACTGCAAATTAAGAGGGAGTATTTCAGTTTTAGATTGATTTACCTTTAAACCTGAGATTGATGAAAAGGAGTCCAGGATGTCTAGAAGTTGAGGTAAGGACTCATTAACATCTCTTAGCGTTACCAGCAGATCATCAGCATACAGTAGGGTGGAGACATGGACCTGCCCCCTACCGATACCAGTGATATGCGCATCCTGTCTGATTGCAGCTGCTAATGGTTCAATAGCAATGACAAACAAAAGAGGAGAGAGAGAGGGCAGCCTTGTTGTGTACCTCTGTGTAAAGAAAATGGTTCAGATAGAACAGAATTGGTGAGAACTTTTGCATTGGGAGATGTATAGATGGAGGAGACAGCTGCTCTGAAGTTCAGCCCAAACCCTATGTGTTGTAAAACTTTCTGCAAGTAATCCCACTCCACGGAATCGAATGCTTTTTCAAAATCAACAGCTACAGCAGCTGACGACCTTAATGTATCCTGATTCGCTATATGAATAAGATTAATAAGTGTTCTGGTATGGTCAGTGCTATATCTACCTTTTACAAAGCAGACCTGTGATGGATGAATCAGAGATAGTAGAACCAGGGCCAGTCTGTCAGCTAGCACATTAGCATAGACCTTGCTGTCTGAATTTATTAGGGATATGGGGCGATAACTAGCCACCTCTTCAGGAGGTTTGTCTTTTTCAGGAATAACTGAAATGATAGCCTCCCTTAGTGTATGGGGTAGTATACCTTTATCCTTGGTCTCTTTAAAGACCTTACAGAGCAGGGGAGAGAGAGATCAGAGGGGATAATAGTTGCAGAAAGTCCACAGGAAACCCATCACTGCCAGGGGCCTTGCCTTTTTTTAAAGCCAACAGAGATGACACAACCTCTGCATGGGTTAGGGGTTCCTCCAGAGCTGCACATTGTTCTGGAGCCAACTTTGGGAGTCTCACCATATCCAGAAATGATGATATATCCATACAAGGATTGGTTCTGGTTGACTTATATAATTGAGAGTAAAATGCCGTCATTATATCATTCACTACCTGTGGATTTGTTTTCACTACCCCTGTGACTGGGTCTTTCAACGGCCCTATATGCCTATTCTCTTGTTATTTTCGCAATTGATATGCCCAGATTTTCCCACTTTTTTCCCCACCCTCCCAATATATATGTTTTAATCTGATAAGTGCCAAGTCAGCCTTTCTGGAGATACGTTCGTTTAACCTAGTCCTTATAGTCAGGACCCGTCGACCCCACAATGACTGAGAGGATGGGTGAGATTGTGCCTTAAATGTTTTTTCAGCATTGAGCAGGTCATCCTCCAATTGTGCCACTTCCCTTTCCCTGTTTTTCCTCATGTAAGAGGCATACCCTATAATTTTCCCACGCATGGTAGATTGGAGGCCTCCCAGGTATTTTGGGCAGACGTGTCTTCGACAGGGTTTTTCCTAAGAAAATTTGTAGTCTCTGATTCAGCCCATTTTCTAAAATTGGGATCTCGTAGGAGTATCGGATCAAGTCTCCAGGAGGGGGACCTTCGAGTGGAAGGACCCCAAGAGATAATCACCTGTACTGGTGCATGGTCCGAGATTACCATGGGAAGAATAGCTGAGTTCCTAACTGAGCCTGTGAGAGAATGGGAAATAAGCCAGTAGTCTAATCTACTCTAAGTGCCATGGACCCCAGAATAGTAGGAATAGTCCCGGACAGAGGGGTGCACTAAGCGCCATATGTCTACCAGCTGATACTCAGAGCTTAGGTGCTGAATGGCCTGAGCCCCCCGGTATGCATTTCTTTGCCTAGATCACTCCTATCTAACACAGGGACTAGTGTAAGGTTAAAATTCCCCTGAAGATAATGGGTGTGTCTTTTTCTACCATTGTGTCTAATTTAGAGTTCAGATCTAAGAAAAAAGAAGGGTCATCCACATTTGGAGCATAAATGTTTACCGCCAGAAGATGGCCCTCGAGGGTGTCGAGCAAGGCTATTACCCAGCGTCCCTGGGAGTCTGTCTTCCTCTTAACCACCACCCAGGGGAGTGATTTGTGGAGCAGGATTGCTACGCCTCTTTTTTTTGTGGAGGCGCAGGTGTGCAACTCCGTACCTACCCAGTACCTAATTAAATATTTGCAATCATTCTCAGCAAGTTTAGTTTCTTGCACTAAGGCCACCTGCGTTGTAAGTCTTTTAAGATGTGTGAATACCTGCTTCCTTTTAGAAGGGGAATTTAACCCTCTTACATTCCAAGTTATAAAGGAGATATCACCCATTAGGATGGATATAACAAAATCTTTTAAGGGGATATGGTGGGGTAGAGTCAGCCAACCATTGCAACTTCTCCCCATATCCAATCTGTAACCATACACGCATAAGACAGAGTTTACTAATGCTTAACACCTCACATCTGTTCTGCAAAGTTGTAGATATAGTCTGAAACACAACAAATATTGACAAACTGAAACTATTTACATGCAATGTGCATCATTGCGCTTTGGAGAAAAACGATGTCTCAGGCCGAGGAGTTGAGATCCTCTCAGGCCACATCGTTCCACCTGAAGTGGGGTAGTAGTCTTGGGTGCTAATGAGGACTTTATCACCCCTAAGAGCATCTCATTTCTCAGGGACCAAGTAAGTTAACATAGCCCCTCGTCTGATTTCTCTAGCAGCTGTCGGATAAGCATACCGGATAGCATGCTGATCCCTTAACTAGCTGCAGTGCCCGTGGGGGTGGGGGATTCTCCGTTCCCAGCTTTTGGCATTACTTAGGTGCAACCTTAAAGATTTGCTAGATATCAGAATTTCCCCCTTCCACAAGCCCTTCATGGGCCCAGAGAGCCCAAATATTTATTACTATTAAGGGCCTTCCCAGATCCATCAAAGTTTAAGCCAGCTCTGTATGATACCCGCTGGTGTCATAAAAATGTGGGAGGACTGGTTAGACAACAAGGATAACCTTGCAAAAGGGATTACACATACCTATGGTTTCTCCCGCCCAATTCACAGAATCGACCCCTAAACATACAGTACAAACATAGGCACTTATCTAATAATGGTCCTGTGCATCCAGGGGAGGCAAACTTTTGGTACAGAACAAAGGCTGGCAAGCACATTGATCTGAGCTGTTCCCCACACGACTGTTTATAGGCAGTTTCTGAGTAGAATCCTTAAGTGTGGGCACAGCTGAAACAAGACCACAGATGGGGGGTTCAGCCTTTGAAACCTCTTGCAGCATTTCCTCTTAGGGGTATTCTGGAAATTCATCCTGAGAGACGGAGGCAAGTGGTGCATATCTGTTGGGGGAAAGGAATTGGGAGTCGAAATCCTCCAGAGTTGCCTTAGGGTTAAGTGACATTTCAGAAACATTCCCTGCATGATTGATAGGGTGGGTTCTCTTGGGGTGATTCTCATTTTGTTGACATTTCTGTGTTCTTGCAGGGAGTAGAGTACTCTGGCCCTGAAACTGGAACCCATTCGGACGAGGTGTAGATATGAAAGCACCATCTAGCGATACAGTATTACTGTGACACTTCACTGGTAAAGTAGGATCCATTATCACATTATCTTTACTAACATTCCCAGGCCATTTGGTTTTTAGGTATTCAGACAAACTGCTCGGGGTGGTAAACAAGAGAAATGAACCATTCTCTTCTATCCGCATGATTGCAGGGTAACGAAGTGTAAATTTGAAGCCTTTTTCATGCATTATACGCCTGGCCTCAGAGTATTCTTTCCAGCGAGCTGCCAGGTCCCGGGAATAGTCCTGAAACATCATAATTTTATGCTCTCACCAGTAAAGAGCTCCAAGCTCCCAAGCTCGAGGTGTAGCCCACTCCTTATCAGCAAAATTTAATATGCGTAACATAAGCGGTCTCGGCCTGTCACCGGGTTTCGGTTTAGGGGCAAGAGTTCTGTACACTTGCTCAGTCGTGAAACCGGGAGGGAGATTGTGCTTTAGTAGATCAGGGAGGGTATCATATAAGAATTCAACAGACAATTACCTTATTCTACACCTTCCGGGAACCCTAACAGTCACAGGTTATTACGCCGACTTCGATTTTTTAAATAGTCAACTTTTACCTGCAGTGCCTGGATTGACCTCTCTTGAGCCCTCATTATAGCAAAGAGATCTTACAGTGCGTCAGTGTTTACTTTTGTTTTTTGCTCTGTTATGTCAAGTCGGGATTCAAGCCTGTTAATTGCCGCTGTCGTATTGTTTGCTGCCAGTGTCACCTCGGCTATTTGTTTCAATAGTGTGGCGAACATATCCTGGGTCTGTTGCATACTTGGGCCTGCAGCCTTCCCCAGGCCGCTTCATTTCGACATGATCAGATGCCTTAGTCCTGTCGCCACTGTCAGACATGTGAGCCAAAGTTTCTCAATATAGCCAGATATCTTGATAGCCAAACCCTTCCAAATGCCTTCTGAGCTGCTAATTATTATAATGCAAGTTGGAGCATGAAGCTATCACTCTGAAATTGACCCCAAGATACGGAGCGCTCACATCAGGCGGCCATCACGCCAGGAGCCAAGCCATGCTCCCCAACAAATTATATTTATTAAGAAATTCTAAAGTTGATCCAAGATAATTTTCAAGAGAATTTTGGATAGAGGTGGCAAGAGAGCAATTGGTCAATAATTAGAAACCAATGAAGAATTACCAGCTTTATGTATTGGTCTAATAACTGCGTGTTTCCCCAATTTTGGGAATACACCATGAATAAGGCTGTATTATTTTTACAGTAAAAATGGATGTTTTTCACAGTTGCTGCATGGCTAAAACTATGTTTTTCCCAGAAAACACAATCACAAAGTTGTTAGTTAATTTTATGAGTTTTACTATGCTTTAATTCATTAACAACATCATTTTTAAAATAAGCACGTATATACAGTATAAATATGAATCAGTCAGAGCAATATAACGTGCTGCAACACTGAAAATACATTACTTTTAAAATGTCACCTCTTCCCCTGCAGTAGAGGGACTTGTAGATGAGGAGCAGGAGTGGCCAGAAATGGTATTCTGGGCTGCAACACACTTCAGGAGCAAATTTCGCAGAGAAAGCCAATAGACAGTGAACGAGGAGGAGGCGCCAACTTTAAATTCTGGGAGAAATCCCTGCCGACTCAGTGCTGTCCAGCAGCTGCAGAGATGGGGGGTAGGAGGCTATGGAGTCCATGCTGGGACCACCTCTTCCCCAGCAGTGGAGGGACTGGGAGATCTGGAGCAGGAACAGCCAGAAATGGAATTCTGTGCTGTAACAGGCTGCAGAAGCTAATAGACAGCGAGCGCGGAGGTGGTAATTTTAAATTATGGGAGAAATTCCTGGATGGATTTCTCTTACTTCCATGTGTGTAAAAAAAATAAAATTAAAAAAATGGTGAAAATCACTGCTTGTACACTGAACTTGTGGAATTCACGGCAAAGTACAGTTTTCAAAGAAATCGTGAATTCCCTGCAAGCCATGAAAATGATACAGCTTTAACCATGAACAATTGAAAAATTAAAAATAGTATCTAAGGGAGAAGAAAATGTATCAATACACAGTCTCAAAATTCGAATTTCTAAAGAATCAGTTAGCAAGAATGATTTATAATCGTTATTAATTATATAATCCTTAATGGTCTCAGGTGTCACTTCACTATATACAAACTTAAAAGGAAATTCAGAATTGACCTTGGAATTGCTAACTACTTCTGAGTATACATTAGAACTTGGGACCCTTAAATTCTCAAGATCTCCAAAATAATTGTTGAAACAATCTGCCACTAGTTTAGGACTAGAAATTAGTGAATCATTATTTTGAAGAGACATCGGATGATCTTTCTTACCCCGTCCCATTAAATTATTTAGTATTTTCCAGGTATGTCTGGAATTATCAAATGCCTTTTCCTGTTGACTTAAGAAACATTTTACTTTTGATTTTCTGATTTCTGACTTACATCTATTTCTTAAAGTTTTATAGGCCAGAAGAGAAACAACATCTTTATGGGATTTATAGTGTTTCCAACTACGGTCTCTTAATTTCATGTGATCCAAGAACTCTTTCGTAATCCATTCATACTTATTAGATCTGATTTGCATTTTTTTCACATGTGCCAGTTTAGCTAGCAAAGATGTGTAAAGTAAAATAAAAGAATCTAACATGACATCAATATCCTGACTGAGTTTAAGCTGTGACCAATCTATAACTTTACTGGCTATAGCAATTCCTTCAGTGGTCAAGGTAGAAAGCCTCCAAAATGTAATATACCTGGGAATTTGTTTTATATATTTAGCACACCATTCACACACCACTGGACAATGGTAACTAATATTATCCAGCAGGACCATTGTTTTAATAATTGTATCAGGCTGGGTCACCAAAATCCAATCAAGAACTGAGCCTGTGTTTGCTTTATGTTTATGTCTTGTAATGTCATGAATCATTTGATGAAGGCCTAAGTCTATCAATAAATCATGAGTGCCATCAGTTTAATTGGTATTACAATTATTGTTAAAATCACCTAGTAATATCCACTCTCTATTAAAAGAGAGATGGGTTTTAAAACGGGCCACCAAATCAATACCATTTTAAAATTTTCCAGGTGGAATATAAAGGGAACTAATAACTATTTTTTTCTCCTGACCAAACATAATTTCAACTTAAATTAAATCACAAACAGAATCATTTATGTGATCCAAAATTCTTATTGTACTATGCTTGGAATTAGTATAAATGAGTACCCCCCTCCCCCACGTTTACCTACCCTATCCTAACGGAACAAATTAAAATTGGGCAAAGCAATTTCAGAATCTTGAATATTACTATTGAGCCAGGTCTCAGAAAGTGTAATCACATCAAAATCATGCAGCTCCAACCAAACCAAGAATTGATCCCATTTTGAAGTGAGACTGTTAATATTTAAATGAACAATCTTTAAAGTTGAGTGAGGGTTCGAAAAAGCAGTATTGCTAGTCATATCAGGACTCAGTTCCACATGGCCCAAACATTGAGGACCAGAATGGGGATGTACTGAGCCTGATATGAGCAGCATCAATGCCAGAAGCCATCTAAAATAAATTTTGTTAGCATCCGACCCACACAGTCACCAGAATGAATGTGCATCCCCCTAAGTGCTATTGTCTTGTGTCCAGATAACTCCCCAGTGCTGATGAAGTGCAATGAGAGTGTAACAAGAAATGCAAAGTCTCCCAGAATTAATGGCACACTCAGTCATGCGCACAGTGATAAGGTCACACATAGAGTCACCAGAATTAATGTGCATCCCCAAAATGCTGCTGTCTTGTGTCCAGAAAATTCCCAAGTGCTGATGAAGTAAAATGAGAGCTCAACAAGAAATGCAGTCTCCCAGAATTAATGAATCCATTGCAAACACTCAGATTAAGATTGAGCTGCACACTCAAGGGATGTATATGAAAAGGCACAACAACACCTAACCAGTGCTCACAAGTCACAAATCCAAATCTGGAAAGGAATACATTTTGCCAGTTGGGGGATTAGTGCACAACAGTAACAAGCTACTGCCAGTAAATATACCACAAAGCAGTATAAAAAATTCATGCAGGTGCAGTGGATAGCAGGTGCACACTGCTGCAATTACTCTGTAACACAATAAAAAGGTGTCTGATTTAATGGCACACATCGCACACACACCCACACACACTACAAGTAATGTGTAGCAAATTTAAAAAATGTTGTAATATAATCAAATGTTTTAAACAAGCTGAAATTATACAGTGCTGCACCACAACAATCTGCCAAAAAATGTCAAGAACTACTAAAAATATTACTGTGTACATTAACACAGTTGTACAAGAAAAATATAACCGAAACAGAAAGACTACCTTTTTCTCCCAGTTAATCTACCTACACCACAAATAAACCCCTTCCCCAAAACACACTTCACAGTACACAGACTGACTGTTCTAAATTAACATTCAAAATCTACATACAATAAACACTCAATAATATGAGCACAGGAGGGTTTCCTACAATCAATGTACTAAATGTTGAACAAAAAATATTACTCAAAAAGGCATTTTAAAAAGCTTTTAGAGGTTTTGAATCACAGAGCTCTGAAAGCAAACTGTCTCCAGCTACCACTGCACACATACTACCCAGGCCAGAACTGAGGCTGTGCTGAGCAATCTAGAGCCCGTGTGACCTGCAATCCCATGAATAACTGCAGGATTTAATTTGGAGCTCAATTAGAGGGTGAAGTGAGATGAATTACGTTGATTTCAAAGTACTTCACCTTAAAATTGGAGAAGTGGTTTGGGGAAGGCAAAATAATGCAAAGTTATTGGTTTCAATGGACTTCATGTTCCTCATTATGAAGCAAAGTACTCCGCTTCACATTGTGGAGTTCTCCGCAGATTCCACGTTACTCAGTGAATCACTTCACAGAGCAAATTGGGGCCACTTCAACCACCACTACTTACAGTACTGTAACTCACATGCTGTACAAGAAGGAACACGAATGCCTATGACTTTACTTCCCCGATGAGCTGTAGCACAAAACTCCATGACTTAAAAATGCTTATTAATGAGTACAATGGTGGAGTGGTGAAGCCTGGAGAGATACTACAAAACATGCTTACAATACATCCAAGTAACTAGTAAAAAAATTAATGTTGTGATTCATGATGTGATCATGAATCATGATTTGTGACTGCATTTGTGACTGTGATAATGAAGAATGTGACTCGGTGTCGACGGTGTGAGATAACCAATATGGAACTCTACTGGAAACATGAATGCTTACAGCTGTACTTCCCCAAAGAGCTGTAGCACAAACTCCCCAACTTAAAAACACTCATTAATGAGTATAATGGTGAGGTGGCGAAGCCTGGAGAGATACTACAAAACAGGCTTACAATACAATGCGGTAGGGTCCGAAAACCCTGCTGGTGGACCAGGGAGGTCCAGGAGGTGGTGCAGGGAAAGAAGGCAGCCTATAGGCAATTCAAGTGCTCAAGGAGTGAAAGGGATTGAGGGGAGTATGAGCTGATTGCTAGAAGGGCCACTAGGGTGGTGAGGGCGCTAAGGCAAGGAAGGGCAGCAGAACCTGGCCAGGGAAATCAGGAGAGGGAACAAGGGGTTCTTTAGATACATTGGGGAAAAATGAAGGTGAAGGGCAGATTAGCAGGATTAAATCAGGGAGAGATGGGCACAAGACCCGGGGGAGCAGGCTGAGGTACTAAATGAGCACTTCACCTCAGTTTTCACCAAGGAAAATGGGGGTGCTGCATCATACATGGGAGGAGACAGAGATACTGAGGAGGGGGGACCCTTACTTATCGGCGGGTCTGGGGAGAAGGGGAGGCATCACTGGCAGGAGGGGGGAGGGCTAAGCAGGGAGAAGAGGTACTGGAAGTGGAAATCACAGCAGAGAGAGTGAGAGAGTCCTCAGCTCCCTTAAGATGGAGAAAGCACCTGGGCTGGATAAATTACATCCCAGAGTGCTGAAGGAACTTCATGGATGTCCTGGTGAAACCCTGGAGGACTTTTCACCATCTCTCTGAGGACAGGGTGGGTGCCCCAGGACTGGAGGTGGCGATATAGTGCCTATCCACAAGGGGGATCAAGGGAGGTGGCAGAGAACTACAGGCCTGTCAGCCTGACATCGGTGGTGGGCAAGGTGATGGATGGCATTGTCAAGGAGGCTAGGGGACCTGGAAAAGTCAGGTGCCTGGACGATGACACATGGATTCATCTCGGGAAATCATGTCAGACAAACCTTGTTGAGTTCTATGACTGGGTGACGAGTGCCTTGGACCTGGTAGACCAGTGGATGTCCTCTTTCTAGACTTCAGCAAGGCATTTGACTCTGTTCCTCACATGGGCCTGTTGGATAAGCTGGGAGAAATGGGGGTGGGGAACCAGATGATCAGATGGATAGGCAATTGGCTCCAGGACCGGACCCAGAGGGTCGTAGTTGGCGGGATAGTCTCATCTCCAGAAAGGGTCATTAGTGGGGTCCCACAGGGATCAGTCCTTGGGCCCCTCCTGTTCAACACCTACGTCTCTGACATAAGGACAGGAATCAGGAGTGAGATGAGTCTCTTTGCGGATGACTCAAAACTGGGGGTGGTGGTGGATGGGGAGGAGGGGAGGGTGGCCCTACAGGGGGACCTGGAGGCTCTGGAAAGATGGTCTAGAAAGTGGAAGCTGAAGTTCAATGCAGAAATGCAAGGTACTCCACCTGGGGCCAGAAACCCGGGCCAAGTGTACACCCTGGGGAATGCTACAAGTCTCGATGGCTGAGAGGGACATGGGGTGGTGGTGGATGTCAAAATGAACAACTCGGAGACTTGTGGGAGGCAGCAGCCAAGGCCAACAGGATGCTGGGATGCATCGCTGAGGGGTCACCTCAGAAGGAGGAAGTGATGCTCCCTCTGTATAACTGCTTGGTGAGGCCACACCTTGAGTACTGCGTGCAGTTTTGGAGGCCACACTTAAAGAGGGACATAAAACTCCTGGAGAGGGTCCAGAGGAGGGCAACCAAAATGATTTGGGTCTTGGGGGACAGGACCTATGAGGAGAGGCTTGAAGAGCTAAATATGTACACATTGGAAGAGAGAAGGGACCAGGAGGACATGATAGAGGTCTTCAAGTACATGAAGAGGGTAAATAGGGGAGGAACAGTCAGGGTGCTTCGAAGGAAGGAGGAGGGGGCCACTAGAGGGCATGGGTGGAAGCTGGAGGGGTAAGATTCAGGAGAAAGGAGGAGGTGCTACTTCACTGAGAGGTGTGGTGGAGCCATGGAATGCACTGCCTAGGGGCTTGTGGAGGCAGAGCGGTGGAGGGGTTCAAGGGGCTGGGACAGGTACAGGGAAGGGTTCTGGAAGCAAAATCCAATGCAGCAAGAATATCCAGAACTGGGAAGGGAGAAGCCAGAGAAGGTGAGGGGGGCAGCAAGGTCAGCACCCAGGGTGGGGGCTGACCAATCGAGCAGACTCGAAAGACCATTAGGCCTATTCTGCTGGCATTTTAGTATGTTAGTATGTTAGTACTTCCAAGTAACTAGTAAAAAAATTAATGTTGTGATTTGTAAAGTGATTGTGAATAGTGATTTGTGACTGCATTTGTGACCATGATGATGAAGAACATGATTTGTATCATGACTGACTTGTGATGATTGTCCTGACTTAAAAATGCATATTAATGAGCACAATGTGCATGCAGAATTATGCACCAAACCTGTCCAGTACTGTGAAGGGAAGCCAAAGAAACAACTATGACTTAAGTTACAAATGGAGATTGGGCCCTAAAGGGAAGAAAATGCACAGACAGATTAAGATTGTGCTGCACACTGAAGGGATGCAGATGCAAAGGCACAACACCTAACCAGTGCTCACCATCAGAAATTCAAATCTGGAAAAAAATACCTTTGCCGGTTGGGGCGGGCCATGGGGTGTGGGCAGTGTACTGCACTGCTGCAGTAACAGTCACTAGTACTAGTACCAGTAAAGATACCACAACATACCTCTCCACCTCCTGCCTCATAAATCAGGGACAAGGCTTTAAAAAATCAGGGACAAAGGACCAAAATCAGGGACACATCTTCAAAACTGGTGATAGCCACACAGGAAGCTGGTAGAATAAGGGGCTTAGTGTAAAATGCATTTTCTAAGGAAGAACAAGTCTGTAACTTTAATGTTTGACATTATTTTGTGCCTACAACTTCCACTGTTTGGTCACAGAAACACAATTTTTAGGAGGGGCAGAGTAAAATTTGAAGGCAAAATCAGGGATGTCCCTGAAAATCAGGGACAGTTGAGAGGTATGTACCACAAAGAAGTACAAAAATCACACAGCTGCAGTGGACAGCAGGTTCACATTGCTGAAATTATTATGTGGCACAATTAAAGGTGTCTGATTTGATGACACTCATCACACACATTCTCACACACACACACACACTAAGTAATGCATAGCAAATTGAAAATTTCAGTAATATAACCACATATTTTAAACAAACGGAAATCATGCACTGCTGCATCACAACAATCAGCAAAAAGTGGCAAGAATTATTGAAAATATTACTGTGTGTACATTAACAAGAAAATATCACATAACCAGAAAGCACTGTCTTTTTCTCCAAGTTAATCTACCTACACCACAGATATGCCTCTCCCCCAAAGCACACTTCCACTGTCTCTCAGTACACAGACTGAATGTTGTACATAAACATTCAAAATCCACACACAAACAATAAACGCTCTATGATATGAGCACAGGAGGGTTTCCTATAATCGATGAACCAAAGTTTCAGCAAAAAAATACTCAAAAAGGCTTTTTTAATAACTTTTAGAAGGTTTGAATCACAGAGAGCTCTCAGAGCAGATTGTCTCCTACAGCCTCCTACACACACTGCCCCAAAGTGAGGCTGTGCAAAATTGTCTAGAGCCCATGTGACCTGAAATCCCATGAATCACTGCAAAATTCGCCATTGGAGCTTAAAAACAAGGCAAAGCGATGCAAAGTATATTGTTTTCAATGTACTTCGCCTTAAGAATTGGTGAAGTAGTGGTTTGGGAAGGCAAAGTAACACAAAGTTATTGTTTTAAATGAACTTTGTGTTACCCATTATAACGCGAAGTACTCTGCATTACATTGCAGAGCACTCCATTAATTCACCTTCACTCCTCCAATCACTTCGCAGAGTGAGTTGGGGCCACTTAGCCCATCTCTACCCATCACATAAGAAGGATTCCCCAAATTTTGCAAGTTGAACAAGGGAAAAAATTGGTCTAACTTGTGGCATTTGGTGTTCAGCATTGAAAATCCCAATCACCGGTTGGGAGAATGTTGCAAGCCCTGTGTGCCAAAGATTGGTGTACCAGGGGCTTGTGGCATTCTCTGAGCTTTGAAAATTGAGCACACTTTGTATACCAGAATGACATTTTTTTTAACTCATTCTTATATGATCACATTTTTGTGAATAAAATGTAATCCTCCATAAAGGAATTCTGTGAATGAAAATTATTCTTGTAACCCTCCATTGTCTGATAGGCCTCTACTTCCCCACCCCTGAACAAACATACACTATAACAATGTTGAGGAAGAAATGGCCACGTTCATGCATTTATTTTCGCAATATTATAGGACTTGGAGGGGTGTGCACAGCTCAGGAGTCTCGACAAGTATACCTCAAGTCCACTAATCCCTTGGCCAAAGAGCCGATCTGACTGATGGAAAGGATGTACCTCCATGGGAATGAACCCCAAGTGCCAGAAAGTAGAGTGGTCATCAGATCAGGTGCCAAGGTGTAAGTTTAACCACAGTAATAGGGAAGTGATGGAATCACTTCTGAAGGAAAGAATTGTCTGGTAACTAGAGGCCAGAGGGGCACAGGACCCAAGGCAGCATGAATTCACAGCGGGAAGGTCATGTCAGATGAATCTAATCAACTTATTTGACTGGGTGACCAAAATAGTAGATCAGGGAAGGGCTGTGGACATGGCCTACCTAGACTTTAACAAGGCATTTGACACAGTCCCACACAAAAGTTTAATATACATGTTAGCCAGTCTGGGAATGGGTCCCAAGGTGGCAGCCTGGGTAAAGAATTGGCTGGAGAACAGGACACAGAGTGTAATAGTAAATGGAGTCCACTCTGAAGAAAGGGGGGTTACTAGTGGGGTACCACAGGGTTCAGTACTAGAACTGGTTCTCTTCAATGTCTTTATAAGCGACAATACAGAGGGACTGGAAGGAAAAGTATGTCTCTTTGCAAATGACACAAAGATCTGCAACAGAGCTGATACACAAGGTGGGGTGGAAAGAATGAGAAGGGACTTGGCAAGGTTGGAGGAATGGTCAAATATATGGCAGCTTAGATTCAATGCTAAGAAGTGCAAGGTAATGCGCCTGGAAAACAAAAACCTAGGGGAAGAGTACACAATGGGAGGTGAGATACTGACAACAACAAAAATGGAAGGGGACCTGGCGGTAGTCATATCAGATGACCTAAAGGTGAGCAAGCAATGTGAAAGGGCAGTAAGGAGGGCTGGGGGATACTGGGATGCATAGGGAGAGGCATCACCAGTAGAAAACAGGAAGTTGTTATCTCTCTGTACAGACAGCTGGTGAGACCCCATCTGGAGTACTGCATGCAGTTCTGGAGACCCAATCTCCACAAAGACATAAACAGGATGGAGGCAGTCCAGAAGAGGGCAACTAAAATGGTGCAGGGTCTGCACCGGAAGACATATGAAGAGAGACTTAAGGAGCTTAATATGTATAGCCTCGAGGAAAGGAGGGAGAGGGAGGACATGATAGAAACTTTCAAGTACATCAAGGGAATCAACAAAGTCCAAGAGGGTAGCATCTTTCAGAAAAAGATGTGTGCAAGAACAAGAGGCCCAATTTAAAGATGGGGGGCTCAGAGGTAATGTAAGGAAGTATTTTTTTCACAGAGAGGGTTGTGGATGCATGGAGCGGCCTTCTGGAGGAGGTTGTGGAGTCCAAAACAGTGGTGGAATTCAAGCATGCTTGGGACAGTCATAAGGCAATTCTAGAGGGTGGGAGTAAGAAGAAGTAGGCTGTTGGTTAACTAGGATCTGCAGCTTATCCATTAGGTAGGGAAATGGGCAGACTCGGTGGACCAAGCGGTCCTTATCTGCCACCAAATTCCATGTTTCTATGTAGGCATTCACTCCCATCTGGGGGTGCTGTACCTGCAGGTAAGCCTGATGAGGTTGGCCACAGCCCCCCTGAACAGGGAACTGGGTGGCGTGGCCCCCGCCTCATGCTGACCAAGAATGGAGCCTTTCAGAAAAATATAACTCTGTCCCCTTTTCCCTTTGTACCATCATCTTGTGAGAGTCGCAGGCCACCACCCTTACAACTACTGCAATACTGCTGACCTCAGCAACTGTTAAGTTTTACATCCCCTTGGAGGAGGTTAAAAACCTGGGAAAAAGACATTTGGAAGAACTAGGAAAATTCTTCCCCCACCACTAACACAATCTTGCAGTGCAGAAAAGGTGTTCCCTGACTAGGCTCACCCATGGAACCCTGCTTTTATGAGGGTTAATGGGTACTATTCTCAGTGGATGGAGGAAAGCGAGGGCAAGACCCAGGCCTGGCTCTTTTAATAAGTTCGATCTCCTACCCCTGCCAGAAGCCTCTGCCCTGTGGGTGGCCTTAATGATCACTTCCCTGGAGGTGCAGCTGCCCAGCTAGCCCACACCTCGAAGTGGGAGTAAACTTCCCTTACTTGTCCATTAGGAGGCTGGGGTAGGGGCTCCCAGATAATTGATTGTCTGCTGCCACTTGTTGCAGACTTGGTTAGTGTCTGATAGGCTCTGTCTTCCCTGCCCCTGAACAAACACACACTGCAATGATCTTGTGGAAGAAATGGCCACAGCCATGAATTTACTTGTGCAATATTACAGGACTTGGTGTAGCATGCTCATCTCAGGAGTCTCAGTAAGTGTACCTCAAGACCACCACTCTCTCAATAAAGTATATTAACTAAAAATTAAAAGATCACAGCTCTCCTTCTCCGAAGGGACAAGCAGACTGAGGGAAGGAGGTATCTCCATGGGATTGAACCTCAAGCCCCAGTATGTAGGTTGGTCATCTAGTTAGGTGTTGACTGTCCACCACTGTCTGGTGGTGCAGTACCTGCAGGCAAGCCTAATCAGGATGGCCACAGCCCCCCACCCCAAACTAGGGACTTGGTCACACTGCCCCAACTTATGCCAACCAGGCAATGGAGCCTTTCAGAAGAATGTGACTGTGTTCCCTTTTGCCCTTGTACCTTCATCTTGCAAGAGTCACAAGGTACAAGCTTTTTAATGACTGTGATAGTGCTAACCTAAGCAATTGCTAAGTTTTACATCCCCTTTAATGATGATGCAAAAAACCTGAAAAAAAAACAATTTGGAAAAAACAGGAAAAGTCCTCCCAACCACTAATGTAATCTCCCAGTAGAGACAAGGGGTTCCCCGACTAGTCTGACCCCTGGAACCCTCATTTTACAAGTGCAGGTAGGAGAGTAATCTTCTCAACAGTGGGAGGAAAGCTAAGGGGAACCCCAAGCCTTGCTCTTTTTAACCCATCACTCTCCTTCCCCCTGCCAGAAGTCCTGCCTGTGGGTGGCCTTAATGTTCCCTCCCCTGGAAGTACAGCTGCCCCAGCCAGCCCTCACCTCTAGGTGGAGTGACCCTCCCCTCCCCTACCCTATGTGTCCATCAGGAGGCTGGTGGCGGGACCCCAGACAATGGTTTGTTGGCTGTCACTTGTTTCAGACTTGATGATTGTCTAATAGGCTTCAACTTCCCCACCCCTGAAAAAACACACATGGCAATGATCTTGTGGAAGAGATGGCCGCAGCCATGCATTTATTGAAGCAATATTACAGGACTTGGAGTGGTGTGTGCAGCTCAGGAATCTCGTCAAGTGTACCTCAAGATGAGTGCTCCCCTTGGTGAAAGGGCCTAGTGTGCTGAGGAAATGATGTACCTCCCTGGGACTGAACCTGATGCCCCAATAAGCTGGGTGGTCATCTGGCCAGGTGTTGAGCATCCACCCCCCATCTTGTGGTGCAGTACCTGCAGGCAAACTTGATGAGGTTGACCACGCCTCGTCCCCCCTAACTGGGGACTGGTTCACATGGTCCCTGCCTCATGTCGACCCAGGAAGGAAGCCTTTCAGAAGAATGCAACTCTGTTCCCTTTTCCCCTTGTACCATCATCTTGTGAAAGCCCCAAGCTGCCACAAGAGGACATCATCTGACCCCAAAAGCCACTCACTCCAATAATATCACAGTTAAAGTCTGTTGTATAGAGTCCAAAAACAAGTCCCAGCCAGCATCAGATAGATGAACTCCATCTCTGGCATATAAGCCTGATGAGACAATGGATATTATCATATCATATTAAAGTACCTCCAGTGGAATCCATGACGACCAGCATCTCCCTGTTAATGTGGGTATGCACCTTGTCCATGGCCTGGTAATCTCTTGCATATCTCTATTGATGCCTCTGGATGATGTGGGACCAAAACAGTTTGATCCCCAGCCAACACACTTGAATAGGGGGCAAGTTCTCCTTCATCCACAGCAAGTGCTCAAACACTTTCCATAGCAAGAGGAAAGAGAAAAGGGGGCTCCCACACTAGGAACATGCACAGCCTCAGCAGTGTGAATAGCAGAAACACAACAAAGTGAACTGAGCTAAATGGGTAGGTTAGCACCACAAAAACATGCTGCAGACCCAAAGTCTCACTTAAAAATCTTTATTGTCAGCAGTATCCTCAAGTAATCTGTGTATTGCTTAAACCACAAGACAAACATTAACTTTATCAAAGTCAGAAAACATTGTGGCCCAAAGAACTTGTTATTGCAATTCACAAGATTACTGACATTCCAAGTTCCAGGCCTTGGTGCCCCAAAATACCAAACTGGAGTATCATCATGCCAACGGACATGCTGGCAGGTAGAGCTAGGTGGATGTTATGTGCTTACATATCGATCCTAGTGTTGGTCATCATCAGAGTGTGTAAAAGTTAATATTTGCTTTGCAGTTTAAAGAGCAGCGGGCACCTTCAGGAGAACTGTAACCAAACATGATGTGTAGACACAGTTAAACTCGCATTTCACATTAGTTCTATATTTCTCCTCTCCATTATTAATTACGGACGTCATTTGCATGAAAACTGGATATTTGCTCATGAAGAGTTAATCTATTCCTGTTGCTTTCCCCCTACTTGAGGTGATAATACACTGCTTGTGACATCAGAGTTACTTCCATGGCAACAGATTGCGATATCATAACAGAGGATTATGACATGAAGCAGGGAGTAAGCTATAGAGGTACAGCAGATAAACTTTAAAGGAAATCTAAGGGCTAAAGATCAATCAATCAATCAATCAAATTTATTTATGGAGCATTATTCACCTTGATCATAGCGCTTAACAATAAAAACTCAATAAATATCATATTAAAATGCATATTAAAATACCATACAATGCATGAAATCCAGCCATCCTACAGCGAAGTCAATATGCTGAAAAATCGAGCTCAAACAGGAGAGTTTTTACAGCACTTTTAAAACTCTCCACGGTCAGGCACTCATGTACCTGACGAGGTAGAGGGTTCCACAGGGTAGGGGCCAGAAATGAAAAGGCTCAGGCCCCAGATGTCTTTAACTGAACCCTGGGAATCTCTAGGAATCCCTTGTCAGTGGAACAGAGCTGTCGGCGGGGGCAGTAGGGACACAAGAGTTCTTGCAGGTAACTCGGCCCCTATCCATGTGGGGCCTTTAAGGTCAGAAAACCAACCTTAAAGGTAATCTGCCACTGAACTGGCTGCCAGTGCAGACTACGGAGCACAGGCATGACATAATCTGAACAAGGCAACCCCATCAACAGCCTGGCTGCCATATTCTGCACCAGCTGCAGGCAGCGGATATCAATCCCAGGTATCCCTAGGTAGAGGGAGTTACAGTAGTGAAGGCGGGATGTCACAAAAGTGTGGATCAAAGTTGGAAGGTCATCAGGTGGAACAAGGTGCTTAATCCGGGCAATATTCCTTCGATGGTAAAAAGAGGACTTGAAGATGGCCGATACCTGAAAGTGAAGCGTCAGCCCATCATCAAGAATAATCCCCAGATTCCTCACCTGTTCAGAGGTCAACAGCTGGTTACCACCAAGCCAAAGACCAGAATGAAAACCTGCCGCCAACCCCTCTACCTGATGACCTTGATCTACCACTAGAACCTCAGTCTTGTCCAGATTCAGCTTCAACCAACTGACATTCATCCAGTCCTGGATCTCAGTGAGGCAGCTGTTAAACACCGAGACCGCTCTTTCCTGCTCAGGCACAAAACACAGGTAGAGTTGGGTATCATCTGCATAGCAATGAAAACACAACCTACACCGCCTTACAATGTCTGTATCATGTATTCATGCAAATTTCCTCAGTGATAATCAATGGGGACTAGAAATATATAGAATATATATGGAATGCAAGCAGAATTGTACTTAATTTGTTTGTTTTTTAAAGTTTTCTTTGAAGCATCAGTTAAGCATTACACAGATTGCTTGAGGATACAGTGACCTGTGTACACACCATTACAGGACTGTCTGGTATAACAAGAGTGGGTGAACCGCGTTTCCTTTTCTCTGTATGCACTGTGTGCATCATGCTCATTAGCGATGCTTTCTACATATGAATTTTATAAAACTACTGACAAAAAAGGTTTTTAAGCAGGACTTCGGGTCCGCAAAATATTTCTGTGGTGTTAATCCCTATTTAGCTCAATGGGCTTTTTTGTGTGTCAACCATTTTTCGTTGACCCAGGTCATTGCCTCCAAGATGCACAATGATCACGTCCGATGCCTTCCCCAATCATGTTGCTCCATCCAAGTTGGGAAGGAGGCCATCCAATTGCATCTGCCACTGTCCCAGCCACTGGAGTTGCACCTTGTTATGAGGTATTGACAGGTTCCCCCCCCCAGTCAGCATCCTGTTCTCTCCAATGTCTAACGAATGAAAGAATGACTGCACATCCAGACCAGCTTGAATCCATTGAGCACATCTGTAACATAAAGAAAAAATAAGGTTAGAACAGATGTGGCCTCACATATGAAAACAATGGTATCTGACTTCTACCTTCCCAGGGCCTGTATCTCCTTGTCCAATGATCCCCAGACCCTAGTGGACAAAGCAGCCCCAATCCAAAAGGAATGGGTATTGAACTGAGACAGATCCAGACCCATACTCTTCACCTCATTACTCAACTCATGCCAGAACTGGTAAGCTTTCACTGGAGAGCCATCAGCATGACAAAGAAGGCCACGCTCTCCAAGGGGGCGGTGTGCCATGTAATCTGCTACCTGTGCAGCCACATCTCATTTACTCCATGGAGGTGCCCACACAGTGTTTCACTGACCCACACCCCACTGGTCAGTCTTGCTCTTCTAAAGCTTTACCCATACTTTCACCAAAATGATTGCAACATCCTGGCCACAGAGGGGAAGATGTACCCTTGTTTTGGGTTTGCTGAACCAATTTCAAGACAGTCATATGCACTGTTACCTCAAAAGGTGAATGACAGAGATATGGCAGGCCACCAATACCTGCTAGAGTGTGTCAGGGCTGAGTGGTCTCCTCTGATCTATGGATCTAGGGGCCCCTCTACTCCAGCCCTCTACCAGTTTGCGCATTTTGAAGACCTTGGTAAAGTCATCCAAGTTCAATACTTGGGAGAACTATGATAACTTGGATAGGTATTGTACCACTGTCCCTGGGTGCAGCCCTCTCCAGATGGCCTCCATGATGTAATAGCTCAGGTGGTTGACTGAGAATGGCCAGCTGTTTAGTAAACCCAACTCAAACCTGCCAGCATAGAAATGCTTGATTCAACATTGGTAGGTTGAACATGTCCGGGCTTGATGTCATTGCTTATCTGCTCCAAGGCTTCACTGTCACTGCCTCTTACAGAAGGCTGTCACCAGCTGTGCCTCCAAATTGACTGCAGGTTCCAATTTCCTGAACTGCAGTTACTGTGAATGAAATGAAGCATCAGCAATATCGTTCCATACTCCAGTAACGTGTATGACTTTGAACTGAATGTTCAGCAGCAAGCACCTGAGGAGAAATATGCACACCAAATCAGCCACTTGCCCTTTAGTGGTGAGATGCTTGCTGATGGTGAGGACCTCCCCTGTGTTATCAGACCTGAATATTCACCCTCTGGTTGTGCAGCTTCTGTCCCCATATTACTAAAGCCACCATCACTGGAAAAATTCTACTAGTCTTATCTATCTGGTGAGGCCCGCGGCCACACAGGAAGGGTGGCTGCATTCCCATCCAGATAGCCCCATGAAAGTTCGCTCTGAACCAGACCACCTGACATGTCTGTTAACAGCTTGAGCTCCTCACTACAAACTGTTTATGGCCACATGGTCACACTGTTGAAGTTCATCAGGAAAATGTGCCAAATATCCAAATCCTCCAAGAAGGCGTAAGTCACTCTAATTCTTTGATAAGGTTTCCAGGCACCCACCTCTAACTTCACTATATGCCTCAGAAAGGTGCGTCCCAGTGGGATGATTCAGCAGACAAAATTAAAGTGGCTTACCAATTGCTGGAGTTCTTTTAGTATGACTTTCTTGGCTGTCTTGAACTTCCCCGAAAAGGGCCCACAAGGCCTCCAACTTGTCCCATGGAAACCTGCATTTCTGGGCTATTGTTTCTAGCTCAATGCCAATAATGGACATTATCATGCATTTTGGCTCAACCTTACCTGAGGCCAGCAGGATACCAAATTCCTGACACAAGTTGGTGAATGTGTCCAAATGGGCCCTGTACATTTTGAAATCTACCAGCCCCATGAACAGGAAGTCATCCAAGTAGAGAACCACACTTAGCCCTACATGCTCTCCAGCTACTGCACAATTCAAAAATTGTGTTGAAGTTCTTTAAAACAATGCAGGTGACTGCACATCCCATGGGCATGCAGTTGTGAATTTTATTCCCATGAGATCCTGATTCCTGGTGTGCACTGGCAATAGATGAAATGCACATTCAACGTCCACCTTGGCAATGAGTGCCATAGTCCTGTCTGGCATAGAGCTTCCACTGCCCTATCTAAGAACACATACTGGACCATGGTAAAATGTTGGTCAATGTAATCATTCACCGAGTCCCTTTCTGTGTCCAACAGATGATTAATCATGTGGTATTATACCAGAGTTTTTTCATGGACCAAGCCAACTGGTAAAATCCTTAATCTTTTAATTGGCATGGATGGGAAAGGGCCACTAAGCTAACCTAATGCAATTTCTTTCTAAAGTTTTTGTCGTACAATATCAGGGTGATCCATGGCTGACTTGAGGGTCTCAACTTTATATCCCGTATATGGCCCATAATAGGGATCTTGAAGCTGACCATGAACCCCTTCTCAAGCATGGACATGACCTGCTGATCCAGGTACCGAGAAAACCACAGCCTATGCTGTTCCACCCTTGCTGGTGTGGGAAGACCACCTTCTTCCTGGGCAGTCCTGCCTTACCTGAAAGGGACTCTGATAATTTTGAGCTCCCATTCTGCTATGACCCTGCTTTACTGACCTGCATCTGTGGAAGGGGTGCCTTTGTCTGCAGGCCAATCACTTGTTCATGTAGTGGCACAAAGTCCTTGAACAAGTTCTTCAATTGAACCCAAAACAAACTTACCCCATGGGCCCCCCCAAGGACCCACATTTCCAATTTATGATGATGACCCATTGGCTGCCCTCATAGGTACCCCACTGGCAGTGTGAATCACCACTCCCCCATGCATGTTCTCAACCAATAGTGGCATATCAAGATGATCCCAATCTTTTGCCGAGCCCTGCTGCATTTGACAACTGAGCTCCACATCATATCCTAACCATCCTAGTCTGTTCTTCTGCCTGCAAGTACCCATGATTCTGTGAAAATAATTCAGATAGGTCGGTGCTTTTCTCAGGGATCATTTAACAGGCAGTGCTGGCCAGAACTATAAAACACCAACCAATTGTCAAAGGAATGCTTGACTCTGACCTTTTTCTGGTCAGAGTGATCATCCTTCTTGACCTTGGACTCTTTGGGGTCACTGGGCCTATTGAGTAGGGAACAGATATCCATGTACTCTTTGGCATACTGTAGATCTGCTGCCAGACATTGTCTGTTAAGTGGGAACCTGTTGGTTCTACTATGCTGACATAGTTTTTCAGGGGTTGCAGAGATGTGGCAACCTCCTTAGTTGCAATCTGCCCCCAGCTGGCCCAGCTACTGCCTGCCAAGGTTGCCCTTGCATGGCACCTGTGATCCCCATTATAGCCACTAAAAGCTTGTTGAGATTCTGCTTTGTCAGTGACATCCCTCCCTATCCCCCTGAACTGGCCCAAGTAGGTTCTGCTGGGAGGGGCCTAAGGTCATCAATCACTGATGTCTCCACTACCATTGGGGCTGGGTTGATTGGTAGTTCCAGAATGGGAACAGGGTTTGTGCCAGCTCTGTAGGATGCTGGGGGACATTCTCCTTAAAGACTATTAATACCATTTGTTGGAATTCCATCTCCAAGACTTAATTAACCTTAACCTGACACCCGTTACCTGGCTTGTTCATGTTGGCCATAGACTTTGCTGTAGGCTTTGCCTTATCCTCTGTTTGCTTCCACTTTCCTGCTGGCTGTGCTGGTAGAGGTGTAGCTGCCCCTTGTAAACAAATATTGGGCCAGTCTTGCCCTTTCTTCGCATACATCACTCACAGCTGCTGTTCAAGGGCCTCAGTTGTCTGTGTCTGGGAGCTGGTGGCCCTCTTGTTCTTGCTCAGCATTGTGGATGCGGGCTAGAGCTGCAAAAACAAACTTCTTCTGGAAAAGAGAAGACCACAAGTTAGTTATGCCAAACTCATCTTATTGACCAAAGGTTTTTTTTTCCATCTTGTCCCTTTTTTCTTTGACTTCTCCTGTTTTTTGTTTTCTGTTGTTTTTTCAGTGTGCCTCCATGACCCCATACCAACGGGTGACCGATGCACATGGAAGAATCCCTGGTACCTCATGAACCCAAGAAGCAGACTGCCTTTTTTTTTGTAATGTATTATATGGTAACCTGAGCCCTTTTGAGATTGTACCCTATAAATAAAATTACCTTGCATTTTCATAGAAGAATTTGCCAAGGTCAACCATTTTCCTTGAATGTCCTGAAAATCTGTTATATCTGCCCCCCTCTCTCTATCTAGACAGATGCAATTCCAATCCTTCATGAAATCAGACTTGGGACCCTGAGTGCTGAAGGCAGCAACATTAGCCATTCAGCTATGGCACAACCTATATAAGTTAAATATCCTGTGACTCTACTTATTAAAATACAGTTGGGAAAGTGAAGCATTCTGATTGTTAGACAAGCCAGCCCTCCTCAAACTTTCCTTTACTTTTTTTTTTTTTTTCTATATGTATTCAGGAGAGGAACTGCCTCTGCACTGATGTTATCCAGCTTGCTAATTTTTTTTTCACCATAGCAATCTGAGTATTGCAGTACTCTCCATCCAGCCTAATTATGTGGTGCTCTCTCAAGATCTTAAAAGAATTTGTGATACTTTAGATATTGTAACAAATTTAGTCAGACCTTGATACTCATTCTTAATGGCTGAGGATGCTGCACTCACATGGCCACTTTAAAACCAGGTGAATTGATGCTCCACCATGGCTATGAAGACAGAGAGGGGGGGAAGGGAGGAGTCAATGGGATGGCCACCTGTGAGCTGACCTGTTTGGGACATGAGGCCACACATTTCTGTTTTTTTTTTTTTGTGTGGAGCCAATAACAGCAGAGCCCTTGACTCTCATATACTCCAGGAGCTTTTATTTTCACCTGATGAACTATACTGGCTGTAATAAGGAATAAGCAGTAATAATTAGCTTAATATCAGAATGCTATATGCTGAGAAGCCTTTTGGAAAATTTAGTTCTCCCTGCCAAAAGTTTTTAGTCCTGCTAAGAATGTCTTGCTTGCCAATGTGCTGTATACTCAATAATAGCTTCCAGCATAACAGGTTTAAAATTAGTATGGCAATCACATTCAAATATGTACAAGAATAATGTACTGAAGTTCAGTAGGGGGGTGGAAGGAGGAGGCAATTGGATGGCCGCCTGTGAAATGGCTTGTGAATTGACTCTCCAATGCTAGTGCTACATAGCTCCTGACCCATGCTGTCTGTCTCTTCCCACTGTCTCCACCACATGGCACCACTGGCCATCCAAAGTGGGTGAGGGCATAGTCTGTGTCCTTGAGGCAACACAAAAAAACCTGCCTGCTGTTGTTTGCCTCTTTTTTTTTTATATACTCCACCACATTCACTACATAGGACCCAGCATTCCACAAGACAGTTTGCTTGCACGGATCTAATATGGCCACTTAACTAGGCACTGTCTCTGTGCTCTGGGCCCTCTGAACATTTTCTAAATGGATAATGGCATTGGGGTCTAATTTGTGCTCAGACAGTTTTATCAGAGGGTGGTTTCAATAAGGATGCTTAATTGCTGACCTAGTAAGTAGATAGTACATGTCAAACAGATGAATAGTGGTGGGCCATGTCCCCAAACCCTGAAGATAACCAAGCACTTCTCTTTTTTTTCTCATGATATATAACTATATATAGATGTACATGTATATATCTATCTATATATATATATATATATATATACACACACACACACACACACACACCATATATCTTCAATTTAAAGCCACACTTTTTTATTTCAAATAATTTTTTTTGTTGAGGCTTATGTTTGAGAGCGGCTATTGATCGAGGGCAGCTTATAATGTAAAACACCAGTTTTTAGGTACTGTAACAGTAATTGAAATGTATATTTAATCTGGTGAAAAAGCGTTGAATGAGAGAGTACCAGTAGCTCAGCACAGCAAGACGTTAGTGGAGGTGGTTTGAGCGTGATACATTGAAAGATTTGGAGTTCAAGGTCGCTGCTGCCAAATGAGTAGAGAAAGAAGAAAACTAGCTCATAGCTACTGCTCTCCATATTGACAAAAAGCAGCTACAGTATGGGAGTGGTGGAAATGTTTGCCTTCTCTGGAATAGGAGGTGTCATTGACAGGCTTGATTGGCTAAGTTCTTTCTTTCTTAGCATAGATCTGTGCCATTACATGCCAGGACCCTGATGTCATCAGTTGCATCAAGCCAGGAGGCATCACCAAGGATATGTGGAACTTGCTGGTGAAAAAAGTAAAATAAATCCAAGAGGGAGACATTTCCAACACTGAAACTATAAGCTCTGTATAAGCCTGTGGGGAATGGGGGATTCAACTGCTATGAGGAGTTGGGGAACATCATACAGGTCAGTACCCATACACTAAAACCTATAGTGTACTGTGACCCACATCTCCAGTACTCTGAAATGCTTTGATGGGTATGGACAAGTGCACCTATTAATAACCGCGTCTTTTGTTCGAGGGCGGCTTTTGTTAGCAAATGTGATTTCATGCTGTGGCTTACATTCGAGGGTGGCTTCTATATGAGGGCAGTTTTAAATCAAAGATATATGGTAGATATAGATATATATATTCATGGCAAAAAGCTCCATTTAATGCATCAGTTAGGGTTGTTCCACAGTGACAAAAGATAGGAAATTTGGTGTTAGGGTTGCCACCCCTTGCACCCCCACGCCAACCCCATCCCCACCAACAGGCATCGGGGTGTGCGTTGGGGTTGTAGGCCCTAACTCTCACCCATTCCACGTGTAAATAAGCTGAGGTGGTGCAGTATAGGAGAATGGGGTGAGAGTTAGGCGTGATGACCCCAACACACACCCGGATGCCTGTTGGTGGGGGTGGGGTTGGCATGGGGAGCAAGGGGTGGCAACCCTAACATCAAATTTCCTTGCTTTTGTCACTGTGGAACAACCCTAACTGATGCATTAAATGGCTTTGTTTGCCATGAATTTACCTTCTTTTTGAGAATGTGCACTATAAATAGTGAAAAGAATGTGATGGCAGGAGCGTCCCACCATGTGAATTTTTGTCACTTTGCTGCTCAAAACCTGTATGACTGACTGAAATGAAAATTGGTAAATGAAGACATGCACCATACCACAACAAGTACAACAAATGTTATCTGAATCTGTTCAACAGTTGTGCAGTGTCATGCCAGGAAAACTGTGCAGGAGTGCCGCAAATAACATTTCTACCACTCCGCTACACAAGAACCATATAGCCGATGGAACCAAAAATTGCTAAAAGAAGACAAGTACCATAACACACCGTGTGTCCAGAATTGTGTGTACATCCGTTCAATGGCCCGCTCAGGGAATCTCCTCTTATACACAGATGATGCAGTGTTATTCAGCACCCACATCAACCCTGCCACCCTCCAATCAACCCTCCAAAAGTCATTTAGTGAGGCCAATCCTGGTTTGCTGACCATAGGCTTGTCCTAAACTATAAAAAAACAAAATCTATGCTGTTTGCCCATGCCCAAAACAAGTTCAGAGACCACTCCCTGCCCATCCATAACTCCCGTAATGAAACCCTGGAACAAGTTTCTACTTTTAAATCAAATCAAATCAAACTTTATTTATAAAAGGTGCCTTTCCAAAACCAAGACACCTGTACATAACATAATTAAATCAATAAATAATTAAAACAATATTAAAATTAATCCAGGCAGCAACATTAAATATCATTATATGCAAGGCTAAAAATATGTGTTTTTACATACCTAGGTGTTACCCTAGACTCTGGCCTCACCTACCACAAGCGTATCCGATGACTTAGTATGGTTGTCAATGTGCGTATCAGTCTGCTCCACCGTTACAAGCACTGTCTCCCCCCTGAAGCCCTACAACTAACCATCACCTTCTCTGTCTTGTCTCTCATAGATTATGGGATCATGATCTATGGTACAGCCGACAACACAATCCTTCAGGAAAATTAGGGTTGCCCTGAATAAAGCCTGCAGGCTAGCTACCGGCTGTGACCAGCTTACACACACCTGCACACTCTATGCCAGTACTAATTGGCTAAACTTTGATGATTGCCTAAAGTACCAGACCTGTCTTCTTGCCAAGAAAATCACAGCTGGCCTCGTGCCCACTGCCCTTGTGGGCACTGCTCCCCCAACCTAATAACACCAGATGAACCCGTCACTCAGAGAAAATGTCCTACCAGGTCCCCCGCTGTAAAACCTCCATTGGTCAAAGAACCTTCAGGTACTGTGCTTCCCTTTGGCTGAATTCACTTCACAAGCCAATCCTCATGGCACCTACACTGGGACTGTTCAAATCCTTTCTCCGTAATCACATCTCGCAGGACTCAGCCTGTGACTGTACCTGCCCTCCCCCACAACTGCTACTGTGATATGACAATGGACCCCTCTTGGTCCTGCCTACAGAGTACTTGTACCTGGCCTCTGTCTCTGACCCAGGCCACAAACTAACTGTCACACATTGGATTTACACTGTTTGAGCATGTCTGTTGTAAATACTTATCTAGAACAACTGCTGTATTGTATGTCACCCCCTGTAACTACTGTACATTGTATATGCTTCCTGGGCCACTGTACTGCATTGCTTCTGACTGTTGTAAATATCATGTACCACATTTGTCTGTGTGTACTACACATCCCAGGACATCCACTCAACACCCTCCAAATTTCATGTGTAAAGACCAAACCATTCCAGAGATATTCAATTTTCACATTTCTGCACCTTTAAGAAGTATTACACTACAAAATGGTGGAAATCGCAGCCAAAAATGCACTAAAATGGCAGACCTGGTGGCCAAAAAATCTGTAACTGTGAGGGGGCCAATTTCAAATGGCAATAACTCTGGAACAGAACAACATTTTGTCACCAAACACAAACTGGCATGTTCCTTGAACACAGGTCTTTCTATGCTGCAAGTTTCAGATCAATCAACCACACACTGGCTGCACTATGCATCGTGGAAGACAGTGCAGAAAAATAGCAAAAACATAATGTTTTGCACTGCACTCCGCAAACACAAAAACACAAACAGTAAAGTTAACACATACAGTGATGGCAACAGTGTGGTAAAAGAAAATAGTAATGCTAATAGTAATGCAAATGCAAGCGCAAATGTTAACGCACATGGTGATGCAAATGGAAATGATAATGCTAACAGTAAGAGACAAGCAAGTGCAAAAGTACATGAAAACAGAAATGGTAACGCAAATACTAACGGCAATAGAAATGCAAACGGTAACGAAAACGGTAATGAAAATACAAACGGTAAGAAATGCAAATGGTAATGGCAACGGCGATGCAGAAGAAAGCAGTTAAGCACTCTACACCAGAAACACTACCAATAACACAAATTCTATGGCCAACAGAAATGCAAACGGAAATGGTAACGGACACGCAAACAGTAACGGTAATGCAATTGGAAATGCAAAGGGTTACGGTAACACCAACGATGACACCAAAGGAAACAGTAACGCAAACAGAAACGCAAATGCAAGCGAAACACAAATACAAGTGGTAACGCACACGGTGATACAAAAGTAAATTCAAACAAAAATGGTAACGGAAAGGCAAACGTAACAGTAACACAAACACAAGCACAAATGCAAAGGGTAACACACACGGTGACATAAACGGAAACACTAACTGTAAAGTAATGGAAACGCACACCCTTTGTTTCCCAAAAAGATGCATTCAGAAGCACAGCGAATACAAAGAATGTATGCATAATGATGACCCTCGGAGCAGAAAATGAGGACTTGGAATACTAAATTCCTTGCATCTCAGGAACCGTATATGTAGAAAAAATTTAAAATCTCATATTATTTATGACTTTCCAGGCTAGTTTTGCACTTAGCCCCTAGTGGGGGACTAAGCATTCTTCCTTCGAAAAGTCCGTATCTCAAACCATTTTTGAGACATGGGCCCCAAAAGGCCCAGCGGACACTGTAGTGTTAGCATATGTGAAAAATTGTCAACTTCAGAGTACCATAACTTTGCAGCCCTCTAATATTTTGTCACCAAATCACCAAAAGACACATCTGTTGGATATTGTCTTTCTTCCCTCCAAATGTCAGCCCAAATGACCAAACTGTTCTTTTGCAGCAGGGTTGCAAAGATTCCCTATTGTTTTGGCTATAGTGTCTCAAAGTACTTTCACAAATCACAACACTTTTGCAGATGAAATCACAAAAGTGTCACATATGTGAAAGTACTTTGCAACACTACTTTTTACAAAAATATTAATATTTCTGGGGTGTCCCCCCCCAAAAAAAAGAGATGGCATCCTCAGGGCTCAACTAGGTGAAGACAACAAGAATTGTGTCCCTAGAGGGTCCCAAATTTAAATGCCAAGCATTTATGTGACCACTAACTGAAAACAAGATGGCCGATTTGTGACACCACAAGGGCCATTTGTGAAAATAAAAAGCGCATTTGTGACACTTTTGCATATTTTGTTAACTTTTCCCATTGATTATAAAGGGAAACTTGTTTTTTGAATAACTTTTGAACCATTTAACATTTTTTCATGATATCTTCGAAAGGCACATCAGGGACCCCAGCTGCATGCTCCCTGAAGGGTCCGGACTGGTTGCTCAAACTGTGCAACCTGAAAGCGTGAGCAAAGAATGCGTAAAAATGCGTAATTTGAGCGTTTTGTAGCACCCTGTTGCTCCACAACCATACATCCGAGTATAACGAAACTTGGCAGGTCCAGAGAGCTATGGTACCAGACCATGCATTCCAAATGTCAAGGAAATCTGTTATACGGTGGCAAAGTTATTAAGCTGCCAAATTTCAGATTTAATCTTAAATGGGGTACTCAACACTAACAACAGTGGCACTATTGTGCCACTATAATATATGTATATATATATATATATATATATAATAATAGATATACCAGTCTTAGGTGTGCAGTCGCTCTGATATGCCATGCCTTGGTGTGTGTTCAACCACCCAAGGCGTGCGATCAGAGCCATCGCACACCAAGACGATATCTATCTTATAAAATGGCCCTGTTGTGAAAAATAGTTCTATGTGGAGATGGTATAGGGTGAAACAGATGCAGAATAGGCTGTTTAATATGAATTATTTTTAATGAATAAACATTGAACTGGATAACAGTGTAAGTGAATACAACAGTTGAACATTAACTTTTAATGAGTACTGTCACTTTAAGAGTGATTCATTTTGGAAAGAAAACGTGTGCTGAACAGTGAATTGCAGTGGCAGGAAGTGCTTAATGCTTTACAGTGCCAAGAACTGGTGAACTTTAACGTGCGAGTTTAACAGTTTTAATTTGAAGTGGTTGTTCTTTTTTGTTTTCATTTGTAGTAGATGTTGAATTGGAGGTTACCATGCACCGTGACGTTTTGCATATACGGTGCAAGTGGATGCGGTCCTGCAGGTAAGTGATGGGGGAGTGCTTGAGGCTGTTCATTCTGTGTTTCACTGGTTTCTGTTGCTTTTGGTGATGTCTTCTGCAGCGCTTTTTGTGGGTCTGTGGGGGACCGCTGGAGGATGGCTGCAGTTTGGGGCTGCACTATTTCTACGGAGCTTCCAGGTGACTTTTGAACAGGGAAATCCACTTTGTAGTCTTCGGAGTCTGTGAGGGAGTCTGTGAGGAAATCTTCTTCTTCGTGGTGTGTTTTACTGTGGATAGGGTGAGCTTCTTTGTCCTCTGGTGGTCTGAGGGAGGTGGTTGATGTGGTTGCTGGAGGCAGTGTTTTCCGTTGCTGTATCTCTGAGAAGGCGGGCTGCTGATGCTGCTGCTGCACGGTAGTGTACAGAGGGCTCTGCGGTGGTTCAGCTGCTGTTACGCTGGGAATCTCGGCGGTTTGGGGCAAAGTTGTGTTTTTTGGTGCTGGTTGGCAGTCTGATGAGCTTGTGCCAGCCAGTATGTTTGACCAGTTTTTCCAGTCATGTAGTGTGGGTGCCCAGTATGATTTTAGGCTGATTTCTGATTTGTAGCCCGTTACAGACATGATCTGACGTGATTCAAGACCTGCTGAGGAGAGCAGCTGAACAACAGCTGATCTTAGGTAGTGATTTGTATATCTACGACAGAGTCCTGCTTCCATAGACAGGCGAGGCATGAGGGAAGATAAGTAATTAATTCCCATAGGCTCTTTACTGTACCAGATTTTCTGTTTGTCTAATAAGTCCTGTGAGGCTCTTTCGGGGTGTAGGAAAAAAGCTGTGCTTTCAGGTGGGCATTTACTGAGATACTTTTGAAGAAAGCACAGGGCAGAGAGGATCATTTGGCTGTGCAAAACAAAGCCTATTAAAGTGGTTTGGTTTAACTCTCTGGCATCTTTATGGTTTTGCTGTCTGGGTTGTATTTTAGGGTTTATGTACTGTAACCATTTCATCAGTTTTTATATGGAAAGAGTCTCTTTTTAGTTCTCTTTGCCCTTCCCTTCCCCTACGAGCCATGAATATTTGTAGGTCGAACCAGACCTTTCTAACTAGTCCTGCAGCTGTGTTTGGTGATAGTGCTGGAGAGTGCTTTAACTTTTTGAAGTCTGATTCTGTGAGGCATTCGTGGTGTTGAGTGCAGTCTCTGCCTTCTTTTCTGTATTTTTTAATGACGGAGACAAAAACATTGTTTGCAGATTGGAAATCTGTGTCTGTGACCAGATTCATTTGTCGTGATAGAGGCAGTGAATTTAAATGCCTGTTGAGTCCTGCTCTTAAACCAATAAAACTTGACACGCCATAATGTTCACCTGAGGAGTTTCTAACTGTGGCATAAAATTCTCTCAAGGTTGTGTTTAATTTATCTGGTGTTACTGTTTATAAATCGAGGTCTATTTGCTTTTCTGTTACCCAGTCTGTAAATACTTTTGTTGCCCAGACAGTTTGCTTTCTAGTATTTTTTTCAGCTTTGTTTTCTTCTATGTTATCTATTTCTTCAGGGTCAAGGCTGGCATGTCTACTCACTGTTTGCTGTGCTGGATTCTGAAGTGGCTGCTCAGGTAAGTCCTGTTCAAGTTCTTTGAAGAGATCATTATTGTAGCAGTCATCTTTGATGAGGATCGATGCCAGGTCCTTTGAGGTATGTGGTAATTCTGCCATTTTTTGAAATTTTTCTGTCAGATATTTGTATTTCTGTCAGAGTGAGGCAGTGGTGTGCTGCTTCCTTTCAGTAGTCTCTCTGTGAGTGATGCAATTGTTTACACTTGTGGAGTGATGCTGTGTCTTTGTGATGAGGTTTTGGTCAAGTGGGAAGTAGTTCAGGCGCGTCGTCGCTGGGAGGTGTGCGGTCATTGGAAATAATGCAGTCATGTGATTTAGTCTGTCCAATCATGTTAGTGGGATTTCTATTATTTTAACACACCATTTTATAAATATATATATATATATATATATACAGTACATATATATATATATATTATTTGAGGAAAAAAACTTGATTTAAAGCATCAGTTAGGGTTGTTCTACAGCAACAAAAGTGAGGCAATTCGGTGTTAGAGTTGAAAACCCACCTTGGACTCCCCAGCCCACCCCCAACTGGCACTGGGGTGCTCATTGGGGTCATCGAGCCATAACTCTCACCCCATCACATGTGTAAAGAAGCAGAGGTAGAGGAGAATGGGGTGAGAGTTAGGACCGAAGACCCCAATCGCACTCCAATGCCGGTTGTGGGAGTGGGGTGGGGCCAAGGAGGTTTCCAACCCTAACACGAATTTCCTCACTTTGTGTGACAGAACAACTCCTTGATACATTAAATGGATATTTTGCCTCTAATTTCCCTTCTTTTTGAGAATGATAACGAGAAATAGTGAATGTAATGCAGCAGCAGAAGGACCCCGCGCTCTCGCCACGTGATGTCTTGTGACATAGTAACAGGATCAGCAACGCAAACAGAAGTGCTAACAGTGGCGCACATGGTAACGCAAGTGGAATGAGAACAGAAAGGGAAACGCACACAGTGGCGTAGACCAGAATGGTCTGCCACATGACTTCTTGTGACATAGTAACATGGTGCCCGCAAACACAAATGGTAATGGGCATGGTGACGCAAAGTGAAACAGAAACAGAAACAGTACTGTAGACACAACTGGTAAAAAATAACGGAAACGCAAGCGCAAATGAAAACGCAAAGGATAATGCACATGGTGGTGTAGATGTGGAATGTAAGTGAAACGGGTACGGAACCGCAAGCAGAAAGGGCAACGGTAACAGTAATGTAAGTGCACAGGCTGGTTTCCCCCAAAAGCTTCAAAGAGAAAGACAGTGAGTACAAAGAATGTATGCATAATAATGGGTCTCGGAGCAGAAAATGAGGAGCTGGAATACTAAATTGCTTATATCTCAGGAATCATACGACGTAGAAAAAAAATTTAAAAGTCATATGATTTATGACTTTCCTGGCTAGTTTTGAACTTAGTCCCCATTAGGGGCTAAGCATTTTCCCAATGAAAAGTCTGTATCTCGCACCGTTTCCGAGATGCTTGCCCTGAAAAGCGCGGTGAACTCCGTAATGTTATCCTATGGGAAAAAAGAGAAGTTCGGAATGCATAACTTTGGCTCCCTATAATATTTTTTCACCAAACCACTAAAATACGCATCTGTTGGATGTTGGCTGTCCTCCCTCCAAATTTCAGCCCAAAAGACCAAACCGTTATTTGCAGCAGGGCGCCAAAGGATTGCTGCAATGCGTCTGACACCATAACGTTATCCTATGGGAAAAAGCATCAATTTTGGAGAGCCATAACGTTACTACCATGTAATATTTTTGCAACGAAACACTGAAAGGCACTTCTGTGAGATGTCGGCTGCGTTCCCTCCTAATTTCAGCCCAAAACATCAAACTGTTCTTTTGCAGCAGGGTGCCAAAGAATTGCTGTCATTTTCCCACAGCCTAGAAAAGTACTGTTGCAATTTGCAAAAGCTTTCGCAAATTCATTCGACAGTGTCGAAAGTGCGAAAGTGCTTTGTGAAAGTACTTTTTCTAGAAATGTGAAAAACATATTTCTGGCATGTTTTACCCCAAAATAAAGACATGGCTAGCATCCTCAGGGTCCGACTAGGTGAATACAAAAAGAATTAGGTTGCTAGAGGGCCCCAAATTTAAATGCCAAGCATTTTTCTGATCACCAACTGAAAACAAAATGGCAGATTTGCGACAGTAAAAGGGCCATTTGCGAAAGTAAAAACTGCATTTGTGACAATGTCAAACTTTTTGTTAACTTTTCCCATTGACTTATAATGGGAACTTGTTTTTAGAATAACTTTTGAACCATTTAATATTTTTTCATGAAATCTTTGAAAGGCACATCGGGGACCCTGGCCACACGTTCCCTGAAGATTTCAGACTGGTCGCGCAAACCATGAGACCTGTAGGTGCAACTGTAGAATTCCAAAAAAGCGTAAACGCATGCGCAGATCATGCTTTATAACTCCTCAGCCATATATCCGACCAGTACAAAACTTGGCAGACCCCAAGGCGTGTGGGTCTTGATTGCGTATTCCATATTTCAGGCAAATCCATTGAACAGTTGCAAAGGTTTTAAGGTGCAAAATTTTAGGTTTAACATGTAAATGGCTCCTCAACTAATATGGTAGCACTACCATGCTATCATTATATATATATATATATATATATATATATATATATATATTATGGTAGCATGGTGTAGTGCTATAGTTAGGTTGAGGAGCCATTATAATAAACAAATCTTGCACCTTAGTAACTGCAACGCCGTTCAATGGTTTACCTGAAATTTAGAATACATGATCAGAAACGTGCAACGGGATGTGGCAACTTTCGTTCTGTTTGGATATAAGGCTGCGGAGTTATTAAGCGTGATCTGCGTGCACGTTTACGCTTTTTTGGAATTCTTTGCTCGTTTCTACAGGTCGCACGGTTTGCGTGACCAGTCCAAGATCTTCAGAGAATGTGCAGCTGCGATCCTTGATATGCCTTTTGAAGATTTCGTGAAAAAATATTAAACAATTCAAAAGTTATGCAAAACAAGTTCCATTATAATCAATGGAAAAGATAACTAAAGTTGAAAAGCAGTACTTTACAAAGCAAAGCCCCTGATACTGTGCAAATCCACATTGTTTCGATGTTCGTCGAAAAAATGGCAGTATGAGCCCAGGTTCTAACAACTGGTCTTTGTATTCGAACCTGAGATGTAACTTTATTTTAAGAGCTTCTGAAATATGTTTTCATTTCGGAAAAATACTTTCACAAAGTACTTTCGCATTTGCGACACTGTCGGGGGGGAGGTGGGCAGAGGGAGACAGTGAAAAGGCAGAGATACTGAATGAATATTTTTGCTCAGTATTCACAAAAGAAGAAGAGGAGGAGTTACCTAAACCAAGCAATACAAGCACCCTGGGTAGTGGGGTTGATGCCAGTCCATTTACAGAAGAAAGAGTCCTGAAAGAACTCCTAAAACTCAAGGTGTACAAAGCAATAGGTCCTGACGGGATTCACCGTAGAATCCTAAAAGAACTAAGGGAGGACCTAGTGACACCACTGACCACACTTTTTAACAAATCATGGGAGGATGGGGTGGTACCTGAGGACTGGAGGAGGGAAGATGTGATTCTACTTCACAAAGTAGGAGCAAGACAGAAGCAGGAAACTACAGACCTGTTAGTTTGACCTCAGTGGTGAGGAAAATGATGGAATCACTTCTGAAAGAAAGAATTGTTCAGTAGCTAGAGGCCAGCTGGGCACAGGACCCAAAGCAGCATAGATTCACAGCAGGAAGGTCATGTCAGACGAATCTAATAGATTTCTTTGACTGGGTGACCAAAGTAATTGACCAGGGAGGGGCTGTGGATATGGCCTACCTAGACTTTAGCAAGGCATTTGACACAGTGCTGCACAAAAGATTAATAATTAAGTTAGCCAGCCTGGGAGTGGGTCCCAGGGTGGTAGCCTGGGTAGCAAACTGGCTGCACAACAGGACACAGAAGGTAATAGTGAATGGAACACATTCTGAAGAAAGTGGGGTTACTAGTGGAGTACCTCAGGGCTCAGTACTGGGTCCAGTCCTCTTTAACAACTTTATAGGTGACATTGCAGAGGGTCTGGAAGGAAAGGTATGACTCTTTGCAGATGACACAAAGATCTGTAACAGAGCTGATACACAAGGAGGGGTAGAAAGGATGAGAAGGGACTTGGCAAGGTTGGAGGAATGGTCAAACATATGGCAACTGAGATTCAATGCAAAGAAGTGCAAAGTAATGCACCTGGGAAATAAAAATCCAGGAGAAGTGTACACAATAGCAGGGGAGGTACTAACAACAACAATAATGGAAAGGGATCTGAGGGTAGTCATGTCAGATGACCTAAAGGTGGGTAAGCAATGTGAGAAGTTGGCAAGGCGAGCCAGGGGGGGATACTGGGATGCATTGGGAGGGGCATCACAAGTAGAAAAAGGGATGTGGATATCCCTCTGTACAGACAGTTGGTGAGACCCCATCTGGAGTACTGTGTGCAGTTTTCGAGACCTCATCTACGCAACGACATAGACAAGATGGAAGCAGTCCAAAGGAGGGCAACCAAAATGGTGCAGGGTCTACATCAGAAACCATACGCAGAGAGACTGAGAGAGCTTAATATGTATACCCTTGATGAAAGGAGGGACAGGGGGGACATGATAGAAACTTTTAAGTACCTCAAGGGATCAACAAAGTCCAGGAGGGTAGCATCTTTCAGAAAAAGAGATGTGTAAGAACAAGGGGGCTCAATTTAAAGTTAGAGGGGGTACGGCTCAGGGGTAATGTGAGGAAATTCTTTTTCATGGAGAGAGTGGTGGACACATGGAGCCGCCTTCCTGGAGAGGTTGTGGGGTCTAAGACAGTGGGAAAATTCAAACATGCATGGGACAGACATAAGGCAATTATAGTGGGGGGTTGCAGGAAGTAGGCTGTTGGTTAACTAGAATCTGCAGCTTATCCAATAGGTAGGCAAATGGGCAGACTGGGTGGGCCAAGTGGTCCTTATTTGCCGTCAAAGTCCATGTTTCTATGTTTCTATTTGCCAAAGCTTTCGCAAAGTTCAGCAGTACTTTTCCAGCTTTTGGCAAAATGACAGCAATTTTTTGCCACCTTGCTGCAAAAGAACAGTTTGGTCTTTTGGGATGAAATTTGGAGAGAACGCAGCCAACATCTCACAGATGTGTCTTTCAGTATTTTGGGTAAAACATGTTACAGGGCGGTATAGTTACAGCACTCCAAAGCTAATGCTTTTTCCCATAGGATAATATAACGGCATCCGTTGCATTACAGGAATCCTTTGCCGCCGTGCTGCAAAATAACGGTTTGGTCTTTTGGGCTGAAATTTGGAGAGAAAAAAGACAACATCCCGCAGATGTGCCTTTTGGTGGTTTGGTGAAAAAATATTACAGGGAGGCAAAGTTATGGCACGCCGAACTTCTCTTTTCCCATAGGATAACATTACGGCATTCACCGCCTTTCAGGCCTGTATCTCGAAACGTGAGATAACGGACTTTTGTAGGAAAAATGATTAGCCCCCTAACAGGGGCTAAATACAAAACTAGCAAGGAAAGTCATAAATCATATGACTTTAAAAAAAATGTTCTACGTCGTACAGTTTCTGAGATATAAGCAATTTAGTATTCCAACTCCTCATTTTCTGCTCCGAGACCCATTATTATGCAAACATTCTTTGTACTCACTTTCTTTCTCTATGCAGCTTTTGAGGAAAACCAGCCTGTGCGCTTACATTACTTATACTCTTACTGCTTCTGCTTGCAGTTCTGTACCCATTTCGCTTACTGTTCCTGTCTACGCCACCATGTGCGTTACCCTTCGTGTTTTCATTTGCGTTTGCATTTGCATTATTTTAACCATTTGTGTCTACAGTACTGTTTATCTTTGTGTTTTGCTTTGCATCACCATGTGCATTACCATTTGCGTTTGTGGGCACTGTGTTACTATGTGACAAGACATCACGTGTTGGGAGCGTGGGGCCCAAAGGTCCCTGCGCTCCCGCCACCGCATTACAGTCACTATTTCTCAGACTAATTCTCAAAAAGAAGGGAAATTAGAGGCAAAAAACTCCATTTAATGCATTAGTTAGGTTGTTCCACAGTGACAAAAGTGAGAAGTCGGTTTAGGGTTGAAAGCCCCCTAGGACCCCCTGCCCCACACTCGCATCTGGCAGCCGAGTGCGCATTGGGGTTGTGGTCCAAATTCTCACTTCATTCTCCTATACCTCTGCTTCTTCACACATCAGATGGGGTGAGTAGCTAACCCTCAATGCGCCTCGATACCAGTTGGGGTGTGGGTGGGGGGTCCTAGTGGGGCTTTCAACTCTAACACCGAATTTCCTTGCTTTTGTCACTGTGGAACAACCCTCACTAATGCATTAAATGGAGTTTTTTGCCTCTAGTGTGTGTATATATATATATATATACATATTATAGTGGCGCAGTTGCACCACTAAATTTAGGGTTGAGATGTCACCTTAATGTTAAAGTCAAAATTTTGCCCTTTAATAACTTTGGACCTGTTCAACAGATTTGCCTGAAATTTGGTATGCATGGCGGGGCATGGTAGATATCTTGATTTGCCAAAGTACATTTCAGTCGGACTTATGGTCTTTGCACACGAAAACGCTGAAAAATGCAAAATTATCCATTTTTGGAGACAGCTTTTGAGATTTTGTATGTGTCCCTGCGCAGCCATCGTGTGGTGTGCCACTCTGCGAGATGGCTCATTTGAAAGAGCTTTAATGGCCAAATATGCTGCTTTTGACTTGGTGAAAAAATATTAAGGCATTCAAAAGTGATGCCACATTTAAGTTCCCATTATAAGTCAATGGGAAAATTTATATGTATGTTTTGCTAACAAAGAATGGGGTTCTGGCCATCTTGTCCCACCTGGCAGTCAAAGAATTTGCAGCCTCACGGTTCAAGAATCTTTGCCCCCTACAATTCTTTGATTGCGAGGTCCGCCATCTTGTTTTTAGATTTCCGATCGTAAAAACACAAATATCTCGGCTCAGGGGTCACTCCTGAAGTAAAACTTGGATGGGTTTTACTCAGGGGGGTCTGATCTATCAAGCCATGCCTTTGGTTTTATCCAAATTGGTAAAAAAAAAGAGTTATAAGGTTTTAAAATCTTTGATCGCGGTTCGCTAACAATCTTTGATCACGAGCCTGCAAATTCTTTGATCGTGAGATTCTTTGATAGCAATCTTACACTGTGAGCTAAAAACACAATTATCTCAGCTCAGGGGTGGGCTATGGATACAAATGAGGGTGGGTTTTGCTCAGAGGGCTTCATTCTGATGAGGCATGGTGTTGGTTTCATTTCACCATTTTTTATTCTTTGGTGGTGAGCATGCACTTTATTTGATCGCGAGCCTGCAAATTCTTTGATTGCAATTGTACATCGTGAGCAAGGGACAAGATGGCTAAATTAAAAAATGCATTTTTTTCAGCCTAGGGGTGTCCTAGGGAGTTAAATGAGGGTTGGTTTTGTACAGGGGGCTTTGTTCTGTCGAACCGTGTGGCGGTTTACCACAATTCCTTGTAATTTTTGAATTACAGCATTTTTTATTGTTTGATCATGAGCCTGCAAATTCTTTGATTGTGAGCCTGCAAATTCTTTGATTGGAGATTCTTTGATCATAATCTTTGATCGCAAAATAGGGACAAGAGGGACAGATTTTTTATAGTGGAATAGATAGGGCAATTTTGCCAATCTTTAACATTAAGTATCTCGGAAACAGTTTGGTCTTTTTACTTGAAATTTGGAGGGCGTTTATGGCATGTTCTGTAGATGTAAATTATGTGTTGATGTGTTGGAATTTTTTTTTTTTGCAGAGCTATTGCATGGTGCAATTTATGTTCTGCAGACAGTGTTTTGCATTGTGGTGGAGGCTTGAAATTGATAGGATACCTAGCCTTAGTGTCATAGATGTAGTTTTCAGTTGTTGTATCTGTTAAATGTCAACAAGTGTGGAACTGTGCCAGTCCACTGAATGAAAATCTCAAACTTCAAAATGTTATATCTTGGACACGGTTTGGTCTTTTGCATTGAAATTTGGAGGGTTTCTCAGCATGTCCTGTAGATGTGAATTATGGTGTTTACATGTCAGAGAAAATTTATTTTGCAGAGATATTGTGTGATGCAATTTACGTGTTGTGGACAGTGTTTTGCATTGTGCTAGTGTCTTGAAATTCATAGGGTACATAGCCTTAGTGTCATGGATGTAGTTTTCAGTGGTTGTGCCTGTAAAACATTAACAGGTGCGGAATTCTGCATCTCTGACAACTGAAAATCTCAAACTTTAACATGTTATATCTTGGACATGGTTTGGTGTTTTACATTGAAATTTGGAGGGTGTTGATGGTACACACACACATTTACAAGTTGGTGGGAGTGCAGATCCCAAAGGGCTTGACTCCCACACCTTCTGCAGATTCGTGGGAGCGCAGGGCCTGAAGGGCCTGTGCTCCCACAATGTTCTGTAGGTTTATGGGAGTGCGGGGCCCAAAGAACCCACACTCCCATCAACTTGAGCAAGTTTTTAGTTTTTTATTCCTTCTTAAAAAGTAAGGAAATTCTACGCAAAAAAACTTTGTTAATGCATCATTTAGATTAAACCATTAAAGTCAGGAATGAAAATTTTTAGGTTGCCCCTCCCCCCTGGACCTGCCAATCATCCCAAGCTTGACAGATGATGGGGTGTGTCATTGGGATCATGAGGCCTAAATGGTAACCCATTCTTTTTTGCTATCCCTAGTGAATATGAGTAGACATGGAATGGGGTGACATTTAGGGTTCATGACGCCAATGACACACCCTGTCATCTGTCAATCTTGGGATGATTAGCAGCTCTGGGGGAAGGGCAACCCTAAAGATTTTTCATTTCCTGCCTTTTTGTGGTTTAGTCAGATTAATATTCTAGACCTGGTGCTGGAGGATGGAGAACAAGACACAGATGTAAGGGTGGAGGAACCACTGGCTGTTAGCGATCACCACACAGTGTGACTCTCTATCTGTTTGGGTAGAGAGATCCACAATACAAAAACAAAGGTCCTGGACTTCAGAAAGGCAGACTTTGGCAAGATGAGGCAAATAATGAGAACACATATAGATGGCATCCACCCTGACATGGACGCAGAACAGAAATGGGCGATCATAAAACTAGGGCTGATTGAATCCACTAAAACTTGTGTCAAGAGCCAACAAAAGAAATCAAGGACCAAGCATCCAAGCTGGATGACCAGATAGGTAACGGAGAAGGTGAGAGATAACAGAAAGGCCTTCTGAAGCTACAAGAGAACCAATAGGGCAGAGGATAGGGAGAGTTATGTGAGGAAATCCAGGGAAGTGAGCAGAACAATCAGGACTGCAAAGGCAGCCATGTAAAGGAAAAGGAAATTGGCACAGGGGATTAAGGAAGCAGAAAAGGATTTCTTCAGGTACGTCAGGGAAAAGAGAAAGTACAAGGATCAAATAGTTAGGATCAGGAAAGGCAATGGGTGGGTAGACAAGGGGGCCGAGTAGGCAGAAGTACTTAATGAGTACTTCTGTTCAGTGTTCATAAGGGAGAGGGATGAGCCCGTTCCTGCAGGGAAAGGGGGTGCAGGCATGGGGGTGAGACAACCACAGATGGGGTCATCATGGTGGAAAGGGGGCTGGAGGGTCTTAGGTCCCTGAGGGTAGACAAGGCTCCTAGGCCAGATGGGATACATCCCAGGGTACTGAGGAAGCTGGCAGAAGTCATGGCAGAGCCACTGGTGGATCTTTTCAACACCTCGCTAAGTACAGGATCTGTGCCCAGAGACTGGAGGGAGGCACAGTGGTACCTCTCCACAAAAGTGGGCCCAAGGATGAACCAGGGAACTACAGACTGGTAAGCCTCACTGCAATTGTGGGGAAACTAATGGAATCTATCCTCAAAGAAAGGCTGGTTCAGTTTCTTGTGGCTAATGATCTGCAAGAAAACAGACAGCATGGGTTCATCGCTGGCAGATCCTGTCAGACTGACTTGGTTGATTTTTTTGACTGGGTCATAAGGGCACTTCACAGGGGCCATGCAGTAGATGTAGTCTACCTGGATTTAAGCAAGGCCTTCGATTCAGTGCCACACGGAAGGTTGACCTGCAACTTGAGGAGTCTTGGTGTAGGGTGGAAGCTAGTCCGATGGGTAGAAAACTGGCATAAGGACAGGCAACAGAGGGTAGTTGTGGGGGGAGAAGCATTGGAACCCAGGGCAGTGGCAAGTGGTGTCCCACAGGGATCAGTACTGGGACCAGTCTTGTTTAACATTTTCATCGCAGACAGCGGTTGGGATAAAGAATAAGATTAGCCTCTTCGCTGATGACACCAAGATCTATGCTGAGGTGGATGGGGAGGAGGGTGGCAAATTACTACAGGAGGACTTGGCAAGTCTCGAGGAGTGGTCTGACACCTGGCAGCTTGGGTTCAATACCAAGAAATGCAAGGTGATGCATTTTGGAGCCAAAAACCCGGGATACAGCTACTGGATGGGTGGCATCAAGCTGTCCACATCCAACGAGGAGAAGGACCTGGGGGTGCTGGTGACTGGGGAATTAAACCATTTGGCCCAGTGTAGGAAGGCAGCAGCTAAGGCTAACATGATGCTAGGGTGCATAGCAAGGGGGATTACATCCAGATGTAGCAAAGTCATATTGCCCCAGTACAGGTCCCTGGTGAGGTTGCACTTGGAATACTGCGAGCAGTTCTGGTGCCCATACTTGAAAAGGGATATCAAACTACTGGAGGCAGTGCAGCGAAGAGCAACAAAGATGATCCAGGGGTTGGGATAGAACTTATAAGGAAAGACTAAAAGAGCTAAACATGTATACCTTGGAGGATGGAAGAGAGAGGGGACATGATTGAGACCATCAAGTACCGGAAAGGGATGAACAGAGTAGACTTCCATGGTGGGTTGACTCTCCAGAATGGAAGATATACTAGAGGGCACTCCCTGAAGTTAAAGGGGGGCAGATTCAGGAGGGAAGGGATGAGGAAGCACTACTTCACTGAAAGAGTGGTAACAGGGTGGAATGCACTGCCAGAGCAACTTGTATCAGTGCAGACTGTGGGGTGCTTCAAGAGGTGGTGGGACAAATTCAAGGGGAAAGTACATAGCGGGGGGCAGCGGGGAAGGGAAGACTTAATGGGAGGAGGGGAAGCTGCAGTCTAATGGGCTGAAGTTCTGCACACTTGAGCAGACTAGATAGACCATATGGCCTGCATCTGCTGGCAATTTCGTATGTTCATATGTTCGTAGGTGTGGGACAACACTGTATTATCTTATTTAACATTTCAAAGTATTGGTGATATAAACTACTTAGCCTTAAAACAGACATTTGGTTTACTGTAGAAAGCTTACAAGGGTCATTAATAATTGAAAAAATTCCCACTCTTCTAAATAAATAAACATATTGGGCCCTATGCATGATGGCATTGCAACATTTGCAGGGGTGCATAGGAAGCATGCATCGGTGCCTAAGCGAGAACCCCACATACAGCACGCCATCGAGGCACGCATAAAGCCTGTGCAGACAACCCATGCACAGCTCCATGACTGCAACACATGATAGGTACGCTGGTGCATGGCCATGTAGGGGTGGGTTCCCAGAGTGGCACCTGGAACTCTGTTGGGGGCACCCCCCCGTCGGCCATACAGTGTTTGCGTGGGGGGGTGCATTAGCATGCAATATGCGTGTGTGTGTGGGGGGGCACACATGTACACGCAGTAGCTTCTCCCTGCTCACTGAAGCGTAGCTCTGCCTTTGAACTGTACGTCACTGCATTTTCAACTGTTGTCATAGACAGCAGCAGCATTCATTGGCGAACTGTGGCCGTGCCTGCAAACACACTAACTGCATTGGAAGACAGGTGCAACACCTATGAAAACTTGGATGATGGCACTATGTTTCTTGCACATGTGTGCAAGTAAACATAAAAATCACTGTGCTCCTACTTTAGAAACATATGGCTGAATCAAGGGTGACAGCATGCTCCTCCCCTTTCCTATTCCCACCTTGCCACTAGTTAATGAAATGCGCAAGATAAGTTACTACACCTGACTAACCTTCTCCTTTACAGCTACAAGAAAGGGAAAACTGCTGCACAGCCAAATCGAAATTAAAAAAAAAGCCTTGCTATGAGTGGCTTCACAAACTATACAGCATGTGCACACCTTCACCTCACAGACCACAACTCCGCTTCGACTAGCTTTTTCCTTTTTTTAATTTTACTCTGCTTTCATTTGTTATAAGCCCATAATGCATTTCACTGAAACTAAAACATTATGTATAGAGCCAGAACAAAGCCATAATTGTAAACAGATTTTCTGTCCCCGCTCTGTCACAGCATATGCACAGCTAACTGCCATGCTGTACACTCACTGACCACAAACCTCTGACTCCACTCAAGCCCCTCAAGCCCCTCACCTTTTTCTGCAGTCCAGTGACAATATTTCCAAAACACAAGGAGACAGTCAGACCATTTACTCTTAGTCCAGTACAGGCCCAGAGTGTAGTTCCACCCAATCTTGTCACAGCACCTGCCGACTTCAGCACCATGCTGGCTGCAGTCAGTAAATGGCTCTGTGGCTTTAGTAAAGAAATTGTTCCACTGTTTAAACTGAAACTGCAGGAGAAAAAAAATAAAGAACCAGGAAGTGAACGGCTGATTGGGATGGGGAGGTAGCCAAAGACTCCAGCTGAGCATTCACACTCAAAAGTAAGAACAGAAAGGCTACAGTATGCAGCTCAACAGGCAGCATCACTCATTCAGCACCACCACCTAGTGGCAAAAAGAAAAACTGTGGACTTTTTTTCCTATTTTGTTTTCATTTTCATTTAATTTCATTGTTTATTCGGAAAATAGCTTTGAGTCAAGGACTTCTTTTCAAAGGTTTCATATCAGAGCAGATACAATGTGGAAAACAGTACAGAGTTGTACAGCAAGAGGACACAAGCAACAATGATGGTACAAGAAATACAGTAAAAGGCTAACATTAGGATACTAGTAGATTCAACGTATTAGTCTCAAGAACCGCTACACATATAATCTTCACTAAGTAGCTAATTCGGGGAGTTCAGGTGGAGGGGCGTCAAAATGGCCAGAGGCCTTAGTCAGATGAGAAAGGGTGCTGGACTGGGCTGGGTTCAATGGCAATCACAGGGATTGGAGTACTGTAGATGATTTCTGAGGTAGGCTTTGTAGGGGTTGATTCTATTTATGTTTGTGAGGGTGCTAGGTAGGTCATTTATCCAGGTAGGGGCTTGGAAACAAAAGGACCTTTGGAATAAGGAGGTACGGCAGCAGGGAACAATGAGGAGTTGCCTGTTTGTGCTACTGATGTGCTGGTAAGTCGAGGCACGTTGGATAATCGATGAGAGACTGGGGGGACAAGACCGAGGGTAATCTTTTTTTCCATGAGGCAAGAGTGAAACCTGATTCTGTTATCGAGGTTGAGCCAGTTAGTGGCATTATGTAGGGAGTATGTGTGAGTTAGCCAATCACAGCCCAGGATGAGGCGACAAGCTTTGTTGAGGGAGAGCCGGAGCCTTGTCAGGGCAGATGAGTTGGCAGCTCTATAGATCAGGATGCCATAGTCGAGAAGGGAGAGGACCGAGGAGGAGACTGCTAGGTGAAGGGCATCCAGAGTAAGACAATGTTTAAACCGGTAGAGGAGGCCAAGCCGGATATTCAGGGCAGTAGACAGTTGATGAATGTGTTGGTGGAAGCTAAGGGCCGGGTCAAGTGTGATAGCCAGTTATTTAAAGGAGTTCACTTGTTCAAGTGGGGTCTAGTTGGCAGTTAGGACTTGGGGCAGTGGGCTTTCTTGGAGTTAAGGGAGTGTGAGAAGAACATAACCTTGGTCTTCTTATAGTTTAGGATAAGCTGCTGTGAAGTGAACCATTTTTCTGCATCCCTGAAGGAGGATTGGAGGGAGAGGCGTAGCTGGGTATGGTCAGGATTGGAGGAGTAAAGGACAGCATCATCCGCATAGAGTAGGAGGTTGCCTGATCAGGACTGAGGGAGGGCATTTAGGAAGAGACTGATTAGTAAAGATCCGAGAATGGACCCCTGTGGGACACCGGAGTGGACTGGCAATCTGCTAGATATGGTTGGGCCAATTTTGGCCTACTGGAAATGGTCCGCCAGGAAGTCTGAAAACCAACAGAGGGCATCTTGTGAAAGACCAAGTTTGTAGAGGGTAGTTACTAGGAGGGAGTGATAGACAGTGTCAAACACCTTGGTGAGGTTAATGAAGATAGTGCCAGGGATGTGATCTCTGTCTAGGGTGGTGTGAAGGTGAGTGGTGAACTCGAGTAGTGCAGTAGTTATACTGTGACCTTTGCAGAAGCCATGTTGCTGCTTGCAAAGTATTTTGTGTTTGCTAAGTTGGTCCGTGAGTTGATCCGAGAAAATGCATTCAAGTGCCTTAGATAGGGGAGGGAGAATAGAGATGGGGCGATAGTTGTTGGTGGATGTATGGTCTCCACTGTTAATATAGGGGTAATGGAGGCAGATTTCCAGCACATGGAGAATTTCCCAAGGCATAAAGAATGGTTGATAATGTGGGTGAGGGGGATAAGCACCTCATGAACGGTGACCTGCAGAAGTCTCAGGTCTAAGGAGTCACTACTGTACTGGAAGTGGCTTATGGAATTTTTGAGGTAAGGCTCTGCAGACCTAGGGGAGATGCAGCATAAGTGAAATGGAGGGTGAACTGGAAGGGAGGTGGGATCGCAGACCGGGGGTGGATCATAGAAGTTGCAAGGGAGGACATGGCTGAGGTTGGTGAAAGCATGGTTAAAGGCTGAGGCTATCCGAGTAGGATTGGAGGTCAGCGCCCCATCAACCAGGATTTGCATGGGGGCAGGTTTGGTGGCTTTGCCACAGATGTCCTTTATATTATTCCAAAATTTGTTCCCACAACCCCAGGTGGAGGTTAGGGCAGATTTGTAGTACTCGGCCTTGGCTTTGCACAAGGACCATGTGGATTTATTCCAGGCCTCTCTGTATTTCTGTCCATCAGCTAGCTGACCAGTCTCATTGGTGAGGTGCCATAGGGAATCTTTGGTCCGCATCAGGGCCAGGAGGTGGTCAGAGATCCAGGGTGCTGGGTTGCCTTTGACCATCCTTTTGGTAAGAGGGGCGAACACGTCACAGAGGGCAATAAAGGAATGAGTGAAGAGATCAAGGACTCTGTTTGGGTCGAGGGTGTTGGTTATGAATGGCCAATCCATGGCACTGAGATGAGCTTTTAGAAGAGCAAGTTACCACAACCAAGTTTACATTGTAGAATCATTTTTGGGGGGATTTTAGTGCCTTGCCAGAGCAGGAGAAGAGGACCAGGGAGTTGTCACTGATTGCATTTGGGAGTACAGTAGTGCTTGTGATTTTGTGGGGGCATTTTGTGAAGACAAGGTCCAGTAGGGAGGAGGACCCCATGCGCCTGTTCAGCCGGGTGGGGGAAGGGACTATCTGAGTAAGGTCCTGGACAGTAGCAGCATCGACGAATGAGGCTGCGGACTTACAGAGCCAGTTGATATTCAAATCCCCAAGTACAATTTTTTTCATTTTTGGATGGTAAGGTGGCAAGGTAGGATATGACCGAGTAGAAGGCCGCCTTCTGGTCCCTGGGGGGTGTATATATATAGCAGTGATGAGGAGGGGGGTTTGGGATTGTCCAAGGGTAAGTTTGAGAGTGAGGGCCTGGGGACTGGGTACGAGATGGGAAGAGGGGAGCAGCTGTACGTTTAATATGTCCTTTGTATAAATGGCACAACCTCCCCCCTGCTTACCCAGATGGTCGACCTGGAATACATTATACCCAGAGAGGGTCACCGAAGAATCAGGGATACACGGGGAGAACAAGGTTTCTCCCACTCTGATGATATCGGGATGATGCTGAAGGACCTACCCCTGGAAGGAGTCCCATTGTTTTAGTAACTTGCAGACATTAAGGGTGACAAACCATATCCCACCTGAAGTCAAGTACGTGGTCATGGCGGTTGCCAGTGGTCAAGGGTTAAGGTGTATATTGCCGGACATAAGGAGGAGGAGGAGCAGAAGAGACCTGAGGTTGGGATTCCAGGTCAGCTTTTTTGGGCAGTGAGATTTGCTTGCTTGTGACCTTTTTGGGAACAAAAATGTGGGAATTGGGAGGGTTAGAGTAAGGGGGGAAGCCAGGATCAGGAGCCGCAGTGAGGGGTGGGATGGCTGGATGGGGGGTGTAGAGTGGGATGGCTTAGAGGAGTAGCATGCCGAGCTCCCATGCCTGGAGGCGGCTGTGGACCCAGGGAAGCGGTTGTCTAAACAAGAGATCATTTGTAATCCTGTGGGACAAGAGATTACTTGCAGTACTAATGGGTAAATTGTAGGGCAAGGCAGTCATTCAGGCAGAAATAAGTGGTTTCCGAGGGAGGGACGATACTCGGGGAAAAATAGCGGGTGGAGGTGTCAGCAGTGGTAGCAACAGCACGAGGAGGGGGAGGAATAACAGTGACATAGTGACTAAGAAAAGGGAGGTTGGTGGCCCTGTGGAAGAGCCAGAAAAAGGTATGGGAAAACCGTCAAACAGCCCCTGGAGGCAGTCCCATATAGGCTGCTAGTAGAGAAGTGGGCTCAAAGGTTTATACACACAGACAACAGCCACTCACCCTATATGAGGCGAAGCCCACCAAGGGTGGTGGAAGGGTTGGTGGGGAACCAATGCGGAGCGTCGGCGTGGCCAAACTAAGCAGGTTCCCCAAGTGAGGAGATAGAACTCCTCTGTTTCTGGTGCCTGTTCCCATACCTTGTGGTTTGGTGGTTTCGTGGGGTGGGGGGGCGACCTATCCGCTTGCCCTCTCAACCTCCATGGACCCTTGCAGGCAGGATCCAAGATTACCTGTGGAGAAAATAGGAGATCAAGGTAAGAATATATAGATAAAAGGGGCGGCGGTACAGGTTCCAACAGGGGTCTGGTTTGAAATCGGAGTCAAGCTAAGGTGCATCTGGTTGCAGGGGACTGTGTCACAGGCTGGTAAGAGAAACAGTCTTAGTGAAAGAAATAGCTCTAATAATCTTATTATATTTTTACAGAAATATTCAGGCCCTGCTGTTAGCAATACTGGCTGCACTTAGTTGTTTTTATCCATTTACAGTGCAGAGCTAATTCATAGTGAACACAAGAGAGCATCAGATTAGACCTTAAATAGTCAGAGTCCTGCAGTGAGAGTTAAGCTAAGCATGACTACTTTAGAGTAAATAAATTCATAGAAAAGTTAAGCAGCAGGGTGCCTTTAAATGTGAAACATGCTGAGCGCTATAAGGAAATTCATTTGAGCTTATACCAAGATGAATTCCTACTGTTTGCCTATACAAATTAAAGCTACACTGGCATTTAGTTAATTTGGGCAGAGAGAGTAAGAAAAATAGGAAAAAAAAACTATTTCCACTTGCAAGCAGACAAGAACTTCAAACTAGAAAATGGCGCCAACGCAGTTTGAAATTAAAATAACGCCAAGTCAGTCTAAAACAAACAAATCTGTATAGTCCTTAAACTCAGCAGGTTCCCCAAGTAAGGAGATGGAGCTCCTGTGTTTCTGGTGCCAGTTCCCTACTTGTGGTTTGGTGATTTCTGGGGTGGGGGAGGGTGACCTATCTTATTGCCCTCTTAACCTCAGTGGACCCTCACAGGCAGGATCCAAGAGTAACTTGTGGTTTAGTGGCTTTTGGGGGGTTGGGAGGGAAGGAGTCCTGTCCGCTTGCCCTCTCGACCTCCTTGGACCCTATGTCCACATGACCATACAAAAATCAAATAAAACAAGCATTTGTTGCTTGCTTATATGTGCTGTTTAGGTATTTGGAAGTGAAAGTATCATGCCTAAGAACTGTCAGCAGGGGTTGGAAGCTCATGCTGCCCAACCGTAGTCCATTTTCCACTTTTCTCCCCTTTGCGGAGTGCAGGCGAGCAATGACACTTAGGCGCAGTGTGCAAACATCCGCCACAATCCGGTCCCTTTACTACACTGCTCTAGTAGCGCCCCCGGTCGTCACCAGGGGCCACAACAGAGCGATGGGTCCCTGGATCCCACCCAGGGATAGCAGAGGAGTCCTCCGGAAGCTCAATCCTATCCCTCCCCTGCCGACCCCTGGCGGCCTGGGCTCACGTCCGAACCCGGGTCACCAGAGTGTTGCAAGGTGTGGCGACCAGCACCTCAACCCTCAGCGCCAGTGGGCCGGCAGTAATACTGCCTTTAATACACCCCTCCCCTCCCCTTTCTGCTCCAGTGAACCCTGTTCCCCGCCTACAACTGACTAATTCCCCCAGACCATACCCCAGTTAGGCACTAAGCCATAATGTTTGGTGTGGCACCAATCCCTCAGCCACTCGTTGAACTCCTCAAGCCTACCCTTCCTCCACATGCTTGCACATGGTACCGGCAGTACCTCCAAGAATGCCACCGACTTCCCCACCCCGTCACACTGCCTGCCCAACTAATCGAACCTCCCCATCACTACTTTCACAGTGTCCCCGCCAAGTCGTTTGTATGCACATGCAACAGTAAATGAGGTTTCTTCCTCCCCCTTGCTGCACGCTTGAGCAGTGCCTGCCCTGCCCCTCCTGCAGTCAACCTGGGGATAGCTTCAACCCAAATACAGCTGTGCCTTCCCCCTTTCTGCCCCGTCTCACACATTTCAGTATAGAATCCCTCAGGATGAGTACCCCTCCGTCCCTAACCCCCTTTCCCTTCTAATGCCCTTTTCACCACCCCAGTATTCGTTCTTGCCTGCCCCTTACCCCTGCCAGGTGCACCCTCTGTGACTTCTGTATCTGTACTCCCTACTTTTGCCTCACCACTTTTCTCTGCCTTATTCCTCCCATTCCCCTTGAACCCCTTCCCAGCCAAACTACTTCTTACTGGACTTCCCTTGTTGACCTCTCCTCCTCCCTGCTGATTTCCAACCCCTCTCCTATCCCCGCTGTTGTCGATTTAAAGCCCCCATTCCCTTCTACCCCGATAGTGATGCCCCTCCCATCCTTCCGCCTTCCCATAGCCTTTTCTCCTCCTACAACCACCCCCTCCTTCCTTACTAGCCTCCTTGTACCCTTTCATCCTCGCTATCTCTTCACCTCCTGTTGCCATCTCTCTCATGCCCCGCTTGTCCTCCCCCTTCAATGTGTTCCTGCTGCCCCTCTCTCTCCCATAGCAGAGGTTCAAATCTATTCCTAGTTGATACCACTCCTACATCTCTTCCCCTATCGGTTCCCCCCTCCTACTTAATCCCTAAATGCCACCCCCTGGTTCCTCTCAGCTTGGCCATCTGCTTTCCCTGGTATCTCTCATGGTCGCTGCCTCCCCATCAGGAGGCCTCTCCCCTGTCTTTTCTGTTAATACCTCTGATACTGGGGTTGGTTTCACTCCCTAGTTGTTCTTCCTGCGCCCTCCTTTGCCATCCCCTATCCCCCACCTCAGGATGCCTACTATACTCATCTGCCCTGCCACTTAGACTCCTCCCTAACCTCCACAGTTCCTCCCTCAAACTAGCCAGTCATCCACAGACTAAACACCCCCTCCCATCCTCCAAGCCTAGTCCAGGATCATGGCGGACCCACACGCTGTACAGGCCAGCACCCTTCCAAAGATGCCCACCCTATCGACATGTGGCACCTACCCCATTTTGGCCCCCATTTTATGTTACGGGTTCTTGCTCCCAGGTTCTGTACCCTACTACAACTGTTTGGCCCCTATTTACTCAAATTCATGTTCCCTTCCCACACTAGCCCCCCTTCTGCCCCCTAGTCAACCTGGTTAATTCAGTCTCAAATCTCATCCATTAGACACTGTATTTCTTTAGCAATCCTAAAGCCTCCTTGTCTGTTTTTCACCCCTCAGCTACCATACTTTTTGTTCTCAGCTCTCATATAGTTTCACTTAGCGTAGTTAGAAATTCTACTGCACTCCAAGTATTACTCAGCTCAGTTAGAGAAATAAGCAGAACAAATAAATATGTATAATTACAGCAATCATAACGGTATAGATCAGTATTTAGCTCAGTTAGAGAAATAAACAGAACTTAATCTGTATTATTACAGCAATCCTAAAAGCATCCAATCATTCCTTTGTTTGCACTCTAGAGACCCTGCTGTAATACAGGACCACAGTCAGCGATGTCAGTGTGGCTCAGTTGGTAGCACAACCGCCTCTGGACCAGAAGGTCGTGGGTTCTCGTCCCACACTGGGATTGGACTGGCACCTAAAAATTGCTGGCATCCGAGTGCAGTATTGGGGGGTGCTGTACTGCTGGGGTGTGCTGTCCTTCGGATGAGACGTTAAACTGAGGTCCCTTCTACCCATCCTGGTGTTGTCCTGGTGGGTGTCCAGGTGGAAGTAAAAGAACCCAGGTCACTCTTCGCAAAAAGATTAGAGAACATTCCCGGTGTCCTGGCCAACATTCCCCTTCCCATAAAACTGGTTCATGCAATTATCCAGGCTGTGTGTGGGTGATGATGTGCGATATGGCCGCCACCATGCATTCAGTCACTTCACTACCAGTCTAGCGTTGCTTGTAAAGCACTTTGGATGTATGAAAAGCGCTATATAAATGCTGATTCTTCTTCTTCACAGAGGACCCTGGGCGGGAGAGTGGGCAACTGTAAAGTTCCAGCACAGCTCAATTGAGCTTGCTCACTCCCCTCTCTCACTTTCTCATTCTATTTCTCCCGATGCTGCAGGCTGCCATTTTGTACTGGGCTCCTGCTTGTGTTGGCGCCATTTTCTGCCCACAAAGAAATCCACAGCAGTCCTGACAGAGCTCCGTTGACCTTGCTCACTCCCCCTCTCTTACTCGCTCATTCTGTTTCTTCCATTGCTGCAGGGGTCCCTTTTGTACTGGGCTCCTGCCTGCGTTGGCACCTTTTTCTACCCACAAAGTAGTTCACAGCTGTCCCGACAGAACTCTGTTGAGCTCTTTTACTCCCCCTCTCTCACTAACTCCTTCTATTTCTCCCAGCAATGTAGGCTGCCCTTTTGCACTGGGCTCCTGCCTGCATTGGCACCTTTTCCTGCCCACAAAGAAATCTGCAGCAGTTCCGACAGAGCTCAGTTGAGCTCGCTCTCTCTTCCCCTCTCTCACTTGCTCATTCTGTTTCTCCCAGTGCTGCAGGCTGCCCTTTTGTACTGGGCACCTGCTTGCGTTGATGCCTTTTTCTGCCCACAAAGAAACCACAGCAGTCCCGACAGAGCTCTGTTGAGCTCACTCACTCCCCCCCCCACTCACTCATTCTGATTCTCCTGGTGCTGCAGGATGCCCTTTTGTACTGCGCTCCCCTGCACTGGCACCTTTTTTCGCCCACAAAGAAGTTTACAGCTGTCCCGACAGAGCTCTGTTGAGCTCGCCTCACCCCCCCCACTCACTCCTTCTATTTCTCCCAGCGCTGCAGGCTGCCCTTTGTACTGGGCTCCTGCCTGCATTGGCCTTTTTCTGCCCACAAAGTAATCCACAGCAGTTCCGACAGAGCTCCGTTGAGCTTGCTCATTCCCCTTTTCTCACTCGCTCATTCTGTTTCTCCCGGTGCTGCAGGCTGCCCTTTTGTACTGGACTCCTGCCTGCATTGGTGCCTTTTTCTGCCCACAAAGAAATCTCAGGAGTCCTTACAGATCTCCATTGAGTTTGCTCACTCTCCCCCTCTCACTCGCTCGTTCTGTTTCTCCCAGCGCTGTAGGCTGCCCTTTTGTACTGGGCTTCTGCATGTGTTGGTGCCTTTTTCTACCCTCAAAGAAATCCGCAGCTGTCCTGACAGAGCTCAGTTGAGCTTGTTCACTCCCACTCTCTCGCTCGCTCGATCTTAATCTGTCCCAAACACTGATTTCCCACAGCGACCGTGCTATTCTGCGCCAGAAGTGCAAAAACATATTTTGGCCAGAATTTGAAAAATGACACCTGTACTGTTCATAAGGAGGTGTAAAAATATGCCAGTGTTGAAAATCTGGCATGAAAATATTACAAATTTGCGAAGTTACAAGGGTGCATGGAAACAGTGCAACGCACGCTTGTAACACAGTAATTTTATGGACTTTCATCACCTAATTTTCAACATGGGCATTTTAGGACCTCTGCTCATGAACAATGTCACTGTCATTTTCTTAATCTGTACCGATCACTGATGTCCCACAGCTACCGCGCATTCTGCACCGGAAGTTCAAAAACACATTTCAGCCAGGATGTGAACAATGACAGCTGTACTGTTCATAAGGAGGTATGAAAAAATGCCAGAGTTAAAAATCTGGCATGAAAATATTACAACTCTACGACGTTACAAGGCTGCGTGGAAAGTGTGCAACACACACTTGTAACACAGTCATTTGATGGACTATCATCACCAAATTTTCAGCAAAGGCATTTTAGGACATCTGGTCATGAACAGTGTCACTGTCATTTTTTTAATCTGTCCTGAACACTGATTTCCCACAGCAACCATGCTGTTCTGCGCCAGAAGTGTGAAAACACATTTCGGCCAGGATGTGAAGAATGACAGCTGTACTGTTCATAAGGATGTATGAAAAAATATCAATGTTGAAAATCTGGCATGAAAATATTGCAGATTTGCGAAGTTGCAAGCGTGCGTGGCAACTGCACAACACACGCTTGTAAAACAGTCATTTTTTTTTTAATTTTTCCACCAAATTTGCAACATAGGCTTTTTGAGAGCCCACCTTATAAACATTGGCACTGCCATTTCTTTAATGGGTCCCAAAAGGTGATTCCGTGCAGTGATGACAAAATCACCTTTAGGGACTAAATAACGCCATGGCAGTGGCAGAATTCATGAGGAGGGATCCCAATGACCCCATGTTGAAAATTTGGTGCCAAAATTCCACAAAATGCCTGAGATAGGCACCAAAGTTGGAAAAAAAACTATTTATGCCATTATACAGCTTACCGGCATTTCTTCAGTTTGCAGTAGGCTTTGAAGAGTGCAGATGTGTTCTTGGTCCTCCGAAGATCATTGCACCATGCTCCGGAGGTAAGTATGGGATGAGGGAGGGATGTGGGGAGGCAGGGTGTGCAGAGGGTGGGTACGGGTTGGGTACGGGGCCACAGACTCAACAAAGGACCGTTTTCTGTTCTACAGGGTTTTAAAAAAAACATTGCAAGATAATTTTTCTTTTTACAGGGACATTTGGCATGCTGGGGTGGGCTCCCAGTGTGTCACCTGAGTGTTTTGGGGGGGCTGTAGCCGACGGGGGATTAGGCACCCCATCAGCACATACAGGGGGAAGAGCCAAGGGGGATTGGGCACCCTCTCAGCACACAATTCTTTGGGAGGGCATTATGCCAATGAGGAGTGTTCTCCCCCATTGGCAAATTGATCTGAGAAAAGGGGACTGAAGCCAGCGGGGATTGGGCACCCCATCCGCAAAGAAAGAGGGAGGGGACATGATGCCGAGGGGTATTGGGCACCCCCTCAGCAGACAGAAACTTTTGGGTGGTGACATTATGCCGACAGGGACTGGGCTCACCATTGGCAAACTGAGTCAGGGGCATGCAAGGGACCGCTCTGCAATGACAAGTCGCTCCCTCATTGCAGCGGAATGACTGATGCTGCAATGACAAGGTGGCCCCTGATTGCTGCGGCTAAAACGATTCAAGGTGGTGGCATGCTGGCTGAACTAGTGTCAGCAGCAGCGTGCCACCCCATTGGGAAAAGCAGGCCAAGCCTCAAAGGCAGTGGGGGCATTGGCCAAAACAGTGCCGTGCCTCCACAACCTGTTTCTGCTGCAAGCTGCCGCAACATATTTCTTGCACATGCACCCAAGCAACATAAAATTAAAAACAAATGCATTTTTTCTCCTTTTTCTATTTTATGTACAACAAATCATTGTATAATAGCAATAATGCATTCCAGGATGTGTATTGTTCTGGGATAATGTCATGTCTCAAGTATTAGATGCACTTGGCCTGAGGCCTTGTGCCCAACCACAAAAGGTATGATGTTATCCCAGCACGACACACACTCTGTCATACATTATTGCTTAAATATCAGCATTCTCACTCTGAGGATGAACTGAGGCAATACAAAAATTATTTCTCACTTATTGTTCAGGTCATACAAGTTAGTATTCAAGCAATGTTTAATAAATGTCTTTGTCATGGAGGTGTCCCACATATTGCTTGGAGTAATCTAACTGTCCTAGAACATAATGGGATATAGGATGTCCTTACAATCTGTACTATTATTTAGTAGCCATGTTTAAATGATCTTTTAATTGAATAGTTCAAATGAATAAACAAGTAGACAATTTAGGAAGTTATACGAGTATAGTACAATATTTATCATCCCATGAAAACCTGAAACTGTCCATACAAAATATTGTGGCATTTTCCAGTCTTTTTAAAAGAAATGAGCACCAAGTAATAAGTTCAGTGGCCAAAGCCTGTAATAGATTAAACAAATATTTGTCTAACAATAATTCTACCTTATTGCCACGTATTAGGCTGAATTCTATTTTTCAAAGTTTAAATTCTGGTGTAAAGAACAGGATATATATCCGTTCCATTGTCAGTATTCCTAACTTTAAAAAATATATTAACCAAGTATAGTATATTGTGAAACAAGTTGATAAAGATAACAATTCCACATACAATGTAGATGGGGGCTCACAGGATTTGCATCAAGCACTGCACCATAACACTTATGTTCTGGTGGTGCACCAAACTCTTTTTCTGCAACTGCACCTGATTATTGAATCTTTTGCACAGTTACGACAGCTTCCACATTTTACAGCAGCTTGCACCAAATATCTGGAGCAAGCTCAATAAAAACAGCTCCTGGGGGCCGGCGCAGGCCTTGCTCCACGTCAGTGACCCGTGTCTGGGAACGAACTTGGGCCACCTGGGGTTGGCAGGTGGAGAGAGGATTGAGCATTCAGAGGACTGCTCTCCTCTCTCGGGGGGAGGGAGACTATTCATCCCACTCACTGACTGCCCTCTGGTGGTGGCTGGAGGGCAGTACAGGTATAGAGACTTGGAGCCGATTGCTCTGCATCAGAGGGGAAGGGGGTAGGCAAAATGGAGGAAAATTGAGCCTGGCAGGCTCAATGATGGTCCGTGGTGCCTGGGAGAGGTTCTGGATTCTGGATTGGGTCTCCAGGTGGAGGGAGAAGCCAGCAACCTCCTCGTGAGGGTCAATCCATGTGGGAACCACCAGGGCCACCTAGCACGGGAGCTGGGGGACCGGAGAAAGAGTCCCTCCATCTGAAGGGCCATAGCTGCCTGCCAGGGCTTGGGACAGAAAACATGTACATGAAAACAAAAAAAAAACAGCTCCTGGGAATGGCACAAGCTAGACCAGAAAAAGTTGCCTAACTTGCACCACCTGGTGCATGGCATTGAAACTCCCAATCAGTGGCGGGGTGATTGCTGCATGCAATGAACACCATATCTTTGGGGCACCCTGGGTTTGAGACATTTGGGGGCTTTGACAATCAAGCCATGTATCACCACGTTTCTAAATATAACTCTAAATAGCATGAATATTTTTATACTTTAAAGCTATCTCCTTAATCTCAACAAAGATATTCCCTTATTTTCACACAACCATAGAGAATGAACTTTGGAGATGAAAACAATTAAGACAAAATGCTAATGAAGTACATACATATTCAACAAATACAACCATCTGGTTCATAATTTCAGTCTGTGCTTATATGCTCCCAAAGAGAATATATTCAGTTATCATAGGGTACATTTTTTTGGGGGGAGGGGGCCATGAATGTAAAACAAAAGTACAACTTGATCATTTCCATCTCCTATGGGGCTGCAATAAGATAAATCCCTTGTGTTCTTTTACTCACGATGAACTTATAAAAGTTTTACAGCATCCAGTTCCACATACCCTATAGGTGCTTCTTTTTTATGTTGGCTTGTGTGCACATACAAGCAACATTTTGCCATAGTAGTACTTTCAGAGGTGTGTCAGTGTTGTGATGAATGCTGGGAATGCTTTAGTAGGTGCGTTCCTCAGCTGCCAACAAGTGAGCATTCTGCCAATGATGGCAGTTTCAGAGAGAGTCATGGAGTTGAAAGAAATCTGCTGCTGCAAGCAGAGACAGGCTCGTCATTGCAGTGGCAGATGACATGCCTCCATTACGTGCCTTTCCTGCTGAAACATTTCAATAAATATGGTGACTCTTGCTGTCTGCCACACAATCTCCACAAAGCCGACATCAGGGTGCCCAATTCCCATGTCAGCATGTCCCCCTCCCACATTATGTGGCACATCATAACATGGCGGCTCCTGCCGCCCAACGCATAATCCCAAAAGCCAACATCTGGGTGCCCAATCCCCATGTTGGCATCCCCCATCTTAATGTGTCTTTCCTGGTTAAACAGTTTCTCCTTTCCTTTCCAACACTGGGATGCCCACTTCTGGTGTTGGATGCACCCCCCAACCCATCTATACAGCTTGCCAACATTGGGGTGCCCAATCCCTGTGTCGGCATCCCTCCCCCAAATTAATTCCTTGTGGTCCCCCCACAAACAAGATAACAGTCCACCATTGTCTCCCTCGTCCCTCCCCCATCCCAATACTCCCTCTGCACACCACCTCCCCGCACCCCCCACCCATACTTACCCTCTAGAGGTCAGGAGCCACATATCTTCTCTGAACCGGAACATGTCTGCACTCTTCAAATCCAAACTGCTAACTGAAGAAATAATGGTAAGCTTTATAATGGGAGGTTTCAACTTAGGTTGATATCTCAGCCATTTTTAGGAATTCTGACCCCAAATTTTCAACATTGGGTTTTTGGGACCCCACCTCATGAACATGTCACTGTCATTTCATTTCTCAGTCTTGAAAGATGATTTCATGGTTGCTGTGCAGAATCACCTTTCAGGATTGAGTAACAAAACAACAGTGCCACTGTTCATGAGGGGAGGTCCCAAAAAGTCCATATTGCAAATTTGGTAAAAAAATTCCAGACAATGATTGCATTATGAACATGCATTGTGCAGTTTCTATGCACGCTTGTAATTTCATGAGTTTTTAATATTTTCTCTCCAGATTTTTAGCATTGTAATTTTTTCATACCTACTCATGAACAGTATAGCTGTCATTTTTCACATCCTTCCTGAAATGTGTTTTCACACCTGTGGAGCAGAATGATGTGGTCTCAATGGGAAATCAACTTTCAGGACAGATTAACAAAGTCATAGTGCCACTGTTCATGAGCAGATGTCCTAAAATGCCAATATTAAAAATCTGGTGAGAAAATTCCACAAAATGTTTGTGTTACAGGCGTGCATTTTCAGCATTGAAATTTTTTCACACCACCTCATGAACAGTGTGGCAGTCATGTTTCACATCCTGCCAGAAATGTGTTTTCACACCTGTGGCGCAAAATGGCACAGTCACTTTGCAAAACCACCTTTTGGGATTGAGAAACAAAATGATAGTGCCACTGTTCATGAGGTTGGGTCACAAGAAGTCCATTTTGAACATTTGGAGTGAAAATACCAACAAACAGCCAGAGTGTTAGAGTTTCCAACCATAATGTCCTGCTCTGAAGAGACTGATAGGCATTGGAGTGTGACTTGGGATAATCAGCTGTAATTCTCACACCATTCCACCCCCACCCTGCAGCAAGTAACAGGCATCGAGGTGTACCTTGGGGTCTTCAGCCCCAGCATTCACCCCATTCTTCTATACCTCACCCATCTCAGCATATTTCCTTATGGAATGGGGTGAATATAAGGCCTGAGGACCTCAAGGCACTCTGCGACACCTGTCACTGTCTGCAGGGTAGGATGAGGTGAAATGACTTGACCGTTATGGCCGATGACCAAAAGTCACACCCCCAATGCCTATCAGTCTCCATATGGTGGGAGTGGGGTTGGCGTCAGTTCAATACTTCACTGCCATTCCTATGACGCATCTCTCTAACTCTTGCACTACCAATGCCAATGCCAGCAAGCCAACATTCGGCATTGGCAAATGCTTGTAGTATGTTTGATGGCTTCTTTTTATGTAACAGAGAAAAACAAATATGTGCACTTTCTAATAGGGTTAAGAAAAGGCTAATACTGAACAACTGGAATACTCCCAGCCCTGGTCATTTTAATACGAATAAATGAGCTACCTTTTCTGGAGAAATTTTGCATTTCAAAAGAAGGTTTGATCATGCCAGTGCAACTGAAGTCATTGCAGACAATGGTTGGAGTAACAGAAGGAATATATTAGCTCTTCAGTTGCAACTGTGATACACCCCAATCAATTTTGTGATATTTAAATTGTTACTGTTTTTATATTTCTGTTCTCCTAATAGAAATGCATGTTTATGTTCTGAAGTGATTGTTAAATCAAGATGCAATGTATATGGATAATGCGTTTGTTCGACTCACTGTTGTATTGGAATCATACAATGTACCCTGCGGGCCCTGAATCTTTTTGGTTACTCTGTGCTATACTGCCTCTAGTCCGTCTTTGTCTTTTCTTAGGTGACAGTTCCAGAACTGGGCACAGTATTGCAAATGCTGCCACATTCCCTCCCTCTCTCAATATACCCCAACATTCCCTTGCCATATACCTTGTTATATTGTCTATCCAGTTTTAGAAACACTGAAACAAAGAACATAATGGCAGATAAGGACCACTTGGCCCACATAGTCTGCCCATTGCTCCCTGCCTATCCAATCCTGGCACTTCAGATCCTACTTGATCTCCATCATCCCTTGCTTCCCAACTAAGATTACCTTGTGCCTACCTCATGCATGCTTGAAGCCCACTACTGTTTTCACCCCCAGCACCTCCACTAGAAGACTGTTACATGCATCCACTACTCTTGCAGTGAGGAAGTATTTCTTCTCATCTCTCCTAAAATTCCCCCCTTCCAGGTTCATTGCATATCCTCTTGTTTTCATGAATCTTTTTCTCTAAAAAAATACTACAATCCTGTGCCTTATTTAACCCATGAAGTATTTATAGGTCTCTTTCATGCACCCCTTTCCCTTCTCTCTTCTAGGGTGTACATATTCAGGTCATTTAGTCACTCCTCCCACTTCTTCTGATGCAGCCCCTGCACCCATTTTAGTTGGCCTCCTCTGGAAAGCCTCCACCCTGTCGATGTTGTTCCTGAGATGTGATCTCCACAACTGGATAAAGTACTCCAGGTGAGGTCTCACCAGTGATTTATACAGTAGCAACACACCTACCTTTTTATGCTAGCAATACTCCTCCATATGCACCATAGCATCCCACTGGCCCTGCATACTGTCCTATTGTACTGTCGCACCACTTTGAGGTCATCAGATATGATTACTCCTTGGTCCCTTTCCAGTTTGGTGACCATCGGTACCTCTTATCCCATTTTGTACTCTGCCTTCAGTTTCTGTGTCCTAGATGAAGGATGTTTATGAAGTTTCTTATGATGAATTCTAGATCCCTTTCCTTAGTGGCAGTGTCCAACTTAACCCCTCCTATCCAATATTCCTTTCAGGGGTACTTGTTCCCTGTATGCATCACCTTGCACTTTTTACCATTGCATTTCAACTGTCAAACTTTGGATGAGGGCTCTAACTTATGTAAGTCCTTCTGCAGCAGGAAATCCACAAGGTCCTCTTTGAGTAGTGTCTCCATTAGTTTAACTATTAGTTTAACTGCTGTGGAGGTGATACTCACATATCTTTCTTTTCCTGGTTGCTGTTTGTCTCCTCTCTTGTTTAGCAGGACTAAGTCTGCTGCCCTCCAATCATTCAAAACCATATCTGCCGGGCTCCAGTCATTCAGAACCACCCATGCCTGTTGGGAGCTATTGCATAGCCCTGCCTGGGGCTCAACCAGTTCCAGTGCCAGTTCCCTGAGTTCCATCAGGTGTTTCCCATCCAGACCTAGAGTATTGTCTATTTTGAAGGCTGCAATCTCTTTTCTGACTCTTTCTCCCATAAACACCATCTGCCCGATTTCTGGGATCCGTCTTGCTACATCCTTTATGCCACTCTCTGGCAGATGCCTGCTATCTACTGCCGCATCAACAGTGCAAAAGTAGTAATTTGAAATGGCTGCATTCAACTGAAGACATGATAAATATGTTCCATATTGTAAGCCATATGTACTTTGGAATCTTAGCGAGATGAGGGGGATATCATTCCTCCCTGACATAGAAGTAAGCACTTGTATCACTTTGGCTTTTGATATACAATAAAGCTGAGTTAAACTAAAAACAAGAATGACTGCCTTTTGTTCATACTCGTCTATTACCCAGCCTTTGTCCTTCAACCTAATGACTCCTCCTCCCTAATGTTATAAAGAACTGTTTCCATCTTTGACCCTCTCCACAGTATGCAGTTCTGACTGTCCTTTTGCATCCATGACCAACTTTTTTGACTCCCTATCCTTAGCTAGTATTCTTTTCATTACTCATCTCCATATTTCTTTATGTATCTAATGACACTTTTTTAGATCTCACAGCCTCCCTGACCTTCTTCAAGAACCAGATTGGTCTCTTGTTCCTGTTACTCTTGGTAACCATTCACAGACATGACTTAGTTTCCTCTAGAATGACCACTTTATTGTAATTACTCCTGATATTTCTTCAACCCTCCCTGATTCCATCCACTCCCATCAGCTTACCCTTGACTAGTTCACTCATCTGGTCAAAGTCTGCTCTTTTGCAATCTAGAGTCACAGCCTTTGACAAGGGTATACTGGTAGCGGGGCCAGTTTGAACATTATGGTGTTTTGGTCACTGGATCCCAGAGTCTTGCCAACTCTCACCACTTGATCACTTGTTAGCCAGTCAGATGTTACTACTATAGGAGAATGTCATAATTCATTTTTGTATTGAAGGACACTGAACAGAGTACAATCACTCCACTTCAGGGTGCTTTTCATTATTTTTCTAGGTACTGCCCTATATCCCTTAACTTTGGGGACTCAGTGGAAGGAGGGAGGTTTAGTGCTTGATGGTGGGTTGGATGGAAGTTAACATTTTAGTTTGGAATTGGGGTGATTGATGGAGTGGGTGAGATGGGTGGTTATATGAGTTGGCATTGGTGAGGTGAAGGGATTTATAATACTCTGTGACTGGCTGCATTTATTATAAGAAATTCCATTAGGACTGTGGGGGGGTGAGATGGGTGATATAGTGGGTGGAAGGTTTAGAGCAAATTACTTTTAGAGGTCTGTGTGGTGGGAGGGGTGGGACACCATTGCACAGTTGGCGGGGTTGGCATAAATGTTAAGGAAAAAAGATTTTATTTAAAAAAAAACTGCATTGGAAATGTCTGGGATGAAGTCAAGAACTTTTGCATTATTTATATAACATGAAGTTTGTGTGATTTCACACCAACTGTGCCAGTGGAGTTTAAATTCATAACACCCCAAGCTGCCACTTGGAAGTCCACAGGTAGAAATACATTGGAGTTAGAGTGGGAGTGGGGACATAGGCCATGTTCATGATTGACACACTATCATACACTCTCTCACTCCTGAGCTCCTAATGAAGTTTGTCAAATCAAGGGGCAAAGAGGTCATGAGTGGGGTACCATAGGGTTCAGTCCTGAGACCTGCTCAATTTGGTATGTTTACTGGTGACATAGGGGATGGTAAACAAAGCAGCATGTGTTTCTTTGCTGATGACATGAAGATACATTGCAGGTTGCAGAGTAATGAAGGCATGAGGGAACTGCACAGAGATCTGGAGAGCCTGAAAAAGAAGTTGAAAATATAGCAGATAAAACACCAAGAAGAGCAAGGGGATTCACATGGGCAAGAAATCCACTGACAGTGTATTGGATGGTGGTTAGGCTGACCACTAATACAATCAGTGACTCCCTCAAAAATAAACAAAAAAAACCAACAGTCAGTGCAATAAGGCCTACACCAAGACACTAAGGCAAAAAATATGTTGGGGTGTGTTGGTTGGATTTACAACAGTAGAGGGTCAGTGCATGAAATAGGGCTACCAAATTGTGACATTTGTGAATTTTTTTTGAAATTCGTAATTTATCAAAATAAATGTTGTTTTTGGGGAGCCATCACCCACCTAATGTAAATGTTATATGGTGCAGGATAACTCCTTTGTTGTGTCACCAGTAAAACCATTTACAATGTCACACATGAACGGGGACATAAACTGTGTATGCGCATGTAACGGGGAACATAAAACTGTGTATGCGCATGTAATGGGGACATAAAACTGTGTGTGCTCATTTAACGGGGACATCAAACTGTGTATGTGCATGTAACAGGGCACATAAGTGTATGTGCATGTAATGGGACATATTTATAATGTTATCATTCAGCAAGGGACCTTATATAACAGCACACAGAATAAGAGATAGGAAACAGTTATAGAAGTTAACAAAAAGTTTTATAGGTGGAAATAAAATGGGTAATGAAATCAAAATTGACAGAAGTAAAATGGTTTACTCTGAAAAAGTCTCAGCAAGTATTAATTTTCACTCCTAAACTATATATATATATATATATATCTTTTTTTTTTTTAGTCTTTGGCAACTGGGTAAGGCCCAGAGACTGTCTAGAGACTACAGTAGGCATATAGGCTAGGATGGTAACTACATAATTACAGAACTACACCCAGAGACTAAACTGTACAGGCTAAATGCTAACTACTGAATTATACCAGAGTCCACACTAAAAATAAAAATAAAAGTACTGCTGAAACAGTAACTACAGATCTACTGAACTATAAATAGAGACTAAACTATAAATACAGGCTAAACAGTAACTACAGAACTAACTGCCTGTAAACTAAAATATAAATGCTGAATAAACTATACAGAAGATAGGAAAATTATGTACAGAAATTACAGTTAGTGCAATGCAATGATGCAGTTTTTGTAGTCCACCTTAATGCATAGTAAGAGTAGTGTTTTAATCCCATCTCTGTTGCAGCTTGCTGAACTTTTCCGCAATGATCTTTAATTGTTCTGATTGTAAAATATAGGGGCCATCTCCCTCAAGCTGTAGCAGCCCATGAAAAATTTGTATTTTCTTCACACTGTCAGTGTCCTGCCTTTGTGGCCAAGAAAAAACACTCTGACGGTTCTGTAGGAAGTTCACTGAGAACAATTGCTTTACGCTGTCTACTGCTGTAACTTGACTGATGTAGAATTCTTTAGAATAGTAGACAGCATAGAATTTATCAATCTCTGGTTCCAACAATGTTTTTTTTTCTTTTTCTGAACCTTTTGGTTGCTTGAAGCAGGCCTGTCCAGTTGTGGAGCAGTGCAGTGATTTGACGTGGTTGCATCAATGTGCATGCCCCTGTCTTGCAAAGTGCTAAAAATGGCTGTGGTGGCTGCTGTTGCACCAGGAACTGCAGGAGCACTGGAAGCAGTCATGTCACTGGTAGATGGGTGGGCATGAGTGTCAGGGGATGATGCATGACCAGACACAATGACCGCAGCTGCAGAGCAAGTAGGAGCAGTGTCACTTGTGTTTTTGTGAACATTAGCAGCGGGCACAAATGTAGCCGAATTAATTAGTTTCTTCGACTTCCACTCTTCCACCAGACTATGGTTCTCACAGGGCCCAGCTTCATCAACGCAATGTGTACAGAAATATGTAAGGTTTCTTGTGGCCACTACACCATCCACTAGTGACTTCACCTTTGTATGAGTTGTGTTCCGGGTACAGTTTTTACATCTCCTCTTGGCTGTCTTTTTATTTCATTTTCACCCACTCAGAAAAAATGTTCTCCTGCGGTGAGTGCACCCTTCAGTGTCAATGCCTTTTGTTAGTTCAGTGCGGCAGTATTTGAATAGTTCTTTTGCATTCTGGATTACTGCCCAACGTGATTGTACTCCCATGCTTGCCTTAGACTTCACCACTGTGCTTTCCCCATCCGAAGGCCCCTTTCCATGTCTTGATCCAAAATAAACGCGCTCAATTGGAAATCCATACTTGCTGTTGGAAAAGGAAATATCATGAAATGACCATTTTGACTTGTACTGTGCCCCACAGCCATCTGTGAAGTGAACTTGCTTGACAATGTTCAGTGATCGAATGTTCACGAGGTGTGCATTTGTAATTTCAACAAAATGCCATACAGCATAGTGATCATGCTTGAGATCACTTGATATGAAAATGAAAGAGTCTCTGACAGTGGCTTCACAGAGATTACAGTTGTAATATGTAACAACAGGGTGAACTGTTGCTTGCTCATGGTGCCAGTGGGCTGACTGTACTTCATCCTGTAGTTTACAGGTGTAGTTCTCTGCAAAGTCTAGCACCATCACCACCCAACCCCTGGGTATGAACTGCCTTATCTGGTTAAACTGATGCTGCTGCCATGCTACAACATGCATATGATGACCCAGGAAGAAAAGGTAATCTTTTAGGACTTCTAACAGCATTTGGACAGTAGAGCATTTATTTTTCAAAACCTTCCTGGTCTGTTGCACTCGGAGGCCATCAGCTCTTCTCATGATTTTAATACTGTCCCACTGCTGCGATGTTGTCCATTCTTGTCCATGTTTCTAGACTAGGTCCTTCACCACATCAACAAAATTTTCGGTGCTGCACTTCTCGCATGTTTTTTGCATGCAATCAAATTTGAAGAACTTTTCCAAAGGTAGTCTGGGACACATAATGATTTCAACTGCCTGATAAAGATCTTCAACTTTGCAGCATGGAAGTTTATATTTATTGACAAGACGATTTATAGCCTTAAGCTTCAGTGACGCATTAGCACAATATTCACAAAGACATTGTTCAGGTTTTTGCTGCCCTGCAAGTTTAATGTGCCTTGGTCGTAAAGTGCCAAATTTTCGTGCTCCGAGTGGTATGTCTGCATTCTGTTGCATGAATTCTTGGTGAAGACGGTCAATAGGTTTGTCGAGGTATGACCTTGTTTTGCCTGCCCATTTAGAAAAGGCCTTTTTGTGCGGCAGAGGTGAGGCACTCTCTTCAAAGAATTTTTCCACTCTACTCACAGTTTCGAGTGGCAGTGCAGAGCAGTGTGTTTTTTTGGTTTCAGTCTCTGTAGAAGATACTCTCATAAGACTCTTCCAGCTTACTCCCAATGTTGAGCTTGCAGTTCTTAGTAGCTTGTATTGTTTTAATACTACAATGGTTTTTAAAAATTCCTTGTTCCTCTGTCTGTCACTTTTCTTGCGATTGTTTTTTAGCTGGGACAACTTCTCAGATACAACTGACATAAGTTTATCTTCCAGTTGTGTTCTTGGAAGCACACCACACTTGGCCAGGGCCACTTTCTTTGATGGTGAGCAAGATGCCAATATCAGCTCCAATGTTATTGCAAATTTAGTGGGTGATGTTGGCAATGCCTTTCTTGCTCTTTGCACCGACTTTCTTAGAACAGCATTATACGATTCCACTGGTGTTGTGAATGGCTCTTTTCCTGGCAGGATCATCGCAGAGGATGGTGTGGTGTTGGCGGCCACTGGTGAGTTGTTGGTGGCCACTGGCGGGGTGTCTGTGGTGGTGGCCATTGAAGAGATGACAGTGAGCACTGGTAAGGCAGTGGCGGGCACTGGTGAGGCAGCTGCGGCACATCTTTTTTCATGGTACTTTCTGCATTGCTTCTCATTTATTCTTCTTCTTTTCTGACTTGTTATGTTGGCTCACTGTTCTCTTTTTATCTCCCTCCAGTATTCCCTCTGTGGCAATGCATTCTGATCATTAGGATGTGTTCATTTTGTTGGCCTACTGCTTTCTTCTACAGTTGATTGTGTCTTTTGTTTCTGTGCTTCTCTGTACCTTCTCATGCTGTCCTTTGCCATGTCATTATAATGGCTACGCTGATTCTCAGTCATGTTGTCTCTGTTTTTATTGGCACATGTTGGATTTTGTTTTTATTCATATTTTAACAAATGTTCACATTACAGGGGACAAAGAGTTACAACATACTTTGCATATATTCAAAGTGTTACATGAGCTGTCCCCATCCCCCCTTCCCCCACCCCATACAGCAGCAGAGTCCATACAGTAATAAGATAGGAGTACTATATAGTATCACAAATCAAGGATCATTGATTATAGTAACTCATATACCTGATCTGGCCATGATTAGCGTGTGAAGGGGATCCCAAGTGTTCTTGTACCACTGCAACTTATTATGGAGGCTTGCTATTGCTTTCTCTGTACATAGGTTAGCTAGAATTTCATTAACCCATTCCTGATATGATGGGCTTACTGCATCCCTCCAATGCTGAAGTACAATTTTTTTAACAGATAATGCAATCATGGAGATATGAAATCTCCTGATTCTCACCTTGATAGAGGATAGCTCTCCCAACAAACATACATCTGGGGTGAAGTGATCTTGCAAGCCTAATATAGGATCTCAGTTAGTCTGTATGGCTACCCACAAAGACCTTTTCTTGGGGCATGACCAAAAGATGTGAAGAAGTGAGCCATCCTCTTGACATCCTCTGGTACAAGCCCCCGAACTTATAAGACCCCATTTCCTCAGCTTCACAGGGGTGTAATACATGTTGTGCATAATGTGGTATTGCATAAGTTGAAGTCTATCCTGAGAAACATATTTATGACAAAACTTCCATAAAGCTGACCAATTGGGAGTGTACTGAGGAAAAAAGGAAACCCAGAGCCTAGTGGGGCCTTCAGGTCTCCCATATTTCTAATAAAATAAAACACGGTATAATTTTGAAATAGTGCCTGGTGACCCCAATGAGAAGGAGAGATCAGCTACAAATAGAAGGGCAGGTGGGCGAGGAGGAAATGATACCAAATACTGTAGAGAGCAGGTGCTTTAATTGGACCATGTGTTGCATTTTTTTTCCAAATATGCTTGATAGCAGCCTTCATCCTTCTTTATATTTGCTCTGTAAAGGCGGTTTCTTTCTTTGCTTGATTGAGCAGTAGCAGTATTATGCAATACCTCAGTGAGCACTGCTGCAGCAGATAAACATGGTCGTCTTCTTGATTTCATCCTTAAGAGTTTTTCAGAAAGTCTGTAGAAACCGAAGAAGAAGATTTTAAAAAAAGAGGTCTCTTCTGTTAATGGAATTGACATTTTGGAATAGAAATGCCATTCAAGATGTGGTTAATGCCACACTGGCAGAAATATATGAAGTGAGAAGCAGTAAATTCTGGAATCGACAAGGCAAGTCATGAGAACAGGTTAATGGAGCAGGGACAAAGGCATGATCCATGAAGTGGTTTACATGAGCAAAAGGACAAGACGAGATGCACGACGTGCTTCACAGGACAAAAGTCTAGAACAAAATGGAGCCGCAGTGCCAAAGGAATGACCCATGAAGTGGTTTACATGGGCAAAAGGACAAGATGAGACACACGACGTGCTTCACAGGACAAAAGTCTACAATGAAATGGAGGCGCAGTGCCAAAGGCATGACCCCTGAAGTGGTTTACATGGGCAAAAGGACAAGATGATACACACGACGTGCTTTACAGGAAAAAAATATACAATGAAATGGAGGCGCTTAGCCACCTGCCTGCAAACAAAATGGAGGCATGCAGCCACCTGCCTACAAACGAAATGGAGGCGCGCAGCCACCTGCCTGCAAATGAAATGGAGGCATGCAGCCACCTTCCTGCAAATGAAATGGAGGTGCCCAGCCACCTGCCTGCAAACAAAATGGAGGTGCGCAGCCACCTACCTGCAAATGAAATGGAGACACGCAGCCACCTGCCTGCAAATGAAATGGAGGCGCGCAGCCACCTGCCTGCAAATCAACTGGAGGTGCGCAGCCACCTGTCTGCAAATCAAATGGAGGTGTGCAGCCACCTGCCTGCAAATGAAATGGAGGCTCACCTGCCTGCAAAGAACACCACACTCAGACAACACTTGGTAAACAGGCCTTGTACAGTATGGGTATACAATAGAAAAAATATACAGATAATGTATGACTAGCCTGTTGATGTCACACTAACAAAAACCCCCATTGAGGTGCCCCCAACCCTAATCAAACTTCAGAAAACATCAGACCGCATAGCGTGGGCCTTTATCTGGAAGGCTGCTGTAGTGTGTAAACCTCAGATGCACCATTTGAAACTCCAAAGTGAATCTTTATTATTCACAGGCGGATGCAGCATTAACAAAATGATGCTGTGTCTACCAGTCATACATCAAAGATTCACTTTTGAGTTCCAAATGGTCCACTCAGGGCCTACACACCACAGCAGGCTTCCAGATAAAGGCCTATACCATGCGGCATCCCTGCCAACAAACACCAAGCAACATTTTTCTAAAAATCCCCATTCGACCGGTTCATACACAGCAAGGGCACTTGTGGATTTTGCTACATGAGGCCTCTACCATCACAAAACATCAGACCGCATGGCATGAGCCTTTATCTGGAAGGCTGCTGTGGTGTAGTGGACCAAGTGGATAATATGGAGCACAATAAGTGAAAACATTCACTTTTGGGTGCCAAATAATCTACTCGAGACCTACACACCAAAGCAGGCTTCAGATAAAAGCCCACTCTCATCTCAACAAACACCAAGCAGCATATTTCTAAAAATCCCACATTAGAGCCGGTTAGAAACAGCAAGGGCACTTGTGGATTTTGCTACATGAGAGCCTCTACCATCAGAAAACATCAGACCACATGGCGGGCCTTATCTGGAAGGCTGCTGTGGGTGTAGAGCCTCAGTGGATCATTTGGGCCCAATAAGTGAAACATCCACTTTGGGTGCCAAATGATCCACTCGGGGCCTACACACCACAGAAGGCTTCCAGATAAAGGCCCACACCATGTGTCTCCCCCAGCAACAGTTTTAATTAAGTAGCAATGTCACATAATAACAAAAAGATCACTTTTGACCAGTTCAAACACAGCAGAAGGTGGATTTGGCAACCCCCGGCCACCCAGGCAAACATTTGAAAAATCAGTTGACATGGTGTGGGCATTTATCTGAAGCCTGCAATGGTGTGTAGACCTCAGTTGCACCATTTGAAACCCCAAAGTGAATCTTTAGTATGCACAGGTGGATGCAGCATTAACAAAATGATGCTGTGCCTACCAGTCGTACATCAAAGATTCACTTTTGCGTTCCAAATGATCCACTCGGGGCCTACACACCACAGCAGGCTTCCAAGTAAAGGCCCATACCATGCGGCATCCCCCCCAACAAACACCAACCATCATTTTTCTAAAAATTCCACATTCAACCGGTTGAAACACAGCAAGAGCACTGGTGGATTTTGCTACACGAGGCCTCTACCATCAGAAAACATCAGACCGCATGGCATGAGCCTTTATCTGGAAGGCTGCTGTGGTGTGTAGGGCTCGAGTGGATCATTTGTAGCCCAATAACTGAAAACATTCACTTTTGGGTGCCAAATGATCCACTCGAGGCCTACACTCCACAGCAGGCTTCCCTGATAAAGGCCCACACCATGCGTTTCTCCCCCCCCCAGCAACAGTTTTAATTAAAGGAAAACTGCATGTTAAAATCAGGAAAATATGTTTTTTACCATCCATTGTGTGTTTTTAGTTCATCCCAGTGTTATTTTTCAGTTCAGGCTGTGTGAGGTGTTTTTTCTAACTTTCTCTTGCTATTTTATGGCCCTTGGGGGCTGCCATTTATCTTTCTTTTATTGCTTCTTGTCCCAGATAGTCTTCCCAGAGTGTCCTCTGCTCTGAGGTCTAATAGCCCATGCATCTGACCAGTGTCTTGTTACAGTGTCTGTATCAGCTGCACTCACTGCTGAATGCAACCTGTATATTAACTGTTACTTTGCTTAGACTCGTGCTCTCCCTCCTCCTTTTATTCGAGATATACAAGCTGCTCTTTAAATATTTAAAGTTGAAGGCAATGATATAAGCTGGTATTAAGAACAAAACAAGATGAAATCATGAAGAGGGCTTCTGGTGCAGATCACATGAACACAAAAATACTGAAGGCTGCTTAGCCAGTGGATGACAACTGCTTTAAAAGGATTACATTGGTCTGCAAGCATGTATCTTCTACACAGGACACAAGCAACTGAATCAAAAGTACAGAATATGTCGAATAAAAGGGGGAAGGAGAGCATGAGTCTAAGCAAAGTAACAGTTTATATACAGGCTGCATGCAGCGGTGAGTGCTGGTGATATAAACTCTCTCCTCTGCTATGCCCTGGGGGGGAATAAATTAGCATTGTTGGAGCAGACAGACTTGTTAGTTGTGCTCCATGTTGTTTGCAAACCACAGAAACCATTCCAATGCTCCATATATTCTTTCATCTTGTGGCTACTATAAACAATACAGACACTGTAACAAGACACTGGTCAGATGCATGGGCTATTAGACCTCAGAGCAGAGGGCACTCTGGGAAGACTATCTGCGACAAGAAGCAATAAAAGAAAGGTAAATGGCAGCCCCCAAGGGCCATAAAATAGCAAGAGAAAGTTAGAAAAAACACCTCACACAGCCTGAGCTGAAAAATAACACTGGGATGAACTAAGAACACAGAATGGATGGTAAAAAATATATTTTCCTGATTTTAACATGCAGTTTTCCTTTAAGCAGCAATGCAACATAATAACAAAAACATCACTTTTGACCAGTTCAAACACAGCAGGAGGGTGGATCTTAACCCCACCCACCCAGGAAAACATCGGAAAAATCAGTCGATATGGTGTGGGCGTTTATCTGAAGCCTGGGGGTGCATAGACCTCAGTTGCACCATTCGAAATCCCAAAGTGAATCTTTAGTATGCACAGGTGGACACAGCATTAACAAAATGATGCTGTGCCTACCAGTCGTACATCAAAGATTCACTTTTGGGTTCCAAATGATCCACTCGGGGCCTACACACCACAGCAGGCTTCCAAATAAAGGCCCATACCATGCAGCATCCACCGCCCAACAAACAACAAGCAGCATTTTTCAAAACATCCCACATTCGACCGGTTCAAACACAACAAGAGCACTGGTGGATTTTGCTACATGAGGCCTCTACCATCAGAAAACATCGGACCACATGGCATGAGCCTTTATCTGGAAGGCTGCTATGGTGTGTAGGCCTCAAGTGGATCATTTGGAGCCTAATAAGTGAAAACATTCACTTTTGGGTGCCAAATGATCCACTCGAGGCCTACACATCACAGCAGGCTTCCAGATAAAGGCCCACACCGTGCGGCAACCCCCCACCAAGCAAACACAGCAAGACGGTGAACTGGTAACATGAGGCCTCCCCCAAACCCAGGCAAAAATCAGTCATAGCATGCTCCCAAAAAAATGGCCCACACCATGCGCCCCCCAGCAAACAGCAAGCATTTTAGTCAAAAAAATACCACATTTAAATACAGCAACAGCATTTTGCTACATAAGGCACCCAGGCACCCCACCCTGCAAGCATGTGGCCAGAATGCCACAATGGTCAGCATAAAAACAGGTCAGCACACCCGCACCCATCCAGTTTCCTCACTTTCCCAGTAAAAATGCCTTTTAAACTGATTGGGGGCAACATGTTAACAGTACAGGAGGCACAGTGTGTAGATTTTTAGCACATTTTTCAGCACACTGCAGCTTTTTGTTTCACAATAGGGAGCCTACCACACCATAAAGAGACTTGAAACACAAATATTATGGAGGTCAGCCAGTATGTACCTCAGAAAAGGTGCCAAACGAAGGTTTTTAATCCAATTAAAATCAGTTAAGAATGCTGAAGGATGCGCTGCTCTGGCCTCTTTCCTGAATAGCCTGGTGCAATATAAGATGGTCATCGACGGAGCCTGCTGGAGTCTTGACACGTAACTCTGGGGGACAAAACGACTTCAGTCCTGGATTGTGGCACGAAGAAAGGGACACATTTGTTTAGGGTTGCTGCTTTTATACCCCCTCGATGCCCGATGCACTATTATTTCATGTCACTCCATGTCTCATGTTCTCGTGCAGCTCCCCCAACCCGTGACCTCTCGGCATGAACATCTGGGCGAGTGGAAATGAACCTGTTGCTAGGGGAATGTAATTGGTGCTGATCTTGAAATAAAATGGGGAATTGCAAATAAGTCTGTCAGTGGGCTAAAAGGGACAGCAATGGAGGGAACCAACCAAGAAAATTGGGGAAAATTAATTATAAAAGGACCCCTTTGATAAAATGTCCGGACGTAACTAAGAGGGACTTATGAAGTTACATTTGAGACTGCTCTTCTTCAGGCTGTTTTTGGGGGAAGGTATAAGTTATACATGCAGCAAAAAAGTGCAGAGCACACAATAAATAAGTAATCTGTATGAAAAAACTTTATTTCACAAGATACAAACTGTTACAACTCAATTAATACACATAATGCTGGCATGGGAAAAAATGTCACAGAGCATTCACCAGTTCTTGTTGTAATTTGCACACAAAGATGTGGGGATTTACCATTAAGGAATGTGCCATGGCATTCCGGTTAAGTTTTTTATCTGCTTGCACTGTATTATTTCAAAAGCCACTGCACTACATTTAATAATGGTTTTCCCTGCATTTGTGTATTGGTAATGTCTTGGGGACATTAGGGGGAAACTATAGGTAACCCATTTCAGTGCACTGACCCTAGAAGAAAGGAAGTGATACTACCCTCATACGGGTCACTGGTGTCTCCTCACCTGGAATACTGTGCATAGTTCCTATATGGAATGGCTAGAGGCCCTGAACAGGTACTCACTGGAAGCCAGAAGGGAGAGGGGTGGCATTATAGAGACAAGTTTATAAAGCAAATAGAATTTACAGTGAGGATCTCAGCAGCCTTCACCCAGGAGGCTGCTGAGGAGGCTGAACAATCTTAGAATGGAAAGGAAATTTATGAGATGGGTAAGGAACTGGTTGGGGGGAACAAAGAGTATTAGTGATCAGAATCAAGTCAGAAGGTAAGGGGTTCATGAGCAGAGTGACACATGGGTCAGACCTTTTCAATATGTTCCTTTGTGATATAGGGGAGGTCATCCAGGGCAAAATGTGTGTCGTTTTGCATGACATAAAACTATGTGGCAAGGTAGACATCATAGAGGGGTGAGAAGTTAAAGAGGGATCTGGAGAAGCTGGAGAGGTGGTCCAAAATAATTTATAAATATTCATTGATGTCCTTCCCATCCCTACTCTGTTGAATCCCTTTCTGTAGCAGGGTAGGTTGGCCATCTAGTTTTTTGGAAAGGGTCGGTGACCCCAGACTCAATCACCAGTTTTAAGGCTCTACCATGTGGGTTCCCCCCTGGCTTCATGTTCTGTTTCTTCTCCTACTTATGCCCTATATAGTGCCCAAACTCACCCGCTCGGATAGTAGGGTAGACTATATCCATCCAGTGGGCTGCCGTGCACATCGATTCTCCTTATACAACTCTTTTTGTGCCCTCTGGCTCCCCTACCTGCAGCCTCTTATTACATCCATGCACAGAAGTGTGACTGATGTAACACTGACACCCCAGACTACTCATCACTTCTCTTAACAATCACTCCCCTTTCCATCTGCCAATCTGGGTACTGGTGTCTGAGGCACCAGGATGGTCCTGGTACAACTTTGGGTCCCTTCTTACTCGGCCTGCCATACGTAGCAGACAAACACAGAAACATTTTTTCATAATATCCTTTACAACCTTAAGGAAGCTTCTCCTTCTTCTACTATTATACTCTGGAGACATCAAGCTTAATCCTGGCCCAGGAAAAACTTTCTCCTTTCCCTCGGACCTTACAGACCTGAAAGGCATGCAAATCCTTCATATGCAGTCTGCTAAAAAAGTTCACATTCATCCAGGCCTGGGTATGTCACACCAAGCCAGATGTATTAGTGATCTCTGAATCCTGGCTCAGATCCTCCATGCCTGATAGGGAAATTAACATCCCTGAATACTCCTTATTTAGAGCCGACAGGCCTGCTGGTGGTGGTGGTGGTGGTGGTGTGGCCATATATGTTAAAAACAAATACACAGTTATATGCCTAGAATCATCCTCTATCACCAACCAATTCAAATGCTTGTTCATAAAGCTGGAGATATCCCCGTCATCTGCACTATGTGTCATAGGCTGCTATAGACCTCCATCTGTTGGTCTCCAAATCCTTACTCACCTAACCAACATCATCAAGCTTGGCCCACCTGAAGCAATTATCCTTGGGGACTGAAACCTTGACTGGTTGTCCCACACCGCTGCACCCTTCAAGGAGTTCTGTGATGCTCATGGCCTAAAGCAACTCATCGGAGATCCCACGTGTCCCAACAAAAAGTCCCCTGCCAATAGTACACTGCTGGATGTCATTCTAGTAAACAATCTACACCTATTCTCCCATGCAGGAGTTTTTTCCACAGACTTTAGTGATCATTGTATCATTGCAAGCATAAGGTTGGTTCAGAACCCACCCACCCTGTCTAGGTTCACCCTTAAGAGGGACTAGCGCCACTTTGATTTGCCTGCTTTCCTTGAGGAGTTGAAATGATCTGTGCGTTGGCAGGACTTCTACCTGGCCAAGTCAGTACAGTTGGCCTATGAGATCTTCTCCAAAATTATGACTTCGGCTCTAAATAAACATGCACCACTCATAGAAACCAGGGTAAGGGGAAGAACCTGTCGCTGGTTCACTCCTGAACTCAAATCAGTTTTATTGAATAGGGACAGCTATGGAAAAAAGCACGATCTACAAAAAATCTTATTGACTGGTGCAACTTTAGGAAAGCCAGGAATGAATGCACCAAATTGACAAGAGATGCTAAGGCTTCCTACTTCCGTACAGAACTGGATTCCGCCTCTAGGAGCTCCTCCAAATTTTGGAAATCTGTTAAGAACATGTCTGGTCATAGCCCGGTCAACTCCTTGCCTGCTAAGATCTCTGCTGGCAGTGCCACTATATGTGACAAAATGGAAATCCTAGATGCTTTCAACAACCACTTCGACACTGCTGTCCTTGCTTTCGACAATTCACCTGCAAACTCCCTACACTCTCAATTGGCTCCCCAAAGCTTGGAACCTCCTCCTTCAAACTCAGTTTTCTTCCTTCAGCAAACCTCTGTTAAGGAGGTAGAGGAACTTCTACTAAAATTGGATGTTAGGAAAAGCACAGGCACCAACTCTCAGGATCCTTATTTTCTAAAAGTCACCTTCCATGTCTTGTCTGCACCTATTTCCCACCTCTTCAGTCTTTCTCTATCCCACGGTACCCTTCCATCATTATGGGAAAAAGCCCATGTCATTCCTCTGTACAAATCCGGGGACCCTTGTGACCTAAACAATTACAGACCAATTTCATTGCTATTACTGGAAAATATTGTAAACAAGCAATTTAAAACATATGTAGAATCTGTGAACCTTTTAAATCCCATGCAATCAGGCTTTAGAGCACAGCACCATCACGGCCCTAGCTAAAGTCACCAATGATTTGCTCCGGGACCTGGAAAATAAGAATTTTGTCTGTGCTGCGTTTTTAGACCTAAGCAATGCTTTTGACACTATCGACCACATACTGCTCCTCTCCTCTCCTCCCTCAAGGCCTTAGGTCTGGATTCATTGTCCCTTCACTGGTTCACCGATTACCTCTCTGACCGTTGGCAGCAAGTTAAGTCAGATGGTGAACTATCCCCCCTTAAACCGCTGCTAAGAGGGGTCTCCCAGGGTTCGATCCTGGGTCCATTACTGTTTGCGATCTATGTGAACAACATTGACGTGATTATAACCAAAGCCAGGATTCACCTATTCACAAATGATATGGTCCTCTTTCTTAGTCGCCCCTCACCCGAAACAGCTTGCAAAGACTTACAATTGGAGTTAAACATTTTCCAGACCCAACTTCTCAAGAAAAAACTGTTACTAAACGCTAAGAAACTAAGGCTGTGCTGTTTTCTCCCTTCCCACTGAATGCAAACCCAGCCACTGCTGGCACTGTCCCACAGATTAGCACAATTGTTGGAGAAAATCTAGAATTTGCTAGCAAGTTCAAGTACCTAGGGGTATAGCTTGATAACAAAGTCTCCTTTGTCGACCACATCAAAGATCTCCTAAAGAAATTAAGACAAAGGCTTGGTCTCTTTTTTAGAATTAACAACTACCTCACCAGTAATGCTAAATGATGGCTGGTTCAAACCGTATTTCTCTCCCTGGTCGACTATGCTGACTTCCTTTATAGCAACTGCCCAGCAACACACCTTGCTAAACACAACACAACTTGCTAAACACAGGGCACTAAGATTCATCATTGGTCTTCCTCATGCCACCCACCATTGTGCTCTCTATACAGCTGTGGGTTGGCCCTCCCTTCACTTCAGGAGAAGTAGAAATGCCTTAATCTGGACACTCAAAGCCATCACCAAGAAACTTAATCCATACATCTTTGATTGCCTCCCACTCTGCGAACCTGGAACGTATGTACTGAGAAGCTCATCCTTTATTTACTTTAAGGTGCCCAGGATAAAAACAAGTCTCAGGAGAATAGCTATATGTTTTGAGCCACCATCCCTATGGAATACTGCACAAAAAACTCTGAAGTTTAGCTCCCCGATTAGCATATCCTCCATCAAGGCCCTCTATGGCCATTTAGTTAAAGAAATCTGAAAATGTTTTCACCTCAACTAAATGTCTTGCATGTTGACTGGCCGTGGGTTAGATGACACCATCCATACTATTCTCCCCGAAATCTCCAGCTCTAATGACCCCCCCACCCAAACTTGTCTTTCCATACTGCCCATCACCTACCTTGCAGCCTCATCGCCACTACTCCTGTGTGTCTCCTGCCCACCCGACCCTCCAGTGGATAGACTTGACAACCCCATGTGCCACCCTTCAGTCCATGGTACGGCCATATCTGCCCTGTACCCATGGTGGTCCCATAGCCATTACAATCCTGAATTCATTTATTTAACAATGTCTATGTACCTAATCATTTATTGTGCCTATGTGTTCCTTGTATAGCTTGAATCTTTATAGCTCTTAACATTGTTTGGAGTGTACTGCACTTAATCTGTATGTCTATGTATCAGGTACATCTTGTACATGAGCTTGCTCAATGATGTCTCACCTGAACAAATTAAGATTTTAATTGATTGATTGATTGATTGAAAATATGACAGTTTTAATGCACATTAGATGAAGACCCAACATACAGATTACTGCATGGAAGGCTAGGCTGGCCACTTCATCTAAGGAAAGGAACCTGGGAGTCATCATCAGAAGCTATGTCAACAATCCAGCCAGTGCAGTGAAGTATATGGCAAGGCAACAAGGATGTTGGCATGCATTAGAAGAGGCTTTGTTAGTAGTAGAAAGGACATAATATTGCCCCCGAAAAGTAATTGGTGAGGCTTCACTTGGAGAACTTGCCCAGTTTTGGTGTCAGCACCTGAGAAAGGATAGGCATAAGCTAATAACTGTGCAGTGAAGGGTCACCTTGATGATTCTGGGCCAAAAAGGCAGATCCTATGAGGAATGGCTTAAGGCTCTTAACATTAACTTGCTGGAGGCCAGATGGAAGCGAGACAATATGATAAGGATATACAAGTTCCTAAGAGGAAATAACAGACTGAACACTGAATACCAGTCAATAGGAACATCAGTGCAATCATGAGAGGAAATGAATATAGGCTAAATGATGAAAACTTCAGGAGAGACATGAGGAAGTTCTATTTCACCAAAAGGGTGATGGAGCTATGGAGCAGAGTGCAGTTGAAGTGGTGAAGGCAGGGTCTATAAATGATTTCAAACATAGCTTAGATAGGGTTAAAGGCTAATAATTCCTATAGAAACAAGGGATGTGGGAGGCTTGGGGGAGAGAGTAAGGGTTTGGAGTTGTATATTCCTTTGGGCCATTAGGTCAAGGTGGATAGGTGGGAAACTCTTTATGGGAAGACTGGATGGACTCTTTGTCTTTAGCTTCTAGCAATGGCCACAACATTTTTCTAATTGTATGAGCTATTTCACAGGAGTCAGGATGCAGTAATGACAGAGCATGAATGGTGGCTGGTATAGGGATAATTCTGGTGGGATATGAGTAAGTTCTATTTAATTGTACCAGGAGTGTCGAGCACTCACCACCTCAAATGAAAAAGGGCACCAGTCTCAAGTCATAAATGTTCCAGTTTTATTAATACATAAAAATAACAAATAATACAGGCTCTGCCCACCTGACACATTTCAGATGTGTTTCCATCCTTTATCAAAGTCTTTGATAAAGGATGGGAACACATCTGAAATGCATCAGGTGGGCAGAGCCTGTATTATTTGTTATTTTTATGTATTAATAAAATTGGAACTTTTATGACTTAAGACTGGTGCCATTGTTCATTAGAAGTGGTGAGTGCTCGACATTTCTGGTACAATTTATTCTGAATATTTGTCTTAAAGCACCACCATCCCAGTGAGCACTCCTCCTTGTTGGTTTTAAGTTCTATTTCACTGAGAGGGTGGTTGAGCAGTGCAACAGACTACCAGCAGAACTGGTGGGGAAGGAACTAAAACTGAGTTCAGACTTGGCATAGAAAGGGTATGGGGACTAATAGGTCCACTAGGAGGAGCTATGGAAGCAGGGGATTCATAAGCAGGGTATATACCCCTTCAGGACATTTGGTCAGAAGTTACAGTGAGGTAGGAATATCTCGTAAGGGAGATTGGATAAACCCTTGGCCATTTTCTGCCAGCAGTGTCTATGTCTCTCTGTTTTCTTGAGCTGTCTACATCCTAAGCACTGGGAGAAAACCAAAAAAAGAATCTCAGCTGGGGCACGGTGATGCCAGATCTTCCTGCAGGTCCCACACTGTTACCGGTGGCACCTGTCCATAAGAGGCTGGTTGAGAAGTTCTTGATGGGCCTGGGGCAATCCTGAAGATGCATGGGCTGTATCATGTGCTAAACCATGGAGGGTGTATGAGGGTAAGTCCCAGAGAAGATGACTGATGAGACTGGGGCAGAGTAGGCAGAAGTGGGCAGGTCAGTGAGAAAGGGGACATACACACACACAAAAAAATCCTATGGCCATAAATATATGCACTAACACCTGTGTTAAAGCAGTCAATCAGAAAATGTTTTGTTTCTACAGACACTGAAACAATAGGTGGAACTAAATCTGATAAATATGTTATTCACCTCACTGGAATACAAACGTCAAAGCTTTTTTGACTGTTAGGGTAGGTTTAACTTTCCATACTGTACATACTTCTATTCTGAATGGATTTGGGTTTCAACGTTTTAGGATTATGGATGGCCTTGCTAATTATAAACTTGCATTTGTTTCTGAGGAAACTGGTAACTGTAATCCCTCACTTGTCAGTCCATCACCTAATGTGCTCACTTGCAAAAACTGCAGTAAATATAGCATGGAAACATGAGGAAGACCCATGTGGCCAAAGCACCAGGGTTCAGTTTTGTCAGTGTCTGCCTTAGTTGTGGTTCAATAAGCTCACCTTGCAGAATATTGAGAGTTTTTTGCTTCTTGTCCTGAGTGCCACAATTTTGCCTGTTTGAATAAATATTTGACTAAACTTTCTGAAAAATAGGTTACAAAACAAGATAAATTAATTTGAACATTAATCTTTAAATAAATAAAATCATTACAGCCAGAAAAAAATCAAAAGTGTTTGCAGACTTTTGTATGATGCTATGAAAATATATTCATGTGATGTAATGTTTTTAATAAATCATTTTAAACCTATTGTGCCTGTTAAGAACAGCAATTATTAGAAAAAGCAGCTTGTTTTGTTTTATTTGAACTTGTTCATTTGCCACCCTGGGTTGTCTATTTGTTCTTGTACCAAAGTGAGTGGATAATTGAGTCAGCAGTAAATTGTTGTTGATTAGGCTCATTATTTTATATTTCTTTATTTATGTATTTATATATTTTGTTTTATATAACTGGGAGCTCAGCTATATGATTAGGGAACAGCACTTGGATAATGCATTCTCCAAAATGTTTACTTAGCAACACATTAGCAAGCAGCAGAGGTTTTGTTAAGAGTTCAGTCAAGTCAGAAGAAATGTTAACCATATTTCTGTTGCCTCCTTCACCAGTGAGCATTTACATGGGAGAATGTTAACTAATTAAGGAGGTGTGCAATGGTCTTCTGCGGCCCAGAGCAGTAGACAGCCATGTCCTCCAATGAAGGGGGAACAGACAGAAAAGATGTGACTCTCTCTAAGTGCTGATGAAAGCCTCAAAAGAGAGAAGTCACAGGGTTCCAATAGGGATGGGAAATACTGAACAGAGTTCCTAGTTGCACTGTAACTACAGTCTGTGGTACAGTAGAATGAGCAAGTAGGGAGGATAATTTGGGCCTGTATTTTAAGATAAAGCTGCATTATGAAGGTAGGAACCAGTATGGTCTGGTCTCACAGGCTCTATTATCTGATTGAAAGAACGTTCTATAATTAGTCCTATGGCAGTGTAAGTGGCTCAGCACATTGCAAACTTGCATCACAGGCCTAAAGACTGGAAGGCTGTGAGTTCTGGCCTCGAATCAGGAACCTGGACTGAAATCTCAATACTGACACTGTACTGCAGCATGAGGGGATGCTGCACTCCTGAGGGGCTGTCTTTTGGATAAAAGTTCAAAATAAATTTGACTGAATGTAACCCTGTGCCTACTTTTATTGAGACCATGTAAATAAAATGAAATCATTTTGAAATTTATTTTGGTTCTATATTTTGATTGTTTCCAGTGGCAAACATTAAGCCATAATGTATTGCCTAAATATTTAAAGTTACAGGATGTTAATCTTTAAATAGAGTCTAAGCAGCAGACTGAATATATTTTGTAAGCTGGTAGAATTGCACATTTGGGTTGCTTATCATTTTCAGATTGCTACTGTATGACACTGCATGCTTACTAGCAGATTAATGTGGACAGAGTAAAATGCTTTGTAATGTGTGTTTTATTTTTTTGTTCTTTACATGTCATGAAGAACTTCAGAACCCATTTTTAATCCCAACATGGTCAGGATATCAAAATGTGAAATATCTGAGGGAATAAAAATATAAGATTTATATGTGTTGCATAGAGATGAATAGTAAATTTCTTAATTTTGGTAGTGAGATAAAAACAGTAACGTGTGAGGCACCCAGTGAAATGCAAAAGAATGTTGTTGGTTAACCCGGGTCACCCCTGAAAAAGGAACTGTCAAGGTTCCAGTGTGTTTATCTGGTCAACAAAATTAAATAAATAAATAAATAACCACTAATCAAGGATAACAAGCTCAAAATCTGGCTATGTTTTAAGTCTACTGATTTTTTAAGTGTATGTTAATCTCCCATCTCACTGACCTGCCCTGTCCTGGCAGCTCCCCCAGCCCAATGACCCACTTTCTTTGGCTATATTCCCCTTTCTTCCTGGCCCCAATGGTTTATCCACCATAGGAGAGCACTTGGGGTTTCCCAAGCCCCCTTTGGAGGAGGGTGCCATAGTTGGCAGAATGAAGCCTGTGGGAGGACCTAGTGTCATGCTGCACATGCCATGTTTTTCTTTTTCACCATATTCTTACTATCTTTTAGGGATGCCACAAGAGAAGAGCTACATGATGTGCACACGCTATGCATCTAGGATAATGTTTCTCAAATGTGACTGCATAAACACCACCCACTGATAACATGCAGCCACGATTACCACATTTAAGAAACATTGCACTAGACTACCAGTGAAATCTACTTTGAACAGGATATGGGGATCAGGGGAGGGGGTTACTTCTTCAGTACTGCCAGTGGCAGGGCAAGCTCAATCTGTGAGTTGCAAGAAGCAAAAGCCTGCTCCTCACTCATTATTGAGGCCATAAAAAGATGAAAATGATCTTATAGCACTTTGTGTAATGAGGCCATTTTTATGGGAAACTTTGTATATTTCAAATTGCTTCATAGGTGCAATCACCTGTGACAGGCACTAACTGCTACTTTATTTCCTGGATCCTTGTTCCCCTAATTGAACACGTACCTTATGTAACCAGTTGGTGGATGTTGTTTGTGAGGAGCAGAAAGGTTAATGACCGAATTTGTTGCTTTACTTTGAACAATAGCTGGGGGTGGGGGGTACTGGGGACCAACCTAGAGGGACATGGGTCTATACAGAGAAGATGACCTCGATGTCTGGGTGGGGAATCACAGTCATCAGTGGACAGCTTAAATATTATGTTGGTGAATATTTAAACTACATGTAGCTGAGGGGGTGGCAGAAATTTATAGGGAAGCATAAAGTGCCCCCCCAGACTGAAGCAGCAGAAAGGAAGGTTCTGAAGGGAGAAAACTCCCCCAAGGACAAAGTTAAAGGAAACAGCAGATAGTAGAGGACAAGAGAGGTTGGGAAAAGAAGTTGAAAAAAGGGAGAAGAAGGCAGGTCACAAGGGGAAAGGGGGTTGTAGGCAGAGTGGGAGCAAGGTGTGTAGGGCCATGTGGGCAAATGCAAGGAGTTACAGAAATAAAATTCCAGACCTGGAGGCCATCATGGTGTAGGGAGACTTGGACCTTGTGACCACTACTGTATTGTGGTGCATGGGAAGTCACAACTTGGACATGGCCATACCAAGCTACACTCAGTCAGGAAGGATAGGGAGGGAAGGAAGGGTGGAGGGATGGTGCTGTTTATTTTTATTTTATTTATTGAAATGCTTCACCAGGAAGGCACACTGAGCAACAAGTTGCTCATCTTCTGGTGTGACCTGGGGGTAGGGGAACATGAGGATAGTATAAAGAACTTTGGTACACGGTATAGATATCCAATTTGATTACATTCAATAAAGTAGGCAGACTATACAGAAGTACTGAAAAGGAGGAATGGTAACAGATATGAACTAGATGGATACAACGCTAACAGACTTGAACTAGATAGCTACAAAGCACAAATATATTTTGCAAACACTTGGTGAGACATAGCTTTGTAGTTAAAAAATTGCTGGATAGAATACAAGGAGGTTGAACTAGGGCAAGATTGTGAGGAGAAACACAGATGGAACAGACTTTGCAAGGTGTAACAAAAGTGCAAGGTTGACTATAAGTGCATTAGAGATTAGGGGTTAGCCAATAACTAAGGCTGGGAAGGGGGGAGAGGTAGGTGGGGGGCATATAGGCAGAGAGCAGGTGGTGGTGGAAAGGGGGTGATTTGGAGGTGGGGAAGGCAAGGGGTGGAGGAGAAGGGTTTGCCAAGGCCTGACCCCTCCAGAATGCTGGAGACCCTGCCTGCACCAGGTGGAGGTCAAGCATGAACAGGGAGGAAGCAAGTTGTAGGCAGTGGGAGTTAGAACACATCAGGGAGAAAGAGAAAGGGAAGAGAAGGGTCTGCCAGGGCCTGGCCCCTCCAGTAGCTGTGGACATTGCCTGCACAAGTTAGAGGTAGTGCACAACAGGAGGGAAGCCGGTTGTAGGCAGCAGAGGTAGAGCACAACAGGAGGAAGTATCCAGTGGTGGGGAGTAGGCTTCAGAAGGACCAAGAGAGAGGGAGGTTGGAGAGAAGAGTGTCCAAGAGCCAGCCCTTTCAAGAAAGAATGGGGTGGGGTTAGGAGGTGAGGAAGGTGTTTGCCTAGGTTCTGGACCACTCCAGAATGCAAAGAACCTTGCCAGGGGCCTAGGCCAAGCAGTGGTGAGTGGATAGTGAGGGTAAGGTGGTGTACAGATGAGGGAATAGGGAATAGGTGAGAGTAAGGGGGAAAGGAAGGGGTGCTGGACGGAGGATGTAGGGGGAGGGTTTTGCCGGAAAGAGATAGGCGTGAAGCTGAAACAGGCTCATATGGGAACAAGTTAAGGAGGATTGTAGCAGGAGCAGCTAGCAGAAAGAAAGTTATGTAAGGCAGAGGCAAGGGAGTGGGAGGAGGAGGAGGATGAGTGTCGTATTTGAGGTGGACGGGAGTTCCAGATTTTGGAGAAGCAATGGAAGAAGCCTGATTGGCCGATGAGGGTGATATGATGGGGGACTAGCAGGGTACAAGTGTTGGAGGATCTGAGGAAGTGGGAAGAAAGCGGGGGGGAGGGAAGGAGGGAGCATGAGAGTTAGGAAGGAAGTACACCAAGCCAAAGTTTTTTATGAAGGAGGGTGTCAAAGTGATGGAATGCAAGGGAACTGGGGAGAAAGGAGGGATTGGAGGTGTCGTGGGTCACCCTGGAGTCAGGTGCCGAAGCCACTATCTGCACTGCTGAGATACACAGACCTCCAAGAAAGAAGGAAGAAGTGTATAAGGAACTGAGGGAACCTATCAGCATGATGGTAGAAAAGGGAGAAGTGCTGCTGCTGATGGTGGACTTTAATCTGCCAGATGTAGATTGGAGCCTCCCAGCCACTACCTCAGCTAGAAACAGAACCATTCTAGACTCCCTATAGGGGTCATTTCTCAAGCAACTAGTCAGACCACTCTAGATAGGTCAATACTTGACCTAGTGCTCACAAAGAGGGACAGTACTACAGACATCAAGGTGGGATGACACCTGGGGACCAGCAATCACTGTACAGTGTGATTTTTTTTTTCATTTTATTTATTTAAGATTACAGGTTAAGTACACTCGAATTTACATTCCGTTTTCAGGTACAACCTGAAGTCAAGCAAAAAATACGGCATACAAAAATGCACAATTTGTACAATGAAAAAATTCAGAAATAACAATAGTATAGTACAATCATTTACATATACATGTATGTATGTACACATAAGGATGGTGGCAGAGACAAACCATAGAAGCATGAAGATTCTGGACTTCAGGAGAGAAGATTTAAAAAAATGGCTGAATGCCTCAGAGATGGCATAGCAGGGGGATTGTCTGTTTGGGATGGAGGAACACTGGGCCAACTTAAAGCATGACATAGCGAAGGCAAAACACCTCTGCACAAAAGTGGTGAGCAAAAACAGGAGGAAAAAGAGACCACTATGATTCTTGAAGGATGTGGCTGAGAAGGTAAAGGCTAAAAGCATGACATTCAGGACGTAGCTAAACATGTTGTTAATGTTAGTCCCTATTTCTGTCTTAAATGGTTCTTCTGTGACTTTCACTATATTCTGTAAGTAACTGACTTATATTCTTATTGAAATGATTCCTGTATGTATTGTCCTTATGTCTATGTATGTGTACCAGGACCTCCTTGTGAATGAGCTTGCTCAATGGAGTATTTTTCCTGCAATAAACTTGAACTTTTTCCTGCAGTAAACTTGAAGAGTATCCAGAGGGAAGAGAATAGAGAGGTATACCAGAAAAAACAAATGGAAGCAGGGAATTTCGTGTGGGGTGCAAAGGCACAGTGGTGAGTATAGCTAAAGTGGAAACAAAAAGGTACAAGATCATCATACAATACATAAGTGGGAAGAGGAAGACAAGGAGAGGGATTTTGAGGTTAAGAAGTGAGGTTGGTGATGATCAGATAAAAAGCAGATATCCTGAATAGATACTTCTGCTCAGTCTTCACAGTGGGGGTGGGGGCAGACTACATAGAAGCAGTAGGAATACCAGTGACAGGGAGGTAAGCAGAAACACATCTATTCACAGAGGAATGAGTCCTGCGATGACTTGAGAATGTAAAAATAGATAAGGTTATAGGGTTGGACAGGGTAAACCCAAAGGTGCTGAGGGAGCCCATCGAGGTACTGGTTGTACCTCTTATGGCCTGATTCAACAAATCACTAGAAACAGGTGTAGATCCAGAGGACTGATGGAGCACTTCATAAAAGTGACAGCAGGGAGAAGGCTGGAAACTATAGGCCGGTCAGATGGGTCAGTCTAACATCAGTAGTGGGGGTGTTAATGGAGACTCTTTTAAAGAATGGGTAGTGGAGTATCTTGAATATATGACTCGAGACAACATGGACTCATGGGGAGGGGGAAGGTCATGTTAGACAATCCTGAATGATTTATTGAACTGGGTCACAGGGAACTAGATCAGGGTGGGACAGTGGAAATTGCATACTTAAGGTTCAGCAAGGCCTTCAACACTGTACCTTATAAGAGGCTAATAAGGAAACTGCACAGTAGAGCTATGAGGAATATAAAATTCCACTGTCAGAATAGCTGTGGAATGGCAATTCTGCTTCTGAAATGCTTTGCGGAATTTATTTTTAAATTCCACTGAATTTTGAGAAACTTTTCAATGCAAACTGCAGAATAATTTTTCGTGGATCATGCAAACCATGGAATAATTTTCCATGGATTGTGGAAAAAGAATCTGTGGTATATGTAAACTGTGGATTTTTATTCCACTAAAAATATTTAGCATTAGGAATTTCAAAATTCTGCAAATGATTGAAATTAGCAGCATTTTCTTAAATTCCATGGAATTCCATTTTGTTGTAAATTCAACATTCCTCAAAGCTCTACTGGGCCATTCAGTGATAGTAAACTGGGTACAGAACCAGTTCTTGGATAGGTGACAGACAGTAGTGGTAAAAGACAATCACTCTAATGAGCAGAAAATGTGTAGCGAGGTACCTCATGGCTCAGTATTGGGACATATTCCCTTCAATGTCCTTATAAGCAACATTGCATGACCGCTACAAGGTAAGGTATACCTCTTTTCAGATTACACAAAAAGCTGCAATAGTGCAGATACGCCATACTGTGGGGGGGGGGGAGAATGAGTAGAGCTCTGATGAAACTCGAGAAGTGATCAAGGGTACAGCAGCAAGGGTTTTATGTGATAAAAAAGTCATGCACCTGGGGCTCAGAAACCCAGTGGCAGTGTCCAAAATGGTGTGAGAGGTATTGACAGTCAGCAAACAGGAAATCGGCCTTGTGATTTACCTCAATGTGGCAAGACAGTGTGATAAGGAAGTGGGCTGGACCAGCAGGATGCTGGGGTACATAGGCAGGGGAATCACAAGTAGGTGATAGGTAGTTTTAACACTCCATAGGTCATTGTTTAGAAGACTCCACTTTAAGTACTATCTCTAGTTCTGAAGACTATATTTCTGGAAGGAAATAGACGGGGCGGAGGCTGTCCAGAGTAGTGCAACTAAAATGGTTCAGGGACTGCATCATAAGCCCTCTGAGGAGAGACTGAGAGATCTCAATATGTGCACCCTGGAAGAGAAGAGGGAGAGGGGGAACATGATAGAGACCAGTAAGTACCTCATGGGGTTAGTAAAGTAAAGGAGGGAAGTATTTTTCACAAAACATGAAGTACAAGGGGGCATATAATGAAGATGGAAGAGAGAAATTTAAGAGGGATGCAAGGAAGTACTTCATTGAAAGAATTGAGGACATTAGAATAGACTATCAGCAGAAGTGATAAGGGCAAAAACAGTGGTGGGCATTAAGCATGCATGGAATAGGCACAAATGAATCTTGTTAGGAAAGAAAGGGGGAGTAGCTGGAGATCATGTAGGGTCTGTGGTAACAGTATAGACAGGGATAAAATGGGCAGACAGGGTGGGCCTATAGGTCATTATCTGACAACAAACTCTGTTTCAGTTTCAATGCTATATTTGAACACGCTTTTAGTACTTGCAGTGGGCATCAAGCATGTTTGAATATTTCAGAATTAGCTCCAGGCACTAATTTGCTGCAGAGGTCCTGAGTTTAGGGGAGGAATTTCTAAGTTTCCAATATGCTGTTCCAGGTGTTTGGATGAATGTCCATTCATATAATGTTTCTCTGTCAATATTTTAAATATCACATCTTGGTATGGAAAACTTTTTTTATGGTGCCGTTCACATTAAATTGTAACACCAATGGCCTGCTTTAGCATTCCCCATTGAGTTGCATATAGAATGTGTTACTATGTTCAGTAAAACATCTTGAAAAAACTGTCACTTAAGAGTTGCAGCTCAATTTTACATTGCATTGTGACAAAACTGCAGGTTCAGTTGAGTCAAAAACATTGTATAATAGTAGCCCTTGAGTAGTGTGTGTGTAAAAAATCCACACAATGTGAGTTGCCAATGCATTGCTAGCTTTAAAACAGTACAAAGCCAACTAAAGAAAAGGAGGAAACGACTCAGGAAGGGGGTGATAGTGGACTGAAGGAGACCAGGACTGTGTAAAAACAAACATAACAAGTTAGTTTGAGGGGATTTCAGGTAACAGTAGAGGCTAGAAAGGCAGGGAGGGATAGAGAACACAGGGAGGGAGATTCTAGGGGAAAGAAGGTAAGAAGGACCATTAATGCTAATATACAGAGCAATAGGAAAAAATCCAGACTTGTAGGTTATCATGGCAGAGAATAACCTTGATATAGTAGTCATAATGGAATCAAAGTGCAGTGACCACCATGACCAGGACATGACCATACAAGGTACTTTCTGCTTAAGAAGGAAAGAGCAGGGACTAGAAGTTGCATTATGTGTGAAGGATAGAATAAAAGCCAAAGAGGTATAGGGATACCAAAAGGAGGAGAGCTGGAAGTGCTGAGTCATTGTGGAGGCAGGTTCTTGGACCACCATCCATACCAAGGCAATGTACAAACCTCCAGCACATGGGGAAGAGATGGATGGAGCACTGGGGTAAGCCATCATCAGAATGTCATGTAAGGAGTAGGTGCTGCTAGTTGGATACTACAATCTGCCATATCTGGAATGAAACCTTTGGCAAGAAGCAGGGCCATCCTTGACTCTTTAGAAGGGGCTTATCTCACGCAGCAAGTCAAAGAATCTGCCAGAGACAGGCCAGTGTTGTACTGGTGCTTATCAACAGGTACGGCATTGCAGAGGTAAATGGGCAGTCTCCTAGGTACCAGAGATCACCCTACAATGTGGCTCAAGGTAAGGACAGGAGCAGATTCGAGCCACACAAGGATGAGGGTCCTGGACTTCAGAAGGGCAGATTCTAATGGCAGAGTGCATCAGAAATTGCCTCAAAGGGTGGGACTGCCAGGGAGGAGTACAGGCATAGTGGGGAGATTAAAGAAGGGCATCAGTAGGGCAACCAAGCTTTGCCTAAAGGGAGTAACCAAAAGCAAAAAGAAGCAGACCGTTATGGCAAGAGTGATGAAAGAAAAAAGGGTGGCATTGAAAGGTAAAAAGAAACGCAGAAGAAAGAGGTCATCAAGGTATATCAATCAAAGTAGAAGAAAGCGGGCAAGGCAGTTAGGGATGTAAAAGTGTAGACAGTGGAAAGTGTTGCCAGATGGGTCATTAAAGAGGATAAGACCTTTTTTTGGTATATAAGTGAGAAAAGGGAAAGCATGGTTAGGGATAGTGAGGAACAGATGGATAGAAGGAGAAGACTGCAAAGAAAGTGACCAAGAAAACGCTGACATCTTAAGCAGGTACTTGGACTTTTAGCAAGATGGCTGTTTGAAAGAAAAGTTCCTCATCTTGGCACAAACTCTACAGTAAACTCATCTTCCAAAATCTGAATTTGCATACTGTGCCACAAAATTTCATTTTGTTTTGTTGGCCTGAATCAAAATATACCTTTTATATCCCAGCAGAATTTTACCAGCTGTTCCTTTCAGTACTTACTGTAACACCAAACTATATGACACTTACACCTCTGCATCTCATCAGGGTGCCATTCCTCCATCTAGAACTCAAGGTTTTATCACACACCTCCTCCTGAAACTTGACAAGCTCCTACACTCCCCATGAATTACACACCTATCTCACCTTTAAATGTTTATGTAAAATTTCTAACCAAAATGTTAGCCTTCAACTGGAAAGAGTTATCCATGACTTAGTGAAACATCATCAAACTGGCGTTTTTTAAGGAAGGTTGGCTATCAACAACCTCCAAGCTGTTATAAATGTAATATGGGCTACAGCCAGACAGAATAAGCCTGCAGTGTTGGTCAGCAGTGGCAAAGAAAAGACCTTGATTTTGTGGAGTGGGATTACCTGTATCATGCGATTGTGGCAATGGGTTTTGGTAGAAATTTCAGGCATCAGATTAAACTTCTGTATACCAATCCTACAGCACCAGTACTGACAAATAACCTGATCTCCACCAGCATACTACTCAGTAGAGGAACAGGACAAGGCTGTCCAATCTTGCCCACACTTTACTTAATTGCAATTGAGCTGTTGCTCTATAAAATTCACCATGTAACAGACAAAGAAGACACAAACCTAGGGGGCACGCAGCATAAGACATTCACCTATGCCGCTTATCTGCTCCTTGCTATCTCAAAGCCAACAACATCTTTCCCACAGACTCTAAAATTACTGAATGAGTTTGACCAGCTCTCTGGATTAAAAGTGAAAATATTAAAGGCCCGATTCTCAAATGCATGGCACAAGTCACGCCATAGGCAACTTGCACCAAATGCCAATGCACCAGGAACCCTGCTCCCTATTCTTTATCGGGCTGAGTCCCCGTGGCTAAGTTCTATGACTTGCAGCAACCCAAGCAGTGTGCCAAAGGGAGGGCACACCTGAACAGGGTGCCACAAGCCTGCCACAATGCCCACTAACAGGGCGCAAGCACCCCCCAGCCCCGATCCCCCAAAGTGTTAATACACCCCCATGCCCCGATCCCAGCAAATGTACATCAGTAGCCCCCCTTCCAGCCCCAAACCCCAAAGTGACACCAAATCCCCACTGGGCTATCCCCCCAAGTCCTAATCCCTGATCCAAGAAGCCATTATTCTCTTCTGTCTTGCTAAAATGTACATATTTGTGCGCATTTGTTATTAACATTAGCCCTTGTGGCCTAGTGGCCCCACACCCCATAACAGCAGCTGTCATTCACGGAGTGCATACTAGTAGCAGTCTGCGCTCATACAGAGTTCAATCGGTGGATGGCTGCGGTCATGAGAGGTGGGCAGTGCTAGTCGCCAGCTGGGTACGGGTCAGGGGAAGGGGTGGTCTGGCACTGCCGGGTGGGGAGGAGGGGGCCACTTGACCAACAGGTCTACTGTTAATAACAGATGTTCACAAATATGTACATTTAGCAAGACAGAAGAGAATAATGACTTCGTGAATCAGGACTTGCTGGGCATAGCCCAGCAGGGCTTCAGTCATTCCTTCGGGGATCGGGGCTGTGGGGGGGGGTGATAGCCCATAGGGGCTTACTTATTGGAATATCGGGGATTGGGAATTGGGGGGGCTGATGTGTGATGGTGGTGCAGAGGGCTGTAGGGGTCATATTCACTTGGTTACATTGGTGCAACTCCCAGTGGATGGAAACCTGTACTTACACCAGCTCATAGCTGGTGTAAATGTACTTTGACAGATGTCCTCTGAGGGTTGTTTGAGAATACCAAAGTAGAGGTTGCAGCAGATACCCTTTGGGAAAAGGGCACTGCTGCTTCTGTAAACCCCCTTGTGCTATGTCACACTGGAGATTTGGGCTCAACCATGGTGAAAGCCTGCTTTGGCGCATGCAGCCTGTGGTTTGCCACAGGCTGTTTTTTAGAATAGCAATTGGTGTATCTTTGGATGCAAGGTACCACTTGCATCAGAAATGTTTGGCACATGCACCTTGCATCACTCTAAGGGCTTTGAGAATCGGGGCCTAGATTTTCTCCCGCTCAGATTAAATACCTGACCAAGACTATCTTCACAGACTTCAGATGCATGATGGACCTTAATATTAATCCCCCATTAAATCGCTGAGAGACTGATTTCAATAGGTGGAAATAAACTCAACCTTGTCTTTGGAGGGAAAATAGATGCATATAAACTGATGGCCTTCCCCAAAATTCTATTTTGTTTTAGCAACCTCCCCTTAGTACAGTAATTCTGGAATCTAAATACCAAAGGATGTAACAATTTTTTCCTATCAATTCTCTTGGAAGGAACAAAAAATAATAGATTCAACATCATGAAACTAAGGGCCTCCCAACAGTGTGTGTGTGTGTGTGTGTGTGTGTGTGTGTGTGTGTGTCTGGGGGGGGCTCCCTTACAAGTGGACTTATCATCAAGCCTAATGAATCAAACATAATTTTTGGTGCTTTACTCCAGTCTCATACAAACTCCCTGAATGGAGGAAGCTGGTGCCCTGTGGGGTAAAGGCAGTGCCTAAGCAGGGAAGGAACAGCCCAGCAATATCCCTTCTATTATATTTGCCAGTAAAGTCTGGCAATCATTAATATGTCATGTAGGGAAAACTGAACATAACTTGAGAAAGTGAGAACCACTATGGTGAATTCCCAATGTTGTCATAGATGGAAAACCGATTCAGTGGATCCCATAGTTAAGTAAAGGGATCATCAGGCTTAGACACTTAATGGATCCAGACACAGGAATAATCCATACTTTTCAAATTCTGGCAAGTCGATATAATCTCCCGAAAACAGACCTTTAATGTTGAGTGCAAATCAGGCAGGCCAGCAGCTACTACACAAAAATTAAGAGTAAAAAGTGGCCCATTACAAGTGCTGTTCTCTACCTGTGCCTCAAATCTTAAGCAGCTGGGGCAGAAGTGTATTGATACCTCCTTTACCCTCATTGCCCTCTACTACACAAGCAGACTGGGAACTGGCCCGCAATGTCTCTCTATCTGATGCAACCTGGGGCACTCTCTTATGCATAGCACATACAGCACAGAGAGGCCACAGGTATCATTTAATACTATATATATATATATATATATATATATATATATATGAAATCATTGCAAAGAACTTCGTTAATGAATCAGTTAGGGTTGATGTCACAGTGAAAATAATTTTGGAAATTCAATGTTAGGACTAACCCCCACCACCACCAACCCATCCCACCTCCCCATCTTCCACACACCTACAGATGTTGGGGCGTGCCATGGGGTCATTAGGTCTGTTGGCGTGTGGAGGATGGGGTTGGGGTGGGGTGGTAGGAGGGTTAGCCCTAACATTGAAGTTCCAAACTTTTGTCACTGTGATATCAACCCTAACTGATGCATTAACAGAGTTTTCTTGCAATGAATTTCCCTTATTTTTGAGAAAGGGTAATGTAAGTGGTTAGTGGTATGTGTTTGTGGGAGTACGGGCCTCCGGGCCCTGCACTCCCATTTACACTTAAATATGGAGCCATACAGCAGACCCATAGTACTCTAAAGTAACCCTTGTAACACTTATTTGGCAATATCTCAGTAACCATAGCAGCTATGAAAAAAATTCCAGTGTAGGTGTAATCTATGACTTCGAAACTTCTTTACAAGCTTAGTCCACCTGAAGGTGGACTAAGCTGTGGGTAGCAAAAATCTGTATCACAAATCGTTTTCCAAATGTGGGCACTACAATGTTTTCCTATGGGAAATTTCTCAATTTTGTAATGCTGTAACTATGGGCCCATTGAATAGTTTGGGACCAAACCACTAAAAGGCTCATATGTAGGACCAGGGCTTGCCATCCTGCAAATTTCAGTCCAAAAACACAATCCACTTTGGCACAATGAAGTGGCAAACAAAACAACATATGGGACAATGTTGTGGAGTATTGTTTTTGCGACAACAAAAATGTTTTCATGGCATTCCTATAGCTTACAATGGAACGTTTTCATGCACAAAAAGGTGTCTCACAGAAAAAAATGTTTTTGTTAACGTTTTTGTGAAAATGAATTTCCCTTATTTTTGAGAAAGTGTAATGTAAGTGTAATGTAAGTGGTTAGTGGTATGTGTTTGTGGGACCCGTGTCCGGGTGAACCTGTTTCAGCACTTTGTACACGTAGATCGAGTAACTCTCCTTGCGGCTCTTTCTGCACTTCTTGATGTCCTTTTTGGCGGGCTTCTTCACCACTTTCTTGGAGCCCTTCTTGGGCGCTGCAGGCATACTGGGATCAGGCATTGTCTACAGATTTCCTCAACACTAACTCAAAACAAAATGAGAAAATAAGAAAAGCGCCAGTATATATAACATCTGTTTAAACCCGCCCTCAAACCTCCACCATTCACGAACGGCATGCAAATAAGGGCTTGAGAAGGTCCATTTTCATTTGTCCTTTATTTCCACCTATCAAAGGCCAGATATGTTTTTTCTTCACCAAACTCTCGCGCCCATCTCTCGTTCCACCAATAACACTCGACATGCTAATTTCTAGCCTGTCTACTATTTCGGTTGTGTAAGCAAAAGAAGCGCCTACAGACACTGAACCACCCAGTCTCTGACAACAGATCCCTTTCAGCAGTTTTGAAACTGGAGAGTCTTTGTTTAAACTCTGAATGCCAGTGCTTCAGTAATTCGTTAACTTACAAACACTTCCAGCTCTGCAGTTTACATTCTGATGGATTGCGAGGCACACCGTCCCGAGTAGTGCTATACTGCAACCCGTGGTCGGATCATCTCGGCATTTGTCAGAAAGCCTGAGAGGAACAGCAGGTGTCCTAATCATGAACCGAGGGACCGAGAGGCTCTGAGTGCTCTGCCGTCCAAGAGGGCCAGGATCTCAGGGTTGCAGCGGCAGGGAGGGACACAGCTGTGTGCACTCCCTGCATTAACGGTTCGTTTGAAAAAGCCTGCGCTGTTCGCTGATTGGTTGGTTATCAAATGGCCCCCTACTGCTGCTGATCAGATCCAGAAATAACGGAGGGAACATAAAAAAATATCTACATAAATCACTTACTGAATGAAGCGCCCTCCTCCGAGGAGCCCGGAGGTCATGAGGGCTGCTCGCTGAAGCCCTCCCTGCCAAAGAAAAGCCCCAAAGCTGCTGCCTAGAATGAACCCCCCCTTCCCCGAGGAGCCCGGAGGTCGCGAGGGCTGCTCGCTGAAGCCCTCCTTACCAAAGAAAAGCCCTGAAGCTGCTGCCTAGAATGAACCCTCCTCCCCCGAGGAGCCTGGAGGTCACAAGGGCTGCTCGCTGAAGCCCTCCCTGCCAAAGAAAAGCCCTGAAGCTGCTGCCTAGGTAAAAAAACTCCTCCTTGCTGCAGTCACTACTGTTGGTCCCTATGGAGCAAGCCTAGGCTGAGGACAGTTTGAATCCTGCTTCTGGCACCTTTTTTCTTGCTTGTATTACTGCTCCTGAAGTAAAAGGAACCGAAAAGTGATCTTTCTCGGTGCTTAAGTGGGGACAGAATTATTTTACCACTGCATAACCAGAACTGTAGAATTTACTGAAAAGTGTATTGTATGTGTAGATGTATGCAGAACTGACCCTGTAAAACAGCGTGAGCCTGAATTAACTGTCCAAGGGCTGTTATTTTGTAATTTGTACCACAGATGAGCCCTAAGCTAATTGCTGTTCACTACCTCTTCCCGAACCTGCCGCCTAACGCTAATCTGATCTCCCCTACCTGCCTATTTAACCAACGCTCTTGCTCCCTCTCCTGCGGTATGAACCCCCTCCCGAGGGAGCCTGGAGGTCATGGGGCTGCTGGCTGAAGCCACCTCCCTGCTAAAAAAGCCCGAGAAGCTGCTGCCCTGGGTAAAAAACTCCTCCTTGCTGCAGTCGCGACCATTGGTCCTGGGGAGCAAGCCTAGGCTGAGGACAGTTTGAATCCTGCTTCTGGCGCCTTTTCTTGCTTATTACTGCTCCTGGTAAAGGAACTGAAAAGTGATCTTTCTCGGTGCTTAAGTGGGGACAGAATTATTTACCACGCATAAACAGAACTCAGAATTTACTGAAAAGTGTATTGTATGTAGATGTATGCAGAAGTGACGCTGTAAAACAGCGTGAGCCTAATTAACTGTCCAAGGCTGTTATTTTGTAATTTGTACCACAGCTGGGCCCTAAGCTAGTGCTGTTCTACTCCTCTCTTCCCGAGCCTGCCCGCCCCCAATGCTAATCTAATCTCCCCTCTACCTGCCTATTTAACCTGCGCTCTCTCTCCCTTTCCTGCAGAAATAACGGAGGGAACATAGAAAAATATCTACATAAATCACTTTCTGAATGAAGCCCCCTCCCCTGAGGAGCCCGGAGGTCACGAGGGCTGCTCGCTGAAGCCCTCCCTGCCAAAGAAAAGCCCCAAAGCTGCTGCCTAGGTAAAAAACTCCTCCTTGCTGCAGTTGCAACCGTTGGTCTCTGTGGAGCAAGCCTAGGCTTAGCCCCACCGAATGCTATGCGTTCGGCTCCCCACCGCCCCCACCACCACCCTTGGTCAGCACTCCTTTATATAGCTATAGAGACATGGGGTGCCAGAACCAATCAGCCAACGTTTCCATTTGCAGGTTATATCTCCCTAGCACTAGAGGGAGCCTGCACTCTAAACCAATGTTCTCTGCTGTAAAACCACACATAACCATGATCCTTGCAATGCTTTGAATCCTCCTGCTACGGCACCCACCATCCACCTTAGATCCCTTTATATCACCCACAGACGTGCCCCTGCCTGACTCCCAGCCCCTCCACACAGAGTATCCCTATTATCACACAACTCACAGCCCATCCACCCATCAGCCCATCTCCCCTAACCCATTCCGAACACTGGACCACCACACTACCCCCACCCACCCACCTCCAATACACAACCCTCTGTACCATGAACTCTATCACCAATGGTCACTCTCCTCTCTAGCTTCACCAGCACTAATCTCACTCCCCCATCCCATGCACCATCCATCTGAGGTCATGGCAACTGCAAAAACGTCCCACCCACAGCAACCACAGCCCTATGAGGCATCTACTTACCCTACTTCTCCTGCTGTCAGGAAATGTGTACCCAAACTCTGGGCCGGGCAATGCTGCCACACCTCGGCCCACCCCTGGAAAAGGTCTCCGAATTGCATTTATGAACATATGTAGTCTACCCAAGAAAAACTGCAGCACTCCAATGCTGGGTTGCACAACATTCCCCAGACATTCTTATGCAAGTGGAAACCTGGCTCTCCCAGTTTACACCTGACTCAGCTGTCTCTCTCCTAGGTTTCACCCTGTTCAGGGCTGATCAGATGGACAAGCGTGGAGGGGTTGTGCAATCTTCTTGCGTGACTCCGTTCTAGGCCATGCACTCCCAATCCCTGAGATCAACCATGGGGCACAAGCCATTACTCTGAAAATCACCCCTCACCCCGGTCATGGCCCCTATACCTAACCATGGCCTACATACCCCCTCGTACAGAAAATATAGCAATCTGCTCCCTCATAGACTATCTATCCACCTTTCCACAAAAGGCTGAACAACTAATCTTGGGAGACCTAAACACCAACTGGCTCAGTCCCTCATCTGATAATATAAAGGACGAGCTTGCAGTCCTTGACCTGTCTCAATTGGTCACTCAGCCCACCAGACTTAACCAAGCTAAAGGAACTAGCTCCCTCCTTGACATAGTTCTCTCTAATCGGCCACACAAGTTGGAATCGGTAAAAGTCCTAGTGGACTCAATTAGCGATCACTCCCCTGTCCTCTGCTTCTGGTCCTCCCCCACACTCAGCCCTGAGTACTGCAGCACCCCTTGATGTAGATTTCTCCCCAGGGGCCTTGACAACCTCAAGTGTCACCTCGCACAAGTCGACTGGACCCCAATCACCCTTGCATCTGACATAAATACTGCCCTAACCTATCTCACTAGCGCCTTCAGCAATGCCTGTGACCTATTTGCTCCCATCACCACATCTAGTCCAAAAAAACGGGCTGCTGCATGGATATCCCCTGCACTGATCCAGCAACTAAAACAGAGGGACAACCTTTGGCACACTGCAACTGATTCTGGTAGAGCGGCGGACAGTCAAGCCTATAGAGCAGCCCGCAACTGATGCACCTGGGCCATCAAACAAGCAAAAGCTAGACACTATCAGGCTGCTTTGACATCCTCCTGGGGCTCTGCCAGAGCTTTCTGGGATAATATAAAAGAACTGAATGGCAAAACCCGCTCCCCCCCTCAGATTGTTATCAATGGGGCAGTCTCGACAGACCAAACATGCATTGCAGACTGCCTTAACAAAACTTTCTCAGACCTAAGCGCAGTTCTCCCTGCCCAATTCTTTGACCCTGCCCCCCCGTCCACCCACAACCCTACCTCCCGGCCCCTATTCCACTTCCGAACAATCTCACCCCATGATGCCAAACCTTTCCTACTAAAAGCATTCACCTCTCACAACCCGAGTAGTGACCCTCTTGACTCCAGGATACTCCGCCTCATGCTGGATGTCATGCTAATCCCCCTCACAAATGTCATTAACAGATCCCTATGCCTTGATCAATTCCCGGAAGCATGGAAACAGGCTGAAATCACCCCCATCCATAAGTCTGGGGACTGAACACTACCAAATAACTACAGGCCCATCTCCATCCTCCCCCCCCTCCAAAGCCTTGGAAAAAATAGTACCCACACAGCTCATAGAATACCTATCTAAATATGACATTCTATGTCCTGAGCAACATGGGTTTCACCCAGGCCTCAGCACATCCACAGCCCTTCTGGAATTCTCCCACCATATACTCTCTGTGCTTGATGATGGGCAACTTGCAGGGGCAGTATTCATCGACCTATCCAAGGCCTTTGACACTGTGTGCCACCCCTGCTGATAAACTCCCTTAGCCAGCTGGGATTCTCATCTGGCCCACTGAACTGGTTCTCAAGCTACCTACACAACAGATCCCAAAGAGTCAAGCTAAATATGACCTTGTCCACCAACCTACCAGTACGCTCAGGGGTCCCACAAGGCTCCATCCTTGGACCCTACCTTTTCAGTCTCTTCCTATACACCCACCCAAGCTCCTGCTCCAACAAAATACTTCTTTATGCAGATGATGCAGTGATCATAGCATCGCACTCGGACCCACTCCTGCTCCAAAGTGCACTGCAACGCAGCTTCCACCAAGCAGAAAAATGGTTCAGTAACCATTGGCTAGTCCTAAACCTGAAAAAAACAAAATCAATGCTTTTCGCACACTGGCAAAACAGCGCCAAGGATTCTCCCCTGCTCATCACCCCCAGCACACTCCACCCACTTGAACAGGTAACAACATACAAGTACCTGGGCATCACTTTTGATGCAGGCTTTACCTTCCACACCCATTTAAAAGCCCTGTCATCAGCCATGAACTCCAGGATTGGGCTCCTCTACCGCCACAAAGACTGCCTCCCAGAATTTGCCTTAAAACTGGCCATCACCTCATCTGTGTTGTCACTGGCTGACTACAGACTTCCAATCTACGCAGCTGCAGACCCCACCACCCTCCCTAAAGTCCAGACCTCTATTAACAAAGCCTGTAGGCTCCTGACCAGCGCCCATAGCAGAACTCACACATGCCTGCTATACTCTGCCACAAACATTCTCACACTTGAGAAACGGCTGAAATACCACACCTGCCTGCTGGCTAAAAAGACCCTGTCTGGGCTATGCCCCCCATGGGTTTCTGCATCCCTGCAACCAGCCACCCGGCTTGTGCTAACCCATAACTCCACTAAAGCCACCTTCCTAGTACCCAGAGCTAGGATCTCTCTTTGCCAAAGATCCTTTCATCATAAAGCTCCGGCCTGGTATAGCTCCCTCCCAGAGGGAATCACAGAAATTTCCAGGACTGGCCTGTTCAAAATAGCCCTCCGAAAACACATTGTTGACAGTCGGTGCTGTAACTACCAGTAGTGGAACTGAATTCTGTCTAAGCTAGTCCCCCTCAGACTTAACTGGGTTCCACAGACGACTAAGCACTGGTTTCTAGATCTGAGTATGACTCTTCATGGATAACTATAACAACTGTGTTAGTTTAACGATGCTTGCATCTCACCTGTATGTAACCTCTGTCTAAACGTCACTTACTTGTTGTCCACCCTCCTTGCGATGAGGTACCTTTGTAAATGAGCCTCTGACTCAAAGGTTGTAAAACTGATTATTCTAATAAAATAAATAAATAAATATTCCCATAAGCTACAATGGGACATGAACAACTTGCATAACTTTTGAACAGATTAATATTTTTTCACCAAATCCTCTAAAGGCACCAGTTTAACCCAGACCACATATAGACATGCAGATTTGAATCCACTCTGATGCATTCTTCAGTCCATTATGCCTGACCGGAAAAGGCACAAAAGTTGGCTAATTTTCATATATCGGACATGCTACAGTTCTGCAACCTTACATTCAACTGGAACTAAACTTTCCAGTTCCAGAGATCTGTGGTTAGATGCAGTGCATGCAAAATTTCAGGCAAATCGGACACATGGCTGCAGAGTTATTAAAGTGCAAAATTTGGGGTTTAACATTGAAGTTTCTGCACAACCTTAACTATACCTGCTCTACCAGGTAGGTATAACATGTATATATATATATATATATATATATATAAAATGCAAAAAAATGTGTTACTGCATCAATAAGGATTCCTATCATGCCTTTGATAGTATGGAAATATGACATTAGGGTGTACAACCATAACAGCACACCCAGACTCACAACACAGTTACACACATTGCTAACCTACAGAACTTTCACTGCAACAATTACAATAGCTTATGTTACACACACTCATAATGGTCAGCACTTTTAATCCAACTCATGCCCCTAACTGCCAACCAATCACATACCAACCGTCACTCCCATTCACAAAACAAAGCACAATCCCACAGAACAAAGCATACTAAACTGACTACAAAGACAAATAAAACTAACACGTGTCCCCTATTATATAAATCGAACACATAATGTGCAGATCATAGGCTATGGAAAATATTCCCACTCCTGCATCATGAGGCATGGATAGGATACATCTAAGTGTCTGAACTAGTACTACAAATGACAGAATAACCCACCTATGAGCAACAGAAACACAACAAAACAGTAGAGATAAAGTATAGTGAACAAGTGTTTCCTTTCAGTCATTCATTCCCCTGACTTGAAACTGGCTGTTCTGTTGAACGTATATCACAGAGATCATCTGTTGCAAACTTGTGGTAAAGCAGCACAGTTCAGAGCCCATTTCATGCAGTACTGACTGGTTCTGCTACAGAAGAGCAACTCTTGAGTACTCAGCTTGAGTGTGCATGCACATTTCCTGCAGCATACTATTAAAATTCTGAGTTAGAGACTCAAACCCATTTTGTATAATTTGTTTGATGTCCTGAAGAGTCCTTCACATCTCCAAATCTGGTACTGTCACAGAAGAAAGCAGGGACAAAAAGGGAAGTAGTGCCATGGGCAGAAATATAACCTGTCATAGATTGCGAAGAATAAAGGACAGATAGGTTATTAGGTGTCATAGTAAGTACTGTCCTACTCATCACGTGCTATGGTTGTACCCCACAGCTTGAATCTGTGTCTCTTAAACTGCAAAAATATGCTCCACTGTCTCCTGAGAAACTACCATATTGGTGGTGTCCATAGGTTCACAGACTGCTTTTCCTGCTACTTCTTTCTGTGATCTGGACCCATCTTCCATGGGAGTTTCACCTCTCTTCTTCAAACATATAAGAGATAATAGTTTACATGATGTTCGACCTATGTAGCATTCATATATATACAAAAACAATATATATATATATATATATATATATATATTAGAGGAAAAAACTCCATTTAAGACATTAGTTGGGTTGTTCCACAGCGACAAAAGTGAGGAAATTCGCTGTTAGGGTTGAAACCCTAACTCAATTCACCCCCCAGCACCACACACACACAGACAGACACACACATTCAAGCATGGGGAGGACCAAGTCAACACAACCAATGACAGACATCCAGCAGCAGGTGACAGAAATAACAAACAATTGTCTAAATGTACTACGAGACATCCCCACCCACCTGACCGGTACTGCATGCTCAGTGGAGATCAACAGCAAAACTGAGGCCATGTACACCAAACGTACATCCCTGATTGCAGCTGCACAACGTACCACACTTAGTAGTTGCATGGCCTTACCTACCGATGCCCACACCACACCACAGCTGGTACTGTGCCGTTATTCAATATAAATGCTGAAGGTGCATGATGACAGTTGTAGAAAGGTTTTAACACTACTGAGTATACATTAATTAAGAGAAGCACATAAATTAACTACAAGACACTAGCATGCTCAAGATAAAAGTAGTGATACATTTAGTAGGCGATTTACATAGTAGTACATTTACTGCAATGGTTTACTCAACATAGAGAGGCTGATGTAAATGTATGGAAAAGCATTGCCTGTTCAACGCTGTGAAATTGGTACTGCCAGTATCACATGCATTCTTACTGATGAAGATGTACTGCTGATGTACATACATAGACCTTCAGTGTGTTTCAATATTAAAGATGCAGTAAGTATTCTTTGTAAGAAAGATTGTAATTGCATGGATCAGGCCAAGCAACTTCTAAATATCATAGCACTACTGAGCCAACAATGATGTACCTGTATCGGACATGTATATAGGATAGATTTTCCTGTAGGCACTTACTGAGTATGTTGTACCTGATAAAGACAATCTCATTGCATCTGTGATGACTAACTTATTCAAATAGTAATACATTGCTATTGTTGCAATGAGTGATCTATGCCACTTATGGACACAGTGTGATTTTTTAACAGTTGTTTCATACTCAGGCTGTATGCCTACTGTTTGGGTTTGCAACACTTCTGTCACTGATGCTATCAAAGTGATAACTATGTTAATTCTGCTACAACAGGAATCAAGTAGGTATGGTGTAGATATAAACAGAATGTCTTTTAGTATTGATTTAACTCATAATGGGGTAAGTGTACTAGGACAGCAGGGGTTATCCTCTATCACTGAGTCTGTCAGTTACAATCACACTAGGGTTTCGATGACTGTGATGATCAAGTTACACTGTTTGTCTTCATGAGTTCATATTCATAGCCATTCTCCAGTAACTAGACAGTGTATGGTGTAACTGGGTGGGACACTGTGTTGCAAAGCTGCTGCAGTGCCTAGCAGAGGGGAGAGTATCTACTCATAAAGACAATTAAGCAATAAGGCATGACCAACAGTTATGTTAAATGGTCTGTTAATCACCCTGTAGGGGTTTAATGTTCAATGAGGCATATCCGAGTGCCACATGTCGCTAGACAGTGATAAACTGACCATTAACATAATACCTGGGAGTGGCTTATTGCTATCATAATAAAACTGTTTTTTAAACAACATTAAACCATGTTCATCATATGGTTAGGCTCTACATGTATGTTAATAAAAACTAAACATAAGGCTGTTACAATGTTTACAGTCAATTAGAAAGCTGCATTTCTCAAACCCTTGTTATAATCAGAGATATTATACCTGTACAACTCCTTGGTTTTGCTTAACTCTATTGCTCAGGTGGGCCACCACAAGTGGTGTGGTGTGGTGTGGGGCATCGGTAGGTAAGGCCATGCAACTACTAAGTGTGGTACGTTGTGTGCAGCTGCAATCAGGGATGTGTACGTTTGGTGTACATGGCCTCAGTTTTGCTGTTGATCTCCACTGAGCATGCAGTACCTGGTCAGGTGGGTGGGGATGTCTCGTAGTACATTTAGACAATTGTTTGTTATTTCTGTCACCTGCTGCTGGATGTCTGTCATTGGTTGTGTTGACTTGGTCCTCCCCATGCTTGAATGTGTGTGTGTCTGTGTGTGTGTGGTGCTGGGGGTGAATTGGAGTTGTTTCAACCTAACAGCCAATTCCTCACTTTTGTCGCTGTGGAACAACCCTAACTGATGCATTAAACGGAGTTTTTTGCCATGAATATCCTGTCTTTTTCAGAAGTATCACTCAGCATACTACATGATTTATAGTCCTAAGAATAGTGCACATACATATAAAACAATGTTCCAGTATCAGAAATATTTCAACTGTTGTGGTTGCATTTACTGTCATTGTCTTAATTACTTTATTAATTGTCATTTGTCATTCTCATTCCATGTAGTAGTTTTAATGTTAAAGTGTCTTAATCATTTTGTTTGTGAGCACATATGTTAATTTAAAAATGTGCATAACTAAAAGACAATATGACATGACATGGACACTAATTAGTTCATGTACTGAACAAATGGATATGCTACTATAGTAACTTGAGATTTCATAGAGTGCTTCCACTACCAACTGAGGTGGTACCATCAATCATGTGAACAGCGGTGGAAGAGGTTTGTTGTACTGAATACATATACTGGACCACCAGGGCTATGTTCGGGGGTTTACTGCTTACATCCCAAAAACGGGAGTTTCGGTCCACTGGATCACCAGGGCTATGTTCGGAGGGGGTTTACTGCTTACATCCCGCGAACGGGAGTTTTGGTCCACTAGACCACCAGGGCTATGTTCGGTGGGCAGCTTTACTGTTTACATCCCTTGAACGGGAGTTTCAGTCCACTACACCACCAGGGCTATGTTCGGCGGGGGGGTTGTATTTCACACTGATACACCCTGCAATCAGCTTTTCAGTACACTGAACCACCAGGGATGTATTCGGGGGAGGGTTGTTTTTAAACTAAAGCAGCCTGTGGTCAGGCTTGAGGGGGAGGAACATTTCTGCTGTTGCCCACAATAGGGCCAGTGGTGGGGTGGTGTTGGGGATTGTCACTCTTTTGACCACGATCAGGCTGCACGAGGGGACATGGAGTGGGTTGGGGGCCAGCCACAGCTGTCAGCTGCTGTGTTGTGCCATGCAATGCAGCAGGTTACCTGTGGGTGATCGTTGACTTGAGCATTTTTTTGGCCTCAAAGTTGTGCAGGCGCAGGTTGCGGGTTGCGCCTTCACAACTCTGCACAGCCTTGCTGAATATCAGGCTGTGCAGTTAATGCATGGTTGCTCCCCCTGCCGTTCATCATGCATTCATTTGCATTGCACTGTTACTCAGCATGTTTTCTGTGGTGGAACTGCCTCCTGCTGAATATCGCAGAATGGAGCAAGTCTTGACTTGTGCAGGCACTACCCTATTAGACATGTCGCAACCCTTTTGAATATCTGGCCCATAAAGTATAATACTAATAGAAGGAAGGCATTTGTCACACAGAGACTGGTTGCCCCTTGGAATGAGCTCCCCTTGTCACTTATTTGTCCTAAATCAAAGATGCTTTTTAAAACTCAGCTGTATAGAAATTTTTTATGAAGGAAGCTAACATGACTACATAAGAGATACTGGCTGGGAACAGCTATGGCCTATTCTTTACTGTCTGGCCTCCTCCACTCCCTTGAACATTTGTATGAACCTTTCTATTAACTATCTTTGTATTAGGGATTACAATACTACCACATATACCCAATGTTAAGATGATATGGTTATGACAATTGCCCAAAAAAATGTTGGGGCTTGAATGTCACACTTTATCTCTTGAATAGCAATAACACACCAAACACAAGAGAGTATAGTTTAACTTTTTTTACTATAAAAATAGTTTCAATATAAAAAATAACAAACAAAAATATTTTTTTATAAATACAAAAATAGATTTTTACAAAATAATATATACATACAACGAAAAAAACATATAAGGTGTGTATTGCATCATACACAAAATAAAAATTAAATAAAAAAATTGTTTTTAGTCATATTAATAAAAACATATAAAAATATATTTTAATGTTCTTTTAGTTCAGTCGAAGACTTGCGAGAGGTGTATGCACTGCTTGAGGCAATCCAGGCTGGAAGCTGGATTCAATGTGGAGGCGCAAAAAGAAGTGGAAACTGTTGCGCCCTTGGGAGATGATACCAGACCGCTATGAAGGGTGGCCAGTTTCACCCAGGGAAGCTGCAGGAACAGATGGTAGCCGTGGAGGTGAAGCACTGCTACTTGCAACAGCACCATCACCCACTGCTACGACTTGGCTCAAGCACGAGGTTCACAGTCTGCTGCTGTGCATCCAAGAGAGACTGGATTTTGTCCAGCCTCTCAAGGATCACAGCATTCTCCTCCTTCGCAGACTGAGAACCTCGCATGAGCATCTGTGAGCGCAATGGCCTGTGCACCTTCAAGAGTTGCCGCCCTACAAGATAAAAAAAACAGTTATGATGAATATATAACACAAATTCAACAATTACAACTGTAAAATATTTCACTTCAAATATTTCTTATCTAATGCAATATCAGAAATGCATTCATTTAAAAGTTATGATAATAGTTTTAAGTATGATGCTAAACTATATGTATCTAATTTGTCTCTCTGTCATACTTGACTATCTATATTATCTAATAAGCTCACAACATAAAAAAATGTATAGTTAGCTGTGGCTTAGAATGCTACTCTTAGATTTTCTTTCACTACTCAGAAATATTCTGTATGTGCATACTTTTGCATTATTTACACTATTATACCATAGAGTTGAAATACATCCTCATCAAGTGTGAGAATGTTTACTTCACCATGTCTGCCTATAATGTGTAGTCATGTATTCAGTGAAATTAAAGTACCTTGACAGTAGCAGTATAATAAAATACTTTTCATCGTACACTATCATGATAAGTTTAATGATACTTTTAAACCAAACAGCTTTTTACCGTGTTTCAAGATCTCAACACACATCAGTACTTTAAATAATTAAGTCACTAATATAAGATGCGATGCAAAACCATGCCAGATATCGAGCCGAGTAGAGAGTTGATGTGCAGGCGCCAACCCCAAAGCTGCGCCTGCACAACTTTGAGAAAAAAGGATCAAGTTGAGGGCCACCCACAAGTGAGCTGCTGCATTGCAGGACGCAACACAGCACTCCCACCTGTGGCTGCCCTCAACACTCTGTCATACATCCTGAACTGTTTGTTCCCAAAATGTGTTACATTGCTTCTCAAAATGTTGAAAGAGTAGGAAAAGCGTGGAACACTTAATCTAATTTTTAAATTAGAAGCCCACAACACTGTTAAAATGTTTGCATTTAAGTTCATAAAGTCTGCAATTTATCAAATTGATATATTTAGCATCATTTACTATAGAATTTTGCAAAAAAAATGTTAACACTGAATGTGTTACAAGTCCTCACAATGTGAAACAGGAAGCTTTAGTGAATTAAAATGAGTAACATTCCTCGCAATGTGGTATACTTGAGAGATATGCACTCTACACCCCCTCATCAAGGCAATCACGGGCAGCAATGTCTGCCCCCCAACACTCATGTCTTTTGTTGGGGTGGGTTGCTAACTACATCCCACAATTGGGATTTTCAGAATATGATCAGGAGGGTGGGGGTTTCAATACTCAAGCCTGCAATTGGGCTTATCAGTCCACTGGTATCACTGAGGGATATATTCAGGAGGTGAGGAGGTGTTTCATTACTTAATAGCACAATTGTGCTTATTGGTCCACTGGACCGCCACGTCTGTGTTGAGCAGGGGAGACACATTGCTGCCCCAACTGGGCTACTGGGGGAGGTATTAACAGTATGCCTGCAATCGGGCCAGTGGGGGATTACGCTCTTTGCCTGCAATTAGCCTGCAGGGCATCCTTCCCCAGCAGCTGCTACCTGGTAAGGACCAAGCGCAAGTCCTCGGGATCACAACACCTGCATGCTAATGGGATGCAAATAGGGCCATAATCAGATGAGAATGTCCCCACCCCATGCCTTGCCTGAATTACAACCATATTTGCATATTACCTTTAGAATATCGGGATTTTGCAACCACAAGTAGAATGCTGCAGTTTCTAAACTTGCGCTGCTGCAAGTTACACTGCGCCATGCACAGTGGATGTGCTTAGAGGTGATATTCAAAGTACTTCCTCAATACCACAACTCCTTTGAATATCACCCTGGACACACCCCTGCATGACTATTTTGCACACCAGAAGGGCTTGCGCCTATGATAGCATATAATGTTCACCTAAAAACAAATGTTTTAAAGTAGATATATTACCACCTTTACTCACATACTGTCTCACAGTCATCTCCTTACACTGTCCCAAAAAGTAATTTCGAACAACAGACACACCATCATATAGTGACGTTTTAAAAACACTGTTTTAAAGAATAGTTGCTCATTGAAACTATGACACTGTCTGTTGCTAACCCCTGCATCATTGAACTATTTAGCAATGTGATCTATGTGGCCCAATATTTAGCACAGTTTCACTACTCAGCAACTTCTTTTCATAACACCCAACCCAGAAACACGCACCGTATAATGTAGTGGAATTTGCACCACTGCAACCTGTCATAGTACTGCATTTTAATTAAGCAATAATGCCCAACAGTGTAGGCGGTATTAGAATACGGACCAGCCAGAGGCGTAATGGGAGGCCCGATACGCGGGGACGGACTTATACCTCCTGGCCAGTCTGGTATTGCTCAATACCGCCCACCTGGAGAGCATTTTACCGTTAAAAATAGCCCATGGTACTACTTTTATTAAAGAAAAAATATTTTTATCTTTTAATGTGAAAACTGTTTTTATTTTATTTCTTTTGTAATAAAATAGTTCCTCCGCATGTGTCCTAGTTGCAGTCCTGTAGTTGTGGGTTTGAAGGCTGTCGTCATGTTAACATAACCACCCCCCACCATACACAGGACTACAGAGAGTTCGATCAAGATATGTTTAATAAATTTGTCTGTTCCTTGTCCACCACTAGCACAGCACTGGCCCCTCTCGCACCGCTCTGACCCTGCTGACACTGAGCTTAATACAAATTCCCAGTCCGAATGCATCCGGACCGCCGTTTTCCCTTCTACCAGCAGAGGCTGTACGTCGTTTCCGAGCTGCACCATGCTACCGTTCCATGACGCTACAGCTTCCCAGTCAGGCCAAACTAATCCCACAAAAGTAGAGTGAAGCTTCTGAGGAGGAAACAGTAGAGCGGGAGGGCAGAGGTATAGAGAAGGGAGCGAGGAGCAGTGAATAGTCGGCTAGTGCTGTCTCATTTAGGAACAGAATCAGTGCTGAGAGGGCGCCGTCAGAATAGCATTGGCTGCTGTGGTTGCCGATCCTAAAAATGCAGGAGCACAGTCTTGGCAGGTGGGTAAGTGACATTGGGGGAGGTAGCCTTAATTTAAAGTCAGCGCTAGTGGAGTTAGGGCTACAATAAAACTGTAATATGGAAAAGGTGTTGAAGTACGCTGAGCGAGCGACGTCCTAGCGCTGTTTTAAATACAGACATCTTTAAAAGAAATCGAAATCAATACACTTCTGCACCAAATGAATTTGCCTGACAAAAGTTGTTCAGGAACAGTGAGAGTGTGTGTGTGTGTGTGTGGTGGGAGGCAGTGTCTTTTTGAGACAGCTTGTCATTAATGGGCCAATATCTCTTGCTAAGTGACAGAAAAAAAATGGCAGTGATTTCAAATTTATTTAGATGTTTTTAGCCAATGAGCAACCTGGATGGGCAGAGGGATACTTGAGTGGGTGAGAGGGTACTGGGGCTGGTACTTTTTATTTGCTGGGCATCTATTGAAAGTTAATGTACCCCCCTGGGAAGGGTACTAGCCAATCAGATGCCAGGAAATAAAAAGCCCATTTTCTAGGTGTGGTGAGACAACTTCCATAGTGTTATTTAGAAACGTGTGATATTCATAGGGTGAACGCAAACAGTCCCATTATTACCTGCATTATTAGTTTTATACGACATTCCCTCAGTTCATGATCACCTTTAAAAATACACATATATGCCAGTGCACTGAACAGCATCGCACTACATTGTAGAGGTAAGCATTAGGCTGGCAAGGCTGAAGACAGACACACTGCACAGCTATTCACTTTTACTGGGAAAAGGGATCATGAACACTATAAGGCACACTTTTAAACTTGTAGATTGAGAAAAAAACTAATAAATCATAATTGTACACTTTATGCAGTGCACAACATTTAGGTAACTACAATATCCTACCACCATGTTTGTGTTTTTTGGGTGGTTGGGTATCTGCAGTGATCAGTGCATTCCCACCCTTATAAGGTCACATCACACATAAAGTAAGTAATGTAAACAGTGATTCACCCAACCACAACAAACAAAATAAAGTGGTACTCCCTCAGCAATGAAGCTCTGTTGCTCACACCTCAAACTATTTTACATTAGCAGTGAGTATGCCAATAGACAGTGCACTCCCCCTATCATGCAGTAGGACTGCAACGTGTAGTTCTCAACAGGATCATTGATCACCACAGAATGTTGACAACCCTATGGTACTTCTCAAGGATGCAGATAATATCAACAACAGATTTTCACTTACGTGGTGGACTGGCGCCGGCTTCCTGCTTCACCTCCACACGTTCTGGAACAGCAGCTTCCCCAGGCTCTATTAAAGGAAACAAGAAAAAAATGATCACATTAATAGATGAAATATCAAGGTCAAAGTGTTTTTCTTTAAAACATCAATTTCTTCAATAACGTATTTTCAAAAACATTACTCACAAATATATAATTGGTAGTATGCAGTGCAGAACAAGTAGTGCCTGACCATCAATCACAATACTTATAACATTGTCATAATGCATGGTTGAGACACATGAACATCCTAAAAACATTACATGTATGTTCAATTTACATACATGCATACCTAATTATATGACGCTCTGTTCCTTTAATAGTTTAAAAATGTGAGTTATAATAAAAAAAACACAAACACAACGATAATGTCACTGTTCACTCAATGACCCTCTAGCTGAATGTAGCAGCCATGTATGTGTTATTAACCATATTACCCCTACAGGGGTATTAAAACACATTAACAAACATGTAGATATTCTATTATGCACATTAATAACTATTGCAATAATAAAAATGAAACATTGGCATGACATATATAAATATTAACTAAATACAATCTAGAGACATGTCATAATTCGCAACAGATTATTTAGCAGCACACCATTGAATTCCACTGAGACACCTACAACACTAGAACAACATTAGAATTTGTTATCTATTACTCATTATACAATGGCAAGAAAAAATCCTGGACTCTGATTGGTCACTCTTGGGCAGGACGGTGATGTTAATCAGTACAACATCACGGGTCTAGTCTCAGCCTTACTGTGAACCTGCTGATCATCATGATCATGCTGATCATTTGCTTGATTGTTTCGTCAGCTCTTAAAAAACCAAAATATTTTCCCACACAAAAACATCTTTAAAATTATTTTTTTTTCTGTATAACAACGAGCCATTGTATAATAGCAATAATGCCCGACAGGGTGTGTGTCATTTGGGATAACGTCACGCCTCAGTTGTTGGACACACTCGGCCTGCGGCCTCATGCCCAACCACCAGGCGTGGCGTTATCAACATTTACACACCCTGTCGGGCGATCATTAATATACAATGAACTCCACCACCAAAATTAGCAGAGGAAGACCTGCCCCACACAACGCCGCATCTACCGCTATGCACACCCATATATTGTCAGATTCGTGAAGAATATTATTCCACTCACATCTGTAGTAATACCAGTTTGTTATGGTAGTACAGGATCTTCTGCCATGGTGGCACTGCACAATCAATTGAGTTGGTTAACACCTTTTTTTAAGTATTTTGGGTGCATATTCTTGATAGTTGACCCAAATGCCGTGCACCACTGTGACTCCCCCCAAACGTATCCATGATGCTCCACTGCCCTGAAATGCCCGATCGCAGCCATAATTAAGCAATAATGCCCGACACGGTGTGTGTCGTGCTAGGATAACGTCACGCCTCAGGTGGTTGGGCACGAGGCCGCGGGCGGTCGTTCAACTGAGGCGTGTGCCGATATCTAGCGACACACACCCTGGAGGCATTATAGCTATTATCTAATGGCTCATTGTTATACAGAAGAAAAAATAATTTTAAAGATGTTTTTGTGTGGAAAAATATTTTTGTTTTTTAACAGCAGACGAAACAATCAAGCAAATGATCAGCATGGTCATCAAGCAAATGATCAGCATGCTCATGCTGATCAGCAGGTTCACAGTAAGGCTGAGACTAGACCCGTGATGTTGTACTGATTAACATCACGGGTCCAACCCAAGACTGACCAATCAGAGTCCAGGATTTTTTCTTGCCATTGTATAATGTTACGTAACCTACTAAATGTATCCTTCAGCTCAAGAGCAGCAAAATGCCCAATTGCAGCCAGTAAGTAAAACAACTCAGCCTTGTCCTGAACATATCCGTCCTGTTCTACTGACTGAAATGTTTATTTGTTGGTAGTTAGCGTAATACCCCTCATCTGAAGATAGCCCTGGTGGAGTGGGTGTTGCAGGATATGTTACACTCCTTTCTCTATCATAAAGCTGCACCACAGTATTGTTCCCCCATGCCTGCAGCCTGTTAGGGCACCACACACAATTTCTCATGGACCAACAGAATAGCATGCAAATCACAGCATAACAACATGCAAATGTGCCCACACTGCATCTTGCAATGATGATAATACCACATTTCATGTCACATTTCAAATATTGCCCCAGAGACACAGCTGTCCAGCTAATTTGCACAACACAATAACTTGCGTGTATCAATGCCACAATTTCAATATCACACACTTGTGTCATGAGAAACCCTCATTTCTTATTTGAAAACAACCCAAGAACTCTGTAATAATAAAGTCTTACCGTCAGACTCAATCAGAATTACACTGTCAGTGTCTGACTGACCACCCTCCACAGCTTTGCTTGCTGCTGGCACTACCTCGCTCACAGCTGGGGAACACCTCTGATGTTCTACAATAAATGCAAAACAAAAACATTTGAATGTTAGATGTAAATCAGAGTACATTTTTTTAACACTGACAACAACAGCTGTTAAAAATACTACTTTCTAATTTCTATCACGACGTTATTAGCTGTATTCAATCTTTGATTATACAATGGCAAGAAAAAATCCTGGACTCTGATTGGTCAGTCTTGGGCTGGACCCGTGATGTTAATCAGTACAACATCACGGGTGTGATGTGTAAGCAATAACACACGACGAGGTGTGGGTTACGTGCTGATAAGCACACCTAGGGTGTACTAAGACGCAGGCGCTTGGCGAGTGCATATACCCAAGTGCTCTATCACACGTAACCTCGGAGTGTGTTATTGCGCTATAAAATAGGCTTTTCTATTGATTATTTAATGAGTAAAAAGAAAAAGTGATAAAGTAAAAAGTATATAAAAAGATGGTTTAATTGTTCATATAGGAAAAATAGTCCCTTAGTCCCCTATGTAGTCACTGTAAAAAATGTTTCATTTGAATTACAGCTGGGTACTAGAGGTGAGTGTCCCTTACTGGGTACCATACATTTTGTGGTTTCTGGTTTTGTGAAAGTAAGTGACCCTGCTTGTCTACCAGTATATGACTTGAATCATGTAAAAAAAAAAAGAATTTGAAATCCCCAGCAGCTGTTAATGTTACCGTGATGATAATTTTGAGTGAGAGCGAGTGTCTCTCAGTTGAACCGCCGTAGTTAGCGCTTTTTTCACAGCGGTTCCTGCATTCTCGGATTTCGTTATATAATATTTTGAAAACTGTTTAAAAGCATCAGGTTGATTGAGTGTCTCTCACTGGAACTGCCGCTGTATGAGGAACCAGCGCCGTTAGAAGGAGAGTCAAGAAGCGCTGTTAGAAACGCTATATGTGGTTACACTGAGACGATCGCTCTCACTCAAGGTGATGCTTTTTAAATAGGTTTTAAAAAATATTGTGTAACTAAATGTTGTATTACAAAACAGCCCAACGTTAGGAGGAGAATGCAGGAAGCGCTGTGAGAAAAGCGCTAAGTATGGCGGTTTCAGTGACAGACACTCGTTCTCACTGAAAATCATTGTCAGTGTAAGGTTAACAGCTGCTGGGGATTTCGAATTATTTTTTTTTTTTAATGATTTGCCTCTGTGGTTGTGTGCTTCTGGAGTGTTATTTGTTACATTTTATAGAGTCGTGGAGTTGCGGTTCTTGGTTTTTGCCTTCGTTTTTAGTTCGCGTTGTAAGGCGAGAAGGTGTCGGTCTGTGGCATCAGTTAGCTCTGCCAGTCAGCGTTGTTGTTTTCAGTTGGCAGAGCTCACTGATTTTTGAGGTCATAAGGCACGTTGCTGGGTGGTAGTGCCGGTTGGCTACAATATCATCTGATAAGGACACGGCTCAGATGATGTTGTAGCCAATCAGTGCTTTAGGATTTAGAAGCCCATTTTATAATAATCAGTACAACATCACAGGTCTAGTCTCAGTCTTACTGTGAACCTGCTGATCAGCATGAGCATGCTGATCATTTGCTTGATTGTTTCATCTGCTCTTAAAAAAAAATATATTTTTCCACACAAAAACATCTTTAAAATTATTTTTTTTTTCTGTGTAACAATGAAACATTTCATAATAGCAATAATGCCCTCCAGGGTGTGTGTCGTTTGGGATAACATCACGCCTCAGTTGTTGGACACACTCGGATTGCGGCCTCGTGCCCAACCACCTGAGGCGCGACATTATCGCAGCACGACACACACCCTGTTGGGCATTATTGCTTTATTGATATATATGTAGAGACTAAGCACATACAAAACAATGTTCAATACTATTTTCAAAATATTGCAATGATAATACAAATAAGGCACTCTGACTGTATATATCAATGGTCACTTAATCACTGTGTGACTGATGTAGTACTCGGCTGTGCCTCATCCCACATTACACCAGTAAGCACACATTTACACAACATTGAGTAATCACTCCTGATGTCTCATTGCTTATTTATGCATGCACAGATATGAAAACTGCGCCATTCTGAATCGCCAGCCCTGTGCTGCTCAAAATAATTGCGCACGGGTGTGTCCAGGGTAATATTCAATCAAATTGTGCTATGGACCAACTTCTTTGACTATCACCCCCCAGCCACAGCCACTGGACATGTCGCACTGCAACTTGCACCACCACAAGTTGCCAGAGTTGAGCATTAAATTTGCAGTGGCAGAAGTACCATTGCGCCATGCACAAATTTCAGATATTCAAAAGCTGGCATGCAAATGAGATAATAGTTTATACAAGATGAAGGTGGGATCATTTACATCTATTTATGGCCCCATTTGCATGCCATTAGCATGTAGGTGCATGATCCACAAGGATTTGCACCTGGCCGCCCTACTAGGCAGCAGCCGTTGGAGACCGATGCACCCTGCAGCCCAATGACACACACTATCTCTCTGTCTACATTTACCCTCCCCCAGACAGATCCTGAAGCCCAATCACAGGCAATAAAGTAACATGACCCCCCCACCCACACATCTACCGACGCCCCATCATGGGCAATATAGTAACATCATTCATAAATGTGGAGTGTCATGTACATTATGGGCTGCACGTCCATTGGCTATAGTTTGGCATCAATGGGCATGCAGTCATACCAGGCAGTTATTCGGCAGGCAGCGGGACAGCATGCGGGTGGGATGCTGCCGCCCACCACCTGCAAAGGGGGTAGCAGGCTGGAGGGGCTTCATACAGGACTGGGGGGGCACTAGGCACCAGGCTGACTTTTTGAGGTGGTAGTAACTTGACATTCTGCCCACAATCAGACATTATAATTCACTGGACCACCAGGGAGATATTTTGGTTGAGAAGGGCTTCACATTCTGCCCATGATCACACACTGGGGAGGTGATACACGTTCTGGCCATGATTGGGCTTTGGGAGATGTGTAAGCAGGGGAGGTCATGTTACTTTATTGCCCTCGATCATACTGTGGGAGATCTGTAGGGGGGAGCATGTTACTTTATTCCTGCAGTCGGGCGTCAAGAGATGTGTGGGTGGGGGGTATGTTACTATATGCACATGATGGGGCTGGTGGGGGGCACAAGAACCAACTAGGGGTCCAGCCAGGAGTGGCAGCTGCTGTGTTGCACCCTGCAATACAGCAGCTCACCTGTAGGTGGCCGTCAACTTCATTTTTTGGGGGGGCTCAAAGTTGTGCAGCCGTATGTTGGGGGTTGCGCATGCACAACTATCTACAACCCCACTGAATATTGTGTTGGGCAGCTTATGCATGGTTCCTCCCCCTCCTGTTAACCATGCATTCATTTCCATTGATCTTTTGCACAATCTGTTGTCAATGGCATAACTGCCTCCTGGTAAATATCGCACAATAGTTCAAAGTTGGACTTGCACATACACAACCCTGTTGCACATGGAGGAACCCTTTTCAATATGTGGTCCACACTATAAGACGTTTTTCACTAAGTCTGAAAACATTGACAACTATAATTAAAAGTTGTGCTGATTTACTTACGGTGAGTAAGAGCTTCCCGCGCCAGGCTTGCCAGCAGCCTCCATAATTCATGGCGAGGTAGTACCAGCCGATGTCGTTGTCCGGTATCACCTCCCGTTCCTTCAGTATATAGAATCGCTGGCGGCAACAGCTTCCACTTCTTTTTTAATTGCACTACGGACTTATTTTTAACTTTTAGTGCAATATATAAATAACTATTCACGCGCCTCCACATTGCATCCAGCTTCCGGTTTGTGCTCCTCATGAGCACACGAGCATTCCCCCGGGCCTGAACTGCCTCAAGCAGTGCACACACCTCTTGCAAGGTCCACTGCCTCATGTTACTTGATCAGTCTTAGTAGTTCTGAAATACAAACCCAAAAAATATGCACATTAGTATCATGTAACAATACAAATTCTATACAATAGTAATTAAATTACATCAAAGACCACCTGTCCTTCAAGATAGCAGAAACACAGATCAGTACCATAATAGAACAAAAAAAAAGGATACAGCCACCTTGACAGTAAAAACAACTGCTAGTACACTAACATGCTATGCTCTAGTCTCATGCGTCGGAGGAACTGTATCAAACATCAAGTTTGGGACACCATGACATATCCATCTGTACCACAGTGAAATATTCGCACAACATTGTAATGTGATATTAAACACAGATGAACCACACATCATAGAACTGTGTTTTATTGAAGTTGCAAACATACATTACTGGTAAACAGGCCTTGAAATAACGGACTCTCCACCCGGCTCGGACACCTGTTTTTTCATTGGGACAGGCGTTTTACTTTCTTGGCCTGTCCCTTGGACAGGCAGTTCTGATTTACAACTTTGCCACACATATTAGGCTGCTAGGCCCCAACCACAGCACTCTATATAGAAAAAAGGGATGTCAGGACCTCATGATATGAAGATGCACCACAGGACTCGAAATAAGTGGGCACTGACCACTAATATGCACTTCAGTTTTAGTAATTGCCACCTGCCGCTTTAAAAGGCAGCAACTTAAGGGCACTCCTAGTAGCTCCTCATGTGTCTGTCCTGCGTAGTAAATAAATTACACACGGTAGCCAAAATTTAATGTGGGTGAGTCAATCCATCAAGCAGGAACGGAAAGGGGTATGAAATATTTTAACATGCTTCTGGAAAGCCAAAACTCCTACAGATGAAACTTCATGAGGTTGAGTTAGCAAACACAAAATGCTATAGGGTGTGATTCAAATATATCCTTCATGCTCTAGTGTCCAAGGATGTTTACCACTGTTCATTTGTACAATACCTTACCTGTAGCCTGCCACATCATGATTGTTTTCTCAGAATGTAAAACTACATTTATTCACATATGCACTTTAACATTCTGAGAAGAAATCATACTGTGACAGGTTACAGGTAATATCAAACAGTTATCACTGTCAAACATCCTTCAACAGTAAACCAGGTAAGGATATATTCTCCTACAACCTGCCAAACTCCGAAAAACACTAAAGCATTAGTACAGCAAAGCATGCAGAGAATTGGTAGACACTCACTTCACCATGGCAGCTAGGCTACTGCATATATAAATCTATTTTTGACCACATTAATATGGTTCTGAAAAGAACCATTGTGTATACTATCATATTTCCTCAAACAGTCTCACAATCTTAAAGGACTTTCAGGATTCCATCTTGAAGGTCTCCAGAAAATGACAATTGCCAGCATGCGAGAAATGCACACCATCTGGTAGGAATAGCCAATCATTACAGAATTTAATTTGAGGTGACGTATAGCATGCATTCCATGCATCGTAAAACAGTAATTTGTACATTTACTTTTCTACGAGCTCTGTCAATCAGATACATATGATGCTCTACTTGCCAGACTCTCCTGTAATATCTGAAAATATGATAATACAGGCAGGCAACATAGACATAATAGAAGCAAGGTCCAATTTTGCTTCCGTTACTAAATCTACCCATCGTTTTAAACCCAAATCATTGCCTCCAAGATGTATTAGCAGTATGTCAGGAGGAGAGTGAGTTCTCAAAAGTCTGTGCATGGTTGGCATAAGATGTTCCCATCTCATTCCACCATGACCAAACCATTTTACATAGCAATTCGGGAGCTGCAGGTCCCTTCCAAAATCACTATGAACTGCAAACTCAGCTGCTCGTCTTATGTAACTGCTTCCAACTATCCACAAATCCTTTTCCTATTTTCTGCCATTCTAAGTTTTTACTCAGAACTGCACAGAAAGCTACTAAGAAAGGGACTGTTCACCCTGCAGTGACCAGACAGCACTGAAAATCAAACTGATATTTTCCTCCTTATTTCAAGCTAGCTTCACTGCATTCAGTCAAACACACACATAAAAAAAACATTCCCTCCTGCTCTGGCTTCATGAACCAATGTAACTCATGCATTCAGTATTACTAGACTATGTTCCTGCAAAAATCTAAAATCACTGAGAATTAAACAAAATGCATGCTTTTTATAGGCAGTTTTAAACAATTACAACATCAGAAAGAAGTCTGATTGGTTGTGTTTCGTCATACAACTCCATGTACCTTCCTATCTCCCTCCATTTGCAGCTGTATCTGTACAAGTGAGTACTGAACTTCTTTCTTACTTTAAACTATTTTCTCTTAAGAATATAGCATGCCACATAATAACAATTAACATCATCAGATTAAACACCCAAAAACGTTTTGATTAATAATATGTACATGTTCTAATAAGTTTTTTAAATACTAGAAAATATCATGTGAACATAGACTGTACTTACAGTTTGAACTGCTTCTCTCTCTGCAATTTTCAAAATGGATCTTGTTTTCTTCTTCTTCAGTGTTGTCCATCACTGATTGGTTCTCAGAAGTGGCCTGACAAATCTTTAATTTCATTGGTAGAGCTGTCACTCAAACAGACTATTTAATGATTCGATAATGAATGTTTCAGCCACTCCCAAGTATTACATTAACTTTACTTTCGAATGCACGAAAGTACATTTGCGACACTTCGATAGCACCGATAAAGTAAAATTTGCTAAAGTGTCTCTAACTTCGACAGTACTTTTGACCATAGTGTCGAATGCACGAAAGTACAATTTGCGACACTTTCGAATGCACGAAAGTATTTTTTTCGACACTTTCGTGCTCACGAAAGTAATTTTCAAGAATTGTCTATATATTGACACAGTTTCACATTTTATGGAAAAATGACTTAATTATCAATTTTAAACACATAATCTGCTGCATAACTGCCTCAAACTCAGCGCAGTGCAGATATTAAAGATTTACAATGCTTAATGCGTACCCAAAAACTGTGCAGCGTACACTTGCAAAACACTTATTTGTTGTATTTTTTACACTCAAACGTCCTCATATATCCATTGCATGACCTCTGCTCATAACATTACACTCTTATATGTAAAATTTCTACAGAATAGTCATTTCTCACATCGACTCATGTAAAATGCAGCACATAAACAAAAACACAGTATCATCAAGAAGCGACAAATAAAATCTACACTATTCAGAACATTGTCGTCTGAAGTTAACAATAACACCCTCCAGAGTGGGTAGTGTAGGGAAAAACCAAACCAGCCAGAGGCGTAATGAGACCTGACAACACAGGAGGAAGGGCTTATAGGATCTGGAAGGTACAGTATTTCCTATATCAACACCCTGGAGGTATGACACACTTAGAAAATGTGCACTGTAAAGGAAAATAATGGAGGAAAAAAGTATTAAAAAATATATATAAAAATACAAAATGAGCTTCAAACAACGTTTATGATTAAGTAATCCCTCTGGCTGTTTTGATTTCTATACTATTGGGGACTCCATTATGTGACAGGGCACTTTGTTGGCATGCACTTTGTGACTGAAGCTACCAGACACGGGAGGGCTCTGAATCTGCGATCAAGATACTGGGTGACCGTTCATTGAAGATTTTTTTTTTGTAAGGTACTCTGTACCTGCCAGTAGTTTGGGACACAAGCGAGATTAGTAAATACAGTAGAGGGACTTGTGGCATTTGTTTTTAGATTTTCTGAATAGGTCCAGGCAACAGTCACAGCACTTTCCTAACTTACAGTGGCCGTGAATGGAGACATGCTGCAAGCTTTCGCCATGTAATGGATTGCCCAGTCTTTGACAGACCATGATACATGGCATTTTTTTTAGCTATTTGCTGGTAGATGTCATTGTTTTGAAGTTTTTGTATGAGTACTGTGCTTCTGTTGGGTTTTCTGTCTGTGTGTGTGTGTGTGTGTGTGTGTGTGTGTGTGTGTGCAGGGGACATCATGGTCTTGTTCATTCATTTGCTTACCAAGTGGTACAAAATGGCAGGTGAAAAGCTTGAAGACTTAGGGTTGGCTACAAATACACAATGTAATGCAGCACCCGAATAGTAACTTATGTTTTGCGGGTGTCTGTTCAGAAATACCGACCCACTGAGATTGGTATCATAGCCAATCAGAAGGGTAGGATTTTCAGACCCATTTTCAAAAGCAAAATAGTAAAGTCTGAACTGAAAAGTATGACACAACACAAAGTTACTAGTGTACCTGTGAACTGCAATGCACAAGCTTGTAAATCAGAAATATTTAGAATTTTCACACACATTTTTGAACATATTGAATTTATCTGTTCAGTAATTTTTAGACTGTGTTCCACACAGTTATTTCTGCAAGGAACTTCATCATTGCACAGCACATGTAGAGAAAAACATTCTTTTGCCATGTTGTGAAAAATCACAGCTCGAATTACAATACACACCAGAACAAAAAACACTATGTTACTACAATGCAGCATCAACACTGAAATTTCGCTAACATGCAACCATATCTACCAACTGTGCCTCACACACACTCACACAAACAGTAATAGTGGCATATCCTCCACGTAATTGTAAATATACTAATTGTTATACATTTAATAATGCACACTGTCACTCTGAATTTCTTGGTCTACCATATACTTAATCATCAAACTGACTATCACATAACACGCTACACAGCATAAAACACATGTTAGGTACACAGATAAAAATAACAGCCATCATAATCGTAAGAACACACATGAAGAAAAAACATTCAAATGTCCACAAAAATATTGAGAATGAAAAAATTTCTGATATTACATAGCAGCTGTGCAATGCACATTCATAACAACTATCATTTCTTGTCTTTTCACCAAATTGTTAACATTCTTAACATGCTATTCTATTAATACACATTACTATAAGAAAATTTACTGAAGCATATTCTAAAACTTTCTTTCTCTATTACAGGTGCCTGATACTTCTGTAAGATTGCTTACTGTCAATGTCTATAATACCTGAAATGCCAATTAAATACAGACGTAGGTGTATCTCAAAGCGAAAGCGGTATAATAGTACTACACTGTTGTATAAGGGCAACAAACAAAAAAGTAAAGTTACCCAAAAAAATGAACATCAACAGAGCATTACTGCAACAGTGACCCCTACATCAAGTCACCGCACAGAGAAACAAAAATCCATTAAAAAAAACAAAAATGTATAACATCACAAATGTTGTGTCGATCTGTAAGACGAAACACAACTATCTTGAGTGTAACCATCAACAGACACTCAAATCAACAACGTAAAATGAAAAATTATGACTTACAACTTAGAAAAAGAAAGTATTTCCGATCACTAGCAAGTAGAGCTAAGATCGAAAGACTTATTACTGCTGTGCTACGGCACAGCCGCAAACAGATCAAGAGTCACCTTTCTCTGATGAATTTACGTCTGAAAGTACAAACATTTGTCAACAGAGCACTGTTTGTACTACAAGATTAGTAAGATGTCTCATGTCCTTGAACAATTCAGGAAACTGTATATAACATCAAAAAAGGCTTCAACAGTATCCTTGTTTGACTGTTGACAACTTCTGCCATGTCTTCACAGGACAGTGGATGCACACACAGCACTCAGAATCATATTTCTGGAAGAGTCTTATCATGACTTAGAACAACAGACGTTCAATATCGATGAGTCCGGCAAACTTACTAAATGTCCTCAGTATCTCTGATGACAATCAATTAGAATACTGATGATGACTGTGGTCCAACCATAGTCTTGAATAAATGGCACTGCCTTACATGGTCATGTGATGCTACCTGCAACCGTAGGCAATCATCATTTCAAAAAGTAGAACAGTTTGTTAACCTATTCATAATAACAGATCGCAAAGAGAGACATAAGCTATTTACAGAAATCGACCATTGTGAAATACGGCCATATACTGGACTCATGGGTCACTCACTTGCATGTCTCGATACTGGTGTTTGTGATAGTTTTTTTCACAACATGCGGATGCTCGCAGTGCATCAGACAGGCATGCAAAACTTTGTCTACAGAGTATATGAAGTACAGCGAGCTGTGCATCAGTACACTTCTTTAAATGACTTATTGCAGTCAGGTGACATGCAGGGTGCCATCACTTTCATGAAAAAAGTGCAACACATTCCTTCTGAACCAGAAACAGGTAATTTCCAGTGTCACACTTCAACAGAAAAATCTGTTTCAGTCTTAGAAAACGACATTCTGAAACAGTACAGGAAGAAAATTGCTAAGTTTGAGATTGCAAAGTATCAGAAGTTTGATTCTGTATGTGTGTCATGCGACCGTTTGTGCTACGCAAAACAAACTGTCACAGTCAACCTAGAAACCTGGTCATCATACAATGACATGTGGTTGCGCCTCACAGCATTCTTGCTTCTGAAATCTGACTTGCATCCACAAGACACCATTGTACTATGCAAACACTGTTTCTCAAAACTGAAGTGCAACACTTTGCCAGGAAGGTCAGTGCTAAACAACATGGAAACAGATGTTACACCAACTGAGATTTCAACATTGAATATGTTTGAACGTATTCTAATTCAGACAATGAAACCATTCCAAACGATTCTACGTCTGAACACAAAGACACGGAAGATTCCACAGAAAGAGCTAGTTAGATCTCTAAAGGGTTCTGTGATGTATCTACCACTTCCTCTACAGGAAAATGTTCAAGCTATCTCAACAGAAAATAGCTTGGTCATTCTAGTAACTGGTGTGCCTACAAAGGCCAAGGTCATCTGGCAAGATGTTGTCAACCTGCAAAGGTAAAGCTTGCCTGGCTTATTTAAAGAGGAACAATTCCTTTTATATAGACCTTGACATAGATCAAATGGCCAGCCTCTCTGTGCAACATGATCTATTAGAAAAAGTAATCCAATCATTGAGAAAGTCACTACACAGACAAGTGACAATGTGTATGAACAGTACACAATTCACCCACTACATGGTAGAGATCCATTAGGAACAACATTGATCTCTATCAAATGAAGCAGGTGGAAGGTGAGCCTGTCAGCATTTGGGAGGCAACACTAGAAGCACGCTGCTTCCCAGACCTATTCCAAAGAGTCAGGCGGATGCCTGAATGAAAGAGAAGTATGGGTACAGGGTGCTGTGACCGCACCAGCCGTATCCTGAGCAAAGATGGCAAATTCAGGACGTAACATACAGTACCTGTTCCATCTGCTCTAGGAAAGTGAGCTTAACATTCTGTCTGCGTCTATAGCACATACCATTCGTCTAACAACTCCACTAGATGGAATACAGCTGCTCCAATTTCTGGAGAAATTGAAACAGAAAAGATAATGTGCAAGTGAATCTGTCTTCCATACTTTCAAGCCTCGTGGCACCAAAGAATATTGGTATCGCGAACACTCAGAACTGATGACAATGCTACGGAGATGGTGCAGCCACATGGTTTGTCACATCTTAGTTGTGCAGAATATGCCTGGGACGAACTCATTGAACTGTTGAAGTGGGCAAATTCGATGTCAAAGGCATCTCATCAATGACTATCGGAGATATGTTCACTTGATCCTGTGTCTGTCACAAGACACTTCACAAGTGCTTCCATGACATTCTCAATTCATCTTATCAAAGGACAATCCTCCTCTAGGCATTGTAGAACACTACTTTTGGAGGACAGAATATCAAGCATGAGGTGCCCTCATATCCATATGTTATTATGGATCAGGATGCATCACGAATCGGTGAACATGATGCAGCAGAAGTGCTATCATTCATAAAAATATATCACTTGTCACATTCCAGACAAGTATGACAGTCCTACACTATGGAAGTTGGTTCAAAAGTTCCAGCGACATATTTGCACAAAATATTGCGGCGAGCAGTAAAGAACAAATCTAATTGGTACCCGATGTACGTTTGGATTTCTAGAAGAGTTTGTCAGAATGGTGCCATGAATGACCTTTTCTCAGCAATGCGACACCACTTGAAGGCAAAATCAACCAAGAGGGTATACGAGTTACCCAGAGATGAAAAAGAGGTGTATATCAATGACTACAACCCAACTCTTCTCCTAATGTGGCAAGCAAACATAGATGTTCAGTTTGTGGCTGACAACTCACTAGCCCTGGATCGCTATGTAACTTCGTACATAACCAAACATGAACAGACTAGCTTACAAGATCTTTGGGAAGATATTGCCAGTTCAAGCAAAAGCCTGACATCTCAGCTGTGGTCATTGGGTTTGAAGACTCTTTCACACAGAGAATGTGGAGCTTACGGCCAGTGACCGCTTAATGGTACTACATCTGTCACGGAAATCTGGCGCTATACGTTTCCTCAGTGTAAACTACAAAGAGAAACGGAAGCGTGTACTGATTCCTCATGCCGAAATTGAGGAGCTTGCTGTCAATACACCTTCTTCAAAACATATCTTGAAGAATAACCTGATAGACACATACTACCCACGTAGACACAACGAGATGAATGATATGTGTCTGTTTGAGGTGGCTAAGTGGTATGACTACAAGACAGGTGCAGCACATGACTCAACACGGCACATTTACAAGGTCAATGGACTAGATGGCTGTCTTGTGAAGAGGAACAAGCCATGGCTTATAGATCACTGAAAACTGCATCTAGGCACATCAGAGAGCACAGAACATTACTACTTTGCTCTCCTATTCCTATTTAGACCCTGGAGGAGTGAGTCTGAATTAAAAGGTGACTCTGACACATTAGAAGAACAGTTCAATCTACTTATGAGAATTTCAAACTGACTACTCACAAACATACATACAGACTAAAGTTGAGAAAAGAACAGCTCGAGCAGGCAGAAAAGCAACTTCAGGAAGACACCCAGTTGGTTCTAAGACAACCTTGATCCAGAAGGACAAGGTGTTCTAGGTGACCCTCTGCCATTAAATGCCCCAGAACTGTTAATCTCAGAAATTGAGACAGCCATGCAACATGGCACACACTCTATGGTCAACCCAGCTGACATAAGAGAAAGACTAAATCAGCTGCAGCATACAGTACACTCCAAAGTGGTTGAAGCTGTCCAACATGGTATACTACATGAAACAAAAAAATGTGACTGCACTCAGCACAAACCACTACTAATGTTTGTCAGTGGTTCAGCTGGCACAGGAAAGAGTTTCCTGATTGAAGCTATCACTTCAGAAATACGGAGTGTGACAGGCTCTTCAATGTCTGTTGCTGTGACTGCTCCCACAGGACTAGCAGCACACAACATTGGTGGAGTAACATTACACCGTCTCTTTATGTTGCCAGTCAACATGGGAGAACTGGAGAGTATCGTAAACTGTCATTCGAGGTTGCATCTCAGCTCCGTCCATGTTCACAAAGATGCAGCTACTCATCATTGATGAAATCAGCATGGTCTCCAATGTCATGCTAGCCTGTATTCATCTACATCTACAGCAGATCTTAGGTACTGACGATGCAGTGCCATTTGGTGGCAAAAGTATACTTGTGTTGGGAGACCTTTTACAACTTGCACCAGTCAATGCAGGCATGTATTCACAACTCTGACTGCAAGCAAGCTAAGAATATCCTCGGTTGCATTGCAGGCTATAACATGGGAATTATTTACCTATGTTGAGTTGTCTGAGAACATGTGACAAAGTAGTGAAACCTAACACAAAATCACTTTTAGATGAAGCTCACAGGTTCTCTATCACCAGAACATGTTTGTATGTTAAATGATTGAAAAATCACAGTAGATAGTACATGCATAGAAACAGCATGTGATGTCTTCAGCGACATATACTCACTGCCAGGCATAGTGTGTCTTATGCCACGACTAAAGAAATGCACTGAATTCAACAATCTAATGCTACAAAGAGAGAACCAAGAGATTGTCACTCTCCATGCAATTGATACAGTTGATGGCGTTATTCTTAGTCGAAAGCTAGTAGCAAAGATGACTGAACGACTAAGTGAACTGAAGTCAGATGTTTCACGAACAGCTGGCCTAGAAGCTGTTCTCACACTTTGTAAGAATGCACGTATCATGCTACGAAGTAATCTAGTTGTCGAACAAGGCATGGTAAATGGTGCCATGCGAAACATCACTGACTTTATCTATAATGTACAGAAGACATTTATTCAGACACTTGTAGTGCAGTTTGACAACATGCAACACTCTGTACACATAGATCGAACCTGCGTAAAATTCCAGGTTTTTAAGGATATCTACGTAAACAGGAAACAGTTCCCATTATGTGTTGCATCACGCTGTCTCCATTCACAAATCTCAGGGATTAAGTTTGGATTCAGCAATGATGAACATAGGTACAGACATTTTCAAAGATGGCATGAGCTACGTTGCACTTTCACGTGTAATGCCTAAGCCTTTCTGAATTGCACATCATTAGTATAGCACCTCAGAAAATACGAGCTGACAAGCGATGTATTCTTGAGTACAACAGATTACATACTCTACATCAGCCACAAATGTCTTTAATACCACTGCCTACATATATGTCAGTCTCACACAATTCAGTCACAGCTAGACGAAGCAACAAACAGCAGCAAGCTTCACAAAGTGATTCAAAAAAAAAAAGAGTTCAGCAAAGGCCACAACCTCAAATAAACATTCACAACCAACAATTCATCAGAAATCAGTTGGTGTAGCTGCTGTACCACTGTTTGACAACAGCAGTAGAGTAAACTGCTATGCTAACTCAGCTATGCAAGTTTTTCTACACATGCCACAGTTTGTGCAAGCAATATCTGCTTCACAAGACAATCCCCTATCAAATGCTTTGAAGCAGATTATCAACATGACTTCTGACCACTCTAACAATGTACACTCACTAACACCACTCGACAGGTGTTATCTACATATGCTGGATGTAGTACATTTGCTGCAGACATACAGCAAGACAGTACTGAGTTTATGATGGCTGTGATAAACAACCTTGATGAAGCGGCACCCCAATCGCTCAGTACTTCACAGTAACATACGTTACAAAATATGTATGTGTTTCATGTGGCAATTCAGGCGTGAAACCACACAAGACATGCTGTGGATAACTCTTTGTTCCTAAAGCCAAAAGTGTCAAATTTCGACAGCTGTTCACTAATGCTGAATGTAGTCATGCCTGTGGAAGGTGCAGAGGGCAGATGCACTCCAGTCCATACGCCTGAGGACTTCATCTCAATATCTGTTGCTTATGTTGCACAGATTTGACACCAATGGCTCAGTGTTGATACTCCTATCACAGATTACACAGCTAGTAGAATAGTCTTCAACCAATCACTGTTTGACACTCACAGCATTATCTATCACCATGGTCAATCCATGCATTCTGGACATTACACCTCGTTACTAAGGTGCACAGCTGGATGGTTAGAGGTGACGACTCTACAACAACTTTTAAACAGAGACTCCCCGACACCTGAAAAATGCATATCTTCTAATATTGAAGAATTATGACAACCTTCATATTTCAGAAGAATAGGACAAAACATGTACCATTTTAACATGGTACTTTGTCCCCAAAATGTCATAACTCGTTACAATGTTGTACAATTTACAACTGTAAATAAACAATACAATTTCAACAAAATTGAATTCAAATACAGATATTACCTAGACTGTGACATGTTACATCTTGTGTGTAGATCAGTGACTACATGAAAATTGTTGTAGTGGCTTCAATCGGCGCCAGCAATATTTACAGTCACTAGGGAAACCATGATTACATGTCTATACAAGATTATGCATCTAAAACGTTACTAAGCTGCACAGCTGGATGGTTAAGTAGTGATGACTCTACAACAACTTTTAAATAGACACTCCCACATCACCTGAAAAATTCATATCTTCTAATATTGAAGAATGATGACAACCTTCATATTTCAGAAGAATAGGACAAAACATGTACCATTTTAACATGAGTACTTTGTCCCCAAAAATGTCATAACTCATTACAATGTTGTACAATTTACAACTGTAAATAAACAATACAATTTCAACAAAAAATGGAATTCAAAACAGACATTACATAGACTGTGACATGTTACATCTTGTGTAGATCAGTGACTACATGAAAATTGTTGTAGTGGCTTCAATCGGCGCCAACAATATTTACAGTCACTAGAGAAACCATGATTACATGTCTGTGAAAGATTCTACCCGTATAACATTCAACAAACACTCCACTCTCTCAGAAGTAGTCTTTTAACACTTCTACTGACTCTTAACATATAGAGAACATCATTAGATCACCATGCAACAGTGTAGAACTATCACGCTTTCAGACGTAGTACTAGTATTGTACAATGTAAAAACAACTACCGTTATTGATAATGCAAGAAGCTGACTTACACAACTGTTAATAATACAATTACTGAATCTAATTTAGTGACTCTTACAACTGTTTAAAATTACTTGTACATAATAGAAACATTTGTTTCAAGTGTACATTGTTAATAACTTGTTTAATAATTGAACTAAAAATAGCAGTGTAGCACTACAGTACAAGTGAATGTCTTACATATTACTCTGCAGTATACTAACAACATGTAACTAAGCATAAGTTTGTTAAAAATGCATTCCATTACAGTTTTAGTATTTACAAGTTAAGAATTTACATAGAAGCCAATGTAAATTGATAACATTTTTGTTCATGTAAAACATTTATTTTTTGTATGACACATAACTAACTGTCCGTGTACAAAATATTGACAATTGTAAATCAGGCACTGTTGCTGATCACAACAAACTGCATACCTGTTCCTGACAATATTTATGATCGCCTCAATTGAGGGGTCGGTGGGAATTTTCCATTTGCACCTAGTCAGTGACATATTATTTAATAGTAAGAATCAAATGTCACTAAACTTACAATTGTGTAAACTGTACTACTTGAGACAATCAGCATATGGTTTTTTGCCCACCCCAGGAACATCCACATTAGCAGTCACACAATTTCAACAAAACACTTGTCTATCTTGTGTCTAATCACACTTCACAACCAACTGACATTCCCTTATTAACATAGCAGACAAGTAATGCACTACACATAGTTACAACATACAACCATTTTTTTAAAAAGTAACATTTTTTAAAAACTACATTCACATTCAATAGCAATAGCTTCAGCCTGACTATTAAAATTACAAGTCAAATGCCAGAAAATAGTTCCACACATATAAACAGAAGTGAGTACTGAAGCACAACTAAAAACACACAACATCTGATTAGTTTCATATAATATCACACACTTAGTCCAATCCACATTATACACTTATTATTATTATTCTTACACATTTACAAATTTCACAAGTAATGATTGCCCACATACAAAGATTGTATTGTGAGACTGCTTCTGTTAACAACAATTTAATTTTGATTCGACCTTTTCTCCATTTTACAAATTGGCAATACATTTTTTAAAACCATAACCACCTGTGTCGACTCATTACTTTAAATACCATACTGAAATGAAAATAAGTGTCTAGGACTTAAGCATACAAATCAATGTTTACTAATACTGCTACAACTATACCTCCATCTATTTGTTTGCTACCTATGACATACAGTCAGTAACACAGCAACACAAAGGGTAACACATGGTAGGCATAGATGGGATTGTCAGCCTAAGTCTCACCCCATGACATGTGTAAAGCAGCAGAAGTATAGGAGAGTGGGGTGAGAGTTAGGACCCACAATCCCAATGCAAACCCAATGCCGGTTGGGGGTGGGCAGGGCAGTACAGGCCATGCGCTACCGCCACCATGATGTGTTATGGCACAATAAAACAGACAGCACCACAAACATAAATGCTAAAAGTGCCACTTGGGGAGTGGGCAGCGGGGTACAAGTGATGTTCACCTAACAGCGAATTTCCTCACTTTTGTCGCTGTGGAACAACCCTAACTAATGCATTAAACAGACTTTTTTGCCTCTAATTTCCCTTTTTTTTAAGAAAGATAACAAGAAATAGTAAATGTAATGCAGCAGCGGGAGCGCGGGGCCACAACCATGAATAAGAACAGAAAGGCTAATGCATACAGTGGCATACACAGGAATGCTGTGCCATGTGATGCCTTGTCACAAAGTAACGTGGTGCCTGTAAATTGAAATGTCAATGGGCATGGTGACACAAAGTGAAACAGAAAGCAAAACAGTACAGTACACACAAATGGCTAAAAAGTAACAGAAACACAAACAAAAAGCATAAACAATAGTATGGTGGCATTAGAGTCTGCATTGGGATCATCAGCCTAACTCTCACCCCATGACATGTGTAAAACAGCAGAAGTATAGGACAATGCGGTGAGAGTTAGGACCCACAATCCCAATGCGCACCCCACTGCCGGTTTGGGGGATGGGGGGGTCCAAGGGGGGTTTTCAACCCTAACAGCGAATTTCCTCACTTTTGTTGCTGTGGAACAACCCTGACTAATGCATTAAACACAGTTTTTTGCCTCTAATTTCCCTTCTTTTTAAGAATGATAACAAGAAATAGTGAATGTAATGTAGCTGCGGGCCCCGCTCTATCGCTGCATAATGCATTGGCAGGGCCCCGCGCTCCCGCCACATGATGTGTTGTGGCATACTAACAGGGACAGCAACACAAACAGAAATGCTAACAGTGGCGCACATGCTAACACAAGCACGAATGAGAACAGAAAGGGTAACGCAGATGGTGGCGTAGACGGGAATGGTCTGCCACATGATGTGTTGTGACATAGTAACATGGTGCCTGCAAACACAAATGGCAATGGTCATGGTGAAGTAAAGTGAAACAGTAAGAGAAACAGTACTGTACACAGAAATGGCACAAAATAACAGAAACGCATGCGCAAATGAAAACGCAAAGGATAACACACATGGTGGCGCAGACGTCAATGGTAAGTGAAACGAGTACGGATCCGCAACCAAAAAGGGCAACAGTAACAGTAATGTAAGCACATAGCCTGGTTTTTCCCACAACCTGCATTGAAAAAGACAGTGAGTACAAATAATGTATGCAAAATAATGAGTATCGGAAGAAAATGAGATCTTGGAATACTAAACACATTATATCTCAAGAACCGTTGACGTGAAAAAAAAATTTTAAAAGTCATATTATTTACAACTGTCCTGGCTAATTTGAATCTTAGCTCCATTGGGGGCTAAGAAATTTTTCGACGAAAAATCCGTATCTCGCACTGTTTCCGAGATACGGGCCCTGAAAGGTGCGGCGAACGCCATAATGTTATCCTATGGGAAAAAACGTCAATTTTGGAGTGCCGTAACTTTGCCGCCATGTGATATTTTTTCACCAAACTACTGAAAGGCACATCTGTGTACTGTTAGCTGTCTTCCTTCCAAATTTCAGGAAAAAAGACCAAACCGTTATTTTGCAGCAGGTTGCCAAAGGATTCCTGTAATGCTTCGGGCGCCACAATGTTATCCTATGGGAAAAACTGTCAACTTTGGAGTGCCATAACTTTGCTGCCATGTAATATTTTTTCAATACAACACTGAAAGGCACATCTGTGAGATGTCAGCTGCGTTCCCTCCAAATTTCAGCCCAAAACTCCCAACGGTTATTTTGCAGTACAGTGCCAAAGAATTGCTGTCATTTCCCCACAGACTAGAAAATTACTGTCGCAATTTGCGAAAGCTTTCGCAAAAAAGTTCGACACTTTCGTGAGCACGAAAGTAATTTGCGAAGGTACTTTTTCCAGAAATTTGAAAAACATATTTCTGGGGTGTTTTACCACAAAATAAAGACATGGCAAGCATCCTCAGGGCCCGAATAGCTAAATACAAAAAGAATTACGTTGCTAGAGGGTCTCAAATTTAAATGCCAACCATTTTTCTGATCACCAACCGAAAACAAAATGGCAGATTTGCGAAAGTAACAGGCCCATTTGCGAAAGTAAAAATGCATTTGCGACACTGTCGAACTTTTTGTTAACTTTTTCCCTTTGACTTATAATGGGAAACTGTTTTTTGAATAACTTTTGAACCGTTTAATATTTTTTCACCAAATCTTTGAAAGGCACATCGGGGACCCTGCCTGCACGTTCCCTGAAGATTTTAGAGCCAGTCACACAAACCGCATCTACCTGACGCCGCCGACCATAGAATTCCAGAAAAGCGAACGCACACACAGATCATGCTTAATCACTCCGCAACCGTATATCTGATCAGTACAAAACTTGGCAGATCCCAAGGCCTATGGGTCTTGATCATACATTCTAAATTTCAGGCAAATCTATCAAACGGTTGCAAAGTTATTAAGGTGCAAAATTTTGGGTTTAACATGGAAATGGCTCCTCAACCCTAACTATGGTAGCACTACCGTGCTACCATAATATATATATATATATATACATATGGGATACATGATGGGGTATATATGGGATACATGATGGGCAGGAGTGGATATGGAAAATATTCCCACTCCTGCAGAGTTAAACATCCATGCCTCATGATGCAGGAGTGGGAATATTTTCCATAGCTAACGATCTGCACATCATGTGTTCCATTTATGTAATAGGGGAGACATATATGCTAGTTTTATTTGTCTTTGTAGTCAGTTTAGTATGCTTTGTTCTGTGGGATTGTATATTGTTTTGTGAATGGGAGTGACTGTTGGTATATGATTCATTGGCTGTATGAATGAGAAGTAGTTCTTTTTTGTTATTGGTTGGTATTTTGGGTTGTAGTTGCTGATTGGTTGAGTTTTGTTTCTGTGTGTGGTTTGAGTGGTTGGATGCACTGAGGGGGTGGGAGTTTGTTTGACGTCTTTCTGAACGGTGTGTTTTAAATTTCTTTTTATTTTACTGGTTTACCATTCATTTGTGTCTACTGTGATGTTTATTTGGGATCGTGTATGCTGTGTAGTCTGCTGGGTCCCGGTTTTATTTCAGAGTTCATTGCGCATGTTACCGATGGTGCAGCTGCTCCAGTTTCAGTTTCATGGACGGCATTTTCTGAATGGATCTATGATAAGGAATGAGGTACTACTAAGAAATACAGTTTGCACGTTGTGGGAAGTCCTGCAAGAGAGATACATAGTGTGGGGATGTGGCATATAGTTTCAGTGTTTAGTTTGTGGCAGAGGTTTAATGCTGTGTTCAGCTCAGGTATTATTTATTGAGAGCTGACGTTCTGTTGAGTGGAACGTGCATGTTTTTGTAGAGATTTTGTGCTTTATCCGTTTCTGTTGATTACTGGGCATTTATTTACTTTAGGGGACAGTCTGTGGATTTGAGTGCGCCGGTGAGAAATACGGCCACATGAGCATTCCAGCAATTGGCACGTCACTGGGTTGTCAATTTCCACTGAATTAGGAAACAGGGGCACTGTGTGTCCTCTAATCTAATAAAATGCCAATTACAGTTGTAGTGGTATGAACCTTTTGTGGGGTACATTTTGTAAAGTGGTATGTTTTGGATATAGAAAGGTAGTCTAGTAAGGGTAGTGTTGTAGTGACGTAGCCACAGTGAGAATATCACTTGCTGACGTAGGAACTGTGTGTGTAAATGTAAATATCTACCACAGTTCCTACATCAGCAACATTTATCTCACTCCTGTGAGAATACATGTTTTTATCTGCAATGTTTATCAGCCACCTTATTATATAAATAAATATATATATATATATATATATATATATATATACACACACACACACACACACATATATATATATATATATATTAGAGTCAAAAAACTCCGTTTAATGCATTAGTTAGGGTTGTTCCACAGCGACAAAAGTGAGGAAATTCACTGTTGGGTTGAAAACCCCCTTGGACCCCATCCCCCCAACACGGCATTGGGAGTGCGCATTGGGATCATCAGCCCTAACTCTCACCCCATGACATGTGTAAAGCAGCAGAAGTATAGGAGAATGGGGTGAGAGTTGGACCCACGTCCCAATGCGCACCCAATGCTGGTTGGGGTGGTGGGGGTCAAGGGAGTTTCAACCCTAACAGCAATTTCCTCCCTTTTGTCGCTGTGGAACAACCTAACTAATGCATTAAATGGGTTTTTGCCTCTAATTTCCCTTCTTTTGAGAATGATAACGAGAAATAGTGAATGTAATGCAGCGGCGGAGGCGGGCGTTGGGCGGGGCTGTGAGGCCACATGATGTGTTGTGGCATACTAACAGGGACAGCAATGCAAACAGAAATGCTAACAGTGGCGCACATGGTAACACAAGCGAATGAGAACAGAAAGATACTTGCACATGGTGGCGTGAAGCGCAGAATGGTCTGCCACATGATGTGTTGTCACATAGTAACATGGTGCCTGCAAACAGAAATGTCAATGGGCATGGTGATGTAAAGTGAAGCAGTAAGATAAACAGTACTATGAACAGAAATGGCAAAAAATAACAGAAAGCATAGCGCAAATAAGCAAAGGATACGCACATGTGGTGGCGCAGGCGTCAATGGTAAAGTGAAGCAGTGCGGATCCATAGCGGAAAGGGCAACAGTAACAGTAATGTAAGCACACAGGCTGGTTTTCCCAAAACCTGCATTGAGAAAGACAGTGAGTACAAATAATATAGCAAAATAATGAGTATCGGCAGAAAATGAGATCTTGGAATACTAAATACATTATATCTCAGGAACCATCTGACGTGAAAAAAATATTTAAAAGTCATATTATTTACTGTCCTGGCTAATTTGTATCTTAGCCCCATTTGGGGCTAAGATTTCGAAGAAAGTCCGTATCGCACCGTTTCGAGAATACGGGCCCTGAAAGGCGAACGCCGTAATGTTATCCTATGGGAAAAAAAGAAAAGTTCGGAGCACCATAACTTTGCCTCCCTGTAATGTTTTTTCACCAAACTACTGAAAGGCACATCTGTGGGCTGTTGGCTGTCTTCCCTCCAAATTTCAGGAAAAAAGACCAAACCGTTATTTTGCAGCAGGGCTCCAAATGATTTCTGTTAACTGTCGGGCGCCGTAATGTTATCCTATGGGAAAAACAGTCAATTTTGGAGTGCCGTAACTTTTCTGCCATGTGATATTTTTTCACCAGACTACTGAAAGGCACATCTATGTACTGTTGGCTGTCTTCCCTTCAAATTTCAGGAAAAAAGACCAAACCGTTATTTTGCAGCAGGGTGCCAAAGGATTCCTGTAATGCTTGAGCGCCGTAATGTTATCCTATGGGAAAAACTGTCAAATTTGGAGTGCCATAACTTTGCCGCCGTGTAATATTTTTTCAATACAACACTGAAAGACACATCTGTGAGATGTCAGCTGCGTTCCCTTCAAATTTCAGCCCAAAACTCCCAACGGTTATTTTGCAGTGCAGTGCCATAGAATTGCTGTAATTTTCCCACAGACTAGAAAATTACTGTCGCAATTTGCGAAAGCTTTCGAAAAAAAGTTCGACACTTTCATGAGAATGAAAGTAATTTGCAGATACTTTTCAGAAATTTGAAAAACATATTTCTGGGGTGTTTACTACAAAATAAAGACATGGCAAAGCATCCTCAGGGCCCGAATAGCTAAATACAAAAAGAATTACGTTGCTAGAGGGTCTCAAATTTAAATGCCAACCATTTCTGATCACCAACTGAAAACAAAATGGCGGTTGCAGTAACAGGCCCATTGCGAAAGTAAAAATGCATTTGTGACACTGTCGAACTTTTAACTTTTCCCTTTGACTTATAATGGGAAACTGTTTTTTGAATAACTTTTGAACCGTTTAATATTTTTTCACCAAATCTTTGAAAGGCACATCAGGGACCCTGCCTGCACATTCTCTGAGATTTCGGGCCAGTCACGCAAACCGTATAACCTGTACACACGACCATAGAATTCCAGAAAAGCGTAAACACGTGCACAGATCACGCTAAATAACTCCACAACTGTATATCTGATCAGTATGAAACTTGGCAGATCCCAAGGCCTATGGGTCTTGATCATACATTCCAAATTTCAGGCAAATCCATCAAACGGTTGCAAAGTTATTAAGGTGCAAAATTTTGGGTTTAACATGGAAATGGCTCCTCAACCCTAACTATGGTAGCACTACCGTGTAACCATAATATATTATGTATAGTATTCTCCTATACTTCTGCTGCTTTACATATGTCATGGGGTGAGAGTTAGGGCTGTGATCCCAATCCGCACCCCAATGCCGGTTGGGAGGGTGGGCGGGGGATCAAGGGGTTTTCAACCTAACAGCGAATTTCCTCACTTTTGTTGCTGTGGAACAACCCTAACTAATGCATTAAATGGAGTTTTTGCCTCTAATATATATATATATATATTATGGTATACAGTAGTGCTACCATAGTTAGGGTTGAGGAGCCATTTCTATGTTAAACGCCAAAACTTTGCACCTTAATAACTTTGCAGCTGTTTAACAGATTTGTTTGAAATTTGGAAAACATGATCAAGAACCATAGGCCTTGGCATCTGCCAAGTTTTGTACCAGTTGTATACACAGCTGCGGAGTTATTAAGCGTGATTTGAGCGCGCATTTATGCTTTTTCTGGAATTCTATGGTCGCACGTACAGGTCGCACAGTTTGCACGACTGGTCCGAAATCTTCAGGGAACGTGCGGCCAGGGTCCCTGATGTGCCTTTTGAAGATTTGGTGAAAAAATATTAAATGGTTCAAAAGTTATTAAAAAACAATTTCCCATTATAAGTCAATGGGAAAAGTTAACAAAAAGTTCAACACTTTCGCAAATGCATTTTTACTTTCTCAAATGGGCCTGTTACTTTCGCAAATCGACCATTTTGTTTTCAGTTGGTGATTAGAAAAATGGTTGGCATTTAAATTTGGGACCCTCTAGCAGCCTAATTCTTTTTGTATTCACCTAGTGGGACCCTGAGGGATGCTAGCCATGTCTTTTATTTTGGGGTAAACACCAGAAATATGTTTTCAGATTTCTGGAAAAAGTACTTTCACAAAGTACTTTTGTGCTCATGAAGATGTCGCAAATATTTGCAAGCTTTCATAAATGCGACAGTAATTTTTCTAGTCTGTGGGAAAATGACAGCAATTCTTTGGCACTGCACTGCAAAAGAGTGGTTGAGAGTTTTGGGCTGAAATTTGGAGGGAACGCAGCTGACATCTCACAGATGTACCTTTCAGTATTGTATTGAAAAAATATTACATGGCAGAAAAGTTACGGCACTCCAAATTTGGCATTTTTTCTCATAGGATAACATTATGGCACCCAATGCATTACAGGAATTATTTGGCACCCTGCTGCAAAATAACGGTTTGGTCTTTTTTCCTGAAATTTGGAGGGAAGACAACCAACAGCCCACAGATGTGCCTTTCAGTGGTTTGGTGAAGAAATATTACAGGGAGGCAAAGTTATGGCACTCCAAACTTTTCCCATAGGATAACATTACGGCGTTCGCCGCGCCTTTCAGGGCCCGTATCTCAGAAACGATGCAAGATACAGACTTTAATCAGAAAAATTCTTAGCCCCTTACTGGGGGCTAACTGCAAAACTATCCAGGATGGTCATAAATCACACAACTTTTAATTTTTTTTTCTACATTGTACGGTTCCTGAGATATAACCTATTTAGTATTCCAAGTCCTCATTTTCTGCTCCGATACCCATTATTATGTATACATTCTTTGTACTCACTATCTTTCTCTATTCAGCTTTTGTGGAAAACCAGCCTGTGTGCTTACATTACTGTTACCATTGCCCTTTCCGCTTGCAGTTCCATGCCCGTTTCACTGACCGCTGACGTCTACGCCACCACGTGCGTCATCCTTTGCGTTTTAATTTGCGCTTGCGTTTCTGTTATTTTTTGCCATTTGTGTCTACCGTACTGTTTCTCTTTCTGTTTCACATTGCATCACCATGCCCATTGACATTTCCATTTGCAGGCACAATGTTACTATGTGATAAGACATCACGTGGCACACCGTTCCCGTCTATGCCACCGTGTTCGTTACCCTTTCTGTTCTTATTTGCGCTTGTGTTACCTTGTGCGCCACTGTTAGTGCTTCTGTTTGCATTCCTGTTCCTGTTACTATGCCACAAGACATCATGTGGTGGGAGCGAGGGGCCCTATGTACGTTATCCTTTGCGTTTTCATTTGCGCTTGTGTTTCTGTTATTTTTTGCCATTTGTGTCTACAGTACTGTTTCTCTTTCTGTTTCACTTTGCGTCACCATGCCCATTGAGATTTCTGTTTGCAGGCACCATGTTACTATGTGACAACACATCACATGGCAGACTGTTCCCATCTATGCCACCGTGTGCATTGCCCTTTCTGTTGTCATTTGCGCTTGCGTTACCATGTGCGCCTTTGTTAGTGCTTCTGTTTGCGTTGCTCTTCCTGTTACTATGCCACAAGACATCATGTGGAAGGAGCGCGGGGCCCCTCCGCCGCATTACATTCATTATTTCTCGTTATCATTCCCAAAAAGAAGGGAAATTAGAGGCAAAAAACTCTGTTTAATGCATTAGTTAGGGTTGTTCCACAGCGACAAAAGTGAGGAAATTTGCTGTTAGGGTTGAAAACCCTAACTCCGAATTCACCCCCCCCAGCACCACACACACACAGACACACACACACACACACACACATGCAAGTATGGGGGAGGACCAAGTCAACACAAGCAATGACAGACATCCAGCAGCAGGTGACAGAAATAACAAACAATTGTCTAAATGTACTATGAGACATCCCCACCCATCTGACCAGGTACTGCATGCTCAGTGGAGATCAACAGCAAAACTGAGGCCATGTACACCAAACATACACATCCCTGATTTCAGCTGCACACAACTTGCCACACTTAGTAGTTGCATGGCCTTACCTACTGATGCCCCACACCAGACCACACCACATGTGGTGGGCCACCTGAGCAATAGAGGTCAGCAAAACCAAGGAGTTGTACAGGTATAATATCTCTGATTATAACAAGAGTTTGAGAAATGCAGCTTTCTAATTGACTGTAAACATTGTAACAGCCTTATTTTTAGTTTTTATTAACATACATGTAGAGCCTAACCATATGATGAACATGGTTTAATGTTGTTTAAAAAAACAGTTTTATTATGATAGCAATAAGCCACTCCCAGGTATTATGTTAATGGTCAGTTTATCACTGTCTAGCGACATGTGGCACTCGACTATGCCTCATTCAACATTAAACCCTTACAGGGTGATTAACAGACCATTTAACATAACTGTTGGTCAAGCCTTATTGCTTAATTGTCTTTATGAGTAGATACTCTCCCTCTACTAGGCACTGCAGCAGCTTTGCAACACAGTGTCCCACCCAGTTACACCATACATTGTCTAGTTACTGGAGAATGGCTGTGAATATGAACTCATGAAGATGAACAGTGTAATTGATCATTACAGTCATCGAAACCTAGTGTGATTATAACTGACAGAGTCAGTGATAGAGAATAACCCCTGCTGTCCTAGTACACTTACCCCATTGTGAGTTAAATCAATACTAAAAGACATTCTGCTTATATCTACACTATACCTACTTGATTCCTGTTGTACCACAATTAACATAGTTATCACTTTGATAGCATCAGTGACAGAAGTGTGGCAATCCCAAACACTAGGCATACAGCCTGAGTATGAAACAACTGTTAAAAAAATTACACTGTGTCCATAAGTGGCACAGATCACTCATTGCAACAATAGTAAATGTATCACTATTTGAATAAGTTAGTCATCACAGATGCAATGAGATTGTCTTTCTCAGGTACAACATACTCAGTAAGTGCCTACAGGAAAATCTATCCTATAGACATCTCCGATACAGGTACATCATTGTTGGCTCAGTAGTGCTATGATATTTAAAAGTTGCTTGGCCTGATCCATGCAATTACACTGTTTCTTACAAAGAATACTTACTGCATCTTTAGTATTGAAACACACTGAAGGTCTATGTATCTATATCAGCAGTATACCTTCATCAGTAAGAATGCATCTGATACTGGCAGTACGAATTTCACAGCGTTGAACAGGCAATGCTTTTCCATACGTTTACATCAGCCTCTCTATCTTAAGTAAACAGTTGCAGTAAATGTACTACTATGTAAATCACATACTAATTGTAACACTACTTTTATCTTGAGCATGCTAGTGTCTTGTAGTTAATTTATGTAGTTCTCTTAATTAATGTATACTCACTAGTGTTAAAGCCTTTCTACAACTGTCATCATGCACCTTCAGCATTTATATTGACTAACGGCACAGTACCAGTTGTGGTGTGATGTGGGGCATCGGTAGGTAAGGTCATGCAACTACTAAGTGTGGTAGGTTGTGTGCAGCTGCAATCAGGGATGTGTACGTTTAGTGTACATGGCCTCAGTTTTGCTGTTGATCTCCACTGAGCATGCAGTACCTGGTCAGGTGGGTGGGGATGTCTCGTAGTACATTCAGACAATTGTTTGTTATTTCTGTCACCTGCTGCTTGATGTCTGTCATTGGTTGTGTTGACTTGGTCCTCCCCCATACTTGCATATGTGTGTGTGTGTGTGTGTGTGTGTGTGTGTGTGGTGCTGGGTGGGGGTGAATTCGGAGTTAGAGTTTTCAACCCTAACAGCGAATTTCCTCACTTTTGTCACTGAGGAACAACCCTAACTAATGCATTAAACGGAGTTTTTCCTCTAATATTTATATATATATATATATATATATATATATATATATATATATATATATATATAATGGTAGCACGGTAGTGCTACCATAGTTAGGATTGAGGAGCCATTTACGTGTTAAACCTACAATTTTGCGCCTTAATAACTTTGCAACCATTCAACGGATTTGCCTGAAATTTGGAATACACAATCAAGAGCCATATATCTTGGGATCTGGCAACTTATGTATTGTTCAGATATACAGCTACGGAGTTATTAAGCATGATCTGCGTGCGCATTTACACTTTTTTGCAATGCTTTGGTCATCTCTACAGGTCGCACGGTTTGCGTGACTGGTCCGAAATCTTCAGGGAATGTGCGACCAGGGTCCCCGATGTGCCTTTTGAAGATTTCTTGAAAAAATATTACACGGTTCAAAAGTTATTCAAAAAACAGTTTCCCAATATAAGTCAATGGAAAAAGTTAACAAAAAGTTCAACACTTTCGCAAATGCAGTTTTTACTTTCGCAAATGGCCCTTTTACTTTCGCAAATCCACCATTTTGTTTTCAGTTGGTGATCAGAAAAATGCTTGGCATTTAAATTTGGGACCCTCTAGCAACACAATTCTTTTTGTGTTTACCTAATCGGACCCTGAGGATGCTAGGCATGTCTTTATTTTGAGGTTAAACACCCTAGAAATATGTTTTCGAGTTTCTTGAAAAGTACTTTTGGAAAAGTAGTAACAGACTCATGAAAGAATGTAAAATTTTAGCTGCTAAATTGTGACACTACTTTTCCAGGCTATTGGCAAAATGACAGCAATTCTTTGTCACTCTGTTGCAAAAGAATGGTTTGGTCTTTTGGGATGAAATTTGGAGGGAACGCAGCCAACATCTCACAGATGTGCCTGTCAGTATTTTGGTGAAAAAATAATACAGGGTGGTAAAGTTACAGCACTCCAAATTGACACTTTTTCCCATAGGGTAACATTACAGCATCCGCCACATTACAGGAATCCTTTGCCACACTGCTGCAAAATAATGGTTTTGTCTTTTGGGCTGAAATTTGGAGGGAAGAAAGCCAACATCCCACAGATGTGCTTTTCAGTGGTTTTGTGAAAAAATATTACAGGGAGCCAAAGTTATTGCACTCCAAACTTCTCTTTTTTTTCCATAGGATAACATTACGGCATTCACTGCACCTTTCAGGGCCCGTATCTCGGAAGTAGTGCGAATCATTTTTGTCATAAAATGCTAGCCCTCTAAAGGGGGCTAAGTACAAAACCAGCCAGGAAAGTCATACATCATATGACTTTAAAATTTTTTTTCTACGTCGTACAGTTCCTGATATATAAGCAATTTAGTATTCCAACTCCTCATTTTCTGCTCCGAGACCCATTATTATGCATACATTCTTTGTACTCACTGTCTATCTCTATGCAGCTTTTGGGGAAAACCAGCCTGAGCGCTTACATTACTGTTACCCTTACCACTTCCGCTTGTGGTTCCATACCTGTTTCATTTACCGTTCCCGTCTATGGCACCATGTGCGTCACTCTTTGCGTTTTCATTTGCGCTTGCGTTTGCATTATTGCTCCCGCCGCTGCATTATATTCACTATTTCTTTATTTTTTATTTATTTATTTGTTCTATGATTACAAATACCTTTGAGCCGAGACCCTTTTACAAAGGTTCCACATCATTGGTACAATTGAGACAATCATAAGCAAAGACAACAGTTTATAAAATTAAAAAAAAAACACATAGTCTTGTAGATAAAAAAAGAACAATAAGGTGAAACTTTGGGGATGGGAAAGAAAAAGGAGGAGGGTGAAATCAGGGAGACTAAGTGGATGGGAGAAAAGGGGAGGTAGGTTGGGGGGGACAGAGAGAGGAGAGGTAGAAGGCAGATAAGAATAGAGGTAGTGCAGCTAGGTGGCATTTGTCATGGGCCAGCAGGGGAGATGAAGATGGTGGGGGTTGCTGGCAAAGTGCAGGAGTAGATGTGGATCCAAAAAGGGCATCTTCAGCTATGGAACCAAAAGACATGTTTAGCCACAACAGTCACAGAGGTTGGAGGCAGTGAGTGTTAGGCGGAGACAAGTCTTAAAAGTGCTGAGCGATAGTGAGGATGAGATGTCGCTGGGAAGACCGTTGTACCAACTAGTGGCCCGGTAACCAAAGGATCTTTGGCCTTGTGTTGTGTGGCAATGCAGGACTTGCAGAAGCTGAGGTTTTGATCCCCTGGTATGTCGGGTGTGGATTCTCAGTTGTATGAGGGCACAGACTCCAGGGGGGGCAAGGCCCAGCAAGATTTTCTTAGTAGTAATACAAGTTTGGTGTTTTATTCGATTGGCAAGATTCAACCATCCAGTTTGAGAATAGAGGTCACAGGTGTGAGTTAGGCGTTGGGAGCCAGTGACAAGTCAACAGGCCTTGTTGAGGGCGGTGGATACACGTTTGAGTGCAGTAGTTGTAGCAGAGCCGTAAATGATAATGCCATAATCATTATCATTCTCAAAAAGAAGGGAAATTAGAGGCAAAAAACTCAGTTTAATGCATTAGTTAGGGTTGTTCCACAGCGACAAAAGTGAGGAAATTCGGTGTTAGGGTTGAAAGCCCCCCTTTGAGCCCCCCATCCACACCCCCAACTGTCATTGGGGTGCATGTTGGGGTTGTCAGTCCTAACTCTCACCCCATTCTCTTCTACCTCTACTTCTTCACACATCTGATGGGGTGAGAGTTGGACCGACAACCTAGCGCCCCGATGCCGGTTGGTGGTGTGGACGGGCGGTCAAAGGGGGGGCTTTCTAACCCTAACACTGAATTTCTCGCTTTTGTTGCTGTAGAACAACTCAATTCAATGCATTTAACTGAGTTTTTTACATATATATATATATATATATATATATAGTATACTGGTCAAATAGGGCCAGTATAGTTAGGGTTGCACAGTTATTTCTATGTTAAATCTCAAAGTTTTCATGTTAATAACTTTACAACTATTTGTCTGATTGGCATGAAATCTGGAATGCATAACTGACTCCCGAAGATCTCTGGATCTGGAAAGTTTTGTTCCAATGGGATGTACAGGTGTGGAGCTGTGGGGTGCTCAAAATGTGAAAAATCACACTTTTTGTGCATTTTTCAGTAAGCTGTAATGGACTGAAGAATGTATTTCGGTGGCTTCAAGTTTTTTTAACTACATGTGGCCTTGGTTGAAATGGTGCCTTTTGAAGATTTGGTGAAAAAATAATGCTCTGTTCAAAAGTTATTCAAGTTTTTCATGTCCCATTATAGCCTATGGGAAAATTTAAATGTGCATTGTGAAAACTTTGGTGGCAACATTTTTTCTTGTGCGACAACATCCCATTGTAAGGTATAGGAAAGAACAAAAACATTTTTGTTGTTGCAAAAAGCATTTTTTGTTGCCACAACATTTATCCACAACATTGTCCCATCTAGTATTTTCTTTGTCACGTCATTGTGCCAAGTTGGATTGTGCTTTTGGGCTGAAATTTGCAGGGTGGCAAGCCCTGGCCCCACATATGTGCCCCTTGGTGGTTTGGTCCCAAAACATTCAATGGGTCCATAGTTACAATGTTCTGAAATTGAGAATTTCCCCTAGGCTAACACTTAGATGCCTACGGTGCCTTTTGGCACCCGTATCTCGAGAACAAAGCAAGATATAGATTTTTTGCTACCCGCAGCTGAGGTCACCATGGCCTGCGCACACAAGGCAGTTTAAAAGTCATAGATTACACCTGCACTGGAATTTTTTTTCTAGGTTGTACAGTTACTGAGATATTGGCACATTAGTGTTATGAGGGTTCCTTTTCAGGCCTATGAGGCAATTGTATGGCTCCATTGTTATGTGTAAGTGGGAGCGTACAGCCCAGAGGGCCAGCGCTCCCACAGACACATATCATTATGCACAGTTGAGCAGTTTGGTGGGAGTGCATGGCCTGAAGATCCCTTGCTCCCACCAACACATACTAGTTAACAGGTACATTGCACTGTAAATAAATGGTCTGGCTTTTTGGCTTCGAATTGGCAGGGTATAAAGGGGTGTCCCAGAGATGTGACTTATGCTGCTTAGGTATAAAAAAATTTTTATCGGGTTCCATAGATATGTCATTATGAACTTGAGATTTTTCCCGTAGGATAACACTGCTGTGCCCACTGTGCTATTTGGCACCTGTATCTCAGAATCGAGGCAAGATATGGATTTGGTAAATTTATGTTGCATGGAGGTCTCTCTGTCATGATTTTGAAACTTGAATTTTTTTCCAGTTGCTATGGTTCCCAAGATATTGGCAAATTTGTGTTACTAGGGTTTCTTGCCCTATTGGGCTACTGTATGGCCCTATAGCTATGTGTAACTGGGAGTGCAGGGCCAGAGGGCGTGCTCCCATAGACACATATCATTATGCACAAATGGACAGCTTGCTGGGGCTCTGCTCTCCCACCAGCACATACCCTTTACTATTTATATTACACATTTTCAAAAAGAAAGTACATTTATTGCAAAAAAACTTCTTTAATGCATCAGTTAGGGTTGCTTCCACAGTGACAAAAACCCTAACTCCGAATCCCTCCACACACACATACACAACACACATACAAGCACGGGACTGTACAAGGCAACACAATCAATCAGAAACAGACACCATAATAAAGAAACATAGAAGTTGATGGCAAATAAGGACTGTAAGGCCCATCCAGTCTGCCCATTTCTTTTTCTACCTTATGAATGTGCCATTGGCCTTTGCTCTGTCAATGGCCTATCTATTGATACACATCTGTATTGCTCCCTTATGCCTGTCCCATGCCTGCTAGAAGTCCTGCACTGTATTCATATCCACCACTTCCTGAGGTAGGCCATTCCATGCATCCACCACCGTTTCTGTGAAAATGAACTTCCTCACATTACCCCTTAATTGGCCTCCCTCTAATGTCATGATGTGTCCTCTTGTCCTGCTATTTTTCTTATATTGAAACATGTTAGACTCTTTCACCTTGTTAATGCCCTTAAGGTGTTTGAATGTTTTGATCATATCGCCTGTCTCCCTCCTTTGATCTAGGGTATACATATTGAGCTCCAGTAATCTGTTCTCATATGTTTTCTGATGCAGTCCCTGCACCATTTTGGTTGCCCTTCTCTGGACTGCCTCAATTTGGTTAATGTCCTTGTGAAGGTGTGGCCTCCAGTACTGCATGGAGTACTCCAGATGGGGCTTAACCAGTGTCTTGTACAGAGGGATTATTACCTCCCTCTTACGACTTGTGATACCCCTACTAATACACTCCAACATCCCCCTAGCCTTATCTACTGCTTTAGTGGTCTGCTTGGATGATTTCAGGTCATCTGTGATGATGATGCCCAAGTCTCTTTCTTCCCTTGTGACTGCCAGCAACTCCCCACCCAGCCTATAGGTGGCTTCAGGATTTCTCTTCCCTATGTGCATGATCTTGCACTTCTTTTCATTAAGCCCCAGTTACCACTCTTCTGACCATTTTGCCAGTTTATCCAGATCTCTTCTCATTCTGCCCATCCCATCTGGATCATTTACTCTGTTGCAGATCTTGGTGTCATCTGCAAACAGACATACCTTACCCTCCAGTCCATCTGCAATGTCACTGATGAAGATACTGTATTGAAGAGGACTGGCCCCAGGACTGATCCCTGAGGTACCCCACTTGTGACTTGCATCTCTTCTGATTGTATACCGTTTACCACCACTCTCTGTTTTCTACCCACTAACCAGTTTGCCACCCAGTTGGCCAACTTCTGACCCACATTGAGCCTACCCAGCTTATTAATCAGTCTTCTATGTGAAACAGTATCAAAAGCATTGCTGAAGTCAAGGTAGGAGACATCAACTGCTCCCCCTTGGTCCACCACTCTGGTTACCCAGTCAAATAAATCTATGAGATTAGTTTGACAGGACCTTCCTGTTGTAAACCCATGCTGTCTTGGATCCTGTGCTCCTATGGATTCCAGGTGTTGCACTATCCTTTTCTTAAGGAGTGCCTCCATAATCTTGCCCACTACTGAGTTAAGACTGACTGTTCTGTAGTTCCCTGCCTCCTCCCTGCTACCACTCTTGTGTAGTGGGATCACATGAGCCCTCTCCTATACTTAGAGACTCACTAAACAGTTCTGATAATGGCTCTGCTAGTTCCACCTTTAGCTCCTTTAGTACCCTGGGATGTATGCCATTAGGTCCCATTGCCTTGTCCACCCTGAACTTATCGAACTCTTGTAGGACCCTTTCTTTTGTGAAGGGACTAGTGCACACTTTCCTCCCCCCTGTGTCTATGGTGCTAAGCTGTGGGCCCTGCCCTGCCCTGCCTTCTCTTCAGTAAATTCTGAGCAGAAGTATCTATTTAGGATAAATGCTTTTAAGTGGTCCTCCTCCTCACATGCCCCCTTATCCCCTTAGATCTTAGCAATAACCCCTCTGGACTTTCTCCTTTCACTAATGTATCTAAAGAAAGTCTTGTCACCTTCTTTATCTGTTTGTGCTAGTGTTTCCTCAGTTTGGGCCTTTGCCTGCCTTACTGCCTTCCCTGCTTCCCTCAGGGAAGTTTGGTATGCCTGCCTATCTTCATCCCATTGCATTCCCTTATATTTCCTGAAGTCCAGCCTTTTGGCTCTGACCTTTTCTGCTATTGTTTTTGAGAACCAAAATGGTTTCCTTCTTCTTTTGCACTTCCTTTTCTCTCTAACACAATGGGATATTGCTTCAAGTATTGCATCCTTAATGCTTGTCCACTTTGCCTGTACCCCCTCACCTGTATTTCTTTTTGCCAAGGCTAGCTTAACTCTGTTGGCCATCTTATCAAATTCAGCTCCTCTGAAGTCACATATTTTTGCCTTGGAATGGGATAATTTAGTTCCAATGGCCAAATTAAACCATACCATGTGATGGTCACTGGCCCCCAAGTGACTGTCTACCTGGAGATCTGTGATCCTTTCCCTGTTAGTCAGTACTAGGTCTAGGATAGTCCTATCTCTTGTGGGTTGTTGTACCAGTTGTTTGAGGCCTTCCCCCCTGCAGGGAATGCTCTATGTGTCTAGTTCTCGCAGATGTTCCCGCTGGTTTTGACCAGTCTGTATCTGGCATGTTGAAGTCTCCCATTATCAGAACCTCCCCTTTAGCTGTCATGTTTTGTATATCTTCTAACAGTAATGTGTCTATGTCCTCCTCCTGGTCTGGACATCTGTAGATGACCCCAGTTCGTATGGCTGTCCCATTTCCTGTTTCCAGGGTGACCCACAGTTCTTCTGGCTCCTTATGTGTATTCTGAATTTCTGTAGCTTTTATATTTTCATTTACATAAAGGGTCACTCTACCCACCCTTTTTGCACCTTGGTCTCTTCTGAACAGTACATAGCCAGGTACTGAAGTCTCCCAAGTGTGGTTACTGGTAAACCATGTCTCGCTAATGGCTACTATGTCCAGTTTAGCCTCTGTCTTTATTGCCTGCAGGTCTGGGATCTTGTTTCCCAGACTGTGAGCCCTTGTGTACATGATTTTCCATTGGCCAGATTTTGGTGTGTTAGTTGTTGGGCTAGGTCAGGCATTTCCCCAGTGCATCATATGGGAAGCTGGACTGTTTTCCTTACATGGTGATGCAAATGAACTACAAACATGTTGAACTTCTGTTTGACCACTAGTTGAGGGGGGAAGGGTGTTCTTCCCATTTGACACATTGGGTGCTGCATCCCATTTGCTAGTTTAAATGTTCTGCAAAGACATCAAACTTTTGCCTCAATGCACTGACTCCCTCCTTAATTAGATGCAGTCCATCAAATTTAAATAACTTTTGCTCCCAAAACTGTTGCCTGCTCCCTACAAATTAGTGTTATTTTTCCTGGCACCAGCCCGTGAGTCACATGTTTAGCTCCCCTCACTCCCTTTCTTGACCTTCCATCCATCTGCCCCCCTCTCCCAGACTGGCAGGATCTCAGAGAAGGAGATGCCAGATGAAATGGATGATAGTTTGTCACCCAGCCTGGTCAGGTGTCCCTTGGTCTCCTCAACTGACTGGCTGGCATGATCGTAGGTCTCTATGTGTACCAGGACATCAATGTTTTCTCCTGCTTCCTGTACAGTTCTAGCAATGCGGTCAGTGTCTCTCCATGCTGATGTACCTGGGAGGTACAGAAGTAAGGTAACAGAAAGGACATACAATTCTGTAAACATACCACAAGAGGAATCCATCATCATGTTTCAGCAACTCTGTCACATCTGCTGCCATCCCAGTGTCTTTGGGGGGTACACCCACATCCTGTAAAAACATGCAGGTAGGTGTTAAGAAGGCTATGTAGAACCTTTTAGATATAAGTTTTTTTGATATGAGATGGTTAAGACTGTTTCATAATATTTTGCTATACCTGCTCATAACTTAATGATCTGAAGTATATGGGTCACACTCTTTTATATCTACACAGATGGATACATACTGTATGCCCACCTGTGGAGGGATAGGAACACAAGGCATAGACCAACCTACTGTGTGATTGTGACTTATACATACTGTTCTTTTGTGTAGATGGAGGTATTGAAGCACAGGTTGTGAAGTATCATGTACTTCTGCTGTTAGCTATGTACACTCTTCTACTATCAGCATGTAGGGATCTGACTGTACGGTGAATAACTGCACACTCCAAACCTGATCTATGCAGATTGTTGTAGTACCTACTTGGACCAATAGTGTTCACAACATTTCATAAAGACACTGTTCTATTATGACAATGCGGTACTGCTAGTGCACTGTCTTTTGGACCATGCACTGTCATCCATACATTGACATAGTATGTCAGAATCCATAGAACACAGTGTTCATATGTCACTGTGGCACCCTGCATTCCTAGTCCTACATCAAAATAGTGCAACACTATCCATATGTCACATTGTACATATGTCACAGTGACAACACAGGGTAGTTTGGACCATGCACTACCATACCTCTGTTGAAATAGTACAGCACAATCCATGTGTTCCGCTATCTATTTCTTGCACTTTTCTCATTGTGACATATTGGCAGTGTGATGTATGTACTGTGTTGTAGTATGATGATCGAGGAATGGGACAGTAGAATACACAGCACCCTGTACTCTCACTGTAATATATGGATAGTGTGAAATATAGATTGTATTTACTTATATATTGATGGAGGGAAGGGAGTGCAGTATCTGAACAACCGTGAGGTGACACTGTGACATATGGACACAGTGACACATAGGAGCTAGTGTTGTACTGTGCTAATGCAGGGATGGTAGGGCAAGGTAGATAGCATCCTGCATTCCCTCTGTGACATATGTAGAGTGTTGTTCTATCTCAATGGAAGGATGGAAGAACAGGGCCCAACTTACCATGCAGTCATATCATGACTTATGAGTACTGTTGTATTATCCGCATGGAGATATACAGTTCATGAAGTGGCCATCTTACATGTTTTCACAGCATGTGGGTTTACCCTCCCTCAAGACACTGGGATGGTAGCAGAAGTGATAGGGTTGCTGAAACATGATGATGGATTCCTCGTGTGGTATGTTTACAAAGTTATATATTCTTTCTGTTACCTTATGGTGCCTGTTTCTGACTGGTTGTGTTGCCTTGTACAGTCCCATACTGTATGTGTGTGTGGGGAGGGATTTGGAGTTAGGGTTCGAAAACCTTAATGTCAAATTTCCTCACTTTTTTCACTGTGGAAGCAACCCTTAATGATGCATTAACAAAGTTTTTTTGCAATGAAGATATATATATATATATATATATATAGTCAGTAAAAAATAAAAGTATTGCGAGCGTGGAGTGAACCATGGTGCACAGACATGGAAGCGACTTTTGTCACCTCATGAGGTTTTTCATTCTCAAGCTGCTTTTCTCATAGTCCTAGCAAGAGGACTGAAGGCCTCTGCCCATGCTGCCCTAAAAAGCACTCAACTTTGTCTGGCTGAGTCCTTGAAAATGGGGCAGAAATAAAAAGCCAACAGCCTGGAGGCAATAAAGTTATCCAGAATAATTATGGAAATGCTAGCCACTGGCTTGGTGTTATTCTCCTTTGTGAGCAATGCAGGCTTTGGATCACTAACATAAGTTGCAGTGCCAAGGTATCTAGTATCCTACCTTTCCACAGTGGCTCTTCTTTTTTTGTATCGCATTGCTTACAAGTCTGTGCCACATGCCCTGAAAGCATAATTTTTCCAGTGGTTTACATCACTACTGACATGTGGACCATTGATCAGACTACTGATTACATGGCAGTGACTGCTAGTTGGGTCATTTTCTCCTCTTCATTCTCCTCCTCCTCCTCCTCCTTCTCTTCCTTCTCTCCCTCTGGGTTAAGTGCCAGCAGCAGTAGTAGTAATAAACACATATCATTGTGGCCTTCCAAGCTCTGCAAATAAGTAGCTTTATGTATTGCTTACTTTGACAATGACATCTTCGCAGATCAGGTGTGGGGTGTGCCTTGAGGTGTCAAGCCTAATGCTCACCCCATTCTCATATACTGCACCCTTCTGAGCTTATTTACTGATGGAATGGGATGAGGGTTAGAGTTGGCAACCTCGAGGCACATCCCACGCCTGATTTGTAAAGTTGAAATAGAGGTGAAGCCCTAATGTTTTTTACTGTGGATGCCTGCAGGGTGGGGTGAAGAGTTAGGGTTGGAAACCCTAACACCCCATTTCATTACTTTTTTTTTGCATTAAACCACTCTAACTAATGCCTTAATGTAGTATTTTTGCAAAGAATTTCCTTTCTTTTTGAGATAGTGTAATCATATTTCCATTCATACAGTACCCTTTGGGACCTACATGAACAGATGCAGATGTGCTGGGTCTGTTGAGCCGTGCGACAAGGGATTACTCTGTTCACTTACAGAAGTGCAGAGCAATTACAGGCCCTGCATTTACATGCAGCAATGGTTCACTACTCACAGGTGTAGAACATGTTTAAAAAATGCTAAACATGCCACTTTACATATACCCTTGCTAGGATTGCCATGTTTAATCAGATAGAATTATGGTATTTTTTCCAATGGCATTGAGTACTATAATGCACATCTCCTAGCCCATGATGCACTAGTTTGTTTATGCTGACTCAAAAAGGCAAACTTTTCCCCCCAAGTACATATCAGGTGTCAGTTTTGTTTTCACTAGTAAAACCTGTCCTAAAAGAACATTTACTAGAACCCCCTAACATAAATGAGACATGCACATCTTTATGGATGTATCATGCGAGTTAAACAGTCGTATTGCAGATTATAAATTTTGAAGCCGGAAGGCGTGCCATGTTAGTTATACTTATGAGGTGATAACAGTTACACTGAACTCCTAATAGGATGCCAGCATGTGTTTTGCTGCATGTACCGACATCAGCCTCTATAAAAAGGTATGATCTCAGGGGAAGGACTGAGGATTCCCCTCTGGTCAATGTGGAGCATTTGATCCTCAGTACCAGGAGTGGGGATAGGGGATTAACGGGTAGGGTTCCCCACTTGGGTAGGCATCACCTGCCGGATTATACATCTAAAATTAGAAGGCTTTGGGAGAGGGACCTGGGGAGGGCACTATTGGAACAGAACTGGGCTTTGCTCTTGAGACTTCACTAAGGGATTGTTATATGTAATAAGTCCCAGGAGTCCTTCTATAAGTTTGTCCATAGACTTTACTGTACCCTGAGTATGGTGCATAAATTTAACCCGGAGGTCTCCCCCATGTGTTGAAGGTGTCATAGGGAACCTCGGACCTATTATCATTATTTCTGGTCATGCACAACACTGCAGGTCTTCTTGGATAATATTATATAGGAGGTTGGGAGGATTTGGGTAAGACATGTGGAAACTGCACCAGTGCCCCTCCTGTTTGGGGTGGACAACTCAGACTGGAGGAGTGGACACCCTATCCCAGGTGGGTCAGGGTTCTGTTGGTACTGGCCAGGCACTGCATCCTTAACACTTGGGTGACATCTGTGATGCTTAAGATTCAACAATGGAGGGCCATGTCCACCCAGGCCCTGGCGCTACAATGTCTGACATATACTGTCAAGAATAGGGAAGAACATTTTCTCATAGTGTGGGAGCCATTGCTGGTGTCCCTCTCTCCAGGTGAGGGTGTAGCACTGAGGGAGGGTCTGCAGATATAGATAGGTGCACTGTATGTTCTGTGTATGTTATTATTGGAATGTATTGTGGTGTAACTATATCTGAAAAATCCAATAAACAAATTATGCAAAAAAAAGGCATGATCTGCAAAAAAGAACAAAATGGTGCAAATAATTACTTTGCATCCAGATTTAATTAACTCAATTTATTTCAAATACTGTTTCATCCTATGTACTTTTAGTTGATCAGTATTGGCACATCTGCCAAAAAACATGTTTATTTTCACCAAATTATTATTTGTCTGAGGCGAATGAGTACAGCACATATACGTACAACTGAAATTACAAAATGAAGATTGAATTTTGTGTCCCATGTTTGTTTTGAGCAGTTTCCTCTGCTGTTGGGATTTTGCACAGGCAACTCTGCCATTGTGAAGACTGAATTGTAAATTAAAATGAAACTTCTGGAGTGTGGTCTACTTTGGATATTCAGTTCTCCACATGAATATGTGGTTTGATGACTCCCATGTTTATTCTATTACATAGCATTATTGAATCTCAGAGGAGAATAGGGGAATTGGAAACAAGGGTTAAATTCCTACACAGTTATGGTCATTGAAATTATTTGATTAATTTGGATCTGATGAAGCATTGCACCCCCACCCCACCCACACCTTCATTTGGATACTTGATATCCGCTTGCTCAGAATATGAACAATTTACTGACTGAGAATGGTGAAATAGTTGAACAGATGATAGATAGCTAGATAAATAGATAGACAGATAGATAGATAGACAGACAGACAGACAGACAGACAGACAGATAGATAGATAGATAGATAGATAGATAGATAGATAGATAGATAGATAGATAGACAGAGATAGACAGATAGATAGATAGATAGATAGATAGATAGATAGATAGATAGATAGACAGATAGACAGACAGACAGACATATATGTAATTTAATTTTTACTTTCATTCAGATTTAACAGGTCAACAATGTTTAAAAAGAAAATTCATAGGAGGAATAAGACATCACTTTAAGTTTAATAGTGTATGCAGTAGCTGAAACTGTATAATTGATATATTCTTTAGAATGGTGTTTATGTTAAATACTTTTGAACTATGAGGGCATGAACGTATACACCTTGTTATTCCTAACCAAATGAATTATTTAAACGTATGCTAGTGTTCTATTATACTATTTGAAACACATTACTTTATGTTTTCACCTCCTGCCATATAACATTGAAGATGTATATCTTTGGTGTACTTTTCTTTTTGCTCAGTGCCACACAGATACTGTAGGTTCATAGGTTCACAGTGATGGTACAAATCAGGATGCCAGAGATCTATTATTGACTTGCCACATATCAGTAGTACATTCAGGTATATTCCTCTCCCAAATATATGTTCAATGATTCTTTAAAACATTTCCATTGTACCACTATTCACCACTGAAGCTGGTAGTGAGTTTCACTGTTTTTACCACCCTTTGCACAAACCATCTTCCCTTCTTTTTGGTTCTTTAGTTCTATCCCTTTAGCATTAATCCATTTGATCTGATGCTCTTAGAATATGTGTTCTGTGTTAATCCTGCGTTTTCCCAGAGTAGTTCATCTTTAAGGGCAGAGTAGACAAAACATAAATCACCCCTGTGCCTCCTATACTCCAAAAAGAACATTCACAGCTCCCGCAGTTTTTCATCATAGTTCTTATTTTTCAGATGTTTTATTCTCTTTGTAGTCCATCTCTGTACCCTCCCCACAAGTTTTATATCCTCTGTTGCTTGAGGGGCACAAATAGGTGCACAATATTCCAAGTGTGGCCTAACCAAGGCAGTGTAAAGCAAAACAATTACTCTAGCATCCCTCCTTTTAATATTTTTGAAAATATAGGCCAGTAATGTATTCCACTCTTTGACTGTCTCCTTAGCATGCAAATCAAATGATAAATAATTGGTGATAGTTATACCATCTTTTCAGATGTTGCTGACTGTTAAAATTTGCCCATTTAGTGTATATTCATCCTTATATTATTATGTCCAAAATGTAAGGCCTTACATTTGTTATGGTTGAAACTTAATTCATGGTCTTGGGCCCAATGTTCCAACACAGTTAGTTGTATTTGTAAATATCTGACAGCTTCCTGATTGTTTACTATGGCACCTATTTTCAAATCATCAACGTATTTGCATATCCAAATACCAGTAGATGTTTTCATAGGTCAAATATATAGATTAAGCAGAGTGGGTCCCAAAACAGATCCCTGCGGTATGCCGCTTGTGACCCTACCCCATTCAGAGAACTTTCCCCTAATACCAACTCGCTGATGTCTGTCGGTTAACCAACTTTCAACCCAGGCTATTATATTAAGCTGGAGATTCAATTCTGACATTAACTCTATCAATTCCCTATGCGGAATGGTGTCAGAAGCTCTAGTGTAATACAAATACACAGTATTCCTGCTAAGCCCTCATCAGTAGCCCTACTAACCAGCTCAAAGAACTGTAATAAATTCATTAGGCATGATCTGCCTTTGCAGAAACCGTGCTGGGTGATGTCAGCTAACCCAGATGACTTAATATGATTTTTAATAATACCCTAACAAACTGTTCCAGTATTTTACCCAGGACTGACATGAGAATGATTAGCCTATAATTACTCACAATGGGCCCTAGGCACGAATGAAATAGTTGCCTACGTGACGTGTATCTGTAGGAAACTGTATATGTGAATGCCACACAGTGGGGGTACCTCGGACCCCCGGCAGCATGCACTAAGACCATGCAAGTCATGTATACACATGCCACCCTAGCCCCATGGGAGACTCCATGCTGGGGGCATGTTGGAAGGCATGCCTGCAGTACAAGGCATTCACTAAGCTGCATGGTGCCAGGCAGAGAGGGGGTGCTGATTATGTCATCTGAGGCCATGAGTAACCCGGTACACACCCCCGTGTACTCCATCCATCATATGCGGTGGTACTGGGCAATGGACCTCCTTTGTGCCACAGCCCACTAGCCTGCAGGAGAGGGCTGGTGCAGAAGCTCAGATGAGTGCCTGGAAGTGGTCCACATGTTGCCACATTCTGCAGCTCACACATGCTCCGTGCGCCTTCCACATGGGTACAAGGGACCACTGAGGGACCCGGTACAGGCATCCAATTGGATGCCTGTCCAGGTCTGTGACTCTGCCCCCAACTGCCCTTGTGACCCTGTGTGACAAGCGGGCATGGCCACGGACAGATGCCTCACGGGTACATGCAGTCATGTATACTACACACCCTGTGCCTGTCCACGGCCATGTGGGTACACGGGTGGGATACAAGCCTCGGGCATGTATTACATGCCCTTTAGTGCATAGGACCCAATGTGCTTATCCCATTTTTTTAAAAATAGGGGGGACATTAGCCTCCCTTCAGTACTTAGTAGCAATACCCTCATTCAATGATTTGTTAAATAACAATGTGATAGGGCCAGCCAGTTCCTCAGCTAATTCTTTCAACATCCACTGATGTATTCCATTTGGCCATGCAGACTTTTCAACCTTTACATTCCATAGTCTTGTTAGTATATGCTGTTTTGTTATTGTTGCCTCCATAGTAGTCACTGTTCCTATTTCATATGGTTTAACCACATTTTTGCTGGGTTGAAAAATGCTGACAATGAAGTCATTAAAATGGTTGCCATTTCTTGTTCATTATGAATTATATGTTTGCCATCTTTCTATGGCCCTGCCCTTTTATTACCTAACATAAGACTACCTACATAGCTGAAATATTGTTTTCTTTATTGTCATTTACTCTCACTGCCATTTTTAATTTTGATTCAGATTTTACTTTTTTTGGTTTTATTTGTCAAATTTTTGTATTTTTTCCATTTAATTCAGTCTGATTATGTTTGTATTTTGCATAGGCCTTTTTCTTCCTGTTTATACATCTCCTGATTTTACCATTAAGCCATTGTGGCACCCTACCATTTTTATTGTATTTATTAACTTCAGATACATAATTAATAATACAATGGTTCAATTTGTTTTGGAGTATACCCCAGGCAGATTCAATAGGCAAATCCTTTAAATCCTTTTCCCATTCCCACTGTTTCAAGTAAAGCGTAATTTTCATGTTATTTGCTTTGTTATAACATTTAAGCTCCATGGTACCATGTACTGTCTCCCTGGATGTTTTAATAGACATTGAGGTCATATTATGATCACTGTCTCCTAATGGTCCCAAAACCTCAACTTTGTTCACTCGATCAGCAAAGTTACACAAGATTAAGTCAAGCTTGCTGTCCCCCCTTGTATTTTCGTGAGCTAACTGGTCCAATTATGAGTAAAGGTTATCTCTATGAATTTATTTTTGGCCTCTGAAGAACCTGTTAAAGTTTTCCAGTTTATATTTGAGAAATTATAATCCCCCAGAAGCAGACAATCCCCATTAATTTCTTTACTGAATAGTGTTTCCAGGAATGCTTCGTTTTCTTCCTTGCTAAGATATGGTGATTTATAACCTAGGCCTATGGCCATGTTCTGTGATCCATATATTATCATCTTCATTCAACTGGAAGGAGGTAAGGCTTTTAGATATATACAGTGCAATACCCGCACCTCTCTTTTCCGTATGATTTTTTTGAAACATTCTGTACCTTGATATCTGAGTTCCCCAATCATCAGCTTGAAATCATGTTTCTGATACTGCACAGATGATAATGTGGTTCCACTGTATCTGCCTTGGCAATCTGTCAGCTGCTGTGCACAATTGCACATGAAAGCTCAGTTAAGTAATACAGATGCCAAATACTTGCAATCCATCCCAACCCTGATACTCGCTTTTGAAGCCGAAATGTAACCAACACAAGTTTATCCTCAGAGACTGTTGGTCTCTGCAGTAGCAGTCTTTTTTTTACTGCAACAGATGGGAACTGCATAAAGTTCTCAGAATGAAGAACACTCTTGCCAGCTTCCCCCTACAGCTTTCTCCACCATGCCATTCCAGCTGAACACTCGGGCAATTCCAAAATCACAGACAGCTGCTGGGAATCAGTTGCATATATTAGGAACAGCAGCCATCACTGTCTTTGCCTTGAAGGGGGGGTTGCTCTCAAATCACATCAGTCCACATTCTTATGAAGGGAACCAAAGTGGTCAGTTAAAGGAACCCTGATAGCAGACACATTACTGAAACATGTATAAGCAAGAAGAGAGGTACTGACAAACCCTGCAGCAGCCTCATCTCCTCCCTCTCTGGGCCATTTACAGCTCTGGGTGATAGCCCAAAATAACATGCTGATGTCCAGTGCTTGCTGGTGATACAGATACAGTCAAATAGACTCAGTCTGTTCTCAAAAGCTTATAGAATGGAAATGGGGATATAAGGTTTTACCTTTCATTACTTGAAAATTGATAAAGGGAATGTGCCTGCCAGTAAAAGACACTTGAGCAATAACCCACAACAGGGTGTTGGTGATGCTGGGTTTACCCACGCCTGGCATGATTCGGTCACGAGGCCGCAGACTAAGTGAGTAACCTCGCCAGGCATGGTTAAACCTAACATCACCAACACCCTGGAGTGGGTTATTGCTATTTTACAAGTTCCCTGTTTTATTTAACAGTGAACAAAAAAGTTGTAGGATTTCTATTTTTCTTTAAATTAATGATAATGTTGTAAATAACATTCCACTGAATAAAATAGTCCACATTTAGGGGCCCTCAACATTTAATATGCACTCTGCATTGGTGGGAGTGGCTTGCTGTGACTTGGGTGCTAATAGTTTGCCATTCTGCATGGTACAGTATGTGCTGCCTGGGCATAGAGGAGCTGAGAGAGAACTGCCACAGGTAAGGATAGCTGGCTGTTTAGGGATCTTCTGCTCATGTGGATTGTACTTGGCTATGAGGTGATGGGAGCTGCTTGCTGAGGCTTTTGAGGTAATTGTGATGTATTGGTGATGTTTCCTGGTGCTGGAAAATCGGGCATTTCTGAGGCCACTAGTGTAGTGCTATGTGAGGCTTGTGGCAGTACATGTCGCTGAGTACACACCGACTCGGAATGAATGTCCATTTCACTGTTTTGCCAGTTCAGAGTCATGTCCAGTAAAGATTTAAAAGTTGTGTCATGCTCTGCTTCATCTATCAGCTCAAAGCTTGTTTTAATTAAGTCTGAGTCGAGGGACATTGTCAAAGCCACTAATGGGGGAAATCAATATAGAGGCACTTTGCAAGTGAAACAGGGGTCGAAGGAATTCTAGTGATTTGGTGGATGCGAGGTGCTGACTGACTGGAATCTGCTCTGTTGGTAAGGCAGAATTTTATAATGATGCCAGGTTGCCAGTCAGCCAATGAGAAGCATAGATTTGCGAGTACCATGGTATAATAAAATTTCACTCAAGCCTAGATAAAAGCACACTAATTCAAGTACTTTATTAACAAAGCAGAGGTAGCTTCAGGCTTTTCCTATTTTTCATTATTACTGTAGCCAAGTGCATTTAGTGACAAAAATTCCAACAACAGAGTGGAAGTAAATGTAGATGAGACTTTGTGTGCCTGGGTGTAGTGCCATGAAGCTGGGAAACAAAACTACCTATTTGTAATGGAAGTGCTGCCATTTTTATTGGCACTGAAGGCTCCAAATTGAAATATTTACATTTGGACAATTGGGAAGCCTGCTGAAGTTGCCTAGATGTACTGACAAAAATGTGCAATATTAAGAAATACAGTTCAACCAGGCAAAACTGGAGTGTGTGCATATTCTGGATACAAATGACAGCCTTATTGGTATCTTTTTAAAGCACATGGTTGTTTTTCCCAATATAATGTACATCATTCCTACTTTTGCAATGTTCAATAATGTTTTATTTGATTATTTTACATTAAACTTACATTAAGGTGGATGAGCAGCCAGCATCATGTATATTGTGAGAGAAGACACAGATTTCCTTGAAGAGGAAATTGGTTTGGTGTTTTTGCTAATCAGCCACTATGCATAAATGGTGCTTTAAAACAAAGGTAGTGCACACTGGGCTGGTGGTGCTCATGAAAAACATTCAACAAGTAAAAGCAAATGCAAGCACTCACTATCAATTTCAAATAACACCAGGCAGCAAGGAAGTATAAAGACTTTCAAAGTCATTTTCATAGATACAAAATAAAAAAGTGGGTTCTAAAGAAAAACCCTCAAACAGCATCTGTGTGACGCATTTTGGACTGAAATGTCCTTAATCAGAGGCTGAGGCTAGACAAACAATATGTGATTTAAATAGTGGAGAGAAATGTTGTCGTAACCATTGTGTGGCATAGAACACCAGTACAAAGTAGAACACCTGAAATATATTAAAACATCCTTAAATTATCACATATATCACGTAAGGATAAAAATGTACTGTATGTGTGTGGGGGGTAGTGGTACTGTAATAATGGGGAAAGAAGTTAAAATGTACCTGTGTCTGAAAGAAACATGGAAACATAGAATCTGATGGCAGATACCATTTCCCTACCTAATGGATAAGCTGCAGATCCTAGTTAACCAACAGCCTACTTCCTCCTTCCCCCACTAGAATTGCCTTATGTCTGTCCAATGCATTCTTGAATTCCCCCACTGTTTTTGACTCTACGATTTTCATTAAAAATAGAATATCAAAATAGCAGCAAATAACAATGAAGTAAATAAGGGAAGATAATATTTCAGGACTATCATTCTAAAAATTGTACCCATATTTCCAAAAAGGATATACATTCAGACCTGATTAATCCATAAGCATTTGTATTTGCCAAATTTGTTACGTAATAAAAATCTACTTAGTAACCGAACAATGACCAGATGATGGATTTTTTTTTTAAGATTTATTACTAAAAAAAATAATCAATTTAGAATACAGTTCAGTGCAGGTAAGAATAAATAAAATCCACAGCATTAGACAGCTCTTCTTGATCTTAGGTGCACATAAGCAACAACTTCTGAAACTGGATTTTTTTTTTCAAACAAGCTGACTTAAAGAATAAATAAAATCCATAGCAGCAACTTCTAAAATTTTAAAAACTACTTTCCACTGGATTTCCTTTTTTTTAAACAAGCTGATTTAAAGAATAAATAAAATTCACAGCAGCAATTTCTAAAACTTCAAAAACTACTTTGTACTGGATTGATTTTTTTAAAACATCAAGGCTGATTAAAAGAATAAATAAAATCCACCAGCAACAGGGTTGTGATGGCTACAGGAGATTGCCCTCCCCACATAGTAAGCAAGTTCGGAGCCCGAATTCAGATCCCCACCCACCAGCCACCAGCAATAGGGTTGTGAGGGCTACAGGAGATTGCCCTCCCCACACAGCAAACAAGCCTCGGAGCCCGAATTCGGATCCCCACCTGCCAGCAATAGGGTTGCGAGGGCTACAGGAGATTGCCCTCCCCACAAAGCAAGCAAGTCTCTGTGCCCAAATTCGGATCCCCAGCCACCAACAATAGGGTTGTGAGGGCTACAGGAGATTGCCCTCCCCACACAGCAAGCAAGTCTCTGTGCCCGAATTCGGATCCCCAGCCACCAGCAACAGGGACACGAGTGCTACAGGAGACTTCCCTTCCCACACAGCACGCAAGGTAACATCAGCTGGGTCCTCCAGTTTGGTGTCATTATTCCTACTCCCTAACAAAAAAACTCTCGTACATGAATGCATATACAGTATTGGGAGCTGTGCAGAAACAGGAAAGGGCACAACAGCAGCACAACAATGGGAACAGAGTCAAACAAGGCTCTACACAGCTTGACTGTGGAGTGGAATGAGGGTGACTGGGCTTCTCACACAGCTTGACTGGGGGAGCAGAAATGAGCAGTTGGGCAGTGTTTCATGTGGAATATGGAACGGGAACTGGGCTTCTCACGCAGCTTGACCGGGTCGACAGAAGCAGGAGAATGCACTCAGGAAGTTTAGGGAAGTATTTAATTCGGTCTCGGTAACATGCCAGAGGATTAGTGGGGATTAAGAACACTGCCAATTTATACTCTAGTAAGACCTGTGAGCACCTCCACCTGATCTCACTAGAAATGGATTAAGGAGGTCACAAACAAGGGGAATTAATCAGCCTGGTTAAAGAGAACATGCAAACGGATTCAAAATCTCAGGTTTACGTATTAAAGAGGTCATCAACCTGAGAAAAAATCCGTTTGCATTGCTTCTCATTCGGAATGTCAGACATACAGACTAATGAGGCACAGATTAAACAGGTTTGACTGTACAATAAAAAGCAGGCTTGAAACTATCAAATCATGTTATCTATCTTCAAGACAGGGTCTTAAATAAAAAACAGTATTGAGGCAGGACTGCTAGTGGCTTTCAATTGTAGGATCCAGTACATTTCCCTTTTTTAGAATAACATTATTAAAATTGTCCCACTTGATTTCTGACTGACTCTACTGCATATACAGTTAATGCAACTTTTTACACTTTACCCATGGTTCACAAAACTTAAGACCATCGTCCTGGGCATCCCATTGCCAGTGGAATAATGGAGCCCCTATCTAAATATTTGGCTTCTAAATTAGACCTTATGTTGAGAGTTTACCATCCTACAATAAGGATAGGAAGGATATTTTGAACTTGGTAAATGATTTGGCTTTTGATCGGAATACTCTTCTGGTAATTATTAATATAGAGGTACCTTATACCAATGTGTCCCACAAAGGGTCCACTGATGCAGTGGCCCATTTCCTAAATATGAGAGCACTGATGCTAAGCCTCCCATTGATTTTTTAATCAAATGTCTGGAATAAGTGTTGACAAATAATGTTTTTCTGTTTAATAAAGACATATATTTACAAATTAGAGGAACAGCAACAGGGACCACATGTGCTCCATCAGCTGTTAACATTTATGTTGAGTGGTGGGAGAATGCTTATGTCCTTAATGTTCACAATAATCCTTATTTTCACAAAATAGGATTATGGCAGAGATTTATTGACAACGTAATTCTCATGTGGAAAGGGAATGACACTAAACTTGGTGAATTTGTGTCTTTTTTGCATAATTCAAATTCAAACTTAAAATTCTCCTTTACATGTACGATAGTATGGAGTGTATCCCCTACCTAGATCTTACTATGATGGACCTCACTGTATCCTCCTCTATCCTGTCCTTGGTGGACTACTGGATAGTCATTTATGGGTCAGCAGATCAAACTGCCCTGCTCAGCATTAACCTCACCCTCAACAAAGCCTGCCAATTAGTCTCGGGTTGCGACAAGTTAACCCACACCTGTGAGCTCTATGAACCTACTGGATGGCTTAACTTCCAAGGCAGGCTTAAATACTTTACCTGTGTCATGGCCAAAAAGATAAACTAAAACTAGTCCCTATCGGCCTCCACCCGATTTTATGCACAGCCCCCCATAGGTGGACACAATGCCATGCAGCTAACTCCAACCTGCTAATTCCCCACTGTAGAACATCTCTCGGACAAAGATCCTTCCACTATTAGGACCCTCTCTGGCTGAACAGCCTCATGTCCTCCATCTCATTGACCCACAGTCTCAACCAATTTAAGCCAGGGCTCAAAACCCTACTCCTTGACTCCACAACCTGTGACTGTAATTAAACCCCAACCCCACCCTATCCCTCTCACCAAGCCCCCCACCCTGCACCCTTTTCCTGAGTCAGTTTACTCTGTCTCAGTAAACATCCTATAATCATTTGTTTGATTGTTGCTAGCCTCACTCCCAAGGCACCCAATATTTCCCTATCCATTTTATGCAGGTACTATGACTCTGGGTCCCTCATGACCCTACGAAAATGTTTCCTGTCTTAACTTCGACCCAGGGACTCCTACGTGCTCCCAGCTGATATAACTTATTAAGTTAACGTAAGCCAAGATTGTCTAACCTGCATTATTTTACTACTACTGTTCATGTATCTTTATTGAGTCTTATGCTGTTCTTTTACTTTACCTGACATGCAGCCTTTGCAAAAGAGTCTGTCACTCAAAGGACTGTAATTCTGATTTTTTTCAATAAATAAATAAATAAATACTATTAAGAAAGAGAATCATGGAGGGGTGTCAAATGACATTTACAAAAAAATCTGTTGATGGCAACACTCTTGTTAGCAAACAGTTGCCATCTACATTATGTCATGGACAATATCCCTAAGGGGCAATTGTTTAAGGGTCAGGATAAATTGCAGAACTGAAGTTGAATTTGAAGCAGGGGCAGAGGCTTTAACTAACAGGTTACTAGAAAGGGGCTATAGCCAGAAAAAAAAATTGTGAGGTGAGGGATTTTGCTAGGAACAAGTAACAGACTATCTTATTACAAAATAATAGGTGTGATTCCAGTACTGCTAATAGATTTAATTTTGTTACTGATTTTTCAGTCCATGCCAAACCAGTAGAAAATATAATCAGGAAGCATCAACATGTTTTAACTGCACATAATGGTCTGAGGTCTTTGACTACTGAACCTCCACAAATATCCTACAGTACTGCATTAAGCTTGATGGACTTACTTCTGCATAGTCACTTTTCAGAAACAAAGAATAGTATGTGACTCATTGAGACAAAAGGATGTTATCAATTCAGAAACTGTATTTATTGTAAGTATGTGAGGACAGGAAAGAATTTTAAAACAGTCAATTTTGAACATAATTTTGAGATTAGACAATATATTTCCTGCAGTACTTTAAAGAAATCTGCCACTGCAATCAGGGACAGTTTCATCATTGCAGTTTCAGATCCCCCCTTCCTCCTAACCAGGCACACAGCACAACAACAAATTTAAATGTTAGCTCCTCCCACTACTGCTGCTGCCACTCACACCCTTTGTTTTCCACCCCCTGCAAACATTGGGGTGCTCAATCCCAGTGTCACCATGTATCCCCCCCCCCATTAATGTGGCAGACTAGGAGCCCACTCCAGTGTGCCAAAAAAATACTTCTTTGATGTTTCTTACATCAGTATGCCCACTCCCAGTGTCAGATGCATCTATGTTCTCAGTCGATCTTGGGGTGCCCAATCCCCAGGTCAGCATTGTTCCCTACCTCCAGTACTCTGGCACACAGGGAGTCCACCCCAGTGTGCTGAAATCTGGTTCATTAATATTTCACCTGTAAAAAAGAAAACAGTCCCCTGACTTTTTTTTAAAACCTGAAAAAAAATGAAAACTGTCTCTCATCATTCCCGCCGGCCCCCCTCCACCAACCTGCACCATCCCTCTGCTCACCCCACCTCCCTGCACCACCCCTCTCCCATACCTACCTCTGGAGGTTGGGAACAGTGATCTTCTGTGGACCGGGAACACGTCTGCACTCTTCAAAGACCAACTGGCAACTGATGAACTGATAGTAAGCCCTATATTGGCAGTCACTGGGGGGTTCAACTTACTGGTAGGTTGATATCTCAGTCAATTTTTTGAATTTTTGTCCCAAATTGTCAATACGGGGTTCTTGGGACCCCACCTCACGAACACTGGCACTGTCATTCAGTTTCTCAGTCCCGAAAGGTGATTTCATTGTTGCTGCATGGAATCATGTTTTAAGACCAATTAATGAAATGACAGTGCCTCTGTTCATAAGGAGGGGTCCCAAAAAGCCCTTTTTGCAAATTTGGTGAAAAAACTCCAAAAAATGACTGTGTTATGAGCATCCATTACACAGTTTCTACGCACGCTCATAACTTCCTCAATTTTCCATATTTTCACTCGAAATTTCCAACATTGCTATTTTTTCATACCCCCTTATGAACAGTATAGATGTCATTTTTTGCATCCGTCCCAAAATGTGTTTTTGCACCTGTGGCGCAGAATAGCACGGTTGCTGTGCAAAATCAACTTTTGAGACAGATTAATATAATCACAGTGCCACTGTTCATGAGGGGATTTCTCCAAAAGGCTACATTGAAGATTTGGTAAAAACATTCCAAATAATGATTGCGTTACGAGCGTGCATTGCACACTTTCTATGCACACTTGTAACTTCACCAATTTTTCATATTTTCACTCCAGAATTTCAACATTACCATTTTTTCACACCTCCTCATAAACAACACAGCTGTCATTTTTCACATCCTTCCTGAAATGTGTTTTTGCACCTGTGGCGCTGAATGGCACACTCACTGTGGGAAATCACCTTTTGGGATTGAGTAACAAAATGATACTGCCACTGTTTATGAGGTGGGGTCCCAAAAAGCCCATGCTGAAAATCTGGAGTGAAAATACCGACAAATGCCTGGGGTGTTAGGATTTCGAACTGTAATGCCCACCCTGTACAGACTGACAGGTGTCAGGGTGTGACTTGAGGTCATCGGCTGTAATGCTTACAGCATTCCACCCTCACCCCCACCCTGGAGCCACTGACAGGGACTAAGGAGTGCCTTGGGGTCTTCAGCCCTAACATGCACCCCATTCTCCTATACTGCACCTATCTCAGCTTATTTCCTTATGGAATGGGGTAAGCATAAGGGCCAAAGACCTCAAGGCACACTGCGACACATGTCAGTGTCTGCAGGGATGGGTGATGTGGAATGGCATGAGTGTTATGGCAGATGACCCAAAAGCACACTCCCAACACCTGTCAGTCTCTGCAGGGTGAGGGTGGGGGTTGCCGTTACTTCACTACTTCACTGCCATTCCTATTATGCATCTCTCTAACTCCTGCAATACCAATGCCAATGCCAACAAGCAAAGATTCAGCATTGACAAATGCGTATACATTTTGCAGCAATAAAAATTACTTAGAAAGTCTTAATACTTTATTGCTTCCTGGTGTTATTTGAAATTGGTAGTAAGTGCCTGAATTTGCTTTACCAAATATGGTGCTGTACAGTCACAGTCATATTCTGAGCTGCCAAACTAGCACTATAATATCTTGTATACACTCTTTGTAGTATTATGTAGATGTTAGCTGTACAGCAAAAATGTATGGTAAAAATCATGCATTCACCCACTCTGTAGAATATGATTTTTGATTTCTCATACTCATGTCCATAAATTTGGAAAGCCATGAATATTTCAGCTATTATTGTGGAATTTTAAATAGCATGATATCCTTCCAATGTTGAATTTCTGCATTTTTTAATCTGGGACATCCTAGAGATTGAGACACTAAAAAAAATGGAAGTCACTGTTTTATTTGAAGAGTTTATGGCATATGCTAGGAAATAATTTATATATTTTAAATATGTGTTGGAACCACAAATTAAAAAGAAAAAAAAAGTTAACTATTTTTTTTTAGAGAAAAAGGAAATGGACAACAAATGACAATGAAACATTCTTTGATGAGTCCACACATGATAAATTAGCCCCTGATTATCAGAGATAGAAAAGTACACAGAAGCAGCAATTGTGTTATTTGCAGTTCATGAAATTTGTGTCAAGAAATACAAATTTAGTGCCTTCAGTGTATAATTTAGAGCAGCAGAGTTCATCACTTTTCATACATAATGTCAATGAGTCAAAACAGCCGGCAGCATATGGCGTCACTGAAACTGACAGTCAGCTATTTCAAACCACACATGCAGTGTATCAGTAGATCATGTCCTGATTTACATTAAAAAATTACCAGTGTGTTGCTTACGTGACTCTAGGAAACACACGTCTGTAACATTTTCTATTGCTTATGCTGAAGCATGCAATGCAGGTACTGTGGGTCTGACAACTCTTTATTGTGGGGATATATCATGCTTTTTTCACAGACATTTTTTTTATAATCCAGTCAAACAAATGCCAAGCTACACTACCTATAGTGATTCTACTGAACCTAAACCCTGCAAAGGTAGTATGACTGACAAAGCTGTCAATCACTGTTAGTGAGCTGTACTGAGTACAGTATGTGCTCATTGAGAGCTCAGTTGGCTGCCAGCTACGGTGGTGAAAGGAGGTCTGTTCTGGTCTCTGGCTGGGGAACAGATTGGGGTGAGGTTCCACTAGACCACCAGGATTATGGTTTTGCATATGTCATGGGATGGGGCTGGGGGAAGGGAAGGGACCACTAGACTAACTGGGATTACATTTTTCTACTATTGGATGGTGATTGGAGCACAGGGAGGGGGAGGGGCCATAGACTACCAGGGATTTCTCTATTTTCCAACAGGAAGCAGAGATTGGGATCAGGGAGGGGAGGGAGACTAGATTACCAGGGTGTTTTCTTTTCATTCATGGGACCAGCGATCAGAGAGTGGGGAGGGACACTATACTACCAGGGTGTTTTCTTTTCATTCATGGCACCAGCGATCAGAGAGTGGGGAGGGACACTATACTACCAGGGTGTTTTTTTTTTCATGCATAGGGCCAGAGATGGGGTATTTGAGAGGGGGGGGGAGGAACACTAGACTACCAGGGTATATTAAATTAATGTAGGGGAAAGCAATCAGAGGATGGGGAGGGGAAAGAAAACCACTAGACTGCCAGGGAAAGGTTTTTAAACCTATGGGACTGTGATCAGAGAACAGGGTGGAGGGAGGGAACAACTAGAGTGCCAGAGAAAGGTTTTAAACCTACGGAACAGATATGTACTCTGTTACATTAGAGCTACCAGAATAGTGCCAGTCAACTGAGTGCTAGTCTGGATAGTGCTACCTCGGACAGCTAGGTGGGATTTACAGTGCTTGCAGGAAGCATTCCCCTCATCACTGTCCTTGGTGCCAATCAGGGACAAGTGCATCAGAATCCAGGGAGCTGGCTGTAGCAGGCAAATTGACTAGAATCCTGGTCTCCAATAGTGCCAAGCTGCTCTATGCCCCAGCCCTCCATGCCATGGGAGCAGCTCGACCAGCACTATTGGAGATAAGGGTTCTAATCCTGGTCTCCAGTCATTTTGCCTCCTTCAGGACTTCTTTTCTTTTTAAAGGGGACATGGAAACAGTATTCCACAGCCCCGGAAATTTAACTGGCTCTGTGATCTGCCCCTCTCGGAGTGAGAATAATTAATTCCAGAAGGGTGTGGGGTTCAGAGCCATGCACATTGGGGGTGTGTCGGGGGGGGACAAAGGCCCCCACAAAAAACAAAACAGTGCCTTCTTTGCCATGAGCACCTTGCTTGCGCTATTTTGACTGGCACTGTTCGGACACAGTGCTGGACAGATGCCCAATCTTTGATCTGCACATGTGGTACAGGGTACAAACCAATAACACCTAGGAGGCAGTATAGTGCAGTGGTTTAAGGCTCTGAGCTGCAAATTTGGAGACCTGGGTTTGAATCCCACAGCTCCCATTTGCATACTGTGCAACCCTGAGCAAGCCACTTAACTTCCTCGTGTTCCCAGGTCGCACCGTAAACAAGCTTTCAGCTTAGTGTGTCTTTCTGGGCAAAAAAAGCAACAAAAAAAAAACATTTAACAAAGGAGAATTTTTCAGAGAATTAGAAATATAGCTCATTATGTATGGCAGCATCAGACTGCTATGGCAATCAAGTAGCCAGCAGTTCGGTACTGCACTGTAGAAAAGGCTAGGGTCCAAACTCAGGGTAATCTGTAAGTGGCTCTCTGGTAATGAGCATGGGGCAGAAGGATTGGTTGGACAAGTATCACACAAATAGTATTTACAAGAAGCAAAGCTCAGAATGTCCCATGTTGAGGAGGAAGCAAAAGATAAAAAAAATGCAGGAATGGTTGCAACAGTTTCTCATACATTTTCAACCTGCCCAATCTACTAAATGCCATATATTACTGGGCTAATATGAAGGCTAATTTGTGCAGCTGTCTGAATGCACAAGTGGCTAGATGACCTTCTAAGACTGCACAAAATCATATTCACTACCTGACATGTCCAGATCAGCCACCATTTTTGGAGTGTAGCCCATTCATCTATTTCTAAGGTATTTATCATAACCCTAACAAATGGGGAGATATTTACAATCTATACCATTAGTTTGGTAGTCATGGTCTCTACTTGTATTAAAAATGAAGAGACACTAAACAATCCAACATCATATTTAATAGTATACATTTACCGCTAGGGCAACACTAACTGAGGTGGTCATCCCTGAGATTTATATGGTGAAGTCAGCTGATGCTCAAGCTGGATCTATAGTATTTAAAAGCTTAATTTGTATGAGGCAAGTTATAAATTCCATTGATTATTTGGTCTTTATTAGCAACACTGATCCACATAAACGTGCCAGTCCACATCCATAGAAAATCATTCTCAATGTCTCGCTAATTCCTGACAATTTTTCCTGTACAAACACCATATAGTCTGAAAACTGCAGAGGGTTTCAGGATGTGAGTGAAAAGAACAGCACCCTTAATTGGAAGGAAAGCAGATACTGATTATGTATCTTTAATCACAGAAGCAAAAAGTAGAGCATTTGCAAAAATTCCAATAAGGTAAGGACAGCAGATGGAAATTATCTCATAGCATAGCATAGCATAGCACAGCATAGCATAGAGCAGCATAGCATAGCCTAGGATTTAGTACCTGCACCATGAAAACTTCAAGTGATAAGGGAGACAGTTATAGCAGTTTAAGCCAGTTTGGCCAAAAAAATAATTTTTTTTCTGCTAGCCACAATTTTTGGTTGAACTAAAAAAAGCCACTAAATAAAGGTACGGATGACACAAAGACACAGTGTTCAAAGTACAGTCTTAGTAGGTGATGCAGAGCAAATACAGAGTGCAATCGGGTAATTGGTTATTACCTGTACATTGACGAAGATGGCAGTCATGCTGGGCCAGCTATTGTTCCATTTGTGCTGTGTTTTAACATGTCTGCTGTGTTTTGTTCTCTCATTTTTCTTTTGGGCTCTTCAGACCTTTTTTAGTGTCTTCCAGTACCTCTTAACGTTGGTTTTTAATTTGTTACTCTTATTTTGACTGCTGTGGGTTATTGTCACCCAGCAGTCCTATTTGTCAGTCCTATTTTGGGATCCCTTTGGCTGGATTGGGACAGTCTATAGAGTGTACAAATAGCGTGTAGTGTCCCACAGATGGTATTAATGACCGTGACCTTGTTTTTATGAGGACATTTTTCCTTTTTGTGGAGCCCGACTGATTCTGAAGTGGTTGGTGTTATTTTGGACCAAAACTGAAGACCTGAGGATCGGATTCCAATTAGAGTGCTGGATCGATGTGGTTGGGACTGTCAGAGTGTCTGGGAGGAGAAGTCGACTCTGCTGATCCCTGCTGATTCCTTGGTGTGGTGAGATTTTTCAAAGCAGAGAGAGGAATTTGATTTTCAGTTCCTTGATGTACTCCTAACTGTTTGCTGTGCTGGAATTTGGATTAAGAAGTGTGTTTGAAGCAAGAATGTTGGGGTGAGCTGCCTGGGGTGGTCACTGCTGTTGGCTGGGTTTGAGGTGGGTGGTGCCAGTCTCTGGCCTGTTGAAGGATAGGCCTGAGCAACTGGTGTCTCTTAGGTTCACTGGGGGGACCTGCTGGTGAGTGGATTCTGTGTCAGGGGGCCATTACTTCAGACCAGATTGGGGGCAGTGACCTCCTGGAGAGGCGGTTATTTCCCATATGCTGCTAATTGGAATTAACTGTCCTCCTGGTTTTGGAATCTGCATTTATGACTTTCTTCTAAAAACTTTTAGCTCCTGAGAATGGTGTATTTTTCCAAAATGCTTAACAACTTTTCTGTACTCTCTCTTGGACTCTTGGTGAGAGCAGAGTCTGAGAGTGAGTTTTGGTTTGGCCAGGAAAAGTGAGAGATCCCTTGGCCTTTCATTAAAACTAAAGTTGGACTTAGACTGATATGTGTTAGACTCGTGATACTGCATTGAATTTGAACTACATTGAACTGCATGCATAGGAATGGATTGAAATAGACTGGAATCTTTATAGGACTTAAATTGGACTGTAATTTTTAAATAATCTGTTTATTTATTTTGGTTAGATTGTTTATCTGGGTGATAATTATTTGTGTGTTATTGGTGACTTGAATGGTGTTGCGGTGTATGAATGGTTGATAGGATTTCTGTGGGGAGTATGGCTGTGTGAGACGTGCCTCGTTGGAGGTGGATGTGTATGTGTGGTGACAATAATTATAATGTGATACTGTGATTTTATAATTTTTGGGTTTATTTAATTTACCTTTGTCAGCATGTGCTGGGAAGGTGCTAGGATGGTCAGGCATTATTCACCCACTGTGCTCCATGATCTACACCCCTTTCACTGTCCCCCATTATCGGCCGAAGTTTATAGGAGATGTCAGGCATTAGGGATAGTGAGGAGATGATCGAAGGGTATGTGGACTGGACACAGTGGGGGAATGGAGAGGAGTGGGCGGATTGAGGTAGTAGGGACTAGAAGATGCCCTGGGGCAAAATGGGGTCAGGAAAGGGGTGTTCCCTGCCTGATTCCCATAACCAAGGGTTCCACAAAATGTGAGCAGGTCCTGGGATCCTCCTTGAAAGCTCATCCAACCCGGGTGGTGTTATGTAATGCCAGGTTGATCAGAAACAAGACCGTTACTATAGCTGATCTTATTGCAACATCTGATCTGGCATGTATCACTGAGACCTGGCTGGATGAGAATGCAGGCCCTATTTTGGCATCTGCTGCTCCAGCTGGGTTCTCGGTGATATACTGCCCAAGGTTGGATTGTAGGGGTGGGTGTGTGGCCATTTTCTTTAAAACGGAGCTGGGTCTTGTGGATGTGCCGGTGGGTTGCACTCGATCTTTTGAGTGTATCCTGGGAGCAGGTGTAGGGTTCAAGATTCTCCTCATCTACTGTCCACCAGGGGATGGTGGAGAATTCCTGAATGAGTTCGTGGACTTCATAGTCAATGTGGCATTGGAGTCACCCAGATGGTTAATCCTGGGCGACTTCAATGCCTGGATCGAAGATGAACTCTTGCAGTTTGGAAATAATCTCCTCCAACTTATGACTATGTTGGGCCTTACACAGGTGGTTACCTCTGCTACTCATATAGGGGATCACTCACTAGATCTTGTGTTTCTCCTGGGGATGGAGATCATGGAATTGGGGGTGGAACCAAATGGTTGATCAGACCATCACACCATAAGATTCAGTTTTGGGGCACCCCCAGTTAGGTCTGCCCCTACGGAGATGGTCCAGTACTGCCCTTTGAGGGGGATTTCCCCAGAGGGCCTATCAGCAGTACTGGACCTATCAGGTGTATCAAGTAAGTGCATGAGTCCAGGGGACTGTACTTGCCTATAATAAGGTGGTGAGTGATACCCTGAACTTAATTGTTCCTGTTCGTGTTCACCCACTCACTTTGTGCCCAAGGGCCCCTTGGTTTGATGGGTCCTTGAAGGAGCTGAGGAGAGAGGGATGAAGGCTACAGAGGGCTTGGTGTAAATCCAGTCTTGATGCCAACAAGCTTAGGTTGATGGACCACTATGTGGTCTATCAGTCAGCAATCACCCGTAAGAAGGCAAAGTTCCTGTCCGGGGAGATTGCTGCTGCAGGGAGCTGACCAGTTCAACTCTTCTGGACTGTCGACAGACTGTGCAATCCAGTCTGTCTGCAGACCAGAAGAGATTTTTCACAAATAAAATGTGATGAGCATGCTTGGTTCTTCGCAGATAAGATTGCTAGCATCAGATCGGGTATCAGCCCAGCTCTCTCTTCAAGGGATTGTGGAGATCGGTGGGAGATGGTGAGCACCCGTGCTGCCTGGTTTGACTTTAGCAGGCTGGAGTTCATGGACATTGTGAGGATTGTCCAGACTGTACGACCAACCAGCTGTAGTTTGGATCCGGGTCCTACGCCACTATTAGTAGTTTATGTAGATGTTATCTGCCCGACCCTTGCTGAAGTTGTCTGGAAGTTCTTGGAGCAGGGGGTCTTCCCCGATCCCCTTTAGGAGGCTGTTGTTCGACCACTCCTTAAAAAATCCTCCTTGGACCCAGACTGCTTAGCTAACTATAGACCTGTTTCTAACCAGCCCTTTGTGGATAAAGTTATTGAAAAGGTGGTTGCACTGCAGCTAGATGACCATCTAACAAATCACAATGTCTATGATGTTCTCCAATATGGGTTTAGGAAAAGACATAGCACTGAGACCGCCCTGGTCTGGGTTTTAAATGATCTCCTAATTGCGAGAGATTGAAAGGCCCGTACTATTCTAGTCCTTCTTGATCTCTCTGCAGCATTTGATACTGTGGACCATGATGTACTTTTGGAGCACCTGCGGCTCTTTTGTGGACTGTCTGGAACATTTCTATGCTGGTTTTGATCTTTCCTTACAGGCAGGACACAGAGGGTTGTCACTGGAATTTATTCCTCTGACACCTTCTCCCTGTTCTGTGGGGTGCTGCAGGGCTCCATCTTGGCACCCATGTTGTTCGCAGTTTATATGCTGCCATTAGGAGAGATCATTAAGCAATACAGTTTGGGTTTTCACTGCTATGCAGATGATACCCAACTGCATCGGTCCTTTATTCCCAGACAGGATGATGTGATCTCTGTGCTTAACAGCTGTCTAGCCAAGATCAGAGATTGGATGAGCACTAGCTGGCTGAGGTTAAATCCAGACAAGACTGAGGTGTTGGTTGTGGACCCTGGTCACCTTGAGGTGGGTCCTAGGGCTGGGATCCCATCAGGCTTATGGCTTGATGGTGTCCAGCTCTTGACCTCAGACTGGGTGCGTAATATGGGCATTATTTTTGATGAAGGTTTGACACTGAAATCACAGGTGTCTGCCATTGTCAAATCTTCCTTTTATCATCTTAGGAATATCACCAGGGTGAAACACCTGGTTCCTCCGGCTGACCTTTCCATATTGGCCCATGCCTTCATGACCTCCCACCTTGATTACTGCAATGCCCTGTACCTAGGGTTGCCGGGGGTTGATATCCGCCACTTGCAGCTAGTGCAGAATGCAGCAGCCAGGCTTTTGACTGGTACATCTAGGTCTAGTCATATTATTCCTGTGCTGCATGGATTGCACTGGCTGCTGGTTCAGTGGCGGATCACCTTTAAGGTTGGGTTGCTGACCTATAAAGCCCTACTTGAACAGGGACCCCAGTACTTGCAAGATCTTTTTACTCCCTACTGCTCCTCCCACTCACTCCGATCCACCTATGAGGGATTGCTAGAGATTCCCAGGGTTCGGTTAAAGACATCTGGGACATGTGCATTTTCTTATGCTGCCCCTTCCCTGTGGAATTCTCTACCTCATCGGATAAGAGAATACCTGACTGTCTCGAGTTTTAAATCTGAGCTAAAAACTTATTTGTTTTCTAAAGCATGCTGTGAAGGATTTTAAATGTTTGATCATTTTATTTATTTGTATGGTTTTAATGTGATTGTACAGCACTTTGGTTTTGAAAAGCGCTTAAAAAATAAAGTTTTACTTACTTTTACTTACTCACCCCTTTGCAGTGCCAATAAACACTGCCATACATAGAGCTCTGACTCAACTGTTGTGGAAGGAGTCTCCCTGTTGATTAATTCCAAAAGCAAATGTGGCCACCAGATGTTAGTGGGTTTAAATGGAATGTTGTCCATTAACATGCTGGCATGTGCCCACCAGGGTGGTTCAGGCACGGCATACCACCATTTGCACATTTTGAACTGGGGAAAGTTACATGATTGTTAACTGCATGACTGAACATGTGTAGGCTGGAGAATAAAGAAGGGAGTTGCTGGTTAAAATGTGTGTGTGTGTGCACACACGCATGTCTGTGCACAGTCTTTTCTTAAACTTATTTTTTTATTTAAAAGTTATAGTTTACAGGATAAGTTCCATGACAGGAGGTCTTATTTGCAGAGTGCAAAATGCAAAGCTCATTAAGTAAGGGGATATTTCCCACCCTAATAAGAAATAAAATGGAAAAGAAGATGATCATAACATAACCAAGGCCTTAAAGAAATTAGATTCTAGTGCCTCTTTGACTTTTTGACCCCTTGCACCCTAGCCAGAGTGTTGAGGTCCACGGGTTCTTCCCTTGAGAAAATGCAGCCTTAAGTAGAACATTGGGGGTTAGTGCACTGGTGCCTTGTGTTTACATGTACTTGGTTTTATCTCTAGAATGAAAAAGCCAGCCTGTTTTTATATAATAACTCTCAGTGGCACTGGCTCTTTTATGCTGAGTGGTGAGTGCCAGAGTCTGTTTGTCAGAAACTTTTTGATTTAACTCCATGGTACCTGGTCTCTGATAGCAGTGTTGATTGTGCTGACATAGTCCATGATGCAATCTGGTTTTTTTTTGGTTTTGTTTTGAGGTTGCCACCCTTGTGGTTGAAGACCGCTGGGAATCATGCTTATGCAGTGGCTGCCCTACCTTCTGAAACTCACTCTCAGTGGAGGTTCAGTTCATTAGTATCTAGGCCTCCTTTACACATCTTTAAAATTCCCTGTTTGATAAAGCATGGATCCTGCCTTGTGGTCTGAGTGTTTGTATTTTCTCTGTATATTTGTAGGAAGCCTTTTTTTGTATTGGGAATTTTTTTATTTATGTTTCTTATCTAACAGCACAATTCAGGTATCACCTTGCATTTTCTACTGTGAAACTGTTCCAAGCTTTAGAAGGACTCTTTTATTTATTTAATTCATTTTTTGGGGGACCAGGTATACACAGTGGAGCCTGCCAGAATGCAACATACAACTGCAGAATTCTGCAGCAGAGTTATTGCTGGAAACAGGTCAGTTTCAATGGCAGTTACTTCCTTTTGTCATGTAAGAATTTAAGACACTACATTGCATTCTGATGGTCTAAACTGCATGCAGTAAAGTGATGTGTACACAGAAAGTTTCAACACAATGAAATAAAATTGATTACATGATGTGAGACAGCAACTGTTGTTTAGCAACTAAAAAATTACTGCATACTGTAGCAGCAGTCAGAAGGTACACTGAGATTCAGAATAATTTAAAGAGCTAGTGGAACCCAAACAGACAGACAAGAAAAATAACACAAGTTTTAAAAAAAGTAGTCAGTTATAACTTCTTTATTTCTGAAGTATTTTGTTCTTTTTCCTTTGCTGATTAAAAAGTTTTGTATGTGACAATACTGTGATGGACGTGTGAAACAGCTCTCAACCAGGCAGCTGACATATCTATCTCTATTCCCTTCAATACATCATCAGCATTGTGATGTCACTGACAGTGACATCACAAGCAACTGACCTGGCAGCAGTGACGTCACATTTATTCAGGTCACAAGGCTGATGATGTAGTGTGGGGAACAGAGCTAGATATGTCAACTACCAGACAGAGTGCTGTTCCACACAACACACTGCTTAACAACAGGTATGCAATCTTCTAATTAACCAAAGGGAAAAGAAAAAGTACCTCATATATAAAAGGTAATGTTTGCCTGCTTTTAAAAACTAATATTAGTTTTAGGCAGTACACTAGCTCTTTGATAGGTAGATACGTTAGCATCTTTTTAAAAAGTTGCTTCCTTCAGAGAGTGGGGACAACTGTTCAGTAGCCTAGCAGTGGAGTAAGAAAAGGATCTCTAGCCCATCCCTCAGGAATCAAGAATCTGCTCAAGGAAACATGGATCAGTAGATATTAGGGTGTCAATTAGATGTTTTTGGAGGTTTATTAGCCACTGTTTAGCAATTAAATCACAACTTGTGGTGAGAAAGAAATAATATGGCCCACTGGAAATTGAATCCAGTCCTTAACACTTGACCATAGAGGGATAAACATCAGTTAATAGAGTGATTATTTTGTCAGAAAGCAGCTTGTCAATTAAGCAGCTTAAAAAGTTAACTTGCCTAAGATTTGGGGGTAGCCAGTTATGGTTGGAATATAGATCACATTGATTAGTTATAAAATGACTAGGCAAGGTTAACAATGAATACATCAGGTGTAAAAGGTAGTAGCAGACTAGTATGTTCTTATTGGCTTCAGCTATACCAGCCGGGTATTCGGTGATATACCATCCAAAGTTGGATCATAGGGGTGAGGGAGTGGCCATCTGCTTTAGATCGGAACTGATCCTCATGGGGATACCAATGGGAACCATCAATTCCTTTGAATGTATCATGGGTGAGGGTGTGGGGTGCAGGATTCTTCTCATCTACCGTCCACCAGGTAATGGGAATGTTTTCCTGTGGGAAGCTGCAGACTTCTTTGTTGACATGACATTGGGATCCTCCAGATGGCTGATCCTGGGTGATTTCAATGCCTGGGTCGACGATGAACTCTCACAGTTTGGTCAGGACTTCCTCCAGCTGATGAATTCTTGGGGCTTCGCACAAGTTATTTTCTCCTCGACCCATATAGATGGTCATTCATTGGACTTGGTGTTTCTCCTGGGGATGGAGATATCTGACATGGTGGTGGAACCAGTTGAGTGGTCTGATTATCACACCATTGGGTTCAGTTTCCTGACCCCCCCAGTAGGCCGCCCCTATGGAGATGGTCCAGTACTGCCCTTTGAGGGGTGCTTTTCCGGACGGTCTGATGGTGGTGCTGGACCTATTGAGTCTACCAAGTGAATGTATGGATCCCGTGGTCCTGGTACTTGCCTATAGCAAGGCAGTGGTAGGGGCCCTGGATTCCATTGCTCCTGTTCGTGTTCGCCCCCTCACTCTTCACCCCAGGTCTTCTTGGTTTGATGAGACCTCAAGTGAGTTGAGGAAAGTGGGATGAAGGCTTAAGAGATTTTGGCGGAAGTTGGGCCTGGAGTGTGATAGGCTTAGTTTGATGGACCATTTTCAGGTCTATCGATTAGCAGTTACCCATAAGAAGGCAGAATTCTTGTCCAGGGAAATTGCTGCAATGTAGAGTCAACCAGCCCAGCTCTTCTGGACCATGGACAGATTGTGCAATCCAATCTGTCTTCAGCCCCAAAATGTTTTTTCACAGGAACGGTGTGAGGAGTTTGCTCCATTCTTCGCAGATAAGGTTGCCACAATCAGGTCCGATCTCCTCCTAGCTCTCTCAAATGGGAGTTGTGGTGGTCGGCAGGAGATTTCAGACACCCAGTTTGTGTGGTTTGACTTCAACCTGCCCATAATCAACAACATTGGGATGGTCGTCCATCCGCTACGACCGACCAACTGTAGTTTGGACCCGGGCCCCACACGCCTTTTAGTAGGATGTGTGGATAAAATTGGCCTAGTTCTTGCCAAGAAAGTCTGGTTGTCTTTGGAGAGGGGGATCTCTCCTGATCCCCTGAAGGAAGCCGTGATTCGGCCCCTTCTTAAGAAGCCCTCCATGGACCCTACTGTCTGGCTAACTACAGGCATGTCTCTAACTTACCCTTTGTGGGTAAGGTTATTGAGAAGGTGGTTGCATCACAGCTGGATTATCAATTGACCAGCCACAATGTCTATGATTCTCTCCAGTCCAGATTTAGGAAGAGACATAGTACCGAGACAACCCTTGTGCGGGTACTAAATGACCTCCTAATAGTGAGAGATCGAAAGACCCATTCCATCTTGGTCCTTCTAGATCTCTCTGCGTCATTTGATACAGTGAACCATGGAGTGCTGTTGGAGCACCTGCGGTTTATCCATGGACTGTCTGGTTTGGTCCTTAGATGGTTTCGATCTTTCCTCGAGGGTAGGACTCAGAGGATGGTGTCTGGGATTTTTCCTCGGCACCATTCCCCCCAGCCTGTGGGGTACCGCAGGGCTCCATCTTGGCACCCATGTTGTTTGCAGTTTATTTGTTGCCATTGGGAGTGATCATTAGGCAGCATGGCTTGAGTTTTCACTGCTACGCAGATGATACTCAGCTGTACATGTCCTTTGTGCCTGGCCAGGGTGATGCTGTCTCGGTCTTTAACAACTGTCTCACCGAGATCCAGGATTGGATGAGTGTGAGCTAGTTGTGGTTAAACCCTGAAAAGACTGAGGTGTTGGTTGTGGACCCAGGTTGTCGGGAGGTGGGTCTGCTGACAGGATCACCTTCAGGTCTTTGGCTTGGGGGTGCCCATTTAGCCACCTCAGACCAGGTGCGGAACCTGGGCGTTATATCTGATGACTGCCTGACTCTTAAATCACTGGTGTCGGCTGTTGTCAAAACCTCCTTTTACCACCTGAGGAATATCACCCAGCTGAAGCACCTGGATCCTTCCAACAATCTTCCAATTTTGGTCCAGGTCTTTGTTACCTCCCGCCTTGACTACAGCAATGCCCTTTTCCTAGGGCTACTGGGGGTTGATATCCACCACTTGCAGCTAGTGCAGAATATGGCAGTCAGGCTTCTGACTGGTACTTCTAGGACCAGTCATATAACGCCTGTCCTCTGTGGACTGCACTGGCTGCCAGTACAGTGGCGGATCTCCTTCAAGGTCGGTTTGCTGACCTATAAGGCCCTACATGACCAGGGACCTAGTTACCTGCAAGATCTTCTTCATCCTTACTGTCTCTCCCCAATCCACCAATGAGGGATCACTAGAGATTCCCAGGGTCCGTTTGAAGACATCAGGGGCCAGGTCATTTAGTTTCATGGCCCTGACCCTGTGGAATTCTCCACATCATAGGGTGCCAGATTGCCTGACCGTACAAAGTTTTAAAGCAACCTTGAAAACATATTTATTTAGCCTAGCTTACTCAGATTTTTAATGATGTTATGTTGATTGGTTTTATCATATTGTTTTACTTTTTTGTGCATTTTAACTATTTATTGTACAAGCGCCTTGGTTTTGGAAAGGCACTTTTTTATAAATAAAGCATGATTTGATTTGATTTGATATATCACTACCTATATATCATACATAGTTATAACAGGCATTTATTATGACCCCCATCCATTAGGGCATTCAACTCATGGTTGTAAGATTCAATAATACCACTATTTACTATTTATTCTGGTAATGAATTCCAGCTACATACAGTTCTTTGAGTATAATACATTTTCCTGCAATTTGTCTTAAAGTTTGTATTTTTTTGAATTTGCCTGGTTGACTGTGTATATTATGTGCATAATTCCTAAATGTAATATTGAAATTACTCAGTATGTCCTCATCCTGATGTAGTTTGTAAAATAAAATGAGATTCCTTCTGTTTCTCCTCTTGTGTAGGCTATATAGAGGGAAATAATTTAATCTGTCCTCAAAGTGCATATTTTCCAACCCCCCCCCCATTTATTTTGCTGTTTTGTGTGGCATTTTATTCATACTTTAGCTCTGCCCTGTGTGTTTAGCCTACCCCCCCAAACTTGGAGCAATAATCCTTCAGCGGTCTGATGTAGACTTTGTAAATAGGGAGTAACAGGTCTTTGGAATCATGACTAAAATGTCTCTGGATATTGTTAATTAGGTAACTTGCTTTATTGAATAATTTGTTTATGTGTTCTCTGGGCTTAACATCTGCCATTATTCTTATACCTAAATCCTTTTCAGATGTGACTGAAGCAAATTTGTTTCTGTTTAGATAATAGACTCTGCCATGGTTAATGTTATCCATGGGTATCACAATACATTTTCCCTCATTGTGTTGCATACCCTACATTTCAACCCATTCTGCCATGTGAACTACTGTACATCCCTCTGCAGGCTACTGGACGCTTTCAACTTGTTAACTATGCTGCAAAGTTTTGTATCATCTGTAAACTTGTTGTACCAATTCTTCATCTATTTCTTTAAGTCAAGAATAAATAATCCAAACAGCACTGGTCCCAGCACCGAGCACTTCCTGACTTTACTAGAGACTCTACCCTCATGTGACAGAAAACCATTTAGCCTAGTCTATTCTTCTATTCTATTAGACAGTCAGATTTCAATGCAATTCACTACTTTATGGTTTACATTTGAGTAGCTGTCTCTCAGTTTGTGTATGAGCATATGATGGGACACAATATCAAAAACCTTGCTTAGATCTAAAAAGATGATGTTGACCATATTCCTTTCATCTAGGTCCTTACTCACAGTTTAATAGAACCACACTAAATAGGTGTTACATTACCTCTCTTTCCTAAACCCTTATTGTGATTTATCAGTATTACTTGATCAGGCACATTCTGTTGTAATTATTTTATCAGTATTTCCATTACCTTTCCTAGTAATGATACTGTACTTATTGACCTGTAATCCTGAGGTTCTGTCATACTTCCATTTTAAAAATGGGAATCATCTCTGCCCTTCATCTGTTATCAGGCACCTCACTTGAACTTAAAGATTTATTGAAAATGTGTTTTTTTTTGGGGGGGGCAGATGTACCCAGAGAAAACTCTTTTAATAGATGTGGTGAAGTGCCCTTGGGTCCTATTAATTTACTTGTTATGTTTGTCACGCATGTGAGTGTGCTGTTAATTTTTAGCTGTAATAGTGCCTTTTTTTTGAAGGGGTGACACTGTCCATCCAATGTAGAGCAGTGCTTAAGGGGCAAGTCTGTGCCACACCAATCATCAGGCATTCTGATTGTGACTGAGTTTTGTCTTGCTGGGCAGACTAGACATGTAATTCAAAAGGAAGAGCTGACCAAATCATGGGTCAGTTCTTTCCTTTGATGTAAGTAGAGCTGATCTATCATGATCAGACTAGGAATTTCAAACATCCAGGAAGAGGCCTGTGCTGTTCCAGATGCCAGCTGGAATGCAGAAAACCCATGGAAGTCTGAGACACACACACACACACACACACTGAGCAATGCTACCTAAAATTTGTACAGATGGAATGTTTATTTTAATTTACTTAAACATTACATGTTCCATTCTATTGGCAGCCCCCTCTCCCACAAGTCTATGTATGGTTATAAAATATGGACACCAGAAAAGCTAGTTGTGACATGGTGACCGCTGTCACAGGTGTGTACCCCCGGTAAGGAGATGAAGGTCTTCCCTTACCCCCCCCACCACATGCTGAAAATATTGTCAGACAGGATGTGGAAAGCTGAATGTAAAGTACATTTTTAAAGTGCTGAAAACATTAAGGGAATGATTGACTGCTAAAGGAACTTGTTTGGAAATATTGTGGGTTCACTGTAGAATATACAATATATATAATAATCCTGGGTACACAGGTTTTGTCCTAAACCTGTTTCGAAGATGATATTTATAAACTAATTAAAATGAAGAATAAGACAGCTGTATTATAAAAGCATGCAGATGTGAAATATAAGCTCAACCAGAAGGAGCTTTAGTTTAAACCATGCAGCAACTTTTACTTTCATTTTTAGCCACAGCTGCCCCATGAGGAAAATTTTCCCCATTTGCTTGCAAGTTCTCCTTTTAAATAGCTAGATGCAGCTGGCCTGGTGGCACTGGGGATTGAGGCCCTGGATGCCACACCTCGCACCACGCTGGCGACCCGGGTTTTGGAGTGAGCTCGGGCCACCGGGGAACGGCAGGGGTGGATGAAGATTGAGCACTTGTTGGGCTGCTCTTCTCCCTGGGGAAGATTGGGGATCACCTGGCATGCCAGCAGCTCCTGGTGAAGACCAGGGGTGCTGCAGCAAGCTCTGCTGCATGTAGTCTGCATCCCCTGATGCAGGCAGGAGTTGCCGTGTACATAGTGTTGGGGACATGCACACTCATTGGAGGGGGGAGAGATCACCAGAACAAGGAAAAACCCAGTCTGCGGGGTAGGTGATAGCACCTGCCCCCATGACCATGGCTGGGTCCTTCCTGCGTGGCTTTCCAGGTTCCTCCACCCAGGTCCTCTCCCATGTCAGAGTCTGAATATAAAAAGCACCCAAGAAAAGGGGTGGCCCCACCCTGGATGGGTTAAGCTAGGAGTGCCGACTGTGGACAGAGGAGGAGGAGGGAGAGAGGAGGCACAGGTAGGAGGACTTCAGACAGGGTAGGAGCAGGCAAGATGCCTGAGAGAGGCCTCCCAGACCGCGACTGGAGGGGAAAAAAAAAATTGAAAATAAATAAATAAATAGCTAGAGGCTTTATAAAGGGAAATAAACTGTTGGTTTGATAAAGAAGGTTTTTCCTTTACTGTTATCTTCAGGACTAGAACTGAAGGGTTAAAGGAAAACTAGACCCAAAACTTGAAAAAATATATGTTGTACAAAGTGTTTTAATTTGTATGTGAAGTTCTAGTGTTTCCTTCCCCCTGACTGGTATTAGGGATTTTCCCAAATTAGCTTGCTAGCTTTATGCTAGTTTTACAACCCCTGGGGATCTTCATACCTGATAGTGTAATTGTATTTCTTGTTCCCACAGTGCATCTTGTCTCACGTGACTGTGATGTAAAAGAGACCCAACATTCAGCACACACATGCAAAACAAACTAAATATCTTGGAAGCTTTACAAGCTGCACAAAAATTACCAGCAGCAAAGTTTTTCAGGACAGTAAAACCTTTAGGATGAGGGTGGTCGCCAAGCTGAATTCTACAGATTTTAAAACATAGCCATCTCTACTGTTGTGAACTGATTATAATGCAATGCTTTCTGCTGGATTTATGGGCTCTGCTACATCACCATCACATGAAACAAGGTGCATTGTAGGACAAAGAAATGCAATAAACCTATTTGATATGGAGATTTCCAGGGGTCGTAAAACTACCCTAAAGCTAGCAGGCTAATTTAGGAAAAACTCCTAATACCAGTCGGAGGGAAGGAAACACTGGAACTTCACATACAAATTAAAACACTCTGCACAGCATATATTTTTTCAAGTTTTGGGTGTAGTTTTCCTTTGAAACATGAGGGAGTGATACCCTGAGATAGAGTGTTCAGGTATTTTATAGAAGCCGCTCTGTGAAAAAAAAAATCTCTGTTTGCCTCTGGGTATGATTTACATGGGAGGCTTAGAAGATAAGAGAAAGGGAAGTGCTTGATTTAAATAAATACAGAGAGTGATAGATAGCAGTGAAGCACAGAGGTGAGTTGCTGATGTTGAGGCTGCCAGCAGCTCTGCCTTGAATGTCCTTGTAGATTATCGTTACAGATTTGCCGTTTGCCTTAGACAGAAAGAGGGAGAACTAGCTCAACCCTTCCATGCATTTTCTGTGTTGTTCTTTGTCTGAAATAGGAAACGGGGTGATGTTACTTAAAGATAAAAGCCCGTTTGAGAGGAGAGAGAGAGCTTAGTTCCCTGCAAACAGGAGAGTAAGTGCTGCTTTCTCTCTCTCTCTCTGCAACCTGTTGTATGGCAGTTCAAAGCAGGCAGCAATCACTTATACTTTCAGCCGCCCCCATTTTGAAATATAGCGCAGCTAGTAAGCACTTCTATGTTAGGAACAGTGGTGTCCCTAAATATTATAAATAAAAGTATGAATTTGTTGTATATTTATTTCATATGGTACTTACTTATCCTTTGTTTTGTCTACCGACTTATCTGCTAATCTATATTGTTATTGTCATTACCAAAATGTTTACACCTCAGAGGTGTCTGTGAACACCCTTTTAATTGCTCTTGTATCTTGTACTATAAGTACTATTGAATGGTGTCTGTGCAAACCTATCTGTTCTCCCACCTGTAACCACTTCCCCAAGTCGCCCCGGAAAAAGGGACCTTGTCTCAGTGGGCTCACCTGGTCACCAAAATTTAAATAAATAAATAAAGACTTCTGCTTTTAATTAAATCAGCCTTGGGATTAAAGAGAAAGTGAACTTAGAGCAAAATGAAAAGGGAGCATGTCAGCTCCAGTGTTTTTTCTCTCTCTCTTTCTCTCTGCCTTCACGCATTAAGTATAATGAAGCGGGTGACAATAGTTGTTTGTAAATTTCAGCTGCCTCTCCTATTCTAAACCCTCCAGGTTTGCCAGAGAACATAAGGACAGTGCTGAGGCACTGCTAGAAGTTCCTGTATACTATATTTGGGCAGATAACTCTCAAGAAATTAAATAAAAATACTGGAATGAAATAAAAATAAAAGCATAAAAGTGCTAAAAAATTAAAAACATTAGTAAGAGAAACTTACGCTCTTATTGCTAGTTAGTTAGACCCTTGAAGTAAATACAGTAAGCCCACTTTTGCTGGTTTCCCAAGTTTGTATCCCAGTGAAAGCTGTTTCAGAGAATAAGATATTGTGGCTCGCCTTCCTCCTGGGCTGCATGACTATGATTTCTATAAGGGAACAGCACCCTCTGAAGTCCCCATATATACAAGTCATCCTGTCACTCACAGGAATAAATGAGGGGCTATGAGTTTTATGAACATGCAATTAAGTATATTTGGGCCATTGTAGCCCAGTGTTGCATATTAGGAAAGTGGCATTGCTATTAAACTCTGTGGGGTATTATTTTATAAATGTATGGTGGGTCATCTGGTGATGTTGGCTAACCAAAATAGCTTCATTTCTGTATATTAAATAAGGGCCAGGTCAGCTGACCCCCACTAAAATGTATGAAAGCCTGCCACTAGAGGCATAAGATATATAGAGGAGCCAGCTGGAGCTGACTGTCAGAGGTGGAGGACCTCTGGAGCTCACACCACCATGTGGAGCAGCCTAGGAAATAGCCAAGTGTCACTGCTGGGCAAAGCAGTGTCCCTTGCTGAGCTCATTTAATTTGTTTGTTTTTTTGTTGATATTTTGAAGTGAATGAACTAATCGTATTGTTATTTCTGTGAACTATCATTTTAAAACTGAAAATAAAATGATAAGTGCCTTGCTGGTGCTTTTTATGCACTAAGTCTGTTGGTCTGCCTGACTTTATTATCCTGTCTATCCCAACCCCACTAAAACTGGTGTCAGAAGTGGGATACCAGCTGAATGTCCATGGTACACAGGGGGACTTCTGTCTGGGGTGCCAGACCTGTCATCGCAGGATATGGACAGATGAGTCCCTGGCACCAGAACCAATGCCTGACTAGATGAGGACCACTGGAGCTGGTGACCTGGGTGAGGCACCATGGGTGACAGACAGAGACAGGATGGTGGAGCTAGTATGGCTAATTAACTAGTTCAGTGGACAATGGTTGGAGGCAGGCCATAGTTAGAGGGAGGTGAAGCATCGGTATCAGGTCATACTGGAGAGGACCTGGATGGAGAGTTCTGTGGAGGTGACAACAGATCCAGATAAGGAACAGGAGTCATGGGACATGGAGGAAGAGGACCCCTACTAGAAGGATGGCCATTAGTTGTTCCAGAACTGCCAGTGTTTCCAGGCTGTTACCTGATCGAGGATGAATCACATGAGTAGTCCCCAGGTAAGGATGGGACTGTCTATGGGTCTCCTGGGGTGAAGACTCCTAGTAAGTCTAAAGAAGCTGTTGGGGCTGAAGGGACTCGTGTCACTAATGAAAATGTTACTGTTGTAAATGCCATTGTCAGTACCTCGGATACTGAATGGGAGAAGTTACAAGTAGGAGTTCCAGATGTGGCCCAGTTAGCATGTTGTAATGCAGATCAGGAAGGTGGCATGGGTACCTGTGGTAGGAGGGTCAAACTATTGTGGTGGTGCAAACAGAGGCAGGGTACCCTTAGTCACGTTAAGCTCAACCCCCATACAAAATGGTTAAATGCATGAAAAGTGGTACCAATTGCTTATAGGGAGGAGCTGATGGAGAATGCTTGCTCCGATAACTCCAAGCTTTTGAGCCATGAGGAGGTATTGGCAAAGTTAACCTCAGCCTTCTACTGGCCAGGAATGTACAGGCAAGTAGTTGCCTATATGGAAAAGAGAGCTGTGTGCCAGAAGATACCTTCCAGACACATAGGAAGTGTAACCCAAAGGTGTGAGGGCCAGATGAAATGGCACCCATGGAGAAGGTGGAAGCAACCACATTAGTTAGGAGGTACTAGGTGGTAAGCCAGTGTCCAATCTGGAGCAGCTACTTAGATCTGGTTGTCAGTCGAAAGACTTCAGAAAGCCGTAGATACCTGGAGGAGAGAATGATAGACCTAATGGGATCCAGGTGAAATATTTCTGTGAACATAACAATGAAATGGAATAGATTACTGTTTGTGAAATGAACAGAAAATTAACTGAGAAGAGGGAGCTAGAAGCAGCAAAAAAAAAAACTGGTGCAGGAGACTCTTCCTCTAGAATATGTACCATGGGGGAGGTACAGACTAGTCTCATTGCATAAGTATGGTTGTGATTTAAGTTTAGCAATTTGTTAAAAGTGTTGCAATACTAAGGGACCCTGAGACAGAGCTATGGTGAGGGTGGGCCTAGCTCCATCCCCTTCCAGGAAAAGGAAGGTGGATATGTCCTGCCACAATGTTAATACACCATCTTGCTTAAACTTCTGTCATGACAGTCTTTTGTGCTTCTGTTTACTGTTTTCCCATTTTCATATCTGATAGACTGGACAGCCACCTTCAGACAAATTTCTCTCCTCTTTTTGATCTTTCCTCTCTTACTGGTCTGTTTTTCTTTCCTTTGGTCCAAATAGAGCTTGACTAGGATAACCTCTGAGCATGAAATATGACGTAATGTTTGCTTTTGGTGTAGGGTGCCTGATATTATGTGTACTATGGCTGGGTACTAGTACCCAGAAGGTAATAGTAATGGTTATGAAGTTATCAGTCTTGTTATTGTGTTGAATTTATATCTTATTACTGTACTGAATGTTAGCCCCAGGGTAAAAGTTCTGAATGCTATGTAAAAAGGGCATTGAATGATAAATGTATGCTGAGTATAACAGAGAATATGGGACCCTGGGGTGGAGCTTTTTTGTGGGTGGGTCAGAGCTCCACCATACCCTTGTTGGGTACTTAAGAGGTATCGGACAACCATAGGATGGTTACCTTCTTAGGTGGGGAGGTATGTGCAGGGTGACCCCTGTCATAGCTGTGTACCCCCGGTAAGGAGACAAAGGTCTCCCCTTACTCCCCACCACCTGCTAAAAACATTGTCAGACAGGATGTGGAAAGCTGGATGTAAAGTACATTTTTAAAATGCTGTATGCCTTAAAGGAATTATTGGTAGCTAAAGGAACCTGTTTGGAAATATTGTAGGTTCACTGTAGAATATACAATACATATAATAATCCTTGGTATACAGGTTTTGTCCTAAACCTGTTTCAAAGATGATATTTAAAACCTGATTAAAATGAAGAATAAGACAGATGTATCATAAAAGCATGCAGATGTAAAATAAAGGTTCAACCAGGTGGAGCTTTTGTTTAAACCATGGAGCAACTTTTACTTTCATTTTTAGTCAGAACCACCTCCTGAGGAAAAGTTTCCCTGTTTGCTTGCAAGTTCTCCATTTAAATAACTAGATGCTTTAAAAAGGAGGAGAAATTGTTGGTTTAAAAAATAATGTTTTTCCTTTACTGTTATCTTCAGGATTAGAACTGAAGGGTTAAAACATGAGAAAGTGAGACCTTGACACAAAATGTTCATGTATTTTATGGAAGCCGCTCTGTGAAAAAACAAAAACTTCTCCTTTTGCCTCTAGGTATTATTTACAAGAGAGGCTTGGAAGATAAGACAGAAAAAGAAGTGCTTGATTTAAATAAATAGAGAGAGTGACAGATTGCAGAGAAGCAAAGAGCTGAGTTGCTGATGTTGAGGCTGCCAGCAGCTCTGCCTTGAAGCTCCATGTAGATTATGGTTACAGGTTTGCTGTTTGCCTTAGAGAGAAAGAGGGAAAAAGAGCTCAACACTTCCATGCATTTTCTGTGTTGTTCTTTGCCTGAAATAGGAAACGGGATGATGTTACTTAAAGATAAGAGCCCATTTGAGAGGAGAGGGAGAGCTTAGTTCCCTGTAAACAAGAGTGTAAGTGATGCTTTCTCTCTCTCTCTCTCTCTCTCTCTCTCTCTCTCTGTGATCTACTGTATGGCAATTCAAAGCAGGCGGCAATTACTTCTACTTTCAGCCATCCCCATTTTGAAATATAGCACAGCTAGTAAGCGCTTCTCTGTTAGGGAGAATGGTGTCCCTAAATATTATAAATAAAAGACTTCTGTTCTTAATTAAATCAGCCTTGGGATTAAAGAGAAAGAGAACCTAAAATAAAAAGAAAAGGGAGCATGTCAACTCCAGTGTTTTCTCTCTCTCTGCTTTGATGCAGCAACTGTAACGACTCAGATGGCTATAGTTGTTTTGCAAATTTCAGCTGCCGCTCTGATTCTAAACCCTCCAGATTTTCCAGAGAACATAAATACAGTGCTGATGAACTCCTAGAAGTCCCTTTATACTGTATTTTGGGAGATGGAAATTAAATAAGAATAGTGGAATGAAATCAAAATGAAAGCATAAAAGGACTAAAACAATTAAAAACATTAGTGAGAAACTTATACTCTTATTACTAGGTAGTTAGACCCTAGAAGTAAATTAGTCCACTTCTGCTGGTTTTCACAGTTTGTGTCCCAGTAAAAGTTGTTTCAGAGAATAAGATATTGTGGCTCACCTTCCTCCTGTGCTGCATGCCTATGATTTCTATAGGGAAACAGAGCCCTCTGCAGTCCCCATATATACAAATCATCCTGTCTCTCACAGGAATAAAGGAGGGACTATGAGCCTTATGACCATTCAATTAAGTATATTTGGGCCATTGTAGCCCAGTATTGCATATTAAGAAAGTAGCTTTTCTATTAAACTATGTGGGGTATTATTTCAGTCATGTATGGTGGGTCATCTGGTGATGTACGCTAACCCAGATAGCGTTATCTCTGTATATTAGATAAGGGCCAGGTCAGGTGACCCCCACTGAAATGTATAAAAGCCTGCCACTAGAGGCATAAGATAGACAGGGGAGTCAGTTGGAGCTGACTGTCAGAGGTGGAGGACCTCTGGAGCTCACACCACCATGTGGAGCGGGCTAGGGAATAGCTGAGTGTCACTGCTGGACAGAGCAGTGGCCCTTTCTAAGCTCATTTCATTTGTTTTGTTTTTTTGTTGATATTTTGAAGTGAATGAATTAATCCTATTTTTATTTCTGTGAACTATCAGTTTAAAACAGAAAATAAAAATGATAAATGCCATGCCGGTGCTTTTTATGCACTAAGTCTCTTGGTCTGCCTGATTGTATTATCCTGTCTATCCCAACCCCACTACACTAGTGAATAACTTTAATCTGCTGATCAGCTTGACTGTGGCACTGAACTTTGGCCCTGCGACCTATACCCCTTAGACAGTGAATGTTCACTTAGGGCATGGTAGTGGTGGAGAGAGTTGAAATGGAGAAGAATCAGCAGCTGTTCAAAATAAATGACACATACATCCTGTCACTCCCCCTTCCATGGGTCTGCTTTCAAAATACTGGCACCGGTAGAGTTTAGGATAAGCTGGAGAATGGCACTGTACTGCTTTGCAAGATATACTAGTTTTGCTACTTTCTTGCATCTATTTTTACAGGCAATGCATGTGAGGTTAAGACATGGATAGACCACTAGACCTGGAGAAGACAGAGACAGAAATCATCCAAAGTAAATAGCAAACACGCATCTGGTCTATCACTTCTACCAAATTTGAGTCTATATGGTACTTTCAAATTATGGATACTGGGACAGTGAATGTTTAATTTCTATGTGCTAAAGAGCAGGCATATGACACTGAAATCAGATGTAGGAGCTATACTGGCTGTGCTGTATAATAGTGTGTACCTTAACTGACACCTTACCTGCTTTGATGGCATGACATCAAAACTAATATATTAGTCAACAAATGGAGTAAATGGAGGGGGAGATTGCTGAAGAGAGACAGCAAATGAGAAGCAGCAGTAAAGATCACTCAAGCGTGAATGCAGCTACAATAACACATCCCATGAGGCTACTCAGAATGTGACTGAAAAATACAGCTTTCTTAAAAAAAGAAAAGAAAAAGAAAACATATAACATGCTTTCTGTTCAGAAGCACACCACACACACACACACACACACACACACACACACACACACACACACACACACAACACACATACACACACACTCCTTTGATCTTGCATAGTTCAGCTAATTGCATTTAAATGTCATCACCCCCATGCCTATACACTAATCATCATACACAAGTATACGTTCCTAAAATCTTACTATTTCTAATGCTGGTGCCTCTAGTTAGTGTTTGATGTTTTTAATATCAAGTTATCATGTGGAAAGCAATTTAAAATACAAGGCATATACAATGATATGACTTCCTTTATTGTAAAACAGATTTACATACCATGTAGATATTTAGCAGGATTTCGTATGATGCAGCCTATGTTTCAGATTTATCTTTTTTATGAGTTCAGTGTTACTTACTGATAGTGACAGAATGTGATCTGACCAATGATTGATGTGATATCTGATTAAACAAAACATATCATGTCATGGGAAGCTTGTTGAAAAAGAAGAGTGTCATTGCAGTATTACAGTGTTTAACCTCCCTATCAATTGTGTGTTAATAATTGTTAGAAGCACCGGGTGAACTGTGGTCTTTGAAAATGCCATATGTTAACAGGCAGATGAGTTTCATAGATCAAAATGTATAACTAAAAAGTGGAATTTAAACATTTCTGTGGATTCCACTGCAGCAGAGATTAGTGTAGAACTTCATGCAGCCTGTACTTTATATCATGCAGAACTACATATAAAATATTGAATCCTTTATAGTTGCCAGTTACCCTTTTCTCTATGCATCTGTTTGAAATATATTTTACTGTTTTTAATACATTACAAAATGTAAACTAATAATGAGTGCTGAGATCTGTTGATCTTAATTGAAATTTGAAGGTCTTGTTCTTGCCTGTATTACTGCCATGTATGTTTGTACTGTGGAATTACTGCCTTCCTATTACTGTCTCCCCCTCCCCCAGTTCAGAAGTGGAATCCAGCCCTGGCCTCTTTGTGCTTACCTGGTAAAATATGTTTTCAATAACATTTTAAATAGATTGCGTAATGCATGATGTGTGTTGTCATATTTTGAAAAATATTATTCTGTTTCAAAATGCTGTTATTAATGAATGAGATGCATTATAAAATGGGTCTCCAAAATCCTGTAGCCTCATTGGCCAAAACTTGTCACAAGACCATGTGTAAATCCTGCAAAAGACAACTGATAAAGATCCCAATGATTAAATGTTGACTTTCTTTAAACCTAATTCATTTTTGCTGGCCCGGTGGCTCTGAGGGTTGAGGCGCTGGACACCACACCTCGTGTCACACTGGCCACCCATGTTCAGGGATTGGCATGGGTTGGCAGGGTTAGGGAAGGATCGAGCATCTGGAGGACTGCTCTCCTTCCCCAGGGAGAGGTGACATCAGTTGTTGGTGTGTGGTTGCCCCTGGTGGCAGCTGATGGGCAGCTCCATGGATGCTGCACTCACAAGGGACGTGAGGAGGCCGACGTAGGGAGGAGCACATATGGAAGCATGTGCACTCCATCCCATGGCATCATTGCACACCTTCTCCAGCATGGGAACTACACCAAAAATCCCCACTGGCAGCATGAAGGCTGCTCACTGGCGCAGCCACAGTCCCGTGCAAGTCAACTCCCTCCAGGGTGCTAACGGGAGGTACAAGCTCTGTCCAGGACTGGGGCTGCTGCCAGCCCAGCTGGCTAGATGGTGGGGGGAGGAACCAAAGACACCACCTCCACCTAACAGTGGAGAATAAAAAAGAAATAATCAAAAAAAAAAAAAGAATTCATTTTTTTTTATTTTCAATAACAGATTCATTTTGTAATCTCAATAATGCACTTCAGCTGGTGTGTGTAGTAGTGGAATTTATACACTTCTTGTGTGGATAAAGTCACTCGGCTCAGCCTCATGACACATCACGCAAGGCATGTTTAAATCCCACAACACACACCTGCCCTGCCATGCATTTTTGCTTAATTTAATAACAGGACAATTAAAAACGAAGTACTGGTTCACACGGAAGGCGATGACTCGCTGGAACACCTTACCAGAAGAGGCTGTATACAGTTCTAGTTTAACTACATTTAAAAAAAAGACTAGACAGGTACTTACCAATGGGTGGGTTTGTCAGCATCATGTAGTAACCTCATGCAAACAGTCTGGAAGGGCTTTCTTGCTCCCTCCTGTCATCTTTTTTTCTTATCTTCTTATGTTCTTAAAAAACAACTTGCATTTAATTTCTGTTACTGGTATTTCAGTCATTCCTAAATACTGTCTTGTACATCAAAACGGTCAGTTCTTTAATATGTGAACTTTGATATATGTGTACAAATTCTCACTACCAGTGACTGAAATCACTTCCCTTTGCCCTGCACCTTTGCCCCCACTCCCCCCCACAATGAAGCCAAATTGTTACATTATGTCTGATCATTAAATTTTACTGAGGTGTTTAAACCCACCAGATAATATTACCTTAATTGACTTAGTGCACTATTCACACTTGGTTCAAGATAATTCTGAATATGAACAACACTTACTCAGAAGGATCTTTATGCACATCATATCCTGTTTTGTCCTAAGTGCTGGTTATGCTATGCTGGTGCCATGGAGGTTGTTGCTCATTCAAGCACACTGCACACTCGATGGTCTGTATCTATCCAGGAGGGGAACCAGGATCCTAGGTGATGGGTTTAAATCCTTCACTGGCAAACATTTAAACTAGCCAATGGGGGGGTGGTGCACTGAAAAGAAGCATGGAAATCCCATCACCCCCACCACAAAACAGGGAAGTTAGTAAGGTAAACACCAATGTATAGAAGTCAATATGGAGCGGGACAGGGGTAAATGGAGAAAAAAGTAAATGCAGTAAGGACAGGGATGGGGCTAAAAGGGGTAAGGCCATCAAAAAATGGAGGGTGATGTGTACCAATGCCCATAGTCTGGGTAACAAGCTCCCTGAACTAGTGACCTTGATGGAAGAGAGATGCCTGGATATTGTGGCAGTCACAGAAACATGGTACACTGAGAACCATGACTGGGATGTCAACATACCAGGATACACAATCTACGGAAGGGACAGGGAGGGTAAAAGAGGAGGAGGAGGAGGAGTAGCTCTTTATGTAAGGGAAGGGATCAAAGCAATGGAACTAAAGGGTAAACAGGGAGAAAAGGAGGCACTGTGGGTCACTCTGGAGACAGGAAATGGCACCACAATCCGCACTGTGTTTGTATATAGACACCCCTCTCAGGGGGAGGAAATGGATAAGGAAATGATAGATGGCATTGTTAGAATTGCAGAAAAAGGGGAGATATTGTTGATGGGGGACCTGAATATGCCAGATGTTAATTGGAGCACCTTTGCTACAGCCACAACCAAGAGCAGGGTCATTCTCGATGCCCTACATGGGGCATGCCTTAGACAGCTAGTGTTGGAACTCACTCAGGAGGGAGCAATCTCATACCTGGTATTCTCAAATGGGGACAGAGAGAGGATCTCAGATTTAGAAGTTTGTAGCCATCTGGGAACAAGCGACCACCAAACAGTAAGCTTCATGATAAACACAGCTGTAGAGTCAAGCCATGCAAAAACAAGGGTATTGGACTTTAGGAGGACTGACTTTGGCTAAATGACAGAGTGCCTCAGGAAAAGCACTAGTAAATGGGCAAGAAGAAGGGGAGGAGGAACAATGGGGAAAAATCAAAACTGTCATTTATAAAGGCAACGAGCCTTTGTGTGAAGCAAATAAACAAGACAAACCAAAGGAAAAAAACACTATGGTTCTCAAAAGAGTTGGCAGGTAAGCTTAGGGAGAAAAATATAGCATTCAGGAAGTATAAGGAAACAACAGAAGGAGCAGAACAGAGAACTGTACCAGTTAAAGCAGAAGGAAGCAGGGAAGGCAGTCAGAATAACAAAGGCCCAAACAGAGGATAAGACAGCCAACTCAGTCAATAAGGGGGTGAAACATTTTACAGATACATTAGGGAGCATAGAAAGACCAAAGGAGGGATAGTGATGCTTAATAAAGGGTAGGGGGTGGGCAGAGGCTGGCAGTGAAAAAGCAGGGATACTGAACGAATACTTCTGCTCAGTATTCACAAAATAAGACAAGGGGGAGGTACCTAAACCAATAAATAGAAGCACTCTGGATGGGGGGGGGGGTTGATACCAGTCCATTCACAGAAGAAAGGGTCCTGAAACAACTTCTGAACCTGAAGGTGGAAAAAGCAATGGTGCCTGATGGGATTCACCCCAGAATTCTAGAAGAATTAAGGGGAGAACTAGTGACACAACTGACTACCCTTTTTAACAAATCATGGGAGGATGGTGTGGTACCTGAGGACTGGAGGAGAGTGGATGTAATTCCCCTTCACAAAAGTGGGAGCAAGGCAAAGGCAGGAAACTACAGACCTGTTAGTTTGACCTCAGTGGTAGGGAAAATGATGGAATCACTTCTGAAAGAAAGAATTGTTGAGTACCTAGAGGCTAGTGAGGAACAGGACCCAAGGCAGCATGGATTCACAGCAGGCAGGTCATGCCAGATGAATCTAATAGATTTCTTTGACTGGGTGACCAAAGTAGTGGACCAGGGAGGGGCGGTGGATGTGGCCTACCTAGACTTTAGCAAGGCATTTGACACAGTCCCACACAAAAGATTAATAAACAAGTTAGCCAGCCTGGGCGTGGGTCCCAGGGTGGTAACTTGCGTAAAAAAATGGCTGGACAACAGGATGCAGAGGGTAATAGTAAACAGAGTCCACTCTGAAGAAAGGGGGGTTCTAGCAGGATACTGCAGTGTTCAGTACTGGACCGCTGAGTCCCCTTTAATGTCTTTGTAAGTGACATTGTGGAGGGACTGGAAGGAAAAGTATGTCTCTTTGCAGATGACACAAAGATCTGCAGCAGGGTTGATATGAAAGGGGAGTGGAAAGGATGTGAAGAGACTTAGCAAGGTTGTAGGAATGGTCAAAAGTATGGCAGGTTAGATGCAATGCAAAGAAGTGCAAAGTGATACATCTGGGAAATGAAAACACAAGGGAAGAGTACACAATGGGGGCTGGGGATCAAGCAATGTGAGAAGGCAGTAAGGAGTGCTGGGGGAAACTGGAATGTATAGGGAGAGGCATCACCAGTAGAAAACAAGAAGTTGTTATCCCTCTGTACAGACAGTTGGTGAGACCCCATCTGGTGAACTGTGTGCAGTTCTGGAGACCCCATCTCCGCTAGGACATAGACATGATGGAGACAGTCGAGAGGAGGACAATTAAAATGGTGCAGGGTCTGCACCAGAAGAAATATTAAGAGACACTAAATGAGCTTAATATGTATTCCCTCAATGAGAGGAGGCAGAGGAGGGACATGATAGAAACTTTCACGTACCCGAAGGGAATCAACAAAGTACAAGAGGGTAGCATCTTTCAGAAAAACAGATATGCAAGAACAAGGGAGCAGAATTCGAAGATAGTGGGGGAATGGCTCAGGGGTAACATGTATTTTTTCATGGAGAAGGTGGTGGACTCATGGAACGGCCTTCCTGAGGAGATCAGGGGGTCAAAAACAATGGGTGAATTTAAGAATGCATGGGACAGACATAAGGTAATTCTAGTGGTGGGTAGAAGGAAGTAGGCTGTTGGTTAACTAGGATCTGAAGCCTATCCAACAGGTATGAAAATGGGCAGACTAGGTAGGCCAAGTGTTCCTTTCCTGCCATCAAAGTCTGTTTTTCTGTGTTTTTAATTTTCACACATTTTTTGAACAGTCTGTGGAGAAAAATTATCGTATCGTGGCCATCACCATCATCTGTTGGTATTTGACACTTTTGACTGTGTAAGATCTCCTCCATCATCTAAGGGTATTTATATGGCAACAACAATTTCAGGGGGGACACACACACACAAATTACCAATACTCACTTACGCACTTATTTCTTTTTCTCTGCTGTTGTTTGGGTTCTATATACAGTGTGTGCACACTGTACCCTTGTGAATGAAAATGTTATTATTGTGGAGCACCAGAGTAAGGAGATTATGGGATTCATAGGTTTCCACTTGTCTTGTTGGCACAGATGGTAGTGCAACTGGAACATTATTCTGGGTGGCCTAGGTTCAAATCCCAGTGAAGGCGCTTATTTCTTTATCTCTTCTGTATGTGTATATTCCATATATGAGCACACCACACTCTTGTGAATGAACTGCATACACTTTATTGACCTCCCAGAGTGAAGCTTGTCCTCTAGAACTTCTTTGACATTCAGGAGGGCTATCAGAGCTGCAACATGGGGGGTTTATCAGAACTTGTCTCAGTACTAACAGAAAGGTCCAAACTAGGTTTAACAAACAAACTAGGAACCTTATATTTTTCATCTTGCAAGATTAAAGATGAATTACAGATGGGCACATTCTCTCAACTCATTAGTCGCTTTCCTCAATTCCCAAGCCAACACAGTCTTTAGTGATGATCACCAAGGGGTGAAATATCCAGACATTCCTGGTGAAAGCAGACAACACTGATGGGGTACAAACATGCTATTTAACTGGCCCTGCTGGAGGCATGGCAGTCACTTTCTAGTGTTTTGCATCACTGGCAGCAAGGATGGTAACCTCCCCCCAGGGCTATCCAGACCTTTCCACGTTTCACTCATGGCGGCTGAAATAAGTACAAAAGTGCTTCTGAGATACAGCACTTATTTGTGTCTTAGATATGTAAAACGCGACGTGTATCTCTGGCTTTTCAGAGCTCATTTCAGTCACAGGGTCCCCGAATATCTAGGGGTCTGTTTGACCATCTTCACCTCAGGGGTTAATTTATTCCATGCCTAGCATGAGCTTCATAGAGTCTGAGGGTGCAGCATACCCATAGAGTACTATCTGGGAAATTTGTCTTGGCATAACACAAAATTATTTTTCACATCCAGCTCTAAGGATCCCTCTGCCCTCAAACTGGAAGTGTGTGCACCACTAGATGCCAGATAGAGTCATTTTACATTTTATGAATGAATAGATTTAACTAAAGTCCCTTAGGTGTCAGAATTCTCCTTTTTTTCTTTCTTTCCTCTCTGTTCTTCACTTTTCTCCTGCTCAGTGAGTGTCAACCCAATAAAGGCAGACAACACAATTTTATACTTATTCAATGCCAATCTCTAACAAGAAATGACTTCAGCACATGGAAACAGGTGATGTGTGCCCATTTCACATCTCCCACCAACTGACAATCACCAGCCTCAGCCCTTCATCTCAGGCTGCTGACTCTTCCCCCCTTGGTATGCCAAGTCAGACCAGCTGATCCATTCCTCCTATGGCATAGAGAATGGCATGTCCAGAAGTCAATAGACATCTTAAAGGTGCATAAATCCTTATGGGATATTACATGTCATGTTGATAGAATTGTGTGGAAGTCTGTCATGTCATGAGTACACTTGTGCTGAATGGGATGGATAATCCACCTCAGAGTCATCGTTGGTTTCAGAGTACTATATATGTCTGGTGATTCTGGCCATGACACCCATGTCATCAGAACTTATATCCCGAGTGGAGTACCATGACTATGGAATGCACCTGTTCCAATGATAATACTGTACTAGGCATGTGAAGGTGATCTTTGATCTTGATGATAGTATGCCATCATCTCAACCAATTGATGAAAACACAACATTAGAAACATAGAAACATATAATTTGTCAGCAGATGAGGACTACTTGGCCCACCCAGTCTGCATATTTTTTCCCCTGACTATACTGTCATCGTGGGCCCTACCTGATCTTCATCTATTGCCTCCGCTGCTTTCCTACCAAGATTAATTTTTGCTATTCCATGCATGCTTGAAGCCCATCACTGTTTCTGCTCCTCACAATATCCATGAGAAGAAAATTCCAGGTGTCCACCACTCTTTCATCTGCCACCAGATGGAAGTGACAAGCAGTTTCTGATTCACCAGCTGTACCACCCCAAGCCCTATCGAATCTGCCCAAGCCAGTTTAGTTATGGGACTGTGCCCTTATCACAGCATTAGCCATTTCCCCAGATTTCTATGACCATGTCCAAACCCTGTCTACAGTCTGTCTTAGTCTGACTGATATTTACATGTGGCACCCTGCTGAGACTCATAATAACCCTGCCTGCCTACTTTCATAAGTGTAAAACAATCTGAGGATCCCTGTCATCCAATTAACCAAACTGTAATTAGATTTTCGAATAGCTCCCACCTCCCACCTTCCAAAACGGTGAGAAGGAGTACAAAACTGTTGTATGCTTAATGTTTCCATTTCTATTTTCCCCAGCTCTATAAATGCTGCCTCATCATGACAGTGTGAGCCACAGATTCATGTATTCCCACTTAATTTTATCAGGCAAAGTGATCTAGGGCATGCTGCATTTCTAACGCAGCCACTCACCAACACATCCTTTTCTTCCTTGCATTTAGTCAGTGCACAGGAAAACTGCCTTCTTCATACTACCCAGAGCTACATATCACTCTTTTGCTGTTTCCCTTATTTTATTCCATTCAACTATGTGTCATTTAAGTTGGAATGTTACCTCTATTTCCAGGTGAAGAAGCCAGGGGCATTATGCTCCTCAGAGTAGCCACCTGCTGACTCTCCCATGTCCTTAGCATGCACTTCCATGGCAGCATAGGTGCCTTTGGCACCTGAGTGAAAACATCTGCCTTTCACAGATGGTTGATGGAACTCAGCTGAGCCTCATGCCTCACAACCCACCTCACAACCCACCTGGGGCATACAATAATTTAGCATTACTGCACACCCTATTGTGTGTTACTGCTTACTTACAATTTATAATGTGATCCTATGGGAGTTTTATAATGCACTTTCCAGATGGTTGAAGACACTCAGATGCACCTCATGCCTCAATACCCACCTGGGATATGCAGTAATTTAGAACTGCTGCACACCCTGTCATGTGTTATTCCTTATTTACAATTTTCAGTATTGTCTTATGGGAATTTTTTACTGCAATTCCCAGGTAGTGTGCAAGCGTGCATGTGAATCCATGGCTACAGAAGCACTGGTCTACAGTTGGCAGCTTCTGTTACAGATATCTAACTAATTTTAACTTAAAACAAATTCTGGCCTGAGCCAATAGGCCTGCAGCTAAGGAATTTGGGGTAAAAATATTGTAAATTACCTAAGTTACAAGCCTGGTGATGCCTCATGCCTCACAACACTCCCAAGGTGTGCCCTTATCCCACCACAATGCACAACCTGTCATATCTTAGTGCCTAAACAAATCACTACACCCTCTCAAGAATTCCATTGTGGCCACAATCTTGTTTTCAAAAACTCTAACTACTAAACACTACACTGGCCTTTTCAAGCAACTCAAACATAGTCTTGGTTGGCCTATGACAAATGAGTGTGCCAGAGCCTGGAGGTTTTCTACTCTGTCTAGAGGGAGCAGGACTTTGCCTTGCTGTGTGTCTGGTTCTGCTCCAATAAATTCCAGGAGTTGAACTGGCTTGAACTGGGACTTTTCTGTGTTGATCAGGAAGCCCAGAAACTGCAGGGTGTGCTGTGTGAGAGTGATAGAGTCTCTGACGTTTTTGGGATACTTGCCCACTATGAACCAGTCATCTAGGTATGGGAAGACAGAGACCTCCTGCCTTCTTAGATGAGCTGCTACTACTGCCAGGCATTTTGTGAAAACTATGGGAGCTGAAGAAAGAATGAATTGCATAGCTGTAAACTGGCAGTAGCCAGAGGGAAGCCTAAATTGGAGATATTTTCTGTGAGAGGGTCTGATTGGAACGTGAAAATAGGCATCTTTCAGGTCTAGGGAGGCTAGTCAGTCTCCCTGTTGTGAAGAGGGAAACACCACCGAGAGGGAGACAATCTTAAATTTGGAATTGAACAGGTGCTTCTTTAGGTACCTGAGATCCAGAATGGGTCACCAGTCCCCATTTTTCTTTTTGGTTAGATAGTATCTGGAATAGAGTCGTTTTCCACACTGGGAGAGAGGGACTCTTTCCACTACATTTGCCAATAGGAGGGACTTTACCTCTCAGTCAAGCTAAATTTTCTCTGTTGGAGTTAGAGGTTTCACGCTCCTGTGGCACTGCTAAGAAGGAATTTTTTTGAATTTTAGGGTAAGTCCTTAACCTACCACCTCTAGCACCCACTTGTCTGTGGTGATGTGGTGCCATTGGTGGAGGTAGTGGGTCAGGCTTCCTCCTACTGGTAGAGGGGAGGCAACCTGAACATCCCCATCAGAGGGCTTGTTTTGTTTGAATTTTTGTTAAAGGAGTGGTATCAGTGAGTTTCTGTACCCTCCTGACCCTTCCCCTAAAGAATCCTCTTATCTGAAAGTAATCCAAGGACATGGGCATTGGCATAGGTTAGAAGGCCCTGGGATAGTAACCACTACCTCTGCCCCCTCTTTGTGGTCAGTAGGAGGTAGAGGCTTTCTCTTTAGCTGCATTACTCTGATAGGAATCCACATCTCAGGAGAGATATAGATATATATATTTCTTTTAGTTATTTATTGGAGATTTGGAAGTACCTATGAGTCAAAGACTCCTTTACAAAGGTTCCACGTCACAAGTATTACATACGAGAAGAGAGATTACATAGCAGTACAGCAGTACATGGTCAGGTAGTTACATTAACAGTTGTTACAGAGGCATTTGTGGGCCTCGCAGAGGAGACTTAGGTCAAGATAGAGCAAACAGGCAACACAAAATGGTATAACAGTGCAGAGCTAAATAAAAGGGATGCTGTTAGTGGCAGGGTTATGAGGAGGGGGAGCTGGCCACAACCTAGGCCGGTCGTTTGATGAAGGATTGGTCAAAGGCAATCACAAAGGTTTGAGGCCTGTAGGTGGGCTCTAAGGGTGGTTTTGTATGATCCTAGTCAGTTCTCATTTGCAAGCGGAGTGGGCAGACTGTTTATCCAGGATGGGGCTCTGTAGCTGAAGGACCTCTGATATAGGGATGTACGGCAATGGGGGACAGAGAGGAGGTGCTTACCATATCTACTAGTGTGCTTAAGCGATTGGGCCAGTCTTATTAGTGGGGCGATACCTGATGGGCAGAGACCAAGGGCAATTTTTTTTGCCATGAGGCATGTTTGGAACTTGATCCTATTGTCAAGGCTCAGCCAGTTGGTAGCACTGTACAGTGTGCATGTATGAGTTAGCCGGTCACAGCCCAAGGTGAGGCAGCAAGATTTATTTAGGGAGACACGTAGTCTGCTGAGTGCCGAGGAGTTAGCTGCCCCATAGATGACTAGACCATAATCTGGTAGGGAGAGGACTGAGAAGACAGCTAGCCTTAATGCATTTGGGGTAAAGCAGTGTTTGATGCGATACAGGAGCCCGAGCCGCACATTGAGGGCAGTAGATAGGAGGTGGATATGCTGGTGGAATGTGAGTGCAGGGTCACGTGTTAGCCAAGATATCTGAAGGAGTCCACCTGGTCAAGGGTGGTATGGTTGGCAGTCCTCAGTTGTGGACAAAGTGCCTTTTTTGAATTAGATGGATGGGAGAAGACCATTACCTTAGTCTTGGAATAGTTCAGGACAAGATGATGGGAGGCTAGCCATATTTCTGCAGAGCTGAAGGAGGACTGGAGGGAAAGGTGGAGCTGTAAAGGGTCAGTGTTGGATGTATAGAGGACGGCATCATCGGCATAGAGGAGAAGGTTCCCGGGGCAGATATAATTGAGAGTTCAATGAAGAACAACAATGCTTATCCCTCACCTCAGTTGAATAACATACACAGACAGATTGGCTGCAACAGGTCTAGTTGGACTCAAGGACAGATTGAAAAGGAGTGGATTTATTGCAGTTATACAAAATTCTTAATGATCCAGAAGTAACATCAATGTGTGGACTTGAATATAACAATAGAACCCTGACCCTTAGATCCCACTAATTCCCAAGGCCAATACCAACAGAAGGAATAACTTCTTTACATTGAGGACAGCTGCAACCCAGATCACTTTACCTAAGGAGGTGGTGAATTCAGAAACATCTAATAGTTTTAAAACTAGATTGGTAAAACACTCAAATTATGCTATAACAAGGGCCTAATCTAACCACTTGGAGTGGGAGACAATCGAGATGGGCATATAGCTTTCTTTTATCTAACATACCATGTAATACCATGTACTACCAAGGTGATTTTATATACCTCAAACTTTTTCATGTAAGTCTCTGTTTTGTTCTCAAAGATAGAAAGTGTGAAGGTCCCTGGAATAGAGGAAGCAGAATATGGGGGAAGATGGGATAGGAGAGGTAAGAAGAAAGGGAACCAAACCAGTATTTGAATATGAAGGAGGTGTAGTGAGCCTGGCAACAAGAGGGCAGTGGGAGGATGGATAGGGATGCTTACAGTGCATGGAGTGGAGCTTGTAGAGAATGGCAGGAGGAATTTCAGAGGGTGTCCAGTCTGCCAAGGAAAGTGGAAGTGGTGGTGACATAGACTACGTCGCATAGTCAAAGACAGGGAGCACCATTTTGGTAACAAGCTCCCTGTGGACATATGGAGATAAGCTATCTTTGTAGAGGTACAGGGCACTGTTCTTGGGATGGAGTTTTGTATGGTTGGGCTGAGACATCATGTTAACTGTCTATCCTCACTCCAAGGTACTTGAAGGACTGAACTGCTTCACGAGGCATGCCAGAGTAGTGACAATGGGGGTGGGGCAGTGAGTCTGGCCAGTTTCTAACTGGTACAAAAGGTGATGGACACTGTTTTTTTTTTAGTGTTGACTCTGAGCTGGATTGGAACCAGTGCAGAATACTGTTGAAGTCCCACTGAAGCAGGACTTCCATAGCTGCAGTGGAGGGGCCGCACATGATGATGACTGTGCCATCTGCATACATGTGGATATGCAAGTTAGCACAGGCAGAGTGGAGGTTGTTCAGAAAGATGGAGAAAAGGATGAGACCCAGGATGGATTCCAGTGGGACTCCAGCCTGGTTAGGAAGGTGATGTGACATGGTGCCTCCAACTTGCACCAATTGTTGTTGGCACATTAGGTAGAAACTGAGCCAAGCAACAGTGGATGCTGAGAGGCCAGCAGAACTTAACTTGTCCAGGAGGAGTGGATGGGATACAGAATGAAAGGCTTTGGCTTAATTGATGAATATAGTGGTAATACAGTGTCCCTGATCCATCCTAGACAACATAGAATCAGTTACATGCAGCAGGGAGGAGATGGTGGAATAGTGCTTCTGAACACCAGAATGGAAGAGTGAGAGGAAGCTGAAGGATGAAAGGAAGTGAAGGGGTCTAGCATGGACCAATTTCTCTTGCAGCTTTCAGATGGAACAGATGTGTGAAATGAGACAGAAGTTGCCAGGGAATTTAAAGGATATGAAGGAGAATTTAGTAAAGTAATTGCATATTTGGGCTGGCAGTATAGCCTAGAGATTAGAGGAATGAGGTGTGAACAAGCTTGGTACATCCAGCAGACCAGACCTGAGTTTGATTCTCACAACCTCCACTTGCATACTGTGTGACTCTGAGCAAGTCACTTAACCACCCAGTGCTCCAGGTCGCCCCCGGAAACAGGCACTTGTGCCTAGTGGGCCTTACCCGGTTACCCAAGACTAAAATAAAAAAAATTAAAAATAAAATAAATATAAATGTGAGAAGTGAGTTCCAAAGCATTGAGTCAAAAGATGAAAAGGTGTGATTACCGATTTGGCGGCACTATTGGGGATGGGGATAATGTTGGGGATGGTGTAAGTGGATGAATATATGGATTAGTGCCTTTTCTTTCCCTTTTGTTTTTTGGGGGGAGGAGATCAAGGTCAAACAATGCAAAAACCCTGACACCAAGCATGTGTGGGTATTGGCACTCCATTCTGCTCGAAACCTACTGACTCTCATTTGACTCCCTCAATCCCTACAGACTAGGTGATCCTTGTGGGAGGCTGCATCTACACCTTCCTCCCAAAGTGGAAGAAAATTTCAACAGATGCTTGGGTAGTGGAGGTAGTTCAGCAGTGACATATCATAAAACTCATCACCATCCCTCCATTATACCCTCTACCTAATAAATATCCTCTAGGATATCTCACCCTTTTGCTGGAAGAGTGTCAGACCTTAGTCCCAAGAGCAAGTCCCAATCGCAGAGCTGAATCAGGGATATTATTCTCAATATTTTCTAGTTCCAATGTGAAGTGGAGATTTATGTACCTTCCTAGACCTTCAGAGCTCAATCTTTTCATAGAAAACAAACAGTTCTAGTTTGTCACCCTCCAGTGCCTGCTTCCTCTGTTGCTGCAAGTGGATTGACAGTGTGTTTTGGACATGAAAGATACAGTCCTTCATATCAAGGTCCTCAGAAGCTATAGAAAATGCATTTCATTTATGCTTCATGGCTCTCACAACCACTTGGCTTATCATCTACACTATGTGTTGTTACCAAATGCTTTGCAGTAGTAGTTATAGCCCTCCACAGGGAAGGACTGTATATATTTTTCCATACTTTGATGACTGGCTATTGAAAACTTTGTTGCAGGAGGAGATATTACACACCCTGTTCTGAACCCAACAGCTCTGTGAACATTTGAGTATTTTGTTGAATGAGCCCTAATCAATTCTTACTCTGTACCAGTGCCTCCAGTTATTCTGAACATGGTGGTGGGCAAGGCATTTTCACCAATGGTCTAAGCAATGGCATTGATAACCCAGGCACACTTAATATAATTTGGTGAATTTGTGCCTGCCAGGCACCTGTTATGACTGATTGATCTCATGGTTGCAGTGATACTGACAGTCCCATTCACACAGGTATGGTATAAACATAGATGGAAAGCAAATAGAAGAAAAAAATAAATAAATAAGTGCCTTAGCTGAGATTTGAACCAAGGCCACTGAGAATACCATTCCAGCTGTGCTACCAGCTGAGCTGCCAAGGCACCTGGAAATCTGGGACTCCCAGAAGCACCTTACTGTTTCTGTAATGCACAACCTGGTGCTGTACTGAAAGTAAATTTTCATCAACAAGGGTGTAGTGCCAACACACATGGAACTCAGACAAACAGAAGAGAGAAATAAATAAGTGCCTTAGCTGAAATTTGAGCCCAGGCCACCAGAAATACCATTTTAGCTGTACTACGAGCTATCTGGGCAGCCTGGGTTCAAATCCAGCTATGATACTAACAGTCCTGCTTGCTCATCTGCATATAATGATTCCTCAGTAGTTTCTTCACATCCAGTGAGCTCAACACATGGACAGTCTGGCATGTTTTTTTTTACAGATGACTCCTCTTCATCACTCCCTGCTCTAGTGGTTGGATCACTATAACCTGGAGACAGGGTCTCTGTTTCTGCTTTCATTGCCAATATTAGTTATGATGACAGATGCCTCAAGCTCCAGATGTGGTTCTCATCTTCCACCCTTTCAAACACAGGGCCTCTAGTTCTTCCCAAATTGATCTCTCAACAGGAACACTCTGAAGATTAGGCTGTTCTGCTTGGTCTACAGACCTTCACTCTCATTCTCTAATGTTAGCCTCTGCTTGTAAGAATGGACCAATTTTCTGTGATGTACTGCATTAACCACAAGGGTGCAGTTCATTACCTGCAAGCAGGAGACCAGAGGAGCAGCAGCAGCAGGGAAGTGCTGATTTCTTTCTTTTTAATGTTGATATTGAATAGTTAGTACAGAAAGGTTAAAAGGTGCTGGGGAATTGCTGTTGGGTTGGAACTGTTACTGAGTGAAATTATGTGCTGGGGAATTCAAGCAGTGCTGTTTGGATTATTGGGGCTGTTACTGAGTGAAATTTTATGTTGTGGGGCTGACACAGGAAACTACACATTATATTTCATACCCTTCATAGTACTCTGCAGTCAGATACCAGTGGGTATTCCTCATCCATCTTTTAGGTTGATACACAAACCAATCAAAATGAAGGGGGTGAGGACATACCTCTGTGGTCATCAGATCTTCTCCAGTTCTCTTCATGTATCAAGATAGGTTGGTCACATTCCTAACTGTATGTTCCCAGTATAACAGGTACAGTCCTAATTTTATTTCACTGTTCATTTCTAAACTAACAGCCTGGTAGCCAGCATAGGATCTATACTAACCTATCTGCCTAACAACCTCTCTCTCTAACAGTAGTGTCTCAATGTACTCCAGGAAATATATGGTTATTCTTTAGAGAGTATCAAGGAAACAGATGCACTAGAGTTTAAATCTCCTCTATCAGGGCAGGTACCATCTCCAGTAGCAGAACCTGAACCCAGAACCTCTGAGCAGGAGGAGCAAAAGCAGTACTAAACTACAAAAATAAATAAATAAATAATGAACAGAGTTCACAGGCTCTGGTGGCAAGCATCCCCATCCAGCAGCGGGTCCTGTTCCTCCACTCCTCCTATTTATGCCACATACAACTGCCTTTGGAGCTGGGGTCCCTCATGTAGCAACCCTTTCTCTACATAATACCTGCAAAGCAGACAGCCTGCCCAATGAGTTAGTAGAGGCCCCTCCTGTCGCGACCTCCACAGCTCTAATGCCTGGCTCCCCTCATTGCTGCAGCCCTAACACTGAGACAAAAACACTCCCTCATAGCTCCACAAAGTGCTGGGTGACTCACTACCTGCAGAATGCAGTTTTCAGCTGACTCCACACTCAGTCACAGGGTGAGAGTAATCCAAAACCCCTCCAGCCTCCTCAGACACTTTTTGGTGCACATCAGTCCAGTCCACGACTCCCAAGACAGCCACAGCCATTACTGAGTCCTCTCTGCCTCCTGACAAGCCCTATGATGCCCTGCAACTCTAGTGAGGTCTACAGCATCAGGGAAAAGGGCCAGGCTAATCTCATGTGTAATCTCATGAGATTACGGTGCCATCTTGATTGGGGCTACATGCTGAATACAGGAGCTCCAATCTTGATGACTCCCACAAGATTTCATCATCACCATCTTTCCTGGGTCTCTCCTTTGTTCTCTGGCACATGGAGATACCCTAGTCACATTTAAAGAGACAAGCAGCATTTTTTCCTTTTACTGTTCAGTAATCAGAGAAAACTGCTTAATATGTGGCCTGCTGAAACACATGGACCCTGTATGATGGAGTTATTTGCTAATTTCCACAGATCGAGCTGTATCCTGATGAAATGCAGGGAATGTGGTGTAGTCTTCATGGCACTTGAGGAGGACAACACAACATGCACAGTTAGCACGCTGACTCCCTGTAGGGGCATGGCAGACTTGGAAGAAGATGGATCTGTTACTGAATCCCCACCACTCCCTACAGAACAAATTGCATTGGATGCCGGCAAAGCACAGCACCTCTTCCAACTCCTTGAATCATTGAAAACAGGTGCCCCGCTGGCAGCCACTGGAACCCCAAAACCCATGGAGGAACCTCTCAAAAAACAGCCGTGGCTAGACACAGACAGCACAACAACCGAGGCCATGACGGACCAGGAGGAGACACCCATGGACAAGTCCACCAGGTTGTGCCATGGGGACAATATTGATGAGCTCATCAGAATGGTCCGGGCGGCTCTAAAAACACCCCAACAATCAGAACAACCATCCACCTCAGAGGACCCACTCCTTTCCATGGATGAACCACAATGAATAATCCATTTCCCATCCTGCAAAACCATAGACACTATCCTTACAAAGGAGTATGAGGAACTTGAACCAACCAGACTCCCCTGAGTGGAGTACGGTGAGCAAGTGGTACCCCATGGCCCAAGAAAGAAGTGATTGTTGGAGGAAGGCCCCCAAAGTGGACCAACCTGTGTCTGAGCTCAGTAAATGTACCACTATACCAATAGAAAGTATCATAATCCTCAAAGACTTAATGGACAAAAAGATCGAGGAACACCTCAGAAAAATTCACGAGGCCTCAGGTATGCTGCGCTCGGCAGACACAACGGTGTGGTTCACATCCAGAACACTACACAGGTGGTTAGACATCCTCACTGAGAATGTTCTGGAGGATGCTTCATAGGCCGATGCAGCAGAGTGCACCATTCAGGCAGTTAAATACATAATGGACATCTCCTCAGACATCTTCACGTTCGGCACTAGAGTGGCTGTACCCACCAACAGGGCAAGGAGGGCACTGTCGCTTAAGCTTTGGCAAGTGGATAATGAATCCAAGAATGCACTAATGAAGCTCCCCTTCAAAGATGGTACACTGTTCTGGGAAGGACTGATGCCCTACCTCAAACACTGGGGAGGAAAACAAGCTCAGGGTGACAAGGACATTTACCTGCCCTCAGACAAGACTTTTCATCCCAAAAGTAAATCTTTCAAACCCAAGGTGCAGTCCTACAACCCACCAGCCTCCAGACAGTGGAACCAAAGACCCCATTTGCAGCACTGGGTGTACAATAACAAAGCCAAATGTAACGCAGGGGCAATTATTCCAACGGAAGCCACAAATTGAACTTCAAGCCACAAGGTAATAAAAAATGAAGGTGCTCGGGCCCGCACAAACCTACCACTAGCTGGCAGACTCCTGTGATTTGTGCAACTATGGGCCCGAACTACATCAGACAAATGGGTACTGGAGGTGGTGACAAAGGGATACATGAAAGAATTCAGCAGTACCCCCTCACAGCTCTTACTTCACCCCTCCCAAAGTGCCCAATCAAGTTACAAGCAATGCAGGAGGCAATATGGGACTTGATCAGCACTGGGGTTATCAAGCCTGTCCCCACAGGGGAAAAGGACATACTCCTTCTTCTTTGTTGTCCCAAAGAAGACAGGTGACATGTGTCCGGTACTGGACCTGAAGTATTTGAACCATTTTGTGACCTACAAAAAATTCAAGATGAAAACATTGCAGAACACTGCTGGCCATACAACTGGGGGATTTTCTCACCTCTACAGATCTCAAGAATGCATACCTCCATATTCCCATTCTGCCTTAACATCACCATTACCTCCAGTTCAACATTCAAGGTCAACACATCCAATACACCTGACTCCCATTCGGCCTGCATCTGCCCCCCGAGTATTTACCAAGACACTGGTGGTTCTGGCAGTGCACCTCTGGAAACTAGGGGTACACATCATTCCATACCTACACAACTGGCTAATAAGAGCCAGAACAGTGGACCAGGCATGGCACAACATGAAATTACTGATAGAATGCCTGCAGCACCACAGTTGGATAATAAACACAGCCAAGAGCAAACTAACACCCTCATAAACCATCACTCACCTGGGTGCAGTGACAGACACGACAAACAGTAAGGTGACACCAACACCAGAGAAAGCAAGCAACATCCACAAATTGGCATCAGGTCTGATCAGCAGACCAAACAGAGCAGTACTGGACTACCTTCAAGTTCTGGCAGTCATGGCAGTCCTTATAGATACGGTCCCATGGGCAAGACTACACATGTGGATGCTGCAGAGGTTTCTCATAGAATCATGGGCTCAAACAACTCAGAACTTCAAGTTCCAGTTATCACCCCCACAATGAGTTATCACCAAACTCAAATGGTGGATGCAGCAACACAACATCCAGAAAGGGAGATCACTGATGCAGGGAACTCCAGAGGTGATAATCACAGATGTGAGTCTGCTAGGTTGGGGGGCAACCTACAAGAACCATGTATTCAAGGGACTATGGGCACAGTTGAAGATCAAGTTGCCTATCAACATACTGGAAATGAGAGTTGTCCAACTGGCTCTAGCATTCTTCACACCCCCTCATAGAAACATACAAACATAGAAGTTGACAGCAGATAGGGACCGAAAGGCCCATCCAATCTGCCCATTTCTTTTTCTACTTTAAAAATGTGCCATCAGCCTTTGCTCTGTCAATGGCCTATTTATTCATACTTATCTGTATTGCTCCCTTATTCCTATCCCATGCCTGTTGAAGCCCTGCACTGTATTCATATCCACCACTTCCTGAAGCAGGCCGTTCCATGCATCCACCACCCTTTATGTGAAAAAGAACTTGCTCACATTACCCCTTAATCGGCATCCCTCTAATCTCATGCTGTGTCGTCTTGTCCTACTATTTTTCTTATATTGAAACATGTTAGACTCTTTCACCTTGTTAATAGCCTTAAAGTGTTTAAATGTTTTGATCATATCACCTCTCTCCCTCCTTTGCTCTAGGGTATACATATTGAGCTCAGTTAATCTATCCTCATATGTTTTCTGATGCAGTCCCTGCACCATTTTGATTGCCCTTCTCTGGACTGCCTCAATTTGGTTAATGCCCTTGTGAAGGTGTAGCCTCCAGTACTGCACACAGTACTCCAGACAGGGCCTAACCAGTGTCTTGTAAAGAGGGATTATTACCTCCCTCTTCTGACTTATGATACCCCTACCACTACACCCCAACATCCCCCTAGCCTTACCTACTGCTTTAGTGGTCTGCTTGGATGATTTCAGGTCATTGATGATGATGATAATGCCCAAGTCTCTTTCTTCCCTTATGACTGCCAGCAACTCCCCTCTCAACCTATAGGTGACATCAAGGTTTCCCTTCCCTATGTACATGATCTTGCACTTCTTTGCGTTAAACCCCAGTTGCCACTCTTCCGACCATTTTGCTAGTTAATCCAGATCTCTTCTCATTCTGCCCACTCCATCTGGATCATCTACTCTGTTGCAGATCTTGGTGTCATCTGCAAACAGACAAACCTTACCCTCTAGTCCATCTGCAATGTCACTGATGAGGATATTGAAGAGGACTGGCCCCAGGACTGATCCCTGAGGTACCCCACTTGTGACTTGCATCTCTTCTGACTGTATATCGTTTACCACCACTCTCTGTTTTCTGTCTATCAACCAGTTTGCCACCCAGTTGACCAACTTCTGACCCACCCTGAGCCTACCCAGCTTATTAATCAATCTTCTATGTGGAACAGTATCAAAAGCTTTGCTGAAGTCTACAACAAGACAGTTTTGATACATGTGACAAACAAGTGACAGTTGCTTACATAAACAAACAGGGAGAACAAGAAGCAAATCTATGATCAAAGAATTGTTACAACTACTCCACTGGGCAGAAAGACATCTCCACTCCATCACAGCCGTATATCTAGCAGGGACGTCCAACACTGAAGCGGACTTGCTGAGCAGAACCACCACCAACCAGGTGGAGTAGAAACTCAACCGTCAGGTCTTCCAAAAGTTACAAGTCAAATGGGGCCCCCTTCAAGTGGATCTCATGGCGTCTCACCAGAACATGCAATTACCCAATTACCACTCCAGGTTCTCAGATCCAAAAGCATGGGAGGTGGACACCCTCTCGGCTCTGTGGAACTTCAGATGGGCTTACACCTTTCCCCCATTCCAATGCTCTACAAGCTACTCCACAAGGTTCAATGCACTGGGGCATCAGTAGCTGTGGTGGCACCCAGTTGGCCAAGGAGGTCATAGTACTCCCTCATTCAAGCAATGGCAGTGGACCTGCCGATGGCTCTACCTCACCAACCAGACCTTTTGTCACAGGGACCAATTCTGCATCTGAACCCATCCAGCCTGAAACTGACTGTATAGCTCTTGAAAGGAACAGGCTGTTAAGTCAAGTCTGTCACAGCAGAGTGGTAAATTGAATCAGATTTTCCACAAATGGTACAAAGAAATGGGAACTTACCCATCAGTGGCAGGACTCCCACCGATTCTAGATTTTCTAAAGGAAGGGGTGAACAAGGGCCTCAGCCCCACATCCATCAGAGTCCAAGCATCAGCAATATCTACTATTAGGGGACCACTGCCAGGAATAGGTCACACTGGCTCACACCAAGACACAGTCAGATTGCTTAGGGCAGTGTCATTAGCATCTTTGAAGGTAAAGCCAAGATACCCTCTGTGACGTTTTAACACAGTGCTAGATGTCCTACAATCCCCAACTCTCCAACACGACAGCATGCACTGGTGCACAATCAAGACAGCCTTCCTGGTTGGAATCTGCTCCATGAGAAGGATTGGAGCAATTCAGGCACTGTCAAGCAGGGAACCAATCATAACATTCCACAGCGATAGGGCAGTTCTCAGAATGGTACCTTCCTTTCTCCCCAAGATAGCTTACACATACCATAGGAAACAGGATGTCCTTCTGCCTTACATAGTAGGTGACTCCACAGACACATCTCGGCCCCACCCGGTAGACGTCAGTCATCTGCTAAGACAGTACTTCGACATTACAAGTGACATCCGTAAAACAGACAGACTATTTGTATTACACAAGGGGCAGACAGTAGGGCAGGCAGCCTCCAAAGACACCATTGCTAGATGGATCAGACAGACCATTAGAGAGGCCTACAGGGCAGCAGAGCAGACCCCACCTGAAGAAATCAAAGCTCACTCCACCAGAGCAGTGGTGGCATCATGGGCAGAATGAGGGAATGTATCAATTGCAGACATTTGTTCAGCAGCAACCTGGTCTTCTATACGTACATTCGCCAGGCATTATAGGCTAGACATAGCATCACAAGAAAGAACAGCCTTTGCCAGGTCAGTTCTGAGAGCAGGGACACAGCCACACATAGCTACAAATCAATCTGCCTCTTCTTTACCCTCCCAAGAGTAATCACTTGTGTTTTTGCACTGCTGCTAAGGTCCCACTGGTATTTGACTGTGGAGTACTATAAAGGGTATGAAATATAATGAGATTTACTCACCTGGTAAAGGCGATTATCTGAGTACCCTTTATAGTACTCCGCAGCCCCACCCATGATGGCAGATTGCTCCATGGGATGGGTAGACAATGGCATGCTTACAAAATGATATCAGTAAGCAGCAATAGGGGATGACTCCCAGTCTCTAACTGTCTCACATGAAGTGATAGAGTGTATGTTTTTTAATGTTACATTATGTGAATATGTGTATTACTGTTACTATACTCAGAGGTTGTTCCACAATAAAGGACAGATAGTTAAAGAGTAAGTACTGACTATTTTGTCTATTCTAGTTTACCTTATAGTACGGGCTACCAGGCAATAGCCAGAGTGGACACTACCTAAGGGCAGAGGCCATCCTCGTGCCTACAGTGTCCATATTTCTCTCTCTCTCTCTCTGTCTGGCCTGTATGTCTCGATCTCTCTTACCATGTATTATCATGTACTGGAAGAATCACACCGGAGAAGATCTGATGACCACAGAGGTATGTCCTCATCTCCTTGATTTTAACTGGTTTGTGCATCAACCTGCAGGATGGATGAGGAATACCCACTGGTATTTGATTGTGGAGTACTATAAAGGGTACTCAGATAATCACCTTTACTAGGTGAGTAAATCCCATTAGCTTGTCCTTGTGGGTGAGGAGGGGTGACCAGCAGGAGCCATCTTGCTAAGTGAATTATTTGCAAGCAGGAGACTGGAAGAGCAGCAGCAGCATGGAACTGCTGGTTTCTTTCTGTTTAATTTTGATATTGTAATAGTACTGTGATGGTAAAAGGTGCCTGGGAACTGCTGTTTCATTGGAGATGTTACTGAGTGAACTTCTTTGCTGGGGAATTTAAGCAGTGCTGTTTGAATTATTGGGGCTGTTACTGAGTGAAATTCTGAGTTGTGGGACTGAGAAAGGAAACTACAGATCAGATTGGTCCTTTGAGTGGGGAAGTTGGAACTAATAGGAGTCATCTTTGCTAACTGAATCACTTGCAAGCAGAAGACCAGAGGAGCAGCAGAGCAGGGAAATGATGGTTTCTTTCTGTTTAACTTTGATATTGTAAAAGTACTGTGAGGGTAAAAGGTGCTAGGGCATTGCTGAAGAGAAGCTAAAAGGGGACATAGAGAAGGCCACAATTCTTAACAGGTACTTCTGCTCGGTCATTACTAGAGAGGGAGTGGGGCAGGAAGCACAACTGGAAAACAGACATGTGTAATGTGGAGAATTGAGCTTCACGACATTTACAGAACAAAGGGTCCTAGAGGAACTTACAAAACTAAAGATGGACAAAGGAATGGGGCCAAACAGAGTACATCCAAGGATACTAAAGGAATTGAGGATTAAGCTGGCAGCACCTTTAGCAGTCCTGTTCAGTAAGTCACTGAACACCGGGGTGGTCCCACAGGACTAGAGAAGAGCAAATGTGATCCCTCTTCACAACAGAGGTAGCAAGGAGGATGCAGCAAGTGAGTCTCACCTCAACAGTGGGGAAGATCATGGAGACACTGATTAAGAAACGTATTCTGGATCACGTGGTATCCATTGGAATGCAGTATCCAAGAGAGCATGGGTTAATTGTGGGAAGGTCCTTTTTTTTTGACTGGGTGACCAAGGTGGTGGACAGGGAGGGGCAGTGGATATTGCCTACCTTGATTTCAGCAAAGCCTTCAACACAGTCCTGCAAAGAAGGCTGGTAAACAAGCTGAGGATTCTGGGATTGGGATACAGGGTGGTGAACTGGGGCAGAAATTGGTTAGTGGATAGAAGGCAGAAGGTGGTGGCAAATGGCACACAGCTGGAAGAAATGGGCATCAACAGTGGGGTGCCACAGGGGTCAGTCTTGGGACCAGTCCTCTTCAATGTCGTCATAGCAGACATAGCAGAAGGTCTACAGGGAAAAATATGCCTGTTTGCAGATGACACCAAGATCTGCAACAGAGTAGATACTCCAAAGGACATAGAGAGAATGAAAAGAGACCTGGACAAGCTGGAGAAATGTTCTGAGGTATGGCAGTTAAGGTTTAATGTGAAGAAGTGCAAGATCATGCATGTGGGGAACAGAAACCCTAGGAAGAGCTACATGTTGTGGGGTGAGTTGTTGATGGTCACGAGAGAAGACAGGTATTTAGAGGCCATTATATCAGATGATGTGAAATCCACCAAAAAGATAGCAGAAGCAGTTGGGAAGGACAGTGGGATGTTAGGGTGTATAGGGAAGGGTATTACAAGCCGTAGGAGGGAAGTGGTGCTTCCATTGTACAAGACACTGGTTAGGCCACATCTAGAGTACTGTGTGCAGTTCTGGAGGCTGCACCTCTGTTATGATACTGACAGGGTGGAAACAGTGCAGAGGAGGGCAACTAAGATGGTGCAGGGGCTGCGTGACAATTCATTTGGGAATAGACTTAAATATCTCAATATGTACACATTGGAACAGAGATAGGAGAGGGGTGACATGATTGAGACTTTCAAATATCTTATGGGCATAAATGAGGTGGAAGAGGATAGCATCTTCCAGTATAAAAAGCACAGTAGAACTAGAGGGCATGACATGAAATTGGAGAGGGGTCGCCTAAGCGATAACGTGAGAAAGTTCTTTTTTACAGAGAGGGTGGTGGATGAGTGGAACACCCTATGTCAGCAGGCAGTTGGAGCATGTACAGTGGACAGATTCAAGAGGTTATGGGATAGGCACAAGGAAATCATATATATGAGGGGGGCATAACTGAGTCCACTGACCAGCTAGAGGCAGCGGGAACAAAATGGCACAAAAAGCAGACTGGATGGGCCTTTCGGTGCTTTTCTACCATCAACATCTATGTTTCCATGTTATGTTTCTATTCTTATCCCCTCTGCAAGGTAGCAATGAGGGTCTAGCATTGGGCTGTGGAATGCAGTGTGTTTCTCATGGCTGTGTTTCTACCTGACTCCCTTAATGCACTAGTGGACTGCCTCAGCAGGTCTCAGCAACTGTCCCACAAGTGGGAACTCTTGAACTATTGTGCACAACCTCTTTAACAAACGGGATCACACAGATATCAATGTTTTGTGTCACCTGCCACGTATCTGCTCTTTCAGTCCAGGGCCTTGAGTTTTCTGCTGAGACATGATGTCCCTCTCTTGAAAAAGGAGGTTCATGTATGCATTTCCCCCATTCTCTCTGATCCAGATGATTCTGGTCAAGCTGAAGACAAAGGCAGCTACTATGATTCTAGTGGCCACATTCTAGTCCAGACAAATTTTGTTCCCTCTGCTGCAACAGTTAGCAGTGGAACTGTCTTTCCTGCTCCTTTTACAAGTAGCCCTGTTTCAGGAGCAGGACCCTCTGATGCACTTATAACTTGAATCCTGTACCTCCATGCTTGGCTCCTGAGGACATAAAACTGTTCTGCATTCAGGTGTTGCCTGTGGCAGCTGCTGTTCTGTTGGTGACTTGTAAGCTATGCACTTGGTGCACCTACTCCCAGGAATGGAAGTGGTCCATAGTCTGGAGTACTTCCCACCAGCTGAACACTTCTACATGTCCAGTTAATCCTGTTCTGGATCACACCATTCCCCTTATGAACACAGTCCTTGGGTTCTCCTCTGTGAAGGTGCATTTGGCTGCAGTATATCCTCTCACCCAAGGTAAAACCAGTGCTAATGAGATTTTCTGCAGATTCCTTAGAGAGATCTTGTTGCTTCACCCCCCCCCCCCCTCAGTTCTTGATCCAGTGCTGGTGTGGGACCTTAACATGTTTCTGGAGATGCTAACAGCACCTCGTTTCAATCAGTTGCTACTTGTGAACTGCACTTTGTCTTTTGGAAGATGTTATTTCTTGTAGCATTACTTTTGTGAAAACTGCAAGCTCCTGTTGCAGAGACACCTTATGTTTTTCCATAAAGATCAGGTCACCTTAAGGAGTGATTTTTTTTTCCCTATCAAAGTTGGTTTCTGATCACACACTGAATCAGACAATTTAGCTTCCAGATTACTTCACCTTTCCCATGGAAAGTGGCAAATGTCAACTGCATATGCTGGATATCTGCAGGATGCTGTGTTGGTACCTGGGTCCTATTAAGGACTGTAGAAAATCCTCTCATCTCTTTCTGTCTTGGTGGTCTTTTCTGTTTCTAAGCAATGCCTTTCCACGTGGTTGGCATCCTGCATTATGCTGTCTTATCAGAAGCATGGTAGTCAGCTTCCCAGTCCTGTTCATGGCGAATCCACTTGTGGCAAGGCCACCTCCATGTCTTGTTTTGTAAATATGTTCATTGCTGACATCTCTGCTGCTGCCACCTGGAGTACTGTCACACAGTCAATAAACTTTGCAGTCTTAAAATTATTTCTCGTAGATGTGGCAACTTTGGCCTTACTGCGCTGCAAGGCCTCCTGTCTTAAGGTCATTTGATCTTTCCTGCCTCCCACAGTGCATTGGTACTGCCTGGGAATAATTGTGTGATGTCATTCAGTGGATGGAGATGTCCTCAAAGTAGATTGAATACCCACTGTAACAGCAGATTTAGGAAATATTATCCTTCACTGAGCCACAGCTTACCCACCCTCCTTTCCCCATTCTATTCCAAGGTATTTATTATTGGATATCCTGACTGCTGTTGCACAGTGGTTTTCCTTCCCTTGCCTGATTAGGGCATAATAATTCTATGGTTCCCTATCCTTTCCTGTGTATCTGGTTTTGGTCCTGGTTGCTTCAGTCCTTACTGGTCCAATGATCCTCAAAGTTTGTCTCCTGCAAGTAACTGAAGCATGATGGGGCTGCCCATGTATTATCGGTGGGAACAACACGTCATTGTGGACAGTGCCAGACAGCAAATGTTTTTGGGTGGTACTGAAACAGATAGCTTACAGTTCTGTGATATGGCTCAGTGGAAGAGAGTCGAATGAAGATCTACTGTTATGGTAACTTACTATTATTTTTTTTTGTGCATCTCTCAAAACCACACATGCTCTATAGTCACAATTCTAGTGTAAGGCATCATGAGTATAAAATCCAGGTGCATGTCAGGCTGTAAAAGGCCTTGTCAGCTCAACATATATCACCTTTTAAACAGGTTTGTACATCTGATTCAGTGTGAGATGAGGATGACAAAGTACATACATATTTTGTCCTAATGGGACTCCTTAGTTAAATATAGTTTTTTATCTGTTCCAGATGTCAAATCAAAACCCCAAGTCAGTAGATATGTAAAACACTTGGAGAACTTAAAGAGTAGAGATGCACAATGTGTATCTGTTTCTGTCACACTGAGTATAGGATTTCTTTCCAAGTGGTTGATAGGTTATTCACTGGTCTCTGATTTTTGTTACATTGCTTTATAATTCTACCACATGAGTTGGGGCTTGCATTTGGCTGTCAGTCATTCTTTTATAGTCACTCTGCATCATGCCTTTGCAGCCATGTCCAGGTCAGGCAGGCTTTTTTTAAAGATAATTCTGGAATCTTTCATCTTAAGTGTGGGTCTTTGTCAGTCTTTGTCACTCCATCCACTTGGATGCTGGAAACTGCTGGATACTTAACCAAAGAGTGTGGCTCAATGGATAAGATTTCCCCTAAGAAAACAAAAGTTGCATACTACTAGTAATGTTTGATCTTCTTAAGTATCTTCTCCTTGGAAACGCACACATGGCTTACTCCATTGTTCTCCAAACTTGCAAAAGTGATTTCTGCTACAGAGACTTCATGGTTACAAATGTTAGTTGTCACAGTAGGTCTACCTTTAATTCTTATCTATAGTTAGCAATGCATGCAGCCCATTTTGCCATGGATATTATAATTTCATGACGGCAATATGCATGTTTCAGTCACAGGCCATGTCAACCAATGGTTGCTAATTACCAAGCAAACGACAGGTTCAAGAGTGCTTGATGTTTCTTCTGTTTTAACATGTAAACCAGAAATCCATGCTATCCAGCTACTGTTATCTGTTCAGCAGTTTTTGAAATTAGTGAAGTACCCACTTCTGCTGCATATATATAAATGAATAAATAGGGTAAACATGGAGGGGATCTTTAGACTAAAGCAGGGAGGCATCACCAGAGGGCATGGTTTGAAGTTGGAAGGTGGAAGGGTGAGGGGGGAAAAGAGGAGGAGGTTTTTCACTGAGAGGGTGGTGGACCCTTGGAATGCTCTGCCTGGTGAGCTGGTTCAGAGATCCACAGTGGAGGGCTTTAAGAGAGGGTGGGACAGACACAGAAAGTGGATGTATCAGATGATGGCCTGTCCCGGGGGGGTGGGGATGGATGATTGGGGTTTCTGGAGCACAAGGGATGGGAGGGTCTCTGCACCCAACTAAGGATCTAGGTTCGAGCAGACTTGATAGACCATAAGGCCTAATCTGCTGGCAAATAGTATGTTAGTATGTTAGTATATCTGCATAGTTTCAGCATAGTACTGTACATCTTACAGCTTTTGTGCAACTACATCATTCTACACTGCCTTCTACTGTAGATATAATTGATCATGGTTTGCTGTGTTAAGGAACAGTGTCATGAAATATTAGAATTCTGAAAACTGTTCTAGCAGGCTATTGAGTTCTCAGAGCTGATTGGATCCAGCCCCTGCATGATATTCAGGCAAAGAAACAACTCCCCTGTTGAGAAAGTTTTCATGCTTTGTTTTTCTTTGATTGCAGTTCAGGTAGCAGGATACATCCTCTTTTATCTTTTCCTTTCATCATATCTACCAGTTAAAGTGCAAGGAGAGGAGAAAATAAAGGATATAATCAGAGGCATTTATAATCCTGTGGATCAGAATACTATGAAGCTGAAGGAACATGTTGTTAAATTAGAATGACTGATGTTCATCATGATCAGTACATGATAGCTGGAATCCTTATCATGGTTTCTAACACCCTGATAACTTTCATCAAAGATAGTTTGGATATGAAACCCAAAGAAACAGTAGCCCTATCCATAAAAGAGGTGTATTTCCATCTTAAGGGGACTTTTTCTCCACCGCTACTTTAAAATATTAATCTTATAATTTCATTTGTTGTGTTTATTTACTATTTCCTCTTTCTCCAGGAATAAATCTCATTTCAAATTTCTTCATATCACCAGAACACTTATGAAAATAAAGATGAAGAAAAAACAAATACCCCCCTCAAAAAACGTGTCAGAGAGATGTCTATATTCTCCATATGTCTCCAGTTTTAATTTCAGTTCTCTGCTTAATATTCATTTCTCAAACTTCCTTTAAGTTCTCTCCCTTTTTTTCTTTTATAATTCTGGAAATGTTTAACCTATGACTGTAGATGCAAAGTGCTTGATTTTCAAGAAGCCCTTCGACCGTGACAAGTTGTGGCAATCTAGGGCTGTGGCAAACCTGAGTGCATCAGGGACCCTGCACCTGATTCTTGATCTGATAAGGTCCTGGACACAAAGTTCCATGGCTTGTGGCAACCATAACAGTGCTCCAAAGTGTACACCAGGACAGGATGCCACAAGCTGTGGGTGGTCATGCGGCAACGTCTCCAGACATTCCTTTCTGGTCTAGCAGATTTCCCTTTCTGATGTCTCCTAGAAATAGTATGTAGCATAATACCCTGGCAGTCTAGTGGACTCCCAGATTACCCCCATATAAATAAATAATAAAATAATCCCCCTCCCTGGTGGTCTAGTGTACCCCCTCCATGATGTCCCCATGAACTAATTATTTATTATAATTCCCTGGTGGTCTGGTAGTAAATAATTAATTCATGGGGACATCGAGAAGGTGGTTCCACTAGTCCACCAGGGATGGGTTTATTTTACTATGTAGTTATATTGGGGCAATTGGGGATCAGGGGTCCCAGTGATCCCTTGTTTTTATTGTGGAGAATTGGGGCTGGGGGGGGGGAGGGACTGCAGCACTTTGCTGCAACTAAGTCAACTCTCCCGATGGATAAATTTCTAAATACCCTGAGACCAGCCCATGTTGGTCTAATGGTACTTAGAAATTTGCCCTCTGGGAGAGTTTTGTGGATCCCAATTCAGGGAATTTGGCAGCCTGTGTCTGCCACAAACCCCTGGCATTATACTGCAGCCCACTTTATGGTGCAAGGGCGCAACACAAGCCCTATTTGGTACAGGCTGTCTGAGGTTGATACAGGTTGTCTTTGTGAAGTGCTCCCAGTGCATCATTTGGCACAAGGGGCACTGCACCATTCATTTTGGTGCAAGCCCCTTGACCTGCACCAGGAGCTTTGAGAATCAGGCTGAAAATCTTCAGCATCTAGAACTGACACAAAGGTATTTGATCTTCTCCTATAGTTCATGTTCTAAGTGTTTGGAGTAAGTGTATAAAGGACATCTTATTCTTCCAAAGCAGCAATTTGATGGGGTTATAAGACTTTTCTCCATTTGATGATATCCAAGCCCAAATCAAAAAACTACAGTATCTGATTATTCTGAACTGTTAATGGGTGTTTTTGAGATTATTTGAACTCTTGTACTCTATTCTAATAATGGAGGAAACAAGCATATATTGTCCCTGGATATTTGAAGTGTCAGTTTCTTATGCTGCAGAATGACACACTCTTATCAATTTTTATTTTCTTCTAAGGGGATTCGTTGTCTATTTTTTCATGTGATAATTTTTTCCATAAACCCCAAACAATACATTTTTGTTCTTCCTCCTTTGGAATGCCTAGAACTTTCAGGCTGCTTATTCTCATCTTCATTACATTTCATTAACAATTTCTCTTAAATCTTTCAGTTCTTTACTTTCTGTTTCTAGTCTTTTTTTCCCAGTTTAGAAATGCAATCCTCAGTTTCTGATAAATGTTGCTTATATTTTGTTAGTCTATATTTTAAAGTTCTATAATTTTTAATCTGTAAAGATTCTTTCATAATTCATTCACTTGTTCTTTAATGGAGTAAAACCTCATTCTCTTTTCTCTTAAAATTAAAATTGATTGACATGTTAGGGTTATTTTCTCTCATATCAGGATCAGGCTCAGGAGGTAGATTTGAATGTATCTCCCCTTTTGGCATTGCTATCATCAGACTCTTTTTCTTTTCCTTTAATATTATTCTTATTACTCTTAATAACCACTGACTGGCCTGTAAATTCACCTTTCCAGTTTATTTTTTCCACAATCTTAAACCTGTCAGTATGGTCTTCTGGTATTCTTTCTGTAGGTGAGGCTGTATTTGCGTGCTTGAACTGGCCCCTTTGGTGAGTAATGAATAATTGATTAGGCCAGTACCTGGTCAAGCATTTCTTCATTGGATGTTTCCTCACCTCCCTCGTGTGCCTTTCCATTTTGAATTAAACCATCAGTTTGATGTATGTTTTTGGCACTGTTATTACTATTTAACTCAGATCCTAGTTGCAAAATAAGGTTCTTATTTTCAGAAGGTTGACTCACTTCTTTTAACTTTTAAGAAACTGAGGTTCTGCTTTCCCTCTGAACTTCCTGAATCATGTTGATTTTGCTGACTGTGATTCCAGCCTGCCACTCTGGAAGTCAGTTATATTTGTAACAGCCATTTCTGGGTTTGTACTCCCTCCCATCTCTATCTTCTGCACATCTTCTACTATGCCCAGTGCTGCTTACATCTCAAGCATGGTCTCTGGTTCCTGACATCTCACTCAATAAATTATGGAAGACTTCCTACTCATTGTCCTCCTGTTCAGTATCTGTAAAGTTACTTTCTCCAGTTATAGCCTCAGGTAATAAATGTTTTGCAACAAGCAATGTCAAATTTGTGTGGGGGGGGGGTCTCTCCTGAGACCATTTTTTTTTCTGTTGTAGCACTGCTCAGCCATGATGTCAGGGCTCTGCTATATCTGGATTATTGGTGTGTATTCTTCCTGCATCTTGATGCACATGGGAAGGAAACTCTAATTTTTTGAGTGTTGTTGTTTTTATGGGGTACTGTATCTCATCCAAGATGGTCACCAATGTTTTCCAAGCTAAGCAATTTAGTATCAGTCATGCAAGTGTGTATTTTGCTGCAGAGGAAGAGCAGATGAGAAATCAGTCTCCTGTTCCTAATCTCTGGTACCCACTATCGTAACTCCCCCAGTGAGAGGTCCTATACCAAACTGATAGAATGGAAAACAACATAGACTAAAAAGTGAACAGAAGTTGTTTATTATTGCTTACATGGTGTGATAGGTCAATATTATTTACTAGTACAATGCAGAGGAGAAATAATTCTGAATTTAGAATAGTACTGGTTGTACTAGTACTGTGTGTGAAAAACTAAGGAAAGGTAAGGAGCATGAAGGTATGACTGCTCTTAGAAACTCCTATATATGACCCAAGGGCATAATCTTACATTTATCGCTACTATGTTTCATCCCCCATGTGTTAACCCATATGGAAAGCTTATCCAGATCATTATGAATTAGTTTTCTGTCTTCTACTGAAGTACAAGAACCACCTAATTTATTATCATCACCAAATTGTTATTGTAGGAGACAGTGGCCCAGATATTCAAACTGCGCCACAAAGTAGCGCAATAGCAGGAGCAGGCGCAAGTGCAGTGCGCCCATGTGCAACACATGCACTATTCAAACACAGCACAGGGCAAGGTGCTCTTGTGCAACACAACTGAATATCATGCCAACCATGCCATGGTGCAATCAGGGATGCGCAGTGGCGCAGGGCTGATGCACAGTTGCACAACCAGGGATGCACAGTGAAGCAGGGTAGCAGTGCAGTAGCACATCCAGGGATGTGCAGGGACAGGATACAGGGGAGCACCACCCATGGAAGACATGGTCAGAGGAGCACACAGCAGACCAGACAGCGCCCCCCCACACCCCATGAACTGCACAACCTGTGGCGAGCTGGATGAACCACCAACCCATGAACACCAGCACCGAATCCACAGCCGGGGCATGGTGCCCCAGCACACCCCCTGGCAAGCAGTGACTGTAACACAAGGAGATACAGCCACCCTGTGCCACCCCATCCCACTAATGCAGAGCACACCCTGCACAGTGATCCCCAGACATGCTGCCCAGGAGCAGCGCCCAACAGTGCATGGCTCCATCTGCATGCCACCACCCCCACTGTGACAATGCATCCCTGTGCACCATGGAGCCATGCATGGCAGCCCCACGATGAGCAGCCCGCATCGGGCGGCAGCAGCCACTGATGCAACAACTGCAGACACAGTGCCGCCCTTCACAGCCCCCCATGGCACAGCCAAGAGGTCGACCCTGCGTTGGCACCCGAGGTACCCCGCATGTGACAGGGCCTGCTCTGGACCCCATCACCAGCAGGACAGCACCCTGCACACCCAACCAAGCACACACCCTGTCCTAGCACTGGCCCCAACAGCCAGCACAGACACCCACAGTGGTGCATGGAGGCATGCACCACACAGGATGCAACACAGGACATGGACAAACACCCACCCAGACCCAAGGGCACCCCAACACAGGGACACAATAGCAGGGCAACAAACCCGCTGGTGTGTGACCACAGCAGCCGTGTACCCATGGCCAGCACCCCACCATGGCACAAGTGTACCAGCCACCCTGTGCATGCACCATGAAGCCATCCACCACCAGCATGCGGCCAGAGCACAAGTGACAGACAGCAGAGCACAGACCCTGCTACCGACACCAGCAACAGCATGGAGGGGGACAACAACAGCAGAGGCCACAGTGCCACCCGAGGCAGATGAGCACCATACCTGTGACAGGAGGCAATCCGCCATTGTGCCAGGTCCAGGGAGTGGCCAGCATGGACAGCCACCACTGACATGCCAGCAGACTGAGCATAGCACAGACATGCAAGGGTGTCAGCTGCACAGGCCATGGACATACTGCCAGGGGCACCATGGACACAGTGCATGCACCAGGGACAACTGCACACAGGCGTCCAGTGCACAAGGAACAACACACATACCACAGACAGTGATCAAGTCCTCCACCCACACCATAGGCGGATCCCTGCTGGACACACACACGCCCAGGCCTGCACCACCCCCGACGCCATGCACATCACTGCAGCCTAGCACCATTAGCCTGCTGCAAATCAGAGACCACCATAGTTGTCATAACAAAATGGATATATTAAAGGATTGTGAAACATCAAAACATATTTACAACAATATACAATGGGGGGAAGGGCCACAAACCAGGTGGGGGCAGGCATGGGGCAGGGGTGAACAACTGGGAGAGGGATGAAGGGGTGTGAGGGTTAGTCCAGGGGGAATAAAATAAGGGGGCAAGGAGGGCCTATTGCCGTCCCCTCTCCCCACTTCTGTGCCTTTGCCGTCTTCTGTGGTGCCATACACCATCCTGCTTCATTCTTTGCAGGAGCTCGAGGGTGGTTCTAGTGAGCTGCAGCAGCTCCTGTACACCTCTCTCAAGTGCTGTCCATTGTTGTCCACCTAGGACAAGGGAGCAGAGTCAATACGCATGACTGGCCAGACCCCTGCAGCCCACCCATTGTGCATGGCATGCAGCCATGGGCCACACCCCTGTGATGGCATATGACCCCCCACAGTGACCGCGCCCACAAGACCCACCTACTCAGGCACCCACAGCCATGTGGACCGCTGCACACACCCATCACCCATGTCCCGCACAGCACCACCATGGCCGTACAGTGACATGGCTATGCAGTGCGAATGCAGTGGCACAGCCATGTACCCAGTGCATGCACAGACCACCAGCAATGACAGCCCACACATGCAGTGCCACAGGACAGTGCTGAGTGCACCATGTGGCATGCACGGTAGTGGGGCCAAGTGCTGGTGGCCATGCCCTGCTGCCAACCCTGCAACACAGCATGCACAGATGTAAGAGGAAAAACAGCACTCACCTGCATCCAGGCCCAGCTGAGCACTGCTGGCCCAAGGCCCCTCCTCCATGACCCAGCTGCAGCTGCAGCGCACCATCCCTGTCCTGGTTGACTCGGGCTTGCCTCGCCCTACGGCGCTCCTCCAGGCCTAGGGTGAAAACATGGAGAGGGGAACATCAGTGCAAACCAGCAGCAAAGCCCCCCAGTGTGTGCATTCCCGCACAGCCCAGCCATGCCGCAACACCACCACCACCACCACCACCACCGCCCCCACTAGACAGCCCCCACCTCCCTGCGGGGTGGACATACCCGGACGGACACTACCAGTGTATGGATGGAGCACCTACCTGGCCATGGCACGGTGCCTCGCCAGGTGCGTGCCTGCAGAAACCCCAGTCTGTCCGGGTCCCTCCACCGGAGGTCGCCATACAGGTGGTGACACTGCTCACCAGACCTGATGATACTGGTGGCCTCCTCCATGCCTTCAGCAACCTCCTCCCACACAGCACTGCTTGGCCTGTCGAGTGGAACCTGGCCAAACAGGGTCCAAGCATAGAGCTCAACAATGGCCACCAGGTTGGCCAGCTCTATGGCGCTCCAATGCTGTGCTCGCCTGTGTGCCATCCTCCAGTGAGTACCGATAACAAAATGGTGCGTTGTAGTGCACGTTCCCAATGTGCGGAGGCTGTACAGTACTGCGTTGCCATTCCCCATTGCGCTGCCACCAAACTGCGCAATAGGGGTACACCCATGCGGATGCATGGCACCTAGGAGGTGAAGGTTGACTGCAGGGTCAAGGGTCTGTCCATGCACGAAGTGCCACAGTGCTATTGGGACTCCCTGTGTGTAGTGTGGTAGGGTGTCTGTGTGTGATGCCCTGCAGTGGCCTACCACGCTGTGGCTCCATGGCACCTACGGCACACCAGGGCATGAGCGCCACATGGGTGAACAGTGCACTAGTGCCACTGACACAGTGGTGGCCATGCCCTGTACTGCCTCCTGCACACAGCACATCATCAGCACTGCATGCGTCAGCGTCAGCACCCCGGGCATTCACCGTGCAGTGCCTACCGCACACATCACAGAGCTGCGCCATAACCGGAGCATGCTCAACAACACTGCGCAAAGTGCAACAGCATGATATTCAGCCAGCATATGCAAATCAGCTCATCAGCAATTCCATGGCGCAATCACTGCATTAACATCCACTTAAAGTTGAGCCTCACCTCATTTGCATGCGTTGTGCTATATAAATGTGACATGGGGCTGCAGAGGACATAGTTTGGTATTGCAGTCTATTGTGGTTGGTTGCATGCTGTTGGGATGTGTGGACTGCGGTTTGTGAGGGCTGAATGGGACTGCACATTCAAAGTTAACACATGTCATTCCCTCAGGCTTGATCATGACCAAACGAGAGGATGAGGAGGAACAGGGACGGGGGAGAAGGAGGAGGCCCAACTTCACCTGGGCTGAATCAGATGCCCTGTCTGAGGCATATCTCGACAGGGAACTGCTGCTCAGCAGACAGTGGGGAATGCCACAGGCCCATGCTGCGGTGTGGGTGAGGTGGTGCGTGCCATGAACCAGCATGGCAGCCACCAGCGGTCTGTGCAGGAGTGCAAAAAGAAGGTCGGCATGGACAGAAGGAGGATCAAGGATAAGGTGGCTGCCATCAGGGCAGCACATGCTGCCACCAGTGGTGAACAGCCAGATGTGCCACGCCTGACACCACAGGAGGAGCGGGTGGCCAGCAGCATGTGGCGTTGTGCCATAGAGGGCATTCCTGTGGTGGATTCCAGATGGGTGGCAGCCCACCACTGCATGATGAGTCCTGTGCTGTCACTATGTGGGTGGAGGGGGGAATGCCACAGAGCAGGGTGGAGACAATAACGCTACTGTGTTCCCTTACAGCTCATGAGCATCTACAAGGGTCAGTGGTGGTGGGTGTGTCCACTGAGGGTGATGACCTGGACACGGAGGAGCGCCCATCCACCTACACAGGTGTCCTAGGGACTGGACCAGTGGATACCTGCCTGTCTGTCCAGACTAAAGAGGGTGGTGCGGGTGCGGATGAGGCCCTGCCTGTGTCCCAGCATGACAGTGCCCACGGTCTCCAGCATGCTGGGACATGGATTGGTGCTGGATCTGGCACCGATGATGATGGATCACATGTCCTGGACAGTGATACGTGTGGGACACAGGATGGTACCACAGCAGGCAACGGCATGGGCGTTGCCATGGGTGGTGCCACTGTGGAAGCCTGCGTGACAACACAGTCCCAGCCTGTGCCTGTATGCCCCAGTGGGGCAGCACTGGTGTGCATCCAGGCTGGTGGGGTTGTTGCGGCTGCTGTGGCCGTGCCAGTGAGCCCTGTCAATCGGCAACCGGAGAGGCAGTGCCAGCAGTCGGCCAATGGCGATGGGGACACAGTGTCGGGGGCGGTGGCAGTGAACCACGTGTGGACATGCCCCGGAATGGCTCTGGTGTGCAGCGCCCATTGTCAAGGGGTGCTGCCCAGCAGGGCCAGGAACACCACGAGCGACAGCATGCCGTACCGGCGGATGACCCCTGTGACGAGCACAGCCATCTACTCCAGGCTTCAGTAGACCAGCAGTTGTGGCTTGTGACTGCGGTGGATGCACTCAGTGTGGTTCTGCACCAGACAGAGGAGTGGTGCAGCAGAGACCACGGTCTGATCCTGGCAGAGATGGCCCGGCAGCGGGAGGATGTGACTGCTGCCATTGACAGGCAGAGGAATGCATTCACAGCTGTCATGGCCACATTGGACACCCAGTTTGGTGCTCATGTGCCGCAGACACCATGCAGTGTCATGTCTACCCCCGTTCCTGATGCTGTGCGACACCTGCTATGTTGACACCAGGTTTGGCTGTGGGCATACCGAGCACACCTGGCATGGGCATGTTCGGTGAGCTGCAGACCCTGCACGAACATGGTCGTGTTCACGCAATGGCACCCCTGGGGGACCGTCAGTGCCACCCCATGAGGCCAATGGTCAGCCTGTCATGGCTGGCAGGTCTCAGCGGGGCTGCCCATGCATCCATGGTGGCCGTGGCACTGTGCTGAGTGACTGACCTGTCTCACACCATGGCTACTGTATGACACTGCCCTGTGTGCAGTGTGATGTGCAACGTGCGATGCACGGGTGGGGTACCCAGCCCTGCAGATGCACGGTCCCTGTGCACACCTTCCCAGCTGCTGGCCACTGTGGTGTGTGCATGATGATGCCTGTGTTGTGCTGCCCGCCAGTGTGCAATGGTGCCCAGCGTCTGAGGCATGCACAGTGACAGCCACTGGGAGTGGTCATGTGTGGACCTGTGTGGGGGTAGGGGTGGCAATTGGGGTTGGCGTTCTGTCTACCCCTTGTGCATGTCTTGTGGTGTGTGTGTGTGTGTGTGTGTGTGTGTGTGTGTGTGCATGCACGTGTCATGTTAGGCCCTGCCCATCCCTGATGCCATGTGCTGTGCCACACTCAGACCCATTCCCTTACCGCCATCCACCCCTGGGGTTCTTCCCTGCCTGTCTGTGGGCTGTGGGCTGTGCCCTTGCCATTGGTGGTTGCGCATGGCCCCGTGACCTACCTGTGTTGACCAAAGTACTCTTCTGTAATGATGTCCTGGTGCAGCTGTGACATCCAAATCAGGCTGGGGTCCTTTCGCCCAAGGGGTGGCTGCTCATCACCGGCAGGAACAGCATCCTCATCGTCCCCACCGCTGTTCCCCTCTTTCACCTCTATGGCTATCTCACAGTCGTTGACCATGTTGTGCGGGATGCAGCAGGCCAGGAATAGCCACAGGCCTTCGAGGGGCTGTACTGTAGGGCACTGCCAGACATGTCCATGCACCAGAAACATGTCTTCAGCATCCCGAACACCCTCTCGATGACATTCTGTGTTGTGGCGTGTGCCTCATTGTACCGTAGCTGTGATGGGGTCGAGGGGCGCCGGTATGGTGTGAGCAGCCAGGGACAGAGTGGGTAGCCACTGTCACCTATGTGTAGAGGGTGGACATTAGGATGGTTGTCTGCATTGCTTTGCTATTGGCCGACAAGGCTGGTACCCATGGCACCTCTGACTGTGCACCCCCCCACGTCTGCTCATGTCATCCTGCATGATATGCATACTCACCCACTAGGTGGCCAGTGGGGATGTCCCCACTCTGAAACCTGTGGCACAGTGCTGACTGGTGCCAGATGAAGGCATCATGTGCTCCCCCAGGGTGCGTGGCACAGACATTGGTAATGCGCTCCCTGACATTGCATACCACCTGGCAGTTGATGCTCGCATACTCCTTCCAGTTGATGTAGCACACACCGTCCAGGACAGGTGGTGTGCAGATGGCCACATGGGTGCAGTCAATGGCTCTGAGCACGCCAGGAAACCATACTACCCTGTGTAACTCTTGTATGTGTGCTGTGCACTCCATCTGTGTGCTGGGGAAATGGATGTACTCTGCAGCATGTGGCAGGAGTGTGCTGAGGAATTGTGTGAGTAGGCGTGACGCGGCCAACTGGGTTATGCCCATTGTTTCCCCTGTTGGTCTCTGGAAGGTGCCCATGATGGCTGTCACCTTTGTCTTCATTGACAGAGCATGGCTCCAGCGTGTGGGTGCCTGCATCTCATCATTGCACAGCTCACAGAGCCGACTCAGGCTATCCCGGTTCAGGTGGTACCGGCCCACAATCTCTGTGTCAGAGTAGTGTTCAAAGGTGGTGCGGGCTCGGTACTGCCTGTTCTGGGTGTACCACCGACGGGCCCTTCCACAGCCTTTCCCCCCTGCTGCCTGCCTTCTCACACCCCTCATTACCACCTCCATCTGGAAGGTGGTGCTGGCCATGTCCCTGGCTGGTGTTCCCCCCCCGGCGGCTGTTATCCTGTTCCCCCTGCTGTCCATTTCTGATGCTCCCCCTGCACCGGGTACACCTCTGGCCTTTGGCTGTGGCTGTCCTGCCTCCTGCCACTGCCCTCAGTCCACTGCGGCACTCCACTATCTATCCTGCACAGTGGCACAGGCTCCCCACTCCTATCCTGTTCCTGGCTCAGTTCAGGTGTGCCCTGTCCTGCTCCTGCCCAGTCCTGCTCACTGCTACCCTCTGTACAGTCCTCATCTCTGTCACGACGCTCCCACCTGTGGCTTCCCTGTAGCATTCTTGCACCCCTCTCTTGCTCCTTTTTATTTTGGATCATTTCCGCTGTCGAGCAACTTCTGCTAGCTCCCCTATTGCGCATGGCGTATGCTGTTGAATATCGCACTGCTCATGTTATTCATGGTTCCGCCCCCTTCGGTTGTGTATGCATTCATTACTATTGCACTCTTGTGCATTGCTACTTGCGCTTCGCAGCTGCCTCCCTCTGAATATTGCACAATGGCGCATTTCCGTACTTGCACTTGTGCATCTCTGTTGCGCATGGCATAACCCTTTTGAATATCCGGGCCAGTATGTTTATGGTCATGTCAGCCACAAAAATCTGAAAGAGGGATTGGCCTAAGATGGAGTCCTGTGTGATCCCACTAGTCACACTTCCCACGTCATATAGGTGCCCATTTATCATCACCTTCTGTGACCTACCCAACAGCCAACTACCAATCCATCTGACTATGACCTTAGGGATGTTAAATTTTGTGAGTTTTTACAATATAGCCCAATGTGGCACAACATCAAAGGCCTTGCTAAAGTCAAGGAAAACAACATCACAAAGGATTTTTTTTCATCCAAAAGGCAACTGACATTTCATAGAAGCTTAACAGATTTGTCAGATAGCTTCTTCCTTGCCTAAACCCATGTTGTTCTAGATCAATATTATTTAGCTGAGATGCAATCATTTCCTTAACAAAGATTTCTAGGACCTTGAAGACAGATGAAGTTAGGCTTATTGGCCTATAATTGCACCATTCATGCTTTGATCCTTTTTTGTGGATGCGTATAGCATGTGCCAGTTTCCAGTCGGAGGGCACAACATTTTATTGTAAACATCCCTCAAATAGTAATTATAGTTGGTACACTAGAGCATCAGATAATAAATACAGCACATGTCCTGATACAGTAATTGGTCCTAGGGTAGTTTTTCCCTTTTGGTTTTTTAGTATGATATTTATTTGTTTAACTGAAAAAGTGTTGTTAGCATCAGCATGATACACCATACAGTAGATGGAAAGCAACTCTGTGCTGGCCATAGATCTTGTAGAACATTCTGTTAAATATATTTGCCATATTGTCTGAATCCTGTATAAATTCTCCATTTTGCAGTACAGGACCCACTTTACTGACAGTTTTTTTTGTTTGTTTTTTTAGTGAATTGATATATGCATAGAATGATTTACTGTTTTCATTATTGGCATTTGCAGCAAGATGAAACTCCCAATTACTTTCATTTTTTCTGATTTTGTTCTTACATTTCTTCTGAATAGCCAGATAAGTCTCCCAGGCATAGTCCAATTTATATATCAAAAAATGACAATACGTTTTGTTTTTGTTTTCATTAACTATTTTATGGTCTTATTCATCCATTTGGGTTGACATTTTTTATTTGAATATTTAAACATGGAAGGTATAAATCTGTTTCAAAAAGTAACCATGGTGGTTTTTTTTTATAATTTCCTATTAATTTTGAATTGATCTCACTTAGAATTCTTTATTCCAGTCTATTTTATTTGTGAGTAATTTGATTTCTGTAATGTTTGCCTTACCATACAGAAAAACCTTAGTCCTCCCTTGACCATAGACAATATTCCTGGTGTAGGTAAATAAAATAGTTTTATGATCACAATTGCCTAATGGTGAGCTTGTGGAACAGTTACTTATAATTAAACAATCAGTGCACAAGACTAGGTCAAGAATTATTTCCCCCCATATTTGGAGTAGACACCAACTGTTTTAAATGAAGTTGCTGACATTGGGATAGTAGGTTTTTGCTATTTAGACTGGATGATGTATTTTTTCACATCTTATCTCCGCCATATTAAAGTCCCCCATTTTGATGATGACATCTTCCAAATAAGTACCCTGTTTGATCTCAGTTAGGATTGCCTCATAAATTTCACCACTACAATCTGAAGGGTGATAGCATATACCGACTGTCACTGATTCTGAGTGGTCGAGAGTAATTTTAACCCATAGTGATTCAGTGTTTAACGAGTGATTTTTAATTTTATTGGTTATATTCATTGATTTGGTTTTATTGTTTATAATTAGTGCAGGTCTGCCACCTTTTCTGGAGGTTTTGAGAATATACATCATGCCCTGGTATACTGAACTCCCAGGATACTTTATTGTTCTACCACATTTCAGTTATAGCAGTTATATAAACATTCTGCAGTATAATATGTGCCTTAAATTCAACCACTTTATTATTTAAGCATCTGGCATTCAACAGCATAAACTTAAGATCATTGTTATGTATATTATCAAAATGTCTTTGACAGAGTCTTTCGGTTTCTAAATTTGATTTTGAAATGTTTTCCCCCCTTATTAGCAGGTTTAAATAAAGTACTGTACATCAAAGGAGTGTTCAAAGTTCAAACCAAGAGTTTTTGTGCCCAGTTTATTTAGAAGAAGACCATGTTTTGAATAAAGTTACTTATCAGGTAGATGTAATTTTACATTCACCAGGTTGTTAGTCTGGCATTAATTCTAGAAATTGCTTTAAATTTTTTCTGGTTTGGTTCTTGGAACAGGCAAAATTTTGGACAAGGCTACATTATTTCCCTGATTTTTTAGTTATTTTCCTAGATTCAGCAAATCAGGCAAATATCCTTTTCATGCTGCCTCCAACATCATTAGTACCAACATGAATAATGATAGATGAGTTTTTTTGGGAGGCTTAGCTTATCTAAACTAGCATGAATATCATCCACTTTAGCTCCAAGGAAGCTAGAAACAACATTGTTTAGTTTGTCTTTTCTGCATAGGTAAGCATTGGTGAATTTACAGTACTTATTTATTTAAAGAGATTTACCAGGAAATACATACTGAGCCATAAAGCTCATTTCCAGATGTGTTCTGAGGGAATGGCATGGGAATAAAAAAGATAGCATAAGCAAAGTACAGTAATCTGATAAGCAAAATGCACAGCTATGTACAGTATATACAGTTGCGTAAATGGCAAATTGCTAAACAAGAAAGATAGATAAGCAAGGAGGAGGAAAAAAGGAGGGGTAGGGAGTGGGGAGGAGGGAGAGGATGAAAGAGAGTGTGAATAGATTGGAGGTAGTAGTGATGGAGAGATGGGGATAGGGAGGAAAAGGATTGAAGGGATGAAGGTAGTGGAAGGAGGGGGAGGGAAAAGGAGTGGAAAAAAGGGCAGAGGAAGAGTGCATAGGTTGAAACATTTCATAGCAGAAGTATAGTAGCTTGGGGTCAGGCAGTGGATGGGGAAAGAGAAAGGGGGCAAGGCATTAGACTAATTGCAGTTGCAGGTGGGAGATGTATGGGCTTGGAGTAATAAGTAAAGAGAGTGTTTGGGAGAGGCAGAATGAATTGTAAGTGATAGAAAGTTCCAGATTTTAGGAAAGCAGTAAGAGAAGGGGGTTACCATTCCAAGGTGATCCTTATTGTCAAGGGATGGGCAACCTGGAAGGCAAAAATAGGAGGCCTAGGTGGAGGGGAGAGAGAGAGAGAGAGAATAGAGGGCCAGGGGAGATCAAGAAAAGGTGGGGCCAGGGTGCCTATCAAGTCCAGGGGTCTTCCTCTATTAGGTGGAACAGCAGGGGGGAGTGGCCACCAGGGGGAGTAAAAAGAGGGGCTCAGCAGCTGCCAGACACTTTCTGCTGAAAATCTTGTAATTAATTCAAGAAGCTCAGCACATCAACTGGAAACTGCATGAGGATAAGTAGTGTTGGAAAAGGTAAGGTGGGGTCATGGGGGAGGAGGCAGGTGAACGAAGAGGATAAGGTTTTCATTTTATGGAAAATAAAACACAAAGCATAAATACAAATAGATTGTGTCCTTATAACTGGAACTGGTTCTGGTGGCATCTCCAAGGGAGAAGGTTTCAGGTTACCCAGCAGAGTACTGATGCTGTTCTGCTTGTCAAGGTGCCACCGGATCAGTTATTTTAGATTAGTTAGGAAATATTCACTGGTAGCATCAGTTATTTTTTTTTTTTATGAGTTAGGAAATATTCGTTTGTGCTCTTCTACCTATCAAGTGCCATCTGAGAATTTTTTTTAGATGAGTTAGGCTATTTCAGTTTCAACATGTTTGTTGTGGCAGTTAGAATAAGCATTGGTCATATACCTTGTGGAAAGAGATGCTTCTCAGTGTAGATCGGAGTGTTAGCCCAAGCACAGCATAATACAGTCTGCTGGTGACTGGAACATTAATGTAAAAAAAAAAAAAAAAAAAGAAGATGGGTTTCTTGCTGCAGTTGCCAGCGAGGAGGTCACTGAGGTGTCAGGGCCGTGGTTGGGATGCAGGCGGCAGACAGGTGCCTGAGACCTTTCCCACCCTCCCTTCCCTCTGGACTTCCTCAGGTATGGTATGACCACTGGGTGGCTGGCAGAGAGGCCCACTGGGACAGCTGGTCAGGAGCTGGGGGTGGTAGCTGGATACCATGAGCAGCGAGTAGGATGAGGTCCTCCCCTGTGGGTCCAGTAAGGGGTCAGGTGGCCCAAAGAGAAGAAAGGAAGGTTCAGCCACATGGGAGAGGGCCAGGGACAGCACTGAGGAGGCTTGCCATCCAGAAGGAGGAGAAACAGTGGGAGGAGGTGGAGGGAGCAAGCCAGAGGGCTTTGGCTAAAAGAAGAAATAAAAAATATAGTTAAAAAAATATAAATTTAATAAGAAGGGATGGGGGATGGAGGAGGGCTGATTCAGTGGCACTGTGGGAGAGAGGGGAAGAGGTATTGGCACTGTATCAAGTCCAAGGTCAGGGGTTCACTCCCGCCCATGGCTAATGTCGCTTAGGGATAAAAAATGTTGTTTTTGGTTTTGGGAAGGGGAACTTCCATGCAGAGTTACTGGTCATGTTATTGGAGCTACATGTTGTGATGACTTTCTGGGCAGTCCTGCTCCTGTAGCAGAGGTGCAGGATCAAGCACGGCAGAGCTCAGGCCATGAGGCTTGCCACCACTTTAGTGTTGCGGTGGCCACTACCATTTTAGCATGCAGTAGTAGATGTGCAATGAGTGGGACTTGAGGTTTCATGTGACTCTTGAGATGAGACAAGTGTGTGAGAGTGGGTATGATGGGGGAAGGTGCAGGGAATGGGCAGAGGGCAGTCAGATGGGGTTGATGGATAGGGTAGCTCCAATTTGGGAACCATGGGTCGAGGTTTCAATGCCCAGCAGGGCTAAGTAAAAAAAAAAAAAGAAAACAGAAGGAAGAACAGTAAGAAGATATTAGAAAACATTGCTGGCTCCCAGTTTCAGGACAGATGTGGTATGGATGGTTTAGAGGGGTAAAGATAGACTGGGAAGGAGCCTGGTACCACTAGTGGCAGGAAGTTTGACTCCTTTGGTTTGGAGGGACAGCACTGGTATACATATTGTGTGACCTTGAGCAAGTCAATTAGCCCCATGTAATCACAGGAGGTGCCTGGATGCAAGCTTCGATTCAGTATGCCACTTTTTGCCCTCGCCCAAAAAAGTACTGTAACTATCTGGTTCAGTGCTCAGCACTAATGAAGCTCCAATCCTTGTACTGGAAGTCTGGGAGAGGGGGTTTGGATTCCTCCAGGTTGAAACAACACTGCATAGGGCATAGGTTAAACAAAACAAACCAGAAAACAACAACAGACAGAGAGGGGTGTGGAGGCAGGGTGCAACATCCAGGAGACAGCCTGGGGTAGTCAGGTGTGGGCCCACAGTGAGAAAAGGGGGCAATGAGGGCCGTGAAGGGGTGGGGAGCATTTATAAAAACAAAAAACTAAAAACATTTTCACAGTCATCTTCGAATATAGGGATTCTGTTTTATTTTGCAGATGGCACCAAAGAATAAGGAGAGAGCAGCGGAGAAGCTGGCCAAGCAAGCGGTGACGCTGATGGGGCAGTGGCAGTTCATCCTTGAGAAGGCTCACAAGGCAGAAGAGGCCCAAGGGGCTGGGAAAAGGAAAAAGGCAGAAGACAGTGACAAGGGCAGAGTGGGAAAGAGGCCGAGGAAACCGGCAGTGGTGGTGTCGGCAGTGATGAGTGGTAAGGGGGGAATGCAGGTGGACTTAACAAAAGGGGGGCAGGATGGTAGTCTTAAGGATTATTTGGCAGGTTTGAAAGTAGAAAGAGGTGAAAAATCATTGGAAGAAATGGAAAAAGCTTGGATAGAGTTAAAGGAGGCAGGGGTTCAGGGAGTGGGGTAGGGGATTGTGGGGTGCAGGTCAGGGGATTTCTGGTTATGACACTGGGGGAGCATGTGGTACAGGCAATCAAGGAAATGATATGGATGAGGGAGTATGTGGATATGTTCATGCTAGTAGACAAGTATGCAGTGAAGAAGTGCACAGAGCGGGAGTCGGTAGGGAGATCAGAGATGGCAGTGGCATTAGCACTGGTAGGAAAAATGATTGATAACAAGAGTTTTAAGGGCAAGACATTTGACAATTGTCTTGCAGGCTTTACTAATTTCAGTACCATTCTGCTGCAAAAGCAGCCAGAGTTGGCTATTCCCCTCCTGACCTATTCGGCCATGATTCAGGATGCATACAAGATGAGAGGGGAAAACGGATGGCTACTTTATGACGAGCATTTTCAGCAGCAGATGGCAGAGCATGGGGACATTAGGTGGGATGTTACCCATGCGGACCTGTGGGTGTGGACGCTCACAGGGCTGAGTCCAGGGGTGGCTGAGGGAATGAAGTTCTCTGGGGGGAGAGTGGTAAAGACATGCTGGGGGTTCAGCAAAACAACTTGCAGCTGACCAAACTGCAAATTCCCACCCGGTGTCCAGAAGCAGAAGCATGGGAGACAGGGTGGGATTTCAGCCATTCACAGGGAAGCCATTCTGTGGGACCTTCTGGAAAGTGAGAGGAGGAGGAGGAGGGGTGCAAGGGAGGGGAGAAAGAGGTTATGGGGAGAGGAGAGGGGGATTCGAGGGCAAGTACCTGAACTGGAGAAGGGACAAGGGTGAAGGGGAATCAGGGGGCCTGTACTCCTATACAAGTGGACATTTTGAAGGAATGGACGGAGGGATGCCTGGACAGGGTGGTGAAGGACAGGTTGAGGGAGGGGTTTACAAGGTGGTTTATTTTTCACTATGGTGGACCAAGGGTAGCAATGAAAGTAAAGAATATGGGGTCCACAAAAGGGAAGGATGGCTTAGTAAAACAGAAAATACATAAGAAAATCTTAGCAGGGAGGGTTACAGGGACCTTTTACTATTCTGCCATGGTCTGAGTTGCAGATATCTCCACTGGACCTGGTACCTAAGAAGCAGCCAGTGGAGTACAGGATGATACACCATTTATCCTACCCTGAAGGGGGCTCTGTGAACGATGGGATTGTGGAGGGGGACAGGGCGGGGTGTTACACCACACTGGGTCAAGCCATTGAGATGATCAGAGCAGTGGATGGGGCATGGTTGGTGAAGACAGACATTGAATCTGCCTTAAGGTTGGTACCAGTGAGGGGAGGAAGATTTGGATTTGCTGGGCTTCCAGTTTGAGGGGAGGTAATACTTTGACAAAGCTATGCCCATGGACTGTTCAATAGCATCTGTGGCATTCTAAACATTCAGCACATGGTTGTAGTGGGTATTTGCAGACAGGTGGGGGCAACTGCACTGTTGTGTACTACTTGAATGATTTTTTATTAGTAGAGGAGAGGAAGCAGGGCACAGGGAAGATGTTGGTTGATTTTCAGCACATGTGCAGGACCTTAAGAGTACTGCTGGCAAAGTACAACACAGAGGGCCCAGTTAGGAGGTTGGACTTTTTTTGGCATAGAGGTATATGTTGAGGCAGGAGTTTTCCATCTATCCAAAGGGAAAATTGACAGGCTGAAATGTTTATTACACTTTATTAGAGCCAAGAGGAGGGTTCAGTTGTTGGTAATACAGCAGTTATTGGGGCATTTGAATTTTGCATGCTGGGCTGTGGCCCTGGGGAGGATATTTATGCGGAGGCTAGCCAGAATAATGGGCAAGACATAACTCCCCCACCATTGGGTGGACATTACAAGAGGGATAAGAGAGAACCTGGCAGTATGAGATCAGTTTTTGGACACCTAAAATGGGGTCACACTATGGCAGGAGGACGGGCTGTACAACACGGAGCTTGAGTTGTACACTGATGTGACTGGAGTGATGGGGTGGAGGAGTATTATCAGGGAGAGTGGTCTCTGAAGCATGGCCGATCAGGTGGGGGAGAGAGAAGGGCTGCTAAAGGACATAACATTCTTGGAGCTATTTCCCATCTAGGTTGCAATAGTGTTGTAGGGAGAACACTTACAAAACAAATAAATGTGTTTTTGGTGTGATAACAAGGTGGTGAAGATTTTGAACTGGCAGAGGGGGACTACAGAAAGGGTGATCAGGGTGGTGTGGCAGTTGGTGCTGGAGGGTTTGCGGCTAAACATGTCATTTAAGGCTAAACACATTGCAGGGTTATGCAATGAGGTGGCTGATAGTTTGTCCCTCTTGCAGCTTTGTAGATTTCGGGAGGTGGCTCCAGCAGTGTCGGCCAGCAGGACGGTGGTTTTCCCCTCATCTGTGGGAGATTGGGAGGAAATAGCCAGCATGTTGTACAATTGCTCCTGGTCCAGCAACACTCTAAAGGCATATGAGGGTGCATGGGTAGGTTTTCAGGAGTTCAGGTACAGAATGGGCTGGGGGCAGGCAACAGGGTCACGGAGCAGGAGGTGATTAGGTTTTTGGTAGAAAAATGGGAGGAGGGTAGAGTTCATTCTACAATGGGCATGCACTTATCAGCCATATGAGCTGAATGTGAGACATGAGGGTGGGGGCACTGTGCATAACTCAGGTGGTTAGACGCATGATGCAAGGATGGCAAAGGGTAAAATGGGGGATCCCCAATCAGAGACAGCCGATTCAGGTGAAGTTGATCAAGAAGCTTTTAGCTAGTTTGGGATGAATCTGTACCTCAGCATATGAGGTGATTTTATTCAAGGCATTATTTTTGATCAAGCATCAAGTGGCATTTAGGATGAGTGAGGTGGCACTCTACAGGCTGAGACAAGGAACAGGGGGGTTAAGTTGTAAGGATTTTCAATGGGACCAGTCGAGGCAGTGATTGTACAAAGAAGATCAAAAATCAATTAGTTCGGTGTAGGGGCCAGGGTTAGTTTAGCAAAGGGGTCTGAACAGGGCATGTGTGTGGTAAAGGCATTAGAGAAGTATGGTAGGGTCAGGCTAGTGACTGAAGGCATTTTCTTTTTACATGGGGATGGAGTGGGGGTGTCAACATAACAAGTGTCAGCAGTAGTTAAAAATGGATGGCATTCATAGGAGAGGATGGCAGAAGATTTTCATTCCATTATTTCTGGATTGGGGCTGTATCAGAGGCAGCTGCACGGGGGTTATCAGAGGGGATCAAGAAAGGCAGGTGGAAATCAGCCTCTTTCCAGAGGAATGTATGGGAACAGTTGGTTCATGGTGCAGGGCATCGAAGAATGGTCTGGATTGTAGGCAATTCCTTCATCTTCTGGGCTGAGAGGAGAGCAGCCTGCAGGCCAGGTGGGAGCCAGCTGCAGAGAGTGGCTGATGCAGTCTGTTTGATTTGGCAGGGTCAGCAAGGCATGAGGTGTTGTCAGTTGTTACCTTTGCTACAGGAAATGAAGGGCAGGGTTCCCAGACTGGACATGTTAATTATACACTTGGGGGAGCAATGATTTGGGGGAGCTTCTATGGGTGGATTTGTTGTTGGAAATCCAACATGATATAGAGATAGTGAGGACATGGTGGCTAGGGATTATGGTGGCATGGTCCGAGTTTATTCCAAGGAGGGTGTGGAGACAGGCTAGGCAAGCAACAGGGATAAAGAGAGCTAGGAAGAAGCTGAATAGGAGGATGGGGGCATTCATTAAGGAGAAAGAAAGCATTTATATAGACCATACAATTGCATACAGCAGCCGAGGAGATTATAAGGTGGATGAGGTCCTCTTGTTAGAAGCAGGTATCACCTTATTTACCAATAGGTATGATGAGGTGTTTGAGGAATGGGCACTGGACAAAGGAGGAGTGGGGGGGAGCGCATCTTCCAATGAGGAGCTGGAGGTCCACTAATGGAAAGAAGAAATGGGGGAAGACAGGGGTGGGGGGGCTACTAGCAGCAGCCTGGACTAGGTTAACAACCGTGGGGCAGAACAACTCCAGAAGACATTCCAGCAGGTTGTATAGGACAGAGGGGGCCTCAGGTGAGACACCCAAGCACAATGACAAGAACAGAGGTCGACAGAGCTGGGAAGGTGAGGGGGCATCAGGTTACACAACCGGGCCCTAGAAGATTGGAGACAAGGAAAGGAGCAGAAGGGAATGTTGGGATTAAAAGGGAGCTAAAAAAAATGTGACGGACTACTCCTTGATATAACATTTGTATGTAAATAGTTTGGTAAAATTAAGTTTCCAGTTGAGCACCCAATCATTGAGTGTGGCACGTTTGTTTGGGTTGGTTGGCCCATTGACAAGATGGGGGTTGCCATTCCAAGGTGACCCTTATTGTCAAGGGATGGACAACCTGGAAGGTAAAAATCTGGGGCCTAAGTGGAGAGGAGAAAGATAGAGAAAGAGAGAGAGAGAGAGAGAGAGAGAGAAAGAGAGAATAGAGGGCCAGGAGAGAACAAGAAAAGGTATGGCCAGGTTGCCTGTCAAGGCCAGGGCCTTCCTCCATTGGGTGGAACAGCATGGGGAAGTGGCCAGCATGGGGGTAAAAAGGGGGTATCAGCAGCTGCCAGCTACTTCTCTTCTGCTGAGAATTTTACACCCCGCCTCCCTCCATAGGGATTAATGTTGTTGGTGATGACTTGGGGCAGGGGATTGAGGGTGAGGCCTGGGTTGCCATAGAAGGCAACTGCATCTCAGGGCAGGCAGCCAATGGGGTTGCTGTTAGAGGGAAAAGATGCTGATAAAGAGGTGGCTAATGGGGTGCTGTCAGAGGGCAACAATGTTGGCAAGAGTTAATGCCAGAAGAGGGAAACCGTGGGAAGGAAGAAATGGGGGGGAGGCATAAGGGGTGGGATGGGCACTAGCAGCAGGCCTGGACTGGGTTAACAGCCAGTTGGGGGGGACAACTACAGAAGAGATTCTAGCAGGTTGCATAGGACAGAGGGGACATCGGGTAAGACACCTTAGCAAAACGACAAGAACAGAGGTTGACAGAGCTGGGAAAACAAGGAGGCATCAGGTTACACACCCTGGCCCAAGAAGATTGGAGACAACAAAAGGGGCTGAAGGGAATCTTGAGGTTGAAAGGGAGATTTAAACATGTGATGGATGACTCCTTAATACAACATTTGTATGTAAATAGTTTGGTAAAATAAAGTTGCCAGTTGAGCGCCTAAGCATTGAGTGTGGCGAATTTGTTCAGGTTGGTTGGTCCATTGACAAGGCATTCTGTCCCACAAGGGATTTACAAGAAAGGAGCATTAAAGAGAGATAGCTTGAGTTACAGAGAGAGTAAGAGGAATGAGGCAAAGGGGAGAGAAGAGAACTGAGATAAGGAGGAAGGGATGACCGCCATAATTTAGAGATGATGGAGGCACGGGGGTTAGGCAGTGATCTACCAAGGAGGGGAGGGAGAGTTTAGAATACAAAGAACAGTGGTGAGTATGGGATGGACAGGACAAGCAAACCAGCAGAGGGAGTGGAAGAGGGGATCCAGTCTGGCCAAAGTGGTCTTGGTGCAGTACTGTAAACTATGTTGCCATAATCAAATCTGAGAAGTATCATCTTTGAAATGATTTCCAAGTGAGCAGGTAAAGGGATATCGCTTTTGTTCCTATAAAGCATGAGATGGAGTTTTTTGATGAATAGCATCTGTGTGCTGAGAGAAGCCAAGATGCCTGTCAAGCCAGATGCTAAGGTATTTAAAGGAGGGTACATTAATAATTGTACCCCCTTCAAGAGTGTGGAAGGTGGGGAGGGAGGATAGCCTAGAAAGCCTCTCTCAAAACAATCTTGAAAGGTTTAAAGTTTTGACATGGTTTAGGGGACTGTCTCACAGAGCTAGCATTTGGCACATTTTGAACAGTACAAGACTTTCTGTTGTTTTCAATCCCTGAAACCGGAGAATTAGAGTCAGCTCTTTATCAGTACTAAGATCAAAATCAAGTGTATTACAACAATATAACACACCATGGGTTCAGAAACATTACATATTCTAACATGGAATATCAGTGCCCCTCATAATGCCATTAAAAGAAGGAAGATAAAAAATATGTGAAAGCTAGAACACATTTTTTGATGTTACTAGAAACACACATTGCTAAAAGGGAAGCTGAGAAATTGATTCAATATTGGTCTTTCAAAGGTTTTCATTCTACACTTAATACAGAAGGAAGGGACATCAGTACTAGTCAACAGAAATATTAAATCCATAATAGCAAAAAACTAAACTTGATATAGAAGACAGGTGCATAATAATATCTGGAAATTGCAATAATCAGCCACTAACAATAGCTTTAATATATGCTCCAAACTAGGATGCTCCTCAAATTTTCATGGATTTATTCCTTAATTTGACACAATTCCCCCACATCATAATAATAGAGGATGCCTACAATCTAGTATTGGATGAGGACATAAACACAATTTAATAGAAATGAAAATAATTCAACAAAATTACTAAAACAGGAAAGTGGAGGAGTTAAGATATATTGATAAGTGAAGATTTTTTAATCTGACAATAAGCAAATACTCTTTGTATTCTTGCAGATATAACATTTACTCTAAAATAAAGTTTTGCCTCTCCTGCTTATCTTATCAATAATATCAAAAACATAATAAATTATTCAATAACTTTTACAGACCATGCCTTGGTTCAATTATCATGTGCATCCAGTGACAGCACCAAATACATAAAAAGTAAGAACTTGGGAACTAGATTTGATGATTAAAAGATGAAGGTTATAAAACAATAATAATTAAAAAAATCTAATTGTATTTTGAAATGAATTTAAATTGAGGAACTAATTTAAATATAATTTTGGAATTGTATAAAGCCTTTATTTAAGGCATAACAGATACATACTCAGTATGAATAGGGAAAAAAAAGGAAAAGCAAATTAGAATCAATCGTAACATAATACTAAAAGCCCCCAAAAATGGAGATACAGAGTTACAAATACACAAGAAACAGATGGAGAATCTAAAACAACAATTTTAGTATATAAAAAATGAACAAACAGCACAAATATTACTATTGCCTGAAACAAAATATAATTTCAATTTAAGAAAATTCTGAGAGGGAAACAGAGGAAATAGAGGTGGACTCACATGAAAATAAGAGTTCATCACAGGAAGATATCAGTATTAAATTCTATAAATGTTATAGAACATATACAGGTCTGCATTTAATAAAGAAAACAGTGAAGATTTATTAAAGGACATAGTTGATATCCAAAAACTATAAGAAAGAGAAAATGAGGAGTTAGATGCAAAAATTACAGTAGGTGAAATGTACGAAGCAATTAAGACATTAACTACTGGGAAAGCATTAGGACTAGATGATTAATATATAGATTTTCTTAAAGAATTTAATGATGCCTTGGTACCGTTTTTGCTTCTACTGTGTTACTCATTTGTGTCATTCCGGAAGATTCCTCCTTCCTTTGATGAAACCCTTATGCTGGTTTTGCACAAACAGGGTAAGCCACATACCAAATGTTCATCATGCAGACCCTTAATATTATTAAAATCTAACTACAAGAAATTAACAAAAATACTTGAAACTAGACTGGAAAAACACTTACCAAAATTAGTAAAAAGTAACCAGGTGAACTTCATCAGGAGGAAGGAGGGGACATTACATTATAAGGATTGCATTTAATATAATTCCAAGGTATGAAAACACTTATTACTGCCGAAAATGGGTTCAGTAATGTTGTACTGTTGCCAACTTGTTTTCAGTTAACAGGTAAAAAAATACTGTAATTCAAAAAATACTGCCCCTTTGTAAAAACTTACAGTTGTGTTTACCCAATCAGGGCCAGAGGAACATGATATTGGCATTAGATTTGAAAAACAATGCTTGGAAATATGTTTATTTATTTGGCCAGTGGCAATGTTGCAATTTGAGGTGCTATTTTTTGAAATGACTGTAAAGTGTGGCAGTTTTCATGCAACTAACGGCACTATTGTGTAAAAACTGTCGCAAATTATGGCACTGTTTCTTGAAAACTGCTGCAATTTGCAGCACTACATCAATAAAAAAACAAAACATTTGCCTCTGTAAAAAAAACCAAAAAACTTTTCTGGTCACTTTTTGGGACAAATAAGTATAGAATCATGTTTATTGGCCCCCTGTTTAGGTAAACTCCTGTTGGTGTTTACCTAATAAAATGAGGTTTTCTCCTTTTACTGCCTCCAAGGAGGCTGAGGCATGTTTTTAAAATAAACAATGTTTTCATAGTTAAATATGTTTTGCTGACATCGAGGTGCCCAATCCCCATGTTGGCATTTACTCCCTCCCCAGTAGTGTGGGACACTGGGGAGCCCACCCTCAGTGTCCCAAATTACTTAATTTTTTTACTGTTTGTTTCTGATACTGGGATGCCCTCCCCTGGTGTCGGATGCCCCCACAAGCCCATAGTAAACTTTATGTTTGCTAACATTGGGGTGCCCAATCCATGTGTCAGCATTTACCCCTCCCAGTAGTGTGCGACACTGGGGAGCCCACTCTCAATGTCCTGAAATACTTAATTGCTATACTGTTTATTTCTGACATTGGGATGCCCACCAATGGTGTCAGCTGCCCCCAGCCCATTGTAAACTTGATGTTTGCTGACAATAGGTTTCCCAATCCCCATGTCGGCACTATGAAGACCAGCACTCTGGGACACTAGGGAGTCCACCCCCAGTGTCCCAAAATAAAGATTTTGACCCTGTAAAAAAAAAAGTAAACTGTCCCCCAACATCTTTTTTCATCCTGTAAAAAAGAAAATGGTCCCCCATCGTCTCCCTGTCCCCCATCCCAACCCTCCCATTGAGCAACCCACCACCACATACACCACCTTGCCCTATACTTACCACCAGAGATAATCTTGTGTCATCTTCTATGGACTGGGACACATCTGCACTCTTCAAAGCTGAACTGTGAACTGCAGAATCATGGTAAGTGCCGTACAATGGTTGTCAATAGAGTTTTGAACTTATGTTGCTATCTCAGCAATTTTTCAGTTATTTCTTTCACAAAATTTTCAACATGGGCTTCTTGGGACCTCACCTTATGAACTCTATCACTGTCTTTTCTTTATTCAGACCTGTAAGGTGATTTTGTGGTTGCTGTACAAAATCACCTTTTAGGACTGAGTAATGAAATAACAGTGCCAGTGTTTATGAGGTGGGGGTCTCAGAAAGCTAGTGTTGAAAATCTGGTTCAAAAATACCCCCAAAATACCCAAGTTATGCGCAGTCATTGAATTTTTTTCTACACACCCTCGTAACTTTGGCAATTGTTTCTATTTTCACTCCAAATTTTCAACATTGTCATTTTTTCACACCACCTGATAAACAGTACAGTTGTCATTTTTTGCATCCTGCTATAAAATGTGTTTTGGCTCCTGTGGCACAGAATGGCACTTTTGCTGTGTGAAATCACCTTTCAGGACTGATTAATGACATGACAGTGCCAGTGTTCATCAGGTGGGATCCCCAAAATGCCATGTTGAACATGTGATGAAAACATTCCTAAAAATGCCCAAGTTATGTGCATCCATTAAATTTATTCTACACATGTGCATAGCTTTGGTACTTTTCAATATTTTTATGCCAGATTTTCAGCATAATCATTTTTTGACACCACCTCATGAACAGTAAAGCTGTCATTTTTCACATCCTGCCAGAAATGTGTTTTTGCACCTGTGGCATAGAATGGTGTTGCAGTTGTACATAATTACATTTTGCCTTGCATTTGTACCAGGATACATGAGGTGGGGTAATAAGATGGCTATGCTGACAATTTGGTCACTGTTGTTTGACACATGGAGGCACACCTACATACAAATGTGTATCTATGGAGGGATTGGATACTATTACACTATCTCAAAAAGTAAGGATATTCATTGCAAAAAACACTCTGTTAATGCATAAGTAGGGTTACTATTAAAGCAACTAAAGTATGGAAATGTGGTGTTAGGGTTCAAAACCCTACCACCCAAACCCACCCCACCACCCCACCTCACCACCCTACACACACCAACAGGTGTTGGGGTGTGCCTTGGGGTCATCAGACCAAACTCTCACCCCATTCTCCTATACTGTACCATCTCAGCTTCCTTACACATGGAATGTGATGAGAGTTAGGGCTGATGATTCCAAGGCATACTCTGATACCTGTTGGTATATGGAGGGTGGGGTGATGGGGTGGTAGGACTGGGAACCCTAACACTGAATTTCCATACTTTTATCACTGTTGTAGGAACCCTAACTGATGCATTAACAGATTTTTTTGCAGTATATATACAGTATATATTTTCATTGCAAAAAAGCCTGTTAATGCATCAGTTAGAGTTGTTTCCACAGTGACAAAAGTTTGGAAATTCAGTGTTAGGGTTACTACCCCACTACCCCACCCCCACAACCCCAAAGTCAAACGCCTAACTCTGCATTCCTCCCACCCCCCACACACACACACACACATGCAAGCAGTACAAGAGACATCCATCATCATGGTGCAGCAACTGTATGAGTTCTGCTGCCATCAGAGTGCCTTGTGGGTACACACACATGCTGGGCAACCATGGCCCATGCCCCACAGGTAGCATTTTTTTCTGTTACAAACATCAATAACAAGATTTAAGCAGAAGCCTATATTTCAATTGTTAAGAAATGATGAAACACATAGTATGTTACCTAAGATAGCTGTATTGGAAATAATAGTTTGGATAACCCTAGCAGCAGTCAGTGGATTTTTTTTCCGATACAGTGAGTCAGTCCTAATAAGAAATGGTAATAATAATAATAAAAGTAATGTTTTATAGTATAGTTTACAAGCAACATGTGAGAGCAGCAGTTGTAACATTCAAAGCTAACCATAACATTCTGCTAATGAGTATTTGCAGTTAATGCAGCAGTATTACAACATATGATGGTGCTAGTTTCATACCTGAGCAGTATGTGAAATGTAGTATATATGTGTCAGGTGTGCCTGTACTGCTACCACATGCTTATGTGGTGGCAGCAATACATGCACTGAGCCAATCGTTGAATTATGACAAATAAGCAGTATTTAGAATGTTTGTGCAGACTAAGTTTCACTTTATGAGAAAGATATGCCAGTAATAATGTGTCATCATACTGTGCTGGCAGTATGGAGTCGATCATACTGTATGTGTTTTTCATTACATAGTGGTATGTGAAAAGAGTACAGTGTCATGATTATTGTGCTTACAGATGTGACTGACTGGTATAGTGTCTTACAATAGTGCATGTGTATTGCATGTGTGTGTGTGTGTTTGTGGGGGGAGTAGGGGAAATGTGTAGTTAGGGGTTAGAGGATGGGGTTATGGGGGTGGGGTGGTGGGGTGTTAACCCTGACACCGAATTTCCAAACTTTTGTCACTGTGGAAATAACCCTAACTGATGCATTAACAGAGTTTTTTGCAATGAATTTCCCTTCTTTTTGAGAAAGTGTAATCTGAATAGTAAATGTTATGTGTTGGTGGGAGGGCCATGATATGTGTTTGTGGGAGCGTGGGCCCTCTGGGCCCTGTGCTCCCACTTACACATAAGCACAGAGCCATACAGCAGCCCTATGGAGCAAGGAACCCATGTAACACTAATTTGCCAATATCTCGTGAATCGTAGCATGCAGAAAAAAAATCAAGTGTTGTAATCATAAGAATGAGTATATATATATAAATACACACACACACACATATGCCTGCTATATATATATGTGTGTGTGTGTGTGTGTGTATATATATATATATATATATATTTATGCAACAGGGGTCAGGATAAAAACTGTAGAATAAAACCATTTATCTTCGCTACTATGGTAATAAATTTATTTATCCACATAGTATCTACATCATCACCCATTTATTCACACAGTAACTACATCACTAGCTCATTTATCTACACAGTTCTCTTCAGAATTCATTTAGAATGTTCGGCCTCAGAAGCAGTACTAACCATATTTAAATGTCAATAACTTAAAAACGAAAAAAGATAACATGGTACTGTGAGTACGAAAATTGTTCAGCACAAAATTATCTACAAAATGAATAATGTTTCATTATATAAACCCAGTATATTGTATATGGTTAGCAAGAAAACAGACGAAAATGTAATTTTTTGTTCACTTTTTTGACAAACAAATATAAATAACTTTAAAACAAAAAATGGTAGCATGGTACTGTGAGCACGAAAAATGTTCAGCTCAAAAATATCTACAAAATGAATGGTGTTTCATTTATAGATACCATTTTGGTTTTTTATAATTAGCAAAAAACAGCATAAAATTCAATTTTCTTTTCCCTTTTTTGACAAATTATTTACACCTACCAAAATCAAAATGTTCACACAACATCTAAACCTGCTGCATAAATGGAATATACAGTGGTTCAGTGTGTGATAATGCATTTATTTTGTACAGTTTCCAGTGACCTCTTGTAACTCTCACTCGTGCCTTCGGCACTCGTGAGGTTACTTGAGGTCACTGGAAACTGTACAAGATAAATACATTATCACACACTGAACCGCTGCATATCCCTTATAGATATAATTGCTATGTTTGTATTTGTATATGATGTTATTCGGTGTATAACTATATAATGCTTAAATGGATTTATTTACTTTTTTATCTACTCTGAATGTTTTGCCATTTTAGAAGACCAATTCCTATCAGTTGCCTGCTGCCTTTTGCTGAATCATCACTGTCTCTTCGTTTCCCCATATTTTTCTTTATTTTGAACCCATCTCAAGGCATATACTCATGTACTGAATGCTGTTTGTGCTCTAGTCTTGCAAATCAGTGTTTAATGATTTGCACTAGGTCATCCAGTAAAAGGCTTTACTGAGAACCACCAGGTCTCCTTGCTCTTGCACTGTATGCTACCACCTACACTGTCCCCACCTGCATACTTTTAAAATTAAATCATCCTGGAAGTAATGTTTCCTCCCACTACCAATTATCCACTACAGAAATGTGGAGATGGGAACACAGTTCCTCTTCATGATCGTCATCCTCCTCCCTCCATCATTAATGATGTTTTCTCTCATTTAAATAAAGCCAAATCAATGCGTAATAATTAAGCAATAAGGCATGACAAGGTGTGTGTTATTGTGTAATAACATCACTCCTGAGGTGGGTTGAAACATGAGGTGAAGCAGAGTGCTGCCACCACCCCAGGAGTGACATTACTACACAATAACACACACCTTGAAATGCCATATTGCAATTATACAATGGCTCGATGTTATACAAAATAAAAAAAAAACATTAAAAATGTTTTTAGTAGATTTTTAGTGAAGCAGTATATCTTTGTTTCTTAGGAGAAAAGCAAATAATGCTGTGGCAAATCAATACAGTGATGTTATTGTGGAATATCATCACTATTCCAGGCACCCACTGACCAATCAGAATACAGGAAATTTCCTTGCCATTGTACAATTACTAAAAATTCAATAAAAAAAAATTAAAAAACACACAGAAGTTGGCTGATTCTAAAAACAACACATCCTCTTCATTATCCTTCTGCTCGCTCAATCACAAATCATGTTTCCTTAGTATACCATATTCGTCTACTGTATTTGAAAACAGCACATTCCCTTCATCCTCCTCCTCATACGTAGAGCTTGAATCATATTTTCCTGGCCTATAAAGAAGCAAAAGTTAAGAATATCTATAACTAATATTAGTAATTATATTAAAATGGCATAAAAATGAACTGGTTATTAAAATAACACATCCTTTTCATCAGCTTCCTCCCTGCATCATGAATTAGGTTTTCTTTATCATGCATCAGAGCAGTGTATGGGTAACACTACCTTCATCCATGCATACTGCACAGCACATGGAACTGTAAGTCTGGTAACCATCACCGGAGAAGGGGATGTAAAACTAGTTCATCTGAGTTATCACAGCAGCAGCATCAAGAAGTGGCAGAGATGTTGCTGATACAACAAGCAGACAGGTTGGATAACATTAGATGGGATATTCCATTTGACATCGTAACTCTTCTGGATTTATAATGTAACGATGTATGACTTCCCCATGGATGCGCTGATGATATCAAACAGAAACATTTGCTTACACTTACTGTATGGTGGAGCAGCAGAAGGCTTGAAAAACACAGCAGCAATGTGCATGCACAACCTCCTGTTCATACTACTCCTTCTTTTCTGCTGATTCACATCAAGGCTAGATTGAGATTCTGAAGATTGTAAACTTGTTGCCTTATTGAAACTCAGCTTATCAAGGATTAACTTTCATTGTTTGTCCAATTATTTACATGCCCAACACATGCCATCTACAAGTATCCCCACTACTACATCTCTTAGTTACAAGTCTCTCCAAACTCCTCCCACTGGCACTGGCACCAGAGTCCAGCTCATCACTCCCAGCAGTAGTAGCACAACTCCTCCTACTGATGATATCTACAGCAACTTTCACATTACCACTGGCAAGCAGGTGTGCCACAGAGAGCATGGAGCATGTAGAGTTGGTATATGGTGTCAATTAAAGAAGATCTGTCACAGGCAATGACATACGATATATATAATGCTTTTTTATCACTTTTACTTTTTCCCACTTTTTAATGCACAACCTGTTTTTTTTTTTGATTGGGGAATGTGTTATTATTATGTAATTGTAAAATCAACTGGGTCAGATGGCAGATGGATTAGAGTAATTGGCATGAGGTAAAACAGAGACTACTGGGATTGGAGGGCTATATGCCTTGAGGTCAGCAATGAATAGTGACTATTGTTGTAGCTCACACTGGATCATGGTAGTTTGAGTGGGTTTTGTAGACTTTGTCACAGCACTGCAAACAATAATCTACAACAGATGAATGCCAACAGCACCTGCCAACATTTTCAAACAATAGTAGCACATACTCAAAAGTTACCAGTAAATGATTTTATTCAAATAATAATTGTGTTGGTAGTCTAGAGATATGGTAACTGTCTCTGGGCAGAAAATAGATAAAAAATGTTCCCACATGTTGAGACCCACTATCCTTTCATCAAGGGGCTGAAAGTTATTTGAAGCATGCCTCCTTTTCATAGTGACAGAGTCCAGTGCACCGCCCCACACCCCCCATGGTGAATCTCAGAAGCTAGCATTTATTTATACCTAACTTGGCTTTTTTATTACTTGTATCTCAAGGAAAAAAAAAGTTCTGTTAGTCTTTATTTTACAGCAGTATTGTGAACAAGCTAAACCATCATGCCCCAAAATGGAACCCAGCAGTTTGGTTCTATCTATGAAATTGCCTGCAGTGGTTTTGCTTTTACATTGCCTAAATCAGCTCATTTTAAGTTCTTCTACTTAGTTAATTCACTGGTGATCAAAGGAAACATGCTTAAGAAGTATCACACATCTCAGATTCTAAGCGAATTCTAAAACTAGCATGTTGTACCCTTGTATTATCCACAAAGTTCAAATCACATTTATTAGGGGTTCTACTGGATTTGTGACAAGTAGCAACAAACAGAGTCCAGTGTACCCCCCCCATGGTAAATCTAAGATGTTAACATTTCTTTCTACCCTAAAGTGGCTATTTTCTTACTTGTATCACCATGGGAAAGGGATTCTCTTAGGCTTCAGTTTACAGCTTTAATGTGCATAAGCTAAACCACCTGATGCCAAGGTGGCACCCCACAGTTTGATCCTAACTATGAAATGCCTGCAGTGGCTACTCTCATATAGAGCGCATAGCTTAAATTGATTAATTTAGCATAAAGTGTTTAAACATAGGCAATTCAGACGTGATCAAAGAGAACAAACTACAGTACTACCCCACACCTCCAAAACTTTAAATATATTCCAAAACTATCATTATCATTTTATTTATTAATTTATTTTTATTTTAGTCTTTCGTAACTGGGTAAGGCCCACTAGGCACAAGTGTCTGTTTTCAGGGACAACCTGGAAGCACTGGGCAGTTAAGTGACTTGCTCAGAGTCACACAGTATGCAATTCCATTTCTGTGACATCTTCCAGTGTGCCTGGGACCTCTACGCACCGATCAGAAAACACAGAGTTAAAAGCTACCACCACCCCTGGATCTCACCTGATCTCATTGCCATGTATCGTTCCAGAGACAATCCATGGAGGCTGTACAAAACCACCCAGGCCACACGTGATCTCCAATACTAAAAACATCTTAGAAATAACTGCACCAAGGCCATCCATTAATCCAAATCTTCTTACTTTAAAGCACAAATTACCCAAACCCAAAACTCCCCTGCATCCTTCTGGAAGTTGATCAACTCCCTTCTCGACCCCCCATCCAAGCAAGCTTGTCCTGACATGAACTTCGAGGGCAGATCTGCCTCAGACCCTGAGTCTGTAGCAGAACTTTTTAATAAATTCTATGTCTCCTGTGCCATGTCTGACTCCCCACCTCCTTTGCCCATCTCCCCCTCACCCTCCCGTGACCCTACTGCACCCAATTCCCTCCACCCCTTGTTTCCTCTTTCCTTCTGTTACACCAGTAGAAGTATACAATGTAATTTCCACCTTAAACCAATCCAAATCCAGCCCAGATGGCTTGCACCCCAGACTGCTTTGCATCTCTGCCACTGCCATAGTCACCCGATTGACACACATAATAAATCTCTCTCTCTCTCTCCACAGCCACTGTTCCTGCAGCCTGGAAATGGTCCAAGATCATCCCCCTGCACAAAGGTGGTGATCGCTCTTTGCCAGGAAACTACAGGCCCATTTCGCTCCTCCCCTCCCTTGCAAAGGTCCAGAAATCCCTCATTCTGCCCAAACTGTCAGATTTTCTCTCCTCCAACAACTCCCTCTCACCTGTGCAGTCAGGTTTCAGAAAACAACATTCCTCCATTACCTCTCTGCTGCTCATTACCGACTCCATCCTCTCAGATATGGATCATAGCCAAATTTCTGTTGCCATCTTTATTGACTTGGCAAAATCCTTCGACTCCATCTCCCACCCTGTGCTACTGCATAAACTCAGCTCCTTTGGCTTCGTCCAACCTGCTGTTGACTGGTTCTGCTCTTACCTCCAAAATAGACTTCAGTCAGTTCAAATAGACGACACCCTCTCCTCTCCTCTCCCTATCCTATCAGGTGTCCCCCAAGGCTCTATCCTCAGCCTCATCCTCTTCTCTGTCTTCATAAACAACCTTCCCTCTGCCTGCCTCTCCTCTAATGTGCACCTCTATGTAGACGACACTATCATCTTTGCCTTTGGCCACTCCTACGATAGTGCATTTCCCAATCTCCTGAACGACTTCAACCAAGTCCAGTCCTGGCTGCTGGATAACCAGCCAAAACTAAATACCAACAAAACTGTCACCATGGTTTTTGGATCAAGACAGATGCTTGCCTCCCTCCCCGTCCCCCTATAATCTCCACCCTGGATGGCTCAGCCCTGGAATTGATACCAGCCGTCAAGTACCTGGGTGTCTGGCTAGACAGCCACCTCAGCTTCTCTACTCAAATTGAGACTATCTGCACCAAACTCTGTCTGAGACTCACTGTCCTTTATCAGCACAAAGCCAGCTTACCCCTTCCGACCCGGTGCGAGCTCTTATGAAAATCAATCTTGCCAGTGTTGGACTATGCCTACTTTGTTTATGGAATGGCCCCACCTTGTCTCTCTCCAAACTGGACATTCTACACAATTCTTTCTGCCACTGCCTCCCCTCCCCACACACTCACCACTGCACTCTCTACGTACCATTCTCCCTTGTCCCGCTCTCCCACAGAAGAACCATCCAGAGTGCCTCCCTCATAGCAAAATTCTGGTTCAGTTCCCTCCCCCCATGTCACATCCTGCCTGACTCCAGCAAACTCCCTTGATTACCCTCTCTGACACAGGGATTCGCATACCTTTCACATCCTTTGCCCACAAAATACTACCGGCCAAGCTGCATTTTCATACTGTCTCCCCCTTCTCTGGAACAGCCTTCCCTCCGACCTACTCCTGGCCTCCTCTCTCCCATCCATAAAAAAATTCCTCAAGCTCCTCCCAAGCCCCCTCTGCCCCAAATGCCCCAACAGTCCTAGTAAACCTCCCTAAGCCCTACCACCTACATATAGAAGTCTTGCAGCAGTCCAGTATGCCTTGTCCGTGTACTGACCTACTTCATTATGAATGTAAAATTTTTGTACGGTATGTAAAAAGGTTGTTTATACTGTGTCCAGGGAATCTCCTTGTGTATCTCTTCTCATTTCAGTGTACAACCTATACCTGGGTCACACCTGAAAACAAGCTTTGGCTTAGTGTGCCTATCACGGTTATCAATTTTTAATAAATAAATAAGTGGAGGTTGTGATTGTGAGAATCAAATTCAGGTCTGGGCTGCTGAATGTACCAAGCTCATTCACACCTCATTCCTCTAACCTCTAGGCCAGGGTTTATCAAATGGGGAGGCCACAAATTGTTCCCGGGGAGGCTCAAGCAAGCCTTAAAATGTACTATATTTAAATATCAAGTTTTGGATGCTTTGTGTGAAAGGATGCATCCAACTGAAAGTGAATAATGGCATGTGAATTTATGTACAAAATGGTTACCAGGAAAACATGCTCAACAAACACTTGTATCCTGTACGACATGGGGGAAAGCTGACTGGAGGAAATACAATTCTTGGAAACTGTGCAAAACAAAACACAAAATAATACAAATGAATAGGAACAAGACAACAACTGACCCATTATACTGGCTTCAGAAAAGCACAAATACAAAGGCTAAGCAGAGAGATACTAGGAGCAAGGCCAGGATGGAGCAAAATGGTCCCCAAGAAGGTGTTTAAGAGAAGGGTAAAAGTGACAAAGAAAACATTCTGACTCATGGAGATATTGCAACAAGGGGTAAATAGGGCCTAAACTCAGAAATGTGGACAGAGTAGACTGACTTGGCGAGGGGGGTTATAGAGAGGGAAAATAATAGCGTCAATAAAATGAGAATAAACTCAACTACTCAAATGCACTTCATTGTATTCTTCCTGTAATGTGAAAAGTATGCAGTGTCAGTGGCTCAGTAGGTAGCACATTCGCCTCCGAGGCCGGGAGATCAGAGGGCTGTGGGTTCAGTTCCCACATCTGGCACTTGGGTTAATATCCCAGTACTGACACTGTAATGCAGCATGAGAGGGGTGCTGCATTTCTGAGGTGCCGTCTTTCGGATGAGATGTTAAACCGAGGTCCCATCTGCCTGGATTGGTGGTAGTTCAGGTGGATGTTAAGATCCCATGGCACTTATTGAAAGAGTAGGGAATTTTTATTGTGTTCCAAACATAACATACACAACATAAAACAATTCATATCCATTTCCACATTTTACAATACCAAACTAACTATCCCCATTTAAATTCTTTTTTTTTTCTCTCTCCCCTTTTTTTTTATCCCGCCAAACTAAACAATCAAAGTTTCCAAGTTTCCCCAATAAGACTTCCATTTTGTCTTAGAAATTGTACAATTTTCTATGAACATTAGTTTCCTTAAGTCAGATTCTACAATCATAATCAAATTACAAGGGTTTATGAACTGCTGTTGTAAAACCAGCCTACATCTACTAATCCATAACCAATAAAGACATAACACATGTATTACCTGTAAAGAACTATGCCTTTCCCGCTATTCCTTTTATCAAAAACCCATAATACAAACCTCCTTTGTTGGTGGAGTGTTAACTTTCCTTCCACCTTTCTTTAAGGACATCCCAAAATTGACCTGCATACCAACACTATAATACAAATGATCAATTGTTTCCAATTGCATAACACATTTATCCCTTGGACAATATCTGTCCTGTAAAGATTTATGTTTTGATTATTACACATTAATTTTATTATGAACACCCAACCATAAAGTATCCCACATCTGTTCTGGGATACGGGCATTTGTCAAATAATTACCTAAACTCGAGACACTACCTCCGTAATTTTAAACGAGCTCCGAAAAAGGAACCCATAATAAAACTATACATCCTTTCCTATTCAAATTCCTGACCAACGACCAGCTTATATCCCATTTTATAATATATCAAACCAACTTCCATTCTTTTTGCAGAGGAGGTCTTCTTTTGTTCCAATGTACAAGCATCCTCCTCCCATTCTTCAAAATACCTTTAAGTGAGAAGCTGTAAAACTAACCCAAATTTGAGGTGTTCCGCACTATTGGGATCACATTTCTATACAAAAAATAGTAAAAAAACACGATAGGATTTACCATCCCAAAGCCCCTTCCTTAATCTCTAAATATAATATATTCCTTTTAATGGGGTTCAGTCGGCTACCCATATACCACAAAAAAACACCTCATCAAGGATGTTTTCAATTTTTGAGTCTGAGAAAATATTGCTTATAAACAAAAAATTAGGAGCGAGATAAGTTTTAATCAAATAAATCTTTTCTTTTAGCTAATCTTTGTTTATTCCACGCGGACACTTTTAAATTGGCTTTTTAAAGCCTCCTGCCAGTTATCCCAATCACTATTTTCCCTCAAAAAAATCCCCAGTATTTTAGTTTGCTCAATTCTAAATCTCCCTACCTTAACCTGAGATCCTGAAACTTCAGAAATGGCTACACATTTCGTTTTATCCTCATTAATTTTAGCCCCCATAATTTTCCCAATATTTTTAAATAGTTCATATGCTATTTCTATAACCTCCCCATTTGGTAATATTAAACATACATCATCTGCATAGGCTACTAATTTTGGCAATTTAGTGCCCTGTACAGCTATAGGACTTATTAAAGGGGATCTACATAAGATCCTTACAACTGGGTCTAAAGCAAAAATATATAAAATAGGGCTTAGAGGACATCCTTGTCTCACCCCTTCAACACAACCTGAGGTTTCCCTTTCCACCCATTCTCAAAAGGAATAACCGTAGCAAGAGAGTAACATAACTGTATCCAGTTCACAAAAAGAGTAGGTATTCCATAAGCTTTCAAACATTCCCATAAATAATCATGTGACACTTCATCAAATGCTTTTGATTGATCTATACTGACCAAGTACCCCTCTGATTTGTCTATAGTAGTCCTTCCTGCATACATGATTTCTCTAATTAGAATTAACGCATCAGTCAGATATCTACCTGGTACTGCACAATATTGCTGTGCATGTATACATTTTGATGTCAATAAAGACAGTCTATTCCCCAGAAGTTTAGAAAAGATTTTAAAATCTACATTCAAAAAAGTTAAGGGTCTTCAATTCTTAATTTCCATTTTATCACCTTTTTTGAAAAGGAAAATAAGCAAACCCTCATACATCTGAGTAGGAAGTAACATGTCTTTCAAAAAAGAATTATAAACTTCCAAAAATTCTTTTGGCATTAACTCCCATAAAATTCTATACATCTCACCTGGTAACCCATCTAAACCAGGTGCAGTATTCTTCTTTAATGTGGATATTGCTTTGTTCATTTCTTCCTCAGAAAAATCCTCTACCATTTTATTTCTATCTCTAGAGTTTATTTTAGGTATGCTTGCGGCTTCCAATATCTGCGGTATAAACTTGGAGGGTGGTACTGCCTTCCCAAAAGTGCCCAACACATGATCATTTAAAAGGTCCATTATCCCTTTATTATCCGTTACCATAATCCCTTCCTTTGTCCGTAATCCCGAAAATAGCCATTTATTTGATCTGATTTGACATGCTAAAAACGGGTTTACTTGCACAGATTTCCCCACTGTCCCAAACTTTTGTTCTCGATTCAAAGATCTCATTCGATCATATTGTAAGTGTGCCATCTGAGTTTTAATTTGATTTATTTCTCTGGTTAAATCACCCCCTTCATGTTGGGAGGATAATAATTGTTGTAATGTTCTTCTCAGCTTCATATAATCTCTATTGCTCTGGCCTGCCCTTACCCTACCTTTATATTGGAAATATCCAATAAACATTTTTAAAGAACCCCACCAACTCCTAAGTCCTCATATAAACCCATAGTTGAAATTAAATCTTTTATTATGATACTTATATCTAGTATAACTGAAGGCTCCTTTAAAACTGAAGTATTTAATTTCCAAATTCCTGGCCCATACTCTCTGTTTTGATAATTATTTACTTTAATCCCTATTAATATATGGTCTGATGTTTCTATGGGTATATAAATTAACCCATCAATTCGTAATTTCTCAGGTACAAATATAAAATCAATTCGGGAAGTCAATTTCCCTTTGAAAAAGGTGGGTCTATTTAATCTCTTCCCCTCCTTATGTGTGTCTTTAAATCCTGCTTGAGATAAAATAGAAGTCAAGCAATTCTTGTCACAATACTGCTTTCCTTGTTTCCTCTTTTGTTCAAAATTGATGTTAAAATCCCCTCCCAAAATCACCACCCCTCTTTTATACAAAAAAGAACGGATTTTGTACAGAAGTTCTACTCTTGCTGACTTCACCTGAGGTCCATATACATTAATTATACTGGCATGGTCTATTTTAATTTCCACATCTATTATCATTGCTCTACCTGGTTCAATTTCCACCATCCGAACTAGTTTAACTTCAAAGTATTGAAGCAAATCCTAAACTGCAGCATAAATCTTCTCCTAACGACCAGAAGGACGATTCCCACCTCTATTGATTTCTAGCTTCCTCCATCTCTTTTAAAGTGTACAAACGACTATCTTGTAGCAAATATACATCATATTTCGTTGATGCCAGTATATTAAAAGTAGTCATACTTCTTATATATGATCTAATACTGTTCACATTAATAGAAACCAACGTCAGAGAGGAAGGCACTTCTACGGAGGCGGTTTTGGAGGTTTATTACTAGATCTGGTTACTCTTTTAATTGCCTCCAAAGCCTTTTGTTTACCAAGGCGCATAGCAGCAGGTTTAGAAACTCCTACCCCAGAACCATTAAAATTTTGATCTAAAATAGGAGAGCTTCCTTCCATTTGCTCTCCCCAACTTTCCAATATGGAAAATCTATTTGATAAAGGCAAAGGGGATTTAGAAGAATCTCTAACATTAGATTTATCTCCCGTAACTCCTTCCCCCTGCTCAGTATTTTCTTTTGTATTAACAGGAGCTTGCAATTCATTACCTGACTGCTTCATAGACCGTATAGGGGACCCATAAGGGGTTACAAAGGGAGAGGACATATCTTCATTACCTAACATCATACTTGATTCCAACAAGCTCTCGTGGGGTGTCAAAACATCATTCCCTTCCGCCCTTGTTCTTAGGCTAGTTCTTCTTATATTCCTGTTACCCCCCCTTCCCCTTCCCCTCGACTTCTCTCTTCCCCTTATTCCTGGCTCACTATCCCCTATTTCAGTTTGGGATTTGCGAGCTTGCATTAACAGATGTTCCTGATCCGAAGTTTCATTATTTTCCACATGCCTCCATACACATTCTGCAAAAACATGGTCATTCTCATTACATAAACTACACACAGGAGGACTTGTGCATTCTGATATTAAATGCCCTAACATTCCACAATGAAAACAATGAACTTGTTTGCAGGCTGTGTTCAAATGGGACAATGACCCACACTTGAAACAGCTTTTAGGTTGTCCTGCATAAAATACAATCCCTCTATCCCTTCCCAGGTAAAATGAGCTAGGCAGATGCTGTATGCCTTCCACATCATGGATTAATCTAACCCGAAAGGTCCACCCACCTGTCCAAAACCCATTCGTGTCCAGAATTGGTCGGGGTTTATCTTGAACAAAACACCTCTTTTCTAGCCAAAACATAATGTCTGCTATGTTCACCCCTTCATTCCGAAATAAAATTGTCACTGTTTTCACAGTTGGTTTAGTTATTGGAATTGCCTGGAAGTCTTCCCATGTGTCTGTATTTTGTAAGTTATAGTAAAGCCTCAAAAATATATCCAGTGACATTCCTGTACAAAAGCTTATATCATAACAGCGATCCCCTGAAGGGTGTATTAAAGCATAAACTTCACTAGGTGAAAAGACATAGAGTCAATTAGTAAGTTTTCCCTACCCAACATTGGGGGATTGCACTTTGTCCAATGTACCTCAGTCTTACCAGGAATCTTCTTTAGCTGATTCCACTGGTTTCTTAAAAGTTCGGCATAGGTTTTCGCTGGTTCTTCTTCCGCTTGTCTCTTATTCACTGGTATAATCTTTTCTTCTTCTTGCAAAAGTCGCGACGGTTCCTCTGAAGTTGTAGGTTCAAATCCGACCTCCGATGTAGTAAAGGGTGCCAAATCCAAATCCGCTGGGTCGACTGCTGTACTTGTTCCTGGACTCTCCCTGGCGTCTTGCGTCTCTAAAATAACATTCGCCTCCATTTGAGTGTGCGCATCCTCATTTAGCTCTTTTTGGCACTCTGAATTTAGATGGGACCCTTCTGAATTTTCTTTATTTTGCACTTCTATAGATAAAACATTACTTGTCCCGGTATTGGAATTAGAGGGTTCGGGATCCATTTATTGCCATCCCACATCCAACCTGCTTTTAACAGCGCATCTCCAGGTGTCCAGAACTCAGGGGGGTTTAAGTTCTCCACACTTTGTATTAGTCCAGGCTTTTTCCTAATACCAGGATTTTCAACTCCTCCATTTCCAACTCGTTGCTCAAAATGTTTGCCTCCCTCATAATTCAGGCTTACCGGAGACCGTTTCCTTTTATTTCTTTCAACTTCCAGCTTTTGCTGGCAGGATTGATAGTCTTCCTCAGCCATTGAAATTAAGTCCAGCAAATACTTTTTTTTCTTTTTTAACTCTTCCGTTAGATCTAATTCTTCTTTCCCTTCTGTGTCCACATTATCTTTGTCTAAATTTAAATTTTCCTTACTTATTTTGCTTGTCTCCATCTCTTGATTTTGTAAATCACTTTTCCCTTCTACCATATTTTCCACACAGGTTGGAGCTTCGTACTCACAACCCTCCTCTTCGAGCTCCTCTGACTGACTGAGCTCCTCCATCTCCACCAGCGGACAGCACCACTCTCGAAAAGATTAGGGGAATTTCCCTGGTGTCCTGGCCAAATTTCCCTCATTCACTAAAAAAAAAATACCACCAACAGCTTAATCTGGTTCAAGGTCAGTTGGCATTCATCTGTATCCCCCTTCCCCAGGTCGTGCCTGAAAATAGGCAGGATTTGTCTAGTGCACTTACCCGGTCAACAAAAGCTAAATAAATAAATAAAATGATAGTTGTTCTAACTATGGGGAGGCCCAAAATTATTTCTATATTAAGGGGAGGCTCAAGATCTTTTCCAAGGCTTGGGGGAGGCTCACTATGACAAAGTGTGAGAACTCCTGCTCTAGGCTATACTGCCAGCCCATGACTCAACTCTGTAATTTACTTTAAAGGAGTCATTTTAACAATGCACTCTATATAAAAGTAGCTAATGCAGGCATTTCATAGTTAGGAAAAACTGTATGGTTCCACCTGCCTATTCGCATTTCTGCTGTAAAATGAAGACTTCATGGCTAAAATATTAGCCATTTATTTATCTAGAGCACTTAGCTGGTTAACAAAAACATAAGAAATAAACACATAAATTCCTAAATACCAGTACCCCATTACTGGAGGTGATGAGCCCAGTCCAAAAATAGATGACAGCCAAATGCTTAACTTTTGTGGTATTGTAGATTGGTGGCTAAGTATCACTGACTTTGCTGCATTACAAATGAATATGCCCTTCCAGAGATGGAGGCAACTGGGACTAGAGTTCGTATTTCAGTTTATCAAAGAACAGGAAGTACCGCCATTTTGTGTTAATGTTGTAGGAAAATTTCCATTACCTGCAACTCAGAACTTTCCTGTCACATACTCACCAGATTAACTCATAGTTCCCTGATCCTATCCCTCTGTTACTTTGGATTTCATCAGTATTTTGAAAGGAAAATCATGATTTGTGATGGTCTGCAGGAGTGCTGGCCTCAGACCTCAGTTCACATCTTGAATAAATAGAATGGTGAGATGCAAACCGTTCAGTCACATGAGGCCTGAACTAGACTCCACAGCACCAAAAGTCACCTCTGTCATGATGTGGCATGAATTTGCCTATGAATGTCAGTCTCATTTGTTATGTTGGCACGCTTGCGAAGCCCGTATCTTGTGGTACTGCAGATTTGGAGGTGCGGTCACTGTTGGGTGAATGCAGGGCACGCATCAATAGGTGTGTCCCTCATTCCCCTATCAGCTTGCATGCTGGTGCCACACCATGCATACATAATGTGGTGAGCACATCTAAGGAAAGGTCCACTGCAATCTGAGCAAAGCTTGTCAGATGCAGCGGACCTCCCGATGTCTTTCGGCCACGTTGTATGCATGTGACTCTTAACTTCTTTGTTTGGGGTGCCCAATCCCCTGCTGGCTTACCGTGGCCCCAATGTATGTGTCAGGGAGTCCACTCCCGTTGGCATAGACACTCCCCATTTGTCATATGCCGAGGGGGTGCCCAATCCCCTTGGCACTTGCCCCCACTTTCATTACCAGCGACGGGTGCCCAATCATCGGCATAAATTAACCCCCTTTGTGGTGTGGCCGACAAGGGTGCCCAATCCCCCATTGGCTGCAGCACCCCCCAAACAGTTAGGTGGCATGCTGGGAGCCCACCCCTGCATGCCAAATCCCCTGAGAAAAAAAACTGTTCCGAGATGTTTTTTTTTTAACCCTGTAACACAAAAACGGTCCCTCGTAGTCTCCATCCCACAACCCGCACCCACCCACTGTGCACCCTGCCTCCCCACATCCCCCCTTACCCCATACTTACCTGCGGAGTCCGGCCCGATGATCTTCGGTGGACCAGGAACATGTCTGCACTCCTCAAAGCCGACTGCGAACTGAGGAAATGCCAGTAAGCTGTATAATGGAATAGAGGTTTTTCAACTTTGCTGCATATCTCAGGCATTTTTGGGAATTTTGGCACCAAATTTTCGACATGGGGTTTTTGGGACCCCTCCTCACGAATTCTTGCACTGTCTTGATGTTATTTGGTCCCAAAAAGTGATTTTGCAGTTACTGTATGGAATCACCTTTCGGGATTGAGGAATGAAACAACAGTGCCAGTGTTCATGAGGGGGGCTCTCAAAAAGCCTATGTTGCAAATTTGGTGGGAAAAATCCAATAAATTACTGCTATTGACGTGCATTGCTGGTTACTGCATGCAGCGCTCATAACTTAGCGAACTTGCAATATTTTCATGCCACATGTTCAGCATTGGCATTTTTCTACATCTTCTTGTGAATCGTACAGCTGACATTTTTCACATCCTGCCCGAAATGTGTTTTTGCACTTCTGGCGCAGAATAGCGCGGTCGATGTGGGAAATCAGTGTTCAGGACAAATTATGAAAATGACAGTTACACTGTTCATGAGCAAAAGTCCTAAAATTCCTCTGCTGAAAATTTGGTGACAATACTCCATAACATGACTGTGTTACGAGCGTGCATTGCACAGTTTGCACGCACGCTCATAAGTTCACGAATTTATATTTTCACTCCAGATTTTCAACATTGCCATTGTTCTACATCTCCTTATGAGCAGTATAGCTGTCATTTTTCACATCCTGATCAAAATGTGTTTTCGCAGTTCCGGCGCAGAATAGCATGGTCGCTGTGGAAAGTCCATGTTCGAGACACATTATGAAAATGACAGTGACACTGTTCATTAGCAGAGGTCCTAAAATGCCTATGTTGAAAATTTTGGGCCAAAAGTCCATAAAATTAGTATTTTACGAGCGAGCATTGCACAGTTTGCACGCACGCTCATGACTTCGTGCATTTGTAATGTTTTCACTCCAGATGTTCAAAATTGGCATTTTTCCACACCTCCTTATGAACAGTACAGCTGTCATTTTACATATCCTGGCTGAAATGTGTTTTCTCACATCCAGCGCAGAATTGCACGGTCGCTGTGCAAAATCAGTTTTTGGGACAGTTTGAGGAAATGACAATGACACTGCTCGTGAGCAGAGGTACTAAAATACCTATGTTGAAAATTTGGTGCCGAAAGTCCATAAAATGACTGTGCTGCAAGCGTGCATTGCACAGTTCCCACACAGCCTTGTAACTTTGTAAATCTGCAATATTTCCTTGCCAGATTTTCACCACTGGCATTTGTGCACATCTCCTTATCAACAGTACAGCTGCCATTTTTCACAGCCTGCCCAAAATGCATTTCCGCAACTGTGGTGCACAATGGCATACTCGCTGTGGGAAATCACCTTTTGGGACTCATTAACAAAATCACAGTGCCACGGTTCATGAGGGGAGGTCCCAAAATACCTATGTTGAAAATGTGTCTAAAAAACTCCCACAGATAATTGGGTTGTGGATGTCTGTTGTGCAGTTTGTATGCATGTTCATTGCTTTACCAATATTTCATATTGCCACTCCAGATTTTCAATGTTGCCATTTTTTACGCCTCCTCATGAACAATACAGTTGTCATTCTATACATCCTGCCCAAAACTGTGTTTTATCCCCTCTGTCCCTAAATGGCACAGCTGGTGTGCAAAACCACATTTCAGCTAACAAAGTGATTGTGCCACTTTTCATGACGTGGCCTGACAAGCACTCCATGCTGAAAATGTGAAGTGAAACTACCACTACACGCCTACAGTGTTAGGGTTTCCAACTGTAGCACCCCACCCGGTATGGACTGACAGGCATCAGGGCTGTGATTTGGGATCATCGGATGTAATACTCACACCATTCCAGCCCCCACACCCACCCTGCAGCCACTGACAGACATCGTGGTGTGTCTTGCACTGTTCAGCCACAAACTTCACCCCTCACTCCTATACTGCACCCACGTCAGTATATTTCCCTATGGAATGGGGTAAATATAATGCCCAAAGACCCCAAAGCACACCATGACACTTGTCAACGTCTACAGGGTAGGGTGAGGTACAATGGCATAAGCTTTACAGCTGATGACCCAAAGGCACATCCCAATGCCTGTCACTCTCTACAAGGTGGAGATAGGGTTGGCGTCACTTCAATACTTCACTGCCATTCCTCTTATGCGTCTCTAGCTCTGCCACTGCCAATGCCAGCACAACAACATTCAGCATTGACAAATGCTTATTTATTACTCCTCTGATACAGGCACAATAAATGTGTGAACTCTATTCTACCTGCTGACATAAGTGCTGCCTTGTCCTAGCAGATCACAACCACATTTCCTGGGTCTGCCCAGTTCTCAGAGGCTTTTGTTAGGATTTACAATGAGGATCTGATAACCTTTCTCTGGGTCCAACCCTAATCAGTTGTGAAGCAGTCCAGTTATCTATTCCTCTCCATGGAAAAAAGTGAGCCCCAGATCTTTAATCCCTATCTTATTTCTAGCCACCAAAAAAAACAATTACCAGGCTTTGGATGTAGTAGGCCCTCATAAAATTAGAAGCACAGACAGTGATGACTAGAGGTCCATCCAGTCTGCCCAAATTCCCTAAATCCTAGGAACCATTCTTGTAACCTAATGTTCCTCCAGAGTACTAACCCTTCTGATCCTCTCCCATTCTCTTCCCTGGACCTGTTGCCCTGGGCAACCACTATTCTCTTCATACTATACCAGGCCTGCTTGAATCCCCTGACTTTTTTGCTCCCATCACCTCAGCTGGCACACTGTTCCAAGGTTCCACCACCCTTTCTATAACTAAATACTTCCTCACATCTCTCATGAACCTCCAACTTGCTAATCTCCATTTATGTCCTTGGGTCCATGAGTTGGTGTCCATGCTAAATAATTCCCTGCAGTTCACTTTATTAATTCCTTTGAGGAACTTGAAGGTCTCAATCATATCTCCCATCTCCCTTCTTGCTTCCAATGAGTATATAATTAATGCCTTGAGGTGCTCCTTGTAGGATCTACTCTGCTGTTCCTGAATCACTTTGGTCACTCTGTGCTGCACTGTCTCCAACCTATCCCTGTCTTTTCTGAGGTGAGGACTCCAGAACTGGGCACAGTACTCCAGGTGAGGTATTCTCAGGCATCTGTACAGGGGGAAGTATTACCTCTTTTCTTCAACTATCTATCCCCCTCCCAATATATCCCAGCATCCTGTTAGCCTTTCTATGTAGCTGGCTAGAGGTACTGTGGGTTACCCCAGAGACAAAGAAAGGGGCAGTTATGCATACAGAGGAGTGCTCTACAGACTTCCCACACAGGGAGAGGTAGTGAATAAGGAAATGATGGATAACATCAGAGAGATGGCTAGCAAAGGGGAGGTTTTGCTGGGGACCTGTGGACAAGCGGCCATTACACTGTGTGGTTTGGGGTCAGAACTGGAACAGAAATTAAGCACATGAAAACAAATGACTTGTTCTTCAGAAAGGCAGATTTCAGGAAAATGGGAGAGTGCCTTGGTAAAGCACTAGCAGGAATTAGGAAATTGGAGGGGGTAGAGGAGATCTGGGCAGAAATAAGGAATGCCATCAAGAACCTGTGTGTCAGATTACGAAAAACAGAAGGAAAAAGAGTCCACTATGGTTCTCTAAAGAAGTAGCAACAAAAGTAAAGGCAAAGAAATTAGCATTCAAAATATACAAAGCAATGCAGAAGGAGGAGGACAGAGAGGGTTATCTGGAGAAACTAAGGGAGGTAGGAAAGGCAGTTAGAAATGCTAAGGCACAGATGGAGAAGACCCTGGCCAAGTTGATTAAAAAAGGGGATAAAACATTCTTTAGGTATATAATTGAAAAGAGAAAGAACAAAGCAGGGATAGTAAGACTAAAAGAAGAGGGAGAGAGTGAGTGGAGGAAGACCAGAAGAAAGCCATTATATTGAACAAGTATTTTTGTTTGGTATTTACAAGACAGGGGTTGGGTGACAGACTGCAGTTAGAAGTAAAAGGTATTAATGGAAGGGAGATAGATACTAGCCCATTTGCAGAGGGGAGAGTCATCAAGGAACTAGAGAAACTAAAGGAGGATAAGGCAATGGGACCAGACGGGGTGCATCTCAGGATACTGAGGGAACTTAGGAATGAACTCACTGTACTCCTGACATTCGCATTCAACTGATCACTAAATACGGGGGGTGGTACCAAGGGACTGGAAGAGGGCAAATGTGATTCAGCTTCACAAGAGTGGGAATAAGGAACAGGCAGGATACTACAGACCAGTAAGCCTGATATCAGTGGTGGATAAACTTATGGAATCACTTCTAAAAGGGTTGATTGTAGAAAACATTGTGGCAAATCGATTGCAGGACCCAAGGCAACATGGGTTCATCGGCCGGGGGGGGTATTGCCAGACAAACCTGACTGATTTCTTCGACTGGGTGACAAGGGACATGATTCAGGGAGGGGCAGTGGATGTGGTCTATTTAGACTTCAGTAAGGCTTTCAACACCTTTCCACATAGAGGGCTACTAAACAAGCTGAGCAGCATGGGAGGGAGGCCAAAGGTGGTAAAGTGGGTACACAACTGGCTGAGTAACCAGAGCCAGAGGGCGGGGGTTAACGGGTACTCTCAGTGGAAAGAGAGATAACAAGTTGGGTACCACAGGGGTCAGTTCTGTGACTAGTCCTCTTCAATATCTTCATCAGTGACCTCACAAAAGGGCAGGAAGGGGAAAGTATGCCTGTTTGCAGATGACAAAAAAATCTGCAACAGAGTGGACTTACCTGGAGGGGTAGACAAAATGAGGAAAGATCTAAGTAAACTGGAGGGATTGTCAAGGTTTTGGCAGCTATATTTCAATGCTAAAAATTCAAAATTATTCACGTAGGGCACAGGAACCCAAGGGCATCATACCAATCGGTCGGGTGAGTTGAAACAACAAAGCAGGAAAGGGACCTGGGCATCATAATATCAGATGACATGAAAGTGGCAAGGCAGTGTAATAAGGCACTAGAAAAGGCTAATAGAATGCTGGGGTGCATAGGGAAGGGTATCACTAGTAGAAAGGCTGAGGTGGTGTTATCCCTATATAGACCAATGGTGAGTTCCCACCTGGAGTACTGTGTCCAATTCTGGATGTCCCAGCTCAGGAAGGACATAAATCAGGCAGAGGTGGTACAGAGGAGGGCAACCAAGATTTTGCATGGACTGCAAAAGAAGCACTATGAGGAAAGACTCAAGAAATTAAATATGTATTTTCTAGAAGATGGAAGGGAGGGTGGAGACATGATAGAAACATTCAAATACCTTAAGGGTATCAATAAGGTACATGAAGGTGACATTTTTAATAGGAAAATATGCTCAAGAGCAAGGGGCATGATATGAATCTGGAAGGGGGAAGGCTCTGAGGGGATGTGAGGAAGTACTTCTTCATGGAAAGGGTGGTGAACACCTGGAACAGACTACCAGCAGAGGTGGTAGATACCAAAATGGTAGCAGAATTCAAATGCATGGGACAGGCACATGGGAATCTTAGTAACTGGAGCTGGAGGGGGAAAATCTACAGATCAAGTAGGGTCTGCAGTGACACATTAGGCAGGTTACTTTTTAGGGCGGACTAGATTGGCCAAGGGGTTCTTTTCTGCTGTCAATTTCTATGTTTCTATTTTGTTGTACTGACTCATTTGTTAAGTGAGTTACTGATGATAACGCCTAGATCCCATTCCTCATATGTACTGCTAAGTCTCTTCCTTCCCATCCCATACTCTGCCTTGTGGTTATTTTTTCCTAGGTGAATTACCTTACACTTTTTAGTGCTGAATCTTAACTGCCAAACCTTTAACCACCTCTCAGGCTTTTGTAGGTTCTTTTACATATCCCTTATTTATTTTTCACTATCTACCCTCCCACATAGTTTTGTGTCATCTGCGAAGAGATACAACCTGCCATGGATTCCTTCATCAATGTGACTAATGAAGATGTTGAAGAAGACCAGACCAAGGACAGATCCATGTGGAACATACTGTAGCTCATTACCTCCCTCCCCACTGATTTAAGCCCATGTACCACCACCCTCCACTGCCTCCCCTGCTAGCCAGTTATCTACCCAGTACACTAGAGCTTTACATGCACACAGGTCTTCCATCTTCTTAAGAAATTTCTTGTGCGGTACTGAATCAAAGGCCTTGATGAAGTCAAAGTACAGCAGCTACACCATGTGGCCCTTATCTATCTCCTTTGTCGCCCAGCCAAAGAAATGTCTCAGGCTGGTTTGGTAAGACCTTCCTGCCACAAAACCATGTTATTTACTGTCCTGAAGTTCATTGCCCTCCAGACAGTCTATGAGGTCCTATTTGATCAGAGATTCCATCAGCTTCCCCACAATAGAGGTTAGACTGACAGACCTGTAATTCCCTGGTTGCTCCATATCCACCTTACAATATGTAGTGGCACAATGTCTGCCACCTTCCAATACCCTGAAACTTCCCCAGACCTGAGTGAGCTATTGAACAGCCCAGTTAGTGGTTCAGCCAGCTCTGCTGACAATTCCCTAATTATCCCTGGATGCAACCCATCTGGTCCTGGGGCCTTGTCTATTCTAAGGGCTTCTAGCCCTTTCAAGACCCTTTCACTAGTAAACAATGGCTGACACATTTCAAGGACTCCCTTTGTGGCTGATTTGATGCTGCCCTCTGGCATGAACCCGCATTCATCCTTAGTGAACACTGGGCAAAAGTATTCATTCAGGACAGCAGCCTCTTGCCCATCCTCCTCTGTCACCCTACCTCCTTCAACTAGCCATGCGATTTCCCCCCATATTCCTTTTTTCACAAATATAGCTAACAATTTTTTCTCCATTCTTGACTCCCTCCACAAAAATGCATAGTTCTGTGTCTGCTTTCGCCTGCCTGATGACCCTCTTTGCCTCCCCTATTTTTCTGAAGATATTACTCCCAGTTTGCTTCTCCCTGCCTTCACTTATATTTATCAATGGCCCTCATTTTGGCCCTAACTGCTTCCCTAACACTAACTGAGAAACAAAATGGCCCCTTAAACCTATTTCTCTTCATTACTGTTTTTGTACATGCCTTCAATGCCTTAAGGATAGTGCCCTTAAATGCCTTCCATCTCACCTCTACCCCTGCTAACTTTTCTCTGACCAGTTCCCTCAACCCATTGAAGTCCACCCTTCTAACATCAAGGACTTTGGTTCTCAATTGGGTCTTACCAACCCCAACAGCCAGTTCGAAACATACATAGTTGTGGTCGCTATTGCCTAGTGGTTTCCCCTCTCTCACAGCACACACCATCTCTGTGTTAGTGAAGCACCACATCAAGGAGTTCGTACTGCCTGGTGTGTTCCTTAACTAGCTGCACAAGTAGACAGTCCTGGAAGGCTTCTAGCAATGTCTGGCTCCTGGTATTTGTGGACACTGGGACTCCCAGTCAATCTCTGGCAATTTTATGTCTCCCACCACTATCAACAACTCCCTCATTGCTACTCCTCTTTTAAGCTCCTTCCTGAATTCTATGTCTTTTTCTTCCCCTTGACCCAGAGGCCTATAGACTACCCCAAAGTATATTTTCCTGGCTAAGACTGCTATGGGTTGCACCCATATAGACTCAGTTTCCCCAATGCTATCCCTAGTGCCCTGATCTTCAGGTCACTTCAATGCCTTTAATTATTGCTTACCCTGCATGTTTTAATATTGTAAGATGCCCAGAGCCTCTGGGATTGGGTGTCATATAAATATATTTTACTGTACCTACCTGCCTACCCTCCTCAGCTAAGAGGGTGACTCCTCCTCCTCCTCCACCTTTACTAGTTCTTTGATCCCTCCTGAACAATGTATATCAATGGACCACCAACTCCCAGTCATTTTCTGTTGCCCACATTTCTGTGATTGACACAAGATCCAGCTCAATATGTGCCCTCAGCACCTGGAACTTGCTGAGTTTGTTCCCTTGGCTCCTGGCATTAAGCTACACCCTTTACACTTGACCCCTGCTCTGACTCTGCTAGTGTCCATCAGCTTTCTTTGGTCCCCCCCATGTTAGTGACTTTGACTAGTTTTTCTTCTCACAGCTGTCCCTCCCCTTGGTCCTATTAACCCTACAGTTTTCTCTGTACCCTTTTTTCTGCTACTGTCCCCTGTGTGTGGGGGAGTACCATCCTGGATCCTCTTCTGTTCACCATCTGTTGTGCATCCACTAGACCTGAACTCCCCTGCAGTCAGTTTAAATGTCTGATACTGACATCAAACTTCTGCCCCAGTATGCTGGCCCCCTCTGTCATCAGGCAAAGACAGATGGCATCAGATAACTGAGATAATTTACAAGGTTTAGAAACTATCCTACACACTTTGAAAAGAGTCTAGTAGATCCTCAGTTGGTTCCATAACTCATAAGAGCATTTTATTAGATAAACTAATAATCTCAATATGTAATGATATCTTCACTAAATAATTCAAGGCTGTTCCAGTAATTATTCGTGCTCTTGATTAGCTCCTACAGATTTTTGGGAACAGGATTTTCTAGAGTTTTCTAATGGGGGAACACATTAATATGGCTGAATCCTGACCCAGGTCTCTCCAGACATAGTAGGCTGCTTATCAAATGTGTGTTATTGTGATTACTTTAATTATGAACCTCTGTATTGCTTACTATGTGACCGATTACTGATGTACTGTACAGTAATATGTAAGAAAAAGTTCAATAAACACTAAAATGTGAAGAAAGCAAAGCAATTTGGGGCTGACAATGTAGCCTAGAGGTTAGATTAATGAGCTATGAATGGATCTGGTACATCCAGCAGACCTGGGTTTGATTCCCACAACCTCCACGTGCATACTGTGTGGCTCTGAGCAAGTCACTTAACCCCCCCGCCAGTGTTCCCAGATCACCCCTAAAAACAGGCACTTGCGCTTATTGGGCCTTACCCAGTTACCAAGAGTAAAAAATTAAAAATTATGAAACAATATGAATTATAACATCTGGTAAAGGAGAAGGTCATCAGGCACTGTGGGATTCAAACATCAGAACTCCACTTCTTAAGAAAGTAATCAGTTACTTTCAGTGCTACATGATGTGTTACTGATGTATGTAGGGAAGATAATATACTGCACATCAGTTGCTGAAAAAAAAAATTCTCCTGCCTTTTTCATTGCCTGAGTTTCTGCATTTGATCAATGGAGACTGTGAAATAGCTTGGTGCTTTACCCATCACATCTTTCAGAAAGTAAGAAAAGTATGTGGATAGTTTTTCAGACAGCAGTTTTATCTATGTGACCATTGGATGGCCAGGAAAATTATCTAGTGACTTGTGAAATTTCATAAGTACAGATAGTGTAGCTTGTGGGTCACCGACTAGGTCACTATCTCGAAGAGAAAACCACGCAAGGAACACCGCATGGAATACATCATGCAGTGCACTAGCATGATAGGGTACACAACCTCACAAGAGAGATATGGTGTATGTGTGATTTTGTACCCTAATACACATGGGTGAGGAGCAGGAGTTATGCGGAGGTGAAGACTTCCCTTTGGGAGGTGGTCCAACGAGCTGCTGCCATGGATCAGTGGGATGAGCCACGGCAGTACAGGAGGTTGTTGTGTATCTGTGGACCGGGGCTCAAACCCCCATCCCAGATGTTTTGGAAACTGCATTGTGTGCTTTCTTCATTTTATTTCCCCCGCTGTGTTTCTTCCCGTCCCTGAGTTGATTCCCCTCCAGAGTTGATTACAAAAAACAGTACATGTTTATGTTGCCAAAATTCATTTTGGCAGTATGTCTGTGTGGCACTAATGTATCTGCTGAATTTACAATTTACATTACTGCACGGTAGTGTGATGTGAGATTATGACCCCGTGCCTGTGGGTCACTAGGTGTTCATTTAAACATTTGTCTTTTCATAGGTAAATGAATCTTACCATATCACTGGATATTGGTTGATGATTCAATGAATTTGACTTTCAGATATTAATGATAGAGTTATATTTAATGTATGGGGCACTCAGTGTCTCCAGGATGTTGGTGTATCCCTGTAACATACTGATCCCTTGACATGAGAGCTTTGTTGCCACCTTCATCAGCTGACTTCACTATGATATCCTTCATAACTTTAAATTCCTGAAATGCTTGCCAGTCAAGGGAGGAACTATTGCTATACCCACTGGATTGGGAGTTAGTATCAACAGTGCAGTGGAGTGCAGTTGCAGCAGCCACTTCGAAGAGTGGGGTTATTCTAGATGCCCTACAGGGGACATGCCTTAGACAACTAGTATTGGAGCCCACTCGAGAGGGAGCAGTCTTAGATCTGGTTCTCTCAAATGGAGATGAAGAGAGGGATCACAGATGTAGAAGTGGGTAGCCATCTGGGAACTAGCGACCATCGAACAGTATGGTTCACAATAAACACAGCAATAGAGTCAAGCCATACAAAGGCAAAAGTACTGGACTTTAGGAGGGCTGACTTTGCCAAATGGGTGAGTGCCTAAGGAATGCACTAGCAAATGGGCAGGAAGGAGGGGTGGAAGAACAATGGGGAATAATAAAAACTGCCATCACAGAGGTAACAAGCCTTTGTGTGAAGCAAATAAACAAAACAAAATGATGCAAGAAACCACTATGGTTCTCAAAGGAAGTGGCAGTGAAGGTTCAAGAGAAAAAGAAAGCATTCAGGAAGTACAAGGGATCACAGAAGGAGCAGGACAGAGAACTGTATCAGTTAAAGCAAAGGAAGCTGGAAGGCAGTCAGAACAGCAAAGGCCCAAACCGAGGAAAAGATAGCCAACTCAGTTAAGAAGGGGATAAAACCTTTATAGGTACATCAGGAGCGAAGGAAGACCAAGGAGGGATAGTGAGACTTAATAAAGGGAGGGATGGTGGGCAGAGGGTGACTGTGAAAAGGCAGAGATACTAAACAAATATTTTTGCTCAGTATTTACAAAGGAAGAGGGGGAGGTACCTAAAATAAACAGTAGAAACACTCTGGATACAGAAGTTGATACCAGCCCATTTACAGAAGAAAGGGTTCTGAAAGAACTCTTAAAACTGAAGGTGGACAAAGCAATGGGGCCCGATGGGATTCATCCCAGAATTCTAAAAGAACTAAGGGTAGAACTAGTGACACCACTGACTACCCTCTTTAACAAATCATGGGAGGATGGGGTGGTACCCGAGGACTGGAGGAGGGCAGATGTGATTCCCCTTCACAAAAGTGGGAGCAAGGCAGAAGCAGGAAACTACAGACCTGTTAGTTTAACCTCAGTGGTAGGGAAAATGATGGAATCACTTCTGAAGGAAAGAATTGTCAAGTATCTAGAGGCCAGAGGGGCACAGGACCCAAGGCAGCATGGATTCACAGTGGAAGGTCATGCCAGACAAATCTGATAGATTTCTTGACTGGGTGACCAAGTAGTAGATCAGGGAGGGCTGTGTACATGGCCTACCTAGACTTAGCAAGGCATTTGACACAGTCCCACACAAAAGATTAATATACAAGTTAGCCAGCCTGGGAGTGGGTCCCAAGATGACAGCCTGGGTAAAGAATTGGCTGGAGAATAGGACACAGAGAGTAATAGTAAATGGAGTCCACTCTGAAGAAAGGGAGGTTACTAGTGGGGTACTGCAGGGTTCAGTATTAGGACCGGTCCTCTTCAATGTCTTTATAAGCGACATTGCAGAGGGACTGGAAGGAAAAGTATGTCTCTTTGCAGATGACATAAAGATCTGCAACAGAGTTGATGCACAAGGTGGGGTGGAAAGGATGAGAAGGGACTTGGCAAGGTTAGAGGAATGGTAAAATGTATGGCAGCTTAGATCCAATGCTAAGAAGTGCAAGGTAATGCACCTGGGAAACAAAAACCCAGGGGAAGAGTACACAATGGGGGGTGAGATACTAACAACAACAAAAATGGAAAGGGACCTGGGGGTAGTCATATCAGATGACCTAAAGGTGGGCAAGCAATGTGAGAAGGCAGCAAGGAGGGTTGGGGGGATACAGGGATGCATAGTGATAGGCATCACAGTAGAAAACAGGAAGTTATTATCCCTCTGTACAGACAGCTGGTCAGACCCCATCTGGAGTACTGCGTGCAGTTCTGGAGACCCAATCTCCGCAAAGACATAGACAGAATGGAAGCTGTCCAGAGGAGGGCAACTAAAATGGTGCAGGATCTGCACCGGAAGACATATGAAGAGAGACTAAAGGAGCTTAACATGTATAGTCACGAGGAAAGGAGGGAAAGGGGGGACATGATAGAAACTTTCAAGTACCTCAAGGGAATCAACAAAGTCCAAGAGGGTAGCATCTTTCAAAAAAAGAGGTGTGCAAGAACAAGGGGGCACAAATTGAAGATGGGGGGTGGCTCAGAGGTAATTTAAGGAAGTATTTTTCACAGAGAGGGTTGTGGATGCATGGAACGGCCTTCCGGAGGAGGTTGTGAAGTCAAAACAGTGGTGGAATTCAAGCATGCATGGGACAGTCATAAGGCAATTCTAGGGGGTGGGGGTAGGAAGAAGTAGGCTGCTGGTTAACTAGGATCTGCAGCTTATCCATTAGGTAGGGAAATGGGCAGACTGGGTGGGCCAAGCGGTCCTTATCTGCCATCAAATTCTATGTTTCTATGTAGCAGGTTCACATCCTTCTGTACTAGCTGCTGAAAAGTAAACATAAGATGGTTAGTATTGTACATATGTTTGGAACATATATTGATTTGAGCCGAAAGTTATGTTTGATATTTTGGTGAATTCAGGGCTCCTACATGTATTTCAGTTGAGAATGAGTGTCTAATGTCAGATTTTCATAATCAAAAAAGAGGTTGCATTACTTAGATTTTAACACAACCAAGGTTGCTGCATCCTGTTCTCAAAAGAATGCCATTCTTGATTCTTTGTTCTACAGTTCACATTCTTATGAATTGATGATGTGGCATTCATTTCTTCACCCCAGTGTTTTATAGTTTTTGTTATCAATTGCTGATTCTCAATATAGGCCGAGATATTCAAAGGGGTTGCTCCTGGCACAACTAAATTGCACCAATGCAACCGAGTTGCACCAGAGCAACCCCAGAGATGCTCCCCAGGGCATATTGACAAGGGGGAATTGGGCAGCACGATTTCTGATGTGCTGTGATGCAAAGATAATGTATGTGGCACATCTCTGGGGGGAGGTGCCTGTGCATATGCAGCACATCCTGATAATCAGCCTAGGATGTGCGGTGCATCTGCTGGCACAACCCAGAGATGTGCCGCATACTTGGACACAAAGTTGAGCCCGTACTAAAAGGCTCAACTGCTAGCCACCCACAGGTGTGCTGCTGTATTGCAATGTGCAACACAGCTTCCACATGCCCCCAGAACACCATTCTCAAGCACCCACATATGTCCCTGGTAGTCCAGTGCTATCCCCTCCCCACTGGTAACTCCGATCGCCATATTAAAAAAATATTTAACAGCTCCCTAGTAGTCTAGTGGTACTCCTCTGCCCTCCTGTAACCCCAATCATGGTAAAATATTCATTCCAACCACCCTGGTGGTCCAGTGGTACCCACTCCCTGCCCATAACCCTGATTATGGTAATATATATGTTTGAACCACCCTGGTGCTCTAGGGGACCCTCTCCTGCCTGGTAACCTTCAATCACAGTACAACAGTATCAGTTTGATCTATTCTCAGGTCCAGTATTTCTCCTTCCCATAACCCGATCATAGATTCTGAAAGTTTCAGGCAGTCTGGGCAATTGACAACCCCACCGGTAGTTTTGATCACCAAACACTGGCCATCATTTCTTGGCTGGTCTCAGTGGTCCTCCACCTCCACCCACACAGGACCCCCATGGCTTCCCACTGAATGGAAGCTATTAGTGCTGCAGCTCACTGGTCCACACTGTGGACCAATGGGCTTGCAGTGTATACTGTAAGAGTCATTCATAACTTTGTGAATGCATGATGTCATTCACAAAGTTGTGAATGACTCTTACAGTATGCACTGCAAGCCCATTGATCTATAGAGTGGACCAATGAACTTGCAACACTTACTGTAAGCTGTCATTTGGCAGGCAGCTGTAGAGGTATGCCAGTGGGTATACTGCCTGCCAATGACCGGGGCAGGGAGCTGGGTGGGCTGGGGGTCCTGTGTGGGTGGAGGGACTACTAGACAACCAGGGACCGATACTGGTCTGTGTTTTTTGGCAATTGGGGTTACCAGTGGTGTGGGGGGGTCCACTAGACTACTAGGGAGCTTAAACAAGGAATCATAAGGTGATCAGGATTATGGACAGGGAGGAGGGAACCACTGGACCACCAGGGTGGTTTGAATGTATAGTCTACCATGATCGGGGTTGTGGGAGGGAAAGGGGTTACCACAAGACTACCAGGGAGCTGGCAAATATTTTAATATGGTGATTAGGGTTACTGGTGGGGAGGGGGGAACGATTGGACCACCAGGGCTCCTCCATACATATTGCTATGGGTTATCGAGGTTACAGAATGGGGTGGGAATACTACTGCAGTTCCTGGTACAGGGACCACATGCTCTGCAGGGTGCCAGTCACATTTCACTGGCCAGCCCTACATAACACATGCCAATGGGGCCATAATGACATGAAAATGGCCCCGTGTGTGCCATGCATGCATAATGGCCCCATTTGCATATCCACATCTGAATATATGGCAGTTCTGCCTGGCACAGCTCCAGTTGCACTGGCACATTCCCAGTCCAGGTATTCAGGCCTGTCTGAGGGATGCACTGGCATACTTTATTTGCATTATTTGCTTTATTCAGAAGAGATGCACTATGGCACATCTCTTTTGAATATATCCCTTAGTTGCTCCAGTACAACGCGTCACCACTTGCGCCATTGCCAGGCACAATTCTGAATATCAGGCCCAGTATGTTTATTCTCATTTTCAGATAAATCAGTGTTTTGCATATTAAAACCTACATCAAAGACCATTTCATCCCTTCTGATACTAGCCATAATTGGTTGTTGACTGGTATTTGCTTTTTGCAAACTAACTCTATAATGCAGTTTTTTGATATTGCTTATATTTGTCTGTGAAGGAATCAAATTTACTCTCAATTGGTGCAGAAATAAAATCAGGTCAGATGATAACTCATTATGTAAAATACGTAATATTTATTTTTTTCTCTCCTTCCTATTCTCTACTGAGCAAGATTGATATTCTTAACTTCAGGTTTTGTTTTTACCTCACCTATTTTATTTTCACCTGCATCCCTATTTGTTAGTTCTATTGCCTATATTTGTTGCTTGGGTCCCTAAAAAGGAGACTGTTCTCTCTTCGCTCTTATTATTACTCAGTCCATTTATTTTATGTCCTATAGAATTAGACTTTGGATGGTTTCTGTTATTAGATCAAAATCTGGATCTGCCTCTGCTTTTGGATCTGGCTCATTTATATACTACTCCCTCTTGATAGTCTTTATCACCATGGATACAATTATACAATTATTGTGTTTTATACTAAACACTTCTTTTTCCTGAGAGGTAACATTACATTTAAATTTTTGATCAAATTAAAAAATCGGGTTATTTGAACACCAGTATATATTGTTGCATTTCAGCAATTTTTGTTGCAATCTCATTCAAGTGAACAAAATATTTATCTATCAATGTTTCAGTTAGTTTAAAGGAACAGACAGTAAGGTAAGTCTGTCCTCCCAGTGTTTCTTCAGTCTGAATTACTCTGAATTATTAGTCAGTTTTTTTCCAGTCTATTTACTTGAAAATTGGTAACTGGGAAAGGCACATTAAGTCATAGCTCATTTCAAGGTGTCACTCAAGGAACAACAGAGGCAATAGAACTACCAAACAGAGATGCATGTGGACAAATATAAATAAATAAGAACGTTAAAGACAAAGCCTAGAGTTGGAATGTGCTTAATGGTTCAATATTTAATTAAAGTTGTACTTTAAATAAATATCCATGCATAGATATCTCTCTAACTTGACAAACACTGCTTTTATTTAAGTATTATCCATAACAATTTTGTTGTTTCTGTTTTTGGAGACAGAATAATTGTGCCATTCCAGTTTCTGGCAAATTAATTTGCTTGAATTCCTTCATGAAGAAAGTCAAAACATAAGAGTGAGTTGTACTGTAGATTTTCTCTCAAATATACCATAACACAAACCATTGATTCAAAGGTTAGTGATATAATTCTATTACCTGCCACCCTTCAAAAGTAATCATTTGTCATTTCTGAGTCTATGCTGGAAAACACTGGCTCCCTGTTCAGAAAAATGAAAAACGTCTTTAATAGCATTGAAATACATGCACTTGTATTCAAAGCGCAGGTGCCACTGTCAACTTCAAGGCAGAATTTTCAAACAGAGGCTGCTCACTCTCAAAAACTGATGGAAAATGATTCTATTCACATTAAAAAAGAGCACAAAGATTGAAAGCAGTCTAGAGATGCAGTAAATGTCTCCTGTCATACAGTAGATAAAAAAGTCCCTTTGTATTGGGACCCATTATCGCTTCATCAAGAGATCTGAAAGTTTTCTGCATCCTGTTTCTTTTTATAGTGACCTTGCCAAAATCAATACTGAATCAATTATTTAAACTTCCTACAATGGCAGGTTACATTCCAGAGAATTACTCATATATATATATATATATATATATATATATATATATATATATAGTACATAATCACAAAGAAATCAAGGTATTCTTAGTACGGAAAAAAAATGCCTCCATACAATGCCACAGGTAAGAAATTAAAGCCCAACAGAAAAAACATTTTTAAGGCTAGTACATGATATTGAAATAGAAAAAAAGTAACTACAAAATGCAGAATATATACAAAACAGAAAAAATAAGTGCAGAAACATTCAGTTATTGTAAATGTATAAATAATCTCTTCAATTTATACATTTTTCTCTAATAACTATAAATGATTACTCATCACTGGTGAGACACCACCTGGATTAAAGTATCCATTTCTGGATGCTACACCTCAGAAAGGATATAGACAGGGAGGAAACAGTCTAGAGAAGGGCAACTAAAATGGTGCAGAGGTTGCAGCAAATGTTTTATGAAGAGAGATTGAATTATCTCAATATGTACTCCCCAGAACCAGATGAGATTGTGAAGGGACATGACTGAGACATAAAAGTACCTCAGTAGTAAACAGATTGCAGGAGGGGAGTTTCTTTCAAATTATACAGAGCTCAAGGATGAGGGGGCATGCAATGGAGCCTGGGAGGTTAAGAGGGATGTGAGGAAGCACTATTCCACTGAAAAAGTTGTACATGCCTGGCACAGACTGCCACTGGAGGAGGTGGAGGCAAAAATAGTAAGGGGCTTCAAGCATGCAAAGGAGAGGCATAGAGGAATATTATGAAAAAGGCAAGGAGGAGGGAGTGTCCTCAGAGACCAGTTAGGGTTTGTAGAGACAGAGTAGGCAGTTTCCATCTGGGCAGATTTGGTGGGCCAAGCTGTCCTTTTCTGGCCAACAAACCCTATGTGTCTGTTTCATTCAAGGCTAAGAAAAACATTAATGAAAAGACATAAATATTAAGCACAGAGTCTAACTGGTCCACCTGGATACCTGGAAACTTCCAGGTGGGCCCACCGCTGTTGAGCAGCTGACCATGTTCTAAAGTCTGGAAATATTTGCATTTATCATCTATTTTCAAATTGTATTTAAGGCACTACAAGTAAAGAGATGCATATATAGAGCTAGTGTGTCAAATTGAGCTATAATACTGACATGAGTGGGTTACCCTGACCCCTTCCCAATGAATTTTCCATGTGGTCCCCAGTATCCACATTCCATGCTGACCCCTGGATCCCCAGACAAATCCTAACTAAGCAGGTACATTAAAGTGGTAACACATCTGAATGAAGTAAAGGTATCACATTCACTTCTAAAATGCTGAAATACTAGAGTTTACATGTTAATTCAGCAAGTCCCACATAAGAAAAGACTCCCAACCATAAATATTTACAGTAGTAGCAATTCATAATAAATTCTCAAGCAGAAATAATAGAAGAGCTTGTGATAGTAATCATGAATATTTACAATACTTAACTAGTTAAATTTATTAGATTGATAAGATATGCAAATAAAGTGGGCTATACAGGTTAAAGGGGAACAGAATTGTATATCATGGAACCATGGTAGCTCCCTTCAGTGTGTACCCCTCAGTTGGAGGTAATGAATCCTGTCAAGAACAAAGTACTTTTTCAGTAATATGAATTCTAACATCTAGAGGAATGAGGTCAGAGGGGGTCTATGTAATAACGGCAAACACCTCTTATCGTACAGTCAGACAACCCTGAGGCACAGGACAACGGTGCCAGGAGATTTTTTTACTGCTTTCTGTGGGGGGGCTTCCCCCCTGCACCCCATTAGGGCTTTTGCCCCGCACCCTCTACTTAAGGATTCTCAACTCCAGCAGGGTGCATGTCGGGGGGGGCTAAAGCAGCAAAAAAAATAAAGGTTCTGGCCAGGCGCAATAAAATCACACCAGCACCCAGACCAGAACCCGGTATCTCACCCACCTTAACCACTAGGCAAGCTCTGACACCGCGACACAGCTCTGCCATCCACCACAGCACCACCCGCTATGGCCCCTCCGCCCCATCCCATGCTTGCCTTGCTCGCCCCCACTGCATGCATACACATAGCAACATCCTGTCACCCACTTCGCCCACCTCCTCATCTGGTCACCCCCCATCACCATGAGGGATTGCACCAGGAAGGAGTCACCATTACAGATGGTGCCATTCCCCATGCACCCACCTCATGGGTTACAGGTCAGAGGGTACAGTGGGGTTAAAAACAGAATTCCACTTCTCAAGAAAATATTCAGTTGCTTACATTCATGGCAACAAACTCTATTTAATGCATCAGTTATGGTTGTTCCACAGTGACAAAAGTGAGGAAATTCGGTGTTAGGGTTGCCACCCCTAGCACCCCATGCCCACCCCGTCCCCATCAACAGCCATCAGGGTGTGCGTTGAGGTCATTGGCCCTAACTCTCACCCCATTCCACGTGTAAATAAGCTGAGGCAGTGCAGTACAGGAGAATGGGGTTGGAGTTAAGACCGATGACCCAACCGCACACCTTGATTCCTGTTAGTGGGGACGGGGTAGGCATGGGGTGCAAGGGGTGGCAACCCTAACACCGAATTTCCTCCCTTTTGACACTGTGGAATATGAGAATATGCACTATAAATAGTGAATGAAATGTCGTGGTGGGACCATGGGGCCCTTTGGACCCAGCACTCCCACCATGTGATTTTTTGTCTCTTCACTGTGCAAAAACTGTATGACCAACTGAAGTGAAAATTGTTAAATGAAGACATGTACCATGGCACACCGTGAGCCCAGAATTGTGTGTACATCCGTTCAACAGTTGCACAGCGCCATGAGCAAACAACGTAACATGCACAATTCAGCAACTGTAAGAGCCAGTGGCCCAGAAATTGGCACAGTGAAAGATGAATTATGAATCATTGTACATTCCAAATGCCAGGCAAATCGGACACACAGTTCAGAAGTTATTGAAGCACAATGAAGCAAATTTTCATTCATTGGAGTGGCATAATTCCACACCTGTTAATGTTTTACACACAAAACCACTGTAAGGCACCTCCATGCCACTAGGGCTACCTACACTATAAATTTAAAGTCAGTAACACAACGCAGAACACTATGCACAAAATGTTAACTGCATCATGCAGTATCTCCACAGGTAATTATTTTTCAAACATGTAAGTAACATAATTCACATCTCCAGGACATCCACTCATCATCCTCCAAATTTCATGTGAAAAGACCAAACCGTTCCAGAGATATTCAATTTTTATGTTTATGTACCTTTAAGAAGTCTTCCACCACAAAATGGTGGAAATCATGGCCACAAATGCACTAAAATGGAGGCCCTGGCAGCTGAATAATCAGTAAATGTGAAGCGGGCCAACTTCAAATGGCCATAACTCTGGAAAGGAACAGTTTTTCAACAAACAAATTCTGGCATGTTCCATGAACAAAGGTTTTTCTACCTGCCAGGTTTAAGACCAATCAACCACACACTGGGTGTGCTATGTTCCATGGAAGACAGTGCAGAAAAATAGCACTGCACTGCACAAACACAAAAATACAAACAGTAATGTTAACGCAAACGGTGATGGAAACAGTGAGGCAAAATAAAATAATAATGCAAACGGTAACATAAACTCAAGCGTAAATGGTAACGCACAGGGTGACGCAAATGTAAACAATAACGGAAATGGTAAAAGAAATACAAGTGCAAACATTAATGAAAACAGAAATGGTAGTGCAAACAGAAACGCAAACAGTAATGAAAATGCAAATTGTAACAGAAATGCAAACGGTAAAGGCAAAATGGCAACACAGAAGGAAACAGTAATGCAATCGACAACAGAAATGCTACCGAAAATGCAAATGCTAAGGCCAACAGAAATGTAAACAGTGACGAACACGCAAACAGAAATGGCAACGCAATTGGAAATGCAAACTGTTACAGTAACACCAACGATGGAACAGTAACAGAAAAGGAAATGCAAATGCAAGCGTGTATGCAAATGCAAATGGTAACACGCCTCGTCATGGTAACACAATTTGAAATGGAAATGCTTACAGTAACACTGACGATGATGCTAAAGGAATCACAAACACAAACGGAAATGCAAATGGAAGTGCAAACGCAAATGGTAATGCACACTGTGACGTAAAAGGAAATGCAGATAAAAACAATAATGAAAATGCAAATGGTAACAGTAACGCAAACACAAATGCAAATGCAAAGGGTAACGCACATGGTGACATAAACGGAAACGCTAATGCAAATGATTAGGGAAAGAGAAGCGGAAACGCTAACTGTAACAGTGACGAAAATGCACACACTTTTTTTCCCAAAAAGGTATTCAGAAGCACAGTGAATACAAAGAATGTATGCATAATAATGGCCCTAAAAGCAGAAAATGAACACTTTGAATACTAAATTGCTTATATCTCAGGAACCGCACAACGTAGAAAACAATTTAAAATCTCATATTATTTATGAGGTTCCTGGATAGTTTTGTACTTAGTTCCCTAGTGGGGGGGCTAAGAATTCTTCTGACGAAAAGTCCGTATCCCGAAGCATTTTCGAGATACGGGTCCAGAAAGGCATGGCAGATGCCATAATGTTAGCCTATGGGAAAAACAAACAAAGACAACAAAGGAAAAAACCGTGACAGGGGCCAGGTCGATTCGGTGCTCACCTAGAACAAGCAGCCAGCTTGTAGCGATAACCAGTAATCCAAAATGCAGGTGTCACTCGGGTCTCTCCTTGAAAGTATTGCAGACAACCAAGCCAGTAACTAAAGTAGTGCTTTTATTCATGCAAGGAAGACTTGCTTTAAGTCGAAGCGCTGGGTGAGGGAGTCCGCTGTTGTTTGGTACTCCTTGCATGAATAAAAGCACTACTTTAGTTACTGGCTTGGTTGTCTGCAATACTTTCAAGGAGAGACCCGAGTGACAACTGCATTTTGGATTATGGGAAAAATCAACAACTTTGGAGGCTGTAACTTTGCAACCCTCTAATGTTTGTCACCAAACCACCAAAAGGCACATCGGTGGGATCTTGGCTTTCTTCCCTTCAAATTTCAGCCCAAAAGACCAAACCTTTCTTTTGCAGCAGGGTGGCAAAGATTTCTTACTATTTTGGGCATAGTGTCGCAAAGTAGCATCACAAATCACAACACTTTCACAAATAAAATCACTAAAGTGTTGCATATGTGACACTACTTTGTGACGCTACTTTTTACAAAAATTTAAAAAACGTATTTCTGGGGTGTTTAACCCCCCGAAAAAAAAATAGCTAGCATCCTCAGGGCTCAACTAGGTGAACACAACAAGAATTGTGCTCCTAGAGGGTCCCAAATTTAAATGCCAAGCATTTCTGTGACCACCAACTGAAAACAAGATGGCTAATTTGCAACACTATAAGGGTCATTTTCGAAAGTAAAATGTTCATTTGCGACACTTTCGTATAGTTTGTTAACTTTTCCCATTGACTATAATGGGAAACTTGTTTTCTGAATAACTTTTGAACCGTTTAATATTTTTTCACAAAATCTTTGAAAGGCACATCAGGGACCGAGGCCGCATGTTCTCTGAAGGGCTTGGACTGGTCATACAAACTGTGTGACCTGTAGGCACATGCAAAGAATGTGCAAAAATGTATAATCTGTGCATTTTTCGGTGCTCTATAGCTCTGCAACTGTATATTCAACGGTTACAAAACTTGGCAGATCCAGAGATCCATGGTATCAGACCTGGCATTCCAAGGTTTAGGCAAATCTGTCATATGGTGGCAAAGTTATTAAGCTGCCAAATTTCAGATTTAACCTTAAATGGGGTATTCAACCCTAACTATAGTGGCACTACCATGCTACTATTATATATATATATATATATATATATATATATATATATATATATATATATATATATATATATATAGATAGATAGTGAAGGTACATCAACTATAAGAATAGAGGAATCATGCCATTTTAGAACATGGATTTTATGCAAAAGATCTGTATGGTCCTGGAGGTAGGTTGGTTCCCTAACCATTAAAACGTATCTGGTAGACATGCCACAATTAGCTGCAATAATTCATATTCCTTGCTGACCTCAAAGCTTTTTACACCCTATTCGTAGTCTGCTTTACCCCATTCAAATTAAGGCTAATGAGAATGGAATGTATTGCAATATACTGAGAAATATATGCTGATGTATGTCAATACACTGATAAATATATTTACTCACTAAAATATATTTTTACAATATATTTTAAAATACACGATAATAATATATTTGTAATGCATGCGAGTCCAAACTATGTGGCAATATATAATACATTGTATTTCAAAATATATATCACCTCTCCTCAATATGTTTATAACTTATGTAATGCCTTAGATTGTGCAGTGTATGTGAAATGTATTAAAGAAATACATAATGTAAAAAACAAAAACAAGGCACTGCGTCAGCATGTGGTCTAAAAGCAAAACAAAATGGTTATATTAAATGCACGCTGAAAATAGAAAATAGGTTAAAAATCTATGTTTCGACCTTGGGTCTTCTTCAGGAACTATCTAAAAGAGAAAAAAAAACAAGTTAGTGTAGAGGAGAGGTAAAATGAGAGAGATATATATGTGGAGAAAGAATAAAGGGGAGGCTCAGCGAGAAGAAGTGATAAATGGTAAGATTAAGACAGAACTGTGAAACAAAAAGGTGATGATGGGAAAGATAAGCATAATGGGAGTGAAAGAGCTGGGGAAGTTCCCAGGTGGGGACTAATTAACAGGGCCTAGTAAGAAGGCTGAAAGGTGACAAATGTGTGGGAAGGAGACAGAAATGGAGACTTATGGTGAAAATGAAAAATAAATTAAATGAGTACAAAAACAAATAGACTTTAGGGAAAAAAAAGGGATGGCTGAAAGATGTTAAGTCTATCATTTAAACCAGAGGGCTGCTGGGAGCCAAGGCGGATGATCAGCTTGGCTTCCATGTTTTTTCTATAGTCAGGATCCCAGAAGCCCTGCTGAAGGACACAAACAGAAAGGTCATTGACATTGTGGTCCCCGGAGATAAAGTGGTATACAATGGGTTTAGCAGTTTCACCATTCCTGACCGCTCTGTAATGTTCCCTGAAATGGTCAGCAAGACGCCTACCAGTTTCTCTGACGTAAATAGCTGTACACTTCCTGCAAAGAATACAATACACCACATTAGTGGAGGTGCACCTGTAGGCTCCCGAATCTCGGTCACACTGAAAATAAATTTGCAGGTGTAGCAGCGAGTCCTGTTGCAAGGTTTGGTATCTGAGAGGGAGGAACTGTTAGGAGTAGGTAGGCTGCTTTTAACCAGGAGATTCCGCAGGTTAGGTGGCTGGCGGTAGGAGGCAATAGGTGGTTCTGTAAAGGAAGCACCAATGTTAGGGTCAGTTTGCAAAATGGGAAAGTTACTAGTGATGATCCTGTGAAGAGAAGGTGTGCTCTGATGGAAAGGAAGAACTAGTGGAATTCATCGTTGTTCTTGTGTGACAGTATCCTTCCTGCGGGGGTCAAGGTTACGGGGCATGTTACTGACCCGGGAGAGTGCTCTGTCCACTGTGCTTTTAGGGTATCCCCATTTGATAAAAAACTATGCATTATTTGGTTCTGCTCAGCAAAATCATCCTCTTCACTGCATAACTTTGTTAAAGAAATACATATTAGCCAGCTCCATGATGCCGAGTGATGGGAGTTTGCCCAGCAAGCTGGTGAACTAGGTTCATGTCCCAAGCCCAGACATCAGGTGTGGAATGGCAGTGAGGGAGATATAAGCATCTTATTGACTCTTCCTTCCCAGTAGTCCTACACCAAGGTGGGCCCTGTTGGTGGCTTGAGGGTTGTGTTCATGGCTGCGTTAGCCTCGTTACATTGCCAAGAGTGTTCCCTCAGGACTCCACCACAATTTGAACATTACGTGGTGGTGGGGGGGGAAGGGGTCGGGGATGAAAACAGGAAAAATCAGACACTCTGCTGACCAGATGGTGGTGGCTGGTAACAATTTATTTATGTAAGTCTTTGTTAACCTGTAAGTGCACTGATCCAAGGGACCATTTTCAGGCACAACCCGGGCCACACAGGTGGCAGTTATAGATGTAGTGACAAGTTATGCAATGAGTACAAGCTATGTGGATATACAGACATCATTGGTGAACAAAGTGGATATACAGACATCATAGGTGAACAGAGAAAGTGACATAGGAAAGTAAAATTAATGAAAGGCTGAAAAAAAACAATCAATTCATCATGATAAGCAACAATCATTATATAGCTATTTACTGAGGATAAGTGGCCACTGCAAACTAATGCATAATGTAAACAAAAATCATACAAGACAATAGCCAAGTGGAAGAGCCAGAGAAGCAGGTAGTGAAGGATGTAAGACAGGAGTCCAAAGAAATGAGAAAAGGCAGGGGAGGCCAAAGCAGCCCAAGAGGGAAATGTCAGAAAGGTATGGGTGTATCCAAGCTAGCAATGGCATGTGGTTTCATCAAGCAGCCAGGATTTGAGATGTGTCTTGAGAGTTGCATTGGAGTCCAGAGAGTGGATGGGCATGGGGATTCTGGTCCACTGGGAGTAGTTACAGATAATGCTCTGCTACTCATAGCTGAGGAGACTTTCAAGATATCCAATGGGGAACTGAGGATGCATGCAGACACCTCAAGGGAGTTCTGGTCTTGAGGAGAGATGTATAAGGGGAGGCTCTGCCATGCCTGATGGGGCTGTCCAGGAGGCAGCCAAGCTCATAATCAAATCTGCAGTGTGTGGAAGCCAGTCAAGAGTCTGGTAGAGGTGGCAGTGGTGAGTGGAATATGGTGGCAGGAGAGTGAAATGACATATTATGTTGTACATTGGAGCAGAGGTGCACACTCAAGGCTGAGGATGTGTGTGAGTAAATAGGGGAACAGCAGTCAGTCAAGAGTAGCAGATTCCCTTGGGCAATGACTTTATGGGTTTCCCTGGTCAGGAGTGACTTTATCTTATAAGCCACACCACGTTTCTAGTTAATATGGCAGAAAACAGAGGATATATGGTTGGAAAAGGAGAGGGATGGGTCCAGGATAACTCCCAGATATTTGAAAGTTAACTCATGTTCAAGTACAGTGTCATCTGGTGAGATTACTGAGAGGGTGGATCCAGCCTTGGTGACCTTAGATAAGAAGGGTTTAGATCCAAATAGCATGGATTTAGTTTTTTAGCATTAACAATTAGGTGATGTGAGTGGAACCAGGTGTGCACTGCAGAGTAGTTATTAGATAAAGCCCTGGATATGGGAGGAAGTGATCTTCCCTCCGTATAACTGCTTGGTTAGGCCACACTTTAAGTACTGTGTGCAGGTTTGGAGACCACACTTAGAAAGGGTCATTGCATTCCTGGAGAGGGTACAAAGGAGGGCAACCAAAATGATCAGGTCTTAGGGGATAGACCTATAGGGAGAGGCTCGAGGAGCTCAACATGTACACCCTGGAGGAGAGGAGGACAGGGGGACATGATAGAGGGCTTCAAGTTCATAAAAGGGGATGTTCCAAAGGAAAGAGAGGGGGTAACTAGAGGGCACGGGTTCAAGCTGGAGGGTGAGAGACTCAGGAGAGAGAGGAAGAGGTGTTACTTCACTGAGAGGGTGGTGGAACCATGGAATGCGCTGCCCAAGGTACTGGTGAAGGCAGAGACTGTGGAGGTGTTTAAGAGGAGCTGGACAGGTTTAGGGGGAGAGGAGGGTTGACAAAGTCCCAATACAAGGGGAACATCTTGGGCGGGGGATAAAGAAACCCAAGAAGGTAGGGGGAACAGCAAAGTTGGTGCCCAGTATGGGAGCTGTCAAGCAGACATGAAAGACCATTGGGCCTCCTCTGCTGGCTTTTTAGTATGTTAGTATATATTCTTGAGAGCCTTGCCACTAGTGAAGATGACAAGGTAATCTGTAAATATAGGGCATCACAAGTGAGACAGTTGGAGGGGAGAGAGTTTATAAACAGGGAGAATAAAAGTGGGCCTATGATGGAGCCCTGTTTACACTGGTAGTGACTTGAGAGGGTTAAGGAGGTGGGAGGTCCAACACATACAGACTGAGACTTTCTAACCACCACATGGTCTCAGTAGAGCAGCTAATGGTGCTGAGGGAGGAGAACAACAGGGTGTGGTTGACCAGGTCCAAAGCTTTAGACAGATCAACAAAGATGACACCTGTTGCTCTTTCAAGGTCCATGTTCCTAAGAATATGACTGGTAAACAGGGCAAAGGCAGATTTGGTGGAGTGATGTTTACAGAAGCTGTGTTGCTGTCTGGACAGTTGGTTGTATGTGTCAATATAGTTATACAGTTGCCGGTGGACAATCCTTTCCAGGAGTTTACTAAGGTGGGGTAGCAAGGCTATAGGCCAATAGTTATCTGGGGATAGCGGGTCACCAGTCTTACAAATCATTACCATGCTGGCATGCTTCCAAGTGCTGAGCACTGAGGAGGTAGTTAATGTCAGGTTAAAGAGGTAGGTGAGAGGTTTTAAGATGGCAGGTGATATAAGTTTAAGCATAGCAAGGAAAAGACCATTGTTGCCAGGGCTGCCCAGGCTAGGCAGGCTCTTCAGCAGTTTGGCAGTGTCCCTGGGGGTGATTGTCCAGAAGTAGAAAGAGACAAGTGGAGGAGTTTAAAGGGTATGGGTGGGGAGATGATCAGAGAGACCAATGGTCACCCAGGGTTGCAGCTTGCTGAGGAGGGAAGACAGGTCTGTGAATTTTTAATTGAAGGCCTTGGCCACAACAATGGGGTCGGTCAGACATCTGGAAGGAGTGTCAAGGTGAATAAAGGGGTTATGAGTGTGTGGGCTGAGTGATAAGCCGATCTTGCCCTAGGAGCGATGTGGGTCACCAAGACTGTCCCTTTATTTGCCCTGAAAGAAGGCAAACTTTTTTGCAAGGGCTGACTATTTACAGAGGTTTTGTAGCTGCTAGTATTTGTTCTAACGGTCGGGAGGAGGGGGATATTTTGTAGGCTGATCATAGCTAATCCCTGTCCCTCATCATGACCAGGAGATCTTTAGTAACACAGCGTATACAGCCAACCCTAACTTGGCGAGTAGTCAGAGGGAAATGATGATTTTGGAGACAAAGTAGTGTGGTTGAGAAGAAACTCAGCCTCAGATAAGTCAGAGAGGGTGTAGAAGACTGACCAGTTTATTTCTCGCACATCATTAAGGAGGTAGGGGATGTCTGAATGATTGAAAGTACAAAAGGAGAGTAGTTTAGAGGATGGGCACTTGGTCTTAGAGGCCCAGACCAGGTAGGTCAGGGAGTGATCACTAATGGCATTGGACAGAGTGCCTGATAGGAGCACCCTGTCCTCTCTATTGGTGATTACCCAGTCAAGAAGTGTATGGTTTTGGGTACTAGGGTCATGCCTGGTGGAGATGATGATAATTTGGACTAGGTTATGGAGCGTGAGTTGGTTAGAGTAATCAGATTCCTGAGCACCAAGCCAGTCCAGATTGAAATTCCCAAGGAAGATGGTGTCCCTGGTGGGGGAGAAGCTTCCCATCCCTTCAAGGTGGGCAGTGATACCAGCTGGGCATCTTGGAGGGGGTTTATAGCAGCAACCCACATATATCATTTTTGCTGCACCTATGGTCAATTCCACTAGTAGCCACTCACTGGGTGAGCTAGAGTCAGAGTGGAGGATGGGGGTAGTAGGGAGAAGCTCACAGATGTAGAGAGCCACCCCACCACCCCTTTTCTTATCAGGCCTGTCATGCCTCAGCAGGGAGTATCCTGGGAGATAGTAGGCAGCATCAGAGAGATGGGGTTTTTGCCACGTTTCAAAGATGCCTAGCACATGTGGCTTGTTTACCATTCTCCAAGAATTCCAAGAGTGCCCATACATAATCATCACCATGTGTCTGGCATTGCAGAAAGCCTTCAGCATAGTCTCCTTCCCCCTGTTCTCTAGGCCTGGGAGGGGGTCCACTTCAGAGAAGGGATACGTTGGGCTAACCACGCTGTGGCAGTATGAGGGGTGTGAGATGGTGACAGGGACTGGTGGCATTAAAAACTTTTCAAAATAACTTTTTTTTAACTTTTGTGAATGCACACATATGGTATCTTATTAGTATATTCGTTGATCACTGATTATTTTCTTCTACATCTTTTTTTATAAAATGTTCTTAGCCTGATCATTAAACTTTACATTTAATTGCTTTTTTTTCTTACTAGCAAGGCTAATGTAGTCTTATTTATATTAATATTCAAATAGCGTGTGTTATTGTCATTTACTTAAACATATAACTTTTTAAATGCTTTTTGCATGTTACTCCAGTGTTTTTTTTATTTCTGCAATGTACTACTCCATTTGTTCATAACATTTTGAGAATTTTTATGTTTCCATGGTAGAAACTCCTTGAAGTGTCACTGCATTTGCACCTGCAGGCCCTTCATCTAACCAGCTGTGCCCATCAGCCTGAACTGGATCCTTGCCAATGGCATGTTGTGGAGGCCTGTCAACCCTGACAGGTTTCACTCTTTGGGGAAGAAGACTTGGGTTCCTGGATAAATACTGAGTGTCTGGTCTGTGCACCTGTAGATGGGTTGCAACAGGAAGAGGTGATAAACAGAATAGTCCCCCCAAAGGTGTAGCCGCTTTGTGTCTGAGCATGCAATGTGGTGGTAATCGTTTGTCCTGTCATTTTAAAAAGTTATTCAGAAACTCATAATTTGAATAATATACATAAACCATCATCCGAACAGGACATCCAGACTACACCAGAGCATTGCTTGTGATAATTTCCACACAAATTGCGGCAATATTCATACATATTTTTTTAACAACATTACAAAAATAAACAAATAAAATAAACAGTCCATCACCCTCCTCCCCCATCCCAGTCCTTAAGAACTCTTACTTCACTCTCTGCTATAATTCCAATGCCTCCTCCTCCCCCAGCAATTAAAATTTCACAAGCTTTAAAACAAAACTTTCATGATGGACAACCAGTGCAGCCACCTCCAAAACTGGAATTTATCTTTAGCACTTTTTTTAAAACATTTCCCCCACTCCCTAACCATAGCAGCCCCCCTCAGCACTCAATGTTTCTTTAAAGAAGCAAAGGTACCCAACACAGCTTTTCCTCCTTCGCGTACCTTAAACAGCTCTTGCACTTCATTGTACAGTAAAACCAGCTGATCATGAACAGGCTGTCCCAAAGAAATAATCTACTATTGTGGGTTTTGAAGGACAGATATCGAAAAAAAAATGTGCAGAGTAGGATGAACTTGACATGTTAATCATTTTAAAACAATGTAATGAAGTAAGATGAACAGTGTCCTGGAGTCATTGTCAAGAATTGTGTAGTGTTTACAAAGTTTTTACTGTTGTGTGGCCCAGCATGATGTGTCCCTGCATCTTTCTCAATAATCAACAAATAATGAAATTTCATTTCTTCCTGTGGGATCCCTCATTGAAGTGAAATATTAAATTTAGTCTTAAAGCAGTAATTATTACTCTTGTAAGTCTAGTAATTTATCCTCAGAAAAATACTGCCTGTAGGAATACTTAATTCTAAGAAGTATTCAACTGTGATTGTTTTTTAAGAGTAAATTATTACTAAATGAATATTATTTTTCAGAAGTACAAATTGTTGGATAATTTTGAATGATAAATGAAGACTTTTCAATGTTTGTTTTATCCCATACAGAAAACGAAGGGTACATTTTCAGTTGTTTTATTCTCAAAGTCCCTTCATATTTCAGTATTCATAACATTCAACCATTCATTTTCCATTTTTTAAGATTACCCTTTATTTTTGGCTCCCAATATCCCTTCTAATACCCTTCAAATGACCCATAGTTTTGAGCAGCTTATTCTGAGCTATTCATGGTCCATTTTGTTTAACTCTAAAACATTAATTGTCCATTTTTTATCTTTCATTGTCAAGGCTGCTCCCAATATCCATTCAAATACCCTTCAAATGACCCAGCTTCTTTTGTTTGGCTGCTCAGCTTTTCTTTTACTGCTGTTTTCACATTTACTACAGATATCAACCAATAGTTGGGTGATAAAAACAAATTGCCAAATCCATGGTTTGACTAAGATTAACTGAGGGCAGAAGAAAGGGGATAAGACATTAGTCCATTATATATGGGGTAACATAAAACTAAAGTGATAAATGAGGCTGCGGTAGGGGAGAGGAGACGGAGAGAAGGAGGGGATAAAGATAAGGCAAAGATGAGAACAAATGTTTTTGTTCAGTTTTCACATGGGAAAAGGAGTCCCTATTGCTGGATTGTGCAATCAATCTGACAGGAGAGAGGGAGAGGGGACCAATGATGCTCCTACACCAAAGAAGGGTGCTACATGGTCTGAGAGCAATGAAAATGGAAAACTCTATGTCCATGATAGTAAGTTTGTTCGGGTGCAAATCCTAATTTGCCTGTCAAAACTGGGTTTTTTATTGACGTTCTATATTGAAAGGCTTGGTTAACTTGGGCAAACAGGGTTTGCACCAGGGCAAACTTTGGGTTCTATGTGATAATGGTTAGTGTACATTGCTAGGAAAAAAATGTCGATGTACACGCACGGCGAACACAATGTGGCGACACAGGATTGCTAAGTATGCAGGGAGTTGCGTCCTCTGAACATCTCCCCCAAATAAAGATTCTCAACTCCTGGGGGGTGCATGATGGGGGGAGGTGAAATTTGTAAAACAAAAAACACTGTACAATGCAAAAAGTTTCTACGCCATCCCAGACTCAAACCCTGCACCCCGCACTCCTCGACCATGTCACATAGTCAGCTTGGCAGCCTTCTGCTGCACAGCCTCCCATATACCTTTCCTCCCCTTCTGTCCCCAAATGTGTGGTTCCTGTTGTGGTTCCAGTCACCATGCCTGTCACCCTTTGTTACCCTCTCAGGGTACCCCAAAACACAGGCATTGAGACTGAGCCACCGTTATTGCAGTCACTCAATCTCAGTCGCCCTCTTGACTGGATACCCAAACTTTGGAAGGGGGGATGCAATGCAGATTAAGAGGCGGTGACTTGAATATTGGCACAGTTCAATATTCAGAGTATTTGCACTGCACAAGGATGTTTTGCATGGTCACCTTACACGGCACAAATACTGATGACTTAGACCACAACTTACTCCTGCGCAACCCAGGTGGTTGGTGGGGGAAGTGTGGCAGCCCCCCTCACTGATAATGTTCAAATACAACAGTGTCCCTGGTGTCCAGTTGTCCCTCCCCACACCAACACTCATACCTATTAGTTGGATACCCATTTTGTGGTGTCCTATGGTCCTTTGCCTCACCTGATCATTTGCCTGATGTACAAACAAAGTGTCCTTGGAGTCCAGTGGTTCTTCCCCTCACCTGATGTCCTTCCCAAGTAAGATAAAACTGCTGTCCCTTTTATAGTGGTCCCTCTCCCCTGCCCAATCCTCATCCTGGGTTTGACAATCCCCTACTATGATCATCATCCCACCACTGACTCATGGAATGCTATTTGCCCAGTATCATCCCCTCACAACACAGCCATGGCCCAGGTCACATGCACTGGTCACCTGCCCCCCCAGGCTGGCCCTTGTTTGTGCTTGTGGACCCTCCAACATGTGGCAGAGACAACAAAGACCCCCATGGTCTCCTCTACCTGTCTGTCGGTGCCATGGTGAATCAACAGCAAGTAGCATAGCCCTCTACAAACCAGTTTGGTCACCCGCCATCTGACTGAAGCTGGGAGTCTGCTGCTTATTTATAGGGACTGCCCTATAAATAAGCAGCACACTTCAAAATTCAGTCAGATGGTGGGCAGCCAAGGTGGTGTGTGGCAGGCTGTGTTGCTTGTGGTCAATTCACAAAAGCACTGATAGGCAGGTATGGGAGACCATGGGTGTGGGTTGTTGTCATTGGTGGGTGGGAGATTCACTAGCAGAACTAAGGTACAGGCTGGGAGGTGGGGGACTAGTAAATGTGAATGGGGCTGGGGCAGTGCAGTGGGGGGAATGACACTTTCCACCTGCTATCTCACAAATCAGTGGCAGAACAACAATTGTGGGGGAGGGTTGGTAAACCCAGGTTGGGGATCAGTTGGGTGAGAGGGACCACTAGACCAGGGACAATAGCTTTGTCTCACTCTAGCAGGGCATCAGGTGTGGGGAGGGACAACTGGACACTAAGGACACTTTGGTGAATGATTTGGTGGGAGATGGGACCACTGGACACCAGGGACACTTTGCCCATATGATGGGTGATCAAGTTAGGGAGGTACCACTGGACACCAGGGACACTTTGTCTTTCCATTTGGTGTTTTATTAGGTACAGGAGGGGCCACTAGACAGCAGGGACACTTAGTTCATTGGGCAGGTAATCAGGTGGACACCAGGGACAGTTTGTCCATCAGGAGGATGATCAGGTGGGGTGAGGGACCACTGTACACATAATCATTTGCACATAGGGCATTGGTGCAAGTTGGGGTAGGAACCACTGGACACCATGGAATAATTATTTCAACATCGGGCATGTGTGCAGGTGGGTGGAGGAACCACTGAACAGAAGTGCATAAATATTTCAGCATTGTGCATGGGTGTGGGTGGGAGAAGGGACCACCGGACACCAGGAAAAATTAGTTCAGCACAGGGCAACGTTGCAGATTGGAGAGGGATCACTGGACACCAGAGAATAATTATTTCAACATCGGGCATGGGTGCGGGTTGGGGAGAGACCACTGGACACCAGGGAAAGATTTATGTTTAAGATTGGGCTGGTGATCAGTGGGGAGGGTCACTAGTACCAGGAAAAGATTTATTTTTAACATCAGGCCTGGGGTCAGCAGAGGGTGCACTAGCAGCAGAGATAGCTCTCTGAGACCGAACAATTAGGGGATGGCTCTGTGCAATCCAGCCTTGCTTGCCATACAAATGAGCTCATAATGGGCATGTAAATGGCTCCTTAGCATCTTGCATGCCCAATTCCATCATTTGCATGGGTCTGTTTGAATATTGGAAATTTAGAACAAGTGCAAGCCATTGTGGCACCCTATTTAGGGAACCATGTCTGCCCTTCACTAAGTGGCTTAGTGCTGGGTCAGCATGGCCCTAGATTCAGTGGAACAGCACCAGTGAACTGTTCCACAGAATATATAATCTGTGGGCACCTGGGTGAGTGAAAGGCATAGTGCAAAGTTTGGCACTGTGCTTTGTGTCTCTTTGAATATCATGACCAATGTGTCCGGATGGTGAATATGTTTGGATTCCCTCACCAAGTCAAACACTAAATTTAGTATTAAAGCAGTCATTAATTTGTTTTTTAAGACTAGTTTTTGTCATTTTTAATAATAATAATAATAATAATAATAATAATAATAATAATAAAATTTATTTGGTTAAGCGCCTTTCAGATATTCAAGGCGCTGTACATAAAGCATAAGAACATCAGCATATCAATGCATACAATAAAATAATACAACAAATGTAACATATTAAAAATAACCAATTACGGTATAACAGGGAATGCCTTATCCCATAAAAAAGACTTTAAGGCCCTTTTAAAACTTTCCACCATTGTACTCTCTCGGAGCCGATGGGGCAGAGAATTCCAGAGGGAAGGAGCTGAGAAACCAAAGGCACGGGCTCCAGAGGACTTCAAATTTACCCTCAGAATCTCCAGCAACCCCTCGTCAGCCGAGCGAAGCTGTCTCAGAGGGGTGTAGGGCACCAGAAGCTCTTTCAAGTAGTCAGTAGTTAATTATCTTTGGAAAGTAGACTTTTGATTTCCTGATCTCTGATTGGCTGACACCCGTGTAAGGAGGGTACATTAACTTTCCATAGATGATAAGGGAAGCAAAAGTACCAAACCAAGTGTCCCTTTACCCATTCTAGTATCAGTGTGCCCAGTTTGCTAGCTAGTTGGCCAAAACCACCACACAAAATTTGAAACTGACGCCAATTTTTTCTCTCGCTTAGCAAGAGATCCTGTCCGCCCCCAGCAGTGCCTACTTTAGTGCCAGCTGCTACAAGAACACACACACACCACCTCTGACTGCATGGCTCACATTATACAATTGCAGCAAATAAAAGAAAATATATATTTTAAAACAAAAAAGCAAGCCATCTCTCTAATTGGCTTCTTATCACCATGGTCACCAGTGTATTTTTTCAAACCCGCACCACACCCCACTAAAGCCATTCCCCAACAACTACTATCGGGCAGTCTCCTCCCCCAGCCTTGTTGTAATAAGCACAAGCTACAAAAAAAAAACATATATTATATAAAATACCATTTCCACCCTCAGCAAGCACCCCTGCTCTTTCGAAAGCTGGAAAACCTAGTGAATCCTGTAAGCCAGCAGTGTCTCTCCTTCTCTGGGGAGTCCACCTTACCAGAATACCGCCACCGCTATTCTGCCTGGTTCTCTCTCATGCTGTCACATTTTAAACTGTATCCTGCTGAGTGCCCCTGCTCAAAAGCCCACACAGCAATATACCTCTTTTTTTTCCTCCCAGCTTGCTCAATCTCTGGTGCACTGAAACCCCAGGGCTGAAATGTTTATCAGCCAATTTCCCTCTTCCTTGCCTGACTCAGACACTGCCATTTATGCTCCACAGTGGGCGGCAGTACAGCACAATGGTTTAAGGCTCTGAGCTGCAAATCTGATGATATCCAGCAGACCAGACCTAGATTTGAATCCCACAGCTTCCACTTGCATGCTGTGTGACCCTGAGCAAATCACTTAACTTCCCTGTGCTCTCAGGTCACACCTGTAAAAAAGCTTTCAGCTTAGTGTACTACTCCTGGTTAAACAACTGAAAAAAAAAACAGCTGAGCCAATCCCTTCCTGCTCACACAGTATACAACAAAACACATTTTTTTAATGGGGGAAAACTGTAGAAATTATCCTATCACAAAACTTATGAGAAGGGAAACTGTAAAGTACTGAAACCAAACACAGACACAGTAAACTAATAACAAACATTTGTCAATGATGGATGTTTGCTTGCTGGTATTGGCATTTGTACTGCATGAGTTAGAGAGGTGCATAATAGGAATGGTAGTGAGGTATTGAACTAATGCCAAACCCCACCCCCACCCTGCAGAGACTGATAGGAATTGGGGTGCGCCCTTTGGTCATCAGCCATGATGCTCACGCCATTCCACTTCACCCCACCCTGCAGACACTGACAGGTGTCACGGTGTGCCTTGGGGTCTGTTGACCCTTACTCTCACTCCATTACATAAGGAGATGGGTGCAGTATAGGTGAATGGGGTGAATGTTCAGACCGAAGACCCCAAGGCATATCTCGATGCCTGTCAGTGGCTGCAGGGTGAGGGTGGAATGCCATAAGCATTATGGCTGACAACCCCAAACCACACTCCGACACCTGTCAGTCTGTACAGAGTGGGGCGTTACAGTTGGAAACCCTAATACCCTGGGCTTTTGATGGAATTTTCACTCTAAATTTTCAACATGGGCTTTGTGGGACCCCATCTCATGAGCAGTGGCACTATCATTTCGTTACTCAATCCTGAAAGGTGATTTTGCACAGTGAATGTGCTATTCAGTGCAACAGGTGTAAAAAGACATTTTGGGCAGGATGTGAAAAATGACATCTGTGCTGTTCATGAGTAGGTGTAAAAAAATGGCAATGTTGAAAATCTGGAGTGAAAATATGAAAAAGTGGTGAAATTAAGAGCATGCATAGAAATTGCATGGCACACATTCGTAATGTACTGTCTTATGGAATTTTTTCACAAACTTTTCAACATAGCCTTTTTGGGACCTCCCCTAATGAATAATGGCACTGTGATTTCATTAATCTGTCACAAAAAAATTATTTTGCACAGCGACTGCACCATTCTACGCCACAGGTACAAAAACGTGTTTTGGGCAGGATGCAAAAAATGACAGCTGTGCTGTTCATAAGGAGGTGTGAAAAATGGCAATGTTGGAAATTTGGAGTGAAAATATTAAAAATTGGCGAAGTTACGAGTGTGCGTACGAACTACACAATGCATACTCGTAACACAGTCATTTTTTTGAGTTTTTCACCAAACTTGCAACATAGGCTTTTTGGGATCCCACCTCATGAACAGTGGCGCTGTTATTTTGTTAATTGGTCCCAAAAGGTGATTCCATGCAGTGACCGCAAAATCACCTTTCAGGACTGAGAAACAAAATGACAGTGCCAGTGTTCATAAGGTGTGTTCCCAAGAACCCCGTGTTGAAAATTTGGGACCAAAACTCCAAAAACTGGCTGAGATATCAACCTGAATTGAAACCCCCCATTCAATGCCATTATAGGGCTTACAGTAGTTTCTTCAGTTCCCGGTTGATCTTTGAAGAGTGCAGACATGTTCCCTATCCACAGAAAATGGCTGCTTCCAACCTCTGGAGGTAAGTATAGGTGGTGGGTGCAGGGAGATGGGATGCACAGAGGGAGGGAGGGAGGGAGGGTTGGGGAGAGGGCAAGGCAGGAACGATGAGGGACCATTTTCTTTTTACATGTGAAATATTACAAAATGGATTTCGGCACACTGGGGTTGGCTCCCAGTGTGCCACAATAGTCAGGGGGGGAGCATGTAGACACAGGGATTGGGCACCCCATTGTCAGCAAAATATATGTTTGGGCTTGGGGGGCATGCCAACACAGTAATTTGGCACCCCAATGTTGGCTTTGGGGGGAGTGTGTGGTGGGCGCAGGAGCTGCTAATTATGCAAAGCAGCAGCGTGGCTCATTTATTTATTTCACTGGGAAAGGCCCACTGAGCAAACAAGTTGCTTGTATATCCAGCCATGTGCATTACTGTGCATTGTAATGCACATTGCTGGAATGTGCCTGGTTGCCGGGAAGAGTGGGAGAGATCTGCCGCTGCAATGACGAAATTGTCTGTGATGGGAGCAGTGGATTTCTTTCAAGTCCAGCACTTTCTCTGAAACTGCCATCATTGGTAGCTTACCTGTTGATTGGTGGCTGAGTGAAGCATCCCTGAAAGCATTCGCTGAATTGGCCAAATTAGCCAAACACTGCCTCACATCTGCAATACTCTACTAACCTCAATATGTTTCTTGTGAACTGCTTGTGCAAGCAAACATAAAAAGGGGTCTTATACACACCAGCTCCCTCTAGTTCAACCACTCAAGGGACTATTTTACAGAAGCTGCTGTTTTTTCACCATTGTTATTAATATTTTTTCTTCTTTTTTTTAACAAAATCATTATAAAAGAAAAAAAAACTAAGCTGATGCCCATTTTCTAAGCACAATAATACCCTTCAGGGTGGGTGGTATGGGTAATACTGGACCATCCAGTGGCTATAAGGCCCTCTGCCTGTGGTGTCAGGCCTCATTATGCCCCTGGGCGATCGGTATGGTTGCTCAATACCGCCCACCCTGATGGGTATTATTGCTTACTTAATAATCTTAAAAAAAAAATACAATCTCTAAGAACAATAAATTCTAAGAAGTATTCAGCTGGCTAATTGTTTAAGAGTAAATGATTAATACTACTGAATCATAAATGTTGGTTACAGTCAGCCAAGTAGTTAACTGATTTGAATTAGCCAATCAAGGATAGGTATATTACCATACATTTCAGTTGTACTAAGCAAGGAGGCAGCTAAAACAACCAACAACATCAATTAATTTTAGAGAAGGTAAGCAATCATAAAATGTGGGGTTTTACTCAGAAATAATATGATACAAAAAAGTTGACCATGTCCCTTTAAAAGTCTACTCGTTTTCTAGAAGTCTCAGTCAGTGAACTACATTTTCCAGAACCACTTCCTGTTCCTGCCCAGACTGGACTGTTGCTGTTAGTCTCCATTTTATAGACCAAGTTGGTTGCCTGCAGTTAAGATTTACATGTATGAGTTAAGTGCTCATGTTAAAATAGAATAGTGCATCATTGTAACTCCATGAAATGTTAAATACAGTAAGGGGACAATTACTCAGGTTTTAACTGACATGCTGTGCAGTTTTAATTGTGAATATGCTGTTGTGAAGAAACATTTTCTGCTCAGAACTCATGTGGCAAAACCTTTGAAAAGCCTTTAAAATACAGAATTTAGTTTCAAACAAATCATTCCTTAAAGTGTCTAGTGTGCATTGTGCATCTGGATTACATTTTATTTGTGGTATTTTTACTGATTTAGTTACTTTAAAGTCATTTATTTGTGGGGGAAGGCAGAGTTACAGAGTTGCAGGAACATATTCAGAATGCATTTTCTGTGTGCATATCCATTCAGTAGCCTATTTATCTATATTTACAGAGAAAAGACTTTACAGTTTATTTTTTATCTGTAATCTGCAGTAAACTGCATATTGATAAAGGAAAATGTATTTACTGCAGGTGCGTGTGTGTGTGTGTGTGTGTGTGTGTGTGTGTGTACGTGTGTGCTGCTTATTGCATTTAATATTTGATTTGATTAAAATATTTGCTTGTGTTAATCCATTATATTAAACAGTAATGCTGGGCTCAGTGTACTTTTTTTCTTTAGAGTAATTTTCCTGTTTTCTGAAATGCATGCCTTTTAACTGGTTCTTTGAATCCATGTTGCTGTGTATTTTAAAGGTGCTCATGAATTTATGTTTTGTATGGTAGTATTTTGCATTTTATTTATACTACGTTGAGAAGTATGGGATCCATGCTTGCAGAAGGGTGATCTGGGGAGGGGGGGTCCAGTTGCAGGGTGGGTACTGGTCCATGGGAGGTTCTGCTCTGGAGGGAGGGTGGGTCCAGCTCCAGGGATGGTGCTCAACTTGGGGAGGGGGGAAGGTCCATGGGGTGGGAACAAACACAGGGGGTCCAGCTACAAGAAGGTTTGCCTGCTGGGGGAGGCTCGTCCAGGCATGAAAGAGTGACCCAGCAGCAGGGAGAGTGGCTGGGGGGGCTAGTTCAGGGATGGAAGTGAGATCCAGCTGCAGGGCGGGTGGTCAGACAGTGAGACTGGTACAGAGGTGGGTCCAGGTGTAGGTAGAGTGGTTGGCTGGTTGAGCGCTGGTTCAGGGGCTTGGGGGAGCATCTGCAGAGATGTCTTCTGTTGGAGTGGAGGCTTGGGGGGTGCCCCAGCTGTATGACATGTAGTTGGAGCCTGGTTCACATGCAGGAAGGTTGGTCAGCTGGGGAAGAGGCTGGGCTGGAGCGTGAGTGCTGCTCCAGCTCCAGTAAGGTTGCTCATCATGGGAGAGGCTAGGGCAAGAAGGGTTTTCCAGCTGCATGGAGGATATCCTGGTGCTTGGAAGGGTGATCTAGCAAAGAGGAGGGTGGTTGGTGGGAAGGAGACTGATCTGAGCTCTGGATGGTGAAGGTGGTGGTCAAACTGGAATTTTTAGGATGACTGAAATTGTTAGGATATATAATGGGAAACTTTGATTTTTTGGGAAGAACTCAAGTGTCAGTCAGTTGTTCATCCATTAATGTAAATAATTTCATTGTATAGCCTTCTACTGGTAAGGTTGGTACTGCTGGCTCCACAATGTGCCATATGCACTCCCATCATTACAGTGTCATGTGCACTGCTACCACCTCACTATTCCACATACACTTCTGCCACTGCACTGTGCCATGTGCACTGCTATCACAGTGCATTTCCACATGCACTGCCAACACTGCATCATGTGCTTTGCAGGCACACATGCATTGCCACCACCTCACTGTTACACTACCACCACTGCACTGTGTGACATGCACCACCATCTCTGTGTGGTGCCATGAGCCCTGCTTACTCCATGCTGTGCCACTTTCTCTTCAACACCACACAGTGACTCATGTATTGTCATCACTGTATTTCCACATGCACTGACAACTCTGTGCTATGTATACCATCATCCCCACACAGTGCCACTGGCACAGCCACCAGCTTTCTCTTCTACATACAATACCACAAACTTGCTGTGCCACATGCACTGCTGATACCACAATGAGCCATTTGCACCGCTATCAATATTTCGTGACATGTGCACTGCCAACTTCGCTGGAACTGTACCCGGTGTTGACCATTGCTGGGCCCTTGCTCATGGGCCCTGGGCTGCAGACTGGGGCATCTGTGGCATCAGTTATTTTCATCCACTCACCCTTGAAGGCCCAAGTATTAATACATGCCCTGTAGGTCAGGTAGTATCCATGGACAGCAGAATTAAGGCATATTGTGTTAAAATTATTGAAGCAAAATGAAGGCCTACACTTTAAGACTATGGCCTTGTTAGTCCCCTGACTAGTTCACAACGACACCCAGTTTCAACCCAGTTTTAAAGCTAGGAGGATATGTGTCATTCCAAATGTCATATCCTGAGCCAGTGACCATGGTGGGATTTGAACTAAGGATCATCACTGGGCTTGTGTATGCAATATCTATGTTCTCCCTGTAGCTGTTGTACTTCTCTGAAACTCTGTTTGTACTTGTTTTTCATTTTTCCTTATACTAATTCTTTTATTCCTTTATTTCTGCAGATCTCAGAGGACATTAACCCTGGTCTGACAGGACACAGACTACTTTCATATCAGATAAGTATTGTTCATGTTTGACCTTTCCTGTTGGTCCCATTTTGTTATTGAAGCACTGTGGGTCCTTTGTGATCCCATGGATATTTTTTTTCTACAGGTATGATTGGACATCACTCCAAGAAACTCATCCCAGGCTCTCCAGGGCCCAGGTAAGAGATCTCATATCTATGCTAGTTAGGCAAGCTGTAATGATACTGTCTCAACTGTGCCTTGCCTGTCTCGTGCACCCTTTGCATTGCCTATGCCCATGACCCACATATCATGTTAATCCATTTACAGTGAAACATCCAGAATCAAAATGCCAGAACCAGCAGGAATGCAACAAGCAGATTACAGGTGTATTCAGGTTCCCACATGGCATTTCCTAACCCTGCAGGAAGAACTGTTTTGAACTAAAACATATCTGTCCTTTAAAGGGGCTTTCCTTTACAGTGCCAACATAAATGTGTGGGACAGACCTGAGTAAGTTATTAAGGATGTTAAGCCCTTGCTTCCCTTCCAGGTTTAGCTCATCTTCCAAGGTTCAGAAGGTCTGGCACTTCTCAATGATTAGAGCAAGCAGAAGATGATTTTTCACCATGGTGCAATGTTGCCCCTTCAGGTAAAATGTGGACTGGGTAGTAGCCAAGCTTTCTCTATGACCCTTTTGAAGAACAGGATGGCATAATGCCAGGAGGCTGAGACACCTACTGGAACAGGTGCTGTGTGTTGCTGCTCCAGGTGCACTGAGGTAGTTAAGTAGGCTAACACACTGATAGGGACCCCTTGTTTATGCTGAAATGTTGCCTCCTAGAGGGTTTGCAGGCTATGGGACAAGTCAGGGTTGGCACCTCGGTCCAGGGCAAAAACATAGAATGTTTGTCCAGCAGGAAAGAGATTGGCCTTTTGGGGCAGGATAGGGAAGAGAAGAGCTGTTGCAGGCATGCAGTGGCAGATTAGGTAGTATGACGGAGAACGGACTCAACAGACTCAGCCACCTCAGCTTTTCCACTCACATTGAGACATGGGAGAACCATCCACAGTGTCTCCCTCATAGCAAAATATTGGTTTGGTTCTCCCCCCACCTCACTTGCCATCTTATCCCACCTAAGTCCCCAAATTACTCTCTTCGCCGCAGGGATTTGCACACTTTCCACATTCCTGCCCTCATATTGCTACTGGCTAATCTGCCTTCTCGTACCATTTCTCTCTCTCACTCCTCTGGAATAATCTTCCCTCTGACCTCTGCCTGACCTCCCCGCTTTCATTTTTAGACTACTCCTCACACTCCTCCCCACCCCTCACTGCCCCAAATACTCCTAAAGACCCAGCATGCTCCTCCCACTGCCCCCTTAGCTCCACTCAAACCTTTCTTCACTAGCCCTCTGTTCTGTGTTTCTCCACTCAAACCTTCTTTCCTAGCCACCTGATCTGTGTTTCTTACATCATGCTGGGCTGAATTATCTTCCTTCTGGTCTCGAACCCACTCTTGCTCAATCATGATCCCCGCATGAGGGGCCTCAAATGGTCTAAATATAAAATTGTTAGCCTGCCTAATGTAATCTTGCCTTTATTCCTGTACATATACTCTGTATATACTGAAATGGTCTCAATATATAATTGTTAGCCTGCCTAATGAAATCTTGCCTATATTCCTGTACATTCACTTTATATATACTGTAATTCAAAACTAATAATTTCCTTGTACATATTGTTGTAAGCTACTCATTTTGAAACTCTGTTTCACTACTGTGTATGCTTTGTACTTGGGTCACACCTGGAAACGAGTCTTGGCTCGGTGTGCCTTTCCCAGTCATCAATTTTTAAATGAATAAACAGACTTTGATTAAAGTATGCCACCAGCATTAGGAGAGGCTGAGGGGGCAGGTACAGCAAGACAGCGAAGGTATTGGGAGTGAAATATAGGCTGCTGCTGTAGCTCTGACTGTGAGAAAAATACAGCAGGAAGTACAAGTGACTATTGCAACAGTTGGGCAAGGAATGCACACAATTAGTATAATCATTATATTTATTGTTATCCTGGTGTCTGTACACACATGCTTTTGCTTTTCAAACAGAGAGCTCCATCTGTGGCCCTAAGGGATGGAGGGAGGGAGGCAAGCAAGCAGGTGTCTCATGGACTTTATCCAGGATTCACAACCCACACATCAGCTTGTGAGATCTGCAGGATCACACAACAGGAGGAACAAAAAAAGAAGCAGGAACTGCAGTTCAATCAGTCCATCTAAGAGCTCACAACACACATAATGCTATGGCTAAGTAACTTTTCCAGTTTTTATTGCCATCCACAACAATGCACCACACTCAATAAACTTGCACCTGGAATAACTGCTAGGCATTGCCATTCTAATCTTCTTTCTAGCTTTGTGCAATCTGCTATGTGGCAGGGTAGATTACACTGATATCTTTTAAAAAATGTGCCCTGATCTCACTGCTCACGCCTGCTGTTTATTTACAGCAGAGCATGTGCATGTGGTTAGTGGGTCTGGCAACAAGCATAGGATTGCTGGGTGTGGGGCATGCATGGGGGTATAGAATCATAAGACGTGATAGCAGGCATGGTGTTATGTGGTCAAGTTGGTGTGACAGCATGCATGGGTGGGCATGGAGTTGTGAGCTGTGATAGCATGCATTGTGGTATAGCTCAGTGAATTTGACAGGGTGTATAGAAACATAGAAACATAGATGTTGACGGCAGATAAGGACAGCAAAGCCCATCCAGTCTACCCATTTTTTTTCAACTATATGAATGTGCAATAGGCCTTTACTCTGTCAATGGCCTATTTATGCGTATTCATCTGTATTGCTCCCTTATGCCTATCCCATATCCCATACCTGTTTGAAGCCCTGCCCTCTATTCATATCCACCACTTCTTGATGTAGGCCCTTCCATGCATCCACCACCATTTCTGTGAAAAATAACTTCCTTACATTACTCTTAATTGGCCTCCCTCTAATCGCATGCTGTGTCCTCTTGTTCTGCTATTTTTCTTATATTGATGCATGTCAGACTCTTTCACCTTGTTAATGCCCTTAAGATGTTTTAATCATATCACCTCTCTCCCTCTTTTGTTCTAGGGTATTCATATTGAGCTCCTTTAATCTATCCTCATATGTTTTCTGATGCAGTCCCTGTACAATTTTGATGCCCCCCTTCTCTGGACTGGCTCCATTTTGTTAATGTCCTGTGCAGGTGCGGCCTCCAGTACTGCATGCAGTACTCAAGATGGGGCCTAACCAATGTCTTGTAAAGTGGGATTATTACCTTCCTCTTACTGTACAACTTGAGATGCCCCTACTAATACACCCCAACATCCCTCTAGACATATCTACTGCTTTAGTGGTCTGCTTGGATGATTTCAGATCATTTGTGATGATGATGCCCCACTGTCTTTCTTCCCTTGTGATTGCCAGAAACTCTCCTCCCAACCTATAGGTAGCTTCAGGGTTTCTCTTCCCTATGTATATGATCTTGAATTTCTTTCAGTTAAACCCCAGTCACCACTCTTAAAACCATTTTACTAGTTTTTCCAGATCTCTTCTCACTCAGCCCACCCCATCTGGATCATCTACTCTGTTGCAGGTCTTGAAGTCATCTGCAAACTGGCAAACCTTACCCCCCAGTCCATCTGCAATGTCACTGATGAAGATATTGAAAAGGACTGGCCCCAGGACTGATCCCTGAGGTACCCCTCTTGTGACTTGCATCTCTTTTGACTGTATACTGTGGACCACCACTCTCTGTTTTCTGCCTGCCAACCAGTTTGCCACCCAGTTGACCAACTTCTGGCCCACATTGAGCCTACCCAGCTTATTAATCAATCTTCTATATGGAACAGGATGAGGGGGGGTGATGTAGCCATGACAGGGATGGTTAGAGATGGAAAGGGAGCAGGGGCTGGATAGCAGGAGGAACGGGGGGAACTTGAAATGTGGGAAAATGGGGAGAGCAGGGGATCAGGGCAGGAGGATGAGGGATAGAGGGAGGAAAGTGCAAGGAAAACGACCAGTTGGGAGGAAAGGAGAAGGACCAGAAGTACAAGGAGGATACAGTAAAGGGAGCTGAGGGTTTAGGCCAGGGGAGCATGACAAGCAAGAAGTGGCTGAACAGAGAAGGGAAGGAAGGGAGAATAAACCAGGCTAGTTTAGCAGATGACAGGGAAGGACCAGTCGCGAGTAGTAATGGTGGGGGTAGCGAGGTACAGAAGGATACTCAGGAGGACGAGAGGCATAGGATCGGAAGGGGAGGGGGTGGCCAGGGTAAATAAGGAGGGGATGGTAGGTGGCATCCAGATAGGGGGAGGAGCCCTGTGTCCACTGTGCATGTGTGCTGGTGGATGCACACTGATCCATGCCATAACCAACACTGGCACTGTATCCCCTTGTCTATGTCGGGCCTGCTGTGTGTGTCTGTGCATGTCTGTCACCCCTCTCCAGTGCATTCTGCACCTGCTCTGTGATAGTCATCTGCGCATGTGTGTGTGTGTGTGTGTCATTCCCCACCCCCACCTGTGGTGCATCTGTGTGTGTGTGTGTGTGTCTGCCATATGTTGCACTCCTGTGACACTCATATATGATCCCCAAAATGCTCCTCCACTATGGTGTCCCTGTACTGCCGGGACCTAGTAGCCAGGTGTGGGTCCCTGTGCTCCAGGGGTGGCTGACCACCACTTCCATGGGGCTCCTTCTCCACATGCTCCTCCTCCTCCCCCCCAAACTGTTGCCCATCTCAGCCTGGACAGGTATTCCATGGTCAATGGCCATGTTGTGTAGCACTCAACAGGCCTGGAATATTCTACAGGCCTTGTCTAGGCTGTATTGTAGAGCACCAGCAGACCTGTCCAAGCACCTGAAGCGCATCTTCAGCATGCCGAACACATGCTCGGTGCAGTGCATGTAGCAATGTGTGCCGCACTATAACACTCTGCCTCATTGCCTGGATGGCAGTAAGGGGTGAGCAGCCATGGGCGGAGGGGATATGCAGAGTCACCTGTGGGAGGACAAAGCAGTCTGTTAGTCTCCCACATGCATGAGCATTGTGATTCACCAACCCCCCTTCCATCAATGCATGCATGTGCAGCTACTGCCTGTCCACCTCTGTACCTGTGGCCCACCTCCTAGTGCAACCCTATACTGCCACAGTGGGACACCACATATGTGCCTTAACCACTGCCTGCAATGTCCTGGCTGCCCTCTCATGCCTTGCACCTAACCATTACTGCATCTGGGGCTGACTGCTCCTGTCCTGTCCAGCAATGGTTACCTTCCATCTCTCTGTGGTTGCCCGTGCCTGAGTGCGTGTAGCATCTTCTGCCCTGCCTCACATGCCTGCTGTTCCGCATCACTACACTGTCCATGCAATGCTGAGCAGCAACACTGTCCCCTTATTTGTGTGCACCTTCCTGATTGCATGCCCACCTTCACTGTCCCACATGGGAGTGTGCCCTTGCACTGTCCCTATCACTGCTCCCACACCCATGCACTACCTCCTGACATATGTGGTGCCGCAGTGTGCATTGTGTGGACATGTATTCATGCTCCACTCACCCACTAGGTGGCCACTGTGAATATCCCCAGTCTCAAACTGGTGGCACTGGGCTGACTGGTGCCATATGAAGGTGTTGTGTGTACTCCCAGGGTGTGTGGCACAGACATTGATGATGTGCCCCGTGGCATTGCACACCACCTGGCAGTTGCTGGAATAGAACCCCTTGCAGTTCATGTATGGTATCGCCTCATCACCAGGTGGTACACGAATTGCCACGTGGGTGCAGTCAATGGCCCTAGCACACCTGGCATGTGTGCCACCCTGTTGAATTGCTGCATAGCTTCTGTCCGCTCTGCCAGTGTACTTGGGAATCAAATGAACTCTAAAGCATGTGGGAGCAGTGCGATGAGGATTTGGGTCAGAATTCAGGATGAGAACAGCTGCGAAATGCCAGTGGTGTCACCAGCTGGCCACTGAAAGCTGCCCGTGGCGAGCAGGCACAATGCTGTTGTCACCATGGTCTCCACAGATATGGCATGACCCCTTCCAAGTGGGTGCCTGCATTTCATCATGGCACAGCTCACAGAGCTACCTCAGAACTGCCCTGTTCAGACAGTATCAATCATCCAACAGTTTCTGTGTCAGTCAGCTGTTAGAAAGTGACTCGGCATGATTTTGATGGTCTGCCCATCTCCTCAACCCCATCAGTATGCCCACCATAATGAATGGCCCCATTCATGTTTATGGCATCTCTGATGTTGCTGCTGTTGCTGCTGCTGATGATGCTACTGCTATCCTGCTGGCTGCCTACTGCAGGCTTGCACTTAAGTGTACTTTTATACTTATCTCCTTAGTGCGTATACGGGTGGATGTGCATTGCGTGCTCTGTGGATTCATTCATTTTGCTTTGTGAATGGGGATGCACCTTATATGCAGCTTTACATCCCCTCCTGATGCACTGCATATCATTATTATTTGTCTCAGGTTCATCTGTGATGGCATGGAGCATCTGGGATGCGCCGGAGCATCTCTGCTGTTTGTGAATCATGCCATGATGCAGCTCTGAGATGCGTTGCTGCATCTCAGATGCACCATGCCCATCTCTTGCGTGAATCTCCCCCATAATCAAAATACAGCCAGACAGATTTCATAAATATCTGCAGAAATTTACATTTATACAAGCTAAGCTGCAGTCATAAAAAAAAAAGCATGGAACCTTTCAGAAGAAAATTGCCAGCCCGTACAGAGGAGTATGAGTTCTTGGTAAAATCCAGAAGTGAAAAGAGGTAATTCCTGGCCATTAATGTCCTTAAGACCCCTCATCATTCCTTTGATAGATTGGCCAGTTCTCCCCCACTCAGTGGGCAGCCTATCACCTGTATGTTCACCAGCCTCTGTCAAATGAAGGGTCCCGTCCTCTTCCTCAGGAGTTGGCTCCTTCTGGCAGGTAATAGAGGGCACAGGAAGGGAACTTCCCAACCTAGTAGGTATGGTGGAAGAGGGGCCATCCTCCAATACCACTTCTACTGAAATACTTGGCTGAATGGAATGTAAATGGGAGTACAAAGTAAGTAAATGTCTGGAGCATTTGCCTCTAGTGTAGTCTGTTGTGGTTGTAATTATATTCACAATGAGGCCAATTTTCTAGGGCGTATAAACTGCACACCAAAGTAACTTAGCTGGGCAGTACACCAATGCACCTCACAGGCAGTGCTGAAGGCGAGGCATTCATAAACATGAACACAAGGTAGGGCAGAGACAGGGGACGGGAGTATGGATGCACATAGGCACACAGGAGCAGTCTCAATTGACACTCAGCATGCAGACATACCCTGTGTCCCCGCCATATATATGGTGAGATGCATCCAATGCATGTACATACAAACGTAAAGGGCCAGTCAACATGGCCGGCCTGCCAGCACAGGGGGACCAGAGCACTGGGCCACAAACAGTGAACAGGCAACTCCAGTTACCCAACAGTGGTGGTCAAGCTGTAGCAAGCATGGGGGAACACCCAGAGGGAACCTGGAAGTTGCTGTTCCACAAACTCACCGGTGTGCAGGTGACAGCACTGGTCACAGACATCCAGGCCAACTACAACATCTGATATGAGGCATAGGCTCTGATTGCAGGTGCCAACACCAAGCAGAGGCTATGGCTGCACATACAGGGGGCCGTCAACTCCACCAATCCAGAGGCATGGGTGCTGTTCACCCTAAAACACAAGTGGCACGTCATCCCGTTCTTTGTCAAGCAGAAGCTGTCTGCTGCCAACAGGGCCCTGACCAGCACAGTAGGGGTCCTCCATCACCCGAGCAAATGCTGTGATCCTGGAGTGGATCATAGCAGAGACCATCACGGAGGTCTCATGGTAGGATGGCAGAAGGCTGTGAAACACTGACAGATAAGTTGTGGCCATGTGGCAACAGGCATTTGACACTGCTAACTGTACTGCCATAACCCCCACAGGACAGTCCAGGAGCAGCAACACAGTAAGGTGCACAGCCACATCACAACAGCATAGGTGTTTGAGAAAGGTAAGCATGACACTGTACTCCACCTGCTGGACAGTGGCACATGTGCCAAGGCTGTACAGAATGCCCTAACACATGTCATTGTGTCCATCCATAGGCACCACCCTGGAGATGCCAGCAATGGAGGAGGCCCACATGGATGGGAACACGATAGCCACCTGTCCAATGAAGGCCATAGAAGAGGTGCTGGTATGCACCACCACAAATACAGATGCATGCAGGGAGGTACCACAACACAGTGCCACCATGCACCTAACAATGGTCTCTGTACCCAGGACCATGGCTGCCACTGCAAGGGATGGCAAGAGGGAGACACCTGAGACATGCCTCCCCCACCAGAGAACAGGGCCCCCCCCACAGCTGCACCCATACATGAGGCTGCCACAGGCATGTAGGCAGCCCACATGGTGGTCAGGGCTTGGGATGGACACACCATGACAGGAAGGCATCTTCCATGGGTGTCCTGCAGACACATTACCTGGAGCTGCGCAGTCTTGTGGTAGACAGACATTCAACCCAGCAGGAAAACACAGAGGCACTGAGGCATCTCACCAAAGTGGTGGAGGGCATGGCTAGGGGAATAGATCACATAGGTGATGTGCTGGAGAAGGTAGCTGACTGCATGCTTGCAGGGCACACAACCGTGGCAGTGACCATGCCACCCCACAAAACTGCTTACATCCCCTGCCACAGCCACACCCCATGGCACCACTTCCCCTGGCCCCCTGCTCCCCCACCTTGTCCCACTGTCCACCTGTGGCCCCCCACCTCCACCATGTCCTACCATTTCCCACTGCCCCCACCCACTCACACACTCGGTCCACTGCCCCCACCAGCCCCAGACTATGTCCCACTATCCCCTCAACCAGTGAGCTGGGGGTGGCTGAGCCCCCAACTGCGACCTCAACACATTAACATGTGACTAGGGTGCAGAGGGGTGCCCCACCAAGTGCCCTGCCACGGCATCAGGGTCCCCACACAGTCTCTCTGTGTGGCTGCTCACAGCTGAAATGCATCATGGCATGCTTCAGCACAGTGTGTGTTCACTGTTGCACAAAGTGTGACACACCGACAAAATGGCAACCATGACACACATCCCCCACACATACATCTGGGCCCCCATACATGAAAATGCACCACAATGATCCCCAGAGGCAATGCTATGCCACAATCAAGGACACCCTGCATCCACAGCACAGCCAAGTATACTGTGACAATCCTGCCACAGCACATGTGGACCTGGTAGTGGCGGGTCACATATGCACATGGACACAAAGATTTGCGGGTCATTACAGAGCCCATGTCCCTTACACCTGTCTACCAAATGTGCCGTGTACCATTGTGTCGCAGACAGCATGCCTGCTGGACATGTCCCGCAGTGGATCTGGCCCCAGAGGCCCAGCACGGTGGGGATGGTTGCATGGCTCCATGGGTGGTGCCGGTAGTCTGCATTGCTCACAGATGATATGCAGCATGGCACATACAGTGAATATTCTGCATGTCATCCCCGGTACAAGCAGCATCATACCACCTGTGTGATCAAGGTACCAGAACCGCATCTTTAGGATACAGATGGTCCTCTCAACGATGGAATGTATCCTCCAATTTCATTCATTGTATGCCTCCTCCTCCTGTGCCTTTGGTGCCAGGTATGGCATCATCAGATAGGGGCACAGTAGATATCCACTCTCACCTGTGGATGAGGGACAGGATAATTAATATGGTATATGTTATCCTTCCCTCATGTCCTCCACCCACTTTCACCTGTATCTACCAAGCAGCCACCTGTCCACACTGCCTCAGGCTATGAGATGAGCACGCAGACCCAAGTTGTTGAAGATGAATGTGTCATGGCACATACCACAGTAACTCGTGCACACATTGGTAATAATGCCATGTGCATCACACATGACCTGACAGTTAATGCTGTGGGATCCCTTCCTATTCTTGTATGCTGCCTCATCCACATACGGGACAGGATCGCCACATGGGTGCCATTGATGATGCCCAAGGTGTTGGGCATTCCATGCATAGTGTAGAAGGCCTCTTTGGTGGCCTGTATCTCATGAAGGAGTATTGGGAACTGTATGTGGGTCTCTACAACATGGAGTAGTGTCTCCATTACCTGATGCACACCTCGGGACACAGAGGACTTGCTGACACCCATCACATTGCCACACACCCACTAAAAGGAACCTGTGGCATAGTATGGCTATGCACATAGTACCTTTATTTCCACCAGCATGGCATTTGACCAGAGTGTCTGGGACTGCATGCTAGGCTGTACAGTGGTGCACTGGTTGGCCACTGTCACATTGTTCACCTGGAACCTGTCCAGGCATTGTGTGTTTCTCAGCTCTGCCACCTGTAGATGTGTGCAGAATACACATGGCCTATTCCATGCCTTAATGGCCCATCTCTGCACCATTATGGTGCTCAGCAGGTCAGCGTTTAGCAGTAAACATGGGCACATTTCCCTGCTGTCCAGTTGAACTGTATCCACCCTGTGTGCCAAGCACTGCCTGTGTTGTGATGGCACCACAGATTTATAGTCCAAATGTGCAGGGTGTCCCATTGCACCACAGTGCAGGAGTCATGATCCTGATGCTGCGTGGCACTGGGCCATCGCCCTGCATATGGTGCAACAGCACATTATTGTCCAATTGCACTATGACTGCTGTGGATGGGCATGCTGCAACAATGGGCCAGCTTGTGGTCTATCTATGTAAGCTGTGGCCAATTCCTGCCAGGTGCTTTTAGAACAGGCTGGAGGGTGGCATCATATGGTGGGTCACAGAGCCTGCTGAGATTTGTAACAGGCGTGTCCGGGCAACACTGGGTGGGTGATGGCCTATGTCTCCCTGCTGATGTGTTCCATCTGCTTGGGTCTCCTCAGGAATTTAAATGATGGCCAGATGAATTTGCCCTGGAGCTGTGTGACCTGGGTGATGGGTCCACTGAGCAGGTGGTGAAAAAGTGGCGGAAGTGGCCAGAGAAATTGCCAGGTGTCCTTACCCTGAGGGTCAGAGGCAATGACATCATTACAAAGATGACTGGAGGGAGTTCTGGTCCATACTGGTGCCCTAAAAGTAGTAACACATGGACATGTGTCACACTTTGCTGTGGTCAGTGACATACTTATGCATGCCACTCATGTGCCTCTCTGTTTGTATTCTTTCATTTCAGGGGTACAAAAAACCACTGCACAGTATGCTTCTGGGAATTTGGGAGTACAGTGACAGCACCCCATGCATTCCTCGGAGGACTCAGAGGACTCAGAGGAGGAGGAGGGGGATGCCAAGTGAAGGTCGGGCAGGAGACTGTACCAAATGAGATGCCTTGCTGCTGGGGGTTGGGGGCAGGTTTCATTTAAGGGGGATATGCATAGTTTGCTGCAGTGTGTTTAAATAAAGTCTGCTTGCTATGCATACCCTGTGTCTCTGATCCCTTTTGTGTTTGGTTGTCCCTTGGGCTGTGTGTGTGTTTTTTTGTATGCATATATGATGGGGACTTGTGTATCCATTGACCCTGTTATGTCACCTGGCATGGTTTCAGCAGCACATGTCACACATGTGCCTCACCATCTGTGTTGAATGGCCCTGTGCTGCTAAGACTTTACACCTATGTGTCTGCCCCCGGTATACCCTGGCTCTGTGAGGACACACAACACATGCATGGAGTGGTGTGCTGCCCTATGAAAACCAGGGGGCCATTGTCACTAGGGGCCATACGGTCCCTCCCATTGCCATATGGCAGTCTTGCCTGGGAGGGGAATCTACATCCATGTGTGGCATGGTGGTCCACATTTGGCATTGGTCCATGGGTTCTGCCACCAGGGTCTGGGTGTGCCACTCACACAGGCCATCCCACCATGCCACTCATGTTTGTCCACAGGTGTGGCCCACTCCAGTGTCTGCAATGGATGGTGTCTTGGTACGGCCAGTGCCATTGTGTCTGGCCTGTGCTGTGCTGTGGTACATGTCTGCCAATGAGCACTGAGCACAGGTCCTTAATGGCTTCCTTGGCAGGGCATATTGGTGCACCCACTTGTGTACACATGTTGCTGACATAACTGGCATTGTGCATGTGCATGCCTAGGATGCACTGGATAACCTGCCTGACTCACCCCCTCCTCCAACCTCCTCCACAAATCCCCCACCCTCATACCTCAGTTTCCACTTTCCACCATTCACACCCCTGGAAGTCTACACTACTCTCACCTCTCTGAATCAGTCCAAATCCAGCCCAGATGGCTTGCATCCCAGGCTGCTCCGCATTTCCACAGCGGCCATAGTCGCACCTCTAACCCATATACTAAACCACTTAGTCACCACAGCCATAGTCCCCTCCGCTTGGAAACTTGCCAAAATCCTACCTCTCCATAAAGGTGGTGACCCCTCCATCCCCGGAAATTATAGACCCATCTCATTCTACCACCACCGCCTTATTACCGGCTCCCACTCCTATGGAACAACTTCCCACCCAACCTCCACCAGGCCCCCTTCCTATCAGCCTTTAAACAGCTACTTAAGCTTCTCCCTCCCACTCTCTGCCGAAGCTGTGCACCCAATCCCTCCTTACCCAGGCCTAGTACTACCCTCAGGGGCCACGCCAAGTAAACTATAACTCCACATGCCGACTCATACTGCTAAATCACCGCCCCCACCTGTACCTTCTCCCTGCTAGTCCACTTATTGGACAAACCACTACTATAAATATGTCTAGACGTGCACTTGTAATATACTGTAAAACAGTTTAGAAATGTGATGGGATGATTTTCTTCCAGCTGGCTGTTCAAACAAAAAGTGTAACCTCACAGCCTAACTCTATGAAATGTACTATACTGTACTATTCATCTGTTACTTGATATTGCTTGTACTCTCTGCCTCCCACCTTGTACTACTTGTACCCGGGTCACACCTGGAAATGAGCCTCAGCTCAGTGTGCCTTTCCCGGTCACCAATTTTAAATAAATAAATGAAATAAATAAAAACTGTGCTGGAATACCCCTATGCCTGTGCCATACTTGCATGCTGCTCTGGTCCATCGGTGCTGCCCACCTGTGGTGTTGCATGCCTGTTGTGACTGCTGCCCATGCAGTGTTCATGTGCATTTCTCATGTATCTGCTGTTATCCAGTTGCTATGCATGGCATGTACCTTGGAGAATAGGCCATTATGTGGATAAGTGGAAGGCTGTTCAGACAGCTGATTTTATCTTGTGTTAATTCCCAACTGTTCTTACTTATGCTGCTTTTTGGTGTTGATGAGTTTTTATGAGGTCATTATTATTCCTGTGCAGTTCTGATTGGAATTCACAGCACACCAGGTTTCTGTTAATAAACCAGATCTAAGATGGGGATAGATGATTAGGCCACCATTGTTTCTTACTTGTGTTTAGCAATATGACTTACTTTAAAGCTACACTATTGGCAGCCAGACACAAGGAGCTCAATTCTCAAAGTCCAAAGATTGATGCAAAATGCCTGCGGCAAACATAAATGGCACAAGTGACACCTTGCATTAAACAATGAGCCCTGAGCAATTCACAAAAGCAGCCTGTGTAAAACACAGGTTGCACGCCCCAAAGGAGTCTTGTACCAGCCTAGTGCCACAAAAGGGGCTGCAGCATGTTTCTAGGGGGCTTGCAGCAGAGGCAGACTGCCAGATCCCTGAATGTGGGATTCACAAAGCTCACTCAGAGGGAGAATTTCTGAGTATCCTTAGACCAGCCAAGGCTGGTCTAAGGGTATTTAAACATATCCCGCTGGGAGAGAGTAGCACCTTATGGCAATGTGCTGTGGTCCCCCATCCCAAGCCCCATCCCCCCTTTACACAGCACATATCCCTGGTGGTATAGTGGCCCCCTCAGTCTCCAATGCCACCTGTAAAATAAAAATAGAATAATAGATAGGTTCTGGTGTATTACAAGGCAGTAATTCCATTGAGAGGTTCTGGGGATACAAGAAACCTCGAGAGCGATGCTCGAGAGGTTTCTTGTATCCCCAGAACCTCGAGATGGAATTTTTGCCTTGAAACATCAGAACCTATTTGTTATTTTTTGTAATATATGGATGCAAGGAATTTTTAATTTCTTACTTGTGCCTGCTGTATGGCGCTGCGGTCTACAGAGTTAGTAAGACTCCTGAGTGTTGTTCCTCGCTCCTTGCTCACACCACCCCCACTCGTGCTCCCACTCCCAGTCCCATTCCGCAAGTTTCTCTCACAAAAACAAAGAAACAAAACTCAGTTCACACAGTAGTCACATCGGTAATCCCAGCTATACTATTACGAGGACCGGAAGTATAGTATTATTGGGCCGGAAGTATACTGTTACGAGGACCGGAAGTATACTATTACGGGACTAACTACTGTATTACAAGGAATTTTTTGTATGTATTTTGGGGGTATTATTTTCACTATCCATATATTACATATAAATAAGTTCTCCCTTCCCTGGTTATATAGTGCCCCCCCCACCCTGATCCCTGATGTCACCCATTATGAAATTAATGAATATTTTCCCGATCCCCTCTGGTTTAGTGCTACACTTCCAGATCCCTGATGGCAGCCATGAAATAAATACACTTAATTTCTCCTTCCATGGTGGTATAGTGCCCCCCACCCTAATCGCTGATGTTACCAGTCACAGATCTGTACATAAAATTCCCCATCTCTGGTAGTCTAGTGGATGCCCACCCCCCACACTGGCAAATAGTGCCCACCACACCACTCCCCCCATCCTGATACCAGAGTCAACAATTGGTACAGCCCCCTTCTCTCCACCATGGCAGGCTGCAGACTGACCTGTCACTATAGTGTATCATTTAATACAGTACGTGCTCATTGACTGACAGCTATCAGAAATCTTCCTGTGAGGAACCCCATCTTGGATCCCTCCATGGCCACTTAAACAAGTACTATTGCACCTTATATGGTAGGGTGGGACCCTGTCAGATACAGTAGCTGCTTTTCTATTGTGTGTAAATCTGTACACAGCAGCTGTGCACTCAAGACATTTTTCTAAGATTGTGGCTGTGCACCAAAGAAGAAATTTTAAAAAATATGTTTTTCTAAGAACTAAGGCTAGATAATTTCTGAGTAAGATGTGCCAGCTCAGCATTACTGCACTGACTTTAGTAACTGAATTTCATAATAAATATAATAAAACATTTTAATTTCACACATCACCTGTAAGGACCCCACATTTGGGTTCCCCTATGGCCATTTAAGCAAGTGCGATTGCACCATAGCAGGTAGAATGGGACTACTTAGCTGACTCCCTGTGCTACAATTAGTTTCTTCTCTATTCTGTGTATGCATGGCTATGCACTCAAGACATTTTTCTAAGTTTCTAGCAAGCAAGAATACTTCTTTTTGGGGCCATACACTATATAGAAAAGTGTATGGGAGCCCCCAAACACAACCTTCTATTCTAATACCTTGTGGTTTCCATGATGATAGGGACCTCTTTAGCTTTGCTCTTGTGGTCCTCAACACCAATGGAAACCACTCAGTATTAGAATGGCGTGGTTGTGTATGGGCTCCCATACACTATCCTATATGTTTTTACCAAACCAGGGAAAGGCACCCCTGTTGGCTGATTTCTTTCTACCCTGAAAATTTTAGATCAAAATTCCAATCTGTCTGAATGCAAGGTGATGACATAAAAAACGTGAAAGAACGGCAATTTTTTTATGTTTTGTTTGCTATCTGCATCTCAGAATCCATATATGTGACCAGAACAAAACTTGGTACATCAAGAGATCTACCCCACAAGATCATGCATGCAAAATTTCTTTGCCAATCCATTGAATGGCTGCAAAGATGTTAAAGTGCAAATTTTAGTGCTCACTAGTGCCATCTGTAGGGCAGTACAAATATATGAACATATGAAAACTTGCCAGCAGAAACAGAAACTGAATTACACATCAGTTCCATTATAAATTATTCATTTACATGGCTAGAACTGATCTCTCCTGCCATCTCTAAGGCAGTTTCTAAATTACATACGAGTTCTGTTATAACTTACACACTTTCCCAGCTAGAATGGATCCCTTCTGCCATCTGTAGGCAGTCACTGAATAACACATGAGCTCCGTTTAAGTAATAATGCATGCCAGTGGGTGTGTTGTGAGATTTACACACACCTAATAAAAACTTTGGAACAGAATAATATTATTCACCAAACCAATGAAAGGCACATCTGTGGGACAAGCCCTTTCTACCCCGAAGATGTCAGACAAAAATTCCAAACTGTCTGGATGCAAGTCAAGAATAATAAAATAGCAAAATGTATGTATTTCTGCTGGCCACATCTCAGAATCTGCACATCTGACTGGAACAAAACTTGATACATGAAGAAAACTACCCCACAAAGCCATGCATGCAAAATTTGTGCAAATTTGTTGAATGACTGCAAAGATATTAAAGTAGAAATTTAACACTCACTATTGTTGTCTGTAGGGCTGTCCTATGAATTACATATGAGTTCCATTATAAGTTATACAGCTACCCAGTCTAGAACTGATCCCTCCTGCCATCTGTAGGGCAGTGACTAAATTACACATGAGTTTCATTGTAAATCATACTGTTACAGTACCTGGCTAGAACTGATCCCTCCTGCCATCTGTAAGGCAGTCACTAAATGACACATGAGGTCTGTTATAAATTATATACTTACCTATCTAGAACTGATCCCTCCTGCCATGTGTGGGGCAGTCACTGAATTACAAAAGAGTTCTGTTTAAGCAAGAATGCACAGTAGGTGGTGTGTTGTGAGATTTACACACACCTAATAATAAATTTGGAACAGATTAATATTTTTCACCAACCCAGTGAATAGCACATGTGTGTGAAAAGCCCTTCCTACCCTTTAAATTTCAGACCAAAATTCCAAACTGTCTGGGCACAATTCGATGACAAAAAAAGAGTACCTCAGTATCTGCACATCCAATCAGCACAAAACCTTGCATGAGAACAATCATGCAAAATTTTGTTCAAATCCATTGAATGGTTGCAAATATATTAAAGTATAAAATTCTACCCTCAATACTACCATCTTTTTTTTTCTTTTTTCTTTTATTTTATTACAACTTGGATTACAAGTACCTTTGAGCCAAGCTCTTTTACAAAGATTCCGCATCAGAGAACAAATACAATACAAGTTACAGAAATAGGAACAAAACAATAAATAGGTTGGCATATTAGGTTACAATGGTAGATCAATACAATAGCTAGAATAAGTAGAATGTATACATGGGAACACAGAGTAACAGAGGGATAAGTAAGAGGGAAGGTGGAAGATGAAGACTATCATGAGGAGTGAATTTGGAGAGGGCAGGTATTGCAGCCAAAGGGCATGATCATCAACTGGGAGCAGGCTGAAACTAGTCAACAAAAAGGGAAAGATCATTGAGGACTCAGAAGAGGTGGGGGGTGAAGGGGGAGAGTCAGAAGTGATGAAAAGAAAGAAGAAATAAAAAAGTAACATAGAGGAAAAGGAGGGGGTGAAGATGTGGTAGGTGATAGTTGAAGGGAACAAAAATGAGAGGGCTGAGGAGATTATAGGTAGCATTCACAGGAGCTAGAGATAGTAAGGTGGAGGTGGAGTTTATGTTTGAATGAGCCAAGGGTGGTAGTGGAGGAGATGTCAGGATTGAGTGCATTTAACCAGATAGGTGCTCTGAAGGCAAAGGATCTTTGGCCCTGAGAGATGCAATGGCGGGAAACCTGAAGGAGCTGGTATTCAGAGCCCCTGGTGTTACGTGGCTTTAGTCTAGAACTAAGCAGTGCTTGGACTCCAGGCAGAGTGAGGCCCATGGTTACTTTCTTTGCCATAATGCAGGTTTGGTATTTTATGCGATTTGAAAGTTGAAGCCAGCCAGATTGGGCAGACAGGTCACATGTCTGAGTGAGACGATGAGCGCCAGAGATAAGCCTGCAGGTCTTGTTAAGTGATGTTGAAATTCATCTCAGGGCAGTGGCAGAGGCAGAGCCACAGATTATAAGACCATAATCAATAATGGAGACTACCAAGCTTTGGATGGCAATCTGCAGTGCTTCTGCAGTAAGGTATTGTCTATGTTGGTAAAGTAGGCCTAGGTGCCTATTTGCTGATTTGGCAACATTGTCTATGTGTGCCCCATAGAAGAGATTTGAGTCCAGAGATAACCCTAGGTATTTGAACAACTGCAGTTGCTCAAGGGTGTTGACATTGCTGGTAGAGATAGATAGAGGTTGAGATCTATGCCTGTTTTGAGAGCTGTTAAAGAGCATTACTTTGTTTTTTTTTTATGATTGAGGACATGCTTATGATGAATGAACCAGTTTTCCACTGCGGCAAAGCCTTGCTGAAGATTGGTCTGCAGGAGCACAGGGTCCTTGTAGGGCAGTCGCTGAATTACATGAGTTACATTACAAATTATAGATTTACCCTGGCTAGAAATGATCCCTCCTGCCATCTGTAGGGCAGTCACTGAATTACACATGAGTTCTGTGTAAGCAATAATGCACAACGGGGGGTTGTGAGATGTACACATGTCTAATAATAACTATGGAAAAGAGTCATATTTTTCTCCAAACTAGTGAAAGACATCTCTGTGGGCCAATCCCTTTCTATCCTGAAAATTTCAGACCAAAATTCGAAACTGTCTGGGCACAAGGCAATAACAAAAATAAATAAATAAATAGCAAACATTGTTTCCTTGTTTATGTTTTCTTCACTATCGGCATCAGAGAATACACACATCTGACCAGCATAAAACGTAGTTAAGAATAAGATCTACCCAATGAGACCACACTTGCAAAATTTTGTGCAAATCAGTTGAACCGTTGGAAAGATAGTAAGGTGCCAAATTTAATGCTCACTACTGCCATCTGTAGGAAAGTCACTGAATTACACATGAGTTTCATTACAAATTACACACTTACCCTGGCTAGAAATTATCCCTTCTTACATCTGTAGGACAGTTCCTAAATTACACGATTTTGGTTATAAATTATGTGTAAAAAAAAGTGTTATAGCTGTTAAATTAAAAAAAATAATAAACCTGTTTCAAAAACATTATAATTTGCTATTGCAACTGCATTTAGACATAAAGTAGCCCCTTTTTGTTAAAACAGCAAACTCTTATTTTGGTAATGGTTACAGCAGTATAACAGCTAAAAGTTTGATTTACACAAAGCAATAAGGAATTCTTGGTAGAGTATCAAGTTTACTTAATTTTGTTTTCATAATCAGAGGTGCAGTCTCCTATTTTAGTAGTGGTAACTGCAGTATGGCATCTAATATGGAGATGTTCATAACAAGGCATTGTGGGTATAATATGAATTTGTCTTCTATTTTTCTTACTCAGAGGCAGTCTCACATTTTTGTAGTGGTTACAACAATATAAGATCTCAGCTATTTATTTTCAAAATGAGGCATTTCAAGTACATCAAGGGAATTAACAGAGTTCAACATGGTAGCATCTTTCAGAAAAAGAGATGTGCAAGAACAAGGGGGCACAATTTTAAGATAGAGGGGGGAACGGCTCAAAGGTAATGTGACGAAATATTTTTTCACAGAAAGGGTTATGGATATATGGAACAGCCTTCCTGAGGAGGTAGTGGACTCAAAAACAGTGAAGGAATTCAAGAATGCATGGGACAGACATAAGGCAATTCTAGTGGGGGATAGGAGGAAGTAGGCTGTTGGTTAACTAGGAACTGCAGCCTAAGCATTACGTAGGGAAATGGGCAGACTAGGTGGGCCAAGCAGTCCTTATCTGCCCTCAGATTCTATGTTCTATGTTTCTATGTTTCATACAGTATATGGCTGACATAATTTCTTTACTGAGAGATGTAGTCTTCTATTTCTGTAGTGAGTACAGCAATGCCTAGCCAGTTTTTCTAATTCCATCAATTTAAAAAAAATGGTATGGAAAAACGTTTGTTATTATTCAAAAGCTAGGGTTAAATTGAAATTTTTGAAAACATGGTGTACTAGAAGAACCATTCTTCTTGCAATTTGAACAAGTGAAACCAAAAAGAAATCAGAGTATATGGTTAGGGCTTATTTTAAATGGAAAACATTGGCTTCCCAGATGTTGTTGTAGGACCGTTCAAAGGTCAAAAAAGTTGTTGTACTATCATGCTGACATCAGATCAATAGTACAACAACTTTTCAATCTTGAGCTGCCTCATGATTGTCTGACAGCAGAGCAGATCAAAAAATGCACTCTAAAATGGCGGAGTTGCTTAATGAGTAGTTGGCTGTGTCCTTCATTCAGATAGTTTGGACACAGACTGCCATACTCAGCTCCGTGTTGCCAAACAATCAATTTGCTAGTTTTTTTTCATCTCTTGTGCAGTTAATCCTCTAGGTCAGAGAAGAGCGGATCCGCAGGAAGCACTGGTATCAGGAATGGGGCAGGGACTGCATCAGGGACCAGGAGCAAGTGGAAGCATATTCACAAGGCATGAACCTTGTCAGAAATTAAACTTCCAACATTTTGTGGAACCATATACTATATAAAATTTTATATGGTAGCCCAAACATAACAGTATTTTTTGTTATCTTGGGATGTGATTCTGTCACACAGTGACATCATCAAATCCCCTCAATGGCAACATAGCAGTGTTGTGTATGAGCAACCATATACTATTCTATATGTTGTAAACAAATATTTTGAATAGACCAAACTTCCAAAGGAGGGAATAGCTTGTAGTATTCACCCGATTTTTCTATTTCCCTCAATTAAAAAATAAGTATGCAAATAATTCCATTATTATTCATGAACTATGAGGAGACTTTAGGCATCCTGGTTTGCATGCCTAGAGTCACCTCATAGCTCATGAATAATAATTTTTGCAGTTATTTTGACTTGCTGACTTGCCCTTTCTACACTGACATATAGCTATCTAATTTCAAGAAACCTTACTAATTTGAAGATGCACTCCTCTACTCAATAGCTTGGCTACTTCCACTACTGTCAGCATTCCTAAGTTTTGGGTCAGTTCATATCGCTAGCCAGCTATCTACCAAGCAAGATAAAATAGTTATGAACTTACACTATGACCCTGGATTCGTCTCTGGGAACTTCTTCCTTCTGACAATAGGAGCCTAGTCACCTCTCTGGCTACCACTTCAATGCAGTGTGGGGGCAGGCCCTGCAGGTCACTCCAACTATGCCAGCACAGCTACCCCTACTAACCTCTCTCTCCTGATTATAGATAAAAGAATGAGATGGGTCAAAAAGCGCTCTGTAAAACTGTCAAGAAAACTCCTCAAAGGGCATCTATTCAGACATGACTGAGGTGTTAGTTGTGGACCTGGGTCACCCGGTGGTGGGTCATGGGACTGGGCTTTCTTCGGGCCTATGGACTGATGGTGTCCAACTCATGACCTCAGATTGGGTGCGTAACCTGGGTGTTATTTTCAATAGCGGTTTGACTTTCAAATCTCAGGTCTTCACTGTCATTAAATCTTTCTTTTTACCATCCAAGGACTATCATCCTGGTGAAACACCTGGTTCCTCTGGCTGACCTCCCTATTTTGGTCCACGCCTTCATAACCACCCACCTTGATTAGTGCTGTGCCCCCTACCTAGGGCTGCCTGGAGTTGATATCTGCTGCTTGCAGATGGTGCAGAATGCAGCAGCCAGGCTTCTGACTGGTACATCTATGACTAGTCATATTACACCTGTGCTGCACAAACTGCACTGGCTGCTGGTACAGTGGTAGATCACCTTTAAGGTCAGCTTGCTGACCTATAAAGCTCTACACAAGCAGGAACCCCGATATTTGCAAAAGCTCCTGTTTCCCTACTGCCCCCACTGCTCACTCCGATCCACCGATGAGGGATTGCTAGATATACCCAGGGTTCATTTGAAAACATCTGGGGCATGTGCTTTTTCTTATGCTGCACCTACCCTGTGGAATTCTCTACCTCGTTGGTTAAGAGAATGACCAACTCTCACGAGTTTTAAATCTGATTTTAAGACATCTGTTTTATCAAGCTTTTTCTGTATGATTTGAATTTCTGTTATTATTTGCATTGGATTTTATTGTAAAGCACCTTGATAATCTGAAAGGTGTTCAAGAAATACATTTTACCTTACCTTACCTAGATAGAGAGACAGACAGACAGACTGACAGACTGACACACTGATAGATTGACTGATTGATTGATTGATTGACAGACAGACAGACAGACAGACAGACAGACAGACAGACAGATAGATAGATAGATAAATAGATAGATAGAAGGACCTGGTCACACTTCTTTCATGACGAAACATGAAAGAAAAATGGTTCCTTCATGTGACCTCATGAAATAACTCTGAAAAAAATTAAATCCCAGCCTGTTCTTTGATGATCCAACCTACTTCTTTCATCAGTCGATAAAGAAATCAAAAAGAAGAATCACAGCTCATGAAAGAAGATGGTGGGCTAAGGTTTTTTTCCACAGTTTTTCATCTTCATCTTCATCAGCTGGTCTTTTTCTTTTGTGATCAAGAAATAACTCAAAAAAAGATTTATCTTGACTCATAAAAGAAGATGGTGGACTTTGGCTTTTTTTCCCCTGAAAACACACTATTCAGATCTTGGAATCTGCACATCTGAATGGAACAAAACTTGGCAAATGAAGACACCTTCCCACCAGACTGCACATGCAAAATGTCATACAATTTTGTTGAATGTGGTGAAGCTATTAATATATTTATAGACAGCATATATATTCATGGCAAAAAAACTCTGTTTAATGCATCAGTTGGGGTTGTTCCACAGTGACAAAAGTAAGGAAATTCAGTGTTAGGGTTGAAAACCCTAAAGCATATTCACCTCCCTCACCACCACCACACTCACACACACATACATGCAAGTAGGGGAAGGACCAAGGCAACTCAACCAATCTCACACAACCAGCAGGAGGTGTATACCTGTGTTACTATAGGGAAGTGGAGAAATCCAACTTCAGATATCATATATTATTTACAAAGTTGTTCTATGAGGTTAGTTCACATAAAGGTGAACCAAGCTGGCAGTAGCGAAAACGGTGTACCTCATTTTGTTTTCAACATATGGGTGGCAAAAGGCATCATGGGTGCAGCAATGTTAGTCTATCGCAAATTGCTCAATCTTGGAACAGTGTAACTTTGTCATCCTTAAGTATTTTAGCAGAAAAGCAGGAAAAAGCACATTTGTAGGACAGGTCTTGCCACCCTGAAAATTTCAGCCCATAGGCCCAACTGTTTGCTTGCAGGATGATGGCAAAGATGTGCAATCATTAGGAGCATACTTACACAAAACACTTTCTCAAACATGAAAGTGTTGCAGGCAGAAGACATAAAAGTGTTGCATTTGTGGATGCATATAAAGTAGTGTTGCAAAATACTGCCTAAAACACGAAAGTGTCGCAAATGGAAGACACTTCTGTGTCACATTTGCAAAAGCATGCAAAATAGAGTAGCAAACTACTGTCACAAACACAAAAGTCTCAAATGCATAGTACAACACTGTCGCATTTGCAAAAATGATTTTCAAAAGTATTTCAGGGAATGTGAAAAATCCTCTTTTGGATCTTGCGAACCCTAAAATACCATATGTGTACTCTGTGTTATGTGTTGGTGACAGTGTGTGGCCCAACATGCCTAGTCGTCCATTGTGATATGTGTTTTGCAGTACATGGAATGTCTGGGTCTAGAGTTAGCAATGACATCCTCGTGCCACAGCCCGATGGGAGCATGGGTGTGTGGTTTCATGCTTTAGATAGTTGTATGTTATTCCTGTTACCTGCTTCTGGTTGTGTGTGATTGGTTGTGTTGCCTTGGTCCTTCCAATACTTGAATTTATATGTGTTTGTGTGTGTGTGTGTGTGTGTGTGCGTGGTGGGGGCGGGGTGGAAAGCACAATTAGGGTTTTCAACCCTAACACTGAATCGCCTCACTTTTGTCACTGTGGAACAACCCTAACTGATGCATTAAACAGAGTTTTTTGCCATGAATTTCTCTTCTTTTGAGAATGTGAACTATAAATAATGAATGGAAAGTGGTGGTGGGAGCAATCCCATCATGTGACTTTTTGTTACTGTGCTGCACAAAAACTGTATGACCAAGTGAAATGAAAATTGGTTAATGAAGAAATGTACCATGACACACTGTGTGTCCAGAATTGTGTGTGCATCTGTTCAACGGTCGCACAGTGCCATGCGTAAACAACATAACATACAGAATTCAGCAACCATAAGTGCCAGCAACCAGAAAATTGGCATACTGTAAAATTAATTATTGATCTTTGTACATTCTAAATGCCAGGCAAATTGTATGCATGGTTCAGAAGTTATTGAAGCATAATGAACCAAATTTTCATTTGTCGGAGTGGCATAATTCCACACCTGTTAATGTTTTAAATATGAAACCACTGCAAGGCACCTCTGAGCCACTAGAGCTACCTATGTTATATATTTAAAGGCAGTAGCACCATGAAGAATGCTATGTGAAAAACGTTAAATTTGTCATGCAGTATCTCCACAGGAAACTAGTTTAAAAAAATGTAAACAGCATAATTCACATCTCCATGGCATCCACTCAACACCCTCCAAATTTCATGTGAAAAGACCAAACTGATCCGGAGATATTCAATTTTTATGTTTCTGTACCTTTAAGAAGTCTTCCAACACAAAATTGCGGAAATCATGGCCGAAAATGCACTAAAATGGCAGACTGCGAACTGGGACAACTTCAAATGGCCATAACTCTGGAACAGAAAACATTTTTTCACCATAAAAAGTGTCATGTTCCTGGAACAAAAGTCTTTCTACCAGCCAAGTTTCAGGCCAATCAACCACACACTGGCTGTGCTATGTGTCATGGAATACAGTGCAGTGCACTATGCAAATGCAAAAACACAAATGGTAACGTTAACACAAATGGTGATGAAAACAATGAGGGAAAATAAAATAGTAATGCTAACTGTAATGCAAATGCAAGCGCAAACAGAAACGCACACAGTGTTGCAAATGTAAATGATAATGCAAAAGGTAAGATAAATGCAAACATTAATGAAAACAGAAATGGCAATGCAAACAGTAATGCAAACACTCATGGCAACAGAAACACAAATGCAAATGGTAATGAAAATGCAAACAGTAACAGAAATGCAAATGGTAACGGCAATGGCGATGCAGAAGGAAACAGTAATGCAATCGACAATGAAAATGCAACCAAAAATGTGAATGCCAAGGCCAAAAGAAACACAAATGCAAACCGTGATGAACACGCAAACAGTAACAGTAATGCAATTGGAAATGCAAATGGCTACGGTAACACCAACGATGACACCAAAGGGAACACTAACACAAACGAAAATGCAAACACAAGTGTGCATGCAAATACAAATGGTAACACGCACGGTCAAGGTAATGGAATTGGAAACGCAAATGCTTATGGCAACACCAACGATGATGCCAAAGGAAAAAGAAATGCAAATGCAAATGGAAACACAAACACAAGCACATATGCAAACACAAATGGTAACACTCACGGTCACAGTAACACAATTGGAAATGCAAATGCTTACAGTAACACCAATGATGATGCCAAAAGAAAAAGAAATGCAAACGGAAATGCAAATGGAAGAACCTACGCAAATGCAAATGGTAATGCAAATGGTGATGCAAAGGAAACACAAACCAAGACAGTAATGGAAACACAAATGGTAGCAGAAATGCAAACGCAAGTGCAAACACAAACGCAAAGGGTAACGCACAAGGTGACATATACGGGAAATGCTAATGCAAACAGTAACAGAAACGCAAGCAGAAACACTGACTGTAGCAGTAACGCAAACACACAGACTTTTTTCCCCAAAAAGGTGCATTCAGAAGCACAGTGAATACAGAGAATGTTTGCATAATAATGGCCCTTGGAGCAGAAAATTAACACTTGGAATACTAAATTGCTTATATCTCAGGAACTGTACGAGGTAGAAAGCAATTAAAATCTCATATTATTTATGACTTTCCTGGCTAGTTTTGTGTTTAGCCCTCTATTAAGGGCCAAGAATTTTTCAGATGAAAAGTCCATATTTCGAAGAGTTTTTGAGATATGGGACCCGAAAGGAGTGGCAGATGCCATAATGTTAGCCTACGGGAGAAAAATTGTTAAGTTTGGAGTATTGTAATTTTGCAGCCCACTAATATTTTGCCACCAAACCACCAAAAGGCATATCTGTGGAATGCCAGCTTTCATCCCTCCAAATTTCAGCCCAAAAGACCAAACTGTTCTTTTGGGGCAGGGTGGAAAAGACTTCCTACTATTTTGGGCATAGTGTCACAACGCAAATCACGACACCTTCGCAAGTAAAAGCACGAAAGTGTCACAAGTGCAACACTACTTTGCAACACTACTTTTTACAAAAATTTAAAAGACATATTTCTGGGGTGTTTAACCCCAAAAAAAGACATGGCTAGCATTCTCAGGACTAAACTAAGTGAACACAGCAAGAATTGTGTCCCTCGAAGGTCTCAAGTTTAAATGGCAAGCATTTCTGTGACCACCAACTGAAAACAAGATGGTGGATATGCGATGCTACAGGGGTCATTTGCAACACTAAAAACTGCATTTGCAACACTGTTGAACTTTTTGTTAACTTTTCCCATTGACTTTAATGGGAAAAGTTTTTTGAATATCTTTCGAACCGTTTAATATTTTTTCACAAAATATTCGAAAGGCACATTGGGGACCCTGGCTGCATGTTCCCTGAAGTTTTTGGACCAGTTGCACAAACAGTGCAACTTGTAGGTGCTAGCAAAGAATGCACAAAAAAGCATAAATATGACTTTGTACAGTGCTATATAGCTCCGTAACTGTATATCTGACCACTAAAAAACTTGGCAGATCCAGAGATCTATGGTACCACTCTGTGCATGCCAAAATTTCAGGCAAATCCGTCAAACAGTGGCAAAGTTATTAAGCTGCACAATTTCACACTTTAACCTTAAATGGGGTATTCAACCCTAATTATAGTGGCACTACCCATGCCACGATAATATATATATATATATATACTCATATATACACATTTATATATATATATATATATATATCTATATATATATATATATAGAGAGAGAGAGTGATATATATATCTGTATATATATATATATATATATATTTATATAAATATATATTTATATAAATATATATATACAGTATATATATTTTTCATGGCAAAATGCATCAGTTAGGGTTGTTCCACAGCGACAAAAGTGAGGAAATTCAGTGTTAGGGTTGAAAACCCACACTGCAGATTCCCCTCCACCCCCACCACACACATACATGCAAGTAGGGGAAGGACCAAGGCAACACAACCAATCACACACACAACCAGCAGGATGTGTATACCTGTGTTACCATAGCAAGTAGGTAAGAAAATTAACTTCAGGTATCATACAGTATTTCCACACTTGTTTCACAAAGTAAGTTAACCTAAAGTTGAAATAAGGTGGCAGTAGTGAAAACTGTGTACCTTGCTATGTTTTTGACATATGAGTGGTGAAAGGTGTCATGGGTGCTGCAATGTTAGTCTATGGGAAATTGCTCAATCTCTGAACTGTGTGACTTTGTCATGCATAAGTGTTTTAGCACCAAAGCAGGAAACGGCACTTCTGTGGGACCAGGGCTTGCCACACTGCAAATTTCAGCCCAAAGAACCCAACTGTTTGCTTGCAGGATGATGGCAAAGATGTGCAGTCATCAGAAGCATACTTTCATAAAATACTGTTGCAAGCACGAAAGTGTCGCAAATGAAACACACGATAGTGTTACATTTGTGAAAGCATGCAAAATAGTGTCGCAAAATACTGCTACAAACACAAAAGTGTTATAAATGCATAGCACAACATTGTCGAATTTGCGAAAGTGATTTTCGAAAGTATTTCAGGGAATGTAGAAAATCCTGTTTTGGGGCCTTGTGCACCCCAAAATACCATATGTGTAGTTTGTGTTATGTGTTGGTGGCAGCACATGGCCCAAGATGGCCAGTTGTCTATAGTGATATGTGTTTTGTGATGCATGGAATTCCTGAGATCAGAGTTAGTAGTGACAACCCCATGCCAGAGCCCGATGGGAGCATGGGTGTGTGGTTTTGTGGTTTAGATAGTTGTATGTTATTTCTGTTATCTCCTGCTGGTTGTGTGAGATTGGTTGTGTTGCCTTGATCCTTCCCCTACTTTCATGTGGGTGTGTGTGGTGGTGGTGGGAAGGAATGCGCAGTTGGAGCTTTCAACCCTAATACCGGATTTCCTCACTTTTGTTGCTGTGGAACAACACTAACTGATCTATTAAATGGAGTTTTTTTTGCCATGAAATTCACTTCTTTTTGAGAATGTGCAATATAAATAGTGAATGGGATGTGGTGGTTGCCCACCATGCTGGCCATTTATGCATAATAGCCCTAAGAGTAACGATAATGCTAACAGTAACAGTGACACAAACACAAACAATAATGGTAACGGTAACACAAATGTGAATGCAGATGCATGCTAAACGTTACAGAAACAAAAGCAGAAACAGAAATAGTAACAGCAACGGTGACACAAATGTAAACGCAAACAAAAATGCAAGCGGAAACGCAAAAGGTCACGGTAACGTAAAAAGAAATGGTAACGGTTAACAGTGATGGAAATGTAAATGTAAATGCAAATGCAAGTGTTAATGCAAACACTAGTAGTAGATTGATTGATTGATTGAACTGATTGATTGAATTTTGTTGACCCGGTAGGCCCACTGGGACTAGAAGTCCCTTTTTCAGGAGTGACCGGGGGGGGAGGAGGTACAAATGATGACCAGTTGAAATTGAACCAGATTAAGCTGTTGGTGGTATTTCTAGTGAAAGGGGGAAATTTGGCCAGGACACTGGGGAAATTCCCTACTCATCAGTAGGGGGATGGGCTGACTGCAGTGGAGTCAGTCTTGGTTGGTGTGTGGAGAGGAGAGGACATGGAGGAGCCTGAAGCTATGGCTGCTCCTTTTCATTCTGATGGCTGTGAAGGGGAGACCATTTATGATGCAGAACTACGTTTTGAGACAGATGAAACCAGTTCCTATATACTGAAAGCTTTACTAGAGATTATCTCCAGACAAGATGATATTTCGGATCATGGATCTAGACAATCTTCTGCAAAGGTACTTTCACCTATTTTGTCGTTGCATTCTGATATAACTATGGATTTGCCTAAAGTTGCAATTGACCGTAATGACCTGACTACAGCTATGGTGGAGAATAGCGATGGAACTTCTGCATGGAGAGCAACTGCTGATTTCTCTGTACAAAAGTAGACTAGAGGGAGTTGTCAGGAGACATCCCAGAATATGATACCAGAGGCCATGCCTAACAACCAGGCAGAAAAGCCGGGTGTGTGTCTGCTTATAATGTTTCAGACTGATACGGTTTCTCAGGCTGAAGTGAAGTTTTTTTCCTTTTCAGTGGTATCAAGCAATAAATCAGTAAAACAAGCGGCAGTAGAGGGTACCTCTTGGGCTGACTCTTCTTTCAATTTTCACAAACCATGGACTGTAGAAAGCTTGTTGAAAGCTGCTGACTGGGTTTACTCTCCAACGACCAGACAGTGGACATCGGCCTTTGCTCCCATTGTTGTTCCTGGTGTACGTCTTAAGGGAGCTCAAACTGAGGGGGTTGCACAGCCAGTTGTGCCCCCTGACTGAGGTACTGAATTTGATATGTCTTTACCATCCTAATTTGATTTGACACAGAAGCCTACATTGCACTTTTGTCACAATACTACAACAGGACAAAAACCTGGAGTTAGTAAACGTGCGGCTTTGGCTACTGGCCACATTGGTAGGAACATTGGGCCTTATGGTGTAGCTGCTCGGGGTACATCTTTGGAATCTCCTGGGCCTGATGATCATTCTGAGGACAATAATAATCAGGGACAACAGGGCAATCAAGATCGCTCATATACAGATGAACATAATGGACAAAATTCTAGATCTTATGCTTCATTTTTTCAGAAAAGGGTTTTTCCAGCTAAACATCATAAGGCTGTGAGACTGGTCTATACAGGTGGACTGAAAGTTTTTCCTGATAGGGTCTATGTAGGAAAAACTTTGTTAAAGAATGAGCTTAAATTTCATTCTGCAGAGTTTTATGCTCTTATCCATGTCTAAGGGGAAAAAATGTTTGATATTAGTTTTAAAATGCAATCTGGTCTTGATAAGTTTTGGACTCATTATAATTCTGTTAAAAAGACCCCTATTTGGATGCCTTTTGAAGCAGTTCCTTTATCTCAGTCTGCTCAAAAAACAGTGAATGCCCTCTTTAGAAATGAGGTGGGGTATTACCGATTTGATATTCTGGCCCAAACAAAGATGCACTGTATTGGGACACCCGGAGGCCATCTTTGACTAAGAGAACATTTGGATGGGTGGATGGTGGGTTAGAGTTACTCTTAACATCAAAGACAGGAAATTGCAGCATCTTCCAAATTCCTTTTTTCAGTGGGTTGATTGGGGTGTACTCTTCTATCCTGGGCAACCAAAAAGTTGTTATAAATGTGGAGACATGGGTCATATCAGTAGTGCCTGTGATAGGATTAAATGTTCTCTTTGTGGTCAATTAGGTTATTTGAACTGGCAATTTCAGAATGAATTAATTTGTAACTTCTGTGGGAAAAAGGGTCACTCCTATGGAAATTGTGAAAAAGCTGCACATAATTTTGCTGGTTTAGGTGATAGTGAAGAACAAAGAGTTTTAGTTGTGTGTGAGCAATGGAAGCATGTGCAACAATTACCTGAGGTTACTCCTTTAAGGGAGGATTTACAGGTTCTTAACCCCCTTAGAGAGGAAAAACTGGTTCCTGCACCTATTTCTTGGACACATAAGAGGGTTCCTCAGACACCCATGTAGGGAGTAGATGGGGACATGGTGGTGGATATGATTGCAGAGGATGGGGCTTCTAAAGCTGAGCAGGATGATCTGACTTCTGTTACAGCATTTGAGATAGCCCTCAATGAGATGCCCCCCCAACCCACTTCCATCTGCTAAGGTAGAGAAGAGGGTGACCAGGAGGCATACTTGGCAGCAACCTGCCTCAAAGGTACAAGATTTTGGAAACCAGAACATCGAATAGATTTCTGTCTTTATTTGAAGCCACTGAGGGTACATGTCATGAATCCAAATCCTTCTAAGGGGATTTAAGTATTTTAGAGACATTATCTGACTCTGATATAAGCGAATAGAGTGAGGTGCTTATTTTAGACATGTCAAAACCAAAGAGGAATGTTTAAAAAAAAAAAAAGAAGGGCAGGGAAAGAAGAGTTTTCAACCACCTTGATGCTCTAACTAATGGCGAAGGGTTTATCTTTACTTACTATTAAAGTCAATAGTATAAAGGTTAAACAGAAAAGGGGTGGGTTTTTTTCTCATCTCATGGCTACTAACACAGATACTATTATGATCAAGGATACATGATTACATACAACCCATGAATTAAGGCAAGTACAACTGGAATGTTTTTTGAGGCCATCTTAATGGTCACTGGGATTAAGCCCTTGTACAGAGGTAGGAATTTTATTTACTATACCGATACAGGTGATTAAAGTATTAGACTTACAACCTGGGAGGATTTTACTTTTGGATATTATTTTTGAATCTCTCTATTTTAGACTCATTAATGTTTATGCTCCTCAAATGGAAACGGAGAGGATTGAGGTTTTTTTCTTTAATTAGGCCTTTCTTATTTTCTTCGCAGTATGTAATATGGGGAGGGGATTTTAATTGTGGTTCAGCAAAACAAGATGGGGTAAGGATGCTATTACTAATAAACTTTTTAGTGATTCTTTATTTTTGATTGATACTATTAAATTGGCTAGCCTTACTGATGCATATATTTCTTATACTTCTTGTTGTGATCCAACTTTTCAGACTCATGCAACCCTGATAGATTTTTTTTTCTTTTTAAATAAATCTATGAAATTGCAGGGGGCAAAAACAGAATTTGTAGCATAGTCAGATCACAAAGAATTACATACCTCTCTTGGAGAACCAGCTATGTGTCATGGCCCAGTGCTCTGGAAGTTTAATACTTCCCTACTATTGACTGACTCAATTAAACATCAAATCTTGCACTTAATTTGTGGTTTGCAAACAATATTTTTTATGTTTGATTTACCGATTCTTTGGTGAGATCACTTAAAATTTGAGTTAGGTCAGCTTTTAAGGGCTCTTGGTAAATGAAATAGGGATGAGTGTAGAGTGAGATATCAAAGTTATAGGCAATGTCTATAACAGCTGATGAATTTGATGCAGACGACCAAACATAACTTTGATGTACAGATTAAGGCAGTTCAAACTGAAATGAAGCATTTTCATGAAGAACAGATAGAATCCTTGATCATGCAACAAAAATTCGGGATGAGGGGGCATCTTAATACTATTTGCCCTTTTCTAAGTTGTAAATATAGAGCACAAAACAAAACCATAGCTAGTGTATGGGATGATCAAGGACACTTGAAAACATCCCAGAAGGACATTTTACAGGTCATATCCTGGTATTTGACTCATCAATGTCAAGACTTACAGTCAGATGAGACAAACTTTCTCCCTCTTTTACAACTGCTTACTATCCCTCAGAGTCAGGCATCTGTCTTACAATCACTTACTGATGATATTACTGCTGAAGAAATACTGGCTGTGGTTACATCTTTTTCCAAGGGTAAGGTGCCTGGAGCAGATGGTATTCCAGTAGAGGTTTACCACTTAATTATATCACGTACAGCAAATTAATTGGTGGCAGTTTATAATTATTGTCTTTAGGGCTTCCTTTAAAGATGTCTACTGGAATCACCATATCTTTATATAAAAAGGGAGACCAAAAGTGTTTAGATAATTGGAGACCTATTTGTTTACTTAATATGGATTTTAAAATTTTATCTAAAATATTGACTATTCATTTGTCCCAGGTAGCCCAGGATATCATTTCTATATATCAATTTTGTGCAATTCCTGGTAGAAAATTATCGGATGTGTTGGTTCTTTTTAGAGAAATCTTTGAATCCGGTACTCTGGGTACTGTGGAAGGTATGGTTATATCTTTAAATCAATGAAAGGTGTTTGATTCTGTTAATCATGCCTTTGTATGGCATATTTTGAGATTTTATGGTATTCCGGAATTATTTATTCAATGGTTGCAACTTCTATATAAATCTGCTGTGACCAAACCTTTGATAAATGGTTATTTAGAGCCTCTTACTTCAGTTAAAAAAGGAGTTCACCAAGGATGTCCTTTGAGTCCTTTATTGTTTGTTTTCTGTATTGATCCCCTGGTATGGCTTCTGAATGATAGGAGAATTTTTCAGCCCCTTGCAATTTCAAGACAGCAGCTTTTGCATACCACGATTGCATATGCTGATGGTATTTGTTTATTATTTCCAAATATACTAGAAGTTCAGTCAACAATAGAATTTTGTACTTTATATGGGATGGCTTTGGGGGTCTCATTAAATAAACAGAAAAGTAAGGGTAAATGGGTTGGGTTACAACAAGACGTCCTTAATGATCGTGCAGGAATACTGGTGGTAAAAGGTCCTATTCATATTTTAGGAGTTGTTTTTGATATTGGATGGCAGGATTTGATTCATTGAGATGAGAAATTAACTCAAGGTTGAGACTTAGTGTTGAATTCGAATAAATATGCTGTAGGAAAACTGAAGAGGGTTTATTTAATTAAAATGCATCTTCTTCCATTATTTTTATTTATTAATATAATATTTCCACCCCCAAAGGAAAGAGAAACTACCATTTTTAGTATTTTTTTTCTCTGCCATCTGGGGTGGTCATTTGAATCCTTTAAAACAAAATATTCTCTATTTAAAGGTTTTGCAAGGTGGTCTAAATATGGTTAATCTAATTTTTTTTTTGTTTTTACATTTTGTATTTGTTAGTGTTAAACCTTTATGTATATGTGCACACTTGGGCTGGACGGAGTTATTCTGCTCTAAGTTGTTAGCTTGGCTTCCTGGGTGGGAAACTGACTCCCAAAAAGTTTTCAGAATAGTGTCTTTTGCACCTCAATACTATAAAGATGTTTTTGTGAAAATGAAAAAGTGGAACATTCATTCCAATGACCTACTCTGTCCATCTAAAAAAGCAGTTTATGCTAAGGTTTTAGATTCTAATTTTAGGGAAGTAGAAACCTATCCACAATGCCCAGTGATATACAGAAAGATGGTTCTAAGTTTGCTTACTTGTAACCGAATTCCATGTAAGTTTTGGGATATTTTTTGGCTTTGTTGCCATGAGAAATTGAATATCAAAGCCAATCAGAAGCATAAAATGAAAGAAGAGAGAGATTATGTTCTAGGCCTCATTGTATGGTACAACTTGAAACAATAGATCATTTGTTTTTTTTCTTGTTCTTATATTTCTAATTTCTGGACTTCTCTTGCATAAATTTGGAATATGTTTTTAGTCATGTAAATTATGAAACATTAATTTATGGGGTTTATGATATTTTATGGTGGTGATGGGAAAATAGCACATTGCATATTATTTTCTGTTATTAAGTAGTATATTTGGAATACATGTTGTTTATTTACTTTACAACAAAAGGAAATTTTGCATTCTGAGTTCATTGGAAATATTAGTCATGAAATATGTCAAATATATTTTAAAGAAAAATCTATACAAAATGGGGCATATATGAAGAAAATGTGGAGGAATCTTGTATGGATTATGGATTCTGATGTACCTGTTACATGATTGGGTGATGATTTACTTTTGTTTGTATTGTTTCTTTTTTGTTCTCATTAATTTTTTCTTTGTGATTGTTGACATGACTTTAATAAAAACAAAATTCCCATACTCTTTTCGAGAATTGCCATGGGATCTTTAACGTCCACCTGAACAACCACCAGAACAGGCAGACGTGACCTCAGTTTAATGTCTCATCTGAAATATGGCACCTCAGGAGTTCAGAACCCCCCTCATGCTTCTCTACAGTGTCAGTACTGGGATATTAACCCAAGTACCTGGTGTGGGGATAGAACCAACAGCCTACTGATCTCCCGGCCTCAGAGGTGAGTGTACAACCTACTGAGCCACTGACACTGACATGGTAACAGTGATGGAAATGCAAACATTGATGGGAACTGTAATGCTCATGCAAATGTGAACAGAAATGCAAACACTAACGGTTACAGTAATGCAAATGAAAATGCAAATGGTAAAGCAAATACAAATGCAAATGGCAATGGTAACATAAACACAAACACTAACAACAATCTAACAGTGATGCAAATAGAAATAGTAATGCAAACGGAAGCACAAATGCAAGTGCAAATGCAACACAAATGGTAACGGTGTCATTTAGGGTAATGGAAATGGTAACACAAGCGCTAACAGTAACAAAAACTCAAATGGCAATGGTAACATAAACGCAAGCACAAACGCTAACACAAATCGCAACATAAATGCAAACACTAATGGTAACGCTAACGGTGATGCAAACATTACCGTAAATGTAAATGCAAACAGTAACATAAATGAAAGTGCAAACTGAAATGCAAATAGTAATGGTAACACTAATGGTAACTTGAACACAAATAGTAGCACAAGTGCAAATGGTAATAGTAACGTAAATGCAAGCTGAAATGGTAATGTAAACAGCAGCATAAATGCAAACACAAATGGTAATATAACGTAAATGCAAATGCTAATAGTAATGGTAACAATGACACAAATGCAAATGTAAACACAAACAGTAAAGCAAATGTAATCATAAACGCAGATGCAAATGGTAAAGGTAATGCTAATAGTAAGGATAACACAAACGCAAATGGTAAGGGAAGCACAAATGGTAATGGAAAGGAAAACGGTAACAGCGAGCCAAACATAAATGGAAATGCAAATGGTAATGCAAACACAAACAGTAATGCTAATAGTGATGCAAATGGAAACGCTAATGCAAACAGTAACAGAAATTCAAGCGCAAATGTGAACACAAACACTAACGCTAACGGTAATGCTAACTCACCGCTTTCTGTTCAAAAGAGGTGTATTCAGAAGCACAGTGCATACAAAGAGTGTGGGCATAATAGTGGCCCTCAGACAGGAAAATGAGCATTTGGAATACTAAATTGCTAACACCTCCGTAATCAGACAACACAGAAAAAAAAATTTAATCTCATATTGTTTATGACTTTTCAGGTAAGTTTTGTACATTAGCACCTCAGCAGGGGGCTAAGAATTTTTGCTATGGAATGACTGTATCTCGAACCGTTTTCGAGATACAGGATCCGAAAGCCACTGCGGATGCCGTAATGTTATCTGATGGGAAAAATTGTCAATTTTGGAGTGCTGTAGCTTTTTCAGCCCTGTTATATTTTGGCATCAAACCAACAGAAGGCACATATGTGGGATATTGGCTTTCTTTTCTGCAAATTTCAGCCCAAAAGCCCAAACTGTTGTTTTGCAGCACGGTGGCAAAGATTTCCTATTGTTTTGGGAATAGTGTCATAAATTACTTTTGCAAATTATGACACTTTCACAAAAGAAATCACAAAAGTGTCGCATAGGCGAAAGTACTTTGTGACACTACTTTTTAAAAAAATTTTAAACAGATATTTCTGGGTGTTTCACCCCACAAAAAAGGCATGGCTTGCAACCTCAGGGCTCAACTAGGTGAACACAAAAATAGTTGTTTCCCCTACAGGGTCCCAAATTTAAATGGCAAGCATTTTTCTGACCACCAACTGAAAAACAAATGCCTGAATCATGAAAGTAAAAGGCTCATTTGTGACACTAAAAACTGCATTTGTGACACTTTCGCATAGTTTAACTTTTCCAATAGACTATAACAGGATTCAGTGTTTTTTGAATAACTTTTGAACTGTTTAATATTCTGCACCTGTTTACATTTTACTCACCCAACCACTGAAAATTGCCTCTGTGTCAATAAGGCTAGCTACCCTTTAAATGTCAAGCCACTATCACAATGCAGCACTCTATCCACAAAGTGTAAACTGTGTCACACAATATCTCTGCATCAAAAAAAGTTTCCAACACCTAAACATGATAATTCACATCTACAGGACATCCCCTCAGCACCCTCCAAATTTCAAGTTTAAAGACCAAACTGTTTCTGAGATATTTAATTTTACATTTTGAGATTTTCATTTGTCGGAGTGGCATAATTCTGCACCTGTTTACATTTTTCACACCTAACCACTGAAAAGTACCTCTGTGGCAGTAAGGTTAGCTACCCTATAAATTTCAAGCCACTTTCACAATGCAGAACGTTATCCGTAAAATGTAAACTGCATCACACAAAATCTCCACAGCAGATTAATTTTCTGACACCTAAACACCATAGTTTACATGTACAGGACATCCTCCTCAACACCCTCCAAATTTCAAGTTAAAAGACCAAACCATTTTGAGATATTTATTTTTAAAGTTTTTGCACCTTTAGAAATTCTTCGATTGTGAGAATCAGATGTTACCTTGCAATCAAAGATCATCTTTGATAGTGAGGGGACATCTGGTCATGAAATTTGGGCTATCAGGTCCCTCCCAGAGATGTCTAGTCCAGCAAAAATCTGGCTAACTCGTCATGCCCTCACAAACAAAGCTCGTAATCAAAGAAATCTCACGACCAAAGAATTTGCAGGCTCGCGATCAAAGAATTTAAAAACATTAATGTGAGAGGGTGCCCTCCCATTGTTTACTGTTGTCTGGCACTTGTTCTAGTGCTAAAGAAAATGAGGTGGTATTAAGCCTGGGTTGTGAATGTCCTGTTATGATGTAATGTCTATTTATGTTTATTTGTTAAGTATGATGGGCTGGCCACCGATTTTGTTGTTCATCTATTTGTCCTTCTTGTTCTGTGTTTCTCAGCCCTGGTGTAGTCACATGGTTTAGAAAACCGCTAAATCCCTTTTTTCAGAAATACAAAAGTGCTGGGTAGGTCTGTAAATAGGCAACATATGTTAAAAGACAAAATACTTTGTCATAAAAGCTCTAAAATGGGTAGCACTATGCCAAGATAACCCTTAAGTGAGAGTAAACTCCTTGGGCCAAATGTAATAGCCGAGGAGTTGCAAGGGTCAGACACAGCGCTGTAAAAAGCACAAAAGAAAGAATAAAATGCGTCCTCCCTTTCTACAACCGCAGACAGCAAATGTGTGGTAATGAATGAATGTTCCTGTCGAAATACTCCAAAAACGATAGATTGGCTAAGATATGTTTAATGGAGAAAGAGCTCTGGGTGCAACATAATCTTAAACAGTCAGTTCGGCTTTCTCACTTATATAACTCACTTGACAAATATCTGCTGTCCTTTTTGCTGAAATATAGACACCAGTGTATGAGTATTAGTAAAAAATATAAAGTTTATGTAAAAATATAAAATGGTACAGTTCCATAGAGAGTTGGATTTGGCACGTATTGCTAATTCCAATTATTCTAAATGGTACTCCCTTAGTGTTGATAATCATGAGTATAGATTTTATCTTGATGTTTTGGAGTACCCAGATATTCATAAAACATATACAAGAGTCAGGCTTGAATTGTTTGAATCTAATGTTAGAAATGCTTTATATAAGAACTCTAGTAGCCGTGAGGATAAGCTTTGTGCATGTGAACAGGGAGAAAGGGAGGATATGGGCCATGTTTTTCTGAGGTGTCCTTGGTACACTAGTATTAGATGCAAATAGTTATCTCCAATAATCACTGAAATAGCAACATCCAGGAATACTGATCTTATTAAGGTTTTTCTTTCTTCTGAGGATCATACTATTATACATTCTGTGTGGAAATTTGCATTTCTAACAAGGAAGATTAGGAGAAGGAAACTGAGTGCCCCTAAGGTATGACCCTGGGTGGTTTAGTGGTAATTTTCCCCATCAGTGGTACCCCCTGGATTCATCCACCTGATTATTTATTGCCATTTTTGCACATAAACTGTATTTTTTTTCTGTGCTTGTTTGTATCTCTAGTCATTTTGTACTAATTGTTATTGTAAGGGGCAACAGACTTCTAGGAAAACATAAACTGAACTTACAAGCTCAAATGGGCAGACTGGGTGGGCCATAGGCCCTTATCTGCTGACGCTGTCTATGAATCTATGTATCTATGTTATGTTAGATTGTAATTTTATGTTCTGATATTTTATTTGCATGTATGTTTATGTTGTTGTAATTTTCTATTTTCTGATAATCATTTTTAAGATTGAACAAATAAACTATCTACTACTTCTCCTCCTCAAAATTGCAAGTATAAAGTATGAGAAGCAGCAAGAAGCTGTGGCTTGGAGAAAGCAGAAGTAGATATAAGCATTCCTCCTTGGCTGTGTGGCTTCTCTGGCTGCATTCCCTGTTCCCTACTCTCTACAGCCACGACTATGCGCACATTCATGCAGACCTGTAAGTCTCACTGTTTAAATAAATTTTAGGCTATAGTTCTTTGTGTTATAGAACCTTAACAAATTCATTCCTGCAGATAGGCAGATGATAATTTAAGAGAAGGGGTTTATTTTACCTGCTTATAACTGTTAGGTAATGAAGGAACTCAAGTCTCTTTTTTGCAGCCAGACCCTCTCCTTGCACTTCGACCACAGAATACATCTATAGTGCTGGCCGGCCACTATTCTGTCTATTCTATGATGCATTTCTGTTGTGGACAGTGTTTCAGAGGTCATGGCCTGCTATAAACATCATTGAAGCCTTAAATTATGTTTTTAAGAATGTGTGCATGTTCGTTTATAAGAGACATATCTGAATAAATATAGGAAATGTAATAATTTTATGTATTGGGAGTATTTCTCTGCTCTGAGAAGATGTGGGTAAAGCTATTGTGATCACATGTTCTGTTACCTACATAAAGGAATACCTGTTCTAGATTTAGATCAGATTGTAGTAGGGTGTTGAATGAAGAACACCTAGAACAGTTAGCTTTTACTAGTTGTTATACTTATTTATTTATTTAAAGTTTCGGAATTACAACCTTTGTGTCAGTAACTTCTTTGCAAATGCTCCACGTCAGGGCAAACAGACAATAACAACAATAATTAAATATTAATGTACAGAGGTGATTACAGTAAGACAGAAGACATAATTCCATGGCTTGAGTAGTTACATTCTGGGGTTGCTATTGCAGCCCAAGTCAGATAGACAATGCACCATGTAATAAAACGTAAGTACTTTCCAGAAGTGTGGAACAGCTTTGCAATCAAAGGACCTTGTCTCAGGTTGGATAAACAACCCTGCGTCTATGTGGTGTATTGTGTTTACGTGCAACAACATGTCTCTGAGTCTAGTAGGTGCATCTTGATGCTGTCTCTAAACTGGCTAACGCTTGGTGCTTGTGATATGAATGGGGGGAGTTCATTGAGCCAGGTGGGTGCCCGATAAGCAAATGACCTTTGGCCTAGCATGGTCCTTCTAAAGGTGACTAAGGTTTGTGCTTTCACTGGGTGTCTTGGGGTGATCCTGTGAGTGTTGAGTTTTATTAGGGGGTGGAGTCCAATGGGTGCAATCCCCAATTGGATTTTCTTGGCCTGGAGGCATGTGTAGTATTTTAACCTGCCTGAGAAAGTCAGCCAGTTAGCTTTTTTGTAGAGCTTGCAGGTATGGGTTAGCTTATCGCTATCCGTAACCAGACGGCTGGCTTTGTTAAGAGCCAGATTCATTAGTTTTAGTGTTGTGGGGTCAGCTGCTCCATATATTGTTATTCCATAGTCTACCAAAGATAGGACCACACTACTTACTGCCAGACGAAGGGTGCGGGGTGGGAAGCATTGTCTGTGCCTGAAAAGGGTCCCTAGTCTGGTGTTTACTGAGGCTGAGAGTTGGTATATATGCATGTGATAGGTCAGTGATGTGTCTAGCGTGATGCTCAAATATTTGAATTGTGATATTTGGTCAATTATGGTGCCCTGATGGTTGGTTATGTTTAGTTGGGAGCTATAGTAAGGGCTTTGTCTGTGCGTAAGGATCATGGATTTTGTTTTGCTGAGATTTAGTACTAATCGTTGATTCAAGAACCAGTGTTCTATTTCCTGGAAATTAGTTTGGAGATTGTGCTGAAGAGCATTCAGGGTGGAGTCTTTCCAAAAGATTACTGCATCATCTGCATACAGTAGGAGCTTACAGTTGCAGGCGCTAGGGATGGCATTCAGGAATACAGTGAAAAGGAGTGGGCCTAGAATTGATCCTTGGGGTACCCCCGACTTAACTGCGAGTTTTGAGGATAGAGTGGTATTTATTTTTACTTCTTGTGTCCGGTCTCTGAGGTAGTTCTTGAACCAAAGTATGGCGTCTGGACCTAGGTTGAGTGATGGAAGTTGGTGTAAAAGTAAATCGTGATTAACAGTGTCGAAAGCTTTAGTTAGATCTATGAAAATTGCTCCTGCTAGGTCACCCTCGTCAAGAGCTTCATAGATATATGAAGTAAGCAAGAGGAGAGCCGTGGTGGTGCTATGACCTGTTCTGAAGCCATGTTGTTCTTAGCAGAGTAGGGAGTGCTTTGTCAGGTACTCAGTGAGTTGGTCTGACACTATTCTTTTGAGGGCTTTTGAGAGAGGGGGAAGAATCATGATTGGCCTATAATTACCAGGGTTGGTTGGATCACCCTTTTTTAGTAAAGGAGTGATGATTCCCCTTTTCCAGAGAGTTGGGAATTGCCCTAGGTGAAGTGATAGGTTGAATATTTTAGTTAGGTGAGGGATAGTTACATTTAGTGTTAGCCGCAGGATCTTTAGGTCTAAGCTATCACTGCTGTGTCTTTTGTTTTTTAAGGCTTGTGTGAGGTAGTGTTTGGTATTATTGCATGAGATAGATTTAAACCGGAAAGGTGGGTTTCTGATCTTGGGGGGGGTGTGGAGACGAGGTGGGTGGACTAAAGAAGTTTGGAGGGAGTATGTGGTTGAGGTCTGAGAATGAATTATTCAGAGTATTGGCTATTAAGGTGGGGTGTTGTGAGGGTGTGCCATTATAAGTTATTTGGGTAGGCGGTTGGTTATCTGATTTCCCACATAGTTCTTTGATGTTGCTCCAAAACTTGATCCCTGCACCCCAGGACTCTGTTAGGGCTTGTTTTTAGTGATTTGCCTTAGCTAGCCAAATGGCCTTGGTGCACTTATTTCTGGACTCCCTGTAGAGCTGTCTGTCATGGGGGACTTTGGAATTGAGGGCTTTATACCAGAGATTGTCTCTATGTAACATCTGGTCTAGTAGGGGTTGTGTTATCCACGGTGAATCCCTTGATTTTATAAACTTTTTGGCAAGGGGGCATGTCTGTCACAGGCTGCAATTAAGATATTTATAAAGGAGGTGAGAGCTCCATCGATGGATATGGCGGTGTTGACTGGGGACCAGTCACTGGTGGAGAGGCTGTGGATAATCTTGGATATTGTTCCCTGTTTGAGGTGTCTTTGGTAAGATAATTTAGGGCATTTGTGGGGGCTCCTGTTGGACCAGGTGCAGGAGAGAGGAGAGTGGTCACTAAGGACATCTGGGAGATTTTGACGTTAGATAGGTGTTTGGGGGAGTTCGTCAGGATGAGATCAAGGAGCATATGTGCGCCTGTTCTTGGGTTCTGACATGTGGGGGTTTGGACAGCGTGAGTCAGATCATGTGCAGTTGCTATGTCTTTAAAGGGATCTGCTCCTTTTGATAACCAATTTACATTAAAGTTACCCATTATTATGAGATCACCTTTTGTGGGGAGCATAGCTATATTTGCCAGTATAGATTTAAAGGCTCCTTTCTGGTTGTTGGGTATATAAACTGACATTATTTACAGTGGTTTCCCATGGGAGCCAATTGTAATCTTGATGGTGACTGCTTGGGCACCGTATTTTGGGTTTGGCAAGGGGATTAGTAGAGGCTTAAATTTTGCTCTGGAATAGATGGCACACCCACCTCCCCTCTTTACCTCCCTATCAGCTCTAAATATGATGTAGTCATTTAGTGCAACTACGGAGTCAGGGACCAAAGTAGTTAGCCATGCAGTGAGCAGTGCAGGAGAGTGGCTAGCAAGGCAAACAAGATGTTGGGATGCATCGTAAGGGGGATCACCTCTAGGGGCCAGGAAGTGATTCTGCCACTGTACAATGGACTGGTTAGACCACACCTTGAGTACTGTGTACAGTACTGGAGACCACACTTGAAGAGGGACATACAGCTCCTGGAGAGGGTACAGAGGAGGGCAACTAAGATGATACGAGGGCTAGGGATTTGACGTATGAGGACAGACTTGAGGAGCTCTGCCTGTTTTCATTGGAGGAGAGGAGAGACAGGGGGGACATGATTGAGGTCTTCAAGTACCTCAAGGGAATAAATAGGGTAAACATGGAGGGGATCTTTAGACTAAAGCAAGGAGGTATCACCGGAGGGCATGGTTTGAAGTTGGAAGGTGGAAGGGTGACGGGGGAAAAGAGGAGGAGGTTTTTCACTGAGAGGGTGGTGGACCCTTTGAATGCACTGCCTGGTTAGCTGGTTTAGAGATCCACAGTGGAGGGCTTCAAGAGAGGGTGGGACAGACACAGAAAGTGGATGTATCAGATGATGGCCTGTCCCTGGGGGGTGGGGATGGATGATAGGGGTTTCTGGAACACAAGGGAGGGGAGGGCCTCGGCACCCAACTAGGGATCTGAGGTTTGAGCAGACTCGATAGACCGTAAGGCCTAATCTGCTGGCAAATAGTATGTTAGTATGTTTCAGATAGGGCAAGAATGTCAGGACAGTGTTTTGCGACCCACCATTAGAGAAGAGTTAACTTTTTTGGTAGGCTACGTATGTTTATGGAAGCCAGCGTCAGACCTGCGTTGCTTGGGTTTTTTGCAGTAGTAGCTGGGGCTGGCCCTGGGTTAGGGTGTATATCACCTGCCAATAGTAGTAGTAGTAACAAGAGCGCATGTCTGAGTGCAGTTAGCTGTAGCCGTTTTGTGAGTCTTTTATTGTTGCATGCACTTGTATTGTTATTTGGAGATTTGCATGGAATGGGGAGTGAATGGACCAGTAGGGCTTTTTGTACATGTAAAGGGAGAGGGTTGGGAATATTGAGGAGGTTTGTGTAGGGTAGTGGAGCTTGGGAAGCCTTCGTTATCCCATTTGTGGTGTAGCTAAGGTTCAAGGTTATGTTAGAGAAGGGATGAAGGTTCATATGGCCATTAGCTAGGAAGTTATTACTTAGAGGTATAGGTGGGGATGTGCAGGAGACCAAAGCTCTTATTTTGGACTATTGAATCTTTTGATGCTTTTACTTCCTTCTTTTTATTTTGTTGCCTCAGTTAGCATTTTGTTTTATTGATGATATTCCTGCTGAACAAAAAAAAAAGGAAATAAACATAATTTTTGGACCTTACTCTGCCTCATTGCCTATTAGTCCATCACTTACCCACTCCATTTTTTGACACAACTACATTAACCCACAGGCAAGGCTCGATAGAGGGAAGCCCCCTGAGCAAAACCCGTCTTAGTTTTACTTCACAAGTCACCCCTTGGATGAGAGATTTGTTTTTTTCCAACTCTAAAATCTGACAATCTCGTCCCTCCCTCACGAACGAATATCGCAATCAAAGAATTTGCAGACTTGCAATCAAAGATTGTTAGCAAGCCACGATCAAAGAATATAAAAGTTTAAAACTCCATTTTTGACACAACTACATTAAACCACAGGCATGGCTCAATAGAGGGAAGCCTCCTGAGCAAGACCCATCCAAGTTTTACATCAGAAGTCACCCCTGGGTTGAGATATTTGTTTTTTTCCAACCCCAAACTGAAAACAAGATGGTGGCCATTGCGATCGATAAATTTCTCACGATCAAAGAATCTTTGATCGTGAGCCTGCCAATTCTTTGATCATGAGGAGTGACCAGATGGCTAAACCCTCATTCTTTTTTTTGCAAAACAACCATATAAATTTGTCCATAGACTTATAATGGGAGCTAAAAAGTTTAATAACTTTCGAATGGATTAATATTTTTCATCAAAAAATAAGTGGCATATTCCTTGACCCAAGCTCCTTCTACCTGCTAAGTTTCAAACTGGCATGACACATGGTGGCCACGCAACACCACAGACAAAATAAAAAAAAAACTGCCCACAACACTGTGCAACAGTGCATTTTTCAGCAATTCATTGTGCAAAAACCGTAAATGTGACCAAAATGCAATTTGGCAGATCAAGAGACCTAGTATGTCCTACCATGCATACCAAATTTCATGCAAATCTGTTGAATAGAACTAACGTTATTAACACTCAAAATGTCAAGTTTAACATTAAAGTGCCTTCATAACTCTAACTATAGGGGTGTATGGTTGAGGAACCGTAGAGCATCCACAGTATGAAAATTAGCTAACTTCTGTGTGTTTTTTGGTCTAGCATAATGGACTGAAGAATGCATCTGAGTGGATTCAAGTTTGCATGTCTATATGTGGCCTGGGTTAAACTGGTGCCTTTTAAAGATTTGGTGAAAAAATATTAATCCATTCAAAAGTTTTCAAGTTTTTCATGTCCCATTGTAGCCTATGGGAAAATTTATATGTGCATTGAAAACATTTTCGCAAAAACATTTTTTTTGTGCAATGCAACATCTTTTTGTGCTTGAAAACATTCCATTATAAGGTATAGGGATGTCACAAAAACATTTTTGTTGTTGCGAAAGCATTTTTGTTGTCATGAAAACAATACTCCACAACATTGTCTAATGTGTTGTTTTCTTTGTCACTTCCTTGTGCCAAGGTGGATTGTGCTTTTGGGCTGAAATTTGCAGGATGGCAAGCCCTGGTCCTGCAGATGTGACATTTGGTGGTTTGGTCAAAAACCTTTCAACAGGCCTGTAGTTACAGCATTCTGAATTTGAGAAATTTCCCATAGGATAACATTGTGGCACCCTTATCTCGAAAATGATTTGAGATACAGATTTTTTTGCTACCCACAGCTAATCTCTCAAGGAAGTTTTGAAGTCATAGATTACATCTGCAGTGGAAATCTTTTCATAGCTGCTATGGTTACTGAGATATTGCAAAATAAGTGTTACAAGGGTTCCTTTACAGTACTGTGGACTGCTGTATGGCTCTGTATTAAAATGTAAGTGAGAGTTCAGGGCCCGTAAGGCCCATGCTCCCACATACACATACTGTTACATAAAAAATGGGCAACGGGAAGGGAGCACAGGGCCCGGAGGGCCCACACTCCCACAAACAGATACCACTAACCACTTACATTACACTTTCTCTAAAAGAAGGCAAATTCATTGTAAAAAAAACTCTGTTAATGCATCATTTAGGGTTGCTGTCACAGTGACAAAAGTTTGGAAATTCTATGTTTCTGTTACCACCCCTACCACCCCACCCAACCCTACTCTACAGGCACCAACAGGCACTGGGGCTTGCCTTGGAGTTGTCAGACCTGTCACCCCATTCTCCTATAATATAGAGTATCAGCTTGTTTACTCATGGAATAGGGTGAGAATTGGGCTTGATGAACCCAATGCACACCCCAATGCCTGTTTGTGCCTCTAGGGTTGAGATGGTGGGATATTGGCAGATTAGTATTACAATGGTTACTTTTCAGGTCTATAGGGCTACTGTATGGCTCCATTGTTATGTATAAGTGGGAGTGCAGGGCTCAGAGTGCCCATGCTCCCACAGACACATATCATTATGCACAAATTGGCAGTTTGGGGCCCCACACTCCCACCAACACATACCATTTACTAGCTACATTACACTTTTTCAAAAGTAAGGAAATTAATTGAAAAAAAAACTTAATTAATGCATCAGTTAGGGATGATGTCACAATGACAAAAGTTTGGAAATTCAATGTTAAGGTTAACCCCCTACCACCCCACCCCCACCCTCATCCTCTACACACCAACAGACATCAGGATGTGACATTGGGTCATCAGTCCTAACTCTCATCCCATTCTCCTGTACTGTAACATGTCAGCTTTCTTACACATGGAATGGGGTGAGAGTTGGGCCTGGCAACCCCATGGCACATTCTGACATCTGTTGAGGTGTGGAGGATGGGGAGTAGGGGTGGGGTGGTAGGCGGGTTAACCGTAACATCAAATTCCCAAACTTTTGTTGCTGTGACATCAACCCTAACTGATGCATTAATAAAGTTTTTTGCAATATGTGTATATATATATATATTATGGTAGCACGGTAGTGCTACCATAGTTAGGGTTGAGGAGCCATTTCTATGTTAAACCCCAAAACTTTGCACCTTAATAACTTTGCAACCGTTTGATGGATTTGCCTGAAATTTGGAATACGTGATCAAGAACCATAGGCCTTGGGATCTGCTAAGTTTCATACTGGTCAGATATACAGCTACAGAGTTATTAAGCATGATCTGTGCACACGTTATGCTTTTCTGGAATTCTATGGTCGTGCCTACAGGTCGTACAGTTTGTGCGACTGGCCTGAAATCTTCAGGGAACGTGTGGCTGGGGTCCCCGATGTGCCTTTTGAAGATTTGGTGAAAAAATATTAAACGGTTCAAAAGTTATTCAAAAAACAGTTTCCCATTATAAGTCAATGGGAAAAGTTAACAAAAAGTTCGACAGTGTCGCAAATGCATTTTTACTTTTGCAAATGGGCCTGTTACTTTCGCAAATCCGCCATTTTGTTTTCAGTTGGTGATCAGAAAAATGGTTGGCACTTAAATTTGAGACCCTCTAGCAACGTAATTCGTTTTGTATTCACCTAGTCGGGCCCTGAGGATGCTTGCCATGTCTTTATTTTGTGGCTAAACACCCCAGAAATATGTTTTTCAAATTTCTGGAAAAAGAACTTTCGCAAATTACTTTCGTGCTCACGAAAGTGTCGAACTTTTTGTGAAAGCTTTCACAAATTGCGACAGTAATTTTCTAGTCTGTGGGAAAATGACAGCAATTCTTTGGCACTGCACTGCAAAATAACCGTTAGGAGTTTTGGGCTGAAATTTGGAGGGAACACAGCCGACATCTCACAGATGTGCCTTTCAGTGTTGTATTGAAAAAATATTACACGGCGGCAAAGTTATGGCACTCCAAAGTTGACAGTTTTTCCCATAGGATAACATTACGGCGCCCGAAGCATTACAGGAATCCTTTGGCACCCTGCTGCAAAATAATGGTTTGGTCTTTTTTCCTGAAATTTGGAGGGATGACAGCCAACAGTCCACAGATGTGCCTTTCAGTAGTTTGGTGAACAAATATTACATGGTGGCAAAGTTACGGCACTCCAAAACTGACGGTTTTTCCCATAGGATAACATTACGGCGCCCGACACATAACAGAAATCATTTGGAGCCCTGCTGCAAAATAATGGTTTGGTCTTTTTTGCTGACATTTGGAGGAAAGACAGCCAACAACCCACAGATGTGCCTTTCAGTGGTTCGGTGAAAAACATTACAGGGAGGGAAAGTTATGATGCTCTGAACTTTTCTTTTTCCCATGGATAACATTACGCTTCGGGCTGCAGTTTCAGGGCCCGTGATCTCGAAATCAAAAGCAGATACGGACTTTGTCGAAAATTTCTTAGCCCCTAATGGGGCTAAAATTAAAATTAGCCAGGACAGTTGTAAATAATATGACTTTTAAATTTTTTTTCTACGTCGTATGGTTACTGAGATATGATGTATTTAGTATTCCAAGATCTCATTTTCTGTACCGATACTCATTATTATGCATACATTATTTGTACTCACCGTCTTTCTCTATGCAGGTTTTGGGGAAAACCAGCCTGTGCGCTACATTACTGTTAGTGTTGCTCCTTCCGCTTACGTGTTACGCATCGCTTCACTTAACGCTGACGTCTGCGCCACCGTGTGCGTTATCCTTTGCGTTTTCATTTGCGCTTGTGTTTCTGTTATTTTTTGCCATTTCTGTGTACAGTACTGTTTATCTTTCTTGACATTTCTGTTTGCAGGCACCATGTTACTATGTGACAACACATCACGTGGCAGACCGTTCCCGTCTACGCCACCATGTGTGTTACCCTTTCTGTTTTCATTCGCACTTGTGTTACCATGTGCGACGCTGTTAGTATTTCTGTTTGTGTTGCTGTCCCTGTTAGTATGCCACAAGACATCATGTGGCCACTGCATTACATTCACTATTTCTTGTTATCTTTCCCAAAAAGAAGGGAAATTAGAGGCAAAAACTCTGTTTAATGCATTAGTTAGGGTTATTCCACAGTGACAAAAGTGAGGAAATTCGCTGTTAGGGTTGCAAACCCCCCTTGCACCCGCCACCCACCCCCCCAACTGGCATTGGGGTGTGGATTGGGATCATGGGTCCTAACTCTCACCCCATTGTATTGTACTTCTGCTGCTTTACACATGTCATGGGGTGAGAGTTAGGGCTGATCATCCCAATGCACACCCCAATGCCACCATGTGCGTCATCCTTTGCGTTTTCATTTTCGTTTGCGTTTCTGTTACTTTTTAGCCATTTGTCTGTACTGTACTGTTCGCTTTCTGTTTCACTTTGTGTCACCATGCCCATTGACATTTCAATTTACAGGCACCACGTTACTATGTGACAAGACATCACGTGGCACACGATTCCCATCTACGCCACTGTGTGCATTACCCTTTTTGTACTCATTCGCGCTTAGTTACTATGTGACAAGACATCACGTAGCACACCATTACTGTCTACGCCACTGTGTGCATTACCCTTTCTGTTCTCATTCATGCTTGTGTTACCATGTGTGCCACTGTTATCATTTCTGTTTGCGTTGCTGCTCCTGTTACTATGCCACAATACATCACGTGGCGGGAGCGAGTTACATTCACTATTTTTCAATATCATTCTCAAAAAGAAGGGAAATTAGAGGCAAAAAACTCCGTTTAATGCATTTGTTAGGGTTGTTCCAAGTGACAAAAGTGAGGAAATTCGCTGATAGGTTTGAAAACTGTAACTCCGAGTTCACCCCCCCAGCACCACACACACACACAGACACACACAGGGGTGTGCTGTGGCACGAGGTGTGGCTGTCTGGCACATGTCTCTATAGGGTGATTGACTGACCATTAATACAATTCTTGGGAGTGACTTATCGCTATAATAATGAAACATGTTTTTAAACAGTTGTAAACCTTGTTCAGTATATCGTCAACCTCTTCATGTATGGTAATAAAAGATTAACATAAGGTTGTTAGGATGTTTGCAGCCAATGAGAAATGCCATTTTGTCAGACTCTGAAGTACACATAGTAGTGACTGAATGGTACATGTATAGTCACAGCTGTGACCTGTTGGGTGCTGATGTGGCACCTTGGTATAGTAATAATGACTGTATAGGCACAAGAAAAAGTAAGTACATTGCTGAGTTTTTGACACTGTTAGGAATTCTGTCAAATGTGACATGCAATGTCCCACATCGTTGCATATGCTGTGATACTGACTGTATGTCATAGGTACCAAACAAATAGATGGAGGTATAGTTGTAGCAGTATTAGTAAACATTGATTTGTATGCTTAAGTCATAGACACTTATGTTTATGTCATAATGGTATTTAAAGTAAGGAGTCGACACAGGTAGTTATGGTTTTAAAAAATTTATTGCCAATTTGTCAAATGGAGAAAAGGTCCAATCAAGAGTGAAATTTAGTTAACAGAAGCAGTCTCACAATACAATCTTTGTAGTGTGCAATCATTGCTTGTCAAATATGTAAATGTGTAAGAATAATAATAACTGTATAATATGGATTGGAGTAAGTGTGTGATATTATATGAAACTAATCAGGTGTTGTGTGTTTTAGTTATGTTTCAGTACTCACTTCTGTTTATGTGAGGAAGTAGTTTCTGACATTCAACCTGGAATTCTAATAGTCAGGCTGAAGCTGTGGCGCTTCATTATATTTTTACTATTGAATGTGAATGGAGTTTGTAAAAAATGTTACTTTTTAAAAAATGGTTGTATGTTGTAATTATGTGTAGTGCATTACTTGTGTGTTATGTTAATAAGGGAATGTCATTCGGTTGTGAAGTGTGATTACAGACATGATAGACAAGTATTTTGTTGTAATTGTGTGACTGCTAATGTGGATGTTCCTGGGGTGGGCGAAAAACCATATGCTGACTGTCTAAGTAGTACAATTTACACAAATGTAAGTTTTGTGACATTTGATTGATATTATTTAATAATATGTCACTGACTAGGTGCAAATGGAAAATTACCGACCCCCTTCAATTGAGGCGATCATAAATATTGTCAGGAACAGGTATGCAGTTTGTTGTGATCAGCAACAGTGCCTGATTTACAATTGTCAATATTTTTTACATACGATAGAATTACTTATGTGACAAGTTAAAAAAATATTATGTTTTTACATGAACAAATTACATTTTATCAATTTTACATTGCTTCTATGTAAATTTTAACTTGTAAATACTAAAACTGTCATGGAATGCATTTTTTAACAAACTTATGGTTAGTTAAATGTTGTTACTACACTGCTGAATAATATCTAAAACATTCACTTGTACTGTAGTGCTACACTGCTATTTTTAGTACAAGTATCAAACTAGTTATTAACAATGTACACTTGAAAACAAATGTTTCTATTATGTACAAGTAATTTTAAACACTTGTAAGAGTCACTAAATTAGATTCAGCAATTGGTTATTATTTACAGTTGTGTAACTCAGCTCTTGCATTATCAATAAAGGTAGTTGTTTTTACATATGTACAATACTAGTACTACGCATGAATGCGTGATAGTTCTACACTGTTGCTGGTGATCGAATGATGTTCTCTACATGTCAAGAGCCACTAGACATATTGAAGTGTTGATAGACAACTTGTGACAGTGGAATGTTTGCTGAATATTATAAAGGGTAGCTCGAGTATATCACTGATAATAACTGAGAAGTTCTCTTTGTTTGCAAAGAGTAAGAGCTTATAAGTCATATCAATTTGTTGTTATATATGAGTTGATACATGGATTTTAAAGAGATGTACAGAGGAGGAGAGTAGTAAGTCCTCAGTTTTAGATGTACAATCTTTGATAGACATGTAATCATAGTTCTCTAGTGACTGTGAATATTGTTGGCACCGATTGAAGCCACTACAACAATTTTCATGTAGTCACTGATCTACACAAGATCTAACATGTCACAGTGTATGTAATGTCTGTATTAGAATTCCATTTTGTTGAAATTGTATTGTTTATTTACAGTTGTACATTTTACAACATTGTAATGAGTCATGAATGTTTTTTTGGACAAAGTAGTCATCTTAAAATGCTACATGTTTTGTCCTGTTCTTCTGAAATATGAAGGTTGTCATAATTCTTCAATATTAGAAGGTATGCATTTTCAAGTAGACGGCAGTCTCTGTTTAAAGTCGTTGTAAGAGTAGTCACACTCTAACCATCCAGTTATGCACCTTAGTAACGAGGTGTAATGCCCAGAATGCATGGATTGACCATGGTGATAGATTATACTGTGAGTGTCAAACAGTGACTGGTTGAAGACTATTCTACTAGCTGTGTAATCTGTGATAGGAGTATCCAACTCTGAGCCTGTTGGGGTCAAATCTGTGCAACATAACAACAGATATTGAGATGAACTCCTTAGACGATGGACTGAGTGCATCTGCCTCCGCACCTTCCACAGGCATGACTACATTCAGCATTAGTGAATAGCTGTCGAAATTTGACACTTTGGCTTCAGGAACAAAGAGAGTTATCCACAGCATGTCTTGTGTGGTTTCACGCTGTGAATTGCCATAAAACACATACATATTTTGTAACATATGTTACTGTGAAGTACTGCCGCATTGGGGTGCCGTCTTTCATCCAGGTTGTTTATGACAGCCATCATAAACTCAGTACTGTCTTGCTGTATGTCTGCAGCAAATGTACTACATCCAGCATATGTAGATAACACCTGTCGAGTGGTGTTAGTGAGTGTAAATTTGAAGAGTGGTCAGAAGTCATGTTGATAATCTGCTTCAAAGCATTTGATAAGGGATTGTCTTGTGAAGCAGATATTGCCTGCACAAACTGCGCTGTGTAGAAAAACTTGCATAGCTGAGTTAGCATAGCAGTTTACTCTACTGCTGTTGTCAAAGAGTGGTATAGCAGCTACACCAACTGATTTCTGATGAATACGCTGGTTGTGAATGTTTACTTGAAGTTGTGGCCTTTGCTGAACTCTTTTGTCGAATCACTTTGGAAGCTTGCTGCTGTTTGTTGCCCCTCTAGCTGTGACTGAATTGTGTGAGACAGACAGATATGTAGGGTGGTATTAAAGACAGTTGTGGCTGATGTAGAGTATGTAACCTGTTGTACTCAAGAATACGTAAACATCCAGCCGTATTTTCTGAGGTGCTATACTAATGATATGCAATCCAGAAAGGCTTCAACACTTGAAAGTGCAACATAGCTCATGCCATCCTTAAAATGTCTGTACCTATGTCTACCATTGCTGAATCCAAACTCAATCCCTGAGATTTGTGAATGGAGACAGCATATGCAACACATAATGGGAACTGTTTCCTGTTTACGTAGATATCCTTAAAAACCTGTAATTTTACGAAGGTTTCGATCTATGTGTACAGAGTGTTCCATGTTGTCAAACTGCACTACAAGTGTCTCAATATATGTCTTCTGGACACTATAGACAAAGTCAGTGATGTTTCCCATGGCACCGTTTACCATACCTTGTTCTACATCTAGATTACATCGCAGCATGATACTTGCATTCTTACAAAACTGTGAGAACAGCTTCTAGGCCAGCTGTTCGTGAAACATCTGACTTCAGTTCACTTAGTCATTCAGTCATCTTTGCTACTGGCTTTCGACTAAGAATAACGCCATCAACTGTATCAATTGCATGCAGAGTTAGAATCTCTTGGTTCTCTCTTTGTAGCATTAGATTGTTGAATTCAGTGCATTTCTTTAGTCATGGCATAAGACACACGATGCGTCTGCCAGTAGAGTATATATCGCTGAAGACATTACATGCTGTTTCTATGCATGTACTATGTACTGTGATTTTCGATCATTTAACATACAAACATGTTCTGGTGATAGAGAACCAAGGAGCTTCATCTAAAAGTGATTTGTAAGCTAGATCACCACTTTGGCACATGTTCTCAGACAACTCAACATAGGTAAATAATTCCCATATGTTATAGCCTGCAATGCAACCGAGGATATTCTTAGCTTGCTTGCAGTCAGAGTTGTGAATACATGCTCTGCATTGACTGGTGAAGTTGTAAAGGTCTCCCAACACAAGTATACTTTTGCCACCAAATGGCACCTATCGTCAGTACCTAAGATCTGCTGTAGACGTAGATGAATACAGGCAAGCATGACATTGGAGACCATGCTGATTTCGTTAACAATGAGTAACAGCATCTTTGTGAACATGGAACGGAGCTGAGCTGCAACCTCGAATGACAGTTTATGATATTCTCCAGTTCTCCCATGTTCAACTGGCAACATAAAGAGACGGTGTAATGTTACTCCACAATGTTGTATGCTGCTAGTCCTGTGGGAGCAGTCACAGCAACAGACATTGAAAAGCCTGTCACCTCCGTCACTTCTGCAGTGATGGCTCAATCAGGAAACCTTTCCTGTGCCAGCTGAACCACTAACAAAACATTAGTAGTGGCTTGTACTGAGTGCAGTCACATTGTTTTGTTTAATGTAGTATACCATGTTGTACAGCTTCAACCACTGGGAGTGAACTGTATGCTGCAGCTGATTTAGTCTTTCTCTTAGTGCCAGCTGGGTTGACCATAGAGTGTGTGCCATGTTGCATGGCTGTCTCAATTTCTGATATTAACACTTCTGGGGCATTTTAAGGGCAGAGGGTCACCTAGAACACCTTCTGTCCTTCTGGATCAAGGTTGTCTTGTGAACTAACTGGAGTGTCTTCCTGAAGTTGCTTCTCTGCCTGCTCGAGCTGTTCTTTCTCAGCTTTTAGTCTTGTATATATGTTTGTGAGTACTCAGTTTGGAAATTCTCGTATGAGATTGAACTGTTCTTCAATGTGTCAGAGTCACCTTTAATTCAGACTCACTCCTCCAGGGTCTAAATAGGAATAGGAAAGCAAAGTAATATTCTGTGCTCTCTGATGTGCTCTAGATGCAGTTTGCAGTGATCTATAAGCCATGGCTTGTTCCTCTTCACAAGACAGCCATCTGGTCCATTGACCTTGTAAATGTGTCATGTTGAGTCAGGTGCTGCACCTGTCTTGTAGTCATACCACTTAGCAACCCCAAACAGACACATATCATTCATGTAGTTTGTCTCTGGGTAGTATGTGTCTATCAAGGTTATTCTTCAAGATATGTTTTGAAGAAGGTGTATTGACAGCGAGCTCCTCAATTTCGGCATGAGGAATCAGTACACTTCCGTTTCCTTTGTAGTTTACACTGAGAAGCGTGCAGCATCAGACTTCCGATACCAGATGTGTACCCATTAACGGTCACTGGCCCGTAAGCTCCATTCTCTGTGTGAAAGAGTCTTCAAACCCAATGACCACAGCTGAGATGTCAGGCTTTTGCTTGAAGTGGCAATATCTTCCCAAAGATCTTGCAAGCTAGTCTGTTCATGTTTGGTTATGTACAAAGTGACGTACCGAACCAGGGCCAGTGAGTTGTCAGCCACAAACTGAACATCTATGTTTGCTTGCCACATTAGGAGAAGAGTTGGGTTGTAGTCATTGATGTACACCTCTTTTTCATGCCTGGGTAACTTGTATACCCTCTTGGTTGATTTTGCCTTCAAGTGGTGTCGCATTGCTGAGAAAAGGTCATTCATGGCACCATTCTGACAAACTCGTCTAGGAAATCCAAAGCGACATCGTGTGTACCAATTAGATTTGTTCTTTACTGCTCGCCGGCAATATTTTGTGCAAATATGTCACTGGAACTTTTGTACCAACTTCCAAAGTGTAGGACTGTCATACTTGTCTGGAATATGACAAGTGATATATTTTTTGATGAATGATAGCACTTCTGATGCTTCATGTTCACCAATGCGTGGCGCATCCTTGATCCACAATAACATATGGATATGAGGGGCACCTCATGCTTGATATTCTGTCCTCCAAAAGTAGTGTTCTACAATACCTAGAGGAGGATTGTCCTTTGACAAGATGAAAGTGAGAATGTCATGGAACCGCTTGTGAAAATGTCTTGTGACAGACACAGGATCAAGTGAACACATTTCTCTGACAGTCATCGATGAGATGCCTTCGACATCGGAATTTGCCCACTTCAACAGTTCAATGAGTTTGTCCCAGGCATATTCAGCACAACTAAGTGTGAAAACCATGTGGCTGCACCATACTCTTGTAGCATTGTCATCACTTCCGAGTGTCTGCGATACCAATATTCTTTGGTGCCACGTAGACTTGAAAGTATGGAAGACAGATTCACTTGCACATTTTCATCTTTCTGCTTTAATTTCTCTAGAAATTGAGCAGCTGTAATTCCATCTAGTGGACTTGTTAGATGAATGGTATGTGCTATAGATGCAGACAGAATGCTAAGCTCACTTTCCAAGAGCAGATGGAACAGGTACTGTATGTTACGTCTGAATTTGCCAATTTTGCTCAGGACACGGCTAGTGCAGTGCTCAGCACCCTGTACCCGTACTTCTCTTTCATCTAGGTGTCCACCTGACCCTTTTGAAAATAGGTCTGGGAAGCAGCGTGCTTCTAGTGTTGCCTCCCAAATGCTGGCAGGCTCACCTTCCACCTGCTTCATTTGATAGAGATCAACATTGTCTCCTAATGGATCTCTGCCATGTAGTGGTGAATTGTGTACTGTTCATATACTGTCACTTGTCTGTGTACTGACCTTCTCAATGATTGGCTTACTTTTCTAATAGATCATGTTGCACAAGAGACTGGCCATCTGATCTATGTCAAGGTCTATATAAAAGGAATTGTCCTCTTTAAATAAGCCAGAGCAAAGCTTTACCTTTGCACATTGACAACATCTTGCCAGATGACCTTGGCCTTTGTAGGCAAACCATTTACAAGAATGACCAAGCTATTTTCTGTTGAGATTGCTTGAACATTTTCCTGTAGAGGAAATGGTAGATACATCACAGAACCCTTTAGAGATCTAACAAGATCTTTCTGTGGAATCTTCCGTGTCTTTGTGTTCAGAGGTAGAATCATTTGGAATGGTTTCATTGTCTGAATTAGAATATGTTCAAACATATTCAATGTTGAAATCTCACTTGGTGTAACATCAGTTTCCATGTTGTTTAGCACTGACCTTGCTGGCAAAGTGTTGCACTTCAGTTTTGAAAAACAGTGTTTGCATAGGACAATGGTGTCTTGTGGATGAAAGTCAGATTTCAGCAGCAAGAATGCTGCGAGGCAGAACCACATGTCATTGTAGGGTGACCAGGTTTCTAGGTTGACTGTGACAGTTTGTTTCCTTATGCAGCAAGCGGTTGCATGACACACATACAGAATCAAACTTCTGAGACTTTGCAACCTCAAATTAGCAATTTCCTTCCTGCATTGTTTCAGAATGTCATTTCCTAACACTGAAACAGATTTTTCTGTTGAAGTGTTACACTGGAAATAGTTCTTTCTGGTCCAGAAGGAATGTGTTGCAGTTTTTAGGAAAGTGATGGCACCCTGCATGTCACCTGACTGCAATAAGTCATTTAAACAAGAAATGGATGTCACAGCTCGCTGTACTTCATATACTCTGTGAGACAAAGTTTCGTGCATGCCTGTTTGATGCACCGCAAGCATCCGATGTTGTGAAAAAACTATCACAAACACCAGTATCGAGATATGCAAGTGAGTGACCCCTGAGTCCAGTATGTGGCGGATTTCACAATGGTCAATTTCTGTAAATAGTTTATGTCTCTCTTGCGATCTGTTATTATGAATAGGTTAACAAAGTGTTCTACTTTTGAAATGATGATTGCTTATGGTTGCAGGTAGCATCACATGACCAAGCGAGGCAGTGCCGTTTATTGAAGAGTGTGGTTGACCACAGTCATCATCATTATCAATTGATTGTCATCAGAGATACTGAGGACATTTTATTGTTTGCTGGACTCATCAATACTGAACGTCTGTTCTTTGTGAAAGTCATGATAAGACTCTTCCCAGAAATATGCTTCTGAGTGTTGTGTGTGCAGCCACTGTCCTGTGAACATGGCAAGTTGTCAACAGTCAAACAAGGATACTGTTGAAGCTTTTTTTAATGGAATATACAAGTTTCCGAATTGTTCAAGCACATGACACATCTGCACCACAATCGTTATAGTACAAACAGTGTTCTGTTGACAAAAGTCCATACTTTCAGATGTAAATTCATCAGAGAAAGGTGACTCTTGCTCTTTTTTACAGGTGTGTGCAGTAGCATAGCAGCTGATAAGTCTTCGATCTTAGCTTACTTGTAGTGATCGAAATACTTCTTTCTGAGTTGTAAGTCACAATTTTTATTTTACAGTGTTGTTTTGAGCATCTGTTGATGGTTACTACAAAATAGTTGTGTTTCGTCTCGAGATCGACACAACATTTGTGATGCTATACATTTTTGCTTTTCTTAAGGATTTTGTTTTTTGTGCAGTGACTTGATGTAGGGGTCACTGTTGCAGTATGGTCTGTCGATGTTCATTTTTTTGTGCCTTTACTATTTTGTTTGTTGCCCTTATACAAAGTGTAGTACTATTATACTGCTCTCTTTTGAGACACATCTACGTCTGTATTTAGTTAGCATTTTGGGTATTATGGTTGACAGTGACAGTAAGCAATCTTACAGAAGTATCAGGCACCTGTATGAGAGAGAAAAAAAAAGGTTTAGAATAGGCTTCAGTAAATTTCTTATAACACTGTGTATTAATAGACTAGTACGTTAAGAATGTTAACAATTTGGTAAAAACATAATTAAATGATAGTTGTTATGAATGTGCATTGCGCAGCTGCTACGTAATATCAGAAATTTGTACATTCTCAATATTTTAGTGCACATTTAAAAGAGTTTTTCTTCACATGTGTTCTCATGATTACGATAGGTGTGATTTTTTACCTGTGTACGAACATATCTTTTCTACCATGAAGCCTGTCATGGGATAGTCAGTATGATGATTTACTATATGGTAGAGCAAAAACTTGAGAGTGATAGTGTGCATTAACAAATCTGTAACAATTAGTATGTTTACAATTAGGGAGAAGACATGCCACTATTACTGTTGTGTGAGTGTGTGCACCACAGTTGGTAAGTATGTTGCATGTTAGCGAAATTTCAATATCGCTGCTGCATTTTACCAACATTGTGTTTTTGTACTCCTGTGTATCGCCATTGAGCTGTAATTTTCACAACATGGAAAAAATGTTTTCCTGTACATGTACTGTGCAATGATGCAGTTCATTGACGAAATAACTGTGTGGGGCACAGTCACAAAATTACCGTGGCTGTGTTTGTGAACAGACAACTTAAACTGAATATGTTTAAAAATTTGTGTGAGAATTCTGAAATATTTCTGATTTACAAGCTTGCACAGTGCAGTTCACATGTACACTAGTAAGTTTGTGTTTTGTCATGCTTTTCAGTTGAGAATTTACTATTTTGCTTTCAACCCACAATGTTGTGAATAGTACAGATTTCATTAGTCACATCTTAACAATAGTGTGCTTTTGCTTATGTGCTGCGTTTTGGATCAGTTGATGTGAAATGACTATATGGTAGAAATGTTTAAACATAAGAGTGCAACTGTTATGAGCAGAGGTCTGAAAATGGATATATGAGGACATTTGAGTGTGAAAATTACAACAAATTAGTGTTTTGCAAGTCTGTGTTGCACAGTTGTTATGCATGCTTGGAACATTGTAAATCTAAAATATCTGCACTGCACTGAGTTTGAAGCAGCTATGCAGCAGATTATGTGTTTAAAATTGAAAATTGTGCTATTTTTCCATAGAATCTGAAATTGTGTCAACATATAGACAGTCTTGGAAAATTACTTTCGTGAGCACGAAAGTTTGAAAAAAAATACTTTCGTGCATTCGAAAGTGTCAGCATTACTTTCATGCATTCGACAGTATGGTCAAAAGTACTGTTGAACTTCGACACTTTCGCCAATTTTACTTCGTTAACTACTCGAAAGTCGTATAAATATACTTTTGTGCATTCGACAGTAAAAAGTTAATCTAACACTTGGGAGTGGCTTAAACATTCATTATCAGAATCATTAAACAGTCTGTTTGAGTGACAGCTAGCTCTACCAATGAAATTTAAGATTTGTCAGGCCACTTCTGAGAACGAATCAGGAGCGGACAACACTGAAGAAGAAGTAAACAGGATCCATTTTGAATATTGCTGAGAAAAGCAGTTTGAAACTGTAAGTACAGTCTATCTTCACATGATATTTCTAGTATTTAAAAACTTAATTAGAACATGTACATACTATTAATCAAAATGTTTTTTCTGTTTAATCTCATAATGTTAATTGTTATTATGTAGCATGCCATATTCTTAAGAGAAAAGATTAAAGTGAGAAAGCATTTAGTACTAACTTGTACAGATACAGCTGCAAATGGAGGAGATAGGAAGGTGCACATGGAGTTGTAAGACAAAATGGAACCACTCTAGACTTATTTCTGATGTTGTAATTGTTTAAAACCGTCCTGCGAAAAGGATGCATTTTTCAGTTCTCAGTGGTTTCAGATTTTGCAGGAACATAGGCAAGTAATACTGAATGCATGAGTTACATTGGTTGATGAAGCCAACAGCAGAAGGGAATGTTTTTTATTTGTCTGTGTTTGTCTAAATGCACTGAAGCTAGCTTAAATAAGGAAGAAAATATAGTTTGATTTTCGGGTGCTGTCTGGTCACTGCAGGTGAACAGTTCCTTTCTTAGTAGTCTCTCTGTACAGTTCTGAGTTTAAAAACTTAGAATGACAGAAAATAGCAAAAGGATTTTGTGGATAGTTAGAAGCAGTTACATAAGACGAGCAGCTGAGTTTGCAGTTCATAGTGATTTTGGGAGGGACCTGCAGCCCGAATTGCTATGTGAGATGGAGCTCACGCGGTGGCATGAGATGGGAAACATCTTATGCCAACCATGCACGGACTTTGAACTCACTCTCCTCCTGACATCTGCTAATCCATCTTGGAGGCAATGATTGGGCTCAAAACGCTGGAGTAGATTTAGTTAGAGGCAGGTGGACCTTGGCTATGCGTCTATGTTTGCCTGGTGTCATGTTTTCAGACATTTACAGATTTAGAGTCTGGCAAGCAGAGCATCATATGTATCTGATTGACAGACTCGCAGAAAAGTAAATGTACAGATTACTGCTTTTCCACATGCATGGAATGCATACTATACGACACCCCAAATAAAATACTGTAATGATTGGCTATTCCACCAGATGGTACATTTCTCGCATGCTGGCAATTGTCATTTTGGGAGACCTCAAGATAGAATCCTGAAAGTCCTTTAAGATCATGGAGACTGTTTGAGGAAATATACAGTACACAAAGGTTCTTTTCAGAACCATAATAATCAAGGTCAAAAAACAGATCAACTGCATGTATCACTCACATATGATACATATGGGTTTGCTATATTACAATAGTGGAGGCAGCAATAGTAATTTTCCTGCTTCTGTCTGTTCACAACTGTACGATATTATTATCGTCTCAACATTAGTAAATAGTTTGAGTATGTTAAATGAGTGTACCATTTACTGTGGTCCTTACAGCATTGTGAAATATACCAATAGGGCTAGAAATAATTTTTTGAGTTGCCTGTCCGAGGGACAGGTGGGACATAAATTTTGCCTGTCCTACAAAACTTTTGCCTGTCCACACTATTTTTCATAGTTTTTTCACCTCTGTTCCCTCTGCACAACTGCTTTGTTTCAGATTTTTACCTTGTTTAATAACCACTGCATGGTGTAGTTATGGTAGGATTTACCAACTTCTGCGTGAAGTCGATCACTGGGCCTTTGTCCTCATGACAAAACCATACCAGAAGTAGAAATCCCGAACTATAACCAACACACTACTGTGATTATTGCTTCAATGAATAAGCAACCCAGTGCCCCAGTCCTCCAAGCTGTAGGTAAGAAGCAGACCCCACAAGAAACAAGATGATGCATCTCAGCTGGCATCCTGGATAAACTAAAATAAAAAATAAAGAACGTTTTGAGCTCTCAACAGAGTACTGTACTTTTATCAAGATTTTATTCTCCACAGTAACCTGGCTGCCATGGGGAAGAACTGCCAAATCCTCTGCATCCTCTGCTCCCAATGTGCTTCCAGTGCTTTTGAGTTGGGCAGGTTGAAGGAGAATATATCCTTCCTAGTTGTTGAAGGATGTTTGGCAGTGGTAACTCATACACAATACCTGTAACCTGTCACACTATGATTTTTCTCAGAATGAAAAGCGCATATGTGAATAAATGCTCACATTCTGAAAAAAAATCATAATGTGGCAGGTTACAGGTAAGGTATACCAAAGTGAACACTGCCAAACATCCTTGAACACTAGAGCAGGAAGGATATATTAAACTCCCACACCCCAAAAAAAAAAAAAAAACATTGAAGCACTAGTGCGGCAGAGGATGCAGAGAAGTTGAGACACTCTCCCTATGGCAGCCAAGTATTAATTGTGGACAGCAACATCTTGATAAAAAGCACATATGATGAGAGCAAAAAAAATGTTAAATTACATACTTGACTTTCACAGGCTATTACAGTGTACACATGTACACACACTGTACCTTCTTCCAGCAAAGCTGAAACTGCAGTAAGGGTATAAGTCTGTCGACACTATACAGTTCACTGAAGACAGCTAGATCCTTCCCCTCCTTCTGTATGCTGCAACATAGACTGCTCATACTTAAACTGGCTCTCTGATTAAATATTTCCAAACTTCTCATCATTGTTTGAGTACTTCCCAACTCTCTCTCTCTTTATGTGCTCTGGTGTCAGCTTACACACTCCACCAGTCCCTACCTCTTTACATGCACCACTGTAAACGTAGTCATATCTTTTCTTTTACTCGGTAGCAAATGAATTTCACAGCTATCAAGCACGCTTTGCTTATTCACACCCCTCCTTTTCTGCTGACTGACCTGTCCGTATCCAGTTTCAGCTCTCCATCTTTGCATATTTCCGCCCCTTCCATTTGTGCTTGCTAACTCATCCTCATGAAGTTTCAGCTGTAGAGTTTCAGCTTTCCACCTTGCGTTACATATTTCATGCCCTTTCCCTTTCTGCTCGCTTGAATCATTCGCTCATCCATTTCGGCACCGTGCATGATTTACTTACTGCGGGCATAGTTACACAAGGAGCTACTAGGGAGCCCCTAACTGTTGCCTCTTAAAGTGGCAGGTGCCAATTAACAAAAACAGAAGCGCAGATTAGCGCTCAACTTTATATTTCGAGCCCTGTGGTGCATCTTCAGATCATGAGGTCCTGACATCCTTTTCCTAAACAGAGTGCAGTGGTTGGGTCCTAAAACCTTAATAGGTGTAGCAAAGTTAAAAGCAGAACTGTCTGTCAAGGGACAGGCACACAAAATAAAACGCCTGTCCCGAGAAAAAACGGCTGTCCGAGATGGGTGGACAGCCGTTGATTTTGAGCCAATATGAAAATGGTATGTGCAACTTCAATAAAACACTGTGGTACTGTAAAATGTATCCGTTTTTTACTGGTATGTCAGGATATAGATTTATTTTAAAAGTTACAGAAATGGAATTTATTAGTATATGGGCTACAACGACGCAACAACTGCATTATCATGCAGTTTTACTCAATCACTTTGTTAGCCGACTTCACAGTTTATTAAGTGCATCCATAGGTCTGTGTACAGTCTCTGTGATGTATGGTTCATCTCTGTTTAACATCACGCTACAATGTTGTGTGAATATTAGCGTAGTACAGATGGATATGTCATGGTGTGCCCAATGTGATGTTCGATGCGAAGTTCTTCCACCCACCAGACTAGAGTATAAAGCATGGTAGGACACTATAGTGGAGTAGAAGTTGTTTTACTGTCGAGGTGGCTGAATCCTTTTTTAGCCCTATATAATGCTACTGATCTGTGTTTCTGCTATATTGAAGGACATGTGCTCTTTAATTAAATTAGTATTATATGGAATTCATTTAAGAAATGATTTATATTGTTACATGATACTAATGTAGATATTTGTTTTTGTTTGTATTTCAGAACTACTAAGAGCTATCGTGAGAAAATGAGACAGTGGACCTAACAAGGTGTGTGCACTGCTTGAGGCAGTCCAGGCTAGAGAGAATGCAAGAGGCGATGGAGAGTACCAATCAAAAACTGGATTCGATGGGAGCGATTAACAGCTGTTGTACATCTGTCTGAAGTCAAAAACAAGACAGTTGTACAGCTGAAGAAGAAGTGGAAGCTGTTGCGCCCAGCGTTTCACCATCTTAAAACAATGGGAGGGGATACGGAGAAGGATACGTGCTGGTACTACCTCGCTTACCAAACTGAGAGCTGCTGGCAAACTCTCATGCGGGACGCCTTACTCACCGTAGTAACCAGCACAACTTTCATAATAGTTGTCCAGGTTTTCAGAATTAGTAAAATAATTGTATACTGTATAACAAGCAATAAGACATCAGAGCGATTATTCAATGTTGTAAATCTGTGCTTATTGCAAGTGGCATGAGGCAGAGCCGAGTACTGCATGCCCCACACAGTGATTAAGTGACCATTGATATAAACACTCAGAGTGCCTTATTAGTATTATCATAGCAATATTTTTGAAAATAGTGTTGAACATTGTTTTGTATGTGTAGTCTTACATATATGTCAATCAAAGATTGACATACAGCTAATAACGCGTTTGATACTAATCAGAAACCTGTATTTCTCTACAACATTTTTGTAATAGTTTAGACTATATGTAAGGATGTCACTATCAAAACATGTTACCTAATTCTTCCATTTTTACTGTGCTGTTCTGCACTTACAAAGCAGAGCTTGCTAAGATAGCTATGCCAGAAAATAGAACATTTATACACATAAGCACTTACTACTATGGTATGTTGGAAGAGAACAAAAATTACTGTTTAGTTATTGTGATGTAGTGGTTTGAAACTTGAAGTCTGTAACATAGTGCAAAAACAATTCCTCATCATGAACGTATCGTGGTGGTCCAGTGGAAGGAAATGGCTGATCACGTAGTAAGTGTAATAGACCCAGCACCTCTTCAACGATACTTGGCGGGACTCAGTGGACCAAATGCTTAATACACAGACAGAGATGTGCAAATCCAGACATAAATAGTGTTTGATGCTCAAGGTTACAGACTATGTAGATAATGTGTGCTGGGCCTCTGCACAGAAATATAAATTTATTATAATATGTGCCCATAATGTTTGTGGTCTGTATAATTAGAAGCAATGTTGTGTATGTTCTGGCTGATTTACTGTTGTAAGTCTTAAAAAACTGTTCTGTGATTTACATCTAACACTTAAATATTTTTTTGGGGGGGTTCATGGTAGAACATCGGAGGTGTTTCCCAGCTGCAAGCGAGGTAGTGCCAGCACAGAGTCAAGCTGTGGAGGGTGGTCAGTCAGACACCAAAAGTGTCATTTTGATTGAGTCCGACGGTAAGACTTTATTATCACAAATTTGTTAGGCTATTTACAAATAAGAAATGCGGGCTTTCATGACACAAAGTGTGGATATTCAATTGTGCCATTCATAACAAGCAAGCCATTGTGTTAAGCAAATTAGCTGCACAGCTGTGTGTCTGGGCGATATTCGCAATGTGACATGCAAATGGGGTATAATCATTGCAAGGTGCAGTGTGGGGGCACGGTATGTCGTTATGGCATGATTTGCACGCCATTACCATGCAGGTCTGCCGATCCCAAGGAATTGTGCGTAGGCCCTAACAGGCTGCAGCCATCGGGGAACAACACCCGCGGCAGCCCGATCATAGAAAATAATGAATAACATACCAGCACACCTCTGGGCTGATAAGAGGTATGGTTTAATTCCCCCAACAGCTTGATCGTGAGCAGCAATGTGACCCCTCCTGAATGTAACCTGCTGATCCAGTGGACCGAAAAGGTCGATAGCAGGTAGTAAGTTTAATAACCCCTCCCTGAACATAGCCCTGGTAGAATCTATATGACCCACACCACGCACTCACTAAGCTCCACCATCCGCCCCTGGCAGCTGGTGGGCACCACAGCATCCCACATGCCTGAAACCCTGCCACCACCACTGACTGCCTGGTAGGGCTGCACGGCCATTGGTGTACAGTACAGCCAATGTGTTTGCAGCCCATGCCAGCAAGACAGTTCAGATTTTGAACGAATGAATTGATTCACAAATCTGGAATGTGATGACCAGTATGAAGTGCATGCCCATTGGTTCTTGATCTTCACCAATGGGTGTGCAGCCCTAATGGGCAGTCAGTTGATAGTGGTGAGTGTGTCAGATGATGCTGCCCGCTGCCTGTGAGGTGGTGAGTTGGGTAGTGGTGCTTCATAGGGTGGGTAGGGCAGGGAGACACTAGCCACCAGGGCTATCTTTAGAGGATTATTAAACTAACTGCCCACGAAAGAGCATTTTGGTCCACTGGACCACCACGGATATGCTCAGTGGAGGATGTGGTGTTGTTTTAATTTTACTGGCTGCAATTGGGCATTTTGTCCACTTGACTACAAGGGATACATTTGGTGGGTTACCGAACTTACTGGCCAGCGATCGGCCATTTTGGTCCACTGGAGCATCAGGGATCACATTTGGGGGGCCACAGTGCTGCCTGTGATTCGCCTGGTGTTGAGGGGACAATACACAATGGTCGGACCACTGTGAGGTGTGGGAGGATTTACAGTTGGTGGGTGCAACCGTGCTCCAGGGGGGGCACAGGGACTGGGTTGGGGACAGCACAGGTGGCAGCTGTTGTGGTTCACCCTGAAATCTAGCAGCTCAGCTGTGGGTGACCTCGAGTTAGTTTTTTCGCCTCCAAGTCGGCGGGCTTGGTTGGGCTGTGGCTACAGCTCTGCACAGCCCGGTGAATATCAGTCTCTGAGTTCATGCATGGTTCTCCTGTCACTTGATCGTGCATTCATCTGCATTGTGCTGTTGCTCAGCCTGTTTTCAGTCGTGCAGTGTGTTTTACAGAGAATATGCAGAATGGCGAATTTTGTACTTGCAGATGTGCAACCCTATTGCGAGTGGGTCAACCATCTTGAATATACACCCAAAAGTTCAAAAGAAAAGTTAACCAAGTCTAGTGAATGCAGTGCCACCATGGCAGAAGATCCTACTACCATAACAAACTGGTATTACTACTGATGTGAGTGAAATACTATTCTTCATGAATCTGAGAATGGATGGATGTATAGCGTAGATGGTTTGTGGGGGGCAGGTCTTCTCCTCTGCTAATTTAGGTGGTGGAGTTTAATGTACAATGAGTAATAGATTACCAATTCTAATGTTGTAGGTGTCTCAGTGGAATTCAATGGTGTGTGCTGCTTAATTATCTGTTGGTAACTATGATATGTCCTAGATCGCATTCATTTAATATTTCTATATGTCATGCCAATGTTTCATTTTATTATTGCAATAGTTATTAATGGACATCATTAAATATCTACATGTTTGTTAATAGTTTTAATAGCTCTGTAGGTCAATATGGTTAATAACACATAAATGGCTGCCATATCTAGCTAGAGTGTCATTGGAGTGAACGTGACTTATCGTTGTGTTTGTGTTATTCTTATTATAATAACTCACATTTTAAACTGTTACAGAAACAGAGTGTCATAAATTAGGTATGCATGTATGTAAATTGAACATACATGTAATGTTTTAGGATGTTTCTGTGTCACAAATGCATTATGACAATGTTATAAGTATTATGATTGATGGGCAGGCACTGCTTGTTCCACCGCATACTACCAATTATATATTTGTGAGTTATCTTTTGAAAACGTTATTGAAGAAACAGTGTTAGAGGGAACGCCAGGAAAACAATGAATTTTATATTAACTGTTCTGGATTGATGGACATTTGTCTGAAAAAAAGATATATACATGGTGTCATAATTTCAACTTTGTGTAGCTTTTGCAGATGAGAAGACTTGTTATATCATGTAATATTGAATTAAAACGTACACCTAGTTGAAGACAAGAGCTGTTTCTGTAAAGAGAGTGTTCAAATGATAGTTGTATGAATGATGTAGTATTAGAAATTGATGTTTTAAAGAAAGACACTTTTACCTTGTTATTTCATCATTAATGTGGATATTTTACTTGTCTGCTTTAATAGAGACCGGGAAGCTGCTGCTGCTGAACATGTGGAGGTGAAGCAGGAAGCCAGCGCCCAGCCACCACGTAAGTGAAATCATTGTTGCTATTATCTGCATGCTTGAGAAGTGCCATATGGTTGTCAACATTCCGTGGTGATCAATGCTCCTGTTGATATCACAATGCTATCTCACTGCATGATAGGGAGTGCACTGTCCATAGCATACCACTGCAAATGTTCAATTGTTTGGGTGTGTGAGCAACAGACCTTCGTTGCTGAGGCAGTACCACCTCTTTGCTTGTTGGGGGGTGAATCACTGTTGACATCATTTACTTTATGTGTGCTGTGACCTTATAAGGGTGGCAATGTAATTGATCACTGCAGATACCCAAACCACCAAAAAAACACAACATGGTGGGAGGATATTGTAGTAACTTAATGGTGTGCAATACATAAAAGTGTCCAATTATGATTTTTAGTTTTTTCTCAATCTACAAGTTTAAAAGTGTACCTTATAGTGTCTATGGTCCCTTTCCCAGTTAAAGTGAATAGCTGTGCACGTGAGTCTGTCTTCAACCTTGACAGCCTCATACTTACCTCCTACAATGCAGTGAGATGCTGTTCAGTGCAATGCTGTCAGATATGTGTATTTTTAGAGGTGATCAGAACTGAGGGAATGTCGAAAAAGTAATAATACAGTTAATAATGGACTGTTTACGTTCACCTTATGAATATTGCACGTTCTATATAGCACTATGGAAGTTGCCTCACCACACTTAAAATGCAGTACTATGACAGCTTGCAGTGGTGCAAATTCCACTACATCATACAGTGCATATTGCTGGGTTAGGTGTTATCAAAGAAGTTGCTGATAGTGAAACTGTAACTAAATATTAGGCCACAGATCACATTGCTACATAATTCAACAGATGATGACTTAGCGACACACAGTGTCATACTTTGAATGAGCACCTATACTTTAAAACAGTGTTTTTATACTACCATATGATGCTGTAGGTTGTTGTGCGAAATAACCTTTGGGACAGTGTAAGGACATGACTGTGAGACAGTATGAGTAAAGGTGGTAATATGTCTATTTAAACATTTGTTTCGAGATGGCATTAGATGCTATCATAGGCGAAAGCCCTTGCGGTGTGCAAAATAGTTGTGCAGGTGTCCAGGGCGATATTCAAAGGAGTTGTGCTATTGAGGAACTGCTTGAATATCACCCCCAAGCACAGCCACTGTGCATGGCGCAGTGGAACTTGTAGCACCGCAAGTTGACAAAGTGCAGCATTCAACTTGCCGTCACAAAATCCCGATATTCAAAAGGTGATATGCAAATGTAGCTGTAATTCATGCAAGGCACGGTGGGGCCATTCGCATATGATTATGGCCCCATTTGCATGCCATTAGCATGCAGGTGTGCTGATCCCCGAGGACTTGTGCTTGGCTCCTTACCAGGCAGCAGCCATTGGGGAAGGACACCCCGTGCAGGCCAATCGCAGGCAAAAGAGCGTAAAAACCTCACCACCCCCCCACTGGCCCGATCGCAGGCATACTGTTAATACCCCCCTCACCAGCCCGATTGGAGGCAGCAATGTGTCTCCCCCCTCAACACAGCCGTGGAGGTCCAGTGGACCAATAAGCACAATTGAGGGATGAAGTAATTAAACACCTCCCCACCTCCTGAATATATCCCTGGTGGTCCAGTGGACCGATAAGCCCAATTGCAGGCTGGAGTATTCAAACACCCACCCACCTCCCGATCATATCCTGAAAATCCAGATTCCAGATGTAGTTGGCAACCCCCCCAAAACACATGACTGTATGGGGGCACACATTGCTGCCCGCGATTGGCCTGAGTGAGGGGCATCAGAGTATATCTCTCAACCATACCACATTAAGTAGGAACGTTCTCATTTTACTTCACAAAAGCTCCCTGTTTCACATTGTGAGGACTTGTAACACATTCAGTGTTAACATTTTAAGCAAAACTCTATAGTAAATGATGCTAAATATATCAGTTTGATTAATTGCAGACTTCCTGAACATAAATGGAAACATTTTAACAGTGTTGTGAGCTTCTAATTTAAAAATTTGATAAAGTGTCCACGTTTTGCCCATTCTTTCCACATTTTGAGAGGCAATGTAACACATTTGGGAACAAACGGTTGAGAGGTATGAGACAGAGTGTTGAGGGCCAGCCACAGGTGGCAGCTGCTGTGTTGCGTCCTGCAATGCAGCAGCTTATCTGTGGGTGGCCCTCAACTTGATCCTTTTTTTCTCTCAAAGTTGTGCAGGTGCAGCTTTGGGGTTGCGCCTGCACAACTCTGCACAGCCCGGCTGAATATATGGTATGATTTTGCAGCGCATGTCATACTAGTGACTTAATTATTTAAAGTAGTGATGTGTGTTGAGGGCTTGAAACATGGGTAAAAAGCTGTTTGCTTTCAAAGTATCATTAAACTTATCATGATTGTGTACGCATGAGAAGTATTTTATCATAGTGTTACTGTCAAGGTACTTTGTTTTTCACTGCATACATGACTACACATTATAGGCAGACATGGTGAAGTAAAAATTCTCACACGTGATGAGGATGTATTTCAATTGTATGGTATAATAGTGTCAATAATGCAAAAGTATGTACATACTGAATATTTATGAATAGTGAAAGAAAATCTAAGAGTAGCATTCTAAGCCACAGCTAACTATACATTTTTTATGTTGTCAGCTTATTAGATAATATAGATAGTCAAGTATGACAGAGAGAGAAATAAGATACTTAACAGTTTAGCATCATACTTAAAACTATTATCATAACTTTGAAATGAATGCATTTCTGATATTGCATTAGATAAGAAATATTTGAAGTGAAATATTTGAAAGTCGTATTTGTTGAATTTGTGTTGTATATTCATCATTATTTTTTTTTTAAATCTTTGTAGGGTGCCAGTGACTGCGAAAATGCACGGCCCACTGCCGCTGCTACAGATGGCTCATGCGCGAGGTTGTCAGTCTGTGGAAAGAAAATGCTGTGATCCTTGAGAGGCTGGACAAAATCCAGTCTCTCTTGGATGCACAGCAGCAGACTGTCAACCTCATGCTAGAGCCGGTCGTAGCAGTGGGTGATGGTGCTGTGCCAAGTAGTAGTGCTTCACCTCCACAGCCACCATCTGTTCCTGCAGCTTCCCTGGGTGAAACTGGCCACCTTCATAGCGGTCCGTATCTCCTCCAGAGGGCGCAACAGCTTCCACTTCATTTGCGCTCCACACCAATCCAGTTTCTAGCCTGATTGCTCAAGCAGTGCATACACTTCTCGTAAGTGTTGCACAAAATGTCAAAAAAAAAAAAAAAAGAATTTTAAAAAACATTTATATTTATGTTACAAAAATGTTTTTTCATAATTTATGTTTGTGTATGATGCAATACTTCAATTATTTATTTTCCTGTTCTAATATTATTTGTGTTAATATATATTTTTTTATTTTTATATGAAGAAATATATTTTTGTTTGTGATTTTTTATATATAATATATTTTTATAGTAAAAAAATGTATTTATACTCTCTTGTGTTTGGTGTGTTATTGTGTAGTCGAGATGTTTCTTGAAAATAGTTTTAAGAAGATTAATGCAACTGCGATTTTCTCATTTGGTGAAACCTCATAGCACACTATTGTGGTATTAGAGTTGGGATTCTCTATAGAAGTAAGTTAGATGTGTGACAATGCTACATTACACTATTTGTGGCACGCTGTTGTTGTTTCATACAACTAGTGCTACGGAATGTGTGTATGTGTATGTATGATGATGAAGATAAGTATGTACGTACTAGTACAACAGTGAAATCTCTGTGTTGCCATACTTACAACAAATTTATGTATTCAGTACGAGCAAATCTCTTCCACCACTGTTCATATGATTGATGGTACCACCTCAGTTGGTAAGGCAAGCAGTCTATCAAATCTCAAGTTACTATAGTAACATATCCATGTGTTCAGTAGATGAACTAATGGTGCCCATGTCATGTCATATTGTCTTAGTTATGTACATCTTTTTATTAACATATGTGCTCAGAAACAAAAGGAGTAAGACACTTTTACATTAAAACTACTACATGGAACGAGAATGACAAATTACAATTAATTAAGTAATTAAGACAATATGATTAACAGTTGACTACTGTTACTGTTAATAACAGTAAATGCAACCACAAGAGTTGAAATATTTCTGATATTGGAACATTTTTTTATATGCATGTGCACTATTCTTACAACTATTAATCATGTAGTATGCTGAGTGATAGTTCTGAAAAAGACGGGATATTCATGGCAAAAAACCCCGTTTAATGCATCAGTTAGGGTTGTTCCACAGCGACAAAAGTGAGGAATTCGCTGTTAGGGTTGAAAACCCTTACTCCAAATTCACCCCCCCCAGCACCACACACACAGACACACACACACACACACACACACACACACACACACATTCAAGTATGGGGAGGACCAAGTCAACACAACCAATGACAGACATCCAGCAGCAGGTGACAGAAATAACAAACAATTGTCTAAATGTACTACGAGACATCCCCACCCACCTGACCAGGTACTGCATGCTCAGTGGAGATCAACAGCAAAACTGAGGCCATGTACACCAAACGTATACATCCCTGATTGCAGCTGCACACAACGTACCACACTTAGTAGTTGCATGGTCTTACCTACCGATGCCCCACACCACACCACGCCACTTGTGCTTTGCCACCTGAGCAATAGAGTTCAGCAAAACGAAGGAGTTGTACAGGTATAATATTTCTGATAATAACAAGGGTTTGAGAAATGCAGCTTTCTAATTGAATGTAAACATTGTAACAGCCTTATGTTTAGTTTTTATTAACATACATGTAGAGCCTAACCATATGATGAACATGATTTAATGTTGTTTAAAAAACAGTTTTATTATGATAGCAATAAGCCACTCTCAGCTATTATGTTAATGGTCAGTTTATCACTGTCTAGTGACATGTGGCACTCGGTATGCCTCATTCAACATTGAACCCCTACAGGGTGATTGACAGACCATTTAACATAACTGTTTGTCATGTCTTATTGCTTAATTGCCTTTATGAGTAGATACTTTCCCTCTGCTAGGCACTGCAGCAGCTTTGCAATACAGTGTCCCTCCCAGTTACACCATACACTGTCTAGTCAGTGGAGAATGGCTGTGAATATGAACGCATGAAGATGAACAGTTTGACTTGATCATTACAGTCATCAAAACACTAGTGTGATTATAACTGACAGAGTCAGTGATAGAGGATAACCGCTGCTGTCCTAGTACACTTACGCCATTGTGAGTTAAATCAACACTAAAAGACATTCTGTTTATATCTACACCATACCTACTTGATTCCTGTTGTGCCACAATTAACATAGTTGTCACTTTGATAGCATCAGTGACGGAAGTGTGGCAAACCCAAACAGTAGGCATACAGCCTGAGCATGAAACAACTGTAAAAAAAAAATCACACTGTCTCCATAAGTGTCATAGATCACTCATTGTGACAATAGTAAATGTATTACTATTTGAATAAGTTAGTCATCACAGATGCAATGAGATTTTCTTTATCATGTACAACATACTCAGTAAGTGCCTACAGGAAAATCTATCATATATACATCTCCGATACAGGTACATCATTGTTGGCTCAGTAGTGCTATGATATTTAGAAGTTGCTTAGCCTGATCCATGCAATTACAATGTTTCTTACTAAGAATACTTACTGCATCTTCAGTATTGAAACACAGTGAAGGTCTATGTATGTACATCAGCAGTACACCTTCATCAGTAAGAATGCATGTGATACTGGCAGTACGAATTTCACAGCGTTGAACAGGCAATGCTTTTCCATACATTTACATCAGCCTCTCTATATTGAGTAAACCATTGCAGTAAATGTACTACTATGTAAATCACCTACTAAATGTATTACTACTTTTATCTTTAGCAAGGTAGTGTCTTGTAGTTAATTTATGTGGTTATCTTAATTAATGTATTCTCACTAGTGTTTAAACCTTTCTACAACTGTCATCATGCAGCTTCAGCATTTATATTGAATAACAGCACAGTACCAGTGTGGTGTGGTGTGGGCATTAGGTAAGTGAGCCATACAACTACTAAGTGTGGTACGTTGTGTGCAGCTGCAATCAGTGATGTGTCGTTTGGTGTACATGGCCTCAGTTTTGCTGTTGATCTCCACTGAGCATGCAGTACCTGGTCAGGTGGGTGGGGATGTCTCGTAGTACATTTAGACAATTGTTTGTTATTTCTGTCACCTGCTGCTGGATGTCTGTCATTGGTTGTGTTGACTTGGTCCTCCCCCATACTTGAATGTGTGTGTGTGTCTGTGTGTGTGTGGTGCTGGGGGTGAATTCGGAGTTAGGGTTTTCAACCCCAACAGTGAATTTCCTCACTTTTGTCGCTGTGGAACAACCCTAACTGATGCATTAAATGGAGTTTTTTGCCATGAATATATATATATATGTGTGTATATATATATATATATATATATTATAGGGAAGCAACCCCCTATAGTTAGGGTTGAGTAGGAATTTTAATGTTAAACCTCAAATTTTGTGTATTAATAACTTCGCAACAGTTAAACGGATTTCCACAAAATTTGGAATCCACAGTCTGGTGTGATTGATCTCTAGATTTACCAAGTTGCATTTTGGTTGGACATACAGTTTCTGCGCAGTGAAAGGCCAAAAAATGCACTTTTCACCAGTTTTGATGCCTTTTTAGCCTGTGGCACTGTGACCACACTGTGTGGTCTTTTGGTCTGAACCTTGGAAAAGTAGAAAGAAATTGGGTCAAGGAACATTGGTTTGGTAAAAAAATATTAATCCATTCCAAAGTTATTACATTTTTTAATTTTATGTTCTGAGCATGCTAAATTCACTCAAAAATTCATATGTCTATTTTGCAAAAGATAAATGGTCTCAAGGTCAAAGATTTTGTCAGCTCGTGAAAGAAAAATACTAGTCTGTCAGAAAAATTCTTTGTTTGCAAGCCGCCATCTTGTTTTTGGTTTTCCAGTCAAACAAAATTCATAGCTTTCTACACTGGTGACGTTTGGGCAACTTGAGGCATGGCTTTTGTTCAGGGTGACTCCCTCTTCAAAGCTATGCCTTTGGTTTGCTTCATTTCTGTCAAAAAATAGGTTTTTAAAAATTAAAAATTCTTCCTTCATGACTCACTAACAATCTTTCATGTGCCTACAAAATCCTGGTCCGAGAGACAATCCTAGTCCGCAAGCTTTGTTCATGATGGGATGACAAGATAGCCAGAATTTTACAACCAAATGTCACTGGGGATGACCAGATGTCCCTAGGGATGACCCAGATTGGCACAACCAGATGTATGCTCAAGGACTAGAATTTTGCTTGGTTGTGGACTAGGATTTATCTCATAACCAGGGATTTTGCAGGCACATGAAAGATCATTAGCTAGTCATGAAGAAATAATTTTTAATTTTTAAAAACCTATTTTTAAAGGTGTAAAATTTAGAATTGCATAGCTCATTAAAGGTTTAGTCTTTTTACTTGAAATGTACAGGCTGTTGAGGGGATGCACTACAGGTATGAATTATGCTGTTCAGGTGTTGGGGAATTAAGTGGTTGCAAAGATATGCCATGATGAAGTTGAATTTTCTCCATCTCGAAAACAAAGCAAGATACAAAGTTTTTGTTACTGGAGGCACAGATCACTTGGTGATCTGTGCCATTGGAACAAGATTTTAAACCATAGAGTAAGCATGCAGAGGATTTTTTTTCTTAGGTTGCATGATTAATGAGATATTGTCCAATTTGTGTTACAAGTGTTCCTTGCCATTTAGGGCTGCTGCATAGCTATGCGTAAGTAGGGCCCACGCTCCCACAGATGCATATTGTTATGCAATAATGGGCAACTTGGGGGCAGCATGGGACACAAAGGGCCCTGCACTCCCACCAGTACATGTTTTGCCTTGGTTCTTCCCCTACTTGCATATGTGTGTGTGTGTGTGTGTGGGCAGGGTGGGGGTGGGGGGAATGCACAGTTAGGGTTTTCAGCCCTAACACCAAATTTCCTCACTTTTGTCACTGTGGAACAACCCTAACTGATGCATTAAATGGATTTTTTTTGCCATGAATTTCCCTTCTTTTTCAGAATGTGCAATATAAATAGTGAATGGAATGTGGTGGTGGGAACACAGTGCTCACACCATACTGGCCATTTGAATATAATAACCCTAACAGTAATGATGATGCTAACAGTAATGGTAACACAAACGCAAACAATAATGGTAACGGTAATGCAAATGATAACACAGATGCAAATACTAAAGCTTATGGAAATGGAAGCGGAAACAGAAACAGTAACAGTAATGGTGATGCAAACGAAAATTCAAAAGGTAACAGTAACATAAAAAGAAATGGTAATGGTAACCATGATGGAAATGTAAATGCAAATGTTAACGCAAACACTAATGGTAATGGCGATAGAAACACAAACATTGATGGAAATGGTAACACCCACGCAAATGTGAATGGAAATGCAAATGGCAATGGTTATGGTAACACAAATAAAAATGCAAATGGTAACACAAACACAAATGCAAATGGCATTGGTAACATAAATGCAAATGCTAATGACAATCTAACAGTGATGCAAACAAACAGTAATGCAAACAGAAGCTGGAACGCAAGTGCAAATGCAAATACAAACAGTAACGGTAATGTTTATGATAATGAAAATGGAAACATAAATTGTGACGCAAGCTCGAATGGTAATGAAAGTGCAAATGGCAGTGGTAATGTAAATGCAAGCACAAACGCAAATGCAAATGGTAACTTAGCGCAAATGCTAATGATAATGCTAACAGTGATGCAAACATTAACATAAATGCAAATGTAAACAGTAATGTAAACGCAAGCACAAACTGAATTGCAAACGGTAACGCTAACAGTAACGCAAGTGCAAATGGTAACGGTAACGTAAATGCAAGCTGTGATGGTAATGTAAATAGAAGCGCAAATGCAAACGCAAACACAAATGGTAATAGTAATGTAAATGCAAACACTAATGATAATGGAAATGATGACACAAACGTAAATGCAAACAGTAAAGAAAAAGCAATCATAAACGCAGATGCAAATGGTAACGGTAATGCTAACTGTAAGGGTAACACAAAAGCATATGGTAATGGAAGTGCAAATGGTAATGGACAGGAAAAGTAACAGTGAACCAAACATAAATGGAAATGCAAATGGTAACGCAAATGCAAACAGTAACACTAACAGTGATGCAAACAGAAATGCTAATGCAAACAGTAACGGAAACGCAAGAACAGAAGTTAAAGCAAATGCTAATGCTAATGGTAATGCTAATGCACACGCTTTGTGTTCGAAAGAGGTGCATTCAGAAGCACAGTGAATACAAAGAATGTGGGGATAATAGTGGCCTTCTGACAGGAAAATTAGCACTTCGAATGCTAAATTGCTTATATCTCAGGAACCATACAACACAGAAAAAAAATTAAAATCTCAGATTATTTATGACTTTCCAGGCTTTTCCAAGGGACTAAGAACTTTTGTGATGAAAAGTTTGTATCTCAAACCATTTTCAAGCTACAGGCCCCTAAAGGGGCAGGGCGGATGCCGTATTGTTATCCTGTGGAGAAAATTGTCAACTTCAGAGTGCCGCAGCCCTGTTGTATTTTTATACAAAATCAACAAAAGGCACATCTGTGGTATGTTGGCTTTCTTCCCTGCAAATTTCAGCCCAAATGACCAAACTGTTGTTTTGCAGCAGGGTGGCAAAGATTTTCTATTGTTTTGGGCATAGTGTCGCAAGTTACTTTTGCAAATCACAGCACTTTCGCCAAAACAGTCTAGAAAATGTTGCATGTGCAAAAGTACTCTGCAACACTACTTTTTAAAAAAATTTAAAAAACATATTTCTGGGGTGTTTACCCCCCAAAAAAAAAGACATGGCTAGCATCCTCAGGGCTAGACTAAGGTGAACACAACAAAATTGTGTCCCTAGAGGGTAACAAATTTAAATGCCAAGCATTTTTCTGACCACCACCTGAAAAAAAAATGGCTGAATCCCGAAAGTAAAAGGGTCATTTGCTACACTAACAACTGCAATTGCAACATTTTCGCATGGATTGTTAACTTTTCCCATAGACTATAATGGGATGCAGTGTTTTTGAGTAACTTTTGGACCATTTAATATTGTTTCATGAAACTTTCGAAAGGCACACCAGGGACCCTGGCAGCATCTTTCCTGAAGTGTTTGGACCACTCATGCAAACTGTTTGGGCTGAAGTCGTGAACAAAGAAACACACAAAAAACTGTAATTTATGTGTTTTGGTGTGCTCTGTAGCTCTGCAACCATACATCCGACCACAACGAAACTTGGCAGATTCAGAGATCTATGGTAAAGGACCATTCATTACAAATTTCTGGCAAATTTGTTATATGGTGACAAAGTTATTAGGGTGCAGAATTTCAAATTTAAACTTAAATGGGGTACTCAACCCTAACTATAGTGGCACTATTGTGCCACTATAATATTTATAAATATTGAAAAGAACCTCATTAATGCATCAGTTAGGGTAAAATTTACAAATTTAGGGAAATGAAGCTTAGGGTTTCCAACCCTAACACCTCATTCACCACCCTACACAGACTCACAGGTGGGGGTGAAGCTGTCTTGGGGACGTAAACCCTAAAACCACATTTCCCTACTTTTGGTGGCTTAACTGTAACTGATGCTTTAACTAAGTTTTTTGCGCCTGTAGAGTCCATTCATGCCTTTTTCTGACCCCAACATGCCTGTTTGCTATTCGGCACAGAGCTAGTAAAAAAAAAGACTTTAGAAGTCTTTTTCTTCTAGCTCTGTACTGTTTGACTTCTCTGTGAGGTGGCTGGAGTTTTTTCTTCCCAGGATATAACACAGACACAGTTATAGCTTTAGCAGTTTCAGCTTTCAGCCATCAAGGACCATTGCTAAGTCTGGAGGTCAGCTATTTTCATTTTACTTTGAACCAGTGACTGAAGTTTTGTAATTTGAACTTTTGGATTATAAACTATCCTGGGGTGTGTTGCTCTTAGCCTGCAAATCCTGGTGGTAAGTTATGACTTCCTGTGGGCTGTGATAGAGCCTTCAGGGGTTGAGATAAAAATATTTTGTATCTCAAGCACTGTGTTGACTTTCTGTCTTTTGGATACTACTTTTGGTCTTGCACTGTAACTCTGGATCTCTGTTTGTTGTGAGCCTATGAGGCCAGAAAATACACCAGGCACTAGAGGAAGATTCAGGGAAAGGATTCTCAAGTCTTGAAGAACTATACTTTTTAGTTATTCATGATACAAAAAAGGATTCTGTTTGGTATCACGCAGTCATGAAAAATGATTCTTTACAATAAATAAAACACACATTTTAGGGCATATTTCTAACATTAAAGTGCAGATTGAACCTAATGGGGGTCCTGATCAGCCAGCTAGGTGTGGTGGTCTCTCTCCAGGATGTAATTTTTGCAGATTTTGAAAATAAAATTTAAATGGAAAACAAGATGGCAGTTCATGAAAAATGATTTTTCTCTCAGGAAAAAGGATTTAATTCTCACCAAAAGGAATGGATCTCATGAAAGTGAATATTTTTTTGCGAGAACAAATCCTTGGTCGAACTTTCTCCCTCTATCCTGAAAAGTGATCTTCCCATTGAAAACAATGAGAAGTGAAAAACATTATAACTTTGCAACAGATTAAAATTTTTTCACAAAACTAAGTATGCCTGTTCTGTTATCTAAGCAGTTTCTACCATTAAAAACATCTCACCAAAAAAATACACACACACACACTATCTGGACACCGGGTGATGAGAAAAACACTGCAAAAAGTGGTGACTGTATGACTTTTTGCACTGTCCAGATCTCAGAATCCGCTCATCCAAACAGAATGCAACTTGCCACATCAAGAGATCTACTACATGGGTCAGTGTAAATCAAATTTTGAACAAAACCATTAATCGGTTGCAAAATTATTAAAGTGCAAAATCTGAGGTTTAGTATTAGACATGCTTCTCAGCCCTAACTATAGGGGTACTACTGCACCCCTAAATATATATTAATTTCAAAAAAACTCTGTTAATGCATCAGTTAGGTTCATATTACAGTGACAAAAGTAAGGAAATGTGGTGTTAGGGTTCCCAACCCTAACACCCCAACCTCCAACCAACCCTACCACCCCACCCCACAGCCACTGTACACACACCAAGTGTCAGGGTGTTTCTTGGGGTCACTGACTGAACTCCCATCTATCCATAAGTATAAGACATTGTAATTAACCTTCATCTCCCTTTTGGAGCACAGGGCTCATGCTCCAAGATTTTCCTTATTTTGTTGTGGGAACGCAGGGTCCTTGGGACCCTGTGCACCCATCCATCTGTAGATGCATCAGCAAATTATCACTGTAGCCATCTGATTATCCCAGGACATATACTGTACCTGGTAGATAAACTTTTCAGATCACAGCCAAAACATAATTCTGCAAAACTGTAAAACCATTCCTTGCCACAGGTGCAAAAAGACACCTTTTTTTTAGTTGTATTACCAGGAGTAGCACACTAAGCTGAAAGCTTTTTGTACAGGAGTGACCTGGGAGAAAAGGGAAGTTATGTGACTTACTCAGGGTCACACAGTATGCAAGTGGAAGCTGTGGGATTAAACCCAGGTCTGGTCTACTGGATGTCACCAGATTTGCAGCTCAGAACCTTAATTGGTTAATATAATGTAATATAATATGTAATATAATGTGACACATTGTGGGCAGGATTTGAAAAATTACAGCTGTGACATACATGAGGAAGGGTAATAAGAAGGCTATGTTGTAAATCTGGAGTCAAAATATTGAACATTCCTATAGTTATAAGAGGGCATACCGAAATTGCAGCAAATGGTCATAACTTTGTCATTTTTTCATATTTTGATCCCAAATTTTTAACATAGTCTTCTTCTTATTACCCCACCTCATAAACCCCATAGGTGAAAATTTTGTATTCTGTGGCAAAATTCCAACACAGGTGCAGAAACATTTTTGGGGCAGGATGTGAGAAATTACAGCTTTGCTGTTATAAGGTGGTGTGGAAAGATGACTATGTTGAAAATTTGGAGTGAAAGTATTAAAAATTACCAAAGTTATGCTGGTACATAGAACATTTTCAACAATCAGACATAACTCATGCATTTTTATGTATTATTTCATCAAATTTTCCACATGAGCTTTTTGGGATGCCACCTCATGAACATTGGCACTCTCATTTCATTTCTCAGTCCTGAAAGGTAATTTCACACAGTGTCTACAAAATCACCTTATGGGACCCAGTAACGAAATGACAGTGGCAGTGTTCATGAAGTGTTGTCCCCAAAGCCAGTGTTGAAAACTTGGTGCAAAAATACCAAAAATGGCTGAGATAGCACCATAAGTTAACAACACAATTAAAGGCCTTTATACAGCACTTACTTTGATTCTTCAGTTTGTGGTTTGGCTTTGAAGAGTGCAAATGCATCTGGGTCCACAGAAGATGGCAACTGATAACCTCCACTGGTAAGTATAGGGCAAGGGTGGGTGTGGGGTGATTGGTGCTCAGTGGAAGGGTCGGGATGAGTTAGGGGGATGGGGAGATGATGAGGGATTGTTTTCTTTTTTCCAGGTTTTAAAAGGAAAAAGACATTGGGCGATTGTTTGTGTTTCACAGAGTAAAAACATCATTATTTTGGACACTGGAAGTGGGATCCCCAGTGCCCCACAGTGCTGGGAAGGGTGTGGGCTTCAGAATTCCAACACAGTGATTGGTCAACCCAATGTCAGCAAACATAAATGAAGCAATGGGCTGGAAGGGGCATCCGACACTGTGGGTGGGCATCCCAGTGTCTAAATGGACCTCAAATAATTAAAGTATTTCAGGACACTGGGGGTGGGCTCCACAGTATCCTACACTGTTGTGGGTGATTCTGAATGCTGACACAGAGATTGGGCACTGTGATGTTGGCAGCATATTTTAAGTAATTTTTTTGGGGGGAGGCATCCAACACCAGGGGGGTGGGAATTCTGGTGTCGGACTGAACAGTAAACTATGTTCGGGCACTGGGGGTGGGATACCCAGTGTTCCACACTACTGGGGTGGGTCTAAATGCCGACATGCCTATTGGACACCCTGATGTTGGCAAAACCTTTTTTTTTAAATGCCTCAGCCCCCTTGGAGGCAGTAAAAAGATAACAAATCCTTTTATTAGGTAAACACCAACAGGTTTTTACCTGAATGGGAGCTGAGGAATCAGAGTGTACCATTATTTTGTTCAATTAATATCCAGAAAAGGTTTTGTCTTTTCACAGGAGCCAATTTTTTTTTTTATTAAAGTAGTGCCAACAATTATGGCAGCTTTTGCAAAACAGTGCTACATTTTGTGGCAGTTTCTGTGCAACAGTATTATTAGTTGCATGAAAACTGCCGCAATTTGGAATAATTTCACAAAAATAGTGCTGCAGATTTGTGACACTACCAATGGCTGGGGTTAAAAAACATTTTTCCAGTCACTATTTTTAAAAACGAATTGCAGAATCATGTTCCTCAGGCCCCGATTAGGTAAACACAACTGTTGATGTTTACCAAGGGACAGTATTTTTTGAATTACATCATTTTTTCCCCCATCACTAACTGAAAACAAGATGGCAGCAGCACAACAAAACTGGTCAATATGCGACAGCAAAAAGTGATTTCACGAAAGCAGAAACAGTTTTCCAACAGCACATATAATTTTTCCCGTAGGCTATAATTACTTCTCAATTGAATCATTTGACCAAGCATGACCATTCCCAGGTGTGGCTTTACTACTTTGAACTGGACTGAATCTTTTACTGCCAGCATGGATTACAATAATAAAAAGGCCTCTTTTCCCTGCAATTGATTTACCTGGTCCGTGCTCCTGTTTTTGGTGTACTATAGTTACATGGCAGAACCACTGCAGGTGCAGCACGGCCAGGACACCTGCTCATTTAAACAGCTGGTTTTAAGGAACACTGCCAGCATTGTTAGCTATACCAACATTCTAAATGATCCTAGCAGTATGTTACAAGGCCACACATTGCCAAGCAAGCATTCAAGCAGTTTGAAAAAAAAAAACAGCTTTTAAATTAGAAAGGATTCATTTGGAAGAAATTAGCCTCAAAGCCTACCTCGAGGTGGAAAGGATGCCCAGATGCCTCCGGGTACTTAAGAAACTAAACTGTGGTACTAATAGAGAACGATTCCAAACACATTGGGATGAGATAAGTACAAAAACAAAAAAAGAATATATTGAGTTAATTCTTGAAGAAAATGCTGTAATTCAGAAAGAAGTAGAAGAAGAATTGAATTCTAAAGAGGAAGAGTTACAAACATTTTCAAGAAATCCTCAGTTTGAACAACTCTCTGAGAATTTTACTGAACATTTAAGGAAGTATGATGAGAAAATTAAGAACATAAAAAAGACAAAATTCGAGAGAGATGAAAAAGATTATAGATAGGGAAGGATTTATGACTGGACCACTGTAAAATCTAATATTACCAAGAAGGGGGACAGTCTGGAACCAGCTATTCTGAAGTACTAACAGGGATTCAGGACTCAAATATAATTACTGATACCACCACAGACTTTTTTTAGGCAAAGAAGAGGAAGAGGCATTATGTGTTATCCCAGCCCTGCCACCCCACCCCCATTTGTACCTTGGTGCAGTCAATGCCAAAATCATTGGAACCCTCGAGAAAAAGGACCAGGAGATGAGGTACATAGAGGGGGTGGAAATTGAGGAAATATCAACAGAGGCAGACAATGGAGGGAGCACAGGAGAGCGGGCAGAACCCCTCAATAAATGTCATTAACCTATCGGACTATGAATTATCGGACACTGAGTACAAAGTACTAGGTAAAAAAAGTTATCTTTTGTACCAATGAAAACATTTAATGTATTTGATACCATTACTGTCATAAATAGAATGGGTAGAAATGTAAGTTTAAAATCTTTTTTTTAAGCGTAAAGAGGATGTTAAAGATATAGCTGGTCACATGAATGTAAATATGGTTGGTGATTCAATGCAGAAATTTAATCCACAATCAAATTTCTGCCCCTCTATGACTCCTGCCCTTCAAACCTTTGTTAGATATTGTGAAGCAGATATAGAAAAGCTTGATAAAAATCTAAAGATACGTTTTTTTCACAGCCTGAGTAAGGAGGAGAATGAGGCCTTGGTCAGACTTGAAAATAATGTCAATATTACTATAAAGCCTGCTGATAAGGGTGGAGCTATCATGATTATGAATAGTAAAAACTATGATGAGGAAGTTGACAGCTGAGTGACACAAAATATTACAAACACTAGAATAGTGACCCCGATGCACTTTTTAAAAAAGAAGTCGATAAGTATCTTGATTTTCTTGAACATTGGAGCCTTTTACCCAAACAGGTTATTGACTACTTATGTGTACCCCACCCAGTTAGATCCACGATCTACTGTCTCCCAACAATCCAGAAAAGTTTGGTGGACCCCACAGGGAGACCAATTGTCTCCAGTAACAATTCCCTAACAGAGCCCCTTGCCAAATATGTGGATGCACACATCAGCGATTTAGTTAAGGAGATTCCTGCATATTTGAAAGATACTGGAAAAGTTTTAAAAATAATCAGTGAGATAGAAATTGAAGAGGATAGTCTATTGGTCACTTTGGATGTGACCACACTATATACTAATATTCCTCATGAGGATGATCATAATGATTTAAAATATTTCTTGGCTGCTAGAGTGGTTAGAGATCCCAGTACTGATGTGTTAGTTGAATTGGCATCTTTTGTTTTAAGCTATAATGCCTTTTTTTTTTTTTACAAAACTGACTATCTGCAAATTGAGAGTACTGCCATGTGGGCCAGTTTTGGCCCCAGTTTTGAAAGTTTGTATATGGCACAATGGGAGGAGGAAGTTATCAGGATGCAGAGTAACCCCTTTGAACACCAGACAGATTTATGGAGATGGTACATTGACAATGTACCCTTCATCTGGAAAGGTACAGTAACAGATCTTGAAAATGTCATCATGTACCTGGAATCCAGTAAATAAAATTTGAAATTCAATATTACCCATAATGCCAACCAAATTGATATCTTGGATTTAGTATTTTTTAAAGATGGCCAAGAGGAACTCTGTACTGATTTATTTCAGAAGGCTGCTGACTGCAATATATTACTGCAAGCATGCAGTAGTCATCTGTATCATGCAATCAAAGCCATTCCAAAAGGTCAATTTGTACACAATAAAAGGTATTGTGGCAAACCTGATTTGTATGAGAAAAGAGCTGATGAACTTGAACTGAGATTGGAGGAGAGGGGCTATTCTAGAGATATTGGGCCAGATATTCAAAATTTTGCCCCAGGGCTAAATTAGGACTGTCCGGTGGGCAAACTTAGCCCGGAGCACAAAGCAAGCTATATTGAAAAGGAAATAACCCAGTGCTAATCCTGCTGAATATAGCAGTCTAAGGAAGCTGTGCAAACTGGTCTGGGAGTGCAGGACAAAAATAGCCCAGGAATAAGACAGCACTGAATATAGCAATAGGTAAGTGCAAACTGCAACTGCAGCTCTTTAGACTCTGAAGTAAGCCAGTGTTGCAGGTGGAGAACATTGTGTGTGATTGCACAGAGATGTCTCACATCTACTGCAAATACACCTCTCAACCCCCTGCCTCATAAATCAGGGACAAGGCTTAAAACAATCAGAGACAAAGGTTTAAAATCTGGGACACATCTTAAAAATTGCTGATATCCCCTCAGGAAGCTGGTAGAAGAAGTGGTTTAGTGTAATAGGCATTTTCTAAGGAAGAACACATCTGTAACATTAATGTTTGACATTATAATATGCTTACAACCCCCACTGTTTGGTCATGGAAACACAATTTCTTGGAGGGACAGAGTAAACCGTTGAAGTAACATTAGGGATGTCCCTAAAAATCAGGGACAGTTGAGAGGTATGACTGCAAACAACAATGTAAGCCACTGCAGAACTGTGCTATGATGAAGTGAGGTTTGCCCAGGACTAACCTGATTGCACAGTGCTAACACATTAGCCCAGTGCAAACTGGTTAGCCCGGAGCAAACGGGAGCTATAGTCAAAGCTTCCATGCAAATGAGCCTACTTAGGTAATCCATGGGCAAACAGGCACATTTGCATCTCATTACATGCTGCTTAGCATACATTACCATGCAGTTTGCCTGGTGCTACTGCATGGTGCACACAGCTCCACCTTTTGGTTGGAATGGAAGTACAGGCTGGACGCTGCAGGCCAAGGCATGCCCACAGCATCTCCTGTTGGTCAGAATGGAAGGATAGGCTGGAAGCAGCAGGAACACAGTTGGTTCATACAGACCTCCCAGCCCCATGCCTCCTGAATCAGGGACAGGACTTACAAGAACAGGGACAAAGACCCCACATCAGGGACACATCTCACAAAGTGGTACTATTCACCTAGAAAGATGATAGAATAAGGGGATCAGTGTAAGACATATTGTCTGAAGACTATACTGTCTGTAACGTTAATGTGTGACATTGTTCAGTCATAACAACACACATTACACGAGGGACAGAGGACAAATGTGAGGCAAATTCAGGGACATCCCTGAATATCAAGGATAGTTGGAGGTATGGATCCCACCAATGAATCCCGACCACCTTTCCACATAATGCAACATAATATTCCCTGGCAGTCTAGTGGTTCCCCCAACCCCTGTGCGAATCCTGATCAGTAAAACATTTAGAAATCATTTGTCCCTGGTAGTCTAGTGGTCCCCCAACCCCCTGTGAAAATCCTGATCAGTAAAACATTTAGAAATTATTTTTCCCTGGTAGTCTAGTGGTCCCCACCCCTGAGTGAATCCCAATCAGTATAATGTTCAGACATCATTTGTCCCTGGTAGTCCAGTGGCCCCCACCACCTCAGGTGACTCCTGACCCATAGAATAAAGCATTTTCCTGGTAGTCAGGGTCCCCCACCCCCTCCGCGCCCAATCCCAACTGTCAAATGTATATAAATACTTTTCTTGGTAGTCTAGTGGCCCTCATTTTCTGCACCAATCCTGACCCAGGAAACCCACATAATCTTTTTCCCTGAGTAGTCTAGTGGTCTTCCACCCGACAGTGATGGTTCGGCCATAACACATCCCCCATGAATAGAGCCGAGGTCGATGCTCACCCTTCTTCCACCACCACGTCGGAGTCGAGGACTGAGGCACGAATGGGAGCCACCTGTACCTCAGTCTGTGGCTGGGCCGTGGTGGTGAGAGGAGGGCTGAGCTGGTCTCTGGCCTCCATTTGTGGGGATTGTATTGCTGAGTGGGGCATCACTGCCGGGTGGGGGACCACTAAACTACCAGGGAAAAATTATTTATGTAGGTTTCATGGGTCGGGATTGGTGCAGGGGGGTGTAATCACTAGACTACCAGGGAAAATGATTTATATACATTCTATGGGTCAGGAGTCGCGGCGGTGGGTGGGGGCCAGTAGACTACCTGGGACAAAGCTATGTGCCATTTATGGGTCAGGAGTCTGGCAGGGGGTGGGGAACCGCCAGACTGCCAGGACAATGCTTTCTGTACATGTTATGGGTCAGGATTCTTGCAGGGATGGGGGACTACTAGACCACCAGGTCATTCTTTGATATAGGGGTCTAGAGGGAGTCGGGAATCATGGGGGGGAGGGTGCTGCTGCATTACCGCCAGCCTTTTCTCGGTGGTATTTAGCACCATGCTACACGTCACGCTAATGCCTGTAGTGCAGCACTAGACCTTTGAATATGCCATGCTGCTGGCATTCATGGGCGCTCTGCTAACCCTGCTCCTGCATACTATTACCTATTAGTGTCGGCACTACCACTCAGCACCGGTGCTAATAGAGCTTTTGAATATTGCAGCCTCACGCAAATCCAGCGCTATTCCAGTGCTATGGTTTTGCATTGGGTGCAATTGTTTGAATATCTGGCCCACTATAGGGAAAGCAAGAATGGATGTGGATTTGTTGGACAGAAATGAACTGATGAAGTACACAAGAATGTTCAACCCCCACCCCAGGTGCCTGATTGTGGCAGGAATAGGGTCAGTGATGGAATCACTGAGTCAATATGTAAATGCCCACGTTAAACAATTTGTGCCACAATTGAGGTCCTATATTAAGGACACTAAACACGCCTTGGGTATTTTTTAGGAACTCCACATCAAGTATTCGGACCTTTTGGTCACTCTCGACATGGAGGCCCTTTATCCTCATATCCTGCATCAGGATGGGTTGTTGGCTCTTGGCTCCTATCTTGATAAAGGAGAATTTGATTTTCAATAGAAACAATGTATTATGTATTTAGCGCATAGTGAATTGGAAAAAAATGCATTTATGTTTCAGGGTAATGTTAATCTTCAGATTAGTGGCACAGCCATGGGGCATCATGTGCCCTCAACTTTGTGAATTTGTATATGGAACATGGAGGAGAAATATATTTATGATTCTGATGTGAATCTTTTTATCAACACATTTCCATTTACAAATGCTGTACTGATGATTGTTTTTTGATTTGGCAAGTGACAGAGAGTGAATTGATATCTTTGTGGATTATTTGGAGTGAACCAATAAAATTCAAGCTTTACGGTAAATTTTAGTTTGGCTAGTATATCTTTTGGATGTTCAAATTAGAAAAGATTTAGACAGTGGGATCAGTACTACACTGTTCTGCAGACAGACAGGAATATAATACATTTAGCCAGTTCTTGTCACCCTAGACACATTCTGAAATCCATATCAAGGGGTAGTTCATATGTGCATGAAGGAACTGCTCCATGGTAGTTGGATTCTAACATTGGGCAGATGATGTGGAGAAAAGGTTTTAGTAATGAGGTTATGGAGCCAGTGATGTGTTGCTAGCTAGGGAACATGCTACTATGCTCTAGGCAATAATTATTGGCAGAAAATAACCTCTCACGCCCTCCAGACTATGAGTCCAAATAATCAAGAGAGGCTTAATTTTGTAACCACATATTCCAAACCAGATAAAAGAATTGAGACGGTGCTAAGGCAAAACTGGCACATTTTGCAAAATGAGCCTACAATATCATCCTATGTAAAGGATTTTCCACGGATGGTTTATACAAAAACGCAGAATTTGTGCTATAGATTAACAAGTAGTTACCAGTCAACGTATAATTTGAGAGGGTTAAATGAGTCCCAGATGTCTTCCACCTCCTTTACTTCTTCTCTTCCTCTGAGCTTTCCTTTAGAAGAAAGGTGCTCGACAGAGTCCACATATACAAATAATTGGTTACCATCTTTTCTGCCAGGTTGACATAAATGCCATAGGTGCAAATACTGCAAATATATACACACTGGGAAAAGTTTTAAAAATCCAGCAGATGGAAGTGAGATTGGTATTCATCAATTTATTACTGTGATTCCCATTCTGTCATTTACCTAGTGCACTGTCAGTGTGGGGTATAGTACGTTGGGCGCACTAAAAGAAAATAAAAAGAAAGAGTGGGTAAGCACATTAGGGTGGTTGCCAATATGAATTTGAAATATGCTACTGCCCAGCATTCCCATTTTAGTTCTGATCCCACACTGCATAACTGGATGATCATGGGAATTGATAAAGCTAAATTGGAACCTCAAGGGGGAGATTTAAATAATGTTTTGGCATGTAAAGAAAACTATTGGATTTTTAAATTACAGGCATTTTCTGCACCAGGATTAAATGACAAGATAGAGATGCAGCACCATTTGTAAAATAAAATCTAGTGGCAATGTAGGCTAAAACCTACTTTAATATTCATTTGAGTTACAAATTAACCTTTGTCTGATTTTATGGCAATGTAATTAATGCAGCGTGTAATGTTTATGTTTCAATAAGATGTTCGCACACAGTGTTGAAAAGAAAGGAAATAAATATTTTTCCTCCCCGTTACATCTTTCTTATTATGTACAGAACTCAGGTAATATTAATATATAAGAGTTATTTATGAAAACATAATAATGCTGCATTAAGTTAAGATTCTTGTTTAATTGCAGTAGTGTGTCATAGGAAATCAGCAAATTAATGCTATTAAATTATTTAAATTAGTATCACCTGATGGTGGCACTATATAAGTATTCAATGTTGTATAGCACTTTTCTTTGATAAAGCGCAGGTGTGTCTGCATGAAACATTGAGTGTTTTGACTATGTGGTTTTGGTGTGAGGGTATGCTGAACTTAAATAAAAGACTATCTGCTTTTTTTTTAAAGGCATTTGTTTAAGTGTTAGTGTATGCCAGAGTTTATGTTTTTGTTTCAAACTGGTACTTTGTGCTCCACATACCCGAGTAGCAGCTCTGTTTTTCTTTTGTTGAAGGCAGACAGTAGTCAAGGAGGTGGAGGAAGCCATGGTCCCAGATTACATGTACACCTCTACCCACTTGCACCATCTGAGCATTCCACAGCTTCTGGAAGACCACAGGACAGGAAAGGACAAAACACAGACAGAGGTAAAATCAAGCAAACCAGGCTTCAGAAAGCCCTCGCCTGGATGCCTTGATTATCACCTTTCACCCTACTGGTAAGCCTTTCTAGTTTGTATGCTCTGGGTTGGGGATGGCCTTCCCTGTCTGATCCTACTGCAGGGGAATCCTCAGGTGAACTTGGCTGCCAGAGTGGTGGGAAGAGGATAGCCAGAGGCACCCAGGGACAGGACTGATTAACCACCTGGCCTGGCTACAGGATAAAAGTATTTCTTAAAAAAAGGGCAAAATTAGGAGGTTAAAATGAAGAACCCTATTCAGCCTTAACTATAGTGGAGCTAACATGCCATTATAATATATATAGTTTACACACAGTGGCACCAGTGAGGATGTAACACAGTAATGCTGAAGTATCTGGCTGATGCTCCTGGGTGACTTCAGTGCCTGGATCAATGACGAACTCTCACAATTTGGTCAACACTTCCTCCAGTTGATGATATTACTGGGCCTCACACAAATTGTTATAGCTGCTACTCATAAACAGAGCCACTCACTTGACCTGGCTTTCCCCAGGGGATCGAGGCATCTGATGTGGGGGTAGAACCCATACGATGGTCCAACCACTACACTGTGAGATTCAATATTTGCACCCCACTTCGTAGGCCTGCCCCTGTGGAGACAATCAGATACCGCACTTTATGGGATTTGTGACCTGATGGCCTAGCGGCAGTGCTTGACCTATTGGAATTTCCTACAGCAAGCAGGGACCCAGAGGCTTTGGTTCTGGCCTATAATAAGGCCATTACTACAGCTCTGGATTCTGTTGCTCCTGTCTACGTTCGTCCTCTCTCCCACCGCCCTCAGTCCCCGTGGTTTGACGAGACCTTGAGGGAGCTACAGTGATTAGAATGAAGTTTAGAGCATTGCTGGTGGAAATCTGCCCTGGAGGTTGACCATCTTAGACTGCTAGAGCACTATTGACTCTACCAGTCAGCAATCTCCTGTAAGAAGGCAGAGTTCCTGTCTGGGGAGATTGCTGCCGCTCAGAACTGACCAGCTTAGCTCTTCTGAACCATAGACAGGCTATGCAGCCCAGCCTGTCTGCAGGTTCAGAGAGCCTTTCACAATTGGAGTGTAAGGAGCTTGCTCAATTTTTTGCTGATAAGGTGGCTGACATCAGGGCAGAGATTGATCAACACACTCTATGGCAGTTGCTGATGATCGGTGCTTTGCCATTGTCCCTCACTTCTCTTGGAGTACCTTGACCGGCTGGAGATCATGTATGTTATGCAGATTGTCCAGGGTATGTGCCCTATGTGGTGTAGTTTAGATCCAGGCCCAACATCCCTGATCATGGGTTGCTGCGATATTATCAACCCGGTCTTGGTACAGATAGTCTGGTGCTCCCTTGAGTTGGGTAAGTTTCTAGCTCCCTAAAGGAGGCAGTGGTGACACCCCTCATGAAGAAAGCTTCTCTGGACCCAGACTGGCAAACTACAGATCTATCTCTAACCTTCCTTTGTGGGGAAGGTAATTGAGAAAATACTGGCTGTGCAGCTGCAGAACCCATTTGACCATCCATAGCATCTACAAACCTCTCCAATCCAGTTTTGAAAGAGGCATAGTACTGAGACTGCACAGGTTCAGGTGCTCAATGATCTCTTGATGGCGAGAAAAAAAAGGTCCCTCCTTGTGCTTCCTGATCTCTCATCAGCTTTTGACATCATGGATCATGGGATACTGCTTGAGTGCCTGAGGTTCATCTGTGGACTGGCAGGCTCAGTCCTCAGATGGTTTAGGTCTTTCCTCACTAACAGAACACAGAGGGTGGTGTCTGGGATTTACTCCTCCAACCCACTCTCTCTGTCATGTGGGGTTCCTCAGGGCTCTGTGCTGTCCCACATGTTATTTGCAGTGTATATGCTGCCCCTTGGAGACATTGTAACATGGTATGGACTGAGGTTTCATTGCTATGCTGATGATACCCAGCTCTACCTGTCTTTTGCACCTGACCAGGATGGAGCATTCTCAGTTTTTAATAACCGCTTCACTGAAATCCTGGATTGGATGAATTCAAGCTAGCTGAGGTTGAACCCAGGGAAGACTGAGGTGATGGTTCTGGATCCAGGATGCTGGATAGTGGGGTCAGGGGCAGGTCACCTCTTGGGGCTTTTCCTGGGGGGTTCCCAGCTCCTGACCTCTGTATGGGTGCATGACCTAGAGGTGATAGTTGACGATGGGCTGACACTATGAACTCAAGTGTCGTCCGTCATTAAGTCATCATTTTACCATCTGAGGTACATCGCTAGGATCAAGCACTTTGTTCCATCTGGTGCTCTTCCTACACTGATCCATGACTTTGTGACCTCTTGCCTTGATTATTGCAACTCCCTTTACTTTGGGCTTCCGGGGGTTAATATCCACTGCCTGCAGCTAGTGCAAAATGCTGCAGCCCGGTTGTTGACTGGGACTCCTGGGACTTCCCATATTACACTGGTGTTGCATGAACTGCACTGGCTGCCAGTTCAGTGGTGGATCACCTTCAAAATCAGATTACTGACTTATAAAGCCCTATGTGGACTTGGCCCTGACTACCTGAAAGAGCTTCTGTCCCTTATCACCCTGAGTGATTGCTCCATTCAGCAGGCGAGGGGTTGCGTAGAAAATTCAAAGGGTAGTTTTAAAATCTTCATGGGCCTGTGCTTTCGTCAGCCTGCGGCCCCAGCCCTTTGGAATTCTCTCCATCTGATTCGGGAGTGCACAACCCTGGGGGTTTAGGCAGGCATTGAAGACTTATTTGTGGAGCAAGGCACACTGTGACTAATAAGATAACTTCTGGATTTTATTATGTATTTATTATTGCTGTTTTTATTTGTTATTTTATACTTTGTAATGCGCCTTGATATTTGAAAGGTGCAAAATAAATAAAGATTATTATTGTTATTATATCACAAAATGCTGCAGATGCTGCAGGGAACATAATAATTCAATAGTAATTAAGCCCTTTTACTGCAGTATTTTGGGATATGTTATTTACTGAAAGTTATTGCAGTGCATTGTGGCAGGCTCTCCGTGTAAATATATATATATATTCTTTGCAAAATAAAATCGTTAATGCCCAGTTAGGGTTCTGGTTAATGCCACAAAAGTAGAGAAATGTGTTGTTAGGTTTTCCAACTCTAACTTGCTACTCCCATCCTGTAAGAGGCAAAAGGAAAATAATGTTAGGATTTTGGGTCTCCGGAGTCTTGGTGAATTAGTGGTGGAGTCTTCCTTGAGGTTGTCAACCTAATGCTTATCCCTCCCACAAGCCTGTAGCCTCATGTATGAAGCAGAAAGTACAGCTCCCAGCCAGTGCCTCATGGTGATACCGTCTTCAAAGGCAGAGTACTATGTCTTGCCACATGTTGCAAAAACAATCTGTTGTAACTTTCATCATGCAGGGCCCTTTTGGCCCTATGTGAAGAAAGGAGATCACATCTAATGTTGTTTGTTCAAGGAATGGGGTGGGCGATAGGTTGACAATCCCAAGAAAGATCCCACCACTGATTCACTAGTCTCTGCAAACCCCAAACCCTAATGTTTTTTTTTTCCTTTGCTGCTTGGGTGTGGGGGTGCTGAGTTAGGTTGGAAACCCTAATCCAACATTTCTCTACTTTTATGGTGTTAGCTTGAACTCTAATTGGTGCATTAACTAAGTTTTTTTGTAAATAATTTCCTTTCTTTTTGAGATACTGAAACTATATCCTCATTCATACAAGTCCCTTTGGGACCTGTGTGAATAGATGCAGAAATGTAGGGCCCTTTGGGCACTGCACCAAGAGAAGACGCCATCTGCCTATGGATGTGCAGGACCATGCAGCAATGGATGTAAATAATTCTTGGGCTGTGTTGTGGCTGCAGAAGCACAGGACCCTCTGGTCCCTGTGCTTCCATGTGGATGCATATATCGGATGCACTGGGCAAAGAGTCAATCTGTCAGGCAATGCACAGAGCCTTCTGCCATGCATGGGGCAGTGGTGCAGGGCCCTATGCCAGGTGAAGAGCTGTCTCTACTATATGGTACCTCAGCCCATGCTCGCAACTCTGCAGCTTGCATTCCCTCACTGGGGGTGCTGCATAACAGTGCCATTTCACCACTGTCATCCCATGTAGCTGGGTCACTGAGCTCACTGCTGAACTCAGGTCACTGGCACAGGATCACAAAGGATACCCACTGGGGTGATGACTGTCATTACATACAAAGTTTATAAATAATTATTTATTTCATTCTTGATTCCAAATTTTCAAAATAGTTGCTGACTGACTTCTCTTATAAACACGACATGTGGCATTTACAGTATATTGTTCAAAACCACATTTTGCACCACTCATGTGAAAAAACATCTCACCAATGATTTAAAAAAATACTACTGTCATGGTTATGAGGTGCTGAGGAAAAAAATGCTATTTTGAAAGTTTTGCATTAAAATATTGAAAATTATTGAAGTGATGAGTGCACATGGAAATATTGCAACCTTCAGTCATAACCTGGCATTTACCATATTTGTACACCAAGGTTTCAGCATATCTTTCTTATTACGCTCTCCCCCCAACTCATGAACCCAGTAAGTGAAAATATTCGAGTTCCCACTGAAATGTCGTTCCATGCCAGAGGCATGACAATGTATTTTGGCCAGGATTTGCAAAATTACCTCTGTCACATTCATTTGGTGGTGTAAAAAAACGGCTATGTTGAAAACCTGTGGTAAAAATATATTAAATTACCAAAGTTATGTGTAAAATTTCTATGCATGCTCATAACTTTGTTATTTTTATATATTGTGACCCCAAACTTTCAACATATCCATCTTATGACACCACCTAATGAAACAAGCTAGAGACAATTTTCAAATCCTGCCAGAAAGGTGATTTCAAAATCATCTTTCAGGAAACATTTGCATACTTCTGCTGCCATTGGTCATGAGGTGGGTTCCTAAAAAGGCCATGTTGAAAATTTGGTGTAAAATTATGCAAAAATGACAAAGTTATGAATAAAAGTTGGAAACCCTAACACCACATTTCCTTACTTTTGTGGCATTAACTTGAGCTAAAACTGGTACATTAATACTGTTTTTGTAATGAATTTATTTTCTTTTTGAGACAGAGGATTTGTATCTTCATTAACACAGGTCACTTTGGGGACTGAATGAACTGATGCAGATATGCAATGCCCAGGTTGCCCTGCACCATGGAAAGAGTCCATCCATATTTAAGTGTGACAAAGAATTCCATTTTTGGCATACAAGGTAAATTGTAATTATGCAAATTTTAGTGTCATGCTTTAGTGTTGCACTTAGATGTGTGACACAAAAATGATTTTGACCCTACATCATGAACGTGGTCAACCAGTGTTTTTTAAATACTGCTCAGAATGTCATTTCAAAGAGTGACTGAGAAAGCACCATTTGATCTGTACTTGAAAATTTCCACCATCCTTATTCATGAGGCAGGGTGATATTAACAGTCTGTTCAGAACTTGGGACTAAAATATTGTACAGTAATTGGCCATGTTTTGAATATAAGTATGTGAGACACAAAAACAGATTTTTAATGTCACACATTTTAGTGTTGCACATTTAGGTGCAACATTAAATCTGCAACACTAAAAGTTTTATTGTTGCATATTTTAATGTTGCACCTAAATGTTCAACACTAAAATTTTCAACTCATAACACAGAAATCAGCCATTTTGGTAAAATGACAGCCAAAGAACCAAAATTGAATTTCTGTATTGTTTTGGAAAAACAAACAACTAAATGTTTCGCAACAGGTTTGGTTTGGCAAGATTCAAGTGCTTGTTTGTTATGCTTTTCAAAATCTTAATTTTTATGAATTTTCAAGGTTTTTTTTATCAAAATGGCAGCAATCATGACCTAAAGATTTTTTTCTTTAAAGGTAAAACATTAATTTTGCAAAAGGTAAATGCTCATGAAAGGTAAATTTATCTTTTGTATCAGAGGGTTATCCTCAATCCCTACTGAGCATGCTGAGAAAAACTTAAAACATTATGGGCCAGATATTCAAAGCTTTGCGCTGGGCAAAAATGTTTGCGTGGGTTTAGTGCGGGATTAGACCGGGTCTGCTATATTCAAAAGGCTGAATAGTGCAAGCAAACTACATTAGCGCCAGGCAAACAATAATTATATGCAAGGGACAAAGTGAACATGAATACAGGTGCAATGAGATATTCAGCGACTAGCGCCGTGCTAAGTTGTTTAGCGCGACTTAGCGCGACCCATAGTGCGGTACAAATTACCACCCAGGAAAAGCTGGTCTTAACTCTGGGCAAACAGCTTTGCATGCTTTGCGTGGTGCTATCTCAGCATTAGCGTGGCTTGCACAGCCCTAACATATGAGTATGACACTTAGAAACTGCCAGAAATGGAGGACGCATGCTGTTCACTGATGACACCACCATTATGCCATCAGCTGATACCAGTCCAAGCCAAGCACAGACAGTGATGGGTGATCTGACCACAGGGGACATCATGGTAGTGTGGGCATATAGCACACCTGCAGACCATACATCTGTGGTGTGTAACATGGCATGCACATGCAGCACTGTGGGCATGGTGGCCAGTGAGGGATGGTGTATGGGTGGCCAGACCTCACCACAGCCCATGTGTGGCGGGATTTATGCCACCTGGTCCAGGGGTTTGATCCCGTGCCTTGGATCCACCTACCACTGCCAACTGTATAGATGTCACAGCACTCACTGTGGGCTGTACTGACACTGTGTGCATCCCATGTCACAGGTGCAGCATCTGTGGATCACACAACAGCGTGATAGTACTGTCCACTGTCAGTAATTACCTGCAAGCTGTGCCTGTCACTGTGTACAGTGCAGTGGTCATTACTGCCCTACATTCCATAGGCAGTGTAGTGTCCCACACTACCAGCCCTCTAGCTACTGTAGTGTCTGCTGTGCACTGTAGCATGACCTACAGTGTGAAGGTTGCATGCAGCACTACCACCACCACCTGTGCCTATGCTGTGTTGTCCCTGAGAGTGCGATATGCTATGCTATGCTGTACTGTTTACATGAAGCCTGCAGCTATCATCATGCACTGCCTGACTGACCTACAGGTGGAGCTGCGGTCAGATCTGGCCAGCCCTGTACCTCAGACTGACCTACAGGTGGAGCTGTGGGACCCTGCAGTAATGCTGTGCAAACTGCATGCAAATCAGGGCATGACGAGATGCTAATGTGGCTGTTTGCCCAAAGAGTAAGTAGGCTCATTTGCATGTCACTTTGAATATGGCAAAGTTTATCGTAGGCAAACCTCTTAGCTCTGTGCTAAAGCCACGCTAATGGTTTGGGGAATATTATACAGTTTTGGTCACTGTTTTTCATGTGTGCTGCTGCCTGCAGCTATACTGGGTCCATGCATTTGCCAGAACACACATTGGCCATTAGTTCCTCTCTACCTACCCTCATGTCATTGTGCACTGTGTTGTTGTTGTGGTTTGCACTTCCTGGTTGCTGTATTCAGTGCTGTCTTATTCCAGGGCTACGTTTGACCTGCACTCCCAGCCCAGTTTGCATGGCCTCATTCCAATGCTGTATTCAGAAGCAGTTTGCCCTGGGCTATTCCTTTTGAATATAGCTTGCTTTGTGCTCCAGGCTAAGTTTGCACACCAGGGCAGTGCTAATTAGCCCAGGGGCAAACCTCTGAATATCTGGCCCTATAGCTCTAGAGCCAATCAATAATTTTTCACAAAACTTGTAAAGGCACTACTTTGGCACATGATCTTTCTACCCTGAAAGTTTAAAAAATGCCATACTGTCTATGCTGTAGGTGAAAGCGAAGAAAGCATGTGTAACAAAAGCCTAAAATATTTGACATTACTGCAAAAATGATACAACTTTATGTCTGAAGCTTGATTAGCAAAAGTCACAAAACTGCCTTTGTCTTGAGAACTTGCTTCCCGGAAAACACCTGCCAAACTGGGTGCAATTTTGTTGTATATCCCCAAAACATTAAGGTGTAAAATTAGGGTTTAACACTGAGCATGCCACTCAACCGTAATTATGCAGGCACTACTATTTGTCTATCTTTACCTGTCTTTCTGTCTGCTTGATTGGTGGGGAATGCAATAAGGGCAGCTAGAAACATTATTTATCTATGTGTTTGGAGATTGACCTTGGGTAACCCTATAAGCACTATAAGCCATGAGTGAGGTGACTGAGGACAAACTGCATGAATATATTTCAGTACTGGGTCAATATGTTGCTGATGAAACAGTGCATCAAGAACCACGTGGTCTAAACCATGGAATGAATTACAGTGACAGGGGTATAAGGGGTAAAATGAAACTACCATTACCCCTGTTGCTCACTAGGATCTAGAAGAAGGACTGAAGAGGCACGTGTGCTGTTCCTGGTCAAGCTGCTTCCATGGTGGAGTGGCTAAGGCAGAAGCACCTGGTACAGTGCAAACCTGAGGATAGGGGGTTGATTTCTCCATTTCCCAACATGTTTTTTTTTAAACTAAGTTCCCCACTTATGAGTATTCCACTTTCCTCTAGGGCCACACACCCCCCTTGGAGTTTGTTATTTTAGTTTAGAAGCCCCCTTTGTCTGGGGTTGTGGGGCAAAGCCCCCTGCATGAACAAAGATTTTATTACTGTTTCCAACAGTGTGTGCTGTTGTGGTAAGGTCAGCATTGTCTCCCTACTTTATTTTGCCGCACACCTTTTTGTGTGCGGCATTGTTGTTTTGCATGGAATCATCCATTAAATAATGGCCCCATACTGCATATTTCATTGCTGCAATAGGGATTGATTAGAGTAGTGTCAGTAGATTTATGTTTAAGTGCCATTTGTTTAAAAAAAGTATGCAGTGGACTTTCTGGAGGTGAGGCCATATGTTACTTTGCTAGATGAAGAGGTTACAAGGGGTTGTCATGAATGCGAAGTGTGTTCAATTGGTGAAGAAAGTAGAGTTTTGAAAATTTTATGTTCATAAGGCAGCTGCACTTAGCAAGCAAGACAAAATAGCCCTGGAATCCTGGCTTCACTTGAGATTGACTGCTAGCTGGAGTTGGATAGCTGTTTTTGAAATCTGTTCAATGAGCTCTGGTTACTGCAGAGAGTGTGAGTGCGACTGTAGTTCTGGATGCAAAGGAGAAAAATAATCAGAGGATTTGTAAAGTAAACAAAAGAAAAGAAGAATTATTTATTTAATTTAGTTGGCTGTGGAATATGAGGTTGTGCCACGGTTCTGGGAAGCTGAGAAGCCCAGACAGCTACAGATGAGTGGCAACACTGCAACCAGCAGAGATGAGGACTCCAAGTGGGACTGGAGTTTGGTGCCAAAGCACAAAACATAAGGTAGTGTTTTCTTTTTCCATGAAATGCTCATGCTGAGGATCTTTTATGAGATGGTTTAGAATGATTGATGTAGTGGGGATTGTATTTGATTTCTGGAAGGTTTTGTTGAGTCAGGGAATTGTGTGTCTATGTGTCTGGTATGGGCAACAATGTGGGTAAAGTGTTTCCAGTGGGGGAAGGGCAGCCAAAATGATGAGATACTAATTATAATAATAAAATGACGATGGTGAGGTTACTATGCAAATGAAACTGGTCTCTGATTTGTTAGTTCAGTTGTTCTGATAACTAAATTTATCAGGAGCCTTCTGTGTCTACATCCATTGCATAAATACATACTGTGCTCTCTCCTTTATTCACCACCTCACTCACCATGACTGTGAGCTCCTGTCCCATTTTCTAGAAATGTTACCTACCACTTTAACCACCACTCTCTATTATCAGCCACCTTCATTTTTCATCCAAATTTACAATGTTCAGAGGCTGGCAGGTAAAAGATGGAGCACTGTAGATACATATTATTTGCAGAAGACTGCATTAATGCACCAGTTAAAGTTCAGCATAATCTCGTACTGTAACTCCCCACCTACCGCCAGGAAGCAAAAGCAAGACCTCACTAGCAACCGTGAAAGCCATCATTAAGTAAGGCAAACAACATAACGACTGTTTCAAATGACACATGTAACAGCAGTGATGTGCTACCTTGTAGATTTGTGTCTTTGGTATGTACACCACAACACATAGACACTCACTTCTGGCTGCAGATAGAATCCATGATATGAAAATCACAACACTGTTTCTGTGCAGAATCTCAGGCCCCTGCAGCCACAGATACAAATCCACAACACAAAAATTACAAAGGTTCTTTTCACTGAAAAAGCTCAACCTCCTATGGTGCAAGTGCTTCTGTAGCCACAGGTAATAATCCACAATGCAACACATTCATTTAATTTCATTTTTATTTTTATACTGAATGATCTGTGGGCAAAGCCCATTTTCACAGATGACCAGTGTAACAAAGGCAGATAGTATATACAAAAAATACACATTGTACGAAATACAAAAGACAAATAAATATGTACAATCATATAAAAAGTCAATTATAACATTTACACTCCTTAAAATTGTCTTAAAACTGAACATTTTAGAATAGCTAACAATTATACTGGGAAGCTTGTTATAGAGAATAATAGAAGAAGATTATTGAATTAAAACTGACCTCTGGTGGCAGAAGCACAGGTGACAGAAAATCCATGGTACTAAAATCGTAACAGCACTTCTGTCTGCAGAAGCACAGGTCCCAAGGGCCTGTGCCTCTTTAACCGTTGGTGTAAAACATACATAATGAGTTCTGGCCCAGACCAGATTCAGGCATAGGCAACATAGGAACTGGCCCAGGTCCCCCCCAAATCCCCCAAATATATTTAGTATATACTGTACCCTTTTCTTACTGCCTGCCTGAGCTACATTTTCTTTTATTTGTTTGTAATGGACTGGGCTGCTGAGCAATCTCAGCAAGGCAGAAGCTGAACTGTGAAGTGAATCTCACCACCCTGATTAGGAGGTTAAGTACAGCTGACAGTTTCAGGGGGCTATAGTCAGACTGATCTTCAAGATGTAAACATGCCCATTTCCTTTGCCTCACAACCTCTTATATCACAAGTGGGAAGAAGTGGCTAGAAAGAACCTTGCCCTCCAGTTGGTTTTCCTGATAAAGAGAGTGACTGCTGCAACTCTTAAATGGGGGCTCCCTGCAGTAGTTTGCTCACTACTTGCCTCATCTTGAGCATTTAAGGGGGCATCTACTGCATCATTTATATCAGAACGTTTGGATACCCAGCAGAGCCTGCCTATTGGACAGCCTGTTCCTGGTTTCAGGCACCTCTCATTAGCAAATGGATGTTCAGTGACTTGACCTTGCCTGGGTCACAGAGTATATAAGAAGAGGTTGTGATTCACAAATCCAAGTATTCTGAGTCTACATGTTTTCCAGATTCTTGGCTTGGGGCTATAGCCACTTGGCTATACTGCCTAAAGTATTAATTAATGTTTGCGTTCCTTCACTGTAAGTAGATTATCATTGTTAAATGCAATTCTCCTCTTAGGGAAATTGGTAGGGTCTTCCTAATTGAGTTTGGGTCAGGGCAATGAGTGTCACAAAAATGATCAACAGAGTTATTAATAAAAGAAAAAAGGGCCTGAATTTTCTAAGACTTTTAAAATACTATATTGCAATTCATGAAACAGTATGGCTAAGCCTGATCTTTAATACCACCTACCAAACCACATTTTAATGACACAAAGTAGCTAAGAGACTACAGTGCTATGAAAGGTTTACAATGCCATCAGGGCAGCATCAGCTTTAGAGCATATATGTTTACTTTGCAGGTAATTTTACATGTTATGGAGCTATGTACATACAGTACTACCTCTCCATGTACAATTGCCTGCAGAATAAACAAATGGTATCTAAAGGCAACTGCTAATCCTGATCTTTATGTCTATCTGTACCACTGCAACTCTTCCCTATGTGGTTTTGTTGGTGTGTCTGTATCAGGAAGTAAAACTGTACTTGCAGTAAGTAAAGTAGTATAAGAAAGGTGACAATCATGTATGCTGAGACTAGTCTTGTACCTACATTGATCCCTTGATTATCCACCAAATGTTTGTACTAAATGTTAGCTATTCTTTTGCCCCTTTTTATGTCCTTCCCTTGATTATCCCCCAAATGTTGCTTGTATGAAAATGGGTGGACAATCACTGTAAATTATCAGACTGAAATCAAACAGTATGTGACACTTAGGGAAAAGGGAGAGGAGAAAATGGTCTGCACTATTGCTATCATGATTTTGAGCAAGGGGAACAAAAGGGTAGGAATTTTGATTTGTATTCTGTTGCCTGTAGCTCTGTACACACATAGTGCCTTACAGTCTGTGACAGAGTTCCTTTGTGGCAAAAGTGCATGGTCATGCAAGAGGGAAACCTAGATTTCTCTTGGGCCTGGGGCTCCAGGTTGCCTTAATCTGGCCCTGCTTCTGGCTACAGAAGCGGAGGCCCTTGTGGGGCCTGCTCTTACAGAGCTACATATAGATATTCATTTACTATGGGATCCATCAGTGTATCAGGTACCTTCCCCTACCTTCTTAGACCAGCAAAAAATATCTGTTTTAACTGAATATAAGCTTTAAAAGGTAACATTTTACTTTTTTTTGGAGGGGGGAGTTCTACCACTAGATAATTTGATATATCATTTAAAAAATTCTAGGTATAACTCTGAAATCATGACACACATTTCAACAGTACTTCCATCTGCAGAAACCGAGGCCCCTCTGGGGTCTGCCCTTCTGCAGCCAAAGGTACTCATGCACACTGAGTGTCATACATACACTGCTCTGGCTGCAAAGGCATAGTCACCTGTGGGGTCTGTGCTTCTGCAACCACAGATACAAATCCATGAAGGTAGCACATCAGTGCTACTGCTTTTGTGTTATCTAGAAACAGTTGTATGTTGTCTTACCTTATGATGGTTGCCTGTGGTTGCTTTTGTAGTCTTGTCCTTTTGCTGCTAGGGGGTGTAGCAGTGGGGAGTTAGGGTCTGAAACCCTAACACCACACTTCCCTACTGTTGTGGTGTTTAGTTGAACCCTAACTGATGCATTCATAAAATTTTTTTTGCAAATAATTTCCTTTTTATTTGAGATAGTGGAATCATACTTTAGGAGCTAATTAATTAAATTTAGTGATGAAATGTATTTGGTTGTCCTGTACTGAATTAAACATTTTCTGGAGTAAGCAGATCCTCGCTATTCTTATTACGGGCTTTTGATAAGTCTCTGCTAGCAGGAGGGGTTAAAGCTCCTGATCACAAATCCATGGTGTAGCTCATCTGCTTATTTACAAAAATGTATGCTCTTAAAACAGTATTGCACCAGATGATGAAAAATTGCCTGGTTGGCATGCTTTTAGGAAGTATTTATGGTGGAAACTTTAAAAATGAGTAAGGTATTCCAGATACAGGTTCATGGTAACTTTCAGTTACAATATTACCATTGGTGCCAAATGACAAAGTGAGGTCATGGAAAGAAATTTGGACTGGATGAGCCTGTTACATAAATTTTAAATTCAATCTCATTTGCTTCTTCCACAGTGCTACCTCAGATCACATCACATCCTCTATACGCATAGGTCCACAGGTCTGTCTTGTAAACTGGAGTGTTGGTCCAAATGACATGTATTACCGGTATAAAAGTACATTTTTACTTACCTATCCTACCTACCATAAAGCAATCCCAGTGTGTACCTGATCCTGTGGAAAAATGAGTTGTGCCTGGGATCATGGATGATCACCTTCTACCGCAAACCTAAACAAAACTGGCATAGAAAGGACCATGGATGACCCCATTGCAATCCAACACATTTGCAAATAAAATTTGGAGTCAAAAGTAAAAAAAAAAATACAGGTCAGGCTCAGGTCCAGAGCCTCAAAGATGAAAGCAGGAGAGATAAATTCCTCAGCCTGAAAGACTCCCATAAAGTTGCATAAGACATTAAGTTCCAGATGATGTCTGATACTGGTACATAATAACACCACATCACTCATGAGCAACAATGAACCAATATCATTTTAGAGTGTTCCATCTCTTTAAGAACTGCCACTGTATCCTCAAATGATAGAGTAGTTTTACGCCATTGTTTGAAAGAACATATTTAAAAAGTGGCCAAATGTTCTGTGAGTGAACCAACACTGGGCACTATAGGTCATCCAGGTGTTTTTGGAGGGTCTTAATGAAGCTTTGGCAAGGTGTAAGCTGTCAGGACTTAAGCAATATCCTGTCTAAGAAACTGTAATTCCTGCTCAGTAATGATGCAGTGCCTTCAGTAAGGAAACAATTCAAGAATTCATCAACTCTCATCTTATACTGAAGATCCAAGTAAAATCAGGTTTTAGCTGATGATAACTATTCAAGTCAATAAGCTGGGAAAGGGCTTCCACCAGGTCGTAGGTATGATCTAAAACAACTTTCAATGGTATTATATGGTGTAGCAAGCAACAGCTTAATATGATTGTTCAAAATTGCATTGATCAAATGCATCATTTTCTATATCAGGACTTGTTGTTCTGCACCATTGTGCACTATTTTTGGAAGTTCCAAGTGTTACTACTGTACCTGTCCACTCTTATCTGCCTGTTTAATAACAACAGAGTCCATGTTCTGCAATTCCAAAATTGCTTGCTGCTCTACTTCAGTGATGTTTTAAAGCTCTGTTTGGTTCAGTTTTCAATAGCCCATCCACTTCAGTGCAAACTAATTGTTTGAAGGTGGAAATGGCCACATAAAGCAATTAGTACAAAATGTATATATTTTTTTAAGTTTGCTGTGCTTTTCTGAACTCTACTAAGGTGTTAAATCCATCTGCAGTCACACTAGAATTTCATTCCAAGGATGTATGAATGCCAGCTGTGGCTGAAGATTACTGCTCTACTACGTGTTCCACTATGTTAAATATCATGTTGCTTCTGTTAACAATTTTTATTTTAGTTTATTTCTTCTGAATATTTGCAAAAATCCACTTGTAAGGTGAAATCATCAATTGGAGGGTCCAGAATGAAAGAAATTCCTTTGGTTGGGGTTCATTAGGGCTGAAGATAAGTTGATGGAGGACAAATTTACAACTTGACCCTGACCCTCAGGTAATGGGGCAGTTTTGGTGTACATTGGTTAAGCGTTTTCTTTTTCTTTTGCCCCCTTCCCCAGCCTATCCTTGTTGTATAGTTGTTGCTTTTTGTGTTGCCACTGGCAACAACCTTTGCATGTTCTTGCTACTTGAATATAGCAACAGATCTTTTTGCTTTTTCTTGTGTGAAATCCTGGGGATTGATTTCTGAAAAAAGATACTATAGTGTATGGGAGATTGCTATTGTTCAAGGAATTCAATGAATTTCTAGTGCTGTTGTACCCTAGTAGTGACATCAAATTGCCATTGTACCATATTGAGTATATCACTACAAGGGTAGAACAACATGGAATGCCCTTGCTGTCCTTGTCGGCTGCACCGATCACTCATTTTTTCCCCCCTGTCAGTTTCATCTGTCACTTCTTATGAGAAAAATGAGTGATCAGCAATGGCTTTTGCAGTGTTTTTAAACTCTATTTTCCTGTGCAGAGTTATCCATACATTATAAAAGACAATGAATGGGCAACAGTGAGCAACAATGCTAAGTTGACTTCTCAAGGTTGTCATGACAACCTCTTGAAGCAAACACAGCATTGTTGTTCACTGTTGCCCATCCTTTATCCTCTATGTATAGAGTTAGTGGAAGATTCAGTGCCCGTGTTATTTGAATCTGAAGGGTTTTTTGTGTGTCTGCTATTTGGCCACTGATTTCTTCTGTCTCTAATTGCAGATATAATATTTTGTCTCTAGATCTGCAACATCTCTGTGTGGTGCTATTAGTTTCAACTGATAAACGTGATGCCTTTTATAGTCCATTGAATCACAGAGGAACTTATTTTATTTTCTTAATATTGTTTGCCTTTTCATGGGACATTTTTTTTAAATTTTTACTGAGTTCAGTGAAGTCCGATTAACTCTCAGATTTAAACAGTTCTTCCTTTGTTGTTCCAATTTCTTTTAACATTTGCTTGTATTTCTCACTATCTTGTTCCAAAGAATTCGAATCAGAGTAAAGGAACAAGTGTCCATTAACTGTAGCTTCCATCTTTAACAGTATACTGAACATCTTTAAAGAAACCCCTGGAGCATTGTCAATACCTAGCTAATGTGATACCATTTTTAGAGTGCTGGCATGTCTTTTAAGCTCATTCTAGCATAATATCATTTGATGCTGTAAGTTTGAGCCTTTCAAGATTTTGGACAATTTCCCATAAAGTGTCAGCTAGGTATGATATAAGACTGAACTCTTTAGATAAAACACTCCTGCTTGCTATCAGCACCTGATATACACTGCATCCCAGTTTAAACCAGTGGTCTGTTCTCCATGTGGAAAACGTTCTGTTCCATTAACCAGTAGCTCCATTATTGTGTCAATTATGGATTCAGAGTCAGTGCCCAACTTCAGTTTTCAGCTTAAATAGGGTCTCTGTAGCCCTCTGGACATACCCCTGAGGAAGAAATCGGTTACACTTAGAGCACAACGCTGCTGTCAGCACAGTCCAGTTCTGATTTTTTTGCCACAATAATCCTCACTTGCTACATTTTGATTGCACAAACAAAACAGGGAACTAACACTTCCCAGACTCTGTTGCACTTAACCTCAAGCACAAAGCAGGTTTTCACGGTAAAAAAATTAAACTTATCCAGCTGGTAAGAATAAATGCTTTATTCAAACTTATAAAAACAGTGCTTTTCAATAGTGCTGGTAACCATGTGTTGGTAAAGTGCAGAGTGCTGCAGTGGTGGGAGAACTTAGTGAGACTGCATTAAATCAACATCGCACTGACTCTCACAAGGCATGGTAATCAAAACATTCCAGCACTCTTACCTCAGACATATACACAGAATAGAGATACTGTTTTAAAGTAACATTTATTAAAATAAAAATAAGTTGCCACAGGACTAGCAATCCTTTGATGAAGGACACAGCTATATCCAAATTGAGTCAGGTAATTCTGATTGCTAGCCCTGTGGCAACCTCTTTTTTTATTCAAATGAAATGTTATTTTAAAAAGAGTATATCTGTTCAGTGCCTTTGTCCAAGGTGAGAGTGCTGGAATGTTTTGCTTACCATGAACTTTATGTTAACTGAGCACCTCATCCCTGTGCGGGATCAACCAAATATTTTCATTTACTTACAGAAAATACTTGCTTCATCCACCTACTCTTGTTAAACAAGAACTATAGCCATCACTGTTTTTTTTTTTTTAAATCCCTCCCAACCGGATTTTCAACCAGTGGGACTGTGTGACACAAATGTAGGGATATCTGGTCCCTAAAACCACATCACTGGTACTAGCAACCAGATGTAACTCTGTGAAAAAGATGTGGATGGCAAAGTCTTCTTCTACCAAAAAATAAAAACCCTGCTAAAATGACATAAAAATTGATGTCAGGGACACTATACACAATAACAAATAGGGGACAGGCAAATCTGTGCACAACCAGTGTGTGCCACCTTAGGGATCTGATTCCCACAGACCTCTCAAGTGTCACTCTCAAGGTCAAAGGGAATCAGAACCCCTCTGTGGTACAACACACTGGTTCTGCATGGTTGCCCATACACAGTTCTCTATGTTTTTACAGTTAATGACTAGGTAACATGTATTTACAAGTGCAAACACTTATATTTACTGAATCTCAATACTGTAGCTGTGATGTAAGTTCTCATTCAGAAATCAGTCCCTCATGAACTTACTGCTTAATAAACATACAATCTAATATTGGACCATATTCATACAGGGATCTATGCATCAATGGAGTGCCAGGTATGTGCAAAAGGAACATACCAAGTGTGTCCAGCTGTGCACCAATGGATGGTTGTGCAGTTGGTGGCATTCATGGTTGCTAGCCACCGTGCACCTCTCATCCATGGCTCTGCCACCCAGTGCACTACTGCATGAGGGGAAGATCAGTGGACACTTGCGGGCATCTAGTGGGATGCCCATTCCAGATCCATGAGTGGATTCATTTCTCCATGTTGAGCCGGGGATGTTTGGTGGAACACATGGTTGAAATGTTCCAAAAGTGAACATTTTTTTCAGAATCACTGGTGCTTGCCCAAGCAGCCATACCTTGCCCTCCTCATTGTTCCTGAGGAGATTCCACAAGTTGCTGCACTCTAGCAAAACATTGCACTGTTCACACATAGGAACATATTTCAAAAGTAGTCTTTATTTCATCGAAGGATGAGTGCTGCCACACATAGGAGTCAAAACTGCTCACACCAGTGTTTTGCCAGAAAAGTTTCATCAGAGAGCCACTAACCCTCAACAACATCTCAACAATTTCCACATATTGCTGCACTGTAGCAAAGCATTGCCCTGTCCACACATAGGAAAAGATTTCAAAAGTAGTATTTACTTTATCAAAGGACAACTGCCACCACACATATGAACTGGAACTACTCACCCAGATCTTCACCAGAAAGTCTTTGTCAACTGAGATGCTACTGGTTCAGTCTGGTACTGTTGTCATTGAGGGCTGGGGTGGCATGGTGGGGGTCACAGCACATGTCTGCACAGTTGGTGGCTGCAACTTGGGGAGGAGCCATGAGTTTCAGCAGGGTCCCCTCTGCCAAAGCTTATTCCCCACTCACCTGGCACTCTGCACCTTAGTGAATGGTGTGGAGTGTGGTCATGTGCCGTGCACCACTCCTGAACTGGCCATGCACAGAACTGCATGACTGGTCCAGGGATTTGGTGTAAAAGGGATGCATGCTTTGGAGCATGCCGCCAGTGTCTAGTGGACCACCATGTGCAGTTTTCCAACTTAGGGTTGCCTACATCTCTCAGATATGTGGTGTATAGGTGATCAGATCATTTTGTGTACAGGCCCCTAAGGAGGCAGGGAATATTTCAAATGTGCATACCCAGGCCTGGTGATCAACAGCAGCCATCCAATTAAATGGACTGCCAACCAGTAGACTGGATCCTGCACTTTGTGTGGAGTGGGGATTGTGGAATATTGCTGGTCCTCAAAGTGCTGCTGTTTTTCAGTAGGGGAATCTACTGGTTTGAACCTTGCCCCAAGGCCTCAAGGTATAGTCAGAGGGCTACAGTAGCTTGGTTTGAAGGATGGTGCCATGGCTGCCACCCCATTCAGCCAGTGGGAAGGGCATGTAATGTCTAAGGACGGGTCCCTGCTTGTGAATCTGGCACCACTCACCATCACTCCACATGGCAGATTGGAGTTAAAGCATGGCATGTAGTCATGCCCATCCCCAATGCCCCCACCTGGTCAGCAGCAGGACAGGGGTGTGGATGCAGAAGAGGTGTGGCTCAATCCCACAGAAGCAGCACATTTAAAGTTATGTAAGCACACAACACGCATTATGAAACTAGTTAACAACTACACAGAAGTGCAGTTAAAGTGTAGTTATACAGTAGTTACAGTGTACTTAGTGACACTTAAAATTATCCTTCAGAACTTATTCCCTTGTGAACTTACTGCAGTATTGTGTAGAGATTAAAAGTACAGACCTGCAAAGCTAGAGAAATAGGTTTGAATCCCTGAGCCACCACTTGTATATTGTGTGATCAAAAAAAAGAACGAAAAATAAACATGTAATCTAATATTATTGATTATGATACAATAAAAGAAATCATAAATTTACTTAATTACTTACTGGCTTTTAACAGTAACGTAGTTTCTAAGGAATGTGCTGCTTCTGGAGCATTGTTTCAACAGTTAATTCCTAACTAAAATGTATTTGCAAAGTAAACACAGAAGCTGACACTTAAAACATAAGAAGAAAGATGTAACTACTATACACTTACATTAAATGTCAGTGCTGTAGTTCTGATGTATGTTTTCATTCTGAAATCATTACCTCATGCACTTACTGCTTAATAGACATGCAATCTAATATTGTTAAAATTGCTATACAACTACATTGTTTACTTATACAATAAAATCACTTACATAATTACTTATCGACTTGTAACAGTGATGTAGTTACTAAAATGTACTGCTTCTGTAATATTGACCCACCTCTTCTACATTCACATCCCTGTCCTGCTACTGCCCAGATGGGTGGTAGGGGGTGGGGCATGGCTACAGACCATGCTTTATCACTGATATACTGTGTGGAGTGGTGGTGGGTGGCAGCAGATACTCAGGTAGGGATCCTTCCTTAGCCATTATATGCCTTCCCACTGGCTGAATGGGGTGTTGACTGTAGAAAGCAGAATCAGGTTGCCCCTATATGTAGTAAAAGTCTATAGTCCAAGCTGGGTGATCCAAAAGTGACAGGATCCATAAAGTGCAAACAAAGTCTGGATGAACTCCACTGATGCCAAGTCTCGTACACTGAAAGTGTTTTTCTTTATTCTTGATGCACACAAAAATTCATGGGCGAAGGTTTCATGGCCACATCACTTCCTCAGGCCATTGCTGTGTTATAACTCTTTATACAGATTCACACTCCTTCCTGTAGTTTATTTTTTTTTAACTGAAAGTGTTTTTTTTTTTTTTATTCTTGATGCACACAAAAATTCATGGATGATAGTTTCACGGTCACAGCACTTTTTCGGGCCCTTGCTGTGTTGTCACTTGATTATAAAATATAAACAACTAAGTAACACTTTATTGTTTTTACATCATTTACAGTAAGCACTTAAAACAAAGGTACAGTTCCCAATTATGAGGCACCAATCATTAAGTGTTCTCCAGCGTGTAAAAAACACTGCACCCATTTCAAAACCTTGTGCTACCTGTGGTCACTTGTGAGGCCCTTCAAAAATAAAACAGTTTCCCTCTTTTTAACCCTTAGACTGCTGACAGAATTAGAATGTATTCGAGATCTGGACTGATATATCAGTCCACTCCCTCAAGGGTTAATGGTATAGGTTAAGCAATTTAAACTCTTGTGATACAGCTATTCTTTTAGTCTGAAATACTCATGTTAAAATGAATCTACAACTTTACACAGATTCACAATGCTCCTGTAGCTTATATTCTCCTTAGCAAATCTTAAGGAATCCCAATTCATTTAAAGCATTGGTTTTCATATTTGGCTGGCTCACTTCTCATTCTTTTCCTACAAAGTGTTTTGTTTACTATACTGTTTCAACCTTCAAACATTTTGTTCAATATGTGATTATTACAATAGTAAAACAAAGGCTTACTCAAAGGATTTGCAGTGTAGTGTTACTGCCAGCCGACTTCCTCACTAGGAATGGTGGCTGCTCAGGCATTTGCAGTTAAATACTGCTTTGCAGTGAGGGCTATGAATGACCCCTGTCATGGGTGACTGCCCCAGTAGGGAGAGGCAGGTCTACCCACCCCATTCAGTGCTAACTGTAGGAGTAAAGTGCATTAGTGCATTTAAAGAAGTAAATGCATGAGAAAATACATTTAGTGCATAGAATAGAGAATAGAGTACTGCAGTGCAGCCATATATATAAGAAAATTAATGGTTTAAAATAATTATCCCAACAGTAAATGCTGCCTGCTATATAAAGTGCAAATTGCTAGAAAGGAAGTAAACATGAATAAAGTGCCTCAAATTCCTGAAATATTACTGAAGGTGCTAAATGCATAAAAGTGCAAGGTGCTTGTATAAAATAAAAATAAAGAGATTATTTAGCACATGCTTTATAAGGGGCTTGTATTGCCTTTGCCAAAGAGCTGCTAGATTTGAAGTGCAGAATGCTTTAACCAAGCTGTTTGCTGGAGGTTGAATAATGTGCTCATGGGCTTTAGGAATTTAAATGTGTTCGTATATGCACACTTGCTGTTGTTGTTGTTGAATTTTATTGACCCAGTAAGTCCACTGGGCCTACAAGTCCCTTTTTCAGGGGCGACCGGGGGGGGGGAGGGGGGATACAGATGGTAAGCAACTGAATTTGAACCAGATTAAGCTGTTGGTGGTACTTTTAGTGAATGAGGAAAATTTTGCCAGGACACCGGGGAAATTCCTCTGCTCTTTTTCGATAAGTGCCATGGGATCTTTAACATCCACCTGAACTACCACCAATCCAGGCAAATGGGACCTCGGTTTAATGTCTCATATGAAAGATGGCACCTCAGAAGTGTCAGTACTGGGATATTAACCCAAGTGCCAGATGTGGGAACTGAACCCACAGCCATCTGATCTCCCGGTCTCAGAGGTGAGTGTGCTACCTACTGAGCCACTGACACACCTGTAGGACTTTAAAGTGCATGCAGTGCTAAATTTATGCTTGAAACAGAAAACGCTTTAAACAATTACAAGTTGCCTAAATATACAGGTTTATAAAATGGATGGAAAGGTGAAGTGCAAAGATAGCAACATTTTATATATTTACAATTGGCTAACACCAAGAAAAAAACAAGCAAGAGCGCCTTTGATGCCTTAGCTCTAAAATGGGGCCAGCCTGTAATTTAACCCCAGGCAGTGTTTGTTCCAGAGAAGGCCTGTTTGTTAACCCCACCCTCCACTTAAAAAATGAAAGGTGCATTAAAAGACCTGAAATTAGTTAAATGAGAAAAGGGGTTACAGTTCTGAGGTTTCCTTAGGGAGCGTTAATGTTTTGCAGTTACCATATAAACCTAGGAAGAAAACTAAACAATTCAGTATCTTACCTAACTGCAGGACTGCATCTGAGGATTTCTATAGGAGCAGCGTCCTCTGCAGTCCCTCTTTATAGAGCCTTACCTGTCACTCAAAGGTAACTAGGAGGGATCCTATGTTAGTTGTCAGGCAATTAAGCACTTATGATGCTTTACTAGCCTAGTATTACACTTGATGTTTGGTTATTTGATTATATCAATGAGTAGTGTTGCATTATAATGTATAGTGGGTCACCTTGTGTTTATAGACTGACCTAGCTAGTTTTCTTTTGTATTTTTAGTTAAGGGTCTAGTCAGGTGACCCCACCCAGAATGTATTTAAACTTTCCACTAGGGCTTGATGTTAGATAGGGAGTCAGTAGGAGACTGATGGAGTTAGGAGAAAGACCTCTCAGTAGTGTGGGCTCACACTGGACATTCTGACTGAAGCCTAGAATCTGCTAAAGCAAAGTAGTGGCCTTTTCTGAATGCAACTGACCTTTATTTTGAAATTTTTCATTTGATTTCTGTACATATAAGCTTCTGTTTTATGATAAACTAAAATGACAAATGCTTCTAGGTATTTTTTATGTACTGTGATTTGACTCTGCCTGGTGTTTGTTATCCTGAATACCCATACCCGGTGACAGGGGTGTCAACATCACTAGTAACATCAAGGCTTGCTAAACCTCCATGCCAAGCCTTTCAAGTCTGTGAACCAACAGACTACTAGCAGTTGCTGGGTGCAGAGGGATAGGAAGGCAGTGAAGCCTCATACAACCACGTAACTGTCTGAAAGGTGGCTCAACCTCCACTATTGGCTAATGGCTAAAAATATTTTGTTGCTCATTATTCTCAAAAACAAAATTCTTATTATTTTATCACTTATATCTGAAATTATATCAAAAAAAAAAAAAAACATTTTGTACTATTAATATGTGAAAGCAATTATTCAGGACAGATGAGAGGGCCACTGAGTAAACATAGAACTGAACCAAAAGTAGCTCTGAAATTGTTATCATACATGTGAAGATGGAAGGTTTGATACCTTTATTGGACCAAGTGTCTTGTTAAAGATACTTATTGGTCCAATAAAGGTATCAAACCTTCCATCTTCTCCTGTTTTGCAAGGACCAATATGGCGGAATCTCTTTTATCATACATGTGTATAACTATAGTACAAATACAGGTTTCAGTTACAATTTCATTTAGTCCTACTGCAGGAGTGAGGCAGTCCATGGTATAAATCCAGTAAACTTCTTGTTTCAAGTAAATCATCCCAGGTTACAGTATGTTACCAGTGAAGGGCTACTCTCTGAGTATTTTAGAACTGCCTTCCTCACTAATATTAGCACACCTTTAAATTCTGGGAAGTGGTCAAAGCACCCTTTTCCCCTGTTTCAACCCCTGTGCTAAATATTAACAACTCACTGGTCTCTGACCAATGCCTTGTGTCCAATGAATTTAATATCTATTACACCACATGCGCCTCTGCCTTCTAAAGTCCCTCCCTCTTCACCCCCACATTTGCATCCCTCTCTCTGGCACTCAACCTCCCCTACCACCCTCCCTTCTCCTTCACAGCAGCCTCCTGATGAAACTCTAACTGCCTTGCTCTCACTAAACCCTTCTAAAGGATCCTCACCTGATGACATGGCCCCCCCAGCTCTTGTACCTCTCAGCCCCAGTTATAGCCTTTCTGCTATCACTCATCCTCAACCTCTCTTTCATGTTCTCTACCACCCATTCCTCCTGGAAACATGCAGTAGTACTCTCCTCCCCAAGTGTGGCAACCCTACTTCTCCTGCTAACTATCATCCTATCTCTCTCCTCCTGACTCTCACTAAGCTTCAAGAACACCTGGTCCTCTCCCAGATTACCTCCTTCTTCACTGACTCTTCCTTTTTCATCCCATTCCAATCTGGCTTTTAGAAAAATAACTCAATCACCACCTTCCTACTCAGGCTTACTGACTTCATCCTTACAGGGATGGACAATGACCTCATCACCTCAGCCATCTTTGTCAACCTTGTCACGGCTTTCAACACCATCTCCCATACACTCCTTATAGACTACCTTATGGCAGCTGGCCTGTACACTCCTGCAACAAATTGGTTTAGGGCCTTCCTCACAGGTAGAACACAATCTGTCAAGGTCCAAGATTCCATCTCTTCCTCTCCCTATCACCACTGAAGTCTCTCAGGGTTCAGTGCTTGGTCCCATTCTATTCTTCATTTTCCTAAATGACCTTTCATTAGTCCATTTCCTTTCTTCCTCCATTCACATGTATGCCAGCGATTCTGTCTTGTACACCTCCAGCAAATGCCCAGCTGATGTTACAACCACTCTGCAACATGACTTCCACCAGGTTCAGTTCTGTTTTGTCACCCATCAACTCTTCTTCAACACCAAGAAGACAGTCTCCATGACCTTTGGCACAAGGCAGAGACTCTCAAGGCTGTCCAGTCTATTCTCCTTCCACACCCTGGATGGGACTACCTTAGAGGTCACTACCTCATTCAGATATCTTGGAGTCTACCAGGACCAACACCTCAACTTCTCAGGACATGTTGATGCCATCCTGAAAAATTGTGCCCCAAGCTTGGTGCCTTATATAGGAACCATAGTTGCATCCCTCCTACGGCCAGGCATGAACTAGTTCAGAAGATGATACTCCCGATATTCAACTACTGTGACATAGTTTATGGTGTGGCCCCAAGTCCTCCTTGGTCAGATTGGACACCCTCTTCAACTCCTTCTGCCTCTTCACTCTTGATGCCCCCTCACAGACCCATCACTGTGAGCTCTATCATGCCCTGTCCTTCCTCCTCTTGGTAGGTAAGGGAAAAAGATAGTATTCAGGAAGTATAAGGAAACACAGAAGGAGCAGGACAGAGAACTGTACCAGTTAAAGCAGAAGGAATTGGGTAAGGCAGTCAGAATAGCAAAGGCCCAAACCAAGGGAAAGATAGCCAACTCAGTTAAGAAGGGGGATAAAACCTTTTATAGGTACATTAGGGAGCAAAGAAAGACTAAGGCAGGGATACTGAGGCTGAACAAAGAGGAATGTGGTTGGGCAGAGAGTGACAGTGAAAAAGCAGTGATACTAAACACATACTTCTGCTCAGTATTCACAATGGAAAAGCAGGGGGAAATACCTAATCTGGTCAATAGAAACACTCTGGATAGGGGGTTGATATTAGTCCTTTCACAGAAGAAAGGGTTCTGGAAGAACTCTTAAAACTGAAGGTGAATAAAGAAATGGGGCCTGATTGGATTCACCCAGAATTTTAAAAGAACTAAGGAAGATCAAATAACATCACACACTACAATTTTAATAAATCATGGGAGGATGGGGTGGTACCTGAGGACTGAAGGAGGGTGGATGTGATTCTCTTCACAAAAGTGGGAGCAAGACAGAGGCAGGAAACTACAGACCTGTCAGTTTGACCTCAGTGGTGGGAAAATGATGGAATCACTTCTGAAGGAAAGAATTGTTGAGTACCTAGAGGCCAGTGGGCACAGGACCCAAGGCAGCATGGATTCACAGCGGGAAGGTCATGTCAGACAAATCTAATTGATTTCTTTGACTGGATGACCAAAGTAGTAGACCAGGGAGGGGCTGTGGACATGGCCTACCTAGACTTTAGCAAGGTATTTGACACAGTCCCACACAAAAGTTTAATAAACAAATTAGCCAGCCTGGGAGTGGGTCCTAGGGTGGTAGCCTGGGTAAAACACTGGTTGGACAACAGGACACAGTGGGTAATAGTAAATGGAGTCCACAGTGAAGAAAGGAGGGTTACTAATGGGGTACCACAGAGTTCAGTGTTGGGGCTGGTCTTTTTTAATGTCTTTATAAGTGACATTGCAGAGTGACTGGAAGGGAAAGTATGTCTCTTTGCAGATGACACAAAGATCTGCAACAGGAGTTCCGGTGATGTCATAAAACCAATGGCAGCCTAATTTGGAGCTCTGGTGCCTCGGGCTCAACAGTCAAGTGCATCGTTCATCATCAAGGGGTCTGAACTCGCCATCCAGTAATTACTTGGTCCCTGTATTAGTTTGCAAAATGGGACGAATGAAAAAGAAGCTTAATGAAGAAGGAAAAGGTGGTTTTAGGGGTCGGACTGACTCGAGGCCTGTGAGCCCTGCTGGGTCACACTCCTCAATAATCACTGCCCCGGGGGAGGATTCTGATGGTTCGGGATCTGAAGCAACATCCACCTTCACTAAAGCAGATAGGCATAGAATGCTGAAAATTCTCCATAGAATAGATGCTAGAATCCTAGGCTTACAAAATGATTTTAAGAAGTTGGAAGCTCGTACGACATCCGTGGAGACGCATGTTGAATCGTTGCAAGCAGAACATATGGCATTTGGTAGATCGTTGGCCTATCTTCACAGAAGGGAAAAAGAGCTGACTGCGAGGGCAGAGGACGCGGAGGTGAGGCTCGTTGCAACAACATTAAATTTTGGCATTCCAGAGGGTGGACCACCCATGCATGGAAGAATTCATTGATTCTTGGCTCAAAACAGAATTAAATCTGGGGAGGATTTTAAAACAGAAATCGAAGAGTCCACAGATCTATTGCTCGAAGCCAAAAGAGGAGCACCTCCCAGATCAGTAATTGTGAAATTTTGAGATACACAATGAAAGAAAAGATTATGAAGCTGGCTTGGGCAAAAAAATCTCAACTTGATGGCCAGAGGCTATATATGAGACCAAGACTTTCCCCTCTAATGTTCACCTAAAGGAAAAAAGTGCTACAGGTGGTTAAAGTTTTCAGGGAAAGGCTTTAAAGCATACCTGAGATACCCTCAGACTCTGGGTGCAAGTAAAGATGGGGTTAAGATTTTCGATCAGCTGCTTGCTGTGGTCCCATTTCTCACATCCCAAGAGGTGCCAATCCCAGACACGAAGGAAGAACAAGGCGGAGAAAGAGACTGAGGATTTGCTATGGTCTATTGCTCCAGGTCCCAGGAAGCGTATGAGAAGGAGAGAGAAGAGGCCTTGCTCCCATTGCATGCGGACATGATGAGATGGTTACATGCCAAAGAGACCTGAAGGAATTACTACAATTTGTAGCTTCATGAACCCAGAAGGCGCTGGGTTTGGGACAGTGACTCTGTCTGAAAGGTGAATTGGAAAGAGTAAAGAACTGGGGATTATATGATATATCTGAGAAAAGTTCTTTACTTTTGTTATATTAATAAGTCATCCCTTAAAAGTTCGGGTTTTGATCGTCATTGTAGTTGGAAATTCTACTTTGTAGATGCTCCCTTAGAAGGTAAAAGGAACCCTAATAGGGCTTGGTCTGTGTTTCTAGTGGGAGGTTTTTTTTGGAAGGGACATATATGTCTGGGGTAACAAAGATAAGAGTCCCTCTGATAAGCAGCGCACACTCGAACTAGAGGAAAATAGAGGGTAGATAGATACATTGGTTTAACAAGTAGTATAGTTGTGATTTGAACGGAGAGTGGATTGAATGGGAAATATCCTCTAGAAGAGTGGAGTGGAATATAAGCTGCTCTTGCTATGTGTACAATGCGAAGGGGGGGCGCCTTGGGTTAATGAGAGGATAACGTCGGGCCCTATATATTTAGGGTGGATCTCTGAAAATCATATAGTCTTTTATGTTTAGACATAATGAGGACTTACCTGAAACTGTAATATTGAATTTTTTTTTTCCTGGTTTTCGTTCAGAGCAATTTGTTATTTCATTAAATAGGTACTGTACCCGGGGCACCCATCTCCAATGGCTGGCCTAACCGGACCCATCTTAGGTAGGAGAGGGTTAGTCTCTTGGAGACCCCGAGAGCCTGCCCTTTAGTGCTGTAGACACTTTTTCTCCTATCAAGCTAGGGCTTTGTGCCACTAGCATCTGGGGAGTTAACATCTTAACCCTCAGGTTTATTTCTAGCTCTGACTGAGCTAGTGGGTTTCAGCAAGCGACTGCAACCCAGTCTCTTTGTTTTGTATTTTTTTTTTTCTTCTGGGGAGCCTCTCACCCCTAATTTTTAAGGAGGGTTTGTTCTTCCCCTTCTTAAGATCGGTCCAATTGAGCTTAAAAGGAACTGCATGATGTTTGATGTTAATGTGATTATTTGTTGTTACACATCTCTTTCTCGCTTTTCTGAACTCTTTTACTTACTTTATCTGACGGACATGTCTACATATGAGTTTCTTAAGTTATTTGTGTGGCATGAGGGGAATAAAGGAGGAGGTATGGATGGTTAGGTTAATTATCGAAATGGCATCACTTAAAATAATATCTGTCAATGTTAAGGGAATAAATGGGGTGGTTAAAGGGGCAAGAATTCTACAAGAGCTGGGACGGTTAAAATGTGACCTGGCCTGTCTCCAGGAGACTAAATTATCCGATTATGAGCACTCTAAATTATGAAGATCCTGGGTGGGAGGGGTATATGCAGACTCCTGCTCTGAGGCTTCTAGGGCTGGAGTGGTCATATTAACTCGTAAAGGTCTTCCCTTCAAAGTCCACCGGATACAGAAAAGTGGGTCTGGTCACTTCGTGATAATTTCCGGAGAGTTCATGGGGCATAGTTTCCACCTGGCTGCACTGTATGCCCCCACACCCCCTTCGGAACTTTTTTTCAGGCAGTTTTTCTCTATTGTGGATTCCCTTCCTTCGGGTAGAATGATAATGGTGGGGGATTGGAACTGCGTGGAAAATGGTGCTTTAGACAGGAGTGAAGGGGGAAGGGGAGGCCGGACAGCATGTTCTAGACTCCTCAGAACCCTGGTAACAGAAGGAGGGTGGGTAGATCCATGGAGGCAGCAAAATCCACTGGTTAAGGACTTTACTTTTTATTCAGCGGTGGCCAATTCATACTCTAGATTGGATAGATTCTATACCCAAATAAAACATGCTAATGACTTAACAGATTTAACAATACACCCAGTGACCTTCTCGGATCACGCAATGATTAGTACGAAGGTAAGATGGTCAGGGATGAAGGCTAAGGGGTGTTGGAGATTTGATCCTGGCCTTTTAAACGACACAGGATTTGTTAACCAAATAAAAGAATCCATTAAGTTCTACCTAGAGGAAAATAAAGAAAAGGACACTCACATACGTTTTATATGGGATGGATTAAAAGCAGTCCTACGTGGGCAAATTATAAGCTATTCTTCTTATAAATATAAATGTACTCAAAACAAGGTGCAAAGTTTATTGGGAGTTATAAGTTCTCTTGAGACGGAACATAAAAAAAATAAAGATGTTCGGGTATTAGAGCAATTACAAGAGGCCAGGGAACAATATAATAAGGAAATGATGGCCAGAACTGAAAATTCTTTGAGTATACCAGACAAAGGTATTATGAATCGGGGGCGTCCCGTTTACTGGCCCTCAGACTTAGGAAGCGGGAGGCTGAGAGATATCCCTTGGCTTAAAAATATGGTACCCAGATCATTTCTTCTGATCCAGTACAAATTCGGGTAGTTTTTGTCAATATTATCGGGAGCTTTATTCCTGTGAGAGGGACCAAATCACCGGGCGGTGGAGAGCTTCCTGCACAGTATTACACTACCAAGGCTTGAAGAATCTCAGGAAATAAATTGGGTGAGATAATTACAGAACGAGAAGTGAGGAAAGTTATTAAAAACCTTAAGGGGGGGAAAGCCCCAGGACCCGACGGGTTTGTAGGAGAGTTTTATCGAGCATTTGCTGATGAGTTAGCCCCTTTATTTACCATAGTTTGTAATGCAGCACAAGAAAAAGGGGAATCTCCGGCCTCGTGGGAGGAGGCAGTAATCACACTACTGCCAAAACCAGGGAAAGACCCAACAGAATGTGGGAGTTATCGTCCAAATTCGCTAATTAATCAAGATACCAAAATGTTTGCTAAGATTTTGAGTTCCTGGTTACAAGAAGTTGTGCCGGAATTGGTGCATAGAGATCAGATGGGGTTTATTCCAGGTCGTCACATCCAAGATAATATAAGATTGTTGCTCAATGTCTTATCTGCCTCGGGTCATTCCCGCCGGTACTCTGAGGGCAGTGATGGCACTGGATGCGGAGAAGGCCTTTGACCGGATAGACTGTTTTTTTTTGGACCAGGTCTTGGAGAAATTTGGTATAGGGGAAAAATTCCAAAAATGGATAGCAAATCTATATAGAAACCCTTGGGCAAGGGTGAAGGTGAATGGGACAATCTCGGATAGAATAATGATTAAAGGGAACCAGGCAGGGATGCCCTTTATCACCTTTATTATTTGCGTTGTGTATCGAGCCTTTAGCAGCCCTCATAAGGCAATCGAAAGATTATACAGGTATACAAGTACAGGGAGTTGAAGTCAGAATTTCACTATATGCAGATGACACTTTATTGTACATCACGGATCCTGAGAGACAGATGCCCTTGATTGACTCTATAATACAATCATTTAGTGAAGTATCTGGGTTTAAAATTAACGATATTAAATCAGCTTTACTGCCCATGGGAAGGTTGAGAGATGGTACACTCCCTGTAATAGGTAGATACATGTGGGCGAAGGAGGGGATTAAATATTTTGGGGTTATAATAACCAAAGATATTTCTAAACTATATGCCTCCAATTACTCTAGACTGTTGCAGAATGTCCAAGAGGATTTGCATAGATGGGAGGAACTACCCCTTACATTACTGGGCAGAGTTGACAGTGTAAAAATGAACATACTTTCTCGTTTTTATTCTTGTTTTCAGTCACTGTAGCTAAGCTCCCAGACCTTTTTGGAAGACAGTTAAATCATCTTTGTCTCGATTCATTTGGTCTGGTAAGCCTCCCAGAGTAAGATGGAATATTCTTCTTAGAAGCAAAAAAAAAGGGGGTCTGGGTCTGCCGGACCTTAGAAAATATTACTGGGCTGCACAGATACAGCCAATAACTCTTCTCATGGGAGATAAAGCCCCACCACTATGGGTAGAATTGGAGAGGCTGGAGTCTTCTAAAGGGGATATCAGAGATTTGATATATATGGATTATGAAGGGATACAAAGGCTAAAGGAAGATAATCCCTGGTCCAGTCAGATAATTTTCGCCTAGCGGGAGATTAATAAAACATTAGGTATGGAGCTATCTTTGGGGGTGGATTCCCCGATTAAGGCTTGCCTGGACTTTGTACCTTTGTCATGGAATATGGGATTTCTGAGATGGAATCAGAGAGGACTATTTAAAATTGGACAGTTATACTCGGGGGAAGGGATTAAAACATTTCAACTGCTTTCACAAGAGTTCTCCCTCCCGCCTCTGATTTTTTTAGATATTCACAAATTCGACATTTTTTACAAGGCAAGGATTTTGAGAGGGGAAGACCTAGAGATATAGGTAATAATACGTTGGTGGATGCTTTGGGAGCGGAGGTTAATAGTACAGAGTCAAAAGGTTTCATCTCTAAGATGGTGGGCCAATTTTTGGACCTGGAACCAGATTCCACGGTTTCAATTAAAACAAGTTGGATCAGTGAACTTGGAAAAGACATAACGGACCCAGTTTGGGATATGATATGGGAGGCTATACACTCAACCACTGCCTCTAACAGTTGGCGGGAGTTTCAGTGGAAAGTGGTCTCCAGATATTTTCGGACTCCGGTAATCACTAAACATTTTGGTCAATATTTCACAGACCTCTGTTGGAGGGAATGCTGGAAACAGAGGGACGCACATCCATATTTTTTGGAATGCCGCACATTAGTAATTTTGAGGCTAGGTGAGGATCAAGTAAGTGCTGTTCTAGGGGTATTTATCCCTAATGATCCTATATATTGGGTTCTTGGACAATACCCATACCTGGTTAAATTAAAAACTCAACGATACCTTTTCAATGTGTTGGTGGCCTCGGCTCTCAAGGCAATAACTCAGTATTGGTTGACTAAAGTTTCTCCAACGTCAGAGGTGTGCTTTAAGAACTGCTTGTCTATCCTTGAAATGGAATATCTTACTGCTAAGGTGAGATTGCAAAAAGATAAATTTAAATCCAGATGAATGCCCTTTTTTAAATTTCAAGCTCAAAGGGAGCAAATTAATGTGTTAGAAATTTTAGTTAAATACACTTGTCAGTGAGATGATATTGGGGGTCTGCCGATGTTTCTCCTTGTCTTTCATAAGGAAGAGAGTATTCCTTAATGGCAACCCATTATAAGAGTAGAGGTAATATGGTTGTCTTCACCTTATATTAAGAAGTGTAAAGTTAAGACAACATTAGTCCATCTTTTCTTTCTTTCTCTCCTTTCTTTCTTCCCTTTCTTCTTTCCTATTTTTATAGACAAGTCTCTACTCTACTGATTTATGGCTTTATAAGAGACTTGTCTGCCTTTACTGTTATTTGGATTAAATTGTTCTGGATACTTATTATGTGTGGAAGGGACATGAAAGGAAGAAGGGAAGGGGTAAAAAATAAAAAATAAATAAATGAATAAGTAAAACATGGATGTCCAACCACACTAAATCAGATATGTAGGCTGAATACTAATGATATAGTTCCAGACATAGTAATGTCACTTTTTATGTATGAATGTTAATCTGAATTATCTGTACTGTTTGTATATTAAGATATAATAAAAAATGCTATTTCAAAAAGATCTGCAACAGGGTTGATACACAAGGTGGGGTGGAAAGGATGAAAAGGGACTTGGCACGGTTGGAGGAATGGTCAAATGTATGGCAGCTTGGATTCAATTCAAAAAAGTGCAAAGTAATGCACCTGGGAAACAAATCCCAGGGGAAGAGTACACAATGGGGGGTGAGATACTGACATCAACAAAATAGAAAGGGACGTGGGGGTAGTCATATCAGATGACCTAAAGGTGGGCCAGCAATGTGAGAAGGCAGTAAGGAGGGCTGGGGAATACTGGGATGCATAGAGAGGCATCACCAGTAGAAAACAGGAAGTTGTTGACCCTCTGTACAGACAGTTGGTAAGATCACATCTAGAGTACTGTGTACAGTTCTGGAGACCCCGTCTCTGCAAAGACATAGACAGGGTGGAGGCTGTCCAGAGGAGGGCAACCAAAATTATGCATGGTCTGCAACAGAATCCATATGAAGAAAGACTAAAGGAACTAAAGATGTAAAGCATCGAGGAAAGGAGGGAGAGGGGGGACATGATAGAAACTTTCAAATACCTCATAGGAATCATCAAAGTCCAAGAGGGTAGCATCTTTCAGAAAAAGAGATGTGCAAAAACAAGGTGACACAATTTGAAGATAGAGGGGACAGCTCAGAGGTAATGTGAGGAAGTATTTCTTCACAGAGAGTGTTGTGGATACATGGAACAGCCTTTCTGAGGAGGTCGTAGAGTCAAAAACAGTGGGGGAATTCAAGAATGCATGGGACAGACATAAGGCAATTCTAGTGGGGGGTAGGAGGAAGTAGGCTGTTGGTTAACTAGGATCTGCAGCTTATCCGTTAGGTAGGGAAATGGGTAGACTAGGTGAGCCAAGTGGTCCTTATCTGCAGTCAAATTCTATGTTTCAAATTCTATGCTAATAGATGTCTCTCTCACTGTGCCAAATTCACTGCTAAATAGTGGTTGGGGGCATTCTGTCCTTACCTCCTCACCTCTCATGCTACCCCACCTCCACGCTCACTCAGATCTTCAGATACTGTACTCTAGTAGTCCCCCACCAGTATACACTTATCAGTCAGGCTGCCTTTTCCAATCAGTTCCCTAAAGTCTAGAACTCTCTCACCCCACAAGTACACCACTCTGCCTCCTTCTACTCCCTTAGAGCAGCCCTACATAACTACCATTCCTCTAACCACTCCTGCCATAATCCACCTTAATATCCCCTACCTACCTTTACTCAACTTCTATCTCCTCTACCTCTGCTTCCACTACATTTATTCTCATCCATTTCTCCTACCAGTTTTCTTCTTTCTTAACCTAACCCTTCTCCTCCCTAGGAACCCCCTCCTCTCCCCCACCCTCTTTGCCTTCCTACCTGCTTCCCTCCTAATGTGCTTTACCTCTGCCTTGTGCAGGCAGGGTTCTCTGCATCTTGGAGGTGACTGACCCTGGCAGACCTCTCTCCTCTTCCATCTTTCTTCCCCTCCTCCTCCATTACCTGCTCTGACCTCTGTCTGGGTTCTCAGCTACCCACAGGTTTTTAGCTCTTGAAAGCCCTTTCCTCCCTCCTCCTTCTCTACTACCCACTCCACCTCCTTCCTATCTTCCTCCATACTTGGTCTAAAGCCACTTTATCCTTGTCTTGCTCCATCCCCTGGCAGGGTTCTCAGCATCTTGAAGGGGTCTGACCCATCTAATCCACTCGCCTCCTCAAACCCCTATAATCCACCCCTTCCTCCTCTACCTCCCTCTTCCCCATCTCCCTACTTTGTACTCATCACCATCTCTACCTTTGCACTGAATTGACCCCTGTCAGGGTTCTCAGCATCCTGAAGGGGCTGGAAATTGGTTTGCCTCTCACCTCCCTCTCCTCCCCATCTCCCCCTCTCCCTCCTCCATAACTTAGCTCCTTTCATGGCTAGCACTAAATATCTCTATTGCACTTGTAGAGTATTAGTTCTTCTGTTGTGCCTTAGATAACTTGTACTGTCTGAGTTACTCTTCCTAGCTTAACCTAGATCAAATCTATGAGGACCCCATTCAGTCATTTCCTCCTACACAGCTATGAACCACTTAGTGTTTGCATCTAACATTAATTTTATATTATTACTGTATATCTACTCAGTTGCATATCATCCAGCCTCTAGTACAAAACTGTTAGTTTTCCACTCTCTCATTGCTTACAGTACAGCCTACTCACTCTTTAATTGTATGTATTCAAATGTAAATCTTTGTTATTATACCAAACCTCTGTATTCAAGCCTCATGTTCCCCTGTTCCCCAGGTCACACCAGGAGATGAGCAACTTGCTGTTCAGCTTGTCTTCCTGGCAAAACATTTCAATAAATAACAAAATAAACAAAATAAACTCCACTTTCTCAAGCTCCCAGAAATGCAGAGAAGTAGCAGAATGTCCCACTGAGTTAAAATGTGCTGCAACTGAGGAATGTTGGTCCTTGAGCTGGATGTCACTTTTATGCTCAGTAATTCTTGATTTTAATCCTTTTTGTTTTCCTTATGTAAAGTTTGTTGCATGGACACTGGAGAATATAAACACATCATGTTGCGAAAACAAGAAGTTTACTGGATTTATACCATGGACTTCCTCAATCCTGCTGTAGGGCTACATGAGAATTGTAACTGGAACCTGTATTGGTAATATAGTTATGCAGATGCATGATAACAATTTTAGAGCTACTTCTGGTTCAGTTCTGATGTTTACCCAGTGACCCTCTCATCCTTTCTGAATAATTGCTTTAACATTTGATGGTAAAAGTACAGAAGATTTTTTTTGTTTCTTTTTGGAAGTAATTTCAGGGTGGGATATTCAAAGGGGTTGTGCATGGCGCAACAGTGTTGTGCCATGTGCAACCCACTGATGTGCCCTGGTGCAATATTCAAAGGGGGGTGTTGGATGCGCAACGTCCAATGTGCCGGGGTGCACCAGTAATGTATGCAGCACAAGTGTGGGGGGCATGCCCATGCATATGTGGCACATCCCAATATTCAGCCCAGCATGTGTGGGCACATATGCAGACACAAACCCAACTTGCACTGCACAGGGGGCACAAAGATGTGCCTGTTAAAAGCAGGAACAAATCCTGGCCACCCACAGGTGAGCTGCCATATTTCAGGGTGCAACACTGCAGCCACCAGCTGTGGGTGGCCACCGCCCACAGAACACAGTCCACTGCTCCTGCCCAGGGCGTTGTATCCATCGCCAATCGCTGGCATATAAATATATTATCCCTGGTGGTCCAGTGGACTCTACCCCATCGCCTGATCACGGGCATATCATATGTAAACCCTGGTGGTCAATGTACCTGCTCCCTGCTTGATCGTGGGCATAAACCATAAATAGATTCCCTGCTGGTCAGTGGTCCTGCCTCCTGCCCGATCACGGGCTTAAAATGTAAAACATTCCTGGTGGTCAGTGGACCTGATCCCCAGCCTGATCATGGGCAAATAATGATATTAATACCCTGATAGTGCAGCGATACCCCCTCCCACCCGCCCACTGGACCTACCACCCCACCCCTCCAGTCAGCAACAGGCAGCAGCTCCCAGCTGCAAGCCGCCCTGCCACCCGCCCGACTGACAGTGTATAGTATGGCTGTACACCTATTGGTCTACTAGGTAGGCCAATGGGCATGCAGACCGTGCTGTACTACAGTCCCAAATTGGGAATTCTTCATTCACATTTTGGGACTGTATTACAATGCAGTCTACATGCCTATTATGCAGTGAAATAAACGGCTCTGAATGTGCTGTATGCTGTCAGTCAGTCAAACTCAAGCGGGTTGCGTGGGGAGCTGCCACCTGCCACAGACCAGGGGAGTGGGGTAGCAGATCTTAGTGGGCGGGTGGGGGTACTGCTGGACTACCAGGGAATTAATATCATTATTTGCCTGGGATCGGGCTGGGGATCAGGTCCACTGGACCACCAGGGAAAGTTTTATTTTTTAAGCCCGTGATCGGGCAAAGGGGCAGGTCCACTGGACCACCAGGGCTTTATTTATTGTATGCCCACAATCTGGCATTGGGGCGTGTTGCCCACCAAGGGGCAGGGGGCGTCAGTCCCCAACGGTTGCAGCCTGGCAGGGCGCCTGGGGCAAGTCTCCAGGGATTGGTGCACCTGCATGAAAATGGGGCCATAATGACATGCAAATGGCCCCATTTGCACCTTGCATGCATAATGGCCTCATTTGGATGCCCAGCGCTGAATATCGTGGTTGATGTGCCTAGCACACCTGCACTTGCGCTGGTGCATCCCCCTGCTCCTCACTTGCCACTTGCACAGGTGCAGTGCCTCTGCAACATGTACAGTGTGGGTGGCCCCTGTGCCATATTCAACAGTGCTAAGCCATGGCGTACCACCGTTGCATATCACCCAGACCATGCTCTGGTGCATCCCAGTTGCACTGCACCCAGGGTTGCACCCTGCCTGGAGCAGTCTGAATATCTCACCCTCAGACAATAGTGATGAAATAATAAAATTTTATTTTTGAAATAATGAGCAACACAATATTTTTGCCCATTAGCGAGAGTGGTGGGAGAACCACCTTTCATACAATTCTTTGGTTGTATGAGGCTCCACTGCCTTCTATCCCTCTGCCACAGCAGCTGCTAGTAGCCTGTGGGTTCACAGTCTTAAAGATTTGGTCTGGAGGCCGTGCAGTCCATGATGTCACTAGTGATGTCGATGCCCTCCCCACTGCAATTCAGTATTTAACTGTGAATGCTGAGCAGCCACCACTCTTAGTGGGGAGTTGGTTGGCAGCTATGCTACACTACAAATCTTGTGAGTAACCCTTGATTTTACTATTGTAATAAGTACATGTTGAACAAAATGTTTGAAGGTTGAAACACTATAGTAAACAAAACACTTTGTAGGAAAAGAATGGAAAGTGGAGCCAGCCAAATATGAAAACCAATACATTAAAGGAATAGGGATTCCTTAAGATTTGCTAAGGATAATATAAACTACAGGAAGTTTTGTGACTCTGTATAAAGAGGTAGACTCATTTTAACATGATGTTTCAGACTAAAAGAATAGCTATATCACAACAGTTTAAATTGCTAAACCTATACTATTAACAAGAGAACTGTTTTATTTGTGAAGGGCCTCACAGTGACCACAGGTATAAAGGTTTTGAAATGGTGCAATGTTTTTACACACTAGAGAGACAGCTTAATGATTGGTGCTTCATAACTGGGAACTGTACCTTTGTTTTAAGTGAATACTTTAAATGATGTAAATACAACACAATGATACTTGTTTGTTTATATTTTATAATCTAGTGGCTACCCAGCAATGGCCTGAGGAAGTGGCATGGCCATGAAACCATTGTTGATGATTTTTTGCATGCATCAAGAATAAAAAACACTTTCAGTATAAAAAAAATAAACTACAGGAAGGATTGTGAATTTGTATAAAGAGTGAAAACACTGCAAGGGTCTGAAAAAGTGGCATGGCCATGAAACTGCTTCCCATGACTTTTTGCATGCATCAAGAATGAAAAAAAAAACACTTTCAGGTTATAAGACTTGTCATCAGTGGAGTTCCTCCTAACTTTATTTGCACTTTATGAACAGTGTGGCAGCCATGGCACCATCCTTTCCATCACGCAACCCCAGCCCTCTGACTATACCATGAGGGCTGGGGGCAAGGCAGTAAACATGGGCAGACCAGTAGGTCCACTTACTGGAAAACAGCAATAATGGGAGGAACACCCATAACTCACAATTCCATACTCCACACACAGTGCAGGATCCAGTCTGCTCCTGGTCAGTCCATCTGATTGGATGGCTGCTATTGATCTCCAGGCTTGAAAATGCACATTTGACACATTCCCTGCCACCTGTGTGAATAGGGTCCAGTATTACATGGCATGTTTAGTAAGCAGTACATTCATGAGGGAATGGTTTCTGAATGAAAACTTACATCACAGCTACAGTATTGACATTTGGTAAAAGTAAATGTGTGCAACTGCAAATACATGTTACCTAGACATTAACTGTGAAAACAGTACCATTATTTCTTAGCCACAATATTGTTATAGTGCCAGTTAGTAATTATGCAAATGAAATATATTTGTGTACAGTTACATATTAATTTACAATATTAGACTGCATGCTTACTAACCTGTAAGTTCATGAAAAACTGGAATACAGACATGGAACATCATCTAAAGAGTTGCCAGTCAGTGTATATAACTGTAGCAGACTGAAGCTGCATCATATTCATATTTTAGTTACCATTCTGATTACACTTTAACATTTTTCTGTGTGATTACCTTTTAAATAAATGTCAGAGAGGCATAGACAGTTGAAACAGTGTACAAGACCTACATTAATATGTAGGTATACTTATAAGAGCAGATTTAACAATGCCAAAAGTAGTAACATAGTAGTTACACAATAGATTTGCTGTTACAATTTGCAATAGCTATTACATGTGTAGTTGCCCCTATAAGAACAAATAACATAATGCCAAAAGAAATGGAAGTTGCACAACAGATTTTCTGTTATACCTTGCAACAGCCATAACATGTGTAGTTACACTTGTCAGAATGAATTGATTTGTACTGAAAGAGAGACAGTAGTAACTGCACATGTATTCAATTTATGCAACTACACAACACATAAATGTGAAACTAGTTATCAATTACATATACATATAACTTACAGTAGTTACAGTGCAGTTACAACATAGTTATACAGTAGTTACAGTGTAGTTACCAACACTTAAAATGTTACCTTCCTCACAGTTGATTGGTGGAGAAGCCACATCTCATAAATAGGCATTTTGATTGGTATATTCATTGGGCAGGTGTTTACAACTCCACAGCAAATAAAACAAGAGTGTAAGTGTTGTACAAATGTAAATTAAAACACATCTGAAACATCGCCCAGGACCAGCAGTGTGGAAAACTACAAAAATGGATAGACACGCAATGGGGGAGGGGTATTCTAAGAGAGAGGGCAAACAAGAATGAACAGAAACAACCAGGAGAAGGGGGCACATAACAAAGCAGACAGAAGGGCTGACAGCAAGGGAAAATTAATAGCTATGGGCTAGCAGAAGTATATAGTCCTAAGGCTTCCATAAATAAAACTGCAGCAGAAATTCTTCATTTAATCACAATGGATTTTGTGAGTTTGTAAATCCAAAACACTCATGTTGGGCCAGTGTTTTCTGCAAATCCCCACCTCTTTCACCAACCATGGCTCATTCAATTCCAGTGAACCTTAAATTATCTAGAGACCCATGTCCTTTCATTGCAAAATACCTGGCCATTGCATTAGTTGCTACATTATTTCTAATGTCCAATTTGTTCTGTCAGGCATGCTCCTCTTTGTTGACCAAGAAAGAAGGGCCAGGCAGTTCTACCTATTTTCAGCCTTGTCCTGGAGGGAGTGATACAAATTGAAACCAACTGAAATGTAACCACATTAAGCTATTCATGACTTTTTAAGTGAATGAGGGAATTTAGTCAAGACACTAGGGAAATATTCCTACTCTTTGGTAGGGGGAGCTGCTGTGTGTTTCAGGTTGGCAGTCTCTGGCAGAAGGCAGGAGGAGGAGGAGGAGGAAGACATTTTGAAGCAGGCAGAGGTCCAGTTCCACACCGCTGTGGAGCTACAAGAGGATGAAGTAATGAACAGATTACCACCAGAGAAAGACGGAGAAGGTTAGCCAAGATGACTGATATGAAGAATGATGGAGGAAATGAGGAAGAACTGCCAACCTTCTCACCACTGGCAGCTTCTGGTTCAATAACAGAATTGGCCTTAAACCTGGAAGAAATGGAGATTTCTCACAAAGTAGAACTGGGATCTGAACTGTCTGTTTTGCCCACTGCGAATGTGTAAGAAATACCTGAAACTACAAACCAGGAGATGGAAAGCGCATCACTCAAAATGTCTGCAGGTACAGCCTCTTATTTACCTTTGCACACTGAGACTGATAAAACTAACATTGAAGAGTTAATCCTAAAAAATGCCTTAGAGGAGAAAAAGTGACAATTATTAAAACAAACAGAGGAAGAGGAGGGAAAGTATAAACTCTCTACTGCATAACTTAGAACACCAGAATAATTACCTGCAGCTGCTACTAGTGCAAAACAGGCTGCTGCCACTTTAGAGATGCTCACAGCTGTACTGCATAAAACAACTTATCAAGGTGAGCCAGAAAAGCAAACCCTGAGCTTCAAGGTTTACCACAAAGAAAAATGCTAGACATGAGACCAGGATAAAAAACTTTAGCGAAACTACAACACACCCTATGAAAGCAACTACTAAAGAGCCTACTGAACAATGGTCTGCAACAGAAGTCCTCAGAGAAGCTGGGTGGATACAGGATAAACGTGGGACATGAATCCCTGATCCAAATGACCCTGAGGTTAAAAAATATGAAAAATCCAAGATATCAAGCATAAACCTAATTCATGAAGTACAGGAATCATCTGAAAATTAGGCCTCACAGATGGCAATGCCAAACATTAGTGACAAATGTAAAGATTCTTCTCTAAATGAGCCTAATATTGATACAACACAAATCAAAGGACAAGAACTGTCAGAAAATACAGGGCCCCTTATTTAAATGAACCTTTTTTTTTTAACCAGGTGAGACACGCTAAGCTAAAAGATTTTTTACAGGTGCAACCTGGGAGCACAGGGAAGTTAAGTGACTTGCTTAGGGTCACACAGTATATGCAACTGGGGGCTGTGGGATTCAAACTCAGGTCTCCAGATTTGCAGCTCAGAGCCTTAAACCACTGCGCTATACTGCCTCCCTAAATTGCCACATCAAATATAAATAATGTAAACAACACAGTGCCTACAGAGGAATTGTCTTTACCCACAGGAATGGGAAATAAAAATATGCAGGACCCTCACACAAGAATTTTTTTCAAACCTTTAATTTGGATATCAGAACTGTTTAAAACAAAAGGGGAACCATTACCTAGAAAACATGCAGTCCAGCTCCTATACAAATGGGGCCTTGAAACACCTTCAGACAGGGTTTGTGTAGCAAGGACTTTATTAAAGAACTCCTTAAAGTTTTATGCATCTGAGGTGTTAGCCCTTATTCATACAGATGAACATAACTATGATGTGAGTTTCAAAACTGTAGAAGGACTTGATAGGTTTTGGTGTAAATGTAGTACCTTATAAGATATCCTTTGTGGTCACCTTTTAGCCATCTTCATTACAAAAGCTGCTGTGAGAACAATAATAATTCTGTTTAAAAATGAAGGGTAAATGTCTCGGACATTCTTTTTGGTTAAAAAGATACAAAGTATTGGAACATCCTATACCCATCATAGACTCTGAACAAATCTGGACTGGTGGGTGGAGGGTAAAAGTAAAACTAATAACGATAAATAATGGTATATTACCCCTAACAAGCTGCTTCTATCTAGGGAAGGATAGAGGCTCCCTGTTTTACCCAGGGCAACCAAAATCATGACACAAATGTGGGTGCAGCCTTCATTTAAGCAATGCATGTGATACCTCTCAATGTAATCAGTGCCTGGAATTGGGTCACCTTGTAGCAAATTGTATAAATTTGTTTTGCTGCAACCTTTGTGAAGAAAAAGGGCATTCTTATGTGAAAATCCCATGGGAATCCCACAACAATGAGAAAGCAATATCTCAAGAGCCACTCATCCTGCAGCTCAAAATAAGGTCTTCATTCGCATAAAGATAAGGTCAATGTCATTACAGAAAGCAGCAGAACAGAAAAGACAAGACACTAGGAGAACAGGATCAGAGAAGGGGACAAGCTCAGAGAGATGAACATGAACACCTGACTGACATGAATTCAGAGCCAGATGAATCAGAAATATTGCATAAGAATACAGAAAATCAACCAGACAGTCACATGAATCAGGAGGAACAACAGGTACGAATGCAAAAAAAAAAAAAATACCATGCCACTCTTCCCCCTTCCCACTTTCCCAAGAACAGGAAGAAGCAGGCTATAAGGTAGTAGAACCAAAAGAAAAAGACCTAGAAATAAGGCAGGCAAAGGAAAAGAACCTAGAGGAAAAGAGAGAACAATCACTAAAAAGAAATCCACAACAGTAACTGAGAACAGATGTAAAGTTCTGAGTCAAAGGAGCAATTGGGGAGACACTGAGGAAGAAGAAGAGGATTCAGATACCTCCTCAATAGCCTCCTCAACAAGACAAAACTCATCAGACCCAGAAGATGCAGGAGGAGGGGACAGTTAAAACAAAATGGATGACCTCTGCAAGAGGCAATCAACCAGATCACAGCTCAGTGCATTAGACTGGCAAGCAAAGCAAAAGGAAAGAAAAATCCTCTGTGGTTCTCTAAAGAGGTAGCATCTAAAACAAAACACAAGAAAAAAGCATTTAAAAAATACAGAGAAACAAAGCAATATAGTGGCAAGGAGGAATACCAAGCAAAGTTAAAAAAGGCTGGTAAAGCAATTAGGATTGCCAAAGCACAGACTGAGGAGTGAATAGCACGAGGAATAAAAAGGGGGATAAGATATTTTACAGGTATATCTGAGAGAAAAGAAAAACCAAAGGAAGTATAGACTGGCTAGCAACTAAAGAGGTAAGCATGTTAAAAATGAAGACGACAAAGCAGAAGTCCTAAACAAATGCTTCTGCTCAGTCTTCACTCAAGAAGAATGTGGAAATTTTCCCACTACACATAGAAGATTCCAACACACTGGGGAAGCCAACATTTCTCCATTCACAGAACAGAGGGTACTAGAGGAGTTAAATAAACTGAAAATATACAAAGCAATGGGCCCAGATGCAATCCATCCTAGAACACTGAAAGAACTTACTGAAGAACTGGCTGCCCTCTTCAATAAGTCCCTGGAGACTAGCTCAGTACCCGATGACTGGAAGACAGCCACTGTAGTGTTCCTGCACAAAAGTGGAAGCAAGGAAGAAGTGGGGAACTACCTACTAGTGAGCCTTACCTCTATTTTGGGAAACTAATGGAGTCATTACTGAAGGAAAGAAGAGTGGATTACCTACAGTCCAGTGGGCATGGGACCCATAGCAGCATGGCTTCACCTCAGAGAGGTCATGCCTAACAAATATTATAGAGTTCTTTGACTGGGTAACAAGAACAATTGACCAGGGTGGAGCTGTGGATGTGGTATATCTTGACTTCAGTAAGGCCTTCGACTTTCTCCCCCACAGGAGGCTAATTAACAAACTGGAGCACACAGGCATGGGCCCTAAGGTTTGTCAACTGGGTTAAAAACTGGCTTCAAGGAAGAACGCAAAGGGTGGTAGTAAATGGCACATTATCAGAGGAGTTAAGGGTGACCAGTGGGGTGTCACAGGGATTGGTGCTGGGTCCCATCCTCTTCAACATATTCATCAGTGATATCACTGATGGTCTAGAGGGGAAGATACGTCTGTTTGCAGATGATACCAAGCTCTGCAGCAGGATAGACACACAGGAAGGATTCTCTGGAATGATATCTGATCTCAGAAAACTAGAGAACAGGTAAAAACTGGCAACTAAAATTTAATGTAAAGAAATGCAAAGTCATTCACCTGGGAAGGAAACATAAAATATAGATATAATCTGGATGGAGAACAGCTAACAGAGACAGAACAAAAAAGCTGATCTCAAAGTAATCATATCACATGATTTAAAATTTGGAAAACAGTGTGGAAAAGCAGCACTAAAGGCCAACAGTATATTGGGTTGCATTGGCAGAGGTATTGCTAGCAGAAGGCACGAAGTGTTGATGCCACTGTACAGATCCCTGGTCAAGCCTCTTTTGGAGTACTGTGTGCAGTTCTGGAGGCTGCACCTAACAAAGGACATAGACCGTTTGGAGTCTTTGCAGAGACTGGCTGCAAAGCTGGTACAGGGGCTCCAGCATGAACCTTATGAAGTGAGGCTCCATCAGCTTTACTTGTACTCCTTTGAACAATGGCACAACAGAGTTGACATGATAGAAACTTTTAAATGCACTAAAGCAATAAATGCAGTACAGGACGAAGAGCCTCTTCCAGGAAAATACAGTACACCGACAAGAGGTCACAGCATGCATCTTTAGGAGGTAGATTCAGAAACAAACTCAGGGGCCCAATTCCAAAGGCATTATGCCTGGCACAGGAGTGATTACACTGAACCCGATGGTGCAAATTAAAGCTTATGCCAGGCATAGCATAGCTGCAATTCTAAAGGTGCCTTGCATCATGCCTTATGTGGATTGCGCCAAACATGAGTTACTCCACTCACTACAGCGCACCTTCACAGTGGCATGGTGCAAGGGTGGCGTATGGCAGCAACTGTGCCCTATTCCAAAGGGTGGCTGCCATAACCCACTTACACTATTCCAAGAGCCACATTGGCGCAGCTGAGTTAGACCAGCAGGAAGATGGTCTAAGGAGCATCCGTCCATGCCATTTGATGGAAGTCCACTCTGCAGTGCTGTGGCATGCACATTGCCTGAGTCTCCATACTCCCCAACACAGACATGCTCCCCACATCCCCTGAATGACATGGACCACCCAGGGTCTGCCACACAAAGTGCCCCCAAATGCCAGTGTCACCTGGCCAGCCCCCTTCAATGCCCCCTGATGCATGCGGCAGTGTTCCGGGGTGGAATGTGCTTGGGGGCAGCTATCCATGGGCTGTGACTTGCAGCACCAAGGTCCATTATGCCCTTCCTGTGGCTGATGCATGTCACAGGATGTAGGTGCCGAGGACCCTACCTGTCTTGGAATACAGCGCAGGGTCCCTGGCGTGGCACCACATGGCACAACTCACATATGCCCATGAGTTGTATCATGCTTCATGGAGAGAGTGGTGACACCCTGGAACAGCCTGACCTAAGAGGTTGTAGCTGCTAAAACAACAGGGGAGTTCAAGCGAGCTTGGGACAGGCACATTGGAAATCCAAAATGAATTGGGGAGGGAGGTAGGAAGTCGGGCATATGAGATTGATCACACGGTTCTTTCTGCTGACAAATTCTAGTGTTCTTAGAAGGTAGTGGCACAGGCAATTAAATAATCAGGATTTAATATTTAGGAATCCTTAACAGTTCATTCTGATTTTGGAAGGAGATAAAATCTGGCTTCTACAAATAGATGATTGAAATTTGCATCCACTGGTGCCACAGCCAAGAAATTAAACTGTTGAAGGCCAAATCTTGTTTATTTCATACAGATAAAACTATTGTAGGCCTTAGTAGCCAGGGAGTAGGGACTTTGGGCCATGGTGGATGTGAATGTGGGTAATCATATGGAACATAAAAATCAAACTACTGCACCATAATGAATAGCTGGGTATATTTTTAAAATGTCAAAACACATTGACAGTGTGTAAGGTAAATCAGGCACACAACTGGCATGTATTTTTGACATTGTGTGATGTCAGCCAAGAGACAACAAATTGTTTAACTGCTGGCTGTTTAAGTATGTTGCTCTTATTGTTGGTTGTGGTACAGCTAAATGTTTGAATGCAGCAGTTTCATTAATTAAACGCAGGGCTTTATGCCTGCATCTCTGGGTGGTGTTTTATTTGATGGTATTTTGATTAACTGGCAGCTGTTGCATCACTATGTATCCTCAGATCCACACAGAAGGATGGCTAAGTTTTGATTACTGCTTTTGGCTGACTCTTGGCCACAACTGGCACTGAAGTTGCTTATCAAATCTAGCATCATTGCATTCAAGGTACAGGCACTGGAACATCACAGAATATGCTTCTAAAATGCAGTGTTTGCCACCAAACTCTTCAAAATTTCTTCCAGAGGTCAAATCCCCCCATCCCACCTTTTTAGAAAAAGTCACATATGGGGGAATGCCCCACGCACACACACTTTTAGAATCCTGTTGATGTCCTACATGGTGATGTTAGAATCTGGGTGGAAAAGTATTGAAATTAAGTGAAGTTATAAGTGAAGGTTGAAATATTTCAACAGTCACTTATAAACGCGTCATGTTACCATATTCTCCACTAAATTTGGAAGATACTCCTGTTATGACCCCACTTGTGAACTTGGTAGGTGGAAATTTTCAAATCCTGCCCTAAAAGGAATTTCATGAAGTGACTGCAAAAACACCATTTGTTATAGATTTGAAAAACTTCACTAACATGCTTCATGACCTGGGGTCCCAAAAAGTCCATGCTGAAAATATAGTGTAAACATATTAACAAATTACAAAGTTATGAGTAAAGATTCCAAGTGCACTGAAATACCTTAACTGGACTTTATATATGAGAGGATCTTCACTGTGGGATCATGATTAGGTGAGTCAGAGTGTGTGGGAGGTGGGGAGTGTGAGGGGGGTCGACATCAACAAAGAAAAATATCCATTTTCTCAGGTTTAGATTTCTCAGTATAGAAAATTATGGAAAATGTTGGTGTCACAGAATGTGTCAGAAGCCAAAACTCCATTTCAAGTGCACATAGGAATTTCTGACCCAGAAACACAATTTGCTGTATACCTGGAAAATGTGGGTGTCTCAGGATGTATCTGAACCCAAAACTCCATTTCCCATATGCAAAGGAAATCGCAACCTGAAAACTCAATTTACTGCATGCATGGACAATTTGAACTTCCTGTGCACACAGAAAATTGCGAATCAAAAACTCAGTTTCATGCGCACAGGGAAAATTGCTACGTAAAAACAGTTTCCCATGCACATGGGGAAATTGCATCCCAAAAACTCAATTTTCCTTGTGCACAGAAAATCTGGGTGTCTCAGAATGTGTGAACCCAAAACTCCATTTCTTCATTCACATGGAAATGATGACCAAAATCTCAATTAGAAAATTTGTGTGCAACTGGAAAACTCAATTTCCTAGTGTTTACCTGGCCAGTTATCTCAAAGCACATGGAACCTGATATTCAAACTTTGCCGGGCTAAATTAGTACTGCCAGCATGATAAATTAGCCCAGAAGCAATAGCCTGCTATATTCAAAAGGGATAGCCCCAGTGCTAAAGCTGCTATATATAGTGTGCTAAGGAAGCTGGGCAAACTGGTCTGGGAGTGCAGTGCAAAATAGCCTGGGAAATAAAGACAGCACTGAATATAGCTACCAGGAAGTGCAAACCACAACAGCAGCCCAGTGCACAGTGACATGAAGGAAAGTAAAGGTGAACTATGTGGCCAATGTGTGCTAGCAAAGTGGATTCATTAAAGCTGCAAGCAGTACCACATGTGAAATTCTGCAGAAATGTACCATGTTTCCAAAACGTTTGCGCAGCACAGACACATTTGCACAGATTCTGCTCGGAGCTAAGCTGTTTGCCTGGCAGTATCATATATACAAAAGTGTCATGTAAATGAGCCTACTTAGGTAGTCTGTGGGTAAACATCCAGATTAGCATCTCATTATGTCCTGATTTGCATGCAGTTTGCCCAGTGCTATTGCAGGGTCCACAGCTCCACCTGTAGGTCAGTCTGGAAGTACAGGGGCTGGCTCGGTCTACCCACAGCTCCACCTGAAGGTCAGTCTGGAAGTGCATAGTAGTAGCTGCAGGCAACATCTGTACAGAACAACATAGAATATTGTGCCCTAGGGGACTATGCAGCACAGGCACAGGTCGTGATGCTGTATGCAATTGCCAAACTGTCGTTCTTGCTACAGTGCACAGCAGACACTACAGAAACAAGTGGGCCAGTAGATTGAGGGACATAGCAATGCCTATGGTGTGTAGGGCATCAATGACAGCTGCACTTTACACAGTGACAGGTCCATCTTGCAGGTGTGTACTGGGTGGACATTACTGTTATGCTGTTGTGCGACCCGCAGATGATGCACTACTGGCATGGGATACTCTCAGTGACATATACATGGCTGGCTGTGTGTGCTGTGGTGTCTGTACAGATGTGCAGTAAGTGGCTGGAGGGCCAAATACCATCAGACAGGCACACTGGTGTTAGTATAGTTCAACACTGGACTATTTGCACTGCGTGGCTTGTCCCAGACTTGTGGTAGCACCAGTATGTGGTGCAGACTGGCCACCTGTACACCTCCCTCAACACCCTCCATGCCCCAGTGCAGCATGTTTGTGCTGGATTCTGTTGGTGTCCACCAAAGGGTGGTCTGCAGGTGTTTGCTGTATGGACACATTGCCATGGTGTCCACTGGGTGTCAGGTCACCACGTACAGCCTGGCGTGGAAGGGAATGGTGGCAGAGGATGGCATCACAGGAGATGCCATCAGTGTGCAGCATGTTTCTTCCATATTTGGTTTCTTTCTATATTTATTATTTACTGGTTAGGGTCACACAAAGCCGCACAAAGCCATAAAGTCATGCAAAGCTGGTTTGCCCAGAGTTAAGACTACCTTTTCCTGGGTGGTAATTTGCAACATGCAAAGTTTCATGCTAAGTCATGCAAAACACTTTCCATGGTGCTAATGCACTAAATATAACATTGTGCCTGTATTCATGTACACTGCCCCGCTGTTTGCCCCTTGCATACATTATACTTTTGCCCTGCGCTAATGCAGTTTGCCTGTACTGTTTAACCTTTTGAATATAGTGGACCCACGTAAACCCAGTGCTAACCCTGTGCAAATGGTTAGTGCCCAGCACAACGATTTGAATATCTGGCCCTTGTTGTATATACTGTATTTGTGTGTCTAGTATTTGTACAGAATATGCACAGTTTGGTTTGTAGTTTTTTATTCGGAAAAATATTTTATTTAAAAGTTCTAACTTGCAGTGTTTGTGTGTTTTTGTCAGAATGTGTTTTTATTTTATTCACTCTTATATAAGTGTTATGATATTCTGTTTTTACTCTTGGAAAATAAAGGGTGTGAAAACCATATGGCTTATATTCTAGCTCATTTAAAATTAAAAAATGATGGATAGAAAATGCATACATGAATGCTATCAATACCATTGTACAGAACAAAAGAAATAAATAAAGGTAACTTACTAGCCTGGAAAAACTTAATAAAGAGATACTGCATGGTATTAAAGAAAATGGGTGAGAGAAAGGGTGGTACAGATTGTAATAGCAAAGTAAAATGATACATGTGTGACTTTCTGCTTGGCGTGCTTTCTAGATGCATGGGTGTGTGTGTGTGTGTGTGTGTGTGCAAAATGTCCTTTTCTAAAACACATGCATGTTATGAGTTTTTGTAATGTGTATTCCAGGTTGACAGAGGTTAGAAAACATGTAAAAACAGCAACAGATGAAGAGTCACTCAGAGGCAGATGGGCGCTACAACAGTCAGTTTTATTGCTCCACCATCATCATCCCATCCATTACCTCATTGCATGCCACTGCACTGAATCATCTGATACCATTCATTGTGGTAAGATCTAGCACTGTATACTCTGGGATGAAGAGGATATACAAGATATTAGGTGGAATACTCTGTTATCCCAATTTGTTTTTATTTATTGATTTAAAGATTGGTAACCAGGAGAAGCACACTGAGCCAATGCACATTTCCAGGTGTGACCGGGGAAGGGTGCAAGGGAGGTACAAGTACAGTGCAATAATACAGAATTACGATACATAAGTGCTTAAGACAGGCAGGAAGGTAACAGGTTATACAGGCAGGTATGCAACTGAACATGACATTGTGCATAACAGCACATAAGCAAAATAGCAGTGGAAGGTTACAAGCAGATACAAAAATGGTACATAACATATGCATATTAACAACACATTGTGTAACATAACAGTGGTGAGTTGCTGAGGCCTGGGTAGGTAGTGGGATACATGGGAAACTTGGGTGGATGCTAACTTCAGAAAAAACAGAGGACCTGGCATGCTGGGATCTGGGTAACCAGGGGATGGTTAGGCAAAGGTACTACCTAGATGTTAGTCAGGTTGTGGGCATGAGCAAGGGATAGAAGGGGAGAGGTAAACAATTCATTTAAGGAGGCTTAAGGAAGGCAATATGTGCAGTGAGTCAGGCAGAGAGTTCCAATCCCATGAGAAGTGGAAAAAGAAGGCAGCATTGCAAGAGTTTGAGTGAGGGCAGGGCAAAGGAATGTGGGTCATGGGAACAGAAACTATAGGAGGTGTGGGCAGTGTGGAAAAGGAGGGAGGTTAGGTAAGAGGGGAGTGAGCCAAACCAGTATTTAGTGGGGAGAGTGGAGGTATGGAGGTTTCAGGGGGAAGAAAGAGAGGGAGAGAGGGGAGAGTGGTAGTGAGGAATAAAGGGTACAATGATGGGTTTGGGGGGGTCAGGGTGAAACGACAGAAGGTGTTGAAGAGAACATTCAGTTTGGAGAGGGTGAATGTGGAATCAGACCTGTACATGATGTTGGCACAGTTGAACAGTGGCAGAATGGTTTTTGTAAGGAGTGTCTGGTGAACAGGAAAGAAGGGGCATCTTTGTTTCTATAGAGGGCCCCAAGTTATGAGGCGGAGCTTAAAGTGAAACTTGAAGTGTACTTCCCCAAACCATGAGACTATTAAGTTAATTCAAACATAAAAGGTTTTGATAGTAACAATGTTTTATACAGCAAGAACAGCCTTAATGGATTTGGTAAAAAATAGACTGTAAAATGTATATTGTGAGTGCGGCAGTGATGAGATACATGTACAAAATCAGTACAAATTATTTGGAAAATTCTGCAGATTGTGACTGGGAAGGAGCTACTGCTGGAAGACGATTTAAAAGAACAAGGCAAGGCAGATTTATTTGCTAGGTGCCTTTCTCATGCTCAAAGCACTGTACAGACAGCAAGTTAAAAAGTATGAATAAAGAACAGTAAGAAACAGGTTAGGTACAAGCAGTAAACAAGATAAAAAAACATACAGCCCCTGGCCTTCATTAAATTCAGTTTAAGTGGTCCCAAATGAGCTTTCAGGGAACCCTTGAAACTTTTCAGAGTAGAGGGGGGTGTTTTCCAAAGTCCAGGTGCTGTTGAGGAAATAGATGTTGGTGTTTTATCCACTAGGCCTCAAAATAAGGCTTTCTATGGTGTTGAAACAGAAAAGGATTGAGTAATCTAGTTGCTGGGAAAAGCCAATGTCTTTTTCCTTTATTACCAGTTCAAGGTCACTGTATTTAGTGTGCTTTGATGATATCCAAGAGCTACCATTTGAGCTCTCTATTCAACCTGTCTTTAGTAATGCTTGCTCTGGAGAGGTAGACAGCAGTGTTTTGATCCAGGTAGTCTGTGCCATGAAAGGCTTTGATGCCACAGCCCAAGATGGCATTTATCATCTTCAGCTGATTCGAGAAGGGACCTGACAATTATACTGACAGCTTGTCAGATATCAGTGCTACACTAGAGAAAGCACCACTGTAAAACTGGTAGAATATCTTCTATGTAAGATGACTACTGCTGCAGCCTTTCAGCCTACAGTTGTAATTTCCTTCTGCTGTATTCCTTGTCTTCATCAGCCAATGTCTTTGGGAGGTATACTTTCTTTTATCCATTTCAGCCTTTAATCATTTTCCTATTTAGCCAGAGAAACTTGTATTTCTTTATTTCTCTGTGGTCCAGGTACATATCCAGCACCTCATCCATCACTTCCATGGCTTTCTTCTGATTTCTCAAGACAGATATGGAGGATAGCTTCATTGTCTGCTTACCATCACCTCCATCATCATCCTCTCAGGAAACCAGCAACCCCACAACAGGAAAGAGTCTACCCCCCCCGAAGTGTAAAGAAATGTCCCCAGTGTCATGAACACCCTACATTCACTTATCAATAAAACAGATCCATGTAACCCTCCCCAAAGATGCTCCTGGAAATTAACCATCACAGTTCAGTGTGCCATTCCTGCGCAAGATGGCAAATTATTGGTACCAAAAAAAATGCTGGCTACCACTTTAAGAATGTTAAGATAATACAGTACTATTTGGATGACTATAAATATACATTACACTGGCAGTAGTAAATTTTATTTGCAAGCTGTGCACGGTAGGATGAATATCAATACCAGGTGTTGGAATGTATTCTAAAGGCATGAAGAGGCAGTCAAAGAGAATGACTGGTATAACTTTGCCAGTATCATCCATGAAAGTACGTATTGACATTTTAATGAAGAGCATCTACTCTTCCCTGATGACTTGTTGATTGTTTCAGCTTTGATTTGAAGTACTGAATGTCAACATATGTCAAGGTTCATCGATGCAATGAAATCTTGAAAGAAGACAGACTGAAATCTCTGTAGTTGAACTGGACAGATGTTTAAAGGTGTTTTAAGGTTCAGGTTTATTGTGATTAAGCAGAAGGAATTTCAAATTTTGAATAATAGAGGTAATCCTAAGACATTGAGTATGCACTGAGAGTACAAAATTCAATAAGTAAAGTAGTAATGGGTTACCCACATAAGAGTGAAAACAATTTGGATGAGCAACAATACACACGCCTATACATGCATAAATTGTCACAATGTCCAAATTCTGCCCAGGCAACAGCCGAACACAGAGTGTGCTCTTTTCAAGAAAAGCACAAACCTTTCAAGACTTAATACAAATGTATATGATTTGGGGGGGGGGGCACACTACACTTCTCCACAACTGTATACAATATACTGTAACAAACTCCAAGGTCACACAATGACTGAAAGACAGCTGATCCCCCATATGTGCATGTGACCAAACATGCATCAGTTCCAATGCAACATCTGCCCACATCCACTGTGCCCTCTGTCTTTCACTCTAATTTACTCACGTTAAAGACTCTGCTCCTTTGTTGGGATACCAGAAGCAGTAGCTCCAGAATGGTTATGCTACCCACTCAGAGAGGACAACTGGATGAGGCACTTGCTTGAAGTAGGGTGATCACAGGTTCAAAAGCAGAGACTGAGTGAGCACTCATTGACAGGTTAGGCATAATAAAATTGCACATCAGATGTATTCTGGTGTTTCATATAAAATAGAGTACCACATTCTAATGGCTGGAAGTTATTGCAAATTGCTCATTCTTTTCACCAGGGTTCCAGAAATAAAATGCTTACAGAAATTTTCTGTGCATTAGTGTCACAGTCAAACTTCATTGTACAGTTCCACAGTTTTAATGTTCTTTCAACTTGTAATCTCAAAAAGAGAGAATGTACTTTCTAGCAACAAAGTGCTAGAAAAACATTGCTGTCCTGTACTGCATTTGAAGGTAAAATTACAAAAATGCCTGCCTTATCCCAATGAATAGAGATGCAGTGAATTTAAATTCCACCACCGAAGTGAACGCAAAGTGGGCACTTCGAGTTGCCACTCCATGGCAATGCAAAGTGCTCACTCCGCCTTTTCATTACCACTTCACATTAAGGCAGAATGGCAATGCGAACTAAGGTGAAGTCATTGTTTTTAATGGACTTCACGTTCCTCATTATGATTCTAAGTGATCCACTTGGTGTTTCAGAATTGGCAGCCCCCCCACACATCGCATGGCTTACAGTACTGTAAGTCACATGCTCTTTAGCTAGGCAGGAAGAAAGTGAGTCATACAAGCAGACACTTTTACTTTCTCCTGTGCAGACGGAGAGAGAGTAGTGTGTTTTGTGATTGCTGATACTTTGAGATCAGAGCAAGGAGGAGATTTAAACTTTGATTTAGACCCAACAGCTTTTTTAAAAGCTACATTTTTTTGTCTTTTCTGTCTGTACTCTTTTTTACTTAATTTGTTCTTTCTGTAAATGTTATTTTTCTTACATAGAGGGACATCAGTTGCAAATTAGGAACTGCTGCTGGATCAGCATAGGATCCCACATTAGCTTTTATTTTTTCCTCACACCATGTGCCCCCCCACACCTTCCTTGCTGTGTTATAAAATGTATTCCTCCACCATCCCCGACCCTTGTATGTAATTATGCCTTTTTTTGTCTTCCATATGTATTCTGAGCAGTGCAAGTATACTGTGCTAAACTGCATGGGTGCAGTCTTCTTTTCTGTCTGTGTATGTACTCAGACACTGTCCAACTCCTGACTTGCACTTAAAACACTTATTAATGAGTATAGTGGTGGGATAGTGAAGCCTGGAGAGATACTACAAAACAAACTTACAATACATCCAAGTAACTAGTAAAAAATTAATGTTGTGATTCATGATGTAATCGTAAATTGTGATTTGTGACTGTGATGATAAAGAAATGCAAATGCCTACTGACAACCTTACTTTATGAGCTATTCCCGATGAGGTGTGGCACAAAACTCCCGACTTAAAACACTCATTAATGAGTACAAAGGTGGGGTGGTGAAGCACGGCAAGATACTACAAAACAGGCTTACAATACATTCAAGTAACTGGTAAAAAAAATTAATGTTGTGATCCTGGCGTGATTGTAAATCATGATTTGTGACTGCATTTGTGACCGTAATGATGAAGAATATGATTTGTATCACGTGACTCCTGATGATGGTTCTGACTTAAAAATGCATATTAATGAGTACAATGTTCATGCTGAATTGTGCCACCACCCGTTCTAGTACTCTGAAAGGAAGCCAAAAGAAACAACTGTGACTTAAATTAGAGATGGAGATTAGGCCTCAAAGAGATGCAAATGCACAGACAGATTAAGATTGTGCTGCACACTGAAGAAATGCAGATGCAAAGGCACAACACCTAACCAGTGCTCACCATCAGAAATTCAAATCTGGAAAAGAATACCTTTGCCAGCTGGGGCAGGCCGTGGGGGGGGGTGGCAGTGTACTGCACTGCTGTAGTAACAGTCACTGGTACTAGTACCAGTAAAGATAATACAAAGTACAAAAATTACACAGCTGCAGTGGATAGCAGGCTCACATTGCTGAAATTATGTGGCACAATAAAAGGTGTCTGATTTGATGACGCGTCACACACATACTCACACACACACTAAGTAATGTGTAGCAAATTGAAAACTTCAGTAATATAACCACATATTTTAAACAGACTAAAATTATGCACTGCTGCACCACAACAATCAGCAAAAAAATTGCAAGAATTATTGAAAATATTACTGTGTGTACATTAACACAGTTATGCAAGAAAAATATCACCAAAACAGAAAGCACTGTCTTTTTCTCCAAGTTAATCTACCTACACCACAGATATGCCTCCCCAAAGCACACTTCCACGGTCTCTCAGTACACAGACAGAATGTTGTACATTAACATTCAAAATCCACACACAAACAATAAACACTCGATGACATGAGCACAGAAGTGTTTCCTATAATCGATGAACTAAAGTTTCAGCAAAAAAAAAATTACCCAAAAAGGCTTTTTTAACAGCTTTTAGAAGGTTTGAATTACAGAGAGCCCTCAGAGCAGATTGTCTCCGACAGCTTCCTACTCACACTACCCCAAACTGAGGCTGTGCAGAACAATCTAGAGCCCATGTGACCTGAAGTCCCACGAATCACTGCAAAATTCGCCTTTGGAACTTAAAAACAAGGTGAAGTGAGGTGAAGTACAATGTGTTCAATGTACTTTGCCTTAAGAATTGGTGGAGTAGTGGTTTGGGAAGGTGGAGTAACGCGAAGTCATTGTTTTCAATGGACTTCGTGTTACCCATTATAATGTGAAGTACTCCACTCGCATTGTGGAGCAGATCCACTTAATTTGCTTTCATCCGCCCACTTCACGGAGCCGGATTGAGCCACTTCTCGCCCATCTCACCAATGAACAGTTTACTCAGCTACCCCAGTGCTTCACTTTCATTACAGAGCTTCACCGGGGCATGGTATATAAGTAGTGGGAAAACTGTGGCCCATGGACCGCATGCGGCCCTTGATGCAATTTTTGTGGCCCCTGAGATGCTGTAAAAAAGAAATAGTGCTGTACAAATAGCGGTGTACCTTTAAGAGTATGATGGCAGTCATTAGATGTGCTCTTGTCTGAACCCAGTTCTCCATTTCTTTATTCACTGCAAGTTCCGGCTTTAGAAAAACCAAGTGAAGAAGCTGAATAGTTTTGGTGGTGAGTCCCCCAAGAAGCTGTTAAAAATGAAATTAATAGTGCTGTACAAATACCGCTGTACAAATAGTGGTGTAGCTTTAAGATTAGGATGACGATCATTACAAGTGTGCTTGTCTGATCCCAGTTCTCAGTCCTTCAGTTGCTGCAAGTCCAAGAAAGAAATACTGAGAAATTCCAAAGGAAGAATAAAAATAGTTTTGGTGGTGAGTCAGGCTGTAGTAGATATAAAATTCAGGAATAGATTTTGTGGTGAGTAGCTTGTCGCAGCTGGCAATGCTGCATTGATTACATTTGCCAGTGATCAAAGGTATTGAAGCTGTGTATATAGTAGTAACAGGAGTAAATTACTGGTGTTAATTCGAATTGCTGATACTTTACTATGGCTCACGTTTGCTCACTGATAGTAACCTATCAGCACAGCTGAGATGTGCCTGCACTCAACTTTCACCAAACCATAGAAAACTTGTTGATAACATCACAGCACAAAAGTCACAGTAATATATCATAGTATATTTATGTAGTATTTATACAAGTCAACACTAAACATAATTTAATACCGTTTAACATTTTAATAATTAGTGACATTAAACAAAGGTTTTGCATTATTAAATTGTGTAATTTGCATCATTTAGTTGCCAATATGTACTGTACCTTCAAAGGTCATATGTGTGCTTATGTAGCCCTCCAGATCATCAGAGGGCGCACTTGCCCTAATACAATCCCATGTTGCCCACATCTGGTCTATATAGAATTACACATTCAAATTCCACCCCAGGCCACATACTCATTATACTCATTATGTGACCTTGTAAACATCCTTAAATTGTCATGTTTTATCTGTATCCAGCTGCAGATATGGGTAGATGCTATATCTAACTGAAAATTTGATGTTCCACAACACAATCATTAATTCATGTATGACCGTTATTACAATATTAATGCTATAGAGATATGGTTGTGTATTTAAATATATATATAGTACCTTCTGTGTCACAAGTTGCCAGGTTCACTGCTTTCATCTGTAGTGATACAGCAGCTCCTTCATGTGCCACTTTTATTGTGCTTCCTGGGTTCCACAGCTATTTGTTCTTTGTTAATAATATGCGTTTTGCTCCTTTGCTTAGAGAGTTAAAATGGCACTTAGTGCACTCTCTAGAAGTTGCAGTATTCAGTCAGACTCATATTCATTGATCCACCTCACATAAGCACATGTTCAAAGCCTGCATTTGAACTTTTTGTGAGTGCCTCTCAGCTGCTGGTGCTGCTACAAATTGTATTTATTTAATTATTGGATGCTGATGATCAGGAAAGCCCACTGAGACAAAGTCCCTTTTTCTTGGGGGATCCAATGATTAATTGCAATAATACAGAAGGAAGGAAACATAGCAATAACATGATACAGTTAGCATCAGAAAACAATACAATAGGCTCAGTATACAGGCTGACAATACATTTTTAGCAATACAAAGGCTTAAGACATCACAGTTTGGAACAGGATTGTGATGCAATAGTGGTATACAGATTAAATAATGAGGTTACAAACTGTACACAATGTGCGAAGGGAGTTCAACAATTATAGTTGCACTGACTGCTGCCAATGAGGTATGCCTTTAGGCTTGCCTTAAAAGTGTTAAAAGTGTTAGGGTTACAGCTGCATTAGATATCACTGGGGAGATTATTCCATTGGTAATGGGCAGTGTGGGAAAGGCTCGATGACCACATCCAGATTTGGTCCTAGGGATAATTAACACCATGGAAGCAGAGGAGCCTAGAAGTCTCCTTTGAGGCTTTATTTACTTTTTTTTTTTTGTCATGCAGATTATTGGTAGTTCTGCTGACATCCGCGGGAAGGCCAGTCCAGGGAGTATTGCTCTTGCCTTGCAAACTGCTGACAAGGCATGCTCCAAGCTAATTCACAAGGCATTAAGTAAGTTTCAGACATACAGTACTTTTGAACATGCTGCTCGAAATGGTTTTGAACAAAAAAAAATTTTGTTGAATACATTTCCTGAAATACATTCATTGTTCTTATTTAGAATATTGCACACCATAAAATCCTCATTTGTGTGAATCATTTCATTTTAAGAGTGTCCTAGGGGACACATTACAGCAACAGACTCAGGCGTAACAGAGACATCATACAATACATTACTAGTACCGTAGTTACATACTGTAGTTTAATAAAAAAGAGACTGAAGTTAAAAGTTAAGTAGAATGCATTGTGTCAAAAAAGTGAATAAGAGTTAAACAAAAGTCCACAGAATGGAGCATGTGGTATGACAAAATGCACATTTGTTCACCAAATGAAGCAAAGGGTATAATCAAAGTACACATTCCCTACTGAGTAAAGTATGAGACTTACCAAAAAGTACTTCATCCACAAAATGAAGTATGGGGTTGAAAAAAAATAACCTGTGTATACATGTTTTTTTTTTTTTTGCAACTGATCATTCTTTGCATTTCAACAGCCAGTCATAGTTAAACAGATGGATGATGTTGTAAGGAAATCAAAACCCATGAGATATATGATACAAGATGTTCACAGTTCATGTTTAAAGATGCTATGATTTTTTTTTATTACTTCCCTGATGAAGATGGGGCAAAGTCAGGAATTTTGTGCAACATATAGTGGTACAAAGTTTCACAGTGTGAGGGAATTTTTATATATGCTTCTTTTATATATCCTAAAGCTATATTTGCTATTATATGCCTTGAAGTTATGCTTGCTTTGAAAGCCATGTTGTAACAAAGTAATAATGAATGTAGTAGAAATTTCTGAGTTCATGTTTTTCTTTTTAAGGGTTATAGAATTTGTACTGAGGTTACTTGAGGTACATTTGTGAAAACAAGCTAGATAAAACTGAGCAGAACTGGTTGTACCAGACTAAATAACAGGCTTGGACAAAATATAAAGATAAGAGCATGCCTGGGCAAAATATAAAGATAACAGCACGTAGTAGCATTGAAGAGCAAGCTGTACGTTGCTATGGTGTGAGTGAAACTCATTGTCTCTCTCAGGTCAGCTTGACCCAGGCATATGTATCAAGCAGTAATGGGAAAGAAATGAATTGCAGTGGAAAAGTACCTCATACATATCAACATGTTTTTCTTTTACATTGCTGAAAACTTGTTATGCTGTTTTATGATTGGCTCATACTGAAATGTTGGTATTTTTCAAGATAAAGTGCAAAATCTAGCTTATAAAAGCTGCTGTAAACTTTAATCAGGGACGGTCTCCTTTGTAGAAGTCCCACATGCATGTATGAGATTTGATCAAATAAGCGGCGTTAAGACAAAACCCAGTGGTGTGGTTTTGCCCGTGGCGACAGGGAGTGGTTGCTCAGGTAATACTTACAGTGAGAGAATTTGCAATCACAGTTTTTGGCGTAGTCGGCAGGATGAGTTCTTCCGTCCGTGTCACCTCGTGATCGGGTTGTTTCCCTTGGACAAAAAGAAGGACATTTTTGTGGAACCCCATCAGGACGTGATGCCTAGGGGCCGGCGACACTCATCATCACTGTAAGTACATAGTATACATTGGAGCGAGTGTGCACTATAAAGAACAGGCCTAGATAAAATGGGAAACAAGGGAACAAAAAATAACCTAGGTCCAGAGTTAGTATTATCTGGACCAGCAAAATGTATGGTTGATAAGTTTGGCCAGGATTCGGTCTCTGAGATAGGACAATGGCATAAGTTGACCAGGGGAATATTTCCCCTTATAGGTACTTTTAGTATAGATGTACTAAAGGAAGCAAGAATAGCATTGGAAGAAAAAGAAAAGAGCAAACAAAAAGGGTGCAAGGTAGACTGGTCAAGGTTTAGAATATGGGAAAGAGAGGCAGAAAGGCGACATGAAAATCAAGTAAAGGGATTAATGGTAAAGCAAGAGGAGGAAGAAACTGAACACTGTAGGAGGGTGTTTCACCATCACGATACCCCCCCCACCATATTGGCCCATTCCACCAACTGTTCAGCCGGAACCACAGGCAGGGATGGTGCCAGAAGGGCCCCAATACAGGGAGTAATGCAGCCTGAACAACAAGCTGCCCCAGCTGTGCAGGCTGCCCTTCCTGCTCAGCAAGTACAGGTGGCCCAACCAGCCCAAATGTACAACCAGCCCAAGCAGTACAACCAGCGTGGGTCATACAACAGGCTGCCCTACCAACTCAGGTCCCACCAATTCAAAAACAGCCTGTTCAACCTCCTGTGACTCCTATGCGGGAGGTTGCGGTCAGAACCCCCCAATGGTCCCCCACCCCTGTTCAGTTGGACACTGACTCAGATGAGGAGATAGAAATAGAGGGGACGGAAGAGGACCTGGTTGAAGCAGTGGAATCTATGTCACTGGTGGGAAAGGTACAGGGCCAGGGAGATGGAAAGGCTTGGGTGTTTAGGCAAACTAATGCAAGGGCTAAGGGCCCAAAACAGGCAGGGGGAAGAAAGAAACTAAAACAGCAGTTGCCTTTGATATGTTATCCCAACCCACACCCCGAGGCAGGGAGACTGGCTACCACAGACCAGCCTGCAGTCCCTAAATACATTGAGTGGACGCCCATTGGAACCCTGAGGAGTTGAGAGAGGCCCTGAAAGATATACCAAAGCCTCAGAATAACATAGAAGAATATATCAAGGAGTTAACAAACTTAATCAAAATGTATGAACTATCTATGACTGAAGTTGGAGAATGTTTTAGACAAACATTAAAAGGGCATGTGGGAGGAAGTAAAGGAAGCCTGGGACCCAGAGAAGCCAAGGGCTGAAATTATACCACAATTTAATGCTGTGTGCATAAAACTACAGGAAAGCATACAGGGATGCGACAGACTGGCCTCGCATCCAGGATGAGACAGAAAGAATGAGGAATCAGATGCGATTACAAGGAGAAAGATTGCAGGCGGTCTTTAGGCAATTTTCGGTATTGGACGGATATTCCCACATACCAGCATCAGTTGGGTATGGCTTTTGCGCTGGACTGAGTGAGCCAATTAGATTGGGAGTTACCACAGTGTGCATTGGATGGGAGACAATGAAAATGGTTGACCTAGTGCCAGTATGTTGAACATGCGAGAGACAGCAGAAGGAGATACAAAGGAAAAGAAAGAAAAGCTAGAAAAGGCTCAGCTAATGTATTTTGAAAGAGACAATAAGCAGCCCCAACAGGAGGTGGAAATGGCAACAAAAGAAGACAGAGAGGATGAAATAATGGAGGTTATCCACAGGGAGGGAGGGGAAAAGGGCAACCATCGGAAGGAACAGCAGGACAAAGACCCAGACCGGGAGGGGTATCATCTGCTTTGCTTGTGGAGAACAGGGACACATAGCAAGAAATTGTGTAAAAAATAACACGAGGGCATAGTCTTAATCTGGAGGGTGGGAGGTTTAAAAGGGAGGTCAGGAAGCACTTCTTCACAGAGAGGGTGGTGGACACTTGTAATATGCTGCCGGAAGAGGACATCTTGTTGAAGACAGTGGTCAGCTTTAAGAGAGGCTGGGATACGCATAGAGGGAAGGTAATGATCATGGGTAGGGAGGATGTGAGAAGTGGGGAGGGAGGGCAGGGACATTAGCTCAAGCTGTGGACCCTGCAATATTAGCAGACTTTAAAGACCAGATGGTCTTCTTTAAATGGCTTATTCATATGTTTGTATCTTCATTAAAGCCTTGAATGTTGTTATATATTTTATTTAATTTTTATTTTTAATGTTAGTTTATATATAATATAAATGGCTATGACACAGCATCATGTGATTGATTACCAGTATAAATAGTGGTTGAGCCCCACTATGTGACATGCTCCCTGAGGAAGAACTTGAGGTCAAAGTGCTGTGGCCAATCTTTACAGCGTCCTCCTTTTACTGGAACAAATACTTTTGAGTGCATTGAATTAATTGCCTGTGGTGTTTTCCAGTGAGTGCATATTCCTTTCCTCACCATTCCTTCAGGCCTGCATAGCTCCCTCTTCTAGTCATCTCACCTCCACTGCATCCCCTTCATCGGTCATGGTCACTTGAGTCCCCACACCCCAGGGGGTCCAGCACTAACCCTACCAGGAGGTCCCCTCCTTCATGGGGAAGGGAAGAGAATGCGGAATACCGTGCCCTGGGCGGGTCCATACAGGAGAAGGAGGAGGAGGATGTGCACTCCATGGACCAGCATAGTGGGAGTTAGAGCAGCTGTCATCCAGCTTGGCTGGGGCCATTTTTCTGTTTAATCCCCTGAGAGCATGATGTGCCACCAGACATCAAGACCATAGCCAACGTTCATCACGCCCCCTCCGGTGTAGAGCCCTGCATTGTGCTGTGATTCTGGCCTCCACTAGGTGCCAGCAAATGCCATGGCTCAAACCCCCTCTCCCTCCCTGGAGAAGGCAAGCAGTCATGATTAGAGGTGGGTGAAGTCCATAAACTTCAGTTTGCGCAGTATTTTGCATATTACCTGAATTTCACAAAATACTACACAAGGCGAAGTGAATAACTTTACATCTCGAAGTAACATGAAATTTCCATTTTTTCAGAATGGACTTTGCATTACTTAGCATTGTTTGGGGTGTTTATTCATTTTTATGTAAAATTTGGTGACCAGGAAAGCACACTGAGCCAAGGCTCATTTCCGGTGAGACCCAAAGGTGAATTTTGCAGTGATTCATGGAATGTAAGGTCACATGGGTTCTATATTGTCTTGTACAGCCTCAGTTCAGTGTAATGTATAATGGGAAAGCTGGAGACAGTTTGGTCCCAGATCTCTGAGAATCAAACCAGTTTAAAACCTTTAAAAATACATTTTTCGACTAAATTTTGTCTAAAATGTAGTACATCGATTGTAGTAAACCTCTGTGTTTATATCATCGAGCATTTATTGATTTTGTGTAAACATTGAATGTTAATTTAGTACATTCATTCTCTATACTGACAGACACTGTAGAAGTGTGCTTTGGGGAGGGCTGGCTCTGTGGTGTAGAAGGAGATTCATAGACCACAGTGAGAAAGGTTATCTTCCAAGTGTTAATGACTAGTGTTTTAGTATTTGTGTGTTCAGGTACACAAAGTAATACTTATATTAATTTTTTATAAGTTTTTGCTGTTTGGGCATTTTTTCAGTTGGTTTAAAACACTGTCTGTGTTGTAGTTTACTGAACAGTTAAAGTTTCTGTGCCTGACTTTTAATCTGTCTGCATACTGTCAATTCATATGCATTTTATTGTGGCCCCGTAAAAGCAGTACTCTGAATTTCTGAGCCTCTCTGCAGTATTTTTCCCTGCTTCGGTGTAGCTACTGTAGTTCCCCCCACAAAACAAGTTATTGTTTTTGGACTTTTGGACTTTTGAAGACTGGTTAAGGTCTGTGCCTGTGTGGCTGCATCTCTTTCCTTTTTGCTTCCCATCTGCCAGAAACTGCAGAAATATAAAGTTGCTGTTGATTTTCTGTGTAATCTTTAAAAAATGACTGTGAAGAGATGGTCATGCAAAGCTGTTTCTGGCTGTGGCACTGCTGCCAAGAAGACTATCAGCAGTGGAAGTTTTTGTGATGATGAGGCAGGTTCATCAGGGGCTAGCAAATCTAACAGTGTTAAGAGTGGTCATGGTCATGGCCATGGCCGTGTTAGTATGCAGCCAAAGGCAACGGTAGTAGTTGCTGCAAGTAAAGGGATTTCTCTGACTATGGTTTACACAGCAACATCAGACACTTCAATGCTGGTTGGTGATGCTGTTGTCCCTGCTGGTAGTAAAGTTAGTGATGGGCCTGGAATGGTTGATAACAGTATGAGTATTGGTACAAGTTCAACCTTGGCGAAGTTATCGGGTGGGAAAAATGTGGAGTCCACAGACTTGAGTGTAGTTGATGTACCACTCCCCACAATTGCGGAATATGATTCTTATCATGATGTTGAGTCACAGTCTCATGTCTCCACTGATCTTGAAGTTAGGCCATACAAACATTCAGATGTTGATGAAAAAAAGTGTGGATGATCATATTGAAGCTGTGACTGGAATATCTCCACAGGACAGCATCCAAAGTGAATTTCTGGATGATGATTATGATGAGGATGCTAGTGACCCAATTTGAGAACTGAACATAAAGAAAGTGAAGGTGGCTGTTGGTAAACAGTCTGTTAGTTAATCACCCCTTCCTAAAAGTTCTGATGTAGCTGTGTTTGTTGATGACCCTGAAGTAATAGTCATTGATTGTTATGTTCAGTCAATGTCCAAGTGTGCACAACACCAGAAATCATGCAGTACACCCCTCATTTCATTGCTGCCAAAACTGCCATCCCATATGCAGCACCAGCAGAGACATGTGAAGAGTAGGATATCCAAATCCCTAGTTTGGGATTTATTTTGTACAAGACTGAAGTGATGGAACAGAGGCAATATGCAAAGTTTGCCAAGTGCATGTGAAGAGTGGTAAAAAGGGTAGCCATCTTGGAGCAGGGGTCCAGCATGCTCTTCTCAAGAACAGACACATGGCACTGTGGACTCAGCACCAGAGGGGAGCTAATGCTGTAGTGGGGCATTCACACTCATCCATCTTAGTGAGCTTAATATCCCCTTCCTTGAGTTTAAGCAGACATGTCTGTAACAGTTGTGAAATAACACTGGAGGATTACTACAAGCATGAGGAGGAAGAGGATTTTGAATGTTCAAGTAGTGGTCAGAGTAGCAGTGATGATCTGTGTTGTAATTCTACTACATCAACCCCAATGCTTAAAACAGGGAAAATAACCCCATTTATTGGCTTGTCACCTGTGCACCCACCATCACGTGTCAAAGGCACCCCATCCATGGCAGTTCGCAGAGAAGAACCATTTGGCATGCCACATGCAAAACACATAACAGTGCAGCCCATATTGCACAGTCTTTTTGCACAGAACAGCAAATACCCACCAAATCATGTGGTTGCATGTGAACTCAATGCTGCCATAGCTAAAATGCTGGCAACTGACCTTTTGCCTGTCTCCTTTGTGGAGAATGTGGGATTCCAATGCTTTGCATCAAACGCCTGTCCTAAATAGAAGATCTCATCCAGGACATACTTTTCCACCTGTGCTGTCCCTCAGTTATATTGGATGGTGAAAGAGTCTGTAAGACATGCCCTTCAACATTCTGCATCACCTACATTCACTTAAGCATGGATATGTGGACAAGTTGCAAAACATTGGGTAGTTCCTATCTGTGTATTACTGCACCTTGGCACAGCTACCGGGGTTGCTGTGAAGGTGGGATGGGAAAGCAGTGTCATGAGTCAGACTGTGGTGGTAATATCCTTCATGGCATTAGACAGCATGCCATGCTTGCAATGAGTAGTGTAGCAGGGTTGCATACAGGTGAAAACATGCTACACTTGCTACTGACATAAACTGATGAGTGGCTGCATCCCCTGTCCTAAAAGCTAGCTTCATTGCAAGTGATAATGGATCAAACATTGTTAAATGTATCAACAATGGTGGCTTTATGAGGATTCCCTTCATGACCCACTGATTAAATCTTGTGGTACAGGAGTTTCTGCAGTACCCTGAAATCAAACAAATGCTGACTGTTGCACACCACACCTGTGCCCACTCTACATGCTCTGGAAAGGCCTGTGACCAACTTAGACAGCTGCAGATCAAAACACCTCCCTCAGCACTGCCTCAAGCTTGAAGTTGTCATGAGATGGAATTCGACACTTCACATGGCAGAGCGGATGTATAAGCAGTACCAAGCAATCTCCGAGTACCTAGTTATGCACACTGACCCTGACAACTAGGGCCTCAATGTCTATGACGACTGAACAATGGTGACTCATGGACTGAATAATAATAATTTTGAGGCCATTTGAACATGCCACACAGGCAGTTAGTGGTGACACTGCATCCATTAGTCCAGTCAGTCCACTGATCTGGGAGCTGAGGAAGACTTTGTTAAATCTGCAGCCTAGCCTTGATGTGGCCAGAGATAGATCAAGCTGTGCATTACTGAAACACATGGTTACATTATTAGACAGCAATCGCCACATCACCACTATTCAACAATCTCAAGAATTTGGAATAGCCACAATGCTGGACACACGCTACAAAGGAGGCATTGCATACACGCTGGGGTGGGGGCATGATCAGATTAAAATCTGACTGGACAGCTGATCTGATTGGTTCATGGGGCATAAGTCACCTGCAAAGTTCTGCAAACCACAGCATAACATGGCTGGAAGATCACCGTGAGGCAGTACATCCAGTTATGTGTCTGAGGGGCAAGGTGGGTGTCAGCTGCACAGTTGTCCATTAATCCACTTTGGGTGCTTTGTCCCAAGTAGGAATTTCTGATCTAGATGAATCTTGTGAACAGGTGGACTCATCAAGAATTCATGCATCACAGAGCATGGTTGAGGCCTATTTAGCAGAAAACAGGCATCTGATAATACTTGACGATCCTCTGGTATGCTGGAGTGGCACTGTGAATGAATGGCCACTGCTGACATCAGTAGCACTGAAGTACCTGACCTGCTCACCCTCTAGTGTAAGTGTGGAGAGGGTATTTAATTCTGCAGGGGTCATAGTGCATGACTGTCATACTAACCTATCACCTACAAATGTCAGCATGCTGACATTTATCAGAATGAATGAAGGTCACATACCAAGTAGGACAACAATATCTATGTTTGTACTCAGACACGCTGATGGTTGTGCTGATGATGCGGGCGAAGCAGACCATCCTGGTGGCAGCGTCCAGTGGTGTACCACTGAGGTTGATGATGCAGTTATGGAAAAATAATTTCCAAGTAGGTACAACTCTGGCCTTGACAACTGCAAGGGCTACTTCTTCTTAATGATGATGATGAGGATGTTGGTGATAGGGCATAAAGACCAAAGTTGCATTTGCACTTCTTCCAGTTACTTAGAACTGTCATCAAGGCCACTGATTTTCATTAAATAAAACAAAGTCCTTTTACGAGACTCGAAATTCTGGGAATTGCACCTGTGCCCAAGCTATGAACCCGTAGCCAGCCACCCTGCTTCTTGAGTGTGAGAGGGAAAGGGAAAGAGAATATTGTTTAACTAGGAGTAGCACACTAAGCCAAAGCTTGTTTCCAGATGCGACCCGGGAGCACAAGGAAGTTAAGTGACTTGCTCAGAATCACACAGTATGCACCTAGTTGGCTATGGGATTCAAACCCAGGTTTTCAGATCTGCAGCTCAGAGCCTTAACCCACTGTGCTATACTGCTTCCTAGACTTTGTATCTGTGCCAGACTATGAGCCCTCAGCCAGCCACAGCCTCCCTGCTTCTTGAGAGTTACTGAGACATTGTACTAGTGCCCAAGCTATGAACCCACAGCCAGCCACAGCCACCCTTCTTCTTAACAGTGAGAGAGAGAGAGAGAGAGAGAGACATTGTGCCTATGCCCAACCTATGAACCCTCAGCAAGCCACAGCTACCCTGCTTCTTATCACTAATTTATAGTAAGTATGTACTAATGTCATGTACTATGGTTTTGACTGGAACTGTGTTGTGAATCCTTCCTTTACCATTTTAAAGATGCCACTGTCACCAGATATAGGCAACTGATTTTCATTTTAACAAAGCTAAAAGCCATTGAGGCCTCAGAGCTATTCTATGTTGCCAAAGACACAGGAATCCAAACACAAGCACACTCTCGCTACTCACGGTTGAGAGGGAAAAATATCTCAATGCTAGGGAACATTAAGAAACATACAAATTTTTTATTAACACATGGTAGCACCTCACCAACGCACACCGTCATTTTGTTTTTCACAGGTTACAGACAGTGTAAACTTTCAGTACTATGGTACTCCAACCACCTAAAGGATATCATCTACGGGTAAGTATCACTCTTATTTCCTCTTTCATTTTTATTTATTATTTTCTGCCAGTGTAAAGCATTCAGTGGTGGTGACATACAGGCCAGATAATATAGTTTCTCTTCACAGATGGGACAGGCATACTTCAGTAGGCGAGGGTTGGACAATGTATTATCCTGGTCCTGAAAAGACATGATGTCATGTAACTTAAGACAGTGGGCCACTGCATGTCACTCACTAAACATGTTGATTTTTTAAGGGGTTTTACTAATATCTTGGTATTTTAAGATGTATATAACAGAAGACAGGAACAGCCACACTGGGAAATTAATCTGGTAGTAAAAATAAACTCTTAATAATTTCTTCTTCATCTGTTTTCAGGTAAACTTGAGTGCTGTGGACTGCCATCGGTGGTGTCTTCCAATCTGAAGATGGACAACAGTTAGGATATGCTGAAGACCTAGAAAGAAGACAAAAACATTAATGAAACTTGTTTTCAAGTTATGCCACTCCCTCAAAAAAATACTTGGCTTTCATGGCTTGACAGTTTCAATACAGCCATAGTCATCAACAATCCGAAACGTGCAGAACACAAGTGTGCCCACGACCTGAGGGGAAAAAAAGGTAATCATAAATGATGATATTTCAGTCAACCACAGTAGTAACCCCCAACCCCTTAATACAAAGTCAATGTTACAGTACCACATTAGGTGGCGGACTCCTAACATACAGTATGTCTGGCATGTGGATGTGATCAGTATACCCACCACGGTAAAGCGGAATAATTCCATATGTATTATAATGATTCCCTGAAAAGGAATAACATGACAGTCTGCTTACAATACACAAGATTCAGTATAAATTAAGTGGCTGTGTCTATGCAAAAAAAATTACAGTGGGGTGAACAATAACTCACCATTGTGGTATGAAGGCTCACACAAAGGGCAGCATGTATCAGTGATGCAGAAGGCATCAATGCAGGCAATGGTCTCACTTGGGACACATTTCAGGCCTTATTTTTCATCTGGACTTTTCATGAAATTAAAACAGTGGGACAACAGCAGCAGCAACTGGCATCACCAGGCAATACTCTCACTTGAGAAAGTGAAGGAGGGGAGAAGGGGGACATTCTTTAACCAGATAAGACACACTAAGCCAAAGCTTGTTTCCAGGTGTGACCTGGGGAGCACAAGGAAGTTTTTTTTATTTATTGAATACTAGGAAACATACCTTTGAGCTAACAGCTCATTTACAAAGGTTCCGCATCAATTACAGGTGGTAACAGGATGACACCAGGTTTACACTTTACAGAAATGCAGGGACAAGAAGAGAGAGGAGGCAGAGGAAGAGACAAAAGAAGCAAGATTGGAAGTTCCAATGATGACAAACAATTTCCAAGGTAAACAAATAGAGTTTTAACTAAATGCAGTACAAATTGGTGCTATAGTCAAATGAAAGTAAGAAGTGCGCAACAAAAGTTCATTCAAGATAGCATATTGAAAGAGCTTCAGAGACAAAAGTGAAAGGAGGGGAGATGGAAAGGGGGTATGGGGGAGTTAGAGGGCTGCAAGGGTTTTGGGGTGTTGGGGGAAGAGGGCAGGGAGAAGCAGCTAGGAAGGCCTTGCCAATGAAGGGAGTGGGTGGAGGAGAGGGTGAGAGGCAGGAGAAGGATAGGATAAAATGCATTCACAGTTGCACTAACAGTTGCTGGAAACTAGGTGTGCCCTCAGAATTGTTTTGAATTGGCCAGTTTAGGTGCAGGACTGAAGATCAGTGTTGAGAGAGTTTAGCCAGGTTGGAGATCTATATCAAATGATCATTGGCCTAGGGAGGTCCAGTGAAAAGGATCTTTCAGTATATGGCACTTTAGATTTCTGGTATTTTTGGTCCTAGTGTTAGGGGGAAGGAGGCCTTGAACCCCAGGGGAAGTGAGACCAAGGGTAGCCTTCTTTGCTAGGAGGCGGGTTTGGTATTGACTCCTGTTATCAAAGTTGAGCCAGCCAGTGCGGGAGTAAAGCTCGCATGTATGAGTCAGGTAGTGGGCCTGTAAAATCAGTCTGCATGTTTTGTTGAGAGTAACCCTGGTTCTGCACAGGGCTGAATCAGATGCTGTTTCATAGACCACCAGCCCATAGTCAAAGATAGGCATGACAGAGCTAGATACTGCAAGTCTGAGAGCTTCATCAGTGAGACAGTGTCTGTGTTTGTACAGAAATGCCAGTTCTAGGGTTGGCAGACCCAGCAACCCCCTCGATGTGTTGTGAGAAGGAGAGGGTGCTGTCAAGACTGACACCGAGATATTTAAAGGAATTGACCAGCTCCAATATTACATTATGGTTGTTGTGAATTTGGAGTTTGTAAGTTTTGTGACAGTTCTGGGAGGAGGCAGAAAGCATGGTCTTTGTCTTCTTGTAATTAATAAGAAGTTTATGGTGCAGTAACCAAGATTCTACAACAGAGAAGCAGGTCTGCATATGTTCCCCGAGTGCAGCTGGTTCGGCCTGGCTTGAGAACAGCATTGCATCAGCCTTGTACAGGAGGACCTGGCCCAAGCAGGCCAGGAGGAGGTTGTTCAGAAATAAACTGAAAAGTAGGGGTCCCAATATTGAACCTGAACCCCCATGGTGATAGGACAGGGGTAAGAGATGGCTTCTAGAATTCTTACTTGTTGGGAACGACCTGAAGGGTAGCTCCAGAACCAACCCACAGATTCAGGGGATAGGTTAGACAGGGTAAGCTGGTGGAGGAGCAGCTCATGATTGATTGTTTTGAAAGCCTTACTTAGGTCAATGTAGGTAGCCACAGCTAAGTGCCCATGGACTACGGCATCATGTATGAAAATGTATGAAGTTAAGTGACTTGCTCAGGGTCACACAGTATGCAAGTGGGGGCTGTGGGATTCAAACCCAGGTCTCTAGGTTTGCAGCTTAGTGCCCTAAACCACTGTGCTATACTGCCTCCAACTTGAGAAACTGTAACACAGTAAACAGTAACCTGAAAGTAATACAGTTTGACAATGAAAGCAGTACAAGCATGTGGTTACAATTTTGACTGATACTTTTTTATTCTATTTTACATTGCCACCTTATCTAATAACATGTATACAAATGATACCCTTCTTTCAACAATTTAAGTATGCAGAACTACATTTTTTTTTAATCTGAATTAATAAACAGAGATCTCATTTTAGTCAGGCTGGCACCAGGTTTGCATCAGTCTTCTTGCATTCTTTTGGACAGCAACTATTTAAGTTCAGTTCCGTTGTTACCACAAATAAGTCGCATAGAGTAGACAGTGCTAAATGACATAATAGAACATTATCTGTTCAAGAACAGCTGGGAATCTTGATGAAAACCAGGTCACAGTAACATTACAATGAGCATTACTTTTAATATTTCTCATAAAAAATGGAGTAATACAGAATAAAATAAATTGTACAAAGAAGGGTAGAGTACATATACACAAGTTATTAGAAAAGGGGTAGTGTAAAATAGCATAAAAAAAAATTTTCAAACTTGTTACCACATTCTTGCACTGCTGCTTTAATTGTCATGCTGAATTACATTTTGGTTATTGTTTAATGTGTTGCATATATTTTCTTAGTATACATACCCATGGGCCACAACAACTAAAATCAAAATGCCATAAAATCACCTACCAAGACAATCAACCACCCCCCATAATTTACTGTCTTATGGATGTGGCCTGATTATACTGCTATCTTGCTACATCATTCAGCAAGCAGTATTAGTGTCCACATGTGAAGAATAACTCCTGAAAAATATTCAGAAAAGAGGCAAGTATTTTCAGAGTTGTTACTTAATTGGTTTATTTTTACATGACCGAGGGTCTGCAAAATGGTGGACACTGAGTGATTTCATTACAGGTGAAACTGTGGTGCCAAATGCACACTGCAATAAAAGAGCCTTGAAAAGGGTGTTTTGGCACCACAATTTCAAATGAAATAAAATGAATGCAAACAGTGTTAGCAAAGTTGGTGACCACATGACGATTAAATATAATAAAGTAAGGAGTAAGAACAAAATAATTTCTATTGTAGAAAGCATAATGGGGTGCAGGGCATTTGGGGGAGGTGGGGAATCAGATTTAGCATTATGAGCATCAAGAAATTCAGGATTAACATAATTAACATTAGGAAGAATATATTAAATGAGCATAAATTACATACTTAGTCTGTATAAAAAAATATTGATGAAGAAAACAAGGAAAACATATTGATGAAGAAAATAAGGAAAAGCAGATTATATTTTTTTGGGAGAGGGATTTGGTTAAATAATCATTTTTACTGGGCCTGTGGGGACTGGTGCTGACCACCAACAGTAAGTGTTCTTAACATGCTGATTATTTCATCATTCTAACCCTTAATCCGGTTCAGCTGCTGGCATGCACCCTCAACAACCCTATGGATGGCTTCCAGCACACTCCATAACACAGCCAGGTCAGCATATGTGGCAGGCATTGTGATGGGTCATGCTTGTGGGCAGCTGCGGCAGCCACCACTGCTTCTGCAGTCCTGTCCATTCTTCAGAGATGCTGTGCAAGCAGATGCACTCCCTCTTCAATGGCCTCTTCTGCAGGACTGGCTGATAGCTCCTGCAGCTTTGTCTCCCACTCCACAAGATAGTGCAGTACAAGGTGGGTTCATTGCCCACCTGTGCCCAAGTGGCAGCCCTTGCAACCACGACATACAAGCATTTGGCATAGCTTGCACTTAACTACCTTCAAGTCACCACGGAGGGAGATGAAAAATTGCCACACATGCAAGCTGCATGGAAGGACCAGGCACAGGCAGTGAGGGGGGTGGGGCACCAGATACTGCCACCTGCTGTGCTGCAATTGGTGGAGGTGCAACAAGTTGCTGCTGCTGTGGTTTCTGGTGCTGTGGTTCCTGCTGCTGCTGAAGTTCAGGCTGTTGCTTAGAATCCTCAGCAGTCGAGGTTGAAACAGTGCCTCGGTTGAGACAAAATTGTCTCTCCAGGCCATCACGCATCCAGGGCCCCCACTGTCCACCATTTTTTCCACCTCTTTCCATATAAAAAAAATAATAAATGTAAATCAAAAATAAAAAAAAATATTAGTAAAAGTACTGGTACTCAAACTACAGTAACTAAAACTAAATAAAAAAAACTCTTTTTAACTAAACTAAAGTTTCAAATCAACTCAAACTGGCTGCAAAACTTAAACAACAGAATCAAAAAAAATATTTGTAAGCACATAAAATGCTAAATAGATAGACTTTAAGAACTACTGGAGCATAAAAGCACACAGTAAACAAACACTGCTGACTAAACAGCTCCTTCTCCAAGAGAAAGTAAAACTAGTTCACTGACTTCCTGCCTCATTAACTGCCTGCCTGCATCATGTGACCTGAAGACAGTGAGACATGGGATCTGTGGCCTGTTTCTTACTAACTTCACCTTCTCAAACTGTAACTCAGTTACCTTGAAGTGGACAATGGAAAGTCCATTAAATGTGAATTTTGACCTTTTAATGGGAATTTTGCATAGTCCCACTTTGAATTAAATTGAGTTAAATTCACCAGTGAAGTTAAATGTCACTGCATCTCCATCTTTCAGATGAGATGTTAAACCGAGGTCCCATCTGCATGGATTGGTGGTAGTTCATGTGGATACTAAAGATCCCATGGCACTTATCGAAAAAGAGTAGGGGAATTTCCCCGGTGTCCTGGCCAAATTTGTCCCATTTACTAAAAATACCACCAACAGCTTAATCTGGTTTAATTTCAGTTGCTTACCATCTGTATCCACCCTGCCCCCCCCGGTCACCCCTGAAAAAGGGACTTCTAGGCTCAGTGGGCTTACCGGGTCAACAAAATTCAATAAATAAATAAATAGTCGTGGGACACTCAAGCCATCTCCCTCTGGCCAGCCCTCCAACTCCCAGATCCATTTCTGAACCTGGGTTATTGGCATCGCAAGTGGAAATCCAACTGCTGTGCCAGTGGGCCAGCATTTTTTTTAAGTTAAATATACTTTATTGATTTTCCAGCAATAAACAACAGCAAGAAACAAACAAGGAGAATCATAGTATACACAAAGAAACAGTAATACAGAACAAACAAACAAAAACAAATCCTTCTCCCTTACCCACCCGCTTCCCAAATACCCAGGTAAGATTCCTGGAAGTGCCCCCGAGCCAGTAGGGAACCCTGAAAGTAAGATAAGTATCCTTGAAGTAATATAATAGACAGAGGTAATGAAAAGGAATGATCCCACTTAATGTTTAATAAGTAACAGCATATATAAAGTCTTCTTATGAGACCTATAAATATGCAGGGTGAGATAAAAAAACTAGCTATGGATTTTTCTACACTAAGGGTGGACATCATCTCCTTTAGCCATTCAGCCCAGGTTGAGGCCATGGTGTCCAGCTAATGATGTAAAGTGATTCATTTGGCTACTGCAGCAATTAGTGTCATATGATGTTTCCTGAGTCCCAATAATTGGTTACCATAGTCCCCGATGAGGCAGAACTCCATGGTGAAAGCATCTTGAAGACCCAGGAGAGGAACCAAACTGTTTCTAATGGAGTTCCAAAATGGCTGAATTTTCAAGAGGTCCGTGAATTCTTGCAGAGGTAGCCAATTTTGAAACTAGAAAATGACTCAGCATGGGTGTGCAGGTTTTGCATATGAACAAAATCTAAGTTGAGCTAACAAAGCCATTTATTGATGTTTTTTACCGACCAAGTAAGTTCATTGAAGACTGAGTCATCCCTGAACATGGGATCACATTTCCCAGTAAAGTTACCTGGTAAACAAAATCAAACTAAATTAAATTTACAGAGAGTATACAATACCACAACACTGACTCAGCTTAATGTATTGAAAATCCTTTGAGAATGCTTGGTTTTCTTTAAATACCAGCTCTAACTTTTATGCCCAGAAGGAAACTTTGAAGCACAAATATCTCAAATGCAAACAAATCCTAACCTTGAAATTCTAAACGGAAATACAGTGAACAACCTTCATTCACTCATTCAAAATGTAAAACTGTTTTATCCTGAAGGCTGTAGTGTAACGGCAGGCTGGAGTGAAGACACAGAAGGAGAGAAAAGTTCTTTAAAACATCCGAAAATGCAATGAACTTTACTACATAAGGACTTCAACACACTGGACAATTAAATAAACAGTTCAGACCATGAATATCTGGAGTGTCTGAATTGCTTCAAGCAATTGACTAGTCAGGATGAGTTCGGGTTACTATAAAATCTTGGCTTAATGGACTACCGCTTCCTATTTATTTATTTTATTTAGTTTTTGTTGACGGGTAAGTGCACTAGACAAATCCTGCCTATTTTCAGGTACGACCCAGGGGAAGGGGATACAGATGAATGCCAACTGACCTTGAACCAGATAAAGCTGTTGGTGGTATTTTTCGTGAATGAGGGAAATTTGGCCAGGACACCGGGGAAATTCCCCTACTCTGTCGGTAGGGGGCTTTGCCGTCTGCTGCAGAGTCGGTTTCTACCTATTCGATCATGAAGAAGGACATGGAGGGGTGTGGTGCACTGCCTGCACCATCTGTATCTGAAGCTACTGTTATGGAAAAGGTTCCTGATGAGGATATTACCTTAGTGGCTGCCGGAGCTCTCTGAGCTTATTTTGGATTGGGTTCTTTTGCCATTGGAAGAGTTGAATTCGGGACCTCCTCCCTATCCTGTGCATGATGCTGTGAGCATTGATATTGCTTTTTTACCTTCTTCGGCTGTTGTTCCTGCGGCATGACCCTTACCAAAGGAATTTCTTTCTTCTATGTTCCGGGGTGTACCAGGAGTTCTTTCGGAGTCTGGCTGGAGTTGTCAGGTTACACTGACAAAGCAGAATACTCCCACGATGGGCATGGCAGCGGAATGCTCAGGAGCTGCTCTAGTGCACACGCCAGTAATCTTTCAGACTGAACCCCTAAACCAGGATGGTGTCTCGACTTTTTCCTTTACTGCCCCTCAACATACTGTTAAACCTGCAGTCCCAAGGAAGGGATGGGCAGACTCGGTTCCAGATGACATGGAACAGTGGTTGGTAGATCATTCTGTCAGGGCGGCGGGATGGGTGCGTTCACCTGTCTCACAGAAATGGACCTCTGGATTTGCCCCAATCTGTATTCCTGGAGTAACAATCACCGCAAAGTCCCCGTTACCTACTCCTGTGCTTTCTCAGTCTGTGCGAGGTTCCTCGGGTGAAGTATCTGACTTACATCTAGACACTGATTTAGAATTAACCCCAGATCCTAAAATTGTTTTTCTTTTACAGACCGTATTACCTCCTCAGGTTTCTAAGTGTCCTGTTTCTTTGCCTCATGCTCTTTCTGGTGGCTGCCTTCTGGGGTCTCCCCCTTCCCCTCTTTTTTACCCCTTCTTTGGGGGTGATATCGCACACTTCAGGGGTGATAATACTAGCTCCTCTCAAACGTATGCTTCCTTTTTAAAAAGCAGGTGCTTCCAGCTAGACGTCATAATGCTGTGCATATTGTGTATAAAGGTGGACTTGAGGTATTTCCAGATAAGGAATATGTGGGAAATGCTGATTAAGCATAGCTTGCAATTTTTAGCCACTGATTATATGCTTTCATACATGTCTCTGGAGAGCTTCCTTTGATGTCAGCTTTAAATTGCAGGCTTGGTCTAGAGGCATTTTGGAGCAGGTATGGGATGGTGAAGAATACCCCACTGTGGGCTCCTTTGAGGTCATCCTCTTACCAGACCTGCTCAGAAGTCTGTCACAGTTCTCTTTTGCAATGAGAGTGTCAGTGCGACTGACTTGCTCTTTTTGGCTTAAACAATGATGTACCATTTTGGGAGCCCCTGAGGCTATTTTTGATAGTGAAAGACAATTGTACTGGGGATTGGAAGATTAGGGTTATTCTTCAGGAATCGAATAGTTCTTTACAACATTTGCCGAATTCCTTTTTTTGGTGGGTGACCGTGGTGTTTTATTTTACAAAGGCCAGCCCAAACCTTGTTATAAATGTGGTGCTCCTGGTCACCTTAGTAGTGCCTGTGACAAGATCTGTTGTTCCCTGTGTGGTAAACTAGGTCATATGTCCATGCATTGTTCCAAGACTGTCAGTTGTAATTTGTGTGGCCTTTCTGGTCACACCTATGGTGAATGTACACAAGCTGCTTCTTCCAAATCTGGTTCTGGGGACTTGGAGGAAGAAAGATTGATGGTAGCACTTGCCCAGAGGGTGCATGTATGGTCTGGGGATGCCCCCTTGCCATCAGATTCTCAACCATCTTCTGATCTGTCAATGTTGCCCCCTCTCCTGAATTCCGTTCTGACCTACCTCCTGTAGTTCAGATGGCCCGGGAGGCTCCTGCATCAATAGAGACTGCTGAGCCCTCCCGTATCTCTTTAACCCTTCCTTTACAGGACCCAAAGACTTTGGTTATCCCTTCTTTTCCTGCCATGCCACCACCTCCCCCAATGACCCGGTCATTGACTGCGAACAATGGGTAAGACGCCGCTGGAGTTGGAGACAGCCAGCCCCCAAGGTTCATAAAATCTCAGAAACCCAAACTTCCAATCGCTTTCAACCATTGCTTTTGGAAGCTGATTTTCTGGATAAAAGCTCCGAAGTCTCGTCGGAGAGTTCCCGTTGTGCTGATCTCTGCTCTGATTCTGAATCTAGTGAATTAGGTGATGTTCATGAGAAAATTGCAGGCTCCCTGAAAGGGAAGCCTGACCTAAAGGGAGGAAGAAACGGGCCTCTGGTACTGGAAATCTAAGTCCCTTAAACCCCCTTGATTTCTTTAAATGAGTCTTTCCAAACAGCTGAAATTTTTGACAATTAATGTCAATAGTATTAAAAATCCACAAAAACGTGGTGGAGTCTTTTCCCACTTAATGTCCTCCTATGCAGATGTTGTTTTTCCACAGGACACTAGATTGCACACAGCCCTTGAGGTTAGCCATGCTAAACGTGACTGGTACAGGGGTCCTTCTTACTGGTCTATGGATTTGGGTGCATGTACTGGGGTGGAGATTTTATTTAGTTTACCTTTTCAGCTTATAAAGCTGATTGATTTGGTGCCAGAGAGGGTTCTTTGTTGGATGTCAAGATGTGTGACACCTATTTTCGTTTAATTAATATTTATGCACCACAACTAAAAGCTGATAGGGTGGACATTTTCTTTCAGCTTCGGCCTTTTCTTTTCTCTGCACAATCTGTGCTTTGGGGTGGTGACTTTAATTGCGGTCTCATGCTTCAAGATCGTGGTAGTGGTACCTCTAACAGAAAGATTTTTTATGACATGTCAGCTTTACAATCTATAGTTCACTTAGCTCACTTAAAAGATGTTTATAAGTCACTCCACACTAGGGGGATACCTACTTTTCAGAGGGGAACACATGCTACCCGAATAGACTTTTTTTTCTCGGTATACGGATTCCGGTACTAGCTACACAGGTGGACTCTGTGGCTTATTCTGATCATAAGACTCTTTCCGTGGTAGTAGGGGCATGGGAACCCCCTCACGGCCCAGGCCTTTGGAAATTCAATGCAGTATTACTTTCCAGGGGTTCGTTACTCCAGCAGATATTATATTTGATTGGTGGAAAAAAGACTTTGTTTCAGTTATTTGATAATCCTTTTCTCTGGTGGGATAGTCTTAAATCTGATTTGAGGATTCTCTTATTATGTGAAAGTAAACATGTCTCGGATTCCGAAAAGTTGACATATCAGAAACTCAGACAGCAGCTGCAGCAATTGATGAGTTTAGCATATACTACCAAAAATGATTATGGGGATCAGATCTGGCTTATTAAGCAGCAAATGCAGGCATTTCACGAGAAGCAAATGGCATCCTTGACTATGCAACAGCGTTTTGGTACACAGGGGTCTTTGCTGGAGGTTTGCTCTTTTCTTAGTTGCTCTTCCAGAATTCAGCATAAAACCATGTCAGCAGTATGGGATTCTGATATGTCAACTGCTACGAAACAATTGGATATTATGTCAGTAGTGTCTTAGTATTTGTGGCGGCAGTTTGATACACAGCTTAATGATACTACAGCCTTCTCCCACTGGTTTCCTTTTTTGGACATTCCTGCCCTCTCTGGGTCTGCAGTCACTGCCCTTACCTCAGCTATTTCTCCCACAGAGGTCTTGGAGGCAGTCGCTGCATTACCCAAATCGAAGGTACCAGGCTTGGATCGTCTTCCCTCAGAATTATGTGCATTAATTATTCCCCATATTTTTCAGGAATTTGCCCAGGTTTATAATTTTATGTTATATGAGGGTTATTTTCCCATTCACACAACTATGGGATTGGTAACCTTATTATATAAGAAAGGTGCTAAGGAAGATTTAAATAATTGGAGACCAATATGCTTGTTAAATGTTGATTTTAAAATTCTTATGAAGATATTGGCTCTCTGCTTATCTGTGGTTGCATCTTGTGTAATTTCTAGTACCAAATCTTGTGCTATTCTGGGCAAGGTGATAATGGACCAACTTTTAGTACTGAGGGAAGTTTTTGAATCCAGCTCTTTTGCTTCTACCTCTGGCCTGCTGGTATCTTTAAATCAGAGAAAGGCTTTTAATTCTGTGGAATATGGGTTTTTATGGATGACTGTCCACCGCTATGGTATTCCAGATTCATTTATTGCTTGGTTACAGGATATTTATAATTGCATCTTTATTAAACTATTGGTCAATGGGGTTTTGGGGCCTTTAGTTCTGGTAAAAAGGGGCGTCCCTTAAGTCCTTTATTTATTTTTTGTATTGACCCTTTACTCCAGTTATTGAATGATATTCGTTTTTTTACCCCGTTCTGATTTCTGGTCATCATGCCCCATGGACTGCCGCCACTTAAGAAGATGACATTTATCTACTTCTGAAATCAGAAACTGATTTAAATAGGGTGCTTGAGTTTTGTATTCTTTATGGTACTGCTTCTGGTGTACATTTGAATAAAGACAAATGTGTCCTTAAAAGTTTAGGATTGGCTTTTTCTGCCACCCATATGGCTGGCATACCAGTGACGAAGGGTCCTATCTCTATTTTAGGGATTGCCTTTGATACTGGTAGACAGGATCTTGTTAATTGGGATTCAAAGCTTGCACAAGGGAAGGCGTTGGTCTATGGTTGGAATAAGTATCCTATGAGAAAGCTTTAACGGGTACACTTGATCAGGACTTATTTGTTGCCTTTATTTTTATATGCGAGTATGATTTTCCTCCCCAAAAAGAGTGGATGCTACCTTTCTGGTTTATTTTTCCAAGCAATTCATGAGTAGATTGAACCCCATTAAACATAACATATTGTACCTGGGTGGATGATGGCGGATTGAACATGATTAATCCGATCCTAATTTTGTTTATTCAATATTTTTTACTAATCTTCATCCTATTTTAGTCAGCAGTTTACTGTTTGGTCACCTTTTTTCCAACATCAGATTTGACTCTGGTATAGTGGTTGGTTTTCAGATACAATGAAAGTTTTTAAATCAGTTCCCTTCTCTCCTGTTTATTATAGATTTATTTTTGTGCACCTTAAAAGTTGGAGTATTACATCTCAACTTTTATTGCATCATTCAAAAAAATTACTGTACTCTGTAGTGCAGGACAAATATTTTCAGGAGCTCATCACTCTGCCTTTATGCCCCCCATCTTTGACACCTGATGTTATGCGATTGTTTTGTAACACCCGAGTGCCTTGTAAATTTTGGGATGTTCAGTGGCTATGTTGCCATGAAAAGTTGAATATTAAGGCTAATCAGAAACATAAGACTTTAAATGAAAGGTTTTGAAGTAGGTCTTAGTGTTTGGCACAATCCGAGACTGTTTCATTTATTTTTTACATGTTCTTTTATTCACTCCTTTTGGTGTTATGTGTCTACTTGTTGGAACATGTTACCTTTTCAGACAGTTTCTTATGAGACATTGATTTACGGTACCTATGGCAGAGAATGGTCTCCTTGGGACTCTGGTACCTTATCTGTGTTATTCTCCATTATTAAATGGTATATTTGAAATGCTCATTGTTTGTTCACACTTCAACAAAAAGTGCTGACATATGATGATATTGTGAGGAGTGTTTGTAAGGAAATGCATTGTTTGTATTATAAAGAAAAAGCTCACCGAACTGCTATGTATATTCAAACCGTATGGCACAATCTTCCTTGGATAACTGATTCAGATGTTCCTGTTACGTGAAGTAATGATTTTGTGTTTTCTTCTTGTTTTTGTATGAGCTTTTTGTTATGATGATGTACAGTACTTAATAAAAACAAAATTCCCCTACTCTTTTCGGTAAGTGCCATGGGATCTTTAACATCCACCTGAACTACCACCAATTCAGGAAAATGGGACCTCGGTTTAATGTCTCATCCGAAAGACGGCACCTCAGAAGTGCAGCACCCCTCTCGTGCTGCACTACAGTGTCAGTACTGGGATATTCACTCAAGTGCCAGACATGGGAACTGAAGCCACAGCCCTCTGATCTCCCGGCCTCAGAGGCGAGTGTGCTACCTACTGAGCCACATTGATATATGAGTTTATCTAACCTGTATATCTATGAAGACCAGGTACCTATTGGCAGACTTGTAGCTATGAATTTTTGGGCACAGGACAACTCACTTTAAATGAGCACCTGTTTTGCAAATCAGCTAATGCCATGGGTAATTACAGGTCCTAAGGTGGGAGTGTCTTGAACTCGAGCCCCAGATAACATCCACACTCCCCCCCTCAATTGCTGTGGCTTAGCTACTTGCTTTGTTGTGACAGAGGTATTCCTGAGGGCTGGGCAATTTCTTATTGCTGCAAATAATATGCAGGTTGTATGATAGATTAATAATATATAGGTGCATTGCTTTACTTTACCTGTGGTTATGCAGTCCATGTGTAGTACATGTTCTTTTTTGAGGTGTCGGGTGGTATTGTGTGCCTCACATATTGATTTTTTTTTCCTTGTTTCCATTTACAGTTCTCTAACATGTTATGTCTATTTGTTTCAACAGATTACAGATACTTCTTCACAGACATCTCTGTGTTTTACCTGATCAAACATAAGTGCTGCTGTTTATCATGTTTTTTTGATGTTCAGCTGGTCAGCAACTGACGATACATTGTATGATGATTTAAGATGTATTTAATTCAATATTTGTCAGACTGTTTATTTGTTGGTTCTGCTGTGTTAAGTAGATACATGAGTTTGATGCAGTGGATTATGATATTCTATGGAAACAGTAATGTTTTAAATATTTTTGGGTTATCGCTACAGCACACACTACTGACCACCACTACTGCTAGCGAGATAATTGAAATAGTTAATTGAGGCAAATACAAATATTTAAGGAAAATTAGACAATCATGTGGCACATTCTGACTGTCAGTGCTCTATGGTACTGTTGCCTTGCTTATGATAGTTTATGCAGTTGGAGACAATACATGGTATTAACTATTATAGTGGTATATAGCCTGTCATTGCATGTTTGTAACAGAGTAGTTAGACAGTCCCTGAGTCACTGTCCCTATGTTTTAGAAACACATATTTAGTATGTTAATAATAGACCTTGAATTTGATTATTAAAGGACACCACATCAGGTCTGAATACCTAGTGTGTGAAACAAGTATTTGCCAGGCAAACCAAGTCAGTGAAGAGTATATCTATTGGTTTTCTAATGTGTTGCAAATATGCATACAAGAGGCACATATATCTATATATATATATATATATATGTATGTAAATATTGTTAAAGTTTATACTTTCCATGTCACTATTCTGTGTCGCTGATCAGGGAAGGGGGAATTGAATTGTTTGAATAATGCAGTCATTGAAAATTCATTAGATGTTATAAAAATGCATTTTTTTGTTAAGGAACAGAAACAGATGCAAGATGATGACACCATAATATATAGTATGTTAACATTTTTGTTCTAAAATGATTTTTTTTTTAGAGAGGAAAAAATGCCAAAATCCTGGAGTGATAGAGAGGTGCTGCCCTTGTTCAGGCTATGAAGGACAATGCCAATCCATGCATTGTCATGTGGGTGACTAACCTGAGCCTCATTCACACCTGGGGCAAGGTAGGTTATTTATTTAAAAGATTACTATTTTTTTTTATTGTTAAACATGTAAGCAATTATAGTTGAGATGGTGGACATTATTAGGAAATACTGGACTGCTCAGGGTTGTAAGGAGGCCCAGTGCCACAGGTGTACGGTATTATAACATCTGGAAGGCCCATCATTTGTCAATGATGTCCATCCTGGAGGGTATTACTTCACTTAGGTGATGGCCCATGACAGAACGTTGTTCTGTGAAGAGGCACTTGGAGTGGTTCTTTTTTTAGTTGGCTATCTATTGAAAAATGAATGCCCAGCTTGGAGGCTGTGTCAGACAATGAGGTTTAAAAATGGATTTTTTTCCTTTTTCTAAACACCAATAATGACAACTGTGGATATACGCCATTCAAGTATGATTGGGTAGGATATATTCCTTGGTAGTAGCTCTCATTATATTAAGATGTGCAAAGTGAATAACTTATTCTGTAGTTAAACATTGTCTTGATGTATGAAATGCACATAAAGATTAATTTTTATGTTGGCTTGTGCGCATTCGCTAGCAACATCATGGGACAGTGCAGGTCTTGGGGGTGCGGCTGCTGTTGGGTGAATGCAGGGCACGCATCAGTAGGTGCGTCCCTCATTCCCCAATCAGCCTGCATGCCACTGCCACACCATGCATACATAATGGGGTAGCACTTCAAAGCAAAGGTCTGCTGCAATCATCATATGCAGCGGTCCTTTGCTTGACGTGCTCGCAGCCATTATGGCCATGGTCAGTGAGTGGGTGGCCGCCTCACCTTTTTCGACATCGAGGTGCTCAGTCCCCCTGTCTGAAACCTCCCCTGTGTTTGTGTGCCGATGGGGGAGCCCACTCCCCGTCGGCATCCCCCTTCTGCAAATGTTGAATGCCAAGGGGGGTGCCCAATCCCCCTCAGCTCACACCCCCCCGCTTGCTTTGCATGCCAACGGGGAGACAACTCCCCATTGGCATCACCCCCAACTGTTGGCTTCTGAGGGGTGTAGAATCCCCTCAGGTCACACTCTGCCCTCTTTCTTTGTTTGCGCTGGGTGCCCAATCCCCAGCTTGCATACTACCCTCATTTTGTGCCAATGAGGGGACACACCCCCACCCAAAACCCACTTAGGTGGCATGCTGGGAGCCCACCCCAGCGTGCCAAATGCCCTGCAATGGGAAAACTGTCCAGTGACGGTTTTCTTTTTTTTTTTCCACCTAGAAAACGAAAACCGTCCTCGTAGTCTAGCTCTCACCTCCCCACCCACACCCACACCCACTGCGCACCCTGCCTCCTCACCCCACCTCACCCCATACTTACCTCTGGACTCCTGCGTGATGATCTTCAGTGGACTGGGAACACGTCTGCACTCTTCAAAGCCGACCGCGAACTGAGGAAATGCCGGTAAGCTATATAATGCAATGAATAGGGTTTTTTCAACTTTGCTACATATCTCAGGCGTTTCTTGGAATTTTGGCACCAAATTTTCAACGTGGGGTTTTTGGGACCCCTCCTCATGAATTATGTCACTATCATGGCGTTAATCGGCCTAGGAAGGTGATTTTGCAGTCACTGTGTGAAATCACCTTTCGGGACCCATAAACAAAATGACAGTGCCAGTATTCATGAGGTGGCCTCTCAAAAAGCCTATGTTCCAAATTTGGTGGGAAAAATCCAACAAATGCCTGTTTTCCGAGCATGTGTTGCGCAGTTGCTACGCAGGCTTGTAACTTCGCACATTAGCAATATATTAATGCCGTATTTTCAGCATTGGCAGTTTTGTGCACCTCCTTGTGAACAGTAGAGCTGTCATTTTCCACATCCTGCTCAAAATGTGTTTCCGCACTTCCAGCACACAATTGCGCAGCCACTGTGGGAAATCAGTGTTTGGGCCAGATTATGAAAATGACAGTGACACAGTTCATGAGCAGAGCTCCTAGAATGCCTATGTTGAAAATTTGGAGCTGATACTCCATTAAATGACTGTGTTGCGAGCGTGGGTTGGCAGATTGCATGCATGCTCTTAACGTTGTGCATTTGTGATATTTATACTCTGGATTTTCACCATTGCCATTTTTACACACCTCTTGATGAACTGTACAGCTGTCACTTCACATATCCTGCCCAAATGTGTTTCTGCACTTCCGGTGCAGAACAGCGTGGTCGCTGTGCGAAATCACTTCTTGGGACACTTTCAGGAAATGACAGTGACACTGTACATGAGAAGAGGTGCTAAAATGCCTATGTTGAAAATTTTGTGCCTAATGCCCACAAACTGGCAGTGCTGCAAGCATGCCTTGCATATTTCCCATGCACCCTTGCAACTCCGCAAATTTCATATATTTGTATGCCACATTTTCAGCACTGGCATTTAATTACACCTCCTTATGAACTGTGCAGCTGTCATTTTTCACATCCTGCCCAGCATGTTTTCCTGCACTGCACTAAAAAACGCCCACAGGGACACCCTAATGCCTCTCACTCTCTGCAGGGTGGGGGTTGGTTGGCATCAGTTCAATACTTGACTGCCACTCCTATGCTGCATCTCTCTAACTCCTGCACTGCCAATGGCAGCAAGCCAACATTTGTCATTGACAAATGCTTGTTAAGATTTATGGTAAGCCATGGAGACATTTCTGTTTGAGTAGTACAGTGTGGTAGCTAGAAGACTGTAACAAGTACAAGAAGTATCCTTTTACAGTGGGACAGATTTGATATTTGGTGAACTAAAATAGTGAAAAGCCTTCTGTGTGAATATTGTTTGATCTCCGAATGTGAAACAGATATTGTGACACTTTGTTAGTGACAGCTGTAGTTGTGTTTTTTTTTTCTAAATGTACATATGTTAGTAGTACAAAATGACTCGCATTACTTTTTTTTGTGTTTCTGTGCAGGTTAGTCTCACCTTGGGGAGACCAGAGATCGTAAGATCACCTGATGAGTGTAGGAGGAAGTGGAAGATTACCCGCCAGACATTTTTCAAGGCAAAGTCAGCGGCGGGTGATATGAGCAGGAGTGTGAGGGAGTGGTACAACATAGCTGCATGCAATGTAGGGAGGAAGCAGGGAAGCCTGAATTTGATGATTGTCACCATACTTGTGAGTATATTTAACTAATGGTCCTAATGTAAATATACAGGTTCATTTCTTCTATATGATATTTGTTGCCATGTCAGTAGATGCCTCTTGATTTTCTTTTAATTAGGTATGACAAATGTTTTGCCTGATTTAATCGTTTATGGTAGGCTGTGTGATTGTCCTGGAAGTTCTCGTATAGTAATGCAGCTTTCAGACACTATTTAATTGCAACAGCCATTGACTGTAGATTCTCATTGCAGTGATGGGGCTATTTTGAACTAATAGGCAGACAGAAACATTTGTTTACTGTCTTAAAAGCTACATTATGAGACTTGTGTACTGCTATGGGAACATATTACATTTAGAAGACATGCCATTCAGTTACCTTTAAAATATTACAGTTTCATGAAGTTTGGGTAAATGTAGAGCTAGAAATATTTTTTTTTAAGCTGCTGTTCTGTGGCACACTTTCCCTGTCAGTCCTCGTGGAGGTTGTGCCTGTGTTTCTGACTCACGGATTTACGTTTCTGACATGTAAAAGTATTCAAAATAACAATACTAGTCCTGACACAGTTCCTTGTGCAAGTAATTTATTTATTTATTTATTGAAATAGTTTCACCAGGAAAGGCACACTGAGCAACAAGATGCTCATCTCCCGGTGTGACCTGGGGAGGGGGTAAAGGGGTTGGATAACATGCAGGTTATCAGCTGAGCAAATAACAGAGGCAAATAGCAGCATATGGATACAACTGCATTAAACTACAAGCAACAACTCATAGGAGTACATTGGATATTGTATGGAACATATAACAATTACCTGACATATAGCAGCAATACAATGGAAAATTTAGCACATAGTAATATGCAGGTATAAGCAATAGGAGACATAGAACTAAATGATGGTGCAGGTCAAAAAGGCACAGGACAAAAGTGCATGGGTTGGGGCTATATGCCAGCATTTATAACAAAGCTAAGGCCGCTGGTCAGGCAGTGGGGAAGGGAGCAACTGGCGCATGGCCGAATCAGGTACAGGAGCAATTAGTGGTGAGGAAGTTAGGTAGGGTGGTAGAAAAAGAGTGGGCAGAGGAGGAATGATGAATTTGAGGTGGGAGATCATTCCATAGCTTGGGTAACTGGTGTGAGAAGGCAGCTTGCCCTGCAGTAGTCTTCCACCTAGGGATTGATAGTTGGCGGTAGTCGCAGGATCTAAGATAATAGGCAGGGGAGGGGGCAGCTGAGAGAATGGAGAAGAGGTAGGAAGGGATGGTGCCAAGCCATAGGTTAGATCCATATTTAGCACAGTGTGAAATGCGGTGGTTTCTGAGGGATGGTAGTGCCAGGGAACGGTAGAGGTCACAGTGGTGGGTAAGGGGTGAGGCATTGAAAGCAAAGTGGCAGAAGGCATTAAAAAGTGTGTTCCGCTTAGATAGAGTGGACTTAGGGGCTGCACCATAAACAACGTCACAGTAATCAAAGGAGGGAAGTATCATCTTCTGGACCAGTTCACATCAGATGGGGGAAGGAGGCTACTGCGGTTCCTATAAATTGCACTGAGCATGGGGCCTAGTTTTTTTAAATAGCATCAATGTGGTCTGAGAAAGAAAGATGGCAGTTGAGCCATACCCCCAAGTAGCGTAATGAGGAGACATCTTTGAGTTTTTGACCATCCAGGGTGTGGAAATAGGGAAGGGATGTGAGTCTGGACAGGTGCTGTTGTGTGCCAAAAGTCATCGTGACAGTTTTTTTTTTTTTTTTTTTTTACATTTAGGGAGAGATGGTGAGAGTTGAACCATTGCTGTACTTTGTTGAAGTTGGCTTGGAAGTTAGTTTGTACCACTTCAGGGTCGGAGCCTGAGGAGAAGAGTACAGTGTCATCTGCATACATGTCAATTTAGGTAGTAGAGCAGATGAGCAGTAAGTCATTTAGGAATATATAGAACAGTATGGGTCCCATAACCACCCCCTGGGGGACACAGGCAGTTAAGGGAAGGGGGGAGGAGATAGCATTTGCGACTCTAACAGACTGGCTTCTGCCAGAGAGGTAAGATCTGAACCAGTTGGTGGCAGCAACAGAGAGGCCTGATTCAGCAAGACAAGAGAGCAATATGGGGTGGGAGACGGTATCGAAGGCTTTCGCAAGGTCAACGAAGACGGCTGAGGTGATCAGCCCACTGTCCATAACAGTCAGGATGGAGTCAGTAAGCCTTATCGGGGGAGGATGCAGTGGAGTGACCCTTTCTGAAACCTGACTGGTAGGGTGTGAAGAAATTAGAGTTGGTGAGGAAGTAAGTAAGTTGGGTGAACAGAAGGTGCTCTTGTAGTTTTGCTAGTACTGGGATGAGGCAAATAGGGCAGTAGTTGGAGGGGGAGGTGGGGGTAGCACCTTTTGGGATGGAGATGACAGTGACATGTTTCAATGCTTGGGGGATGGCAGTGGTGGCAAGGATTGGTTTAAAAAAGTTTGGCAAGTGGAGTTGCTATGGTGGTGGTGGAGAGGTAGGAGTTTAGGGTCCAAGCCATCTGGGATCTGCCTTTTGAAGGGTTGCCAGAAAGTAGTATCTAGGGCATCCACCGGCAGAGATGTCATTGAAGGAAAAGGAACGAGGTCTAGTCAGGTTCATTATATCTATAAAGGGTGCGATAGGGTGCAGGGTTTGCAGAGCAGAGAGAAGAGGCAGCACAAGTGGAGAAATATATGTTGAACTCAGTAGCGACTGCTGTTGGCTCAGCCAGAATGAAGTTGTTAATATTTAGAATTGGAGTGGGATTGGCAGCTGGTGGGGTGAAGAGGGAGGAATGACCTTCCAGAATTTTGAGGGGTTATTTAGGTTGGACTGTAGGGAGCTGCTGAAGTACTCTGCTTTAGCTAGGCGAGTGGCTCTGTACACTTGTTTCGGAACATGCAGTATCAAAGAGATGTTGTGGGAGGCGTGAGGATTTATGTGTTTTCCAGGCTTTGCATGGGTGGATTGACATGCAATCAGTTCTTGGGTGATCCACGGCAGGTGGTTGCCTCATACCCTTAAACGTCGCAGCTGAGCATGTTTGTCCCAGATGCTGAGGAAAGTGTCTTTAAAGTGGAGAAAGGTGTAGTCAATGGAGTCCATAATAGGGGCAGGGGCCCAGTTTGCTAATGCAGGGTCATCTAACACCAGGGCAAGATTGAGGGATTTGAAGGAGCGTTAGTCTAGAAATTTAGGGGGGATTTTGAGTGGTGGATTTTCATGGATAAGAAAGTAATGTGGTAGTCACTGAGAGAGTCAGGAAGAATACCGGCATTTATGACCCAGTGAGGGTGTGTGATAAGAGCCCAATCGAGGAGTGAGTGGTTACCAGATTTTAGGTTAATTCAGGTAGGCTCAGTAATGATATGAGAGGTTTAGTGTAGCAATTTCAGTCCTGGTTTTGTTGAGGGCAGGAGCTAGCCAGTTGTGGTTTAGATCGCCCATAATATAAAGTTCCCCTGTCGGGGTTAGGCAGATTTGCTTGAGGAGGTTGGTGACAGCACATGATGGTGTGCCAGGTCGGTAGTATATTCCTGCAATGTAGATTAGTAGTGAGAAGGAAGTGTCAGCTGGAGTAAAATTAATTCATAGATTTTAGGTTCAGATTTGGCTAAGTTAACTGAATAGTGCAAATCCGAATTGACGTAGATGGCAACTCCGCCGTATCTTGTGGCTCTGTCCTGGTGGGCCAAAGTGTAGCCTGGGATGGTGACAGAGGAGTCGCTAATGTTTTTTGTGAGCCAGGTTTCGGACAAGGTGAGGATATCTGGAGAATAGTGGGCAAGTACCTGGGGGAGTCAAGGTTATGGACTAGGCTTCTTATATTTAGGTGCAGGAGGCACAGGCCACATGGGAGAGGGTCTCCAGGGAGAAGTGAGGAAGTGTCCGATGTAGGAGGGGGGCTTGTAGTAATTGAGAGGGGGCAGGGGTTTGGGTGGATGTCACCTGGCAAGGAGCAGGAGCACAAGAGATAGGTAGTGGGCGAATAGCTGTATGTGACTAACGGTGAGCTGATGTCTCTTAGTAGGCTTGGGTGATTATTTGGAGCTGGGCAAGGGGAGTAGTTGAAAAGTAAACTGGGAGAGTGATGGGATGAAGAGAAAAGGGCTGGGATGTGTGGCTGAGTGAATCCAGGCTTGGATGAAAGGGACAGTGGACGCCGGAGTGGAGGAGTGGGGAAGCCCAGTAGTGAGGTTGGGCAGGAAAAGGGGGGCATGGGAGAGATGGGTGGCATGTTGGAAAGGAGGGGAGGGAGGGAGGGAAAAGAGAACATGGATGAGCAGTGGCAGGAAGCCTAGTAGTTGGGCCATGGCACGGATCTAGCGTTCGAAAGCCCCTAACTGTTGTGGCAACTTAGAGGAGGAAGGCATAGAGAGCCAGGGAAATGAGTGGTTCCTGTGGGAGGATGGAGGACCAGTGAAAATTAAGGTCTAGATAACCAATGAGACATGGCTGACAATAGCCTGTAGGAGTGAACTAGAAAGCCGGGGCGGGGTTTATGTGTATTTAATCAGGACCGGGGGGGAGTGGGTGGGCTGAAAAATCGGCAGCTAGGGCTCCCTTCCTGGAGGTAATCAGTCTCTGAGGTCAAGTCCATACCTGTGCTTCTGTGAGGGGCTGGTGGCTTCACAACTGGACTGCGGGTGGCAGTCTGGCAGGTCGGGTTCACCAGAGAACCACGGCTGTGGCTCTCAAACTACCTGAAAGGAGAAAGCAGAGGAGAATTAAATAAGACGGTCGGAGGGGTGGGGCTGCTCGTGGAGCTAAAAAGAAATGCAGATGGGCTTAAACAGGGGGGTGTTGCAGACCAAAATGTTAGGCAAGGTGCCTCAAAGTCTGAGAGAGCAATAACAGGGTTATTTAAAACACAATACTAGAGTAAAAAGGTGAAAAGGGGGAGTTTAAAGGCCTGAGCTGAGATCACTACTGGTTTTATGAGGAACACAATGCAGGCATTTACATTAAATCAGAAAACTTCAGCTATAAAATGCAAGCAAGACTGTTTTAACAGAAAACATAATCTAGTACAATATAATCAAGCATTAACAGTGCAGAGCTATATGGAGCCAATCAGAGTGCTCCTGGGGCTGGCCACAGCCAGTGGGTCACAGCAGTAACAGACTCTGGATTTAAACCCAGATACAACTGCCGTCATGTAAAAAAAAAAGCAAAATTACAGCTAGGGCTCCCTTCCTGGATGTAATCAGTCCCTGAGGGCAAGTCCATACCTGTGCTTCTGTGAGGGGCTGGTGGCTTCACACCTGGACTGCAGGTGGCAGTCTGGCAAGTCGGGTTCATCAGAGAACCATGGCTGTGGCTTTCAGACTACCTGCGCTTCTGTGAGGGGCTGGTGGCTTCGCACCTGGACTGCGGGTGGCAGTCTGGCAGGTCAGGTTCATCAGAGAACCACAGCTGTGGCTCTCAGACTACCTGTGCTTCTGTGAGGGGCTGGTGGCTTCACACCTGGACTGTGGGTGGCAGTCTGGCAGGTCGGGTTCATCAAGTAATGTGTTAGAGTATTTAAACATTGGAAGTAACAATGTGACTATGTTGGTAATTGAGGGAGTTACTGGTTAGGAATTGTGAAATTTGCCACATCATTTAACTGTCATTTATTTGTTGTGTGTTGCATTGTTTGTTAACACATATAAAGAAGGTACCTGCACTATGAAAGGGGTTATGAGATGTCAAGATGTAGATATGACTACTGTGTTCTTTGACACCAGCATACAGCCATGGTTCTATTTACACAGGAATTTATGGCTTCATTTACAGTTTTGGGTATGCAGTTCACAGTGGTATTGGACTAAATATGTCATGGAGGTAGATGAAGTATTTGATTTTTACTGGTATTAATGGCAACATGGTGGCGCTGAGTATTGAGGCATTGGACATCACACCTTTGTTGTAGCGGTGACCTGGGTATGAGAATGGACTTTGGTAGCTGGGGCTTGGCAGCAGGAAGGAGGATCAAGTGTCCCATTGGATGGTCTTTTTCCTCGGGTGGGATACCTGGGATGTCACAGCATCTGAGACTCTCATAGAGAATCAATGGATGCACTGGACTTTGAAGGGATTAGCAGCTGTGATAACAGAGTTGAGTAAGGATGATGTTTTATGCAACATGGTAGGCATACATGTGCAACCATGTCATCTGTGTTTATATCACTGCTAAGTGCCGGCATCCCAGAGGATTGGGAGAGGGGAACACAGAACAGGAAAAATACCCTTATGGTCCTAGAACACAAATGAACTGCTCGCACCAGCCCACTGATTGCAGGACATAGCCTGATGTGTAGATGTCGGGAAGGGGCACTGTCTGGGTACATCCTGAGTACGTTGCCAGGATGTGATGATGACCAGTCACAATGAGTGCCTTGTAATAGCAGGAAAAGGAAGGGCAAAAGAAATTGAGAAATAACAGAAAAATATTATTGCTATTGATGTCAATCATTAAATGGTTTTAAATAATGGTCATTTCTTTTTTCCATTACTCAGCCACTATGTCAAGTCCTCCTGCTTCCTCCCATCATGTCCAGCTGATGCCACTCCTGGAAGGTGTGGCACGAGGGGCTAATGTCAAGCAGCTGCTTGTACTTGACTCTGCCGGTGAGTTAGAATGATGTAGTGATGACTATCTTTTAAGTCAATGTCTAGTATATCCACACCCTGGAGTAATAAATTGGTTAAATAACCCACGCCTGAGAAATGGCATTTATAAAAGAAATACTTAGACACATTTTAAATGTATTTTAGACTTGGGTCCATTGTATAATCACAATAAGGCACTACAGGTTGTGGGTTATTGGTAGATTTATCCACTTCTTGTGTAGTTAAGTCGCGCCTCCTGATAGACCCACAAGGCATGGGTAATCCCCCAATGACGCAGAGCATGGAGTGCCTTATTGCTCAAATGTTCACTGTCTTAAAGATAGTGTTTACTGAAGCTATGCATAGTTTAATGTAGCTATAGTTATCCAGTGATCATATAGGTAACTTTTGGATGGGAGTGAGGTATATAGTGTGGGTCACACTATTAAACTCTTTAGTACATTGAGCAGCAATTAACTGTTCTGTGGATGGGGCACATTGTGTCAGTTAGAGAGCACTACTTCTCAGTTACCAGATATGCTGTGAATAGTGGAATGTTCTTCTGTGTTGAGTTTCACTCTGTGTGTAAATGCAATTAGTTTATAGTTTCAAAGTGATGGGATCCTATTCTATTCTACTATGGTAGGAGAGCGTTCTAGAACCTCTACAATATATATGACTAGGTCTTGTCCTGAGAAGAAAAGAAGTAATTAAAAAAACATTTTTACGGAGTAGTGTCCACCATGGAAAATAGAAGATGATGAAGTCTATGCAGAAATTGTGCCTTTTGTGTATTTGGGGTTCTGGTTACCATGGACCACTCAAGGTTTGTTTTCAGGTTACAGGACATCAGAATAAGTATACTGGCAAATACATCATTCTGCTTAGTTGACCATTGTAGCATTCTGTATCTCTGAAAAATGGGGAGAATGGGGGAGCAAATTGTGTTGATGAGGTCTTAATATTACTGATTATGTAATCTTGTTTGCAGCTACTAACAAGGAAACAATTGTAGTCACTGTACTGATTCACACAGCAGGTGTGGACTGTGTTGTGAACTGTGTAGTTGATACTATTGGAGTTCTCAGGATTAAGAATTTAGCACAGGTGCTATTGCTGGGGTATATATAGTCATAGTAATATTAACAGATAAGTAATGTTTTGTGTTTTACTATGCTTTTACAGAGGATGAACCATCTACGGAGGGTGTTGCTGGGGGAGCAGACTCCACAGAGGGTGTAGAAATAGTGGAGATAGAACCCTCTGTGGAGGTGACACTGGATTCTCCAGCAGCGGGTCATCCATCTGGTGCTGCAGGTCCAGCTGGGCCTCCAGCTGAGGAACGTAAGTATCTTTTTTATCAAGTTTCTCACTTTTTTTAATGAGTAGTAGGGGCCACTCAGTAGAGTCATTTGGACTGACAAATGGCACTATTGCTCCTCCCCTGGACAGATCAGATTCTGTATAGTGACTGCACACCCACACAGCAACTTAAGGTATGCAGATTGTTGGTAGACGTTGCCAATAACAGTTGCATACAAGTTAGCTTACTGACTACTTGCATGGCTTTAACCAGGCAATGTCCCGCCCCGCACAGCAAATTGACACACATGAGGTGGTGCATGCTGTCTACAGAGCCACAGCCCAGCTAAAACTGTGGATATCATTGGTATACTTCACTGATACCACATGCAGAGAAGTAACCCACTAACCACTAGGATAGGTTTAACAGATTGCTTGCCTGACTTAACTGTCCAGATGAGAGAATACAGTTTGAGTGTAGAGCAGAGCAGAAGTAAAGCCATTGACATTATTATTATTATAGTTCAGTGATAGTAGATGAAGACAAGTTATTTCATACCACCTTTTTGATTTTCAGTACAGATGCTCAACTCGTGAATAAGTGCAAAATATTAGATGTGACAATTTTTAATTTAGTATACAAGTGGTTTCATTGCCTGAAATGTATATAATTAGGTAATAAAACAGCTGACGACTGATCATGTGGTGTTCCAATACATGCTGTTGTCAAATGGGCACAATGTCGTCCCTTATGCTACTCAGTAGACACGTAGTGCCCTGATAGCTGTAGTTATAGTGAGAGTGCTGCGTCAGGTGATAAATGTTCTGTAGTAAACTAGACTAGAAGCAGTGGAGTATCTGTTGGTATGTTTAATCATGTTTCTGCCCTATGACCACTGGAGTTGTGTCTACATTTTATCAATTTTATATGTTTCTGTGTATATCTCTGTGCAACAAGTTCAATCACAATAATATTTATTGTAAGCTTTAACACTTTGACAAGAAATGGTGCATATTGTTCAGTGGAGGTACCGAGAAGCAACGTCAAGCTCTGATTGTCTATGATATTCTCAATGGCTGCAGATTAAGTCACAGTTGCACTGCTGTGTTAAATTCTTACACTGCAGCAGTCCTTCTGCTGGTCTGATGTTGATGATATTCAGTTACATTAGATATTTGAGATCTCCATTCACGAGATGAACAGTTGCATTAGGATATTGAACAGACATACTGTGCTTCATAGGACTTCTTTGGAATACCACTGTATCCCAGAAATATTTAGCCACTGAGTGACACTGTGTATTAAGATGTATTGTCAGTTAAACTATGTCAGTGTGTGGCTGAAAAGCTAGTATACAAGTGTTTTACTGTAGTTAGATTCATAAATCATTTGTTATTAATTGGAAGTGTTTCAAACTTTTTTAAATATGGTGCTTATTTATACAAGTCTGCTTATGTGTTTGATCAATATACACATTTAGGATTTTTTTTTTTTACATGAATAGAAATCTAAGAAAAGATACTAACTTTTTGTTTTGCTGAACATTTGTCTATGGGTATAACAGCTATTACTTATGTACTTTGTGACAATTTATTACATTTGTATTCATACTGCTTGTTCTGACATTTACTGTTGAAGCACATTTACTGTATGTTCATCTGGGATATCTGCAGTACAATTCTGTTACATAGATGATTCTGTATGAACCGTCATATATACCAAGGATATTCTTGTATCAAGAGGTTTACTTAGTGACAGATTATCTCGAGAGCACAGCTTGAGAGGTATTGTTTCCAAGGGAACGTGAAGGAACAACAATTTTTTTATTTTTGGTGAAGGACTGCTCGTACACAATCTTTTATTGTGCATGGGCAGTGACACCATTGAAAACCAGGCAACACCAGCTGGAGAAGACATCAGAGAATAAAAATTTTAATTGTTTTACTGGCATGGTGTGCTGCAGATGTTTCTGCAAGTTCAAGTTTTAAAAGAAATGCAAGTTACAGCTTAACTGGGTTAAGGGAAGCAAGTATGTAGCAGCATCCAAAGTTCTCATGCTGCAGTAGTGACATATGCAGTGCAGCATGGCAGCTGTGATGATATAGCTACTTCAGCAGAACAAGTAAAGTGTAGTTATGGACTTCTATCCATTACAACATTGCACCATACAGTATTATCACATTATCTGAACTATGGTGTGACCTTGAGAAACATGATGAGGTGGGACTACATAATAGAGTAGTGTAGAAATGTTAGTGTTACCACAAGGTATCTCAGGACTACCTTGCCTATCAAGCAATAATCTGTGACCAATAGTACACTTAGAGAGATCGCGATAGATATGGTGGTAAGAGACACACAATGGGCTAGGGAGTGTACCTGTGGTATACTGTGTGAGTCAAATATAGGACATCTGTGTACCTTTGTGAAGGTGAGGAGGGGTGGCATCTGTTGTTCATTAACTAGTGTACTTTCACACCTCTTGCCTTGTCCAACAAGTCTTGCTAGACAATCAGCATGAATTAGCATTAGTGAGTGTGTACGGCTGTGCATCATTGGTGGTTGCCTACCTATTATAGTACGAAAGTGGAGCCAATTCAGAGCAGGATACATCACAGCATGGTGGGGGAGGCAACAGCTACAGCTGCTGAGTTTTTATTATAATACAAATTTTACACATACTGCTATGGAAAGGTTCTTGAGGTGTTTTAAGGAATAGCATAAATTGACAACTATTCTGGGGTTTGTAGAACCACATTGTGCTGGGAGAAGAGTAACATCATACTATGCGAAAGAGTGGGGGAAATGTGTGACCAACAAATGTCACTGAAAGTATTATCAAGTTAACACAGGTTTAGTGATGTGACATAGATGTGAATATTTCTCGGCTATGATTGATCCAGCAAATAATTAAAGTTCATTGTAGTATGTTATCAGAACACTACAGAACAGGTTAATTTAATAACATTTCTGTTGTTGTCTTTTTTTGTGTCTACACGGCAAATTGCCGTTCATAATAAGATTAGTAATACACTCAGCCAGCTGCAGGAGGCCGTGCAGGGTGGTAGCAGGGCTGCAGCTGACCACGCCAATGACACTGCAGCAAATTTAAATTATATCATTGGCCGGGGGGGAATTATTAATTAGCAGGCTGAAATTATTGATTTGCTCCAGCGTCATGGGAGTGTGAGCATGCAGCCTTAGTAGCCACCGTGGGCTTGAGCAGAGCAACAGGGCCTCACCCAAGCAGTTTGTTCATTGAGAGAACTGGAAGAGGTCTCTGTTTGCCGTTGGAGTCCATGCATGGCCTCATGGTGTGGCTGACTGTGAGAACTAGCTGGAGGCCACAGAAGCAACACACCATCTCCTGCATCAAGACCTGCAGCATCTTCAGAATGACCAGCCCTCCTCAGGTCCTCAGCAACAGCCCCTCGAAGGTGACCCTCCAGCAACACCACCATCAGCTGAAGAAGAGGGGCACCTTGCTGCATCTAGTCATGCACAGCCTTCCATTTCCTCCTCCTCACACTCTCCCCAAGGCCCTACAGCCTGAACGGCCAGTACCTCTTTGTCACTCCTGGCTGTAATTGTAAATAGTTAAATTTAATAATTTGTTTTCTCTATTTATTTTTTTTATTTATCCCCCCCACCTCCCAAAGACTGTGAAGTACAAGTGTGCAGTAACATTTTTTTTTGTTTTGAGTGTTTGTTTATATATATTTTATTTACTATTCCATAACATATGTGTATGTGTGACTAAACACATTTCTTTATTTTTGTAATTCTGTTTTTATTACAATTGTAAATTGAAGTTTTCTATTTTTCTATTCAAAAATATTTTATTAAATATAATAGTTTCTGAATGATGTGTTTGTCATATTATAAATATCTGTGTTGTTGAATCATTGATTAGAGAGGGGGTGAGCTGATTGCATACCTGACAATAGGCTAATTATGACTGTTACAGCTAGTGAATATTTGGTATCAGAGATATATATTAGTGATGATCATGGTCATGTTGGACCCATGATTCTTGACTTATAATGCAGTACCTGTTATGCAGAGATGGGTGACAGCTTAGGTAAGGTATTGTTGTGAATGTGTCTTATATAAAGCTTTGATAAAGGTTTTATATGTAGTGTGGTAAGAGAACATTGCATTTTTATTTCTTTCTCAAAAAGTCAGGAAATTCATTGCAAAAAACTGCATTAATGCAACAGTTACATTTTTTTACAGCGACAAAAGTGAGGAAATTCAGCATTAGGCTTTTCAACCCTAACTCCTGCTTCTCCCCCAACCCCACACCACCCCACCTCCACTGGCACACACACACAGGCGCACACAGACACACAGAACACACAACTATGGGGAGCAGTAGAAAGCAAGACAACCAATCACAGACAGACACCATAATGCAACAGAAATAACATACAACTTCTTAAACATACCACAACAGGCATCCATTATCATGTTTCACTAACTGTATCACTTGTCCTAGCTGTTGTCTGTACAGAGCGACATGTGTTAGAAGCATTTTAGCTAGAACTACTTATGCGTCTCCATCATCACTTATATGGTAGTGTTTGAGATAAATCAAAGATTTGATAACAATGTGAGGGTATGCTGTCATGTTACAATCATAGCATTATGTGTGAAAATGTTGTGACCTTATTGGTGACAACATTTAACATTATCATGGGTAAATCCTCCATTGGCTATGTTTGAGCAATGATATTTATAAAAACATTATTAAACATATTTTAACATTTGTTTTACACATGGGTCCATTGTATAATTGCAATGAGGCACTCCAGGGTGTGAGTTACTTGAGATTTACCCACTTCTTATATGGTTAAGTCAATCAGCTGCACCTGGTGACACACCACACAAGGCATGGGTTAACCCCTAATAGCCTACATACTGTTGTGCCCTATTGGTTAAATATAGAGTAGTTAGTAATAGATTATGTCGCTAGTCATATTATGGTACTATGCAGAAATGGGCAACTTGGTGACAACATGGCCTATGTCATTACACACAAATGTGCAACTTGGTGTATGATGCCATGTAACAGGCTCACACTCTGCCAAATACATGAGATGTACTTTCTATATCATACTGTTACGTAGAAATGGGTACCTTTCCAAGCTTGATGCAACTAGAGTGGGTCTATACATCTTGTGTTGTCAACAAGTCATGTGTTTGTCTATTTTTTATCATGGTGAGATACAAAATTGAACAGTTAGGTGGAAACATTTGGATATTCTGCTATATGGCAATGGTCTAATTGCTTTTACTTTGTCCCTAGTAATGTGTCTCTGTTATTAGTTATTTGAAAGTTTCATAGAGAAACTGGCAAGTAGGTGGAGTCATGGGTATGGTGGCATTCAGAAATGGTAATGTTCATTATAGCATACTGTAATGCTCTTATGCACCAATAGTTAAGTCACTACGGGCTAAGTACCATTTCCTTGCCAATTAATCTATTTAGGTATTTATATTATTCTGTTATGCATAAATGGTCAAGTAGGCTAACATATCACGGTGCCATCCTATGCAAAATTGGCAACTTTGTAATACTGTGTAGCTATACTATTATGCAGTAACAAGTAATTAAGTGGAAATGTGCAGTATTGTTTTATGGAAAATAACGTTGGTACTGGTGCACTGCTATGCTTCAATTGAAATTGACTATTTGCTAATCAGCAGTAAACAAAATGGGTCTACGCTGCAAAGAACACATGTACATTGGTATCAGTCATATGTTATGTGGGAGGCGGTGCACATATAGGAACATAGAATGGAACACCAACTGATACAGTTGGTGAAACATGATGGATGCCTGTTGTGGTATGTTTAAGAAGCTGTATGGTATTTCTGTTGCGTCATGGTATCTGTCAGTGATTGGTTGTCTTGCCTAGCACTGCTCGCCATAGTTGTGTGTTCTGTGTGTGTGACTTTCTGTCTGTTTGTGCCTGTGTGCGTGTGTGTGTGTGTGTGTGTCTGCATTTGTGCCTGTGTATGTGTGCCAGTGGGGGCCGGGCAGTGAGGGGTTGGGGCAGAAAGCCAGAGTTAGGATTTAAAAGCCTTACGCTGAATTTCCTTACTTTTGTCACTGTAAAAACCCCTAACTGTTGCATTAATGCAGTTTTTTGTAATGAATATATATGTATATATACACTATATTCTTTGCAAAAAAACAGCATTAATGCATCATTTAGGGTTAAAGCACAAAAAGTCAGGAAATGAGACCTTTAGGGTTGTCCCCTACCCCCCCTTTTCATGTACCCCCTTCCTCCACAGACTGAGAGATGAAAGGGTGTGTCATTAGGGTTGTGAGGCCCAAATGTCACCCCATTCCATGTGTAAGCAGGTGGACATGCCACAGTAAAGAAGAATGGGGTGACATTTGGGCCTCACAACCCCAATGACACCCACCACATCTCTCAGTCTGTGGAGGAGGGAGATGCAGAGGGCACTGAACATGTACTGCCTGGAAGACAGGAGATAGAGATGGGACATGATTGGGACCTTCAAAACCTGAAAGGGATAGATAAGGATGATAAGAGAGTCTCTTTAAGCTGAGTGGCAACCATAACACGAGGGGGCATAGTCTAATCTGGAGGGTGGGAGGTTTACGAGGGAGGTCAGGAAGCACTTCTTCACAGAGAGGGTGGTGGACACTTGTAATATGCTGCCGGAAGAGGACATCTTGTTGAAGACAGTGGTCAGCTTTAAGAGAGGCTGGGATACGCATAAGGGAAGGTAATGATCATGGGTAGGGAGGATGTGAGAAGTGGGGAGGGAGGGCAGGGACATTAGCTCAAGCTGTGGACCCTGCAATATTAGCAGACTTTAAAGACCAGATGGTCTTCTTTAAATGGCTTATTCATATGTTTGTATCTTCATTAAAGCCTTGAATGTTGTTATACATATTTTATTTAATTTTTTTTATTTTTAATGTTAGTTTATATATAATATAAATGGCTATGACACAGCATCATGTGATTGATTACCAGTATAAATAGTGGTTGAGCTCCACTATGTGACATGCCCCCTGAGGAAGAACTTGAGGTCAAAGTGCTGTGGCCAATCTTTACAGCGTCCTCCTTTTACTGGAACAAATACTTTTGAGTGCATTGAATTAATTGCCTGTGGTGTTTTCCTGTGAGTGCATATTCCTTTCCTCACCACTCCTTCAGGCCTGCATAGCTCCCTCTGCTAGTCATCTCACCTCCGCTGCATCCCCTTCATCGGTCATGGTCACTTGAGTCCCCACACCCCAGGGGGTCCAGCACTAACCCTACCAGGAGGTCCCCTCCTTCAGGGGGAAGGGAAGAGAATGCGGGAATACCGTGCCCTGGGGCGGGTCCACACAGGAGAAGGAGGAGGAGGATGTGCACTACATGGACAAGCATAGTGGGAGTTAGAGCAGCTGTCATCCAGCTTGGCTGGGGCCATTTTTCTCGTTTAATCCCCTGAGAGCATGATGTGCCATCAGACATCAAGACCATAGCCAACGTTCATCACACCCCCTCCGGTGTAGAGCCCTGCATTGTGCTGTGATTCTGGCCTCCACTAGGTGCCAGCAAATGCCGTGCTCAAACCCCTCCCCTCCTTGAGAAGGCAAGCAGTCATGATTAGAGGTGGGTGAAGTCCATAAACTTCAGTTTGCGTAGTATTTTGCATATTACCTGAATTTCACAAAATACTACACAAGGCGAAGCGAATAACTTTACATCTCGAAGTAACATGAAATTTCCATTTTTTCAGAATGGACTTTGCATTACTTAGCATTTTTTTGGGGTGTTTATTCATTTTTATGTAAAATTTGGTGACCAGGAAAAGCACACTGAGCCAAGGCTCATTTCCAGGTGAGACCCGAAAGGTGAATTTTGCAGTGATTCATGGAATGTAAGGTCACATGGGTTCTATATTGTCTTGCACAGCCTCAGTTCAGTGTAATGTATAATGGAAAGCTGGAGACAGTTTGGTCCCAGATCTCTGAGAATCAAACCAGTTTAAAACCTTTAAAAATACATTTTGCGATTAAATTTTATCTAAAATGTAGTACATCGATTGTAGTAAACCTCTGTGTGTTTATATCATCGAGCATTTATTGATTTTATGTAAACATTGAATGTTAATTTAGTACATTCATTCTCTATACTGACAGACACTGTAGAAGTGTGCTTTGGGGGAGGGCTGGCTCTGTGGTGTAGAAGGGAGATTCATAGACCACAGTGAGAAAGGTTATCTTTCCAAGTGTTAATGACTAGTGTTTTAGTATTTGTGTGTTCAGGTACACAAAGTAATACTTATATTATTTATTTTAAGTTTTCGCTGTTTGGACATTTTTTCGGTTGGTTTAAAACACTGTCTGTGTTGTAGTTTACTGAACAGTTAAAGTTTCTGTGCCTGACTTTTAATCTGTCTGCATACTGTCAATTCATATGCATTTTATTGTGGCCCCGTAAAAGCAGTACTCTGAATTTCTCAGCCTCTCTGCAGTATTTTTCCCCTGCTTCGGTGTAGCTACTGTAGTTCCCCCCCCCCCCACAAAACAAGTTATTGTTTTTGGACTTTTGGACTTTTGAAGACTGGTTAAGGTCTTGTGCCTGTGTGGCTGCATCTCTTTCCTTTTTTGCTTCCCATCTGCAAGAAACTGCAGAAATATAAAGTTGCTGTTGATTTTCTGTGTAATCTTTAAAAAATGACTGTGAAGAGATGGTCATGCAAAGCTGTTTCTGGCTGTGGCACTGCTGCCAAGAAGACTATCAGCAGTGGAAGTTTTTGTGATGATGAGGCAGGTTCATCAGGGGCTTGCAAATCTAACAGTGTTAAGAGTGGTCATGGTCATGGCCATGGCCGTGTTAGTATGCAGCCAAAGGCAACGGTAGTAGTTATGCAAGTAAAGGATTTCTCTGACTATGTTTACACAGCAACATCAGACACTTCAATGCTGGTTGGTGATGCTGTTGTCCCTGCTGGTAGTAAAGTTAGTGATGGGCCTGGAATGGTTGATAACAGTATGAGTATTGGTACAAGTTCAACCTTGGCGAAGTTATCGGGTGGGAAAAATGTGGAGTCCACAGACTTGAGTGTAGTTGATGTACCACTCCCCACAATAGCGGAACATGATTCTTATCATGATGTTGAGTCACAGTCTCATGTCTCCACTGATCTTGAGGTTAGGCCATACAAACATTCAGATGATGATGAAAAAAGTGTGGATGATCATATTGAAGCTGTGACTGGAATATCTCCACAGGACAGCATCCAAAGTGAATTTGTGGATGATGATTATGATGAGGATGCTAGTGACCCAATTTGAGAACTGAACATAAAGAAAGTGAAGGTGGCTGTTGGTAAACAGTCTGTTAGTTAATCACCCCTTCCTAAAAGTTCGGATGTAGCTGTGTCTGTTGATGACCCTGAAGTAATAGTCATTGATTGTTATGTTCAGTCAATGTCCAAGTGTGCACAACACCAGAAATCATGCAGTACACCCCTCATTTCATTGCCGCCAAAACTGCCATCCCATATGCAGCACCAGCAGAGACATGTGAAGAGTAGGGTATCCAAATCCCTAGTTTGGGATTTATTTTGTACAAGACTGAAGTGATGGAACAGAGGCAATATGCAAAGTTTGCCAAGTGCATGTGAAGAGTGGTAAAAAGGGTAGCCATCTTGGAGCAGGGGTCCAGCATGCTCTTCTCAAGAACAGACACATGGCACTGTGGACTCAGCACCAGAGGGAGCTAATGCTGTAGTGGGGCATTCACACTCATCCATCTTAGTGAGCTTAATATCCCCTTCCTTGAGTTTAAGCAGACATGTCTGTAACAGTTGTGAAATAACACTGGAGGATTACTACAAGCATGAGGAGGAAGAGGATTTTGAATGTTCAAGTAGTGGTCAGAGTAGCAGTAATGATCTGTGTTGTAATTCTACTACATCAACCCCAATGCTTAAAACAGGGAAAATAACCCCATTTATTGGCTTGTCACCTGTGCACCCATCACGTGTCAAAGGCACCCCATCCATGGCAGTTCGCAGAGAAGAACCATTTGGCATGCCACATGCAAAACACCTAACAATGCAGCCCATATTGCACAGTCTTTTTGCACAGAACAGCAAATACCCACCAAATCATGTGGTTGCATGTGAACTCAATGCTGCCATAGCTAAAATGCTGGCAACTGACCTTTTGCCCGTCTCCTTTGTGGAGAATGTGGGATTCCAATGCTTTGCATCAAACGCCTGTCCTAAATAGAAGATCTCATCCAGGACATACTTTTCCACCTGTGCTGTCCCTCAGTTATATTGGATGGTGAAAGAGTCTGTAAGACATGCCCTTCAACATTCTGCATCACCTTACATTCACTTAAGCATGGATATGTGGACAAGTTGCAAAACATTGGGTAGTTCCTATCTGTGTATTACTGCACCTTGGCACAGCTACCGGGGGTTGTCTGTGAAGGTGGGATGGGAAAGCAGTGTCATGAGTCAGACTGTGGTGGTAATATCCTTCATGGCATTAGACAGCATGCCATGCTTGCAATGAGTAGTGCAGCAGGGTTGCATACAGGTGAAAACATGCTACACTTGCTACTGACATAAACTGGTGAGTGGCTGCACCCCCTGTCCTAAAAGCTGGCTTCATTGCAAGTGATAATGGATCAAACATTGTTAAATGTATCAACAATGGTGGCTTTATGAGGATTCCCTTCATGACCCACTGATTAAATCTTGTGGTACAGGAGTTTCTGCAGTACCCTGAAATCAAACAAATGCTGACTGTTGCACACCACACCTGTGCCCACTCTACATGCTCTGGAAAGGCCTGTGACCAACTTAGGCAGCTGCAGATTCAAAACACCTCCCTCAGCACTGCCTCAAGCTTGAAGTTGTCATGAGATGGAATTCGACACTTCACATGGCAGAGCGGATGTATAAGCAGTACCAAGCAATCTCCGAGTACCTAGTTATGCACACTGACCCTGACAATTCAGGGGCCTCAATGTCTATGACGACTGAACAATGGTGACTCATGGACTGAATAATAATAATTTTGAGGCCATTTGAACATGCCACACAGGCAGTTAGTGGTGACACTGCATCCATTAGTCCAGTCAGTCCACTGATCTGGGTGCTGAGGAAGACTTTGTTAAATCTGCAGCCTAGTCTTGATGTGGCCAGAGATAGATCAAGCTGTGCATTACTGAAACACATGGTTACGTTATTAGACAGCAATCGCCACATCACCACTATTCAACAATCTCAAGAATTTGGAATAGCCACAATGCTGGACACACGCTACAAAGGAGGCATTGCATACACGCTGGGGTGGGGGGCATGATCAGATTCAAAATCTGACTGGACAGCTGATCTGATTGGTTCATGGGGCACAGAAGTCACGTGCAAAGTTCTGCAAACCACAGCATAACATGGCTGAAGATCACCGTGGGCCGAGTACATCCAGTTATGTGTCTGAGGGGCAAGGTGGGGTGTCAGCTGCACAGTTGTCCATTAATCCACTTTGGGGTGCTTTGTCCCAAGTAGGAATTTCTGATCTAGATGAATCTTGTGAACAGGTGGACTCATCAAGAATTCATGCATCACAGAGCATGGCTGAGGCCTATTTGGCAGAAAACAGGCATCTGATAATACTTGACGATCCTCTGGTATGCTGGAGTGGCACTGTGAATGAATGGCCACTGCTGACATAAGTAGCACTGAAGTACCTGACCTGCTCACCCTCTAGTGTAAGTGTGGAGAGGGTATTTAATTCTGCAGGGGTCATAGTGCGTGACTGTCATACTAACCTATCACCTACAAATGTCAGCATGCTGACATTTATCAGAATGAATGAAGGTCACATACCAAGTAGGACAACAATATCTATGTTTGTACTCAGTCACGCTGATGGTTGTGCTGATGATGCGGGCGAAGCTGACCATCCTGGTGGCAGCGTCAAGTGGTGTACCACTGAGGTTGATGATGCAGTTATGGAAAAAATAATTTCCAAGTAGGTACAACTCTGGCCTTGACAACTGCAAGGGCTACTTCCTTCTTAATGATGATGATGAGGATGTTGGTGATAGGGCATAAAGACCAAAGCTGCATTTGCGTACTTCTTCCAGTTACTTAGAACTGTCATCAAGGCCACTGATTTTCATTAAATAAAACAAAGACCTTTTACGAGACTCGAAATTCTGGGAATTGCACCTGTGCCCAAGCTATGAACCCGTAGCCAGCCACCCTGCTTCTTGAGTGTGAGAGGGAAAGGGAGATGGAACATTGTTTAACTAGGAGTAGCACACTAAGCCAAAGCTTGTTTCCAGATGCGACCCGGGAGCACAAGGAAGTTAAGTGACTTGCTCAGAATCACACAGTATGCACCTAGTTGGCTATGGGATTCAAACCCAGGTTTTCAGATCTGCAGCTCAGAGCCTTAACCAACTGGCTATACTGCTTCCTAGACTTTGTATCTGTGCCAGGCTATGAGCCCTCAGCTAGCCACAGCCTCCCTGCTTCTTGAGAGTGACTGAGACATTGTACTAGTGCCCAAGCTATGAACCCACAGCCAGCCACAGCCACCCTTCTTCTTAACAGTGAGAGAGAGAGAGAGAGACAGAGCATTGTGCCTATGCCCAACCTATGAACCCTCAACAGCCACAGCTACCTGCTTCTTATCACTAATTTATAGTAAGTATATACTAATGTCATGTACTATGGTTTTGACTGGAACTGTGTTGTGAATCCTTCCTTTACCACTTTAAAGATGCCACTGTCACCAGATATAGGCAACTGATTTTCATTTAACAAAGCTAAAAGCCATTGAGGCCTCAGAGCTATTCTCATGTTGCCAAAGACACAGGAATCAAACACAAGCACACTCTACTTACTCACGGTTGAGGAGAAAAATATCTCAATGCTAGGAACATTAAGAAACATACAAATTTTTTTATTAACACATGGTAGCACCTCACCAACGCACACCGTCATTTTGTTTTCACAGGTTACAGACAGTGTAAACTTTCAGTACTATGGTACTCCAACCACCTAAAGGATATCATCTACGGGTAAGTATCACTCTTATTTCCTCTTTCATTTTTATTTATTATTTTCTGCCAGTGTAAAGCATTCAGTGGTGGTGACATACAGGCCAGATAATATAGTTTCTCTTCACAGATGGGACAGGCATACTTCAGTGGCGAGGTTGGACAATGTATTATCCTGGTCCTGAAAAGACATGATGTCATGTAACTTAAGACAGTGGGCCACTGCATGTCACTCACTAAACATGTTGATTTTTTAAGGGGTTTTACTAATATATTGGTATTTTAAGATGTATATAACAGAAGACAGGAACAGCCACACTGGGAAATTAATCTGGTAGTGCAATAAACTCTTAATAATTTCTTCTTCATCTGTTTTCAGGTAAACTTGAGTGCTGTGGACTGCCATCGGCGGTGTCTTCCAATCTGAAGATGGACAACAGTTAGGATATGCTGAAGACCTAGAAAGAAGACAAAAACATTAATGAAACTTGTTTTCAAGTTATGCCACTCCCTCAAAAAAATACTTGGCTTTCATGGCTTGACAGTTCCAATACAGCCATAGTCATCAACAATCCGAAACGTGCAGAACACAAGTGTGCCCACGACCTGAGGGAAAAAAGGTAATCATAAATGATGATATTTCAGTCAACCACAGTAGTAACCCCCACCCCCTAAATACAAAGTCAATGTTACAGTACCACATTAGGTGGCGGACTCCTAACATACAGTGTGTCTGGCGTGTGGATGAGATCAGTATACCCACCACGGTAAAGCGGAATAATTCCATATGTATTATAATGATTCCCTGAAAAGAAATAACATGACAGTCTGCTTACAATACACAAGATTCAGTATAAATTAAATGGCTGTGTCTATGCAAAAAAAATTACAGTGGGGTGAACAATAACTCACCATTGTGGTATGAAGGCTCACACAAAGGGCAGCATGTATCAGTGATGCAGAAGGCATCAATGCAGGCAATGGTCTCACTTGGGACACATTTCAGGCCTTATTTTTCATCTGGACTATTCATGAAATTAAAACAGTGGGACAACAGCAGCAGCAACTGGCATCACCAGGCAATACTCTCACTTGAGAAAGTGAAGGAGGGGAGAAGGGGGACATTCTTTAACCAGATAAGACACACTAAGCCAAAGCTTGTTTCCAGGTGTGACCTGGGAGCACAAGGAAGTTTTTTTTTTATTTATTGAATACTAGGAAACATACCTTTGAGCTAACAGCTCATTTACAAAGGTTCCGCATCAATTACAGGTGGTAACAGGATGACACCAGGTTTACACTTTACAGAAATGCAGGGACAAGAAGAGAGAGAAGGCAGAGGAAGAGAAAAAAGAAGCAAGATTGGAAGTTCCAATGATGACAAACAATTTCCAAGGTAAACAAATAGAGTTTTAACTAAATACAGTACAAATTGGTGCTATAGTCAAATGAAAGTAACAAGTGTGCAACAAAAGTTCATTCAAGATAGCATATTGAAAGAGTTTCAGAGACAAAAGTGAAAGGAGGGGAGATGGAAAGGGGGTATGGGGGAGTTAGAGGGCTGCAAGGGTTTTGGGGTGTTGGGGGAAGGGGGCAGGGAGAAGCAGCTAGGAAGGCCTTGCCAATGAAGGGAGTGGGAGGAGGAGAGGGTGAGAGGCAGGAGAAGGATAGGGTAAAATGCATTCACAGTTGCACTAACAGTTGCTGGAAACTAGGTGTGCCCTCAGAATTGTTTTGAATTGGCCAGTTTAGGTGCAGGACTGAAGATCAGTGTTGAGAGAGTTTAGCCAGGTTGGAGATCTATATGCAAATGATCATTGGCCTAGGGAGGTCCAGTGAAAAGGATCTTTCAGTATATGGCACTTTAGATTTCTGGTATTTTTGGTCCTAGTGTTGGGGAAGGGCCTTGAACCCCAGGGAAGTGAGACCAAGGGTAGCCTTCTTTGCTAGGAGGCGGGTTTGGTATTGACTCCTGTTATCAAAGTTGAGCCAGCCAGTGCAGGAGTAAGCTCGCATGTATGAGTCAGGTAGTGGGCCTGTAAAATCAGTCTGCATGTTTTGTTGAGAGTAACCCTGGTTCTGCACAGGGCTGAATCAGATGCTGTTTCATAGACCACCAGCCCATAGTCAAAGATAGGCATGACAGAGCTAGATACTGCAAGTCTGAGAGCTTCATCAGTGAGACAGTGTCTGTGTTTGTACAGAAATGCCAGTTCTAGGGTTGGCAGACCCAGCAACCCCTCGATGTGTTGTGAGAAGAGAGGTGCTGTCAAGACTGACACCGAGGTATTTAAAGATTGACCAGCTCAATATTACATTATGGTTGTTGTGAATTTGGAGTTTGTAAGTTTGTGACAGTTCTGGGAGGAGGCAGAAAGCATGGTCTTTGTCTTCTTGTAATTAATAAGAAGTTTATGGTGCAGTAACCAAGATTCTACAGCAGAGAAGCAGGTCTGCATATGTTCCCCGAGTGCAGCTGGTTCGGCCTGGCTTGAGAACAGCATTGCATCAGCCTTGTACAGGAGGACCTGGCCCAAGCAGGCCAGGAGGAGGTTGTTCAGAAATAAACTGAAAAGTAGGGGTCCCAATATTGAACCTGAACCCCCATGGTGATAGGACAGGGGTAAGAGATGGCTTCTAGAATTCTTACTTGTTGGGAACGACCTGAAGGGTAGCTCCAGAACCAACCCACAGATTCAGGGGATAGGTTAGACAGGGTAAGCTGGTGGAGGAGCAGCTCATGATTGATTGTTTTGAAAGCCTTATTTAGGTCAATGTAGGTAGCCACTGCTAAGTGCCCATGGTCTACAGCATCATGTATGAAAATGTATGAAGTTAAGTGACTTGCTCAGGGTCACACAGTATGCAAGTGGGGGCTGTGGGATTCAAACCCAGGTCTCTAGGTTTGCAGCTTAGTGCCCTAAACCACTGTGCTATACTGCCTCCAACTTGAGAAACTGTAACACAGTAAACAGTAACCTGAAAGTAATACAGTTTGACAATGAAAGCAGTACAAGCATGTGGTTACAATTTTGACTGATACTTTTTTATTCTATTTTACATTGCCACCTTATCTAATAACATGTATACAAATGATACCCTTCTTTCAACAATTTAAGTATGCAGAACTACATTTTTTTTTAATCTGAATTAATAAACAGAGATCTCATTTTAGTCAGGCTGGCACCAGGTTTGCATCAGTCTTCTTGCATTCTTTTGGACAGCAACTATTTAAGTTCAGTTCCGTTGTTACCACAAATAAGTCGCATAGAGTAGACAGTGCTAAATGACATAATAGAACAGTATCTGTTCAAGAACAGCTGGGAATCTTGATGAAAACCAGGTCACAGTAACATTACAATGAGCATTACTTTTAATATTTCTCATAAAAAATGGAGTAATACAGAATAAAATAAATTGTACAAAGAAGGGTAGAGTACATATACACAAGTTACTAGAAAAGGGGTAGTGTAAAATAGCATAAAAAAAAATTTTCAAACTTGTTACCACATTCTTGCACTGCTGCTTTAATTGTCATGCTGTATTGCATTTTGGTTATTGTTTAATGTGTTGCATATATTTTCTTAGTATACATACCCATGGGCCACAACAACTAAAATCAAAATGCCATAAAATCACCTACCAAGACAATCAACCACCCCCCATAATTTACTGTCTTATGGATGTGGCCTGATTATCCTAATATCTTGCTACATCATTCAGCAAGCAGTATTAGTGTCCACATGTGAAGAATAATCCCTGAAAAATATTCAGAAAAGAGCAAGTATTTTCAGAGTTGTTACTTAATTTAGTTTATTTTTACATGACCGAGGTCTGCAAAATGGCGGACACTGAGTGATTTCATTACAGGTGAAACTGTGGTGCCGCAATGCACACTGCAATAAAAGAGCCTTGAAAAGGGTGTTTTGGCACCACAATTTCAAATGAAATAAAATGAATGCAAACAGTGTTAGCAAAGTTGGTGACCACATGACGTATTAAATATAATAAAGTAAGGAGTAAGAACAAAACAATTTCTATTGTAGAGAGCATAATGGGGTGCAGGGCATTTGGGGGAGATGGGGAATCAGATTTAGCATTATGAGCATCAAGAAATTCAGGATTAACAAAATTAACATTAGGAAGAATATATTAATTGAGCATAAATTACATACTTAGTCTGTATAAAAAAATATTGATGAAGAAAACAAGGAAAACATATTGATGAAGAAAATAAGGAAAAGCAGATTATATTTTTTTGGGAGGGGATTTGGTTAAATAATCATTTTTACTGGGCCTGTGGGGACTGGTGCTGACCACCAACAGTAAGTGTTCTTAACATGCTGATTATTTCATCATTCTAACCCTTAATCCGGTTCAGCTGCTGGCATGCACCCTCAACAACCCTATGGATGGCTTCCAGCACACTCCATAACACAGCCAGGTCAGCATATGTGGCAGGCATTGTGATGGGTCATGCTTGTGGGCAGCTGCGGCAGCCACCACTGCTTCTGCAGTCCTGTCCATTCTTCAGAGATGCTGTGCAAGCAGATGCACTCCCTCTTCAATGGCCTCTTCTGCAGGACTGGCTGATAGCTCCTGCAGCTTTGTCTCCCACTCCACAAGATAGTGCAGTACAAGGTGGGTTCATTGCCCACCTGTGCCCAAGTGGCAGCCCTTGCAACCACGACATACAAGCATTTGGCATAGCTTGCACTTAACTACCTTCAAGTCACCAGGGAGGGAGATGAAAAATTGCCACACATGCAAGCTGCATGGAAGGACCAGGCACAGGCAGTGAGGGGGGTGGGGCACCAGATACTGCCACCTGCTGTGCTGCAATTGGTGGAGGTGCAACAAGTTGCTGCTGCTGTGGTTTCTGGTGCTGTGGTTCCTGCTGCTGCTGAAGTTCAGGCTGTTGCTTAGAATCCTCAGCAGTCGAGGTTGAAACAGTGCCTCAGTTGAGACAAAATTGTCTCTCCAGGCCACCACACATCCAAGGCCCCCACTGTCCACCATTTTTTCCACCTCTTTCCATATTAAAAAAATAATAAATGTAAATCAAAAATAAAAAAAAATATTAGTAAAAGTACTGGTACTCAAACTACAGTAACTAAAACTAAATAAAAAAAACTCTTTTTAACTAAACTAAAGTTTCAAATCAACTCAAACTGGCTGCAAAACTTAAACAACAGAATCAAAAAAAATATTTGTAAGCACATAAAATGCTAAATAGATAGACTTTAAGAACTACTGGAGCATAAAAGCACACAGTAAACAAACACTGCTGACTAAACAGCTCCTTCTCCAAGAAAAGTAAAACTAGTTCACTGACTTCCTGCCTCATTAACTGCCTGCCTGCATCATGTGACCTGAAGACAGTGAGACATGGGATCTGTGGCCTGTTTCTTACTAACTTCACCTTCTCAAACTGTAACTCAGTTACCTTGAAGTGGACAATGGAAAGTCCATTAAATGTGAATTTTGACCTTTTAATGGGAATTTTGCATAGTCCCACTTTGAATTAAATTGAGTTAAATTCACCAGTGAAGTTAAATGTCACTGCATCTCCATCTTTCAGATGAGATGTTAAACCGAGGTCCCATCTGCCTGGATTGGTGGTAGTTCAGGTGGATACTAAAGATCCCATGGCACTTATTGAAAAGAGTAGGAATTTCCGGTGTCCAGCCAAATTTGTCCCATTTACTAAAAATACCACCAACAGCTTAATCTGGTTTAATTTCAGTTGCTTACCATCTGTATCCACCTGCCCCCCACGGTCACCCCTGAAAAGGGACTTCTAGGCTCAGTGGGCTTACGGGTCAACAAAATTCAATAAATAAATAAATAGTCGTGGGACACTCAAGCCATCTCCCTCTGGCCAGCCCTCCAACTCCCAGATCCATTTCTGAACCTGGGTTATTGGCATCGCAAGTGGAAATCCAACTGCTGTGCCAGTGGGCCAGCATTTTTTTTAAGTTAAATATACTTTATTGATTTTCCAGCAATAAACAACAGCAAGAAACAAACAAGGAGAATCATAGTATACACAAAGAAACAGTAATACAGAACAGACAAACAAAAACAAATCCTTCTCCCTAACCCACCCGCTTCCCAAATACCCAGGTAAGATTCCTGGAAGTGCCCCCGAGCCAGTAGGGAACCCTGAAAGTAAGATAAGTATCCTTGAAGTAATATAATAGACAGAGGTAATGAAAAAGGAATGATCCCACTTATTGTTTAATAAGTAACAGCATATATAAAGTCTTCTTATGAGACCTATAAATATGCAGGGTGAGATAAAAAAACTAGCTATGGATTTTTCTACACTATGGGTGGACATCATCTCCTTTAGCCATTCAGCCCAGGTTGAGGCCATGGTGTCCAGCTAATGATGTAAAGTGATTCATTTGGCTACTGCAGCAATTAGTGTCATATGATGTTTCCTGAGTCCCAATAATTGGTTACCATAGTCCCGATGAGGCAGAACTCCATGGTGAAAGCATCTTGAAGACCAGGAGAGAACCAAACTGTTTCTAATGGAGTTCCAAAATGGCTGAATTTTCAAGAGGTCGTGAATTTGCAGAGGTAGCCAATTTTGAAACTAGAAAATGACTCAGCATGGGTGTGCAGGTTTTGCATATGAACAAAATCTAAGTTGAGCTAACAAAGCCATTTATTGATGTTTTTTACCGACCAAGTAAGTTCATTGAAGACTGAGTCATCCCTGAACATGGGATCACATTTCCCAGTAAAGTTACCTGGTAAACAAAATCAAACTAAATTAAATTTACAGAGAGTATACAATACCACAACACTGACTCAGCTTAATGTATTGAAAATCCTTTGAGAATGCTTGGTTTTCTTTAAATACCAGCTCTAACTTTTTATGCCCAGAAGGAAACTTTGAAGCACAAATATCTCAAATGCAAACAAATCCTAACCTTGAAATTCTAAACGGAAATACAGTGAACAACCTTCATTCACTCATTCAAAATGTAAAACTGTTTTATCCTGAAGGCTGTAGTGTGTAACGGCAGGCTGGAGTGAAGACACAGAAGGAGAGAAAAGTTCTTTTAAAACATCCGAAAATGCAATGAACTTTACTACATAAGGACTTCAACACACTGGACAATTAAATAAACAGTTCAGACCATGAATATCTGGAGTGTCTGAATTGCTTCAAGCAATTGACTAGTCAGGATGAGTTCGGGTTACTATAAAATCTTGGCTTAATGGACTACCGCTTCCTATTTATTTATTTTATTTAGTTTTTGTTGACCGGGTAAGTGCACTAGACAAATCCTGCCTATTTTCAGGTACGACCCAGGGGAGGGGGATACAGATGAATGCCAACTGACCTTGAACCAGATAAAGCTGTTGGTGGTATTTTTCGTGAATGAGGGAAATTTGGCCAGGACACCGGGGAAATTCCTCTACTCTGTCGGTAGGGGGCTTTGCCGTCTGCTGCAGAGTCGGTTTCTACCTATTCGATCATGAAGAAGGACATGGAGGGGTGTGGTGCACTGCCTGCACCATCTGTATCTGAAGCTACTGTTATGGAAAAGGTTCCTGATGAGGATATTACCTTAGTGGCTGCTGCGGAGCTCTCTGAGCCTATTTTGGATTGGGTTGTTTTGCCATTGGAAGAGTTGAATTCGGGACCTCCTCCCTATCCTGTGCATGATGCTGTGAGCATTGATATTGCTTTTTTACCTTCTTCGGCTGTTGTTCCTGCGGCATGACCCTTACCAAAGGAATTTCTTTCTTCTATGTTCCGGGGTGTACCAGGAGTTCTTTCGGAGTCTGGCTGGAGTTGTCAGGTTACACTGACAAAGCAGAATACTCCCACGATGGGCATGGCAGCGGAATGCTCAGGAGCTGCTCTAGTGCACACGCCAGTAATCTTTCAGACTGAACCCCTAAACCAGGATGGTGTCTCGACTTTTTCCTTTACTGCCCCTCAACATACTGTTAAACCTGCAGTCCCAAGGAAGGGATGGGCAGACTCGGTTCCAGATGACATGGAACAGTGGTTGGTAGATCATTCTGTCAGGGCGGCGGGATGGGTGCGTTCACCTGTCTCACAGAAATGGACCTCTGGATTTGCCCCAATCTGTATTCCTGGAGTAACAATCACCGCAAAGTCCCCGTTACCTACTCCTGTGCTTTCTCAGTCTGTGCGAGGTTCCTCGGGTGAAGTATCTGACTTACATCTAGACACTGATTTAGAATTAACCCCTGATCCTAAAATTGTTTTTCCTTTACAGACCGTATTACCTCCTCAGGTTTCTAAGTGTCCTGTTTCTTTGCCTCATGCTCTTTCTGGTGGTTGCCCTCTGGGGTACTCCCCCCTTCCACCTTCTGCTACTTTTTTTACCCCTTCTTTGGGGGGTGGTAATGCGACCTCTTCAGGGGGTGATAATACTAGCTCCTCTCAAACGTATGCTTCCTTTTTTAAAAAGCAGGTGCTTCCAGCTAGACGTCATAATGCTGTGCATATTGTGTATAAAGGTGGACTTGAGGTATTTCCAGATAAGGAATATGTGGGGAAAATGCTGATTAAGCATAGCTTGCAATTTTTAGCCACTGAATTATATGCTTTCATACATGTCTCTGGAGAGCGTTCCTTTGATGTCAGCTTTAAATTGCAGGCTGGTCTAGAGGCATTTTGGAGCAGGTATGGGATGGAGAAGAATACCCCACTGTGGGCTCCCTTTGAGGTCATCCCTCTTACCAGACCTGCTCAGAAGTCTGTCACAGTTCTCTTTTGCAATGAGAGTGTCAGTGCGACTGACTTGCTCTTTTTGGCTTAAACAATGATGTACCATTTTGGGAGCCCCTGAGGCTATTTTTGATAGTGAAAGACAATTGTACTGGGGATTGGAAGATTAGGGTTATTCTTCAGGAATCGAATGGTTCTTTACAACATTTGCCGAATTCTTTTTTTTGGTGGGTGACCGTGGTGTTTTATTTTACAAAGGCCAGCCCAAATCTTGTTTTAAATGTGGTGCTCCTGGTCACCTTAGTAGTGCCTGTGACAAGATCTGTTGTTCCCTGTGTGGTAAACTAGGTCATATGTCCATGCATTGTTCCGAGACTGTCAGTTGTAATTTGTGTCGCCTTTCTGGTCACACCTATGGTGAATGTACACAAGCTGCTTCTTCCAAATCTGGTTCTGGGGACTTGGAGGAAGAAAGATTGATGGTAGCACTTGCCCAGAGGGTGCATGTATGGTCTGGGATGCCACCTTGCCATCAGATTCTCAACCATCTTCTGATCTGTCAATGTTGTCCCCTCTTCTGAATTCCGTTCTGACCTACCTCCTGTAGTTTAGATGGCCCGGGAGGCTCCTGCATCAATGGAGACTGCTGAGCCCTCCCGTATCTCTTTAACCCTTCCTTTACAGGACCCAAAGACTTTGCTTATCCCTTCTTTTCCTGCCATGCCACCACCTCCCCCAATGACCCGGTCATTGACTGCGAACAATGGGTAAGACGCCGCTGGAGTTGGAGACAGCCAGCCCCCAAGGTTCATAAAATCTCAGAAACCCAAACTTCCAATCGCTTTCAACCATTGCTTTTGGAAGCTGATTTTCTGGATAAAAGCTCCGAAGTCTCTTGGAGAGTTCCCGTTGTGCTGATCTCTGCTCTGATTCTGAATCTAGTGAATTAGGTGATGTTCATGAGAAAATTGCAGGCTCCCTGAAAGGGAAGCCTGACCTAAAGGGAGGAAGAAACGGGCCTCTGGTACTGGAAAATCTAAGTCCCTTAAACCCCCTTGATTTCTTTAAATGTGTCTTTCCAAACAGCTGAAATTTTTGACAACTAATGTCAATAGTATTAAAAATCCACAAAAACGTGGTGGAGTCTTTTCCCACTTAATGTCCTCCTATGCAGATGTTGTTTTTCTACAGGACACTAGATTGCACACAGCCCTTGAGGTTAGCCATGCTAAGCGTGACTGGTACAAGGGTCCTTCTTACTGGTCTATGGATTTGGGTGCATGTACTGGGGTGGAATTTTATTTAGTTTACCTTTTCAGCTTATAAAGCTGATTGATTTGGTGCCAGGAGGGTTCTTTGTTGGATGTCAAGATGTGTGACACCTATTTTCGTTTAATTAATATTTATGCACCACAACTAAAAGCTGATAGGGTGGACATTTTCTTTCAGCTTGGCCTTTTCTTTCTCTGCACAATCTGTGCTTTGGGGTAGTGACTTTAATTGCGGTCTCATGCTTCAAGATCGTGGTAGTGGTACCTCTAACAGAAAGATTTTTATGACATGTCAGCTTTACAATCTATAGTTCACTTAGCTCACTTAAAAGATGTTTATAAGTCACTCCACACTAGGGGATACCTACTTTTCAGAGGAACACATGCTACCGAATAGACTTTTTCTCGGTATCACAGTTCGGTACTAGCTACACAGGTGGACTCTGTGGCTTATTCTGATCATAAGACTCTTTCTGTGATAGTAGGGGCATGGGAACCCCCTCACGGCCCAGGCCTTTGGAAATTTAATACAGTATTACTTTCCAGGGGTTCGTTACTCCAGCAGATATTATATTTGATTGGTGGAAAAAAGACTTTGTTTCAGTTATTTGATAATCCTTTTCTCTGGTGGGATAGTCTTAAATCTGATTTGAGGATTCTCTTATTATGTGAAAGTAAACATGTCTCGGATTCCGAAAAGTTGACATATCAGAAACTCAGACAGCAGCTGCAGCAATTGATGAGTTTAGCATATACTACCAAAAATGATTATGGGGATCAGATCTGGCTTATTAAGCAGCAAATGCAGGCATTTCACGAGAAGCAAATGGCATCCTTGACTATGCAACAGCGTTTTGGTACACAGGGGTCTTTGCTGGAGGTTTGCTCTTTTCTTAGTTGCTCTTCCAGAATTCAGCATAAAACCATGTCAGCAGTATGGGATTCTGATATGTCAACTGCTACGAAACAATTGGATATTATGTCAGTAGTGTCTAAGTATTTGTGGAGGCAGTTTGATACACAGCTTAATGATACTACAGCCTTCTCCCACTGGTTTCCTTTTTTGGACATTCCTGCCCTCTCTGGGTCTGCAGTCACTGCCCTTACCTCAGCTATTTCTCCCACAGAGGTCTTGGAGGCAGTCGCTGCATTACCCAAACGGAAGGTACCAGGCTTGGATCGTCTTCCCTCAGAATTATATGCATTAATTATTCCCCATATTTTTCAGGAATTGGCCCAGGTTTATAATTTTATGTTATATGAGGGTTATTTTCCCATTCACACAACTATGGGATTGGTAACCTTATTATATAAGAAAGGTGCTAAGGAAGATTTAAATAATTGGAGACCAATATGCTTGTTAAATGTTGATTTTAAAATTCTTATGAAGATATTGGCTCTCCGCTTATCTGTGGTTGCATCTTGTGTAATTTCTAGTACCAAATCTTGTGCTATTCTGGGCAAGGTGATAATGGACCAACTTTTAGTACTGAGGGAAGTTTTTGAATCCAGCTCTTTTGCTTCTACCTCTGGCCTGCTGGTATCTTTAGATCAGAGAAAGGCTTTTAATTCTGTGGAATATGGGTTTTTATGGATGACTGTCCACCGCTATGGTATTCCAGATTCATTTATTGCTTGGTTACAGGATATTTATAATTGCATCTTTATTAAACTGTTGGTAAATGGGGTTTTGGGGCCTTTAGTTCTGGTAAAAAGGGGTGTCCCTTAAGTCCTTTATTTATTTTTGTATTGACCCTTTTCTCCAGTTATTGAATGATATTCGTTTTTTTAACCCGTTCTGATTACTGGTCATCATGCCCCATGGACTGCCGCCACTTAAGCAGATGACATTTATCTACTTCTGAAATCAGAAACTGATTTAAATAGGGTGCTTGAGTTTTGTATTCTTCATGGTACTGCTTCGGGTGTACATTTGAATAAAGACAAATGTGTCCTTAAAAGTTTAGGATTGGCTTTTTCTGCCACCCATATGGCTGGCATACCAGTGACTAAGGGTCCTATCTCTATTTTAGGGATTGCCTTTGATACTGGTAGACAGGATCTTGTTAATTGGGATTCAAAGCTTGCACAAGGGAAGGCGTTGGTCGATGGTTGGAATAAGTATCCTATGGGAAAGCTTAAACGGGTACACTTGATAAGGACTTATTTGTTGCCTTTATTTTTATATGCGAGTATGATTTTCCCTCCCCCAAAAGAGTGGGATGCTACTCTTTCTGGTTTATTTTTCCAAGCAATCTGGCGTAGTAGATTGAACCCCATTAAACATAACATATTGTACCTCAGGGTGGCGGATGGCGGATTGAACATGATTAATCCGATCCTAATTTTGTTTATTCAATATTTTTTTACTAATCTTCATCCTATTTTAGTCAGCAGTTTACTGTTTGGTCACCTTTTTTCCAACATCAGATTTGACTCTGGTATAGTGGTTGGTTTTCAGATACAATGAAAGTTTTTAAATCAGTTCCCTTCTCTCCTGTTTATTATAGATTTATTTTTGTGCACCTTAAAAGTTGGAGTATTACATCTCAACTTTTATTGCATCATTCAAAAAAATTACTGTACTCTGTAGTGCAGGACAAATATTTTCAGGAGCTCATCACTCTGCCTTTATGCCCCCATCTTTGACACCTGATGTTATGCATTGTTTTGTAACACCGAGTGCCTTGTAAATTTTGGGATGTTCAGTGGCTATGTTGCCATGAAAAGTTGAATATTTAGGCTAATCAGAAACATAAGACTTTAAATGAAAGGTTTGAAGTAGGTCTTAGTGTTTGCACAATCGAGACTGTTTCATTTATTTTTTACATGTTCTTTTATTCACTCCTTTTGGTGTTATGTGTCTACTTGTGGAACATGTTACCTTTTCAGACAGTTTCTTATGAGACATTGATTTACGGTACCTATGGCAGAGAATGGTCTCCTTGGGACTCTGGTACCTTATCTGTGTTATTCTCCATTATTAAATGGTATATTTGAAATGCTCATTGTTTGTTCACACTTCAACAAAAAGTGCTGACATATGATGATATTGTGAGGAGTGTTTGTAAGGAAATGCGTTGTTTGTATTATAAAGAAAAAGCTCACCGAACTGCTATGTATATTCAAACCGTATGGCACAATCTTCCTTGGATAACTGATTCAGATGTTCCTGTTACGTGAAGTAATGATTTTGTGTTTTCTTCTTGTTTTTGTATGAGCTTTTTGTTATGATGATGTACAGTACTTAATAAAACAAAATTCCCCTACTCTTTCGGTAAGTGCCATGGGATCTTTAACATCCACCTGAACTACCACCAATTCAGGAAAATGGGACCTCGGTTTAATGTCTCATCCGAAGGCGGCACCTCAAGTGCAGCACCCTCTCGTGCTGCACTACAGTGTCAGTACTGGGATATTCACTCAAGTGCCAGACATGGGAACTGAAGCCACAGCCCTCTGATCTCCCGGCCTCAGAGGCGAGTGTGCTACACTGAGCCACATTGATATGAGTTTATCTAACCTGTATATCTATGAAGACCAGGTACCTATTGGCAGACTTGTAGCTATGAATTTTTGGGCACAGGACAACTCACTTTAAATGAGCACCTGTTTTGCAAATCAGCTAATGCCATGGGTAATTACAGGTCCTAAGGTGGGAGTGTCTTGAACTCGAGCCCCAGATAACATCCACACTCCCCCCCTCAATTGCTGTGGCTTAGCTACTTGCTTTGTTGTGACAGAGGTATTCCCTGAGTGGGGCTGGGCAATTTCTTATTGCTGCAAATAATATGCAGGTTGTATGATAGATTAATAATATATAGGTGCATTGCTTTACTTTACCTGTGGTTATGCAGTCCATGTGTAGTACATGTTCTTTTTTGAGGTGTCGGGTGGTATTGTGTGCCTCACATATTGATTTTTTTTTTTTGTTTCCATTTACAGTTCTCTAACATGTTATGTCTATTTGTTTCAACAGATTACAGATACTTCTTCACAGACATCTCTGTGTTTTACCTGATCAAACATAAGTGCTGCTGTTTATCATGTTTTTTTGATGTTCAGCTGGTCAGCAACTGACGATACATTGTATGATGATTTAAGATGTATTTTAATTCAATATTTGTCAGACTGTTTATTTGTTGGTTCTGCTGTGTTAAGTAGATACATGAGTTTGATGCAGTGGATTATGATATTCTATGGAAACAGTAATGTTTTAAATATTTTTTGGAGTTGTCGCTACAGCACACACTACTGACCACCACTACTGCTAGCGAGATAATTGAAATAGTTAATTGAGGCAAATACAAATATTTAAGGAAAATTAGACAATCATGTGGCACATTCTGACTGTCAGTGCTCTATGGTACTGTTGCCTTGCTTATGATAGTTTATGCAGTTGGAGACAATACATGGTATTAACTATTATAGTGGTATATAGCCTGTCATTGCATGTTTGTAACAGAGTAGTTAGACAGTCCCTGAGTCACTGTCCCTATGTTTTAGAAACACATATTTAGTATGTTATAGACCTTGAATTTGATTATTAAAGGACACCACATCAGGTCTGAATACCTAGTGTGTGAAACAAGTATTTGCCAGGCAAGCCAAGTCAGTGAAGAGTATATCTATTGGTTTTCTAATGTGTTGCAAATATGCATACAAAAGGCACATATATCTATATATATATATATATATGTATGTAAATATTGTTAAAGTTTATACTTTCCATGTCACTATTCTGTGTCGCTGATCAGGGGGGGGGGAATTGAATTGTTTGAATAATGCAGTCATTGAAAATTCATTAGATGTTATAAAAATGCATTTTTTTGTTAAGGAACAGAAACAGATGTAAGATGATGACACCATAATATATAGTATGTTAACATTTTTGTTCTAAAATGATTTTTTTTTTTAGAGAGGAAAAAATGCCAAAATCCTGGAGTGATAGAGAGGTGCTGCCCTTGTTCAGGCTATGAAGGACAATGCCAATCCATGCATTGTCATGTGGGTGACTAACCTGAGCCTCATTCACACCTGGGGCAAGGTAGGTTATTTATTTAAAGATTACTATTTTTTTATTGTTAAACATGTAAGCAATTATAGTTGAGATGGTGGACATTATTAGGAAATACTGGACTGCTCACGGTTGTAAGGAGGCCCAGTGCCACAGGTGTACGGTATTATAGCATCTGGAAGGCCCATCATTTGTCAATGATGTCCATCCTGGAGGGTATTACTTCACTTAGGTGATGGCCCATGACAGAACGTTGTTCTGTGAAGAGGCACTTGGAGTGGTTCTTTTTTTAATTGGCTATCTATTGAAAAATGAATGCCCAGCTTGGAGGCTGTGTCAGACAATGAGGTTTAAAAATGGATTTTTTTCCTTTTTCTAAACACCAATAATGACAACTGTGGATATACGCCATTCAAGTATGATTGGGTAGGAGATATTCCCTTGGTAGTAGCTCTCATTATATTAAGATGTGCAAAGTGAATAACTTATTCTGTAGTTAAACATTGTCTTGATGTATGAAATGCACATAAAGATTAATTTTTATGTTGGCTTGTGCGCATTCGCTAGCAACATCATGGGACAGTGCAGGTCTTGGGGGTGCGGCTGCTGTTGGGTGAATGCAGGGCACGCATCAGTAGGTCGTCCTCATTCCCAATCACTCATGCCACTGCACTGCCACCATGCATACATAATGGGGTGAGCACTTCAAAGCAAGGTCTGCTGCAATCATCATATCATGGCGGTCCTTTGCTTGAGCGTCTTCGCCGCAATTATGGCCATGGTCAGTGTGTGGGTGGCCGCCTCACCTTTTTCGACATCGAGGTGCTCAGTCCCCTGTCGGAAACCTCCCCTGTGTTTGTGTGCCGATGGGGAGCCACTCCCCATCGGCATCCCCCTTCTGCAAATGTTGAATGCCAAGGGGGGTGCCCAATCCCCCTCAGCTCACACCCCCCCGCTTTCTTTGCATGCCAACGGGGAGACAACTCCCATTGGCATCACCCCCAACTGTTGGCTTCTGAGGGGGTGTAGAATCCCCTCAGGTCACACTCGCCCCTTTCTTTGTTTGCTGGCGGGGCGCCCAATCCCCAGCTGCATTACCACCTCATTTTGTGCCAATGAGGGGACACACCCCCACCACAAAACCCACTTAGGTGGCATGCTGGGAGCCCACCCCAGCGTGCCAAATGCCCTACAATGGGAAAACTGTCCAGTGACGGTTTTCTTTTTTCCACCTAGAAACCAAACCGTCCTCGTAGTCTAGCTCTCACCTCCCCCACCGCACCACCCACTGCACCCTGCTCTCCTCACCCCCACCTCACCCCATACTTACCTCTGGACTCCTCGTGATGATCTTCAGTGGACTGGGAACCGTCTGCACTCTTCAAAGCCAACCGCGAACTGAGAAATGCCGGTAAGCTATAATGCAATGAATAGGGTTTTCAACTTTGCTGCATATCTCAGGCATTTCTTGGAATTTTGGCACCAAATTTTCAACATGGGGTTTTTGGGGCCCCTCCTCATGAATTCTGTCACTGTCATGGCGTTAATCGGCCTCGAAAGGTGATTTCGCAGTCACTGTGTGAAATCACCTTTCGGGACCCATAAACGAAATGACAGTGCCAGTGTTCATGAGGTGGCCTCTCAAAAAGCCTATGTTCCAAATTTGGTGGAAAAAATCCAACAAATGCCTGTTTACGAGCATGTGTTGTGCAGTTGCTTAGCAGGCTTGTAACCAGCGCGTGCTTGAATATATTAAAGCGTATTTTCAGCATTGGCAGTTTTGTGCCCTCCTTGTGAACAGTAGAGCTGTCATTTTCACATCCTGCTCAAAATGTGTTTCCGCACTTCCAGCACACAGTGCGCAGCCACTGTGGGAAATCAGTGTTTGGGCCAGATTATGAAAATGACAGTGACACAGTTCATGAGCAGGCTCCTAGAATGCCTATGTTGAAAATTTGGAGCTGATACTCCATTAAATGACTGTTTTGTGGCGTGGGTTGGCAGATTGCAAACGTACTCTTACGTTGTGCATTTGTGATATTTATACTCTGGATTTTCACCATTGCCATTTTACACACCTCTTGATGAACTGTACAGCTGTCACTTCACATATCCTGCCCAAATGTTTTTCTGCACTTCCGGTGCAGAACAGCGTGGTCGCTGTGCGAAATCACTTCTTGGGACACTTTCAGGAAATGACAGTGACACTGTACATGAGAAGAGGTGCTAAAATGCCTATGTTGAAAATTTTGTGCCTAATGCCCACAAACTGGCAGTGCTGCAAGCATGCCTTTCATATTTCCCATGCACCTTGCAACTCCATGAAATTTCATATATTTGTATGCCACATTTTCAGCACTGGCATTTAATTACACCTCCTTATGAACTGTGCAGCTGTCATTTTCATCACCTGCCCAGCATGTTTTCCTGCACTGCACTAAAAAACGCCCACAGGGACACCCTAATGCCTCTCACTCTCTGCAGGGTGGGGGTTGGTTGGCATCAGTTCAATACTTGACTGCCACTCCTATGCTGCATCTCTCTAACTCCTGCACTGCCAATGGCAGCAAGCCAACATTCGTCATTGACAAATGCTTGTTAAGATTTATGGTAAGCCATGGAGACATTTCTGTTTGAGTAGTACAGTGTGGTAGCTAGAAGACTGTAACAAGTACAAGAAGTATCCTTTTACAGTGGGACAGATTTGATATTTGGTGAACTAAAATAGTGAAAAGCCTTCTGTGTGAATATTGTTTGATCTCCGAATGTGAAACAGATATTGTGACACTTTGTTAGTGACAGCTGTAGTTGTGTTTTTTTTTTCTAAATGTACATATGTTAGTAGTACAAAATGACTCGCATTACTTTTTTTTGTGTTTCTGTGCAGGTTAGTCGCACCTTGGGGAGACCAGAGATCGTAAGATCACCTGATGAGTGTAGGAGGAAGTGGAAGATTACCCGCCAGACATTTTTCAAGGCAAAGTCAGCGGCGGGTGATATGAGCAGGAGTGTGAGGGAGTGGTACAACATAGCGTATGCAATGTAGGAGGAAGCAGGGAAGCCTGAATTTGATGATTGTCACCATACTTGTGAGTATATTTAACTAATGGTCCTAATGTAAATATACAGGTTCATTTCTTCTATATGATATTTGTTGCCATGTCAGTAGATGCCTCCTTTGATTTTCTTTTAATTAGGTATGACAAATGTTTTTGCCTGATTTAATCGTTTATGGTAGGCTGTGTGATTGTCCTGGAAGTTCTCGTATAGTAATGCAGCTTTCAGACACTATTTAATTGCAACAGCCATTGACTGTAGATTCTCATTGCAGTGATGGGGCTATTTTGAACTAATAGGCAGACATAAACATTTGTTTACTGTCTTAAAGCTACATTATGAGACTTGTGTACTGCTATGGGAACATATTACATTTAGAAGACATGCCATTCAGTTACCTTTAAAATATTACAGTTTCATGAAGTTTGGGTAAATGAGCTAGAAATATTTTTTTTTAAACTGCTGTTCTGTGGCACACTTTCCCTGTCAGTCCTCGTGGAGGTTGTGCCTGTGTTTCTGACTCACGGATTTACATTTCTGACATGTAAAAGTACTCAAAATAACAATACTAGTCCTGACACAGTTCCTTGTGCAAGTAATTTATTTATTTATTTATTGAAATAGTTTCACCAGGAAAGGCACACTGAGCAACAAGATGCTCATCTCCCGGTGTGACCTGGGGGGAGGGGGTACAAGGGGGTTGGATAACATGCAGGTTATCAGCTGAGCAAATAACAGAGGCAAATAGCAGCATATGGATACAACTGCATTAAACTACAAGCAACAACTCATAGGAGTACATTGGATATTGTATGGAACATATAACAATTACCTGACATATAGCAGCAATACAATGGAAAATTTAGCACATAGTAATATGCAGGTATAAGCAATAGGAGACATAGAACTAAATGATGGTGCCGGGTCAAAAAGGCACAGGACAAAAGTGCATGGGTTGGGGCTATATGCCAGCATTTATAACAAAGCTAAGGCAGCTGGTCAGGCAGTGGGAGGGAGCAACTGGCGCATGGCCGAATCAGGTACAGGAGCAATTAGTGGTGAGGAAGTTAGGTAGGGTGGTAGAAAAAGAGTGGGCAGAGGAGGAATGATGAATTTGAGGTGGGAGATCATTCCATAGCTTGGGTAACTGGTGTGAGAAGGCAGCTTGCCCTGCAGTAGTCTTCCACCTAGGGATTGATAGTTGGCGGTAGTCGCAGGATCTAAGATAATAGGCAGGGGAGGGGGCAGCTGAGAGAATGGAGAAGAGGTAGGAAGGGATGGTGCCAAGCCATAGGTTAGATCCATATTTAGCACAGTGTGAAATGCGGTGGTTTCTGAGGGATGGTAGTGCCAGGGAACGGTAGAGGTCACAGTGGTGGGTAAGGGGTGAGGCATTGAAAGCAAAGTGGCAGAAGGCATTAAAAAGTGTGTTCCGCTTAGATAGAGTGGACTTAGGGGCTGCACCATAAACTACGTCACAGTAATCAAAGGAGGGAAGTATCATCTTCTGGACCAGTTCACATCAGATGGGAGGGAGGCTACGGTTCCTATAAAGTGCACTGAGCATGGGGCCTAGTTTTTTAAATAGCATCAATGTGGTCTGAGAAAGAAAGATGGCAGTTGAGCCATACCCCCAAGTAGCGTAATGAGGAGACATCTTTGAGTTTTGACCATCCAGGGTGTGGAAATAGGGAAGGGATGTGAGTCTGGACAGGTGCTGTTGTGTGCCAAAAGTCATCGTGACAGTTTTTTTTTTACATTTAGGAGAGATGGTGAGAGTTGAACCATTGTTGTACTTTGTTGAAGTTGGCTTGGAAGTTAGTTTGTACCACTTCAGGGTGAACCTGAGGAGAAGAGTACAGTGTCATCTGCATACATGTCAATTTAGGTAGTAGAGCAGATGAGCAGTAAGTCATTTAGAATATATAGAACAGTATGGGTCCAATAACCACCCCTGGGGAGACACGGCAGTTAAGGGAAGGGGAGGAGATAGCATTTGCGACTCTAACAGACTGGCTAGGACTGAGGCACGAATGGGAGCCACCTGTACCTCAGTCTGTGGCTGGCCGTGGTGGTGAGAGGAGGGCTGAGCTGGTCTCTGGCTCTATTTGTGGGGGATTGTATTGCTGAGTGGGGGCATCACTGCCGGGTGGGGGACCACTAAACTACCAGGGAAAAATTATTTATGTAGGTTTCATGGGTCGGGATTGGTGCAGGGGGGTGTGGGACCACTAGACTACCAGGGAAAAATGATTTATATACATTCTATGGGTCAGGAGTCGTGCGGTGGGTGGGGGCCAGTAGACTACCGGGGACAATGCTTTATGTACATTTATGGGTCAGGAGTCGTGCAGGGGGTGGGGAACCGCCAGACTGCCAGGACAATGCTTTCTGTACATGTTATGGGTCAGGATTCTTGCAGGGGATGGGGGGATCACTAGACCACCAGGTCATTCTTTGATATAGGGGTCTAGAGGGAGTCGGGAATCATGGGGGAGGGGTGCTGCTGCATTACCGCCAGCCTTTTCTCGGTGGTATTTAGCACCATGCCACGCCACGCCAATGCCTGTAGTGCAGCACTAGACCTTTGAATATGCCATGCTGCTGGCATTCATGGGCGCTGCTAACCCTGCTCCTGCATACTATTACCTATTAGTGTCGGACTACCACTCAGCACCGTGCTAATAGAGTTTGAATATTGCAGCCTCACGCAAATCCAGCGCTATTCCAGTGCTATGGTTTTGCATTGGGTGCAATTGTTTGAATATCTGGCCCACTATAGGAAAGCAAGAATGGATGTGGATTTGTTGGACAGAAATGAACTGATGAAGTACACAAGAATGTTCAACCCCACCCCAGGTGCCTGATTGTGGCAGGAATAGGGTCAGTGATGGAATCACTGAGTCAATATGTAAATGCCACGTTAAACAATTTGTGCCACAATTGAGGTCCTATATTAAGGACACTAAACACGCCTTGGTATTTTTAGGAACTCCACATCAAGTATTCGGACCTTTGGTCACTCTCTACATGGAGGCCCTTTATCCTCATATCCTGCATCAGGATGGGTTGTTGGCTCTTGGCTCCTATCTTGATAAAGGAGAATTTGATTTTCAATAGAAACAATGTATTATGTATTTAGCGCATAGTGAATTGGAAAAAAATGCATTTATGTTTCAGGGTAATGTTAATCTTCAGATTAGTGGCACAGCCATGGGGGCATCATGTGCCCTCAACTTTGTGAATTTGTATATGGGAACATGGGAGGAGAAATATATTTATGATTCTGATGTGAATCCTTTTTATCAACACATTTCCATTTACAAATGCTGTACTGATGATTGTTTTTTGATTTGGCAAGTGACAGAGAGTGAATTGATATCTTTTGTGGATTATTTGGAGTGAACCAATAAAAATTCAAGCTTTACGGTAAATTTTAGTTTGGCTAGTATATCTTTTTTGGATGTTCAAATTAGAAAAGATTTAGACAGTGGGATCAGTACTACACTGTTCTGCAGACAGACAGGAATATAATACATTTAGCCAGTTCTTGTCACCCTAGACACATTCTGAAATCCATATCAAGGGGGTAGTTCATATGTGCATGAAGGAACTGCTCCATGGTAGTTGGATTCTAACATTGGGCAGATGATGTGGAGAAAAGGTTTTAGCAATGAGGTTATGGAGCCAGTGATGTGTTGCTAGCTAGGGAACATGCTACTATGCTCTCTAGGCAATAATTATTGGCAGAAAATAACCCCTCTACGCCTCTCCAGACTATGAGTCCAAATAATCAAGAGAGGCTTAATTTTGTAACCACATATTCCAAACCAGATAAAAGAATTGAGACGGTGCTAAGGCAAAACTGGCACATTTTGCAAAATGAGCCTACAATATCATCCTATGTAAAGGATTTTCCACGGATGGTTTATACAAAAACGCAGAATTTGTGCTATAGATTAACAAGTAGTTACCAGTCAACGTATAATTTGAGAGGGTTAAATGAGTCCCAGATGTCTTCCACCTCCTTTACTTCTCTCTTCCTCTGAGCTTTCCTTTAGAAGAAAGGTGCTCGACAGAGTCCACATATACAAATAATTGGTTACCATCTTTTCTGCCAGGTTGACATAAATGCCATAGGTGCAAATACTGCAAATATATACACACTGGGAAAAGTTTTAAAAATCCAGCAGATGGAAGTGAGATTGGTATTCATCAATTTATTACTGTGATTCCCATTCTGTCATTTACCTAGTGCACTGTCAGTGTGGGGTATAGTACGTTGGGCGCACTAAAAGAAAATAAAAAAGAAAAGAGTGGGTAAGCACATTAGGGTGGTTGCCAATATGAATTTGAAATATGCTACTGCCCAGCATTCCCATTTTAGTTCTGATCCACACTGCATAACTGGATGATCATGGGAATTGATAAAGCTAAATTGGAACCTCAAGGGGAGATTTAAATAATGTTTTGGCATGTAAAGAAAACTATTGGATTTTTAAATTACAGGCATTTTCTGCACCAGGATTAAATGACAAGATAGAGATGCAGCACCATTTGTAAAATAAAATCTAGTGGCAATGTAGGCTAAAACCTACTTTAATATTCATTTGAGTTACAAATTAACCTTTGTCTGATTTTATGGCAATGTAATTAATGCAGCGTGTAATGTTTATGTTTCAATAAGATGTTCGCACACAGTGTTGAAAAGAAAGGAAATAAATATTTTTTCCTCCCCCCCCCGTTACATCTTTCTTATTATGTACAGAACTCAGGTAATATTAATATATAAGAGTTATTTATGAAAACATAATAATGCTGCATTAAGTTAAGATTCTTGTTTAATTGCAGTAGTGTGTCATAGGAAATCAGCAAATTAATGCTATTAAATTATTTAAATTAGTATCACCTGATGGTGGCACTATATAAGTATTCAATGTTGTATAGCACTTTTCTTTTGATAAAGCGCAGGTGTGTCTGCATGAAACATTGAGTGTTTTTGACTATGTGGTTTTTGGTGTGAGGGTATGCTGAACTTAAATAAAAGACTATCTGCTTTTTTTTTTAAAGGCATTTGTCTAAGTGTTAGTGTATGCCAGAGTTTATGTTTTTGTTTCAAACTGGTACTTTGTGCTCCACATACCCGAGTAGCAGCTCTGTTTTTCTTTTGTTGAAGGCAGACAGTAGTCAAGGAGGGTGGAGGAAGCCATGGTCCCAGATTACATGTACACCTCTACCCACTTGCACCATCTGAGCATTCCACAGCTTCTGGAAGACCACAGGACAGGAAAGGACAAAACACAGACAGAGGTAAAATCAAGCAAACCAGGCTTCAGAAAGCCCTGCCTGGATGCCTTGATTATCACCTTTCACTCCTACTGGTAAGCCTTTCTAGTTTGTATGCTCTGGGTTGGGGGATGGCCTTCCCCTGTCTGATCCTACTGCAGGGGGAATCCTCAGGTGAACTTGGCTGCCAGAGTGGTGGGAAGAGGGATAGCCAGAGGCACCCAGGGACAGGACTGATTAACCACCTGGCCTGGCTACAGGATAAAAGTATTTCTTAAAAAGGGCAAAATTAGGAGGTTAAAATGAAGAACCCTATTCAGCCTTAACTATAGTGGAGCTAACATGCCATTATAATATATATAGTTTCACACAGTGGCACCAGTGAGGATGTAACACAGTAATGCTGAAGTATCTGGCTGATGCTCCTGGGTGACTTCAGTGCCTGGATCAATGACGAACTCTCACAATTTGGTCAACACTTCCTCCAGTTGATGATATTACTGGGCCTCACACAAATTGTTATAGCTGCTACTCATAAACAGAGCCACTCACTTGACCTGGCTTTCCCCAGGGGATCGAGGCATCTGATGTGGGGGTAGAACCCATACGATGGTCCAACCACTACACTGTGAGATTCAATATTTGCACCCCACTCAGAGGCCTGCCCCTGTGGAGACAATCAGATACCGCACTTTATGGGATTTGTGACCTGATGGCCTAGCGGCAGTGCTTGACCTATTGGAATTTCCTACAGCAAGCAGGGACCCAGAGGCTTTGGTTCTGGCCTATAATAAGGCCATTACTACAGCTCTGGATTCTGTTGCTCCTGTCTACGTTCGTCCTCTCTCCCACCGCCCTCAGTCCCCGTGGTTTGACGAGACCTTGAGGGAGCTACAGTGATTAGAATGAAGTTTAGAGCATTGCTGGTGGAAATCTGCCCTGGAGGTTGACCATCTTAGACTGCTAGAGCACTATTGACTCTACCAGTCAGCAATCTCCTGTAAGAAGGCAGAGTTCCTGTCTGGGGAGATTGCTGCCGCTCAGAACTGACCAGCTTAGCTCTTCTGAACCATAGACAGGCTATGCAGCCCAGCCTGTCTGCAGGTTCAGAGAGCCTTTTCACAATTGGAGTGTAAGGAGCTTGCTCAATTTTTTGCTGATAAGGTGGCTGACATCAGGGCAGAGATTCGATCAACACACTCTATGGCAGTTGCTGATGATCGGTGCTTTGCCATTGTCCCTCACTTCTCTTGGAGTACCTTCGACCGGCTGGAGATCATGTATGTTATGCAGATTGTCCAGGGTATGTGCCCTATGTGGTGTAGTTTAGATCCAGGCCCAACATCCCTGATCATGGGTTGCTGCGATATTATCAACCCGGTCTTGGTACAGATAGTCTGGTGCTCCCTTGAGTTGGGTAAGTTTCCTAGCTCCCTAAAGGAGGCAGTGGTGACACCCCTCATGAAGAAAGCTTCTCTGGACCCAGACTGGCAAACTACAGATCTATCTCTAACCTTCCCTTTGTGGGGAAGGTAATTGAGAAAATACTGGCTGTGCAGCTGCAGAACCCATTTGACCATCCATAGCATCTACAAACCTCTCCAATCCAGTTTTTGAAAGAGGCATAGTACCGAGACTGCACAGGTTCAGGTGCTCAATGATCTCTTGATGGCGAGAGATAAAAAAAAAAAGGTCCCTCCTTGTGCTTCCTGATCTCTCATCAGCTTTTGACATCATGGATCATGGGATACTGCTTGAGTGCCTGAGGTTCATCTGTGGACTGGCAGGCTCAGTCCTCAGATGGTTTAGGTCTTTCCTCACTAACAGAACACAGAGGGTGGTGTCTGGGATTTACTCCTCCAACCCACTCTCTCTGTCATGTGGGTTCCTCAGGGCTCTGTGCTGTCCCACATGTTATTTGCGGTGTATATGCTGCCCCTCGGAGACATTGTAAGATGGTATGGGCTGAGGTTTCACTGCTATGCTGATGATACCCAGCTCTACCTGTCTTTGCACCTGACCAGGATGGAGCATTTCAGTTTTTAATAACCGCTTCACTGAAATCCTGGATTGGATGAATTCAAGCTAGCTGAGGTTGAACCCAGGGAAGACTGAGGTGATGGTTCTGGATCCAGGATGCTGGATAGTGGGGTCAGGGGCAGGTCACCTCTTGGGGCTTTTCCTGGGGGTTCCCAGCTCCTGACCTCTGTATGGGTGCATGACCTAGAGGTGATAGTTGACGATGGGCTGACACTATAGAACTCTAGAGTCGTCGTCATTAGTCATCATTTTACCATCTGAGGTACATCGCTAGGATCAAGCACTTTGTTCCATCTGGTGCTCTTCCTACACTGATCCATGACTTTGTGACCTCTTGCCTTGATTATTGCAACTCCCTTTACTTTGGGCTTCCGGGTTAATATCCACTGCCTGCAGCTAGTGCAAAATGCTGCAGCCCGGGTTGTTGACTGGGACTCCTGGGACTTCCACATTACACTGGTGTTGCATGAACTGCACTGGCTGCCAGTTCAGTGGTGGATCACCTTCAAAATCAGATTACTGACTTATAAAGCCCTATGTGGACTTGGCCCTGACTACCTGAAAGAGCTTCTGTCCCCTTATCACCCTGAGTGATTGCTCCATTCAGCAGACGAGGGGTTGCTAGAAAATTCCAAGGGTAGTTTTAAAATCTTCATGGGCCTGTGCTTTCGTGTACACGGCCCCAGCCCTTTGGAATTCTCTACCCCATCTGATTCGGGAGTGCACAACCCTGGGGGGGGTTTAGGCAGGCATTGAAGACTTATTTGTGGAGCAAGGCACACTGTGACTAATAAGATAACTTCTGGATTTTATTATGTATTTATTATTGCTGTTTTTATTTGTTATTTTATACTTTGTAATGCGCCTTGATATTTGAAAGGTGCAAAATAAATAAAGATTATTATTGTTATTATATCACAAAATGCTGCAGATGCTGCAGGGAACATAATAATTCAATAGTAATTAAGCCCTTTTTTACTGCAGTATTTTGGGATATGTTATTTACTGAAAGTTATTGCAGTGCATTGTGGCAGGCTCTCCGTGTAAATATATATATATATTCTTTGCAAAATAAAATCGTTAATGCACCAGTTAGGGTTCTGGTTAATGCCACAAAAGTAGAGAAATGTGTTGTTAGGTTTTCCAACTCTAACTTGCTACTCCCATCCTGTAAGAGGCAAAAGGAAAATAATGTTAGGATTTTGGGTCTCCGGAGTCTTGGTGAATTAGTGGTGGAGTCTTCCTTGAGGTTGTCAACCTAATGCTTATCCCTCCCACAAGCCTGTAGCCTCATGTATGAAGCAGAAAGTACAGCTCCCAGCCAGTGCCTCATGGTGATACCGTCTTCAAAGGCAGAGTACTATGTCTTGCCACATGTTGCAAAAACAATCTGTTGTAACTTTCATCATGCAGGGCCCTTTTGGCCCTATGTGAAGAAAGGAGATCACATCTAATGTTGTTTGTTCAAGGAATGGGGTGGGCGATAGGGTTGACAATCCCAAGAAAGATCCCACCACTGATTCACTAAGTCTCTGCAAACCCCAAACCCTAATGTTTTTTTTTCCTTTTGCTGCTTGGGTGTGGGGGTGCTGAGTTAGGTTGGAAACCCTAATCCAACATTTCTCTACTTTTATGGTGTTAGCTTGAACTCTAATTGGTGCATTAACTAAGTTTTTTTGTAAATAATTTCCTTTCTTTTTGAGATACTGAAACTATATCCTCATTCATACAAGTCCCTTTGGGACCTGTGTGAATAGATGCAGAAATGTAGGGCCCTTTGGGCACTGCACCAAGAGAAGACGCCATCTGCCTATGGATGTGCAGGACCATGCAGCAATGGATGTAAATAATTCTTGGGGCTGTGTTGTGGGCTGCAGAAGCACAGGACCCTCTGGTCCCTGTGCTTCCATGTGGATGCATATACGGATGCACTGGGCAAAGAGTCAATCTGTCAGGCAATGCACAGAGCCTTCTGCCATGCATGGGGCAGTGGTGCAGGGCCCTATGCCAGGTGAAGAGCTGTCTCTACTATATGGTACCTCAGCCCATGCTCGCAACTCTGCAGCTTGCATTCCCTCACTGGGGGTGCTGCATAACAGTGCCATTTCACCACTGTCATCCCATGTAGCTGGGTCACTGAGCTCACTGCTGAACTCAGGTCACTGGCACAGGATCACAAAGGATACCCACTGGGGTGATGACTGTCATTACATACAAAGTTTATAAATAATTATTTATTTCATTCTTGATTCCAAATTTTCAAAATAGTTGCTGACTGACTTCTTTATAAACACGACATGTGGCATTTACAGTATATTGTTCAAAACCACATTTTGCACCACTCATGTGAAAAAACATCTCACCAATGATTTAAAAAAATACTACTGTCATGGTTATGAGGTGCTGAGGAAAAAAATGCTATTTTGAAAGTTTTGCATTAAAATATTGAAAATTATTGAAGTGATGAGTGCACATGGAAATATTGCAACCTTCAGTCATAACCTGGGCATTTTACCATATTTGTACACCAAGGTTTCAGCATATCTTTCTTATTACGCTCTCCCCCCAACTCATGAACCCAGTAAGTGAAAATATTCGAGTTCCCACTGAAATGTCGTTCCATGCCAGAGGCATGACAATGTATTTTGGCCAGGATTTGCAAAATTACCTCTGTCACATTCATTTGGTGGTGTAAAAATGGCTATGTTGAAAACCTGTGGTAAAATATATTAAATTACCAAAGTTATGTGTAAAATTTCTATGCATGCTCATAACTTTGTTATTTTATATATTAGACCTTAAACTTTCAACATATCCATCTTATGACACCACCTAATGAAACAAGCTAGAGACAATTTTCAAATCCTGCCAGAAAGGTGATTTCAAAATCATCTTTCAGGAAACATTTGCATACTTCTGCTGCCATTGGTCATGAGGTGGGTTCCTAAAAAGGCCATGTTGAAAATTTGGTGTAAAATTATGCAAAAATGACAAAGTTATGAATAAAAGTTGGAAACCCTAACACCACATTTCCTTACTTTTGTGGCATTAACTTGAGCTAAAACTGGTACATTAATACTGTTTTTGTAATGAATTTATTTTCTTTTTGAGACAGAGGATTTGTATCTTCATTAACACAGGTCACTTTGGGGACTGAATGAACTGATGCAGATATGCAATGCCCAGGTTGCCCTGCACCATGGAAAGAGTCCATCCATATTTAAGTGTGACAAAGAATTCCATTTTTGGCATACAAGGTAAATTGTAATTATGCAAATTTTAGTGTCATGCTTTAGTGTTGCACTTAGATGTGTGACACAAAAATGATTTTGACCCTACATCATGAACGTGGTCAACCAGTGTTTTTAAATACTGCTCAGAATGTCATTTCAAAGAGTGACTGAGAAAGCACCATTTGATCTGTACTTGAAAATTTCCACCATCCTTATTCATGAGGCAGGGTGATATTAACAGTCTGTTCAGAACTTGGGACTAAAATATTGTACAGTAATTGGCCATGTTTTGAATATAAGTATGTGAGACACAAAAACAGATTTTAATGTCACACATTTTAGTGTTACACATTTAGGTGCAACATTAAATCTGCAACACTAAAAGTTTTATTGTTGCATATTTTAATGTTGCACCTAAATGTTCAACACTAAAATTTTCAACTCATAACACAGAAATCAGCCATTTTGGTAAAATGACAGCCAAAGAACCAAAATTGAATTTCTGTATTGTTTTGGAAAAACAAACAACTAAATGTTTCGCAACAGGTTTGGTTTGGCAAGATTCAAGTGCTTGTTTGTTATGCTTTTCAAAATCTTAATTTTTATGAATTTTCAAGGTTTTTTTTATCAAAATGGCAGCAATCATGACCTAAAGATTTTTTTTTTCTTTAAAGGTAAAACATTAATTTTGCAAAAGGTAAATGCTCATGAAAGGTAAATTTATCTTTTGTATCAGAGGGTTATCCTCAATCCCTACTGAGCATGCTGAGAAAAAAACTTAAAAACATTATGGGCCAGATATTCAAAGCTTTGCGCTGGGCAAAAAATGTTTGCGTGGGTTTAGTGTGGGATTAGACCGGGTCTGCTATATTCAAAAGGCTGAATAGTGCAAGCAAACTACATTAGCGCCAGGCAAACAATAATTATATGCAAGGGACAAAGTGAACATGAATACAGGTGCAATGAGATATTCAGCGACTAGCGCCGTGCTAAGTTGTTTAGCGCGACTTAGCGCGACCCATAGTGCGGTACAAATTACCACCCAGGAAAAGCTGGTCTTAACTCTGGGCAAACAGCTTTGCATGCTTTGCGTGGTGCTATCTCAGCATTAGCGTGGCTTGCACAGCCCTAACATATGAGTATGACACTTAGAAACTGCCAGAAATGGAGGACGCATGCTGTTCACTGATGACACCACCATTATGCCATCAGCTGATACCAGTCCAAGCCAAGCACAGACAGTGATGGGTGATCTGACCCACAGGGGACATCATGGTAGTGTGGGCATATAGCACACACCTGCAGACCATACATCTGTGGTGTGTAACATATGCCAGCACACACATGCAGCACTGTGGGCATGGTGGCCAGTGAGGGGATGGTGTATGGGTGGCCAGACCTCACCACAGCCCATGTGTGGCCACAAGGCTGGGACACATCGCTCAGTGCACATGGTCCAGTAGTGGGATTATGCCACCACCTGTGTGCCTGTTGGATCCTACATGCCCCCCAAGCCACCTACCACACAACTGTACAGATGTCACAGCACTCACTGCCGGCTATGTACATGACACTGTGTGCATCCCATGTCACAGGTGCAGCATCTGTGGATCACACAACAGCGTGATAGTACTGTCCACTGTCAGTAATTACCTGCAAGCTGTGCCTGTCACTGTGTACAGTGCAGTGGTCATTACTGCCCTACATTCCATAGGCAGTGTAGTGTCCCACACACTACCAGCCCTCTAGCTACTGTAGTGTCTGCTGTGCACTGTAGCATGACCTACAGTGTGAAGGTTGCATGCAGCACTACCACCACCACCTGTGCCTATGCTGTGTTGTCCCCTGGGGTACGATATGCTATGCTATGCTGTACTGTTTACATGAAGCCTGCAGCTATCATCATGCACTGCCTGACTGACCTACAGGTGGAGCTGCGGTCAGATCTGGCCAGCCCCTGTACCTCCAGACTGACCTACAGGTGGAGCTGTGGGACCCTGCAGTAATGCTGTGCAAACTGCATGCAAATCAGGGCATGTCGAGATGCTAATGTGGCTGTTTGCCCAAAGAGTAAGTAGGCTCATTTGCATGTCACTTTTGAATATGGCAAAGTTTAGCGTGGGGCAAACCTCTTAGCTCTGTGCTAAAGCCACGCTAATGGTTTGGGGAATATTATACAGTTTTGGTCACTGTTTTTTCATGTGTGCTGCTGCCTGCAGCTATACTGGGTCCATGCATTTGCCAGAACACACATTGGCCACTTAGTTCCTCTCTACCTACCCTCATGTCATTGTGCACTGTGTTGTTGTTGTGGTTTGCACTTCCTGGTTGCTGTATTCAGTGCTGTCTTATTCCAGGGCTACGTTTGACCTGCACTCCCAGCCCAGTTTGCATGGCCTCATTCCAATGCTGTATTCAGAAGCAGTTTGCCCTGGGCTATTCCTTTTGAATATAGCTTGCTTTGTGCTCCAGGCTAAGTTTGCACACCAGGCAGTGCTAATTTAGCCCAGGGGCAAACCTCTGAATATCTGGCCCTATAGCTCTAGAGCCAATCAATAATTTTTCACAAAACTTGTAAAGGCACTACTTTGGCACATGATCTTTCTACCCTGAAAGTTTAAAAAATGCCATACTGTCTATGCTGTAGGTGAAAGCGAAGAAAGCATGTGTAACAAAAGCCTAAAATATTTGACATTACTGCAAAAATGATACAACTTTATGTCTGAAGCTTGATTAGCAAAAGTCACAAAACTGCCTTTGTCTTGAGAACTTGCTTCCCGGAAAACACCTGCCAAACTGGGTGCAATTTTGTTGTATATCCCCAAAACATTAAGGTGTAAAATTAGGGGTTTAACACTGAGCATGCCACTCAACCGTAACTATGCAGGCACTACTATTTGTCTATCTTTTACCTGTCTTTCTGTCTGCTTGATTGGTGGGGAATGCAATAAGGGCAGCTAGAAACATTATTTATCTATGTGTTTGGAGATTGACCTTGGGTAACCTCATAAGCACTATAAGCCATGAGTGAGGTGACTGAGGACAAACTGCATGAATATATTTCAGTACTGGGTCAATATGTTGCTGATGAAACAGTGCATCAAGAACCACGTGGTCTAAACCATGGAATGAATTACAGTGACAGGGGTATAAGGGGTAAAATGAAACTACCATTACCCCTGTTGCTCACTAGGATCTAGAAGAAGGACTGAAGAGGCACGTGTGCTGTTCCTGGTCAAGCTGCTTCCATGGTGGAGTGGCTAAGGCAGAAGCACCTGGTACAGTGCAAACCTGAGGATAGGGGGTTGATTTCTCCATTTCCCAACATGTTTTTTTTTAAACTAAGTTCCCCACTTATGAGTATTCCACTTTCCTCTAGGGCCACACACCCCCCTTGGAGTTTGTTATTTTAGTTTAGAAGCCCCTTTGTCTGGGGTTGTTGGCAAAGCCCCTGCATGAACAAAGATTTTATTACTGTTTCCAACAGTGTGTGCTGTTGTGGTAAGGTCAGCATTGTCTCCCTATCTTATTTTGCCGCACACCTTTTTGTGTGCGGCATTGTTGTTTTGCATGGAATCATCCATTAAATAATGGCCCCATACTGCATATTTCATTGCTGCAATAGGGATTGATTAGAGTAGTGTCAGTAGATTTATGTTTAAGTGCCATTTGTTTAAAAAAAGTATGCAGTGGACTTTCTGGAGGTGAGGCCATATGTTACTTTGCTAGATGAAGAGGTTACAAGGGGTTGTCATGAATGCGAAGTGTGTTCAATTGGTGAAGAAAGTAGAGTTTTGAAAATTTTATGTTCATAAGGCAGCTGCACTTAGCAAGCAAGACAAAATAGCCCTGGAATCCTGGCTTCACTTGAGATTGACTGCTAGCTGGAGTTGGATAGCTGTTTTTGAAATCTGTTCAATGAGCTCTGGTTACTGCAGAGAGTGTGAGTGCGACTGTAGTTCTGGATGCAAAGGAGAAAATAATCAGAGGATTTGTAAAGTAAACAAAGAAAAGAAGAATTATTTATTTAATTTAGTTGGCTGTGGAATATGAGGTTGTGCCACGGTTCTGGGAAGCTGAGAAGCCCAGACAGCTACAGATGAGTGGCAACACTGCAACCAGCAGAGATGAGGACTCCAAGTGGGACTGGAGTTTGGTGCCAAAGCACAAAACATAAGGTAGTGTTTTCTTTTTCCATGAAATGCTCATGCTGAGGATCTTTTATGAGATGGTTTAGAATGATTGATGTAGTGGGGATTGTATTTGATTTCTGGAAGGTTTTGTTGAGTCAGGGAATTGTGTGTCTATGTGTCTGGTATGGGCAACAATGTGGGTAAAGTGTTTCCAGTGGGGAAGGGGCAGCCAAAATGATGAGATACTAATTATAATAATAAAATGACGATGGTGAGGTTACTATGCAAATGAAACTGGTCTCTGATTTGTTAGTTCAGTTGTTCTGATAACTAAATTTATCAGGAGCCTTCTGTGTCTACATCCATTGCATAAATACATACTGTGCTCTCTCCTTTATTCACCACCCTCACTCACCATGACTGTGAGCTCCTGTCCCATTTTCTAGAAATGTTACCTACCACTTTAACCACCACTCTCTATTATCAGCCACCTTCATTTTTCATCCAAAATTTACAATGTTCAGAGGCTGGCAGGTAAAAGATGGAGCACTGTAGATACATATTATTTGCAGAAGACTGCATTAATGCACCAGTTAAAGTTCAGCATAATCTCGTACTGTAACTCCCCCCCCCCACCTACCGCCAGGAAGCAAAAAGCAAGACCTCACTAGCAACCGTAGAAAGCCATCATTAAGTAAGGCAAACAACATACGACTGTTTCCAAATGACACATGTAACAGCAGTGATGTGCTACCTTTGTAGATTTGTGTCTTTGGTATGTACACCACAACACATAGACACTCACTTCTGGCTGCAGATAGAATCCATGATATGAAAATCACAACACTGTTTCTGTGTGCAGAATCTCAGGCCCCTGCAGCCACAGATACAAATCCACAACACAAAAATTACAAAGGTTCTTTTCACTGAAAAAGCTCAACCTCCTATGGTGCAAGTGCTTCTGTAGCCACAGGTAATAATCCACAATGCAACACATTCATTTAATTTCATTTTAATTTTTATACTGAATGATCTGTGGGCAAAGCCCATTTTCACAGATGACCAGTGTAACAAAGGCAGATAGTATATACAAAAAATACACATTGTACGAAATACAAAAGACAAATAAATATGTACAATCATATAAAAAGTCAATTATAACATTTACACTCCTTAAAATTGTCTTAAAACTGAACATTTTAGAATAGCTAACAATTATACTGGGAAGCTTGTTATAGAGAATAATAGAAGAGAAGATTATTGAATTAAAACTGACCTCTGGTGGCAGAAGCACAGGTGACAGAAAATCCATGGTACTAAAATCGTAACAGCACTTCTGTCTGCAGAAGCACAGGTCCCAAGGGCCTGTGCCTCTTTAACCGTTGGTGTAAAACATACATAATGAGTTCTGGCCCAGACCAGATTCAGGCATAGGCAACATAGGAACTGGCCCAGTCCCCCAAATCCCCAAATATATTTAGTATATACTGTACCCTTTTCTTACTGCCTGCCTGAGCTACATTTTCTTTATTTGTTTGTAATGGACTGGGCTGCTGAGCAATCTCAGCAAGGCAGAAGCTGAACTGTGAAGTGAATCTCACCACTTGATTAGGAGGTTAGTACAGCTGACAGTTTCAGGGGCTATAGTCAGACTGATCTTCAAGATGTAAACATGCCCATTTCTTTGCCTCACAACCTCTTATATCACAAGTGGGAAGAAGTGGCTAGAAAGAACCTTGCCTCCAGTTGGTTTTCCTGATAAAGAGAGTGACTGCTGCAACTCTTAAATGGGGGCTCCCTGCAGTAGTTTGCTCACTACTTGCCTCATCTTGAGCATTTAAGGGGGCATCTACTGCATCATTTATATCAGAACGTTTGGATACCCAGCAGAGCCTGCCTATTGGACAGCCTGTTCCTGGTTTCAGGCACCTCTCATTAGCAAATGGATGTTCAGTGACTTGACCTTGCCTGGGTCACAGAGTATATAAGAAGAGGTTGTGATTCACAAATCCAAGTATTCTGAGTCTACATGTTTTCCAGATTCTTGGCTTGGGGCTATAGCCACTTGGCTATACTGCCTAAAGTATTAATTAATGTTTCATGTTCCTTCACTGTAAGTAGATTATCATTGTTAAATGCAATTCTCCTCTTAGGAAATTGGTAGGGTCTTCTAATTGAGTTTGGGTCAGGGCAATGAGTGTCACAAAAATGATCAACAGAGTTATTAATAAAAGAAAAAAGGGCCTGAATTTTCTAAGACTTTTAAAAATACTATATTGCAATTCGCAAACAGTATGGCTAAGCCTGATCTTTAATACCACCTACCAAACCACATTTTAATGACACAAAGTAGCTAAGAGACTACAGTGCTATAGAAAGGTTTACAATGCCATCAGGGGCAGCATCAGCCTTTAGAGCATATATGTTTACTTTGCAGGTAATTTTACATGTTATGGAGCTATGTACATACAGTACTACCTCTCCATGTACAATTGCCTGCAGAATAAACAAATGGTATCTAAAGGCAACTGCTAATCCTGATCTTTATGTCTATCTGTACCACTGCAACTCTTCCCTATGTGGTTTTGTTGGTGTGTCTGTATCAGGAAGTAAAACTGTACTTGCAGTAAGTAAAGTAGTATAAGAAAGGTGACAATCATGTATGCTGAGACTAGTCTTGTACCTACATTGATCCCTTGATTATCCACCAAATGTTTGTACTAAATGTTAGCTATTCTTTTGCCCCTTTTTATGTCCTTCCCTTGATTATCCCCAAATGTTGCTTGTATGAAAATGGGTGGACAATCACTGTAAATTATCAGACTGAAATCAAACAGTATGTGACACTTAGGAAAAGGAGAGGAAAATGGTCTGCACTATTGCTATCATGATTTTGAGCAAGGGGAACAAAAGGGTAGGAATTTTGATTTGTATTCTGTTGCCTGTAGCTCTGTACACACATAGTGCCTTACAGTCTGTGACAGAGTTCCTTTGTGGCAAAAGTGCATGGTCATGCAAGAGGAAACCTAGATTTCTCTTGGGCCTGGGGCTCCAGGTTGCCTTAATCTGGCCCTGCTTCTGGCTACAGAAGCGGAGGCCCTTATGGGGCCTGCTCTTACAGAGCTACATATAGATATTCATTTACTATGGGATCCATCAGTGTATCAGGTACCTTCCCCTACCTTCTTAGACCAGCAAAAAATATCTGTTTTAACTGAATATAAGCTTTAAAAGGTAACATTTTACTTTTTTTTGGAGGGGGGAGTTCTACCACTAGATAATTTGATATATCATTTAAAAAATTCTAGGTATAACTCTGAAATCATGACACACATTTCAACAGTACTTCCATCTGCAGAAACCGAGGCCCCTCTGGGTCTGCCCTTCTGCAGCCAAAGGTACTCATGCACACTGAGTGTCATACATACACTGCTCTGGCTGCAAAGGCATAGTCACCTGTGGGGTCTGTGCTTCTGCAACCACAGATACAAATCCATGAAGGTAGCACATCAGTGCTACTGCTTTTTGTTATCTAGAAACAGTTGTATGTTGTCTTACCTTATGATGGTTGCTGTGGTTGCTTTTGTAGTCTTGTCCTTTGCTGCTAGGGGTGTAGCAGTGGGAGTTAGGTCGAAACCCCAACACCACACTTCCCTACTGTTGTGGTGTTTAGTTGAACCCTAACTGATGCATTCATAAAATTTTTTTTGCAAATAATTTCCTTTTTATTTGAGATAGTGGAATCATACTTTAGGAGCTAATTAATTAAATTTAGTGATGAAATGTATTTGGTTGTCCTGTACTGAATTAAACATTTTCTGGAGTAAGCAGATCCTCGCTATTCTTATTACGGGCTTTTTGATAAGTCTCTGCTAGCAGGGAGGGGTTAAAGCTCCTGATCACAAATCCATGGTGTAGCTCATCTGCTTATTTACAAAAATGTATGCTCTTAAGAGCAATTGCACCAGATGATGAAAAATTGCCTGGTTGGCATGCTTTTTAGGAAGTATTTATGGTGGAAACTTTAAAAAATGAGTAAGGTATTCCCAGATACAGGTTCATGGTAACTTTCAGTTACAATATTACCATTGGTGCCAAATGACAAAGTGAGGTCATGGAAAGAAATTTGGACTGGATGAGCCTGTTACATAAATTTTAAATTCCAATCTCATTTGCTTCTTCCACAGTGCTACCTCAGATACACATCACATCCTCTATACGCATAGGTCCACAGGTCTGTCTTGTAAACTGGAGTGTTGGTCCAAATGACATGTATTACCGGTATAAAAGTACATTTTTACTTACCTATCCTACCTACCATAAAGCAATCCAGTGTGTACCTGATCCTGTGGAAAATGAGTTGTGCCTGGGATCATGGATGATCACCTTCACCGCAAACCTAAACAAAACTGGCATAGAAAGGACCATGGATGACCCCATTGCAATCCAACACATTTGCAAATAAAATTTGGAGTCAAAGTAAAAAAAAAAATACAGGTCAGGCTCAGGTCCAGAGCCTCAAAGATGAAAGCAGGAGAGATAAATTCCTCAGCCTGAAAGACTCCCATAAAGTTGCATAAGACATTAAGTTCCAGATGATGTCTGATACTGGTACATAATAACACCACATCACTCATGAGCAACAATGAACCAATATCATTTTAGAGTGTTCCATCTCTTTAAGAACTGCCACTGTATCCCTCAAATGATAGAGTAGTTTTACCGCCATTGTTTGAAAGAACATATTTAAAAAGTGGCCAAATGTTCTGTGAGTGAACCAACACTGGGCACTATAGGTCATCCAGGTGTTTTTGGAGGGTCTTAATGAAGCTTTGGCAAGGTGTAAGCTGTCAGGACTTAAGCAATATCCTGTCTAAGAAACTGTAATTCCTGCTCAGTAATGATGCAGTGCCTTCAGTAAGGAAACAATTCAAGAATTCATCAACTCTCATCTTATACTGAAGATCCAAGTAAAATCAGGTTTTAGCTGATGATAACTATTCAAGTCAATAAGCTGGGAAAGGGCTTCCACCAGGTCGTAGGTATGATCTAAAACAACTTTCAATGGTATTATATGGTGTAGCAAGCAACAGCTTAATATGATTGTTCAAAATTGCATTGATCAAATGCATCATTTTCTATATCAGGACTTGTTGTTCTGCACCATTGTGCACTATTTTTGGAAGTTCCAAGTGTTACTACTGTACCTGTCCACTCTTATCTGCCTGTTTAATAACAACAGAGTCCATGTTCTGCAATTCCAAAATTGCTTGCTGCTCTACTTCAGTGATGTTTTTGAAAGCTCTGTTTGGTTCAGTTTTCAATAGCCCATCCACTTCAGTGCAAACTAATTGTTTGAAGGTGGAAATGGCCACATAAAGCAATTAGTACAAAATGTATATATATTTTTTTTAAGTTTTGCTGTGCTTTTCTGAACTCTACTAAGGTGTTAAATCCATCTGCAGTCACACTAGAATTTCATTCCAGGGATGTATGAATGCCAGCTGTGGCTGAAGATTACTGCTCTACTACGTGTTCCACTATGTTAAATATCATGTTGCTTCTGTTAACAATTTTTATTTTAGTTTATTTCTTCTGAATATTTGCAAAAATCCACTTGTAAGGTGAAATCATCAATTGGAGGGTCCAGAATGAAAGAAATTCCTTTGGTTGGGGTTCATTAGGGCTGAAGATAAGTTGATGGAGGACAAATTTACAACTTGACCCTGACCCTCAGGTAATGGGGCAGTTTTGGTGTACATTGGTTAAGCGTTTTCTTTTTCTTTTGCCCCTTCCCCCAGCCTATCCTTGTTGTATAGTTGTTGCTTTTTGTGTTGCCACTGGCAACAACCTTTGCATGTTCTTGCTACTTGAATATAGCAACAGATCTTTTTGCTTTTTCTTGTGTGAAATCCTGGGGATTGATTTCTGAAAAGATACTATAGTGTATGGGAGATTGCTATTGTTCAAGGAATTCAATGAATTTCTAGTTGTTGTACCCTAGTAGTGACATCAAATTGCCATTGTACCATATTGAGTATATCACTACAAGGGTAGAACAACATGGAATGCCCTTGCTGTCCTTGTCGGCTGCACCGATCACTCATTTTTCCCCTGTCAGTTTCATCTGTCACTTCTTATGAGAAAATGAGTGATCAGCAATGGCTTTTGCAGTGTTTTTAAACTCTATTTTCCTGTGCAGAGTTATCCATACATTATAAAAGACAATGAATGGGCAACAGTGAGCAACAATGCTAAGTTGACTTCTCAAGGTTGTCATGACAACCTCTTGAAGCAAACACAGCATTGTTGTTCACTGTTGCCCATCCTTTATCCTCTATGTATAGAGTTAGTGGAAGATTCAGTGCCCGTGTTATTTGAATCTGAAGGGTTTTTTTGTGTGTCTGCTATTTGGCCACTGATTTCTTCTGTCTCTAATTGCAGATATAATATTTTTGTCTCTAGATCTGCAACATCTCTGTGTGGTGCTATTAGTTTCCAACTGATAAACGTGATGCTCTTTATAGTCCATTGAATCACAGAGGAACTTATTTTATTTTCTTAATATTGTTTGCCTTTTCATGGGACATTTTTTTTTTAAATTTTTTACTGAGTTCAGTGAAGTCCGATTAACTCTCAGATTTAAACAGTTCTTCCTTTGTTGTTCCAATTTCTTTTAACATTTGCTTGTATTTCTCACTATCTTGTTCCAAAAGAATTCGAATCAGAGTAAAGGAACAAGTGTCCATTAACTGTAGCTTCCCATCTTTAACAGTATACTGAACATCTTTAAAGAAACCCCCTGGAGCATTGTCAATACCTAGCTAATGTGATACCATTTTTAGAGTGCTGGCATGTCTTTTAAGCTCATTCTAGCATAATATCATTTTGATGCTGTAAGTTTGAGCCTTTCAAGATTTTGGACAATTTCCCATAAAGTGTCAGCTAGGTATGATATAAGACTGAACTCTTTAGATAAAACACTCCCTGCTTGCTATCAGCACCTGATATACACTGCATCCCAGTTTAAACCAGTGGTCTGTTCTCCATGTGGAAAACGTTCTGTTCCATTAACCAGTAGCTCCATTATTGTGTCAATTATGGATTCAGAGTCAGTGCCCAACTTCAGTTTTCAGCTTAAATAGGGTCTCTGTAGCCCCTCTGGACATACCCCCTGAGGAAGAAATCGGTTACACTTAGAAGCACCAACGCTGCTGTCAGCACAGTCCAGTTCTGATTTTTTTTGCCACAATAATCTCCTCACTTGCTACATTTTGATTGCACAAACAAAACAGGGAACTAACACTTCCCAGACTCTGTTGCACTTAACCTCAAGCACAAAGCAGGTTTTCACGGTAAAAAAATTAAACTTATCCAGCTGGTAAGAATAAATGCTTTATTCAAACTTATAAAAACAGTGCTTTTCAATAGTGCTGGTAACCATGTGTTGGTAAAGTGCAGAGTGCTGCAGTGGTGGGAGAACTTAGTGAGACTGCATTAAATCAACATCGCACTGACTCTCACAAGGCATGGTAATCAAAACATTCCAGCACTCTTACCTCAGACATATACACAGAATAGAGATACTGTTTTTAAAGTAACATTTTATTAAAATAAAAAATAAGTTGCCACAGGACTAGCAATCCTTTGATGAAGGACACAGCTATATCCAAATTGAGTCAGGTAATTCTGATTGCTAGCCCTGTGGCAACCTCTTTTTTTATTCAAATGAAATGTTATTTTAAAAAGAGTATATCTGTTCAGTGCCTTTGTCCAAGGTGAGAGTGCTGGAATGTTTTGTTACCATGAACTTTATGTTAACTGAGCACCTTATCTCTTGTAGGGATCAACCAAATATTTTCATTTACTTACAGAAAATACTTGTTTATCCACCTACTCTTGTTAAACAAGAACTATAGCCATCACTGTTTTTTTTTTTAAATCCTCCCAACCGGATTTTCAACCAGTGGGACTGTGTGACACAAATGTAGGGATATCTGGTCCCTAAAACCACATCACTGGTACTAGCAACCAGATGTAACTCTGTGAAAAGATGTGGATGGCAAAGTCTTCTTCTACCAAAAATAAAACCCTGCTAAAATGACATAAAAATTGATGTCAGGGACACTATACACAATAACAAATAGGGGACAGGCAATTCTGCACAACCAGTGTGTCTAATTAGGGATCTGATTCCCACAGACCTCTCATGTGTCACTCTCAAGGTCAAAGGGAATCAGAACCCTCTGTGGTACAACACACTGGTTCTGCATGGTTGCCCATACACAGTTCTCTATGTTTTACAGTTAATGACTAGGTAACATGTATTTACAAGTGCAAACACTTATATTTACTGAATCTCAATATGTAGCTGTGATGTAAGTTCTCATTCAGAAATCAGTCCCTCATGAACTTACTGCTTAATAAACATACAATCTAATATTGGACCATATTCATACAGGGATCTATGCATCAATGGAGTGCCAGGTATGTGCAAAAGGAACATACCAAGTGTGTCCAGCTGTGCACCAATGGATGGTTGTGCAGTTGGTGGCATTCATGGTTGCTAGCCACCGTGCACCTCTCATCCATGGCTCTGCCACCCAGTGCACTACTGCATGAGGGGAAGATCAGTGGACACTTGCGGGCATCTAGTGGGATGCCCATTCCAGATCCATGAGTGGATTCATTTCTCCATGTTGAGCCGGGGATGTTTGGTGGAACACATGGTTGAAATGTTCCAAAAGTGAACATTTTTTTCAGAATCACTGGTGCTTGCCCAAGCAGCCATACCTTGCCCTCCTCATTGTTCCTGAGGAGATTCCACAAGTTGCTGCACTCTAGCAAAACATTGCACTGTTCACACATAGGAACATATTTCAAAAGTAGTCTTTATTTCATCGAAGGATGAGTGCTGCCACACATAGGAGTCAAAACTGCTCACACCAGTGTTTTGCCAGAAAAGTTTCATCAGAGAGCCACTAACCCTCAACAACATCTCAACAATTTCACATATTGCTGCACTGTAGCAAAAGCATTGCCCTGTCCACACATAGGAAAAGATTTCAAAAGTAGTATTTACTTTATCAAGGACAACTGCCACCACACATATGAACTGAACTACTCACCCAGATCTTCACCAGAAAGTCTTTGTCAACTGAGATGCTACTGGTTCAGTCTGGTACTGTTGTCATTGAGGGCTGGGGTGGCATGGTGGGGTCACAGCACATGTCTGCACAGTTGGTGGCTGCAACTTGGGAGGAGCCATGAGTTTCAGCAGGGTCCCTCTGCCAAAGCTTATTCCCCACTCACCTGGCACTCTGCACCTTAGTGAATGGTGTGGAGTGTGGTCATGTGTCGCACCACTCCTGAACTGGCCATGCACAGAACTGCATGACTGGTCCAGGGATTTGGTGTAAAGGGATGCATGCTTTGGAGCATGCCGCCAGTGTCTAGTGGACCACCATGTGCAGTTTTCCAACTTGGGTTGCCTACATCTCTCAGATATGTGGTGTATAGGTGATCAGATCATTTTGTGTACAGGCCCCTAAGGAGGCAGGGAATATTTCAAATGTGCATACCCAGGCTGAGGATCAACAGCAGCCATCCAATTAAATGGACTGCCAACCAGTAGACTGGATCCTGCACTTTGTGTGGAGTGGGGATTGTGGAATATTGCTGGTCCTCAAAGTGCTGCTGTTTTTCAGTAGGGGAATCTACTGGTTTGAACCTTGCCCCAAGGCCTCAAGGTATAGTCAGAGGGCTACAGTAGCTTGGTTTGAAGGATGGTGCCATGGCTGCCACCCCATTCAGCCAGTGGGAAGGGCATGTAATGTCTAAGGACGGGTCCCTGCTTGTGAATCTGGCACCACTCACCATCACTCCACATGGCAGATTGGAGTTAAAGCATGGCATGTAGTCATGCCCATCCCCCAGTACCCCACCTGGTCAGCAGCAGGACAGGGGTGTGGATGCAGAAGAGGTGTGGCTCAATCCCACAGAAGCAGCACATTTAAAGTTATGTAAGCACACAACACGCATTATGAAACTAGTTAACAACTACACAGAAGTGCAGTTAAAGTGTAGTTATACAGTAGTTACAGTGTACTTAGTGACACTTAAAATTATCCTTCAGAACTTATTCCCTTGTGAACTTACTGCAGTATTGTGTAGAGATTAAAAGTACAGACCTGCAAAGCTAGAGAAATAGGTTTGAATCCCTGAGCCACCACTTGTATATTGTGTGATCAAAAAAAAGAACGAAAAATAAACATGTAATCTAATATTATTGATTGCGATACAATAAAAGAAATCATAAATTTACTTAATTACTTACTGGCTTTTAACAGTAACGTAGTTTCTAAGGAATGTGCTGCTTCTGGAGCATTGTTTCAACAGTTAATTCCTAACTAAAATGTATTTGCAAAGTAAACACGCAGAAGCTGACACTTAAAACATAAGAAGAAAGATGTAACTACTATACACTTACATTAAATGTCAGTGCTGTAGTTCTGATGTATGTTTTCATTCTGAAATCATTACCTCATGCACTTACTGCTTAATAGACATGCAATCTAATATTGTTAAAATTGCTATACAACTACATTGTTTACTTATACAATAAAAATCACTTACATAATTACTTATCGACTTGTAACAGTGATGTAGTTACTAAGAAATGTACTGCTTCTGTAATATTGACCCACACCTCTTCTACATTCACATCCCTGTCCTGCTACTGCCCAGATGGGTGGTAGGGGGTGGGGCATGGCTACAGACCATGCTTTATCACTGATATACTGTGTGGAGTGGTGGTGGGTGGCAGCAGATACTCAGGTAGGGATCCTTCCTTAGCCATTATATGCCTTCCCACTGGCTGAATGGGGTGTTGACTGTAGAAAGCAGAATCAGGTTGCCCCTATATGTAGTAAAAGTCTATAGTCCAAGCTGGGTGATCCAAAAGTGACAGGATCCATAAAGTGCAAACAAAGTCTGGATGAACTCCACTGATGCCAAGTCTCGTACACTGAAAGTGTTTTCTTTATTCTTGATGCACACAAAAATTCATGGGCGAAGGTTTCATGGCCACATCACTTCCTCAGGCCATTGCTGTGTTATAACTCTTTATACAGATTCACACTCCTTCCTGTAGTTTATTTTTTTTTAACTGAAAGTGTTTTTTTTTTTTTTATTCTTGATGCACACAAAAATTCATGGATGATAGTTTCACGGTCACAGCACTTTTTCGGGCCCTTGCTGTGTTGTCACTTGATTATAAAATATAAACAACTAAGTAACACTTTATTGTTTTTACATCATTTACAGTAAGCACTTAAAACAAAGGTACAGTTCCCAATTATGAGGCACCAATCATTAAGTGTTCTCCAGCGTGTAAAAAACACTGCACCCATTTCAAAACCTTGTGCTACCTGTGGTCACTTGTGAGGCCCTTCAAAAATAAAACAGTTTCCCTCTTTTTAACCCTTAGACTGCTGACAGAATTAGAATGTATTCGAGATCTGGACTGATATATCAGTCCACTCCCCTGCAAGGGTTAATGGTATAGGTTAAGCAATTTAAACTCTTGTGATACAGCTATTCTTTTAGTCTGAAATACTCATGTTAAAATGAATCTACAACTTTACACAGATTCACAATGCTCCCTGTAGCTTATATTCTCCTTAGCAAATCTTAAGGAATCCCAATTCATTTAAAGCATTGGTTTTCATATTTGGCTGGCTCCACTTCTCATTCTTTTCCTACAAAGTGTTTTGTTTACTATACTGTTTCAACCTTCAAACATTTTGTTCAATATGTGATTATTACAATAGTAAAAACAAGGCTTACTCAAAGGATTTGCAGTGTAGTGTTACTGCCAGCCGACTTCCTCACTAGGAATGGTGGCTGCTCAGGCATTTGCAGTTAAATACTGCTTTGCAGTGGGGGGCTATGAATGACCCCTGTCATGGGTGACTGCCCCAGTAGGGAGAGGCAGGTCTACCCCACCCCCCATTCAGTGCTAACTGTAGGAGTAAAGTGCATTAGTGCATTTAAAGAAGTAAAATGCATGAGAAAATACATTTAGTGCATAGAATAGAGAATAGAGTACTGCAGTGCAGCCATATATATATAAGAAAATTAATGGTTTAAAATAATTATCCCAACAGTAAATGCTGCCTGCTATATAAAGTGCAAATTGCTAGAAAGGAAGTAAACATGAATAAAGTGCCTCAAATTCCTGAAATATTACTGAAGGTGCTAAATGCATAAAAGTGCAAGGTGCTTGTATAAAATAAAAATAAAGAGATTATTTAGCACATGCTTTATAAGGGGCTTGTATTGCCTTTGCCAAAGAGCTGCTAGATTTGAAGTGCAGAATGCTTTAACCAAGCTGTTTGCTGGAGGTTGAATAATGTGCTCATGGGCTTTAGGAATTTAAATGTGTTCGTATATGCACACTTTGTTGTTGTTGTTGAATTTTATTGACCCAGTAAGTCCACTGGGCCTACAAGTCCCTTTTCAGGGGCGACCGGGAGGGGGATACAGATGGTAAGCAACTGAATTTGAACCAGATTAAGCTGTTGGTGGTACTTTTAGTGAATGAGGAAAATTTTGCCAGGACACCGGGAAATTCCTCTGCTCTTTTCGATAAGTGCCATGGGATCTTTAACATCCACCTGAACTACCACCAATCCAGGCAAATGGGACCTCGGTTTAATGTCTCATATGAAAGATGGCACCTCAGAGGTGTCAGTACTGGGATATTAACTCAAGTGCCAGATATGAACTGAACCCACAGCCATCTGATCTCCCGGTCTCAGAGGTGAGTGTGCTACCTACTGAGCCACTGACACACCTGTGGGACTTTAAAGTGCATGCAGTGCTAAATTTATGCTTGAAACAGAAAACGCTTTAAACAATTACAAGTTGCCTAAATATACAGGTTTATAAAATGGATGGAAAGGTGAAGTGCAAAGATAGCAACATTTTATATATTTACAATTGGCTAACACCAAGAAAAAAACAAGCAAGAGCGCCTTTGATGCCTTAGCTCTAAAATGGGGCCAGCCTGTAATTTAACCCCAGGCAGTGTTTGTTCCAGAGAAGGCCTGTTTGTTAACCCCACCCTCCACTTAAAAAAAAATGAAAGGTGCATTAAAAGACCTGAAATTAGTTAAATGAGAAAAAGGGGTTACAGTTCTGAGGTTTCCTTAGGGAGCGTTAATGTTTTGCAGTTACCATATAAACCTAGGAAGAAAACTAAACAATTCAGTATCTTACCTAACTGCAGGACTGCATCTGAGGATTTCTATAGGGGAGCAGCGTCCTCTGCAGTCCCCTCTTTATAGAGCCTTACCTGTCACTCAAAGGTAACTAAGGAGGGATCCTATGTTAGTTGTCAGGCAATTAAGCACTTATGATGCTTTACTAGCCTAGTATTACACTTGATGTTTGGTTATTTGATTATATCAATGAGTAGTGTTGCATTATAATGTATAGTGGGTCACCTTGTGTTTATAGACTGACCTAGCTAGTTTTCTTTTGTATTTTTAGTTAAGGGTCTAGTCAGGTGACCCCACCCAGAATGTATTTAAACTTTCCACTAGGGCTTGATGTTAGATAGGGAGTCAGTAGGAGACTGATGGAGTTAGGAGAAAGACCTCTCAGTAGTGTGGGCTCACACTGGACATTCTGACTGAAGCCTAGAATCTGCTAAAGCAAAGTAGTGGCCTTTTCTGAATGCAACTGACCTTTATTTTGAAATTTTTCATTTGATTTCTGTACATATAAGCTTCTGTTTTATGATAAACTAAAATGACAAATGCTTCTAGGTATTTTTTATGTACTGTGATTTGACTCTGCCTGGTGTTTGTTATCCTGAATACCCATACCGGTGACAGGGGTGTCAACATCACTAGTAACATCAAGGCTTACTAAACCTCCATGCCAAGCCTTTCAAGTCTGTGAACCAACAGACTACTAGCAGTTGCTGGGTGCAGAGGGATAGGAAGGCATCGAAGCCTCATACAACCACGTAACTGTCTGAAAGGTGGCTCAACCTCCACTATTGGCTAATGGCTAAAAAATATTTTGTTGCTCATTATTTCTCAAAAAACAAAATTCTTATTATTTTATCACTTATATCTGAAATTATATCAAAAAAGAAAAAAAAAACATTTTGTACTATTAATATGTGAAAGCAATTATTCAGGACAGATGAGAGGGCCACTGAGTAAACATAGAACTGAACCAAAAGTAGCTCTGAAATTGTTATCATACATGTGAAGATGGAAGGTTTGATACCTTTTATTGGACCAAGTGTCTTGTTAAAGATACTTATTGGTCCAATAAAAGGTATCAAACCTTCCATCTTCTCCTGTTTTGCAAGGACCAATATGGCGGGAATCTCTTTTTATCATACATGTGTATAACTATAGTACAAATACAGGTTTCAGTTACAATTCTCATTTAGTCCTACTGCAGGAGTGAGGCAGTCCATGGTATAAATCCAGTAAACTTCTTGTTTCAGAAGTAAATCATCCCAGGTTACAGTATGTTACCAGTGAAGGGCTACTCTCTGAGTATTTTAGAACTGCCTTCCTCACTAATATTAGCACACCCTTTAAATTCTGGGAAGTGGTCAAAGCACCCTTTTCCCCCCTGTTTCAACCCCCCTGTGCTAAATATTAACAACTCACTGGTCTCTGACCAATGCCTTGTGTCCAATGAATTTAATATCTATTACACCACATGCGCCTCTGCCCTTCTAAAGTCCCTCCCCTCTTCACCCCCCACATTTGCATCCCCTCTCTCTGGCACTCAACCTCCCCCTACCACCCTCCCCTTCTCCTTCACAGCAGCCTCCCCTGATGAAACTCTAACTGCCTTGCTCTCACTAAACCCTTCTAAAGGATCCTCACCTGATGACATGGCCCCCCCAGCTCTTGTACCTCTCAGCCCCAGTTATAGCCTTTCTGCTATCACTCATCCTCAACCTCTCTTTCATGTTCTCTACCACCCATTCCTCCTGGAAACATGCAGTAGTACTCTCCTCCCCAAGTGTGGCAACCCTACTTCTCCTGCTAACTATCATCCTATCTCTCTCCTCCTGACTCTCACTAAGCTTCAAGAACACCTGGTCCTCTCCCAGATTACCTCCTTCTTCACTGACTCTTCCTTTTTCATCCCATTCCAATCTGGCTTTTAGAAAAATAACTCAATCACCACCTTCCTACTCAGGCTTACTGACTTCATCCTTACAGGGATGGACAATGACCTCATCACCTCAGCCATCTTTGTCAACCTTGTCACGGCTTTCAACACCATCTCCCATACACTCCTTATAGACTACCTTATGGCAGCTGGCCTGTACACTCCTGCAACAAATTGGTTTAGGGCCTTCCTCACAGGTAGAACACAATCTGTCAAGGTCCAAGATTCCATCTCTCTTCCTCTCCCTATCACCACTGAAGTCTCTCAGGGTTCAGTGCTTGGTCCCATTCTATTCTTCATTTTCCTAAATGACCTTTCATTAGTCCATTTCCTTTCTTCCTCCATTCACATGTATGCCAGCGATTCTGTCTTGTACACCTCCAGCAAATGCCCAGCTGATGTTACAACCACTCTGCAACATGACTTCCACCAGGTTCAGTTCTGTTTTGTCACCCATCAACTCTTCTTCAACACCAAGAAGACAGTCTCCATGACCTTTGGCACAAGGCAGAGACTCTCAAGGCTGTCCAGTCTATTCTCCTTCCACACCCTGGATGGGACTACCTTAGAGGTCACTACCTCATTCAGATATCTTGGAGTCTACCAGGACCAACACCTCAACTTCTCAGGACATGTTGATGCCATCCTGAAAAATTGTGCCCCAAGCTTGGTGCCTTATATAGGAACCATAGTTGCATCCCTCCTACGGCCAGGCATGAACTAGTTCAGAAGATGATACTCCCGATATTCAACTACTGTGACATAGTTTATGGTGTGGCCCCAAGTCCTCCTTGGTCAGATTGGACACCCTCTTCAACTCCTTCTGCCTCTTCACTCTTGATGCCCCCTCACAGACCCATCACTGTGAGCTCTATCATGCCCTGTCCTTTCCTCCCTCTTGGTAGGTAAGGGAAAAAAAGATAGTATTCAGGAAGTATAAGGAAACACAGAAGGAGCAGGACAGAGAACTGTACCAGTTAAAGCAGAAGGAATTGGGTAAGGCAGTCAGAATAGCAAAGGCCCAAACCAAGGGAAAGATAGCCAACTCAGTTAAGAAGGGGGATAAAACCTTTTATAGGTACATTAGGGAGCAAAGAAAGACTAAGGCAGGGATACTGAGGCTGAACAAAGAGGAATGGTTGGGCAGAGAGGACAGTGAAAAGCAGTGATACTAAACACATACTTCTGCTCAGTATTCACAATGGAAAAGCAGGGGAAATACCTAATCTGGTCAATAGAAACACTCTGGATAGGGGTTGATATTAGTCCTTTCACAGAAGAAAGGGTTCTGGAAGAACTCTTAAAACTGAAGGTGAATAAAGAAATGGGGCCTGATTGGATTCACCCCAGAATTTTAAAAGAACTAAGGGAAGATCAAATAACATCACACACTACAATTTTTAATAAATCATGGGAGGATGGGGTGGTACCTGAGGACTGAAGGAGGGTGGATGTGATTCCTCTTCACAAAAGTGGGAGCAAGACAGAGGCAGGAAACTACAGACCTGTCAGTTTGACCTCAGTGGTAGGGAAAATGATGGAATCACTTCTGAAGGAAAGAATTGTTGAGTACCTAGAGGCCAGTGGGCACAGGACCCAAGGCAGCATGGATTCACAGCGGGAAGGTCATGTCAGACAAATCTAATTGATTTCTTTGACTGGATGACCAAAGTAGTAGACCAGGGAGGGGCTGTGGACATGGCCTACCTAGACTTTAGCAAGGTATTTGACACAGTCCCACACAAAAGTTTAATAAACAAATTAGCCAGCCTGGGAGTGGGTCCTAGGGTGGTAGCCTGGGTAAAACACTGGTTGGACAACAGGACACAGTGGGTAATAGTAAATGGAGTCCACAGTGAAGAAAGGAGGGTTACTAATGGGGTACCACAGAGTTCAGTGTTGGGGCTGGTCTTTTTTAATGTCTTTATAAGTGACATTGCAGAGTGACTGGAAGGGAAAGTATGTCTCTTTGCAGATGACACAAAGATCTGCAACAGGAGTTCCGGTGATGTCATAAAACCAATGGCAGCCTAATTTGGAGCTCTGGTGCCTCAGGCTCAACAGTCAAGTGCATCGTTCATCATCAAGGGTCTGAACTCCCATCCAGTAATTACTTGGTCCCTGTATTAGTTTGCAAAATGGGACGAATGAAAAGAAGCTTAATGAAGAAGGAAAAGGTGGTTTTAGGGGTCGGACTGACGGAGGCCTGTGAGCCCTGCTGGTCACACTCCTCAATAATCACTGCCCGGGAGGATTCTGATGGTTCGGGATCTGAAGCAACATCCACCTTCACTAAAGCAGATAGGCATAGAATGCTGAAAATTCTCCATAGAATAGATGCTAGAATCCTAGGCTTACAAAATGATTTTAAGAAGTTGGAAGCTCGTACGACATCCGTGGAGACGCATGTTGAATCGTTGCAAGCAGAACATATGGCATTTGGTAGATCGTTGGCCTATCTTCACAGAAGGGAAAAAGAGCTGACTGCGAGGGCAGAGGACGCGGAGGTGAGAGCTCGTTGCAACAACATTAGAATTTTTGGCATTCCAGAGGGGGTGGACCACCCATGCATGGAAGAATTCATTGATTCTTGGCTCAAAACAGAATTAAATCTGGGGGAGGATTTTAAAACAGAAATCGAAAGAGTCCACAGATCTATTGCTCCGAAGCCAAAAGAGGGAGCACCTCCCAGATCAGTAATTGTGAAATTTTTGAGATACACAATGAAAGAAAAGATTATGAAGCTGGCTTGGGCAAAAAAAAATCTCAACTTGGATGGCCAGAGGCTATATGTAGACCAAGACTTTCCCCCTCTAATGTTCACCTAAAGGAAAAAAGTGCTACAGGTGGTTAAAGTTTTCAGGGAGAAAGGCTTTAAAGCATACCTGAGATACCCTGCGAAGCTCTGGGTGCAGAGTAAAGATGGGGTTAAGATTTTCGACTCGCTGCTTGCTGTGGTCCCATTTCTCACATCCCAAGAGGTGCCAATCCCAGACACGAAGGAAGAACAGGCGGAGAAAGAGACTGAGGATTTGCTATGGTCTATTGCTCCAGGTCCCAGGAAGCGTATGAGAAGGAGAGAAGAGGCCTTGCTCCCATTGCATGCGGACATGATGAGATGGTTACATGCCAAAGAGACCTGAAGGAATTACTACAATTTGTAGCTTCATGAACCCAGAAGGCGCTGGGTTTGGGACAGTGACTCTGTCTGAAAGGGTGAATTGGAAAGAGTAAAGAACTGGGGGGATTATATGATATATCTGAGAAAAGTTCTTTACTTTTGTTATATTAGTAAGTCATCCCCTTAAAAAGTTCGGGTTTTGATCGTCATTGTAGTTGGAAATTCTACTTTGTAGATGCTCCCTTAGAAGGTAAAAGGAACCCTAATAGGGCTTGGTCTGTGTTTCTAGTGGGAGGTTTTTTTTGGAAGGGACATATATGTCTGGGGTAACAAAGATAAGAGTCCCTCTGATAAGCAGCGCACACTCGAACTAGAGGAAAATAGAGGTAGATAGATACATTGGTTTAACAAGTAGTATAGTTGTGATTTGAACGGAGAGTGGATTGAATGGAAATATCCTCTAGAAGAGTGGAGTGGAATATAAGCTGCTCTTTGTGTGTACAATCTGAAGGGCGCCTTGGTTAATGAGAGGATAACGTCAGACCCTATATATTTAGGGTGGATCTCTGAAAATCATATAGTCTTTATGTTTAGACATAATGAGGACTTACCTGAAACTGTAATATTGAATTTTTTTTCCTGGTTTTCGTTCAGAGCAATTTGTTATTTCATTAAATAGGTACTGTACCGGGCACCCATCTCCAATGGCTGGCCCAACTGGACCCATCTTAGGTAGGAGAGGGTTAGTCTCTTGGAGACCCCGAGAGCCTGCCCTTTAGTGCTGTAGACACTTTTTCTCCTATCAAGCTAGGGCTTTGTGCCACTAGCATCTGGGGAGTTAACATCTTAACCCTCAGGTTTATTTCTAGCTCTGACTGAGCTAGTGGGTTTCAGCAAGCGACTGCAACCCAGTCTCTTTGTTTTGTATTTTTTTTTTTCTTCTGGGGAGCCTCTCACCCCTAATTTTTAAGGGGGGTTTGTTCTTCCCCTTCTTAAGATCGGTCCAATTGAGCTTAAAAGGAACTGCATGATGTTTGATGTTAATGTGATTATTTGTTGTTACACATCTCTTTCTCGCTTTTCTGAACTCTTTTACTTACTTTATCTGACGGACATGTCTACATATGAGTTTCTTAAGTTATTTGTGTGGCATGAGGGGAATAAAGGAGGAGGTATGGATGGTTAGGTTAATTATCGAAATGGCATCACTTAAAATAATATCTGTCAATGTTAAGGGAATAAATGGGGTGGTTAAAGGGGCAAGAATTCTACAAGAGCTGGGACGGTTAAAATGTGACCTGGCCTGTCTCCAGGAGACTAAATTATCCGATTATGAGCACTCTAAATTATGAAGATCCTGGGTGGGAGGGGTATATGCAGACTCCTGCTCTGAGGCTTCTAGGGCTGGAGTGGTCATATTAACTCGTAAAGGTCTTCCCTTCAAAGTCCACCGGATACAGAAAAGTGGGTCTGGTCACTTCGTGATAATTTCCGGAGAGTTCATGGGGCATAGTTTCCACCTGGCTGCACTGTATGCCCCCACACCCCCTTCGGGAACTTTTTTCAGGCAGTTTTTCTCTATTGTGGATTCCCTTCCTTCGGGTAGAATGATAATGGTGGGGGATTGGAACTGCGTGGAAAATGGTGCTTTAGACAGGAGTGAAGGGGGAAGGGGAGGCCGGACAGCATGTTCTAGACTCCTCAGAACCCTGGTAACAGAAGGAGGGTGGGTAGATCCATGGAGGCAGCAAAATCCACTGGTTAAGGACTTTACTTTTTATTCAGCGGTGGCCAATTCATACTCTAGATTGGATAGATTCTATACCCAAATAAAACATGCTAATGACTTAACAGATTTAACAATACACCCAGTGACCTTCTCGGATCACGCAATGATTAGTACGAAGGTAAGATGGTCAGGGATGAAGGCTAAGGGGTGTTGGAGATTTGATCCTGGCCTTTTAAACGACACAGGATTTGTTAACCAAATAAAAGAATCCATTAAGTTCTACCTAGAGGAAAATAAAGAAAAGGACACTCACATACGTTTTATATGGGATGGATTAAAAGCAGTCCTACGTGGGCAAATTATAAGCTATTCTTCTTATAAATATAAATGTACTCAAAACAAGGTGCAAAGTTTATTGGGAGTTATAAGTTCTCTTGAGACGGAACATAAAAAAAATAAAGATGTTCGGGTATTAGAGCAATTACAAGAGGCCAGGGAACAATATAATAAGGAAATGATGGCCAGAACTGAAAATTCTTTGAGGTATACCAGACAAAGGTATTATGAATCGGGGGGAGGGCGTCCCGTTTACTGGCCCTCAGACTTAGGAAGCGGGAGGCTGAGAGATATATCCCTTGGCTTAAAAAATATGGTACCCAGATCATTTCTTCTGATCCAGTACAAATTGCGGGTAGTTTTTGTCAATATTATCGGGAGCTTTATTCCTGTGAGAGGGGACCAAATCACCGGGGACGGGTGGAGAGCTTCCTGCACAGTATTACACTACCAAGGCTTGAAGAATCTCAGGGAAATAAATTGGGTGAGATAATTACAGAACGAGAAGTGAGGAAAGTTATTAAAAACCTTAAGGGGGGGAAAGCCCCAGGACCCGACGGGTTTGTAGGAGAGTTTTATCGAGCATTTGCTGATGAGTTAGCCCCTTTATTTACCATAGTTTGTAATGCAGCACAAGAAAAAGGGAATCTCCGGCCTCGTGGGAGGAGGCAGTAATCACACTACTGCCAAAACCAGGGAAAGACCCAACAGAATGTGGGAGTTATCGTCCAAATTCGCTAATTAATCAAGATACCAAAATGTTTGCTAAGATTTTGAGTTCCTGGTTACAAGAAGTTGTGCCGGAATTGGTGCATAGAGATCAGATGGGGTTTATTCCAGGTCGTCACATCCAAGATAATATAAGATTGTTGCTCAATGTCTTATCTGCCTCCGGGTCATTCCCGCCCGGTACTCTGAGGGCAGTGATGGCACTGGATGCGGAGAAGGCCTTTGACCGGATAGACTGTTTTTTTTTGGACCAGGTCTTGGAGAAATTTGGTATAGGGGAAAAATTCCAAAAATGGATAGCAAATCTATATAGAAACCCTTGGGCAAGGGTGAAGGTGAATGGGACAATCTCGGATAGAATAATGATTAAAAGGGAACCAGGCAGGGATGCCCTTTATCACCTTTATTATTTGTGTGTATCGAGCCTTTAGCAGCCCTCATAAGGCAATCGAAAGATTATACAGGTATACAAGTACAGGAGTTGAAGTCAGAATTTCACTATATGCAGATGACACTTTATTGTACATCACGGATCCTGAGAGACAGATGCCCTTGATTGACTCTATAATACAATCATTTAGTGAAGTATCTGGGTTTAAAATTAACGATATTAAATCAGCTTTACTGCCCATGGGAAGGTTGAGAGATGGTACACTCCCTGTAATAGGTAGATACATGTGGGCGAAGGAGGGGATTAAATATTTTGGGGTTATAATAACCAAAGATATTTCTAAACTATATGCCTCCAATTACTCTAGACTGTTGCAGAATGTCCAAGAGGATTTGCATAGATGGGAGGAACTACCCCTTACATTACTGGGCAGAGTTGACAGTGTAAAAATGAACATACTTTCTCGTTTTTTATTCTTGTTTCAGTCACTGTCGCTTAAGCTCCCAGACCTTTTTTGGAAGACAGTTAAATCATCTTTGTCTCGATTCATTTGGTCTGGTAAGCCTCCCAGAGTAAGATGGAATATTCTTCTTAGAAGCAAAAAAAAAGGGGGTCTGGGTCTGCCGGACCTTAGAAAATATTACTGGGCTGCACAGATACAGCCAATAACTCTTCTCATGGGAGATAAAGCCCCACCACTATGGGTAGAATTGGAGAGGCTGGAGTCTTCTAAAGGGGATATCAGAGATTTGATATATATGGATTATGAAGGGATACAAAGGCTAAAGGAAGATAATCCCTGGTCCAGTCAGATAATTTTCGCCTAGCGGGAGATTAATAAAACATTAGGTATGGAGCTATCTTTGGGGGTGGATTCCCCGATTAAGGCTTGCCTGGACTTTGTACCTTTGTCATGGAATATGGGATTTCTGAGATGGAATCAGAGAGGACTATTTAAAATTGGACAGTTATACTCGGGGGAAGGGATTAAAACATTTCAACTGCTTTCACAAGAGTTCTCCCTCCCCGCCTCTGATTTTTTTAGATATTCACAAATTCGACATTTTTTACAAGGCAAGGATTTTGAGAGGGGAAGACCTAGAGATATAGGTAATAATACGTTGGTGGATGCTTTGGGAGCGGAGGTTAATAGTACAGAGTCAAAAGGTTTCATCTCTAAGATGGTGGGCCAATTTTTGGACCTGGAACCAGATTCCACGGTTTCAATTAAAACAAGTTGGATCAGTGAACTTGGAAAAGACATAACGGACCCAGTTTGGGATATGATATGGGAGGCTATACACTCAACCACTGCCTCTAACAGTTGGCGGGAGTTTCAGTGGAAAGTGGTCTCCAGATATTTTCGGACTCCGGTAATCACTAAACATTTTGGTCAATATTTCACAGACCTCTGTTGGAGGGAATGCGGGAACAGAGGGACGCACATCCATATTTTTTGGGAATGCCGGCACATTAGTAATTTTTGGGCACAGGTGAGGGATCAAGTAAGTGCTGTTCTAGGGGTATTTATCCCTAATGATCCTATATATTGGGTTCTTGGACAATACCCATACCTGGTTAAATTAAAAACTCAACGATACCTTTTCAATGTGTTGGTGGCCTCGGCTCTCAAGGCAATAACTCAGTATTGGTTGACTAAAGTTTCTCCAACGTCAGAGGTGTGCTTTAAGAACTGCTTGTCTATCCTTGAAATGGAATATCTTACTGCTAAGGTGAGATTGCAAAAAGATAAATTTAAATCCAGATGAATGCCCTTTTTTAAATTTCAAGCTCAAAGGGAGCAAATTAATGTGTTAGAAATTTTAGTTAAATACACTTGTCAGTGAGATGATATTGGGGGTCTGCCGATGTTTCTCCTTGTCTTTCATAAGGAAGAGAGTATTCCTTAATGGCAACCCATTATAAGAGTAGAGGTAATATGGTTGTCTTCACCTTATATTAAGAAGTGTAAAGTTAAGACAACATTAGTCCATCTTTTTCTTTCTTTCTCTCCTTTCTTTCTTCCCCTTTCTTCTTTCCTATTTTTATAGACAAGTCTCTACTCTACTGATTTATGGCTTTATAAGAGACTTGTCTGCCTTTACTGTTATTTGGATTAAATTGTTCTGGATACTTATTATGTGTGGAAGGGACATGAAAGGAAGAAGGAAAGGGGTAAAAAAAAAAATAAATAAATGAATAAGTAAAACATGGATGTCCAACCACACTAAATCAGATATGTAGGCTGAATACTAATGATATAGTTCCAGACATAGTAATGTCACTTTTTATGTATGAATGTTAATCTGAATTATCTGTACTGTTTGTATATTAAGATATAATAAAAATGCTATTTCAAAAGATCTGCAACAGGGGTTGATACACAAGGTGGGGTGGAAAGGATGAAAAGGGACTTGGCACGGTTGGAGGAATGGTCAAATGTATGGCAGCTTGGATTCAATTCAAAAAAGTGCAAAGTAATGCACCTGGAAACAAATCCCAGGAAGAGTACACAATGGGGGTGAGATACTGACATCAACAAAATAGAAAGGGACGTGGGGGTAGTCATATCAGATGACCTAAAGGTGGGCCAAGCAATGAGAAGGCAGTAAGGAGGCTGGGAATACTGGGATGCATAGAGAGGCATCACCAGTAGAAAACAGGAAGTTGTTGACCCTCTGTACAGACAGTTGGTAAGATCACATCTAGAGTACTGTGTACAGTTCTGGAGACCCGTCTCTGCAAAGACATAGACAGGGTGGAGGCTGTCCAGAGGAGGGCAACCAAAATTATGCATGGTCTGCAACAGAATCCATATGAAGAAAGACTAAAGGAACTAAAGATGTAAAGCATCGAGGAAAGGAGGGAGAGGGGGGACATGATAGAAACTTTCAAATACCTCATAGGAATCATCAAAGTCCAAGAGGGTAGCATCTTTCAGAAAAAGAGATGTGCAAAAACAAGGTGACACAATTTGAAGATAGAGGGGGGACAGCTCAGAGGTAATGGGAGGAAGTATTTCTTCACAGAGAGAGTTGTGGATACATGGAACAGCCTTTCTGAGGAGGTCGTAGAGTCAAAAACAGTGGGGGAATTCAAGAATGCATGGGACAGACATAAGGCAATTCTAGTGGGGGGTAGGAGGAAGTAGGCTGTTGGTTAACTAGGATCTGCAGCTTATCCGTTAGGTAGGGAAATGGGTAGACTAGGTGAGCCAAGTGGTCCTTATCTGCAGTCAAATTCTATGTTTCAAATTCTATGCTAATAGATGTCTCTCTCACTGTGCCAAATTCACTGCTAAATAGTGGTTGGGGGCATTCTGTCCTTACCTCCTCACCTCTCATGCTACCCCACCTCCACGCTCACTCAGATCTTCAGATACTGTACTCTAGTAGTCCCCCACCAGTATACACTTATCAGTCAGGCTGCCTTTTCCAATCAGTTCCCTAAAGTCTAGAACTCTCTCACCCCACAAGTACACCACTCTGCCTCCTTCTACTCCCTTAGAGCAGCCCTACATAACTACCATTCCTCTAACCACTCCTGCCATAATCCACCTTAATATCCCCCTACCTACCTTTACTCAACTTCTATCTCCTCTACCTCTGCTTCCACTACATTTATTCTCATCCATTTCTCCTACCAGTTTTCTTCTTTCTTAACCTAACCCTTCTCCTCCCTAGGAACCCCCTCCTCTCCCCCACCCTCTTTGCCTTCCTACCTGCTTCCCTCCTAATGTCTTTACCTCTGCCTTGTGCAGGCAGGGTTCTCTGCATCTTGAGGTGACTGACCCTAGCAGACCTCTCTCCTCTTCCATCTTTCTTCCCTCCTCCTCCATTACCTGCTCTGACCTCTGTCTGGGTTCTCAGCTACCCACAGGTTTTAGCTCTTGAAAGCCCTTTCCTCCCTCCTCCTTCTCTACTACCCACTCCACCTCCTTCCTATCTTCCTCCATACTTGGTCTAAAGCCACTTTATCCTTGTCTTGCTCCATCCCGGCAGGGTTCTCAGCATCTTGAAGGGTCTGACCCATCTAATCACTGCCTCCTCAAACCCCTATAATCCACCCTTCCTCCTCTACCTCCCTCTTCCCCATCTCCCTACTTTGTACTCATCACCATCTCTACCTTTGCACTGAATTGACCCCTGTCAGGGTTCTCAGCATCCTGAAGGGGCTGGAAATTGGTTTGCCTCTCACCTCCCTCTCCTCCCCATCTCCCCCTCTCCCTCCTCCATAACTTAGCTCCTTTCATGGCTAGCACTAAATATCTCTATTGCACTTGTAGAGTATTAGTTCTTCTGTTGTGCCTTAGATAACTTGTACTGTCTGAGTTACTCTTCCTAGCTTAACCTAGATCAAATCTATGAGGACCCCATTCAGTCATTTCCTCCTACACAGCTATGAACCACTTAGTGTTTGCATCTAACATTAATTTTATATTATTACTGTATATCTACTCAGTTGCATATCATCCAGCCTCTAGTACAAAACTGTTAGTTTTCCACTCTCTCATTGCTTACAGTACAGCCTACTCACTCTTTAATTGTATGTATTCAAATGTAAATCTTTGTTATTATACCAAACCTCTGTATTCAAGCCTCATGTTCCCCTGTTCCCCAGGTCACACCAGGAGATGAGCAACTTGCTGTTCAGCTTGTCTTCCTGGCAAAACATTTCAATAAATAACAAAATAAACAAAATAAACTCCACTTTCTCAAGCTCCCAGAAATGCAGAGAAGTAGCAGAATGTCCCACTGAGTTAAAATGTGCTGCAACTGAGGAATGTTGGTCCTTGAGCTGGATGTCACTTTTATGCTCAGTAATTCTTGATTTTAATCCCTTTTTGTTTTCCTTATGTAAAGTTTGTTGCATGGACACTGGAGAATGTAAACACATCATGTTGCGAAAACAAGAAGTTTACTGGATTTATACCATGGACTTCCTCAATCCTGCTGTAGGGCTACATGAGAATTGTAACTGGAACCTGTATTGGTAATATAGTTATGCAGATGCATGATAACAATTTTAGAGCTACTTCTGGTTCAGTTCTGATGTTTACCCAGTGACCCTCTCATCCTTTCTGAATAATTGCTTTAACATTTGATGGTAAAAGTACAGAAGATTTTTTGTTTCTTTTGGAAGTAATTTCAGGTGGGATATTCAAAGGGGTTGTGCATGGCGCAACAGTGTTGTGCCATGTGCAACCCACTGATGTGCCCTGGTGCAATATTCAAAGGGGGGTGTTGGATGCGCAACGTCCAATGTGCCGGGGTGCACCAGTAATGTATGCAGCACAAGTGTGGGGGGCATGCCCATGCATATGTGGCACATCCCAATATTCAGCCCAGCATGTGTGGCACATATGCAGACACAAACCCAACTTGCACTGCACAGGGGGGCACAAAGATGTGCCTGTTAAAAGCAGGAACAAATCCTGGCCACCCACAGGTGAGCTGCCATATTTCAGGGTGCAACACTGCAGCCACCAGCTGTGGGTGGCCACCCGCCCACCCAGAACACAGTCCACATGCTCCCTGCCCAGGGAGCGTTGTGCCCTCCACATCGCCAAATCGCTGGCATATAAATATATTATCCCTGGTGGTCCAGTGGACTCTACCCCATCGCCTGATCACGGGCATATCATATGTAAACCCTGGTGGTCAATTGTACCTGCTCCCCTGCTTGATCGTGGGCATAAACCATAAATAGATTCCCTGCTGGTCCAGTGGTCCTGCCTCCCTGCCCGATCACGGGCTTAAAATGTAAAACATTCCCTGGTGGTCCAGTGGACCTGATCCCCAGCCTGATCATGGGCAAATAATGATATTAATACCCTGATAGTGCAGCGATACCCCCTCCCCACCCGCCCACTGGACCTACCACCCACCCCTCCAGTCAGCAACAGGCAGCAGCTCCCAGCTGCAAGCCGCCCTGCCACCCGCCGACTGACAGTGTATAGTATGGCTGTACACCTATTGGTCTACTGGTAGGCCAATGGGCATGCAGACCGTAGCTGTACTACAGTCCCAAATTGTAATTCTTCATTCACATTTTGGGACTGTAGTATAGTACAGTCTGCATGCCTATTGGCCATGCATGTGAATCAATAGGGCTACAGATGTACTGTATGCTGTCAGTCAGTGGGCAAACCAGGTGGTTGTGTGGGGAGCTGCCACCGCACAGACCAGAGTGGGGTAGCAGATCTTAGTGGGCGGGTGGGGGTACTGCTGGACTACCAGGGAATTAATATCATTATTTGCCTGGGATCGGCTGGGATCAGGTCCACTGGACCACCAGGAAAGTTTTATTTTTAAGCCCGTGATCGGGCAAAGGGCAGGTCCACTGGACCACCAGGGCTTTATTTGTTTATGCCCACAATCTGGCATTGGGCGTGTTGCCCACCAGGGGCAGGGGCGTCAGTCCCCAACGGTTGCAGCAGCCTGGCAGGCGCCTGGGGCAAGTCTCCAGGGATTGGTGCACCTGCATGAAAAATGGGGCCATAATGACATGCAAATGGCCCCATTTGCACCTTTGCATGCATAATGGCTCTCTACTTGGATGCCCAGCGCTGAATATCGTGGTTGATGTGCCTAGCACACCTGCACTTGCGCTGGTGCATCCCCCTGCTCCTCACTTGCCACTTGCACAGGTGCAGTGCCTCTGCAACATGTACAGTGTGGGTGGCCCCTGTGCCATATTCAACAGTGCTAAGCCATGGCGTACCACCGTTGCATATCACCCAGACCATGCTCTGGTGCATCCCAGTTGCACTGCACCCAGGGTTGCACCCCTGCCTGGAGCAGTCTGAATATCTCACCCTCAGACAATAGTGATGAAATAATAAGAATTTTATTTTTTGAGAAATAATGAGCAACACAATATTTTTTGCCCATTAGCCGAGAGTGGTGGGGAGAACCACCTTTCATACAATTCTTTGGTTGTATGAGGCTCCACTGCCTTCCTATCCCTCTGCACCACAGCAGCTGCTAGTAGCCTGTGGGTTCACAGTCTTAAAAGATTTGGTCTGGAGGCCGTGCAGTCCATGATGTCACTAGTGATGTCGATGCCCCTCCCCCACTGCAATTCAGTATTTAACTGTGAATGCTGAGCAGCCACCACTCTTAGTGAGGGAGTTGGTTGGCAGCTATGCTACACTACAAATCTTGTGAGTAACCCTTGATTTTACTATTGTAATAAGTACATGTTGAACAAAATGTTTGAAGGTTGAAACACTATAGTAAACAAAACACTTTGTAGGAAAAGAATGGAAAGTGGAGCCAGCCAAATATGAAAACCAATACATTAAAGGAATAGGGATTCCTTAAGATTTGCTAAGGATAATATAAACTACAGGAAGTTTTGTGACTCTGTATAAAGAGGTAGACTCATTTTAACATGATGTTTCAGACTAAAAGAATAGCTATATCACAACAGTTTAAATTGCTAAACCTATACTATTAACAAGAGGGGAACTGTTTTATTTGTGAAGGGCCTCACGAGTGACCACAGGTAGCAAAAGGTTTTGAAATGGTGCAATGTTTTTTTACACACTAGAGAACGCTTAATGATTGGTGCTTCATAACTGGGAACTGTACCTTTGTTTTAAGTGAATACTTTAAATGATGTAAATACAACACAATGATACTTGTTTGTTTATATTTTATAATCTAGTGGCTACCCAGCAATGGCCTGAGGAAGTGGCATGGCCATGAAACCATTGTTGATGATTTTTTGCATGCATCAAGAATAAAAAACACTTTCAGTATAAAAAAAATAAACTACAGGAAGGATTGTGAATTTGTATAAAGAGTGAAAACACTGCAAGGGTCTGAAAAAGTGGCATGGCCATGAAACTGCTTCCCATGACTTTTTGCATGCATCAAGAATGAAAAAAAAAACACTTTCAGGTTATAAGACTTGTCATCAGTGGAGTTCCTCTAACTTTATTTGCACTTTATGAACAGTGTGGCAGCCATGGCACCATCCTTTCCATCACGCAACCCCAGCCCTCTGACTATACCATGAGGGCTGGGGGCAAGGCAGTAAACATGGGCAGACCAGTAGGTCCACTTACTGGAAAACAGCAATAATGGGAGGAACACCCATAACTCACAATTCCATACTCCACACACAGTGCAGGATCCAGTCTGCTCCTGGTCAGTCCATCTGATTGGATGGCTGCTATTGATCTCCAGGCTTGAAAATGCACATTTGACACATTCCCTGCCACCTGTGTGAATAGGGTCCAGTATTACATGGCATGTTTAGTAAGCAGTACATTCATGAGGGAATGGTTTCTGAATGAAAACTTACATCACAGCTACAGTATTGACATTTGGTAAAAGTAAATGTGTGCAACTGCAAATACATGTTACCTAGACATTAACTGTGAAAACAGTACCATTATTTCTTAGCCACAATATTGTTATAGTGCCAGTTAGTAATTATGCAAATGAAATATATTTGTGTACAGTTACATATTAATTTACAATATTAGACTGCATGCTTACTAACCTGTAAGTTCATGAAAAACTGGAATACAGACATGGAACATCATCTAAAGAGTTGCCAGTCAGTGTATATAACTGTAGCAGACTGAAGCTGCATCATATTCATATTTTAGTTACCATTCTGATTACACTTTAACATTTTTCTGTGTGATTACCTTTTAAATAAATGTCAGAGAGGCATAGACAGTTGAAACAGTGTACAAGACCTACATTAATATGTAGGTATACTTATAAAACAGATTTAACAATGCCAAAAGTAGTAACATAGTAGTTACACAATAGATTTGCTGTTACAATTTGCAATAGCTATTACATGTGTAGTTGCCCTATAAGAACAAATAACATAATGCCAAAAGAAATGGAAGTTGCACAACAGATTTTCTGTTATACCTTGCAACAGCCATAACATGTGTAGTTACACTTGTCAGAATGAATTGATTTGTACTGAAAGAGAGACAGTAGTAACTGCACATGTATTCAATTTATGCAACTACACAACACATAAATGTGAAACTAGTTATCAATTACATAGTATTACATGTAACTCCACAGTAGTTACAGTGCAGTTGCAACATAGTTATACAGTAGTTACAGTGTAGTTACCAACACTTAAAATGTTACCTTCCTCACAGTTGATTGGTGGAGAAGCCACATCTCATAAATAGGCATTTTGATTGGTATATTCATTGGGCAGGTGTTTACAACTCCACAGCAAATAAAACAAGAGTGTAAGTGTTGTACAAATGTAAATTAAAAACACATCTGAAACATACGCCCAGGACCAGCAGTGTGGAAAACTACAAAAATGGATAGACACGCAATGGGGGAGGGGTATTCTAAGAGAGAGGGCAAACAAGAATGAACAGAAACAACCAGGAGAAGGGGGCACATAACAAAGCAGACAGAAGGGCTGACAGCAAGGGAAAATTAATAGCTATGGGCTAGCAGAAGTATATAGTCCTAAGGCTTCCATAAATAAAACTGCAGCAGAAATTCTTCATTTAATCACAATGGATTTTGTGAGTTTGTAAATCAAAACACTCATGTTGGGCCAGTGTTTTCTGCAAATCCCCACCTCTTTCACCAACCATGGCTCATTCAATTCCAGTGAACCTTAAATTATCTAGAGACCCATGTCCTTTCATTGCAAAATACCTGGCCATTGCATTAGTTGCTACATTATTTCTAATGTCCAATTTGTTCTGTCAGGCATGCTCCTCTTTGTTGACCAAGAAAGAAGGGCCAGGCAGTTCTACCTATTTTCAGCCTTGTCCTGGAGGGAGTGATACAAATTGAAACCAACTGAAATGTAACCACATTAAGCTATTCATGACTTTTTAAGTGAATGAGGGAATTTAGTCAAGACACTAGGGAAATATTCCTACTCTTTGGTAGGGGGAGCTGCTGTGTGTTTCAGGTTGGCAGTCTCTGGCAGAAGGCAGGAGGAGGAGGAGGAGGAAGACATTTTGAAGCAGGCAGAGGTCCAGTTCCCGACCCCGGCTGTGGAGCTACAAGAGGATGAAGTAATGAACAGATTACCACCAGAGAAAGACGGAGAAGGGTTAGCCAAGATGACTGATATGAAGAATGATGGAGGAAATGAGGAAGAACTGCCAACCTTCTCACCACTGGCAGCTTCTGGTTCAATAACAGAATTGGCCTTAAACCTGGAAGAAATGGAGATTTCTCACAAAGTAGAACTGGGATCTGAACTGTCTGTTTTGCCCACTGCGAATGTGTAAGAAATACCTGAAACTACAAACCAGGAGATGGAAGCGCATCACTCAAAATGTCTGCAGGTACAGCCTCTTATTTACCTTTGCACACTGAGACTGATAAAACTAACATTGAAGAGTTAATCCTAAAAATGCCTTAGAGGAGAAAAGTGACAATTATTAAAACAAACAGAGGAAGAGGAGGAAAGTATAAACTCTCTACTGCATAACTTAGAACACCAGAATAATTACCTGCAGCTGCTACTAGTGCAAAACAGGCTGCTGCCACTTAGAGATGCTCACAGCTGTACTGCATAAAACAACTTATCAAGGTGAGCCAGAAAAGCAAACCCTGAGCTTCAAGGTTTACCACAAAGAAAAATGCTAGACATGAGACCAGGATAAAAACTTTAGCGAAACTACACACACCCTATGAAAGCAACTACTAAAGAGCCTACTGAACAATGGTCTGCAACAGAAGTCCTCAGAGAAGCTGGGTGGATACAGGATAAACGTGGGACATGAATCCCTGATCCAAATGACCCTGAGGTTAAAAAATATGAAAAATCCAAGATATCAAGCATAAACCTAATTCATGAAGTACAGGAATCATCTGAAAATTAGGCCTCACAGATGGCAATGCCAAACATTAGTGACAAATGTAAAGATTCTTCTCTAAATGAGCCTAATATTGATACAACACAAATCAAAGGACAAGAACTGTCAGAAAATACAGGGCCCCTTATTTAAATGAACCTTTTTTTAACCAGGTGAGACACGCTAAGCTAAAAGATTTTTACAGGTGCAACCTGGGAGCACAGGAAGTTAAGTGACTTGCTTAGGGTCACACAGTATATGCAACTGGGGGCTGTGGGATTCAAACTCAGGTCTCCAGATTTGCAGCTCAGAGCCTTAAACCACTGCGCTATACTGCCTCCCTAAATTGCCACATCAAATATAAATAATGTAAACAACACAGTGCCTACAGAGGAATTGTCTTTACCCACAGGAATGGGAAATAAAAATATGCAGGACCCTCACACAAGAATTTTTTCAAACCTTTAATTTGGATATCAGAACTGTTTAAAACAAAAGGGGAACCATTACCTAGAAAACATGCAGTCCAGCTCCTATACAAATGGGGCCTTGAAACACCTTCAGACAGGGTTTGTGTAGCAAGGACTTTATTAAAGAACTCCTTAAAGTTTTATGCATCTGAGGTGTTAGCCCTTATTCATACAGATGAACATAACTATGATGTGAGTTTCAAAACTGTAGAAGGACTTGATAGGTTTTGGTGTAAATGTAGTACCTTATAAGATATCCCTTTGTGGTCACCTTTTTTAGCCATCTTCATTACAAAAAGCTGCTGTGAGAACAATAATAATTCTGTTTAAAAATGAAGGGGTAAATGTCTCGGACATTCTTTTTTGGTTAAAAAAAGATACAAAGTATTGGAACATCCTATACCCATCATAGACTCTGAACAAATCTGGACTGGTGGGTGGAGGGTAAAAGTAAAACTAATAACGATAAATAATGGTATATTACCCCTAACAAGCTGCTTCTATCTAGGGAGGGATAGAGGCTCCCTGTTTTACCCAGGGCAACCAAAATCATGACACAAATGTGGGTGCAGCCTTCATTTAAGCAATGCATGTGATACCTCTCAATGTAATCAGTGCCTGGAATTGGGTCACCTTGTAGCAAATTGTATAAATTTGTTTTGCTGCAACCTTTGTGAAGAAAAAGGGCATTCTTATGTGAAAATCCCATGGGAATCCCACAACAATGAGAAAGCAATATCTCAAGAGCCACTCATCACTGCAGCTCAAAATAAAGGTCTTCATTCGCATAAAAGATAAGGTCAATGTCATTACAGAAAGCAGCAGAACAGAAAAGACAAGACACTAGGAGAACAGGATCAGAGAAGGGGACAAGCTCAGAGAGATGAACATGAACACCTGACTGACATGAATTCAGAGCCAGATGAATCAGAAATATTGCATAAGAATACAGAAAATCAACCAGACAGTCACATGAATCAGGAGGAACAACAGGTACGAATGCAAAAAAAAAAAAAATACCATGCCACTCTTCCCCCTCCCCACTTTCCCAAGAACAGGAAGAAGCAGGCTATAAGGTAGTAGAACCAAAAGAAAAAGACCTAGAAATAAGGCAGGCAAAGGAAAAGAACCTAGAGGAAAAGAGAGAACAATCACTAAAAAGAAATCCACAACAGTAACTGAGAACAGATGTAAAGTTCTGAGTCAAAGGAGCAATTGGGGAGACACTGAGGAAGAAGAAGAGGATTCAGATACCTCCTCAATAGCCTCCTCAACAAGACAAAACTCATCAGACCCAGAAGATGCAGGAGGAGGGGACACAGTTAAAACAAAATGGATGACCTCTGCAAGAGGCAATCAACCAGATCACAGCTCAGTGCATTAGACTGGCAAGCAAAGCAAAAGGAAAGAAAAATCCTCTGTGGTTCTCTAAAGAGGTAGCATCTAAAACAAAACACAAGAAAAAAGCATTTAAAAAATACAGAGAAACAAAGCAATATAGTGGCAAGGAGGAATACCAAGCAAAGTTAAAAAAGGCTGGTAAAGCAATTAGGATTGCCAAAGCACAGACTGAGGAGTGAATAGCACGAGGAATAAAAAGGGGGATAAGATATTTTACAGGTATATCTGAGAGAAAAGAAAAACCAAAGGAAGTATAGACTGGCTAGCAACTAAAGAGGGTAAGCATGTTAAAAAATGAAGACGACAAAGCAGAAGTCCTAAACAAATGCTTCTGCTCAGTCTTCACTCAAGAAGAATGTGGAAATTTTCCCACTACACATAGAAGATTCCAACACACTGGGGAAGCCAACATTTCTCCATTCACAGAACAGAGGGTACTAGAGGAGTTAAATAAACTGAAAATATACAAAGCAATGGGCCCAGATGCAATCCATCCTAGAACACTGAAAGAACTTACTGAAGAACTGGCTGCCCTCTTCAATAAGTCCCTGGAGACTAGCTCAGTACCCGATGACTGGAAGACAGCCACTGTAGTGTTCCTGCACAAAAGTGGAAGCAAGGAAGAAGTGGGGAACTACCTACTAGTGAGCCTTACCTCTATTTTGGGGAAACTAATGGAGTCATTACTGAAGGAAAGAAGAGTGGATTACCTACAGTCCAGTGGGCAACAGGACCCATAGCAGCATGGCTTCACCTCAGAGAGGTCATGCCTAACAAATATTATAGAGTTCTTTGACTGGGTAACAAGAACAATTGACCAGGGTGGAGCTGTGGATGTGGTATATCTTGACTTCAGTAAGGCCTTCGACTTTCTCCCCCACAGGAGGCTAATTAACAAACTGGAGCACACAGGCATGGGCCCTAAGGTTTGTCAACTGGGTTAAAAACTGGCTTCAAGGAAGACGCAAAGGGTGGTAGTAAATGGCACATTATCAGAGGAGTTAAGGGTGACCAGTGGGGTGTCACAGGGATTGGTGCTGGGTCCCATCCTCTTCAACATATTCATCAGTGATATCACTGATGGTCTAGAGGGGAAGATACGTCTGTTTGCAGATGATACCAAGCTCTGCAGCAGGATAGACACACAGGAAGGATTCTCTGGAATGATATCTGATCTCAGAAAACTAGAGAACAGGTAAAAAAAACTGGCAACTAAAATTTAATGTAAAGAAATGCAAAGTCATTCACCTGGGAAGGGGAAACATAAAATATAGATATAATCTGGATGGAGAACAGCTAACAGAGACAGAACAAAAAAGCTGATCTCAAAGTAATCATATCACATGATTTAAAATTTGGAAAACAGTGTGGAAACAGCACTAAAGGCCAACAGTATATTGGGTTGCATTGGCAGAGGTATTGCTAGCAGAAGGCACGAAGTGTTGATGCCACTGTACAGATCCCTGGTCAAGCCTCTTTTGGAGTACTGTGTGCAGTTCTGGAGGCTGCACCTAACAAAGGACATAGACCGTTTGGAGTCTTTGCAGAGACTGGCTGCAAAGCTGGTACAGGGGCTCCAGCATGAACCTTATGAAGTGAGGCTCCATCAGCTTTACTTGTACTCCTTTGAACAATGGCACAACAGAGTTGACATGATAGAAACTTTTAAATGCCGCAAAGCAATAAATGCAGTACGGGCACAGAGCCTCTTCCAGGAAAATACAGGTACACCGACAAGAGGTCACAGCATGCATCTTTAGGGAGGTAGATTCAGAAACAAACTCAGGGGGCCCAATTCCAAAAGGCATTATGCCTGGCACAGGGTGATTTACACTGAACCCGATGGTGCAAATTAAAGCTTATGCCAGGCATAACGCCAGCTGCAATTCTAAAAGGTGCCTTGCATCATGCCTTATGTGGATTGCGCCAAACATAGGTTACTCCACTCACTACAGCCGCAACCCACAGTGGCATGGTGCAAGGGTGGCGTATGGCAGCAACTGTGCCCTATTCCAAAGGGTGGCTGCCATAACCCACTTACACTATTCCAAGAGCCACATTGGCGCAGCTGAGTTAGACCAGCAGGAAGATGGTCTAAGGAGCATCCGTCCATGCCATTTGATGGAAGTCCACTCTGCAGTGCTGTGGCATGCACATTGCCTGAGTCTCCATACTCCCCAACACAGACATGCTCCCCACATCCCCTGAATGACATGGACCACCCAGGGTCTGCCACACAAAGTGCCCCCAAATGCCAGTGTCACCTGGCCAGCCCCTTCCAATGCCCCCTGATGCATGCGGCAGTGTTCCGGGGTGGAATGTGCTTGGGGGCAGCTATCCATGGCTGTGACTTGCAGCACAAGGTCCATTATGCCCTTCCTGTGGCTGATGCATGTCACAGGATGTAGGTGCCGAGGACCCTACCTGTCTTGGAATACAGCGCAGGGTCCCTGGTGGCACCACATGGCACAACTCACATATGCCCATGAGTTGTATCATGCTTCATGGAGAGGTGGTGACACCCTGGAACAGCCTGACCTAAGAGGTTGTAGCTGCTAAAACAACAGGGGAGTTCAAGCGAGCTTGGGACAGGCACATTGGAAATCCAAAATGAATTGGGGAGGGAGGTAGGAAGTCGGGCATATGAGATTGATCACACGGTTCTTTCTGCTGACAAATTCTAGTGTTCTTAGAAGGTAGTGGCACAGGCAATTAAATAATCAGGATTTAATATTTAGGAATCCTTAACAGTTCATTCTGATTTTGGAAGGAGATAAAATCTGGCTTCTACAAATAGATGATTGAAATTTGCATCCACTGGTGCCACAGCCAAGAAATTAAACTGTTGAAGGCCAAATCTTGTTTATTTCATACAGATAAAAACTATTGTAACGGCCTTAGTAGCCAGGGAGTAGGGACTTTGGGCCATGGTGGATGTGAATGTGGGTAATCATATGGAACATAAAAATCAAACTACTGCACACGCATAATGAATAGCTGGGTATATTTTTTAAAATGTCAAAGCACATTGACAGTGTGTAAGGTAAATCAGGCACACAACTGGCATGTATTTTTGACATTGTGTGATGTCAGCCAAGAGACAACAAATTGTTTAACTGCTGGCTGTTTAAGTATGTTGCTCTTATTGTTGGTTGTGGTACAGCTAAATGTTTGAATGCAGCAGTTTCATTAATTAAACGCAGGGCTTTATGCCTGCATCTCTGGGTGGTGTTTTATTTGATGGTATTTTGATTAACTGGCAGCTGTTGCATCACTATGTATCCTCAGATCCACACAGAAGGATGGCTAAGTTTTGATTACTGCTTTTGGCTGACTCTTGGCCACAACTGGCACTGAAGTTGCTTATCAAATCTAGCATCATTGCATTCAAAGTACAGGCACTGGAACATCACAGAATATGCTTCTAAAATGCAGTGTTTGCCACCAAACTCTTCAAAATTTCTTCAGAGGTCAAATCCCCCATCCACCTTTTAGAAAAGTCACATATGGGGAATGTCCACCACACACACTTTTAGAATCCTGTTGATGTCCTACATGGTGATGTTAGAATCTGGGTGGAAAAGTATTGAAATTAAGTGAAGTTATAAGTGAAGGTTGAAATATTTCAACAGTCACTTATAAACGATCATATTACCATATTCTCCACTAAATTTGGAAGATACTCCTGTTATGACCCCACTTGTGAACTTGGTAGGTGGAAATTTTCAAATCCTGCCCTAAAAGGAATTTCATGAAGTGACTGCAAAACACCATTTGTTATAGATTTGAAAACTTCACTAACATGCTTCATGACCTGGGGTCCCAAAATCCATGCTGAAAATATAGTGTAAACATATTAACAAATTACAAAGTTATGAGTAAAGATTCCAAGTGCACTGAAATACCTTAACTGGACTTTATATATGAGAGGATCTTCACTGTGGGATCATGATTAGGTGAGTCAGAGTGTGTGGGAGGTGGGGAGTGTGAGGGGGGTCGACATCAACAAAGAAAAATATCCATTTTCTCAGGTTTAGATTTCTCAGTATAGAAAATTATGGAAAATGTTGGTGTCACAGAATGTGTCAGAAGCCAAAACTCCATTTCAAGTGCACATAGGAATTTCTGACCCAGAAACACAATTTGCTGTATACCTGGAAAATGTGGGTGTCTCAGGATGTATCTGAACCCAAAACTCCATTTCCCATATGCAAAAATGCAACCTGAAAACTCAATTTACTGCATGCATGGACAATTTGAACTTCCTGTGCACACAGAAAATTGCGAATCAAAACTCAGTTTCATGCGCTTAGGAAAATTACTACGTAAAAACAGTTTCCCATGCACATGGGGAAATTGCATCCCAAAAACTCAATTTTCCTTGTGCACAGAAAATCTGGGTGTCTCAGAATGTGTGAACCCAAAACTCCATTTCTTCATTCACATGGAAATGATGACCCAAAATCTCAATTAGAAAATTTGTGTGCAACTGGAAAACTCAATTTCCTAGTGTTTACCTGGCCAGTTATCTCAAAGCACATGGAACCTGATATTCAAAACTTTGCCCCGGGGCTAAATTAGTACTGCCCAGCATGATAAATTAGCCCAGAAGCAATAGCCTGCTATATTCAAAAGGGATAGCCCCAGTGCTAAAGCTGCTATATATAGTGTGCTAAGGAAGCTGGGCAAACTGGTCTGGGAGTGCAGTGCAAAAATAGCCTGGGAAATAAAGACAGCACTGAATATAGCTACCAGGAAGTGCAAACCACAACAGCAGCCCAGTGCACAGTGACATGAAGGAAAGTAAAGGTGAACTATGTGGCCAATGTGTGTGCTAGCAAAGGAGTGGATTCATTAAAGCTGCAAGCAGTACCACATGTGAAATTCTGCAGAAATGTACCATGTTTCCAAAACGTTTGCGCAGCACAGACACATTTGCACAGATTCTGCTCGGAGCTAAGCTGTTTGCCTGGCAGTATCATATATACAAAAGTGTCATGTAAATGAGCCTACTTAGGTAGTCTGTGGGTAAACATCCAGATTAGCATCTCATTATGTCCTGATTTGCATGCAGTTTGCCCAGTGCTATTGCAGGGTCCACAGCTCCACCTGTAGGTCAGTCTGGAAGTACAGGGGCTGGCTCAGGTCTACCCACAGCTCCACCTGAAGGTCAGTCTGGAAGTGCATAGTAGTAGCTGCAGGCAACATCTGTACAGAACAACATAGAATATTGTGCCCTGAGGGACTATGCAGCACAGGCACAGGTCGTGATGCTGTATGCAATTGCCAAACTGTCGTTCTTGCTACAGTGCACAGCAGACACTACAGAAACAAGTGGGCCAGTAGATTGAGGGACATAGCAATGCCTATGGTGTGTAGGGCATCAATGACAGCTGCACTTTACACAGTGACAGGTCCATCTTGCAGGTGTGTACTGGGTGGACATTACTGTTATGCTGTTGTGCGACCCGCAGATGATGCACTACTGGCATGGGATACTCTCAGTGACATATACATGGCTGGCTGTGTGTGCTGTGGTGTCTGTACAGATGTGCAGTAAGTGGCTGGAGGGGCCAAATACCATCAGACAGGCACACTGGTGTTAGTGTAGTTCCAACACTGGACTATTTGCACTGCGTGGCTTGTCCCAGACTTGTGGTAGCACCCAGTATGTGGTGCAGACTGGCCACCTGTACACCCTCCCCTCAACACCCTCCATGCCCCCAGTGCAGCATGTTTGTGCTGGATTCTGTTGGTGTCCACCAAAGGGTGGTCTGCAGGTGTTTGCTGTATGGACACATTGCCATGGTGTCCACTGGGTGTCAGGTCACCACGTACAGCCTGGCGTGGAAGGGAATGGTGGCAGAGGATGGCATCACAGGAGATGCCATCAGTGTGCAGCATGTTTCTTCCATATTTGGTTTCTTTCTATATTTATTATTTACTGGTTAGGGTCACACAAAGCCGCACAAAGCCATAAAGTCATGCAAAGCTGGTTTGCCCAGAGTTAAGACTACCTTTTCCTGGGTGGTAATTTGCAACATGCAAAGTTTCATGCTAAGTCATGCAAAAACACTTTCCATGGTGCTAATGCACTAAATATAGCATTGTGCCTGTATTCATGTACACTGCCCCGCTGTTTGCCCCTTGCATACATTATACTTTTGCCCGGCGCTAATGCAGTTTGCCTGTACTGTTTAACCTTTTGAATATAGTGGACCCACGCAAACCCAGTGCTAACCCTGTGCAAATGGTTAGTGCCCAGCACAACGATTTGAATATCTGGCCCTTTGCTGTATATACTGTATTTGTGTGTCTAGTATTTCTGAGAATATGCACAGTTTGGTTTGTAGTTTTTATTCGGAAAAATATTTTATTTAAAAGTTCTAACTTGCAGTGTTTGTGTGTTTTTGTCAGAATGTGTTTTTATTTTATTCACTCTTATATAAGTGTTATGATATTCTGTTTTTACTCTTGGAAAATAAAGGGTGTGAAAACCATATGGCTTATATTCTAGCTCATTTAAAATTAAAAAATGATGGATAGAAAATGCATACATGAATGCTATCAATACCATTGTACAGAACAAAAGAAATAAATAAAGGTAACTTACTAGCCTGGAAAAACTTAATAAAGAGATACTGCATGGTATTAAAGAAAATGGGTGAGAGAAAGGGTGGTACAGATTGTAATAGCAAAGTAAAAATGATACATGTGAGTGACTTTCTGCTTGGCGTGCTTTCTAGATGCATGGGTGTGTGTGTGTGTGTGTGTGTGTGTGCAAAAATGTCCTTTTCTAAAATACACATGCATGTTATGAGAGTTTTTTGTAATGTGTATTCCAGGTTGACAGAGGGTTAGAAAACATGTAAAAACAGCAACAGATGAAGAGTCACTCAGAGGCAGATGGAAGCGCTACAACAGTCAGTTTTTATTGCTCCACCATCATCATCCCATCCATTACCTCATTGCATGCCACTGCACGCTGAATCATCTGATACCATTCATTGTGGTAAGATCTAGCACTGTATACTCTGGGATGAAGAGGATATACAAGATATTAGGTGGAATACTCTGTTATCCCAATTTGTTTTTATTTATTGATTTAAAGATTGGTAACCAGGAGAAGCACACTGAGCAATGCATTTCCAGGTGTGACGGGAAGGGTGCAAGGGAGGTACAAGTACAGTGCAATAATACAGAATTACAGATACATAAGTGCTTAAGACAGGCAGGAAGGTAACAGGTTATACAGGCAGGTATGCAACTGAACATGACATTGTGCATAACAGCACATAAGCAAAATAACAGTGGAAGGTTACAAGCAGATACAAAAATGGTACATAACATATGCATATTAACAACACATTGTGTAACAGTGGTGAGTTGCTGAGGCCTGGGTAGGTAGTGGGATACATGGGAAACTTGGGTGGATGCTAACTTCAGAAAAACAGAGGACCTGGCATGCTGGGATCTGGGTAACCAGGGATGGTTGAGCAAGGTACTACCTAGATGTTAGTCAGGTTGTGGGCATGAGCAAGGGATAGAAGGGAGAGGTAAACAATTCATTTAAGGAGGCTAAGGAGGCAATATGTGCAGTGAGTCAGGCAGAGGTTCCAATCCATGAGAAGTGGAAAAAGAAGGCAGCATTGCAAGAGTTTGAGTGAGGGCAGGGCAAAGGAATGTGGGTCATGGGAACAGAAACTATAGGAGGTGTGGGCAGTGTGGAAAAGGAGGAGGTTAGGTAAGAGGAGTAGCCAAACCAGTATTTAGTGGGGAGTGGAGTATGGAGGTTTCAGGGGAAGAAAGGGGAGGGGAGAGTGGTAGTGAGGAATAAAGGGTACAATGATGGGTTTGGGGGTCAGGGTGAAACGACAGAAGGTGTTGAAGAGAACATTCAGTTTGGAGAGGGTGAATGTGGAATCAGACCTGTACATGATGTTGGCACAGTTGAACAGTGGCAGAATGGTTTTTGTAAGGAGTGTCTGGTGAACAGGAAAGAAGGGGCATCTTTGTTTCTATAGAGGGCCCCAAGTTAAGGGCGGAGCTTAAAGTGAAACTTGAAGTGTACTTGCCCCAAACCATGAGACTATTAAGTTAATTCAAACATAAAAGGTTTTGATAGTAACAATGTTTTATACAGCAAGAACAGCCTTAATGGATTTGGTAAAAAATAGACTGTAAAATGTATATTGTGGAGTGCGGCAGTGATGAGATACATGTACAAAAATCAGTACAAATTATTTGGAAAATTCTGCAGATTGTGACTGGGAAGGAGCTACTGCTGGAAGACGATTTAAAAGAACAAGGCAAGGCAGATTTATTTGCTAGGTGCCTTTCTCATGCTCAAAGCACTGTACAGACAGCAAGTTAAAAAGTATGAATAAAGAACAGTAAGAAACAGGTTAGGTACAAGCAGTAAACAAGATAAAAAAACATACAGCCCCTGGCCTTCATTAAATTCAGTTTAAGTGGTCCCAAATGAGCTTTCAGGGAACCCTTGAAACTTTTCAGAGTAGAGGGGGGTGTTTTCCAAAGTCCAGGTGCTGTTGAGGAAATAGATGTTGGTGTTTTATCCACTAGGCCTCAAAATAAGGCTTTCTATGGTGTTGAAACAGAAAAAGGATTGGAGTAATCTAGTTGCTGGGAAAAGCCAATGTCTTTTTCCTTTATTACCAGTTCAAGGTCACTGTATTTAGTGTGCTTTGATGATATCCAAGAGCTACCATTTGAGCTCTCTATTCAACCTGTCTTTAGTAATGCTTGCTCTGGAGAGAGGGTAGACAGCAGTGTTTTGATCCAGGTAGTCTGTGCCATGAAAGGCTTTGATGCCACAGCCCAAGATGGCATTTTATCATCTTCAGCTGATTCAGATAACGGGGACCTGACAATTATACTGACAGCTTGTCAGATATCAGTGCTACACTAGAGAAAGCACACTACTGTAAAACTGGTAGAATATCTTCTATGTAAGATGACTACTGCTGCAGCCTTTCAGCCTACAGTTGTAATTTCCTTCTGCTGTATTCCTTGTCTTCATCAGCCAATGTCTTTAGGAGGTATACTTTCTTTTTATCCATTTCAGCCTTTAATCATTTTCCTATTTAGCAAGCTGAGAAACTTGTATTTCTTTATTTCTCTGTGGTCCAGGTACATATCCAGCACCTCATCCATCACTTCCATGGCTTTCTTCTGATTTCTCAAGACAGATATGGAGGATAGCTTCATTGTCTGCTTACCATCACCTCCATCATCATCCTCTCAGGAAACCAGCAACCCCACAACAGGAAAGAGTCTACCCCAAGTGTAAAGAAATGTCCCAGTGTCATGAACACCTACATTCACTTATCAATAAAACAGATCCATGTAACCCTCCCAAAGATGCTCCTGGAAATTAACCATCACAGTTCAGTGTGCCATTCCTGCGCAAGATGGCAAATTATTGGTACCAAAAAAAATGCTGGCTACCACTTTAAGAATGTTAAGATAATACAGTACTATTTGGATGACTATAAATATACATTACACTGGCAGTAGTAAATTTTATTTGCAAGCTGTGCACGGTAGGATGAATATCAATACCAGGTGTTGGAATGTATTCTAAAGGCATGAAGAGGCAGTCAAAGAGAATGACTGGTATAACTTTGCCAGTATCATCCATGAAAGTACGTACTTGACATTTTAATGAAGAGCATCTACTCTTCCCTGATGACTTGTTGATTGTTTCCAGCTTTGATTTTGAAGTACTGAATGTCAACATATGTCAAGGTTCATCGATGCAATGAAATCTTGAAAAGCAAGACAGACTGAAATCTCTGTAGTTGAACTGGACAGATGTTTAAAGGTGTTTTAAGGTTCAGGTTTATTGTGATTAAGCAGAAGGGAATTTCAAATTTTGAATAATAGAGGTAATCCTAAGACATTGAGTATGCACTGAGAGTACAAAATTCAATAAGTAAAGTAGTAATGGGTTACCCACATAAGAGTGAAAACAATTTGGATGAGCAACAATACACTGCACTCACGTATGCCGCACAAATTGTCACAATGTCCAAATTCTGCCCAGGCAACAGCCGAACACCAGAGTGTGCTCTTTTCAAGAAAAGCACAAACCTTTCAAGACTTAATACAAATGTATATGATTTGGGGCACACTACACTTCTCCACAACTGTATACAATATACTGTAACAAACTCAAAGGTCACACAATGACTGAAAGACAGCTGATCCCCATATGTGCATGTGACCAAACATGCATCAGTTCAATGCAACATCTGCCCACATCCACTGTGCCCTCTGTCTTTCACTCTAATTTACTCACGTTAAAGACTCTGCTCCTTTGTTGGGATACCAGAAGCAGTAGCTCCAGAATGGTTATGCTACCCACTCAGAGAGGACAACTGGATGAGGCACTTGCTTGAAGTAGGGTGATCACAGGTTCAAAAGCAGAGACTGAGTGAGCACTCATTGACAGGTTAGGCATAATAAAATTGCACATCAGATGTATTCTGGTGTTTCATATAAAATAGAGTACCACATTCTAATGGCTGGAAGTTATTGCAAATTGCTCATTCTTTTCACCAGGGTTCCAGAAATAAAATGCTTACAGAAATTTTCTGTGCATTAGTGTCACAGTCAAACTTCATTGTACAGTTCCACAGTTTTAATGTTCTTTCAACTTGTAATCTCAAAAAGAGAGAATGTACTTTCTAGCAACAAAGTGCTAGAAAAACATTGCTGTCCTGTACTGCATTTGAAGGTAAAATTACAAAAATGCCTGCCTTATCCCAATGAATAGAGATGCAGTGAATTTAAATTCCACCACCGAAGTGAACGCATAAGTGGGCCTTGAGTTGCCACTCCATGGCATGCAAAGTGCTCCTCCCTTTTCATTACCACTTCACATTAAGGCAGAATGGCAATGCGAACTAAGGTGAAGTCATTGTTTTAATGGACTTCACGTTCCTCATTATGATTCTAAGTGATCCACTTGGTGTTTCAGAATTGGCAGCCCCCCCACACATCGCATGGCTTACAGTACTGTAAGTCACATGCTCTTTAGCTAGGCAGGAAGAAAGTGAGTCATACAAGCAGACACTTTTACTTTCTCCTGTGCAGACGGAGAGAGAGTAGTGTGTTTTGTGATTGCTGATACTTTGAGATCAGAGCAAGGAGGAGATTTAAACTTTGATTTAGACCCAACAGCTTTTTTAAAAGCTACATTTTTTTGTCTTTTCTGTCTGTACTCTTTTTTACTTAATTTGTTCTTTCTGTAAATGTTATTTTTCTTACATAGAGGGACATCAGTTGCAAATTAGGAACTGCTGCTGGATCAGCATGGGATCCCACATTAGCTTTTATTTTTTCCTCACACCATGTGCCCCCCCACACCTTCCTTGCTGTGTTATAAAATGTATTCCTCCACCATCCCCGACCCTTGTATGTAATTATGCCTTTTTTTGTCTTCCATATGTATTCTGAGCAGTGCAAGTATACTGTGCTAAACTGCATGGGTGCAGTCTTCTTTTCTGTCTGTGTATGTACTCCAGACACTGTCCAACTCCCTGACTTACTTACAAACACTTATTAATGAGTATAGTGGTGGGATAGTGAAGCCTGGAGAGATACTACAAAACAGGCTTACAATACATCCAAGTAACTAGTAAAAAAATTAATGTTGTGATTCATGATGTAATCGTAAATTGTGATTTGTGACTGTGATGATAAAGAAATGCAAATGCCTACGGCTGTACTTCCCCAGGCCCCGATGAGGTGTGGCACAAAACTCCCTGACTTAAAAACACTCATTAATGAGTACAAAGGTGGGGTGGTGAAGCACGGCAAGATACTACAAAACAGGCTTACAATACATTCAAGTAACTGGTAAAAAAAAATTAATGTTGTGATCCGTGACGTGATTGTAAATCATGATTTGTGACTGCATTTGTGACCGTAATGATGAAGAATATGATTTGTATCACGTGTGACTCCTGATGATGGTTCTGACTTAAAAATGCATATTAATGAGTACAATGTTCATGCTGAATTATGCGCCACACCTGTCTAGTACTCTGAAAGGAAGCCAAAGAAACAACTGTGACTTAAATTAGAGATGGAGATTAGGCCCTAAAGAGATGCAAATGCACAGACAGATTAAGATTGTGCTGCACACTGAAGAAATGCAGATGCAAAGGCACAACACCTAACCAGTGCTCACCATCAGAAATTCAAATCTGGAAAAGAATACCTTTGCCAGCTGGGGCAGGCCGTGGGGGGGGGTGGCAGTGTACTGCACTGCTGTAGTAACAGTCACTGGTACTAGTACCAGTAAAGATAATACAAAGTACAAAAATTACACAGCTGCAGTGGATAGCAGGCTCACATTGCTGAAATTATGTGGCACAATAAAGGTGTCTGATTTGATGACGCGTCACACACATACTCACACACACACTAAGTAATGTGTAGCAAATTGAAAACTTCAGTAATATAACCACATATTTTAAACAGACTAAAATTATGCACTGCTGCACCACAACAATCAGCAAAAAAATTGCAAGAATTATTGAAAATATTGTGTGTACATTAACACAGTTATGCAAGAAAAATATCACCAAAACAGAAAGCACTGTCTTTTTTCTTCAAGTTAATCTACCTACACCACAGATATGCCCTTCCCCCAAAGCACACTTCCACGGTCTCTCAGTACACAGACAGAATGTTGTACATTAACATTCAAAATCCACACACAAACAATAAACACTCGATGACATGAGCACAGAAGTGTTTCCTATAATCGATGAACTAAAGTTTCAGCAAAAAAAAAATTACCCAAAAAGGCTTTTTTAACAGCTTTTAGAAGGTTTGAATTACAGAGAGCCCTCAGAGCAGATTGTCTCCGACAGCTTCCTACTCACACTACCCCAAACTGAGGCTGTGCAGAACAATCTAGAGCCCATGTGACCTGAAGTCCCACGAATCACTGCAAAATTCGCCTTTGGAACTTAAAAACAAGGTGAAGTGAGGGTGAAGTACAATGTGTTCAATGTACTTTGCCTTAGAATTAGTGGAGTAGTGGTTTGGGAAGGTGGAGTAGCAAGTCATTGTTTCAATGGACTCGTGTTACCCGATATAATGTGAAGTACTCCACGTCGCATTGTGGAGCAGTCCACGAATTTGCTTTCACTCCGCGCTCCACTTCACGGAGCGGATTGGAGCCACTTCGCCCATCTCTACCAATGAACAGTTTACTCAGCTACCCCAGTGCTTCACTTTCATTACAGAGCTTCACCGGGGGCATGGTATATAAGTAGTGGGAAAACTGTGGCCCATGGACCGCATGCGGCCCTTGATGCAATTTTTGTGGCCCCTGAGATGCTGTAAAAAAGAAATAGTGCTGTACAAATAGCGGTGTACCTTTAAGAGTATGATGGCAGTCATTAGATGTGCTCTTGTCTGAACCCAGTTCTCCATTTCTTTATTCACTGCAAGTTCCGGCTTTAGAAAAACCAAGTGAAGAAGCTGAATAGTTTTGGTGGTGAGTCCCCCAAGAAGCTGTTAAAAATGAAATTAATAGTGCTGTACAAATACCGCTGTACAAATAGTGGTGTAGCTTTAAGATTAGGATGTCGATCATTACAAGTGTGCTTGTCTGATCCCAGTTCTCCAGTCCTTCAGTTGCTGCAAGTCCAAGAAAGAAATACTGAGAAATTCCAAAGGAAGAATAAAAATAGTTTTGGTGGTGAGTCCAGGCTGTAGTAGATATAAAATTCAGGGAATAGATTTTGTGGTGAGTAGCTTGTCGCAGCTGGCAATGCTGCATTGATTACATTTGCCAGTGATCAAAGGTATTGAAGCTGTGTATATAGTAGTAACAGGGAGTAAATTACTGGTGTTAATTCGAATTGCTGATACTTTACTATGGCTACGGTTGCTCACTGATAGTAACCTATCAGCACAGCTGAGATGTGCCTGCACTCAACTTTCACCAAACCATAGAAAACTTGTTGATAACATCGCAGCACAAAAGTCACAGTAATATATCATAGTATATTTATGTAGTATTTATACAAGTCAACACTAAACATAATTTAATACCGTTTTAACATTTTAATAATTAGTGACATTAAACAAAGGTTTTTTGCATTATTAAATTGTGTAATTTGCATCATTTAGTTGCCAATATGTACTGTACCTTCAAAGGTCATGTGTGCTTATGTAGCCCTCCAGATCATCAGAGGGCCGCACTTGTGGCCCTAATACAATCCCATGTTGCCCACATCTGGTCTATATAGAATTACACATTCAAATTCCACCCCAGGCCACATACTCATTATACTCATTATGTGACCTTGTAAACATCACTTAAATTGTCATGTTTTATCTGTATCCAGCTGCAGATATGGGTAGATGCTATATCTAACTGAAAATTTGATGTTCCACAACACAATCATTAATTCATGTATGACCGGTTATTACAATATTAATGCTATAGAGATATGGTTGTGTATTTAAATATATATATAGTACCTTCTGTGTCACAAGTTGCCAGGTTCCACTGCTTTCATCTGTAGTGATACAACGCTCCTTCATGTGCCACTTTTATTGTGCTTCCTGGGTTCCACAGCTATTTGTTCTTTGTTAATAATTTGCGTTTTGCTCCTTTGCTTAGAGAGTTAAAATGGCACTTAGTGCACTCTCTAGAAGTTGCAGTATTCAGTCAGACTCATATTCATTGATCCACCTCACATAAGCACATGTTCAAAGCCTGCATTTGAACTTTTTGTGAAGTGCCTCTCAGCTGCTGGTGCTGCTACAAATTGTATTTATTTAATTATTGGATGCTGATGATCAGGAAAGCCCACTGAGACAAAGTCCCTTTTTCTTGGGGATCCAATGATTAATTGCAATAATACAGAAGGAAGAAACATAGCAATAACATGATACAGTTAGCATCAGAAAACAATACAATAGGCTCAGTATACAGGCTGACAATACATTTTAGCAATACAAAGGCTTAAGACATCACAGTTTGGAACAGGATTGTGATGCAATAGTGAATACAGATTAAATAATGAGGTTACAAACTGTACACAATGTGCGAAGGAGTTCAACAATTATAGTTGCACTGACTGCTGCCAATGAGGTATGCCTTAGGCTTGCCTTAAAAGTGTTAAAAGTGTTAGGGTTACAGCTGCATTAGATATCACTGGGAGATTATTCCATTGGTAATGGGCAGTGTGGGAAAGGCTCATGACCACATCCAGATTTAGTCCTAGGGATAATTAACACCATGGAAGCAGAGGCCTAGAAGTCTCCTTTGAGGCTTTATTTACTTTTTTTGTCATGCAGATTATTGGTAGTTCTGCTGACATCCGCAGAAAGAGCCAGTCCAGAGATATTGCTCTTGCCTTGCAAACTGCTGACAAGGCATGCTCAAGCTAATTCACAAGGCATTAAGTAAGTTTCAGACATACAGTACTTTTGAACATGCTGCTCGAAATGGTTTTGAACAAAAAAAAATTTTGTTGAATACATTTCCTGAAATACATTCATTGTTCTTATTTAGAATATTGCACACCATAAAATCCTCATTTGTGTGAATCATTTCATTTTAAGAGTGTCCTAGGGGACACATTACAGCAGCAGACTCCAGACGTAACAGAGACATCATACAATACATTACTAGTACCGTAGTTACATACTGTAGTTTAATAAAAAAGAGACTGAAGTTAAAAGTTAAGTAGAATGCATTGTGTCAAAAAAGTGAATAAGAGTTAAACAAAAGTCCACAGAATGGAGCATGTGGTATGACAAAATGCACATTTGTTCACCAAATGAAGCAAAGGGTATAATCAAAGTACACATTCCCTACTGAGTAAAGTATGAGACTTACCAAAAGTACTTCATCACAAAATGAAGTATGGGGTTGAAAAAAATAACCTGTGTATACATGTTTTTGCAATAATCATTCTTTGCATTTCAACAGCCAGTCATAGTTAAACAGATGGATGATGTTGTAGGAAATCAAAACCCATGAGATATATGATACAAGATGTTCACAGTTCATGTTTAAGATGCTATGATTTTTTTTATTACTTCCCTGATGAAGATGGGGCAAAGTCAGGAATTTTGTGCAACATATAGTGGTACAAAGTTTCACAGTGTGAGGGAATTTTTATATATGCTTCTTTTATATATCCTAAAGCTATATTTGCTATTATATGCCTTGAAGTTATGCTTGCTTTGAAAGCCATGTTGTAACAAAGTAATAATGAATGTAGTAGAAATTTCTGAGTTCATGTTTTCTTTTTAAGGGTTATAGAATTTGTACTGAGGTTACTTGAGGTACATTTGTGAAAACAGAAAGCTAGATAAAACTGAGCAGAACTGGTTGTACCAGACTAAATAACAGGCTTGGACAAAATATAAAGATAAGAGCATGCCTGGGCAAAATATAAAGATAACAGCACGTAGTGGCATTGAAGGCAAGCTGTACGTTGCTATGGTGTGAGTGAAACTCATTGTCTCTCTCAGGTCAGCTTGACCCAGGCATATGTATCAAGCAGTAATGGGAAAGAAATGAATTGCAGTGGAAAAGTACCTCATACATATCAACATGTTTTTTCTTTTTACATTGCTGAAAACTTGTTATGCTGTTTTATGATTGGCTCATACTGAAATGTTGGTATTTTTCAAGATAAAGTGCAAAATCTAGCTTATAAAAGCTGCTGTAAACTTTAATCAGGGACGGTCTCCTTTGTAGAAGTCCCACATGCATGTGTAAGATTTGATCAAATAAAGCGACGTTAAGACAAAACCCAGTGGTGTGGTTTTGCCCGTGGCGACAGGGAGTGGTTGCTCAGGTAATACTTACAGTGAGAGAATTTGCAATCACAGTTTTGGCGTAGTCGGCAGGATGAGTTCTTCCGTCCTTGTCACCGTGATCGGGTTGTTTCCATGGACAAAAGAAGGACATTTTGTGGAACCCCATCAGGGACGTGATGCCTGGGGGCGGCGACACTCATCATCACTGTAAGTACATAGTATACATTGGGCGGTGTGCACTATAAAGAACAGGCCTAGATAAAATGGGAAACAAGAGAACAAAATAACCTAGGTCCAGAGTTAGTATTATCTGGACCAGCAAAATGTATAGTTGATAAGTTTGGCCAGGATTCGGTCTCTGAGATAGGACAATGGCATAAGTTGACCAGGGAATATTTCCCTTATAGGTACTATAGTATAGATGTACTAAAGGAAGCAAGAATAGCATTGGAAGAAAAGAAAAGAGCAAACAAAAAGGGTGCAAGGTAGACTGGTCAAGGTTTAGAATATGGGAAAGAGAGGCAGAAAGGCGACATGAAAATCAAGTAAAGGGATTAATGGTAAAGCAAGAGGAGGAAGAAACTGAACACTGTAGGAGGGTGTTTCACCATCACGATACCCCCCCCACCATATTGGCCCATTCCACCAACTGTTCAGCCGGAACCACAGGCAGGGATGGTGCCAGAAGGGCCACCAATACAGGGAGTAATGCAGCCTGAACAACAAGCTGCCCCAGCTGTGCAGGCTGCCCTTCCTGCTCAGCAAAGTACAGGTGGCCCAACCAGCCCAAATAGTACAACCAGCCCAAGCAGTACAACCAGGCGTGAGGTCATACAACAGGCTGCCCTACCAACTCAGGTCCCACCAATTCAAAACAGCCAGTTCAACCTCCTGTGACTCCTATATGGGAGGTTGCGGTCAAACTCCCAGTGGTCCCCACCCCTGTTCAGTTGGACACTGACTCAGATGAGGAGATAGAAATAGAGGGACGGAAGAGGACCTGGTTGAAGCAGTGGAATCTATGTCACTGGTGGGAAAGGTACAGGGCCAGGGAGATGGAAAGGCTTGGGTGTTTAGGCAAACTAATGCAAGGGCTAAGGGCCCAAAACAGGCAGGGGAAAAGAAACTAAAACAGCAGTTGCCTTTGATATGTTATCCCAACCCACACACCCGAGGCAGGGAGACTGGCTACCACAGACCAGCCTGCAGTCCCTAAATACATTGATGGACCGCCCTATGGAACCCTGAGGAGTTGAGAGAGGCCCTGAAAGATATACCAAAGCCTCAGAATAACATAGAAGAATATATCAAGGAGTTAACAAACTTAATCAAAATGTATGAACTATCTATGACTGAAGTTGGAGAATGTTTTAGACAAACATTAAAGAGGCATGTGGGAGGAAGTAAAGGAAGCCTGGGACCCAGAGAAGCCAAGGGCTGAAATTATACCACAATTTAATGCTGTGTGCATAAAACTACAGGAAAGCATACAGGGATGCGACAGACTGGCCTCGCATCCAGGATGAGACAGAAAGAATGAGGAATCAGATGCGATTACAAGGAGAAAGATTGCAGGCGGTCTTTGGGCAATTTTCGGTATTGGACCGGATATTCCCACATACCAGCATCAGTTGGGTATGGCTTTTTGCGCTGGACTGAGTGAGCCAATTAGATTGGGAGTTACCACAGTGTGCATTGGATGGGAGACAATGAAAATGGTTGACCTAGTGCCGTATGTTGAACATGCTGAGAGACAGCAGAAGGAGATACAAAAGGAAAAGAAAGAAAAGCTAGAAAAGGCTCAGCTAATGTATTTTGAAAGAGACAATAAGCAGCCCCAACAGGGAGGTGGAAATGGCAACAAAAGAAGACAGAGAGGATGAAATAATGGAGGTTATCCACAGGGAGGAGGGGGAAAAGGGCAACCATCGGAAGGAACGGCAGGACAAAGACCCAGACCGGGAGGGGTATCATCTGTTGCTTGTGGAGAACAGGGACACATAGCAGAAATTGTGTAAAAACATTCCAGTAGCAGCGTTATCAAGATTCCAATGCCTCTTGCCTCCGCCACCACCCCTCCTGCTCCACAACAGTGGCAGCCAAATCAGCAGCAAGGATGGGTGGAAATCCTCGGGATCCTCAGTTCTGGACTAATAATGTTGGCTTTGCCAATGACAGCTGAGGTTAGAGAACACTCCCCCTCCCCTTTTCACAAATGCTATGCTTCAACAACGCCAGAAGGTAGTCCAGTAATAGACTTAATAATCATGAACACCAAGTTGACCTTCTTGATAGACACAGGTGCCTCAATGTCAGTAATTCAAAGAAACAAGTTAAATGCACCCTTATCCAGTTGAATGGTGACAACAATAGGGGCATCAGAAGTTACCTAAAGAGACAATTGACAATCTCATTACCAGTTCGGTGTGGAAAAATGGAATTACAACATATTTTCCTCAGTAGCACTGACCTGTCCTGTGAATTTATTGGGAAGGATCTCCTGTCAAAGGTAAATGCACAAATTACTTGTAATTCTGAGGGGTCAATATAGAAGCACCAGAATAGGCTTGTACCCATTGTATAGCTGAAGAACAGGGGATTGGCTGTATAGCTGGGAACTGACATAACCAAGGGAAATGTGTTGGTTACAAGGGTGGGCAGAAGAAATAACACATCGTGAGGTTGCAGTTACAAACAGATTTGCATTGCACACACTATGCAAAAGAGATTCGGGACATGGATTATGAGTGCAAAGAGTGGGAAAACAGCCCGTAGAGCAGACCATCTGGGTGTCAGAGATATATGCAAAGAAGAATTGTGCAACCTCAGTCAGACTAAATGCAGAGCAATTGAAAGTATTCCAAGTGCCAGGGTCATATCCACACATTTCTTTGGCCAGAGAGCCCCCTTGAGTGGAAGGAATTGGGGTCATGGGTAGCAGAAATGGTACAGTTGCGTGATTGGGAGCGTGTAGGAAGCAAGCTAATATCAAAGGCTGGAAACTGTGAAAATACATAATCAACAGAAAAGTTCAGGTACAGGTGGATGAAGAGAAGTGAATGTCGAAAAGTTTGTGAAGAAATAGGCATGCAGGAGAGTGTAAGTTGGATAAATGAGTTACCAGCAAAGCTATGGGCAGAATCAAAGTATGATGTGGGATTACTGAAGAATGCACAACCCCTTATGGTCAAGCCAAAGTCCTCTTACAGACCGAATAGGCATCAATATCCGCTGGGTAAAGAGGCGGAAGAGGGAATAGCCCCAGTGCATGCAGCATTAGTGGAGAGGGGAGTAATCGTCCCCTGCCCATATGCAACGGTAAATACACCAATTTTGCCAGTGAGAAAGCCAAATGGAAGTTACCGCTTTGTGCAGGACCTGAGAGCGGTAAATGAAGCAGTACATGTGCGTACCCCGGTAGTGCCAAACCCAATTACAGTATTGTCATCCATTCCACAAACAGCTGTTATTTCACAGTCATTGATTTAGCAAATGCGCTTTTATAGTATCCCGTAGAACCCAGTAACCAGGAATGGTTTGCATTCACTTACAAAGGGAAAAGTGGACCTGGACTCGCATGCCCCAAGGCTATGCTGAGTCTCCAGCAGTATTCTCAGCTCAAATGAGAGAGAATCTATCCACTTTTGTGCCCCCATTGGGCAGTACCTTAACACAGTATGTGGATGATTTATTGCTTGCTAGCCCCAGTAAGGAAGCAAATGAACAGAATACAAAGCTTTATTACTTTCTTGGCTGAGAATGGGCATAAAGTGTCTCGAGAAAAATTGCAATTGTGTAAAGAGCAAGTGAAATATTTGGGTCAGTGTGTTGTCTGGCAGTGGTAGAAAGTTAGACCCTGAGAGAATTAAAACATAGCATGGCACGCCCAGTTACAAAGCAGCAAATGATGTCTTTTTGGGTATGGTGGGCTATTGCAGAGCTTGGATCGTGGATTATGCTATGTTGGCATAACCACTCCATGAAGCCATATATGGCACGAAAATGCAGATGAATGAGGAGATCAGGTGGACACCTGGTCTAGAGACCAGTTTTGCAAAACTTAAAAATGTATTGATCACAAGTCCCTGTTTGGGACTACCAAATTATGAGAAGGGTTTCAATTTGTTCGTAAATGGTAAGGGAGGTTACATGTCAGCTGTATTGACACAGGAGCATGGAGGGGGGCAGAGGCCCATAGCATATTACTCGAAGCGTTTGGACTCAGTGGTATGTGGGATGGTGTCTTGCTTGCAGTCAGTGGCAGCGGCTACTGAAGCGGTGTTGGCATGCGTGGATTTGGTAGGATTCTGTGCTTTAACAGTGCATGTGCCTCATTCTGTACATTCTATTCTGCTACAAGCTCGCACAGCTCATTTAATGCCTGCACGATTGCTTCAGTATCAAAATGTGTTACTAACCATGTCTAACATAACTTTGAAAAGGTGCACCATTTTAAACCCAGCGACGTTGCTCCCCACCCCGGAGGAGGGGGAGGAGCATGACTGTGAGCAAGTAATTGACTTAGACTTAAGCCTCAACCAGATATCACTGACGCATCTCCATACAAAACGCAAGACTTAGAATTATTTGTTGACGGCTCAGCACAAAGAGACAAAAAGGATCCCCCTTGGTAGGTTATGCAGTGTGTACTCTAAACTATGTCGTGGAAGGAGCAAAGTTACCCCCACGAACATCAGCCCAAGCTGCTGAACTCATAGCTCTGACGAGAGCTTGTATAATAGCCGAGGGTAAAACAGTTAACATATACACAAATAGTCGATATGCATTTGGGTAGCTCATGATTTTGGCACCTTATGGAAACACAGAGGGTTTTTAACAGCAGCTGGAAAACCTATTATGTCGAATTTGGTAAAAATCTTTTGTTAGCAATCCAGAAGCCAGAAAAAGTTAGCAATTGTAAAATGTCAGCCCATACTTCTAACCAAGATTTTGTCTCTGCAGGAAATGCGAGGCTGATGCAGCTGCAAAGAAGCAGCTCTTTCTGGGAGTGTTCGAGAAATTTCAAATGTCTTTGACTATAACTACCAACTTGATTTATTCTCAATAAAGGATGTTGCAACTTTACAACAGTCGGCCAGTGTAAAAGAAAGCGTAAATGGCAAAACAAACTGTAAATTTGATGCTAGCACTAGGTATGGACAAACCCGATGGCAGGCTCTGCCTGCCTCGGCAGTATTTCCTTTTATAAAATTGGCCTATGAAATCAATCATGTTTTGAAAAGTGGAGTGGTCGACCTTGTAAATAAACATTGGTATGTTGTTGGCTTTACCGTATATGCTGAAGATTTTTGTAAAGTGTGTAATATGTATGCAAAATGATGTTGGCAGAGGACTCCAGTAACCCCTCTGCTCATCCTCCTACAGGACCTTTTGAACATTTAATGATGGATTTTATTGAGCTAAACCCGTGTGAAGGGTATAAATATTGCTTAGTGATTATAGACATGTTTTCAAAGTGGGTAGAAGCATTCCCAGTACAGAAAACCACGGCCTGTACAGTAGCAAAGGCCCTGATTAGAGAAATCATACCAAGGTGGGGATTCCCACCCGGCTCTCCAGCGATAATGCTGCATTTTGCAAATGAAGTCATCAGAACCTTGTGTGAGGCACTGCAAGTGGATTCTAGAATGCACTGTGCCTACCACCCACAATTGGGAGGGGCAGTAGAAGGCAAATCAGACATTAAAGCTAAAATTGACCAAAATTATGGCAGATACTGGCTTTAGTTGGGTAAAAGCACTACCAATAGCCCTAATGAGTATGAGGGAGAGCTGGCCCGTGGGTTTATCACCTCATGAAATTTTTGATGGGAAGGCCTCTCAAAATGACAAATGTCCCTTCCCACAAAACCGAATAACATTGCATGGTTTAGATAATGAAATGATTGCCTATTGTTTATCTCTTAATGCTGTTTAAGATCTCTCTATCCTAGGGTAAAAGCTGTACTTCCAGTTCCTTGGAGGACCCTTGCATAGGATACAGCCAGGAGACTTCGTGGTTATCAAGGACTTCCGAAGAAAAAGTAGGTGCGCCCCGAGGTGGCGAGGACTGTTTCAAGTGCTCCTGACTACCGCCACTGCCATAAAGATCGCAGAGAGAAACGTGGATTCACGCATCTCATTGTCATTTGGTGACAGCCTCTACAGTTGATACCATTGCACAGTGAACTGAGCAACCATGAAAATTGTTATCGTTCTGTTTTCATTCGGACTATTGCTGCTATTTTTGCTATGGGGCTCTGAATATGAGGGAGGCAACTGCTCCCGTCGCAGCACAGAGCCATTGCACATCTGAACACTTGGTGGACTTTAATGAACTTACATGCTAATAATGCTAACGTCTCTGATTGCTATGTATGCACTAGCTCTCCTTTCTCTGCAGCCGTAGGGCTCCACCTAAAACCCAAGCCTGTAAATAGCACTGAGGCCAGCGAGATTCTCGGTGCCATCAGGGGAAGAAACATCACTAATTCCCCAGATTATGCTACAAACAAAATAAAGAACCTAACTGTGTTTCAGGAGCATGATTTTACTGCATAGTACAGCCCACCGAATGATACAACTGTGTCAACCCCGTTGTATCTAGATGTTAGACAACAGAAAATATCAGCCTGGCTTTGCCTGTGTAATAAACAATTAACCGTGAGTTTAGCGCCACTGGGATGGTCCACGTGCCAATATTGTAGGCACTACAACAGCACCACCAAGTCCGAGTCCACCATAACCAACTGCTCTCAAGCAGATGCCCACACAGTACATCCTGATTTTACTGCCTGGGCAGTCTGTCAGAGTCTATACTGGGTATGTGGGGATAGGGCTTATTTTTCTACCTATGGGGTGGACGGGGATGCTGCTATCTAGCCACACTCCACCTCTCTGCCCATGTATATAAGTACAATGCATCTGCTATACATCAGTGTGTAAGCTATATAAATCAAATTCAAAAAGGAGGTGCTGGGCGTGAATAAACATGTCCCTGGGGAAAAATTTGGGGCAGGAATCTTCCCATGGTGGGGTGTTGTTCAAAACATGCATTACATTGACCAGTTAAGCTATGAGTTAGAAACATTAATTAATGATACCTTGAAATCAACTGACTTGCTACAGCTGAAATTAAAGCACTTAGAATCAGTAGCTTTGCAGAATAGAGCCGCACTTGATTATGTATTAACCGCCAAGAAGTGCTGTCGTGTAGGGGAAGAATGCTGCACTATATACCAGATAATTCCAAGAACTTGAGCAAGTAATTGAGAGAATACGAACGCTACAGCAACGTGTTCTAAGTGAGCATGCACCTGTATCGCAGGGCTGGGACCCCTGGTCATGGTTCTCAAGCATATTTGGTGACTGGGGCACTACCCTCCTCCACTGGGTGGCAGTAATCGTGGTAGTGATACTGGCATTATGGCTTCTAATTGTGTTGCTCAAATTTCTCTTGCGACAATTGTGTAGCACCTTGTTGCCACATGCAATCACCCAGCTGCACCCCTTACTACACCCTGAGGACCAAGACCCTAGCGAATTAGCCAGGGTGTTCCCGTTCTGTGATATACCAGATGTGACTAAAGTATAATAGTTAACAAGTTGATACAAAGTATCAAAAGGGGGGAGAGTGTGAGGGAATTTTTATATATGCTTCTTTTATATATCCTAAAGCTATATTTGCTATTATATGCCTTGAAGTTATGCTTGCTTTGAAAGCCATGCTGTAACAAAGTAATAATGAATGTAGTAGAAATTTCTGAGTTCATGTTTTCTTTTTAAGGGTTATAGAATTTGTACTGAGGTTACTTGAGGTACATTTGGAAAACAGAAAACTAGATAAAACTGAGCAGAACTGGTTGTACCAGCCTGAATAACAGGCTTGGACAAAATATAAAGATAAGAGCATGCCTGGGCAAAATATAAAGATAACAGCACGTAGTAGCATTGAAGGCAAGCTATACGTTGCTATGGTGTAGGTGAAACTCATTGTCTCTCCAGGTCAACTTGCCCAGGCATATGTATCAAGCAGTAATGGGAAAGAAATGAATTGCAGTGGAAAAGTACCTCATACATATCAACATGTTTTTTCTTTTTACATTGCTGAAAACTTGTTATGCTGTTTTATAGTTGGCTCATACTGAAATGTTGGTATTTTTCAAGATAAGAAGTGCAAAATCTAGCTTATAAAAAGCTGCTGTAAACTTTAATCAGGGACGGTCTCCTTTGTAGAAGTCCCACATGCATGTGTAAGATTTGATCAAATAAAGCGACGTTAAGACAAAACCCAGTGGTGTGGTTTTTGCCCGATGACGACGGGAGTGGTTGCTCAGGTAATACTTACAGTGAGAGAATTTTCGATCACAACAGCCACACACCAACTTATGCAGAACAATTATTTTTTTAATGAAGAAAACTCTTTAAAATGAAACGTCAACTCCCATTTAGTGTGCCAAATAGTTGCCACCCACTCCAGCACCCTGGCTATTTTAAATTGTCTCACTACCTGCACACCCTCTAGCATCCATCTCCTCCCTCCCTCCCTCTCACAGTAAAGTTAGTCCATTTCAAAAGCCAAAGCTACTGGTATCAAAGAATACCCTTTCTTCACTGTCAGGTGCACATCAGGCAAAACTCTTCTCCCTCCTTCACACCTCTCTCCCAACATTAGTGAGCTCATCCCTCCATCTACCATCCTCTAACACTCAGCCTCCATAATTATGACGAGATACATGCTATCAGTACATGTAAAGAAGACAAATGTCACATGCTGTTCAGAGTCTTGGCTGCCACTTGATGAACTAACAAGGTGTCTCATCAATAGTATCACCTGGTTGGCCATTCATTGGCCAGTCAAGTGTTACTGTACTGTATGTGTGACATCAACTTTCCTCCTCGCCCTAATAAATAAATTCTTTTTACTGCATTTTATATATGGCATATTGGAAAAGACTTTATGATATCAGAGTGTTTCCATGGGGCTTGTGTTGTGCAGAAGAAAAGCGTAATTATTTCCCAGGGGTGTATATCCCTTATGTACCCCATATTCATAACCAAGGTAAAAGACACTGCGCTGTTTATTTCATTCACTCCTGGGTTGTCCACAACCCGAGAACCAAGGCTGGGGCCCTTGGAGAGGTACAGGTAAAGAGGGTTAGGACCTCTCGAGGGCCAATGGGCCTTCACCGTCGAAGACAATAAATGGTCATGTGACATGTGTTGACAAATGAGGTTACAAAACATTCATCTCCCAGTTTATAATGAAAAGTAATCCTTTCCACATACATTTATTTTCACCATAACAAGGAGATGGATAAGGTAAATTAAGGTTACTTTAATGTTATAAAATGTATCCCAACAAACTAGTTCCAAAATACCTCGGGAGGCACACATTAATTGGATGCCATACACTCTCTGTACAAACTACATTGTCACCAAGATTCTACTCCTAATAAACAGAATAAGGAGTTCAGATTTACAAACATAGGGGCAGCAATGCTACAAAAGCAGTGTGTCCCATTAACATTGTTGATACTTATTTCTTTAAGAATGCCTGCGATTCTGGTCATATTTAAGTTGTAATATACATGAAGATTCAGAGCTACTGTGGAGGTGCTTCTTATAGTAACAGAGTAATTTAATGTCAGAAGGGACTCTAGGTACATCAAGTTCATCCCCTGCTTCATTAGCAGAGATGAGTAAAATAAAGTATTCCATGCAAACATGTACTAATTTATTCAAATTTCCTACCCGTCTGCTATACAGGACAATCAGAGATTGTCCTGATAAGCAGAAGTGTATCGAAACTTACTTTGAAGGCTGGCACTGCTTTTGTATCCAATGTCTCCACTATTAGACCATTCAATAAGTTCAGACTAGTAAAACAAGCTAAAAAGGAGGTCGCTCAAGTGAGGTGTGGTGAGCACTTTAAATACTGTATTAAAGACAGACCACATCTCTGTGGTACTGGTTCAAAACATTTACCATATTCCTGGATAAAAAGTGCTCTTAATGTACAGTAACTTTTGATTTTACCTCCTGTGAGCTTCAGTGTACAATATGTCCTCACATCCTGCCAGAGGATGCCAGATCAAGCATCTCTGTATGTTCAACCTTGCAATGCACTTGAGTATTCAGAAGACTGAGATCATGTCCTCACTCTGCCTCCTTTTCTCCAGGGTGAGGATGTTAGAGCCTCTAATCCCTCTCCATAGCTACTGACCACATAACTCAGATAATTTTGATGGCCCTGCACCATCCAGACTGCTTCAATGTTCATGTTGTATTAAGAAAGTTGGCCCGGTGGCACTGAGGGTTGAGGCGCTGGATGCCACACCTCACACCATGCTGGCAGCCCAGGTTTGGGAATGAGTCTGAGAAGCCAGGGATCTGCAGGGGAGGGAAGAGACTGAGCATCTGGAGGCCAGCTATCTCTTCCCTGGGAGGGTTCCAGGGACTAACCACACTCCAGCGGCACCTGGTGGCTGTCAGGATAGTGCTAGCAAGTAATGACAGCATAGCGAGTGTGGAGTTCGGCAGGTGGTGGCACATCGTGCCCAACCACCATTGCACATCCAAACTCCATGGGGCAAAACAAGGATGGAAAAATCTCCATCCCTTGGGGATAGGCAAAGGTGCTGCCCTCCGGTCCACACTCCCAAGGCTGGTTGCTCTCTGCTCCTGTCTCTGTTCACCCCAGCCTGGCACTCTACACTTCAGATAGAACACATTGGGCAGATAGGGCAGCCCTTCCCCATAAGGGTTCAGATATGGGGGTTTCACTGGGCCGGGATGAGGAGTTAGTTGAGCCTCACAGCAGGAGGTAGAGACCAGGAGTAAGCAGATGCTGGAGAGAGTTCCCCTCAGGAGGGTGTACAAATAAAGTCTACAAAAAAAATTTTGTATTGAGAAACCTAGAACAGCTCACAACACTCCAGGTTGAGCAAAACAACAGGGTATGTGAACAGACCAGATAGAGGTCAGCACCACAGTTGAAATACTGAAAGACCAGGGTTTAAATTCAACAAGCAACAACCTTTATTCAAACGTGTAGTAAAAAACTGAAACAGCTCACCCACATTAAAGACACAACAACAAGTAACTCTCGGCTGGATGCATGTATTCTCTAATCACTTCCAGGTTTGTAACTTGTAAATATCCATGCTTTGTGGATACATAAGTGCGTAATCACCTGGCTTTTCTTGGCATGAACGGAGGATGCGTAAGTCACTGGTTTGTAATATTAAACTAATAAAGCAGTGTGCTTTTACTGTACTGCAATCGGCCTTGCATATGTGTGTCTCAAACACTAGTGTGTTAGCATGGATATTTACAAGTTGCCAACCCGGAAGTGACTAGATAATACACGCATCCAATCGAGAGTTACTTTTTCTTGTATCTTAAATGTGGGTGAGCACTTTCAGTTTTTACTACACATTTAAATAAAGGTTGTTACTTGTTGAATTTAGACCCTGGTCTTTCAGTATTTCAACTGTGGTGCTGACCTCTACACAGTCTGTTCGCAGACCCTGTTGTTTTGCTCAGACATTGATTCAGACTTCAAGGTATAGTGCACACCATTGCTTTAGTAGAAGCCCCCAGAACTCTTGTTTTGTTTGTAACTCCAAGTTGGGCCTTACCAGGGCCTTGTAAAGTGTAGGATTACTTCCCTGCTCTGTTGGGTACCTGCTTTAGATACATGACAGCATTCTGATGGTTGTAGAGTTACCACCTTTTCAGAAGCCCAGAGTGGAACATTTCTTACTGAAACATGATTTTACGCAGGACAGTAAGTAACCTTGACCAATGCAACAGACTTGTTTTCTTGATATAATCAGAATTAAGGCTAAGTATTGTAGTTTCTTAGTTGCTTCAATTGTTTCTTGTCATTTTAGTGTATTTTAGTTAAGGTATTGTAGTTTTCTGCAACATTTAGTGGAAAGTTAGAAAATATTTTCTCTACTATAAAATCAGGACATGTAGTATTTTTCATGTTGTTTTGCAGGACACAGCTGCCCAAATCAGGACTGTCCTGCAAAAATCAGGATAGGTGGTAACCCTAGATGGTTGTCATAGCAGCTGCACACGCCTTAGAATGTGTCATACCCTGGCCCGTTATTTACCCCAAATTCTTTTCTTCCTCCACTGCAGCACCAGGAACTCTACACAGTGTCTTAGCCTTGCTGGTGCTACTCCTCTCTCCCACTCCCACCTACATCCCTGTGTAGACATGTGGAGAATTCTGTATTGATGGAAGTGTAATTTTCACAGGGACCCAGGTGCTGTTGCTACAGTTCAGCCCTGAGGATAGCCAATTCTAGACTAAGTGGCATGAATACCCTAGAAAGTGAACACTCCCCATCATCTCAGAACTCTTTTTGTAACGTGGGTAATCACAAACCCTACAGCTGATCAGCTGACCCCAACCTCACAAATGAACTGCCTAGGTGTACAGGAGTATGTTTGATGTATAAGTAGGTGTGAAATGTGATTTCATATGCATACACAACAGTTCCTGTGCATATGCTATTTGCTTTGCTCCTCCATCACACTGTTGTAAGAATTTCCTGGCATCCAATGGCAGCCACTTTCCTACCCTGATGCAAGCTTTTCCTGGCATCAAGTGGTACCCTATTCCTCACCCTGCCCTTAGCATTCTTTTGAATCCGTTAGTACCCCCCCCCAACCTGTTGTAAGCATTCCTCTAATTCTAAGGTCCTTAGACATGTGCTCCTGCATCTGACATCCTGATGCCAGAGCCTATAATTATTATTCACTGCATAAGCCCCCACATGTGGGCTTACCTGAGGGAGCTCTATGCTCTGTGACTCCCCCTCAACACTGTCGTCCTTTGCTCCTGGTGGAGGTCACTCCTGGAGACCCCCCATTGGTGTGGCTTGCAGCTGTGGCTGTTTTCCCTGGTGTTTCTGCCTGTTTGGAGCTGGGCGGAATGCCGGGATGTGTGTCATATCTCAGGGGGTGTGTGGAGTGGTCTTGGGTCTGGTTTTGTGGTTGGCTGGGATCGAGACTGATCCGCTTTAGATATATAAATAAATGTAAGTAAAGTTGGCAGATACATGTGTACTGCACATGTACAAACACCTTTAAGGGGGAAAACATAAAGGAGTGGCTGATCCTGTAGTTTGGTGCAGGCTGGCACCATTTAGGGCAAATGTAAATAGTTACTTTGGGACTACGTGTCCCGGGGGAATTGGGAAGCACAGTGTTTTTTGGCACCCTTGAGCTTGGCTGTGATTGGATCTCAGGGGTTTTTGGCACCTAGGGAGTTAGGAGATAAAAGAGGAGTGCAGGAGAAGGGTGGGGGATTCGAGAGGGGAGAGAAGAAAAAGTTGGAGCAGGGCTGATTGACCACTTGGCCATGCGGCTGTGTGTTTTTTTATAATGTTTGGCCGTGCAGCAATTGGTGAAAAGAATGTGGAAGCCCCCATTGTTCATGAGCCCCAGGAGAGGCCAGGCTACAGTGTAGCCCCCTGTTAAGGGGCTGAAGGGAGAGTTTTACCCCATGGAGAGAGTGCTGCTCAGTGGAAGCAGTGGGGAAAGTGCCTGTCTGCCTTTGGGCACAGAAAATGGACAGGGAAAGTCAAGTAGGAATGGAGCCTATGAGGTGAGGGAACCAGGCGGTTCTGGCACAGCCCTTGGTTCCAAGACTATTTGAAACTTGGAGGGACTGTGAGTCAGGGTCCTAGAGGGAGTTCTGGGTCTGGGCCAACCCCTGGTTTGGTGAAGCCCCATGCAGAAAGTTTCCCTGTTTGGAGTTCAAGCCAGGTGTGCTGAAGGTCACTTTTGCTGGCTGGAGTGACCACTGGTCACCGGGAAAAGGAGAACGTTTGCTGCCTGCTGCAAGATGTCTATCTGGCCATGTGTTTTCACTGCCTGCAAGTGGTCTGCTGGCTGCCTAGGCTATGGGTAACCAGCTGCACAGACTTGCTCATGAGGTGACCTGCACTGTCCATAGCATAAATTAGCTTTTGATGTGACGTGCACGGTCCTAAGCAACCTATTTGTGATTTACTGCTCCACAGAGTGACTGTTCCTGTTTTATCAACTTTTCATTAAATGGGATCCCCTGTTTCTTCAGTTCTGGTGTTTGCCTCCTGTTTTATGGCTGAACTGTTTTTCTGCTAAAAGAAGTTTACCTCCACAGCCAGTTCTCAGTGTGTTCCATGGTGTGATCCCAAAGAACCAATGCACCTTCGAAGAAGACATCAAGAAGCTTGCCTAGTAAGGCCATCCCGGTGGCTCTGAGGGTTGAAGCACTGGATGCCACACCTCACACCACGCCGATGACCCGAGTTCAGGAGTTGGCTCGGGAGTCATGGTCGGCAGGGAGGGAGATGGATTGAGCACTCGCAGGGCTGCTCTCCTCTCCTGGGGGGAGGATACGGGATCGCTCGGCACTCTGGGAGCCCCTGATGGAGACTGGGGGTGCCACAGAGTGCCAGAGCTGCACATAAGGGAGTGTGGCTGATGCAGGCAGGGTTGCCGTGCACCAGCGTCAGATGTGCAACACGCATGGGGGGGGCTCCAAGCACCACAGGAGGAGAAGAAGAGAAATACCCCTCTGGATAAGATAGGCAAAGGCCCTGCCAGTGCCTCCACCACACGCCCAATGCTGGTTCCCCACCACTGCCCCCTGCAGTCTTCCCGGGTTGTCCTCCCCCGATCCGGGGATCCGTGACAAACTTGAAGGTGGTGGGGGAACACAATGGACTGGAGAGTGAGTCAGTGAGAGCAGCGGCCTGAGAGAGTTCCAATCTGGAGGGCCTGAAAAGAAATAAAAAAAAAAAAAGAAGCTGGCCTAGTAAAGACAGTCTAGAAAGGCCTGCAGGCAAAGTTGGCAAGGACAGGCAGGTGAAGGTCAGCATCCTCCAACCAGTGTACAATCTTTGCATCCCCTGGAAGTCCACAGGCACCCAAATGGAGCTAATCCATCTTCTGCAACACCCGAGGGAATCCAGGAACTCTTTTCCTGTATTATTTCTGGACTGTGTTTTCTTGGCTGCATAGAACTCCCTCCCAAGTTACCATCTGGCATATCCCTAGACACTGGGAGGGGGGCCTACAACAGTATTAATTTTTATGTCTCCTTTATTACTTACTGCTTACTCAACTAGCATCTATCTTCATGTTGTACAATATACTCTGTGCCTGTCTGGGGAGTGGAGCTACGTGGGCTGGATATGTGTCAGTGGCTCAGTAGGTAGCACACTCACCTCTGAGGCCGGGAGATCAGAGGGCTGTGGGTTCAGTTCCCACATCTGGCACTTGGGTTAATGTCCCAGTACTGACACTGTAGTGCAGCATAAGAGGGGTGCTGCACTTCTGAGGTGCCATCTTTCAGATGAGACGTTAAACCGAGGTCCCATCTGCCTGGATTGGTGGTAGTTCAGGTGGATGTTAAAGATCTCATGGCACTTATCGAAAAGAGTAGGGGAGTTTTTATTAGCACAATAAACATAAAGAACAACACTTGATCACAAAAAAAAAAAGATTACAGAATAACAATTCGTATGTTCCTTCCTAAATCCATATTGAACTCTCTTTTACATTACAGCAGTCCATTGTACATACAAGACCTACTCCTTTATTTATATTTAATAAAATGAAAAAAAACCTTTCCACAGTTTTTTCACTGCTCCTGGTGCCATTCTTAACATATCTGCAGCATAGATTGTCTCCAACTCTTTAACTATTAACCTACTAAAACAGATATATGACATTTTCTTTTGATATAGAACCCATTGTGTTCTAGCTTGCCATAAAAAATATTTCAGACATCCTAAAAATAAAGTCAACGTCCCGTTATGTAAACCAAATGAGCCTATTGGGCTCACTCCAAGGATTAAAAAATCATATGTCATGTTTTTTAGCCACTGAAACTTCCATGTCTCCGCTAAATAATCCCACAATCCCAAAGCATAAGAACATTCTAAAAAGAAATGATCCATGGATTCCTCCTTATTTATACACTCTATATAGGGACATGATCTTTCTTGTGCGGCTTTATATTTAGCATTACCCCTAACATTCAGCCTTCCGTAAAATATTAGCCACTGCACTTCCCATTGATTTCTAGGCAGCCTTGGATCATTTAATTGTGCCAAAATTCTGGGGTTTAGATTTAATGGACATTTTTTAAAGTCAGGCTCTTGTGGGTATAATTTTTGCATTAAATGGCTGTACAAATCCCTTGTAGTAAATGTTAGAGCATCGTTCTTCTGTACTTCCCATTTATACAATTTTTGAGCAGTAGGCCTGAAATGCTCTGGAATCTGTAAACATTTATTTAGTTTTGGAGCTAGTCTTAAAATATTTCCCCATAATTTTTAAATTCCATGAATTATCCTTTCTTGAGTCTGCCTTTAAACCTTCCTTAATGGAGTTGGATATAAAAAAAACATGAGCGTATACCACTGGGTCAATCATCCCTAAACCACCCTGCTTTGGTTTTAGATATGTAAAACCTCTTTTTATCGGATTTAAGTGGTTGCCCCCACAACATCTGAAAAAAAAGGCTATATAACTTAGTTTCAAATTCTACCGGTAATGGAAATATCATTGCCACAAACTGTATACTAGGTAAAATGAATTGTTTTATTACTTGAACTCTTCTGATTTTAGTCATCCTCCATTGCTTCCATCTTATTACTTTTGTCTCAATTTTCTTAAGTACCTTCTCCCAGTTATCCCTAGGTATGTTCTGGGGACCAAAGGAAATCCCCAGAATTCGAAGTGGGTTTCTAGAGAAGTGAATCCCCCTCTAATCATATGTCTGAAATGCTACTTGCCCCAATAATCAATCCTTTTGTTTTGTTAATGTTCAGTTTAGCATTAGAAACTGAGGCAAAATCCTGAAAAGCATTCATAAAACCCTTAATTTCTGTATTGTCCTCCAAATAGATCACAAGATCATCAGCATAAGCTTGAATGATCAACTGTACAAGATTACTTTCCTTATGATAAATTCCCTTCCATGTTTGGGATGCCAAAACTGTTTGTAAAAAAGGGTCTATTGCGAATGTATATAACAGGGGGCTTAAAGGGCACCCGTGTCTGATACCCGTGATTAAATGAAACCCTTCTGCCATGCGGCCATTCAAAAGGAATACCAACCCAGTATATATATTTCTCTATTAAAGTAACCAGTTTATCGTGAACCCCATAATACCTTAACGTGAAGAAAAGTAATGGCAAATGAACCCTATCAAATGCGTTGTCAAGATCTGCTGCAACCAAACAGCCTGTTAACCCCATCTCGGAGATATAATCTATAACATCTCTTATTAACATGATAGCAGACTGTATTTTTGTCTCCGGTAAACCACAATACTGAAAAGGTGAAATAGTTTGCTCTGCGTATTTTTTAAGTCTTTCTGTTAATATTTTGGCAAATATTTTGTAATCCGTATTAAGCAGGGTGATTGGCCTCCAATTAGCCATGTCTTGCTTGTCACCTGATTTGAAAATATAGGTTAGTAACCCATCTGAAAATGAGGGGTAGATAATATATTTGCCTAAAAAATATTGGAACAATAGACCTAGACATTGGCTCAATTCTTCAGGGAAAGTTTTATACAAATTATGTGAGAGTCCATCTAAGCCTGGAGATATATTTAATTTTAATGACCTAATGGTCTTCATAATTTCTTCCTGAGAAATCCTGTCCCATTGTTCTGTTTTTTGGGCCCATTTTAAAGGAATGGGCACCTTTTTCAAGTACGCCTCAATATTATGATTAGAAATACTGTTTTTGGAGTTTAGTGAAGTGAAATGTTCCTTTATTACCTCCCTTAAGTCCTTATCTGTGGTTACAACCCTCCTGTCTGATCTTTTTAATTCTTTCAAACCCAATGAATCTCTTATTTCTTTGCACATTTCAAAGGGGTCCCCTATAGGTGATTTTTTAACTCCGTTGATTAATATGGCCTGCATTGTTTTGCTTCTGTCATATTGATACTCCTTCATTTTATTTTTCAATAAAGAGATTTGATCTGAGTAGTCCCCCTTAGTAGTATTGGCAATGGACAAAAGTCTTTGAAGTTGCTGTCTCAAACTAAGGTAATTTAAAAACTTGCCATTTTTAATCCTTCTCCCAGAATTTTTAAACAGGTTTCTTAAATCTGATTTTGTATCCAGCCACCATTGACATATATCTGTATATAAAAAAGCTACTGATAGTCTGGCCTTTAACAAATTCCTGGTTCCTGTTTGAATATAGTTCAGTTCCAGCAAAGCACTATTCAGTTTCTATCTATTATACCTCAGTTCTTGCTCTTCTAAAATGGAGAAGGTACTTAACAAAAATAAATGGTCTGAGACTTCGCAAGGGAATATCTTAAACGATTCTATTTGGACATTAGAAGAAACAAACATATGATCAATTAGTGAAAAGGATTTCCCTTTTTTAAAGGAAAATGTGTTATTGTGAAAGGAGTTGTTACAACTGACTAACCTAGCCTCTTTAATAATTTTACTTAGGCGTTAGAATCACATAAACTTTTTCCATCTTGTTTCTTTGTAAGATCTGGGACTATGCAATTAAAGTCCCCATAGCACCCTCATTGTCGTGAATAGGAAGGGCTGCACCAACTTTAAACAGTTAACTCTACCAGATTTGGTTTGAGGATTATATATATTTATGAAGCGAAACACACACCTCCCACTTTCCGTCCAAAATTAAAACTCTCCCAGGTATTAGATCTATCAGATTGTGTAATTGAAATGCAAAGGAGTTAAACAGAATCCCTAACCCATCTGCAGCATCCTCCCTGAAAGACCAATAGGATGGGCCCCAAAGCCACTCTTTTTTAAATGATGCCCTCTGTTCAAGTGAGAACATCCATGTCTCCTGCAAAAACCATATTGACAGGGGAAAGCTATGTAAATAATGAAACAAGGCCTGCCTCTTTGCTTTATTTAATAAGCTATGTGTGTTCAAAGAACCCCAGAAACACTTCATTGTCATTTAATACATTCCACACCCTTTACTTTTTCCTTTTTTTTATCTTTGTAGTTATCCATAACCTGAGATTTAGATGAAATAGAGGATATTTGCGAATCAGAATCATCCCCCTCCGTGTTTCCCCAAGATGTAAACAACACTGCATAAGTATTACTAGTCTCCACTTGAACATCTGGGGGGGTTAGGATGAAGATTTCTAGCCGATCTTCTCTGTGGGATGGTTACAAAGGATTCATTTGATTTTTTGGACATTTCTATCTTCCCTGTATTCCCATCAGAAAAACAGACAGGGGGAATACTTAAAATATTGGGGGGACCCATGTCTTCCTTTTTGAGTGGTCTTTTGCTTGTATCATCAGTCTGCATTTTGTCTTACTTTCAGGATATTTTTCCCTCTGTTACAGTCTTTATTGAGGTAGAGCTTTTCCCTTTCACTGTTTTACCAATTCCAGGTTTATAATCTGAAGAACTTAGAGTAGAAAGTGAAACATCCTTTATAGAAAGGGATTGTACCATGGCATCTTGCGCTTTCTGAATATATCCCTCTGACCCAGTGCTGTTTGATGAGTTATGTGCAGCCCAAGGACAGAACTTGAATACGTGACCTTTTGCTTCACACAAATTGCAACAAGACTGGTTGCCACAAAACATAGTTACATGCCCAACCTCTCCACAGTTGTCGCATCTGGGTTGGTCACAGGCACTAGAAAGGTGGGTTTTGCTCCACATTTATAACAGGCCCATGACTGTCCGCTGTAAACATACTCCTCTATCTTTCCCTAACAAAAGGAGTTTGGAATATGTTCAATTCCAGCTTCATTTTGCCTTAACTTTATTTTGTATTTCCAGCCTCCGTCCAAAACTGTTCTCGTCAGAATGGGCTCAGGTTCATAAAACTTACATCTCTTTTTAAGCAAAATGTGATATCCTCAACCCAAACCCCTTCATTCCTGAACATTACTGTTCGAATTTAATCAAAGGTTTGGACAGTGGTATTACAAATGAAGGGGGTTCATATTGGGAATATTTAACTTGCCCATATCTTAACAAAAAGTTCAAGGGCTTGCTGAGACCTGAAGCTGATATCGTAATTATCTTCTCCGAGATGTTTATGAAAGCATAGACATCTTTGGGAGAAAAATTAAGAATCTTTTAAAGAACTTTCCCCACATAGTGTCTATGAGAATTAGATTCTTCAGCCCACCTGCTTTATATAAATAAGCGCACTGCTTTTCCGTCATTAGTGCAGCTTCTCTTTAGTACATTTGAAAAAAGTTCCGACATTAAAGGTTTCTTCTCTGGAGTTTTTTTGGGGGAGTACTAGCAAATCCATAGAAACTTCTTTAGACAATGCAACCTTTTCGGAATCAACTAAATCATTAGAAATACACACATTTTCATGTTTCCCCTCACTCAATGCTTTCCCTTGCTGCGCTATCCTTGGAGCCCAGTCAGGAGAATTCTGTGAGAAAGGTAACTGAGGGCTCCATGTAGGATCAGGCTGCCACCCACCTAAATCAGACCTAACCCAACCAGCCCCACTCAAAGCTTTTTCAGGAGACCATAATATTTGTTCCTTTCTTGGCTCCGATTTTGTGACTAAACTTAAAGAGTTAGCTTTTTCATCATCATTTTTTTTATTTTTCCCCTCAGAAAAAACAAATTCTGTGACCCCTGTTGTGAACCTGCACCAGATTGGTAGACTATGTTTTTACCCTCCAAAACTCCCCCCTGTGTAAAATTGTTATCAAGCACAAAACCTTTATTTTTGTCCAAAGTCAGTTTTAGGCACATAAGAAGTACTACAACTCTTTCCTTCTGAGTCTGTATTGTTGGCTTGTTTTACCTTCAAATCAGTAGGCTGGGGAGACAATCTTCACAGATTACAGAAGCCAGCATTAAGTTCCACCTTTTTCCCCTTATAGCCTTCCCCTGCTGAGTGACCACAAAGCGCTTCTGAGCTCCGTTCATTTGTAGCGCTATTTTCTGTTAGTTCGAGCCGCGATCCCCATTTCTGTTCACTTATCTTGCTAGAAGTGCCGTCCTCTGTCTGAAATGACCGTGGCCAAACTGAGACAGGCAAAACTTTAGTTTTAAACTCCAGTTCTTCAGCACAAGCAGGTTTAGCAAGCAAATCTTTCTTTGCAGAAAAAAAACACAGTACCTGTTTGAAAACTGGCGCCTTTGACTTTAGACTTTAGACTCCTTCTCATTGGTCAGAGACCTATACGCAGACAGTTCCAATCCCTGCTGTCCATCTTCATTTTCCATTAACCCTTCTCCAAACGCTGTATCTTCCATCATGTCCTCCATTTCCTCCATGATTTTGTTACCAATGTTTGACGCAGTTTCAGGGTTCAAATCCTGCAGCTGCCAAGAAGAGTTTTCTTCCCCAACAGTCTGTGTTTTAGGCACATTTGTAATCTCCTCCACATTTATAGAAGATGCCATATCAGGCAATAAATCTTCACTTATCTTGACCATTTCCTCAGAACGTTCCTGTTGTAAATCTTCTGTTGGGGACTCAGTATCAGAAACAAATTTAGACAAAGCTCTGGCTGCAGCCTCTAGCTCAACTGGAATGGGAGATGAGGCAACCTCTCCCACTCTGCAGACGTCCTCCTCCATCCTGGAAATCCTCAGAGTGGCCATTTTGCAAATGACCAGTCCCCCTACTGGCAGCAAAGCAGCAGCCGAGTAGGGGAATTTCCCCGGTGTCCTGACCAAATTTCCCTCATTCATTAAAAATACCACCAACAGCTTAATCTGGTTCAAGGTCAGTTGGCATTCATCTGTATCCCCCTCCCCCGGGTCGTGCCTGAAAATAGGCAGGATTTGTCTAGTGCACTTACCCGGTCAACAAAAACTAAATAAAAAAAAAAAATGTCTGCATTACGTATATCTTATGCCCCTTTGTGATTAGGCACCTATTCACATATTACTTGATTTACTTTATTGCTACCTTATTTAATGTATTGTACTGTGTTTTTATCATTTCATGTACTATATTCATTCTATTTAATTTGAGCTCCACTGTGTCTGTGATTGTATGGCCCAGAGTGATGACTGAAAGTGGCCATTTTATTTACCATAAATAAATTTGATTTACATGTTTGCATGGGATACTTTATTTTATTCATCTCTGCTAATAAAGCAAGGGATGGACTTGATGTATCTTTAAAAATGTAATTCTTTATAAACAGCATTTCTAATAAAACTTACACTATACCACATTAATCAATATTGATGCTTTGCCTTCTATCAGCAGCAGCCTACACCACTTAAACCTTAAAATCAGTATACAGCATGCATCACAATATCGTTTCCATTTAGGCACCATTTATGACTTTCATACAAGACAATACTTCAGGGTATGTTTTAAGTAGGCCAGGGTTATATCTCATTGATTACAGTACTGTGTATATCAGATTTTCTAATGACCATCTGAACAAGTTTTTCTACATTTTAACTTAATATACCAAGTGATCGTGCTGTATTTGCATTGCATAAAGCAGATAGTTGTGCACTGCATCTAATATGGGATCATGGTAATTTCTTGTAAGAGGAGGAGGAATCTTTTTTCTCTTCAAGTGGAATTTCCACACCATTCATATTAATAGTCAGGGACCTATTGCTCCTGATTAAGGTAATACACAGACAGTCCAGGCAGCTGAGCTCATTGTGCATGTTATCTAGGGTTCAGCCATGCTGGACTCTGCAACTACAGGCATGCTCAATGCAAGCAGTATTCAGCAGGATCACCCAGAAAAAATAATCACATTGTAAATATCTTAATTAGTACCTGTAGATCCCGGAGTGTTAATATGGGCAGTATGAGAATTCCCTTTCAACTTGCTGTTTGGAAAATGGCTTTGAAATTTCCCAGTCTCTGATTGACTGACACCCCTGACAAGAGGTGTATTTGTCAAACAACAGAGACCAGGAAATAATTAGTTCTGGTACCAGCCTGCCCTTCCAGTGAAAAATATCAAAGGGCACATGACATATTTTTTTCTCACTTATCGAACGAAAGGCGTCCAGCCCCCTCTCAGTCCTCACACCACTCCCTAGAGCCACTCATTCACATAAGTGCAGCAGTATGCAGATAAAGGAACATAAACACTATATTTTTTTCTTGTTTCTCTTTATTTAACAAACCCGGACCAGACTCCTGTGCTGCCATCACTCCAGACCTTTGATTGCCTGCCTACTCTCCAACTGCAGCAAGCCAGCAGTGCGACTCCTCCTCAGGGACCAATTTCACAGAAGTCTCAGTCCTGTTCTCCCGGACCATGCTAAAAAACTGCACACACAACCAATGAGCAAACAACAGCAGAGAACACGCAAAATGTGATGACATATGGTAAAAAATAAAAGGAAAACTTAGTTCAGGGCTCTGGGCACCGGTTTCATTTTTCAGCTTTCTTTTTTCAGTCTATCACAATGGACTTTGGGGTTTGCTCTGCCCAGCCATGATTGCACCTCATCATGGCATGTGTAGCCAAAATAGTTTGACAGCTCACAACCTTGATTTCTGTGTTTACTTGTTTGACTCTGTGTCAGCTTTTTGTGGTTTTGGTCACAGGAGGCGGGATCATTATTCAACAACTGTGAAAGCCAACCTCACATGAAAAACACATCTGAAGTGTTGCACTGCCATCTAGTGGAAAGGCTACCAGTAGAGGGACTACTTTACCCAAAAATGAACTTTAAATTAATTGCTACTTATTTTTTAAATTTTTCTTTACCTATTCCTAAAAATATTACATGTGACCCATTTTCTAAGTGCAATAATACCCTCCAGGGTGGGCAGTATTGGGCTATACTGGACCTTCCAGAGGCTATAGCCCAGTACCGCCCAGCCTGTTGGGTATTATTGCATACATACTATGTGAGACGTGTACAGAATGTTCAATGTCAATGAATGTACAGTAGCTGAGAAATGCAGCACCCATGGCCTGCTGTACAGGGACACAATGCCTGTCACCAAGGCAAAAGGGATCCAGCACTCACCTCCTAATCCTTCTGTATGAGAAAGCTATAGCCTGTTTTATAGTGAAAACAGTCCCATATTATGTGTAATAGTAGTAGTAGAGATTATTTATTTTGGGTGCCCTTCCCCATAGGCTCAGGGTGCCCTTGCAATAGAGTGAACACAAACAGCAATCAGGAAACTGTCACATAAAATATATCAAATCCATACAAAAATCCCAATAAAATCATAGACATGTTAATTCCCATGCTGTCCAGCAGTCCAGAATAGATTCCTCAGGTCCCAAAGGCCTGTTCAAAAACAAAAGTTTAGAGGATTTTTTTTTAAATCTCTATGGATGGCACCTCCTGGAGGTACCCTGGTAATGAGTTCCAGAGGACTGGGGCTGCCATTTCAAATGCCTGGTCCCCGGTACATTTTAACCTGGCCCTAGGGACCTCCAAGAGGGCCTCTCCAGATGATCTAAGAGAATCGGATGGGGTGCAGGGATGCAGAAGCTCCTTCAGATAGCCTGGACCCAATCCATTTAAGGCCTTATAGGTTAAAAGACCTACCTTAAAAGAGATGCATCAGCACACCAGCAGCCAATGCAGATTGCACAGCACCACTGTAATGTGACTGAACCTCAAGTCACCAGTCAACAACTGGGCTGTTGCATTCTGCAAAAGCTGAAGGCACCACATCGAACCTCCTCTGACCCCAAGGTAGACCGCATTACAGTAATCGAGCCTTGAGGTGATGAATGCATATATCAGTGTGGCCAGGTCATCAGTAGGAATAAGAGATTTGATTCAGGTGATGTTCCGCAGATGGTAAAAACTGGTCCAGACAACAGCTGACACCTGAGTTTCAAGTGTCAGCTCATTGTCCAGAACAACGCCCAAATGCTTCACCTTAGGGGAAGCCTCCAGTTTTGTTGGGCTGATGAAGAGCCCCAGCCTATCACCAGATGCCCCCATTCCTCTCCTTTGATCCGGTTCAACCCCCAGCACTTCTGTCATCCCAGGGTTAAGTCCCAGCCAGGTGGACAATGTCCAGCCTGGATCTCAGCAAGCAATTATTTAGCCGGTTGACCGCGTCAGATCTCCCAGGTGTGAAGGATAGGTAGAGCTGATAATCATCAGGATAGTAATAAAAACCCAGCTCATGCCACCTTATGACCTCACCCTCGGGCAGCATATACATTGCAAACAACATGCAAGACAAGACAGAGCCTTGTGGTACTCCACAAGGCAGGTTGGTCAGGCTTGAGGAATAAGTGTAATAATGTGGCGCAAAAAGTGCAGAATATGATGACAGCAGGAACCCTGAAAATATTAGTTTTCTCACTGGTAAAGGTGATTAAGCGAGCATATATCCACATAACTCCAACTCATAGAAACATAGACTTTGACGGCAGATAAGGACCGCTAGGCCCATCTAGTCTGCCCATTTCCCTACCTACAGGATAGGCCGCAGATCCTAGTTAACCAACAGCCTATTTCTTCCTCTCTCTACAGACTATGTTATGTTCAGCTGACAGGCTGATGATACATGTGACTTTGGATGAAAATTTGAACCCACCATGACTCTTTCTTCTCCCGGAATCCTCAGTTAGAGATCTTCCCAACCTGTTCAAATGTGTGACCAGAGGAGTGAACCTTGTTAGAATACGTAAGTATATATAGTGTCCACAAATATTTATTTATTGAAATTGTTTCAACAGGAAAGGCACACTGAGCAAAAAGATGCTCATGTCCCAGTGCGACCTGGGGGGTGGGGGGTACAGAGGGGGATAACTCACAGTTTATCAAGTTACATATGACAAGGTTACAGTAGACCAACAGGTGTACAAGTTACAGTTATACAGTAGACTGAAGTTTCTGATGTGCAAGTTACATAGGCAGAGTTATGGTTTTACAGATGCAAGATGAACAGGGGGTAATACATTCAATATAGTTCAACAAACAGCACAAGGAAAGCATAGTTTAATAGTTAGCTTTTTCCAGCTGCACTGGGTTGCTGATTAACTTAACTGTAGGGTGGCGATGTGATTGAGAAACCTATGGCAAAAAGTCGAGATATAAAGTGCAAATCAGGACAGGATGAACACATGTACCAAGAAGTGCTGAAGTTGGTATAGATAAGCCAGCTTTTGTAGCGTAAGCTATGAGTTGCTTGTCAGGCAGTCAGGAGTGGAGGGACAATAGGGGGACTCCTGTGGGGTCAGGTACAGGAGCAATTTACCGTGAGGTAATTTGCTAGTGCTGTGGAAAGGGAGTGGGGAGAGGAGGAGTGGTGAATTTGGGGAGGGAGCTCGTTCCAGAGTTTGGGGAAGCGGTGAGAGAAGGCTGATTGCCCAATAGTGGTCTTCCACCTGGGGATTTGCAGCTTTCAGATGTCAGGGGATCTGAGGGCATGAGTAGGGGAGGGAGCCAGGGTAAGTAATGAAGAGAGGTATGAAGGGAGTGTATCATACCAGAATTTAGCTACAAATTTGGTGCAGTGCTGAAGGTGGCAGTTTTCAAGGGATGGGAATGTGAGGGAATGGTAGAGGTTGCAGTGATGTGCACGTGGGGTGGCATCGAGGGCGAAACAACAGAAGAAATGGAAAAGTGGGTCCAGTCTGGATAAGATAGATTTGGGAGCAGCACTGTAGACTATGTCGCAGTAGTTGAAAGAGGGAAGAATCATCTTTTGTACTAGCTCACGCCTGGCCATGAGAGGGAGGCTATTGCAGTTCCTGTAAAGGGCACCGAACTTGGGGCACAGTTTTTTAATGATGGCTTGAATGTGGTCAGAGAAAGACAGGTGACTGTCGAGCCAAACCACAAGGTACCGGAAGGAAGTTACGTCCTCTAATACTGTCCCGTCAAGGGTGTGGGGGGGGGAGCCTGATTAGATGTTGCCGAGTGCCGAAGGTCATGGTGATATTTTTTTTAGCATTGAGGGAGAGCTGGTGAGAGCTGAAATATAGCTTAACTTTGTTGAAGTCTGCCTGGAGGTTGGCTGTTACCTTGTCTGGGGAGGAGCCAGAGGCGAAAAGGACAGTATCATCTGCATACATTTGAATAGAAGTAGATGTGCACACTAGAAGGAGATTATTGAGGAAGAGGCTAGGTCCGAGTACTGACCCCTGGGGGACACCAGTGTTCATAGGGAGGGGGATGGAGTTGAATTTTAACTGATTGTGTTCTGTCTGAGAGGTAGGCTTTGAACCAGTTGGTAGCTGAGCCAGCGAGGCCAGCTTCCAAGAGACATTGTAGCAACAGGTGGTGGGAGACCATGTCAAAAGCTTTGGAAAGGTCAATGAAAATAGCTGAGGTGATCAGCCCTCTGGCCATTCCAGACAGAATGGTGGCCGTGAATAGAAACAGGGAGGAGGCAGTGGAATGACCCTTCCTGAAACCAGACTGGAATGGCGTGAAGAAATTGGAATCAGAGAGAAAGGAGGTTAGTTGGTTGAGCACTAGGTGTTCTTGTAGTTTTGCAAGAAGAGGGAGATAGGATGGTAATTAGAGGTGGATGTAGTGGCACCCCCTTTAGGGAGGGGGATGACAATGGCATGCTTCCAGACCTGTGGCACAGCAGCAGTGAAAAAGGAGAGGTTTTGGAGGTTGGCTAGGGGAGTTGCTATGGCAGGGGCGGAGATGTGGAGTAGTTTGCAGTCGAGACCGTCGGGGGATTTTCCTTTTGATGGGTTGAGAGCCTGAAGAGCATTAAGTATGTCAACTGGCAAGATTTCCTTGAAGGCGAAGGTGGAAGGCCCCTCAGAATTTGTACATATGGGAGGAGGACTGTATGGCTCAGAAGCGGGCAGGGAGGAGAGGAGGGCTGAGGCACAGGAGGAGAAATATGTGTTGAATTCAGTAGCGACATCCTGTGGGTCTGAGAGGAAGTTGTTATTCACGAAGAGGAGAGGGGTAGGGTGGGTGGTAGGTGGGGAGAAGAGGGAGTGGATGACCTTCCAGAATTTAGATGGAGTATTTAAGTTGGAGAGGAGGGAGGAACTGAAGTATTCTGCTTTTGCTAGTCGGGTTGCTCTGGTACCTTTGTTCCATAGTGCCTGATAGATGGTGAAATCTCGTGGGAAGTGTGAGGTTTTGTGAGTGCTCCAAGCTTTGTCCTGTGTGATTTGGCAGGCTATAAGCTCTTAGGTGATCCAGGGCAGGTGGTTGCCACGTACCCTGGAGTGACGCAGTGGGACATGAATGTCCCAGACATTGAGGAACGTGTTTTGGAAGTGAAGGAAGGTGTCATCCATAGAACAGGGTGTGGCAGGGGATTCCCAGCATGCGAGTGCTAGGTCATCAAGTACAGGGGCAAGGTTTAATGATTTGTAGGAGCGCTGGACTATGAACTTTGGGGCAGATTTAGGGCAGTGAATTTTCTGGACTAGGTATATAATGTGGTAATCGCTTAGGGAATCGGGCAGGAGCCTTGAAGCGATGACCCAGTGGGGGTGGCTGGTGAGAACTCAGTCTATTAACGAGTGGTTGCCTGTTTTGGGGTTTAGCTGTGTAGGTTCAATGATGGTTTGTGAGAGGTTTAGCGTGGCAATGTCAGACCGGGTTTTAGTTAAAGAAGGAGCTTGCCAATTGCGGTTGAAGTTGCCCATGACATATAGTTCACCAGTAGGGGTTAGGGAGGCAATATGCACAAGGAGATCGGCAGCAGATGAGGCTGGGATGCCAGGCCAGCAGTACACTCCAGCTATGTAGATTGGGAGGGAGAAAGGGAGAGTCAACTGTAGCATGAGAAGTTCATAGATGTGGGGTTCGGCTTTGGCTAGTGTTACTGAGAAACGTATATCAGAGTTTACGTAGATAGCCACACCACTGCCTCTTGTCAACCTGTCCTGGTGGGCTATTGCGTAGCTCAGAACAGCAAGCGAGGTGTCGGGGACATGCTTGGTTAGCCATGTTTCAGAGAGGGTCATGACATCTGGGGCATAATGTGATGCGAGTGACTGGAGGGAGTTAAGTTTAAGGGGTAGGCTTCTTATATTTAGATGAAGGAGGCGCAGGCCCCATGGGAGGTGATCTCCAGTGAGATTTGTGGATACGGTTGTATTTGGGAAGGGTCCTACAGCTGTTGGCAAAGTAGGATTGTTTGAGGGGCCTGGGTTTGGGTGTATGTCCCCTGCAGCAAGTAGTAAGAGACCAATAGTAAGGTAGCATTTGATCACTTGTGTGCACCGTGGTGCAGTTGACCACCGACTTGGTGGGGGGGGGGCAATTTTACATGGCAAGTCAGGAGGTAGTTAGGTGCAGAATAGCCCAAGAGTGCGAGGGAGCAAAGAGGAAGGGGCAGGGATGCAGGGTGCAATGGTACCAGTTCGGGTTGTTAGATGAGGTGGATGCTGAATTAGAGGGATAGAAGGGGCTGTTGAGGTGCAGCATTATGGGGTTAAGGAGAGTGGGGGGGATATTGGACAGGAGTGGTGGGAGGCAGGTGAGAAGGGTAGTAAGGAGGAGCATATGTCCAGGCCAGAGAGACATGATTCCTATGCGCAGGGAGTAAAAGTGCATAGATAGTCAGAGAGCACTGTAGTGGTTGGAGTGAGGTATTGGAAGCCAGTAACAGAGTGGCTGCAGGCAGAGCTTGGGATAGCCAATGAAGAGCGTGGGTAGTTGGCCAATCAGAGAGGTGACTGAGAATTTGGGGCAAGAAGGAGGTGTATTTAATCAGTGGAGGGGTGGGGGAGGCGGGAGAGATGAAAAACTGTGTTCTGCAGCAGTCCAAGTGCTGGCAGAGGTACACTATGGGTTTAGGCCCTGGCCAATGGTCTTGAGGTAGCAGTGTGTGGCTACCAATAGGAGATTGCGAGTCCTTTAACTGCACCAATCAGCTCGCGGAGCAGGTCCTGGGTGAAAGGCCGTCTGCTCACCTGGAAACGGAGTGAAAGAGGTGGCAGGAGCTTGAAGCAGGGATCGGTGGCTTGGTTCTGGAGCCTAGGCGGTCCGTCCGGCAGTGCGAGGTCTGCCCACGTAGGGCTGCCTGCAGGGAGGGAGGGAAGGGAGGGAGAGATAATATTAGAATGGAACAAAAGCAGGATTAGCCAAATTTGGGGAAGGGGGCACAACAGAAAAGAAAGTGGGAGGCATGGGCGTTGAGTTTGCTGCCCGGGGGGGGGCACGATAGGCTCGCGATTGAGATATATAAAGGGTCGGGAGAAAGCGCGCCAACTGGCTGAAAGTAAAGTAAATGTGAATAAAATAAATAAACAAAATAAAAATCATCTGGTTGTGGAGGGGTTAGCAGGCAAGTAAGGAGGGTCCTGCCAGGCGCTAACCCATTCAGACGCAGGCAAGGGGAAAGGGTAAAACAGGAGTGAGTTGGCAAACCCACAGCTTTAAAGCTGAGAGCAAAGTTAATGGGGGATGATCAGTTTCAGCAGGAGCAAACTGAGCAAAACAAGCACGTAAGATCGTGCTGGTACAGATTACACACACAATGTCCTTGCACCAGGCTAGCTAGCAAGCTACACAGTAGAATATCTCTAAAGTATTAAAACATGCACACATTTTCAAAATGCACAATTAGGGAAAAACTGTGTTCCACAGCAGTCCAAGTGCTGGCTGAGGTACACTATGGGTTTAGCCCCTGGCCAATGGTCTTGAGGTAGCAGCGTGTGGCTACCAATTGGAGACTGCGAGTCTTTCAACTGCACCAATCAGCTCGCGGAGCAGGTCCCGGGTGAAAGGTTGTCTGCTCACCTAGGAACGGAGTGAAAGCGGTGGCAGGAGCTTGAAGCAGGGATCGCTGGCTCGGTTCTGGAGCCTAGGCGGTCCGTCCGGCGGTGCGAGGTCTGCCCGCGTAGGGCTGCCTGGAAATGGAGTGAAAGCGATGGCAGGAGCTTGAAGTAGGGATTGGTGGCTCGGTTCTGGAGCCTAGGTGGTCCGTCCAGCAGTGCAAGTTCTGCCCGCATAGGGCTGCCTGCGGCAGAGGGGTAAAGAGCTTATGTTATGTCTTGGTATTTTATTCAACAGTTAAAAAAATTTTCTACGTTTTGTTGAGCACTCACCCTTTCCGAAATGAACACTAAGACACGCTGCAAATTCAGTTCATAATTTTTACTGCAGCCTCAGCTCTATGCTGCTTTGGACTGTGACCAGATTTCTTAAGTTTCACACCTTTCGGTGTTTCATCAGAGATACCAATCAGTATGGTAGTTAACAATTTATACAGATTCAAATTCAAATTCAAAAAAGGGAATTGAACCAAACGTGACACCTATTCTTAATTGGAGTATCATGTGACTACATCCAGCATTTCATTCATTCATGAATTTACTTAATCTCATGAATCAAAACATTGTTGTGATCACCATCTAGTGGCCACTATCCCCAATTACATTCATAAAAAATGACAACTGTTGTAACAATAGCATTACGTACATACAGAAAATAATCCCGCTATTCATAAAACACATTTATTATCTTCAATACACTTCTTTCTCTTGTCCTTTTGAAAATTCTTCACAAAATGTATGTGATCATGGTTCTCAGTTTTTTTTTTTTATCTACATCGAAGACACTTGCTGTATCTAAAAAAATATAATGCATACATACAGACAGGTCAAACACAGCAATTTAAGAACTATTATATATACAGAAAGCAAAGGCATTTTTGTAAGGGGGACAAAAAATTATAATTAGAAAGGGAGAATATATATAAAACATATAAAGAGGGGAAGGAATTGGTGAAATGAATAAAACAAAACAAAAGAAGGCGAAAGAAAAAGGGGAGGGGAGGGAAGAAAGGAAAGACAAGGAAAAAAAACAGAAAGGGGAAGGGGAGAGAGAGGGGGAGGGAAGGAAGGAAAAAAGAAGGGGAAAGGAAAAAAGGGGGAAGGAAAGAAAAAATGAAAGAAAGAAAGAAAGAAAAAGAAAGAAAGAAAGAAACCACAAATATACAATATATATTTTATCTTTTCTTTAACAAGAATGGAATTATTTCAAATGTTCCATTCAAAATTGGTGATTTCAAAGCACCTAATTTGAAAATCCATTTCTAGCTGGCCCACCGGTGCAGCGGTTGCATTTCCGCTTGCGATGCCGGCAACCCGGGTTCAGGAACAGACCCAGAATCGCCAGAGGGCAGGTCAGGGAGAAGGATAGAGCATCCTATACACTGCTCTCCTTCTCCGGTGGGAGGCCGGGGGAAAGTGTCCTGTGTGAGATGAACCCCTGGCACAGGCCGGGGGCCTCCCAGCTACCGGCGCTCATAACTAATGAAGGCAGGGTGGATGCTGGACGTCATTGCATGTCCCCGCCTCCTGGAGGAAAATCAAAGAAAATGGAGGGGAGAGCCTCCGTCTCCATGAAGCCCTCCCCTGGGCTTCAATTAGCCACTGCTGCCGCATTCCCAACCAGATACTATCCCCGCAGCCCGGAACTGGGGATAACTGGAGCCACAGCCCCGCCATCCAGGGGGTAAGCCGGGGGTAACCGGGAGATTGTGAGCTTAGGCAGTTGGTGGAAGCTCCGGAGGGCTGTCACCAGGGCAGAAATTGACAGAGAGCCTCCCAAATAAAGGAAAAAAAAAAAAAAAAAGAAAATCCATTTCTGTTCTTTACAATTCAATTCATTATCAAGATAATAACCTCTAATATTAACAGGTATTTTATCTATACTAATTGCCTTTACAAGATCGAGATAAATATGAATCTGAGATTAATAAACAATTATCGAATAAAGTTTTTTTTTTTTTTACACAAACACTTGACCTTTGGCCAGACATCTAAAATTCAAAAAAGTATTGAAACTTATCTTCTTGATGCCTTTTATATCAATCTGATTACACAAGATGAATTATTCTATCAGTTGATAGCCCTAAAAAAATGGCTATATATACATTGCCAAAGATACATAAACATCCCACAAACCCCTCTGGACATCCCATTATTTCTGGAATTGGTTTCTTTCTTTCTTTTTTCCTTTTCCCTTTTTCCTCCCCTCTTTCCCTTCCCTCCCCTATCTCCTCCCCCATTTCTCCTCTTCGTTTTTTCCTCATCTTTCCTTTCTTCTCTCCTTCCCTTTTCTTTTCCTTCTTTTTTTTTTGTTTTATTCATTTCACCAATGTCTTCCCTCTTTATATATTTTATATATATTCTCTTTCTAATTATAATAATTTGTGTCCCCCTTAAATATGTCCTTGCTTGCTGTATATGCAATAGTTCTTACATTGCTGTATTTGACCTGTCTGTAGGTATGCATTATATTTTTCTAGATTCAGCAAGTGTCTTCAATGTAGATAAAAAAAAAACTGAGAGCTGTGATCACATACATTTTGTGAAGAATTTCCAAAAGGTCAAGAGACAGAAGTATATTAAAGATAATAAATGTGCTTTATGAACAGTGGGATTATTTTCTATATATATGTAATGCTATGGTTTCAACGGTTGTCATTTTTTATGAATGTAATTGGTGATAGTGGCCACTAGATGGTGATCACAACAATGTTTTGATTCATGAGATTAAGTAAATTCATGAATGAATGAAATGCTGGATGTAGTCACATGATACTCCAATTAAGAATAGGTGTCACGATTGGTTCAATTCCCTTTTTTGAATTTGAATATGTATGAATTGATAACTGCTATACTGATTGGCATCTCTGATGAAACACTGAAGGGTGTGAAACATAAGAAATCCGTTCGCAGTCCAAAGCAGCATGGAGCTGAGGCTGCAATAAAAATTATGAACTGAATTTGCAGCGTGTCTTAGTGTTCATTTCGGAAAGGGTGAGTGCTCAACAGAACATAGAAGATTTGAAGCATTTTTGGTTGTATTGCACCACCATCCCAGTGCCTACCTGACTCTGAATACAGTTTAAAAAATGTTCCAGGCCTTACAGCATGCCGGTGTAATAAATATCCTTATTGGTTATGGACATGTCATTCTTTTTTCTGGAAGGGCCTTGGAGTGCCATGGTTACATGTTTACACAATCACTTTTAGCAGGTGAATAAACTATCACATTGTGTTGCATATATTCTCAGTACTCCAACTCCATATATACTGGGTAGTATTAATAAGCAGTACAGTACCTGAAATCAGGGTAGGGAAGAGTGATTGTGGCAGATGCCATCAAGAGTAGCTGACAAGAATACTCCTTTCCCAAAGCTAACTCACTGGGAGCTGGTCATGTCTACAGTGTAGTGTATATGTGTGTATGGTGGACCAGGTGATGGCTGCACATATTTCTGCAGCTGAGGCTTGCTTTCTTCCCACCCATGAAGTGGTCACTGTTCTAGTGAAATGAGCTTTAATGTCCCCTGTATGCTGTTCATGAAGTGACTTTTGCATCCCCTGGATTTCTCTTTTGAGCCAGTTGGATGTGGTAGCCTTTGCTGCCACCGTTCCTTTCTTGTGCCAACATTCTTTCTGCTTGCAAAATTTAATTCTACTAGTAATATTCAAAATTATTTTGTGCCAGTGCCAGTTTAAACATTTGTTTGCAATTATGCAATTTTGAATAATCTGTTGTACTGGCATCATGTTGCGTAATGTGAGGCAGTGTGGTCTAGTAGTTACATCAGTGACTCGAGAACTGGGAGATAACAGGTTTGAACTTCAATAATGCCAAATAGTCCCTATTTATTCATTTAGTTTTTGTTGACTGGGTAAGTGCACTAGACAAACTGTTTATATGTAATATGTACTATAGACTGAGGGAGCACTCCCGACCAGTTGGCGAGTTCATTTCCCCTGCACATGAAGCACTCTAATTCTGTGAAGAGCATCTCATGTGCAGATGCCCAGAAAACGGTTCTGGGAATTTTTTTTTAAATATTATTGATCACTCTCGATCAATAATCCCATCAATCAAGCTGTAGAAATGGTTAGATACAGGACCCCAAGAGAAATTAATTTATATCATCTGGGTAAGCCTGGTTAAGTAGGTTGTAAAATATTATAACTGTTGTGTGATAGAGTCCCTAGCCAGTATAAGAAATTCTGTGAACACTCAGTCGAGGACTCTTTTCAGCGTTTAAAATTAAAAGCCTATATTTGAACACTGTCACTTTAAGATAAAAGAAATAAGTTTTATTTAGTCAAACTAAATTAAAAAAGAACATTTTGTTGCAGCGTTTTCTTTCACAGACCCTTTCAGTCGGTCTTTCCAGCACGAAATCTGCAGCAGCCTCCATTTTCAATTCCCTGGACTTCCCAGGTAAAATCTGTACATTTTTAGGTTGTCAGTGGTTTCTGATTAGCATAGCATTTGGCCTAACACCTAGTAAGTATCCCAAAATTCACACCTCCAAGGACAAAGGAGCAATAATAAAAGTTATGTTTTTTTTTACGTGTTCTGTCTGTGCGATACCTGCTATGCTGGCTCACACTGTTTGCAGGGGGTTTCTGTGACAGGACTGATAGTGCTGATGAGCTGTCTTTCTGTTTTAAGCTCTGCGAGAATTGCTGATCAGCCAGGGATCACATAAAACATAATCACAAACTGTTATTGTATTCTACAAGGTACTGAACCAAGATTACCCAGTTGAGATATAATATTTCCTGTGGCATCCTGTATCTACCCATTTCTAGAGCTGGATTTACTGGAGCACTGGGAGGTTATGTGACTTGCTCAATGTCACACAGTGAACATTTGGCACTGCTGTGGTTTGAATCTGTACTCTCTCCATTCTCAAGCCAGTGATCTAACAGATAGACCTCACTGCCTCACATTAAACATGATGCCAGCTCAAAACACTATACAAAATTGCATCATTGCAAGCAAATATGTAAACAGGCAGCACCACAAAAATGATTTAAAATAGCACTAGCAGAATAAAAGTTTGCAAACATCACAAGCATAATGTTTCTCACTAAATGGGGATATTTATTTATTCATTTTATTTAAAAGAGATTTACCAGGAAAGACATACTGAGCCATAAAGCTCATTTCCAGATGTCTTCTGGGGAAAAGAGGAAGGGGATAATTACATAATATCAAGAAAACAGCACAGTAATATGATAATGAAATAAGACACAGCAATGAACAGTAACACACAGTGACATACTGGCATAATTAACAATACAAATGTATTACATCAGGATTGTGAGGTACCAGGCACTCCCAGGCTGTAATGTCAGGAACAGGACAGAGTAGACAGAGATCAATTAAACAGGAGAGGCCACAGGAAGAAGACAGGAGGAGGGAAAGAAGAGAAGGGGGAAGATGGATTAGGGTTGGGAATAGCAAGTATAGAGGAAATGGAGGGGGACATATTGATGGGGATAGGATAAGGGGAGGGAGAGGAGAGGAGAGTGGAGAAAACTGAGGGGAAGGAGAAGGAAGAGGATGCAGGAAGAATTGGAATGGGGTTGAGGTGGTAGTGGCAGGGAGGGGAGTGAGGAGGGTAGAAGAAAGAAAGGGAGAGGTTAAAGGGAGCGAGGGAATTTAGGGCTAGGAGGGGAAGAGGAAGGGAGGGTTTATATGGGGAGAGGATGATTGTAGAGGTTGGAATACATATGAAGAGGGACATGGGAGGTGCAGAGAGGTGTAGGAACTAGGGAGACAGGTACAGTGTAGAAAAAGAGGAAAGGGGGAGGCAGGACATTGGGCTATGGGCATTTGTAGAAGGGAGCAGTGAGGGCTTGGAGTAGAGAGGAAAGATAGCATTTGGAAGAGGAGGCAGAGCAAATTTTTAGGTGAAGAAAGTTCCAGATACCAGGAAAGTGGAAAGAGAAAGCATTCTGTCCAACAAGGGATTTATAAGAAAGGAGCAGTAGGGAACGATAGCCTCAGTTATGGAGAGAGTAAGAGGAAGGAGGCATAAGGAAGAGAAACGAGCTGAGATAAGGAGTGAGTGCAGTCAGCCAGAATTTAGAAATGAACGAGGCTCAGTGGGCTTGGCAGCAATCAACCAAGGGGGATGGGGAAAGCAGAGTATTAAGAACAACAGTGAGTATGGGGAGAACAAGCCAAGGCAAAAGGAGTGGAAGAGGGGATCTAGTCTGTCCAAGGTGGACTTAGGAGCAGCACAGTAGATAATGTCGCCATAATCAAAGATTGGGAGGATCATCTTAGAGATGATATCTTAGTGAGCAGGTAAAGGGATGTGGCTATTGTTCCTATAAAGGGTGCTGAGCATAGGGTGGAGTTTTTTGTGAATGGCATCTACGTGCTGTGAGAAGCCAAGGTGCCGGTCAAGCCAGACACCAAGATATTTAAATGAGGATATGTGGCCAACTGTACCACCATCTGGGGTGTGGAAGGTGGGGTGAGATGGGAGCCTAGACAGCCGCTGCCTAGTGCTGAAGCACATAGAGACAGGTATCTTAGCATTTAGGGATAATTGATCTTATCTGAACCATTTCTGGACAGAGTCAAAATCTAAATGAAGCCTGAATGTTAACTCTGAAAGAGAAGACCCAGATGCAAACAAGACCATGTCATCTGCATACATATGGATAGAAGCAGAGAGGCAAGCTGAGGGGAGGTCATTGAGGAATATGGAGAAGTGTAACGGGCCAAGGATGGAGCCCTGAGGTATGCCAGTGAGGATGGGGACAAGGAAACTAGAATTCTCCCAGATTGAGATCTTCCTTCCAGGTAGGAGTGGAACCAGTTGATTGCGGAGTCTGTGAGACCCACTGACTTTAATTTGCCAAGGAGAAGAGTGTGGGAGATAGTCTCGAAAGCTTTTGCTAGATTAACAAAGATGGTGGCAGTGAGGTTGCCTTGGTCCATGCCAGCATGAATGGAGTCAGTGAGCCTGAGGAGAGAGGAAGTGGTGGAGTGGTGTTTGTGAAAGCCAGACTGGAAAGGGATGATAAAGAGGAGGAGTCGAGGAAGCAGAAGAGTCGAGACAGAACTATGCATTCTTATAGTTTGGATAAGGTTGGAAGGAGCGATACTGGGCAGAAGTTGCCAGAAGAGGAGAAGTCACCACATTTAGGTAGAGGGGAGACTGTTGCATGCTTCCAGGGGTCCAGGACTGAGGCAAGAGAGAATGATAGGTTGAGAAGGGAGGAGATAGGAATGGCAATGGCAGGTGCAGGAGCTTGGGGTCAAGACAATCAGAGCTCCCACCTTTCTGAGGTTTGAGGGCTAGGAGGGCATTTAAAGAGGAAGATGTGGTAACAGGAAATAGAAGGGAGGTAAATGGGGGACATGGGGAATGTAGGGAGTAGGAAGGTAGCAGAAAAGGAAGACAGGAGCGAGGAAGCACAGGTGGTGAAGTAGGAGTTGAAAGCAGAAGTGACAGAAGAAGGGTTGTAAATGGTGGAGTCACCCACCTTGAGGATTAGAGAAGGGGACAGGGTAGAGCCGGAGAAGAGGGCATGAAATATAGAAACATAGACTTTGACGGCAGATAAGGACCGCTAGGCCCATCTAGTCTGCCCATTTCCCTACCTACAGGATAGGCTGCAGATCCTAGTTAACCAACAGCCTATTTCTTCCTACCCCCCACAAGAATTGCCTTATGTCTGTCCCATGCATTCTTGAATTCTCCTACAGTTTTAGACCCCACAACCTCCTCAGGGAGGCTGTTCCATGCATCCACCACCCTCTCTGTGAAATAATACTTCCTCATATTGCCCCTGAACTGCCCTCTTTCTATCTTTAAATTGTCCCCTTGTTCTTGCAAGTCTCTTTTTCTGAAAGATGCTACCCTCTTGGACTTAGTTGATTCCACTGAGGTACTTAAAAGTTTCTATCATGTCCCCCCCTCCTTCTTTCCTCAAAGGTATACATAAGCTCCTTTAGTCTCTCCTCATCGGCTTCTCTTGCAGACCCTGCACCATTTTAGTTGCCCTCCTCTGGACTACCTCTATCCTGTCTATGTCCTTGCAGAGATGGGGTCTCCAGAACTGGACACCGTCTTTAGATGGGGTATCACCAACTGTCTGTACAGAGGGATAACAACTTCTGTTTTCTGCTGCTGATGCCTCTCCCATACATCCCAGTATACCCCAGCCCTCCCTACTGCCTTCTCACATTGCTTGCTAACCTTAAGGTCATCTGATATGATTACCCCAGGTCCCTTTCCTTTTTGTTTGTTGTTGTTACCTTCCCACCCATTGTGTATTCTTCCCTGGGTTCTTGTTTCCCAGGTGCATTATTTTGTACTTCTTTGCATTGAATCCTAGCTGCCATACTCTGACCATTCCTCCAACCTTCCAAGTCCTTTTCATCCTTTCCACGCCTCCTTGTGTATCAACCCTGTTGCAGATCTTTGTGTCATCTGCAAAAAGGCATACTTTTCCTTCCAGTCCCTCTGCAATGTCACTGATGAAGACATTAAAAAGGACTGGACCCAATACTGAATCCTGCGGTACCCCACTAGTAACCCCTCTTTCTTCAGAGTGGACTCCATTTACAATTACCTTCTGTGTCCTGTTGTGCAGCCAATGTTTTACCCAGGCTACCACCCTGGGACCCACTCCCAGGCTGGTTAATTTGACTATTAATCTTTTGTGTGGGACTGTGTCAAACGCCTTGCTAAAGTCTAGGTAGGCCATGTCCACAGCCCCTCCCTGGTCTACTACTTTGGTCACCCAGTCAAAGAAATCTATTAGATTCATCTGACATGACCTTCCCACTGTGAACCCATGCTGCCTTGGGTCCTGTGCTCCACTGGCCTCTAGGTACTCAACTATTCTTTCCTTCAAGTGACTCCATCACTTTCCCTACCACAGAGGTCAGACTGACAGGTCTGTAGTTCCTGCATCTGTCTTGGTCCCACTTTTGTGAAGGGGAATCACATCCGCCTTCCTCCAGTCCTCGGGTACCACACCATCCTCCCATGATTTATTAAAAAGAATAGCCATTGGTTTCACTAGTTCCTCCCTTAATTCTTTTAGAATTCTGGGGTGAATTCCATCAGGACCCATTGCTTTGTCCACCTTCAGTTTTAGGAGTTCTTGCAGAACCCTTTCTTCTGTGAAAGGACTGGGATCGACCATGGATGACTTTCCAGAACTTAGAGGGGTGATTTAGGTTGTTGTGGTATCTTGGCAGAATGCTGGGCAAATATAAAAGTATTAAAGTAATGTAAAAAGGTACCATCAAGAAATGGGCGAAAGGGCACATGTTTTGTTTTAGAGCAAAATCTCTTAATCAGTGCCAAACTTGCTATGCATAGAAAAACAAATCTTGTACAAAACATGTTTTGTTCTTTTGGGCAAGATGGAAGGTCATGACTAAACTTGAATGTAGCTAATATAGATAGTGGTATAAGCAGAAATAGAGAAATTATGTGCAAGTTGGCAAGCATTAAAGGAAAACACTGGAAAAGACACAGCTTTTTTCAGACAGTACATAAACTCTCAATTAGTACTGGCAGACAGTAACAACTTTTATTTTTTTTTGAATACTCTGTTTATTAAGCAAGATTTCTCTTCAACACAAGACATATACACATGTGCAAGGTAAACTTCAACAAGCACGAGAAAAAAGAAAGGCTTACAGACAGCCAATCTTCCCCCTCCGCTTAAACACACAGTGCCCCAAACAAAACCAAAAAAAGATTTTATTTCCTTATCATATACCCTCCTTTATCTCATCCAAATTAAATCATTCAAATTAACTCATTTAGTTAGTACAGCTCATTTCATTTGGATGCAATCGAGTGTGCACTATCTTCCATATTACAACATGTATTCAGGCATCAGGCCCCATCATAAGGTGCCCTTCCCTATTATTTACTCTACAGGTTACATCCATATCCTTATCTTAGGATATATCACTTGGGATATCAGGTCCTCATCCTGGCGAGAGAGAAGAATTGTTTCAATATCTAAATGTTAAGCCCTGCACGAAGCATCAAATTTTCAGACACACTCAGGGACGTCAGAAAGGGAGCCCACTCCCTCAGAAACCACTCCTCTTTATCCCTTACAGCCCAAGTAAGTCTTTCTAGGGCAAGCAAATGAATGACCATTTTCCACCATTCCACCACTGTGGGCCCATTTCCAGTGACCCAGGTGTTTTGTATACAGTGCCTCGCTATTACTAATACTACTTTAGCCCATCTCGGTAGCGGCAACCACTCCTCCTCTCCTTCCACTACTTCTACTCCAAATAGGCAAGTAAGCGGGTCCCGTCTTATTCGTCCCCCCCCCCCAAACTTTGTTTACCTCCTGCACAACCTCCCTCCAGAACTTCACCAGTACCGGACACGTCCAGAAACAATGGTAGAAGGTGCCTAAACCCTTATTGCACCTCCTACACAAAGGCGACACTGCGGGGTGAACTCTATGCACTGCCACTGGAGGCCAATATATCCTGTGCAGGAATTTATAAAATGCCTCCTTAAACTTATTACATACCATAATCCCCTCTGGAATTCCCAGCACTGTTCTCCAATTCTGCTCTGAAATTTGTAGCCCTAAGTCCTTCTCTCATAGAGCCCTCATGGTCTCCGTTAAGTCTGGCAAATGTTGTTTAGCCTGCTTAGCTACTTTTCCAATAAATCCTTTAGGATCTCTCTTGGCCTGACATACCATCTGCTCTATCCTATTCAGATGTAGATCTCTATAATTTCCAACCCCCAACTTTCCAACAAAGGCTTTCACCTGTAAGTACCGGAACAAGTGGGACGCCCCCAACCCCATTTCCTTCCCTATCCTAACAAACTCACATAATTCCCCTTTCTCTACCAGAGTCCCTATATGCATGGCCCCTCTTCTCTCCCATTCTGCGAACCCCTATCTTCTATCCCAGGCACAAAAAAAGGGTTTTGTGCTATTGGAAGTAACACAGTCTCCCTCCAAGTCAACCCTTCCCCCTTCCATACGTGATTCCAGGCCTCTGTTTCCCTAACCATTGGGTTCCTACACCCTAACACCCTATATGCTCACAGACCCCTGGTATGCAGATAGGCTGTGAGCCTTCCCGGAATCCCCTCCTGCTCCAGTCCTACCCAGTTAGCCACGTCTGGTCTATGTACCCAGTCAGCTATGCCTCTAAGCTGCACCGCCCTATAGTAGGTGCCTAGGTCCGGAAAATTTAAACCCCCCCTGAGTCCTGTCCGCCTTGAGTCTTTTCAGACTGATTCTGGGTTTCTTACCTTGCCAGATGAATGCCAAGAACCCTTTCTCTAGTCGTTTCACATCCCTAACCGTCAACCTTATCTAAAGCATTTGCATAGGGTATAAGATGCGGGGCATGATATTCATTTTTATGAGGTTGATCCTTCCTATCCAGGATATTGGGAGCGGCGTCCATCATTTGAGATCTGCCAGAATCCCTTTTATTGAGGGATAATAATTCAACCTATATAGCTCCTCCCATCTCCGTCCTATCCGTACCCCCAAATACTTAAAGTCTGTCTGAGCCACCTTGAAACCAAATCTCCGCACTCTTTGATTCACATCCGAATCCATGATTTCTGATTTCTTAATATTGATTTTGTACCCAGAGAAATCAGCAAACCTTCTAATGATATCCATTAAGTTGCCCCACTGAGCTGTGTAGGTCTCCAGAAACAATAACATGTCATTGGTGTACAACGCCACTTTGTGCTCCCTCCCCTCCCCATCTCTAACCCCTATCACCCCATATGTTGACGTATGGCCACTGCTAGGGGTTCGATCGCCATGGCGAACAATAGGGGGGACAATGGACACCCCTGCCTCATACCCCTTCCCAGGGAGAACTTCTTAGACAGGAATCCGTTAACCATGACCCGTGCACTCGGCTTGGCATACATAGCCTTCACCCGGCCTATAAACGTCACCCAGACCAAACCGGGCCATCACTTCAAAAAGATATTCCCACTCCACCCTATCAAATGCTTTTTCAGCGTCTAATGCAATCACTCCCATCCCTCCTTCATTCTGGCCTGCTCGCTATATGACATTTAACAGTCTCCTCACATTATGATAGGATTGGCGCCCCTTAATGAACCCGGTCTGGTCTGGATGAACCACCCCCGGAAAAACCTTTTCTAATCTAGTGGCCAGAACTTTAGCCAGGATTTTCATATCCATATTAAGAAGACAAATAGGCTGGTACGCCTTACACTCAGACTCACTCTGTCCCCCCTTATATATCAAACAAATGTTTGCCTCATAACACAAATCTGGTAACTCCACGATTCCTCCCTCCTCCCATTCCCTAAATACCTCACACAAGGTATCCACCAGCTGTCCCCCTAATATCCTATAATACTCAACAGGGAACCCATCTGGTCCACTAGCTTTACCCTCCTGCAACTTCTGTATAGCTTCTAAGATTTCCGTTCTTAAAATGGGTTGGCCTAACAGCTCCCTCTGTTCATCCGAGATCTTTTGCAGAGGCACCTCATCCAAGAACTCCCTCATACGTTCTTCCTTCCCACTATATTCTGCTCCATACAATTTCTCATAACTCTTGAAGCACTCTGCTATATCCCTCGAAGTATCGAAGACCTGTCCCGTCGCTTCCTTAATCTTCAAGATCCACGTAGGACACCTACCTCCTTTCATTAATCGCACTAACATTGGACCCGCCCTATTCCCCCATTCAAACACCCTTCTTTGGCAATAAAACCAGGCCTTCTCGCTCCTCCCTCAGTAGCGTGTTGAGTGCCTCCCTCGCTGTTACCAAAGCTCTAGCAGCTTCTCCTGTTTCTCCCCCCCACCCACTTCTCCAATGCCTTCACTTGCCTCTCCAATTCCTCCCTCGTACCCCTACTCTGTTTCTTAATTTTGGCCATATAGGCTATAATAGCCCCCCTCATAAAGGCCTTCCCCGCCTCCCAGAGAGTAGTCCTGGAGATCTCATTCATGGAATTCGTTTCCACATATAATTTCCATTGTTCTACAAGATATTCTTTAAATGCCCGGTCCTTTACTAGGTAAGTAGGGAATTTCCAAGCACTTGGCCTATTCTCCCCCCCTCTCCCACACAGTTTTAAAATAACCATAGCATGATCAGAAAGAAAAATAGGGCTGTGGGTTATCTCCCCAATCCTATCTATCCAACCTCTAGGTAAGAAAATATAGTCCAACCGAGACCAGGTCTTATGGGGGTTGGAATAGAATGTATATTCTCTCGCACTGGGATTAACCGCTCTCCAGCTATCCACCATATCCAGATCTGCCATCCCCACCAGCCATTGACCCATAGCTTCCGTCACCCACCCCTTTCCAGCTGAATGGTCCATGGACGCATCCATGGTCCAATTAAAGTCCCCCCCCAGGATCAGGCCGGGGAATTGTTCCCTGATGAGCAAGCCCAGTAAAGAGGTATAAAACTGTGGATCATACACTGCCGGTGCATATACGCAACCCAGCGTGAGTACCTCCCCTTGCCACGATCCTGTAACAAAAACATATCGGCCCTCTTTCGGGTCTCTCACCACCCTCTTCACATCAAACAGTAATCCCTTATGTAAGAGTATTGCCACTCCTCGCTTATGAGAAGAGTAAGAGGCCGCAAAACACTTTCCCACCCAATTCCGTGCTAATTTAGCATGCTCAGAATCCGTCAAGAGGGTCTCTTGTAACATCGCCACCTGTGCCCCCCTCCGCCTCAGTGCAGTCGGAAGCGCAGTCCTCTTCACTGGCTCCCTATACCTTTTACATTCCAGGAAATGACATTAAGATTTACCTCAGCCCCCATTTCTTTATCCTTGTTTTCCAAGGTTTCCAATGCTTCCCCCACCGTACTGCCCTTACCCCTTTGCCTCTTGACATAGCATTTGAGGGCAGACTTACATGTTACTTTCATGTTTTTTTTCACTCGACCGCATCCAAAGAGCGAAAAAAAAATATAAAACATGCACTAACATCTGCAATAACAACAACAATCATCCTAACAGTAATAACCATCTTAACTTCATAACTTTGACATAGCACTTTCCACCCATCCCCACCCTCCCTCCCCAACCCTTTACCCTTCTCCTTCAATCCTCCAACAATAATTCCCCACCGTTCACACTAATTGCTAACATAGCACAAGTGTTTATCTTAATGAAATAGTCGTACAAGCAAAAAAAAAACACCCTTCCACAACTGAGATATGTGTCCCGCCGCTCCCCCCAACAGCCAGGATCCCCTCCTCCTGGGATCCTCATCCCCTTCTTGTGGCCCCATCAGAGTGGCTACCTAATTCCGGTATATCTTTTCCCCATCCTCCCCTTCCCTCTCTATCCCTCTGCCAAATAGTTTAGCATATCTTCTCTACCCCCAACCCCCAATCTCCACGACTCTCCCTCCTCCCTCCATCACCTCCTCTCGTTACTATTCCCTATCCCCTAATCCAGTCATCTCCCAGAGTATTTAGCATTTTTACCTCCCTAGCTGAAAGGAAGGGGAGAGCTGATGCGCACATACATTCCATTCACGGTTATGGTCAATGGCATCAGCAGCGGCACTCTCTCTTCCACCTGGGAATACCGATATGACACCTCCTCCCTGCAAAAGAACAAGGGTACCCCCCAGCACCTCAATCTAATTCATCCCCTTCCCATCGGTTATATCCCTGCATTATCTCCATTCCCCTCCCCTCCCGTCCTCTCCCTAGTGCATACTTTCCACGTCCCTCTCCCCCCCTCCACCTCTATCTGCTAGTACAAATGTTGCGTGCTTTCATCTACCTCACGCGGGCCATTTCGCATTTCAGCCCTTCGCTAGGCTTCCTCTGCCCTCTAGAGGGGTAGCATCATACACTACATCCCACCCGCAGCTCCTCGATGCCAGCAACCCAAACCCTCCTAAGATCCGGGCTCACCCTCCCTGTAATCACACCCAACTTCTCCTCTGTCCCCCTCTGGCTCTCCTTCCCCTCCAGCCCTCTCCACCCATCCCCACCTAGGTACTGCGTCCCGTAAGGCTAATTTCTTGCCCCACCCCCGAGTTCCCCTTAGCCCAGTAAATATAAGGTTGCCGAAACCGGAAGGAAGATAATGCAATTGGGGTTCGTAAAATCATTTAGGATATGAGGGCCAGGCTGCGCCATCCAATATCATGTGCTAGGCCCGCCCTCGCCCCTACCTTACAGCACTAGTCCATAACTTCAGGGTCTGTCCCTTTCAGTCCTTCATGCATGTTTTCCGTGCCGGTCATCTCCCAAGAGATAACAACGGAGGAACAAGGCACCTCTCATGTCCAGCATCTCCTCGTTGCTTAACCAAAATCAGCAGCAGCCAGTCCAGCGATTAATTCTCCATCCTCTCGGGTCTCCTAAAACAAACACGGCACAATGGCGCCAACAGTTGCAGCAAGATGCCATAATACTCTCATAGACAAGAAAAAAAAAACTGTTATCTCTAATACTCCATCTGATACCAATGCCAGCATCGCAGGACTCCACCTTCTCCCAGCTCACTGGCTCATTCTTCTCCTTAGTCCCTTCACAAACTCCTCTGCTTTATCAAGTTCCCAAAATGAGTAAGTTGCCCCTTCATGTTTGATTTTGAGCGTAGCAGGATATACCAGGAAGTTTTCGATCTTTAAATTCCTCAGCTGGGTCATAAGGTTATTAAACACCTTTCTCCTCTTCAGCAGTCGTGCTGAGTAATCCTGGGACAAAAATAGTCTGTGACCTTCATAATTTAGAGGCCCCTTCTCTCGGTATTCTCTTAGGAATGCCTCTCGATCCTGATAATTATGGAAACGCATGATGATCTGGCGGGGAGGCTGATCTGCTGGAGGCCTTGGCATGACCGTTCTATGCGCTCTCTCCATTTTCACCCGACCATTCTTCACAGCAACCCCTAGTAACTCTGGCAAAATTCTGCTGCAGAAGTCTAGAGCATTCTTCCCTTCCATCCTCTCTGGTAGGCCTCTCAGGCACAAATTTAGCTGCCGATGATAGTTTTCTTGATAATCGAACGTCTCTTTAAATTCCTCCAGCAGCTTCTGCAACACCCGCACCTGCCCTGGGACCATCAACACTTCATCCTCTAGCCTAGAGATCCTGTCTTCCGCCTCCATTAATCTGGTACCATGCTGCGCTTGTTGTTGCAAAATCTCCTGCAACCTGCTATCCAATTTACTTTCTAGCTTCGCCAAACGCGGCTCCAGAGCTGCAATCACTTGCCCCGTCACCTCCTTTCCCAGTGCTGCGACCTCCACGGCGGAAAGCGAAACCAGGCCTGCGTTCTCACCCCCCCAAGGCTGCCGCTCCTTTCTTCCCGGTTTTACTGGTCGCCCGTTGGTTTTTTGAGGGCATGGACGTTAAATATTCCTCCATCGTAGCCTCCTTCACTCACCCACACAATTTTTGCCGCACTAGGATGGGTAATTCTTAAATTTTACCTTTTATTAATGGCTATCGGAGTGGAGCCGGCGGGAAACACAACCGCTCAGCTAGCTGCTCATTAGCGCCCCGCCCAACAACTTTTTTTAATGATTTAAAACAGTTACCCACAACTTCCACTTTCTGTTGCTGGCAGCCACCATCTCATGAGCAGCAGTAAGCTTCCTGAGCTCACTTTATGCTAATATGTCTGTCTGACCTCTACTGTTGGTTGGCAGGACATATTAGCATAAAGTGAGCTCAGGAATCTCACTGCTACTCATGAAATGGTGGCTGCCAGAAATAGAAAGTGAAAGTTGAAGGTCACTGTTTAAATCACTAAAAAAGCAATTAGAGGGAATTAAAAAAAAAAAAAAATGTCTGAAAGCACTAATCAAGCATTTTTGTAGTGCGTGGGTAAAGCTGTGCCTTTTCCAGTGTTTCCCTTTAATGTCTGGTCCACCTCCCTAGCTTATGTTTGTCTATTTTTAAACTTACATTATTAGTAATCATTAGCAAATATCTATCATGCCCTTGTCTTGTGACATTAGTTTTTCTGTTTTTTCTAAGCAAAATATTTTTAGTGCTAGGAGATTTTATTTACGTCTTGTGACAAATGTTTTCTTGTTAATTAATGTCAAGTCAGCAGTAATGTATGTGTCTTGTGACCCTAGTCTCTTGCCTTTTATAGTCAGAGTGTCTGAAAACTGTGAAATTTCCTTTGTTTTGCATTTCTTGTCAAACACTGTATAAGTATCAGACAGACTGTATGTCTAGTGTGTACAAGAGGAAATAGCCGTGCCATAGATGCTTGAGACACCCATTTTTTCTGTATGCCTGTAGCTCTGGTGGTGAAAAGCCAGCAGCTGTTTAGACTTAATCATGTTAGAGGTAATTTTGTTAGGGCTTATTTGGGTATTAATAAATTGCAACTAATTTAAAACATCTGGTGCAAGGCAGTTTTATTGGGTTACCAGGGACCATTAACAACAAACCTTGCACATTTACTATCTCACTATCATCATTGTGGTACAGTTTGTTTATTTACAGGGGGAGAATAGGGCTTGTATGACTTTCCAGAATTTAGATGAGGAGGAAAGGAACTCAGCCTTGGCTTGCCGTGTGGAGCTAGTACAAGTATTCCTCAAGGCACGGTACTTTTTAAGATTCGCGGGAGTGCCAGAAGACTTGTAAGACTTCCAAGCAATGTCATGTGCAAAGAGGCAGGCCAGAATTTTAGAGGAGATCCAAGGGAGATGTGAACCTCTCACCCTGGTTTTCGGAAGTGGGGCATGCTGATCCCAAATTAGTAGGAATTTAGAGAGTCATAAAGCATTATGCAAACCACAAATGTCTTAGCAACTGGTGGCACTTGCACTATGAAACATTTCTCTTACAATGGTGCAAAATTTGTTTCCATTGAACAGAGCTTTACAAATGTGCAAGTTTGCAGCTGTGCTGGTGCCTAAAAATGCCATCAGCACAAGTTATTGCACATGAAACTGAGAGCCATGGGTATCAGGAAATCTTCATTAGAAATTACTGGCAGCAGTGTATGTTACCCTTTTATTCCCTTTTCTGATGTCATTTCCTGTGCTAGAGATGTAGAAAATGGAAGCCTGCTGCTTTACAGGGAGGAAGAAATAAATGTGTTATGCTTCTGGACCTAAAAAAAAAAAAATTTGTAGGTTTGGCCAATAGCTCATTTGGAATAGATTTCCCTAGGCAACAATATTGCTACTTTTCTTCGTACGTAAGTATTCCCCGTTAACATCTAATGTATGTTGGATCTTTTCTTTCTCATCTGAAGGATCAGTATAGAAAGTAGAGAGTTTGACTTCTTGGTTGCCACAGAATGCCGTTGAGACTTTGGGTGTAAAGACAGGTACTTTCCTGACTTTGTCTGCATTAAATCCCAGGAAGGGTTTCTGGGATGACAGTATGCTCAGTTCACGTATCCTATATGCTGAACGTAGGCAATCAGAAAGGTAGTTTTGAGACCCATACAGAATAGATTATCACCTTGTAGGAGCTTGAAGAGATGACCTGTGAGTGCATAGAGATCCAGCATGGGGTACCATGGTGCAGTGACATTTCTTGCCCTGGCTTAATATTCTTTCCATGTTTGAGAAACCTGCTTACATTTGGGTGCGTAGCTAGTGCCAAGTTGCCTATGCGTCTCATTGCCATACTGACGACAGACAACTGAACTCTCAGTGATGCTGGGGAGAGACCCTTGTCCAGACCATGCAGTAAGAGCAATAACAACTGTGGAATCAATGCAGTGGTAGGGTACTTGCCTTGTATGGTACACCATATAAAAAAAATGTTCCACTGTCATCCATAGGTTGAAGTAGTGGACAGTCTTCTGGCTTATAACACTGACTTTATGACTGAGATGTAGTACTCAGCTTTTAGCAGCCTCTCCCTTTCAAGAGCCAGGCTGTGAGTCTGAGGTTGTTTACATAGAAACATAGAAGTTGACAGCAGTTAAGGACTGCAAGGCCCATCCAGTCTGCCCATTGTTTCTACATTATGAATATGCCACGGGTCTTTACTCTGTCAATGGCCTATCTATTCCTACTCGTCTGTACTGCTCCCTTATACCCATCTCATGTCTGTTTGAAGTCCTGCACTGTATTCACATCCACTACTTCCTGAGGTAGGCTGTTCCATGCATTCACCACCCTTTCTGTAAAAGAGAACTTCCTCACATTATCCCTTAAATGGCCTCCCTCTAATCTCATGTTGTGACCTCTTGTCCTGCTGTTTTTATGTTGGCTCGCACTTGCGCGCCAGCCAAAATATTGCAGTAGTAGCAGAATTGGAGGTGCGGTCATTGTGGGTGAATGCAGGGCATGCATCAGTAGGTGCGTCCCTCATTCCCCAATAAGCCAACATGCAGGCACTGATACCAGCAATATGTAAAGTGGGCACCAGATCTAAGAAAAATGCCACTGCAATGAGAGCCAAGCTTATCCCACAGCAGCACAATAACACACCTCCTGACATGCCTTTCCTGGTAAAGCAGTTCAATAAACATGGCAGTACTGACTGCCGCCATGCAGAATGCTGACTTCAGGGGTGCCCAATCCCCCTGTTGGCATGCCTCCACCCACTTTATTTGCTGATGGGGGAGCCCACTCTCCATCGGCATAATGCTCCCCTCCCATTCAAATTGTGTGCCGAGGGGGTGACCAATCCCCCTTGGCATCATGCACCTCCCAAAAGTCTTTCTTTGCCGACGGGGGGTCCATCCCCCCACCCAGTTCAATTTTCCAATGGGGGAGCCCACTCCCTGTCAGCATAATGTCCCCAGCCCCGATTTGTGTTGTGTGCGGGGGTGCCCAATCCCCTTCGGCATCATGCACACCCCCCACCCATTTCTGTGCCGATGGAGGACCCAATCCCCATTGGCTGCAGTCCCCCTCCCCATAATGTAGGTGGTACACTGGGAGCCCACCCCAGTGTATCAAACAAACACCTGTAAAAAAAGAAAACCTACTCTTCTTGTCTTTTTTCCTTTCTCTCCCTGTAAAACAAGAAAATGGTCCTTCGCGGTCTCTCCTGCCCTTCCCCCAACCCATGCACACCCTCTGCATACTCTGCATCCCCACACCACCTGCCACCCCATACATACCTCTGGAGCCCATCGCGATGATCTTTGGTGGACCGGGAACACGTCTGCAGTCTTCAAAGCCGACCACAAACTGAAGAAATGCCGGTAAGCTGTATAATGGTATAAATAGGTTTTTTTTCAACTTTGGTGCACATCTCATGCATTTTTGGGAATTCTGGCACCGAATTTTTAACATGGGGTTATTGGGACCCCTCCTCATGAAGTCAGTCACTGTCATGCCATTATTCAGTCCCGAAAGGTGATTTCACGGTCATTGCGCGGAATTGCCTTTTGGGACTGAGTAAAGAAATGACAGTGCCACTGTTCATGAAGTGGGCTCTTAAAAAGCCTATGTTGCAAATCTGGTGAAAAAAATCCAAAAAATGACTATTTTACGAGCATGCAGTGTGTAGTTTCTATGCACGCTCGTAACTTCATGAATTTGTAATATTTGCTCTCCAGATTTTCAACATTAGCATTTTTCCACACCTCCTTATGAACAGTACAGCTGTCATTTTACATATCCTGGCCAAACTGTGTTTTCATACTTCCAGTGCAGAATAGCATGGTTGCTGTGGGAGATCAGTTTTAGGGACAGATTAAGAAAATGACAGTGACACTGTTCATGAGCAGAGGTCCTAAAATGCCTATGCTGAACATTTGGTGATGAACGTCCAAAAAATGACTGTGTTACAAGCATGCATTGCACAGCTTCCATGCACCTTGTAACTTCACAAGTTTGCAATATTTTCATTCCAGATTTTCATCACTGTCATTTTCTCACACCTCCTTATGAACAGTACAGCTGTCATTTTTCACATCCTGCCAAAAATGTGTTTTCACACCTGTGGTGCACAATGGCATGGTTGCTGTGGGAAATCAACTTTTGGGATCGATTAACAAAATCACAGTGCCACTGTTCATGAGGGGAGGTCCCAAAATGCTTATGTTGAAAATGTGGTTAAAAAAATCCCAAAAATAATTTGGTTACGGACGTGTTTTGCAGTTTCTATGCATGCTCATGACTTCACCAATCTTTCATATTTTCACTCCAGAGTTTCAACGTTACCATTTTTTTACACCTCCTCATGAACAATACAGTTGTTATTTTTCACATCCTGCCCAAAATGTGTTTTCGTGCTTGTGTCGTCAAATGGCATAGTCACTGTGCAAAACCACCTTTCGACTAACAAACTGATAGTGCCACTCTTCATGAGGTCAGGTCACAAAAAGCCCATGTTGAAAATTTGGAGTGAAAATAGCAACAAACACTTACGGCGTTAGGGTTTCCAACCATAACACCTCACCCTGTAGAGACTGACAGGTGTCAGGGGTGTGACTTGGGATCATTGGCTGTAATGCTCACACCATTCCGCCCCCACCCCTACCCTGCAGCCAGTGACAGGCATTGATGTGTGCCTTGGAGTGTTCAGCCCCAAAAGTTCACCCCATTCTCCTATACTGCACCCATCTCAACATATTTCCTTATGGAATGGGGTAAGTATAAGGCCCAAAGACCCCAAAGCACACACAACACTTGTCAGTGTCTACAGGATAGGGTGAGGTAAAATGGCATGAGCGTTATAGCTGATGACCCAAAGGCACACCCCAATTCCTGTCAGTCTTGGCAGGAAGGGGTGGGGTTGGTGTCAGTTCAGTACTTCACTGCCATTCCTATTATGCATCTCTAACTCCTGCACTACCAATGCCAATGCCAGCAAGACAACATTCGGCATTAACAAATGCTTGTTCTTATATTGAAACATGTTAGATTCTTTCACCTTGTTAATGCCCTTAAAATGTTTGCATGTTTTGATCATATCACCTCTCTCCCTCCTTTGCTCTAGTCTAGGGTATACATATTGAACTCCATTAATCTGTCCTCATATGTTTTCTGATGCAGTCCCTGCACCATTCTGGTTGCCCTTCTCCGGACTGCCTCAATTTTGTTAATGTCCTTGTGCAGGTGCGGCCTCCATTACTGCACACAGTACTCCAGATGGGGCCTAACCATTGTCTTATAAAGAGGGATTATTACCTCCCTCTTATGACTTGTGATACCCCTACTAATGCACCCCAACATCCCTCTAACCTTACCTACTGCTTTAGTGGTCTGCATGGATAATTTCAGATCATCTGTGATGATGATGCCCAAGTCTCTTTCTTCCATTGTGATTGCCAGCAACTCCCCTCTCAACCTATAGGTGGCTTCAGGGTTGCTCTTCACTATGTGCATGATCTTGCACTTTTTTGCGTTAAACCCCAGTTGCTACTCTTCCAACCATTTTGCCAGTTTATCCAGATCTCTTCTCATTCTGCCCACGCCATCTGGATCATCTTCTCTGTTGCAGATCTTGGTGTCATCTGCAAACAGACAAACCTTACCTTTCAGTCCATCTGCAATGTCACTGATGAAGATATTGAAGAGGACTGGCCCCAGGACTGATCCCCGAGGTACCCTAATTGTGACTTGCATCTCTTCTGACTGTATACCATTTATCACCAGTCTCTGTTTTCTGCCTGCTAACCAACCAGTTTGCCACCCAGTTGGCCAACGTCTAACCCACCCCGAACCTACCCAGCTTATTAATCAATCATCTATGGGGAACAGTATCGAAAGCTTTGCTGAAGTCAAGATACTCGACATCAACTGCACCCCCTTGGTCCACCACTGTGGTTACCCAGTCATAGAAATCTATGAGATTAGTTTGACAGGACCTTCCTGTTGTAAACCCATGCTGTCTTGGATCCTGTGCTCCTATGGATTCCAGGTGCTGCACTATCCTTTCCTTAAGGACTGCCTCCATAATCTTGTTCACTACTGAGGTAAGACTGACTCGTCTGTAGTTCCCTGCCTCCTCCCTGCTACCACTCTTATGGAGCAGGATCACATGAGCCCTTCTCCAGTCTTCTGGGACATCTCCTGTGCTCAGAGACTCACTAAACAGTTCTGATAATGGTTCTGCTAGTTACACCCTTAGCTCCTTTAGTACCCTGGGATGTATGCCATCAGGTCCCATTGCCTTGTCCACCCTGAGCTTAGCAAGCTCTTGTAGGACCCTTTCTTTTGTGAAGGGACTTGTGCACACCTCCCTCCCCATGTCCTTGGTGCTGAGCTGTGGGCTCTGCCCTACCTTTTCCTCAGTAAATACTGAACAGAAGTATCTATTTAGGATAGATGCCTTTCCTTGGTCCTCCTCCACACACACCCCCTTATCCCCTTTGATTTTAGTAATACTCCCTGTGGAATTTATTCTTTCACTAATGTATCTATAGGAAGTCTTGTCCCCTTCCTTTACTGTTCGTGCTAGTGTTTCCTCAGTTTGGGCCTTTACCTGCCTCACTGTCTTCCCTGCTTCCCTTAAGGAAGTTTGGTATGCCTTCCTAGCTTCATGCTGCTGTGTTCCCCTATATTTCCGGAAGGCCAACCTTTTGGTTCTGACCTTTTCTGCTACTGTTTTTGAGAACCAAAGTGGTTTGCTCTTTCTTTTGCACTTACTTTTCTCCCTAACACAATGGGATGTTGCTTCAAGTATTGCATCCTTAATGCTTGCCCACTTTGCCTGTATCTCCTCACTTGTATTTCTTCTTGCCAGGTCTAGCTTAACTGTGTTGGCCATCATATCAAAGCCAGCTCCTCTGAAGTCCCATATTTTTGCCTTGGAATGGGATGATTTAGTTCTATTGGCCAAACTGAACCATACCATGTGATGGTCACTGGCCCCCAAATAACCTTCTTCTTGGAGATCTGTGATCCTTTCCCCATTAGTCTGTACCAGATCTAGGATAGCCTTGTCTCTTGTAGGTTGTTGTACCAGTTGTTTGAGGCCCTCCCCCTGCAGGGAATACACTATGTGTCTAGTTCTGATGGATGATCCTGCTGTATTGACCGATCTGTATCTGGCATGTTGCAGTCTCCCATTGTCAGAACCTCCCCTTTAGCAGTCATGTTTTGCATATCTTCTAACAGTAATGTGTCTATGTCTTCCCCCTGGTCTGGAAGCCTGTAGACAACCCCAGTTTGTATGGCCAAGGTGCCTGACTGTGCCCTCCATTAGAAGTTCTGACCTTGGTCACATTTTTTGGTCATGCCCCAAGATAAGGTCATTGTGGGTGGCTATCCAGACTAACTTAGATCCTATTCTAGGTTTGCAGGATTGCTTCACCCCAGACATATATCTGTTGGGAGACCCATCCTCTATCAAAGTTAAAATCAGGAGATTTCACATTTCCATGATTGCATTATCTGTTAAAAAAATTATACTTCGGCATTGGAAGGATGTGGTAAGTCCAACATATTAAGAATGGGTTAATGAAATCCTAGCTAACCTTCGTACAGAGAAAGCGATAGCAAACCTCCACAATAAGATGCAGAGATACAAGAGTATTTGGGATCCCCTTCACACTCTAATTATGATTAGTATAGATAAATGAGTTACTGTAATAGTGAACCTTAATTTATGTTAGCATATTGTAATGTTTTTATACTACAACATGGATTTTTTACTGCTGTACCGGGTGGGGGCAGATCATGTAACATTCTGTACATATGCAGGGTATGTTGTAACTTGCTGCCTCCTGTATTGTGAAAATCTGTTAATAAAGTTTGAATTAAAAAAAAAAAAAGAAAAAGTTCTGGCCTCGGTGGCAAGTGCCATAAGTGGTTCAGTGCCACTGCTGCCACCATGAGGAACCAGGATCATCTTGTCCAGTTGGAGCTATGAGGATTAATGTCATTCTTGATTGTACTATTTTGCTGAGCATCTGTGGACTCAAGGGGAATGGTGGGAACCTATTTTCCCCTCTCAAATGTCAATGGGAGCGAGTGTGTCTATGCCCAGCTACTGATGTTCCAAAATCTTGAGACAAATGTTTTAACCGGTGTTCTTGCTCATGGCCATGAGGTCTACTTGAATTAGGCCCCACTTTCTGTTTATGTTTTAAAACACCTGTGGGTGTAGGTGCCATTCTCCAAGGTGTATTTGTTGGCTGATAAGCCAGTCTGTTGTGGTATTCAATTTTCCCAGTAGATGGGTGGTGGAAATGTGTGCTAGGCTTCTCTATACCCTGTTGAGGACTCATGGAGCTTTTCTAACTCACCTCAGACTCTTGGTTCCATATTGCTTTGCTATGTACACCACTGTTACCCTGTTTTTCAACCTCATTAGTACTGACTTTCATTGGACAGATGGATGGATGGTTTGAAGTAGGACAGTGCATTCTGTGCTGCTCTCCTTTCTGAGACATTGATGGGGTATGTTGCTTCCAGTTTGTTTGTTTTTTTTTTCATTTGCCTTGAGCTTCTATGTGTTCTGGGGTGGATCCCCACCCTGGAACGCTTGTGTCTGTGTCCATGTCCAGGTCATGCTGCTGTTTAAGTGGAACCCCTTTTAGTAGACCTCCTCCTTCTTCCTTCCCTAAGATGGCTGCCAGAAGTGACACAAGTGATAGTCATTTCCTGAGACTCTCATCCCTTTGTGTATGCATGAAAGAGTGAATAGAAGCCTGACCTTCTCAACATGGCCACCACTTCAATGCTTTGTGCATGCACAATCATTAAAAGTGCAGCAGTATAGCATCACAAGTTAGTGAGCTCAGTATAAAAGATCTGACCTCCTCAATGTGACCACTGCTCCATTCAGCATGATGCTACACACATGCGCGCGCCACACACACACACACACACACACACTTAAGAGACCAACAGCAAATAATTTTAAATCAGCATTTATTTCAGTGAAATGAGGATACCAACTATCTGCCCTGGCACTTTGACCAAAGAGTCTTCATCAGGGGGCGTGGTCAAGAGTTTGAAACACCACCATCTTTTAAAGAGCACAGTCTTAAAGCTACAAAACACCTAGTGTGTATTACAACAAATGGTGCCAAGAGAGGTGTAGCATTTAAACACTTATATTGAGGCAAAACAGATCTTATCATTTATTTTGCTTTAAAAATTTAAATGCATTTTTGCAGACACAGCAAAACAACAACAGGATCTGAAACATTCAAATGTCCATAAATATGTATTGGAGGATCGCAAATCACAGATCCATTTGACTTGTCATTCTTCTTTACTCTGCCCAAAACTATGTTCCCAATTAATTACGAAAAGGGTTTGTACAATTATGAAAACTGTAATTTTTTTTTTTTAAAACAACCACTGTGGTTAACGCTTCTCCCCAATGAGCTGTGTAGGAGTATGAAGCTCTAGTCCTGGAAAATACATTATGTAAATGTGTAAATATGTAAAATGTAATTACCTCACTAGAAACAAAAGGGCCCAGAGGTCCAATCACATAACCATACCACAATCATCTGTAGATGAACAAAAAACACTTGGTAAAAAGTCTAAGACAAATGGGAAAGATATATAATAATTGGGAGGGGTATATACAGAGGACTGAAGACAGATGATAGGTGAAGAGAAGAAAAATGCATAATGGGGGTGGGGTGGGCGGTAGACAGCAGAGGCCCAATATTCAAAACTGGGCAAAGCAGAGCACAAAACTTTGTGCTGCCCCTTGCAGTTGCCCAGGTGTCCAAAAATGCTATATTTTGTGGAATAGTGCATGATAGCTATTTAACTAAATATAGGCCTGTTGCAGCCCAGTGTTGAGCCACTTTGTGCTAGGCAGACATGGCCCCCAAAACAGGGCATCACAATGGCTTGCACCTGTGCAAAATTTCCTATATTCAAAAGGACCGATGCAAATGAGCCCATGGGCATGCAACAGCTAAGGGGCCATTTGCATGTCTGATGTGGGTTCATTTGCATGGGGAGCAAGACTGGCCTGCATGGTGCCACCCCAATTGCCTAATCCTCTCCCAGACATCAGACCAGACAAGACCCCTGGCCCTGATGGTTTACACCCTAGAGTGCTCAGGGAGCTTGCAGAAGAGCTGGCAGCTCCTCTCATGCATCTATTTAACAGGTCAATGGAGTCAAGGGTAGTTCCAGGTGACTACAGGATGGCTGACATGGTGCTAGTGCACAAGAGTGGAGACAGGGAAGATACAGGTAACTATAGGCCAGTTAGCCTCATATCAGTTGTTGGTAAACTTATGAAGGCCCATATCAAGCAAGATCTATTGGAATAGCTCAAAGTAAATCACCTCCAGAACTATAAATAGCACGGGTTTGTGACAGGCATGTCATGTCAAATGAACCTTATTACATTCTTTGACAAAGTAACCAAGGAGTTGGACAGGGGTCATGTGGTGGATTTGCTTTACTTTGACTTCAGTAAGGCATTTGACACAGTCCTGCATAGACACCTCTTAAAGAAAAAAAAAAAAAGGTAGATCTTGGGGTAGCAGAACAGATAGCAAAGTGGGTATGGAGTTGGCTGAGGGACAGAAAACAAAGGTAGTATATGAGGTGAAATCTAATGAGAGGCAGGTCACTAGTGGGGTGCCTCAGGGGTCAGTCCTGGGGCCGTTCCTCTTCAATGTATTCATTGGTGACATCAGTGAGGGCATTAATGGCAACATTGCCCTGTTTGTGGATGACATGAAACTCAGCAGAAGAATGGATAGTACAGAGGAAGTCACACAATTGCAGGAGGACCTTAAGAATTATTGCTAATTTACCTTGACATGGGACCTTTGTAACCAGCTCTTAATTTTGACTGTTTGCTTTTATTTGCGCTCATTTACTTTGTTTTCTGTTGCTTGCTATTAATGTATTTGTCTTCCTGACATGGAACCTTTGTAAACAATTCTTTGATTCAAAGGGTTTTAATTCTAATTACTTCTTAAAATAAAATAAGTTGGAAATGTGGTCACAGTTACAATATGGCAATTAAATTTCAATGCCAAGAAGTATAAGATGATGCACCTGGGTAGGGCCAACTCCAAGGAAGAATACAGGCTAGACGGAGTCCAGCTGAGCTCCTCTGCTGAGGAACATAATCTGGGAGTCATCATTAGGGATGACCTCAAGCAGGGCTAGCATGGTGTTAGGATGCATTGGCAGGAGGATAGAGAGCAGGGACAGGATGGTGATACCACCATTTACCCATCATTAGTGAGGCCTTATCTGGAGTACTGTATACAATTATGGAGGCTTCGCCTAAGAAAGGACATTTATAGATTGGAGGTGGTCCAGAGAAGGGCAACAAAAATTATACATGGCCTTCAGGAAATCACCTATGAAGAGAGGCTTGGGGCTCTGAAATTGTATTCATTACAGACTGGGAGGAAGAGGGGGAATATGACTGAGACCTTCAAGTTCATTAAAGGCATCAACAAGGGGCCTGAAGTGTAGCTTTTCACAGAAATGTCAATTCTACTACAAGAGGGCACAAGTGGAAATTGAAGGGTGGAGTGTTCAAGAGGGACACCAGAAAGTACTACTTCTCAGAGAGGGTGGTAGAACCCTGTAATAGATTACCTCTCAAGGTGGTGGCTGCAAAGCCAGTATCAAGCTTTAAGCACGGGTGGGACAAGGCTTGGGAATAAACACAGGGCACTGGCAAGGGCTAGGCTGGATGTCTAGGAGGACAGAACACAACAGTTCCCAGGATATCTCACTTGTGCAGACTCGATGGACCACAGGTCCCCTTCTGCCATCATTGTCTATGTTTCTATGGTGCTAGTGGACCTTGCCCCAGCCAATCATTGGCCCAAAGGTGTACATGACATCTTCTTTGGTGCTAGTGGTCCCCCCCCGACGCCTATCGCCACCCTGATATTTCAATGTATACTGTCTCTGGTTTCCCTGGTGCTAGTGTCCCCCCAACTGATCACTGTCGAAGTTGTACTTCCTCAGCAAAGTCTGAATACTATCTTTTGCCTTTTTGCTAGTATTGCCATAGTAATTTTATGAAAATTTTTGGTAGTATTCAGTAGTAATAAAGTAGTCTCCCCACGAGCCGAAAAATTTAAATGAGCTATCTATATGAAGACTAACTTAGTAGTAATTGAGTATTCAGTTAGTAGTTAGGTAGTCTTATATGCAAATTTATGCAAATTAAGGCAATGCTGTGAAGATTAGATGATTACTTCTGAATTGTATAACTGAATACCAGTGAAGATCAATGAAGACTAGCTGAATACTTCTCAATAGTGATAAAGTAGTAGTAGTGTAATACTCAGTTAGTATTTATATAGAGCCATATATGTAATTTGTGCAGCATAGGCTGTGCGCCGTGCTCCAGCTGTGCTTGCAGCTAACCCAGCTGCAGGTGCTGCTCACAGGGAATGGTTTTGAGCAGCGGCATGCATATGGCCTGTATACAGTGCCAGTACATGGTAGCAGGCTAGTGAGCCTGCCCCCCATGCACTGGCACTGTTTACAGGCCATATGCATCCTAGTCCTTACTCAAAACCCATCCCCGTGAGCTGCACCTAAAGCTGTACTGCAGCTGTGCTTGCCAGCTAGCCCAGCATGCAGCCTATATGCCTGCAGGCTATCCTGCTATATGTGCCCCTCAAAGCAGAGGATATATCATGGCTTGAGGGTATCCCAGTTCTGTTATCTCCATCCCTTCCCTAGTGTAAAAGAAACAAATTTAAAGTGTGCATCTGTGAACACTGCAGGTATGACTGTATTCTATCCCTCTGTGGCACGCAGTCTGTATGCTGCTCTTGTAATCTTCATGTGGCCAGGGTTTTATGTTGAGTGACAGCTTTGGCCTGTACCAATACTCAACTGTTGCTCAATATGCTCCCACGTGCACACTGGCAATGTAAAGCAATATAAGAAATGCTGTTGCCTACACCCTAATTTTTCCAATGTATCTACCTCTGTTAGTGCTCCAATATGTATTGGCACTTTTACACACTTTACTGCAAAATGTACTGGCACTTTTATGCACATCTCCTTAATGTAACGGTACACCAGCACCCACAATCCCCTACTCTGCATGGTTCAGGAGATCCAGTCTGCTGGCAGAATGGAAATCCAACTGGATGTCCACTGGCATCTGCCACTCTACTTGCATCTGGCTCCCTGTCCCCGCTACACTTGTATATGCACAAGTGGGGAGGAGCAAGATAGGCAAGACTTTAAAGCACATAAAAAGACATTTCTCCAGTTTCTTGAACTCTCAAAATAAAAGTCTTTATTAATAAAAATGAACTTATCTTTGCTGACATTCAACCAGTTTGAAGAAGATTACACAAAATAGAGGGTCCAGATCTTTTGCTGTGTAGAACTACCTAAAGTGAAAAAAATAATTATTGAAGCTATACAGTAGGCATGTTACTTTATGACCAAAATGAGTGATGAATAAACCTGAACATTAAAACACAGTTGTATACTACATTTTTTATGTTCATTTGAAGAAAACTGCAATAAATGTACACTTTTAATAAATCCAATCTAAATCTTGTTTATACGCCTAACAACATTTGAGTACATTTAATGTTGCATGTCTGCACTTGCACCTTACAGCCGACAATTATGATGCACTCCACCCACTACAGTTACAGATCAGTAAGCAAGTTATTACTGGATATACACAGATACAAAGTTATTGTCAGCAGATAAGGCCTTGCAACCCATCCAGTCTGCCCTACCCTCTTTCTAATGCTCAAAGTCCCCTAGATACTACAAGCCCCCTCTTCACCCTAGCTTGATAAATTCCCATGTGCATATCCAACGCATTCTTGAATCCCTGAACCGTGGCCACCCCCAACACTTACTGGGGGAGACTGTTCCATCTTTCCACCACCCTTTCAGTGAAGTAGAATTTCCTCAAGTTCCCTCTAGGCTTTCTCCCTTTTAGTCTCATGCTGTGCCCCCTTGTTCTGCTATTTCCCTTCATGTGAAAGATGCTTCCCTCTAGTATTCTGCTGATCCCCTTTAGATATTTGAAAATCTCTGTCATGCTTCCATCTCTCTCTCTCTCCCCCTCTCTTCTTTCCTCCAGGTAGTACATACTTAGAGCTCAGAGTCTGTCCTAATACGACTTATGCCACATCCCAACACCATTTTTGTTGCCCTCCTCTGTACCGTCTCCATCTTCTCTGTCTTTTCGAAGATAGGGCCTCCAGAACTGAACACAGTACTCTAGATGAGGCTTTACTGTAGGGAGGTGCACATTGGTACTACCACTTCCCTCCTTCTACTTCTTATACCCCTCTCTATGCACTCTAGCATTCTGTTACTCATTCCGACTGCCTTGTCGCACTGTTTAGCCACTTTGAGGTTGCCTTGTATGACTACCCCTAGATCTCTTTCCTCGGTGGTGGCCTCCAGTGTTACCATGTTTAGTTCATACTCTGCCCTAGGATTTCCTCTCCCTAAGTGCATAATCTTGCACTTTTTTGCATAAAAACCCAACAGCCATTCCTTGGACCATTTTTCTAGCCTCAGATCCATCCTCATTTTTTCAATAACTTTCTGTGAATCTACCCTGTTACATAGCTGCGTATCATCTGCAAACAGGCTAACCCTTCCTTCCAGACCCTCTGCAACATTGCTTATGAAGACATTGAAGAGCACTGGTCCCAGCACTGATCCCTGGGGTACACCACTTGTTACCGGTCCCTCCTGTGAGCTAACCCCATTTACCACCACTCTGTGTTCTATTACTCAACCAGTTTCTAACCCATGTGACCACCTCTATCCCCATCCCCAGATTTTCCAGCTTGTGGATTAGTCTCCTGTGTTGGAATGTGTCGAAGGCCATCCTGAAGTCCAGATAGGCCACACCTACCGCTCTGCCCTGGTTTATTTCCTTTGTCACCCACTCAAAGAAATCAAGTTGATCTGGCTTGACCTCCTAGAATCCATGTTGCCTTGGGTCCAGCAGCCCCCTGGTCTCTAGGTAGTCCACCAATTTTTTCTTAAGTAGGGCTTCTAAAACTGACTGGGTGGTAGTTCCCTGCCTCTTCCTTGCTACCAGTATTTTGCAGGGTTACTACTTGTGTCCTTCTCCACTCCTCCAGAACCATGCCTGTTTCTAGTAATCTACTGAACAGCTTAGCCAGAGGTTTAGCCAGTTCCTCCCAGAGCTCCTTTAGGATCCTCAAGGCTATCCCATTGGGCCTCAAAGCTTTATCCACCCTAAGTTGTTCTAGTGCTCTTTTTACTCTGTCCTCTGCAAAAGGTCTAATGTCCACCTCTCCTCCCCGTTTGCCCTTCTCAATTAATGAGGGACCATCCCCATTGTCTTCTTCTGTGAATACGGAGCAGAAGTATTTGTTGAGGACGGTCACATTATATGAACATGCCAGCAGAAACAGACCACTTGGTCGATCTAAGTCTGCTTGAGTGTGCAGCTAGCACCCATAGTTTGCAGCTGCCCCACCACCCTCCCCTTTGTCATCCCACCGCTGCCCCCCAACCCTCACTCTCCCCTGTTCCCTGTCCCATACCCTTTTAAAGCTATTCAAATTTACATGATACCATCCATTCTGATAGTGTGTTCTATTTTGCTACCACCCTCTCTGTGAAATAGTGTCTCCTCATTTCCCTACTAAATTTCCCCCCTCTATTCTCAGCTCGTACCTCCTGGTGTCCCTCCCCCTCCTTAGCAAAAAGACCCCATCTGCCCTATCCTTATTGATTCCACCTCAGATACCTGAATGTCTCTATCATGTACCCCTGTCCCTTCTATCCTCCAGTTTGTATATATTTAGGTCTCCCTGCCTGCTGTCAGTCTCTTTCCTCCATTCCACATATCATCTTCATTGTCCTCCTCTGCACCCCCTCCAGTAGACGGATATCATGCTTCAGGTGTGGCCTCCAAAACAGCACATAATACTCCAAGTGCGGCCTTACCAGCGACCTGTAGCGGGGCAAGATCATCTATTCTCATGGACGAAAAAACCCTCTCTATGCACCCCAGGATATTGTTCTCTTTTGCAGACACTCTCCTGCACTGGGAAGTGTTGTTTATGGTCCCTGTTAAGATTACTTCTAGGTCCTTTTCCTCCTCAGTGATCCCCAGCTTAACCCCTCTAAGCCAGTATTCTCTTCTAGGGTTCTTCTCCCCAAAGTGTATAGCCTTACACTTCTTTGCATTATACCCCAACTGCCACCTCTCTGACCACTCCTCTAGCTTGCTTAGGTCCCCCTGTAGCTGCTTCCATCCCTCCACTCCACTCCATCCACCACTGCTGCCATTTTGGTGTCATCTGTGAACAGACTTACATTGCTCACCACCCCATGCGCAATGTCTGATATGAAGAGCCCAAATAATACTGGTCCCAGCACAGAGCCCTGTGGCATCCCGCTCATCACTGGCCTTGGAGTTGACAGCTCCCCTCCCACCACCACCCGTTGCATCCTCCCACTCCGCTAGCTGGTAATCCAGTTCATCATTTTGGCCCCTACCCCTACACCAGCTAGCTGCCCCCCAAGCCACCCATGAGGCACTGAATTGAAGGCCTTGCTTAAGTCCAAGTAAAGAATATCCACCGCCTGACCCTTATCCAGCTCACCTGTCACCCAATTATAATGTTGTATCAGGCTGGTTTGACAAGACTTCCCCAAAATGAACCCATGCAGCCTCACATTCTGGAAGCCATTGTCCTCCAGGTATGACACCAGACTTTCCTTTAGTATCATTTCCATGAGTTTGAACACTATGGAGGTGAGACTTACTGGATGATAATTACCCGGTTCATCCCTTGGTCTGCTCTTGTGTAATGGCACTACATGTGCCATCCTCCAGTCTAGTGGCACACATCCCGACTCCAGTGAGGCACTGTACAAATCAAGCCAGTGACTCCACCAACACCTCCACCATCTCTTTCAGCACCCTGAGGTGGATACCAGCTGGCCCTGGTGCCTTGTCTACCCTCAGTCCTTCTAGAACTCTACCTCGCTCAATTCTTCCATCTGTTGCCTCCTCTTCTCCCCATCCCCACCCTCCCAGACCATGATGGTAGTGGCGCCACCCACCCTTCTTCCGTGAACACCAAGCAAAAGTATTCATTTGGTGCTTCCGCCTCTTCCTGCCCCTTTTCCGTCCATTCCCCACCCTTTTTTATCCTCATGATTGTCTCTCTGCACTTCTTAAGTCTCCCCCCCCCCAAAGTTAATTTCCTGTGCCAATCTCAACTCCCTCTGGGCCTTGGCTTCGCTCACTTATCTGGTCACCTCCCTGGACCATCTTGCATACCTTTCCCTGTCCCCTTCCTTCCCCATTCTCCTATACCTCTGGTGCACTTCTCGTTTTGCCCTCACCACCTCCACTACAGTACCTCGCTGTTCAAACAGCATGGTTTCCTTGCTGTGCTCCTCTTACTCTGTGTCTTGGTGCCGGCTTCAGTTGCCTCTGTAATACCCTGTTTAATGATATCCCATTTCTGCTCCATGTCCATCTCCTGCCTTATGCCCTCCAGTTTTCTTGTCAGTACGACCTGCATCCTTCCAAAGTCTGCACCCCTGAAGTTTACCACCCAGGTTACCGATTTCTCTGGCTCTCCACACATCGTGATATTAAACCACATTGTTTGGTTATCGCTGTTGGCTAGTGGGTCCTCCATCCTTATTTTCCTTACTGCTTGCTCATCCGACAATACCAAATCTATAGTGTTCTTTAGCCTAGTAGGTACACTAACCAACTTGCTCCCTAGCACTGGAGGTCACTGGAATGCTCCAGTCAACTCCCAGCAAGTTGAAATCCCCGACGATGACCACCTTCCTTCTTTTATATGCCTTTCTGATTTGTTCCACTAATTCCTTGTCAAGCTCCTCAGATTGAGATGGTGGCTGTATACCACCCCAGTCCTCAGTTTCCTACCCCTTGATTCTAGGAGCTGCAGCCAGATTGCCTCTGTTCTCCTTTCTTCCCCTTCGTCCCTTCTGCATTTGATTCCGTCCCTCATATAGACTGCCACCCCAACCCCCCCTCCTATGGTCCTTCATGTATAATTTGTACCCTGGGATTGACGGATCCCAGTCCTGGTGCTCATTTGCCCACATTTCCATGACAGCTGCAATATCCACCCTCCACACTGCCAAGAGTGCCTGTAGCTCAGCTGGCTTGTTGTCTAAGCTTCTCACATTCAGCAAGACCACCCTCCATCATGCCCCCTTCCCTTCATTGCCCTCCATCCTCTCCCTTCTACTCCCACCCTTTTCAGCTGCCCCGAGTCCTTCCCTACTAGCCTGGGTGGGGGGCTAGGGATAGGCTGTGACTCCACTCTATCGGATCCCTGCCTTCCTGCTGTCCACTTGCTACCCCCCATCTAGTTTAAATACATCTCTGTCACAATATACCTCTCTAGTCTTTGCTTCCCCTGCCCACTCAGGTGCAGCCCATCCCTTTCAAACAGATTATTATCACAGGTACTGCCCCAGCTGCCCTCAACCCCATGCCCCTTAGTTTGACACCAACCATGCATTCAACTCCCTAATCCTTTCCTTTCTCACTGTGCTTGCGCAGGGTACTGGGAGCACCTCCAAGAAGGCCATAGACTCTCCAGTCTCTTCACACAACCTTCCCACTTCCTCAAACCTCTCCCATGTTACCTCCACTATTTCCCCCACTAGGACATTTGTCCCCACATGTACCACAATGTGCGGTTTCCTCCTACCCCTCCGTGAGCACCTTAGGATTGCCTGTCCTGCCTTGTCTGCCTTTAATCCCAGTATGGACTCTATCCATATCTGACTGTGCGTCCCCCCTTTTCTGCCCCATCTGATCCCTTTGAGTATGGAGTCCCTCAAGACCAGTACACCCCCCCTCCTCTTTCCCTGTGCCACCACCACCCCTCCACCCAGGTTCTCATTCCTGGGGCCACTCAAGATGGTGCTTTTATCATATGTCCCAGTGTCTTCCCCCTGCACCTCTGAATTGAGAGCCCTCCCCATTTGACTGCCAACCTCCCTCTCTCTCCTCCCTGAATATTATCCCTCTCCCTGCCACACCATGCTCAATCTCTCCACTAGTAATGCCCCTCACTTCCTCCTCTTCGTGAGTACTACCCCTTTTGCAATCTCCTCCTGCGTCTTCTTCCCAATGTGTCTCTAGTACAGCAAACATGTTCCCTGCCCTCACTGCCTTTCTATGCGTTTCCTCCTCCCTCCTGCCTACTACTTCTCCTCTTTTGCTAGGCCCTACTATAGTCCACCCTTCATCAACTGGCTTCCTGTCCAGTTTGCCCCCTCTTCCTGACCCCTCCCTTGACCCACTGCTCCTTCTCTGTGGTGTCCCCGATACTCTCAGATGTCAGCCCTTCTACCAACGCAGCCTTCCCCTCACCACTCAACATCCCCAGCTCCCTGCCAAACCACTGAACCTCTTCCTTGAGCCTCCTTAGGCTGTGGCATATTGAGCACCCTCCAAGCCTCCACAGTATGTTCATCCACACTGCTGCCCCACAACCATTGCACCCCACAGTCATACCCATGGTTCACACTACCTGTACAGGAGAGTGGAATACAGTCTCTATAGTCACTGCAGTTGTTTACGAACCCAATCATGAACCCAATCACAAACTCACCAATAGCATTCCCAAGTCTCACAAACACATACAGTCCAGTGTGTGTCCAGTCCAGCTAACAGTGAATGTATGCAGACATCAGGTACCGTATGATGTCACAAGATACCAGTATAAAGAATGCAAAGTGCTAGGTGGGGGGGAGGTTGGGTCCCTCTTCAGTACTAGAGACAGACAATCAGCTACCCCAGCAGACCCTCACTGACACAGTCAGCTGCACCAGCAAAATCCCCAAAATAGGTACTTTTCCAACTTAAGTCACAAGGCCCCCTGGTACAGCAGTGCCAATGTCTTTCTCCACTAACCTGCTTCCCTCTGCCCCAAGTCTCACAATCCCTCCCCATCTCCCTTCTCTCGCTAAGACACCTAAAGAATGCCTTCCCCCCCTTCCTTCACTGATGCAACTAGCTTTTCCTTGGTTTTGGCCTTTGCTGCCCTTACTGCCTTGTTTGCTTCCTTTCATTTTTCCAAGTATTCTTGCCTATCCTCCTTGCTTTGTTTTGCCTTGTACTTCATAAATGCCATCCCTCCCCCCAGCTCTGCTACTCCCCTTGAGAACCACGGTAGTTTCATCTTTCTTTTGCTCTTGCTGCAGGGCCTGGCACAATGGTTTGCTACCAGGTGCAGGGCTTCCCTTATCTTATCCCACTGTTCCACTACTATCTTTATGTCATCGTATCCCTGCATAGCCTTCCTGAATTAATCCTTCATCTTAACGAAGTCTGTCCTCCTGAAATCCAGGAAATAAGAGATATATATTTGAAATTTGTTTGATCAAAGTACTCTTTACAACAAAGAAACATGACCAATGTGTGCCTTAATTTCTCAGAAACTAGAAAGTATGCAAGAAGTAGACTAGATGGTACTGTATATGAAATCAGAAACTGGTCTTACAGTCTATCAAGTTAGTCTGCTCAAATGTGCAGCTAGCACCCTTATAATGCAGTTGCCCCCCCCCACCCCCTATTACAGTTAAAAGAATCTGTAAATATATACAACCATTACATGGGTGGATAGTGGCCCCCACCTCCAATCCCCACCAAAGGTATCACCCCACCCTGCTACAGGCAAACCAGGCCAACTTGCCTCACCCCCAGCTCCCTTAGCCCTGCCCCAGGACAACATAAGCTTTCCCCTGCCTTAGCACCAGGCTACCCTAGCCCATCTTGGCATTCTCCATTCCAATGGACCTTAATCTGGATCACACCAGCTCCCCTTGCCCAAGGCTTACCTGTCCCCTCCAGGCTTGCATGACCCTGCTCTGTTCCAGCACCAGTCTCTCCTGTACCATGCTGTCCCCTTGGGTCACTCTAGTTTCCTTGGTCCTGCCTGTGGACCATGGCACCCCAGCTCCTCTGCCATGCCCGAGCCACCACCCTTCCTCCCTCAGCCCTAGCCAACCCATTGCCCCACCTATCCCAGCTCCACCCTGCACCATCCCTAGAAAGTCCTGGTTGGCCCCCAGGTCCCATCGCCCTGCCTCTAGACTACTACATTCCACCTTGCACTAGCCACCATCTGCCCTTGTTCTATCCATAGTCCATCCCTGCTCCCTCTGACTTCCCTGGTCTACTTTGCTCCCTATCTCCCATAGCCCTGCCCCAGAACAACCCCCGGTCTGGGCTGCTCTGGCCCACCCCAGCTGTTCCCATTGCCATACCCTTTAACTACTCCAGACCTCCCTGCCTTGGACTAATGTGGCCCACTAGCTCCCATGGCCTTGCTTGTGTTCCACTGCAGCTCCCCCATCCCATCCCAAGCAAGGCTCTGCAATCCTTTCCCTGGCAGGACAGCAGTCCTTTGGATGTTTGAGCCTCCTCAACCCCCAGTGATCCTCCAACAAAGAGTTTGTCAGTGCCAGAATGGTACCACTGTAATGGGGGGAGGGGGGAGAGGCAGAGTGGTATATATCATTCCCGAAGTTACGCAGAAATTAATCTGTCCTAGCATTATCAATGAGAGTCATCACTCCCTCTCACTCTGTGCTTTCCTGCTGTATTGAGCAGCTGACCGATTGAGTAGGTGGCCATGCTCTAGGTTGTGGGGGGAGGGGGTTGGCAGTTGGGCTATCCTGAATATAAGTACAAAGCCAGCTTCTGCAGTGGTTTCTAAGCGCAGTAATCCACCTTTTAGAATGCTCAGAGAAATAATTCACCATTTAGAACATGAGTCATTTCTCTGAACATCTGCGCAATCACACTCACGCTCCAGCAAACCAGACGTAGGGGGTGGAGCACAATCTGATTAGGACAGGAAAACCCCTTCACAAGCACCAATTTCAAAATAATGCCCAGTTAAAAAAAAAAAAAAAACACAGTACTGGGTGCTGCTTTAAACTCAGCACTTACAAGGTGGGTTGCCTGTCACTTATATGTTTTGGAAACACCCTGCTTATATCATTATATATAATGAACCCACCTCATTGCAGAATGTTCTGGTGACCTCACAATTTGTGAGGTTAGCGACATCTTGAGGGCACTCAAGCTTTGCGTTCATGCCCATGATGTCACTAACCTCAGTCAATGTGTCTTGTTCTGCATGGTAGAGGGTTCATTATTCCCAGTATGTGCCTGCAACCTTCTATCAAATGTCATAAGCAAAGTCGGATCTGGTCAGGAGACCTCCATCAAATGCCAGGCAGATACGAGTCTGAAAATAGCTCTCATTACCAGGTCAAAATAAATAAATACCACCCTTGTCCTTTAACTATTGCTCAGGCTAAACAATTCCTTGTAGTTCACCTTGTGTATTCCTTTCAAGGGATTCCCTAGTGAGGGGCATAGGGAGAGAAGTGGGTCCAACACCACTTGACCAAGAGGTGGTACATTGAATCCCAGGGTAGAAGGCTTTTCAGCAGTGTCTATTAAATATATATTTTTTATTATTCATTTTTTCCCTCATTTTTGACCACCCTTATTCATTTATACTTTTGGGTTTGATCTTCCCCACAGTTATGTCATGACAGTTTTTAATTTTTTTTATTTTTTATTTTAAGTACTAATTAAACAATTTATTTTGCTACCGTTTGACATTTGCAATGGTGCCCTGAGCCTCCAAGGAAGAGTGCCAAATAAAATAAAGTAAAAAAAAAAAAAACACACACTAATACAATTATAACACTATAAACCACTACTGCCACCACCATAGGACCAGACACTAACTCTTGGTACTGTAGTCCCCAACACCAGCTACCCCATCTTCCAACAACCTCAGGTACTAGCTCCCCTTCCCCCAGACACTGGACCCATCTCCATCTTTGACCCCAATACTAGCCCCTTCCCCAGCGCCTCCTCCCCCAACAGTAGTCAGAGTCAGTCTTTCTTCACTGCCACCTACACCAGCCCACCTCCCTCCAAAGCAACTAACAATAGCCCCCCTTTTGCACAGTGCTCCTAAAGGAATGGAAGACTGAATTGGTAGCCCTTCTGGCAGCCCTGTTTAGTGAATCCATAGACACTGGAGTGGTCCCAGAGGACTGGAGAAGGGCAACATTTTCCCTTTTCACAAGAGTGAAAGTAAAGAAGAAGTGGGGAACTACAGGCCAGTTAGTCTAACCTCTGTAGTTGGAAAGATAATGGAGGCACTTTTAAGGAAAGGATAGTGGAACACCTAGAAGCCAAAGGACTAGTAGATCCCAAGCAATGTGGGTTCTCTACAGGATGATCCTGCCAAACTAATCTGATAGATTTCTATGACTGGATGACAAAGGCAGGAGGCTTTTTTGGGGGGCAGTAGATACTGCCTACCTCAAGTTCAGCAAAGCCTTTGATACAGTCCCATATAGGAGATTAGTTAACAAGCTAGGCAGACTGGGGTTGGAACACAAGGTAGTGAACTGTGTTGGAAACTGTTTAAGGGACAGAAAACAAGAGGAAGTGATGAATGGAACCCAATCTGACGATAGAGAGGTGACCAGTGGATACTGCAGGGGTCAGTTCTGGGGCCAGCCCTCTTCAATGTCTTCATCAGTGACACTGTAGATGGTCTGGGGGGAAAGGTTTGCCTGTTTGTGGATGACACCAAGATCTGCACCAGGGTGGATACTCTGGAGAGGGTGGAAAGGATGAGAAAAGACCTGGAACTGGTAGAGAGATGTTCAGGGGCATGGCAGCTAAGGTTTAATGCAAAGAAGTGCAAAATCATGCATGTGGGGAGCAGGAACCCTGGAGCGAGCTACAGGTTGGGGGGGGAGCTGCTGATGGTAACTAAGGAGGAGAGGGACTTGGGGGCCATAATCACAGATGACCTGCAGGCAGCTAAGCAGACAGCAAAGGAGGTGGAAAGGCCAGTGTGATGTTAGGGTGCAGAAAGAGAAATCACAAGCTGAAGGAGGGGGGTAACAGTGCCACTGTACAAGGCCCTGGTGAGACCTCACCAGAAATACAATGTGCAGTTCTGGAGACCACACCTTGGAAAGGACATTGTCAAAATAGAGATGATGTGGAGGAGGGTGACCGAAATGGTGAAGGGATTACATCACAAATATTACAAGGAGAAAGTGAGGGACCTCAATTTGTACATGCTGTAACAAAGGAGGGAGAGAGGTAACCTGATAGAAACATTCAAGTACCTCAAGGGCATTAACAAGGTGGAAGGGGACAACACATTCCAGATTAATAGTTCCTGGACAACAGGTCATGACATTAGACTGAGGGGTGACTGCATAAGGGGAAATGTCACGAAGTTCCTTTTTATGGAAAGGGTGGTGGTGGATGCATGGAATAGCCTGCCTTGGGAGGCTGTGGCTGCCCATACAGTGGCGGGTTTCAAACATGCATGGGACAGAAACAAAGGAATAGATAGGAAGGAAAAGCAAAAGCCAATGACAAGATAGGGTTACTGGACACTAAGTTAGGCAGCTTACATGAGTAGACTGGATGTTCCTAATGGTCCTTATCTGCCGATAGTATCTATGTATTCAAAAATATTGCCTCCCTCCCACCACACCCCAACACTAGCCCCTTTCCTCCGCAGCACAAGACAGTTGCCCCTCACAGCCCAGATGCTAGGCCCCCCTCCAAAGCACCCTAAACTAGCACCCTCCATGACCACCACAAATATCCCCACCTCTACAGTCCCCAAAACTGCCCCATTTTCATAAAGTCACAATACAAACCCTCTCCTCCAAGGTCACCCAACACACACACACCACCCACCCACCCCACGTGCCCAACTCTTGACACACACTGTAACAGGGCGGCCACAGCAGTACAGAACCCACATACAGGTAGAAGTGAAGTCTCTTACCAGAGTAATAGGGAGCAGATATTTAAGGGATGGTGTCCACGGGACCTGTAAAATAAAATATTAAAAAGGGTCACAAAGGATCCACAGTTCTTAGAGAGTAAATAGGATGGAAAAAGCAAGTTAGGCATAGAATCATTCTTATCTGATGGGGGAAGGAAGGAGTCCATGTTCTGTCAGACCTGTTAAAAAAGAAGAAAATCAGGTTAATATGGAGAAAATACAGTAGCTAAAACAGAAACAGACAGCCAAGAAATACAGGAGGTATATGAGAGCAAAGAGGTAAGGAAATGGCAAATTTAGAATTTAAGTTTACAGATGGGTCGAAGTAGGAAAACAAAGACACATAGAAAAGGAAATAAAGTAATAAAGACAGGAAAATAGAGAACGTGTTGTTTGGGGTGGGGCTCAGCTAAAACCCCTTAGTAGTCTGGATGGAGAGGTGGCTAGTATTTCAGAATGGTAGCCCATGGAGCCTCTATTGGGCTGATGGCCCAGCTTTAATGAAATAGGAAAGGGGAAATTGTTTAATCAGGAAAAGCACACTAAACCGAAGCTTGTTTCCAAATGCAACCTGGGAGCACAAGGAAGTTAAGTGACCTGCTCAAGGTTACACATTATGTAAGTGGAGGCTGTGGGATTTAAACCCAGATCTCCAGGTTTTGCAGGTCAGTGTCCTAAACCACAGCGCTATACTGCCTCTTAAAAAAATAAATAAATAAATAAAGTTAGCACTGGTGGTCCTGTGGGCTAGAGATGCCGTAGGAAGCTTGCTCCCTAGGGCTGGTAGCCCTGGTGGGCTAGTGAGAAAGTCCCTGGAGGCCAGTGGCCAATAATGTTTAAAAAAAAAAAAAAATGGAACCCATCCCTGGGGTCCGCCCTGGGCCACAATTTTATGTTGAAGAGTAGGGAGGAGAGTTAATGAGGACAAGCTGGGGCTACTGCAGCAGGCATCTCTAATGCACAATCAGACTGAACGAGAAAGTGCCTGCAGGAACTTGTTACTCCCAGCCTGTGAAGAGCTTGGACTGCGACCTGCTCCATGCAGGTGGGAGAAGGGAAAACAGAAGCTTAGCAGGAGGTGGAGGAGGCCATTGTAGGAGTGCCTTACTCCACCTTCTCTTGCGGCAATTTTGGTAAATGCCTTAGGATTTGAGAGGATACAAGTGGAAGCCAAGGAGAGAGCTGCACTCATGCCTAGTTAAAGCTCCCAGACAAGAATAGGAAAATGACAGGCACCACCAGTACAGGATGTGAAGCCAGTCCTGCAGCAAACGTGAAGTGCTCCGACAGGGATACACAGTTCCTAAAAGCGGGGGAAAACAACAAAACAAATAAAAACACATAAACAACAAGGACAACAAGAACAACAACTACTAGTGAAGGCTACAACCATGTAGGTTGTGAAAAAACAACAACCTCCCCCCCACAAAAACCACATAACAGCAGTACAAGCCTGTACATGCTGGCAGACGTGGCTCTGTCCACTTCCCAAAATTGAAATTTCAGTACCGCTGTATACTGATCTCCACACCATCATGCTCATGCACATTATGATGCGTATAAGAGAGAGTGTGGGGGCACATCCCTTTAAAGTGGTGTAATATTTATTACCATTTTATAAATTACAACAGCAAGTTGGTGATCAATGAAGGCCACAGTTCAACTAACAAGGCCCTCGTTAGTCAAGCAGTGCCTTCATTAATCTCCAACTAATCATCATAATGTACAAAATACTGTACTAATAAAATACCCCATTCATTTTAATGAGGTGTGTCCTATACTCTCCTTGATCCCCACTCTCTCCCTTGCCATATGGCAGAAAATGCCCAAGCTGAGAGGATCATGGAAAACATGCTGCTCAAACCTGTAAAGTTAGACTTCATGGTAGAAATTAATTCTCGGGTATTAATGTTTTCAGGATCTGTATTCCCCATGGTCCCTCGATTTTGACTGCCCATGTCACTCATTTCAGTGACAAAAGTTGAGCTGGGGGCTTAAATAGCAAGTATATTTCAAAAAAAGGTAAGCTATGGTACATTCTTCCACAGTCCTACTCGGCATGCAGAGTGCTGAGCATGACCACAGTGTGACCATGGCCTGCAGACCCTGACCCAATCATTTGCACAGATGCATAGATTAAGTTGGGGTTAAGGTCTCCCTCCCCCTGGCAGCTAGTGGCTCCCTCAGACCCCAACACCCAGAAACTACTGGCTCTCTCTTGGCCCCATTCCTGCATGCACCTACAGGCTTCCCTTGGCCTTCTTCTCCCCAACAGCTACCAGCTGCCTCCTCCCCCAGTTCAAAATTTTCCGCAGCAAATGTTTTTAAAGCAAAATTGTGTACTTATTGTGGTGAAATACCACAGACAAAAGGGTTGTTTTTACCTGAAGCCCTAGGGCAGTAGGTGGCAGGGAGTAGTTTTGTATTTCACCACTATATATATGTAACAGATAAACCACTCTGAGGCATGCAGTCACGCTCTAATATACTCACGCCTTCAGTACTGTATGCTTTTCTAACAGAAGCCATCTGGCTAACTTGTAATGCTGGATACAGACAGAAGCTCTCCTCTCAGCACGATAGAAGCTCTGCTCTTCAAAGGCCAGCCAGATCCTACAAACACCGGAAGTTCCTCCCTTAGCAACATGAATGATTGACAGTGGAGTTCAAAGAGCAGGGAGTGAGTAAAAACTACACACAATTCCAAAACCTTCAGACTCTAACAGGCAACCTTTAAATGAACATTTTATTTACAAGTGACTGCACTCAGTTTTCACATGATCCCCACATAAGCTAGTTTAAAAAAAAAAATTCCTCAGGAGCAAATATTGAAAAAAAGCGGTGAGTTTAAAAAGCATAATCTTCTCAGTTTACACGTGATCCCTAAATATGCAGTTTGAAAGTTTCTGGGACTTTAGATTGACACTGGTTGCCCTCTGAGCAGTACAATTACAGTTGTTAAACTCTGCTGTAATTTTTCAAATGGTTCACTACCATACTTTTTCAATGCCTCTCACATGGCCCCAAAATGTAGTAGTTTTCTTCTTATGAGGCACATTCTGCCATTGTATTCATACAGGCAGGTCATGGGGGAAGGGGGTCTCATTCTAGAATGTCACGATACAAAAAAAATACCCTTTTCCTTTTTTTTAAGACTGACTACATATAGCTAACTGACACTAGAAGTGTAACCACCTAAATATATACAAATTTAGGAGGCAGTGTAGCACAGGTTATGGGCGAGCTGCAACCCTGGAGACCTGGGTTTGAATCCCACAGCCGCCACTTGCATACTGCGTGACCCTGAGCAAGTCATTTAAATTCTGTGAGCTCCCAGGTCGCACCTGTAAACAAGCTTTCAGCTTAATGTGTCTCTCCTGGTAAGCAAAATAAAATTGTATTGCCCTGGAGTAAGATCTCTATATTCATTTTTATATTCCCCTAAGCCTCTGGGGTGGCCAGCTCACTCACTCTGCACAGCTGTAATATTCCCCCCATGGCCCTGCACTGTCACTTGACCGAATCCACCAACCCCATGACCTGGAGGAGGAACCCCCATGGAGCCTTGACTTACCCCTCCAGGCAGGGACGAAGTGGGAGGGAATCCCAGATCAGACCTCTCCAGAGTCATACTCTGTGTCCTCGTCGGGGTCCATCCCTGATCGCTGGATCGGCAGGCTGAGGCCAGTTCCGACCTCCATGTCAGTTTCACACTGAGCCAGTATTTTCTTTTGTACACCCCGCCAGACAGGTGACGTGTGCTAACGCCAAGGCAAAAGCTGGCGTCCGTCATGTTCCTTCCCCTTGCATGTGGTACGGGCATGCCAATCCTCCAGCCACCGCTAGAGGCTAGTCATGCATCCAGACATGGCTCTACCCACCCACCAGAGGAGGCGCGCGGTCCTGGGACTCAAAAGCCTCCTCTGCTGACTGGACCTCCAAAGACCTGAAGCCATTCCTGAACCCAGGTCACCAGTATTGCGAGCAGTAGCACTACCACTGCACTGATGGGCCGACAATATTCATAGTTTTTTACACAATGGAAGCAGGTGTTAAGAACATGAAATTGCTGATGGAAAAAGGCACACAGGTCTGTCAAGTCTGCCCAATCGTGCAGTTATCAGTTTAATAGCACTGCAGCTGCCCCTCCCATTTCCCTCCCCTGGTCCTTACTCCCATTGTGTTGTTGTCTGTACTAACCCTGCCCCTGACTTTATCCCAACCCTGCTTAAAGCTATCCGCTGTTCTCCGTTCAATTATCTCCCCCAGCAGAGCATTCTATCTTGTCACCACTCTGTCTGTGAAGTAGTGCCTCCTCATTTCCCTACTGAACCTTTCCCCCTCCAACGTCAGACTACGCCCCCTAGTGACCCTCCCTTCCCCTTTAAGTGGAAAAATTCCCCTTCTCTGACTTTATACCCTTCAAGTACTAAAAGGTCTCTATCATGTCCTCTCTTTCTCTTCTCTTCTTCAGTGAGTACATGTTGAGCTCCCTCAGTCTTTCCACATAAGGCAACTCTTCAGGTCCCATGATCATTTTTGAGGCCCTGTGCTGTACTCCCTCCAATAATCTCATGACCCTCTTGAGGTACAGGCACCAGTACTGTACACAGTACTTCAAGTGCGGCCTTACCAGTGATCTCTACAAGGGGAGGATGACCTCCTTCTTTCTAGAGGTGATCCCTCTGGCAATGCACCCCATCATCCTGTTTGCCTTTGCTGCAGCCCCCCTACATTGTGCTGATACCTTCATGCCCCCTGTGACTATTACCCAGATCATTTTCCTCCTTCTATCTGCATTCCCATCAGCCAGTAGCTGGTTCTTGGATTTCTGGCTCTGAGCTGCATGACCTTGTACTTCTTTGTGTTAAACCCCATCTGTCACTCCTTAGACCAGAGTATGGGTTTAGCTAGATCCTCCCCAAGTGCCTGCCTCCCTTCTTCACTGTCCTCTTTTGCACAAATCTTAGTGTCATCAGCGAATAGGCTGATCTTACTCTTGACCCCCTCTACAATGTTTCCAATGAAGAAATTGAACAGAACAAGGCCCAGCACTGAACCCTGTGTCAATTCACTAGCTACTGGCCTTGGCTTGGGTGACTCCCCCCCCACCCATACAACCACCCTCTGTTGTCTGCCCTGTAGCCTGCTCTCAACCCACCTCATCAGTTTCTGCCATGCTCCCAAGTCCCTCAGCTTGCTCAGTAATCTCCCCTGTAGCACCAAGTCAAAGGCCTTGCTGAAGTCCAGCTACAGGACACATATAGCGTGGCCTTTGTTAGTAGCCCTAGGGACCCAGTCAAAGAAATCGATTCAGTTAGTTTGGTATGATCTTCCTGAGACAAACCCATGCTTTCTCTCATCCTGTAGACTATTACTAACAAGAAACGTTATCAGCCTCTCCTTCAGAATGGTCTCCACCAAGTTCCCTGCTACAGAGGTCTACCTCACAGGTCTGTAATTGCCCGGTTCATCCTTGGGTCCACGCTTGTGGAGGGGCACCACAGAGCCATCCTGCAGTAACTGGGTACATTTCCTATCTCCAAAGAGGTGTTAAACAGATCTGTCAGAGGGCCTGCCAACACTTTTGCCAGTTCCTTCAGGACCCTTGGGTGTACACCATCTGGTCCTGGGTTTGTCCACCCACAAGGTTTTAAGGCCCTTCAGAATGCTAGCCTCCTGGATTAACCCATCTGTTATCTTTGTGCCCCCTCCACCCCTGCCCTGTTTCCCTTGTAGTATTGGGCTGTTCCTTTCTTTCATGAACACTAAGTAGAAGTACTCGCTGAGTTCCTCTGCCTAGTCTTTCCCTTTTTCTGCCCATCCACCCTCCCTTTTGATTCTAACAATGTCATTATGCGATGTAACCATTATGAAAATGAGGCTCATACTCTATTCAATCAGTTAGAGTAACTGATTATGTACCTGACACAGTACAAGAACATGTTTTGTAATTTTCTGTTTAAGATTCATTTCAACCATGGGAGATATTCTTGTCGCTCCTATTGAGGGAATGACCCCTGAATAGCTAAATTATCTGAGAAGTTAAAAGCACATAAAGGGCTCAAGAATGAACAGTATAAAACTTTTCAACTGAGAATGTATATATGTATGCATGTAGCTATGTATTTGACAGAGCTGTATTAATGTCTTTCTTAGCATTCTTGATAAAGCAAATCTTACTGTAAAAAAGAAGTGGTCAGAATGAAAATTAATTGCATATAACACAAACAGAAGTAGTGAAAAGTCTTCATTTACCATTCGAAAGTATTCAAAAATGTGTACTTTTAAAATCTCTATATAATATTCATTTTGAAATAATTTACTCTTAAAAAACAATCACAGTGGAATACTTTTTAGAATTAGTATTCCTACAGGCAGTATTCTTCCTCTGATGATTACAGAAGATTAAACATCACTAAACTTAGTCTTAAAAGAGTAATTAATTACTGCTTGAAGACTAAATTTAGTATTCCACTTCAGTGAGGGTTTACATTGTCCCTGGTGCTAGTGGTCCACCCTGCTAATCACCGTCCCAGTAGTTCAGTGTATACTGTCCCTGGTTTCCCTGGTACTAGTGCCCCCTCCCCCGCTGATCACCACCCTGAAACTGAACCATTGTTCCTGGTGCTAGTGGTCCCCCCTGCTGATCACCATCCTGCAGTTGTAACTGACATCTCCCCTGATGCAAGTGGTTCCCCCATGCCAATCGCTGTCCCAATGTAAAATATAATCTGTTTCTGGTGTCCAGTGGTCCTTTCCCCCTCCCAGCCACCTGCTGACATATGTATGTAGTTCCCCTGGTGGCCAGTGGTCCCTCCCCTCACCCGATCACCCACCTGACATTTGTATATAGTTTCCCTTGTGGCCAGTGGTCCATCCTCCAATCCAAGCACCCACCTGACATATATATATATATATATAGTTTCCCTGGTGGCCAGTGGTCCTTACCCCCACCCTATACCCTGTAACATAATGTGACACCATCCCCTGGGGTCTAGCAGACCCCTAAACACTGCAGGTAGCGCCCCACCACCCCGCTGCCCCCATCTTGACCCTGACATGGCGACTGGCTCAGCTGTCCACTTACTACCATGGCCAGATGCCAACTGAGCTGTTAATAAGAGTGTACTGTATTCAGTATGCACTCATTAACTGAGAGCTAAGAGCTGTCAGTCAGTAAGTGCATAATGTATACAGTACTCTCTCACTGACTGCTCCATCAGCAGCCAGCTGCGGTGGTGAGCAGTGGGATGTGCCGGTCATCGACTCAGGGTCGGAATGGGAAGGGGAAGTGGGGTGGTGGGGCCCTACCTGGCAGGTGAGGGTGTCACTAGACACAAGGAAGTGATGTCACATTGTATTACAGGGGATTAGGTGGGGGGAGGGACCACTGGCCATGACAGAAACTATATACATATGTCAGGTTGGTAATCAGGTAGGGGAGGGACCACTGACCACCAGGGACACTATTTCATATGTGGGGGAGGTGATCGGATGGGGACAGGGACCACTGGCCACCAGGCTAACTATATACATATGTTGTGTGGGTGATCAGGTGGGGGGAGGGACCACTGAACACCAATGACAGATTATATATTACATCGGGAGAGCGATCAGAGGTGGGGGCCACAAGAACCAGTGAAGACATCAGTTACAACTGCAGAATGGTTATCAGCAGTGGGAACAATGAACAGCAGGGAAGATGTTAATTACAACTTTGAGATGACAAACAGCAGGGGAGAAACAGTAGATGCCAGGGACTACTGTGCTGGGGTTGGGGGAGGGCACTATGCTTCCTCTGCCAACTACTAAGATTGTGCTGGAGTAAGGGTTTTCTATTGGCGATATGTGTGCCATGCAAGGGGACCGAGCAAAACAGTCTTGCATGGCACACATACCCTGAATTTTAAACTGTGTCAATATTCAGGCCCCAGCACCTTCATTTACATTGCATCCCCCTTTGAATATTGACTAGGTGCAAACCCTATTTGCCCACGTTAACTGGGCTTTTCAGTATTGTACATCTGATCAATACCTGGTTTGCATGGGCAAACTTGGATTTGTGCCTGGGCAATCTTTTGAATACTTGGTCCTAGTAGACAAGAGTAGGAGTGGATGCATCAAAAAGATGCGAAATAGAGGGGATGATTAAGATTTGAAGAAAGCTGCCAAGAACACCAGTGCTATAGTTAAGTAAGGATGAAAAGTCAATTGTGTTGCATCCCTATAATTTCAAGTGTCCAACCCTGTATGGGTCCATTTTCACATCATTCAGCTTTTTCCCTTTCTCTTATCATTTTCAATTTGTCATGGATATCCAAAATTCTAGTAAAGGGGAAGACAAAGATAAATGTTAATGTTAAAGAAACATGAGGCACAAACCTTCTAAATACAGACCTTAACACGATTAATGTACTGTACACATTTATATGGTATTTAGTTCAAAACAACAATTTGATGAGACCACATCAAGTAGAATATCACTGGCATATAAAGCGTTTTCATTTCAAGTAAGACTGAAAATATGTCTCTTCATTAAGCTCATTTGGCCACAAAGTATTTGATGTTATTATCCATTTAGCTTCTTTTATGAAGAACATGTTTAACTTTTCCCCTCTCCCCATTAGAGGTGGCAGTACATGTTTTAGGGCCATGAAGCATAATGAATGCAGGTTTCAATCATGTACATGTTTGTAGTGTATTGTGGAGTATTCAGAAATTAGATGGCGTTAACACTTTAGTCCGGCATTGTCAAGAAAAAGGAAGGAGTCATACTTTCCCTTTTCAGACAAGAGAGGATATATGATTCCGTATGTGGTGGTGATTTTGACAGGAAGCTGCTACAAAGGGAGGCTTTTTGGCAATATAAAATGAATTCAAAAAGTCCACCTAGGCTTAATTAGAATTTCCAATGAGCCCAATTTTTATACAGTTTGCTTTAATTTTGTACTTGAGCACATATTTATTTGAAATATACATTTGTATATTTATGATATCCATGCTGATTAGCTTTTTGTCATGTTTTATCTCTTATCTGCTATTGTTTTAAGCATTATTTTCTAGTTTTTCCTCCACCCTTCCACTTCTCTTCCTTTTGTTTTTGGTATTTATGTTTATCAACTGGTAATTAGCCTATTTATTTCAATGTTCATACACCATTTTGGTTTTGTCATAGTTATTGCACCGTTTTAATAGGTACTATCTATCCGCTTTTTTGGAGCACTGTTTGTTTAAATCTGTGTCTTGATTAATACTGACCAAAGACATTGATGTCAGCCTTGAGAAAGCACTAGTGGCATAAAAACATTTGGCTGCTAGAGGAAGGGTGTGGGTTATAGCCTACTGTTGAATTTTATTATTTTGTAATAAAGTTTATCCTATACCATAACAGCCTTCTGCAGAGGATTTTCTGGAGTGGTGACCCTGTACCCGAGCTGTTCATCTGGCTTGTGAGTTCTGCCAATCTGCTTGCCAGTTTAAATAAGAAAACTGAAATTAAAATGAACTGACTTGTAGATTAAGATTATATGGAGACAGTGATGGATACCACGTTGGTGTGGTTTGGTCACGAGGGCCACAGGCCGATGACTCTAACCGCACCAGCCATGGTAAATCCACCAGTATACCCACACCCTGTCGGGTATATTGCTATTATACAATGGTAGGAATAATTTTTTTATTTGTTTTTATTTTATTATTTGTTTTGTGAGTTATTTTGTGATAATGGTGGATATATTCTTCGCTGAGAAAAATAGTTCCTTTTAGTATTGAATATAGAGACAGGTACAATGTTTTGAATAGGTTTTATTTGTGTAAATAATAATTTTTAATGATCATATGAGAAGGTTTTATGTTATTAATAATTTTTAATGAACATTTCAGAAGTGCAACATGTAATTAGTTATTTTTGTTAAACAGCATTAAATGTTTTATTTGTGAAACAACATTTATGAAATCAATTGTGTTGAAATAACGTTTTATAGTTTCTATGAACTTTTCAATGTGTCACATTTTTCATTGAATTGCTCTCAGGTTTGATATTTGGTTCTTGTTTCTTTAAGAAGTTTGGTTGCGATTAGTTTGTGAGCATATGTTTGCTTCCGTCCATCTGTAGAATGCCAGTATTGCAGTTGGAGGAGAGGGGCGGCTGCTGCTTCATTGCCGGGTAAGTTTGTGCTGTTGTGTCGCTAGTTTTGCAGGCCAAGCCGGGGGATATTGCGACAGATTTCTGTGGAGTTTTAACGCTCCCTTTCTTAAGTATGCTGTCGTTTTGTGGATCGGATGCCTCATTTTCTTCGGTAAAGATATTTTGTAGGTGTTGGAAGTCTAACGAATGGAAACTGATGTTCATTTTTTTTATTACCGTTTTGATTTCGGTGCTATGCGATGATTACAAATGGTGGCGGTTCCTTTGAAGTGTAACGGCAGTAGTGATATTTGTAATGTGGCACTAGTACTTGTTGGCTGGCACCTTTTCCAGTGGGTATATTGGAGGATTTATAACTGCTGGAAAGTGCCAGCCAACCAATGAAATTTCAGGGATTTGTGCTTGTTTTTGGGTCCATGGTATAATTCCTAATTTATAATAGTTTTCTGTGACATCTGAAAGATCCATGATTTTATAATCAGAGTCACTCATGATGACTTTGTTTCCCCCTTTATACAATGTAGGTAAGAATGAAACCTTACAGATGAATGATTTATTTCTATGGCCTGAAGACTTCTAATGATGATAAATCAATTATCATTATTCTATGTGGGTCATCACTATTTATCACCACTTGAGGCTGGTCACACAGATGCTCTTAACCAATGGGATAGCAACTTGAATATGACATCACAATAACATCTACTGCACTCAAAACAGAGCAGTGAAATCAAACAGAAACAGTTTATTCTTCATTAAAAGAACTACTCTGAAAGCTCTGCAATTTACAATACATTGTATAAATTGGGCAGACTATGGCTTCACTCAGAATATGACATTTATCATTACGTGTGAGGGGACTGGACTTCATAACTCAATCGTGACTCAGTGACTCATGAGCTATGGTCCTGCCCCCTCACCCATGATGAGAAATCACATATTCTGAGTCTGGCCGTTGTGGATCCCATATTAATGTATGGATTTCAAAAATAATTCTGCAATAAAGCATACAAAAATGTTCCCATAATACAGTACTCCCAAAAGTGATAATACTACTGTTCTTAAGTGATAATAGTATCATTCAGAGCCTGTAATACTATCATTCAGAGCTCTGAATGATACTGTTTTCAATAAAACTAAAGAGCGCAAGTGCAAGAAGTCTCCTACCACATGCTGTGGTTACAGTGTCAATCAAAGAATCGTGGCTCATGATTAGCAGCTGTATCTCATTTCTTCTGAGATTATCCTGTGATGAGTCTTCCCTGATTTTTTTTATCAATCTAATCCAGCAAAATGGAATTATCTGGCTGATCCTGCATTCTTTCACCAGTGAAAAGGTAGGACTGCCTTTACAAAAAGCAAACAAAGCATTTGCACTCGAGGCCGAGAGAAGTGCAGAGGAGTAGAGAAGGTTGGAGGGGTTTATTGCACCAAAACACTGCTGCTGATGAAAAAAGCGAGACAGTGCAGTGGTTGGCCAGGATTGAGTCTTCACAATAATGGCCAACCGCCACTTACAAAATAAAACTTGATCCATATATTAAAAAAAATACCTAAGTATCTATTTCAAGGCAGTAATAGATACTTAGAAATATATTGTTCTATTTTTATCCGACCTCTTTATTCCACTGACTTTCATATTTTGTAGTTCTTGTAAATCTTTCCTTTCAAGGCAGGGTAGGTTTTGGTTTGAGTGAACTACCTTAAACTACCTAACAAATGTTTTCCAATTTCATGATTCAGAATCCTTTCATAAGTTAAAATAACACTGTTTGCATTCCACATTGGATTAAAAATATTTTTTTGGGGGTGTGGGCACTGTGGAGCACAAGCAGCAAAGTCAACTTGCGCTTCAGCTGTTTGGATCTCTGATATTAAACTTTAAAATTAGCATTACTGTCTGACTTTTTATTTGTGTATTTTACCTCATTCAAGAGCAGACATCTCGCAGTACATTATGCTGAAGTCGAATAAGAACTAGCCACAAGCCAACAGTTGGAAAGATGGAGGAAAGGAACCAACCAAAAGATCAAGCATTGTGCAGATGGGGAGATGGCCCAGAGAAGACCCTCCAATGACTTGGGTATAAAATACAACAGCTCTTGACCTCGTCTACCTCCATGAACAAAAAACTGGATCTTTTAACTGACAGAATTGCTACAGTTGAGAAAACCATAGAGTTAGCGCAAGGCGACATGAAGGAAATGAGATGCCACTCAGAAGACTGCAAAAGTGCTATGGTGCAGCGAGCTAAAGAACAACAGCATACTAGCAACCATTTGGAAAACCAGGAATATCAAATCCATAGCCAAAATGTACAGTTAGATGGCCTGCCAGAGGAGTCAGAAGGGGACTAGGCACTGCTGATTTTGACAGAGCTGCTAAAAGAGCAGTTTCAGACCCAGGTGTCAGATCTAGAATGGCCACTGGTTAAAGTCTATCATCCATAGATGTAAGCCACCAGTGGAGCAACCAAGAATTATGATGGTGGTCATGGATAGTGTGGGCTCTAAAGACAAATCCTTGAATTTGGCCAAACCTTTTGGGCCAATAAGTATGGAAGGGGCCATGGTATATTTTTTCCTGACATTTCATATGCCACTAATCTTCAATGTAAGGAATTCAATGGGATTTGTACCACTCTCAAAGCCCTTAATATTCCCCACAGCATTCAGTTTCCTGCCAGACAGAGAATTGTCCATGACAGTAAAGTATATGTTTCACTGATCCAGCTGATGCAGGAAAATGGGCTTCAAAGATTGCAGCCACTGTGACAGCCTCTCAATCTACAGTACAGGAGGAAGAAATGGAATCTTGAAGGACTGGACTATTTCTGTTGCCACTGAAATGTTCCTTCCCTTATCTGAACCTTATTTCCAGTGGAACTATATAGTCTGAAATGTATTATTCTTCTTTGTTTGTATTTTGAAATGTTTAAAGTTTGCTAAACTATAGTTACTGCATCAGGGTGATGAATACTCCTTTAATCTTAATAATCGGTTTCTCCGTTTGGGACACTGAAGAGTAGTATAGCAACTTTCAAATTATTAGGATGGTTATTCCTCCTTATTATAGGAATGTTCTAGATTGACAGCACTAGTTAAGTTGCTTAGGTCAATCCACTCTGCTGGTAAGGTTTCCCTACTAGTTAGCTAAATAATACACTATTTCTACAAAATATTTTAGTGAAATGTAGGTGTACCTGTAGATACCTAATGCGACTGTTTCCATTCAATCTGATGTTTTGTTTTGCTTTGTTTTGTTTTGTTTTTTATATCTGGGTATATTCATGGCATCCATTACCCATTAGGGTACAGGGCTATTGACACACATTTCAGGACTTTTGCAGTTAATGTGTTGGCCATGATCTCTTGGAATAGAGGGCTACAGCATTGGTTTCTGTTGTCTTGTAGCTTAAAATTACATAGGTTGCCTCTCTAATCGTGGAATTAGCAAGGGATACTGTTATCCTGTAGAGTAATAGATGGTTATTTTAAATTTTCTGTGTATCTGGATATTCCTTATATGGAATCTTTGTATTTTTGTGATTATATCATAAAATAAATAAAATACAGATTAAAAAAAATCAATTTTGGTTAAAAGTGTTCTTGCCTAAATAGGCCCATTGTAGTCATGCTTGAATGGTCCTCCAAATGTAATAGTTCACCCAAATTAACTTAATCAATCAAATAACATGCAGTGCTCCAGTCTATCCAGTCATTTGAATCATTCTCTTATTCCAAATGAGTCCAGAAAGAGAGGTACCCCATCATCAGCATCTTGTTCTCTCAGGGGTCCCACTCAGTTAGCATTTCTGTTAGGTGTCCCCTCATTTCACCTTCCTGGGATTTGTCCATTAATAAATCTCTATCAATAATCTGGCTCAGGAAACCCATTTCTGCAATTCCTGCCTACTGTTTCTGTCCTTGTTATGAAAATGCAATTAGAGTTTGATTTTTCTTGTGAATTTGTATATGTTCACTTTCATTTTAAAATAGACCATCTGGGGGATCTGCACAAAAGTTAAGCCATTTGATAAAACTCTTTCTCCAGTGTGATTTGTTTACTACTTAATTTGATTATTGCAATCCATCCCATTGGTTGAGTTTCTTCAGGCTTTGTCCAGTGTTTGCCCCTTCTCCTCTTTGCATCTTTTTTCTCTTTTGTTCTTTTCTGCTGAGATTTCTGTCCCTTTTGCTTCCATAAAAAATCTGCTTGGTTTCTGGTGTGGGGGCTAAACTTTTTGTTTCAATGACTACTTCTTCATTTTTATCTGTTTCAAACTGGACTTAATGTTTAATTATATGGTTCTTATCACTCCTGTTCCAGCTTCAGGATCTAAATCAGGACCTCCCATGGCTGACAGAGCATGGCCTCCTTTTCAATTTAAAGGTGTCTCCTTTTTCAGAGTCAACTTCATCAAAAGTTAGTTCAGTCTGCTTTCTCTTGAAAAGTTCTTGCTGATGCTTCCACATTGCATTTGTGTATTTTTGTCTAATTAAGTCATCAAAGTCCTGATCCCTTTTATGTTCAGGATCTCCTGCTGCAGCTCTGAAATATCTTTCTTTAGTTGTTCCTGAAGTTCTAAATCAATTTATCAGAGTGTTCTTTAATTTGTCAGTAAATTCTACAAGTACTCCCTCTCATTGTTGTTTTAACCCATTTTCATTTTCATTAAATCCACATGTGGACAATTTGTCCAGCCTAAGGCCCTGTTATGGCCACCCTTGTTCCTAAAACCTCTCTAATGTTAATCTGCTAAAACATAGAAACATAATTTGATGGCAGATAAGGACCACGTGGCCCATCTAGTCAGCCCAATTAGCCTAACTATTTGCAAACACCATGGACCCTACTTGATCTGTGGTTTATCCTTTCCTCACCATGACCAGGGTACCTTTGTGTCTATCCCATGCATTCTTGAATTCCCTAACATTTATTGCCCCCACCACCTCCATCGGGAGGCTGTTCCATGCATCCATCACTCTTTCTCTGTTAAAAAGTACTTCCTCACATTGCTACTGAGCCTACCCCCCTCTAGGTTCATCACATGGCCCCTAGTTCTTATACTTCTTTGTTTCTGAAAGATGCTGCCCTCCTGTACCTTGTCTATATCCCTGAGGTATTTGAACATTTCATTCATATCCTCCCTCTCTCTCTATCTCTCTCTCTCTCTCTCTCTCTCTCTACTCCTCCAGGGAGTACATATTGAGTTTTCTCAACCTTTCCTCATAGGGATTTCCCTGTAGACCCTGCATCATCTTGATAGGCCTCCTCTAGACAGTCTTCAGTTTGTTTATGTGTTTCAGGAGATATGGTCTCCAGAACTGGACACAATACTCCAGCTGAGGTCTCACCTGTGATCTGTATAGAGGTATAACCACCTCCTTTTTTCTGCTGGTGATACCTCTCTCTCTCTATGTACCCCAGCATCCCACTGGCTTTCCCCACAACCTTTTCACATTGTTTGATCACCTTAAGGTCATCAGATATGCTTGCCCACAGGTCCTGTTCTTGCATGGTGGCTGCCAACACCCCCCCCCATCTTGCACTCCTCACTTGGATTTCCATATCATAAGTGCATGATTTTGCACTTCTTTGCATTTAAACTAATCTGCCACACACTTGACCACTCCTCCATTGTGCTTAAGTCTTTTCTCATTTTGTCTGCCGCCTCTGGAGTGTCTAACCTAATGCAGATCTATCTTAGTGTCATCTGCAAATAGGCATATCTTCCTTTCCAGTCCCTCTGCAATGTTACTTAGGAAGACATTAAAGAAAAATGGCCCCAGTACCGACCCTTGAGGCATTCCACTGGTCACCCCCCTCTCTTCTGACTGAACACCATTTACCATTGTCCTTTGTGTCCTGCCACTCAACCAATTTCTGACCCAGTTTACCACCTTGGGGCTCACCCCCAGGTTGTCTAGCTTATGCACCAATCTTCTATGTGGGACAGTGTTGAAGGCCTTTCTGAAATCTAGGTAGGCCACATCCACAGCCCCTCCCTGATCTACCTCCCTGATGACCCAGTCAAAGAAGTCTATTAGATTTGTTTAACAAGACATTAGTGTTGCGAATCCATGCTGCCTTAGCTCCTGTGACTCACTGGATTCCAGGAATAACATAATCCTCTCTTTTAGGGGTGACTCCATTAATGTTTTCACCACTGAGGTCAGGCTAACTGGTCTGTAGTTGCCTGCCTCTTCTCTGCTACCATTCTTGCTACCACTTCCCCCTTTCCTGCAACTGTGTTTAACAGTTTTTTTTGTTTGTTTGACCATCACCTAGCTGCCTCTGCTCTCATTTACAGATTAGTACCTATTCTATAATAATTATAATCTGATTGTTCTTATTAGGTTGTGTTTATTATAATGTATCACTATTTTTTTGCTCATACTGTGTAGTTTGTATTCTAATTTCCATTATGTACTGTCTTGATTTCTACTGCTGTATTGCTGCATATCCCTTTTCCCTTCCCTCCAGGATGCATCTGGAAATGATTATGTTTCCTCAGTATATTTTTCCTGGTGAAACTTCTAAATAAATAAATAAATAAATACATAAATACATTCTTGTGGAGAGGAACCATGTTTGCACGCCTCCAGTTTTCCGGGACCTCCCCTGTCACTGATGATCTCTTGAATAGAGTGGTTAGTGGGGCCGCCAGCATCTCTCTGAGCTCCTTTAATATTCAGGTGAGAATTCCATCTGGCTACATTGCTTTGTCTCCTTTCAGTTTCCCGAATTCCTCTAGCACTTTCTCCATCGAGAATGGATTGGTGTTCACCCTCTTACATTGTTGCCTTTATTCCTGATTTGTGGTAGTTTGCCTTCCCCTTCTTTTGTGAATACTGAGCAAAGGTATTCAGTTAGTAATTCTGCCTTTTTTATATCTGCATCAGCACACCCTCCTCCTTCCCTTTTTATACTGACAATCCCACTCCTTGTCCTTCTCGTCTCTCTAATATATCAGACAAAGGTCTTGCCACCTTCCTTAATAGCCTAAGCAATTTTTCCTCTGTTTATGCCTTTTCTCACCTGACTGCCTTTCCTACTTCCCTTTGCCTTTCTAGATACTGCTTCCTGCACTCCCTTCTTTGTGTTTCTTGTATCTCCTGAAAGCCCTTTGTTTTGCTCTCACTTTCCCTAAAACTTCCCTTGAGAACCAAAGTGGTCTGTTTTCCTCTTACTGTTTTTTAGCAGTTTGAAGAAGGTGCTTGTTGCCTCTGTTATGGCCACCTTGATAATAGCCCACTGCTTCTCCACGTCCTCCAATCTATCTTCCTCCACCAGGGCTCCACTAAGACATTCCCCAATTTTAAGAATGTCAGCCTGTCTAAAGTCAAGGACCGTTGTTTTTGTGTGGTTTGCCTCCTCTACCATAGTCACATTAAACCACACTGTTTTATGGTTGTTGGAGCCTATTTGGCTGCCCACTTTAGCCTCGTTGATCCTGTCATCATTTATGAGCACCAGGACTGACATAACCCCCTCTTGATAGAGTTCATCCACAAGCTGTCTTAGGCATGCTCCCTGCAGGGCAGTCAGGATGTCCCTGCTTCTGGCATTACTTGCAGTCTGGGTGCACAGATCTATTTCTGGCAGACTGAAGTCTTCCAGTAGCAGCAGTTTGCCTTTGGCTGCTATCTTATGGATGGCTTCCACTAGTATTTTGTCTGCCTCCTCACCCTGTACTGGAGGTCAGTAGATCACTCCTGTGTGAATGGTGTTCCCATATCCTGTCACCAGGGTGATCCACAGTGCCTCCTCTCTGTCCTGCAACTCCTGAACATCTGTTGCTTTAATTTCTTCCCTGACATATATAGCCACCCCTTCTCCCTTTCTTCCTTCCCTATCCTTCCTGAAAATTATGTAGCCTGGTACGGCAATATCCTATTCATGGTTCCTTGTATAACATGTTTCTGAAACAGCCACTGTGTCCGGGTCCTCTTCTATCAATAATGCCTCCAGTTCTGTGATTTTGTTTTCCTGGCTGCAGGCATTTGTACTTAATGCTCTCCAAGTGCGATACCCTCCCTGTTTTTTCTCCCTTGTTTTCTGTGTTTCCTTCTTGTAGTTTGTCCTGTTTTTTTTCTCCTCTTCTCCTAATTACTTGTGCATGACGTCTGTTTAACTGGTGAATAACTGCCCCTAACTTCCTCTTTTGTGGTTCCCGCACCCTGTGGGGGCAATATGATATTGCTCTCTTGCTTTTGCCTTCCCCCTCAGTTAGTTTAAATGCTTGCTGAGGAGACATTTAAACTTTTCACCAAGGATCTCCATGCCCCTCCCCCAGACAGATGCAGGCCATTTGGCTTGTACAGTCCTTTATCTGTCCAGATGGGGCTCCAGTGCCCAATGAAGCTGAATCCCTCCTGTCTGCACCACTCTTTCAACCATTCATTGAGTTCCCAGGTGCAGTTGTACCTTGCCTCCCCTTTGCCATAGACAGGCAGAACCTCCGAGAATGCTACCTAGCATACTATCTGCTTAGGGCCCCTTTCAAGTCCCTAAAGTCCCTCTGCACTGCTGCCAGGTTCGCCACTTCCCCAGCTAGGTCATTCATCCCCATGTGGACAATGACATCCAGCTCCTCTCTCCTCACCATAGCCCTGGTGATCCCAAGAATCTGTCTCCCATGATGCCAAGCTGTGCCACTTGGTAGGCACTTTACCTCCCTGCCCACCCACTTCCTCTCCCCAAATCAATGCCCTTCACAATGGAGTCCCCAGACAAGATCTATTTCCTCCTCCTTTTGGGTCTCCTGCCCCCTCCTTGGCTCTCCATGATGGAGGACCTGCTCATCCTCCCTGGTGACAACATTAGGAGGTTCTGTTGGACCTTCCTGTTCTACCAGGAGGGTGTATGAGTTTTGTAGTTTCACCAGATGGGGCATGTGCCTGTGACCCCCTTCCCGCACCCTCCCTGAGCCCACCATAGTCCATCCACTCTCTCTGTGAGCCATCCTTTGAGCAAGTTAAAGTTGACACGGTGGCCTCTGGGTGGGGGTGTAGGCCTTCTGCATCCTAAAAAGCTGATTGAGTTGTTGTAGTCTCAATTTTTTCCAGTTTAATGAATAAATCTCTTAATTCATGAACTCACCCTCTGTGACTTGCTTTTCTTGAAATAATGCTTCCCTCACTTTGTTTCTTTATCTGCAAACAGATTCAGTGCCCCAGAAACAGTGGAAGTCTGTGGTCCCTACCAACTCTGCATCACTCTCATTGGCATGTTCTGTGCTCATAATTGTAAGACTTTCCACATTTATCCAGCTGTAGCAGAGTTAGGGAACTGTGATATCCACTGCTAATCTAAACACTATACAGTTTTGCTAAAAAACAAACATGGTCTGTTAGTGTTTTACATTCCATTCCAGTCTCCTTGCTCACTTCAAAATGCCAGCTTGGTGATCTAGCAACAGTTGTGCAGGCAACTCAACATTAGAAGCAATGAATGCAACGCATTCAGGAGAAACACAAGCCAGTACCCCATGTTAGCCAAACCCAAGGAACTCTATCCATTAAAGAGTGCACTCAGGAGACTAAAACTGACTGAAAATAAACTAAAGTCAGCATTTATTTCAATGAAATGGGTCATGCTCATGTGTCGGGTGTGTGGCATTATGCAGTCACATGTTTTGTGACTGCAAGGCAACTCCCTTGATTGACATGGGAAGAAACACTCCTCTCCCTGCTCTGGCTGTTTTGTTTACGTAGCAGATGAGGAAAGAGGCAATGCATCAATGAGCTGCTTGAGGAAGGGGCTCTTAGAGGTTGCCTGCCAAATCCCGTGCTCTGTGCACCGAACTCTCTGCTACTAACAATGGGAATGCTCTTGTGCTGTATGGGCTGAGGTATACTTCTTTGCAATGGCTGAAAAAAAGGGGTCACATGAGTGTAGTTGTGCTCATTCCATTCCCTGCTTGGGAGAGGCAGGGAGGGCATACAAACAGTGTTCAGCACTCCAGGCCATCCCTGATGGGAACTATTTAATGGCAAACCAGCACATGCAAAAGTGAAGCATGCAGAACAAATCAACAGTAAACTCAGTACACATGGTTATACGATAAATTAAAATTGATATCTGATGCCACAGAGCAGTTCTGTGTTCTAGAAGGAAAATGGGCCACAGAGTTGAGGCAGAGAAAGAAACAAATTAACCTAAAACACCAAAAGGGGCTCAAAATTATAGGATATCAGTATAAATGGTCCCAAACTTTATTGATGAAAAGAGAGTCTTGTCATAAGGTAGTAGAATATGTGTATGAACCCACTGGAGAACAGGTGCTACGTGACTGTGCTGCAACCTACTCAATGGACATATAACTGAGGATTCTGGCAGAACAGAGAGCCAAGGTGGGGTCAGATTTTGATCTGAAGTCACATGTGCATCATCAGCCAATCAAGTGAACATAACCCAGCCTGTAAAGAGCTGGAGTGTCACAGACAGTGACTTGTTTTGCATGTGTGCTGAATGTTTTCACAAAGTTCAGTAACTCTGTTCTACTTGTTGTTTGCTTTATGAATACACTAATGATTCCCTACTTATTTGGCTCATCTTCTATGTTGTTTCTTTACAGTCTCATTATGGCCTGTTGTGTGTTTCTCGAAGGTAAATTCCAAAAAAGAAGCTATAAGAAACAGAGCATCAGTAGAAAACATTGGGGTGTATTAGCAAAAGAGCAAACCCTGAGAACTCATGTTGCCAATCAGCCCAGAATGGTATACCTCTGGCTATACAGCCTCAAGGATAGATTGCGGAAGCTGAAAACCCCTACCACACAGATAGCACTGTTAGTACAGAGTAGAATCTTCCAGCTGGAATGGACAGCTGCAACAGGTATGGTCTACACAAGTATAGTTGTAGTCAAAGACATGACTAGATATTTCCATATATTTCTGTGATCTCTCTAGAGAAACTCCCTGCCAGTTTGCAGTACCACTGTAAGCCACCAGAGATAATCTATTTTGCAATACTGTGAGATTTCTGGAAGTATCTATGACTGCAACTATGCTGTGCTCAAAGTAAGATTATTGAACACCTTTTAATCCTATAAACAGGAAAAACCACAGCAGCTGGTGGCTTCATTGCTTGCAATATGCTGGACATAGTCTACCCCTCCCCAGTGTTCACCTATCTCCCACCCCAGCTATATCCCCTTGATATCTCCTTGACTGCCTCCACTTCTCCTTTTATTGAACCTCTCATCCTTTATGCTTCCATCTCTGACCAACCTATATGCTGCTGTGGACAAAGTCATCTTTGACTGCCTCACATATAAAGTCTCCCTGTTACCAACATTTTGTACTTTGTTTTGTCTGTTGTGACCTGTAAACTGTTTTTTTAATTGTTATGATGTGGAGCCTTTGTAAATGAACCTCTGGCTCAAAGATGTACAGTTTCTGAAACCTTAAATAAATAAATAAATAAATAAATGCAGTATGTTGGTAAAAATTAGGAACAGTTAAAATAAAGGTGGGTGAGCACATGCATGGGATATTGTGCAGGAATTATGAATATGCAGTGGCAGAACATGTGATAGTAGGCTCATTGCCAGCTGGGGTTCATCTGGTTCGAACCAACCTCCTCCCGTTTTGAACCTTTTTATTAATTTAGTTTTTCAGTACTCCTGTCCCTTTAAATATTGAAGTGCCTGTTTGTTTAAGAGCATGCCCGGATCTTTCCGAGTGACTGACATGCCCCCTGGCCTGCTGTCAATCATAACAGTGGGTTGAGTCCAATTTGAAATGTGAGCCAGTGAAGCGACCCCATCTCCAATCTGCCAATCAGCAACCTCCCCATGGTCGAATCCTTGCATGGCACCGAACTGCCTCAGTCTTTTGTGCAGTACAGTGAGAAGCATGTAAGCATGCCCATAGTGCAGCAGTCAACTGTAGCTCACCAATTTTCACAGCCTTCACTACTGCTGAATGGAGTGTGGGACGACGTGAGACAATGAAAGCTGCTGATGCACTTTCAGTCACCGCCACGCCACCGACCTGGACTTATTAATAATTTTCCACCAGCAGTCAGGTAATGCGCAGCCTAGCAGTCAGTTCTGAATGGCTGTTGGGACCTCGATGAATGAAAGGTCAGGGAAATGAGTCAGCGACATATTTTTGAGTGCATGCTTCCTAAATTTTAAATGGACTCACATCTCCCAGAGGCTTGCTTCATTTCCATTTTGTGTTGTGCAGCTGGGTGAATCAGCTGAAACTATACAAAACTGTAAGGCAGCCAGGTGTCTTGTATATGCCTGTCCTGCGGCAAGCTGATGTGAGCTACGTTCAGCTGTCACTGTGCACATTCACTGTGTCTTATACTGATGCTTGCATGTTTTTTCCTAATGGTCCTTCTACACAGGAAGAAAAACCTTAAAGGTTGTTTTTTCCTCTGTAGAAGAACCTTTATGAGAAAGCACAACACACTCAAAAGTTTGATCTTGTTGCAGTATGTTAAAAATATAGTGGACACTCAAACCTACTGGAATGAATATCCTGTGTTTTATATACTAACTACATTGCATAGGGAAATGTTGCACTATGCCTTCAGGGAACATGATTATCCTGTATTGCTTCTGCAGGAAAATGAAGTGAGGGGGGAAGAACAGTGGGGCTGTTAATCTGAATAAAAAAAAAAAGAAAATATTCTGCTAGTAGTCTCTGCCAGCCTCATGTGAAATAAAAGAAGCAGTTCTGACAGAAGGAAAAATAGAACAGGCTGCTTGAATTAAATTTGCTTAGGCTCAGAGTCCAACCTCTACTACAAAATTTCAGAAATGTGAACGAAAAAAGAACTCTGCCTCTGGTAAAATGTTTTGAGTTACAGCCTGATCATGACCCCTGTGTGGCTGCAGATTTATGAATTTTGCTCACTCGGACCACCAGTCTGCAAGGGGTTCAGCAGCAAGGTCTGGCAGAAATGATTAAAAAAATAAGAACATGTGGCTTATTTTTGATTAGAACTCTGTCCAACTCTGTGCAGAAAAATGTCTGCTTTTTTTTCTGGCCTGTATTGTTGTGTGCAGACAATATTTTACAATGTCTTTTGATTTAATGACTTCTTAGTTAAATGAAAAATAGCTGTTCTACTTTTGCCCCTAGTTGGGATATGCAGGTGTACTTTTTGCCGCTAGTTGGGATGCAGAGGTAATCTGTTGTCCAGAGTACAGGTTCTTTGTTATCTAGGTCAGTTATAATATATAAATCCTCTCCTTTGACTGTGTCCAGCTCTTGCTTCCTAGCTAGCACAGTGGCTCGTTGTATATTGATTAAACATACAAGAAGGCAGTGTGGTTCTGTTTAATTTTGGAAAGTGCACCAGCTTGTGAACCGGGGATAAAGGGTTACATAATCCAGAACCAAATACAATGTTACCATAAAATTCTAGTGCTCTCCTCCATTCCACCTAGACACATATTCAAATTGGTTCATTTTTCAGACATTGTCTGAAAAATAAACCCAATGGTCCAGATATTCAAACTATGCCAGGCTGTGGTGCAAGCTTGGGCGCAGCTCAACTTGGCTGCGCAGGGGTGTGAACTAGACGATATTCAACGGAGCTGCACCATGGCTCAGCAGTGTTGAATATCACACCCTGGCCACCCCCAGTGTGCATGGCATAGTGGCACTGCACCAGCACAAGTGGCCAGAGTGGAGCATGGGGATGCGCTAGCGCAAGTTCCATTGCGCTATGCACAGCAACCGCGATATTCAAAACTTGACATGCAAATGGGGTCATAATGTATGCAAGGTGCACATGGGGCCATTTGCATGTCATTATGGCCCTATTTGCATGCAGGTGCACCCATTCCTGGCGACTTGCACCTGGCACTCTGCAAGGCAGCTGCCATAGGGGGCCGACACCCCCTGCAGCCGATAATGTGCTCCATAGCCCGATGGCAGGCATTTGGAATAAAATAAATAAAACTCCTGTCCAATATCCCTGGTGGTCCAGTGGACCACTGTCTGCCCGATCGCGGGCATTTGTAATAAAATAAATAAAACTCCTGTCCACTATCGCTGGTGGTCCAGTGGACCGCTGTCTTCCCCGATCGCGGGCATTTGTAAAAAAAAACATATGTCCACTATCCCTGGTGGTCTAGGGGTACCTCCCTCCCCATCCGCCCACTGAGCCCCTGCCCGCTCCCCCAGTCAGCGGCAGGTGGCAGCACCCCACCGCCTGTCGCCCCACCGACTGACACCGTCAATCGAAGCTTCACGCCCGATGGTCCACAGCATGTGCCAATGGGCGTGCAGCTCTGTACTACACATTCCAGATAGTGGAATGATCCATTCACATATCACGGAATATGTACAATATAATATCGAGCTGCGTATTAACTCATGCTGTGGACAACAAGCGTCTAACTACGGCGGTGTCGGTCGGCGGCAATGAGGTGGCAGGCAGGGGTGCTGCCACTTCGCCCGGCTGGGGGGCGGGCGGTGTGGGGCTCAGTGGGTGGATGGGGAGGGAGTACCCTAGACCACCAGGGAAGTGGACATATGTTTTACAAATGCCCGATTGAACGAATAGTCTGGTCCACTGGACCACCAGAGATATGGAAGCACTGATCTTTTTATTTACAAATGCCCGGATTGAAGCAGATAGCTGGTCCACTGGACCACCAGGGATATTGGAAGCACTTGATCTTTTTATTTACAAATGCCTGCGATTGGGCAGATAGCTGGTCCACTGGACCACCAGGGATATTGGAAGCACTTGATCTTTTTATTTACAAATGTCTGCGATGGGGCAGATAGCTGGTCCACTGGACCACCAAGGATATTGGACAGGAGTTTTATTATTGTTTTTTACAAATGCCCGTGATCGGGCATGGGGGGCGCCGCCAAGTGCAGCTGGAGCTCGGGTGGTCACCCACAGGTGGCAGCTGCCGTGTTGCACCCTGCAATGCAGCAGTTCACCTCTGGGTGGCCATCAGTTGTTCCTTTTTTTTTTTTGTGATCAACTTTGTGCTGGCGCAGGTAGGGGTTGCGCATGCATGACTCTGCACATCCCAGGCTGAATATCGGGCTGTGCAGGGTATGCATGGGCACCCCCCCACCTGCGCCTGCATACATTACTGATGCGATCCGGCACATCCAGGATTTGTGCTGCGCACTTTTCCTTTTGAATATCAGCGGTGCGCATCAGTGGGTTAGTGCATGGTGCAACACCGTTTACTGCCATCGCATAACTCACTGAATATCTGGGCCAATATGTTTATTTGTGTGGATTTTTTTTCTACCATATGTCAGACCAACAGTGTATAAAAGTAAGGGTAATGAAGAAACTTATGTCTCCTATTTAATTGTTGTCATTGACAACAATTAAGAATTAGGATGAGGCATGGCCAAGTGCAGGAGTGGAATGGCGGCTTGAGAGAAGAGCTCCATCTACATCGCCTGCTATATTCCCTCTAAAACCCACTCATTTGCCAAAAAGTCTAATAATTTTTTTGATCTACAGTCCAGTTGCCAGCACCGGCCAAGTCAGCAAAGAAACAATCCAAAATAACATTTAACTTGCCCAGATTTACCTGAGTTACAAAGGGCCTACCTCAGAGGAAAGCACAAGAAGATCTCATGGAAGAACCTGTTGCAGAACCAGTCTCTCTTGACTCTGAACACCTCCATCTGCAAAACAAATTTTCCCTGGCTCATCTGACGCTATGGCTGAAGGCTATCAGAATTTGGAGCGACTCCCAAAGGACTTAAAATATGACCTGGGCAGCCGCATGGAAGCCGGATTTGAAAACGTCACTGCCCAAATCCAGCATATGCAGCAGACAGTTAATAATTTGGCCTAGACAGCAGAGACACATGAAACCCGACTTGAAGAATTGGAGTCTAGACTGGGGAATCAGGAGGATTTTACAACCAGGCAATCCTTTGATTTGGCAAAGGCTCTTAAAGAAATTGAGCTACTTAAACAAATAGTGGATGATCATGAGAATCAGGAAAGACGTGCTAATGTAAGAATGATAAGGCTACTAGAGGGGCTCGACGGTCGGGACTGCATAGAATATCTACAGGCCTGGTTCAGGGACACGCTACAAATACCATGGGATGCCACTTTGGAGATTCAGTGAGCACATCGCTCTCCTGGCCCCAAGCCATCACCAGAATAGAAACCTCGCCACACTATAATTAAGTTTCTGTGATACCAGGATCGACAATTAGTCCTTGAAGCAGCTCAGAAGAAAGGAGTCATTATGACACAACAAAATCAGGTGAGCCTATTCCCCGACTACTCCAGAGTGCTACAGCTTCAGAAGCAGGCCTATGCTTAGGTCAAGAAGCTGCTGCATTCTATCTCATGTCCCTTCACACAGTCATACCCTGCTCAGCTGATCATTCAACCTCTGGGGAGCTCGCAGAAGGCCTTTACAAGCCCAAACCTTGCACTGGAATACACTAAAGAATTGGAGCACCAGAAGAGGGGCTAAGAGGTTTGGCGATTACCAGAGAAATCTACTTCAGGTACTGTGACTACAGGGTGTGGGTGACAGGGGAGTGAGGGGGGTATTTTGGCCCTATGCTGCTCTCTAACACCTTAGGGGGCCTATAAGGCAAGATCGGTGAGCACCTCCACCCTTCCCTCCTCCTTTTCCCATTCCTTATGGTTCCAACCGGACAATATAATCATTTTATACCTGAACACCATTGTGGCTGTACTAGCACTATGGAGACAGTTGTGGAAGTTGCGACTGGGCCCATATTCATCCTGGGACTGTCCACTTCCATGTGGAGGTTGACTAAGCATGTGGATATTTACTGCCCGTTGTCCTGGAGCAACTTCTTTTTGAAGATAAAAATATTGTAGTTTGGACTATTATTTTCGATTATCACTGTTTGAACTGCTACATCTGGGACTTACTGCTTGAAAGACTATTTGGCTTTACTTATTGCGATTCTAACAGTGAGTGGGGGGGGCTGAAGGAATAACCATTCGAGAGGACCTGCATTCGTTGATTTTATTTTCTTTGATTGTTCTGGATTCTTTTGATAATAATTTTAAAACAATGCAGAGGAGGACGTCCTCTGGGGAAACTTAGCATTAACTTTATATTAAGAGCACAGAATGCAAAGCTAAAAATACCATTTTGGTACAGTGGTTGACTCCCCACACATCAGAGGGGTGCGGCCTACCTTGCAAAGCTCCCCGAGCGGCTCCCTCATCCCAAGATAAGTTGGAAACAAGATAGGGCCACTGGGATGAGTCTCTCCCAGACCCTTATCACCTCCCGCCCTGCCTATTTTCAGGGGGTAACAGAGGGAACAAGACCTTCTTTTAAAAGTTAATTCCTTTTATTCTAGCATTGTAATAGCAGACGATGGGGTGCTCAATCCACGAAAAGGAGTGGATGGTAAAAGCAGAACCCTTTGTACTGTGAGGGGGGCAAGTTACTGTTAAGCAATTGTTTCTACTACTTTCTGTTCTAGTTGGGAACTACTATGCTGTTCGGGAGGTGGGGGGTTAATTGTTAAGATATGGTATTCTGAAGTTATACTGCCATAATACAGAGCTTCCTTTGGTTAAAATGGGAGGGAGGAGGGATAAGTTGGAAGGGTTTCTCTTATATTGTTGGGATTTTTGCAAAATTAGTGAAGTTAGTTCTGTTTATGTGCCACGGTTAAAGTCGACTCTTTGGGATCAAATTAAGCCATTATCTATCAATGACTAATCTCACCTTTATCTGATGGAATATCAGTGGTTTACGAAGAGTGGTTAAAAGAAAGCGAGTATGGTCATAGATCAAGAAATTAAAAGGTGATATAATATTCCTGCAGGAGATACACTCCACTAGGGAGGAGGCTGGTCACCTGGGGGAATCCTAGGGTGGATCATTTTTGGCAGCCCCCTTTACATCTAAGGCTCATGGGACAGCCATATGGGTTAGGCCTGACCTCCCCATAAAGTAATTTCCTGGGTGGCTGACCCACTGGGCAGATATGTTATTGCACTAGTAGACTTGGGAGGTTGGAAGTTTTCCTTGGTCTAGGTCTATGGTGCAAACTAAGATTCAACAGATTTTTTCACTCATTTGGCAACCACCCTTGCTCCTTTCCCAGATTGTATAATTATAGGAGGGGATATGAACACCTACTGGGATACTGGAATGGATCATTCTGGAGTTAGAAGGGGTGCGCCTCCTAAAAGTGTATTTGCCCTACACTGATTAATTGAGGGCAGGTCCCTGACTGAGGCCTGGAGGTTCTGCCACCCAGCCACCCGGGAATACTCCTTTTTCTCCCATGCCAACAAGATTTATACCACACTAGATTATATTTTCCTTCTGTCTCATATGGTGGGGGAGATAGAGGAGGCCGAATATGGGCAGTTGTTGATTTCTGATCATGCACCCCTTAAAGTGGTGGTGTCTAGAGGACTAGAGCCTCCTGGTATGCCTCAATGGCACCTCAACCCATCTTTACTGTTAGAGCAGCAGTTTATCCAGCAACTAAACGATCATCTTAAGGAATTCATTGCCCTGAACCCTCCTGAGGATACTAGTATTGGTACAGTGTGGGACACTTTAAAAGCTTTTATTAGGGGGGAGGCCATATCCTACTCCTCATTTCAAAAGAAAACTGCCACAGCTCAAGAGCATCACTTAAGTAGGTCAATAAATACCCTGGAGAGGGACAATATGGTACAGCAAACTCCACAAATACTGTCAGAACTTAAGTCTCTTAAGGGTACTCTGAACCAGTTCTCCACAAGGAAACTGGAGCGTGATTTGTGATTAACAAAGTCCACTTCTTTTTTTCGATGGAGACAAATCAGGGAAGTTACTGGCTGGTATGGAGAAAGCCATAATGTACAATATTAGGAATAGAGGACCTTGTGGGGGAGATTACTTATGACCTGACCAAGATAAATAACTCCTTTAGGTCCTACTACTCTACCCTGTATACCTCTGAGTTTCCTCCCAGAGCAAACACAGAATCCTTTTTAAGTACCATTGAATTACCAACCTTGCAGGATCAGGACAGATATATTCTGACATCTTCTGTGACCTTAGAGGAACTACGCCAGATTGTGTGGGGAATTAAAAAGGGGAAGGCTATGGGTCCTGATGGGCTCTCCTTGGAACTGTACAAACTGATTTGGGACACAGTGGGTCCTTTGATGTTTAAGACGGTGACAGACTCTTTAGCATGGGGGACCCTGCCATCTTCTCAAGACCTGGCTACCATTACTGTCTTACCCAAATCAGATAAAGACCCTATTACATGTACCTCCTACTGACCCGTCTCCCTTTTAAATGCCGATTACAAAATTATAGGCAAACTGTTGGCATCTAGGATTGAAGTGTTCCTTCCCCGTTTGGTTCACCTGGACCAGGGAGATTTTGTTAAGGGAAGGCAGGCAAAACATAATATTAGGTGGACCCTGAATGTTATGCAACATTGGCCCTATTGTAGTGGAGGAGGGCTCTTGGCACTGGATGCCGAAAAGGCATTTGACCGGGTTGAATGGCCCTTTATGCTTGCAGTCCTTGCTAAATTTGGCACGGGCCCCCAAATGCTGAAATGGGTAGGTGCATTGTACCATTCCCCTAAAGCCCAAATACTTACCAACAGTGTGGTTTCAGCCCCCTTCTCCATGACCAGGGGAACCAGGCTGGGATGTCCCTTATCCCCACTTCTATATGTCCTTACTATCAAAGCCCTGGCCCAAGCTGTTAGAAATGCCCTGGGCATATGAGGTCTGGTCCTGGGGGGGTGCAGTATAACATTTCTGTCTTTGCAGATGATGTCCTTCTTTTCCTTAGAACTCCTAAAGAATCACTCCCCTGTCTATCAGCACTTTTTGCCACTTATGGACCACTCTCAGGTCATAAAATTAATTGGGGGAAAAGTGAATGGATGCCGTTGGTAGGCCCTCAGGTGCCTATTATCATAGCAAATACAAATATACCTTGCACCAAACAGATTAAATATCTGGGAATCATAATTACATCTGCAATCTCCAAACTTGTTAACACCAATATGAATAACATTATTAAAAAAGTTAAGGAGAATTGCACAGTTTGGACAGCCCTCCCCCTGTCCCTCATAGGGAAGGTGAACCTTATCAAAATGTCAGTGGTAAAACAATTCCTATACTTTCTCTAGACAGTTCCCCTCTGGATACTGCAAAAAGTTTTAAAGTCCCTGGAAGGGGCTATAACCCAGCTCATTTGGCAGGGCCGGAGACCAAGAATCAGGAAGGACATTTTGTGGCATCCAACAGGGAGGGGGGACTGGGCCTTCCTCATGTGCAGTATTACTATCTGGTGGCTCAACTAGCTTTTGTACAGGATATGTTTAAAGAAGGAACTACTAGGCCAGCATGGGTGAATTTGGAAGCACATACCTTTATTCCCCTGTACCATGATATCTTAGTGGGTGGCATGGGTATATCCCAACCTTTTAAAATCAACAACCCCTGTACTAGATCCACTTGGAAGCTATGGCAAAAGGCACACCAGATTTTGGGGTGGGATGCACATTCAGTCTCATGAGTTATTCCCCTTCAGGCGCTTCTTATGAATAATGGAGAGGTGGTACAGGGAGATAAGCAAATCTTAAAAAGTTGGCACCCTAGGGGATTACGAACCCTGGGGCACATTTGGACAGGGCATGAGGTTTTGCCTTTCTCTTTCCTTATTAAAAGATATAAGTTAAATACCTCACACTACTTTGTACACTTACGTCTACAGACAATTGTATCTCAGTTGAAGGGTAGGTTACTAGAGGGCCAAATGGGAGTCTGTCCCCCCTTAGAGGAGATATTTGTAGGACAAGCCATGGATTTGGTCTTTAGACTCCTTAGAAAATGTTATAAACTGCTGCTCGGAGCTCTTTAGTAAAAATTAAAGTGCAGTGGGTATCAGATTTAATGCCAGAAGACCTTACTGGAGGAGATTGGCTTGCAATTCTCAAAAATATAGGGACATGCTCAGTAAATATTAGACTCCATGCAGTTCAATATAATGCCCTTCTTAGAGCCTATTTTACCCCATATCTGGCACACAAAATAGATTCATCAGTCTCACCCCTTTGCCCCAAGTGTCATGTGCATGAAGGCACATTTTATCACCTGTTTTGGGAGTGCTCCAGGGTGCGGGTATTCTGGGGCAGTATACACCAGATTCTAACCTCCATTTTACAATGCTCGGGTTCAATGGACCCAGCTGAAATCCTGTTGGGCCTCCCAGTGTGGAATCAAAAAGAAGGTCCTTTCTTTTCTACAGGGCTGTGGAGATTGGGAAATGTAATTGCCCTTAGACTATTGGCACAATATTGGAGTTCATCAGAACTACCTAGTGTGTCAGAATGGGTGAAATCATTAATGGAGTGTATGAAATTAGAAAGAACCCAATATTTTGTTAGAGGCCAAATGGCACAATATTATTAGATGTGATCCCCAGTAGAAGATGCTATTAAATATCCCTGATTTCTCCTATTCTAACGTGATGCATCTATTCAATTTCAGGAAGGTACACCTTAGTAACCAGGAAGCACCATAGTCAGAGACTCCATCTCAGTGATACCCTATAGGAGTTGGGGATCTATGTTTCTCTTCTGTAGGAGCAAATCAATATGTCATATTGTCTGCAAGCTGTGATATTACCACTGTTGTTCCAATTTAAGTTATGTCTGTAACTTTACTTTTGCTCACTTAAAATAATGGGCTACTTAATGTACCTAAACTGTCTGACTAATGTACCTAAACTGTTTGACTAGTAACCAGCTCTCCAGTGTTTTAAATAAAGTTTACAAAAAAAAAAAGAATTAGGAGTTCATTGGAATAGAGATTGCTGCAGAGTGAGATTCAAGATTATATCATCATCAGCAATTTTTGGGTGTTTGGGTCACATAATTACCAAAGAACAAAGCAATGTGTGGCATCTGTAAGCAGCTGAGTTTCATTCATAGACTCTATAAGCATTTTCCTAACCTCATGAATAGAATGAGTGTGTTCACCCTGCAGCCAGACGTATCAATTTAGAGCAAGAGGGTGGGGGAGAGTTCAGGTACAAGTTATTTAGCTTCAAAATAAGCCAGAAAATGCACCAGAGATCATCTAGAATCCCTGGGTTTCTGGATGCCTAGCGACCTCCAGACCCCGGCTTTTTTTTCAAAGTTACTTTCTACAAAAGAAAGAATACACCTTGTAAAAATCCTGGTGAGGGCCTAGCAGCAACCAGACCCCTATTATCTGGCTGGCATGGTGAATACGTACTTCTATTCTTTACGTGAGGTTAGCAAAATACTGAAATTCATGGCATGTCAAACTAGCAGGTGACAGCTGCAGACTATTTATAAAATACAAGTATGTATACACCATGCAGCCAAACACCTCATAGGTGAGCTAGCATATGAGTTATTCAGCTACAAAATAAGTCATAAAATGCATCACAGAGCATCTAGAACTCCTGGACTTCTGGGGACCTGGTGCCTCCCAGACCCCCGCTTTTTTGAAAAAGTCACAGATTAAAAAAAAAACCCTTTGAAAAATCCTGCCGATGACCTTGGATAGACAGCCAGGACTGAGGCTGTCATGATGTAATGTGATGAGATGTGCTGCAATGTGATGTGAAGTTTACAAGGACAGAAAAAAGTTAATCAGATTGTGAGAAGTAGTGACTATGATAACCTATCGTTACATTGGGAATCTCATTGACATACTACATTGGATGCACTGGAGTGGCCAGACATCAATGACTTGTTTGATTTCAGTCAATTTTTTAAATACAGTTCAGTTTTGATTATCCAAACTAACTAGGGGACATAGGAATTGTTTGGATACTAGAGATTTGGTTAAGTGAGAGGGTATTGTAACCAGAACAGAAGAATTGGGAATTAGATAGACATTGGTTGTTTGCTTGTAAGGTTTAATATACTAATTTATTTGATTTAAAAAGTATAAATGTGGACTTAAACTCATAAATAGGCTGTAGACTGGCAGACATCCATTCATTTTCTTTAAAGCATTAATGGTATGTTGCTTCTTATTTTGATTGCAGTTCTATAGCACCTTCATTGTAAGTTACCTAATAAGGAATGTGTGGAGTTAGTCAAAATTCTGCTGTGTTTCTAGGCAAAGGATGCAACTTTTAAAGCAGTCAGCAGCTGCTCTAGTGCTGGAATACAGACAAGGTATGGAACTGCTTCCTCCTACTGCTCAGTACAAAGCTCATCTTGAAATTTGTCAGGGGCTATCAAAACAATGTTGTGGTCTGTTAACTAACCATAGCCATAATCTTGTTCATCACAGGTAATCCATGCCTCTACTGCTTTGCTATCAATCTGAAGCTGTTTAGCTAGAAGTTGTATTCTATCAGCGACTTCATCTGGCTGCTCTGCTCTACTTCAGTGCTAATGAGCCACTGACAATCTTGCTAGGTGGACTTTTAACGAGATATGTTTTCCAACACTTTAATACCATGTCATGGTGCACTTCTCCCCTAACTTCAGCAGGGAGATAACAAGCATCTGTTACAGTCAGGTGATTTATGATCTCAGTGAGGCTTATAAATACATTTTTGTCTAAAACATTGCTAAGGAGTTTGCTGCAGTAAATTTGCTTTGTGTCACCAGTCTTTCCTTGTCTATTGGTTGCAGTATTACTCTCATTTTGGCCAAGAAAACAAGCATTTGTCAATGCCGAATGTTTGCTTGCTGGCATTGGCAGTGGTAGTGTAGAAGTTACAGAGCTGCGTAATAGGAATGGCAGTGAAGTATTGAACTGAAGCCAACCCCACCACCACCCTGCAGAGAGTGACAGGCATTGGGGTGTGCGTTTGGGTCGTCAGGCATAACGGCCACGCCATTTCACCACACCCCACTCTGCAGAGACTGACAAGTGTCATGTGTTCCTTAGGGGTCTTTGGCCCTTATCGCACCCATTTCATTAGGAAATGCGGTGAGAGATGGGTGCGATATAGGAGAAATGGGTGAAGTTTGGGGCCGAAGGTCCAAGGCATACCTCGATGCCTCTCAGTGACTGCAGGGTGTGGAATGGTATGAGCATCAAGGCAAGAATCCCAAGTCACACCCCTGATTCCTGTCATTCTCTATAGGGTTGGGCAATTTAGTTGAAAAGCCTAATACCTCAGGCATTCGTTGGTAATTTCACTCCAAATTTTCAACATGTTTGTTTGTGACCCACCTCATGAACAGGGAATATCAGTTTGGTAGCAGCTGCTTATGCCAGTGACTATGGCATTTAGCACCACAGGTGCAAAAATATTCGAACAGGATGTAAAAAATGACAGCTGTACTCTTTCATGGGGAGGTGTAAAAATGGCTATGTTGCAAATGTGTAGTAAAAATATTTAAAAAAATGGTGAAGTCACGAGCGTACATAGAAACTGTGCAACGCACACCAGTAATATAATTATGTTGGGGATTTTTTATAGCAGATTGTCAACTCAGGCATTTTGGTGCCTCGATCATGAACAGTGTCACTGTGATTTTCTTTATCTGTGCGAACAATGATTTTCCCACAGCGACGCGCATCTCTGCACTGAAAGTGCAAACACCGCCAGCCATGTTGTGAAAAAATGGCAGCTGTACTGTTCATAAGGAAGTGTGGAAAAATGCCACTAGTGAAAATCTGGACTGAAAATATTACAAAGTCATGATCTACTCGAGGATGCGTGGAAACTACACAATGCTCTCTCGTAACACAGTCATTTCATGGACTTTGTCGCAAATTTTCAACATAGCCATTTTAAGACCTCTGCTCATGAACAGGTGTAACTGTGATTTTCTTAATCTGTCCTAAACATTGCTTCCTTTCAACCCAACACCATTATAAGCTACATGTGGAGATAACACATTTTGGGTGACATATGAAAAAGTGCAGCTGTACTGTTCATAAGGAAGTTTAATAAAATGGACATGTTGAAAATCTAGAGTGAAAATATTAAATTTGCAAACTTACGAGCATGCATAGGAACTGTAGCATACGCTCGTAAAAAAAAAGTCATTTAAGATTTTTTCACCAAATTTTCAACATAGCCATTCTAAGACCTCTGCTCATGAACAGTGTCACTGTGATTTTGTTAATGTGTCCCATACATTGAGTTTGCACACTGACTGCGCCATTGTGCGCTACATGGGCGGAAACACGTTTTGGGCAGGATGTGAAAAATGACAGCTGTACTGCTCATAAGGAGGTGTGGAAAAATGGCAATGTTGAAAATCTGGATGGAAATATTGAAAATTCGCAAACCTACGAGCGTGCGTGGGAACTGTGCAACGCACTCGTAAAACAGTCATTTTTAGGAATTCTTTCACCAAATTTTCAACATTGCCAATTTAAGATCTCTGCTCATGAACAGTGACACTGTGATTTTCTTAATGTGTCCCATACACTGAGTTCGCACTACGACTGAGCCATTGTGCGCTACATGAGCGGAAACACGTTTTGGGTGAGATGTGAAAAATGACAGCTGTACTACTCATAAGAAGGTGTGGAAAAATGGCAATGTTGAAAATCTGGAGTGGCAATATTGAAAATTCGCAAACCTATGAGCGTGCGTAGGAACTGCGCAACGCAAGCTCGTAAAACAGTCATTTTTAGGAATTTTTTCACCAAATTTTCAACATAGCCATTTCAAGACCTCTGCTCATGAACAGTGTGACTGTGATTTTCTTAATTTGTCCCGTACATTGATTTCGCACACTGACTGCGCCATTCTGCGCTACATGGGTGGAAACACATTTTAGGTGAGATGTGAAAAATGACAGCTATACTACTCATAAGGAGGTGTGGTGAAATGGCAATGTTGAAAATCTGGAGTGAAAATATTGAAATTTCGCGAACTTACGAGCCTGCATAGGAACTGCGCAATGCACACTCATTAAACAGTCATTTTTTGGAATTTTGGCACCAAATTTTCAATATAGGGGTTTTGGGCCCCCTTCTCATGAATGATGTCACTGTCATGGTGGTATTCAGGCCCAAAGGGTGATTTCACAGTCACTGCACAGTCACTGCGCGAAATCACCCTTGAGCTCGACTCTTGCCATGACAGTGACATCATTCATGAGAAGGGATCCCAAAACCCATGTTGAAAAATTGGTGCACAATCCCAAAATGGCTGAGATATGCAATAAAGTTGAAACCCCCTATCTAGCCCATTATACAGCTTACCGGCATTTCCTCAGTTAGCGGTCAGCTTTGAAAAGTGCAGGCGTGTTCCGGTCCACGAAGATCGTGTTGGCGAGTCGGAGGTAAGTATGGGGTAGAGTGGGTGTGGGGAGGCTGGTGTGCAGTGGGTGGGTGCAGGTTGTGGGGGTTGGGAGCGCACCACTGGACCGTTTTGTCTTACAGGTACAAACAATAAAAAGACATCGTGGGACCGTTTGCCATGCTGGGGTGGGCTCCCAGCGTGGCTTATGGGAGGGGCGTTCAGCCGGCGGGGATTGGGCACCCCCATCGGCAAAATGACGAAAAAAATTTAAAAACCTGCGTGGGACCCGTTTGCCACGCTGGGGTGGGCTCCCAGCATAGCACAAGGACTTTGGAGGGGGCGTTCAGCCGCCGGGGGTTTGGGCACCCCCATTGGCACAATGACTGATTGCCACGCTGAGGTGGGCTCCCAGCATGGCACCAACTACTGGGGGGGGAGGAAACAATGCAGCTCAGCCAACGGGGATTGGGCACCCCGTCAGCTATACACTGCGTGCGGGGGCATGCACGCCTGTAGCTGGGGGGGGAGCTGCGCATGAGCAGCTTCTTATCGGCTGCTCACTCCAGCGTAGCTCCCCCTTTCAACTGTGTGCCACTGCATTTTGGAGCGTGTCATAGACAGCTCCAAAATGCATTGGCTTACAGGGACCGCGCCTGCCAGCACACTGCCTGAATTGGAGGAGGAGGTGACACACCTCCGAAATCTCCGATGATGGCACTATGTTTCTTGCACATGCATGCAAGCAAACATAAAAATGCACCTGATACCATCATCTTTGCTCTTAATAAGATCAAAATGTGGGTAGGCATGAGTATTATGGATTAGGAAGATTGCTTGATGATTGAGTCCCATGCCACAGAGGTCAGTGCAAACAACAGAAAAAAAAAACTGTGGAAAACGTTTTTTTTAAAATGTCTGACGTCATCCAGGTATTACTTTGACCATGGTAGATTACTAGCAAGCTGTTCATATTTGTCAATTGTTTACTTGTTCATTAATTAAAAAAGCACATTACAAAAACATACACAAACTCAGAAATATTGAACAACTGCATTTAGATAAAATATCAGTAATTGTCAGACATACAGATAATAATACTGCACATAAAAACATCATAGTATCAGTATTGTACATCCCAATTATTGAGACATCTTATTTTCATTACTGCACCAAAACCTTTTGCAGCCCTCTGAATTATCCACTCATCCACATTAGTTAATAATATTATAAGCATAGTAGCCATATCTAAATCCACAATAGAGGTCACAATTGCACCAAGCCGAATATTCTAACCTTTGTATACCATGGCCCAGATATTCAAAAGGGTTGCGCCATGCGCAATAGGGTTGCGCCAGCGCAAGTCTGAAAACGCGCCATTCTGCGATATTCAGCAGAAGGCAGTTGCACCCCCCAAATCACGCTGAGCAATAGTGCAATGATAATGAATGTATGTGCAACTGAAGGAGGAACCATGCATAAATGGCTCAGTGCGATATTCAACAACATGCACCATGCGCAATAGGGGAGCAAGCGGAAGTTGCGTGACAGTGGAAAAGAGCTAAAATAAAAAGGAACAAGGGAGAGGTGCAAGAACGCTACAGGGGAAGGCACATGTTGCTGAACTATAGCCAGCCACACAGGCAACACACACACACACAGGGCAGGACAGGGAAAGGGCACCTGGAACCCACTGGTGCAGAGAAGGTGTGGGGAGCCACAGCCACAGCCACAGTGCAGAAGGGGGAAGTGCCACACAGCACTGAGGCCACCACAGTTAGGTGTTCCCAGTGCAGGGGAAGTAGCAGCCAGGACAGCGGGGGGAACACAGAAACAGCTGCCGGGGGGGTGAACACAAGCCAGGGACATGGCCAGTGCCACCATCCAGATGGAGGCAGTAATGAGGGGGTGAGAAGGCGGGCAGCAGGGGCGTGGCTGTGGAAGGGCCCATCGGTGGTATGCCCCTAACAGGCAGTACCGAGCCCACACCAGCTTCGAGCTGTACAGTGATACTGAGATCGTGGGCCAGTACCGCCTGAATCAAGCAATTCTGAGGTGGCTCTGTGAGCTGTGCAGTGAAGTGATGCAGGCACCCACACAATGGAGCCATGCTCTGTCAGTGGAGACTAAAGTGACAGCTTACATCTGCTTGCTCACCATGGGTACCTTCCAGAGACCAACAGGGGACACCACAGGCATAACCCAGTCGGCCGCATCACACCACCTCACCCAATTCCTCAGCGCACTGCTGCCACATGCTGCAGAGTACATCCATTTCCCCATCACACCGTCGGAGCACACAGCAAACATACAGGAGTTCCACAGGGTAGCATGTATGCCTGGCATGCTGGGGCAATACACTGCACCCATGTTGCCATCCAACACACCACCTGGCCCTGAGGGGGCCGCATATATTGATCGCAAGGGCTATTCTAGCATCAACTGCCAGGTGGTGTGCAATGCCAGGGGGCACATAATCAATGTCTGTGCCACGCTCCCTGGGGGAGAACACGATGCCTTCATCTGGCACCAGTTGGCACTGTGCCACAGATTCGAGAGTGGGGACATCCCCACTGGCCACTTAGTGGGTGAGTATGCAAACCACATGGACAAACTTAGGGCTTGGGAGGGGCATGGTCAGAGGTGACATGGGTAGTGGCCTACATGGCCCGGGGCAGGGTGATGCTGATCACCAAACTAACCTCCACCCTCTACACACAAGTGACAGTGGATACCCACTCTGTCCCTGGCTGCTCACACCATACCGGTGGCCCTCGACCCCATCGCAGCAACGCTACAATGAGGCACATGCCACCACACGTAATGTCATCGAGTGGCTTTTTGGTATGCTGAAGGCATGTTTCCATTGTCTGGACACCTCCGGCGGTGCCCTACAGTACAGCCCCTCAAAGGCCTGCAGGCTATTCCTGGCCTGTTGCATCCTGCACAACATGGCCAACGAATATGGGATAGCCATACAGGTCGAAGACGGGGACAGCGATGGGGATGATGAGGACGACGGTGACAATGGTGATGGGCAGCCCCCCCTTGGGCGACAGGACCCTCGACTGCTCTGGTTGGCACAGCTGCACCAGGACACCATCACAGAGGAGCACTTCAGCCAACCCAGGTAAGTCATGGGGCCATGTGCAACCACCAGTGGCAAAGGCACAACCCACAAACACACATGGACACACAGCAGGGGTGCATGCCATCAAGGGAAGTTGCCAGGCATGGAACCACACACACTGCCAGGGATGGGCGAGGTCTAACATGGCACGCAGTCAGACACACACACACACACACACACACACACATAGACACACACACACACACACAACTCACCAGACATGCACAAAGGGTAGGAGGCACGCCGACCCAGAATGCCACCCCCTAGCCACACACATGTCCACAGACCACCATGCCCACTGCCTGTCATTGTGCGTGTGTCAGACACTGGGCACCATTGCACATTGGCATACAGCACAATGCAAGCATCATCATGCACATGCAACTGCAGACAGCAGCCGGAAGGGTGTGCAGATGGACTGTGTGTGTGCGTGCAGGGCCGGGTACCCACCTGTGCATTGCCTGCTGCATGACACAATGCACACAGGGCAGCATCAGACAGTAGCCGCGCTGGGAGACAGATCAGTCATGCGCCACAGTGCCTCTGCTGCCTTGGATGCATGGGCAGCCCCACCGAGACCCGCCAGCAGTGACAGACTGACCACTGGCCTCATGGGGTGGCACCGATGGTCCCCAAGGGGTTCCACTGCATGAATGCGACCGTGCTTGTGCAGGGGTCTGCAGCACACCGAACATGCCTGCGCCAGGCATGCTCAGGATGCCCACAGCTGAACCCGGTGTCGACAAGGATGGTGTCGCACGATGCCAGGAATGGGAGGTAGACATTGCACTGCACGGTGTGTGCGACGCATGGGCAAATAACTGTGTGCCCACTGTGGCCATGGCAGCTGTGATTGTCTGTGTCAGCCTGTCAATGGCAGTGATCACATCCTCCCGCATCCGGTCCATTCCTGTCAGGAGCAGAGCAGTTTCTCTGCTGCGACGCTCCTCTACCTGGTGCAGAGCTGCACTCAGTGCATCCATCGCTGTCATGAGCCACATCTGCTGATTGACTGATGCTTGCAGTATGTGGGTGTGCTCATCCAAGAGGTCATCTGCCCGATCGGCATGCTGTCCCTCAGGGTGTTCGCGGCCCTGATGCTCATCACCCTTTGAGGGTGGGCGCTGCACACCAAGGCCAAGCCTGGGCATGTCCACAGGTGGTGCACTGATGCCGCCCTTGACACTGCACCCCCTTGCCCATTGGCCAACTGCTGATGCTGCCCCTCTGGCTGCCGCTTCCCAGGGCTCAATGGTGCTGCCGCAGTGGCCGCAGCAGTCCCACTGTCCTGTACACACACCAGTGCTGCCCCACTGATGCTGACAGGCACAGGCTGGGACCATGATGACACGCAGGCCTCCACAGCGGCACCACCCACAGCCATGGCCACGATGTAACCTGCTGTGTGGCCATCCTGTGGCACACATGTGTCAATGCCCATGACATTAGCGACATCATCATCGGTGACGGATCCGGCACCAGCCCGAGTGTCAGCATGCTGGCATCCGTGGATGCTGGCACGCTGGGACATGGGCAGAGCCTCCTCCGCACCTGCTCCACCAACATAAGTCTGGACATCCAGGTGGGCCCACTGTCACCCTGAGCCACGTATTCCTGTGGAGGTGGATGGTCACTCCTCCATCTCCATCTGACCGGCCTCAGTGGAGAAGCCCACCACTGCTGACCCATGCAGACACTCAGGAGCTGTAAGGGAATACAAAGTCGTGTTACTGCATGTGACCTACCCTGCCCCCCCAATAGACAGACCATGACCTACCATGCAGTGACGGACTACCACCCGTCTGGAGTCCACCACCCGGAACACCTTCAATGGTGCAATGCTGCATGCTGCCAGCAACCTTCTCCTTCTGTGGGGTCAGGTGTAGCACCTCCGGCTGTCCCCCACCTATCGCAGACCGTGCGCCCTGATGGCAGCCACCTTCTCCTTAATCCTCTGCCTGTCTGTGCCCATCTTCTTCTTGCACTCCTGCACGGAGTGCTGGTGGCTGCCATGCAGGTTTACAGCATGTTCCACCTCCTCCCATGCAGCAGCATGGGCCTGTGGTGTTCCCTGGCATCTGCTGAGAAGCGGCTCCTGGTCTAGGTAAGCCTAGAAAAGGGCATCCATCTCTGCCTTCATGAAATTTGGCCTCCTCCTCCTCCCACAACTCTGTTGTTCTTCCTCCACAACACGCTCGGTCATGATTCAGCCTGTGAGAATGACAGGTGTTACCTGTGACTGTGCAGTCCCATACATGCCCCAAAATCCACAGTCCACACTCCCAAACAGCATGCAACTCACCAAGAGACTGCAGTAACCGACTATGGCTTTGCAGCCCAATGTTGCACTTATATTGCGCAACCCATACAAATGAGGCGAGGCGCATCTTGAAGCAGATGCAAATGCAGTGACTGCGCCACTGAATGGCTGATTAGCTGATTTACATATGCCAGCTGAATATCACGCTGTTGCACTTTGCGCAATTGTGTTGAATGTGCTGAGCCAAGGGCGCAGTTCTGTGACATTCGCAGTACACACCTAACTGCGCATGCCCGGGTTGATGACACAGTCGCCTGCCATGCTGCTGATGTACTGTGCATGGGAGGCAATGCAGGGCATGGCCACCATTGTGCCACTGGCGCTACAGTGCTGTTCACCCATATGGCGCTGTGGCACTGGGGCATCGTAGGCGCACTGGGGCAACAGCACGGTAGGTCGCTACAGGAGGTGGCACACAGGCACCCAATCATGCTAGATGCATTGGGTTACAATCACGCTGTGGCTGTCCGTGCGCCAGAGACCCTTGAACCTGTGCCCGACCTTTGCCCCCTAGGTGCCATGTGTCAGGCATGGGTGCACCACTATTGTGCTGTTCGGTGACAGCGCGATAGGGAATGACAGCGCTGTACAGCGCAGTATCTGCACATGGCAGAACCGCACTGTAAACTGCCATTTTGACTTAACTGAGCAGCAGAGATGGTGTAGAGGCAAGCTGTGCAGTGGAGCCAGGTGGAGCTGGCAAACCTAGTTGCCATTGTGGAGCCACATGTTGGCCCACTATTTGGGAAGGCACCCCTGGACAGGGCCAGGAGTCAGGTGTGACAGGAGGTGGCCGATGACCTGGAGGACGCCACCAGTATGGGGCGGATGGCAGAGCAATGCCGCCACCAATATGGGGATCCGAGGCTGAGGGACCCGGACCTGCTTGCCCGCCTGTGGGCACATGCCAGGAGGGGCACGGTGCCACAGCCAGGTAGGTGCAACATCTATACACTTTTATCTTCCATACGGGTATCATGATTGCATGCATCTGGCACATGGGGGGACCATCTGGTGTTGGCCATGGTGGTGTTATCAGGGTGTGGGGTGGGTATGGCTGTGTGGGATTGCACACACATGGGGACAGGGAGACTTTGCTACAGGATTGTACTGATGTTTCTCTCTCCATGCTTGCACCTTAGGGCCAGAAGAGTGCAGGCTGGCGAGGGAAAGGAGGCGCCGCCAGGAGGACCATCAGGCCAGGAGGGCCAAAGGTTCACAGAGGTGCAGGGACCAGCCTGATGATGGTGAGTGCCTTACATCCATGATTACTATTTCATGCTTTGTAACAGGGTGGGCAGCGTGGCATGGCTACCATCCATTGACACCACTGTCATGCATGCAACTTGTTACAGTCAGCACTGTCCAGTGGCACTGCATGTCTGGGAGAGTGTGTCAATGGTGGTCCATGCATGCACTGGGCACATGGCTGTGGCACTGCCGTCACACCGCATAGCCAAGTCACTGTACGGCCATGGTGGTGCTGTGCAAGACATGGGCAGTGGGTGTCTGCAGTGGTCCACATGGCTGTGGCTGCCTGGGTAGGCAGGTCTTGTGGACATGGTCACTATGGGTGGTTGCACACACTATCACAGTGGCGTGGCACATGGCTGTATGCCATGCACAATGGGTTTGCTGCAAGGGACTGGACAGTCACACGTATTGACTCTGCTCCCTTGTCCTAGGTGGACAACACTGGATGGCCCTGGAGCAGGCCAGACAAGAGATTCTTCAGCTGGCACAGGCGTCCCTGGCAGCATTGGAGAGATTGGAGTGACATGGGATCTGGAGGAGGAGAACCCGGAGGCGCCACAGGAGTGCAGAGCAGGGCAGAGAATAGGCACTCCATGACCCCCTGACACCCATACCCCCTGGACCCACCCTCACACCCCTTCTTCCCTCTCCCATTTGTACACCCCTGCCCCATGCCTGCCCCACCTGGTTTGTGGCCCTTTCCCCCCACCCTTGTATATATTTGTAAATATGTTTCATAGTTCTTATATTTTAATACATACATTTTGCTATAACAACTGTGGTGGTCTCTGATTTGCAGTGGGCTACAGGTGCTCAGCTGCAGTGGTGTGCATGGCATCAGGGGTGGTGCATGCATGGGCGTGTGTGTGTGTGTGCAGAGGTGAACCACCTATGGTGTGGGCAGGTGGATCAGTCACTGTCCGTGGTTTGTGTGTGTATGCTGTGCACTGGATGCCTGTGTGCAGTGGTCCATGGAGCCTTCATTGTGTGCATAGCACCCCTGTCAGACCGTCCATGTCTGTGATATGCACGGTCTGCTGGCATGTCGGTGGTGGCTGCTGTGGCCAGTGCTGGGATGGGATGTGTCCTTGGGAGGGTGTGCAAGGTGCTGTACCTCTGGAGGTGGGGTCTGGGGCACACCCTGTTGCATGTGGGGTACCTCGTGTGCTGACACATGGTCGGTCTCTCAGCTGTACCTCGGGGGAAACGTGTAGGGTGGCACTGTGTATGCATCTGTTGCATCACTGTCTGCTGCCACCCGCTGCAGGGTGTCCATGGTGGGGCTGCCTTGCATGGCTCCATGGTGCACAGGGTTGCATTGTCACAGTGGGGGTGGCGGCATGCATGGGGTGTCCTGCACTGTTGGATGCTACTCCTGGGCAGGGTGTATGGGGATCATGGTGCAGGGTGTACTCTGCATTTGTGGGATGGTGTGGTACGGGGTGGTAGGCCATCCTTGTGTGCTGGTCACAGCTTGCCAGGGGGTGTGATGGGGCACCATGGCCTGGCTGTGGGTTGATGCTGGTCTCCATGGGCCAGTGGTTATTCCAGCCCTCCCCCAGTTGTGCAGTGCATGGGGTGTGGGGGGACGATGTCTGTTCTGCTGTGTGTTCCTCTGCCCATCTGTGGCATGGGTGGTGGGCCCCTGCATCCCTGGTTGTGTTGTTACATTGCTCTCCTGCTGCTGGGGGGCATCCCTGGTTGCACTATGGCACATCTGGACTGCTCAGCTGAACATCCCTTGTTGGGCTATGGTGCATCAGATATGCTCAGCTTCACCTCCCTAGTTGTGCTATGGCGCAGGTGGTGTGATATTCAGTCATCGGCCATAGGCGCATCTTGGCCTGCACAGTTTTTGAATGTCATACTTCTTGCACATGGGCGCAGTGGACTTACGCTTGCTCCTGCTGTTGTGCACTTTTTGGGTGCAGTTTGAATATCTGGGCCCATGTATATAGATTACATGTTTCTGATCTTCCTTACATCCACAGTTGCATTTACAATGTTCTTCATTTGTACAAATGTGCTTGTTATATCTGACCTGTATTACATAATTGGAAATAATTTTCATCTAAAATCTAGGTAGGCTTTCCTTTCTTCAAGTGTTGGATAATACATCCAAACAATGTATGAGCATGTCTGCAGTCAGTCATGCTGAACCAAGGTGAATATCTAGAGTTTTTTTATTGTTTCAAGCTTATTTACATTTCCAAAATGTCCAGTTTTACAGGCTATATTTTTTTTATATTTAATGCTTAGCATTATCTCACTTTTAAAATAATTGGTCAAAATATCTAGCTTGTATTTTGTTTGCCATTGTAAAAATGTCATGCAGCCAGAATGATGGCTTACATGCACATTTTTTTCCAGTATAATCTCTCCTCTGTACAACACTTTGGTAGGAGTTCTGGGGTCATATGAGTAAGAGTTAACCAGTAATTTATTTTTCTTGCATTTAGCCTAGATTCCAACCTTAATAGGCCTAGTTCAGATCATATGTATGCTGCTGGGTGCCTTATTTATACCTAACACTCATTCATAGAGGTGTTTCAAAAGTCTTTCTAATGTCTCTTTGTGGCAGGGTAGAATACAACCCTGTCCCTTTTGTTGGGGAAAGTATATAAATGCAAGGATCTGTATTCTTTCCTTTTCTGTCTCTTCTGTCTGGTTGTGCAACCAAATTTTCCTGTGAGACCTCGGACTTGATCAACCTGATCAGTCTCACAATCATTTGCCTCTCACTGTCTCTCTGTTTTCTCTTGCTTTCTGTTTTTCCTCCCTTGCATATTTAGATCTGGTAATATAAGAATATGTGCAAATCAGTATATGGAAATGAAACTGATAATGGGATCACTTTTGTTTAGAAAATATGGTGTTACTGTTAAAATGTATATATAGTTATAATTGGAGATAACTGCAAAAAGCTAGAGGTTACTTGGGTGCAAATGCCTGAGCCTTTTGCAGTTGATGTGGGGACCTCAGGAAGTTCTCAATGTTCTGTCGGGTCCTGAAATTTACAAAAGACAGGATGCTTACAAAGGACGGGGGTTGAAAAAGACTTATAAAAACAGCTAAGCTGAGCTGCAAGGGAGATTTTTTTTTTTACAAGAAAGATTTTATTTTTGCTTCTGTACATAGTTATTCTGAACTGGGTTATTTTATTTTATGTTACTGCAACTACAAATGAACACTTTTGTGGAATTTTACAACTTCTCCTGGGTTTTCTCTATGCTTCCTGACCTGTGCCGTGATGACAGATGGTTTTAGAAGTGGGATTTAAGCTGTACATAACCTAAGACAGGAGATTTGTGAGTGGGTATTGGAGCTAGTACCAGGGAAGCACAGAGGAAGGTATGGATTCTGCAGCAGCAATTCCAGGAGTGGATACCAGGAGAATGGCAGCCAAACTAGCAGCAACAGAAGTCCCATCTGAGATTGTACAGCCAGCACAAGTTATGGAAAATGAACAGGCAGTGACAGAACCTGAAAGCCTGATGGAGTTTTTCAAACTGTGGGCTATACAACAAAAAAAGACTGAGATGTAGAGAGAAAAAGAAATTCAATGATTAGAAGCATTGAGGAGAGAAGAGATGCAGTGACTGATGCAACAGATGAGAGAAGAGATGCAGTGACAGGAGTAGCGATGGCTGCATGCCTTACAAGCTGTCGAAGGCAGAAGATCTGGCACGGATCCAGACAAGCATCAAAATGCAAGCAACCTAAAGGCCATTAAACTTACAAAATTGTGTCCCTCAGATGATATTGAGGCATACCTGACAACCTTTGAAAGAGTTGTCACAGCCTGCCAGTAGCCAAAGCAGCAATGGATAATTAGACTGGTACCCTACCTGACAGGGAAAGCCCAGCTTGCAGCAGTATGGACATTGCACAGTCACAAAACTTTGACCTGGTGAAAAGTGAAATCCTGAAATGGTACGACATTTCCAGAGAGACCTACAGGGAGAGATTTCAATCTCTGAGGTACAGATCGGTTGACAATCCTCGAGAAGCTTTCACCCAACTCCAAGAACTGATGAAGTGGATCCAACCAGAGGGCAAAACAATCCCACAGATCATCAACACATTTGCCATGGAGCAATTCGTCAACATCTTGCCTACAGATGTGCAGCTGTGGGTAAAGGAACACTAAGCAAAGAATGGGGGAAAAGCTGTTTCTTTGGCTGAGGACTACCAAATGGCCAGACAGATGCCACAGCAGCGAGGTAACAGCCAAGCACTGGTAAGAAACTATTTTTCCCATTTAAATTCCAAGCCTGCTAAGAATTCTGGTGGGGTAACACATCTGTGCCAAAAGACATTATCTGCTATAACTGTAATGAGCCAGGCCATTTTGCAAGAATCTGCCATAATAAAGAGAGTGGCACTGGAGCAGATTTGTCCTTGGCAAACTGAGGCAAGTACCTAACAGATGTGAAGGTGGGGAATAAGACTGTAATGAGACTCATTGATTTGAGAAGCAGACAGACCCTAGTGCATGTTAAAGTGATGGGAAAAACACTGTGAAAAGGGACCAGGTACTGGTGTCATCTGCATCCATGGGGACACTCAATACTATCCCACCACCCAAGTGATGCTGACCATTAAGGGTGTGTTGCACCAAATGAAAGTGGGGTAGTACCAAAGTTACCTGTACCCGTGATTATCGGAAATGTCTTTCCACGATTTACTGAGTTGATTAAAGAGGGAATAAATCCTGATGTTTCAGCAGCTATGGTGACAAGAGCTCAGGCAAAGAAAATTTCAGATAATGGGGATACTTTTCCTTTCAGTGATTTTGATTTGGACTTGTTTGAGCACAGCTCCAAGATCCAGAAATCTAGGAAAGAAAGACAAAGCCTGAATAAACTGTGGCAACAAATGACTGATGAACATAAAGGGTTAAAATGTGCAAACGCTGAAACTAAATTGATAATTGATTGTGATTTTCTTTCAGAACAAGCTAACAATGTTTCTCTCCAGGGTTATTTTAAGCAGCTGGGGGTGAAACCAAAACAGGGTGGACCAATGTTTAAAAAATGTAGTGGGCTACTGTACAGAATTTGGGTTAACCTCAGACACAGGAACAGACAGAACAATTGGTTATACCACAGCAGTATAGAACAGAATTGTTACAGATAGCACATGATAATCCTATTGCTGGTCACTCAGGAAGGGATCACACCCTTGCCAGATTCCTGTGTAGACTTTACTGGCTGGGGCATCATAAAGATGTTGCTACCTATTGTAATTCCTGTGCTGAATGTCAGAAAGTAGCCCCAGTCACTAGAAAAGACAAGGTGCCCCTGGTACCCCTACCTTTAATAGATGTGTCTTTTGAGAGAATTGCAGTGGATGTGGTTGGTTCTTTAGACAAAAGTAAAAAGGGTAATAGATATATCCTGGTAGTATGTGACTATGCTACTTGATACCCAGAAGCAGTTCCAATGCGTACTGTTACAGCCCCAAGAGTGGCAGCAGAGCTTGCCAAAATTTTCAACAGAGTGGGCATACCTAAAGAAAATATTACTGATCAGGGTAGTAATTTTGTTGCTACACTGCTTAAAGAGCTGTACAGACTGCTGAGTATCACTGCCATAAGAACCTCCCCTATCCCCCTCAGACAGACGGTCTTGTTGAGCGCTTTAACGAAACCCTAAAACACATGTTAAAAAGGTTTGTAAAAGGGGAAGGGAACGATTGGGACCATTACTTGCCTTACCTACTTTTTTGCTTACAGAGAAGTGCTAGAGGCATCAACAGGGTTTTCGCCATTTGAAATGTTGTATGGTAGGCAGCCAAGAGGGTCACTGGATGTGATAAAAGAAACATGGAAAGATAACCCCACTCAGAAACAATCTATATCTTCGTATATGTGTGCCCTAAGAAAGAAACTGGCAAAATATGTTGAAATTGCCCATAGTAATCAGGAAGAGGCTCAAAACCAGCAGAAGGTATATTATGACCATGGGGTAAAAGAAAACATTTTCTAGCCAGGGGAAAAGGTTTTGCTAATGTTACCCACAACAGAAAATAAGTTTTTAATGAAGTGGCAAGGGCCACACAAGGTTCTTAGATGTACTGACACTTAACTATGAGATTATGACCCCTGACAGAAAAAATCCTTCTAAGACACACCATGCTAACCTCCTCAAGAAATGGGTTAAAAAAATGCCAAAAGCTGTCTTGCTAGTTTTACCAGAAAGTGATAAGGAAGATATTGATGTAGCTTATGATAGACTAGAACAAACTGTAAATGTTGATGCTGTAAAGGTGAATGTTTCCTTAACCTCAGAACAACTGCAGACATTCATAATGTGCTAATGACATTTAACAGTACTTTTACCATGGTACCAGGCCGAGCAAAAGAGGTTGAGCACGTAATAGTGACAAAGAATGCTCGTCCTATTTGGCAAAATTCATACAGATTGCCAGAGAGGTTAAAAGCTGATGTGGTTAAGGAAATACAAAAAATGAAAGAACTGGGTATCATTGAGGAGTCGAGGAGTGCTTAGTCATCTCCCACGGTAATTGTAAACAAAAAAGAAGGGGGTGTTAGAATATGCATTGATTTCAGGAAACTTAATCAAGTGGCAGAATTTGACAGTTATCCTATGCCCAGAATAGATGATTTGGTGGGCAGGCTGAGGAGTGCAAAGTACATTAGTACTCTTGATCTCTCGAATGGTTACTGGCAAATACTTTTAGCTAAAGAATCCAGACATAAAACTGCACTTGCCACCCCTATAGGATTCTATCAGTTCATCTCCATGCTCTTTGGTTTACATGGTGCACCAGCTACATTCCAGTGGTGCATGGATATAATTTTATCCCCTCACACTAGTTATTGTGCTACCTAGATGATCTTGTGTTGTACAGTCCAGACTGTAAAAATCATGTGGAACACCTACGAGCAGTTATCCAAACTATCAAAAATGCAGGTCTGACAATTAATTCTACTAAATGTGCATTGGCATACAGGAAACTAGATATTTGGGCTACGTGTTGGGAAATGGAGAAGTCAAACCAGAGATTTCTAAAATAGAAGTTGTAGCTAACAACCCTGTACCTAATACAAAGAAACATGTCAGGTCATTTTTTAGGGCTGGCTGGTTATTATTGGAGATTTGTTCCCAATGTTGCTGAGTTAGCTACTCCCCTTACTGAACTCATGACAAAACGGTACCTAAATAATATGAAATGGACCCCAGAGTATGATGAAACTTTTCAAGCCATAAAGGTTGCATTATGTTCAGTACCTGATTTAAAAATCCCAGACTTTGAGAAACCATTTCTGCTACATACAGATGCATCTGAGGTAGGCCTAGGTACAGTCCTAAACCAAAATATGAATGGGAAAGAACATCCTATTCTGTATATAAGTAGGAAATTGCATGACAGAGAGGAAAGGTACTCCACTATCGAAAAGGAGTGCTTAGCAGCAAAGTGGTCCATGAAGTCCCTCAAATTTTATTTGCTAGGAACTGGTTTTGTTCTTGTAACTGATTACAATCCTCTCTGCTGGCTTAGCCAGATGAAAGTTAAAAATTCCAGAATCACACACTGGTACCTGGCACTGCAGACATTTAAATTCTCTGATTCACAAATCTGGTAAAGAGAATAGTAATGCTGATTTTCTGCCAAGATATGGATCAGGAATTGAGGGTTCTGATGGTTAAAAAAAACTAACATATGGGTTTGAACTGTACTTTCTGCTGTTCTTTTAAAAAAATGGATGCAAATGTACTTAATTTCTGAAAGTAGAAAATGTTATTAGAGAATAGAACATTCTGGAAACCTGTTTAATACGACAGGTTCCCTCTTAAAGAGGGTGGTATATGTGGCAGGGTAGAATAGAACCCCGTCCCTTTTGTTGGAGAATGTGTGCAAATGCAAGGATCTGTATTTTTTCCTTTTCTGTCTCTTCTGTCTGGTTGCGCAACCAAATTTTCCTGTGAGACCTCGGACTTGATCAACCTGACTAGTTTCACAATCTTTTGCCTCTCACTGCCTCTCTCTTTTCTCTTGCTTTCTGTTTTTCCTCCCTTGCATATTTAGATCTAGTTATATAAGAATATGTGCAAATCAATATATGGAAATGAAACTGATAATGGGAATTTGTTTAGAAAATATGGTGTTACTGTTGAAATGTATATATATTTATAATTGGAGATAACTGTAAAAAGCTAGAAGTTACTTGGGTGCAAATGCCTGAGCCTTTCTGCAGTGTCTGTGGGAACCTCAGGAAGTTTTCAATGTTCTGGCAGCTCCTAAAATTTACAAAGGACAGGATGCTTGCAAAGGATGAGGGTCGAAAAAGACTTATAAAAACAGCTAAGCTGAGCTGCAAGGGAGATTTTTTTTTACAAGAAAGATTTCATTTTTGCTTCTGTACATAGTTAATCTGAACAGGTTTATTTTATTTTATGTCACTGCAACTACAAATAAACACTTCTGTGGAATTTTACCACTGCTTCTGGGTTTTTCCTATGCTTCCTGACCTGTGCCTCGATGACACTCTTTATCTATAACAGACCAAATCTGTCCTGTGTGTAATGCTTGGGCCTTGTATTTTGCCTTAGGAGCTGCAATGAGTGGGTTAATGCTATTTCCACCAAATTCATAATTAAACATTCTGTACCCCAGTAGTTTGTTTTATTTTCCTAAGTCCCCAAGGCTTTTTTTGACATGACTAGTCCATTTACGATTGGTAGAGTAGGCTACATCAGTATATACAAAAGTTTCAACAGTTTCTAGCTTCTTCTCTCTAAGTTTCCATTTCTGAGATACTTTGTTAAATCCACATATCATTACATGACTTTTTTCAGGTATCAGAGGGTGGTGGTAAATGGAGTACAATCTGGGAAGGTGGGTGACCAGTGGGGTACCTCAGGGATCAGTACTAGGACCAGTACTGTTCAATGTCTTCATTAGGGAAATTGTAGAGGGGCTGGAAGGAAAGCTCTGCCTGTTTGCAGATGACACCAAGATCTGCAACAGGGTGGATAATCCAGAAGGGGTGCAGAAAATGAAGAGGGACCTGGAGAAGCTTGAAAGATGGTCAGAGATGTGGCAACTGAGGTTTAATGTGAAGAAGTGCAAAATAATGCACCTGTGTAGAGGGGACCCTGGGGAGAGCTACAGGTTGGGGGGAGAAGAGCTGACTGTCATGAAGGAGGAAAGGGACGTAGCGGTTATCATCTCTGATGACCTTAAAGTATCAAAGCAGTGTACAAAGGCAACATAGAGGGCCAGAGGTATGCTGGGGTGCATAGGCAGAGGTATCACTAGCAGGGGGAGGGAGGTGGTGATGCCATTGTATAAAACATTGGTAAGGCCTGACCTGGAGTACTGCATGCAGTTCTGGAGACCACACCTGTGCAAGGATATAGATAAGGTGGAGACTATCCAGAGAAGGGCAACAAAGATGGTGCAGGGCTTACACCACAAAACATATGAGGAAAGACTAAGGTACCGCAATATGTACTGTACTCAATGCAGGAGAGGAGACAGTGGGGGGACATGATTGAAACTTTCAAGTACCTTAAGGGCATAAATAAGGTACAGGCAGGGGAGCTTTTCCAATGTAGAAAAAGTATTAGAACAAGGGGGCAAACTGGAGAGGGGGTAGATTAAGAGGTAATGTGAGGAGGTGTTTCTACACAGAAAGGGTAGTCAACACATGGAATAGTATACCAAAGGAGGTAGTGGGGGCAAGCACAGTGGAGGGGTTTAAGCATGCTTGGGACAGGCACAAGGGAAGCCTGAGTGAGGAGGGAGTGATGACAAGCCATTGATCACATAGGATTAGTGGCCGCATACAATGCATAGGGCCTACGGGCAGACTGGATGGGCCTAACAGTCCTTATCTGCTAACAATTTCTATGTATTAATTATTAGCTTCATTTCTTTGGCACAGCTATTCAACTTATCCAGCCTCATTTGCTACTCTTTGTTTGTTAGAACAAACTTCACCAGAACATCCACAAATGCCAGTGCAGGGCATACAATAGAGTCAATTATAGGTGAGGCCATTGTTACATTTCCCAGTACCACTAGTAACTGATTGATATACAGTATATGAAAATTAGTGTAGGGGCCAGAACATAGCCCTGTATGACATATCCATTAGTTGAGAATGTGCTAGAGAACAGCCTGCCTGATGTCTGTACATATCTCTGCCCATGTACTGGAAAACAGGTGCTTAATTTTCTATCTGCCCTGAGATTGGTGCAAGATGCACCAATCAATAGCTGCAGCAAACTCTGGGTGTGTTAGGGAGCTACACCCTCTGCTAAAAAAACTGGTGGTCCCTACACCAAAGTCCCAAGAGCTGCTGTAGCCACAGGTTAGCGACAGACATTTGGCACACCTGAGGGGTTTGACAGAGGATCTCATTAAGCCACATTACCTGGCACAACCCAAGAGGAGCCATGGAGGTGGGGGGTTAATATGCCTGGAAGTTGGGAATTACAGGCAGAGGGAGAAATGGGGGTGCCATAGGGGGTGACAAAGGCATGGCAGTAGTATGAGGGTTCTGAGGTGGCACCCGCATGAGGTGCCATGCTGTTTGGGACAGAGTCAATTGGCCTTGGTAGAGGGGGTTGTCATGCAGCCAGCAGCGATGCCATATTCCTTGAGGCAGAGCTGATTGGCCTGGGTAGAGGGGGGGTTGACATTAATACACCATGACCCAGACCCCAGGTGGCAACATCCCTGGCACCTGCTCCAGAGGAACCACAATCCCTGGCAGTGTAGTCAGGTATCAGCATGCCACCATGCAGGGGGCTGTGTACCAGGGAAATGTTGCAGTGCCCGGGGAACATACCTGTCCACTGACTGCACCTTGCAACCTGCATCCACTGCTGCCTGCTACATGTAGAAGACTGTGGCTTCTCTGGGGCAGGTGCCAGGGCTGTTGCCACCTGAGGTATGGGTCATGGTGCATTAATGCCAACCCCCCACCCAGGACAATCAGCTCTGCCCCAAGGAATATGGCACCTCTGCTGACTGCCACCTCAGACCCTCACACAGCTGCCATGCTCCCATCACCCCCACTGCTCCCTCTGCCAATGGTCCCTAACTTCCAGGTTCCCCCACAGTCACCACCCTCCAAAGCAGTGGCACAAGTCCCTTTGACCAGCTTCTGTCTGGTCTAAACTCAACCCCCTCTTGCTACCATGGTGGGGCTTCTAAAATCCCAAATAAGGAGATGGTATAGCCCCACCATGGTGCAAGCCCAAATGCCACCTAGCACAATGGCATTTCTGCCACAAGGGTGGCTTTGGCACAGCATCCCAATTTTGACACAGCCTGCATTTGAAAATCAGGATTGCTGTAAACATTGGTGCAAGGTACCACTTCCGCCAAATCCTAATGGCACAGATACCTTGCACCAAATCTCTCTCTTTTAAAATCAAGCCCCAGATCTCTCATAAGTACCTTCAGGGTTACATCTGTACTCCTTTTCAGCTTATTGCAGTATTTAAAACAATATGCCTTTAGGAATTTGCCTATGATCAGCATCTTAAGTTTATGTGTGCCTGTGCCTTTTGTGCATCTGGGAATAGTCATGCAGTGTTTGTTTTTCTTTAATCTTGGGGGCTCATTTTTCTTGTGAGCTGGCTAATGCTTTTTCTGGCAATAGTTTGCAGTACAATACAGTTTGTCCACTTTGTAAATTTGATCTGGACATAACCCTTCCTTAACCATGATGAGAGTAAGCCTGTGTAGGAAAGGACCAATGGTGTCCCAATTTTATGAAAGCAACTGGACAGCTATTAATAACTGCAGAATCCCATGCTGGGATTTGAATTGGTCATGCCATCCTTCACTTGTTGTAAAGGCATTGTCTTCTCCATTTTAGTTTCTATGAAACTGCATATCTTTCTCTATTAGAAACAGCCCCTAAAATTGATGTTTTGGGGGGGGATCTTTATGAAGCAAAGATACAGAACATGATCCAATCACTCAGCATGTCACTTATTCATTGTTCTGCAGTTTTCTGGGCCCTCATCATTAGACACCATCCAAGCAGTGAACTCCAAACCTTTTTATAGATTTTTTTATTGTCTGACACACAAAACTCACTTATGGAGAGTGTCTAGCAATGTTCATTGCTTACTCGCCATGCTCAAGGTAGTTCAAAATCCTGAACATTTGTGATATGTCAAGGATGCAGCATTTTTTTTTACTAATTTTGATCTCTAAACATGTTTTTTTTTTCTGAAATATGGAAGGGACAATGAGGATTGGCTGTGCCTGTGGTTAATGAGTCACTGAGATAAATGGTAGGCAGATTAAGTGCTTAGCAAATGTAATATGATGTCAATCATTAATTACTTTCAGACATTAATTAGCTGTGAAAAGCAGGGGATGGTTGTTTGACTTGGATAATCCAAAGAGTCCCATAAATGGGGTCTGTATAATCAAGGTTATATTGTAACTTTTTTAAAAAAACAATTTATTGATTGTATTCAGAAATGGGAGTTCCAGCTGCATGTTTGTGTCCTTTATATTTTATATTTTTGTTTTCCTTTTAGTTTAGTTCCAATACTACTTATAATGTCCATGAGTTGCTATCAATTGTGGCAAGCTATACATTTGCTTGACTAGATTACAGATTTATTTTGATGCACAATATGGTGATAAAATATTCAAGTTAGGATGCACATATTGACAAACTTTCAAATTTGACACTAATCTCTGATATATATATTTTGATTTACAGGTGAAGCATACATTTCATGTTTATGTTAAGACTGAATGATGAATTATATTTCTGCATTAAGGCCCGGATATTCAAAAGGGTTGCGCCATGCACAACAGGGTTGCGCATGCGCAAGTCCAAATATGCGCCATTTTGCGATATTCAGAAGGAGGCAGTTGCGCCACGAAACATGCTGGTAACAAGCGCAATGAAAATAAAGGCATAACCGGAAGGGGTGGATCCATGTATAAAGGCGCAATGCGATGTTCAAAGACTTCTTGATGCACAATAAGCGCACAACCGGAAATTACGCACTAGTGGAAATGAGCCAAAATAAAAGGCTCAAGGAAGCGGCGCAAGAACGCACAAGGCTGCCAAGTGGGGGAGAGAGAGAGAGAGAGAGACAGACAGACAGACAGCAGACAGGCTAGGGCAGGCAAGGAAGCGTGAGCCATAGGGCTGTAGAGACCAGCGGGGGTGCCGGTGCAGTGGAAGTAAGCAGTGAGGACAGCGGGGTAACACAGCAACAGCAGCCAGGGGGTCAGAAGCCAGGGAGATGGACAGTGGCAGCTTCCACATGGAAGCTGTAATGAGGGTGAGAATGCATGCTGCAGGGCGTGGCCATGGAGCGTCCCGTCGTGAATATGCCCCCAACAAACGAGTACCGTGCCGCATCAGCTTTGAGCTGTACACAGATGGAGAGATCGTGGGCCGGTACTGCCTGAACAGGGCAATACTGAGACGGCTCTGTGAGCTGTGCAGTGATGTGATGCAGGCACCCTCACGACAGAGTCATGCTCTGTCGGTGGAGACCAAGGTGACAGCCTGCATGTGCCTGCTCGCCACGGGCACCTTCCAGAGGCCAACAGGGGACACCACAGGCATCACACAGTCGGCCATGTCACACATCCTCACCCAGTTCCTCAGCGCACTGCTGCCACATGCTGCGGAGTACATCCATTTCCCCAGCACCGCGGCAGAGCGTACAGCAAACATGCAGGAGTTCCACAGGGTAGCACGTATGCCTGGCGTGCTAGGAGCCATAGACTGCACCCATGTGGCCATTCGCACGCCACCTGGCCCCGATGGGCTCACATATAGGAACAGAAAGGGCTTCTCCAGTGTCAACTGCCAGGTGGTGTGTGATGCCACTGGGCGCATAATCAATGTCTGTGCCACACACCTGGTGGAGCACATGATGCCTTCATATGGTATCAGTCCACACTGTGCCATCGATTCGAGAGTGGGGACATCCCCACAGGACATCTAGTGGGTGAGTACACGTGTATGGAATGCAAACTCGGGGCAAGGATGGGAATGCCACAGGTGCCATGGTAGTGGCACACAGGGATATGGGAAATATGGACCTGAACATGAGACTGATCTCCACTATCTCCACACAGGTGACAGCGGATACCCACTCCATCCCTGGCTGCTCACACCGTACCAGTGCCCCATAACCCCATCGCAGCAATGCTATAATGAGGCACATGTTTCCACAAGCAACATCATAGAGTGGGTGTTTTGGATGCTCAAGGCACGCTTCCGATGCCTAGACACCTCCGGCGGTGCCCTACAGTACAGCCCCCAAAAGGCCTGTGGGATATTCCTGGCCTGTTGCATCCTGCACAACATGGCCAAAGACCATGGGATAGCTGTACAGGTTGAAGAGGGGGACAGCGATGTGGACGCCAGTGGCGCCGGTGTTGATGGTGATGAGCAGCCCCCCTAGGACGGCGGGACCCCCGACTGATCAGGCAGGCCCAGCTGCACCGGGACACCATCACAGAGGAGCACTATGCAGAACACAGGTAAGTCAAGGGGACATGTGCAACCAACACTGTCCATGCGCAAACCACAGGCACACAGGGGAACACACCAAGGGTGCATGACGGTCAGGGGAGTGGAAGGGTCCAGGCATACAAACACACCATCAGGGAGGGGTGAGCACTCATATGGACACACACACCAGGCACAGAGCATACATGGGCAGATGCACAGCACAGCAGAACCGACATTGCTAACACACAGCACCACTGACCACCCCCACCACCTGTACTGTCCAAGTACATGTGTCAGATGCTGGGCACCCTTGCACCTTGGTGTACAATGCAGGCATCATCATGCACACGCACCTGTGGACAGCAGTTGGGAGGGTGTGCAGGTGGTCCGTATGCCGTCGTGGTGAGCAGAGCACCCAGCAGTGCACTGCCCACCATGACACACATTGCACACATGGCAGTACCAGACAGGGCCCGCACTGGGAGACAGCTCAGTCATGTAGCACTGTCCCATGGCCACCGCGGATGCGTGGGCAGCCCCGCCATGACCCAACAGCACTGGCAGGCTGAGCAGGGGCCACATGGGGTGGCACTGTTGCACCACCAGGGGTCCCACTGCGCGAACGTGACCTTGCCCGCACAGGGGTCTGCAGCATGCCGAACAAACCTGCACCAGGGGTGCTCGAGATGGCCACAGCAGAACCCGACATCGACAGGCCTGGTGTCGCACGACACCGGGAATGGGGAGTGGAGAGTGAACTGTGTGGGGCGTGCGGCACAGGGGCACCTGACTGTGTGCCCAATGCGTCCACAACAGAGACCACTGCCTGGGTCAGCCTGTCAATGGCGGCGGTCACATCCGTCCGCATACGAACCAGCTCTGCACGATCCAGAGCACACTCCCTGCTGTGCTGCTCCACAGCCACAGACAGTGCCTCCACAGACATTGCAACCTGCCTCTGCAGCTGTACTGATTCCTGCAGCAGGCGGGTGTGCTCGTCCAATGGGTACTGTGCCCCAACGGCATCCTGTCCCCCAGGGTGTGGAAGGTCCTGATGCACAACACCCCTTGAGGGTGGGTGCTGTTTGCCAGGACCAGGAATTGGCAGATCAAAGGGCGGCAGACATGTGCCACCGCTTGACACTGTACCCCCAGACCTGGTGGGTGACTGCTGCTGCTGCCCCACCAACTGCTGTGCCCCAGGGTCCACTCGTTCCACCGCTGTGCTGCAACAGTGCCAGACACCTGCATAGCCACCGGTGCTGCCCCACCGGTGCTGACAGGCACAACCTGGGACTGTGCCAGCATGCTGGTACACAAGTTGGAACCAGAAAGGCCTAGGGGCACGTGCTGGCCTGCTGTGTGTCCGTCATGGGACACACACCTATCACTGCCCATTGCAGTCCTTGCATCATCAATGGTGCAGGTACATGCTACAGCCATAGTCACAGCGTGCTGGCATGCTTGCATGCCAGACTGCTGAGACACAGGCTGTGCACCCCCTGCACCCGAATCACCGACACCAGAGTTGGCGGCCCAGCGTGCATGCTGCTGCAGTGCCTGCTGGCTGGTGATAGAGGTGGATGGACCCTCCTCCATGTCCAGCAGGCCATCATCACTGCCTGGACCCACCACCACCGTCTCCTGAAGACGAACAGGATCTGTAACAGAAAGAGAGTACATGTCAGTGCATGTGAACAACCTTCCCCCCACACCCCCCAACACCACCACCATGTCATACCGTGCAGTGATGGGCTTCCACCTGTCTGGAATCCACCTCCTGGTATGCCCTCAATAGCGCTCTGCTGCATTGATGCAACCAGTGTCTCCTCAGCCCGGGGTCAGCTCCAACACCACTGGTGGGCCTCCGCCAGTGCCAGCACATGCCGCCCTGAAGGCTGCCACCTTCTCCTTCAACCTCCTGCGTTGTGTCCCCATCTTCTTCTTGCATTCCTGCATGGAGCGCTGGTGGCTTCTGTGCAGGTTCACGGCCCGAGCTACCCCCTCCCATGCAGCCGCACGGGACTGAGGGTGCCCTCCGTCCACTCAGTACTGGCTCCTCATCCAGGTAGGCCTGGAAGAGGCCTCTGTCTCTGCTGGGGTAAAGTTGGGCCCTCCCCCCACCGCCCTCAACCTCACCTTGGCTCTGCTCGGTCATGGCGATCTGTATGGGGGCAAGTGGACACCGGTCACTGTGCAGTCTACAGCATTTTCCCATGACCATTGTCCAGAACATCACACAGCATGCAACTCACCTCTCACCTGCAGTAACCGAATCTGGCCAGCGCAGCCCAATGTCGCACATTTATAGAGCAATGCATGCAAATTAGGAGTGGAGCAACTATAATGACATGCAAATTGCACCACTGCGCCTTTGAATGGCTGATCAGATGATTTGCATGTGTCGGCTGAATATCGCGAATTTGCACTTTGTGCAATACAGTTGAGTCAGCTGAGCCAATGGCGCAGATCTGTGACTGTGTGGTACACTGCATTGCGCATGCCCAGATAGCTTACGCAGGCATCTGCTGCGCTGCTGACGTGCTGTGCGCGATCAGCAATTCAGGCCATGGCCACCATTGTGCCAGTGGCACTACAGCACTGGGCACTATATGGTGCTGTGGCACTACTGCGCAATAGTCCACTGTGGCACTGGTACGCAGCTGGTCGGTCGCGCAGGATGTGTATACGTCAGATGGCGCTGTGCCTGGCCTTGTGTCATTGCCCATGACCTTGTGTCCGACCTTTGCCCCCTGGCCCTGTTCGGCTGCCATGTGTACAGCCCTATTGCGCTGTCTGGTGACAGCGCTATGTGAAGTGACGGCGCTGTTTGAACAGCGCGATTGGAACCTGTGGTGATCTATTGCGCAACATCTCCACGTGGGGTTACGGTGCAGCGGGTGCCATATTGCCTGCTGTAAAGTTGGTACCATGGCTCACAGAAGAGCAGTTCAGTGGAGCCCAGTCGAACTGGCCAACTTGGTGGCCCTAGTGGAGCCCCACTATGGGGCACTTTATGGTGAGGTGCCCCTCACCATTGCCAGGATGCAGGTGTAGCAGCAAGTGGCCACTGACCTGGTGGCGGTCACTGGACTGTGCCGGTCAGTTGAGCAGTGCCGGCACCGGTACGGTGACCTCCGCCAGAGGGATCCGGATCTTCTTGATCAGCTGCGGTCACGTGCCAGGTGGGGCATGGTGCCTAGGCCAGGTGGGTGTACCATCTATGCACCTGTATTCTCTGTAGGGGTGTGAGTGTGTTTTGGTGGCTGTGCATAGGTGATGGCTCTGCCATGGTTGGCTGTGTCAGTGTGTGCAGGTGTGAGATGCATGGGTCTGGCTGTGTGGGCAGGCACTCTCACTGGGGCAGGGGGCAGTCTGCTTTGGAGTCTCACTGATGTTTGTCTCAACATATGTCTCCCACAGGCCGGGATGTGAGGATGCAGGCACGGGGTGAGGAGGACCGTGCCAGGGCCCCGGTGCCGGTGGGTGTTGCACCCCAGCAGCAGCAGCAGCATCAGCGACAGACCCAGCTGCTTGAGGAGTGTGAGTATCATTACTTCATGGATGCTATTGCATGCTGGGGGCAAGACCACCAGCCATGCACAACACAACCATGCAGGAAAGGGGAGGTCATAATTCCACTATACAAGACACTAGTGAGGCCCCACCTGGAGTACAGTGTACAGTTCTGGAGACCATACCTACGTAAGGACATAGACTGGGTAGAGAAGGTTCAGAGGAGGGCAACAAAGATGGTGCATGGATTGCATCACAAGTCCGATGAAGACAGATTGAAGGAACTGAACATGTACTCCCCGGAGAAGAGGAGGGAGTGAGGGGATATGATAGAGACATACAAGTATCTTACAGGGAGGAACAGGGTGCAGGAAAACACTATTTTTAAGCAAAAAAGATGTTCCAGGACTAGAGGGCATGGGATGAAGTTGGAGGGAGGATGATTCAGAGGAAACATGAGAAAGAATTTCTTCACAGAACGGGTGGTGGACAAGTGGAACACCCTGCCAGAGGAAGTGGTGGGGACTGAAACAATCACGGGATTTAAGAATGCATGGGATAGACATAAAGGAATTCTGGAGGTCAGGGGTAAGGTGCAACAGACTTATAGGAAAACAAAGTGAACTTACAAGCTCAAATGGCCAGACTGGGTGGGCCATAGGCCCTTATCTGCCAACACTGTCTATGTATCTATGTATGTATGCACGACACAGGTGACATGCATCACTGTCCAGTATCACAGCACGTCTGTGTATGCGTCACTGGTGGTCCATGCATGCACTGGGCACATAGCTGTGTAACTGGCATCGCACCACGTTGCCACGTCACTTGACAGCCTTGTTTGTGCTGTGATGGACATGGGCAGTGTGTGTGTGCAGTGGTGCACATAGCTGGTGCCGCCTGTTTGTGATGGCCATGTGCATGTTCACTGTGGGCGGGTGCATGCCATCACAGCTGTGGGACATTGGGCTATATGGCTTGCAGGTTGGGTGGTGTTCAGGGTTGTGGTCAGTCAGAGCCATTGAATGTGTTCCCATTTTCCTAGGCCTCAAAGTTCTCCGGAGGATACATAAGGACATACGGGGCCTGACACAGGTGTCCCTGGATAACCAGGCCATCCTGGAGTCCATTAGAAGACATGGCCTGCGGAGGAGGCATCACAGGGGACAGGGGACAGTGGAACCAGGCACAGGATGACCAGCCAGCTGGGCCTTAGGCCACAATACCCTTCCCACTTCTCCCATCCCTACCACCCTGCCTTCCCTCTCCAAGTTGTTCATCCCTACCCCTTGAACACCCCTACCTTGTACCCGTCCCCCCCTTGTAAATAGTTCTTGTTTATTGTTTTGTTATTTACTATTTGAAAATTTGAAAATACATATTTATATTTTGATATGAATACTGTGTTGGTCTCTGATTTGCAGCTGGCTATGGGTGCTCAGTTGCAGTGGTGTACATGCCATCTGGGGTGGTATGGTCCTGGGTGTGTGTGTGTGTGTGCATGGGGAGGTATCTCCGGCATGGCAATGACTTTCTGTTGGTCTTGCAGTCTGCTGCCACCCACTGCTGGGTGCACAGGGTGTGTCTGGCTTGTATGCTTCTCTGCTGCATGGGGTTGACGTGTGCTGGGGGGGATGCATGGTTTCCTGCAGTGCCAGTCACTGCACATGGGTGGTGTCTTGGGGTCATGGTGCAGGGTGTGCTGTGCATACGGGGGGCTGATGTGCACTGTGGTTGTCAACCCCCTGTGTGTGGCAGTCTCAGCCTGCCAGTGGTTGTGCTGGGGTGTCATGGCTCTGCTGTGCTTTGTTGGCTTGTCCCCATGAGCCAGTAGATCATCCGTCACACCCCCAGTGATGCTGTGCTTGGGGTGTGCAGGTGTCTTGTTGGTTCTGCAGTGTGGTCCTGTGCCCATGTGTGGCATGGCTAGCGGTGGGCCCCAGCCTGCCTCCCTGGATGTGCGGTTCCATTGCTCTGGGGAGGGGGGGGCACCTCTGGACTGCTCAGCTGGGCTGCCCTGGTTGCACCATAGCGCAACATTTCAGCTCAGCTTCTCCTTCCTGGTTGTGCTATGGCACATTATGTATGATATTCAGACGTTGGTTGCTTGCGCAATTTGTTCTGCTCCATGTTTGAATATCGCACCTGTTGCGCATACGCGCAATTGGTTTGTGCTAGCTCCTGCTGTTGAGCACATTTGGGTGCAGTTTGAATATCCGGCCCTAAGAGTTTAGATTCATTTCAGAGTATACCATGCCTCAGCATTTTTAACTTTCTATTCATAGTTTTAATTAAGTATTTCTATTTAGTTGTTTAACCAGATATAGCACACTAAGCTGAAAACTTTTTTACAGGAGCGACCTGGGAGCACAAGGAGGTTAAGTGACTTGCTCAGGGTCACACAGTATTCAAGTGGAAGCTGTGGGATTCAAACCCAGGTCTGGTCTGCTGGATGTTACCAAATTTGCAGTTCAGAGCCTTAGACCACTGCGCTATACTGCCTCCAAAATAATAGTGATAACATTATTAGTATGGGGTAACTGTATCTGTTAGCCAACATTGTAATATTGATACTTGTGGCTTTTGTCTTTAGGATGAATTTCTGATATATTTTCACAACTTATAATGATTTAAGATTATTTTAAGGTTGAAGCTGTGATGAGGAATTATGCTACTGCATTAAGAGTTCAGATTAACTTTAGAGTGAATTGTGCCTCTGCATTTTTAACTTTTTACACATAGTTTCCATTAAATATTTCTAATAGCACTGTGAACCTTTAAACCAGTTAACTATATACGTGACCCAGCAATGTAATACAGTTGGTATTAGTAGCTTGTGCCTTTAAGGCCAATTCATTTGTTATGTCGTTACTTTGCTGCTCAACACTCCTGAAAAAGCATAGTTAAATGCAAGAAGTTGAAACTTTTTGTGTTTGAGACTGTCAAATTAATTTGGCACTTTTTGCCCATTATTGCACATAATAAAGGACTGTTTTCAATATCAATGAGGTTGGAGTTTTCTCATGCAAGAGTACTGGGAGGCGACTGCTGGATACCTTAGGCTTTCATTTTCAATATCCTCTATCTCTCTTAAGTCACATGAGCATAATTAAGCAATAATGTGTGACAGGGTTTGTGTTGTGCTGGGATAATGACACATCTTGTGTGGTTGGGCTGGAAACCAAAGGATGAGTGCATCCAACATCAAGGTGTGTTGTTATCTCAGCCCAGCACACACTGTAAAGTGCACTATTGCAATTATAAAATGGCTCATTTTAAAAAAAAAAGATTAAAACATTTATAAAAACTACAGATGTCCGTCATTATTTCAATGGGTAGGCATACCTGAAAAAAAAAAAGTACTGATTTTTTGTTTTTCCCAGTAGGTAGAGCTGCTGTGGTGTTACTGTGGCTCTGCCCTCCCCCCATCTTCTTTCCATGGTTCTCAAATCATGTTGTTTGCCCTAGCTTCTGTGTCCCCCTGCATTTCTCAGTATGTGTGTTGCCATATTAGCTTACACTCTCTTTCTCTCTCGCTGTCTTTTGCATTTTGCTTTGCCTCTCTCTGTTTTGCTTGCTGTGAAGTTGGAAAGTCACATGCGCCCCCCCCCCCCATTAAGATCATGGTCTCATTCGAGTCTGCCTGTGGTTCTCCAGCTACAGATGGCATGTGTTTTGTACAAGGAGAAGAAAAGAAGCTGAAAATTAAGAGAAGCCATGAGTAAGAAGTAAAGAAAAGTAAGAAGTATAGCAAAGGAAAGCCTTGTGCAATGGAAGCATAGTGTGCCTTTGAACATGAGCTCAGCCTATTTTGGGTAGGCGAGGAAAGCAGAACGGAGCGAGGAAAGCTGAAGTTGATCATAGTGACAGCTTCTTAACAATGCTCACTCTAGTTTAAAAGATGAAGAGTGGGAATTTAAATTTTTGTGTTTGTGTCAGGGTGGGCACATTTCATTTATATAAAAGTTATTTTGGACAGTTTTGTAACAGTGGCAAGTAGGGATTTCTTTTTTAGCAATTATAAAAGTGCTTTCAAAAGCTACAGCAGGCATGCCAAATATAGAAAACTTGAGCATGGGCTGTGGATTGGCTTCTGTGACATTTAATGTGGTTTTGTGTGTGCTGGGACTATTACCGTGATGTTGTACTGGGATAACATCAAGAGTCTTCTCTCAAAATGACCAATCAGAGACCAGGGATTTGTCTTGCCATTTTATAACCTCTCATTATATTGTATGTCCCTCTATCTCCATATTATTACTGCAGTCTCATGTACTTATATAGAGAATCTTGTCATGGTGTTAGAAGCATTTAAATTTTTTTATTATGCCCAACTGCTTTTCTAAACAAAGTTCTGATTTATATTTTAAATATCTTGACACTAGTATATTCTTATTATTTCAATGTCAGCTTGCTTCTTTTGACACTTGTCTAAAGAAAAGCCAGGTAATACCTAAACCATTTTAGATAATAGAGTCATGATCACCTGAAGTTACTTAAAAGTCACACCATTTGGCGAAAATCCAAATTCTTTATCCCAACAAAAGCGTAGAAGTGTTGATGAATTTAATTAGCTGAGTCTATTCCAACATCCAGGAGCTATCTTTTTACTGTGTACAATATACTGACCAAGATTATACCTGAAGTAGTTCTAATCTAAGAAAAGCACTCTGGGTATTGCAACAGAGACCCAAGTTAACTTAAAGAAATACATCATCGGGACTTCCAGTGATGACACCAACCGATTCGGTAGCAGAGATTTGTGGTCCGTCCACCCACATCCCGAAAAACATTGGATAAAGTAACTTCCTAAAGCAAAAAACAGTCAAAATGGATGGCAAAAACTTACAAGCAGACAGACATACCAGATCTAAGCCATATTTGAAGAAACAAGAAACAGATGATGGAGGATCCCTCAAAGGTACTTCAGGCCATAGTAGAAGCCCATCTCAGCAAAGTGATACCACCTCACACTATGACATAGAGGAAGAGACAGAGCAACTTTCACAGCAATGATCTGATGTAATATTGAAAGAGCTAAGAGAAATGCGCTCTGAAAATAAAAAAGGAATTAACCCAGCTAAACAAGAAACTGTCCCATTTGGAGTGGAGAGTGCAGGAGACTGAGGATTGCTTCTTAAATATGGAAAACGCTACCATATGCCTAGGACATGCAGTACAGGCTGTGTTCCAACATGCAGTGAACATGGAGAGTAAATGTCTGGATTTGGAGAGCAGCTCATGGGGGGGCAACCTACAAATGTACAGACTGAAGGAGGGGGCTGAGACACCTAACATGGCAGAATTCTTGATTTACCACTTAACTATGAGCTCTGTATTGAAAGAGCTCACAGAGCTCTTGTTGCCAAACTGAGGGACACAAAAGCCCACCCTAGATCTGTGCTGATGATGAAATTTAGCAGTTTTCTGTACCATGTAGGTTATTCTTTGAAGGGCTTGGCAGAGGAAGGAGATAAAATACCTGGATTCCTGTATCTACTTTGACCAAGACTTCCCACCAGAGATCCAGATGCAATGCCAAGCACATGGGAAATCATTAAAACCCTCCAGATGAAGCAAATCAAGATCCAGACACTCTATCCATCTAGATTGCGAGTCTTCTAGGAGGACAATACAGAAACTTATGGCACACTTCAGGCCACTAGAGACAGAATGGCAAAGAGATGAATAGAGATCCCAGGAGAAGGCCCTGATGACTGAAGCAAACAGAGGGTACCAATACTCACATGGCAAGTAGTCGACAGGAAGAAGTATCACCAGATGAAACCCTATTCAGCCTCACCAGCGCTGCATCAACTATGGGAGCTGATAAGGAAAGTACCAAGCTCAGAGGAGGAAGAACAGGAGCTGGAGAGGTTCTGAGAGAACTTCATACAACATGCAAGGTGACCTAATTTCATCTTAAAGGTTAATTGAAGGGCCAAGGGGGAGAGGTGGAGCTCAGTGTTTGGCTCAAATGTGGGCTGACTCCCCTCCCCACCGATGCTGACTTAAAGCTCTGTGTAGAAAAATGAAACTTTCCAGATTCATAGGGGTTAACTAAGAAGGACTGGGAATCAATAGTTGTAAACATAAAATGAAAATAAGCGTTGCAAGATTACTTTCAACCTCTGCTCCTAGACCTAGCAAAGTGACAGTAACATGTAAGAGCTAACAAGGAACAACTCAAGAAGAACTGAAACTATGATAATACCAGATCTGTGTAAAAACTAAACACAGTGTCAGTATCTATAGAGACTATAATAAATGAGGGGAAATGCTTTTAGTTTCTTTTATAAAAAATATTTCAGATGGAGCAAGTTTTTTGGGGGAGTTGTTCTTTGCTGCTCATCGTAAAATGTGGAGCTCACTTAACCAATGCAGGGCTCATCAAGAGGGCCCCCCAGAAGGGGGGTGAAAAACCCTCTTATACCCCATCCCAGTTGGAAGCTTCTCTTCCATCTGGTTTTATTTGGGAGCGGAACAGAGGTCAGGAAACTCAGACCATCAACTTTGGAAGACACTAAGACCATTATAATATAGTTCAAAACTGTTTCATGTTGAGAATGTTGTTTATAATTGCATACAGTTAAAAAATGCTGCTCTTTATTTTTTCTTGCTTAAAGTTTCCAGTCAGAAATGGTTTAAGAAATAATGTCCAGAGCTGGCAACACCCGAGGGTAAAATTAAGATCTATGGATGTCAATAATGGATCGCACTAGTACAACTTTTGTCTCCTATAATGTAAATGGTCTCACCAAACCTGTAAAAAGGAGCAAAATTTTGACTTATCTTAACAAAACACTAGCAGATTTTATTACTGCTCCAAGAAACACATTTATGACATATGGAGCATGAAAAACTACAGAAATTTGGTTAAGAACATGTGGTGGCATCCTCATATAAGAAGGGCCGGAGACATGGCATGGTAATTTTAATACCAAAAAGTATCTTTTGAGTTCACAGATTCCCTGGATGACAAAGAGGGCAGATACACACTAGTAAAGGGCAGTTACTATGGGCAGATGGTAACTATGGCCTCCATATGTGCCCCACTGGGTTCAGACTATGCCTACTACAGAACCCTCCTAATGAAGATAATACAGTGGGTGGAGGGAGCCCTGGTAATGGGGGTGATTTCAATTTGACCCTCCATCCAGATACCACATCAAAGGGAACACAAGCAAACCAGAGGGTACCACGACAAGTGGGAAAGTTACTAGCTAATTTAGAATAGGACAGGAGTAGAGAGTTCACATTTTACTCCACAGCTCATAAAATATTCTCAAGGTTAGATTATTTCTTCATTTATAAAGATCAAGCTGGTCAGATAAAGAAAGTGAACATAGGAGACATATTGTTGTTGGACCATGCACCCATATTTTTACATATGGACTTGGACAACCTAAATAGACAACTTTTTGGAGACTTACTCTGTCATTAATAAGGGACAAAGACACCCAAGACACACTAATAGAAACTATAAAGAGTGCCCTGAGGGAAAATGACACACCTGGGGTAGCACCCACAACACTATGGGACATGATGAAATTGATAGTTAGGGGTAAAATGACAGCCATCTCTGCTTGGAAAAAGAGACAGAGGGAGGTGCATAAAGAACAACTCCAACAGCAGATCTCCCAACTAGAGACCCTCCAAAAAGTAGCAATAGATTTGAACAGGAACCTAGAACTGAAACAACTTAAAAAAGAACTTCATGCCATACTAGATTACCAGGTAGAACAAAAGCTTATGCTTTTAAAGCAGCAGTACTATGAAGGGGGGCCAAGAGCCCTTAAACTACTTGCTAGTCACTTGAGACAAAGGAGAGCCTAAACCACGGTAACAAAAATACTACACCCACAAAGCAGGCTCTCCTTCTCCTCAACCAAAGACATAGCCCTAGCTTTTAAAGATTATTACACTAACCTATACAAAGTAGAAACCCTACCAGAGAAGAATTTATGTGAGCAATACCTAATGCCCCTGAACCTCCCTAAGCTTACCAGGGAAGACAACCAGTTACTTACAGCTCCTGTTACTGAATCAGAGGTTAGTGGTGAGATAAGGAGGATTAAAATAGGGAAGTGTCCAGGGACCGACAGCCTCCCAGGGGAGTTTTACAAATTTTTCAAAGAAATGATTCTTCCACTTCTGAGTCGGGCTTACAACTCAGTAATGTCCGAGGATAAAAAGATGCTCCTTCGTGAGCACAATCCATAATAGTGGTACTACCTAAGCCAGGCAAGGATCTAACAAACTGTGCCTATTACAGGCTGATTTCTATCCTTAACATAGATTATAAACTATTCACATGCACAATGACCAGAAGACTAGAGAAAATATTTCCAAAAGTCATAAATATGGACCAAACTGGCTTAGTCCCAGGAAGGCAGACACTTGATAACATCTGTCGAGCTGTTAATATTATTGACCATTTGAACCCCATCAAACAGCCTGCTCTGCTGGTGAGCCTTGCGCAGAAAAGGTTTTTGATAAAGTCCTTTGGCCATACTTGATGACAGTTTTGGGAGGGTTTGGGTTCCCTGACATTTTCACACAACTAATTAGAAGTCTGTATGAGTTCCCTGTAGGGTTCCTCTGAGTGAATGAACACATAGCAACACCATTCAGACTGGACAGGGGTACCCAACAGGGCTGTCCCCTCTCACTTCTATTGTTTGCTCTTACATAGAACCCCTGGCCCAGAGTATTCCACTAAACAAAAACACAGAAGATATAACAGTAGGAGAGGAACTTCATAAAATAATTTTGTATGCGGATGATGTGTTATTTCTAGGTAACCCCCAAAACTCTATCTCAGTACTGTTTGAGCCGATACAAAAGTTTTCAGTAGTTTCAGGGTACAGTCTAAAGTCTACAAAGACTGAGGTTATATCCTTAAACTTCAACGCCCCCAGAGAAATACAACGCAAATACACAATGTGATGGGACCCACAAAAAATGAAATACCTAGGTATAAAATTAGGAACATCAACCGAGTCTCTGCATAGGGACAACTACCCTTCCCTGCCATCAGAAATAAATGCAGACTACAAATGGTGGGCACTGCTTCCACTACCATTACATGCAAGGACACAGACTGTAAAGATAAATATCTTACCAAGATTTTTATACGTGTTTCAGTGTATACCCTGCATAGTGCCTTAAAGGGACATCCTGGTATGGCAGAAACAATTACTTCACTACCTATGGGGCTCTAAAAGACCCAGGATGAGACAACAGGTTATATACAGTACTTGCCAAAGAAAGGGGGGGGGGGGGATTGGCCCTACCATCCCTATTGGGATACTAGTGTTCTGTACAAATGAAGATTGTGCTGCTATGGCAGAATCATAACTATGTCTCATACTGGAAGAAGATGGAACTGGTATCAGTGCAGTCCCCACTCCTGCAAGCACACCCATACTTGCAGCACCAGAATTTGGAAACTGATCTTGGACAGTTTAGAGGGGTAAAAGCAGCCCTGGAGGGGTGGAGAAGGGGTGTTAGGAGGGGCCCAAAAGGTCAACATCTATGGTGTTATAGATGGTGGGCATGGGATAAACAGTTCTTGCCTTCTACCCAAGATACTTGGTTCAAGCAACAGGCAAGGTAGAGCTTCCCTACCCTGGCAGATGAGTGCGGGGAGGGGATGACTTCCTGAGTTTAAAACCCTCACTCTTAAGTATGCCTGGGTGTCAGGGAATAGGTATCGTTATTACCAAATGAGAGCTTATGTACAATCAGAGATTAATAAACTAGCTACAGTAAGAGACCTAGATCTAACCCCCAACCCTTTGAGGAAATATAGAGGATGGAGACCGGTAAGGGGGCTATAACATTGCTTTATGACAATTACATAAGTGACCAAGGGTCATTCACTCTACATGTTAAAAGCAAATAGGAGCAAGAATTAGGGACACAGTTAAGAAGGGAAGACTGGGAAAATATCTGGGAGTACACATGGTCTGTTTCCTCTTCTCCTGAATGGAGGGAGTTTGGATGAAGGGTAAGGACATGGTACTATATGGTACCACAAATGCAGGTAAAATGGGACCCAGATAGAACAGAAAGTTGCTGGAGACAATGTAGGGAGGCTGCAGCCACACATGCTCATATGTTTTGGCAATGCCTGTACTCCTCACTTATTCGGTGGAGATACAAGAGCGGTTAAAGAAAATAGTTATACTACCAGAAGGGGTGGTCCTGGAACATTTACTGTTGGAATAACCCCCCAATACCCTGAAAGGTAAGGAGGCTACATATTTATGGGGAATACTAACCCTAGTGGTAGTAAAAGCCATCACAAAATGCTGGCTCCAGTCGTTCACTCCCCCGATGGCGGAATGGAAGCAAATAGTACACCAGATACAGTACAAAGGTTGGAGAGTATTATCTGTGCTCTGTAAAATAGGCAGAAAGCATTTCAAAACAGGTGGACAAAGTGGGAAATGAATACAGATAATGAATGAAGCGATATTTGTTTTCAACAAGGTGTACCACTAAGAGACAGAATGAGAGAGAGAGAGAGAGAGAGAAGTCTGTAGAACGGTAACGTACAGGTCAAACTAGACATATAATCCGGAATGGACATGACTTTTCCTTTATAACAAGGTGGCAATTGTTGATTTCTATTTCCTTTTTAATTTAATTTTCCTTTTTGTATTTGGTGGGATAACTTTAAAAGGGAAGCAGAAACCAAAGAGTTAATTGTGTTATTGTTGGGGGCCGGGGGGGACAAACATATAAGAATCAGTTGAAACTGGTACCAGAATTACCTAGATGAGAGGTATGGAATGTAAATATTGATTGCACAGAGATAGAAGAGGACACAGCAAACTTGAAAATACTCTGAAATCACAGTATATAAAAGATGATGTGCCCAGTACACATGATGTTATAAACTTGTAATGAGTTATATGACTATCATCCTGTATTAGTTGGCAAATGATTAAATAAAGAGCTATAAAAAAAGAGATACATCCTCTATTACATCTTAGGTTTTTATAATCTTAAGTCTCAAAAGTTCTGCTATATCTGGCAATATAGTGTAGTGGTTAAGGGCACTGAGCTCCAAACCTAGAGACCTGGCTTTGAATCCCATCAACCCCCACTTGTATACTGTGTGAACATGAGCAAGTCACTTAACCTCCTTGTGGTACCAGGTTGTACCTGGAAACAAGCTCCCGCTTAGTGTGCCTTTCCTAGTTTAACAATTTCCCCTTTCCCTTTCAATATATAGAAACGTTTATGTTATTTGTGAATGGAAGACTTTGCAAATATGTACTAATGAAGTTTGTCTATAATTTGTACTGAAATAGAGAACTCAGAACAGTGCTTTGAATATTCAAGAGTGTTTAAAATGCATTTTCCAATACAAGTTCACAGAGAATATTAATCCTAATCATTTATAGCTTTTTATACAGAGAATATTAATCCACATTTTTATACCTCTTTACTAATTAAAACAGTTATTTTCCTACGTGCCACAGTTCTACCATTGTTTTGTGTGTTAAAATCATTGATTAACATTTATCTGTGTTAAAGAGCAAGTTATTTTCTGTGCAAAATACTAAGTTTATTCAGTTTTCATTTCTGCTCTATTTAGGTTCCTGAACTTAGTATTTGGTCATTCTCATACTGCATGCTGTTAGGGTGACCAGTTTCCTGTTAACTTGAGGTAAGGGACAGGTAGAGAGCGTAATGAATAGCTGCATGCAAGATTTGTATGTAGGTACACCTCCAGACAGCACCTGGATGGACAGGGCGTGGGGTAGTGTCTGCCAATAGCAACAGGTGCAGGCAAGAGTTTAGGATTCCCGGAGGGCGGGAGCTAGTACCTGCTGGAAGGAGAAGCTTGATAATTTAAGTGGGAGCAATGAAGGCTTTGCCTTCTTTTGCTCCCAGCCTTCTGGCAGCTACATGCTCAAACTTAGGCCCTGTCCACACTCTGCCTCTGTAACGTTACAGAGGGCTCAAACCGTTACTGCAACAGTTTGCGTTTATACCTGTAACATTACAGAAGGCGTTTTCGTAACCATTGTTGAAACCACTTATGAGGTGATTTCAACAACGGTTACAAAAATGGTTCTGCCCCTGTAACATTACTGGCCATAGTGTGGATGGGTGAACATGTAGCTCCAGCGTCCCCCCAGTGCAGCATGAACTGCATTGTGGGATAGGGTGCAGCCGTAATGGTTACACGGCACCCACAATGTGGACGGGCTGTAACGGTTCCAAACCATTATTGAGACTGTTTGCCGGCAGTGTGGACACACTGTAACGGTTCCGGTCTGTAACGTTTGGAACCGTTACACACTGTAAATGGTGTAGTGTCGACAGGGCCTTAGATGAGCAGTAATTGCAAGTTGCAATTCCTTTGATAATGTTGCAGCTGTGTGTGGCTCTAGTGGCACAGAGCTGGGAGATGGAACACAAGCCATAACTGTCACAAAGCATTCATCAATAAGCTTGCCCACACATGGGATGGGTGTTTTAAATGTGTGTATTGGCTGTTTCTCTGAAATTTGCAGGCAGTAGGGGCATTTTTTACCCTGATGTACCATTTTGCTGTGAGCCTGTTATCAGGGAATGCTTAAGGTTCTGAGGCAGCAGCTCAGCACAGTGGAAGTATGGGCTTGATTAGTTACATTACAAAAAAGAAGCCCAAACTTGCTTAATTAAATTACAAAAGAAGAAACAGAACAACCTAGGAGTCCTGGCAGATGCCATGCATTGTGGGCAGTCCCCCCCCCCCCCCACAGTGAAAGGGGGACTCATCAGGAATAGATCAGAGGTCTATCCAACTAAATTAATACATGACTTAGTTTGGATTATTGAGGAACAGTACAAAAGAAAAAGAAGAATAAGAAGGCAAGGTGATTATAAAGCAGAGGCAGCCCAGACATTGGTGAAACTGTTTCCTATGTCACAAGTGAGGGTTCAGTCATGTCTATTCCATTTTGTTTCTGATGTTGTTCTTTACCGCAGGACATAGGGATACCTGTGGAAACAATTGTTGCTAGGCCACAAGGGCTTTAGAAAAAATTGAGAGCAGTGGGGGGTGGTGAAAGGATGGGGAAGATGGATGGGGAAAGAGAGAGTTAGGCAGTGCTTGTATATGGAGGGGCATAGTAGTGGGACAGGCCACATGTGGTCTCAAGTTAATTGGTGCTCCATCACAGTTTACCTGGTTGTGAGGCTGAGGCAGAGGCCCAAACTGGAAACTAGGTTGTCATGCACAAGGATGTGTTTATATCTTTGTAGCTCAAGAATCATCATAACAGCAGTAAAGTCCGTACAAGTGTAAAGTTCGAGCAGCAGCTGATGGCCCTAGTACAGGCAAGAGGTCAAAGCTGATGGATACAGTGTTTAGCAATCCAAAAGGACCTGGCAGAGTGAACTAGCAGGACAGCCCCAGGTGGAGTCATCCACTCCTGTCTAGGAACCAACAGCAGTGACACAAAAAGTGGGCAGGCGGGGAAGGTCGAAGAAGGCCAAGAATGTTCCACTGGTTCCTGTATTTCCACAGACAGGTTTCATTTTGATATTATATCAAACGAAGAGTTATGGCATTTGTTCAGGGAGACTTTTTGGCTGCCTATACCAGGACCTGGAGTGTCACCTCCCAAAAAACAAGGAAACCTGAGCCGGAGAGTCCTGGGGGAGTAACACAGCTGACACTGCCAGCACCAGTTACCCTGAGGCCAGTACCCTTGCAGACACCGGCACTGCCTCCGTCCTGGTGTCCCACTAGCAGGGCCGCCACTACCAGTCCCAGCACTGATGCCCTTGCTGATACTGTCTCTGGCTACCATTCTGGTGTCCCCTGAACCAGGGCTGAAACTACCAGTCCCACTCATGATGGGATTGTTCCCTGGGATACAGCCAGGTCCAATGTCTACACTAGCACAGGTGCCTCACCCATTTAAGAACATAAAAATGTGACAGCAGATGGAGATCACTTGAGCCATCTAGTCTGACCTTGTGTATGTTTGTTTGTTTAACTACCCCCCTATGATATACTTCTCTGTTTCAGTATCCCACAATGCTTATCCCAAGATAGCTTGAATTCCCTAACCTTCGGCCCTCTGCCAGTTCCTCAAATACCATTATTACCACAGCTGGTGCTGTTTCAGGTACTGGAGCTGCTTCAGGGCCTGACAGCCCCACTGCTGGCTCTTCCTTCTCTAGCTCCAGTTCACATGGCCCCACCGCCAGGGCCACAACCTATGCTTCCCATTCCTCCATTGCCACCCCTTCCACCTCACTGACTGTCAGTCTCCCACAGCCATGAAGATGAAGTCTGCTTTTACTACTTGAGACCCCCAAGTTCCTCCACTGAGAGTAGAAGAACAGATGGATAGGTTTTTGGCCCAGATGGTAGAGAAGGAAAAGAAACAGCCGGAGGCACTGGTGAGTAGACCAGGGTGGGGGATTGGGCGTTTAGGAGGTGGAGAACTGGCACAGTAGCAACCTGCAAAACCAGGTCAAGAGTCTTCGGTGTCACACCATTTTGTTACTAGCAATTCATTCTACAATGATTTTCTCCCTGTCTTCTGCACATATGAAATACCGCAGCAACAATTTATTTATATTTTTGGACACTCCTCCATTAATAACTCACTTCACGATTAAGTGTGGCAGCAGATTGTGAGTGGTGAGTTTGTGGATCTGTTTTACATTGTTCAAATGGCCCAAGGAGCTGGAGGTGCAGAAGGAATCAGAGAAGGATAGGGAGAAGGGGTAGAGCACAAGAAGAAAGAATTGATTTGGTGCACTTGGGAAAGCTGGCAAGCTGGCTTTGTGATATTGTTAAAGGAACTGCACCCACAAAAAGCCAAGAGCTTGTGCAATTATTACAGCCACATCACAGCAATACATGCTACAAAAGAGGAGTTGGGCTGGTTAGAGCATGATGAAGAGTTTCACAGGAAGAAACAGCGTGACACCAGTAGGGCACAGGGAGCTTTGGATCTTCCCCTGCTATGATTTATTGAAGCTGGCTGTGGGTGGGAACAACATTTTGATAGGTGTTTCCCAGTGTGGTGTGTCCAGTCTCCTAGACAGGGCTTTGTAATGGGAGCAGTGGTGATACTAAGGCAAACAAAGGAAAAGGTGACGGGGGTGTGCTACCATTCCAATCATGGGATGTGTAAGGTGGAGGTCCATAAATGCAGGCACAAGTGCATTGCTTGTAGGTGGATTCATCTTTTTGTATACTACATAAAAGGGATCAGCCCACACCCCCTTCAGAAAGGACAGGGAAAACCTTTCAACTCTAATAAGGGTGGAGCGTGTTGAGCGCTGGCTGGAGGGCTACCAGGACAGATGGTCTGCTCTGTCACTGGCAGAGGGATTTGCACAGGGTTTTAGGATCCTGTACAACAGCCTTCACAAGGCTAATGAGGTGGAGAACTTAAAATTCACCACGGATTGACTGGACATAGGTAGGGTCAAACTGGAGAAGGAAGTAGCATTAGGAAGGTTAGTGGACCGTTGGGCAAAACCACCATACCCCAGTCTTGGCACAGGGTCGTAATGTCGCAAGACATAATGCCGCATGGCACAATCACATGATTTATGCTGTGTGGCATATGTCTCTGTTCTGTGGGGGCTCTGCCCCCCCACACACCCCGTTGTGGGGGGCTGCACCCCCTGGACCCCCCCCCACTAAAAATTCTCAACTTCGGGGAGGGTCCAACTCGGGGAGCACACAAGTCAAGGTTAGCCATAATGTCATACGCTATTATGACCCGGTAGGCCCCAGTCTCCAGGTATCCCCAACAGGCCTTTTGCTAAAGAAGGCAAAAGGGGAAATCAGATTGATTAATCCCTTATTTTACCCAGAGGGTGAATCAGTCAATCACCACATTGGTCTGGTGGATAAAACAGTGTTGTATGCACTATTCAAAGCTATCAAGATGGTGAAGGTGGCAAGAAAGGGGGCATTATTGGGCTAGATTGATTTTGATTCAACTTTTAGCTTGCTGCCAGTACACCCTCAGGGGAGGGACTTACTGGGCATGAAGTTTGAAGACTGGTATTACATGATCACTGTATGCTCATAGGTTGTGCCACTGCATATGCAGTGTTCAAACAGTTCAGTTCCTTCTTGGGCCACCTCTAAGGTAGAAGGCAGGTCAGAACTCATACACTACCTGGATGACTTCCTATTTATTGATGAAGCAGGGACTGATCACTGTGCAGAACTGATTGGGGCATTCCATACCATGTGAGAGGACTTGGGAGTAGGGATGGATGAAAGCTATACATTTTGCTCTGATAAATATTTCTCAAAATTTGTGCATTTTGTGAAATATTTTGTGGGTGGGAAATGTGAAATTCCGCCAGTGAAATATGGAATTTTACCCATGAAATGCAGAATTTTGTCATTTGCAGCAGTTCTCTCCTAGACTGAATTAGTAAGCCTTGGTAGTTTGAGAGAGAAGAGAGAAACATACAAATGGTGTACACATTGTATGGTGTACATTTTGATATTTCCTGGGATAAAAACAGAATTTTTGAACTATACTGCAAATCAAAAGTCATTTTGTATCACAAAAGATTTATTATATGCTTAAAGGTGGACATAACATATGCCAGTCATTTTTCTTACCAGTAATAAATTAAGGCTCACATCAGAAATTATTTTTTGAGACAGTTTCTATCCATATACTTTTCTTTTAGACAGGTACTGTACACCCATCACACACATTGATGAATGGTGTGTTGGTGTGGGCAAGGGGCAGCGTGCTCTAGTCTCAGAACTTGGGCAGTGTCTGCAGGCAGAAGGTGATGATGGAGATGAGGATGGCCAGCACTGCAATGATGGTGATGCTCCGGGCCTGGCTGGAACTCTCAGGGTACTCAAATATTAGCCACACCAGTTTCTGGAAGTCATTCTGAGGCAAAGGTTTCTTCTTCTTCTCCTCCTTGATAAAGCCCTCATCCTCCTGGAACCTCTCCATGGCCTCCTCGCCCAGCTCATAGAAGTGGATCATGTTGGCAAACATGACATGGAGACTGGAGACATTGACAGGTCTTCAGATCTTGCCATCAGACTGGTAGAAATAGAGGATGCCATCAAATCTGGGTTGGTTACAGTTGAAAAAGTAATCACTGCGCTGTGTGTCAAAGTAGCATATCCTCTTGTCTGGGTCTCCAAGCAGGGTGACTGGGAACTGAGTGAGCGTGGTGAGCTGCATCTCAAACCTTAGGCCAGCAATGTTGATGACCACCTTCTCGTTGCTCTCATCCTGTAGTAACGTGGCCATCTGCAGGTATGTGCTGTCCTCCGGGTGGTGGTGCTGATGGTGGTGATCCATCTGGATGCTTGGATCCAGGTCATCATGGTCCATGCTACTGCTACTGCTGTGGCTGCTTGGATGGTGATGGTTAGTGGGGCTCATTGTGTGTGGGGTGGGGCTTCTGAGCACCAGCATTTGTTCAAGTGGCCCCCAGTCAGTGGAGGTGACCTAGCCTGGGACAGCAGCAGCAGCAGCAGCAGGGTGGTCGCTACTCTGGGACAGTTGTCTCCACCTCCTTCAGCTCCACCTGCTTCATGCCCTGCACCACTGAGGGTCAAGCCTTGCACCGTCTCCAGGGAGATTTCCATTCCAGGACCATGCAGTTTTAATAATTATAGAAATACTATATTGTATTATAATAATCAGCATGCCATGGCATTGGCCCCCTTCTGCATTGGAATTGGTGAGCAGTAGCACCTGTAGCCAGTGGCACATTTCATGCAGATCTTCTCCTTCTCCTCCTCCCCCCACTGACAGGCAGAGCAGAGTCACCAGTGATGATGATGGGGCGTGCCTTCTCACATGATAGAGATCGCAAAAGCAGGAGACAGGAGGGGAGGGGGACCCAGATGAAGAGCCAGATAGCCAGCTTGTGTTGTCTCTGATCAGATTCTGCCTCCCCCTGACATCAGAGAGTCAGGTCCCTCCCCCAAACTCCATCAGCTTGCCAAGGTTACCAGCTGGACTCCGCCTCCCTCAGTGCAACATGCACAGCGCATTCACCTCAGCAAGTGAGCATTGTAATGTATATGGTCTATTTTAACCCTCTAAAACCAGGAACCTATCAAAATATTGTGAGAATTTCATACAATTTCACCCCGAAATGCGGAATTTCACGCCTGCTAAATATTTTGAAAAATGCGTATAATTCGTGAAATATTTCATGGGCAAAAATTCCTGATTTTGCCAGAATTTTGCCTGCAAAATTAAATTTCTCTGCCTCTCTACTTGGGGGTGCCATTGGCCCATGACAAGACAGAAGAGCATGAACGCACTTGTCCTTTTCGGATATTGAAATGGGTACATCGATACGCTAACCAGGGCATTTTGAATGCAGCACAACAAAGTCAATGTTTTGAGATCATTGTTGCATAAGGCTGCTCAGGTGCAAACAGTCACCCTGAGGAAGGTACAGCAGCTTCTGGGGCACCAATTTCACTTGGAAAATAATTCCATTGAGGAGAACTTTTCTTCATTGACTAGCAATGTGCAGGATGGTCTGCAACAAGCCCTATCACAGGATTAGGACATTCCATTGTTAGGGCGCTGTGATTTGAGCACCGCAACAATGGCATGAGTCATAGGGGTGATCTGGATTTTGGATCATCCCGCACTCACGCCCTGTTGAGTGTCCCACAAATCTGTGCCACTTTCAGGATTTGACCCCCCCCCAGGTTGTTACATTTATTTTGGGGGGACGGTCCTGTGGGGCTGTTTCTTTAGCATGCTGGAATGCCACCTGTCATAATTTCAGGTGACATAATTCTGGTGCCCTAAAAGACTTTGTCCACATTGCCCACACACTGTCATGGGTGAAACCAGCGTTAGGGTTACCGAGTCCATGTGAGATGATCTCAAGGTATGGTCGATATATCTGTCATTTTTTTGGGGCTGAACATTTGAGCCACAAAGGACATAAGCCAAGAGTTGGAGATTTACATGGATGCCTCTGGGGCTGTGGGCTTTGGGGCTTAGTTTCGTGGGGCTTGGTGCATGGGGTCATGGCCCCAAGCTTGGGTGGAGGCTGGCTTGCTATCTCAAGTCACTCTCCTCAAATTGTTTTGCACCATCGTGACACTGGCGATTTGTGGGGAACAGTTTTGCAACAAAAGAGTTACATTTAGGACAGTCAATACAGGGGTACTATATAGCATAAATGGGCAGTTGGAAGGTAAAGGCCCCATGCGAAACCTGATGAGTTGTTCATAATATATAGAATAATGCATGGGAAAGTGTGGTTAATGAGGATTTTATGCACACCTGAGGTGTGTGGTGCCCCATAATCCCCCGAGGGTGAAGTCCTAGGAGTTTATCAGGGCATTGCACACTGAAGGTGTGCATAAAATCCTTGTTTAAATACACTTCCCTATGTTTTATTTTTTATATTTACATTTTTTTTACATGAAAGAGGTTTTTTTCTCACCCCATCCACACTTCTCTTGACTGTCCTGTCTGCGGTGTGAAGTCTGAGCCTGCATTTGCACACCATCACAGCACATGGATTTTTTTATTTAAACAACACACACACACACACACACACACACACACAGAAAAGCACAGTCACAGCAGCTGACTAACTGCCGATGAGCATCAGCCAGGAAACACAACCCTTGACCCTTCACACCACAGCACAGCCAGAAAATAAACAGGAACTGGAAGAACAGTTCACACTGGGGAAGACTGTCACTCACACTGGTGGTCTTCTGTAACGAGTGCGAGTTAATGGCCAGCACAAGGACAGTTACTTACACAGGTGCACACAGGTGCATTGAGGGTTATTTTTAGAACTGTGGTTTATGGAACTCTGCAATATACGTGTGAATGATGGAGTTTGTGAAGGTCTGCCAGCAGTGGTTCATTGACCCTAACCAGTAAATATAAAGTGTTTGATCTTTGAATATACCGTTTAGGGCAATGTATATACCTAGGAAAGATAATGACATAGCTGATGCTCTTTCTCATTTACAATGGGAGAGATCCTGAGACCTGGCACCAGAAGCAGAGACATCCCCAAGGGAAGTCCGGCCCTACCTCTGGTAGTTGGTGATCCAGAAGAATGAAAGCTACTCAAGTGTTCATTAGCTGGGAAGGCAGTCAGAACAGCAAAGGCCCAAACCGAGGAAAAGATAGCCAACTCAGTTAAGAAGGAGGATAAAACCTTTTATAGTTACATCAGGGAGCGAAGGAGGACCAAGGGAGGGATAGTGAGGCTTAATAAAAGGGAGAGAGGGTGGGCAGAGGGAGACTGTGAAAAGGCAGAGATACTAAACAAATATTTTTGCTCAGTATTTACAAATGAAGAGGGGGAGGTACCTAAAACAAACAGTAGAAACACTCTGGATACAAGTTGATACCAGCCCATTTACAGAAGAAAGGGTTCTGAAAGAACTCTTAAAACTGAAAGGTGGACAAAGCAATGGGGCCCGATGGGATTCATCCCAGAATTCTAAAAGAACTAAGGGTAGAACTAGTGACACCACTGACTACCCTTTTTAACAAATCATGGGAGGATGGGGTGGTACCCAAGGACTGGAGAAGGGCAGATGTGATTCCCCTTCACAAAAGTGGAAACAAGGCAGAAGCAGGAAACTACAGACCTGTTAGTTTAACCTCAGTGATAGGGAAAATGATGGAATCACTTCTGAAGGAAAGAATTGTCGAGTATCTAGAGGCCAGAGGGACACAGGACCCTAGGCAGCATGGATTCATAGCAGGAAGGTCATGCCAGATGAATCTGATAGATTTCTTTGACTGGGTGACCAAAGTAGTAGATCGGGGAGGGGCTGTGGACATGGCCTACCTAGACTTTAGCAAGGCATTTGACACAGTCCCACACAAAAGATTAATATACAAGTTAGCCAGCCTGGGAGTGGGTTCCAAGATGACAGCCTGGGTAAAGAATTGGCTGGAGAATAGGACACAGAGAGTAATAGTAAATGGAGTCCACTCAGAAGAAAGAGGGGTTACTAGTGAGGTACATTGAGGAGTTCAGTATTAGGACGGTCCTCTTCAATGTCTTTATAAGCGACATTGCAGAGGGACTGGAAGGAAAAGTATGTCTCTTTGCAGATGACACAAAGATCTGCAACAGAGTTGATGCACAGGTTGGGGTGGAAAGGATGAGAAGGGACTTGGCAAGGTTAGAGGAATGGTCAAATGTATGGCAGCTTAGATTCAATGCTAAGAAGTGCAGAATGCACCTGGAAACAAAAACCAGGGAAGAGTACACAATGGGGGTGAGATACTAACAAAACGAAAATGGAAAGGGACCTGGGGTAGTCATATCAGATGACCTAAAGGTAGGCAAGCAATGTGAGAGGGCAGCAAGGAGGGCTGGGGGATACTGGGATGCATAGGGAGAGGCATCACCAGTAGGAAAGCAGGAATTATTATCCCTCTGTACAGACAGCTGGTGAGACCCCATCTAGAGTACTGCGTGCAGTTCTGAGACCCAATCTCCACAAAGACATAGACAGGATGGAAGCTGTCAGAGGAGGGCAACTAAAATAGTGCAGGGTCTGCACCGGAAGACATATGAAGAGAGGCGAAAGGAGCTTAATATGTATAGCCTCGAGGAAAGGAGGAGAGGGGACATGATAGAACGTTCAAGTATCTCAAGGAATCAACAAAGTCCAAGAGGGTAGCATCTTTCAAAAAAAGAGGTGTGCAAGAACAAGAGGGCATAATTTGAAGATAGAGGCGGCTCAGAGGTAATTCAAGGAAATATTTTTTCACAGAGAGGGTTGTGGATGCATGGAACGGCCTTCCGGAGGAGGTTGTGGAGTCAAAATCAGTGGTGGAATTCAAGCATGCATGGGACAGTCATAAGGCCATTCTAGGGGGTGGGGGTAGGAAGAAGTAGGCTGCTGGTTAACTAGGATCTGCAGCTTATCCAGTAGGTAGGGAAATGGGCAGACTGGGTGGGCCAAGCGGTCCTTATCTGCCATCAAATTCTATGTTTCTATGTTTCACCCAGCATGAGGGTGTCATATCAGGGGGGGCAGCAGAACTTTTTTAGGGTGAGGCAGCAACTGAGCTGGGAACCTGCTTGGCCAATACAGCTGTGTGCGTACCTACTCCACATGAGGTGCCAAGGATCTACACTGGCAATGGTTAGGTAGCACTTGGCAGGGATGGCCTGGTTGGCTAAGCAATGATGTAAGGGATACCATGCAGTCCTTTCTGGTGCACAATCTGCTGGAAGGATGGGCTCATGGGGACTCAAAAAACTGGATGCACAATACCAAAATGACCATACATTGCTTGTTAAAATAATTACTATCCTCCCCGAGGTCTGCTCATCTGTTTAAGAGGCACGTCTGCTTTCAGACAGCCTTCTTAGGGTCTTTCTGCGGGGCTTTTAGGGTATCCGAGATATGGTGCTTGGTGAGGAGGACATGACAGTGACCAAAGAGGGTGTGTTAGTCTGTCTTCAGTGGAGTATGATGGACAATGGGATGAGGAGCCGCTGATGCAGCCTTAGGTCCCCTCCAGGGGGTCAATGTGACATCAGGGTGTAGGATTCTGGTTACAATTAGCACATGAGTCTTGGAGGGGCAGGCTTTTTTCTGCCATGAGAATGCCCTCCCCCATAATTCCAATTCCACCATTTGCTGCGGAATGCCCTGCAAGCATTAGGTATGGCAGATAAGGATTATAATACCCACTCTATCTGAATAGGTGCTGCCTCACACGCTAATGTAGAAGGCTGGATGGATGTAGAGATTCAGTCCCTGGGGCAGTGGACATCTCAGGTCCTTAAGAACTATACATGTCTGCAATTGCTTTAACTTCTCTGTTTCTGTTTTATTCACATTTCAGGACTCTCAGGTCAAGTGAGCATAAATATGTGGCATTCATTTTTCTATTATGCAGCAGAAAGTGCAAGGCCATTTGGGGAAGGGGGGAGATCTCTTCATGGATCCCCATCAGACACAAATACATTGGATGGGTCAGAGGGGGAAGAAGTGGAAGAAGCTTCTCCCTTGGATCACAGCTGAAGCTTGACACCATAGGACTCCAGATGTGCTTGTCATCCACCTCAAGAAGTCCATGGAACTGTGGTAGAGGATGAGAGAAGATTTGGGATATTTGCATAGTGATTAGCCAAAGGCACAGATAATGTGGTCCCACATAATACAGAGACATTAGGGATGGCACATTCAGAATCCCAGCACCATAGAGATGGCACATGGGTCAATCAATACAGCCATGCTTCAAATTATGGACTCCACTGTGGGGCTTGTGCTACAGCATGATGTAAATAGAACAAATGTATTACAGCTGTATGAGGTTCACTTATCAGATTGAGGTAATGACAGATTTTTTTTTTTTTCAATTCTTTTGCTTTTTTCCCTCTGGTCACAGCCCCAAGGTCCTCTCTCAGGCAGCCTATCCATTGTCCTGCCCACCTATGAGTCCTGAACTGTGCCTCCTCTCTCCCCTCCTCACCGATACCAGCACCCCCGGCTAACCCTATCCGGGGAGGGTCACCCCCCCACCAACATTGGGTAACTCTTACAAGTCAGACTCTTGTATCATACGAGGGGACGGCCAGTGGAAATCGAAGGGCAGTCAGGAGACTCGGCATTGGGCATCGGGGAAAGGTGCCGTCACCTGATACTCAGTGCTGGATTTTTCCTGTATTCTGTTCTGCCCACCCCCCACGTCGTGCACCCCGATGCTGAAAGGCGCCTGGCAACCCTGTCTTCCATCGGGCACACCATTACATGCAGCCCACACTACTGCAGTACCCCCGATCTCCACCGGGGGCCACCGGAGCACTGAGCTCCCCAGTGCCTTCCCCCCGGGACAGGAGAGCAGTCCTGCGGGTGCTCCATCCAGTCCCTCCCCTACCGACACCCTGCTCCCGAGCTCGCTCCAGAACTTGGGTCACCAGCGTGGCGCAAGGTGTGGCATCCAGCGCCTCAACCCTCAGATTTTTTAATTGACCTGTTGAATGGTTTGGAGGAAGACATGGCATGATGTGCTTTGTGGCGTATCAGTGTACAAATAGCAGCAGGACAATCATTGTGAGATGGTACAACAGTCACAGGGTATTGTATGAGGGGGTAACAGGGTTTTTGCACCTTTTCAGGTTGGCCTTGAGGCTCAAGACAGGTGAGACCTTCTTGGCAGCTGGTACTAGAGGGGTTCCAGTCACAGACAAAGAAAATCTGTCTGACTTAGGTCACCAGATTGCAGTGCACTCTGAGGGGGGAACATGCTCTCAAGACAGGCCCCTTTTAAGAGACATCCCTCATGCCTTGGTAGCCAGTAGGCCTTGTGAGCTTGTAATCATTATATTGCCCCCCCTTCAGTGGGGAGGGATGGCCTATACATATTTAGTGAACCACATTTGGTAAATTCATTAGCTGCGACTACCCTGTAGTGCATATCAAGTCAGATGGTTGGATTTATGTACTTGACGTAAATAATCAGTTGATAATTCTAATTCTAACTGGCTCTTAGTAAACACATGGCTGTGGGCATTTCTTCCAAGCACATTGTTTATCTTGGTGAAGGTATGGGGGCGGGGTGACCTAAAGGACAAAATATGCCACGGTCAGTCCTTCTAAGACAACATTAATGTAAATGTTAAAATAAAGAATAAGACAGGGCATACTCTGACTCACACTTTTCTCAGTAGCACATTATACTGAGAGAGTTCCCTTAGGTCAGGGCTGTCCAACATATGGCTCAAAAGCCACATGTGTCTCGCCAAGCTATGCTATGTGAATCACAAAGGTACAGGTAAAAAAAATCACTGATACTGTGCCTGTAAACTTTATTTTTTGCATTTGCAGTCTGATCAAATTATTATCTTTATCCCTGTGTAATCTCCACTGTCTCTGTGGCTCCCTGACAGTTCTGTAGATGTACTGCATTCTCAGGTAAGTGCTAACTGCAGTAATTATATGTTACTGTTATTCTGCTCAGGTGTTGATCATCTGTGATTTGCGGTCTGTTCTGCTCTACTCTCTCAACTTACATACATGCAATTGGCTCTCCCATTGATGTTATGGCAAACCACAGAGACAAAGAGATATCAGCTCTAAGGTTGCTGATCATCTGCAGTTTTAGGTCTGTTCAGCTCTAAAACTTAATTAAATGTTATTAGTGGTGATTAGTGGCTCCATTCATATTCTTCCCTGAGATAAAGTGATGTCTGATAATAAGGCTGATCAATTGCAGTCTAGTGTAGTCATACTTGCTTCCAAATTCATAGTTTGTGCAGCTGTGTTTAATCTGGGTTTTGCTATAGATAAAACCACAAAGTAGCTCATTAGCTGACAACACAGGCTGCTGATTTTCTGAATTGCTGGAGCTACACCTCTGTGATTGGCTGTATTACTGGGCCTTCATTCATATATTGAAACTACTCCCGGTTTAGCTAAATGCCGAATTCTCATTGCACAAGTACTGTCTTTTTTTTTTTTTTTTTTATTATAAAAAAAGCTGTTGTTTTTGAAAGTAGTTTGGCTTGATCAAGATTGAGATGTCCTATCACAAGTCCTATGAAAACAGGTTGAAGGAACTGAACATGTACTCCCTGGAGGAGAGGAGGGAGAGAGGGGATATGATAGAGACATACAAGTATCTTACAGGGAGGAACAGGGTGCAGGAAAACACTATTTTTAAGTGAAATAGACATTCCAGGACTAGAGGGCATGGGATGAAGTTGGAGGGAGGACGATTCAGAGGAAACATGAGAAAGAATTTCTTCACAGAACGAGTGGTGGACAAGTGGAACACCCTGCCTGAGGAAGTGGTGGGGGCTGAAACAATCACGGGATTTAACAATGCATGGGATAGACATAAAGGAATTCTGGAGGTCAGGGGTAAGGGGCAACAGACTTCTAGGAAAACAAACTGAACTTACAAGCTCAAATGGGCAGACTGGGTGGGCCATAGGCCCTTATCTGCCGACACTGTCTATGTATCTATGTATCTATGGCTGAAGGTTAAAATTCAATGTAATACTGCTGAGCTAAGAACTTGCAAAGAAATGTTTTTAACACTAGTTTGGCTTGCTGTTATTAATTGTTGCTGAGAACTTATTTATGTTGCTGAGTTAATATACATATACAATCACTGTAGTGTGTCTGAAGTTTAAAAGTAAATGCACATTTAAGGGAGAAGTTTAAAGTGAGACTCATTTAACTGGCTTTTATTTCTGCATAGTGCAGCTGAAGCTTAAAAGTAAATGCACATTTAAGGGAGAAGTTTAAAGTGAGACTCATTTGACTAGCTGTTATTTATGCATTGTGTGACTGAAATTTAAATGGGAGAAGTTTAAAATGAGCCTTTTTTTTCAGACCTGCCCATTCACATCTTCCATGGCTTCTAGTCTCCCAACAAAAAGGAAAAATGAATATACTCATATAACTTTAAAAGTGAATGGGAGGAGCAGTATTTCTTCATAAATGTAAATGGTAAATGCGCCTGCCTAATTTGCCACACCAGCCTGTCTGTAGGTAAGAAATGCAATGTGGGGTGGAACTTTGAAACAACACACAAAAAGTTTTATGTTGAATATCCTCAGCAGAGCAAATTGAGAAAAAACAAATTGCAGAGCCTGTAGAGCTCATTCATTCCTCAGTCAGCTGCCAGCTGTGGTGGTGAGAGGAGGGCTGAGCCGGTCGCTAGCTCCATTCGTGGGTGTTTTTTGGGAGGAGCGGGGACCATCACTGCCAGGTGGGGGGGACACTAGACTACCAGGGCATTCAGTGATTTGGGGTCGGAACTCATGCTGGGGGGGTGGAGAGACTGCTAGACTACCAGGGAATATATTTATAAGAGTGGCTACCAGGATCGGGAATCGTGTTGGGGGTGGGGGGCTGCTAGACTACCAGGAATATATTTATTCGAGTGGCTACGGGATCGGGAATCATGCTGGGGTGGGGGGCCACTAGACTATCAGGAATACTGTTGCTGTAGCACTGCTATGGGGTCCAGGATGCGATGGGGGCCACTAGACTACCAAGGATACTATTTATGTAGGGTTGCTACGGGGGTCTAGAATCATGTTGTGGGTGGGGGGGGGCTTGTTTCCTTTAGACTAGCAGTTGTGTTAATCACTGTGGCAGTTTGCAGCTATGTCAAGCTATATGGTGAGCTTTATATCATGGCTGCCAACAATTGAAGCACCTGCTCTCTTGAGCTGGATCGTGGCAGTTTTGTGGACTTATTGACAGTGTCCGTAGCGCTGCTATGGGGGTTGGAAATCGGGATGGGGAGCTGTCTTCCAGTGCACGTTTGGACTCAGGCAGTACAGATTTTTATATATATATATATATATATATCTGTCTCTCTCTGTCTCTCTATCTATATATATATATATATATATATCTATCTCTATCTATATATATCTCTATCTCTCTCTATATATATATATCTCTATCTCTCTATATCGCTATCTCTCTCTATATATATCTTTATCTATCTCTCTCTCTATATATCTATATCTATCTCTCTCTCTCTCTCTCTCTCTATATATATATATATATATATATATATATCTCTCTCTCTCTCTCTATATATATATATATATATATATATATATATCTATATATCTATATATATATCTATATGTTGATGGATATATATCTATATACTGTTCTGGACTGCTTGTAGTGCTGCTGGGGTGAGGTGAATGCACCCCTCCTGCCTGCCAGCACCCATATAATGCAGCAACCAGCCTGTATTTCCATTCTGACCAACAGGGGATGCTGTGAGCATGCCTTGCCCTGCAGCATCCAGCCTGTACTTCCATTCCGACTAAAAGGTGGAGCTGTGTGCTCCATGCAGTAGCACCGGGCAAACTGCATGGTAATGTATGCTAAGCAGCACCTAATGGGATGCAAATATACCTGTTTGCCCACGGATTACCTAAGTAGGCTCCTTTGTATGGGGGCTTTGAATATAGCTCAAGTTTGCCCCAGGCTAACCAGTTTGCACCGGGCTAATGTGTTAGTACTGTGCAATCAGGTTAGCCCCAGGCAGACCTCACTTCAGCATACATAGGTGCCGGAACCGGGGGCGGAAGGGGCAGTAGCCCCCCCACTTTTTATTTCTGTATGGCAAAAACTAGTATAGAAAAAGTGCCCTTTGTTCCCTTGTAAGTGCCCTTTTGATTCTCAGCTCCCTCAGCTTTTACCATCTTCCGGCACCCTTGTCAGCATAGCAGAGTTTTGCAGTATGTGGCTTACATTGTTGTTTGCAGACATACCTCTCAACTCTCCCTGATTTTCAGGGACGTCCCTGATTTTACCTCAAAGTTTTACTCTGTCCCTCCTAAACATTGTGTTTCCATGACCAAACAGTGGGGGTTGTAAGCATACAGTAATGTCAAACATTAATGTTATTGACGTGTTCTTCCTTAGAAAATGCATTTTACACTACATCACTTATTCTACCAGCTTCCTGCGTGGATGTCACCAATTTTTAAGGTGTGTCCCTGATTTTAAACCTTTGTCCTTGTTTGTTTTAAGCCTTGTCCCTGATTTATGTGGCAGGAGGTTGATAGGTGTGTTTGCAGTAGCTGTGAGACATCTCTGTGCAATCACACACAATGTTCTCCACCTGCAACACTGGCTTGTTACAGGGTCTAATGAGCTGCAGTTGCAGTTTGCACTTCCCTGTTGCTATATTCAGTGCTGTCTTATTCCTGGGATATTTTTGCCCTGCACTCCCAGACTGGCTTGCCCAGCTTCCTTAGACTGCTATATTCAGCAGGATTAGCACCGGCCTATTTCCCTTTCAAAATAGCTTGCTTTGTGCTCTGGGCTAAGTTTGCCCACCGGGCAGTGCTAATTTAGCCCCGGGGCAAAGTTTTGAATATCTGGCCCTCAGTCTTCTATTTGTTATTTTTTTGCAATTACTTGTACAAGCAGTCAATGTACAAAAAATGATGAAAGAGAGTTCTGTTTTTAGTCTGTTTTTTTTTTTTTTTTGACTGTGTATGATGCATATTGTTGCTTCTTCAGTCCCTTTCCTACACACACACACACACACACTCGTGCACGCACGCACACACGCACAGTGTCCCTTATCACTGGGGCTGGAGCAAAATACTGTAGTGTAAGTGGCAGACTTAGTATCTCTGCTCTGTTCTCCCTCGCTCAGTGATGCGACCCATGAACCCATCAAGAGGGAGGGGAAAAAAACAAGAGCATTAATTGCTGATTGGAGACATCCCTCATGCCTTGGTAGCCAGTGGGCAGGTAACTTTTAACTTTACTCTGAGTTGGTTCCCTGCATCTTTCCTCCACCACATGTGAGATCGGACTCTTCTTCCACCATGTGTCTGAGAGCAGTCTTTCCCAGTCATAAGCCATGTTTACACAGCCACAGTGCTTGCTATTTTCTGCCACTCCTTTCTTGCTGCCCAGATGCTCCTGGAACAAGCCAGAATTTACACAGCCTGGCTCTTGCTGCACTGCCGGTAGTGTCATGGAGGAGGCTGGATATTCCGGGAGCTGGGTTTCATCGGCGGGGAGACTAGGCTTCAAAGCAGATCGAGTGCATTAGACAGTTAACAATGCAGCTTAATGTGTTCAGTCTGATTGAGGTCCCCACTCCTGTGTCGGAGCAAAAAATGGATCTGCAGCACTCTTAATGTGCTCCGGTAAGTGTCTACGCTACTGTCTTTGCAGCAAATAGGTTGATCTGCTGCATAGACAGTGGTGTAAATGGGACTATAGATTCAAAGTAGCCCTATGAGCTGAAACACAAGTGAAGCAAAATGTAATAATTGAGTAACCCAGTTATTACGGCATTGGAAACATGATGTCAATCTGAGTATTAAAGGGTGTCAACAGTAATTAAATATTTATATACCTTTTAACTAGCTCACTTATACAGGTAAGCTGCTGCTAACCCAATAAATCCTGCTAATCAAATAAAGAAAAAAATATATACAGTCACTGTTTTTAATAGTGATTTTCAAACTTCTGCATTCTTTATCAGACAGATCAAAATTTATAAGACTTATCTTTAGGCATGTTTATCATTCTTATTTCAGATACTCTACTCCCAGGTAGCCATGGTTCTCACTGTTGCATAAGCAAAAGGAAGAGCTGCCAGTAAATAATGCTGCCCTGTATCCCTATGCAGCCCCCTGATGACTTGGAGCAAAATGAGTGAGTCAGTGTGCCTTCCAGCCATGAAGGTTTAGCTCTGACAATATTAGGGGTTCCTACTGTTTACTTCTAGGTGAAGAGATTTATTATACGCCCTTATTGGGAGACACTACATTTTAACCACACAGAAATCCCTGGCATCTTTTACAAGGACTTGAAAGACCAAAGACAAAAAATAAAACATACAAAACAACTATCTTATACATCTGTACCCCATCTAACTAATCATGCAATACAGGACAATGGCTATATGGTAACAAAAATACATAAAAGTATGCATTCATTTATTTCAAATTTGGTGACTTGTAAAGGCACGCTGAGCTGAGGATAATTTCTTGGTGCATCCAAATGGAAAGAGAGCAAGACAAGTTACAAAGCAATCATCATTATAAATAAAATGGCAAACATAATACAAGGTGCAATTATGCATGCCAAATAAAAATACTAAGATATCCCACTGGTACATAAAAACATAAAATGAAGTTGGCAGAAAAATAATTATATTGTTTCATGACTGATAATTTTCCTTCCTGAGTCATAGATATTTCCTAGGCTTTCTACAACATAAGGGAGCATTGAGGAAACATAGAAACATAGAATTTGATGGCAGATAAGGACCGCTTGGCCCAGCTAGTCTGCCCATTTTCCTACCTAATAGATAAGCTGCAGATTCTAGTGAACCAACAGCTTACTTCCTCCTACCCCCTACTAGGACTGCGTCATGTCTGTCCCATGCATTCTTGAATTCCCCACTGTTTTTGACTTCATGACCTCCTCAGGGAGGCTGTTCCATGCATCAACAATCCTTTCAGTGAAAAAATACTTCCTTACATTACCTCTGAGCCGTCCCCCTCTATCTTCAGATTGTGCCCCCTTGTTCTTGCACATCTCTTTTTCTGAAAGATGCTACCCTCTTGGACTTTGTTGATTCCCTTGAGGTACTTGAAAGTTTCTATCATGTCTCCTCTCTTCCTTCTTTCCTCAAGGATATACATATTAAGCTCCTTTAGGGCCAGATATTCAAAACTTTGCCCAGGGGCTAAATTAGCACTGCCCGGCGGGCAATCTTAGCCAAGCCCACAGAGCAAGCTATATTGAAATGGAAATAGCTTGGTACTAATCCTGCTGAATATTGCAGGTTAAGGAAGCCAGGCAAACTGGTCTGGGAGTGCAGGGCAAAAATAGCCTGGGAATAAGACAGCACTGAATAAAGCAACCAGAAAGTGCAACCCACAACAACAGCAACGTGAGGACCGGTACAGACGATCTACATGGCCAATGTGTGTGCCAGCAAATGCATGGACTCGGTACAACTGCAGGAAGCAGCAGATATGAAAGAACAGTGATCAAAACTGTATATTATTCCCTGTACCATTAGCGCCAAGGCCAACACACACATAATAGCGCTGAGCAGCAGTTAGCCTGGGCAAACATGTTTGCCCGGAGCTAAATGTGCTATATTCAAAAGTGCTATGCAAATGAGCCTACTAGGTAGTCTCTGGGCAAACAACCAGATTAGTATCTCATTATACCCTGATTTGCATGCAGTTTGCCCAGCATTACTGCAGGGTCCCACAGAGCCACCTGTAGGTCAGTCTGGAAGTACAGGGCTGACCAGGTCCAACCGCAGCTCCACCTGTAGGTCAGTCTGGCAGTGCATGATGATAGCTGTAGGCTACATGTAAACAGTACAGCATAGCATAGCATATTGTACCCCAGGGGACAAGACAGCATAGGCACAGATGGTGGTGGTGCTGCATGCAACTGTCGCACTGTAGGGCATGCTACAGTGGACAGCAGACACTACAGTAGCAAGGGGGCCAGTAGTGTGAGGGACACAGCACTGCCTATGGTGTGTAGGGCAGTGATGATGACTGCACTGTACACAGTGACAGGCCCAACCTGCAGGTGTTTACTGACAGTGGACATTACTGTTACACTGTTGTGTGATCCACAGATGCTGTACCTGTGGCATGGGATGCTCACAGTGACATGTACATTTCTGGCTTTGTGTGCTGTGGCAGTTGTACAGCTGTGCGGTATGTGGCCGGGGGGGGGCATATATTATCCGAAAGGCACACTAGTGTTGGGGGTATTCCCAATACTGGCCCATGTGCACTGCATGATGTGTCCCAGCCTTGTGGCCACACCTGGTCTGTGGCACAGCCTCGCCACCCATACACACTCCCCCTCAACGTCCTCCATGCCCACAATGCTGCATGTGTGCGGTGGCATCTGTTTGTGTCCACAGATGTGTGGTCCTCAGGTGTGTGCTGTATGGCCACACTGCCATGCTGTCCACTGGTGGCAGGGTCACCACTTACTGCCTGGCATGTCTGGGACTGGTGGCAGATGATGGCATCATTGTGATTGCCATCGGTTAGCAGCATGCTTCCTCTATGTTTGGCTTTATTTATGTGTCATATTTATTTGTTAGGGTCACGCAAAACCCGCGCTAAACCCGCGCAAACACTGCGCAAAGCCAAAGTGTCGCACAAAGCTGATTGCCCAGGGTTAAGACAAGCTTTTCCTGGGCGGTAATTTGCACCACGCTATGTGTCACGCTAAGTCACGCAAAACTACTTAGCGTGGCGCTAGTCACTGAATATAGCATTGCACCTGTATTCATGCCAGTTTGCCCCTTGCATACATTATAATCTTGCCCGGCACTAATGCAGTTTCCCCACACTATTTGGCCTTTTGAATATAGCACACCTACGCTAATCCCACACTAAAACTGCACAAACGGTTTTTGCCTGGTGCAACGTTTTGAATATCTGGCCCTTAGTCTTTCTTTGTATGTCTTCTGGTGCAGACCCTGCACCATTTTGGTTGCCCTCCTGTGGACAGCCTCCACTCAGTCTATGTCTTTGCAGAGATGGGGTCTCCAGAACTGCACACAGTACTCCAGATGGGATATCACCAACTGTCTGTACAGAGGGATAACAACTTCCTGTTTTCTACTATTGATGCCTCTCCCTGTGCATCCCAGTATCCCCCTAGCCTTCCTTACTGCCTTCTCACATTGCTTGCCCACCTTTAGATCATCTGATATAATTATCCCTGGGTCCCTAGGAATGTTGGACAAGGTTGAAGGATGCAAAACCATGGTCTCATCACAGTGTGCCCATCAGGTTAGTAAGAACAAAAGGAGGAAAAACCCACTATAGTTTTCCAAGGAGGTGGCAACCATAGTGAGAGAGAAGTGCATGGCCTTCAGAAAGTACCAGAAGTCAGGGAATGAGGTGGACAAAACAGAATGCAAACAGAAACTAAAATAGACAGGGAAAGTTATAAGAAATCCAAAGGCTCAGACAGAGGTTAGGATAGCTTAGGAAGTAAAACAAGCATTTGTCAATGCCGAATGTTTGCTTGCTGGCATTAGCATTGAAAGTGCAGAAGTTTGACAGATGCGGAATAGGAATGGCAGTGAAGTATTCAACTGACACCAACCCCACCCTGCAGAGATGGACAGGCATTGGGGTGTGCCTTTGAGCATGAACCATAATGCTTATGCCATTTCACCTCAACCTACTCTGCAGACACCTACAAAGTGTTAAGGTGTGCCTTGGGGTGTTCGGGTTTTACACTCACCCCATTCCATAAGGAAATACACTGAAGTGGTGTAGTATTGTAGAAGAGGATGAACATTGGTGCCAAAGAGTCCAAGGCACACCTCAATCCCTGTCACTGGCTGCAGGGTGGGGGTGGGGTTTTAAAGGTGAGAGCATTATGGTCGGCATCCCAAGTTAAACCCCTGATGCCTGTCAGTCCCTACAGGGTATGGTGTTATGGTCAGAAACCCTAATGTAAATCTACAAATCTCATCTTCCTGGGTTCCTTTTTACATCCACTTGCGCGCATGCGCAAGGAACATTTTGGGAGAGTAGCACACTTGGAGGTGTGCTTCTCCCATCCAATGCACAGCTCCATTGAGCAGGCATGGTGGTCCTGCACCAATGGGTGCAGGAGCTCAGTATGACAGCGGTGGTCCTCTGCTTCAAAGGAAAGCACCACTGCCATACTGAGCACCACCCTCACGACGTCCCCCTTCACGTCATGTGCTGCCCCACATCGTCACGCCGCCTCCACAGCTTTGCTGCGCAAACATTGTTTGCTGATGGGGGTGCCCAATCCCCATCAGCTGCGGCCCCCAAGCCATCCTGCTGCCATGCTGGGAGCTCACCCCAGCGTGGCATCTGCTTTCTTTGCCGGCGGGGGTGCCCAATCCCACGTCGGCTCTCGACGCCCTCCCGCAAGTTTGCCAATGGGGTGCCCAATCCCCGTTGGCTCCTCAGCCCCCCCATCCATCTTCTGCCATGCTGGGAGCCCACCCCAGCGTGGCAACGGTCCCATCCGCTTTGTTTTGCTGACGGGGTGCCCAATCCCCTGTCAGCTCCTCGGCCCCCCCAGCCATCTTCTGCCTCGCTGGGAGCCCACCCCAGTGTGGCAATGGTCCCACGTAGTCCTTTTTTTTTTTTTTGTTTGTTTTTACCTGTAAAGAAAAAACGGTCCAGCGGCGCGTCTCCTAGCCCCTTCCCACAACCCGCACCCACCCACTGCGCACCCAGCCTACCCACAACCCCCCTCACCCCATACTTACCTCCTGACTCTGGCGCGATGATCTTCGGTGGACCGGGAACACGTCTGCACTCTTCAAAGGCGACAGCGAACTGAGGAAATGCCGGTAAGCTGTATAATGGGCTAGATGGGGGTTTCACTTCATTGCATATCTCAGTCATTTTTTGGAATTTTTGCACCAGATTTTCAACATGGGATTTTTGGGACCCCTTCTCATGAATGATGTCACTGTCATGGCGTTATTCGGGACCGAAGGGTGATTTCGCAGGCACTGCACAGTCACTGCATGAAATCACCCTTCGACTCGACATGCCATGACAGTGACATCATTCATGAGAAGGGATTTCAGTAACAGTTGAAAATTTGCGCAGAAATTCCAAAATGACTGTTTTACGTGTGCTATGCAGTCCCTATGCAGGCCGTAAGTTCATGAATTTTCAATATTTTCACTCCAGATTTTCAACATTGCCATTTTATCACACCTTCTTATGAGCTGTACAGCTGTCATTTTTCACATCTCACCCAAAACGTGTTTCCACCCATGTAGCGCACAATGGCGCAGTCGGTCTGCGAAATCAATGTATGGAAGTATCACTCAACCCATTCAAAAATAGATGGGCCAAAGTAGTTTTTAAAGCTATTATTTTATTTTCTTTCAAGCTGTAACACTTATAATGGATTTCTCCTCATAAAAGATTCTTTCTTTCAAAAAGTTATAATATGCTCCTGATACTTTTTTTTATTTATTTTGTAACATTTCAGCACACACACTGGTTCCTTCTTCAGACATGGAGCTCTCAATAAATCTAAAATAGATATAAAGAAACAAAAAGGAGAAATATTTTAAATTTATTAGAAGAACAAAATTATTACAGTTATAATAATTGATTAAATAATCTTTCAAGTTTTCTCCAAATATATAATTTAGGTGGAACTGACCTGTATTTCCTTCAAAAAATGAATACTTAGCAGAAAACAGCATTGGTTTAATGCTTTGGGCGGGGAGTGCGATTTCAGACTTCAGTTCTAAAGCTCCTCACATAATAGCCCCATCTATATTAGAAAATGAAAAAAGATTTAATTTACAACCTGAGTGTTTTCAGTTGAAACAAAAAGCTCTGGTTTATAGTCCAAATTTCTTACTTTAACTTGAAGATACAAATTATCAGTTTGCGATGATTCTGAATGAAAAGAGAGGAAGCAAAACCTCATATATAGCTCAAAATAAAAAGTGTGTGAGCTTATAAATATTTCTGTATTCATTCAAAGAAGATACTCCCTTACCTCTCACTGGGAGTTCAATGTAAATTTATTTTGAGAAACTCAATAAATCTGAGAAAATGCAAACAACCCGTCATCATTAAATGAGATGCTGTTTCCAAAGTGTAACTAGGCTGAGCACCTTGCAAGGTGAAGGAGAGGGGCTGGGCCATTTGGCTGCATGCCAGGTAGCGTGCCAACGTCAGACAAGACATCATCCAGTCAATAAACTATTCTGATGCATGCAAAGCTATCAGAAAGTCCCCAGCTCTTAATACATTTGAAATATCTTCATTATGAGGTAATCTCATTCACAAGAATATAAAACACAGACCCATATTAATAAAGGAAATATAAATCAACAAAAATGAACTTTTGGTTATTTAACAAAAGCAACATATATGAATGTGTTTTCTTTTAAAAGATATATGATCAGATCAAATATTTATGCCATCTTATATTCTATAATCTTCAAAAGTTCGAGGATAGGAGATCTGATGGAGAAATAGACAGTGGGACCTTACGTGAACAGTAGAAATTAGATAAGTTTATTAAGATACAAGCTATAACCAATAGAGGAAAAGAAGATAAATGGAGAGTGATTGTAAGGTTAATATAGAGTGGAAAATTATTGAACATGCATTTGTATAAGAGATTAAATATGGTGGGGTGAAAAGTAAAGGAAAGATGAGCAATATAGGAAGCCCCAAACGAAGAGTAGAGGCAATGGTTGGATGAGAACCAGAGTAACGATTATATATTACTCTCTCTCCGCTGAATGTCTTTTTTTCTAACGCAGATCATTACTATGGTTCTCATCCCACCATAGTCTGGTATGATTGTCCGACATCTATCCGACCGGACTTGCGACTCACCGTCGGGTCTATTTAACTGCCAACCAAAATCCTGCCAAATCTTCCCTAAAACTCACTGTGTATTTGAAAAAGAATCTAAAGCTGTGCCCATCATTGGCAGTTGCCATTCTGCGCTGCAGCTCCTCACACAGGACTAGTGACATGTCTCTCTAGTGGCTGTGTAGTGGCTCACTCTGCACCGAGTATAGCGGATGGGGACAAGAATACAGCCTTTCTCTGTCTCTGTCTCTGTCTCTGTCTCTGTCTCTCTCTCTGTCTCTCTCGCAGTCTCTCTCTCTCGCAGTCTCTCTAGGCATACGGGGTGAAACCACTTCCCCTGGAGCACAGTTGGGGAATATACATAGTGTTACTGCACAGAAATAACACAGCCACTGTGTGAATGTCCCTCAGGACACACTTTTGTTTCTGATGGCAGTACACCTCTGGAGACAACTAGTTCAGGATGACTCTTCAGCCTGTCTCAGCTCTGATAGTGGCTGGGTAGTGGTGGGGGAAAACAGAGATGGGACCTCGGTAGCACACAGATATGGCAGATGACGGGACTGGGATCAAACATGGACAGCTTTCTTGACACAGAAGGAGTACGGGGAGAGATGGCACTGTAACTCCTGAGAGAGATGACACACAGAGGCGGGTTACATCCTGCCACACATTAACTGCTGTCTCTGTCTCTCCCTTCATGTAGCCGTACGGCAGCTGCTCCCTTTCACTGAGTGAAATATAAATAGTTTATAAATATGTAGTAGAAATGTAAATGGACTATTGAAGATGAGCATGGGGGAGCTCTTTGATCTGTTTTCTGTGCACATTCCACATTAATATGTGTAATGCGTGCATGTGTGGGGGGAGCGCTGTTCACTGAAGCGGAGCTCTCCCTTTCAACTGTACAGCACTGCATTTTCAACTGCTGTCATAGACAGCTGCAGCCTTCATTGGAGAACTGGGTCCGCGCCTGAAAATACACCTACTGAATTGGAAAAGGGGTGGCATACCTCCGAAAACTCGGATGATAGCACTATGTTTCTTGCACATGCATGCAAGCAAACATAAAAAGGTAACAGCCTTCTACAGGTACATAAGGAAGACCAAAGGGGGCATTGTTAAACTCACAAAAAAGACTTACAACCCACAGAGCAAGATGGGAGGAAGGCAGAGGCACTCATTGAGGACTTCTGCTCAGTCTTCACACAGGAAGCAGATGGAAAATGGACCAACAATAGGCATAGAGAAGTGTCCAATTGAAGGAATAGACATAGGTCCCTTCACGGAGGAAAGGGTCCTAGAGGAAATAGACAAGTTAAATGTAGATAAAGCTATGTAACCAGATGGGATACACCCAAGAAAGCTTAAATAACCTTGGGAGAGAACTGGCAGCCCCCTTAGTAGTGCTCTTCAACAACTCATTGAGGAGCGGGGAGGTGCCGGAGGATTGGAAGAGAGCAACAGTTGTACCACTGCACAAGAATGGAAGCAAGGAACAGCCAGGAAACTACCATCTGGTTAGTCTAACATCAGTCATGGGAAAACTGATGGAGTCCCTGCTGAAGGAAAGAATTATAGCTCTTTTGGAGCAAACTGGTCAGCTTGACAAAAATCAACATGGTTTCATGGCAGGGAGGTCCCGCCAGACAAACCTGGTTGACTTTTTCAATTGAGTCACCAAAACAGTGGATCAGGGTGGGGTAGTGGATGTGATTTACCTGGACTTCAGCAAAGCTTTTGACTCCATTCTGCACAGGAGACTAGTCAAAAACTGGAGAACATGGGTGTCTGGCCCAAGGCAATGAACTGGATCAGAAACTGGTTACATGGGAGCACTCAGAGAGTATTAATAAATGGCACTCTCAGAAAAGGGGAGGGTGACTAGTGGGATCCTGCATGGCTTGGTTCTGGGGTTGATCCTCTTCAACATATTCATCAGCAACATTGTGAATGGACTCAAAGGAAAGGTGTGCCTGTTTGTAGATGAAACCAAAGTCAGCAACAGGGTGGACATGCCAAAGGGACAGCATAGCATGGAAGCTGATCTCCAAAAACTGGAGGAGTAGTCCAGGACCTGGCAATTGAAATTCACTGCCAGAAAATGCAAGGTCATGCACCTGGGAAGATGTAACACATGGAAACTGTACCCAATGGGAGGAAAGCAGCTGGTGGCTACTAGGCAGACCTGGGGATGATCATATCAGATGACCTCAAGATCTGTAAACAATTGGAAAAGGCGGCATTAAAAGTTAGTGGCAGCCTGGGATGCATAGGGAGGGGTATCACAAGCAGAAGGCATGAAGTATGTAGCAAGTTACAGAAGCATATCATTGTGCCTGTCTTTATTCTACCTTTAAAATACGAAAGCTACCTTTGCTTATTTTGTTACTAAGTGCTGCTCTAAGGTTCAGCATTGACCCAGGAAGCAGCTGCATGGGCTGTAGTTTCTATGCCTGCGGGAGAAACTACAGCTGCCACACTGGTTAGTTAAATCTGTGCTGCATATATTCTACTGGAAAGGAAACTGAAAACATGCCTTTGCACATAAAAAGTGTGCGATTTTTAGTTTGTTTTAAAAACTTTATTTTGCCAGGTAGTTTGGAGAGTCGGTGACCCCCAGATGCTCCACTTCCAGTTTGCAGGATACATATAGCTCACTCTCTGCAAGCGGGCGAGCACGAGCAGGCAAGTACACATCTGACACATGAGAAGATGTGGGCAGAGACATGAGCATCTGTGCACATGTCTAGTGTGTCCAGCATGACTGATGGGATAGGCGGGTGGACTTAAGATAGGATGAAGTAAGTTGTTTTCTCTCCTTCTATTTAGTAGGGGTTGTCAAACTGGTGTGGTAGTACTGTGTGTATTATTGTAGTCATTTTGCCGAGTTTACTGTTTTAATTGTGTTTTACTGGTTTAGCTGGATCATTTCTTATTGCTTAATTATAGCTGTATATGTAATGGCTGATTCTATTATGACGTTGAAGGGGGACGTGGGTATTAAGTGTTCAACATGCTCTATGTATAGTTTAGTATCCCCCCCATTTCCTACATCACCATATACTTGTAATACATATATGGAGGTGACTGAGTTAAAAAACAATATTCTTTATTCAATAGCAGAATGTCTCAACTTGAACAAAGCCAATTAACCATACTGGAACATTTTCAATGTCAAATCAAAGCACATTGTTTGGATCCCCCCCCCCAGAATTATTTCCACTAGTTGCTGACATTTCTTCGCATGTTGATGCTTCTATGACCCCTGTCATGTAATGATTCTAATTCTCTTTCTGTATGTGGCACACATCTTTCAAATGGTGTTACATCTAACAAACGTGCAAGAATTGATTCCTAGGAAGAGGATTTGTGTGATAATTGGTATACAGTACAAAACTCCAAATCCTGAAAAAAGGTAGAAAGGCTAGTGTGTTTTCTTTGCCATTAAGAAATAATTTCAGACCCTTAGGTGATACTTCATATGACACAGATCTGGACTCAAGTACTTTGTTAGAACCTCCCTCATGTATTGCTAGTACTTCTATTATGCCCACTACTTTTGAGTCAAATGATTGCTTAATTAATACTATTTCTTCTGCACATTTGCCCTTTGGTCCATGCTCTCCTGACACAGTCTTAGATTCTTTTCCCACTGATAATGTTGATATGGACATTAATCTTGTTGTGGAGAAGCAGCAACTATTTGTCATTGGTGACTCAATCATTAAACATTTGGACACGGCTGTGTGTAATGCGGATAAACAAAATTGGACGTCTGCTTCATTTAAGGGGGTGTTGATAACTGATATAACTCAAATGGTTAGCAATATTATTCCTGATTCTGGTAAAACTCCCATAGTAATTATACATGCTGGTACAAATAATTTATATTGGTACTCTCTTAACTCCATTATGCAAGATTATGTTGCTTTGACTAATAAATTGGTTTCCATGGGATGTGATATTTACATATCTGAGATTTTACTTCATCCTGCTGCCCCTGACTACATCAATGATAAAATAAAGTTTCTAAATGATTGGTTGTGTAAATAGTGTCTGTGTCAAGACATCAGATGCATCACTTATTTGGAGGAATTTATTTCTCATCTGGAGTTATTCTGTACTGATGGATTACACCTGAGTAAAAGGGGTAATTCCCTTATGGGTAAAATTATATCTGATGTTGTTGACCAACATTCAAGCTACAATGTGGGGGGCAGGGGTCTTCAGTAGTTAAGGTTCCCACTCATATACCTAGGAAATATAATCAAAATACCATAACTCATTCAAATATTCTTGGTTTAAATGGTAGGAGCTTAAGCAACAAGTTCAACACACTTTTGTCCAGACTTTCTATAGCTGATGCTGATATAGTTGCAGTTACAGAAACCTGGTGGGATACCAAAACTGAGTGGGAAGCTGGTATCCAGGGGTTTAATATATTCTCCTTTAAACATGATGGTAAAAGGGAAGGTGGTGTAGCACTATTTTTGAACAAACATCTTAAGAGTTGGGATACATCCAAACAAATTAAAAAAACATGATATTATAACTGAAACCATCTGGGTGAAATTTAAAAATCCAAATAAGACACCTAGGGCCAGATATTCAAAACTTTGCACCGGGCTAACACCGTTTGTGCAGGTTTAGTGTGGGATTAGCACGGGTCTGCAATATTCAAAAGGCCAAATAGTGCTGGGAAACTGCATTAGTGCCGGGCAAAATCATAATGTATGCAAGGGGCAAACTGACATGAATACAGGTGCAATGCTATATTCAGCCACTAGCACTGTGCTAAGTGGTTTTGCGTGACTTAGCATGACACTTAGCGTGGTGCACATTCCCGCCCAGGAAAAGCTTGTCTTAACCCTGGGTAATCAGCTTTGCGTGGTGTTTGTGTGGCTTTGCGTGACCCTAACAAATAAATATGACACATAGACAAAGCCAAACATAGAGGAAACATACTGCTAACTGATGGCATCACCATGATGCCAACATCTGCCACCAGTCCCAGCCATACCAGGCAGTAAGTGGTGATTCTTCCACCAGTGGACAGCATGGCAGTTTGACCTAACAGCACACACCTGCGGACCACTTTTCTGTGGACACCAACAGATGCCAGCACACACATGCAGTACTGTGGGCATGGAGGATGTTGAGGGGAGAGTGTATGGGTGGCCAGACTGAGCCACAGACCAGGTGTGGCCACAAGGCTAGGACAGATCGTGCAGTGCACATGGGCCAGTACTGGGAATACCCCAACACCAGTGTGCCTTTCTGATAATATATGCCCCCCCCCTCCGGCCACATACCGCACAGCTGTACAACTGCCACAGCACACAAAGCCGGACATGTATATGTCACTGTGAGCATCCCATGCCAGAGGTGCAGCATCTCTGGGTCACACAACAACATAACAATAATGTCCACTGTCAGTAAACACCTGCAGGTTGGGCCTCTTACTGTGTATAGTGCAGTCATCATCACCACCCTACACACCATAGGCATTGCTGTGTCCACACACTACTGGCCCGCTTGCTACTGTAGTGTCTGATGTGCACTGTAGCATGACCTACAGTGTGACAGTTGCATGCAGCACCACCACCATCTGTGCCTATGCCATGTTGTACCAGTACAGCTGCAAGCAGCAGCACATGTGAAAGTACAGTGTTCAAAACTGTATAATATTCCCCAAACTGTTTGCGCGGGTTTAGTGCAGGGCTAAACTGTTAGCCTGGTGCAAACTACATGCAAATCAGGGCATAATGAGATGCTAATTTGGATGTTTGCCCAGAGATTACCTAAGTAGGCTCATTTGCATGTCACTTTTGAATATGGTGAAGTTAGCTTTGAGCAAAAGCATATTTGCACGGAGCTAACAGTTAGCCCTACACTAAACAAGCATAAACGTGTTAGCACTGTGCAAACAGTTCATGGAATATTTTACAGTTTTGCACACTGTACTTTCACATATGCTGCTGCCTGTAGCTGCACTGGGTCCACGTGACTTGTTTGCACACACACATTGTCACATAGTTCACCTCACCTACCTTCACATCGCTGTGCACTGTGTTGCTGTTGTGGTTTGCACTTCCTGGTTGCCATATTCAGAGCTGTCTTATTCCAGAGCTAAGTTTGCCCTGCACTTCCAGCCCAGTTTGCCCGGCCTCATTTCCATGCTATATTCAGAAGCTGTTTGCTCTGGCTATTCCTTTTGAATATGGCTTGCTTTGTGCTGTGGGCTAAGTTTGCCCGCAGGGCGGTGATAATTTAGCCCTGGGGCAAAGTTTTGAATATCTGGCCCCTATTGTCTTAGGCATTTGTTATAGCCCCCCCAATTCCCCTGTTAATCACATGGAGTCAATATTACATGAAGTGGAAACTGCTTGTGAAATTGGGAGTGTAATCTTAATGGGTGATTTAAACTTGCCTGATATTAATTGGTGTGATAATATAGCTAAAACTCTAAGTAGTAAAAAAACTTAGTATCATGTGCTCAGCTTCATTTAAAGCAGAGTGTTTCCCACCCTACCAGAGGTAGTAATCTTTTGGATATTATTCTTCATCAGGATAGTCTTGATATTTATGACATGTCAATTGAGGCTCCTCTTGGTAATAGTGACCATAATGTTATCTCTTTTAAGTTAAAATGTCCTATTGAAATCGAGTCTGAGTCTGAGCCTGTATTAATCTATATGTATGATAAAACAAATATTCCCAGGATGGAACATGTATTTGGGCAGATTAATTGGGAGCAAGAACATGTAAATCTTCCCTTACAGGATTTTTGTGAATTATTGTATAACACTTTATTATTAGATATGAATGAATTTATACCATGTAAATCTAAATACACTGAAGGTAAACTACAGCCCAAATGGAAGACCAAATCCATAAAGAGAAACGTATTAAGCAAAAAAATAAGAAATATATTAGATATCTGAAAGCAAAGACTTCTCACAATTGGACAATACATAAAAAATGTTCAAAAACAATGCAAATGAGCTATAAAGAGGACCAAGCAAAAATGGGAATACAATTTGGCTATTAATGCAACCAAGTCAAATAGCAAACAATTATTTTCTTATATTAATTCCTTAAAAAAAAAAAACATTGTGTAAAGTAGGTCCCTTACAAGTGGACAATCAAAATATGCAAAATCCTAAAGTAATTGCTGACCTAGTTAATAGGGAATTTTGTAAAAATTATATACCATCAGACAAATCTGTGCCTTGTGAACTTGATAAGGGTTCTGAAATTATATGTTTTAAGTTAATTGATATTGAAAAGAAAATAGAACTACAAAAAGGGAAAACTAATTTAAGACCAGATCATATTTTGGGTCACTTATTGTTTCTACTATCTGCATATTTATTGTGTCCCTTTAAGCTGCTTTTTGAATCCTGTCTGAGTGAAGGCTTGGTTCCAATACAGTGGAAAATTGCAAATGTTGCCCCTATATATAAAAAGAGTTTAAAATCAGACTGTTCTAAATACAGACCTATTAGTCTCACATCTCCTATTTGTAAGATTTTTAAGAGTTTGATTGGGGATGTATTAACTCCAATATTGGACAATGCAGATTCTGAACAGCATGGGTTCAGAAAGGGTAGAGGTTGTCTATCTAACTTGTGTTTTATTAGCATGTAAGTTTTCTAGTTGATAACCGTACTCCTTGTGATGTCATCTTTTTGGACTTTAGTAAAGCATTTGATGCTATCCCACACTGGGCTTTACAAGTAAAACTGCAGAAATTTAAAATTAATCAGTATATCATCTTATGGATTAAAAATTGGCTGTCAAATCGCATTCAAAGAGTGAATATCAATGGAATTTTATCTGATGTTGGTTGTGTCACTAGTGGGGTCCCACAGGGCTCGGTACTTGGACCATGCTTATTTCAGGCTTTTATTTCTGTTCTAACCTCGAACTGCTTATCTTTGGCCATTAAATATGCAGATGATATTAAGATCGGTGGTCCATGTACCAGTTAATCTGATTTTGACATCATACAGCAGGATTTAAATAGGATTTCTGAATGGGTTAAATTATGGGACATGAAGTTAAATAATTCTAAGTGCAAAGTCATGCATTTAGGAAATACTAATCCTTTAAAAACATACATTGGGGCATTATACACTTAGTAATACTATGAATGAAAGAGATCTGGGCATTATGGTTTCTAATAATATGAATTTCTCTCAGCATATTAACAAATCTGTTAATAAAGCAAATAAGGTTGTCTGGCCAAAAAAGCATAATATTACTTCAAGAGATCCCAAAGTTTTAATGCCCTTGTTTAAATCATACGTTAGGCCTCACTTAGACTATGTGTTACAGCTTTGGTGTCCTTACAAGAAATCTAACATACAGCAATTAGAACGTGTCAAGCGTAGATTCACAAAACATCTTAAGGGTATGAATCATCTTCTGTATGATACCAGACTATGTGATCTTGGTTTGTCTTCTTTAGAAACTTGTAGACTGCGTGGCAATCTATTGACATAGTTCTCGATCCTGCATTAATGGTAGATTTGGGTTTGAATTTTAAGGAGTCATCTTATAATATTAGAGGCCATCCACTCCAGTTGACATGTAAATACTTTAACTATATCAGGAGGAAATTTTTTTTTACTCTAAGAGTGATTAAACCTTGAAACAATTTGCCATTGCACATTATTATAAGTAAAGATAAAGAACAATTCAAGGCAAGATTGGATTATTATTTGTAATTCGGCAAACAATTGACCTATTAAAACTTGGTTAGAATGTGAGCTTTTATAGCTGTAAAGCTTTCTTGCTCACTTCTCACCTTAGTATGAAGTAATCATCCCCCTGTATCAGTCCCTGGTAAGGCCTCACCTGGAGTACAGTGTACAGTTCTTGACGCCACACCTCAGGAAGGATATAGATAGGCTGGAGATGGTACAGAGCAGAGCAACAAAGATGTGCAGGGTTTGCATCAGAAACCATACAAGGCAAGACTAGATGACCTCAAATTATACTCCCTAGAGCGACGCAGAAATCATGGGGACAAGATCAAAACATTTAAATACCTTAAAGGCAACAACAAGGTGCATGTGCAGAACCTCTTTCAGGTGAAAGACTACAACAGGACTAGAGAACATGACCTTCGACTTAAGAGAGGAAAGTTCAGGAGCAATATGAGGAAATTATTCTCCACAGAGTGCACTGTGGAACCATGGAATAGCCTGATGGAGGGGGTCGTGGGAGCCAAGATGGTGGGGGAATTCAAGCAGGCATGTGACAGACATTGTGGGATACTCAAGCAGGCAGTTAAGTAAGGGGGTAGGAAATCAAGGGCAGACGTGATGGATCATATGGTCCCCATCTGCCGACAACTTCTATGTTGCTATGTTTCTATGTAGACTGATTGGCAGATCAGCCTTAATGCCCTTCTCTTCACAAGAATGAGACAATGGCAATTCTGTATTCACTGAACACGTCAAAATTCAACATTTTTCTACACTGATGAGAGCAATCCAAATAAATTCTGTTTTCCTTCAACACTTTGTCACGTTAATGTTATGACTCAGCACTTTTTACAGGCAGCCCATACAGCTTGTTCACATTGCTGGTAAGTCAAATGATCTGTGGCAGCCAATCAGCAACAATGGAGAACAAGTACTGTTCATGCTGTGCACATCAAAGTTCCATTTCCAGCTCTGTCTCTCTGTCTCTCTCTTTCTGTCTCTCTTTCTCAGTGGAAATACCTGGCTACTGAGAGGAATCCTTTTTATGTAAACAAGAGTGACTTTTCCTTGTGCACTGAGGTTTCTTTGTATTTTAGCTTGTTTTTTTGTTATTGGGCTCACTGCAACATAACCCAAACAGACCATCTTAGGGTAGCTGGTTCATTCCACTGGGGTGTCATACAGACGAGGCACACTGATGAGTCCTGGTAGGACGAAACACATGTCTGTGTCTTTCTGTTGGCACACTTTGCAAACTGTGTGATGCCTGTAGGCACCATGCATTTCTGCTTAAAGTTGAACCAGCATAATATTGTGTGATGATTTACATATATAGCCCATGATGCTTTGCATTATGGGGGGTATGTGTGATTTTGTATTTTTTTGAAACTTGGCTTCCAGGCCAATGCCCTTTGGGGTAACCATTGCCCCAGTGATTGTGCACTGAGGTTCTTTGTCTTTTAGCTTGTTTTTTGTTTTTATTGGGTTTACCACAACATAACCCCATCTGGAGTACTGCATGCAGTTTTGGAGATGACCTCTATGCAAGGACATAGACAGGATGGAAGCAGTCCAGAGGAGGACAACTAAAATGGTGCAGGGTCTACATCAGAAATCATATGAAGAGAGACTGAGAGAGCTTAATATGTATACCCTTGATGAAAGGAGAGACGGGGGGACATGATAGAAACTTTTAAGTACCTCAAGGGAATCAACAAAGTCCAAGAGGGTAGCATCTTTCAGAAAAAGAGATGTGTAAAACAAAGGGACACAATTTAAAGTTAGAGAGGGACGGCTCAGGGGTAATGTGAGGAAATTCTTTTCACAGAGAGAGTGGTGGACACATGGAACCGCCTTCCTGGAGAGGTTGTGGGGTCTAAAACAGTGGGGGAATTCAAACGTGCATGGGACAGACATAAGGCAATTATAGTGGGGGGTTGCAGAAAGTAGGCTGTTGGTTAATTAGAATCTGCAGCTTATCCAAAAGATAGAGAAATGGGCAGACTGGGTGGGCCAAGTGGTCCCTATCTGCTGTCAAACTCTGTTTCTATGACCCATAGAGATCATCTTAGGGTAGCTGATTCATTCCACTGGGGTATCATACAGACGAGGCACACTGATGAGTCCTGGTAGGACAAAACATGTCTGTGTCTTTCTGTTGGCACCCTTGGCAAACTGTGTGAGAGGCCTTTCAGCACCATGCATTTCTGCTTAAAGTTGAACCAGCATAATATTCTGTGGTGATTTGCATATACAGCCCATGATGCTTTGCATTATGGGGGTATGTGTAACTTTGTATTTTGTTTATGAAAAATCATTGAAATAATCAGAAAATCATGCATTATCATTCCAATTAGCTTAATCACTACATTAAATCAGATTTGATGGCAGTCTGGCTAGTTAAATCATTCTACACATGATAATACACAGTGTGAGCCTGTACTGGTAGCTGTGGCTCCTGCAGCAGGAGCAGGCAGAGTAAATTTAGTAGACTTGGAAGTTGTTTGAAAAATTATTTATTTATTTTTTTTTGCTTTTTATTGCTGGCTGTGTAGGGCACTGCAATCCATCTTTATTGTTTTTAATGTGTTTGTCTTTGAGTGAAAACTAAGTGACACAATCTGATGCAGGTCTCCCTGTATAGGTGAGAGAAGTGTCAGTGGGTAATGCAATGTATGTATATGTTTAGGTATTCATCATTGTTTGGTGTAGAACCTATGAGGAGAAAGAGATGCAGGGGAGAAATGAACAGGAAAAGATTCCATCATGCCATTTCCACCAAGTACCAATTTTGAAAATGGTGGTGGAAAAGGATTTGGGACAGGCTCTGGGAGTCATAGTGGTGTGGCAGTGGTGGGGCAGGGGTTATGCCTGACATAAGGACATAAGGACTAGGGCTGGGTGTGTTTTAATCCATACAAACTAACTATGGTTATTTAATTCCCAGAAGTCAATGGTTCCATAAACACTTTATATAGCAGCTTTCCTAGCCATTCTCAGTTGTCTAGTGCAGCTGGGATAAAAGCACTACAGAAAACCTGAAGCACTCATGAGTCATTAAAAACTATTTGACAAATGTTTTTCCCTGGATGGTGGTGGCGTAGAGGGCACAGAAATCCGTATTTACTTTATGAACCCTGCAGCAGAGCAGGATAGAGTGAATTTAGAAAGTTGCAAAATGTGTAGGGGGAGTTTGAAGGATTTATTTGACAAATAATTAGTGTTGGTGGCGTGGACCACAGAAATCCATCTTTACTTTTTTTTGATTTTTTTTGTTTTCTCTGCTGCAAGTGAAAACTAATTGATGAAGGCTGCTGAAGGTCTTTCAGTAAGGGTGAGCAGAAGTGTATGTCAGTGGGTAAGGTGATGGACATGTATATAGTATGTGAGCATCAGCTCTCATGTGATTGATGGAGAAACCTTAACAAAAAAATAGACAAGGGATGTGGGGAGGGGGGGGCAAATTAACAGGGAAAAATTCCACCATTCCAATTCCACCAAGTGCTAGTTCTGTAAGCAGTGGTAGAGGAGTAGGAGTCAGGGGTCATGGATAAGAGCTTGACTAGGGCTGAGCATGTTATTGTCTCTCCGTAGAAAATGTGGTTTATTACTCCCCAAATGTCAACTGGTTCCATGTCCACCGCAAGAAGCAGCAGCTTTTCCAGACTGTCCCAGTCACCCAGAGCATCTACTGATAAAAGCACTCTAAATACACCAGAAGTGTACTGGTCTTGGAGACAGACCTGTACTAGAAGAAATCCTAACAGAAGAATCTGTTCAGTGAAGTGGCTAACCACTGCTTCAGAAATGGAGCTTAATCAAGGCAACCACCCACTCCAGTTATCAATGTCCAGATACAGCACTTCAGTTCCATGATCTGAATCTAGTTTCTGAAAATTCCAGGCAGAGATTTCTAACAAATGCTCATTCCTATAATGACTTCTGTAAGCAGTGGTGGTGGAGAAGGACTCAGCAGCTGTGCCAAAGAGATGGGCTAGGGCTGGGAATGTGATTGTCCATCCAAAGAAAACATAGCTTATTAGTGCCCAGAAGTCAATTGGTTCTACACCCACTGCATGTAGAAGCTTTTCCAACCAGTTCCAATCACCCTGTGCATCTAATGCTGACAACTAGAAACACACAAGTCTCATGCTGCTCCTCTTTTGAATACTTTAAGGTCCCTTACCCATAGGGATATAAAATATGCATCCCAATATGGAAAGGCAAGCTCTCCACTCCTTTGTTTATTATAAACAGGAAAACACCCACTGTCAGTGCCTGTGGCTACAGCATCATCGCAACCAGTTGTGTGCCATAGGCAAGGATGATTTCCTGTCCACCTCATGTTGGCCTGAGGGTAGCTGCTGGAGTTGCTGTGGAGTAGCATCTCAGCACAAATATTTTATGCCTTTTTCTATTTACTATACATATGCCACTATTGCCCTATTAGTGGTGTAAGAGATTTTGAAGGGGAAAAATATTACAGCCCTCTGCAAATGGTGCACAAAACCTGCACAAATGGTTTGTGTTCAGCTCAAAGTTTTGGATATCTGGCCCCAAGCCTTTTTTTTTTTATGCTGAAAATGTCTTTGTTCTATGTTACCATTCATTTTTTTCACCCACTAATTTTAATAAAAAAAGCTACTCATATACTATCACATTATGTTTAAATCTATGATAAGTAATAATGTTGCATCAATGTCCATGTCGGTGTCCAATGAAATTACTTCAATTAATATTTGTTCACTATAGTGTGTGTCTCTTATGGGCAAGAGGGGTGTCTTGTGCAACTTGGGTTACAGTACGGTGAACCACAGTGAAGCAGTTCTGTCTGCCAAAACAGGTCACACCATAAGATAATCACAATACTAGCCCCACATAAAAATTACATGGTAATAGAATGCAATAATATGTACATGGAGTATTTTGATAACTAAATTCTATTTGTACTATTTTTTTTAATTGTCTTTCCCCTCCCAGTGTTTTTGGTATCTTCTGAGATGTACAATACACTGCAGAAAAGAAAAGTGCTTTGCTCACTGTTGTGCTCAGTTACTAGGAGACTACAACAAACATAAGAAAATGACACTGACACTAAAGACTAACTGCATTAAAAAAAAAAAACTTTAATACATACTACTGTACATTTGCAGCTTACAGCACCATAAAATGGAGTAGGACAATGCTCAAAAATAGCCCCGACCAGTTTTGCACATGTGTGCTTCCTCAGGGAGGCCGTTCATGTACACCCACTACCACATTTATACCAACATTTAATTTTATTTATTTTTATTTATTTATGACTTTGTTACCCGGGTAGGTGCACTGATCCCAGGGACCATTTTCAGGCATGACCGGGGCCACGTAAGGTGGCACAGAGTAGAAACATCAAAATAACAATAACATAGCAAGAGCAGGTACTACATAGTGAAAGGTTACAGTTGTTACATTTGGCAATGCATGGTGACAGTAGTTGAGGGACAACAAAGAACAAAGCAAAGTAAGGCTCATGGTGGTACAGTTTCAGTAAATAAGAGAACCTATTTGGCCCTACCCCTGGAACCTATGGGGGGGGGCTAGTCCTTAAAGCAGTGGCAGGTGGATGCCAACAGGAGCCAGTCTTTGAGGCAAGTCTTGAACTGGTGGTGAGTGTTTATGGTGCGCAGTTCAGTGGGCAGCTTGTTCTATAGTGTGGGGGATGCTACAGACAGGGCTCTAGTGCCCAGGTTCATGGTTACCCTGGGGATTTTTAGGAAGGGGATACTGGAGGAGCATAGGCAGCAGTGTGAGGTTTGAACAGTGAGAAGGAGAGCAAGAGTGGATTTCTGGTCAATACAAATGGAAGAATCAATAAAATTGCACAGTGCAAGGTCAAAGTGAGCTTGTAGTGGGAGCCACCCCAGTAGAGTGTAGAGTGGTGTGTGGAGAAAGGGGCCAGCAGGGAGAAATGGCAGGCACTGTTGTATGCTACTGATAGTTTTGCCATGGTGCAAGTGGCAATCCTGGAGTAGATGGGAGAGCAGTAGTCCAGGACGGGTAGCAGGTTTCCCTGGATGATGGCATGGCGGGCCTCAGGGGTGAGGTATTGCCGGTATCTGTAGGTAGTCCCTAGTTTTAGTGAAATATTGGAACATGGCAGTTTATGTGCTCCATAAAGGAAAGGGAGGGGTCAAGCACAACTCCTAGATATCTGAAGTGTTTTACGTCCTCTAGGGCATGGCCCTCAGAAGACGTGATAATTAAGGGTGGGTTAGATTTGCACTTATTTAGGAAGGGCTTAAATCTGAACAACATTGTTTTTGTTTTTTTTGCCCTTGACCAGAAGGAGGTTGTCAGAAAACCAGTTGTGGGCTGCACTGTAGTTTTGTGAGAGGGCTGCAGAGATGAAGGTAGAAGACTTTCCGCTGGAGAAGAGCACGAGGCCATTGGCATAAAGGATTGAGTGACAATTGAGTCTATCTTCTAGAAGGGAGTTAATGAATAAGGAGAAAAGGAGAGGTCCCAGTATAGAGCCTTGGGGGACCCCAGAAGAGACAGACAGGGTGGGCTAGCAGGCCGGTACCAATACACACAAACTGGGAGCACCCTGTAAAGTAGCTTCCAAACCCAGGTGGTGACCTCCGGAGAGCAGCCAAGGTGATGCAATTTGGAGAGGAGGAAGTGGGTGATTGACCAGGTCGAAGGCTTTGGAGAGGTCAATGAAGACTGTGTCAGTTGTATTTCCATGGTCCATGTTTGTAAGGATGTGGTCAGTTAGGAGTGCGAGGGCAGTGGTGGTGGAGTAATTCTTGTGGATGCTGTGTTGTTGGCTACATAGTAGGTCATATTCAGTCAGTTAAAACAATAGTTAAGCACACACCATTTACATAATTAAAAGACAAAAATCTGTCAGCAGCACTCAGTTGATAATGGCAAACCGGCATTCACATTACATTCTGCCATGCTAGTAATTAATGTATTGGAACCTAACATGTGAACTCATATCCAGTATATATGATGTAATATTTGAATTCCCTACACTCACTGTAACTTAGAAAACCACAGGGATCAAAAAAGGAATGGTATTGTCTCTTCAGGAAGCAGAGGGATAGAAATACCATATTACTACATTCTGGCTGCCACCCCAGACACATGGTAGACAACAAACCAAAATCACAGTTCTTGAGTATAAACAGAAATTGCTCTACAGAGGCAGCATTTCAGAAAAGAGTGGATGAAATGGAAATTCTGTTTAAACACATGGGTTACAGAACTGACCTGATTAAAACAGCTAGGGAGGTGGCTACCAGTACTGGTAGAGATAGCCTTCAGATCTATAATAGCAGGAGTGAGACTGCAGGAAAATAAACTGAATTTTGTAACAACGTACTCTATAGAGCCCAAGGCAATCAAAGAGATTGTTTATTCACATTGAGGGATTCTACAAACAGAACCACTACTAGAAGGAGTAGTATACAGATGTATGGTATGCAGAAGGGATACCTGTTTGAGGGATATGCTGATGCATAACCTGCAGTTGATAACTCAGACGAGGAAATCTTCATTGCCAGAGTCAACTAATTGAACACATAGATGTGGACACTGTATAAACTGTGATTCTATACAAAAGAGAGATGCCTTCACTATGGTGAATTGGCAAAAGACATTTGAAATTCACCAATTCATTAATTGCTTCACATGTGGGGTGGTGTATCTAGCAACCTGTAATTGTAATGCCTTTTTTTGTAGATTAAACCAGTAGGCCTTAAGACGCATGTGGGAGAGCTTTTAAGCTCCATTAGGAATTAAGACCGTAACAGGGCCTTAGCTATGCATACTGTGGACAGTCATGAACGACAACAGCACAGATTTTCATTTTGTGGTTTGAAAAAGGTAACAGTGGGGAAACACTGAGTGGATCATGATAATTTAATTGTAACGAGAGAAGCATTTTGGATTTGTCAATTATGGGCTATAAAAAGCCACAACTAAATGATATCATTAACATAGGCCCCTTATTACATACTGTAGATGGTAACATATTATATTGATTTATTTTACCTTCACTATGATGAATTGCCAAAAGACATTTGGAATTCAGCAATTCAAAAATTACTCCACATGTGGGGTGGTGTATCTGGCAATCTGTAATTGTAATGTCTTTTATGTAGGTAAAACTAATAAGGCCCTTAAGATGCACGTGGGAGAGCCTTTAAGCTCCATTAGGAATAAAGACCATAACAATTCCATAGCTAAGCACATTGTTGACAGTTGTGAACCACAACAGCACAGATTTTCATTTTGCGGTTCACAAAAAGTAGCAGTGGGGAAACATGGAGGGGAACGTGATCATTTAATTACAAGGATATAAGCATTTTGGATTTATCAATTAGGGGCTATAAAAAAGCCAGGATTAAATTATATCATTAACATATGCCCCTTATTACATAGATGGTAACATGTTATGTTGATTTATTTTACCTTAATTTTCTCCTTCAAAGGATTATTGGGACTAGAGATGGACGAAGTTGGCAAAATTAGCTCTCTGAATTAATTTGTGAATGTTGCAGAATTCGTGAAACACAATTCATGAAATTTGCCAGTTCTCAGAGTGTGGATTGACTGCTAAGTGTGGAGCTTGGCAGGTGAAATTCCACATTCGCGGCAAAAACTTCCCTGCTGTCTACAAGTGGGCACCCACTCCTACTCCTCTCCCCCCAGCCGATCACCTCCCACTGTAAAATTTAATTAATTAAATTCCTGGGCCCCAACATTCAAAAACTTGCCTGGGGGCAAACATAGCACTGCCTATCATGCAAATTTAGCCCACAGCAATAGCACATAATATTGAATGGAATACCCCAGGGCAAACAGTGCTGGATATAGTGGACAAATGAAGGTGGGCAAACAGGGCTGTGAGTGCAGCAAAGAAGACAGCTCTGAATATAGCAACCAGGCAGTACAAACTGCAATAGCAGCCCAGTGCACAGAGAGGTGGAGTAAAGCAAAGGTGAACTATGAGGCCAATGTGGGTGCTAGTAAAGAAGTGGTCCACAATAACTGCAAACAACATTGCAGGCCAAATACAGCAGAACTGTGCTATGGTTCTGACAGGTTTGCCCAGTGCAAACACATTAGCCTGGGGAAACTGTTTGCTATATTTAAAACTGATATGCAAATGAGCCTACTTAGGCAGTGAGTCTGAGGGAAAACGGCCACATTAGAATGTCATTATGGCCTGATTAGCATGCATTACCATGTGAGGATTTCCTGGGCTATTTCAGGGTGCACACAGCTCCACCTGTAGGTCAGACTGGAACAACAGGTTGGTGGCTGCAGGATGGGTTTGCACATGGCACCACCTGTATGTCATACTGGAACTACAGGATGGTAGCTGCAGGCTGGGTATGTACACAGCAGCACAGACTATTGTGCCCCAGGGGACTAGCACCACAGGCATGGATGATTGTGCTGCATGCCATTGACATATTGTGTCTGCTAAGGTGTATATCAGATGCCAAAGTGCCATAGCAGCCAGTATTATAAGGGACACAGCAATGCCTACGGTGTGTCAGACATCAATGATTGCTGCTGTCCACACAGTAACAGGCCCAGTTGTCAGGTGTGTTCTGACAGTGGACACCACTGTCATACTGTCCTGTGACACACATACACTGTGCCAGTGGCATGTGAGTCTCACAGTAACATACACATTGCTGACCATGTGTGATGGGGGTGTATGTACAGGTGTGCGGTATGTGTCCCGGGGGGGGCAGACACATACCAATCTACAGGCACACCAATGTTCATAGGTTCATACTGAGATTACAAGTCTAGAAGTCAGATGACCTATAATGACTCTTCACTAGCTAGTGGTAATGCCTACATTTCACAACTCCCATATGTTGATCCAAACTGTGTTTAAAAGATGTAAGGAGCATATCCATCACTGGAACATGTGCCCTGTGTGGATGGCCTCCGCTGTGTGGAGGCATCTACTATGTGGTGCATCCTGGGTACCTGTACATCCTTGCCTCAACACCCTCCATTTCCACAGTGCTGCATGTGTGTGCTGGATTGTGTTGGTGTACCCCTATGGGGGACTGTTGATGTGTGCTGCATGACCGCATTGATGAGGTGTCCACAAGGCACTGGGGCACCCTCAAATGCCTGGCAGAGTTGGGACCGGGTGCCAGATGATGGAGATGTGGAAAGTGCCATCTGTGTGCAGCATGTCTGTTCCATGGCATATGAAGTGGCCCAGGGTGGCTGTCCACCCTCTATGCCTCCTCATTGGCTGCAGTCATCAGGTGCACATGCTGCGATTGTTGCATACAGCCTTGTTGCCTGTTGCTGCTGTGTCCATGCTCCCTATCCTTGCATTGCCCAGAGTTAAGACTGCCTTTATCTTGGCAGTAATTTGCGCAGAGCAAAGTGTCATGCAAAGTCGTGCAAACACACTTTACACAGCGCTAACGTGCTGAATATAGCATACCACCTGTATTCACGTACATGCCCCCTCTCTTTCCCCAGTGCATGCATTATAAATTTGTGTGGCGCTAATCCAGTTTGGCCACGCTGTTTGGTCTTTTGAATATGGGGGACCAGCGCAAATGGTGTGCAAACCTGGTGCAAATGGTTTGAGCCCAGAGCAAAGTTTTGAATATCTGGCACTTGGTGTCAAGTGGTAATCTCCCCACCAATTGCCAGTCCCAATGTAAAATAAATTATTTATTAAATCCCTGGTGTCTAGTGGATCCCCACCCATCAGGTAGTATTCCACCACCCTGCTCCACCCTACCCTGTGCCTGAGCAGGCAACCAGCTCAGTCCTCCACTGCTGACCACCTGAATGAGCTGTAATTAATGAGCATGCACTTGTACAAGTACGTGCTCATTCATTCCATCTCAGTCAGGTGGCCAGCCGTGTGGAGAGTAGATGGCTGTGCTGGTCGCACACTCAGGGTCTGGTTGGGGAGGAGCAGGGTGGTGGGGCACTACCTGCTGGGGTAGGGGGTCCACTAGACACCAGGGATTGGGAACTGGCAACATTTGGTGGTGGGGGGCCTAATGTCAATGATGGGTGGGACCACTAGACATCAGGGATTTATTTAATAATTTATTTTTACATTGGGGCTGGTGATTGGTGTGGGGGGTGTAGGGTGGGACCACTAGAGACTGAACTGATTAAATTTTACATCAGGTGGCGATCAGTGGGGGGGGCACTAGACACCAGGGATTAGAAAATGATTTATTTTTACATCGTGCTGGTGATCAGCAGGGGGAGACCACTAGACACCAGGGATTTGGGGAATTTGCCATTGCCATTTCTAACTTCTCCTTGTTTTGGGTAATTTTTAAGTGCAATTTGCACTTACAAAAATCCCAGACAAAGATGAAATTACAAATAGAGAATTTTCATTAAATAGGACAACTTTGTGAAGTGATCCATGAAAGCAAATTTGGGAACTTCGTCAAATTCGCTGGAGAAGTAAAACTTCACTGCATCTCTAATTGGGACTCTGGCAAAATAAAGATCTCCTCATTGTGGAAATCCATACATGATTAAGAATTTATATGTTTTTTAAAACAACATTAACAGATTAAAAAAGCACTCATTAATTAGGAGCACTGATATCATCTGGAGGCTGACATTTTTGTGAACTCTGGATGTGAAGAGATTTGTACTCTAATGGATGTCATTGTTCTTAGATTTCCCCATAATACTGATTTTTTTTTTTTTTTAAATAATGGGAAAATATAGTAAGGGTTTGGAGTTTATTTATTGGTTTAATAGACAATTTTGACAACTTTTTAAAACAATATCTGGTCAGAGCTACTACAGCTGCTAATACAATAACTTGATAAGGGTTTCATGGCTTTAAACGTGAAGATGAAATGCCGTAGTCGGCTCCTTGTGTGGGTGAGCAACACAGCTGGTGGGCAGGCAGTCGGTCGAGCAGGCAGGAGTGCAGACCTGTATCACAGATTCCACACACTTACATTTAAGAGCAACAAGGATGGATTTTGGATTACTTTAACTGATGTCTTAATACATGGCATGTAGTGGGAGAGATAAACAGCAACTGTGCCAAATGGTACATTCTTTTGACTGTACACCCTTTACTGTTTTTCTCGGGGAGCTCATGCTAGGGTTAAAATTACTTCCTACTATTCTGCAATAAGAAAAAAAACAGAACTGATCAAAATCATACCTTAGCATGTATATTGGCAAAAAATAATACACATCTAAAGTCATGATTTTGATAAATTTGTATCAAATACACTGTGGAAGAGGATTTAGAAAATTGATTATTTAAGCAGCACAGAGAGATTTCTAGCTCTCAATTAGATGATGTCATTCTGTGGCACACCTGCCATCCATTTTATAGAGAAGACAGTTTTGAAGTGAGAAGGCTTTAGTTTACATTTATATTTCAAAGGATACAAACATTCATTTTTACTTCAAACATAAATGCAATGCAGTTTTATCATTAATGCAAACGATAGCCTTTACTGTACTTGACTATGAAGTCAAATTTTTAAATAATGTGATATGAAAAAAACATTGCTTACTCTGCCTTTAATTAAATTTGGACACTCAACATAATATAAATATGTGGTGTCAGCACTGCTGTAATCAAAACCAATACAAAATTATATAAACATACAGTATGTCCCTCTGCTGTAGCCTCACCAGCTGAACAAATATCCTCTATCCAACTCGTATCATTTTCATCATCCATGACTTCCTCATCATCACTTGACATAACAGTGCCAGACACAGACCAGTGAGGTAGAATGAAAAGTTCATTCATTTTTAGGTATGTCAGTCACTCAACATTTAAATCAGACAGACACATGGTCTGACACAGTTGCCCAGCAGCACTAAACAACCTTTCAGATGTTACACAGCAACAAGGGCAAGTTAAAAATTCCATTATAACAGACACCAATGCAGGCCACACTGTAACCTTGTGTTGCCAGTATACCAACAAAGGGTCATCAACAGAAACTTGCTCTGGATCATCAAGGTATGCAGACACCATGTTTGCCGCTGTCATCTGCAGTTGGCACACAAACATCTCTTTTTAAAATGTCCATCATGAGGTTTGACAGGTCAACGCCAGCCTCATCTGCTGCACCTTCAAATTGCTCGTGCAAATTGAGCAATGCCTGCTTCAGCAACTGCAACAAGGGAATGACCTCAATAAGACCTGCATATTCACCACTAATGACCTAAGTTGCATGCTCAAAAGTGTGCAGAACCTGTACGATGCTGTCCATGACCCTCCACTGTGATGGAGTAAGGGACATGGCCTTTTGAGTCGGGGATCACAAAGCGGCATGACATAGTCATTTACAGGATTATATTGTTCAAACCGGTGCTCCAACATATAAAGAGTGGAGTTCCACCTTGTGGGAACATCCTGTTTGAGACAATGCTGCGGAACACCATATGAATGCTGCAGAACATTGAGCTCAGAACAAGCTTTTGAAGAACAGCTGAAATGTCCACAAATTCAATGACTAATGGTTACCATTCTGTCCACTGCCTCATGTTTCAAAAACTCGCGTACAATCAAATTTAAAACGTGTGAAGCATGGAATGCATTTAAAACCACCATCACTTATGGCTTTAACTACATTAGCACTTGAAATGAAACTTGTGAGTCCATGTGGTTTGAGCCACTGAGAAATTGTCTTGTTAAAAGGTCACAAACTCTTTTGGCTCTATGCGAGCCATGCATACTTTGCATGTTGATACACAATACCACTGCTGCCATATGTGGTTTTCAAACAGCAATCACTTGCAGGACAAGGTGAAGTAGCATACACATCAGGGATGCATGTCCAATTTGCTGTAACACTCATAAAGCTGACTGTGGATCCTGGACCACTCAACCACACATCAGTGATCAGATACACAGTGCTGACAGCTGAGTGTGACAATGCATGGGGGAAACTGGACAACAAAGTGTATTGCACAGCTCAGGGACACCTTTCAAAGAAAAGTAGGTTCTGCTTGGAAGCTCATATTTGGGTACCACCTTATTCATGAGCTACCAAAAACCAGATTTCTCAAAAAATGAATACAGTAGAAGATCAGTTGCGAGCATTTGGGCTACTGCTGCATTTAAGTGCCTTGCAACTGAATTATTGTGATGGTATTTGGTATTCTTTGACAGTGCCTCCTTAATGTTCGGTTGCCTCATAGCGACCACTTCCTTGGAAATTGTCAATTGTGTATGGGTAACTCAGGAAACAAAAGGAGTTTGTGGCAGGATAGGGCAGCGAGAGAAGTCTGAAAATGCAGAGGAGGATGAGGTAGAACATGATGACTGACTCAGCACTACAGATCGCTTGGGAGTGGAGGTTAGTTGTGCTGAAGCAACACTAGTGTCAGTGTGAGCTGGCTCCAATAAGTACTTGTTTAGGGGAACAGAATGGCTGCTTTCATTATTTGCGGCCCAGTGTTTATACTACTGCCAGCAAATGGTGTGCTTAGTTTGCAAATGTGAGTGCATACCACTTGTACCTAAGTGTGACCCTGCCTTGCCATGACTTATTTTAGATCTGCAAATTTGGCAAATCGCTGTAATTTCATAATTTTCTTGCAATTAAAAAAATCCCACACAAGAGATTTGCCCACTCTACACTGCTTTTTAGAAGGGGTATCACACTCTGTATTAGTGCTGACTGGGTACAGCTGCTGCTCCTGCTGCAGTGCCTCATGTTGCACTTGCTGCTGTGAACACTTGAGCTGCATACTAGTGGTACCAATATTGTTTTGTGATTGCAAGTTAACAGTCACTGATCTTAGAGTCAGTGTTTGTGACAGATTTACATTCTGTGGACAGGTAGAGAAATCCTTAATAGGGACATGGGGAGGTTGGTAATCAGGGTCTGTAACAGGTTCATCTTGAATACCAACAAAATCCTCTACACTATCACTTTCACTGACAGTAATGTTTTCTATCATATCCTCCTTTTCCTCACTAACAATTAGCAGAACATTATTACTAGTTGAACCACAATCAATTACAGGTTTACTATTACTACACTCAACATTTTTACTGACCATCTTGTCTGTGGGAGCATCGTCCGGTGTATCACAAGTGCTACTTAAACACTGTGACTCCATCTAAAATAAAATCAAATCCTGACTTTCATGCTAAGAATTATCCTATGAATCCATCATTAAAGCAGCAACATCAACTGGAGATTTCAGTTTACCACCCCCCACGCACTTAACTTGGCTGCTGCTGCTGACTCCTCATTTGCATTACTAATTTTGTTCCTCCCACTACTGGCAATATTACCTGCACTCCCCAAAAAATAACTGATACTGATTCTGCCCTTACCTACACCACCACCAGAAGAAGACTAAGCTACCGGAGGCAATTTTGTAGCTAACTTGCTACTACCTGCACCCACTGTACTGCCACCCACAGGACCTACAGTGCTGGTACTGGAAGAACCTGGACCAGAATCAAATTCCATATTGCGAGAAATGTCAGCAGGATCTTCAGGAGGAGAGTTACAACTCAAAAGAACCACTGCACTGCCACATCCATGTCTACGTCCACCATAAACATTACCTGACCTCTTTCCTGCCATGTTTTTTTTAAACACTGATTTTAAGTATCGGACAAAAAAAATACAAATAAGTGTGTCACAGTCAAATCAGTATATCAATCAAAGAACAAAATACTGTTCAGGATTAATAAGAACACACTCACAGTATTTCCTGTCAAAATATGCTTAACTGCAGTTTGAAACTAAAACTGCAGACACTATGCCTTCTATACCTATATTAACTATTGATTGAAATTAATTAAGATATCAGAATAATATATCCAGATTGCTGAAGAAGGGTCCTATAACAACAAAATGCTTTCAAATCATTTCTGTTAATGATTGAAATATGTTTTTTTTTCTTCTAAATAGAATGCAATAAATGCAGGCAGACAGAGCAGCAGAACTTTCCACTTCACCAAACTCTAAAGAACTGCACAGAAAACAAGGAGAAGCAGTCACTTGACTGAGGGGGGACGGTGGTTGTTATAGTAATTGTAAACTTTGACACCTAAACCACACCTAATGGAACTTAAATCAGCCAATCAGGTGACTGCAATTGCGCGTGGAATTTTTGAAGAGTGTTTCAAGGAATAAAATGATGAACAGTGGAATTTTCGGATAAACTGCAGAATTGTTACACAAAAATTTTAAAATCTGACTGTTTTGAATGAACTATAATATTCAATAGGAAGTCTGACTTAACTCAAGAAAAATTAGTGCATTTAACTGACAAAACAGTGATTGTAAAAAGGAGTACTTTTCTAATTTCCCACCTAAATTAACAAACAAATGATTAAACATCTCGCAGAATATATTATTCCTCAATTTAAGCATGAATGTTGGATTCTTTCATTGACAGAAGAGCTGTGCAATTCATGACACATTTTCTGTGATAATACAATTATTTCTGCAGTTTGACTATGAATTCCGCAAAAATTGCAGAATTCTCGGATGGCTTATATATGGCTGTATTCCATGAAAATTGCAGACTTCCATGAAAATTCAGTGGAAGTGGAATCCACAAAATTCACCCAGCCCTAGTTCTAACATGATATTCAAGTAAAAATAACAGTTCAACAAAATGACTGATAAAAAAACCTAGTTATCCTTTGTAGTTTGTCATCAGAACAGGAACTAAACCGATACTTAAAGTTCATTAACTATAGTGCCCTCAAATAATATTTCATTTTTGTTTGAGGACAGAAGGAATACAAATTACTTGAAAGAAAAAAAAAAAACATAAGAAGGGGAATGAAATAATTAAAATTTCACATGTCCAATGAAAAGGATCCCCATTGGTGAACTTAATTTAGAAATATATATTTTTTTTACCTGCTCTCTTCTAGTCTTTTCTTCTCTTCTCTGCAGGTAAAGAAAAGTATAGGCAGAATCCTCTGAGCAGGAATTAAAGTGATATTATTGATAACTAACAATTTGAATAACCAAACTAACTATATGGGGATAGCTTTTAAATATCAGGAGGCCCACATGTGGCCAATAGCCAGCAGTAGGCCTCTTTCAGTGGCCTTCTTTGCCAGTGGATTAGGGATTTGGGGGCTTGGTAAAAACTATTCCGAATACATTATCAATACCTAAGATTGGAATGTACATTTTATTTATTTCATCCATTGAATTAAATAATTGTTATAAACTGTGAGTTTGTCCAAGTAGGAACCAAAAGAGGGAGGAAATTCTCCTGGCTCACCAAAATATATTGAATGTCCCACTACATAGTTTCTTCCCAATCAGTTATGGGAGAGAGGGTGGTTTAGTCTTGGGAACATGTGAGGGGGGAGGGAAGGGGTAGGGGAAACAAGATCTATATGTACATGTTATTTGGGAAACTGTTACTTATAGTTAATCTTTTTTGGGGGATGGTGCCTCCCTTTTCCACAGAGGTATATATCTGCATGGTTCATGTGATTTGCTGTATGTTGAAAGGCATGACAGACAGTTATGCAGTGCAAATGTTGAACAAGTATACACTGAAGCAAAATCTAAAATGGAGATAAAGGAGTCTAAAGACCAATCTAACATAAATATGGATGAATGTTTAAATATGTTATGATGGAACATTAAGAGAATGAAATATGTCGTTAAAGCTAAAAACAAATTTTAACTATGTGAACAAACAGAGGATCAACTGTTTTAATGGTTCAGGAATTACACCTTACTCAAAATGAATTTCAGTATCATAGTAGAAGGTGGGGAACAGGGATCAACACCCCATTTAGAAATAACACTAGGAGTGGCAATATTGTTTAAAAAAAGGTTCTGGTATTTCAGTCACACGATCAACCATAGATGAGGATGAAAGACATATCATATGTGAGATATCCATATCTAGACAAACCTATTCCCTAGCAAATATATATGGACCCAATGAGAACTCCCTGACATTCTTTAGCAAGTTCTTTTTGGACATTGTGAATTATAACTCCCCCTGGACTATGGGGGGGGGGTATTTCAATCTGACTTTAAATAACTTCCTAGATCGATCAGATATTAATCCAAGGAATATCACTTCAGCTGCCAACAAAGTTATTGATTTTATGACTAACCAAAAAATTAATTGATCCATTGAGGCAAGCTCATTCATTTCTCAAACCATACTTATATTTTTCACTTGTTCACCAAAATTACTCTAGAATAGATTTGTCCTTGGTATCAGATTATCTAGGTTTTGCTGTTAAAGGGTCACTGTCAACCTTTTCTGCAACATATTATTTATAGTGAAAAAAAATAATGATTGCTTCTCATCTCTAAAATTCATTGGTGATACTTATTGTTTTATCTGCCTCTTTTTTTATAGTAGATCTGAAATGCATGCTAATTTATGAGTTATGCTCAACCTTGTTTTGATTGAAATCCTTGATCTACCCTTACTGCACACTTCCTGAATATTAGAAACACACCAAAACTGTTCACCCACTCATGATGCAATAGTGCCCCTACTCCCACTGCATAATGAGTGGCTAAAGTGTGTTGAAGTGTTTCTAATTCCAGGAAAGATGTAGTGTGAGGAATGTAATGAAACATGTTTTGGTGTGGTAACACCAATATGGTGGACTGGCTGTTTTTCACTTTTAAAAAGAAACAAGAAATCAGAATCAAACTACCACAAGTATCAGCAATCTGTACAGAATATGAACAATCCTAACATGTTTTTTAAACACAGACACTTTGAGACATAAGGTGATTGACAGTATCTCTTTAAAGAAATCAAGTATTAAAACAGCATTATTTCTGATCATGAAGCAGTTATTTTAACTATATGTATACATAGGAGCAGATATCAGAATTCATTCAAATTTGATCCAACTTTATTGAAGGATGATCATTATATAAATAAAATAAAACAAATACCAGAATTTTTTTCAGTATAATGAAAACTCTAATAATCAACTATATGGGTGTGGGATACATTTAAAGTCTATATTTGTGATGTTTCTATAGCTTTCAGTGCTAAATAAAAGAAAATCAGAGTAGCCAAAATGAAAGAATTAGAAAACCTAATTTCACAAAAGAGCAAATACATAAAAACAATGCCAACCCTGTTATGTTAGAGGAACTTTTTAACCTTAGAAGCTCATATAATACAAATGACACGTTGGAGGTAGAACACCAGTTACTTCTAACACAAAGAAAATATTATGCCAAGGGAACAAACCTGACAAGATATTGATGTGGCAACTTAAAAAGGAACAAGAAGATAGAACATTTTGCAGCTCAGAAAATCTGATGGTCTCATATCTGATAATCCAGAGGAGATTAATCATGTATTTAAAGTTTATTATAAAAACTTACTTACTTCTGAATATAATGAAGACCATGGTGAGACCAAGACCTTCCTTTCTAGAGTAAATATAACTAAGTTAACAGAAGAACATAGAATAGCAAAGGAAAAAGACATCACCAGGGAAAAAAAATGTGCAACTTATTAAAACAACACAAAACATTTCAATACATTCTCCTACATACCCTAAGGACATTTTTGGACCATTAACAGCTAAGCAATACTTCCAGATATGATATGAAAAGGCCTGTACAAAATCCATCATTTTTATGATCATAAGGGCATTTTGAGACTTTCTGACTCTAAGAAACTCATATGCCATTCCCAAAATGTATATTTTATGTATTTGCAAAAAATAAATTAATAAATTACATTTTTAAAAATGTAGGCAAAATGGACTGCCCAGAACAAACCCAGCTAGAACAGATCATCTCTAGTAACATCAGGCCTACATTTCTATCAATAACTTATCAGTTGATAGCATCAAGTCATACACATAATTTTCAAGACTTGAAAGTTAAATGGCAAGACAAGGCTAACATATGAATTTCAAATCAGGAATGGCAATGGATCATGGATTATACAGTGAGGGGGATGCAGTCATCTAAATTGCAACACATTTATTTTAAAGGGGGACTCGGACCAAAATTTCTGCCATCAATAAATTCAGAATTTGGATCAGCATATCACCAATCAGTCTCATGCCAAAAATCAGATCTCTGTTACTTTGTTTAAAAGTTACAAGGCATTTTATAACACTTAATTCACTGCTTGTTCAAAAAAGCCAGTTTCAGAGAAATGCTACTGATGATGTCATAACCTGAATGCACAACCTATTCCTCCCTGCAAGCTACCTTATATGACTTATTTCTCCTACGTTACTTAAAACTGTAGTTGTGGTAAACTTCTGAAGAAGGAAAACTGACACTGAATTGGTCAGTACAAGCACTTCCATAATGTGTAGATGCAAGGTACAGTACTTCAGAATGTGATGGGATGATTGGAATGTAGCAGCAAACATGGCTTCAGAATGACAAAGTTGTGTGCAATTTTTAGAATATTGCAGGCATGAGATTTTGAAATGTCACCAGGTTGCAGTTGTGGAATGCAGTAATGAGACAATCTCAGAAAGCAGCTGGGACATATAATTTTGAAATGTGGCAGTAACACACATTTTCAGAATGTGGCAAGAACACAACATTTCAGAATGTGGCATGATGCACAATTTCAAAATGTGGTGGTGACACAAAATTTCAGATTGTGCTGGTGACACACAATTTCAGAATGTGGTAGTGATGTACAATCTCAGAATGTGGCTGTGATACAGAGTTTTGGAATGTGGCTGTGACACACAGGTTCTGCATTGGCGGTGACACACAATTTCGGAATGTGGCAGTGATTGCACAGGTTTAGCATGTGGCAGTGACACATAGGTTCAGAATGTGGCATGGTACACAGTTTTGGAATGTGGTGGTGGCATTCAGGTTCTGAATGTGGCATTAACACATACTTTCGGAATGAAGTGGTGAAGCACAATTTTGGAATGTATGGTGATGCACAGCTTCAGAATGCTGTGGTGACACACAATTTTGGAATGTGGCGGTGAAGTACAATTTCAAACTACAGTGATGACACACAATTTGAGGGTGTGGCTGTGATGCACAGGTTCTGAATGTGGTGGTGACGCACAGTTCTGGAATGTGGTGTGGTGCACAATTTTGGAATGTGGCAGTGGTGCCCAGGTTCTGAATGTGGCAGTGTCACATAGTTTCAGAATGTAGTAGTGACACACAGTTTCAGAATGTAGTGGTGATGCAGAGCTTCAGAATGCTGTGGTGAGACACAATTTTGGAATCTGGTGGTGTCGCACAATTTCAAACTATGGCGGTCATGCACAATGTCTGGGTGTGGCTGTGATACAGAGGTTCTAAATGTGGCAGTAACACATAATTTCAGAATGTGGTGGTGATGCACAGGTTCAGAATATGGTGGTGACACAGGTTTGGAATGTGGTGGAGATGCACAATTTCAGACTGCAGTGCTAGTGCACAGTTTTGGGGGTGTGGCCATGATGCACAGGTTCTGAATGCAGTGGTGGTGCACATTTTTGGAATATGGCAGTGAAGCACAATTTTGGAACTTGACGGTGATACACACTTTTGGAATGTGGTGGTAACACACAGTTTTGGAAAATGGCAGTGCCACACAGTTTCAGAATATGGTGGTGATGTATAGTTTTGGAATAAGAGAGTGATGCACAGTTTCAAAATGTGGCAGTACTGCTCAGTTTTGGAATGTGGTGGTGATGTGCAGTTTTGGAATTTTGCAGGGATGTGCCATTTCAGAATGTGACAGATGTGCAATTTTGGAATGTGGCAGGGATGCAAAATTCCAAAATGTGGCAGGGATGCATAATTTTAGAATGTGGCTGGGACACACAATGTTTGAATATGGTGGGGCTCTGATGCACAATTTTGAAATATGATGCCTGAGTACAATTCTGGAATGTGGCAGGGACAAGCAATTTCATAATAATATGGTGAGTCCTGTCACTTTCTGACAGCATTAATCCCTACTATATTCTGAAATTGCCAGTCCCCACCAAATTACTTGATGTGTGTCCATGTCACATTCCAAGTTTGAGTATCCCACCAGATTTTGAGATGGCATATCCCTGCCACATTCTGTGATTGCATGCCCCCCTCCCCATCATTTCACAGTTGTGCACCACCTTGATATTCTTTACCATGGTTCACTGCTGCATTCCAAAACCACCTCCTGATGTGTTCTAAGCAAGCAATAACATGCAATGAGGTGTGGGTTATGTCCTTTTAAGAACACACCCAGGTGTGTTACAAGGCATGAATCACTTGCACAGAGTGCCTTATGCACCTGGGCATGCTCTTATCAGGACATAACCCACAACTCGTAGTGTGTTATTGCACTTATAAAATGGGCCCCTCATTGCATAAACTCCCCTAGTAAATAAACTAAAAAATATTTTTAAAACATATGCTGAAAACTGTTAAATATAGAAAACAGATAAAAAATAGTCCATCTGTAGTGCAGATTTGCACACCGTTTATATGAGTCACTAGAGGGCATTGGTGTCTGTCTCTCTTGCATCAACTGTCTCTCCACAACACAGAAACACTTTCCTTTTTTTTCCCCTTAATTTACTTTATTTTGCTTTTATTTAGGTTTTGTTCTTAAACTTCATTTGGCAGCTCGCTTGATTATGAGTGAGTGTTTGTTTCTGGCCACCAAGATGTTGCTGTGTCTCTTCTCTTAACTATCTCTTCCCCATGACAGAAAGACTTAATTTTTTTTCTTAATTTTCTTTTTTCTTTTATTCAGGGTTCAGTGAGAGCGAGCTTGTCCCACTGCAGATGTCCAAGTTAGCACTTCTCAGATAGTGCTTTCTAGATGTCATTTGTCAGTTTGTCCTGGTCAGTCATGATACAATTGTTTTTTCCTTTCATGAATTGCACATAAAAGTAGTAGTGATATTGAATGTGTCCTACTGGAGCAACTGTAGTTAATTCTTGGCACTTTCTAACTGTTTTCTGACTTTGGGCAGGTTACTCATATTTTATGAGCAGCACATAAAAGTAGTATTGGAGACTTCTGAGGATCGGGTCTGTGTTTTATTTAAAAACTACTGTCTTGTTTGCTGGATCAGTATCAGAGGAGCACTCTGGGATCAGTAGTGTGATTTGAAAGCCATGGCTCACACTTAAGTCTCTTCATTGTTACTGGCTTTAAGCAATGGAGTGGGCAGACTTTACTTAAAAAAAAAAAATTAAAAAAAAAAAAATTGATGCAGTTACTGCTTACTAAGATATAATGTGTGTGTCGGGGGAGCTGTGCAGCTCGTGTAGGCTGCAAATGTTTTGTTGCATGACTGTTGGCTCTGGTGCCACATTAATATGTTTATGTTGTTGGGCTCAGGATGACACAGTTAGTGCCATATGTAGAGCTATGTGCTGAGAAGGACATGGCTGAAACCCTGTTTCAGCCAATCAGAATTCATGAAGATTTTTTTCCCATTTTATACAGTATCATGCATCTGAAGATTTTGGAAATGTAAGCACTGCAGCCAACCCTATGTCAGTTTTTTAATGATTACTATAGCTACAGTTTCTTAAACTTTGGAGACACGGGTCCTATAAAGTTGCTGACAGGGAGAACTAGACTGTAAGTTCAGAGCATGACCTCATCAGTGGCTCTTCACTGAAAATTGCTTTTTTGAATAGATAGCAGCGAAATCAGGGTTACAAAATAGCTAATGAAGTAACATACAAAAGTAATATTTGACATGAGATTTATTGGGAGTATGTTTATTCTAATTATGCAATGTAGCACTTTCAGCTGGAGTCCCTCTTTAATGTACTGCATATGATTTATTATACACCTCACTGATTCAGCCTAATGAACCACGAAATAAGTAACTTCTGCCCAAGGTGTACCACTTCTATAGTGATCCTGGAACATATGTTATGAACCTGCCCAAGTCTAGACACATTTTGGTGAAAGGTATTAGCAACACTGAACCATCCAACTGGTATGCAATTAGTAAAATCTATCAACTGTATTATGCTGGGCAGTGGCAAAATATATAAAGCATGTACTCCACAATAAAGAAATTTAGCAACATTTGGGACAGTTAATGCTTTTAAATGTATTCTTCTAAAATGGAAAGATTCTCAATACCCTTGCCACAGGTAAATCATTTGCCCTGGATGGCCTTCCTGTAATATTTTTCAAAATCTTCTTGCAGCTCATAACACCACAACTTAAAAAAAAAAAAAAAAACTCTATAATCATTATTCCTACCAAATGCTTCTTCTATCATTCAGGGAAGCTATTATTTATTTGTTCATGGATAAAGATAAGGACCCTCTGAATCCAGGGTCCTAATGTCCTATCTCGCTCACAAATTCAGACACAAAAATCATAGCAAAGATGTTGGCTAATCAGGTCGGGTGAAAGGGATATTTTCAATGATTATTCACCAGGAACAGAATGGATTTATTAAGGGTTGTTACTTAAGAACAAGCATCAGATGCACTCTTAATCTGGTAGATAAATTAAAAACAGAGAACTATTTGTGTCTATCATTAGCACCAAGAAGGCATTTGACAGGATCGAATGGAAATACCTTAAGACAGTTTTGGAGAAATGTGGCTTTGGACTAGATTTTAGAACTTGAATTGGCATATTATACTCTGAGCTGTGTATTACAGTTAGGACTAACAGAGATATTTCAAAGTCTATAAAGTTGTACAGGGGACCAAACAGGGTTGCCCTTTCTGTCTGTTAATATTTGCTATTGCATTAGAACCATTGCCCATTGCCATTAAAGATTATAATGATATAAACGGTGTAATAGTAAAATACATTGAACATAAGATTAGCTTATATGCAGATAATGCGTTGATATAGTCAAGTAATTTGAATAAAAGTTTTACAGCTTTAAATACCCTAATAACTTCATTTGGGAACATCTCAGGTTACAAAATTAACTGGGAAAAATCTGAGTTGCTAGAATTTAAAGGGCATACTGACCCATTTCAGAATCCCTTAACCCACAATATAAAAATAGCCAACAACTGAGATATTTGGGCATTTATGTAGACCAAGATATTTCAAGACTCTTTTAGACAAATTTTGTCCCTTTAACAAATAAAATTTGGGAAGAACTGGAACATTGGCAGATCGTACCACTTATAAAATCAAACATGCCAGTGTGATTAAAATGAATATCTTACCCAGATTTCTGTTTTGATTTCAGAATATACCAAAACCCATAGGCCTGGATATTCAGACTGCACCTGGCAATGGCAAAAGAGTGCGTGCAGTGCAGCTAAGATGCACTGGGGCCAGGACCAGGGGATATTTAACAGTGATGTGCCGTGGCACAGCACCATTGAATATGGCATGGACTGCACATGGCACAGTTGCACTGTGCCAGTGCAAGCCACAGATAGGGAGCACAGGGATGCACCAACACAAATGCAGTTACGCTGGGTGAAGCACCCATGATATTCAGAAGAGGGTATGCAAATGAGGCCATAATATATGCATGGCATAACTGGGGCCACTAGCATGTCATTATGGCCCCATTTACATGCATTGTGCAGGGCAGCCTGACGAATTGCATCTGGTGCCCTGCACAGAATGATGTGTGGACTGAGGGGGTCTCAGGGCATCCCCCACCCCATAGCCATGATTGCAGAGAATAGTACGCAAAACACATTCCCTGGTAGTCTAGAGGTACCCCCCTCCCTCCTGTAGATGTGACCACCAGTAAATTACATATATACAATCCCTGGTAGTCTACTGTTTTCCACCCCCCACCCCTAGCCCCGTTCACCGGTATAATGAAACATTGCACTCCCTGGTAGTCTTGTGGCCCTTTCACCCTACCTGTAACCCCGATCATGGGTAGCCCCAATAGATCGTACTCCCTGGTGGTTCTGTGGCACCCTCACCCCTCCCACCTACACAGGACCTCTTGCCCACCCAGTTCCTCCCTGTCATTGGCGGGTGGCTGCAACCCTCCCCCATACCGCCCGGTCATCCGCTGAATTACAGATTACAGTATGGGCTATAAGTCCATTGGTCCACACTGTGGACCAATTGGCTTACAGCCCATACTGTAATCTGTCATTCGGCAGGCAGCCAAGAGGTATGTGGGCAGGTTGCAGCTGCCCACCAATGATGGGGAGCTGGGTGGGCAAGGAGTCCTGTGTGAGTGGGAGGGTGGGGTGCCACTGACCACCGGAGGATATGATCTGTTGGGCCACCCACAATCAGGGTGATGGGTGAGATGAAGGGGCCACTTGACTACCAGGGAGTGCAATGTTTCATTATACCGGTGATTGGGACTGGGGCGGGGGCGGGACCACTAGACTATCAGGGATTGCATTCATGTCATTTACCAGTGATTGTAGCTAGAGGAGGGTGGGGAGTACTACTAGACTACCAGGGATTGCATTTATTCAGTATAACCGGTGATCACGGCTACGGGAGGAAGGGGGTACCACTAGACTCCCAGGGCCCATATGGGTGCTTGTGGAAGGTGTTCCAGGTGGGCAGGTGGCCACCTATGGCTGGTGGCTGCTGTGTTGCACCCTGCAATACAGCAGCCCACCTGTGGGTGGCCAGGAGGTGTTCCTCCTTTTCACGGGCTCAACTTTGAGCTCCTCTATGTGGCACAATGCAGGGTTGTGCCAGCATATGTGCTGCACATCCCGGGCTGAATACTGGGGTGTGCCGCATATGTATGCTCACGCCTCCTGCATTTGTGCCACATACATTACCATTGTGCCCTGGTGCATCAGGATTTGTCCTGAACCTGGTAGAATTTTGAATATCCCACCAGGGCACAGTGCAGGATTGCACTGGGGCACCTCTGCTGTGTCAGGCACAACCCCTTTGAATATGCGGGCCATAGAAGATAAGTTTTTTACACAAATTGAAAAATGTATAAAACAATTCCTACAGAAAGGAAGAAAACAAAGAATAAAACTAAATAACTTATATATTTAAAGACAAAAAGGTAGCCTACCATTGCCAAATTTTTACTGGTACTGTTTATCTGCCAGTGTACCCCTCTGTACTCATGGTTCCATAATGATGCACAGTAGCCTCTGTGCCAAGTAGAAGTAGTTTATTGCCCTTACAATGAAATCAAATGTGTGGTGTATGCCGATCCATATATGGCATGCATAGACACATTATATCAGAGCACTATCATGGCATGTAGGGCGTGGGCAAAGATTCTGCAACTTATTAAAAAGGCACAAACAATTTCAATAAATTCTCCTGCGTACCTTAAAGGGCATTTTGGACCATCCACAGCTGATTAGTACTTCAAGATATTGGGTGAAAAGACCTATCTGAAATCCATCATTGTTATGATCATAAGAGGCTTTGAGACTTTCAACTCAAAGAAACTCATATGCTTATCCCAAAATGGATTTTTTTAGATACTTACACATAAGAAATTACATTATCAAAAATTTGGGCAATGTGGAATGCCCAGAACAAAACCTGATAGATCAGATATTTTCTAGTAATACCAGGCCTAAATTGCTATCAAGAATTTATTGGTTGATAGCATCGAATCATACACATAATTTTCTGGACTTAAAAGTTAAATGGCAAGATAAGGCTAACATCTGAATTTCAAATCAGAAATGACTATGAATTATGAATTATGAATTATGAAATATACAAGGGGGGCAATGCAATCATTTAAATTGCAGCAAATCTATTTTAATGTACTATGTATGACACATTACACACCCCACTGACTAAACCTAATGAACCACAAAATAAGTAACTTCTTCCCAAGGTGTACTACTTCTATAGAGATGCTGGAACACATATTTTGAATCTGCCCAAGTCTAGACAAGTTTTGGTCAAAGGTATTAAAACACTGAACCTTGCAGTTGGGACACAATTAATAAGATCCGTCAAATGTATTATGTTGGGCAGTGGCAAGGTATGTACATCATATACTCCCCAACAAAGAACTTTAGCAACTTTAGGGACAGTCAATGCCTTAAAATGTATTCTTCTAAAAAGGAAAGATTCTCAACCTCCTATGTACCAAGAATGGATCAAGTTTATGGTATAAATCCATAGGATAGAAAAAGTACATTATGTACTTCTAAAAAGAACAAATAAATTTGAGCAAATCTGGTCAAAATTCAGTAAAATTATGAATACGATTGAAATTCTAGACTGTATAAATTAAGAACCCAATGAAAAGGGTGTATATACTTGAAATAGACATTCACCACATAATTCTTAAAGCAGAAACATTTCATCCATCCTATATAAGTAATGAAAAGATCTATAACTATCATAATATGGTTTAGACTATTACTAGAAATTATGTATAAAATGTAACATATTGCTGTGAAGATCATATTCCATGAACTTGCTGCTTATTGTTACTTAATATTGCCATAATAAAGAACATTTAAACAAAAAAAAGTAAGATAAACAAGGATGGGCAAATAAGACCACTGGTCCATCCAATCTGCCTACAAAAACACTAACAAATCTGAAATATGTATCTTCCTTTTGATCTATTGATGAACACCACAAATATTGATGCCATCCACCTAAAGGCCCAAAGACAAAGCCACTCCCATTCAGCTACAATGTGTTGTCACTTACTTTGCTGGTTGGAGTGGATACAAACAATGAAGTATATAACAGGGTGAACTTCAATGAACAACTCAGATTAAAAGGTCAGACACACTAGCCGCTCGATGGTACTGAGGGTTGAGCTGCTGGATACCACACCTTGCTCCATGGTGGTGACCCAGGTTCGAGAATGGACTTGGGCCACCGAGGGTCCTCAGGGGAGGAGAGGGATTGAGTGTCCATGGACTGCTTCCCCTCTCCAGGGAAGGGGGGCCTTCAGTCATTGCGACCCCTGGCGGAGGCTGGGAGGTGGTGACCTGGCACTGCACTGGAACGGGTGAGTTGTGGCACGGTGCTGGGAGGGAGTGTGTGCAGATGCGTGCTCGCTCCCACCTTTGGCATCATTGCATGCCCCACTCATGCAGGCCAGAAAACAGGAAAATATGGCACATGGTCTTGGCTGCTTGATGGCCATCTAGGGACATCCGGCCTTGGATGGACCATTGCAGATACTGGATCTGGTCTTGGCAGGGAGAGAGGGGGACTGTCTGTCACCCCACCACAAGGGGCAAGCCACAGGGGTAATCAGCAGTGGGGGCTTCACTGGGGGCCACAACAGGACTAGACAGTGGCTGGAGTAAGACGGATGCCAGGACAAGAAAGGCAGACCGAGGTGCCAAAAGGTAGAAAAGGGTTAACAAAAAAAAAGTCAGACAGTCACCAGTGGCCTGATATTCAAAAGCTAGTGCTGGCACTAACTGGACTTTGCCTGTGCAAACTGAGGTTTGTGCTGGATTCCTATATTCAAAAAGGGCTGTAGCATGGGCAAAGAAGGTTGGCACCTGTGCAAAACATAATATATGCAAGTGGGAAAGGGGAGGAGCGTGGCCATGAATAACTGCTCCACACCATATTCAGCAGCTTTGCACTGCACAAAAGGGTTTGGCACAGGCCTTTTATGTAGTGCGAATACTGCTGAACAAAATCAAAACTTACCCGGGGCAACCCTAGTGGCTGCTGCAGGTAATACAGCCACGTTGCTGGTTGGCAACTGCTGGAGTACACTTACTCTCTGTTGTCCCTGGCACCTCCCCACCTATTGCCAGCCTGTACTGTTTTTAAAAAAATTCCTAGCTGTATCTGTGGCACCGAGCAAAGAGGTTCGCTCGGCATGCTGGTAACCCGGGTTCGTGCCCCGAGCCCAGGTGTCAGGATTGGTGACTGGCAGGTAGGGGTTCCAGAGCATCCACTGGATGCTTCCCTCCTGGGGGGTGCATAGTCTTGGAACCTGCAGGCAGATTAGAGATGGGCTAGGGGGTTATGTAGTCTTGTCACACAACCCACTCACTTTATTAGTATCGAAGGTGACATGGGTGCATACAGTGACCAGCAGAGTCTTCCTCACATCTCCTCAGCCAGCAGCCATATGTCCAGGTAGGGAGCACACCCCTTATTTATAGGACAGGGCACATCACCCTGTCCTGTATATAAGAGGTACGCTCCCTGCCTGGACATACCGTGGCCAACCAAGGAGGTGTGAGGAGGGCTGTGCCAGTCATTGTATGCACCTGTGGCACTGTATTGTAGATACCAATAAGGTGAGTGGGGGCATTCCCAATGCCATAGGGGGACCACTGGACACCAGGGAGATTTTTTTTTATTCCAGGTTGGTGACCAGCATGAAGGGGGACCACTAGCACCAGGGATTCTTTTATTCAGTGAGGGGCTAGTGAGTGGATGGCAGGGAAACCACTACCTTGAGGGAAGTTGTTTCATACAGTACAGGCCAGTGTTTGGAGGGGGTATAACACTAGCACCAGGGCTTTTTGTTTACTACAGTAGAGGCTGGCGATCAGAGGAAGGGGGACCACTAGCACCAGGGATGTCTACACAACTGGGATTGGGCAATTAGAGGTGTAGAGCCACACAAACCTGCCTCACTACCATGAAAATAAGTCCATAATGGGCATGCAAATTGCCCCTTAGTTCCTTGCATGCCCAGTGGGCTCAGTTGCAAGAGTCCATTTGAATACTGCAGATAACACTCTGGCTGCATACTTCAGGATCCATGTTGGGGTAGCACAGCATGACTTAGCACTATATTGTTGTTACCCTTTATTCAGTCAGATAGTACCAGTGCACTATTTGATCGAATATAGAATCCTTGTGATCCTGGGCAATCACAAGGTGTGGGACAAGGTTTTGCACTCCACTTTGTGCTGTCTTCAATACTGGGCCCCAGCTGTCATAACTTCAGACTGACATGATTAAAATTCAGACTGAATGTTCTGAAGTTTTCTTTTATTGAGAGAGTGGTTAACCAGAGAAACAGACTAGCACAAAAACATACAATCCTACATATGAACATATAAAGAAGTCTGCAGACAAAGGCCATTTTTCCTTCCTAGTCTGCTTGTATTGCAGTGTCCAGAACTTGAGCTACTGACCTAGACCCCCACTCCTTCCATCCTTTACATCCTCCCTACCCATGATCCTTACCTTCCCCTATGCCTATCCTAGCCTCTCTTGAAGCTGTCCACCATCGTCAACAAGACCACCTCTTCTGGAAGCGCATTACAAGAGTCAACCACCCACTCAGTGAAGACGTGCTTCCTGACATCACTCCTAAACCTCCCCCTCCAGCTTAAGACTGTAACCCCTTGTGTTATTGTTTCTACTAACTTAAAGAGAGCCTCCTTATCCACCTTATTTATCCCTTGCAAGTACTTGAAGGTCTCAATCATGTCTTCCCCCTGTCATGTGTCCTTCAGGAGTACATCTTTGGTGCCCTGAACCTCTTCTCATTTGCCTTACCTGGCTGACCCACTATCAGCTTTGTAGCCCTCCTCTAGACCTTCTCCATCATTTTAAAGTCCTTTTCTCAGGTGTGCACATCAGTAATGAACTCTGTACTCTAGATGTGACCTCATCGGTGACCAGTACAAGGGCAGTATAACCTCCTCTCTCTTACTACTGATCACCCTAGCTATGCAACTCAGCATCTTGTTTGCCTTTGCTGTTACTCTATTGCACTGCATGGAGTGCTTCAGGCCACCAGTGATCATCACTCCCAGGTCTTTCTCCTCCTCTTATGCAGATACCTGGCTCCACCTAGGTAGTAGTCTGTCCTGGAATTCTTTGCTCCAGTGTGCTTAACTTTGCATTTCTTGGCATTAAAGCTGAGCTGCAAGATCCCAGACTACTTTCCCAGGTTTTCAGATCATCTGTAGGTCCTGTATCCCTTCAGCTGTCTCCCACAGAGCTTGGTGTCATCCATGAATAGGCACATTTTGCCCTTAATGCCATCCTCAATATCAATGATGTTGAAATTAGACAACACTGTCCCCATTCACTGAGCCCAGCGGGACCCAACTGGTGACCTCTTTGGTGCCAGATAACTCTATCACCACAACCACCCTCTGTGTTCTGTCCCTCAGCCATTTTTCAACCCATTTGGCCATCTTCTTCCCAAGCCTGATATACTCCAACTTCCTGATCAACCTTTTGTGAGGCACAGAGTCAAAGGCCTTGCTGAAATGTAAATAGAGGAGGTCTACTGCCTGGCCTCTGTCTAATGCCTTAGTGACCCAGTCAAAAAAGTCAATCAGATTCATTTGACACAATCCCCCCCCCATGAACCCATGCTGCCTCACATCCAGGAGACCATGCTCCTCTAGATAGTCTTCCAACCTCTCATTAAGCATGTTCTCCATGAGCTTGCATGCGATTAAAGTCAGACTGACTGGTCTTCAATTCCCTGGTTCATCCTTGGGACTGCTTTTGAGAAGGTGCTCCACATGTGCTGTTCTCCAGTCCTATGGTAACATGCCAGACTCTCATGAACTATTAAATAGGCCTGCAAGTGGCCCTGCCAGCTCCTCAGACAGTTCTCTTAGCACCCTTGGATGTTCTCTGTCGAGACCTGGTAATTTCTCCACCTTCAATGCTTGCAACCCCTTGCTCACTCTATCCATTCTATCACTACATCTATTTTCCCCTCTCCCCGCTCCTCTTCTCCCTCCTGAAGGCACAGGTCCATCCTTCTCCCAGGTGAAGACAGAGCAGAAGTATTCATTTAGTATCTCTGCTTTTCCTCTGCTATCCTCCTCCCACTCATCCCCTTTCTTAAGCCTACCTATCCATTTCTTCTTGTCCCTTTTCTAACATGCACACAAAGAAGTGCATACTAGGTCTATGTCAGACTTCAAGACCAACTTTGATAAGCACAAACAGGTAGTTAGAAGAAACTGGAAGGAAAACAGGAAATTGACTTGCTCACATATGTTAAACATTTTTTTTATTGATTTAGATTTCTGGACACTTTCCAATATTTGTTTCTGGTTTATCACATTATCAAGGTTGTGTTCCACAAATAAAAAAGAATCACACTCACTGCTTGCATGGAGTTTCAAAAATGTATGAACTAGCCGTTCAGTTTGTTGCTCTAGTTAATATGTTATTAATATGTTAACTATTATATAATACACACTTTTCTTTTAAGCTTTCATTTCATTTAGAATTTTAGAGATTGGAAAGGAGGTACAATACCTATAGACAGTATAAAAGGGTAAAAAATCCTTTAGCAGTGAATACTTACATTTATTTATTTGATATTAGTATAACCATTTTTTTGACTTACCAGTATTTTTCAATTTTTTCAGACTTTATTACCTTCACATGTAATTATTTTTTTATACCTGAGTCTATGAAGAAGAGAATGTAAAACACATTAATTGAATGTGCAAATGAATATGAGTTCTCTAATGTTTGCTAAAATATTTAGTATCATTAGTTTATATCGATTTTTAGCTGAAGCTGTTTTAAAAATAGGCTTAAGCTGTTTGGTTTATGATATGTATATATAAAGAAACATCAACATATAAATTTTATGCCTTTTTTTTCACGTTAATATAGAAATTCCAGCAGATTAACACTGGTACCATAATTAGAGCAGTGAAGAAATGGTGAAACATCGGCCAACAAGGGTGCATGTATTGTGTGTGCACACCCTCTGTGTTTTAGCCACTGATCATTCAGCTAATTGAGGGAGTTCTTATAGAATGTAAATCTCTTATTTCACTGGATTAGGCAATTGAACTATGAACTTTATTTGTATGTAAAAGCCTACATCAATTGCTGTGGACACACTGCATTGAACACATAAATAAAAAGGCGATCAGTGTAAGAAGTGTCTGTTTTCATTGATTTCTGTGTCCTCCTATATGCTGCTAAACCTCTGCCTTTCTTGTGGTCTGTGGCTTTGCCTTTTGACACTGTTGTCTTTGCAATTTGATATTTGGTTTATTTTTGAAGACAGTTTAGTTCTCACAAGCTCAGTACCTTTCCAGTCTCCGGTGTAGCATTGAAATTGTTGGTGCCAGGTCCAGGTGGTGCTGAAAGTGTTGGAGCCAGTCAGCATCTATTTCTGTTTCAATAAATTACATGTTTGCCATGGAGGGAGAGTGGGAAAGGATGCTATGTGGGTTAGAGGAACAGGATTATTAGTTATCTTTGGTGGCTGGGTGGGAGGAAGGAGAGTGCTATAATGGGAGTAGGGTGTTTCCTGTTTTGTGCTTTAGTCAGCTGTCTCTTAGCAAAATTCCCCAAAAGCTCCAACTAAAAGGGTGTTTAAACAAAATGGAAAAAGAGGGGGAAAAGATGAAGGGGGAAGGAGTAAAAGTGGGAAAAAGAAAATATTATTAATAATTAATTTAGGTTTCCTTCCCCCTTCCTCCTTCCTCCCTCCCCCATTTTCTATTTTAAGCACCCTTTTAGCTGGATTGACTATGTGGTGGAAACTTTTTATAAAATGTATAGAGATTTTTGATTGGTCAAAAAATGGTGGCTGTCACTTTAGACTCTGATTGATAGGGACAGGTGCCATGCAAAAGGGCATAAGTTTGTCAGAAATTGGGAGAACTTCTGGGAAATGGAGTTCTTTAAGTTTGACAGCCTCCACTTCACAAAAAAGGGGATTAGGGCACTGGATCAGACACTCAATGTCCACACAGGACATTTAAACTAACTGATGGGGAGACAATGGCAGCTCTCAGAGCGGCTTGTGTAGATCTTGTTGCCTCTCCGCTTCCAGGTACCACAAACCCACAGAACTCACTAGAAGGAGAGTCTCGATAGACGGAAAGCAAACAACCCTAATGGGGTTTACCAAGAGGCAAAAAGAAGGTAAGGGGAGTAACAAGGACAAAAGGACAGAACACACAAGCAGAGAAGGAAATAGGGAATGGAAAGCTTTATGTCTCAATGTACGCAGTTTGCCTAACAAGATATCAGACCTCACTGCCACAATAGCAGAGGCAAGACTACACTGGATTGCAGTGACCAAAATGTGGTTCCCAGGTAATAACAACTGGGATGTAGCTATCCCAGGATATAACTTGTTCAGGAAAGATTGGACAGGAAAGAAGGGGGAGGGGTGGCCATTTATGTTAAGGACACCATCAAAACTATAGAAATTCAGGGGACACAAGGGGAATTGGAGGCCCTGTGGATTAGAATTGGGGCTGGAAACAGTTCACCCATCCAGGAAGGAGTGATCTACAGACTCTCAAATCAGGAGGAAGCCAGGGACAGGGAAATCCTTGAAAAAATCCTTCACATGTCAGAAAAGGCAGACATTGTGCTGTTTGGGGACTTCCACATACCAGACATAAATTGTAGTTCCCATATGGCAGCATTGGAAAGAATCAGAGGATTCCTAGTTACACTATGGGAGGCAGACCTGAGTCAACTATTGAAGACACCCACAAGGGGAGATGCGATCTTAGACCTGGAATTTATGAATACCGAAAGGGTCCTTGGTGTTGAAGTGGGGAGCCACCTTGGTACCAGCGACCATCTCACTGTCCGGTTTAAGGTAAACAAGGTTGAGGATTCTGGTTTCTCAGAACTAAAATTCCTCTATTTCAGGAGAGCAGACTTCACAAAAATGAGGATCTGCCTGAAGGACAACCTTAGCCACATGTCAGAGGGGAGTGTTGAAGAGTGTTGGACTAAGCTGAAACATGCAATAACCTTGGTCACACTGCAATGTGCCTGTCAGGTTAGTAAGAATAAAAGGAGAAGTAAAGCACCTTGGTTTTCCAAGGAGGTAGCAACTAAAAGTGAAGGGAACGCATAAAGCCTTCATCAAGTACAAGAAGTCAAGGAATGAGGATGACAAAATGGAGTATAAAGAAAAGCTGAAAGAGGCAGGGAAAGTAATAAGAAGTGCAAAGGCCCAAACAAAGGACAGAATAGCTCTGGGAATGCAGAAGTGTGACAAAACCTTCCACAGGTACATACAGGAAAAATGGAAGACCTGGGGTAGAATATTCAGAATTACAAAAAAGGATGGGCAGAACAAGGAGGAAGACAGAGAAGGCAGATGCACTCAATGATTACTTCTGCTCAATCTTCACACATGAAGCAGATGTCGACAGAGCAACACTGTGCAGAAAGGAACCTTCAGTTGGAGGAAAAGACATGAGTCCCTTCATGGAGCAAAGGGTTCTGAAGAAACTCAACAAGTTGCAGGTGGAGAAAGCAATGGGGCCTGAGGGGATACACCCAAGGATACTAAAAACTTTGAAGGGAACTAGCAACCCCCCTAACGATGCTCTTCAACAAATTGTTGATGAGTGGGGAGGTTCCTGAGGACTGGAAACGTCAAACAATGGTGCCGCTCCACAAGAGTGGGAGCAAGGAGGAATCGGGAAACTAATGACCAGTTAGTCTCACCTTAGTTGTGGGAAAATTGATGGAGTCCCTTTTAAAGGAAAGGATAATAACATTTTTAGACACAAAGCAGCGTGGTTTCATGACATGGAGGTCCTGCCAGACAAACCTTGTAGATTTCATTGATTGGGTCACCAGATGAGTAGGTGGGGGGCATGGAGGTGATATACCTGGTCTTCAGTAAGACCTTTGACTCTGTTCCACACAGAAAATTGGTCAACAAACTGGAGAACATGGGAGTTGGTCATAAAGTAACATGCTAGGTTAGAAACCCTCTGTGTTCGCCCATTCAACCAGTATCAGTGAATGGCACACTGTCAGAAGAGGGTAAGATAACTAACAAAGTGCCACAGGGCTTGGTTCTAGGGCTGATCCTGTTCAACATATTCATCAGTGACATCCCTGATGGATTGGAAGGGAAAGTGTGTCTGTTTGCAGATGACACCAAAATTGGTAACAGGGTTGACACACCAGATGAGCACCAGAGCATGAAATCTGACCTCTGAAAGCTGGAGGGGTAGTCAAGGAACTGGCAGTTCAGATTCAATGCAAACAAATGCAAGGTCATGCACCTAGGAAACCATAACCCAGGGAAAGGATACTTCCTGGGAGTGGAGCAGCAGGTGGATACTAGACACAAGTGTGATCTGTGGTGTTGTGTGTTTTTTTTCTTTTTTTTTTCTTCTCAGATGACCTGAAGGTCAGCAAGCAATGTGAGAAGGCAGCACTGAAGGCTATTTGAATCCTGGGATGCATAGGATGGGGCATCAAGAGCAGGAGGCAAGAAGTGATCATACCTCTCTATCGGTCACTCGTGAGGCCTCACATGGAATACTGCATCCTGTTCAGGAGTCCATATCTCAAGAGAGACATCTATAGGTGGGAGACAGTACAGAGAAGGGCAACAACAATGGTGCACAGCTTGCATCAGAAACCATATGAGACAAGACTGTGTGAACGCAACTAATATTTTTTATTTATTTTTATTTTATTAAAATCTAGGATTACAAATACCTTTGAGCAGGAACTGCTTGTTTACAAAGGTTCCACATCGAAGGAATGGAGGTATACAAACGTACAAAGGTCAACATAATAATACATAGTTACACAATAAAAAGAAGTACAAGACTGAGGCTTAGGAAATTCCAGTAATTCAAAATGTGCCACATGTTAGGTAGCATGACATACTAGCCAAGGGCAATCTTAGAAATAAGCACTGTAGGTGAGAGGGAAGGGGGTATGCAGGCAGGAAGGCCATTGTCGGAGGGTGAGGGTAAAAGCTCTAAAAGGGAGGGAGGGAGGATAAAAGTCAGGAAATGCCCAGGGGAAGGAAAGGGAGAGGGGGCAAGGAGGTAGGCAGGTAGAAGGGGGCAAGGTGGGGAGAGGTAGCTGTCAAGACTGAAGTGGAGGGCAGTGAGCGGTGGGCCCCTGATTAGGCGAGGCAGTCACAACGACTAGTTGAAATGAGATGAAGTCGGAGTTGTCTCTTAAAAGGGCCAAGAGCAGCAACAGTAAGAGTTTCTTTGTTAAGAGTATTGTACCACTGTGGTGCTCTGTGGGCAAAGACCCTCTGACCCATGGTAGTCCGGCATCTGGGGACAAGGAAGGTTAGTTGTTGTGAACTTCTAGTTCGCTGGGTGCTGTGGTGGTGGTCAATGAGGAGCTTTTCAATGCCCGGGGGCATGACCCTGAGGAGGACTTTTTTGGCTAAGAGGCAGGTTTGATACTGTATCCGGCTAATGAGAGGAAGCCATCCTGCCCGAGTGTACAGGTCACAAGTGTGTGTAAGTCGATCAGCCCCAGTTAGCAGCCTGCATGCTTTGTTGAGTGCAACTGTAATTCTGTGGAGGGCAGAGGTGGAGGCAGAGCCATAAATTGCTAGCCCGTAATCGATGATGGAGGTGACAGAGCTGTTGATAGCCAACCGGAGAGTGTCAGGAGCCATGCAGTGTTTGTGCCTGTAGAGCAGGCCTATACGGATGTTGGTGGCTTTGGCAACAGAATCTATGTGCCGATGGTAGGAGAGTGAGCTGCCCAATGTGACTCCTAGGTATTTAAAATCAGGAACGTGTTCAAGTAAGGTCCCAGTTTGGTTTAGGATGGTGAGGTCACAGGATTTGTACTTGCTCCTGGCATTGTAGAAGGTCATAACCTTTGTTTTGCTGTAGTTCATGACCAGTTTGTATGACTTGAACCATTCTTCGATGCGCATGAATTCAAGCTGTAAGTGTTTCTCGAGGAGCTCTGTGTTTTAGTGGTTGGTGAACATGACTGCATCGTCGGTGTAGAGCAGTAATTTCTGGTGGCAGACACTGGGAAGGTCATTGAGGAAGAGGCTGAAGAGTAGTGGCCCCAGGATGGACCCCTGAAAGGACTGGCTTTTCTTCTGAGGTGACACTGGCAATCCTAACCCGCTGGACCCTCTCCCCAAGGTAGCTTGAAAACCAGAGCAGCGCTTCATTGGAGAGCCCAATGTTTAATAATTGCTTGAGTAGGAGTGGGTGGTTCACAGTATCAAAGGCTTTTGTAAGGTTGATGAATACTGCCCCTACACAGTTTCCTTGATCGAGCATGCTATAGATGAAGCCCATGAATTCTAATAGTGCAGTGGTGGTACTGTGCCCTTTTCGGAAACCATGTTACTCAGGACACTGGATGTCATATTTTTCCAGGTACTTGACTAGTTGGTCTGAGGTGATGCGCTCCAGGACCTTAGACAATGGAGGGAGGATGGAGATAGGTCTGTAGTTGGAGTGCAGTGATTTGTCTCCACTTTTGTGTACCGGTGTGATGGTCGCCTGTTTCCAGCGAGATGGGAACTGGGAGATCCTTAGTGATAGGTTGAGGACCTTTGTCAAGGGTTCAAGGACTTCTTCAAGGACAAGTGCTAACAACTTCAGGTCAAGGGAGTCACCGCTGTAGCTTGCGTTGTGATTGGCCTTCCGAATATAGGTTCTGGCTTCATGTACTGGGATCTCCTTGAAGTAGAATTGTGGGGCAGGGTGTAGGAAAGAAGTAGTTGCAGGAGGGTTACTACCAGAGGGGGCATCACAGAAATTAGAAGGGAGGACACTATCCATGTTGGAGAACGCATTGTTAAAGGTGTTGGTGATTGTGTACAGGTCAGATGTTGGTGTTCCATTTATGTTGAGCATGGTGGGTGGTGACTTAGGGTCCTTGCCTGTAAGGTCTTTCAAGTTACTCCAAAAATTTTTTCCATCACCCCAGGAGTTGGAGAGAGTTTCCTTGAAGTATTTGCTTTTTGCACTCCTAACTGCCCACGTGCACTCATTTCTGGCAGCTTTATATTTATGAATATCCCCAGTTTTGGATGTTGTACGGGCACAGTGCCAGAGATGATCCCTATGTGTGAGTAAAGTGATTAGATCGGGGGTTATCCAAGGATTAGCTCTGTCCCTGACCTTCAGCTTTTTGAGAGGTGCAAAGATATTGCAGGCCACAGTGAAGTGGCTGATGAAAAGGTCTAAGGCTTGGTTTACATCAATGGCAGAGTCGATTGGTGTCCAGTCCAGATGGCTTAGGTGTGTCTTTAGTAGCTCAAGGTACCCCTGCTTTAACACTCTGGCGTGGATTATTTTAGGAGGGGGCTTAATGAATTTGTTTGTCCAGGTACATGTGACCGGTGAGTGGTCACTGATCCCATCAGGGAACACTGAGACTTTTGAGATTCATTCAGGGTGATTAGTAAGGATCCAGTCCAGAAGTGTGTGTGACTCTGTCCTATAGTTGCATCTGGTGGGGGTGGTAACAAGCTGGGTGAGGTTCTGTGACATGATAGCATCCTTGTAGTTTCTGGCCTCCAGCGATAGCCAATTTATGTTGAAGTCGCCTAATACTATGAGTTCAAAGTTATGGTGTAATCCCTGTAGGCTTTCTAATATGCTCATAAATCCATTGGGCTGATCTTTAGGGGGTAGGTACACAGAGGTAATGGTGAGCTCCTTGTTGTGTGCCCCAAGTAGAATTTTAATAGCGAGAACCTGCAAGGGTGGTTTAGGGTTTGAGAATGGGAAGACTTGACCCAGATAGGAATTCCTCAGGTAGATGGCACAGCCCCCACCTAATTTGGAAACCCTGTCCTGCCTGAATATAGAGTATCCAGGGATGGTGACTGCAGCATCTGGTATCTTGGAGTTAAGCCATGTTTAGACAACAGAAAGTACGTCAGGGCTATGTTGCTGGACCCAGGTTTGCAAGATCTCAAGTTTGTTAAGGAGGCTGCAGACATTGATTGAGGCTAATGTGAGGGACCCCTTCCGCCTTTTTGTGGCATGGGGTGCTAGGCCGGTAGGCCCCGGGTTAGGATGAACATTTCCAGATATCAGAAGTAGCACAAGTAGTATCCTAAGAAGGTATGCTTTAATCATTTTGCAGACTAGTTTTGTTGTAGGGCATCTAGTCCTCTTGGCCTTGCTGGTCTGCGTTTTCCCCATGACATTGCAGAGCACAATATATAAAGCCATGTTCTCAGAGGTGCCATGTGATTACTTTTCATCAATCAAATCCACAGGAAATGGTGAACTACCGGGGACCAGAAAACTGTTATTGTAGCTTAAAGACCCAGAATGTGATAAATTCCTGAAGGGGTTAAATTCCTGAAGGTGATGAACATTGGCCTGGGGCATATGCAGGATGTAAAAATCCTTTTAGTATCTTCCCTTTGTTCTCCAAAACAACTGTGAATAGACCTCAAAGACAAGTACACATCCTTTAAGAACAAGCCAGACGGAAATGTGGATTCAATGCAGCACTCCACAACTCAGTGCTTGTGTAACAGATTTACTGACCTTGCTTTTGGCTTTGATGGCTTCCAAAAAAGTTGATTTATGATGAGAATGTCAATACTTGCTGGTGATGTTTTGCAGTTTCTTAGTCCAGGCAACGTTCATAGATGTGATGTCCAAGAATGGTCCACTTCCTCCAAGCAGAAACACATGAAAATCCACAAAAACTAAACTACTGACAGAGACAAACACACAGCCAGCCACACAGGCTCCATGTTGTTCCTACAAACAAACAAAAATATTCCCTAGAGCAGCTCAGGAATCTGGGAGATATGATAGAGACATTTCAATACCTGAATGGTAACAACAAGGTGCAGGTGCAGAACCTCCATCAGGTGAAAGACTTCAACAGGACAAGAGGGCACAACCTTCGCCTTAAAGGAGGGAGGTTCAGGAGCAACATGAGGAAGTTCTTCATACAGCGCATGGTTGAAGCATGGAATAGCCTGCTAGATGGGGTGGTGGGGCAAAGACTGTGGGGGTATTCAAGTATGCATGGGATAGACATTGCAGGACAGTCAAGCAAGTAGCTAGCTAAGTAAAGGGGTGTAGGTAACTACAGACAGACTAGATGGATCATGCGGTTCGAATCGGCTGTCACTTTTCTATGTTTCTATGTTAAAAGTAAGTTCATACCACATTGGCCATGCCTTGACCAAGCCCATGGTCGGGTGAGTGAAACAATGGCAGATGCCAGTGGGGTGAGTGGTGTATGTTTTTAATGGAATAAAACATGCTTCACTACAGACCAAGCTAAGGTTTGTGATTTTTTTGGGATGAACACTACTGCTTGTTAGTCACATTTTTCCTGTTATACCCCAACAAATGCACACAACAGAAGTCCGCAGTACAGCCAAGAATTCAATTTTATCTGGCACAGGACAAGCAGCAAAAATTTCCCTGGTAGCAGGAATGGATGGGGGGGGGGGCATAGTCAGAAAAGAAGCTCAAAAAATAAAACTCTGAGTAGCACTGCATTTCAATTTGTGATTGTGTAAGGTGGGGACTATAAAAGAAAAACATGTTTAATCTGTTAATCTTTTCTATTTTAAGGGAGTTTACTTCACAGGGCCTAGACAATTTTTTTTTTTTTTAAATGAGTCCAATTGATAGTTATGTTTGAAATGGCAATTAAGATTTTTTAACGCATTGATATTGTTAGATTGCTGGGTCCTGATAGCCAACATTTTCTTATGCACAGGCCTTTGTAATTATGACCCATTATTTACATATTCATTATATAGAAAAGATTCAAATAAAGGCTAGATCAGCAAAACATTTCAATATGAATGGTTATTTCTCACTAGTCCTCCCAAAAACTTGAAGAAACATAAAGCTAATTTCTACACTCAGATTTACAACCTCCCCCCCCTTATGTGTCACATAATGCATATTTTTAAAGGGTCACCATCTAATCAACAGAGGATAGGATGAAGATATGCACAGTTGATGTAGTTGCTACTAAACAGTTTTCTTGGCATAGTACAGAATATTACTGACTCTCCTGGTTTTGGTTGGAAACGCATGTTTTCACAATGTCACAACCCACTGTATAATCATGGGAAAGGTGTTGCAAATATTTTACTATTGTGTCACACAGACTAGCAGCATATTAAAATGATGCAATAAATTATCTCCACTCCTAATACATTTTGCAACATTTTTCTAATCATTCCTAACCCCTAGGCAGGTACAAATTCCCAAGTAAGGCACTTATTTTTTCCTCTCTGCTTTCTTCTCTCTGTTTTCCATATACAGTATATGAAGACTGCACACAGTATATAAAAAAAAAAAAAAAAAATTGTGCATCACCATGTTGCACATTTGAGAATGCGTAAGGTGTCTTTGGGAGTCATAAGTTACCATTTGCCTTAACGACACAGTTGGTAGTACAACTGAATGGTTTTCTGCATGGTCTGGGTTCAAATCCTTATTAAGCCACCTATTTTCTCCCTACTTCTGTGTTCCCTATACAGTATATGCATACTTCACCTTTATGAATAAAATGTAATTTAATTTGCACAGCACTAGTTTGTGCATTTCAGAAACAGTGAGGTGCTTCTAAGAGTTCCAGTTTTCCAGTTGCCTAGGTGGTGCAGCTAAGAGGGAAATGGAACTGTACACAAACTGGTTCATGCAAATTGTCCAGGCTGTGTGTGGGTGTTGATGTGTGATATGGCTGCCACTACACATTCAGTCACTTCACTACCAGTCCAGCATTGCTTTTAAAGCACTTTGGGATACACTGTGCATGAAAAGCACTATATGAATGCCTATTATTCTTATTCTTATTCTTATTCTTATTCTTATTCTTATTCTTATTATTATTCTCCTTCTCCTTCTCCTTCTCCTCCTCCTCAAAGGGACTTTTTTTTGGGGGGGGATTGTGTTCTGTATATATGCACATGGTACCCCTGTGGATACAATATGTGAGTGCCGCCAAATTGACCAGCAGCAACATGTGTTGCTACCATACTGATGATCTGAGTTCAGGAAGACGGCAGGTGACACAGAGAAGTCAAGGAGGTGTTGGCATGCGTCAGAGCTACCAACCAGAGTTGGATGGCACTGGCTAACAGTGCCACAGTTACATCTATGAAGTGCCAGGGAGCTAGATCCCCATCAAGTTGTCTTCTGTGTGCAATGATCTGGCATGTTAGATTGTGACCATTACCAGGTACCATGAAAAGGTGGTGGAAAAATTCCTGCACTATGAACCCTGTACAAGACTTACAAATGTCAATGGGAGGGGAAAGGACTGGGGGAGCCTCTGCATGGCAAGTTCCTGGCTAGAAGATTGTGGGGATGGTAGGTGGCGGAGAAAAAGCTTGGTTGAAAAAGATTGCAATGTTTCATTTTTAACATTTGTGTCTTGCAGTATAGCCTCAATGTTTGAGTTATGAGGTGAGATTGTCTTGGTACAACCAGCAGAAATGGTTTTGATTCCCACAACCTCCACTTGCATACTGTGTGACCCTGAGGAAGTCTCTTAACCTCCCTTGTGCTCCTGGGTCACCCCTGAAAACAGGCCTTGGGCCTAGGGAGTCTAATGTGCTGTGTGTTAATGACCCTTAATGTAAATGTAACCCTTCTGTTACTTGGATTTCTCTTTCTGTGCTATATTTACTTTCTTGCACTGATTTTTGCTTTGTAATTGGTGGCATAGCAGCATGTGCTAGGAGTCAAGTGATCCTGGAAGGACTGCAGAGTGGGTTACTGACTCAGGGCATCACTGAACCAACAAGAGCTGAGGCAATTCTTTATCTGGTGCTCACAAAAGGGGAACATGTACAGGAAATAATGGTCAGGGAGCCACTGGGTGGAAGTGACCATTGCACTTTATGGTTTCAGTTGGATATGGGCAGGAAAAGCATACCGACTAAGACCACAATCTTGGATTTCAGGAGGGTGGACTTCAGGAAAATGGGCAAAGTGCTAAGGAGCCATCTGGCAGGCATCAGAGCAGATATGGGGGTGGATCAAAAGTGGTCCGCCTTTAAGGAAGGAATACTGTTTGCCACAGATGAGTGTGTTAGGCTCAGGGGGAAGAGCACAATTGCCAAAGCACCCAGCTGGTTCAGTTCTGGGGTTGCCTAGGCAGTAAGGAAAAAGAGGTTGGCCTATAGAAAATTCAGCAAGACCAAGAGAGAGAGGTGGATACAGAAAATTACTTAAGGTTGGCTAGTGAATCAAGTAAGGAAGTCCAGAGAGCAAAGGCACAGAAGGAGCTGCAGATAGTTGAAGGAATTAAGGGGAAGAATGATTTCTTTTGATACATGAGTGAGAAAAGGGACAGGAAGGAAGGGATTGTTAGACTTAAAGGGGTGGAGTGGGTAGAGGATAATGGAGCAAAGCAGAGATACTAAATTAATACTTCTGTTCCATTTTCACCAGGGAGAAGGATGGACCATGGTGCAGGATACTTGGTATCCACCTTCAGTGTGGGCATTGCTAATCTTAGCATATAATTCTCTCTTCTAATGAAGAAAATCATGCTCTCTCCAAACAATTTGTCAGCATGTCAGGTGACTTTGGTCACCATCGGGCAGTGTCCCATATTTAGTGTGAGTTTGCTGTTGCAACAATTGCTGCAGAAACAGTGTCCTGCTGCAGAACATGCTGCTGCCACAGAAATAGCATGTTTGGTACAGATAAGAAAGCCTCCAGCACTGAAACCACCCAACTGATTAGCTATAATGAATGTTGGCAAGTTTAAAATGGCATTAGTGTGAGTTTGCTGGCAACACCATTACACATCCCTCTCTCATGGGGATGTTGCACTGCAGAGGTCATTGCGGAAAGTCCTTTCCAAGCCACTAACACCGACACTAAAACCAATGACCATTAAGGCCCTTTATGAACACTACGAAAACATCAGGAATTTAATTTTGAATGTCAAAACAATATAAAAAGGTGTCTCTACTTGTTGCTTGCTCAGCCATTGAAGTTTGGAATTGCCAAAATGGCAAGCTTTGTGGGAATATGTCCAATTTAAAATGGTCCAGCTGCTCTCTAGCCTCACAGTAAAGACTTAAAAGGTGTGGGAGAAAGATACAGAGGTAGCATTGATACAAATGTCACCACTGGTGTTGAAGTGGGTGAGCAGGAGGGAGATGCTGGAGCAACATTACTTTGTAACCAACCTGAACTACTGATCATTAGGTAAGTGGGCAGGGTGGAGCGAGAATTCACAAGAGCATTGGTGTGATAAACCAGCAACAGGCAGGTGGAAGAAAGTCATGGGAACTTAAAACCGACTGCAGGAAAGGGGAATAAAAAGAGATTGCAGAAAAAATAACCCTCAAATTCACCACTGCCCAACTTCCAGTCCAAATCATGTACCCAGAACAGATTTTTTAATGCCTTGCTTCAGCATCTACTAACCTGCCACAGGCTGTGCTTTTCTGTGCAGTTCTGCAGGGCAACTACATTTCATTTTGGTGCTGATTTCTCTATTGACCATCTCTTTTCTCACTCTCAAAAAGCAGATGTATAACGTTAACATGTCCCCAAACCATGGAACAGTAAATACATGATGGACTCATTCTGTGGTTTACATCAACTGTACTTTCCAAACTTTAAAACATTTATATAATGCCTTGTTACTGCATCATACAATCTCTCAAGCAGAAGATAGTTTTTGCAATATAAAACAAAAATAAAGTTAACATGAAAAACTGAGATTTTCTCAATCATAGTGCTATTCACTTGGTGTAATGTCATGGAATTAAAGGCAAAAGTCCATCAAGCCAATCAAAGTGAAATTACTATTCCAACAGAATTGTGCTGGCAGAATTCTGCGGTCTGCAGAGCACAAAAACCTAAAGGTTAACACTGTCCAACCCAGTGTGATACAAAACATTATGGGCCCAATTCTCGAAAGGGTCATCGAGAGGAGCAAACTGCAACAAACAGCAGCTTGCTCTGAAGCCCCTTGACCCAGGGACCATGCAACATATTCTGGTACAGGAGGGGTCCTGGCACCTAAGTCCACACACTTGCGGCAATCCCTTCAGTGCAGTAAATACTTGGCACACACAGGAAGGGTCTACCATAGGCTCCTTAAGGCACACAAAAACTGCCCCCACCCAATCCTCAATGTTGCTGGTGTTTGTATAATTAATTCAGTCCCCAATCCCTGGTGGTCTAGCAACCCCCCAGCCCTGATCCCCAAATTCACCATGACTGAAAGTATACTGTTCCCCTTACCTGGTGGTGTAGTGGCCCCACCCCTCATTCTGGCAGGTAGTACCCACCACCCCACTCCCCTCCCCTCCTAAACCTTGAGCCAGTAACTGGCACAGCCCTCCTCTCACCACCATGGCCAGCTGCCAACTGACCTGTCAGTGAGTGCTGTACTTTATAATGAAGTACATGCTCACAGATTGACAGCTTTGTCACTCAATGAGTGTGTATTGCATTATACAGTACAACGCTCACTGATAGGTCAGACAGCAGCTGGTCATTGTGGTGAGAAGAGGGCTGTGCTGGCTCAGGGTTTAGGATGGGGGGAGTGGGGTGGTGGGCAATGCCTGCCAGGGTGGGGGTCCACTACACCACCAGGGATGGGGAACAGTATACTTTCAGTCATGGGCAACTTCGGGGATCGGGGTGAGGGGCTGCTAGACCACCAGGGATTGGGGACTGAATTAATTATACAAACACCAGCAACATCAGGTATTGGTGTGGGGGGGGGGCTGCTACACCACCAGTGATTGGGGACTGATTTAATTATAGAAATACCGGCAACATCTCAGGGATCAGGTGGGTGGGGACTGCTAGACCACCAGGGATTGGGCACCATATAAATTATTAAAACACAGGCAACATCAGGGATCGAGGAGGGGAGTCCGCTAGACTACCAGGAAGCTTTAATTTTTCTATTGGGAGATCGGGCTGGGATGGGAGACTTTGGCACATTGCCGCAATGTGCAAAACTCATCTAGAGGGCATATTTTGAAATACCCTTAGATCAGCCAGAGCTGGTTTAAGGGTACTTAGAAAATCGCCTTCTGTGTGAGTTTTGTTAATACAATTTGGGGTGCTTTGAAAGTCTGTGTCTGCCACAAGCCCCTAGTGCATTTCTGCAGCTCATTTTCAGGTGCACAGGCAGTGCAAGCCCTGTTTGGTGGAAGCAGCCTGTGGTGGACTGAGGCTGCCTTTGTGAATCGCTCTCAGGGCATCGTTTGATGCAAGGGGTACCTTGCACCAGTCATTGGGACACAAGACCCTTGCACCCCCTGGGGAGCTTTGAGAATTGGACCCTATGTTTGCTTGTTTGTTGTGACTATATTCTAGATTTCCCTGCCCTCAGCAAACTGTAAAAGAAACTATTCTTAAAATCCTGAAGCACATTAAAATGCAAAATAAAGAAACAATATTATATCACATTTTTCCACAAGACTTGCAGGCAAACCTACTTAATCAGTAGAAGCAGAATTAAATGTATTGTTTTCCACAGTCTAAGAAGTTGATTGGCCTAATTGATATTGCCAGCAAATTCACTTGAATGTTTAACTGTTTTATGAATTCATTCAGCAACCTACGAACATACAAACATATGAAAAAGCTAGCAGAAGAAGGCCCAATTGGTCTACCGAGTCTGCTCATCAGAAGTGTAGTGTTCATAGCACATGAAACATTATCTTCTGTTATATTCAATATATTCTACTAATTTCCAACAGCATCAAATATGAAATTGGTGAGCTACAATAACAGTTTTAAATTATTAACAGTTGCTTTTATATAGCTATATTTATCTGGTAGCACTTTATTTTAAGTGTACTTAACTACACTACAATTACTATATAACTACAATGTAAGTACTATGTAACTTCTGTGTAGTTAGATGTAACTAAAAATGTAGTAGTTAACTAGTTTCACATTTACGGCTTGGTATAGTTATACAATTTGCATGAACTGGTAGTTACTGCAGTTACTGTTGCCTCCCTTCTGCCTCACATCAATTCTGTCTGGCAAATGTAACTATGTATGTTTTACTTTGCAACAGCTGTTACATGTGTAGTTATACTTCCAGCATAAATCAATTTGTGCCAAAAGAGAAACAGTTGTGGTTGCATGTGTAACTACCACTTCATGCAAATTACAGAACTACACATCAGTCAAATGTAAAAGTAATTACCAACTACATCATATTTACAGTGCAATAACAGTGTAGTTACTTCATAGAAATGTATCTAACTACATAATATGCAAATGTGAAACTAATTACCAACTACATTGTAGTTACATGTAAGTATGCAGTACTTGGATAGCAATTATATTGTAGTTATACAGTAACTATAATGTACTTAAGGACACTTAAAATAAAGTGTCACCATTTATCTTTTCTTTAATTTTAGCAACATCAGGAGCCCATTCTTTCTATTGCCTATATTTAAAAATAAAATTCTGACATGAGGAGCCTCTCCTCAGTTCAAGGGACTAGAGATTCCTGAAATCACCTAAGTGGGATACTGTCAGCATGATGCAGTTTTCCTCTTGTGTTGGTGCTGTGTGCAGATTAGACATGCCAAATATGAGCAAACCCAGTGGCGCATTAATAGTAATCGCCTGCCATGCCCTCAGCCCAATATCAGGAACGTACTTGTGCTGCTGGGCCAGTCACCCTGGGGTGGGGAGATTGTTCATCCCAAGGACAGCTCTCCACCCTCAGGTTGGGAGTGGGGTTGTGTCCCACTGCATGACAACCACCTGGTGAATAAGCCAGGCAGGGCACAGGAGGGTAAGCATAGAAGGAAGAGGGGAGCTGCTGGGCTCTAAGTATGCACGTGTGCCATCACAGGCATACAGTATGTGTCATTGTATGCTGGCAATGTCAGGGAGAAAAATGGAGACACAATATTCAGTCAGCAGAGAGGCCAGCACCCCTGCAGGCCTGTGCATGACCAAGCGGACAGGACACCCATCTCACAGTGATCTTGTGTAAGTGCTGGCTTACCTGCAGTTCACTGAAAAGGTCAATGATGGGGCTGTGTAGGAGGATTCTATCAGAAGGGAAACAGACCAGGGACCAGAGAAAAAGCTGTATAGAAAAAAAAATATGCTGAACAGGAACATTGATGTGCTAGATTTGTACCTAATGTGATTTTCACTGCATGTTGTTCTGTTTGCATTTCTTGAATCAATGATGACCATAGCATGAGACACACAGTGAAGAAATTGCATGTGTGTTTTGGGTACACTGTATATACCTATGCAATGATCAAGTCCACTGTAGGGGACATGCAACATGGGATACGTGTAACATAGCGAGTGTGTGGTAGTTATCATGTCTACAGGGATACATTGTCTGACAAACAAAAGGTAGTGCATCACACAGTGAACCTGATGGTTCAGTCTGGGATAGCCAGTCCAGTAACAGAGCACAAAGTACAAGACTGACCTAACTCGAGATGGAAGCAAACACAGCCAAAACACTGTATGACCTATGAAATTCTATTTATTGGTGAAACAAGGTGACAGTCCTGATGCTGACCCAGACAGCACTTTAAGTACTACGGGTCTTCATCAGGGGCAGAAGTGGTTTAAAAGGAGTTTAATAGTTCATACCATGATTTGGTTATCTTTGCTTCCACCGATAGATAGATAGATAGATAGATAGATAGATAGATAGATAGATAGATAGATTGTTTGATTGATTGATTGATTGATTGATAGATAGATAGATTTTCAGACATTCAGCTGAATCTTCGATAAAATGGATGCACATGGTGCAGCATGAAAATTCTCTGCCTCCCAAATAGGTACAGGCATGGTCCAGTATTCAGATACCTCCCCCCCCCCCAAAAAAAAAGAAAGACTTGTTTTTGCTTGCAGATGAAATACCTCTTTTTCACTGACACTTGCCTGTGTTGTCACACATACAGTAATAGATGCAGTGATTGTGCATCTAGCGGCAGTTTTGTGTTCTGTAACATTGTGAAACACTTAATGAATCCCTTCACCACATATGCATGTACTTGTAGTGGATGATTTAGATGGGGATGAAAGAGTTAAGCAGCAGTTAAAGGAGTAGTGCTAGTAGTGACAAAACTGCATGGCAGAGGAGATTAAGGTAGGGACAGGCAATAGCAATGGCCACAACAGCAAGGTCAGCAATAAGCCAATACATCAAGGCCATCCATGGCCAAACAACATACTAGACACTGTATGAGCCTTACTCAGGGTAGATGAAAGCAAGAGATACAACTGCAGACCCCACAGCTACTGTAGCTCTTATAGCAGTATTGCTGAAGGCCTGTAGGAGTCTGAAGGAGCAGAAAAAAGGGGGAGGGAATAAAGGAAAAGGAGGCAGAGGTTGAGACTGAGGAGGAACAGTAGTTAGGGAGCAGTGGATTGCCTCTACACAAAACTGTGAGGTAGCTAAAAGTCTCCCAGATGACCTGCACAGCCTAGCCCATGATGACGTGGCTAGCCAGAGTGTGAGGATCTCCTTGGGGATTTCTTAATAAACCATGGTATACCATGACCTGTGCAGTAAATGTAGTTGATGGACAGGGTATTTCTAAGATGCAAGGCAGGTGCAAAAATACTTCAACACTCTAGAGAGGCAGGAACAGGAGAATCTGTGCAGAGCACATGCCAAAAATACTTCCAAATGGAGTGGCTGATCCCAAAGGACTGACACTCTGAGTTAAGCTGATGAGACGCTAGCTACTACCCTACAGTATGTGAATGTGTAGTGTTTCAGGAGTCCCATAGTCATGGTCATATAGGGATGGCAGTCTGGTGAGTAGGACAGGATGTCCTTCTACAATATGTGTGAAGGCATACTCTTTGGGGCAAAGGTATTAATGTTTTGAATCATACACAGTTGCAGAATGCAGAGACATTGACATCAGTAGAAGCCAGCATACAGGTATCTGCCTAGTTCTGTGATAACTAAAGAGTAAGCCATTGTGGAACTATATAGCCAACTGTGATGATACCATGTTCTAAGATGCTCTCTTTGCAAGCATTAGGGAAGCATCCTCTGTTGCAGTGGATTGGAGTGTTTTACAACTTGCCAACAGGGATTGCAAGGGAAGCCCTTTGAAGAGCGACTGAGGGATCTGAAAATGTATGCCCTGGAGGACAGGAGAGTAAGAAGTGACATGATCAAGACCTAAAAGTACCTCACAGGAGTCAACTGTGTGCAGGAGGGAGCCTTTTCCAAAAGAGGATGAGCTTCAGGACTAGGGGACATGCAATGAAGCTGGAGTGGTGGGTGAGTTCAGAGGGATGTCAGGAAATAATTCTTTACTGAAAGGATGGTCGATGCTTGACACAGACTGTCAACTGAATTTGGGGAGGATAGAATGATGAAGGCCTTCAAGCATCTGTGGGATAAATACAGCAGTATACAGTATTACATCAGAGACGGGGAAGGGGAAGGGTCCCTGGAGACCAGATATGGTCTGTAGAGGTAGAATAGACAGGAAACCCTTCAAAAGACTGTGTCAGTCAAGCAGTCCCTTTCTGATGATAGTTATATTTATATTTTTTGAATCATCTTTATTTAAAATGTTTTTACCGGGTAGGAAAAACTGTATCAAAGATCTTTTTTTCAGGCTAGACACAGGCCAAAACCATCAGCATATAAAAGCATTAACATTCAACACAACAACAAATAAAGAAATTCAAAAACAATTCATCCACAATTACAATGACTTTGTTTAAATAAATATTGATGTAAATGCTTTTTATACACAATTCATACTCTAAGTACCTGGCATATGAAGCAGATTAGACAAGTTATTCCAATAATCTGGAGGAGTCATAGAGAAAGTTCAAGATCCCATCTTAGTTTTGCAATCTGGTTCACAAAGACATGTCACTAAGATGAGAAAATTGCCTGACGTACTGTATAAGGCAACCAAAATAGCAGTTCTTCTGAGACAGACAAGACAGCCAGCCTAATTCAAAATATAAAGAGCAGCGCAGAGTACAAATGAGGACAAGAAGAACACACTGAGAAATATCACAACTATAAAGTTTTGTAGCTCTTTCATTCTCACCCCTGACCTCTCCGTTCTCACCCCCTCCTTTCCACAATGTAAACAATGTACTGCTTGCTGATATACCTACTTTACTTTTGATTGTATATTCATGACAAAGCCTAAGTCGGCTCATTGTGCTGTTTCAACCAAATCTGTAACCTACTCAACCTCCTGTTATCCATGTTGACTGTTAGCTTGCCTCTGTATGTTTTTACCTGTTTCTGTAACCACATGGGACCTTTGTAAAACAGCCTATAGCGCAAAGGTGTATCCGAAACTTAAATAAATAAATCACAAAATAAATATGAGACATAAAAAAAAGTGATAAGACTGATACAGCAGCAATGACTTCGTGGGTTTCAAAGGAAAATCTTTTTTTATTAGTTTGCAAACAGCATCAAATGTGTAATTTATATTTTTTGCAAACCAACTGTACATAAGCAAAAAATGATAATGTAGGCTCTTAATTAATATCCAAGGTCTCAATTTTCAGAGCCCTGAGAATGCCACAATCCCCTGGTACAGCAATTATTTGGCCCATTGGACTTGCGGCATTGTCCCAGCCCCTACCATGTCATAATGTGATACGCTTAATAGCGTACGACATTAGCGCTAACCTGGAATAGCGCGGTACAAGACAGCAAGTGGTGCAATACCGCGAATACTGCTGTACACGGTATTGCACCACTTGCAATATTCCAGGTAGAGGATAAGACCTATGCTGGGATGGGGTACCACTGAGCATCTGCCATGGCTCAATGGACTGAGTCACTGCAGCAAGGAACCCAGTCTGGGACCAGGTTTGATTTCATGGACCCTGAAACATTTTTTTTTTTTTGCACTTTGTGCGATTTGGAGATGAACCCCCTCCCCGGCGCTGAGAATCCTTATTGGAGGGGGTCTGGTGGGCACAGCCCCTATAACATACGATGTGGGGGTAGAGTCCCCCAGAAAAAGAGAATTGCTGCATGCAAGAAATCATGCTGTATTGGCTGCGTGACTTTTACATGCAGCATAATGTCTTGCGACATTATGACACCATGCTGTCCCAGCCACCCATCGGGATTTTCAGTTCCAAGTGTCAACTGCTACAAGTTAGACCAGGTTTTTTCTGGACTAACTTGTGCTATTTGGGGGACCCTTTTTACAGGGCTTGCACCAAATATTTGGTGTAAGATGCAGGAAAGTGTGAAAACTGTCACTCCTGTGCCCAATGTATTAAAATCAGGTGCAGTTGTGTCAAAGGAGTTTGGCGCAGCTGCGCCAAAAAACAGGGCTGACACAGAGGTCAAAGCAAGTCCTGCATCAACCTTTGAAAATCGAGTCCCAACTCCCAAGTACTTAAACTTCTGAACTTGTTAAATTGCATTACCCAAATGTTCTTTTAAAAATGATGGTGCACTTCCATTTAGGAAAGGGGAAATTGTTTAACCAGGAAAGGCACACTAAGCTGAAACTTGTTTCCAGGTATGTCCTGGGAGCACAGGGAAGTTAAGTGACTTGCTCAGAGACACAGTATGTAAGTGGGAGTGGTTGGATTCAAACCCAAGTCACCTGGTTTGCTGCTCAGTGCCCTAAACCACAGCACTATATTGTTTTCTGCCATTTGAATGTGCCATACACCGAGAAAGCATGGGTTTTGTTTTTTCGCATTGAGAACCAGAGACTTTTGAGTAAACCAATCACAGACAGCAAGAAAATCTTTATCCAGACAACTAAAGATTCCAATTACATAATCCTCTACGTGAACAGTGTCCAAAGACACACTGGCAGTAGGCCACTGTCTGCAAAGCCTAATTATTATTTAGAAATTGGGAAACAAAATCATAGCCTTCTGATTAGCCAGGACTCCAACATTACCAGGCAGGTATTTTTCAATAGATCCCACTGCAAAGAAGTTCCAATTTGAGGTGCCACATTACCTGGCTTAATTTTGGGCCTCTCAAATGTTCAAACGAACTAGCCACCATTTTTTTCTCTCACTTAGCGAGAAACTTGCGAGTGAGTTGGTGGCTGTCCCCCTGCCCCCCTGTTTGTCTTTAATAAAGTGCTCTGCAACAAATAAAACAATGAACAAAACAAAAAGGAAGTGCCTGATCATATCGGCTTCATTTCAGTCGACAGCCTGGCTTTCAAAATGGCAGCACAGTGCGAGCTTCTCCATAGCAACAAAATGCACATGTGCTGCTTGCTCATGTTGCCTGCCATACAATTTACCTCCCTCCAAAAATATAAAATATTCTTGCTCTCTATACTGCACTGTCTCATGACACTACAGAAATTTTTCTCCTCACAGGGGAATAAACAGCGGTGCAATGCTTACTGCGACCGGACACTCCACTGAGGGAATCAGAAGAGGATACATGTTGTTTAAATCTCCGTCCCATGCTGCCACTGTATTTCTTCATTATCCAAGTCCTGCAGTCTCCTGTCAGCTTCACTGACAGGAAAGGGCTAATAAAACAAACTGCAACAAGGCAAGACAGCATAAATAAAAAGAAAACCTGGAACAGACTGGGGGGGGAGTTGAAACAGCACAGAAGGAACCATAACAGCACCCTCTACTACTAATACAATGCCAGTAGTAGAGGAACTACTTTACCAAACAAGGAACACAAACTGAATTCTAGTAATTTTGAATAGCATTATTTTACTTTTTCTAATCCTATAAAAAATGACACTTGTAGCCCATTTTCTATGCGCAATAATACCCTCCAGGGTGGGCTGTACTGGGGAGTACCAGATCTTCCCGGCGTTATAAGGCCCTCCACTTGCAGTGTTGGGCCTCATTACGCCCCTGGGTGGTCTGGTATTGCCCAATACTGCCCACCCTGTTGGGTATAATTGCTTATATATTGACGTACTGTATGTAACTAACCTGTTTGCATTGGCATGGTGGCATAAAGTACTACATGTGCTGAACCTGCATGTGGGATAGCATGTGTCTCCTGTTTACACATGGACACCTGTAGTGGCAGTTACTGTGGTACAAATATGACATTATTTTGTGAGACAATGTGCTGATCAGTAAAGAGCTTCTGCATCATGTATGGATGCTGTTTTAAATATTTTAGTACTTTGTATTGAAATGTATTGTGTAGAAGTGATATATCTACACTATGAGGGAGGAAATGAGGGAATTGGCAAGTTAGTTAGGTTTTGATTAAGACCCTCTGTCTTCACTGTGTCTTCAAAGCAGCACACATATTTCTGCCTGTAGTCACAGTTGACCCTGTAGATGCCATGGCGTACATGCTGTGAAATCTTGGCATCCACATATGCGTGGGAAATGGGTCTGTTACAGGTGCCAACTGGCACTATCACAGGAATAAAAATGGATGACTGTTCAATACCCATTAAAACACAGAAATACAGAATTTATCACCAGATAAAGAGAGCACAGCCCACCCAATCTGCCCATTTTTGTCTGCTTATACGGTCACTGCAGATCCTACCTGATCTCCTGCTGTCATCCCCACTTCCCAATTAAGATTTCCTTGTGCCTATCCCATGAATGCTTAAAGCCCACAACTATCCCCCCAATATTGAGCACAGTGTCATTGCTGGCACTCCAAACACTGGACACTGTCATCACCTGCTGTCCTGTGGCATTCCAGTATTTCAGACTACATACATAAGGATGCATGGTGCCGTGACACTGTTGTTAGTTTCTGCCAGCAAAGTCACAAGGCCTTGGCCTTCATTACAATTTGACAGACTTAGCCAGTGTGCTAGAATTCAACAGGCCATGAACCTATCAACTCTTCATGGGCCTTCACTATTCAAAACACTGCTGACTCCCCTGTCTGCATGTGTACTGGTGGTGCCACACTTGGGAGCATGTGTCCCACCCATCACCATTTTTAGATAGTTTTTCCATACAGCTGTTATGTGCAAGACACTGGCAATATAGTGTCCTCCAAAACATGTGATTGTTGACAGTTATGCCATCTACCAAGATGTGGACCTACAGTATGTACATGTGTATTATGCAGGGCCTGCTTTACACCATTCTTCTGTGAGCTCATATGCCATTCAATCTATCACCAGACAATTTTCCATGTTCACTGTTGACTCTATTATCTTCAGTAGTGATTCATTTATGGGTCCACTGTATTTTGTTGCCTCATTCAAGGTGACATACATGTTGTAGGGCCACCCTTATAATGGCTTCTCTGACCGTACACACACCTCTATGTCTCTGCTTTGGGCCCCCTGGACCTATTTTTGTATGACAATATATATAGCATTAACATTATCAGTTTTGCATGTTTTTATGCCCCATATGTTGTTGTCCACCTGGGGACAAACAATATATTAAGGGAAGCTGTAGGGATAGTGTAGGATAGGTTTAGGGAACTGGGGAGGGGCTTGAAGTAGATGGCTCACACAGTGGCCTTCATTGAGGTGCTACCCATGCACAGTTAGGGGAAGGCTAGAGAATTGCACACCAGGTCCTTCAATGAATGGTTTAAGGCGTGGTGTAGGGAGGAGGGTTTTGGCTACATTGGGGACTGGGTTCACACCTTGGGTGATGGAGGCCTGTACAAGGGAGATGGCCTCCATCCATCCAGGAGGGGAACGGCAATCCTAGGTGGAAGATACAAATGTTACTTTGATGAGCATTTAAACTAGCCAAATAGGGAAGCAGAAAGACTGAGTGAGGCAAAGATTGTCCCCTCACCCCCGAAACTAGTGCAACAGGGAAGGTTAATCCGGGGAGAAAAATTCCTGGAGGTTGATAGAAGCAAAGAGAGGGGCAGGGCAGGCAAGCCTGAAGGAGGAACTTCAGTTGGAAGAGAGGGGAAGGAATGTAGGGAGACAATGTTAAGGGAAGGTCATGCCCAGGGTAACAAAGAGGACAAGGGGGAAGTAGGAAGGGGAGGCAGATTAAAGAGAGAAAGGCACAAAGAGAATGGAGAGCCATGTGTGCCAATGCAAGGAGTCTGGGAAACAAAATTCCACACCTGGCTACAATCATTGTGGAGGCAGACCTGGATCTGGTGGACATAAGGGAATCATGGTGCAGGAACAACCACAGCTGGGAAGTGGCCACCCCAGGCTACACTATGTTCCAGAAGACAGCTCAGGTTGAAGAGCAGAGGGGTTATTTTATATGTGAAGGAGGTATACGGGCCACTAAGATACAAGGGCAACAGTGGGACAGTGAAGGGCTGGCGGTATTATTGATCAACCTAGAGACAGGATCGGGAGCCGTTATCTCTACAGGGTGGTGTACAGGCCTCTAGCAGAGGGGGAAGATTTAGACAGAGCTCTGGGGGAAACAATTGGTGAAATGGCCAGCAAGGGGGAAGTTTTGATAATGGGGGACTTTAACCTGCCAGATGAAGATTGTGACATTCTTGCCACAGCTACATCAAGAGAAAGGGCCATCCTCCGTTCCATACAAGGGTCATTTCTCCGGCAGCTGGTTTTGGATCCCAGTAGGGACGGGGCAGTGCTGGACCAGGTAATTACAGAGACAGCATTGCTGATGTCACTTTGACAGTTCACCAGGTACAAGTGATCACCAGGCTGTATAGTTTGGCATATGGATGGAACAGGAAAAAACACACACACTAAGATGAGGGTCCTGTACTTCAGGAGGGCAAATTTTAAAGAGAAGGGAAATTGTCTCAGAGAATACCCTGAAGGAAGGGAAGGCAGAGATCAAGTGGAGACTCAGTGGAGAGCAGTTAAGAAGGGTATAGCCCAGGCCATGTCATGCTGTTTGAAGCAAGTGAGCAAAGGGAAAGAGGAGAGAGAGGACACTGAGGTTCTTAAAGGAGGTTCCAAAGGCAGTGAAGGAGAAGAAAACAGCAGTTAGAAAGTACAAGGAGACCCAGAAGGATGAAGGCAGGGAGGTATATCTGGCAATCCAAAAGGAGGCAGGAAGGAGAGTGAGAGCAGCTAAAGCACTAACAGAGGAGAGGAGCAGGACAGAGAACAGTATCCATTAATAAGGGGGATAAAACCATTTATAGTTACCTTAGGGAGTGAGGAAAGGACAAGGAAGGGATAGTGAGGCTTAATAATGAGGAGAGGAGGCGGGCAGAGGGTGACAGTGAAAAGGCAGAGATACTGAAGGAATATTTTTGTTCAGTATTCACAAAAGAAGAGGAGGGGGAGGTACTTAAACCAAACAATAGAAGAACTCTGGATAGGGGGGTCAGTACCAGTCCATTCACAGAAGAAAGGGTCGTGAAAGAACTCATAAAACTCAAGGTGGACAAGGCAGTGGGGTCTGATGGGATTTACCCCAGAATTCTAAAATAACTAAGGGGAGAACTAGTGCCACCACTGACTACCCTTTTTAACAAATCATGGGAGGATGGTGTGGTATCTGAGGACTGGAGGATGGCAGATGTGAAGCCCCTTCACAAAAGTGAGAGCAAGGCAGAGGCAGGAAACTACAGACCTGTTAGTTTGACCTCAGTGGTAGGGGAAAAATGATGGAATCACTTCTGAAAGAAAGAATTGTTGAGTACCTAGAGGCCAGCAGGGCACAGGACCCAAGGCAGCATGGATTCACAGTGGGACGATCATGTGAGATGAAACTAATAGATTTCTTTGACTGGGTGACCAAAGTAGTGGACTAGGGAGGGGCTGTGGACATGCTCTACCTAGACTTTAGCAAGGCATTTGACACAGTCCCACACAAAAGATTAATAAACAAGTTAGCCAGCCTGGGAGTGGGTCCCAGGGTGGTAGCCTGGGTAAAAAGTAGGCTGGACAACAGTACACAGAGAGTAATAGTAAATGGAGTCCACTTCGAAGAAAGGGAAGGTTACTAGTGGGGTACCACAGGGTTCAGTACAGCGCGGTCCTCTTCAGTGTCTTTAATGACATTGTGGAGGGACTGGAAGAAGAGATGCCTCTTTGCAGATGACACAAATATCTGCAACAGGGTTGATACGCAAGGAGGTGTGGAAAGGATGAGAAGGGACTTGGCAAGATTGGAGGAATGGTCAAAAGTATGGCAGCTTAGATTAAATGCAAAGAAGTGCAAAGTAATGCACCTGGGAAGAGTACACACTGAGGGGGAGGGAGGTACTAACAACAACAAAAATGGAAAGGGACCTGGGGATAGTCATATCAGATGACCTAAAGGTAGGCAAGCAATGTGAGAAGGCAGTAAGGAGGGTTGGGGGGGATATTGGGTTGCATAGGGAGAGGCATCACCAGTAGAAAACAGGAAGTTGTCATCCCTCTGTACAGACAGTTGGTGAGACCCCATCTGGAGTACTGCATGCAGTTCTGGAGGCTCCATCTCTGCAAGGACATAGACAGGATGGAGGCAGTCCAAAGGAGGGCAACTAAAATGGTGCAGGGTCTGCACCAGAAACCATATGAAGAGAGACTAAAGGAGCTTAATATATATATATACCCCGAGGAAAGGAGGGAGAGGGGGACATGATAGAAACTTTCAAATTCCTCAAGGGAATCAACAAAGTCCAAGCGGGTAGCATCATTCAGAAAAAGAGATGTGCAAGAACAAGGGGGCACAATTGAATATAGAGGGCAGCCAGCTCAGGGGCAACATGAGAAGGTATTTTTTCATGGAGAGGGTTGTGGACGCATGGAACGGCCTTCCTGAGGAGGTCGTGGGGTCAAAAACAGAGGGTGAATTCAAAACTGCATGGGACAGACATAAGGCAATTATAGTGGGGGTAGGAGGAAGTAGGCTGTTGGTTAACTAGAATCTGCAGCTTGTCCAATATGTAGGGAAATGGGCAGACTAAATGGGCCAAGCAGTTCTTATCTGTTGTCAAACTCTATGTTTCTATGTTTCTTTGAGGATAGCTAGAAAGTCAAAAAGTGGACAATACCTTCTTCAGGTATGTGGGTGAAAAGTACACAATAGCAGGGGAGGTACTAACAACAACAATAATGAAAAGGGACCTGGGGATAGTCAGATCAGATGACCTAAAGGTTGGTAAGCAATGTGAGAAGTCAGTAAGGAGAGCCAGGGGGATACTGGGATGCATAGGGAGGGGCATCACAAGTAGAACAAGCATTTGTCAATGCCGAACGTTTGTTTGCAGGTATTTGCAGTGGTGTTTGGCATGTATGGTGCTTTACCCTAATGCCCTGTGCGATTGCTGGTATTTGCACAATAAATTGTCAGCATGACCTTGTTGCTACCCCAATTGTGCGCTACATACAAAACACATTTTGGGTAGGATGTGAAAAATGACAGCTGTACTGCTCATAAGGAAGTGTGGTAAAATGGCAATGTTGAAAATCTGGAGTGGAAATATGAAAATTCGCAAACCTATGAGCGTGCGTGGAAACTGTGCAACGCACGCTCGTAAAACAGTCATTTGTAGGATTTTTTTCACCAAATTTTCAACATTGCCATTTTAAACCTCTGCTAATGAACAGTGTCACTATGATTTTCTTACTGTGTCCCATACATTGATTTCATTAATCGACTGGCGCCATTGGCACTACATGGGCGGAAACACGTTTTGGGCAGATGTGAAAAATGACAGCTGTACTGCTCATAAGGAGGTGTGGTAAAATGGCAATGTTGAAAATCTGGAGTGAAAATATTGAAAATTTGCAAACTTACGAGCGTGCGTAGGAACTGTGCAATGCACGACTCATAAAACAGTCATTTTTAGGAATTTTTTCACCAAATTTTCAACATAGCCATTTTAAGACCTCTGCTCATGAACAGTGTCACTGTGATTTTCTTAATGTGTCCCATACATTGATTTCGCACACCGACTGCGCCATTGTGCGCTACATGGGCGGAAACACGTTTTGGGTGAGATGTGAAAAATGACAGCTGTACAACTCATAAGAAGGTGTGATAAAATGGCAATGTTGAAAATCTGGAGTGAAAATATTGAAAATTCATGAACTTACGAGCCTGCATAGGAACTGCACAACGATGTTTCGAAAACATGGCGTTATTCGAGTCGAAAGGGTGATTTCGTGCAGTGACTGCGCAGTGCCTGTGAAATCACCCTTTGGGCCTGAATAACGCCATGACAGTGACATCATTCATGAGAAGGGGTCCCAAAACCCCATGTTGAAAATTTGCAAAATTCCAAAAATGACTGAGATATGCAACAGTTGAAACCCCTATGTAGCCCATTATACAGCTTACCGCATTTCTCAATTCGCGGTCGGCTTTGAAGAGGGCAGACGTGTTCCGGTCCACCAAAGATCGCCGCACCGGAGGTAAGTATGGGGTGGGGTGTGTGGGGAGGCAGGGGTTCGCAGTGGTGGGTGCGGGTGTGGAGGGGGCTGGGAGATGCGCTGGGACCATTTTTGTTTTACAGGTTAACAAATAACAAAAGATGATGTGGGACATTTGCCACGCTGGGGTGGGCTCCAGGTGGCAGAAGATGGCTGGGGGCGAGGAGCCGACGGGGGATTGGGCACCCCATCAGCAACAGCATTTGCCACGCTGGGGTGGGCTCCCAGCATGGCACCAAAGCTTTGGGGGCGGCATGACGCGCTCGGGGAGGTATGACGTGACGAGGGGGTGGCGCCAGATGGCAGCGGTGCTTTCCTTGAAGCAGAGGAACACTGCTGTCATTGAGCTCCTGCACCGGTGGTGCAGGACCACCACGCCTGCTCAAGGAGCAGTGCATTGGTGGGAGAGGCACACCTCTGTGCAAGCATTGTCCCAAAACGCCTTGCACAAAGGCAGGCGTAACGAAAAGGGAAGTGGTTATCCCTCTGTACAGACAGTTGGTGAGACCCCATCTGGAGTACTGCATGCAGTTTTGGAGACTTCATCCATGCAAGGACATAGACAGGATGGAAGCAGTCCAGAGGATGGCAACTAAAATGGTGCAGGGCCTACATCAGAAACCATATAAAGAGAGACTGAGAGAGCTTAATATGTATACCCTTGATGAAAGGAGGGACGGGGGGACATGATAGAAACTTTTAAGTACCTCAAGGGAATAAACAAATTCCAGGAGGGTAGCATCTTTCAGAAAAAGAGATGTGTAAGAACAAAGGAGCACAATTTAAAGATAGAGGGTGGACGGCTCAGGGGTAATGTGAGGAAATTTTTTTTCACAGGGAGAGTGGTGGATGCATGGAACCGCCTTCCTGGAGAGGTTGTGGGGTCTAAAACAGTGGGGGAATTCAAGCATGCATGGGACAGACATAAGGCAATTATAGTTGGGGGTTGCAGGAAGTAGGCTGTTTGTTAACTAGAATCTGCAGCTTATCCAAAAGGTAGGGAAATGGGCAGACTGGGTGGGCCAAGTGGTCCTTATCTGCCGTCAAAGTCTAGGTTTCTATATTTCTATGTCAAGGGGAGGGATTGTGAGAATCAGGAGAGCAAGTGGGGACTGCACAGAGGAAGAACAAGAGAATGAAGAAATACTAAACAATTACTTCTGCTTGCTCTTCATGGGGGGGTACATACAGCCCAGCATACAGCAGTAAGTAACAGGGAGAGGAGGGAGTGGACAACAGACTATTCTCAGTGGTAAGGGTCTGGAAGGGATTGGAAGCCTTAAAGGAAAATAAAACAATGGGACTGGATGAGATTCATCCAAGGGTCCTTAAAGGAACTGAGCACAGTGCTGGCTGCCCCTCTGGCAGCACTTTTCAGCAGCTCAGTGGAGATGTGTGAAGTTCCATAGGACTGGAGGAGAACCAATGTGGTCCCTCTGCACAAAGGAGGCAGTAGGGAAAATGCTTGCAGCTACAGGCCAGTCACTGTCACATCAGTAGTGGCAAAGTTAATGGAGACACTACTGAAGGAGAGGCTATTAGAGCACCCAGAGACAAAAGGGCTGCAGGACCACTAGCAGTATTATTTCACAGGGGAGGTCATGTCAAACTAATCTCATAGATTTCATTGACTGGGTTTCCAGGAATGCGAATCAAGACAAGGCAGTGAAATCGCCCTATCTGAACTTCAGTAAGGCTTTCAACACTGTGCTGCACAGGAAGCTAGCTAAGAAATGAAGCAGTCTCATGGGGGGGAGTGACAAACTGGGTATTGAACTGGTTAATGGATAGGAGGCAATGGATGGTAGTAAACAGTAGCCACTCAGTTGATTGAGAGTGACTAGTGGTTTGGTGCTGGGACTGTTCCTCTTCAATGTCTTCATAAGTGACATTGCAGAATGAGTTTAAGGGTAAGGTGTGTCTCTTTCAATATTATATAAAAATCTGCAACAGGGGTGATACTCAGGAGGGGGTGTAGAGAATGCAAATAGATGAGAGGAAATTAGAGGTGAGTCTTGGGGGTGGGAGATTGGTTTCAGTGCCAAAAATTTCAAGGTTATGCATTTAGGGCTGTGGAAGCTAGTGGCTGTGTATAAGATGGGGAGCGTGGATCTTAGTCACCAGGCAAGAAAGAGACCTGGGGTCATCATATCTGATGACCTCAAGGTAGGGGGGCAGTGCAACAAAACAGTGAAAAAGGCTAGCAAGATGTTGGGATCTTTGGAAGAGGGATTTTCAGGAGGATGAGGCAGGTGGTGCTGCAACTGTATCACTCACTGGTGAGGCCCCACCTGGAGTACTGCATCCATTTCTGAAGGTTGCACCTCCACAAGGACACTGAAAGGGTGGAGGCAGTACAGAGGAGGGCAACCAAAATTGTTAGAGAGTTGCATGAGAAACCATACAAGGAAAGGCTGCAGGAACTCAACATGTACTCCATGATAGAGAGGACAGTGACAGGGGACATGACTTAATTCTATAAGCACCTTTCAGGAGTGAACAAGGTGCAAGTGGAGGGTGTATTTCTGAGAAAGGAAGGCACTAGAACAAGGGACAATCAATGAAGCTAAGAGGGAGAAAGTTTAGGAGAGATGTGCAGGAATAATTCTTCACAGAGAGGGTGGTGGATGGCTGGAGCAGCCTGCCAGAGGAAGTAGTGGGGTCAAAGACTATGAGGAGCTTCAAGCATGTGTGGGCTAAGCACAGAGGCATATTAGCTGGAGGAACAGGGGGAGAGAGGGACAGCTCTGACTAACTAGGTTCTGTGCTGACAGAATAGGCAGGTATGAGGGGCAGACGGGATGGGCCTAAAGGTCCTTTTCTGCCAAAAAAAAATATATGTTTCTATGTTTTTATATGTCTTTGTAGACCTTCTCTATCACAGTTTGTTGTCATTACATGTTATGAGTCAGCTGACTCTGTGTGACATTAGGGAAATGATATGGCAATGGTGCACCATTGCTTTCATTGCTGTGGTATACATTTTAATCGATGAGCTCTTCTGCTGCCACTGTGATGGTTTTCTACCATGTTGTACTACAGTACCACTAATGTCTATAGCAGTTCCATTTGTATGTTTTTCTTAGGGTCCTGCATTGCATAATGCATGCATTTCCACATTTGTTCATTTAACATCACAGTTATTTTACATTTTCAAAATTGTCTTGTGCCAACAGGCCATGCAGTACTCATGCCCACCTGAGGACAGCAGGGTCACAGTACACACATCTGTAGAAGCCATAGTATCAGGATCCTGGGTGGCAAAAGAGAGAAAGAAGACTGCCAACAGCAGGGCATCTCTTGACTGGTGGGGTGAAGCGACACCATATTCCTTAGCCACAGTTAATTGGCCCAGTGAAGATTCATGCTCCCTGTACAGTGAAAGGACATGGCATGCAATGACAACTTGGCTTAGTGCAGTGCTGCAGGGCGGTGGGAGATGGGAGGAAAAGAAAAACATGACAAAAGCTGTAACATGTCAGAATGATGGCTACTTTAATTCTCACATGCTGTACCACTTGGGGTGGCCCTTGAGGATCTTTGGTAATTAGGGTGGAAATTGACAGAGCCCAATGGGTAGAAAGGGCAGTGACTGGTAAGGGTGAGAAAAGATTCAAAAAGAAAACAGATTACATTGCTTTGTTGGCGTTTACTTGTGTGCTAGGTACTGTGTATAGTGCATACAGTAGCTTACAGAGTAAGCATATACAGTAGTGTATATGTACAAAAACTTTAACATGGTTAACCAAAAGAAAGTAAATGAGGATCAATTATATGCCAAACCATTTCTCATGGTTTTAGTAAGGAAAGGAAGTGGAGATTGTTTAACCAGGAAAGGCACAGTAAGACAGAGCTTGTTTCCAGGTGTGACCTGGTAGCACAAGGAAGTTAATGAGCTGGTGACACGTTCAGGAGAATTTTAACAAAACCTGATATTTAGAGGCAGTACAGCTTGTATTGCCCATTAGTGCTGTATTCCTCTTCACCATTATTTATTACTGAGGTCATTTGCATGAAAACAGGATCTTTGCTCCTGAAGAGTTTTTCTCTTCCTGCTGCTTTCTCCCTACCTGAAGTCACAGAGCACTGCTTGTGACATCACAGTTACTCCAATGTCAACACATTGTGACGTCACAACAGAGGATTATGACTTGAAGTACGGAGTAAGCTATAGAGGCAGATGGACTCTAAAAGAAGCCTAAGGGATAAAGATCATGTATTCATGAAAATGTCTTTAGTAATACACAATGGGAAGAAGAAATATATAAAATATAAATGCAATGCAGGCAGAATTGTATCTAATTATTAATTATTAAGTTTTTGTCTTCTTTGAGGTGTCAGTAGCTCTTTAAGTGACTTGCTCAGGGTCACACAGTATGCAGATGGGGTCCAGTGGGACTCAAATTCAGATCACTAGGTTTGCAGCTCAGTGCTTTTAACCACTATGTTATACTGTCTCCTAGTAGTAAGTAGTAATGCATATAATTGTACTTGACAGGTTCCTTGAATATTCTTTGTCAAAGGATATTTGTTCTTTATGAGCATTTTTCTGACTTGGTATACATAAATACATAGACACTGATGACGGATAAAGGCCAACCAACCTATCTAGACTGTCCTTCCTTTATGACTACTCTGTTCTGGCCCTAGTGGTCATCTGACACCATAGTTCCTGCCATCATCTTCTGACTAAGCTCTTTCTTTTGCCTGGCCTACTCCCCTTCACACTGTTTATCGATTTGGTCACTACCACTTTTTCTTGTAGCTTGACCACTTGTTCACCACTTTTTTAGTAAAAAAGTATTAATGGGTATTCTCCTTGAATCTCCTGCTCATTAGTTTGAGTAAATTATCCCTCATCCCTGTATTTGAGCGCAAGGGAAAAATAGCCTTGACATCAACCCTGTTTATCCCTTGCAGGTACTTAACCGTTTATCATGTCACCCCTTTCACGTTTCTTTTCAAGGTTATTAATGTTCAGGTCCTGCAGTTTCTCCTCACACAGCATGCCCCCACACCCTGGATAATCTTGGTTACCCTGCACTGTACTGCTTTCATTTTAATCAAGTCTTCCCTTAGGTGTGGATTTTAATATCTCATGCAGAACTCCAGCTGTGGTCCCACCAAGGATCTGTACAGTGGGAGGATTAATTCCTGGCTTTTGCTGCTGATCCCCTCCCTATGCATCACAAATTCTTATTCTCCTTTTCCACAGCTCTGTTATACTATGCTATGAATTTCAGATTTTCTAATATTATAATCTCTAGGTATTTGTCTTCCTTCATGTATTCCAATACCACCACCCACTTTGTATTGCACCTTTAGGTTACTTTTTCCAGTGTATATCACTTTGTATTTGCACTGAAGAATGGCTGTCAGATCTTTGACCATTCCTGTAGCCTGACCAGACCCCCCCCAAAGTTCCCTTTTCACCTCCTCTGTGCCATCCCTTGTGCAGATTTCCATGTCAAGGAAGAAGCATACCTTGTCCTTTATGCCAACCCCTATGTCACATGTGAAAACATTGAAAAGGACACAACCCAAAACAATCCTTGTGGTACTCCACTAGTAAGCTTCCTTACCACCTAGAACTCCCCATTTACTAACTTTTACATGCTCGATTGATGCCTATTGTTTTAACTTGCCAATGTACTATTTGTACTAACATATACATATGTTTGTATATGTTCATTGCTATTCACCCAGGTCATCGCTGGATATGGGTACTTGTATTCAGTGGACCTTCCTGGTTAACAAAAACAAATATTCTCCTCCCCAGCCAGCTTTCTACCTAAGTTGGCAACTTTACCTACAGCCCAAGTCTTTAATTTCTTGACCAGTCTCTTGTTGGGGACAACATTAAAGGCCTTTCTGAAATCTCAGTATAGTATATTGAGTGCTTGCCCTTTGTCAGCCACCTTGGCCAACCAGTCGAAAAGTAAATAAGATTCACCTGGCCAGACCTCCTTCTCATGAATTCAGGCTGCAAGTTGTCCTTTACCACATTCTTTTACAGGAATTCCACGACTAGTTCTTCCTCCTTTTGTATGAACCTTGTTATCTTCCCAACTACAAATGTCAATATAACTTTTCTGTAGTTTGCTGGCTTATCTTTCCTTGCACTTTTTTCAGAGGGATCATGTGAGCCATCCTTCAGTGCCTAGGGACCTCCTTCTTGCAATCAATTAAAGCAATTAAAACCAACCTTCTGCATTAGCAAGATTCACCCCCAAAGCCCCTCCAAATATATTACTTATTCAGTCATTCAAATCACTTGATCTCACTGCCTTGCATAATGACTTATGTAGCACTGACTGGTCTCCAATCATCTCAGTCTCCTCCATTGACAATGCCCTCACTTGCTTTAAATCAAAAGTCCTCAAAATAAGGAACCTACTCACCCCCCCTCTACCATATGAGAGTAAGGGGGCATCATCTCCCCTGGATCACGGTGCAACTGTTAGCCTGTTTATGTGCCTGTGACCTAGCTTGGCTGGAACATAAACACAACCCATCCACCACAACATTACAGAGGTACTGCAACTTCCGCAATGCATACACAAGAGTCATTAGACTCGCCAAGGCCAAATATTTTTCAAACACCTTCGAATCCAACATCAGTCACATGTCAAAATTCTGGAAGGTAGTCCATGCACTCTTCTCTCCACCATCTCAGCTACCTTTACCTGTCGTCAAAGTGGGTGACTCCTCCCTATTTGATCCCCTCTCAGTATCCTCTGAGTTTAACTCCTTTACCTCCTGTGCCTCCTCTCTCCTATACATAGATACATAGATACATAGACAGTGTCGGCAGATAAGGGCCTATGGCCCACCTAGTCTGCCCATTTGAGCTTGTATGTTCAGTTTATGTTTTCCTAGAAGTCTGTTGCCCCTTAACCCTGACCTCCAGAATTCCTGTATGTCTATCCCATGCATTCTTAAATCCCGTGATTGTTTCAGCCCCCACCACTTCCTCTGGCAGGGTGTTCCACTTCCACCACCCATTCTGTGAAGAAATTCTTCCTCATGTTTCCTCTGAATCGTCCTCCCTCCAACTTCATCCCATGCCCTCTAATCCTGGAACATATTTTTCACTTAAAAATAGTGTATTCCTGCACCCTGTTCCTCCCTGTAAGATACTTGTATGTATGTATCTATCATATCCCCTCTCTCCCTCCTCTTCTCCAGGGAGTACATGTTCAGTTCCTTCAACCTGTCTTCATAGGACTTGTGATGTAATCCATGCACCATCTTTGTTGCCCTCCTCTGAAGCTTCTCTACCCTGTCTATGTCCTTACATAGGTAAGGTCTCCAGAACTGTACAGTGTACTCCAGGTGGGGACTCACTAGTGTCTTGTATAGCAGAATTATTACCTCCCTTTTCCTGCTGGTGATGCCCTGCCTCTACATCCCAGCATCCTATTTGCTTTACCTGCTGCCTTGTCACACTGTTTCCTACCTTCAGGTCATCAGAGATGATAACCCAAGATCCCTTTCCTGCTTGGTGCATGCTATATCTTCACCCCCAACTGATATATTGTGCCAGGTTTTGTGCCCCATATGCATTATCTTGCACTTCCTTGCATTGAATTTCAACTGCCAAACCCCTGACCATTCTTCAAGTTTCTGCAGGTCCCTTCTCTTTCTGTCTACACCCTCTGGTGTGTCTACTCTGTTACAGAGCTTTGTGTCATCAGCGAACAGTGAAATTCTGCCTTCTAGGTGCTGCGCAATGTCACTGATGAAGATGTTGAATAGAACCGGTCCCAGCACTGATCCCTGTGGTGCCCCACTGGTCACTCTTCCCTCTGTGGGTGACAGCCATTTACCACCACCTCTGTGTCCTGCCACCCAGCCAGTTACCTACCCACCACACTACTGTCCTGCCCACACCCATATTCCCCAGTTTGTGTAATAGTCTTCTATGTGGCACAGTGTCAAGGCCTTGCTGAAGTCCAGATAGACCATGTCCACTGCCTCCCTGATCCACCTTCCTAGTCACCCAGTCAAAAAATTCAATGAGGCTGGTCTGACATGACCTCCCCCTGGTGAAACCATGCTGCCTTGGGTCCTGTAGTCCATTGACAACCAGATGTTCCACCAATCTCTCCTTCAGTAGTGCTTCCATGATCTTCCCCACTACCGAGGTGAGGCTGACTGGTCTGTAGTTCCCTGCTTCCTCTTTGTTCTCACTTTTGTATAAGGGGACTACATCTGCTGTCCTCCAGTCTTTGGGTACTTCCCCTGTTTCCAGTGATCGGCTAAACAGGATAGCCAGAGGTTCAGACACCACCTCTTAGTTCTTCTAGGACCCTGGGGTGCACCCATCTGGCCCCACTGCTTTATCAACTCTTATTACTTCCAGTTCCTTCAGGACCCTTTCTCGTGTAAAGGGACTTGTGTCCATTCTCACCATTCTCACCCCTTGTACCCCTCTGGACCCATTACCCTCCTCTTCCTCAGTAAAGACTGAGCAGAAACACCTGTTCAATATGTCAGCATTACTGTTGTCATCCCTCCATGGCCCCATCCTCCCTCTTCAGTCTCACTATCCCTCCCTTTGTCTTTCTTTTTCCTTATGTACCTGTAAAGGTTTTGTCCCTCTGCCCACTGATTTTTGCAATGTGTTCTTCTGTCTGAGCTTCGGCTTCCCTTACTGACCTCCCTGCCTCTCTTTGCTTCTCCTGGTACTTATCCCTATCCCCTTCTGCCTGTGTCTTTTTGTATTGCCTGAATGCAATCTTTTTGGCTTTCACTTTCTTTGCTACTTCTTTGGAAAAACATAATGGTCTCCTCTTCCTTTTCCTTTTGCTAATCTGCTTAATGCATAATTCTGTTGTTCTTGTAATCCCCATTTTAAATACTGCCCATTGTTCCTCAACCCCTGATTCCTGTCCCATTCCCTTTAATGCCTCTTTCAAGTATCTCCCCATTTTCCCAAAGTCTGTCCCCCTAAAATCCAGGATACGTGTTTTTGTGTGGTTTGGTTCTGCTCTTTCTTTGATTTCAAACCACAATGACTGGTGGTCACTGTTCTCCAGGTGCTCCCCCACTGTTACCTCCATCACACTGTCCCTGTTTGTGAGCACAAGGTCCAGTATTGCCTTCTACTGAGTTGGTTCCATGACGAGTTGCTTGAGGAAGGCACCCTGAAGGGAGTCCAGGATAAATCTGCTCCTAGTTGATGCTGCTGCTGGGATGCTCCAGTCCACGTCTGGAATATTGAAGTCTCCAACCAGTACTACCTCACCCTTCTCTGCCATATTTTGGATGGCTAGCATCCGCTCCCTATCTGTTTCTTCCTCCTGGGCTGGTGGTCTATAGACCACACCTGTGCGGATGGCTGTCCCCATTTTCCTTTCCAGCTTAACCCACAGTATCTCTCCCCCATTTTGTTCCTCCTGGATCTCTGTGGCCCTTATGTCATTTTCACATACAGTGCCACTCCTCCTCCCTTCCTGCCTGCTCTATCTCTTCTGAATATGTTGTAGCCAGGTATGGCCATTTCTCAGTCATGGTTATTACACCAGGTTTCAGTGATGGCCACAATGTCCAGGTCTGACTGCACCATGACAGCCTCCAGATCTTCCATCTTGTTGCTAAGGCTCCTGGAATTTGCACACATGACTTTCCATGATTTGACCTCTCTAGACTGTTTCGCTGTTCTACTCCAGCCCCTTCCTTGGTTGTCCTTTATCCCTGGTTCTCCTTTCTGTCTGCCCTTCTGCTGAATTTTGCCCCTTTTCTGCCTATCCACCTCTTGGGCACTAATCTCCATCTTTTGCACACTGCTTTGCAGAGATAGCCACTCCTCTGGTTCACTGGTTCCACTGCTAGCTGTGGGGGTGAGCCAGTAGGTACCCTCCTTGCTGGCCTGCCATGCCCCTTTGCTAGTTTAAATGCTTGTCAGTGTAGCATTTAAACTTATCATTGAGTGCTTGGATTCCCCTCCAGGATGGATGCAGGCCGTCAGGCTTGAACAAACCTCCATCCCTCCAGGTGAGTCCCCAGTCACCAATGAATCCAAACCCTTCCTCACAGCACCAGTTCTTCAACCATGAGTTAAAGTTCCTGGTGCATGCACCCCTATGCTCTCCCTTGCCTCTCACAGGTAGTACTTCTGAGAAAGTGACAGAAGTAGCTACTTGCTTGAGACCCCTCTCCAATTTCCTAAACTCATCCTGAACTTCCTTTGGCTCCCCATTTGCCAGGTCATTAGTACCTAGGTGGATAATGACATCCAGCTCACCCTCCCAACTTGCCTTCCCAGTGATCCCCAGGATCTTCCTTCCATCCCTCCATGCCGTGGCACCTGGTAGGCACTTCACCTCCCTGTCCTCCCCCTCCTGTGTTCCTAGCTGGATCCCTCTTATGATGGAGTCCCCCACCAGGATTCACTTCCTCCTCCTCTGGGGTCCACTGCTTTCCCTGCTGAGGTCACCTCCTTGGCTAACCTCCACATCCTTTCCTTCCACTTCTCTGGTACTTCTATTTAGTTGTCCTCATTTGCCAGTGTGGCATATGAGTTCTTGAGTGGAATAGGATCTGGGATGTGCCTCTGCCTGACCGCTCTAACCCTCCCCTGAGCCCACTGTCATCCAAGTGCTCCTCGTTCTCGGCATCCTTTGAGGCAGTTGCATTGGACTAGGTGGTCTCTGGATAGGGGTGATGGTACTCCTGACCCAGTTTACTTCCGCTCTGTGTCTGGCTACCTCATCCCACAGTCCAGAGAGGTACATGCAGATAGGGCAGCACCTCAGTGTCCAGAAGGTCTGCCTGAATATGGCTGCCCCACAGCCACTGCATTGCACCACTCCCCACATTATACTGCAATTATACTGCTATTCTGCTACTTGTCTGCTACTGAAGCTCTGCTAGTTCCCTTTTTATTAATTTACTGTCCTAAAAATCCTGCCACTGATCCTCAGATAATTTTCTTTAAAAAAAAAAAAAAAAAGAAAGAAACGAAACCAATAAATAAATAAATAAATGAGTCAAAACACTTGTCGTGCTGAGGGTGGGCTTCTTCCCCCTTATGCCCCTCCTACTTCACACCCCTTACTATACCCTGTGTTTAGCTCCTGTCAATCAGATTTAACAGTGCATATAATTAAGAGCAATTAAAGACAGCACAGAATTACACCACCACTATGTTTTAAATTTTCAACTGCCCAAAAACAATTCTAAGTAAAGACAACAAAGAAAGTACAGTGTCACTAAATGCCCACAATCTAAGTTTAAAAGTAAAATAGCAATTACCAGTTACTCTAAAGCACTGAATTGAATATGTTTCCTTCCTTCCCCTTCTGGCTTCTCTTCTCTTCTCTTCTCTTCTCTTCTCTTCTCTTCTCTTCTCTTCTCTTCTCTTCTCTCATTCCCCATGCTCCCCCTTCTGGTCCTTACCACAGCCCTCCTCTCCTATGCCCCCTTTCTCCTTCTCTCCTGTGTCCCCCTCTATCATACTTGATGCCTTCCTTGCACTTATCCCGACCAAGGGTAAGAGTACTGATTGCCTGGAATGTAAACTCCTCCACCTATCGGCTCCAACTATCTCCTCATCTGTGATTGACCTTGTAAACCTAGCCTTCTCCAGCGCATATGTTCGATCAAACTGGAAGAATGCTACTGTTATGCCTCTCCCTAAAGGAGGCGACCCCTCTGCTACCAGAAACTACCGCACCATCTCCCTCTTCCCTATTCTGTCCAAGCTGCAGGGATGTATCGTGCTATCCCAATTTACTCCCTTTCTAGACTCCTCTTCATTCTTCACTCCTTACCGACCAGGATTCTGGAAGTGCCACTCCACAACTACCTCCCTCCTCAGGCTCACTGATTCCATCCACACAAGCCTGGACCAGGGCCTCATCACTGCCACCATTTTTCTTGATCTTGCTAAGGCATTCTATGCTGTCTACCACCCCCCTCCTCCTTTCTAAAGTCTCAGCTGCTGGCCTCTCAGAAGCTGCCATTAGCTGATTTCGATCCTACCTTGTGACCAGGACCAAATCTGTCAAAATTGGTGACACTCTCTCCCTCACCCCTTCCTATAACCACAGGGGTCCCACAAGGCTCAGTACTTGGACTGCTGTTATTCTCCATCTTTCTCAATAACCTCCCCACTGCCTGCTTGTTTGCATCCATTGACATGTATGCAGATGACACGGTCCTATATACCTCAGACCCCGCCACTGCTGATGTGGCACAAAGTCTCCAGCTTGCTTTGACCAAGTTCAGCTCTGGTTATGCTCAAACCAGCTATTCCTGAATGCTAAGAAAACCATCTCCATGTCCTTTGGCATGAGGGCAGAGACTCTCTAGGCTCCCATCCCTTCCCTCTTTCTGCACCCTAGATGGGTCCCTACTGGAGGATGTCACCTCCTTCAGGTATTTAGGAGTATGGCTTGACCAACACCTCAGTTTCTCTGGCCATGTGGATGCTATTGTCAGAACATTGCACCCCAAGCTCGGTGTCTTGTACTGAAACCATGACTGCATCCCTTTGCCGGCCCTCCATGCTTTTACCCAGATAATGATTCTCCCAATCTTTGACTATGGAGATGTGGTCTACAGTTCCAACCCTGGTACTTCCCCTTGCCGGATTTGAAACTCTCTTCCACTCTTTCTGCTGCTTTGGGCTTGACTGTCCCTCTCACACTCATCACTGTCCTCTGTACCAGTCTCTATCGTCTCCCTCTCTTGAAGACAGGCACCATGCCCATTGTGTCAACACTGTTAGCAAACCCTGGTTCAGTCCCCCCCCCACCTATCTGCCTCCCTTTCCCTACCCCCTCCCTCTTCCCACCCCCTCCCTCAGGATCTCCTATCTTCGGACCCTGGCTGTAACCACTACTTCAATGCCCATTAGCCAAGCTGCTTTTAGCCACCATTTTCCTAAGCTCTGGAATTCCCTCCCTCTTATCATCCAGAATGTCCCCTCATCTTGAGTCTTCTACTGCCTCCTCCTTGGCCTCACCTTCCTCTTCTGCAACTGCTAGTACATTTTCATCACCCTCGTCCAGTGCCACCCCTACCTCTCCCCCCACCTCTCTGTCTCCTCCCTCCCTTGAATTCAAGCTCTCTGTGATTTCAGTGTATTTCACCTAGCAGTTAGGAACATTGCACTCTATAATGCACACAGTTGTACTTTGTTATATTGTAATTGTTTCTGGCAATGCCTGTACTTTCATGCCTTGTGCTCTATTGTATCCACCTCTTCATCTCCTCAGGATGCATCTAGAAATTAACAGTTTGCTCAGTATGCCTATCCTGGTAAACATTTTAAATAAAATACATACAATTACATGCCTTCAAGTGGAACTGATATTAACTCTACAACCTTCTTGATCATCCTAGGACGCAATCCATCAGGTACCATATATTTTTCTACTTTTTGCCATTTGAACTATTCACCCCTTCCTTCATTATAATGCCCATGCTGTTTCAGTATCTGTCCCATTCTTCCTTCCTTGTTCAACATTCTGGTGGCAGTGCCTCTTTCTCCCTCTCCACCTTCTTCCCAGCCTTCTCCCATCATGAGCCTCACTATGCTCCCTCTAGCCTTCTGCTTCTCCTGAATGTACAGTATCTGAAGAATGCTTTCTTTGCCTGCTTCACCTCATATGTGAGCCTGAGCTATGTCACTGCCTCAGCCTTCCTGCTAGTTTCCCTAGGTACTCTTAGTTCTCCCTACCCTTCTCCCTTTCACTGTCCTTATGCTGCATGAATGTTCTAATACACTTTCCTTATGTCTAACATGAACCACGTTGGGCTCATAATTAACTTAATGTAATCACAGTTAAAGGAAAGCTGAAAGAGTAGCTTAAACAAAATGGGCTGCAAAACCAAAGGCAGCATGGATTCATGGGAGGCGGTGGGAAGGTCATGACAGATGAATCAGATTGAGTTCATTGACTGGGTGACCAGGGAAACAGATCAGGGCTGGGCAGTGGATGTGGCCTATCTGGACATTAGCAAGGCCTTTGACACTGCACCACTCAGGAGACTGTTGAAGAAATTAAGCAGCTGAGGGGTGGGATCCAAAATGGTGAATTGTGATAGAAACTGTTTAACAGATTTGCTTCAGATGGTGATTGTTAATGGCACTCACTGTGATGATGTGAAAGTGACCAGCAGGGTGTACTGGTTCTCTTCAATGTCTTCATAAGTGACATAGCAGATAAACTGGGGGGAATGTATGCCATTTTGCAGATAATGCCAACATCTGTAATAGGGTGGACAAGAGTAAAAAATGTGTAGGAACCTTGGGAAACTTGAGGAGGGGTCAAGAGCATGGTAATTTGGGTTCAATGACAATAAGTGCAAAATCATGCACCTATGGCATAGGAACTCAAGAACTAAGTATAGGATGGGGGTAGGTATTGTCAGTCACTAAGCAGGAATGTAACCTTGGGTTTAGCATATCTAATGACTTCAAAATAGCAGTGTAGTGTGACAACACACTAGGTAGGGCCAGTGGGATGCTAGGATGCCAAGTGAGAGGTGTCTCCAGCAGGAGGAGGGAGGTGGTGGTGTCACTATGTGTCTTGCTGGTGAGACCCCACCTGGAATATTATGTCCAGTTCTGGAGGCCTCACCAAAGGAAAAGGGCATAATCAGGGTGGAGGCAGTTCAGAGGAGGGCAACTAAAATGGTGCAGGGGTTGCACCAAAAGCCCTATTAGGAACTATTGAGATATTGTATCTCAACATGTGCACCCTGGAAGACATTTGTGTAAGAGGGGACATTATTGAAATCTACAAATACTTCATGGGGTGAACAGGGTGCAAGAGGGGAGTCTCTTTCAAATGAGGAGAAACACATGGACAAGAGGGCATGCAATGAAGCTGGGGAGCAATTTAGGAGGAATGTGAGAAAGTGCTACTTCACTGTGAGAGTGGTGGATGTGTGGAATAGACTGGCAGCATAATTATTGGAAGCAAAAATAGTAGGGGGCTTCAATCATTCATGGGATAGACATAGGGGAATACTAAAAAAATGGACAGGGAGGAGATAGGATCATCTAAGCCCAGTTAAGGACTGTGGCGATAGACTAGGCAGTTACCATCTGGGCAGACTGGGTGGGCCAGATGGTCCTTTTATGCCAACAAATTCTGTTTCTGTGTTTGTTGATCTTTTTCCCCTTTGATACCCACTCAACGGACCCTTCTTCTAGCTCTGCCATTACCATTTTGAATGTTTCCCATTTTTTTCTCTACCCCTTTTATCTGCCCCTCCTTCATTCATGCTTGCTCTCAACAGCTGCTGTATCCTGTTGAGCCTACCTTTCTGAAATCTCATAACTTTATTGACTTTTCCCCCCTTGGACACCTCCATTTGGACCTCCAGCTTCACTGTCTTGTGGTCAGTGGATTCTAGTTGTTTCTGGACTGCACATTTTGTATCTTCTCACTGTTAATGAGACTCAGATCTGGCAGGGCCCTTTCCCTTTTCAAATATTCGACCAACTGTACTAGGAAATCCTCCTGGCATGCTTCCACCAGAAGCAGATTCCTTGTACTTGCCATAGCTGAGACTTTCCAGTCAAAGTTCATTATTTATTTTATTTATCGAAATTTCGGAGAAACACCTTTGAGCAATTGGGCTCTTACAAAGGTTCCATGTTAAGGACATTGTACAATTCAGACAAGAACAAGCAATTAAATACAGGTAAGCATAATAGCACATTTTCATACAAAGAGCCCCCAACAACTTTGTCAAGGAACAAAATGTGAATTAAATAAGTGATGCAGTTCAGAAAGAAAAACACAAACTTTGTACACAATTATCCTGGTCAGATACATGAGAGGTAATGATCTTGCAAGGGCCAAGAGAGGGAAATAGGTAGATTCTAGGTGTGATCATACATTAAGTTAAAATTCCCTAATATTACCACTTCCCCTATTTTAGCCACCCAAGTCAGCATCTTGACTATTTCTTAATCCACTCCTAGTCCTGGTCCGGCGGTCTGTAGATCACTCCAGTCCTAATTTGTGTCCCATTTCCTGTTGCTTCTCAGTATCCACTGGACTGCCAACTTCCCTGAGTCTCTGAGGTTATCCAGTTCTGTTGTCTCTATCCCTCATTTTAGAGTGATAAAGCCCATCCTTAACCTGTGTCCTGTCCTTGCTTAACAAAGAATATCCTGCTATAGTGATTCATGGTTGCCCACATTTCCATGACAGTCAACAGGCTAGGGTAACTTTCTAAGACCATCACATGTAGTGCTAGCATTTTGTTGACCAGACTCCCTTGTACTGGTCCTGTGGGTTTCAATACCTTTAATCCAGTATCAATATGTAAATCATTCCGTTTACCAGCTACTTTAACAGCACAAGCTTGTTTGCCCTTTATCTGTATTACCCTTTGTAAGTTTGTAGAGTATGTAATCTGGTGTCTTAAAATTATAATGGTTTAGAGTCGATATGACAAGGTAAACTAGATACCATCCTACAAAAGTCTGCATGGTACACAAATGTCTCTCGTATGATAAGGACCTTGAATAATTCATAAAAAAAATATTATTTAATCAAATAAAACACTTATGCCATTAATAGTCTCTCCTGTAATGGAGCATGTTACATGTCTTGGAATACTGTATATAAATTTCCCATTTTTTTTACTTGAAAAGTGATGTGATGAAACAGGTAGTGTCCCTTTAATGCATTAGGATAGATGCACCAAATAATATAACAAGACCTGTATACATTACAGGTGAATATGTATTCATCTTCTGCAAGTGAGATCATGTCATTACAAATTGTTTCTACAAGTCAAATCGTTTATGCATTGCATGTTTAACTCTGGCATAAAAGGTGACATTACCGGATCGTTTTGGTGTCAGCTTATTTTGTTGCAAGCAAAATCTCTTTCAGCAAAACCATTTATATTATTCAGGAAAATGTCTATGGCAGACAACAGTTTTTCAAAGTCATTTCTTCATTGCTGTTGAGTGTGATCTGATAACATGTTTCTGTTTGTTCACACAAAAGTTCCATGAGACAATGTATTCATAAAAGAATGACAATCTGATTTATAGATGAGTTGAACTTTCAGTTTTTTTTAATATATATGTAAATAATAGAAACACTTTCTGTTTGATTTAATGATGCACTTTTTTATAATAAAGCACTGCACATTTGCACCCATCCCTCTTCATTATATCAGTCATATTAAATAATGATGATGTTTGCTACTGTCATACCAGCTTAATTGACATGGTTTGACTGTTCCACATTATGATCATAAAAGCACAGCTGCATTCTGAAATTATCAATGTAGTTTGTATATTTAAATTCATCCATGCAGGCAGTACATTGTCTTGGTGGAAACTAATACTTTTTCAAAGAAAGATACATGACATGGCAGAAGATAGTACAGTGTAATGGCACTTATTTTTTGCAATTTTTTAACACACCAATTATCTCTAACTGCATCAGAGTGGAATATGAGCAGGTCCATCAGAAACTGCATCAGTACAAAATATTAATTATGAAAAACAGAAGTTATAGGAATTATACTGAAATAGTTTTTCCCAACTTGAGGTGGCTCATCTGTATAAATGTGTGAATTGTCCTCTGTGGGTCTGTACAGCTTATTGTGGTACAGACACTTATCATTCCATGACATTGTTATTAACAGACATTTTCTTTATTTTGGTGTGGTGTGAAATTACTGTACTTGTCTACTTTTGTCTGTGCATTGCACTGAATGGTAGATGGTGTGAGAATCATTCATGAGTCAGTATGCACAATACTGCAGACCTCAGAGACTTGATATTTTCAGCAAAAGCTTAGAGTAGTACTTCACAGAAAGCTAATTATAAAGAGGTACTGCATGGATATCTAATCAAATACAATTTGACTATGAAATACTGAAAAGGAAGCATATGTTCAGTATATTATAGAATGTGTAACAGTTTTCAGAAACCTCGTTATTTGCCAAGCATAATAATATAGCTATTGCCCAATCAGGTTGCATCATTAAAACACAGAAATAGAAGTTGTAAGCAGGAAAGGCCCTGTGGTCAGCCAGCCTACCATGATCTACATATTGTTGTTTGTGAGGACCCTAGTGGCTTTTCATTCCTCTTTAACCCTTCTCTTTCACTGATTCCACTAGGAGCAACATGTGTCTGCCTCATCCGTGTTTGAATCCCCCACCAAATTTGTGCAGACAACATCCCTTGGTAGTCTGTTACATATGTCCACCACCCTTTCAATGAAAACATATTGCCCGTTAGAAAGTGGACTGGAGAATTCCAGCCATCTGATTGGCTGACAGCTGTGCTGGAGGGTATATTATGCACAGTAGTTGAGTTATACTAAGCTTATTAGCAGAACCTTTAATTTTCTTTTTAGTAATACTCAAAATACTGAAAGGTTTTTCCACCTCTCTATGATTCCTTGTATTACCGCATAAGTAATGATTAGCATATCTTGAGGCGCCTGTATTAAGGGCTTTCTTTAATATACTTGTTTTCCTTCTTGCTTATTGGGGCTGCTATTAATGTGTATGTTTATGATTCACCAAAGTAATCGCCCTCTTACTTTGGATCGCATATGTGGGATATTTACTTTACAGCCGAGGGTGGCTAAGTGTACATTATTTAGCTAACTGGCCCCATTTTGGAAGCCCATGGAAATTTATTATTCAGCTTTATTCACTGATTCAATAGTCATTGTTGTATGGTCATTGTCAATCACTTTATTAGTAAATTTACAAATTAATAAGGTTGGTTACCTGCAAGATCTCCTTCATCCCTACTGTGCCTCCCGCTCTCTCCAATCCACTGACGAGGGATTGCTAGAGATTCCCAGGGTTCATTTAAAGACATCTGGGGCCAGGTCTTTTAGTTTTATGGCCCCAACCCTGTGGAATTCTCTACCTTGTTAGGTGTGATTGTACGACCGTCCAAAGTTTTAAAGTAGCTTTGAAGACATCTCTTTTTAGCCTTGCGTATACTGATTTTTAATGCTGCTATCATGAGTTTTAACCTGTTCTATTTATGGCTTAATTAATTGTTTTATTTATTTATTTTAATGAATTATGTACAAGTGCCTTGGTTTTGGAAAGGCACTTTTTTTTATAAATAAAGTTTGATTTGATTTGAAATGAGGGAGTGGGAACCTAGCAAAATGGCATCTGTGCAAAACTCCTTTTATGCTCTAGATGTTCTTAATTTATGTAGTCATAGAGGCACCGCCCCCACAGTCTGTACATGGACCTGGGAATAAGGAGTAGGTAGATGGCCTGGATGGCAGATATTTTCTTTTGTAAGCCTGGTACCAGATTCTTTATTACTGTGATATTTTCTTCTCTTGGATTGTGTTTTTTCTAGGTTGGGAAGGGAGGGGGATGGATTGGTTAAAGTGCAGCATCCATGGGGACTCAGGCAGTTGTATTTTGCCCTTTTTGCTTATTTATGGCCCTGGGGATTAGGATAGTTAACTGGGATAATAAGGGAGGGAGGGACAATAAGAAGTACATGATATTAAGAGACCTCTCTAAATTCTCCCCTCAGTTGTTTTTTTCTGCAAGAGACTTACCCCCCTGAAACAGGATTCTCAGTTACAGAACTTATACGCGGGGCAAGCATATGGAGCAGGGAAGAGTTCATGGCATGGTGGAGTTGCCGTTTTCATTAGTAAATCCCTGCCACTCCAGCATAAAGAGGTAATAAAAGACCCAAAAGGGAGGTTTTTGTTTGTTCAGGGTCTCCCAGGTAATGTAGAGGTAGTTCTAGGAACAATATGTGGATTTACCTTCTTTTTTCAACAAGTTGGTGTCTGCTTTAGCATCTCTTTCCCATTTACCATGCCTCCTGGGTAGAGATTGGAACTTAGTTTTTGCCAATGACATAGCCAAATCCTACATGACTGTCTCTAGCCTCTCACCAGCTCAGAGAGCACTCTGGGACTTTGTTGACACCCTGGGTTTGTCTGACCCCTGGTAGATATTACACCCATCTGCTATTGACTTTACCTTTTATTCAGCCCCCCACAGTATTTTTTCCAGGCTTGATTATTTTATGGTTAGTAAAACCCTTCTTCCCCATGTGCTGGACATGGCCCGGGGTCATAATGTCGCAAGACATTATGCTGCATAGCAGAATCTCACTGCCAATATAGCACAATTTCTGCCATGTGGCATAACTATTTTTTGGTAGTGGGGGCTCTGCCAATGCATCCCTCATTATGGGGGGGCTGCTCCTCCAAACCCCCCAATAAAGATTATCAACTCCTGGGGGGGGGGGTTCAACTCAGGGAGCACACAACGTTTAAAAAAAATAAAAATTACTGGGACCGGAAATCAAACCCGGTTCCAGACTCAGTGTCTGGATTGCTGGCTGAGGTAGCTCAGTCCATTGAGCCACGGCACTCCATCCCAGCAGAGGTCTTATCCTCTGTCTGGGATGTTTCAAGTGGTGCAATACCCTGTACAGCAGTAGTCATGGTATTGCACCACTCACTGTAACCTACAGAGCTGTGCAGCTTTAGCCATAATGTCGTACGCTATTATATGTGTGACATTATGACCCAGTAGGGCTGGGCACTACAATACAACCCTGAGTAATCTCAGATCATTCACCAGTCAAGCTGATTTGGGACTTACCGCAGTTTACATTTCGTTCCCATACTTGATCCTTAAATCTTCTTTTAAAAGATCGGCTAATAGTAGGAAAGGTTCATAAATTTATGCAGCAGACTATCCACTCCAATTTGGATTCTGTTCCCTCACTTGACATGCTATGGGCTGCCTTGAAATCCATCTGGAGGGGTGAATTTAAAAAGGTTAGCAACAGTTCATAAAAAGAAAGATCAAGTGCAAGTAAATGATTAGCTCTGGCAAATTCAGTCTATATGGCAAACCATATCTTCATCTTCGCCTGAGGCAGATCAGCAGGAATTGGCAAGGCTTCACACAGAGTACTTGATCTACCTGATGGATAAGGCTGCTTCTCATTTGAAAGCCACCTATACCAGGCAAGGGGAAAATGCTCGTAATCTGCTGGCCTTGCATTTGAAGCAAAACAGCTCCTCCAGGTAGATTTCAACTTTGGCACATCCAGCCTCTGGGAAAGTTACCAGCAATGCAAATGAAATGTTAGAAATATTAAGTCCTACTATCAAGCCTTATATTCCCCCATACTTCAGCAACTTACTCAGAACAGCAGATGAGACAATTTGTAGCTCAGGTTAATTTACCCTCCTTTACTCCTGACTTACAGAAGCAATTAAGTGGTCCAATAAATGAGCAGGAGGTCAGACATGCCATAGTCGCATTGCCTTTAGATGAGGCCCCCTGGCCAGATGGCTATACAGCTTTGTTTTATAAATCCTTTAAAGATATCCTGATCCCATTGCTGACTAACCTATTTAACTTCTGGATTGTTTCTCCTGAGTCAGATAAATCCATCTTTGAAGCCCCTACAATCCTATTATCCAAGACTGGGAAGGACCCCATCAAATTTGAACGTTATCTTCCCACATCGCTTATCAATAATGATATTAAAATATATGCAAAAATGTTAGCCCTTCATTTACCTACAGTTTGGACATCACTAATAAGTCCTGAACAAGCTGAGTTTATTTCCATTCTCAATGTGAGCAACCATTTTTGACAGCTTTTCCATCTTATCTCTGCATCCAGGGACCCCGAGTCGGACGCGGCCTTGGTGTCCCTGGATGCAGAGATGACTTTCAATAGAGTTGCCTGGCCCTAATTATTTTTTTGTGCTACAGAAATATGGACTGCCAGAGGAATTCATCTGGAAAATCAAGATTCTTTATTGTTTTCCCTCAGCCTGAGTGTCATGCAATAACCAGTTATCAGACCTCATCTTGCTCTCCAGTGGGACTAGACAGGGGCGTCCTCTACCCCTTTTTTTATTTAATTTATACATAGAATCCTTAATACTCTGACTGAAACTGAGTGAGCAGTTCTCTGCTATTTCTGTGGGGGACCAGCAGTATAAAATTTCGGCTTTTGCCGATGATCTGTTGCAGCATGTCATTAACTGGCATTCCTCCTCACTAGTATCCTTTGAACTTATTAACAAGTTTAGCTCATTTTCTGGATACAAATTACTGTACATAAAAATAAAACTCTTGTTTACTCTTGGTCCCCAACTTGTGCCAAATCTAAAGTATTGGAATTAGGTTTGCAATGGGAACCCAAGTCATTACCCTATTTAGGTATTAAAATAACCAATGATCTCTCCAAATTATGGCCATTAAATTTGGACCCCCTGGTAAAGTCCCTGGCTGAAGACCTTCAACGATGGCAACACTTGCCTCTCTCCCTATGGTGATGGACAAAAATAATCAAAATTACCATTCTAGCCCACCTTCTTTACCCTCTATCGATGCTCAATTTGTCGCTACCTAAGGGATGGTTTAGTACATTTCATTATTTATGTTCTAGATTCTTATCGGCTGGGAAGCCTCCGAGGAGAACTTATGTGAAACTGTGTAGAATGAGAAATATGGTGGGGGCGGGGGGCTACAGTTACCTGAGCTAGTCATCAATTACCTAGCTATTCATGACTGCAAGTATTTTAAATGGGGGAAACAGGATATGGAGAATGATTATACACCTGATTGGGAAGTTATTGTAATGAAGCTGCTTGAGAAATATCGACTTGCCCCGACCTCCTTGTATTTTTACCCTGGCCAGTCTCCCCAAAGACCTCAAATATACCTCAGTGTAATGGGATATAGCAGCTCATTCACAATTATGCAATGTATTTGGGATATGGCCTTTACAAGACGTTTCCCAACCCTGGTGAATAATCTGAATATACGTATTGGTGGGAAACTAATTCTCTCTTCTTGTTGCCACCGTGGCGCGGGCAATCCTCTGAGACCTAGTCTCTGAAAGTGTCATAATGTCTCCTACTAGACTTTTATCCAAGTATGCTGTTACCCCAAGGGAATTTTTTAAAGTAGTTCAGATTAGAGCAGGTGTATCCCATTTTCTCAGACACCCCTGGCGCTTTCAGGCCAGGCCTTGGTTTCAAGATTTCACTGTTTTAGCTAGCTGTCCCAAATCAATTTCTTGGCTTTACAAGGAATTGTGTTCCTGAACTTGTAAGTCTATCTCCCTGGTTGCCTTTTATTGGAAATCTGTTTTAGATATAAAACAGTCCCCTGCTTTTTGGCATACTGTACGGAACATTATACAATGGCAGGAAAGAATCCTGGCTTCTGATTGGTCAGTTGGCCACCACAGCAGGGATATTATCCTGGCATAACATCCCTGCTGATTTTTGTTGCCACATCTTTATCATCTTCTCTTAAGAACGAAAAATATTTTTCCAGACTAACAAAAACATTCTTTAAAATTATTTTCTTTATTCTGTATATAACAAGAAGCCATTGTATAATAGCAATAATGCCCTCCAGGGTGGGTGTTATGCTGGGATACATCCCTTTCCGGGTGTTGGATGCCCTCAGCTGCTGACTTCGGGCCCAACCACCAGAGGTGGGATGTTATCCCAGTATAGCACCCACCCTGTTGGGCATTATTCTTTAATATATACCATTACGTGAAACAATACAGGCTGCGTCTCTTGCAATTTAATGTGCTGCATAAATTATATGCCACTCCAACCCAGTTACATAAAATGCATCGATGTTCTTCCCCTAACTGGGATTCATGTGGGGACATGGATGGATCATTATATCACAAGCTTTGGACCTGTTCTAAGATTAAAGGTCTGTGGGATTTGGTGCAATCCAAACTCCAGACCAAATTTAATTATTATTCTTTTTTTTTTTTACACCTAGGGCTGGATATTCAAAAGGGTTGCTCCATGCGCAATAGGGTTGCACCTGCGCAAGTCCGAAATTGCACCATTCTGCCAAATTCAGCAGGAGGCAGTTGCGCCCCCCCCAAGTCAAGCTGAGCAACAGCGCAATGCTAATGAAGGCGTGCTGAACCAGAGGGGGAGGAACCATGTATAAACTGCACAGCCCAATATTCAGCGGGTTGTGCAGGCGCAACCCCCAACCTGCGCCTGCACAACTTTGAGCCAAAAAAGAAAGGAGTAAGTCGAGGCCACCCACAGGCGAGCTGCCACATTGCAGGGCGCAACACAGCAGCTGCCACCTGTGGGTGGCCCTCAACTACTCCCTGTGCCCCCCTGCAGCCCAACCACGGGCATACGCAACCCCTCCCCCGACTGGCCCGGTGGGTGGGCATATGTTTAAATAAACCCCACCCCCACTAGCCCGATCGCGGGCATAAGTGTAAAATCAAACCCACTTCCACCAGCCCGATCGTGGGCAGCAAAGAGTCCAACCCCAAGAACATATCCCTGGTGGTCCAGTGGACCTCAAGCCCAATCCCGGGCTGCAAAGTGTTCAACCCCAGGACCACCTACCCTGGTGATCAAGTGCCCCATCCCACTCACCACGAAGCCCCACCACCCGCTCCCCGTCAGCTGGCGGCAGCATCCCACCTACCTGCCCGCCACCGGCCCAGCTGCCCGGTAGGGCCTGCCGCCCATTGGTGCAGGCAAGAGCCAATGGGCATGCAGCTCGTCAGTATAGGCAGTCCAGATATGTGAATTAATTCATTTATTCACATATCTGACTGCCTTGATGGTATGGGCTGCACACCCATTGGCCCTTGTTTGTACCAATGGGCTTGCAGCCCTACTGGAAGTCAGTCGGCGGGCAGCAGGCGAGTGGGATGCTGCCGCCCGCTGGCTGACGGGGGAGCGAGGTGGTGGGGCTTCGTGGGTGGGTGGGGTGGCCACCAGATCATGAGGGTAGGTGGTCCTTGGGGGTTTGAACACTTTGCAGCCCGCGATCGGGCTCGAGGTCCACTGGACCACCAGGGATATGTTCTTGGGGGTTGGACTTTGCTGCCCGCGATCGGGCTGATGGGGGTGGGTTTGATTTTACACTTTGCCCACGATCGGGCTGGTGGGGGTGGGTTTGATTTACACTTTTGCCCGCGATTGGGCTAGTGGGGGTGTTTTTTTTAAACTTATGCCCGATGGGCACAGTCGGGGAGGGGTTTACACTTATGCCCACGATCGGGCTGCAGGGGACGTCGGTCCCCGATGGCTGCTGCCTGGCAGGGCACCAGGCGCAAGTCCTCGGGGATCGGCGCACCTGCATGCTAATGGTATGCAAATGGGGCCATAAATAGATGCAAATGCCCCCTCTGTGCCTTGCATGAATTATGGCCCCATTTGCATGTCACCTTTTGAATATGGGAAATTTGCGCATGGCGCAATGGTACTTGCACCACTGCATCTTGAATGCTCCACTCTGACCACTTGCAGTGGCGCAAGTTCCACTGCGCCATGCACAGTGGCTGTGTCCGGGGGGGGTGATATTCAAAGGAGTTGCTCAATAGCACAACTCCGTTGAATATCACTCCGGCCACACCCCTGCGCAACTATTTTGTGCAGTACAAGGGCTTGCGCCACAGAATAGCGCAGTTTGAATATCCAGCCCCTAAAGTTTGTTAGGTGACTACTCCAAGATACCTTTTGCAACACAAAAGTATCATATAGCAATGGTGGCCTTGGTTACAAAACTTCTTATCCCATGACATTGGAAACATGATTGGAGTCCCTCCTTTGCAGAATGGTATCAGGAACTATTAATGGCCTTCGTTGCTGAACGGGCAGTTGCATGGTCCACTGGTGCTTGGCTTAAGTTTCAGAAATATTGGTCCTCTTTTTATTCCAAGTGGGTTAGGAGGTGTCTGGGCTGCTAATCTCTATTCTTGGGGGTTTCTTTCCTTTTTCTCGGTAATGTTTCTTTTATGGGTAACAGCTAAAAGGTGACTGTCTGTACCCATTTTACTATCTTTTTACCTCCACTAGCTTTTCAGATATGGATTGTCCCTCATGAGATGCTGCATAGGGAGGATTGGGAGGGGGGTGTTGGGTGGGGTGATGGAGGAAGGGTTGGGGGAGATGGGCATATAGGGGTTTGATTTTTCTTTTTCCATGATTGCCTTTAATTTAGTTGTTAACAGTTTAGAAGTTAAATACTTTGTATGTATTTTCGCATGATGATCGGATGATATGTTTTGTTGGTGGACCTTATGTTTGGAATTAAGCTAAATTTCAATAAAGGATATGAAATTGCAAAAAGAAAATCTGCTTTCATTAATTTGTCATGAAATTCTGTGAAATACATAGAAGTTGATGGGATTTCACAAAAAACCTTTTTATTTTCTGATAACTCAGACATTCTTCTGGCTAAGACCTGCAAATGGACATTCTTACTTTTGGTAAGGGGTGCTAAAGGGATTCCAAGTTTCATGAAATTTGTTATAGTAGTGTAGAAATTATAGGGGCTCAGCCTTTGGCAACAATTTTTTTGTAAACGTTTCTGTAAGTATTTCTCTGCTTACAACTCAGCCAACTTGGGGGCTTGGGGGACAGGACCTATGAGGAGAGGCTCAAAGAGCTAAATAAGTACACATTGGAAGAGAGAAGGGACCAGGGGGACATGATAGAGGTATTCAGGTACATGAAGAGGGTAAATAGTGGAGGAACAGTCAGGGTGCTTTGAAGGAAGGAGGAGGGGACCACTAGAGGGCATGGGTGGAAGCTGGAGGGGGGGAAGATTCAGGGGAGAAAGGAGGAGGTGCTACTTCACTGAGAGGGTGATGGAGCCATGGAATGCACTGCCAAGGGGGCTGGTGGAGGCAGAGACAGTGGAGGGGTTCAAGAGGGGCTGGGGCAGGTACAGGGGAAGGGTTCTGGAAGCAGAATCCAATGCAGCAAGAATATCCAGAACTGGGAAGGGAGAAGCCAGAGAAGGCGAGGGGGGCAGCAAGGTCAGCACCCAGGGTGGGAGCTGATCAATCGAGCAGACTCGAAAGACCGTTAGGCCTATTCTACTGGCATTTTAGTATGTTAGTATGTAACTTTTGAGCTAGAAACCTGAACTTTTGCATACATAACACTCTTGAAAGCGTCTTAGAAACTGTACATGGGGAGGGAGCTGGGTAAATAAATTCTCAATTACATAGGCTCATATAGTAATTTTACAGTTTATTTGCATAATTTTGCAAAAAATATCCAACAGTTTTAGTTTGTAGCTCCACTACTACTGTAGGTACTGTATACACCCCAAATTTGGTATGCTTATCCATTGTCGAAGTATCCCAGAATCAAACAAAGCAAATTACTAATTAGCAACATTTGTTTCAGATTTATGGAGGCATATAATACCACTGAAATGCCTTTTATGGAATTTACCATTAACAAAGCACTTATCACTACTGAGTTGATTTAGCTGGGCTGAGCTTGTTGCAGTCTTATAGTTCCTTTGTGGGTTTCTACAGTATTTTTTTCTCAACCCTGATTTTTTTTCTCTGAGCTAGATGACATAGACTCAGTGGGCCTCTTTGTCACACTGATTTCCTCCACGTTTCTCAAACACACCCTCCCTTCAAGGGATAGAGCTACCTCCTCCTTATCCTGTCAGATCTACCACATGAAAATAGCCTAAATTTCTCCTTCTTCATACATGGAAAATATAACATAGAATTTGCTGGCAGATAAGGACCATTTGATCCACTCTGCCAATTTTCCCCTTCCTATACTTTCACTGCAAACCCTACCCGATCTCTGGCTACCCCCATTTTGAAACTAAGATTATCTTGTGCTTATCATATGCATGCTTAAAGCCCACCACTGTTTTCAACCCACACTGCAGTACCTCTGCTGAAAGACCGTTGGAGGCATCAACCACTCTTTCAGTGAAGAAGTACTCCCTTACATCTCTCCTAAATTTTCCCACATCCAGCTCATTTGCATGTTCCCTTGTTTTCATGAATCTTCTCCTCTAAAGAATACTCCCCTCCTATATCTGGTTCAACTCCATAACATATTTATAGCTCTTTCAAATATTCCCTTCCCCCTCCTGTCTTCCAGGGTGTGCATATTGAGATCCCTTATTCTCTCCCTATGTTGCTTCTGATGCAGTCCCTGCACTATTTTACTTGACGTCCTATAGGTAGCCTCCACCCTGTCTATATCCTTCTTGAGATGTGGTCTCCAGAACTGGACACAGTACTCCAAATGGAGTCTCACCAACAGTCTATACAGTGGCAGCAAAACTTCTCTACTCCTGCTGGTGATACCCCCTTGTTATGCACCACAGCATCCGACTGGCCCTACACACTGCCTTGTCACACTGCTTCACTACCTTGAGATCATCATACATGATGACTCCCTGGTCTCTTTCCTGTTTGGTGACCATTGATACCTCTCCCCACATATTATATTCTGACTCTGGTTTGCCATGCCCTAGGTGCATGAGTTTTAATTTTTTGTGTTGAACTCAAGCTGCCATCTCTTAGACCACTCTGAGTTTTTTCAGGTTTCTGTTGATATGTTCCTCCCCATGGGACATCCACACTATTGCAGATTTTGGTGTCATCTGCAAAGAGGCATACCTTCCCTTCCAGCTCTTCTATGATGCCACTTATAAGAACATTAAAGAGGGCTGGACATGTTACTGAGCTGTGAGGTACCCCACTGGTCACTGTCCCTTCCCTTGAGTGAATTCTGATTACTATCACCCTCTGTCACTTGTCCATTAACCAATTTTGTACCTAGTTCACCACCTTGTGACCCATCCCTAAATTGCCCAGTTTCCTCATGAGCCTTCCATGTGGTATGGTGTTGAAGGCCTTGCTGAAGTCTAAGTAAGCCACATCCACTTGTCCACAGTGATCTCCCTGAACCCCAGTCAAATAAATCTATTAAGTTTGTCTGATATGACCTCCCCCCTGTGAGTCCATGCTGTCTCAGGTCTTGTAACCCAATGCATTCAAGGTACTCCCCAAGCTTTTCTTTTTAAGGTCCTCCATTAGCTTTTCCACCACTGATGTAAGACTGACTAGCCTATAGTTGTCAGTTTCCTCCTCGTTTCTACTATTATGAAACAAAACTACATATGCACTCTTCCAGTCCTTTGGAACCACTACTGTTTCCAGTGAATTGTTGAACTGAGCTATAAGAGGTGCAGCCAGTATCTCACTGAGTTCCCTCAACACCCTTGAGTATGCCCCCTCTGTAGCCATAGCTTTCTCCACGTTCAGATTACCAAGTGCTTTTAGTACTCTCTCTTCTGTAAATAGTCTTGTTACTATCTCCCTCCCCCAGTGTTCCTGATGCTTTAATGTGGTCCCTCCCCTTCCCCCTCCACAGTGATGACAGAACAGAAATAGCTGTTCAGGATATCAGCTTTTTCCTTATCTTCTTCTGCACAGTTCCACTTGCCCTTTTTAACTTCACAATCCCTCCTCTTGTCACCTTTTCTTATTTATGCACCTACAATTGTCTTGCCTCTTTTATTTGACAATTTGGCTATCCTTTCCTCAGTTTGTGCCTTTTGTGCTCCTCACTGCTTTCCTTGTTCCCTCTGCCTCTCCTACTACACTTACCTATCCTCATCCCTCTGCAACACTTTGTACCTTCTGAATGCTACCCATTTAGCCTTAACATTTTCAGCCACGTCCCCTGAGAACCATAGCAGTTTCATTTTTCTTCAGATTTGCTCACTTCTTTTGTGCAGAGGTTTATTTCTTTAACTGTGCCATCTCATTATTTGGCCCAGTGTTCCTCTACCCCACCCTGTGTATAACCCCCTTCTAGGTAGTCTCTGAGTCATTCACTTTTTTTAATATGTCCTCCTGTAGTCCAGGACACTCATCCATATGTGGTTTTCTTCCACTGCCATCTTTATGCTGAACCACACTATATTGGATCACTGGTCCCCACATGGCATCCCCTCTTGACATCAGCAATACTGTTCCCATTAGTGAACACCAGGTCCAGTACTGGCCAATCATGAGTGGGCTCAATGACTAGTTGCTGTAAAACACCATCTACAGGGTGTCTAGGATGTCCCTGCTTTTAGCTGAGGCCATGACAGGTAGGCTCCAATCTACATCCAACAGACAGAAGTCCCTCACCAGCAGCACTTTCCATTCTTCTTCCAGTGTACTGATGGCTTCCCACAGTTCTTTAACAAGCTCTAACCCCTGTGCTGGAGGTCTGTAAATCACCCTGCTGCAAACAGTGGCTCCATCTGCTGTCTCCAGAGTGACCAGCAGTACATCAAACCCCTCCTTTTCCCTCTGGTTTCCCTGCATTTCTGTCAATTGAATACACTCCCTTACAGACAGATCCACCCCTCCTCCCTTCCTAGCCATCCTAGTCCTTCCTGAACTCGGCACAGTCTGGAATGGCCATGTCCTAGTTGTGGTGACCTGTACCATGACTCAATAATGACCATATTATCCAGATAAGCCTCTGCTATGATGGCTTCCAGGTCTTGGATTTTATTTCCAAGTCTCCTTGTATTTGCACATGTGGCCTTCCACACGGCCTTCCCAGTTTGCCTACAGCACCCCCTTCCCTTTTGCCCTGCCTCCTTTTCCCCCTCTTATTTTGCAACCTTTGTTCCTTTTCCCATTATCTACTATCACTGGCTGTTTTCTTTATCCTGCTTCCTGGGGGATTTTCCTCCCCTCAGGTCCTTCATTCTTTCTGTTTTAGTCTCGGGATGGGGCAGTTTATGCCTCTCTTTTTTTGCTTCCACCATCCGCCTTAGCTAGTTTAAATGTTCATCATTGTAACATTTAAACGATTGACTGAGGTCTGTGGTTCCCCTCCTAGATGGATTCGGGTCAACACCACTGTATAGACCCATATCTTTTCAGCTTCTTCAACAGTCCAAAGATTAATATATAAGTTAGCCAGCCTGGGAGTGGGTCCCAAGATGACAGCATGGGTAAAGAATTGGCTGGAGAATAGGACACAGAGAGTAAAAGTAAATGGAGTCCACTCAGAAGAAAGGAGAGTTACTAGTGGGGTACCGCAGGGTTCAGTATTAGGACTGGTCCTCTTCAATGTCTTTATAAGCGACATTGCAGAGGGACTGGAAGAAAAAGTATGTCTCTTTGCAGATGACACAAAGATCTGCAGCAGAGTTGATGCACAGGGTGGGGTGGAGAGGATGAGAAAGGACTTGGCAAGGTTAGAGGAATGGTCAAATTTATGGCAGCTTAGATTCAATGCTAAGAAGTGCAAGGTAATGCACTTGGGGAAACAAAAACCTAGGGGAAGAGTACACAATGGGGGGTGAGATACTAACAACAACAGAAATGGAAAGGGACCTGGGGGTAGTCATATCAGATGACCTAAAGGTGGGCAAGCAATGTGAGAGGGCAGCAAGAAGGGCTGGGGGATACTGGGATGCATGGGAGAGGCATCACCAGTAGAAAACAGGAAGTTATTATCCTCTGTACAGACAGCTGGTGAGACCCCATCTGGAGTACTGTGTGCAGTTCTGGAGACCCAATCTCGCAAAGACATAGACAGGATGGAAGCTGTCCAGAGGAGGGCAACTAAAATGGTGCAGGGTCTGCACCGGAGACATATGAAGAGGCGAGGAGCTTAATATGTATAGCCTCGAGGAAAGGAGGGAGGGGACATGATAGAAACATTCAAGTACCTCAAGGAATCAACAAAGTCCAAGAGGGTAGCATCTTTCAAAAAAGAGGTGTGCAAGAACAAGAGGGCACAATTTAAGAGATGGGGGCGGCTCAGAGGTAATTTAAGGAAGTATTTTTTCACAGAGGGTTGTGGATGTGAGGGCGGCCTTCCGGAGGAGGTTGTGGAGTCAAAATCAGTGGTGGAATTCAAGCATGCATGGGACAGTCATAAGGCCATTCTAGGGGGTGGGGGTAGGAAGAAGTAGGCTGCTGGTTAACTAGGATCTGCAGCTTATCCAGTAGGTAGGGAAATGGGCAGACTGGGTGGGCCAAGCGGTCCTTATCTGCCATCAAATTCTATGTTTCTATGTTTCTATAACCAAACCCCTCTTCTCTATACCATTCCTTCAACCATGAGTTGATGCTCCAGGTATGGAGAAACTTACCATCTCCCAGTTATAGACAGGCAACACCTCAGCAAAAGTCACTGTGCATGCCACTTACCTAAAATACCTCCCTAGTTACCTGAAAACTCCCTGCACCATCCATGCCTGTCCATAGTCAGGACATTAGTCCCCAGGTGGACAGTGACATCCAGCTTCCCCTCCTGTCCCTTTACCCTTAGGATCTGCTGTCCATCACTCTAACCTGAGATTCTACATTGGTACCTTATGTCCCTCTTCCCCTCCCTTTCTATTCCTAGATCTACACCCCTAAGAATCAAGTCCCCCCCCCCCAGAAGTTGCTTCATCTTCTGATGGAGTCCTATGCCTCCCACCTTGGGGCCTCTGCTACAGAGGACCCCATAGCCATTCTCCCTTGCCACTATTATGGGTGCATTCTCCCAGCAGTCCCGTCTTGCCAGAGTGGGAAATTAATTTTGTAGTGACACAGAATAAGGCATGTTCCCTGGACCCACCACCCCCACCCTGCCAGAGCCCTTTACTGCCCAACCAGACCTGCTTCTTCAAAGCAACCTCTTGGACAATGGTGGTAGACTTGTTGGCCTCTGTGTAGGGATAGAGGTCTTGCATATCCTGACTAGCTCAGTCTGTAGTCCAACAACCTCTTCTTTCAACCCAGAGAAGTGTATGCAAATGGGGCAGCACTTACGTCTGCAGTTGGTTTCTCCGAAAACTGCAGCGCAACAACCACTACACTGCAGCAGACCCAAATTGCCATTGCCTCTGTTTCTACTACTATTGCAATTTGCACTAGTCCAGTCATTCTTCTACCAGCAGGTGTCTGAGTGCCTCTAAGGTCTGGACTTACAAGTGTATTGGGCTCTCAGACGAATCAATTCTGTGGGGTGTGATCCTCATGATCTGCTTTCAAGTGAGCATCATCCTTGTATGCGATTGTGTTCCACTACTATTCCTTTACTACTCTGCTCTTCTGCCCTTCCTTTTGTGAACCCATGCATCTAGCTCTTCCCACCAGTGACCCATGCACTATCTAGCTTCCCTGTACTATAGCTGAAATTCCCCTGACTTCCCTTTCCAAAAGTATGACATTATCCCCTCCCTCTTTCCATAACTATGATCCATCTTGACTTTGCTATAGATCACATTCATTTGACTTATACTGCAGGTAGGAAATTACCTTACAGCACCTGTACAAAGCATCATGGTCATTCAATGCCCCACTGACACTCCTGCTGCAGTGGGAACCAGCATCATGTTCCACCATGACTAAAGATATCCAGATACTTCTGTCATAAGGGCCTCAGTTGCAACTTATTGTAATGCTTGGGGTTACTTGATGTCACTGGTTTCAAATGCTAAAAATTTATGTTTCTACCTGCAGGATTGTTAAAGAGTCAACAGTGGGCTTTGTACAAAAACAATGCTACGCATTGCACATGGGTGACTCCACAAGTCATTAAGTCTGTGTGCTCCAGTGGTTAGCTGGCAAAATGCAAGTAGACAGGCAAGGGCAAGGTTATATCCTTTACTACTCCTGATGCTTCGTCACACAAGATACTGGCTGATATGAGGGTGGCTGACTCCAGGAACCACTTTACTTTAACTATGGAGCCTCCTATCAATGCTGCTTTATTACTGCACTACCCAGCTTTTACTTCCTGCTCCTCAACCACAGCTCAAGTGTATGGCTGAGCAAAATGTATGAATAAAACTTTGAAAAAACAATCCAAGATTACCACAATTTTTATAAAAGCTTATGAAATTCTACTTTAATTACTGGTGTTATTTTTTGCACTTTTTGGAAATTATAACTTAGCTGTTTTTTAAGGAGAGATGAGAAAGTTGACGTTATCATTTTTAGAGTCTATAAACTTACCAAATATGATGATAGTCTCTTATTTTAAAGCTATAGTAGCTAAGCACTCTGCTGTTCTATACTTACAAACGTAATTTAAAAAATGTGCATGTTTGATGGCTTATGTCATCCACCTTTAAAATTAGAGATCTGAAACTTGATACATTCTTCCATGATGTAATGGATGGTAAATACACAGAATGTGGTGCCATTTAGACTCACTATTAAATCCATAAGAAAATAAGTAAAATGTAAATTTTGCAAAATAGTAATTTTACCAGAATTCTTCGTACAGAAGTTCGGGATGGAGGGATGACAGTCATGGTTTGGAGTATACCCAGGTTTCAGTGATTGCCAACAGATCCGTGTATCACTCCATCACTAAGGCCTGGAAGTCATCCATTTTTCCCCCAGGTCCATATCATTGACTGAAACCACCCTCTATGCTGCCTGCCATCCTCTTCCCCTCCCTTCTCCTTCCTGTTATTTACTCTGTTCCTTTACCTCTGAAACTATTTCCTTTGTGCCATGCCTGTCTGAGTTACTTCCTCTTGCATCCAATATTCCCTCCCTCCTTTCTGTAATCTCCACCTCCACTTACCGTTTTGGCCTTGCCTCTTTGGCAACTCTCACCACCATCCTCTTTCTCATGTCCTGAGGCCCTTCCTCCCACTTTCTCTGTACCCTGTGGGATGGCCTACCAGCTTGCTGTATGGTAAAACTTGGGGTCACTAGCCCTGTAGTAGTCTCCCCCCCATTAGTTTACATTTTGCCTTATGAATACCCATAGCTTGTCACTTAGTGTCCTAGTCCTCCCCACTTTGGTGCAGCCTGTTCTAGTATAGGGTTTTCTACTCCCAGCCTCCTTCCCCAGTTGATAATGTAACCATAATCTTCCTGCCTACAGCACTACTTGAGACATTTGTTGCAGTTTGAGATTCTCATATTCCAGCCCATACTGGCTCTGGGTACCAAAAGCATTCTGAAAATACAGTCATTTTTGCCTGTTTACAGAGTTTTCCCCCAAACACCTGAATCTGACTTGAACCACCTGCACCCTGCATTCCAGCAGGTCATGCATACCCAGGCTGATGACTGCATGCAGATTCCCTCCCCTTGGGTTAGCAAATGTACCAAAAAATGATTTCTCTGCTGTAATACTTGGGAGGCATACTACACTCCTTTTTGTGTGGATTGCTGTTTCAGTGGCAACTCCATCCCTATACTATAGAGTTCACTAGCACAAGGACTCTGTTTACCTTCCTCCTGTTCAACCGACCACAAAATTTGATTCTGAATCCCCAGTCTTTCCTTCCATACCTCCTCACAGTCTAGCTTTTATTAGCCTGGTTCTGCCCCCTCTCTTCCCTTAACTCTAGCCTTCTCTAATAGTGTGGTATGGTCTTCTATCGTACCTCTCTCCTCCACCATCCTTTTCTGTGTGAGCTGCACTCCCCCATTTCTATTCCCAGGGATTTCCACCTGCCTGTCTTGGATTCCTTTCTCCTCACCTTTTTGGCACCTTGTAATGTACCACAACTCCACCCTTTTTCCATTCCTATGCCCAGCAGTGCTCCCTGCTATTGCCCTTCCATTCCCCTGTATAGTCCTTAAAAAAAAAAAAAAAAAAACTTTCTCCCACACCTTCCCCCTTTTCTGTATGTTTGCCTTTTCCTTACTTGCCTTCTTTTTGTTGTCTCCCTGCCCTGTCCTACCCCTTGCCTCTATCCACTACTGTCCCCCTCCTCCTTCTCCAATATTGCCCGGACTATATCTTTACTATCCTTCCCAATTTGACCCCTCATCTCTAAATTACACCACCCTCCCTTCCTTAACTCTCAGGTGTCTGTGAGTGATGTCCCTTCCAAGCAGCCCATGAACCTTGTAGTGGTTCAGCATAGCTACCCCTTGGGGTTGCTTAGTTTTTCACACTCCTTTTTCCTCCCTTGAACTTTATCCTGTTCTAGCTTGCCCTCCTAGACCATTCTGTCCTTTCCATTAGGTCACTGAGAACCCCTGTGCTCCCATTAGACTGCAAAGTTCTGCCCTGAGCTAATCCACTTCTGCTATCATCAACCCAGCCTCCCACAGACAAAGCACCCTCTGCCTCTTAGCATGCCCCTACAAAGACTGCTGTACATCACCTTTTGCAGCTTACATTCAAATCTCCCTTCCCTTTGCCCATGCACTGTTTGGTATGCCCCATCAAGTTTTTCCCTTCCCACTCCCTTAGAGTATGCTGGTCACTTCTATGAAGCTTTGGTCCCCTCACCTCTTCAGTGGGAACAGGTCTGGATGGAAGCAGGTCCCCCACTTCCTATACCCTACTAGCCTCTCTTTCTTTAGTCCTGTCCCTTAGGATTTGTTCACTGCCCAATATGCCTTATTGATGGACCCCTTGCTAGTGCTCCTCTGTATTTACTGAACTTTCTCCATCTCTTAAATGCCTTATATGGTGCATGGAGAAAGGTCTGGGGTTCATCAGGGATTGCAGAACAACCTGGAAGGATATGGGCCTCTATGGGAGGGATGGCTTATGTCTTTCTAGGAAGGGGTCTGCAATACTTGATAGCAGGTTTAAATGCTAAACAGAGGAACATTTAAACAAGACAAGGGGGAGGTGGTGAAACCAAATTAGGCAACAGTTTCCTCCCCTTGATGGTAAAGCAGAGATGAAAGTGTTAGAGAGGGAAGACCATATTAAAGAAAACTCCTGTAGAGCAGATGCACAAAATAAAAGGGTCAGGGACAGAAAAGAAGAAAATGGGAATATAATTCAGGTGGGGTGAACATAAGATTAATGGGTCCAAATATGGTGGAAAAAACAAGGGAGTGGACTAATTAAGAAGTAAGCCAGGGAAAAAATGAGCAAGAGTGGGAGGGAGAAGAAGGGTGGTTAACATGGGGGGGAAAAAAGGTTTGTAAAGTGATGCCCACTAATGCAAAGGATTTTGATATCAAAATTCCAGAACTCAAATTCACCAAGTCAGAAGGTAATCTAGATTTAGTGACTATAAATGAGTTGTTGTGTACTGAGTACCACAACTGGGATTTGAACATAGCAGACTATACTCTTTTCAGGAGAGACAGGGTGGGAAGGAATGGAGGAGGGATTATATTATATGTGAGGCAAAGTATCAAGGCCATGGAGGTGAAGGAGCACAAAGAGGAAATTGAGGTCCTGGAATTACTATGATCAACTTGGAGACAGACTCTGGGTACAATATCCATACTGGAGTAGTGTACAGACCCCCAGTACAGGGTGAGAAGATGGATAAGGTACTTTGGGAAGCCATAATTAGAATGGCAAGTAAGAGAAAGGTGCTTCTTGTTGGTGACATTTATCTGCCAGATGTGGAGTGGATTCTTCCTTCTGCCAATTTGACAAGGAAGAAGGCCATCCTTGACTCCAGTCAAGGGACTTTTCTTAAGCAGTTAGTCAAGGAACTCCCTAGTAGGGCCAGCCCATATGATACAGCAGTAACACTACTGCCTACCATGCCAGCGACCCGGGATCGAGAGAGATCTTGGCTTGATCGGTACTGGCCTGGGGAGAGGGCTGAGCATCTGCTGGAGTCTTCTCTCCCAGTGAAGCAGGATTGTTGGTTACAACATGTAACTTCCTCCAGGTGGAAGCCTTCTAGTAGGATAGGTCAAGAACGGCATGGTAGGGAGAGAGCTGCGGGACTTCTGCAGGACATGTATGCCACCACATGCATATGCTGACATGTCCTGTCCAACTATTGGGGGGAGGAAGAAAATAGAAAAGTATCTGGGGCAGACTTGAAACCATGCCCACTCCCCACTGGCCTGCACCACCACTACCTAAATGCTGGATGTGGATATGCATGTACCAGGAGTGAGGATGGACCTCCCTTTCTTGGCACTTCTGTGTGGAGGGGAATCCACAGGAGACTCACCAGTTGCCTGCTAAGGTAGGTAACAGTCAGAGGGAGTGAGGACAGGGTTGATAGCCACTTGCCTATCCCACAGAAGAAAATCCTTTGTGGCAAAAGGAACACACTAGGGATGAGACACTGATGGACCTGTTGTTTGCAAACCTGGACAGCACAGAAGAAGTCACAGTGGGCAGTTCCATTGGTACCAGTAATCATCATACAATGTGATTCATCATTAAGACAGGAGAAGAGGAGAACCACTCTTGGACGAGGGTTTTGAAACTTGATTGGGTGGATTTTTTTTTTTTGATTTTTTTTTTTAAAAAGGGGGAGTGATCCCTGGATGCTTCTGCCCTAATGTGGGGCAATACAAATTTAGAATGTGGAGGTGTTTCTTGTAGCAGTAATAATGTCAAGAACCTAAAACATTTGCAAACTATTACTTCTGGTTTGGCTTCAATTTCAAATTACTTTTAATTATTATTGTGCCACCTTAAATAAACATTAGTGTCAATGTTTCACAGTCAAACTCACATTTTTCAAGACACGGTGAGCACCTATTATTTCAGAGCAGAAAATAAAACACATTTCAGTCCATGTTAAAAATTTACAAAAGTTAAGAATGCAACCTACCAATCACCGTTCTACTTTAAATACTGGTGTGCTGCAGTACATACATAAAATGGCATATAATTATATTAGACAATTCATACAATACTACTCTATATGCTGTATCACATCTGTTACTATAGTATTTGTGTTTTTATGAAACAGTCATCACTATATTCCATTGCATTTTGCTGTACGGTGCCCCCCACCAGCCCATTTCACCATATTATAATTATTCTGTAGTCATAAGCGTTCAAACTACTCCCTGTTCATATTCCTGCTAGATTTCATTAATGTTGAAAACCACTTAGATACTCAGAAACCATAACATCATGCAGCTCTCATGGAGATGCAATTGTAAACCCTTCAAAGAATGTTTCCACTTAAGCTCTCTGAGGAATGGTTTCTTTTAAAACATTCCTATAGTGTAAATTGTATCCCACATTATTATGAAAGTTATTAGCATCATAACTTTAAGAACTCTCAAATTAATCCTACACCAAAGTAATGACAGAAATTTTTTTTAATTCACAGCAAAAGAACTTTTTTGTTCTGACATGCCCCAAGTGTAGAAATAAGCTTAAAAGTAGTCATTATAGTTCTAGTATTTCTACCACTCATTAATAACCTCAGAAGCAGGTTGTTAGAATCTATTTCCTGCTTAAATAAGCTACTGTTATGGAAAAACAGTGTTGTACTTAAAAGTGTTTCCATAGACATCCGCTTAATAAAGAAAAGCAGAAGGCTGCTCCAACTGGAACCAAGAAGTAGCAAACAAAAAAAGACTGGCTCCAATCTAAGGCAAAAATTATATTATCTAACTGCATAAATAAAGTGCGTTACAAAAAGGATTGTAAAATATCTGGAAAACACAAATCAGAATTTGAGGTTTACATTTCATGCCGGTAGGAGTTAAATGAATTTTCTGGATCTCAGAGTTGTAAGACAGAAAGATGGTACTATTAAAACAGACTTTAACTGCAAAGCCACTGACCATTACATCTTACTTTTGATCTCTGCAGTAGCTGCCACCCCAAGCATTTGATACAGAGCATCCCCAAATCCCAGTTTCTCACAGTGAGGCACAGTTGTATTGATGGCAGTGATTTCCTATGACAGAGTAAGCTCATGAAAATAAAATGCCAGTAGAGGGGCTACAGCACAGCATGTTTGGACCAGGCAGAGCGAATGGCCCTATGCACTGATACATTGGTGCTGTTAGAGGTTAAAGAGAGAACTTGAACATCGGGAACATCCTATTCATTTTGTTACTACATATTGTAAACAGTCTTCAGCTATCAGAGAGACAGTGGCCAAACATTGGGGCATTTTACCTACTGCCCCCTTTTTATGTAACCATATACAGAATTTACCAAGAATGGTGTACAAAAGAGCACAGAAACTAGCAGACAAACTGACATATCATTTACAACCAATGATGCTAGAAAATAAGGGCAATACTACTTGGTTACCTCCTTTGCTACATGAATCATTCTAGTATGGTTGCTGCAAATATTGCAGTGTTATAGAAAAAAATGCTCACTTTACCACAGTGAATACCAAAAAGATCTATGACATTAGACATGTCATTAATTGTGACACTAATAACATCATATTTTTGGTCACATGTAGCTGTGGTGCTTTTTATGTGGGCACGACTGTCAGTGAATTGGAGAACATGTTAGCACAATCCAGTGTAAAAACCACACCGGAGCCCTTTCACTCCTCATATGCTCTCAGCAGGCACCATATGATCATATGTTTCACTTTTCTGATTTGGAAAGGGTAAAATTTGGCAAATGTGGAAGAGATTTGGGAAGCCTTATTCTTTAGAGGGAAGCTATGTGGTTGATGCAATCAGAGGGGAACTTTCAGCCAGGTCTCAATGATACGTTTGCACTTATTAGGAAAAAAAGGAAGTCCTTTGCTGTTACAGATCTGTGTTACCTGTAACATTTACTGCTAACTATTTATTTGCCTTTGTTTCTTCCAGATACATGTGGTGTTGTGGACTGTGACATTAAGATGGGAACATTATAGCAAATAGTATGCCAGCAAGCCATCCCCATTTGTGAGGCAGTTTGTGCACTTTCTGATACAAGCCCTGACAGGAATTTCAAGATTATTTGTTGCATATTCTCTCATTTAAACCTATTAGGGGAAGATGGTGGTCATGCTGGGCCTACCGACAGAAGCTGGAGTTTAAGCTGCTCCGAGTGTTGATGTTTTCTGTTATTGTTTTTATTCTCCGTTCGTTTTTATGTTTTGCTTAATTCAGTAATCAGCAATTCACATTTTTTTTTTAGCAGTAGTTTGGTTTTATTTTGTTTTTCGTGTGCACTTTTCGCAGCTGCCTGAGTCTAGGAGATCAGGGGAGCTGCCATTACCTATCTGACTGCCAGAACATTTTCAGGGTTCACACTCCTGTGACTTATTCTATTTGCCTGAATATTGGAGAGCTAGGAGATCTAGAAGAGCTGCTAACTGCTCACTTTTCTTACACCTGTGACTTGTGGAAAGTTTTGGAATATGCTTTCTCGGCCTGTAAGTCAGTGGCCAGCAGTTAGTACTCTACATACCTTGCCCTCATTTTAGGACTTGGCCAGATCTACCCTCGGCATTTATTACATTCTACCCTGCTCTGGTGGAAATCTGTGAACTGTGGGTGCCAACATAGTTTTTATACTGTGGGAAACTGTTTTCTGAGAGTTGCCCCCCCAGTGCTTCCTAGCTGCCTCCCATCATTCTGCCAGGGACTGGGTAGGAGCCACCATGTTTTGACCTCCGAGGAGTCAGAGGGGAATTGGGGCTTCCCCTAAGCCACCTCAGGGACTGGCTGGTAGTTGGTCCACTGGAGTGCCTGTGGCTGCGTGTTGTGGGTGGTCGGGGGTGCGGCTAGCATGGTCGGCACAGTTAGGGGTGCTTATTAGCCTCCCTGCAATTACACACTCTGTTTTTATCCTTGCTTGGTCCCTGGAGCTACCTAGGAGAATGATCTGGAGTAGGTGTTGTTAGCGGACAGTCTTTACTAAATGCTGCCTTGAGGAACTTGTTGACTTGGTATCCATCTCCTTGCTGTGGTGCTTTCAGTTAATGTGGATGGACTTTCTCCTGGTTGGTAATCTGTGCTTGGGATAGCTGACTTGACTTGATCCCTGACCCTGTTCTGCTGGTATATGGGCGGTGAGAGCGCTGTGTACACTCTTTCTTTTTCAGTTTTTGTGTACTGTTACTTTACCTGACTTTTTGTGGATTAATCATGGTTTTCTCCCACCCTGTGAGAGGTGGTTGTTGGAGGAAATATAATTCATCTGACTATCAGACTTATGGATTGCTCATATTTCTTATTGCATTTACATATGGTGAGTTTTACATCATTTTATTGCTTCTGACTTTGTGTTTTGGCCCCCCACCATGTGAGGGGTGGTGCTGGGGTTGGATCAATTATGGATTTTCTAACCAGAGTGGTGAGAGTTCTCTGGTTCTAGAACTCATACTGTACCATATTTTCGAGACTGATTTTTTTTTTTTTTTTTTAATTTTCCATTTATTCTGAGTAGTTATATTTTGGACTGTGTAATCTTGTATAATTTTATTTTTTCTTTATTTTTATTTTTTAGTGGGTAGGTATGTATGTGAATGTTGGGTTGATTGAATGGGTGTGGTGTCTACATTTTTTTTATAAGTTATTTATTTATTGCTTTTACCAGCAGCTGTTGTTAAGCTGAAGATGTGCTGGCAGGTAGCTCCCCCATTCTGGCTCTACTCCTCCTCTGAGCTGCAGGACCTTCACCCCTTTAATTGTCCTCCCTTACCAGCAGCAGTTTATAGATGCTGAAGGGCTTTGGAAATAGTAAGGAGGAGATGGGGGGGGCTGTGGGTACCAAACCTTGGTGGGGGGGTTGAGCGGGATGGTCGGATTGGGGTAGTCAGGACCAGGAGACACACTGGGGTGAAATGGGTTCCAGAACATGGTCCTCCTCATCTGGTCTCCATACCCAAAAGTTGCAATGTTTTTGGGCCAGTGGCCCAGTGGGCCCCAGAGCCCCATCTGACCCAAGCAGTGTTGTGCAATGCCAGATCTATTAGGAACAAGACTTTCATTATTGCTGATCTTGTTGGGACAAATGATCTGACTTGCATCACAGAGACTTGGCTGGATGATAATCCTGGCCCCATTTTGGAGGCTGCCATTCTGGCCGGATTCTCAATGATAGATCCCTCAAGACTGGACAGCGGGGTGGGGGTGTAGCCATCTGTTTTAGATTGGAATTGGGCTTGTGGGAGTGCCAGTTGAGGAACCCAGATTGTTTGAGTGTATCATTGTTGCAGGTGTGGGGTGCAGGATCATTCTCATCTATCATCCACCCGGGGGTGAGGAACTTTTCCTGCAGGAAGTCACTGACTTTGTTGTCAACATGGCGTTTGAGTCACCCAGGCTGATGGTACTGGGTGACTTCAACGCTTGGGTCAATGATGAACTTTCGCATTTTGGTTAGGACTTCCTCCAACTTATGTGTTCATTGGGCATCACACAGGTAGTTGCCTCTGCAACCCATGATCATGGTCACTCACTTGACCTGGTATTCCTCCTGGGGATGGAAACCACCAATTTGGTGCTGGAACCAGTCGAAATGATTTGATCACCACACCATAAGATTCAATTTCCAGTCTCCCCTCTATAGGTCTGCCCCTGTGGAGATGGTCAGATAGTGCTTTTTGAGGGATGTGACCCCTGATGGCCTATTGGTGGTATTAGACCTATTAAGACTGCCTGGTACAAGCAGGAGTCCAGAGGATTTAGTCCAGGCCTATAGCAAGGTCGTGATGGAAGCTCTGGACTCTATCACTCCTGTCCATGTTTATCCTCTTTCAATTGACCTCCAGCCCCCCTGGTTTGATGGGACCATGAAGGAGTTGAGACTAGTTGGACATAGGTTATAACGATGCTGGCAGAAATCCACCCTGGATGACCACCTTAGATTGATGGAACACTATCGGGTCTATCAATCACCAATCACCCATAAGAAGGCAGAGTTCCTGTTTGGGGAGATTGCTGCAGCTCAGAATCGACCAGCCCAGTTCTTTCAGACCATGGATAGGTTGTGCAACCCAACCTGTCTGCAGGTCTGAAGAGCATTTTCATAGCTTAAGTGTGCTGAGTTTGCTCAATTCTTTGCTGATAAGGTGGTCAACATCAGGGCGGAGATCCAACCAGCCCACTCTATGGGGGTTGATGGTGGTAGGTGCTTGGCTACTGTATCTTGGTTTTCTTGATCTTCTTTTGACCAGCCAGAGATTGTTGATATTGTGTGGATTGTCCAGAATATGCAGCCAACATACTGTAGTTTGGACCAGGGCCCAACACGCCTAATATTGGGGTGTATTAATTCTATTGGTTTTGTTCTGGCCAAGATTGTGTGGTGCTCCTTAGAGATGGGTGAGTTCCCTAGATCCCTGAAGGAGGCGGTGGTGACACCACTCCTTAAGAAAGCTTCTTTGGACCCTAATTGCGTGGCTAACTATAGACCTATCTCTAACCTTTCCTTTGTAGGGAAGGTGATTGAGAAAGTAGTTATGCTGCAGCTTGAGAACCATCTTAACATCCATGATATCTATGATCCTCTCCAGTCCGGTTTTCAGAAGAGGCATAGTACCGAGACAGCTCTGGTTCGGGTGCTTAATGATCTCTTGATGGCTAGAGATCAGAAGTGTCATTCCATCCTGGTGATCCTTGGTTTCTCATCAGCTTTCGACACCTTGCACCATGGGGTGTTGCTTGAGTGCCTGAGGGTCATCTGTGGCCTGGTAGGTTCAGTCCTCAGATGGTTTCGATCATTCCTCTCTGGCAGATCTCAGAGGCTGCTGTCTGGGTTGTTTTCCTCCGACTCATTCTCCTTGTCTTGTGGGGTCTCTCAGGGCTCAGTGCTCTCCCCAGTGATGTTTGCAGTGTAAATGGTGCTTCTAGGAGACATTGTAAGAAGGTATGGGCTGAAGTTTCACTGTTACGCAGATGAGACCCAGTTCCACCTGTCTTTCGTGTCAGACCAGGATAGTGCAACCTCGGTCTTTAACAGCTGCCTAGCAGAAATCCAGAACTGGAGGAAATCCAGCTGGCTGAAATTGAATTCCAATAAGACTGAGGTGCTGGTCATGGATCCAGGTCCCCGGATTGAGGGGATGGTGGCAGGGCATCCTTCTGGGCTTTGGCTTGGGAATAATCGGGTGCCTACCTCTGAGTGGGTGTGAAACCTGGGAGTGATCCTTGATAATAGGCTGACACTGTGTTCACAGTGTTCACAGTTGTCAAACCTTCATTTCACCATCTTAGGAACACTGCTCAGGTCAAGCACCTTGTTCCATCTGGAGCCCTTCCGATGCTGATCCATGCCTTTGTGAACTCGCACCAGGACTACTGTAACTCCCTTTACCTAGGCTTCTGGGGGTTGATATCTGCAGCTTGCAGCTGGTGCAGAACACCGCAGCATGGTTGATGGAGATTCCTCATTCGAGCCACATCATACCTATGCTGCTCAAACTGCACTGGCTGCCCATTCAGTGGCAGATCACCTTCAAGATCGGTATTCCGACCTTCAAAGCTCTGCATGGACAGGGTCCAGGCTACTTGCTTGAGCTCCTGAACCCTTACTATCCTGGCTGCCAACTCTGCTCAGCTGATGAGGGGTTGTTAGAGATTCCCAGGGTATGGCTGAAAACTCTGTTCCTTGTGCTTTTATGTTCATAGCCCCAACATTGTGGAATTCTCTACCTCATCAGATTCAAGAGTGACAGACTGTGGAGAGCTTTAAAACAACCCTGAAGACCTATGTGTTCTGCCAGACCTTTGGTAATTCCTTATAATATCCTGCTCCCTTTTCTATTTATAGTTCTGTCTGGAATTGGTTTGTTACTCTTTTGTCTGTTTTAACTGTTTTAAAGGTTTGTACAATGGTTTGGTTTTAGATATTGATCTTATAACTGAAGTTTATTATTATTGTTATTATTATTATTGAAACACAGCGTTTTTTTAACCTGCAGCTATGTTTGTACCTATTACTTGAAAGCTTCATTAATGGCATGTTATCACGTTATTTCTCTCTGAGCTCAGTTTTCAGACAGCCACAAGATTGATACATGATGAGCTGATCCTGGGTATGCCAAATACACAGCGCCTTCTGGCAGATAGCTTCTGCCAGAGAATTGGCTGAGAACACCAGGACAAGTAGCTGCTGTTGTGACTGGACTTCTCTACTGGGACCTTCAATTTACTGGGACTAAAGAAGTAGAACTCTACTACTGGGACCTTCAATTTACTGGGACTAAAGAAGTAGAACTCTACTACTGGGACCTTCAATTTAGGGTAACAAAAAGTGTCTTTGTCTGAGTTGGCTGAAGTGAATTGTTATCTGAGTAGTCATCTAGGTGTTAATCTCAGGTGATTGAAAGGGATTTTTATCTGTGCAATTTAACTACGTGTAGAAAGATCTGTTAAGTGGGAGGGGGTGGCTTAGCTAGAAGGAAACCAGATTTAAACATTGCCCTAGGTAGCTTCTGCCAGAGAATTGGCAGAGAACACCAGGACAAGGAGCTGCTGTTGTGACTGGACTTCTCTACTGGGACTAAAGAATTGGAACTCTACTACTGGGACCTTCAATTTACTGGGACTAAAGAAGTAGAACTCTACTACTGGGACCTTCAATTTACTGGGACTAAAGAAGTAGAACTCTACTACTGGGACCTTCAATTTACTGGGACAAAACAAGTAGAACTCTACTACTGGGACCTTCAATTTAGGGCAAAAAAAAAAAGTGTGTTTGTCTGAGTTGGCTGAAGTGAATTGTTATCTGACCAGTTATCTAGGTGTTAATCTCAGGTGGCTGAAAAGGATTGTTATCTGTGCAATTTAACTACGTGTAGAAATATCTTTTAAGTGGGGGGGTGGCTTAGCTAGAAGGAAGAGATTTAAAGCCAGATTTAAACACTGCCCTAGATAGCTTCTGCCAGAGAATTGGCAGAGAACACCAGGACAAGGAGCTGCTGTTCTGACTGGACTTCTCTAATGGGACTATATTGCCCTCCTTCTTTCCCCTCCACCCCCCCACTCAGTCAGTTCTACTTTTATAGGCATAGGATTTGACTGACAACAGGAACTTCCTGTTTGGGAGCAGGAAGTGAGTGATCACAGAGCCACCAAAGACTCACCATCCTAGAAGGACAAGAGTAGCTCTCTGTCCCCCCTAGCTGTTGGAGGTCTGCCTCTGAGCAAGTAAGGGGACTACTGAGAGATATAGGATCTTCTTGTCTCAGAACAGGAAGATCAGGAGCTTAAAAGGCACAGAGGCAGTAAGTAAGTAGGGAGAAAAAAATAAACAGATGAAAGAGTAAGGATTGCAAACAACAGTGAAGGGGCCAGAAATAAGACATGATGGGAGTGGTGCAGTGCAGTGGCTGTTGAGCAGCAGTCTTCTGGGAGATGTTCTGGGGGATACGGTGTTGTCCCATCTGCAGGCACCTCTCTGGGCTGAGGGAGGAGGTTGCTCATCTTTAAGCTGAATTGGTCAGGATTTGTGGGACCTTCTCTCCCATCCCAGGACCACCAGGGCCACTGCCGTTGCCTCAGAGGTTGCCAAGAAAGAGGAGTGGTTGGACAACAGTGGGCTCAGAGAGGGTGAGGGTGGTGGAACAGAGGTGCATCCATCCAGCTGTACCTCTCCACAATTCATATGCCATTCTGGAAAAGTGTGGTTCCTCTATGGAGGCACCCGTAGTGGAGACCAAGGATGATGCTGGGAACCTCCACAAAGAAGACCCACAGGAGGGTGGCATGGGACCCACAGGGGAAGGAAACAGCTCCAGGTTAGGGACTCCAATGTTAGAAAGGTAGAACTGGGGGAGGAAGGGGAGAGGGAGGTAAGGTGCCTGCCTGGCACCATGACTTGGAGGGACAGGGAACGAATCCTCAGGATTGCCAGAGCAGCTGGACAGGGGAAGGAACTGGATGTCATTGTCCACCTTGGGACAAATGACCTGGCTAAGAAATGGATCAGAACCATGCAGGAAGAGTTTGTGATGTTGGGGAGGGGCCTTAGACAAGTAGTATGTACGGTAACCTTCTCGGAAGTGCTGCCTGTCTATGGCATAGGTGAGGCTAGGGTGCTCCACACAATGGGATTCAATCAGTGGTTGAAAAAGTGGTGCAAAGCTCAGGGATTTGGCTTCATTGGGAACTGGGGGTCCACCTGGAGTGATGCAGGCCTATACTGGCATGATGGTCTGCATCTGTCCAGAAGGGAAACCAGGATCCTAGGTGATAGGTTTAAATGCTTCATTCGCAAGCATTTAAACTAGCCAAGGGGGGAGGCACTGGAAAGGAGCAGGGAAAGCCTAGCCCCCCCCAAAAAAAGTCAGGTTAGTAAGTGAGGTAAACACCAAGTTAGAGATGTTGATAGGGAGAAGGGCAGGGATAAATGGAGAAAGTGACAAGGCAATAAGGACAGAGATGGGGCAAAAAGGGGTAAGGCCATCAGGAAATGGAGGGTAATGAGTACCAATGCCCATAGTCTGGGCAACAAGCTCCCTGAACTGGTGGTCTTGATTTATTTTTATTTTTTTTATTTATTTGTCCTAGGATTACAAATACCTTTGAACCGAGGCTCTTTTATGAAGGTTCCATATCATTGGTACAATTGAGACAAACATAAGCAAAGATAGTTTATAAAATTAAAAAAAAACAGTCTTGTAGAGGAAAAAAGAACAATACGGTGAAACTTTGGGAAGGGGAAGGGAAAGGAGGAGGGTGAAATCAGGGAGACTAAGTGGATGGGAGAAAAGGGGAGGTAGGTGTGGGGGGATAGAGAGAGGAGAAGAGAGGTGGAAGATGGAAGAGGGATGCCTGGCTATTGTAGCGGTCACAGAAACATGGTACACATAGAACCATGACTGGGATGTTAACATGCCAGGGTACACAACCTACAGGAGAGACAGGGAGGGGAGAAGAGGGGGAGGAGTAGACCTCTATGTAAGGGAAGGGATAAAAGCAACTAAATAAGAGTAAACAGAGAGGAGAAGAGGCACTGTGGGTCATCTTAGAGACTGGAAATGGCACCACAAACCACACAGGGGTTGTATACAGACCCCCATGTCAAGGGAAGGGAATGGACAAGGATATCTATCAAATCAAACTTTATATAACCAGACATCAACACCATTGAGCTTGCTCATTTTCAAAGTGGTCCTGGACAAAAACAATACAATACATAGACACAATTGCAGAGACTCAGAAGCAATAATATAATACAGGTAAACATAGAAACATAGAAACATAGAATGTGACGGCAGATAAGGACCGCTTGGCCCACCCAGTCTGCCCATTTCCCTACCTACTGGATAAGCTGCAGATCCTAGTTAACCAGCAGCCTACTTCTTCCTACCCCAACCCCGCAGAATTGCCTTATGACTATCCCATGCATGCTTGAATTCCACCACTGATTTTGACTCCACAACCTCCTCCGGAAGGCCATTCCATGCATCCACAACCCTCTCTGTGAAAAAATACTTCCTTAAATTACCTCTGAGCCACCCCCCATCTTCAAATTGTGCCCTCTTGTTCTTGCACACCTCTTTTTTTGAAAGATGCTACCCTCTTGGACTTTGTTGATTCCCTTGAGGTACTTGAAAGTTTCTATCATGTCCCCCCTCTCCCTCCTTTCCTTGAGGCTATACATATTAAGCTCCTTAAGTCTCTCTTCATATGTCCTCCAGTGCAGACCCTGCACCATTTTAGTTGCCCTCCTCTGGTCAATACAGACCAAATTAAGTTTAACATAGAGTCATACAGATACAATTCATAGTGAGGACTCATAGGAAAGAAGAGATGATAATCCAAGGATAGCTGTACCAAATGGAGGCTAGTACCTTCATGAAGATATCAAGGAGGGGAAGAAGGAACATTAGTGAGCTAGGGAGGAGGGGAGTGAATTCAGAAGAGCAAGACTGGAGGAGAAAAGCTAGAATTGCTGTATTTCCCATGTGATGGATGTGGGTTGAGTGACATTCTGTTATGTTATAATCGAGGAAGAGCCAGAGGCTAAGGACTCAAGGATGCCTAAAGCACATGCAAGTTTCCCTCAGATATTCAGATATCAGGGCTTTGAATGTGAATAGGCTTGGGAGTGTGGAGAGCTTTAGTGAGCTTTGCATAGTGTTCCACAGAGATGGGAGTGAGAAATTGATTACAGATGTGCCAAAGGTAGTATTAGCTCTAGGTATCTGGAAACAAAGTGTGGTGTAATGTCTCAAGCCATAGAAACCATTGACATGCTTGAAAAACTTGAGATGTATGCGGGAAGTTTGTTGGATAGAGCTCTAAGAAGCCAAATGAGAGCATTTCTTTTTCTCTTTATTGAGAGTGAGGGCCATCCCAACTTTTGGTACAGGAGACAGTGGTGTGTGCGAAAAGGCAGGTTAAAGATGAATCTTAAGGCTTGGTGGTAAAGAGTGTCAAGTTTATTTAGTGCTGATGAGGGGCAGTGATAGTAGAAGAAGTCGGCATAATCGAGTATGGGTAGGAATGTGGATTGTACTAGTCTCCTTCTAGCTTCTATGATACATTAAATCCAGACATAGAGAGCACAACAGAACCTCTAGCACTGGAGACAATAATTTAGAAGTGAAGACTCAGTCACAAAAAAGAGCGTCTTATAGTGAAAAACACTCAATATTTTATTGAAGTCTCCACTGTGACAGTACATAAATGTAAACCAGTGCAAGGTGATCACTGCAAGAAAACGAAACACCCCTAGCACCTCGACTCTCACGAGTCTTCAAACGGGGTATCAGAACCAACCATTTGGGCACTTATAAATGTTAAATTATTTAATAATTAATGAGCCATATAGCTCAACATTTAAAGTGACACACCACAAATGATATTTAAACAACAAAGATATAACCTGTAAATTCATAGAACAAAACCTGATATTAAATTTCAGTACTTGATTTATATTCTTTTTTCTGTAATAATTATAAGCACATTTATAGATTTTGGAAAGAATCAAGTTTTGTAGATCAGGGTTCAACTGGAATCCTGTTGTAGAAAGAAGAAAAATAAAATAGAATTAATGCTTTCAGCACAATAGTAACAAATCAGACACTCTGAATCTAGCACCAAATTAAACTAAAGAACAATTAAAACAGACACAAGCAACATTTCTAGGGCCAACAAAGTCAAATAGATGAAATGCCTTAATCTTTTAGAAATGGTTTAATATCCCATGTCTCATTAAGACCATTTGGTTGGATAGTCTCCACAGTTTGCAGCAGGAATGAAAGAGGCTAATGGTAAACAGCTGCCTCAGAGAAAAGCAAATTTTCAGAAGCGCCCTGACCCAGTAGATATAACAAAGGAAAAAGAAAGACAAGGAGAGGAAAGCGTGGGGAAGGGCATAAACGCAAACAGTGAGACAGAGCGAATTCTGAGGAAAAGGAAATGGAACATCGTTTACAGGTATTGAACTTATTGAATAAAGTTTTAAATGAGTATGAGGAATGAGTTTTAAGGAAAGGACTGAGTTTCATCCCTGCACCACAAGTTAATCCCTTTCAAGTGTATATATAGACTTACAGAAGATTTTTAGAAAGCTTCATATGAAATTACATTTCTGGAAACAAAGTCAAGAAGAAAATACATTATAAAGGGATTTAGTGACTACTAATATGGGGTTTATTAATCCAGAAACCTTGTTTTTCTCTGACGACTCTGACCTTGACTTACTATGATTAGAAATAGATAATTTTGCAGAAGAACTAGATCTTTCTGGATCTCGACCTGATACTGTGGTTAGAACTACATCTAACGTTGATGTATCTGCATGTTCAAATCCCACCAGGGAAAGAATGGAGTTTAGACAGGACTTTGATACTTTGGAAGATTTATTAATGGAACAGGATGGCAATGTTACTTCTGCATGTAGACCAAGAGGTAATAATATTTTTAGTGCAGGACATGACTTTTGGATAAGGAGAAAAAATCGGTTTCCTCCTGTATTGGAATTCTGTCCTAAATCATTCAATAACACAATACATACTTATGAAAAAGTTGTGACAAAACACGTTTTTAACTTGTTAAATAGTGATAGTGCACCTAAAAATTTTAATTTAAATTGGAAAGAACGAGACGCTTTAGAAACCATTTGTCAAGATAACACTATAGTGATAATACCTGCAGATAAGGGGGACAATGTTGTTATTATGAACAAAGAGATGTATGTGGAAATGGTAAAAAAAAAAATTATTAAATGAAACTAACTATTAGTTACTTTATTGTAATCCGACATCTGATTACAGGAAGAGACTGAATATGCTTCTGAGAAAAGCAGTAGCTGAAACTTACATCTCTTAGGCAGAATTTGGTTTCTTATGGAAGGAATTTCCAGTTGTTCTGAGTTTATGCGCTACCTAAGGTGCATAAAAACAAAGAAATGCCTCCTGGATGTCCCATTGTTTCAGGCATTGGTTCTTTGACTCAGAATCTAGGCAAGGTTGTGGATTTTTTTTCTTACAACCATTGGTTACTAACCTTACTTCATACATACAGGATAGCTTTGATTTATTGAGGAAGTTGAAAGAAATAGAATGGAATAGAGAACTTGGTTGGCTAGGAAATGATGTATAATCCTTATATACCAGTATACATTATGAGGATGGCATTAGAGCTGTAAAAGAACATCTATGTCTGTATGAAGCAAATGAGTATATACCAAAATAATTTATTCTGGATTCTCTGGAATTTATTCTTACACATAATTTTTTTGAATTTGAGGGTGTTTTTTTACCAACAACAATGTGGTACAGCTATGGGAGCCTCTATGGTGCCAAGTTATGCACATCTGTTTCTGGGGAGCTGGGAAATGAAGTATGTACTTGATGAAAATAAGAATCTTTTTTCAATAAATATTGTGAAATAGTACCGCTTTATTGATGACATTATCTGCATTTGGAAAGAAGATGAGAGAGAAGTTTGTTCCTTTATCAGTTACTTGAATGATAATGATCTAAACTTATAATTTGCATATACTTTTAGCTATGAGAGCTTAGATTTTTTGGCTCTTAATATCTCAAGTGAGGATATTGGTAACAATACCTATGATATTAAATCAAAAACATTCAGAAAGAAGACAGCCACAAACTCCTTGTTACATGCAGACAGTGCTCATCCCCCAAAGTTAAAGAAATCAATTCCCTATAGCCAGCTGTTACGTATCAAAAGAAATTGCAGTACAGACATAGACTATGAGACTCAATCAAAAGAACTGTTGACCAGATTCATGAATAGAGGCTACGATAAAAAACTTCTTGATGACACCTATGAAAAGGTTAGAGTGATGGACAGGGATACAACTCTAGAAAAAAGAATAAATACAATAAAGCCTGAGGTTTGCAGTTTTGTTACAGAATTTAACCATTTGGCAGGACAGATAGGCAATATTATACATCAGTATTGGCCTGTTTTAATGGGAGATGAAACAGTGGGCCAAGCAGTAGGTTCTAAACCTCGTGTCACATTTTGTAGGGCAAAGAATATTAAAGATAAAGTGGTACACAGTAGGGAAAAGAAAACTGGTAATTCTGACATTGCTTCCTGGATTCCTAAAAGAACAAATGGCTTTTTCACCTGTAAAAGATGTAATGTCTGGAAATATGGTGACATTGGAAAAATCTTTTTGCATCCGAAGGAATCAGATGTCAAAATTGACATAAGAGAACTGATTACATGTGATGCACCATATGTGGTGTATGTGCTATGGTGCTCATGTAATCTTCTGTATATTGGCAAAACTATAAGACCATTAAAACAGAGAATCCAGGAACAAGTCAGATCTATCCTTAATAAATGACAGGATACACCTATTGGTATGCACTTTATCTTATATCATAATTCCATACCGAATGAACTTAAATTTATGGGACTTGAACACATTCCGAATTTGCCCTTGGGGGAGATAGAGCAAATAAACTACTGAAAAGGGAATGCATGTGGATATTTAAAGTGAATTCTATCAAACCAAATGGCCTTAATGAGAAACGGGATATTAAACCTTTTCTAAAAGATTAAGGCATTTCCTCTATTTGACTTTGTTGGCCCTAGAAATGTTGCTTGTGTCTGTTTTTAATTGTTCTTTAGTTTAATTGGTGCTAGATTCAGAGAGACTGATTTGTTACTATTGTGTTGAAAGCATTAATTCTATTTTATTTTTCTCCTTTCTACAACAGGATTCCAGTTGAACCCTGCTCTACAAAACTTGATTCTTTCCAAAATCTATAAATGTGCTTATAATTATTACAGACAAAAGAATATAAATCAAGTACTGAAATTTAATATCAGGTTTTGTTCTTCTTTTTTTTTTTTTTAAAGATATCTTTATTCATTTTCAGTTAACAGACAAACAAACACATACCTGGCATAGCCAGGGTACACAACCCCAAACTGGCTATGCGAACTATATACATCCCCCTATGTACAAGCACAGTAGAAAACTGCCCCACAGTGTGATCAAGCTCCAAGATCAGTAATGCCCTGATATAGTACGTTAACCGGTGTTGAAGTACTCCCTTCCCTTCGTCAACCCAAATCCTCCTTTATTTACCCGCTTATGAGCATATTTTAATCTGCAGCCCCCAAAAGGAGCCTGACTATATCAGGTTTTGCTCTATGAATTTACTGGTTATATCTTTGTTGTTTAAAAATCATTTGTGTTGTGTCACTTTAAATGTTGAGCTATATGGCTCATTAATTATTAATTAATTTAACATTTATAAGTGCCCAAATGGTTGGTTCTGGTACCCCCTTTGAAGACTCGTGAGAGTCGAGGTGCTAGGGGTGTTTTGTTTTCTTGCAATGATCACCTTGCACTGGTTTACATTTATGTACTGTCACTGTGGAGACTTCAATAAAATACTGAGTGTTTTTCACTATAAGATGCTCTTTTTTGTGACTGAGTCTTCACTTCTAAATTATTGTCTCCAGTGCTAGAGGTTCTGTTGCACTCTCTATGTCTGGATTTAATTTGTAATTAGGGTTGGCTGCCCTTATTGAGAGCTGCATGGTCGTTAATTGGACTGTCTGATCACGGTGTGCTCCATTTGGATTTCTTTGTGCTTTTTTCCACTGCTGAACACAGACGTCACGAGGGGGTGACATTAACCAATATTTCAAGGAACCTCTGGTAGTTTTATTTCTGCAAGTTTTCCCATGTCAAAGTTAACCACATTTTCACTCAGGAATTATTATGATGAATATTACGTCTGGGGCTACTTGTTCAAGTGAAGATACTGACCAGGACTGGGTGAGAGGTGAACCTATAACGTTCGAGGAGAGGAGAAGAATTCTCAGAGAGAGAGATTGAATCCGACACTAGGTACGGGTCAAGATATTGTGGATTCTGACAAAAATATTAGAAATGCTTTCATTAAGTTAGAATCTTTATTGATAAAAGATACAGAAATAGCATTTAAAATTAGCACCCTTGAAGAATACCTGAGTTGTGAACAAGCACCGAGGGGCTTGAGAGTTTCTATAACTCCTTCTTGTGGTCTTGATAACTTTGCATTTAAAGATGAGTGGCTGAAAGCAGCAGCAGACTGCTCTAAAATCTTTTTGGAATTGCTCATTAAAGATGATTTAATCAAATATACAGAGCTGCAAAAGGATTTGGATTTAACTGAGTATTGTGCAAAAATTTAAAGACTGCATTGAATTTCATGACTATAATACGCAGCTGAGCAATAGAATAAGAGCGTATGAAGTGGATGTAATTCAAAGAAAGATTAACAAATTGAAAAGGGATGCTAATGATTTTGAACGAGGAAATATTTTGAACTGGGGTAGATTACGATCACAGAGTCAGGGAAGATCTAAGTCGAAGGTCAGATTTACAAATAAAAGTTGCGCTTTAAGAACTGATCTGACTGCAGCAGGAATGAAAGAGGCTAATGGTAAAAAGCTGCCTCCGAGAAAAGCAAATTTTCAGAAGAGACCTGCCCCAGTAGATATAACAAAGGAAAAAGAAAGACAAGGAGAGGAAAGCGTGGGGGAGGGCATAAACGCAAACAGTGGGACAGAGTGGATTCTGAGGGAAAGATGCTAGGGGTGTTTCGTTTTCTTGCAGTGATCACCTTGCACTGGTTTAAATTTATGTACTGTCACTGTGGAGACTTCAATAAAATATTGATTGTTTTTCACTATAAGATGCTCTTTTTTGTGACTGAGTCTTCACTTCTAAATTATTGTCTCCAGTGCTAGTGGTTCTGTTGCGCTCTCTGTCTGGATTTAAATTGTAATTAGGGTTGGCCGCCCTTATTGAGAACTGCCTGGTCGTTAATTGGACTGTCTGTTCGCGGTGTGCTCCATTTGGATTTCCTAGCTTCTATGATTAGCAGGTGTTTAATACGATAGAATAATCCTAGCCACTGTCTTAGCTTTTTTGAAACTTTGTTTAAATGGCATAGAAAGTTAAGCTCATTGTCCAGCCAGAACCCTAGATATTTGAAGGTATCAACTATTTCAAGGGGGTTCACCCAAAAGCGTTACTATCTTAGGGGTATGTGTAGGTCCAGAGACTGCCTTTTGTGAGAGAATATGATAGAAGGCATTCTTAGGATGGCAGAGAAAGGGGAGGTACCTGTTGATGGGAGACCTGAATATGCCAGATGTTAACTGGAGGTCATTTGCTGCAGCCACATCCAAGAGCAGGGCCATTCTCTATGCCCTACAGGTGGCATGCCTCAGACAGCTAGTTTTGGAACCCACTCATGAGGGAGCAATCTTAGACCTCATATTCTCATATGGGGAGAGTGAGAGGATCTCAGATCTAGAAGTGGGTAGCCATCTGGGAACAAGTGACCACCAAACAGTGTGGTTCATGATAAACTCAGCTACAGAGTTAAGCCATACAAAAGTGAGGGTACTGGACTTCAGGAGGGCTGACTTTGACAAGATGGGAGAGTGCCTTAGAAAAGCACTAGCAAACAGGCTAGAAGGAGGGGTGGAGCAACAATGGGGAAACATCAAAACTGCCATCAAAGAGGCAGCAAGCCTTTGTGTAAAGCAAATCAACAAATCAAAATGAAAGAAAAAGCCCCTATGGTTCTCAAAAGAGGTCGAAGGGAAGGTCAGGGAGAAAAAGATAGCATTCAGGAAGTATAAGGAAACACAGAAGGAGCAGGACAGAGAGCTGCACCAGTTAAGGCAGAAGGCAGCAGGGAGGGAAGTCAGAATAGCAAAGGCCCAAACAGAGGAAAAGACAGCCAACTCGGTTAAGAAGGAGGATAAAACATTTTATAGATACATCAGGGAGCATAGAAAGACAAAGGGAGGGATAGTGAGGCTGAATAGAATGGATGGTGGGTGGGCAGAGAGGGACAGTGAAAAAGCAGGGATACTGAATGAATATTTCTGCTCAGTATTCACATAAGAGGAGGGAGAACTGCCTAATCCAATTCAATTAATCAATCAATCACTTTATTTAACCAGGCATAAATACCATTGAGCATGCTCATTTTCAAAGTGGTCCTGGACATAGAACAATACAATACACACAATACAATAAAGTACATGGTCTCAGATATAGAAACTCAATAATGTGAAAGACCTTGTGCAGGTGAAGCACAAAGCCCAGTATCTACTGACCTGCCAAAGTTAACACTGAAATGCAGTTCATAAACAATAAATTTACAGAAAATGGAGGAGAACCATCTATCCTAGACTACCTGCTGCTGTTGGCGGTAAATGGAGAAAGGGAAGGCAGAAGAAAAGTGTGGTAAAGGGGAAAAAGAAGAAGGGATGAAGAGGGCCAGGATAAAAAGAGAGTAGGCTATAGCTGCTGGATGTCCCCTATAGGGATGGGTCTTAAGTAAGGTTCTAATTGTGGAAATTATGAAAGGGTTGGTTGCTGATGGCTCATCTTTGTCTGAAGCAGTTGCAAATTTCCCTAAAAAATGCAGCTAGCATCTCTTTGAATGTGAATAGGCCTGGAAGTGAGGACAATTTTAGTGCACTTTGCATGGAGTTCCATAGAGATGGGAGTGCAAAGTTGATTGCGGCCGAGCCATAGGTTGATTTTACTCTAGGAATCTGGAAGCAGAGTATAAAGAAATGTCTCAGTCCATAAGAGCCCTTGGCTCACATGAATAAGCTTGAGATGTATGTAGGAAGATTATTGGAAAGAGCTCTATAAAGCCAGAAAAGAACATTTCTTTTCCTCCTACTTGAAAGTGAAGGCCACCCTGATTCCTGGTATAGTAGGCAATAGTGGGTATGAAAGGGTAGGTTGAGGATAAATTTTAGGGACCGGTGGTATAAGGTGTCAAGTTTGTTGAGCATCGTTAAGGGACAATGTGTGTAGATAAATTCAGCATAATCCATTATGGGTAAGAATGTAGATTGTACTAGTCTCTTTCTAGCATCTAAGGTAAGCAGATGTTTAATATGATAGAATAAGCCTAACCGCTGTCTTAATTTCTTTGAAATTTCATTCAGGTGGCATAGAAAGTTAAGCTTATTGTCCAGACAGAATCCTAGGTATTTAAAGGTTTCAACTATTTCGAGGGGTTCGTCTAGAAGCATTAGAATCAGGGCAGTATGTGCTGGTCCAAGGCCAGCTTTTGGTGAGAAGATCATGACTATAGTCTTTTTTGGGGTTAGTGTCTCCAAATGTTTAGGGATTTCTAATACCGTGGCAAGAATGGACCCCATTCTTTAGCCAGGGCATATTCAAAACTCAAGAAATTAGTACTGTATTAATCTTTGTTTGCTGAGAGCACTCTTCTCAGCACACGCAACATCCCCAAAATATCTTCCTTTTGAAGTCCATAAGGTGTCACAAGTATTGGTATCATATTTAAATGTGCCTGAAAGTTCTTTTTGATTAGTCCCATTGCTCCAAGGACTACTGGAACAATTTGTGTGTCCTTATTCCACATCATTTTGGTTTCTGACTGCATATCTTGGTATTTCATGATTTTGTGTCTCTCTGTACGCAGCACACTGTAGTGACTAGGGGTGGCTATTTCAATCAGTAATGCTACCTTTGTTCTCTTTTCTTGTATTACAATATCTGGTTTTCTTGCTTCCACTTTCTTGGCTGTTGGTATTGGGTGATCCCATGTGATCATTACTTCTTCATTCTCTGTGATTCTTTGTGGTTCATGTTTCCAGTGTCTCACTGCTACCTGTATGTTATAGTGTTTGCACAGTTTCCAGTGGATCAATCTTGCTACATTGTTCTGTCTTTCAGTATACAGGCCTTCTGCCATGAGTACTTCACATCCAGCCACGAGATGCACAACTGTTTCTAATTCTGTACTACAGAACCTGCACTTGTCTGTTTCTTCTATGGATTTTGTGAACCATCTTGTGTGTAGCCCACTATCTTGGGCTGCCATTATTAGTCTCTCATCTCGTGGCCTAAATTCACTTCTTTTTAACCACTCATGGGTCAGGGCTTGATCGACCTGTGGTTGCTCCAGTAGCTCCCTGTATTTTTGACTATAATTATGGGCTTTCCAATTGTTTTTTCTTTTCTGTTGGTCTTTATCCTTATACTCCTTTTTCTGATTCTTTGCGTTTTCTGTTGCTGACAATTCCTTATCTACTTGTGGATTGACATCAATCTCTGCTACCTTTCTGAAGGCTTCTTCTAATTTGATGAGTGAAGTCATGTTATGCTCATTTTCTTCATGATGCAATACCTTGACTATATTTGGGTCCAAGGATGTCAGTAAGTATTTATGTAGCCCCACTATAGTGGATCTATATGTGTAATCAGTCTCAATGAGGCCCATTCCTTCCTCCGACCTTGGGATGTATAATCTTGGCATGCACTGATTTTTGTATATTAATTGGTGAGCATGAAACATTTTTTGGTTTTTATATCTAGCTGGTTCAACACTTTCTCTGGCCAGTCTATCACACCAAAGCTGTATGATATCACTGGAAGGGTGAGTTGATTTATAGCTTGCACTTTATTTCGTGTTGTCAAAGCAGTTTTCAGAATTAGCTTTAACCTTCTAAAATATTCCTTGCTTACTTTTACTCTCATTTGTTCATGTTGTGCTGTTGCTTCTTCATCTATTCCCAGGAATTTATACACTCCCTCTTGCTCAAGTTCTTTTATGTCACAGACCTCCGGCAGATTCATGTTTTCTTTATGAGTTAACTTTCCTGCTACAAATGTTGCTTTGGTACATTTGTCTAGGCCAAACGTCATCCGTATGTCATCAGAAAAGGTCTTAACAATTTGTAGTTGTTCTTGCAGATGTTTGTCAGATGAACTATAAAGTTTTAGGTCATCTACAAATAGAAGGTGAGATGTTAGCTGTTGATTGTTTTTGTTTTTTTGGCATTGAGGAGGAGCTTGTGTTTAATGAGATAATGTTGGAGAGTAATGAACTTTTTCTGTCAGTTCTCATATGCCATAACCAAGGAAGAGTTTATGGTATATAGCACAGTATCATCTGCAAATAAATGAATATTAGCTGAATGTAGGTGAGTGTCCAGGTTATTGATGTAAATTGCAAATAGGACTGGGTCTAGTATGGAGCCTTGGGGAACACCTCGTAGGAGGGTTTTTTTGTGAAGACAGATTACTTGCAGCATTGACTTGTTGTAGCCTGTTGGTAAGGTAGTTAGAGAACCAATTGATTACAGGGCTATTAAGTCCGATGTTGCTTAGAGCTGTAAACAAGATATTGTGGTCCACAGTATCGAAGGCCTTGCTAAGATCAAGGAAAAGGGCAAACACATATTTCTTAGCATCCAGCGCAATTTGCCAATCTGTGGTTACTTTTGCAGGTGCAGATACAGTGCTATGTTTGGCTCTAAAGCCAGATTGTACAGGGTTTAGTAAGTCATGCGAATCCAGGTGTTCTCTAATTTGGGCATTAACAATTTTTTCGAGTAATTTTGACAGAGCAGAAAATATAGATATAGGCCGGTAATTATTCAGATCGCACGGATCCCCTGACTTGAATAAAGGTAGAATATTGGCATTTTTCCATAGCAAAGGGAGTTCTCCTTGCTTTAGCGATATGTTGAATAAGTGTGTAATGGGGTAGTCAAGTAGGGATAGCCAAGTTTGAGGAAGTACGGTTTGATGTTGTCTGCACCTGCACTCTTTTTGGTATTCAGGGAAAGTAGTAAGTCCCCTACTTGCTTAAATGTGACTGCATGGAAGCTAAATACGGTAGAATGAGGTAAGTTAGGTATAGGATTATTATTAAAATCAGCAGTAGGGTCACCCAATGGGTTGATTTTGTTGATAGGTGAGGTGTCAAGAGCTAGCCCTGCAGTGGCAAAGTGATCATTTAACTACTTAAGAATGTCAACATAATTTCAGCTGGTAGAGATGAATCAGCAGGGTATCCTTCAACATCTGTGAGAATGTTCCAGAATTTGGCTGAGTTGTTTTTGTTGGCTTCTAGTTCTGCTAGGAAATGTCTATTTTTTTCAGACATGATTAGCTTGGTGCAGACTTTTGTAGAGATGTGAAATGCTAACCAATCTGCATCCAGACGCGATTTCCTCGCTCTTTTCCACCAGTAGTCCCTGTCCCTGAGCGCTTTCTTTAAAAGGGGAGAGAACCACCCAGGGGGGTCTTTTTTTCAATCTGATCAGCCTTAGCGGGGCATGTTTATCGATTAGTCCCATTAAGAGGCTAGGAAAGATATTAAATGTCTTGCTAATTGAGCAGGCTAGGTAGAATTTCTGCCATCTGATGTTGCTTAGGTCTTTCAGAAATTCATTCTGGGAGAACTTTTTCATGCTTCTTCTCATTATGAATTTGGTGTCCTGGTTTAATTGCAGAGGGTGTCTAATGCAGGCAGTAGCACAATGGTCACTTATAGCATTAAAGAACACTCCGGCATGAGAAATGTTGTGAGGCTTGTTTACTAGCATAAGGTCCAAGAGAGAGCTACACTAAGGGAATTTTCTATTTGGCCTGGTGTTTGCAGGTGTCATTTGTACCAAGCCAACAGCATCGCAAAGATCCTTCAATCTCTTGGAACTGTCATCATTCCAATTCAAGATAAAATCCCCCAAGAGGATACACTCCATATTAGCTGAGGCAGTTAGGTTTTGGAGATGTGGTGTTTTTCTACTGCCTCAGCCACACATTCAATTAACTTCTCTCCTCCTGACTCTGAAAACTAAGAAGTGGAAACAGTCCCCTTTCCCTGACACAGAAAAACACACTTTCTTTTTTTTTTCTCTAAATGAGATCTCCCACTTCTAATAAAGTATCTGTTTGCTTAATTCCAACTGACACTGACTCCTGCTGAATTACAAGTGTTCTATTAGTAAGAAAAGTTCTAGCTCTTTAGTCAACTGCTCCTTGCTCTGAAAGTAAGATCCCTTTCTGCCAAAAGCTAGCAGCAGGGAAGTGTAATTGGAGACACCTGGTTTTCTACTGCCTAAGCCACACATCCAATTAACTTCTCTCCTCCTGACTTTGCAAACTAAGAAGTGGAAACAGTCCCATTTCCCCAACACAGAAAAAACACACTTACTGTATTGTTTTATCCTAAATGAGACCCCACTTCTAATAAAGTATCTGTTTGCTTAATCCCAACAGGCACTGACCCTTGCTGAGTTTCAAGTGTTATATTAGTTAGAAAAATTCTAGCTCTTTAGTCAGCTGCTTCTTGCTCTGAAAGCAAGATTCCGGTCTGCCAAAAGCTAACAGCAGGGAAGTGTAATTGGAGACAGCTGGTTTTCTACTGCCTAAGCCACACCCCCAATTAATTTCCTTCTCCTGACTTCGCAAACTAAGAAGTTAATACAGTCCTCTTTCCCCGACACAGAAAAACACACTTTCTTTTTCTTTTTTACACCAAATGAGATCCCCTATTTCTAATAAAGTATCTGTTTGCTTAATCCCAACTGGCACTGACTCCTGCTGAGTTACAAGTGTTCTATTAGTAAGAAAATTTCTAGCTATTTAGTCAGCTGCTCTTTGATCTGAAAGCAAGATTCTTCTCTGCCATATGCTATCAGCATGGAACTGTAATTGGAGACACCTGGTTTCTACTGCATAAGCCACACCCCAAATTAACATCTCTCCTCTTGACTTAGCAAACTAAGAAGTTGATACAGTCCCCTTTCCCCGACACAGAAAACATGCTGCTTTTCTATTTTTTTTACTCTAAATGATACCCCCACTTCTAATAAATTATCAGTTTCCTTAATCCCAACAGGCACCGACTCCTGCTGAGTTACAAGTTTACTATTAGTAAGAAAAAATCTAGCTTTTTAGTTAGTTGCTCCTTTCTCTGAAATCAAAATTCTTGTCTGCCAAAAGCTATCATCCACAGATGTGGCCACCAGCACTTGTTCCATACAGACCCTGATGCAAAAAAAGTGGAACCAGATTTGGTCTCCTTGTTGCAGAAGCTGGCCAAGATGGACAGCAAATAGGAGGATCTGGAAGGTCATAGCAGGAGTAATGATATAGTAGTCTTCAGCCTTCCAGAAGATGCAGGGGGAGCTATGTATGTGACATTTGCTCAGAAATTTCTTTCAAAAATAGCTGGAGCCTCCCCTTATAACCTAGCTGTTGTGATCGAGAGGGAAAATTCCTTGTTACACCCCAGACCTCTGCTAGGCACCAGTCCATGTCCTTTCATCTTAAAATTTAATTATTTGGGTCACCATCATGTGCTGAGTAAAGTTAAAGAACTTAAGGAAATCACTAGGAAAGGCTCCAGGATTAGGCTTGCACAAGACCTACCAGCGGCCACCCAACAGAAAAGAGCTTCTTACCACCCCCTGGTCACCAAACTGATAGCGGTTGGGATACGTTTTCAAATATTTTACCCAGTACAGCTCTCTATCCTTCACCAGGGCTCCTGAACAACCTTTTAATCTGTGGAACAAGCCTCCTTGGAATTGCAGAGATTGTTTGCTGACTTGTTTAGGGACTGCTGAGGACTTTTGGAGCTTATTTGCAGTCCCTGGGAGAAGGCAAACCTACTGAATGCTTACTAACACCATGTAAGTAAACAATCATTGGTCTGTTGATAGAGAACTTTTTTATACTTTATTATGTGCTTATCCATTGCATATTACATCTTTATATGATTTCAAGATATGAATTTTTGAACAGCCTTCAAAAATATACAGGTCCATTACATTACTATTACTTCACAAAGACATAGCTTACTATTTTCAGCTTCATGCTTTGTATACCTACAAATATTAAGCCTATTGAAGCTTATATAATTGTTAAAACAATTAATAAACTAATCAACTTAGGATCTATAATACATTCTTACATCATTACTCTAAATCAGTTGTTTACAATATGATTGTTGTGCCAAATGTATTTATGGACTGTAAGAGAATTTGATTTTAGACTACTTCCTCTAGGTCTGCTGCTATAGGGCAATGCCACTGGGGTGTATTCTGCCTCTCTGTAAAGTACTTCTCAATTCTAGGGGGGGTTGATATAAATCCCACCTGTTCCATCTGTTTTGGAATTTGTCCATCTGTAAGAAGATACTGTGAGTGAGTTTTTCTAATCTTTGTATATGGGTGACCATCTGTATCCATTCTGTTGCTTCTGGGGGTCCTGGCTATAGCTACTTTTTTGCTTATTGATTTTATAGCTGATATTGTTAGAATAGCCCATAAGTAACAGCCCTCTATTCCCTTCACTTCATCTGGGTACAAATCCAAGATCATCTCCTCTTGGCATATCTGCTACTGGATGTCAAATATCTCTCTTAAATACTTCTGTACCCCCACCCAAAATAAGGCCAATTCCAGAAAACCCAAATTGTATGTGCTTGCTAGGCTCTCCCCTCCCCACACCATTTCCAGAATCGTTGGGGGGGACCTCACTGTTCTACTTCATGACCTGAAGAGGAACTAGGAAAAACTTAATCCTAAATTTCCATCCATACTCCTTCCAGATGGGAGAGGAAGATACCTGCCATGTATTAATCCATACCCTTGTCCACTGTTGTACGCTTAGATGGATACCTAGGTCTATTTCCTATTTTTTTTTCATATTTTCTGCTGTATATCCTTGGTCATTCATGAATTTACTATATAAAAGCATGATGGCTTTCTCCCCTTAAACATCTGCCATATGGTTTAGAATATTGATTTCTGTTGGGGACTATCTATTTGGTCCAGATGTTCTCTGGTTAAGTTATTAACATTGTCCCTCGATTGGTGGAATCAGTGATGGTCCCCCTCAGTCCATCCAAACCTCTGCTGTGCTTCCTGGAAGGGGATGACTGCTCCTGCCTGCATCAGATGAATCAGGGCTGTAATCCCACTATTGGCTTGTTGTTTAAACCATTCATCTTGTTTTGCAAGAAGGAATGCAGGGTCCCACAACCACCATCTATTTTGCCACAGTAGAGTCTTTGTTTTCCCTCTTAGGGTTCCCCTCCTCCAGCCTTCCACAGCCACCTCTGAACCAAAAAACCTACACTTAAACTTCCTCAGCTGTGGAGCACGGAAGAGAGCTGCTTTAATTTTTAGTGCCCCATTCTCTACCAGGTCAATGTGCTTCCACCTTGCCTTATACTGTGTGTTGCCCCAGAGTAATGCCACCCACATCTGCGTTGCAACCCAGTATCTCTGTAAATGAGGAAGTGCCAGTTCTCCCCATGTTTTAGGTAGGAAAAGTGTTTGCTTTCTGACTCTAGCACCCCACCCATAAAAACCTCAAAAACTGAGCCTGGCCATTTTCTAGTTTGGCCTGTGGTACTACACATGGTACACACTGAAAGAGATATAGGAGGCGGGCCAAAGCATTCATCTTAAGAGCCTGCACTCTGGCATAAATTGATAGCAGGAGCAAAGACCACTTCCTAAAGTCCTCCCTCAACTGTTTTCATCATGGGGTGTAATTTAGAGTATAGAGCTGAGTGGTTAACCAGTCCAGCAGTACCCCTAAATATTTCATACTTGGGAGATCCCAGTTCATGGGAAAATGCAGTTTTAAATTTTGGGGAACTTGGTAGTGAAAGTTCAGGACCTCCATCTTGTCTCTATTAAGCACATATCCTGCTAAAGAGGAGAATTCCTCAAGCTGGTTAAAAATTACCTGTAGGGACATTTTAGGCTATTTAAGGTAGAGGAAGATGCCTTCTGCATATAGGGCTAGTTTAAGTGTTTTTCCCCCAAGTCAACCCCTTTGATGAACTCATTTTGGCAAACTGTTTGTGCTAAAGGCTCGATATATAGGGCAAAAAGCAGTGGAGAGAGCAGACAACCCTGTCTAGTACCTCTACCAAGACTAAACCCAGAGGATATATAGCTATTAGCTCCTATACATCCCCATGGTTGATGATATAACTTGAATATGCCTGACACCAGTGCATCTGGGAATTCAAACCCGGAAAGGACCCTCTTTAAGAAGTATTAAGAAATGTTATCAAATGCTTTTTCAGCATCTAGACTTGGCAATAGGGAGGACAACTTACAATTATTTATGTGATAAATAATATGCACTGTTCACCTGAGATTGTTCTGGGCCTGTCTTCCAGGGACAAAACCGGTCTGATCATCATGTTTTATTTCTGGTAGGATTATTTGAATATGGTGGGCCTATAATGAAGTCATAATTTTATAGTCATTATTCAAGAGGAATATGGGTCTGTAAGAGGGACACAGCATGGGATCCTTTCTAGGCTTGGGTATCACAGATATAACTGCCTGAGACCAAGAAATTGGGTACCCCCTCTTTTTTGAGGACATTTTTGTAAGTGATGAGTAACAATCAGACTATTTCATTCTAGAAAATGTTATAAAATTCAGCTGGTAGGCTATCATTCCCTGGACATTTACTCATTTTAAGCCTCGTTATCTCTGCTGTCAGCTCTCCCATGGCAAACGGTGCTATCAAGGTCTCTCTCTTTTTTTTCCACCATCTGTGGGAGGTTAGCCTGGACAACGTAGTCTTTGACTTTCTTTGGATTTGGGTCATTCTCTGCTTCATAGAGTTTTTGATAGTAATCTTTAAAGGCTGCTGCTATTCCTGGTATTGTACTCACTGTCTGCCTTGTGCTGGGTTGTCTGATCCCTAGTCTAATTGCTCTAGCTGTTTGAATTCTTAAACTGCTAGCCAGGAGTCTATGTGATCTCAGACCTCTGTCATAATATCTGTGTCTCAGAAACAAGAGTTTCTGTTCCACATAATAATCTAATAGCCCATTCAATTCCCCTTTAAATTTCAAAAGTTCTTTGGCTCTCTATCTATTTTAATTTTTTGTTGGGCTTCCAGTGGGACAATCTACTCCATCACATTCTTGTTGCCTTTCTCTTTCTTTTTCTTGATAGCTAGTGCAATGAATTTCGCTCTTAGCACAGCTTTATCAGTAATCTATAATACAGCATGTGACACTCCCTGAGTAGCATTCTCCTGTAAGTATTGCCTACATGTCTCTTGGATTTCTTCTTTCACCATGGGGTCTGACAACAAAGAGACATTCAAGCACCAAAAGGAACTTCTGGGGACATCTAATAACTCTAGGTTAAGGAAAATAGGAGAGTGGTCTGAGAGGAGAAAATCCCCCTTCCACATATCCTTGACTGTCCCCATCTTTTCCTTCAGAAATAAAAAATGATCTATTCTAGAATGTATCTTGTGGACAGCTAAATAAAAAGTGTAGTCCCTATGTTGGCTATAAAGCTGCCTCCATACATCTAGCAATCCTAGCTCACCTAATAATTTCCCGACCTCCCTCGCCACCCTGTGTTCCTTTTTGGGAATAATTGAGGTGGTGTTCCATTTCAGGCTGAATGTCAGATTAAGCCCCCCCCCCACAGATTACTACAGCCTCTTCTGACTCATGCAGGGTGGGAAAAAGGCTCAGTACTCTTGATAGGATGACTCTGGGGGAAAGTACACACTATCCAGAGTGACCTTCATCCCATGTAATAGCCCTTCATTAGTGCAAATCTACCCTCCACAGACACCTAGACACCAGGAGAAAGGACTGCTGTGTGACTGGACTTCTCTGCTGGGACTAAAGAAGAAGAACTCTTGTACTTGGACCATCAATTTAGGGTAAAAAAAAAAACTAACAAACAAAACACAAAAAAGTGTCTGAGTTAACTGAACTGAATGGTTATCTGAACAGTTATCAAGGTGTAAATCTCAGGTGATTGAAAGGACTTAATAGCTGTGAGGTTTAAATTACTTGTAGAAAGATCTAGTAAGTAGGGGGAGTGGCTTAGCTAGAAGGAAGCTACATTTAAAGACTGCCTTAGAAAGATTCTGCTAATAGCTAGGCAGAAGACACCAGGAGAAAGGACTGCTGTGTGACTGGACTTCTCTACTGGGACTATATTGCCCTCCTTTCCTCCCCTCCACCCTCCCCCCCAAAGGTAGTTCTACTTTTATAGGCACAGGATTTGACTGACAACAGGAACTTCCTGTTTGGGAGCAGGAAGTGAGTGATCACAGAGCCACCAAAGACCCACCATCCTAGAAGGGCAAGAGTAGCTCTCCAGCCCCCTCTAGCTGCTGGAGGTCTGCCTCTGAGCAAGTAAGGGGTCTACTGAGAAATATAGGATATTTTTGTCTCAGAACAGGACAATCGGGAGCTAAAAGGGCACACAGGCAGAAAGTAAGGAGAGAGAGAAAAAACAGATGAAAGAGTAAGGATTGAAAACAGTTATGGGGCTAACAATAAGACATGATTGGAGTGGTGCAGTGCAGTAGCTGTGGAGCAGCAGTCTTTCAGGAGACATTCTGCAGGATGCGGTGTTGTCCCATCTGCAGGCACCTCTCTGGGCTGGGGGAGAAGGTTGCTCATCTCCAGGCTGAGTTGGCCAGGATTTGTGGGACCTCCTCTTCCATCCAGGGACCACTGCTGTTGCCTCATAGGTTGCCAAGAAAAAGGAGCGGTTGGACCACAGTGGGCTCAGGGAGGGTGAGGGTGGTGGAACAGAGGCGCATCCCTCCAGATTACCTCTCCAGAATTCCTATGCCATTCTGGCAAAGTGTGGTTCCTCTATGGAGGCACCTGCTGTGGAGACCAAGGAGGATGCTGGGAACCTCCACAAAGGAGAACCACAGGAGGGTGGCAGGGGACCCCGCAGGGGAAGGAAACAACTCCTGGTGGGGGACTCCATTGTTAGAAAGGTAGAACTGGGGGAGGAAGGGGAGAGGGAGGTAAGGTGCCTGCCTGGTGCCATGGCTTGGAGGGACAAGGAGCGAATCCTCAGGATTGCCGGAGCAGCTGCACAGGGGAGGGAGCTGGATGTCATTGTCCACCTAAGGACAAATGACCTGGCTAAGAAAGGGATTAGAGAAGTGCAGGAAGAGTTTGTGGAATTGGGGAGGGTCCTTACACAAGTAGCACGCACAGTAATCTTCACAGAGGTGCTGCCCATCTATGGCAAAGGAGAGGTTAGGGTGTTTTGCACCATGGGATTCAATCAGTGGTTGAAAAACTGGTGTGGAGCTCAGGGATTTGGCATCATTGGGGTCTGGGGGTCCACCTGGAGTGATGCAAGCCTATAGTGGCATGATGGGCTGCATCTGTCCAGGAGGGGAACCAGGATCCTAGGTGATAGGTTTAAAGGCTTCATTGGCAAACATTTAATCTAGCCAAGGGGGGAGGCACCAGAAAGGAGCAGGGAAATCCTAGTGTAACCCCCACCCCTGCCTTTTTTCCAAATCAGCAGGTGGCATGCTGTTGGCGCTGGCAGCAATACCTGGTGGGGACCTGAGTTCGGGGAGGATGAGGTTACCTGGCACAAGGGGACCTAGGTTTGTCTACTCTGCACAGGGGCACCCAAGTAAATCTGAAAACAGGAAGCAATAACTGTAATGTCCAGAACCAGGATTGGGATTTTCCAGTGTGGCTTTTATTCATAACTAGCTGAACACAACAAAGCATAGATGGACCCCCATGGGGTTACGTTTACTGATAATGCAGATTAGAGACTACAAGGTGGTCCACTTGAAGAATGAACCAAATCTACTGTTTTCAGGCTCTGGACCCACCAGGCACACAGCCCGGACTTGCATGCGCTTTGGATACACAGCCTGACTGGCCCAGCTGCCCTGCTGGCCACTTGACTGGCGGTTCATTGGAAGAATGAACCCATTTTACTTGTTGTGGCTCCCCACACCACTTAGAGTCTGCGACCCCTAGAGAGATTTCCTTCTTACTTCTTCTGACTCCCATTTCACAAAGAGAATTCTTTACCCATGTTGTGGCTCCCCACACCACTTAGTCTGTGACTCCTAGAGAGATTTTCCCATTTTCGACCCATGTCTGGGTACTTCCCTCATCACTGGCCAAGCGCATGAGGTAAGTAGCAATCACAGCAGAAATCCGTAGAGGTGGACCTGGTTACTAAAGATGGGGGGTGTTCCCACCTCCAGCTCCCACAGCCCATACCCGGCCATTTCTCTGGACAAACTGAAACTTCAAACTGTAGATTAAATGGTGGATGAACTGTCGAACCCCCTCTTCAACATTACTTGAATCCACACAGCACTTTAGCTTTTGACACTACTCCATTTGTTTGTCCTAGTACTATAGGCCTCCCAAATAGTAGTTCAAATCCCAGATTTCTTCACATTTCCAGGCTGAAGAAACACATTTTTGCCCTCTCATATTAGAGCAAACACTCACACTTTCTTGCAGGTGCCCCACAGGCTAAGTACAACTTTTCCACTTTTCAAGCACAAACCGAAACTGTAAAAGGCAGCTTTCTCTCTTTAGCAGAAATTAGGGGATTGCCCCTGGAATCTACATGGGGATACTTTGCTTTCTCTACTCCCCCCCCGGAGGGAGGGGGGCACTGAGACCTGGACAGTGGTCTCCACCACTTGAAACTGGACACTGACCTTCTTGCTTCAAAACAAACAGGAAACTCCCTTCCTGCTTGAGGGCATGCAAGAGACTGACTTTGAAAACTCCCAACGTTCTATCTCACTCCCTCTGCTGCAGATTCCAATGTGGCTTATGCAGCTGTGACAGTTCTATTGGTGATGTCATCTCTCAGTCTCAGCTGAGACTGAGAACAGAGTGAGACAGAGTGAAACCCATTTAACTGGAGTTTCACAAGCTGCCTTCCCTGCGTATCACTAGGTCTTACTGGGATTCTACTAACCCCGGGTAACAAAGGGTTACACTCGCCTTTGACCAGGAAAATGACTGTCCCTAGACATTATGCACCCGGCCTTAGGCCACCCCACCATATGTGCTACTTTCGGAGGGGGATGATCGGGCCCCCCTACCATGTGCAAGCACAGGCAGGCAACACTAAGGGCCTAGAGGCCTGTAGCTGACATATCAACCTCTACACTATCCACTTACTATGGACACCCAGTGGCTCTGGTAGAACCATCCAGAGCATAGCCCTGATAGATCAGCACTGCGGTCCCTACTGCAGGTCAGGGCCACAGCCTGTCCATCCCCCCTAACCCTCTAGGGAAAGCCTATCTGCCTCTAACGTAATATCCCAAAACAAAAACAAAACCCGGGGACCTCCCCGACCTTGGGCAACCTGCAACCACACCATTAAAATACCAATTACTGCCTCCTCCCTACTCCCACAACCACACCTGTGGAAGGAAAGGGTTAATACAGCAATAACCATAACAATAACAACACAGTACTTTAAATTTCTACACACTAAAGCACTGACGAGGAACTCCGATGAGCCCCTCCTCCTCTTCTTGTCTTCTCTTATGTCTTCCCAGGAACACCTGTAAGAAAAAGAAAGACAAAACACACTCCTAATCTGCATACACAGTCTACCTAAACCCTTACCATACAAAACACTGAAAAATCCCAAAAAGATTTTTTTAGAAAAAGGTAGAAAAACAGTATTTACATTAGAATACAATAATGACATTATTTACAATACACATTTGGGGGGATGGAGTGCCCTAAAAGTCCCAACTAGTGACCACAAGGCCCGAAGGCTAGTCCAATAAAGAGTCTCTCCTGGGCCGGAGCCCGGTGAAGCACAGTAATAACAGGCCAAAGTCCCGAAGGGGAGAGTCTTTTCGGACAGTTCACACATTTTTGAAGTCTGTAGTGTAGGGTGTGTACTGCAATGTCATAAAGATAGGAATGTTTCAGGTTTACCAGCCATTTGTAGTACAAGACTCTGCATGAACCTGCACCCAGCCGAAGACTCTCCCTGGCAGCATTTCTTCTGATACAGCTGGGCGGACATCTTCCAGGAACCACAGGAGGGCACATCTGGAAACAGCTGGGCTGATGTCATCTATGGAGAAGGAACCTTAGAACAGGAACAAAAAGAAAAACAGCTGGTCCGACATCATCTGATTACCAGGTGATGAACAGGAAACAGCTGGGCTGGTGTCCTCTCTGGATCTGAAGTCATCTGGTGGGCCATTCGATGGTTGCTGGACAGGACAGTACACTGTAGACTGAATGTGGAGCACCTGAGTCCTTGGTTATTCATATTGGCGGATCAATAAGGGCACTTCACAGTCTGGTGTGGCTGTATTGACTACCACTGCTCGGCTGTCCATTTTGTAGGCATGGTCTTAATTGCTGGGAGGTCCTTGCACTGAGGCCAATAGTACCAGGGGTCAGGGGCTTGAATTATTACCCCATCTGGGCACATAATTCACACAGTGGGAGATTTCACGTCCCTCTCCATCCACTATTCTCACTCTGTCCATAAACAGTGCCCTGCCTCTCTTCCACTGGGTATACTTTTCGTGGAACAGTCTATTCTTTACATGCTGGTTGGCCCCAGGATGCACATTTCTCATTGCTTCATCCCAGATCCAGGATTTCCTGCAGTCCTCAATCTCCTCCCAGACTTTCCGAGGAAAGGTAGGAAAGGTCATACCATAGATCTCATTTGCCTTTCTATGAACCAGTCTCTCCTCTTTACTTGCTTTGGTCAATCTGAGACGGCTGACCTGGCTTGGAGGTGGCCAGTCCTGGTTCCGTCAGCTTCGCATTCTCAAGGAAATTAAGAACGGATCCCTGACTTCTTCCTCCTGTAAAGCCAGGGCAGTGGCATCACAACCTTCTTCAATACATTCCTCCAAGGCAAGATCTTGAGGCTGTGTACCCGTTCCTTTCTCACAAGGCCACATAGGTTCCCCCTCATCTTCCTCTTCACTGAGGATCTGAGCCCAGGAGTGAGCAGTCGTTCTCACTCCTGAGACTATCCATTCATCACTAGGCGTGGAGGTCGACACCTCCCATTCAAAGGCCTCCCGCATCTCATCTTCATCTAAGAGACTTGGGCTAGGCCCCCCCACCCAGGGGTCTATTGATGCTTTATCCGAACTTTCTTTCTGAGATCCAGCATCCAAAACTTCAACTTCAGGTTTAGTCTCTAACTCTGCACCCTCTAGCTTTGTGCCACACTCCCCCAAGGGACCTTCCTCCACAGGCTCCGCCTGGTGCTGTGTGCTGCCAACTGCAGATTCCTGAATTTTTGTCTATGTGGGAGCCAAACGAATTGGAGGCGCTTTATATAAGTCATATTTTTGAAGGCATCCAAGACAGTGAGGAATCATGAAGACGTCACTTCCAGCACTCAAACATATTTGGCATACATGCACTGAATAATTAGGAATTGCCACATCAGGAGGCAGTTGCCCTCCATAGCACCACTTTTCAATATCTCTCAGTCTGTTTACTGCTGCTGTTACTGCAACCCGGGCATGATCCGGGTAACGAGCTGGTCCTGAGGCCATAACTGCAGAAAAATAAACAAAAGTTCACTGTAACTGAAAGTCCCACTTTAATGAACACACTCTGTAGCTTTAAATGGCTCCTCTGCTGTTGTGTTTACTTTTACTACCCCACCCTGTAATGGCGGGCAGCACTTGTGCATCGAATTTAGAATCTGGGTCAAGCCACTGCGCACCCGATTTACACCAGCTACTGATAACTCTTACTCAAACTGCACAACTTGCTCTGATCTGGCTTTATACACATTTACAGGATTTTCCTTGGACTTTTTACAAGCTGGTAACATTCATTTAATTCACAGTCCCTTAAAAGCTTCAGGTTTTAGCTCAGGATTGCCTGCTTCTACTAGTGTTGCATTTTGCTACAACCCACAGTCTTTCTCTGGCTGCAAACTTTAAACTGAGACTATTTTCACTTCCATGCACAAATTCAATGGCTTTACAGACTTGCACTTGCTGGCAGGACTTCACACGGTCGTTACTTGCAAAGCGACTACACTGCTGCACACACATTTTATTTGGCATAACTGAAAATCACTGTTTGAGCAGTTTTATGAAGGTTTACTCACTGTTATCAGTAGCAATTTGCTGCGATGGGGCAAAACAGCCTGCAGCCAGTTCCTGAAGGCCTTGGAACACAAACAGGTGGGCAGTCTTAGCGATCATCGTTTTAACCACCAAATTCACTATTTCCACGATCGATGTGCGGGTTGAGCCCGATTTCAAACTCAAAAGTCAATTTTTTTTACTCTTTACAGTGCTTTGAATACTCCACGATGCTTCTCCATTGCCAGTACATGCACTACACTCTATCTCCCTCTTGAATGCTGAGGCAGTCTCAGAAGAGCTGGCTGAGGGGCGGACTAATGGCAATCTGACCAACCACACGACATCATGCAAATGAGCCTCTTCTTCCTCACAAGGGCTCCTCTCCTCATGGCGATCATCGAGCAGGCAAATTTAAACTGTAGAATGCATTTGTTATTTTCCAACTGACTCCACGACGGGAGCCCATTTCAACCATATGACATTGCCATTAACTCTGCAGTCTCTCCATTTACACAGAAAGCATTTCCAACATCCAGGGCATAATTTCTCTGTTGCTACCCCTAGTTTTCCACACTTTCCTGCACAGAATTCATTTTAAAAGCATTTCCAATGCCCAGGGCAACATTTCTCTGTTGCTATCCCTAGTTTTCCACACTTTCCTTCACAGAATTTATTTTAAAGCTGATAAAAATGCTGTAAACAATTTTGATGCAGGACAAGGGCACAATCTTTGGCTTTACAGCTCCTTGGTAAACAGTTGGCATTTTTTAAACAGCAGAACAAGATTCATAGCACACAGCAACACATTAGGGAAATTGATTCAGCTTTTTGGGCTACCCACTGGCAGATAGCCAAAACGCTAGCCCCCTTGCCCGAGCACCTTCCTTCCTGAACAAAATCCAAAGTGGTGCCTCCATTTTTGTAACCCCCACCCCTGCCTTTTTGCCAAAATGACAGGTGGCATGCTGTTGACACTAGCAGCACTACCTGGTGGGGACCTGGGTCCGGGGAGGATGAGGTTACCTGGCACAAGGGGACCTAGGTTTGTCTACTCTGCACAGGGGCACCCAAGTAAGTCTGAACACAGGAAGCAATAACTGTAATGTCCAGAAACAAGATTGGGATTTTTCAGTGTGGCTTTTATTCATAACTAGCTGAACACAACAAAGCATAGATGGACCCCCATGGGGCTATGTTTACTGATAATGCAGATTAGAGACTACAAGGCAGTCCACTTGAAGAATGAACCAAATCTACTGTTTTCAGGCTCTGGACCCACCAGGCACACAGCCTGGACTTGCATGCACTTTGGATACACAGCCTGACTGGCCCGGCTCTCCTGCCGGCCACTTGACTGGCGGTTCACTGGAAGAATGAACCCATTTTACTTGTTGTGGCTCCCCACACCACTTAGAGTCTGTGACCCCTAGAGAGATTTCCTTCTTACTTCTTCTGACTCCCATTTCACAAAGAGAATTCTTTACCCATGTTGTGGCTCCCCACACCACTTAGAGTCTGCGACTCCTAGAGAGATTTTCCCATTTGCACTACATGTCTGGGTACTTTCCTCATCACTGGCCAAGCGCATGAGGTAAGTAGCAATCACAGCAGAAATCCGTAGAGGTGGACCTGGTTACTAAAGATGGGGGGTGTTCCCACCTCCAGCTCCCACAGCCCATACCCGGCCATTTCTCTGGACAAACTGAAACTTCGAACTGTAGATTAAATGGTGGATGAACTGTTGCACCCCCTCTACATTACTTGAATCCACACAGCACTTTAGCTTTTGACACTACTCCATTTGTTTGTCCTAGTACTATAGGCCTCACAAATAGTAGTTCAAATCCCAGATTTCTTCACATTTCCCAGGCTGAAGAAACACATTTTTGCCCTCTCATATTAGAGCAAACACTCACCCTTTCGTTGCAGGTGCCCCACAGGCGAAGTACAACTTTTTCCACTTTTCAAGCACAAACCAAAACTGTAAAAGGCAGCTTTCTCTCTTTAGCAGAAATTAAGGGATTGCCCCTGGAATCTGCATGGGAATACTTTACTTTCTCTACTTCCCCCTGGATGGAGGGGGGAACTGAGACCTGGACAGTGGTCTCTACCACTTGAAACTGGACACTGACCTTCTTGCTTCAAAACAAACAGGAGACTCCCTTCCTGCTTGAGGGCAAGCAGGAGACTGACTTTGAAAACTCCCAACGTTCTATCTCACTCCCTCTGCTGCAGATTACAATGTGGCTTATGTAGCTGCAACAGTTCTATTGGTGATGTCACCTCTCAGTCTCAGCTGAGACTGAGAACAGAGTGAGACAGAGTGAAACCCATTTAACTGGAGTTTCACAAGCTGCCTTCCCTGCCTACCACTAGGTCTTACTGGGATTCTAGTAACCCCGGGTAACAAGGGGTTACACTAGCTCCCCCCAAAACATCACGGTAGTAAGTGCAGCAAACACCAACATAGAGATGTCAATAAGGAGAAGGGCAGGAGTAAATGGAGAAAGTGACAAAGGCAAGAAGGACAGGGATGGGGCAAAAAGGAGTAAGGCCATCAGAAAATGGAGGGTAATGAGTACCAATGCCCGTAGTCTGGGCAACAAGCTCCCTGAACTGGTGGCCTTGATGGAAGAGGGATGCCTGGATATCGTAGCAGTCACAGAAACATGGTACACAGAAAACCATGACTGGGATGTTAACATACCAGGGTACATAACCTACAGGAGAGACAGGCAGGGGAGAAGAGGGGGAGGAGTAGCTCTCTATGTAAAGGAAGGGATAAAAGTAACTGAACAAAAGAGTAAACTGGGAGGAGAAGAGGCACTGTGGGTCACCTTGGAGACTGGAAAGGGCACCACAATCTGCAGAGGGGTTGTGTACAGATCCCCATGTCAGGGGGAGGGAATGGACAAGGATATGATAGAAGGCATTCTTAGAATGGAAAAGAAAGGGGAGATACTGTTGATGGGAGACCTGAATATGCCAGATGTTAACTGGAGCACATTTTCTGCAGCCACATCCAAGAGCAGGGCCATTCTTGATGCCCTACAGGTGGAAGGCCTCAGACAGCTAGTTTCAGAACCCACTTGTGAGGGAGCAATCTTAGACCTCGTACTCTCAAATGGTGGCAGTGAGAGGATCTCAGATCTAGAAGTGGGTTGCCATCTGGGAACAAGTGACCATCAAACAGTGTGGTTCACGTTAAACTCCACTACAGAGTCAAGCCATACAAAAGTGAGGGTACTGGACTTTAGGAGTGCTGACTTTGGCAAGATGAGAGAGTGCCTCAGAAAAGCACTAGCAAACAGGCTAGAAGGAGGTATGGAGCAACAATGGGGAATCATCAAAACTGCCATCACAGAGGCAACAAGCCTTTGTGTGAAGCAAATAAACAATTCAAAATGAAAGAAAAAGCCACTATGGTTCTCAAAAGAGGTGGCTGTGAAAGTCCGGAAGAAAAAGATAGCATTCTGGAAGCATAAGGAAACACAGAAGGAGCAGGACAGACAGCAGTACCAGTTAAGGAAGAAGGAAGCAGTGAGGGAAGTCAGAAGAGCAAAGGCCCAAACTGAGGAAAAGATAGCCAACTCAGTTAAGAAGAGGGATAAAACATTTTATAGGTACATCAGCGAGCATAGAAAGACAAAGGGAGGGATAGTGAGGCTGAATAGAATGAACGGTGGGTGGGCAGAGGGGGACAGTGAAAAAGCAAGGATACTGAAAGAATATTTCTGCTCAGTATTCACAAAAGAGGAGGGGGAAGTGCCTAATCCAATTAACAGAAGCACTCTTGATAGGGGGTCGATCCCAGTCCTTTCACAGAAGAAAGGGTTCTGCAAGAACTCCTAAAACTGAAGGTGGACAAAGCAATGGGTCCTGATGGAATTCACCCCAGAATTCTAAAAGAATTAAGGGAGGAACTAGTGAAACCATTGGCTGCTCTTTTTGATAAATCATGGGAGGATGGTGTGGTACCCGAGTACTGGAGGAAGGTGGATGTGATTCCCCTTCACAAAAGAGGGACCAAGACAGAGGCAGGAAACTATATACCTGTCAGTCTGACCTCTGTGGTGGGGAAAGTGATGGAGTCACTTCTGAAGGAAAGAATAGTTGAGTGCCTAGAGGCCAGTGGGGCACAGGACCCAAGGCAGCATGGGTTCACAGTGGGAAGGTCATGTCAGATGAATCTAATAGATTTCTTTGACTGGGTGACCAAATTAGTAGACCAGGGAGGGGCTGTGGACATGGCCTACCTAGACTTTAGCAAGACATTTGACACAGTCCCACACAAAAGATTAATAGTCAAATTAACCAGCCTGGGAGTGGGTCCCAGGGTGGTAGCCTGCAAAACATTGGCTGCACAACAGGACACAGAAGGTAATTGTAAATGGAGTCCACTCGAAGAGAGGGGTTACTAGTGGGCACCGCAGGGTTCAGTATTGGGTCCAGTCCTTTTAATGTCTTCATCAGTGACATTGCAGAGGGACTGGAAGGAAAAGTATGCCTTTTGCAGATGACACAAAGATCTGCAACAGGGTTGATACACAAGGAGGCGGAAAGGATGAGAAGGGACTTGGCAAGGTTGGAGGAATGGTCAAAAGTATGGCAGCTAGGATTCAATGCAAAGAAGTGCAAAATAATGCACCTGGGAAACAAGAACCCAGGGGAAGAATACACAATGGGGGGAGGTAGTAAGAACAACAAAAAAGGAAAGGAACCTGGGGGTAATAATCAGATAACCTTAAGGTTAGCAAGCAATGTGAGAAGGCAGCAAGGAGGGCTGGGGGTATACTGGAATGCATAGGGAGAGGCATCAGCAGCAGAAAACAGGAAGTTGTTATCCCTCTGTACAGACAGTTGGAGAGACCCCATCTGGAGTACTGTGTCCAGTTCTGGAGACCCCATCTCTGTAAGGACATAGACAGGATAGAGGCAGTCCAGAGGAGGGCAATTAAAATGGTGCAGGGTCTGCAAGAGAAGCTGTATGATGAGAGACTAAAGGAGTTTAATATGTATACCCTTGAGGAAAGAAGGGGGGACATGATAGAAACTTTAAGTACCTCAGTGGAATCAACAAAGTCCTAGAGGTAGCATCTTTCAGAAAAAGAGACATGCAAGAACAAGGGGGCACAATTTAAAGATAGAAGGGGGCGGTTCAGGGGCAATGTGAGGAAGTATTATTTCACAGAGAGGGTAGTGGATGCATGGAACAGCCTTCCTGAGGAGGTTGTGAGGTCTAAAACTGTGGGACAATTCAAGAATGCATGGGACAGACATAAGGCAATTCTTGTGGGGGGTAGGAAGAAATAGGCTGTTGATTTAACTAGGATCTGTGGCCTATCCTGTAGGTAGGGAAATGGGCAGACTAGATTGGCCAAGCGGTCCTTATCTGCTGTCAAAGTCTTTGTTTCTGTGTTTCTATGTTTCCATTTATCTACCAATTGAAATTGAACCCTTGTTGGTAACAACATTGCTACTCCCCTTCTCCTCCCTTTCTCATACAGAATGTTGCTGTGGCTGAGGTCCCAAACCCACATTTGTTTTTTTTTTGTAATTTAAAGTTTATTCATACATTTTCCACCATAAAAGGCAGCATACCAAAAAAAAACTGGTAGAGACTCATTGTTACATAGTAAAAAGATGCTGCCCCCCTCACCTCCCCTTACTGCAGTAACCCATCTCAGTGCCCGTAAATGCTGAACCTCTGATCAAAAAAACGTATAGAAGCATCAAGTCTAGTGTAGCTTTAATTTGGATCCAGAGAGATTAGTGAGTAAAAGGGATCCCAAATTCTAGCATAAACTGCCAGTCTGTTATGTAGGCTGGCTATTGCTTTTTCTGTGCACAAATTGGAAAATACTTCTCTTACCCATTTCTGGGAAGAAGGGGAGGACCTGTCTTTCCAGTGATGGAGAATTATTTTCTTAGCTGACAAGGCGACCATGGATATGTGAAATTTACGCACCTTGACTCTAATAGAAGACAGGTCCCCCAACATACATACCTCAAGGATAAAGTATTCTTGAAGGCCCAACAAGGGGTCTAATTAAGTTTGGATTGAAACCCAAAAGGTGGAGATACTTGGACAAGACCAAAGCATATGAAAGAGTGTGCCCTCATCTTGCAAACATTTATTGCACTTATTAGAGTCTAAGTAGCCCCACTTATGAAGCTTAACCGGGGAGTAATATAAGTTGTGCAATACATGATATTGCATAAGATGCAGTCTATCCTGAGAAATAAATTTATGACATGACTTCCAGAGAGAATACCAATCCAGCTGCAGATGGGGGAGAAAGTTACTCCAAAAACTTGATGGCCCAAATGGGCCCCCAATTTTTTGTGAAACAAAACCTGATATAGTTTAGAGATTACACCAGGAGGCCCAGAAAGTGGCGATACCTCGGATATCAGAGAGGAGATGCTCTGAGAGGGAGGAGTACTCCCCAGGTGATTACCAGTAAATGTCTCAGTTGCAAGACTTTGAAGTAAGAAGAAGTCGGGATGAGAAATTTCCTAACCATCTCCTCCACTGATAACCAATGCCCCTCACCATCAATAAAGGTCGAGAGCTTCCCCTCTTCGAGTTGAGGCAACCAAAGATGGGAGTTTTGATTCTTGTTAATAGTAAATGATGGAGAGTTCCAGATAGACTGGGCCAAGTCCAGGTGGGGAGAGTACTGCAAAAAAGAACATATCTGTAAGTAGACCTTTAAGGAGGTCCTTATTATGGGACAGTCTACAGCCACACTTACTTCGGATAACTTAAGGAAAAATAACTCGAGAGGACCCAGATTTTTGGCCTTAATTGCTTCCAATTCTATTTTGAGCCAAATGGGTTGCACTTCCTCTGGGCCGGGAGATACCCACCGTGAACATTTCGCAAGGTGACTAGCCCAATGATATATAGCCAGATGGGGGATTCGCAACCCCCCTTCTAGTTTTGGAGCTGCCAGCTTATGGTAAGCCAAGTGGGGATACCTGTCGGCCCAGATGAATTTAGTAAAAATACCATGAACCTTTTTGAACCAAAGTAAAGGAACAAAGGCATTGAGAAGGGACAACGGATAAAAAAATCCTAGGAAATACATTCATTTTAATTATATTAATTCAGCCCCACAGAGAGATAGGGAGTTTAGACCACCTCTATAGGTCATGTGTAATTCTCTGCAATAAAGAATCTAGGTTTTCCTTGAACCATACTAGGGGGTTATGTGAAAGTTTGATACCCAGATACTTGAAAGACCTGGGTGTCCATAGCGCCAGGGGGCTAATATCAGTCTTAAAAACTTTGTGATTTAATGGAGAAAAAAGGGTCTTACTGGGATTCAATTTATAGTTAGACAGAGCACTAAACCTTGCCACTTCACTCAATAAGGCTGGGACAGAGGAAACTGGATGGGACAGAGGTATTAGCAGATCATCAGCATATGCAGTGACTTTCACTTCATGCCACCCAATTCTCACTCCATGTATAGAATCATTATTGAGAATGCTTTGGATAAGAGGTTCCAGATATAAGTTAAATAATGAAGAGGAGAGGGGGCACCCCTGTCTAGTACCTGAGTGAAGCGAGAAAGAATGGGAAAAGGCCCCATTCACTGAAATTCTTGCTGAGGGTTTTTTTATAAAGGTCAGCAATCCAGGAGATAAACAGAGAAGCGATGTGGAAGGCCTCCAAAGTGTGGAACAAGAAATTCCAGTTCACATGGTCGAATGCCTTCTTGCCATCCAAGGAGACCAAGCCTGCAGGGAACTCCGCATCCCTGGTAGCCAAGAAGACATGCGACAAAGTGTGTAAATGATCGGAAGATGAGCGCTCTTTCACGAATCCAACTTGATTTGTATCTATTAACCCGGGAAGAACCAGTGCCAACCTGTTGGCCAGTATTTTGGAGAGAATCTTAACAACCTGGTTTAAAAGAGAGATGGGTCTATAACTTTGAACCTTATTGAGGTCTTTATCAGGTTTGGGAAGGAGACCAATCAGGGCCTCATAGAGATATGGATCTGTCTCCTCCCTAGATAGGATTTGTTGAAATAAATGACCAAGTATTGGTACAAGAAGGTCTCAAAAGACCTTGTAAAATAAAGCAGAAAATCCATCTGGACCTTGGGACCTTATCGGCAGGCAGTTCACTAATAACCTTAGCAATCTCCTCCTAAGAAATAGAGACAACCAGGGTTTCACCACACCTGTCAGGAAGAAGAGGCAAGTGAGAATCTCTTGGGTAACCTTGTATATCTTCAGGGCAGGGAGGGTGCTCCATGTCTCTCTATACAGTTTAGAATAATAAGCAGCAAATTCTTGAGCTATTTCAGTAGGAGACACCTTTAGAGATCCGTCTGCCACTAACCTGATAGGCGGGATAAATCTCTTTGATTCCTGTTGTTTAATACGCAATGCCAGTAAACGTCCCGCTTTTTCCCCCGATCGGTGTATTTAGCTCTGGTACGAATAATAGCTAGTTCTGCTCTCTCTTGAAGTAACCCCAGATATTTATCCATTAATTTCAGGAGTTTCTGAGTATCCTCATCTAGGGGATTAGCCCGAAGGTTAGCTTCCAGAAATCTGATATGAGATAATAAGGATTTAAGCTCTTCCTCCCACTCTCTTTTCCTACCAACCGCCATGATAATCAGTATCCCTTTTATGAAGGCTTTAAAGGCCCCCCACAAGATATCCGGTTTTATGCCATCTAAAGGGTTTAGAGAAAAAAATATTCTATCTATTTTTTCCCTAATAAGTTTGCAATATTTAACATCTTTAAGGAGTTGATCATTGAGCTTCCATCTAGTTTCCCTATTAAATGAATTGAGCAGTACCAAATTGCACACCACTAGAGAGTGGTCGGAAATTGGGCCAGGTTGAATCAAGGAGGTCTTCACCCCGTGCAGGAGGCACTGAGAAATAAGTAAATAGTCAATGCGGGACTGCGAGCCATGTGCCATGGACCTATAGGTAAACTCCCTAGAATCAGGATGTAATCCAAGCCAGACGTCACAGAGCCCACATTGATCTAATAAATCCCTGAATGCCTTCTGCCCAGGGGTAGCCCCACCTAGGCCACTGCCCAGTCTGTCTAAATGAGAATCAAGTACTTGATTGAAATCTCCCCCTAAAATAATTTTAATGGGAATCATTGGGAGAATGATAGATATAAGCCTCATAAAAAATCTGGGGTCATCCAGATAAGGGCCATAAACACAGCCCAGTAGTATTGGGACAGATCAGAGGGTACCTTTGACCTGAATAAACCTGCCCTCGGTATCTTTGATCACTTGAGTAGGAGAGAATGGGATACTCCTGTTAATCATGAGCATGACCCCACAGCTATTTGTGGTGCATTAGTCACTATAAATCAATCCCACTTGTTGCTTCCTTAATTGCAATGCTTCCCCTTCTAATAAATGGGTTTCTTGAAAAAAAGTTATCTGTGAACTGAGCAGACTTAGATGTTTGAGAACCTGATATTGCTTATGTTGCTTTCTGACCCCCTTAACATTACAAGACATGAATGTTAACTCACTCACCATCCAGAAGAGATATTAAGCTGAAATAATTATACTCAGCAGACGAGATACAAATCCCCTTTACATGTATCCCCAGGGTTACTGCAGTAAAACCCACCCTCTTCCCTAGCCCCCCCAGAAGTAGAAACCACCCATCCCCTCAACCCCCACCCTCCAACCATGCCCCAGCCCCCACACTTCCCCAAACTGTCACAAGCAACGCTCAGCACAGTACTGGTTCTAATCCTCTACTCCCGCCCCCGATAATGAACCTTGAAATTTAGCACTGTTACACACAGATCACAGCCTTCAGAGATCAAGCCCTGTCAGTTATACCCCCAACAAAGGAGAATAGTCCTGGGCCTTCTCCTCAGTCCAGCCAAAGCATGGATATGAAAACAAAATTGACATGGGGGGGCTATAATAAGGCCATCTTGTCACCCACACATTCGTGATAACCCAGATTAAGATCAGAGGTGCCAGGTGAGCCACCAGAAACTGGGACCAGATCAGCAACACCTGGAGGGAAAAATGCCCCAGCTCATGTTAAGAGTGAGGATTAAAATGGGAAAAGCTGAAATCGTATGACCGGAGGAGAAGGCATAAAAGCTACCTTTACCCACTACCAGTCAGTATCTGGTAAACAGAGCCTCCCAGAAAGATTGCGATTGCTGCATCCCAGCAAAGTAGTGCCTCTGCTAAATCCTTCATGAGTAGAGTTTCCCCGCAGGTCCCCAGAGGTTGGAATGCCCTCTAGTGGTCAATTCCCTGGCCCAACCAAATGAAGAGCAAGATGGAGAGAGCCCAGTACCATCCCAGTAACAGCCCAGAAGGAAAAAATGAGAAACTAGCCCACAACCAAACTGGGCTTTTTCAACCCCCAACAAAAATAGCCGCCAAAAACCTGGCTCACAACCCCACCCCAAGAAGGCCCCATACTCCAGTGTCCATTGCATCAGACCATCATGGGCCCATTATGAGACGGAAAGAAAAGAAAAGTCGAGGCAGTCTGCAGTGATCCCCAAAGTCCACTGCAACATATGCAGTCACCCAGGTCTTCACATTCCTGAAATTTCTCTAATGAAAAAAAAGCAAAAGTATGAGTTCTTGACTCCGTTCGATACTCTATACTATGTCACCACCATTCAAGGGTCCTTAAAGAGATCTAGCAGCATGGACTTAAGACTCCTCAAAGTTTCTTCGGGGTCTTCATAGCTTTTCCAGGATCCATTAGTTGAAATCTGTAGTCTTGCCGAATAACTCATTCTGAACTTCAGGCCTGCAGCAATTAGTTTAGAAACAATAGGGTGGAACGCCTTGCGTTTCATGTTGTCCGAGATGGGTAGATCTTGTGAGATTCTCAGCTTTATATGTTCCCAGCGAACCTCTTGCAAAGCTCGCACTTTTTGTAGGAAATGTTGTTTCTCTAAATAATTCAGGAACCGGCGCACAATAGGCCGGGGGGTTTCTAAGGGGGTGGCTTAGGCTGTAAAGCCTAGTGAGCATGCTCTCTAATGTAGCCAGAGCCAAATGGGGATGGGCCAGCCACCCACTCAACCAATTTCTGAATAAATGCCACAACATTTTGGCCTTCCTCTCCCTCCGGTAAACAGAGAACCACTACATTATTTCTTCGGCTCTGACCCTCTAGGTCCTCGAGCTTGGCTTCAAAATGAGACTTCCTGCCCCTTTGACCTTTAATATACATGCCAGAAATAAGACATGACGATATGTGTGTTATGGCCTTATAAAAGCATGCCCCAGGTCCGTTATGAGGCACTTACGCCGACTGCCTTTAGCACCTGGGAAGTGATCTTATAATGCCGTAATACACACCTTGGAGTGTCTTATTGCACTCATAAAATGGGCCCTATTAAGGTACTATTTAAGAAAAAAAACAAGGAATAAAAAAATGCAAAAACTTTTTAAAACTTGAGGTTTTAATGTCTGAAGGAGTAAAATAGTCCCTGTATTGAGGTCATTTCTGAATTATTTGATAGGCACTATAGGGCGTTTAGGGTGGTATCTCCCCCATTACACAGAAACGCACACACACATGGAGACTACTGAGGTTGTCTTCCAACGGTCATTTGATTTTAGTCTGTCATAATAGGGTGTCTCTGGTGCTTAACAATGTGCCCGTTTTTGACAGTCAGTGTTTGATTTTGATGGCCAGTACATTTAGAATTATTGCAACTACAAGCCCATTTCCTGAAGGGTGCCTCGGAGTGGACAGAGAAGCCATTGTGAGAACCAGCGGCTGCTCATTAAGAGTGAGCATGTCCCTTGCTGGCCACCGTAGATGCTGGTTATACTTGTTTGAAAATTTGGCCGCCCGCTCGCTGTGCTCGTCTGCTGTAGTAATGAAAAGTTTGTCCATATGTTTTTTAATGTCACTAATTGGCAGATGAAACAGTCTGTGGAAGAACAAGTCTGTTGATTCAGTTTGAGGACGCATTCGTGCAGTACGCGCATCTGCTAATTTCATTGTGGTGTTTTCTGAGGTATTGGTAACGCTTGAAACGCCGCACTGTAACTGCCGCTTTGTGATAGTTCAACTGTTCAGCAAAGTGGTTTGGGCAGTGTGGGCTCAGTAATTTCTAGGTGTGGCAGGGCTATCAGTTGGTATGTATTGCAGGTTGGCATGATATGGCTGTATAAGGACACAGGTAAGACTGCTGATTAGCCAATCAGGATTTAGAATTTTTTGTGCCCATTTTATAATCCTGTATAAACCCCATGGACAAACCAACTAATTCTTATTTTCATCACTATTTGAAGTTTATGTGTGTTCTGCCCACAAGCATCTTTAGTCATCTTTAGTCGGGGTTTCCTGTTTGAATCATAGTCTCAATACATATGAGTATCTTGTCCCAAGCATTAACTCCTGGTGAAAGAAACATTTAAAAGGTATAAACAATAACAAGCTCAGTTCAACTACTCAGTTTTACTGCTACATATCCTTTTGGGACTTTTTAAAATTTAGACCCATATTCTGAGGGTCCCCATAACATCCGCCATATGCTAGCCTGCAGCAGCCGACTTTCTCCCTTTGTGGTTGGAAAAATACCTGCCAAAATGTTCAGCCTTGTGAATTAACTGGCTCCTTTATCAAGTGTTCCTTATCCTGCACAAGCAATCCCAGCCATTTCAGTGCCTCTCTCACTGACTGTAGAGCAGACACACCCTGTCCCACTGTGTAACAGCAATCCAGCCTTGAGAGGCATCAGATCACCTGAAATTCCGTTCCACATCTTGAGTGGGCAGTTTAATCCCCTGCAGTCTTAGAGCCTCCAGGGCCTGTGCCATCATGTGATATACTCTAGGCCCATCTTGCCAGAAGATCTGGAGCTTGGCAGGAAAGGGCATCTGAAATCTTAGCCTTTGTTCTCTCAGAACTCTCAGGATCAGGAAGTATTGTTGGTGTGCTTGCTGTATTTCTGGAGCACAGTCCTGATCGAAATATAGTTTGGATCCCAGGTATTTGACTTCCTTTTGTGCCCAAGCCCTTTTGAAGAATGTCTTCTTTTGTTTTGAAGCTTTTAAACTTCATAAGGACAGAGTGTGGGCGAGCTGTCAGGTCAGTGGGCTTTTGTACTAGGGAGCAATAAGCTCTTTCAATTACTAGATTATACGTGGGAGGCAAATTCAGAACATCCTTTAAGAGATTTTCCCTCTGCTGGACTATACATTCTTAAATGATCTCTTCTTGAATGTCTCTAAGTCCAGGCACTTTGCTTGAATCACTACTAAGTGTTGGTAAAGCACTTCCATTGCCTGGGTTATCAGGATGTTCTTGACTTCTGTGGCCAAATCCGCTGCTCAGCCTGATCAAGCCTCCGCTCCACTTTAGTAAATTTGTTGTGAAATATTTCTAAAATCTATTTTATTCTCCACCCTGGAACTCCTTACTTCAGACAGTAATGTTTCAAATCTGGAGTAGGAAAGGTGCTTGGACTCCCCCTCAGTGTCATAGTCCATCTCGCTCTTGCTGTTTAAAGATGGTGATCAGCTGCAGCTGGAGAGCTCACAGGGTGATCCTCCCACGTCATGGCTCAGTGTGTTAATTTTCTTTCTTTCTGGTGCTCCTCTCTTGCGTTTGTCCTCTACCTGACATTTTCTCAACTTTTAATGAAGATCTCTGACAATTGTGAGGACTTTTCTGATAGTATTGGGGCCGAAGCTAGTGGCTCAAGCTGCCATCCAATCCACGGCAGAACTGGAATTCTACTGATAGAGAACTTTATGCTTGCTGAAACCTGGCACAAGAGCTCTCAATTACTTCCAGGGATGAGATCCTACCCATACGAGCGGTGTTGCTTAATCCAGGATCTCCTGGCTTCTTTTGGGGAACTTTCCAGCTGGATGGTGGAGTGCTTCTGTTTCCCTTCTCCTGCTCTGGCTTTCAGCTACTAGCAGCAGTATGACATATGGGCCCCCCCACAGTTGCCCTTTCAAACATGTGAACTGTTAGTATGTTAGTGCGTATTGTCAGCTTGAATGTGTGCATGATCAAATTCATGACAACCCATGGAGAGGCTGAATTTATGGATACCATCATTTTCTGGTTATGGAGAGGATCTATCTGGCCATCCCACTTCATATTTTTGCAGCCGGAGCTTCATCTTCCACCAGTTGAACTTTCAGGTATGATAATTTGAATTCTTTCCTGCTGGGAATTTCTACACTTATATGTTGGCGTCAGAGTATTTTTCAGTTGTAGCTGCTTTCCTTTTGGGTGCGATTCCTGAGAGTCCTGTCTGGTAAAAGGTATGTAGGACCTCTTCTGTTTTGTTCTTGATTTGGCCCTGTCAGACTTCCTAAATACCCTGACTTTTCTGGATCTCACCAGCAAGCTACTCTCATGGGTTTATTCTTGTTTCAAGGCTTGTCAAGCTGCCTATGGCCCCAGAGAGCAAACATTGTTCCTTTCCTTTTGAACTGAAGGATGACTTCAACCTGATATCTCTGAAATTAGTCTCCAAATGGAACAGTATTCAATGCACATTTAATTGTGGGCAGATTGCCCCCTTACTTCTTCTTCTTTGTTTCTGTGGTCTTTTTTAATATACTTGACTCAAAGGGCCAGTAACTCAAGATTTACATATACCACAAGCAGCAGAGATGATGGATTATGCAGTCTCCAGACTTGATTAATTATTGCCTCTGGTTATTTTTCTTATTTGTTTGTTAAATCAACTGTTTGTATTTTTTACTTGTTACTTAGCCACTAGTATAACCTATTTACTCTTTTTGAGTGGGGGGTGGTGAGCGCCGAGTTTCTTAGGGATAGCAATCATAAACTGGTCATTGGGTGGGGAACCCTTTGCTTTTCAGTACGAAAATCTTGTTAATCTTTGGGTATTGGGTTTTGTGTTTTCAGTGGTTGCAAAAGGTTCAGGGGTTATATTGGGGTGGATTGTTTGTAGTATAGTGAGGGGATTAGTTTTTTGGGCATGTGGTTTTATCTTTACTGATCCTTTTTCTGGTTCTAAGGGGTGGAAGGAGATGGGGCTTTGGGGTGCATAGCATTTGTACAGTTTGGGGCTATAAGAGGGTGTTTTTGTGGGCTGGATGGGATGGGGATTTGGGTCATATCCCTTTTTTTGCTATTGCATGTCTATACATGGGAGTTGGGGGCTTTTGAGGAGTGGGGATGCGGGTGGGTAGTTTCTTGTTTTGACTTGGTTAATCTGGTCTTTGGTATGCCACTTATATGGGGATTGTTGTTGGATGTTTGGAGAGAGAGTGGGGGGTGGGGAGTTGAGGTTTTTCTCCTGGGACTGGCTGTTATCATATCTGGGTTCTTGGGTCCCTGTTGTGGGGCTTGTTCATCTTCCCAACTCCCTCTATCTTTTACAGTACATTATGGCACACAATATTAAGTATTGCTTGTGGAACATAAGAGGCCCAGTCCCCAACAAAACGTACTAATGTACTGTTACACCATCATAAGTTGCAGGTGAATGTGGCCTTTCTTCAAGAAACCCATCTTCCCCAGCCCAGGTTTGGTTGTTAAGGCACTCCTAGTTGGGCAAGTGCTGGGTTCAGGGACAGACACTTGTAAGAGAGGTGTGACTATTTTGGTGTCCAGGTCTATCCCATTCTGCATCCTCCAAGATGTGACTGATCCTCAGGCCAGATACATCTTCTTCAGGGCTCTACTGGGACATCTGGAGGTGATTTGGGGATCCTTTTATGGACCTAATATCGAAGACCCTTCCTTTATTTCCCCAACTCATCTCCATATTGTTCCCATGGGCCTCTCTCCCCATGATTCTCACTGGGAACTTGAATTTGGTTTTAGATAATAACCTGGACAGAATCATGAGATGTGGTCAAGCACTGACCCTGAGCCAACTTGCCCTGCAGGATCTTATAGATTCTTTAAGGCTTGTGAACCCTTTGAGGCTTTACACCTGGTCACAAAAGAATATTCATTTCACTCTGTTACACATACTTCTTTCTCCTGCATTGACTTTTTTCTACTAAGCATTGAAGCACTGCCAGGTGTTGTTCTGAGTCATTGTGGGGCCAAGGTGGTGTCCGACCATCACCCAGATGTGCTGCAGGTTAACCTTGCTCCTTCTTTGGTACGAGATATAACATTGCACTTGAACAGTCAGTTACTGAGACTCCCTGAGTTGGTTGAACGGCTACAAAACTTTATCTCTGAAATTTTCACTCTCTGTTCACCCACAATGCCAAAGCTTGACATCCTTTGGAGCTCATTTAAATGCGCCCTTCAGGGTGAAATTATTCAGCTGGTTACCAGATGGAAGAGAGTGCTACTCCTGACCTCCTACTCTCTATTGTTGCAGATTAGAGTGACCGAATGGGAAAATTCCGATGCTTCCCCGCAGTCAGAATGGGAACATCCTGAGGCTTTTCTGGCCCAGTATGATACCTTGTTTGGAGACAGAGCTGAAAACCTCCTTTTAAGGACTATAGCCAAGTATTTTGACCAAGATGAGAAAGCCAAAAAATTCCTCGCTCTGCATCTGGCACTCAACAAGTGGACAGGATTTTTCTGTCCCTCAGGTCAGATTCCAGTCACCCATTCACCTTATCTAGAGATATAGTCTCACAAGTTCATGATTTTTACCACTCTTTATATGCTGCTTCTTTAGATCCCTTTGATATTTCCCTTTTTGACACCTTTCTTCAGGATTTGGACCTGCCTTCACTGGGTAATGCTCAGCCTGAACTGTTAAAAGCTCCCTTGATACTATCGGAGGTTTACATGGCAATAGACTCCTTAGCCCCTGATAAGTCCCCTGGTCTGGATGACTTTTCTTCAAATTTTTATAGGAAATTAAAAAAAATGTTTATAGCCACACCTTCTGGACTTGTTCCAGTTTGTCTTTTCACAAGGTCTCTCAGATTTTTCACTTATGGCAGCTATTATAGTGGTCCTGCCTAAACCAGATTGGGATCACCTATAGGTCTCTAATTATAGACCCATATCTTTAATTTATGTTGATTTAAACATTCTAGCTAAAATCCTGGCCACTAGGTTAAATTCTGTCTGGGACTGTCTCCTCAGTAGGAAGCAGGTGGGATTTGTGTCAGGTAGGCTGTCTGCTGACCATCTTTGAAAACTCCGGCATTCTTATCTCCACATCCAGAACCTTTCCCATACCATCAGTTTTGGATTTTCTGGATATGGAAAGGGCATTTAAGAGTCTCCTGGGACTACTTGTTCCACTTGCTCCCTAGATATGGTTTCCCCTCCTGAATTCATTCATTGGATTAAGGTGCTCTTCACTTGTCCCTCAGCATGCATTCTTTGTAATGGGGTCTTATCTGACTCATTCCCCTTGCAGCAAGGAACACTTCAAGGCTATCCCTTATCCCCATTTCTTAATTAACCTATATTTTGAACCATTGATCAGGAAAATGAATCTGTCCCCTCAAGTTCATGGTATTCCCTTGGGCACACCGCACTATAAACTGTCAGTTTATGCAGCTGATTTTCTTCTCCATGTTATGTCCCCCTTCCATTTCATTTCCAGCTGTTTTGGACGTTATAACCCAGTTTGGAACTATTTCTAATTACAAGCTGAACCAATTCAAAATAGAGGCCATGCCTTTAAATGTTGTTACTACTAGGATTAGTGTGGAACACCTTGGCTTCTTTGGGTCAAGGACAACCTTAGATACTTGGGAATCTATCTTAGCACTGATCAATTCAAATTGAAGCAATATAATCTGGACCATTTTCTTAACCAAATTCAAATTGACCCAGATCGCTGATCCTTATTGCCCTTGTCTCAGTGATGCTGTTTGAATATCCTTAAAATGAATGTTCTCCCATGGCTATTATATCCTCTCATGATGCTTAAGCTGGATCTGCCCAAGACTTGATTTCTTCATATCAATAGACTTTTCTCTAAATTCCTGTGGCAGGGGAATCCCCCTTGGAGGGCTCTTGTTACGCTTATGAGAACAAGAGTGGCTGGTGGTTTAAAGGTCCCCAATGTCTACCTTTATTATTTGGCCATCCACTGCTCCCGTTATTTTTTATGGTGTGGCCCTGCCTTAAGAGTGCCAGAACCCATTTATGTTCCCCACTGGCTGGATATTTTGGATGAGAAGTTAAACTGAGGTCCCATCTGCCTGGATTGGTGGTAGTTCAGGTGGATGTTAAAGATCCCATGGCACTTCTTGAATAGAGTAAGGGAATTTAGTTTATTCAAAAAATCATACATAGCTTTGAAACAAAAATATTACACATAACAAAATTCAATACAGAAAACTAAAATAGTAACATCACATTCGTTTCTTTCTTTTTCCCCTGAAAAAAATCCTCTTAAATTTCTATTCCTATCTCATATTTAAGTAACTGGAAAATCATTACTGGTTACCCAAGGTAAATTTTTCCATAATCTAAGAACCAAACATTTATTTGCAGATGTCAATTCATTGTAATAAATATCTGGAATATCTTTTAAAGTCTTCCCCTGCAATTCCATATGAGACACTGTCTCTTGCTGAAATGTAAAAAGACACTTCGTATTCCAGATATAGATTTAAAAACAGCAAAAATAATGTTTAACATACTTTTTTGCCATTTATCTTGATAAGCTGCATATCTACCATATATTAAAATCTCATAATTTATCAAAGAAAAGAGTTCTGCCCCCCCCCCCCAATAATTAGCTACAAAATCCCAAAATGTTTTTATATAGGAGCATGAAAAAACAAATGTTCACATTTCCTGTTGATTAATGCATTGTAATCTAGAACATATCCTCTCCGCTATAATTTTGTGTTTTTGATTTGCTTTAATATTAAGCCATTCATGACAGCATAACCATAGAACATCTTTATATTTCTGAGGAACCCTCTTATCTACTGTTAAAGATTGCAAGGAAGAAATACATTCCAAAGGACATTTAGGGAAAATCACATGTTCTGAAAGATATGTTTCTATGACATACATATATATATATATATTTATTTTTGATTTAATAAAAACCCGCACACTTGAAATATGCCACACTTTCCTTTTTATAAGTACTTCTCTTAAATACAGAGGTTTTGTAAGGTAAGAATTAATTACTTTCAGAGTTCCTACTTCCCATGCTCTGTACCATTTTTATACATTAGAGAAAAAAATAGTGGTCCAGATTTTCCCTAAATTACCAATTATGGGCCTGATATTAGTAAACATAAATTGGTAGAAAAACACTATGGGATTCACCATATTTAGCCCTCCCACTCTTATGGGTAAGTAAAATATGTTTTTTTTATAGGATTTAGTCTGCTCCCCCAAATGGCTTGACAAAATAACCTTAAGATTGCAGTTTCTTTGACCTTTAGGTGGAGGAAATATATTACTTAAGAAAATAAATAATGGTAAAAGATATGTTTTAATCAAATAAACCCTCTTGATTTTACTAATGGTTCACTTATTCAGTCTCTTAACCATTAAAGTACCTTGCTGGATTTTTTTGTCCCAATTTAAACAATCCAATTGAGCTGATGCTAACAACATTTTATATATATATATATATATATGTATGTATGTATGTATGTATGTATGTATGTATGTATGTATACCTGCTCCTTAAATAAGTTCTTTTTCCCTAATTCCTTACCTACACTTTTATCCATATTTAGAACAGACCCTGAAATAGTCCCATACCTATATTGCTTTTTCTGCAGACTCAGAATTATTCAAAAATAAGCAGATGTTGTCTGCATATGCCATTCCTGGAAAAGGAACTTTATACTGAAAAACTTGGATGGGGTGATATCTGGTGCTTCATTTAAATATCTTAATAATGGGTCAATAGCAAACACATATAAATGAGGGCTAATTGGACAACCCTGTCTGACCCCTTTCCCACTGTAACCATAATGGTAAAAGATAGGTTTTTGGGATATATATACAATGACTGGGATATGTCTGTAACAGGGTATAGGTTATTTTGTAGGGACAGGGTGATTGGGAAAGGAGGGTGTGTGTGGCACTATATGTGAAGGAAGGACTGAAGTGTGTAAGGGAGGAAGGGGAGGAGGGTAGTACAGAGTCACTTTGGATGCAAATCCAGGATTCCAAGAATAGAATTCTTAGAATGGGAGTGGTGTACAGGCTGCCATCTCAGGTGGAGGAGTTAGACAGGGAACTAGCAGGACAGATCAGGAGGACCTGTGAGAAGGGAAGTGTGGTGATTGTGGGGGACTTCAACATGCCAGGAGTGGACTGGAGTACCCCAACAACCAGGAACAGAATGGAGCAGGTACTGCTGGATGCCTTCCAGGACAGCTTCCTACTGCAAATGGTTAGTGAATCAACCAGGTTAGGGAATACCCTCGACCTTGTGCTGGCAAATGGGGACTTTGTGAGAGAACTTACAGTGGAGGAACTGCTGTCAGGAAGTGACCACCACTATGTATGGCTCACATTGGATATGGGCAAGGAAGGAGTGGAATCTGGCACAAGAATGCTGGACTTCAGGAGGGCTGACTTTGGGAGGATGGGGGAAGTGGTAAAAGGGTACCTGGACAGAATTCAATCTAGTATGGACACTAACCAGAGGTGGGAGCTCATAAAGCTGGGGATAGTGGAGGCAACCAAAACCTGCTGCAAGGCCCACAGCAAGAAGGCTAGGGCTAAGAAACTGAGCTGGTTGGAGCAAGGAGATCATGGAAAAGGTAAGGCAGAAAAAGAGCTGCCTTTAGGAAGTACAAGAAAACAGGGAGGGGGAAGGACAGGGAAGAGTACTTGATGGAATCGAAGGAAGTGACAAGGGCAGTAAGGGGAGCCAAGGCATCTACGGAACTCAGGCTGGCACAAGACATTAAGAAGGGGGAGAAGGACTTCTTTAGGTACATCAGGGAGAAAAGGAGCTGTAAGGACCACATAGTAAGGATTAGGAAGGAGGGGGATGGGTGGAAGCAGGGTGCTATGAGGCAGAAGCACTAAATGAGCACTTCTGCTCAGTACTTACTAAAGAGAAGAGGGGGCTGACACCCAAGGGGGGGGAGAAAAGGCAGAAAAAGGGGAGGAGGGGGAGACAGATGGGGAAATCATAGAGGGGAGAGATCAGGAGGGTTTGAAGACACTGAAGGTGGACAAGGCACCAGGCCCAGATGGCATCCACCCAGGGTACAGAAGGAGCTGGCAAAGATCCTTGCAGGGCCTATGGCAGACCTATTTAATGCCTTACTACATTCGGGGTGTGTACCTCAGGACTGGTGGATGGCTCATGTGGTGCCCCTCCACAAGAGTGGCCCTAAGGATGAACCAGGAAACTACAGACCTGTGAGCCTCACATCGATCATGGGTAAGATAATGGAGACTATCCTGAAGGAGAGGCTGGTGGCCCTCCTAGAAGCCAAAGGACTACAGGTCAGCAGAAAGCATGGCTTCATGCAGGGCAGATCCTGCCAAACCAACCTGGTGGAGTTCTATGACTGGATAACTAGGCAACTGAACTGGGGCCATGCAATGGATGTCCTGTATCTGGACTTCAGTAAGGCATTTGACTTGGTGGCACATGGAAGGCTGGGAAGTAAGTTAGCAGGCACAGGGAAAGGTGCATAGCTGGTTGGATGAGTAGGGAACTGGCTTCAGGGAAGGCAACAGAGGGTGGTGGTGGTGGGTGGGGAGCTCTCACACCCAAGGGTAGTGACAAGCGGTGTTCCACAGGGCTCGGTATTGGGACAAGTGTTGTTTGGGATATTCATTGTAGACATATCGTTGGAAATCAAGAGCAAGATCAGTCTGTTTGCTGATACCAAGGTAGGAGCAGTGATGGATGAACTAGGGGGATGGCAGGGGTTGAAGGATGATCTGGCAAAGCTTGAAACCTGGTCAGACACCTGGTGACTGGGGTTTAATGCCGAAAAGTGCAAGGTGCTGCATTTTTGGATAAAGAACCCAAGGAGGAGTTACCAGTTGGGGGGAGTGCAGCTAGCCCAGAGAGAGGAGGAGGAGAAGGATCTGGGGGTGCTCATAACAAGGTCAATGAACAACTCTGCACAATGTAGGAAGGCAACTGCAAAATCCAACAAAATGATGGGTTGCATTGCAAGGGGTATATCTTCGAGGAGGGAGGAGGTGATTCTGCCACTGTACAGGTCATTAGTTAGACCTCACCTGGAGTACTGCGTGCAGTACTGGTGCCCATATCTGAAGAGGGACATTAAGTTCCTGGAGGGGGTGCAGAGAAGGGTGACAAAAATGATCAAGGGGCTGGGGGACTTATCATACGAGAGGAGGCTGAAGGAGTTGAACATGTACTTGCTGAAAGAGAGGAGGGATGGGGGACATGATTGAAACCTTTAAGTACATGAAAGGAATAATCAAGACAGGTATAGAGGGGCTGTTCAAAGTAAGGAAGGGGAGGGACACTAGGGGCCATGATATGAGACTGGAAGGAGGAAGGTTTGGGAGGGAGATAAGGAGACACTTTTTTACAGAGAGGGTGGTGCCTGGGTGGAATGCGTTACCTGCAGAAGTGGTATCCAGTAGAACAGTGGACTGCTTCAAAAGGGGATGGGACAGGACAAGGGGAAGGGTGGAAGGGAGGGGCAGCTGCAGAAGAAGGGGTGCTAGCTGCACATTCGAGCAGACTTGATAGACCTCTAGGTCTTTATCTGCTGGCAAATTTCAAATGTTTGTATGTTCGTATGTTCATACGACCACAAACCCCGTTAATTTGTGGAATGACTACTACATGTTTATGTAACGTTTTCAGCCAAATAATAAAAGTTTCTGGAATACCATATTGATGTAAGGTAAAAAAAAAAAAAAATCATGCCTATGAGAATTAAAAGCCCTTTGCTGTTCAAGTGACAAAATATAGCCATCCAGACCATTATAATTATCAATTTCTTTGACTTCCCTTAATAAAATAGGTTGATCCATTATTGACTAGTTAGGAACAGTGCATGATTGAGCTGTTATTAAATATGGGGCTAATGTCAATAAACGTTTATTTAGAATTTTTGTTAGGATTTTAAAATCCACATTAAGGAGACTAATGGGGTGTCAATTAGTCAAAAGTTTTTTTGTATTCTTTTTTATGTAAAAAGATAAGGATCCCTGCTACCATGTCTAAAGGTAGATTATTGTCTTTTAATAAATAATTATCCACTTGTGCCAATTCTGATACAATTGCTGCACCTAAAAATGTATATAATTCCATGATAAACCCATCTTTCCTAGGTGCCTTTCCCATTTTTATGGTGGAAATGGCTTCTTCAATTTCACTAGATAGAATCTCTGATGACCTCAAGGTAGGGAAACAGTGTGACAAGGCAGCAGGTAAAGCAAATAGGATGCTGGGATGTATAGGCAGGGGCATTACCAGCAGGAAAAGGGAGGTCATAATTCCGCTATACAAGACACTAGTGAGGCCCCACCTGGAGTACAGTGTACAGTTCTGGAGACCATACCTACGTAAGGACATAGACAGGGTAGAGAAGGTTCAGAGGAGGGCAACAAAGATGGTGCATGGGTTGCATCACAAGTCCTATGAAGACAGGTTGAAGGAACTGAACATGTACTCCCTGGAGGAGAGGAGGAGAGAGAGGGATATGATAGAGACATACAAGTATCTTACAGGGAGGAACAGGTGCAGAAAAACACTATTTTTAAGCGAAAAGATGTTCCAGGACTAGAGGGCATGGGATGAAGTTAGAGGGAGGACGATTCAGAGGAAACATGAGAAAGAATTTTCACAGAACGGGTGGTGGACAAGTGGAACACCCTGCCAGAGGAAGTGGTGGGGGCTGAAACAATCACGGGATTTAAGAATGCATGGGATAGACATACAGGAATTCTGGAGGTCAGGGGTAAGGTACAACAGACTTCTAGGAAAACAAACTGAACTTACAAGCTCAAATGGGTAGACTGGGTGGGCCATAGGCCCTTATCTGCCGACACTCTCTATGTATCTATGTATCTATGTAATTGGTACAGTAAGGTTTTGCAATAAGTCAACTGGACAGTCTGGAATTCCAAAATTTTGAAAAAAGGAAGGCATCACTGAAGTAGCAGTGCATCCCTCTTGAAACGAAAGTTTAGTATAGTTAGCCACTGTATCTAAGATACCTTGATTTGTGGTTTGCAGAACATTATTACAATCATACACTGCCTGCATAGTTTTTTTTTTTTTTACCTTTTCCCTTCAACTTAAAAAAGATCATATTATATCCGATTTTGCTTGAGTGCCAAAAGTTTGTTGCATTTCCAGTGTAACAGTTTGTTTAATATGGTATTCATGCATTTTCTGTTTAGTGACTTGAACTTGTGCTGAATAATCATGTTTTGTAGTTTGGGCTAAAGCCATTAGTTGCTGTAAATGTTTCCTAGTCTGCTGATAGCAAACATATTCTTCATTTCTATTAGCTTTACTTAAAGACAATAATAAAGTCCTTAAGTCTATTTTAGTATCTTCCCACCATAATGAAGGATCTTCGTAGAATTCAAACAGAGTTTTCCTACTTTTAATAAAATATAGAATCTGGTATTTAATTCCCTATTTCTGCAAAAGGGATGAATTACATTTCAATAACCCAGGACCATAACCCAGTTTAAGAGGGCCCAGGACCACATATAATTCTTTATGGTTCGAGTATTCTATTGCAGTCACTTTAGTAGACTAAATCCATAAATCTTTAGACAAAAAGAAAAAATCAATACGAGTAGCCAGATTACCTTTTTGAAAAGTAGGTTCTATCCATTTGGTTTTTAAAAGACATATCACAAAAAATATTTTTTGTAGTAGTATTCTGGCCTCTGTCCTTACTTGTCAAGCCACAATTAAAATCACCCCCCAAACAACATTTTCTGAAGAAAAAAGATAAGGTTTTATTTGACCAAAAACTTCTATCTGTTTTCTTCTGTGGTGCACATATATTGATCAACCTATTGTAATTGTTTATTAGCTTAATATCTAAAATTAACACCCACCCTGGAATGAACTCTATTATTTTCAAAACCTGCACATCAGAATAATGAACGAGAATACCTACCCCAGAATACTCCTCCAATCCCATAGACCAATAGGAAACACCAGTATACCATTCTTTCATGGCCCTTGATACTTCTGCTACAGTGTGCAGTCTGGTGTCTTGTAAAAAAATATCTGCCTTATTTTGTTGCAGATGTGAAAAAAAAGAAAACCTTTCTTTTACCATTATTCTTGATACTTTTAACATTAACAGTAACCAAAGTCAGGGCAGAGCCATGGAAAGGAAAAAAAATACTGGAAAGGAATTCATCCCACCTAAGGTGGTCTAGTCCTGCTGTTTCTACCTTCCATTCCTAATTTCTTTTGGGATTTTTTTAACTTCCCTTTAGGCTTAGTACTGTGAAGGTTTTCTGATTCACTAGTATCAGGCTCAGAGGAGACTTCAGGTTGTCCAGAATCCAAGGAGGAACCCTCTGAATCATCCCCTGAACGCTTACTTAAAGGCTGACATTCATTTGATGTAAATGCGACTGAAATGTTAGGCATTTTTGATACAGGTTGCTGCCATGCCTGCCTTCATCTGGTGGAAAATCTTCTTTGGGCTCAATTTCACTGAAAGCTGGTTCTGGGGGTTGAGGTGGAGGCATAATAACAGTGTCTGCCATCTCCTTTGTCTGACCTTCAATCACTTCCTTCATATCCTTTGCGACATCCATCTCTGGTACTGGGGATCCCTCTTCTAAGGATACCACAAGGCCTGGAATTGGTTCCCCTGCAATCAGTCCCCCTTCCTCTACCATTTGACAGGTATCTGGGACCAGATTCAGGAATGTATGGCTGATTTTTAGAAAATGTTCTCTGTGCGGAAGTTATCAAAAGTCTTTGTTCTGTCATATCTGCAAAATCTGCCATATTGTGAGCTGCTTTGCAGCATTGAGCATAGGAATGACCTTTCACCCCACACTAATTACATAGTGCCCCACCCCTACATTGACTGCTTGTGTGACCTAACATGTTGCATAAAGAACATCTTAGCTAATTACAAGTGCTACTGATGAGCCCTGGGGAACGGCATTTGTAGCATGTCTTGGGCTGCCCCTGATAAAAAGTACACCTCTGTCCCCCTTTCAAAAAAGAACAGTTTGGGAGATGCTGCAGCTGCTGCTCTGTGAACTTCAAAATCACTCTAATCTTCCATCCTCCTGTCCAGATGCTTTCTGAATCAAAAATTGCTTCTGGATGGCCCATTACAGTACAGCGTTGTTTTAACCAAAAATGAAGTTCGTAACACTGACCTCTTCATTGCGAAACAACACGGTAATAGTTCTGTGAGCTGGTTTAGTTAAAGGAATCACCTCAAAAGTTGTCCATAATGGTGTGTTCTTAACCCTATGGTACCTACTCCAAAAGGCCTCCAAACTGCTATTTAATCTAAAGCTCATATCAAAAGAGGCCTCACCTGACACATGAATCATAGCATACAATTCTGTTGTATGAAAATGCAAATTTTCTTTTAACAAGGTTCTTCCCACATAAACCCTATCTGGAAAAATGTCCAAACCTCCTTTATATAAAGTACGCACAGCATTATGTATTTTAGCTGGGTACACTGGTTTATGAAAAAAGGAAGCATAAGATCTTTGTCCCCTCTCAGGCCCTGAATCATTTTTGCACGTTGCTTCCGAGCAATTACTAGACCTGTCCTGATTCAGTCCTGTATTATCAGATACATCTGAAGGATCACTAAATACATCTCCATCCCCTTGTTGCAATTTAAATTCCACTGTATTTGTCCTTGTCTCGCTGCCCGTGTGACCCCTTGGTAAATTCAAAACAGGGTTTTGTGTAAAACTTGATGTTTGTGGTATCAATTCTCTTGAGTTGCCCACCGAATTATTATCAGGGACACTGCTAGTCTGTACTGAATTAATGTCAACATTCTTATTTGTTTATAATTTACAGATGCAGTATGCTGTTGAGCTGTGGTTTGATGCACAGCAGTGTTTACCTCTTGGACCCTGATGGGTGCAAATCCCGATGTCCAGTCTTCAGAACCTGGCAACCACACCCATCCAGCTGCTTGTAAAGTTGTTTCCACTATCCAGTGTTCTACCTCTGATTCCACCATATCTGCCCAAGAAGTATTAGAAGGAACAGGTTTTCTGATTGTTCTTGCTACAGTCTTTGCAGTACAGGCCTTGAAAGAAAAAATTGTAGCACTGTCCTGGTCATATTAGTTGAGAAAATAATCTTCTCTGGCAAAGTCTGTCACCCAACCTCTGGACCGATGGAAGCATTCTCCACTCGCACACAGCTTTTGTCCTGGATCATCTGGTTACTCCGGTTTGCTTCTTGTAAAGCTGCAATTTGTGCTCTGTTAGCACCGCACTCGGCTCTGCTCTTTGCTTATTAAACTGCTCCTCCTCACTTTTCATTAAAGCCTCCAAAGGCTTTTCTAGAGTTGTATTTAAATTTTGTACCTCTGCCTGTCTGGCCTTATCAGGTAAATCCTTTTCAGTAGTAGTCATTACATTTTCCATCATGCCAGTTTGCATGATTTCTGGTGCCGCTGCTGCATCATAAAACTTTTCCACCTCCTTGTCCATGTTTTTGGGGAGAAGAATCCAAAGGTAGGGGAGGAGGCAATCTCCCCACCACATGAGCACTTCCTCCTCTGTCTGGCTCCAAACTATGCTCCTCCATCCTGCTCACTGGAAGACGAGCCCCATGTTGCAAGATTAGGGGAATTTCCCCAGTGCCCTGGCCACATCCCCCCTCCCAATTCACTAAAATACCACCAACAGTTTAATCTGATTCAAAGTCAGTTGGTCTTCATCTGTATCCCTCTCCCCCAGGTCGTGCTTGAAAATAAGAAGAATTTGTTTAGTGCACTTACCCGTTCAACAAAAACTAAATAAATAAATATTGAGCATTCGTTGTGTTCCCAATTAGGCTTGAACCCTTATGGCCTACTGTATGCTCCTTCCAAAAAGATTCCTGGATCTCTAAAAGACACTCCTATAGGCCATTCTCTTTATATTCATAAACAATTATGTCTCTTGTTAAATCTGGACCCCTATCTAGACGCTACTTAGCCTATTTTGGGGAATCCTAACTTGCAAATTGCTGGGAAGGTGCTGACCCAGACGGCCTGGCCCTCTCTTGGGTCTTTGTCTGTTGATCATCTGGTGCACACTGGTAAGCTTCTTACCTTTTCCGAAGTCCAACAGGAATTTGATTGGCCCCCTTCCATGTGTTTCAAGTACTTCCAATTCAGGCACATGTTGCTTCATTATTTTGGTACTGTGTTCTGGCCCAGAATGTATGGAGACAAATTGCTTTCCTTGGTGTCAGTCACCCCTACATCTCATGCTATAGCCTTTTATCATGCTTGGTTGCTGGAGCTTCTTGCTGAGAAGGAGCAATTTTTCTTTACTCCTGGGATCAGGCTCTTCCCTTTCAGGGAAGCCCTCCTGACTGGCCCTGCATCTGGAAATCTATTTATAAACACATTAAATGGGACAGATATTATTTCATGCTTATCCAGATTTTACATAACATGTTTTATACTCTGATTAAACTTTACAGAATGGGTAAGCTGGTGTCGGACTTATGTACCAGGTGCAAGAGGGAGCAAGGTTCATTACTTCACATCTTTGGGATTTGTGAAAGGGTTGTGCCTTTCTGGGAAGATATTAAACAGCACCTGAATCCTTTGTTAGGGCTTGATCAGGCATTCATACTCGAGATTTGCATACTGGGAGATTTTGCTGGGGCCTTAATTGGTAATCAAAAACCTCATATTGCTTTAATATTGTGCTGTGCCAAAAAAAGTTATTCATTGGCACTGGTGCTGTCAGACCATCCCTACTTATGTGGAATGGTATTGGGGAATGCATTTTGCCTTGCAGGCTGAATGCATTATTGCAAATATGTCAGACTCCAAAAAGAAATACATTCGAGTATGGGAACCCCTTTATACCCTATTGACCCTCAGTGTTGGGTGATGGTCAGTTAATTGGGACTATAATGCCTCATTTCCCTGGGAAAAGTTGGGATGGGTTGTGCCCAGACCTGCTTCTTAGTCTGATGTCCTTTTTTTTCCCTTCAGGAATATGAGTTTTCATTTTTTGTTGCACCCCATCTGTTATGTTACTGTCCTTGCTACTTTTGGGATTAGCTCAGTCTTTGGAGAAAAGGTGAGTGAAGGAGGGGTCTTTTTCTTTGGTTTTTTTGTGGGAGGGGGAGGGTAGGAACATTGTTTTATAACTTGATTGGAATGACTCATGGTTCTGGTTTACTTTGTTGCAATTGTTATTAACTCATGGATACTTAGCTTAGTAATTGTCTTATCTATTATTGGTCTGTATATTATGTATCATTTGTCCTTTTTGTGATCATTGTTTGCCTCTTTCTAATCAAGTTCAATAAAGTTTGTTCAATTTGAAACCAAAAACATGGAATATTGTTATGAACTATTCAGCTGGTTTTGCTACTTGCTACCCTATTACAGACAAAGTCTTCCTACTGATGGAACTAATGCTGCTACAATTACTTATTGTTTGTACCAACTTTAACCATTCTTAATATTGTCAGCCCTACTGTGCGTATAGTTTATTATGAAATTGTCACTGTGTCAATCAATTTGTCATTTTGTTAACTGCTGTTCCCACCTGATGTGGAACCTTTGTTAAAGAGTCTTTTGCTCGAAGGTACTTGAAATCTGAGAAACAGATGAATAAATAAATAAATACAAGGTACAATGATGAGTACACATGGTTTTTTTAAGTGAAAAGTAACAGAAGTACTGAAAGAGAGGATCCAGTCTAGTTAATAATCATTGTTTCCATAATCAAAATTGGGCAAAATCAACTTAATGAGGATTTCTATGCAAGTAGGGAGTCGTGTGCTTCTCTTATTTCTGTAAAATTCCCCAACTTTGGAATCAAGCTTCTTGTAAAATAGTATCCACATGAATAGAGAAATCTGGATGATGATGATCTAACCAAACCCTGAGGCACTTGAACAAGGAGACATCTTTAATAGTTGCACCATCAAGAGTATGAAAGGAAGGCAGTGGGAGAACTCTAGCAAGTCCCTGTCTAGTGCCAAAAATCATGGAGACTGTTTTCTTGGCATTGAGGCATAACTGATTGACTTGGAACCAAAGCTGGATAATGTTAAACTCCTATTGGAGTTGGTTCATGAGATCAGTGACAGAGGAACTGGAGGAAAAAAAGAACCATATTATCTGGGTACCTATGTATTGACACAGAGGAGCAGGCCTTGGGGAGGTCATTTAGAAAAAACTGAGAAAAGACATGGGCCCAAGAGAGACCCTTGTGGGACACCTTACCTGATAGAGAGTGGAGGGGAAGGGTGTCATCAATACACACAACTTGCAATCTGCCATTGAGGTAAGAGCGAAACCACTAAACTGAAGACACAGAGAGTCCTGCTGCCTTAAGCTTGTCCAGGAGTATGTAATGGGTTACAGTGCTGAACGCTTTGGCTAAATCAACAAAACTGGATAAAGTGACAAGGCCCTGATTCATACCAGAATGGATAGCATCAGTAAGCCAGATGACAAATGTAGTAGTGAAATGAGACTTCATGAGGCCTGATTGGAAAGGAGTAAAGAAGGTGGTTGAGTAGAGAAAATGGGAGTGTTGAGAAAAAACAAGGGGTTCCTGGAGCTTAGCTAAAGTGGGAAGGAGAGAGAGAGGTCCGAAGCTACTAGGGAAAGAGAGATCACACCCTTTTGGAATGGGGAATAACTGTAGCAAGCTCCCAAGATTCTGGGATCCAGAATAAGGAGAAAGAGAGGTTAAGGAGATAGGAAATACATAGATCAATAACATGAGCAAAAAAGAAACAATAGTCTGTGGTCAACATCATCAGTACTCCCACCCTTGTGAGGATTAAGAGCTAGAATGGCCTTAAGGACACTAGCAATGGTGATTGGTGAAAAGGAAAAATGGAGGAGGGGGACAAAGGGGGAGTTTGAGGGATTGGGTGAGAGGGAAGAAAATAGATGAGAGGGGAAGATGAGAAGGAGGTTGAGGAGGAAAAGAAGAGGAGAGAACAGGCACAAGAGGAGAAGAAGGAATTTAAGGAAGAGGCAACTGCAGCAGAATCAGAGAGTGAAGTATCGCTCATCTTGAGAACAGGTGGAGGGGACTGAGACTGAGGAGAAAAAAGTGAATAAATAATCTTCCAGAACTTCGGGAGTGATTAAGGTTATTCTGGAGGATGGATACAAAATATTCAGACTTAGCAAGCCTAGTAGCTTTAGAGCAAGCATTGTGAGGAACTGGTAATTAGAAAGGTCAAACGTGGAGCCAGAGGATTTATAGGCCCTCCAGGCAAAGTTATGTGCATGCTGACAAGCCAGTAACTCAGCTGAAATACATGTTAGGTGTAAACCTCAGACTCTGGTTCTTCTATGTGGAGCATGAAGACCCCAGACAGACATGAATTTAGAAGTGAAAAATTTGAGGGCATCATTCATGTTACCAGCTGAAGATGTGGGGGACCTGTCAGTGGCTAACAGATCAGCATGAAAGCAGAATAAGTCCAATGAAAGGAAAGACCGGATTTGAATGGATTCATTTATTTATTTTAGTATCATGCTTTTCAATAAAGCTGCGTTTCAAAAAATAAAATTGAACCCTGTCACTTTAAGGCTAGACTACATTAGAAGACCAGTTGTAGTTTCTGGTACTCTTGAGGAAGCTAAGGCAAAACTGGTTGAGTTACTGGTCCCAACAGTCAGGTTGCCACCATCTGCTAAGATTTTTTAACCACATGGTACTGCACTTTGGATTATCCTTTTTGTAATGCACTTTATTTATGCACTTGAATGAAGTAATTTAGTACTCTCCCCTTAGCTTGGTGCAGATCTTTTATGTTTGCTAGCTATCTGCTAAACAGAATAAAATTTACAATAGTGATCTTAGAAAATCGTTACAATTCTTACTTTAGCTTAATATTGCTGCATTCTTTTCACATATTAATACTCAAAACAAAGTTTCACTATGCCTAGTAACCACACTGGTATCAAACAAGCATTCTTAAAGGAAAACTACACCCAAAACTTGAAAAAATATATGCTGTGCAGAGTGTGTTAATTTGTATGTGAAGTCCTAGTGTTTCCTTCCCTCTGATTGGTATTGGGAGTTTTTCCTAAATTAGCCTGCTAGCTTTAAGGTAGTTTTCTCTCAACACCACAAGATCATCAATTATTTTTTTTTCAGTAATTATATTCATCGGAACAAAATGATTCAGACAGTGATATTACATGCTTTTTTCCCAAAATATCATGCCTAAAAATCTCTCAACCCCAAAAAGAAGCATTATATACTCAATTTACATTGGAGAAAATTAGACAAGCCATAAGAATACTATCTGCAGGTTAAGCCTTAGGTCCAGATGGCCTTTCAATAGATTTCTATAAATTACATCTGCTAACACAGTCACAACATCTATTCATCCTCTTTAATTACATATATGAATCAGACACCCTCCCACCCTCATTTACAGAGGCTGTTTTACTCTTCAAAAAAAAGACAAAGACCCTGTTCTACCTTGATCATATAGACCCATTTCACTAATAACCTCTGATGCTAAGATTTTGATTAAAATCCTTGCCACCAGAATGGAGAAAGTTCAACCCGATATTATCCATCCCGATCAGAATGGCTTTATAAAAGGTAGAATTCTGAAGACTAACATACTGAGAATATTAAACATAAAGGCCCAGATATTCAAAAAGGGTTATGCCATGCGCAACAGAGATGGGCCAGCGCAAGTCCGAAAATGCACCGTTGTGCGATATTCAGTGGGAGGCAGCTGCACCGCTCAAGTTGCAATGCGTAAGAGCACAATGGTAATGAATGCATGCCCAACCATAGGGGGGAGGAACCATGAATAAATGGCACAGTGTGATATTGAACAGCATGCGCCATGTGCAATAGGGGAGCAAGTGGAAGATGCGCGATAACGGAAATGATCCAAAATAAAAAGGAACGAGAGGTGCAAGAATGCTACAGGGAAGCCAGACGTGGGAGCAAGGTGACAGCAACAGGAAAGAGTGTAGCAGTGAGTGGGACTGGGCAGGAGCAGGACAGGGCACACCTGGGAACAAACAGGACAGGAGTGGAGAGCCTGTGCCACTGTGCGGGAGAGACAGGGAAGTGCTACAGTGGACTGAGGGCAGTGGCAGTAGGCAGGACAGCCAAAGGCTGGAGGTGTACCCGCTGCAGGGGGAGCATCACAAAGGACAGCATGGGGAATGGGATAACAGCTGCTGGGGGGGACACCAGCCAGAGACATGGCCAGTGCCACTGTCCAGATGGAGGTGGTAATGAGGGGTGTGAGAAGGCAGGCAGCACGGGGGAGCGGCCATGGAAGGGACCATTGGTGTATGCCCCCAACAGGCGATACCGAGCCTGCACCACCTTTGAGCACTACAGTGACACAGAGATTGTGAGCCAGTACTGCCTGAACTGGGCAATAATGAGGAGTCTCTGTGAGCTGTGCAGTGATGAGATGCAGGCACCCACACGACGGAGCCATGCTCTGTCAGTGGAGACAAAGGTGACAGCTGTCATGTGTCTGCTTGCCACGGGCACCTTCCAGAGACCAACAGGGGACACAACAGGCATAACCCAGTTGGCTGCATCACGCCTACTCACACAATTCCTCAGCACACTGCTGCCACATGCTGTGGAGTACACCCATTTCCCCAGCACACAGGCGGAGCGCAGAGCACACATACAAGAGCTCCACAGGGTAGCATGTATGTCTGGTGTGCTCAGGGCCATTGACTGCACCTATGTGGCCATCTGCACGACACCTGGCCTGGAAGGTTTAGCATACATTAACCGAAAGGGCTATGCCAGCATCAAATGCCAGGTGGTGTGCGGTGCCAGGGGGTGCATAACCAATGTCTGTGCCACGCACCTTGGGGGAGCACATGATGCCTTCATCTAGCACCAGTCTACACTGTGCCACAGGTTCGAGAGTGGTGACATCCCCACTGGCCACCTAGTGGGTGAGTATGCACATCACACAGGATGACATGGGCATCTGGGGGGGTGAATAGTCAGAGGTGCCATGGGTACCGGCCTTGACAGCCTATGGCAGAGCGATGCTGACCACCATACTAATGTCCACCCTCTACACACAGGTGACAGTGGCTACCCACTCTGTCCCTCACTGCTCACACCATACCGGCGCCCCGCGACCCCATCACAGCAACAGTACAATGAGGCACATACCACCACATGCAATGTCATAGAGCGGGTGTTCGCGATGCTGAAGGCATGTTTCCATTGCCTGGACATGTCTGGCGGTGCGCTACAGTACAGCCCCTTGAAGGCCTGCGGATGTCACAGCTGCACCAGGACACAATCACAGAGGAGCACTTTGACCAACACAGATAGGTCATGGGACCATGTGCAACCACCAATGGCAAGGCCACAACCCACAAACACGCATGGACAAACCCCAGGGGCGCATGGTGGCAAGGGAATTGGCTGAGCATGGAACCGCACATGCCGTCAGGGATGGGCAAGGCCTAACACGACACACGGTCACGCACATATATACACATACACACACACACAACATGCACAAGGGGTAGAAGGCACGCCGACCCTGAATGCTACCCCTAGCCACACACAGGTCCACAGATGACCATGCCCAGTGCTTGTCGCAGGCGCTGGGCACCATAGCACACTGGCGGACAGAGCAACTCAGGCATCATCATGCACATGCCACAGTGGCCAGCAGCCAGGAGGGTGTGCACATGGACTGTGTTTGTGTGTGTGTGTGGAGGGCTGGGTACCCCACCCGTGCATCGCACGTTGCACATCACACTGCACACAGGGCAGCGTCAGACAGTAGCCATGGTGGGAGACAGGTCAGTTACGTGGCACAGTGCCACAGCCACCACAGATGCATGGGTGGCCCCACTGAGACCTGCCAGCTGTGACAGGCTGACCATTGGCCTCATGGGGTGGCAACGACAGTCCCCAAGGGGTGACGCTGCGGGAACATGAGCATGTTTGAGCAGGGGCCTGCAGCTCACCGAACATGCCTGCACCAGGCATGCTCGGGATGCCCACAGCTGAACCTGGTGTCGACATGGAAGGTGTCACATGACACCGGGAATAGGGGTGGACATTTATTTATTTTATTTTATTTAGCTTTTGTTGACCGGGTAAGTGCACTAGACAAATCCTGCCTATTTTCAGGCACGACCCGGGGAAGGGGGATACAGATGACAACTGACCTTGAACCAGATTAAGCTGTTGGTGGTATTTTTAGTGAATGAGGGAAATTTGGCCAGGACACCGGGGAAATTCCCCTACTCTTTTCGATAAGTGCCATGGGATCTTTAACATCCACCTGAACTACCACCAATCCAGGCAGATGGGACCTCGGTTTAACATCTCATCCGAAAGACGGCACCTCAGAAGTGCAGCACCCCTCTCATGCTGTACTACAGTGTCAGTACTGGGATATTTACCCAAGTGCCAGTTGTGGGAACTGAACCCACAGCCCTCTGATCTCCCGGCTTCAGAGGCGAGAGTGCTACCTACTGAGCCACTGACACTGCGCAGTGTCTGCGGTGCATTGGCAACAAACTGTGTGCCCAATGTGGCCATGACAGCTGTGAATGCACATGTCTGCCTGTCAATGGCAGCAGTCACATCCTCCCGCTTCCAGACCATCTCTGCCAGGAGCAGAGCATGGTCTCTGCTGCACCGCTCCTCTGCCTGGCGCAGAACCACACTGAGTGCGTCCACAGCCCTAACAAGCTGCGACTGCTGATCCATGGAAGCCTGGAGTAGTCGGCTGAGCTCATCAAAGAGGTCATCCACCAGATAGGCATGATGTCCCTCATGGCATTCCCAGCCATGCTGGGCATCACCCCTTGATGATGGGCACTACACACCAGAGCCATGCCGGGGAACGTCCACACACGGTGCATTGACGCCGCCCCCCCGACACTGTCCCCCCGTCGCCATTGGCTGACTGCTGACACTGCCCCTCCAGCTGCCACTCACCAGGGCTCACCGGTGCTGCCTCAGTGGTCACAACAGCCCCACCGGCCTGGACACACACCAGTGCAGCCCCACTGGTGCATACAGGCACAGGCTGGGACTGTGATGTCACGCAGGCCTCCACGGCGGCACCACCCATGGCTATGCCCATGCTGTTACCTGCTGTGGGGTCATCCTGCGGTCCACACATATCACTGTCCATGATGTGAGCTCCATCATCATTGGTGCCGGATCCAGCACCAGTACGTGTCACAGCATGCTGGCATTCATGGACGCTGTCACACTGGGACATGGGCAGGGCCTCCTCTGCACCAGCACCACCAACTTCAGTCCAGATAGACAGGCGGGTACACTGTTGTCCTGACCCTCGGACACCTGTGGAGGTGGATGGGCTCTCCTCCATGTCCAGGGTATTGCCCTTAGTGGACAAACCCACCACCACTGACCCATGTAGATGCTCAGGAGCTGTAAGGGAACACAATAGCATTAATGTCTCTGCCCTACCCTGTGGCATTCCTCCCACCCCCCACACAGTGAAAAATCAGGACCTACCATGCAGTGATGGGTTGCCACCCATCTGGAAGCCACCACCTGGAATGCCCTCTAGGGCACAACGACGCATGCTACCAGCCACCCGCTCCTCCTGTGGCATCAGGCATGGCACATCCGGCTGTCCACTACCAGTTGCAGCATGTGCTGCCCTGATGGCAGCCAGCTTATCTTTTATCCTCCTCTTGTTTGTGCCCACCTTCTTCTTGCACTGCTTCATGGACTGCTGATGGCTGCCATGCTGGTTGATGGCATGCGCTACCTCATCCCATGCCACAGCATGGGCCTGTGGTGTTCCCCGCTGCCACTGAGCAGCATTTCCCTGTCAAGGTAGGCCTCAAACAAGGCATCTGATTCTGCCCGGGTGAAGTTGGGCCTCCTCCATCTCCCACGTCTCTGTTCCTCCTCCTCCTCCTCCTCACATTCAGTCATTATTGATCCTGTGGGAATGACAGGTGTTACCTCTGAATGTGCAGTCCCATGCATCTCCCACACACCACAGTCCACACTCCCAAACAGCATGCAACCCACCACAATAGACTGCAATATCAAACAATGACCTCTGAAGCTCCATGTCGCATTTATATAGTGCAAGGCATGCAAATGAGGTGAGGCGCATCTTTAAGTGGATGCTAATGCAGTGACTGCATCATGGAATTGCGGATGAGCTGATTTGCATATGCTGGCTGAATATCATGCTTTTGCGCCTTGTGCAATTGTGTTGAGCGTGCTCAGGCAAAGGTGCAGCTCAGTGATGTGCGCAGTAGGCACTGCACGGCACATGCCCAGGGTGCTGACGCCAACGCCTGCCATGCTGATGACATGCCAAGCACGGGAGGCAGTGCAGAGCATGGCCACCACTGTGCCATCAGTGCTAGTGTGCTGTTCACATGTATAGTGCTCATGTCCTGGAGCGCCGTAGGTGCCATGGTGCCACAGCATGGTAGGCCACTGCAGGGCATCACACACAGGCACATGACTGCACTACACGCAGGGAGTCCCAATCATGCAGTGGCGGTCCGTGCATGACAGACCCTTGACCCTCCAGTCGACCTTTGCCCCCTAGGTACCATGCGTCTGCATGGGTGCACCCCATCACGCTGTTCGGTGACAGCATGGTGGGGAATGGCAGCGCTGTACCTCGCAGCATCTGTATGTGGTGGACGTGTGCTAGGGAGCACCATTTTGACTGCAAGCAGATTCAGAAATGGCACGTCGGAGGACTGCAGTTTGGAGCCAGCTCAAGCCTGCCAATTTGGTGGCAATAGTGGAGCCCCATGCTGGGGCACTATGTGGAGATGCACCCCTGGACAGGGCCAGGCATGCCATGTGGAAGGAGGTGGCAGTGGTGCTCCAGAAGGCCACAGGAATGGACCGTTCAGCAGAACAGTGTCACCAGAGGTACAGGGACCTCCAGCGGAGGGACCTAGACAGGCTTCCCCGCCTGGGGCACATGCCAGGAGAGGCACAGTGCCACAACCAGGTAGGTGCCCCATCAATACACTGGTTGCATCTGTACAGGTATCGTGGTGGGCATGTGTCCACCACATGGGGGGTGGGCTGTCCAGTGTGGTCAGTGGTGGTAGTGGTAGGTTGGGAGCATTGCGGAATGGTTGGGCTGTGCTGGATCACACACACCCGGGGATGGGGGGCCTTTGCTACTGGATTGTACTGATGTTCCTCTCTCCATGTTTGCACCCTAGGCCCTGATGAGCGTCGCCGGTCTAGGGAGGACTGACAATGATGCGAGATGAGGGAAGGTGAGCAACAGCCACGAGCAGAAGGTCCAATCTTGGGACAACGCCAGGACCAGGCCGATGATGGTGAGTGCCTTTCATCCAGGATATTCTGTGCATGCTATGTAGCAGGGCAGGCGGTGGGGTATGGCCACCATCCATTGACACCACTGCCGTACACACCACATGGTACAGTCAGCACTGTCCAGTGGCACTGCATGCATGGGTGTGCATCACTGGTGGTCCATGCGTGCACTGGGTTCATGGCTGTGCCACTGCCTTCGCACCGCATAGCTGTGTCACCGTACAGCCACGGTGGTGCTGTGTGGGACTTGGGCAGTGGGTGTGTGCAGCGATCCAAATGTCTGTGTGCACCTGGGTGGGCAGGTCATGTTGACACGATCACTGTGAGTGGTCGCACACCATCACAGGTGCGTGTCCCACGGCTGTATGCCATGCACAATGGGTGGGCTGCTGGGGGATAGGCATTCACACCTGTTGGCTGCTCCCTTGTCCTAGGTGGACAGAGGATGATGAGAATACAGAGGGCAGTGCAGGAGCTGTTACAAGTGGCATGGGCCTCGCTTGAGATACTGCAGCCAGTCGAACAGCATGGCGTCCGCAGAAGACATGGTGGGAGGCGCCACAGGAGTGGGGAGCGGGGTGCCCGCTGAAGCACACATGCCCCGGGATAAACCCTACCCCCATGGACCCACCCTCACACCCCTCCTTCCCTCTCCCATATGTTCACCCCTGCCCCTTACCCACCCCCCACCTTGTTTGTGGCCCTCACCCCATACTGAATTGTAAATAGTTGTATATAGTTGTGTTTTAACTTTTCCAATACATTTGTTTTGTTATGCCTACTGTGGTGGTCTCTGATTTGCAGCAAGCGAAAGGTGCTCAGTTGCAGTGGTGTGCATGGCGTCAGGGGTGGTGCAGTCATGGGTGCGTGTGTGTGTGTCTGTAGGGGAGGCGACTTTGGTGTGGGCATAGCTCTCAGTCACTGTCTGTGGCTTGTGTGTTGTTCCCTGTGCACTGGATGACTGTGTGCAGTGGTCCACAGTGCATGCACTGTGTCCATGGTGCCCCTGTCAGACCATCCATGGCCTGTGCAGCTGACACCCTTGCACGTCTGTGACCTGCACGGTCCACTGACATGTCAGTGGTGGCTGCCCATGCTGGACAGCTACTGTACCCAGCACGATGCAACAAGAACCCAGGGGAAGAATACACAATGGGTGGGGAGGTAGTAACTACAACAAAAAATTAAAGGGACCTGGGGGTAATCATATCAGATGACCTTAAGGTTAGCAAGCAATGTGAGAAGGCAGTAGGGAGGGCTGGGGTATAGTGGGATGTATAGGGAGAGGCATCATCAGCAGAAAACAGGAAGTTGTTATCCCTCTGTACAGACAGTTGGTGAGACCCCATCTGGAGTACTGTGTCCAGTTCTGGAGACCCCATCTCCACAAGGACATAGACAGGATAGAGGTAGTCCAGAGGAGGGCAACTAAAATGGTGCAGGGTCTGCAAGAGAAGCCATATGAGGAGAGACTAAAGGAGCTTAATATGTATACCCTTGAGGAAAGAAGGGAGAGGGGGGACATGATATAAACTTTTAAGTACCTCAGTGGAATCAACAAAGTCCAAGAGGGTAGTGTCTTTCAGAAAAAGAGACTTGCAAGAACAAGGGGACACAATTTAAAGATAGAAGGAGGGTGGTTCAGGGGCAATGTGAGGAAGTATTATTTCACAGAGAGGGTAGTGGATGCATGGAACAGCCTTCCTGAGGAGGTTGTGGGGTCTAAAACTGTGGGAGAATTCAAGAATGCATGGGACAGACATAAGGCAATTCTTGTGGGGGGTAGGAAGAAATAGGCTGTTGGTTAACTAGGATCTGCGGCCTATCCTGTAGGTAGGGACATGGGCAGACTAGATGGGTCTAGCGGTCCTTATCTGCCATCAAAGTCTATGTTTCTATGTTTCTATGATGCTGGGTTGCCTCCTGTCACTGGTGTGGTGCACGTCTGCCTCAGGTGGCACTGTGGCCTCCGCTGTTGTTGTCCCACCTCAACGCTGGTACTTGTGTCTGTTGCAGGGGATGTGCTCCACTGTATGTCACTTGTGCTTCGTCCGCATGCTGGTGGCATACAGTGTTGTGGTGCCTGCACAGGGTTGCTGACACACCTGTGCCATGGAGGGGTTCTGGCCATGTGTACATGGCTGCCGTGGCCACATGCCGGGGGATTGGTTGACCCGCTACTGTGTCCCTGTGTTGGTGTGCCCTTGGGTATGGGTGGGTGTTTGTCCATGCACTGTGTTGCATCTTGTGTGGCGCATGCTTCCGTGCACCACTGTGGGTGTCTGCGCTGGCTGCTGTGGCCAGTGCTGGGATGGGGTGTCTCCTTGGGAGAGTGTGCTGGGTGCTGTACCACTGGTGGTGGGGTCCGGGGCATGCCCTGTCACGTGTGGGGTACCTTGTGTGCCGATGCATGGTCGGTCTCTCAGCTGTACTTCGGGAAGGATGTGCGGGGCAGCACTGTGTATGCAGTCGTTGCATCGCTGTCTGTTGCCACCCACTACAGGGTGCTCGTGGTGGGGCTGCCTTGCATGGTTCTGTGATGCACAGGGTTGCATTGTCACAGTGGGGGTGGTGGCATGCATGGGGTGTCCTGCACTGTTGGGTGCTACCCTTGGGCAGGGTGTATGGGGATCATGGTGCAGGGTGTGCTCTGCATTGGTGGGATGGTGTGGCACAGGGTGGCTGGACATCCATGTGTGATAGTCACAGCTTGCCAGGGGGTGTGCTGGGGCACCATGCCCCAGCTGTGGGTTTGTTGCTGGTGTCATGGAAACATAGAAACATAGAAGTTGACGGCAGATGAGGACCGCAAGGCCCATCCAGTCTGCCCATTTCTTTTTCTACCTTATAAATGTGCCATCGGCCTTTGCTCTGTCAGTGGCCTATCTATTCACACTCATTTGTATTGCTCCCTTATGCCTATCCCATGCCTGTTTAAAGCCCTGCACTGTATTCATAGCCACCACTTCTTGAGGTAGGCCATTCCATGCATCCACCACCCTTTCTGTGAAAAATAATTTCCTCACATTCCCCCTTAATCGGCCCCCCTCTAATCTCTTGCTGTGTCCTCTTGTCCTGCTATTTTTCTTATATTTAAACATGTTAGACTCTTTCACCTTGTTAATGCCCTTAAGGTGTTTGAATGCCTCAATCATATCACCTCTCTCTCTCCTTTGCTCAAGGGTATACATATTGAGCTCTGTTAATCTGTCCTCATATGTCTTCTGATGCAGTCCCTGCACCATTTTGGTTGCCCTTCTCTGGACTGCCTCAATTTGGTTAATGTCCTTGTGAAGGTATGGCCTCCAATACTGCACACAGTACTCCAGATGGGGCCTAACCAGTGTCTTGTAAAGAGGGATTATTACCTCCCTCTTACGACTTGTGATACCCCTACTAATACACCCTAACACCCCCTAGCCTTACCTACTGCTTTAGAGGTCTGCTTGGATGATTTCAGGTCATCAGTGATGATGATGCCCAAGTCTCTTTATTCCTTTGTGACTGCTAGCAACTCCCCTCCCAGCCTATAGGGGGCTTCAGGGTTTCTCTTCCCTATGTGCATGATCTTGCACTTCTTTGCATTAAATCCCAGTTGCCACTCTTCTGACCATTTTGCTAGTTTATCCAGATCTCTTCTCATTCTGCCCACCCCATCTGGATCATCTACTCTGTTGCAGATCTTGGTGTCATCTGCAAACAGACAAGCCTTACCCTCTAGTCCATCTGCAAGGTCACTAATGAAGCTGTTGAAGAGGACTGGCCCCAGGACTGATCCCTAAGGTACCTCACTTGTGACTTGCATCTCTTCTGACTGTATACCATTTACCACCACTCTCTGTTTTCTGCCCGTCAACCAGTTTGCCACCTAGTTGACCAACTTCTGACCCACCCCGAGCCCACCCAGCTTATTTATCAATCTTCTATGTGGAACAGTGTCAAAAGCTTTGTTGAAGTCAAGGTAGGCGACATCCACTGCTCCTCCTTGGTCCACCACTCTGGTTACCCATTCAAAGAAATCTATGAGATTAGTTTGACAGGACCCTCCTTTGTAAACCCATGATGTCTTGGATCCTGTGCCCCTATGGATTCCAGGTGTTGCACTATCCTTTCCTTTAGGAGTGCCTCCATAATCTTGCCCACTACTGAAGTAAGACTGACTGGTCTGTAGTTCCCTGCCTCCTCCCTGCTACCACTCTTGTGAAGCGGGATCACATGAGCCCTTCTCCAGTCTTCTGGGACCTCTCCTGTGCTCAGAGACTCATTAAACAGTTCTGCTAATGGATCTGCTAGTTCCACCTTTAGCTCCTTAAGTACCCTGGGATGTATGCCATCAGGTCCCATTGCCTTATCCACGCTGAGCTTAGCAAGCTCTTGTAGGACCCTTTCTTTTGTGAAGGGAGTAGTGCTCACCTCCTTCCCCCCTGTGTCCATGGTGCTGAGCTGTGGGCCCTGCCCTACCTTCTCTTCAGTAAATACTGAGCAAAAGTATCTATTTAGGATAGATGCTTTTACATGGTCCTCCTCCTCACATGCTCCCTTTTCTCCATTAAGCTTAGCAATACCCCATCTGCACTTTCTCCTTTCACTAGTGTATCTATAGAAAGTCTTGTCACCTTCTTTTACTGTTCATGCTAGTGTTTCCTCAGTTTGGGACTTTGCCTGCCTTACTGCCTTCCTGCTTCCCTTAGGGCAGTTTGGTATGCCTCCTATCTTCATCCCTGTGTTCCCTTATATTTCCTGAAGGCCAGCCTTTTGGCTCTGACCTTTTCTGCTACTGTATTTGAGAACCAAATGGTTTCCTTCTTCTTTTGCACTTCCTTTTCTGTCTAACACAATGGGATGTTGCTTCAAGTATTGCATCCTTAATGCTTGCCCACTTTGCCTGTACCCCCTCACCTGTGTTTCTTTTTGCCAGGGCTAGCTTAACTCTGTTGGCCATCTTATCAAAGTCAGCTCCTCTGAAGTCCCATATTTTTGCCTTGGAATGGGATGATTTAGATGTAGTAGCCAAATTGAACCATACCATGTGATGGTCACTGGCCCCCAGGTGACCTTCTACCTGGAGATCTGTGATCCCTTCCCTGTTAGTCAGTACTAGATCTAGGATAGCCCTCTCTCTTGTGGGTTGTTGTACCAGTTGTTTGAGGCCCTCCCCCTGCAGGGAATCCACTATGCTCCAAAGGCTGGTGGTTCTTCCAGCTCTCCTCCAGTTGTGCAGTGCATGGGGTGTGGGGGGCGATGTCTGTTCTGCTGTGTGCTCCTCTGCCCATCTCTACCATGGGTGGTGAGCCCCTGCATCCTGTCCCAGCACATCCCTGGTTGTGCTTTTGCACTGCTATCCTGCTCCACTGAGCATCCCTGGTTGTGCTATTGTGCATCAGACCTGCACCACTGCACATCCCTGGTTGTGCAGTGGTGCAGTTGGTGCAATATTCAGTCGTGTGCCACAGGCACATCTTGACCTGCGCAGTGTTTGAATATCGTGCGTGTTGCGCATGGGCACAGTGGACTTGTGCCTGCTCCTACTATTGTGCTACTTTGTAGCACAGTTTGAATATCTGGGCCAAAGTATAATGACACTTTATGTCTCCTTCTGTTCGATGAGGAAAAGTCATTTGATAGAATCGAATGGAATTACATCAAAAGAGTTATTCTCCAGTTCTGATTTGACTGAACATTCAATAGATGGATGTGTGTCCTCTACTCCAATCTGGTGGCAAGGGTAAAAACTAACCAAAATCACAGTGATTCAGCTGCAACGTGACACCATGCAGGGGTTGCCTGCTATCACCCCTTGTTTTTGCCATTGAAGTTGAACCTTAGGAATAAACATCTGTCAAAGTAAGGATCTTCATTGCACCATGATCGGGGAGATAGAACATATGATCAGCCTATGATGCCTTGATATTTACCTCTAACATGAATAATAATTATGCTCATTTATTACAAATCCTTTCTCAATATAGTGCAATATCAGGATATAAAATTAATTGGAGCAAATCTGAAATCATGGAAACCCCCCACCATAATAATCCATTTAATCCTCCCAATAATTTCCCAATACAAAAAGTAAACAAAATCAAATACTTAGCTATCACAATAGATCAAGAAAAAAAATGTTTGCATTTAACTTCGAACCTTTTATTAATCGAACTAAAACATGATTTGTTACACTGGCAATCCCTTCCATTTACCCTGATCGGACATGTGAATACCATTAAAATAAATGTTTTAAATAAGTTTTTATTTTTATTTTCAAATATTCTAATTATGATACCATATAATTATTTCCAAGGTTTGGAAGCCATCATTAAAAAATGTCTTTGGAGGGGAAACACCCCTAACTTAAACATTCTAAATTATATGCATCTATGGCTGAAGGTGGACTCTCACTTCCCTGCATCTGGAGTTATTGTTTATGCTGCCAATTTAGCTACTGCTCATGGGTAGTTTCAAACCTCAGGGCCATACCAGATAACACTAATGGAAACATTTTGGACCCTGTATAATAATATCAAATACACATTATATGCAGGAGATAGTGCATATGGAAATGGTTTTTATGGTTTTATATCTAACATTTTAATGTTGTTATGGAACAAAATATGGAAACAACTGAAAGCTCAGTCTAAGGGCTCAATTCACTCCTCCATGTATCTGAATACAAATTTTTGCCCCATCAACTACGGACTTAACTTTTCATAATTGGTACAATAAGGGGTTGTGTGATATGGGTCAACTAATCAATGATAAACATTGCTTGGATTTTGATACTCTGAAACTCTGATATCATTTAGTAAATAACAAATTTTATGCACATCTACAAATCTGGGACTTCATCTCAAAACAATATTTTAGCAGAAGGGAATACCCTATTGGAGGATCTCCAGGCTATATTGACATTGTCTTATCCTAGAGCGAAAATCTTCTCCATTTACAAATGGCATAATTGCTGTGATGAAACTTATCTTTTACAATTGAACAATAAATGTACAGAAAAAGTTAATTTTAATCACTCAGCTTTTCCAATGGTAGAAAGTGATAGACATCAAAAGCACATGCTTGATATCCATTTATTTGCAACAAATGCACTTCAATGTGTGTCATCAAGTACAGTATCTTTCACCCTTTATCAACTAAACCTGATGAATGCATCTGTATTGAATAAATGCACTAGGTACCTCAATGAACTGGGCACACTTGAGCATATGGTGGTGCTTTGCCTGCACTTAAATACATTTTGACAAAAAATCCTGGACACCTTAACTAGAATTGTGGGTAAACCAGTACCTAAGCAACCATCTTGGATTTTACTGGGTCAAGGAGGCCCTCTTTCCTCCACAACCTTCAATACCCAAATATTAATATGAATTGCACTTATTACCGCATTTACATGTATTCTTAAACTCTGGAAAGATAGTGACCCTCCAAATTTTCTTACATGGCTAAATTATATGGTGAAGATCCATAGAATGGAACAAATATATTACTTATATGTTCAACAAATGAATTCTTATAACAGTATTTGGCATCCCTTTGTACATGCACTGCAATGTCATGATCTGGCCACCCTTTAACAGTAAAGCTCTGAAATGATTATGTGTTGTCCCTGTATCTTATCCAGACAATCTCTACATTCCAGATAGTTCTATCCTATGTTGCTGTATAACTTTCATAGGAAAACAGAACAATGACTGATGTAATTCTTTATATCTTGGAACTTTCTGTGTCTAATAGATTATACTACACAGCATTCAGCCATATAAATTTTATGTACAGTGAAATTAATTTGTACCATGTAAATCTTATAAGATTTTGGTTGTTATTGATATATGTGGAATTGTCTGTTTTAAAAAAAAAAAAAAAAACGGAAGCCCTGCTAAATAGGTATTAGGGTTTGCAGACATGGTCCCATGTCCTAATAAGCAGCTCTGTAATGTGGGATTTACCCTGTATAAAAATGTTTTAAATTGTAATTCTCACATATCCCAAACTGGAACTGTTATAAGGTTGTCACTTTTTATATCCCAAACTAAAATTTTTATAAGGTTGTCACTTCTTAGAGGTGATAAGACTACTGTAGTAGTGTCTTATCTCCTAGAGCTGTGCTACAGTTGAGCATAGCCATGGTTGCCCACCACCCTGTAATGGAAGGGCCTGCCAGCCAGTGAGGCTGTCTTTTTATTTGCTCTGTAACCTTGGCAATGAGCTGCTTGGCATCAAGCAAGCCACTCCTGTGAAGTTGCACCAAAGTCACTGGTGCTGTTAGTGCTCACTGTCTTGTATCTCTTCAATATAGCACTATACACTCTAAAAGGCTGGATGCCATGTATTATGCCATCAGGCATCCACCGCCCACCAAACACTGGATGCCTGAATCCTGCCCACCTCCACCATGCTTTCCAGGTATGGAGATGGAGCAGCATCCAAAACTGCCAATATCATTGGCTAATCTCTGCGCAGACAGTGCCACTATTGGCCAAGTCTGAGCTGTTGGGGTGAACTGAATTTAAAGTCTCATTTCCTAGCTGGTACATGCAGCACAAAGGAGCTTTGACTTGCTTCCTCCTGTTGCACCTGGAGACCTTGTAATTTTAATTTTCCCCGCCCACCCGCTCCAAACCCGACCACTATTAAATACACATTGGCCCGGCCCACTGCCCAATCACAGAAAAGCACTTCCCTAACATTGAAACAAACAGGCTGGATAGTGGCTGAGACAGCTTAATCTCACCTCGTAGCCTTTGTAGACACTGAATGTCAAACCTAACTCATACAATGAGGGGGGACTCTTGCTCCTCCTATTGTTCCTGATCCCTCTGTTGGGCATATGCTTTACCACATATGGACCCAAACAGGACATTCACAAAACCCTATCACTATGGGGCAGAATTGGTCCCTATCAACAGGAATGAACCATGACAGCCAGAGGCTGTTAAATCTCCCCAAAGCCCTATCCTCACTCCCTGGGGATAAAATCTTCTCCTACTCCATAGCGGCACTACCGTATGGCTGACCTGGCAACATAAGTTATAATTCTCAAGGAGAACAAGGGACTAGGCATCTTGAAGCTAGAAAAATACCCTTGACGCATATCAGCCACAAGCTAACACTCTTCCTCCTGCAGATATCTGGGAATGTCCACCCTAATCCTGGGCCACCCTCTCACTTTCAGTGGCTAGGAAGCTCACATCCCACTGCCAGGACCACCCCTCTGCAGCCCAAGATAAAAGTAGCACTGAGTATCATCTCACTTAAGATAAACAGCCTCCTCCCTAAAATATTGCTCATCCAAGCATGGGTGGAGCAGCAGAATCTGGACATATTTGCTCTCACTGAGATGTGGCTGTCCCCTAAAATTGCAGATGCATCTGTATCCTTTGAGGAATACAACTCCTTCCACCAAGACAGGCTCTCCAAAAGGGGTGGTGGCTGCCTAGTCTATGTCTGAAATGACATTAAAGCACAGATGCTGGACTGCAGCCAGCACACAAGTGAGGCACAAGTCCTCTACCTCAAACTCACCATTGGGCAGCAAAACAAAGTGCTGCTGCTTACAATTGTCTACATACTCCAGTTAAGCAGGCTGCTGGGCTAAAACTCTTTTAGGAGAGCCAGCAGCAATTGGGGGAAAAAATGGGACCATGTAATCGTAGGGGATTTCAATGTCAACTTGCTTTCAAATAAAGAAACAGTAGCCAGGGACACAATAGCTGGCCTCTACCTCACTCAGATGGCTACCCTTCCCACAAGGCATAACTACAAAACAGGAACCAGTACACTTATTGACTGGCTTCTATCCTCCAATCCTGAACATATCTCAGATGTAACGGTCTTGCCGGATAGCCTCAGCAACCATTTGCCAGTCAAGTACACCTGGACTAACAGGTTCACAAAGTGCCTGCCAAAGGTTACGATCAGTCATGTGCTGAGACTAGGGCTACTGAATGCTTTCAAACGCCATCTGACCCTCATTGACTGGTCACCTTTGGATCATGCAACTGATGGCAACCATGCTCCAGAGTTCTTCTTAAACTTGTTCATGTAGGCTTGTGACATTGTTGCCCCTTTTAAATCCAAAAAAGTAAAGAGAATACATACCTCATGGCTAAATAACCCACTCCTAGAACACATGCGTGTTAGAGATAACCTTTGGCACAAAGCTAAGGGCTCAGGAAAACTACAGAATGGATGTGCATACAAAGCTGCAAGAAACTCCTGTACTAGGTTCATTCACTCTGCTAAAGCAAGCTACTTCAAGGATCTCCTCCACAAAAGTTGGGGATCCTCTAAAGGGATTTGGAACACAAATCACTAACTATAAGGAACTCCAAGGTCCCTCCTGACCTGTTTACCACTGGCATTGGGCCAATACAGAAACCCCTTCAAATTGCCAATGAATTCAATACCTCATTCTCAGGTCTCTCAGGGTGCTTCCTAGTTAATTCCTAAACACACAAAATAACCTGCTGCACAGCAGCACCACACCCTCCTCAGAAAGGAGTGGGCTGCAGCCTTTTTACTTTAGGCAAGTCACAGTATCCAAAACCGTCAAGTATGTAAAGAGGGTTCTTGGTAAGACTAGAATGGTGAGTGACCAAATAGATATGAAGCTGGTCGCCCTAATGTTCGATGAGGAGTTAGCAACCTCAATTACAAAGGTATTTAATGCCTACCTGAGATCGGGTATGTTCCCTGATGCATAGAAATCTGTGCTGGTTACACCAGTTTTCAAATCTGCAGATAAAACACGCACGGCCAACTATAGGCCAATCTCAATCCTCCACCCCTCTCCAAAGCACTCGAGAGAAATGTCTCTGAACAGTTCACTGACTTTCTCAACAGGCACAATCTACTCTGCAACAACCAGCATGGTTTTCACAAAAGACTCTCTACCATCACAGCATTGGTGGATTTCACCACCCAGCTTTATGATGGCCTTGACAAAGGGACGGTGGTGGGGTCAGTTTTCATTAACCTCAGAAATGCATTTGACTCAGTCAGTCACCAACTATTACTAAACACCCTGCTCTCAGTGGGATTGGTCCCTCATACAGTCACCTGGTTTCTTTTTCTTTTTTTTTATACTTTGTTTGTTGTTCTTATACAAACATTTCATTTTTACACACGAACATTCACTTTACCTAACAAGTTTTCCAAGTGAAATGCCTCCTTTTTTTACAGAAAAATAAAAGTACAATCTTTTACTAAAACTATAATTCTATTTAAGTTCTTATTACATTCCTTAAATAACATTTAATCTCAGACATTTCTTTAAAAGAGAACATTAAAAAGGTAACAGAACAGAAGAAACTAAAACAACTTTAGGGGACTACAAAGCTGCATAATAAGGGTTATAGTCAAATTTGATGATGGTACGGGGAAAAAGGGGAAAGAGAAGGGGGGGAATACTATAATTTATTCCATTTTATCTTTAGACAAATCCCAATGAGTCCATCTGTTCACATATGCCTTTGTAGCATGGTTAGCAGCAAAAGTGATTCTCTCCATTATTTGAATTTGAAGGACTATCTTCGACCACTCTTTTATTCCTGGTGCAGGCCGCTGGAGCCATTTTTTAGTAATGGCCTTCAAAGCAGCTATGCATAGTATGGCCCATAGATATTGCCCCTCCTTCCCTTTAATTTCAGATGGGTATATTACCAATATTATATTTTCAGGGCCTGACCTCACCTCCATGCCAAATATTTTGTTAAGGTGGCTCTTCACTTCATCCCAGTACTTCTGAAGCAAAGGACACTTCCAAAAAATATGGGCCATATCAGCTTCCAAGCAGCCACACCCTCTCCAACATTCTGCGCTACTTCTCACTCCCATTCTAGCCTGCCTGCTTGGGGTTAAAAAATACCTGATTTTAATTTTCCAGGCAAATTCTTGCAAATTTGGGGACCATGTTGTACGCCAACTGCCTCTAAACACCAAACACCATTGTGATTGGTTTAAACATATTCCCAAGTCTTGCTCCCACCTTTTTTGTATTTTACCTGCATTATATGCTCGGTTGGCTATCAGATTCCAGTAAAGCATTGTTATTGCTCCCTTACCATATGGTGAATCCCAGATAAGTTCAATTACATTAGGAAAGGGTCTAGAATTAATATATTGTAGATTCTTTTGCAGCCTATCATTAATATAATCTCTTATTTGATAGTAATATAGTAAATCTCTCCCTGTCCAACCGTATAAGGACTTAGCATTTTCAAATGGAATAATTATGTTTCCTTTAAATAGCTGCCATGAGGCATATATACCCCTATCTATCTGCTTCTGATACCAGTTTGAAAGCTTGGCTGGGGTAAACCCCTTATACTCCACCCACCGTGTATATCTCCAAATATTTCTACCAGTGTACCCCCTTCTAATACCCTGGTACCAGCCATTTAAAGTTGTCCTAACTGAGGTCATTGATGTTCCCATGTCTAAAGGTCTGCCATGTGGGTCAAAAAGCTTGGCGCACAACTGTGTCTTGCCCATCTGGTGCAGTTCAAGTTGTTACCAATGTGCCTGGTAATTTTGGTGGGCCCATAACAATGCAATTTTCATTTGAACTGCAGTCCAGTAATCTACTATATGTGGACAGGCTCGCCCTCCCTCTTGTTTTGGTAAGTAAAGTGTATTTCTTGCAATTCTAGGATGCTTATTTCCCCACACAAAAGACATAACCCATTTTTGCCAATTAATGAATTCCTTTTGTGGGATTGTGCATGGAACTATTTGAAATAAGTATAAAAACCTCGGCATGATGTTAGTTTTAATTATTTTTAATCTACAGTAAAATGGGAAAGGTATGCAACTCCACCTCTGTAGATCTGCGTGCAGCTGCCTGACCAGATTTGGGTAATTATCTGTATATAATGTTGCTGGAGATTTACCTACCCTCACCCCAAGATGTTTAATGTTCTCATTGTCCCACTTCATAGGGTATTTTATTTTGATATCTTCTGGGACCATAGCAGACAGCACCAGCACTTCCGTTTTAGTCCAATTTAAAGTGTACCCAGATAGAGAGGAAAAACTATTAATTTGCTTAAAGACTTCTGGTAGAGACTTTAATGGATTAGTCAAATACAGCAGGACATCATCCACATAAAGGGCCATTTTGTGATTGGTTTGCCCTATGGATACTCCAGTAATCCCCTCGTTTACCCTTATACTCTGTGCCAGAGGCTCTATGTATAGTGCAAAGAGCAAAGGAGACAACAGGCAACCCTGCCTGGTACATCTCTCCAATGTAAATGGACCAGACATATATCCATTTGTCCTAATGTTAGCTGTGGGATGGGTATATAATTTCGACAAAAAAAATAGAAAGGGGGTAGGAAAGCCAAAGCCGGCCAGAGCACCCCACAAATACGACCAAGATACTTGATCAAAAGCCTTTTCGGCATCCAGGCTCATCACATATGCTGGAATTCCTGACCTTTGTAAATACTCAATCACGTCCACTGACCTCCTGATGTTATCAAAGGTCTGTCTTCCCAGGATGAACCCTGTTTGGTCTAAATTAATTATTTCTGGTAGTGTTTTTTCAAGCCTTCTGGCCAATATCCCTGTAAATATTTTGTAGTCTGTATTTAATATGGAAATTGGTCTATATGATGAGCATATCGTGAGGTCTCTGGCCGGCTTTGGCAAAACTGAAATAATAGCTCAGGACCAAGATGGGGCACAGTTTCCTTCACTCTCCCATAAGGTATTATATGATTTTCCTATTAAGGGTATAATTACCTCCTTGAATTCTTTATAGAATTCTTTTGGCAATCCGTCAGTGCCAGGGCATTTTCCTGCCTTCAGACGTGTTATTTCTCTCTCTATTTCCCCTACTGAAAAAGGGGAAATCAAAGATTTCTGCTGTTGTTCAGTAATTTTGGGCAATCGAAGAGGGGTGAGATAACTCTCAATTTCCTCCGGGGTAGGATTTGCCCCCCTACTATTTAGTTTCATATAATAGCATTTAAAAGCTTCTGCTATACCCTCTACCTCAACCTGCCACTTAGTTTTTGGATCCATTATTTTTGAAATGCAAGCCTTGACCCTCTGCTGATGAAGCCTATATGTTAAGAGTCTTAACGCCCTTGGACCCCCTTCATAATATCTTTGTCGAAGGTATAGTAACTTTTGTTCCACTTGACAGTCAGGTATGCCTATCAGTTCCCCTTTCAGCTTTTTCAACTGCTTTCCTCTATGTCTGTGCAATTGCTGCTGCTGTTGGCCTTGCAACTTGGCTATCTGGTCTTGCAACTGCGCTTTTTTCTTTTCCCTCAGTTTCTTTTTTCTGGACGAGATCTCTATAAATTTACCCTCCACTATGGCTTTCACCGTGTCCCATAAAATCCCTGGGGATATCTCAGGATCACTATTGTCCTTTACCGCTTGCTCTATTGCCTTTTCTATTGTTTCCCTGGTCTCTCCCTCATGTAGTAGTGGGAGGTTTAATCTCCAAAAGGTATTACCTTTTCTAGGACCCAGTTTGAGTTTCAGGTAAATTGGTGAGTGATCTGAAATTACCATATCCCCTAACTAGGAATCAGTGCATAAAGTCGTAGTTTCTTTAGATAGAAAAAAATAATCTATCCTTGAATACGATTTATGCGCTGATGAATAGAATGTATATTGTCTATTCTTTTTGTGCATCTGTCTCCAGGTATCAATAAGACCCAGTTCCTTCAGTAATTTCCCTACTCTTTTGGCTGTCCCTTTCTCCTGCCTGACCACCTCACCTGATGAATCTAAATGAGCGTTAAGCCTCAAGTTTAGATCCCCCCCATAATGAGATTGCCCTCTGCCCACTCAATTATTTTAAGGAAGAAATCCCTATAAAAAGAAAAATCAGACCCTGGAGGGGCATATATTGAGACCAATGAGACTGTAGCTCCACCAGATTTACCCGTTACCCCCACATAGCGACCCTCACTATCGTTAATGGAGTCAAATATTTCAAATGGATAATTGTTTGGAATCAGTTCTGCAACCCCACGCATTCTCCCTTTCCTATATGATGAAGACTGGACTGTCTGAAAACCAGACTTTTTAAGCTTATCATGTTCTACTTTGTTCAAATGGGTTTCTTGGAGCATTATAAAAGATGCCTGTGATTTTCTTAGAAAAGACATTGTTCTGCTTCTATTGATTGGATGCGATAGCCCATTTACATTAAAAGATAAAGTAATAATCTCAGAACTATCCATTTTCTTGGGTTATTTGGTGCTTTTTGAAACTCCCCTTACTTGTACTTATGTTCTCCCTACATTCCCCTCTCCCCATGTACAGCCCTCCCTTAGCAGCCATAACCCTGTCCCCAAAACTTCTAACCAACTCATATCTTGAAAAACTACACCACATCAAAACTCTAGATGTGTTAACCATTAAAATACTAGAACCATAAACTTGTGCTTCCAAATGTGGAAACCCCTTAAACGCACCAAGCAGGGGTTTCTGGCTCCAGTGAATTTCCTATCTCAGAGGAACACCGGAATGAGGAGGGAAAAATACCACACCAAATGTGGTACTCCTCGAGAGCCTCGATAGTAGGTTAGCAGGCTCTTATATAACACTAAACAAGTGTATATATTATTTGTGACGTCTCTTCACCTAGTCAGCCAGAGAAAAAAGAAAAGACAACAACAGAGTCTCTGGCTAGCCACAGCAAAACCTATTGACATCTCCCCCCCCCAAGCAACAAAATTCAACTTTTTTCCAAATGCTTAAAATGAAGAAAGACACAGCATTGCCTTTGCTCACATGCCCAGTAGTAATAGGATATTAAGTTTGGTTAGTTCCTTCTAGATGTATTTAATTCCTGGACAGCGAGGATTATGTCCAACAAATAAAGAAAAGAAAGGCCTCTTTCAAGTCCAGCATTTGCCTTCATGCCCAAGACTTGTGCGGGCATAAATCAGTACAGTTTTGCAAATTGCAAGTTCCCAAAGAATAAATGCAAGTAGGAGAATATGCGCTTCATTGGCACCGACCTGTTTTCCTCCAACGAATGACCCACAACATCTGGTCATAATGCGACAAACCTCCCTCTTCAAGGAATCCATACATTGTGTAGTATCAGTCTCGAGAGTCCTTTTGCAGGCCTTCACAGCCCTCCTGTAGTTTCTGGATCAGGTTTCTGATTGCATGGTACGCCCCTGTCGCTGACGTCTCTACGCTGTGTCCTCTCTTTCTGCTACCTGTACCGATTCTCCATTCTGCAAATCGCCCCTGTTGCTTCTGGGAATTTGAGTCCTTACCAAGGACAGGTTGTGCTTCCATCATTCCTTTTTCAATCAATGCCCCTTTGATCTCCTCCGGTGAGTTGTACGTTTTTGTACCTTCCGACCAAAAGACCCTGATTTTTGCAGGGTAAGGTGTTTGAAAACGGTATCCTTTAGCTTTCAGCAGTTTGATTGTGTCGGTGTACTGGGTGCGTTGTTTCTGAATCTCCTGCTGATAGTCGTGGTCAAAATACAGTCTATGATTTAAATATGTTACCTCCTTCTGTTTCCATGCCCTTGATAGTATGTCCTCTTTTGTTTTGTAGCTGTTGAACTTTATTATTATTGAACGTGGCCTCGCTCCTTCCTCTGTGGGCCTTGGCTGCAGAGCTCTGTGTGCTCTCTCGATATTGAGCCAATAGCCCGTGGGCAGTTGTAGGACATCCATTAATAAATCCGTAAGAAAATCTGCCATTCTGCCAGATTCAGTGCCCTCAGGGAGGCCATACAATCTAATGTTCTCCCTTCTCGAGTGACTCTCCAAGTCTATGCACTTTTCATGTAGCTTCTCTGTTTGAGTTATTAGTGCTCGCAGTATTGTTCCGGTTTGGATCACACCATCCTCCATGTTGGCAATCCGCTATTCAGCCGTTTCAATTCACTGCTCTAGCCCAGTTAGCTTTTGGTCAAGATTTCTAAACTCCAGCTTTGTTTCTGCTCTCATCTCCCGTATTTCTTTAAAAAGCTGTTCAAAACGAGCTTGGGACAGATGTTCTGTTTTCTGTTACTCACAGGAAGGGGCTACGGCTTGGCCTTCTGGTATGCGTACTCGATCCCCTTACATCCTGCACATTAGTTTTACTTTTTGATTTCTCTCGACCTGCCTTCTCCTTGTTACGATATATTGAGGCCATTTTTGGTTTTTTTAAGCGCGATACTGTGTCACTTCTTTCCCTTTTGGGTTAACGGGATTGGGAGCTCCACTCACTTGCCTGCTGCCGGCTCCGTGATGTCACCGGAAGTCAATCAGTCACCTGGTTTCATAGCTACCTGTCTCAAAGAACCCAATGAGTAAGAATTGGCGATACACTCTCAGACCCCAGGGAAATAGCCGTGGAAGTTCCACAAGAGTCCATACTTGGTCCACTCCTTTTCACCCTGTTCATAAACCACTTCCCTGAAGCTTGCACAGCAAGCATCATACTATATGCAGATGATGCTGTTATATCAGTCCCAGGTAGGGACCATACAGCTATCATGAAAGGCCTACACGAAAGCTTCCACCAACTTGAAACATGGTTTTACCAACACAAACTGCTGCTAAACCATAAAAAAAAAAAAAGCATACTGTTCACGGTCTCCCAGAACAAAAGGAATTTCTGCCCACTTCGTATACAGAACCAAAAAGGAGACACACTTGAACAAGTCTACTCTTTTAAATGCCTGGGCGTCTGCCTTGACAACACTCTAAATTTCTCTCAACACATTGATCATATTGCCAAAACTACAAACATAAAACTGGGCATCATCTATAGAAACAAATGCTCAATGACACCTGCTGCCCTCAAAATAGCAATAGGCAGCACTGTATTGTCATCCATTGACTATGGATTACCAATATACAAAGCAGGGTCAGACACCACCCTAAACAGAATAAAACCTCTCATTAACAGGGCTTGTCATCTGGCACTAGGGGCCGACCACTGGACTCACACCTGTATCCTCTACTCTGAGACTGGCTGGCTTCCGCTGCACTTAAGAGCCCAATACCAAACTTGCCTGATTGTAAAAAAAGCACAACTAGGCCATATGCCTGACTCCTTATGCAGTCTGCTCAAGAAAGCTTTGCAAACTAAACAAACCAGAAGCACTTCTAAAGGTTGACTCCAAGTCCCATTCAAATGCACATCATTGGCCCAGAAATCCTTTACTTTTAGGGGCCCCAAATGGTACAATGAACTACCTGATGCACTGGCCAGAAGCACAGAACTGAGTCACTTCAAAAGAGGGCTTCAGTCCCATCTAAAGAGTGTCTCAACCTGCAACTTTGTGCACAAATAACCCTCCGAGCCCCATGATTGCACCTCACTTTTCTCTACTTCCACTCTCCCACCCATATCTCTCCTCTCGTACTGTGACTTTCCTCCCTCTTCCCTACCCTACCCATCCATCCCTCTCTCTCCTTTCCCATGTCCCCTTTCCTCTACAACACCACATGATGCTTTACCTTCTCCCCATCTTCATCGCTCTGCCATATGCTCGCAATATTGCTGACTTATTATTCCCTCCTATGGCTAGCCCGTCCCTGCTACCATTAACGAAATGCACTTATTTATGTAAAATTGTTCCTCACATACAAGTCTTGAACCTCATGTGGCACTGCTTTGATTTGCATGACGCTTACCATATGATCTCTATATTCTGTATTGTATGATTGTATTCGGTACTGTATTGTTTTTGAATTATAATGTATTGTTTCTGTCCTTGACTTGGAACCTTTGAAAATGAGTCTCTGACTCAAAGGTATTAATCCTAAATGAAATAAATAAATAAAATAAATAAATAAATGTTGTATAAAACTAGAAAGCTGCAGTTAGCAAATAGAGTACTGAGAGCACAAATGGTGCCAATGTTGCTATAGGGGATTAAGGATACTATTTTGACTTTTTTTTTTTTTTATGATAGCACTGCAAGTTATGTTCTGTGTGTTTTTTTTTTCATTTTTTTACAGATTAATTACTTTCCAGATAATCTACTGTATAAAATGGTTATATAAGCAAGATCCCCTTGTCCTTTGTTTCTTATGCTCCTTAAGATGCCGTTTCTCTGGGAGCTGCTTTGTCTTATGGGAATGTGGGGGTGGTGGTGGATGGGGAGGAGGGGAGGGTGGCCCTACAGGGGGACCCGGAGGCTCTGGAAAGATGGTCTAGAAAGTGGAAGCTGAGGTTCAATGCAGGGAAATGCAAGGTACTCCACCTGGGGGCCAGAAACCCGGGCCAAGTGTACACCCTGGGGGGGGAAATGCTACAAGTCTCGATGGCTGAGAGGGACCTGGGGGTGGTGGTGGATGTTAAAATGAACAACTCGGAGACTTGTAGGAGGGCAGCAGCCAAGGCCAACAGGATGCTGGGATGCATCGCTAGGGGGATCACCTCCAGAAGGAGGGAAGTGATGCTCCCTCTGTATAACTGCTTGGTGAGGCCACACCTTGAGTACTGTGTGCAGTTTTGGAGGCCACACTTAAAGATGGACATTAACCTCCTGGAGAGGGTCCAGAGGAGGGCAACCAAAATGATTTGGGGCTTGGGGGACAGGACCTATGAGTAGAGGCTCAAAGAGCTAAATATGTACACATTGGAAGAGAGAAGGGACCAGGTGGACATGATAGAGGTCTTTAAGTACATGAAGAGGGTAAATAGGGGAGGAACAGTCAGGGTGCTTCGAAGGAAGGAGGAGGGGGCCACTAGAGGGCATAGGTGGAAGCTGGAGGGGGGAAGATTCAGGGGAGAAAGGAGGAGGTGCTACTTCACTGAGAGGGTGGTGGAGCCATGGAATGCACTGCCTAGGGGGCTGGTGGAGGCAGAGACGGTGGAGGGGTTCAAGAGGGGCTGGGACAGGTACAGGGGAAGGGTTCTGGAAGCAAAATCCAATGCAGCAAGAATATCTGGAACTGGGAAGGGAGAAGCCAGAGAAGGTGAGGGGTGTAGCAAGGTCAGCACCCAGGGTGGGGGCTGACCAATCGAGCAGACTCGAAAGACCGTTAGGCCTATTCTGCTGGCATTTTAGAATGTTAGTGTGTTAGTAATGTCATTTTCCAGAAAGTTTAAATGTAATAAATCAAACTTTCACCTGATATATTTGACAAAGCAATATAATGAAGAGATATACACAAAAGTGAGGCATTCTAGTAATTTACATTATGTCACCTGGTATTAGTCCTATGTTGGTCAAGTGGTGTTTGGTGGGGGGGACCACTGGAAAGATGTACCTCTGTATGAGTTGGGTAAAACAATAAAAAATATTAACGTTATGGAGGATAGTCTGAATGGAGATGGAGTGGAGGTGTGTTGCCACAGAGGTGTACCCCAATGACCTGGATATATCAGCAGGAAGGTACAGTAAAGCCCACCAGGATTAATTCTGCAGCAGCTAGTGCAGTAAAAATGAAGTTTAAATGGCAGTTAATCCCTTTTGTCATGCAGTAAACCTGTGACACTATGCTTCATCCTGGCGGGCTTCACTGTAGGTATAGGACCAATGGCCCTCTGCCCAGGCCTCCTGGATTCCCTCAAATGGCCACAGAGAAACTTATCTATTAAGCTCCTATTTCTACATCAGTCTAATATAAAACAGACAATATTTGTTAGCTTTACTAATGATGGACCAAAATACAAACTACTAAATAATTCAAATAATAATCACATTAGTAAAGCTTGATTGTAGCTCAGTCTTCATAGGCAAGATACTGTAGTAGCAGTCTGACTACTGTACCTTTAAGATATGCCAGCCTTTTAACATTTTCAGTTTGGGATATGTGAGTCTTGCAATTTGAAACATTTTTCTACAGGGTAAATCATATGTAATAGAAGCTGTTTATTACGACATGGGGCCAGGTCTGCAAACTCTAATACCTATTACCCTTCTCCTCCCTCTGTCTACTCTGCTCTATTGATTTTTGACTCTCCTTGATGTGGGCATATATTGTATAATGCCCCAGTACAGTGTAAACATGAACTTTATCTGTATTGTTGTACCGCAACATGTGTTTATATATTTGCTACTGAACCACTCTGTATTTGAATGTTTATTTATCACACTGTACTTGTTAACTGACATGGAACCAATTAATGAGCATCTGCTCACTGGTGCTATCCAAGATTTCAAAATTAAATAAATAAATAAATACATATTAAGGTAATTTATTTATTTATTTATTTATTTATTTATTTGCCTTTGGTAACCGGGTAAGTGCACTAGACAGAACTGCCTATTTTCAGGCACAACCCGGGAGAGTACAAATCAAGGAACAGGTAAAAAACAAATACATTTACAGTGTTGTACAATAGGAGATTCCAAACAGTTATACAGAGATGCAAGTTATATAGTTTATAGAGGAGGTACATTTTACACAGTATAATAGTTAACAAAACAGGCAGAAAGGCATAATTTAATGTTACTAATGTGCAACACATGACAGTGCTGTTGGTAATAACAATAGTGTTTAGCCAGCCCATTAGCACAGATGGATGAGGTGCTGTGGAGCTCCTTACCTTACACCATGCCGGTGATCCGAGTTCAGGAACAAGCTTGAGTTGCCAGGGGTTAACGGGGGTGAGGGCTGGGAGATGGAGTGAGTGACCGACAGGCAGCTCTCTTCACACAGGCAGAGGAGATTCACTTTCCTAGTTCCTGGTTCTTGACTACCAGCAGGTGAAGGCCTGGTGGCAGCACCAACACTACAGGGGGAAAGATGAACATCTGGGTCGGTGGAAGGAGGCCACTGGGGTGTGAAGGTCTTCAACATCGTCAACCACAGTTTGATGTATGAAACGCTACTGGAAATAGGACTATCAGTGGAGGATTGTGGGTTGTTTAAATCTTATCTACAGGATTGTACTCGGCAGGTGTTTTTTGATGGACACCTGTCGAGGAAGGCTATGATCAAAAGAGGAGTCCTGCAGGTCTCCATTTTGGGGCCCACGTTATTTTTGATTTATATTAACCAACTAGCAGAAGTAACAAGGTTTTCAAGAATCAGGCTATATGCAGATGACACCATTATGGTGGTACATGAGAAAAACCTAAACCAACTTGAGAAAAATCTTCAAAAAGATTTTGCAAGTCTGTGCTCATTGATTTCAAATTCAGGTTTGGCATTAAATAGTAAAACAACACAATTAATGGTGCTTAAACATACAAGTAGGAAAAGAGAATCCAATGCCTTAGATATTAAAATAAAAACAAATGAAGATTAAATAATAGCCCAAGAAAGCATTTATAGATACTTGGGTGTTTGGATTGATGAAAATTTAAGTTTTGGATATTGCATTGAAGACACTTCAATGAAAGTAAAGAAAAGGTTGGGTGCTTTTACGTGATCAAAATTCTGCATCAGTAAACAGATGAGGACTCTAGTGGTTATCCAGCTACTAATGCCTGTCCTTGATTATGGCAACCATGTGTATGGCTTTGCAAACAAGCAATTCTTCTCTAAGATAGATGTAATGTACAATAGATTTGGGAGGTTTATTCTGCTTAAGGATCACAAAACTCAACATTGTTCATTATATGAAGAACTGTAATGGTTAACTCAAGAAAATAAAAGAAGAGAAGCTTGGGCAAATCAAATTTTTAATGTTCTGCACTTCCAAAAACTACTTCCAAAAACTAGTATACTTTTAGGAAAAATTAGTAAAAACACAATATCAATATAATTTAGACAAATAAACCTACAAGGTTTTAAATCACCTAGATTAAGTAATAAGTACAGTAGAATGCCTTTTGCTGCTATTACATTTGAAATTTTGAACTCAATAAACAAAAAAAAACAGAACATGTCAGTATTAAATTATTCATGTGTGATTTGAAATATGAACTTAGGACACAATGTATGTGAAATGGTTAGTTAATATTATCTGCCTCATTATGTAACTGCTGATTGTTTGTTATACAGTGTAATTGTCTTAAAATATTCACTGTTTTGTAACTGTTTTATGTACAATTCTGTATTTATACAAAAACAGGACCATCTTGTAAATAGGACTTTGGCCCTAATGATGTGATTTTTTTCCACCATAACCTGTAAAAAAATAAAGCTTTTTACTACTACTGCTACACAGTTCTACAGTGCATGTGAAACTCCACATGCATCTGTTCTTGTGCCAAGCTATGGCTCTGGGACTTCAGGCAGAAAACAAGGAAGAAAATGGTAGGGTGGCCAAGCTTCATGAAGCCTGCCAGAGGTGCCATGGGCCCCCCTGCCACTCCAATAGTAAGTAGGGATTTTGGATGATAGTCATTATGGTAAGAGGTCTTCCTCCCCCACCCTACCATGGGGAGAGATTTGGAGGGGAATCTGCCTTCCCAAGTGAATAGAGGCAGCAGGCTGGCTGATGGCATCTGGGGACAGGGCTGAACAGCCACCCAGTCAGCTCAAGAATAATAAACATCTTTATTAATAAGAAAAATCAAAAGTATAGGTTTTGCTACAGATGTTCTTTACTCAGAAATGTGCTGTAAAATAATATAACTGATGGCAATTTATGATTATATTGTGTGCCATAAAATAAATTACACTGTTAGGCAAATCTTTGTACTCTTTAGGAAAAAAAAAAGATTTGCAGTTAACGTAAGGTGATCTTTCTAAAGACATCAAAGAGCTGAACTATATAATATTAATATAATAGACAAATAATTATGATCTGGAGGTACACAAGAATTCCCATGGTAAACATTATGCTGTTGTGCAATATGATGCATACCATGGCTAATGTTGAAAAATGATGTGCTTGTGATGCTAATTAGAGATAGTGCTGTGATGGGGGTGAACAGGGTTAACAAGAGAGTACTCACCAAACAGACTGTCACATTTAAACCCTGTATTAACCCTTGCAGGGCCGCAGACTGATATATCAGTCCAGAATTCCTATACGTTCTAATTCTGTTGGTAGTCTAAGGGTTAAGAACTCCTGTTTGATACTGGTATGGTTGGTAGGTATAGTGAAACTTTGTTTTGAGCACTGTGCGAAAAGAATGCAGGAATATCAAACTAAAGTAAGATTTATAATGATTTTCTAATATTTCTGCTTTAAATCTTACTCTAATTAGCAGATGTCTGTGGAAACACTTTTATAACACTAGTTTTCCCATGATAGAAGCTTATTTAAGCAGGAAATAGATTCTTACAACCTGTTTTTGAGGTTAATGAGAGGTAGAAGTACTAGAACTATAATACCTACGTTTATTTTCATTTCTATACTAGGGACATTTCAAAAGAATGTTTTTGCTGTGAATTAAAAACAATTCTGTCATTGGTTTGGTGTAGCATTCATTTGAGAGTTCTTAAAGTTATACTAATCACATTCATAATGATATGGGTTATTACCTACATGAAAGGAATGCCTTTAAAGAAACTATACCTCTGGGAGCTGAAACGGAAAAACACTTTGAATGTTTTCCAACTTTATCTTCAGAAGTGCTGCATGATTTTATAGTTTCTGAGTATGTAAGTGCTTTTCAACATTTAAGAAAACTACCAGAAGGAATATGGACACTGAGTAACTCGTATGCTTATGAGGACTACAGAATAAAAATACAATGGACTAGTGAGTGGGCCACTGTATACCAGAATGCAATGTGATATATTGATGAATGTTTTACTGAATATAAATGCCAAAATGATGTAAACAGATGAGGTACAGCACATACAGTAGTACTGTATTTTTCAGCTAATACAATTTTATGCCATTTTATGTATGTAGTGACACACACCACTGTTTAAGGAGGAATGTGATGGGTAGGTTGTATTCTTATTTTTTTTTCTTTTAGAACATGTAATGAAGTTTGTTTGTTTTTTTGCTCTGAAATAATAGTTAACCACTGTGCCTTGAAATGGTGGAGAAACATCAGTCACGATGCTTCCTGAAGGTGGTACAATAATAAATAAAAGTGATTGAAAAGTAAATACGAATAGTGGTTTCTAATCATTTTTGCTTCTTGGCAGTGGATTTTAAAAAAATGGGTGAAATCCTCTAGCGCTTCCTAAAATATGCATTGATGATTAATTTGGTGAGATATGTATACTAAAAGGAAAGGTGATGTATTTGCTCATAAAGTGAAAATCATATTTTTTATGGAGTTTGCTGTATACGTGACAACAACAATGGACTTGTTCAACTTTGTGAACCTGCTGAAATCCTTTAAATAAAGTTAAAAATAAATAAATAAAAGGGGTGGAGGAGTGCCAAGGAGGTTAGAGGCAGAGTGGTGGAAGATAAGGGAGGCATAACTAAGGCAACCAACCTATGCATGAAGGAAGTAAAAACAGAAAGAAGAGGAGACCATTATGGTTCTCTAAGGAAGTAGAAAAGGTAGTCAAAGAACAATGGGTTGCATTCAAGATGCGTAAAGCAATGTCCAGAGTGGAGCATAGGGAGATATACAAAGAAAAGGAAGCATGTAAGGCAGAGAGGGGAATAAAGGTCCAGACAAAGGAGAGCAGTGTCAAGGGATACGACTTTCTTCATGTACATACTGTAAGTGAGAAGAGCAAAACAAGGGTAGGGATAGTAAGACTTAGAAAGGCAAAAACTGAGACTGTGCGGAAGGAGACCAAGAAGAAGCTTACATTTAAAACAAACAAAGCCTGTCATCCCTCAACAAAGTCTGTCACCTCACCCTGGGCTGTGATCATCTAACCCACACATGCTCCCTTTACAATGCCACAAACTGGCTTAACCTTGATAATAGAATCAGGTTTCATGCTTGCCTTATGGCCAAAAATATTACCCTTGGTCTCACCCCCCCAGTCTCTCACCTCTAATCCAATGGGCCCTGTCTCACCAGCACACTCGTAGCTCAAGCAGGCAACTCCTCGTGGTTCCCGCTGCCGCATCACCCAATTCCAAAGGTCCTTAAGTTACTGAGCTCCTTCCTGGATGAATAACCTGCCTAACACTCTCACAAACATGAAAAGAATCGGCTCCTACAAAGTCTACCTTAGGAACCATCTACAGTCCTCTAATCCCTGTGGTTGCCTCTGAATCTGTCCTCCCACTCTATTCCTTTTGACTAAGGCCTATGGCCGTCTAACCCCCCCCAATCTGAAAATCTCTATGTTAGCTCAATAATGGAGTTTTTAAATGTACCTGTACATTGAGTCTAATACCTTGAAATTACTGTATCTAAATGTTAGCCTATTTACTGTATATTTAGTAAATTGATTGCTTGCTTGTGTTCTACTTCTGTATTGCTTTGTACTCTTCTCTTCTTGTTTTACCTGTACTGATGTGGAACCTTTGAAAAGGAGTCTTTCCAAATCCTCAATAAATAAAAAAATAAATACTTCAGCTCAGGATTCACACTGGAGGATGGATGAGACAGACCACCAGGAAGTAGCAGTGAAAGGGTGAGGACAGAGTGGGCACCTGTCCATTTTCAGAGGAAAAAGTGCTGAAAAGACTTGCATTGGGGAGTCACATGATGCTCTAGCTCTGGCAGCCTGCTCCTAAGCACAGCTCTGCTCCTCTGACCACTATTTTATCAAGAAACAGCATTAATTTACCTTCTTTGCTGGGAAAATCCAATACCATCTCCTTTCTGACTACTTCAGCTCTTATTTTGTGTAAAAATGGAGGAAAATATAATGATTCCTGATAATCTGTCTGTGGTGTGTTACACTACTCCACCGTTCCCAGAGAAGGATAAGGCAGCAAAATGCCAGAAGACCGATGTGAGCTTGGACGCCTCTCCTCAGTTGGACTCTGCTCCATTAACGATAGCCTTATTTATGAAAGAAATGATACCGCTTAGATAATATATTGCTTACCTAACGGAGGACATGCAAACCATTCAGCCAGCTATAACAGAACTCACCAAGCAGGTCAAAGATTCAGAGGCCCACATTAGCTCAAATGAGGATTGTAAAGTCAAAGCGGATCCCTCCATTACAGCGTTGCAGCAAAAGTTAACCAAATTGGAAGCCCAACCTGAGGATAAAGAGGGTCATTATCGCTGCAATAACCATGTTATTCTAGGTATGCCTGAAAGGAAAGAAGAAAGAGAGACTTTGTTGTTTGGACAGAAGGTGTGTGAATCTGTGGATGGTCCTTCCCTGAATGGCCTGCAATACATTCTTCAGAGGGCTCACAGACCATTATGGCTGATGCTGAAAGAAGGGTAGCCCCCTTGCCTATAGTCTTTAGACTCCTTAACTATCTGGATAAACTTCTTATTTTGCAGGCTGCCCAAAATGAAAAGTCTTTGACCTGGCAGGGCATACCTATCTCAGTTTTTCAGGATCTCCAATATGAGACCCAACAGAAAAGGGCTGAATACTGGCCATTTCTCTCAAAATTAATTGTGGCTGGCTTTCTGTTTAAATTGTATCCTGCTCAACTACAAATTCACCGGGAGGGCTGGCAATTCACCTTTGAAATGGCTGAACAAGCTAAAGGGGAGCTGTTTAAATTGATGCCTGAACTTTTCAAATCAGCCAGTTGACGTGTTAAGGATGCTTAGTTGTTGTTCCGACACTCTGAACTATGAGATCCACTAAAGGGAGCTCAACTTACATTGCTTTGAACAGGCATCCTTACTGGATCTTGCTAAAGTGTTCATCTGCAAGAATTTTCTCTTTCCATAGACTGCATATAGGACAGTCTTCAGCAGAGACTCTGATAATTTGGATTGATTCTCCTTTCTCTCTGGAGCAATCTGTGGCTTATTATTCCTTCTGTGGTACAGAATGAGGAGAGCTTTGATTTCTTGATGGGACCAATTTATGTTTTGGAGAAACACTGAAACATAGACTTTTATGGCAGATAAGGACCTCTTGACCCACCCAGTTTGGCAATTTTCCAACCTACTGGATAAGCTGCAGATCCTAGTTAACCAACACCCTACTTCTTCCTACACCCCACCAGAATTGCCTTATGTCTGTCCCATGCATTCTTGAATTCCCCCACTGTTTTTGACCCCATGACCACTTCAGGAAGGCCATTCTATGCATCCACCACCCTCTCCATGAAAAAAAATACTTCTTCACGTTGCCCTTGAGCCATTTCCCCTCTAGCTTCAAATTGTGCCCCTTGTTCTTGCACACCACTTTTTCTAAAAGATGCTACCCTCCTGGACTTTGTTGATTCCCTTGAGGTACTTGAAAGTTTCTATCATATCCTCCCTCTATCTCCTTTCCTTGAGGGTATACATATTAAGATTCTTTAGTCTCTTTTTGTATGGCTTCTGGTGCAGACTCTGCACCATTTTAGTTGCCCTTCTCTGGACTGCCTCTATCATGTCTATGTGCTTGTGGTGATGGGGTCTCCAGAACTGCATGCAGTACTCCAGATGGGATCTCACCAACTGTCTGTACAGAGGGATAACAACATCCTGTTTTCTACTGGTGATGCCTCTTCCTACACATCCCAGTATCCCCCCAGCCCTCCTTACTGCCTTCTCACATTGCTTACTTACCTTTAGGTCATCTGATATGACTACCCCCAGGTCCCTTTCCATTTTTATTGTTGTTAGTATGTCCCCTCTCCTCCCCCATTGTGTACTCTTCCCCTGGGTTTTTGGTTCCCAGGAGCATGGTCTTAGACAAATACAATTTTGATTCTAAACCAAGGTAGTTCTGTTATACTTGTGAAACTTGGGTCCTGTAAATATATAGCATGGAACTTGGAATACTCTCCTGCTGAAAAGCACATTTGCTAGCATTTGCTCCAATATTAATCTACAGGACCTTCCTATTTTGACCACAGTAAATGGAAGATAGACTTTGGCAGAAACATATTTTCCTAGTTTGTTTTCCTTTTCTTTTCTCTTTACTTGTGGTAAATTAGTGCTTACTTTGTTTCCTCTCTTTTTTTTTTTTGAGTCATGGAGGGGGGTTAGATTGTATGTCAGCTTCTATTTACCAAGTACAGTGTGTTTTGATTTTTGATCTGAGTGTTTTATTTTAAAGGGCACTGTATAGGACTAATAATATTTTAATTTAGCTTTAGGATGAGCAGCCCTGCTTTTTATCATTTTTCCTTCTTAATTATTCATTGGTAATGCTGCTGATGTCTGCTTGGAGTTATCCAGCATTGCAAACAGGATGTCTTATTAAATATAATGGTATTTTGTACATTCTTCTGAATTTTATTATGCTACCTTCCTTCAGTGCTCTCCTATTTGGCTGATTTATATACTTTGGACATGGTTTCTAACTCACTAGATATTTTCATTCTACTGTCCTTTGCTGCTACTGTGTGGATGTTATAGGGATTAGATTGCAGTTGTACAGATATAATTTTTGTTGGAATTTAGTTTGTGCAGTAGTGCTCAGATGGTGGTGGGGAATGGAGACAGGGTTTTGTTTATAAAGGTGGTGCACTATAATTTTCCTTTAAAATCATTTTTTCAGAGAGCATTGCCTTGGACTGATAGACCCCATATTGAAAGGTCGGTGGCCATCCAGTACGTCTACGCGTGCCACACAAAGAAATGGACAAGCGCAGTAGAGTGCTATATTCAAACATGATGCGCGATCATGCATCCTATCTGAATATACCAATGGCTGCATGCTGCACAAATGGTGACCCTCACAAATGCACCAGTGCATCCCCCCTGGATAAGATGACTATCTGGGAAGGGGATGTGCAGTGCAATGGAAGATAGGCTGGGCCCAAATTCCAGATATTCAGCCCAGAGTATGCAAATGAGGCTATTAGGCATGCAGGGTGCAAATGGGCTATTTGCATGTTATTATGGCCCCATTTGCATACATGTAGCAGGGATGTGCCTGGCAGGATGCGCCAGGTGGCCTGCCCTCTGCCCAGTCCTGTGTACAGTCATGCCCCAGCCCAGGCTATCCTAATTTCCCTGTAAAAACAAACACAAACCATGTCCAAACTCTTGTTTCCATAATGTAGTGCCCCTTCCCCATAGCAATCCCTATTTGCAATGTAAATTGCAGCCCGATCTCCCTTTCCAAATTGTAGTGCCCCCCCATAGAGATCCCTGTTTGCAAAGTAAATTGCAGCCTGATCTCCCTTTCCAAATTGTAGTGCCCCTCCTCCTTATAGAGATCCCTGTTTGCAAAGTAAATTACAGCCCAATCCCTGTTTCTGAATTGTAGTGTCCAACCCCCCCATACCAATTCCTGTGTGAAGAAAATAAAATCCTGTCTGAACCCATTTTTTTTTTTATAGTGTAGTGGACCCCCAACCCCCACCCACTGAGGCACCCATCTCACCTGCTCCCCAGCATGTCCAGTAAGCCAGTGAGCAGCACACCCCACCACATACCTTCATGGCTGCCCTTGAGACTGAACTGTCAATGCATGACAGCTTATTGTATGCACTACCAGCCCATTAGCTGACACTGTTGACCAATGAACTTGCACTGTGTACTGTAAGCTGTCACTCACAACTTTGTAAAAGTTGTGAATGACAGCTTACAGTACACACTGCAAGCCCATTGGTTGACAGTGGCAGCCAATGGACTGGTAGTGCATACAGTAAGCTGTCATGCATTGACAGGTCAGTCTGCAGGCAGCCATGGAGGTATGTGGTGGGCTGTGCTGCTCGCCGGCTTACTGGACATGCTGTGATGGGGGGAGAGGGGTGGGATGTGGGTGCCTCAGTGGGTGGGGGGTTGGGGGTCCACCAGGTTTGGACAGGATTTTATCTTCAGATGGGGATCAGAACGAGGGGGACACTACAATTCAGAACCGAGGATTGGGCTGCAATTTACATTGCAAATGGGGATCACTTTGGGGTGGGAGGCACTACAATGTGGAATGGGGGATAGGGCTGTAATTTACTTTGCAAATATGGATCACTACTGGGAGGGAGGACACTACAATTTTAAAAGGGAGATCAGGCAACATGTTTACTTTGTTGGGGTTTGAGAATGGGGGGGTACCACTAGATTACCAGGGAAAATGCTTCATGATAAATTTGGATATGATCAGGGTTTGGGGATTGAGGGGTCTAGCCACCCAGGGGCTGTTGGCTGCTTTGCTGCTCTGTGCAGTACAGCAGCCTGCCTGTGGGTGGCTACCAGTTAGGTGTATTTTTTACATGCCTAATGTTTTGCTGCACATCTCCAAGATGTGCGGGCAGATGGGCTGCACATCTTGGCTGAATATAGAGATGTGCTGCATATTCATGGGCACACCCCTTGGAGATGTGCAGCATACATTATTGCTGCACAGTGGCTCAATCTGAGATGCACGGTGCATCTCCAGCCTTTGAATATAGTGCAGTGGCACATTTCTTGAGATGCACGGGTGCATCTCCTTTGAAAATGTCCCCCACAGTTTATTTTATTTTAAATACAGAATGAGCAGCCTTTTTGTTCTCCCTTCATCTTCATTTGTCGATACAGCTGCTGTTATTCATTTGTAGTTCTCCTGTGTTGTAAACAGGATGCTTTATTCATAATGCATATTGATATTCTACATGTGGGCAAAGGAAAGTTCTTTCTATTCTCTTGTTCTTTTATATACTCATTCAAAGTAGGTAAATGCACTATCTCCATTGTGTGCTCATTTAGTAGGCTGTCCTGTATATTTTAGACATAGTTTCTGTTTCAGTAGATATGCCTCCCCTTTTTTTCCCCATGAGACAGGGGAAGGGGAGTGCTAGTAACAAAAGTTCATGTTGGGATGGGTCACGGACCAGATGGATTAGGAGATAGGGTACTGGGGCCTGGCAAGCTGTTACTTGTTTTAGTGGAAGGGTAGATTTTAGATTAGATTGTTATCGATTGTTGTTAATTCCCTTCCTTTTCTTTCTTTCTTTCTTTCTTTCTTGGTTGTTTTTGTGATTGTGAATATTTTGATGTGTTATGGGATTTATATTTCCTTAAAGGGGGGTTGTTGCTGTATTTGGGGGGATTATGGGAAGCTACTCTCTACAGCACTTTACAACCTTTGTTATATCCACCCATAACATCTTATGATTTTTCTCCTTATATGTGTACCTCATACGTATATGTTAGTTGGAATATAAAGGCGTCTCAGGATGCTCATAAATGATTTATTTATTCAGATTACACCTGTGAGCTGGAAGCTCTTTAAGTAAGTTCCACGTCAGACATACAAGTACATTATACAGACAGGATTGGCAGATGGGTAGAATTAACAAAGTGTACATTTCGGATTAAGCACAATATATAGCTGTGTATTACTAACTTAAACCATTACTAAGTGCAGGCAATTTAGGAACTGATTACTAAGCTACATCATAGTTGCTAAGTGCAAACCAAGTGATGGTAGGGGGTGAGAGGGACAGTTACAGTTAGATGGGATATAAAAGAGGTCAGCCCAGGGGCCTTATCAGGTGGGTATTTATTTATTTATTTATTTAAAATTTGGTGACCGAGAGCCGAGACTCGATTCCAGGTGCAACCAGGGTACAAAGGTGAACACAGAGGTTATGCAGAGAAAAGTACAGCAAAATCATTTTTACAGACAGTATATACATCACTTCTTGGTTACAGATAGTCGTATACATCTAGTGCTTACAATACAAGCTATTATCTTGTGATATAAGAGCTATATTGTCCAGGCATGGGACAGGCCACTGAATATTGGTTGGGAGAAAGGAGGGGCTATACACAGTAGTCAACGATAGATGGGAGGGGGACAGGAGAGAGTTTGGGAGGGGAGAGGGAAGAGGGGAGGGACATTGTGTTATGGCATTATAGATAGGGGAAGTGGGAACTTAAATACCTAGGCAGGACAGGTTAGGTTACAGAGGATAGGATAACAGAGGGAGGGTTTGGATAGTGGAAGCAGTCACAGATGGTATTAGTGACTAAGTGATTTCTGAGAGACCACTTGAAAAAAACAGGGAGGGTAAGGAGGAGATTTCCGTAGGGAGGGAGTTGAACCAGAGAGGAGCCCGGTAGGCAAACAACCTTTGGCCTAAGGTGGTATGACAGTGAGAAACCTTGTAATAATGGCAGGTTGACCTTCTGGTATGGTGATGGTTAATGCTGTTAATAAGGAGATCCTGAACTGCGGACGGCAGCAGTTCCAGGTGAGGTTTTTTTGCCAGCATGCAGGTATGTCACTGGAGTCTCCCATTGAACTGTAACCAGTTTGCCTGGGAATACAGGTTGCATGTGTGAGTTAGATGCTGTGAGCCTGTGATTAGCTGGCAGGCCTTGCTTAGTGCAGTTTTTATACACCTAAGGGATGTCTCTGAGGCCAAGCCATATATCGCCAAACCGTAGTCAACCAGGGAGACCACTGAGCTATGTATAGCAATACTGAGGGCTTCCTGGGTCAGATTCTGTGTGTGCCTATAGAGCAGCCCAATTTGCATGTTTACAGGTTTTGCAATATTGTCTATGTACTTAGAGAAAGACAGCGTGCTGTCAGTTGTGGTCCCCAGATATTGAAAATGTTGGATTAATTCTAGAGAGTCCCCCATATTGTTGATGATAAAAAGGGGGTAGTATCTATGCTTGCTTTGCAGGTTTGAGTATAGCATTGTTTTTGTTTTCTTGTAGTTCAAAATTAACTTGCTGTTACTGAACCATCTTTCTGCGCTAGCAACGTTTTTTGAAAATGACTCTCAAGAAAGACTAAATCTGGATCTCTTACAAAAAAGACAGCATCATTGGCATATGGAAGAATTTTTCCCTGACAAAAGGACGGGAGGTTATTTAAGAAGACACTGAACAAGAGAAGACCCAGGATGGACCCTTGCAGAACTCCTGAGTGGACAAGTTGCCTATCAGAGAAGATATTCCCTATGTTAACCTGCTGCGAGCGGCAGTGGAGGTAGCTTTGAAACCAGTTTATGGTTTCAAGAGGGAGACCAAGGCTGGTTAGCTGATCAGCAAGGAAGGCATGATTAACTGTGTCAAAAGCCTTGGTTAAATCAATGAATGTCACTCCGACAAGAAGGTCTTGGTCCAAGGATTTATATATGAAGCCTGAGAATTCAAGAAGAGCAGTGGAGGTGCTATGACCTGTCCTGAACCTGTGTAGTTGAGGGCATAGTAACTGATATTTTTCTAGGTATTCATTCAGTTGGTCTGCAACTATTTTCTCAAGGGCCTTAGATAGTGGGGGGATGATAGAGATGGGCCTGTAGTTACAATGCTGGGCTCGATCCCCACTCTTATGGACCGGTGTCACTATGGCAGATTTCCACCGATGTGGGAATTTGGAGAATCTGAGGGATAGGTTGAGTATGTGCGTTAGTGGTATCAGGTTATGATATCAGGTTTTGAAACATCTGAGGCAAATGAATGTGGATATCGCTTTTCTGCCGGAGTCCCATTTACTGAAAAAAAGATGTTACTCTTTTCCATCAAGAGTGGGTGGGGCAGGCTTTTGGGACTGGCAGTAGTACCAAGTGGAATGGTGTATGTATCTTGATCACCAGATGCCTGCCATTCCTCCTTTTATCAACAAATGGTGATGAAGAAGGGCAATATATTTTACTTCAAGCTAAGTTGGGGCAGCAAGAAGTACTTTTGGGCTCAGTTTATGGGCCTATTGTGGATTCACCACAATTTTTCACACATTTAATGATCCTTTTAGCCCCATACATTCATATTCCTATTTTAATAGGGGGTGATTGGAATTTAGTATATCGGGCTGTGTTAGATCGGTCACATATTTTAAGGAAGGGGCTCTCTCTCCTGTGCAGCGTGGCCTCTGAGACTTAGTAGACTCTATTGGGTTGATCGACCCCTGGAGGTTCCTTCACCCTTCCGACCAATCATATATTTTTTATTCTTCCCTGCATCATTCTTTCTCCCTTATTGATTTTTTTTTGTTGTTGTCTCCAGAACAGGTACCTGGAGTAGTTCATTGTGATATTCAGGAATGGTGTCATTTCTGGACCATTCTCCAGTTTCTTTAACTTATGGAATATTGAATAGTATCCCTAGAGATTTTCTATGGTGCTTAAATGTTCAACCTCTGCAGGATGCTGCAGTGGCTGACACTTTGCATAAGTTTATTAACCACTTTTTGAAGTAAATTAGACTCAGGGGTCTCCTTGGATATGATGTGGGGTGCTGCTAAAGTGGCCTTCAGAGGTGAATGTATTTGTTTAGCAACTGTGAAGGCTAAAGTTCACCAACAACTTGCTGATCTGTTGCAAAGTATTCTCGCTATTGAGTCTGTTATCTTCTACTATCCCAGAGTCTATGTGGTTGCAGCTTCATATTCTCTGTAATAAGTATTTAGCTTTATTAAATGAGAAGGTGGAGCTGACCATTATGCAAACTAAGTGTCACTATTTGGAGCAGGGAGAAAGGGCAGGTAAATTGCTGGAGCTTCACCAACAGGAGACCTCCAGAGTTGTTCCTTCTCTTTATAAACATGGTACAAAGACCCTTATTACCCATCCAAAAAGACATACTAAATTGAAACCTTTAGGGAATTCTATGTGGACATTTATCCACTTAATCCACGTCAGGGTGTCAAAGGATGAGAGTGGTCTGGGGGTAACAGACTCCAGCAACTTCAAGGTAGGGAAGCAATGCTCAAGAGTGGAGGGGAGGGAGAATGGGATGCTGGCAAGTATTGCCAGGGGGATCACAGGCAGGAATAGGGAGGCCCTGGTGCCCCTGTATCGGGCCCTGGTGAGGTCACACCTTGAGTACGGTATCCAGTTTTGGAGGCCTTATCTGTGCAAAGATATAGACTTGATCAGAAAGGTCCAGTGAAGGGAGACCAAGATGATGCAGGGGATGAAGGGCAATCCATACAAACAGAGATGCAAGGAGTTAGGGCTGTATTCAATGGAGATCAGGAGAGAGATGGGGGACATGATCGAAACTATTAAATATACCAAAGGAATGAACAAGGGAGGCCCAGGGAAGTTATTCCACATGAAAGAAGGAAACATAACAAGGGGGCATGGACTGAAACTCCTTGGGGGGGGGGGACTCTTTAAGAGCAATGTGAAATGTCAATTTTTCATGAAGAGGGTGGTGGAGAACTGGAATGGGCTTCCGGAGGAGGTGGTGAATTCAGAGACCATAGAGGCATTAAAGTCCACTTGGGACAAACACATGGGGCACAGGGGAAGAAGGGTTGTCTCAAGATACAGTAGGTGGGACTAGGGTGGCAAGGGGCAGACTAGATGGGTGAGGAGGTCCTTCTCTGCTGTCACCTTCTGTGATTCTGTGATTGGGAGTGTCTATGGACCCAGCTGAGATCTTGCAGTACTTTAAAGGGTTAACCTTCCTCAATTATCTCAACTCCAAAGTGCCTTTTAAGGGGGGCCTATAATGGTGGTGAAGATTCGACAGACTATTTCATCTCCTGCCTCTGACCTTTTTCCTGGTCCTGATGGTTTCCCTGCAAATTTCTATGAGACTTTTTCAATAAAGCTCACTTTAATCTTAGTAAAAGACTTTAACTATTTGTTTGACCATGGGCTATCTGATCAGACTCTTACCCAAGCTTGTATTGTTCTTTTATTAAAACCCAGAAAAGGCAGCCTTTGCCCTGTGAACTACAGACCAATTTAATTAACACTGATTTTGGAATATTAGCAAAGGTATTTGCTGCACATTTGGAGTCGGTTTGGGATTCGCTTATTAGTGGGTTTTATGAGAGGCCGATTTCCAAACAACCACAGTCTAAAATTCTTTCACCTTATGTCAGCATCTGGGGAGTCCAGGGAATCTGCAGCCCTGGTCTCCCTAGATGCTGAAAAAGCATTTTATAAAGTTTCTTGGCCTTATCTATTTGAGGTTCTCCAGGCTTACGACATTCCCCTTAATTTTTTTAAGTGGATGAAAGTTCTGTATAATAAGCCGTCGGCTGTTATTTGGTGTAATGGGTTACTTTTCATGCCTTTCCCAATCACAACCAACACCTGACATCCTATTTCCTTATTTTAATTTAATCTATACTTAGAGCCCTTATACTTAAGCTAAAAGGAAACTCTGAGATTAAAGGGATAACAGTGGGTGGAATGGAATATATGATGTCTGTATGCGCAGATGATAATTTGTTGCATCTAACTGACCCAAACATATCTATACCTGGTGCATTGAACAAAATTAAATTGCTTGGTTATATTTTAGCCTATAGGTTGAATCTGGAGAAAACTAAAGTACTACCACTAAATGCTTTTGCTGATTAGGCCCATATTATATTGCTACGTTTGCAATGGCAATCTAAGGCTTTAACCTATTTAGGGATTTATATTCCAAGCCACCTCACGACCCACACGAAACTTAATTTAGACCCACTATTAAATTAAATAAACTGTGATTTTAAAAAAATGGGATGGGTTACTTCTTTCTTTATGGGGAAGAGGTAGTATAATTAACATAAATATTCTCCCCTGTATACTAAATCTGTTAGGGATGCTTAAAGTTATTTTACCACGTAAACGGTTTCAAAAACTTCATTCTATGCTTTCTACATTTTTGTTAAAAGGGAGCGCAATTAGGAGGGCTTATTCAAAATTGACATTTCCCCTTATATGTGATGGTTTATGGATACCCAATTTTTTGACCTACTATTTAGCTCTCTACGGTGCCAAGTATTGCTGGTAGGGTGAGTCTTCACAGGGAGAATGAGAGTTATGTACCACGTTGGTTATCTTTGGAGTGAGCCCTTTGTATCAGGGAAAAAATGACTACACAAGCTTTACTATTTATACCCCCTAGATTACTTCCCATTACATTAAAAACTACTACTATTTATTGATCTTTGCATGCACACATTCAAATGTGCTGTTGTTATGGGTTTAAACAAGCAATTTGTTGCACAACTGTATTTTAGCAACCCTAATATTAAAATCACCCATAAACCTATTCCACCTTCTTTTCTGCCTTTAAACCCTTCCCTGTCTATCCGCAACATTATTGCTGATAATAGTATTTTGGATTTTCCCTTTTCAGGATACACTCAATATACAGTAGCCTATCATCATTTTTTTTTTAAATATCTGCAAATTCCTGGGTCAGTATTAACTTGTCAAGGATGGTCCCTTTGGGCTGATGTATCAGCACCACATTTTGAGACTTGTATTGCACTAGCAGGTAGAAGACATGCTGGGGTAAAGTTATATCATTCCTATTAGTCCCTAGACTCATTTTTGCCTCTGGGGTGGTCTAGTACTGGAAGACGGCCTTGGCTTTGACATGGGAGGTGTTAGATTAGACATTGTTATGGAAGGATTACTATACATTGGTCAAGCAAGATTGCCACTGACAAATGCAGTTTAAAATTTTACATAATTTATATTTTACTCCTATTAAATTATGCAAAATGGGACAAGTGAAGCATAATCAATGCCTCAGGTGTAATAACAGTGAGGGTTCCCTTTGTCATATTTTATGGCACTGTAAGAAGGTACAGCCATTTTGAGAGGCCATTAAATCCTGGTTGATCCCACTTTCAGTCTCTCCCCCTTCTTTACACCTGAGATATGTTTATTGGGGTAGATGCATTATATTCCATTTTCTTTCTTTCTTTCTTTTTAGAGGAGGCAGTATAACATAGTGGCTAGGAACACTGAGCTGCAAACCTGGAGACCCGGGTTTGAATCTCATAAGCTCCCACTTGCATACTGTGTGACTCTGAGCAAGTCACTGAACTTCCTTGTGCTCTCAGGTCAGACCTGGAAACAAGCTTTGGCTTAGTGTGCCTTTCCTGGTTAAACAATTTCCCCTTTCCCTTTCCTGTGACACTATATGGCCCTTATACCTACCACAGCTAAAATGGTTATATTACATAATTGTTTGACAATTTTGTGCCATCCTGGGTTGAGTGTCATTTTATTTATTGAAATATTTTACTAGGAGGGCACACTGAATAACAAGTTGCTCGTCTCATGGTGCAACCTGGGGGGTGGGGTACAATGAGGATATGAGACATAAAGAATTACAACTAATAAAGGTAAAACAGATACAAAATGAACATTTGGTTGATACGACTGTGAGCAGAACAGACAATTACAGCTTGAGAAAATTGGTACAACCTGTGGGTGAACACAGAGACCTGATACAGTAGATCTGACAGATAGTAATGCAACAACACAGTCACAGTGCCATGAAGTTCTGAGTGATATGCATAAAGGCAGTAAACAAGTGTTAAGGGAAAACCAGGTTGGGGGGCAAATCCCATTGATAGAGTTGTGAGGGAGGAAGCTAAGATGAGCAGGAAGGGTTAGTGGAGGTAGCAAAGATGAGTTGTAGGGAAGAGTGCAGGAGAGGAGGGAGGAGGGGGTGGGAAGGGGAAAGGGAAGACTGCTGAGACCAAGTTCCCCTCCAAGATGTTGAGAACCCTGTAAGGGGGGCAACAGCTGGCAGCAAGACAGAAACAATAAAAATAAGGAGTTGGAGGCAAGCCACCATAACCTGATTTCCCTTCAGGATGTAAGAACCCTGCCAGGAGATCTGGGTCTAAGTGAGCAGAATAGGGATTGAGAGGCAGTTAGGGAGCATTAAAATGGGTACAGCTGGAAGTGAGGAACTTGAGTAGTGCAGTACTAAGGGAATAGGTGGAGGAAGAGTGATGTTATGTATTTGTGAGGGGAGAGCATTCCAGATTTTAGGGAAGTGATGGAAGAAGGCTGTCTGGCTAAAGAGGGTAGATCCATGTGGACCAACAGGATGCGTGTCTCAGTAGATCTCAGGGAATGAGGTAGTGGGAGGGGTAGTGAGGGAAGAGATGAGGTAAGGAGGTAGTTCATCAAGCCAGAATTTGGAGATCAGTTTGGCACAGTGGAGATCCACTAGTTTGACAGTCAGGAAAGAGCTAGGGCATGACAGAGGTCACAGTGATGAGTACAAGAAGGAGCATAAGGAGCCTCTGAGTTCCCTTACACTGGAATTACATATTGCTAGCACCCAACATTGGAGAAATGTCTTTTCTGCAAAATGGGAACCTTTATATACACGGTCGCTATCATCATGAAAGAAGAAATTTTGTATTGCCTGTATTCCTTTTAGTGTTATTTTTCCATGTGGATTAAGTGATGTTCCTTATTATTAGCTATGTTATGACTAGTCTTTTTAATTTTGGTTGAGTGGCATGGGCAAGGGGTGGGGGTTGTTATTGAGTTAGATTTTTATTTCTATTTTTATATATATATATATAGAGAGAGAGAGCTAGGGTTGAGCAAGCACTTTAATGTTAAACTCAAAGTTTTGCACTTTAATAACTTTGCAACTGTTCAACAGATTTGCACACAATTTGGTATGCAACATCCTGAGATGTAATTCTCTTGATCTGGCAAGTTTTGTTCCAGTCAGGTCTGAGTTCTCCGAGTTATGGAGAGGTGAAAAAACATGTTTTTACCCATTGGCTTTGCTGGGATTTTTCTTTGAACGTGCCTACAGCCCAGATGATTTGTTTGTTTGTTATGAAATTTTCAGGACAGAAAGGGACTACCCCACAGATGTGCATTTTGCTAGTCTGTTGAAAAAGACGATAAGCCATTTTTAAGTTATTGCAATTTAAAAATTTTAAAAAACATTTTTGAACATGCTCAGTAGGCACTTCAATATAGCTGGTTGATATGAAAGAGGAATCCTGCATTGTATGAGAAAATTCATCTTTCATATGGGTGCCATTTGTTTCCAGTTTGCCTGAAAATCAAATTTGGAAACCTCTCAAAATTATATTCTGGAGAGGAACCAACACATGTAGCTTGCTTATTGTGACCCCAAGGGGCATTCTGCACTTTACTGTTCAGAAAATGCCCTTAAAATATATGTTATTTAACATTTTAATTCTTTGTTCATATCAGTGTCATACAACGTAGGATCTTAGTTTGTATGACGATATAGGAAATAGAATCCTACTTCGCCGGACTCTGATACAAATAAAGAATGTAAATGTGGATATCTCAGCCATTTTTTGGTATTTTCTCACAAAATTTTCAATATAGGCATTTTTGGACCCCACCTCATGAACAATGTCACTGTCATCTCATTACTCTGTCCTGAAAGGTGATTTTGTAGTCGCTGCATGGAATCACCTTTCAGTATGCAAAATCACCTTTTTGGACTGATTAATGAAATGAGAGTCCCAATGTTCATGAGGGGAGGTCCAAAAAAGACCATGTTGAAAATTTTGTGCAAAGAAAATCCAAAATTGGTCATGTTACAAGTGTGCTTTGCACAGTTTCTATGCACACTCATAATTCCACCAATTTTTAAGATTTTCACTCCAGATTTTCAGCATTGTCATTATTTTACACCTCCTCATGAACAGTACAGCTGTCATTTCTTACATACTGCCTTAAATAAGTTTTTACACCTCTGGCACAGAATGATGCGTTGCTATACAAAATCAACTTTTGGGATAGATTAACAAAATCACAGTGCCAGTGTTCATGAGGGGGATTTCCCAAAAAGCTCATGATGAAAATTTGGTTAAAAGGTTCCCAAAAGTGGCCACGTAATGAGCTTGCATTGTGCAGTTTCTACGCGCACTCAGTACTTAATCAGTTTTTCAAATTTTCCCTCCTGACTTTCAGCATTACCCTTTTCCACACCTCCTCATGAACATTGAATAGTTGTAATTTTTCACATCCTGCCCAAAACATGATTTTGTACCTATGGTGCAGAATGCCCCATTTGCTGTGTGAACTCAACTTTCCGAACAGATTAACAAAGTGACAGTGACATTGTTCATAAGGTGGGGTCCCAAAAATGCAATGTTAAAAATTGAGTGAAAAAAATTCTAAAAAATGCCTGAGTTATGTGCATCCATTGAATTGCGATGCCTGCTGTGCCTCTTGGTACCTGTATCTTGAATATGATTCGAGATATGGATTTTTCACTTTCCGCAGTTTAGTCCACCTTTAGGTAGCACCAGTGGAGGTTTCAAAGTCATGATTATAACTGCAGTGAAATTTTTTCCATGGTTGCTATGGTCACTGAGATAATGCCAAATTAGTGTTACAGGGGTTACTTTTCATGACTATAGGGCTGTGGTATGTCTGTACTTATGTGTAAATGGGAGCGCAAGGCCCAGAGGACCTGTGATCCCACCAATGCATATCATTATGCAACAATGGGTAGCATGAGGTGTGCAGGGCCTGGAGGGCCCATGTTCCCATAACTACATACCAGTTACATTACACTTTCTCAAAAAGAAGGGAAATTCATTGCAAAAAAATGATGTTAATGCATCAGTTAGGGATTTTATTAAAGTGTAAAAAGCTAGAATATTTGATGTTAGGGTTATCAACCTTACCACCCCACCTCCACCCCCACCCTCCACACACCAACAGGTGTTGGGGTGTGCCTTGGAGTGATTGGGCCTAACTATCACCTCATTCTCCTATACTGAACCATCTCATCTTGGTGTGTAGAAGGGGGTGGGTAGGGTTGGTAACCCTAACGTCATATTTCCCAGCTTTTTACGCTCTAATAAAAACTCTAACTGATGTAGTAACATAGTTTTTTGCAATGAAAAAAAAAATATATATATATATATATAATAGTGGCCCGGTCGGGCCACTATAGTTAGGGTTCAGCAGTCACTTACATACTAAAGTCAAAAGTTTGGGCTTTAATAACTTTGGACCTGTACAGTGGATTTGCCTGAAATTTGGAATGTGTAGTGGGGCATGATAGTTCTCTTGATGTGCCAAATTGCATTTCAGTCACACATACAGTCTTTGAGTACGAATGCACTGAAAAATGCAAAATTATCCATTTTTGGAGGCAGCTTTTGGGATTTTGGATGTGGCTCTACACGGCCGCTGTGTGGTGTGTCACTCTGTGATGGCTTGTTTGAAACAGCTTTGGTGACCAAATATGCCACTTTTTTAAATGAATGCAAACATATATACATCAGAGTCTATGTAAGTTATATACATTCAATTTGAAGCTCAGCATTATAGCAACATAAGACATCCCATCCTTGAATATGCCAGTGCCTATATATATACAATGGCACTATCAAGGCTGAGGCCTTGTGACTTGTCTATGGACACTGCATAAGCAGCACACAATGGAAATTGTTTCCTTGTCACATATATGTCTTTCTCAAGCTCAAACTTGACAGTAACTCTGTCTATTGGTCGAGGAGTTTCGCAGTTGTCAAACTTAACCACAAACTCTGCAGTTGTATTTTGCACATTGTACTGGAACTCATGGATGTAGCCCATGGCTCCATTCACAAGACCTCGCTCAACATCTATGTTTCTGCAAAGCATGATACATGCATTTCAACACAGTGGTAGGACAGCTTCCAAGCCAGCAATATGTGACACATCAATTGTCAGCTCTGTGAAATGCTCAATCGTTTTTGATACCATTGTTCATGATAGGGTTATACCATCTATGGTATCTATGCATGTGAGAGTGACAATAGGTTGCTGTTCTCTCTGCATCATGATCTCATTGAACTCTGAACACTGTTTAAGTCTTGAATAGACAAACAACATGTACCCCAGACTTCTGTACATGTGCAAAGGTATTGCAAGCATCCTGAATAGGAGCATTTTTTCTAGTGATCATGCGCTGTCTTAGCATTTCCACATGAGTGGGTGACAATGCACCAATGCGAGCTTCATCAAACAATGCTTTGTAAGACATAACACCTTGCTGTCTCATATTATGTGAGAGTTCAACATATGAGAAGAACTCCCACAGATTGACCCCACCAATGAATCCAATTGTTTTCTTTGCCCTTCAATGGAAAGAGTACAGAAAACATGTTTGCCATTTACAGGAGCCAGCTGCAGGAGATCCCCAAGAACAATAATATTCTGCCACCAAATGGTATGTCATCATTGGTGCCTAGTATCTCCTGTAGGGGGAGGTGGATATATGTAAGAAGAACATTTGAAACCATGCTGATCTCATCTATTATCAGTAAATTCATCTTGTCAAACATTGACCTCAATTCAGAGGCAATGTCACATGACAATTTCCTGCAATCACCACTTTTGCTATGCTCAACTGGCAACATGAATAATCTATGAAGTGTGATACCACCTATGTTACAAGCTGCCAAACCTGTCAGAGCAGCAATAATAACTGAGGTTGCAGAGTTATTAAGATCACGCATACCTTTGCTTAAAGCTTCAATCAATAAACTTTTTCCAGTTCCAACAGCACCACTAACAAACATCCTCACTGGTGTGTGGTCCTCACAAACACAATGCCTGGTATTGTGCTGAATACCATGTTGCACAGCATGTATCACAGACTGATGCACAACTTTTTGGTGTGAGTTCAACTTCTCAGCAATGTCTGCAGCTGACTCTGAGAACTCCATGCTTTGTTGCATTGTGCCCTTTACCTCTGACATTAACACAGCTGGGTCATTAGGAGGAAGAGGGGCACCAAGAGTCCATTCTCCATCAACCATTTCCTGTGATGTTACTGGGGTGTCATCATCCAGAACTTTCATAGCATTCTCCAACTGTTTTTTTTTTTTTATTTTGAGTCTGTCAATGTAAGTGTCAGAGACATGACTCTAAAAGGTATCATATGTTTCTATGAACTCTTGTTCATATGTGTCAGATAATCCTTTCAATTCAGATTCTGATCTCCAAGGCTTAAACAGAAACAATAGAGCAAAATAGTAATGTTCTTTGCTTTCTATTTTGTTCAAGCTGAGTTTGCAGTGGTCAATTAGCCATGGTATTCGCTTTTTCACAAGTGAGTCATCAAAGCCAGTGACTTTATATATGCTCTTCTCTGGGTCAGAAGGAACACCCCACTTGTAATCATACCATTGAGCAACTTCAAAGAGACAGAGATCATCCCTGGCACTGTGGCACTGTGGATAGTAGTTGTCAACTAAGTTGCTGTTGAGAATGTTTGTAGATGTTGGCCTTGTAGCAGCCAGTTTCTCAATCTCTTCATGGCTGTTAAAGATTCAACACCTGTTCTGCTTGTAGTTCATATTCAAGAAATGAATGGAGTCTGACTTGCCTTATAGACATACACCTGTAAGTCGGTCATTTGCTTCATACACTCCACTCTCACAGTGTGACAGAGTCTTAAGCCCCAGTGACCATAGCCTAGAAGACATTGATCTATCACAGTTAGACAACTCTTCCCACATTTCTTGCAGGTTTGTCTGATCATGTTTAGTGATGTATGATGTTACATACCTGACAAGAGCCATTGAATTATCAGCAACAAAAAGTACATCTATGTTTGCCTGCCACATCAACAGAAGAGAAGGGCTATGGTCATTGCTATAGATTTCTGATTCTGGGTGAGATAGTTTATACACTCACTTTGTTGATTTTGCTTTCAAGTGGTGTCACATGGCTGAAAAGACATCATTGAGACAAGCATCCAGGCAAGTTCATCTTGGGAAACCAAAATGGCATTGAGTGTACCACTGTCCCTTGTTCTTTACTTTTCTATGACAGTACTTGCCACACAGGTGTTGTTGGAATTTTTAGACCAGTTCCCGAAGTGTTGGCACTGTCATACTTGTCTGGAATCTGACATGTGACATACTTCAATATGAAGCTTAGGATCTCACTTATCTCATTGTCACCAATATGTGGGGCATCTTTTATCCACAACAACATATGCATGTGTGGAGCTCCACAAGCTTGGTACTCAACTCTCCAGAAGTAGTGCTCGACAATGCCACGAGGAGGATTTGTCTTAGACAGTACGAACTTTAAAAGAACGTGGAACTGGTGGTGGAAGTAATGTGATACAGTTACTGGATCAAGTGAACATAGTTTGTTGAGAGTCATAGTTTGTATGTTCTCAACATCAGAGTTTGCCCATCTGAGAAGATCAAGGAGATCATTCCAATAATATTCAGCACAACTCAGTGTTATGAACCATGTTGCTGAGCCAAACTCTCTCAGCATGCACATCACCTCATAGTGTCATCTGTACCAATATTCTTTAGTACCACGCATGCTGGACAAAATGGAAGAAAGACTGGCTTGCAATGTTTCATCTTTGCTCTGCAACTTGTTTAGTAATTGTGCAGCTGTCATATTGGTGAATTCTGTACCAAGTCTCAATGTATGAGCAATACTGGCAGATAGGACACGAAGTTCACTTTCCCAAAGAAGGTGAAAGGTATGCAATGTTTCTTCAAAACTTGCCATTCTTATGTAGAACTCTTGAGGCCCTATAGTCAGCTCCTGGAACATGAAGTTCTTGTTCATCTAATTGATCACCTGAGCCAAGTGGAAAAAGATCAGGAAAACAACGTGCTTCTAGAGTAGCCTCCCATATACTTACAGGATTGCCCTCCATTTGCTTCATTTGATAAAGTTCTATGTTATCCATCACTGTATCCTTGCCATACAATGGGTGTATGGTAAATTTCTCATAGACATTTTGTACAGAGGCAATATCAACCTTCTCCAGTATTACTTTGTCAGAGTTCTCCACAGCATTACCTGTTGAAAGACCAGCAAATGCATCAATGTCAATGTCAGCATAAAAAACATTATGCTCCTTTAGGTATTGCAAAGCATGCTTTACCTTCTGAACATTGACTCTGTCCTGCCATATTGTTTTTGCCTTTGTTGGTACACCATTCACCAAGATGACTTCACTATTGTCCTGAAAAATAGTGTTGACATTTTCTTGCAAAGGCAACGGCAAACATACAACAGAACCCTTCAGAGACCATAACAGTTCTTTGTTTGGTAGGTCACATGTCTTTGTATTCAGTCTGATGATTATTTGAAATGGCTTCATGGTTTGAATTAGAATCCTCTCAAACAAGTTCAAGACTGCTATCTCAGGAGGAGTTGGCTCAATTTCCGTCTTATTAAGCACAGACCGAGGAGGTAAAGTGTCACTTTTTATCTTGTTATAACAGTAAGAACAGAGTGACACTGTTTCAACTTCTCCAAAGTCAGACTTTAAGAGAAGATATGCATGAAGATGCCCCCACATCACATTCCAATGTGGAATGTTCAGCAGGTCTATTTTGACACATAAGTGCTTGTAGAACAGGCGCTCACATGATGCTCAGATTACAAATTTTTCTGTCTTGCTAAGTTCAAATCTAGCAAACACATGACCAAAATGTTTGAGAAGCTGAGCTTCTTGTACCAGTGATGTGAACATTATGTTTGTCTGTTCACCAACAGTTGCATTAGAGTGCAATCTATGAGTTGCTTGCAGCTCTTTGATGAAGTCCATAAGTCCTTCTACTTCTCCATCATTGAGCAATGCTTGAAAGTGCATATAGTCTTGAAAAACAGATCTCACCATATATAATCTTTGTACAACTTTTTGAATGCCAGAGTTATGCTCTGCCAGCACATGAAACTGATGAAATGCACTATCACAGTTCATGCTGTCTAAGCATGCAAGGGAATGACCCATTAGGCCTGTGTGAGGCCGAATCTCACATTTGTCAATGGGGTGAATTAGTGTATGTCGTTCAGATCTCTTTCTGGTTAGAAATGTTGAGAGGAAAGTTTCAAAAGTCATTATTGATTCTTCTCTAACATTGCATGTAGTCTCACATGTCCATTTCTTAGCTGACGACTTTGGGTTATTTGCAACCTGTTCAACTTCATCATCATTCTGCAAGTGAAGGGTTTCATGAGATAGAACTAAGACATTTTGCACTTTTCCTGGTTCACAAATTGTTAAACTGATGTTTCTGTTGTGTGCATGGTGTGTCTCTTCCCAGAAGAATGTTTCTGAGTATTCTGAATGAAATCAGTCTCCTTGAAACACCACAGAGATATTTTGCCTGTTCAAGTGTTCAAAAGACAATATTTTGTTTGTCATCTCCTCAATCTTTAAACTTAATTCATCAATAGCTGGCATCATTTCAGCCCAAAACTGGGAATTAATTGCTAGAGCTACATTAACAAATCATCTCATTCTCAAGCGCAATTTAATTAATGCAAGCTTACTACACAGTCTGTTCCCTTGGCGTCTCACTATTCTAGAGATCACAAGGTCACTTTTAGCTCTATGGACAAGTTTTTTGAAAAAGCTTGCCTTGCTGTGTTGTGCAGCAGTAGAACTGACACATCCAGCACATTTTTTCTGTCTTGCAGATCTATCCTTTGTTGATGACATTGCTGGACATTGTATCTGCACAGTTCCTCTAGAAAGTCTACTGTTCGTAGTTTTACTAGAGGAGGTGTTGTCTTTGTTTAAATGTGGGTGTTTTATTATATGTGTACTTACAACAGAAGAAATGTTCTTTTTCTTCTGTCGACATGTTGTACCTTTACTGCTTACATGGCATGATGATGAACAAGCAGTACACCTTCCAATTTTACTTTGCTCTATAACTTTACAGTAAATGGGCATGATGAAAGAGGTGAAGTATATGTTCAATCTCTTGTCTGTTGCAGTCTCCTAAGAAAGAAAAAAAGAAAACAGAAAGTAGTGTAAGAAAAACGTGCTATAGGTTAATAAAAAACACATACTGCATAAGCCATTGACAGCATACTACACTACAAAACAATTCATTTGTTAATGCTAACATTTGTATCACAGTATGTGACCAGATTCACTAATTCTGTGCACCATAGTGTGATCTGAATATTGGGTCAGATTGACGAAGAGTAATGGTTGTCAAAAGATCACCTCTGGCAAGTGCAGTGGTGCACGTATCTGCTTACAACCAAGTTACAAGTTGTGGAATTGTTAAATTTTACTTGCTAAATGTTTTCGGCCACTTATGTCAACCTATAATAATCACAGGATAGCCAGGGTACTATTACTCAATGGAGATAGTGATAGTGGCATGAGTGTGTGTTAAGGTGCTACTGGTGTTTTTAATAGTGTATGGCAGGTATAATATTAGCTATGTTGGTTGATGTAATTACATATTTTCATCAACTGGATGTTAATTGTGTGGGGAAACTGAAGCTAAACTAAGTTACATGAGTTGAACATACAAAATTTTACTTTTTTGTCATGATCAAAGATTTGTTGCCCACGAATGATCTTCATGATCAAAGATGGTCAAGATCAAAGAATTTGCATGCTCGTGATCAAAGAATGTAAAAACATAATAAAACAACACTAGACATTTATTTAGCATAGTTAGTGCGGTAGACAGGTCTTCTAAGGTATAAATAGACATCTTTCTATATGATGTGGTGAGAATGTCTAAAAAAACAGTTTTTTTAACAAGTTGTCACTTTCAATAGTTTAAATCTCATGTTATTCTCATGAACAAAGAAATTGTTAGTTCATGAACGATCCTCATGATCCGTCCGGGTGATGGTCAAAGATTTTGCTTGCTCGTGATCAAAGATTCAAAAGTACTGTTATTGTTTGAAACATGATGAAATATTTTAATTTACACTACATACAAGTTTAATAAGTCATGAAAATGGATATGCCCACACACACTATTGAAAGTTACTGATAAAAATGTTTATTTTATTTCTATTTACTTTCAAACTTTAAATCTCACTTTATCCTCACAATCAAAGAATTTGCAGGCTCGCGAATGATCCTCCTGGTTAAACCAAGTCGTGATCAAAGAATTTGCACACTCGGGATCAAAGATCATTAAAATATTTTTGGATTTTACAAAATGTACTAAAAATGATTATTCCTGTGATATTAATGGGTGATGAGTAGTGGAAAGGCTGAGGACTAGTGAGTATGTTTAAAAAATACAAAATATTAACTTTTTTTTAAACTAGAGATGCTGCAGCAGCAAAGTCTCACGTTATTCTCATGATCAAAGATTTTGTAGGGTCACGATCGATCCTCGCTGTCAAACCAAGTTGCGATCAAAGAATTTGCACGCTCGTGGTCAAAGATCAACAAAATATCATCAGATTTTGTAAAACTTAATATTAATAATTATTCCAGTCATATTTATTTGGCATAGGTAGTAGAAAGTATCAGAAGTGCTCAGTTTGTTAAAAATTAACACATTATAATGTTTTTGCAAACTGGAGAGGCTGTGACAATGAAGTTTTGCGTTATTCTCATGATCAAAGATTTTGCATGCTTGCAATCGATCCTCGTGAACAATCCGAGTCGCGATCAAAGAATTTGCAGTCTCGCGAACAAAGAAATGGCTAACTTTGTCATGTGACTTCTCTGAGCCAATAGAATCAAACAGTAACATTGTGGGGGCCATTTTGAGACTAATAGTTGAGCAGCAGCAACTCCAGAGACATACAGTAAGTAATGGTCACATTTCAAATATAGATAATTTTTATTACATTATTTGTTACTTTGAAAGCATATATGAAGCTTTTAAAGAGCATAACGAGAACTGTTGCATCTTATATGATGTTTTTTGCCAATCTGTTGTGATGTTTTGATGTGAAAAAACAAATGTTTAATTTAGATTCATATTCTTTTTGAGTTTTAACTGTAGTTATCTTTGGAGTTTTACTGTGTGATTTATAATAAGTGGATGCTTATACTGCCCCAGGTTTACTATTGCTTGCACCAGTTTTTCATTTTTAATGAGAGATTTGCCAACATTTAACACTTGTTGCATGAAAGGAGATCTAGTTCATTTTACTAGTAATGCAGTTTACTTGCTTGCTTTTAGAATAGTACAACGGTTTGTTTAAATATGTGGTTAGTTGAGCACATGTTAAATGCTGACTGGGAATTACATTCTGTCCTGTCTAGGCTAATATGCTACTGACTGCTTGTCTGTTATTAGAGAGATTCAAACTTATTAATAGTTCACAAATATAATATTGCTAATTCTCTGTTATTACATAATAAGCACTAAATAATCACAGCTGTAATAATAGTATACTGAGGGAATAATAACAGATAGTAGACTTTTACACTGTTGAAGATTATATCTATGAGGTGCATAGGTCTGGTTCCACTCACCACTCAAGCTGCTAGCTGAGAAAGAGGGAATTGAGCTTCACAGAGCATAATGACTACTAAGTTTGACCAATGGAAATGGGTCTTGTTGGCAAGTCATTAAGTGTGCCCAATGATCAGCCAGTGTTCTCCCACCAAAACAGAAATAATGTTTAATAAACAAATGACAATAGGAACAGCCTTTATAGACATAACTAGATCTTTTAGGTTGTAAAAACAATCACAAGTAATATTCTGATCCCAGATTGGCTCAGACTGTATTTATCTCACAGATACAAGTGAATACTGGTCATTCTGCTGATTAGGCTTGGTAGTGCTTGGTAGTCAGACAGACACAATTCTGATACTACTTCATCTGGGTTTTTAGAGCTTTGTTACTCATCATGGCAGAAAGAGCAAGACTGAGTGTATGGATAGTGGGATCAAGTTTGGTGAGAAGGGCAGCAGCTTTCAGTAGAGATGGTCATTTTGGGAATGACTTGCACTTACCTGGATGCTCAGTCTCTTGGTTTGGGAAGGGTGGCATGCGGTGAGCACAACTCATTCCTACCATGTACCAGTTGCTTGCCACACACCCATAACCAGACATACACCTTATACTTCTTGGAGGTGATGATTTGGGGAACAAAAAGGCTATTGATTTGATTTAAAGCTGCACAGTTTGACTTGCAGCATATTATGAGTATGTTACCAGCTTGTAAAATTCTGTATTCAGAAATTAAACAGCACATGATCTGGAGAGATGAGGATTACTGTCCTGCACTTGAAAGATCACGCAGGAAGGTAAACATACAAATATCTGGATTCCTCCATGCTATGGAAATGCACACTATTCGTCACCCCCAAATTACATATGAGATATATTGGCTGTATCTAAAAGATGGTGTGCATCTCTCAAGCACAGGTAATAACATTTTTATTGGGGACATTTGAAATGGCATCCATACACTTTTGTGATTGTGTACCTGTACCACTGTATGTCTCAAGCACATGACATAACTAGTGACAAAAACGGCTCTTTTACGAGCCAAACTAAATGGTCAAAAAATAGAATATATTACACTATACACAGCATTGTCTACAGATTACAGTGTGAGTGTTTGGTCAACATACAGTGCATGCTGTTTCTATTAAGGAGGTGTTAGATTCATCATCATTACTTGCTTGGGATGTCGATTTGTACTGAGGATGCAATAGCTGTTTTGGGGGGAATGTATTGGTTGGCTGTTGTGCAACTGTTTGTTTTTGTTAGATGTGTTCTTGTGGTTAGAGGTATGTGCACTGTTACTAGTCCAAAGTTTTCCTTGCTATGCGACTGTCCACTGAGGATGTAGTATAGCTGGTTTTAAGGGGGGATCTATAGTGTGACTAAAGATCTGCAACTGGTGAGTGTTTTAACTGCTGTGCAGTTGCTATGATGCACTTATGCTGAACCAGTGTCATACAGGTTTACAGGCTGGATGTAAGATGGGGATGCATGGCGCATATCTGCATATTGGTGCATGTATGCTATTGCTATCTGTGGTCTTTTTCCTACAAAAATCGAAAGAAGGAGAGTTGAGAGGAGTTAAATGGTTGTGGACTGGCATGCGGTTAGTAGTATCATGGAAGGTTAGTGGGGTGGCTTCAGTGCTGGTGTAGTCCTTAGGGAAATGGATCCCTTCAGTGCACTGGCTATGGCTATGTTAGAGACTTGTGACACAATGTTAGTGATATGGTGGCTATCCCTGCAGGTGGGGCATATCGGTGGATGGTGTCCTTGCTAAGGTACTGCAGTTGTGGACAAATAAAACTGCAATAAAAATACAAAACAGTGTGACAATTATATGTTAGCATTCATGGCTTCAGTTATGTTGTTTTCTGTAGTGAAGATTTAGTATGTGGTGGGGGGTGGCATTGTTTGGATGCTACTGTTCATCTTCTCAGTGTGTTGAAGAATGTGTGAATCTGGTCTCATGGATGTATGCTATTGAAGTACATGTCTTTATAATCGCTGTGCAAGTACACTAATCATTCATTTCATGCTGTGTGGTTGGGTTATTGGGAGTATTGCCTGCCTGAACATGTGAAACTGTTCAGTGTTGTAACTTGCATGCATCTGGTATAACAGAACTCTACTATTTTATTTATTTATTTATTTAGTTTTTGTTGACTGGGTAAGTGCGCTAGACAAATCCTGCCTATTTTCAGGCACGACCTGGTGGAGGGGGATACAGATGAATACCAACTGACCTTGAACCAGATTAAGCTGTTGGTGGTATTTTTAGTGAATGAGGGAAATTTGGCCAGGACACCGGGGGAAATTCCCCTACTCTTTTCGATAAGTGCCATGGGATCTTTAACATCCACCTGAACTACCTCCAATCCAGGCAAATGTGACCTTGGTTTAATGTCTCATCTGAAAGACTGCACATCAGAAGTGCAGCACCCCTCTCATGCTGCACTACAGTGTCAGTACTGGGATATTCACTCAAGTGCCAGACATGGGAACTGAAGCCACAGCCCTCTGATCTCCCGGCCTCGGAGGCGAGTATGCTACCTACTGAGCCACATTGATATATGAGTTTATCTAACCTGTATATCTATGAAGACCAGGTACTTATTGGCAGACTTGTAGCTATGAATTTTGGGCACAGGACAACTCACTTTAAATGAGCACCTGTTTTGCAAATCAGCTAATGCCATGGGTAATTACAGGTCCTAAGGTGGGAGTGTCTTGAACTCGAGCCCCAGATAACATCCACACTCCCCCCCAATTGCTGTGGCTTAGCTAGTTGCTCTGTTGTGACAGAGGTGTTCCCTGAGTGGGGCTGTGCAATTTCTTATTGCTGCAAATAATGTGCAGGTTGTATGATAGATTAATAATATATAGGTGCATTGCTTTACTTTACCTGTGGTTATGCAGTCCATGTGTAGTACATGTTCTTTTTTGAGGTGTCGGGTGGTATTGTGTGCCTCACATATTGATTTTTTTTTCCTTGTTTCTATTGACAGTTCTCTAACATGTTATGTCTATTTGTTTCAACAGATTACAGATACTTCTTCACAGACATCTTTGTGTTTTACCTGATCAAACATAACTGCTGCTGTTTATCATGTTTTTTCATGTTCAGCTGGTCAGCAACTGACGATACATTGTATGATGATTTAAGATGTATTTTAATTCAATATTTGTCAGACTGTTTATTTGTTGGTTCTGCTGTGTTAAGTAGATACATGAGTTTGATGCAGTGGATTATGATATTCTATGGAAACAGTAATGTTTTAAATATTTTTTGGAGTTGTCGCTACAGCACACACTACTGACCACCACTACTGCTAGTGAGATAATTGAAATAGTTAATTGAGGCAAATACAAATATTTAAGGAAAATTAGACAATCATGTGGCACATTCTGACTGTCAGTGCTCTATGGTACTGTTGCCTTGCTTATGATAGTTTATGCAGTTGGAGACAATACATGGTATTAACTATTGTAGTGGTATATAGCCTGTCATTGCATGTTTGTGACAGAGTAGTTAGACAGTCCCAGAATCACTGTCCCTATGTTTTAGAAACACATATTTAGTATGTTAATAATAGACCTTGAATTTGATTATTAAAGGACACCACAGCAGGTCTGAATACCCAATGTGTGAAACAAGTATTTGCCAGGCAAGCCAAGTCAGTGAAGAGTATATCTATTGGTTTTCTAATGTGGGGCAAATATGCATACAAGAGGCACATATATATATATATATATATATATATATACATATATATATATATATATATATATATATATATATATATATATATATATGTATGTATGTAAATATTGTTAAAGTTATACTTTCCATGTCACTATTCTGTGTCGCTGATCGGGAGGGAATTGAATTGTTTGAATAATGCAGTCATTGAAAATTCATTAGATGTTATAAAATGCATTTTTTGTTAAGAAACAGAAACAGATGTAAGATGATGACACCATAATATATAGTATGTTAACATTTTGTTCTAAAATGATTTTTTTTTTTAGAGAGGAAAAAATGCCAAAATCCTGGAGTGATAGAGAGGTGCTGCCCTTGTTCAGGCTATGAAGGACAATGCCAATCCATGCATTGTCATGTGGGCGACTAACCTGAGCCTCATTCACACCTGGGGCAAGGTAGGTTATTTATTTAAAAGATTACTATTTTTTTTATTGTTAAACATGTAAGTAATTATAGTTGAGATGGTGGACATTATTAGGAAATACTGGACTGCTCAGGGTTGTAAGGAGACCCAATGCCACAGGTGTACGGTATTATAGCATCTGGAAGGCCCATCATTTGTCAATGATGTCCATCCTGGAGGGTATTACTTCACTTAGGTGATGGCCCATGACAGAACGTTGTTCTGTGAAGAGGCACTTGGAGTGGTTCTTTTTTTAGTTGGCTATCTATTGAAAAATGAATGCCCAGCTTGGAGGCTGTGTCAGCCAATGAGGTTTAAAAATGGATTTTTTCTATTTTCTAAACACCAATAATGACAACTGTGGATATAGGCCATTCAAGTATGGTTGGGTAGGAGATATTCCCTTGGTAGTAGCTCTCATTATATTAAGATGTGCAAAGTGAATAACTTATTCTGTAGTTAAACATTGTCTTGATGTATGAAATGCACATAAAGATTAATTTTTATGTTGGCTTGTGCGCATTCGCTAGCAACATCATGGGACAGTGCAGGTCTTGGGGGTGCGGCTGCTGTTGGGTGAATGCAGGGCACGCATCAGTTGGTGCGTCCCTCATTCCTCAATCAGCCTGCATGCCACTGCCACACCATGCATACATAATGGGGCTAGCACTTCAAAGCAAAGGTCTGCTGCAATCGTCACATCATGGCGGTCCTGCTTCGCAGCGTCTTCGCCGCCATTATAGCCATAGTCGATGATGGTGGCTGCCTCACCTTTAGTCGACATCGAGGTGCTCAATCCCCTGTGGAAACCTCCCTGTGTTTGTGTGCCGATGGGGAGCCCACTCCGTCAGCATTCCCCTGCAAATGTTGAATGCAAAGGGGGGGTGCCCAATCCCCCTCGGCTCACACCCCCACTTTATTTGCATGCCAACGGGTGAGACAACTCCAAATTGGCATCACCCCCACAACTGTTGGCTTCTGAGGGGAGTGTCCAATCCCCCTCAGGTCACACTCCCCCCCTTTCTTTGTTTGCCAGCGGGGGCACCCAATCCCCCAGCGGCATTACCCTCTCGTTTTGTGCCAATGAGGGGACACACCCCCACCACAAAACCCACTTAGGTGGCATGCTGGGAGCCCACCCCAGCGTGCCAAATGCCCTGCAATGGGAAAACTGTCCTGTGACGGTTTTCTCTTTTTTTTTTTTCCACCTAGAAAATGAAAACCGTCTCTCATAGTCTAGCTCTCCCTCCCCACCCGCACCCACCACTGCGCACCTGCCTCCTCACCCCACCTCACCCCATACTACCTCCGGACTCCAGCAGATGATCTTCAGTGGACTGGGAACACGTCTGCACTCTTCAAAGCCGACCGCGAACTGAGGAAATGCCGGTAAGCTATATAATGCAATGAATAGGGTTTTTTCAACTTTACTGCATATCTCAGGCATTTCTTGGAATTTTGGCACCAAATTTTCAACATGGGGTTTCTGGGGCCCCTCCTCATGAATTATGTCACTATCATTGCATTAATCAGCCTCGGAAGGTGATTTTGCAGTCACTGTGTGAAATCACCTTTTGGGACCCATTAACGAAATGACAGTGTCAGTGTTCATGCGGCGGCCTCTCAAAAAGCCTATGTTCCAAATTTGGTGGGAAAAATCCAACAAATGCCTGTTTTACGAGCATGTGTTGTGCAGTTGCTTCGCAGGCTTGTAACTTCGCGCATTAGCGATATATTAAACCGTATTTTCAGCATTGGCAGTTTTGTGCACCTCCTTGTGAACAGTATAGCTGTCATTTTCCACATCCTGCCCAAAATGTGTTTCCGCACTTCCAGCACACAATTGCGCAGTCACTGTGGGAAATCAGTGTTTGGGCCAGATTATGAAAATGACAGTGACACAGTTCATGAGCAGAGCTCCTAGAATGCCTATGTTGAAAATTTGGAGCTGATACTCCATTAAATGACTGTGTTGTGAGCGTGGGTTGGCAGATTGCAAGCATGCTCTTACCGTTGTGCATTTGTGATATTTATACTCTGGATTTTCACCATTGCCATTTTTACACACCTCTTGATAAACAGTACAGCTGTCACTTCACATATCCTGCCCAAAATGTGTTTCTGCACTTCCGGTGCAGAACAGCGTGGTCGCTGTGCGAAATCACTTCTTGGGACACTTTCAGGAAATGACAGTGACACTGTACATGAGAAGAGGTGCTAAAATGCCTATGTTGAAAATTTGGTGCCTAATGCCAACAAACTGGCAGTGCTGCAAGCATGCCTTGCATATTTCCCATGCACCCTTGCAACTCCACAAATTCCATATATTTGTATGCCACATTTTCAGCACTGGCATTTAATTACACCTCCTTATGAACTGTGCAGCTGTCATTTTTCACATCCTGCCCAGCATGTTTTCCTGCACTGCACTAACAAACGCCCACAGAGACACCCTAATGCCTCTCACTCTCTGCAGGGTGGGGGTTGGTTGGCATCAGTTCAATACTTGACTGCCACTCTATGCTGCATCTCTCTAACTCCTGCACTGCCAATGGCAGCAAGCCAACATTCGTCATTGACAAATGCTTGTTAAGATTTATGGTAAGCCATGGAGACATTTCTGTTTGAGTAGTACAGTGTGGTAGCTAGAAGACTGTAACAAGTACAAGAAGTATCCTTTTATAGTGGGACAGATTTGATATTTGGTGAACTAAAATAGTGAAAAGCCTTCAGTGTGAATATTGTTTGATCTCCGAATGTGAAACAGATATTGTGACACTTTGTTAGTGACAGCTGTAGTTGTGTTTTTTTCCTAAATGTACATATGTTAGTAGTACAAAATGACTTGCATTACTTTTTTTTGAGTTTCTGTGCAGCTTAGTCGCACCTTGGGGAGACCAGAGATAGTAAGATCACCTGATGAGTGTAGGAGGAAGTGGAAGATTACCCGCCAGACATTTTTCAAGGCAAAGTCAGCGGCGGGTGATATGAGCAGGAGTGTGAGGGAGTGGTACGACATAGCGTATGTAATGTAGGAGGAAGCAGGGAAGCCTGAATTTGGTGATTGTCACCATACTTGTGAGTATATTTAACTAATGGTCCTAATGTAAATATACAGGTTCATTTCTTCTATATGGTATTTGTTGCCATGTCAGTAGATGCCTCCTTTGATTTTCTTTTAATTAAGTATAACAAATGTTTTTGCCTGATTTAATTGTTTATGGTAGGCTGTGTGATTGTTCTGGAAGTTCTCGTATAGTAATGCAGCTTTCAGACACTATTTAATTGCAACAGCCATTGACTGTAGATTCTCATTGCAGTGATGGGGCTATTTTGAACTAATAGGCAGACAGAAACATTTTTTTACTGTCTTAAAAGCTACATTATGAGACTTGTATACTGCTATGGGAACATATTACATTTAGAAGACATGCCATTCAGTTACCTTTAAATGTTTTTTTGAATATTATATCTACTAAACATACAAACATATGAAATTTCAGTTTTGGTAAAATATTACAATTTCATGAAGTTTGGGTAAATGTAGAGCTAGAAATATTTTTTTTTAAGCTGCTGTTCTGTGGCACACTTTCCCTGTCAGTCCTCGTGGAGGTTGTGCCTGTGTTTCTGACTCACGGATTTACATTTCTGACATGTAAAAGTACTCAAAATAACAATACTAGTCCTGACACAATTCCTTGTGCAAGTAATTTATTTATTTATTTATTTATTTATTGAAATAGTTTCACCAGGAAAGGCACACTGAGCAACAAGATGCTCATCTCCCGTGTGACCTGGGGGGAGGGGGTACAAGGGGGTTGGATAACATGCAGGTTATCAGCTGAGCAAATAACAGAGGCAAATAGCAGCATATGGATACAACTGCATTAAACTACAAGCAACAACTCATAGGAGTACATTGGATATTGTATGGAACATATAACAATTACCTGACATATAGCAGCAATACAAGGGAAAATTTAGCACATAGTAATATGCAGGTATAAGCAATAGGAGACATAGAACAAATGATGGTGCAGGTCAAAAAGGCACAGGACAAAAGTGCATGGGTTGGGGCTATATGCCAGCATTTATAACAAAGCTAAGGCCGCTGGTCAGGCAGTGGGGAGGGGAGCAACTGGCGCATGGCCGAATCAGGTACAGGAGCAATTAGTGGTGAGGAAGTTAGTTAGGGTGGTAGAAAAAGAGTGGGCAGAGGAGGAATGATGAATTTGAGGTGGGAGATCATTCCATAGCTTGGGTAACTGGTGTGAGAAGGCAGCTTGCCCGGCAGTAGTCTTCCACCTAGGGATTGATAGTTGGCGGTAGTCGCAGGATCTAAGATAATAGGCAGGGAAGGGGGCAGCTGAGAGAATGGAGAAGAGGTAGGAAGGGATGGTGCCAAGCCATAGGTTAGATCCATATTTAGCACAGTGTGAAATGCGGTGGTTTAGGAGGCATGGTAGTGCCAGGGAACGGTAGAGGTCACAGTGGTGGGTAAAGGGTGAGGCATTGAAAGCAAAGTGGCAGAAGGCATTAAAAAGTGTGTTCCGCTTAGATAGAGTGGACTTAGGGGCTGCACCATAAACAACGTCACAGTAATCAAAGGAGGGAAGTATCATCTTCTGGACCAGTTCACATCAGAATGGGGAGGGAGGCTACTGCGGTTCCTATAAAGGGCACTGAGCATGGGGCCTAGTTTTTTTAAATAGCATCGATGTGGTCTGAGAAAGAAAGATGGCAGTTGAGCCATACCCCCAAGTAGCGTAATGAGGAGACATCTTTGAGTTTTTGACCATCCAGGGTGTGGAAATAGGGAAGGATGTGAGTCTGACAGGTGCTGTTGTGTGCCAAAAGTCATCGTGACAGTTTTTTTTTTTACATTTAGGGAGAGATGGTGAGAGTTGAACCATTGCTGTACTTTGTTGAAGTTGGCTTGGAAGTTAGTTTGTACCACTTCAGGGTCGGAGCCTGAGGAGAAGAGTACAGTGTCATCTGCATACATGTCAATTTAGGTAGTAGAGCAGATGAGCAGTAAGTCATTTAGGAATATATAGAACAGTATGGGTCCCATAACCACCCCTGGGGGACACCGGCAGTTGAGGGAAGGGGGGAGGAGATAGCATTTGTGACTCTAACAGACTGGCTTCTGCCAGAGAGGTAAGATCTGAACCAGTTGGTGGCAGCAACAGAGAGGCCTGATTCAGCAAGACAAGAGAGGAATATGGGGTGGGAGACGGTATCGAAGGCTTTCGCAAGGTCAACGAAGACGGCTGAGGTGATCAGCCCACTGTCCATACCAGTCAGGATGGAGTCAGTAAGCCTTATCGGGGAGGATGCAGTGGAGTGACCCTTTCTGAAACCTGACTGGTAGGGTGTGAAGAAATTAGAGTTGGTGAGGAAGTAAGTAAGTTGGGTGAACACAAGGTGCTCTTGTAGTTTTGCTAGTACTGGGATGAGGCAAATAGGGCAGTAGTTGGAGGGGGAGGTGGGGGTAGCACCTTTTGGGATGGAGATGACAGTGACATGTTTCAATGCTTGGGGGATGGCAGTGGTGGCAAAGGATTGGTTTAAAAGTTTGGCAAGTGGAGTTGCTATGGTGGTGGTGGAGAGGTAGAGGAGTTTAGGGGTCCAAGCCATCTGGGGATTTGCCTTTTGAAGGGTTGCGAGAAAGTAGTGCATCTAGGGCATCCACTGCAGAGATGTCATTGAAGGAAAAGGAACGAGGTCTAGTCAGGTTCATTATATCTATAAAGGGTGCAATAGGTGCAGGGTTTGGCAGGGCAGAGAGAAGAGTGGCAGCACAAGTGGAGAAATATATGTTGAACTCAGTAGCGACTGCTGTTGGCTCAGCCAGAATGAAGTTGTTAAAATTTAGAATTGGAGTGGGATTGGCAGCTGGTGGGGTGAAGAGGGAGTGAATGACCTTCCAGAATTTTGAGGGGTTATTTAGGTTGGACTGTAGGGAGCTGCTGAAGTACTCTGCTTTAGCTAGGCGAGTGGCTCTGGTACACTTGTTTCGGAACATGCAGTATGCAAAGAGATGTTGTGGGAGGCGTGAGGATTTATGTGTTTTCCAGGCTTTGTCATGGGTGGATTGACATGCAATCAGTTCTTGGGTGATCCACGGCAGGTGGTTGCCTCATACCCTTTAAACATCGCAGCTGAGCATGTTTGTCCCAGATGCTGAGGAAAGTGTCTTTAAAGTGGAGAAAGGTGTAGTCAATGGAGTCCATAATAGGGGCAGGGGCCCAGTTTGCTAATGCAGGGTCATCTAACACCAGGGCAAGATTGAGGGATTTGAAGGAGCATTGGTCTAGAAATTTAGGGGGGGATTTTGAGTGGTGGATTTTGCGGACTAAGAAAGTAATGTGGTAGTCACTGAGAGAGTCAGGAAGAATACCGGGCATTTATGACCCAGTGAGGGTGTGTGATAAGAGCCCAATCGAGGAGTGAGTGGTTACCAGATTTTAGGTTAATTCAGGTAGGCTCAGTAATGATATGAGAGGTTTAGTGTAGCAATTTCAGTCCTGGTTTTGTTGAGGGCAGGAGCTAGCCAGTTGTGGTTTAGATCGCCCCATAATATAAAGTTCCCCTGTTGGGGTTAGGCAGGAGATTTGCTTGAGGAGGTTGGTGACAGCACATGATGGTGTGCCAGGTCGGTAGTATATTCCTGCAATGTAGATTAGTAGTGAGAAGGAGAGTGTCGGCTGGAGTAAAATTAATTCATAGATTTTAGGTTCAGATTTGGCTAAGTTAACTGAATAGTGCAAATCCGAGTTGACGTAGATGGCAACTCCGCCGTATCTTTTGGCTCTGTCCTGGTGGGCCAAAGTGTAGCCTGGGATGGTGACAGAGGAGTCGCTAATGTTTTTTTGTGAGCCAGGTTTCGGACAAGGTGAGGATATCTGGAGAATAGTGGGCAGCAAGTACCTGGGGGGAGTCAAGGTTATGGACTAGGCTTCTTATATTTAGGTGCAGGAGGCACAGGCCACATGGGAGAGGGTCTCAAGGGAGAAGTGAGGAAGTGTCCGATGTAGGAGGGGGCTTGTAGTAATTGAGAGGGGGCAGGGGTTTGGGTGGATGTCACCTGCGGCAAGGAGCAGGAGCACAAGAGATAGGTAGTGGGCGAATAGCTGTATGTGACTAACGGTGAGCTGATGTCTCTTAGTAGGCTTGGGTGATTATTTGGAGCTGGGCAAGGGAGTAGTTGAAAAGTAAACTGGGAGAGTGATGGGATGAAGAGAAAGGGCTGGATGTGTGGCTGAGTGAATCCAGACTTGGATGAAAGGGAGAGTGGAGCCAGAGTGGAGGAGTGGGGAAGCCCAGTAGTGAGGTTGGGCAGGAAAAGGGGAGATGGGAGATGGGTGGCATGTTGGAAAGGAGGGAGGAGGAGGAAAAGAGAACATGGATGAGCAGTGGCAGGAAGCCTAGTAGTTGGGCCATGGCACGGTCTAGCGTTCGAAAGCCCCTAACTGTTGTGGTCAACTTAGAGGAGGAAGGCATAGAGAGCCAGGGAAATGAGTGGTTCCTGTGGGAGGATGGAGGACCAGTGAAAATTAAGGTCTAGATAACCAATGAGACATGGCTGACAATAGCCTGTAGGAGTGAACTAGAAAGCCGGGCCGGGGTTTATGTGTATTTAATCAGGACCGGGGGGGAGTGGGTGGGCTGAAAAATCGGCAGCTAGGGCTCCCTTCCTGGAGGTAATCAGTCTCTGAGGTCAAGTCCATACCTGTGCTTCTGTGAGGGGCTGGTGGCTTCACAACTGGACTGCGGGTGGCAGTCTGGCAGGTCGGGTTCACCAGAGAACCACGGCTGTGGCTCTCAAACTACCTGAAAGGAGAAAGCAGAGGAGAATTAAATAAGACGGTCGGAGGGGTTGGGGCTGCTCGTGGAGCTAAAAAGAAATGCAGATGGGCTTAAACAGGGGGATGTTGCAGACCAAAATGTTAGACAAGGTGCCTCAAAGTCTGAGAGAGCAATAACAGGGTTATTTAAAACACAATACTAGAGTAAAAAGGTGAAAAGGGGGAGTTTAAAGGCCTGAGCTGAGATCACTACTGGTTTTATGAGGAACACAATGCAGGCATTTACATTAAATCAGAAAACTTCAGCTATAAAATGCAAGCAAGACTGTTTTAACAGAAAACATAATCTAGTACAATATAATCAAGCATTAGCACTGCAGAGCTATATGGAGCCAATCAGAGTGCTCCTGGGGCTGGCCACAGCCAGTGGGCCACAGCAGTAACAGACTCTGGATTTAAACCCAGATACAACTGCTGTCATGTAAAAAAAAAAAGCAAAATTACACCTAGGGCTCCCTTCCTGGACGTAATCAGTCCCTGAGGGCAAGTCCATACCTGTGCTTCTGTGAGGGGCTGGTGGCTTCACACCTGGACTGCAGGTGGCAGTCTGGCAAGTCGGGTTCATCAGAGAACCATGGCTGTGGCTTTCAGACTACCTGCGCTTCTGTGAGGGGCTGGTGGCTTCGCACCTGGACTGCGGGTGGCAGTCTGGCAGGTCAGGTTCATCAGAGAACCACAGCTGTGGCTCTCAGACTACCTGTGCTTCTGTGAGGGGCTGGTGGCTTCACACCTGGACTGTGGGTGGCAGTCTGGCAGGTCGGGTTCATCAAGTAATGTGTTAGAGTATTTAAACATTGGAAGTAACAATGACTATGATTATATTTGAGGGAGTTACGGTTAGGAATTGTGAAATTTGCCACATCATTTAACTGTCATTTATTTGTTGTGTGTTGCATTGTTTCTTAACACATATAAAGAAGGTACCTGCACTATGAAAGGGGTTATGAGATGTCAAGATGTAGATATGACTACTGTGTTCTTTGACACCAGCATACAGCCATGGTTCTATTTACACAGGAATTTATGGCTTCATTTACAGTTTTGGGTATGCAGTTCACAGTGGTATTGGACTAAATATGTCATGGAGGTAGATGAAGTATTTGATTTTTTACTGGTATTAATGGCAACATGGTGGCGCTGAGTATTGAGGCATTGGACATCACACCTTTTGTTGTAGCGGTGACCTGGGTATGAGAATGGACTTTGGTAGCTGGGGCTTGGCAGCAGGAAGGAGGATCAAGTGTCCCATTGGATGGTCTTTTTCCTCGGATGGGATACCTGGGATGTCACAGCATCTGAGACTCTCATAGAGAATCAATGGATGCACTGGACTTTGAAGGGATTAGCAGCTGTGATAACAGAGTTGAGTAAGGATGATGTTTTATGCAACATGGTAGGCATACATGTGCAACCACGTCATCTGTGTTTATATCACTGCTAAGTGCCGGCATCCCAGAGGATTGGGAGAGGGGAACACAGAACAGGAAAAATACCCTTATGGTCCTAGAACACAAATGAACTGCTCGCACCAGCCCACTGATTGCAGGACATAGCCTGATGTGTAGATGTCGGAAGGGGGCACTGTCTGGGTACATCCTGAGTACGTTGCCAGGATGTGATGATGACCAGTCACAATGAGTGCCTTGTAATAGCAGGAAAAAGGAAGGGCAAAAAGAAATTGAGAAAATAACAGAAAAAAATATTAAGTGCTATTGATGTCAATCATTAAATGGTTTTAAATAATGGTCATTTCTTTTTTCCATTACTCAGCCACTATGTCAAGTCCTCCTGCTTCCTCCCATCATGTCCAGCTGATGCCACTCCTGGAAGGTGTGGCACGAGGGGCTAATGTCAAGCAGCTGCTTGTACTTGACTCTGCCGGTGAGTTAGAATGATGTAGTGATGACTATCTTTTAAGTCAATGTCTAGTATATCCACACCCTGGAGTAATAAATTGGTTAAATAACCCACGCCTGAGAAATGGCATTTATAAAAGAAATACTTAGACACATTTTAAATGTATTTTAGACTTGGGTCCATTGTATAATCACAATAAGGCACTACAGGTTGTGGGTTATTGGTAGATTTATCCACTTCTTGTGTAGTTAAGTCACTTGTCTGCGCCTCCTGATAGACCACACAAGGCATGGGTAAATCCCCCAATGACGCAGAGCATGGAGTGCCTTATTGCTCAAATGTTCACTGTCTTAAAGATAGTGTTTACTGAAGCTATGCATAGTTTAATGTAGCTATAGTTATCCAGTGATCATATAGGTAACTTTTGGATGGGAGTGAGGTATATAGTGTGGGTCACACTATTAAACTCTTTAGTACATTGAGCAGCAATTAACTGTTCTGTGGATGGGGCACATTGTGTCAGTTAGAGAGCACTACTTCAGTTACCAGATATGTTGTGAATAGTGGAATGTTCTTCTGTGTTGAGTTTCACTCTGTGTGTAAATGCAATTAGTTTATAGTTGCAAAGTGATGGGATCCTGTTCTATTCTACTATGGTAGGAGAGCGTTCTAGAACCTCTACAATATATATGACTAGGTCTTGTCCTGAGAAGAAAAGAAGTAAGTAAAAAAACATTTTTACGGAGTAGTGTCCACCATGGAAAATAGAAGATGAAGTCTATGCAGAAATTGTGCCTTTTGTGTATTTGGGGTTCTGGTTACCATGGACCACTCAAGGTTTGTTTTCAGGTTACAGGACATCAGAATAAGTATACTGGCAAATACATCATTCTGCTTAGTTGACCATTGTAGCATTCTGTATCTCTGAAAAATGGGGAGAATGGGGAGCAAATTGTGTTGATGAGGTCTTAATATTACTGATTATGTAATCTTGTTTGCAGCTACTAACAAGGAAACAATTGTAGTCACTGTACTGATTCACACAGCAGGTGTGGACTGTGTTGTGAACTGTGTAGTTGATACTATTGGAGTTCTCAGGATTAAGAATTTAGCACAGGTGCTATTGCTGAGGTATATATAGTCATAGTAATATTAACAGATAAGTAATGTTTTGTGTTTTACTATGCTTTTACAGAGGATGAACCATCTACGGAGGGTGCTGCTGGGGGAGCAGACTCCACAGAGGGTGTAGAAATAGTGGAGATAGAACCCTCTGTGGAGGTGACACTGGATTCTCCAGCAGCGGGTCATTCATCTGGTGCTGCAGGTCCAGCTGGGCCTCCAGCTGAGGAACGTAAGTAACTTTTTTATCATGTTTCTACCTTTTTTTAATGAGTAGTAGGGGCCACTCAGTAGAGTCATTTGGACTGACAAATGGCACTATTGCTCCTCCCCTGGACAGATCAGATTCTGTATAGTGACTGCACACCCACACTGCAACTTAAGGTATGCAGATTGTTGGTAGACGTTGCCAATAACAGTTGCACACAAGTTAGCTTACTTACTACTTGCATGGCTTTAACCAGGCAATGTCCCGCCCCGCACAGAAAATTGACACACATGAGGTGGTGCATGCTGTCTACAGAGCCACAGCCCAGCTAAAACTGTGGATATCATTGGTATACTTCACTGATACCACGTGCAGAGAAGTAACCCACTAACCACTAGGATAGGTTTAACAGATTGCTTGCCTGACTTAACTGTCCAGATGAGAGAATACAGTTTGAGTGTAGAGCAAGAGCAGAAGTAAAGCCATTGACATTATTATTATTATAGTTCAGTGATAGTAGATGAAGACAAGTTATTTCATACCACCTTTTGATTTTCAGTACAGATGCTCAACTCGTGAATAAGTGCAAAATATTAGATGTGACAATTTTTAATTTAGTATACAAGTGGTTTCATTGCCTGAAATGTATATAATTAGGTAATAAAACAGCTGACGACTGATCATGTGGTGTTCCAATACATGCTGTTGTCAAATGGGCACAATGTCGTCCCTTATGCTACTCAGTAGACACGTAGTGCCCTGATAGCTGTAGTTATAGTGAGAGTGCTGCGTCAGGTGATAAATGTTCTGTAGTAAACTAGACTAGAAGCAGTGGAGTATCTGTTGGTATGTTTAATCATGTTTCTGCCCTATGACCACTGGAGTTGTATCTACATTTTATCAATTTTATATGTTTCTGTGTATATCTCTGTGCAACAAGTTCAATCACAATAATATTTATTGTACGCTTTAACACTTTTGACAAGAAATGGTGCATATTGTTCAGTGGAGGTACCAGAGAAGCAACGTTAAAGCTCTGATTGTCTGTGATATTCTCAATGGCTGCAGATTAAGTCACAGTTGCTCTGCTGTGTTAAATTCTCTGTTACACTGCAGCAGTCCTTCTGCTGGTCTGATGTTGATGATATTCAGTTACATTAGATATTTGAGATCTCCAATTCACAGAGATGAACAGTTGCATTAGGATATTGAACAGACATACTGTGCTTCATAGGACTTCTTTGGAATACCACTGTATCCCAGAAATATTTAGCCACTGAGTGACACTGTGTATTAAGATGTATTGTCAGTTAAACTATGTCAGTGTGTGGCTGAAAAGCTAGTATACAAGTGTTTTACTGTAGTTAGATTCATAAATCATTTGTTATTAATTGGAAGTGTTTCAAACTTTTTTAAATATGGTGCTCATTTATACAAGTCTGCTTATGTGTTTGATCAATATACACATTTAGGATTTTTTTTTTTTACATGAATAGAAATCTAAGAAAAGATACTAACTTTTTGTTTTGCTGAACATTTGTCTATGGGTATAACAGCTATTACTTATGTACTTTGTGACAATTTATTACATTTGTATTCATATTGCTTGTTCTGACATTTACTGTTGAAGCACATTTACTGTATGTTCATCTGGGATATCTGCAGTACAATTCTGTTACATAGATGATTCTGTATGAACAGTCATATATACCAAGGATATTCTTGTATCAAGAGGTTTACTTAGTGACAGATTATCTCGAGAGCACAGCTTGAGAGGTATTGTTTCCAAGGGAACGTGAAGGAACAACAATTTTTTTATTTTTGGTGAAGGACTTGTCGTACACAATCTTTTATTGTGCATGGGCAGTGACACCATTGAAAACCAGGCAACACCAGCTGGAGAAGACATCAGAGAATAAAAATTTTAATTGTTTTACTGGCATGGTGTGCTGCAGATGTTTCTGCAAGTTCAAGTTTTAAAAGAAATGCAAGTTACAGCTTAACTGGGTTAAGGGAAGCAAGTATGTAGCAGCATCCAAAGTTCTCATGCTGCAGTAGTGACATATGCAGTGCAGCATGGCAGCTGTGATGATATAGCTACTTCAGCAGAACAAGTAAAGTGTAGTTATGGACTTCTATCCATTACAACATTGCACCATACAGTATTATCACATTATCTGAACTATGGTGTGACCTTGAGAAACATGATGAGGTGGGACTACATAATAGAGTAGTCGTAGAAATGTTAGTGTTACCACAAGGTATCTCAGGACTACCTTGCCTATAAAGCAATAATCTGTGACCAATAGTACACTTAGAGAGATCGTGATAGATATGGTGGTAAGAGACACACAATGGGCTAGGGAGTGTACCTGTGGTATACTGTGTGAGTCAAATATAGGACATCTGTTTACCTTTGTGAAGGTGTGGAGGGGTGGCATCTGTTGTTCATTAACTAGTGTACTTTCACACCTCTTGCCTTGTCCAACAAGTCTTGCTAGACAATCAGCATGAATTAGCATTAGTGAGTGTGTACAGCTGTGCATCATTGGTGGTTGCCTACCTATTATAGTATGAAAGTGGAGCCAATTCAGAGCAGGATACATCACAGCATGGTGGGGGAGGCAACAGCTACAGCTGCTGAGTTTTTATTATAATACAAATTTTACACATACTGCTATGGAAAGGTTCTTGAGGTGTTTTAAGGAATAGCATAAATTGACAACTATTCTGGGGTTTGTAGAACCACATTGTGCTGGGAGAAGAGTAACATCATACTATGCAAGGAGTGGGGAAATGTGTGACCAACAAATGTCACTGAAAGTATTATCAAGTTAACACAGGTTTAGTGATGTGACATAGATGTGAATATTTCTGCCATGATTGATCCAGCAAATAATTAAAGTTCATTGTAGTATGTTATCAGAACACTACAGAACAGGTTAATTTAATAACATTTCTGTTGTTGTCTTTTTTTGTGTCTACACGGCAAATTGCCGTTCTTAATAAGATTAGTAATACACTCAGCCAGCTGCAGGAGGCCGGCAGGGTGGTAGCAGGGCTGCAGCTGACCACGCCAATGACACTGCAGCAAATTTAAATTATATCATTGGCCGGGGGGGAATTATTAATTAGCAGGCTGAAATTATTGATTTGCTCCAGCGTCATGGGAGTGTGAGGCATGCAGCCTTAGTAGCCAACCGTGGGCTTGAGCAGAGCAACAGGGGCCTCACCCAAGCAGTTTGTTCATTGAGAGAACTGGAAGAGGTCTCTGTTGCTTCGTTGGAGTCCATGCATGGTCTCATGGTGTGGCTGGCTGAGAACTAGCTGGAGGCCACAGAAGCAACACACCATCTCCTGCATCAAGACCTGCAGCATCTTCAGAATGACCAGCCCTCCTCAGGTCCTCAGCAACAGCCCCTCGAAGGTGACCCTCCAGCAACACCACCATCAGCTGAAGAAGAGGGGCACCTTGCTGCATCTAGTCATGCACAGCCTTCCATTTCCTCCTCCTCACACTCTCCCCAAGGCCCTACAGCCTGAACGGCCAGTACCTCTTTGTCACTCCTGGCTGTAATTGTAAATAGTTAAATTTAATAATTTGTTTTCTCTATTTATTTTTTTATTTATCCCCCCCCCCCAAGACTGTGAAGTACAAATGTGCAGTAACATTTTTTTTTGTTTTGAGTGTTTGTTTATATATATTTTATTTACTATTCCATAACATATGTGTATGTGTGACTAAACACATTTCTTTATTTTTGTAATTCTGTTTTTATTACAATTGTAAATTGAAGTTTCCTATTTTTCTATTCAAAAATATTTTATTAAATATAATAGTTTCTGAATGATGTGTTTGTCATATTATAAATATCTGTGTTGTTGAATCATTGATTAGAGAGGGGTGAGCTGATTGCATACCTGACAATAGGCTAATTATGACTGTTACAGCTAGTGAATATTTGGTATCAGAGATATATATTAGTGATGATCATGGTCATGTTGGACCCATGATTCTTGACTTATAATGCAGTACCTGTTATGCAGAGATGGGTGACAGCTTAGGTAAGGTATTGTTGTGAATGTGTCTTATATAAAGCTTTGATAAAGGTTTTATATGTAGTGTGGTAAGAGAACATTGCATTTTTATTTCTTTCTCAAAAAGTCAGGAAATTCATTGCAAAAAACTGCATTAATGCAACAGTTACATTTTTTTACAGCGACAAAAGTGAGGAAATTCAGCATTAGGCTTTTCAACCCTAACTCCTGCTTCTCCCCCAACCCCACACCACCCCACCCCCACTGGCACACACACACACAGGCGCACACACACACACAGAACACACAACTATGGGGAGCAGTAGAAAGCAAGACAACCAATCACAGACAGACACCATAATGCAACAGAAATAACATACAACTTCTTAAACATACCACAACAGGCATCCATTATCATGTTTCACTAACTGTATCACTTGTCCTAGCTGTTGTCTGTACAGAGCAACATGTGTTAGAAGCATTTTAGCTAGAACTACCTATGCGTCTCCATCATCACTTATATGGTAGTGTTTGAGATAAATCAAAGATTTGATAACAATGTGAGGGTATGCTGTCATGTTACAATCATAGCATTATGTGTGAAAATGTTGTGACCTTATTGGTGACAACATTTAACATTATCATGGGTAAATCCTCCATTGGCTATGTTTGAGCAATGATATTTATAAAAACATTATTAAACATATTTTAACATTTGTTTTACACATGGGTCCATTGTATAATTGCAATGAGGCACTCCAGGTGTGAGTTATTGAGATTTACCCACTTCTTATATGGTTAAGTCAATCAGCTGCACCTGGTGACACACCCACAAGGCATGGGTTAACCCCTAATAGCCTACATACTGTTGTGCCCTATTGGTTAAATATAGAGTAGTTAGTAATAGATTATGTCGCTAGTCATATTATGGTACTATGCAGAAATGGGCAACTTGGTGACAACATGGCCTATGTCATTACACACAAATGTGTAACTTAGTGTATGATGCCATGTAACAGGCTCACACTCTGCCAAATACATGAGATGTACTTTCTATATCATACTGTTACGTAGAAATGGGTACCTTTCCAAGCTTGATGCAACTAGAGTGGGTCTATACATCTTGTGTTGTCAACAAGTCATGTGTTTGTCTATTTTTTATCATGGTGAGATACAAAATTGAACAGTTAGGTGGAAACATTTGGATATTCTGCTATATGGCAATGGTCTAATTGCTTTTACTTTGTCCCTAGTAATGTGTCTCAGTTATTAGTTATTTGAAAGTTTCATAGAGAAACTGGCAAGTAGGTGGAGTCATGGGTATGGTGGCATTCAGAAATGGTAATGTTCATTATAGCATACTGTAATGCTCTTATGCACCAATAGTTAAGTCACTACGGGCTAAGTACCATTTCCTTACCAATTAATCTATTTAGGTATTTATATTATTCTGTTATGCATAAATGGTCAAGTAGGCTAACATATCACGGTGCCATCCTATGCAAAATTGGCAACTTTGTAATACTGTGTAGCTATACTATTATGCAGTAACAAGTAATTAAGTGGAAATGTGCAGTATTGTTTTATGGAAAATAACGTTGGTACTGGTGCACTGCTATGCTTCAATTGAGAAATTGACTATTTGCTAATACAGCAGTAAACAAAATGGGTCTACGCTGCAAAGAACACATGTACATTGGTATCAGTCATATGTTATGTGGGAGGCGGTGCACATATAGGAACATAGAATGGAACACCAACTGATACAGTTGGTGAAACATGATGATGGATGCCTGTTGTGGTATGTTTAAGAAGCTGTATGTTATTTCTGTTGCGTCATGGTATCTGTCAGTGATTGGTTGTCTTGCCTAGCACTGCTCGCCAGAGTTGTGTGTTCTGTGTGTGTGTCTGTCTGTCTGTTTGTGCGTGTGTGTGTGTGTGTGTGTGTGTGTGTGTGTGTGTGTGTGTTCATTTGTGCCTGTGTATGTGTGCCAGTGGGGGCGGGGCAGTGAGGGGTTGGGGCAGAAAGCCAGAGTTAGGATTTAAAAGCCTAACGCCGAATTTCCTTACTTTTGTCACTGTAAAACCCTAACTGTTGCATTAATGCAGTTTTTGTAATGATATATATGTATATATACACTATATTCTTTGCAAAAACAGCATTAATGCATCATTTAGGGTTAAAGCACAAAAAGTCAGGAAATGAGACCTTTAGGGTTGTCCTCACCCCCTTTTCATGTACCCTTCCTCCACAGACTGAGAGATGAAAGGGTGTGTCATTAGGGTTCTGAGGCCCAAATGTCACCCCATTCCATGTGTAAGCAGGTGGACATGCCACAGTAAAGAAGAATGGGGTGACATTTGGGCCTCACAACCCCAATGACACCCACCACATCTCTCAGTCTGTGGAGGAGGGAGATGCAAAGGGCACTGAACATGTACTGCCTGGAAGACAGGAGATAGAGAGATGGGACATGATTGGGACCTTCAAAAACCTGAAAGGGATAGATAAGGTTGATAAGAGAGTCTCTTTAAGCTGAGTGGCAACCATAACACGAGGGGGCATAGTCTTAATCTGGAGGGTGGGAGGTTTACGAGGGAGGTCAGGAAGCACTTCTTCACAGAAAGGGTGTTGGACACTTGTAATATGCTGCCGGAAGAGGACATCTTGTTGAAGACAGTGGTCAGCTTTAAGAGAGGCTGGGATACGCATAAGGGGAAGGTAATGATCATGGGTAGGGAGGATGTGAGAAGTGGGGAGGGAGGGCAGGGACATTAGCTCAAGCTGTGGACCCTGCAATATTAGCAGACTTTAAAGACCAGATGGTCTTCTTTAAATGGCTTATTCATATGTTTGTATCTTCATTAAAGCCTTGAATGTTGTTATACATATTTTATTTAATTTTTATTTTTAATGTTAGTTTATATATAATATAAATGGCTATGACACAGCATCATGTGATTGATTACCAGTATAAATTGTGGTTGAGCTCCACTATGTGACATGCCCTGAGGAAGAACTTGAGGTCAAAGTGCTGTGGCCAATCTTTACAGCGCCCTCCTTTTACTGGAACAAATACTTTTGAGTGCATTGAATTAATTGCCTGTGGTGTTTTCCTGTGAGTGCATATTCCTTTCCTCACCTCTCCTTCAGGCCTGCATTGCTCCCTCTGCTAGTCATCTCACCTCCGCTGCATCCCCTTCATCGGTCATGGTCACTTGAGTCCCCACACCCCAGGGGGTCCAGCACTAACCCTACAAGGAGGTCCCTTCCTTCAGGGGGAAGGGAAGAGAATGCGGGAATACCGTGCCCTGGGGCGGGTCCACACAGGAGAAGGAGGAGGAGGATGTGCACTCCATGGACCAGCATAGTGGGAGTTAGAGCAGCTGTCATCCAGCTTGGCTGGGGCCATTTTCTGTTTAATCCCTGAGAGCATGATGTGCCACCAGACATCAAGACCATAGCCAACGTTCATCACGCCCCCTCCGGTGTAGAGCCCTGCATTGTTCTGTGATTCTGGCCTCCACTAGGTGCCAGCAAATGCCACGGCTCAAACCCCCTCTCCCTCCCTGGAGAAGGCAAGCAGTTATGATTAGAGGTGGGTGAAGTCCATAAACTTCAGTTTGCGTAGTATTTTGCATATTACCTGAATTTCACAAAATACTACACAAGGCGAAGCGAATAACCTTACATCTCGAAGTAACATGAAATTTCCATTTTTTCAGAATGGACTTTGCATTACTTAGCATTTTTTTGGGGTGTTTATTCATTTTTATGTAAAATTTGGTGACCAGGAAAAGCACACTGAGCCAAGGCTCATTTCCAGGTGAGACCCGAAAGGTGAATTTTGCAGTGATTCATGGAATGTAAGGTCTCATGGGTTCTATATTGTCTTGCACAGCCTCAGTTCAGTGTAATGTATAATGGAGAAAGCTGGAGACAGTTTGGTCCCAGATCTCTGAGAATCAAACCAGTTTAAAACCTTTAAAAATACATTTTTGCGATTAAATTTTATCTAAAAATGTAGTACATCGATTGTAGTAAACCTCTGTGTGTTTATATCATCGAGCATTTATTGATTTTGTGTAAACATTGAATGTTAATTTAGTACATTCATTCTCTATACTGACAGACACTGTAGAAGTGTGCTTTGGGGGAGGGCTGGCTCTGTGGTGTAGAAGGGAAATTCATAGACCACAGTGAGAAAGGTTATCTTTCCAAGTGTTAATGACTAGTGTTTTAGTATTTGTGTGTTCAGGGACACAAAGTAATACTTATATTATTTTTTTTTAAGTTTTTGCTGTTTGGGCATTTTTTCGGTTGGTTTAAAACACTGTCTGTGTTGTAGTTTACTGAACAGTTAAAGTTTCTGTGCCTGACTTTTAATCTGTCTGCATACTATCAATTCATATGCATTTTATTGTGGCCCCGTAAAAGCAGTACTCTGAATTTCTCAGCCTCTCTGCAGTATTTTTCCTGCTTCGTGTAGCTACTGTAGTCCCCCCCACAAAAATTGTTTTGGACTTTTGGACTTTGAAGACTGGTTAAGGTCTTGTGCCTGTGTGGCTGCATCTCTTTCCTTTTTTGCTTCCCATCTGCAAGAAACTGCAGAAATATAAAGTTGCTGTTGATTTTCTGTGTAATCTTTAAAAAATGACTGTGAAGAGATGGTCATGCAAAGCTGTTTCTGGCTGTGGCACTGCTGCCAAGAAGACTATCAGCAGTGGAAGTTTTTGTGATGATGAGGCAGGTTCATCAGGGGCTTGCAAATCTAACAGTGTTAAGAGTGGTCATGGTCATGGCCATGGCCGTGTTAGTATGCAGCCAAAGGCAACGGTAGTAGTTGCTGCAAGTAAAGGGATTTCTCTGACTATGATTTACGCAGCAACATCAGACACTTCAATGTTGGTTGGTGATGCTGTTGTCCCTGCTGGTAGTAAAGTTAGTGATGGGCCTGGAATGGTTGATAACAGTATGAGTATTGGTACAAGTTCAACCTTGGCGAAGTTATCGGGTGGGAAAAATGTGGAGTCCACAGACTTGAGTGTAGTTGATGTACCACTCCCACAATAGCGGAACATGATTCTTATCATGATGTTGAGTCACAGTCTCATGTCTCCACTGATCTTGAGGTTAGCCATTCAAACATTCAGATGTTGATGAAAAAGTGTGGATGATCATATTGAAGCTGTGACTGGAATATCTCCACAGGACAGCATCCAAAGTGAATTTGTGGATGATGATTATGATGAGGATGCTAGTGACCCAATTTGAGAACTGAACATAAAGAAAGTGAAGGTGGCTGTTGGTAAACAGTCTGTTAGTTTATCACCCCTTCCTAAAAGTTCTTATGTAGCTGTGTCTGTTGATGACCCTGAAGTAATAGTCATTGATTGTTATGTTCAGTCAATGTCCAAGTGTGCACAACACCAGAAATCATGCAGTACACCCCTCATTTCATTGCCGCCAAAACTGCCATCCCATATGCAGCACCAGCAGAGACATGTGAAAAGCAGGGTATCCAAATCCCTAGTTTGGGATTTATTTTGTACAAGACTGAAGTGATGGAACAGAGGCAATATGCAAAGTCTGCCAAGTGCATGTGAAGAGTGGTAAAAAGGGTAGCCATCTTGGAGCAGGGGTCCAGCATGCTCTTCTCAAGAACAGACACATGGCACTGTGGACTCAGCACCAGAGGGGAGCTAATGCTGTAGTGGGGCATTCACACTCATCCATCTTAGTGAGCTTAATATCCCCTTCCTTGAGTTTAAGCAGACATGTCTGTAACAGTTGTGAAATAACACTGGAGGATTACTACAAGCATGAGGAGGAAGAGGATTTTGAATGTTCAAGTAGTGGTCAGAGTAGCAGTGATGATCTGTGTTGTAATTCTACTACATCAACCCCAATGCTTAAAACAGGGAAAATAACCCCATTTATTGGCTTGTCACCTGTGCACCCACCATCACGTGTCAAAGGCACCCCATCCATGGCAGTTCGCAGAGAAGAACCATTTGGCATGCCACATGCAAAACACCTAACAATGCAGCCCATATTGCACAGTCTTTTTGCACAGAACAGCAAATACCCACCAAATCATGTGGTTGTATGTGAACTCAATGCTGCCATAGCTAAAATGCTGGCAACTGCCCTTTTGCCTGTTTCCTTTGTGGAGAATGTGGGATTCCAATGCTTTGCATTAAACGCCTGGCCTAAATAGAAGATCTCATCCAGGACATACTTTTCCACCTGTGCTGTCCCTTAGTAATATTGGATGGTGAAAGAGTCTGTAAGACATGCCTTCAACATTCTGCATCACCTTACATTCACTTAAGCATGGATATGTGGACAAGTTGCAAAACATTGGGTAGTTCCTATCTGTGTATTACTGCACCTTGAGCACAGCTACTGGGGGTTGTCTGTGAAGGTGGGATGGGAAAGCAGTGTCATGAGTCAGACTGTGGTGGTAATATCCTTCATGGCATTAGACAGCATGCCATGCTTTGCAATGAGTAGTGTAGCAGGGCTGCATACAGGTGAAAACATGCTACACTTGCTACTGACATAAACTGATGAGTGGCTGCACCCCCTGTCCTAAAAGCTGGCTTCATAGCAAGTGATAATGGATCAAACATTGTTAAATGTATCAACAATGGTGGTTTTATGAGGATTCCCTTCATGACCCACTGATTAAATCTTGTGGTACAGGAGTTTCTGCAGTACCCTGAAATCAAACAAATGCTGACTCTACATGCTCTGGAAAGGCCTGTGACCAACTTAGGCAGCTGCAGATTCAAAACACCTCCCTCAGTACTGCCTCAAGCTTGAAGTTGTCATGAGATGGAATTCGACACTTCACATGGCAGAGCGGTTGTATAAGCAGTACCAAGCAATCTCCGAGTACCTAGTTATGCACACTGACCGTGACAATTCAGGGGCCTCAATGTCTATGACGACTGAACAATGGTGACTCATGGACTGAGTAATAATAATTTTGAGGCCATTTGAACATGCCACACAGGCAGTTAGTGGTGACACTGCATCCATTAGTCCAGTCAGTCCACTGATCTGGGTGCTGAGGAAGACTTTGTTAAATCTGCAGCCTAGCCTTGATGTGGCCAGAGATAGATCAAGCTGTGCATTACTGAAACACATGGTTACGTTATTAGACAGCAATCGCCACATCACCACTATTCAACAATCTCAAGAATTTGGAATAGCCACAATGTTGGACACACGCTACAATGGAGGCATTGCATACACGCTGGGGTGGGGGCATGATCAGATTCAAAATCTGACTGGACAGCTAATCTGATTGGTTCATGGGGCACAGAAGTCACGTGCAAAGTTCTGCAAACTACAGCATAACATGGCTGAAGATCACCATGGGCCGAGTACATCCAGTTATGTGTCTGAGGGGCAAGGTGGGGTGTCAGCTGCACAGTTGTCCATTAATCCACTTTGGGGTGCTTTGTCCCAAGTAGGAATTTCTGATCTAGATGAATCTTGTGAACAGGTGGACTCATCAAGAATTCATGCATCACAGAGCATGGCTGAGGCCTATTTGGCAGAAAACAGGCATCTGATAATACTTGACGATCCTCTGGTATGCTGGAGTGGCACTGTGAATGAATGGCCACTGCTGACATCAGTAGCACTGAAGTACCTGACCTGCTCACCCTCTAGTGTAAGTGTGGAGAGGGTATTTAATTCTGCAGGGGTCATAGTGCGTGACTGTCATACTAACCTATCACCTACAAATGTCAGCATGCTGACATTTATCAGAATGAATGAAGGTCACATACCAAGTAGGACAACAATATCTATGTTTGTACTCAGTCACGCTGATGGTTGTGCTGATGATGCGGGCGAAGCAGACCATCCTGGTGGCAGTGTCAAGTGGTGTACCACTGAGGTTGATAATGCAGTTATGGAAAAATAATTTCCAAGTAGATACAACTCTGGCCTTGACAACTGCAAGGGCTACTTCCTTCTTAATGATGATGATGAGGATGTTGGTGATAGGGCATAAAGACCAAAGTTGCATTTGCGTACTTCTTCCAGTTACTTAGAACTGTCATCAAGGCCACTGATTTTCATTAAATAAAATAAAGTCCTTTTACGAGACTCGAAATTCTGGGAATTGCACCTGTGCCCAAGCTATAAACCCGTAGCCAGCCACCCTGCTTCTTGAGTGTGAGAAGGAAAGGGAAAGGGAACATTGTTTAACTAGGAGTAGCACACTAAGCCAAAGCTTGTTTCCAGATGCGACCTGGGAGCACAAAGAAGTTAAGTGACTTGCTCAGGATCACACAGTATGCACCTAGTTGACTATGGGATTCAAACCCAGGTTTTCAGATCTGCAGCTCAGAGCCTTAACCCACTGTGATATACTGCTTCCTAGACTTTGTATCTGTGCCAGGCTATGAGCCCTCAGCCAGCCACAGCCTCCCTGCTTCTTGAGAGTGACTGAGACATTGTACTAGTGCCCAAGCTATGAACCCACAGCCAGCCACAGCCACCCTTCTTCTTAACAGTGAGAGAGAGAGAGAGAGACATTGTGCCTATGCCCAACCTATGAACCCTCAGCAAGCCACAGCTACCCTGCTTCTTATCACTAATTTATAGTAAGTATGTACTAATGTCATGTACTATGGTTTTGACTGGAACTGTGTTGTGAATCCTTCCTTTACCATTTTAAAGATTACACTGTCACCAGATACAGGCAACTGATTTTCATTTTAACAAAGCTAAAAGCCATTGCGGCCTCAGAGCTATTCCATGTTGCCAAAGACACAGGAATCCAAACACAAGCACACTCTCGCTACTCACGGTTGAGAGGAGAAAAATATCTCAATGCTAGGGAACATTAAGAAACATACAAATTTTTTTATTAACACATGGTAGCACCTCACCAACGCACATCGTCATTTTGTTTTCACAGGTTACAGACAGTGTAAACTTTCACTACTATGGTACTCCAACCACCTAAAGGATATCATCTACGGGTAAGTATCACTCTTATTTCCTCTTTCATTTTTATTTATTATTTTCTGCCGGTGTAAAGCATTCAGTGGTGGTGACTTACAGGCCAGATAATATAGTTTCTCTTCACAGATGGGACAGGCATACTTCAGTAGGCGAGGGTTGGACAATGTATTATCCTGGTCCTGAAAAGACATGATGTCATGTAACTTAAGACAGTGGGCCACTGCATGTCACTCACTAAACATGTTGATTTTTTTAAGGGGTTTTACTAATAGCTTGGTATTTTAAGATGTATATAACAGAAGACAGGAACAGCCACACTGGGAAATTAATCTGGTAGTGCAATAAACTCTTAATAATTTCTTCTTCATCCGTTTTCAGGTAAAATTGAGTGCTGTGGACTGCCATCGGTGGTGTCATCCAATCTGAAGATGGACAACAGTTAGGATATGCTGAAGACCTAGAAAGAAGAGAAAAACATTAATGAAACTTGTTTTCAAGTTATGCCACTCCCCCAAAAAAATACTTGGCTTTCATGGCTTGACAGTTTCAATACAGCCATAGTCATCAACAATCCGAAACGTGCAGAACACAAGTGTGCCCACGACCTGAGGGAAAAAAAGGTAATCATAAATGATGATATTTCAGTCAACCACAGTAGTAACCCCAACCCCCTAAATACAAAGTCAATGTTACAGTACCACATTAGGTGGCGGACTCCTAACATACAATATGTCTGGCATGTGGATGTGATCCATATGTATTATAATGATTCCCTGAAAAGGAATAACATGACAGTCTGCTTACAATACACAAGATTCAGTATAAATTACTTGGCTGTGTTTGTGCAAAAAAAATTACAGTGGGGTGAACAATAACTCACCATTGTGGTATGAAGGCACACACAAAGGGCAGCATGGATCAGTGATGCAGAAGGCATCAATGCAGGCAATGGTCTCACTTGGGACACATTTCAGGCCTTATTTTTCATCTGGACTATTCATGAAATTAAAACAGTGGGACAACAGCAGCAGCAGTAACTGGCATCACCAGGCAATACTCTCACTTGAGAAAGTGAAGGGGGGAGAAGGGGGACATTCTTTAACCAGATAAGACACACTAAGCCAAAGCTTGTTTCCAGGTGTGACCTGGGAGCACAAGGAAGTTTTTTTTTTATTTATTGAATACTAGGAAACATACCTTTGAGCTAACAGCTCATTTACAAAGGTTCCGCATCAATTACAGGTGGTAACAGGATGACACCAGGTTTACACTTTACAGAAATGCAGGGACAAGAAGAGAGAGAAGGCAGAGGAAGAGACAAAAGAAGCAAGATTTTACAAGTTCCAATGATGACAAACAACTTCCTAGGTAAACAAATAGAGTTTTAACTAAATACAGTACAAATTGGTGCTATAGTCAAATGAAAGTAACAAGTGTGCAACAAAAGTTCATTCAAGATTGCACATTGGAAAAGCTTCAGAGACAAAAGTGAAAGGAGGGGAGATGGAAAGGGGGTATGGGGAGTTAGAGGGCTGCAAGGATTTTGGGGTGTTGGGGAAGGGGCAGGGAGAAGCAGCTAGGAAGGCCTTGCCAATGAAGGGAGTGGGTGGAGGAGAGGGTGAGGGAGAAGGATAGGGTAAAATGCATTCACAGTTGCACTAACAGTTGCTGGAAACTAGGTGTGCCCTCAGAATTGTTTTGAATTGGCCAGTTTAGGTGCAGGACTGAAGATCAGTGTTGAGAGAGTTTAGCCAGGTTGGAGATCTATATGCAAATGATCATTGGCCTAGGGAGGTCCAGTGAAAAGGATCTTTCAGTATCTGGCACTTTAGATTTCTGGCATTTCTGGTCCTAGTGTTAGGGGGAAGGAGGCCTTGAACCCCAGGGGAAGTGAGACCAAGGGTAGCCTTCTTTGCTAGGAGGCGGGTTTGGTATTGACTCCTGTTATCAAAGTTGAGCCAGCCAGTGCAGGAGTAAAGCTCGCATGTATGAGTCAGGTAGTGGGCCTGTAAAATCAGTCTGCATGTTTTGTTGAGAGTAACCCTGGTTCTGTACAGGGCTGAATCAGATGCTGTTTCATAAACCACCAGCCCATAGTCAAAGATAGGCATGACAGAGCTAGATACTGCAAGTCTGAGATCTTCATCAGTGAGACAGTGTCTGTGTTTGTACAGAAATGCCAGTTCTAGGGTTGGCAGACCCAGCAACCCCCTCGATGTGTTGTGAGAAGGAGAGGGTGCTGTCAAGACTGACACCGAGGTATTTAAAGGAAGTGACCAGCTCCAATATTACATTATGGTTGTTGTGAATTTGGAGTTTGTAAGTTTTGTGACAGTTCTGGGAGGAGGCAGAAAGCATGGTCTTTGTCTTCTTGTAATTAATAAGAAGTTTATGGTGCAGTAACCAAGATTCTACAGCAGAGAAGCAGGTCTGCATATGTTCCCCGAGTGCAACTGGTTCGGCCTGGCTTGAGAACAGCATTGCATCAGCCTTGTACAGGAGGACCTGGCCCAAGCAGGCCAGGAGGAGGTTGTTCAGAAATAAACTGAAAAGTAGGGGTCCCAATATTGAACCTGAACCCCATGGTGATAGGACAGGGTAAGAGATGGCTTCTAGAATTCTTACTTGTTGGGAACGACCTGAAGGGTAGCTCCAGAACCAACCCACAGATTCAGGGGATAGGTTAGACAGGTTAAGCTGGTGGACGAGCAGCTCATGATTGATTGTTTTGAAAGCCTTACTTAGGTCAATGTAGGTAGCCACAGCTAAGTGTCCATGGTCTACGGCATCATGTATGAAAATGTATGAAGTTAAGTGACTTGCTCAGGGTCACACAATATGCAAGTGGGGGCTGTGGGATTCAAACCCAGGTCTCTAGGTTTGCTGCTTAGTGTCCTAAACCACTGTGCTATACTGCCTCCAACTTGAGACACTGTAACGCTTTAAACAGTAACCTGAAAGTAATACAGTTTGACAATGAAAGCAGTACAAGCATGTGGTTACAATTTTGACTGATTCTTTTTTATGCTATTTTACATTGCCACCTAATCTAATAACATGTATACAAATGATACCCTTCTTTCAACAATTAAAGTATGCAGAACTACATTTTTTTTTAATCTGAATTAATAAACAGAGATCTCATTTTAGTCAGGCTGGCACCAGGTTTGCATCAGTCTTCTTTCATTCTTTTGGACAGCAACTATTTAGTTCAGTTCCGTTGTTACCACAAATAAGTCGCATAGAGTAGACGTGCTAAATGACATAATAGAACAGTATCTGTTCAAGAACAGCTGGGAATCTTGATGAAAACCAGGTCACAGTAACATTACAATGAGCATTACTTTTAATATTTCTCTTAAAAAAAATGGAGTAATACAGAATAAAATAAATTGTGCAAAGAAGGGTAGCGTACATATACACAAGTTATTAGAAAAGGGGGTAGTGTAAAATAGCATAAAAAAAAATGTCAAACTTGTTACCACATTCTTGCACTGCTTCTTTAATTGTCATGCTGTATTACATGTTAGTTACTGTTTAATGTGTTACATATATTTTCATAGTATACATACCCATGGGCCACAACAACTAAAATCAAAATACCATAAAATCACCTACCAAGACAATCAACCACCCCCCATAATTTACTGTCTTATGGATGTGGCCTGATTATACTGATATCTTGCTACATCATTCAGCAAGCAGTATTAGTGTCCACATGTGAAGAATAATCCACTGAAAAAATATTCAGAAAAGAGGCAAGTATTTTCAGAGTTGTTACTTAATTTAGTTTATTTTTTACATGACCGAGGGTCTGCAAAATGGCGGACACTGAGTGATTTCATTACAGGTGAAACTGTGGTGCCGCAATGCACACTGCAATAAAAGAGCCTTGAAAAGGGTGTTTTGGCACCACAATTTCAAATGAAATAAAATGAATGCAAACAGTGTTAGCAAAGTTGGTGACCACATGACTTATTAAATATAATAAAGTAAGGAGTAAGAACAAAACAATTTCTATTGTAGAAAGCATAATGGGGTGCAGGGCATTTGGGGGAGGTGGGGAATCAGATTTAGCATTATGAGCATCAAGAAATTCAGGATTAACATAATTAACATTAGGAAGAATATATTAATTGAGCATAAATTACATACTTAGTCTGTATAAAAAAATATTGATGAAGAAAACAAGGAAAACATATTGATGAAGAAAATAAGGAAAAGCAGATGACATTTTTTTGGGAGGGGGATTTGGTTAAATAATCATTTTTACTGGGCCTGTGGGGACTGGTGCTGACCACCAACAGTAGTGTTCTTAACATGCTGATTATTTCATCATTCTAACCCTTAATCCGTTCAGCTGCTGGCATGCACCCTCAACAACCCTATGGATGGCTTCCAGCACACTCCATAACACAGCCAGGTCAGCATATGTGGCAGGCATTGTGATGGGTCATGCTTGTGGGCAGCTGCGTCAGCCACCACTGGTTCTGCAGTCCTGTCCATTCTTCAGAGATGCTGTGCAAGTGGATGCACTCCCTCTTCAATGGCCTCTTCTGCAGGACTGGCTGATAGCTCCTGCAGCTCTGTCTCCCACTCCACAAGATGGTGCAGTACAAGGTGGGTTCATTGCCCACCTGTGCCCAAGTGGCTGCCCTTGCAACCACGACATATAAGCACTTGGCATAGCTTGCACTTAACTACCTTCGAGTCACCAGGGAGGGAGATGAAAAATTGCCACACATGCGAGCTGCGTGGAAGGACCAGGCACAGGCAGTGGGGGGGGGGGAGACCAGATACAACCACCTGCTGTGCTGCAGTTGGTGGAGGTGCAACAAGTTGCTGCTGCTGTGGTTTCTGGTGCTGTGGTTCCTGCTGTTGCTGAAGTTCAGGCTGTTGCTTAGAATCCTCAGCAGTCGAGGTTGAAACAGTGCCTCGGTTGAGACAAAATTGTCTCTCCAGGCCACCACGCATCCAGGGCCCCCACTGTCCACCATTTTTTCCACCTCTTTCCATATTAAAAAAAAAATAAATGTAAATAAAATTAAAAAAAAATACTAGTAAAAGTACTGGTACTCAAACTACAGTAACTAAAACTAAAAAAAACAACTTTTTTTAACTAAACTAAAGTTTCAAATCAACTCAAACTGGCTGCAAAACTTAAACAACAGAATCAAAAAAAATATTTGTAAGCACATAAAATGCTAAATAGATAGACTTTAAGAACTACTGGAGCATAAAAGCACACAGTAAACAAACACTGCTGACTAAACAGCTCCTTCTCCAAGAGAAAGTAAAACTAGTTCACTGACTTCCTGCCTCATTAACTGCCTGCCTGCATCATGTGACCTGAAGACAGTGAGACATGGGATCTGTGGCCTGTTTTTTACTAACTTCACCTTCTCAAACTGTAACTCAGTTACCTTGAAGTGGACAATGGAAAGTCCATTAAATGTGAATTTTGACCTTTTAATGGGAATTTTGCATAGTGCCCACTTTTAATTAAATTGAGTTAAATTCACCAGTGAAGTTAAATGTCACTGCATCTCCATCTTTCAGATGAGATGTTAAACCGAGGTCCCATCTGCCTGGATTGGTGGTAGTTCAGGAGGATACTAAAGATCCCATGGCACTTATCGAAAAAGAGTAGGGGAATGTCCCCGGTGTCCTGGCCAAATTTGTCCCATTTACTAAAAATACCACCAACAGCTTAATCTGGTTTAATTTGAGTTACTTACCATCTGTATCCACCCTGCCCCCCACCCACCGGTCACACCTGAAAAAGGGACTTCTAGGCTCAGTGGGCTTACCGTGTCAACAAAATTCAATAAATAAATAAATAGTCGTGGACACTCAAGCCATCTCCTCTGGCCAGCCTCCAACTCCCAGATCCATTTCTGAACCTGGGTTATTGGCATCGCAAGTGAAATCCAACTGCTGTGCCAGTGGGCCAGCATTTTTTAAGTTAAATATACTTTATTGATTTTCCAGCAATAAACAACAGCAAGAAACAAACAAGGAGAATCATAGTATACACAAAGAAACAGTAATACAGAACAAACAAACAAAACAAATCCTTCTCCTAACCCACCGCTCAAAAATACCCAGATAAGATTCCTGGAGTGCCCTGAGCCAGTAGGGAACCCTGAAAGTAAGATAAGTATCCTTGAAGTAATATAATAGACAGAGGTAATGAAAAAGGAATGATCCCACTTAATGTTTAATAAGTAACAGCATATATAAAGTCTTCTTATGAGACCTATAAATATGCAGGGTGAGATAAAAAAACTAGCTATGGATTTTTCTACACTAAGGGTGGACATCATCTCCTTTAGCCATTCATCCCAGGTTGAGGCCATGGTGTCCAGCTAATGATGTAAAGTGATTCATTTGGCTACTGCAGCAATTAGTGTCATATGATGTTTCCTGAGTCCCAATAATTGGTTACCATAGTCCCCGATGAGGCAGAACTCCGTGGTGAAAGCATCTTGAAGACCCAGGAGAGGAACCAAACTGTTTCTAATGGAGTTCCAAAATGGCTGAATTTTCAAGAGGTCCGTGAATTCTTACAGAGGTAGCCAATTTTGAAACTAGAAAATGACTCAGCATGGGTGTGCAGGTTTTGCATATGAACAAAATCTAAGTTGAGCTAACAAAGCCATTTATTGATGTTTTTTACCGACCAAGTAAGTTCATTGAAGACTGAGTCATCCCTGAACATGGGATCACATTTCCCAGTAAAGTTACCTGGTAAACAAAATCAAACTAAATTAAATTTACAGAGAGCATACAATACCACAACACTGACTCAGCTTAATGTATTGAAAATCCTTTGAGAATGCTTGAAGGTTTTCTTTAAATACCAGCTCTAACTTTTTATGCCCAGAAGGAAACTTTGAAGCACAAATATCTCAAATGCAAACAAATCCTAACCTTGAAATTCTAAACGGAATACAGTGAACAACCTTCATTCACTCATTCAAAATGTAAAACTGTTTTATCCTGAAGGCTGTAGTGTGTAACGGCAGGCTGGAGGAAGACACAGAAGGAGAGAAAAGTTCTTTAAAACATCCGAAATGCAATGAACTTTACTACATAAGGACTTCAACACACTGGACAATTAAATAAACAGTTCAGACCATGAATATCTGGAGTGTCTGAATTGCTTCAAGCAATTGACTAGTCAGGATGAGTTCGGGTTAGTATAAAATCTTGGCTTAATGGACTGCCGCTTCCTATTTATTTATTTTATTTAGTTTTTGTTGACCGGGTAAGTACACTAGACAAATCCTGCCCATTTTCAGGTACGACCCAGGGGAGGGTGATACAGATGAATGCCAACTGACCTTGAACCAGATAAAGCTGTTGGTGGTATTTTTAGTGAATGAAGGAAATTTGGCCAGGACACAGGGGAAATTCCCCTACTCTGTCGGTAGGGGGCTTTGCCATCTGCCGCAGAGTCAGTTTCTACCTATTCGATCATGAAGAAGGACATGGAGGGTGTGGTGCACTGCCTGCACCATCTGTATCTGAAGCTACTGTTATGGAAAAGGTTCCTGATGAGGATATTACCTTAGTGGCTGCTACGGAGCTCTCTGAGCCTATTTTGGATTGGGTTGTTTTGCCATTGGAAGAGTTGAATTCGGGACCTCCTCCCTATCCTGTGCATGATGCTGCGAGCATTGATGTTGCTTCTTTACCTTCTCCGGCTGTTGTTCCTGTGGCATGACCCTTACCGAAGGAATTTCTTTCTTCTACGCTCCGGGGTGTACCAGGAGGTCTTTCGGAGTCTGGTGGGAGTTGTCAGGTTACACTGACAGACCAGAATACTCCCACGATGGGCATGGCAGTGGAATGCTCAGGAGCTGCTCTAGTGAACACGCCAGTAATCTTTCAGACTGAACCCCTAAACCAGGATAGTGTCTCGACTTTTTCCTTTACTGCCCCTCAACATACTGTTAAACGGGCAGTCCCAAGGAAGGGATGGGCAGACTCGGTTCCAGATGACATGGAACAGTGGTCGGCAGATCATTCTCTCAGGGCGGCAGGATGGGTGCGTTCACCTGTCTCACAGCAATGGACCTCTGGATTTGCCCCAATCCATATTCCTGGAGTAATAATCACCGCAAAGTCCCCGTCACCTACTCCTGTGCTTTATCAGTCTGTGCGAGGTTCCTCGGGTGAAGTATCTGACTTACATCTAGACACTGATTTAGAATTAACCCCTGATCCTAAAATTGTTTTTCCTTTATGGACCGTATTACCTCCTCAGGTTTCTAAGTGTCCTGTTTCTTTGCCCCATGCTCTTTCTGGTGGTTGCCCTCCGGGGTCCCCCCCTCTACCTTCTGCTACTTCTTTTACCCCTTCTTTGGGGGGTGATAACGCAACCTCTTCAGGGGGTGATAATACTAGCTCCTCTAAAACGTATGCTTCCTTTTTTAAAAAGCAGGTGCTTCCAGCTAGACGTCATAATGCTGTGCATATTGTGTATAAAGGTGGACTTGAGGTATTTCCAGATAAGGAATATGTGGGGAAAACGCTGATTAAGCATAGCTTGCAATTTTTAGCCACTGAATTATATGCTTTCATACATGTCTCTGGAGAGCGTTCCTTTGATGTCAGCTTTAAATTGCAGGCTGGTCTAGAGGCATTTTGGAGCAGGTATGGGATAGTGAAAAATACCCCACTGTGGGCTCCCTTTGAGGTCATCCCTCTTAAAAGACCTGCTCAGAAGTCTGTCACTGTTCTCTTTTGCAATGAGAGTGTCAGTGCGACTGACTTGCTCTTTTGGCTTAAACAATGATGTACCGTTTTGGGAGCCCTGAGGCTATTTTTGATAGTGAAAAACATTTGTACGGGGGATTGGAAGATTAGGGTTATTCTTCAGGAATCGAATGGTTCTTTACAACATTTGTTGAATTCTTTTTTTTGGTGGGTGACGGTGGTGTTTTATTTTACAAAGGCCAGCCCAAATCTTGTTATAAATGTGGTGCTCCTGGTCACCTTAGTAGTGCCTGTGACAAGATCTGTTGTTCCCTGTGTGGTAAACTAGGTCATATGTCCATGCATTGTTCCGAGACTGTCAGTTGTAATTTGTGTGGCCTTTCTGGTCACACCTATGGTGAATGTACACAAGCTGCTTCTTCCAAATCTGGTTCTGGGGACTTGGAGGAAGAAAGATTGATGGTAGCACTTGCCCAGAGGGTGCATGTATGGTCTGGGGATGCCCCCTTGCCATCAGATTCTCAACCATCTTCTGATCTGTCAATGTTGCCCCCCCCTCCTGAATTCTGTTCTGACCTTCCTCCTGTAGTTCAGATGGCCCGGGAGGCTCCTGCATCAATGGAGACTGCTGAGCCCTCCCCTATCTCTTTAACCCTTCCTTTACAGGGCCCAAAGACTTTGCTTGTCCCTTCTTTTCCTGCCATGCCACCACCCCCCCCCAATGACCTGGTCATTGACTGCGAACAACGGGTAAGACACCGCCGGAGTTGGAGACAGCCAGCCCCCAAGGTTCATAAAATCTCAGAAACCCAAACTTTCAATCGCTTTCAACCATTTGCTTTTGGAAGCTGATTTTCTGATAAAGCTCAAGTCTGCCGAGAGTTCCTGCAGTTGATCTCTGCTCTGATTCTGAATCTAGTGAATTAGGTGATGTTCATGAGAAAATTGCAGGCTCCTGAAAGGGAAGCCTACCCCTAAAGGGAGGAAGAAACGGGCCTCTGGTACTGGAAAATCTAAGTCCCTTAAACCCCCTTGATTTCTTTAAATGAGTCTTTCCAAACAGCTGAAATTTTTGACAATTAATGTCAATAGTATTAAAAATCCGCAAAACCGTGGTGGAGTCTTTTCCCACTTAATGTCCTCCTATGCAGATGTTGTTTTTCTACAGGACACTAGATTGCACACAGCCCTTGAGGTTAGCCATGCTAAACGTGACTGGTACAGGGTCCTTCTTACTGGTCTATGGATTTGGGTGCATGTGGTGGAGATTTTATTTAGTTTACCTTTTCAGCTTATAAAGCTGATTGATTTGGTGCCAGAGAGGGTTCTTTGTTGGATGTCAAGATGTGTGACACCTATTTTCGTTTAATTAATATTTATGCACCACAACTAAAAGCTGATAGGGTGGACATTTTCTTTCAGCTCCGGCCTTTTCTTTTCTCTGCACAATCTGTGCTTTGGGGTGGTGACTTTAATTGCGGTCTCATGCTTCAAGATCGTGGTAGTGGTACCTCTACCATAAAGATTTTTTATGACATGTCAGCTTTACAATCTATAGTTCACTTAGCTCACTTAAAAGATGTTTATAAGTCACTCCACACTAGGGGGATACCTACTTTTCAGAGGGGAACACATGCTACCCGAATAGACTTTTTTTTTCTCGGTATACGGATTCCGCTACTAGCCACACAGGTGGACTCTGTGGCTTATTCTGATCATAAGACTCTTTCCGTGGTAGTAGGGGCATGGGAACCCCCTCACGGCCCAGGCCTTTGGAAATTTAATACAGTATTACTTTCAGGGAACGTTACTCCAGCAGATATTATATTTGATTGGTGGGAAAAAGACTTTGTTTCAGTTATTTGATAATCCTTTTCTCTGGTGGGATAGTCTTAAATCTGATTTGAGGATTCTCTTATTATGTGAAAGTAAACATGTCTCGGATTCCGAAAAGTTGACATATCAGAAACTCAGACAGCAGCAGAAGCAATTGATGAGTTTAGCATATATTACCAAAAATGATTATGGGGATCAGATCTGGCTTATTAAGCAGCAAATGCAGGCATTTCACGAGAAGCAAATGGCATCCTTGACTATGCAACAGCGTTTTGGTACACAGGGGTCTTTGCTGGAGGTTTGCTCTTTTCTTAGTTGCTCTTCCAGAATTCAGCATAAAACCATGTCAGCAGTATGGGATTCTGATATGTCAACTGCTACGAAACAATTGATATTATGTCAGTAGTGTCTAAGTATTTGTGGCAGCAGTTTGATACACAGCTTAATGATACTACTGCCTTCTCCCACTGGTTTCCTTTTTTGGACATTCCTGCCCTCTCTGGGTCTGCGGTCACTGCCCTTACCTCAGCTATTTCTCCCACAGAGGTCTTGGAGGCAGTCGCTGCATTACCCAAATGGAAGGTACCAGGCTTGGATCGTCTTCCCTCAGAATTATATGCATTAATTATTCCTCATATTTTTCAGGAATTGGCCCAGGTTTATAATTTTATGTTATATGAGGGTTATTTTCCCATTCACACAACTATGGTATTGGTAACCTTATTATATAAGAAAGGTGCTAAGGAAGATTTAAATAATTGGAGACCAATATGCTTGTTAAATGTTGATTTTAAAATTCTTATGAAGATATTGGCTCTCCGCTTATCTGTGGTTGCATCTTGTGTAATTTCTAGTACCCAATCTTGTGCTATTCCGGGCAAGGTGATAACGGACCAACTTTTAGTACTGAGGGAAGTTTTTGAATCCAGCTCTTTTGCTTCTACCTCTGGCCTGCTGGTATCTTTAGATCAGAGAAAGGCTTTTAATTCTGTGGAATATGGGTTTTATGGATGACTGTCCACCGCTATGGTATTCCAGATTCATTTATTGCTTGGTTACAGGATATTTATAATTGCATCTTTATTAAACCATTGGTAAATGGGGTTTTGGGGCCTTTAGTTCTGGTAAAAAGGGGTGTCCCTTAAGTCCTTTATTTATTTTTTGTATTGACCCTTTACTCCAGTTATTGAATGATATTCGGTTTTTTACCCCTGTTCTGATTTCTGGTCATCATATCCCATGGACTGCCGCCACTTAAGCAGATGACATTTATCTACTTCTGAAATCAGAAACTGATTAAATAGGGTGCTTGAGTTTTGTATTATTTATGGTACTGCTTCTGGTGTACACTTGAATAAAGACAAATGTGTCCTTAAAAGTTTAGGATTGGCTTTTTCTGCCACCCATATGGCTGGCATACCAGTGACGAAGGGTCCTATCTCTATTTTAGGGATTGCCTTTAATACTGGTAGACAGGATCTTGTTAATTGGGATTCAAAGCCTGCACAAGAGAAGGCGTTGGTCGATGGTTGGAATAAGTATCCTATGGGAAAGCTTAAATGGGTACACTTGATCAGGACTTATTTGTTGCCTTTATTTTTATATGCGAGTATGATTTTCCCTCCCCCTAAAGAGCGGGATGCAACTCTTTCTGGTTTATTTTTCCAAGCAATCTGGCGTAGTAGATTGAACCCCATTAAACATAACATATTGTACCTCAGGGTGGCGGATGGCGGATTGAACATGATTAATCCGATCCTAATTTTGTTTATTCAATATTTTTTTACTAATCTTCATCCTATATTTAGTCAGCAGTTTACTGTTTGGTCACCTTTTTTCCAACATCAGATTTGACCCTGGTATAGTGGTTGGTTTTCAGATACAATGAAAGTTTTTAAATCAGTTCCCTTCTCTCCTGTTTATTATAGATTTATTTTTATGCACCTTAAAAGTTGGAGTATTACATCTCAACTTTTATTGCATTATTCAAAAAAATGACTGTACTCTGTAGTGCAGGACAAATATTTTCAGGAGCTCATCACTCTGCCTTTATGCCCCCCATCTTTGACACCTGATGTTATGCGATTGTTTTGTAACACCCAGTGCCTTGTAAATTTTGGGATGTTCAGTGGCTTTGTTGCCATGAAAAGTTGAATATTAAGGCTAATCAGAAACATAAGACTTTAAATGAAAGGTTTTGAAGTAGGTCTCAGTGTTTGGCACAATCCGAGACTGTTTCATTTATTTTTTACATGTTCTTTTATTCACTCCTTTTGGTGTTATGTGGCTACTTGTTGGAACATGTTACCTTTTCAGACAGTTTCTTATGAGACATTGATTTACGGTACCTATGGCAGAGAATGGTCTCCTTGGGACTCTGGTACCTTATCTGTGTTATTCTCCATTATTAAATGGTATATTTGGAATGCTCGTTGTTTGTTCACACTTCAACAAAAAGTGCTGACATATGATGATATTGTGAGGAGTGTTTGTAAGGAAATGCGTTGTTTGTATTATAAAGAATAAGCTCACCGAACTGCTATGTATATTCAAACCGTATGGCACAATCTTCCTTGGATAACTGATTCAGATGTTCCTGTTACGTGAAGTAATGATTTTGTGTTTTCTTCTTGTTTTTGTATGAGCTTTTTGTTATGATGATGTACAGTACTTAATAAAAACAAAATTCCCCTACTCTTTTCGGTAAGTGCCATGGGATCTTTAACATCCACCTGAACTACCACCAATTCAGGCAGATGGGACCTCGGTTTAACGTCTCATCTGAAAGAATGCACCTCAGAAGTGCAGCACCCCTCTTATGCTGCACTACAGTGTCAGTACTGGGATATTTACCCAAGTGCCAGATATGCAGCCAACAGGCTCACAGAGATAAGACCAGTACCTGAGGGTGGTCATACCTGCACCTCTGCAGTCCATACTTCAGTTAGACCAAACATCTCTCCATCTGCTCAACTCAGCTCTGGTCCAAAACATCCCAGCCTTGGCTAGCACTGTCACTGGTCAGTGTTTCTGCACTGACTACTCCCCTCTTGCATCAGCCAGTATTAACTTTTGTCAGAGGACTGCTGCTTCCACAGTCCAGATTTCATCTGCCAGACTATGTTAAGCCAGCCTTTTATTGGGCTGGAGAGTTCATGACTTGCAAGTCATAATTTTTCATTGAATGTTTACAACATTTTATACAGTATATGATTGTTTTATACAGAAACATTAATACAACATGAAAAAAATGATAATTTAAAACAGATGTGCTTTTATATGATGACAGAAAAAGGCAACTAGAAGACAAAAGGCAAATACAAAACAAAGAAGGAAACTTCCAGACAGGAAATCCCACTGTTCTTATTCCCAGACTCCCTGATGTCAGGGCTCTGTAAAGCCCACTGCTCCCAGTCAGCCTGAGCCCATAGGACTCCATAGAATGGAGGCCAGAAAACCAAAACACATGGAGCCAGGCATTTCCTAAATGGGGTACTTGTTTTAATATAAAGTTTCCTGAACACATAACAAATATATTCAGTTTGTGTTGAAATAAACAGTTCATTTAACAGCAGAAAAATTCTGTAGGGCTGGCCTAGTGGCACAGAGGGCTGAGGTGCTGGACACCACACCGCGAACTACGCTGGCGACCCTGGTTCAGGAATGGGCCTGGGTCATCGGGGTTGCCTGTGGAAGGAGAGGATTGAGCATCTTGAGGACTACTCTCCTCTCCTGGGGTGGGTTATGGGAAGTCCCACTCCTATAGTGACCCCCGGTGAAGACCGGGGGCACTACTATGCAGCGGTGCAGGAGATACAACCAAGAAAGCTGGAAAACAACTTTGACGCCTGCCAGATGATGGCCCCTGCATTCTCCACACCCCCGGAACCTCCTGGAGCATGCTCCTCTACAGCAGTACCCCCAAATCAGTAAGGAAATAGAGTGCTGTGGTTTCCCCTCTCCCCCGGTGCCTTCCCCCTCACAGGAGGGGGACCCGCCGGGAGATGGGTTACTGTGAGATGACTCGGAGGGCTGGCTGCAATATGTGGTGTGAAGATAGTGCTCAGGAAGAGGATGGCCAGGGAGTGGAGAGGCTAGGAGGGCCCGAAGGAGAGGCGAATGTCGGAGCATCACAGGAGGGTAAAAAGATAACACACACAAAAAAAAAGAACAATTTGGTGGAGACCGGTAATGTGAAACAAAAATAATTACTAATGTATTGTTTGTGGCAGTTTATAAAACATTTGTTTTATCCATTGTATACAACAGCATCAAGCTTCCTGACACCTTAATTACCCTCCATATAAAACTAAAGGTTCTTTATAGTACTTCACTTTCAGTGTTTTTTTATATTTTATTGTGGGTCAAAAAACACAGTTTCATAGCATTTATTTGTGTGCCTTCTACCATAGGTACTGTTTTATTTTACTTACTTAGTTATTCAGAAAATATCTTTGAGCACATGCTCTTTTACAAAGGTTCCACATCATAGATTGCAAAACAAAGTACAGTAGAAGAAAGCAAAGGTATATTACAATGAATGATACAGTTTGGATTCAGAACTTACAGAATAACTCAACAACATTGGTACAAATTTAATAACAAGAAAAAACACTTTATGAGGGTGGATCTGGGGGAATAAGCAGCCACAAAGTGCCTTGTCAGTAGTTCAGAGGGACAGGGATAGCTGGCAGAGGGATCAAGAAGGGAGGTATGAGAGAGAGAGGTAAGTACTACGGTAGAGGTGAGAAGGTAGGGGAAGAGGGACGATAAGGTAAAGGGAGAGATGGTGGAGTGAGGGAGACTGAGTGGAGACGACATGCTAAAGTAAAATGGTGGGGCATGAGGGGGCATGGTCAGGCAGCCAGCATTAGTAGTGATTGTTTGGGAAACTCATGGAACTGTGAATTGGGGGAGGGGAAGGGGATGGCAGGTGTATTTAACAAATAGTATTTAACAAATAGTAACTAACAAGGGAAGAGAGCACAGCACCAAAGTACAGACAATTTTCTTTCATCCTATCTGTTCTAGGGCAGCTGCTGTAACTTAATGCTTAATTGTGTGTTTATTGGAGAGGGGTTCAGAAAGAAAAAAATCAGAAAAAGCAATTAAAAGTTTGTACCCTCATAATTGGGCCAGAGAAGAAAAGATGAAATATTAAAAATATTAGCACAGAAGAAAGGATAGTAAAGAAACATTAAAGGTTATCTGGCATGCTGTATGCACATTTCTGCACGTTATCTGGCACCTTTGGGCAACGTTGTTGTGGCTCTTAAGGAACCCAAAGCAAATGAGGAGATAGAAAGCAACACCTCCGATAATAGGCCTCAAAGGATCTCTTGCCCAACATATTTTGGGATCCAATCATGTATCTTTCCTTGGGTGGTTTCTTGGGACCAGTTCACACCCTTATGAAAATAAAAAAATGCACTTCTTAGAGAACAGACCAATCTAGGCTTGCACCAAATTGGCAAAGGCAACCAATCTTTGCCTTTCATCCCATATTCTAAGAGCTTTTCTTATTTCTATATTTAGAAATCTTTTTCTTCTTTTTCAGGAAGTCTACACCAAGACTGGCTCCTCATCCATAGGTTTAAAACCCTTACATTCTCATAATTATATTCAAACTTGTACATATCTGCAGGGGATGGTTTTCAAAAACCATAGCTTCACCAGAATGGTGAATTCCTCTTCAACCCTCCGCTACCAAATGTGTTCATTTCTTTTGAATTCCATCAGCTGCATTTGCACCACACAGAGATATTTGCCCAGTGAGAAATTCTCTCAGCCACAAACTTTATATTTTTATTTAACATCAACACCTAGAAAATAAATACGTCGGAAACAAGAGAGATATATTTTTCTCTAACTTCTTGCCCACCACAGACCTTGAACAAGCTATGCAGGTCTTGCAGTCCAAAATTATCTACAAAAAAATGTTCCTGATATGAAGGGGTCCAATGGCAAATACCCAGCAACTAAGGTCTAGAAGGGAATATTCTCCCTCTTTTGCTCACATGGCATCAGATCTTCTTGAGGTTTCCCTATTTTTTGTTTTCAAATCTCTTCAACTACTGTCTCTCTACTTTACTTGTTGTGCCTCTCCTGGGCATAACATCAGCAAGCTCCTTTGTCATTTTTTATAACATATAGGCTCAGCTATTTCTTTATTTATGTTACCGAGCACTTGATCTTCAGCGTCCCTTTATTCTGGGCCAGATTTCCCTCCTATATTCTTTAAACATGCTGCCTCCCCCAACCCAGGGTTGAATTTACTGCACAAGGGAGCAGCCACCTTTTCCATTTTAGGCATATTTTACCATTGTCTAGTTCCCCAGTCTGGTCCCAGAACAGGTACCCCTACAGTCTCAGATATCCAGGGATATCCGTAGTGCCATTAATATTTTTTTCATAGTGGGTGACCCTTTACCTCCCACCTAAAAAGTACAGAGTTTTATTTTTGCATTTTGCTGGGGTTGGGAACGGAGAGCTCTACATCATAAGAAACATACCCACACCTAGTCTCAGTTCAGGTAACAAGTTCCAACCTTCATCTGAAAACTAAAAAGGCTGGTCACCAACACCCAGAGATGAACCATCCTAGGCCTAGCCCAAAGTAGGGGAAGCTAAAGTTTTTTGATTTTTTATTTGGTTTACAGCATATTGTAATCAAGGACAAATAGGAAAGACCTCAGAAAATTAGATTAGTGGACTCATAACTAATGATGTCACCTCAATAAACCCATGTAGGCTACATCAGTTGGCAAGGTCCCGGAGGTCATGACACTCTTATGTTAACATGGCAACACAGTGACCATGTCTAACCTTCCATGGCCCAGACTGCAGCACGTTACCACACAAACCCTTTTCTCTTAACTGGGATAAACATCTGGGTCTTTTTCTTTGACTTCTGACACAACACAGATCTATGACACCACAGTGACAAGGCAGAGAGGGATTTATGTTGACCAAAATTGTGGTTGGCTTAAACCCCTCTAGAAAAACTTTAAGCCCCCAAACTCCCTATAATAAATGTAATCAACTCTGAGTCAGAGTTGATTTGGGGAGAGGGTGCAAGACCCTGAGAAAGCAGTTCTGGGGTCCTGCAGGTACATTACAGCAGCAACAGCGATTGTCATTGTAATGTACATCAGTTTTGAAATGTTGCTATGGAAATGGCATATAGACGCACCACACAGGATCTGCAGACCTTTTTCATCTGCCTGAAAATTCCAGGCTAATAGCTGTGAGTCATTTGGCCGGCCATGGTTTTATGACACCTCATGTGTTCTCAATTAAGGCCAATTTGGGCAGCTGCCAACATTTGCTGCTAGAGTGGTTTGGGTACCACCACCTGCTCCTCCATGCACTTAATCTGAAAGCTAAAATGCATCCTAAGCACCTGCTTGCCCTTTCTTATGTAATATGTATTTTTTTATTTAATTATTTAGTTATTTAAAGGTTTAACCAAGAAGGCATGCTGAACAGACTACTGCTCAATTCCAGATGTGTCCTATGGGTAAGGGGGAAGGAGGAAATACATATATATTACAACATCCTGAAAACCTCAGAGCAAAGATCTTACAGTGTATAGTGCAGAACAGCAGGCAGTTTATTGTGGCATATGACAGTGAAATATCCAGATACATACTATAAATACAAACATTGCATACAGTGCCTATTTACAGTCTCGTAATGGAGTAGACAAGGCCCAGGTGCAAGAGCTAACATGGGCACATGTGCAGGTGGAGGAGAAATGTGCTTTGAGAAGGGAGTTGAGGTGCTGACTGGGGAGGCATGGCAAATATCAACAGGAAGGGAGTTCCATAGTTTAGGCATACGATATTTAAATGCTGACTGGCCTGCCGTGGTAGACATGAGTAGCACAGACAGGAGACATGAGTCATTATTTCTATGTATGTACATCAAGAGGGTAAGAGCAGATAGGACAGAGGCAAGATATGGAGGAAGGGACTGGGCCCAAAACTTTTCTGTAATGCTAGTGCAGCAGGAGCATTGCCGGTCCTGAATTGAGGGGCGGTCCAGGGACTAGTAGTGGTCACAGTGATGGGTGGTGAGAAGACAGTTAAGGGCAAAATGACAGAAAGAGTGGAAGGGGGCAGCTTGGCTATGGTGGACTTTGGGGCAGCACTGTATACTACATCACTGTAGTCGAAGATAGGGAGACTCATCTTCTGCACAATTGCTTGGTGAGCCAGCAGTGGGATGCAGCCATGGTTATGGTACAAAGCACCCAGCTTGGTATGAAGCTTTTTGTGGATGCCGTCAATATGTACAGAGAAGTCTAGGTGCTGGTCAAGCCAGATCCTAAGATATATTGTAAGGAAGATCATTCTTGCTAGAGAGTTTTTTATTTATTTGTAAAATATTTTACCAGGAAAACAAACTGAGTCCAGCTGCTTATCTAGTCTCTCTTTACCAGAGTTTACCATTTTGGATGTTTCAGAGATACTGTACATATCATAGGTGAACAATTTCTTGAACCCTCAGCCAAAACATTCTTAGGGGTCAATTAAGCCTATGCAGGGCCCTTCTACTCAACATTAATAAGGTGGTTAACATTACTTACTAAAGTAGGTATCAGCTTATTCTCACTGTTGCAAGGAACTGCTGTGCTACCCTCCTCAACTGTCCTACCCTGGTAACCATAACAGTCCAACAACATGGTTGCTTCTATGGAATCCCTTTCCTCTGGCACAACCTTAGTGCTTGTCAGAGCAGTCTTCTCACCAGTGGCCTTTATCTTCTGGAGACTACTGCAGTCCTGCTTAATAATGCTTTCAGGAACTTTCAACACTTCTGCTGGCACTACCTCTGGTTTTCTTCTCTCAGCCTCTTCTGACATTCTCCAAACCATTTGCTTCAGATGCATAATCTTCATCAACACACCCTGGATGATCTCTTCCATCACCATAAATTGTGCCTCCCTCTGTTTGTAGATCTTGGTCAGTTCTAGCACTTTTGCACTGATGCCCTCAGCATCTCTTTCTCTGTCACTGTCTTTACTGGGTTGCTTAGCTTCACAGCATCCTCCATTTTGTATTTTGTGCTCTCTGATAATATGCACTCAAGACATGTTTCTTAGTTTGTAGCTTTCTTGCCCAAAAAGGAATTAAAAAAAAAAAAAAATTCAAGAAAGTTTATGGCTTTTTACCAAAGAATAAATTAAAAATATATATATTTTTCCCCCGAGAATATATTAGTCAAGCTTGACTATAACTGAGTGAGACTTGTCAGCTTGGTATGGCTACAGTGGATTGGGGGACCATATTTTATAATAAAATAACTTACATTTAATACATCTTCCATTGAGAAATACTACTGTGGCAGACAGAGGATGCAGTACCAGAACACATAGTCAGTCCTGCAGCCCTAGCAAAATTGCAGCAGGTGTAGAGCAGCAAGCAGCAGGAGAGGGAGCATGTAATGCAGGGCGATGTTCAGGGCACAGTCACCTTGCAAAATAATGTTTTATCACATCAGAGTCAGCAGTTTCCATGCCAGCATCAATATGGTGTAGGCTGATACCAGAGAAAAAAGTAAAAGTACCATTCAGAGTACTAGTAATGCTGCTAAGAGGACATTGTCATTAGCTGCCACTCATTCTGCCAGTATGAATGTTTTTTCTTCATTCCTTGCCACTACCATCAATACCACCAGGAGGAGGGCATACTCCTTAATAACAACCACCTCTCTGATCTGCCACAATCCACTTTGACAACTAGCATCCCAACTTCTGCTGTAACAGTGGCCATGTCAGCCACTCCTACCACTGTGACTGAGACCACTCCTGCCACTGTGATCCAGACCATAGCTGCTACTGTAACCATGGTGACACCAACCACTATTACCTCTGGGTCCCCAGCCAGTTTCACAACAATTTCTAGTACTGGGTCTAAACCTACTATAAAACCTTTTGCTTCTCAGCCAGTCTCCAGTACTGTATAATTTATCAGTGCAGAAAAGAAGGCACTATCATCTGGGTCTGAGTACTTTCCCCCAGGAGATTTACCCTTTGATACATCATCTTAGGAGGCTAATTTAAGCAGCACTGATGATGAGTGAGAGTATAGGTATAGGAAGTAGTTTATGAGCTGTTAAGCAAGAAAGTTGTGTTGCCAAAATACCTCCACCTCTTGAGGTCACAATGGTAGGGAAAAGAAGGATATGCCCTCCCCCAAAAAAAAAGAAACACTCAGCAAGCTACCCTTCAGCACTTTCTACTGTAGGTTCCATCCCAGTCTGAACAGTCAAGTAGAGTAGGTGCAGGGAACACCAGTGGTACCAGGGGAAAACCTACAGAAGCAGGTCCAAACAAGAAAGGTTAGAAGGGTCCAAAAGGGTGGTTGCACTGTTGACACTAGTTACATGAGTTGCGTCTGGAACAGTAAGAGTTTGGTATGGTTGCATTTCACATTACTAAAAGAAACTAACAAAAAGGCACTGTGCACACTGTGCAATACAACTATTAGCAGGGGGAAATTTCTGACAGATTTAACAACAACATCCATAAAGAACCACCTAAAGGTAAAACATTCCCAGGCTTTTAAAGCTTCAGGGACTGTGCCTGTGGTTCTATCATACCCATTTTGTGGTGATGATGCAGGTAGTGGTGCTGGTGGCACTAGCAATGCCACAGAACATTCTGCCTTTGAAACAAAATGCTGCTGCACATGCTACTGCTCCCATCCCTTCTCCCTCAACACTGAATATTCCTCCATACACCCCCATCACTCCTGCCACCCACCAGTCCCCTGATATATGCACACCACCTGGCAAGCATGGAACATCTCCCCATCCATGGTCGATGCCAATAGTGGAAGTGTACCAGTTCAGAACTAAGTACCAGTCATCCCATCCAACAGCTCAACACATCACACACCTCACAGGTGTAATGAGAGCAAAGGATCTGCAACTCCTTTCACTTATGAAAGACACTGTTTTTTTTTTCTCAGACCACTGCAGCTCTTGTAGCCACAGTACCAGCTTCCATCACAATCAACATTTTCACACACTATGTGCCTGAGGTATACGAGAGTGTGAGGATGGCAATGCCACACTACTCTTGGAGGCTATGGTGGAATTTTCCACTGTACCTCAGACATCTAGAGCAGTACAAAATCCATGCATGCATATCTCTCCTTGACTGCACCACTGGTTTGTGCAAAAACCTATGTCTCTGTTGCAGATTCCTCCTTCTCTCCCTGTGTCACTGTTTCTCCCTTCATCCCTCCACAATCTGGCATTCACTCCAGGTCTGCTGTTCTACATTTTGGGCTAATGGAAAAAGTCCACACACCACTGAACATCCAGGAATTCATTCAAGACATGCTAAGGTCAAGGGCAGTTAGTACCAGTCTTCATGTTGTTTTATTCATCACAGACAATGGGGCAAATATGCTGAAAGCAGTTACTGATGGAAATGTTTTCAGCATCCATTGCTTTGCCCACACTTTTAATCTTGTGGTCACATCTGCGTTATGTCACTGTATGGAGGCTAGCAAGACTGGTTCACAGCATGTCCCATCTATGCTCATTTTCATTGCTCTGTAAACCTGACTAACCAACTAAGAGAAGTGCAGCAATACCATGATCTGTCTCAACATTGCTTGATACAGGATATTAGTACCAGATGGAATTCATCATGCCTGATGGTGTCTAGACTGCTAGAACAGAAGTGCACACTTCATAACATGACAATGGAAAGCAAAACTGGGGAGTCCTCGGCCATCATTAGTGGTCACTGGTTGAAACCACAGTGAAAGTACATGGGCCTTTTGAGATGAGCACCCATGATCTAAGTGCATCCACTGCCACTCTGAGTCAGGTGATCTCTGGAGTACATATACTGAAAGCATCCATGGAGAGATATGTAGAGGAAAATAGGGATGTTCCATGACCGCATTTTTTGCAAACATGCTGGGTCCACAGTTCAAATGTCAAAGCTTTCACATGACAATGCATATCCAAAGAGTGATTAATTTTCACCAAGTGCACTGTGATTAGCATACTGGTTGCATGCAGGGACTGGTGCAGAAACTGGCTGGGGAGGAAGGTCATGACACAGAGGGAATGCCATCTGGCAGATCTGGTTCCACTGGTGCAGTTAAAGAGAAACCTGGTATTGACAACAGCACCAATGGGAGTGAGTAAGCACTGCTCAGAATGTCTTTATGTCAAGAGTAACAGAAAAGACCACAGTCATAGCCTTTAATTTGTGTGAACAATATCTTGAATGGTTATTTTCTGGAGTTACTTGAGACATTTATGGTTAATCCATTAAGCTATTGGGCACATAAGTGCATTCATCCCCTCATTTGGCACAACTGGCTGTGAGATAAATCAGTTATCCCCACAAGGATACCATCTGAGAGTATGTTTAGCACAGCTGGTGATATTGTTGAGCTTCATCTGTCAACACTATATCACGAAAACATCCAACAGCTTATTTTCATCAATCTTAACTTTTCCTTACATGGGTACAAATATGAGTTACCCCCTTGAAAATAGAAATATAGTCTCTCAAGTCTCCTTTTGCTGATTGTTTTCTTCATGTTAACCTGTGAGTTTTTCTCCTATGCTTCAGTCAGGCAGGATTAATACATGCAACTTCATCAAAATATGATTAAATACATTGGACCCAATTCACAAAAGCTCTTGGACTCACACAAGGGACTTGCTTCATGGAGTGTGTCACAAGGGGCGACTTGCGTCAAACTCCATGGCAAGTGAAATTCACAAAGACATGCTGCATGCCACTGACACCAGTCCCTTGCACCAGACCCAGCACATTAGACCAGCTACCCCCTGGCCTAACTTTGTATCTTTGGGGGATGAATTTTATGAGGCTTGCGCCAAACCTTTGGTGCAAGCTACTGTAAATTGAGGAAAATGCCACAACTGCACCAGTCCTTCCTGAATCGGGCTGCATTGCACCAAAGGGCTTTGGTGCAGCTGTGGCAAACATTGTGGATGGTGTAGGCCTTGGCACAAGCCCTGCAACATGCTTTGTGAATCAGGGCCCATTAACTTTTCCTGAATCAGATATAACTCCTCTTCTTTGTTTTAATACATGTTGTTATCATGTACCTAAGAAACTGCAAAGATGCTGAACAAAAACAAAACTATAATAGTCCCAATGTAAATCAAAACCCTGTGGGTGCTAATAACTTACTTCTGGTGTAATGACTTTGTACCAATGAGGTTGTGAAACTGGGAGCACTGCACAACACATTATTCACCATTCTGCTTTTGCATAAAGCCTACAAAAACAACATTCCAAAAATATTTTTTCCCAGTTCCCACATTGCCCCAGCCTTTGGTAGATATGGCTGTTTAGGGCACTGTTTTTGCTGCTTTCATTACTTTACTATCCCTTTCTTGCTTGCATTTATTTATCTCACAAATAAAATGACTACCTTCTTGTATTGCTCTTTTAAATGCCTTTCATTTCATTTCATTTTTTAACATATCCTCTTTGCTCAGTTGCCACCCAGCACCCACTTTACACCTGAGTGCAAGGAAGTTCCATGGGGGGGGCACTGTCTGTGCTCCCACTTCCTGAGAGAAGAACCATCCAAGGGAAACTCAGTCCTCTCTCCCTGGCTGGCCCCCAAGTGACCAAGGTCCATTCAGGCACTTGGTTCCTCAGAACAGTTTTTAGTACTGGCATTACTATTGTGCTACAGGACTGGCTGTTTCTTTTCATCTTAAGAAACCAAAGCATTGTTATATTTGTTTTCCCCTCCTGTTGTCCACCAAGGATATATAATCTGTAATCATATACGGACATACTCTCAAAACATAGAGGGATATACCCTCCCCTGTAATCAGACAGTGATGGAATATAACCTATTTAGTCTGTGTGAGTTGCCTTTGAGACAGCAGACCATTTTGTTTTTTTCAGTTTGGGGTCCATTACATCATGCGGCACCCAGCCAGCTATGCTCCTCCTGAACTTGACTCATCTAGGTGGACACACAACCAAAACATTTTGAGACTGTGCCATGTTGGTCTCCAAGTGAGGTGGGGATCCCTGCAAGATCAACATACATGGTGCTTACTTTACAATGTTGTATTCAGCCTGGCCCTTGTGACCTCCTTGAAAATGTAACAAAAGGATGCCAAAAAAACAGCCAAAACAGCAGGCAGCTTTTTTTTTTGTTTGATTAAATGAATCATTACAAACAAGAAAAGGACAGCAAACAATGACTGCAGTAAAACACTCCTCAGAACAAGTAATATCAGCAAAATATTGGGTTTAATTTGAGTGGCTTTAATGGAAAAAAAATTATAACTCAATATTGGAAATGTTCTGTATTTTTTGGCTTTGTGCAAATTGCAGCTGCTGATTAAGTGACGGGACTCTCCATGCTAATACAGCTAATAAGTTATTCTGCATCATTATGCCAATATAAGGTGGATTTGTACCAGGGCTATGATTGATTCTTGCTTGCAGAGCAGAAACAGGCCTGGCCTAGTACAACTTTTTTTTCACTTTTAGAAAACAAAAAAAGCACTTTCCTAACAGTTCTCCTGAAAAACATGGAATGTTTAAAGTATCACATAGAACTGTGAAAAATTTACCATCTTCTGTAGCTTGGAAATTAAAAAAGGAACAGAACTGTCTAGATTTCTGTTTTTTTTTGCTAATTTTAACAAGTGGATGGAAGTACTGTAGATTGTTCTTTCACAATAAATAATTGAAAGTAAGAAAGGGATAAGCAAAATTATGACAACAGTAACAATCCCTTAAACAACTGCTATTGGCCAGACTGTGACAGGTTGCTTTTGCTTGCAGGACAGAAACAGGCTTAGTATTTAGGGAAAATGCACTCCTATCAGTCTTGAAAATTGCTGAACATTATCACACAAAAGTGTAACAATTGTCACCCTCTCTAGCATGGAATTTTACAGAGGGAACAAAAATATCCACATTTCAGATTTTTGTCTAGTTTTAACAAGTGGATAGAGGTAGATTCTTTCTCTGCAGCAGCTTAAGTCATCTGTCTCTCCTGCCGGAAGCTTCATCAAGTGCTGGTTCAAATTGCCTGCATCTGGTGAGCTTCCAAAGTGGCTTCTGATTGGATAGGAGGTCTCTGAAGATCTTGTAGGCTCACAGCCAGTTCCAGCAGCCAATTAATGAATAACAAAGACCATATAACAAATAATAAGATCCACCAGATATGAAAGGACAGTGAATATTTGAAGTATGGTATTTGAACATCCTACAACTCCCTCCACAGTCCAGAAATCATCTGCCAGACTGTGTCTAGCCAGGCCCTTTTATACAGCTGGAGATCATATGACCTGTCAATCATAATTTTGCTTTACTTAAATGTTTATAACAATTTAGTATATGACTGTTTCATACAGAAAAGTAAACAAAACATGAAAAACAAAAATTAACACAGACCTGTTTTTGTATAATCATGGAAAAAGGCAAATACAGTAGAAACAAAAAAGGGAACTCCCAGGAAGAAAGTCGCACCTTTCTTGTTCCCAGACTATCTGATGTCAGCCTAAGCCCATAGACTCCACAAAATGGAGGCCAGCAAACCAAAATCACATGGAGCCAGGCATTTCTTAAACTAGTATTTTTTTCAATATAAAATTAGCAGAACATATAGCAAATGAGTGCAGTTTGTGCTCAAAGAAATAGTTCATTTAACAGCAGAAAACATAGACTGTAATGTGAAACACAAATTATTACTAATGTATTGTCTGTGGCAGTTAAAACATTTGTTTTATTGGGAGCTTGACACTGCTTTTTGATAATAGGTATAATTTATATCTTTTATCAAACAACAGTGTCAAGCTCCCTCATACTTTATTTACCCTCCAGATAAAACAAAAGGTTGTTTATGGTAGTTCACTTTTATCATTTTATTTTATTTTATTTTATTTAGGGTGAAAAAACACAGATTCATACCATTTGTTTTGTATCTTCTACCACAGGTACTGTATTACAGTGACAGGGGAAGAGAACACAGCACCAAAGCACACAATCTTTTCTTTCACCTTAACTTGCTAGGGCAGACTTTGTGACTTAAAGGGACACTGTCAGCTTTGTCTTGCTTTACTCAAGTAATTATAACTACTGTGTCTCTAGGCACATACATTTCAAGCAAGTACCACAGAATGCCTCTGTACAGCCAAAAATAACAGCTTTTACCTAAGTCATTGAATTTTTGCATTAATTCCCTTTCAGTGAGGTCCACATGAAAGTCTGCATCCACCGGAAGCATATCGTTAGGGAGAACGCGTGTCTGTTCGGGAGCATAGTCCTGATGTTCACTTTTTGCCATGTCCCTGTAAGAAAGGTGTTTATACGATACATCTACCTCTAATTACGCTTTTCTTGCCTCTGAATGACAAAAATGAGGGGTAGTAATGTCGCAAAATATATTTTAAAACTGGAGCCGAAATCTCATGCATGCAGAACAGCTGCTGGTGCCAAAATCCAGCGCATGAGCAACAGCGGTACACTCTTGCACATACGTAGGATTTTGGCACCAGCTGTTCTGCATGCTTATGGTTCTCAGTGTACCATGTTTCTGTGACTGCCATGATATCCAAGCATCCCTCCTCCATCAAGGTCACCATTTCAGGAGCTTTTTACCTAGACTAAGGGCATTGGTACTCATTACCCTCCATTTTTTTATGGTTTTATTTCTTTTTGCCCCATCCCTGTCCTTACTGCCTTTGTCTTTTTCTCCATTTACCCCTACCCTTCTCCCTATCGACTGCTCTATCTTGGTGTTTACCTCACTAGCTACCCTGATTTTGGGTGGGGGCTAGGATTTCCTTTCTTCTTTTCAGTGCCTCCCACCTTGGCTAGTTTAAATGCTTGTGAATGAAGCATTTAAACCTGTCACCTAGGATCCTGGTTCCCCTCCTGGATAGACGCAGGCCATTGCACCTGTATAGGCCTGCATCCCTCCTGGTGGAGCCACAGTCCCCAATGAAGCCAAATCCCTGAGTTCTGCACCAGTTTTTTAACCAGTCATTGAATCCCATGGTGCGTAGTACCCTAGCCTGATCCATGTCATAGACAGGTACTGTAGCACTTCTGAGAAAGTTACAGTGAGTGCTACTTGTCTAAGGCCCCTCTCCAACTCCACAAACTCCTGTTGCACTGCTCTAATCCCATTCTCAGCTAGGTCATTTGTCCCTAGGTGGATAATGACATCCAGCTCACCCCCCCCTTGCAGCTGCTCCCACGATCCTGAGGATTCATTTCCTGTCCCTCCAAGCCATGGCACCAGGCAGGCACCTTACCTCCCTTTCCCCTCCCTCCCCCAGTTCTACCCCCTTAACAAAAAGAGTAGTGGCACTTTATGTGAAAGATGGCATAAAGGTCACAGAGATCCAGGAGAGAAAAAACAAGGGAGGTACTGTGAGTTAAGCTGGAAAGGAAAACAGGGTCAGCGATCTGCACAGCAGTGGTCTACAGACCACCAGCCCAGGAGGAAAAGACAGATAGGTAGCTAATGCTAGCCAGCCAAAGGAGGGCAGACAAGAGGTAGGTGGTGCTGGTTGGAGACTTCAATATTCCAGGTGTGCACTGGAGCTCCCAGTAGCAGCAGCAGCTAGCAGCAGATTTATCCTGGACTCCATTCAGGGTGCCTTCCTTAAGCAACTGGTCATGGAACCAACTTAGCAGAAGGCAATACTGGACTTTGTGCTTACAAATGGGAACAGTGTGATAGGGGTAGCAGTGGGGGAGCACCTGGGGAACAGTGAAAACCAGTCACTGTGGTTTGAAATTGCAGAAGGAGCAGAACCAAACTGCACAAAAACACGTATCCTGGATTTTAGGAGGGCAGATTTTGGGAAAATGGGAAAATGCTTGAAAGAGGCACTAATAAGAATGGGAAGGGAATTGGGGGTGGAGGAACAGTGGGCAATATTTAAGACAGGGGTTACAAGAGAAACACAAATATGCATTAAGTAGGTTAGCATGGGGAAAAGGAAGAGGGGGCCTTTATGGTTTTCCAAAGAAGGTAGTGGAGAAAGTGAAAGCCAAAAAGATTACATTCAGGCAATACAAAAAAAAAAAATCACAGGCAGAAGGGGATAGGGAGAGGTACCAGGAGAGACAAAGGAAGGCAGGGAGGTCAGTAAGGGAAGCCAAAGCTCAGACAGAAGAGCACATTGCAAAATCAATGGTTAGAAGGGGAAAAAAACCTTTTATAGGTACATAAATGAAAAAAAGAAGGGTGAAGGAAGGGATAATGAGACTGAAAGGGGAGGAAGGGCCAGCATGGAGAATGACAACAATAAAGCTGACATACTGAACAGATATTTATGCTCAGTCTTTACTGAGGAAGGGGATGGTAACAGGCCTGAAGGGGGTAGAAGGGGTGGGAAGGACACAGAAATGGACACAAGTCCCTTTGCACAAGAAAGGTCCTAAAGCAATTGGAAAGAATAAGAGTCGATAAAGCAATGGTTCCAGATGGGGTACACCCCTATGGTTCTAAAGGAACTAAGAGAGGTGGTGGCTAAACCTCTGGCAATACTGTTTAGCCAATCACTGGAAACAGGGGAGGTACCCAAAGACTGGAGAACATCAGATGTAGTCCCCTTATACAAAAAGCGGGAACAAAGAGGAAGCGAGGAACTACAGACCAGCCTGTCTGACCTCTGTAGTGGGGAAGATCATGGATGCACTACAGAAGGAGTGATTGATGGAACATCTGGTTGCCAATGGACTACAGGACCCAAGGCAGCATGGCTTCATCAGGGGGAGGTCATGCTAGACCAACCTCATTGAATGTTTTGACTGGGTGACAAGGGAGGCAGATCAGGGGAGGAGAGTTGATGTGGCCTAGCTGGACTTCAGCAAGGCCTTTGGCACTGTAACGCATAGAAGGCTGTATCCAAACTGGAGAATATGTGACTGAGCAGGACAGTATTGTGGTGGGTGGGTAATTCACTGGGTGACAGGACACAGAGGTTGGTCGTAAATGACTGTCACTCCAGAGAGAGAAGAATGACCAGTGGGGTGCCACAGGGATCAGCTCTAGGACTGGTCCTATTCAACATCTTCATCAGTGACATTGCATGGGACCTAGAAGGCAGAATTTCCCTGTTTACTGATGACTCAAAGCTCTGTAACAGAGTGGACATGCCAGAGGTGTAGACAGAATGAGGAGGGACCTGCAGAAACTTGAAGAATGGTCAAGGGTTTGGCAGTTGAAATTTTATGGACAAAAGTGCAAAATAATGCATATGGGGCACAAAAACCCTGAAACACCTTATCAGTTGGGGGTGAGGATATAGCATGCACCAAGCAGGAAAAGGGCCTTGGGGTTATCTACTCTGATGACCTCAAGGTAGGGAAACAGTGCAACAAGGTGGCAGGTAAAGCAAATAGGATGCTGGGATGAATAGGCAAGGGCGTCACCAGCAGGAAAAGGAATGTCATAATTCCACTGTACAAGACACTAGTGAGGCCCCACCTGAAGTACAGTGTCCAGTTCCGGAGACCTAACCTATGTAAGGACGTAGACAGGGTGAGGGTCTGAGGAGGTCAAAAAAGATGGTACAGGGATTGCATCACAAGTCCTGTGAGTACAGGCTGAAGGACTTAAATATGTACTCCCTGGAGGAGAGAGAGGTGATATGATAGAGACATAACAGTACTGTACCCTATGAGGAGAAACAGGGTGGAGGAAAACACTACTTTCCAGCAAAACAGATGTTCCAGGAATAGAAGGCGTGTGATGAAGTTGGAGGGAGGGTGATTCAAAGGAAATGTGAGGAAGAATTTATTCACAGAAAGGGTGGTGGACACGTAGAACACCCTGCCTGAGGAAGTGGTTGGGGCTGAAACAATCACAGGATTGAAGAATGCATGGGATAGACATAAGGGAATCCTGGAGATTAGGGGTAAGGGGCAACATACTTCTAGAAAAACTTAAAGTGATCTTACAAGCTCAAATGAGAAGACTGGGTGAGCCATAGCCCCTTATCTGCCAACAGTATCTATGTATCTATGATCACATCAAGTACCGCTGACACACAGAGGACAGATATGCAGGCTTTCTTCAGTGCTAGGTGGCTGGGATTATTTCAGGTATAATTCATTGCAAAGTGGGAATTTCCCTACCTAGCATCTCTTCCTCTTCCCAATCATAACATCCTGCTGTGATTCCTGTCCTGTAGGTGGGAGGTAACGGATATCATAACTTCACCCTCGATACCAGTGTCACTGGTAATCCCACTGTAACAGTTGCAGCCAGAGTGGCCAGACATGCACCTCCCTCCTTGTGCCAGAGTGCAGTGCCTACACATCAAGCCTGAGCCCCATAAGCAAGGGCATGGGAGTTGGGCTCTAAAGTCTTTGCACTGAGTCTCCTATGCAGTAATGCAATGGGCTTCCATCTGATTGGTTTGACTGTACTATGTGGTGATTATGCAAAATATATTGCATGATGGAACTTAAGCATATAACTGTATTGCCCAATTATACAAATGTGTTCTGTTCATACTTCTGCTTATAGAGAATTTTTTCTTCTGTTAAAAATGTAACAGACAAATTAACTTTTATTTAGGGCCCTTGAGAGGGTGGGGGAGCCAGAGATAATTCCTGGAGTCCAAAACCAAAGAGGAGCCGGGGCCACCCGGCTTGCTACTGTACACAGCTGCATAGTGGCCCCGAAGTCTGAACATTTCCTGGGGCCCAGAATTCCTCATGGGGCCTGCTTTTATCAGTTAGGTCCTTGTTATAGCGGTGCATAAAGTTTCAAACTGCAAGCTCCTTTGTTACTGTGAAGCTGACTTGGGATTTTAAATCTCTGCCCCTCTCTTTCTGGCCACTCCACAGGGGTCAGAGAGAGTCACAGCTGCCTCTACAGTGACCCTCTCCCCTCCAATCGCTGACTCGCCATGCAACAGGGCTTCTGGGACTTGGAAGCACTGGCAGTTAACCCTGCCTACCACCCTCCCGAGACCCAATCATTGTTGCCAGAAGTGGTGCATGAAGTTTCAAACTCCTGGCTCCTTTGTTTCTGTGGAACCAAATTGGGACTTAAAAACCTCTGCCCTGCTTTTCACGGCTACATGGGAAGATCCCTGCAGGCATTTTGTGATCACTGTTGGAGACAGAAGGGACCCTGACTCTATATGATCTCAGTCCTTTCCTACAGTGATACTGCATGTTGTCCACAGTGGTCACATTGTTAGTGATGTGTGGTGTTTCCTCCACCCCACCGCTCCACAGCTGGAGCTTCCCTCCGCAATCCACTACTTTAATGTGGTACTTCTGCATTTAGTAGTGAGCATGCACAAAGAGCTCACAGAGAAAATGTTAGCCACACCCAAGATGGCCACCAGGTGTTCGTGCAAATGCGTAAACTATAGTTGCCATTTTGAACATGGCACACTCCTCTGCTGTGAGCTCTGTCTTCAAGGAGCACTTTCACTGCAGCACAGCTGATCACAGGACATGCAGTCTCATCCTCAGAATATAGTTCCGGAGTTAAAGGTCACCCGAGTGTAACATGATGGCTGTGGGAGACTTGGTAGCATCTCTCTGGATCAAGGTGAATTGCTTTCTACAGAACAGCAATTTTAACTAGGCACTCAGATCTGTCAACAAAAGTAAGTGCCCAGTGCTAGGGTTGTTCCTAGTGGAAATTTAAGGTGATGGTGATCATTTAAAGTAATTATTTTGTTATTTCTATTTTAGTTTGTCTTTAAGTGTAACATGATAACCCATCCCTATATTACCTGTGTTTGTTGTGATGATGTGACTGACTGCAGCTGCAGCTGTACTGTTACATGTCCGTACCTGGATTTAAAGACAGTTTTGTCACCACAGTGTCTTCCAGTACAGCTTACTGATAAAGTAGTGGTGAGGGCATACAAGTCAATTATGTGACAACAGTTTATATAAAGAATGCTTTCTGTGTTGCTCCACATCGTCAATGGGGACATTTTAGTTACTTCCAATATGGATATTTTCCCCACTGTATCAATGACTTCTGACTACCCCTGCCTAAAAAGCCTTGGGCATTTTTACACCCATTATTGCTCCACGGTCATAGGCTAACCATGACATATTGCACCTTGGTCACTTGGTAGAAACTTGTACTACCAAGTGTTTCTGTTTCTGTCTAACATGTGCATATTTAGAAAAATGTGATGAGCTGTATATACCTGTCCATGATCCAACTAGCCTAGGGGGTGTATACGACAATGTTATAAGTTATATAATGACCAATCCAGTCCTTGAGCTATGCTCCACTCCTATGTATGATGACCTGTATATATCTGTCAGTTGAACTAACTAGTCTAGAGTGTATAATCTGAAATGTGCTTACTACTATATGTTTCCCCTAGCGTCAAATGATGTATTTTCCACATGTTTCTTTACTGTGGCAAAAAACTGTACTATCTTTGCCATGTCTCCTTGACTGTTGTTCCTCATGTTGTATTCTCCTGGGTCGTTCCTGAAAATAGGCATAATACTTGTCTAGTGTACTTACCCAGTAAACAAAAGCTAAATAAATAAATAAATGTGCACCCATACTAGGGCTCACTGGTGCAGATATACATACATACATCTCAATCTCCTGCTATGCAAAATCAGGGCCATGGACTAAAACAATCAGGAATAAATGACAAAAATCAGGGCAAATACTAAGTGGCAGAATCAGTTCAGTAATCATGCTACAATGTTTGTCTTCATAAAATACATTTGCTGATATCCTGTACTATAACACTTTGTGGCATAACTTTTGTTTTATACTTTACAGTGACAGAAACACAATTTTAGGAGGGAGTGAGGAACTTACCACTTGCCTGGTGTGGGTAAAATCTGGGACTAAGCCAGAACAGTCACCCTGACTGAGGGGAAAACCCTCACTGGTTGGATCCACTGCCCTGACTCCCAGACTGAAGCCCACACACCAGAATCGCTCCCCAGCTCTGGAACTGGTCACCTTAAGACCAGAATGTCCACCGAGGACTGGAAGGGGCGGGATGCTTTCTGTAACGCAATGTCCACCCACCCTGGGGCCAATGGCAGAATGCCCATCCTGTGTGTCACATGCCCACCACATGTGCCACATGCCCCTCAATATAGTAATGCCCACCCTTTGTGCCATAATGCATATCCAAGAGCTAAAGTCCCCACCCTAGCCAGTCTGTGTGCCAAAATGCCCACCCTGTGGCTGGAATGCCTGCCCACTCTAAGATGGGCATACCCACCATGCAAGCCATGATGCTCACCAGAATACCCATTATAGTGTCAGAGTGCTCACCCTGTCAGTTTGCTATGTCCACCATGGGTCCAGATGGCAGACAGCCCTCCCTGTGTGCCACATTGCCCCTCCTTTTGTGTTCACCCTAAAAGGTGGAATATCTACCCTGAAAAATGTAATGTCCACTCTGTGGGGAGGAATGGCTGCCTGAAGGACACAAAGGCTGTCCTAAGAGCTGGAATGCCCAACCTCTGTGGCTCAGGGCCCACTCTAGGGCTGGAGTGCCCACCGTTTGTGCCTCAGTGCCCATTCTGTGTGCCTCAGTACTTCAGGGAGCAGTTTCACTGCATCATTAATGGCTGTATGCAGCCATGTCAGCTCTGACCTGAGTTTGTTCTTTCTGACCACTCCAGGGGGTTGGAGAGAGCCACAGTTGCCTCCACAGTGCCCATCCCCCCAATTGCCGACTCACAGCACAACAGGACTCCCAGGACTTTGCAGCACTGTTAGCCACATCCACCACCCTCCCCAGATCCAATCAACACAGCTACATCTGCTTAACAGTAGATGCCTTAGCAGTCCTCCACTGCAGTCTCCATGCTATGGGATGCAATTCAAAGTGCATATATCATGGGCGTCAACTGTGGTGATGGCCATCAGCCGGACACTCTGCCCTAACCCCTCCAGATCACCACTGCAGTGACTATGGACATCAGAGCCCTCTTTTGAGGAAATTGTTTTATTAAGCACAGCAATCTAAGGTACAACACTGCTCTCTCTCACTAATTTGAGTACAGAATTTATGTTTTTGGTCTACAGATATTGCCATTTTGACCCTGTCCCCCTCAGGTAATGCAATCCAGCTGTATAGGCAACAGTTTCCACAGACTAGTTTGAACAGTTTGGTGTTTTGCTTCTTTTACAAGTTCCAATAACAATCTTAATGAGTGGCTGTCACTGTTTTTTGCCTTCTTTAGCCTTAGAATTTACCACATGTGATTTAGACTTATGCAGGACCTGCAATCTGATTCACTCAGTCAATCTTTACTGCTGCATTTATTACCTCCTGATGTTTGCTACTTCTTTCTCTCTCTTTCTCTCTCCTCCCTCTGTTTTGCAAACTACCAGTTTACAATAAATTATCTCTACCTATCAGTTCTACCCTATAACTAGCCATGCACTTTAAAAGAACTACCATTTTTCTACTGCCTAGTTTACTACTATTCCTGCATCTACTAACAGACACACTGCCCTCTTCCTCCAGACCTGGCTGAAGATTACTTCTCTTTGTCCACTTGTGATTTTAAGAACTCTAACCCACTGCTAGATGCCTACCCACCCCGTAACACAGTTGCACTACTAAGCAGAAAACAGCTGTTCCACATTTACATTCCACACCTGGAGAAATTCCCTCCTGCTCAGGCACACAAATAGAGGTCTACAAAAACTTTCTGCTATATGGACCTTGGTAATCTACAGTACCTTTGCCTGTCTGGAGACATTGAGCCTAAGCCAGGCCCCCTCTCCATCACACCCTGATCAGGTCTAAAAGTGCTTAAAATTACCCACATTAACAGCCATAGTCTACTGGCAAACAAAGCTGACCTTGAAGCCTCGATATCTCATCACACCCCTGACATTTTAGGCTAATCTGAAACCTGTCTCTCAAACCCAGCATTCCCAACTCCCTCTGCAATCTAAACAACTACCACTTCCTTTGTGTGGACCGTCCCTATATGTCCCATTGTAACCTGTCCCTTATCCCCTCACATCTGGTATTGGCACTACCTGTGAAATAATTCATGCTTCCCTGATGATAGGCTGCACCAAGAAGATTCATTTCATCTGTCTTTACTACCTTCCAAAGAGTGTTGTATCAGGTCTAACGGCCCTCATTAGTACCATACTACCCTTGGTTGGTCAAAATGAGCTAATTGTCATGGGTGACCTCAACCTTGAATGGCTAAGCCCCAACAACAAAACCTATTAAATGCTCATCAACAAGGCCAGCCTGACCTAAATTATCTTTTGCTCCACCCACCTCTCCCATCACGGTTCCTCCTCCACCATACTGGATTGGAGGCTTACAAACCAGCTTGACAGGATTCTATCATCAGCGACACTCCCCAACGATATCAGTGACCACTCCCCCTCTTATTGCTTATAGAATGCTCAGATTCCAAAAGTCCATCCCCCCCAAAGTCATCACCCTCGGGGACTTCTCTCACATAGACCCCAGTACTCTCAATACCAAGCTCCCTTTCATAGACTGGTCCCCCTTCCTAACCTCCTCCGAAGTCAACTCTGCCCTGAGTATCTTTAAGTCCACTCATCTCCTGCTTCAAAGACAGGCTAATTCCCCTCATCAAGAGAAGAGTTCAGGGCATAACCACCCCCTGCTTACACAGCAACCTTCTCTCCCTATATAAAAGACAAGACAAATGTTGGACTTCGTTTGATGCCTCATCTAACATAAAGTGTCTTGCCTACTGGCAATTATGTAATCAGTGTAAGAAAACAACTTGATCAGCTAAAACTTTGTTTTGCAAGAAGAAACTCATAGTGTCTGCTGGCCACCCATCCTGTTTCTGTGGGCACATCAAAGGACTTCTGGATGCTCCTTCTAAAACCTTGATAAAGGATATGATCATAAAGGTCATCCATTGTAACAACCAACTCACCATTGCAAGAGCCTTCAACACCCAGTTCTTGGATCTATCCTCTTCACTATGTGCGTTACCTCAGCCCCAAAGCGTACTCAAACACCACTCAGTTCTACCCACCCTGTCTTCTACTTGAAAATTGTCACCAGAATAGAAATCCACAAACTCTTTGGATCCCTTTCAGCTGTCGCAGGCCCAGGCTTAGATGGAGTTGAGCCTGGATTACTCAAGATAGGTTCACAGGTTCTTTCCCTTCCCATTTCCTACATCTTCAATCTCTTCATTATATCTGGTAGGATCCCATCTGAGTGTAAAATTGCTAAGACTGTCCCAGTTCCCAAAAAGGGAGACCCCAAAAATACCTTACACTACCATCTTATTGCGCTTCAGCCAGTCCTTAGTAAGTTACTAGAAAAGGTGGTAGCCTTTCAGCTTAGACTACCTAAAAACCCACCACTTCCTCATGCCTTGCCAGCATGGTTTCCACACAGGTAACAGCACCACAACCACCTTTATTAAGATTACTGATTATATTACAGCAGTTGTGGACAAAGGTGCTCTCACTGGAGCCATCTTCATCAATTTTTAAAAACATTAAACCCAGTTGACCATACCCTTCTGTCCCAAAAACAAACTGACCTTGGTGTCTCCACCCCTGCCAATGCCTGGTCTTTCAACTACCTGTTGGACAGGCACTAATCTGTCAAATGCAAGGATGCCTCTTCAAGTCAGTTACTGATTATCTATGTCATTCCTTAGCAGGCTATCCTAGGCCCATTTTTCATCTCAGTTTTCATTTATAACCTCCCCTCTGTCTCCACCTCATGTTCAGTCATAATGTACACTGATGGCAATGTTCTATACCAGAGCACCCAGAACCCCCAACTCATCACTGCCAGAATCATGAAGGACTTCATCCATATCCAAAACGAATGGTGTACAATAACCTACAACTCAATGCCACCAAAACACAAGCTATGCTTTTTAGCTACAGGGCTTGTAGACAATTCTGCTACCACCTCCTGGACATCGCGGTCTAAAGAATCCTACCTCACCACAGTCAATGACTTCAAGTATTTAGGTTACCCTTGACCCAGCACTAGATTTCCAACTCGCACATCAAACCAGTGCAAGTCCGCTAACTCCTGATTTGGGTTAGCCTACCTTCTTTGACATCTCCTTATCCCGAAAGCTGACTTAGCTATCACCCAAGGTATCCTACTCTCTTGCCTTCACAATGGTTCTCTCCTCTATACAAATGCCTCCCTGTCTTACCTACATAAATGGGATGTCACATACAATAAACTATGCCATTTTGCCCTTTCCTTTCCATGCTTACACACCATTGTTCCCTCTATTCTTCAATAGGGTAGCTATCCCCCTCTGCCTCCCACTCCTACACCCTTGTTTGTTTCATCTACTAACAAGTTAACAACTCAAGCCTAACACCTCAGCCCCCCCAAATTCCTTTACTTCATGTTGCTCACCATCATACACCTTCAGATACTCAGATACCACCTCTCTCACTAGCCCCAAATGCTCGACAAATATGGGTGACCAAGCTATTTCTTCATTTTCACCGAGACTTTCGAACTTCCTCCCCTCCAATGTCCATAATTTCCCTACCATATCAGCCTACTAATCTGACTGTAAGGCTCATCTAGCCTTATCCATGACCTGCACTTGTTTTTAACCTCTGTCTTGTTCTTGATTATGTAACAGATTTTGCTGGTACCCAAAATACAATTCTGTCAATTTATTTTTGCACTTTATCTGTAATCTGCTATGTGTCATTGTAACTCTCCTGACCCTTGAACTATGGGCGCCCATATCTTTATCTTTATTTGTTTGCAGATTATGCATACCCTCCTGGATCATACCTTAAAATAGGCATTCAGTTGTCTAGTATACCTACCTGGTTAACAAAAACCATATAAACAAATTCTGTTACTACTGTTGCTAACACATATGAACCGGTAAATGATATACAGCTTAGCAGTTAACTGGCTGTGGTTGATTACAGACCTCTTACTGGGAGGTACAGAAATTTAAGATTTTAAGGAAGTTTCTGCTTCTACCAGCTTTTCAATACTAGCCATTTTTAACTCAGATAGAGCACAATAATTATCACCACCAGTCTTCAATAACCTTTTCTGTTTTTTTCCAATATCCAACTGCTTTATCTGGAACACACAGCAGATTAGAATCATCATCATCACCACATCAGTAGTCATCTCATCTTGATCCATTGCCTCCTCCTGCTAAATAAGAATCATATCAGCCCTGTGTAATCATTTACATGTTACACTACAATGTACTCCAAGACATGATCTAAAATTCCCATTGTCTCTGTCTCAGCAACTCTTGTGTTTTTACAGTTTACCTGGTCACTGTCTCCCTGGTACATCCATGCTGTGACCAGTTCAGCAGAAGTAAGACATGTGCTCAGGGATAGGAAAGCAATTTATTATTGCTGCTTTCTGTTTAGATATAAATACAGATCTAATAGCATGATTACAATACCAGTTCCTTTTCAGTTTTATGTAATACAAAATTCTAAAAACAGGCTGTACCTCCTTTTTTATAGATAATGAGCCTCAAGTGATGTTATAGAACAGTGTTACTTAAGTAAGGTGCAACCAAGGGACAGATTCACAGTCAGATTTGTACTTTTAAGGAAAAACAGTGGGTAGGAAAATCTCATTGCTTCCTACAGTGGTGTAAAAAATTGCCAGTCAGGGAATTCCCTAATTGAAGTGAGAAACCCTCCCCCTACACAGAAAGTGGTTCCAGAGGCATCGGAGCTTGAACGGAGCTGCAGGATCCCATAGGGAGCTAATCCCATTCCTGACTGCACCTCCAAAACCCATGAGGACCAGTCAGAGTCATGGCCTCAGGTGTCCTTTGTTTCTTTTGTTTTTTTTGTGGATTCTTTCTCCCTCCGGTCACTGTCTGTGGAGCCTCTCTCAGGCATTCTGCCTACTCCTGCCCTGCCTGAAGTCCTCCTACCTGTGCCTCCTCTCCCCCCCTCCTCTAGCCATGATCAGTACCCACAGCCTAACCCCTCCGGGGTGGGACCACTCCTCCTCTTTGGGCGCTCTCAAAAGTCAGCTCTGATGTGGCAGAGGACCCGGGCAGAGGAACCTGGAAGGTGAGACAGGAAGGACCTTGCTGTGAGCATGGGAGCAGGTGCTGTTGCCTACTCCGCAGACTGGGGTTTTCCCTATTCTGGTGAGCTCTTCTCCTCTCCCTCCCATGTGTGTGCACATCCCGACGCATGGCACAGGGCAACCCCAGCCTGTGTTGGGCATGACAGCCATGTGCTGCTCAGTGAGCTACAGCACTCCTGGTCTCTACTAGGAGCCAGTGATGCGCCGAGTGATCCCCGACCTCCTCCCCAGGACAGAAAGCAGTCCTGTGGGTGCTCAATCCTTTCCTGCCCCTGCCTTCCCCCAGTGCTCTCAGCTCACTCCCGAGCTCTGGTTGCTGGTGTGGCATGAGGTGTGGCATTCAGTGCCACTGGGCCAGCTTCGGGTGTCCTTTGTGTGAGGAGATTTTTAAATCCTGACTGGCACTGACTGCTGCTGCAAAATATCACTGGGCAGGAGGTTCCTTAATTGAAGCTGGCAATCCTCCCACTGCAGGGAAAGGCTACAGATGATCATGGGGCAGGGAGTTCCCTACCTTAAGCAGGAAACCCTCCCCCTATGCATAAAGAGGCTGCACAGGCACCAGAGCTTGAATAGAGCTCCAGACTCCTACAAGGAGCCAATACTATACCTGAGTGCTCCTCCCAGACCCTGGAGGACTAATCAGGGACTCGGCCTTGAGTTTCCTTTCTACAAGGGGATTTTTAAATCCCCGCCAGCACTGACTGCTGCTGCAAAAGTTCACTGGGAAGGGGGTTTCCTAACTGAAGCAAGAAATCCTCCCCTATGCAGAAAGGCTGCATGCAATCGCTGGGCAGGGGTTCCCTGTCTAAAATGGGAAACCCTCCCCCTGCACAGAAAGAGGCTGCACAGGCAACAGAGCGGAAATGAAGCTGCAGGCTCCTACAAGGAGCCAACTCCATTCCTGACCATACCTTCCAGACCCCAGAGGACCAATCGGGGCTTGGTCCTACATGTCCTTCAGCTTACTGCTGCTTCATAAGAAACAGAACACCAAGTGGTCCCAGTGATCTGGCCCCAGACAAAAAGGAAATTAAAGTCTGCCCACCAGTCAACCCAAAGAGGCAAATGGCAGCCAGACACTCTGCACTTCAGAAGGGAGGCAGGGGAATAGTAAAGGAGTGAGTTTGGTGTCCAGACGTAGCAAGAGGAAGCAGGAAACCCTGAAGTTCTACCTGACAACTGAGGTAAGATTTTGCTAAACTCTTGTTGTAGCTCATACACCACAATGGAGTGAAGGGTGTCAGGTGATGCAAAAATTTGGAAACAGGTGCTACACCCTATCTAAGGTGGGGTAAAAAAGGGTATAAAGTAGGCAAAAAGTTAGGGATAGGTGAAACACCCTATCTAAAGTAGGAGCAAAAAGGGGTCAAAGTAAGAAAACAAAAACAGGCAGAATAGATAATAGTTATGCTGGGAGTAGTGAGTGCAGTGGCTGTGGGGTGGCAGTTTTCAGGGAGACTTTCAGGAGGCTGTGGTGCTGCCCCATCTGTGTACATCCTTTATGGGCTAAAGGCAGAGGTGTTGCTCATCTCCAGGCTGAGTTGGATATAATTTGGGGCTCTCCTTCATCACCCAGGGACCATCTAGTTTGCCACTGCTTCCTCAAAGGTTGCCAAGAAGAAGGGTTGACTGGACTATGGCAGGCTTGGGAAATGTGAGGGTGGTGAGTCAGAGGCACATCTCCAGATGGTACCACTGCACAATTCCTACACCACTCTGTTGGGTAAGGATTGACCAATGGGGGCACCTGAAGTAGTGACCATGGAAGATGTGGGGTTCTCCATAGTGGAGAACCTTAGGAGGGTGGCAGAGGACCCAGAGGAGTAGGAAGCAACTCCTGATATGGGTTTCCATTGAGAGGGGGCAGATTTGTGAACAGGAAGGAAGGGGAAGAGAGAGGTTAGATGCCTATCTGGTGATACAGCTCAGAGGGATGGAAAGTGAATCCTGAACATCGCCAGGGCAGCAGGACAGGAGGGGCAGCCAGATGTCATTATCCACTTATGGACTAATGACCTGGCTAGGGATGAGGTCAGGATAGCGCTGGAGGAGGTCATGGAGTTGGGAAGGGGTCTTAGGGAGGTAGCATACTCAGTGGCCTTTTCTGAGGTGTTGCCTCTCTATAACAGGGAGGAGGACATGTTACTCTGTACCAGGGGCTTCAACTCACAGTTGAAGGAGTGGTGCAGAGAGGAGGGGTTTGGCTTCATTTCGGACTGGTGTCCCACCTGGAGGGATAAAGGCCTATACAGGGGATATGGCCTAAATCCATATGGGAGGGAACCACAGTCCTTAGTTAATGGTTTAGGTGCTACACTGGCAAACATTTAAACTAGTTAAGGAGGTTGGCAAAAGGAAGCATAGAGTCATAAACCCCCCCCCCAACAAGCTGAAGTAGTCAGGAGAAATAACCCTAAGGGAAGGAAATCTCCAAGATTGCCTAACAACAAGAAAAATAAAATGGTAGAAATGAAGAGGAATAGGAATGAAGGCAGTGGGAGTAAGGAGAGCAGGCAAAAGGGAAAAATGGGCTGACAAGAAGGGTGGTAGCAGAATTTGGAAGGCCATGTGTGCAAAGACTCAAAGTCTGGGAAATAAAGTCTTGGATTTGATGGCCATTGTAGCAGAGGCTGACCTGGACATTGTCGCTATTACTGAGACATAGTGCAACAAGAACCATGACTGGGATATAGCCATACCAGGCTATACTCTGTTCAGGAAGGACAGGGTGGGTACTGTAAGTGAGAGGGAGGAGTGGCTCTTTAAGTGAGTGATAGTATTAAAGCAACAGAGATACAGGGAATACAGGGAGGGGCAGTGGTACTTTGGGTCACCCTAGAGATGTGGAACGGAGCCACTAGTCACATTGACATTATCTAAAAACCTGCAGCACAGGGGAGGAGGTTGATAAGTTTCTGGTGGAAGTCAACCAAAAGATGGCAAATAAGGCTGAGGTGCTGCTGGTGGGGGAATTCAATCTGCTGGATGTAGATTGGAGCAACACAGCTGCAATTTCAGCTCAGAGCAGGGACATCCTGGACTCCCTGCAGAAGGTGTTCTTCAGGCAAGGAGTAAGAAAGCCCACTCATGAGGGGGCAATAGTGGACCTTGTATGCACCAATGGGGACAGTGTTGCAGATGTCATGGTAGGTGGCCACCTGGGAACCAGTGATCACCATATGGTGGTTCAATATAAGTACAGTGGCAGAATTGAACCACAAAAAGGCAAGGGTCCTTGACATCAGGAGGCCGACTTTACAAAAATTAGGAATGACTCTAGGTGTCCTGTCATGGGGGTGGATTTGGTGGAGTGGCAGTACATCGGACAAAACTAAAAGGGGCCACAGTGAAGGTAAGTAAACATAAGCAAAAGCAAAAGGAAAAAGGGACCACTATGGTTCTCAAAAGAGGAGGCCAAAAATGGAAGGGCAAAAAAGTTAGCATTCATGAGGTACAAGTAGACACAGAGTGAGAAGGAGGATAGGGATGTGTATCAGGAGAAGCAGAGAGAGGTAGGGAAAGCAGTCAAGTGCGCGAAGGTGCAAATAGAGTAGAAAGTAGCCAAGGCAGCTAAGAAGAGGGACATGACATTTTTTAGGTATATAAAGGTATTGTAAGGATGAGGAGAGAAGGGGGACAGTGTGTGAAGGGGGACCAGAAAAAAGATGACATCCTGAACAAATACTTTTTTTCAGTGTTCATAGAGGAAGGGGAGGGCAAGGGACCACAGAAAAGTGATAGGAGTATAGGAGTATCGCAGAAAGGAAGGTGGACACTAGTCCATTTACAGAGGAGATAGTTCTGAAAGAACTCACAAATCTGAATGTGAACAAGGCAATGAGGCCAGAGGGAATACATCCAAGTATATTGAAAGAGCTCAAAAGGAGCTGGCTTCATGTTTGACAGTCTTATTCAACCACTCACTGGAGACAGGTGTGATTCTGGAGAACTGGAGGAGGGCAGATATAGTCCCATTTCAATAAAGTTGTAGCAAGGAGGAGGCTGGTAACTACAGGCTATTCAGCCTGATTTTGGTGGTGTGGAAGTTAATGGAATCACTACTGAAGGAAAGGATTGTGCAATATCTTGAATCCAGATGCTTACAGGATCCAAGACTGCATGGATTCACTGTGGGTAGGTCGTGTCAAACAAATCTGATAGATTGCTTTGATTGGGTGACCATGGAAATAGATCAGAGAGAAGCAGTGGATGTGGTCTATCTTGATTTTAGCAAGGCCTTTGACACCATACCATATAGGCGATTTATAAGAAAAGCTGGGCAGACTGGGAGTGGGTCCAAAGATGGTGAACTGGGTAAGGTATTGGTTGGGGGATAGGAGAAATAGGGTGTTGGTAAATGGAGTTCACTTTGAGGAAGGGAGGGTGATCAGCAGGGTGCCTCAAGGAGCAGTACTGGGACTGATTCCCTTTAAAGAGCTCCTGATATTGCAGTGACAACTTTGAGAAAATTTAATATTTTGATACAATTTAACTTCTAATAATTTTTCCTGTAATTCTCACCCTTACTTCTTTCTTACTAAGGACATTTGCATGCAAACAGGATTGCTGCCATATCTGTTCTGGCTGCTTGCCTATACCTGACATCACAGTTCTGTTTATGACATTACAATTTGTTGCTTTGGAAATAATTATGATTCCATAAACAGGGGTTTAGGGTGTCAGGTGTAGGCAAGCTGAAAGAGCAGATAAAGTCTAAGGGACAGTAATCCTCTTTCATACAACTGTCCTCAGTAACACGGATAAAAGGGTAAAGAATGAATAGAGAACTAAGAAAGCTTGAGGAGTGGTAAAGAGTGTGCAACTATGTTTCAATGCAAAGAAGTGCAAAATCCTGCACCTGGGGCACAGAAACCCAAGGGCAGAGTACAAGATGTAGGGAGTGGTACTGACGGCCACCAGACAGGATAGAGAGCTGGAGGTAATGATATCAGATAATCTAAAGGTGACCAAACAGTGTGACAAGGCAGTGGGGAGAGCTAGAGTATGCAAGGTTGCATAGGGAGGGGAGTCACCAGCAGAAGGTGGGAGGTGGTGATACCGCTGTATAAATCTTTGGTGAGACCTCACCTAGAGTATTGCATCCAGTTTTGGAGACCACATCTCTGAAAGGACATAGACAGAATAGAGGTGGTCCAGAGGCAGGCAACTAAAAATGTTGCAGGGTCTGCATCACAAGCCCTATGAGAAGAGACTAAAGGATCTCAATATGTACACCCTGGAGGAAAGAAGAGAGAGGGAGGATATGATAGAGACATTCAGAATACCTCATGGGTATAGGTAAGGTACAAGAGGGAGGCATTTTCTTTCAGAAAAAAAGGGCTCAAGAACAAGCGTTCATGCTATGAAGCTGGGGAGGGATAGGCTCAGGGGAAATGTGAGGAAATACTTATTCACAGAAAGGGTGGCGGATGCCTGAACAGCCTCCCAGCAGGGGTGGTGGGGGCAAAACTTGCCAGTTCAAAGAATGCATGGGATCAACATAAGGGAACCTAAGTGGATAGGAAGGATAGGGTAAAGCCAGAGATCAAGCAGGATCTGCAGTACTGCAGTAGGAAGGGAAAATGGGCAGACTAGGTCGGCCAAGAGGTCCTTATTTGCTGTCAAATTCTATGTTTCTGTTTCTATATACAGATAGAAATATTTCATCTTATGTGGGCAGTTTCTTAATACGTGTATAGATGCTCCATTCTATGGGGAAGTGAATAGCTGAACAGCGTATTGACCTCTCAATGTCTCTAATCTTATATTAGTTAATAGTTTATTTCATTCTTGTACTCATTTATGAAAGGTAGGTACAGGGATGAAGAAACACACTACAAAGTTTAATTTAAAATATAAATGAAAGCATGGTTTGAGTAGCAAAACTCCACTATAATAGTCTTACTGCTAGAGGTTGTGATGTGTTAAATCATGGAAATTACTCACCTAACACCAAATGGTGCTTTCCCTGATGATGTCTGAGCTGAGCTCAAGTCCTGTAGTCACTTCTGTGACCCACCAACACAGATATACCTTGGACTTAGTCTTCTCACTGGAGCTTGAGACTAAAACCCTCTGGATTGATTTGGTCAGTTGGTCAGATCACTTCACAGTAAAATTCACCCTCGGAGCCCCCTTGTAATATGCTTCCTGTAGAGACTGTCCATTATTGACCTTTAAAGTGATTGTCCCCAAAAGGACTCCAGGCAGTTATGGACCTCTCGGGTATGATTGCTGCTTGTGAAACAGGATCAGAGAGAGAGGTTTTACCCTATAATTGGTCCATTACCTTGGACTTCGATACAGTCAGCTTTGGGCTTCACACGAGATCCCTGTGGTTCGACAGGGAGCTCAAGTAGATGAAGTCTAGGAGTCTGAGGTTGGAGCACTGCTGGAGAAGATCAAGGATTGATGAGGACAAACTGGCTTTGAGGACTCACTATGGTGAATATCGAAGGGCAATCTCCCATAAGAAGGCATCATTTTTGACAAAGTAGATTGCAGCAGGGAAGAACAGACCAGCTCAGCTGTTCCAGACAGTAGACAGCTACTCCACCCTGCCTGTCTGCAGCTGGTTAGAGCAAATTCATCAGCTACGTGAGGAAAGTTCACTCACTTCTTCTCTGGCAAAGTGTCTTCTGTTTGGGCTGGGATTTACCCATCCAGGCTGTTGTGGCCTGGCAGAGGTGAGATCATTGTCAGCAGGTGCATTTCACCTGTCTGTGAAGGGTTTAGGTCAGTTTCGGTGAAAGACATTTGTGGGGTGATTTATGAGCAGAGTGCCACCTTTTGAGAACTGTACCCAGGCCCAGCATGCCTTCTGGTAATCTGTAAGGGTTTTGGGTACAGTGTTCGCTAAGCTAGTCGAGTGCTCCCTCTTATAGGGGTCTTTTCTGAGCACATTGAAAGATGCATTGGTAAGGCCTCTCCTGAAGAAACCATCATTAGACCCAGACTGCTTAATTAATTTTAGATCTGTCTCTTCCCTTCCTTTCTGTGAAAGGTTATTAAGAAGATGTTGACTCTGATGCTTGTGGGACTCCTCACAAAGTCTGACATCTATGAGCCTCTCCATTCTGGATTTAAGTCAAGGCACATTATGGAAACTGCATTTGCAGGGTACATAATGACCTTCTCAGGGTGAGAGATAGAGGGGAATGGTCAGTGTTTGTTCTAGTCTGTCTCTTATTAGTTTTGTCACAATGGACTGTGGTCGTGGGCAGTTGTTGGACCACCTTAGGTAATATGGTTGACTCACAGGCACTGTCATCAGCTGATTTGAGTCCATCCTTAAAGAGAGGATGCAGAGGGTGGTGATATAGAATTTCTCCTCACTCACAAAGCCCCTGCTCTGTGGGGTACCCCAAGGTTTGGTCCTCTCACCTATATTGTCTATAGCATATATGCTGACCCTAGAAGGGATCATAAGATGGTACAGAATGGGTTTTCACTGCTATGCAGATAATACCCATGTGTAAAGTATCTGTCATTTGCACCCAGGATGCCTGATGAGGTGGAAGTTCTAAATTTGTTCTTGGCTGAGATTCAGGACTGGATATCATTAAGTTGCTAAGACCCAACCTAGATAAGGTGGAGATACTAGTGACTGAGCCTGGTCATTGATGTGGTGTGGAGGCTACCAAAGAGGTGATTGTCCTTGTGTTTGGTCCCACCAGGTCAGTAGCCTCTGTGAATGGAATAATCTGGGGGTCATTCTGGATGACAGGCTGACACTTAAGGCTTAGGTGTTGTCAGTAGTCTGGAACTGCCTTTACCATGCCTTGAATAAATCATTGATCCCCAACTGGAAGACTTGCAATTCTAGTACATGCATTTGTGACTTACACACTCGACTGCTATAATGTTCTTTACCTCTGGGTATGGGGGAGTTTCTTACATTGCCTGCAGCTGGCACAGAACACAGTCACCAGCTTACTGATAGGACTTCTAAGGTCATGTCATGTGACCCTGGTCCTGCATGACCTGCACTAGCCACCAGCGAAGTGGACCATCACCTTCAAAGTTGGTTTGCTGACCCAAAAAGTTCTATACGGACAGGGTCCTGGTTACCTTAGGCAGCTGCTGACTCCTCCATCCCACTCTGCTGCTTGGAGGTGGGCCTTCTAGCAGTTCACAGACAGGTCAGAAGTTATCTGGAGAGTTCATCTTTGAGGTAGTTGGCCCAGCCCTGTGGAACATGTTTTCAAGATCCTTGTGGGAGGTCCCCATTTGGAGGCTTTAAGATGGAGCAAAGGTCCTACTTTTTAGGAGATTGTCAGATTAGTTTCCGAATCAGGCTGCCAGAATTTAAATAATTTTAATTACTACTGTAGTTATTTTTACCCATAAGTTATTTATTAAGCTGCTTCGTACATTGTTTAGAACTTTCTTTTATGATGTTCATGTCTTTAAAGTACTCTGAGCCCCTAGGAATGGATGCAAAACAAATAAAGCTGCTACTACTACTGCTAAGTTGTTATATGTCCTCCACCCACCTCTCGTCCAGCAGCAACAGAAACAGCCCAGAGTAACAGGCTGAGCTCACTCCTCAGACTTCCTCCACCCACCTCCTGTTCAGGAACAGTCAAGAGTAACAGGTATCCAGCCACAGAGCTCAGCATTTCTCTGCACAGTCGGCAGACTGTTAGCCCCTCACTGCTTTGTGGCGACTGCCCACCCAGTCCTTTGTGTTATTGGTCATATGACTGAATTGGCCCTGGTACTAACACCCCATTTGCCCACTTGCATCTTATTGCTGCTGGCCACTAGGAGTCACTGCTTGAGCTATCCAACTCCTTCCTTTCCATTTCCTATCCTTCCACATCGAAGCCAGCCAAGGCCTAAAACTGTCCCTGCCACCTAGTGTTCATTTCCGGAACTACCTAATCTCTCACCTCTTTCAATGTTAGCCACTAGCAGGGATTCAAACTCACAACCCCCTGCACCAGAGTCTGCACCACTAACCACTTTGCTATCCTGGTGCCATAGTTAATAATATTTTTTCATACAGTAGTTTTAACTTAAACAAGTTCCAAACCCTTAAGGTTACCATAGCAGGACAATTTTGTTTCTGACTCTTAACTTCCTTTAGCTTTTCTGTACCTTATCCCCTCTCTCCTTGCCTCTGCTCTCTCCTGCATTCACACTTGCTGTCTTTTCTTGTCTTCTGCTAAAGCTGTATTCACTGTCTCCACTCTGGTCTCTCATCTCTTCGCTGGTCTCTCATCCCTCTTACCTCTCCCTCTTAGCCTCTCCTTCCATGGCTGCTAACTACTTACTGTTTCCCCTCTCCTTCATTCTGCTCTTTTCTTGCAGTCCTCCTCACACAAAGAATCTTGTCTCCTTCCACCACTTCTGGTCTCTGCCTGTCTTTACTCCTCAACCCCTCCCTCCCCCTTTTCCAGCCCCCATCCTCCACTCATGTCTCCCACTCCTCCTTTTCTTCCTGAGCCTCTCCCACCCTCCACTGTTCACTTCTTCCCTCCCTACACCTACACTTGCTTCCTCTCCCTCCCTATTTCTTGCTTCTTACCCATCCTCTACTACACCTTCACCTTCCCTTCTGTTTCTCATGGAACCTGTGTTGTCTCATTGTCTGCATTACTAAACTCTCCTGCCTCCACAAGAATAATCCCTGTTTCCTTAACACCAAGTGCACCAGAACCGTCCTTCTCCTCCTCCTCTCAGGGATGGCAAAGTCAAACCCCATCCGTTCCAACTTGTCTCTCCATTCTGGCTTCAATGGAGTGAGTAGCCATGGCGTAAGTGACTTTGGCAAGAGTAATAAATATACTAACATCATCCACCTCAATGTGCAAAGCCTCCTTGCCAAGAAGGATGCCTTCCAGCCTTGGGTCAAAGTCAATAATTTCAACATTATTGCACTCTCTGAGACCTGGCTCATGGATAACATTTCCTGTGGGGAAGTTGAGCTTGATGGCTCCATCTGTCTTAGGAAAGACAGGTCTGGGAGAAAAGGTGGGGGCTGCATATTCTATGTGGCTAAAAAGTTTTCTTTCACGGAATTCTGTCCTGACATTAACTCCTCTAAGCTCGAGTCCCTCTACATCCACCTTCTCTTAGGTGATAACAAATCTCTTACTATTACCACGGCTTATCTCCCACCCTGTACCCTCTCTTCCAACCTTGATTCCCTTCTTTGCATCAAAAATACCCTCTCCCTTAACAGAGAATGGATTCTACTTGGGGGTTTTAACACAAACTGGTCCTCTTGATACTCTGATCATGCCAAATCTGTCATCTCAGACCTTGGGCTAAACAAAATCATATTCTCCCCTACTAGAACTAACTATAAAACTGGCTCCTAGTCAGTGATTGACTGGATCATTGTCTCCAACTCTGCCAGAATCTTCATTTCCAGGACACTACCCAACTGCCTTAGTGACCACTGTGGCACCTTTTGCCATTGGTCCCAGTCAGCCGAAACCCCTCCCAACTTCTTCTACTTGATGTTGTGTTATGGATAGTGCCGTAACTGAAATTACTAGGGCCTTTTATCAGGTTGACTTGTCTTTACTGCATCCATGGCAATATAGATGCTTTTGTTTGACCAGTTCTCATCTAGCTTTACTGGGGTCTATGAAAAATTCTTCACCTTAAAAAAATTTGTGTCCGAGGTCCCATCAGCAAATGGATCATCCCAACATCCTCAATCTAATGAGGGAGAGGACAGGCCTGGACCAATCACAGGAAACATGGTGACCCTGATCGTTTCACTTTTATACAAAACCTTCATTACAAGTGCAAGGCTGCTGTAAGGTCACCTAAGGTTGATTTTATCCACAACACCAATCTCAGGCAACTCTGGGGCACCCTGAAGAATCTTCCTGGAAAGGTCAGGAAAGCTGAACCCATCACCCTCAGTCATGGCAATCAGCTTACTTGTGAGCTCTCTTCTGTTGCCAACTTGTTTAAAATGTTTTCAGGGACTTTGATAAATACAAACCTTCACACCCCTTACCCCACCAAGTTTCCATCAAATCATCCTCCCCCAGTCACCCTCAACTCACCTAGGGACTGTACCAAATTTCTAATTTTGGGCCCTGATACTCACTGACACTATTAAGATAATACGCTCCAATAACCCCCATCCCAGTAAAGGAGCAGATGGGATTGATTACAAACTCCTTAAATTCACCATTGCCCCTTGCGGTTCTGCTCACTAACATCTTTAACCTCTCTCTCTGCACTGGCTCCTTTCCCCAGATCTGGAAAACTGCCATTCTCAAATCCCTGTTCAAATCTGGGTCCAGAACCAAGGTTGGTAACTATAGGCTTATCTCCCTCCTGCCCCCTCTCCAAGATTCTGGAGAAGGTGGTCCACTCCCAAGTCACTTCCTTTCTCAACAGCTACAACATTCTTTCTGATGCCCAACATAGTTTCAGAGCTGCCCACAGTATGGAGACATCCCTAGTCAAGTTTACTGGGGACATATATAAAGCCATTGACATTGGCCTATACACGGGCTCAGTTTTCATGAACCTGACTAAGGACTTCCACCTTGTCAAACACAAACTTCTCCTGTCCAGCATTACTGACCTCCACTTCTCTTCAAATGTTCTAAATTGGTTTTGGAGTTATCTCACTTGCAGATCCCAGATAGCCAACATTGATGGGCATGCCTGCTCAGAATGCCCACTTAAATACAGTGTACCTCAGGGCTCCATCTTGGGCCCCTCCTCTTCACATTCCTCATTAGCAAACTCCCTAAAGTCTGTTCCAACACTAAAATTGTTCTCTACGCTGATGATGCAACACTGTATTGCAGCAATATAAACCCAGATGTTATGCTCTTATGCCTGCAGATAGACTACCTGAAGCTTCACAGCTAGTTCTCCAAAAAAAAGCATGGTCCTTAACTCAAAGAAAACTAAATATATGTTTTTCTCTGGCCTCAGGAAAACATGCAACCCCCATCTTAACCTCTCAGGCAACCTCAGGAATAACATCAAACTGGTATCTGAATTTAAATACCTAGGTATCCTTCTTGACCCCCATCTGCCTTTCAGCTTCCACATCTCTAATGTGATCAGCAAGATCCACTCGAGGTTAGGGCTTCTCTACAGGATCCACAAGTTCCTAATACCCAACTCAAGACTTAACTTGCTAACTGCCTTCTCCTACCCCTCTTGACTTACAGTTCCATCATCTACACTCCGCCCATACATTCTCAGCTCTTTTGCAAACTCAGATCCAGCTACAATAATATAATCTGCTTCATCACTGGTCTCCCCTGAAGAATGCACTACTGCACCCTATACAAAGCACTTGACTGGCTCCCCCTTGAGGGACTTTTCACCCAAAAATGTTTGTCCTTCCTCCACAAAATTCTGTTGGACAACCTTCCACCCAGCGTGACTCTATGTTCCCCAAGATTGCTCATGTCCGCCGGACTAGAGATGCCTCCAGTCACATGTTTCAAATTCCTTTTGTCCACACCTCTCTTGCTCAAAATTCCCTCGCCTATAAGGTCACAAAGCTCTACAACCAGCTCCCTCCTACACTCTTGCCTGCAACTCTACCCACGCTTTTCAAAGATCCCTTAAGAGTCATCTCCTTACAAAGCTCTCTTGCACTTGTGCCAACTCTTCCTGCAATAACTAACTTTTGATCTCCTTCAACCCCATTTACCCCGAACCTGATCCTTATTTAATCTTGGAACTGCTGATAATTACTGTACCCTGCTCCTCTGATCCCAATGTCCACTGTGGAATTCCAGTATACTTGATGCTATCAATGACTGCTTTTACTCATGTATGCATTTATGTAACTTTTCTGTAATCTTCTCCTCATAACTTGTTGCCTATTCCATTGTATATTTTGCTATTCACTACTTGTATATACTATGTGCTATGAATATTGCTTATTTTGTATCTTTTGTATCTTAGTAACCTTTTGTAAAACTGCACATTTGCAAAACTGTCATTTTGCTCACATACTTTTCTAGTATAAAATAAACTTGATTGATTGATATGGACTAATCTAAAAGTGAACCTATTGCCAGCTTAGTATAATTGCCATTAGTGTTGGAGAATTAAGGTGGGATAGCATTTCTTACATTAAGATTCCCTTTAAACAATCTACTGTATGAAAACTTGTAGTTTTTTGCCAACCACCTGGACCACCTGACGTATGGTATCCAGTTTGGGAGCCCCCACCCTAGAAAGGACATAGACAGGGTGGAGGCAGGCAGAGGAGGAAAAATAAAATGGTGCTGAGGCTGCATGAAAAGCTCTACAAGGAGAGACTGAGGGATATCAGCATGTACACCCAGTAAGAGAGGAGAGTGAGAGGTGACATGATAGAGATATATAAAGCACCTCATTGGGTTGAACAGGGTGCAGGAAATAAGTCTTTTTTCAAATGAGTAGAATCACCAGGACCAGTGGGCATGCAGTGAAGCTGGAGGGGAGTTAGGAGAGATGTGAGAAAATGTTTCTTTACTGAAAAGATGGAGGCAGTACAAAGAATGGCAACCACAATGGTGCAGGGCCTGCATCAGAAGCCCTACGAAGATGGCATAAGGAATTAAACATGTACTCCCTGAAAGAAAGGAGGGAAAAGGGGGCTAAGATAGAAACATTCAAATACTTCACAGGTATAAACAAGGCTTAGGAAGTGAGCATTTTCCAGAGAAAAATATTTCATTTATTTATTTTATTTCAACTTTGGTAATCAGTTAAGTGCACTGGCAACAATTGCCTTTTTCAGGCATGACCCCGGTGCAGTTGCACAGACATAGAAAAATAACATATTTACAGAGTTTGAGTACATATGATAACTTACCATAACTGATATAAACCAAATGCTCAAAGGCAATACAAATAGTGCAGGTAGTATATGAAGGCATACAGTGTAACTGCAGTGCAGTGTGGGTTACACTATTTTAAAGCAGCCAGTATGGAGGGAATACAGAAGAAAGAGTTGGCTAAAAACAATTACAGACATTGAGCCTGATTCTCAAAAGGTTACATCTGGCTTAACTTGACTTGCACCAAAAAGAAAATGGTGCAAGTAACAAGTTACACCAGCAATTGTGACGTACAGTATTCTGCAAAGCAGCCTGCTACATGCCACAGGCTGCTTGCGCCAAAGTGCACTTATGTTACCAGTTATGCCTTAAACCTCCTGCAACATGATGCTAGGGGGTTTACGGCAGCATTTGTGCCCTATTCTGGAAGTGCAGCAACAAAGTCCCCCAGGGCGCTATCCTCCAACAGCCCCTGTGGGAAAACTGTCAACATAAGTTACACCAGCATATAGTTGACGTAACTGTACTTATGCCCCCGGAGGTTGCCTGCATGTGCAGGCACCCATACCTCTAGTGGTATGCCACCCCCCCAACACAGCCCTGGCTCCAAAACACAAAAGCCCCCACAGGGCTAAATCTGCCCCCATGCCCTGACCCAGAAACAGCATAGTAATGCCCCATAGGGCTAACCATGCCCCCCATACCAAAAAGCCCCATAGGGCTGGAGCATGCGCCTGACTCCCAGTACATGTAATATAGCCCTGCAGGGCTGCAGCATGCCCCTGACCCCCAGTACATGTAAAATAGCCCCAGAGGACTGCCACATGGGAGGCAGTATAGCGCAGTGGTTTAAGGCTCTGAGCTGCAAATCTGGTGACATCTAGCAGACCAGACCTGGGTTTGAATCCCACAGCTTCCACTTGCATAATGTGTGACCCTGAGCAAGTCACTTAACTTCCCTGTGCTCCCAGGCTGTGCCTGTAAAATAGTTTTCAGCTTAGTGTGTCTCACCTGGTTAAATAACTAAACAAAAAAAAACAAACATGCTCAACCCCAGTACCATAAGGATACCGCACCCACAAGCTGCAAAATCCCCTCCCAATCCACTAAATTGTAGCCATTTACTAAGTTCCAAGCATCCCTGGTAGTCTAGTGGCCCACTCCTCCCACTCAGCAGCACCCGACCACCAGCTTCCCCACTCCATGACCTGTTTTAGCGCAGGTGATCGGCAGCTCACCACCACCGTGGGGCAGTTGCCGACTGAACACCGCATGAGCACGACTGTACATACCCATATGAATGTATAGTATGCGCCTCCCGCATTGTTCAGTTGGTGGCTGGCCTCAGTGGTGAGAGGCGGGCTGTGACAGTCACTGGCCTCAAACAAGTTGTAGGGGGAGTGGGTGGTTGGGTGCTGCTGGGTGGAGGGATAGCCCACTAGACTACCAGGGATACTCGGGACTTGATGAATGGCTGCAATTTTGGGGATTGGGGATGGGAGGGTGAGGGATTTTCGCAACTTGCGGGGTGCGGGTTTCCTTTATTGTACTTGGGGTTGGGGGCATGTGGCAGCCCTGTGGGGCTATTTTTGTGTACTGGGGGCCAGGGCATATGGCAGCCCTGTGGGGCTTTATGGACAGGGGGATCCGAGCATGGGGGGCCCCTTGTGCCCTTCGCACCCAGGGTTGCAGCTCATGGCAAACCGTTCAGGTATGTCCTTTGTTTGGCACACCTGTGGGTTTGTCACAAGTTGCAGAACTTAGTCACCGGGACCCTGCTCCTTATATAATTGGGCACAGGGTCTGCAGTGCAACTGCACCCCTCGCATGTCGCAACTTGTGACAGGTGTAGGGGTGCTTATAGAATCAGGCCCATTAGGTGTAGAGTAATGTTCTTTTAGCATCATAGTGAAAGCTAAGATTGTTGTTATCTTTTTAACTGAGGGGGTACTCAGTTCCAAACTCTGGAGGCTCGATAGCAACATGCTGTCTGAAGCTTGTGTGGAACAGTGTAGTAGTAGTAGTAGTAACAGAGGGATAGTGATGTTGCTTTTTGAAGTGGAGTGAGAGGAGGGCATATCAATGAATATGATCTGCTAAACTAAAAAAGGGGGAGCACTTGTATGGATGATTTTTCTGGGGAATCTGGCCAATGTGAGGCTAGTTTTGAGTTCAGAGAGTAGCCAGTTTAATGAATGTAGTGAGGTACAATGGTGTATTTTACTAGTGCTGCTGGACGTGAAGTTTGCAATTTTGTAGTAAAGTGCAGACTTTTTCTGCAGCACTATTTTGTTGGCAGTGTTGATGATCAGAGAACCATAATTCAAAGTGGGGAGTAACTTTGCTTAGGCAGTTTTGATCCTTGTTGTAGCAGGTGCTAGAATCATATGGATTCTGTACAGGGAGCTTAGCTTTTGATGAAGAAGGCTGGAGGTGTTTTGAATATGGGTATCAACGGTCATAGAAGGGTCTAGGTAGACACCCAAGTATTTGAAGGAACTGACCTTTTCTAGACAGATTCTATTGTCTGCCTTGATGCAAACATTTTTATCAGGTTGTGGCTGGTTCCATAAAGCATGGATTGGGTTTTTGGGAGGTTAAGCACCTTTTTGCTTTCCAAACCATTCCTGAAGTTTGTTGAAACTGTTGCCCAGTATATGGTTGATTATATTAATATTGTTGCTGTGGGTATACGGGGCCACGTCATCTGCATAGAGAAGGGTTTGCTCCGGATTGCAGATCGTTGGCAGATTGTTAATAAAGATGGAGAACAGGAGGGGCCCCAGAATAGAGCCTTTAGGGACCCCACTGTAGATTATGTTCATATCAGATGTTTCATTGCTGACCTTTACTGTCTGCTTCCTATTGCTGAGGTAGTCTTTAAATCAGGCTAGTGTTGGGGGTTCGAGACCTAGACCATGAAACCCAAAGTTTAGAACATTGTGGTCAACCAACTCAAAGGCCTTGATCAGATCCACAAATTTGGCACCTGTTGCCAGGCCTCTGTCCATTGCATGGTAGATGGTATAAGTGAATACATTCAGGTCTGTGTCAGTGCCATTTCATTTTCTGAATCCATATTGTTCAGCACAGATTGGGTTATGCTGCTGAAGATACTTAGTTGAATGTGCATGATTTTCTCCTGCATTTTGCCTAATACTGAGAGGATTGTTGTTACTTGGGAGCTATGTGATGGTCAGCAAGACTAAGCAATTTAGGAATCAGTCCATATAAGCTGGCAGATTTGTCAGTTTTTAGAGAGATAAATAATTTATAAACTTTATGACATGTGACCTTTTTTACGACTGTGGGCGGAGCCTACAGGAGTTTTGCATGTACAAAAGGAGTGATGTCATGTTTTCTGCCCGTGGAACTGACTGAAGGTGTAAATAGTTCCTTCTGCCTTACCATCCTCCAAGAAATGTTTTCCACCCTCAAATAAATATGCTTTCATGTTACTCAATGGTTGCAGGGTACTACTTTCTTTCTTAAATGGGTGGTACAAGAACTGGAACCTGAGTAGTGAGAGGAAACATTGTTTTTTGGGGGGAAGTAAGATCCAACACCCTTCCACCCAAGAAGCTCTAAGATCCAGCCCACCTTTTTTTATTCATGTGGGAGGGGCATGAGGTGGATCTATTATGTTGAAATACGATTCACTAGTTTGGGAGCTGACCTAGGAACACAAGAAATCTGTGGAATCCCTGCATTTTTAAGGAGTATGAGAACAGAAAATACTTAATGCCTTCAAACTGACTTAAAACCCTTGGAACAAATGATTTATCAGAGTCACCTGGTGTCTCAAAGGAAAGACTAAGTGTCTGAAACTACTAATAATTCACCTTCAATGGAAAATCGACAGTTTTCAGGTATTTCTGAAACATTTATGTACTAAAATGGGCACAGTACTTGGTAAATGCAGTCTGTGATGAAATGTATTTTTTCTTTTTAAGTTTGAGATGTGGAGTTGACTTGCAGATGTTAAAAATACCAGTTGCAATTAGCAACTCATTTTAGAAACTAAATTCTGTTTTTTTTCTTCTCCTATTTACTTTTTTCCTAGCTCAGTTTATAATGGAGTTGACATTGTAACATTCCTCCCGAGTTAATTACTCCTTGGAACCTGTAATTACAGTTTTTATGACTGTGTCCCTGGAACTTTCTACATGACAAGTTCCCATAGGCACCTCACAGCACCTCATTAAGCAATTTGACAACACCATCTTTGCTGGACACTGCATAATAAGAGACTCAACCTTGCATTTTTCCAAATAATATACCAACTTCATTCTCAGGCAGACAGTTCTGGGGGGGTCCACACTGGACTTCAGTTGTTTGTTTGATATTGGTCACAACCAGGCGCCCCTCTAAAAATAATTAAATAAATTTATAAAGCCAGGGTTGAGCAGATCACACATTGAATTTATGATTGGGGAAAGCTGTGATCACTTTCCTAGTGATTTGCTCCCAGCCACACCTAGCAGACTGCACTTTATAAATGTGAGACAAGGAAGGTGGAGTAATGTCTTTACAAACAGAGAATGAAACAGCTGGACTCTAACTCAGACCAGCAAGGTACTTTTTTACATTATTTAAAGTGCAGGACCAAACCAATTGAGGCCACTTTGACATAGTGGTTTGGCATGTTCACATTTTGGCCAAAGTTTGATAACTAAGAGCCCCTATTTGGGACATGAAAGATGGAAAAATCCTCCATTACAGGCCTGTTTGGGCAGTTTGGGGGAGGGGCACACTGGACTTCAGTTGTTTGTTTGATATTGGTGACAACCAGGAGTCCCTTTAAAAAATAATTAAATAAATTTATAAAGCCAGGGTTGAACAGATCACACATTGAATTGGTCACAGCAGCAGAAGAAGCATGTTGGCATTAAAAGCTTAGTGGTGTGGATGTAGAGGCCACTAGTATTTAAGCATGACTTTGGTAGAGGATTAATTGTGACTGGGGAGTGACGGAGGGAATGAGTCTTTATATTTTTAGCATAATGGTTTTCTGAAACTTCAACCTTCAATGGCTTAGGCTTTGTAGCCATCTGTACAGTATACCACTAAGCCACATGCAGTGGGGTATGGGTAAAACCCACATCACCAGACCCAGGCCAGAGCTGTAAAATCTGAACTGGGCACAGCTTGTGCAAATATTGCTGATCCAGTGGCGCAGCAATAAAAGATAAACTATGCAGTACCCTCAATAACACACCTACCCCAGTTTACATTTACCTGATGCCCATTTTTAGGCCTTATATAGTAATATCTTCCCTCAACAGAATAGCTTGTAATGAAATGTGTCAAATTTACATTGACATTTGGGCATATGCACTTCTATATTACATGAATTTTGTGTGTGAACTGTATATCAGTTTCTGAAAAAAAACAATGAAACACATCAAATGTCTTCAAAAACTTGTCTCAACATTGTGTTTATCTTTTACCTTGTCACAACATACAGTTGTCTCAGCACTGTTTTCAGTTAGGGTACAGTACCTTCATGTATATGATGGCCTGGTTCTGTTGAGTTGATTGCTATAACAGTGCATAGAATAAAATGCAAAACATATAGGTAACTGTAATACAGATGGTGACATTATTTTTAATTATACAATGGCAAGGAAAAATGTAAGAAGCTGGCTGCTGACCCACTGAAACAGTGATGTTATTACACAATAACATCACCGTAGCTTTGGATTTGGATCATTCCTTGCATTTTCTCTGAAGAAATATTTTTCCACACTAACAAAAACATCCTTTAAAATGTATTTTTTATACTGTATATAACAACAAGCCATTGTATAATTGCAATAAGGCACTCCAGGGTGTGTCTTATCTTGTAATATTGTCAATCCTGAGGTGGTGGAAGCCTGGTTCCTCATGCTTCAACCCACCCCAGGAGTGACATTATTACATGACACACACCATGTTGTGCTGTATTGCTTAAATATGCCCTTTCTCACTTTGATTCAGTTAGTATATATGCATCAGCCTTCATGTGAACACTCTGGGCTTCTCTTTGACTCCTGGTGTCTATTTGCTTTAGCTGTAGTATATTGTTTGAACTGCTTTGGTCTTCTTGATGTGGTGCCTGTGTGCCTAAACTATGTAATCTGTTATCTACTGCTACCCATGCATCTTCAGTGAATGATTGTTATAACAGTCTGCTCTCCGAGCCATTGTTTTTTGACTTGTTAACTATGCTGTCTTTGTATTAGTTTCAGCAAGGTGCCTTTGCAACTGAGTCTCTGACACAAAGGTTTGCAAATCTGATATTTTTTAAATAAATAAATGTTTATGTTTAAGCCCATGAAACACCCTTATCTAGTTAATGCATTCAGAGTCGTAGTGGCTCTGCCAGAGCTTGCTGATATAGAAGTGGGTCTGTCTCAGTTTCTTGTGGCTATGATTTGAATTGACCTTGGGGGGGGACTTCTGTGTCTAAAGTTGAACAAGTCACAGAAGACGTCATTAAAATGTGAAGCTACTTTGGTGGTGTTAGTGTGGTTGACACTATTCATTTAATGGTGGTGGGTGACGGGTATGATTTGTTGTTCAAAAGGGATTTTACAGACTGCCAACATTTTTTAGGGTTAAGAATGTTTAAGGATTGCTGGGTTAGTAGGTGATGGGTTTTAGCCTTATGTATTTCTTGCTTGCATTTGTTTCTCAGTGATCTGTACGTATTGCAATCTGAGGCAAGTCCTGTCCCTTTAAACTTTGCCCAGGACTTATTCCTTTTATGCATTAAGGTAAAGATATCGCTAGCAATCCAGTCGGATCTTTTGTGTTTGACCCTGCATGTGTGTGTAATGGGGCATGTCTGTTCTGTATTGCTATGAAGTCGCCCACCTTTTTTTCTGCTCTTTTTTAGCCACAAGCCCAAATCAGGCTCTCCACTTTAACCGAGCGGCCCCGGTGCTGCTACCTGCCGGTGGCCAGACTTCTGCATCCAGCCCGTCATCCCCTGACCAAGGAAAGCAGAGACAATTGGTCAGCTCCTAGCTCGGAGCTGTCAGGCTTCAATCCCCATAATTGAACTGGCTCCTGGGGACTGAAGCCGCTTCCTGATTGGATGCTGCAGATCCCCATTGAGAATGCAAGCACCCCAGGCACCTTTTTCAAATCACAGCTCTGCCACTGCTTGCTGTACTACTCTCTGGACAGTTTTTTTCACCACCCCCTATCTCCTTTTTGAAATACACTTCCCCAGTGATCCCTACCCCCTGAGGCCTCACACTAGTCAATTACAGCAACTTCTTAAAGGGGCTCTCCTTTCCTTCAACTTCTTAAAGGGGTGATACTCTCTCGTGCTCAAATTTAACAGCAAAAATGCTGCTTCATCCTTTCAGCATAGGATTTCTACTTATTAGTGTAACCATCACATACCGTGGGTGTCTAAACCCACAACATTTTCAACACCCAGGCATATTCACGGGTGATCTAAATCTTATACACAAATTTCTAAATGTTTCCCTCTCACTGCTACTTAACTGACCTGGCCTCTATACTACCATACACTGCTGTACTCACATCGGGTACCAACTGCCTCTCTCTCATGGGTTTGCTCTTTCAATTAAAGCTATTCTGTATGCTTACTATCACCCCTCACCTTGCTGTTTGGCCTTGGAGAAGATTTTGAGATACTGCCCACACCTCAGGGGCAAAATTCAGTCATTCTGACTAATTCTTAGTGCTATAAAAAGATGCTTCTGCTGCTACTTGTCTGTGCTGGTAACGTCAAATTAAACCCCATGCCCCCATCTCCATTCCTGCCCCAGCTGACCTATCTTTACTAAAAGGGTCATCATTTTTGCATTTGAATGCCTGCAGCCTTCTGAAAAAGCTTGATGCTATCAAAACTTGGACCCTCCACTGCTCACCTGATGTTCTTGTAATCTCCAAAACTTGGCTAAGATCAACCACCATGGACTATGAAGTTAACATTCCTTCATACAACTTGTTTTGTACTGATAGGAAATCCTGGGGAGGGGAAGTAGCCATCTATGTCTGGGACAACATTACCACAACTATGGTGGACACGATTACTGTCCCTAAGGAGTTTGAGTGCCTCACACTAAGAATTCAACCAGCAAAATCAACCTTTATTTGCATTAATGGGTGCTATAGGCCCCCCAGCTAGCCTCTCTCTGCTCAAACACCTAAGTGACATACTAGCTACCACCTCATCAGAAGTATCCATAATTAATGACCTCAGCCTTGACTGTCTCTCTCCAGTCTCCTTACCATTAAAAGAATTCTGCCCATGGACTTACACAGATCATTATTGAAGCAACCCACCTAAACACCAAAAACCCAGAGCATAGCTCCCTTCTTGACCTAATCCTTGTAAGCAAGCCTCACTTCTTCTTCCTCTCAGGTGTATTCTTTAACGACATCAGTGACCACTGTGCCACTGCATGCATAAAGTCTGCGCAACTCCAAACCTCCACTTCCTCTAAATACATCCATAAGAGATGTAAATGGGAACTTCTGCCCAGATGCTTTCCTCTATGACCTCCAGTATGCTAACGGGCAGAAATTTTACTTTGCATTTTCTGTGGAAGAGGCACACAAGGTACTTCATGAAATACTTACCAGAACCCTAGACCTCCATGCCCCAGTTACCAAAAGCAGAACCAAAAAGAAAATCATGTCCCTGGTTCACGGATAACCTAAAGACTGCCTTATGTCATAGGGATGCTCTTTGGAAAAGAGCCAGAAAGTCTAAATTGGCCACAGACTGGTCTGCGTTCTGAACTGCAAAGAATTTCAGCATGAAAACTATCAGGGCTGTGAAGTCTAGTTATTTCTGCTCTGAGCTTAACACATCCACTAACTCTGCTACTAAGTTTTGGAAAACTTTAAGGGAGGTAGAAGGCCATGACAGCACTGGCACGCTTCCCCACAAAATTTCAACTGGTGGTACCCACACTACAGATAAAAATGAGATCCTTGACCTCCTTAACAATCACTTTGCCACAGCAGGGATGGCTTTTGATACCTTCCCAGCAAATGCCATCAGGGCACAATTCCTTAGTCAGTCATCTGATTGCCATGATCCAGAATCTATTGACCCTTACCACTCTTTCTCCTTCTGTCTGGTCACCATCAAACAGGTTGAGGATCTCCTTATTCAACTTGATACTAAGAAAAGTGCGGACGCGGATGTGATTGAGCTTTTCTTCCCAAAGTTGGCCAACTATATTTTGGCTCCCCGTATTGCCCACCTTTTCAATTTGTCTCTCAATCAGGGCTCCCTCCACAAGGTCTGGAAGATGGCCCATGTCATCCCTCTATTCAAATCAGGGGACCCCTGCAATCTAAATAATTACCGCCCAATCTCCTTGCTCCCGGCCTTGTCAAAATTATTGGATAAGGTAGCAAATGAACAGCTCAGATCTCATCTGGAAAGTTGTAATCGACTAAACCCGATTCAGTCCAGTTTCTGTCCCATGCATAGTACCTCCACTGCCCTTGCTAAGGTTATAAATGACTGGCAATCCACACTTGACAACAAACAATACATATGCACCTTGTTTCAGGACCTTAGCAAGACTTTCGACACGGTGGACCATGATTTATCTTAAGCACACATTAGGTCCTTCAGAAATAATCTATTCTGGGAAAATTGAAGGGATAGAATGTTTACTATTAAAATTTCAGATGATAAACTTGATTGTGGGTGCTGTATATTCACCACCGAAAACAAATACCAAATATTTTGACAAATTCTCTCATGTTATTATGGAATACATAGGTCAGATAAATGTTGTTTTAATGGGTGATTTTAATGCTGCCTGGGGTTGCCCAAGAGGGAGGGCTTTGGAAAATTCAATGAGTTGCTTGAACCTGCTGCAAATAATCGATTTACCCACAAGAAAAGGGAATTTAACCAGTAAGGGAAACATACTGGACTTGTGTTTTGTTTCAACAGAATTGGTCACATTAAGTAAGGACATAGGAGAGCCAAACCTGGGGGACCACAATGTAGTAAGGTGCACAATAAACACAGAATTGAAAAAAGAACCAGTAATTAAAACATCTGTAGTATATAAAAGAAATTATGCCCAGTATGATAGATATTTGTTTTGTGAGCACTTAAAGAGACTACATGGTATAGACTTTTTGATTCCTGATTTGAATTTAGCTATTCAGGAATTTACAACAATGTTTAATGAGGCATGTGATATGTTTTTTCCTTGGAAAAAGTTAATCAAAGACAAATTCATCTACCTTGGTTACTGTCAATATAAGAAAGTTAATTAGATCAAAAACGATTATGGAAAATGCAATAAATCCTAAATCCTGATGTATGGGAAAAATTTAAAAGGGTTAGAAACAGAGTTGTCCAAGAAATAAGAAATCTAAGGCCTATTACTATAAACAGAAAATTAAAGAAGCTACAGATCCCAGGACTTATTGGACAATGATAAAAACTTAGTAGATCCGTCAAAAGTCAAGTAGAAACAAAATTGAAACATAATGGTAAACTTTGACGAGATATAGTTGCAGAACATTTAAATAATTATTTTATAGACCTCCCAGATCTAAAGGCAGGAATTGAAAATCTCCAGGGAAAGTTCAGTCAGTAGAACAAAAATTGATGTAGAAAGTTGTCAGATTCCAAAGTTTCTATTTAAAATAGTGACCACAGCTGAAGTTTGTAAGTTAATAAGAAACTTAAACATAAATAAATGTGGCCCTGACAAGATAGAAAATAGGTTACTAAAAGAAGCTGCCCAAGTAATATCCCCAGTTCTAAGAGATCTTTCAATTGGAGTCTTAAAGAGGAGTCTATCCTACCTCATGGAAGAAGGCTAAAATAATTCCAATTTATAAGGGGGGGGGACTCTCTGGACACTTCGAATTATCATCCAATAGCATTATTGTCAACAATCTCAAAACTACTGGAGCGGATTGTTCATAGGCAACTAATTACATACTTAGAGAAGTATCAAAAAATCACCCATTTTCAGTCAGGCTTTAGACAAGGTAGGTCCACGGCTACTGTGCTCACCGATCTCTTGGATTTAGTTGCCACCCCCCTGGAGGAGGGGAGATCGGTGGGCGCAGTATATGTGGACCTATCTAAGGCATTCGATCTAGTAAATCATCGTCCTGATTGATAAATTAAGGTGTTTAGGTGTGGACGAAGTACCCAGTAGCTGGTTTTCATCCTATGTAGAGGAAAGAACTCAGTTTGTAACAGTAAATGGTCAAAATTCTAGCTTGGGTTTGGTTACTAGGGGTGTACCCCAGGGATCAATCCTGGGTCCCCTTTAATTTTTGGTATACCTGAACAATCTGCCTGATGTAATTAAAAACTCACATATTAGACTGTATGCGGATGATACAGTTTTAGTTACATCCGGTAAAAATGTGGGTGAATTAGAACAGAAACTGCAGAGAGACTTCTTAAACATGCAAAAACATTTCACTGAACTTGGTCTACTGATTAATGAAAAAAAAACCCAAACTATGTTTTTGGCACAGTTAAGAAGGACAGTATGGGAACTAACTTGTTAATTAGGACACAGGAGGGGAAAATATTAGAGCAAACCAAGTACTATAAATATCTGGGGGTCATAATTGATCAAGAATTGAACTTTAATCGGCATGTGACTGAACTTACAAAAAAAGTTAATTCTAAATTAGGGGTTATGAGACGAATATCGAAGTGTCTAACAAGGGAGATGCGACAGAATATAGTGAATCATCTGCTTCTTCCTGTGATTGATTATGGCTCCCACATATATAGACATACCCTGAAAAAACAAGAACATAAATTAGACGTTCTCTACAATAGATTAGCTAGATTCGTATTGAGGTGTGACTTTGGTACACACCATTGCGACATGTATTCAAGATTAGGGTGGAATTCTTTAGAACAGAGGGCTGAGATTTTCTGGTTAATTCAATTAAAGAGCCTACATAAGAACGAATCCTTAAATTATTTATTGAATAATCTAAAAAAACAGAACATGGATTAAATCTAAGAAGTTGTGGAGAAAGAGTGTATATTACCCTAAAATTAAAAACAAATATACTAGGACCCTTCAGTATAAAGTATCAACAGTATGGAATAGGCTACCCCCCTCCCTCAGAAATCCTGGTTTGTCATTATCAAGATTTAAATCGGCAGTGAAAAGAGAGGTACATTTTAAATGTTTGTGTTGTAGGTGATATTTGAAATTTATTGATGAATGAATTTTCAAATGAAATGTCTGTATGTATTTAATGAGTGTAATGTCTTATGAAGAATGGATGTATTTATAACAGAAATGTTTGTGAGTTAATTGTATGTTAATATACTTTTTGTGATATGACCAGTGTTATATGTACAAGTATGATTGTTTACACAGGGATGCCTTGTAAACAGGGATTTTCGAAACCCTAATGGCATATTTTTCTGTATAAATAAAATTTTACTACTACTATTTACTCCTGGTGACCCTGAAGAAAGTTGGGGTGGACAATCTGGCCCTAAGTTGGTCCATAAACTATCTTGTGGACAGAGAGCAGCAGGCCAAGGCTGATGGAGACCTATCGCCAAAACAAATACTCTTTAGAGGAGTCCCCATACTTGATCCACTTCTCTTTGCTATTTATATTAATCAAATTGGTACTAGCCTAAAGTCATCTAGCATACATCTCTTTGCTGATGATACAGTGCTATACATTGACAGATCAACTCCGTATCAAGCCATTTTGGACCTCCAGAATGATTTTGACATCCTCCAAAAAATCTACTCAACTTGAAACTCCTGCTCAATGCCAAAAAAAAATCTAATGCCATGATTTTCTCTCCACTGGCCCCTCATCTCAAAAAAAAAAACCCAGATAAGGTTCCTTATGTAAGCACTCTTTTGGGAGAAGCCCTGGAGTTCATGGAAAAAATTCAAATACCTGGGGTCTGGAATGACTACAAATTGTCCTTCATTGATCACATTGATGAACTCACTAAGAAACTGCATCAAAGGCTTGGTATTTTCTTCAGGATCAAGTACTCACTAACCCAGGATGCTAGAAAACCCTAGTCCAACCTACCTTCTTCCCTCTCCTAGATTATGTTGAGTTCCTACATGGCCATAATACTAGCACAACTCTCTCCAAGCTTGATACCCTATACCACAGAGCCCTTCAGTTCATTTTGGATGCCCCTTATGACACGCACCACTGCATCCTCTATTCTTGTGTAGGCTGAAGCTCCCTTAGCTTTAGGAGGCAAAAGAAGGCTATTCTATGTACATATAAGGCAATCACTCATAAATTACCTCAGTACCTCACAAGCTGCCTAACTCCGTGCATCCCTAGTGCCTATTCTCTCAGAAGTCTTACCATCTTATCTCTGGCTAGCCCTAAAGTTAAAATGCACTTTAGTAGAGCCTCAATAAGCTTCACTCTTCCTACGCTCTGGAATAAGACCAGAGAACCTTAAGGCTCGCTTCCCCTGTCACATTCTTTCTCTTCAAATCCTTGTTCCTGAGGACCTGCTCCAAGGTCTTTCATTGTTTCAAGTCAAGGTCTTAACATCACAATTTGTTACTGCTTTAAATTCTGGCCTTAAACCTCAACCATTGCCTAAGGTGTCATTTGAGTCCTCCCTTCTGTCATTGTCCAAATCAAGGTCCCAACATCACAATCTGTCTTTGCTTCAGATATTGGACTTAAACCCCAACCATTGCTTGTGGCATCTGTCGTGTTCTCCCCTCGAACAGTCCTTCCTCTCTAGGCCATCATGTTCAACCCTCTTCTATCTCATCTGATCTTCCCTCCCTACTCCCTGCACCCCCTCCCCTTCCTACCCCACTTGCCAGGCCATGCCTACAGTACTTATCAAATGTCTCTTACATTTCAACCTTCTTCGCACTTTGACGCTAGAGGAATTGCCACTCCTGCTCACTATGGCTCCTCCAATTATGTTTTCTGTATAAACTTTAGCTCCTTACCTTACATCCATATATCTGTATCCATGCAATTGTATTTAAATGGCACTACCTTTTGCTGAACCTATTGCTGTGTTATGGTGCAAGTATCTTGTCACATGAGATGATTATAATTTATTTATTTAAATTTTTTTGGGGATTTACAACCTTTAAGCTAGAGCCTCATTTACAAAGGTACCTCATCACAGAGAGTACATACAGTGCACATGAATTACAGAGAACCAGACAACAGTGCAGCACAGCATAACAAAGAAGTTTCCATATGTAACATAAATTACAGTAAACAAGGAACAGTGTGACTTAGAATAACACAGTAGTTTCCTTACAATTAGCTTGAGAGAACATTTCTGGGTTGCAAATTGAGCACAAGTTGTTACAAAAACAGAGGGGGGGAGGCCAAGGGGAGAGTAAGGAGGTGGGGAAGTGAGGTGTGAGTTTGACCTGGTGGGCTATGTCAGAAGTGATAGTTGCTGAGGCCTGTTAAGGACAGGTGCAGCTCCAGGAGCTGAAAAGTTGGTTCCTAAGGGTGGATTTAAAAGTGGCAATTTTGGGGGTAGTGGAAATGGATGCAGGGAGAGAGTTAAACCAGGAAGGGGATCTGTAATAGAAGGACCTTTGGGCCCAAGCAGTCCTGGTTCTGGGAACCAGAAGGGTGGACTTGTCAGCAGTTTGGGTTGAGACAGTGGACACGGTGGGTTGGATGGAGGTAGTTACCCCGGGTGGGGCAAGCCCAAGCAGAATCTTCTTAGTTTTGCAGGTTTGATAGCGGAGTCATTCATCTAGGGTAAGGAGATTGGCCATGTCATAGAGTTGACATATGTGGGTGAGCCTGGGGGTGCCAGTCATTTGCCTGCATGCCTTGTTTAGGGTGAGGTGAATCTTGTTGAGGGCAGTGGTGTCAGCAGCGGCATAAACTGGAAGGTCATAATCTACAAGGGACAGTACCGAGGATGTAACGGCAAGCCAGAGGGCATCAGTAGGGTGGCAGTCCTTGTGGCGGTAGAGGATGCCAAGGTGGGTGTTGGTGGTGGATGCAAGGGCATTAATGTGGGTGTGAAAGGTGAGGGCTGTGTCAAAAGTGACTCCAAGGTATTTGTAGGAGGTATATGTTATTATGTTGTTATTATTAGTATATGTAACTGTTATGTACATTCACTCAAGCTGTGATGTCTTAACCCTGTTGGCAATTGTTTTGCCCCAGGTTCTTCTTGTAAATGTGCTTATCTCAATGATGTTCCACTTGGCAAAATAAAGATTTTGATTTATTGATTGATTGAACTCCATGATGGAAACATTCATGGCAGAACTGACATCTTATATTGTGCCAAGGTGGGCCCAGCTGATGGAGGACAAGTCTGTCAAGAAGGATGCCTCATTAAAATATGCACAGTTCCTGTAAGTGATTAACCTGGGATGGGAATTTTTAGATGTGCTGTTATGCCAGAGTCAATATGGGGCTAGGCAACCACTAACTGAGACACTTAGAACCCCTGAGATGAGTATTCTTTCGACTTTTTTGCTTAAGATCTACTTGCAACAGACTGCCAGTAGAAGTGATTCAATTCAATTCATCGTTATTTATAAAAAGCACTATTTACACTGATCATAGCACGTACAATAAAACACAATAAATATCTTACCTAAAAACATTAAAGCTACTCAAACATCTTTCAGCAGAAATCAGGAAAGGCAAGGTCAAATAAGCAAGTATTTAGAGTGATTTTAAAGCTCTCCAACATCAGGCACTCATATCCGATGAGGTAGAGAGTTCCACAGGGTGGGGCTGCAAATGCAAAAGCTCAGACCCCAGATGTCTTCAATCAGACCCTGGTAACCTCTTGCAATCCCTCGTTGGTGGAGTGGAGAGGTCAGAGGAGGCAGTAGGAATGCAAGAGATTCTTCATGCGGCTTTGATAATGGTGTCCATTTTCTCCACAGTTCTCCACCTTCTTGTTATTCACTCATCCACTTCCTTCTACTCAAAACTCCCAGCCTCCTCGCTAGCCCCTTCAAAATCATCTAAGCTCCACTTTCTCATACTCACCCTCCTCTTGCTCTCCGCTGGGGATATACACCCCAACCCAGGCCCTATTGCCCGTTGCTCCTGTGGTGCCTCCTCTACTACCTCCCCCAGCTCTCTTCTGTCAGCCCTCCCAAAGGGCTTAAAGATACTGCATCTAAACACCCACAGCTTGTTGCCAAGAACAGACCAGAAACAGATCATGGTGTGTACTCTAACACCAGACATTCTAATCTTCTCAGAAACTTGGCTAAAGAGCAGTATCCCTGACCACTCGGTCTCCATTCCTGGCTACTCACTGCTAAGGCAAGACTGTGCTGTCAGGTGTAGTGGTGTGGCCATTAATGTCCTAGCCTCCATCCAATATTCCATCATCTACTCATTCTCAAATCCTGAGACCCATGATGTCCTAGCTATCCATGTGACCCTTCCCGTCACTCTCCCAGTCTTTGTAGCTGGCATATGCTGCCACCCAAATGTCCATCCTTCGGTCACGCTAGACCTCCTGACCTCCATTACTTACCTTGCTTGCTCTGGGGAATTATTCGTCCTAGGTGACTTCAATATAAATTGGTTGTGACCTAAAACTACCAAAACTAAAAATGAAATCAGAGCCCTAAACCTCTCCCAACTGATCTCCAAACCTACCTGCCCAAACCACAAGACACAACAACACTCCCTACTCGACTGGACCCTTACTTACCACCCCCACTGCATCATCACCTCTGGCATCCTCCTGATGCTCTCAGTGACCATAACCCAATATTCATAGTTAGGAAAGTCCACAGAACTAAATTGCCACAAAAAAACATACAACTGCTCTCTTTCATGTCTCTTGACCTTGAACCTCTCTTGAGTAACCTTACCACTTCTGACTGGTCCCCCCTAACCTCTTTCCCCTCAGTTGATAAGGCCCTTGCCTACTTCAAAGAAATCTTTCTTGTAAACTGGAACACCTTTGCCCCACTCAAACCAACCAGAGTCAGAGAAAACCACTTACCTTGGATAACCTCTGAACTTCTGGCCTGTCTCAGGGTTAGAGATCAAGTCTGGAAGCGTCATAAAGCTACCCAGCATCTTAGTGACCTGGCGAACTTCTGCATGCTCAGAAACACTTGCACCAGGGCTAGCCAAGTCCAAATATTTCAAATCTGTCTTCATCATAAACATAAACTCCCCTTCAATGTTCTGGAAGGTGGTGCACACCCTATTTACCCCCTCATCTTGCCCACCGCCCTGGTACTTTAAGTAAATAGCTCACTAGTGTCTGACCCACCAGCTGAAGCTGCAGAATTTAACTCCTACTATACCTCCTGTGCCACTGAGCTACTGAAATCCCTCCCCTTCTACCCATCCTCCTCCCCACCCTTTACCAGTGTGTCCCTTCCACCACCATCCCACCTTCCCTTTTTTTTTGCTACTGTAACCCCAAACGATGCCCTTAGTGTCCTCCTCACCATCAACCCCTCTAAAGGTGCCTCCTCTGATGGCCTTGACAAAAACTCTTCTCCCTCTCTGCTATGGCCATTGCCTACCCCCTCTCAATAATCCTAAACCTTTCATTGTCTACTGCCTCTGCCCCCTCTTCTTGGAAACATGCTGTGGTCCTCCCTCTACCCGAAGGGGGTGACCCCTCATCCCCTGGCAACTATCGCCCTATTTCTCTCCTCCCTACTCTTGCCAAGCTTCAAGAACACATTGTCCTCTCTCAACTCACCTCTTTTCTATCTGACACCTCCTTTTTCACCCCTTTCCAGTCTGATTTCAGGAAAAAACACTCAACCACCACCTCTCTCCTATGGCTCACAGACTCCATCCTAACCGGGATGGACAATGGGCAAATGACCTCTGTCATTTTTATCAACCTGGCCAAGGCCTTTAACACTGTCTCTCACTCCCTTCTCAACTCACTCCCAGCAACTGGCCTATCTCCCACTGCACACAAACTGGTTCAAGGCCTATCTTATTGGTAGAACCCAACTAGTTAAGATCTTGGACACCACTTCCCTGCCCCTCTCGATTAGCACTGAAGTCCCCCAGGGCTTGGTATTAGGGTCCCTCCTATTCTCCATCTTCTTAAATAACCTTCACTCTGTTTGCTCCCCATCCTACGCTATACATATGTGTGCAGATGATACAGTCCTGTATGTATCTGGCTCTTGTCCTGTTGAGGTTACAACCAGTTTACAGCAAGACTTCAACAAGGTTCAGCTCTGGTTTGCTAACCATAAACGTTTCCTCAATGCCAAAAGGGCTGTCTCCATTACCTTTAGCACAAGGCAGAGACTCTCTGTGCTTCCCTCCCTCTCCATGTTTCACACCCTTGAGGGGACTTTACTTAAGGACACATCCTCCTTCAGGCACTTGGGTGTTTGGTTGGACCAATACTTAAGCTTCTCTGGACGTATTGATGCCATGCAAAATACAACTATGCCCCAAGCTTGGTGCCCTGTTCAGGAATCATAGGTGCATTCCTCCTACAGCTAGATGTGAACTTGTTCAGAAGATGATGTGACGCTTGGCCAGCTGGTTATGATAGTTGTATGCTATTTGTAACATAAAAATATAGCCTGTGCTTATGGGTGCCCCCCCTCCAGGTTTTGAAAAGCTACAGAATATATTAAACTGAAACCAGGAAGTACTTGAAAGACCAGAGAGACTTAATTAAGGGTCTCCTGGTTTTCTGTCTTAATTAGAACTGAGCCAGCTGCCAGGATCTCTAACTTAGGCACTTAGAGGTAATACATTAGATAGAAAAGATCTAAATGTACTTTGGTAGGCGTTTGTCTGTAGTTTTCATTGTTTTTCTTTTTGTTTATTTATTTATTTGTTTATTTGGAAACAATCAGAATTACAACCCTTTGAGTCACAGACTCTTTTGCAAAGGCTCCACGTCGGTTACAAGGGTGGAGGGTAGACAAATACAGTTGAGAACATACATGTAACAGGCAGAATATACATTAAAAAATCAAAGGAGCAGTCCAGTCAAACTTAGTGACTGTTGAGGAAGTTAGGCAGCAATCTTGGGATACCCAGGCGGGGATTGTTGAGATATGTGGGGCCTGTGTGGCCTGAGTCGGCTGGGGGGGCAGATTAACCGGGTGAGCAGAGTTGCCGCAGCCACATATGGCTTTCTCAAGGAGGTGAGCTTTGAGGCCTGTTTTAAGTTGAAAGATGCTGTGGGACTGTGAGAGGGAGTGTGGCGCATTGAGCCAGAGAGGGCCCGGTATCTGAAGGATCTTTGCCCAAGGAAGTTCTACATTGAGGTACAAAGGAAGAGGAGCTATGCAAGTCTTGTATTGCACGTGTGGGGTGCAGAACTGATTAGGGGAAAAGTACGACGGTTCTAGGCGAAGGTGTATTTTTTGCAAGGATGCAGTGTGGGAACTGTAATCGTTGTTGGAAGTTTAACCAACCAGATAACGATAGAGATCACAGGTGTGGGTTAGCCGATCACAACCAGTGACTAGGCGGCAGGCTTTGTTCAGGAGAATGTTTATCCTGTTCAGGGAGGTGGGTTCAGCAGAGCCGTATATAGTGATCCTGTAGTCCACCAGGGAGAGGATGGAGGAGGTGACTGCTAGCCGCATTGCCTGCGGGGGTAAGCAGTGCTTAAGCCGATACAGGATGCCTACCCTTGAGCTGATAGAGGTGGAGAGAATTTGGGTGTGCCTCTGGTATGAGAGGGAGGTGTCTAGGGTGACACCTAGGTATTTGAAATTGGATACTTGTTCGAGAGGGGCACCTTGAGTGTTCTTGATGAGGAGAGCAGACTGACTATGAGGATTTTGGCGGTGGGCAAAAATCATGGATTTAGTTTTATTATAGTTGATGATTAGGCGGTGTTCAGAGAACCAGGTCTCAAGTTCCCGGAAGTGCCTTTGAAGGGCCTGCTGGAGGGCGGTAGGGTGGGGGTGTTTCCAGAACAGAACCGCATCATCAGCATAGAGGAGCAGCTGACCACTGCAAGCCTTGGGGAGGAGTTTAGGAAGAGGTGAACAGCAGTGGGCCTAGGATTGACCCCTGAGGGACCCCTGAGGCAACTGTTTTAGGGGTGGAGAGGGTGGAGCATATCCTGACTTGTTGCGAGCGGCCTGTGAGGTAATCCTGGAACCAGGACAAGGTCTCCGGGACCACATTTAGTTTAGGGAGGACTTGAAGCAGAAGCTCGTGACTGACCGTGTCGAAGGCCTTGGTTAGGTCCACATATATGGCCCCGGCAATTGAGCCATGGTCGAGGGCTTCATGTAGGAATGAGGTGAGCTCTGTCAGAGCGGTGATGGTACTATGACAAGAGCGGAAACCATGCTGCTCCTGGCTAAGGAGCTTATGCTTGGATAGGTGTTCGGTTAACTGGTCAGAGACTATTCTTTCAAGGGCTTTGGAGAGAGGTGGAAGTATTGAGATGGGTCTGTAGTTGCTGGTGTTGGTGGGGTCTCCACCCTTCAGGATGGGCGTGATTATCGCTCTTTTCCAGGTAGAGGGGAACTGGCCTAGGCAGAGCGAGAGGTTAAGAATTTTAGTGAGGTGTGGTAGAGTGGCATCAAGGGAGAGCTCAGGAGTTTAAGATCAAGGAGTCATTGCTGTATCGTGTATGAGAGATGTCCCTGGAATATAGCGTTTTGCCTCGTGGAGGGTGATGACTCGGAGCAGGAAGGGGGTATTGGTAGGGCTCATGTTGGGGGAGTTAGGAGGATGTGGGTTAGATCCGAGAAGGCCGAGTTAAGAGCTTGGCGATAGTGGTATGATCTTGGGTGACCTCGCCATTAATAGTGAGTTGCGTGGGGATGGGGGAGCGGGTTTGCCACTAAGTTCCTTTATGTTATCCCAAAATTTTTCCCATCACCCCAGGTAGAGGTTAGGTGTGTTGGTAGTGGCTACTGCCGCAAGTTTCCATGTGCATTTGTTGCGGGCTCCTCTAGAGTTGTCTATCCTGGATGCTTTGGGAGTCTATGGCTTTGTGCCAGAGGTTATCTCTATGCTGGAGCAGGCTTAGTGGGGGGCGGGTGTGATCCAGGGGGTGGATCTGGATTTCACAACTAGCTTAGAAAAGGGGGCGTATAAATCACAGGCTTTGTTGAAGGTGGTCATAAAGTGATCCAGAGTGGAGTCAACTGACTGGGCAGTATAAATGGGGAGCCAGTTGCTGGTGGTTAGGTGGGCTTTAAGGTTCTTTAAACCACCCTGTTTGAGTCTACGTTGCCAGGAGATTTTAGGGGGTGCTGGGGCAACTTGCACGACCACCAGCAGGTAACTGGCAGTGGTCGCTGATTGCATCAGGGAGTACTGTAATTTCGAGAGATTTCCTGGCCGGTTGGTGAAGATGAGGTCCAGGAGGGTGGAGGCCCAGATCTGAAGTCCCTTCTGGTGGGGAGGCGACTAGTTCGGTGAGATCAAAGGCTCATGGCATCTTTGTAGCTGGAAGAGGCCAGATAACCAGTTTATATTGAAGTCCCCATAATGATGACTTCGCTAGTGTTGGGCAGATGGAGATGATTTGGAGAATGGAGTCGAATGCAGTTTTGATTTCTGGGGGATGTAGCCCGAGACGATGTGGAGTGTTTTGGAACCCAGGCAGAGTTTTATTGTGAGTACCTGGGCACCAGACAGATGCTGGTGTATGGACTTCAGTGGCATTGAGAGAGGATTTGACATAAATTGCACAGCCCCCGCCTCTCTTGCTGGGCCTATCTGCCCGGAAAAGAGCATAATTAGGGAGGGAGACCGCTTCACTGGGTATTTTGTCTGTGAGCCAGGTCTCGGAGAGTGCAAGTATGTCAGGGGCATGCTGAGCGATCCAGCCTTGGAGGGGTGTGTGTTTTTTGGGAAGGCTGCATATATTTAGGGTAGCGAGCCGCAGCCGCCCCTCCAGGCTTTTAGGGGGGATAATCTTGCTGGGTGGGCCAGGGTTGGGGTGGATGTTACCAGATACAAGGAGGAGTAGGAGGGTGTGCCGTAGGAGGGCCAGCAAACAGAGTTTTGATGAGAGACACTGTAACTGGTAGGCTGAGAGACGTTTTGCTTTGGAGGTGGGGATGGGAAGGCTAGGGGTAATACAGGAAAGTAGCTTAAGGGGAGAGAGGGGGGCATTAGGGAGGATAGGGAGGGTGGTGGGGGCAGGGGGTCGGGGGAAGACACTAGAGGTGCAGTGTATACCTGGTGTGCGAGTGTGGGTTAAGTTTAGCATGAGAAAAATAATGGCCACGGGTTCAGTTTGTCTGGTAAGGAGGCTCATGGGGTTGCAGAATCTGTGGGTACCTTTGATGGCTGAGGGGATGGTACAACAGTTATAATGGGAGGGGTTAGGTGCCACTAGGGGGGTGGGGTGAGCTGTGGGGACCAGGCAAGAAGGAGGATAGCAAGTAGTAAAGTGTTCATAGCAACTACGAGAGAGGGATAGGTGCTGCAGCGCCACTAGTGTGCAGTTTATATAACCTGCTGCTGGTAAAGTTGGCTGATAGGATATTTCAGCGAATCACCTGACCACACTTCCCTATAAATTGGAGAGCGAGCAAGGTGGTGGTGGGGGGTGGTGGGGGCGAGCATGGCATTCCAGCTTGAAGAGGGGCTAGTGTCGCTGAGAAGCTCTGGAAATTAATACAGTCCTGGCATGAGAGATGTTTTAAATTTGTATGCTGTTTGATATATTGTTCTGTTTTTACATTTAACATATTTTTATCCATTTTGAAGTAAACCTTTTATTCAAAAGACTGCCTGGGTGTTTGCAAGTTCTTTTTTTGCAATGTGACATATAGATGGTTAAGTTTGACAACTGTTCGAAAGTTGATGGTGTTTCTAAACTGGGAAAAGGTAAGAATATAACTAAGGTCTTTTTATAGAGTTTTAAGGGTTCATTTTGGATACCTGGTTAGGTGCCCTTAGCTGGAAGATATATTGCACCCCCTGAAGAGAATATTATCTGAGCCTGTACTTTTGGGTACACTAGCATAAAGTTCAGTTTGAATCTCCCCAGAACTTGAGATTAAAGGTGATTTGGACCCACAAGCAGACAGGAGGGTTACCCACTCTGTTACCCATTCACATTACTGCACTTGGAGGTTGGCACTGTGGGAGCAGAGGGCCTGACCTGCTGAGTGGATTTGTGCCAGATGATACTGCCCATTTTCACCTACTGTGACTTGGTCTATGATGCTGCCACTAAGTCCTCCCTGGCCAGACTGGAAACCCTCTTCAGTCCCTTCTGCTGCTTTTCCCTGGATGCCCCCCATTGCCCCTTTGCACTGTGATCTTTATTGTGCCCTATCCTTCCCATCTCTTACAAATAGGCGACTCTCCCACTGTGCTAAATTCACCTCCAAGTACTGGTTGGATGCACTCCCTTGCTAACTCACTTCCTCCTCCTTATAACACCCCCCACCATCCCATTCCCTTAGATCAACTGACTCCCATACTCTGGTCATTTTACCCTGTGCACACCCACCTCCTCAGCCCTTCTCCCCTTCCACCAATTGCTCCCCTTACTGGCTTCCCTTGATCTCTCACGGAATGTAAGGACCCTGAATGCTCTCCATGGGTCCCTTTACTGCCTCCCAAGGGGCTTGTATGTCTCATCTACTCCCTTCCCCACCATCTTAAAGGAGACTTTCTGGGACACTGCCTTATCCACTTTCTATGGTCCCCAGTCCCCTTGCAGGGTTCCTTGCATCCAGAAAAAGTCTCCAGGGGCATGACTCTTTCCCCTCCCCCACTTCACCGCTCCCTCCCTTTTCCCCATGTTTTTCATTTAAGCACTTGTTTACTTACTAATCCTGCACTTATTATTGTCCACTCTTTCTACATGGTATGAACATTACTGTCGTAACACTGTTTGTAACACCTGCCTTACAAATGTATGTTAATATTGATCTTGTAACTTGAATGTATAATATCTCATTTAAGTTGTACCCCTTCCCCCAGGTCACACCGGGAGACAAGCAACTTGTTGCTCAATGTGTCTTCTTGGTGAAACATTTCAATAAATAAATAAAGAGCTTGTGCAGGTATCTAGGTCCCTCTCAGTGTAGGGCTTTAAAGGTCAGTAAGCTGACCTTAAAGGTGATCTATCACTGAACTGGCAGCCAGTGCAGTCAGTGCAGCACAGGCATGACATGACTAGATTGAGACAGTCCCATTAACAGCCTGGCTGCCATATTCTGCACTAGCTGCAGGTAGCGGATATCAACCCCAGGTAGCCCTAGGTACAGGAAGTTACAGCAGTCACAGTGACAGAGACGAAAACAGTGGGGGGCTTCTAGTTTGCAATAGCTAGACATAGTAGCATATTAGAAAACAAGCAGGAAAGAGGGGAGGGTTGCTGGTGACCAGTTAGGATCAGCAGAGCCAGATTAGGAAAGGAATATCTAATCAGAGTGGGTGGGCTAAACAGTTCTTTTCTGCCAACAAATTCTATGTTTCTTTATGCTCAGGGACAACAGGTCACACTAGGAAGCTGGAGAGGGAGGCTGAGAGGAAATGTGAGGAAGTACTACTTCACAGAAAGGGAGGTTAATGCTTGGAACAGCCTCCCAGTGAAGGTGGTGGGGGCTGAAAAAGTCACAGGATTCAAGAAAGCATTGGATAGACACAAGAAAATCTTAGAAAAAGGCAAGTGGAGGGGTGCAAACCAGAGACTGAGTATGGTCTGCTGTGGCACTGTGGGTAGGCAAAATTAGAGCAGTCAAGGTAAGTCAAGAGGTCCTTATAGGGAAAATGATGGAATCACTTCTGAAGGAAAGAATTGTTGAGTACCTAGAGGCCAGTGGGGCACAGGACCCAAGGCAGCATGGATTCACGATGGGAAGGTCATATCAGATGAATCTAATAGATTTCTTTGACTGGGTGACCAAAGTAGTAGACCAGGGAGGAGCTGTGTACATGGCCTACCTGGATTTTAGCAAGGCATTTGATACAGTTCCACACAAAAGATTAATGCACAAGTTAGCCAGCCTTGGAGTGGGTTGCAAGATGGTAGCCTGGATAAAAAATTGGCTAGAAAACAGGACGCAAAGAATAGTAGTAAATGGAGTCCACAGTGAAGAAAGGAGGGTTACTAGCGGGGTACCGCATGGTTCAGTACTGGGACCGGTCCTTTTTAATGTCTTTATAAGCGAAATTGCAGAGGAACTGGAAGGAAAAGTATGTCTCTTTGCAGATGACACAAAGATCTGCAACAGGGCTGATACACAAAATGGAGTGGAAAGGATGAGAAGGGACTTGGCAAGAATGGAGGAACGGTCAAATGTATGGCAGCTCAGATTCAATGCAAAGAAGTGTAAGGTAATGCACCTGGGAAACAAAAACCCAGGGGAAGATAACACAATGGGGGATGAGATACTGACAACAGTAAAAATGGAAAGGGACCTGGGGATAATTGTATCAGATGACCTAAAGGTGGGCAAGCAATGTGAGAAGGCAGCAAGGAAGGCTGGGGGGATACTGGGATGCATAGGGAGAGGCATCAATAGTAGAAAATAGGAAGTTGTCATCCCTCTGTACAGACAGTTGATGAGACCCCACCTGGAGTACTGTGTGCAGTTCTAGAGTCCCCATCTCTGCAAAGACATAGACAGAGTGGAGGCTGTCTAGAGAAGGGAAACCAAAATGGTGCAGGGTCTGCACCAGAAGACATACGAAGAAAGATTAAAGGAGCTTAATATGTATACCCTTGAGGAAAGAAGGGAGAGAGGGGACATGATAGAAACTTTCAAGTACCTCAAGGGAATCAACAAAGTTCAAGAGGGTAGCATCTTTCAGAAAAGAGATGTACAAGAACAAGGAGGCACAATTTGAAGATAGAGGGGGGGATGGCTCAGAGGTAATGTGAGGAAGTATTTTTTTCATGGAAAGGGCTATGAATGCATGGAACAGCCTCCCTGAGGAGGTTGTGGAGTCGAGAACAGTGGAGGAATTCAAGAATGCATGGGACAGACATAAGGCAGTCCTAGTTGGGGGTAGGAGGAAGTAAGCTGTTGCTTAACTAGGATCTGCAGCTTATCTGTTAGGTAGGAAAATGGGCAGACTAGGAGGGCCAAGCGGTCCTTATCTGCTGTCAAATTCTATGTTTCTTATTTGCTGACAATGTCTATGTTTCTAGACACCTGCAACAAACTGCCAGTAGAAGTGGTGGAGACAAAAACAATGGGAGGCTTCAAGCATGCAGATCAATCCAAATCAGAAAGTGATGCATTAATACTTCGGAGTGTTGATTTCCTCAGTTTTTTATTTGGATTGATAGAAGTGTTATTTAATAGTACAGAATATTAGGTATATACGGACACATGTTGATACATGGAAATATTTGGATAGCAGCATCCCAACTACAGTGGGGGTCCATGTTACGTTTGGGTATTGACTGTGCAGAAACACTAGTTACTTGTTACAGACTTGCAGATAGATCATGTTTAAACAGTATAAGTTAGAATATTAATGAGTAATTTTGACTTATTGTACACTGGTTTTAAGAAATACATATCTGAATAGTACTTACAATGTATTAATGTGGGAACAGCTGGTTAATGCTTAATTTACACTAGGACGGGCTGTCTTTAAACCCACTGTTTTGCACAAATAGTTATTTTCTTATTCAGAAGACTTTTACCGTTATATACTATGTATTTTTTTCAGTTTAATTCATCTTATGATTTAAAATCATGGACATTTACTAATAAATGTACAGTTGCACAAATGTAGATTTTGTATGTTTTATGGCTGTTCTCAGGGAAGAAGCGTATCTATTCTGCAACATTTGACCTTCCCATACCTTTCTTTTGATGGAACTATGTTGCCTTTATATTGTCCTGTGCTGATATTTAAAAAGCAGTTTTGGCCAATGGGATTTTTAACAATTTTTTCTGTTTTTTTTTTTTTTAAAGTGTGATCTGGAATTTGAGATAGTGTATTCTTCCAAACTACTGTAACTGTTATTTTTCTGATGAAGTATTATTTGTAATCCGGAAGCTCAAGCACCTATTTTCTTTTGTAACATTTATGTTGGTCAAATAAAATGTATCAAATCATCTCTTTTTTTCTGGATCTTTTGTCACAAGGACCAATACAGCAACAAAACCAATTTTCTGTTCAAACCTTAAAGTGATTTTCCAGGTTTCTGAAATATAATTAATGTTAGTGTTGGCAGGACTCAAATTTCATACTGTTCCCCATAACTTTAACTTTCTGGACATTCATAATTCATTTTATGTATGACGACTGGCTATTTTCCCATTAGAGTTTATATTTATCTGCTACTTTTCCTGCTTCAAAGTCATAATCATCTATTTGTAATATCATTACCAGTTCCATGGCAACAATTTTAGAGGATTATGATTTCAATGCAGCACATTTAAATGTCATGAAACAGATTTTTTTGGGGGGAGGATTGAGGAGTTGTGTGGGTGAGTTCTCCAGATGCCAGCTCAAATTTGTTTTTCTGGACTCTGTAAAATCTCTTTAAATTACTCTGTTACAATTCCAATATGTTCAAATGACAGTTTATTACATAGTCAGGACACATCTGCATTATAAGCTAAAGCACCGCTGAAACAGTGGGGGGAAATAAAAGTATCCGGAGTTGAAGACCGTCACATAAATACAGTTATTTATTAGTAAGCCATGTTTGAGCTGGAAGCAGGAATAATGAGCAAACTTTATTTCCAGTGTAATACAGATAAGTGGGCTGTGGACTTCACTGCAGGAGTGTAGCTGTTCCTATGGGATTATGGGAGGTTGATTTAGCATTTGATTAGCAGGCTACCCTTGACTAAAACTCAAGAATTAACTGAAGGTCATGGCTATCAAGTGGTGAGGGAGTGGGAAATATTTTTCTCAGTTTTATTAACACATGTGGGGTCATCCCTGATAAACTTTTACAAAGTAACAAAGGTAACAATGGTAAGCACATGTTGATGTGTGTACTCATTTGTATTTTCTGTTATGTGTCTTTAGAATCCCAATATTAAAAAGATTTCACAAGGTAGAGATAATAAAAGGAAGATATGTTAAGGCAGATAACATAATACTGATGGATATGGATACTGTTTAGATATGAATACTCTAGATTTCAGACATTTTCCTAAAAAAAAGGACATGTACAGTTTATCTGATATTTAGGTCTTTATTCAGGGCTTATATGTGCACTGTTTGTGTAACATTCACTGGCTGAAGTTTGGCTGTTGTATAGGAACAGTTCAGAGCACAGTAAAGCTAATGTGTGTGTCAGCTTCTATGGATAAGGAGAAGGTGATGAGTGTTGTCCCATTAAGCTGAAACAGAGTAAGTAAACTTACCTCTCACTCCCATGATCTCATGAGTCTACATAGTCTATAACTGAGACACTCCCTACCCAGCAGAAACTTTGTTTCTTTGTTGTTGTTGTTGCAGCTGTTATTGCTTTTCAGCATCCTTTTTTCATGCAATAATTCCTGCTCTGTCCTGATGACCTGTCAATCTCCTTGGATGCTACAACAGCTTAGGTAGCTCTATGAATTGTGAGGATGAACTTCAGATGTGCTGATCTGCTTAGTGTAAATAGTGCATGCAACAACAATGGCTCAGAGAACAACATGGTATGAAGCCATCCGCACAAGCCATGTTTGCCCTCCCTTGATGCCATTACTAAGCTGGTGGAATCAGGGACTTTAGGCTATACAGCAAACACACTGAACTGTTCAGTAGAAGCTGTGCATGCACCAACCATAGCATGGAGAAAAATACAAGAAGACGGCAAAAATTAAAGCTGTGTTCAGTGCATGGCTTCGGTTGAATGCCACAATGCAGAAGAAAGAAAAAGTATTAGCTGGGTTCAACTACACAGCTTCACTTGCATTCAGCACTGCTAATCAAGTAGGATCTGGGCACTTACAGTGAATAGCAGTCTGAATTTACTTCAGTCACAAGCTTTCTGAGGGAACTGAATTTACAGGTTGCACTTGGGCCTAATGGTTAACACCAGCACCTGGCTGAATCTGCTAGGGGTGGGGTAGTAGCTACCTCTCCAAGGCAAAATGCTACATAATTAACAGCAGCACAGGACTGAGTCTGTTGTGGTGGGGAAGTAGCAGTGTCTATCATTCTAAGGCAAAATGTAGCTTGTGTAGCTCCAGGCTGAAATCTTCTTTGTGGTTATTCTGCTCACATGTGGTCTAGAAGTAGCTGCCACGGCTGGGCTCCCATCTTATAAGAATGGCTCTTCTAAGTAATAAGAGGACATTTCTTGTGAATGCAGTAGCCCTAAGACAGTGACCACAACTGCCTCAAATTAATCACCCTCCAGATACTATATTACCTCATGCCATGCAAGACATATAAAGTCAACAGAGTCCTTGGTTGCACAACATGGTGGAAGGAGCACCCAGTGTGATTAGCTGGTCCACTGTCCATGTGATATGGGGTGAAGGCACTTGGAGGAGTGGCTGATATCATCTAGGACATCTTTGACTCATTACATGTGATAGTGTCTTCATTGGACCACAGTTCCAGTAGAATGTTCAGTCTGGATACGGGTCAGTATGTCTCCTTAGACAAAAACAAATCCAGAGTGAGAGCAGACAGGGTGTTCAACAATGTGGGAGACCTAAATACTCTTAGAAAGTCAGCCTGTATCAAATTGCAGATGGAAGAGAAATGCCACAAGGAAGTAAAGATGCCAGACTACCTTAAGAGATGCAAGGAGCCCTGAACAGCCTTTCCAGTCTTTGATTCAGTCTTTGGCCAGATTGAGGTGACTGTAAAGTCTTCAGCATTGTTCTGCAGTGTGTCAGTACTCTCACTGGACCTTAGCTAACAAGACTCCTTCATATCTTTTAAGTTCTGGTACTCAGTCCCTATGGTCAAAGCCTCCATCAGTGTGGTTATCAAAAAGACACTGATACCTCTCCAGGTAAAGTGGCATTGACAATTAAGAAGATGTATTTAGTAGCAGGAACTTCAATGAAAGCAGACTTCACCTTGCAGTACATCTCAAGATCCTTGTGTTTTGGTTGGGGTCTCAATACTTTGGCATTCCCTGCGGTATGGAATCTTCTGCAGTACTGCCACTTCTAGCCAATGGGACAAGATTCTGATGGATGCATAATACAACTTGCTTCAACTATCAGCCAGGCCAGTAGCATAATCTGCCATGGCAAGCCTTCTCGCTATAACCTTGGTTGTCAGATTTTTCTTCCTAAGCATAATTTCTCAATATGCCTTCAAAACTGAATTTTGTCATTAGCTTAGAGGTTGAGTAGGTCATTAGCTGGTTTCTGAAACAACGCTGGCTTTGCCTTAGAACAGGAAGCAGTAGGGACATTACACCTTTAAAGAGATCAGGCAATACCATTCAGGCAGGAGGTTACACTTCAGTCTCTCTCTCTTTTCATGGGATCCCTCCCCACCCCTGGGGAGCCAAAATTGGCATCCTTTGCCAGATGGTGAGCACAGCCCACCACAAATTGGTGTTTTTTCATAGGTTGTTTCACAGTGATACTCCAGAAAGTTTTGATGTTTTTCACCTGTGGAATTCTCTTTCACTCCCCCAGTATCTCACAACCATGGAATACTTCCAGCAACGTGAAGGGTCACCAAAAACCTGCAATAGTAGGAACTATCAATTCAGGGCCTCCTTAGCACATCAAGGGACTCTATTCTATGTTTTCTTTATTGTCTCCATGAAGATGGGTGGGTTCAGAGCCATTTTATACCACAAAAGTCATAACAGGTGGATCCCCATGAACAACATAAAGATATAATCCCCTTTGTCAATCTTGGCAGTAGTCCAAAAGACTACTTCCTTTAATCCATCTCCAGGGTCCACTACTGGCACAGCCCCATAACTCCATCTCACTGCCAGTCTCTTCTCTTCTACATGGTAGAGCTTCTGTAAATTCCCAGTTCAAAGTTGTACCATACAGTCACGCAGCAGCTCCGCATATCTTCACCACAATTATGTCACTCCTGGGAGCTTTCCTATGGGCACAGGGGTTCCAGAATCACTTGTATTTGGACAACCTGCTTATTCAGCACCAGTTTTGGCCAAAGAGATATTTAGAGCACTCTCCAAAGCACTTGAACGAATAGTGGCAGACCAACTCTCTGATTACCTGGACAAATACAATCTACTCTGTAATCAACAGCACAGCTTTAGGAAAGGACATAGTACAACAACAGCCTTACTTGATTTCTCTGGAGAAGTCCACTCAGCCCTGGACAAAGGGTGCCAAACAGGTGCAGTCTTTATCGATCTTACAAAAGCTTTTGACACAGTCCATCATGGCCTACTTACCTCCCTACTTTCTAGCCTAGGCCTGGCCGAAGGTCCTTGTGCTTGGGTAAAAAGTTACCTGTCCAATCGGTCACAGGCTGTAAAAATCTCTAATGAACTCTCCGACTTCAAACCAGTTCTCTCTGGTGTACCACAGGGATCAATTCTTGGACCACCTCTTTAGCCTGTTCTAACTCCCTCCCAGATATCTGTCAGGAGAAAATAATCTTATACTGATGATGCTGTAATTTCTCTTCCCACAAGGATCCAAACTCCCTACGTAAAAGCCTGCAACTTGCTTTCTCTAGTGTTGAAAGGTGGTTCCTGGATAGTAAACTTGTGCTAAACCACAATAAAACAAAAGCCATGCTCTTCTCCAATCACCAAAACAAAAATAGCTATACTCCACTCACCATACAAACCTCTGTGGAATTACACTGGACCAAGTAAATACTTTCAAATACCTTTGCATCACTTTGACCAAGGGCTCACCTTTGTAACCCACATTGACAACACTGCGAAAACAGTGAACCAACGCTTGGAATACTATTCGTAACCGTCAATTTCTAAATCAAGCGGCATTGAGAATAGCTATACAGAGTTCCATAATCTCAATCATTGACTATGGCCTTATTATTTATGGCTCAGCTACCTCCACTGCTCTAAGGTATCTCAATCACTCTAAATAAGGCCTGCCGGCTCCTCACGGGGCTCAAAGACTGACTCACACATGTGATCTGTACTATGAATCAGGCTGGTTGAACCTATCAAATCGTCTTATTTATCTCTCCTGCACAATGGCAAAAAATCTATCTTGGGGCTGACTCCATTATGTATTCAAAACCTACTCCGACTGAATCTGGCTCACGACCCTCCACCAGATCTGAGCGCCAACTTTTCCTGGTTCGAGATGCCGGACTGCACAGGGACAAAGATCTTTCGCATACAGGGCCCGACATGGTTCAATGCGCTAGTCCACCTACTCTATCCTCAACCTCGCTTGAAGCTTTCAAATCCATGCTCTATACCCACCTTACCACCACTAGCAACTGTGACTGCGCTAGATAAAGACTACTACTCCTCATGTCTATCCTCACATCTGAGGCCTCTTCCTCCCTGACTAATGAACCCTCTGGTACCTCTACTAGTTCCTGTCTGCCACCCAAACTCACTCCCCCCCTTTTTTCCTGTCACCTCTCACTTACTCTCCCGCTCACCACCTTTCCCTCCTCTCTAGCCTCCTTTTGACGCCTAATGATCACCCTCTCCCTGGAAGTTTCCTTAACCTCGAAATTGTCTACTCGCTTGAACTTGTTATAGCTTGTTTTTCTATGAAACTTAAAAACGTTACTGCCTTAAACTGTTAATAGCAAATTTATGATGTAACTTTCCTGTCTGGTTTTACCTGTAATGTGTATCGTGCTTTGTTAAATGTTCTTTGTGATGTGGAACCTTTGTAAAAGAGCCCTGGCTCAAAGGTATTAATTCCTAGACTAATAAACTAAACTAAACTAGAGTGCAGTTAGTGATTCTCACTTTGAAGTCTCATGACTTGATCATCTACAACAGAAATAATGACCTCACACCATCCCAGTCCCTCAAAAACCACTGGCCATGGTGTATTGCCAAAGCAGCAGCACTAGTAATCTTAGCTGCCTCTCTGATCCATATGATGAGATCAGCAAGTGCCTCTCTATGAAGCAAACAGTCTGTGTTTGCAAAGATAGCAATAACACTTCAGGCTTCAGGTTTGCTGGAATTGACCTTGTGCAATCCATTCATAAGGGCTTCCTCAGAGTCACCATCTACAGGCTTGGACCCAAAGACATAATCATGGATGATCAAGGTCTCCTTGCCTCCCACAATTTGAGCCTCTTTCAAATGGTTGACCGTTCCTTTCACCATGAGTCTCAACTCAACAGTTGCAGGTTTCTCTCTAGTGGGGCAGCAGTCATGAGCACCCTATTAACATAGGGAATATGAATCCTCAAAGAATGTAAATCTCAATTAACATTCAGGAGAGGAGGGTAGTGTTCTCAGCCCTACTGGTGTTCAGAGAAAAACATCACAAGATGGTGCATCTAGTTCACCAGGACAATTCCATCAAAGTCACCTATTGGAAGAAAAAAGACAGCAAGAGGAACAACAATATAACTTATTATCCCCTTGCCCGCAGGATACATCTGGCAATGAGCTGTTCACTCAGTATGTTTCTCCTTGTGAAACTCTCTCCCTATATAAAAGACAAGACAAATGTTGGACTTCGTTTGATGCCTCATCTAACACAAAGTGTCTTGCCTACTCCAATTATGTAATCAGTGTAAGAAAACAACTTGCTCAGCTAAAACTTTGTTTTGCAAGAAGAAACTCATAGTGCCTGCTGGCCACCCATCCCGTTTCTGTGGGCACATCAAAGGACTTCTGGATGCTCCTTCTAAAACCTTGATAAAGGATATAATCATAAAGGTCATCCATTGTAACAACCAACTCACCATTGCAAGTGCCTTCAACACCCAGTTCTCGGATCTATCCTCTTCACTATGTGCGTTACCTCAGCCCCAAAGCATGCTCAAACATCACTCAGTTCTACCCACCCTGTCTTCTACTTGAAAATTGTCACCAGAATAGAAATCCACAAACTCTTTGGATCCCTTTCAGCTGTCGCAGGCCCAGGGTTAGATGGAGTTGAGCCTGGATTACTCAAGATAGGTTCACAGGTTCTTTCCCTTCCCATTTCCTACATCTTCAGTCTCTTCATTATATCTGGTAGGATCCCATCTGAGTGGAAAATTGCTAAGACTGTCCCAGTTCCCAAAAAAGGGAGACCCCAAAAATACCTTACACTACCATCTTATTGCGCTTCAGCCAGTCCTTAGTAAGTTACTAGAAAAGGTGGTAGCCTTTCAGCTTAGACTACCTAAAAACCCACCACTTCCTCATGCCTTGCCAGCATGGTTTCCACATAGGTAACAGCACCACAACCACCTTTATTAAGATTACTGATTATATTACAGCAGTTGTGGACAAAGGTGCTCTCACTGGAGCCATCTTCATCAATTTTTTGAAAACATTAAACCCAGTTGACCATACCCTTCTGTCCCAAAAACAAACTGACCTTGGTGTCTCCACCCCTGCCAATGCCTGGTCTTTTAACTACCTGTTCGACAGGCACTAATCTGTCAAATGCAAGGATGCCTCTTCAAGTCAGTTACTGATTATCTATGTCATTCCTTAGCAGGCTATCCTAGGCCCATTTTTCATCTGTTTTCATTTATAACCTCCCCTCTGTCTCCACCTCATGTTCAGTCATAATGTACACTGATGGCAATGTTCTATACCATAGCACCCAGAACCCCCCAACTCATCACTGCCAGAATTATGAAGGACTTCATCCATATCCAAAATGAATGGTGTACAATAACCTACAACTCAATGCCACCAAAACACAAGCTATGCTTTTTAGCTACAGGGCTTGTAGACAATTCTGCTACCACCTCCTGGACATCGAGTGTCTAAAGAATCCTACCCTCACCACAGTCAATGACTTCAAGTATTTAGGGGTTACCCTTGACCCAGCACTAGATTTCCAACTGCGCACATCAAACCAGTGCAAGTCCGCTAACTCCTGATTTGGGCTAGCCTACCTTCTTTGACATCTCCTTATCCCGAAAGCTGACTTAGCTATCACCCAAGGTATCCTACTCCCTTGCCTTCACAATGGTTCTCTCCTCTACAAATGCCTCCCTGTCTTACCTACATAAATGGGATGTCACATACAATAAACTATGCCATTTTGCCCTTTCCTTTCCATGCCTTACACACCATTGTTCCCTCTATTCTTCATTAGGGTAGCTATCCCCCTCTGCCTCCCACTCCTACACCCTTGTTTGTTTCATCTACTAACAAGTTAACAACTCAAGCCTAACACCTCAGCCCCCCAAATTCCTTTACTTCATGTTGCTCACCATCATACACCTTCAGATACTCAGATACCACCTCTCTCACTACCCCCAAATGCTCGACTAATATGGGTGACCAAGCTATTTCTTCATTTTCACCGAGACTTTCGAACTTCCTCCCCTCCAATGTCCATAATTTCCCTACCATATCAGCCTACTAATCTGACCGTAAGGCTCATCTAGCCTTATCCATGACCTGCACTTGTTTTTAACCTCTGTCTTGTTCTTGATTATGTAACAGATTTTGCTGGTACCCAAAATACAAGTTCCAGAGGCACCGGAGCTTGAACGGAGCTGCAGGATCCCATAGGGAGCTAATCCAATTCCTGACTGCACCTCCAAAACCCTTGAGGACCAGTCAGAGTCTTGGCCTCAGGTGTCCTTTGTTTCTTTTGTTTTTTTTGTGGATTCTTTTTCCCTCCGGTCACTGTCTGTGGAGCCTCTCTCAGGCATTCTGCCTACTCCTGCCCTGCCTGAAGTCCTCTTACCTGTGCCTCCTCTCTCCCCCTCCTCTAGCCACGATCAGTACCCACAGCCTAACCCCTCTGGGGTGGGACCAGCCCTCCTCTTTGGGTGCTCTCAAAAGTCAGCTCTGATGTGGCAGAGGACCCGGGCAGAGGAACCTGGAAGGTGAGACAGGAAGGACCTTGCTGTGAGCATGGGGGCAGGTGCTGTCGCCTACTCCGCAGACTGGGGTTTTCCCTATTCTGATGAGCTCTTCTCCCCTCCCTCCCATGTGTGTGCACATCCCAACGCATGGCACAGGGCAACCCTAGCCTGTGTTGGGCATGGCAGCCATGTGCTGCTCAGTGAGCTACAGCACTCCTGGTCTCTACTAGGAGCCACTGATGCGCAGAGTGATCCCTGACCTCCTCCCCAGGAAAGAAAGCAGTCCTGTGGGTGCTCAATCCTTTCCCGCCCCTGCCTTCCCCCAGTGCTCTCAGCTCACTCCCGAACTCTGGTTGCTGGTGTGGCACGAGGTGTGGCATTCAGTGCCACTGGGCCAGCTTCGGGTGTCCTTTGTGTGAGGAGATTTTTAAATCCTCACTGGCGCTGACTGCTGCTGCAAAAGATCACTGGGCAGGAGGTTTCTTAATTGAAGCTGGCAATCCTCCCACTGCAGGGAAAGGCTGCAGATGATCATGGGGCAGGGAGTTCCCTACCTTAAGCAGGAAACCCTCCCCCTATGCATAAAGAGGCTGCACAGGCAACAGAGCTTGAATAGAGCTCCAGACTCCTACAAGGAGCCAATACTATACCTGAGTGCTCCTCCCAGACCCTGGAGGACTAATCAGGGACTCGGCCTTGAGTTTCCTTTGTACAAGGGAATTTTTAAATCCCCACCAGCACTGACTGCTGCTGCAAAAGATCACTGGGAAGGGGTTTTCCTAACTGAAGCAAGAAATCCTCCCCTATACAGAAAGGCTGCATGCAATCGCTGGGCAGGGGTTCCCAGTCTAAAATGGGAAACCCTCCCCCTGCACAGAAAAAGGCTGCACAGGCAACAGAGCTGAAATGAAGCTGCAGGCTCCTACAAGGAGCCAACCCCATTCCTGACCATACCTTCCAGACCCCAGAGGAGCAATCAGGGCTTGGTCCTACATGTCCTTCAGCTTACTGCTGCTTCATAAGAAACAGAACACCAAGTGGTCCCAGTGATCTGGCCCTAGACAAAAAGGAATTCAAAGTCTGCCCACCAGTCAACCCAAAGAGGCAAATGGCAGCCAGACACTCTGCACTTCAGAAGGGAGGCATGGGAATGGTAAAGGAGTGAGTTTGGTGTCCAGGCTTAGCAAGAGGAAGCAGGAAACCCTGACGTTCTACCTGACAATTGAGGTAAGATTTTGCTAAACTCTTGTTGTAGCTCATACACCACAATGGAGTGAGGGGTGTCAGGTGATGCAAAAATTTGGAAACAGGTGCTACACCCTATCTAAGGTGGGGTAAAAAAGGGTATAAAGTAGGCAAAAAGTTAGGGATAGGTGAAACACCCTATCTAAAGTAGGAGCAAAAAGGGGTCAAAGTAAGAAAACAAAAACAGGCAGAATAGATAATAGTTATGCTGGGAGTAGTGAGTGCAGTGGCTCTGGGGTGGCAGTTTTCAGGGATACTTTCAGGAGGCTGTGGTGCTGCCCCATCTGTGTGCATCCTTTATGGGCTAAAGGCAGAGGTGTTGCTCATCTCCAGGCTGAGTTGGATATAATTTGGGGGCCTCCTTCATCACCCAGGGACCATCTAGTTTGCCACCGCTTAGTCAAAGGTTGCCAAGAAGAAGGGTTGACTGGACTATGGCAGGCTTGGGAAATGTGAGGGCGGTAAGTCAGAGGCACATCCCCAGATGGTACCACTGCACAATTCCTACACCACTCTGTTGGGTAAGGATTGACCAATGGGGGCACCTGAAGTAGTGACCATGGAAGATGTGGGGTTCTCCATAGTGGAGAACCTTAGGAGGGTGGCAGAGGACCCAGAGGAGTAGGAAGCAACTCCTGATATGGGTTTCCATTGTGAGGGGGCAGATTTGTGAACAGGAAGGAAGGGGAAGAGAGAGGTTAGATGCCTATCTGGTGATACAGCTCAGAGGGATGGAAAGTGAATCCTGAACATCGCCAGGGCAGCAGGACAGGAGGGGCAGCCAGATGTCATTATCCACTTATGGACTAATGACCTGGCTAGGGATGAGGTCAGGATAGCGTTGGAGGAGGTCATGGAGTTGGGAAGGGGTCTTAGGGAGGTAGCATACTCAGTGGCCTTTTCTGAGGTGTTGCCAGTCTATAACAGGGAGGAGGACATGTTACTCTGTACTAGGGGCTTCAACTCACAGTTGAAGGAGTGGTGCAGAGAGAAGGGGTTTGGCTTCATTTCGGACTGGTGTCCCACCTGGAGGGATAAAGGCCTATACAGGGGATATGGCCTACATCCATCTGGGAGGGGAACCACAGTCCTTAATTAATGCTTTAGGTGCTACATTGGCAAAAATTTAAACTAGTTAAGGAGGTTGGCAAAAGGAAGCAGAGAGTCATAAACCCCCCCCCCAACAAGCTGAAGTAGTCAGGAGAAATAACCCTAAGGGAAGGAAATCTCCAAGATTGCCTAACAACAAGAAAAATAAAATGGTAGAAATGAAGAGGAATAGGAATGAAGACAGTGGGAGTATGGAGAGTAGGCAAAAGGGAAAAATGGGCTGACAAGAAGGGTGGTAGCAGAATTTGGAAGGCCATGTGTGCAAAGACTCAAAGTCTGGGAAATAAAGTCTTGGATTTGATGGCCATTGTAGCAGAGGCTGATCTGGACATTGTTGCTATTACTGAGACATAGTACAACAAGAACCATGACTGGGATATAGCCATACCAGGCTATACTCTGTTCAGGAAGGACAGGGTGGGTACTGTAAGTGGAGGGAGGTGGCTCTTTAAGTGAGTGATAGTATTAAAGCAACAGAGATACAGGGAATACAGGGAGGGGCAGTGGTACTTTGGGTCACCCTAGAGATGTGGAACGGAGCCACTAGTCACTTTGACGTTATCTAAAAACCTGCAGCACAGGGGAGGAGGTAGATAAGTTTCTGGTGGAAGTCATCCAAAAGATGGCAAATAAGGCTGAGGTACTGCTGGTGGAGGAATTCAATCTCAATTTCAGCTCAGAGCAGGGACATCCTGGACTCCCTGCAGAAGGTGTTCTTCAGGCAACCAGTAAGAAAGCCCACTCATGAGGGGGCAATAGTGGACCTTGTATGCACCAATGGGGACAGTGTTGCAGATGTCATGGTAGGTGGCCACCTGGGAACCAGTGATCACCATATGGTCTGGTTCAATATAAGTACAGTGGCAGAATTGAACCACAAAAAGGCAAGGGTCCTTGACATCAGGAGGGCCGACTTTATAAAAATTAGGGAATGCCTCAGGGTTGTCCTGTCATGGGGGGTGGACTTGGGTGGAGTGGCAGTACATTGGACAAAACTAAAATGGGCCATAGTGAAGGTAAGTAAACATAAGCAAAAGCAAAAGGAAAAAGGGACCACTATGGTTCTCAAAAGAGGTGGCCAAAAATGGAAGGGCAAAAAAGTTAGCATTCATGAGGTACAAGTAGACACAGAGTGAGAAGGAGGATAGGGATGTGTATCAGGAGAAGCAGAGAGAGGTAGGGAAAGCAGTCAAGTGCTCAAAGGTGCAAATAGAGTAGAAAGTAGCCAAGGCAGCTAAGAAGAGGGACATGACATTTTTTAGGTATATAAAGGTATTGTAAGGATGAGGAAAGAAGGGGGACAGAGTGTGAAGGCGGACCAGAAAAAAGATGACATCCTGAACAAATACTTTTTTTCAGTGTTCATAGAGGAAGGGAAGGGCAAGGGACCACAGAAAAGTGATAGGAGCATCGCAGAAAGGAAGGTGGACACTAGTCCATTTACAGAGGAGATAGTTCTGAAAGAACTCACAAATCTGAACGTGAACAAGGCAATGAGGCCAGAGGGAATACATCCAAGTATATTGAAAGAGCTCAAAAAGGAGCTGGCTTCATGTTTGACAGTCTTATTCAACCACTCACTGGAGACAGGTGTGATTCTGGAGAACTGGAGGAGGGCAGATATAGTCCCATTTCAATAAAGTTGTAGCAAGGAGGAGGCTGGTAACTACAGGCTATTCAGCCTGATTTTGGTGGTGTGGAAGTTAATGGAATCACTACTGAAGGAAAGGATTGTGCAATATCTTGAATCCAGATGCTTACAGGATCCAAGACTGCATGGATTCACTGTGGGTAGGTCGTGTCAAACAAATCTGATAGATTGCTTTGATTGGGTGACCATGGAAATAGATCAGAGAGAAGCAGTGGATGTAGCCTATCTTGATTTTAGCAAGGCCTTTGACACCATACCATATTAGGCGATTTATAAGAAAAGCTGGGCAGACTGGGAGTGGGTCCAAAGATGGTGAACTGGGTAAGGTATTGGTTGGGGGATAGGAGAAATAGGGTGGTGGTAAATGGAGTTCACTTTGAGGAAGGGAGGGTGATCAGCAGGGTGCCTCAAGGAGCAGTACTGGGACTGATTCCCTTTAAAGAGCTCCTGATATTGCAGTGACAACTTTGAGAAAATTGAATATTTTGATACAATTTAACTTCTAATAATTTTTCCTGTAATTCTCACCCTTACTTCTTTCTTACTAAGGACATTTGCATGCAAACAGGATTGCTGCCATATCTGTTCTGGCTGCTTGCCTATACCTGACATCACAGTTCTGTTTATGACATTACAATTTGTTGCTTTTGGAAATAATTATGATTCCATAAACAGGGGTTTAGGGTGACAGGTGTAGGCAAGCTGAAAGAGCAGATAAAGTCTAAGGGACAGTAATCCTCTTTCATACAACTGTCCTCAGTAACACAGATAAAAGGGTAAAGAATGATAGAAAATATATGACATATAAACTGAAATGTGTCTATATCACATTTCTTTCAAATTTTTCAAATGGTGGCAGAGTCTCTTTAAAGTCTTTATTAGTGACATTGCAAATGGACTAAAAGGTAAGGCATGCCTTTTTTGCAAATGACAAAAAGATATGCAATAGGGTTAGATACTCTGGGTTTGTGTGGAAAACATGAATAGAGAACTAAGAAAGCTTGAGGAGTGGTAAAGAGTGTGCAACTATGTTTCAATGCAAAAAAGTGCAAAATCATGCACCTGGGGCACAGAAACCCAAGGGCAGAATACAAGATGTAGGGAGTGGTACTGACGACCACCAGACAGGATAGAGAGCTGGGGGTAATGATATCAGATAATCTAAAGGTGACCAAACAGTGTGACAAGGCAGTGGGGAGAGCTAGTGGGATGCTAGGTTGCATAGGAAGGGGAGTCACCAGCAGAAGGTGGGAGGTGGTGATACTGCTGTATAAATCTTTGGTGAGACCTCACCTAGAGTATTGCATCCAGTTTTGGAGACCACATCTCTGAAAGGACATAGACAGAATAGAGGTGGTCCAGAGGCAGGCAACTAAAATGTTGCAGGGTCTGCATCACAAGCCCTATGAGAAGAGACTAAAGGATCTCAATATGTACACCCTGGAGGAAAGGAGAGAGAGGGAGGATATGATAGAGACTTTCAGAATACCTCATGGGTATAGGTAAGGTACAAGAGGGAGGCATTTTCTTTCAGAAAAAAAGGGCTCAAGAACAAGGGTTCATGCTATGAAGCCTCCCAGCAGAGGTGGTGGGGGCAAAACTTGCCAGTTCAAAGAATGCATGGGATCAACATAAGGGAACCTAAGTGGATAGGAAGGATAGGGTAAAGCCAGAGATCAAGCAGGATCTGCAGTACTGCAGTAGGTAGGGAAAATGGGCAGACTAGGTCGGCCAAGAGGTCCTTATTTGCTGTCAAATTCTATGTTTCTGTTTCTATATACAGATAGAAATATTTCATCTTATGTGGGCAGTTTCCTTAATACGTGTATAGATGCTCCCCATTCTATGGGGAAGTGAATAGCTGAATAGCGTATTGACCTGTCAATGTCTCTAATCTTATATTAGTTAATAGTTTATTTCATTCTTGTACTCATTTATGAAAGGTAGGTACAGGGATGAAGAAACACACTACAAAGTTTAATTTAAAATATAAATGAAAGCATGGTTTGAGTAGCAAAACTCCACTATAATAGTCTTACTGCTAGAGGTTGTGATGTGTTAAATCATGGAAATTACTCACCTAACACCAAATGGTGCTTTCCCTGATGATGTCTGAGCTGAGCTCAAGTCCTGTAGTCACTTCTGTGACCCACCAACACAGATATACCTTGGACTTAGTCTTCTCACTGGGCTTGAGACTAAAACCCTCTGGATTGATTTGGTCAGTTGGTCAGATCACTTCACAGTAAAATTCACCCTCGGAGCCCCCTTGTAATATGCTTCCTGTAGAGACTGTCCATTATTGACCTTTAAAGTGATTGTCCCCAAAAGGACTCCAGGCAGTTATGGACCTCTCGGGTATGATTGCTGCTTGTGAAACAGGATCAGAGAGAGAGGTTTTACCCTATAATTGGTCCATTACCTTGGACTTCGATACAGTCAGCTTCGGGCTTCACACAAGATCCCTGTGGTTCGACAGGGAGCTCAAATAGATGAAGTCTAGGAGTCTGAGGTTGGAGCACTGCTGGAGAAGATCAAGGATTAATGAGGACAAACTGGCTTTGAGGACTCACTATGGTGAATATCAAAGGGCAATCTCCCATAAGAAGGCATCATTTTTGACAAAGGAGATTGCAGCAGGGAAGAACAGACCAGCTCAGCTGTTCCAGACAGTAGACTGCTACTCCACCCTGCCTGTCTGCAGCTGGTTAGAGCAAATTCATCAGCTATGTGAGGAAAGTTCACTCACTTCTTCTCTGGCAAAGTGTCTTCTGTTTGGGCTGGCATTTACCCATCCAGGCTGTTGTGGCCTGGCAGAGGTGAGATCATTGTCAACAGGTGCATTTCACCTGTCTGTGAAGGGTTTAGGTCAGTTTCGGTGAAAGACATTTGTGGGGTGATTTATGAGCAGAGGGCCACCTTTTGAGAACTATACTCAGGCCCAGCATGTCTTCTGGTAATCTGTGAAGGGTTTTTGGGTACAGTGTTCACCAAGCTAGTCGAGTGCTCCCTCTTATAGGGGTCTTTTCTGAGCACATTGAAAGATGCACTGGTAAGGCCTCTCCTGAAGAAACCATCATTAGACCCAGACTGCTTAATTAATTTTAGATCTGTCTCTACCCTTCCTTTCTGTGAAAGGTTATTAAGAAGATGTTGACTCTGAAGCTTGTGGGACTCCTCACAAAGTCTGAAGTCTATAAGCCTCTCCATTCTGGATTTAAGTCAAGGCACATTATGGAAACTGCATTTGCAGGGTACATAATGACCTTCTCAGGGTGAGAGATAGAGGGGAATGGTCAGTGTTTGTTCTACTCTGTCTATTAATTTTGACACAATGGACTGTGGTTGTGGGCAGTTGTTGGACCACCTTAGGGAATATGGTTGACTCACAGGCACTGTCATCAGCTGATTTGAGTCCTTCCTTAACGAGAGGATGCAGAGGATGGTGATGGAGAATTTCTCCTCACTCACAAAGCCCCTGCTCTGTGGGGTACCCCAAGGTTTGGTCCTCTCACCTATATTGTCTATAGCATATATGCTGACCCTAGGAGGGATCTTTAGATGGTGCAGAATGGTTTTCACTGCTATGCAGATAATACCCTATGTAAAGTATCTGTCATTTGCACCCAGGATGCCTGATGAGGTGGAAGTTCTAAATTTGTTCTTGGCTGAGATTCAGGACTGGATATCATTAAGTTGCTAAGACCCAACCTAGATAAGGTGGAGATACTAGTGACTGAGCCTGCTCATTGATGTGGTGTGGAGGCTACCAAGAGGTGATTGTCCTTGTGTTTGGTCCCACCAGGTCAGTAGCCTCTGTGAAGGGAATAATCTGGGGGTCATTCTGGATGACAGGCTGACACTTAAGGCTTAGGTGTTGTCAGTAGTCTGGAACTGCCTTTACCATGCCTTGAATAAATCATTGATCCCCAACTGGAAGACTTGCAATTCTAGTACATGCATTTGTGACTTACACACTCGACTACTATAATGGTCTTTACCTCTGGGTATGGGGGAGTTTCTTACATTGCCTGCAGCTGGCACAGAACACAGTCACCAGCTTACTGATAGGACTTCTAAGGTCATGTCATGTGACCCTGGTCCTGCATGACCTGCACTAGCCACCAGCGAAGTGGACCATCACCTTCAAAGTTGGTTTTCTGACCCAAAAAGTTCTATACGGACAGGGTCCTGGTTACCTTAGGCAGCTGCTGACTCCTCCATCCCACTCTGCTGCTTGGAGGTGGGCCTTCTAGCAGTTCACAGACAGGTCAGAAGTTATCTGGAGAGTTCATCTTTGAGGTAGTTGGCCCAGCCCTGTGGAACATGTTTTCAAGATCCTTGTGGGAGGTCCCCATTTGGAGGCCTTTAAGATGGAGCAAAGGTCCTACTTTTTTAGGGAGATTGTCAGATTAGTTTCCGAATCAGGCTGCCAGAATTTAAATAATTTTAATTACTACTGTAGTTATTTTTACCCATAAGTTATTTATTAAGCTGCTTCGTACATTGTTTAGAACTTTCTTTTATGATGTTCATGTCTTTAAAGTACTCTGAGCCCCTAGGAATGGATGCAAAACAAATAAAGCTGCTACTACTACTGCTAAGTTGTTATATGTCCTCCACCACCTCCTCGTCCAGCAGCAACAGAAACAGCCCAGAGTAACAGGCTGGCTCACTCCTCAGACTTCCTCCACCCACCTCCTGTTCAGGAACAGTCAAGAGTAACAGGTATCCAGCCACAGAGCTCAGCATTTCTCTGCACAGTCGGCAGACTGTTAGCCCCTCACTGCTTTGTGGCGACTGTCCCGCCCAGTCCTTTGTGTTATTGGTCACATGACTGAGTTGGCTCTGGTACTAACACCCCATTTCCCCACTTGCATCTTATTGCTGCTGGCCACTAGGAGTCACTGCTTGAGCTATCCAACTCCTTCCTTTCCATTTCCTATCCTTCCACATCGAAGCCAGCCAAGGCCTAAAACTGTCCCTGCCACCTAGTGTTCATTTCCGGAACTACCTAATCTCTCACCTCTTTCAATGTTAGCCACTAGCAGGGATTCAAACTCACAACCCCCTGCACCAGAGTCTGCACCACTAACCACTTTGCTATCCTGGTGCCATAGTTAATAATATTTTTTCATACAGTAGTTTTAACTTAAACAAGTTCCAAACCATGAGGTTACCATAGCAGGACAATTTTGTTTCTGACTCTTAACTTCCTTTAGCTTTTCTGTACCTTATCCCCTCTCTCCTTGCCTCTGCTCTCTCCTGCATTCACACTTGCTATCTTTTCTTGTCTTCTGCTAAAGCTGTATTCACTGTCTCCACTCTGGTCTCTCATCTCTTCGCTGGTCTCTCATCCCTCTTACCTCTCCCTCTTAGCCTCTCCTTCCATGGCTGCTAACTACTTACTGTTTCCCCTCTCCTTCATTCTGCTCTTTTCTTGCAGTCCTCCTCACACAAAGAATCTTGTCTCCTTCCACCACTTCTGGTCTCTGCCTGTCTTTACTCCTCAACCCCTCCCTCCCCCTTTTCCAGCCCCCATCCTCCAGCTCATGTCTCCCACTCCTCCTTTTCTTCCTGAGCCTCTCCCCCACCTCCACTGTTCACTTCTTCCCCCTCCCTACACCTACACTGCTTCCTCTCCCACTCCCCTATTTCTTGCTTCTTACCCATCCTCTACTACACCTTCACCTTCCCTTCTGTTTCTCATGGAACCTGTGTTGTCTCATTGTCTGCATTACTAAACTCTCCTGCCTCCACAAGAATAATCCCTGTTTCCTTAACACCAAGTGCACCAGAACCATCCTTCTCCTCCTCCTCTCAGGGATGGAAAAGTCAAACCCCATCCGTTCCAACTTGTCTCTCCATTCTGGCTTCAATGGGTGAGTAGCCATAAGCGTAAGTGACTTTGGCAAGAGTAATAAATATACTAACATCATCCACCTCAATGTGCAAAGCCTCCTTGCCAAGAAGGATGCCTTCCAGCCTTGGGTCAAAGTCAATAATTTCAACATTATTGCACTCTCTGAGACCTGGCTCATGGATAACATTTAATGTGGGGAAGTTGAGCTTGATGGCTCCATCTGTCTTAGGAAAGACAGGTCTGGGAGAAAAGGTGGGGGCTGCATATTCTATGTGGCTAAAAAGTTTTCTTTCACGGAATTCTGTCCTGACATTAACTCCTCTAAGCTCGAGTCCCTCTACATCCACCTTCTCTTAGGTGATAACAAAACTCTTACTATTACCACGGCTTATCTCCCACCCTGTACCCTCTCTTCCAACCTTGATTCCCTTCTTTGCATCAAAAATACCCTCTCCCTTAACAGAGAATGGATTCTACTTGGGGGCTTTAACACAAACTGGTCCTCTTGATACTCTGGTCATGCCAAATCTGTCATCTCAGACCTTGGGCTAAACAAAATCATATTCTCCCCTACTAGGACTAACTATAAAACTGGCTCCTAGTCAGTGATTGACTGGATCATTGTCTCCAACTCTGCCAGAATCTTCATTTCCAGGACACTACCCAACTGCCTTAGTGACCACTGTGGCACCTTTTGCCATTGGTCCGCACATTGCCCGAAACCCCCTCCCAACTTCTTCTACTTGATGTTGTGTTATGGATAGTGCCGTAACTGAAATTACTAGGGCCTTTTATCAGGTTGACTTGTCTTTTACTGCATCCATGGCAATATAGATGCTTTTTGTTTGACCAGTTCTCATCTAGCTTTACTGGGGTCTATGAAAAATTCTCTCACCTTAAAAAAATTTGGGTCCGAGGTCCCATCAGCAAATGGATCATCCCCAACATCCTCAATCTAATGAGGGAGAGGGACAGGGCCTGGACCAATCACAGGAAACATGGTGACCCTGATCGTTTCACTTTATACAAAACCCTTCATTACAAGTGCAAGGCTGCTGTAAGGTCACCTAAGGTTGATTTTATCCACAACACCAATCTCAGGCAACTCTGGGGCACCCTGAAGAATCTTCCTGGAAAGGTCAGGAAAGCTGAACCCATCACCCTCAGTCATGGCAATCAGCTTACTTGTGAGCTCTCTTCTGTTGCCAACTTGTTTAAAATGTTTTCAGGGACTTTGATAAATACAAACCTTCACACCCTTACCCCACCAAGTTTCCATCAAATCATCCTCCCCAGTCCCCTCAACTCACCTAGGGACTGTACCAAATTTCTAATTTTGGGCCCTGATACTCACTGACACTATTGATAATACGCTCCAATAACCCCCATCCCAGTAAAGGAGCAGATGGGATTGATTACAAACTCCTTAAATTCACCATTGCCCCCCCTTGCGGTTCTGCTCACTAACATCTTTAACCTCTCTCTCTGCACTGGCTCCTTTCCCCAGATCTGGAAAACTGCCATTCTCAAATCCCTGTTCAAATCTGGGTCCAGAACCAAGGTTGGTAACTATAGGCTTATCTCCCTCCTGCCCCCTCTCCAAGATTCTGGAGAAGGTGGTCCACTCCCAAGTCACTTCCTTTCTCAACAGCTACAACATTCTTTCTGATGCCCAACATAGTTTCAGAGCTGCCCACAGTATGGAGACATCCCTAGTCAAGTTTACTGGGGACATTTATGAAGCCATTGACATTGGCCTATACACGGGCTCAGTTTTCATGAACCTGACTAAGGACTTCCACCTTGTCAACCACAAACTTCTCCTGTCCAGAATTACTGACCTCCACTTCTCTTCAAATGTTCTAAATTGGTTTTGGAGTTATCTCACTTACAGATCCCAGATAGCCAACATTGATGGGCACGCCTGCTCAGAATGCCCACTTAAATACAGTGTACCTCAGGGCTCCATCTTGGGCCCCCTCCTCTTCACATTCCTCATTAGCAAACTCCCTAAAGTCTGTTCCAACACTAAAATTGTTCTCTACGCTGATGATGCAACACTGTATTGCAGCAATATAAACCCAGATGTTATGCTCTTATGCCTGCAGATAGACTACCTGAAGCTTCACAGCTAGTTCTCCAAAAAAAAGCATGGTCCTTAACTCAAAGAAAACTAAATATATGTTTTTCTCTGGCCTCAGGAAAACATGCAACCCCATCTTAACCTCTCAGGCAACCTCAGGAATAACATCAAACTGGTATCTGAATTTAAATACCTAGGTATCCTTCTTGACCCCCATCTGCCTTTCAGCTTCCACATCTCTAATGTGATCAGCAAGATCCACTCGAGGTTAGGGCTTCTCTACAGGATCCACAAGTTCCTAATACCCAACTCAAGACTTAACTTGCTAACTGCCTTCTCCTACCCCTCTTGACTTACAGTTCCATCATCTACACTCCGCCCATACATTCTCAGCTCTTTTGCAAACTCAGATCCAGCTACAATAATATAATCCGCTTCATCACTGGTCTCCCCTGAAGAATGCACTACTGCACCCTATACAAAGCACTTGACTGGCTCCCCCTTGAGGGACTTTTCACCCAAAAATGTTTGTCCTTCCTCCACAAAATTCTGTTGGACAACCTTCCACCCAGCGTGACTCCATGTTCCCCAAGATTGCTCATGTCCGCCGGACTAGAGATGCCTCCAGTCACATATTTCAAATTCCTTTTGTCCACACCTCTCTTGCTCAAAATTCCCTCGCCTATAAGGTCACAAAGCTCTACAACCAGCTCCCTCCTACACTCTTGCCTGCAACTCTACCCACGCTTTTCAAAGATCCCTTAAGAGTCATCTCCTTACAAAGCTCTCTTGCACTTGTGCCAACTCTTCCTGCAATAACTAACTTTTGATCTCCTTCAACCTCCCATTTACCCCCGAACCCTGATCACTTATTTAATCTTGGAACTGCTGATAATTACTGTACCCTGCTCCTCTGATCCCAATGTCCACTGTGGAATTCCAGTATACCTGATGCTATCAGTGACTGCTTTTACTCATGTATGCATTTATGTAACTTTTCTGTAATCTTCTCCTCATAACTTGTTGCCTATTCCATTGTATATTTTGCTATTCACTACTTGTATATACTATGTGCTATGAATATTGCTTATTTTTGTATCTTTTGTATCTTAGTAACCTTTTGTAAAACTGCACATTTGCAAAAACTGTCATTTTTGCTCACATACTTTTTCTAGTATAAAATAAACTTGATTGATTGATATGGACTAATCTAAAAGTGAACCTATTGCCAGCTTAGTATAATTGCCATTAGTGTTGGAGAATTAAGGTGGGATAGCATTTCTTACATTAAGATTCCCTTTAAACAATCTACTGTATGAAAACTTGTAGTTTTTTGCCAACCACCTGGACCACCTGACGTATGGTATCCAGTTTGGGAGCCCCCACCCTAGAAAGGACATAGACAGGGTGGAGGCAGGCAGAGGAGGGAAAATAAAATGGTGCTGAGGCTGCATGAAAAGCTCTACAAGGAGAGACTGAGGGATATCAGCATGTACACCCAGTAAGAGAGGAGAGTGAGAGGTGACATGATAGAGATATATAAAGCACCTCATTGGGTTGAACAGGGTGCAGGAAATAAGTCTTTTTTCAAATGAGTAGAATCACCAGGACCAGTGGGCATGCAGTGAAGCTGGAGGGAGTTAGGAGATGTGAGAAAATGTTTCTTTACTGAAAAGATGGAGGCAGTACAAAGAATGGCAACCACAATGGTGCAGGGCCTGCATCAGAAGCCCTCGAAGATGGCATAAGGAATTAAACATGTACTCCCTGAAAGAAAGGAAGGAAAGGGGCTAAGATAGAAACATTCAAATACTTCACAGGTATAAACAAGGCTTAGGAAGTGAGCATTTTCCAGAGAAAAATATTTCATTTATTTTATTTCAACTTTGGTAATCAGTTAAGTGCACTGGCAACAATTGCCTTTTTCAGGCATGACCCCGGTGCAGTTGCACAGACATAGAAAAATAACATATTTACAGAGTTTGAGTACATATGATAACTTACCATAACTGATATAAACCAAATGCTCAAAGGCAATACAAATAGTGCAGGTAGTATATGAAGGCATACAGTGTAACTGCAGTGCAGTGTGGGTTACACTATTTTAAAGCAGCCAGTATGGAGGGAATACAGAAGAAATAGTTGGCTAAAAACAATTACAGACATTGAGCCTGATTCTCAAAAGGTTACATCTGGCTTAACTTGACTTGCACCAAAAAGAAAATGGTGCAAGTAACAAGTTACACCAGCAATTGTGACGTACAGTATTCTGCAAAGCAGCCTGCTACATGCCACAGGCTGCTTGCGCCAAAGTGCACTTATGTTACCAGTTATGCCTTAAACCTCCTGCAACATGATGCTAGGGGGTTTACGGCAGCATTTGTGCCCTATTCTGGAAGTGCAGCAACAAAGTCCCCCAGGGCGCTATCCTCCAACAGCCCCTGTGGGAAAACTGTCAACATAAGTTACACCAGCATATAGTTGACGTAACTGTACTTATGCCCCCGGAGGTTGCCTGCATGTGCAGGCCGCCCATACCTCTAGTGGTATGCCACCCCCAACACAGCCCTGGCTCCAAAACACAAAAGCCCCACAGGGCTAAATCTGACCCCCATGCCTGACCCAGAAACAGCATAGTAATGCCCATGGGCTAACCATGCCCCCATACCAAAAAGCCCCATAGGGCTGGAGCATGCGCCTGACTCCCAGTACATGTAATATAGCCCTGCAGGGCTGCAGCATGCCCCTGATCCCCAGTACATGTAAAATAGCCCCAGAGGACTGCCACATGGGAGGCAGTATAGTGCAGTGGTTTAAGGCTCTGAGCTGCAAATCTGGTGACATCCAGCAGACCAGACCTGGGTTTGAATCCCACAGCTTCCACTTGCATAATGTGTGACCCTGAGCAAGTCACTTAACTTCCCTGTGCTCCCAGGCTGTGCCTGTAAAATAGTTTTCAGCTTAGTGTGTCTCACCTGATTAAATAACTAAACAAAAACAAAACAAACATGCCCCCAACCCCAAGTACCATAAAGGATACCCGCACCCCACAAGCTGCAAAATTCCCCCCTCCCCAATCCACTAAATTGTAGCCATTTACTAAGTTCCAAGCATCCCTGGTAGTCTAGTGGCCCACTCCTCCCACTCAGCAGCACCCGACCACCTGCTTCCCCACCCATGACCTGTTTTAGGCGAGTGACCGGCAAAGCCCACCTCTCACCACCGTGGCCAGCTGCTGACTGAACACTGCATGAGCACGTACTGTACATACCATATGAATGTATAGTATGCGCTCCTGCATTGTTCAGTTGGTGGCTGGCCTCAGTGGTGAGAGGCGGGCTGTGACAGTCACTGGCCTAAAACAAGTTGTAGGGGGAGTGGGTGGTTGGGTGCTGCTGGGTGGAGGGATAGCCCACTAGACTACCAGGGATACTCGGGACTTGATGAATGGCTGCAATTTTGAATTGGGGATGGGAAGGTGAGGATTTTCACAACTTGAGAGTCTGCGGTTTCCTTTATTGTACTTGGGGTTGGGGGCATGTGGCAGCCTGTGGGGGCTATTTTGTGTACTGGGGGCCAGGGCATATGGCAGCCCTGTGGGGCTTTATGGACAGGGGTATCCGAGCATGGGGGGCCCCTTGTGCCCTTCGCACCCAGGGTTGCAGCTCATGGCAAACCGTTCAGGTATGTCCTTTGTTTGGCACACCTGTGGGTTTGTCACAAGTTGCAGAACTTAGTCACCGGGACCCTGCTCCTTATATAATTGGGCACAGGGTCTGCAGTGCAACTGCACCCCTCGCATGTCGCAACTTGTGACAGGTGTAGGGGTGCTTATAGAATCAGGCCCTTTAGGTGTAGAGTAATGTTCTTTTAGCATCATAGTGAAAGCTAAGATTGTTGTTATCTTTTTAACTGAGGGGGTACTCAGTTCCAAACTGTGGAGGCTCGATAGCAACATGCCGTCTGAAGCTTGTGTGGAACAGTGTAGTAGTAGTAGTAGTAGTAACAGAGGGATAGTGATGTTGCTTTTTAAAGTGGAGTGAGAGGAGGGCATATCAATGAATATGATCTTCTAAACTAAAAAAGGGGGAGCACTTGTATGGATGATTTTTCTGGGGAATCTGGCCAATGTGAGGCTAGTTTTGAGTTCAGAGAGTAGCCAGTTTAATGAATGTAGTGAGGTACAATGGTGTATTTTACTAGTGCTGCTGGACGTGAAGTTTGCAATTTTGTAGTAAAGTGCAGACTTTTCTGCAGCACTATTTTGTTGGCAGTGTTGATGATCAGAGAACCATAATTCAAAGTGGGAGTAACTTTGCTTAGGCAGTTTTGATCCTTGTTGTAGCAGGTGCTAGAATCATATGGATTCTGTACAGGGAGCTTAGCTTTTGATGAAGAAGGCTGGAGGTGTTTTGAATATGGGTATCAACGGTCATAGAAGGGTCTAGGTAGACACCCAAGTATTTGAAGGAACTGACCTTTTCTAGACAGATTCTATTGTCTGCCTTGATGCAAACATAGGAGACATTTTTATCAGGTTGTGGCTGGTTCCAAAAAGCATGGATTGGGTTTTTGGGAGGTTAAGCACCTTTTTGCTTTCCAAACCATTCCTGAAGTTTGTTGAAACTGTTGCCCAGTATATGGTTGATTATATTAATATTGTTGTTGTGGGTATACGGGGCCACGTCATCTGCATAGAGAAGGGTTTGCTCCAGATTGCAGATCGTTGGCAGATTGTTAATAAAGATGGAGAACAGGAGGGGCCCCAGAATAGAGCCTTTAGGGACCCCACTGTAGATTATGTTCATATCAGATGTTTCATTGCTGACCTTTACTGTCTGCTTCCTATTGCTGAGGTAGTCTTTAAATCAGGCTAGTGTTGGGGGTTCGAGACCTAGACCATGAAACCCAAAGTTTAGAACATTGTGGTCAACCAACTCAAAGGCCTTGATCAGATCCACAAATTTGGCACCTGTTGCCAGGCCTCTGTCCATTGCATGGTAGATGGTATAAGTGAATACATTCAGGTCTGTGTCAGTGCCATTTCATTTTCTGAATCCATATTGTTCAGCACAGATTGGGTTATGCTGCTGAAGATACTTAGTTGAATGTGCATGATTTTCTCCTGCATTTTGCCTAATACTGAGAGGATTGTTGTTACTTGGGAGCTATGTGATGGTCAGCAAGACTAAGCAATTTAGGAATCAGTCCATATAAGCTGGCAGATTTGTCAGTTTTTAGAGAGATAAATAATTTAAAAACTTTATGACATGTGACCTTTTACGACTGTGGGAGCCTACAGGAGTTTACATACAAAAGGAGTGATGTCATGTTTTCTGCCCGTGGAACTGACTGAAGGTGTAAATAGTTCCTTCTGCCTTACCATCCTCCAAGAAATGTTTTCCACCCTCAAATAAATATGCTTTCATGTTACTCAATGGTTGCAGGGTACTACTTTCTTTCTTAAATGGGTGGTACAAGAACTGGAACCTGAGTAGTGAGAGGAAACATTGTTTTTTGGGGGGAAGTAAGATCCAACACCCTTCCACCCAAGAAGCTCCTAAAGATCCAGCCCACCTTTTTTTTATTCATGTGGGAGGGGCATGAGGTGGATCTATTATGTTGAAATACGATTCACTAGTTTGGGAGCTGGACCTAGGAACACAAGAAATCTGTGGAATCCCTGCATTTTTTAAGGAGTATGAGAACAGAAAATACTTAATGCCTTCAAACTGACTTAAAAACCCTTGGAACAAATGATTATCAGAGTCACCTGGTGTCTCAAAGGGAAAGACTAAGTGTCTGAAACTACTAATAATTCACCTTCAATGGAAAATAGACAGTTTTCAGGTATTTCTGAAACATTTACGTACTAAAATGGGCACAGTACTTGGTAAATGCAGTCTGTGATGAAATGTATTTTTTCTTTTTAAGTTTGAGATGTGGAGTTGACTTGCAGATGTTAAAAATACCAGTTGCAATTAGCAACTCATTTTAGAAACTAAATTCTGTTTTTTTTCTTCTCCTATTTACTTTTTTCCTAGCTCAGTTTATAACGGAGTTGACATTGTAACATTCCTCCCGAGTTAATTACTCCTTGGCACCTGTAATTACAGTTTTTATGACTGTGTCCCTGGAACTTTCTACATGACAAGTTCCCATAGGCACCTCACAGCACCTCATTAAGCAATTTGACAACACCATCTTTGCTGGACACTGCATAATAAGAGACTCAACCTTGCATTTTTCCAAATAATATACCAACTTCATTCTCAGGCAGACAGTTCTGGGGGTCCACACTGGACTTCAGTTGTTTGTTTGATATTGGTCACAACCAGGCGCCCCTCTAAAAATAATTAAATAAATTTATAAAGCCAGGGTTGAGCAGATCACACATTGAATTGGTTTATGATTAGGGGAAAGCTGTGATCACTTTCCTAGTGATTTGCTCCCAGCCACACCTTGCAGACTGCACTTTATAAATGTGAGACAAGGAAGCTGGAGTAATGTCTTTACAAACAGAGAATGAAACAGCTGGACTCTAACTCAGACCAGCAAGGTACTTTTTACATTATTTAAAGTGCAGGACCAAACCAATTGAGGCCACTTTGACATAGTGGTTTGGCATGTTCACATTTTGGCCAAAGTTTGATAACTAAGAGCCCCTATTTGGGACATGAAAGATGGAAAAATCCTCCATTACAGGCCTGTTTGGGCAGTTTGGGGGAGGGGCACACTGGACTTCAGTTGTTTGTTTGATATTGGTGACAACCAGGAGTCCCTCTAAAAATAATTAAATAAATTTATAAAGCCAGGGTTGAACAGATCACACATTGAATTGGTCACAGCAGCAGAAGAAGCATGTTGGCATTAAAAGCTTAGTGGTGTGGATGTAGAGGCCACTAGTATTTAAGCATGACTTTGGTAGAGGATTAATTGTGACTGGGGAGTGACGGAGGGAATGAGTCTTTATATTTTTAGCATAATGGTTTTTTGAAACTTCAACCTTCAATGGCTTAGGCTTTGTAGCCATCTGTACAGTATACCACTAAGCCACATGCAGTGGGGTATGGGTAAAACCCACATCACCAGACCCAGGCCAGAGCTGTAAAATCTGAACTGGGCACAGCTTGTGCAAATATTGCTGATCCAGTGGCACAGCAATAAAGATAAACTATGCAGTACCCTCAATAACACACCTACCCCAGTTTACATTTACCTGATGCCCATTTTTAGGCCTTATATAGTAATATCTTCCCTCAACAGAATAGCTTGTAATGAAATGTGTCAAATTTACATTGACATTTGGGCATATGCACTTCTATATTACATGAATTTTGTGTGTGAACTGTATATCAGTTTCTGAAAAAAAACAATGAAACACATCAAATGTCTTCAAAAACTTGTCTCAACATTGTGTTTATCTTTTACCTTGTCACAACATACAGTTGTCTCAGCACTGTTTTCAGTTAGGGTACAGTACCTTCATGTATATGATGGCCTGGTTCTGTTGAGTTGATTGCTATAACAGTGCATAGAATAAAATGCAAAACATATAGGTAACTGTAATACAGATGGTGACATTATTTTTAATTATACAATGGCAAGGAAAAATGTAAGAAGCTGGCTGCTGACCCACTGAAACAGTGATGTTATTACACAATAACATCACCGTAGCTATGGATTTGGATCATTCCTTGCATTTTCTCTGAAGAAATATTTTTCCACACTAACAAAAACATCCTTTAAAATTTATTTTTTATACTGTATATAACAACAAGCCATTGTATAATTGCAATAAGGCACTCCAGGGTGTGTCTTATCTTGTAATATTGTCAATCCTGAGGTGGTGGAAGCCTTGGCTTTGCCTCATGCTTCAACCCACCCCAGGAGTGACATTATTACATGACACACACCATGTTGTGCTGTATTGCTTAAATATGCCCTTTCTCACTTTGATTAGTTAGTATATATGCATCAGCCTTCATGTGAGCACTCTGGGCTTCTCTTTGACTCCTGGTGTCTATTTGCTTTAGCTGTAGTATATTGTTTGAACTGCTTTGGTCTTCTTGATGTGGTGCCTGTGTGCCTAAACTATGTAATCTGTTATCTACTGCTACCCATGCATCTTCAGTGAATGATTGTTATAACAGTCTGCTCTCCGAGCCATTGTTTTTTGACTTGTTAACTATGCTGTCTTTGTATTAGTTTCAGCAAGGTGCCTTTGCAACTGAGTCTCTGACACAAAGGTTTGCAAATCTGATATTTTTTAAATAAATAAATGTTTATGTTTAAGCCCATGAAACACCCTTATCTAGTTAATGCATTCAGAGTCGTAGTGGCTCTGCCAAACTTCTGATATAAGTGGGTCTGTCTCAGTTTCTTGTGGCTATGATTTGAATTGACCTTGGGGGGACTTCTGTGTCTAAAGTTGAACAAGTCACAGAAGACGTCATTAAAATGTGAAGCTACTTTGGTGGTGTTAGTGTGGTTGACACTATTCATTTAATGGTGGTGGGTGACGGGTATGATTTGTTGTTCAAAAGGGATTTTACAGACTGCCAAAATTTTTTAGGGTTAAGAATGTTTAAGGATTGCTGGGTTAGTAGGTGATGGGTTTTAGCCTTATGTATTTCTTGCTTGCATTTGTTTCTCAGTGATCTGTACATATTGCAATCTGAGGCAAGTCCTGTCCCTTTAAACTTTGCCCAGGACTTATTCCTTTTATGCATTAAGGTAAAGATATCGCTAGCAATCCAGTCGGATCTTTTGTGTTTGACCCTGCATGTGTGTGTAATGGGGCATGTCTGTTCTGTATTGCTATGAAGTCGCCCACCTTTTTTTCTGCTCTTTTTTAGCCACAAGCCCAAATCAGGCTCTCCACTTTAACCGAGCGGCCCCGGTGCCGCTACCTGCCGGTGGCCAGACTTCTGCATCCAGCCCGTCATCCCCTGACCAAGGAAAGCAGAGACAATTGGTCAGCTCCTAGCTCGAAGCTGTCAGGCTTCAATCCCCATAATTGAACTGGCTCCTGGGGACTGAAGCCGCTTCCTGATTGGATGCTGCAGATCCCCATTGAGAATGCAAGCACCCCAGGCACCTTTTTCAAATCACAGCTCTGCCACTGCTTGCTGTACTACTCTCTGGACAGTTTTTTTCACCACCCCCTATCTCCTTTTTGAAATACACTTCCCCAGTGATCCCTACCCCCTGAGGCCTCACACTAGTCAATTACAGCAACTTCTTAAAGGGGCTCTCCTTTCCTTCAACTTCTTAAAGGGGTGATACCTCTCGTGCTCAAATTTAACAGCAAAAATGCTGCTTCATCCTTTCAGCATAGGATTTCTACTTATTAGTGTAACCATCACATACCGTGGGTGTCTAAACCCACAACATTTTCAACACCCAGGCATATTCATGGGTGATCTAAATCTTATACACAAATTTCTAAATGTTTCCCTCTCACTGCCACTTAACTGACCTGGCCTCTATACTACCATACACTGCTGTACTCACATCGGGTACCAACTGCCTCTCTCTCATGGGTTTGCTCTTTCAATTAAAGCTATTCTGTATGCTTACTATCACCCTCACCTTGCTGTTTGGCCTTGGAAGATTTTGAGATACTGCCCACACCTCAGGGGCAAAATTCAGTCATTCTGACTAATTCTTAGTGCTATAAAAAGATGCTTCTGCTGCTACTTGTCTGTGCTGGTAACGTCAAATTAAACCCCGTGCCCCCATCTCCATTTCTGCCTCAGCTGACCTACCTTTACTAAAAGGGTCATCATTTTTGCATTTGAATGCCTGCAGCCTTCTGAAAAAGCTTGATGCTATCAAAACTTGGACCCTCCACTGCTCACCTGATGTTTTTGTAATCTCCAAAACTTGGCTAAGATCAACCACCATGGACTATGAAGTTAACATTCCTTCATACAACTTGTTTTGTACTGATAGGAAATCCTGGGGAGGGGAAGTAGCCATCTATGTCTGGGACAACATTACCACAACTATGGTGGACACGATTACTGTCCCTAAGGAGTTTGAGTGTCTCACACTAAGAATTCAACCAGCAAAATCAACCTTTATTTGCATTAATGGGTGCTATAGGCCCCCCAGCTAGCCTCTCTCTGCTCAAACACCTAAGTGACATACTAGCTACCACCTCATCAGAAGTATCCATAATGACCTCAACCTTGACTGGCTCTCTCCAGTCTCCTTACCATTGAAAGAATTCTGCCCATGGACTTACACAGATCATTATTGAAGCAACCCCACCTAAACACCAAAAACCCAGAGCGTAGCTCCCTTCTTGACCTAATCCTTGTAAGCAAGCCTCACTTCTTCTTCCACTCAGGTGTATTCTTTAACGACATCAGTGACCACTGTGCCACTGCATGCATAAAGTCTGTGCAACTCCAAACCTCCACTTCCTCTAAATACATCCATAAGAGATGTAAATGGAACTTCTGCCCAGATGCTTTCCTCTATGACCTCCAGTATGCTAACGGGCAGAAATTTTACTTTGCATTTTCTGTGGAAGAGGCACACAAGGTACTTCATGAAATACTCACCGGAACCCTAGACCTCCATGCCCCAGTTACCAAAAGCAGAACCAAAAGAAAATCATGTCCCTGGTTCACGGATAACCTAAAGACTGCCTTATGTCATAGGGATGCTCTTTGGAAAAGAGCCAGAAAGTCTAAATTGACAGACTGGTCTGCGTTCTGAACTGCAAAGAATTTCAGCATGAAAACTATCAGGGCTGTGAAGTCTAGTTATTTCTGCTCTGAGCTAACACATCCACTAACTCTGCTACTAAGTTTTGGAAAACTTTTAAGGGAGGTAGAAGGCCATGACAGCACTGGCACGCTTCCCCACAAAATTTCAACTGGTGGTACCCACACTACAGATAAAAATGAGATCCTTGACCTCCTTAACAATCACTTTGCCACAGCAGGGATGGCTTTTGATACCTTCCCAGCAAATGCCATCAGGGCACAATTCCTTAGTCAGTCATCTGATTGCCATGATCCAGAATCTATTGACCCTTACCACTCTTTCTCCTTCTGTCTGGTCACCATCAAACAGGTTGAGGATCTCCTTCTTCAACTTGGTACTAAGAAAAGTGCAGGCGCGGATGTGATTGAGCTTTTCTTCTAAAAGTTAGCCAACTATATTTTGGCTCCCATGTGCCCACCTTTTCAATTTGTCTCTCAATCAGGGCTCCCTCCACAAGGTCTGGAAGATGGCCCATGTCATCCCTCTATTCAAATCAGGGGACCCTGCAATCTAAATAATTACCGCCCAATCTCCTTGCTCCCGGCCTTGTCAAAATTATTGGATAAGGTAGCAAATGAACAGCTCAGATCTCATCTGGAAAGTTATGTCGACTAAACCCGATTCAGTCCAGTTTCTGTCCCATGCATAGTACCTCCATGCCCTTGCTAAGGTTATAAATGACTGGCAATCCACACTGACAACAAACAATACATATGCACCTTGTTTCAGCACCTTAGCAAGACTTTCGACACGGTGGACCATGATTTATCTTAAGCACACATTAGGTCCTTCAGAAATAATCTATTCTGGGAAAATTGAAGGGATAGAATGTTTACTATTAAAATTTCAGATGATAAACTTGATTGTGGGTGCTGTATATTCACCACGAAAACAAATACCAAATATTTTGACAAATTCTCTCATGTTATTATGGAATACATAGGTCAGATAAATGTTGTTTTAATGGGTGATTTTAATGCTGCCTGGGGTTGCCCAAGAGGGAGGGCTTTGGAAAATTCAATGAGTTGCTTGAACCTGCTGCAAATAATCGTTTACCCACAAGAAAGGGAATTTAACTAGTAAAGGAAACATACTGGACTTGTGTTTTGTTTCAACAGAATTGGTCACATTAAGTAAGGACATAGGAGGGCCAAACCTGGGGGACCACAATGTAGTAAGGTGCACAATAAACACAGAATTGAAAAAAGAACCAGTAATTAAAACATCTGTAGTATATAAAAGAAATTATGCCCAGTATGATAGATATTTGTTTTGTGAGCACTTAAAGAGACTACCATGGTATAGACTTTTTTTGATTCCTGATTTGAATTTAGCTATTCAGGAATTTACAACAATGTTTAATGAGGCATGTGATATGTTTTTTCCTTGGAAAAAAGTTAATCAAAGACAAATTCATCTACCTTGGGTTACTGTCAATATAAGAAAGTTAATTAGATCAAAAAAACGATTATGGAAAAATGCAAATAAATCTCTAAATCCTGATGTATGGGAAAAATTTAAAAGGGTTAGAAACAGAGTTGTCCAAGAAATAAGGAAATCTAAGGCCTATTACTATAAACAGAAAATTAAAGAAGCTACAGATCCCAGGACTTATTGGACAATGATAAAAAACTTAGTAGATCCGGTCAAAAGTCAAGTAGAAACAAAATTGAAACATAATGGTAAACTTTTGGACGTAGATATAGTTGCAGAACATTTAAATAATTATTTTATAGACCTCCCAGATCTAAAGGCAGGAATTGAAAATCTCCAGGGGAAAGTTCAGTCAGTAGAACAAAAAATTGATGTAGAAAGTTGTCAGATTCCAAAGTTTCTATTTAAAATAGTGACCACAGCTGAAGTTTGTAAGTTAATAAGAAACCTAAACATAAATAAAGCATGTGGCCCTGACAAGATAGAAAATAGGTTACTAAAAGAAGCTGCCCAAGTAATATCCCCAGTTCTAAGAGATCTTTTCAATTGGAGTCTTAAAGAGAAGTCTATCCTACCTCATGGAAGAAGGCTAAAATAATTCCAATTTATAAGGGGACTCTCTGGACACTTGATTATCGTCCAATAGCATTATTGTCAACAATCTCAAAACTACTGGAGCGGATTGTTCATAGGCAACTAATTACATACTTAGAAGTATCAAAATCACCATTTTCAGTCGGGCTTTAGACAAGGTTGGTCCACGGCTACTGCGCTCACCGATCTCTTGGATTTAGTTGCCACCCCCCTGGAGGAGGGGAGATCGGTGGGCGCAGTATATGTGGACCTATCTAAGGCATTCGATCTAGTAAATCATCACGTCCTGATTGATAAATTAAGGTGTTTAGGTGTGGACGAAGTACCCAGTAGCTGGTTTTCATCCTATGTAGAGGAAAGAACTCAGTTTGTAACAGTAAATGGTCAAAATTCTAGCTTGGGTTTGGTTACTAGGGGTGTACCCCAGGGATCAATCCTGGGTCCCCTTTAATTTTTGGTATACCTGAACAATCTGCCTGATGTAATTAAAAACTCACATATTAGACTGTATGCGGATGATACAGTTTTAGTTACATCCAGTAAAAATGTGGGTGAATTAGAACAGAAACTGCAGAGAGACTTCTTAAACATGCAAAAACATTTCACTGAACCTGGTCTACTGATTAATGAAAAAAAAAACCCAAACTATGTTTTTTGGCACAGTTAAGAAGGACAGTATGGGAACTAACTTGTTAATTAGGACACAGGAGGGGAAAATATTAGAGCAAACCAAGTACTATAAATATCTGGGGGTCATAATTGATCAAGAATTGAACTTTAATCGGCATGTGACTGAACTTACAAAAAGTTAATTCTAAATTAGGGGTTATGAGGCGAATATCGAAGTGTCTAACAAGGGAGATGCGACAGAATATAGTGAATCATCTGCTTCTTCCTGTGATTGATTATGGCTCCACATATATAGACATACCCTGAAAAACAAGAACATAAATTAGGCGTTCTCTACAATAGATTAGCTAGATTCATATTGAGGTGTGACTTTGGTACACACCATTGCGACATGTATTCAAGATTAGGGTGGAATTCTTTAGAACAGAGGGCTGAGATTTTCTGGTTAATTCAATTAAAGAGCCTACATAAGAACGAATCCTTAAATTATTTATTGAATAATCTAAAAAAACAGAACATGGATTAAATCTAAGAAGTTGTGGAGAAAGAGTGTATATTACCCCTAAAATTAAAAACAAATATAGTACTATGACCCTTCAGTATAAAGTATCAACAGTATGGAATAGGCTACCCCCCTCCCTCAGAAATCCTGGTTTGTCATTATCAAGATTTAAATCGGCAGTGAAAAGAGAGGTACATTTTAAATGTTTGTGTTGTAGGTGATATTTGAAATTTATTGATGAATGAATTTTCAAATGAAATGTCTGTATGTATTTAATAGGTGTAATGTCTTATGAAGAATGGATGTATTTATAACAGAAATGTTTGTGAGTTATTGTATGTTAATATACTTTTGTGATATGACCAGTGTTATATGTACAAGTATGATTGTTTACACAGGATGCCTTGTAAACAGGGATTTTCAAACCCTAATGGCATATTTTTCTGTATAAATAAAATTTTACTACTACTATTTACTCCTGGTGACCCTGAAGAAAGTTGGGTGGACAATCTGGCCCTAAGTTGGTCCATAAACTATCTTGTGGACAGAGAGCAGCAGGCCAAGGCTGATGGAGAACTATCGCCAAAACAAATACTCTTTAGAGGTCCCCATACTTGATCCACTTCTCTTTGCTATTTATATTAATCAAATTGGTACTAGCCTAAAGTCATCTAGCATACATCTCTTTGCTGATGATACAGTGCTATACATTGACAGATCAACTCGTATCAAGCCATTTTGGACCTCCAGAATGATTTTGACATCCTCCAAAAAATCTACTCAACTTGAAACTCCTGCTCAATGCCAAAAAAAAATCTAATGCCATGATTTTCTCTCCACTGGCCCCTCATCTCAAAAAAAAAAACCCAGATAAGGTTCCTTATGTAAGCACTCTTTTGGGAGAAGCCCTGGAGTTCATGGAAAAATTCAAATACCTGGGGGTCTGGACTGACTACAAATTGTCCTTCATTGATCACATTGATGAACTCACTAAGAAACTGCATCAAAGGCTTGGTATTTTCTTCAGGATCAAGTACTCACTAACCCAGGAGGCTAGAAAACCCTAGTCCAACCTACCTTCTTCCCTCTCCTAGATTATGTTGAGTTCCTACATGGCCATAATACTAGCACAACTCTCTCCAAGCTTGATACCCTATACCACAGAGCCCTTCGGTTCATTTTGGATGCCCCTTATGACACGCACTACTGCATCCTCTATTCTTGTGTAGGCTGAAGCTCCCTTAGCTTTAGGAGGCAAAAGAAGGCTATTCTATGTACATATAAGGCAATCACTCATAAATTACCTCAGTACCTCACAAGCTGCCTAACTCCGTGCATCCCTAGTGCCTATTCTCTCAGAAGTCTTACCATCTTATCTCTGGCTATCCCTAAAGTTAAAATGCACTTTAGTAGAGCCTCAATAAGCTTCACTCTTCCTACGCTCTGGAATAAGACCAGAGAACCTTAAGGCTCGCTTCCCCTGTCACATTCTTTCTCTTCAAATCCTTGTTCCTGAGGACCTGCTCCAAGGTCTTTCATTGTTTCAAGTCAAGGTCTTAACATCACAATTTGTTACTGCTTTAAATTCTGGCCTTAAACCTCAACCATTGCCTGAGGTGTCATTTGAGTCCTCCCTTCTGTCATTGTCCAAATCAAGGTCCCAACATCACAATCTGTCTTTGCTTCAGATATTGGACTTAAACCCCAACCATTGCTTGTGGCATCTGTCGTGTTCTCCCTTGAACAGTCCTTCCTCTCTAGGCCATCATGTTCAACCCTCTCCTATCTCATCTGATCTTCCCTCCCTACTCCCTGTACCCCCTCCCCTTCCTACCCCACTTGCCAGGCCATGCCTACAGTACTTATCAAATGTCTCTTACATTTCAACCTTCTTAGCACTTTGACGCTAGAGGAATTGCCACTCCTGCTCACTATGGCTCCTCCAATTATGTTTTCTGTATAAACTTTAGCTCCTTACCTTACATCCATATATCTGTATCCATGCAATTGTATTTAAATGGCACTACCTTTTGCTGAACCTATTGCTGTGTTATGGTGCAAGTATCTTGTCACATGAGATGATTATAATTTATTTATTTAAATTTTTTTGGGGATTTACAACCTTTAATCTAGAGCCTCATTTACAAAGGTACCTCATCACAGAGAGTACATACAGTGCACATAAATTACAGAGAAACAGACAACAGTGCAGCACAGCATAACAAGTTTCCATATGTAACATAAATTACAGTAAACAAGGAACAGTGTGACTTAGAATAACACAGTAGTTTCCATACAATTAGCTTGAGAGAACATTTCTGGGTTGCAAATTGAGCACAAGTTGTTACAAAAACAGAGGCCAAGGGAGAAGGAGGAGGTGGGAAGTGAGGTGTGAGTTTGACCTGGTGGGCTATGTCAAGTGATAGTTGCTGAGGCCTGTGGGACAGGTGCAACTCCAGGAGCTGAAAAGTTGGTTCCTAAGGGTGGATTTAAAAGTGGCAGTTTTGGGGGTAGTGGAAATGGATGCAGGGAGAGAGTTAAACCAGGAAGGGGCTCTGTAATAGAAGGACCTTTGGGTCCAAGCAGTCCTGGTTCTGGGAACCAGAAGGGTGGTCTTGTTGGCAGTTTGGGTTGAGACAGTGGACAGGGTTGGTTGGATGGAGGTAGTTACCTCAAGTGGGGCAAGCCCAAGCAGAATATTCTTAGTTAGAATGCAGATTTGATAGCGGAGTCGTTCATCTAGGGTAAGGAGATTGGCCATGTCATAGAGTTGACATATGTGGGTGAGCCTGGGGGTGCCAGTCATTTGCCTGCATGCCTTGTTTAGGGTGAGGTGAATCTTGTTGAGGGCAGTGGTGTCAGCAGTGGCATAAACTGGAAGGTGATAATCTACAAGGGACAGTACCGAGGATGTAACGACAAGCCAGAGGGCATCAGTAGGGAGGCAGTCCTTGTGGCGGTAGAGGATGCCAAGGTGACATTGATGGTGGATGCAAGGGCATTAATGTGGGTGTGAAAGGTGAGGGCTGTGTCAAAAGTGACTCCAAGGTATTTGTAGGAGGTATATGTTATTACGTTGTTATTATTATTATATGTAACTGTTATGTACATTCACTCAAGTTGTGATGTCTTAACCCTGTTGGCAATTGTTTGGCCCCAGGTCCTTCTTGTAAATGAGCTTATCTCAATGATGTTCCACTTGGCAAAATAAAGATTTTGATTGCTTGATTGATTGAACTCCATGATGGAAACATTCATGGCAGAACTGACATCTTATATTGTGTCAAGGTGGGCCCAGCTGATGGAGGACAAGTCAGTCAAGAAGGATGCTTCATTAAAATATGCACAGTTCCTGTAAGTGATTAACCTGGGATGGGAATTTGGGTGCTGTTATGCCAGAGTCAATATGGGGCTAGGCAACCACTAACTGAGACACTTAGAACCCCTGAGATGAGTATTCTTTCGACCTTTTTGCTTAAGATCTACTTGCAACAGACCGCCAGTGGAAGTGATTCAATTCAATTCATCGTTATTTATAAAAAGCACTATTCACACTGATCATAGGACGTACATTAAAACACAATAAATATCTTACCTAAAAACATAAATGCTACTCAAACATCTGTCAGCAGAAATCAGGAAAGGCAAGGTCAAATAAGCAAGTATTTAGAGTGATTTTAAAGCTCTCCAACATCAGGCACTCATATCCGATGAGGCAGAGAGTTCCACAGGGTGGGGGCTGCAAATGCAAAAGCTCAGACCCCAGATGTCTTCAATCAGACCCTGGTAACCTCTTGCAATCCCTCGTTGGTGGAGTGGAGAGGTCAGAGGAGGCAGTAGGAATGCAAGAGATTCTTTTTATTTATTTTTTTTTTATTTAGTTGTTTAACCAGGTATAGCACACTAAGCTGGAAGCTTTTTTACAGGAGTGACCTGGGAGCACAAGGAGGTTAAGTGACTTGCTCAGGGTCACACAGTATGCAAGTGGAAGCTGTAGGATTCAAACCCAGGTCTGATCTACTGGATGTCACCAGATTTGCAGCTCAGAGCCTTAGACCACTGCGCTATACTGCCTCCTTCTTCATGCGGCTTTGATAATGGTGTCTATTTTCTCCACAGTTCTCCACCTTCTTGTTATTCACTCATCCACTTCCTTCTACTCAAAACTCCCAGCCTCCTCGCTAGCCCCTTCAAAATCATCTAAGCTCCACTTTCTCATACTCACCCTCCTCTTGCTCTCCGCTGGGGATATCCACCCCAAACCAGGCCCTATTGCCCATTGCTCCTGTGGTGCCTCCTCTACTACCTCCCCCAGCTCTCTTCTGTCAGCCCTCCGAAAGGGTTTAAAGATCCTGCGTCTAAACACCCACAGCTTGTTGCAAAGAACAGACCAGATACAGATCATGGTGTGTACTCTAACACTAGACATTCTAATCTTCTCAGAAACTTGGCTAAAGAGCAGTATCCCTGACCACTCGGTCTCCATTCCTGGCTACTCACTGCTAAGGCAAGACTGTGCTGTCAGGCGTAGTGGTGTGGCCATTAATGTTCTAGCCTCCATCCAATATTCCATCATCTACTCATTCTCAAATCCTGAGACCCATGATGTCCTAGCTATCCATGTGACCCTTCCTGTCACTCTCCCAGTCTTCGTAGCTGGCATATACTGCCACCCAAATGTCCATCCTTCGGTCGTGCTAGACCTCCTGACCTCCATTACTTACCTTGCTTGCTCTGGGGAATTATTCATCCTAGGTGACTTCAATATAAATTGGTTGTGACCTAAAACTACCAAAACTAAAAATGAAATCAGAGCCCTAAACCTCTTCCAACTGATCTCCGAACCCACCTGCCCAAACCACAAGACACAACAACACTCCCTACTCGACTGGACCCTTACTTACCACCCCCACCGCATCATCACCTCTGGCATCCTCCCGATGCTCTCAGTGACCATAACCCAATATTCATAGTTAGGAAAGTCCACAGAACTAAATTGCCACAAAAACATACAACTGCTCTCTTTCATGTCTCTTGACCTCGAACCTCTCTTGAGTAACCTTGCCACTTCTGACTGGTCCCCCCAACCTCTTTCCCCTCAGTTGATAAGGCCCTTGCCTACTTCAAAGAAATCTTTCTTGTAAACTGGAACACCTTTGCCCACTCAAACCAACCAGAGTCAGAGATAACCACTTACCTTGGATAACCTCTAAACTTCTGGCCTATCTCAGGGTTAGAGATCAAGCCTGGAAGCGTCATAAAGCTACCCAGCATCTTAGTGACCTTGCGAACTTCTGCATGCTCAGAAACACTTGCACCAGGGCTAGCCAAGTCCAAATATTTCAAATCTGTCTTCATCATAAACATAAACTCCCCTTCAATGTTCTGGAAGGTGGTGCACACCCTATTTACCCCCTCATCTTGCCCACCGCCCTGGTACTTTAAGTAAATAGCTCACTAGTGTCTGACCCACCAGCTGAAGCTGCAGTATTTAACTCCTACTATACCTCCTGTGCCACTGAGCTACTGAAATCCCTCCCCTTCTACCCATCCTCCTCCCCACCTTTTACTGGTGTGTCCCTTCCACCACCATCCCACCTTCCCTTCTCTTTTGCTACTGTAACCCCAAACGATGCCCTAAGTGTCCTCCTCACCATCAACCCCTCTAAAGGTGCCTCCTCTGACGGCCTTGACAAAAACTCTTCTCCCTCTCTGCTACAGCCATTGCCTACCCCCTCTCAATAATCCTAAATCTTTCATTGTCTACTGCCTCTGCCCCCTCTTCTTGGAAACATGCTGTGGTCCTCCCTCTACCTGAAGGGGGTGACCCCTCATCCCCTGGCAACTATCACCCTATTTCTCTCCTCCCTACCCTTGCCAAGCTTCAAGAACACATTGTCCTCTCTCAACTCACCTCTTTTCTATCTGACACCTCCTTTTTCACCCCTTTCCAGTCTGATTTCAGGAAAAAACACTCAACCACCACCACCTCTCTCCTATGGCTCACAGACTCCATCCTAACCGGGATGGATAATGGGCAAATGACCTCTGCCATTTTTATCAACCTGGCCAAGGCCTTTAACACTGTGTCTCACTCCCTTTTCCTCAACTCACTCCCAGCAACTGGCCTAGCTCCCACTGCCACAAACTGGTTCAAGGCCAATCTTATTGGTAGAACCCAACTAGTTAAGATCTTGGACACCACTTCCCTGCCCCTCTCGATTAGCACTGAAGTCCCCCAGGGCTTGGTATTAGGGTCCCTCCTATTCTCCACCTTCTTAAATAACCTTCCCTCTGTTTGCTCCCCATCCTACACTATACATATGTGTGCAGATGATACAATCCTGTATGTATCTGGCTCTTGTCCTGTTGAGGTTACAACCAGTTTACAGCAAGACTTCAACAAGGTTCAGCTCTGGTTTGCTAACCATAAACGTTTCCTCAATGCCAAAAGGACTGTCTCCATTACCTTTAGCACAAGGCAGAGACTTTCCATGCTTCCCTCCCTATCCATGTTTCACACCCTTGAGGGGACTTTACTTAAGGACACATCCTCCTTCAGGCACTTGGGTGTTTGGTTGGACCAACACTTAAGCTTCTCTGGACATATTGATGCCATCCAAAATACAACTATGCCCCAAGCTTGGTGCCCTGCTCAGGAATCATAGGTGCATCCCTCCTACAGCAAGATGTGAACTTGTTCAGAAGATGATATGACGCTTGGCCAGCTGGTTATGATAGTTGTATGCTATTTGTAACATAAAAATATAGTCTGTGCTTATGGGTGCCCCCCTCCAGGTTTCGAAAAGCTACAGGATATATTAAACTGAAACCAGGAAGTAATTAAAAGACCAGAGAGACTTAATTAAGGGTCTCCTGGTTTTCTGTCTTAATTAGAACTGATCCAGCTGCCAGGATCTCTAACTTAGGCACTTAGAGGTAATACATTAGATAGAAAAGATCTAAATGTACTTTGGTAGGAGTTTGTCTGTAGTTTTCATTGTTTTTCTTTTTGTGAGTGTATGCTGTTTGATATATTGTTCTGTTTTTACATTTAACATATTTTTATCCATTTTGAAGTAAACCTTTTATTCAAAAGACTGCCTGGGTGTTTGCAAGTTCTTTTTTTGCAATGTGACATATAGATGGTTAAGTTTGACAACTGTTTGAAAGCTAATGGTGTTACTAAACTGGGAAAAGGTAAGAATATACCTAAGGTCTTTTATAGAGTTTTAAGGGATCATTTTGGATACCTGGTTAGGTGCCCTTAGGCGGAAGATATATTGCACCCCCTGAAGAGAATATTATCTGAGCCTGTACATTTGGGTACACTAGCATAAAGTTCACAGTTTGAATCTCCCCAGAACTTGAGACTAAAAGTGATTTGGACCCACAAGCAGACAGGAGGGTTACCCTGTCTGTTACCCGTTCACATTACTGCACTTGGAGGTTGGCACTGTGGGAGCAGAGGGCCTGACCTGCTGAGTGGATTTGTGCCAGATGATACTGCCCATTTTCACCTACTGTGACTTGGTCTATGATGCTGCCACTAAGTCCTCCCTGGCCAGACTGGAAACCCTCTTCAGTCCCTTCTGCTGCTTTTCCCTGGATGCCCCCCCTTACCCCTTTGCACTGTGATCTTTATTGTGCCCTATCCTTCCCATCTCTTACAAATAGGTGACTCTCCCACTGTGCTAAATTCACCTCCAAGTACTGGTTGGATGCACTCCCTTGCTACCTCACCTCCTCCTTATAACACCCCCCACCATCCCATTCCCTTAGATCAACTGACTCCCCTACTCTGGTCATTTTACCCTGTGCACACCCACCTCTTCTAGCCCTTCTCCCCTTCCACCAATTGCTCCCCCTTACTGGCTTCCCTTGATCTCTCACGGAATGTAAAGGACCCTGAATGCTCTCCATGGGTCCCTTTACTGCCTCCCAAGGGGCTTGTATGTCTCATCTACTCCCTTCCCCCACCATCTTAAAGGAGACTCTCTGGGACACTGCCTTATCCACTTCTCTATGGTCCCCCAGTCCCCTTGCAGGGTTCCTTGCATCCAGAAAAGTCTCCAGGGGCATGACTCTTCCCTCCCCACTTCACCGCTTCCCTCCCTTTCCCCATGTTTTTCATTTAAGCACTTGTTTACTTACTAATCCTGCACTTATTATTGTCCACTCTTTCTACATGGTATGAACATTACTGTCATAACACTGTTTGTAACACCTGCCTTACAAATGTATGTTAATATTGATCTTGTAACTTGAATGTATAATGTCTCATTCAAGTTGTACCCCTTCCCTCAGGTCACACCGGGAGACAAGCAACTTGTTGCTCAGTGTGTCTTCTTGGTGAAACATTTCAATAAATAAATAAAGAGCTTGTGCAGGCATCTCGGTCCCTCTCAGTGTAGGGCTTTAAAGGTCAGTAAGCTGACCTTAAAGGTGATCCATCTCTGAACTGGCAGCCAGTGCAGTCAGTGCAGCACAGGCATGACATGACTAGATTGAGACAGTCCCGTTAACAGCCTGGCTGCCATATTCTGCACCAGCTGCAGGCAGTGGATATCAACCCCAGGTAGCCCTAGGTACAGGAAGTTACAGCAGTTACAGTGACAGAGACGAAAACAGTGGGGGGCTTCTAGTTTGCAATAGCTAGACATAGTAGCATATTAGAAAACAAGCAGGAAAGGGGAGAGGGTTGCTGGTGACCAGTTAGGATCAGCAGAGCCAGATTAGGAAAGGAATATCTAATCAGAGTGGGTGGGCGAAACAGTTCTTTTCTGCCAACAAGTTCTATGTTTCTTTATGCTCAGGGACAACAGGTCACACTAGGAAGCTGGAGAGGGAGGCTGAGAGGAAATGTGAGGAAGTACTACTTCACAGAAAGGGAGGTTAATGCTTGGAACAGCCTCCCAGTGAAGGTGGTGGGGGCTGAAAAAGTCACAGGATTCAAGAAAGCATTGGCTAGACACAAGAAAATCTTAGAAATAAGGCAAGTGGAGGGGTGCAAACCAGGGACTGAGTATGGTCTGCTGTGGCACTGTAGGTAGGCAAAATTAGAGCAGTCAAGGTAAGTCAAGAGGTCCTTATAGGGAAAATGATGGAATCACTTCTGAAGGAAAGAATTGTTGAGTACCTAGAGGCCAGTGGGGCACAGGACCCAAGGCAGCATGGATTCATGATGGGAAGGTCGTATCAGACGAATCTAATAGATTTCTTTGACTGGGTGACCAAAGTAGTAGACCAGGGAGGAGCTGTGTACATGGCCTAAAAAGATTTTAGCAAGGCATTTGATACAGTTCCACACAAAAGATTAATGCACAAGTTAGCCAGCCTTGGAGTGGGTTGCAAGATGGTATCCTGGATAAAAAAATTGGCTAGAAAACAGGACACAAAGAGTAGTAGTAAATGGAGTCCACAGTGAAGAAAAGAGGGTTACTAGTGGGGTACCGCAGGGTTCAGTACTGGGACCGGTCCTTTTTAATGTCTTTATAAGTGAAATTGCAGAGGAACTGGAAGGAAAAGTATGTCTCTTTGCAGATGACACAAAGATCTGCAACAGGGTTGATACACAAAATGGAGTGGAAAGGATGAGAAGGGACTTGGCAAGGTTGGAGGAGCGGTCAAATGTATGGCAGCTCAGATTCAATGCAAAGAAGTGTAAGGTAATGCACCTGGGAAACAAAAACCCAGGGGAAGAGAACACAATGGGGGATGAGATACTGACAACAGTAAAAATGGAAAGGGACCTGGGGATAATTGTATCAGATGACCTAAAGGTGGGCAAGCAATGTGAGAAGGCAGTAAGGAAGGCTGGGGGGATACTGGGATGCATAGGGAGAGGCATCAATAGTAGAAAACGGGAAGTTGTCATCCATCTGTACAGACAGTTGATGAGACCCCACCTGGAGTACTGTGTGCAGTTCTAGAGTCCCCATCTCTGCAAAGACATAGACAGAGTGGTGGCTGTCTAGAGGAGGGGAACCAAAATGGTGCAGGGTCTGCACCAGAAGACATATGAAGAAAGACTAAAGGAGCTTAATATGTATACCCTTGAGGAAAGAAGGGAGAGAGGGGACATGATAGAAACTTTCAAGTACCTCAAGGGAATCAACAAAGTCCAAGAGGGTAGCATCTTTCAGAAAAAGAGATGTACAAGAACAAGGAGGCACAATTTGAAGATAGAGGGGGGATGGCTCAGAGGTAATGTGAAGAAGTATTTTTTCATGGAAAGGGCTATGAATGCATGGAACAGCCTCCATGAGGAGGTTGTGGAGTCGAGAACAGTGGAGGAATTCAAGAATGCATGGGACAGACATAAGGCAGTCCTAGTGGGGGGGGTAGGAGGAAGTAAGCTGTTGCTAAACTAGGATCTGCAGCTTATCTGTTAGGTAGAAAAATGGCAGACTAGGTGGGCCAAGCGGTCCTTATCTGCCGTCAAATTCTATGTTTCTTATTTGCTGACAATGTCTATGTTTCTAGACACCTGCAACAAACTGCCAGTAGAAGTGGTGGAGACAAAAACAATGGGAGGCTTCAAGCATGCAGATCAATCCAAATCAGAAAGTGATGCATTAATACTTGGGAGTGATGATTTCCTCAGTTTTTTTATTTGGATTGATAGAAGTGTTATTTAATAGCACAGAATATTAGGTATATACGGACACATGTTGATACATGGAAATATTTGGATAGCAGCATCCCAACTACAATGGGGGTCCATGTTACGTTTGGGTATTGACTGTGCAGAAACACTAGTTACTTGTTACAGACTTGCAGATAGATCATGTTTAAACAGTATAAGTTAGAATATTAATGAGTAATATTGACTTATTGTACACTGGTTTTAAGAAATACATATCTGAATAGTACTTACACTGTATAAATGTGGGAACAGCTGGTTAATGCTTAATTTACACTAGGACGGGCTGTCTTTAAACCCACTGTTTTGCCTAACACAAAGTTATTTTCTTATTCAGAAGACTTTTAACATTATATACTATACATTTTTTTTTCAGTTTAATTCATCTTGTGATTTAAAATCATGGACATTTACTAATAAATGTGCAGATGCACAAATGTAGATTTTGTATGTTTTATGGCTGTTCTCAGGGAAGAAGCATATCTATTCTGCAACATTTGACCTTCCCATACCTTTCTTTTGATGGAACTATGTTGCCTTTATATTGTCCTGTGCTGATATTTAAAAAGCAGTTTTGGCCAATGGGATTTTTAACAATTTTTTTCTGTTTTTTTTTTTTTTTAAAGTGTGATCTGGAATTTGAGATAGTGTATTCTTCCAAACTACTGTAACTGTTACTTTTCTGATGAAGTATTATTTGTAATCCGGAAGCTCAAGCACCTATTTTCTTTTGTAACATTTATGTTGGTCAAATAAAATGTATCAAATCATCTCTTTTTTTCTGGATCTTTGGTCACAAGGACCAATACAGCAACAAAACCGATTTTCTGTTCAAACCTTAGAGTGATTTTCCAGGTTTCTGAAATATAATTAATGTTAGTATTAGCAGGACTCAAATTTCATACTGTTCCCCATAACTTTAACTTTCTGGACATTCATAATTCATTTTATGTATGACGACTGGCTATTTTCCCATTAGAGTTTATATTTATCTGCTACTTTTCCTACTTCAAAGTCATAATCATCTATTTGTAATATCATTATCAGTTCCATGGCAACAATTTTAGAGGATTATGATTTCAATGCAGCACATTTAAATGTCATGAAACAGATTTTATTTTGGGGGGGGTTGAGGAGTTGTGTGGGTGAGTTCTCCAGATGCCAGCTCAAATTTGTTTTTCTGGACTCTGTAAAATCTCTTTAAATTACTCTGTTATGATTCCAATATGTTCAAATGACAGTTTATTACATAGTCAGGACACATCTGCATTACAAGCTAAAGCACCGCAGAAACAGTGGGGGGAAATAAAAGTATACGGAGTTGAAGACCGTCACATAAATACAGTTATTTATTAGTAAGCCATGTTTGAGCTGGGAGCAGGAATAATGAGCAAACTTTATTTCCAGTGTAATACAGATAAGTGGGCTGTGGACTTCACTGCAGGGAGTGTAGCTGTTCCTATGGGATTATGGGAGGTTGATTTAGCATTTGATTAGCAGGCTGCCCTTGACTGAAACTCAAGAATTAACTGAAGGTCATGGCTATCAAGAGGTGAGGGAGTGGGAAATATTTTTCTCAGTTTTATTAACACATGTGGGGTCATCCCTAATAAACTTTTACAAAGTAACAAAGGTAACAATGGTAAGCACATGTTGATGTGTGTACTCATTTGTATTTTCTGTTGTGTGTCTTTAGAATCCCAATATTAAAAAGATTTCACAAGGTAGAGATAATAAAAGGAAGATATGTTAAGGCAGATAACATAATACTGATGGATATGGATACTGTTTAGATATGAATACTCTAGATTTCAGACATTTTCCTAAAAAAAAGGACATGTACAGTTTTTCTGATATTTAGGTCTTTATTCAGGGCTTATATGTGCACTGTTTGTGTAACATTCACTGGCTGAAGTTTGGCTGTAGTATAGGAACAGTTCAGAGCACAGTAAAGCTAATCTGTGTGTCAGCTTCTATGGATAGGGAGAAGGTGATGAGTGTTGTCCCATTAAGCTGAAACAGAGTAAGTAAACTTACCTCTCACTCCCATGATCCCATGAGTCTACATAGTCTATAACTGAGACACTCCCTACCCAGCAGAAACTTTATGTTTCTTTGTTGTTGTTGTTGCAGCTGTTATTGCTTTTCAGCATCCTTTTTTCATGCAATAATTCCTGCTCTGTCCTGATGACTTGTCAATCTCTCTGGATGCTACAACAGCTTAGGTAGCTCTATGAATTGTGAGGATGAACTTTAGATGTGCTGATCTGCTTAGTGTAAATAGTGCATGCAACAGCAATGGCTCAGAGAACAACATGGTATGAAGCCATCCGCTCAAGCCATGTTTGCCCTCCCTTGATGCCATTACTAAGCAGGTGGAATCAGGGACTTTAGGCTATACAGCAAACACACTGAACTGTTCAGTAGAAGCTGTGCATGCACCAACCATAGCATGGAGAAAAACACAAGAAGACAGCAAAAATTAAAGCTGTGTTCAGTGCATGGCTTCGGTTGAATGCCACAATGCAGAAGAAAGAAAAAGTATTAGCTGGGTTCAACTACACAGCTTCACTTGCATTCAGCACTGCTAATCAACTAGGATCTGGGCACTTACAGTGAATAGCAGTCTGAATTTACTTCAGTCACAAGCTTTCTGTGAGAACTGAATTTACAGGTTGTACTTGGGCCTAATGGTTAACACCAGCACCTGGCTGAATCTGCTGGGGGTGGGGTAGTAGCTACCTCTCCAAGGCAAAATGCTACATAATTAACAGCAGCACAGGACTGAGTCTGTTGTGGTGGGGAAGTAGCAGTGTCTATCATTCTAAGGCAAAATGTAGCTTGTGTAGCTCCAGGCTGAAATCTTCTTTGTGGTTATTCTGCTCACATGTGGTCTAGAAGTAGCTGCCAAGGCTGGGCTCCCATCTTATAAAAATGGCTCTTCTAAGTAATAAGAGGACATTTCTTGTGAATGCAGTAGCCCTAAGACAGTGACCACAACTGCCTCAAAATAAGCACCCTCCAGATACTATATTACCTCATGCCATGCAAGACATATAAAGTCAACAGAGTCCTTGGTTGCACAACATGGTGGAAGGAGCACCCAGTGTGATTAGCTGGCCCACTGTCCTTGTGATATGGGGTGAAGGCACTTGGAGGAGTGGCTGATATCATCTAGGACATCTTTGACTCATTACATGTGATAGTGTCTTCATTGGACCACAGTTCCAGTAGAACGTTCAGTCTGGATACGGGTCAGTATGTCTCCTTAGACAAAAACAAATCCAGAGTGAGAGCAGGCAGGGTGTTCAACAATGTGGAGACCTAAATACTCTTAGAAAGTTAGCCTGTATCAAATTGCAGATGGAAGAGAAATGCCACAAGGAAGTAAAGATGCCAGACTACCTTAAGAGATGCAAGGAGCCCTGAACAGCCTTTCCAGTCTTTGATTCAGTCTTTGGCCAGATTGAGGTGACTGGAAAGTCTTCAGCAATGTTCTGCAGTGTGTCAGTACTCTCACTGGACCTTAGCTAACAAGACTCCTTCATATCTTTTAAGTCCTGGTACTCAGTCCCTATGGTCAAAGCCTCCATCAGTGTGGTTATCAAAAAGACACTGATACCTCTCCAGGTAAAGTGGCATTGACAATTAAGAAGATGTATTAAGTAGCAAGAACTTCAATGAAAGCAGACTTCACCTTGCAGTACATCTCAAGATCCTTGTGTTTTGGTTGGGGTGTCAATATTTTGGCATTCCCTGCAGTATGGAATCTTCCGGAGTACTGCCACTTCTAGCCAATGGGACAAGATTCTGATGGATGCATAATACAACTTGCTTCAACTATCAGCCAGACCAGTAGCATAATCTGCCATGGCAAGCCTTCTCGCTACAACCTTGGTTGGCAGATATTTCTTCCTAAGCATAATTTCTCAATATGCCTTCAAAACTGAATTTTGTCATTAGCTTAGAGGTTGAGTAGGTCATTAGCTGGTTTCTGAAACAACACTGGCTTTGCCTTAGGATAGAAAGCAGTAGGGACATTACACCTTTAAAGAGATCAGGCAATACCATTCAGGCAGGAGGTTACACTTCAGTCTCTCTCTCTTTTCATGGGATCCCTCCCCACCCCTGGGGAGCCAAAATTGGCATCCTTTGCCAGATGGTGAGCACAGCCCACCACAAATTGGTGTTTTTTCATAGGTTTTTTCACAGTGATACTCTAGAAAGTTTTGATGTTTTTCACCTGTGGAATTCTCTTTCACTCCCCCAGTATCTCACAACCATGGATACTTCCAGCAACGTGAAGGGTCACCAAAAACCTGCAGTAGTAGGAACTATCAATTCAGGGCCTCCGTAGCACATCAAGGGACTCTATTCTTTTTTTTCTTTATTGTCTCCAAGAAGATGGGTGGGTTCAGAGCCATTTTATACCACAAAAGTCATAACAGGTGGATCCCCATGAACAACATAAAGATATAATCCCCTTTGTCAATCTTGGCAGTAGTCCAAAAGACTACTTCCTTTAATCCATCTCCAGGGTCCACTACTGGCACAGCCCCATAACTCCATCTCACTGCCAGTCTCTTCTCTTCTACATGGTAGAGCTTCTGTAAATTCCCAGTTCAAAGTTGTACCATACAGTCACGCAGCAGCTCCGCATATCTTCACCATAATTAGGTCACTCCTGGGAGCTTTTCTATGGGCACAGGGGTTCCAGAATCACTTGTATTTGGACAACTTGTTTATTCAGCACCAGTTTTGGCCAAAGAAATATTTAGAGTGCAGTTAGTGATTCTCACTTTTAAGTCTCATGACTTGATCATCAACAACAGAAATAATGACCTCACACCATCCCAGTCCCTCAAAAACCACTGGCCATGGTGTATTGCCAAAGCAGCAGCACTAGTAATCTTAGCTGCCTCTCTGGTCCATATGATGAGATCAGCAAGTGCCTCCCTATGAAGCAAACAGTCTATGTTTGCAAAGATAAATAACACTTCAGGCTTCAGGGTTTGCTGGAATTGACCTTGTGCAATCCATTCATAAGGGCTTCCTCAGAGTCACCATCTACAGGCTTGGACCCAAAGACATAATCATGGATGATCAAGGTCTCCTTGCCTCCCACAATTTGAGCCTCTTTCAAATGGTTGACCGTTCCTTTCACCATGAGTCTCAACTCAACAGTTGCAGGTTTCTATCTAGTGGGGCAGCAGTCATGAGCACCCCATTAACATAGGGAATATGAATCCTCAAAGAACGTAAATCTCAATTAACATTCAGGAGAGGAGGGTAGTGTTCTCAGCCCTACTGGTGTTCAGAGAAAAACATCACAAGATGGTGCATCTAGTTCACCAGGACAATTCCATCATAGTCACCTATTGGAAGAAAAAAGACAGCAAGAGAAACAACAACATAACTTATTTTCCCCTTGCCCGCAGGATACATCTGGCAATGAGCTGTTCACTCAGTATGTTTCTGCTTGTGAAACTCTTAAAATAAATAAATCAATGAATAAATAAATACATACATACACACACACACACACACACACACTAAATCAGTAAGTAAAATGCTGTAACTGCAGGAAAATTGGTCTGGAGAAATGGAAAATGTCAGTCTGATTTGTGAGCCCTGGCATTTACATCATTATTGTTAGCCATTTATGAACACTAATTGCCCTTAAGATTAAAGAACTGTGTCTGTTGCATGCTAGTTCCTTTTTGTCACAAGAAAAATGATGTTAAACTACTGTATGAGTGTTTAAAAACAGCTGAGAATGCTTATAAAATCCACATAATTAAAAATGCACAACTTTTAGTATTTTAAATTAAATAAAAGTTCTAAACCTGGCGGGGAATGGGATTTATACAATAGGGGTGAAAAGATATGCCATGGGATAAAACACCATATTCCCAATGATAGCTAGATAAAAATGATTGACTCGTGGTGACCATAGCTACCATGAGATAAATGTAGCTACCATGGAATGAATGACATTTATCTCCACAGTAGCTAAATTTATCTACATAGTAGCTATGTCACATATATCAACAAATTAGATCACTAGCAGCAAAAAGCATGAAACACCCCAGGAAAATTAAATGGCAAACACCTGTCTAAAACACTGCCAAAAACAGCACATACACACATACATGAAACAGAAAGCAGGACCGGAGCACAAGCAGACCTCAGAGAATGATACAAAACTTAGCCTTACAACTGAATAATCCTGTGAAAAAATTTCATTTATAAAGCAGCCCAAATGGAACATTTTTCAAATTTCTGAAACATCAGGAAATGCTGGCATCAGATATCACCTTCACGATACCTCACAACCCAAAAATACATCACAGTGAGTACTTAAATAAGAAACTTTCCCACTGGTGCATGCCAAAACACCCAAATACACAACACAATAAAAAAAAAAAAAAAAATATCCACATACTGAGTGTGATGTCATGCAAAAATAAAGAAAGCTCCAAAAACACGGCAAATGCCCTGCCCACTGAAACACAGCAACCAATAAAATAACAAAATGACAGAATATAAGACAATATAATAATAATAATAATAAAAGCAGCAAAAACCAAAAAAATAGAACAAAACAGTATAATACAGGAAAAAAAACACCACAGCGTTATTGTATAAACTGAATATGTGTTGGGCTGTGGTGGAATACAGGTTTCATCTGCACTCATACACAATGACCTCAGGGAAACATCACTCATGGCTCTGTTATGCTCAGCCACTCTTGAAGTTACCCACAGTTAGTGTGCACTCACACAGATAAATTCTATATTCCACCACAACCCAACACATATCCCCTATATCTTTCAAGACAGGATTTATGGAGTAATCAGAGCTAGAACAAACATTGTTCAAAGACAACTATGCTCGCTTTCAAGTTATAATATCGAAATTGATAAGCAAGCATTGCAAGTGACATATACCTTTTTTTTACTGCTGTTTAGATTGTGACCCAGCAATTTAAACAATATTTTTACTGCCATGCCATATTTTATTATATTTAACAAATCTTGCCTGAAACAAGACTTTCAGGAACACCCACAAGAACACTTTTCAGGGGATTTGACACATAACATCTGTCACCTTCAGAAGATAGGGTAGAAAAAGGAGAGTTATGGAAATTTGCATTCAAAATCTCTAAAGACACCAATTTTATGAGTAAACATTAAAATGTTTCAACATGCACTCATAACATTTATTTTTTGCTTTTTAGGATTTTGACCCCACATTTTCAACACAGTCCTTTTATTAACTCACCAAATGAAATGTTGGTGCTCAGTGGGGGTGCGGGGGCTGTGAGACATTGGTGGACATTTTCTTTATGTATGGTAAAAAGAACAAAAGAATCAACAACATAATATAAATCTCTAAAATGTATTTTAGTAGCTAAATCCATCTGTACTCAATCAGAGTTATGACCCCACTTTTCTGTTATGCTCCCTTCTCCTCAGAGTTACTTTAAGGTGCTACTCCTAGGGATTTTTATAATGAGAAATGTGTGCATTCCATTTTTCAGATTTGCAACTGTATGAAACAGTACTCTTTTAAAGAAAATATATAGTAGACACTTAGTATTGTCTTATTGGTTAACCTTATTTACTTTGAATGCATGGAGAACATTAACAATTACAGTGCTAAGTGTTTATGAGTATTGCACCTATTGTCATACAAGAACACAGTTAAAGCAGTTTGTTTTTAGGTCTCACCCAACCATATGGCACTCTGTTCTCTTAGAGGTGTTTTTTGTGGCTCAATTGCTTAAGTCCTGACTGCTGTCACATCTAGACTCCTTGCCTTTGTCATCCTAATGCATTAAATGGCTGCAGTTCTTTAACACTGTTGCTTTATTTACCATGTTTCTCCAATTTTCTTTTTTTTTTCCGTGAACATCCTGCATCTGCCATGACATGGTCATGACCATGGACAATTGCTGACTTTTCTGACGCTATGACAGCTCCCTAAGAGTGGACTAAATTATCCTTAGTGGGCTGTTCTTCTCCCCTTTTGTTGCCTTGGTAACTATAAACACTTTCCTTCACATGTGCTATTCCTACCTACCACCATTATTACAGTGCGTTCATGAAAAATTTTATTGTGCAGAGTATTATTTAAAAAATAGCATATTTGCAGAATCATTGATATTCTCGCACACTCCTTCTTTCTTTCTTTTTTTACTCCATTATTTATATGCACTCTTATCTCATGGCATGGATCAAACTGCTTAATTTATTAGCGTGAGCCCTTAATTCTGAGGCTTTTCTTTTTTTGAAGGCACAATACCCTAAATTAGGGTTGTAAAATTAAATACACTCCTTTTCTGCATGATATTAATTTTAGTTTACTTCAGATTTTGTTTCCTGTTCCATCTCAGTATTTTTTCTATCAGATTAAACTGGCTACTGGAACTTTTGCTAAACACAAGGGCCCAGATGTTTAAAAGGGTTGCACATGGTGCAACAGTGTTACCTGTCATGACAACCACTGATGCACCCTAACACGATATTCAAGCAGGGAACTGCGCCTGGCACAAATCCGGCTGCGCCAGGCGCATTAGTAATATCTTGGCGCGGGTGGGGCGTGCCCATGCATACTCTGCATATCGATATTCAGCCGGCATGTGCTGAGTCCGTACATGCATACCCCTACTTGTGCTGCACAAAGTTGATCTAAAAAAAAAAAGAAACAATGGCTGGCCATCCACAGGTGAGCTGCCATATTGCAGGGCACAACACTGCAGCTGCCATCTGTGGGTGGCCACCCAAGCTCCAGCTGCACCCTCGTGGCGGTGCCCCCCATGTCCGATCATGGGCAACTGTTCAAAAAATCTCATCCAGTATCCCTGGTGGTCCAGTGGACCACTGTCTGTCCAATCGTGGGCTTCAGTATAAATAAATAGAATCCTATATCCCTGGTGGTCCAGTGGACCACTGTCTGCTCAATCACGGGCTTCAGTATATATAAATAGAAACCTATATCCCTGATGGTCCAGTTGACCGCTGTCAGCCAATCATGGGCTTAAGTAAAAATAAAGTCTTATCTCCCTAGTGGTCCAGTGGACTGCTCGCAGCCTGATCGTGGGCATTTTTAAAAATAAATGACGTCCCATCTTCCTGGTGGTCCAGTGGACCACTGTGAGCCGAATCGTGGGCTTAAGTAAAAATAAATAAAGTCCTATCTCCCTGGTTGTCCACTGGACCGCTCACAGCCCAATCACGGGCATTTGTATAAAATTTACATCCAATAACCCTGGTGGTCCCGCGGACCCCCATACCCACCCACTCACCCATTGAGCCCCACCACCCCACTCCCCTGGTCAGTGGCAGGCAGCAGCACCCCACCCGCCTGCCACCCCACTGCCCACTGACTGATACTGTAGGTAGGGCTGTACACCCATTGGTCCGCAGCGTGAGCCAGTGGGCATGCAGCCCATACCATACTACACATTCCAGATATGTGAATGGATCCATTCACATATCTGGAATGTAATACAATCTCTGATCCCGAGCGTGAGCCAATGGGCGTACAGCCCTACCTATGGTGTCAGTCAGCAGGTGGTGGGGTGGCAGGTGGTTGGGATGCTGCCGCCCGCCGCTGACCGGGGTGGGGGAGCGGGGTGGTGGGGCTCAGTGAGTGGGTGGGGTGGGGGGTCCACTGGACCACCAGGGATATAGGAAGTCATTTATTTTTACTAATGCCCATGATCGGGCTGCGAGTGGTACACTGGACCACCAGAGATATTGGACATGATTCATTTCTACTTCAGCCCGCGATCGGGCTGTGGGTCATATTGCTGCACTGTGCAGGGGGCGTCGGTCCCCATTGGGTGCTGCTTGGCAGGGTGCCAGGCGCAAGTCACCAGGGATCGGCACACCTGCATGCAAATGGGGCCATAATGACATGCAAATGGCCCCATTTGCACCTTGCATACATTATGGCCCCATTTGCATGTTCACTTTTGAATATTGCGGTTGCTGTGCATGACACAAGGGAACTTGCACTAGCGCATCCCCCTGCTTCACTCTGGCCACTTGCGCTGGCACAGTGCCACTGCACCATGTGCACTGCGGGTGGCCAGGGTGCGATATTCAATGATGCTGTGCCATGGCACAGCTCCGTTGAATATCATGCAGTCAACACCCCTGCACAGCCAAGTTGCAATGTGCCCAGGCTTGCGCCACAGCCTGGCACAGTTTAAATATCTGGGCCCCAGTCTTTATCAGAATGTCCCACTGGAAGACCAATAATAAGTAGCACAGGCTGTGTCACACAGCCTATCTAAAACTACTTGGATTTTCAAAATATGTGGATTTCTTTCACAGACTGTTTGTGGCTTTGGAAAACTCACATGTAGAAGACACAAGAAGTGTACTAAATCTGTTAAAAGAAATTGATAAAACAGGAATAAACCTAATGGCCCCCCTGGATATAGAAAATCTTTACAATAACATTCTCCATAATGAAGGCATAGACACCATAAGAGAAATTAAAAAAAAAAAATGAGATGAACACACATTTCCACCCTCAGAATTAATTGAAGACATGGCAAGATTCACATTAATGTCAAACTACTTCCACTTTAAGAGACAATACTACAAACAGCACCATGACACAGCAATGGGCACCACCTTCGCCCCATCACTTGCAAATTTATATATTGGCCAATGGAAAGAAGAGTTTATTTGGAACCGAGCAAGGAACATGTGGAGAGAAAAAAATGACTTTATGGGTTAGATTTATTGATGATGTGCTTTGCTTGTGGAAAGGCACAGAGAAGGAATACATCTAATTTCTTCTGTACATTAACAACCATAACATGAATTTATGTTTCACAGAGGAACATAGCACAAATGAAGCACACTACTGAGACATATGCATTTACAAGAAAAATGACAGACTAGAGACTTCACTTTTCAAAAAAAAACAGACAAAAACATACTTGTGCATTGGGAAAGCAATCATCTGTACCACTTAAAGAAAAATATTCTGTACAGAGAGTTACTCAGAGTAAAACCGGAAATGGCTAACATGTGCAACAGGATTCTAAGATGAGGATATGACCCAGGACTTCTGTTAAGGGCAGTAAAAAGAACAGAATTAAAGACACATGAAGATCTGTTAAAAAAAAAAAGGAAAATTAAATCAAGGTGACTTACTGTATAGTATAGAATGTAACAAAGAAATACAAAATGTCACAATTATCATCAATAAACATTGGGATTTATTAAAGGCTGAACCATGCTCGATGATACAGTATCAGTGGTACCAGGTTAAGACAGCACAGATAAAACTGCGCATGAAATACAGTGCTGAAAGAAGCGCTAATGGCTCTACAATATCAGGGGCCACTACCCCTGTCACTGTAGCTGCTGGCAGGAGAGGTTAAGGATGCTGTTGGTTTGGTGCCTGGCAGAGCTTCTCCTACGGTGGAGCTGCTCGAGCACTTGCCTCTAATGGTGTCAGGGACCAGGCACTGCAGTTCAGTTCTCCCCAGCTCCCACAATGCTGCAGCATTTTTCTTAAAATTAAATTTCACTGAAGTCAAATGTTTTACTTACCCCCAACATCCATGACCCCCAGAGTTGATTATAATTTGTCTGGAGAGGGTGTGAGAGGTAAGACCATCAGGTGGTGCAGGAGGGAAGCCCCCACAAAACAGTTTTGCTGCAGTGTGCTCTGTTTGGCATTTTGTGCTGATGTTGTTTTGCCACAAGCTGTTTTGCGTGTGGTTTTGTGGTGGTGTACAGTTTTGCCCACAACATTATTACCCCATGCCAATATCAATAGGGCCAAGAATAACATGATGGAATGGGAAAAGCCTGAGAGACACACTTATGAGAAGTTTCTTCAAAGAAACTAAGAATCTATGGCCTATATATGTGCCAGAGGCACCAAAGAGGAATTATTGGTGTGAAAACTGTACCCATTGCAATAACACCAACATTTCAAAAATATTCAAACATCCAAGAAAAGGAAATAAATTTGTCATAAATGGTTTCATTAAGTGCAAATCACAAGATGTAATTTACATACTGACACGTCCATGCAGTCTGGTCTATATCAGCCAGACAAGGAGAGAACTTGAATTCTGATTAGGGGAACATAAAATAGTAATTAGGGTTAAGAACCCTACATAAACCAAGGCAAGATGCTATGAAGAAAGAGGTCATGGAGCACCAGCATCATTTAAATTTACTGGGCTAGAACTGGTACAACTTCGTAAAAGAGGAGGAGATTTAAAAAAAAAAAACTTTTGCAACAAAGAGAGAGCTACTGAATTAAGGAACTGGAGGCAATGTATCCAAATGGTCTTAATGAAGACCATGGGTACCACAGTTACTTAGGACAAATAAGTGACATTGTTTGCCAGATTTGGACTGTTGTTTCTGAGTTCTTAGCATTGTCAGTATAAATAACAACACTTGATAGAAGCAATTGTAAATGTTTAAGGGGAGACTGTATGTAATACTGCAACATACTGGGGGGGGGCGTTGGACTGCCAATATAATTTGGCAAGATTAGGATTGAATAAGAAAAATTAATATGCTTATTTTAGCAAAATCAAAAAGTATTAAAAGAATAAGTTTGAAGTAGTTTTAAAATAGTTTCAAATTACTGAAAATCGGGTTTGTGGCCAGGATCTAGATAAACAACAACAGTGTGTTAAAAGTCTGGCTCACACAAAAAACTATTGGGCACAGACAACTTGAGTACACAGAAAAAAATAGTATTGTGGAAACAGCTGAAAATAAGTTAAGCTCAAGTACACAACCAGTGGTCAAAAGTAAACTGTGGAATGTGAGCTGTAACAAATAATTAATTTGTCAGTAGCATGAGTACACCTTATACAGAGAAAGCCAGACACAGTGGAAAGGGAGCTAAATATAATAGAGAAACTTACAAAGATGAGAGTACAGCTCCAGGACACACAAATATTAGCAGATTAGCTGTGAAAATCTGATAAAGACCTCACATTTGGCAAAAGTTCCAGTACATCAGTTTAATGTGATAGAAAAAGATACTGAGATGAAACAAAAAACATGTTGTGAGGCAAACTAATCTCGGTATCATGCAAAAAAGGAGTGTATTTAATTTTACAACCCTTATTTAGGGTATTGTGTATTAAAAAAGAGCCCCAGAATTAAGTGTTCAAGCTAATAAATTAAGCAGTTCAATCCACCCCATGGGATAAAAGTGCACATAAATAATGGAGTCAAATAAAAAGAAATAAGGAGTGTGCGAGAATATCAATAATTCTGCAAATATGCTGTTTTTTAAATAGCACTGTGCACAATGAAATTTTTCACAAAGCATTTTAGTAATGGTGGTAGGTAGGAATATCACATGGGAAGGAAAGTGTTTATAGTTACCATGGCAATGAAAAGGGATAAGAACAGCCCACTAAGGATACCTTATTCAGCTCTGAGGAAGACGTCACAGCATCAGAAACATCTGTGGTCACTACTACGGGAGGGGGTGCATACTTGAAATGCACATTTTAACATTTTTATGAAACCTTTATATTTTTTACTATTATGCTTTTCTAGTATGTTTTTGACTGAAACTACAAATGTAATCCATATTTTGGAATGTAAACATGTGTACAATAAATAAATCAGACTTCTTCAACAAAGTGAAATGCAGCAGCAGCAATCGAATACTTTACAATGGAGGGAGTGTACAGCCGTACTCTTCACAACCCCATAAATCCACCACTTGTTTGTATCAAAGTTCTTCTGTAGTCCAATGCCAGAGTTCATACTTGCTTGGAAATCAAAAATATGCTGGTCGTGTCTTCTTTTTCCATGGGAAATAATAAGAAGAAGAAGAATCAGTATTTATATGGTGCTTTCATGCACATTGTATCCCAAAGTGCTTTATAAGCAATGCTAGACTGGTAGTGAAGTGACTGTACGTGTAGTGGCAGCCAATTCACACATTAATCCCCACACACAGCCTTGGACAGTTGCATGAACTGGTTTTATGGGAAGGGGAATGTTGGCCAGGACAATAGGATCAGGTAGTGATCATGGTGCTGGCAGCCCCATATCTTATTTCTCACAGTGATCTGCTCATATTTCTCCCCTTCTATCTTCCCCCTTCCCTGAATATAGCAGTACCTTGCAGGAGTGGCCTTCTCCATCTCCCTCTGGTATTCATTCTCACTACTTCTCCCCACACCAAAAACTGGTGAGCTCATCACCCTTGTGCATCATGAATGTAGGTAGTACAGTACCCAGATTTTTGACATATAAAAAATAAACAAATCTTTCCAGTAAGTCAGGCTGGTAGCAGCAGGGAATAAGGGGAATTATAGGCTTTCCTATCCTTAAAAGATCTAGGCTACCTTGGATTAGGCACTATTAAATGATGGGTATACATATCATTATGCATGTCATTTAACAGTGCCTAATCATAGGAGGATTAAATCTTATATGGGTAGGAATGCCTATGTTTCCACTTGTGCCCTGCTGCTATCATCCTGGCTTACCAGAAGATCATGATTATTATTAATATGTAAACATGACACAGGTGACTGTACTAACTGCATTCATGATGCAGAAGGGTAGTGAGTTCACCAGTTTTTTTGTATGGGGAGCAGAAGAGAAGAATGAATGCCAAAGAGGGACTGAAGAGGCCATTCCAGCAGGGTTCAGCTATATTCAGGTTAGGGGAAGACAGGAAGAGGGATATTTAGTAGATCATTGTGAGATCTGAAATGTAGGGCTGCCAGCACCATGATCACTACCTGACTGTGAATGAGAGCAGACAGTGATGACAAATACTCAGTGACAGGGCTGCACTTAAAGTGTTACTTGAATTCAGTGCAGGGAGATTACCCTCAGGTGACTGGTGGTGTTGACATTTGTTAGGACAGTATTGAGGGAGCTGTGTATAGATCATTCAAGATTTAGAAGGGTGGTAGCCAACCAACTCGCATTGTGGAGCAGGGCACTAAAAAGTACTGGAGAAGATTTGCAGGGAACTGTTCTGTGGGGTTCTGCAGATCACAGATAAAGGAGTAGAGTGACACTGACAGTCTGGTGGATTCGCTCAAGGCATTAGTATGCATCTCCTGCTAATAATATTGTTATCCATAGTAAGTACAACCCTTATGAGGACATGAACAGCAGTTTTCTGGTGAGTCCTGAGGCTTATTGCTTGGCCCTCCATGAAGACCCAATTGTTGGTTAATGAGGTGGGACAAAAACACAACAGGGGAACTGTATATACTGCCTTCACTGTGCAGAAGGGCAGTGATTCACTCAATGTTTACTGTGGGAGCAGAAGTCAAACACTGAAAAAGTGGACTTGAGTGTGATTTGGAAGGTATTTATTAACAGTGCCAGCTCATGATCCATATCAGTGTAGGTATGCACAACTTTGTGAGGTATACAATTACAGTCTGAGGTGTGATAATTCTCTTCATGAGACTGCAAGCTCATATGCAGCCCCAGGCAGTACTAAGGACTTGGTATGGATGGTGGGGTGTTCAACAGATGCCAGACTTGGTGCAGGGAGTTCACTTGGAAAAAGAATACAAGAGAAGCTTTTTTTGTGGATTAACAAGAATGCATGAGCTCTGAAATTGGGCCGGACCAGTACTTCGCTGTATGACCCTGAGAAAGTCACTTAACTTTCTTGTGCTGCCAAGCTACATCTGTAAACAAGGTTTCAGCATAGTGTGTCTCTCCTGGTTAACAAAAAAAAAATCAGGGCATCACATAACCACTGGCAATTGAAGTGTTATACTGTTTTGTGTTTGTCAAAGAGAAAGTCAGCTAGATTGCAAATTATTTTCAGCAAGTTAAAGTAAGTAAAATGAACAAAATCATAGCCTAACATGTGTATTGATCAAAATAATCCACTTGTTAACACATGGTGTTGATCATTCTGGTAAAACAATTCAAAACAAAGAGGGAAAGAACTCGTTAGCCTTTAGGAATCTTTATTGGTCTTTGGCTCTGGCTCTGATGATGTCATCATGACTCATCACTTAACACAGTTGGTAGACATCTTAGGGAGAAACCAAGGCTGTTTTTTGTAAATGAAAGGCTGATGTTTACATTTTTCAAAAGCTATGAAACTGCATTTATGTTATTTACATAAATGCAGTTTTAGCATAATTGTAAACAGTGGCCTTTACTTTACCTCACGATGAAGCCAGATTTTGGAGTTTGCAGTTTTAAAAAACTGCTTGTTTAGGTATCTTTTAAAACAATTATTCCATCTCCTTGCCAATGGTGGTGGGAGAGGAAATGCTAGTTTGAAAATGTACTAGGAGTTTCTAATTTAGCCAGCACAATGTGTTTTCCCTGTTAGGCTGTTTTGACCTACATCTAGGCTTATCTATGTTCTACTGTAAATTAAAATGATCATTTTACCAGAGTCAACACTTCCACCTCTAGTAGGAATTAACAGATAGATATAAGGCCCCTATTAAAACATATTGTAAAGAAGTCCCTGCCAAACAGTAGTGAATTTACCAACACTAAATCTACAGAAAGCAACTCCAATACCCTGACGTGCAAGATAAAATCCAATTGTATTAAATCCAAAAATCCATCACTGACAAATGATTCAAGATTGACATTTATTCTTGTACAAGTCCTTGTGGTTACAAGTTCAACACACCATGACTGTTACAGCAGCAGTGAAGCCCACCCACTAATTGCCGCTAAGGACTTGTTACAAGAATAAATCTTGTCTCGATCTTGGATCATTTGTCAGTGCTGATGTTTTGAATTTAATATAGTTAACGACATTACAATACTAGCAGCAATGCAACTTCCTAACAGGCACAATAGAGTGGCACTCCAAATGGCTTCAGCAGCTTGGAGGCATGCTGACTCAGCATCCAGCAACCCTTGAGAAATGGACCACACCAAAAGGCATTCTAAAATAAATTTTTGTCAACTTTGTTACAAAACCTGAAACACATATAGTTTTTATAGCAGTGTTTTTTGAATGGTGCTGCCTGTTTTACTTTAGACAACTATTGCACAGGATCTTTAATACTTTGGCAAAACAGGTCCTCTGAGCTTGCTGACAGAATACTAGTCTGTGAGATATTGAGATGACATCATAAGTAGCACTTCACTGATACAGGCTGTTTTGAACAGGTAGTGAAATCAGGGTTACATAATATCTCATAACTTTAAAATGAAGTAATGTAGAAATCTAGTTTTTGGTATGAGATTTACTGGGGTGTGCTTATTTGGATTCTGCAATGTAGCACTTTTCACATCAGTGGCTCTTTAAAGATAATAGCAATGTATTATCAATACACAATGGGATCAACAGTCATCAGTGTGTCAGGACTGCTGCCTGCTACAGATAAGCCCTGTACTTCATTTAAAATAGCCATGAGCTCTCAAACTATAATTATCAGGGTTCATAAATGCCCCCTTTAAATGGAAATTCCTCCAGTTGTCAGACTTCTTGGAAGACAATAAGAACTTCCTTCATATTGGATGCTGTCAAACGCTTTTGATTGTCATACTTTAAGAAATGCAGGTCAACAGCATGTCATATCTCACTGTGCAGTAGTAGGGGGGATAGAGTATGGACAAATAGAACAATTTTAGCAAGTGTCTTAGATTTCAACAAACTGACACACATTTCTCCAAAACTCTTCTACAGTGACATTTGCCTGACAAAAGAAGGTTTTCATTTTTTTGTCATTTCACATTTGAATTATGACTCATGAGGTACTTAAGACCAGTACATGACACTGAACTGAAACTGGATAACCTGTCCCGTTACTTATTATTTCATCTGTCAGCATCAAGTACTGATATTTCCATAATGTTAAATGTGTCCGTAACAAAAGAGGCATACCAACAAAATAAGTCAGCCTCTTGTACTGCTCCTATCAAGATCATTAGAGAGATATTTTTCAGGTACTGCACTATGTGATCAGAACTTGTCTTTGACATGCCCGTTACTTGCACTGCAAACCAGAAAGCTACGGAGCTCAAAAAGACACAAAAATCTATTTTCTCTTGCAGGTGAAAGAAAAGATCCATGTTTGTCACACAGAAAGTTTCAATCGCCTCAGTGCTATCACAAAACTGTAAGCTGGCTATTTTCTGAAGGTTCAGGTTTACTGCTGACAGCTTTGAAAGAAACACTTTTAAGGCAACAATCAGCCCCGCACCATGGGACTTGCAGTTATGTTGTGAGTCTAGGTCCAATTTCAGTCAAAACTTGAATGAGCTCGTCCTTAAGTTAAATAACTTCAGCACACTTATTAAAACTTAATCACCTGTTAGGGTTGTAGTTCAGTAGGAGGAGGATACTGTGTCTTTTACTGGAAGCCTCAATAAAATAATTTTAGTTTATTGACTCTGCTGGCATTAATGATACTAATGCATCCACTCATTACTTGGCCATGGGGCATATTCCCATGGCAATCACTCCTGTTCCATCCTCTATCATCCCCAGATACACATATTATATGGTGGGCGATCCATGGCATGGAGACTCAGACTTTTGGCGATCATCATAATGATGATGCTATGGTTCTTCCTTCCCATTTGTTCTCTTTTCCACCTCCTTTGACATCATGAGATGTTTACTATTGGCTTAAGGCATCACTCTGCACTTTTTCTGCACAGGTGCCATCATTCGTGAGGAAGCAGGCTTCCTTGCCACTGTGAGGGGCAGCTACTATGGCAGAACCTAGATGTCTCTCTTCCTGGTATGGCTTATGATAAACTCTGCAGCAATTCCCAGCCCTAGTCATAATGATACCTTCTACTCAAGTTTGCTCCTGAGCCAAAGTTGCAAGAACAGGAGCATGACATGCTTCTGTTTAGCCATTGGGCGGTGGGATTTATGCTCTTTTTTTTGTAGAGATTTTAACCCCACCACAGCTGCATATCAAAGTACGGGGTTTACACTGTTCTAACCTTACTGGCAACCACTCAGCTCCATGTGACACTAATAATTCTGCAGCCACAATTATTAGTGGTTGTTGCCTCTTTGACAGTAATCCAGGAAAGGGCTGTCATCCCAAAACCCCAAAGCAGCTGAGATCTAATTATAGGCATTTGGCTCTGTGGCATAGAGCTCAAGTGTGTCAGCCATCACAGTGATGGCTACCATGGTGTTCTCTTCTATATAGCACTTGTCTCTTCTCCTGATTTTGGTGACATCATCTAGGGGCCTTGCACCTGCACTGCACTGGATCCACAACTGGTCATCGACAAAATATTTGTTGAACGACCAGACAGCGAAACCTGCAGGTCGACTGCATTTTGCAGTTAGCTGCTGGTTTTGGAGGAAAACAAGTTTAGGATTCACTTAGGATTCCAACTCTGAGTCACATCTGATTTGGTGGGGGTGCAGGACCCCTGACAGACAGTGTTGAGTTGCAGCGGGTTCCCTATAGTGACGTGGTGCTGTAGTTGCTGTAGGGGACCTCACTGTTGAAATGTTGTTGCCAGGGGTGTATACCCACTGGATTTCTTGCAGCAGCAACATGCTCCCTGGTAAAGCCACAGGGGTTGCTACATTACTGGGACCCAACATCAACCCTCCCTGGTCAAGTGACACTTCCTTGCAGTAGCTACTTTGACCTAACCTATCTCCCTACATTATGACCGAAGACTGGTCTTGAACATAGGTCTCCTGTATGGCACTAGGACACACTGACACTGGGCCATTGAAACAGATCTAAAAATCCATAGGAGTTATGTACTTTTATCTACAGACTTAATTTCATTCATAGTTTTCAAGAAGGTCTTACTACTGAGAATGTCTTAGTGAGCAGAACATAGAAACTGGAAACAATTACGAGTGCAAGTCTCCTGAGAATGATTTAGTACCCCACAAATTGTCAACAGCAAAATTACGTTCATGAAGTTTACATTTTCTGGACTCAGCATATTTTTCCCACTTGGGTTGCATTTGTAAGTTGTGAAGCAAAATACTTTTCTTGAAACTGGCTCACTTCTGCATTGCAAAATCATGTTTAAATTGTTAGATTTATCAAAACACAGACCGTAGAATAAATGGCAAAACATCCCCTGCAGTTTCATTCTTTATTAAACATGGCAAATCTTGCATTGCAAGCTATCTTTGCTTTGTCATGTGTCCCAGAAAAAGGGTATTGGTTGGCTGCACTGACATTGCATTTTTTTTTACCTAAATGCTTTCTGTTTTGGCCAAAACATAAAGTAACTGTAGTCCTCTCTGACAAGGGGGCATTTTAGTGCTGTGCAAAGATAACATTTCACCAGCAGAATTACAGCAAACATCCAAATGTCACTTCTATGAAGTTTTGGAATGAACTTAGGCATGTTTTGAAGAAATTCTTACTCAGAATGGTGGAATGAATGTATGGAGTGCAGATTACTGTATTGCACTGCGGAAATTAATTCTGCAAAACTGATCATTGTCAGTGATCACGTCTGCAGAATTTATTTCCACTGTTTTTAGTCCATTAATCCTCAGTTCATACAGTACATTCATTCCACATTTTAATGACTCACAGAATTGAGGAATGACTGTATGAATTGTGGAAACCAGAAGGAGGCCCCACAACACCCTTCGTGCAGAAGAGTTACCACCTGGAAGGCTAGTAAAAAAACAACATTTTTTTAAAGTCTTTACTTTGAAATTACATGACACAGATATATGGCTTATTAGCCAGACAGTAAAAAATATTCAATATTCAATCAGAGACACCTAAAGAGGATATAATGCCATCCATATTTTATCAAAACACCAGCTTAAGTATCAAATTCACATAATGTGCTTATTTCCAAAGGCAAGCTTGTCAGCTTTGCAAGTCTTGTCCATAGTAATCATCTGACTGTAAAAAGTATTAATTTCAATTTTCAAAGCCTTGGTATAGAAAGAGGTAGACAGTGCATTCTAGTTTTGAACAAGATTCAGCAATAAAGTGCAAAAAAAATTAACAATCTCATCATGTAATTGAGATTGTAATTGTGCAAACAAAACCAAAAAATACAGTTCCAAATACTGCATAAATCAAATGCAGAAGTTCACACTGATTAATAGTACATCATTTTGTATCTTAAAGTGGTTATGGATGTTTGTCATAGCAAATGGGAGCAGTAACCTGTAGGAGTTATGTATCAGTCTCCTACCATTCAAATTTCCAAAAAGTACTGTTCTACATGAAAAACTCCTTTTATTTCTGTGCTCTGCTTCATTTGAAAAACCCTGCCCCTTTTTTTCTCAGTTGTGCAGCCCCAACCATGACATCATGCAAGGGAAACACAGTTTTAAAGGGACACTGTCAGTTTTTAGTTGACTATTTACATTGTTTGCAAGTAGCTGTACCTAGCATCATAACATGTATAGAAACATTCTAATGATTTGATTGGCTGAATGTAGCTCAGAACTGTTTAATCACTTACCCATAATTACACTTCTGAACTACTTGCAGCCTTTCAAACCCTATATCCCTATATAATAAATATAGAAAAGTATCATCACATTCTGACAGGAGCTATCACTTCAGACTTGTCACTTCAACAACAGGCAGCAAAAGTGAAACAGCATCTACACAGAGTGGCAAATGACCTTTTTGGCCTACCTGCATCACAAAAACATTTTTTGTTCGAAACCCTGATAGTCCTTTTACCCGACCTGGAAAAAGATCCTGAATTGGTTCAGAGTTACAGGCCAATATCCCTGTTGAATCAGGATATCAAAATTCTTTCGAAGATATTGGCCAACAGGCTAACTCTGGTCCTCTCGGATCTGATTGGCACATACCAGGTAGGGTTCATTAGGGGCATTCATCCTCAGACCACTTGCGCACCCTTTTGCATATCTTCTCAGAGTCCAGGGATGCCACCTTTCTTGCTGGGTTGGTCTCCCTTGATGCTAAGAAGGCAGTTGACCGAGTGAACTGGAATATTCTATCCAGGTTCTCAGAGCATTTGAGTTTCCCTCCATGTTCATAGACTGTATCCAGGCACTATACCGAACCCCTTCTGCTAAGATCTCAGGTAATGGTGCATTTTCCAAACCCTTCCTCTTATATTCAGGTACTAGACAGGGCTGTCCCCTTCCCCCCTTAGTATTTAATCTATACTTGGGAGTCCCTTATTCAAAATATTCTTAATAATACCGGAATACAAGGTATACCGATTGGGAGCAATGTGATGAAGATTACAGCATATGCTGACAATCTTCTCCTTCATTTGGCGCATCCGATAACATCCATTCCAGTTATGTTAGGAGAGATTGCCAAGTTTAGCTTCTTCTCGAATTATAAATTGAATGCAAATAAGTTGTCCTTTTTTCCCCTCAATCATAAGGTTTTTAAGATAGATATTATCCCTTTTGGATTGTGTTGGTCACCCCATGTTCTCAAATACCTAGGTATTAAATTAACACACAATCCTTCCCTATGGTATAAAGAAAATTTAGAACCCATTTCCCAGTTGATTGTGCAGGACCTAGAGAGATGGTCTAAGCTTCCGATCTCATTATGGGGCCTCAACAACATAATTAAGATGAATGTATTTCCCTGACTTTTTTTATCCCCTTTCGCACCTCAGCTCATTCGTTCCTTTGTCCTGGTTTCTGAAAATGCACAAAATCTTTATCAACTTCATTTCATCTAATAAATGCCCTCGATTGGCATACTACAGGTTGGCCGCCCCAAAAACTGATGGGGGACTGTGGATTCCTAACCTGGCAATCTATCATTGGGCCTTGCCATCTTGCTAAATACCTGAAATGGGTAAGTCCGGGTCCCAAGAACTTGAGACCAGTCTGGCTCAACATCGTATTAGACTTCATCCAGGCTATGAACATGGACCCCTCAACCATGCTTTATGTTAAGCTATCTCTTCTGTAGGATGCTAGTAAATGCCCCGCCCTTATGACATTATTAAAAGTGCATGTGCAGCTTTGTTCCTTTTTGGGATATACTCCACTTTTAGACCTGTCTCAGTCCATCTGGAATTCCCCATCCTTTACCATAAATAAACAAAGGATTCCCTGTACGTGGTTTCCCCAACTAGGAGAGGGGATAGTATCCTCGTTTCTGGATGATAAAGGGGCATGGCTCCAGGTTACTGAAATTACCCGAAAATTCAATATCCCAGTCTCTCAGCAATTCAGGGTTTTCAAACTAAAGCATCTACTTACCACTGCCCTTGGTAGCACCCCTCCCCACCCAATGGCTTTTGCATTGATACCTGAGCTTTCCTCCCTACTTGGATCCTCAGGTGTCATTTCTAAAATATATCAAGTTTTGTACCACTGGCTGTAGGGGGGGGGGTTCCTATGGCCCCACTAGGTTTTGGGAATTATTTTTTCCCAATACACCTTCAGTTGGCTGGCTCCTTGGATGTTTTGTCATACATATGTGTCTCAAGACAGACTTTGTCTTATGCAATATCACATTTTGCACAACATGTATTACACTCCAGTTAAGTTGGTGAAATGGGGCCTTCTCAAATCAGAGAGGTGCACTAGATGTTCCCAGGAAGATGAGATGCTTTTCCATACATTCTGGTTGTGTCCCAGGGTAGTTCCATTGTGGGATTTAATTAAAGCTAACCTGGACTCCTTATTGGGATTGCAGGATTATATCACACCTGACATTTGCCTCCTGGGAGACTTGTCTACCATCAAGATCAAGGCTCGGAGATTTCACATATCTATGATTGCACTTTCTGTCAAAAAAATTATTCCCAGGCATTGCAAAGATGGGATTGGCCCAATTTACCAGGAATGGATACATGAAATTCTTGTGAACCTTCGCACAGAGAAGGCTATAGCAATCCTCTGCAACAGGTTACAAGGGTACTTACGTATCTTGAATCCCCTTCATATCTTAATCATGACTGCTATGGTTTAATGTGTAGCAGGTAATCTGTTATCTTAGCATATGTAAGGTTACAGTGATAGGATACTTAACTACAACATCCGGTGAGCTGCTGTACTGGGGGAAGAAGGGTAGGGGTTGGGGGCAGAGTTGGCAATGTATTTCAAGCAGATTGTATATGTTAGAATTACTGCCTCCTGTATTGTGGAAAATTCTGTTAATAAAGTTTGAATTAAAAAAACATTTTTTCAGAAGCTTTTCTACTGATTGTACTGCTGTAAACAGTATCAAGATAGGAGATTGCACTTTGATTAGGGAAATAGAAAAATCAGTTATGTATCAGCTATGTATCAGTGTCAGTGGCTCAGTAGGTAGCACACTCACCTCTGAAGCTGGGAGATCAGAGGACTGTGGGTTCAGTTCCCACATCTGGCACTTGGGTTAATATCCCAGTACTGACACTGTAGTGCAGCATGAGAGGAGTGCTGCACTTCTGAGGTGCCATCTTTCGGATGAGATGTTAAACCGAGGTCCCATCTGCCTGGATTAGTGGTAGTTCTGGTGGATATTAAAGATCCCATGGCACTTATCAAAAAGAGTAGGGGACGTTTTTATTGAACATCAACTGAACAGAAAAGAAAAACAAAAATGATACAGAGAAAAATAAAACACAAAATAATTATGTAACATGAAAATCAGAATCCAAGGTAACAGTGTCCATAATTCCAACAAAGAGTCAGATGGCAAATGCTCTGCCTCTGAAAAATATATGGCCTTCAAATCATGTTCGATCCTTCGAATAATGGTAAGAAGAGGCACATCCTGATTCTGTAAATTAAACAGACAACAAGCATTCCACACATGCCATTTGATTATTACAAAAATCAAATTTAACGTATTAATATTCCAATGAGACCAAGTGAGGGGGAAAAACCATACATCAAATTGTCATAAGTAATGAGAGCAAACAAGGGTTCACGCCATCTGGCAGCTAATAGAGTCCAAAAAGAAACAATAAATGTACATGGAAAAAAAAAAGTGTGAAATAGTTTCTTCTTGTTGCTGACATTCAGGTCTGGAACAAAATCTGTCCTGTAGTGATTTGTGTTTATGGTTACATTTGATGTAGATACATTCATGGCAGCTAAGCCAATGTAAGTCCCACATCTTTTGGGAAACTCTAGAATTATGAAGTAAAGTGAGCAAAGCAGGGAGATGTTGCATAGGACATTTGGGAAAAACAACAATCTCCAAACATACACAGTTCACTAAATACTTATACAATGATTTTCTGGAGACAGTTATTAGCATATGGCTAGTAATCTGCCAGTGTTTCAAATGAAAAAAAACTATCCGTAACATAAGCAGAAATCTGGGGGGAATGTGTTAAAACCATCAATTTGTTAAGTTCCCATTTATGAAACCAAGGACCACAGGATTCAAGAAACCAAGGTTCCCAACCTTGATCTTGGTTAACCAGCAGGGGTCTAATATTATAGAACAAGAAAAAACTAGCATAAAAAAAAAACAGGTTGGACCATAGCTAGGCCATTATCCCGAATAGGGAGATAGGTGATCTGACGTTTAATGGGGTTCAGGCGGCTACCCCATAGGGCTTGAAAAAAGAGACTAAGCAATCTGGTTTCAAATTGCGGGAGGAAATATAAGCCAGAAAGAGAAAAAGGGGAAGCAGAAAGGTTTTAATCATGTAAATCCTTTTTTTCTTACTCATCTGCCATGAATTCCAATGTGCAACCATAGTTTGAGCATAATCTAATTTGGGAGTCCAGTTAAGGATATCTAAAGGACCATTACCACATAAAATGCCCAAAGTCCTAATAGGGTCATCACAAAGTCTAATGTCAACAGAAGACTCATCTACAAAAGGGGAACCTAATCTATGGCCTACACATTTATCAAGATTAAGGGCCACGCCAGAAACAGCCCCAAACTTTGAACAATGTCATAATGCAGAACGCACAGAGGCAACATTAGCCACCATGAGACTCATATCGTCTGCATAGGCCAACACGGAATATGGGGCTGAGGGAAGGCATAATTTTGGGGCGAATTAATAGAGCAGTAAGGGATCCAAAAAAAAAACATATAAAAGTGGACTAAGGGGACAGCCCTGCCTAACCCCTCTGTGTAGAGGAAGCATAGGGCCCTTCCATCCATTGACCAGTGGGACAACAGTTGCAGACTGATATAGCAACCGGAGTCTAGTCAGGGTATAGTCAGGTACTTTATAATATCGAAGAGTAGACCATAAAAAAATCATGATGTACAGAATAAAAAGCCTGCCGTTGGTCCAGTGAGAATATGAAACCATGTAAAACATTAGAATTTCCACGTTCAATCATTTCTCTAAGTAAAATTAGATGGTCCTGTATACATCTCCCAGGGACACTGCAAAATTGTATGGTAGAAATCACATATATGGCCAATTTAGAAAGTCTGAGGGCCAAAATTTTGGTCAATATTTTAAAATCAGTATTTAAGAGGCATAAAGGTCTCCAATTGGAGAGCAATCTTCTATCCCCTTTTTTATGTAAGTAAAATAAACAACCCATGTTAAAGTCTAAAGGAAGATGTTCTCACTGTAGAATAGAATTATAAACTGTAGCCAATTCAGAACTCAGGTCAGCAGAAAACAATCTATACAGCTCACAGGAGAGACCATCCAGGCCCGGTGTCACTCTTGGACGTAAAGACTTGATTACTGCTTCAATTTCATGTGCTTGTATATCAGTATCTAACATATCTACAACAGAAGAAGGTACATCAGGAAGTTGTAAAAAGGAAAAGTAGTCCATTATGGATGCAGATGGGGTGCATGGGACCAAATAGTTTTTGTGTATAACAGGTAGCACGGTGCCTGATATCCAAAATATCAGTGAGCTCGGTGAAACTGTCATCAAACAGCGTAGTAAAGGTTTTACTCTCTACTGTTCACCGAATAGAAGCATATGGACATACATTGTCACAGGTACCAGAGGTCCCAAAACACTGTTGATGCTGAACAGAAGTAGCCTTCAGAAGGTGATAATCCATCATGCACTTCTTAAGAGTACTTATTTTGGTGGAAAAATCATGGCCAGTTTCATGAGATAAAATAAGTAATTTTTGAAGTTGTCATCTGTTAGTGTGATAAAGGAAATACAATGAATCATGATGATGTTTACTAAAATTTTTAAATAAAGTTTGGAGTCCAGATTTTGTATCCCGCCACCAATCCCAGGGGGCATCATATAAAAAAAATACAGTCTTTCGATTATGAATATACTCAGTTAAGTGACTTAACAAACGTGAATCAGATAACAGGGAAGCATTCAGTTTCCAAATGCCAGGGCCAAAACGAGATGTCAAGGAAGGGCCTAAAGAAATAAATAATAAATTATGATCCAAAAATTCCGCAACTTGAATTACAGCATCAGAAAGTTGGAGGTGGGAAGAAATTAAAAAAAATCAATAGGGGTTGCACAGGGGCCTTTGTGAAAAGTAGGTGTATGCTGACCCCGTAAAAGATAAATATGCATCCTGTAAACCTGTGGAATGGAGCAATTGTTTCAGAAAATTTGTGTCATAAAACAACTTAGTAGTCTTTGAAGTAGAAGACTTATCTCTAGTGGATAACCCACAATTGAAATCACCCCCAAAAATCACATGCATTGATGTGTATAAATAGGGTTGAATCAGTTTCAGTAGTTCAATTCTGTGGGATTTTAATTGAGGGGTGTAAATATTAATAATCCGGAAATGGACAGAAGAAATCAAAATATCCAACAACAGAAGTCGACCCGGGTAGACATCCAACAGTTTAATAACAGTAACATCAGGTATACTAAATAAAATACCCAAACCAGAACAAGAGTCCTGTCCAAAGGACCAAAAAGAGAGCCCAGAGGTCCAGGCACGAGTGGCCCTAGAAATTTCTGGAAGAGCATGGAAATGTACATCTTGCAAAAAGATGAGACCAGCTGTCAAGCCAGATAAAAAGGAAAAAACTGCATCTCTCTTAGCATGCTAATTATATTGTTAACATTAACAGTATGCACTGAGAAAGCAGAAGACATGAAACGGGAAAGTGAAAACAAAAACACAAAAGTCACCTTAGCCTACCTTTCCTAGGGGTACCTTCCCTATGTTTCAGTTTTGCCTTAGCTTTCCTTTTTTGAGAACCAATATTATCAATGGGTATTTCTGTGTCTGTAGTCACATCAGGGTGGGAGGAAAGAACAGAGGACGTATCAGAGTCCGTGTTGTCCTGAGGGTGGTGTAAAACCTCAAATTTGTTCATATGAGTCACAGTAGAGGATTTCTGGGCCTTAGAAGAAGGAGAAGTCCCCTTCTTAGATCCTCGTGTAACTCTAACAAAAGGTTTGGGGGGGGTCCATGGAAGACCCAGAAATACTAAGCAAGACAGGAATAGGGACCTCTTCTGAGGTAGAAATAGCAAGATCAGAAGAAGAGGGAGGGGGAGCTGTAGTAAAGGTCTGTGGTTCCAAAACAGGAGCAGACAGTTTGTGTAAAGTAGAAGAGGGGTCAACAGCAGGTACAACAGGGTGAGGAAGGGGTACACGTTGAGGTCTAGAAAAAGTGTCAGATAAACAAGAACGTTGTGAGACAGTATTAATCAAACGTTGTTTTTCCCCATCAGCAAGAGTTGGGGAGTTGTGAGCTGCCCAAGTACAAGTCTGGAAAGTGTGCCCCAATTCATCACAAAGGACACAAAGAGGTTCATCCACACATTGGGAACCTGCATGGCCAATGTTACCACAAACAGAGCATTTAATCTTGTCACAGACACTACTTATATGATTCTGAGAGCCACATCTGTAGCAAGCTTTAGGCTGGCTGGGGTAAAAAAGAACTCCCCTGTCTTTCCCAAGCATAAAGCTGTTCGGGAGATGCTGTATTCCAACCTCCAAGTGCAAAGCATAACCTCGCCTCCACCCACCTGTCCAGATATTCTCAGAATCAAAGATAGCCTCTGGGTCAGAAAGGACAGTACATCTTTGCTTTAACCAGACAGTAATATCATTAAGACTGACACCTTCATTACGAAACAATATAGTAACAGTTTTCTGAGTAGGTTTAGTTAAGGGAATGGCATTAAACGGTGACCATAAAGGAGAAGTTTTAAGCTCCTGATATTTTCTCCAAAACTTTTCTAAACCAGTGATAGTTTTAAAACTAATATCAAAATGAGACTCTGAAGAAACATGAATTAAAGCATGAATCTCAAAAGCAGCAAATTGCATAGAATCCTTCAAAAGAGTGCGACCTACAAAAAATCAGTCAGGAAAGTCAGGTAAGCCCCCCAAATAATGCAGCTGAACAGCACTGTGTCTTTTAGCTTGATGTACAGGGGGTTGAAAGCATGCAGCATAAGTTTTAGGGGATGGAGCAGTAGAAGTAGCAGGAACTGGATGAGACTCAGGGTCCCAAAGAGTCCGTTGTTCTTGAGGCATCGAGGAAGCAGGACCAAATTGCAAAGTCTGGTTCTGAGTCAGAAGGAGTTCAGTTGGCAAAGAAAGATCAAGAGAAGCAGCAGAATCTTTCAAAACAGGAGAGGCCAGCAGTTTGTCAGTGTCAGGTGGCCTAGTACAGATCGGGGAAGAACCAGAGCACCAAGTCCCAATGGTAGGATCCTTCTCCCACCCAGCCGCTTCCAGGGCCGACTCAAGAGACCAGTCTGTTGTGTGCAAGGCATCAGGGAGAGCAGAAGCAGGCACCTGTACAGAAGAAGTTTCTGGAGAAAGCTGAGCAAGAGGTGCAGTCAGTACAGGCAGTAGGGAGTGAGGAGGGTCCGTAGCAACAGGCAAAGAATGCAGAAGTGTCAGAAGCGTGAAGAAACAGTAAAACAAGCATTCCCAGATGGTGAGTCAGTAGCAGCAGGTACAAAATCAAACTGAGGCTTAAGGGCTAACAAACGCTGTCTAGCAGTGAAATAACACTGTTCCTTGATTTTAAGTAACACATCTACATCCATAGAAACAGGAGGAGAAGACTTGCGTATATCCATAGTAGCAGAGCTAGAAGATGTTGTAAGCACAGTTTGAGGAATAACTGAAGGATCCACAGGTAAACACTGCACACAAGTATCCACAACAGCAGCAGGGGAAGTATGCAAAGGCACAGAAGAACCATATTCAGTAGATTGCAGCACAATAGGCATAGAAGATGGGGTCTCTCTCAGAACAGAGACAGGGGAAGAGACCAGCTCCACTGCCTCCAACACCTCCATGTCCTCCACAGCATGTCCAGAGGCAGCCGTCTTGGTCCCACATGAAAATGGGACCCCCCTGCTTACAGAAAGCAGAGTAGTGGAATTTCCCTGGTGTCCTGGCCAAATTTCCCTCAGTCACTAAAAATACCACCAACAGCTTAATCTGGTTCAAGGTCAGTTGGCATTCATCTGTATCCACCCTCCCTCGGGTCATGCCTGAAAATAGGCAGGATTTGTCTAGTGCACTTACTCAGTCAACAAAAAATAAATAAAATAAAAATAAATAAAATAAAATTGCACCCACAATGCCTCACTTTGTAAATTAGTTTACAGGCCATTATATTGTTGTGCTTACTACAGAGATAGGAGACTAAATCTCTCAGTAAAAAAAAATAATCTTGTCAAATAGATACTGTATGTTCAATGCCTTGCTTTGAAAATAAACATAGGAGAGCTTATATTTTTGAAGCCACTACAGAAATAGGAGATGGCACTTCACAGTAAGGCAATTGGAAAACAGCTTATTATTGTACCGTCAATGTCTTGCTAAGGGCATCTATATATTAGGTGCAGTCACCACTACCAAAATAAGAGACTGTGCCTATGAGTAAGGAATATTTAAGGCAGCTTTATAATTTACCCAGAATCCTTCTTGCTGTGTATATAAAACATTGACGGCTCCTTTGCATGACATCATTCTGGATATGTGGCTGCACAGAGAAAACTGGAGGGCAGACAGAAACAAAGCACTTACAAAATGTTAAAAAAGATGACTATGAATGTTTTTTTTTTTTTTTTTTCTAAAGAAGTTGCAGCTTCAACATGCGAAGCATGGCTGGCAATGGCACACTATGTGAAAAAGGCATTTGTGGAACTTCCATAAATCACTTTAATGTTGCTAATGTTTCAAAAACAATTAGGTAAAGCAGAGGTCCCAGACCAAGTAGCTAGTAATAATGATAACAGTGTAGCAACTGGTACTCACAGTGCACTAAACAATGCAGTGACACTTTTTTGCAAACTTTCAGATGAAGTGCAATAATCACATGAAAATGCTGGTTCCTGAAAAGGTACAGTATAGGTGGAACATCTGGTATACTTCGTAATAGAGACTGCTTGTTTGAAAATCCAGTTAGCAGTGTAAAATCAAAGGGCAAAATAATAATTAAGGTGTTAATTTCTGAAAGGCTAAATGCAGAATATCTAGTATACTTTGGAACAGAGGCTGCTTGTTTGAAAATACAGTTAGCAGTATGAAACCAATGTGCAGAACCAGTGCATTAGGTGTGGCCTGCGCATAACTAAGATGGCAGCTTAATCTCCTTGCTCCATCACGAACCAGGTACCATCCACAGGCATCCAAAGCAATCGACAGCATACACAGCACCTTGAGGATGGGGCTTTGGTTGTTCTCTCCATTCCAGCTTGCGACATAGCCTTTTTGTGCATCAGACTAAAGCTAATCATTCGTAAGACCTGGGGTTTACCCAACGATCGCATTCCCAAAATTAGGCCATATGTATTAGCCGTCCAGAGAGTCAGGAACATGTACCATGTGGCAGAGGGACTGATTGGGAGAAAGGGGCATAATTTTTCCTTAGTGAGCAGCCTACAAGCTTTTGCCACTGTTAGGAGATCCTGCTGAGAATCCAAGGGTCTTTTGCAATGGCTGATCCCTTACCTCCGCAGTCTGACTCCTTCCCTGGCTCCTCAACAGACAAACCTCAACAACACCTGCAGGTCAGTGACTCTCTAATACAAATTACCAAAATGTTGGAGGTGCTGCTGAGCTGGGTAGATGGGATCAGCAAAGCACTTAGTGGAAATGTAATGGCTGTTTGAGATCTGGAAGACAGAGTGAATGTGATGGAACAGTGAGTGGAGAACCTGGAAAGTGACCATAGTCAGATCTGGAAACACCTGGAGTCCCACGAACAAAGGCTGGCCAGACTGTGGGAAAGGGCTGAGGGTCAGGAGAATCGGAGACACTGAAACAACATTCAGATCCTCAGCATTCCTGAGGGTGCAGAGGGCTCTAGTATGGAAAGATTCCCTAATTAAATGATTCCTAAGTGGCTGGGTGAGTGCTGGAGAGGCCCAGGTGAGGTAGAATGGGCCCACAGGATCTTCTCCAGATCCTCCTCTCTGCACTTCTCCCCCTTGGCCCATTATAGCATACTGGCTATGATACTCCACCAAAGAGAAGATATTAAAAGTAACAAGAAACTTGGGTGACATATTCTGGAAGGAATCCAGAATTTCTTTTTTCTGAGACTATTCGCAGGAGGTAGCTATGAAGCGAAAAGCCTTTCTTCCTATCAAAAGCCTACTTCAGCATCACAGATTCCAGTATAATTTCAAGTGGTTCACCTCCTTAGATGTATCTAGATATGGCAGGGAGATCTTCGTGCAGCATCCTTCTAAAGTAGAGGCCTGGCTAACTAAATTCTGGCCTAATGTGGCTGCTAAGACTACCTCTCCCAGAAGGCTATGGGCTCCAGAGGGGCATTCCTCAGGGAGGGGGATTCAAAACTCAGGGAAACAAGCTCCAGGAGACTCCCTCCTGGGTAGGATGGTACAGTAGTCAAAAGTCCCCCAGTTTGAGTCCCAGACAATCAGATACGCAGCCCCAAATCTCCTCCTATGCAGCCCAAGTGCTCTAAGTCTTATGCAGGTGTTTCAGCACCTTCAATGCCTCCAAAGCCCCACAGACCATGGCAGAGTGCTCAGGAGGACAAGCAGCAGGATGAGTACCAAACCGTAGCTTCACTGCCAGGTAAGATCCCTAAAGGAGACAGGTCTTCAGACAAAGAGAAGTTGACCTGGAAAGAGCAGTCTCCTGGAGACATGGAAACCTCAATCCCACTAGATTGGTCAGAAGGGACTGAATTGACAACCGGGAAGAGCCAGATATGTCCTTTCTGGTGAAACCAGGACCTATTTCTTTTGCAGCTGCTGTGACGAAAGGTCTTCTGCCATTTCATGAGCAGACCTCCTCAGTGACCAAGAACCATCTGGATCAATGGCATTCCAAGCTGGACTGGATTAGGCTACATGCACATATATTTTTTGCTTTATTAACAGCTACTTAGGTGCCTAAGTGTCTTGTTAGGACCCCCCTCTACTGCCACCTGTTTACAGCTGGGCACACCTCAGGCTCACTGGAGGCTTATACCCCTCGAGTGTTTCCATCCAAAGTGGCAGAATCAGGTGCGGGGGGGGTTGGGGAACTACTAAAGATAGCACTGATTAGTGGCACTCCTCGCCGCAACTGCCTCTGGACTACCTGTCCCTGCTCCCTTAGATACTACCCTCTCTAATTATGGGAGGGGATCTCAAACACATGCTTTACAGTCTGGGACATAGGCTAGCTCGGGCCACACTGGGCTAGCCTAGCTATGCTTCTCCCCTCAATCAGTTTAATATCTTACTCTTACCCACCATGGTACACATGGAGGCTGACTAGCTGGTGTATCAGTGGCACCAACATGCCTAGTTTGGTGGTCATATTGTGAGGCCCCCTTTCCTCACCTATGTGCTACTTGATTCAATGTCTGTTAAGGAGAGCTACAATATCTAGTTAGGGAAATGCTGGATTCATTTCCCCTCTTTTTTCTTGTTTTTGTTTTCCTTCTCACTGTCCCTCATATCCACTTGCTTATGTGTTGTGTCCTGAGTCCTACCCCTTTACATTACCCATGCTGGTTTCCCGTTACCTCTGACTGTGGAATCCAGTCTTAATCACCTTTGAGGTGTCATGTGCTGGGTAGAGACAGGTTAGTATTGTTGTTAGCTGACCTACCTACCACCCCAAATTAGGTGTTGTGAGTTAGCGTTGCTTGGATTTGCCTGTATGTAGGCTGACCCTAAATGCAGATACCTCCACACCTTTAGTGTCTTCACAAAGTGCTTGTTACTGAGCTGATTACTGCTGTTTAGCTTATTGGTTCACTGGTTTTCTATTACATTTTTAACTGTGTTGTTGTGATACGATATTCTTCTTTGATTTAAACAGTTTATTCCACTCCTCGATGTTTGGTGCTGTAACGCATCGCTGAAGGTTGCTGCAGACCTCCTGCAAACTCAGCACCCCGGTATATATCTGTCTGATTTCTAGGGATATCTCCTTTCCACTTTTTAGGACCGATTTTTCATGTAGGTGCACATCTTCCATCTTTCTATTCCTCGCTATTTTGCTATGGACACCACCAGACTGGATGCTGTAAGGTGCATCTCCTGGAATGTCAAGGGTTTAAACAACCCAGGGAAATGAACCAAAGTACTGCAGCATCTGTGCTCTCTAAGGACAGATGTTGCCTTGCTGCAGGAGACACACCTCACAGTAAAGATTGTAGTATGGCTCAAAAAAATGTGGGTGGGAAGGGTGGTGGCTAGCACGGCCCCTACCACATCTAAAGAGTGGTTATTTTGTTCCAAAAATCATGCTCCTGGTCAGTGGATGAGACAAAATCCAATACACAAGGCAGGTAGGTGGCTGCCTGGCTTTCCCATGCCAGTGGAAGTATTGTTCTGGCTAATCTTTTCGGCACCAACACTGATTCAGTTGAGGCCATAACCGGGATAGGACAAGCTATCACCTTGCTTACCAAAGATGCGCCCAATGTACCTATTATTTTGGGTGGGGATTTCAATTTAGTTCTGGATGTGTTCATAGACAAGTTGAAACCCACCCCACAAGCCCACCCCAAGGTCAGGATGGCTTTTCAGGTGCTAATAGAGGAGTGAGGTCTTATTGTCCCCTGGAGAAGAGATCACCCAGGTGGCAGGGACTTCACCTATTTTTCCCCCGTACATGCTTCACATAGCCACATTGATTATAGGCTGTGCAACAGCATGGCTACCTGTGGTATTAGTGACCCCAAGATAAGGAACTTGATTATATCACACAATGCCCTGATACTGCTAACTATCAGCCCTCGGGTGAGGGTCCCAAAAGCACAAGATGGAGATGCAACCCTCTCCTGCTACAGGACAAAGACTTTCAGTCATACATTAAGGAAGAGTCCAAGGCATATTTTGCCACTAATACTACTGATGAGGTGGGACCCAGTACTATATGGGAAGCCTTTAAGGCAGTTCTCAGGGGCAGAATTATATAGCATTTTCTATGCTAAGAATAAAATCCGAAAGGCTGAGCTGGAGAAATTGCAGGCCAAACTGACAACCCTGGAGACGAGATTTAAGACCTCAGCCAAGGTCTATAGGGATAGTTCTCTTGTGGCAGCCATCACTGGGCTTAAATACCATATTAGTTGTCTACTACAGAGAAAGGCTGAATGGCAGCTCCTCAGAACAAAACATAAGTATTGGGATGGAGGGGATAAAGGGGGCAAAGTTTTAGCATACCAACTTTGCAAACAACAAGGAGCTTCCAGAATTATGGTTCTGAGAGATGCCAATGGGGCAACAGTCTCATGTCCTTAAGCCATTAACGAGGTCATGGCTCATTTTTATGACTTGCTATATCAGTCCCAGGCTGCTATGGACAACTCCAATCTCTTGATAGCTCTTCAGAATTTTTGCAAGGCAGCCAAAACTCCACAGCTCTCCCCAGAAGCAAAGGAGCAGCTTGAGCAGCCTTTTGTCACAGAGGAACTGTGAGCAGTTATTCTTCAGATGGCAAAAGGTAAAGCACCAGGCCCAGATAGCCTGTCTACAGAATTGTAACAGCTGTTGATTGATGAGATCTCAGTCCCTCTTTTACAAGCCCTGCAGGAGTTCCACCTTTGAAATTCTCTCCCCCCACCATGAGGGAAGCACTAGTTACCCAACTCCCAAAAAGTAAAATGATCTGTTGGATTGTACACATTTTCACCCTATATCCTTTCTGTCAGTTGATACCAAGGTCGCAGTGAAAATCCTTGCCAACCACTTACACTCAGTTCTCCCCTCAATAGTGCACCCCACTCAGGCAGGCTTCTCTAAGGGGAGGTCTGGGGTCGATAATCTTAGGCAGTTCCTCAACCTAAAATGGCTGGCATCTCAGTCACCTCAACCTATGGTGGCACTCGCAATTGATTTTTCTAAAGCTTTTGACTCTGTTGAGTGGGGTTACATGCACAAACTGCTACGGTTGTATGGCTTTGAACCATATTTCCATGGCTGGGTCTCCACCTTATACAGCACCCCTATGGCCCATATTGTGACAAATAAGAACATATCCCCCCCTTTTCAGCTGCTCAGGGGTACCTGGCGGGGTTGCCCGCTCTCTCCTCTACTTTTTCTAATCGCATTAGACCTGTTAATTAGAAACCTCATACAAGCGAAAGATGTGGCAGGGGTACTAGTCAATGGGCAATCCTTTCTGACAAGTGCCTATGTGGATGACCTCTTACTAGCTCTCACTCGCCCTAAATCATCCATACATAAGGTTCTGTCTCTGTTGCAAACCTTTTCTGACCTATCTGGCCTCCGGATTAAGGAGAAGAAAACAATATTGGCCCTCTTAAATAAATTCTGTACTAGAAACTGTCTAGATGGAACTGAAATTTCCTGGGCCCCTGACAGCTTTACTTATTTGGGGATAATAATACTGGCCAAATGGCATGATTTGGAAAGTGCTAATTTCTCCCCTCTACTTGTTATGCTCACCGTAGAATTCGACAGATGGTGTAAACTACACCTCTCCCTATGCAGTAAGGTGGAGGCCATCAGAATGTTCACCTTCCCAAGGCTATCCTATTTATTTAATAACTTACTGGTTTGACATTTTTTGCAATGTTTCCAAACCCTAGATAAGAGCATTTCTTCCTTTCTCTGGGAAGGTAAGGCACCCAGATGGGGTAAAAAAAAACTCAGGCCTCCTTGATCTCAGAGAGGTATGGGACTCCCTTGCTTCCAGAGTTACCAGATTGCCCACCTTGCTACACAGGCCACAAAATGGTTTGTGCCATCACCACTGCCACTGGGATGGGTCATCTTTGAACAATACTTTGCTGGGACGGTGCCACTTTGGAACCTTCTTATGCTTTCTACCTGTTTAGCTAGGAATCTTTCTCCAATCATGGTCAAAACAGTGAGCACATGGCACAGGTGTATGGTGAGGTCTCGTACATAACCAAAGGACAGGCACCCCCCACTAATATACGCCCCTCTCTGGCACAATCCCCTTCTACTAGTTGATTAAAAAATGATTTACTGGTCTGACTGGCACACAGGAGGGGTTAAAACAATTCAAGATCTTCTTATGCCTGACTCTCACATCCTAATGTCCTTTGAACAACTTAAGGCACGTTAGCATTTTTCCAACAAAGATTTCTGGAAGTATTTGCAAATCCACAGTGTGGTCAAGACTTTTCAAAATCGGTTCTCTAGTTGCCAAAAATGGCTCTGGCCATGCTCCCTTTACAAGGCTTCCTCCCAGCAAGGCTTGGCAGGGGGCTTCTATAAAACCATGAAGAAAGCACAGCCAAATCCTACCGAATCCTGCAGAGTCAAGTGGGAGGTAGATATTGGACAGATATAACCTGGAAATGATGCCTAAAGTTGGCTTATGATTCAACTGAAGATTTTGCTTAGATGGTATATAGCCCCTAACGTTTTGTTCTCCATGGGCCATAACCCTCAAGCATCTTGCTGGAGGTGCTCACAAGCCCCCGCTAACTTACTGCACATTCTGTGGACCAGCCCCGACTTAGCTCCCTTTTGGAGGTCTGTGCTTACTGACTGTTACAAAGTAGTTAGGGTAGATATTTGGGGCCACAATTCTATGTTGCTATTGGAAGATTCCAAATCCCTAGATGCACTGCCATCCCCTCTTTACAGGTGGACTCTGGTTGCAATGCTCAAAGCTAAAAGACTAATCCTGATACACTGGAGGAAACCCTTTCCTCCTCCCCTGCATTCCTGGAGATCAGCCCTAGCACAGGCCACAGTACTGGAAAGACTTTTTTACTCACAGTTGGGACAAATGGACAAATACTACAACAAATGGGGTGCATTCTTGAGTTCACATCTATAATTAACACCCCCTCCGCCACCAGCCAACCCCACGGGCTAAGTCTTATCCTATTTCTAGGCCTGCACTCCTCTGTTCTCTCCAACAATCTTCACTATATCACTTACCTATGGTTCAAGCAGCAATCTTCTCCAAAAGGTTCTATATGTTGGGCAGCATACAGCTCCCATGTTATCAGGTTATTACATTTTACCTTTGAATTATTCATTCTCCTGTTGGTATAATAAACTGCACTCACTGTTTTGATATGGGGACTTTATTTTTTCCCCCTTAATAGATGCTGTTCAGATGCACTCTTTGTATGCTGTATGTTGTGGCCTATTTCAGCCTTTATTCTGCAGACCTATACATTACTGTCTTAATTCTAAGCCTTTGAGTATGTTGGTTGTGAAGCAGTGTTTGTATACTGTAATAATCAATAAAAATTTGACATGTTAAAAAAAAAACAGTGCATTAGTGCTTTTCAGTTAGCTTCCCATCTATACACTCAATCCAAAGCTGCATAAGGCAATAAGGCACTTAAACTGAAATGCACTACTGTACTAGTTTTGCATTTTGATTTCATGCTGCTAACTGAATTTTCATACAACAAGCAGTGTCTGTTGCAAAATATACCAGATGTTCTGCCTGTAGCCTTTTAGAAGCAAGCATCTTCTTGTAATTACTTCATCTGAAAGTTTGCTAAAAAGTGCCATTGATTTGTTCATTGCTATGTCAACACCAGTTGCTACATCATTTTTAGGGCTGCATGTGTGGAGCTCTGCAGACATTATGTCATCACAGTGGGTTTAGAAGAGCACTGTGGAAGCAAGTGATCGGACCGCTGTCCGGTGTGTTTCCACAGTGCTCTGTCATATGTCTACTGGTACTGCAGAGGTGAGGCCCACCATGGCCAACATGGCGGTCCAGGCTCAAACTGTGCATGCACGAGTGTCGTGCATGCGAAGCTCTGTTGGTGCCACCATCTTTGGTAACAGTGTTCGTGATGTACATTTGTTGTTACCAGTTGCTACATGACATATTGAATCATTAGGGAGAAACTGAAACAGGACTGCAAATCAGGGAAGTACATTGTTTTCTTTTTCTTTTTTTCAGTTTATTTTGACATTGGAATTGTTTGTGTTGTGAAGGACTACATTGGTGGGGATTTAAATCAGTATTGTAAGTTGCAACTGTTTCTGAGTGAAATTCTGGGCTCTGATATTTAACCTGTGCTGTTTGAATTGTTTGAGCTGTTACTAGTGAGAGAAACTCAGGTGAAATTCAGACAAAAAGCTGCAGTTTGGCCTGGTGGTGGGGGGATATACAGCAGGCACCATCTTAGTAGGATTGTAAGATGCTGATTGTTTGCACAGGAGTGCCAGTGGGCCCCTAATCCCACCTTCCCCAACCCTCCATCCCTCCCTCCCCCAGCTTGTCCACACTTATTGGGGTGGTGCTACATTGGGATTGGTGGAAAGCACTACCAGATGCATCTGCTAATGTGCCCTAACAGAGGGGATTGTTCTTTGTAATGTTACAGAGTGATATGCAGCTCTGGTTAAAGAGGTAAAAGTTAAAAACTTATAGATAGTACTGTGTTTTGTATTTGGGTGCAGCACTTCAGGCGGTATTTTGCTGGGAAACGTATGGATGGTATGGTATCATAGTTAGTAGTGTTTTATGCTTCTTTGCTACTGGAGTTGGTATTGTATTTTAAAGTAGGGACTCTTCTACTGGAATTGGTATTGTATTTTTAAGTAGGGGCTTTACTGGTTAGAAACTTATAGATCGAACTGTAATTTGTAGTTAGTAATGGTATCATGGGTAGGATAGTGGGCTGTAATGGATGTGGGGCAGCAGTTTGGATTAACATATTGTGGATGGTAGGAGGGTGTCCAATCTGTTTCATGTTGAGAAGGCTGGAGGAGGAAGTGCTGTGGCTTGGTAGAGAGCTGGAGAGGATAAGGGAAGGGGGAAGGGGCCTGGTGGCAGGATGGGCACATCCAGCAAATAACATGAGGACACCGAGGGGGAGGAACAGTGGTTGAAGGGAAGTGATGGGGAGGGAGTGAAGGAATGTAACAAACAAGAGGCCTAGCATTAGTGGGAAGGCTAGAGTTGGGGGGAAGCATATGCACATCCAGGCAGGATGGGCAGGAAATAGGTTTGCTGCGCTGGCGACACTGGTGAAGGAGGAGGGGGTAGTGATCTCAAGGGAGAGCAGGAGAAAGAGAAAGAGGCAAACCCACAAGGGGCGGGAGTCATTCAGAGGAGGGCAACAGTGGTGAAGGGGGGAGAAGTACTGCTGATGGGGTGGATGACAAGGGTGGAGTAGGGGGGCCAGGGCAGAGGGGTGGGATGTAGGGGATAGGGAGGGAGAAGTCAAGGGGCAGGGGATAGGAGAGGGGAGAAGAGGGAGAGAGCAGTAAAGAGGAAGGGTGGAGTTAGTGAGGTGGCATGCTCTAAGATTGGATACCCTGGGAAAGGGGTGGTGGAAGAAACAAGGAACGAGAAAAGGGGCGTACTAGTACTGGGTGATTCCATACTTGAAGGGATCAGATGGGATGGTGGGGGAGAGGTATAGTAGAATATGGGTGGAGGCTATACCCAGGCAAATGGCAGACAGGGCAGGGCCGGGAGGTTCTGAAGTGCACAAGGAGGGGCAGTAAGAAAGCACATGTAGTGATGCATGTGGGCACTAATGACCTGGTGGGGGAGACGGTGGAAGTAGTGAGGAGGAGGTTTGAGGAATTAGGAGGGCTATGTGAGAAGTAAGGGAATCAGTGGCATTTTCAGAGGTGGTCCCGATACCCTGCACAAGTATGGGAAGAAAAGGGAGGATTGGGAAGTTCAACAAATGGCTTGGGGAATGGCGTCAGTCGAAGGGGTACGGTGTAGTGGGGAACTCGGGCTGTACCTGGGAAAATAAGGATCTCTATTCAGGGTATAGGCTGCATCTGACCGTGGAGGGGAATGGGGGATTAAAGCAGAGGTTTGAGGTACATAGTACCAAGGATAGAGTTAAACAAGGTGGGGGGTGGCAGGAGGACAGCTAGTAGGTAGGGATCCCAGAGGGGGGAGCCAATCGTGCCTACCCCACAAGCTATCAGAGAGGTATTTGTGGTGGGAACACAAGGAGAGACTAGGAGGCGAGGGGGAACCAGGGTGGGGGGAAGAAAGATACAGGTTGGAGGGTGTTCTAGCTGAATGCGAGAAGCTTAGGTAACAAATCAGCTGAACTACATGATCTCTTAGCTGTGGGGAAGGTGGACATTGCGGCCATCACAGATACATGGGCCACCCAGAACCAGAACTGGGATATGATGATCCCAGAGTACAGGATATTCAAGAAGGATGGGACTAGGAGGAAGGGGGGGCATGGTGATCTTTGTGAGGGAGGGGATAAGGTGTATGACAGAGGAGGGGGTGGAGGGCAGGACAGAGGCCCTATGGATGCTGTTTCATGAGTCTAAAAGAAAGACACTGAGGGTGGGGGTAGTGTACAGTTCACCAGCTCAGGGGGATGACCTGGATAGGGAGTTGGCCGAGCAGACTTGAAGAGTCTATAGGAAGGGGGACACCATAGAGGTGGGAGACTTCAACCTCCTTGGGGTGGACTGCAACACCTCAACCACCACATGTGCAAAGAAGCAGAGATTACTAGATGCACTTCAGGACTGCTTCCTGGTGCAATTGATCAGCACGTCGACTAGGGAGGGTAGGACTCAGGACCTGGTATTAACAAATGGGGAGGCTGTAAGGGATCTGGGAGTGGAAGACCCCCACTGGCTGAAGCTACCATCATATGAAGTGGTTCACACTCAATGTGGGAAGCGTAACAGGAGGAAAAGGTACCAGGGTGATCAATTTTAAGGGAGCGGACTTTAAAAGGATGGGGGAAATTTTGGTTGAGCATCTGGTGTGAACTCAGACATGCATGAGTGCCAGCCAAAAATGGAATATCATTAAGAAAGGGCAGGCAGAGGCTACTGAGACCTGCATCAGGACACAGACCAAGAAGGGGAGAGCAAAGAATTGAGCTAGCTGACTCGGGAGGTAACGGAAGGGGTGAGGGCAAAGAAAAAAGCATTCCATAGGCTTAGGAAATTGAGAGGGCAAGGGGACAAAGATGAATACATGAAGAAGTCCAGGGAGGTTACCAGGCTAGTCAGAGCAGCCAAGGCTTCTAGGGAGCTGAAACTGACATGGGGAAATAAGGAAAGGGAAAAGGACTTCTTCAGATACATTGGTGAGAGAAGAAGAAACAAAGACCAGACTGTGAGGATTAAGAAAGATGGAGTGTTGGTAGAGAAGGGGGAGGACCAGGCAGAGGCACTGAATAACAACTTCTGCTCATTGTTCACGAAGGAAAGAGGGGGGCAGATTCCCCATGGGAAGGGTGGAGTGGGAGGAGGGGGGAGGGGGCAACAGATATCAGAAGCATAGAGGACAGGGTGCTGAAGGGACTAAGAGCACTGAGGGTGGACAAGGCACCAAGGCCAGATAGCATTCACCCTAGGGTACTTAGGGAGCTAGCGGAGATCCTGGTGGGGCCACTGGAAGACCTGTTCAGTACATCATGGGACACAGCATGTCTGCCACAGGACTGGAGGATGGCCCATGTGGTGCCCATTCATAAGAGAGACCCGAAGGATGATCCAGGCAACTACAGACTGGTGAGTCTTACTTCAATTGTGGGGAAACTCATGGAATCAATGCTAAAAGAGAGGCTGGTGATCTTTCTGGAAGACAATGGGCTCCAAGATGGCCATCAGCATGGTTTTGTAACTGGCAGATCCTGCCAGACGAATCTAGCTGAGTACTATGACTGGGTTACCAGGGAACTGGAGAGGTGCCATGCAGTGGATGTCCTATATTTGGATTTCAGCAAGGCCTTTGACTTGATGCCACATGGGAGGCTGGGAGGAAAACTGGAATATATTGGGGAGGGGATACAAATGGAAAACTGGATCACCAACTGGCTGAGGGGAAGCAGCAAAGGGTGGTGATGGGGGAACTCTCATCACCAAGGGATGTTATGAGTGGGGTGCCCCAGGGTTCAGTAGTGGGACCGGTGCTGTTTGGGATATTGATAGCCAATATCTCAAATGGAATCTGGAGTAGGATCAGTCTGTTCACAGATGATACTAAGATCAGTGTAGTGGTAGATGACATAGAGAGGTGGAGAGGGCTGCAGGAAGACCTGACCAAACTACAGGAATGGTCGGAGACATAGCAGTTAGGGTTCAACGCAAAGAAGTGCAAGGTACTGCACTTCAGAGTGAGGAACCGGGGAGGAAATATCAGTTGGGAGGGCTACAGTTGCAAAGCAGAGTGGAGGAAATGGATCTAAGGGTGCTAATAACGGGAGTATGAACCACTCAGCTCAGTGCAGGAAGGAGGCTACAAAAGCAAACAAGATGCTGGGGTGCATAGTGAGGGGAATCTCCTCCAGGCAGACAGAAGTGATCCTGCCTCTCTACAGATCACTGGTCAGGCCACACCTGGAATACTGCATACAGTACTGGCATCCATTCATGAAGAGAGACATCATATTGCTGGAGGGGGTGCAGCGTGGGGCAATGAAGATGATACAGGGACTTGAGGGAAAATCCTCCGAGGAGAGGCTGGGAGAGCTGCAAATGTTTTCCTTGGAAGAGAGGAGGGATAGGAGGAAATGATCAAAACCTTTAAGTACCTCATGGGTATTAACAGGATTAATACAGAATGGATTCTTCTGATCAGAAGGGCATTGGCTGAGAATGAACGGGGGAAATCAGGAGACACTTTTTCATGGAAAGGGTGGTAGATAAGTGGAACACTCTGCCTGACAAGTTGGTATCTTGTTGAACAGGACGATTTAAGAGAGGGTGGGACAGAGTGAGGGGTGGGTATGAAAGGGAGGGTGGGGCAGCTGCAGGTTGAGGGCTAACTGCACAATCAAGCAGACTTGATAGACTGTGAGGCCTGTTTCTGCTGGCATTTTGTATGTTCGTGTATGCTGCAAAATTTTAAATAGTATTATTTATGAAGTAGTAAACAAGTTCATCTTCTTTGATTTGAGAAATTGTTCATAGGTTGTTGGCTGTGTCCAATCTCTTAATACACAGAACCACAACATTTTAGTGTCTGCCTTATTAAAAGAAATGTTTTAGGTTTTAATATGCATATGAACAATCTACAGTATGAGGACTCAGAGATATGGGCCAGATATTCACAACTTTGCCCTAGGGCTAAATTAGCACTGCCTGACACGCTATATTGGCCTGGAATCAATATCCTGCTGTATTTAAAAGGGGTAGCCCCGATGCTAAACTTGCTGAATATAGCATGCTAAGGGAGCCATGCAAACTGGGCTGGGAGTATAGTGCAAAAATAGCCCAGAATAAGACAGCTCTGACTATAGCAACCAGGAAGTGCAAACCACAACAGCAGCCTAGTGCACAATGACGTGAAGGAAGGTTAAAGTGAACTATGTGGCCAGTGTATGTGCTAGCAAAGGAGTGGATTCATTAAAGCCGCAAGTACCAGTGCATGTGAAATTCTGCAGAAATGGACCATGTTTCTGAAATGTTTGCACAGCGCAGACATATTTGTATAGGTTTTGCATGAAGTTAAGATATTTGCCTGGTGCTATCATATTTGCCCGGGACAAATATTTGCAATATTCAAAAGTGACATGCAAATGAGTCTACTTAGGCTGTCTGTGGGCAAACATCCAGATTAGCATCGCATTATGGCCTGATTTGCATACAGTTTGTCCAGTGCTATTGCAAGGTCCCACAGTTCCACCTGTAGGTCAGTCTGGAAGTGTAGGGGCTGGCTGGGTCTGCCCAAAGCTCCACCTGTAGATCAGTCTGGAAGTACAGGGGCTGGCTGGGTCTGCCCATAGCTCCATCTGTAGGTCAGCCTGGAAGTGTATGGTGTTAATCGCAGACTACATTTGTACAGAACTGCATAGAATATTGTGCCCCAGGGGACTACACAGCACAGGCACAGCTGGTGGTGCTGCATGCAATAGTCAAACTGTAGTTCCTGCTACAGTGCACAGCAAACATTACAGTAACAAGGGGCCAGTAGTGTGAGGGACACAGCAATACCAATGGTGTGTAGGACATCAATGACTGCTGAACTTTACACAGTGACAGGCCAATCTTGCAGGTGTGTTCTGACAATGGACATTACTGTTATGCTGTTGTGTGACCCACAGATGCTGCACCACTGGCATGAGATACTGATGATGACATATACATGGCTGGCTGTGTGTGCTGTGGTGTCTTTACAGATGTGTGGTATGTGGCTGGGTGGGCACATACCATCAGACAGGCACACTGGTGTTGGGGCATAGCCTACACTGGACCATTTGTACTGCGTGGATTGTCTCAGGCTTGTGGCAGTACCCAGTATGTGGAGCAGCATGGCTACCTGAACACCCTCCCTTCAACACCCTCCAAGCCCCTAGTGCTGCACGTGTGTGCTGGATTCTCTTGGTGTCCACCAAAGGGTGGTCTGCAAGTGTGTGCTGTATGGACACACTGCCATGATGTCTACTAGGTGCTGGGTCACCAATTAATACTGCATAGTTGGGACCTGTGGCAGATGATGGTAACAAAGGAAGTGCTGTCCATGTGCAGCATGTTTATACCCTGTCTTGTGCCTCTCTATGTTTATTTATCACCTTGTTGTCCAGGTAAGTACACTTGGCTGAGACACAGTTCCAGGTACCTCCCAGAGGTGCAACATGTGCAGCTGCGATGATACAGAGTATGCTAAACACAGACCATTAAAACAACACACAATTCACACTGTGCAACATATTGTCCCATTGCAAACCATTACAGCTACAGGTGCTGTTTCAGAGTAGTTCTTTCACTGACTGTCTGGTTGGCTTCTAAGCAATATAACTGCACTATATTCCACAGTTTAGGTGCCTGTGCATGTGGAGTGGCCTAGGGAGGCAGTCAACACTGTCTCCTCATTGGCTGCAGACAGCCTTGTTCCCTGTTATTTGAAGCTAAACACATTTATTGTTTGAGTAAAGAAGTACATACATATATACATACATTAAATGTAACCTTCGAGTACTGATAAAGTTGATAGATATTAATACAATTGCCAAACAGTTCCTCAAGTATGGAATAAATGGCGATAACTACATTTCATACAGTATTATATACTAAAAAATGGAAGGAGGAAGCCAGCTTGCTATTTTGTTAGTTATCTTGCTTTACTTTACATTACATGCCTTGTTCCCAGTTGCTGCTGTGTCCGCATCCCCCCAAACTTGGTTTGCCCGGAGTTAAGGCTATCTTTTCCTAGGTGGTAATTTGCACCACTCAAAGTGTCGTGCTAAGTCACTCAACAACACTTTGCACAGTGCTAATGTACTGAATATAGCATTACACCTGTATTCATGTACACACACCCTCTTTTGGCCCCTTGCACACATTATACTTTTGCCCAGCGCTAATGTAGTTAGTCTGCACTATTTGGCCTTTTTAGTATAGTGGACCCATGCAAAGTTTTGAATATCTGGCCCATAGGATCATATCTATGCAAATGATTCCTTAATTTATGTTGAGGGTAACTTGGTGGAAAACACTTCTAAAAAGCTACAAGAAGCAATTTTTTATCTTTAAACTTTCCTGGGGAAACATATGCTAATCTTAAATGCAAAAAAGAAAACAAACAGATGGTGCTTTTTCATAGTAGTGATAAAAATATGCCCCCCTAGAAATAATTATTTTAGATAGTGTACATATCCAACAGGTCACACATTACAAGTATCTAGGTGTATGGTTTAATCATAAGCTAAAAAGGGATGTCCATCTTGATAGGTTAGTTGCGAGCTTAAGTAGAAATTTGAGAATTTTGTATAGACTGAAACATTTTATGACCCCAAAATACACCTTAGACTTACCAATGTTATGATTTTGCCAGCTATGGATTATGGTGATTTGGTGTACATGGAGGTCTCTGTGATGGAGCTGTAAAGGCTGGATGTAATGTGCAACAGGCTTGCCCGTTTCATACCCTATGCACCAGGAGAACAGGGCATTGTAACTTGTATAGAACTCTATATTGGTGACGACTCAATGAAAGAAGAAACTGGCATTTTGTGGCCTTCATGGTAAAAATCAGGAGGGAGAAACTACCTAGATATGTTTTAGACATCTTTAGGACTAGGGAAACAAGGAAAGGATTGATATCTGCACAGTCAAAAATGTGTGCCTGTCTAGTACAGTATACCCTGCAAGCCCTTTGGTCACTCTGTGGACCAATAGGCTTCAACTCATATAATAAGCTGTCATTTGGCGGGTGGCTAGGTGGTATATGTTCAGGTTGCAGTCTCCTACTGATGATGGGGAGCTGGGTGGGCGGGGTCCTGTGTGGGTGGGAAGGGTGGGTGGTGCCACTGGACCACCAGGGATTTGATCTTTAGGTGTTTCCTGTGATCTGGGGCTACGGGCAGGATGGGGGCCATTAGACTACCAGGGTTTTTCTTTACATCAGTTAACCAGCAATCGGAACTATGGGCAGGGAGGGGGGAACCGCTGGACTACCAGGTATTTTTTTTTATTTGATATTACCCATCATTGGGCTACCAGTGGGAGGAGTTACCACTGGACTACCAGGGCTTATATTTACTTTATTGTTAGCCATGATTGGGGTTACGGGAGGGAAGGAGAGGGGTTACCAGTAGACTACCAGGGCTTATACTTACTTTACTGTTACCCACGATCGAGCTACGGGAAGGGGGGTACCACTAGCCTACCTGGGTTGGTTTGGGTGCTTGTGGACGATGTTCTTGCTGGGCAGGTGGCCACCCACAGCTGGTGGCAGCTGTTTTGCACCCTGCAATACAGCAGTCTGACTGTGGGTGGCCAGCATTTGAGCCAGATATTTCTGGCTCAGTTTTGTGCCCCGGTATGCAGCGCATCTAGGGGTTGTGCTTGCAGCTGCGCCACACATCCTGGGCTGAATATCAGAATGTGCAGCATATGCATGGGCATGCCCCCTTCAGATGTGCTGCATACATTACAAATGCTGTCCAGGACATTAGGACTTGTGCTGCACAGGTCACCCTTTTGAATATCGCATGGGGGCGCATTGCAGGGGTTGCATCGGCACACCTCAGTTGCGCCAGTCACAACCTCTTTGAATATCTAGGCCTAAATGTGTAAAATGATAGAGTGCAATCTATGGACCTCTTTGAAAATGAGCTTCATTCAATAGAGTACCATCCCAGTTCATAAATTATTTTTTTTATGAATAAAAATGTTTTACTACTACTACTTTACTAGAAAGTGGTATTCTTAATAAGGTTGCAAGTGCAGAAATCACACTTCAGTCCACCATAGCCAGGATACATTCTATATAACTTCTCTGTTTTTAATTTCATAGGTTGTTGGGTGTGTCCAGTTCCTTAGTACACAGAAACACAATATTTTAGTGTCTGCCTTAGTAAAAGAGGTCTGGTTTCAAATGGTATTCTTAATAATGCAGAAATCACACTTCAGTCCACTGTAGCCAGGATACGTTCTACATGATGTCTCTTTTTTTATATGATTATTATCATTTTTCACTGTTTTCTACAGAATGTTGTGTTTTACATTAGATAGACAACAGGCAGCAAGTCTGATACTTAATGAAATGCATTGTCATCCTATTTGCTATACACCATCCACATAAAAATATTGTTTAACTCACAATTAAAGAGATAATACAACTACAGAAACTCTAACCTCACTTTTATTAATACTGTAATTATAAATAGTTTGCTATGAAAGATACTCATTGAACAGGGTATTATTTCCAGGTGCATACCTGGTGATCGATAAGGGCAAATGATTTACTTGGGATCACATCATATACTTTCGGAAGCTGTGGGTTTCAAACTCAGGTCTGCTTATAACACAGGTATGTAAGCTAGAGTCAAACTGCCTACCTGACAAGTAAACAGTTTGACTCTAGCTTACATATTGCACTGTTTTATAACATATGATGTTATCATTTAGGTGACACATATTAGTAAAAGCAATTGTAGTGCACTGTTTATTGAGCTCGCAATTCGCAAAAGCAGACCTGGAGAATTTATTTTCATAATGATGTGGATCTCAGTCTGTCACCTTGATACCCACAATTCATGAATAGGAGCTGGATGTGTTTCCAGGACATACGCTAGTAATACATACCAGATTGAAAGATTATTGACTGTAGTTTAATTTTCTTTTAATTTATGTTAGACAGAGAGTGTGTGTGTGTGTAGGCATGTATCCCTTGACTGTGAACATCGTGGCACAAATGCATCAGGCAGGGTAATATATGTATACTTAAAAGTAATTTTATAGTTACATTTAAATATATATATAAAAAATTATCAAATTCTTCAGCAAACATGGACTGGCCATGTCATCCAATGGGTATCACACAAAACGGTACACACATTTTTATTTTTAGATTATTGTAGCTAAAAACTATCATATCCCACACAAAGCAAAGATAAAGAAATTAAATACCATGTTGGTAAACAGAACGTTAACAATCTTGTTATGCTGAGCAAATAATACTAAACATCGATGAATTTCTTAACCAGTAGACTGAGCGATCCCAAATGCGAGCAACTGACATTCGCAGACATCAAAAACTGTAAACATATTACAATATAGTATAGCAAGACTCGAGTAATTGAAATAAACATGCTTAAGTACACTGGCATTCTTCATCACATCAAAAAGTGCACTCCCACAGGAATGCAAAATGGATTCAGATTCTGCAGGTCACACACATAAAATAAACATCAGGGTGACATTGCCTGCAGTGCCAAGATCAACTATTTTGCTAGTGAACCAGTTAGTGAGAAGACACCAGTCTAACTGGGAATAATTGTCAAGCTATTTGCTACTCATGCTATAAGTGTACTCAGTTTTTTTTTCAATGAACAGTCAGTGCTCTGTAACAAATAAAAAAAAAAAAAGAAACACGTCAGACTGCCAAAACTGCTTGACACAGTGTCAGATGTCACCCCGTCAAGCCTCTTGCTTTAATATTCAGTGCTGACATCAGGACCCAATCCACATTTCAACATTCACAAGTCTTCCCTCCGCAGCAGTGTGGGACACTGGGGAGCCAACCCCCAGTGTCCTGAAATGACCTTTTTTACACTTCCTGTAAAAGAAAAACGTCCCTCAATGGCTTTTATTTTTTTAAACCTGAAAAAAAACAAAACCATCCCTTGTTGTCCCTGCCGTCCCACTTCCCCCATCCTAACCCTCCCACTGAACACTCACCCTCCTACTCTATACTTACTTCTCATGGTTGCTGCACAAAATCACCTTTTAGGACTGATCAATGAAATTTCACCACCAGTGCTCATGAGGTGGGGTCCCAAGAAGTCCATGTTGAAAATGTGGTGAAAAATTTTAAATAAATAGCCGAGTTATCTACGTGTGTCAATGTTTCCACACACATGCATAACTTTAGTAATTTTTAATATTTTGCCTCGAAATTTTCTATATAGCCATTTTTTCACACAATCCCATAAACAGTACAGCTGTCATTTTTCACATCCTATCCAAAACATGTTTTTGCACCTGTGTCATAGAATGGCATACCAGCACAGATTTGAAAAAGTTCACCAATGGGGTTTCTGAGGTTGGGTCGTAAGAAGGCTATGTTGAAAGGTTGGTGTCAAAATAAAAAAGGAAAGATTTTATTAAGTAGTGTTTGCAGGTATGTTTGTTGTACCACTGGGGAACACACCGCCATACCAAGATGGCCACCATGCCTTAGTGCGCATATGTAAAATAGTGCGCATGCACGGAGCACAGTGGCCATGTCTGACATAGCACACTTCTGTGCCATGCACTCTGGTTACACATCGGGGGTCAACCAACAGCCTATGTAGCAGTGTTGGCTTGTTGTGTCTGCCATGTGTGCATGCACTGCAAACATTTTGTTAGGAGAATGGGACTTAAAATGCGTGACGCTGCCAGTCCAATTTGAAGTAGTCTGCAAGGGGATTGTCAGTTTCACAACAAACATCAGTCAAGCTGATCAGCCACTGTTGTGGTTTCATGGGGGGAAACTTCATGTAGTTCAAAGGACAGAGTTGACCCAATCATAGGGGGTCTCTTTCCTTTGAATTACATACAGCTGCCAAGCATGACACCAGCACTGGGGTGCCCAGTCCCCAGTGTTGCCACCTGAAATAAAGAAAACCATCCCTTGTAGTATTTTTACATACACCCTGGAAAAAAGAAAACAGTCCATTGATGTCTACTGCTACTGCTGCCATTATTGGCCCCTCATCTGACCATCCCACTCAGCAGCCACCATCCCACACCTGCAACACAGGCATGTTAATATTTAAACAAGAAGTGCACAGTCCCCCATGCCAGTTTATACCCTGCCCCCACCCTGCCTATTTTGCTTATGCAACACAGGGGAGCCCACCCCCAGTGCAGCTAAACATAGCAACAACACTGGGGGTTTCCAATCCCCAGTGTCACCACCTGAAATAAATAAAACCATTCCTCATAGTTGTTTTTTTTCACATACACCCCGGAAGAAAGAAAACTGTCTACTGATGTCTGTTGCTTCAGCCGCCATCACTGTCCCCTACTCAACCTTCCCACTCAGCACCCACCAACCCACACTCACCACAAGCCCTTACTTACTTACTGGGGATACATTGCCATTATCTTCTCTGGACTTCAGACACATATTCACTCTTCAACATCAGACTGTGAACTTAGGAAATCAGGTATGGAGTTCAATGTATAGTGGAACCCTCTTATAATGGACATGTTTGTGCAAGCAGGTTTTGTACATTATCAGGGGCATCCGCTATATCCTAATGTCTTAAAAAATGAATCTCCTCCACCACAGCTCAAACACAGGAGTTAAAATCAGAGAATGCCCCCTCCTCTGCCAATAAAGGGTATGATGAACTGCCATTTGCAGCTGATTGGGAACTGAGCATTAAACAAGACCAGGAAGTTTTGCTGTATAGTACCTCTGCTTATTGGTGTTCATGTGGCTGAGCAATAAATGAAATAGGTAAGAATTTGCTGTAGAGAATGTGTGTTTACTGGGGGATCATGAGCGTACAGGAGCAATTCCCCTGGAGAAAGATTTATTTATTTTTATTTTATTTACATGCGAACATACATAATTTCCAGAAGATAAAGGCCTTATGGTCTATCAAGTCAGAGGACTCTTGCCTGCTGTTCGACAAGACTCCATTGATCTTGACCTGTTGGGTCCAGCTTCCTGATAACTTTTGAACCACCCCATGGTGGTGGTCGAGAGGCCAATTGTGGAGGGTTCATTTAACAATAAGGTGTGGTTGACCATGTCAAAGGCCTTGGTGAGGTCAGTATAGTTCACCCCCACCAGGTGTCCACAGTCAAGAGTGCTATGGATATAGCCAGTGAATTCAAGCAATGTTGTTGTGGTGCTATGTGCCTTGGGAAAATCTTGTTGCTGTGGACACCGTATTTGGTATTTAGCAAGGTAGTCAACTAGTTGATCTGAAACTATGCACTCATGTCAGGTAGCACAAATTAAGTGAAGTGAGCTATGTCTTTATAGTGCCAGACAATTCATCTAAAAAATCAGGTGAAAAATTAGCAGGTAATTTGCAGCATGTAACAAGGGCACAGAGGAGGCAAGACAAGCCAATTTTATTTATCTGGTGCCAATCCCTGGGGCTCTGGGTGCCTTTCATTAATCAATCAATCAATCAATCAAAATCTTTATTTATTCAGGCGAACATCATTGAGCATAGCTCATTTACAAGATGGACCTGATTGGTCATAAACAACAAAATGGTTTAAACTCACAAATATACAAATATAGAATGAGTACAGTAACAAAGACTTTTTAAGAATAAACAACAAAGAATGAGCAAATGCAATAATATAGACATATATACAAGGCAAGTAAACAGTGGTATTGGGCACCAGAGCAAAAAAGAAAAAAAAAAAAAGTAATGAGTAGGGGTTTAGGAGGTAGATAAAATAGAAGTTAATGGATGAATGCATGAACAGATAAGGGGGGAATCTAATGGGGGCAGGGGTGAAAAGGTCTGAAGAGGCTAGGAATTGTGGAAGCAGTTACATATCTCTGGGAAAAGATTTAGGTACAGCTTTTAAGGAGACTACAGGAATGAAAGTGTTCAGCTTCAGGGTCTTTTGTAGAGAGTTCCAGATGTGTGCTAGAAAGTAGTTGATTGCAGCCCTTCCATGTCGGGTACATGCCTTAGGTAGATTCAGCAAGATGAGGTTATTGCTTCTTAGGGCATATGGCCTTGGAGTAACAAGAGAGAAGCAATCAGAAATGTAGGATGGTAGTTTATTTGTCAGAGCTTTGTATATCCAAAGAGCAGCATTTTTGTTCCTTCTGTGATGTAGAGATGTCCAGCCAGCTGCAGCATAGAGAAAACAGTGGTGGGTACTGAAAGGAAGGTCAGTGATGAACCTTAGAGCTCTAAATAGATTATTAAAATAGATCAGGTCAATACAACACAACACACACATGAAAAGATATAAAGCAATAATAAAATCTCAGCATAGATTAAATAACTTCCTGAAATTAGTGCAGGTCAGTCACCTTTGTCAGCCTTTAGCCCATTTTTCAACAACTCAGCTGTTTGGTTCTCCCTGACAACAGTTGGAAAAGTGTTCCACAGGATAGGCCCAGTAACACTAAAGGCACTGTTGCCAGATGTTTTAAGTTTGATACTGGGAACATCAAGGAGGCCCTTAGGTCAGAGCTCCATGTTTTCTGTGATTCTGCGGTTCAGCAACTATCGTAGAAATATGGTCCTGCCAAAGAAATAAGCCTCTGCCTCAGAAACAAAATTTTTGGGTGGAGTACAAATGGCTGTCGGCACTGCAAACTCCAACCAAATGGATAAAATGATTGTGAACAAGTGTAAAATGGCATAAGTGTGAGTTGGTGGCAGCTTCATTGTACATACATCCCCCAGGTTGCAATAGTCAGTGGGGCCACCACTTTCTAATCTACTGGCACTCTACCCTGAAGCTCATTACCATTATGGCCTTCTACAAACACTGAACTTCAGAAAGTCTATGTCATGAGAAATAATGGTAGTTCTATATGCCAACTGTAGAACTGTGGAATGAAAAAGTGTTAGTAATTATTGCAGACAAAAAATGGGAGGCTTTCTGGACCTTTGTCTAATGTAAAATGGTTCAGCTACTCTCTAGCCTTACAGTGATTATTGAGTGGTAGAGAAGAATATGTGGAAGCCAAGTGGCATTGATGCAAATTATACCACCGGCGTTGAACTGCATGAGTGGGAGGAAGTAACTAGAGCAGCATTACAGCACAAACCATCTCCACAAGGCTTCAAGCAAGTGGGTGGGAGGGAGTCACTGAACAGCACTGTTTTGCAACCAAGCAATATTGGTCTTCAAGCAACTGGGAGGACAGAGGGAGAAATTCTCAGGAGCATAGCAGTGGAAAACCAACACTGGACAGGTGGGAGGGTGCCATGGGACAATAAAACAGACAGTAGAAAAATAAATAACCCTTCAGTTCCCCCATACCCTAAATCCAGTCCAAATCATGATGCCAGAACTGCTTTGCATTGCCTTGCCTGTTCACCTGCCAAAGTATGCCAGGCTGCCTTTTCCTGAGCATTACTTCAGGGTAACTAGATTTTATTTTGGTGCTAATTTGAGTTGCCATAGAATGTAAAGCCTACACAGAATTGCCACATAATCACTGATAGCCTGACCACAGCAAAGCATGAGGTACTGCAGCAGAATGTAGGTCCAGTTTGCCACAGTAATCCCTGCCTGAGGTGAGGAGTGCAGGGAATGGACCAAGGAGGCATGTGTAAGAAAATCAGCCATATAGCCCAGGCCCAGCCCATATAGAGACTTGTAGGTGAGCCCACCTTAAAGAGAATCCTCCAACTGACAGGCAGCAAGTGCAGAGCCCACAGTACTGGTGTCTCATGACTGGACCTTGCCAGGCCCATCAGCAACCAAGCTGCTGCATTCTGCACCAGCTACAACTGGGGGAGGGTACTTCCAGTGACCCTGAAGTGTAAAGCATTACAGTAATCAAGCCTTGAGGTTACAAAGGCATGCACCAGTGATGACAGATCTCCAAGCTGAACTAGGGACTTAATCCTGGTGACATTCTGCAAGTGGTAAAATCCTCTTTTGACCACAGATGACACCTGAGCTTCAAGTGTCAATCTGCTGTCCAGAATAACACAAAGATCCTGCACCCTAGGGGAAACCATCAACAGAGCGCATCCCAGAAACAATTATGTATCCACTCCGGAAGCACTCCCATCATGCCCATGACATGGCTCAATCATCAGTACCTCTATTTTGTCCAGGTTCAATTGCAACCAGCTGGAGGACATCCAGTCATTGATCTCAGTCAGGCAGTTAATCGCTTCCACAGCATTGTGTGTTTCATGGGCAAAAGACAAATACAGTTGGGTATCACCTGCAAAACAGTGAAACCCCAAAATGTAATGATGAATGAGCTCTCCCAAGGGGAGCATGTATACCGTGAATAACATCAGTGACAAGATTGAGCCTTGAGATACTCCACAAGACAGGAGCTTCTGGAAGGAGGAGAAATTCCCCATCAACGCTCGCTGCTCCCTGCTGGAGAGATAGGACTCAAACCAGTTGACAAGGAGTTCACATTGTCCACTATACAGGGGTTGCAAAATATGGTATAAATGGGATTTTTAACATTACAGACATACTGTAGCTTTTGGCAAGGTGGATCTGTTTGTTATAAGTGGGTGTCCACTATAAGTGTGTCCATTATAAGTGGGTTAAACTATATTTCAATTGGGTTTTGAACTTGTCATCATAACTTGATCATTTATTGAATATTTTTGCCCCTGATTTTCAACACACTTTTTGGGGGATCCTAACTCATGAACAATTGCAATGAGATTAGGCAAATCTGTCCTGAAAGGTGATTTTGCAGTTGCTGTGTGAAATCACCTTTCATGCAGGAGCTGGAAATTTTCTCTGCACTTGTGAATGAGGTGAGTCATTAAAGAACGATATGTTGAAAATTTTGGGTAAAAATATTGAAAAAAAAACAAAACAAAGTTATAAGCCTACGTTGAGATTTATGAACACAGTCTCATAATGTTGATCATTTTTAATATTTTGACCCCATATTTTCAACATAGCTATTTTTTCATAGCACCTCATGAATGTGACAGCTGTCATTTTTCAAATCCTGGCCAAAATGTGTTTTCCCACTTGTGGCACAAAATCACCTTTTCTGTAGGATTTAAAACTTGGATTTAAAACTTTTCTCCACCCTTGTTCAAGAGGTGGGCTCATAAGAAGGCCATATATGGTCATAACAAGGCTATGTTGAAAATTTGGGGTAAGAATACAAGAAAACAACAAAGTTATGAGTCTACATTGCAGTTTTTTAATGCATGCTCATAACTGTGGTGATTTCCAGTATTTGGACCCCAACTTTTCAACATAACCATTTTTTCACACCACCTCAGAAATTTGACAGCTGTTGTTTCTCAAATACTACCTCAAATGTGTTTCAACACTGTGGTGCAAAATGATGTTTCAGCCTTCATTTTATAAATGACAGTGTCATGTTCAGAGGGAGTGGTCATGCAAAGATTATGTTGAAAATGTGTGATAAAAATGAAAAAAAACTAAGTTATGAGGAAACAAATTGTTCCAACATTTACTCATCACTTAATTTTTTGCAGATTTTGGCCCATGATGGTCAACATATCACTTGTGTTACACTACCTCCTGAACACGGCAGGTGTCATTTTTCAAATCCCTTCCTAAACTTGTTTACACACTCACATAGCAAAATCACCTTTCGGATGGGATTTTAAAAATACCACCTGGCTTGATCATAACCTCAAATCATAAAAAGACTGTTGGACATTTGGGGGTCGAAATGTGGGATCCCGCTTAAAAGTAGATAATTGCCTCTCTGCTGCCCTATCCTAGGTAATTACAATATAACAATGTGTCACAGCAGGACACAACTGAAAATGAGACATTGTATCTAATCTGCTCTATCCTGGGTAAGTATATAGTAAAATGTGTGCAAGCAAGACCCAGTACAACAGCAATACCAGTGGTGAACATTTGGCATTGACCATCAGTTGCCATGGGAGTAACTGTAAGGTCACAAGCAATGCTCTATGACTTCAGGTAGGGAGAAAGCAGCAGGAATAGATGAACTCTTCAGAAGAAAAGATCCTGTTTTCATGAAAATGACCTCAACACTAAATATTGGGGAGGAGGAATACAGAACTAATGGAACATACAAGCTGTATAGTGCCTAAATATTATGTTTTATTAAAGTTCTGTAAGCGTCACCAGGACTTTAAATTGGGAAAATCTGTTTTTGGTATCTTTCATGTCCCTAAAATATCCAGTAGGTGTGCCACTGTTCATCTCCGAGCTGTTCCCTCAACTCCTTCCTCCAACTGTGCACTGTGTTTCTCATTGGGTCAGGGTAAGGGATTTTAGTGAGCTGTAGTCCCTGTAGACTGTGCTGCAGGTTACTCTACTCCCTGGCCTCTCTTCCAGCCACTTGTCTAGCTATTTGGGGCTGTCCAGTTTGTAATAATAATAATAATAATAACTTTTTATAATAAACTCAATTCACATGTATCAAAGCGCTTTACAAATTTCAAAAACCTTAAAATTGCAGATATTTAAAAATATTAAAATATAATAATAAACAACTGATTTCAGCAAGTCAGTTATCAGAAAAGGCAAACATGAATAAATACATTTTCAGTACTGGTTTGAAGCTCTCCACAGTTCTTGTGGTCCTTATCTGCTGTCAACTTCTGTATCTCTATGTTTCTATTAAGGGTCCGCAAAAGCAAAAGCTTGAGCCACAGAGATCTTCAAGTGAACCCTGGAAATCTCCATCAATCCCTCATCAATGGAGAGGAGAGGTTGGAGGGGGTAGTAGGGATGCAGAAGCTCTTGCAGGTAACTCAGTCCCTGTCTGTGTAGGCTTTATAGGTCAGCACACCGACCTTGAAGGTGATCTACCAGTGAACTGGCAGCCAGTGCAGCCCATGCAACACAGATATGACATGACTAAATCAAGAAAGCTCAGTCAACTACCTGGCTGCTGTGTTTTGCACCAGCTGCAGGCAGCGGATATCAACACCCAGTAGCCCTAAGTATATGGTGTTGCAGTAATCAAGGCAGAAGGTTACAAGGGTGTGGACCAGTGTCGGAAGATCACCCGGTGGAACCAGATGCTTAATCCAGGTGATATTCTTTAGTTATTCCTCAGATGGCAGAATGAGGTCTTGATGATGGATGACACCTGAGATTCCAGAGTCAATCCTTCATAAACAAATAATGCCCAGACTCCACATCTGTTCAGAGGTCATCAGCTGGTTACAACTGAGCACAAGCCCAGAGGCCTGCCCTGATGAAAACCCCTCTACCTGATGTTCTAGATCCACCACCAAAATCTCAGTTTTGTCAGAATTCAGCTACAGCCAGTTGGTGCTCATCCAGTCCTGGATCTCAGAGAGGCCATTGTTAAACACGGAGACTGCTTCATTCCAGTCAGGTACAAAGGACATTTATAGCTGAGTGTCATCTGCATAGCAGTGAAAACTCAATCAATACCACCTTACAATGTCTACCAATGGCAGAATATACACAATGAATAACATGTGCAATAGCACAGAGCCCTGGGGAACCCCATCTAGCAGGGAGAATGTGTCAGAAGAAAAAAATCTCAACGCTACTCTCTAACACCTAACAGTGAGGAAAGAATGGAACCATTTGAGGACTGTCCCTGACAGTCCACAGATTACCCACAGACACTCAAGCAATACCCCATGATCCATGATGTCAAATGCCACAGAGAGATCAAGGAGGATTAAGATGGAATGACTCTTCTGATCTCTCGCTATCAGGAGATCATTGAGTACCCGGACAAGGGCAATCTTAGTGCTGTGCCTCTTCTTAAATCCCAACTGGAAAGGAACATAGATGTCACGGATGATAAGATGGTCATCCAACTGCAGTGTGACCACCTGCTCAATAACCTTACCCACAAAGGGCATGTTAGAGACAGGTATGTAGTTGGCGAGGCACTCCGGGTAGAGAGAAAATTTCTTAAAGAGGGGAGTCATCACCATCTCCTTCAGGGAGTCAGGAAACTTACCTGTATCAAACAGACACTAGACTGTTGCTGCCAGGACCATGCCGATGACCTAAATGCACCCCACAAGGAGGAGAGTTGGCATGGGTCCAAACTACAGCAGGTCGGCTCCGTACTCTGGATGATCTTTATGACATCCATGAATACCACCTGATTAAAAACTGACCAACCAAACTGAGGCTCCACAACCTCCACCAGATCATCGCTCCACCCACTGGAGAGAGCTATGCTGATCTCTGACCTAATGTTGGCAACCTTATCTGCAAAGAAGCGAGGAAACTCATGACACTTATCCTGTGACAAGACTTTCTGAACTTGCAGATGGGCTAGATTACACAGTCTGTCCACAGTTTGAAAGAGCTGAGCTGGTCAGTTCTGTGCAGCGGTAATCACCCCAGACAGGAACTTTGCCTTCTTACAGGAGATCACTGATTGATAGTTTGAATAATGTGCCATCAATCTAAGTCTGTCGGCATCAAGGCCAGATTTCCACCAGCAACGCTCCATCCTTTGCCCCTCTCTCCTCAGCTCCCTCAATGTCCCATCAAACTAAAGGGAACAGGGGTGAAGGATAAAGGGGTGGACATGGATAGGAGTGCTAGAATCCAGAGCCACCACCACTGCCTTGTTATAGGTTTGTAGTATGTTGTGTGGACCCTTGCTTGCAGTTGGAAATCTCTATAGATCCAGCACTGCCATCAGGCCATCTGGAGTCACACCCCTTAATCGGTGGTACCAGACCATCTCCAAAGGGGCAGGCCTATGAGGGGCAGCCCAGATATTGGACTTGATAGTGCATTGCTCAGATCGACTGCCTGGTTCCGCCACCAAGTCGAAGGTCTCCATTCCCAGTAGGATCCAGAGAATGACCCGAATTATGGGTCGCAGAGGTACCCACCTATGTGAAGCCCAATTAGATCATTAATTTGAGGAAGTCCTGATGAAAATGAGAGAGTTCACCATTGATCCAGGCATTGAAGTCACCCAGCATCATCACTCTGGGGGTCTCCAACACTATGTCGGCAACGAAGTCCATGACTTCCTGTAAAAATTGCTTCCCATCTCTGGGTGGATGGTAGATGAGAAGAATTTTGCAGCCCACACCTGCCGCCAAGATGCATTCAAAGGATCTGGTCTCCCCCACTGGCACACCTACCATGTCCAATTCTTTTATAAAACAAATGGCTACAGCCCCCACCCCTATGATCCATCCTCAGGTGATGTATCACTGAGAACCTGGCTGGAATAGCTGACTCTAAAACTGGGACAGCATTTCCATCCAGCTAGGTCTCAATGATGCATGCCAAATCCGATGACCCAACAAGATTTGCAATTATTTCCGTCTTGTTTTTAATGGACCTAGCATTGCATAACACTACCCGGGTAGGATGTGACTCCGAGGCTGGCCAAGTCAGCTGCCCACTCAAAGTGGAGTCCTTGGGTATGGCGACCAGACAGGGAGGACCCCTATTTAGTCTCCATTTCACCCCAGGGCATCTTCTCATCTCCACAACCCCAATTCAGCTACTCTGCTCCTCCATCACGAGGTCCAGGGCAGTTCATACCCTTGCCTGCTAGCAAGGTGTGTCTGAGTTGGAGGAATCTCCAGTGTTGTTTATGAAGGATATTGTATATGGCTTGGATCTGTGCAAAGGACATGAGGACCCACTGTTTCTCATCTAGCAGGTTCTATAAGCAGTGTATTTCAGAGGTCTCCCAATCCCTCTGATTGATTACTTGGTTGCCAATTCAGAGGCATGAGTTCTTCCACAGAGGGAGGAGGTGGAAATGCCATGGTGACAATCCTGTGTGCTTAGGCACCCATTCCCAAGTTCTTTTGGCATGTTGAATAGTTGGATAATCTTTTGCCCACTTGTGGTGGACCCATATAGGATGTTGCTGTGGGTAGGCTCACCCAGGATGTATTCTTAGCATTGTAGCTGTTTAAGGTGTTGCATTGCTTTAGTTAGTGGCAGCATCTGTTTTAATTGCAGCAGTGTATATGCCTTGTGTTTAACACTGAAATCTTGGTGATTCAGGCCTCCCTCTCTGTGATCTTTCTGAAGTTTTGCAATGCTCAGTCTCCTTTAGTCCCTCCCTCAAAGGAAGCCTTGTAGTTTCTGTGTGTTCTTGAACTGTGTTGGGGAGGGTGACCAAGAGGTTATGATATCCAGTATGTATTAGATGCAGGGTGCTGCAGTCTTTTTGTATGTGTGGGTATTGCCCTAATGGGAAAGGTTTCATACACTCCACCTGGTTAGGTCCCCCTCCAATGCATTCACAGTTGGTTATAAGTTTAGCACCCCCAGCTTGTTCAGGTCCCATGTGAACTCAATCCCATGTATCATATATATCATTCTACTGAGATGAGTCTCTCAGGGGAACCCAGGCACCTTTGTCCAGTCTTTTTGAAAGGCTATAAGAAGGGTCTTGGGTGCATTACGTTTGTAGCCTGATAGCATGCCAAATCACTGTATAAGTTCAAGTAGTGCAGGGATGGACTCTTGTGGTTGTGTAGAGGTCAGGAGGACATCATACGTGTATGCCAATGCTTTATGCTCCTCCCCCATGTGTATATCATGGGCTTGATTTTAAAATAGCCTCTTATATCAGTGCACCATGTGCCAAACTGCCACATGCAGCAAATGTGGATGTGCCAGGACCCTGCCCTGATTTTACAAGAAGAGGGGTCCCAGTGCAAAAGTCCCCATGTTTGACAGAACCTGACCTCTGTGCCGAAGAAATGGCACATGTGAGAATAATACCACAAGCTGAGTGACTGACTTGGGGCAACAGCAGCCAGTGATGGCAATCTGCCATCCAGTTGTCCTGGTGGCTGGAGGATTGTCTTGGGAATGTCCTTGCTCTTGGGGCATGGGATGCATTGGGATGGGTGGCAACTGCCCCAATGAGGACAGTGCATGGCTGCCATTGCTCAGTGTAGGTCCATGAGGGAGGCAGATGCACCACTGCCACCATGAGAGGAGGCTTCCTGTTCTCCTACAATACTTGTCACAGACCACCAGCCACTTCAGTGGTCATCTGGCAGGTGTCTGTGGCTATAAGCGCACCTTCCCAAGGGGGACAAAGGCTCACTCCACCCACTAGCAATGGCTCCAGAAGAGAAGCATGGCAGGTTAGACCAGCTCTGGAATGGTCTAAAAGTGGAGGGCTATGCACCCTTTTCTGAAGGCTTCCAGAATCCTAATGGGATACTGCAGTGCACCTAGCTCAAACTCCTGCCACCACTATGCGCTCCAGGTTGAAGTTGTCATGAGACAGCTCAACCCCAGTTATTACAGGTGGTCCTTCAAGTGGTGCAGATTGCTTTTCAAAATCAGGACTGGCACAAGCTGTGGTGCAAAGAGCCCTTTGTACAATTTCTCCTTGTGCAAAGCCCTTGAGCTGGATTCTCAAAGAGAGCCAAAAATTCCATAGATGAGGAAAAATGACTTGCTTTTGTTATTAAAGCTGCTAACAGTTTATTTCTAAAAGTCACAGCTTAGCAGGATTCCTACAAGATAAATATGTTTTTGCTAAGACTTCCACAGCCTCTTTTTCCAGCTTACCAAAGTCATTTTTCATGTTTTTTCACATCTCAGCATAATTCTTCCTGATTCCCTATTTATTCCCTTAGTAGTGCAAACTATGAAATGTGCCTAGAGGAACATACATACAGAGTTTAGTAGCAGTGTGAGGCCTTCATTCATGGCGATATACCAGTAAGGCTTATAGTAATGTACTATGTACTATGTTCATATTTTTTTTATTTTTATTTAGTTTTTGTTAACCGGGTAGGTGCACTAGCCATAAAATGACTATTTTCAGGCACGACCCGGGAGAGTACAACAAAAGAACAGCTGAACAACAGCAACATGGGTACAATAGTACAAATAGAGGAACAGTACAGCAGTGCTACAAAAATACAATGGGTAGAAACAGCAAAAAATAATGGCAAGCATTATACAGATAATGACAGTAAGATATATAATAAGTGCAGAAACCATGGACCCGACCTGTGGAGTGAAAGGGTTAATAAGATAGTAAGGTTATATAGAGAGAAATGTGAGGAATGTTCAAATATAACAAGAAAGACTGACAGAAGGAAGGTCAGGGGTGGTAATTGGCAAAACAACAGTGGATGGTCAGCAACAAGGTTCAAAAAGGAAGAGAGCTATTAGTCAAGAAGTTATTTACAAAGAGAGGGAAAAATATGGGAAGCGGAAGAGGAGACAGTCTTGGAGCTGGATTAGAGCAGGAGTGACATTACTGGTAAGTCTCAGGAGCTTCAGGTTGGGTCAAAGCATGTACAAGCATCAGCTAAGAATAGATATGACGATATTCACTTTTAAATCCAAAGTGAGACTGAGACAGCTGGAGGTTGAGTGGAAGAGCATTCCATAGCCTGGGGCAGAGGAATTGGAAGCCCCTGTGCCTTTAGTTGTCCGACATCTCGGAACATAGAGCAAGGATTTGTCAGCTGATCGCAGGCCATGGGAGGATGGTTGAGGGACCAGCAACGCCCGCCAGCTGGGATGGGTTTTTTCCGGATGATCGAGTCCATTAGTGATCCAAGGTAGTATTGTCTACTGGCAGAGGGTGAGCCAATTCAGATCCTTATAAAGAAGGCAGTGATGTTTGAGTCGAGGTGACGAAGAGGCAAATCGGCATATATTGTTATAAGTTATGTCCCATTTTAGTAGGGAGGTTTTATGGGCAGAGGTAAGAATAGAGGCACCATAGGTAAGGGTTGGGAGCAGAATACCTCAGGCAATTGCTAATTTGGCCGAGGGTGTAAGCATGTAGCTCGTTTTGTAAGCTACTCCTAGTTTCGAGTTTACAGCTTTGCATGAGGACTGAATATGAAGATTAAAATCCAGGGACTGGTCCAGGAGGATCCCAAGGTACTTGAAGGAAGTAACATTTTCAAGTGGAAATCCTCCTGGTGAGAACCTCCAGCAAACTAGAACAGGTCTTAATCTTGAGTGCAGAACCTAGGAGGATGGCTTTCGTTTCTTTTCATTTAGTACAAGCTTACGGTCTAGTAGCCAGTCTAAGACCTTGAAGTCTGAAGTAAGTGATGTGTTTATGCAGGCAATACTAGAAGAACTAGTGTAGATGATCAGGTCATCAGCAAAGAGAATAGCTGAGCAGGATTCCAGGACCTCAGCTGCATTGTTGATAAAAATTGAGAACAGAAGAGGCCCAAGGATAGAGCCCTGGGGGACCCCAAGGTCGATAGTAGACATGTTGGACAGGGAAGAGTTAAATTTGACAGCTTGCGACCTGTTTGACAGATAGCTACAGAACCAGTCCACAACAGGGGTAGAGAAATGGAATTTATGGAGAGTGGAGAGAAGCAGGGGATGGTCAACAAGGTCGAAAGCCTTAGTGAGGTCAATGAAGATGGCACCTGTGAGTTTTCCAGAGTCCATGTTGGACAGAATATCAGTAGTTAGTTGAAGAAGAGCCGTGGTGGTGCTATGACCTTTTCTGAAACCATGCTGAGTGTCTGAGAGGAGATTGTAGCATGTAAGGTAGTCAATGGTCTGTGATGCAACTATTTTCTCTAGGATCTTGTTAAGAACTGAGAGAATTGCTATAGGTCTGTAATTGGCCATGTCCTTTGGGTCACCTTTTAAAGACAGGCGTTACTCTTGCAGATTTCCATAGGTCTGCACAGTGCTATGGATAAGGGATAAAGTGTAGATTCTGGCAATCGGAGAGGCAATGAGTGGAGCAGCCAGCTTAAGAAGATGAGGTTCCAGTGAGTCAGAACCAGAGCTGGTATTGGCAGATATGGATCTCAGTAATTTCAGAACTTCGCTGTTGATATAGCCTTGAAATAGAATGGTGGTGCTGGAGGAGCATCATACGATAGGGCAGTATGGTTGTCTGATGGTATTGTTTGCTCCATATTATACCATAATATGCTCATACTCATAATGATATGCTCATACCAACATTTTCTACCTTGGACATCTGAGACTTTCCTTCAAATGTCCCACATTACACCAGAGGCATCATACGGTACATTTGTGCTTGCTATCAATTTCAGACAGGTACGCTTAAACCTTTTGTACAAGCAACAGCTGCATACAGTTAATGTGAATTTAAAAAGTAAAAACACACAGAAAATCACTACTGTCGTTCTGTGCTGAACATAAGCCTGAATAAAAGGCCAAAATCCTAGGGCTGGCATGGCATAAATGTTTTTACAAATAGCTTTATTGTCCATATATAGGGGAAACAGTTCTTTATCTTTGCGACTCATCATGGTCTGTAGTTTGAGTGTTAGAGTTGGAATCTTGATCCCTCGAGGTGACACAGTTGTGTGATCATTCTCCAGGCATGCCAAATCAGCTTGGATGGTAGTTACATTCATGAACAGTGGCACAGGGCCGATGAGGTAGCCATTCATGACTGTAGTGAAGTTAGGCTGGAAACAAAACCTGGAAGACCAAGTTACACAGTCATTTCTGAGTCCATAAGCAAGAAAATCAGAAATACTGTAGCAGCAAAACAAAATTATTCATTTCCAGCACAAGCAGTTCACACTTGCATGTTACAGGTCCACAGTTCAGTTTGCCAGTAGCAGTCTTTAGCTTTCTCAGAAATACCACAGGGAAAACAGCTTGCTAAGGAAATATCCCATCTGCAAATGTACACATCTACCAATTCAGGACAGCAAGACAAATCAAGTTCCACCCATTCATTATGCACCTGCATGATGAAGAGTGGTGCAGGTACAAGTACATGATAAGGGTACTCCACCTTACCCAAATTAATAACATTTGTCAAACCTAAAACAGACCGTTGGCATGACATAATAGGTATCTGAACAACGACAGGTACTACGGGTGAGCTGTAATTAAATACACATCCATGTCCAACAAAGTAGACTTTAGTCAGTTTCTTAACAAACACTAAGTTGCACTAGTGTGATTCACATTATGCAGAAATGTCTGTAATATTTTATCATTTATAAATGCAGGACGTTTACCTGTCTCAATTTCCTGAAAGCATCTTGCAATTTATTTAATACAGACACACCGTATGAAATACACACCTTCTTTTTCCTGATCTGATGCATATCATCTGCCTCAACAGTGCTCACTAGTTGTGTCCAATTGTGAAGAGAAGAAAATCATGCAATATCTCTTTCATGTTCACAATGGTCTTAAAGTGTTTATCTAAAAGACCCTGTCTAATATTTACTTCATTCTCTAAGACCCTTACTTGACCATATTTTTAAAATTCATTTGGTGTTATTTTACTGTTTCTAAGTCCATAATGTTCTACACTTCCCTTCTAAGACTTTTACCCAGCTGTGGCAGAAGCTGTGGAGTATCTACCTTAATATTTCTACTTCTAAAATTAATCCACATGTCTCTAATAAATACTTGATACAATTGTTTTCAATGTTGAGGGCAAATATTTTTCAGCCACTCAATGCTAGATAAAGTTACAAATTGTTTAGAGTTTTAAGTTGATTAAGTGTTCAAAAAGGGGCTGTGATTACAGTTCTCTCAGGGAATTGGTGCTGCTCCACTAAGGCCCAGATGTTTTGGCGTCAAAACTACTGGTCCCATTGTTGTGCAAAGTGGGCTCCCTGCTGTGTTGACTGCTCCTCCTTGCTTTGGCCAGCTTATTTAATCTCTCCTCCTCTCTTCTTTCTCCAGCTGGTACCCCCCTCGCAGGGACCGCAGGCTCCAACTGCTGACCTGCTCGGCCCCTGGACCAACGGCACTCCTCAAGCAGCCACCCGAGTCCTCCTGCCCTGATCCTCAGCCTTTCAGGTATGGCACTAGCCACCAGTATTCCTGCCCCCCTGGCACTGCTCACCGGCTCCCCACCCGTGGTTATAATCAACACTGATCACCTGATCAGCTTTTTTTCTATCTACCCAATTCCCCATTGGCTCCTTATATTTCTCTACCACCAGAGGCATCTGGTTGTGGCTCCCCTCCACAAGAGCTGCAGCTCACTAACTCTTTACATTCAACATCCAGTATTCTCTCGCCCTCAGTGCGTGGAGTCCTGGATGACTCCTAAAATTTAGTTCATACCATTCATACTTTTTTCACTCTGTACTGAGCTGCCAGTAGACCCTGATGGTGGTTGACAGCTCAGCCTGCTCCACTGGAACAATGTTCCACCCGGCTGCTACCTTTGTCCCCCATTGACCTACTCTCCCCATGCCAGGATCACTTCAGCGCCCACTCAGCTTATTACCCCCCTTAAGATAGAATCCTTGCCTATCATTCTGTCTCTCCGACTTAAAACTAGTAAATGATTACTCTATCGCTCACCCAAGAGATGCAGGCTACCCCAGCTCCTTATTCTCTTGCTCCTTCTAGCATCTGGTGATATCCACCCAAACCCTGGCCTTACACTTGCCCATCCACCAGCCAGTGCCCACCCAGCCACAAATCCACTTTCACTACCAAATGGTCTTAAAATCATCCACCTAAACATGCGAAGTCTTGTTCCAAAAATCTCCCTATTGCAACCTTTGGTCCTTGCCTATTCCCCTGATATCATTGTGATCACTGAAACCTGATTGTCCATAACCATTCCTGGCCATTCTATCACTATCTCTGGCTTTACTATTACTAGACAAGACAGGACCAGGTGAGGTGGCAGTGCAGCTATCTAGATCTCCTCTGCTCTCCAGATCACTCCCTTCTTCACAACTTTCTGTTCAGTTATCCCATGAGGCTCTCCATTTAAAAATCTCCTATCCTCACACAGTCCCCATCTTCATCACTGGAGTTTACTGTCGTCCTGGTCAGCCATATTCCAGCATCACTGACTTGGTCTCAAAGCTCTCCTCACTTGTCAGCAGTGGTGAACTATTCATCCTGGAAGACCTAAATCTAAACTGGCTTGCTCCATTGCTCGCTAATATCCCTTCACTATCAAAGCCCTAAACCTCCATCAGCTGATTCTGGAACCCACTCATCTAAACCTTAAAACACTAAACCACTCCCTGTTGGACCTGGTTCTCACCTCCCATCCCCATCAAGTAGTGGCCTCAGGGCTACTACCAGACTCTATCAGCGACCACCACATAAACTTTATAGTGCGGAAAATACATAGGCCTAAACTCCCAGCTAAAACTATTGCATCCTTTGCATCAATTGACCTGCAATCCTTGCTTCACGATCTTGCACAAGCTGATTGGTCCCCCCTTATCACTGCAGCTTCAGCTGACAAGGTTCTTGCCTACTTCTCCTCTAAGTTTCTTCAGGTTTGGAACTTCTGTGCTCTGCCCTGTAAAACCAGGGTCCATGGCGGGCACCTCCCTGGGTCACTCCTGAGCTTCTGACCTGCCTACATGCTCGTGACCTTGCATGGCACAAAGTCAAAGACTCCAACTGCCCTGGTGATCACCAACATTACCACATACTCCGGAAAGGCTGCACTAAAGCAATCTGCCTTGCCAAAGCAGAGCATTTCAAGTCTAATTTCCAAACTAATACAAATAACCCTTCTAAATTCTGGAAGGTTGTTCACTCCCTCTTCTCACCATCCTCTACCCTCCACCTCCCATCCTCAGGCACAATCACTCTGTTCTCCAAACCCATTGCCACTGCTGAATGCTTCAACTCCACTTCACCACCTGTGCTCTTCTCTGCTAAGCACCTCCCAAAGCCCATCCCCTGGCCCCTTTTATGCTCCATACACTGACACTGCCCCACTGCTCTTCCTTCCGCCCCATGTCACCACCACATCCTGTCCCTCCTCTCTACTCCTCTGCCATGTCCCTCCTCCAAACCCTTACCTCTCCCTTGTCTCCTTCTCTCCTGTCTCTCCTGACACTACCCTTCAAGCTGTCCTGGAACTCACTCCTTCCAAAGGTTCCTCACCTGATGGCTTTGACCCTAGGTTCCTATAGCTCTCTGCCCTGCCATAGCCTTCCCATCTCCCTGTTACTGAACCACTCTTTTGAGACTGCCACTGTGTCTCTGTCTGGAAACATGCTGTTGTCCTTCCTCCCAAAGGGTAACCCTCCTCTCCTGGGAACTATCATCCTATCTCTCTCTAATGCCAACCTTAGCTACATTACAGAACACATAGCCCTCAACCAACTTTCCCTTGTTTCTCTCTGACTCGCTTTTCACCCCCTCCAGTCTGGCTTCAGAAATCCCTCTACCACCATCTCTCTAAGGTTAACTGACACCTTCTCCTCAGGCTTTGACAAAGGGCACATTACCTCAGCTATCTTTGTAGACCTGGCCAAAGCCTTTGACACTGTCTCTCACGCCCTCCTCCTTTACAGCCTTTCAGCTGCTGGACCATCCCCTTCTGCTACAGGATGATTCAGTGCCTACCTGTCTGGCAGGTCACAATCAGTAAGAAAAGCTGATGCTATCTCTACCCCCTCGCCTATAACCACTGGACACCCCCAAGTCTCAGTGCTAGGCCCCATTCTGTTCTCCATCTTTTTAAATGACCTCCCTCTGGTTTGCACTGCATCCAGCATCCACATGTATGCGGATGATACAGTATTGTTTACCTCTGGCAATACTGTTGCTGACATCACTACCAGGCTACAGTCTGACTTCACTAAAGTCCAGCTCTGGTTTAGTGCTCTTTCTAAATCCCTAGCAGACAGTCTCCATGTCCTTTGTCACAAGGCAGAGACTCACTAGGTTAAGTCACCTCCCCACCTTTCATACCCTTGATGGTACTGCTCTTGAGGACACCTCCTCTTTCAGGTATCTCAGCATCGGGCTGGACAGACACCTTGACTTCTCTGTACACATCGATGCCATTCTGAAAAAACTAAGGCCCAAGCTTGGGGCCCTTTAAAGAGACCACAGCTGCATCCCACTCACCGCCAGGAGTGAGCTGCTAGAGAAGATGATCATGCCCATTTTCAACTAACGCGACATAGTCTACAATACTGTCCCACAGTCCCACCTATCCAGACTGGACTCTCTATTCAATTCCTTCTGTCATTTTGCTCTTGATGACCCTCCCTGCACCCATCATTGTGACCCACTCCTCTCTCAACCTCCTTCCCCTACAGTCCCAGCGTGTGCTACGTGGTGCTAAGTTCATCTCTAAATTCTGGCTTGGATCTCTCCCTCATATATCTCCTCCTCTCTGGCACCCTTACCCACTCCTTCTATTCCCTGAGATCCCAGGCTGACACTACACCCGCCAGTCCCCTGCAGAACTACTGCTTCTGGCCAAAAGCCTTCTCTTAACACTTGCCCAAAATATGGAATGCACTCCTCCACAAATCCACCATTCCTCCTCCCTTTATTCCCTTATCTCTGCTCTGCAATTACCTCACTTACCTGCACCTGCTTCTGACCCCCTTGCATAGCTGTCTTCCTGTCTCCTCTAACTTTTTTCTCTCTCCCTGTGGCTCTCCTCTTTCTCATCCCCCTCTACCCCTCCTGCACTTATACCACCCCTTATAGACTAGCTCTTATAAAGGGTGACTGGATCCTATGTGTTCACCCTGCTGCATCTGCACCACTAGTGAACTGCCTGTAATGTATGCATTGTCAGCCTTGAATGCTATGCTTAGTCCCTGTACTGATTCTATATGTATGCTGCTCCTATGAACTGCCAGTACAGTAACTGTTGCATCAGCCTACTATGTACTCAACTGCCATGAACCTGTTTTGTAACTGCATGTATGCATTCACCATCTGTTATGAATGTATCTAAACTCTCACTCTGTAAATCCCTACCCCATTCCCCCAGGATGTACCATGAGACAAGCATTAAGTTGCTCAGTGTATCTTTCCTAGTGAAACAATTCAATAAATAAATAAATATAATACATTTTAAAACACAGAAACTGTAATATACTGTATGTTATTATATACAGGTTTCTCAATTTGTTGATAAACATAACCATTTTCTGGAACGATTGTTATAGCATTTTTAGACAAGTATTTGTTAGTACCTCTTCTTCTTGTGTTATTATGTTTGTTTGCATGCATGTGCAAGAAACATGTTGTGGCAGCTTGCTGGAGTAGTGGGTTGTGAAGGTGCAGCATTGTTATGCCCAGTGGCAGCAGTGCTTTTTGGGTCTGGTCTCTGTGGCACTATAGAGGAGCACACTGTCCATGACAGCAGTATTGTAGAGTGCCACCCACTTGAAAGAAATTTCCTGCTGCAATCAGGGAGTGCCCTGTCATTTAACAATCAGCTGTTTTTGCTGCTGGGGGTCCCTGATTCCAGCGGTGAATCACAGCTTGCCTTGTCTGGTGTCCCATTTCAATGAACATGGTGACGGCTGTCACTGGCTGCCTCTCACAGCTCCATGGAAGCCAATGGTGGGTGCCCAATCCCTCTATCAGCATGTCCTTTCCCCAGTTCATTTGCTGATGGGGAGCCCAATCCCCATCAGCATAATGTCCCCTGTGTAATAGTTTTGTATGCTGAAGGGTGCCCAATCCCCCTCGGCACCATGAGCCCCCTCAAACACAGACCTGTTTTCTGTGCCAACGGGGAGTCTGTTTCCCATTGGCTTCAGCCCCCCCTCCCCAAAAATACAGGTGGCACACTGGGAGCCCACCCCAGTGTACCAAAAACAAACTGGTAAAGGAAAAACCTTATTGTTATTTATTTAAGCAATAATGCTGACAGAGTGTGTGTAGCACTGGGATAACATCACGCCTCAGGTGGTTGGGCATGAGGCCGCAGGCCTAGTGCATCCAATGACTGAGGCGTGACGTTATCCCAAATGACACCCACCCTGGAGGGCATTATTGCAATTATACAATGGCTCGTTGTTATACAGAATAAAAAACACAATTTTAAAGATGTATTTGTGTGGAAAAATATTTTTGTTTTTCAAGAGAAGATGAAACAATCAATCAAAAGCTCAATAAAACAATCAATCAAAAGTTCCATAAAATGCTCATCTACAGGTTCACAGTGAAGCTGAGACTAGACCCGTGATGTTGTACTGGGATAACATCATGGGTCCAGCCCAAGATTGACCAATCAGAGTCCAGGATTTTTTCTTGCCATTGTATAATTATTTTTTAACCTGTAAAGAAAAACGTCCCTCATTGTCTTCGTGCCCCTGCCTGGACCTGACCTCCCCACACCCCCACACCCCCTCACCCAATACTTATCTTCAGAGCCCAGCACAATGATCTTTGGTGGAGCAGAAACATTTTTTTTTTTGTTAGTTGTTTAACCAGGACTAGCACACTAAACTGAAAGCTTTTTTACAGGTGCGACCTGGGAGCATGGGGAAGTTAAGTGACTTGCTCAGGGTCACACAGTCTGCAATCGGAAACTGTGGGATTCAAACTGAGGTCTGGTCTGCTGGATAACACCAGATTTGCAGCTCAGAGCCTTAAACCACTGCGCTATACCGCATCCTTAATGTCTGTACTCTTCAAAGCTGACTGTGAACTGAAGAAATTCTGGTAAGCTGTATAAAGGCATAAATGTTTTTTTTCAACTTAGGTGGATATATCAGCCATTTTGTTAATTCTGGAACCAAATTTAACATAGGTTTTTGAGACCCATCTCATGAATTCAGTCACTGTCGTCTAGTTATTCAGTTTCAAAAGGTGATTTTGAGGTCACTGCGTGGAATAACCTTTTGAGACTGATTAACAAAATAACAGTGTCACTGTTCATGAGGTGGACTCCCAAAAAGCCTATGTTACAAATTTGGTGAAAAAAATTCCAAAAAATGACTGGTACTAGTGTGCATTGCACAGTTTCCATGCACACTTGTAACTTCGTGAATCTGTAATATTTTCACTCCAGATTTTCAACATTGACATTTTTCCACACCTCTTTATGAAAAGTATAACTGTCATTTTTCATCCTGGCCGAAATGTGTTTTCGCACATCCAGCCCACAATACCACGGTCACTGTTGGAAATCAGTGTTTGGGACAGATTAAGAAAATCACAGTGACACTGTAAGTAGAGGTCCCAAAATGCTTATGTTGAAAATTTGGTGACAAAAGTCCATAAAATGACTATGTTATGAGTGTTAGGTGTGCAGTTTCCATGCACAGTTGTAACGAGAATTTGTAATATTTTCACTCAAGATTTTCAACATTGTCATTTTGCACACCTTCTTATGAACATCATGTTTCACATCCTGCCCAAAATGTATTTTCTCGTGGTCGCTGTGGGAATCAACGTTTGGGACAGATTAAGAAAATAATAGTGACAGTGTTCATGAGCAGAGGTAACAAAATGCCTGTGTTGAAAATGATGAAATAATTTCACTAAATGACTGTGTTAGAGTGGGCATTGTGCAGTTACCATCACACGCTTGTAAGTTCAAACACTTTTAATATTTTCACTCCAGATTTTCAACATTGCCATCTCTTCACACTTCCCTATGAATGGTACTGCTGTTATTTTTCACATCCTGCCTGAACTGTGTTTTCACACATCTGGTGCAGAATGGCGCAGTTGCTGTGGGAAATCAACATTCAGGATAGATTCACAAAATCACAGTGCCACTGTTCATGAATGGAGGTCCCAAATGCTTTCATGAGGTGGGTTCACAAAAAGGCCATGTTGAAAATTTGTCATGCAAATACCAACAAACGCCCAGGGCATTAGGGTTTTTAACCATAACGTCCCACACTGAACAGACTGACAGGCATCATGGGTGTGCCTTTGGATTGCTGGCTGTAATGCTCATGCCATTTCACCCCCACCCCCACCCTGAAGCCAGTGACAGGCATCAAGATGTTCCTTGGACTCATTGGCCCCAGAGTTCCCCCCATTCTTCTATACTGCACCCATTTCAGCATATGTCCTTATGGAATGGGGTGACTGTAAAGCCAAACACACCAAGACACACCTCAACACTTGTCAGTGATTGCAGGATAGGGTGTGGTGACATAGCTTCAGCATTATTGGTGATGATCCAAAGGCACAACTCAATGCCTGTTCATCTCTGCAGAATGGAGGTGGGGTTGGTGTGAGTTCAATACTTCACTGCCATTCCTAGTATGCTTCTATCTAACTCCTGCACTTCCAATGCTAATATCAGCAAGCAAACATTTGGCATTGACAAATGCTTGTTTTATAACCATTGTGTAACATTATGAACAGATGAAGATAACCATAGTACAATGTGAGGTGCAGATGATTTGTGGTAAATAGGATAATACCCAGGATTTATTTCTCCACCTAACTCCATTACCTATTAATACACATGAATATTTTCCACCTATCCAAGGCCCAACAGATGGTATGTTAATGCTTTGGATGAGTCCAAACTGATATGGTACCCCCTCAGGTGTGTATGCACTTGTGACATTCCACCATCTTTCTGCACATTGCTGTCTCTCTAATGAGGCTGTTATAGCCTGGGAGTCAAACACCATATGTGGATCATAATGCAAGTTAGGATGGGTGTTTTGGTGCATTATGCTACATGATTCAATATTTAAGACATCCTTCCATCAACACAGCCTGAGTTCCCAATCAGAATAAGGCACAGTTCCTTCATCCAGACAATGTAGATGGAGTGACTGTCCCAACTGCATTAAGCATATAGAATAACCAAACATGCGGATATTGGGAATGAAATTTACCCTCACACCCTTTTCCACAAGTTGCTGTGTAGGGTGACAGATCCACGAATCCCATGGAATGGAAGAAGGCTTCAGTCCCATTAGTCCAGCACGGAGTCTGCTGGCATCCTAGGAGGAAGATTCTGAAAAACAAAACTTTGAAATTTGTTAGCGACCAAACTTTTTCAATTGCATCAGATGTAAGTACTTGTGTTTGATTTTAGACCCTTCTGGCATCTGAATCAGGTATACCATTGGCTTGATGCTGTCATGCACTGGAAATGGTCCTCTGTCTGGTAGGACTTTAATCATTACTCTTTCCCTACCCCAGCTGCTGAGTGCAGACTTTGGCATCATAGTAAACTTCTACTATTTTGTTTTATGCAGTCCCATCAGTTCTGCTTGTAGTTTGTAAACTTGCTTCAGTTTCTGCAACAATGTTTGCACAAAGTTTTCAACTTTTACCCTTTGCTCCATTATGGGTGGTATTGCAGCAAACAAAGCCTGCTCAGGCAATTGCATTTGTCTGCCTGTCATGATTTCATCAGGTGTAATACCAGGAATTTTATTTGGTTTTTGCCCTGAGCATCACTAAAAACAAAGGCAACTGTTCATCCCAATCCTTTCCAGATTATTTTACATTGCCTTCCTCATAAAATGGGGTCCTTGATCAGAGTCAATCAGCATGGGCATTCCCCACCTAAAGAACACTTGTCCTACCAGTGCCTTAGCAGTAGCCTGGACTGTCATAGTAGGCACTGGAATTGCTTCAATCCACTTGAAAAATGGGTTAATGATGACCAGCAATGCAGTGTGCCCCCTAGAGGTCCTTGGCAGGCCCTTGATGTAGACAATTTGAATTTGTTCTCATAGCCCCTTAATGTGTGGCGAGGCCAGTTAGCCTTGCTTGGCATTTCCAACGGGATTGTGAAATACACATTAAATACAGTTGACGCAGTATTGTTTAACATTCCCTTTAACACTTGGCCACCAGACAAAAGTAAGCAAATATTGTAGCACGGAGGGAGCATCCCCATGTCCTCTGGCATCACATGCTATGTGCAACATTTCTTTTCTGACCCTATGTGGGACTACAGGTTGGAGGGCATCTGGTCCCTTCTACATTAGAAGACCGGAGTGGTCTTGCTCCATACCCCCTTCCACAATACTGTCAAGCAAGCCTGCCAGACTATAGTCTGTTTTCTGATGTTGTATCAAATCTGGTTCTGCAGCAGTGTGTTTGACAGCTGCTGCATTATGCATGGCAGGTGGGAGGGCTGGTGGCTCCCAAAGTGGGGCATCATCTCTCACTGCCTGCTTAGCCAGTGAGTCAACCATACCATTGTGTACAGCAACAATCCCCGTTTTTCTGTGTGCTTTAACCTGAATCAGGTTCAACATTGACCCCATCATTTTTTCAATGAAATACCCGTATTCCAGAAGGCAGCAATCACAGCTGCATATCATAAGGGTTTTCCATTAGCGGTAATGAAACTATGAGTTTTCCACACAGACAGATACACTGTAAGAGCTAAACAGACCCAGTGAGAATCTAAACAAATGACCCAAAGTGTTTGAGTGGTTGACATCTGCAAAGCACAAGTCATGTCAGCTAGCTCAGCAGACTGTGCTGACTGTACCTTTCATGTATATGTCAGAGGTGGGGCAGTTCCTGTAGGATCAAGAGTAGCAAATGCAGTACGTGGTTTTGCCATCTAAATACATAATGTGCCATCCCATACTGTATACTGTGAGGAAGAAGAAGCCATGTTTTGTTCATTAAGGTTGGCAAGTGAACCTTCCAGAAAAGGGAAGGAGGGTACTGCACTGACTTATGGTAAGGGCATCTGTGGGTAATCCATCGAATAACAGCCCATCTGCCAGCAGGGAATCCTCCTTGAGGTCTTGGACTTCTATGTCCATGCTTTGTAACAGCAAAAACCTTGCTAGAAACCATGCCATCCTTAATTTGAGATGACAACAGAAATTTGATTGGTGTGTGTGCAGAAAACAAAATTATCTTGCAACCACCTACTATGTACCTCAAAGAGTTAACAGACCAATAGACAGCTAAAAGATATTTTTCATACAGAAAAAAACCTTTTTTTCCACTTCTGTCATGACTCTGGAAATGTAAGCAACTGATCTCTCCTTGGCACATGGCACAGCTGAGTTAACACAGCAGATAAAGACACGCTTCAAAGAGTCGTATGCAAAAAGAATGGTTTCTAATAGTCTGGAGTGGCCAGCACTGGAGCCTGCACAAGTGCCTGCTTCAGTGGAATCGCTGCCTCAGTGTGTTCCTCTGCCCATTGCCAAACAGTTTGCTTGTTAAGTAATCTGTACAGAGGTGCTGCAATTTCAGCATAGTCTGGGATGAAATCTCTGCAGAAACCTGTCATTCCCAGGAGTGAACGGAGTGATCCCTCACTAGTGGGGAGGGGCAGTGACAAAATGGTCTGCACCTTTTCCTGGTCTGGAGATTTCCCCACCTGACTTAAAGTTACCCCCAGAAACTTGACAGAAGTTTGACACAGTTGCATTTTAGCTGGATTAACATTTAAACCAACTTGCAGAAGTTTCTGTAACAGTAATAACAGCAGGTTAAAATGTTCCTGTCTCTCAATTGTATGTAACAGTATTTCATCCGAGTACTGAATTATGTTGTTGAAAATACAAATCTGACAAAACCTGCTTCATGCGTGCATGGAAAATTGTTGGGGCCTTGTGAAACCTTTGAAATGTGTACTGTTTGTTTTGAAAAGTAAATGCAAACAGATACTGGCTCTTAGAATGCAGAGGCAGTGACCAAAGCCCATTTGAGATGTCTATTACTGAAAACCATTGTAATTGCAACACCACTTGGGTCAGCATTTCAGGGTAAGAGGTGACCACAGGTGCCATGGGTTTTACATAGTTACTCAGTGCTCTATAGTCAACAGTAAGCCTCCACAAGTTTTTAGGCTTTTTGAAAGGCTAAATTGGAGAGTTGGTAACTGAAGAACATTTTCTGATTGCTCTCTGCTCCTCTAAACTAGATATTACCTTTGCTATAGGGTCTACTTGCTCTTGTGGAAAGGGATATTGCTGCTGGGGTTGTGGTTCCTCTCCTTCCACAATCACTTTGGTCTACACTCAACCACTGTCATGCTTGTGTTGAGCAAAGACTTCAGTTACCTGACTTAAGATAGTGTGGATACTTTTTTGGTAAATCTAATTTTTCCCAGGACACTTCTTGTACCCTTTCACTGTGCACATCGCATGGTCCATAGGTACCACTGGTACTGTGCCTTCTAGGTTGGCATTTTCCTTTAGCAGTTTCAAGCTTGCCAGATCAATAATGATCCCATTTGGGACCATTCAATCACTGCCAATAAGAGTCCCTGCTCTTTCCAAATGCACAAATATTATGGGACCCCCAGGTCCCAATAGTAAGCATTACAGGTTTCATCAGAGGTGCAGTGATTATGCGCCATGAACTCCTTGACTGTTTACAGTATGTGTGGAATGCTCTGTCTAGAACCATGTCCTGATCACTGAAATTGATGCCCCATATCTAATGTAACTGTTGTATGTTGAACACCCTTGATATCAGTCATAACCTGGGGGCACCCCACCTGTCTAATGTAATTGGGCAGATAACTTGCACAGTTGGGATGAGGGCTCAGTGTTCCTAATAGTTCTGTAAGGTTGCTGGTGCTAGCACAGTGGCATGCAACCTGTTATTCTCCTCTCTCAGTCTCTGATTCTCTACCTGCAGCTTCTGCAATGTAGAATTTGTAGCAGTGGCATTGGCAGAACACTGCACTCCACTGTCATTCTGCCAGCTATTGCCTCTGTTCTTGCAATTTCCACTGCACCCTCCTCTACCTTTCCCTCTCTATTTTTGCAGTTACCCTTTCACCTGGCTTTTCTTTGGCAGCCCAATTGCTGCTGTGCAGGTAGATCAGCAAACCCACTACCTTATACTCGGAAAGGTTTTCCCTCTTACACTGGTTTTACCTTTTTCTTACCATCAATATTATCCTGCACCAGGCAAGCATGTTGGGCTCTAGAAATAACATCATCTATCTGTGATTGAGATATAATAGACTCTCAATAAACACATTCCTGTATTTTTGAGAGTTGTTGACAGGCTCCTTGGTTGTAGCCTCATAAGCCTGCCATAACCTGCTGTTGAACTCATGGTGTGTTTCACCTTGCATTTGGTGTATTTGACCCAAAAGACTAGTATGGGTCTAGACCCCTGTTAGGGCATTAAGTGTCCCATGTATGATTTTATCAATAGTTAATCCTTCAGGAGTTGGACTAGCCCATATTTCTGTAGGCATTTTCATCCACATTTCCTCACCTATTAACCTTCAAAGAACCCTTAAAACCTCTTGATTAATCAATAGGTCAGCTTTAGTTAGATTTATCACCCTGTACAACCACCTACTGATGGTATTGATGTTGCCATCCTTAGGTGTAGGTCCTAGTTCTTTAACATATATATTCAACATTTCAGGAGTAAGGGATGTCACACGCCATTTGGATTCAGTCCAAACCATCTGTCTGGTGGTAACCGTGTTCTCCCCTTGCCTAGTTTCTTTCTCAACTTCCCTTGGGCTATATATATAAAAAGCATTGGTTCTACTGGGAATTTGTTTGATTCTGATCGGAGTTTGGGATACAATCCCTGTATCTCAGGGTAATGAGGAGGAGGCAGCGCCGGTGGCGCAGACTCTCCCCTCTTAGGTTTGTGCTCCATGATTTCCCTCACTGCTCCCTTTGTCTGATATAACTGCTCTGTTAGTTGTCTTACTTCCTTCTCAGCTTGATCTAACTGCTGAGACAAATCGTTTACGTGTACACAGTATTCTTTAACTTGAGTAGACAGCACAGCATTTGTGCTGCATAGATCTGAAATTTAATCCCTTAAAGTGTGCATTTTTTCATCACACTCTGTTTCTTGGATTTCCTTTTCTTCCCTGAACTTTTTACACTCATATTTGAGTACAGAGAGCCGCTCTTGCAGTGCAGCACTGCACTAAACAGTCCTTGTACAATGGCTCCATTTTTTTGACCCAGAAATTTCTTGTTTTTCAGGACCTCCTTTTCAAGTCTCTACTTAATGTAATGCCATGGGTCCCCTTGCACCATGACCTCTGGCACAGACAATATTCCACCACTGTGTGCCTTAATGTACTCTTCTACAAAGTCCAAACAGTTTTATCTGTGCTACTCATTTCTAGTCTACAGAAGGTGTTAAAAAACAATGCCTTCTATGATGCTATGTAGCTCAGGTTGGAACCCTAATTTACAAAGGTTTACTGTCTTTAGCTCTCACACCTAATGTGCATCCAGGTCATGGCACCAAAATGTTGGATCTGTGATTATTGTTATTATTATTATTATTATTATTAGTCTCTTTCCTTTTATTATTATTATGATATCTTTACAACTACAGGCTCTGCTTTTAAAATTAGAGAGTGAATCACTGACAGCAGGTTTTGTCCAAAATAGTCGAGAGTTTGAATACAGAAAACTATGAGCTCGAGAATTTTCTAATAATCTCCTTTATTCTGCCAAACAACTATGACTAAAGATCCTAAGCAATATTACAAAATATAGTATTTACAATCCATATACATAGACAGTCACTGGTAACATCATAACGTCTGGATCAATGTATCAGAGACTACTAAGATCTGCTGGTTTATATATGTTCCTCTAATACTAGGCAGAACATATATTTTTACATCTCAGCATAATCCTGCCTGATTTCCTGTTTACCCCCTTGGTAGTGTGAACTATGAAATATGCCTAGAGGAAAGTTCATACAGAGTTTAGTAGCTGTGTGAGGCATTCATTCATGGTGATATACCAGAAAGGATTACAGTAATGTACTATGTGCTATGTTCCTAGTGCTGCATATTATGATACCATAATATGCTCATACTCATACTTATAATGATATGCTCATATCCAACACTTCTCCATCTCCATTCTGAGGAGTTGTATTTCCTGGAGATGGATTATCTCAGCTCCCAGTTTATTCAAATGTGTTAGTACTTTCCTTCTCTTGATTGGGAAGTTCTGCTTTAACATTCAGGATGTGAACTTCAATGTTGTGGTGGCCATGGGGTGGTTTGGAAGTTTAGAAAATTATTTATTTATTTATTTATTAGAATTTCAAATAAAGAGTTTTGAGGCAATGGCTCTTTTACAAAGGTTCCATGTCAGTATACAAAGAATAGAAGTATAGTTTGTGTGAGATTAGCAGACAAGCAGTTTGAATACAAAATTCAGTAAAGGGTATACATGGTCTAAAAGCTACAGGTAATATAAATAACAGAACAACACAATCATCAAAGGTTCCACGTCAGTATACAAAGAACAGTTTGTGTGAGATTCGCAGACAAAGCAGTTTGAATACAAATTCAGTACAGGGTATACATGGTCTAAAAGCTACAGGTGATATAAATAACAGAACCACACAATCAGGTATACTTTTAAGAATGAAGAGTCACAACAAATAATATTTACATGAATTAAAGCTGCCAGAAGGGCATTGTCAAAGGGAAAGGTAGAGTGGAAAAACTGAGTTGCTGTCAATTGTGCCAGGTAGCGTAGGAAAGTGAAAGAGAGGGTGGTTGTAGAGGGGTAACTGGGAGGGAGATAGAAGGAGAGGTGGGTGGGAGGCAAGGATTGGGAACAAGTGCAACAGTGGGTGGGATGAGCAGATTAGAAAAGGGAGAGGGAAGGAGCTGAAGGAGGTGCAGGGAGAAAGGTGGTGGACCAGGGCTAGGGAGAGGCAGGGGTAGATATGGGAGGGGGATGATGGCAGGCAGGGTGGTGATAGTAGGAGGTGGAAGAACAGAAGCAACTAGCAGGGAGGTTAGGAGAAACAGTAACAGGTGGCTCTGGACAGAAGCATTTGATGTTTGTGTTTAAATGAGCAGAGGGTGTCTAAGTTGGTGAGTTCGCTGCCCAGAGAGTTAAACATCTTAGGGGCTCTACCTGCAAAAGACCACTGGCCTTGGGTGTTGCAACAGAGGGGAACAGACAGAGAATAGTTGTCAGAGCTTCTTGTGTAATGGGGGTGGTTGGCTGGGCTTAAGAGAGACGGAACCCCAAAGGGCATGAGTCCCAACAATGACTTTTTGCTAGTAGGCAGGTTTGGAAAGTAATCCTGCCCTGAAGTTGTAGCCAGTTTGACTGTTCATAGAGGTCACAGGTATGCGTGCAGTGGGCAGCACCAGTAAGGAGTCTGCAGGCCCTATTCAGCTCTGTAATGATCCACAGTAGTGCTGTAGCTGTGGCAGCTCCATAGATAATAAGCACATAATCAATGATGGCGACAATAGGCTGTGTATTGCTAGCTTAAGGGCATCAGGTGTCAGGCAGTGTCTATGTTTATAGAGAAGGCCTAGATGGATATTTACTAATTTCTCAACTTAATTGATATGGCTGGAAAGGACAGAGTAGGGTCCAGGGTTATACCAAGGTATTTGAAAGTCTGCATCTGGTCCAGGGTCACACCCGAGCTGTTTTGATAGCCAACTGTTGGTGTTTATGTTTGTTATGTGTGCCATGGAACTGCATAGTCTTTGTTTTTGGTAATTTAGCACTAGTTTCTGTGAGACAAACCAGGCCTCAACTTGCATGAAACTTTCCTGCAGTTGTTTCTTCAAGAGGAGGGTCAGAATTCTTAGAGAAAATCACTGTGTCATCAGCATACAGAATAATGTTAATATGTTTTCCTTCATATGGTGCTCCCTCCTAGGTTCTTACTACTGACTAGATTTCTGTGCTCCTGGTGATTTTGGTCTCTATACTGAGTTTGTATTGATGCTTTTCTTGTGCCGCCATCTTCTTTGAGAGCCCTCATGCCATTACAGAGTCTCAGATCTCAGTGGTGGGATTTATATTATTAGATTTCCAGATTGAAAGAAATAGCAAAACTGTATCTATATCTACTATATATACTTATTATAGTGGCATGGTGGCACCACTATAGTTAGGGTTGAGTAGGGGTTTCAATGTTAAACCTCAAACTTTGCACTTTAATGACTGCAGCTGTTCAACGGATTTACACACAATTCTGCATGCATAGCCTTGTGTAGCAGATCTCTTGAAGTGCCAAGTTTCATTTTGATCAGATTTGCTAATTCTGAGCTGTGAAAGAGTTAAAATGTTAAAATCACTGTTATTTGTACTTTTTGTCATCTCACTGTGCCCAGATGGTTTGGAATTTTGGTCTGATATTTTCAGGCTAGAAAGGGCTTAACTCACAGAAGTGCCTTTTGTTAGTTTGGTGAAAAAAATATTAATCTGTTCAAAAGTTATTTAATTTTAAAGTTTCGAGTTCTGAGCATGCTCAGTTCAGTCTTTTGGATAGCTTCCTGGAATGGCAAAAAAAATTGGTCTCACCAAAAAGAATTCCTTGTTCTGAGAGGCCTGTCATTGTTTATTAGAAAAAAATCCTTTCTCGTGAGATGCTATCTTTGCACCTTAATGTCTTTGAAACTATTCAACTGATTTGCAAGAAATGTTGCATGCACAGTCTCAGAGAGTACAGTAGATCTCTTTGTCTTGACAAGTTTCCTTCCAGCCACATTTGGGATTCTGAGTTCTGGATAATTGAACAAAGCTAAATATTTGCCACTTTCTGCTGTTTTGTTGTCATCATCTAGCACCCAGACAGTTTGGAATTTGGTCTGAAATTTTCAGGGTAGAAAGGGTTGGCCCACAAATGTGACGTTTGCTGGTTTGGCGAAGAAATATTATTCTGGTGCTAAATTATAAGGATTTAAAATTTCAGGTCTGTGCATGCTTAGCAGGGTCTTTTGGATAGACATTTGACCCTACTGAGAATGCTCAGAACCAGCATTTCAAATGCTTATGGGCTGTAGGTGATGACAAAAAAAAACCAGCAAAAACAAATTTTTCCCAAAATGAACTACCTGGATCTTGGGATATGCACATCCAACTGAATGAAACTTGGTAAATCAGATCACCTTGCCCTCCAGACTGAGTATGCAAAATGTAGTGCAATTCCATTGACTGGGGGTGAAGCTATTAATATATTTATATATAGTGTGTATTTGTATACAGTATAATAGTGGTGCTGTAGCACCACTGTAGTTAGGGGTGAGCAGTGGATTCTATGTTAAATCTCAAATTGTGCACTACAATATCTTTGCAACCATTCAACAGATTTGCATGCTATTTTACATGCATAGTCTTATTGGGAAGAGCTCTTGTTGTGCCAAGTTTCATTTTGGTTGGATGTGCAGCTTATGAGAGGTGGATAGTAAAAGCATGTAAAAAATTATTGTTTTTGCTGGACTTTTTGTCACTGCTTACCAGATGGTTTAGAATTTTGATCTGAATCTTTCAGAGTAGAAAGGATTGTTCCACAGATGTGTTGTTTGCTGGTTTGATGAAGAAATATTAATCCATTTCAAAGTTATTCAATTTAAAAATTCTGGTTCTGAGCATGCTCACTAAAATCCAAAATAGCTGTATGAAGGAGCATGGCTTAGGCTCCTAGAGTCAACTCATATCTCATGAATAATCATTAGTGTGTTTGCATACCTTTTGTTTAAATTGAGGAATTAGAAACCTCAGGAAAACTACAAGCTATCTCTCATTGGGAAGCTTGGTATGTTCAAAAACTGTTTACAACAATGACTTTTTGGTTTCACCTGTTCACATTGCAAGAAGAACAGATCCTTTTGTGCCCCATGTTTTTAAACTGTCAGTGTAACCATAGCTCATGAATAATCATGAGCTGATTTGCAAACCTGTTTTTTTTTTGAAATTGAGGTAATTAGAACAATCGGATGAAAACTATAACCTATCCCTCTTTGGGAAACTTGGTCTGCTCAAAACCACTGTTTACAATTTTTTTTTGTTTAATTTTTGGATACTGAAAGATTAACAATGTGAATTGTTTTGAAACATGGGCTACAAGTCAGTATGTTAAACATTAGGGCCAGATATTCAAAGGGGTTAGCGCTGTCAAGCAGCATTGACTGGGCGCAACTCAAGCCAATTCACCCTGGTGGGATACTGAAGGGCTGCCAGGTACAGCACAAATCTGATGCTCCAGGGCACAATGTAATTGAATGTGGTACAGATGCAGGGGCGTGCCCATGCAAATGCAGCAAATCTAGATATGCAGCCTGGGATGTGTGGTGCAAATGCTGGTGCAACCCTACAGTGCGCCCATATGGGGCTCAGAGTTGAGCCCGTGAGGATTAGGAACAACTCTGGCCACCCACAGGTGGGCTGCTGTAATGCAGGGCACATCACAGCAGCCGTCAGCCATGGGTGTACCCTTCCACAGAACACATCACAAGCACACACATATCTCTGGTAGGCCAGTGGACCCCCTCCCAAGTCCCCGATGCCCCAATAAATGCAATGATAGACTTTCCCTGGTGGTCCTAGTGGCACCCCCCCTATTGCCCGTGATCATGGTACAGCACCATATCATCTTTCCCTGGTTATCAGTATCACCTCCACCATCCCACCCATATTGCACCCCCTGCCCACCCCACTCACGTCATCTGTGGGTGGCTGCAACTTCGACCTGCATACCACCCGGCTGCTTGCCGAATGACAGGAGTACAGTATGGGCTGTAAACCCATTGGTCCACAGTATGGACCAATGTTCTTCTGAGCATACTGTGCTAGACAGTCCCAAATATGTGAATGACTTGTTCACATATTTGGAACATCTAATACAGCATGCCCTGCAAGCCATACTATTACCTGTCATTTCGCCGGAGTAACCAGGCGATATCGCGGTCAGGTTGCAGCCGCCCACCAATGATGGGGGTGGAGGGCAAGGGTGCTGTGTGAGTGGGACGAGGTGGTGGTGCCACTTGATCACCAGGAAATATGAAATAGTGCTGTACCGCGATGGCAATGGGCGGGGGCAAATTACTAGACCACTAGTCTACCAGGGAATTACATGAAGGTCTTATTCTAGGCATCGGGGTCACGGGAGGGAGGGGCCACCTAGACTACCAAGGCAAGTCTACCATTACATTCATCGAGAATTGGGGACTGGGACTCGGATCACTAGACTACAAGGATTGTTCCTCATACATTTCCACATTCATGGCTATGGGTGGATCCCTGCCGCACACATCTTGCTGTACAGGGCATCAGGCATAAGTCACCGGACTGCCCTGCACAAGGCATGCAAATGAGGGCCATAATGACATGCAAATGACCTCATTTGCACCTTGCATATATTATGGCCTCATTTGCATGCCCTCTGCTGAATATTGCAGGTGATGCCCTTGCGTGAACTGCCAGAGTAGTCTGAATATCCAGGCCTAGAGCTACAGAATGGAAGAAGTAATTTTTAAATTATGTCAAAATAGACATTAGAGTACTGATTTTGTGTTCATGTGAATTGAAAAAGTTTCGGATAATTCAATGGCTTAGTAATATGCAACATTTAAAAAAAGACTTTTGGCAATACAGAGAATTAGGAAAGAATTATTGGCTGTTCAAGTTTGGAATCTTCTTGACTTTGGATAACAGAACATTGACACAGTGCTATCAAAGGAGGTAATATACTGTAGTGTAGTGGCTAAGGCTCTGGGCTATAAGCTGAGGCGCCTGGGTGTGAATCCCACAGCCCCACCGAATATGGTCAAAAGTTTTTGTTTTCTTTATTATTGTAACTCATGCATTTATGAAAACTACAGTATATTATAGGAAAACACTCATAGAACCATAGAAATTTGTCAGCAAAAAGTCCCTATGGTCCAGCTAATCTGCCCAAGTCCCTCCACAAGGAAGACCTTTGCCCTCCATTTAGGCCCATGTACTGTATATATCCTAGGCTTTTTTAAATTTGCCCACTGTATCAACCCCACCACCCATTCCAACAGTCTGTTCCATGGCCCCACCACCCTCTCAGTAAAGAATTTCCCCCTGATGTCACCTTAAAATCTACCACCCTCGAGTTTTAACACATGCCCCCTAGTGGATTTGTTCTCACTCGATCGGAAGATATTTTAAACCCTCACCCTATTTATGCCTTTCAAGTACTTGGATGTTTCTGTCATGTCCCCTTCTCCCTCCTCTCCTCCATTGTGTACAGGCCCAGCTCACCCAGTCTCTCCTCGTATGTCTTCCCTGCAGCCTGCTCACCATTCTGGTAGCCCTTCAATGGACCCTCTCTGAACCCTCTCCTGCCTATACTTATCCCCTTGTAAGCATGGCCTCCAGAACTGTACCTCATATTCCAGGTGTGGTCTGATCATGGTCCTGTATAGTGGCATGATCACTTCCCTTCTCTTGCTTGTAAAGCCCCTCCATATGCATGCCAACATTCTGAGTGCCATACCCGCTGCCTTGTCGCACTGACTCTGAACCTTTAGGCTGTCTGAAATAGTGATCCACAGATACCTTTCCTGTTCTGTTGTCTCCAGTTTCCATCCCCCAAGCCAGTACTTCACCGTTGGGTTTCTATGCCCTATATGCATAATTCTCAATTTCTTTACATTAAATTGTAGTTGCCTTCTTTCTGACCATTCCTCCAATATTACCAGATCATCTCTCATACTTTCCACCCCCATCGTATCCACCCCATTACATACCTTCATGTAGTCTGCAAACAGACTCACCTTCCCGTGCTGACCCTCCATAATACCCCCAATGTAAATGTTGAAGAGTATGGGTCCAAACACTTACCCCTGGGGAACCCCTGCTCATCTCCTTTTCTTCCTTTGAGTGCATCCCATTTACCACACCCCTCTGTGTCCTTCCCTTTAACTAATACTCAACCCAATTTGTGAGCTTGCTCACCACTCCCAGTCTACCTACTTTAGCTACTAGTCTCCTGTGGGGGATGGTGTTAAAGGTCTTCCTGAAGTCCAGGTAGGGCACGTCCACCTCCCCTTCCTGGTCCCATATATCCGTAACCCTATCAAAAAATTCAGTCAGGTTGGTTTGGCAGGACCTACCACCCATGAATCCATACTGGTTGCTATCCAGAGGGTCCTCTGCCTCCAGATATGTAATCAGCCTTTCCTTTATAAGGGTCTCCATTAGCTTACCCACCATGGAGGTAAGGCTAACTGGGTGGTAGTTTCCCAGTTACTCCCTTTCTCCCCCCCTTATGCAATGGCACCACCTCAGCTCTTTTCCAATCCCCAGGGACCTTCCCTTGTCCGGTGACAGATTAAACAACCTCGTGAGTGATGCTGCCAACACCTGCTTCAGCTTTTTGAGCACTCTTGGGTGAATCCTGTCCTGGACCATCACCTTATCATCCCACAGTTTCCCCATTTCTTCCAATATCCTATCCTACATGAATGGATCTGAGTCCACTTCCCTGCTCTTCCTTCCTCTGACTTCCAACTCCGGCATGATCCCCTCCTCCACAGTGAAGATTGATGTGAAGTAATCTTTCAGAACATTAGCCTTTTCCATGTCCCCTTCTGCCATTACCCCCTTCCCCTTTGAGTCTAATAATCCCCATCTTCACCTTCCTTCTGTCACTCACATATCTAAAACACTTCTTATCCTCCCTTTTCTCCTCCCTCGCTATGTTCTCCTCAAGGGTTCATGGGTGTATAAAAACTAATTTCATAAAAAGTACAATCTCAAAAGGCAAGGAAATTCATTGAATAAAAACTTCATTAATGCACTAGTTAGGGTTAAAGTGATTTAAGTATGTTTATTCCCTGTTATGTCATTATGGAAGTATATAACTGGCTCTATTGGGTGTTTTATTTTTCAGGGACTCACTTTGTACTAATTCTTGGATTACTTCTTTAATTAGCTCTGTAAAAGGAATGTGATTGTTCATTAGGCTATCAAGGTGCTCCCATTTGCTAAGTCTGTTCTGCTTTGTACAATTTGGTCTCTATGGTTATCTTTATATACATTTCAGCATTGATATTTGTAGAGTTGACTGTTATGATGTTGGTACATCTGTAGCTATCTTACATTTTTAAAATGTTTAATAAAATGTTAAATGAAAAAAAGTGACAAAAGTAGGGAAATGTGGCATAAGGATTTCCAGCCTAATACTTCCTATCCCCACCCTGCAGGCAGCAACAGGCATGATGAGTGCTTTGGGGTTGTCAGCCCTAATGCTCACTTCATTCCATGAGTAAGTACACTGAGATGGGTACAGTATAAGAGAATGGGTTGAGTTTTAGGGTTGACTACCCCAAGGCATACCCCATGTCTGTTGCTGCCTGTAGGGTGGGAATGGGGTGTAAGGGTAGGAAACCCTAATGCCACATTTCCCTACTTTTGTCACTTTAACCCTAACTAGTGCATTAACAAGTTTTCTGCAATGAATATAATATAAACATTAACAAAGCTTTGAGACATGTAAGCAATAACCCATGACAGGGTGTGCTGCTGTTGGGGATTAACGCACACCAGGGTGCATTGTGAGGCACAAGGCCACAGGCCAAGTGCCCTCACGACATCTGAGTGTAAGCTAATCTCCAATAACAGCACATCCTGTTATAGTTTATTGCACTTATAACATGGGATATTGTCAAAACAAGGCAAAAACACCACAAGGGGTTTCTTCCTGTTTAAATACCAAAAGGTGAAGGTATCCTGCCACCTGTAAAATAGTCCACAACAACAAGAAGTGTATATCTGACTGTTTTATGCATATACAAATGTCTGAAATACACCACTGACATGATTTCTGACATTTGTTTTTGCATAAAATATTTTTTTACAGTGGCAATGGGCTGTACTGTTGTGTGCCCCCCACACACACACACATGTTGTTCGGAGCTGCACAGAGACACAGAGACCACATGTTATTTGTCTCTATCCATGGCAAACAGAGGCTCAATACTTCACAATGTGGCAATGCTCTAGATCTCAAACTAGTTGCACTTACCCTTGATGTTACAACTGTTTGGTTAATGTGCAAATGTGCAAAGGAGCAATATTGTGCAAAACTACAAGAATCGATAACATACAGTCTTTCATAAGTAAAATGTGCAAATTAGCATAGTGCAATGTGACAATTGTGCAAGTGCTTAAACGGTAGGCGTTGCTTGCTCTACATTTATTTTAATTACTGTTGCAACATCCAACAAGTACAGCTTTGGCTGTCGATTGGCAAAATCAGCACACATGGTTTTAAACACCTTGTTTACTTGAATGTACTTGATAAGTTTTCTTGGCGGCTGCTGGCTGAGTTCTATTTGTCTTCTCTGCAATGCCACAGCATGCTGTTCCTGCCTCAATTTTCTGGCAAGTCGTGCTCTGGTCAGGTGGCTTACATAGTTATCCTCAAAATAGTCCAAGAGACATTCCAGGTCATAGAATTCCTCATTATCTTGCAGCATCTCAAAAAAATGCTCCACACCCTGCTCCAGCACAAAAGCAAACCTCAGAATACAGCACACATTGTGTGCAAATGCCTCCTCTTTCACATAGCACTGCTGTAGCCCTTCCTGCTGGAGTCTTCACCACATTGCTTGCCCAAGATGAAAATTACTCCTCCTAAGCTCGGTGGTTGGTATAATTTCCCGCAGAACATTAACTGCTGCCATTTCAAAGTCAGTCATCACACTGGTGGCATGCAACTTTCCCCCAAGCAAGCTTTCAAGGTGCATAAAAAATTGTCTATAAATTGCCTCACTTCTACCAGGAAGTAGGGCATAGACACACAGCCAATTTACCTCATGCACAAGTGCATGGACCATGTATAGCTCGACCTATAGGTCATCCTCTCATGGTGCAACAGCAAAAGTTCCATCACTGAACCAGTGCTCATGTTTGCTGAGTAATTTTAAGTCAGTGTCGCTAGCAAAAATCAACATTTCATCTGTACTGAGTCTTAAAAATGGTCCATCACTGACTGTGCATGAGTACTGCATGACATCGGAATCATTGCTCCCCCACCCAGCTGCCTATGTCACCTAACTTAATGCCTGAGAGTTCCTTGTGTTGGCAGCAGGTGTGCATGCTTCAAGGACACCTGCTGAAGATCTTGATGTACAACATTTTGGGTAGCCTCCTCTGACTCACAGGCTCTGTGTCTCATTCCAGCATGCACTGTGATGACCTCCACATGACCATGCACTGGGGGATGGTTATGCTCAGTGGGAGGCAAGGTGACAGTATCACTGAGTGTGTGTAGACAAGCACAGCAGATGTGCAGTTCACAGCCCCAGAATCCCTTTCCCAGTGCTCCATCCTTCTCCTTAGCATATAGTTATTTAAAACCAACTTCTGCTTTCCTTTCTGTGTGGGTACATACTCCATGGCTGGATTTAGGTGAATGAGCTTCTAACTGCAGCTTCACCTTAAATACAGCCTTGGCTGTACCACCGTATACTAGAACTATAGATTAGCAGATACTGGATCTAAATCTGGGTGCAGTCAATTGCTGGGGACATATTACAATGCGCGCACACAAAGGAGGGAGGAGACCAGGAATGGGTGCAGCACTGAAAATTAATTAAGAGCAAAGTACAGAAGAACCAAGCACCGTGAGTTAAAAATGTTAGCTAAGGAAATGTTATCAACATTGTGTAACTGTAGGGGGGGAGCAATGATTACAATACGTAGACATACGATAAGACCGTACAAAAAGTCACACTGCATATTTGAGGTGCCATCACTGTAGCATTTCATTGCTGTATTTACATTTAGCCCATGACCGCTACACTGGTGATGGCATGTCTTGTCTACATTTAATCCACAACATTATGACTGCTACTAGTGTGTGTTAAGGAGAGAAGAAAGGGTTCCACAGAAATGAACACTTTTTCATTTTAATGCTGCCACTCCTGATGTGTTGTTAATAGAAGGTGATCTCTGTTCCAGAGCAAAGGATGGAAGTAGCAAAATTATATCCGTGAGACAGTCTTTCTCATTTCCAAATATCCTTTTTATTTTTAATATGGCAAGCCTCGTTTCACCAAGTATATTGGCTTTATCAAGAGATGCTCTTCTAAATAAATATATAAATATATATAATTAGAAAACTGTCCGCATCCACAAATAAAATCTGATACAAAGTTCCAGACATGAAAAGAAAAAAAAACAAACACTGATGCTACTTACTTCATCTAAGTTATATAAATCTAAAATTTCTTCCTTTAATTGATGTATTAACTCACAGTTCTGAAAAAACATAAAGTATAAGATCTTAAAAATAATATTCTTAGTACTTATTCTCATATGAGAATTAAATCATTAAAAATAGAACCCAACACCAAACATCAAATCTTAGTGAACCAAACATCAAATATTCAAATGAATATTCATTTATACCCGTATATCTTGATGTATTATATATCTTAATTTTTATTTCTTATAACCTTACTCATTATTGACTTCATTTTGCAATTCATCTTAGCCAGTTCATGGCTAAAATTTTCAACAAGAAAAACATATTTGAATTCATCAAACAAGCATTTCAAATTCCATTTCAATATCGATCTTAATAGTCATTTTCCAATAGAGTCATGCACTTTTAAAGTATCTCGATTCCCTTTGAAAAATATTTTCAAAAGCTTGACAATATAGTAAGTATTAGATGCATGAAATAAAATGTGGCAGTTATGCATTAGCACCACGCACTCTAAATATCTCAATGTCATAATTATTTTTCAAAAACTTTCAAAAGTAAAATGATTGTCATATGTGTGAAATAAAGTCTTGCACTTTTATATAAAAGCCACACACTTTAAAGATTTCAACATTTATCATTCACCTCCAAGAATACTTATAGTAACTTGTAAGGGGACAGTTACTATTTCCATATAAATACACAGGCTAGTTAATATACTTCTATGCCATCACGAACTTACTCGTTTTCCCTTACAAAAACCCATTAGTCAGAAAAACATATTCGATGTACTAATTCCACACATTTTAAAAGTTTTATCATTTGCCTCCAAGAATAGCTCATAAAGAAGCAATTATTGTTTCCATGTGACTGTGCACAAACTATGTTACTATGATTCTATGCCTTCAAAGACTGAACCATCTTCACTTTCAATGTTCCTTTAATAAGAATAACATGCCTGTAACCTGTGAGAAAGAGTTAATAAAGCCATCAAGATGGTCATAACCATATATTTACTATTGTCCCTTTCACAAATTACAACGTTTGCTTTATATTAACTTCTACTTTCAATGGTCTCTATATAATATCCTTTCTCCTATTTTCAATGGAGTGAATAAGAAAGATTTTGTCAAAGTTCTAAACTTATTCCTGCAGTCCTTCTATCTGTGCAAGATGCCAGATTAAATTCTTCCGTGATTTTTGAGCCGCCGCTTTTGTGGGCCTTAAAAGCGCTCTGATCATTACGTCATCTCACTTCATTCTTGAAGTTACAGAGCCAATATAGTATATTCTCAACAACCATTTTGTCCTAAATTTACAAAGGATTCAGCATAAACTTTATTTTAAATTATTCATTGTAGGACTCTCATCTTATTTTCTTGATCACTTCCTCTAAGTTTACAATCCTTTTTAAGGTGAACAGGAACAGTTTCTGCTATCTAAGAATGCTGTGTCTCAATAACCTCGATGTCCCTAACTTAGAACTGCTGTCACAGACAGAAAAAAGGGGGGGGACAACCCACAGAGGGTTCTCTAGGGACTTTCATCTTATTTTCTTGATCGCTTTCTCTAAGTTTACAATCCATTTTAAAATGAACAGAAACAGTTTCTGATATCTAAGATCATCGTGTCTCAATAATCCCGATATCCCTAACTTGGAACTGCTAGTGTGACCATGACATTCCATCCATATGCCACTGATTCCCGATCTGGGAGACCCCCTTCACCCTAACCGTGTCAATAATGTGCATTGATGCACTGTCACCTGATGGTACTTCACCAGTCATCTAGATTCCTCTTCCTACCCCATGTTATAAGATCTGTTATCAGACAATATGCAGGCATTTTTTGACTGTTTGAGACCACCTGTTAGGCAAGGTGCATAGCCCTTGGATCTTTTGCTGTCTCCAGCAGATGCTATTGTGTGTCATCTGCTACTGCTGCAGGAATGGACCAGTTGAACTTAGTTCCTTGTTCTTTGCATACTCTTGGGCTTACTTTAGTGGGTACTAATATCCTCCCGTATGTGCTATGGTACTCTACTGCTTGTATTGGGGTGGGTGGCAGGGCAAGAAGGGGGGGTGAGGAATTTCACCTTTTCCTGCTGACTCCTAGTAAGTTATTTCCCTTCTCTTTCTAGTGAGGCTTCAACTATCTGCCCTATTAGTGCATTAAGTGCTCTATGTAAGGGTTGAACTGTAGTTTGTTCCTTTTGGGTAGTCAGCTCTCAAATTTCCCTGGGGAAGGGGGTCCATGTTGAGATATTTTTTCTGTCCTCATCAACCCTTTTCCTTGTTGGCCATTAGACATTGAGGGTTGCAGAGGGTTCCACCCTATGATGCTTCAAATTGGATTGGCCAATTGCTGCACATTAGACCAACTTTTTGTGGTCTAGCTTGCAGCAATCTTGGGTACCCTTTAGAGCTGCTGTAAATCCTGTATAGTGTTGTAGCTGTGCCTGACCTACTAAAATCAGGTGCATTTGTGACAAAGGTGTTTGCATAGCTGTGCCAAAAAGAGGAGTTGATGCATGGCTTTATGGAAGCCCTGTGTCGCCCTTTAAAAATCAGGCCCCTCTATGTTTATACAGATGACTTCCTAGCATTGATTCATCTCCAGATATCCCTGTGTACCTGCTGCTAGCTGAATATGTGGGGTGCTGCTCCTGATCTGGAGTGCTGGATGTGTCATCATCTTTACTGTATTCCGCCCCCCTCTCATACCTTTGCTTACCTCCCTTTCCCCCTGAGTTCTTTAAATGTGTTGCCTGGGTTGGTGCTTCTGATTTGTGGCCTTGTCTCTTTAACCATTGGTCTTCAAAAGGCATCAATGGGCTGGTTCATGGATCCATCAGTTAATCTGTTAGTGGGAGATGGGTTTGCCCTAGCCTTCTTGCGGTCCTCCCTGTGTTCCGTTCCTTATCCTGTGTTTGCTCAGGAGTGTGCATAGCTTTGATTCCCTGCATCTGGGATCTACTGTAAGTAAGTGGTGATGGCTGCCTGGGTGAGCAATTTAGAGGAGACTATCTTCTGTGAATATAAGGAATTGCCTAGCATGCTCCCAGTTGTTGTTTATAGTCAGTGATCCCCACTATCTGGTCATGTCTGCCACTGTATGGGGAAGCCCTCCAGAGGCAATTGACCTTGTTATGTTATAACTTTTGACTAGTGTTGCCTCTCCAGTAACTCACAGTGTGATGGTTGCTGTGAATTTAACAGCCATGTAGTTATCTTGCTGTGCACCCTCCGCCTTGAGTTTGCACCACTTCATTCACATATGTACTGTATATTTAATCTATAGGGAGCAGTGCCAGCTCAAGGGTCCCATTCAGAGCTAGTAAAATACCAGTGGTTTTCTCATTGAAACTAACAAGTTATTTAAGCAATAAGACATGACAGGGTGTGTTATTGTGGACAACATCACCCTGGGTGGGTTGAGGCTACTGCCAGCTGAGTGCTTCCGCCCATCCCAGGAGTGACGATTACACAATAGCACACACCCTGGAGTGCCTTATTGCTATTATACAATGGCTCATTTTTTAAAATGATTATAAAAAGTAAAAAAAAATTATGAAATTTTTATTTATGCATTTAATTTTTTGTTAGAGGTATGTATTGTAGGTATAAGGAAAAGTAGTCCAGTAGGTGGCGCTGGTGCTTCATGCTGGCTTCCTTCTCCTCAGTGTTTCTAGCAGTGTGGGTTTTTCATTCAATGTGTGCCCCCCCACACACACACTTGTCTCTGGTCACATAGTTCAAGAGGCAGTTGTGGTGCTTACTTTTAATTTGATTTTTGATTTCTGTGCATGTGGGAACAACTGACCACTAAGGACCAATCGTGCGTGTGCTGGTAACGTTATGAAGAGTGCATGGCTGGAGGAATTCATTGCACTACTCCTTTTGTGGGACAGAAGGTGTATTTTAATATTTTTGTGAGTTTATTTTATTGGGTCTGCTACTGTACTTGACAGACAACGTGTGTTTCAAGTGAGCGGTGTCATTGAACCACGTGACTGGCAGTTACCGTCGTCACGGTTCAATGAAGCCAGTCGCTTTGGAAAGAAAAAACAGCAAAAATGGGAATGACAGTAGTTTTGTATCCTACTGTACTGTGACTGCTTCTGTTGCTGGTGTAAGCGATGTTATGGCATGCTGATGTTCTGGGGGGGTGAAAACATTTAAAGCTTGCTGACCAGAGCTGCTACAGCAGCTCGGGAGAGGAGCATGATTTACTGCTTTGTAATGCATTCATTTGTGTTCCTGGACTTAATACAGTGATGTTATTGTTCAATAACATCACTGTCCCAGGCACACATTGACCAATCAGAGAGCAAGAAATTATCTTGCCATTGTATAATGTTCTTTTTTCACTTGCCTCTTGTCTGATATCAATTGGTCAATTCCACTTACGGCTGCACAGTGCATTCAACTACCACTATTTTTTCTAGCCCCAGCACCCCTTCTCATTGCACATGCCATACATTTTTCACAACAGAAACCTTGTTTAAGGCAAGAGGGATAAGGCAATCTAGGAGGAAGGAGAAGAAGCGGTAATGGTTTCATAGGGTAGGGATGTTACATGGGGGGGTTACTTTACCAACTCAAGTGTTCATGCTTAAATTATAGTTTCTGTTTAAGTAGTTGGATGCTGCCTTGCTGCTTCAGTGAGCACCTCTGAGGATGGTTTCTGGGTCCCTCTATGATGTCCTCCAATGTGGGATTTTGGTCTCCTCACTGCTGTGTTATGAGTTCAACATTGTACAAGTGTTCAGTGTCTCTGGTGCTTTTTTTGTCTTTTCCAGGGAAGGCAGACTCTTTTAATTCTCTTTGGTGGGGATACTTCAGCCAAGTCAGTCTCTGCCTCTGAACGATGGTGTTCTTTCTGCCTGGGGTTATCTTGGTTACAGTATTGAAATCTTGTGGGCATTATTCCAGTGATGTTCCAAGGTTATATACCTCTTTTGTCCATTTGGATTTAGAAATTTACCATTCCATGTAAAGGAGAGGCTTATTGATGTCCATGCTTATATTTTGGTGAGGACTGTAGGTATATACACAGCTGTTCAGGTTGCTTCTATCCCCATTTTTACTGTCTCTGGGCTTGATTCCTCTGTCCAGCCAGTTACACTGTAAACAGGCTGCTGCCTGTTCTGGGGTTCTGAATTCATTTGATATTCTATTTCCTATATTTTTTTAGAGTAGCTGGGTATAGGAGGGTATATGGGATTCCTGTTGCTTCAAACTGCTTCTTTACATCATTGCATGCTTTATAGCAGAGGGCAAGCTTGGATAAGAAATCATTAAAATTATGGGGGCCGATTCCAGGTGGCTAGCATAACTTGCACGCAGTTGCGAGTTACACCAGTCACATCTAAGACAGAGACCCTACACCACATTCCAGAAGTGGCAGGGTCCCGCCAATTGTGACATGCGAGATATGCCATGTGTGTGGTGGTAGCCCAAGCATGGCTTATCACAGCCGCATGTTGCAGCTCATGGCAAGCTACAGGTGGCACCCCCGAAACCCCCCCAGATGACCTCAGCAGACACCTGGGGCATAGGAGGGACAGGACACGCGGCACAGGCATCCGGGGTGCACTCAGGAACAGACCCTCAGGGGTCCAGGCAGATCAGGGGGTTGGGGGCAGGAGTGTGTTAGTGGGGGCTTGGGGGTTAACCTAGTGAAATTACTGGGGTGCTGCATAGTGGCATCCGACAGTGCCAGCTGTCAGACGCCACTTAAGACAGGTCCAACCTGTCACACCTTAGGTACGCCACTGCATCTCTTGTACTTGCAACTGCAGGTTACAAAAACTGCCCTTTTGTAATTGGGTAATGTTGCTGTGGTAACCCGCAGTTGTGCCAGGCTTTGTGGGCTGTGGTGTAAGTGTTGGCGTATCCTGTGATTGTCACAGCCCACATAGGCCTTGGTGTATCTCCCCTCTTGTAATAGGGGCTGGTGTATCACTGGCATAAGTATCGAGATAGGCCATGGGGTTTGGCATATCTCTCCTTATGATAGCGTATCCCTCTGGAATTGGGCCCATGGATCATATGGTCATTCCAGTTTAGTGGAATTCTGTTTTTTGCTAGGGATAATATTTTGCCTTGTCTGTGTAGTTTAGGGGCTGGGCCAGGATGGGTCAGGGTCTGCCCCCTTGTTTGTGAGGATTAGGGTTCTATGGGCTTGCTTTATCTCTAGAGCTGGTTGGCAGCTGTGTCTGAGCAGTTTGGACATTTCTTACTGCAGAAAGTTGGTCATATCCCTTTCTTCAGCTTCTTGAGAAAATCCTATTATTCATAGATTGCTACTCTAACTGAGGTTCTCTGTGTACTCTATCTAGTCCATAGCAGACTGACCATGCATTCAATACCCTGTATCCAACCTTCCTGTCTTGTGTGCTTATTGTCTATATAAGGCTAAGCAAACTTACTATTTGCCAGTATTTCATTTAATTTTTTTTGCTGAAAGGTTTTGGTTTGTCTCAGAGGTGTTGCAGTCTCACATTGAAAGAGCTAATTGCTTTCCACCCACAGCTCTTCCGGGGGATTAGGTGTCTAACTGGGAGGCAGAGCTGCCAAACTGTTAGTAACTTCCAACAGAAGGAAGGGCTAAAAGGTCAGGTTAGTTGATATTTTGGAGCAGGAAGACTAGGTTTTCTGGCAAAGGCACCTAGCTTCACCTGAGCTCTTTTCTTCTAGGTTGCTTGAAAGGACAAAGCAAAGAGCCTTACTAGAGCAAGGAAAAGGATTAAGACTTTTTGGCTAGGCAGATTTACTGTGTGTTGTTATTTCTTTTGTACTCACATGGATTGTTATTGTTTATTGCTAACATTTTATTGCTTTATTTTCTCTGATTCAAATTGTTGTTGCGGGTATACCTTCTGCTGCATTATTACAGGGTGTGCCTACAGGTGTGTACTTACAGATTACTGCTGTAATCTTCTGCTTCAAATTATTATCTTTGCAAGGTATAGCTTCTGTTACTGCTTTATTTTCTCTGTAGCAAAGTGTTTCTTACAGGGTATATCTTCTGTGAAATTATTACAGGTGGTGCTTTACAGGTTTTACAGTTTTATCTATCATTAGGATAAGCTTTCAGGGCAACTGCATTTGTTGATGGCTGATTGTTTCTGCTTTACCTCCTTGTTTCTTTTCATCTACGATTCTTCTGTTTAGGTGGGGAAGGCCCAGCCACCTATCCGCATCCCCAACCACCCCACACTACACTCCTTTATAGGGTAGCACAGTCATGATGTTTCCTGTAGTAAAACAGAAAGGGGCGGATCAGAGGTAGCCACACAGTGACCCTCATTTATAGGGCACAAGTAATTTAACTTATTATAACAAGTTATACAGAAACAAACAAACAAAACACAAAATCAAACTTTTGCTTTCATTGTCCTCCTTCTAATTATTTGGACCAGATTATAAACCCAGAAACTTATATGGAATGGATATTATTAACTGCAGGTACTGCGGACACTTTCAGGAGGGCAGTTTTACAGGATTTAGGACACTGTCCTACATGCTGGGCCATTGAGACCCAGGGCTCAGCTCCAGGCAGTTTGGGCAGAGACTGTGCACCTCAAATCGCATGTTCAGGGAAATATATTATAACACCTGCTTGCTGTTTCCCAATATCCAACAGAAGCACCTCAACCACAGAGGGTAGTTTGTCTGGGAGGTTGGCAGGTGGTTAGGAGGGCAAATTGATGCCCCATCACCGGTGTTCTCCAACATATCACCTCCACAAACCATATAAAACTACAAACAGGTAACTGCCTCTATCTCCAAAATCAAACAAAGGGGCAGAGGAGACTACAGCACAGGAATTAGCACAACAAAACTCACCCAAAACAGGAACCAAAACAAAAAGCAAAAAGGAAATCTAAAAACTTGATCATAGAAGACTCCATGATTCAGGGAGTTGATACCTACCTCTAGCCAGGGTAATGGTCAGATATCTTCCAGGTACATCAGCGTGAGAGACACTGACTGCATTGCTAAAATTGTACACGAAGCAGGAGAAAACACTGATGTCCTGGTACACATAAGGACTAATGGTCTCACCAGACAGTCAGTTGTAGAGACCAAGGAACATCTGACCTGTCTGGGTGACAAACTATCATCCATTTCATCCAGTATCTCCTTCTCTGAGATCCTGCCAGTCTGGGAGAGAGGGGCAGATGGATTGAAGGTTAGAGAAGGGGAGATAGCAGAGCTAAACATGTGGTTAAAGGGCTGGTGCCAGGAAAAAGGACACAAATTAGTAGGGAACTGGCAACAGTTTTGGGAGTGAATGTTCTTTAATTTTGATGGACTGCATCTGACTAAGGAGGAAGTCAGTGCATTGGGGTAGAAGTTTGATGTCTTTGCAGAATATTTAAACTAGCAAATGGGGAGAGGGGTGCAGCACCCAATATGTCGAATGGGAAGAACACCCCTCCCTCCTTAGCTAGTGGCCAAACAGGAGTTTAGCATGTTTGTAGTTCATGTGCCTCACCAGAAAAGGAAAAAGGTCCAGCTCCCAATGCAACACACAGGGGGAAATGCCAGACCTCCCCAACAACTAACATGCTTATCCTGGCCAATGGAAAATCATGTAATTAATGCTCACAGTCTGGGAAACAAGATCCCAGACCTGCAGGCAATAATGACAGAGGCTATACTAGACATGGTAGACATTAGTGAGACATGATTTACCAATAACCATACTTGGAAGACTTCAATACCTGGCTATATACTGTTCAGAAGAAACCGAGGTGCAAAAAGGAGGGGGGGGGTGGAGTGACCCTTTATGTCAATGAAAATATCAAAGCTACAGAAATTGAAAATACTCATAAGGAGCCAGAAGAATTCTGGGTCACCCTGGAAACAGGAAATAAACAGAAAATGGGACAGCCATATGAACTGGGGTTGTCTACAGGCCTCTAGACCAGGGAGAGGACACAGACACATTACTGTTAGAAGATATACAAAACATGACAGCTAAAGGGGAGGTTCTGATAAGGGAAGACTTCAACATGCCAGATACAGATTGGTCAAAACCAGCAGCAACATCTGCCAGAACTAGACACATAGTGGATTCCCTTCCAGGGGGAGGGCCTCAAACAACTGGTACAACAGCCCACAAGAGACAGGGCTATCCTAGATCTAGTACTGACTAACAGGGAAAGGATCACAGATCTTCAGATAGAAGGTCACCTGGGGCCAGTGACCATCACATGGTATGGTTCAGTTTGGCCACCAGAACTAAATCATCCCATTCCAAGGCAAAAATATGGGACTTCAGAGGATCTGACTTTGATAAGATGGTCAACAGAGTTAAGCTAGTCTTGGCAAAAAGAAATACAGTTGAAGGGGTACAGGCAAAGTGGGTAAGCATTAAAGATGCAATACTTGAAGCAACATCTCATTGTGTTAGAGAGAAAAGGAAGTGCAAAAGAAGAAGGAAACCACTTTGGTTTTCAAAAACAGTAGCAGAAAAGGTCAGAGCCAGAAGGCTGGCCTTGAAGAAATATAAGGGAATGCAGCGGGGTGAAAATAGGGAGGCATACCAAACTTCCCTAAGGGAAGCAGGGAAGGCAGTAAGGCAGGAAAAGGCCCAAACTGAGGAAACACTAGCATGAACAGTAAAAGAAGGTGACAAGACTTTCTATAGATACATTAGCGAAAGGGGAAAGTCCAGAGGAGGTAATGCTAAGATCAAAGGGGATAAGGGAACATGTGAGGAGGAGGACCTTGTAAAAGCATCTATCTTAAATAGATACTTCTGCTCAGTATTTAATGAAGAGAAGGTAGGGCAGGGCTCACAGCTCAGCACCATGGACACAGGGGGGAGGGAGGTGTGCACTAGTCCCTTCACAAAAGACAGGGTTCTACAAGAGCTTGATAAGTTCAGGGTAGACAAGGGAATGGGACCAGAAGACATATGAAGAAAGACTAAAGCAGCTTAATATGTATACCCTTGAGGAAAGAAGGGAGAGAGAAACATGATAGAAACTTTTAAGTACCTCAAGGGAATCAACAAAGTCCAAGAGGGAGGCATCTTTCAGAAGAAGAGATGTGCAAGAACAAGGGGTCACAATTTGAAGACAGAGAGGGGATGGCTCAGAGGTAATGTGAGGAAGTATTTTTTCACAGAGAGGGTTGTGGATGCATGGAACAGCCTCCCTGAGGAGGTGGTAGAGTCAAGAACAGTGGGAAAATTCAAGAATGCATGGGACAGACAGACGGCGGTCCTAGTGGGAGGTAGGAGGAAGTAAGCTGTTGGTTAACTAGGATCTGCAGCTTATCTGTTAGGTAGGAAAATGGGCAGACTAGATGGGCCAAGCGGTCCTTATCTGCCATCAAATTCTATGTTTCTATGTTTCTATGACCTGATGGCATACATCCCAGGATACTAAAGGAGCTAAGGGTGGAACTAGCAGAGCCATTACCAGAACTATTTAGTGAGTCTCTGAGCACAGGAGAGGTCCCAGAAGACTGGAGAAGGGTTTATGTGATCCTGCTCCACAAGAGTGGCAGCAGGGAGGAGGCAGGGAACTACAGACCAGTCAGTCTTACCTCAATAGTGGGAAAGATTATGGAGGTACTCCTTAAAGAAAGGATAGTGCAACACTTGGAATCCATAGGAGCACAGGACCCAAGACAGCATGGGTTTACTAAAGGAAGGTCCTGCCAAACTAATCTCATAGATTTCTTTGACTGGGCAACCAGAGTAGTGGACTAGGGGGGATCAGTTGATGTTGCCTACCTTGACTTCAGCAAAGCTTTTGATATTGTTCCACATAGAAGATTGATTAATAAGCTTTGTAGGATCGGGTGGGTCAGACGTTGGTCAACTGGGTGGCAAACTGGTTGACGGGTAGAAAACAGAGGGTGGTAAACGGTATACAGTCAGAAGAGATGCAAGTCACAAGTGGGGTACCTCAGGGATCGGTTCTGGGGCCAGTCCTCTTCAATATCTTCATCAGTGACATTGCAGATGGACTGGAGGGTAAGATTTGTCTGTTTGCAGATGACCCCAAGATCTGCAACAGAGTAGATGATCCAGACAGGGTGGGAAGAATAAGAAGAGATCTGGATAAACTGGCAAAATGATTGGAAGAGTGGTAACTGGGGTTTAATGCAAAGAAGTGCAAGATCATGCACATAGGGAAGAGAAACCCTAAAGCCACCTACAGGCTGGGAGGGAGTTGCTGGCAGTCACAGGGGAAGAAAGTAACTTGGGCATCATCATCATCATCACAGATGACCTGAAATCATCCAAGCAGACCTCTAAAGCAGTAGGTAAGGCTAGAGAGATGTTGAGGTGTATTAGTAGAGGTATCACAAGTTGTAAGAGGGAGGTAATAATCCCTCTTTACAAGACACTGGTTAGGCTCCATCTGCAGTACTGCATGCAGTACTGGAGGCCACACCTTCACAAGGACATTAACCAAATTGAGGCAGTCCAGAGAAGGGCAACCAAAATGGTGCAGGGACTGCATCAAAAAACATATGAGGACAGATTAAGGGAGTTCAATATGTATACTCTAGAGCAAAGGAGGGATAGAGGTGATATGATCGAAACATTCAAACACCTTAAGGGCATTAACAAGGTGAAAGAGTCTAACATGTTTCAACATAAGAAAAATAGCAGGACAAGAGGACACAGCATAAGATTAGAGGGAGGCCAATTAAGGGGTAATGTGAGAAAGTTCTTTTTAACATAAAGGTTGGTGGATGCATTGAACGGCCTACCTCTGGAAGTGGTGGATATGAATACAGTGGAGGTCTTCAAACAAGCATGAGATAGGCATAAGGGAGCAATACAGATGAGTATGAATAGATAGGCCATTGACAGAGCAAAGGCCAATGGCACATTCATAAGGAAGAAAAAGAAATGGGCAGACTGGATGGCCTTGTGGTCCTTATCTGCTGTCAACTTCTATGTTCTATGTTTCTATGTAAGCCAGGAACATCACCATATCTTCCACCTTTTGAGTTAATGCTTAAACCTTTCTTCCTGTGCTGATATCACCATTTTGAATGTACCAATCTTTTAGAACTGTTTGCAGTGACACCTTTATTTTATCTTTGTCCGGGGCGTGTTCAAGGGAGCATCCAATATTGCTACAGTCTAATTTAACTTAAAAAGTTGTTCCTGTGTTTTAGCTCTTTGCTTTTGATCTCTGCCAAATTTCAGTTTAAAAGTTGTTAATTTGTTAGACCTGATTTTTCTCTACCTCCTGGAACTTTAATGAGACTGGTTCCACCACTGGTTCCGTGTTTATGAAACAAATTCTTGAGTGGGAGTTTGGAGCTTACTTTTTACATGGCGTTCTGTCCTGCATCACGCATGTGCCAAAAAAGTTTCAGTATACTTTAACAATATCAATGTACAGCTGAGACCAGTTAAGCACATAACACTTTATTGCATAACCTGCTTTAAAACAACATTTTTCTATTTTTTTCTATGGTAGATTTTTATTGAAGTTTAAACATTACACACCATTACAAAAGTTCTGATAGAGACTTTCATGAGAAATGGGGGATTGGCTCTGATGTTGAACCTCTCTACCTAATGTCTCTGGATGGGACTTGTTTTCACCTATATTAACAGTCACCTTGTTTTATATTCTGCTGTTTGAACCGTTACTGTCACTGTTTTCACAAAGGGATGCATTTGCTAGTGAGGGAGCACTAAACATTTTGTTTTACTTAAACATGTTAGGACAGGGGGTCATAACAACACTGGTTGTTGACTTATACATATGATGGTCATAAGTGAGTGGGATTGACCACCATTTCTTGTAGGATGCAGCCATGTGTACTTAAATGCTGGATGTCGGCTTATATATTTTTTATCCCCCCATATCCGTGATCTTGTATGCCAAGATTTTAATAACCTGTACCATTAGATGGCTCCTGAACAAAACTGCAATGTATGGCATATGGCAATTGTGATTTATAATAGCTATTCAACCTGTCCCACCACCTGGCTACTTTCCGTTCCATCTGGAAAACCTCCCTGGTCACACTTGTTCACAAAGGGGGTGATTGGTCACTGGTATCAAATTACAGACCCATTTCATTTCTCTCACCTCTCTGAAGCACTGGAAAGGATCATAGCCGATCAACTCACGGATCACCTGCACAAATATGACCTCCTCTTCTCCCAACAGCACAGCTTTTGCAGACTGCATAGTATGGCCACCACACTAATTAACTTCACTGGATACATACATGAGGCACTCAACCAGGGTCAGCTGGTCGGGGCGATCTTAATAGACCTAACAAAGGCCTTTTACCTTGTGGATCACCAACTGCTGCTACACAGGTTAAGTGGCCTAGGACTTTTCCCAGTCACAGTGCAGTGGTTCTCCTGCTATTTGTCTAGGAGATCTCAGAAAGTAAAAATTAATGGTGCCATCTCCAACACCTGCGAGGTCTCAGTAGGGGTCCCCAGGAGTCCATACTGGACCCTTTCTTATTCAGCCTGTTTGTGAGCCACCTCCCTGATGCCTACCCCTCGTCTGAGATCCTGCTTTATGCGGATGATACATTGGTATTCTCTAGGAACTCCTGCCAAGAAGCACTTACTAGAGAGCTGCAGCACAACTTTAACCAACTACAGGAATGGTTCAAGGACAACATGCTGGTGCTCAACAGGAACAAACCAAGATGATGCTCTTTGCTGGACGACAAAAGAAGTTATCTACCGTACTCCTCTCAATTACCTGCAACTCACACCACCTTGGAGCAAGTGTCCTCATTCTGATATCTTGGCTTCACAATAGATGAGTCCTTGTCATTTCATGAACATGTATGCAGTATTATGACTGCAGCCAATAGGAAACTAGAGGCCTTATACAGACTTTGGTTCTGCCTTACTCCCTAGGCCAGAAAATAGGTGGTCAGAGGTGTAGTCCTTCCTATCCTGGACTACGGGAATGTTGTCTATGAGGCTGCCACTGATACAAGCCTGCTCAAAGTGCACACCTCACTAAATAAAGCCTGTAGGTTTGTATTAGGTGCCAATCGCCTAACGCATACATGTAACCTTTACATAAGGACTGAATGGCTTCTACTTGTGGACCACATTAAGCTTCATGCCTGTCTCTTGGGAAAGAAGGCCCAACTCGGACTTGCAACTCCCTCCCTGCAAGCCTTATTCTTTCCGGCTCCAGCCAAACATGCCACTAGAAGTGCTACTAAGCAAGCATTAGCTGTTCCATTCAGAAGGACTGCATTGGGGAGGCGGGCTCCTGCCTGGTTAAATGAGCTACCACCTGCCACCACAAGCCTTACATGCCTCGGTCCTTTCAAGTTTGAGCTAAGAAAGTCTATCTCCCCACCTGTTCACTGCTACCGCCAATCTTAACCTGACTATTACTTGACTCCTGAACCCAGGGCCTGCCAAGGTTCATCTTGCACTCTACAAATTGGCCTGAAGCTCCCTGCTGTACACCTGCCCTACCGGCCTACCTACCATTCATTTCCCCATCTCCCCTCACTTACTCCCTGTTAGCCATCACCTCCCTATTCTTTACTCTCCCTATCCATGAGTCTAACCTCCATTCCCCTCCTCTGATTCCTCTTCTGCTACCTATTCCTGAGTAGTTCCCACTACCCTGCCTGTTTACCATGGTTATGCTTACTCCCCTGGATGTAGCCTAGTTACAAATTTAGGTATCAGGAATGATGTTCAGCCACATCTCCTGTTCCTCCCTACAAGCTCCTGTATAGCTTCAACCTCTGACTTTCTCCAACTAGTACCTAACCTGACTTATGCACTTTATTGTCTGCCCTGCTGTGGGTACTGTATCCCCATGTACCCTGTACCCATGCTCTGGCTATGTGTTGCTTTTGCCTTTGTTACCTATGTTGTGTTGCTATTACCAATGTTATTGATTGCTACTGATCACATTATGAAGTTTTGGACAATGCCTATTTAGCTGCTATTGACTCCCAAGCTCCTGTATTCTTCCCTCCCTTTATGACGAGGATCCTTTGAAAATGAGCTTTTAGCTCAAAGGTTGTAATTTCGATTACTCAAATCAATCAATCAATCAATCAATCAATAAATAAATAATCTACTGTTTATTTGTTTAAAACAATAAACATAAAGCATAAAAAAAATTCTGGCTGAGTACCCCCTTGCAAATACAACTGTATTACATATATTGCGAACACAGCATGTTTACTGTCATTCCTACAGCATTACTGAGGTTGAATTAAGTTACTCTTGTTTGAACTAGGCAAATTATAATCTATGTTAACTACCAATTTGTCTAATACAGTTCATTGTACCATTTCTAGAGACATCAGCGGTATAACTATCTGATGAACAGACAACATTCCCTTGGCAGTGTTTCAGTGTGTCAGATTAAAAAAAACAATCCTTTGATAGAAAGATTGCAATGTATTTTAATAACCTGTAGTTCAAACTTAGTATCAACAAATTCACCTAACCTGGGGGTTACCATGTCAATTCAGCTTATATGGTTTGCAGACATATCAGTGCATCTGTTTATTGTTACCTGACAATAATCCTTAATACAGTAGGTAAGACATATACAGAAGGGGAGGGTGCTAACTTTTCTGTGTGCATGCATTAAGATAGGAAAAGAGGCCCTACATGATGGAAATGCCCTGTGTCTTCTTGTGGTGTATATTGCTTTGGTGTCTGTCTGTGTGGTACTCTATGGCAAGTATTGGTCAAACTATGTGCCAGGGTGTGTCAAGTCCCATATGCCTGTTCCAACCCATGGGGCCCATCCTGTTATGAAGTTGTCTCCTGAGTCTCTATTATGATAGAGGACCTTGAGGCTGGAGGCAGTTCTGGACAGCCCTGCTTCTCATAGTGTTACCTTTGGAGAATCTACTGTATGGGTTGGAGGGAGTATTGTGGTTGGGGTTTGACACTTGCTGCTGGTGTGTTATTGATGGACGGGGTGGCTAGGAGGGAGGGGCTACTGTCATAAGTGTTGGGCACCTGCTGCCACTGTATTACAAAAGGGAGGGGCTACAGGCAAAATGGATGGTTACCTGACCCTAATGTATTATTCATAGATCAGACAGCCAGGAAGATGGGTACCAGTCACAGGACTGGGCACCCAACATCAGTGTACTATCAGTACATTATGCGGTCTGGGAGAAAGGGGTACTGTTGGTCTGGGTTGCACATCTGCTGCTGGTATGTTCTTTTCTGACTAAGTAGAAAGGATGGATGGGGTACCTGCAGAGGGGTTGGGCACCTTTCTTCAGGGTATTCTTTTGCTGTATCTCCAGTGCCAGACTGTGACCTGACACCTAAGCAGCAAAGAATCACTTCAGGAGGTCCTTACCTGTACCAACAACTGCCTACCTATAGAGGTCACATAAAAGGATTACTTATATACAAGCTCTATGGGAACAAGCAAGCGTTGGGAGAGAGACATTTTAAAGTAGTTCACAATTCACTCAGCAATTTTTCCTACTTCCTTCTGGCAGATTTACTCTTGCTGATCAGCGACATGTCTGTTGGCTTTCACCATACAGCCTTAAAGATAATAGCAATGTATTATCAATACACAGTAAGGTCAACAGTCTTCAATATATTGGGACTGCTACCTGCCAAAAGTAAGCCCCATACCTCATTTAAAAGGGCTTTCCATGGGATTTCAAACTATAATTGCCAGGATTCTTAAATGTCTCATTTTGAATAAGAATTCCTCAGATTTTCAGATTTCTTGTGAGTCAGTAAGAACCTCTTTCATATTTGATGTGATCAGTTGTGATAGTCATATTTTAAAAAATGCAGGTCAGCAAATGTTACCACAAACTGTACAGTAGTAGGGGAGGGAGTATGGCCAAAAAGAACATTTTAGCAAGTGTTCTCCAAAATTCTTGTACAGTGACATTTCCCTGACAAAAGAAAGTTTTCATTGTTTTGTCATTTCACATTTATATTATGACTCATGAGGTACTTAAGGCCAATACATGACAATGAACTAGAATTTGATAACCTGTCCTGTTATTTGTTATTTTATCTGTCAGCATCAAGTACTGATATTTCCATAGTGTTAAATGTGTCAGTAACAAAAGAGACATACAGATGAAATAAGTCAGTTACCTGAACCATTCCTCTCAAGATCATTAGAGAGACTGTTCAGGTATTCAGCTGCGTGAGCATACCTTGTCTAGGGCATACCCATTATTTCGATTGTTAGCCAGAAAGCTAAGGAGCTCAAGAGAGAGAAAAAAATCTACAGTATTTCCTCTAGCAGGTGAAGGAAAAGACCCATGATTATCATGAATAAAATTTCAATCACTTCAGTGCTGTCAAAATTGTGAGCTGGCTCTTCCTGAATCTTTGGATTACCTGCTGACAGCTTTGAAAGAAACACTTTTAAAGCAACAGTTAGCCTTGCACCATGGGGTCCTACAATTGCTTTGCCAGTCTAGGAACAATGTCAGTCAAAACCTGAATGAGCTCATTCTTAAGTCAAATAACCTCTGTACATTGCTATTAAAATGTAACCAACTGTTAAGGTTGTAGTTCAGTAGGATAGTGCGCCTTTTATTGGAATCCTCAATAAAAGAATTTGAATTTATTGACCCTACTGGGGTTAACAACACCGATACTCATTCTTTTCATATAGCTTTTTCCTTTTCACCAGCATCCACTCATTACTTGGGTCTTGGAGCATATTCCAATTCTAACCACTCCAGCTCTATCCTATAGTAGCCCCAGCTACACAGACTATGGGGTAGGATCCATGGCATGAAGACTCAGACATTTGGTGACCATCTTAATGATGATGATGGTGCCCCCTCCCCCTTTTATTTACTCCTATCCACCTCCAATGTCTATGTGGGATGTTTTCCATTGGCCTAAGACATCATACTGCATGTTTGCACGGTGCCACCCATCATAAGGGAGCACGCTCTCTTGCCCACTGTGAGGGCAGCTGCAATGTTGGGACCTGGATGTCTCCCTCCCTGTTATGGCTTATGATAAACTCATCAGCAATTCCCAGCCCTGGCCACAATGATACCTACACCCCAGGTTTGCTCCTGAATGCAAGTTGCTAGAACAGTAGCATGACATGCATCTGTTGAGTGACTGGATGGTGGGGTTTATGTTCTTTTTTCATAGAGAGTTCAACCCCACCCCAACTGCATGTAAACGTAAGGGATTTACCCTGTTCTGACCTTAGTGGTCATCACCCAACCCCATATGGCACTGACCTTTCTGCAGCCACCATTCCCAGAGGTTGTTGCCTCTGCTACAGTAATCCAAGAAAATAGCTGTCCTCCTAGCGAAGCAGTCCCCATCTGGAGCAGGCAGTCAGCTCTGTTGCATGAAACTCAAGTGTTCCAGCCATCCAGGAGATGGCTACTGTTTTTTCCCCTATATAGCACCATCCTCTTCTCCTGATTTTGGTGTAGTCATCTAGGGGTCTTGCACATGCTCTGCATGCTGTGCAGCAGCAACATGCTCCCTAGTGAAGCCACAATGTCACTGCAGTGCTGGAACCCACCACCAACCCTTCCTAGTCAAGGGATATTTCCTTGCAGTAGCTATCCTAATCTTGCCTATTTCCCTCTCTGGTGACCAAAGACTACTCTTGAACATCAGTCTCCTGTATAGTACAGTAGTGTAACACACTGACACTGGGCCATTAAAACAGCCCTCAAATCTTCCATATGACTGATGTACTTTTTATTTGTAGACTTAATCCCATTCATAATTTTCAAGGAAGTCTTATTACTCAGAACTTCTGGGTGAGCAGAACATGGAAATAGGAAAACATTCTAAATGCTTGTTTCCTGAAACTTATTTAGTACCCAAACATGTTGTCAAAAACAACATTATATTCTTCAAATCTACTTTTCATGGACTCAAAATATTTTCTTACTCGGGGTTGTCTATCTGAGTTGCCAAACAAAATATTTTTCTGGAAACCGTCTCTCTTCAGCATCCCAAAATCATGTCTAAATTGTTAAATTGATCCAAAAACTAACTGCAAAATAAACTACAAGACATTCTCTGCAGTTTCACTCTTAATTAAACGAGGCAACTCCTGCACTGAAAGCTATCTTTGTTTTTTGTGGTGTATCCCAGAAAAGGGTATTGGTTGACTGCACTGACAATTTTTTTTTCACTAAATTGTTTTCTATTTTGACCCAAACGTAATATAACTGTAACCCTCTCTCAAAAGGGTGTATTTCCTTAAAACTGTCTTACTGGGAGTTATTGCTTCTCCTTCTGCTTCCCATGCCACTTCCAGACATTTCCTTGATCCTGTTCCCCATAGGTGCTGCTGAGGAACCAGACAGAACAAATGGCAGGAATCTGTATTCCTTAAGCCCAGTGGCATCTCTGATCTTTTCAGCAAGGACCACCTATGACAGGAGTGGTTTCCCGCAATGTCAGATACTGGAATTACTTGTCCCAATTTTCCAGATATTTTGTCTTGCGATAAAGGTGTCTTAACATCCAGCTCTCCAATTCCAGCTAATGCATCCAAAACACCGGATGCTTCGAAAAATACTTCAGTCTCTTGACGATCTGTAGCCGGGGAGGAGACCGACTCCCTGACTGCCCTCACATCCTGCTCCAATGTAGTTTGCTCAACAACTGAGCAGGCCATCCTTCGATGGCCAGCGGTCTTCCCACTGGAGAGTAGGGGAATTTCTCTGATGCCCTGGACAAATTTCCCCCCATTCACTAAACAAATACCACCAACAGCTTAATCTGGTTCTAGGTCAGTTGGTATTCATCTGTATCTCCCTTCCCCATATCATGCCTGAAAATAGGCAGAAATTGTCTAGTGCACTTACCCATCAACAAAAACAAAATAAATAAAAAAATTTAAATCATTTACAAAAATAGTCTGTAGGGGGCCTGTTAATTGGATCCAAAAGCATGCAAGAACTGGGCAATCCCAGAAGATGTGTCCATGTGTTGCACTGACTATATTACAGCATCTCCAACAAGAAGATCCCTTAATGAGGTAATATTTTGCTACACTGTGTGGTGTTCAGAAAAAATATATGAAACACTTCAATGAAAATTCCTTCTAAATATAAGATGAGGTTGGCTGGTGCACATAAGTGGCATATTGTTTATATTCTTTGTAATCATTCTGTACTTCTAAATCTTTTTCCTAGGCAAGTTTGGTTGTCTCTGTGGTATAGTCCTGTATCTCCAGGAGAGCCTGAAATAGGGAACAGATGAATGATGTAAGAGGATCTTCCTTTAGTTCTGTGATAACGAAGTGTTCCAATAGGGGAAGGTCCATGTCCATGGGCAAATTCTGTAACATTGCCTCTAAAAAGTGTCAGATTTGTACACATCTAAAATTTGTAATGCTCAGCATAGGATAAGGCTTGGTCAGTTCCAGTAGTGAGATCAGATACCAGTTACACAGTTATTGCACTGGAATAAGTAGCCCCAGATACTGCCAGTTTTTAAAAGTGTGATCCAGTTTACTGTAAAAGAAAGCATCATTTTTGGAAAGATATAATCATGAACAGATTAGCCCAGAGGACCTCATGGGTAAGGACTTTCTGCCAACATAACAATGTGGCTTGGTTAAAAGGGTTGGTGGTGGTGTGGCATAGAAGCCAGCAATGGTGGGCAGACATTAACTCTGCTTCTGCTAGCACCAAACTAAAAGCAGCTAAATTATACTTTTATCTCACAGGCAACATTCTCTAGTTGGTCAACCAAGTGGCAAACCAGTTGGTGGACAGAAAACAGATATTGGTGATAAATGGTATACAGTCAGAAGAGATGCAAGCCACAGGTGGGGTACTTTAGGGATCAGTTCTGGGGCCTGTCCTCTTCAATGTCTTCATCAGTGACATTGCAGATGGACTGGAGGGTAAGGTTTGTCTGTTTCCAGATGGCACCAAGATCTACAACAGAGTAGATGAACCAGATGGGGTGGGAAGAATGAGAAGAGACCTGTATAAACTGGCAAAATGGTCGGAACAGTGGCAACTGGGGTTTAATGCAAAGAAGTGCAAGATCATGCACATAGGGAAGAGAAACCCTGAAGCCACATATAGATTGGGAGGGGAGTTGCTGGCAATCACAAGGGAAGAAAGAGACTTGGGCATCATCATCACAGATGACCTGAAATCATCCAAGCAGACCACTAAAGCAGTAGGTAAGGCTAGAGGGATGTTGGGGTGTATTAGCAGGGGTATCACAAGTTGTAAGAGGGGGGTAATATTCCCTCTTTACAAGACACTGGTTAGGCCCCATCTGGAGTACTGGGTGCAGTACTGGAGGCCACATCTGCACAAGGACATTAACAAAATGGAGGCAGTCCAGAGAAGGACAATCAAATTGGTGCAGGGACTGCTACAATAAACATATGAGGACAGATTAATGGAACTCAATATGTATACCCTAGAGCAAAGGAGGGAGAGCGGTGATATGATCAAAACATTCAAACATCTTAAGGACATTAACAAGGTGAAAGAGTCTAACATGTTTCAATATAAGAAAAATAGCAGGACAAGAGGACACAGCATGAGATTAGAGGGAGGCCGATTAAGGGGTAATGTGTGGAAGTTCTTTTTCACAGAAAGGGAGGTGAATGCATGGAATGGCCTACCTCAAGAAGTGGTAGATATCAATACAGTGCAGGGCTTCAAACAGCCATGGGACAGTCATAAGGGAGCAATAAAGATGATTATGAATAGATAGGTCATTGACAGAGTACAGGCCTATGGCACATTCATAAGGTAAAGAAAATTGGCATACTGGATGGGCCTTGCGGTCCTTATCTGCCATCAACTTCTATGTTTCTATGATTAAACTTGGATAAATATTGATTCAACAGATGGCATCAGAGAAATCTACAAAACGACAGTCTTCAATTGACTTTGAACCACTAAATAAAACATTACTACTTTCAGGGAAAGTGCAAACAAGATCTCAAAGCATGGCACTGGAGGCAGCACAAGAAAAAGATAAAGAAAAAGATGCACAAAAGAAATCAGTCATGGCTCTGCTTCTTTTTGTTCAGCAAGAGGTCAAAGTGGGCTTTGAGAACTTAATAGCCCAGATCACATATCCAAACTATTATTACAGGTCTGGCAGACCTCTGCTTCCTACATAAAGTGACTGGGTGAAGCTGAAGCTCATATTGGAGAACTGGAGGATCTGGTGCTAGACCTATCAAGAAACTACAAAACACTCATGGAACAGACAAACAACTTAAGTGATCATGCTGATGATCAGAAAAACAGGTGGGCATATGAATAGCCACCTTATAGGACTACCTGAAAACTTTGAAGGAAAAGGTGGCAGAGTGGTTCAGAGATGGCTGTCAGGAAAACTGGGTCTCAAACTGGAGGCGTTGGACTTTGAGATACAAAGAGCTCATCAGACAGGACCCAAGCTGCATCCAAGAGATAAGACCAGGCATTATTTAATCAAATTCCTTCAATTTCCAGACAAAGAAAAAGTGCTTTGCACAGCTCACTCTCTTGGCCCTTTGGAAATAAATGGCAATAATGTATTGGTGTTTCAGGCCTTTAGCCATGACCAGAAGGTGCAGAGACTGAAACTCTCAGGAGTTAAATATACCTTGTACACCCTTGACTAGGAATACTCTTTATTTCATCCAGCTAAACTCAAGATCATGTACCCAGGTCACCCACCAAAATTCTTTGAAAAACCCCAAGATGCTGGGAACTATGTCCGTACCATGGAAGCTGCCCAACAGGGTCAGTCTATATGTAGAGATTCACAGTCCATCAAATGAGGTATTTGATACCAAACTATTTTAATTAAAAAATGCAGGAAAGATAATGGGTCTGCCTTTGTGTGTGTTTGATGTTGCGCCCATCTGCTCACAGAATAGGGCATTGTCATGTAGCATGCCAGCATCCATCTTTGTTTGTGAAGACATGCTATCATGTGTAGTTGTCTAAACATTAATATTGTTTGAATCCTGAGTCATTCCTGGCAACAACCCCAGTGTGCTAACTCTTTTACATATTCTGATTGCTGATATACCGTATCCATTGTGCAACTGGACACTTTATTCTCTGTTTTGATTAATTCTGGAGCTGATCAGGCATTTACTGGTGGGGAAGAAAGACCATGTCATACAGCTTGGGAAACCCCAGAGCACCCACCTTACCACGAGGCATCCTCCTCTACAATGTGATGGCAGCAAGACAACTTTACCTGCACATGTGTAAATGCAGCTGCCTTGACCTTGAGTCTGGCCTCAGTTACAGTCTGATTCAAGAAATGTTTTGGCTTGTTTGCATGGGTCAGGTTTCCAGAGCGGCATCCAAGCAAAAGTGATAGACATTTGCGCATCTGCGTGAGACTGGTACTGTGCCGTGTACAGCATGGCTGCCTGAGATATGATGTCATGCAGCCCCTATAATTCTCAGAGTGTCAGCCTGTCATGGTCAGCTCATATCTAGATGAAGCTAGATGATTGTCTTCCCCAAAGTGTGCCTGAATTATGAACCCTTTATCTTACATCCTGTGTCTGGCCCCTCTTGAAAATTGGAAAAAAGGGAAAACAATTAAGTTAATTTTCTTGTTGATGCAGCAGGACCTTGTGATTCCTTGTGGAAGACTGTGCAGCACTTGTTACTCTTAAACAAACGGCATCCCTCTCGACAGTGCAATGGCATCGCTGTATGCTTGCCGGCAGATGAACAGAAGTGCCTTAAGACATGCAGCCTAACAACTAAAATCATCAAGGCCTATTAATCAGCTTGAAAGTATGAGAATACCCTTATTGGAAGTTGGCAATGTGATTACATTGGGGGATCTGCATCTGATGCACTTTACAATAAGGGGGTTCATAGGTTTGAGTCCCACCATGCTCTCCTCTCTGATTGTCATTTGAACAACAGGTACCAGCAGAGAGGGGGCACATTACTTGAATATTTCTTGCCATAAGGCTGAAATGCTACATACCATCAATTACTGACCAACATCATTGCAAGATGTAATAAACTGACATGTAATTGACAATCTTAAAAATTTGCAATGTGTGGCTGCAGTTGGTTGCTGAAGAACATGGGGATACTCTACTTCTATTTACAACCTTGAATACAGATTCACTTTTCATTACCTACCTAGAGCACACCCAAGAAACTATACTGCAACACAAATGACTACACAAATGCTGGAGCACCCAGTCTCTCCTTGTATTGCCAGTACATGCCAACCTGTTCTTGATAGCTTACCTTTCACAACCCCTACTTTGAGATATTTTGCTTGCTGATATGGTATCTTAAGACTGTAGGATTTTATACTCTTGCATAGGCAGACATTTGAGTGGCTGTTATGGGGTATGAATTCATTTTAATTGATTCCCTTTTCTCTTATCCTTTCCCAGTTTACTGGTACTGTTCTTGCAAGGAATGAAATGGTCTGATGCCTATTAGAATATAAAGTTGGGCTACTGACCAACTGGCTTCAGTGAATGCCAGTAAGACTGCCCATGTTTGATGTGAGGTGTGTAGTAACTTTCTCTTCTCTTGGGTGGATTTTCACCCCACTTGCCTGAATATAGAGCTGCAAACACAGCATTAACTGGTATAAGCTTTTGTGTACACAGGTCCTCAGCCCAGATCTAGTTCTCCATCACAGAACAGATGAGATACAGCACTTAGAAATGCTACACAAGAGAGGGGGTGGAGCTCTCTATTGTGGATGTGTTCAACATTCTTTTACTGTTTCTCTTAAATGAGGGAAAGTTGCTGGGGGGGAGTATGTTGGGATTTATGGAGTAAAGTTTCATTGGTTTTAAATGTTAATTGTGTAATTGTTAAATCTGGAATTACTCATTGGGAACGGAAGGGGGAAGGGCTCTAACAAATAGGGTCTCAGGGGTTAGATTACTTTTTTGGTTTAGGGGGTACTGTTACTACTCTCTGCAAGAATATTTATTTTTCATTAAATTTAAAACTTTGAATTGGGGACTTTTCACAGGAGGGATGGATGAGGCTATCAAAGAGCTCTGTTGCTCATTTTACACTGCTGTTTTACAGTGGAATGGGATTAGCAAAGCTTTGTTGCTTGCAAACATTAAATGGGCTTGTGGTGGCTTGGGTATGGGGTATTTGTTAAAATGCTATATAAGATTCAACATGTTTTCTATGTTACAAAATGGTACTGGCAGAATAACATTACATGTGTTTCTTAATTTTAAGTCGTGGTTGTTTCAGAAAATCCACATTAAGATAAAAAATGGGTGACAACATGTTTCATTTTAGCTCATGGAATGTTAATGGTCTGAAGTTACATACTAAATGTAAGACAGTATTAGCAAAGGTAAAGGCCATGAAAACACATGTCTTTTGTCTACAGGAAACACATATGACAGAGAAAAAGGGAGCCCACATGGCCAAGAACGTGGGAGGGGAATGGTTTGGCTCCTATTTTATTTCAAAGGCTGGGGGAGGTTGCAACAATTTGAGTATGTCCAAGGTTCTCAGGAATGGATTCCTAATCTTATGCTGATCAAGAGAGCAGGTGTATCTTAATATAGGTGCAGTGAAACACTGGACTAAAATTGGTGATCAGTTCTGTGTATGGACCAAACATTAATTGCTGGATTTTTTTCATAAACTCTCAGTGCAACTGGTTGATTTTAAGGGCCCATTGCTGCTCTGTGGGAGATTTTAACTGTTTCAAGGACACTGTCCTGGACAGATCTTTCCCTACTGTTGTTCTACTATCTAATAATGCCAAGGCGCTCTTGCATTTAATGGAATATCATTCTGTACTTCATGCTTGGAGATAATCTTCACTCACTGGTAGGGAATACATTCAGTTCTCCTACTCAGCCTCTCACTACACCAGGCTGGATGCTATATTGCTCTTGCAAAGCCTTACCTTAGCCATACAGGCAGCAAAACATGGGTCTATCAATATTATAAGTCATGCTCCAGTGTTAGTCAATCTTTTGGATATGGGTGTCTCAGTTGTCCTAAGATCCTGGATGTTGGACTCTATATTACTTAAAAAATCCGATTTCATTTTCATATAAAATAACAGATCTCCATATATGTCCAGATTAACCAAAGGGGGGAACCTCACTGATCACAAATTGGGAAGCATTAAAGGCCTTCTTGAAGGGAGTCATTATCTCTTATTCTAGTCATAACAGGAAGGCTGAAAAAAAAAACAGCTCTATGATGTGGTAAAGCAGATAACCCAAACTGAAAAACAGCATATGGAGAACTTGTCACCCTCTGTCAGCAATTACAAAAATTTAAATGGGAACTTAATCAACTAACCAACCAACTCCAAAACTGAACATGCTCTAATACTGAATCAAGCTACTAGTTATTTTGAAGGGGATGCCTGTGGGAAGTTGTTTTCTTTGCAACTAAAGCGTAGAGAAAGTGTCAAATGTGTTAACTGGATAACTGGCCCAGATGGGCGAGTTAAAGGTGCAGATGAGCATATAGGTGAGTGCTCTTATTCTAATCATAACAGGAATACTTTAATAAAAAAAACAGCTCTATGATTTGGTAACGCAGATAACCCAAACTGAAAAACAGCATATGGAGAACTCTTCACCCTCTGTCAGTAACTACAAAAATGAAAATGGGAACTTAATCAACTAACCAACTCCAAAAGTGGACATACTCTAATATTGAATCAAGCTACTAGTTATTTTGAAGGGGATGCCTGTGGAAAGTTGTTTGCTTGGCAACTAAAGCATAGAGAAAGTGTCAAATGTGTTAACTGGATAGCTGGCCCAGATGGGATAGCTAAGGGTACAGATGAGCATATAGGTGAGTGCTTCCATAGTTTCTACCTAAATCTTTATGCATCAGAGGCCCAGCCATCTGACTCGGACATACAGAATTTTTTGGGCAATGCCCCACTCCCCAGTATTACACCATGGCAGAATGTTCATCTTGAGGCTGACATACCCTGGGATGTGGTCCACAGTGCAATCAGCACCTCAGTGGCGGGAAGTTCCCTGGCCCTGATGGGTGTCCTATTGATTTTTACAAAGCTTTTGACACAGAACTATGAAAACCACTATTTGACATGATTCATGAAAGCTTGAAAAATAGAATGCTACCTCCCTCCGCACAGTCTGCAGTAATAACTGTCCTGCCTAAACCTGGTAAGTACCCGATGCAATGTGGATCATATAGGCCCATTTCACTACTTATGGTCAGACTATCATACTATAGGGTTCAGGTTCATGGACCCTCCAATAGACCTTCCCATACGGAGATGGTCCAGTACCGCACTTTTAGGGATCTGACTCTAGATGATCTTGTGGAGGTACTGGACCTATTAGGTGTGATGAATTTATGTGAGAGCTGGGAGAACTGATGCTAGCCTGTGACAGGGCAGTGTACAGGGCCCTCAATTCCATAGCTCCTGTCTGCTTTTGCCCCCTCTCGTTTCATCAGAAATCCCCATGTTTTGATGGGACACTGAAGGAGATGAGATGAGGGGGTTGAAGGCTGGAGCGGTGTTGAAGGAAATCTGGCCTAGCAGATGACAAACTTAGATTGATGGTTCGTTATCAAGACTATCAATCAGCAATCTTCTGTAAGAAGGCAGAATTTCTGTCCAGGGAGATTGCTGCAGGAAAGAATCAACCAGCTCAGAAAGAACCAGAGTCCAATGTCCCATGTCGATGCAAAATAGAATATTTATTGCAGCAATAGCAAATCAATCTAGTGCAAATAACAAACAAACTAGTGGGAGTAACCAGAACCCCTGTACTTCAACACTGAGGTCTTCTTGAAGAGGGCTAAAGTCTGGTTAACAATGTACTACTTTTACATCATCAATCAACAATTTTGTAATGTATGGACAGTGTCTATTAACCCCTGTTTTTAATCAAGTTTATAACCTGATAATCCCATCACTATGACATCAATATGCTGTAAACCTTTCTTAACTATGTCATAATGATGGGATTACAGGATAGAATGTCACCACCTGCCAAAATTCTTGGAAAGAAAAGGTGTTCTGCTGCTTGGACATTCATTCAAAACACTCATTCCTTTCAGACAGTTACAGACCCGCTGCAGTGTAGATCACAATGGCTAATTTCAGCACTTCAGTTGCTCAATATTCAAACCAGAAGGCATTCATAGCCATGCAGGAGAACAAACGCACATTAAAAAAAATATTTTCCCCCCACAGTGGCTAGTTTTACCATACACTATAAAATACAATGCCTGAGTAACAGTGGTCAACCATGGAAGTAATCACCTCTCGTAGTTGCCATGAAAACTGTAAACCTCTTGAGCTGCACTCTCGAGGTTTACTTGGTTGTCCTGGCAACTGCTTGAGGTGATTACATCATGGTTAACCACTGTTACTCAGGCATTATACTCTATATTGTGTATTCATAACATACAAATGCTGGACATTACAAAAGTACACACAGATAAAACTTGAGACGTAAAAATTCCAAACATAAAATCTTGCAATAGATAATACCTTAATCAGAGATATCTAAAATCATAACCAAGCTATAAGATGTTTCATCACTCTGAGCTTTCAATGTGCAAAATGTTTCTTTTTGGAGTTTATTGAAGATGCCAAAAATTTTAAAATTAAGCCCGCCTCCACCTTTGTTTTAGGATGGAGTAAAATAAAAAGGGGGTCATAATCTAAATTTGCATATTTTATAAGAAAGGTTTGTACTGTTTGGGTAAGGGCACAGTTATATAGCGGACATTGAACTATTATATGATAAAGAGTTTTGGTTAAACCCGTGTTGCACCTATATATACACTGAACAGCTCCATTGTGGGAAAAATTATTAAAGTAAGTGTGTTTAGAGACAAGGATGCCCATTCTAGCCCATATAATCATTTTTCTGATGTTAGGTGCTAGTGGCAGGGTTAAACAGTCTTCCGAGGAGGAATTAATCTTATATTGGCTGAACCATACAGCCTGTTTCTGCTCCCGTACTTGTTTCATTTGATAGGATTGTGCATCAGCAATAAGTTTTTGCTTCAGAATACTCTTATATAAGGGGGAAATCATGATCCCTTTCAGTGAGGCTTCCAATAAGTGGATCATATTTGCCTTTGAGAGAACCTTTTTAAGGCCCATAAGTCAAAAGGATGAGAAGACATTCTCTTCCTAAAATGTTTTCTCCTTGACACAAAGCTTAGGAATAGAGTTATGTTGATTACTGATTGATCTGATCCAGAAGGAAGTCACATGAATATGTGCTATGGTGGTGATAGGAAGCCTACCTTATTCTGTTCTCCCCACTGAGTTAGCAGTGGATAATGGCACTTGTAATAGAGATTTATAAAAATGGGTTAAAGGTAGCTCTAGGGAAGCTGGTGGGTTAGATCCCCAGACATCCATTCCATGGAGTAGGATGGGATTAATCTTAGCTTCTCCAGTCACTAACGATGGAGTAGTGATGCAGCGAATTTAAATTTTACCTGCGGAGTGCTGACGGAGTGGTCAAATCTGCATCATGGATCACTTCGTGAAATTGTCCCCCAGAAGGCTAAAATTCACCTTCCCTGGTGTGGCTAGCGTAGCGGTCCCCCCCCCCCACCTGTCCCTGTAATAATAATTCTCCATGGTGGCTAGTGGTCCCTCCCCTCCACCCGGTAATCCACGGAAATGTACAAACCCCCACCCACATCCCTCCGTATCTCCTCCTTCTCCGAGCAGCTATATTTCTCCCGTCCTGATCCCCAGTTCAAAATAAATCCCTGGTGATCCAGTGTCCCCCCACCCAGCCCCACCAGCAGTGAAATGTCCCTGCCACAACCTCAGCTCCCACTCCCATCCTAAATCAGACCGGCAGCGGCAGACAAACACAGCCCTCCTCTCTCCTCCACGGCCAGCCCACCGACAGAGTTGTCAATGAAGCTCATTCATTGACAGCTGAGCTCAGTCAGCAGTCTGGCTGTGGAAGGGGAGAGGAGGGCTGTGCCAGTCTGCCACTGCCGGTCTGTAGGATGAGGTGGGAAGGTGGTTGTGGCAGGGACATTTCACTGCTGGTGGGGCTGGGTGGTGGGGGCACTGGATTACCAGGGATTTATTTTGAACTGGGGATCAGGACGGGAGTTTAATTACCAAAACCACTAGACCACCACTAATTTTTAAAGGAATCGGAGAAGGAAGAGATATGGAGGGATGCTGGTGGGGGGGTTAGTACATTTCTGTGGTGGCGGATTACCCAGTGGAGGGGAGGGACCACTAGCCACCATGGAGAATTATTATTATTACAAAGACAGGTGGGGGGAGGGACCACTAACCACCAGGGATCTTGTTCTAAGTTTATACATTTCGCTCATGAATGGAAGGTGAAATGTCACCGTGGAAGGCAAACTTATGCCACGGAAGGTGAAATTTCACGTTCCACCAGGTAAAATTTTGCAACACCACCAGGTGAAATTTAGCATTTTGGCTACTTGAAGTGGGTGGCATTTTGTGGATTTCTCCATGAAGCGAATTCTACCCACTTCGCCCACCACTATGCTGGAGTCACTGTATGACCACCATATTTGTGATTAAAATGTAATAAGGCTTTCTCTGCTATTCTGGCTTTAGCAGTCTGTTCCTTCCAGTGAGCAGATCATCAGCCCTTAGCAGAAAATATTATATCAAGGTAGGTGTAGTGAGGAACAACCTCCACAGGCTCTTTATCGGTTTACCCATAGCACTTCTACAGCACTATTGCTAACATCCCCTACAGTGACAGCTACAGTGCCGACTGTCAGCACTGTAGCCACAGGGATGTCAGTGCACACAATCGGGGGGCTACACCACCAACCCCCCCTTGTGGGGGCTGTGCCCCCCACATCCCCCAGTCTCTAGGATTCTAACTCTGAGTCGGAGTTGGACCAGGGGGTGCAATCACCCAGCAATGCAGTCCCAATCGTCACAAAGACCAGCATAGCCACGGGTGGGTTTTGCTCGATTTCTAGCACTGTGCTGGTCTTCACTATCGGGGAGTCACTGTGGTGATGGTATATGCTCTTTATCAATTTAAATTTTGGGTGAAGCTGGGCATAGGTTTTGAGAGCCAAATATCACAATTTTAGTTGCTTTGAAATTTATTTTTAAGCCAAGCTGATCACACTTTGTTTTCAAAAGATTAATTTTCTGCTGAAGACCTATAAAAGAGAGTGAAAAAAGAAGCAGGCCATCTGCATATGCAAGTATATGAACCATAAGATGCCTGATTTTTGGGAAGTCTAAGATGAGAGAAGGATCAAAGTATAGTATTGAGTCTATGGAAATATTACAAAGCAATGATGCCAATTGGCATCCCTGCTTTACACCTTGAGAGCTACTTTTAAGCCCCAGTGTATGCTGACATCATATATCACTTGACTCAATCTGCACACTTATAAAATTCCTGAGCAAATTGCTCCATTAAATATGGTATCAAAAAACAAAGCAGAACATTGTCAAAAATTCATGTTGTTGCAACAATCTACATATCAATAGTTAAATATTTATACAATTTTCAAAGTATATAAATTTACTAAGTAATGGATGCAGAAAGGGGGGGAGGGGCAGACGAAGGTGAAGTATAAGGGAGCTACTTCAAGCGTTATGGCATCCATCACAAGAAGAACAGGTAACTCTGTCATGTACTCACCTAACAGAACACCCAAGAAACCTGGAACAAAAAGGAAAACAAGTTAGACAATTTTGAGATTCTTTATCAGACACAGTATTTGCATTCAATTCACTGTATTTTTAAAGTCCTTCAAAATCTTTCCTTGTTAGTTAAATATGGATTTGAATCAGGTTCATTATTGAGCCCTAAAGGTCTCAAACTCTCCAATATAAAAATCCTATAACCTTTTCTGTGTTGCAGTCTATTTAACATATTTCCTCCCCTCCTACTCACAAAAACTTGATTAAGTCCCATAAAATGAAAACCATCAACATTACAGCTGTGACTAACGAAGAAATGCTCTGCTACAGGATTAGTAACGTCCCTATTCTTAATGTCTCTAAGGTGCTCCTGTACTGTTATTTTCATTTTTTGTGTTGTGCATCCAACATACAACTTAGGACAAGAGCACCAGATTGCATAAACTACATAAGTAGTTTTGCACATAATTAACTGTCTAATATGAACACTATGTGTAACATTCTCCAAAGATATCATATTGCCCTGATTACTATATTTACAAATACTACAGTTACCACATTTGTGCATTCCTGCTAGTTTGTATGGGAGCGAAGTCCTGTTTTCAGGGGTTGGGGGGAGTATCTATAAAACTACTCGAAGGGAGATAATCACTGGGGCTTAAAAGTAGCACATTGTTAACCAGACCTAAGTCCCTCAGGAAGACCTCAGTGTCAAAGTGCAGGAGTTCTGGTTGCTCCCACTAGTTTGTTTGTTATTTGCACTAGATTGATTTGCTATTGCTGCAATAAGTATTCTATTTTGCATTAACATTGGACATTGGAGTCTGTTTTTTGCTTGGGGTGTGCAAATCTTCCTGCTTGTCATTTATGCTGGGTTGGCAGCCCTGTCTGCACTCCCCCGCTGCAGCTTCCAGTGCAGCACTTCATTGTTCCTGCAATCAACCAGCTCAGCTCTTCAGGACTATTGACAGATTGTGCAATCCAGCCTGTCTTCAGTCCTGGGGAGCTTTTTCACAGGTTAGATGTGATGAGTTTGCTCAATTCTTTGCTGATAAGATTGCCACTATCAGGTCTGAGATCCATTCAGCACCCTCCAATGGGCCTTGAAGGGAGGGCAAGAGACTGCAAGCAACTGATCTGTCTGGTCTGACTTCAAACAGTTGTCGATTGTGGATATCATGCAGATTAGTCATGGACTGTGTCCCCCCTACTGTAGTTTGAACCCAACATGCCTCATTGTGGGGTGTGTCAATGTCATTAGCCTGGTCCTTTCTGGGATAGTGTGATGTTCATTGAAAACTGGGGTCTTCCCTGACCCTCTGAAGGATGCGGAAGTAGTACCACTCCTGAAGAAATCTCTGGACTTGGACTGCCAGCTAACTACAGTTCTAGCTGTAACCTGCCTTTTGTAAGCAAGGTTGTTGAGAATTTGGGGGCTGTACAACTGGAGGATCATTTACTGTAACAATGTATGATGTCTATGATCCACTCCAATCCAGTTTCAGGAAGAGGCATAGTACCGAGACCGCTCTCATTCAGGTATTAAGTGATCTCCTGATAGTGAGAGATCAAAGAAGTCATTATCTATCTTAGTTCTCCTCGATCTCTCTGCTGCATTTGACACTATGGAACATGGAGTGTTGCTGGACCACCTGTGGACTAACTGTTGACAGAGTGGAAAGGACCAAGAGAAACAGGAGGATGCCATTATAACAGTCATATGAAAATACAAACCATTGCTGTCAATACAACATTCCATACTTCAAACATTTCTCATACATAATATTTTACTCAAATATTTATAATTATTTTTTATCTTAATAATGCACTTTCATCCTGATACACAGCCCACATACATGCCTGTCAATTGCTCCTATTATTCATATCTGTGTGTTAATATCACATTTCTTATATCAAACATTTTACATGCAGAGTGTTTAACTTGAATATTTATAATTCTTTTTTGTCTTATTACTACAGTTTTGTCCTAATGTATGGCCTACATGCATACCTGGCAGTTACTATCTTTATTCATACCTATTTTGGGATTTAAAGTTTTTAAATAAAAAATCCAGTTAATTTCTACTTATTCTTTTTTTTATCACATCTTTATTTCTTGCACCCACTGTGGCGCCTACTGGCGGAGGCATCCAGCTGCAGGTCCTGCCCACAGGGAGAGCAGCAGGCTCACTTGCATGATGAGGGGGTCAGGCATGGCTATGGCTGACCCATTGGAGGGGTCCCCAGTCCCTGCCAGCCACACCAGCACCAACACCCCCAACACAACAGTCCTCCCAGTGAGGCAGGGTGTGGCCATCAAGCTGCATGGTCACATCCAGCCCTTTTTCCTTTTTTGCCCAATGGGAGTGTGGATGTGCAATGACATCCATGCACAAACGTCTGGATGTCCACGGTGCTCCCCCTTCTGCTAGACACCGTACACCTGCAGTACCTCCGGGCACCCCTAGGGACCACCAGAGCATGGTGTGGATCCCACCCTTTCCCCAGGACTAGGAGAGCTGTCGTTAGATGCTCAATCCTAGTCCTCCCCTGCCAACCTCCGACAACTCGGGCTCATTCCAGAACCCGGGTCACCGGCAAGGAGTGAGGTGTGGCATCCAGCTCCTCAACCCTCAGCACCAGTGAGACAATCCATTTCTACTTGTTCTAATTGCTGTTTATAGTTACCCCCCCTCGGTGAAAGTTGCATCACTTCTAAGCCCCAAACCCTCAAAGACGCTCCTCTATGTCCCTCCTGATTAAAATGTAATGCTAGAGGTGATTGTCCATCTCGGTTTCTAATATCACCCTTATGTTCAAATATATGCTTTTTCAAAGCTCTTTTAGTTTGACTGACATATAGTCGGTCACATGGGCACTGTATTAAATAGACCACACCCTCTGTATTGCAGTCTATGTGTTGTTTTATTTTGAACTCCGAATTAAAGTGTGGATGTTTAAATATATACTTTTTACTAGTGTTGTTGCATACAGTGCAACTCCCACACCTGGTCATGCCAGGCTGGAGAGGCCATAACAGTAACTGATCCTATCTGATCAGGTCTTTTAAATTGTGAATGCACTAATCTGTCCTTAAGATTTTGAACTTTTTTTGCTGCCACTATTGGTCTCTGCTGTAAAGATAACATATTAGGATTGTCCGATGCTACCATGTGCCAAAGTCTGTTTATTATTCTGCATATATCAGACATTTTGTGATTATATTTGACTGCCAATACTACCCTGTTGGTGTCTGCCCCGATTTCTTAGGTTGTAGTAATTTCTCTCTTGTTTTTTTTTCTATTCTATGACTCACCTGTTTTAGAACTGAGGGTTTATAACCCCTAATTTTTATTTTTATTTATTTTATTTATTTAGTTTTTGTTAACCGTGTAGGTGCACTAGCCATAAAATGACTATTTTCAGGCACGACCCGGGAAAGTACAACAAAAGAACAGCTTAACAACAGCAACATGGGTACAATAATACAAATAGAGGAACAGTACAGCAGTGTTACAAAAATACAATGGGCAGAAACAACAAAAAATAAAGGCAAGCATTATACAGATAATGGCAGTAAGATATATAATAAGTGCAGAAACCATGGACCCAACCAGTGGAGTGAAAGGGTTAATAAGATAGTAAGGTTATATAGAGAGAAATGTGAGGAAAGTTCAAACATAACAAGAAAGACTGACAAAAGGAAGGTCAAGGATAGTAATTGGCAAAACAATAGTGGATGGTCAGCAACAAGGTTCGAGAAGGAAAAGAGCTAGTAGTCAAGAAGTTATTTACAAAGAGAAGGAAAAATATGGGGAGGGCAAGAGGAGACAGTCTTGGAGCTAGATTAGAGCAGGGGTGACATTACTGGTAAGTCTCAGGAGCTTCAGGTTGGGTCAAAGCATGTACAAGTATCAGCTAAGGATAGATAGTGACGATATTCACTTTTAAATCCAAAGTGAGACTGAGACAGCCGGAGGTTGAGTGGAAGAGCATTCCATAGCTTGGGAGCAGAGAATTGGAAGGCCCCTGTGCCTTTAGTCATCAGACATTTCGGAACATAGAGCAAGGATTTGTCAGCTGATCACAGGCCATGGGAGAATGGTTGAGGGACCAGCAATGCCGCCAGGTGGAATGGTTTTTTTTCCCAGATGATCGAGTCCATTAGTGATCCAAGGTAGTATTGTCTACTGGAAGAGGGTGAGAGCCAATTCAGATCCTTATAAAGAAGGCAGTGATGTTTGAGTCGAGGCGACGAAGAGGCAAATCGGCATATATAGTTATAAGTTACGTCCCATTTTAGTAGGGAGGTTTTATGGGCAGAGGTAAGAATAGAGGCACCATAAATAAGGGTTGGGAGCAGAATACCTCGGGCAATTGCTAATTTGGCCAAGGGTGTAAGCATGTAGCTCATTTTTGTAAGCTACTCCTAGTTTCGAGTTTACAGCTTTGCACGAGGACTAAGAGTGAAGATTAAAATCCAGGGACTGGTCCAGGAGGATCCAAAGGTACTTGAAGGAAGTAACATTTTCAAGTGGAAATCCTTCTGGGTGAAGAACCTCCAGCAAGCTAGAACAGGTCTTAATCTTCGGTGCAGAACCTAGGAGCATAGCTTTTGTTTTCTTTTTCATTTAGTACAAGCTTATGGTCTAGTAGCCAGTCTAAGACCTTACTGAAGTCTGAAGTAAGTGATGTGTTTATACAGGCAATACTAGAAGAACTAGTGTAGATGATCAGGTCATCAGCGTAGAGAATACCTGAGCAGGATTCCAGGACCTCAGCTGCATTGTTGATAAAAATTGAGAACAGAAGGGGCCCAAGGATAGAGCCCTGGGGGACCCCAAGGTTGATAGTAGATGTGTTGGACAGGGAGGAGTTAAATTTGACAGCTTGCAACCTGTTTGACAGGTAGCTACAGAACCAGTCCACAACAGGGGTAGAGAAATGGAATTTATGGAGAGTGGAGAGAAGCAGGGGATGGTCTACAAGGTCGAAAGCCTTAGTGAGGTCAATGAAGATGGCACCTGTGAGTTTTCCAGAGTCCATGTTGGACAGAATATCAGTAGTTGGTTGAAGAAGAGCCATGGTGGTGCTATGACCTTTTCTGAAACCATTCTGAATGTCTGAGAGGAGATTGTAGCATGTAAGGTAGTCAATGGTCTGTGATGTAACTATTTTCTCTAGGATCTTTATTGAGACAGAGAATTGCTATAGGTCTGTAATTGGCCATGTCCTTTGGGTCACCTTTTTTAAAGACAGGCGTTACTCTTGCAGATTTCCATAGGTCTGGCACAGTGCTATGGATAAGGGATAAGGTGTAGATTCTGGCAATTGGAGAGGCAATGAGTGGAGCAGCCAGCTTAAGAAGACGAGGTTCCAGTGAGTCAGAACCAGAGCTGGTATTGGCAGATATGGATCTTAGTAATTTCAGAACTTCCGCTCTTGATATAGCCTTGAAATAGAATGGTGGTGCTGGAGGAGCATCATATAATAGGGCAGTATGGTTGTCTGATGGCAGTGTGGTAGGTAGATTGGAGTGTGATCCACTAGGTTGTAAAGCCAAGGTATAGTATGAAAGATCAGAGAAAAGATTGTTAAAATTGTTTGAGATTGTCCTAGGGTCATTACAATGTGCCCCATTTATGATCATTTCATCAGAAGTGACCGACTGCGAGGTACCGAGAAATGTTTTGACATGGGCCCAGAATTTCCTCGGGTCACAGGCTGAGTTTTGTAGAAGGTCCTTGCAGTATTTGCTTTTAGCAACTCTAACTTGTCTCTTACATCTGTTCCTTAGTTCACGATAGACAATAAGATCTGACTGTAGGACAGTTTGTTTGTAGCGAATTCAAAGCTTGTCCCTCTGGCGAAGATTAGCTAGGAGGTCTTTATGCAGTCACCTCATCTGTTTTCCTCTGACCCTCCTAGTAGTACTTAGGGGCATGTTTATATTGAATGGTAAGAAATTCATTTATGAATATCTGTAGAGCAACCTCCACATCCTTTGTTTGATAGATACCTGCCCAGTCGATATAGGAGACATCATAGAGAAATGCATCCTAGTCATTATGAGCTAGATTTGTAAATGTGATTAGTCTTGATGGAGGAGATGGAGGCACAACCATAGATAGGATACAAAAAGTGGGTGAGTGGTCTGTTAGTGCATCTGCAAGGATTACTGCTTTTGACTCATGTTCCATATGGTTAACCATCACCCAGTCTAGGAGTGTACCCGTTTGATGGGATGACGTGGCTCTAGTTGCTTCAGAGATCAACTGGTGAAAATTATAACTAAGCGTGAGTGATTGCATGGATATTTGAGCTGACCCTAACCAACTGAGGTTAAGATCACCTAGGATGACAGCCTCACTATGATTTATAGTCTGGGAGGTGATGTCAAGGAGTTCTTGAAGACCTACTATTCCCCCAGCAGGGGGATTATAGGCACAGATAATATGAAGCTTCTTTTCTCCCAATACGATAGTTGCCTGTATGAATTCACACACTGCGAGAGAGGCAGATGCTGGGACAATAGAGATGTTGAGGTGGTTTTTGAAGAATAGGGCAACTCCACCTCCACGCTTGGATGAGGATCTATCCCACCGGGACAGGGAATAGTTAGGCAAGGAGAATACATCATCAGGTATTCCGGGTTTTAGCCAAGTTTCTGTGAGACAGAGTACATCAGGATTGTAGAGTTTCACCCAGGCCTCGAGTTCCGCATGGTGACAGGTAAGACTTCTGATATTGCTATGGGCAATTATTAATCCTTTCTTGGACATGCCAGATAACTTATTTGGGGAAAAGAAACAGGTAGGTGGACCTGGATTTAGTTTGACGTCCCCAGATAGCAGAATAATGATCAAGGCTAGGAACCAAAGCCTTGTACAGTGGCAGGTTAGGGTGAAAGCACATCTCCATGGCAGCTTCCTCCTGGCATGTAGAGGGTAACAGATGTTGCCTCTAACAAGGAGGATAGGGTTAGGTTGCAGATCAGGCTTTGTCTCTGCAATCAAGTTAGAGAAAATATAGTTGTGGTAAGCCTCTGAGGAGTCTTTTGCCATTTGGTTACATGGGAGAGCCCATGTGGCAGTGTCCAGGCTGAGTAAAAGGACAAATGACAAGAGTGCCCATAGCAGACTATACTTCGCCATAGTGTTACTATTTGACTTGGGTAGGAAGGCTAGTGGTATACTGAGACAGAGGATTAGCTCTTAGGGATAAAGAGATAGTGTGTGTAAAATTAAGACTGCCAAGGGTTACCATGTTCCACCATTTTAACCCTTGGCCAAAATTAGAGATAGAGCAAAAACAAGGAAGTGTTTCCTGCTAGCCTAGCAATTATTTAGAAGAAGTAGATCAGAGAAGCAGAAAGTAAAGCCTCACAAAGGTTAATTAGGAAAGCAGACCAGCCAGAGGCTCTACTTGTGGTAAAGATTACAGTGAGGAAATGAAGACCTATTCAAGATATGTTAGACGGCACCCCTAGTGGTGGAATTTTATAAGGAACCAATGGGAGACTAGACAGATAGCAGTAGTGTTTGGCAAGAGTCAATGCAAAGCAGAGGGTGCCAAAGCCCAGAGACTGATAATCCAACAGAGAAAAGGCAGGGCCAAACAGTGGCCGAGCAGAGAGCAGCAGTCCAATTAGAGGAGAGTGGCATTGGGTGGCCACCTATCAAACCCGCACAGTGCTAGCCTGGACACTTAGCCGGATTTGAAGGTGTCCTTTTCATCAGGAGACTAGAGGTATGGGCAGCTGGCAGGATTAGCCGTGCCGCTCACTGGGAGCACGATCAGGCACAGTGGATCTATTTTAATATATAAAATGTAGGTTAAGATAAGATGTTATTAGCTAGGGCAGGGGGTACCAAAGCAACTTGAAAAATACTTGGGGTAGCAAGAGAGGAAGCCCAGATATGGAACTGCACAGTAGATAGCAGAGCAGGCTCTAAGCAAAGATGATAGGCAAGGAGATGGTGAAAATAGGAAGATCTCTTTAAAGGGAAGACAGGACAAGGACAGGCCTAATAGCTGCACTCTGTATCTTTAAGAGGAGTTGCAATATTAGTGAGAGGGGAGGATGAACATTGCTAGGGGTGGTGCCGAGAGGGAAGGGTGAGTATTTAATAAAGGCTGGAGGGTGGGTGTAAAAATTCAAGCAGCAAGAAGACAGGACAGAAAGTGAAAGAGAAATTGAATTATTTGCAGGGCAAAGCTTACAACTGTGACCCAAATGGAATCTGGTCTAAACAGAAAAAACTGTATCACTTTAAACTTAGTTTCTGATCCAGGGTAGCTTACCACTGGACCTTAAAACAAAGAGACCTGTAATATTTTACAATGTACAAACCTGCAGCCTAAATGAACTTGCACTTCAAACTACCCTTGGAGTGCAAAATTGCTGTAAACAGGCTTAGGTTTGCATTTAAGTTAGGATTTACAAGACAATTTGCAGTGACTTAACAAGTACCACAATCAGAATATAACATTAGCATAAGGTCCAGAGAGGAAACAGCAGTAGCAAAGAATTAAAGAACTGCAGCAGCCCGTCAGCAGGCAGAGTCGATGGTTCAGGACAGTCCAGTTTCTGCAGCGTACCTTCGGTCTGGTGATCAGCGAGCAGTGCAGCGAAGAAGGCAGCCAGAGAACAGAAGGTGTCTGCCCGGCTGCTTGAAGCAGCAGAGGCACCCGTGTCAAGGGTGAAGCTTCAGTCTGGTGATCAGCGGGCAGTGCAGCGAGGAAGGCAGCTGGTGGACAGAAGGGGTCTGCCCGGCTGCTTGAAGCAGCAGAGGCACCCGTGTTGAGGGTGAAGCTTCGGTCTGGTGATCAGCGGGCAGCGCAGCGAGGAAGGCAACCGGCAGACAGAAGGGGTATGCCCGGCTGCTTGAAGCAGCAGAGGCACCCGTGTCAAGGGTGAATCTCTGTATTATCTCTTGTTTATTTTTATTATATTATTCTGTTTTTTTTTATAATTTCTCTTTTCTGTAACCATCTGGGAATAGGGAATACTACTTTTTAATCTTGATTCATGGTAGCTGGTACTATGCAACAAGGTATTGTTATCTGTTTCCTTTCTGTAAATTGTTGTACTAATTTTCCCTGATTCATCACTAATAAATAGGTCCAGAAATGATATGCTCTCATTGCTGCTATTCATAAAGAGGGTTGCCCAATTTAAAAGGGGGCAGGCCCTATTGCCCAGAGCCCAGGCCAAGGAAGTGGGAAGCTCAGAGAGAGGGGGGAAGGGGCAGAGCCGAGGGCAGGAGTCAGAAAGGGGGAAGGTCAGCGAGGTCACAAAGGAGGCAAGGCAAAGGATAAGGGAGCAATGAGGTGACAGCAGAGGAATGGACCGAATGAGCCAAGAGGGCGGGCAAAAAGAGGCAGCTAACAGGGGCAGCACAGCAGTGGAGAGCTCATAATTTTTGCGGCAGTATTTAGAGCCATTGGGGCTTTTGATTTAGCTTTCTGAGTTAAAGATCAGCAAAGTAAGTAAAAAAAAAATACTAAAAAAGGAGATGGAAAGAAGAGGAATTGGGGAGAGAAAACAGTGAGTGGACAACTGAAAAGCAAGCCTGAGGTAAGGTATTTCTAAGAAGGTAGAAGGAACAGCTGGAGAAATACAGGATGGTAAAATTTTGCTGTGCTGGTTGAAAGGAATCAGATTTAAAATATCATTATTATAGCAAGTGCTTAGGGGGACCGTGGAAGTATAAAAGCTACCCCATGTGGGAGAATGGCCATGGGTAGAAGTTTATTGCCTGTTTTGCCCTAGTGGAAGCTTGCTCACGATGCGGAAGAGCTAGTGGTCATTTTGGTGGCCCCCAAACAGCTCCTGGGGATGTTCATAGAAAGGATTTTATCTTTGTGGTCTTTTCAGAGGTGCAGAGGTTACAAGCAGACTATGAGACAAGGGTCCTGATTCCGTAACATTTAATTGGGGGCAGAAGTCGTTCGCATGCCATAGCAGCCTGGGAAGTGCCACATGGTGGCAGAGGGGTTGGTGAAAACGGAGGAGCATCAGCACGGGTGGAGGAACACCGCTGAGGGTTTTTTTTGCCATACAAATACATGCTCTCCAGGGCTATCGGTGTGTTGTAGCCCATTTACTGCTGCTATGGGGGAGAAAGGGCTGGTGACGAGGGGAGACTGCGAGGATCCGACCGCATGGCGTGTGGCATGTGACATCATCACCTCGATGGTAGAAAGGTAGTCCACACATACGGAAAGGGGGGGTAGAAATTTCATGTTCTCCAGAGCTATTGGACTGCGGTAGCCCATTTACTGCTGTTATGGGAAATAAAAGGGCACTGGCGACAAGGAGAGACCGTGGGGAGCTGACCACGTGGCGTTGGGCATGTGTTGTCATTGCCACGTGGGTCGAAAGGTGGTACAAAGCATACCAAAGGTGGGGTGGACAGCGCGACAAAACGGGAAGAGAATCTGGCAGCTAGTCAGCTGTTGTGGATATTGGGAAGCTTTTGTCACAATTTTGGGAGTTTTTTAATGTTTTTAAAAGGGTGAAGGGCAGCATGACGGTAAAAGGGTCATTGTAGGGGAGATTTCACTGTGCTGCTGCCCCTGAAGGGGAAGCTGGAGGGATTTGAGAAAGGGCCTTGAGGGGAAGGTCACAAGGAGGCCGAAACTGACTGGGGGGGTGAATGGACACTTCAAAAGTTTAAGGCCATGAACCAAAAATCAGGTAATAATCAGCAGACCAGAGCTGGTTTTGAGCGATAAACAGCAGGCCAGTCCATTTTTTGAATCCCACAGTTCACTAGCAGAGTGGTTAAAACTGTGCAAAATCATGTAACGGCTTTGCACTCCTAGGTGCTACCTGTAACAGCATGTCAGCTTAGCGTGCCACTCCTGGTTTAAAAAAAATATATATACATTAATGGATATCAGGGCTGAAATAAAGCCTTGAGAGGAAGAGCAATACAGGAGTTGGGGGGGGGGGAGGCCCAATGGCCTAAATGCCCAAAGACCCACTGGACCAGTTTTTGCCAAGGGCAGAGAAATGATCTGCTATTGCCAAAATGCAAAAAAAAAAAAAGAAAAGGAAGAGGAGGCCGTATACAGTGTATGCTGTCTGGTTTTAACATATGTGTTGTGCCCATTTTAGATACAGACTGAGGATGGCACCCAGGAAAACAAAGCCCAACAAGGAAGAATGCTTCAATGCAGTGATGGAATTGGTGGAGAAGGCGAATCGGTTGCTGGAGGGGGCAGAGCCAGAGGTGGTGGAGAAAGGTACAAAATGGAAGGGGAAGGCGGGGAAGGGTAAAGAGGTGAACAAAAGGGTCCCAGCCAGGGTCAGTGTACTGGAGTCCAGGGTATTAGTACCAATACCTGAACCAGGGAACCCTCTGTTTCCAACTCTGGATATCCCTGTACCCGAACCAACCCCGGACAGCACCCCAGGTGCAGGGGTAGTACCAGAGCCAGAAGCACCAAGGCACCCACCTACCCTGCCAGTACCAATCCCATCCCTGCCACAGGTGGTCCTTCCCAACATACCACGACTACTGACGCTGGGGCACGGACCCTCTCAGACACCCACACCAGGTAATCAAGGGGTGACTGGAGAGCAGCGTGAAAGAGTATGTAGAGCAAATGTTGAAAGGTATGGGGGAGAATGGAATCAGCCAAGTAGAAAAGGCGTAAGGGGAGTTGAAAGGAGGAGGGGAAGAAAGGGAGGTAGCTACCGGGGGAATGCAAGGAGTAAGAAAAGAATTAGGGGCTCCCAGAGTGCACATAGCAGACCATGTCCCCACAGCAATGAAAGACAAGATATGGAAAGGAGAATACATAGATATTTTTGCCTTAGCAAACATAGACAGTATGGAAAAATATGAGGAAAAGGATAGTTTTGAGAAGAAGGACATGGCAACAGCAGTGGTGCTGCTCAGAAAGGAAGAGGAGGACAAAACATGGAAAGGTAAAACCTGTGATAACTGGTCCACGGGTTTTACGTATTTTATGGCCATTGTGATTGAGAAGTGGCTAGTTTTAGCTATCCCGCTTCTAACCTACTCCCTTATAATAAAAATGCATACAAGAAGGAAGGGCATAGTTGGCTACAGTATGATGAAAAATTTAGGAAAAGAATGGCTCATTTTGGGGACATACAATGGTACGCAAGGCAAATAGATTTGTGGTTGGAAATTTATACGGGCCCCTCAGACAAAGAAATGGAAGGTGAGAAACTGGGGGTGGCAACAACGAAGGCATGCTGGGGATACAATAGGGCCTCCTGTTCCTGGTCAAACTGCTGTTTCCGGCACGTTTGTTCCAAGTGTGGGGGGCACCATCCAGCGTCCAAGTGTAGGTACAACTGGGAGGAAGGGGAGATCAGCCAGGACAGCTCCTACCAGCTGCCCTTTCGGAATGGGCAGAACTCTTTTTGGGGGCAGCACTGGGGAAGGGGGAGCAGGGGAAGGGGAGCAGGGGGGAAGGGACAGGCCTATCAGCCCCAGCATCAAGATACATGAAGGGCCAAGACAAGGCAGTTTCTGGCTGACTTGGATAACCATAAACATAGCAGGGATGGACAGGTGGTTGGAGGGGTATCTGGACAGGGTCGAGGCTAGAAAATTTGGGGAAGGTTTTCAATATGGTTTTAGCTTGCTGTTTAAGGGATGCAGGAAGCAGATGTCAGCAAAGAACCTCAAATCTGTACAAGGGAAGGATGGAGTTTTGACACAAAAGATTCAGAAGGAGGTAAGGGTGGGTAGGGTCAAAGGCCCATTTACAACCCCACCGCTGCCAAACCTGAGGGTCTCCCCTTTAGGTTTGGTCCCCAAGAAACAGGAGGGTGAGTACCGGGTAATATATCACCTGTCCTACCCAGAGGGGGACTCGGTCAATGATGCCATAGGGGAGGAAGACAGCAGGGTCACCTACGCCACACAGGAGGATGCAGTAAGATTGATTAGAGCAAAGCGAGAGGCATAGCTGATGAAAACGGACATAGAGTCAGCTTTTGCCTCCTACAGGTCAGGCCGGAGGACTGGGACTTACTGGGCTTCTGGGTGGAGGGGAAGTATTATTTTGATAAAGCCATGTCTATGGGGTGTTCAATAGCATGTGCTACATTTGAGATGTTTAGTATTTGGCTACAATGGGCATTCTAGACCAGGTTCACTACCAGACAGTCATGCACTACCTGGATCACTTCCTGTTCATTGGTGAAGGGAAGGGAAGGTAGAGACCCAGAACATGCGTAGGGATTTTCAGGTGCTATGCCAGGAGGTGGGGGTTCCATTAGCAGAAGACAAGACTGAGGGACAGAGTCAGATAATTGAGTTCCTGGGCCTAGAGCTGGACATGACTCAGGAGTTGTTCAGGTTGCCCAAACAAAAGGTGAAGAAGCCTAAGGAACTGTTGAAGGCAGTTGGAGGATGCAGGAGGGTGCGGCTGCAGCAGGCGCAGCAGCTGCTGGGCCATTTGAACTTTGCATGTCGAGTGATCACGCCAGGGTGCACGTTTACATGGCATTTAGCCTGGGCTACGCGAGGGACTACACAGCCTCACCACTAGGTAAATCTTAATAAAATGACCAGAGAGGATATGGCAGTGTGGGAGCATTTTCTGCAACAGTATAATGGGCACACATTCTGGCAGGATGACTGGGTCTTTAACACAGACCTACAGCTATATACAGATGCTGTGGGGGGGTATAGGTATGGAAGGGTATCTCCAGGGACAATGGTTAGCAGAGCCTTGGCTGGAGGGATGGGCTCAGGAGGGAGTGATGAAAGACATCACCTTTTTGGAGCTGTTTCCCATATGGGTGGCTATGATAGTATGGGGGAGGAACTCAGGAACAAGCAGGTCACATTTTGGAGTGACAATAAGGCAGTCGTGGAAATGCTGAACAAGAAAGGGACACAGTCAGAGAGAGTGATGAGAGTATTGAGCAGAATGGTGTGGTTGGGCTTGTCCCTGAACATGTCCTTCAGGGCAAAACATGTTAATGGAGTTGACAATGTGATAGCCAATTGCCTTTCCTGATTGCAGATGGACAAATTCAGGACCTTTGCACCTGGAGCAAAGGACAAGCAGACCACCATTCTGGATTACGTATGGTCGATTGGATCGGGGGAGCTGAGGTATTGTTCCACAACTCCTGGGCCCCTCGGACCTTGAGAGCATATGAAACCTCCTGGAGGGTGATTCAGAAATTTTGAGAGCAGTACTGTGGGCAGGTAAGTGGTCCAGCAACTGGGGAACAGGTGGTGCACTTTACAGGCCGGGGGTGGAATCAGAACATGGCACACTTGACCATGAGGGTGCATTTGGCAGCAATAGGGCAAATCTGCACCCTGAGAGGCTGGGAGGACCCTACAAAAACCAACCTGATCCGGAGAATGATGCAGGGTTGGATGAGGGGAACAGGGAAGAGACAGGATAACAGAAAGCCGATATTGGAGGGGCTGATGGTAAGGTTACTAGGGGTCTTGCGGCATATCTGCAGTTCCTTGAGGGAGGTGGTTTTATTTCAGGCACTGTACGCCACCATGTACAGTGGGGCCTTTAGGCTGAGAGAGATAGTTGGCCACAGCAAAAGGGCAGAAGGGGAGGGGCTGCGATTGGAGGACATTGAATGGGAAAGCAATGCCATAACAATTGTATTACAGCAGTCTAAAACTGATCAGCAAGGACAAGAGAGGAAGGTTTGGTTGAGGAAACACCCAAATGAAGCCATTTGCCCAGTATCGGCGCTGCACGTGTATGCAGCAGACCTCCCAAACCAGGGGAATGGAATGATGTTTATACATGGTGATGGCAGGCCAGTCTTGGGGTACCAGGTAACTGCCTTACTGAACAAGGTACTCCGGTTTGTAGGGGAACCAGTAGAGGGGTATTCCTCTTACTCCTTCAGAATTGGGACAGCATCAGCAATGGCTGCTCAGGGCAAGGGACCCGAGAAGATCAAGGAGAGAGGAAGATGGGCATCAGGGTGTTATAAAAGGTACATACGGAAGTTGCAACAATAACGCTGTTTGTTTTTCACTCCCACAGCAGGTGCAAGAAGAAGAGGGGGGGGAAGAGGGGAAGGGGAGGGACAGAGACAGGTTACTCATTCTTTGTGCTTTGATCAATCAGGTGCAACCAAAATGCTCGAGGCGTGGATCTGTGGGCATTCCTTTGTGCATTGGGTGGAGAAATGGGTGGCCAGGAGACAAGGGGGAAAGCAATGGTACTTGGACATTGACACAATAAGGCTGGTGTGGAAAGGTCATCGGGGCATGAAATGGGTGCAGCTGCAGCCAGACCTCAGGGAAATCAGGAGGGATCATAGGTGACCAGATCTGATTGTGCTGCTTTTTGGGGGCAATGACCTGGGAACCAGGCCATGGTTGGACATCTTTTATCAGATAAAGTATGATGTTAAAGTAATAAAGGAATGGTGGCCAGAGATTACTTTGGCTTGGTCAGAAATCACACCTTGGAGAGTGTGGGGCAGGCGGACAGCCATAAAAGTATGGACAAGGCCAGAAAGCACATGAGTGGGGAGACTGTTCCAGGGTATAGGGGGAATGGTCATTAGACATGGGATCCTAGAGTGGGTAGATGAGTGTTACGGGGGGATGGGGTGCATTTGTCAGGACTTGGCCTGGCTATGTTCAACACTGAGATTTTGAATGCCATTGAAGCATGGCTGGCACAGAGATAGGGGCAAGGGGAAAAAGGGGTGAGGGGAGGGGAGAGGAAAAGGGGGTAAGTCCACCATCCATCTCAAGCTGGAGGTGGACTAGTGGAAAAGGGGGGAAGACAGAAGAAAGGGGGGGAAGGAAAGAAAACAGAAAAAGACACAGGTCAACAAATAAGAGGCAGGGGCACAGTGTGTATGCTCATGCTCCCTATGCAGGACATAAGAAGAAGAGGCCAGGATACCCCCATGATGTACATCTTGGGGGCAGAAGAGATGGAGAGATCTGTTTACTAATTAAGAGACCAACAAGAGTCAGAATGATATAATGTATGCACATAATGTAAATATAATGTATGTATATATGATGAGAAAAGGTGTACACAATGAAATATGGAGATGAGATGTACCATTGTGAACATTTATTGTGGATTGTCATAACTATATCAAATCAGTAAAATTATTGCCAAGACTGAGCAGCCACACATTACTGGTCAGTGTATTTATTGGCGGGGTTCTGGGGACAAAGAGGGTTGCCCAATTTAAAAGGGGCAGGCCCCATTGTCCCACGGCCCAGGCCAAGAAAGTGGGAAGCTCGGGGGGAAGGGGCGGAGCCGAGGGTAGGAGAAAGGGGGAGGGTCAGTGAGGTCACAAAGGAGGCAAGGCAAAGGATAAGGGAGCAATGAGGTGGCAGCAGGGGAATGGACAGAATGAGCCAAGGGGGTGGGCAAAAAGAGGCAGCTAAAAGGAGTGGAGAGCTCACAATTTTTGCTCCAGAGTGAATTTCCCACCCTCCCACCCAGAAGACAGGACAGTAGGGCACTGTGACAGGTGGAACACAGTGCGCCACTGTGAAAGGTGGAACACAGAGGCAGGTTGCTTGTTTTATTGCTGTAGGTGGGTGGCAAGAAGAGGAAAGAGGGAAAAGGGGGGGAAGACAGAAGAAATGGGGGAAAGGAAAGAAATTAGAAAAGGACACAGGTCAACAAATAAGAGGCAGGGGCATAGTGTGTACACTCATGCCCCCTGTGCAGGAAATAAGAAGAAGAGGCCAGGATACTCCCATGATGTACGTCTGGGGGGGCTGAAGAGATGGAGAGATCTGTTTACTAATTAAGAGACCAACAAGAGTCAGAATGATATACTGTATGCACATAATGTAAATATAATGTATGTATATATATGAGAAAAGGTGTACACAATGAAATATGGAGATGAGATGTACTATTGTGAACATTTATTATGGATTGTCATAACTATATCAAATCAGTAAAATTATTGCCAAGACTGAGCAACCACACATTACTGGTAAGTGTATTTATTGGAGGGGTTCTGGGGACAATGAATTTCAAATTATTGTTCCAGCTATTTAATACACTTCGGACATTTTTAAGTTCATGCTTTGTTCCACCCATATACACAATACATCATCAATAAATCTTTTCCAGAGTATTATCTTGTTTAAGAATTCATTCTTCTGTTCGTTAAGCACATTTACTGTTTCAAAATTATGCATATATGCATTTTCATATGCCGGAGCCATAGTACTACCCATGGCCATTCTCTTATCTTGCTGGTAAAAGTGGACTTCAAACTCAAAGTAATTACTCTCCAAAATAAATAATGCTAAATCTTCTAGCATTTCTGTTCTGGGTTCCATACTTAATTCCCTTTGATTGAGCACTCTATCCATGTTGCTTACGTCTTCTCTGTGGGGTATTGAAATATAGAGGTCTGCATCATCCCACGTGACTAAAATTGCCCTATTATGATCTTTAGTTGCTGATATTTCTTCTAGTTGTAACATAATGTCTGTGGAATCTTTTATATATGTGCTAGTTTGCTCAATCGAATGTATTTATTAGCATAACAATATTTGGAAGTAGAAGTATTTTTAAGATTAGATACTCAGAAATGTGATGGATGGCTATGCCTGTTGTGCACTATTGGCCAGTGGCTGTATATCCTAACCCTCTGTTGTTTAATTTAAGAATGGACAGCACATTGCATGTCATAGGAAGAATGCAGGAGCAGCCTGCTTGGGAAAAACTGAGTCTGGCCTTAGGGCAGAATGCACGGTTGCTCAGCAACAATCTTGCTCCATGAGAAGTGCACACAGTGAGATGTCACTGTCATGGTAATTCCAAGCAGGCTCAAGAGGGAAGCCACTCCTCATAGAGCATAGGTAGCATTCAGAAAATGCCATTAATGTGCATAGGCTGTAACTGCATCCAAACAAAGCAGGTGAAACAGCAATTGTCATGGTTTAGCAAACTGATTTAAGGTAAAGAACCTTATTATCAACTCAACCTGATACATAAAGTATTTGGAAATAGAATTTAATAGATAGCAAATATTCAAAATACATCATGTTTTAAAAGAGAATTGGTTTGCATATTTAAATAACAAACTGTATAAAATCTGGAATTGTTTGTGTTTTTTACTGTATAGAATTCATAATGAATGAGGGTATAGCAGCTTTTCAGAACATAGGAAATCGTGTTCAAAACCCATTACATTTTGCCACATTCTCCGAGGATGAGAGGAAACAGCTGTTTTCGGCCATGAGGGGCATCAGGGACATATCCACCCAAATGGGGGAACCCCCAAAAACCTAACACAAAAAATAGAGAACCTGAAGTTCAGAGACATCAGACTGGAGTGGCATGGGTTGACCCTTACACAATATCTGGGACACAATGGAATCCCTAGAGGTCTAAGAATTGCAGTTGAACCTAATATAGGTATCAACTCACTCAAATTATTCACAAAATGGGATGGTTTTTGCAATTGGGCTAGATATTATTTTATGTATGCTTTAATCAAATCTATAATAGATGAAAGAGATTTTAATAGAAGATACATGAAAAATAGACACATTAAAATTACAATTAGAAGTAGAAGAGTACATGGAATTTTGATGAAATTAAGAGCAAATTGATGGAGTATTAGGAAAGACAAACAACAAAAAATAAAACAAATCATTAGGGACACAAATGATTACAAAGACAATTGAGTCTACACATATAAACAGTTTAATAGAAAAAGACAAACTCAAAATAACACAGAAAGTGGAACAGATAGAGATAATAGCTACACTAGAGATTCACATGCACCACCAGAAGGGGAATATCAACATACAGGAGAATCTCAGCAGTGAAGCACCTCATCAGCTGATACTGGGGCACCCAGATATGAACTTAGAAACCAAAGTTTCAATAGAAATTGTGAAAGACCACAATCAGGTTTTTTGGTGGGGGCAGGAGAGGAGAGGGGCAAGGTGGAACAGGTGGAAGAATAACAAGAACACCCTATATGTACAGAGGGGCAACCTAGGAACCCCAGAGATGATACCTATATTCAATTTGAGTAAAAGAAGATTATCCAGTATTGAACAGCAGGTACTGGCTTAGGTTTATCATTCACACCAACACAACCAGTAAATCTATTCGATTTAGAGGTGGAATTACAAATATTTTTTTGCACCTTAAGACTAAAAAATATGTTTACACAAGAAGCATCAGGAAACGAACAACAAAGGAACATCAAAAGGACACTTAACATTAAATCTAATTTCTCACCTCCCATAGGCAGAAGTCATGGAATCGAGACATTTTGCACAATAGTGGAAAGGGAAGTAATGAAACAGGCAGTACAAAATCTTAGTAAGGACAGCACAGTGACTATCAAGCCAGCAGATAAGGGAGGGGGCATTGTTACTCAGGATACAGTACACTGTAGAAAAATGTGTATGAACTTATTAGAAAACACAGAAAACTATACTAAGTTAACAGATGATCCTACAGTACAGCTACAAGGTAGGTTAAGAGAAATGTTAGCAGAATTTGTGGATTTAAACTGGTTGCAGGATTGGGAAATAAATTTGTTGATGAAAGAATATCCAAAAATGTCAACTTTTTACAGCATTCCAAAATACATAAAAATGCAATTAATCCTCCTGGTGGGCAAATCATGTGGGGGTATTGATTCTTTGTTTAACCCAATATCTAAATACATCAATTTTTATCATCAGCCATTGATTGCACAAACTAGCACATATATAAACGATTCCACAGACATTATATTACAACTAGAAGCAATATCAGCAACTAAATATCCTAATAGGGCAATTTTAGTCACGTGGGAAGTGGCAGATCTCTATGCTTCAATCCCCAACAGAGAAGGCATAAGCAACATGGGTAGAATGTTCGATTAAAAGTAATTAAGTATGGAACCCAGAACAGAAATGCTGGAAGATTTAACATTATTTATTTTATAGAATAATTACTTTAAGTTTGAAGTCCACTTTTGCTACTGTGCCGTCCTGCTGGAAATCAGCACATATCCTCCCTCTGTTTAAATCTGGTGACCCATGCGATGTAAACAACTATAGGCCTATCTCCATATTGCCTATCCTTTCTAAAGTTCTCGAAAAACTGATCCATATTCAGTTAAAATCTCACTTGGAAACCTTCTCTCTCATTAACCCAGCTCAATCTGGCTTCCGGGCTAATCATAGCACAATCACTGCACTAGCAAAAGTAACCAATGATTGGATCTCTGCTATAGATGCTAAGAAGGTAACTGGTGCAGTCTTTTTGGACCTCAGCAAAGCTTTTGATACTGTTGATCACAAACTATTAGTCAATTGCCTTGCAAAGTTGGGTGCCACATACCATACCACCCAGTGGTTCTCTAGCTACCTAACTGGAAGATTCCAAAAAGTAAAGGCGGAAGACTTTTTTTCTGCTGCCTTGCCAGTTGCAAGAGGAGTCCCCCAAGGATCCATCTTAGGCCCTATCTTGCTTTCTTTGTACATTAATGACTTAGATGCTAACATATCTACGTCCAATCTGAACTTTTTTGCAGATGATACTGTGTTGTATACTTCTGGCTCATTGTTATCTGAAGTTAAGGGAGTGCTTCAAGTGGACTTCGCACAACCTGAGCATAATCTAATAAAGGCAAAGCTTCTGCTCAATGCTAAGAAGACTAAAGCGATGATATTCTCCAGCAGTGCTGTCACAGGCCCCCCCAATACCCTTGCCCAAGACTTCATTGTCACCACGCTAAACGAGCCTCTGGAAGTTGTAACCAAATTTAAATATCTGGGTATCTGGATCGACAATAAAATATCTTTCAATGACCACGTTGAAGATGTCTCTAGAAGGTTAAAAGCAAGGTTAGGTTTCTTCTACAGAAATAGGCCCCTTTTCCCCCTTGAAACTCGAAACAAGCTTGTACAGGCCACTTTTCTCCCCTTACTCGGCTATGGCGATATAATCTATTCCTCCACCACTCTTGAAAATCTAAGTAAACTGGACATCTTTTATCAACATGCGTTACGGTTCATTACCAACTCCCCTTACCGTTCACACCACTGTGACTTATATGCAGCTGTTGGTTGGACATTCCTTACTACTAGATGCCTGCTCCATGCTGGGTTATGGACTCTTAAACTGTTCCTGCAGAAATTGCCAAGCTATCTCTCTTCCCTTATTAGTATCTCACATAGTGCATACTCGTTAAGAAAATCTGACTTTATTATGCTTGACATACCAAGGACGTGGACTTCCTTTGGTAAATGTGCTATTGCATATGCCCTTCCCTCCATTTGGAACCAATTACAAACCGTACTGAAACTAACTAGTGCAGTTTCAATAAACTTCTACAAATCGCTAAGTTCAGCCAAAATAAAAGACACCTGTAACTGTCATTAAGACTCTTCCTTCCTCATGTGTGCCATATTTATCCACTGGTAAGGTATAATTGATTTGTCATATTAACTGCTTTCCATTCCCCTTCTACTCCTGGCTTTATCTATGCTTACGCTCCACTGCTACTCTATCAAATCAATCCTCCCCCATATCAGTTGTAGTCTGTCATTTGTTCTAGCTGCCAAAATATATGTATTGCACACACCAGTTATCATGTTTCATTTATCAGTATGCAACCTGTAAGTCGCTTCCCTGTCTCATATCAATGTTTACCACCTGTGGTCACCCTATGTGGTTCCCTTATATGTATATCCAGCCTGTATCATGTAACGTGCATTTCATGTATATACTGTTATTACCTATCTGTGTTTGTACTTTAAGTGTTTATGTCACAGGACCTCCTTGTGAATGAGCTTGCTCAATAGAGTTTTCCTGCAATAAACTTGAACTTGAACTTTTACCAGCAAGATAAGGGAATGGCCATGGATAGTACCATAGTACCATGGCTCCAGCATATGCAAATGCATACATGCATACTTTTGAAACAGTAAATGTGTTTAATGAACAGAGGAATTCATTCTTAAATAATATAATACCCTGGAAAATATTTGTTGATGATGTATTGTGTATATGGGTGGAACAAAGCAAGAACTTAAAAATGTTCACAGTGTATTAAATAACTGGAACAGTAATTTGAAATTCATTATGAATAGCTACAATGAGAGCATGCCATTTATGGTCCTACTTATTAGTAACAAATCAGGGAAAATTAGTACAATAATTTACAGAAAGGAAACGGATCACAATACCTTGTTGCACAGTACCGGCTACGTGAACCAAGATTAAAAAATCGTATTCCCTATTCCCAGATGGTTAGGGTAAAGAGAAATTGTAAAAAAACAGAAGAATATAATAAAAAATGAACAAGAAATGATACAGAGATTTAAAAGTAGGGGTTATAAACCCTCAGTTCTAAAACAGGCGAGTCATAGAATAGAAAACAAAACAAGAGAGAAATTACTACAACCTAAGGAATCGGGGCAGACATCAACAGGGTAGTATTGACAGTCAAATATAATCACAAATTGTCTGATATATGCATAATAATAAACAAACATTGGCACATGGTAGCATCGGACAATCCTAATATATTATCTTTGCATCAGAGACCAACAGTGGCAGCAAAAAAAGTTCAAAATTTTAAGGACAAACCAGTGCATTCACAATTTAAAAGACCTGATCAGGTAGGATCACTGTTACTATTAGAGCCTCTCCAGCCTGGCATGACCAGGTGTGGGAGATGCACGGTATGCAATAACACTAATAAAAAGAATGTATTTAAACTTCCACACTTTAATTCAGAGTTTGAAATAAAGCAACACATACAGTACAAGTCACATTAAACTGTCCCGCCAATGAGTTGGTTTAGCATTGTTTTTTACAGTTGGAAATACATTGGCAATTCATACTGCATTGTTTTCCAACACTTAATCAGCTCAACAGCAATGTTTATAAAAGGTTTTTGCTACTCAGTTGGCATGCACCTGAAGCCCAATCACAAAGCAATGAAAAACTGAGTCGTAACTCTTAAGAAACAGTTTGTGCAAGGATTTGTACTGAATCCAGCAACACTTATGCAATTCAATCAGAAATGCTAAAGTAATTCATTAGCGGAACAGTTTAATGTGACTTGTACTGTAGACTGCAATACAGAGGATGTGGTCTATGTAATACAGTGCTCATGTGACCGACTATATGTCAGTCAAACTGAAAGAGCTTTGAAAAAGCATATATTAGAACATAAAGGTAATATTAGAAACAGAGACGAACAATCACCTGTAGCATTACATTTTAACCAGGAGGGACATACAGGAGTGTCTTTGAGGTTTTGGGGCTTAGAAGGGGTACAGCCTTCACTGGGGAGGGGGGCAACTATAAACAACAATTAGAACAAGTAGAAATAAAATGGATTTTTTATTTGAAAACTTCAAATCCCAATACAGGTATGAATAAAGATAGTAACAGGCAGGCATGCATGCAGGCCATACATCAGGATGAAACTGTAGTAATAAGACAAAAAAGAATGTATGAAAAATGTTTGAAGTATGGAATGTGGTATTGACACCAATGGTTTGTATTTTCATATGACAGTTATAATGTCATCCTCCTGTTTCTCTTGGTCTTTTCCACAGTGTCAACCGTTAACAATATGATAGAAATATATCAGGCACTTTCGAATGCATTTATTAACATAACAATATTTGGAAGTAGAAGTATTTATGATTAGATACTCAGAAATGTGATGGATGACTACACCTGTTGTGCACTGTTGGCCTGTGGCTGTGCATCCTAACACTTTGTTGTTTAATTTAAGAATGGTCAGCACATTGCATGCCGTAGGAAGAATGCAGGAAGAGCCTGCTTGGAAAAAAACAAGTCTGCCCATCAGGCAGAATGTACAGTTGCTCAGTAACAATCTCACTCTGTGAGATATGCACACAGTGAGATGTCACCGTGGCGGTAATTCCATGCAGGCTCAAGAGGGAAGCTACTCCTCGAAGAGCACAGGTAGCGTTCAGAAAACGCCATTAGTGCACATAGACTCTAACCGTGTCCAAACAAAGCAGGTGAAACAGCAATCGGCATGGTTTAGAAAACTGATTTTAGGTAAAGAACCTTATTATCAATGCAAAGTGATATATAAAGTGTTTGGAAAAAGAATTTAAAAGATAGCAAATATTCAAAATGCACCAAGTCATTCCCCTTGTTCTTGCGCATCTCTTTTTCTGAAATATGCTACCCTCTTGGACTTTGTTGATTCCCTTCAGGTACTTGAAAGTTTTTATTATGTCCCCCCCTTTCCTCGAGGTATACATATTAAGCTCTTTTAGTCTCTCTTCATATGGCTTCTAGTGCAGACCCTGTACCATTTTGCACACAGTACTCCAGATGGGGTCTCACCAACTGTCTGCACAAAAGCATAACAACTTCTTGCCTTCTACTGCTGATGCCTCTCCCTATGCATTCCAGAATCTCCCCAGCCTTCCTTACTGCCTTCTCACATTGTGTGCCTACCTTTAGGTTGTCTGATATGAGTACCCCCAGTTCTCTTTCCATTTTTGTTGTTGTTAGTACCTCCCCGTCATTTTGTACTCTTCCCTTGGGTTTTTGTTTCCCAGGTGCATTACTCTTTCACTTCTTTGCATTGAAATTAAGCTGCCATACTCCTCCTGACCATTGCTCTAACCTTACCAGTTCCCTTTTCATCCTTTCCATCCCTTCTTGTGAATCAGCCCTGTTGCAGATCTTTGTGTCATCTGCAAAGACGCATGTATTTCCTTCCAATCCTTCTGCAGAGTAACCTATGGGCTAAGACTGGAGGGTGGCAGATTCAGAGGAAGACGAGAAGGCATTATTTCACTGAGGGGTGGTATTGAAATGGATCATTCTACCAGAAGAGGTGGTGGCATGCAGGATGGTGGGCAGTTTCAAGAGAGCATGGTACAGGGCAAGAGGGGTCTGGGTGAACAACACTGAGTAGTTTCCGAGGGTGAGAGGGGGGATGGAGGGTGTCAGCTACAGTATAGGGGTGCTAGCTGCGCATTCAAGCAGACTTGATAGACCGTGAGGCCTGCTTCTGCTGGCAAGTTTTGTATGTTTGTATGTGGAGAGCCAAGAAAATGTCCCCATCCCCTCCAAAGCCAGGTCTGTGAGGTGGCCCACCCCCCAACAGTCACTCAGTATCAAGATGGAATACTCCATCAACAACTGCCAGCCAAGTATAGTCTCAGGGTTTGTCTACAGGCCCAGGTATTAGCTGGAATGACCTGGAGAGGTTAATGTTAAAAAAATGGCAGCTCGCAAAATGAATCAACAGCCCATTGAGATTATAATCCCAGCAAGAAGGATGCATGGAGTTAATAGTGGTAGAATTTAAGCCTCAGTTCATTAAAAAGGGGTCAATTGCTTGTAAAGGAGAAGAAAAAAAGAGAAAGAGGATTACATCCCAGTACCGCTGTGATATCTCACCTGCACAACTTTCCACATATAAAAGCATTAATAATAGTGTCCAGAACATCCATTTGCCTGAAAAAACAAGCATTGTCAGTGATTGATTACAGGGCCCTAGCCTCCCTTTATTGTCTATGAGGGCTTGCAGAGTAATGGATGAATAAATCTGATGACATAAAATTAAATTATGTGGGCAGGACTTTTGGAAAGATATGTAAAAGGGCCCGCAAATATTTGAGTTTAGCAGCTGCATGGGCTTTGTATGCTTCTTAAGCCACATCCAGCAATTCAAACAAGCAAAATGGCTATGCTATCAAGGTCAAGGTACATGGGGGCGTTGGAACTGCAATTACATGTTTTTGTAAGCCTTTTACTGCATCAGTCAAAGTCTCCTACAATACAGAGCCCTTCTGGTAAAAGACACAAAGCCTGGCAGGAGCTTACAATGGTAAGAGAGAGACAAATAATGTTTTTATTAAAATTGTTTCTCCTACCGGACACTCGACTACCTAGGATGTGTCTAGAGGAGGAAATAAAGTATTTAATTTGAGGCTAGAATTATCCATCCATTCAGGTAATTAAAAAAAAATCTATTCTACTGCTGGAATTGGGATATTTGTTATATGATATATATTAAAAGCCCTGGGATAATGTAGTTACATTAGTAAAGACCAAACTAAGGGATACAGATTTAAATAATTCATTTACTCGATTTTCTGAACTGATATAATTGGTAGAGACAATTTAAAACTACACATGGACTACAACACTATTTGATAAAGATAATGGATCCCAAGATGTGCAGAATATTAACTAGATTTAGAATAGAGGCATATAATGCCCAGCATATTCATTACAGGCAAAAAAAGGCCTGGGCTATTAGGACCATATTGCAAATGTGGCAATAAGACAAATGACAGTCTTCAAACATGTTGTGTTGATTTGTCCTCTATATGAAAAATACAAGAAATTCTGGCTAAGGGATATAATAGGTGGTCTTGGTCTGCCCTCCGATTCAATGGTATTATACTTTTTTACAACAACTGATCCCAATGTTCTACAGAAATTAACTCATCTATAATAAACGCTCTGAGGTCCGGTGTAAGACACAGGACTATATGTATTTTATTGTATCTGAAAATGATAATGAATTTAAAAAAACTGTGCTGTACATGTAATATTTTAAATAGATTGTTTTAATGTTGTTCTGTGTCTATTTATAATTTATTGGATATTGTAATGGCTTACACTGATCAATAATTTTTTTTTTTTAACTTTGACCCTGTCAGGAAAGAGAGTTTAATTCCAGAGTTTGTTGTCCCAAAGAGGGTGGGGCGATATTTTTACCTTTGCTCCATTCCCTTAGGAGAATAATCATTATCAACATAAACTCGCACTTCTTCATAAAAATACCCCTTCTGTTGCCAGAGACCCATCAGTAATTTCGATTTCACTGCATAGTTAGTGAATCATGCTATAATGGAGCAGAGCCATTACTGGTTGTTATAGGGGGTGGGGATGATCCCAGTGCATGATAATCCCTTTCAATGCCCAGCTCAAAGTCTGCAGCGAAGTCTAGGCGAGATCAGAAGAAAGTTTCCAAGAACTGAACAAAGTCTGTACCTTCAGCTTTTTCTCTGATGTCATAGAGGCATAACTTATAACTGCTATCTCTCCTCTACATGTTCACATTTAGCATTCAGGGAGGAGATCATTTTGATAGCTTCCAGTAAGAGGTGATTGGTGCTGTCTGCCCTTTAATCTAACTCAGTGATAGCAGCCTGACAATCTCCTGTTGCTTGCTTTAAGTCAGCAATCTCGGATCTGATTCCTGCCAGATCCTGCTTGTGTTCTCTTTGGAGCTCCCTTAGATCCACCAGAATCAAGTCCAGTTTTTGTTTCTTAGATAGTAGGTATGAGGCTGGGCATGGCATTTGTTTTGCAAGGGCCGTGTCACTATGTGCTGTGGTCTCACCAAACAAGTTGTCCATCTCTCCTCTGCTCATCTCAGACTCTAACTTTTCTGCTTTGGGTGCAGCTTGCTTAGACATTTACTCAGGCAGGTCTTCTTTTGTAAGTAAAACCACTTCTTAATAAATTTCAGACTTTGTGGGGACTTTGTTGGGAAGTTAGGAGCAGAGCTCAGAGTCAGGATATCATATCAGTGGGTGATGTCATTGGAAGTCTCTAACTAGGCAAGTTATTGTCTATCTAAACTAACAATTTGACTAATATAGTGCATTGTACCATTTCTAAAATCATCTACAGTATAACTATGTGAGGAACAGACAACATTCCTTTTACAGTGTTTCAGAGGGTCAGATTAAAAAAAAAAACAGACGCCTGGAAAAAGCGTCAGTGTGACACGAAACGTCGGTGGTGTACGTGGGAGAGGGGTGCTGCTAATCCTTGTTTGAATAAGTTTTAATATCAAACAGTTTTATCTTAACCTAGCACTGTGGTCTTTTGCTTTAGTGACTGAGCTGTCCTTATTCATCTCTCTGCAGCATTTGATACCGAGGATCGTGAGGTGTTGCTGGAGCACCTGCGGCTATTCTGTGAACTGTCTGGAACAGTTCTCAGATGGTTTAAATCTTTAATCACAGGAAGGGTGCAGAGAGTGAAGTCAAGGGGGTTTCCTTGGCTCCTCATCCACTGCCATGTGGGGTTCCACAGGGCTCAATGCTTTCACCCATGTTGTTCATGTTGTATTTGCTGCCATTGGAAAATATTATTAGGTGGTAGGGGATGAGTTTTCACTGCTATGCAGATGATTCTCAGCTGTACATGTCCTTTGTACCTGAGCATAATGATGCTATCTTGGTCTTTAACAACTGCCTTTCTATGATTCAGGACCGGATGAGCGCCAGCTGGCTCAGGCTGAATCCAGATAAGACTGAGGTGTTGGTTGTGGACCCAGATCATCGGCCAGAGGGGAGGGCGGCTGGACAACCTTTAGGGCTCTGGCTCAGGGATAACCAACTGTTAACCTCTGACTGGGTACAGAATCTGGGCATTGTATTTGATGATGAATTGACACTGAAGTCTCAGGTGTCTACCATCATCAAGCCTTCATTTTACCATCTGAGGAACATCACTCAGATAAAGCACCTGGTCCAGCCTGATGATCTTCTGACATTGGTCTACGCCTTTCTGACCTCACGCCTTGATTACTGCAATGCCCTATACCTAGGGCTACCGGGGTGGACCTTCGCCATCTACAGTAGGTGCAGAATGCGGCTGCCAGGTTGTTGACTGGCTTGTTGATATCTTGCCATGTCACACCTGTACTCTGCAGCCTGCACTGGTCACCAGTGTGGTGGAGGATTACCTTCAAGGTCAGATTACTGACATATAAAGCCCTACATGGACAGGGACTGTGGTATCTGCAAGACCTCCTTTGTAACTGTCAGCAAAACAGCTCCACTGCACAGAGGTTGCATACGACAACCAAATGCTAATTAAGCAAACAAGAAGCCACACTCCTCATCCTGGATGTTAAAATTGAATAATTTATTAAATCAAAGCAAAAAAACGCTTAAAAAAATATTACACTGGAGCATACAGGACCATTCATTGTCCTGTATGGTCCAGTGGAGTATACTTTTTAAAGTGTTTTTTGCTTTGATTCAAGACCTCCTTTGTCCCTACCACCCCTTCCATCCTCTCTGCTCTGCTCTGCCAATGAGGGATTGCTAGAGATTCCCAGGGACCGTTTGACTACTTCTGGAGCTAGGTCATTTGCTTTTGCAACTCCGATCCTGTTGAATTCTCTCCCTCGTCAGATGAGAGTGCCCATCCGTGGAGACCTTTAAATTTGCCTTAAAATCTTATCAATTTGTCTTTGCATTTCCAAATACCTGAAGACCTGCTGATTTTAGTATCTGTTTTTATAAATAAGATATGTATTTATGTGTTTTTATGGATATTTTTATGGATGTATGTACACCGCTATGGTCTTTTTGGAATAGCATTTATAAATACATTTTGCTTTTCTTTGCTGCTCTATCTGTATACGGCAAATCCCTTAGATATGTTTTTTTTGTTACTCTTCTCTGAACCCTTTCCACCATATCAGTATCACATTTCAGATAGGGGGTTCCAAAAGGGGGACCCATAATCCAAATGAGGACTCATGTATGCTCAATTAAGGGGTAATATACATTATTCATTTCTGGAAACAAAAGAACATTTGATGGTTTTGACTAACCAGTTTGTGGTCTGTGTGATTTTCCTGCAATAGTCTGATGCTATCAATCTATTATTTATCATAATTTAAAGGTCATGCTCCCTTTCTACTGCCTTAATTGGTTTATTTCCAAGTGTATATGAATAACAGGGATTATTTCTGCCAAAGTTGAGTGCTGTGCCCTTATCATAATTAAAAATCCATCTATTTATGTATTACCCATTGCTCTATATTTTTCAAATCCCTCATTATATGATATTTTGTGGTGGAATCTACTTCTATACACAGTTCAGTATTGTCTGCAAATTTGGAGACACTGTTGGTATCTCCCTCATTCATATCACTTACAAGCAAACCAAATAGTTTGTGGTCCAAGACTGAACCCTGAGGGAACCTGCTACTGACTGATCCTTCTTCCAAGAGAAGCCCATTTATTCTGATCCTTTGTTTATGGTCTGTTAATGAGCCTTTGACCCACCTAACCAGACATGGACTTATGCCCATCTTCCTGATCTTGTCCAATAGTTCCTTATGTGGAACTTTATTAAAGGCCTTACCAAAGACTAGTATAACCACTAACATGGGAGTGCCATTATCGAGTCTTCTACTGATGTTTTCATAAAAAGTCACTAAATTGGTGGTGCAAGATAGACCATTCTTAAAGCCATGCTGGCAGCTACCAGTCAGACATCTTGTTCTTATTTCTAAGTCTAGATGTTCCTTTATCAGCTGTGCCATTGCTTTACAACATGGGAAATTAGACTGATTGAATTATACAGTTATCTACCTGTTCCCTAATCCCTTTTTTATGTTGGCATGCTTGCGCAGCCAACATCTTGCGGTAGTGCAGATTTGGAAGCGCGGTCACTGTTGGGCGAATGCAGGGCACACACCAGTAGGTGTGTCCCTCATTCCCCAATCAGCCTGCATGCCGGTGCCACACCATGCATACTAATGTGATGAGCACATCTAAGGAAAGGTGGCTGCACGCAGCAAAGCTCACAACAGCGGACCCTTCCTAGTGCTTCACCAGTTGCAACATGGCGCACCATGGCCACTAAACTGCCGACTTTGGGGGTGCCCAATCCCCCAGTCGGCTTCCTGCCCAAGTATGTGCCAACGGGGGAGCCCACTCCCCATCGGCAGAATGTGTCTCCCCGCTTTCATTGTTTGCTGATGGGGGTGCCCAATCCCTGTCACCATCCATCCCCCCCTTTCCCACTGTAATGTGCCAACAGTAGAGCCCACTCCCTGCTGGCATGATGTCCCCTCCTTCTTCTGTGCCAATGGGGGTGCCCAATCCCCCGTCGGCCACTGTATCCCCCATAAAAAAGAAACCACCTGTAAAAAAGAAAACCATCCACTATGGGTTTTCTTTCCACCTGTAAACAGAAAACGGTCCCTTGTAGTCTCCCTACCCACCACCTGCACACATCCACTGAGCACCCTGCCTCCCCACCCCCAACCCATACTTACCTCTGGAGCTTGGTGCGACAATCTTCAGTGGACTGGGAACATGTCTGCATCTTCAAAACTGACCACGAACTGAGGAAATGCCGGTAAGCTGTATAATGGAATAAACAGGGTTTTTTCAACTTTGATACATATCTCAGGCATTGTTTGGAATTTTTGCACCAAATTTTCAACATGGGGTTTTTGGGACCCCTCCTCATGAATTATGTCACTGTTATGATGTTAATCAGTCCTGAGAGGTGATTTCACAGTCACTGAACAGAATCACCTTTTGGGACCGATTAACACAAGGACAGTGGCAGTGTTCTTGAGGTGGGCTCTCAAAAATCCCATGTAGTAAATTTGGTGGAAAAAATCCAAAAAATGACTGTTTTATGAGCGTTGTTGAGCGGTTGCTATGCACGCTCATAACTTCTCGAATTTGCAATATTTTCGTGCTAGATTTTCAACATTGTCATTTTTCTACACCTCCTTGTGAACAGTACAGCTGTCATTTTTCACATCCTGGCCCGAAATGTGTTTCCACACTTCTGGTGCACAGTACCGTTGTCACTGTGGGAAATCAGCATTCAGGGCAGATTACAAAAATTACAGTGACACTGTTCATGAGCAGAGGTACTAAAATGTCTATGCTGAAAATTTGGTGATGATACTCCATAAAATGACTGTGTTACAAGCATGTGTTGCACAGTTTGCACGCACGCGCATAACATTGTGCATTTGTACTACTTTAACTCTGGATTTTCACCATTGGCATTTTTCCACACCTCTTGATGAACAGTACAGCTGTCATTTTACATATCCTGCCTGAAATGTGCTTTCGCACGTCCGGCGCAGAATAGCGCGGTCATTGTGGGAAATCACTTTTTGGGACAGTTTGAGGAAATGACAGTGACACTGTACATGAACAGAGGTGCTAAAATTCCTATGTTGAAAATTTGGTACCTATACTCCATAAAATGACTGTGTTACAAGTGTGCATTGCGCATTTCCCACGCACCCTTGTAACTTCACAAATTTGCAATATTTACATGACACATTTTCACCACTGCCATTTTTTTTACACCTCCTTATGAACAGTACAGCTGTTATTTTTCACATCCTGTCAAAAATGTGTTTCCACACTGCACTACCAAAGCCAATGACAGCGCAACAACATTCGGCATTGACAAATGCTTGTTATTAATAGGGATCACTGTATCCATCCTGTAATCTTCAAGCACCATATCAAACTCCATGGATCTATTTAATATAACCATTAATGGATAAGATAAAACAGAGGCCATTTCTCTCAAGAACCTGGGGTTGATATTATCCAGACTGGGGGGAAATATGTATCTTTATTATACTCAGAATAGAGAACACCTCTTCAGAGCTGAAATAAATAATAGTTGATAGGATGAAGTTATAGCCTCTGTTATTTAACTTTTTATCAGTGACCGAGCAGAAATATTCATTGAATGAGTTTGCTACCATAAGGTTATAATTAATCATGTTGTCATTTTCCTGTAATGGCCCTGTCTTTCCTATGCTGTTTTTATTTTTTATTAATGAATGAAAAAATGCTTTATTATTATCATTCCCATGAGCTATTTAAAATTCCACTTTTAGTTTTTCCCTCTTAATCATACTTTTAACTGTTCTTAATTCCAAGCTGTGTTTTTTTCTCAGATACTTCAGAGGGATCCTGTTTTAATCTAGAGAACACCCTTTCTTTCCTTTTAATTTGTTTCCTTACTGCTTGAGTGAGCTAAGTTGGTATTTTAATGTTGATAGTATACCTCTTTTTTGAGGAGACATATCTCTTTTTGAGATCTAGAATCTGCATTTTTTTTTACAATTTAAACTTTATTAATACATTTCCATTATAATGGGCAGTTACACAAATCGAGGTGATGAGACATAATTCTAGAACAGTAAAACTGCCCAGCCCAGCCCACCCTCCACCCCATCCCCACTCTTTACAGCAGCAAGTAAAATTAGGTCACCCTAACGTGCAGTGCATGGATCAATGGTAAGGGTGGGTAAAACCAAGGTGTGATATAAGTTCAGTGAGGTAACAAGAGTAAAGAATGAAGGGGGTCCCATATCTTGCTATATATCTAGTCTGTTATGAAGGCTAGCAATTGCCTTCTCTGTTTGAAGGTTGGCAATGATTTCATGCAACCATTCCTGGAAGGAAGGAACCGATTTTTCCTTCCAATGACGTAATATAAGTTTCTTAACAGCGAGTGCAACCATAGAAAAGTGTTATTTCCTAATTCTAGCGTTAACTAGGGACATGTCTCCTAGAAGACATACCTCAGGAATGAAGTACTCCTGTAGGCCCAGTAGGGGATCAAGAAACATCTTAATTGTATTCCATAGGGAAGAAACTTTGGGACAGGACCAGAACATGTAGAAGAGAGAACCCTCTTCTTGCGGGCACTTAGTACATGTACTAGAATTCAAGAAGCCCCATTTTTTTAATTTGATAGGGGTACAATACATGTTATGTAGAATGTGGTATTGCATGAGATGCAGCCTATCTTGGGAAACATACTTATGACAGGATCTCCATAGGGATTGCCAGTCCACCTGGTATTGAGGGAGGAGTGAATTCTAGAAACTGGTAGGTCCAAAGGTGTCCCCATACTTCTTTTAGTACAGCGCCTTGTATAGCTTGGATATTATGCCAGAAGAACCGGACAATTGGGAGAATTCAGGAATCGGAGCTGATACCTTCTGGGAGGGGGGAGAACTCCCCAGGGCTACAATTAGAAGATGTCTTAACTGCATAACTTTAAAATGAGCTGAGTCTGGAATACGGAACTTGTCGATAATTCCTCGTGAGGACAACCAGTGCCCTTCCCTGTCTACCAGGGAAAGCAGTTTTCCATTGCCTAGTTGAGGCAGCCAGTTTGAAGAAATCCACTTTCCGCTAAGAGTGAAAGATGGGGAGTTCCAAATGGACTGAGCTAAGTCAGTCTGAGGGGAGTAATGAAGAAATAAACTGTGTATATAATCTTAAAGAGGTACTTATTGTGGTGCAGTTAACCATCTTTACATGAGACAACTTGAGATAAAATAGGTTTGAGGGATCCAGGCATTTAGATTTAATTGCATCTAACTCAATCTTAAGCCACACTGGTTGTACCGCTTCAGGTCCTGGGGAGATCCATCTCAGACAATATGCCAGATGACTGGCCCAGTACTATAGCGCCATATGGGGAATCCTCAGCCCCCCCCCCAGATTTTGGGGCAGCTAGTTTATGGTAGGCCAACCGAGGATATTTTTCTGCCCAGATAAATCTGGTAAATATACTACGCAGTTTCTTAAACCAGCGTATGGGGATAAAAGAGTTGAGAAGAGATAATGGGTAATAAATTCTAGGAAATACATTCATCTTAAAGATGTTAATCCTACCCCATAATGATACAGGAAGTTTAGACCATCTGTCGAGGTCATGTATAATGACCTGTGAGAGATAATCCAGATTATCTTCGACCCACTTCGAAGGGTTACGGGATAGTTTTATACCCAGATATTGAATTACTCTAGGAGTCCAACCTAAACCTAAGGGGCAAATATCATCCTTAAATACCTTGTGATTTAGTGGGAAAAATAAGGATTTACTTGCATTTAACTTGTAGTTGAATAACGCACTGAACCTAGCTATTTCATTCAATAGGGGTGGTATTGAAGAGACCGGATGGGAGAGATATATCAGCAAATCATCTGCGTACGCTGTGAGTTTAATCTCATGATGCCCAACTCTGATACCTTGTATAGAGATGTTTTGGAGAATGTTTTGGATGAGGGGTTCCAGATATAGGTTAAACAAGAGAGGCAACAGGGGGCAACCCTGCCTGGTGCCTGAATGAAGTGAGAAATATCTGAGAAGGCCCCATTAGCTGATATTCTTGCTATAGGGGATTTATATAGTGCAGCAACCCAGAAGATGAATACCGGGGGAAAATTAAAGGCACTCAAAACCTTGAAGAGAAAACTCCAATTCTCCCGGTCAAATGCCTTCTCGGCATCCAAAGAGACCAAGCCTACAGGGAAATCAGCATCTCTGGAGGTCGAGAAGACATGGGATAATGTACGCAGGTGATCCCTCGAAAAGTGTCCCTTCATGAAACCTACCTGATTCATACCTATTAACTCGGGTAGCACCACGGATAACCTGTTAGCTAAAATCTTTGAGAGGATCTTGATATCCAGGTTTAGGAGAGATATAGGCCTGTAGCTCTGGATGAGCTCAAGGTCTTTATCAGGCTTAGGGAGGAGCACTATCAAGGCTTCAAAGAAATGGTGATCAACTTCTGACCCAGACAAAATGTGCTGGAATAAACTATTAAGTGTGGGCAATAGAAGATCCCAAAATGTTTTATAGAAAAGGGAGGAAAATTCAACTGGGCCAGGAGTTTTATCCGAGGGTAAAGCACTAATAACCTCAGAGATTTCCCCCTGAGTTATGGGAGAGACCTGACAGGCTATGTAATGTACTGGAAGGGAGGGTAGATGTGAGTCCGTCAGATACTTCTCCATGCTTTCTGGGCTGGAAGGGAGTTCCATGTCCCCGTAAAGTGATTTATAGTATACTGAAAACTCTTGAACTATCTCTGTGGGAGATGTTTTCAGGGATCCATCATCAGAAGCCCTAACTGAAGGGATAAATCTTATTGATTCTTGTTGTTTGATGCGAAGTGCCAGAAGGCATCCGGCTTTTTCGCCTTGGTTAGTAAACTAGCTTTAGTATATATGATAGCTAACTCCGCCTTTTCTCGGAGTAGTTCTAAATACTTATCTCTCAGCCCTAGGAGCCTCACCTTGTCCTCCTCCGAGGAGTTAACTGAACCATTGGATTCCAGAGCCCGAATTTGGGATAACAAGGACAGTAATTCTCTCTCCCTAATTCTTTTGTTAGCCACCAAGAGGCCAATGAGAACTCCTCTCATGTAAGCCTTGAAGGCCCCCCATATAATATCTGGCTTTGCACTATTTAAAGGGTTGGACAGAAAAAAGGCCTCAATGTGCTCCCTTATGGTATTGCAATAATTAGAATCTTTAAGCAATTGGTCATTGAGCTTCCAACGTGTTTCTCTCCTTGATACATCATGAATTGAGAGATCACACAGCACCAGAGAGTGATCGGAGACAGGGTCAGGTTGTATCGGCGAGGACTTAACCCCGGGCAGAAGAGTCTGAGAAATGAATATGTAGTCAATGCAGGACTGTGAACCATGTAGCAAAGACCTGAATGTGAACTCCTTGGAATCAGGATTTAAAACACGCCAGACATCACAGAGCCTGCATAGATCCACTAATTCTCTAAAGGCCCTCTGACCTGGGGAGATCCCTTCCCTGATACACCTCCCGACCTGTCAAGATTGGAATCTGCAACTTGGTTAAAGTCGCCCCCCAGAAAAATCCTTATGGGAAGGAAAGGCAGGATTGAATTTGTAAGTCTCATGAAGTACGCGGGGTCATCAGCGTTGGGACCATATATACTGCCCAGTAGCAGAGGTATTGACCAGAGAGTACCTATAACTAAAATGAACCTACCCTCGGGATCCCTGATAGTATGAGTTGGGATGAATGGTATACCCCTGTTTATGATGATCATAACCCCACAGCTATTTGAGGAGCCTTGCACCTCATTCACCGTCCCTACCTGTTGCCTCCTCACTTGTGAGGCTTCTGTTTCTAATAAGTGTGATTCCTGTAGGAAAGTAACCTGGGTACGTAAAAGACTTAAGTGTTTGAGAACCTGGTATTGTTTAGATTTTTTCCTGATCCCCTTGATGTTCCATGTTGCAAAAGTCACCTCTTTAGCCGTCTACTTAAGGATTCTGAGTGTACTAGAATCAGCCTTGTACTCAGGGTATGTAACCCGAGTAATCTAATCCCCCCATTGCTGCTGTAAGGTCCTCCCACCCTAGCCCCCCACAGAAAGCCCCAATTCAAACCTCTAGTACCTCCCACCCCCAACAAGAGCACGCACCCCCTCCCTCCCAACCCCCACACTGTCGCAAGCAACGCTTAGCACAGCATTGGATCTTATCCTCCCCTCCCACCCTCTGAATGTATTCCCTGCAAGTGCTCGCCCTTATAATTCAAAATACAAAGCAGTCAATAGGCTGCATTACTGAGGGCATAGAGTCAACGAGCGGTCTCGAGCTTCCAGGGCCTATTAACATCTGCTGGTGAATTCACTAATGAACAAGAGAGAGAGAAATAGAACTAGATGCCATAAATGTGAGTGTGAAAAAACATCACTCGAGTCCTGAGAGGGAAATGAAAAAAGCCTGTTCCCTGGAGGGAACTATTTCTTGAACCAGAACCAGAGCGAAAAATAACATGGAGGGGTGAGCCCATCATCAAGATAAAAACCTGAATAAACAAAGCTGGATGAGAAGTGAGATAAAATCCAAAGATGGGAAACCCGTGGGAAAAACTACCTAGGGGTTGTGTACCCCTAGCTCTGAGAAGCCCCCCTACAAAACCATCATGACTTAATAACAAAAGCAATCCCTCTCAAGGCTGGATGACCAGAATTGCATTAAACGGGTGAACCGTGCCCTCTTGTGGACATATCCTGATCCAGTCCACCATTCAAAGGTGCCCTGAAAGCCTGGAATCGCTCAAAAATCCGAGTTCCCATCCTCCAAGGACTAAATCAGAGGCATAACCCAAGACCTAGCCCTGTGTGTTTCCCCTGGATACTGAGTAAGCGATGTTATATCTGATACAGTCCAAAACAAACCCTGCAGGAGCCCCCCTTAGAACTCTCCCTGTAACACTATTCCCATTAACAGGCCTGGGCCTGTTAAAAGTAAGATTGAGCCTCTACTAGTAGTCCAGTTCTATTAGGAAGCATAAGTTGAGTGAAATCCGTCACTGGAAAGAACACTTTCCACACAAAGATCCGAACAACAGTTCGTTCTGAAGTTGCAGTGAGCCCCGAAGATCATGAGGCCCGCTCAGGTCATGCAAAACAGGTCTGGCAACGCTGACTTTAGGTTTAATAACACAGCATCAGGATCCTGGAAATTTAGCCATGAGCAATTTACAGAGACTTGTAATTTTGCTGGGTACCCCATCCTGAACTTTAATCCAGCCGCTATAATCTTGGATACAATCTGGTGGAAGGCTTTCCGTTTCAGTCGAACTGAACCAGGGATATCCTGAGCAATTCTCAGCTTCACCTTCTCCCATCTGACTTCTTGCAAGGCCTTGGCTTTCTGTAAAAAATGCTGCCTTTCCAGATAATTGAGAAAGCGACAAATGATGGGGTGAGGAGGTGCATCAGGTGGGGATTTTAGTGGCAAAGATCGGTGAGCCAGTTCTATTATGTAGTTTGGGAAAAAGGGAGAGAGGCCAGTGATTTTTTCTACCAACTTCTGAATAAAGACACCGGTATTCTGGCCTTCTTCCCCCTTGGGGAGCCCGAGGATTACCACATTATTTCTCTGACTACGGCCTTCCAGATCCTCGAGTTTTGCTTCTAATCTAGACAACCTCTGTTTCATTAGTAGGAGTTCAGGATCCATGCTTTTTCCAGCTTTCTCTCGATCAAAAATATTCGGGCAGTGTTGTCTGATACTATCGTGGAGACTTCTTCTATCTTTCTGGAGAGGGACTTCAGGTCGATTGCCATATCTTTCATCTCCTCCCAGAATGGTTTGAATTCCTCTAAAAATCTATTAAGTGTGAGGGGTTCTTGGTCCCCAGCTTGACACGCAGATTCAGGCTTGTCTGGGCCACTCGAGGCTCGGGATTTCTTCAAGGCCTTCTCGGCGGTGGTAGGGGGGGTATGTTTCAGTAGGGCTTTCTTCATGTAAGCCTCTATTTACCTCACAGGAACCCAGTACAGGAGCGCACACTGTTCGGGAGACAAGAAAACACTTGAGCAGAGGAATTAGATGAAATTTAATGATATTAAATAACGATTTTGTATTCAGAAGGCAGGAGCTTAGCGGAGGAGCATCTACTCAGCACTCTGCATCACGTGATCCTCCTAGAATCTGCATTTTTAAAAACTGCCATGATTCCTCAACAGGAAGACTGTTCATCCATTGTGTAGATGTATAGATCCCTTAGTCTCTATTCATAAGGCTTTTGATGCAACCCCTGCATTATTTTAGTTGCCCTCCTTTGGACTGCCTCTATCTTGTCTATGTCTTTTCCGAGTTGCAGTCTGCAGAACTGGATACAATATTGCAGGTGGGGGTCTCACAAGCGAGTGATATAGTGGCAACACTAAATCCCTCCTCCTGCTGGAGATAAGTCTTCGTATTCATGCCAGAATCACACTGGCCCTACCCACTGCCTCATCCTACTGCCTTGCCACTTTGAGATCATTAGATATGATAACACTATGGTCCCTTCCCTGTTTAGTGATTGTCAGTACCCCCTATCTTATACCCATTTCCTGGAATTCTATGTCCTAGGTGAATGATTTTGAAATTGTTGGCATTGAACTCTGACTGCCATGCTCTTGACTACTCCTAGAGTTTCCCATGGTACAAGTACATTCTCTCCACTCCCTCCTGAGTGTCCACCCTACAATAGTTTTTGGTGTCAATTGCAAAAAGGCATACTTTCCATTTCAATTTTTCTGCAATGTAACTTATGAAGACATTGAAGTGGACCAGTCCTAGTACTGAGACTTGTGGCACCAGGCTAGTCACTATCCCCTCATTAGAGTGATCGTTAACCACCACCCTCTGACAGCTATCCATTAAGCAATTCCTTACTCATTTTATAACTTTGGATCCTACCCATGGATTTTTCAATTTCATTATCAGTCTCTTGTTTGGCACAGAGTCAGAGGCCTTGTTAATATCCAGATAGGCCAGGTATACTGCCCTCCCTGATCTGTTTCTCTGGTCACCCAGTTAAAGATGTGTGTTGCATGACCCCTTCCCCTGGGAATTCATGCTACTTTTGATCTTGTAGCCCATTCATTTCTTGATGCCCTAATGTCTTTTGTTTTTACATGGTTTCCACTAATTTCCACACCACTAATGTGAGACTGACCAGTCTATAGTTGCTAACTTCCTCTTCGGCTGTTCCTATGGAGAGGGATCGCATATGCTGTATTCTTGTTCTACGAACCATGCCTGTTTCCAGTGAGCTGTTGAATAAGGAAGTCAGTGGGGCAGCTAACACCTCTCTGAGTTCCTTTAGTACCCTTGTGTGTATCCTGCCTGGTCCAATAACTTTGTTCACTCTCCGAACTGCAAATCTCTTCAGGACTCTTTCCTCTAAAAAATGACTTTTGCCCACCTCCCTCCCTCCCTCTCCCCATCCCTCCTGCTGCTCCCTGGTAGTCTTCCCTACCCCACTGTGAAGACTTCAAGAAAATGCATATTGAGGGTGTCAGAGACAAGAGCTCTAAGATCACAAGACACAGTTACCTTAATAATACCCATGTGTAAATGCACAAAAAAAACCCAAAAAGCACTCAAGTAAACTACCATTAAAATATGGAATGTTCTACCAGGTCATTTATGAAATATACAGAACTGTCACAATTTTAAATTCTCCTTAAACGAGTTACATATAAAAAAGAGACACTGTGTAAATGTGTTTAAATTTGTTAGCCTGGGATTTTAGCAACATGAAATAATTTTTGAATTATGGCTGTTTGTCTATATTGTTATTATATTCACTAGTATCCTGTTGTAGATAGGAACTTTAATAACTGTGTTAGAAATTTGCTTCATTGCCTTTTAATACAGACTTGTACTGTATGTGTACAGTTGGTGACTGTTATTTTGTAGATGTGTATTATGGCTATTGTAATGTACTCTTTTTATGATTTTACAATCCATGTCAAGTCTGTAAAAGTGCCTTGTGGTCCAATGATTCTCACCTGGGAAACACATTTCAAACAAGTACTGTAAATAAAACAAATGTTGGATTTTTCTTAATTTTGTTCTGCACAGTTTCCTGTGCCTCCCTCTTTCTCCTCACTATCTCTCACCTTTGGTTTCCTCTTCTCACTTACAGTATGTACCTGAAGAAAATCTTGTCCTCTTTTGCTACCCTTTTAGGTATCCTTTCCTCTGTCTGCATGTTTTCTCCCCTCACTGTCATTTTTGTTTCCCTTTGTTTAACTTGGAATACCTCCCTGTCTTCCTCCCTCTGCATTTCCTTATACCTCCTCAATGCCTCCCTTTTTTTGGTTATCACCTTGGTTATTTTCCTGGAGAAGCATAAGTGTCCATTTTTCCTTCTACTTTCCTGACTTCTTTCAAATTGAGGTTGTTTGCCTTAAGTATGCCCTCCTTAATTTCCCTACTGTGCCTCTACCCCTCACTAGCAATCCTGTCCAATTGCAGGCAACATCACCTCCTGCCATGCATATCAGCTCAATCAGGTGTGTCTACTGTTTCTATTTGTTGTTCAGTCACGAAGTCATGATGGAGAACCCCCCCCAAAAAAAAACAAATAGGCAAACAAACAGCTGTTGCTGAAAAACACATAGCTCTTGACCTCCTCTTCAACCCTGGGATTTCTCAGAAGTGGTACATAAACCGGGAGTCCCTCAGTCATAGATTTGTCAGCTGGCATATACAGTAACAAGGCAGTCATTGAGGAGTTCCATGGGAATGCAAAAATGCATGGGAAATGTAAGAGGGAGGGCACTGACACTGCTGTAAATGATGGCCCTTTACAATGGTTTGAGACTGCTCACACCTCCGACATGATGGTGTCTGGTCCTTTGCTTCAAGCTAAAGTAGATAAGCCATGAGGAATTTGACAACTCTGTGATGTCAGACAACAACACAGACCATTTTAGTGTTTAATCATATGAGGACTTCACAAGAGCTGCATCACAGAGACTCTAAGGAGATGACACTTAAGAGGCTGAGGAGGTGCCGGAGGAAACAGTGACTACAAAAGAAAAGAAAAACTTCCTTGCTAAAATATGGAGATTCACAGAACAAAAAGTCACCAGTAAGTACAGTTACTACCTGTATTATGAACTCAAAGCTTTTTGCTTTAAAATCTCTGTGAACAACATGCGGCAAGTAACAAACTCTTAGCTCTTCAAGCTGTCTGCCTAAGGTGAGCACCTTAACTGGTACATACATTTTCTACATGTTTTTTTTTTTTTTTTACTTTTGAGTGATTTTATTTTTGTAAAAACGTTTGGGCCCTGTTTAGCCTTTCTTAACTAACTAACAAACAAATAAAGAAACAGACAGAAAAATGAAATACTTTATTTACAGCATTACTTATTGCAGTCTCCTTATTTAACATAAATGTTTGGCACAATGTTATGTATTTATGATCAGATAGCCCTCTTAAATGCATACTTGTGGATGCACAGTAATTAAGAGTATGTGTTTAAGCAGGTTCACTGTACTACTTATACACTGCTATATTCAGTAGACAAAAATACTTCTTTAAAGAAATAATTTGTAAGGCACTATTTGTACCTTCTTGGATTTCTGGATCATATAGAAACTGAGCAAATAATTTCTATTATAAAAATTCAACTCTATCATTGTCTAATTTTGTTACATAAAATTCTCTATTCTCATTTTGCAACCCAAAAAATCTTCCCTGCTTTTGAAGAAATATCAGACTGTAATAACTTCTCCACTCCAAATACCTAAATGTGTTCAACCTAATCCTCTCACATCTTGGTCCACCCACACTGCACAGCTGTTCAAAACCCACCCAAATATTTGTTGCAGTGATGTTCCACTCCTGTGACAATCATTTATACCTATAGTGGTCATAACAGTCAGATGAGGCCTTTTTTACGGCATTGATTAGAAATAACACAGTGTAAAACTGCCATAACATTTATTACAAAACTACTTTTCATGGCAGGTGTATATTGGAATTAGTTTCAAGCATCTTTTTTTTTTTCCAGTTCTTTTTTGCTTTGGTCGCCAGCAGCCAGGAACTCCCTCAGAAGAGAACCACCTTGACTGGCTCCTACTACCCTGCCTGAATCCCTCTGACAAGAAAATCATGGAAAGACTCCTCTCCCACCATGGCACCAGAAAGAGGAGAGGATCCGAGAGAGCTGGTCAGGTGGGGATCGGTGGTGGGCATGTGTGCCACTACCTTGGGGTCCGCCATCTCCCTCCTGGCCACCTGGATTATTTCTCTTGTTCCCTGTGGTGCCCTGAGGATTCAGGGCATGCAGTGATTCCAGCATGCCAAGTCATGTATTCTCGCATAACTTCCATAGGCCTCTGCTCCCTCCTGTACCCTTCTCAAGTGGTCCTGGCTGCAAAGGCTCCAAGTCACCACTAGGTTCCCTGCTGCACCGGGAGCCATGGAATCCCTTCCCAGGAGAGGAGAGTTTACCAGCAGCTGCTCAATCCTGCTCCTCTCTCCCCCCCAGCTGACCCCCAATGACCCAAGCTCACTCCCAAACCTGGGTTGCCAGCATAGCACAAGCTGTGACATCCAGCGCCTCAACCCTCAGAGCCACTGGGTCATTTTCAAACATCTTAGTGGTGTGAGAGAAGAATGTGTTAAAAGACTAGGCTAATTATGTTTATGTATTATATCTAGGAGGCAGAGCCCAATGCCTACATAAGAGCTTAAGAAAGAAAGACATTTTAAACTTGAAGGCATACAGAGTGTCAATTGATATCATCTGTTCTGAAAGTCTTTTCCAAGTGCTCACCACTTTTTCTGTAAAGCAGTTCTTCATGATAATTACCTTTAATGTTCATCCTTTTAGTGATGTTGATTGCCTTTTTGCCTCTCTCCCTTGTGCATCGGAAAGATCTGTAAATCATTTAATGGAGTCATCCCTTTCATATATTTCCCCGATTGCATTTTACTGTTATGTTGTGCCATCTTTACTTGCATGTACCCCCTCCCTGAGTTGCAACAGGAAACACGACAATTTAGGTATCAATTTTCTTACCTAGTTAAGTATGTTTAAAATAATAATAAAAATAAATAACAACATATATATATATATATATATATATATATATATATATTTATGCAATAGGTGTGAGACCAAAAGCCATTGAATAAATCCATTTATTTCCACATATGTGGAATAAATCTAACCACCTAGATTTATCCCATATGTGGGATAAATGCAAACTGTCAATCAAAGCTTTTTGTTCACTTTTGACAAACAAATGTGAATAACTTTAAAACGAAAATGATAGCATAGTACTGTGAGTACGAAAATGTTCTGGACAAAAATATCTACAAAATGAGTGGTGTTTCATTTATAGATACCTTTTATTTTTTATAATTAGCAAAAACAGCAAAAATCCTATTTTCTTTTCACTTTTCAGACAAACAAATATAAATAACTTTAAATGAAAAATGATAACATGGTACTGTGAGCACGAAAATGTTCAGCATAAAAATATCTACAAAATGAGTGGTGTTTCATTCAGAGATACCTTTTAGTTTTTCAAAATTAGCAAAAACAACATAAAATTCATTTTCTTTTCACTTTTCGACAAACAAATGTGAATCACTTTAAAACTAAAAATGATAGCATGGTACTATGAGCACAAAATGTTCAGCATGAAAATATCTACAAAATGAGTGGCATTTCATTAATAAACACCTTTTAGTTTTTTTTTTATAATTAGCAAAAACAGCATAAAATTAAATTTTTGTTTCACTTTTTCATCAAACAAATGTGAATAACTTTAAAACAAAAAAGGTAGCATGATACTGTCACCATGACATTTGTTCAGCAAGAAGTTCTCTACAAAATGAGTGGTGTTTCATTTAATAGCAACCACCCCGCTAGGCGGACATACACCAGGAAAGTTAACCAAAAGTCCCAGAAAGTCCCAGAAATTACCATTTAAAAAAGAACATAAACAGTCAAAACCAAATGTTCCCACACTGATAAGAAGCATCCCTATTGCATAAATGAAAATATACAATAGTGAGCTGTCAGATAAATGATTTATTCTACTTGTACTGTTTGACCTCGGACACCTCACTCGTGGCTTACGCCACTCGTGAAGTTCCCCGAGGTCAAACAGCACTTGTGTAGATAAATCATTTATCTGACAGCTCACCATTGTATATCCCATATATATATATATATACACACACAAATATACATATATATATATATATGTGTGTATATATTCATGGTAATAAAAGTGCCCCTCGTGCCTGCCAAATTTCAGGTACATCCGTTGAACGGTGGCAAAGTTATTAAGGTGCAAAGTTTCACCTTTTAACCTTAAAAGTGCTACTCAACCCTAACTATGGTAACACTATGGTGCTACCATAATATATGTGTGTGTGTGTGTAACAAGTATTTGAATATTGTAATGATGTCACCCATGGATCTCCTCCTACTCAACTGAAAGAAGTCTTAAGTCTACCAGTTGGTCCCTATAGCCCACATTTTTTAAACATTCAACTACCTTTTGTCACTCTGTTCTGTACTCCTGTATATATTCTTCCTCAGATATGGAAACCAGAAGTACATACTTTAATTAAAATAGTGTCTGACAATTAGTCAAATAAAAAATAATAAGGTACCAACACTATGGAGGGTGGTAAGTTGTGAACACCAAGTCAGGGTGGATGAATTCTTTATGTAAACTAAGGATGTAATCAGATAATATTTTAGAAGGATGTACTGTAGGTGTCTAGTGAAGAAATACAGTACAGTAAAGTATTTTTTAATTTTTTTTATTTTATTAATTTCTAGGAGTACATACACCTTTGAACCAGTGGTTCTTTTACAAAGATGCCACATCAAGATAGTACAAACAGTTGACATGATACAGATGAAAAAAAAATTGGCAATGTGGAAGAAGAGGAAAGAAGACATTTCAATAACATTACAAGTGGGGTATCATGTAAAGGCACAAACTTGAAAGTACAAAACAAGTTAATAGTGCAGTTAGTAAAGTGGCTTTGTCAGCCTAAAATTGTGTGGGAAGAAAGATCTTAAAATGAAATTTGACAGACAGGTAATGAGGGGAAATGACAGAGGGAGATAGGGGTAGGGTGTGGGGTACTAGATGAAATGTGTAGTTCAAGGAGACACGAGGTTAGGGAGAGAGGAGGTGTGGGATAAGAATGAATGGAGTGAGTAGTCTGGTACAAGGGGAGAGGTGGGAGGAAGGTTATCCTGGTAGAAGGTGTAGAATAAGAAGCTGAAGGGGCTGGGGAAGATGAAGATGTGGGCCTTATATGGGGATAAAGGTAAGAAAAGCAGAAGGATAGCTTAGGGAGGGCAGTCATAGCTGCAAAGTGCTGTGAGGTGTTGGTGGAGTTTAAACTTTAAGGGGCCATGTTTTGATCTGACATTGATGTCTGAGGGGAGGCCATTAAGCCAGGTAGAAGCTGTAAACATAAATGCTTGCTGAGCCTTTGGTTGGGAGCCAGCATAAGAAGATGTTGAGTGGCTGGTGGTGTTAAGCCCAGGCTGATTTTTTTTTTGCAAGTAGACAGGTCTGGTAGTTGACCCTGCCCTTAAGGTGCAACCATTTGTTCACTTAATATACTGTAGGTTACATGCGTTGGTGTGCTTATGGGCTCCAGATACAAGTCATCAGGACTTATTAAGTGTGATGGTTATTCTCTTGAGGGTAGTATCGGTAGCAGATCCATATACGACTAGTCCATAGTTAATTATGGATACAATTGAGCTGGTTACTGCTAGTCAGAGGGCTTCAGATGGCAGACAATGATGGTGACAATAAAGAACCCCAATCCTTGAATTTATCACCTTAGAAATTAGGTTAATATGTGTGGTGTAAGACAGTAAGCTAAAGAGGGTTATTTCAAGATATTTAAATTCATGAAGTTGTTCTACAGGCTGAGTTTGGTTATTCGGTATTGTTAATTGGGCTGACTTATGCCTGTTGTGTAGCTAAGTAAAAAGAATTACCTTAGTTTTCTTGTATTTCATTAGCAATTTGTGTTGAGTGAACCAGGTCTCTACTGAATCGAGGTTAGATTGTAAATCTTTTGAAAGGAGGAGGGGATCAGACTGACTTGAAAAAAGAACATCATCTTTCCCATAAAGTACCATATTGTTGGTGCAGGCTTGAGGGAGATTGTTAAGAAAAAGACTGAAAACTAGGGGTCCAAGGATGGAGCCTTGAAGGGCCCCTGAGCTCACTGGATGGCTGTTGGTAAGGGTATAACAGAATGAGCATATACAGTACTGTATATTGGTTATGAAAGGTTAGTTTTTGTATGGTGGTGTCAGGATATGCAGTGTTGATATAGTCCAGTCTGCTTAAAGCATTGTACCACAAGCATTTTTGGTCACATAACTGTGTGGGTTAGAAGGCTGGGTTAGCTAATTAGAGTGCAGATATTTTATCACCTATTTCACAAGCTAAATTAACACAATTCCCAGACACATAAGACATTCAATGTTTCATTAATCATCTTCAGCCTGAAAGTGCATTAAATAGCTTAACACACAGCCTGTTATGTGACATTTCTCCAATGAATGCTGCAGTATGTAAAGACGTGTAAACCTGTCCTAATACTAATTTGCATAACACTAGGCAATTTATTTAAAATCTTATGTTCATTGCTATGTATTGTACTATAACCTACCAGGATGACCCACACGGTTATAACGATGTCAAAGTTTCCTATATGATAAATTGGATTAACAGAAATGTGATTACTTTGTGGCTCTGCAGAATTCTGCAAGACATACAGTAAGTGTCAGAAACTGTGATTATGGTATTTTTCCTGGCAGTCAGTACTGTACATTTGAGTTTTACATATCTGTCTCAGATTCAGACTCTGACTTATAGGATTTGTGCTAAGCACTTGCTATGAACCATATACGTCTTGGAGCCTGCAGTTTCTTTTGTAGTATAAACAAAGGAATTATGTTTTAAATGGATTAGTTTTGTGGAATAGGAAAATGAGATTTATATGTGAATAGCATGCAGAGTTTAAACTGGGTTACTCAACAATTGAGCAGTGATTTGTCTATATTACACAACTGAGTGATATACAAGAACTAAGAAAATTGTATTGTAGGACACCTGCATTGACTTTATGACAGAATTTAATCAATTTAATAGACACATTCTCTGGGAATAATTAGATTAGGCTGGGATAAACACCAGACTGTTACAGATTCTGATTTTACATCATACTGAGTCATGGACTCCTGTAAGAATAATACACAGGAGGAATTATCAAATTAATTGTGAACTAACTGGGGAGTTAAACAAGACCGTGTTTTATCCTGAAACATAGAAATACAGAAAAAGACAGACAGAAAAAGGCCAGTAAAATCAATCTAGTCGGTCCCAAGATTCCCTATTTGGAGACAATACCATTCTCTCTCCTCCCTCCAGATCTCACCTTTCACTCCCTCATTATTCCATGTAACGATTCCTTTGTATGAGTCCCACTTACTTTTGAACCCCCATTGTTTTTGCCTCCACAACTTTATCAGGAAGTTTGTTCCACCAACCCACCACCCTTTCCATAAAGTAATGATTCCAAATCTCCCTTTTTGAACTTCCCCCCTCCAGTTTGAAAACATGCCTCCTGGTTGATGTACTGTTTACTGATTTGAGCAAACTGGCTGCGTCCACTGTGCTGAACCCTTTCAAGAATTTGAAAGTATCTATTTTTGTTAACAAAAAGAAATGACCATAGGTTATATTAATGGGCTGTCAATCACTCCACAGGGATGTAATTTGGCATGGGGCACAGCTGACTGCCATATTGTCCCCAGGGGGGATTAGTTGACTGCTAGTCTAACTCCATGGCATACCTTATTGCTACTATTGTATAAAAAGTACTCTAAAAGATATGTTTAAGATGTGCAACTTTTTAATGTTTCCTCATTGAGAGGGAGGTTTTTAATAAAATAGTTCTTCCACCAGCTGTTTCTGAATGTTTGTTCAGAGTCACAGTTCATCATTTCAGTAATTCAGCTGTGCTAGAGGAAAGAATACTGACTGTAAGAATTTATATGCCATGGTGATCAGGCTGCACATAGCAGTGTGACAGAGGTAAGTAGTAAGACACATGTTGTTGGTACTTGTGTGAGAAACACATACACAGGTGCATTGAGAGGCAGAAGGCATTGATGCTGAGTGTTATCAGCACCTGGAAGTGCATTTATCACATAACTAACCACACCCTGATGTGACTTACTGTGCTTACAAAATGGAAACTGAGATGCCTTCAAAATACAAACAAAAAAACATTTTTTTTTCAACATTTCGAAACAGGCGTATTCTTTTGTTAAAAGTTACTATTAAAAATACTCTGTCCCTAAATGTCTATCATCTGTCTTTCAACACATTCAGTAGATGGAATGCTTGATTATCATGAAATGTAGGAATTCAGACTTCTGCAGAAGTTTACTGCTGGAATGTTCATCTATACTCACACAAGCACACACACCAGAAGACCTCAATAAAGCCATGGATTCAGTTTTATCTGGGCAGCATAAGCAGGAAAGACTGTGGACAGGTATGATAGAAAGGACTTTTTTGATGGTCAGGAAAGAAGCTCAAAAAAGTGAAGCTATAAGTAGTACTTCAGGGGTTATATTTTCAAAGGTTGATGTAGGGCTTGCTCGGAATTCAGGTTGCTTGGGGCCGGTTTTGAGAAGAAGGACTGAGCATCCATAGACAGCTCTCCCTCCTTGGGGAGAGGGGACAGTGTGTTACACTGTTTGCCTGACACCCTGACCATGGGTGCCCGCACATGCACACCACCAGGAATTGGGAGGGACCCCACTTCCAGGGTGTAGGTGTTCTCCATGGAAGTGGAGTGCATCTACCCCACCCATTGCATGTTTTTGGGTCCAGGCAGAAAACTGAGGAAAAACTGGAGCTGGCAGGTTCCATGATGACCCAGATGCATCCCCACCAGCTTCTTCGGCTTCTGGATTGTGCTTCAGGGGAGGGGAAAAAGGTGATGCTCCTTGCCCCCGGCCCTGCCACGAGAGGTAATCAGTGGGGCAACTATGGGATAGGTCTCATCGAGGATGGCCGGGGTCAAAGGGTCGGAGCCGCCTGCCAGCTCTGCAGAAGGTGGATAAAGTGTAAACAAAAAAAAAAGTGGAAGATGTCTGAAAGCTGTTACAGTTAAAAACAGAAATGATCAAATATTTTATCCATATTCAGTGCACTGCTGCTTTAAATAGCTGCTTTAGAAAGCCAGGTAACTGAAGAGTACTGCGCAACCTATCAAAAATCTCTTGGAGTCAGAATTTTTTGTACATTGTATTTTTCCTATTTTCACATCATCCACATACAGTAGTGATACTCAGCCTAGACAGGAATGAGGAGAATAATTATTTTATGATCATTACCACTCATGAGAACCATAGATACATAGAATATTTATTACAAAAAATAGCTAGGACAGTTGCAGCATTGCATGGAGGGAGAGCCAATAACGTAATGAGGATTTTTAAAAAAAATTGCAGATTGAGGGTCAGGGGACAGGGAAAACATCAGTATTGTTTGTTTTGTCTACACATTTCCCACTGGAGGTTCAAGTTAGATATGGGTGATATAGTTAAAAAATGTATTTGAGTTAACGGAGGGGGAATGGATTGAACATCCAGGATTACCCATGCTGCTCTTTCATCATGGATCAAGGGTACAGGGGAAAGCATTACCTTTTTTGCCTAAGAGAGGATATAGGGTCAAGTTTGGGTTTTAAATGATGGAGTCAGGTGGGGAAATGGACTGGCATGGAGCCTTCTGGAGTTTAGAAACATAGAAACATAGAAGTTGATGGCAGATAAGGACCACAAGGCTCATCCAGTCTTCCCATTTCTTTTTCTACGGCCTATCTATTCATATTTATATGTATTGCTCCCTTATGCCTATCCCATGCCTGTTTGAAGCCCTGCACTGTATTCATGTCCACCACTTCCTGAGGTAGGCCATTCCATGCATCCACCACCCTTTCTGTGAAAAAGAACTTCCTCACATTACCCCTTAATTGGCATCCCACTAGTCTCATGCTATGTCCTTTTTGTCCTGCTAATTTTCTGATATTGAAACATGTTAGACTCTTTCATCTTGTTAATGTTTCATCTAACTTTGGGGAGGACAGGAGGACTACTGAAGAGTGGAAATAAAAAATGGTTGGGAAAGGGTTTGGTGAATGAATGAATGAATGAATACTTTATTTTTAAAAAGCGCCTTTCCAAAACCAAGGTGCTTTTACAACAAATCAATACATACAATTAAAACAAAATCCTAAAATCAATCAATAAATATATTTAAAAATCTGAATATGCCAGACTAAACAAATATGTCTTTAGGGCTGACTTAAAATTTAGGACAGTCAGGTAATCTCTCACCCGATGAGGTAGAGAATTCCACAGGGTTGGGGCCATAAAACTAAATTATCTTGCCCCAGATGTCTTAAACGAGTCCTGGGAATCTCTAGCAATCCCTCATTGGTGGATCGGAGCCAACGGGAAGGACGGTATGGACGAAGGAGATCTTGCAGGTAACTAGAACCCTGATCATGTAGGGCCTTATAGGTCAGAAGACTGACCTTGAAGGTAATCAGCCACTGCATTGGAAGCCAGTGCAGTCCACGGAGGACAGGCATTATATGACTGGTCCTTGATGTACCAGTCAAAAGCCTGGCCACCGCATTCTGCACTAGCTGCAAGTGGCAGATATCTACCCCCAGTAGCCCTAGGTACAGTGCATTGCAGTAGTCCAAGCGTGAGGTAATGAAGGCATGCAACAACTTTTGAAGGTCATCAGCAGGAACCAGATGCTTCACTCGGGCTATATTCCTCAGATGGTAAAAGGAAGTTTTGACAACGGCTGACACCTGATGTTTAAGGGTCAGACAGTCATCAAATATAACACCCAAGTTCTGCACCCGGTCTGAGGTCGCCAACTGGGTCCCCCCAAGCCAAAGACCTGAAGGTGACCCAGTCAGTAAACTCACTGGTGGACATGGTATTATACATGGTAACATGTTAGTGAGGGGAGGCTTTATGTAATCACCACAAATTGAGTGGCTAAAATAGTAATTAATATATAGAATAACGGATAGGTGAGTTTGCATTGCATATAGAGTAATAAATCGGTGGGTGGGCGTAACCAGAATTTTACACACACCCGAAGTGTGGATACTACATTAAAGCATCCCACACTGAGGGTGTGTGTAAAATTCTGGTTTTACACACACTCACCCATGTTGTATTTTGTTTAATTACTGGTCCTCATTTTTTACACACACACGCATACACACATACACACTCACACACACACCCATTTGTTTTTTTCTTAACTTCTTTTTTTTTTTGAATTACAGTGTGAAGTGCAATTAGTCAGTTGCGGTCCATTGCCGATGAAACTGCTCTGTAAGAGCCCCACTCGAACGGTATGAATGGCAGGATCAATCAGATAGATTTCTAACATTATGAAGGCAGGATTAATCAGACAGATACTGAAAAATATTATAAAAAGGTACCTGGCATGACAGTGTGACTGTAAGGCAAAAGATGAGGGTGGTTGCTTGGTAACTGAGCAACGGAGCCACCATGTTGTCCAAGATGTTCAACTCACCCACACAGAGACCACGAGCCAATGAGCTGTGTGAAGCTAGCTTGATTGACAGGCAATGATTTTAAACACCTGGTTGTAATACAAAATATCAATGGGGGGGTTATAACTGGATTTTATAGTCTGGTTATCTAGACGTGAAAAATGAGGACCAGTAACTAATACCATGGAGAGGTTCCAATGTCCCCAGAACCTCGAGATGATATTAATCCCGTGTGACACACACTCACCAATCTGTTATTTATAATAATATATGGATCCAATTAAAAATACTCTCTGAGTTCTTTTTCAGCTATCTTGTGGTGATGGCCACCCAACCAGAGCAATGAGCACTCATTCTCTCACTCACTGTGTCAACCTGTGTCCTTCATCAGTGCCTCCTGTCATCAGCTTTGCTAGTTAGTTATATCTATTACTTGGTTTCCTGAGGTGAGTGACCACAGGATCAACTAGATAATATTTTAAATATACAAAAAATAAATAAATAAATAAAATCATACCGGTGAAACAGTGGCAGGAACAATTTGCTATTGCCAAGTGAGAGATGGACGCCATGTTTTTGAAACTGTTCTGCCCTCCCACAGAGAAAAAGCAGTCAGTCATAAAGTACTCTTTGAAGACTGGCAAGTCATGTCTCTAGTAAAGGTACTTGGCACCACTGCAACCAGCTCTATGGTGCCAGATCATGGCATGCTTGTGCTTTTGTGTTTATGTGATAATACTATCATTCATATCTTGGATCGATACCAGTTTGGTCTCTGAATGATAGTATGGGACTGTAACTTGTGTATTACAGGATTTTCAGGCACCTATTACGGGGTTATTTTTTTGGAAGATTTTGATGCTATTATTTTCAAAATCTACATGTTACGAACATAATAAACAAGTTATTGCTATCTAATCAGAAGCAAAATGCATTGCTACTACAAAACCATTTATTAGACTAACCAAAATGCTTTTCTACACAGAAGGTTTTGGGACCAACACTGGGCTCTTTTTCAGGCAAAATGAAAACAATAATTTTCTCAGAGCTAATACACTGCACAAGTTCTAATAATGAAAGCCCTTTTAACAAAAACAAAAACATTTAAAAGTGATTTGGTACGGCTTATGTGGTTGTGCAGAGGAGTCCATACTGATGAACCTTTGAGGATGGGTATAACAACACAAACATGACACACCAGGGAAATTTAGGTTATTTAGTAGTCAGGACACTCAAATAAGTCAGCACGACACTGACTCAGGAAGTTTTTTGTTTGCTTGTTTGTTGGTTTAAGCAAAAAAGTGTCTGCTACAGCAATGTAATGAAATAAAGTATATTTTTAACAAAGTTGTTAGAAGGGATAGAAAAATAGAAACATACAAAATGCTGGCAGAAAAAAGCATAGTGGCTCATAGAGTCTTCCCTTGCCTATCTAACTACTAGACTGAGCCTCTGTAGACTGTAACCCCTCCTGGTCTCCCCTTGCCCCACCATTTGTATCCAACCTAACTTTATTTATATTCCTGCCTCTCCTCTTTTGAATCATCCCACCATCTCAGCATGCACACCTTTGGTAAAAATGTACTTTATTATATGTTTTTTAACCCTCTCTCCTGCCAGTTTCATAGAGTTACCTCTGGAAGAAGCATTAGTGGCCACACTATTAATACAGTATGATGGAGGAATTTGAACTCATTTACATAGAAAGATAACATAGAAACATAAACTTTGATGGCAGATAGTGACCACTTGGCCCACCTAGTCTGCCCATTTTCCTACGTATTGAATAAGCAACAGATCCTAGTTAAGCAAAAGCCTACTTCTTCCTATCCCCCCATCAGAATTGCCTTATGTCCGTCCCACGCATTCTTAATTTCCCCACTGTTTTTGACCCCATGACCTCTTCAGGAAGGCTGTTTCATGCATCCACATCCACCACCCTCTCTGTGAAAAAATACTTCCTCACATTGCCCCTGAGCCGTCCCCCCTCTGTCTTCAGATTGTGTCCCCTTGTTCTTGCACATCTATTTTTTGAAAGATGCTACCCTCTTGGACTTTGTTGATTCCTTTGAGGTACTTGAAAGTTTCCATCATATCCCTCCTCTCCCTGCTTTCATCAAGGTTATACATTTTAAACTCCTTTAGTCTTTCTTTGTATGGCTTCTGTTGTAGACCCTGCACCATTTTAGTTGCCCTTCTCTGGACTGCCTCCATTCTGTCTTTGTCCTTGCAGAGATGGGATCTCCAGAACTGCATGCTGTACTCCAGACTGGGTATCACCAACTGTCTGTACAGAGGGATAGCAACTTTTTGTTTTCTACTAGTGATGCCTCTCCCTATACATCCCAGTATCCCCCAGCCATTCTTACTGCCTTCTCATACCACCCCACCACCATTTTGTACTCTTCCCCTGGGATTTTGTTTCCCAGGTGCATTACTTCGCACTTCTTTGTATTGAATCTAAGCTGCCATACTTTTGACCATTCATCCAACATTGCATAAGTCCCTTCTCATCCTTTTCACCCCCCCCTTGTGTATCAGCCCTGTTGCAGATCTTTGTGTCATCTGCAAAGAGGCATACTTTTCCTTCTGGTTCCTCTGCAATATCACTTATAAAGGCATTAAAAAGGACCAGACCCATTACTGAACCCTGTGGTACCCCACTAGTAACCCCCCTTTCTTTGGAGTGGACTCCATTAAGTACTACCCTCTGTGTCCTGTTGTCCAGCCAATCTTTTACCCAGGTTACCACCCTGGGACCCACTCCCAGACTGGCTAATTTGTTTATTAATCTTTTGTGTGGGACTGTGACAAATGCATGGCTAAAGTCTAGGTAGGCCAAGTCCACAGCCCCTCCCTGGTCTAGTACTTTGGTCACCTAGTCAACAAAATCTAGTAGATTCATCTGATATGACCTTTCCACTGTGAATCCATGCTGCCTTGGGTCCTGTGCCCCGCTGGCCTCTAGGTACTCAACAACTTTTTATTTCAGAAGTGATTTCATCATTTTCCCTACCACTGAGATCAAGCTAACAGGTCTGTAGTTTCCTGCTTCTGCTTTGCTCCCACTTTTTGAAGGGGAATAGCATCTGCCTCCTCCAGTCCTTAGGTACCACACCATCCTCCCATGATTTGTTAAAAAGGGTAGTCAGTGGTGTCACTAGTTTTCCCCTTAGTTCTTTTAGAAATCTGGGGTGAATCACCTCAGGCCCCATTGCTTTGTCCACCTTCAGTTTTAGGAGTTCTTTCAGAACCCTTCCTTTTGTGAAAGGACTGGTGTTGACCCCCCTCCTCCCAATCCAGAGTGCTTCTATTGATTGGATTAGGTACCTCCCTCTCCTCCTTTTCTGTGGATACTGAGCAGAAGTATTAATTCAGTATCCCTGCTTTTTCACTGTCCCTCTCTGCCCACCCATCCTCCCCTTTATTAAGCCTCACTATCCCTCTCTTGGTCTTTCTTCATTCCCTAATGTACCTATAAAATGTTTTATCCCCCTTCTTAACAGAGATGGCTATCTTTTCCTCAGTTTGGGCCTTTGCTATTCTGACTGCCTTCCCTGTTTCATTCTGCTTTAACTGGCACAGTTCTCTGTCCTGCCCCTTTTGTGTTTCCTTATACTTCCTGAATGCTGTGTTTTTCTCCCTAACCTTCCCCGCCACCTCTTTGAGAACCATAGTGTTTTTTTTTCTTTCATTTTGATTTGTTTATTTGCTTCAAACAAAGGCTTGTTGCTTCTATGGTGGCAGTTTTGATGTTTCCCAACTGTTCCCCCACCCCTCCTTCTTGCCTGTTGCTAGTGCTCTTCTGAGGCACTCTCCCATTTTGACAAAGTCAGCCCTCCTAAAGCCCAGTAACCTTTATTTTTTTATGGCTTGTCTCTGTGGCTGTGTTTATCATGAACCACACTGTTTGGTGATCACTTGTTCCCAGATGGCTACCCACTTCTAAATCTGAGATCCTGTCTCTGTCCCTGTTTGAGAGTATCAAGTCTAAGATTGTTTCCTCCTGAGTGGGTTCCACCACTAGCTGCTTGAGGCCTGCCCCCCTGTAGGGTATTGAGAAAGACCCTGCTCTTGGATGTGGCTGCAGCAAAGGTGCTCTGGTTAACATCTGGCATATTCAAGTGCCCCATCAACAATATCTCCCCTTTTTCTGCCATCCTACGGATGCCTCTCTCATTTCCTTGTCCATTTTGTACCCTTGAGATGGGGGTCTGTATACAACCCCTTGTGGACTGTGATGCCATTTCCAGTCTCCTGGGTGAGCCACAATGCCTCCTTTCCTCCCTGTTTACCATTTAGTTCCATTGGTTTGATCCCTTCCCTTAGATAGAGAGCTACTCCTCCTCATCTTCTACCCTCTCTGTCCTTCCAGTAGATTGTGTACCCTGGTATGTTGACATCCCAGTCATGGTTCTCTGTGTACCATGTTTCTGTGACTGCCACAATATTCAGGCATCCCTCTTCCATCAAGGTCACCAGTTCAAGGAGCTTGTTACATAGACTATGGGCATTGGTACTCATTACCCTCCACTTTTTTGATGGTCTTTCCCCTTTTGGCCCTATCCCTGTCCTTACTGCCTTTGCCTTTTTCTCCATTTACCCCTGCCCTTCTCCCTGTCAACTTCTTTATCTTGGTGTTTACCTCATTAATTATCCTGATTTTGTTTGGGGCCGGGGGGCTAGGATTTCCTTGCTCCTTTTCAGTGCCTCTCCCATCGGCTAGTTTAAATGTTTGCCAATGAAGCATTTAAATCTATCACCTGGGATCCTGGTTCCCCTCCTAGACAGATGCAGACCATCACACCAGTATAGGCCTGCATCCCTTCAGGTGGACCCCCAGTCCCCAATAAAGCCAAAACCCTGAGCTCTGCACCAGGTTTTCAACCATTAATTGAATCCTATGGTGTAGAGCACCCTAGACTCACCCATGCCAGACAGGCAGCACCTCTGAGAAGGTTACCATGCATGCTACTTGTCTAAGGCCCTTCCCCAGCTCCACAAACTCCTCCTGCACTGCTCTGATCCCTTTCCCAGCCAGGTCATTTGTTCCTAGGTGGACAATGACATCCAGCTCCCTGCCCCATGCAGCTGCTCCCATGATCCTGAGGGATTTGTTCCCTGTCCCTCCAAGCCATGAAGCCAGGCAGGCACCTTACCTCCCTGTCTGCCGTCCCCCAGTTCTTCCTTCCTAACAATGGAGTCCCCTACCAGAAGTTGTTTCCTTCCCCTCTGGGGTCCCATGCCACCCTCCTGTGGGTCTTCTTTGTGGAGATTCCCAGCATCCTCCTTGGTCTCCATTGTGGGTGCCTCCATAAAGGAACCACACTCTGCCAGAACTGTTTATGAATTGTGGAGAGGTTCAACTGGATGGATGAGCCTCTTTTCCACCACTCTCACCCCCGGAACCCACTGTGGTACAACCTCTCCTCTTTCTTGGCAACCTCTGAGGCAGCAGCAGTGGCCCAACTGGTCCCTGGGTGAGAGAGGAGGTCCCCGAAATCCTGGCCAACTCAGCCTGTAGATGAGCAACCTCCTTCCTCAGCCCAGAGGGGTGCCTGCAGATGGGACAACACTGCATCCTCCAGAATGTTTCCCAGAAAACTGCCACTCCACAGCCATTGCACTGCACCACTCCCATCATGTCTTATTTGTGGCCCCTCAACTGCTGTTTTGTATGCTTACTCTTTCCTCTCTGTTTATTTATTTTTATTTTATATATTTTTTTCTCCCTACTTTCCTACTGCCTCCATGCCCTTAAAACTCCTGCTCGTCCCATTCTGCAACAGGAAGTTCCTGTATTCCTCAGTAGTCTCCTTCTTACTTGCTCAGAGTCACACCTCCAGCAGCTGGGGGAGAATGGAGAGCTACTCTTTTCCTTCTAGGATGGTGAGTCTTTTATGCCTCTGTGATCACTCCCTTCCTGCTCCCAAACAGGAAGTTCTTGTTGCCAATCAAATTCTGTGCCTATAAAAGTAGAACTGGCTAAGGGTGGGGGTGTGGAGGGGAGGTAAGGCTATATAGTCCCAGTAGAGTAGTAAAGTTCTTATAATACCTATTTCCTTTTGCTGCTCTCTGCCAAAATCTATATAAGGCAGATTTAAATGCAAACACCTGGCTTCCTGCTGCCTAAGCCACTCCCTCTAATTCACAATTTCCTTCTTCATCTAGCTAACTGCACATATAACAATTCAGTTTACCCAACTCAGACAAACACACTAACTTTTGTTTTTGTTTGTTTGTTTGTTTTTACCCTAAATTGAAGGTCCCAGTAGTAGAAGTCTAGTTCTTAAGTCCCAGTAGAGTAGTAAAGTTCTTACAGCACCTCCTTCCTCTTGCTGTTCTCTGCCAAAAGCTATCTAGGGCAGATTTAAATACAAAAACCTGGCTTCCTGCTGCCTAAGCCACTCCCACTAATTCACAGTTTCCTTCTTCACCTAGCTACTGCACAGATAACAATTCACGTCACCCAACTCAAACAAATACTAACATACTAACATACTATTTGCCAGCAGATTAGGCCTTACGGTCTATCGAGTCTGCTCGAACCTAGATCCTTAGCTGGGTGCACTAACTCTTGTTTTTTTTTTGCTTTGTTTGTTTTTACCCAAATTTGAAGGTCCCAGCTGTAGAGTTCTAGTTTCCCTCATTTCTTCCTATCCAGGGTATTAATGTTCCAATCCTCCAGACTTTTCTATATGACATACTCTGCTGTCCCTGGTTGATTCGTCTTCACTACTCCCAGTCTGTCCCTCTCCTTCCTACAGATTTAGTGGATTATTGGTGCTTAGAAACATGTTTTCTATTAATTGTATGCCAAAAAATGTATTCCATTTTTAGGTTAACAGTTTTTTTAACTGAAAGGAAGTTCTGAGATTTGCACCGGGCCATTCATGGAAGCCAAAACCAGTCATGATTCTGAGGGGGTAAAGCAGTAATATTATTTGATGTTAAAGACCTAGGACAGTGATGTCAGTCACATTTTGTCAGATCCTTAAATTAGCCATATTGTGCAATGTCAGTGTATGTTAAGGTATTTCCACTGTATCTCAGTATTTAGCTTTATAAGTAAGTCACTACAAATATATGCTTTCCTAGTTGCTGTGCAAAATTAAGTGATTTTTACCATAGTTATTATATGGTGTTGTGACATCAGAGTGTATCACACAGTGTCAGTGGTAGTCACAGTGGGAGGCTTATTGTGTGATCTGAGGTGGAAAAAAATAGTAGCTTATTTCAACGTGTATTTAAAGAGCTACTGATGCCTTAGAGAAAACTTTGAAAAACATAGTGTTTAGGTACAATTCAGACTGTATTCCATATATATTTGACATATTTCTCTTCACCATCATTTATTACTAAGTAAATTTGTATGATTATATGATAGCTATCCCTCAGAGTTCCCTTAGAGTTTATCTGCCTCTATAACTTACCACCTACTTCAAGTCATAATCCTGTACTGTGATGTTACAATCTGTTGCCATGTGAGTAACTGGGATGTCACACGCAGTTCATTATGATATCAGGTAGGGGGAATGCATCAGGAATAGATAAACTCTTCAGGAGCAAAGGCCATGTTTTCATGCAAATGACCTCAGTGATAAATACTGGGGAGGAGGAATACAAAACTAATGTGAAATACAAGCTGAATTATGACTAAATATTGTGTTTTGTTAAAGCTCTGATGAAGGTGCCAGCTGCTCTTTATGAAACTGGACAGCATTATTAAATATAAAATACAGTACACAGAAACTTCAAATTTGTAATTATTCTTTGGGGAAAAAAACTACATTGTAAGAGTTCCAGTTAACACACACACACAAGAAAAAAAAGATAGAAAATGTGGCATTAGAGTTTACAACTCTTAGTCTCTACCCCAACCTCCCAAGCAGCAAAAGGAAAAACATTAGGGTTTTGGGTCTGTGGAGTCTTGGTAAATCAGTGGTGGGGTCCTCCTTGCATGAAGAAAGGACATCACATTTTACATTGTTTGTTCAGGTAAAAGTATGGGCATTAGGGTTTGCAACCCTAAGGAAGACCCCACCACTGATTTATCAAGACTCCAGAGACCCAAAACCCTATAGTTTTTCATTTTGCTGCTTGGGGGTGGGGGTGAGAGTGGGGATTTAGGGTTGGAAACCCAAATGCCACATTTCCCTACTTTTGTTTTTGTGTGTGTTAACTGGAACTATAACTGTGCATTAATGTATTTCTTGCAAATACGTTCTTTTCTTTTTGAGATAGTAGAATCATGTCCTCATTTAGGCAGATCAGATGTGCAGGATTCTTTGAGATCTGCCTGAAGGGAAGACTCCATCTGCCTGCAACTCTGACCCCAGTTATGCAAGTAATGCATGTGACTTTTTACACAACCAGAAAAATAAGGGCACTTTAGAAAAGAGGTTACCATACATTCTTCACTTACATAGATACATAGAAATCATTGACAGATAAGGACCACCAGGCCCATCCAGTCTGCCCATTTTATTGCTTGTAAAAGTGTCCCATGACCCTACATGGTCATTGGCTGTAGCTTTACATTCCCATCACTAGTGTTACTTTATTCCTGTCCCATGCATGTTTAAATCCTGCCGCAGTACATGCAGTCAAACCTTCACCAGTCCATCATGAGCTGCTTACTAATGCACTATAGTGTACTTTATTCAGTGTCAGTCCCTTTCCTGAAGTAAGACATCATCATCATCCCCTGCTAATCGGCCTACAATCCCCAGTCTCAGCAGCAGAGCTGGTATATAATGAACAATACTGTACAAAGTCAAATAAAATACAAAGGAATTATGTTGTATAAATGTATGAAAGCAGCTTACTTATCAGAGGTCTTATCAAATATCATGGTCTACACCTAATTCGGAGAGGTATAGAAGCACTTGTGCAGAAACTGGACATAGCCATCGACCATTTAAACTATACACTGAAGAGGGGATATGCTGCCTCTCTCCCAAAATTCCACCAAAACAGGGTTCACCAACTGGGTGAAGTAACAGATGTCAACACAAATAACCACTCAAAAATGGGACATGGCACCATAAAAGGGGGGACCAAATTAGGAAAGCTATGTTCACTAACACAAGGAGCCTATCAAATAAAATAGCTGACCTCACTGCTGTGAATAGTGAAGCTGATCTAGACTGGGTTGCCATCACTGAAACCTGGTTAAACAATAGCCACAACTGGGAAATGACTATCCCAGTATACTGTCTCTTCTGGAAGGACAGAACTGGGCAAAGTAGGGGTGGCTATGTATATAAATGATGGCATCAAAGCGACTGTAAACCAAAATGATGACACATAAACTGAGTCACTTTGGGTCACTCTGGAGGCCAGAAATGAAGCAGTAACTCAGGTAGGAGTGTTTTACTGACTGTGATAGGGTTAGGGGAAAACAAGGAAATACTGAAAACCATTCCCAAAATGAGTGACAAAGGGGAAATGATTGTGGTGGCGTACTTCAATTTACCCAATGTAAATTGGGGTACCCATACAGCAAGCTGAACCAGAAGCAAAGACTTTCTGGAGGCTCTGTGCATATCGGGCCTGAAGCAACTCATAAAGGACTCAACAAGAGGGGAGGTTGTCCTGGACCTTTTGCTAACAAATAAGAACAATGTCTTGGAAGTAGAGGTTGGAAGCCACTTCAGATCCAGCGACCACTGCGTGATGTGGTTTAATGTCAGGACAAAAAGGTGTGGACCCTATTTTTAATCTGTGCTGCTTTGAATTTCTGGCACTTTCTTCTCAGCTATCCTGATTGGCTACTTTGCCTGAACCAGGTTCCTGATTGGACTGCTTGACCACTCTGTTTCCATGTGATTGGAGCACCTGACTGCTCAGTCTCTGCGATCCCAAACTGAGAGATTTTTTTTCTTCTGCCTTCTAAACTTTGGACTCCCACCTGCTACTTCTTTCAGATGGGCTAAACATTTATTTATTTATTTATTTATTGAAATGTTTCACCAGGAAGGCACATTGAACAACAGGTTGCTCATCTCCCAGTGCAACCAGGGGGGAAGAATACTGGGCATCTACATACACAAGTACAAATTAGACAATACAATGAACAGAATTGTGCAGTAAGACAAATTTGAACTAACCGGCTATACAGAATTACAACAATGCACTGATTACAGTGTAAAGTGCTTAAACAGTAATTGGTCAGTTTATAGGTGCGAGATCAATAAATCATAAATGAAGTAGTAAATAAGTTAAGACTTTGAAGGAGAGGGGATCAGGAGAGAGGTGTTTGGGCAGCATTAGAATTGTGGGAAACAGGTACAGTTTGAGGAGAGGAAGTTTTGAAGTGCAGTGGAGAGGGAATGAAGGGATGATGTGTGCCAAATTTGTGGAGGGAGAGAATTCCAGATTTTGGGGAAGTTGAGTTTGAAAGCTGACTGACCTGCCAGCATGGAACAATGAGGGACAACAAGGGTACGTGAGTCAGAAGACCTTAGAGAATGAGCAGGAAGAGGAAGGGTAGAGAGGGAGAAGAATAGATATGGAGGTAGAGAACCTAGCCAGAATATACAGAGGAGTTTGGCACAGTGAGAGAGATGCTGTTTAGTAAGTGAAAGGAAGGAGAAATGAGTGATAGAGATCACAGTGGTGAGTACAGTGGTGAGTACACATAGGAGAGTCAATGGAAAAAAAAGCAAAAAGAATTGAAAAGGGGGTCCAATCTGGATAAGGTGGATTTGGGAGCAGCACTGCAGACTACACGACAGTAGTAATATCTCTGAAAATTTTCTCCCACCCACCTTCCCACCGGCCCGACACTTAAATGATCTGGCTGTACTGAAGCTCCCCACCCGGTGCCTCTCTTAAAACTGTCTTGCCCATTTTTATCTTACCTCATTAAACTCTACTGATCCAGCAAAATCGACTGCAACCCATTTTTTTTGGGTCACCACTCTTCAAGTAACGTACAATAATGAACACATATCTGACCCTCCTTGTGATGGCCTTTCTGACTAGCCTACTGCTGGCAACTGACATTTGTGCCTCGATACTTGCTGTAGATCAACATAACCTACACCCCTTCTCTACTCCACACAAACCCACTGACACTGCATGCATCATGACCAGACCATGATATGAGCTCAGCCCTCATTGCTATATTGTATAACTATGAACGTCATTTGTTTGGCCTATTTATACACTCCATTTCTCTTCTGACTCCACATTGGCTCCCTCCTATCCATCCTCTCCTTTCCCTCATACTCCTCTCTGGAGATGTAGAAGGCAACCCAGGTCCCGCAAACACCCATATCAACTGCATTGACACAACCTTGGCAAGAACACCCAGCCTCAAAGATTCACCCAGATGAATATCTGTATCCTCCCATCTAAGAAATATAAAATCACACATGCCCCCACAATGCAAAGCATCATGGGCTGCATATGCAAATCACCACAGAATATTATTTTGGCTCAACTTTAAGTAGAAATGCATGGTGTCAAAAGGCCTCTCACACAGTTTGCAAAGGATGCCAACAGAAGACATAGACACGTGTGTCATCCTACCAGGACTCATCAGTATGCCTCATCTGTTTGACAGCCCAGTGGAATGAACCAGCTACCCTAAGATGGTCTATCTGGGTCATGTTGTGGTGAACCCAATTAAAACAAAAAAAAAATTAAAAGACAAAGAACCTCTGTGCATAGCACTAGAGTAATAGTTACAAAGAGGGCATTTGGCTGGGAAGCCAATTTTCAAAGAAATACAAAATCACACATGCCCCCACAATGCAAAGCATCATGGGCTGCATAGGCAAATCACCACAGAATATTATGCTATTTTAACTTTAAACAGAAGTGCATGGTGCCAAAAGGTCTCTCACACAGTTTGCAAAGGATGCCAACAGAAGACATAGACACATGTGCTCAGAGGTTCTTTGTCTCCCATCTAAGTTCCATGAGCTTGAGGCATGGGTATCCCTGTACAAGCCACAGGTGTTGGGTCTCTCAAAGGCATAGTTTAAACCATATCACTCTGACTCCTCTTTCCAACTCCATGGCTAATTCCTCCTATGTCTAGCCAGACCAGGAAGAAAGAAGGGTGGGGGGCATGGCACTGTATGTACAAGACCACATCACTGCTACCACCATCAGCTGCTAAACCCCCACCTCCATGAGTGAGAGGTTCATCACTGAGATAACACTGGCTGCGTCTAAAAATCTGTATCTAGGTTGCCATTATAACCCACCTTCGGAAGGCACCCCAGACCTCTCCAACTTCTTAGATGGTTTAGGGTGCATCGGACCCTTATGTGATACTGTTGTTCTCTGAGAATTCAACAGTAACTGTTTAGGTGCCAGCAAACCAGACTTTACAAGCCTACTGAACATATTAAATCTGGAGCAAGTTATCTCCTACCCTACTAGACACAATGCTTATTCAGTAAACCACTCCCTCCTCGATTGGATCACCACGAATCGGGTAAACTTGTTCCTCCAAGCAGGCACAATGTCTGGTTCTATCAGCTACCATACCCCAACATACATCATTCTGGCCACCAAACTAAAATGACCTCCTTCAAACTCCTGTCTTTCAGAAAATTTAGCTGCCTGGATCCTGCATCAGTCCTCAGTGAGGTTAGGGCCATAAATTTGTCTGCCCTTTAATTACAGAACAATGTTACCTCTGTGGTCACCTTCCTTATTGTGGCCCTCCAGCATATACAAAACAAACATTTTCTACTTACAACCAGAAGGGTTAGGAGGGGCTGCACCTGCTGGCTATGAAGAGAATTGTTGGTACAAATGAAAGACAGGGATAGCAAGTGGAAGGTGTACAAGGCATCCCCCTCCTCCCAGCTCTGGAATGCCAATAGATGACTTCACAATACCTGCAAACAATCTGCCAAGTCACTTAAACATGATTATTACCTCAACCAATAAAGTAACAACCTAGGCAACCCTTGTAGTTTTTGAGCCACCATTGGGTTGCTCCTAAACCTCAAGACCAACAGACAAATAACTCAACTAGCATCCCCCTCTGGCCTCATCTCTGATCCTGCTAAGACTGCAGACACTTTAAATGCAGAATTCACTGACCCATCTTCCTATCTCATTATACTCCCCTTCTTGCCTCCCCCAGACTAAAACCACAAACTAAACCACTATCCCTTCTCTTCAAGCACCTCCTTACCCCCTTTTCCATTTAAGGGCAATTGGGCAAAATTCCTCTGTCAAACTTCTGAAGTCTCTCCTGGCCAAAGTAGCCCTGGCAGTGATGGACTGTACCCTGCATTTCTAAAACATGTCTCCCCAGCCATCCTAAAACCCATCACTTTCATTTTCAATCTTACCCTTTCTACATCCACAGTGCTGATCTCCTGCAAGTATGCACATGTGGTACCAATTTTCAAAACTGGTGCTCCCCTCTCTGCTCAAAATTACAGACCGATCTCCCTCCTCCCGCATCTAAATAAAATGCTGGAAAAAAATGTGCACTTCAAGCTATCTGAACACCTAGATAAATATAACCTCCTATGTCCCCTCCAGCAAGGTTTCCTCAAGCACCACAATACCTCCTCTGTTTTTGCCCTTTTCTGTGACCACATTTTAAGAAATATGGATATGGGCAAAGCCACAGGTGCTGTTTTTGTGGATTTATCAAAGGCTTTTGACCTTGTTGACCACCACCATCTCCAGTCCACATTTCTTCTTTTTGGTTGTTATCTGGGCACTGTTGCTTGGTTCCTTAACTATCTCTCAAACAGATCTCAATCTATCATTATTGGTAAAGATTCCTCTACTGCCCTACCTGTGCACACTGGAGTCCACCAGGGTTCTATCCTTGGACCCTTACTCTTTTACATGTCTGTTTGCACTCCCCATGGAAAGTCTTGACTATAAGGCATTCCTCTACATGGACAACCTATTGCTCTAACACAGTGATAAATCTCTTGAATCTATCTCCTCCACCCTAACACAAGGGCTCAGCCCATCAGTGGCTCATCTCCAGCAAACTTCTAGTCAACAAGAAGAAGACTAAATCCATGCTCTTTGGCTCTAAACTATTCCTTGCCAAGGTCACCAAAGCCAACTCCTCCCTCTCTGTACTCACACCAGCAGGCCCACCCCTCGAAAATGTCCCCTCATTCAAATATCTAGCTGTCACCCTTGAGCCATCCATTACTTTCTATGAGCATATTAACAACACTGTGCAGAGAATCCACCAGAGGCTAGGTGTTGCCTACTGACTCAGTCTTCTTCTGTCTGCTGAAGAACGCCTTGCCATTGCTCCAGGGAACCTATTACCCCTCATAGACTACTGCTCCCCTGTCTTGTCCATCATGTCCTCTTCACTACACTCATGACTAAACACTATATACAATTCCACATGTTGCTTTGTCCTCCAAGCTGCCTACTTTACCCATCACTGTACACTTTGCCAATCCGTAGGGTGGCTCCCTCTACAGGGTCACCTTGACTATGCCATGGGCTGCTTGGTGGACAGTTCACTCAGAAATGACCACCTGTCCCCTTCTCATTGCTTATAACAAGTATGGTGGTCTCAAGGAACATCAGGGCATCCTCTGTCCCTCTGCTGGAAATACTGCATGACTTCACTGCCATGGGCAGTAAAGCTTTCTCTGTCTCTGCCCCCTCCCGGTGGAACAATCTCCCTTCAACCATCCACTCATCCCCCTACCATCTGTCTTTCAAAATAAATCTCAGAGACTGGCTCCTGACTGTATCCACTTGTCACTATTTTCCTCAACAACAGTAGGGCCCACTAAACACCCATACCCTACTATGTATAGGATCTATGCTTACCCCCCACCCCTCATTTTCTCACCCTCTGCCTGCTTATGCCCTAGCTCCCAAATATCCTATTGCACTGTGCACTTTTTGCTGTGATCCCTAAGCAATACAAGAAAGTTTGACTATGTAGCCCACAATGCCAATTGTGGCTGGGAACTTGATGTTAACTTAAAAATGCCTCATATAATAACATGTAACTACTCTTTCTGTTACTACATTGTTTTTATTCACATGTCCTCGCACTTTGTTATAGTCACATTTACTTACTTTTTTTTTATATACTTGTCATTTACCATTATGTTTCTGTAACCAGCTATCAATGTGTGTTAATGATGAGTATGCTATGATGCAGGCAGATAATTACTGCACTCGAATACATGTATTATTGATACTGTCAAACTTTTTATACATACATTTGAGAAGTATTTTCGGTTTCATCACCTATTGTGGGGCATGTTAATCCCCTGCTCCTGTTTTATTGTTCCTATCTCATGTTAATTGCCACCTTGTGGCCTGGGTCATAGAAATGGTCCTTTGGGTCAGCTCACTTACCCAGTTACCAAAGACATAAACAAATAAATAAATTAAACTAAGCCCTCATAAACTAAAATCATGGACTTTAGATTTGCAGACTTTAAAAAATGAAGGAAGTCCTCAAACAGAGACTTACAAATATTGTACGGGGGAGGGTGTTGAAGACTACTGGTACATCTCAAAATGGGGCTCTACAATGCCAGTTCGACAACACTTTTGTCGACTGCCATCACAGTGACAGGATTTATGTCGACTGCAAGTTGCAGTTGACATAAAGCCTGATTGTCTCCTGGTCTGTTTTTTCATCAGGGGGCTTTGCCCCCCAATCCTTCCATGGGGGAGCTCTGCTGCTTACCCCCCCCATACTATAGTTTATCAACTGTGAGTAGAAGTTGATTCAGGAAGGGTGTGCAGGACTGGGAGACAGTGTACCCCTGTGTCAGGTGCACCAACACAGTGACCTGTTGGCTAACTGTCAGTTTCGTCAACAGGGTATAGGTCACTGTGTTGGTGTCGCTAATCAAGGCACATACCTCAAGAGGACTATACTACATACTGCTAACCACTGCATTATAAGGGTGAGTAAAGCAAAAAGGAAAAGGACACCACTCTGGTTCTCTAAGGAGGTAACATCCAAAGCCAGAGAGAAAAGGGCTGCTTTCAGGAATACAAAAAGAAACTGATCTGACAAGGACATGGAAGAGTACAAAGTCAAACAAAGGGAAGCAAAAAACAAACAAACAGTGAAGGTAACAACAGAGGAGAGGATAGCCAAATAAGTCAAAAAGAGGGGCAACACCTTCTACAGATACATAAGTAAAAAGAGATGGAAAACAGGGGGTATTGTTAGACTTATAAAGGAAGATGGAGGGGACACCGAGGATGACAAGGACAAAGCAGAGCTCCTAAACAGATATATCTCTTCAGTATTCACCAAGGAGCAGGATGGCTGTGGACCAACCATTGCAGAAGGCAATAAAGGAAGCAACAGAGTATACTAAGGTTCTTTTACAGAGGAAGAATTCTATAATGAACTTGAGAAAATAAATGTAAATAAGGCCATGGGACCAGATGAAATACATCCTAGGTTACTAAGGGAACTGAGGGAAGAATTGGCAGCTCCACTGGCTGACCTCTTTAGACCAGCTTACCATTTGAATTGGGTGAGGTCCCATAAGATTGGAAAAAAGCCACAGTTATTCATCTACACAAAAGTGGGAGCAAGGAGAGTGCAAGCAACTACAGACCGGTAAGACTCACCTTAATTTTGGGTAAAATAATGGAAACCATTCTCAAGGAGAGGATGTGATCCTTTCTCAAGGACAATGGCAAATTAGACACAAGACAGCATAGATTTTCAGCAGAAAAGTCATGCTAAACTAATCTATTTGACTTTTTCAACTAAGTGCCAAAAATAGTAGACCAGGGAGGTGCTGTGGATGTAGTGTATCTAGATTTCAGCAAGGCCTTTGACTCAGTCCCACACTGAAGGCTACTAAACAAGTTGGACAGCATGGGATTAGGGCATAAAGTGGTAAACTGGGTACAGAGCTGGCTTACTGGAAGGACCCAGAGGGTACTATTGAATGGCTCAGTTTCAGAGGAAAGAGGTGCAACTAGTAGAGTGCTGCAGGGTTCAGTACTTGGACCAGTCCTATTCAATGTTTTTATCAGTGACACTTCTGATGGACTGGAGCGTAAGGTGAGTTTGTTCGCAGATGACACAAAAATAGGAAACAAGCTAGACACTCCAGGTGGAGTGGAGAAGATGTAGGCTGACCTTATGTCCCTGGAAATGTGGTCAAAAACTTGGTAATTGAATTTTAATGTTGAAAGGTGCAAGATCATGCACACTGGAAATACTAACCCAGGAGAGGGTTACTACCGAGGAGGAGAAAAACTGGAATACTCAAAACATGAAAGAGTTATGGGAGTGTTTATAACAGGCAGGCTGAAAATGTCCAAGCAAAGTGAGAAAGCACCATTGTGAGCAAATGGTATGTTGGGATACATAGGCAGGGGGGATTACCAGCAGAAAAAGAGATGTCATCTTGCCACTCCATAGATCACTGGTGAGGTCACACCTGGAGTACAGTGTCCAATTCTGGAGACTGCACCTTAAAAAAGACATTAACATATTAGAAACAGTGCAGAGGAGAGCTACAAAAATGATACACAGATTGCATAACAAATCTTATGATGAGCATCTGTGTGACTTTATTACGTACTCCCTGGAAAAGCAGAGAGAGAGGGAAGACATGATCGAGACATTACAATTCCTAAAAGGGATAAACAACGTACATGTTTAGGACCTATTCCACATCAAAAATCACTTTAGAACTAGGGGGCAAAACATGAAGCTAGAGGGGAGCAGATTCAGAGGAAACACACACAAATTCTTCTCTACTGACAGAGTAGTAGATGCATGAAACTACCTACAACAGGAGGTGGCAGTGGCGAAAACAGTGGAAACTTTCAAAAATGCATGGGATAGACACAAGGATTCCATAACACTGAATAGCAGGTAAGGGAAGGGGGTAGACTTATGGGCAGACTAGATAGGCCGTATGGTCCCCTTCTGCAGTCACTTTCTATGTTTCTACGTTAGATGAAAGTTTCCCTTTTCCTTACTGCACTGATGCAACTATTTGCTATTGCTTGTGATTTTTTTATTAATCCTTTAAAAGATCAATAATTTTATTATAGGTTATAAACGTATGTAGAACCTCCCCTTCCCATGAAAATGCTACAGAAAGTCTGTGCTTACAGGTGTTCACTTTTAGTCCCAGGAAGGAAAAGGACCCACATCTTATTATAAATAATTAATACAGAATAATGAATGTGGGGTTGTGTGATACAGTATGCAATTTTATGTCACAAACTCTAGAAGTGTATTGTCACATACAACTCAAAAGCAAGGCTAAAGTGATTTGTGAGGCAAAATACATGAAGGCTGTATATAAACACAAGTGATCACACAGTCACCAATAAATATTTTCATAACATAAGTTAAGGTCTGACATTAATCAGACATAGACTAGAAATATATACGTTCTATATTTAAAAATAGTGAGGGGGGAAGCTCAAGTAAGCTGACACTGTCTTAACAGTTTTCAACAAGTGTAACACTAATGCAGGTGATTAATCAGCTGTGACATTCTTTCTATGAACCTAGTGTGACTTTACACCATGGTAATACAGACACTGTCTCTTCTGGTGTGACATACTACCAGACTGATTCAGAGACTATAAGGTCTGATTGCTGGTTGATATCACACTCTACAGTTATCTCACATAGTCTCAGTGAGATGATGCAGTCAAAATTATGCATATACCATGGTGTAGCATTTTATTTCTTAAACTAATTTTCAATTTAACCCTTGCTGTGCCACGAACTGACATATCAGTCCAGAATTACTATGCATTCTAATTCTGTTGGTAGCCTAAGGGTTAAGCAATCCTTGAAACTTGCTTTAGCAGTTTTAATTAGATTTGCTGTGATTGTATTAAGGAAGACACATACCTGTATCAAAAAACAATTATTGCATTTTGCCTTTTTACTGTGAAATGTAATCCATGCATACACTTAGAACTGGTACTATGGCATTTAAAATGTATTTTTCTGGTAATTCTTGAAATGTTGGGTATAGAAAGTAATCTTTTACAGTCACCATGATTACTAAATTTATTATTAAAACAAATTACTGCTTTGTAAACACTTTAGTGCTTACTTAGAATTTACTCTCCAGTTTGTTCTTGTAATGATTGTCAAATAACATTTTATACCAGTGCTAAAATAGATAATAGATATGTTTTATATTTATGCAGAATTTGGCTGAATGTTATATGGAAAAAAAGGATCATCAGTTAGTTTGGGGCTGCAAATAAAGGAAAAACCTTTTAGCCTAATAATGCATCTAGCTACTCTAAAAAAAGTATCAGCAAAAAGTGTACCCAATTGTCTTGATACTGTGTTTATCACCACTTATACTTGGTGTTGCAACAAAGACAGTTTTGCAACAAATTAAAATGTGCTCAAGACAAAATAATTGTTGGCAGAATGGATTTATTTATGCTTAATAAGATATATGAAAATGATAAGGGGGCATTTTTGGTGTTGTGCTGTTTATGAGCTATATGATACTGCACTATGGATTTGGGTCTTCTTTTCTTGCAATTTAAATAATTTTAACTTTTTTTATAAATGTTTAAGTAAAATGTTTACACATTTGAGGGCTTAGTGATACAAAAAAAGTTGCATGACACTGTTCTCAAACAATAGGTTGCAAATAATTGATGGACTTTATCATTCTGCATGGCAAATATTAACATGAAATAGGGTAAAGTAGTAATCTGGATGGTGCATGCACAATAGCAGACATTTATTTCATTCTAAATTTTTAATTTTTTTAATGCAGATATTCAGATATTTAAAAATTTGCTTCTGGTAGAAAGTTTATGGTATCGGGTAAAAACAGCGCACCAGAAAGAGTGCTGCAGGAATCACGCTGTGTGAATCATGAAAGGCTTTAGAGTGAAAGGGGTAGAAAATAGTGGTAAGGAATTACCGCTACCCCTGTCGCTCTGCTCTTCAACTGGAAGGGATCAAGTTGCCATGAGCTGGGGTGCCTGGCCAATCTGCTCCAGTAGTACAGTGGCTAGGTCACCAGTATGTGGAGAAGCAGAAGACCTGGGACCATGGTTCAGTTCCAGCTAGGTCTCCTCCTCATGAAACATTTTTTTTTTAAATAAGAACTTTCCCCCTCCTGATTTTCTTCTCATCCCCTAAGACCATGACCCCACAGAGTTGATTATTTCATGTCCGGGGTGTATGGGGGGCTAAGCCCTCCATGTCATGGGGGCTTGGAGGGTGGAGCCCCCCTCAAAAACAAAGAAGTTCCATTGTTTTCTATGGGCTTTGCATTTTCTGTTGGGTTGCTCTTGTACACAATGTTGTTTGGGAGGCAGCTGTTTTCCTTGTGTCATTTATTGCCACACGGTTTTTGATTGTGATGACATGACCCCGTGTCAAAGTTTACAGGTTCATGTTATCTGGATGGATCCTGCTTGGAATGCTCTTTGTCTTGCGCTGAATTCATTACAGTTCTCCCTCACTATAATGAGCACAATGGGAGCCATAATGAGTGGCCAATGTACTGTAGCTCCCTGTTCATTACATGCTGATACTGAAAATACAGGCAGATGTGTCAGTGTCAGCACCACCTCAACTCTTATCAGCAGCTCCGATCACCCACATCTACACCTAGTTCTATGAATTTCACAAACTGAGCTGCAGGGCCAGATTAACAACTTTTGTGGCCATGGGCAATGTGAAGTGGAGGCCCACCCATGACTTCACCAAAGATCTGGGGGTTTTGGGGCCACCCAGGACCTGAAAAGCTGAAGGGTTTTTAATGCATAAAAACATATTTGGATGTATTTTCTGCTACTGTAAATTAAATTTCTTGGGGTTGGAAATGAAGGTTAAAATGTTTGAAACTGTGTGGTGAGTGTACCTTTACATTGAGTGTCAACAATCAGCACAAGCTGCCCAATCTTGAAAAGATTATATTTGGGGAACCACACAATTATGCAAGATTATTGTTATGATAAATCATATAAGTGAACAATTTAATTTATTTTATTTATAAATAAAAAAATAAAATTGTTCACTTATGTTATCAAGAATGGGTTCATATTTTAAAAACAAAATAAGTTACTGCCAATGAGGATTCATGAATATGCCCATAATATTGGATGATTAATCAGTCAGGGGTCTAGAGGGAGATAGACTGATTATGTTAGAATGTGTTCTCATCTTCCTAAGAAGAAGGGCAACAAATTCTTCTTCAATACCACTACCTGGGAGGCATTGCAGCTGATTTGTGTCCAATCCACCAAGATAATTCAGCAACTCAGCTGGAATGCGAGAGGCAAATTTTTTGCTGGCTCTGTACAATGCTATGTGAAGTTCAGCACTTGCAGGCCCATACACATTGACTGCCCACTGTCTCAACCAATATCAACCTTCCTGCCCTGTTGGTGTTGATAGAGGGACCCTGACCCCAAAGGCTCAAAACTTGTGAGGACGGCAAACTAGTTGAGTTAGGGGAGATAACTGGCAGCAATGAAGCACTGCCCTCATCTGCAATGAAACTCCAACTAACTCCCTTTCATTCTATCATAGAATGTAAGGTTCCAGAGTCAATTGAAGGTTGCAGTGGCAGAGGAGGGCAGCAACAGTGAACAGGGGAAAAGAAACTATTTATATTACAAGTTAGTGTAATGTGACACACACACACATGTGCACACACATGCACACACACACACACACACACGCACACACACACGGGGTAAAGCATCAAAAAATGGAGGGTGATGATTGCCAATGCCCGTAGTCTGGGTAACAAACTTCCTGAATGAGTGGCCTTGATTGAAGAGGGACATGTGAATATCATGGCAGTCACAGAAAGATGGCATACAGAGAACCATGACTGGGATGTCAGCCTAACATGGAATACATTCTACAGGAGGACAGGGAGGGTAAAAGAGGAGGAGGAGGAGGAGGAGGAGAAGTAGCTCTCTACATAAGCAAAGGGATCAAATCAAAGGAACTAAAGGGTAAACAGAAAGGAAAGGAGGCACTGTGGGTCACTTTGGAGACAGGAAATGGCACCACAATCTGCATAGTGGTTGTATACATACTCCTGTCTCAGGGGGAGGAAATGGGCAAGGAAATGATAGAAGGCATCATTACAAAACAGAAAAAGGGGAGATATTGTATATGGAGGACCTGAATATGCCAGATGTTAATTGGAGCACATTTGCTGCAACCACATCCAAGAGTGGGTTCATTCTCAATGCCCTGCAGAAGTTATGCCTCAGACAGCTAGTGCTGGAACCCACTAAGGGGGGAGCAATGTTAGACCTGGTACTCTCAAATGGGAATGGAGAGAGGATGACAGATTTAGAAGTGGGTTGCAATCAGTGAACAAGCAACCACCAAACAGTGTGGTTCATGATAAACATAGCCATAGAGCCAAGCCATAAAAAAAGTGAAGGTACTGGACTTTAGGAGGGCTTACTTTGGCAAAATCAATGAGTGTCTGAGGAATGCACTAGCAAATGGATAGGAAGGAGGGGTGGAAGAACAATGGGGAAAAATAAGAACTGCCATCACAGAGGCAACAAGCATTTGTGTGAAGCAAATAAACAAAACAAAATGAAGTGAAAAACCACTATGGTTCTCAAAAGATGTGGTGGGGAAGGTTAGGGAGAAAGAGATAGCATTCAGGAAGTATAAGGAATCACAGAAAAAGCATGACAGAGAACTGTATCAGTTAAAGCAGAAGTAAGCGGGGAAGGCATTCAGAATAGAGAAGGCCGAAACCAAGGAAAAGATAGCCAACTCAGTTAAGAAGGGGGATAAATCCTTTCATAGGTACATTAGGGAGCAAAGGAAGACCAAGAGAGGGGTAGTGAGGCTTAATAAAGGGAAGGGGAGGTGGGCAGAGGGTGACAGTGAAAAGGCAGAGATACCGAATGAATGCCCTTGCTCAGTATTCACAAAAGAAGAACAGGGTGAGGTACCTAAAGCAAACAAGAGAAGCACTCTGGCCAGGGTCATCGATACCAGTCCATTCACAGAAGAAAGGATCCTGAAAGAACTCCTAAAACCCAAGGTGGATAAAGCAATGAGACCTTACAGGATTCAACCCAGAATTCTAAAAGAACTAAGGGGAGACCTAGTGACACCATTGACTACCCTTTTAACAAATCATGGGAGGATGGTGTAGTACCTGAGGACTGGAGAAGAGTGGATGTGATTCCCCTTCACAAAAGTGGGAGCAAGGCAGAGGCACAAAACTACAAAACTGTTAGATTGATGTCAGTGGTAGGGAAATGATGGAATAACTTCTTAAAGAAAGAATTGTTGAGTACCTAGAGGCCAGTGAGGCGCAGGACCCAAAGCAGCATGGATTCACAGTGGGAAGGTCATGTCAGATGAATCTAATGGATTTCTTTGATTGAATGACTAAAGTAGCAGACCAGGTAGGGACTATGGATATGACCTATGGAAAATGTAGCTAGGCATTTGACACAGTCCCACACAAAAGATTAATAAACAAGTTAGCCAGCCTGGGAGTGGGTCCCAGGGTGGTAGCCTGGGTAGCAAATTGGCTGAACAACAGGAAACAGAGGGTAGTAGTAAATGGAGTACACTCAGAAGAAAGGGTGGTTACTGGTGGGGTGCCACATGGTTCAGTACCTGGACCGGTCCTCTTTAATGTCTTTATAGGAGACATTGCTGAGGGACTGGAAGGTAAAGTATGCCTTTTTGCAGATGACACAAAGATCTGCAACAGGGTTGATACACAAAAAGGTTAAAAAGATGAGAAAGGGCTTGACAAGGTTGGAAGAATGGTCAAAAGTATAGCTGTTTATATTCAATGCAAAGAAGTGCAAGGTAATGCATCTGAGAAACAAAAACCCAACACAAGAGTGCACAATGAGGGGGGGAGGGGAAGTACTAACAACAAAAATGGAAAGGTACCTAGGGTAGTCATATCAGATGACCTTAAGATAGGCAAGCAATGTGAGAAGACAGTAAGGAGGGCTGGGGGATAATGGGATACATAGGGAGAGGCATCACCATTAGAAAGCAGAAAGTTGCCATCCCTCTTTAGAGACAGTTGGTGAGAACCCATCTGGAGTACTGTGTGCAGTTCTGGAGACCAATATATCCACAAGGACATAGACAGGATGGAGGCATTCCAGAGGAGGGCAATTAAAATGGTGCAGGGTCTTCAACAGAAGCCATACGAAGAGAGACTAAAAGAGCTTCATATGTATACCCTCGAGGAAAGAAAGGCGAGGGGGGACATGATAGCAACTTTCAAGTACCTCAAGGGAATCAACAAAGTCCAAGAGGGTAGCATCTTTCAGAAAAATAGATGTGCAAGAACAAGAAGGCACAATTTGAAGACAGAGGGGAGACAGCTCAGGGGCAACGTGAGAAAGTATTTTTTTCATGGAGAGGGTGGTGGACACATGGAACGGCCTACCTGATGAGGTTGTAGGTTCAAAAACAGTGGGGGAATTCAAGAATGCAAGGGACAGACATAAGACAATTACAGTGGGGGGTAGGAGGAAGAAGGCAGTTGGTTAACTAGACTCTGCAGCTTATCCAATAAGTATGGAAATGGTCAGACTGGGTGGGTCAAGCAGTCCTAATCTGCCATCAAAGTCTATGTTTCTATGTTTCTACAGCACAAGGGATAATTAAAGAAATGTATTTATTTTTTATGCAGTTAAATGTATCAACACTTATCAACAGTGCTTTGCTTTGAGATGGGAGTGATTCATCCCTACAGCATTATTATTTCTCTTATAATTGAAGTTTATTGAATGTAATATGCAAAAGATCAAACAGTGCTCCAGATAAAGTGAGTTGATAAAGAAACTTAGCAGCCTGGGGTGGGATCCAAAGTGATGAATTGGGTAGGGAGCTGGTTAATGGACAGGTGACACATTGCCTTCATGTGTGTCTGTCAGACAGAGTGAGTCTATCTGACACAGATGCTAACATTAGGCACAGGGTCATTATGTCACAGATGAAACCACACAAGGAAACACCGTTCACAGACAACAGCGTGTTGCAACACAGCGGCAGTACATGATAACGACCACACAAAATTGCTGCACACCTGATGAATTCTTTAGTTTTTATGAGTGTCTCCATTGCCACACTCCCTGATGTGGGAGGCTTCAGCCCTCCACACCCCTCAGAATAATTTTAATCAACTCCGAGGGAGTGTGTACAGAGGGGCAAGTTAAAATTCACATTGGGACACTTACTCAAGGTCACACAGATGGGAGTAAAATAAAATTTCCCTCAAGCAAGGTTTTGAAACCTGGTCCAACCCCCTCTCCTACTGCTGGTTCGAGTGCCTTATCAAGTCCACATGGGAGCGGCTCGACTGATCACTCGACCGGCAGTGATCAAAACCCTTTTCCCCACTTCTATCTTCTGTTCCACAGTGACAGGGGTCGCAATATTTTCATATCGCTCTAATATCCTGTCACTGTACTTCCATACGTGCTAAAGAGAGCACAGTTCTTCATGTGTGGTTTTGTCAATGCCATAGTGACTCAGGACCCTCACATCAGACTGTCATGACTCCAGGGCGGAACCGGGTGGTCGGGACTTGGGACATGAATCTCTGACTTGCATGCACTGACATGGCTTCTGCAGCAATACAAATGTCATGAGTGAAATAAAAATCAAAGAATCTAAAGCTTTTAGCTTCAAAGTTTGAAGACACCAGGTGTAAGCAACCACCGCAGTGCAATAGTTCTAAACAGTATGCTGACATCCACACCCACTTCTCAAGGACTGACCAATCTAGCCATTTCACCCCCTCTCACCAAAAAAATAAATCAGAGAACCAAAGCTCCTAGTCACAGCGAAGGTCCTGCCCACCGGCCACAACTATATCTACAGTGTTTGTGTGAAGGTTAGTTCGACTGTCATTAGTTGAAAAAGAGCTGGACAAGTCTTAAGTTAGCAAAATTCATTTGACAGAGTACTCCACAGTGTGCTGTGGGGCAATGAACATGAAACATTATAGAATACAACCTGTTCTGTGCTGGGTGTTCAGATCTCTTTCACTTTGATTGCCCAGAAAGCATTAGATCCCAGTAATTCTTCGCCATTTGTGTTGCATGCAGTGCAGACTGAGTTAGGGGAACCATTCACTTATGTTATGTCTGCAAGAAGCCACCAGGAGCTCTTTGTACATCAATTTGTGACCTTGAGATTATACAGTATATAAGGCCTGCCTCACCCTCAAATACTACTCTTTAGTTATGGTTCTTACTGTTCCCCTGGTGCTTTCAATGCTTTGCAGAGCAAGGCAGACACAGCAGTAGAATGCATTGGCAGATCTGAATTTTCTAGAGGGCACCCATCGTATTTGCTCTCTGTCTCTAATGGTTTCACATCCACCAGTTTGGCCAACTCACATACTGCACATGCAATGCATTAACTTGCACAGGATTTATTTAAGAGTTTTATGCACATGCATTTTTGAATAAGCTGGATACAGACTCACATCTGTCCTTATTAATTAAATTAAAATACACATAAACACCAGTATGAATTAAATGTTGTCACATTTATGCAATTAGTCAGGTTTATGCACATTTACTGAGGTACTTTTTGCAGGCGCTTATGAACATGCACAGGCTTATTAATAAAGTAGAAGTGCACTAACACGGGTATTTCTAATTCAATGCCTATTCCATAGGTGTGTATTGAGAGAAGATTCCATAGGCATGTATTGAGATAAATACATACAACACTTGCATCTCTATGTTATTTTATTAGTTAGAATAATGCACACTTACAGGTTGTATATATTGATGCAATTAATGTACTCTTACTTAGGTGTACATTTTGATTAATCTACTAAATCACAATGGTATTTGAGATTGATGTAGATTTGCACTGGTCAGGAGGGATTCTGAATACAGTAGTCTGTGCAGTATCAGGTCTCATCTCTCTACCATCTGCATCAGCAATTTGTTTGCACTTCATGGGTGTGGGTGTCAGCGAGGCTCATTTGGTACTACATTCACCTCTGGGCCAGAAGGTTGTGGGTTCTAGTCCCACAAAGGGATTTGGGCACATGCCTAAAATTGCTGGCACTCTAGTGCAGTATTAGGGGGTTGCTGTACTGTTAGGATGTGCCATCCTTCAGATGAGATGTTAAACCGAGGTCCCTTCTGCCCATCCTGGTGCTTTCCTAATGGGTGTCCAGGTGGAAGTAAGAAAACCCAAGGCACTCTTCACAAGCAGTAGGGGACTTTCCCGTTGCCCTGGTCAATATTCCCCTTCTCACAAAAAAGTTCATGCAATTGTCCAAGGCTGTGTGTGGATGCTGATGTGTGATATGGCAGTCACTACACATTCATGTCACTTCACTACTAGTCTGGCACTGCATGCAAAGTGCTTTGGGATACACTGTGTATGAAAAGCACTATATAAATGATTCTTCTTCTTCTTTATCAGTGAGAGTGTGAGTCAGTTATGTCAGTGAAACTGACAGCCTGGCTGTTTGAAGCCTTCCTATGGGTGATCACGATAGGATCCAAATAGCAGCTGGCATTGGCTTAATTGTGCTCTTATCACATTCACATGCAGCTCATGAGGGCTTGACTCACTCCCATTCCCTCCCAAGTCCAAAAAAATAAAAAAAACTTTGTCTGTCAAGCACAGCAGCTGGCACTGCCTCTGGGGGCCCCTTTCAGTCTGGGGGCCTTTGGAAGCTGCCCGTCTTCTCAATCTTTAATCCAGTGCTGCTGAGCTGAAGCACTTCACTGCAATGTAATTTATTTTTACTTTTTGGTACCACCATTACTTTTCCAACCCGCCTTTTCTGCCAAGTCTGTTGACAGCAGGAACAGGGTCTGAAAGAATCACTTTTGAGTTACTCAACTATGAAGGATTCAGCAGCAGCAGTATTCAGGTTCCAGGAGAATGAGGTTATGTGAGGGGAATTTCTGACACCAGAGCAGGAAGAAAAGGGAAGAAAAGCAAGGAGAAAGAGAGCTCAGGGAGCAGTGCGTCCAGCAATGAGCTCCATGAATGAAAAGCCACCAAACTACAGGAAATCCTGAATTTAACAATGAGATTCTTAGCCCCTTAGTAGATTCTTACCTCCTTATTGCTTGTTAGTTTAGTGTGTGTGTGTGTGGGGGGGGGGGCACTATCGTAAATTAATCTTCTACTCTCAGTTCTATGAAATTCCCAAACTAAGCTGACACACTTCGTATTAGTGTTACTTTTTTTTACTTTTGTTTTACTTTTACAGTAAATGTAGGAAGCGGAGCAGTATTGGTGGGATTGGTACTGGAGAGATGCAGTAGTGTCATTAAGAATGCAAGCATAGTACCACCGTGACTCCTCATACTTGCTTTTCATCTGATTACCTATCATCAATTACCATACCTCGTCAGGAATCAGTGATGTAACTGCTACAAACTTTGTGAATGAAACCTTTGTTTTAGTTTTAGAAGGAGGGTTGGAGCAAAGACGTATCAGTGGGATCAATATCGGTGAGAAACAGCAGTAAAAGTATGAAAACACTGTACCACAGTGAGTCCTTAAGCTCACTTTTGCACCTGATTACCTTACAGTCTCCACTCTAAAACAAGCAGACAGAAGCACTGCTAGGCCATCATACATAGGCCTGGACCTTTAAGTTTTGTGCAGATAAAGACATTTTTGTATCTCATTCCCAACCACTGAATGCAGTCCTAGCCTGAAGAAAAGTGAGAACACACACACACATATGCACTGTCTTCACATAGTCAAAGGTTTTGAAAGAAACACCCCCACACACCCCCACACGCACACACTTCATATGGCCAAGGGTTTACCACATTTATGCTGGTCTGCTGAAAAGCCATTTAAAAGTCTTGTAATATTCTGTACAAGTCTCTAGTTGATCTGTTTAGTGTGGGGAGGGACATGTTAAGGTGGTTTAAACTGGGAGATCGAAAGCAGTTGTCTGGTTATCCTAAAGTATGACTCTTGAAAATCCATGGCAGAGTTTGAAGATCGTAGAGTTTGCCTCTTAAAGCTCCTCATAATCTCTCATTGTTGTTCTTAAAAACTTGTAAAATGAAAAATAAAAAGTTGTCAACTTGACATGTATTGTAAAATGGAAAATGCAGACATCTGTAGGACAAACAGGCATGATCTTTATGCACATCAACAGCATTGCCTCTGGAGGTGCTGACGAGTTGTCACTGTGGATAGTAGGGGGGATAGAAAAAAGTGGGGGGAATACCACAAGTTATGAAATCAAGGTGGATAGCACCACCTCATCTGCCCATCTTTCACTGACAACATCAGCATGGTTTCAGTTAACTTACCCACAAGAATCATTTATCTTGGTTAGCAGTCTGACATCTGCAGCCAGGGGGCATTTCTTTTCTCCACCTTTAGATGGACAGCAGGGAGTGTGGACACAGCCAGGTCCCCTACTCTGAATTCTGCGAAGACTGAGATGGGATGGGGCTGTTTCCATTCTTTGTGTGTGTGGGTGAGTGTGTGGTATGTGTGTGTGTGTATGTGTATGTGTGTGTGCATGCGTGCATGTGTGCATGTGTGTGTCTCCTGGTTTGGGAAGGGGAGCTGTACAGCAGGCACAATATATTTGCATCATGATTGCTGACTTCTACTACTGAAGCCTTAGCCTTCTTCTCTGGTGATGTAAAACTTTGTCACACAGCTGTCATCAGATTTTGACAATTTTACATCAACTGTCTGACAGGTTAGGAATGAGTTAACTGATAAATATGTGTGTGTGTCTGTGTGTGTGCGCATATGTGTGTGTGGTGTGTGTGTGTGTGTGTGTGTGTGAGGCACGCATGAGGAATTTATGCTTGAGCAGGTCAGATGACTACCTGTGGTGCCTATAAGTGTTGTTCTACAGGACAAGTGAAAATCTCCTTAAAAAGGCTCCTGTCATCTGCAGCCATCTGAGAACTGACACCAGCACTGGAGAAAAGGAGAAGAAACATAGAAACATAGAATTTGACGGCAGATAAGGACCGCTTGGCCAACCCAGTCTGCCCATTTCCCTACCTAATGGATAAGCTGCAGATCCTAGTTAACCAGCAGCCTACTTCTTCCTACCCCAACCCCCTAGAATTGCCTAATGACTGTCCCATGCATGCTTGAATTCCACCACTGGTTTAGACTCCACAACCTCTTCCGGAAGGCCGTTCCACACATCCACAACCCTCTCTGTGAAACAATACTTCCTTAAATTACCTCTGAGCCGCCTCCCCTCTATCTTCAAATTGTGCCCCCTTGTTCTTGCACACCTCTTTTTTTGAAAGATGCTACCCTCTTGGACTTTGTTGATTCCCTTGAGGTACTTGAAAGTTTCTATCATGTCCCCCCTCTCCCTCCTTTTCTCGAGGCTATACTGTACATATTAAGCTCCTTAAGTCTCTCTTCATATGTCTTCCGGTGCAGACCCTGCACCATTTTAGTTGCCCTCCTCTGGACAGCTTCCATCCTGTCTCTGTCTTTGCGGAGATTGGGTCTCCAGAACTGCATGCAGTACTCCAGATGGGATCTCACCAGCTGTCTGTACAGAGGGATAATAACTTCCTGTTTTCTACTGGTGATGCCTCTCCCTATGCATCCCAGTATCCCCGCAGCCCTCCTTGCAGCCTTCTCACATTGCTTGCCCACATTTAGGTCATCTGACATGACTACCCCCAGGTCCCTTTCAATTTTTGTTGTTGTTAGTATCTCACCCCCCCATTGTGTACTCTTCCCCTTGGTTTTTGTTTCCCAGGTGCATTACCTTGCACTTCTTAGCACTGAATCTAAGCTGCCATACATTTGACCATTCCTCTAACCTTGCCAAGTCCCTTCTCATCCTTTCCACCCCACCTTGTGCATCAACTCTGTTGCAGATCTTTGTGTCATCTACAAAGAGACACACTTTTCCTTCCAGTCCCTCTGCAGTTTTGCTTATAAAGACATTGAAGAGGACCAGTCCTAATACTGAACCCTGCAGTACCCCACTAGTAACCCCCCCTTTCTTCAGAGTGGACTCCATTTACTATTACTCTCTGTGTCCTATTCTCCAACCAATTCTGTACCCAGGCTGTTATCTTGGGACCCACTCCCAGGCTGGCTAACTTGTATATTAATCTTCAGTGTGGGACTGTGTCAAATGCCTTGCTAAAGTCTAGGTAGTCCATGTCCACAGCCCCTCCCTGATCTACTACTTTGGTCACCCAGTCAAAGAAATCTATCAGATTTGTCTGGCATGACTTTTCCCGCTGTGAATCCATGCTGCCTTGGGTCCTGTGCCCCTCTGGCCTCTAGATACTCAACAATTCTTTCCTTCAGAAGTGATTCCATCATTTTTCCTACCACTGAGGTTAAACTAACAGGTCTGGAGTTTCCTGCTTCTGTCTTGCTCCCACTTTTGTGAAGGGGAATCACATCTGCCCTCCTCCAGTCCTCGGGTACCACCCCATCCTCCCATGATTTGTTAAAGAGGGTAGTCAGTGGTGTCACTAGTTCTACCCTTAGTTCTTTTAGAATTCTGGGATGAATCCCATCAGTCCCCATTGCTTTGTCCACCTTCAGTTTTAAGAGTTCTTTCAGAACCCTTTCTTCTGTAAATGGGCTGGTATCAACTTCTGTATCCAGAGTATTTCTACTGTCTGTTTTAGGTACCTCCCCCTCTTCCTTCGTAAATACTGAGCAAAAATATTTGTTTAGTATCTCTGCCTTTTCACAGTCAGCCTCTGCCACCCTCCCTCCCCTTTATTAAGCCTCTCTATCCCTCCCTTGGTCTTCCTTCACTCCCTGATGTACCTATAAAGATTTATCCCCTTCTTAACTAGGTTGGCTATCTTTTCCTTGCTTTGGGCCTTTGCTGTTCTGACTGCCTTCTCAGCTTCCTTTTGCTTTAACTGATACAGTTCTCTGTCCTGCTCCTTCTGTGATTCCTTGTGCTTCCTGAATGCTTTCTTTTCTCTTGAACCTTCACTGCCACTTCCTTTGAGAACCATAGTGGTTTCTTACATCATTTCGTTTGTTTATTTGCTTCACACAGAGGCTTGTTACCTCTGTGATGGCAGTTATTATTCCCCATTGTTCTTCCACCCCTCCTTCCTGCCCATTTGCTAGTGCATTCCTTAGGCACTCACCCATTTTGGCAAAGTCAGCCCTCCTAAAGTCCAGTACTTTTGCCTTTGTATGACTTGACTCTATTGCTGTGTTTATTGTGAACCATACTGTTCTATGGTCGCTAGTTCCCAGATGGCTACCCACTTCTACATCTGTGATCCTCTCTTCATCTCCATTTGAGAGAACCAGGTCTAAGATTGCACCCTCTCGAGTGGGCTCCAATACTAGTTGTCTAAGGCATGCCCCCTGTAGGGCATCTAGAATAACCCCACTCTTGGAAGTGGCTGCTGCAACTGCACTCCAGTTAACATCTGGCATATTCAGATCACCCATCAGCAATATCTCCTCTTTTTCTAACATTCTAGTATACATTCTATCATTTCCTTGTCCATTTCCTCCTCCTGAGAAGGAGGTCTGTATACAACCCCTGTGCGGATTGTGGTGCTATTGCCAGTCTCCAAATTTACCCACAGTGCTTCTTCTCCTCCCTGTTTTCCCTTTTGTTCTGTTGCTTTGATTCCTTCCCTTTTGCAAAGAGCTACTCCCCCTCCTCTTTTACCCTCCCTGTCCCTCCTGTAGATAGTGTATCCTGGTATGTTTACATCCCAGTAATGGTTTAGTGTGTACCATGTTTCTGTGATTGCCACGATATCCAGATGCTCCTCCTTCATCAAGGCCACTAATTCAGGAAGCTTGTTACTCAGACTATGGGCATTGGTACTCATTGCTTTCCATTTTTTGATGGCTTTACCTTCTTTTGCAGCATCCCCCACTGACCTTTCTACCTTTGTCTTTTTCTCAGTTAGTATCCCGTTTTGTAGGGAGAGGCTGGGATTTTCCTGCTGCTTATCAGTGCCTCCCCCCTTGACTAGTTTAAAAGCTTGCCAATGAAGCATTTAAACCGATTGCTCAAAAGACTTGCTCCCTTCCTGGACAGATGCAGACCATCCTGCCAGTATAGGCTGGTGTCCCTCCAGGTGGAACCCCAGTCCCCAATGAAGCCAAACACCTGTGCTCCACACCATTTTTTCAACCATTCATTAAACTGCATGATGCAAATTACCCTCGCCTCACTCATGCCACTGACAGGCAGCACCTCAGAAAAGGATACTGTGTGTGCTATGTCTTAGGCCCCTCCCCAATTCTACAAAGTCCTTCTGCACTGCTCTAATCTCATGATGAGCCAAGTCATTTGCCCCTAGGTGGACAATGATGTCCAGCTCAGACTCCTGTGCAGCTGTTCTCATGATCCTGTGGATGCGCTTCCTGTCCCTCCAAGCCATAGCACCAGGCAGGCACCTTACTTCAGTTTTACCAGCTCCCCCCAGTTCTATCCCCCTAATAATTGAGTCCCCCACCAGGAGCTGCTTCCTTTCCTTGTGGTGTCCTCTGCCTCCTTCCTGTGGGCCTCCCTTGTGACAGTTGTCCTCAGCCAACTTAGTCTCCTCTGCGAGTGCATCCATAGTGGAGTTATGCTCCCCCAGGATTGTGTATGGATTTTGGAGTGGAACAACTGACTGGGTGAGCCTCTGTTCCATCATCCTCACCCTCCCTGAGCCCACTGTGGTCCAACTGCTGTGCTTTCTTTGCAACCTCTGAGGTAGTGGTGGTGGCTCTGGTACTCCCTGGATGGGAGAGGTTCCCTTCTTAGCATCCAGTGTGGCCGGGGGGAAGGTTCCCTTACTACTGTCCAGTGTGGCCTGAAGACGAGCAACTTCCTCCCTCAGGGCAGAGAGTTGTCTGCAAATAAGGCAGCATCTCAGCCTCCAGAAAGACTCCCAGAAGACTGCTGCCCCACAGCCATTACATTGCTCTACTCCCTACATGTTTTTCTACTTGTTTTGTGTGTGTTTGTGTGTGTGATTGGTTTGTTATATAGAAATATATGTATTATACAATGTGTATGCTTATATTGTCAGTGCAGTGTACTAGAGAGGATATGACAGTGATATGCACCTTGCACTCTTGAGGAAATGATGTCAGAACTCCAGGTATAAGGGAACTATTTCCAGGGGTGGGTGGAGTGAGGGGTGGAAAGGGGTTGGGCCTAAACTGTGCCCTCACAAAATAATCAGCTAAAAGCTCTGACCCACCACTGCGATGAGTGCCTTCCTGTCAGTAAGATGCCCTACACAACAATTTGACAGAGAAAATACCTTGTTAATCAAACAGAGAAAGTCCAGACATCCAAGTCAGACACAGGTAAACCTCCTCAGCCCCAAAACAGCCTGGTGGTTTGTGCTCTGAAAGCAGTCAACCCCAAAATAAGTCAGCTGTGCTTTAAACTCTTCCTGCACTGAAAATCTTAAGAACTGTAACAAACGTAAAGCTAGATCCATCTCCCTCTGTTGCTTGAAAGACTGTCTTTTCCTGATAATTCTAAGTTCCTTATTTCACCTTTCAGTTAGAAGTAGCCTCCACCTGCAGAATATCTGCTGCAAACCAAAGACAATTGTAAGGTTCACCTCTCTCTGTTGTGAGCACAAAGTGCAATATAGAATTTGCAAGTGCAATATAAAATTTCTCACACAGCTCACAGCTGAATAAAGAAGTAGTGTCCTTCCAGGTCAAGAAGATGTGCTTTGTGTCTCTAAATATTTCAGCCACCAGTAACTTATAGTAATCTGATCTAGTCTGGATATCTCCAGCCAGGGCAATTTGTTGACAATGGTTGTGATGCAACCTTTCCTGTTCCAATACAACACTTTGTGGTCTGAAAACAATGAGCTGAACAATTTTCTGCACCTGAGGCTGTCTGTGTTTCAATTCACACTGCAGGTTTTACTATGACAACTCCTTAACCACAGTAACTTATTTAAAAATAGTTTAACTATCAGAAACTCCTATGCACCAGTAAATTATTTAAAAATATTTTCTGTCTCAAAATCCTAGTAGTCAATCCAGCTACCCCCAAGGGACAACCAAAATGCAGTATTCAAACACTTGTGAAGTTACTTCCAAGATAAGCAGAGTTTGCAAGCTCCTTTTTCATCTCCTTAGCCACCTGAAAATTTAAAAATAGTTTAACTGTCAGAAAATCCTAGTAGACAATCTAGCTACCTCCAAGGATCTTCCCAAATGCAGTATTTAAATCCTTCTGAAGTTACTCACAAGATAAACAGAGTTTGCAAGCCCCTTCTTGGTAAACACTAAATAAATATGTAAATAAAAAGCAGTTACTAAGGGTAGTTAGTTTCACCTCCCACAGAATTGAGCAAAAGTGCACTTTGTTGCAGATATCAAGTGCAATATAGAATTTCTCACACAGCTCACAGCTGAATAAAGAAGTAGTGTCCTTCCAGGTCAAGAAGATGTGCTTTGAAAAGTGAGGAGAAAGAGAGCTTGGGAAAAAATGAGTCCAGGGACGAGCCCCGTGGAGAATGAGTCATGGAACTGCTCGAGATCTCAGATTTGGCAATGAGATTCTTACCGCCTTAGTGTTCCTTAGTTTAGGATGTGTATGCGTGTGGGGGGGGAGGGGACTACAATAACATACAACAGTTGTGCAAAGTAAAGAGTGCTCATGCAGGAAACTGTCTTATAAATACTTTACTCACTGTGTGGAATGGATGCCAGTTTTATTGTTTTATGTTCAGATACCATGTCAGATATGACAGGTGATATGATTTCAGACATCTGGAGAACTGTTTCCAAGAACTGTTCCTGATGTATGAAATCTTATTTGATATTGTATTTGATATCTATCTATCTATCTATCTATCTATCTATCTATCTATCTATCTATCTATCTATCTATCTATCTATCTATCTATCTATCTCTATGTCTGTCTGTCTGTCTGTCTATATATCTATTTATCTATCTGTCTCTCTGTCTACCTATCTACATTATCTATTCATTCATCTGTTTGTCTGTCTGTCTGTGGCTGTCAACCTACCTATCTATCCATCTATCTATCTGTCTGCCTGTCTGTCTGTCTGTCTGCCTAGCCATCCATTTTATTTCTACCTACCTTCCTGGCTAATTTAATTTTTAGTTAAGCGGACACGGGTGCTCACCACTTCTTTCTCCCCACTGCCCTTCAGGTTACATGCCCCCCCTTTACAATGGTAAGGCTAGTGGAAACAACCTCTTACCCAATGTTACTCATACTCAACTGACAGGGTGAAACTGCAGAGCATGTGCCTTGCTTCCACCACAAAGCACAGCTTAATAGCTCAGCAGATTCCTTGACTCATTCATTGCTTGCGGGAAACTAATTCAGGACTGACACATCTTTGATCATATTATTATTAAAAAAAATGTTTGCAAAATACAAGTTTATTTTATTTGGGATCATGAAAGCTAAAACAATTTGATAGTATGTGTTGTGGGAGATTGCGATCAAGCCACAGATTTAAAAATTAAACTAATTTCCTATCCTCTTTAAACTACAGCACAACTCCATTCATGTTCCCATCCCATTCAATATCATAGAAACTGTTCTGCACATGCGCTACATTAACTCCAAGCCCGACTGAAAAAACAGACTTGTAATGTTAAAAAAAAAACATTTTTCAAATGCAGATATCTTAAAAAATGTAGAATTCCCAAACATCACCCCCCCAGGAAATCCTTCCATACCAACCTACACAACCATACAAAATCTCACAATTTAAATATTTATAGTTTTTTACCTAGATGCAAGCAAAAATTAGAAAAAAAAACTTGAAATCAATCAGAAAATTATATTTTGTCACATTTTAGTATCTCTAAAAATTCAAAATCAATATACATGAGACTTTCTGGTATTATGGATTCTGCCATGTACAATAATTTCTGACAGTTTCATGTAAATATGTAAAACTGTCTTTCTGCAAGAGGCGGACAAAAAAATCAAGTTTAACATACAACTCATCAGCCACCAAATAGGGGCATTACTGCAGCCCTACAACGTTTTATACCTCAAGTGCTCTGTCAGTTTGGTACACAGTGGATGTTTAGCGACACAAAGTATCTGTACTGTGTTTGAATAACTCAAATGTGCCCTGCACAGTATCAATGGCTGTCCAGTTTACAGTATATCTGTGTGAGTTCTTAATTGCATTTTTTAATTTTTTATGAATCTTCATTTTAAAAAGTATAATAAATGAGTTTCCTTATGCATGTCAAATTAGTCAAACAGATGCGTTAAAGCAGGTGGATGATTAACAAGACTAACACCACCCAACCACAGAGAAAACTATAACATAGAGGATAATGTATTGCCTACAATCAATAAAAAGCATATGTATTCATTCAGAGGTTGTCTTGGTGACAGTTTGTACCTCAAGAGTGAAGCTCGAGAGGCTCATCACCATGGCAACCTCAAAGTGTTTACATATGCATGTTACTGATTGTAGACCATACATTGTCTTTTAAAGTGTATGGTCTACAATGCAGAGTTCAAGGAAAACCATTTTATTGCTTACTCTTTTTTTATTCAAAGCCCCTCTCCACCACTTTCACTCTCACCACAGCAGTCACTTCCTGAACGGTGGTGGTAGGGTGACTCACATGCTTATGTGCATTCCATATTGTTATGCTACAGTAGCTACGTAGCTAATATCCTGTTCTTAACATATTGATTTAGATATGTGTAATATTACAAATACCAATATTCAAAGAATAGTTTAAAAAATAAACACAAATATGCTTAATAACTAATTACTATGACACTGCATGTCTGTGTAAAGTGCATGCTTGCTGAGCAGTTGCAGAGCAAGGTTATTACAAGTCTGCCTCTGTCTCCGGCTCTCTATCTCCCACTCTCTTTATTTTTCTCACTATCTCAATGCTGTATGTAAGAGATTTATTACACAATCAGTGAAAGTATGGTTAAAAGGTTGCCATTCAACATGTGGAGGTGAGTGACGCCACTCATTATAGATCAGCGATTTTCTGTTCAAGCATTGAAAAACAAATAACTTGAAGATCTGCATATACATATTTAAAAAATACCATAAAAGCCATAGGCTGTTTCATTGATGTTAGGTACTCTGATGTGCATTGGGTTGCATTTTTTTTGTTTAACGGCAGAAAAGGGGAGGTTCGAAGGAAATTTATAATATGGTCCCCAGCTTGAGCTGTACATTTAGAATCAGAACAACAAAATACATGACAGTAATACTATTTGTGTTTTATTGAAAGAGATCATGAAAGAGCTGCAATTTTCACTTGCATCATTTTCTGTTGATCCCCTACATGTTTAATAATGAAAGTAGTTTAAAAAATAAACAAAATGCATGTCATAGCAAGAATGAAAAAAAAAATACTAACAAATCATAATACTGTGCTTGTTTCTTTGTTTAGGTTAAAGTCATAAAGTAAGCTACTTTACAGTGGTGACCTTAGCATAGCAATGTACAAGTTACAAAATACTGTACATATAACATAGCAAATACAATACATACAACTATATTAACCTGAGCAGAAAACATCAGCGTAAAAATCATCTAAAACACAAGATGAGGTGATTGAAAGAAGCTGTCTTTTCAAAGTATGTACAGAAGGTAATTTTGTATGCTTAGATCTATACCTATCTGGGAGATTGTTCCAATATCTAGGAATAATTTGGCTAAAAAAGTTTTCAGACCGCATTGTTTTGGTATAAAGTATAATCACAGAAACATAGAAACATAGAAGCTGACAGTAGGTAAGGACCACAATGCCCATCCAGTCTGCCCATTTCTTTTTCTACCTTATCTCCGTTAGATGACTTTTTCTTAATGTAGAATCTAAATCTCTGAATTTTAGTTTATCCCTGTATTAAAGTATTACAGTATTTATAGTGGCTTCGCTCTAATTCAATGAACATTTTTGCATCTGAGAGTGGTGGTGGTGGTGGTGGTGGGGTGGGGGGGATTAAACTACCAGCCCCAGTTAGAATACTTTCCTGATATGTAGTTTTAAATACTTGCAACAATAATCATTAGAGTACTACAAACAGAAATGCACAGTAATTAACGAGAATGTTATTTCATTGCTCAAATTTGTGATGTAGTTAGTCTCTGAATACTGAGCAGCCTAAACATTGTCTATTGGCCTTGGGTATGTGTACATATTAAGAATAGATTAATGCAAAATGTTAATTGGGATGACAGTCGATATAATCTGTTGCATTTCTCATGCTGTTACAACTCTGAATGAATACATCTTCAGGGGTATGAATGGAGCACGTGTGTGGGGTGGGAGGACACTGTATCTCATTCAAGACACCACAATCTTGTTTAGTTTCTGACAATGGCTCCCCTAACTACAGTATGACAATATTACAGTTTGGGAATGAAACACATGCAAAGTAAACATGATAAGCGTAAACCTTTTCTATAGTATAAACACAGGCAAGGCAGTATACATAGCTAGGACATCTTTCATGTCAGACTAGAAAAACTATGTAAAGCCAAGAAAAAAACAGTTTTGAATCATGACAGTTTGCCTAACCATTTCCTTTACAAAAAAAAATATTTTGACTAACTCTGCATGCCAACTAATGCTAATCATGAATCAGATTTCATCACAACACAGAGCAGTAGCATTTACTTTACAAAATACATTACATCAGTTGATGCTTCCACTGAGAGGAATAGAATAGCAGATGCTGACCGCACTGCATCCACACTAAGTGTTCGCTGTCGTGCTTCCCCTCACTCCTTCACTTCATGCCAAGTTATAAACATCTGACTGAAATCCACCCAATTAGAGCTGAGCTGTACTGTAGGTCCTGTGAGTAAGCAGTTCAAATACAGTGCAACTTCAATTGTCTGAACACCGATTATCCAGATCTCCTGATTATCCAAACTCTGACATTGTTCCTCAGTTCTGGTTTGCCTAATGTTATGGACCCTCTATTATCCAAACTCTCTGTTGTTCAAACAAATCTCATGTCTCCCAGAGCATTAAGATAATTGAGGTTGTACTGTACATAAATACACAGGAAATCACTATAGTACAAAACATAAATTACCTTTTATTGTCAGATAAGCATTTGCCACTACACCACACATAGCAAAAGGCTCTCAATGCAATAGCTCTTTAAGATGTGGATCCAAAACTGTACATACTGTAGTACTCCAAATGAGCCTGGACCTGTGACCTGTACAGGGGCATTATCATCTCCCTCTTTCTGCTAGTTATCTAGATATGCCTCCTAGCATCCTATTCATCTTTTCCACCACTTGACTGCATTGTTCCACTGCCATTAATGTACCCATGATCATTGCCACCATAACTCTTCTCTTCACTGTGCTGTCTGCCAACATACCCCACTGTGTATTATATTTTCAAGTTGTTGGCACATAGAGTATGTACATAACTTTACACTTCTTTGCATTCAGTTTCTGCTGCCACACTCTTCACCACCCCTTCAGGCTTGCCAAATCCATCTTCATGGCCCTAACCCCCTCTTATGAGTCCACTCTACTGCAAATCTTGATGTAATCTGTGAAGAGGCATAAGGTATCTTCCCTTGGACTTATAGCCCTTGTCAAAACGTAACATATTAAAGAGAACCAGTCCCAAGACTGACCCCTGGGTACCCTGCTAGTAATGCCTGGGATCCCTGATGACACTTCATTCAGTACTTCCCTCTGAGTCCTCCCGCTCAGCAAGTTTTTTTATCCACCTTCCTATTTTATCCCCAGTCCCCAAATAGTTCAGTTTCTTCACCAGCCTTCCATAAGGTAGACATTGAAAGACTTTACTAGAAGCCAAGCAGAATATGTCTACAGCCTGTTCATTGTCTACTGCTATTGTCACCCACTGAAAGAAGTCGATCAGGTTGATCTGACACAACCTTCCACTGATAAAATTGTGTTGCCTGGGTGATTGGTCTATACTGTTGTTGCCGGGCTCCTCTCAACTCCCACATTTAGTTATATGAATATTTATTTTTTTATTTTGTTCATTCATTCATTCATTCATTTAGAACATATTTTACCAGGTAAACAAACAGATCCCAGGAAGCTTGTTTCCATTTGCTACCTGGAGGAGGGAAGGGAGCATGGGAAGTCATAGAAAATACATTGTTTACAGGAATACAATATGCATCGAGATATAGAATAAACAAACAGCAAGTGAATACATTTATAACATGGCCCCTGAATGGCTGCATGGGTGGTTACAAACATGAGTACCAAACAAGTAAGCTTACTGCTGCAATTGCAGTACATAGATTTGGAAACAACTATGGAAACAGAAAACTGAGGTTGTTATGTATGTCAGACATGCATACCAAGGTGCCAGAGACTGAAATGGGGTGAACAGCACCAGCTGTTAGTTTTGCTGTTTCAGAGAAGGGGGTCCAATCAGTGTATGTGGCAGTAGTGACAGGACTGCTGGGAGCTGTAGTGAGCCTTGATCAAGGACTTGGCCACTTTGATGCTTGGTGAGGTGGAGATCTTGACAGGGAGGCTGCTCAAGATGATGGAGAGCATGCACCTAGTGATTGAATAAGGCCCTGTCCCAATTGTTATACAGAAAGAGTTAAATGCAGGGATCTGTTCTATCCTCTCTTTTTCGTTCTCTTATCTGTCTGGTTGTGCAACCAAATATTCTTGTGAGACCTAGGAACAGATCACTCTGAGAGTCTTGCGATTCACCGCCTTTCACTGTCTCTCTACCTTCACTTGCTGTTTCTGTCTTTTCTTCTCTCCCCTTGCATATCTGTGGTTATAAAAATATATGTGAATCTTTATGTGAAAGTAGGATCCTTTGGTTAGAAATGTATACAGTTATACTGTTGAAATGATTGCAAAAAGCAAGGGTTAATCTTAGATGCAGTTTGCAAACTCTTTGCAGAGTGATCAACAAGAGGTCAGTTCTGGGTTGTCAACTTCTATTTATTGCACCTGCAAGGAAAATGAGAAGAACATTGTGTGAGAAGCAGGATGTTCTCTTAAGTTCCCAGCAAAGACTAAAAAAAAAACAGCAGTATTGTTTTTGCCAAAAAAGAGAGAGACTGAGAGACTGAAACTTGGAATTAGAGATAACCTCAGAGGAAGGACTTTGTTTTCTGTGTTTGTACAGCCTTTGTAAATAGTTACACTGAACAATGGTATTTTTTATTTTACTGTTATTGGAAAATAAAAAATAAAATGCTACTAGCGAATTTTATACCTGCTTCTGGTTTACCAATGCTTCTTGACCTGTGCCTCAATGACAGATGGTTTTAGAAGTGGGATTTACATCATGCATACTCTAAGCCAGGGGTTTTGTGCATGGGTACTATACCTGTTACCAGGGAAGCATAGCAGAAAGGTATGGATTCTGCAGCAGCAAGCCCAGGACTTATTCCCAAAAGAATGTCAGCCAAACTACCAGAGGCAGAAGTCCAAGCTGACTGTACAGCCAGCACCAGCAATGGAAAACAAAGAACAGGTAGTGACAGAACCCGGAAGCCTGACTGACTTTTTCAGATGGTGGGCTATAAAACAAAAAGAGATGAAGAAATAAAGAAGAGAGGAGATGCAGCAGAGAGAAAAAGAAATTCAGTGTTCAGAGGCACAGAGAAAAGAAGAGATGCAGTGACAGGAACAGTGATGGCTGGAGGCCTTGAACACTATCAAAGCAGGAGGATCTGGCACAGGTCCAGCCGAGCAAAAAGACACAAACAACTTAAAGGACATTAATCTTACAAAGTTGTGTCCCTCGGATGATAATGATGTATATCTGACAACTTTTGAAAGGGTTGCCACAGCCTGCTAGTGGCCAAAACAGCAATGGGCAATCAAGCTGGTACATTACCTGACAGGTAAAGCCCAACTTGCCTACAGCAATATGGACACTTCACAGTCAGAAAACTATGAACTTGTGAAAAGAGAAATCTTGAAAAGATATGACATGTCAGGAGAGACCTACAGGCAAAGATGCCAATCCCTGAAGTACCATTCAGTCAACAATCCTCAAGAAGCCTTCACTAGACTCAGAAAACTGCTTAATAAATGGCTCCAACCAGAGGGCAAAACAGTCATACAGATCATCGACACACTTGCAGTGGAGCAGTTAATCAACATCCTGCCTACAGACTTGCAGCTTTGGGTAAATGAGCACCGATCAGAAAGTTGGGAAAATGCTGTTTCTTTGGCAGAAGACTACCAGATGTTCAGACAGATGTCACATAAGCAAGGTAACAGCCAAGCACTGGTAAGACCCTTTTTTTCCTGATTTAACTCCAAGTCTGATAAGAACTCTAGTGGGGGTAGTATGAAAGTTACCTGTACCTGTGATTATTGTAAATGACTTTATGGATTTAATGAGTTAATCACAGAGGGAGTAAACCCTGATGTTTCAGCAACTGCAATTACAAGATCATAGGCAAAGAAAATGTTGGATAGTGGAGACTGTTTTCCTTTCAGTGATTTTGATTCAGACTTGTTTGAGCTTAGCTCCAAGATCTGGAAGTCCAGGAAAGAAAGAAGATGCCTGAAGAAATGGTGGCAAAAGAAGACTGATGGACATAAGGGGTTAATATATGAAAATGCTGAAACTAAACTGTAACTGCAGATGCTGTAAAGGTGAATGTTTCCTTGCACTCCGAACAAACCACAGAAATTTGTAATTTGCTAAGGACATTTTATAATACTTTTACCACATTGACAGGTTGAGTTAAAGTTCTTGAGCATGTAATAGTGACAGGGAATGCACACCCTATCAGCAAAAGACATATTGATTACCAAAGCAGTTAAGAGCAGACATTGTAAAAGAAATACAAAAAATGAAAGAATTGGGTATCATAGAAGAGTCAAGAAGTGCTTGGACATCATCAATGGTGATTGTAAATAAAAAAGAAGGGGGCGTAAGAATCTGCCTTGATTTTAGGAAACTTAAGTGTCAGAATTTGATAGTTATTCTACGCCCAGGATAGATGATTTTGTGGACAGATTGGGAAGTGCCAAGTACATCAGTACCCTCAATCTCACCAAGGGTTACTGGCAAATCTCCCTAGCTAAAGAATCCATGGACAAAACTGTATTTGCCACTCCTGTTCGATTGTATCAGTTCACAGCCATGCTGTTTGGTTTAAATGGTGCACCCATTACATTCCAGTGGTACATGGATGTAATTTTATCCCCAACACCTGTCATTGTGCTGCATACCTGGATGATGTTGTGGTGTACAGTCCAGACTGGAAAAGTCACCTGGAACACCTATGAGCAGTGTTCCAAGCTATCAAAAAGGCAGGTCTGACAATTAATCCTACCAAATGTGCATTGGGCATGCAAGAAACCAGATATTTGGGATATGTTTTGGGAAATGGAGAAGTAAAGCCAGAGACTTATAAGATAGAAGCTGTAGCTAGCAGTCCTGTCGCTAAAACAAAGAAACATGTCAGGTCATTTTTAGGGCTGGCTGGTTACTATCGGAGATTTGTTCCCAACTTTGCCCAGCTAGCTACTCCCCAAACTGAACTCACAAAGAAACTGTACCCAAATACTTTGAAATGGACCCAGAGTTTGATGAGGCTTTTTGAGCTATTAAGGCTGCATTATATTCAGCCCTTGTTTTAAGAAGCCCAGACTTTGAGAAACAATTTTGTTATAGACAGATGCATTGTAGGGAGGCCTAGGTGCAGTTCTGAGTAAAAATATAGATGAGAATGAACATCCCATTCTATATATCAGTAGGAAGTTGCATGACAGAGAAAAAAAGGTACTTCACCATTGAAAATGAATGTCTGGTGGCAAAGTGGGCCATGGAGTCCCTTAAGTTTTATTTGCTAGGAGCTGACTTTGTACTTATAACAAATCACAGTCCTCTCTGTTGGCTTAACAAAATGAAGAATACAATTTCCAGAACCACAAGGTGGTACCTGGCACTACAGTCATTTAAATTCAAGAAGATACACAAATCCACAAAAGAGAATGCCAATGCTGATTTTCTGTCAATATATGGATCAGGAATTGAGAATTCTGAAGGTTGAAAAAAAATGTGTGAGTTTAAACTTCTCTGTTTGCTATACTGCATATGCACTGAATGGTAAAGGTTATGAGCTAATGTCAGAAGAGAATTAAAAAAAGTCTTAGCAATATGTTTTTTTTAAACAGGTTCCCTCTTAAAGAGGGGGGTATCATGTGACAGGGTTGAATAAGGCCCTGTCCCATTTGTTATGCAGAAAAAGGTAAACACAAGGATCTGTTCTATCCTCTCCTTTTCTGTCTCTATCTGGTTGCGCAACCAAATGTTCTTGTGAGACCTAGGAACTGATCACTCTGACAGTATCATGATTCTTCACCTCTCTCTATCTCTCTACCTTCACTTGCTGTTTCTGTCTTTTCTTATCTCCCCCTTGCATATCTGTGGTTATATAAATATATGTGAAAGTGGGATCCTATGGTTAGAAATGTATATAGTTATACTGTTGATGTATCGCCTGGCTAAATAAAGATTTGATTGATTGATTGATTGATTGAGTGATATGATTGCAAAAAGCTATTTGAAATTTAGGTGCTTAACCTGAGATGCAGTTTGCAAACTCTTTGCAGATCTGTCAGCAAGAGGCCAGTTCTTGGTTACCATGTTCTGTTTTTTGCACATGCAAGGAGACTGACAAGAACATTGTGTGAGAAGCAGGATGTTCTCTTAACAAGTTCCCGGGCAAAGACTTATAAAAAGAGCAGCAATGTTTTTTCACAAAAATAAAAAGAGAGAGAGAAACCTAGAAACAGAATTTGATGGCATATAAGGACCGCTTGGCCCACCTAGTCTGCCTATTTCCCTACCTGATAGATAAGCTGCAGATTCTAGTTAATCAACAGCTTACTTCCTCCTACCCCCCACTAGAATTGCCTTATGCCTGTCCCATGCATTCTTGAATTCTCCCACTGTTCCTGACTCCACAACCTCCTCAGGAAGGCTGTTCCATGCATCCACAACCCCCTCTGTGAAAAAATACTTTCTAACATTACCTCTGAGTCGTCCCCCCTCTATCTTCAAATTGTGCCCCCTTGTTCTTGCACATCTCTTCTTCTGAAAGAGACTACCCTCTTGTACTTTTTAATTCCCTTGAGATACTTGAAAGTTTCTATCATGTCCCCCTTCTCCCTCCTTTCCTCAAGGGTATACATATTAAGCTGCTTTAGTCTCTCCTCGTATGTCTTCTGGTACAGACCCTGCACCATTTTGGTTGCCCTCCTCTGAACAACCTCCACTCTGTCTATGTCTTTGCTGAGCTGGGGTCTCCAGAATTGCACACAGTACTCCAGATGGAGTCTCATTAACTGTCTGTACAGAGGGATAACAACTTCCTGTTTTCTACTGTTGATGCCTCTCCCTGTGCATCCCAGTATCCCCAGCCCTCCTTACTGCCTTCTCACATTGCTTGCCCACCTTTAGGTCATCTGATATAATTACTCCTAGGTCTCTTTCAATTTTTGTTGTTGTTATTAACTCACCCCCCATTGTGTGCTCTTCCCCTGGGATTTTGTAACCCAGATGCATTACCTTGCACTTCTTTACACTGAATCTGAGCTGCCACACATTTGACAATTCCTCCAACCTTGCCAAGTCCCTTTTCATTCTTTCCACCCCACCTTGTGTATCAACCCTGTTGTAGATCGTTGTGTCATCTGCAAAGAGACATACCTTTCCTTCCAGGTGCTCTCCAATGTCACTTATAAAGACATTAAAGAGGACCAGTCCCAGTATTGAACCCTGCGGTACCCCGCTAGTTACCCTCTTTTCTTCACTGTGGACTCCGTTTACTATTACCCTTTGTGTCCTGTTGTCCAGCCAGTTTGAGTGAGAGAATGCAGCTTGGAATTAGAGATACCCTCAGAGGAAGGATTTTGTTTTCTGTGTTTGTACTGCATTTGTAAATAGTTATATTGTACAATTTTATTTTTTATTTTACTGTTATTGGAAAAAAATAAAACACTACTTATGGATTTTATACCTTTTCCTGGTTTTCCCGTACTTCCTGACCTGTGCCTCGACAACACACCTGTTGGATAGTTTCCCAAGAATGTGTCTGCGGCATGGAATTTGTATCTGGTGGCTTTCCTTTGACTGCAGTCAGTAGACTGGGTTAAAGAAGGGGGAGTGGAGATCAGAGAGATAGCTGGGCAGTTTACTAGGCCAAAGTTTAGCACCTACCAATGTGGAGTGCAGTGAGTTTCTCACAGGAGGAGGGGGCCCACCTCAAGTCATTGTGTATGGAACAATAGTGAATACAGAGAGGGAAGGCCAGAGCAAATCCACACAGGGCATTAAACTTTTTTAGTTAGGATAGAAGGGGAGGAACTGAAGTAAACAACATCACTATTGTCCAGCGGAGGAAGAATTGTGCATTCAATCACCAATTTCCTGTTGAGTAACAGCAGGTAGCTCTTTACCCAGTACAGGGCTCCAAATTTTGCAAAACTATTGTCTACCACATATGTTACATATCTAGCCTAGCTGAGGAGTTGGTCTAAGAGGGGACCTAAGTAAATATATGTAGATACAGAGTCAAGCTGATAGCCCAGAAGAGTGCATAAGTTCAGCACTCTGGGTGAAGATTTAAGCCACTGCCTAGTGCTGAGCAGCACAGAGATTGTTTTCTTAGGCCAGGATATTCAAAGGGGTTGCCCATGGCACAACAGTGTTGCACCATGCACAACCCACTGATGTGCTCCGGCATGATATTCAAAGGGGGATGTTGCGGTGTGCAAAACCCGATGCGCAGGGATGCACCAGTAATGTATGCGGCGCAAGTGTGTGGGGCGTACCCATGCATATGCGGCACATCTCGATATTCAGCCCAGAATGTGTGGCACATATGCAGGCAAAAACCTGCTTTGTGCTGCACAGCGGGGGCGCAAAGATGTGCCTGAAAAAAACAGGAACAAGTCAGGGGACACCCACAGGCTGGCCATCATTTTGCTGGGCACAACATGGCAGCCGCCTGCAGTGAGTTGCCACCTGACCTCCCCAGACACAGGCCGGGCATCATGCCCCTTCCCATCACCTGATCACGGGCTGAAATAAACAAACATAATCCCTGGTGGTCCAGTGGACCCTACCACACTGTCCGATCGTGGGCTTATGTAGAATGAACCACTCCCTGGTGGTCCAGTGGACCTACTCCGCAGCCCGATCATGGACATTGTTACATTCATTTTATCTCTGGTGATCCAGTGGTCCTGCTCCCCAGCCTGATCATGGGTGTAACTATAAGAATAGCATCCCTGGTGGTCCAGTGTACCGAATCGAGCCCGATCACGGGCTTTGTGAGATAAAATGTATCTCTGGTGGTCCAGTGGACCTAGTCCCAAGCCCAAATGCGGGCTTTGTAAATTTAACAATCCCCGGTGGTCCAGCGGTACCCCCTTCCCCACCTGCCCACTCAGTCCGGCCACCCCTCTCCCCTCCAGTCAGCAGTGAGTGGCAGCTCCCCACCCACATGCCACCTGGCCGCCCGCCAACTGACTGTGTACAGTACAACTGTATGCTCATTGGTCTACAGTGTGGGCCAATGGGCATGCAACTTATACTAGTACAACACATCCGATCATGTGAATGGAAGTCATTCACATATCGGGACTTCAATAATACAATATGGTCTGCATGCCCATTGGTATGCTAGTAGACCAATGAGCATAACCGACGCTGCGCTGTCGGTCGACGAACAGCGGGCATCTTGTGGGTGGGGCAGCAAATCTATCGCTGAGCGGGTGGGGGTGTGGGGTGGCAGGAGGACAGTGAGCCTGACACCACCGACACGACAAATTACAAAGCCGTTTTCAGAAGCTTGGGGTGAGTCACTGGACCACCACGGACCATTTGTCTCACAAAGCCTGTGATCGGGCAGATTCAGTCACTGGACCACCAGGGCTCTCTTACTACCCGCGATCGGGCTTTGGGAGCAGGTACACTGGACCACCAAGGATAAGTTAATCTTAACAATGCCCATGATCAGGCTCAGGAGCAGGTCCACAGGACCACTAAGGATAAGTTAATCTTAACAATGCCCACGATCGGGCATTGGGGCACTTTGCCAATGAGGGGCAGGGGTCGTCGGTCCCAGACGGCTGCAGCCTGGCAGGGTGCCAGGCACAAGTCACCAGGGATCAGTGCACATTCAGGCAAATGTGGCCATAATGACATGCAAATGGTCCCATTTGTGCCTTGCATGCATAATGGCCCCATTTACATACCCACCGCTGAATATCATGGTTCCTGTGTCTAGCACAAATGCACTTGCGCTGGCACATCCCCCTGCTCCTCTCTTGCCACTTGTGCTGGCGTGGTGCCACTGTGCCATGTGCAATGGGGCCGGCCACTGTGCCATATTCAACAGTGCTGAGCCATGGCACAGCACCGTTGAATATCGCCCAGATCACGCCCTGTCACATCCCAGTTGTGCTGCTCCCAGGCTTGCGCCCCAGCCTGGTGCAGTCTGAATATCCCAGCCACAGTGTTTATAGCTAACCGGTTTACTTGGAACCATTTTTGCACAGTAAGGAAGTCGTGTTGCAGTGTGTGTTGCAAGATATGTAAATGATATCATTGGCATACGTGTGAATATTACAATTTGTGATGACCAGTGAGAGGTCATTGATTAAGACTGTAAAAAGTAGATCTTCCTGTGTGGAGCCTTCAGGAACACAAGTGTGATTCGGCTGGGTGGAGTTGCAGTTGGACCTACAGTAGCTTGACAGATTGGATTTGATTGAACAGGTAGGATTTGTACCAGTTGATTACTGGGGAAGAGACGACTGAGGCAGCCAGCTTGCGCATGAGCCAGCAGGTATCAATGGTGTTAAAGGTTTATGAATGTGGCCCCTGTGCCCAGAGTCTAGTCGATACTTGAGTAAATATGATTAGTGAGTCTAAGGAGGGAGGTGGAAGTGGAATGGTTGGGTTGGAAAACAGATTGGTAAGGTTTCAGGAAGCCAGAGCTACAGTACAGGTTGGAGAGTCACTTGCTTACAAGTCTCTTGAGTGCCTTGGAATGGGTGGAAAAAAGGGATATTGGCAGGAGTTGGATGGTACATCCAAAGAACCACCTTTGTGGATAGAGACAACCAAGCTATGCTACCAACTGTGGGGGCATAAGCCAACACAAAGGGACCAATTAAAGAGTGGGGGATTGGGAAAACTATAGCATACACCTCAAGGGCAAGCAATTTGAGATATATGCCATCTGCCACACAGACAGAGGCTGTGTTTAGTGCTGATATCTCCTGGTGCACATCATAAGCTGGAATTGCCTGAAAGTGGAAGTTACATACATAGATACATAGAATGTGATGGTAGTTAAGGGCTACTGGGCCACCAAGTCTGCCCAGTTGTGCTTTTTTTTCAGACCCTGCTTAATCCACATTGCAATCTTTTCTCGCCCCTACTGCCCCCCATGTTTCCCTTGTGCCTAGCCCAGGCATTTTTGAACTCTATTATTATTTTTCCCATACTACCTCATCTGGAAGACTATCCTAAATATCCACCACCCTTTCTGTGAAGAAGTATTTCCTTACATCCCTCCTGAATTTATCCCTCTCCAGCTTCATATCATGCCCCCTTGTCATAGAGCACCTTTTTCTCCAAAAGATACTCCCCGCCTCTGTCTTATTAACACCCATAAGGTATTTAATGGTTTCTATAATATCCCCCTCCTTCCCCACCTCCAGGATGTACATATTTAGCTTTTCCTCATAGGGCTTTTGTTGCATACCTGCACCATTTTAGTGGCCCTTCTCTGGACTGCCTCCACCCTGTCTATGTCCTTTCAGAGATGTGGTCTCCTGAACTGTACAAAATACTCAAGGTGGAGTATTACCAGTGATTTATAAAGGGATAGAATGACCTCTCTTTTCCTGCTAGATATACCACTACCTATGCACCTCAGCATCCCAGTAGCTTTTCTGACTGCCTTGTCACACTGTTTGTCCACTTCTAAGTCATCTGATATGGTTACCCCAGGTCTCTTTCCTGTTAGGTCTTTTTCAGTACCACTGTGCATATCCTGTACTCTGCTTTTGGACTGCCATGGCCTAGGTGTATTATTTTACACTTTTTTACTTTAAATCCCAACTGACATGCCATGACCACACTTCCAGTCTCTTTAGATCCCTGTACATTCTATCAACTCCCTCCAGGAGTTTCTACTCTATTGCAGATACTGGTGTCATCTACAAAGAGGCAGAACATTACGTCGCTTATGAAGCTATTGAAGAGGACTGGTCCCAATACTGATCCCTGAGGTACCCCACTGGTCACCTTCTCTTCCTTGCACCACACTCCATTCACAGCTACCCTCTGTGTTATTTTTGCTTACCAGTTTCTTATCCAGACTACTACCTTATTATTAACCCCCATGTTCCCCAACTGGCTTATCAGTTGCTTGTGCGGAACATTGTTGAAAGCCTTGCTGACTTCCAGGTAAGTCACATCCACCTCTCCACCCTGATCTTGTTCTTTTATCACCCTGTCAAAGAAGTCTATCATATTTGTTTGGCATGACCTTCCATCTGTGAAACCATGCTGCCTTGGTTAAGTAATCCACTGGATACAAAAAATATCCCACAATCATTTCCTTTAACAGCGTTTCCATTAACTTACCCACCACCAATGTCAGGCTAACAAGCCTGTAATTGCTCACCTCTTCTTTGCTACCACTTTTATGAAGTGGTACTATATCTGCCCTTCTCCAGTCCTCTGGGGCCACACCAGTCTCCAGTGATCTGTTAAAAATGCCTGTCAGAGGTGCAGCCAGTACCTCCCAGAGTTCCCTCGGTACCCTTGGATGTATCCAGTCTGACACCATAGCTTTGTCTACTTTCAGGTTCTCAACTGCTTTCTGGACTCTACACCAAAAATGGACAACTATCCATTTCCCTCCCCTCAAAGCTTCTGGTGCCTTTTCTGTGGTCTTTCACTTTCCACTGTAATAATGAAGCAGAAGTACTTGTTTGAGATGTTTGCCTTTTCTCAATCCTCCTTCATATAGTCACCCATACTTTAACCTTACAATCTCTCCCTATATCTTTCTTTTTTGCTAACATACCTAAAATGTCTTGACCCCTTTTGATATGCCCTGACCTATTTTTCCTCAGTTTGTGCTATTTTTTTTCCTTAATGCTTTGCTTGCCTCTCACTGTTGTCCATGATATACTTCCCTATCCTTTTCTCTCTGGATCTCCTTGTACCTTCTGAATGCTACTCTTTTACCTTTTCTGCTACCTCTTTTCAGAACCATAGCGGTCTCCTCTTTCTTTTACATTTGCTTACCTGCTTATCATAGAGGTTTGTTGCCTTCACTATGCCCTATTTTAGTCTGGCTTACTTTTCATTTCCCTCAGGTTCTTATTCTCTGTCAGTTCATTCATGAAGCATTCACATTTCTTAGTAAAATAAGCCCTTTTGAAGTCTAGATCATTCATTTTTTTTATGGTTGGATTCTGCAGTTGTTCTGATGTTGCCCCACACTGTACACTGTACAATGATCACTGGTCCTCAGGTGCCTCCCACCCTGATGTCTGCAACTGTCCTGTAAGTAAGCATGAGGTCCAGTATTACCCCATCATGAGTGGGTTCACTGACTTGTTGCCTGAGGAATGCTCCTGTAGGGAGTCCATAATGTCTTCTTCTTGCTGATACTGCAGCAGAGAGGCTGCAATCTACATCTGGCAGGATGAAGTCCCCCACCAATAACACCACCACCATTGTGCCAGATTCTTCTAACATTATCTCATCTAAATCCTCCCCTTGCACCAGAGGCCTGTAGATCACATGTGTCCTATGATTGGCTTGTTTTCCTGATTCAAGGGTAACCCACAACATATCTGCCTCTCACTGAGCTCCCTGTATTTATGTTGCCTTTATGCTGTACTTCACATAAAGCAACACTTCCCCTCCTTTTATTCTTACCCTGTCCCTTTTGAATAGTTTATATCCTGGTGTGACCATGGCCCAGTCATGGTTTTCAGTGCACCATTACTCATTAATGGCCACAATATCCAGGTCAGCCTCTGCCATGATGGTCTCTAGGTCTGGGATCTTATTTCCCACAATCCTAGCATTAACACACATGGTCTTCCGGATTTCATTTGCTCCTTGCTTGTTGCTTCCCCCTTTTTCATTGTGTCCCCCCATTCTACCTCTTTTTAAATTCCTGCTTAGTTTCCCCCTTCTTCCTTTTCTAACTCCCTGCTTATTTGGTTTAGTTTATCCATTTTGGGACTATCTTCCCAAAGAATCTCTATACACTCCATCCTAGCCTTTGCAGGGCACAGTTTCTGCTTCCCCCTTTTCTTCCACCTCATCCCCAGGTTGATTAAATGTTCATTAAAAAAAAATTCCCCTTCCAGGTGGATGCAGGCAATCACCTCTTGCTGGGCTCCCAATCCTCAATGTAGCCATACCCCTCCACTCTGCACCAGGCCTTCAGCAATGAGTTGAAAGCCTTGGTGCAGACCCCCCTCATCTTCCCCCTATAGTAGACAAGCAGTATCTCTGCAAAACCTACAGAGTATGCAACCTGTTTAAGACTTTTTCTCAGCTCTCTAAACTCCTCCTGCACTGTTGTCACCCCTTTCTGTATCCAGGTCATTTGTCCTCAGGTGGAAGATGACATGCAGCTCCCCATTCCTTCCTACTGCCCTAGCTCACCTTAGTATTCTCTTCCAATCCCTCTTGGCCATGGCACCTGGCAGGCACCTGACCTCCCTCTCTGCCCCTTTTCAACTTCCAACGGTACCCCTACAACACTTCTATCATACTTTAACCACTGTGTTTCTTTTTGTTTTGGTTCTTGGTGTGCATACTAGTATCTACATTATGTCCTACATTTGTTATTCGGCTATTTTGACTTGTGCTATTTCAGGCTTTTCCAATTTGCTGTTCATAATATGCCACTTGCAAATTTCTCAGTTCAACTATAAACCCTTTCAGTTGCTTTCACCTGGCTTCCTAGCAAGGTAGCCACTCCCATTTCTGCTCTGTAATTTTAATTTGTTTGGGGGGGGGTCTCTGGGGTTCACATACCATTTGGGTACTAAAATAGTCATGATCACCTCAAGAATAGTTACTGCAACGTCATGTTACTCAATGCTAAAAGCCTTAATAAATACAAGTTGGCTGAATTAGAATTGAAAATAAATATGTATCAGTTGGACATATTTGCAGTGAATGAAACATAGTGGGATGACTCCAGCAATTGGTGTATGAACATTAATGGTTACAAATTGTTTCATAATAATAGGAGTAATAAACATGGGGGGGGTCTGTATTTTCATTATGGACACTATCAAGTGTGTCCAAGTCACTATCCCCAAGCTCACTTCAAATAACACAGAAAGTGTATGTATCTGGTTAAACTCAATTTGTAGATGAGATATACTACTGGGTGTTTACTATCACCCCCCGCACTCAGAAATGGAGTTAAATAACGTGATAAATGAGGAAATCAAGCATGCAGCTTCATTAGGTGATGTTATTTTGTTGGGTGACTTCAATTACCCAAGCATTAGCTGGCAAGACTTATCTGGAAAAACCCAGCTTGAAGTCAAATTTGTAAATACTATCACCTCTCTTGGTATTTCCCAGTTAGTCACCAATCCCACTCATGTGGGGAATTTGTTAGATCTAGTTCTTATTGATCAGGAGGACTTGATTTCGGATATCCATTATTTTGCCCCCCTGAGCACTAGTGACCACAACTCTGTGTTCTTCAGGGTGATTTCAAACATAGCTATCATTCAGGGCAATACTGTTATTAAAAACTGTGCCTTAGCCAATTTACAGAAAATTAAAAATGAGATATCTTTGGTTAACTGGAATGAGATTTTTAATAATTGCACAGTGGATGAAGCATGGGGCAAGTTCAAAAACTTTATTTATGAGCGTGACAACAAATATGTTTCCAACAGAAAACTCTTTAACCAAGAAGATTAGGTGCCTGTTTGGTTTAACAATGCAATTAAGAAATAATCAAAAGGAAAGAAAAAACATTCAAAAGACTGAAAAATAATAACACTCCTAACAATTTAGATAACTATAGACTTCACCAAAGACGGCTTAAAATATGACAAAAAAAAAGCCAAATCCAAAATGTAATTTAAATTGGCCAATACCAAGGATAATTACAAGTTACTCCACACCTATATCAACTGTACTTCCAAGACCAACTTTCATATTGGGCCTATAACTGTGAATGGCTCACTGGTGAATAACAATAGGTTAATAGCTAATCATTTCAATGATTATTTATGTATCATGTTTAATACTAAGATACCAGTCACACTATGTAACACTACTATAGATCTAAGTAGACTTCTGTTTACCAAGGATGAAATTGAATCAATTATTAATAATTTAAAATCTAACTCTAGTCCTGGGGGTGACAATATATCTGCCAAATTCTTGCAGCCATTGGCTTCTTGCTTATCCCTACCTCTATCACTATCATTTAATAAACCCATTGCTACTGGTGTAGTCCCCCGGGATTGGAAGGAGGCTATTGTTGTTCCAATTATCAAAATGGGTAACTCTGGGCTTGTAAACAACTACAGACCCATTAGCCTCACTTCCATCCGTTGTAAACTTATGGAAAGATTACTGAAAGAATGAATAGAGGCCGACATTGCCAGTAGAAACATGACAGACAATTCTCAACAAGGGTTTATTGGTGGTAGATCATGTACCACAAATCTCATATCATTCTATAACAACATAAGTAAAAATCTGGATATGAATATTCAGTCAGATATAATAATCTTGGACTTTGTGAAGACATTTGATAAAGTCCCACATTCTGATCTAGTTCTCAAACTTAATACACTAGGTATAAACCCATTAATTGTGAGATGGATCAATAGTTGGTTAACTGATAGGACACAATACATGTGTATAAATGGTGTCCTGTCAGATTCAGGTAATGTTTCAAGCAGTGTTGGCCAGGGGTCAGTCCTGGGCCCAGTACTGTTTAATCTTTCCATATTCGATTTACATCATAACATAAGTAATAACATTACCAAATTCGCTGATGACACCAAAATAGGCAGACCTGTTAATTCAGCAAAAAATTATGAACTTTTGGTTAAGGATCTTGGCATGATTGAGGCATGGGCCAGGAGGAACAAAATTGAATTTAGTTTAGATAAGTGTGTGGTTATGCACTTTGGTAGAAGAAATCCCAAGTATACATATTCTTTATGTAATACAATTTTAAAAAGTGCTAATAAGGAGAGAGTCCTGGGTATGTCAATTAACAACAAACTGTCAGCAAGTGACCACTGTAAAAATGTGGCCCTTAAGGCCAACAGGATACTTAACTGTGTCAAAAGGACTTTTACCAACAAGTCAGATCAAGTAATTTTACCTACCTATAGATCATATATTCATCCACTCCTGGATTATTGTTCTCCCTTCTGGAACCCCCACTTCAAACAGGACAAAAAAGTCCAATTAAGGACTTCTAAGGTTATTCCCCATTTGAAAACCTTGTCATACCATGCTAGACTCCAAGAAACAGGCTTAGTAAGTCTAGAATCAAGAATAACCAGAGGAGGCCTACTGCATCTCTATAAAATCCTGCACAATGATAATCTAAGGGTATCTTGTGGTCTCTATTTCAATAACCGTGCCTTAAGTTTGCATAGCAACAATAAGCAACTTATGGTCCAAGTAGCTCATACCACTAAACAAAATAATTTTTTTTACAATTAAAACTGCCACAGAATGGAATAAACTTCCAAACCATGTGGTGAATGCACCATCCTTTAACTCATTTAAATACAGACTTGATAAACATTTAAACTGGGATCATTCCCTAGATTAACCCACACTGCTGTGGGAGACATTCAAGATGGGCTTTCACTTTCTTATGTCTTATCAAAACTGAGTAAACTGAGTAACTCAGTCAGCCTGCTTTAACTGGTTTTATCTCTTATTTTGACTTTCATGTGCATTCACATTTCAGTAAATTTTCAGTTGTTGTATTTTCAATCAATATCAGTCATTCCATTCAGCAGTCAGTATTCAGTTAGAATCTTGCCCTCATGGATCTTCCTTTGGCTATACAGCTGTTGCTTCCATTGACGTCCACATCTTGACAGTGAGTCTCTAGCCTTCGAGGGGAGTTCTTCTCTCTAGACAACTTGTATCCTTGGGCACCTCACAGCAGTCCGCTAGGTGGTAATATTCAGCACTCTGGATGAAGCTTTAGCCATGCAGACCTTTGCTTGTGGTACCTCAAGCTGTAGCATTTAATACTTCAGCTGACAGAAGGTGTGTACCTAAGCTCACAGGGGTTCTTTTAGCTGTGCACACTATTGTATATCAGCAGCAACTTGAAAAGCTATTCTCCTTGCATCTGCTTATGGTCCACTTAGTCTAATTCTGTATTCCCTTCCATTCAAGGATAAGCCTCCTTACAATCTCGAGGCTGGGTGGTAGCCTTTCAGCAGTCTTTACTCTTCTCACCCAGTGCTTTGATGGGTGTGCCTCCTTCATGGGGATCTTCTTTTAGCTGCAAAAATTTACTCACAGCACCCCACTGCATTATCCCATTAGAGTGAGACTGTTACTTCTCCAAAAACTTCCCATGAATTACAAACTCCAAATTAGCATTTTGAACTGTCACAGTAATAAGTTACAGTACCATGGCAGGAGAGATGACAGCAAGGCTATGTCTCTCCAGAGATTTCCTCCACAGGATTTTCTTTCCTCCTGAGTTGTAAAGCCCATAATGTAGTATACGTATGAAAGCATAAATTTTTTACCGTAGCTGTGAGTTGAGCTTGGATGGTGACTCACTTATCCTTCAATCCTGCCTTTTCCTCTCTCCATACAGAAGTCATGCCTCTGCCTGCTATCAGTTACTAGTCGCTGTCAGTCATTGCTCTAGTCAGTCTGTGTCTGTTATCAGTCATCATTAGTTGCAATCAGTCAATACTCTTCTCAGTCTCTGTGTTCACTACCTGCTGCACAGTACTTTTGAGCTTCTTCCTAAGGTTCCTTTAGCTTAAAGGAATGATGTTCCAGCAGCAGCTCTAGGAGTGGATCCTTCTTAAAGAGGGTTCCATTGCCTTCATGGTACCTAAACAGGGTGGTAGTCCCCCCCCCGGGACAGAAAGTGAGAACAGACAAAACAATACATTCATTTGAGTACCTTCAGACTATCAACAATGTTGCACAAACATAACTCCTCACCAGCTTGCATATGCCCTTTGAACACAAAGGCTATACATGCAGTTCAATGGCCAGCCACACAACCCCTCTTCCTGAGCTATTTAAGCCAGCTTTCTCCAGACCCACTTGAAAGCATTGTTTCTTAACCCCACCAACTTTACCTCCTCCAGCAGCATACCTCTCTTCTTGGGCTCCTTCCTAAGGTGCCTTAAACCTAAAGGAATTATGTTCCTGTGGACCTTTAACAGTGGAACCCCTCACAATGTTTTTTTGCCTTCATGCTACTCCAGCAGAGTGGTAGTCCCTTATGGGATGGTGAATGTGAAGGGCCAAGTATCCATGCATAGCAGTGAAGGAACATAGTCATTCATTCATTCATTCATTCATTCATTTATTTAAGAATTCAACCAGGAAGGCATGCTGAGTAGACTACTACTCAATTCCAGGTGCATCCTGGGGGTGAGGGGTACTGGAAAAGTACAGCTCATTATTACAAATCCGAAAACAGAACAACTGATACATAGGACATAGTGCAGTCAGGTGACACATGCTAGGACACAGCCTAGTACTGTATGTGTAGTGCAATACACAAGACATTCAAGTACAATGTGCAATACTAAAATGACAATAAATGCTAGTAATAACAAGATAGTTCCTGTGATGACAATCTTAGTTGCATGTGCAGGTGGAGAAGAAGTGCTTGAAAGAGGGAATTGAGGTGTAGGGAGGGAGGGGTGAGCCGAATACTTGCTTCTGACTACTTTCTGACTATCAACAGTGTTGCACAAGAATAACTCCTCACCAAGTTGTTTACACCCATTGAACCACTGATTTCATTGTCTTCAGTGCCTGAAATCCCTTCAGCTCTCACTCCTCTGCAATGGTCTCCTCGTAAATTCTCACCACGTCACTTACTGGTTGCTATGTGATAGCCTGTTACAGAAGCGCCATGTCCTCTATTGTGAGGGCTGAACAGATATAATAATTAATAAGTTGGCCTTGCCCTTCTCATTCTCTTCCTAGTCTGACCATTTTATAGCCTGATCACCCCACCTCTGTTTTGTTTTTCTCCTAAATATTGGTGAAGGATGCCTTGTTGCCCTCCTTGACCCGCTCTGCCAGCTATAGTTCTGATTCAGCCTTTGCCTGTCTTACTACCATATCAGCTTTTCTCAGCAGTTCTTGATATGCCCCCTGTCCTCACCTGTTTGACTATCCTTATATTTAATGAACGTCTTCAATTTTTGTATTGCTGCCTCAGCTGCTGTCTTTGTGAACCATAATGCTGTTTCCTCATGTTGTTCCCTACCATTTTTGCACAGAGACAAGGTGCATCTAGTACTAATTTCTTTATTAGCTTTCTTTTCTGTCAACTCCTACTACTCCATTCAGCTGTTTTAAATCTTCCACTAACTCCTTTCCCATCTTCCAGGAAGAAGGTCTTCTGAAATCCAGGATCTTTGTCTTGTATTGTACCCTCTCAACCTTAAGTATGACTTCAGCCCACACTGTTTATGATTGTTCTATCCCAGTTGATCCCTTAATTATGGCACCATTCCCCAGTGCTCCAGGATGGACTGCAGTGGATTCATTAGGGCTGCCTTGCTATAACCTCCCTGCTACCAGTTGCTGCCTTTTGAGTCTAACACAGGAAGTAAAAGTCCGGGCCTCTGGTGAACCTTCACCTCCATATCCCCTTTACACCAACTGGGTGATTTTGCTTGCAGGTTTATTTAAACCTAAGAAAAACACTGCATTGTGATTGTCAGCACAATTTACCAATACCCTAGGACAGACTGCAATGGGATCATGAGGTCTGCCTATTCACCCCTCAAAACAATGCCACCTTGGGACCTCACTGCATGGAGTATGAAGCCCAGGTGGTCAGTGAACCTCCATCTTCAGGCCCTCTTGCAGCCAATCGGATGACTTTGCTTGCAAGGGGATGTGTGTTTGAGAGCACAATTTATTTATATCTAAGAAATGCAATCCAATGTGATCATCAATGTCATTTCCTTGTACTACTGTACAAGAGATATTGTAAGGGGGTGGGGAGGGCTGCCTGCCTACTCTGCCCGCGGATCATCACATAGTGACCCCGACAAATGAACAGAGAAGTTCAGGCAGTCCCCTCCCCCGAGCATCTATCCCCTTTTCCCATCAATCAGGCTGCTTTGTCTGCAAAGGAGTGTGTCCCCAGCTATCTCTGAAAAGTTGATGTTCACTACTAGGCCTCTGCACTGCATGCCAGAGTACTGTGGTTCACAGCATAGGGCATCTACGGTGGAAGCAACTGTCAGCTGACCACACTGCCTAATTAGTGTGTGGTCTGCTTAGGTCCTGTTGTACCTGGGGACCACATCTGCAGAAGCCTCAAGATTATGAACTGCACCCACTGACTCTTACTAATGGTAATATTTCCTATGGCATGTTACATTGCATTGTATTTAACTGTACTAGCCAGACTTGATTATCAGTCTACGTCACTGTTTTTATCATTCTTACTTGGGAGGTGTAATTCCCCAATGCTCTGGATAAACTAACAGTTGTTCTGTTCTCCTCATCTGGAAACTACATAGACTGCAACAGACTACCACTACATAGCAATAATTAACAGTAGCTTTACTTCCAATCTTTATCTGTAATACTCTTTTTCTGCCTAACAACATCCTGGGTACTATCTATGCTGTGTTAAATAATTACCTTATAGCATTCTCCACTAATCAGAGTTTCTTCCAATCTGAGTGCAGGCTATTCTACTGTTCTCAATTATAATCTACCAACACTCTGGGCATAGTACTACCTAGACCTTATTAGACTTTGGCTACATAGCAACATTTAATAGTAGACTTACTCAGAATCTGGGTGTAGTCTATATCTGCATTACTTGTTAGACTGCTAATCATTAGACTGCTCACAGTTAACTGCATAATTTTGCTACAAGAGAACCTGTATACATAGTCACCTACATAAGAACATAAGAAAGTGCTGGAAGAAGGGGATCTTGCAATCCATCTTGTCTGATCGTGGAAGCTACCCCTTCCCAGTTTCTACTACCTTAGGTTTCCACATTGTCTATCCATGCTAGCTTGAACTCTCCACGTTTTTGCGCCCACAACCTCTGAGGCAGACTGTTCAGGGTTCCACCACCCTATCCATGAAGAAAAACTTCCTGCTGTTTGTTTTGAAAATACCGCCTTCAGGTGCATGTTGTGCCCACTTGTCCATGTATCTGTGTTTTCCCTGAAGAGATCCTATGCTTGTACTGAGTTGATATATTTGAGGTATGTAAACGTCTCTATCATATCTCCCCTGTCACTTCTCTTCTCCAGTGAGTACATCCTAAGATGGTTTAATCTCGATTCATATTTTTTTTTGTGTAGTCCATGTATCATCTTCATAGCTCTCCTCTGCACGGTTTCAGGTGATCCTTGTCCTTCTTGAGGTACAGTCTCCAGAACTGGACACAGTACTCCAGGTGAGGCTTCACCAAGGACCTGTGGAGTGGGACTATCACTTCACTTTTCCTACTTGTGATACCCCTTCCTATGCATTTGAGAATGCTGCTAGCTTTTCGCACCACCTTTTCGCACTGCCTGGTGTCCTTAAATCTTCATATACGAGTCAACTGGCTCCTTATGCTTACAGGTGTAGTGCTGCTACTAGGGCACCTGCACCAGTATTCACAGAACTGTTCTTGGTTAAACATGGAGTACTGTTCACAGGGTAAATGCAAAAACAAATGCGCATTCAGATGAACTCAGTATGGGTTGGACATTCATAGTCCAGAGACAGCAGAAAAGACCAATAGTCAGTCACAAAGATATCAAAATGTTTCAAAAGTAGTTAAACTCATAGGATCCTATGCACAAAGGGGCAAAGGGTATAGGCAATAGGCGTGAACCCTACCTGTGCAGCTCCAGACCTGTGGACAGGTGTGCACTGGCCAGTATTCACTATCAATGACCACCTGTTCATGGACCCACCCCACTGGTACTTGCATTGCTGGCTTGGGTCTGCATGGGGGTTAAGTGAAGGATGCAGGTGGGCATCCAGTCGGATGCCAGCCTGGATCCCTTAGTGGATCCCATACACACCCATGCAGAAGCTCCTGGGAAGGTATAGACTACCACGGAATGATGGGGGCAATGATGGCACCCAGAACATGTACCAGAATACATACAGTACAAGTCACATTAAACTGTTCCACCAATGAGTTGCTTTAGCATTTCTGTTTGAGCAGCTTAAGTGTTGCTGGATTCAGTACAAAACCTTGCACAGGCTGTTTCTTATGAATTATAGCTCAATTTTGCATTGTATTGTGGTTGAGCTTGAGGTTCATGCCAACTGAGTAGCAAAAATATTTTATAAACATTGCTCTTGAGCTGATTAAGTTTTTGAAAACAATGCAGTATGGGTTGCCAATTCACTGCCAACTGTAAAAAACAATGCTAAATCAACTCATTGTGGGATAGTTTAATGCGACCTGTACTGTATGTTTCTGGTGTCTGATACAGTGGAGTACAGTAGTGCACAACTGGAGGAGTGTACGAAGCCTTCCCACAGCACCAGTATGTAGGATGTGGGTGACAGCACACGCCACACCATACTGGCGTACCACCCAATTGCCATGTATGTGGCATAGTGGCAAGTGATGTACAGAGTTATGTGCCCTTAACTTGAACAGCGGTACTGATCCTGTTACAACTGTAAGGAGCCTTTCCAGGCATAATTACTGGTAAAGTGGTAAAGCACCTGGATTGACACATTCCATACTGGTATGCAATGGGGCCTGCTAGTTGTAGAGATAAGTACACTGTACAATTCGATTGTGTAACTCATCGTAGCCATGTGTCCAGTGGTATGCCAGCCAGTGCTATGAATTGTAATGTAAAACAACTGGGAGGTATGCATACAGGTGGCACCTCACTGCCACTAGGCATATGTGCAGACAAGGGCTGCCAGGCATTTCCAGACCAACCACCTGACTGGTATGAGAGTGCCCACCCAATGGCACCACACGCTGCTTTGCCCCATCTGACTCTAGGGATGGTCTGTCACCTGCCCCACTAGTGCCCATGCCACCACCCTACCTGTAGGTATGCACCTGTTTAGGGCTGTATCCAATGGCCGTACTGGTAGTGGTGCTCTGTATGCTCATGGGATGGACACATAGCACTTATGACAGGGTCAGGCCTTTCATAACTCCTGCACCCCAGTGTGTCACACTCCATGCCTCTGTGAATCATGCAGAGTATGGGCATATTTTAGGAGGCAGTATGGCACAGTGGTTTAAGGCTCTGAGCTGCAAATCTGGAGATCTGGGTTTGAATCCCACAGCCCCCACTTGCATACTGTGTGACCCTGAGCAAGTCACTTAACTTCCTCATGCTCCCAGGCTGCACCTGCAAACAAGCTTTCAGCTTAATGTGTCTCACCTGTTAAAATAATTGGTAAAAAAAAAAATAATAAATAATTGGTTAATTGGTAAACATCTCTGCCACACCCCCAGCCTGCCCCTGGTGCAGAGTGGCATGATTTGCCAGGGAATCCAGTCCACAACTTGCTAATTCACTGATAGTGGCTGCCACCAGACCCCCTGCTGTGCAGCATTCACTCTTAGGATTGCCTATGCACCTCAGATATGTGGTGCATAGGCCATCCAAACTTTAGTGCATAGAGCCCATAGTTTATTGAAGGTTTAGAGAATCATAGCACCAATAGCCCCAGCACTTTGGGTCTTCATGGGTTTCAGTTTTCTCTGTTCATACTTGTGATCTGCTTTGAGTGCCTTTTCTTTATCTTTACCCAAATGAGTTTTCAGCTGCATGCTATTATTTCTCTCAAATTGTTCTAGTGTGAGCCATTTCATGGATTTCAAATTTCGCAGTTCATAGTAACATGGAGACATAGTTGGCCCTACCAGTCTATTTATTTTGTCCCCATGTATACTGTCACTACAGAACCTACCTGATATCCAGCTGTTTCTCCCCTGCTTTCCTACCAAGTTTCCTTTTTGCCTGTCCCATGCAAGCTTAAAGCATACTGCTGCTTTGCCTCCCACACCCACTGGAAGACTCTTCCAGGCATCCACAATTCTTTCAGTGAAGAAGTACTTCCTCACATCCCTCCTATTTTCCCCCCACCCGCTTTATTGCATGCCCCCTTACTGTAGTGCACCATTACTTCTGAAAAATACTCCAGTCCTGTACCTTATTTACCTCTGTGAGGTATTTATAGGTGTTTGTCATGTCCCCCCTCTTCTTCATCTCTTCTAGGGTGTACATATTGAGATCCCTCAGTCTTCCCTAATAGGGCTTATGATGAAGCCCCTGCACTATTTTAGTTGCCCTCCCATGGACTGTCTCCACCCTATCTATGTCCTTCCTGAAATGTGGACTCCAGACTGGACATGGTACTCCAGGTAGGGTCTCACTAGTGATTAATACAGTGGCAACACCACCTTTCTCCTTCTACTGGTGATTTTCCTCCCTATGCACCCCAGCATTCTGCGGGTGCTGCCTATTGCATTGTTGCACTGCACCATCAACTTGTGGTCATCAGATATGATAACACCAATCCACCATAAAAAAACACCTTTTAAAAATATTCCCAAGCAAAACTGGCTGAGACATTCATACAGAATCTATGTATCACCTATAAAAGAGGCACCAGTTCAAAAGACATACTCATCCATGCTCTTCTGCTGTGGGTGGAGCTTGCCCAAAACTGGCTTCAGAAGCCACTGGTTGGAAATTATAGATGGGGCCATTGCGTTCACTGTGTCAATACAGTGAACACAAAACCTTTTGCCCATCCAAGACCTAGGAAGAAACTTGCCATCGAGCAATTCATCAACTGCAGCAGCACTACATGCATCATATATTTGATGACTTGCACATGTGGTTTGGGTTATGCAGGCCATATAAAAAGGGCTGTCAAGGCTTAAATAGGAGAGCACAAGATGGCAAATATGCAGTGGCAATAAAGAATATGCAATGGCATGTCAGTTCCAGGAAACAGGACATCATCTGTTTGCAACTATTAATTTTTTGAGCATCAAAATGTAGACTTAGGAGATCAGAGGGGTGAGTGTTAAAAAGACTCCACCAGAAGGAAGCTTTCTCAATTGCAACACTGAATACATTGCTGCCATTAGGAATGAATGAAGATCTCCCCCTGCATCCATTCTGTCAAATAAATTCTGAACTACCATTGGGATTATACTCCGCTATGTTTTGTTTTTCTTGGTTTACCTCCCTTTCCCTTTTCTCTTTGCTGCTGTGCTGTTTACATAGAAACATAGATTTTGATGGCAGATAAGGACCGCTAGGCCCATCTAGTCTGCCCATTTCCCTACCTACAGGATAGGCCGCAGATTCTAGTTAACCAACAGCCTATTTCTTCCTACCCCCCACAAGAATTGCCTTATGTCTGTCCCATGCATTCTTGAATTCTCCCACAGTTTTAGACCCCACAACCTCCTCAGGAAGGCTGTTCCATGCATCCACTACCCTCTCTGTGAAATAATACTTCCTCACATTGCCCCTGAACCGCCCTCCTTCTATCTTTAAATTGTCCCCTTGTTCTTGCAAGACTCTTTTTCTGAAAGATGCTACCCTCTTGGACTTTGTTAATTCCACTGGGTACTTAAAAGTTTCTATCATGTCCCCCCTCTCCTTCTTTCCTCAAGGGTATACATATTAAGCTCATTTAGTCTCTCCTCATATGGCTTCTCTTGCAGACCCTGCACCATTTTAGTTGCCCTCCTCTGGACTACCTCTATCCTGTCTATGTCCTTGCGGAGATGGGGTCTCCAGAACTGGACACAGTATTCAGATGGGGTCTCACCAACTGCCTGTACAGAGGGATAACAACTTCCTGTTTTCTGCTGCTGATGCCTCTCCCATACATCCCAGTATACTCCCAGCCCTCCCTCGCCTTCTCATTGCTTGCTAACCTTAAGGTCATCTGATATGATTACCTCAGGTCCCTTTCCTTTTTGTTGTTGTTACTACCTCCACCCATTGTGTATTCTTCCCTGGGTTCTTGTTTCCCAGGTGCATTATTTTGCACTTCTTTGCATTGAATCCTAGCTGCCATACTTCTGACCATTCCTCCAACCTTGCAAGTCCTTTTCATCCTTTCCACGCCTCCTTGTGTATCAACCCTGTTGCAGATCTTTGTGTCATCTGCAAAAGGCATACTTTACTTCCAGTCCTCTGCAATGTCACTGATGAAGACATTAAAAGGACTGGACCCAATACTGAACCCTGCGGTACCCCACTAGTAACCCCTCTTTCTTCAGAGTGGACTCCATTTACAATTACCTTCTGTGTCCTGTTGTGCAGCCAATGTTTTACCCAGGCTACCACCTGGGACCCACTCCCAGGCTGGTTAATTTGACTATTAATCTCTTGTGTAGGACTGTGTCAAATGCCTTGCTAAAGTCTAGGTAGGCCATGTCCACAGCCCTCCCTGGTCTACTACTTTGGTCACCCAGTCAAAGAAATCTATTAGATTCATTTGACATGACCTTCCCACTGTGAACCCATGCTGCCTTGGGTCCTGTGCTCCACTGGCCTCTAGGTACTCAACTATTCTTTCCTTCAAGTGACTCCATCACTTTCCCTACCACAGAGGTCAGACTGACAAGTCTGTAGTTTCCTGCCTCTGTCTTGGTCCCACTTTGTGAAGGGAATCACATCCGCCTTCCTCCAGTCCTCAGGTACCACACCATCCTCCCATGATTTATTAAAAGAGTAGCCAGTGGTTTCACTAGTTCCTCCTTTAATTCTTTTAGAATTCTGGGGTGAATTCCAGCAGGACCCATTGCTTTGTCCACCTTCAGTTTTAGGAGTTCTTGCAGAACCCTTTCTTCTGTGAAAGGACTGGGATCGACCCCCCTATCAAGAGTGCTTCTGTTAATTGGATTAGGCACTTCCCCCTCCTCTTTTGTGAATACTGAGCAGAAATATTCGTTCAGTATCCCTGCTTTTTCACTGTCCCCCTCTGCCCACCCACCGTTCATTCTATTCAGCCTCACTATCCCTCCCTTTGTCTTTCTACGCTCGCTGATGTACCTATAAAAGGTTTTATCCCCCTTCTTAACTGAGTTGACTATCTTTACCTCATTTGGCTATCTTTTCCTCAGTTTACAGTTGTTGAAATGTGCTAGGAATATTGCACATTGCACTTGTTTGCACTTGTCACTTGGAAACTTTAATGGCTTTCAACATGGTTTCATTTGCACCTTGTGTCTATCTCTTTAAGAGAATGACTTTTAAGACACTGTGCAATGAGGAGTGATCCATGCTCTGAAGATGATGTCAGTTTGACTTTGATAACTAAGCAAGCATGACTGCCAAGGCATGGACTGGCTCTTATGAGTGTTGTTTTGGAGCTATTTATGCAAGTACATTTGCATAGAAGTAGTAGGGTTCAATGATGTTCTAAACTGCAGAAGTACTTCTACCCTGCTAAGGACCTTAGAACCCTCCATCCAGTACCTTTCCTAGCCAACTGAACTCCAGAGCTGTAGTGCTTAAACATGCAGTGAGCTCCTGCTGTACTGTTGTTTTAGTGCCATTTTGCACCACTTAATTTGTTTGAGGAACAAAGAATAGTATCTGGTAAGATTGTTCCTTATTTGTGTAACTGTTTTCATTCCCATACTGACCCACTCTTCACTAAGTGGAGCATTGTTTTTGAATCCCCAAGGCAACTTTCCTGTTTAGTGGCCATCAATATTTATTCTCCTGTTTTATACACCACCCCTGGGTTTCTATGCCCAAGGTGATTGATTTTGAACTTTTTTGCATTGAAACCCAGCTGCCATGCCCTTGACCACTCTTCAAGTTTTTAATTGTGTCTGTTCATTCTGTCCACCCCCTCTTGAGTATTAACCTTATTGCAGATTTTGGCGTTGTTTACAAAGAGGCATACTTTCCCTTCCAGCTCTTCTGCAATGTTGCTTATGAAGACCTTGAAGAGGACCAGTCCCAGCACTGAGCCTTGAGGCAGTGCTGGATTTACCATTATACCAAGTATGCATGTGCCTTGGGCCCCTGATTTTCTGAGGGCTCCCTGTTGCATCAGTAGTGAATTCGCAATTGTGCATGAGGGCAGTAGAGTCAGGTGTGCAGCACTTCTGAGTTACTTGTAGTTTTTTTACCATTCTGATTGACAGTCTCCGGCACTGCACATGTTCCACTGGTTCCTTGGGGGGGGGATCAGGTCTTCCATTGGCTGATTTCATCTTTCCTGACATAACTCAGAGTCTTGTCCTTATGAGGCTGCATCTGCCTGCATTGACACCAATCAACATTGTGTTACTTAAACAGCAGCTGCATCTTGAAAAGTGTGTTTGGGAAAGAATAGAGTCAGGCCAAACTGAACCTGGGTCCATCTAATGCTATGGCATACCAATGCATTTTTAGTTTATTTTTGCTGCCAACCACAGGTTAGCTGCAAGTATTTATTTTCATTGTGAGCTGAGTTTTAGCATCATTGTGCATCTATGCATACCATGGGCTTGATTTTCAAAGCTCCCAATTGCCAAAAGCCCTGGGTGCATCAAAGATATGGCACATGGGGCTTGAGGCAGTCATCCAGCTGGTAATTGCAAGCTTCCATCCAGTGTGTCAGGTGCCACAAGTTAGATCACTTTTTTCTGGTAAAGCTTGTGGCAATCCCAGGGGACATTTTTATGCAGCTTGTTCCAGATATTTGGTACAAGCTGTTGTAAAATTATGAAACTGCCTCAAATGTGCTCAAGATTAGAACATTGGATGCAGTTGTTGCAAAGGGGTTCAGCACACCACCAGAACCTAAAGATTGTGGCCCTGCACAATGACACATTTGTTCTGATAGTGTGACAAATCCCTTTGCTGCAACTGCACCCAATTTTCCAATCTTGGGCACAATTGTGACAGTTTCCACATTTTATGGCAGCTTGCATCAAATATTTGGCACAAGCTACACAAAAACAGCTCCCAGGATTGCTGCAAGCTAGATCCAAAAAAGTTGGTCTAACTTGTGGCACCTGGTGCACAGAAATTGAAAATCTCAGTCACTGTCTGGGTGATTGCCACAAGACCCATGCACCATATCTGTGGCAAACTCCGAGTTTGTGGTAATCAGGGCCTTTGAAAATTGAGCCCCCTGTGTCATGGACTTGTGAGATGAGGTCCTGTGAGCAGCAACAGAATCAAAGAATAAGGAGTAGGTGAGTGGTGGTATCCCTGATGCTATCTGTCCCTCTGATTACTATGTTTAACTCTTACTAGTCTGACTCTACATTTTATGGACTAAAAATTGTTACCAAAATAAAGAGTGAGGTACAGTGATGGAGAATTAACTCACTGGCATGTTGCCTTTTTTTTATTATGGCATTAGCCTGGTTTTTAGGAGCGTGAATCTGCCAGAAGCTTTATTGTAGGAGGACCTGCTATATAATATTGGAAGGCTGAGATGTTTCATCTTTCTATCAAAATATAGTGTGTCTTCCTAAGATATGTTGTTTCTGAGATATAAGCCCTAAAAGTAATGCTATTTTTGATACAAAAGAGCAATTAGAATTTATACTGCTGCTGACCTGTCCCACAGAGTAATTGTAACTTCAGTCAAAGTTTTCACCCTATGCTTATTTCATATTTAATCTATTCCCCTGTTGACCAGCATCCCTTTAGGGTCAATATACTCCCCCTTGGCCCTTCCCCCCCAGCACTTAGCTAGCTCACTTGGGAGCCACCTCCCTTTTTAGTGTTGTCCCCTCCTTCTCGCTTTTGTTTGTTACCCGCTTTAACCTTCTCTGTGTCTCCCTTCCCCCCTGCAAGAGGTTAAGTTTTAGATTATGAGATTTGTCTATGTCTGTATTCGCCATCTAAGCTAAGTTGTTTCTGACTTTTTATTACACAGTTTTACTATCTGTCATGCACAAACTATTATGTCTTGTTATCGAATATGTCCTATGTGTCCAGGACCATCTTGAAAATGAGCCTGCTCAATGATATAACTGCTTGGTTAAATAAAGTTTGATTGATTGATTGATATTTAACTATATATATATATATATTAGAGCCAAAAAATTCCATTTAATGCATTAGTTAGGGTTGTTCCACTCTGACAAAAGTGAGGAAATTTGGTGTTAGGGTTGAAAGCCCCCCTTGGACCCCCCCACACCCCAACCGGCATCGGAGTGCGCATTAGGTTGTCGGCCATAACTCTCCCCATCCATGTGTAAAGAAGCAGAGGTGTAGGAGAATTGGGTGAGAGTTAGGACCGACAACCCTAATGCACACCCCAATGATGGTTGGGGGTGTGGGGGTCCAAGGGGGGCTTTCAACCCTAATACCGAATTTCCTTGCTTTTGTCGGTGCGGAACAACCCTAACTAATGCATTAAACAGAGTTTTTTGCCTCTAATTTTTCTTCTTTTTGAGAATGACAATGAGAAATAGTGAATGCAATGCAGCGGCGGGAGCGGGGGGCCCTTTGGGCCCCATGCTCCAACCATGTGATGTCTTGTCACATAGTAACATTGTGCTCACAAACGCAAATGGTAATGCGCATGGTGACGCAAAGCGAAACAGAAAGAGAAACAGTAGTGTAGACATAAATGTTAAAAACAAAGCAAAAGGAAGCGCAAATGAAAATGCAAAGGGTAACGCACATGGTGGCGTAGACGTGAATGTTAAGTGAAATGGGAACAGAACCGCAAGAGGAAACAGTAATGGTAACAGTAATGGAAGTGCACAGGCTGGTTTTCCCCAAAAACTGCATAGAGAAAGACAGTGAGTACAAAGAATGAATGGATAATAATGGTTCTCTGAGCAGAAAATGAGGGGTTGGAATACTAAATTTGCTGATATCTCAGGAACCGTACAACGTAGAAAAAAAAATTTAAAAGTCATATGATTTATGACTTTCCTGCCTGGTTTTGTACTTAGCCCCCATTAAGGGGCTAAGCAATTTTCTGATGAAAAGTCCGTATCTCGCACCATTTCCAAGATACGGGCCCTGAAGGGCGCTGCGAACACCGTAATGTTATCCTATGGGCAAAAAAGAGAAGTTCGTAGAGTGCCATAACTTTGGCTCCCTGTAATATTTTTTCACCAAACTACAAAAGACACATCTGTGCGATGTTGGCTGTGTTCCCTACAAATTTCAGCCCAAAAGACCAAACCGTTATTTTGCAGCAGGGCGCCAAATGATTCCTGTAATGCATTGGACACCATAATGTTATCTTATGGGAAAAAGTGTCAATTTTGGAGTGCCATAACTTTGCCGCCATGTAATATTTTTTCAACAAAACACTGAAAGGCACATCTGTATGATGTTGGCTGCGTTTTATCTAAATTTCAGGCCAAAACACCAAACCGTTCTTTTGCAGCAGGGTGCCAAAGAATTTCTGGCATTTTCCCACAGCCTAGAAAAGTACTGTTGAAGTTTGTGAAAGCTTTCGCAAAGTCATTCGACAGTGTCGCAAGTGTGACAGTACTTTGTGAAAGTACTTTTTCAGGAATTTGAAAAACATATTTCTGGGGTGTTTTACCCCAAAATAAAGACATGGCTAGCATCCTCAGGGTCAGACTAGGTGAATACAAAAGAATTAGGTTGCTAGAGGGTCCCAATTTTAAATGCCAAGCATTTTTCTGATCGCTAACTGAAAACAAAATGGCAGATTTGCGACAGTAAAAGGGCCATTTGTGAAAATAAAAACTGCATTTGCGACACTGTCAAACTTTTTGTTAACTTTTCCCGTTGACTTATAATGGGAACTTGTTTTTTGGAGAAGTTTTGAACCGTTTAATATTTTTTCAAGAAATCTTCAAAAGGCACATCGGGGACCCTGACCGCATGTTCCCTGAAGATTTCAGACCGGTCGCACAAACCGTGCGACCTGTAGAGACAACAGTAAAATTCCAGAAAAGCATAAATGCGCAAGCAGAGCACGCTTAATAACTACACAGCTGTAAATGCAACCGGTACGAAACTTGGCAGATCCCAAGGCATATGGGTCTTGATCACGTATTCTGAATTTCAGGCAAATCCGTAGAACAGTTGCAAAGTTATTAAGGTGCAAAATTTGGGGTTTAACATTTAAATGGCTCCTCAACCCTAACTATAGTGGCACTACAGTGCTACTATATATATATATATATATATATATATATATATATATTCATATTCATGATGGTAACATTGAAAAATGTCGGTACTTTACATTGTGTATGTACTGTAATACTGTATTACTTCGACAAGCCTGCAAATAGGGGTTTAGAAATATTTCCTTTGATATGTCCTGCTTAGCTTTCCATTCACTGAACTGCACACCTGTGTGTGTAGAGCTGTCCAGTAATTTAGGCAAATACTGTAAATATACCATGTTGGCTGACTGTTATAAATATATTTTTTTAATTAATTTGATTTGCAGGAACCTTGGGAGGAGTGTGAGAGGCATAGTGGGATTTGAGGAGTTTGTCAATTATTATGTAATATTTGAACAAATCTGCCTGATTGCCAGCGAGTTCAAATTTTTAAACCCAGTAATCAAAACTGTAGATGCCTTACAGAAAAAGTATCCTCCAGGCTCATTCAGTTTATCACTGCTGGCGTGTGCATCACTTGGTGACACTACTGGTCTCTATAGATGGTGTAGATGGGATATTACAACCTCCAGTCATTAGACTATTTAGTTTCTTTTTCTGTTCAGCTCCAATCAATATCTGCTGAAATCCATACTCCATACACTTGAGAATACACTGGCCACCCTCTCTACATGCTCCAGTCTAATACAGATAATTTCACATGTACTGGAAAGATTGTGCATTGTTTGTTTTTCTATTGTTCAGTTGCTCCTAGCCATGCCCCTCTATCTTTGAGATGCATAATGAAAATAGTTTGCAAGGCAGTCAAGGCAGGACTGCAAGTTTGTAATGATCAGAAAAAATTAATTCAGGCTGGCTTTGTGGTGCCAAGCAATGGGGCACTGCTTGACATGCTGGCAACCTGGGTGTGTGGCCCACAGCTGGGGCGACTGGAGCAGAGACTGGCATGGAAAGTGAAGATCACCTACATGGATGCTCTCCTATCTGAGAGGTAGGGTATGGCTTGCACCACCCTCATGCAGCTTCTCGTGGTGGGCTGATGGAGGTGCTCTTGGCAGTGTGGGTGACAACATGCAGCCTTGTGTCCTTCCCTGGATGCAGCAGAAAAGCAGCCCTGATGTGGGAGGGGAGATGGAGGGAAGGGAGTAAAATGGAAGAATGGCTGCCCCACTGCACTGTATGATGGCCTTCAGGAAGCCCTCCCATGCCGCTTGACCACCCAGTACACTGTGGCAGCCCTCCTAATCGATAACACCATTGTTAGAGGTGCTTCCTCCCCTGTAGCCCTGTGGGCCCCCTGGCAGGGATAAGTTGGACCACATAGGGTTCTTGAGATCTCAGGGAAGTCTAGAGGTAGGTACAGCAGTGAGGGTTGAAGCAGGTGGGTAGAGGGGCCTAGTGTGAGAGATCCCAAAGGAGTGGGGTTACAGGGGGCCCAATAGAAGCAAAAGAAAAAAAGAAAAAAAGAATAATAATAATTACTCAAACATTAGATGCAAAGCTTCCAATGGCCATATCAAAAACAACTGAATTTGTCGCATGGCAGTACTGCCATGAACTACAACTAATTTAACTAAAAACTGGTGGTCGCCATCTCCAAAGGCATCATTTACATTATTACAATCAAAATGAAAGTATGTGGTCACGTACAGGGTTCTTAGCAGCTGGGTGGCTAGATTGGGAGTTAAAATTATTAGTTTTAAAGAAATCTGCCTGCAGTACAGTACTTTACATGGTTGTGTATCAGAAGCAGAAGGTATACAGTGTAGTTTGGTGAAGATGCAGGCACTGCTAGAGTGATCATGAGATTGTGTGGGGGGAGGCATGTATATGGTTGTGCATAGAGCCCATGGCCATGTAAATGCAGCCTGTCCCTGAAGTACCACACTGTGCACTCTCCCATCATTAGTGTTCCACTTACCACCACCCATCAATAAATTCAGTACCCAGTTTACCACCTTGTTTCCCACTCCCAAACTGCCCAGTTTTCTTATACGTCTCCTATGTGGTACAGTGTTGCTGAATTCTAAGTAGGCCACATCTGCTGCCCCATCCTGATCAGTTTTACTGGTCACCCAGTTGATGAATTTGATCAGGTTTGTATGACGTGCCCCCCTCCCTGTGAATCCATGCTGAATTCAACATACTCCAGCAGCCTTTCTTTTTATAGAGTCATTAACTTTCCCACCATTAACTTTAGACTTATTGGCTTCTACTAATATAGTTGCCTTCCTCCTTCTTGCTGCCCATTTTATGAAGCAGGACTACATCTGCCCTCCTCAAATCCTCTGGAATCACTCATGTTTCCATTGATTTGTTGAATAGGGCTGGTAGAGGTGCAGCCAGTACCTCCCTGAGCTCCCTCAGCTTCCTAGGTGCATCCTGTCTGAACCCATAACCTTATCCGCTTTCAGATTAACACTTCCACTCAGGACTATTTCCTCTGTGAATGGACTCATGTCCACTTCCTTCCCCTCAGTGTTCCTGCTGCTTCTAATTGGTCCCCCCCCAACTGTGAAGACTGATTTCTGAACCAGCTCTGACACAGCTCATTTACTCTGTTTACATCTTGTAGCTATATGGATTTTATCTCCAGCTTTTTACTTACTTTCATGTTTTCTCCTTCTTTAAAAAAAAACTTCAAAATCTGCACTTTTTCACTTTGGCACTATATTTAATAAGGAATGTTTGTTACACTGTTTTATTTCAAATGCGGGTGACATGTAAAAGAGTATGAGTATGACTGAAAGGCTTGAGGAATTACAATGACAACACATTAATATGCATGACAACTTTAGTATTTAAATGATATGTTTTTACCCAAAAGCCACAGCCCTGGAGAGTGGGTCATGTTCAAGACCCGAGGTGCTGGTGCCCTTGGTGCTATGATTATCTAAAGTATCAACAAACCACCAGTTTAACTACTTTTGGAACTCTTTTTTTTTTATCTTTGTGATTGAGTGCAGGTCTTCTTTGCTATTTCTGTCCATAACGTTTCTGTTTCTGCTGGACTATGCATAACTTATAGATACAGTAACTGTGATGTATTGCCTCTAAGGCCCATGTATTTAACAGTCATAACATTGCACACTGCCCACTGTCTATGGATAAATGTGAAATTCTACTACTGGTCCCCTATACATATTAACTTCAGCCCTGCTTATAGATAAATGTGTAATGCTGCTCCTGGGTCTCCTATGCAGTGGAGCCAGCCATGATGCAGTGCATTGACTTGCAGTAAGTGACTTGTCACAAAATACTGCATGTCAAGAGTGATAAATTGCTGAATTACACTGTTCCCTGAGATATATTGCAGCACATATTTATTTATTTATTTTATTTTATTTTATTTATTGAAGTCTTGGAATTACAACCCTTTGAGTCAAAAACTCTTTTGCAAAGGCAAGTCAGATTTACAAACAGACAGGTTACAAAAAAAAAATACAGTAGATTAATCCAGTGCATTATACATAGGATATGATTATATTGGTAATGCAGTACATTATACATAAGTGCATCATAAATGAGGGAAGGGTGCATGGCAAAGAAACAAAAACGGTGAGTAGATTTCAAACAGGATACGAAACATCACAGGAAATTAATACAGTACATAATTCACAAGTAAGAGTATACAAGTAATGCAGTGCATTATACATAAGTGCATCATAACTGAGGGTGGAGTACATGGCAATGAAACAAACACAGTGCAGGCAGTGCTTGCTAACTGAGTAAACAGATAGGAAATTAAAGAAAAGAAAGGGAGACCAAAAGGAAATAAGTTAAGGAGAGTTGTGAGACAGCTAGAGGGGTAGGGAGAAAATTTGAGTAGAGGTGTGTAAGGTGTAGAAAAAGAGGATTAGGAAAGAGTGCAGGTAAAGGATGAGTAAAGGATAGGTGGGGAACAGAGTGGGAAGGGAGACATTAGACCAAGATAAGGTGGGGAGGAGCATGGGAAAATTGAAGGACAAGCCATGAGCAGTCCCTGATTGACCAGTGAAAGCTAGGAGCAGTCACAACTATTCACAGAGAGTAGGTGTTGGCGAAGTTTAGTTTTAAAGGGGCCCAATTTAACTGTAGAGGAAACCAGAAGAGGCAGCCCATTGAGCAGGACATATACTGCTGCATTTCTGTGTTGTATCCTGGCTGGCACCAATATATATACAGCCCAACAACTCCCCTCAGCACATAACTAAGCATCATAGCTAGCTTGGAGTACTATGGCTACCTTAGGGCCCCATTTCTCCTACTAATCACCATGTGTGTTGACTACCTTTGTTCACTATCACTAGATAAACACAGCCATCTGTAGATGGTGTCTAGCTCCCTATTCTTCACTTTCCCCACCCCTGTTTGCAGCCAAACACTACACCACCTGGTGCACAGCTTACTTAAAAGGAAAAATACCTGTGTTCCCTTTTCGCTTTTTATAGTTTCCAGCTCCTCCCTCTTCCTTATCCTTACTACCTGGGATAACACAATATAGCCTTACAAAATGAATGAAACTATGCTCAGGAAAAGTGGAAACCAAGCCAGCAGCTGGTTCAGAAGAGCACCAAAGGATCTCACTTGGCCTACCACAAATGGGCTGGAGGTGGCACAGATGTGGACATCAGCAGTCTCAACTCAAAGCTACACAAACTAGAAGCCTAGGTAGATCTTTATTCACCAAACTTCCTGGACATATTGGAAACATGGTAAAAATATCACATCACTACACACAAAACCAATATTCAAAACTACCCCGCATTTAGGAAGGATTGGGCCAGAGGGAAAGGAGATTAAGTGGTATTTCATGTAAACAAAAAACAAATAAAAAAAACTCACGAGAAATTACCAGGAATCTGCTAGGCACATCTGGCTATGAATGTAACACAGTGGAAATACTACTGAGTGGGGCAAAACACTGTAAATCTGCTATGTGTACAATCCACCATCTGCTGCAAAGACAAATGTATCTTACAGTACCTCTTAACCTGCCTAATGAGCCTCAGTTTACAAAAACTGTGGTCCTAGGTGACCTAAACATACACTGGGCTGATTACATGGATAGAGCTTTCTGAACAGACCTCAGCTCCCTGAATCTATATCAAGTAATCTTGGAGCCCACCCATATCAACATGAAAACCAAAAACCACATTCTGTTGGATTTTATATTTACTAAGATGGATAGGGTCCTGGCAGCAGGTAATATCACCAATGCCCTGAGTGGTCAGTCACCCAAATTCTGGATCTGGTGAAACAAACATCATAGGGTCCTGCTGAAAATCATTTACTCCAGAGATTACTCAAAGCTGCATATTCCTAACTTTCTCTTGACCACAGCTACCAGGACATCCACAAAACTATGCAATAGTGTTGATCAGGAACTGGACTTCTTGGGTAATAACTTTAAGCAGGATGTAAATGGGTTTGTCCTAGTCATCACAAGAAGGATTAAGGGCAACTCCCCCACCTGGATAACAAATGTCTTCCAGAACCAAATGAAAAGAGGTAAAGCATGGGTCAACTTCAAACTCACTTGGTTACTTCACAACTGGCAATACTGCAGGCTACTGCAACTGAGAAAGCAACAAAGGGCAGTCCTCAAAACAGCAAAATTCCTGTTCCTTAAGAAACTACAGCAGGATAGTCTTGCCAACTTTAATAAATTCTGTAACTAAATCAATACCCTAATTAAATGGCAAGAAACCTTCAACATCCACAACATCTCAATTAGCAACCATGGCACTTATGACCTAAGCTAAATAATGGATGCCATCAACCTGCCTTAAACAGATCTTCAGAAATAAGAACCCCAGTCCTGAATCTCACTCTCTATAAAATCCACAGGTACCACTGCCAAAGGGGATTTTCCAGAGTTCCACCTAAAGTTAATACCATTGGATGGGTGAAATTTACCTTATGCCTCAGAATTTTAACAAAAATACAATTCGGATTCAGTGAAATTTTGTTAAAGCAACATAAAATGTTTTCAAGATTTCATCAATTCAGTTATTTCCATCTAATTTACAGAGTACTGTACTTTGTTAAATTTATAAGAACCTTGACATATAACATTTATGAATCATCATGGAGAAATATACAAAATTTCAGATTTCAAGCTTCAAAGACGATAGAGTTATAAACTCCAACACTTTCATAAATTTAATATTTCTAAGATTGATTCTTTATACTAAGGAGAAAAGGAGGTAAGAAGGTGTGAACTTAGAAAAACTCCTCCAAAACTGAATGGAAACATTTTAAGATCCCTCTGTTCTGTATGTATTACATTTTCACACGTATGTAAACTGAAAATGTAGAGAATCCACTTTAACTTTAAAACCAGAACAACTTTGTTGCCTTATTTATAATGGAATTTCAATAAAAACAGTCAATAAGGTAGCATTTACAAGAGGCTCCATAGTAATGGTATAGTGATATAAAGCAGTAGGCCAGTATCTTCAGTGAAGAACTACGAAGCATAGTCATGGATATCACTGTGCATAAGTTTGTCTTCTTGCAATATACAGTACCATCTAACCACTAATGCTCATTAACTAAATGATTTTTGGAAGTACATGAATGCATAGCATTGTTTCTGTAAAATGCTACTTGCTGACTCTTTAGCAGCCCTGTAGATAATAACGTATATGTTTAGCATTTGTAAACAGTGATACCACGTGATGCTACACATTACAACTGGTTGCCTATGAGGCCACTGTAACAGCTGTATCTGTATGCCTTTAATGATAGTGCTACATGATTCTGAGCAGCACTGTCAAGGGAGTGTTGTAATGGTGCTATTGCAGGTAAGGTAATTTGTCTGCCTTCAGTACAAGTCAGATGAATGTGATCAATAGCCAAGCCAAGATGGACTAAAGTTCTATGAAGAAAAATGGGGTGAGGTTATGTCAAAGGAAAGGGACTTCATGAAGAATTGATGTATAGAATAGTACAGCTAGCTAGTGCAGTAGTTACCAATGGCAGGTGTTAGATATATGGGTTCACCAACATATTGCAGCTGGGCTGACTAACAAAAGAATAGCAGAGGACTAGCTGGAGCAAGAACGTATACAGTAAAAATTCTCACTTAAAAGCAGGATTTAAGAAAATTACTACCCACACAGATGATCAGACTACCAAGTAATCTTGAAAATCCAAAATTTAGAAGAACTCACATATACTCTATAGGGGAAGAAAATGACTGGGGTACAAAGAAGGGGATATTCTGGCTATTCCAAAAGGATAGGTCACACAGAAAAAGGAGTAGGGGTTCTCTCTTAAATTAACTTGTCTGTGAAAAACAAGGAGGAAATCATTATGACAAGCAATTCCACAGAGTCCATTTAATCAAATGTAGAGGGAAAGGCAAGGGGGACAAAATAGTCATGCAGGAAGGACCAACAGAACTACAAGCAGCTCAGCTAAACTGAACAGACTCAGTGGACATTAGTGCTTTGTAAAATTGTAATTCCACAACTGTAGTTTTTGTGGCATTACCTATTATGTGTTCATGATTTTTTGAGCAAATGTTGCCAATCAGTAATTTCTGAAATATCCACTGAAAATGTTAACCTACGAAACCATATTTATCCAGGTTTAATCGATTCCAGGACCTATTTACACTGGGTATTCATGCCACTTTTTTAAAAAATATATTCATTAGGCACACAATCCCATGGGTTCTTGGTTCCTTAAAATCAACTTAAAACAAACTACAGCAGCACAATCAAATATAGGATATTTCAAACAGTTCTGATTTTCTATGTGCAATATACACTATATGTTATTAGGGTAGGCTATTGAAAAAAGATGATATTTTAATACCCCCTTAAATGCACCAGTCAAAGAGGCCTCCTAATTTCATGGGGCAGTTTATTCAAAAAAACTGGAGCTGTCACCTCAAACACCCTGTCTCCAGACAGCTTCAAACAGAATCTGGTGATCTTCAAGAGGTATACCTCAACAGAATGGCGGGGCAATCAGGAATATACTGTATGGACACAGGAACTCTTTTAGGTAGCATTGGCCCAGATCATGTAGTGCTTTGTGTGTTAACAAACTGATCTTGAAGGAGATATGGCACCTCACAGACATGGATGTATACCTGAATATCCATGGAGCTGCAAACATTCAAATATTTTGAAATGTTTTGCAAATTTCAACAAAGAGTTATATTGCACAATTATGAACTCCTTTAAATGATGGCTCCATTGTCACTGAACCAGGTGCTGTGGCCTCAGTTTTTAACACCTTTTTCACTAGCTGTGTGCCCTTTCTAGTATCCTCTCTCCCCCAACACCACTTGAGCCTGAACACTTCCATTCCGCCCACCTCCGCATCTTTTTCCTTTCACATGGTCTCCCCAACCAAAGTGCTAAAAGCCCTGTGGGCACTCAACCCCTCCAAAGGTAAATACCCCTCTGGTCTCGACTCCAAAATGCTTCACGTATCTGCCCCTGCCTTCATCACCCCACTGGCCACTCTCTTAAATCTCTCTTTCTCACTTGCTGTAGTCCCATCCAACTAGAAACATGCCACTGTCATCCCCCTCCTGAAAGGGGGTGACCCCTCTTCACTGGGTAACTTCCACCCTATCTCCCTACTCCACATCCTAGCCAAACTTCAGGAGTGCCTTGTGCTTGCCTAACTCTCCTCCTTTCTTGACTCCTCCTCTTTCTTCACACCCTACTAATGTGGTTTTAGGAAGTCACATTCCATCATCACTTCCCTTCTATGGCTCACTGACACTGTCCTCATGGGTATGAACCATGGACACATCACCTCAGCTATTTTTGTTGACCTTGCCAAGGCATTTGACACTCTCTTCCACCCCTTCTACTATCCAAACTTTCCCATGCAGGACTCTCAGGAACTACCAACAGCTGGTTCCAATCCTACCTAGCCAGTAGGTCTCAATCTGTAAGAATTGGTCATCATACTTCTGTCCCCCTCCTCGTAACTACTGGGTCCCCCACGGCTTGGTCCTTGGCCCGATACTGTTCTCCATTTTCCTGAATGATTTGCCCTTGGTATGCCTGTACACATCCATTCACATGTATGCTGATGACAATGCACTGTATGCATCAGGTCTCTCCCCCACAGAAGTGGCCTGTAGACTTCAGGAGGACTTCACTGCTGTTCAGTTCTGGCTTCACTCAAACCAACTCTTTTTAAACCCCAAGAAAACTATCTCCCTAACCTTTTGCAATAGGCAGAGACTCTACCTACTTCACGCCACCCTCACTTTCCATACCATTGATGGGACTCCTTTGGAGGCCTGCACCACCTTCCAGTACTTTGGGGTCTGGCTCGACCAGCACCTTGACTTCTCTGCACATATCGATTCAATCCACAAGAAACTTCACCCCAAGCTGAGTGCCTTATATTGAAACAGGGTCTGCATCCCTCTGAAAACCCACGAGGCAATCCTACAGAAAATGATCATCCCTATAGTTGACCACGGCAACATGGTTTACAGTGCTGTCCCTAAGTCCACCTTAGCAAGACTTGACCCCTTCTTCCATTCCTTCTGCTATTTTACCATGGACTGCCCTCCCTCAATGCACCACTGCAATCTCAACAAGTCTCTAGACCTACTCTAGCTCCAGGATCGGAGACTGGTCCACTGTGCTAGGATAACTGTGAAATTCTGGGCACAGTCCCTCCCTCCTACCTAGAGCCCACCCTCTCAGTTCAACCCCCCTCTGCATATTCTGTCAGGGACACTGACTCACGGCTTCTGTATGTCCCACATATGTCCACAGCAAAAGGCCACGCTGCCTTCAATTACCACATGCCTAAAATATGGAACTCCTTGCCAGCCGACATTAGGCACACAGACAACACTCAGCAGCTCAACCATCTCCTCAAGTTACTTTTCTCCCCCACCTGCACGGCTGCCCCGCCGTGATGCCATATATCCCTCCCCTCACCCTTAATTTCTACCACAATATGGCACATCGTTAAGAGCTCATAGTCCTAAGCACATAGCCTAGTACCTGAAGTAAATTGGCCTGAAGTTGATTCTTAATACCACATGTGTTTCCTCTAGTGCTCTCAGCATGTGGACCTTCATGTGTTTAATATATTCACTTTATTTGCATAGCTCAATTGTATTTCTTCTGGACATATTAGTAGTTTACTTCTCTTCCACTCTTCCCCACATCTACTGTGCCCACTGCTTTTCTCGGCAATTAAGTTACATGCAGTGTTTTTTTTTTTACTGTATAATTCTTATGTATGATGCTATACAGGTACTTTATAATCCCTGTGTATGATGCTGTTTATATCCCTTCCTCCCTTCCCCCCAGGACGCATCTGGAATTGAGCAGTACACCACGCATTATGCCTTCCTGGTAAAAATCTTAAATAAATAAATAAATAATTTATCATTTACTTAGTCAACTACCTCCTTTCTTCATAGTTTCTAAGACCCATCCAATAAAGTACTCATATAAATGTTCATCTAGCTCCAAATGTGGCTAAGTTGTAAGCAGAGAAATATTTTCAGAAATTTTCATAAAAATAAAACACTTTGCCACAGTTTTATCACCTACAATTTCTACATCCCTCATCCACATGTCATAAACTTGGTATTCTCTTATTAGAACTTACAAAGAGTAAACTTGCCAAATTTGTGGTCTCTAGCTCTAAGAATTACTGAGTTATGACCCATTAAAAAATATTGAAAAATGCCTTGTCATATCATAAAGTTCCATGAAATTTGTGGAACTGCATGAAAACTCCATGAAAACAGATCTTTCTGATTTCACCCAGCCACATTAATAAAACACGAAGTGGTCCTACACTAACTAACAAAAATAAGACCTGAGACCTCAGTAGGGTTTGATAGTCTTTTTTTTTGTATAAGAATATTTTATTGATTACATAGAAACATAGAAACATAGAATTTGATGGCAGATGATGACTGCTTGGCCCACCCAGTCTGCCCATTTCCCTACCTACTGGATAAGCTGCAGATCCTAGTTAACCAGCAGCCTACTTCTTCTGACCACCACCCCCTTGAAAGGCCTTATGACTGTCCCATGCATGCTTGAATTCCATCACTGATTTTGACTCCACAACCTCCTCCGGAAGGCCGTTCCATGCATCCACAACCCTCTCTGTGAAAAAATACTTCCTTAAATTACCTCTGAGCCGCCCCCCCCATCTTCAAATTGTGCCCTCTTGTTCTTGCACACCTCTTTTTTTGAAAGATGCTACCCTCTTGGACTTTGTTGATTCCCTTGAGGTACTTGAACGTTTCTATCATGTCCCCCCTCTCCCTCCTTTCCTCGAGGCTATACATATTAAGCTCCTTTTGTCTCTCTTCATATGTCTTCCGGTGCAGACCCTGCACCATTTTAGTTGCCCTCCTCTGGACAGCTTCCATCCTGTCTATGTCTTTGCGGAGATTGGGTCTCCAGAACTGCGCACAGTACTCCAGATGGGGTCTCGCCAGCTGTCTGTACAGAGGGATAATAACTTCCTGTTTTCTCCTGGTGATGCCTCTCCCTATGCATCCCAGTATCCCCGTAGCCCTTCTTGCTGCCATCTCACATTGCTTGCCCACCTTTAGGTCATCTGATATGACTACCCCCAGGTCCCTTTCCATTTTTGTTGTTGTTAGTATCTCACCCCCCATTGTGTACTCTTCCCTTGGGTTTTTGTTTCCCAGGTGCATTACTTTGCACTTCTTAGCATTGAATCTAAGCTGCCATACATTTGACCATTCCTCTAACCTTGCCAAGTCCCTTCTCATCCTTTCCACCCCACCCTGTGCATCAACTCTGTTGCAGATCTTTGTGTCATCTGCAAAGAGACATACTTTTCCTTCCGGTCCCTCTGCAATGTTACTTATAAAGACATTGAAGAGGACCAGTCCTAATATTAAACCCTGCGGTACCCCACTAGTAACCCTCCTTTCTTCTGAGTGGACTCCATTTACTATTACTCTCTGTGTCCTGTTCTCCATCCAATTCTTTACCCAGGCTGTCATCTTGGGACCCTCCAGGATGGCTAACATATATTAATCTTTTGTGGGACTGTGTCAAATGCCTTGCTAAAGTCTAGGTAGGCCATGTCCACAGCCCTCCTGATCTACTACTTTGGTCACCCAGTCAAAGAAATCTATTAGATTCATCTGGCATGACCTTCCACTGTGAATCCATGCTGCCTAGGGTCCTGTGCCCTCTGGCCTCTAGATACTCGACAATTCTTTCCTTCAGAAGTGATTCCTTCATTTTCCCTATCACTGAGGTTAAACTAACAGGTCTGTAGTTTCCTGCTTCTGCCTTGGTCCCACTTTTGTGAAGGGAAATCACATCTGCCCTCCTCCAGTCCTCGGGTACCACCCCATCCTCCCATGATTTGTTAAAAAGGGTAGTCAGTGGTGTCACTAGTTCTACCCTTAGTTCTTTTAGAATTCTGGGATGAATCCCATCTGGCCTCATTGCTTTTTCCACCTTCAGTTTTAAGAGTTCTTTCAGAACCCTTTCTTCTGTAAATGGGCTGATATCAACTTCTGTATCCAGAGTGTTTCTACTGTTTGTTTTAGGTACCTCCCCTCTTCATTTGTAAATACTGAGCAAAAATATTTGTTTGTATCTCTGCCTTTCTGAGTCTCCCTCTGCCACCCTCCTCCCTTTATTAAGCCTCATTATCCCTCCCTTGGTCTTCCTTCACTCCTGATGTACCTATAAAGGGTTTTATCCCCCTTCTTAACTGAGTTGGCTATCTTTTCCTCGGTTTGGGCCTTTGCTGTTCTGACTGCCTTCCCAGCCTCCTTTTGCTTTAACTGATACAGTTCCCTGTCCTGCTCCTTCTGCGATTCCTTGTAGTTCCTGAATGCTTTCTTTTTCTCTTGAATCTTCACTGCCACTTCCTTTGAGAACCATAGTGATTTCTTACATCATTTTGTTTTGTTTATTTGCTTCACACAAAGGCTCGTTACCCAACATAAACAAACAGTATAAATACTGAAGATGCTGGAACCAAAGAAATATCACCTGCAAGAGAGCAAATATATCCATTTCAATAAAAACAAATTAATAAGAAAAACTTAACACAGCAGAAGTCACCTGAGCATTCATCCCTATTATGTACAAAAAGATAATTACATAAAACATGTCATCCTATTCCAATTTCAACTTATCTTGTCCACCACCCCAGTGCAAAGTAATAAATGCAACCATGTCTCCTGAACTCCTCTTCTCCAATATGAAACTCTAACATAAGAAGCTGTCATAATAACAGTTTGTATCCACTGGGATACTGTAGGAATGGTGGGTGAGGCCATTTTAACAGAACTAATCTCTTTGTTTCTAAAGCTATGGTAATCAGAAGAGATGTATATTTAATAACCTCCTTAGGCAACATAGAGACATCCCATGGAATCCAGAACTTGGGAGAGTAAGTAAGAGACAAATCTAAAGCTTAATCCAAATATGCAATGTTAGAAAACCACAAGTCTGAAAGTTGGGGAGGGTTCAATGGTCTTGACCATAAGTTATTACCAATATCTGTACTTGTCATTGCAGCACCACTGCAGGCACTTAATGATAATCTTTATCATAGGCATTGTACCACAAACATGGAAAATGGCTTTTCTATCTCACATACTTCCAGTGCCCAATCTCCGGAGGGATGGGGGGAGGATTCCAGGATTGAGGGGACAATCCCTTGGTCCAGGCCTGGATGGTGTTGAAGCTGCCTGAGATTCAACTGCTCTGTGAGTACCTGAGACTTTTGTGTGGAAAAGCCCTGGGGCACCTGCATTCCAGTGGTGAGTTTTGTCTGACAAAGGAACTCTGTCACCGAGACTGTTTTTCTGTTTAAAAGAGTCTGCCTCATATGGGATCCAGAGAGAGACTTGCCAAGTACAGAACTTTTAGTTTGTGTCTGATTTAAAAGTGCCTGCTAAAGTTGGGGTCTAGTGAACAGACATTGCCAATTACACAACTTTTAACTTAGGACACCTCAGAGGTGTGTAATGTAGTATGTTAAATGTAAAATACATTTCAAGATAGCATCTACAAGTTTTCTGTGAGGGTGTTATTACCCAGATGAAGGGCTGAGTATAAATTTGGAAGCAAAAAGTTGGTAGACCTCCCCATCTGGAGTAACCATGTTTACCTCTCCTGGTTCACTTTGGGCACCTTTGTTTTCTTTCAGTGAATTTGACAAGTGCATGAAAAAAATAGTTTACAGAGACATGGGTTTGGATTTTCTGTGAGCCTGTATATGCTCTTTGGTGTTCGAGGATGTCACCAGTAATTCCTCATGAAATATGGAAAAGTCTTCTAGTACTGGCCGAGGATGCCTAGTCAAGGGAAGCGTATCAGTTCTGGCCATGTGTGCCAATCTCCATTCAGAACCTGAGAGTGTTCACTGCTTCCATTTTCAGAATCTGAGGGATCACTGTGTGTGTTCCCTGTACCTCAATAATCTGCAGTACCAGTAGGAGTAGCCCTGTGGTGGTCTAGCCTCGCTTTGTGATTATTCTCTGTTTATGTGAATAAAAGCCACACTCTAGAATCCTAACCTGGTTTGGACAGTATTGTTATTGCTTCCACTATGTCTGGATTTACTTGGCTGCCCCTGACCAGAAGTACAAATCTAGCATAATATGTGAGCAAATGTTTTCTCCCAGGAACCCAGGTTGATGGCCATGGTAAATGGTCCCTGCAGGTATGAGCCAGGTAGTTGCCACACTTGGGTTGCCAGTCTGAGGATGGCAGGCTCTGAAGTAGAACTACTGGTAAACAGAACTGTAGAGACAACCCTCATCCCTCTCATTGGTGCCATGTGTGAGACGAGCAGCCTGCTAGTTGAACAAGGAGGGGCCGATGGGAGTGGTTACACCAAGTAGTGAAAACAGCCCACATTCACTGAACAGATGCAGTTTGCCCTCCACTGCATAACCTACAAATGCACCAACACCAGCTTTCTCCCATCTGGCTTCCACTTTGACCAGGCACCACTTCTCCAGAAACTTGAGGCCTGTGACCTATATATCTCTCTCAACTCCACGTATAAAAACAAACTAAAGGCACTGACACTTTGCATACTTAGCCCCATTTCTGTTGAATCCCCCTTAAATTAAGTAAATCTATTGGCATCTTCAAACTGGCTCTTAAACAGAATCTTCTCATACCAGCTGATTGTAGCTGTTGATACACTACCACCCTAGTCAGTCCCCTTTTGCTGAACGGTACCCCCTGTTCTATGTTTGGTACTGTAACTAACTTGTTTTGATTTGGTATTCTCAACAGTCTTTTCTCTTAATGTATTCTGCCATAATTTGTACCTGTGCTACTCCTTCTATTTGACTATGCATCCTAAATGTCTACATGACTAATTCTGGCTTGCCCCTGAAAACGGTACTTTCATTTCCCGTGGGTCTAACAGTTACCAGAAACAATCAACCATAAGTAAAGTATACCACCTCCCTTTTTATGTCCCTGTTTGTAAGGATATAATCTAATATGTCCCCTTTACTAGTTGGTTCAGTGACCTTCTGGCTCTGGTATGCCTCTTGCATTCTAATCACCCAATCCTGCCCTCTTGCACTTGCTGCAGTCAGGTTGCTCCAGTCCACATTTGGCTAATGGAAGTCCCCCAACATAAAAACCTCTCCAACCTCTGCCACACTATTAATTTCATTTCCCTGCTCAATGTCTTCCTCCTTCCTCTGTCCTGGAGGCATATAGACCAGTCCTTTCTTGGTTACTACCCTGCTATAGCTTGTACCCAGATAGTGTCAGTTTCTTGTTCCCATCATCTTGAATCTCTGAGGCCAGTGTACCCTTTTCACATATAATGCAATGGCACCTTCCCTCCTTTTTATTCGGTCCCTCCTGAACAGTGTGTATTCTGGTACTTGTGGATACCAATCATGGTTCTATGTTCACATTCAAATGATCACATTCAAAAGGCCATCGGCAAACAAGGGTACAGTGGTGACTCCCTTGACCTGAAACAGCTGGCACAAGTCCTCGATGAAATTTTAGAACCACTTACAAAGATCTTTAATCTCTCACTTAGTTTGGGCCATTTCCCCTCTCTCTGGAAGAAAGCCACTGTCACACCGGTTCACAAAAGCGGAGATAGGACACTGCATACCAATTACAGACCTATCTCACTCCTCCCCCCACTATCCAAAGCGCTGGAGCGAATAGTGTCAGACCAACTAGCTGAATTCCTGGATAAGTACAATGTACAGTGCCCAGAGCAGCATGGCTTCAGAAAAGGGCACAGCACCACCACTGCACTACTGGAATTTACAACCTTCATCCATGCCACGCTTGACAAAGGGAATTGTGGAAGGGCAGTATTTATAGACCTTACCAAGGCATTCGACACAGTTAACCACCCCGTACTGCTCAAGCAACTGTCCTCCATTGGGATCTCCAGCGATGCCCTTCCATGGTTCACCAGCTACCTTGATAATCGGATCCAGCATGTAAGGAATGCAGGGATCTCTTTAGGTGAGAAACCGGTCAGCTCCGGAGTCCCCCAGGGGTCTATTCTGGGCCCTCTACTCTTCTCCCTCTTCATCAACAATCTCCCCAGTGCCTGCCACCAAAAAATATTACTATACGCAGATGATGCAGTCCTGTTTTCCAGTCACCATGACATTACAGTCCTTGAATCCCAGCTGCAGCTCAACTTCAATCGCATCGAAGACTGGTTCAATTCTCATAAACTCGTCCTGAACCACAGCAAGACTAAAGCCATGTCCTTCTGTAACTGACAGAGCAGGCACAACTCTCTGTCTCTCACCATCAAGAACCATGCTGGGAACCCACTTGAACATGTCAAGGAGTTCAAGTACCTTGGTATTACCCTGGATAGTACCCTCTCCTACACTCGGCATATTGACACTGTTGCCAAGACCGCCAATATATGGATTGGACTACTACACAAACACAAGCACTGTATGCCTGCAGATGCCCTTAAACTAGCCATCTACAGCTCTGTCAACTCTATCATTGACTATGGCCTTGCCATCTATGGCTCTGCCCCAACAAGTGCCCTCTGCAGGATCTCAGTTGCTCTCAACAAAGCCTGTAGACTACTGACAGGTGCAGCCTGACTAACTCACACCTGTGACCTCTATGCACAGGCCAGCTGGCTACCCCTAAGCAGCAGAATACAATACCAGACCTGCTTACTTACCAAAAAGATTCTCCTTGGTCTCATGCCATCTGGTGTTAGCTCACTCCTTACTACCTACAGTGGCACTCAACAAACACGTGGTGCCCAATCTCTAACCTTTCAGGTTCCCAGATGTCGTATCTCCATGGGTCAGCGGTCCTTTATCTATAGAGCTGCTCAATGGTTCAATTCCCTCAATAAAGAATCACTTTCCTCTACTACACTTGGACCCTTCAAAAGGAATCTCAAACTTTACCTCACCTCTACCACTCAATGTGACTGCTTTGTTGAACAGAGATCTCTCTCTAAACACCTCCCAGCTCACTCGTGTCTCACAGCCTGCCCTTTCCCAATCTCATTCCCTCTGGCACTTGGCCTTCCTTGTGACTCCTTTCCTGCTTCACATCTCCACTGGTACAAGACATTTTTCCACTACCATCAGACAGTGGCCCATTAGCCTGCCAATTTCCTCTCCCAGTCGCATACCTGCAATACTAACTGCCTGTGGTGCCCTCTTTCTCTTATTGTTACCGCAGCCAGCTGCCAACTCAAGCTGCTCGTTTTATGAATATTATCTCAAAGTATGTTATAACTGAGTATCTTTATTTTTTCTTTTAGTTGTTTTGGTTGTTTATTGTGCATTCTTTTACTACCTCTGTATGTATGTTGCCCCTCATCCTTTGACGCGGAACCTTTGTAAATGAGCAGTTTCTGCTCAAAGGTATTTCTAATCCAACAATTTAATAAATAAATAAATAAAAATAAATATGTCGCTCATGTTTCAGTAAAAGCCACTGTTTCCAAGTGTGCCTCTCCCATTACCACCTAGAAGTCTTGGATTTTGTTTCTTAGACGTCTGGCATTGACACACAATATCCTTCACACCTTCTTTGTCCAACTAGACATCTGCCTTTATTATGATAGTTATCCTCAGTTGCCCTTTTTGCCCTTTACTTTTTTCATCCCATGGCACAAAGCCCCCAAGTTGCTGTTAACATTTTTCCTATATAGTAGATACTTTTTAGTGATTATATCCCTCCCCACCTCCCCCTCCCAGTTTGCTGCTCCTACATGCACTAGTTCTGGAAGGAGGACCTCCAGATCCCCTTAGTTGAACACATTTGCCTACTCAACCATACTGTCCCCTTCCCTTGCCTTGTTTAAAGTTCTTTCTAGGCATGTGCAAGCCTATTACCCACCACCATTGTACCCTCTCATTGGGACAGAGGCCATCAGTCCTAGTCAACCTGCATCCCCTCAAGGTCTGGAACAAATTCCCCAGGAACTGAAACCCCTACACCCAACAGCAGTACATCAGTCATGCATTTAACAGTTGTTCTGTTCTGCTCAACTGTTCAAGGGTTCTGAAAGAACTCCTAAAACTGAAGGTGGACAAAGCAATGGATCCTGATGGAATTCACCCGGAATTCTAAAAGAATTAAGGAAGGAACTAGTGAAACCACTGGCTACTCTTTTTAATAAATCATGGGAGGATGGTGTGGTACCCGAGGACTGGAGGAAGGCGGATGTGATTCCCCTTCACAAAAGTGGGACCAAGACAGAGGCAGGAAACTACAGACCTGTCAGTCTGACCTCTGTGGTAGGGAAAGTGATGGAGTCACTTCTGAAGGAAAGAATAGTTGAATACCTAGAGGTCAGTGGAGCACAGGATCCAAGGCAGCATGGGTTCTGCAGGGAAGGTCATGTCAGACCTAATCTAATAGATTTCTTTGACTGGGTGACCAAAGCAGTAGACCAGGGAGGGGCTGTGGACATGGCCTACCTAGACTTTAGCAAGGCATTTGACACAGTCCTACACAAAAGATTATTAGTCAAATTAACCAGCCTGGGAGTGGGTCCCAGGGTGGTAGCCTGGGTAAAATATTGGCTGGACAACAGGACACAGAAGGTAATTGTAAATGGAGTCCACTCTGAAGAAAGGGTGGTTACCAGTGGGGTACCGCAGGGTTCAGTATTGGGTCCAGTCCTTTTTAATGTCTTCATCAGTGACATTGCAGAGGGACTGGAAGTAAAAGTATGCCTTTTTGCAGATGACACAAAGATCTGCAACAGGGTTGATACACAAGGAGGCGTGGAAAGGATGAAAAGGGACTTGGCAAGGTTGGAGGAATGGTCAGACATATGGCAGCTAGGATTCAATGCAAAAAAGTGCAAAACAATGCACCTGGGAAACAAGAACCCAGGGGAAGAATACACAATGGGTGGGGAGGTCGTAACAACAACAAAACAGGAAAGGGACCTGGGGTTAATCATATCAGATGACCTTAAGGTTAGCAAGCAATGTGAGAAGGCAGTAGGGAGGGCCGGGGGTATACTGGGATGTATAGGGAGAGGCATCAGCAGCAGAAAACAGGAAGTTGTTATCCCTCTGTACAGACAGCTGGTGATACCCCATCTGGAATACTGTGTCCAGTTCTGGAGACCCCATCTCTGCAAGGACATAGACAGGATAGAGGCAGTCAGAGGAGGGCAAGTAAAATGGTGCAGGGTCTGCAAGAGAAGCTGTATGAGGAGAGACTAAAGGAGCTTAATATGTATACCCTTGAGGAAAGAAGGGAGAGGGGGGACATGATAGAAACTTTCAAGTACCTCAAGGGAATCAACAAAGTCCAAGAGGGTAGCATCTTTCAGAAAAAGAGACTTGCAAGAACAAGGGAACACAATTTAAAGATAGAAGGAGGGTGGTTCTGGGGCAATGTGAGGAAGTATTATTTCACAGAGATGGTAGTGGATGCATGGAACAGCCTTCCTGAGGAAGTTGTGGGGTCTAAAACTGTGGGAGAATTCAAGAATGCATGGGACAGACATAAGGCAATTTTTGTGGGGGGCAGGAAGATATAGGCTGTTGGTTAACTAGGATCTGCGGCCTATCCTGTAGGTAGGGAAATGGGCAGACTAGATGGGCCTAGCAGTCCTTATCTGCTGTCAAAGTCTATGTTTCTATGTTTCTATGTTTTCAGCTGCTCCCTGGACTACATTGTGGCTGATATAAGATCTCAGAGAAGGCTCCTGCTCTAAAATGTCCTTGAGCATCCTGCTTAAGGCACAGAAGCTTCCTTTCATTTCCCCTGCACCCTTCCTGGCTAGATTATGCACCCCTACATGCAATATCATATCTGGCCTGAGGCTCCTTCTGCTCTTGTGAGCTTCAGTACATTCTTTCAGAGGGTGACCACTGTTGCCTTTGGGAAAACAATGGATGTTCCCAGGTGCCTAGTGAGGAGATCACAACTCTCCTACATCCCAGGCAATTATTCCCCTATTACCGTAGCCTTTATGCTACCACTCTTAGGGTTCCTACCTTTCCCTGTCTCAAGCACAGTGATTGGACCTCCTTATCAGGAGTGCTGGTCCCTGCCTTTTCTGGGGGGACGGGGGTCTCCTCTCACAGAGGCTGCATCCTGTTTGTGGTGGGACTAACTGCACGGCTGACATGCCTTCACTTCACCTCCCACACTACATACCCACTTCAGTCCACTGTCCCTGAATTGGCCATTGAGCCCATTTCGGCAGTAGTACCTATAGTCTCTGCTGCTGCTGGCTGGCCTTGGTTCTTAGGAAATGGATTTCGGCCCTAGCAGCCACAAACACACCCCCCAATAGCACCCTCCTACAAAGTCATTGGCTGTGGCTCCTGAGCAGTCTCCTGGTCATGAATGCCCCACAATTCCTGCACTCTGCCCACTCCCACTGAGTGGTGCCCCATTTGCATGTAGGAAACATTCTAGTTTGTTAGTGTACAGTAGTTTCCATTCTGTAGGTCTAAAATACAGTATCACTAGATTCAAGATTTGCAGTGTGAATCTATTTAGGATGTTGGCTGATTATGGGAAGTTTGGTACCACCTGGGTGACAGTCGATGTCTGTCTAGCTGCACCCCAGATAGGGAGACAGCTTTTTTCCCATTATTTGTTCACAACCTGACATCTGTTCCCTCATGTACAGCTCTTATCCAAGACAGGATTTTAGACCGTAGCTAGTTACTATGGACTATTCCTAAAGTGTGTATGCTACCAGCAGACACCTTTTCCCAACCAGTTTAGCACTGTCATCCCTACTAATAATGGAGTAGCCTTAACTCAGGTCTTGAAATCTCAGTGGCCTATAGACAGAATCCCCAGTTTCCATCCACTACCTGGCTACTGAATTGCATATAACCTTGGTACAGTCCTAAACTAGCAGATGCAAATCTTGATCTTCCACATAGTAGCTAAGGGCAGCAAAATGTACACCATCAGTACCCACTAAATTTCAAATGTCAAATGTTTGTCAATTAGAATATCTATAGAGACTTAATTAACATTGTGCTATTGTTCAATAATTTTGGGATAACTTTTAATATAAATTTCTTAAATGCACTAGTAACTACCAGTTACATCCATGTTGAAATATATTATAACTTATCAAGCCCTTTTAACATTGTATTTTGTTGCACATAATTATTTAGTATATCTTTATGTAACCTCCAGTTACAGCCTTGTTAGCAGCATATTATTGTTTATTATGCTCATTATTCATGTTACTAAGTGTCACTGGGTTGTTTTCTATTTGATAATAATCTTGTACATAGATCACTTAAAGTGGTATCAGCTACATAAATCTTTATCTATATCTGTCTTAAAATATAAACACTGGCTAATGAATAAATTGAGATAGGAATGTGAATACTCACTGAATATTCACCAAAAGGCACGTTATTCACACATACTTAATAATGCACCCAGAGAATTGGCAACTTGGATGCAATACACTTTTATCATTTAAAGATCATAAAACCCATTGCTGCTTATTTTTCAGTAGCATCATATCACATTTAGGACCTTGAGCTAGCTTAAACAACTGCTAATGCCTCAGTGAAAATTTTGAAAGACATAATATTAGGCACAACTCAGCCTGTATTTCACATTTCATCTATAGATTTCTCCTGCTCTTATTGCTTAGAAAAGCAGTACAAAAACAGTATCTTTGTTTCTTACAGTGCATCTGCCCCTGCGGCTTAGTAGTCACTTGAACTCCTAATCCCATGGCATAATATTGCAGTCTGTTCCAAACTGGGATAAATGTGATGTCACAAGAAAAGTATTATAGCACTAGGTGGGGGATGAGTGATAACAGGTCATAAACTTGCAAGGAACAAAGATCCTGTTTTCATGCATATGATCCCATTAGATAATGAGGAGAAGAAATACAGAGCTAATGTAAACCATAAATTGCTTCAAACACAGCTGGGACAGTGCTAAGGGTATAGTAGCTGCTCAGCAGGATGGGTGAAGTGGAAACATAAAGAACAAAAGGGGGAACTGGGTAAGTGTAGACCCTATGGGAGCAATAGATCCTGGGGTATGGTAGGGTAGTTGGGCAGACTATATGGGCCATCTGTTTTTTCTGACATTATTGTCTAGATTTTAATGTTTCTATTAGCCGACTTGTGTTCAGATATTATTCTTTTCAAAGTCCTGCTGGATGCGTGGGCTGCAGTTTAGACTTAAACTTCTGGTGTAAAGCTTGCCTGCTCTCTGTTGCACTTAATGGAATCAACACAGCACTGTATTTCAGAAAGAATGGACCTGTGTAGGCCTGAAAGCTTGTGTACTGAAAAGCATCCATTAGTCCAATAAAAGGTATTACATTGCCTTCTTTGTCAATAAAGAGCAAATGAGACTGATGGAGAAAGACATTGGTGCTGCCTCGTACATCAAGTTATTTCTCCTGCTTATTAACTTCCTGGTGTGCTACCTGCCTCTTTTGTAGCATCAAAACCTTTTTTCTTTCCTCTTTCGTCCTTCATCCATTAAATTCAACATGCCTCAGCTGTGATTTTTTTCCTTTTTTGCCCTTTGTCTTTTCATGCAAATAACAATTCAGTTGGGGTCACAATTTCCCCTGTCATGGGTACATACAGTACATACAGTACTATCATGTGTCTCATTTCGATTGCAGATGCTATACTGAAATGTATGGCTTCACTAAGCAATTATTAAGGTATTAAAGTTAAATTTACCGAACAGTGTTCTGTTGCTCAACCTTGGATACCTCTGTCAGCTGACTCATAAATTTATGATGAATCATATTAAAGTTCAAATATAGCCGTGCAGAACTGACATGTTCAAAATACAATAAACTGAATAAATAATTTCTGTTTACCATCTAGTGGATGGATGCAACAACTACAGATTTGCAGTGTCCAAGATAGAATGCTTTTACTGTACTTACTGAAATATATGGGTTCTGTAAACCAAGTTATAAAATTTGTTATAATGGCAACTACTCTTGTATAGCATACTCATTTATGATACTGCACTTTTCTTTATAAAACAATGCACACTTTTAATGATGCAGCATGGACTGCTAATCACATTTGAAATCATAAACATTCAGATTTCTGCCAGAAGATTTCAAAGCCTCCATATAAATGTTTTTACAGCCTTCAGCATCATCATGTTGAACATATTCCATTGCAAAATATAGGGGTTATGTAAAGGCTAGACTCAGAGGCCCAGATATTCAAACTGCGCCCAAAAAGTGTGCAATAGCAGGAGCAAGCACAAGTGCATTACGCCCATGCGCAAGAGGCATGATATTCAAAAACTGAGCCGGCCAACATGCACCTACAGCCGACGACTGAATATCGCACCACCTGCACCATAGCGCAACTAGGGAGGGGAAGCTGAGCAGATCTGATGCGCCATAGCATAACAAGGAATGTTCAGCTGAGCAGTCTAGAGGTGCCATAGCGCAACCAGGGATGCCCCCCAGCAGCAGGTCAGCAATGCAACTGCACAACCAGGGATGTAGGGGCCCACCAACCATGCCACAGATGTGCCCAGGAACACACAGCAGAACAGACACCATCCCCCTACATCCCATGCACTGCACAACTGGGGGAGGGCTGGAATAACCACTGGCCCATGGAGACAAGCAACCAACCCACAGCCAGGTTATGGTGCCCCATCACACCCCCTGGCAAGCTGTGACCGGCACACAAGGAGGGCCAACCACCCCGTGCCACACCAAGGTTGATATCCGCCACTTGCAGCTGGTGCAGAACACAGCAGCCAGGCTTTTGATGGGGACATCAATGAGGAATCATATTACGCCTGTGCTGCGCGAGCTGCACTGGCTGCCGGTTCAGTGGCGGATCACCTTTAAGGTCGGTTTACTGACCTATAAAGCCCTACACGAACAGGGACAGCGATATCTTCAAGATCTGCTTGTTCCCTACCGTCCCTCTCGCTCATTTCGTTCCACCGGCGAGGGATTGCTAGATGTTCCTAGGGTTCATTTAAAAACATCGGGGGCACGAGCATTTTCTTATGCTGCCCCTACCCTGTGGAACTCTCTACCTCATCGGACACGAAGCTGCCTGACCGTTGAAAGCTTTAAGTCAGAACTGAAAACCTGTTTATTTCAAAAGGTGTATGGGGAGTAGTTATTGCACTGTATTGAAATTATAATTTATTGTTGTTTGTTATACTGTATGTATGTTTTTATATGTATTTAACTGTTTTATTGTACAGCGCTTTGATTTCGAAAAGCGCTTAAAAATAAACTTTTACTTACTTACTTACTTACTTACTTACATCCCCCAAATGCAGAGCACACCCTGCACCGTGACCCCCAGACACCCTGCCCAGGAGCAGTGTCCACCACTGCAGGAAACCCCATGCATGCCACCACCCCCACTGTGACAATGCAATCCTGAGCAGCAGAGAACCATGCAAGGCAGCCCCACCACGAGCACCCATCAGTGGGTGGCAGCACACAGCGATGCAACAACGGCATACACAGTGCCACCATGCACAGCCCCCCCCTGAGGTACAGCTGAGAGACCCACCATGTGTTGGCACATGAGCTACCCCACACGGGACAAGGCATGCCCCGGACACCACTGCCAATGGTACAGCACCCTGCACACCCTCCCAAGGACACACCCTGACCCAGCAGTGGCTGCAACAGCCAGCACAGACACCCACAGTTGTGCATGGAAGCATGCACCACACCGGATGCCACACAGTGCATGGACAAACACCCACCCATACCCAAGGGCACAACAACACAGGGACGCAGTAGCGGGGCAACCAAGCCCCCAGCGTGGGCCCATGGAAACTGTGTACACTCAGCCTGCAGTCCTCCATGGCACAGGAGCGCCAGCCACCCTGCACAGGCACTGTGGACCTGTACGCCACCATCATTTGCCCAGAGCACAAGTCACAGACAGTGGTGCACATCCCCTGCAACAAACACAAGCCACAGCATGGAGATGGGACAACAACTTCGGAGGCCACAGTGTCACCCAACGCAGACATGCACCACACCAGTGGCAGGAGGCAACCCAGCATTGTGACGGGTACAGTGGCTGCCCTGCATGGACAGCCACCACTGACATGCCAGCAGACCATGCAGGTCACTGACATGCAAGGGTGTCAGCTGCACAGGCCATAGATGGGCCATCGTCCCTCCTACCGGCCCTGTCGTTATGCTGGCACAGCATCTCCCTGGCCAGACACCTCTCCTCCGGCCCAGTGGTGCAAACATGGAGAGAGGAACATCAGTACAATCCTGTAGCAAAGTCCCCCTGCCCCCATGTGTGTGCACTCCCACCCAACCAGACCCACTCACCCCACACCCTGATAACACCACCACAGCCAACACCGGATGGTCCCTCCCCCATGTTCTGGCCACATACAACCATGATACCCATATGGAAGATAAAAGTGTGAGGACGTAACACCTACCTGGCCGTGGCACCGTGCCCCACCTGGCACGTCCCTGCAGTTGGGCAAGCAGGTCCTGTTCCCTCCTCCTCAGGTCGCCATACCTGTGGTGGCACTGCTTTGACATCCACCCCCTTCCTGTAGCCTCCTCCAGGGTGTTGGCCACCTCCTCCCACACCTGGCTCCTGGACCTGTCCAGGGGTGCCTTCCCAAACAGTGGGCCATAAAGTGACTCTACAATGGCCACCAGGTTGGCCAGTTCAATTTGGGACCACTGGGCAGCCCTCCTCCATGCCATCTCACTTGCTCAGTCAGCTCAAAATGGTGCTCTGCAGCATGGCTCCACCACATGCAGATGCTGCTTGGTACAGCACTGCCATTCTCTATTGTGCTGTCACCGAACAGTGTGATAGTGGTGCACCCATGCCTGATGCATGATGCCTAGGGGCAAAGGTCGGGCACAGGGTCAAGGGTCTATGGCACACGGACAGGCACAGTGCCATTGGAACCCAATGCGTGTAGCGCAATTGGATGCCTGTGTGCTACCTCCAATAGTGGCCTACCGTGCTGTTGCCGCAGTGCGCCTATGATGGCCCAGTGCCACAGCGCCATATAGGTGAACATCGCTGTAGCACTACTGGCACAATGGTGGCAGTGCCCTGCATTGCCTCCTGCACACAGCACATCAGCAGCGCTGCAGATGCCTGCAACAGCAACCCCGGGCATGCACAGTGCATATTCAGTTGTCATATGCAAATCAGCCATTCATTGGTGCAGCACTGCAATTTGCATCCACTTAAAGTTGTGCCTCACCTCATTTGCATGGGTTGCGCTATAAAAGTGTGATATTGGGCTGCACTGGCCATTGTCGGTTACTGCAGTCTATTGGTGAGTTGCATGCTGTTTGGGAGTGTGGACTGTGGATTCTGGGACAAGCATGGGACTGCATAGTCACAGGTAACAACTTTCATTCTCGCAGGCTAAATAATGACCGAGCATGTTGTGGAAGAGGAGGAACACAGTGGTGGGAGGAGGAGGGGGGTCTAATTTCACCAAGGCCTAGACTGATGACCTGTTTGAGGCCTACTTGGATCAGGAGCTGCTTCTCAGCAGATGGCTGGGAAAACCACAGGCCCATGCTGCTGCATGGGAGGAGGTGGCATGTGCAGTGAACCTGCATGGCTGCCACCAGCACTCCATGTAGGAGTGCAGAAGAAGATGGGCACAGACAGGAGGAGGATTAAGGAGAAGGTGGCTGCCATCAGGGCAGCATGAGCTACGACAGATGGGGGACAGCCGGAGGTGCTACACCTGACCCCACAGGAGGAGAGGGTTGATGGAAGCATGCAGCATTGTGCCATTGAGGGTGTTCCAGGTGGTGGCTTCCAGACAGGTGGTAGCCCGTCACTGCATGGTAGGTCATGGTCTGTCTATTGGGGGGGAGGGTAGGTCACATGCAGTAATGCGACTTTGTTTTCCCTTACAGATCCTCAGCATCTGCATGGGTCGGCAGTGGTGGGCCTGTCCACTGAGGACAGTCAGATGGAGATGGAGGAGGGACCATCCACCTCCACAGGTATATGTGGCTCAGTGCAACAGTTGGCCTGCCTGGTAGTCCAGACTAATGTTGTTGGAACAGGTGTGGAGGAGGCCCTGCCCGTGTCCCAGCATGCCAGCATCCATGGATGCCAGAATGCTGTGACTCGGGCTTGTGCCAGGTCCGTCACCGATGATGATGTCACTAACGGTGTGGGCAGTGGCACATGTGTGCCATGGGATGGCCACACAGCAGGTAACATTGCGGCCATGGCTGTGGGTGGTGCTGCCGTGAAGGCCTGCGTGTCATCATAGTCCCAGCCTGTGCCTGTCAGCACCAGTGGGGCAGCACTGGTGTTTGTACAGGACAGTGGGACTGTTGTGGTCACTGCGGCAGCACCAGTGAGCCCTGGTGAGCGGCAGCCAGAGGGGCAGCATCAGCAGTCGGCCAATGGGTTTGGGGGTACAGGGTCAGGGGGCAGCATCAGTGCACTGCCTGTGGACATGCCCAGACCTGATCCCAGTGTGCATCGCCCTCCCTCAAGGGGTGCTGGGCATCAGGGCCATGCACACGCTGAGGGACAGGATGCCGAGGAGGCAGATGACCTCTTGGATGAGCACACCCGCATACTGCAAGCATCAGTCAACCAGCAGATGAGGCTTGCGACATCAGTGGATGCACTGCGTGTGGCTCTGGAGAGGACAGAGGAGCATCGCAGCAGAGACACCACTCTAATCCTGGCAAGGATGGACTGGTTGTGGGAGGATGTGACCACTGCCATTGACAGGCAGACACAGGCATTCACTGCTGTCATGGCCACAATGGGCACACAGTCATGTGCCAATGCATCGCAAACACCACACAGTGCACTGTCCACCCCCCATTCTCAGCATCATGAGACACCCTCCCTGTTGACAGTGGGTTCAGCTGTGGGCATCCTGAGCACACCTGGCCAGGCATGTTTGGTGTGCTGCAGACCCCTGTGCGAGCACAGTCATGTTCACGCAGTGAAACCCTTGGGGGACCATTGGTGCCACCCCATGAGGCCAGTGGTCAGCCTGTCAGTGCTGGTGGGTCTCAGCGGGGCCGCCCATGCATCCATGGTGGCCAAGGCAGTGTGGTGCGTGACTGACCTGTCTCCCAATGCGGCTACTGTCTGGTGCTGCCCTGTGTGCATTGTGTCATTCAGCGGGCATTGCATGGGTGGGTGCCTGGCCCTGCACATGGACACACAGTCCATTTGCACACCCTCCTGGCTGCTGTCCACAGTTGCATATGCATGATGATGCCTGCATTGCACTGTACATCAATGTGCAATGGTGCTCAGTATCTGACACATGCACAAGGACAGACAGTGGGCGTGGTGGTCTGTGGACATGTGTGTGGCTAGGGGTGGCATTCTGGGTTGGTGTGTCTCCTACCCTTTGTGCATGTCTGGTGCATTTTGTGTGTGTGTGTGTCCATCTGTGTGGCATGTTAGACCTCACCCATCCCTGGTTGTGTATGTGGTTCCATGCCTGGCCACTTCCCTTGACAGAATGCACCCCTGGTTTGTGTCCATGTGTGTTTGTGGGTTGTGCCTTAGCCGCTGTTGGTTGCACATGGCCCCATGACTTACCTGGGTTGGCTGAAGTGCTCCACTGTGATGGTGTCCCAGTACAGCTGTGCCAGCCAGAGCAGTCAGGGGTCCCGTCGGCCAAGAGGGGGCTGCCCATCACCATTGTCACCGGCATCCTCATCGTCCCCATCGCTGTCCCCCTCTTCGACCAGTATGGCTATCCTACATTTGTTGGCCATGCTGTGCAGGATGCAACAGGCCAGGAATAGCCCACAGGCCTTTGAGGGGCTATACTGTAGGGCACCGCCGGGGGTGTCCAGGCAATGGTAACATGCCTTCAGCATCCTGAACACCTGCTCGATGACAATACGTGTGGTGGCATGTGCCTCATTGTAGCTTTGCTGTGATGGGGTCATGGGCCGCTGGTAGGGTGTGAGCAGCCAGGAACGGAGTGGGTATCCACTGTCACCTGTGTGTAGAGGGTGGAGGTTAGTTTGGTGATCAGCATCGCCCTGCCCCGGGTCATGTAGGCTACTACCCATGTCACCTCTGACCATGCCCCCCCAGGCCCTATGATTGTCCATGTGGTTTGCATACTCACCCACTAGGTGGCCAGTGGGGATATCCCCACTCTCTAATCTGTGGCACAGTGCTGACTGGTGCCAGATGAAGGCATTATGTGCTCCCCCAGGGTGCGTGGCACAGACATTGATTATGCGTCCCCTGGCATCGCACACCACCTGGCAGTTGATGCTGGCATAGCCCTTGTGATTTATATATGCAGCCCCCTCGGGGCCAGGTGGTGTGCAGATGGCCACATGGGTGCAGTCTATTGCCCCTAGCATGCCAGGCATACATGCTACCCTGTGGCACTCCTGTATGTTTGCTGTGCGCTCCGCCGGTGTGCTGCGGAAATGGATGTACTCCACAGCATGTGGCAGCAGTGCGCTGAGGAATTTGGTGAGGTGGCGTGATGTGGCTGACTGGGTTATGCCTGTGGTGTCCCCAGTTGGTCTCTGGAAGGTACCCGTGGTGAGCAAGCACATGCAAGCTGTCACTTTCATCTCCACTGACAGGGCATGGCTCCATCGTGTGGGTGCCTGCATCACATCACTGCACAGCTCACAGAGCCACCTCAGTATTGCCCAATTCAAGCGATACCGGACCACAATCTCAGTATCACTGTACAGCTCAAAGCTGGTGTGGGCTCGGTACTGCCTGTTGGGGGCATACCGCTGTCGGGACCTTCCACGGCCATGCCCCCTGCTGCCCTCCTTCTCACCCCCTTCATTATGGCCTCCATCTGGATGTTGGCACTGGCCATTTCTCTGGCTTGTGTTCACCCCCCCGGCAGCTATTTCTGTATTCTCCCCGCTGTCCTGGCTGCTACTTCCCCTGCACTGAGAACACCTTCCTGTGCTAGCCTCACTGCTGTGTGGTGTACTTCCCCCTTCTGCACTGTGGCTCCCTACACCTTCCCCTGTGCCTGTTGCTTCCAGGTGCCCTTTCCTGGCCTGCCCTGTGTGTCCCTGCTGCCCAGTGTTTCCTGCTGGATTTTGCCCTCATGTGGCTTCCCTGTAGCGTTCTTGCACCTCTCCCTTGCTCCCTTTTATTTTGGCTCATTTCTGCTATGGCGCAACTTCCCCTGGCTCCCCTATTGCGCATAGCGATGTTGTTGAATATCGCACTGTGCCATTTATGCATGGTTCCTCCCCCTTCAGTTGCGCATGCATTCATTATCATTGTGCTGTTGCTCAGTGTGATTTGGGGGGCACAACTGCCTCCTGCTGAATATCGCAGAATGGTGCATTTTCGGACTTGCGCAGGTGCAACCCTATTGCGCATGGCTCAACTCTTTTAATACCTGGGCCAGAGTGTGCAGTTATCTTTACAAGTGAGTGGCAGAACCATAACTCCAGAGTCTCAAAGACACAAATGAGTTATGGAAAGGCCTGCCCTCTCACAATCAATAGTAAAGTTCCATTCTAAGTCCGGCCATTGTGTGTCCAATTTATACCATGTAGTTAAAATTGTAAAGCTTTTCAAGTTAGTTCTTTTATGGAGATTTAACTGTTTGTTTGATTTCACTGGTCTGTTTTGAATTCAGCAGTAGTGATTCATGATTTTGATGTCATCTGATGTTGTCTTAGCTATACTCACATAGCATAATGGTTCCCTTGTGATAATTACATGTAGTGATAAATAATAATGATGCTTCCAAAGTGAGTTGCTGTTGTTGTGCCTGGGTTATGACCCCTATTATCCCTCATACACCTTATATTGTATTCCTGGTCTATTATACTGTGACACTGCTATTTTGCACTAATATATAGATTTAGGCATCCATCATATAAGTTGGAGTTCCAGGAATGTGCATTGCTGCTAATATTTGCTAATGTTTACATTCTTTATATGATTAGATCATGCATGATTATTGTACCTCACTATAATGCATTATGTTTGTCTTTTACATATATTCCATGTATAATCTACCTAATTACTGACATGATGACTCTGAGGGATCATCAGTGATTATGTGTATATATATATATATATATATATATATATATATATATGGCAAAAACTCTGTTTAATGCATCAGCTAGGGTTGTTCCACAGTGACAAAAGTGAGAAAATTAGGTGTTAGGGTTGAAAGCCCCCCTTGGACCCCCCCAGCCTACCCCCCCAACTGGCATCATGGTACGCATTGGGGTCATCGACCCAAACTCTCACCCCATCATGTGTGTAAAGAAGCAGAGGTATAGGATAATGGGGTGAGGTTGGGACTGACGACTAACGTGCGCCCGATGCCAGTTGGAAGAGTAGGCTGAGGGTCAGTGGGCTTTCAACCCTAACACCAAATTCCTCACTTTTGTTGCTGTGGAACAACCAATTGATGCAATAAACAGAGTTTTTGCCTCTAATTTCCTTTCTTTTTGAGAACGAGGATGATAAATAGTTAATGGAATGCGGTGGCTGGCCCCACGCTCCCACCACGTGATGCCTTGTTACATAGTAACAGAAACTGCAAACACAAGTGGCAATGGTTATGCGCATAGTAAAGCAAACATAAATGGAAAATCAAACGTTAATAGAAATGCAAGCATAAAGTGACACCAACACGAACAGTGACACAAACAGACATGCAAGCATGTATGAAAACACAACTGGTAACATGCACAGTGATGGCACCAGTATTGTAAAAGCAAATGTTAAGTGTTACAGCAACAAGAATGCCAAAGGTAACAGAAACGAAAACACAAACAGAAGCGCGCACGTAAACACGAACTGTAATGCACATGGGCATGGTACCGCAGTTGTAAATGCAAATGGTAAAGTTAACATGAACAATAACACCAAAGGAAACTGAAACGTAAACACGAATGCAAACACGTATGTAAACACAAACTGTAACCCGCACGGTCACATTACCACAATTGTAAAAGCAAATGGTAACGGTAACAGCAACAATAATGCCCAAGGAAACAGAAATGCAAAAGGGAACACAAGCACATATGGAAATGCAAACTGTAATGTGCACAGGCACAGTAACGCAATAGGAAACACAAATGGTAACAGTTACAGCAATGAAGATGCAAAACGAAAGACAAACACAAATGAAAGGGCTGCCCTAAACACAAATGGCAATGCACATGGTGATGCAAAATGAAATGCAAACACAAACGGTAGTGGAAATGCAAATGGTTACAGTAATGCCAACGCAAGTGCAAATGAGAACTCAAAGGGTAACGCACACGGTTGCGTATGTGGGAACAGTAACGCAAATGGGTACATAAATGCAAGTGGAAACAGTAACTGTAACATTAACAGAAGCACATACCCTGTTTTTCCCCAATAGCTGCATAGAAAAAACACAGTGTGTACAAAGAACGTATGCATAATAATGGGCCTCGGAGACGAAAATGAGGCATTGGAATACTAAATTGCTTATATCTCAGTAACCGTACGACAAAGAAAAAAAATCACATGATTCATGATTTTCCTGGCTAAGTTTTTGCTGAATGCATAACTAATAGGGCTATGCATTGTCACAATGAAAATTCTGTGTCTTGCACCATTTTCAAAACACGAGCCCCGAAAGGCACGGCGTACACCACCATGTTAGTCTATGGGAAAAAACATAAACTTTGGAGTACCGTAACTTGGCAGCTGTGCCAAACCAAACCATGAAAAAGCATCTCTGTGAGATGCTGGCTACCTTCCCTCCAAATTTCCTGCCAAAAGACCAAATGGTTCTTTTGCAGCAGGGTGGCAAAGAACTCCTGTAATTTTGGCCATAGTCTGGAAAAGTAGTGTCGCAATATGCAACACTTTTCTCAAAAATTTGCCAAAGTGTCGCAGGTGCGACAGTACTTTGCAACACTACTGTTTCCAGAAATTTTAAAAACATATTTCTGAGGTGTTTAACCCCAAAATAGACATGGCTAGCATCCTCAGGGTCTGACTAGGTGAACACAGAAAGAATTGTGTCTCTACAGTATCCCAATTTTAAATGCCAAGCATTCTTCTGATCACTAACTGAAAACAAAATGGTGGATTCGCAACACTACTAGGGCCATTTGTGACACTAAAGAATGCATTTGTGACACTTTCTAACTTTTTGTTAACCTTTCCCATTGAATTATAATGGGAAATTGTTTTTTGAATAACTTTTGAACCTTTTAATATTTTTTCATGAAATCTTCAAAAGGTGCATCAGGGACCCTAGCCACACATTCTCTGACATTTTCAGACCAGTCACACAAACTGTGTGACCTGTAGGAGAAAGCAAGGAATTCACAAAAAAATGTAATTGTGCATTTGGTTGTTGCTTAATAACTCCGCAGCCGTGTATCTGACTTGTACAAAAGTTGGCACATCCTAAGATCTATAATACCCAATCATGTGTACCAAATTTCAGACAAATCCATTAAATAGTGATAAAGTTTATAAGGTTATTATTTGATTAGCAGAGTATTTTCTCAGTCAAATTGTCATGTAGGGCATCTTGCTGACAGAAAGGCACTCATCGTAGCAGTGGGTCAGAGCTTTTAGCTGATTGTTTTGTGAAGGCACAGTTTAGGCACAAAACCTACCCACCCCTCACCCCATCCAGCCCTGCAAACATTTCCTTTATACCTGGGGTTCTGACATCATTTCCTCATGAGGGCAAGGTGCATATCACTGTCGTATCCTTTCTAGCACACTGCACTGACAATATAAGCATACACATTATATAATATATATATTTACATATAACAAACCAATCACACACACACACACAAAAAAAATGTAAACAAGATAAACAAGATGGTAGACAGACAAGTGGGGAGTAGTGCAATGTAATGGCTATGGGGAAGCAGTCTTCTGGGAGTCTTTCTGGAGGCTGAGATGCTGCCGTATTTCCAGGAAACTCTCTGCCCTGAGAGAGGAAGTTGCCCATCTTCAGGCCACACTGGACAGTAGTAAGGTAACCTCCCCCATCCAGGGAGCACCAGAGCCACAACCACTACCTCAGAGGTTGTGAAGAAAGCACAGCAGTTGGACCACAGTGGGCTCAGGGAGAGTGAGAGTGGTATAACAGAGGAACACCCAGTCAGTTGTACCACTCCACAATCCATACACCACTCTGGGGGAGCATAGTACCACTATGGATGCACCCACAGAGGAGACTAAGGAGGTTGTGGACAACTGTTACAAGGCAGGCCCACAGGAAGGAAGCAAAGGACACCACAGGGAAAGGAAGCAGCTCCTGGTGGGGAATTAATTATTAGGGGGATAGAACTGGGGGGAGCAGAGAAAACTGAAGTAAGGTGCCTGCCTGGTGCCATGGCTTGGAGGGACAGGAAGTGCATCCACAGAATCACAAGAACAGCTGCACAAGAGACTGAGCTGGACATCATTGTCCACCTAGGGACAAATGACTTGACTCATCATGAGATTAGAGCAGTGCAGGAGGACTTTGTAGAGTTGGGGAGGGGCCTAAGACAAGTAGCACACACAGTATCCTTCTCAGAGGTGCTGCCTGTCTATGGCATGGGTGAGGGAAGGGTACTTTGCATCATGCAATTTAATGAATGGTTGAAAACATGGTGTGGAGCACAGGGGTTTAGCTTCATTGGAGACTGGGGTTCCACCTGGAGGGACACCAGCATATACTGGCAGGATGGTCTGCATCTGTCCAGAAAGGGAACAATTGTTTTGAGCAATTGGTTTAAATGCTTCATTGGCAAGCTTTTAAACTAGTCAAGGGGGGAGGCACTGATAAGCAGCAGAAAATTCCCAGCCTCCCCCTACAAAACAGGGTACTAAATGAGGTAAAGACCATGGTAGAAAGGTCAGTGGGGGATGCTGTTACAAAAGGCAAAGCCATCAAAAAATGGAGAGCAATGAGTACCAATGCCTGTAGTCTGGGAAACAAGCTTCCTGAATTAGAGGCCTTGATGGAGGAGGAACATCTGGATATCGTGACAGGCACTGAAACATGGTACACATAGAAACATGCCTGGGACGTAAATATATCAGGATACACTATCTACAGGAGGGACAGGGAAGGTAAAAGAGGAGGCAGAGTAGCTCTCTACATAGGGGAAGGAATCAAAGCAACAGAACAAAAGGGTAAACAGGGAGGAGAAGAAGCACTGTGGGTCAATTTGGAGACAGGCAATGGCACCACAATCCGCACTGGGGTTGTATACAGACCCCCTTCTCAGGGGGAGGAAATGGACAAGCAAATGATAGAAAGTATACTTAGAATGGCAGAAAAAGGTATTGCTGATGGGGGATCTCAATATGCCAGACGTTAACTGGAGTGCATTTGCACCACCCACTTCTAAGAGTGGGGTTATTCTAGATGCCCTACAGGGGGCATGCCTTAGACAACTAGTATTGGAACCCACTCAAGAGGGAACAATCTTATACATGATTCTCTCAAATGGAGATGGAGAGAGGATCACAGATGTAGAAGTGGGTAGCCATCTGGGAACTAGCGACCATCGAAAAGTATGGTTCACAATAAAGACAGCAGAAGAGTCAAGCCATACAAAGGCAAAAGCACTGGACTTTAGGAGGAGTGACTTTTCCAAAATGGGTGAGTGCCTAAGGAATGCACTAGCAAATGGGAAGGAAGAAGGGGTGGAAGTACTACAGGGAATAATCAAAACTGCCATCACAGAGGCAACAAGCCTTTGTGTGAAGCAAATAAATAAAACAAAATGATGTAAGAAACCACTATGGTTCTCAAAGGAGGTGGCAGTGAAGTTTCAAGAGAAAAAGAAAGCATTCAGGAAGTACAAGGAATCACAGAAGGAGCAGGACAGAGAATTGTGTCATTTAAAGCAAAAGGAAGCTGGGAAGGCAGTGGGAACAGCAAAGACCCAAACCGAGGAAAAGATAGTCAACTCAGTTAAGAAGGGGGATACAACCTTTTATAGGTACATCAGGGTGTGAAGGAAGATCAAGGGAGAGATAGTGAGGCTTAATAAAGGAGAAGGGGTGGGCACAGGTTGACTGTGAAAAGGCTGAGATACTAAATAAATATTTTTGCTCAGTATTTACAAATGGGGAGGTCCCTAAACCAAACAATAGAAGCATTCTGGATACAGAAGTTGATACCAGCCCATTTACAGAAGAAAGGGTTCTGGAAGAACTCTTAAAACTGAAGGTGGACAAAGCAATGGGGCCTGATGGGATTCATCCCAGAATTCTAAAAGAACTAAGGGTTGAACTAGTGATACCACTGACTACCCTCTTAAGCAAATCATGGGAGGATGGGGTGGTACCTGAGGACTGGAGGAGGGCAGATATGATTCCACTTCACAAAAGTGGGAGCAGAGCAGAAGCAGGAAACTACAGACCTGTTAGTTTAATCTCAGTGATAAGGAAAATGATGGAATCACTTCTGAAGGAAAGAATTGTCGAATACCTAGATGCCAAAGGGGCACAGGACCCAAGGCAGCATAGATTCACAGTGGGAAGGTCATGTCAGATGAATCTAATAGATTTCTTTGACTGGGTGACCAAAGTAGTAGATCAGGGAGGGGCTGTGGACATGGCCTACCTAGACTTTAGCAAGGCATTTCAAACAGTCCCACACAAAAGATTAATATGCAAGTTAGCCAGCCTGGGAGTGGGTCCCAAGATGACAGCCTGGGTAAAGAATTGGCTGGATAATAGGACACAGAGGGTAATAGTAAATGGAGTCCACTCTGAAGAAAGGGAGGGTCCTAGTGGGGTACCGTAGGGTTCAGTGTTAGGACTGGTCTGCTTCAATGTCTTTATAAGTGACATTGCAGAGGGACTGGAAGGAAAAGTATGTCTCTTTGCAGATGACACAAAGATCTGCAACAGAGTTGATGCACAAGGTGGGGTGGAAAGGATGAGAAGGGACTTGGCAAGGTTAGAGAAATGGTCAAATGTATGGCAGCTTAGAGTCAATGCTAAGAAGTGCAAGGTAATGCACCTAGGAAACAAAAACCAAGGGGAAGAGTACACAATGGGGGGTGAGATACTAACAACAACAAAAATGGAAACGGACCTGGGAATAGTCATATCAGATGACCTAAAGGAGGGCAAGCAATGTGAGAGGGCAGTAAGGAGGGCTGGGGGGATACTGGTATGCATAGGGATAGGCATCACCAGTACAAAACAGGAAGTTGTTATTCCTCTGTACAGACAGCTGATGAGACCACATCTGGAGTACTGTGTGCAGTTCTGGACACCAAATCTCCGCAAAGACATAGACAGGATAGAGGCTGTCCAGAGGAGGGCAAAAAAAAATGGTGCAAGGTCTGCACCGGAAGACATATGAAGAGAGACTTAAGGAGCTTAATATGTATAGCCTTGAGGAAAGGGGGGGGGAGACATGATAGAAACTTTCAAGTACCTCAAGGGAATCAACAAAGTCCAAGAGGGTACCATATTTCAGAAAAAGAGGTGTGCAAGAACAAGGTGGCACAATTTGAAGACAGAGGGGGAGCGGCTCAGAGGTAATATAAGGAAGTATTTTTTCACAGAGAGGGTGGTGGATGCATGAAACAGCCTTCCAGAGGAGGTTGTGGAGTCAAAAACAGTGGTGGAATTCAAGCATGCATGGGACAGTCACATGGCAATTCTAAGCGGTTGGGGTAGGAATATGTAGGCTGCTGATTAACTAGAATATGCAGCTTATCCATTAGGTAGGGAAATGGGCAGGCTGGGTGGGCCAAGCGGCCCTTATCTGACCTCAAATTCTATGTTTCTATGCAAAGTTTCACCCTTTATCCTTAAAAGTGCTACTCAACCCTAACTATGGTAGCACTACTGTGCTACCATAATATGCTATATATATATATATATATATATATATATATATATATTCTCATATAATCATACATAGTAGTGACCAGTCAGAACTTCTCTTTGTCTAAGCAAGCTGGCAGAGAGAGAGAAAACCTTTGTTATGTCTTATACACAGGCAAGAAATGCCACGTGTAGTTTGAACCTGTCAGCATTTCTTTTGTCCAAGCCATGTTGCTAACTGAAGCATATTCTTTGTCTCATATGATACTCATTAGTAATTCTGTCTACTAAGTCATCATCCAATGGAGAATGACTTAGGACCAATACATATTATTTATCATATCCACAACTATGAGGTAATCTCTGTTGCTATACTGCTATATGTAGTATATAGTCTTCTGCAACCTAGCTCCACATGGGGGTGAGAACAAGATCTTGGAGAACCTAAGATCCTAGAAATACTGGAGATTATGTACATTCTTCAGGAGAGTGGTGAGAAACCCATCTCCCTTGTGATTTTCTTGTCACATGCTTGGAGTAAGTAGTATAATAAACGTTTATTAGTACTCTTGCTTGTTTACAAATGTTTCTTGGCAGACTCTGAAGACATAAGAATCTGTATTATTAGTATTATTATTATTTGTAAAACCATAAAACCAAAAATAGCTGCTCAAACCTTTAAATTACTACACACTGGAATTCACATTTCTTATAAGGGGTGCTGCTAGGTGGTGACAAATAACAAACAAAGCAAAAAGACTAGCGCACACCCCCCCTCCCCCCACATAGCATAACATTTAAACTTTCAAATGCCAAAAATGGCTATATTTACTTTCAAACTCCATGTGAGGAGAGGGTCCTCTTAGTTTCAGACTGGAATTCCAATTTGAGTGAGCTAAATCACCAACGTCAAGGTGGGACCCTTCGATTTAGTCCCTAACCTTCCAATGCCTCAATGGCGTGTGTAGTAATTTAAAGGTTTGAGCAGCTATTTTTGGTTTTATGGTTTTACTTGAATTTGGGGAGTTTATGGTGCTCCTCTGTAGCATGCTCCCTTTAAAATGTCTGTGTTATATCCCTTCTGGGAGCACAGTATAAAATGAGAAGTTAAATCACCTGTGCAAAATCCCTGCTGGGAGCACAGTATAAAAGCAGTTAGCTAGTAGCCTTCCAATGCCTCAATGGTATCTGGGCAGAAAGGGGGTTAGGGCACACTCAGATGGAAGTTTGGATAAGGTCAAGAAAATGTATTATGGTACTGTATCCCAGATATCATAGATAGTACAGAGCTTCATCCACCACTACTCTAGGAACAGTGTGTTTCTTCCCTAAAATGATTGTTTAAGTTAATCTTGAACAGGTCTGTCGACCTGCTACTGACTACCTCCAAAGGAAATGCTTTCCATATAGGAAAAACTGTTTGGTTGAACCAATCACCACTTCTCATTAGTTTAAACTGCCTGTTCTCCACTTGCAGAGGATGTGATCCAGTAGAATATGTTTGCACCTTACTCTGAAGACCCAAAAGGTCCCACAGCTCATTATCTGACCATGCTCTATGCACTAGGCACATGTCTTCTCTTAATCTCCTGTATTCCAGAGTAAACATGTTCAACTCCCTCAGCATATCATGATAAGTCCTAGCTTTGAGTCCCTCATTAGCCCTAGTTGCTCTTTTCTGGACTCTGTCCATCATCTGGACTTCTCTTGTCTTATAGGGGCACCAGATCTTGGCACCATGCTCCAGTATAGGCCACACCTGGGACAAATAGAAAGGGACAAGTATCTCACTGTTTTTACTCTCAGTGTGTCCTAATATACAGTTTAGGATTTTATTCCTTTTCTGAACTATGCCTTTGCAATGGGATTTAAAAGAAAGATCCAGTATAATCATGATTTTCAGATCTCTTTCTTCCCTAGTAGTATTTAGGTTGATTCAATTTAATGTATATGTATAACTGTGTTTTGTTTTCCCCATATGCATAAGCATGCATTTATCTTGGCTTAAAAGCAGTTTATGTTTGATAGTCCAGTCCTGAATGAAATCTAAAGCCTGCTGAAATGCAGCAGTGCTTTCTTGATTCTTAATAACAGCCCCCAGCCTATAATCATTGGCAAATTTTGTTAAACAAATTTTATCATGAATATATTGTATAGTGGAGACATAGATATTAAATAGACAAGGGCCCAGCATTAATCCCTGGGGAACCCCGCTCATCACATCTGCCCATTTGAAAAGACTCCCTTTATAAAACCCTTTGCTTTCTCTTTGGCGCAGAATTAACTGCATAGGGTTTAACGCTATCCCAGATGGCGAGAGGTTGGGTGACAGTGAAACAAGGGGATTGGGTTTGAAACCAACCGCAGAAAGTGAGAGGTGGGGGATAGTGAAACAGGGGCTGTGATGGGGAGCAGCTCCAGAGGGCTTTGTCGAGTATGGTGTGTGTGTGTGGGGGTTTGGGAGGGCAGTACCAAGTGTGTTTAAAGAGGACTGATAGCTTACATAAGCCCTTGGCTAGGCTGGAATGGAGGCAGGGTTCTCTAGGTAGCCCTGCTGGAAGTTACCTTGGGGGTAGGCCTGTCTATAAAATTGGGCCTGAGAAGCAGGTGCATTTTGAGTTAGACATTAGGTGCTGTTTGAGGCCAGTGTGATGATACCAGCCTTCAAGATATCCACTGTGACAACAGTAATAACATATTTTAAATATCTTGCAGTTATTTTCATCTTCAACCACTGTTGTATGAAAATAATTGATGCAAATAATAATTCCATAATCACTGAGAAAATCAATCAACTCTTATGTAGGAAGCAATTCTGGCTGCAGTTGCCAGAATCCAGAACAGATCTTTAAGAGTAAGGTTGCAACTAAGCTCAGAAATATTAACATATCGCTTGGTAAGATATTTATTATTGACCCCTACTCAGCATTAGAAATGTGAGGGTGTGAATACTGCACGTCCAGGACAGTGTCTCAGTGCCTGGATGTTCCAGTCTCAGGCTTTACCTTTAGACTACCAGAATCAGTTTAATATGCAGGCAATAGTGGGAGGCTTAAATGCTACTGTACTTAGATAAGCATTAAAACTAGCCAGGGAAGTGTTGTAAAATCAATGAAACCAACAATTTCCACCCAGATGATGAAGCAGCAGGGCAGGATAGCCTGAGGGGAATAAGCCTGTGGGAAGGGGAAAAACAGAGGATTAGGACAAGGCAGTGGATACAATGTATATATCAGGAAAGCCAAAGAAAGCAGTAAAGGAGGTGGGTAACAGAGAAGGTAACAAGGGAAGAGGGATGTCAGGGGAGTTTAAGGGAAGAACACAGGCAAAAGGGCTTGGGGAAAGTAGGAAAACAGGCAGAGAGGGAACAAGATATGGAGAACTATGTGTGTTAATGCAAAGAGTTTGCAAAATACAGTTCTGGGCCTAGGAAACCATTATGTTGAAGGCTAACCTGGATTTGATGGTCATGTGAGAGTCATGATGCACTAATAGCCATGACTGGGACTTGGATGTACTGGGCTACTTTCTATTCAAGAGAGGCAAGGAAGGGAGGAGGGTTGTACTACTTGTGAGGAGAAATAGAAACCACAAATGTACAGGGGTGCCTGGAAGAACAAACTCTGGCCAGAGCCGATAGGGCTGCAGGGAATGAATTGGGATAAAAAATGAAAAATTACTAAAGTTCTGAGTCAGAGTTCATAAAATGTAACATTGGCTGATAAAGTTTTTGTATTTTTAATATTTTTACACCAAATTGTCAACATAGCCTTGTTATGTGACCATGCCTAATGAAGAAGGGCAGAGAAATGTTCATCTCCTGGCCTAAAGGTGTTTTCATGCAGGGACTGCAAAATCATGTTTTGGGACACAAAACACATATTGGGCAGAGTTGAAAATTAGTTATCACATTCATGAGTTGCTGTACCAAAATGGCTATGTTGAAAATTTGGGAAATACTGAATATTACCAATGTTATGAGCCTACATTTGCAAAATTCAACATAGCCACATAGTATATATATATATATATATATATATATATATATATATATATATATATATATTTACAGGACATTTTTAACATAGCCTTTTATGACCCCGCTCTATGAACAAGGGCAGAGAAAATTTTCATTCATTTGTCAATGCATTAAACATCCTCTGAGCCACCAGAGAATGAAATATTATAGTACCTGAAAGAGATTTACAATAATCTGTTAAGTCTGCAATTTCTAACGTATAGAGTTAATTATCTACAGAAATATCAGCAAATATTTTAAATGCCTGTTTTTGGAATGCTTGAAAGTACTATACACAGTAATGGTATTTTAATTATTTATTAATTATTCTTTCAAACAATGTTTACCCTTTCTTGTGAGTGCAGCATTTCTGATGTATATAGAGTGCTCAGCAGAAAAAAAAATATGTTGAACTTATGTTTGACTTACTTGAGCCTGGGAACTCATATTTGACTAAATTGAAACAGAAATCAATTGTGTTATCTGCTTGCTAGATACAATTCAGGGCCATGCTGTCCTGTAAATTATACAAGGAAATAATGTCCCAACCCTAGCAGTCAAAATAGCTTTTGGCAATAAGGGCACGTTTCTCACAGTTCTTTTTGTATATACCCCCCGTGGGACAAGGATAAAGGATTCAACATGGTCTGACTACATTGCCCAGCCACTTTGAGGTCATTGCAATAGACTAGAGATGTCCTCTATGTTCTAAGTATTGTACACTCTTGATAAGGAGCCTTTGTAAATGAGTCTCTGGCTCAAAGGTATTGTAATTTTGAAATCACAAATAAATAAAAACAATTAATTGCAACATTATACATTAACTTGATTCTTAAACCTTTAAAGTTTGTTTATATGTCATATATTGGAAAACAGGGTATTAAGTGCAGTTTTCCTTTTTAATATTTTATTTACAAGTACCAGAACAATAAAATGATTGACACACAAGAGAAATAATTTATCACATTACTGTGATCTCTATACCTCTCTCTCTCTTTTCCTTCTCTTAGTACCAGATGTCTTGCACACTGTTCTTCCCTTATCGGCAAGTATTGGCTTGGATCTCTACCACCCTACCTCTCCTCCCTAACCCCCTCTACTCTCTCTGAAACTCCTCCTATAGGACATCTGCTCTCCCCTCTAGGTCCTCTATTTTTGGTAGAGCTGCTTTCTCCTATTGCTTTCCCAACACTTGGAATCAACCCTCCCTTGACATTCATTCATCCTTCTCTAATAATTCCCTTTATAACCTCCTTTGAGCAGGATTATCAAGAGAAAAGGGTACTATCAAAACAAAAAAAAGCAAAACAAGTATGCCACTCTATCACAAGATGTAACAAAATGACAGTTAATAAACAAGCACAACCATAAACAAAACAATAACATCCTGGAGATGGGCATCAACCTTATATCCTGGAATATTGAGGGTCTAACCTTAAAATTAGCCAATGCAGAAATTGTTACATTTCTGAAAAATCATGAAATCCTTTGTCTCCAAGAAACTTGGCACCAGGAGGAGGAGGAAGCACCTGTTATTCCTGGATATGAGTCTTATGCCATCCAAGCAGATAAAACTAAGAAAAATGGCAGACCTAGAGCTGGCATTGTGACTTACATAAAAACTTCATTGAATTTCAAAGTTACTCAAATCTCAACTAAAATAAAAATTATGCTTCCGCTTATACTGGAGTATGTCAACATTTTAGACTCTATAGAGGAAACCTATTGTATGGTACTAGTCATAATAGCAGGAGACTTTAACACAAGAATCTTAAATGAAAGCATGTTGGTAGGAATAAACACAGATAATGAATGTAGTCAATTTTAAGTAATCCAAATATAAGACTATAGAGATAAAATAAAGACACCAAGATTAATAAACAAGGGAAAACACTGGCCATCTGAAAGCAGTGCCTCAGCTGGTTTTGGAACTTCTGACTTCTTGGAGCTATAAACTGCAGGAAATCCTTTCTACAATCTCTTCTCTGCTCAGTGTTTTCCTTCCCACCCCATCCCCACCCTTCCTTTATTAAAAGCTCCTTACTCACAGCATGACCCCACCTCCAGCCTTCTAATCTGGTGAATATCACCTGAGCAGTCTCTTAAAGGGGCCAACCTCATTTCTGGTAGCCTGATTCCTTCTGGAGTGAACTTTTACCTCCATAGTGACCTCTCTCTCTCTCTCTCTTTTGGTGTCCCAATACATGCCCTTATTAACTGTCTTGCACCTAGAGTGCTTAATAATTACATCTACTCTGTTACTACTCCCAATTAACCTTGCACTGCACTTGGGACCTTTGCATGGGCCCTTACTGCTGCACTCCTTGGTATCATAATGTCTCTTATAATGGCTCTATTTCCTAGAGGCATTATTCTGGTCTCTCTGTTGTCCCAATCTGACCTTGCCAGTGATAGGTTTCTAACATCTACCTCTACAACACTGGACAGTAATCATTCATGTGTTTATAGCACTGTCACCTCATCCCAATGCCCTGACCCTCTCACTATGCCCTGGAACCCACAATCCACTGGTGACTAGGAGTTGCTATTTCATTGCCCTGGCTGACTACCCCCTCTGGTACTCCTCCCTGGGACCTTCAATGTACAAGCTAACAGTAAAACACGCTCAACTCAGAGAAAGCTTCACAAACTCTGCAACAAGCAGTTAAAGGAATATCTGTGTAGACTGGCCTTTCTGCTGCTGCTATTGTCTGGCAATATTCACCCAACCCTGGCCACCACAACATATGACATGCCCACAGTCATCTACGGGGTTACTTACAATTGCCTCATTTAATATATGCAGCCTCCTTCCCAAATGGATGTTCTGAATGCATGGATCTTACAACATAACCCAGACATCCTTTCAGTTGTAGAAAGATGGCTTTCTCCAAAAATAGCAGATGCTTCAATTTCCATCCCAGGCTACAGAGTCTTTAGACAGGATCATCTCTCCAATCATGGGGGTGGTTGTACAATCTACCTCCATAACAACCTTCAGGGTCTGCTCCTAACGCTGCCCAAAACAGATGACCATATGTAAGCCCTTGCCATAAAAGTGCTTCTTGGTGCACACAATAAAACCCTTGCTGTGTTTTCAGTCTATATTCCTCCCAGACAGATGCCCCCCTGCTTTGATTCACTCCTGGAGTGTCGTGGCTCTTGGAGTCTTAATTTGGAAATTATCATGTTAAGAGATTTCAATATCAACTGGTTCTCTCCTGACACAAGCCCTTTCAAAGATGCAGTTCCAGCTGTTCACCTCACCCAGCCAGTCAAGTCCCCCACTAGAATCAACTATAAAACTGGGATAGGTACCTTACTGGACTGGGTGCTCTCTAACCACTGATCATATATCAGACACAACTATACTCCCAGATGCCTTCAGTGACCCTCCTCTGTCTTGTTTCATTGGTCGAACAAATTCTGTAAACCACCAGCTAGGACCATTACCACCAGGGTAATCATCTGTTGTCATCTTGACTCACTGAAAGCTGACCTACATAATTAGGACTGGTCAATGGTTTACTCTACTAATAATGTTGACATTGCCCTCAACCAATTCATTCTTCAGTTCAACGCTATGTGTGATAGGCAAACCCCCATAAAAGCATAAAATCAAAGGCCACTGTAATCCCTGGTTCTCTCAGACCTCCTTGAACTTCTGAATGCCAGGAATCATCTATGGCAGAAGTCAAGGTCCTCATGTAATCTGGCTGACATCCAGAAGTACAAAGCAGCTAGAAACAACTGCATGAGGGCTATCCGTGCAACTAAAAATCAATATTATAAGGATGTGCTCTCTCCCACCTGGAATGATGGCAGAAAATGTTGGACTAACCTTAAAGAGGTCATATGGAGAGACCTCAGATCTTCCCCCACAATGCTTAACATTAATGATGTACCCTCACTCAACCCCAAACTTATTGCTGACACTTTTAATAATGTCTTCACAGACCTGAGTGGTGTCCTCCCACATGGCTTCTTCTCTCACCCTTTCACAAGTGTCTACTCTGGGAGTGAGTCTCGTCCCTCACATCCTCCTTTTCTTAAAACCCTCTCAGCCCATGAAGCCATGAAGTACATAATTAGGGTAGTAGGAAATCTAGATTTAGTGGTGACATCCTGGATCTTAAATTTGTAACCCTTACACTGGATGATATTCTGTCACCTCTAACACATATTATTAACATGTCACTTAGATACTCTTAATTCCCCCAGAAATGGAAATCTGCCACTGTGACACTAGTTCATAAGTCTGGGGATCACACAATTACTGGGAACTACAGGCCTGTGTCTATTCTGCCTCCATTCTCAAAAGCTCTTGAGCGTATAGTGGCTGACCAGCTGGTTGAATACTTAGAAAAATATCAGCTACAATGCCTGCAACAACACAGGTTTAGAAATGATCATAGTACCACTATTGCCCTTCTGGAGTTAACAGGCTTTATTCACCACTTCTTAGATCAAGGACACCTGTTTGGTGCTGCTTTCATTGATTTTACCAAAACTTTTAACACAGTGAATCATGCCTTCCTGGTTGAACAGCTTGCCACCATTGTCATAGCTCATGATAGCGTAACCTGGTTTAAAGCTACCTGCATGACCATTTACAGCATGTGAAGATATGTAACATCCTCTCGGATAGCAGACCTGTCCTATCTGGAGTCCTCAAGGGTCCATCTTAGGCCCTCTTTTATTTAGCATTTTCATCAACAACCTTCCTTACTGCAGTCAGGGTCACATCCTTGTATGTGCTGCTGATGCTGTCCTGTTTACCAGTGATCCAGACTCTAAGGTTCTTGAGTCCAGGCTACAGAGTAATTTTGCAGTCATAGAAAGATGGTTCCATAAGAACAAGTTAGTTATGAATTACAGCAAGACTAAAACCATGCTGTTCTCCAACTCCCAAAATAGGCACATAACTTACCCTCTTTCCATCACCAATGAATAGGGTTCTCCCCTAGAGCTAGTTCAGCTCTTTAAGTATCTGGCAATTACAATTGATAGTACGATGACCTATGCCTATCACATTGACAACATTGCTAAATCTGTTAACTCCCGCATTGGGTTAATTTACAGGCATAAGCAATGTTTGATCCCAGAAGCTCTTAACCTGGCCATTCATAACTCTCTTGTCTCATTTACTGATTACAACTTACCAATCTATGGATCAGTTACTGAATCAACTCTTTGCTGCATCACAGTTGCACTCAACAAAGCATGTTGGCTTCTTACCAATTCAGCCCATCTGACCCATGCATGTGACATGAACTCTCAGACTAACTGGCTCTAATTCAAAGGAACTCATGTACCAAACATGTTTACTATCCAAAGAAAGCTTAGGCAAAGTGCTCCTGGTGTGCAAAAGCTTCTTACCCCACTATCAAGCATCGATGCACAGAAGCTCTACTAGCCAGATTTTAATATTCTCCACTGTCACACTTCTCTGGGACAAAGATCTTTGCTTACCATGCCCCACTATGAATGAACTCTCTGCACCCCAACATCACTTCAGCATCCACCTTAGGCTCTTTCAAGCTTAAACTTAGGTAACAGCTAGTTGCTGATGCCAGCTGTGACTGCTTCCAATAATCTTTCCTTCTTGTGACCAGCACTTATCCTGACCTTATGCTATGCTGACCTTATGCATAACCATTCTCAGCATGTAAATAACTGTTCTGAGTAGCTAATCATTCTCCTTTCACACTTCCTTTTAATCCCTTCCACTCTGTCCCCTCACCCCTCTATTATTTTCCCCTACCCCTTTACCTCACACTCTCCTCTTCCTGCCCCCTGTTATATATCCTGAGCTCCCTTGATCACTCTAAAATGCTTTGTCCCATACCTACGCACCTCTGACAAGGCTCTTGGGCTGATTCCATCACTTACCTTGTTGATTATTAGATATTAGGCCAAGTCTGTTCTCACTTCCTGAAAAGGGAAATTTCATATGATGCTACCCCCTCTAATATGACCCATTAAATTCCAGGTTTTAATCAAATATGTACCTTGGCATACATTGTACAATGCCACATGTATTGGAACTTATCTAGTTATACATTTTTTTAATGTTTTGTATAATTCCTTGAGTTGTTTGCCTCCCTGCTTCATACTTTTCCAGTTTATTTTTGCCTCTGATGTGGAACCTATGAAATTAGCTTGTTCTCAAAGGTGTTATCCAAAATTTCAATAAATTAAAAAAAGGTTGTTTTATCTTAAATGGTAGAATATCAGGAGACTTAGAGAGAGAATTCACATTCAGAAGTACAAGGCACCTCAGCAGTAGATCTAATATGATCCAACTCAATATCTTTTGAATATATATTAGGATTACAAATTTTAGATTGCTCAGTCTCTATGCACTCCACTAAAATTATTTCTAAGATTACCAATAAGGAACAATAAAAGTAACTCACATAACAAAGTAAGTATTGAGCATGAAAGAATCAATTCAAAAAGAATATGGTGGAATGGTTATTCAGTAAGAAAATTTAATAATGTATTATATGTCAATCACATAAACCAAATTTGTGACAAAATAATCTTTAAGTCAGAAAATAAGGAGGATATTGTTGCGTGATGGAATGAGATTAATGAGTATATTGGTCCCATATTTATAGAACTGAAGAAAAAAGTTAAATATGGGAATACATGGTTCAACTCAGTGTGTAGAAAAGCAAAAAAAAAAAAATTAAGCAAATTAGCCAGAAAGGTAAGACTACATCCTACAATGTATCAGCACTGCAGTTTAAATCAAGCCAGGAAACAATACAAAAAACCCCCATTAGAAACAGAAAAGATAAAGTATCAAATAGAAATGTGGAACAATCTTAGGGATGCAGTTCAGAACAATGATACAAAAAGATTTTGGACATTAATTAGCATTGGATATTACCAATACTCAGAAGAAATAGAGGCAGCCATCACCCCTGTAAAATGGGAACAACATTTTGCAAAACTTTATTTCTCAAACTTAGAACACACTAAAAAAATTGTAGATTTGGGAAAAACTGTTTTTTTCCAAAGCCTATATGCATATATAGGGATGAAATAAACAAATTAATTATGTCATTAAAAAATCAAAAGGAGCCAGGTCCAGACAAAATATTATGAGTCATATACAAATATATCATTCACTGGTGGCACCCAATATAACATGTCATATTTAACAAGTTAGTACAAAGAACAGTGATGTCTCATTCATGGAGGGGGAGTATAATATGCCTGATACACAAAAAGAAAGCTAAACCATTGGACCCAACCATGTATAGGCCAACAAGTTTAATCAACAGCACACACATTTTTTTTTAGAATCATATTGAAAAGGAAAGAAAAAATGTTTGGAAGAAAATAACATACTTAGTGAGTGGCAATATGGATTCCGCTCAGGTAGATTTACAACGCAACATTGCTATGTATCGACACATCTGACCTTGAAATAAGTCCAAATTAAAAAAGGAAAGTTATACTGCTGCTTTGTAGACCTGAAGACAGCATTTGATTCAATAAGTAGAGCAATATTGTGGGAAAGACTGCAGGCATATGGAATGGATAATACATTATTGGATACTATTATAAGATTACATAAAGACACCTGGATGAAAGTCCAGTTCAACCAGACTGGAGATGTATCAGAAAAAATAGCAACCAACTTTCTGTTAGGCAGGGCTGTCTGCTAGCACCAACATTGTTTAATGTGTACATCAATCCAATATTAGACCAACTGGACAATCCTGACTTCCATTACCAAACAATTAAAGATAACAACATTTCATTATTAGCCTATGCAGATGACTTGGTGTTACTATAGACCTCATTATTAGGCTTACAGAGAAAGGTGAACCATTGTAGTACATTCTGTAAGGAAAATAAGCTAAATATTAACACAGCTAAAACAAATTTAATGATATTCGGGCAAAAACAAAAAAAAAGTCCCATCCACATATATAGATAAAATAAAAATTCCAGCAGTAACAACTTATACATATTTAGGAGTATGTTTTTCACAGAACTTAACATGGACAACACACATCAAAACATCACATCAAAAAGAAATAAATGCATTTAATACATTTAAAAGATTTGCAAATAAGATAGGAAATGGATCAATAAAAGGATAATTACAGACAATAGAAGCTAAAATCGGATCAAGTATAATTTATGCAGCCAAAATATGGGCAACAAATACTCCAACATTTTTAGAAATTCAACTTAACAAACTTTACTGATACATATTGAGGGTGCCACCATTTACCCTCACCTCCATGGTCAGAGAGGAATAAGGGCAACTCCCTCTTTCAGCATTTATAGAGGAGAGGAGAATACATTATGTATTAAAATTATTTCTGCTGCCAGAGTACAGGTTGCCAAGGCAGTGTTTGAAGGAAGAACTGTAGTATAATTATAGAGCCTTCTATTCTCCCTCAATAAAAAACAATAAAAACACACATTTTTCCTATTGGGTTGACACATTTAATATACCAGATTTACAATAGACCACATAGGGAGATTAAAGAATAAATAAAAATAATAATAAGGGACACGTACTTTGCACTGGACATGGAACAAATCCAGAGTTATAAAAACTATTATTGGTATAAAACCATAAAAAAGACTATAATTATGAAACATATTTAACAAAATTTAATGATATCAGAAATTGCAGGATGATGACACATTTCAAGCATTAACATTTTAAAAGCAACCACGTATGGTTTAAACAAAAATGACCAGGCATGGATTCAGAATGGTGTAAATGTACAATGTAGGAACCAGATGACCTAAAACATGTCCTATCATGCCCTTATATGAGAAGGGCAAGAAAAATGGCTGGGCCTGCTCTTGATGAATCTCAGTCTCCCTCCAAATCAACAAATGTCTGAACTATTTAATATGAAGGACAGAGACACGTACAACAGACTAATATCCTTTAGGCACTTTACAAAACTATAGATGCACAGATTTTATCTTAAATGTAATATGAATGTGTCTGTAATGAGTTATGTGGGTACAGAATTCATGTTATGAAGTGGCTGTTATTTAAAGAGTGTTTTAGTTAAAGAATGTTGTATTACAACTTTTTAATCAACTGTTAAATGATACTTAGATTATATATATATATATATATATATATATATATATATATATATATTATATTATGGCTCTCCTGAACAATAAAGAATTTGATTAATTGATTGAACATCCTTTGCATTCACATGCTCCCCTCCTGCAGCTGCTCCTGTTCCTCCCTCTCTCCCCATAGTCTCTCTCCTCACCCACTAACTTCCGCTAAATATTTCTATTCTTATATTAATTCCCTTAGGAAAATCTCTTGCATGGTGGGGCCTCTTACTTTAGATAATATTCTTATTCATGAGCCAAAGGCCATTGCTGATAGAATTAACATTGAATTTTGTAAAATCTTCCCTTTATCGGAAGTCCAAATACCACAGCCTATTATTACACCATTGGATCCTCCTATTATATTTTCAGTGGAGTTTAATCTTAAAAAATTACACACACTTAAAGGTAAATTCTGTCCAGGCCCAGATAACATTGCAAGCTATTTACTATATCTACTGCCTGAATAAATAGCCTTTCCACTTAAGCTTTTGTTTGATCTTTTCTTAAAGAATAACTATATTCCTACAGAATGGAAAGAGGCTCTTCTAGTTCCTATTCATAAGAAGGGATCTAAACATCTTTGGGAAAACTATCAGCCCATCAGTTTAACCTCTTCTATATGCAAATTGTTGGAAAGTCTTCTTAAGGATATTATTGCTCCTGTAATTGATGCATCTGATCTACAACAACACGGTTTCAAGAAAAGTAGAAGCTGCTTAACTAATCTACTTTGTTTTTACGAACACTTTAGTTCCCGTTTGGATAACCGGATACCTTGTGACTTTGTCTTCATTGTCTTCAGTAATGCATTTGATACTATGCCTCATTGGGCTTTAATTCAAAAACTCAGGGGACTTAACATTAATAGCTGTATAATTGTCTGGATTATTAATTTGCTTTGCAACAGAACACAGAGGGTGATCATTAATGGTGTTATTTCTAACTCTGGCAATGTTTTGAGTGGTGTTCCGCAGGGTTCGGTTCTCAGCCCTGTCTTTTCTAGGCCTTTATAGCCAACTTAACCAATTCCTGTCTCTCTTTACAATAAAATATGCAGATGATATGAAGATTGGGGGACCATGCTCTAACTAAGGTCAAATATCTTGCATCCAGCATGATCTCAATATCGTTTCCATTTGGATTGACAAATAAGGTATGAAATTGAACACTACAAAGTGTAAAGTTATGCATTTGGGTTCCAAAAACTTAAGTTTCCAATAAGTTTTGGATGGTTCAACACTGTGTGCCACTACAGATAAGAGGGACTTGGGAATCACTATTTCAGATGATTTAACATACTCCAAACATTTGCATTCAATGCTTAGTACATCTAATACAGTTGCTTGGTCTATTCTATGTAATATTAGATCCGAGACCAGGAGGTATTGTTGCCCCTGTTTAGGTCCTTTGTCCACCTTCATCTTGGGTGTGCATCACAGTTATGGTGTCCATTTAAAAAATCGGATAGTAATACTCTTGAAAAGTACACTAAAAAATATCTGGTCTTGACTCCAGTTCCTATGAATCCAGGTTAGATACATTAAAACTTATGCCTCTTCCACTAGACTCCTTAGAGGCGACCTTCTTTTCCTATACGACGTTGTTCATGACCCATATGTCATAACTGAGTTAGGTCTTTCTTTAGGTCATCAATACATGATACTAGAGGTCACCATCTCCAGTTAATTGGCAAATCTTTTAAACACAATGATCAGAAGTTTTTCTTTACTGTGAGATCTATTGGACCTTGGAACAGACTTCCATCTGCTGTGGCTGCTAGTAATACTGAACAGATTTTTAAACATCGCATCAATGTGTTAATTATGTCTGGGTATGACTTATCATATTATTCTTTAGCCTAGCATAAGAGCATTATGGGCTTCCGCCTACTAGCTCTTTTTCTGAACCTTAGTATTAACTTCCATCCCTACTCTTGCCCCTCTATCCATGCTTCCATTCCCCCGTTCTTCCACTTTCTAATTCCAACAATGCCCCTACCTCTTTTCACATTTACTTTTCCCAGTTCACCCTCCTGCCATCCCCTTAAGTGGTTTGTGCATCCCAAATGGGAAGACTCAGTCTATCCTCTGCCCTATTCCACTCCCTGTCCTCTGGTATGGCTTCCCCATGGTCTGCTCATGTCATGGCACTTACGCACTTTGTAATTTTATTGTATTGTATATGGAAATATATGTTGACTTAATGTATAATTGTTCTTAGTTATTGTTCCTGATACTCTCAATTTTTTTTACCTTCATAAACATAATAGCTTATGCATCCTGTTTACTATTTCTTGTAGCTGTCCAGTTTCTTTTTTGTCAGTCTTCCATAATGTGTAAGTTTTGCAATTCTTGTATTTTATTGTGTATTCCCATGTTCCTTTTTCCACAGGATGAATCTGGAATCCAGCTATTGCAGTTCAGTGTTCTCTTCCTGGTGAAACTTTTTCAAATAAATAAATAGATAAAATAATACAGCTGGACAGAGCTGACACATATTATGTATCAAAGCACCTTTTTTATGGATCTCTGTATTGCGAAATTAACCTTTTTTAAATGGTTGACTCCCTTTCATCCAAACCTGGGTGCCAGCAGAAATGTGTAATTTCTAAAAATGAAAACCTGTTTTTTTTTGGCAGTATTAGCCACTTAAGATAGTAGAAATGCAAGCTGTGAGTTATTTTCTAAGGGCAGTGGTGGCAGAATTTATTAATATAATACAGCATTCTGCCATTTGTTTGGCACTGAACAAGAGGATGTAACACTGTAACAGAGGAGTGAGTGAAACATATCATGCTGTGTGGCAACAAGTTTCAATAAATACTGAAAGAGTAATGGCCTTGAGGCCTCATTTCACAAGAGACTGTGGTAACCTGATTTATTTTAGATGAGGCATCTCAAGTTGTAACTAGGATGAACACACACACACACACACACACACACACACACACACACACACACACCATGTCATATTTATTAATTTAGCTTTTGTTTACCGGGTAAGTACACTAGACAAGTAGTATGCCTATTTTCAGGAACGACCTGGGAGAGCACAAAACATACAGTATACATACATGGCAACATTAGAGAAACAGCATGATACAGTAAAAAACAGCTATAACAACGCTTGTATAAGGGCAGAGATACTGCCACACATAGTACAAATTGTTACAGGACATAGATAAACATTAGAATCACTGAACACATATTTCATAGACCATCATGGACTCATAGTAGACAATAGTGGACTGCAGAGTATTACATTACAGAGACTAGGAGCAGTCACATCTTGTCGTTTGTTTTAGGTGGGACCACAGGGAGGAGCGAAAGTTCCCATGGGAAGGGGCAGAGCAAACAGAGTCTGGAATGGAGTTCCAGAGCCCAGGCACAAAAGCGTAGTCATGATCCCCATAAGGGTCCGAGTAGGGGGAACTTACAACTCATGGTCTCTGACCTGAGCTGGTAGGGGATGGCGTCCGTTTTGGGAGGAGATGCGCCCAGTCCCCGATGGTATGCCCCATGGCAAGCACTTTCCTGGTGAAGTTTCCTACACCAAGGATCAGGAATTCAGGATACCCCCATGCCTTTATTTTAAACAATAATGTGCCTATAAATAGTAGGCCCCATATAGTTAGTGATAAGGAACATTTCTATCAACTGAGTTCAATGATTTAATAGTTTGTCTGTCCAGAAATAGCTGTAACATTAATAAAGAGAATGACTAAGATTTTGGCAATGGCTTTTAAAATACATTAGTCCATTACCTTATGTTAGCGACACTCATTTGAGCCCAGAAGAATTTCTTTCATTAAGTCCACTACGGAAGGGAAGAGATTGACAACTGTGCTGAGCAGATAGCCAGATGAACTCTTCCACTTCCTGGTCAGCTGGCCCCCACCCTCTCACTCAGATGTTTTGTGATGTCTAAACAGGCAGAGGGAGGGGCTGTACCACATAGAAGTCAAAGGAGGACATTTTCTGAACTGTCTGATGCTGTATATACTAATATAACCTTTGATATAAATAACAGTCACTGCCCAACTAATTGGGACCCTATTAGTAAAGCAATCACTTTCATTTATAGCAAAGGCTGCTTTAACATTAAACTGCTTCAAAATGTCCTTCATTGACTTCTATGTGGCACTTCTGTATTCTGCAAGGTTAGACATCACAAACTGCCTGAGCATGGGGTGGGGCCAGCAGGTCAGAAACTGAAGGGGTTGCATATCATATCTCTCGGCACAATTTTTGATCATTTCTCTCCCATGGTTGACTTAAGGAAAACATTTCTTTCTGTGCTCAAATGGCTATTCCTAGAAGAAGGTAATAAGCTACTGTATTTCAAATGCTATTACATAAATCTTAAACATTTCCTTTAAGAACATCAGTAAACCTGTGAGGGCAAGGGTAAATTTCAGTGTAAAATCATAGCACTATGTGAAATTCTTAGCAGTTGAGAGATATGGAACTACTAAGGGTAGGAGACTAAACAGATTTGTGACAGTTGGACATACTTCAATATATACTTGAAACTGCACTGGTTTGCAAAATAAAACTGAACATGCAGCCCTAGTAGGTTGTCAATGAAGAGCACATGCCAAGCTGTTTAGTTAAATCAGCTCACTTTCACATCCATTACAAGAGGTGGAGGAGGATTCTGCATCTGCTTAGAAACCATTAGTCTCTCTCTCTCTTCTCTCTCTCTCTCTCTCTCTCTCTTTCTCCTACAATGATCCAGAAAAAAAGATTTGATACCATCATAGATGTTACAAAAAAGAAACAGGTACTTGGGCCTTCTGACTACAAGAAAAAGAATATCATCCCCCATAATGAGTCAGTATACTACAGCTGTAGTCACAGGGTGTGACATTCATTCTGTTTTTTTTCATCTGTCATCAGTCATTTCCTTAACAGTGTTACGTGTCAGTGGATGGGGCTAAGGAAGCATGAGTCAGACTGCAAGCAGCTGGTTATGTTTTTTTTTTTGGCCCTTGAGGTTAACTGATTATCATGAAACATGTCTAGATGATTTAATTTGTTGCTTGGATTTATCATATTGGTGTCAGTATGCCTGACACTCTTTTTATATGACTATCACTTTAAGGAAAGCTCAGAAAGTTTTAAACCAGCTGAATCCATGAAGTTGCCCTGTGAGTTAATTTCTGAATCTTTATGAGTTAACTTCTATTTTGATTTTAATAAGGACTGCCAGTTGAAATGTCTGGCAAGCATATATTTTCGCAACTCTCCCCTTAGCAAGTATCACATAGACTGTAGATAGCTGTATGCTTTAAAAAGTTACATGTTTATTTCTTAAATTATACAGCACACTTCTGAGACAACCAGCAAAGGTGCCACCCCTGAGGAAAGCCTGACTATGTTTCACTCCTTACTTAGTAATGATGGATGTGGCAGCACTTTATGTAAATGTACCTGATGGGGTAGACTACAAGTACTATGCTATCTAAAAACGAGCACTAGTTAGATCATTGTGATGCAGGCAAGAGGGTAGCAGCTTCACTGATTGGCTCCCACTAACCTTAAAGAAAAACACAGCTATTACCGTACCAGACTGCAAGTTCTTACTTTCCGCTTGCAGAAGAGACTACTTAGAATATGGTGGTGTGCTTTGTTTTGTTACATTAGAATAATGGATGCAGATATGCAATGAGCACCACCATGACACCCTCTGCGGCGACACCAGACAAGGTTGCTAAGAGGTCCAAGGCCCAAACTCAGCAAAGGGCCACATGGAAACTGCCATCTCGGGCAACACCATTAACAGAGGAGCGATTCTTGTTAGAATGCTGACCATTCTGTGAGCAACTACAAGCCTCACCAAGGATTTGAAGTTGCTTACTGTGTCAATAGGTAAATTAAGCCAATGAACCAGTGATAATTAAGCTCAGCTTACCTGATTGGAGAAAAGATGTGACCGTGCAACACCTGAGATTATGGTGCTCCGGCAACACAATGCCGAATTAGAAGCAATGTTGGAAGAACTGTAGGGGTAGAGTGGAAGGAATAATGTGGTAATCATTGGTCTCCCCGAAAAGGAAGAAGGCCCTGACCCTCTGTTGTTTTTACAGAAGCTAGTCCAGAAACTTTCGGGCCCCTCACCATATGGAACTACATATATAATTGAATGGGTGTAAAGAGTTCTGAGACCCATGCAGCCAACTGGATCACCACCTAGACCATTTATATCAATTACTTGGAACATCAACATTTTCTTTCCAAGACCAGGGAATTGGAAGAGGTGAAAGGGAAGGCCAGCATTTAAGGGTGGCTCAAGACCTCCCAGGATCAGTGAGGCAAAGAAGAGCTGCCTTTCACCCTTTTGTGACAAAGGTGATTGCTGTAGGCTTAAAGTTCAGAATGGGGTACTCTGCTAATTTTAAAGTGTTAATCAAGGACTCTTGGAAAGCTTATGATACCCTGGAAAAGGCTTCTACTGACTTGAAATTGCTCCTGCCTGAGTTATTTAAGAAGTGCTGAATGGTAGAATTCATGAAGCAAGAGCTCTGTAATGCGCTCACAGTTGTACTGGAATTATCTACTTCACATGCTGTTGGAATCCTGATAAGCAAGAGTGTTATAAAAGTTACTTTTTATGTTTCATCTGTCTTCCTTTAACTGTTGCCAGAGGCCTGGCATATGGCTAGTACCCATCTTTATTATTAAGGTGAACACTGTAGGCAAAGGAGACTGAGTGATATTGCAGCCAGTTCACTTTTATAGTTTCCCAAGGCACAGATGGTCTCACAAGATGGGGTGCAGAAGCAATGTATGTTCTGAAATCTTTATCCCTAAAGTTGTGCAGATATTGGAGAGCATTCCTAGATGAACCGTAATCTCGGCTTTTGGTAGAAAGGTGGGATTAGCTTGGCTTCTTAATTACCATTGCATGACTGATGACCAGGCAAATTGGAAAGCATAAGATCTGGATGGTTGGAGCCTGGATGCTGGATATACTCCACTGAGACTGTGCACTTCATGTTGTTCATGGAAGGATGTACACTATTTCTCAATGGAACATTGAGGATCTATATTAGCAGTCTCTGGGGATTTCCAAATTCTGCTGGTTCCAGGGCTGGTGATAGACCCCAACCCCCCAGGATCTACTTTAGGGACTTATTATGTGTTCATTAGTTCTTGGTGGAATACATTTGTTTGCTTCTAGCTATGTCCAAACAGATCGTGGACTGGGGGAAGGAATGTTATATGTTCGGTTTCTATTTTTTTTAAAAAGGTTAAATAAAAACACTGTTTTGAACAAATAGTTATAATTAAAGGTTTTTCGGGGGAGTGGGAGGAAGGGGGTAGGCACTATCAATCACTGGGCATCTTGGATCATGCAATTGTTTTGTTGGTGGGGGGAGGAAATAAGATGTGGAGGTTATTTGTTGTGGGAGGTTTTATTCTAGGGGGAGCTGGGTATTTCCTAAATTGTTTACTTCAAAGGTTTTGCATACACAACTGTTCACTATTGTTACATATACTTGTTCGTGACAGCATTGTGGGGGGGGCTGGCATAGACCTGTTAGTTTAACCTCAGTGGTAGGGAAAATGATGGAATCACTTCTGAAGGAAAGAATTGTAGAGTATCTAGAGGCCAGAGGGGCACAGGACCCAAAGCAGCATGGATTCACAGTGGGAAGGTCACGCCAGACAAATCTGATAGATTTCTTTGACTGGGTGACCAAAGTAGTGATCAGGGAGGGGCTGTGGACATGGCCTACCTAGACTTTAGCAAGGCATTTGGCACAGTCCCACACAAAGATTAATATACAAGTTAGCCAGCCTGGGAGTGGGTCCCAAGATGACAGCCTGGGTAAGAATTGGCTGGAGAATAGGACACAGACAGTAACAAGTAAATGGAGTCCACTCTGAAGAAAGGAGAGTTACTAGTGGGGTACCGTAGGGTTCAGTATTAGGACCAGTCCTCTTCAATGTCTTTATAAGCGACATTGCAGAGGGACTGGAAGGAAAAGTATGTTTCTTTGCAGATGACACAAAGATCTGCAACAGAGTTGATGCACAAGGTGGGGTGAAAAGGATGAGAAGGGACTTGGCAAGGTTAAAGGAATGGTCAAATGTATGGCAGCTTAGATTCAATGCTAAGTGCAGGTAATGCACCTGGAAACAAAAACCAGGGAAGAGTACACAATGGGGGTGAGATACTAACAACAACAAAAATGGAAAGGGACCTGGGGTAGTCATATCAGATGACCTAAAGGTGGGCAAGCAATGTGAGAGGGCAGCAAAGAGGGCTGGGGGATACTGGGATGCATAGGAGAGGCATCACCAGTAGAAAACAGGAAGTTATTATCCCTCTGTACAGACAGCTGGTGAGACCCCATCTGAGTACTGCGTGCAGTTCTGGTGACCAATCTATTAAAGACATAGACAGGATGGAAGCTGTCCAGAGGAAGGCAACTAAAATGGTGCAGGGTCTGAACCGGAAGACATATGAAGAGAGACTTTGGGAGCTTAATATGTATAGCCTCAAGGAAAGGAGGGAGAGGGGACATGATAGAAACTTTCAAGTACCTCAAGGGAATCAACAAAGTCCAAGAGGGTAGCATCTTTCAAAAAAAGAGGTGTGCAAGAACAAGGGGCACAATTTGAAGATGGGGGCAGCTCAGAGGTAATTTAAGGAAGTATTTTTTCACAGAGAGGGTTGTGGATGCATGGAACAGCCTTCCGGAGGAGGTTGTGGAGTCAAAAACAGTGGTGGAATTCAAGGATGCATGGGACAGTCATAAGGCAATTCTAGGGGTTGGGGGTAGGAAGAAGTAGGCTGCTGGTTAACTAGGATCTGCAGCTTATTCATTAGGTAGGGAAATGGGCAGACTGGGTGGGCCAAGCAGTCCTTATCTGCCATCAAATTCTATGTTTCTGTTTCATATGGGTGGAGGGATGGGGACAGCAGAGTGGTATGGTTTGGGATACTAATTGTTGGTTTATTCATTGCACTAGTGTCAGTTTAAAGTGTTCTAGATTGTTGATTTATGGTTAACTTGTATACATTTGTGACTCGGAATGTGAGGGGAGCTAGGAACAAAACTAAAAGGTACCAGCTTCTTAAACATATTCAACAATTCAAAGGGGATGTCCCTTTCTTGCAAGAAACTCACCTCCTCGAATCTGAAGCAAACTTTTTCCACAGGAACAATATAGGTCAGGTATTTGAAGCTTTAGATTGCACACAGAGTAGGGGAGTGGCTATTCTGTTCTCTTGTAAGGTGCCTTTTGTTCGTGAACAATGTTTGCCGGACCCAGCTGGTGATTTTTATTTCTGAGAGGGCACCTGGATAGGACAGAAGTTCTGCTTGGGTGCATCTATGGGCCCAACACTGATTCACTTTTGTTTTTTGCTGAATTAGCCTCCTTACTGGCCTCGTTCCTCTCTCTTCTTATAATCATAGGGGGAGATTGAAATCTTCCATTTGCTTTGGACCTGGCTAAATTGGACAGGTGCAAGTTTGGCCTATCCCCGGCACAGTGCTTTCTCCGGGACATGGCTAATTTTTCCGGTTTGTGTGACCCATGGAGAGTACTGAATCTGGATGCTCAGAAATATACTTTCCATTCACCAGTGCATGGTAAGGCCTCACGGATTGACTACTTTTTTTTGAGCCATGTGTCTTTGAGTGGGGAGTGTTGGGGTGTGAGACGGCCTCAGAAGTACATAGATACATAGACAGTGTCGGCAGATAAGGGCCTATGGCCCACCCAGTCTACCCATTTGAGCTTGTAAGTTCAGTTTATGTTTTCCTAGAAGTCTGTTGCCCCTTACCCCTGACCTCCAGAATTCCTTCATGTCTATCCCATGCATTCTTAAATCCCGTGATTGTTTCAGCCCCACCACTTCCTCTGGCAGGGTGTTCCACTTGTCCACCACCCGTTCTCGAAGAAATTCTTCCTCATGTTTCCTCTGAATCGTCCTCCTCCAACTTCATCCCATGCCCTCAGTCCTGGAACATCTTTTCACCTAAAAATAGTGTATTCCTGCACCCTGTTCCTCCATGTAAGATTCTTGTATGTCTCTATCATATCCCTCTCTCCCTCCTCTTCTCCAGGGAGTACATGTTCAGTTCCTTCAACCTGTCTTCATAGGACTTGTGATGCAATCCATGCACCATCTTTGTTGCCCTCCTCTGAACCTTCTCTACCCTTTCTATGTCCTTACGTAGGTATGGTCTCCAGAACTGTACACTGTACTCCAGGTGGGGCCTCACTGAGTGTCTTGTATAGCAGAATTATGATCTCCCTTTTCCGGCTGGTGATGCCCTGCCTATACATCCAGCATCCTATTTGCTTTACCTGCTGCCTTGTCACATTGTTTCCCTACCTTGAGGTCATCAGAGATGATAACCCCAAGATCCCTTTCCTGCTTGGTGCATGCTATATCCTCACCCCCAACTGATATATTGTGCCAGGTTTTGTGCCCCATATGCATTATCTTGCACTTCTTTGCATTGAATTTCAACTGCCAAACCCTGACCATTCTTCAAGTTTCTGTAGGTCCCTTCTAATTCTGTCTACACCCTCTGGTGTGTCTACTCTGTTACAGAGCTTTGTGTCATCAGTGAACAGTGAAATTCTGCCTTCTAGGTCCTAGCAATGTCACTGATGAAGATGTTGAATAGAACCGGTCCCAGCACACAGTCCCTGTGGTACCCCACTGGTCACTCTTCCTCTGTGGAGTGACAGCCATTTACCACCACCCTCTGTGTCCTGCCACCCAGCCAGTTACCTACCCACCACACTACTGTCCTGCCCACCCATATTCCCCAGTTTGTGTAGTAGTCTTCTATGTGGCACAGTGTCAAAGGCCTTGCTGTAGTCCAGATAGGCCATGTCCAATGCCTCCCTGATCCACCTCCCTAGTCACCCAGTCAAAAATTCAACGAGGTTGGTCTGACATGACCTCCCCTGGTGAAACTATGCTGCCTTGGGTCCTGTAGTCCATTGACAACCAGATGTTCCACCAATCTCTCCTTCAGTAGTGCTTCCATGATCTTCCCCACTACTGAGGTGAGGCTGACTGGTCTGTAGTTCCCTGCTTCCTCTTTGTTCCCACTTTTGTATAGGGGACTACATCTGCTGTCCTCCAGTCTTTGGGCACCTCCTGTTTCCAGTGATCGCTAAACAGGATAGCCAGAGGTTCAGCCACCACCTCTCTTAGTTCTTTAAGGACCCTGGGTTGCACCCCATCTGGCCCCATTGCTTTATCAACTCTTATTACTTCCAGTTCCTTCAGGACCCTTTCTTGTGTAAAGGGACTTGTGTCCATTTCTGCACCATTCTCACCCCTTGAGCTCCCTTCAGACCCATTACCCTCCTCTTCCTCAGTAAAGACTGAGCAGAAATACCTGTTCAATATGCCAGCTTTACTGTTGTCATTCTCCACATGACCCCATCCTCTCCCTTCAGTCTCACTATCCCTCCCTTTGTCTTTCTTTTTCACTTATGTGCCTGTAAAGGTTTTGTCCCTCTACCCACTGATTTTGCAATATGTTCTTCTGTCTGAGCTTTGGCTTCCTTCACTGCCTCTCTGCCTCCTTTGTTTCTCCTGGTACTTCTCCCTATCCCCTTCTGCCTGTGTCTTTTTGTATTGCCTGAATGCAATTTTTAGCTTTCACTTTCTTTGCTACCTCTTTGGAAAACCATAATGTTCTCCTCTTCCTTTTCCTCTTGCTAACCTGCTTAATGCACAATTCTGTTGTTCTTGTAACCCCATTTTAAATACTGCCCACTGTTCCTCAACCCCTGATTCCTGTCCCATTCCCTTAATGCCTCTTTCAAGTATCTCCCCATTTTCCCAAGTCTGCCCCCTAAAATCCAGGATACGTGTTTTTGTGTGGTTTGGTTCTGCTCTTTCTGTGATTTCAAACCACAATGTCTGGTGGTCACTGTTCCCCAAGTGCTCCCCCACTGTTACCCCCATCACACTGTCCCTGTTTGTGTGGACAAGGTCCAGTACTGCCTTCTGCCAAGTTGGTTCCATGACCAGTTGCTTGAGGAAGGCACTCTGAAGAGAGTCCAGGATAAATCTGTTCCTAGTTGATGCTGCTGCTGGGATGCTCCAGTCCACATCTGGAATATTGAAGTCTCCAACCAGTACTACCTCACCCTTGTCTGCCATCCTTTTGATGGCTAGCATCAGCTCCCTATCTGTTTCTTCCTCCTGGGCTGGTGGTCTATAGACCACACCTGTGCGGATGGCTGTCCCCAGGTCATCTCAGATCATGCCTTGGTTTGGTATAAAATAACTTTTATGCTTTTACAAGAAAGAGACACATTGTGGAAACTGAATAATCAGCTTCTTACAGAGGAGTGGGAGGTGGCACAATATAAAGGATTAAATTGATGCTTTCTGTTCAGTCAATATGGATTCCGTGGGTCTGCCAGACATGGAGTGGAGTGCCTTGAAGTGTTATTTTAGGGATGAATTTATTCACCTAGCTTCCATTAGGAAGTGATGAAGGGAAAAGAAAGCAAATGACTTACTCAACCGTATCAGGGAGATGGAGAAGCATCTATCTCCTGCAACTTCCGAGTCAGTCAGACGGAAGCCTCTTGTCTTGCATGATCACTATGCAGAGCTACTTCAGGAAAAGGCAGAATTTGCTATTCTTAAGACCAAAGCCAATTACGTTAATCAAGGCAAAAAAGCTGGTTGTAAGCTGGCATTGAGGGTCTGTAAGCAAAAGGCTTCATGCCTGGCAAATGCCATCAAGTCTCCAGTTGATGGTTCTCTAAAAACTGAACCTAGAGCCATTACGGCTGATCTTGAATATTGCTACTGTGAGTTGTACAGCTGAATGATTGCCTTGCCATTCACACAGTCAGTGGCTGACTACCTCAATGGTATTCCATTCCCAGTCCTGACCACTCCCCAGCAAGAGTCCTTGATAGCACCTCTTACAGAAACTGAAATTTTGGCAGCCATTAAGGTCTTCCCAGTTAATAAGGCACCAGGCCCGGATGGGTTCACATCTGATTTCTGTAAGACTTTTGTAGAGCAGTTGGTACTGTGGCTTTCCAGGTTTTATAACTGTCTCATTTCTGGTAAACTGTAGGATAAATCCTTGTTGAAGGCCCTAATAGTGGTACTTCCCAAGCTAGACATACCACCAGAATTTGTAACTAGTTACAGACCAATCTCTCTCTTACACTATGATGTTAAATTCTAGTGAGGATACTTGTGGTGTGGATGGGGGAAGTTCTTCCCACACTCATAAGCCCCAAGCAGGTTGGTTTTATGTCCAACTGTTCCTCTGCTGACCATCTTAGGAAGTTAACCCATATCTTCTCCACATCCCAAGATACTGGTCATTCTATGGTGTTGGTATCCCTGGATGTGGAGAAGGCATTCGATTAGGCAGACTGGCAGTTTTTGTTTAGTGCCCTACAATGTTTTAGTTTTCCAGACTCATTTGTGAGCTGGATTAAGTCCGTGTATGCTCACCCCAGTGCCCGTATTTATTGTAATGGAGTTCTCTCCACCTCCTTTCTTCTGCAGTCAGCCACTAGACAGGGTTGTTTGTTGTCCCCATTACCTTGTAATCTTTATCTTGGGCTGCTGTTTGTTCTCCTTCAGGTGAATCCCATGGTACAAGGTATACAAATTAGGGACAAAGAACTGAAATGATTAGCTTATGCTGATGATGTTCTTTACGCCTTTCTTTCCCCTCAACGTCTATCCCAGCTGTTCTCAAAAATATTAAGGAATATAATTATTTTCCTAATTATAAGTTGAATTTGGAAAAATCAGTGGCTATGCTGCTAAATGCCAGAGTTATACGACATCTGTGAAAATGGGGTTTTAATCCACAGACCTTTCAGTATAAAATAAAAAATGAAATGAAATGACATAATCAGCCTTGGTTTAACCTGGGAAAAGAGGCATATTAAATACCTGGGGATCAGCCTCTCCAGGAGTGAGTCAAAAATGCAGAGACTTAATCTTGATGAGTTGGTCTGTACTTTTACACAAGATCTTTCTCGATGGAAGGTTCTCCCATTATCTCTCTGGGAACACATTAGTTTCACTAAAATGAATACTCTGCCATGGTTTTTTTACCCTCCTAATTTATTAAATTTGTAGTTACCCCTGTCTTGGTTCAGACAGTTACATGCTCTCATTACTGACTTTGTCTGGCTTGGGAAACCTTCAAGATGGGCATATTTTAAAATGGCAGTGCCTAAGCTTCAGGGAGACCTTCGGTTGCCATACTTTGGATTGTATTACTGGGAAAGTCATGTAAGTAAATATTTCAGATTGTTTACCCCACTTCCTGAGGGAGATACCTCCTCCTATGTTCCAATATGGCTCTCCTTGGAGCAAGACTTAATTCTGTCTGTGGCTGTAAACCCAAAGGCATTGATATACAATGGATTCCACTTGTATGCCATTTGGATATATGCACATTCCGGGTGTACATTATGCAAAAAATTGGCATGTCCCAATCCCAACCCTATACACTTAATAATAAAAAATGTGCTTGTATCCACATCAAATTTTGGTTGTATGCACACTTTGTCCTCCAAACAGGGCTTTCACAGGCATTAATACTGTTAATCACCCCTGTTAAACAGGTGTTAACTGTGCTGTCAGTTGCTAAAGACATGAAAGTTTTACTCAGTTTCATCCCATTTGTCAGAACAAGGAGCCTTGGAGAAAACAAATAGCTTAAACAGTTCAGAGTATGCGACATTTGATGACGTGGCATGTTTTCAATGAGTTTGATACATTCACTAAGAGTAAAAAGTTACTAGTAAATGAGAAAGTGTGTTTTACTTAGTGGCTCAATTGATTTCAATACAGTTTTGGTTGTATGTCATTTTGGATATATGCACAAAAACAGGGTGTCCCAAGCATGTGCATATATCAGGAATTGACTGTATATCTCTCCTACAGATCTTCCAAAGGCACTAAGTGCATTGGTGATTGAAGTATAAGTTAAAATACATGGCCAATTTTGCACCTTCTTGAAATTCTCACATAGGAGAGATGCCTGACAACCTCTGCTCGGCAACCCCAGCTTCAAGATTGGTGGTAAAATAATTTCATCCTCCTGGTTACCACAACTGGCAGACCTTGGGGTTGGGAAGTTGGTGAGTGGTAGTGTATGTCTTTCCTCTGTGGAGATCTTGCAGGACCTACATCTGGATATATCCCAGTTATTTAAGACTTACCAACTCTGCCATGTGCTAGTTAAAATGGTGGCAGATGGACAGAGTGGGCCAGAGGAGGGGGAGTTCCTGTGATTACTCAGTGAGTTTGGCCACTTCATCTCATGCTGATTCCATGATATATGGATATTTATATAATAGGGCATTTCCACAAGTGGACAGAATGTCATCCTACTGGGATTCTCACTTTATGCAGTCTTCCCTTAATTGGTACAAAATCTTGCAGGACTGCTATACTTACTGTATGTAACATAGTACTGGCTCAGACTAATGCAGTTTCAAATATTAAACAACTTATACTACACACCAGTTAAACTAGTTATAATGGGGTGGGCTTCCTCATCAGATTGTGTGAGACGTCAGCAAAGTGAGAGAACCCTCTATCATATATTGTGGGACTGCCCAAAAGTAGCAACAATTTGCTGCTTAATTAGTCAAAGGGTGGATCCTCTATTAGGGATTACTGATTATTTCTCCACAGAAATATGTTTTGTGGGGGACTATTCCACTATCGATATTAGAGAATGTAAGTACTACATGGCATTAACTGCTTTGTTGGTTAAGACATTGGTTTTAAGACTTTGGAGAGATTTGGTGTTCCTTTCTTACATGGAGTGGTTGCAGGAACTCCTTGCTAATCTCCATCCTGAACGGATGATAGATGGATTGAATAACCACCTTTCAAGGTTCAATAAGATCTGGGGGAAGTTACACACCCTCTATACACTACAAGATAGTTATACTCTCTCCTCATGAGACTTCAATATTGATGAACTTGTTGGGGGGGTTATTTGATGTAAGTATAAACTGGTGCATGTTTTAATCCATTCTGCTGTCGGTAGGGGGGGGATTGGGGGGAGAGAAGTGTAGGGATTTAGTAGTACTGCTTCTTTTTGTAATTTGATGTTACATTACTGTGTGATTTTGTTTGTTTTGCTTTATGAAAATAAATAAAGCTTATTCAATCAAAAAAAAATAAGCACTAGTTGGTTATTGAGTCATCAGCTGTGTTTCTGATATATTTGCTAACACTGTGTACTGCCACTGTCTTTCCCAATTAAGAAACCCACTGAACAGGCAACTTTACTGAAACTGTCATAGCAGTGGGTAGTGGGAAGGGAGCAAGAACACTGCAGTCATAATGAGTACCAATAAATGGTGAAAAATATATGCACATAACAGGTATTTGACATTTCATCCATCGTGGCTTACTATTATAACACCTATACAAACAGTGTAATATACATTGTAAGTAAAGTAGGACAATGGAAAGCTCCCACAGGTAGACATTATGAGGACAGGGTAACAGTAAAGGGGCTCATGGAACAGGATGGGTAGTGGTCTCCATGAATAAGAGAAGCCTTGGCAACAAGTTACTAGAGCTCAAAGTACTTTTGGAGGAAGGGCGCGTCATCAGATATTGTCACCAATATGTAAACATGGGAAAACCAAGTTAGAGAATGGAACTTAAGGATAATAGATTTTAGGTTGTATGGGAGGTACAGGGAAAATGGCAGTGGATGAGGGGTTGCTGTTTACATAAGGCTTGGAATGGAATGTAAGAGAGAACAAGGTGGACTGGGGGGTACAGAAACATTGTGTGACCAGCCTGGTAGCCCGGTGGGTACTGGCTACTTCAAAATGGGTTTTGGCTAGAGGGTCACAGTGAAAAGCAGGGATGATGAATGAATACTTCTACTTAGTATTCACAAAAGAAGAGGAGGGAGAGGTACCTAAAACAAACAATAGAAGCACTCTGGATAGATGGGTTGATACAAGTCCATTCACAGAAGAAAGGGTCCTAAAAGAACTCCTAAAACTGAAGGTGGACAAAGTAATGAGGCCTGATGGGATTCACCCCAGAATTCTAAAACAACTAAGGGGAGAACTAATGACACCACTGATTACAATTTTTAACAAATCATGGGAGGATGGTGTGGTATCTGTGGATTGGAGGAGGGTGGATGTGATTACCCCACACAAACGTAGGAGCAAGGCAGAGGCAGGAAACAACAGACTTGTTAGTTTGACCTCAGTGGTAGGGGAAAATGATGGAATCACTTCTGAAAGAAAGAATTGTTGAGTACCTAGAGGCCAGTGGGTCACAGGACCCAAGGCAGCATGGATTCACATCATGAAGATCATGTCAAATGAATCTAATAGATTTCTTTGACTGGGTGACCAAAGTAGTAGACCAGGGAGGGGCTGTGGGTGTGGCCTACTTTGATTTTAGCAAGGAGTTTGAGACAGTCCCCCACAAAAGATTAATAAACAAGTTAGCCAGCCTGGGAGTGGTTCACAGGGTGGTAACCTAGGTAAAAATTGTCTAGACAACATGATGCAGAGGGTAATAGTAAACAGTGTGCATGCTGAAGAAAGGGAGGTTACTAGCAGGGTACCACAGGGTTCAGTACTGGGACCAGTCTTTTTTAATGTCTTTATAGTTGACATTGCAGAGGGACTGGAAAGAAAAGTATGCCTCTTTGCAGATGACACAAAGCTCTGGAAGAGGGTTGATACATAAGGAGAGGTGGAAAGGATGAGAAGGGACTTGGCAAGGTTGGAGAAATGGTAAAATGTATGTCATCTTAGATTCAATGCAAAGAAGTGCAAAGTAATGCACTAGGGAAACAAAAACCCATGGGAGGAGTACACAATGAGTGGTGAGGTACTAACAACAACAAAAATGGAAAGGGACCTGGGGTAGTCATATCAGATGACCTAAAGGTAATCAAACAATGTGAGATGCCAGTAAGGATGGCTGGGGGGGGGATACTGAGCTGTACAGGGAGAGGCATCACCAGTAGAAAACAAGAAGTTGTTATCCCTCTGTACAAACAGTTGGTAAGACCCCATCTGGATTACTGTGTGCAGTTCTGGAGACCCCCATCTCAGCAAGGACATAGACAGGCTGGAGGAAGTCCACAGAAGGGCAACTGAAACTGTGCAGGGTCTGTACTAGAAGCTATAAGAAGAGAGACTAAAGAAGTTTAATATGTATACCCTCAAGGAAAGGAGGGAGAGAGGGAACAGGATAGAAACTTTCAAGTACCTCAATGGAATCAACAAAGTCCAAGAGGGTAGCATCTTTCAGAAAAAGAGATGTGCAAGAACAAGGGGGCACAATTTGAAGATAGTGATGGACACTCAGGGGCAGCTTGAGGAAGTATTTTTTCATGGAGAGGGTGGTGAACACATGGCATGGCCTTCCTGAGGGGGTCGTGAGTTCCACAAAAAGTGGGGGAATTCATGAATGCATGGGACAGACATAAGGCAATTCTAGAGAGGAGTAGGAGGAAGAAGGCTGTTAGTTAACTGGGATCTGCATCTTATCCAATAGGTAGGAAAATGGGCAGACTAGGTGGGCCAAGCAGTCCGTATCTTGCATTAAAGTCTATGTTTCTATATTTAAGTTTTGGTACTGTATTGGACAGTTTGACTTACTGCCTACAAAGTGTTTTTTGATCACTAAAAATGGTTGTCCAATTCAGATTGGGTGATAAGGGCAGCCAATGCTAGGAAGGAGGTTTGCTCAGTGGATTAGAAAGGCTGAAAAAGGGTTCTTCAAATCTATAAGGGAGAGAAAGAACTGCTGGGAGCAAATCTCTAGAATTAAGAAGGTGGGTGAATGGGTGGAAAAGGGGACAGAACAGGTATAGACAGTAAATGAATACTTTGGTTAGGGCATTACATGTGATTGGGAGGTACCTAGTCCACAGTGGCAAGATGGGGCAAGGAAAGACAGGGAGGAAGGTTGGTACATTATGGGACTCCTGTGTAAAGTATGCTAGTGGTCCTAGTGTCTTGGAGGACATATTATGCACCAGGACAAGAGGGAATACACCTGAGGGTGCTGAGGACCTCATGGAGGTCATAGTGGTGCCTCCAAGAGATGCCTTCAACAACTCCCTGCTTACTGCTTGTGTTGGCCCTTGGACCAGAAGATGGAACATGTGGGTTCTATCCACAAAAGTGGCTCTTGGGATGAGCAAGGGAAATATAGGCTGGCCAGCATCTCATCAACTGTGGTGAAATCAATGGAGGAGATTCAATCAGGAAGGATCGTGGCAGTCTTGGATGAAAATGGTCTCCTTGATGATCGATAGCATGGGTTTACCCAAGGAATGTCTTGCCAGACCAACACTGGAGACTTTCATAATGGGGTGACTAGGCTCAGGATGAAGGCAAGGCAGTTGAAGTCATATCTTTGGACTTCAGCAATGCCTTTGACTCCATGCCACGATGGAGGCTAACAGGCAAGTGGAAGGATGGGGTAGTGGTGTTTAAGGTGGGTAGATGGATTTGGAGCTGAATGGATAATAGGCAGCCATGGGTAGAGGTGGGGAACTACCATCACCAAGGGAAGTCATCAGTGGGGTCCTGCTGGGCTCTGCCTAAGAGTGATGCTATTTAGAATCTATGTAGCCAATATTGCAGTCAGGATTCTGTGTTGGATTAGCCTGTTTGCCGATGACAGTAACCTGGGATCACTGATGGATGGGATGGAGGGGAGATGAATGTACTACTGGAATACCTTGAAGCATTGGCGAGATGGTCATGCACCTGGGAACTGGTATTCAATGTAAAGAAGTGATGGGCTATGCACCTCAGAAATAAGATCCTTGTGAATGGTTACCAGCTTGGGGGGGGGTCATGCAGTTATCAGTATCCCTAGAGAGAGGAATATGGGTGTGCTGGACACAAGTCACAGGAACTACACTGAGCAATGCAGGAAGGTGGTAGCAAAGTACAATAGAATGCTAGAGTGAATAGCAAGGTGAATGACAACAAGGGTAAGGAAGGTATCCTGCATGTGCAGATATTGGGTGATGATTCACTTGAGGTATTGCGTATATTTTTTGAGAACCTTCTGAACAAGCGAAATCACATAGTTGCAGGGGGAGAGTGGAGAATGGTGCCCAGGATGCTAGGTGGAATTAGGGACAAGCCATATGTGGCTAGGTTACTTGTGCTCAATATGTAATCCTTTGAGGACAACAGGGGCAGGTGCGATATGATTGCGATCATCAAACACTTGTGGTGCATAAGCAGGATTAGCCCAGTGTCCCTGTTTAAACTTAGGAAGGAAGTGATAACAAGAGGGCATAGTCGGAAACTGGAGTGCAGGAGGTTCAGAAGGGAGATTAGGAGGCATCTTTTCTCAGAGAGAGTGGTGATGGTGTGGAATTCTCTGCCTATGGAACTGATTGCACAAACATCAGTTGTGGGGTTTAAGAGAGGGGGTTGGACAGACTCATGTGCCAAATCCGAATGGGCAAGGGGAGAGAAGATGGTGGTAACCAAGATGTGGCAAACAGTGAGGAAAGGATGTGGGACGTTGTTGAGGTCAGCAGCAGTGCTCAATACTGACAGCTGCACACTCAAGTAGACTTGATAGACCATAAGGCCTGTATCTGCTGGCTTCATTGTATGTTCATATGATCCGATGAGCACAAGATGGCCATTGGGCCTATGTAGTCTTCTCATATCGCAGTGATCACAGATTGCACTAATGTCACAACACCGCCTCCCCACTCTTGCCATTATCCCCACCCATGATCCTTACATCATCCTATGCCTATCCCATCCTCTCTTGAAGCTGGCCATTGTCTTCAATGAGATCAGCTCTTCTGGATGTGCCTTCAAAGTGTCCTCCGCCTGCTGAGAGAAGAAATGCTTTGTGACTTCCCTCCTTAACCTCTCACCCTCCAGCATAAGATTGTGGACCCTCATGTTATGGTTGCCACTCAGCCAAAACAGACCATCCCTATAAACATTAATCATTACTTTCAGGCATTTGAAGGTCCCAATCCTGTCCCCTCTCTTTCTCCTGTCCTACAGGGAAGTTGCATAGTCTGGGAGTAGGTTCCAAGGAGGTTTAATAGACATGAATTGGCTGAGTGGCAGGACACACAGTGTGGGGGTGACTGGAGTACAATCACAGTAGAGGTAGCTGACCAGTAGTGCTCCACTGTGTTCTGTTTGGTGGCCTGTCCACTACAATGTCTTCACTGGTGGCATTGCAAAATGGCATGAAGTGAAGTTGTGCCTTTTTGCAGATGACACAATTATCTGCAATAGGGTAGAAAGTCACAACATTTAAAAAAAAAGTTAGAAAAGACCTAGGTAATTTAGACCAGTAGTCAAGAGAGCGGGAGGGTAAATTACATGCAATAAAGTGAAAAATCAAGGACTTGTGCTGCTGGAATCTTGTAGAGGAATACAAAACCGTGAGGTTGGGGGTTGATACTAACTGCAAAAACTTGTAACAGTTCCTGCGGGAAACACAACAGATGAACTGCAGGTGGAAAAACAATGTGAAACAGAATGCTGGTGGGCTGGAGGGATGCTGGGGAGCATAGAGAGGGGCATCACCAGTAGAACATGGTCGGAGGTGATGCCACTGTATAGACAATTGATCAGGCCTCAGCATGAATGCTGTGTTCATTTCTGGAGACCACACCTCTGAAAGGACATAAATAGAATAGCGGTGGTTCATGCTCTGGAGAAAAAAAAATGGGTAAAAGGATTGCACCAGAAAACATATGAGGAAAGACTGAAAAACTTCAATAAGTGTATCCTGGGGGAAAGGAGGAAGAGAGGGGATATGACAGAGACATGCAAGTAACTCAGGGATTCAAGACGGTCCATGAGTGCAGCATCTTTCAAAAACAGAAATGTGCACAAACTAGTGGTAACAATATCGGGCTAGAGTGGATGAGACACAGGGGAAATGTGAAGAAGTATTTCTTCACAACAAGGATAGTAGATGCATGTAACAGACTCCAAGCAGAGGTTGTACAGGCTGAAATGATTGGTGACTGTAGGAATGCTTGGGATAGACAGAAGGTGACCATCCAAGAGAGGATAAGCAGCTGATCATGTAGGAGGTCTACCAGAGAATGCAGAATCAGGTGGTAATTATGTAGGAAAAAGGGCATACTAGGCGAGCATGGTGGACATATCTGATGTCAACATCTAAGTTTCTATGTGTCTATGGGAGGACTTAAGTGGCCTTAGTCTCACCTCATATGCCTGACTCTGCGGACCCACTATAATCTTTGTTGCTCTCCTCTGTACATTCAACTGTAGGTTAAAGATTTTTTTGAGGTGTGTGCAATCACTATTGAAGTCCGCACACTAGATGTGGCCTTACCAATGTCAAGCACAAGTGCAGTTTGATCTGCAGCATCTGAGTACTGATCCTCCTAGTAATGCAGCCAACCATATTGTTTGCCCTTGCTGCTGCTTTCTTGAACTCAAGTAGTGATTCTGTTCAATAGTGTTAATCACTCCCTGGTCCTTCACCTCTTTTCTAATGCAGAAACATGGAAGCTGCCATGGTTTTATTCTGAATTGATATTTTAGCTTCCAATTTGCACACTGTTGCATCTCTTGGCATGGAAAGCAGGTGGAGATAATCACTTTACCCCATGCCAACGTCAGTGACAAAGCCATTATGAGTGTAAATGAAACAAATAAAAAAGATAGTCAATGAGCAGCCCTTCAACAGAGCCACTGTGAATTACAAGGGGTGCCAGGTGATGGCCAGTTGTGTTCTGTTTTGGTAGGGGTTGGGGGGGTTTGAAATGCAACTTTCAGGATATGGTGCTAGTGGTGATGCATAACACTACATTCAAAAGTGGTACAGGTCACTATACCAAAAGTAAGGCAAAGTTGTCTCTGACCATTACCTTGCCATGTCTGTTCACCACAGTTCCAGTAGGTAACTGTGGAAGGGTCTGTGTCTCTGCCAGTCTGATAGTCTTGTCATTGAAGACATTCAGGATTGATTTCAACATGTATGCCTTTTGCAGTCTTTGATGCACACGTTTCTTGTGCAGCTGTATGCATCACATTGAAATCCACCCTCCCCAATCACAAAATTGACTTTGCAACATGAGAAATTAACTACAATAAAAATATGTGTCTTGTGCATTGTGCTAAATGAAATTGAGTCTCACTCATGCTGGAGAGTTACATGATCATTAGATTGATGTGCACAAGATTGGTGGAAGTAGTCAGTTATGTCTAGTTTTGTTTCAAAATAGAGCAGCACCACAAACCTGGAGTCCGCTGGAACCAAGAAACACCCTTTTTGATTAGCCAAGTCATGGACAGAAAGACACCCCACCCCGCAACCTCTAAAGCATCTTGTCAAGGGCACGTTCACACGTCAATGTCTTTGCATAAACAAGGGCCATCCTTGTAAGCACAGAACCTGTCAGGCATGTGTTACATAGACAAAGGATAACTTACTGGCTACTGGAATGTGTGAAATAAAAAAAAAACATTTTTATGGTAGTGGTCATGAAACTGAGTATAGCACTCAGAGGAAGTAGCTCTGCAGGTCAATGAGACTAAAGAATCTGTTAATAATGAAGCTCTAATTATCTAAGTCTTAATCGATTGGGAGGGGAAAACAAAATCTGCCTCTATCGCCAAACAAGTGCATCTACAATGAGGGCACCTAGATCAGAGGAGGCTTGTGGTACAAAGGGTGGGGCATGATGCATGGGCAAGGAAAGAGAGTTAGTGATAAAGTGAAACAATGTCCACTAAGGTGTTACCTCTGCCAGAGTGAACATTCATTTGATGTTTAATTTCACATCTCAACAATCTAAGGCCCGCTATGCTTTGAACCTTCATTCTCACGGTACTGTACCTGCTGTTTGTATACCCCTCTCCCGACACAGACACAGACACAGACACTGACACACAAAAAAGTAAACTGAGATGCATTTGACACTATTTCTATAAAGTTTTCATTCCGCGTCTAGTAGACGAGTGTTGGTTATGGGGCGGGACCAGACTGGGAGGCAAGTGCAGTTATTTAGTGGTGAATCAATGTCAGTCTAGAGGGTGAGTCACACTATCAGTGCCACAAAGACAGGAGTTTAGCATGATGGATGAGCCCAGTCCATTTAAATTGCATGACTCAGACCCAAATGCGATACCATTATCCTGATCTCTGAAGACATGGATAGTTTACGTAACAAGGATGTAAGGGATGGTACAAAACACAATGTCCAACATCTAAGTGTTTTCGGGTCTTAAGCATATACCAAAAGTCAGATGCAACAGTGCCACAGTCAAGATTAAGCAATTGTATGCCACTGACTGTACAATTAGTCAGTGGCAGCCGCAATCTCTACCGCAAATATTATTGGGCAAGTGGTATTGCCGATGTATTGCTGGCACTGCAAATTACAGGAAAACATAACATCACACACAGAATGGTTATGCACCTGTCATCGTACTACAGTGACAGCAGGATTTTTTGACTGTACCTTAGATGCATGCAAAAAAGAATACATATTATGCCATTATTCAAAATAAGGCATTAATTGGTGCTGTCAAAAAATCATTTATATCAGAATATCACTGATGTACACCGACACCAGTGAGAAGGATATTCATGCATGGGCTTAGGTCTGGAAAATGTGTGTGTTGTGTGCATCTACTATCAGCAATACCACGGTACTGTTTAGTGCTGATAGCATCCTCAGCACTGTATAACTCTTCATTTGTGGCTTGGTCAATGCAGTGTATTTAATTGCTGGACCACTAAAAGATTAGTGCATAGATCCATGCTGGTTATCTAAGTAGGGGATACTCAAGGGTGGTGCAGTGCCATCATAACATGGATGACCTCATCTGCTGCTGCACCAGGAAAAGCTTGGAATAAATAACCTTGAGTGCACACCATCATGAGTAGGGATAGACACACAAAGCAGTCCATGCTCATTCCTGTGGGTACATGTTGATGGGAAATGATTGAAAAGAGCAGAATGGTGTCAGTGGTCAATGGGCATGTACCTGTGTTATGCACATTATGGCTATGCTGTAAAATCACTACAGGATACATTACCGTACAACATTAGACTCCGTGCATTGTCTGATGCACTGTATTTCCCTTATGGAGTCTCTTGACACTACACCATAACAACAATAGACACTGACAGATCTTGAAATACACATATCCCCCCAAAATGAAAGTGATAGCTGTGACATGCAATAGGAATGTTGCAACCAGAAGCACTGATCCCCTTTCGACGTACAGAAAGACAGGACACAAAGTCAGTGGTATCAAAAAATGAAAATAAAGCAAGTTGCTGAAAATGAGGACAGAAATCAACACTCATGGGGATTGTCATGTGCAGTGCAGCGATGAGTGTTGAAACACTTGCACAGACTAGCATTCACAGTTTGACTAGCGAATGTGTGGCAGTGCTAACAAAATAGATTCGCCACATGCACAATTCACTACACATGCAACTATAGGACAAACACAGGTTAGAAAGTCCAACACTATATTCAACAGTTTGCAAAATTTCAACCCATAAGCATATGTTCATTGCTCATGCAGTAACACTGTATGAGAGAAGTGAGCTGTTTGGTACTAAAAAAATCTGTGTGTTCTAACTTATGATGTGTCACTGCAGGACTAAACAGCAACTGTTGGCATAGTCAACCATATGTTGATGGCTTTAGAGGAAAACAGGGTTAAACCTGAAAGGTCCTTGTACTGCACCCCCCCCCACCAATTACTGTCCTTGTGCTGCCACCCCCCCCCACCACCAATTACTGTCCACAGAAGCAATGGGCTCCCACCAAATTATTCTTCTGCTACTATTCATACAATTAATCCTGGGTCACTACTCATCTCATGAAATGCCAGAACATCAACTTCAAGGAATAAATCTCCACTTTGACATCCACTGTGTCCACGGCTTTATAACTAGTAATCTGTTTCCTCCACCTAAGGACTCACGGATCTTACCATTGCCACTAAGGTATGCTCAAACCTACTCAAAACTCCAGCACTGCCTCCCAGTGGCACTGTCACACTCCGTCACTGTGTTGCAAATCAGAAGAAAGAGAAACTCAACCCAGTGTTTGCTTATCAAACAATCTCAAACTGGTAAAAAGACTCACACTAAGGCTCATACTAATGCTATTGCTATTGTCAGGGAACATGCATCATAACACTGGCCCAGCAAGGCCTGCCTCATCTTCCAGCCCCCACAAGACTGGATCAGTTAAGTTGGCTTCCATCAACATCTGCTGTTTACTGTGTAAATTAGATAGGCTCCAAGTATGGATCTCACAGAAGAATTCTGACATCCTGACTATAGTGGAAACATGGCTCTCTCCGAAGATCCCAGACTCAGCAGTGGCCATGCCTTGATATGCCATCTTCAGACAGGATAGACTTACAAAATGTGGAGGTGGTGTAGCATTTACATCAAGGAAACCCTCATAGGATATGCTCTACCTATAGACAACCTAGGAGATGTCACACAGGCACTAGCTGTTAATGTTCTGCTTGGTGTACACAACACAATTCTTACAGTTGTGTCTGTTTACATATCACCCAAAGACCACGACACAAGCTTGCATACTCTGTTGGAATTCATTAGAAACTTGCCCAATAAATCTGAGCCCATTATAATGGGCAACTTCAATGTCAGCTGGCAAGCCCCCAATGTAGGCACTTTTAGGGATGCAATCACTGCTCTAAACCTTGCTCAGTTAGTCACCCCACTGACCAGGATCAACTACAAAATGGGTACTTGTTCCTTAATTGACTGGATCCTGTCTAACCACCCAGATCGAATCTCCAATGTGAATGTGCTCCCTGACACCATAAACAAACACTCACCCATAACCTGTCTTTGGAAAAACAAATTCAATAAACCCCCTCCTAAAATTATTCTCACCAGGGTGCTAAAGCTAGGTCACCTTGAGCATCTGACTGAACATTTCTGTGGTGTAGATTGGTCATTACTTGATGCAACGAATAATATAAACACAGCTTTTGACTACTTCATCAGTCATTTTAATGAAGCCTATTATATCTATGCCCCTTTAAAAAAAATGAAAGTCAGGGGCACAGCTAACCCCTGGATATCCCCGGACCTGATCAAGCTGATAAACCACAGAGACCATCTTTGAACTATGCCAGGGCCACTGGAAAGCCAGCTGATGTCCAGGCATACAAAGCTGCCAGGAATATGTATACCTGGGCAATCCATCTGGCAAAAAGAAGGTATCACAGAGAGCAGCTCACTGCCTCCTGTGGTGATGGTAAAAATTTTTGGAACAACATAAAAGAGGTAACTGGCAAGGACTCCAAGGCTGCCCCTATAATGCTTAATATCAATGGAACTCCCACACTTGACCCTCTGACCATAGCCAATGCCTTCAAAAACACATTTTCGGACCTTGGCAGGACAAGGACCCCACCATAGGCACTGAAAAATGACTTGTTGCTGGGCCTGATGTTTTGATCTCCATACCACCTCCTTTCTACTTCAAAGAGGACCCTCAGTATATGGTCAAGAAATACCATGCAAAGGTTATAGGTAAATCCAGGCACAGTGGTGACTCACTTGATCTCAAACTAATCGCACTTACCCTTGATGTTACCCTGGGTTCCGTAGCAAAGATTTTTAATCTCTCACTGAGACTGGCATAACTCATCCTGCTCTAGAAGTCTGCCCTGGTTACCCCATCCACAAAAGTGATGACCGTTCATTATGCTCTAACAACAGGCCTATCTCCATCCTCTCACCCGTTTCCAAGCTGCTTGAGCATATTGTTGCCAACCAGCTGGTTGATTATCTGGACAAATAAGCAATACAGTGCCCCCAGCAACATGGTTTTAGACAGGGGAACAGCACCACCACAGCTTTGATTAAATTCACTAGTTTCATTCACAAATCCCTGGGTCAAGGCAGCTTAGTGGGCACAACATTCATTGACCTCACTAAGGCCTTTGATACAGTTAATCATACCCTCCTCCTCAAGCAGCTATCCTCCTTAGGTCTCGCTACTGACACTGTCCTGGCTCAGAAGCTATTTTTCAAGATGCACTCAACAGGTGAGAATAGCCAATGTTACCTCTCACCATCAACCTGTCTGACTGAGAGTTCAGCAAGGCTCCATTCTTGGGCCACTTCCCTTCAGCATCTTCATAAACTATCTCCCAAGTGCATGTCAACAGCATACCCTGTTCACTAGTGACACTGACCCTGAGCCACTTGAATATCAACTTCAACTTGGTTTCAAGGAGGTGAAGGACTTGGCGTGGCTTGGACTCAATGGCAATGGCAGCTTAGGGCTTTTGCTCTGTCCTTAACTAGCACCTTATCACCTACAATCCGCAGTGGTGCTGGTCTGAAATACTGCAATATCAGCTAGAAACCCCTACCCCCCCCCTTCCACCACTTGTCCAATGAGTTTGGCTGAGTAAGCAGTCTCCTATCCGGGTATTTTACTACTGGTAATTGAGGACTGTGTCATGGGGCTAGGCCATATAAACCTGCGCACAGCAGTACTAGCCCTGCCGCCAGGGCGTCCACAAGAACCTATTGCACCTGAGAGTGAATAGTCAGGTTGCACTTACAATTTTTTGGTGCACCAGCCACCCTCCTACCATGCCTCCATTGGAAGTACATCAGGGTGATGGTCACAGCCACAGCCGAGAAACTCGAGCCTAGCCAGGGAGGCAGTCAAGAATCCCCCCAACCAAGCGCAGATGGGGGATGCCCTTTGCAACATCACTTCAATGTTAGAGATCCTGCTGACTAGGGTGAACAACATTGGGTCTGCACTGTCGGGGAACGTGGCGGATATCCACCACCTGAAGGATAAACAAAATGTGCTGGAACAAAGAACCGAGGAGCTTGAGAGACAGCATGTCATGGTTTGGCAGTGCCTCAGGGATCATGAAGCTAAGCTCTCCAGGCTCTGGATCAGAGCCGAAGACCAGGAGAATAGGGGAAGGATGAACAACATAAGGATCTTGGGGGTCCCTGAGAGGGCTGAAGGCCCCAACATGGAGCACTTTCTCAGTGAGCTGCTGCCCCAGCTGCTTGGGAACAGATGGAAAGATACAACTGAAGTGGAAAGGACCCATAGGGTAGCTGGCAGACCAGAGCATTCCAATACCCCCAAAACCATTATTGCCTGCTTGTTGAGATATTCAGTAAAGGGGAGACTATTGCTGGCTGCCAGGGACTATGGGGCGCTCACCTGGAGGGGGGCCACAATCTCTCTGTACCGGGACTTTTCTCAAGAGGTAGCAGCTAGGAGGTGGGCATTTGGACCCGTAAAGAAGATACTGCAAGCCAATGCATTTCAGTATAGATTTATAAGGTTTACCGCTCTGCTTATCTCCAAAAGCGACAATGTTTTCCTCACAGAGTCCCCTCAAAGTGTGGCTTAACAACCACTGGCCAGGTCTCTTTACTCAAACAACACTTCCCAGACCCCTTTGGGTCCTGTGGGAACAATCTGTCAACAGGGCTGTAGGAAAAGATCAGAGGTCTTCAGAGGACAGTACTCATGGATGTACTGGTCCGACTGTTAATGAGCCCCCCCCAGGCCTCCCCCTCAAGATCTCAGGATGCTCAGAGACCCAGGAGGCCCACCTGTCAGCAGGAATCTATTTAATGGTTACAAGTCCCCTGTGGCCAAAGATGTAGCAGGGAAATATGGGCACAGCAAGGTATTCCCCTCCAATCAACAGCACCGGCATTCCAGGAGTCTTAGCCACTTGGTTACCAGCCAAGTTATGGCCTCCCCCCTGCAAAGATCCCACAGGCAGAAGTAATCACCCCAACTGAGCACACAGGACCCCACCAGCAGGAAGATACCCTGGAAGAACCCATGGACTCCTCTGCCCCTCTGGACTGGGCTGAGGAAGTGAAACAATCTGAGGCAGACTTAGCGTCAGCGGCTGGCCTACTGAAACCTGGGGCTAAGACCTTTGCTGAAGCTCTTGCGGCTCCTCTGAAGCCATGCCGGGGAGATGATACCAGTCTGCAGGGCCTCAGAACATCTGGGAACACTGGATGACTTGCTAAACTGGGACTCATGGCTAAGACTTTCCTATAATGCCTTGCTTATTTTGTGGTTATTTAAAATTGCACGAATGCTTTGTATTTTTTAGGGTGGCACGCTGGATGGACAACTCCAGCTGTTGTGCCCTCTCCATCAGCAGCTGGGCCCTTGCAAGGTTTCAGCCTGGGTACCCCCCCCCGATGAGGTTGGGTGGCTGTCAGTGGCTCCCCGCCTCTTCACTGCCTTCTTTTGAGCTTCAATTGTATGGGCTGTGTGGGAGGCGTCTTCTCACTGAGTCGACATATTACCAGGCTCTCTCTCTGGAGTATTTTGTGGGAGTGATTGATCATATATACCACCCCCCTTTTCTACCCTCTGCTCACCTCACAGTACGGCCAGTTAGGCACACTATGACTATCCAGGGTATCTTCCTGACCCTATACGCTCACCAGGATTACCATACATAAGAGCAGTATGGGTTATTTACTCTGGTACTCAATGCTTTCCCTTATCTATGCCCCATTTTTCCTATGCTACACGCAGCATTTGGAGGGGTTCCCCTCCTCCCCTCTATCCCCCTCACCCTTCTACACCAGTATTTCAACTGTCGGCTACTTTCCAGCAGGTTTTCCCGGACCTCCTGTTTCAATGCCAGTTTCTGAGGCCAGGTAGGGACATTTCACTCACTGCAGTAGAGACCATACCCCCATTATTGGTATCTACATAGAAACATAAAAATTGATGGCAGATAAGGACCACAAGGCCCATCCCATCCCATTTCTTTTTCTACCTTATAAATGTGCCATAGGCATTTGCTCTGTCAATGGCCTATCTATTCATACTCATCTGTATTGTTCCCTTATGCCTGTTTGAAGCCCTGCACTGTATTCATATCCACCACTTCCTGAGGTAGGCCGTTCCATGCATCCACCACCCTTTTTGTGAAAAAGAACTTCCACACATTACCCCTTAATCGGCCACCCTCTAATTGCATGCTGTGTCCTCTTGTCCTGCTATTTTTCTTATATTGAAGCATATTAGACTCTTTCACCTTGTTAATGCCCTTAAGATGTTTGAATGTTTTGATCATATCACCCCTCTCCCTTCTTTGCTCTAGGGTATACATATTGAGCTCCATTAATCTGCCCTCATATGTTTTCTGATGCAGTCCCTGTGCCATTTTGGTTGCCCTTCTCTGGACTGCCTCAATTTAGTTAATGTCCTTGTGAAGGTGTGGCCTCCAGAATGGGGCCTAACCAGTGTCTTGTAAAGAGGGACTATTACCTCCCTCTTCCGACTTCCTACTAATACACTCTAACATCCCCCTAGCCTTACCAACAGCTTTAGTAGTCTGATTGGAAGATTTCAGGTCATCGGTAATGATGATGCCCAAGTCTCTTTCTTCCCTTGTGACTGCCAGCAACTCCCCCCAGCCTATAGGTGACTTCAGGATTTCTCTTCCCTATGTGCATGATTTTGCACTTCTTTGCATTAAACCCCAGTTGCCACTCTTCTGACCATTTTGCTAGTTTATCCAGATCTCTTCTCATTCTGCAAACCCCATCTGGATCATCTACTCTGTTGCAGATCTTGGTGTCATCTGAAAACAGACAAACCTTACCCTCCAGTCCATCTGCAATGTCACTGATGAAGATATTGAAGAGGACTGGCCCCAGGACTGATCCCTGAGGTACCCCACTTATGACTTGCTTCTCTTCTGACGGTATACCATTTACCACCACTCTCTGTTTTCTGCCTGTCAACCAATTTGACACGCAGTTGACCAACTTCTGACCCTTCCCATGCCTACCCAGCTTATTAATCAATCTTCTATGTGGAACAGTATCGGAAGCTTTTCTGAAGTCAATGTAGGTGACATCAACTGCTCCCCCTTGGTCCATCACTCTGGTTACCTGGTCAAAGAAATCTATGAGATTAGTTTGACAGGACCTTCCTTTTGTAAACCCATGCTGTCTTGGATCCTGTGATCCTATGGATTCCAGGTGTTGCACTATCCTTTCTTTAAGGAGTGTCTCCATAATCTTGCCCACTACTGAGGTAAGACCGACTGGTCTGTAGTTCCCTGTCTCCTCCCTGATACCACTCTTGTGGAGCGGGATCACTTGAGCCCTTCTCCAGTCTTCTGGGACCTCTCCTGTGCTTAGAGACTCACTAAACAGTTCTGATAATGGTTCTGCTAGTTCCACCCTTAGCTCCCTTAGTACCCTGGAATATATGCCATCAGGTCCCATTGCCATGTCCACCCTGAACTTATTGAGCTCTTGTAGGACCCTTTCTTTTGGGATTGGACTAGTGCTTACCTTCCTCCCCCCCCCATGTCCATGGTGCTGAGCTGTACGCCCTGCCCTACCTTCTCTTCAGTAAATACTGATCAGAAGTATTTATTTAGGATAGATGCTTCTACATGGTCCTCCTCCTCACACGCCCCCTTCTCTCCTTTGATCTTAGCAATACCCCCTTTTGACTTTCTCTTTTCACTAATGTATCTATAGAAAGTCTTGTCACCTTCTTTTACTGTCTGTGCTAGTGTTTCCTCGGTTTGGGCCTTTACCTGCCTTACTGCCTTCCCTGCTTCCCTTAGGGAACCTTGGTATGCCTCTCTATCTTCATCCCTCTGCATTCCCTTATATTCCCTTATATGCCAATAGCTTGGCAGAAGACACCAGGAGAAAGGACTGCTGTGTGAATGAACTTCTCTGCTGGGACTAAAGTAGAAGAACTTTTGTATTTGGACCTTTAATTTAGGTTAAAAAAACTAACATACAAAACAAAAAAAAAAAAGTGCGTGTGTTTGGGTTAACTGAACTGAATGGGTAACTGAAAAGTCATCTAGGTGTAAATCTCAGGTGACTGAAAGGACTTAACTGCTGTGAGGTTTAAATTACTTGTAGAAAGATCTGGTAAGTAGGGAGTGAAGCTTGGCTAGAAGGAAGCTACATTTAAAGACTGCCTTAGAAAGATTCTGCTAATAGCTTGGCAGAAGACACCAGGAGAAAGGACTGCTGTGTGACTGAACTTCTCTACTGGGACTATATTGCCCTCCTTCCCTCCCCTCTACCCCCCCACCCAAAGGTAGTTCTATTTTATGGCACAGGATTTGACTGACAACAGGAACTTCCTGTTTAGGGGCAGGAAGTGAGTGATCACAGAACCACCAAGGACCCACCATCCTAGAAGGGCAAGAGTAGCTCTCCGGCCCCTCTAGCTGCTGGAGGTCTGCCTCTGAACAAGTAAGTGGTCTACTGAGTAATATAGGATATTCTTGTCTCAGAACAGGACAATCAGAGCTTAAAGGCACACATGCAGAAAGTAAGGAGAAAAAAAACAGAGAAAGAGTAAGGATTGCAAACAGTTAAGGGGCCAGAAATAAGACATGATTGGAGTGGTGCAGTGCAGTGGCTGTGGAGCAGCAGTCTTCCAGGAGATGTTCTGGAGGATGCGGTGTTGTCCCATCTGCAGGCACCTCTCTGGGCTGAGGGAGGAGGTTGCTCATCTCCAGGCTGAGTTGGCCAGGATTTGTGGGACCTCCTCTTCCATCCAGGGACCACCAGTGCCACTGCCGTTGCCTCAGAGGTTGCCAAGAAAGAGGAGCGGTTGGACCACAGTGGGCTCAGGGAGGGTGAGGGTGGTGGAACAGAGGCACATCCTCCAGTTGTACCTCTCCACAATTCCTATGCCATTCTGGCAAAGTGTGGTTCCTCTATGGAGGCACCTACAGTGGAGACCAAGGAGGATGCTGGGAACCTCCACAAAGGAGACCCACAGGAGGGTGGCAGGGACCCTGCAGGGAAGGAAACAACTCCTGGTGGGGACTCCATTGTTAGGAAGGTAGAACTGGGCAAAGAAGGGGAGATGGAGGGCAGCCTGGCCTGGCACCATGGCTTGAGGGACAGGGAGGCAAAATCTCAGGATTGCTTTTGGAAGCAGCTGCACAGGCAAGGAGCTGGATGTCATTGTCCACCTAGGGACAAATGACCTGGCTAAGAAAGGGATTAAAGAAGTGCAGGAAGAGTTTGTGGAATTGGGGAGGGGCCTTAGTCAAGTAGCAAGCATGGTAACCTTCTCGGAGGTGCTACCCATCTATGGCATAGGAGAGGCTAGGGTGTTCTGTACCATGTGATTCAGTCAGTGGTTTAAAAACTGGTGTGGAGCTCAGGGATTTGGTTTCATTGGGGACTGGGGGTCCACCTGGAGTGATGCAAGCCTATACTGGCATGATGGGCTGCATCTGTCTGGGAGGGGAACCAGGATCCTAGGTAATAGGTTTAAATGCTTCATTGGCAAGCTTTTAAACTAGCCAAGGAAGGGAGGCACTGGAAAGGAGCAGGAAAATCCAGCCCCCAAACAATCATGGTAGTAAGTGTGGCAAACACCAACATGGAGGTGTCAATAGGGAGAAGGGCAGGGATAAATGGAGAAAGTGACAAAGGCAAGAAGGACAGGGATGGGGCAAGGGGTAAGGCCATTAGGAAATGGAGGTAATGAGTACCAATGCCGTAGCCTGGGCAAAAGCTCCCTGAGCTGGTGGCCTTAATGGAAGAGGATGCCTGGATATCGTAGAGTCACAGAAACATGGTACACAGAGAACCATGACTGGGATGTTAACATACCAGGGTACATAACCTACAGCAGAGACAGGCAGGGGAGAAGAGGGGAAGGAGTAGCTCTCTATGTAAAGGAAGGGATAAAAGCAACTGAACAAAAGAGTAAACAGGGAGGAGAGGAGGCACTATGGGTCACCTTGGAGACTGGAAAGGGCACCACAAACCGCACAGGGGTTGTGTACAGACCCCCATGTCAGGGGGAAGGAATGGACAAGGATATGATGGAAGGCATTCTTAGAATGGCAGAGAAAGGGAGATACTGTTGATGGGAGACCTGAATATGCCAGATGTTAACTGGAGCACATTTGCTGCAGCCACATCCAAGAGCAGGGCCATTCTTGACGCCTACAGGTGGCAGGCATTAGACAGCTAGTTTGAACCCACTCGTGAGGGAGCAATCTTAGACCTCGTGCACTCAAACGGGGGCAGTGAGAGGATCTCAGATCTAGAAATGGGTTGCCATCTGGGGACACGTGACCATCAAACAGTGTGGTTCACGTTAAACTCAGCTACAGAGTCAAGCCATACAAAAAGTGAGGGTACTGGACTTTAGAAGGGCTGACTTGGCATGATGGAGAGTGCCTCAGAAAAGCACCAGCAAACAGGCTAGAAGGAGGTGTGGAGCAACAATGGGGAATTATCAAAACTGCCATCACAGAGGCAACAAGCCTTTGTGTGAAGCAAATAAACAAATCAAAATGAAAGAAAAAGCCACTATGGTTCTCAAGAGAGGTGGCTGTGAAAGTCAGGAAGAAAAAGATAGCATTCCGGAAGTATAAGGAAACACAGAAGGAGCAGGACAGAGAGCTGTACCGGTTAAGGCAGAAAGAAGCAGTGAGGGAAGTCAGAATAGCAAAGGCCCAAACTGAGGAAAAGATAGCCAACTCAGTTAAGAAGGGGGATAAAACCTTTTATAGGTACATCAGCGAGGGTAGAAAGACAAAGGGAGGGATAGTGAGGCTGAATAGAATGAAGGGTGGGTGGGCAGAGGGGGACAGTGAAAAAGCAGGAATACTGAACGAATATTTCTGCTCAGTATTCACAAAAGAGGAGGGGGAAGTGCCTAATCCAATTAACAGAAGCACTCTTGATAGGGGGGTCGATCCCAGTCCTTTCACAGAAGAAAGGGTTCTGCAAGAACTCCTAAAACTGAAGGTGGACAAAGCAATGGGTCCTGATGGAATTCACCCCATAATTCTAAAAGAATTAAGGAAGGAACTAGTGAAACCACTGGCTACTCTTTTTAATAACTCATGGGAGGATGGTGTGGTACCCGAGGACTGGAGGAAGGTGGATGTGATTTCCCTTCACAAAAGTGGGACCAAGACAGAGGCAGGAAATTACAGACCTGTCAGTCTGACCTCTGTGGTAGGAAGTAGTGATCACTTGAAGGAAAGAATAGTTGAGTACCTAGAGGTCAGTGGAGCACAGGATCCAAGGCAGCATGGGTTCACAGCGGGAAGGTCATGTCAGACAAATCTAATAGATTTCTTTGACTGGGTGACCAAAGTAGTAGACCAGGGAGGGGCTGTGGACATGGCCTACCTAGACTTTAGCAAGGCATTTGACACAGTCCCACACAAAAGATTATTAGTCAAATTAACCAGCCTGGGAGTGGGTCCCAGGGTGGTAGCCTGTGTAAAACAATGGCTGGACAACAGTACACAAGTACACAGAAGGTAATTGTAAATGGAGTCCACTCTGAAGAAAGGGCGGTTACCAGTGGGGTACCGCAGGGTTCAGTATTGGGTCCAGTCCTTTTTAATGTCTTCATCAGTGACATTGCAGAGGGACTGGAAGGAAAAGTATGCCTTTTTGCAGATGACACAAAGATCTGCAACAGGGTTGATACACAAGGAGGCGTGGAAAGGATGAAAAGAGACTTGGCAAGGTTAGAGGAATGGTCAGACGTATGGCAGCTAGGATTCAATGCAAAAAAGTGCAATATAATGCACCTGGGAAACAAGAATCCAGGGAAGAATACACAATGGGTGGGGAGGTAGTAACAACAACAAAACAGGAAAGGGACCTGGGGGTAAACATATCAGATGACCTTAAGGTTAGCAAGCAATGTGAGAAGGCAGTAGGGAAGGCGGGGGTATACTGAGATGTATAGGGAGAGGCATCAGCAGCAGAAAACAGGAAGTTGTTATCCCTCTGTACAGACAGTTGGTGAGACCCCATCTGGAATACTGTGTCCAGTTCTGGAGACCCCATCCCGCAAGGACATAGACAGGATAGAGGCAGTCCAGAGGAGGCAACTAAAATGGTGCAGGGTCTGCAAGAGAAGCCGTATGAGGAGAGACTAAAGGAGCTTAATATGTATACCCTTGAGGAAAGAAGGGAGGGGGGACATGATAGAAACTTTCAAGTACCTCAAGGAATCAACAAAGTCCAAGAGGGTAGCATCTTTCAGAAAAAGACTTGCAAGAACAAGGGACACAATTTAAAGATAGAAGGAGGGTGGTTCAGGGGCAATGTGAGGAAGTATTATTTCACAGAGAGGGTAGTGGATGCATGGAACAGCCTTCCTGAGGAGGTTGTGGGGTCTAAAACTGTGGGAGAATTCAAGAATGCATGGGACAGACATAAGGCAATTCTTGTGGGGGGCAGGAAGATATAGGCTGTTGGTTAACTAGGATCTGCGGCCTATCCTGTAGGTAGGGAAATGGGCAGACTAGATGGGCCTAGCGGTCCTTATCTGCCGTCAAAGTCTATGTTTCTATGTTTCCTGGATGCCAGCCCTTTGGCTCTGACCTTTTCTGCTACTGTTTTTGAGAACCAAAGTGGTTTCCTTCTTCTTTTGCACTTCCTTTTCTCTCTAACACAATGGGATGTTGCTTCAGGTATTGCATCCTTAATGCTCGCCCACTTTGCCTGTACCTCTCACCTGTATTTCTTTTTACCAGGGCTAGCTTAACTCTGTTGGCCATCTTATCAAAGTCAGCTGCTCTGAAGTCCCATATTTTTGCCTTGGAACGGGATGATTTAGTTGTAGTGGCCAAACTGAACCATACCATGTGATGGTCACTGGCCCCCATATGACCTTCTACCTGGAGATCTGTGATTCTTTCCATGTAAGTCAGTACTAGATCTAGGATAGCCCTGTCTCTTGTGGGTTGTTGTACCAGTTGTTTGAGGCCCTCCCCCTGCAGGGAATCCACCGTGTGTCTAGTTCTGGCAGACGTTCCTGCTGGTACTGATCAATCTGTATCTGGCATGTTGAAGTCTCCCATTATCAGAACCTCCCCTTTAGCTGTCATGTTTTGAATATCTTCAAACAGTAATGTGTCTGTGTCCTCCAACTGGTCTGGGTGCCTGTAGACAACCTCAGTTCTTATGGCTGTCCCATTTCTTGTTTTCAGGGTGACCCACAGTTCTTCTGGCTCCTTATGTATATTCTGAATTTCTGTAGCTTTGATATTTTCATTGACATACAGGGCCACTCCACCCCCCCCCCCTTTTTGCAACTCGGTCTCTTCTGAACAGTATATAGCCAGGTACTGAAGTCTCCCAAGTGTAGTTACTGGTAAACCACATCTCGTTAATTGCCAGTTCCCTACAAATTTGTGTCGTTTTTCCTGGAACCAGCCCTTGAGCAACATGTTTAGCTCCCCTATCTCCCCTTCTTTGATCTTCTGTCCATCTGCCCCCTCTCCCAGACTGGCATGATCTCAGAGAAGGAGATGATGGATGAAATGGATGATAGTTTGTCACCCAGCCTGCTCAGGTGTTCCTTGGTCTCCACAACTGACTGGCTGGCGAGATCATTAGTCCCTATGTGTACCAGGACATCAATATTTTCCCATGCTTCCTGAACGATTTTAGCAATGCAGTCAGTGTCTCTCCAAGCGACATACCTGGGAGATATCTGACCATTATCCCTGGCTGGAGATAGGTATCAACTCTCCGAATCATGGAGTCTCCTATGATCAGAAGTTTTTTGGTTTTCCTTTTTGCTTTTTTTGTTTTGGTTCCTGATTTGGGCAAGTTTTGTTGTGCTACCTCTTGTGCTGCAGTGTCCTGCTCTGCAGTGTTTCTGCCCCTTTGTTTGATTTCAGAGATAGAGGCAGATACCTGTTTGTAGTTTCAATATGGTTTTTGGAGGTAATATGTTGGAGAGCACCGAGTGATGGGGCACCCGATTTGCCCCTCCTAACCACCTGCCAACCTCCTGGACCAACTTCCCTCTGCGGTCGAGGTGCTTCTGTTGGATGTTGGGGAAATGGTGGATGGTTCTTATAATATATTTCCTCTTGAATATGAAATTTGAGTCATGCAGTCTCTGCCCATGCTGCCTGGAGCTGAGCCCTAAGATCTCCAATGGCCCAGCATGTACAACAGTGTCCTAAATCCTGTAAAGCTGCCCTTCTGAAAAATGTTCCGCACTACCTGCAGTTAATGATATCCATTCCAGATAATTTGCTGGGTTTATAACCTGGTCAGAGTAATTAGAAGGAAGAAAATCCTTGTTTTTGTATAACTTGTTATAACAAGTTAAATTACTAGTACTACTGTAAATGAGGTCACTGTGTGGATACCCCACTAATCCGCCCCTTCCTGCGTTGCCACAAGAAATGTCATGACTGTGCTACCCAATAAAAGGAGTGTAGTGTGGGGTGGTTGGGAATGGGGGGTGGCTGGGCCTTCCCCTGCCAAAAAAGAAGAACCACAAATGAAAGAAACAAGGAGGTAAGAGCAGAAACAATCAGTCAGCAACAAATGCAGTAATCCTGAAAGCTTATTCTAATGAAAGATAAAACTGTAAAACCTGTAAAGCACCACGTGTAATAATTTCAGAGAAGATATACCCTGTAAGAAACACTTTGCTACAGAGAAAAATAAAGCAGTAACAAAAGATATACCTTGCAAAAGACAATTTGAATCAGAAGATTACAGCAGTAATCTGTTAGCACACACCTGTAGGCACATCTTGTAATAATGCAGCAGAAGGTATACCCAGCAACAGCAATTTGAATCAGAGAAAAATAGATCAATAAAATGTTAGCAACAAACAGCAACAATCCCTGTGAGTACAAAATAAAAACAACAACACACAGTAAATCTACTTAGCCAAAAGAAGTCTTAATCCTTTCCCTTACTCTGGTAAGGTTCTTTGCTCTGTCCTTTCAAGCAACCTAGAAGGAAAGAGCTCAGGTGACACTAGGTGCCTTGGCCAGCAAACCTAGTCTTCTGGGTCAGTGTGGTTCGGGTCCTGGTGAGACTACATCGCACGTTCACCTCATCGCCATTAGAGCTATTACTGTTGCTTGCAATAGAGTTGCTGTATTCATTTTACTCTTTGCATTACTATTTTTTTAACTGTTATTGTCTTTTGGCCAGGCTCTCTTAAGGGATAGTGACAACTTCTGCAGTTCTCAACAGCCTGTGTTTCCATCTCCTCTCCTTCTCTTTCAGGATTAGTGATCTCTCTCTAGACCAGTAACCAGGTGACTCTCTCTTCCACCTCTTTCACACTCCTCCTCCTTCCTTACTGGTGAGTACCTCTTTCTTTTCTATCTGCCTGCCTGAACATGGCTAGCAAACCCTCTGCACCTCATAATTGGAGATGTGTCTCTTGAAACATAAAGGGGCTTAACCATCCAGCCAAATGTACGAAGATACTGTAGTATTTGAAATCTTTGAGCACTGATGTTGCTTTACTCCAGGAGACACTTCTAAACATCAGATCTGGTCAGTGGCTTAAAAAAGATGTGGGTAGGGTCAGTAGTAGCCAGTTGTGCATTGAGCAGATCTATAGGGGTTGCTATCCTGTTGCACAAGGCATCTCTGTGGGTGGTATTGGACACACAGACAGATTCTGTGGACAGGTGGTTGATGGCCAGACTTTCTTATCCTGGGGAAAGGTGCTTCTAGTCAATGTATACGGCCATAATAGCGATTCTGGGGAATTCTTCCCATCTGTCAGCCAGGCCCTCATGAATCTGATGGACATTTTCAGACATACCAATCCTTATGGGAAGTGATTTTAATTTAGTTCTGCACATTTTCCTTGATAAATCCCTCCCTACCCCTCAGACCCAACCTTAGGATTTGGCTGGACTCACTGAACTTATGTCAGAGTGGGAAATGTGTGACCTTTGGAGGAGGGATAACCCCCAGGGGAAGGACTACTTTTTTTTCCACTGCCCATAATACCAATAGAAGGTTGGACTTTTGGCTAGCTAATCACGTGGCTGCACCAGGGGTCACAGAGGCCTGTATTGGGAACATTATCATCTCTGACCATGCCCTGGTGTCCATTTTGTTTTGTTCACCTGGACAGGAAGCTCCCTGCACTAGGTGGGGGTGCAACCCTCTTTTTTTGTAGGACAAGTAATTTCAGTCCTTCATAAAGGAAGAAGCCAGTGAATACTTCTCTCTTAACACCTCGGGTGAAGTGTTGGCACCTACGATCTGGGAGGCCTTTAAGGCTCCCATCAGAGGGAGGATAATCACCTACTCAGCAGCCAGGAATAAGGCCAGGATGGAGGAAGCACACCAGCTGCAAGCAGAACTCACTGGCCTGGAATTGCAATTTAAGGCCTCTGTATCCCATCCACCTGACTCCACCCTTCCTCCCACCATTGTTGACCTGAAATATCATATTAATACTCTTTTGAACAAGAAAGCAGAATGACAACTTCTTCGTTCCAAGTACAAATTGTGGGAAGGGGGTGATAAAGGGGACAGGTTGCTAGCTTACCACTTACGTAAGCAACAAGAGTCATCTAGAATTAATGCACTCAGGAATAAGGAGGGTAAGGTAGTCTCAATGCCCAAGGAGATCAATGACACAATGCATCTTTTCTATCAAGCTTTATATCAGACATGCTCCAAGGCCAACCCCAGTGAGATTGCTCCGTGCTTATCAGTTGTTTGTCATGGGTTCCACCTCCCCAAGCTTTTGCAGTCAGACTGTAACTGGATGGATGCCCCTATCATGAAGGAGGAACCTCTGACCACTCTTTCTCAGATGGCAAAAAGGAAAGTCCCAGGCTCCAACAGCATGACGGTTGAGCTTTACCAGCTCCTTAAGGCCGAAATTGCAACCCCCTTACTACATACCCTGCATGAGGCACACACTGAAGGCACTCTCTAACCCACCATGCAGGAAGCACTTATTACTCTACTCCCTAAGAAATCCTCCAAAGTGCTGAACTGCTCCAACTTGGCCCACCTCATTACTCCCCATAGACACCAAATTGGTGGTGAAAGTTCTGGTGAATAGATTGATCTCTGTCCTCCCCACCCTGACCATCCCTCACAGTCTGACTTCACAAAGAGCAAGTCTGGGCCAGATAACCTGCGCTTAGACTCAATCTAAAATGGCTGGTGCTCCAGTCCTTTACCCCTATGGTGGCACTTGCAATTGATTTCTCCAAGGCCTTTGATTCTCAAACTCTATGGCTTTGGTACCCATTTTTGCTCTTGGATCTCTACCCTGTACCATAAACCAACAGCCAGGATCCTTACCAATCATGATATCTCCCTTCCCTCTGCAAAGGAGCACTAAACAAGGTTGCCCCCTCTCACCCCTTCTGTTTATTTTAGCCCTAGACCCCCTGATCAGGAAATTGATGGACAGCTTTGGCATTGCAGGGATCCCTGTCAAAGGCCAGAGCTTTCTGGTGAATGCTTATGCAGATGATATGCTCCTTACACTTTCTAATCTGGGTATCTCCATCCCCATGGTTCTGCCACTGTTGCAGGAATTTGCCTTTCTCTCTGGCCTACTTGTCAACCAGAGGAAAACAATCCTCTCCCCACTAAATGCAGGCTGCAGCAGAACTTGTCTGGATGGCATTGACATTGGCTGGACTCCAAGGAGCTTCCCATATCTTGTCATTTTTATCCCCTTTGCATGGAACAATCTAGAAAAGACCAACTTCTCTCCTCTCCTAACTGCCTTGACTGCTGAGATTCAGTGTTGGTGTAAACTCCAGCTGTCCTTGAAGGGCAAGGTGGAGGCTATGTGCTTGTTTATGCTCCTGAGAGTCTCCTAGCTCCTAAATAATCTCCTGGTCCCCATATGTTTTTTTGTTCAGTTGTTTAACCAGGATTAGCACACTAAGCTGAAAGCTTTTTTACATGTGCATCCTGGGAGCACAGGGAAGCTAAGTGACTTGCTCAGGGTCACACAGTATGTAAGTGGAAGCTGTGGGATTCAAACCCAGGTCTGGTCTGCTGGATGTCACCAGATTTACAGCTCAGAGCCTTAAACCACTGCACTATATTGCCTATACTGACTGCACTATATCCGTTAAGTTGTTCTCCTCTTTGGACAAACTTGTGTCCTCCTTTCTGGTGGAAGGTAAGGCAGCCAACTGGGGATGGGTGAAGTTAAGAGTGCATTGGTCCAGAGGTGGGCTGGGGCTCCCCTGCTTTGTAGGCTACCACCTGGCCTTTTGAATGGCACAAGCCACCACCTGGTTTGTCCCAGGTCCTCCTCCCCCCGACAGTAGGTTACCCTTGAATCTGCCCTTGCCCCAAATAACTGTCTTTTCTCTCTATTTGTTGGTAAGCAAGCCCCAAGGAGTAAGGTTACTCCTATCATTGCTGAGACTTGCAGAGCACGGCACCAGGCTATTGCAATCATGGGTACCCCTACCGCAGCTCACTTTCCTCCAGTGCTATATACCCCCTTCTGGAACAACCATTTGGTTACGGTGGATAAAAAACCCTCTCCCGGCCCCACTGAGTAGCAAATGGGATTTAGACTGTTGGTGACCTCCTGCTCCTTAATTCTGTAATTCTGATGTCTTTTGCACAGCTAAAAGAGTGTTTTGGTCTACAGGCACAAGACTTTTGGAGATACCTCCAAATCAGGAGCTCAATCTGGCCCCTCTGGTTGTGACAGGTGGATAAGGGGTGTGGGATTGCTTAGCCAAACTCCAAAAACCTAGAAAGGGTCAAGGTCCTGCAGGGACCATCTATAGGGTGCTGAGAGTCTCTCAGCCAGACACCACCTCCAAATACAGGCTGGCATGGGAGGCCGAACTCCAAAGTCCTGTCTGCCAGGAAGTATGGACCACCTGTTTGATAGCAGCTCACAAGGCGTATGGAGATGCTTAGAGCCAACTGATAATGTTGAAGATTCTCCTCAGGTTTTACAGGACCCCAGCTATGCTCTTTGAGCTCAAGGTGCTGGGCCATAACAGGTGCTGGCAGTGTAAGGAATCCCCAGCGCACCTACTGCATGTCTTGTGGACCTGTCCCACTCTCAAAAAGTTTTGGCAGGCTGTACTAGACGATTGCTCAAGGATTGTAGGAAGAAGGATTTCTCTCTCCCATAGTTCTCTTTTGCTGGGGGATGTCTCAGTACTAGACCCCTTAACTATGCTACATAGAGTGTGGGTTCTTGCAGCTATTACAGAAGTGAAAAGGGTGATCTTAATGAGATGGAGGCAAACTACCATCCCCCCTATTTTCCTCTGGTGGGTGGCTCTAGCCAGGCCATTTTTGAATGACTCACAGCAGTGGAGCAAGAGAAACTCCCTAATTATTACCTGAAATGGGCACCTTACTTGCGTTCTCACATTTGCACAGTACCACCTACTCCACCTGAGAACCCACTGTTAGGTTAGGTCCTCTCACCCCCCTCCCTCTTTGCTTAATCTGGAGAACATCAATATATCTTTTTACTAATCTGTACTTTGTCCATATCCACATTTTTGACTTCCTTTACTTTGTCTCGCTCACTGAACTGATGGCTTAAGAGAGACATATGTATCACTCAGTTGGTTATAAGTGTTGTCACACTCTGGTTAGTATTTTGTTGTTAACTGTGTCATGTACTTACCTTGCTATATACTTAGTAGTAGTCGCATGGCTACCGGTTGGACTTTCATTGGTTTCTATATACTTCTGTCTGATGGCTAAGTACAACTTTATGACAGTTGCTTTACTCAGGTTCTTGTTTTACTGTCTAATATCAGAAACAACAGAATGTGCTGTTCTTACCGTGGCTATTTTGGAAAACACAAAGCTGCATATAATCTTATATGTTAAAAAAAGGAGGTGGAGGACTGATTCAGGTGCCAAAAACTGGTACTGAATTATGAATAAATGAAAGTCATGTTGTTCAGTGGTGCTCCTAGCAAACACAGTCCTTACCATTAGGAACTCCTCTGGTGTCCCACTCAATCAAAAACAAAACTTTAAGTACCTAGAGGTAATCCCAGATAGCTCCTGGTCCCGGTTGGGCTGGCAGTATAGCCTAGAGGTTAGAGGAACGAGATGTGAACAAGCTTGATACATCCAGCAGACCAGACCTGAGTTTGATTCTCACAACCTCCATTTGCATACTGTGTGACTCCGAGCAAGTCACTTAACCGCCCAGTGCTCCCAGGTCACCCCTGAAAACAGGCAATTGTGCCTAGTGGGCCTTACCCGGTTACCAAAGACTAAAATAAAAAAAAAATTAAAAAAAAAATAAAATTCACCCAGCACATCAATAATGTCGCTAGTTCAGTAAATATCAAAACTGGGTTATTACACAGACAAAAATCAAGTCTAATGCCAGAAGTCCTGAGACTAGCAATCCACAGCTCCATTCTTTCAATTGTAGGTTATGGATTTGTCATTTATGGCTCAGCTACAAACACCTCCCTCCGCAGAATTGCCGTGGCTCTAAATAAAGCTGGACATCTTCTCACTGGAGCAACTTGTCATACCCCCATGTGTGAACTATATAAGCAGACAGGCTGACTTCAGCTAGTTGGAAGGGTCCAATACCAAACTTACCTGCTCACTAAGAAAGCTATTTTTGGGCTCCTTCTTCCTGGAACAAACAACATATTCAACCTGTATTTCAACACCCAGCATACCCTCTGTCAACCAACTACTCTCCACTCCTAGATGTCAGACCACCCAGGGACAATGCTTGTTTGCATATAGAGCACCCCTCTGTTTTAATGCCCTGTCAAGTGATATCTATGTCCTTCCAAAATTGGGTCCATTCAAAAGCTCTTTCTGTCAACACCTCTCATTTATCAGCTTCTGTGACTGTGTCTGCTGACAACTGGTCTGCTACTGTTCTGTCACCTTCTAGGGTAGCCACCCACTCCCTCCTTCTTCACCACCTCTGTTTCACTGCCACCTTTTGCCTCAGCCTCTCCCCACCCCTTCCTCTCAATCTTGAGCTGCCTTAACTTAGTTTCACCCTAACTAACTCACCTTCTTGACAAAGCCTCTAGGCTGCCATTTTATTTTTCTTATTCTAGCCACTGTTAATGCTAGTTGCATTGCCTAGGTCTTTTTACCTATTGCCTATTGTATCTCAGTGTTATACCAACCATGTGACTGTAGACTGTCTACTGCTCACTACTAAGTCTGCAGTTGTAACTCCTCCTTTTACCTTGGTTAGTCATTACCCCTCCTTTTTTCTCCTCCACCCCCCAATTGCCTTCATCAATCCTGCCACTCTGTCTCTGCTCCTCTTTGTTGTTATCTGACTAACTCACCTACCTATTGCACTCATTTGATGGCTGAGAAGCTTAAATTGTCCATCCATGAACATTTTGTATTGTTTATGAACTATTGTGTGATTATCTCTCTGATGTATATTGATTTGCACTTTTATACCTGCTATCATTGTATGCTGACAGTTCAATATAAGTGTATAGCTGCTGAGAGGAGGAGACGATTCTGAGGGAGTTTGTGAGACTGACTGCTAAGGATACAAGATACAAGATATAACAAAATCTGAGGCATTTGTGCTAATTATTGTATTTATTTTAGAAAAGGTAAAGCCATTGTTGCCTACAGTGTATTGCCAGCAATTTTGTATGCTGTGGTCCTTTGCATGCACTTCTTCTCCCACTATTCTTGTTTCATTGCAGACCCACTGCTCTCTGGTGAAAAGTGGTGGTGGTGAGACCGGGGGTCAGAGTTTTTATTTTATTTTTAGCAAATTATTTTTTACTTTGGCACCAAGGCTGAGATCACGTGCTGAGGGTGGCCTATGTAAGCACAGAGCTATAACCTGACATCAGATGCCAAACTCAAAGACGCATTTTGATGCTGAGCAGGTTGTAAAGAGTTGTTGCCCTGGGTCTATGTACAAGGTGGGCTTAACTAATCCCATAAAGCTCACTGGGCAAGAGAGGTCAAGTGGAGTTTATGTTGGAATAAGAGTTGAGGTGTGGGATGCTGGCTTATGAATGACTATAAAGATAGAAGCCCAGAGGAGTGAGAATTTTGCTTGGACGGAACTATTCACACCTATTCTATATTTGATGAGTATTTAATCTTGTGAGCAGCAAAAACTTGAGGAGAATCTCAAAGGAGTCTTGGATTTATTGGATTTATTTGATTTATTCTCAAAAGGTGGAAGGAAGAGCACTGAAGAGTGTATTGTGCATAACATAGTTCATGGGACTTATTCATAAGTAACGTTGCAGCTATTTAAGTGTGAAATAACTCTAAAAAGTGACTGTAAAAGAGGGTGAAGCTATAAGAGATTGTGAAGGGAAGAGATTGTGTGATCACTAATGGTGAGGGAGTGGGAAAGTTGATATTTGAATTTCCTTTATGGTGCTCTGTGGATCAGAAGAGGAAAAGTTGTAAGGTGTTAGTAACATGATGACAAGACACCTTAAAAGTGAAAGAACAAATAACTAAAACTAGAAATAATAACCCTATAACTAAAAAAAGGCAAGAAGAACAAACTAAGAAAAGGAACAGTATGAATTTAAAAGGGAAAAAATAACAAGCTATTTACTGGCTGCAGGAAATCAGACTGATTTAGTGGGAAAAAGAGAGGTATTAAGAATTCAAAGTTCGAGTCTGCTACCTCTAACTTCTTCCCCAATAAGCCAGATACCAGCTTCTGATCACCCATTGCTACAGCAGATAAAGGAATTAGAAAAAGAAGTGAAGGAAACAGAAACTTCTATACAAAGATACCCAATGATAGACTTAAAGGTAGAAACCAAAAAATCAGTACAGAAGGGTCAAGTGAATTCCTGCAGGGAGGGGAATAAGGTCCCCCTGTTAGAAACTGGAAGATGGGAGATAGAGGGTGGACTAGTGGAGAGGTTTGAATCTGAGAGTATGGTAGGCTCCTTTCTGAATCAGTTTGAAAATTTCTTACTCCATGCACAAATAGAAAAATGTTTGACCCTCCATCCAAATGTCCTCCCATCCTTACACACTTGTGGGAGACCAAAGGAAAAGAGTGAAAGCAAAAGCCAGTGTCACATTATTTAGGAAATTTTGTAATAAAAAAATCGATGAGGACTTATGGAAGAATAATAGAGGAACACAACACTTCATCACAGGAAAGGAGAGGAGGAAACAGTAAAGCAATTGAAGAGCTCAGAGCAGAAGTAGTGTATGGAAACAGTTTACTTTTGGAGATTTTGGTAGTATTAAAGAGTAAGCTGACCACAGAGAATGTGGAAGAGTGGGAAGAAAGGGATAAAAAAAAAGAAGTGGTGAAGAATAATAAGACTGAAGGAAGAACAATCAAGGATATGACAGAAGAAGTTGGTAGGAAAGAAGAGCTGGAAATACAACAATGTGTACAGCAATTAAAAATACAAAAAGAGAAAATAAAGAGGAATAATCAGTTAGTAAAGGAAAAGATGATGGGTGAATTCCACGATAAAAAGGAGATGAAAACAATGGGAAAAAGAAGAGGAAAAATTAGAGAGGAGAATAGTCGAGTTTGTCAGGAATGGGAGAATCGAGCTTGCCCAGTGGTGCTGAGGGCTGAGGTGCTGGATGCCTTACCTCATGGCACACTGGTGACCCGGGTTTGGGAATGAGCTTGGGTCACTGGAGGTCAGCAGTGGAGGGGTTGTGGAGATGGACTGACCTGCCGACAGGCAGTCTGTCCTTTCCAGGGAGGTGAAGAGGCATCCCTCAGCCAATGGTGACTCCTAGTGCAGGCTGGGAGTAGCATGGATCAGAGGGAGACAGGGCACTAGGCCACAGGGTGGAGAAAGGAGCCATTACCCAGCCCGTAGGGTGCATACATGCCTCCACATGCATGCGCTACTACTCCTGGGTGATAACTGGAGGAGAAAAACACTGGCGGCTAGCAAGATGAGGACCGACTTCCTGCAGGCTCTGCTCCCAGGCCAGGTATAAGGTAAGCACTGGTTATTCTGGGGAATGGGGCTGGGGAGCTGGTCGGAATGGGGCGGCCAACCGAAGGAGGTAAAAATAAAGAGGTGATAAAAAAAGGAAGGGAAGAATCGAAGGCTCACTTCAACAAAGGTCACCCATTACGTGGAAAACCCCATGGCTATAGACAGTAACAAGTATACAGTAAAAGGAAGTGAAAGACTTCTAAAGGAAGAGACTGGAGAGGATACTGAATATAATATTCAGAGAAAGAATAATAAAAAATAGTTAAAAAACAAGTGGTAAAAGATGGAGATGGAAGTTTAAAGGAAGAAAAAATTAGAAAGGGTTTAATAAATCCAACGATCTTTTTCAGGGGAATACCGAGGTCTAAGAATGAAAATAGGACTACACATAAGATAGCAGTGTATAACATCTGTAAAGGCCTAATGGGAAACCAGTTTAGATGGAATGATATTGTTTCAGTGTACTGATATTTGACAGGAAAAAAAGGCTAGGTTTGTATTTTAATGCAAAATCTGATTTTTAAAAAATAGGGGTAAAAGCAGAAACAACTATTTACATGGACAGAGAAAGACAAGAGGGTAGTAAGAATTTATTAGAAGAAGAGACTGTGCTTTCTAGGACAGAGATAGAGGTGGGACCAACTAGAACATTTCAAATACAGAAAAGAATAACAAATTATTGGGAACCAATACAAAAAGAGTGCTCATTACAGGATAGTGAACAAATGGGGCCTAAGGATAGGATGATTAGAGGAAGGAAAATCAGAGGCCCGAGGATTAATAATAGTGTGATATTAACATCTGATGATTGTTCTGTAATAGATTTGGGCACCCCTTCCATGAATAGTACAAGGGAAATAGGAATTACTCATTGGAGCCTGAAGTGTTTCTTAATTGACTGGAAAGGGAAACAATATTATCCCCTCCCCCCCTTCTAAGAGTAAAGAGCTTGAAGTCATTTCTTGGAATATAGTGGGATTAGGGGACAAAATGAAGGATTTGAGCTGGTGGAATTTTATTTCTAAATTTGCGGTGATCCTTTTACAGGAAACTTGGATATCCAACCAGGTGGGGTATTATTTTGAGGGATACCAGTCCTGGGGGATTAATGCACAAAAAACTGCCAGATATGGGAGGCTGTCAGGAGGGATTTGTACCCTCGTAAAAACTGATTTGGGAGTAGAAGTAAAATGTATTGTGAAGAATGAAATATACAACATTTTGGGTATTGTGTTATTCAAGGATGGATAGCCCATTTGTGTAATCTTGAATGTATATCTGGTTCCTAAGGACAAGGTGAAAGAAATGCCCAACAGAATGGAAATTTTGCAAGAAGTGTTACTGAATTAACAAGTAATATACCCAGGTGTCACTATCATAATGGGTGGGGATCTGAATTTAAGGTGGGGACTCAAATTGAAGACCCATGCAATAACTGGAATCTGGATGACACCTTAAGAATTTCTATAAGGACATCTTTGGATTTGGAAATTAATAAACATGGACAACTACTGTAAAATATGCTAAAATGACTAATATGAGGATTTTGAATGCTAGAGCTGTGGGGAATAGTGAGGGAAAGTGTACCCACATGGGAATCAATGAAGCTAGTGTCTTGGACTACTTTATAGTCAATACTTATTCCTTTTTTCTTATATCTAAATTGAGAATTCTGGAAATATGGGACAGTGATCATTTACCTGTCACTTTGAGTATAGACTCATTGGTGACAGGGAACTTAAGAACAGAGGACAAGGAAAAGAGATTTTTGGAAAATGAGTATGCACAGGTGTGTAATAGGAAGAGAATAAAATGGATGGAAGAGACTCAAGGGAAAGTTCAAACTCTGCTGCAAGAAAAGTCTCTTCTACAGCAAAAATGGAGAAGTATTAAATACTAACAGGAAAAAGGGAAAGATAAAATGAAGCAGAATGGATAAGTAATGGAAAAAGTGAATACTAGGCATGGGGAAAATGAATGTTTTGGGGTGTGTGAAAAAACAATTTTGGATAAGTTAAAGGTTGATAGGGATAGTAGGATAGGTAGTAGCGACTTGAAAGAAATTGGAAGGGCCAAATGGTTTGATAAAGATTGTGTTAGTGCAAAGGACAGAATGGCAAAGCAGGGAAAATGAATGACAAATACAAAAGAATTGCAAGTTAGGATAGCTTTTATAAATTTAAGGTATGAATATAGGATGATAATAAATACAACAATACTCTAGTGACCTGTACTATGCCCTTCAGACATCAATAATGGAAAAGGACACAAAGTCTTTTTTTGGAATTTAGTGGCATATGGCATGAGTAATTTTAGGAAAAATATAGAAGCTTATATTGCCCCAGAGGCCTGGATTAACCATTTTAGAACAATATATAGGACAGAGGAGAAGCACATGGAGAGTATGAGAGACAAGGTTGACGATCAAGGAAATACACTTTTAGATAAAAGTTGAGATGAGTTTACAATAAGAGAAGTGGTGGCAGCAATCAAGGCCCAAAAGAATAATAAAGCCCCAGGCCTGGATGGAATAGATGCAGAGATGTATCAATCAGATATGGAATGGTGGGCAGAAATATTAACCCCAATGTTTAATTATATGGCAAGAGTGGAAAATATCCTGGCAAGTTGAGCTGTGGGGGTGATTGTCCCTATACATAAAAGGGCCCTATAGAAGATCCGGGTAATTATAGACCAATCACCCTGTTAAGTATAACTTCTAAAATTTTTGCCAGACTTTTGTTGACTAGGTTAGAACACTGGGTAGAAGAAAATAATATTGTGTCCCTTTTCCAGGCTGGGTTTAGAAAGCAAAGTTCAACTTTAGACCATATTTTTACACTTATTCATATTGTAAATAAATATGTAAAGAAGGATGGAAGAAAATTATATGTGGCATTTATAGATATTAAAGCGACGTTTGACAGTGTTAATGGGGCATTATGTGGGAAATTTTTTGAGGGAAGGGTACAGATAAAAAAGTACTTAAAATGATTACATTACTATATAAAGATACACAAGTGGTAATAAGATACAGTAAAGATGGTGCATGCACAGAACCTTTGGAGCTTGAGTATGGAGTAAGACAAGGGTGTTTGTTGGCCCCCACTCTTTTTAATATATATATATTGAAATGGCGAGAGAAGAACTGCAAAAAATTGATACTTTCCCACCCAGAATATCGCAGTTTCCTATACAAATAATGTTTTATGTGGATGACATAATTGTTATGTCTCAAACTCCATTGGGGATAAAAAGATCATCAACCTCAGTTGTTAGTACACTGAGGAAGATTGATCTGGAGCTTAATATACAGAAAACACAGATTATCGTCTTTGAACATGGAAATATAAATCTGAATTTAAAAGTACAAAGTGGTTAATAGGAGATAAACAATTAGAGGAAGTAAATACCTTCTGTTATTTGGGGTTATGTTTCTCATAGAATCTGAGTTGGAAAAAACAAGTTCAAAAAATAAAAGAAAAAAATACAAGAACGGCGCAGGGAATTGTAAGGTTTGCTAATACGTTTGCACAGAACTCATAGGCTGTATAAGTTAGATGTTTAGAAGAAAAAATTAAGGCACAGATGTTGTGTGCATAAGAGATATGCGGTGTTTTGGGGAGACAAATGCTCTGGAATCGATACAGAATAAGTTTCTTAAGTATTGGGTGTATATATGTATACTCATACAGCAATGATAAGAGCAGAAACTGGTGTACATTCTATTAGAATGAGGGTGGGAAAGAGAGCAATAAACTTTTGGTATAGAATTATAAATAATGGGACACCTAATCTTGCCCATTATTACCTAATGGAGGAAAGTGAACAAAGATTTAGGGGTGCAGTAACATGGTTGTCTTCTTTAAACTCTATTTTAAATAAATTGGGTCTTGAATATAATTATATTTTACAACCAGATAGGGGTATGTACTTATTTAAAAATCAGGCTATACAGAGACTTTTGGATGTTGCCACAGTGCAAGATTTGGGGAAAATACATGAAAGTAGAGAAGGGGAAATTTATAGAAATATTAAAAATGTGTTCTCAACTGAAAAATATTTGTTTTTTTGTGAACACAAAAATCAGAGAAAAGCACTTAGTCGATTGTGAATGGAACAAATTAATCCAGAAGAAAATTACAGGATAGCAAGGGTGGCAATCACGGTCTCATGCTATTGTAATGAAAACTGTAAGTGGGAAATTCCACACGTGATCTTTGAATGTCCAGTCTTTGATACCCCTAGGAGAAAATGGATAGGACCCATGACAAAGTATTTAGAGGGGGTAGACCCATGGGATAAATCTATGAGTATATTTAATTCAGGACAAGAACCAGTGATATATGCATTAGCAAAGTTTGCACAATATGTTTTTTATTATGTAAAGAAGGAAAAAAATGCAGGAAGAAAGAATAAGTATATGATTCAGAGTTTGTATCTTTTAATTATGGATGTTCTATACCTAGCTCAGTTCTGTTACGTGTTATTTATAAAGAGGCTCTGATTTAATGTATATACAATGATAAAAGGTATGAGGATATGTGTTCTAGTATGCCTTTAGATTTCACGTGTAACAAAATTGTTTTTATATACATGTGTGTTAAATAAAATTTGAACTTGAACTTGAACTTTAATAAGTGTATAGCTATGCAATGTAAATCTTGTAAATAGGTAGTTTTTCTTGTTGTTCTTTTTATAATCTATCAATCAATCAATTAATCAAAATCTTTGTTTAACCAGGCGGATACCATTAAGCAAGCTCATTTTCGAGGTGGACCTGGGACATACAGATAGGTGGATACAATTTTTGGTAAAGAACAACAATACAAATACAGTTTCATGTACAACAATTGGGCATAGGTAATACAGATGCAAATAAGAAGTGCAGATTAATATATAATAGTATTTTACAAACAAACAGTGTGTACAGCACAGGCAGAATTGTAGATGCATATAGGCAGACAGTAGTTGCAGAGTAGGCACAAGTAAGGAGTAATCTAACTTTTGTATATTTTATATTTCTCCTGTAATCTAACTCTTCCTGAATCCAATGTAAATGCTCTCTGCTTGTCTTGTTGTCTTACCCAGGTTGACCTTGAAAAAGGGACTGTAATTGTCTCAGTGATCCTACCCGGTTAACAAAATTCAAATAAATAATTGTTTTCTTTTTATTGTCCTATTGCCTTGCTCCCTGTCATTTTGTAATGTGTGTCACAATGTTAAGTAACAACAACCTTTATTTGTCTGTCACCCTTTCTTTGACGAGGAACCTTTGTAAAATAACTATTCTTTGGCTCAAAGTTATTGTAATCCAAGAACTAATAAATTAATAAATAAAAATGAAAAAACCTGTAAATGACAGAAGGACATGGGAAACATCAGGTCTAATCATGACTGCTGGAATGCGAGTGTACAAAGTGGCTGTTTCCAGCACAGGGCCATCTGCTTAGGCAATGGTACATACACTATCACTACAGAATACAATAGTAATCTCAATGAGTTTTAGTTTTTCTAGTGTTCTTTTGTTGTCATAGAATGAAATCATACATTAGATATGATGAAAATACATTGGGAGGGATACAAGAATGCAACGCTGTCCAACAAGACTGATGCAAGAGCAGACCACAGGTGGACTGGACAACCTGAAGTAGGAGCCAAATGAAAATGATGAGTATATCAGTCCTAAAACATTTACCTTGACACTGTAAATGAAAAAGATAAATTGATATAAAAAGGGTATGATCACCATCTACACGTCTCCCAGTCCATACAAAAACCCAGGTCTCGCAGTTATCGTACAATCCAGAAACTGATTAACAAATTGCACTTGCATGAAACTAATGTATGACAACACCTGCAATGTTTCATTAGTACAGTAGTAAGGCAAATACAATTAATTACCACAGGGCTAGACATGGTGCAGATTACACAAGAATCAGGTGCCAGTCATCGATGTGCAGAGCAGGTAGATTGTGATGCTGTTGACAGAAGTAAAGTTATGTGAGGATGCAACATCGGCATCAAAACAAAAGAACACAAATGAAGGAAGCTACAGTCCTTACACATGCATGGGGCCCCTTCCCCCACCTGATGGACTCATTAATGTGTGTGCTCATGCTGGTCACTTTGAGCCTAAGTGGAGGAGGGCAAGACCAAATGGAGTAAAAAATCAACATGTATTTTAACATATTTTAAATCATTCTGAATGTCTGAGGGAGACCAGAAGTCAAAAAGGTGAACATACAGTTATGAGAAGAACTCAGACAGAGCATGGTGAGTACACAACAGAGTTTCAGCAAAAGCTGACAGTGCCCCTTTAAGCCTATTCCCAAAGCAAATGGTTTTGCAGTGAAGCACTATTTAAACAACTCCTAACTTCTGGCCCGGTGGCACTGAGGGTTGAGGTGCTGGAGGCCACACCTTGCTCCACGCCGGTGACCTGGGTTCGGGAATGAGCCTTGGCCATCGAGGGTCATTAGGGGAGGACTAGTATCAAGCATCCTTTGACAGTTCTCCTAGTCCTGGGGATAAAAGCATGGGATCCACACCACACCCTGGCAGTCCTTGGGGACACCTGGTGGTACTGCAGAGGTGTGGGTGTCTAGGGGCGGAGCACAGCAGACATCCGCACATTTGTGCATGGACATCATTGCACATCCATGCTCCCATTGGGCAAAAAAGGGCTGGTAGTGACCATGCAGCTTGATGGCTGTGCCCTGCCTCCCCGGGAGGACTCTTGTGGAATCACGCTGGGGGGGGTTCGGTACCGGTCTGGCTGGCAGGGATGGAGAAGCCCTCCAGTGGGTTGGCCATGGCTGTTCCAGACCCCCTTATCATGCAAGTGAGCCCACTGCTCTCCCCACCAGCAGGGCTGGTGGCTGGATGCCCCGCTGGTAGGTGCCGCAGTGGGCACAAAAATAAGGATGTGATTAAAAAAAAACCTCCTGACTGTGATTAATAATGCTCAGACAGTTTAGTAGCCAGCACCAACATGCTGTACTAACACAAATTTCAGTCATACACTGCTTTTGTGAGCAAATTAAAAAACAAGCATACCTTGTTTAATTCACCAAAAGCTCTTCTGCTTTATTGTTACAGTGCTTTCAAAGTACTTCTTATTACTGACGGATAAGCAGATCTAGCAACTCTGGCTCTCCTAAGTTGCTATGGTACCGTATGTCTGCTGATCCCGCTATAATGAGACGAGGTTTGAAATCACAGTAACAATAGAGCAGAAGTGCTTTTGACGAATTGAACAAGGTGTGCTTGTGTTTTCATTTGCTCACATAAGTGGTGTATGACTGAAATTTGTGTTAGTACAGCATGCTGTTGCTGGCTACTGTACTGTCTGAGCATTATTAATCACAGTCGGGAGTTGTTTAAATAGTGCTGCACTGCAAAGCCATCTGCTTTGGGAATAGGCTTAAGGTAGATAAAGTGGAGCTTGAAAAAATTCAGGTCTCATCAAATGTGCCTAGTGTGTGCACAGTCTCAGATATTCCACTCCCAGAGTCCTAAATCTGCCAGTGCTGCCATGGGGTTTTAACCACTAATTTCGTCTGCCACAAAAAAAAAAAAAAAAATGAGTCATGCTGCTTGCAACACTGGAGGATGGGACCCCCCAGTGTCACTGGGATGTTTCTGGGGGGGCAACATTGGGGGGAATGGGCACCCCCAGTGTCACTATTATGTTATGCAAAAAAAAAATAACCACATGTCTGGTAGTGGAGGGGGGCATGTGCGACAGTGGAGGGGGAGGGGTCATGAGGAAGGGGGTTCATGTGTGCCAAATAGTGTGATAGTTGAGGGAGGCAAGCATGATAGTGAAGGGGGAGGGGTCATGTGGAGGGGGGTTGTGTGTGCCAAACAGTGCAGTGCTGCAGTCAGTAGGGACAACTTGGGCAGACTGTTTCACAGATGTGGAGGTGTCTGTGACATGATCCAACATGTTCTTCATTCAGAAAGAATGCACTGTCCTTTTCCTAAAATAATATTGTAAAAGGACTGCAGGGCTACGCCCACTTCAGCCCTAAAAAAGGAGGGCTGGAGGGGTTGAGAGTCATCTTCGAGGCAAGTACATGGCCGCTATCTGTACAGTAGCAGTATACAGACCTCCAACATGAAAAAAGGGGGGAATGTATGCAAGTCCATTTTGAGAGGAAAGAGTCCTGATGGGATGTGTAACTCTGAAATTGTACCAGGTTAAGGGGCCAGGCAGGATACACCCAGAGGCACTAAAGGAACTCAGGGAGGTGCCTACCCCACTGATGGCCTTATTCAGCAGCTCACTGGAAATATGCATGATTTCAGAGGACTGGAAGGGGGCAGATGTGGTCCCCCTACATAAGAGCAGGAGCAACAGGTAGCAGGCTAGCAATTATGGGTCAGTAAGTCTCAAATCAGTGGTGGGGAAATTAATGAAAACCCTGCTAAAGAATGATTGGTTGAAAATCTTGAATACAATGGGCTGTAAGACCAAAGGCAGCATGGATTCATATGTGTGTATGTGTAGGGTAGATTATGCTAGGCAAATCTGATTGCCTCAACTGGATCATCAGGGATACAGAACCGGGGAGGGCAGTGGATGAGGCCTATCTGGATTTTAGCATGGCCTTCAACACTGTGACACACAGAAGACTGATAAAGAAACTAACCAACCCAGGAGTGGGATCCAAAGTGATGAATTAGGTAAGGAGTTGGTTAAAAGATAGGTGACAGAGGGTGCTGGTTAATGACAATCACTCTAATGAGGGAAGAGTGACCAGTGGGGTGCCACAGGGCTCAATTCTGGGGCCTGTCATTCTCAATGTATTCATAAGTGACATTGCAGAAGAACTGGAAGGGAAGGTATGCCTGTTTGTAGATGATATCAAAACCTGTAATAAGGTGGACTCCCAAAAGGGGGTGGACAGAATGGATAGGGACATTGGGAAACTCAAGGAGTGGTCAAGAGCATAACAGTTGGGGTCAATGCCAAAAAAGTGCAAAATCATGCTCCTAAGGCATAGGATGCCAGTAGTTGAGTATAAGATGATGGAAGATATTGACAGTCATTCAGCAGGAAAGGGGTTGTAGCGTTATCACAACTGATGACCTCAAAGTGGCAGGACACTGTGACAAAGCAGTGGGTAGGGCCAGTGGGATAATAGGATGCATAAAGAGAGGCATCTCCAGCAGGACAAGAGAGGTGGCATTACCCTTGTATCATTCATTGTGAGATCCCCCTGTGGAGTACTGTGTCCAGTTCTGGGTGTTGTACCTCAAAAATTACATATACAGGATGGACGCAGTACAGAGGAGGGAAAATAAAATTGTGCAAGGGTTGCATTAAATGTCCTATGAAGAAAGACTGATGGATCACATCTTGTACATCCTCAAGAGAGGAGAGCTAGAGGGATATGACAGAGACATACAAGTACCTCACAAGGACGAAAGGGGTGCAGAAGGGAAGTTCCTTTCAAATGGGAGAGAGCACAGGACCTGAGGGCATTGAATGAAGCAGGAGGGGTATTTAAGTGGGATGTGAGGAAACATAAAGATGCTAGTCACTAAGAGATGTTATTTGATTCCCCCCTTTCTTTAGGGATATTTGTTTATTTATTTATTGTTTACTGGGAAGGTGCACTAGATAATACAATTACTATTTTCAGGCATGACCCCTGGGAAGAACAGAAGTAAAAAAAAAAAATGTACATAAATGTAGACTGTTACAAAACACAATTGTGACACATAAAAAAACAGATAAACATTTTCTCCCATATTCAAAAAATTTGTGACAGGCACTAATGGATTATTCCAGTACAATATGAAGTTTGTGCTGAAATGCTACAGTCAGTCATTTGTGCTATGCCTGTTAGGAGTGCTAGTGCCTGATCCCAAAATGTAATGTATGCAATGCTGAAAAAGGGAAGCTGTGATCTGAAAAATTGGCACAGTGCTATATTCAATTAGTTCACACTGCATTAGTAACATTTTAGGTGATTTATACTAGTGCAAAATAAGAACTATCGAAAGCAGGTCTTAAACTGCAGCAAACCTCAGAAGCAGGGAGAAGCTCTTCAGCACACTGACACCTGAGAACAAAATGGCACACATTGTGTACCTGATGCAGGCAGTCTTGGAGGATAAGGGGAGGGCCAGTGCCCTCCCTCAGCCCCATCAAGGCCTCGGAAGTGCTATGCTGCAAACAGTACCATCCATGAGTCACAGTTGAAGTCCTCAGTGATGAACAAATGTATTTATGTATGTATGTATAGAAACAGAAATTGTCAGCAGATAAAGACTGCTAGGCCCAGCCAGTTTGCCTGTAAGTCCTGTACTTGATTACAGCTTTTGACCCTCACCCCCCACTTAACCTCTATGGTTCCCCATGCTGTTCCCTTGCATTCTTAAATCCAACCACAGTACAGTACTTGCTCCCACCACCTCCTGTGGCAGACCATTCCATGCGTCCACCACCCTCTCCATGAAGAAAAACTTCCTCACATTCCATCTTAGCCTGCCACCTTCCAATTTCATGTCATGCCCCCTAGTTCTTGTACTCCTCCTGTATTGGAAGATCCCCTCCCCGCACCCTGTTTATGCCCCTGAGGTACTTGAATGTTTCTATCATATCCCCTCTTTCCCTTCTCTCCTCCAGCGAGTACATATTCAGTTCCATTAATCTCTCCTCATAAGTCTTGTGGTGCAAGCACTGTAACATCTTGGTTGCTCTTCTCTAGACCACCTCCAGCCTGTTAATGTTCTTTTGAAGGTGCAGCCTCCATAACAGCACACAGTACTCCATGTGAGGTCTGACCAGGGTTTTGTATAACGGCATTACTACCTCATGCCTTCTGATGGTGATACCCCTTGCTATCCACCCCAGCATGCCATAGGCCTTCCCTGCTGCCTTTGTGCTCTGCTTTGACATTTTCAGGTCATCTGAAATGGTAACCCCCAGGTCTCTTTCCTCTTTGGTGACTGTCAGAAACTCCCTCCTAATCCTGTAGCTCTCCCCAAGGATACTGTATCCCAGGTGCATCATTTTGCACTTTTTTAAATTAAACCTCAGTTGCCACTCTGCAGACCATTTCTCAAGCTTCCCCAGGTCTCTCCTCATTTTCTCCATCCCTTCAGGAGTATCCACCTTGTTACAGATCTTTGTGTCATCCTCAAACAGGCAGACCTTTCCTTCCAGCCTATCTGCAATGTCACTGATGAAGACATTGAACAAAACTGGTCCAAGGACTGATCCTGAGGTACTCCGCTAGCCACCCTTCTCTCTCCAGATTGTACTCCATTAACCACCACCCTCTGCCTCCTGTCCATTAGCCAGTTCCTAACCCAGTTTACCACTTTGTCTCCCATGCCCAGACTACCCATCTTGTTAATCAGCCTCCTATGTGGGATGGTGTCAAAGGCTTTGCTGAAATCAAGGTAGGCTACGTCCACCACACCCCCAATTTACTTCCTTCATCACCCAGTTGAAGAAGTCTATAAGATTTGTCTGACATGATCTACCCACTGTGAACCCATGTTTCCTTGGGTCCTGGGCACAGATGGCTTCTAGATGTCCCATTATCCTTTCCTTCAGTAGTGCCTCCATGATCTTATCCACTATAGAGTTGAGGCTGACCAGTCTATAGTTGCCCACCTCCTCCCTACTGCTAGATTTGTGCAGAGGAATGACACGTGCCCTTCTGCAATCCTCTGGTACACTCCTGTGTTGTATGTATGTACAACACAGGAGTGACGCATGTATGTATGTATGTATGAATGTATGCATGTATGCATTTATTTATTTAGGACCTGAAAACTTATTTATGGCAAATGACCATCCTGGATAATTAAGTTAATTTTATGGTGCTTATATTTTATATTAGAAACTATTTTTTGATTTTAATATATGATGTTATTATGGTATGATTTTATTTATATGTATTGTAGATTTGTATTTGAAATCATGGTTTTAAAATGTCCAGCACCTTGATATACTTGAAAGGCACTTTATAAATAAAATTATTATTATTATTATTAAAAGTTTCACCAGGAAGGCATGCTGAGCAGAAATTGTTAATTTCCAGTTGCGTCCTGCAGGGAAAGGGACAGTGAAGCATACAGTAGTACAGTACATATTCAACAAATACAGGAATCAATAAGTAAGAGTATTTAAAGAGTATGATACAAGGGCAGTTACAACACTGGGTATGTACCTGTGCAGGGAGAAGAATTAGGTACATATAGGTGGTTCAGGATATAGAGTCGCAGTTGACATAAAGCTGGGACAAAAGTCATGTGATTATTTTCTTAAGGAATACCTGCAGGATAGAGTAATACAAGTATATATAAGCAGTTAGTATAAATTACTTAAATGAGAGATGCAAGGAACAACTTGAAGGGGGATGAGACAAGAGCAGTAACCAAAGAGCACATGCAACTACCCCAGGGAGGGTGGGGGACTTGGAAGAGGACAGTTGCAGACAGAGAAGGTGAAATGGAGTAGTAGATAGGACAGAGAAAGAGAGGAAGAGGCAGCGTGGAGGGGTGAGGGGAGGGTTTTCCACAGTTTGGGGTCTCAATATGAGAAGGAGGTCTGGCCAGCAGTGGACCTTAAAGGAAGGGCAAGAGTTCGGGGACCAGCATTACGTAGGGAGTAGGAGGACTGGGGGTGTAGACAGAATGGACGCGAGGTAGGAGGGAATGGTCCCAAACCAGTATTTAGATACAAAGCTAGTGTAGTGGGCTAGGCACAAATGTTCAAAAGATGGGAAGGAGAGGGTTTTGTAGAAGGCACAGTGATGGGTCTTAGGTGGCAATCTAGGACAAAGCATCAGAAAGAGTAAAAGAGGATATCCAGTCTGTCCAGGGAGGACTTGGGAGTGACATTATTCACTATATCACCACAGTCAAAAGTAAGAATCAAATCATGGATTGGTACCAGCTCAACAGGCTCATGCTTACACAGCTCTGTGAGCTGCTTCATGACCAGCTCCAGACAGACACCTACTGCAGCCTTGCCAATGTTCATAAAGATCAAGGTGACAGCAGCACTGTGTTTTCTAGCCACCAGAACATTCCATATACTGGTCTGTCACCTTGCACCTTTTGGGCCAATTACTAGATGCCCTGCTGGCTCATGCTGGGGAGTTGTTGAATTCTGCCCCTCAACACCAGCAGAGAGAACAGCAACCATGCAACAGTTCTATCATGTTGTGTGCCTACCTGCCATTCTGGATGCCACTGACTGCATCCATGTTGTCCTCTTTGCACCAACAGATGGTGGGATGGAGGCCTATGTGAATAGAAAGGGGTTCCCCTCCATCAACTGCCACATGGTTTCTCATACAACAGGGTACATCATCAATGTCCTGGCACAGTAACCTGGTAGTGCCCATAACAACTTCATATGGCATAATTTCATCCTGTGCTGGAGGTTTGAAGGTGGAGTTTTAACTAGTGGGTGCATTATTAGTGAGTGTGCATCCAGGGTCTCCTCCCAGCTGTCACTGATGTCACTAACCAATGCCCATTACCTACATTGGGGATAGTACATATCCCCTAAATCCCTGGCTTCTAACACCTATCCTACACCCTACATCAATCACAGAGTATAGGTACACTGTGCCACACACCACTTCATGTAGTGTCATCAAATGTGTCCTTGGCATGCTCAAGATATGGTTCAGGTGCATTGACTATTCTGGTGGTCCCCTATGATACAACCCTCAGAACGCCTGTGCCATATTTTTTCCCTGTTGCATACTACACAAAATGGCACTCAACCACAGAGTACACTTGCGGGCCCCAGAGGGAAGTGCATCAGTGGATTCATTGCCAGCAGACCAGGAGACTCAGGAGCAGCTCGACAGCCATGATCCCAGGATGGCCAGGAGGTAAAAGGAATATACAGACCACCTAATTGCAGACGTCTTCAGACAGATGATGAGTACAAAGCAAACAGGAAAGTGTAATGTTGTAACAGAATGTATTCAAAAATCATAACATGCAAGAAATAACAGGGATCAAAAGAAATAACAAGTCATCGAGGTGGAGGGAGGGGGATTAAAAGAAATAGCAAGGCATCCATGCAAGAAGGTATAAAGGGGATGAAAATAAATAGCAAGCCATCCAAGTAGAGGGAACCAACACCTACTCCTTGGAGAACTTTCATTTTCTTTATCTCTTAGTGTCCATCATGGTACCTGTTCAAAATGGGGAGAATGAACTGCATTAAGCATTGAGCAACGTTACAGTGTCATGCAGACCCCAGTGCCTCATGTCCAAGACACATATGTGTTCCTGCATGGCCAATCTCAACACACAATTAGTTGCTGGCCCAGCACAACCCTTGGTCATGTGCAGATACAGCAATGGTCTAGTCCTGATACAGAATAAAAACAGTACTGTCATCACCCTCATGTCCCAATTGTTGGCCATTCCACAATACACTTACTTCTAGCACCTGCTGTTCCTCTGTGGAATCTGTGTGGAGACCTTTGCTCCTTTTCTATGCTCCAGGTACAATTAGCTATGCAAATGAATGAATACATTGCATTAATGACATTCACATATGGAGTTTGTGCTCCAGCTCTGAAATTACCTCATTTTCATGCACCACTTGAATATTGCAGTTTTGCCCCATGTGTTAACTTATTGATGCTAGAGTTAGTGCTACCTCCCTCATATGGTGCAGACATGACATCGCATGTCACTGCTGATATCATGATGATGCAATGGCATGCATGCTATGGCATTATGCATGTGTAACCCGGTACAGTGCTTGTGCACTATGTCCATGGTGAGACTCAATTTGTGCCATGTGCCAATGGCCTTCCCCTAAATAGAAACAAGTGTATCACTGTGCTATTCAATATTAATGCAGAATTTGTGCTGAAATGTGCTGAGCTAATGCATGTTACACCCATATAGCAAGACCTATCACTAGCTGGCAGTGAGTGCTGGTGTTAGGGAAGCGAACACAATGGCACACAGAAGAAGGAGGGGTGTGCACCTGAGAGATACACACTGCTTTGCCATAGAGCTGGCCAAACTAGTGGACCTGGATTGGGAGCAGGGGCTGCAGACAGGCCCACAGGTGCAACAATCTGTGAATCTGTAGGTAGGCACTTGGCATGATGCACTAGAGTGGTCTGGATGTGGGATGAGTGCTGGTACAGGTTTAATTACCAGTCCCAGAGACAGCCCAGGTGTCAACAGCTCAGAGCTGTGGTGGACAGTAGCACTGTGACACAGCCAGATGCTCTAGCTGTGGATAGCAGTACAAACTGTCAAAAAGTACTCAGTACTGCAGTCAGGCGGGGCAGCAAAAATGATAGAAAAAGTCTGTTTCTCAAGGAATGGAAATTAACTAGTTTTTGAAAAATATGCTGTATTTACCCTGAGGAATCCACATAAAATGTGGTGAAATGTTGGGGCAGTGTAATAAAAGAAGAAGTGAGATATACTGTACATATTTTCTGAGCATTCACTTGCCGTAAGTGCCCACCACCATTCTGTGTGTGCTTTATAGTCTATGCAAGGGCCGGTACCACACCTGATATTTGGACACATAAATGATTTCTCACTGGGGTATGTACAGTATTACAGAAAGAAAAAAGCCTTGCACTTACCACCAGACCTTGTATTATAAGGACTGAGTCCACTCCATGTGATTGGAGTTAAAAGCCAAACTTTATCAAAAATCCAGGTTAAAAACAGGTACAAATCGACATATATATCCCCCCCCCCCAATGTGCAAAAAAAGCAAACTCTCCCCAATGGCATTTCGTACTCCTGCGGGTACTTTTTCAAAGGTTACTCTCCTTATAATACAAGGTCTGGTGGTAAGTGCAAGGCTTTTTTCTTGTTGCCTAGTCATTTTGTTGCCACACTGCACTACCAGTACCGGGGGGGCCAGTTTCTTCCTTTTGTATGTGCAGAATTTTATGGTAATGTGATTTGAGTTCCACTGCATGCTATTAATCACATCTCCTTTTCCCTCCTCCATAAAAGCCAGGGCCCAGCACAGTCATGGCAACACCAGATAGCCAGAGTGAGGCTACCAGGATCAGAAATGGTGAAAGGGGACACCTGGCCATGATAGGGCCGGGTGTGACCAGGGTGGTTTGTGACTTGGGTCCATGTAAGTACCCTGCATAGTGTGTCTTGCAGTCTTGATCATATATCTACACTATGCTGCATGCTTCTGCTGTTGGAAGGGGATTTCCATGCTTGTCTCACCAGGATATGTGCATCCCTGTGGCAGCATCACCTATGTGGCTGTGGCTCAGGGCACTCACTTAGCCCTTGGGACACTGTCCCACCACTGACACTGTGGTATGTCAGAGGTTGTGTAGCCTACTGTTTTGATCATCACTGTGACAGATGTGCTTCACTGTGAGTGTGTACTGTGCCTTGACATACATTATACTGTGCAGTGGCATGTTCTCTGGGCCACAGACCTGGTACAATAGAGCATTTGTAGTAATGCTCACTGTCCCATTTGGAATGCCTGTAACTGTTAGTCAGGTCTGTTGTGCAACATGGTCTAGACAAGGTGTGTGTATCTGTCTGGTGGAGGTAGGCACAAGCCACTGCTATACCAGTAAACCCCTGTGTCATGCTGTGTGTGGAATGCAGAATCATTGGCAGTCTGCCATCATTCCCTTCTCCAGTGCTGTATGCTCTGTGCATTATATCATTGCATCTTACTACAGATGGTCTTATGTGGCATGGACATCTATGGCAGGGGGTGTCATTGAGCGAACCTAAATGTATCTTAACATATCTGACCAACATTGTGATGCAATCTGCAGTGTCAAACCAACACAGTGATATCAAGAGTGTAATAATTTCATGGTAAACATGAAGAGTCATGCAGGTATTGCAATACTACTGTGTCTTTTCTGGGCCGATGTTCTGCATTGGCTCTGTGTGAGGGGAAACCCTCTACTTAGGGGGGTGGGACCAGGATCTGGTTGGAGAAAGGGTGCAGCCAGTGGCTGTGCAACTCACATTGACGTGGCAGTGACCATATACTATGTGTCAAGCATCACCTGTGTACAAGACCTCTGCATTCACATGCTGTCCAGTGTGCTGCACACAGTGCTCCTGTCCATATACAGCTATTCTGTGTGAACCACATGTATGTGTGTGCCTGCCCCTACTGCTGACCAGGGTGGCTCATCTATTTCTGTTGGCCTGCACACTTGTGTTGGCCTGTGTGTTGGATGCCTGGTCTACAAGGTACGGTGTGTTCATGTGTGCATGCGTGTGTGTGTGTGTGTGTTGTGTGTGTGTGTGTGTGTGTGTGACTCCTAGCCACTTGGGCCATTACACTGCCTATCTCGCTATGGCTTTCTGTTGCTGTTACATGTGCTGTGTTTCCACATCTGGCATGTCTGTCATTGGTGTGTATCCTTGCATGGCTTAATAATGCTCTGTTGCAGCATGGCACACATTGTATGTGATGTCCTCCACTGTTCAGACAAACAGTGTTGTCTCTGGTACGCCATGCACATTGATTAAAGGCACAGAGCTGGAAATCTGAGGACCTTGGTTTGAATCCTTCAGCCCCCACTTGCATACTGTGTCACCCAGAGCAAGTCACTTAACATCCTTGTGCCCCCAGTTTGCACCTGGAAACAAGCTCCAGCTAATGTATCTTTCCTTGTTAAACATTTTACCCTTTCCTTTCCTTTCCTTTCCTTTCCTTTCCTTTCCTTTCCTTTCCTTTCCTTTCCTTTCCTTTCCTTTGCAGCTATTTGATTCACTTCACCCATGGGTCTACTGGTTCTATTTCTGTTATGAACATTATGCCACTCCTGTGTCCCTTGTCCTATGTGCACAGCTGGCAGAAGAAAGCACCAGGAGTGGAAGATCTGCAGCAGGAGTCAGCATATATGCTATTTGTATTTATGTCAGGTATGCCACTGTTGCTTCTAAAGTAAAGAATTTTGCTGACCTTACCAGGTCGACTTTGATTTCCACATCTGAAGGGAAGGGAAGAAGAAACAGCATCGGAGAGTTGTAGGAGGAAAGGTGCTGCAGGTGTCTGGCTTCTCCCCATGGAGTTGGTGGAGTCTGGCATGGTGGCAGAGCCATACTACTCCGAGATTGAGCACCAGTAAAATCTGTGGGGGTTTAAGGGCCTGTTTTGTTCTCTATTCCCTATTCCCTTTTTCTATTCTTTTACCCCCAAAATTTGTTGACTTCTTCTGTTTTGTCATAAAGTTTTATATCAGGAACAAAGAGCAAGTCACAAGGAGTATAATTTCATTGGTACTACGAAATTTTAGTTTTTCCTTTCAGTGGCGATTCTACTGGAGGTTTTTTACCACTTACTTTATAAATTTATGGTACTCACAAAATGGGATTAGTTCAAATATTTTTGAATGGTTTCCTTCTTTTTATCTGTGTTTCATTTTGTTTATGTACTCCCATTTAATTGGTTGCTACAAGATTTATAAGAGGCTCTAGAGTTATGTTCGGTTTGCTTGTTTTGTTTTTCAGAGGTTGTGAAGTGAAGTGAGGGTACTGGGGTGAAGATAAAGCCACAAAATAACATTGGAACTCCTAATTATACAATAAAATGTAATAAAATACAATAAAATTCAATTAAAAGGGGAATAAAACCAGGAAGTGGATTTAAAATAAAGCTTCACCTCCTTGGATTGTGAAGATCACATGATTTGGTGCATATAAAAGTGCAGACTCAGACACTGCAACTCAGCTTCTTCACTAATTCACACACTGTCTCTAGGACAGGGTGTAGCAGAAAGAGGTGTAGCAATAGTCATAGCTGTGGCTGTTTTTGGTTTTGGGTTCCAGTAAACATTAGTACATGTTGGCATTTTGGTGATTGTTGTCTTTCTCTACTCACCGATTTACTGGCCTTACTAGTTTTATTAAATATACCTTGGTATTACTTTTTCCCTGACTGCGAGGATCTGCTGAATATTGTTGAACATTGCAGAATTTCCTTTGTGCATTCTGTTGAAACTGTGAGGTCATGTGGTTGTTTTAGCATTCTTTTTTTCCCATCACAAAAGATTCACCTACTAAAAGTAAGTTAACAAGGAAGTTTTAGTAGTTGTATTAAAGGTGGTGTATTTGTCTTTAGGTAACAGGGTTAGGCACTAAATAATGCCTATGGAAAAAAGAAGCAGAAAATCTCCTGCTTATGGAAATAAATCAAATAAGGAGGAGAATAAAGTAACTCCCAATGTAAGAAAATTCTCTGAAACTGAGAATACATCTGGTAAAGGTAATAAAAATAATAATAAAATAAAAAAATCTAAGGATAAGACAGATCTTAAGAATAAGGCAAATTTAAAAGGGAAAAATGAGACAGATGATTGTGAGAAATTGGATGAACTTGAAACTGAAAAAAGCAAAACTATGCTGCAACCTTTAATTAGTGACCTATGGAAACAAAATCAAAAACAACAGAATGAGGAATAGGATAGGGAACAAAAAAAGGATATCTTATGCCCAGAAATTCTGGGAATTAACAGTTTTATTAGTCAAAGCCCAAATTTGATTGAGTTGGTAAACAACAAAGTAAGTATAACAGTTGAAGATATAAAAGAAACAATTAAAATTAATAGTAGAATTGAACAGAAAATAAGAGATCTTAAACAATTTTAATTGGACTTAGATGAATCATACAACCCTGGTAGAATGAATAATAATCAAGAAGTCATCTCTGATTATGATAGGAAGGAGGAGGAGTTTAAATATGTCAATAAGGGTATTAGTACGGATAATAGCATGGATAACAGTACTTAGCTGGGAGCAGAGATCAGAGTGGAGAATGTGACACTGTACATGAGCCCAGAGGATGAATGTATCCCTGACATGGAGATATCGACCAGGGATTGTATTATTGCACTACAAAATCCTTTGACAGCTAATGTAATGATTTACAACAAATGATCTTGTCAAAACAAAAACTATCATTTATCAAATGAATTTGTATTGAAAATTAAAAAAAAAGGATTGATCTCATGCATGAGAAACTCAAATGGGATACTATGCCTTTAGCAAATAATGTGTCGAAACAAGATAATGACTTTAAAAGTAATATGGGACAGTCAGTGGAAGTTTGTGACCCATCCTTGCATTTTGAGAACACAAATTTAAGCATGGATGATGTCATATTCCATTCCTAATACAGATGAAGAAACTCTGGAATTGGAATCAGAATTAATTATGCTACCAGAAAGTTATGAAGACCCGGATAGCATAATGGAAGAAATGAAGGAAGGAAGTTCTGAATTATGGGAAAAGGGGATAACACAAGCAAAAAAGAGGAAAGATCATGATTGGGATTATCCAGAAAATTCAGATACTGATCGAAGTAATGTAACCATAGAACTTAACATGGACAATAAAATAAAGGAAAAGATGGGGAAACAAAGCAAGCTAAGAAAAAATATAAATAAATCGAATAATATGTTTATTCAGAAATTAGGGGCTAAAACTCTGGTTAAGAAAAAGAAAAGTAAGGTAAAAACTAAGAAGATGACAAAAAATAAAAATAAAAAAGAAGAGGAAAATAAAGTCCACAGTAGTGACATGGAGCCAATTGGTTATAACATATTGGATGATACAAAGGATAAAGAAAATATGAAGCAGATACCAGAGGTCAGAAATAGTACAAGGGAAACCACTGAAGTAGAGCTCAGATTGAAATATTTTCTGGAAAGAACACCGGAAACTGACTTCATACTACCATATATAAAGTCTCCATAATGCCAGATGAAACTGAGCGTAAACTCAATACCCACTTGAAGAAATATCTTGAGGATGTTTCACAAGAGAATGGAAGGTATGGGGATGTAATAAATAAAATGAGTGCCATCAGACCCCAACCAGATACTGAACTGATTTTTCTTCTTTCTGATCAATATTACACACTTAAAGTAATAGAAAATCAAAAGAAGAAAATGAAAGATCTAGGCTTTGAAATAGATGGTGTGGTGACTATGAAGTCTATGTTTCCTGAGTATTTTGTAGAGAATAAAGTATTGATGAAAAAGGAAAACCCAATCTCAATTTTTGGGAATAGTAATTTTACAAATGAAACTGTACGAAATTTGTGACTTAAGATCATAGATCTATTACAGAAAGTGTTAAAAGACAAACTTCATGAAACAATATTTAAAGCAAAATGTTGGGAAAATCAAGGGCAAATAACGATCTGGGTAAAGAGTGAACAAGATTATAAAGCTCTCCTTTCTAACTCAGAAAGGTTGGATCAAAAAGATATAAACCTAAAAGGAGAAAGTGAGTTACCATGGGATAACAGTGAAAGAAGAGACAACACTCAGTGGTTAAATGTAATTAAGATGACAAATAGGTTTCAGATTCTACAAGATATAGATGATGAATGACAGCCAGAAAAAAAATATTTCAACACTATCACAGATACAGACTTTAACATTCTATCTTGGAATGTCACTGGATTAGGGGAAAGGTTGGCAGATCTAACATTTATAAATTATTTAAAAGAATTTAATATCATTTGCTTGCAAGAAACTTGGACAAATAAAGAAATACACATTGACAGTTATAAGATGTTCAATAAAGGGGCAAGTTGCATAAGTAAATCTGGTAGATTATAAGGAGGTCTCATAGTGTGGGGAAAAATTGCAAATCAAATTGTGTATGATGAATTCCTCAGGAACTCTAATCATATATTAGCAGTTGCTATTGTAATAAAAAATAAGAGAGCTCTTATTATCAATGTGTATTTCCCTCTGCCTGGATCTAAATATGAAAATAAGAACAATCTTGATATACTTATTTCTGTCATAGAACAATGGAAATTACATGAGTTGGAAACTAGCATTATACTCGTGGGGGATTTTAATGCCAGGGTGGGACACAGCCTGGAGCCTACCAGAGAAATCTGGGAGGCCTGTGCAGCCCTGGGACCACAAAACCTAAATATGAGAAGGGTGACAAAAGACAAGAAAGGTTGTGAGAGAGGGAAAAAAATTGGTTACAGAATTGGAGGACAACAATATGCTTTTAAGTAATGGATGATCCATTGGAGATTGTTCTCGAGAATTTACATATTTGGGGGTAAGGGGTGCCTCCATAATTGATTTTTGTTGGATAACCTTGGATTTAGTAAAAATTTTTATTGACCTCTCTTTATGTAAATGCTCAGAGAGTGAACATAACCCAACAGAGATTAAATTTCAAATTAAACAAGGGAATAATGCCTCCAGTAAACAAAATGAGGGCATTTGAAGGGTTAGGAAAGGGATAAAATGGGATTTAATACAGAATTACAACTCGATAGAACTATAAAAAGATAATGGGATAAGGAATGATATCATGGACGTGCTACAGTGCATGCCCAATGAGCAATTCCTTGAATTATATATAAAGATTATGGAAAAAATCTCTAAGATCATTATTAAAACTTCGATACATAAGGCAAAAAGGGAAAGTAAATGGTACAATGGGGAATGTAAATGTCAAAAAAAGAAGGTGAATAACCATGCAAGATATACCTTTAAACATCCAAATAAAACCAATAAACATATTTTAAATAGATTAAGGAAAGAGTATAAAAAACTACTGGGGGATAAGAAACATATTTATAGAAAGAGATTATGGGAGCAGTTTGAGAAGGCCTCTTGGGCAAAAGATAGTACAAAATATTGGCATATGGTAACTTATGGATGGGACAGTACACCTTATATAATAGAGAATCAAATTGAACCAACTGTATGGTATAGTTACTATGAAAATCTCTTTCATATTCCAGAAATAATTAAAGAGATTTCATTTAAAGGAAATGTGAGACCAATGGAAGATAAAATATCGAAGGAAGAAATTATTTGTGCTATTAATTTGGCTAAAAGACATAAAGCCCCAGGACCTGATGGAGTTTCTATTGATATTATAAAAGATGATTCAGGTCTCTGGGTTCCAGTTCTTAAGAGACTATTTAATCTTATAAATGAAACAGGAAGGATACCGCCAACATGGCAAGAAAATATCATTGTCCCAATCCATAAACAAGGTGAAAAATCCAACCCAAGTAACTACAGGCCCATAAGCCTATTAGATACAACACAAAAATTATTCACTAAAATAATTCACAGTAGAACGATGATCTGGCTGACAGAAAAGGAAATACTGAATGAAGGTCAAGCAGGTTTCCAACCTGACCACTCAGCTATAAATCAATTCTTTGTACTGTCTCATTTGGTATACAAATATATTCACATTAAGAAACAAACATTTTTCTGTGTGTTTGTTGATGTTAAATCAGCTTTTGACAAAGTTAATAGGGGAAAAACTTTGGGAAACCTTGGGAAAGTATAAGCTAGATGATACAATTATTTGCCTGCTCAAACTGCTTTATAGCGATAATCATGCAGTCATAAGATATAATAAGGAAGGTGATAATACCTCTAGTTTTCCATCAAACTTTGAGTTGAGACAGGGTTGCGTTTTGCCACCTATACTCTTTAACCTTTATCTAAATAATGTGCTAGAAAATCTGGATGATCCAGGGCTGCACATGCCTAGGTTGGGCTCCAGGTGGTGTCCCTACCTGGCTTATGCTGATGATGTCATTTTGATGGCAACCAGTTTTCTGGGTATTAAAAGAAGCATGATGAAATTCTACGGAAAATGTGTTGAAGCTGACTTATCAATAAACTTTGAAAAAACAAAATGCATGATATTTAATAGAAATCATTTGAGATTGAATAATATACCAAATTTACTTTGCGCAAACAATAAGATAGAATATGTTGAAAGATTTTGTTATTTGGGCATAGTTTTTAAATATAATCTATGGTGGCAAGAACATATGTCTACTTTGATGCAGAAAATTAAAGCCTGACCCCCATCAATTGAGTCTTTCTCATAAATATGTTGGTCAGTTTATTAAAAGTTCTTTAAAGCTGTTTAATGCAAAGATTAAATCACAAGTCCTTTATGGATCAGAAATATGGGGACAGTATAACACGAATGGGCTTGAATCCGGCTTGAATAAATTTTATAAAAAATTACTAGGATTACCAAACAGTGCAGCATCTGTATTAACAAGACTTGCAATTGGACAGTTACCAATAAGAAAAGATATTGAACAAAGATTATGTGCATATTGGTTGAAGATATATAATATGTCCAATAAAAGGTGACCTAGGATGTGCTTGGAAGAGGTACTGTATTACAATTATTTAGGATATAAGTGTCCTGGTCTATATGCGCTCCAGGAGCTTATTAAACCTTATGGACTCCTGCAAAGTATAACGGATAGTTTGGTAAAACAAACTTCAGAATTTAAGCAAGAAATCAAAACTAGAGTCAGAGATATTCATGCTCAGAGAGACATGGACTTAGGTAAGAACTTTAAACTAAGTGCTTGGTTATCAATTAATAACACGAGATTGAGTGGGATAAAAAAATATTTATTTCTAATTCAAAACCCCAATTTAAGAAAGGTATTCGCCAGACTTAGATTTGGCTATATTGATAGCCAGACTCTGAGGAATCTTAATGGGAAATCAGATTTGGAGTTTTGTACTTGCCACAAAAGTAAAGATGATTTAGCCCATTTACTTTTATTCTGCCCCCTAAATAATAAAGAGAGGATACAAATTATTGGGGACATTTTTGCCTCTTTAGATATGGATCCACAGTATCAGCTTAATTATTTGTTGAACTCAGGGGAAAAAGTTATAGTGAACAAAGTTGCAAGATTCAGTAGATGTCTGGAATGGAAAAAGAGATGTATTCCTAAGTGAGAATATGGTATGTTATTGTTCAATATAAGATAAAGTGTGTTTTTTTGTATGTTATTTAATTGTATTTATATCCTTAAATATATTTATGACCTCACTTTTTGTGAAAACTTCTGCATATTGTATATGCTCCTGTTTTTCTATTTGTTAATGCTCTTTTTAGTTGTGACAACAAATTCATTTGTCAACAATAAACTTGAACTGAATTGAATTGAACACAGCTGTCAGAATTCAGTGTATTATTTTCCATAGCTGCCTGGATTGCAGCAGGAAGGTGGCAAGATGCCATCCTATGCAAGGGCTGGGAAGACATGCTTCACCAGCAGGTCTGCCTGCTATGACTGCTGGTGAGGTGTGTTTGGGTAACCACACCAGAACTATTGAGGCCCTACTAGTAGTACTCCAGCATCATCTGCAGCAGCTGACACAACCATCACCTGCAGCCTCTTGAGAGCTTGGACATTGTTATGAAAGGCAGTTATCCTTGGTTTTGTTTCCCCCAACCTTCCCCCTTTTAAGGTTGGGTGCCCTTGGTTTTGCTTTCCTCTTTTCTGGTTGGGAGACCAGTTTTGTTTTATTCCCTTTTTATGGGTGGGTACCCTGTATTGTTTTATTCCCTTTTTATGGGCAGGTGCCCAGTTTTGTTTTATTCCCTTTATGGGTGGGTGCCCAGTTTTGTTTTATTCTCTTTTTACAGGCAGGTGCCTGGTTTTGTTTCATTCCCTTTTTATGGGCAGGTGCACTGCTTTGCTTTTTACCCCATTTATGGTCCGGTACTGCACTTTGTTTTGTTTATTTTGCATTAATGGGCAGGTGACTTTTTTCTATATTAACAGGTGGGTGCCCTTTTCTTCTGTATTAATGGGTGGGTGTTCTTTTTTATGTATTATCAGGTGGGTGTCCTATTTTTTATGCATTATTGGGTGGGTGTCCTTTTTTTATGCATTAACATAAAGGTGTCCTGGTTTCTTTTTTACGTATTTATGGGTGGGTGCCCCCCCCTTTTTTAACATATTATTGGGTGTGTCCTTTGGTTTCTTTTTTTATATATTAATAGGTGGGTACCTGTGTTTCTTTCCTGTGTATATTGTTGATTATTCTTTATCTACAGACCATTGCTGACTTTTGTGGATTAAAGTATTTTTCATTCATTTGCTGCTGTGTTGTGGGTCTTTCATTATAAAATGGGTATCTAAAATCCTGTTCTCTGATTGGCTATTTGGCATGCATCAAATATGTACCTTGCATGCAAAATTGAAAGTCCTGACCATCAGAGAACAGTGCAGAGCCTGAATCAGTGCTCTGATGGAAATGTTTACAGTGCCCTCATAGAATGTTGGCACAGCAGCTGGCAGCCATTTTTTCTTTACCCACTCAAGTAAACATCACCCACTTGCCATGGCAAAAATCAGCTTCAACCTAACTAGCACAGAAGAAGCAGAAGTAATGTTTAACTATGACTCAGCAGAAGAAGCAGATCCTGTCATCGACACTGTATCAGCCAACACAGTGAATACCCAACAAATAATGGCGATTTTTAAATAGTGACACAGTCAGCAGTAAGCACCTCTCTCTCTCACAGCCACTAAAATAGATGCCATCTAGGAGACTGTGACAGAAATCAGCACCACAAATGCCACCAGCTGGGCCATAAAAGTATTCAAAGACTGAAGGGAGGCTAAACAAATAACAGTTGACTTTAAAACTGCCACAGTTGAGCAGCTTAATGAAAGTTCTAGGCAGTTTTATGCTGACATTTGAAACGGGGATGGCAAGGAATACTCTCTGAGCAGCTATTGTAATATTTGTGCTGCTTTTCAATCAATCAATCAATCAAAATCTTTATTTATTCAGGCGAGCATCATTGAGCATAGCTCATTTACAAGATGGACCTGAGTGGTCATAACAAAAAGGTTACAGATTGTATACAAAAACATGATATTGAATAAGCACAAATACAACCATTTATGAGTGAGATAGATGTACAAATATTTACATATATACAAGGCAAAGGACAATAAACCTAAAACCTAATAAAGGAGAAAACAAACAGTCTAGTAGGGATAAGGCATGGATAATGGTACATGGGTAGGCATATATGTATGCGGTTTGATGGGAAAGCACCAGATGAATGATAGTAGAATAGGAAGGAGCTTTAAAAGAGGGGTGGAGGAGAGAGGGTGTGGGAGGGTTGGGGTGTGGAGGACTAGGCCTTGTGGAAGCAAGTGCAGGATCTGGGATTAGGCTGGTATACAGCTTTTGAAGGATGTAAGAGGAATCAGTGTATCCATTTCAATGACTTTTGGATAGAATTCCAGATAAGTGCCAGGGAATAACTGATTGCAGCTCTTCCATACCGGGTGCAGGTGATAGGAATCTCAGAGGATCAGTTTGTTGATCCTCAAGGTGTAGACCTGGATGTGATCCGTTGAAGCAGTCTGAGATGTAGGAAGGAGTTTGTTTGTCAGAGCTTTGTAGATCCAGATAGCAGCATTTTTTTCTCTTCTATGTTGCAGGGATGTCCAACTGACTGCATTGTAGAGAGAGCAATGATGGGTGCTAGAGGAAGGTCAGTAATGAATCTAATAGCTCTATGATACAGGGTGTCTAATTTGTTTAGATGGGAGAGGAAGCAATGACCATAAGGAAGTCAGCATAATCAATGAGGACAGGAATGATGCTAGGATTAATCTTTGTTTGGAATCTTTGGTCAGGTAGTGTTTGATCCTATAGAATAGACCAAGTCTTTGTCTTAGCTTTTTTAGGAGCTCTTCAACGTGGGTAGTATAGTCTAGTTTATTGTCTATCCATACTCCTAGGTATTTGAATTTGCCAACATATTCCAGATTTTCACCAAGGATGGTAGAGAGTTGTGGGAGGGTGAATGATGGGATAGTGGAAGAACAGTTCTTGGTGGCAAAGAACATAGCTTTGGTTTTCTTGGCATTTAGTAATAATTTCTTTTCTAATAGGTTGTGCTGAAGGAGGAGAATTCAGACTGTAGGAGCTCACAGGCTTTTGATGGTGAGGGATTGCTCACATATAGTACAGTGTCATCTGCAAAAGGTGGATATTAGAAAGTGGAGATTGGAATCAATATTGTTGATATAAATGGCAAAAGGATGGGACCCAGGATGGAGCCTTCTAGTACACCTCTTAGGAGTGGTTTAGAGGTAGATAGATCACCTTCATTTTTTACCAGTTGTAATCTTCCGGAGAGATAGCATCTGAACCATTTAAGAGAGAGTGAGTCAAGGCCTATGGAGTTCAGAGAGGAGATTAGAAGATCATGATCCACAGTGTCAAAGGCTTTGCTTAGATCCAGAAACACAGCACAGGTATTATTCTTTTTGTCTAGGGCAGTCTGCCAGTCATTTGTGATTTTTGCTAGTGCAAAATGCTTTAATCTGCCACTTGAACTCCCTGGCGAGCGGATGAAAAATAAACATAATGTCCAACCCTGCCTTTACATCATCCAACAATGTATTTTTGTCTGTAATGAAAAAATACAGACTGACCCAGAAGGATAGCTCCAAACACTAAAATCAGTTTCAAAATGGGACCTCCAACTGCTAAAAGAATCTCCTGTCCTGTGAGCTGACACTATGCCTGGCCTTGTCCAAAAAGTCTGGCTGGATACCCAGCTTTGCATGGCCAGGTTCAGTCAGGAGGGGTTGCGGCAACTAAAAGCAGACAGTTTTGAGTTTAAAATTGATGAAAACAAGCATGAATATGCTACACTGTGCTTCAATGAAAACCAAAAAATCACCGTGATCCCAGGAAAATCAACAAGCAAGCACACAAGGGATACATATATGTTGCTCCTGATTCCCTTTACTGCCCGTTTGCCAGCCTGAAAAAGTACTTAAGAAAGCTTCCCTTGGAAGTGAAGTTGTTCTACTGCCACCCTAAAATATTGCTTCCAAAGTTCCTAGACACAGCACAAATCTGGTATAGCAAAGAGCCCGTAGGGCTTAACTACCTGTTATCGATGATGTTGTGGCTGAGTGAAGAAGCACGACTCAGCAGGATTTACACCAATCATTCCATTCGAGCGACAGTGGTGCAACTGTTCTCCGAGGCTGGTTTAGAAAGCCACAAGATTATGTGTGTTACCGGGCACCATCACAAAGAGAGCTTAAGGTCCTCTTGGAATGCTTCCTCCACTGATCAAAAAAACTGGAGCGACATCCTGGGTCAGAGGAAGGAAACAGAAGCAGAAAGAGCTGTCTGCAGCAGTCTTCACTGAACAGTGCATCTAACAAGCTTCTACAGTGCCACCAAGTGTCCAACCAGCAACACAGCCTCTCAGTGTCCAGCAGTCATCAGTCAGCCAGGGTGCCTTTACCTTCAATGGAGCTCTGCATTTCAATGCTCATGTTAACTTCATAAGCTATGTCAAGTGATTTTTTTTTTTGTTTGGTTCCCATTACTAGTTGTGCCTCATGGTGTCTATTGCATTTACTGTTATTTTTATCCACACTGTGTTTGTTGTTTTAAACCCTTCCCCCCCGAACAAAAATCCTGGGACTGTTTTTGTCTCAGAGGAAGGATATTTAATAAAATAAAGCATATTTATTAATTTTTCAACAGATGTTTGAGTTTTTTTCCCCTCAAGTATACAAGTTCAGCCCTTTTTATAATAGCAGTAAGACACTTTGGGGTGTGTATGGCACAGGTAATACCACACTTCCAGTGACTGAAGGCACTCAGCCTGCAACCTCATACGTTACTACACTCCTGGGTGTGTGGTAATATCTGTACCATGCACACCCTGTCAAGTCTTGTTGCTTACATGGCCCCCTTCTTTCACACCCACAGCCCCTCTGGCACTGCACATGTATACAGCGGCATACTTACTGTTATATTCAGTGTTGTACAAGAGCTTTGCACTGCACCAGCACTATGCATTTGTGTTGTATATGTACACTGCACTGAAGCCTAATATTCAAAAGTGTTAACACTGGACAAATTTGGCTGAATATCTCATTTGCAGTGTACTGGCACTAGCAAAAATGCAGCACAAGCACAGCTGGCTGAATATGGGGCCATGTGTTAACTCAGTGACATTGCTTTTCACTAATCCTACAGACAAAGAAAAACAGTAGTAGTATTTATTTATTAAGTGCCCATTCTCTGAGGCTTTCAGCATTTTACAGAATTATAAATAAAACAAGAAAATAATCTGTATCATAATTTAAAATTGTACATGTAACTTTGTACATATAACAACTTAGTAAAAACAATAAACTACTAAACACAGTAAAAAGATTGGTGGCAGCCAGGAGTACAAAGAAGCTACTAACTGATGGTAAAGGCCTCTTGAAATAGTAGAGACTTCAGTCCATTTATAACGGCCTCCACCTGGGGGCCTCCCTTAGAGATCTCGGTAGCACCAGTGGAATCAAAGGCCCTATCACCTGACAATCTCAATCCAAAATTGGAGCAATGAGGAGAATAACCTCAGAGGAGTAGAGGGAATGGGAGGTCTGGTATGGAATCAAGAGGTCTCTCAGGTAACCAGGATGTGGTCCATATAGGGTCTTTTAGGTTAGTAAACTGACCTTAAAAGTGATCAACATTTCACCAGTAGCTAATGCTATTCACACAGTACTGGAGTTATATGACAGGATCTGGGAAGACCCCTCAATGGTACTCAGTTAGAATAGCGCTTCCTGAACCACGCAGTATAAACCATGCAGTCAGAACCATGCAGGAAGGAATTGCAACAGGGGTAGAATAGCACCAAGCAACTGCCGCTACCCCTGTTGCTATTTATCCTGTACAGGAGGTAAAGAAGAAGGAGAAAAGTCAGGTTGTTGGCTGAGCTGCTCCTGTGGTGGAGTGGGTTAAGACAGCAACTTAGTCAGTACAGATTGGGAGAGGGGGGTTCTAATCCTGGTCTCCTCTCAACAATTTTAGATTTCTGTTGGGGAACTTTTTTTTTTTAACCCCATGAATTTCAACTTTTCCCCATGATCCGCTCCCCCTGTGAGTAGGGATCTTTCAGTACGGGGGTGGGGGGGCGCATGGATGTGTGTGGGGGCAAAGCTTCCCACATAAAATTAGATTTCTGCATATTTTGTTGTAGAATGGTAGCAGTCATCCCTGTGGTGTCTGACCAATACCATTGATGCTGCATTGGGTGGTGGCATCCTTTCCTGCCACTGTAGTGGAGAGTGCTGTTATTACAGTGCTGTTATGGATGGTGCTGTTATTGACAATGCTTTTCTGACCTAGTGCCCCCATCAATATCCAGATCTCTGTATTCTGCAACAGCTACAGGCATCATAGACACCTACATTTAACACTAAACATAAAACACAGAATTTGATGGCAGATAAGGACCACTTGGACCACCCATTCTGCCCTTTTCTCCTACCTACGGTATCGACAAAGAGCCTAATCAATCTCCAGCTCTTTCTACCTCACACCTTCCTATCACAAAGCTTTCCTTATGCCTGTCCCATCCATTCTTGAACCCACCATCTCTTTTTGCTCCCATCACCTCTGCTGGAAGGCTTTTCCAGGAATCCACCACTCTTTCTGGAAAGAAATACTTCCTCGCATCTCTCCTGAATCTACCCCACTCCAGCTTCATACTATGTCGCCTTGCTCTTGAGCACCTATTTTTCTGAAAGATACTTCCCTCCTGTACTTTATTAATACCCATGAGGTATTTTTTCTTCTAGCATCCCTCATTGGCCCCCTTCTGCCAGTATTCTGGTCCCAGCCCAACACCCTGCTATCCCCCAGAACTTTTGTTGGTACCTCCTTTGTTCTCCCAGAGATTACCCCCACTTGCATGGGTGACGGAGGACCCCCTACCTGATGTCACAATCTGGATCTGGTTGGGAATGGACTCTCCTGAGTAACTGGAGTTTCGAGCCTGCAGATCAGGTGGCATCATCCAGCCAATGGGGAGTATTTTTCCTTGCTCATCCCTGAGTCCCATGGTATGTTGGCATCAAGGATGCACCATGCACATCCCCATGTGAGCATGAAGGATACGCACCTGCTGATGTTCCCTCTCCCAGTAGCCACTCCAGCTGCACTGCCACCCGTGGTCACCAAGTTGGCAGCAGAGCAGTGGAGCTGTCTGCCCTCCCTCCCTGGAGAAGGAGAGTGTCCATTGGGACACTTGATCTTTCTCCCCCTGGCTGAGCCCCTGCTACCTGAGTTCATTCCTGAACTCAGACTTGCCAGTGAGGTATTTAGTGGTTTCTATAATATTGCCCCTGTCCCTCCTGTCTTCCTGGGTGTACATTGTGGTCATTTAGTCTCTTGTCATAGGGTTTCTGGTGTAGACCCTTCACCATTTTAGGTGCTCTCCTCTGGACACCTCTACACTATCCATGTCCATCCAAAGATGTGGTCTCCAGAACTGGACACAGAACTTCCTCAGATCAGTACATTAAGGTGGGGTCTTAACAGCATTCTATACAGCGGCAACAACATCTTCCTCTTTCTGCTGGTGATACCCCTCATTATGCACCCCTGCATCCCATTAGCCCTCCTAACTGATTTTTTGCACTATCTGGCCACCTTTAGATCATTCCATATGATTATCCCAGGTCTCTTTCATGCTTGGTGGTCATCAATATCACTTAACAAACAGGAATGGGACCTGGGGCTAATCATAACTGATGATCTAAAGGTGACCAAGTATTGTAAAAAGGCTGTGGGGAAAGCCAGTGGAATGCTGGGGTGCATAGGAAGAGGTATCACCAGCAGAAAAAAGGAGGTGGTGATTCCACTGTAGAAATCATTGGTGAGACCCCATCTGGAGTCCTTTGTCCAGTTTGGGAGGCCGCATCTCCAGAAGAACATAGAGTAGAGGCAGTTCAGAGAATGGCAACAAAAATGGTGCAGGGTCTGCACCAAAAGTCATATAAGGAAAGATTGGCGGACCTCAATATATATATCCTGGAAAAGAGGGGTGAGAGAGGGGATATGACAGAGACTTTGAAATACCTCAAGGGCATAAATAAGGCACAAGTGGGTAAAATATTTCAGAAAAAAAGATGTTCATGAACAAGGGGTCATGATAAGAAGCTGGAGAGGGGTAGACTTGGGGGTAACGTGAGGAAATATTTTTTCACAGAAAGTGGGACTGATGCTTGGAACAGCCTCTCAGTGGAGGTGGTGGGAGCAAAAATGGTAAAGGAATTCAAGAATGTATGTGATAGGCACAAGGGAACCCTAGAAATAGGAAAGAGATGATAAAAGCTGGAAATCAAGTAGGATCTGTGGTGTTGAAGTAAGTAGGGAAAATGGGCAAAGTAGGTGGTTAAAGCAGTCCTTATCTTCCATCACTTTCTATGTTTTTATGTCAACCCATTTTGTACTTTGACCTGGGTTTCCCTACCCTAAGTGCAATATCTTGCAATTTTCTGCATTGAAACCCAGCTGCCTTACACTTGATCACTCCTCGAGTTTTCTCAGGTCACTGCTCATCCTTTACACACACACACACACACACACACACACACACACACCAGAGTGTCCACCCTGTTTCAGATTTCTGTGTCATCTGCAAAGAGGCAGACCTTCCTTTCCAGCTCCTCTGCAATATCACTTATAGAAACATTAAACAGGACTGGCAGTAGCACTGATCCCTCAGGCAGATGCTGGTCACCATCCTTTTTTAGGATTGAACTCCATTTACCACCACCCTCTGCTGCCTATTCCTAACCAATTTCTAATCCAGTTTACCACCTTTGGACCCACTCCTTCTTCAGCTGCAGAAGCACACTGGTCAGCTGCAGTAGCACACTGTAGAAATGTAGGTACTGTACATTTAGGAAGCAGTATAGCATAGTGGTTAAGGGCACTGTGCTGCAAACCTGGAGACCTGGGTTTGAATCCCATTTGCCCCCACTTGCATACAGTGTGATCCTGAGCAAGTCACTTAACTTTGTTGTGCTACCAGGTGGCACCTGGAAACAAGCTCTGGGTTAGTGTGCCTTTCCTGGTTAAACAATTTCCCCTTTCCTTCCCTTCCTTCCTAAGGTATCCAGCTTGTCTACTAGTCCCCTATGTGGAATGGTGTTGAAAGCCTTATTGAAATCTAGGTAGGCCAAATCCACTGCTGCACCCTGATCTAATTTATTTGTGACCCAGTCAAAGAAATCTATCAGATGAGTTTGACATGACCTCCCCCCCTCCACCACCACAGTGAATCCATGCTGCTTTGGGTCTTGTAACCAATTAGCTTGAAAATATTGCACACTCCTTTCCTTCAGTGCTGTTTCCATTAACATTCCCACCACTGATGTCAGGCTGACCGAACCATAATTTCCAGTCTCCTCCCTGCTACCACTTTTGTGAAGTGGGGCTACATCTGCCTCTTCCAGTCCTCTGGAACCACTCCTCTTTCCAATGAGATGTTATATAGAACTGTCAGAGGTGCAGCCAGTACCACCCAGAGCTCCTTCGGTACACTTCGATGCACCCCATTTGGCCCCATTGGTTTGTCCACTTTCAAATTGGTGAATACCTTCAGTACTCACTTTTCCAAAACAGGACTAGTGCCCACCACTCCCCTTCCAAAGCTCTTGTTGCTTTTTTGTGGCCCCATCACTTCCCCTTCTTCTTTGAAAACTGAGCAGAAATATTTGCTCTGGATGTCTGCCTTTTTCTGGTTTCCCTCTGCACAGTTCCTCCATCTCTTTTTAACCTTACAAATCCTTCCCTGGTTTTCCTCTTTCTGCTTCCATAACTGAAAAATGCCTTGTCCCTTTTTATTACCATCTGAGCTATTCTGTCTTCATTTTGTGCCTTCAACACTCCTTACTGCTTTCCCTGTTTCCTTCTGTTTCCCCTCATATTACCCCCTATAATCCTCCCTCTACACCTCCTTATATCATTTTAATGCTACCTTTTTAGCCTTTACCTTTACAGCCACCTCTTTTGAGAACAATAGCAGTCTCTTTTTTCTCTTTGCTTTTGCTTACTTGTTTTACACAGAGGTTGGTCACCTTTATTTTGCCACCTTTTAGCTTCATTACTGTTCCTCCACCCACATCATCCTGCTGCCACGTAATTCCTGAAGCATTCACCCATCTTTAAAAAAATTGCCCTCCTGAAGTCCAAGACTCTCACTCTTGTATGGTTTGATTCCACATATGTCCATATTAAAACACACATTAAAAACACACCTTTTGTAGCCTTGCATATAATGATTTTTAAATGTTGCAGGGTTGGATTAATTCTAATATTGGCTTAATTATTTATTTATTTTATTATGTTATGTACATGTGCCTTGGTTTTGGAAAGGCACCTTTTATAAATAAAGTTTGATTTGATTTGATTTGTTATATTGAACCACATTGTACTGTGATCACTGGCCCACAGGTGGCCTCCCACCTTGATGTCCACATCACTTTCCTTGTTATTGAGTACCAGGTCCACTAGCGGCCCATTACAAGTGGGATCACTAACTAGCTGCCTGAGGAGCATCCTCTGTAAGGAGTCTAGCCTATTCCTTCTTTTACCTGTAGCCACAGCAGGGAGACACCAATCTACATCCAGCAGACTGAAGCTCCCCATCAGCAGCATCACCCTCATTTCTTCCATTTTGCCAATGGCTTCCACCAGTACCATCTATAACTCCTTCCCCTGTACTGGAGGTCTGCAGATCATGCCAATACAAGGTACAGAGTATTAGAGGAACCCAGGCTGGAAATAACAAATACAAGCACTAAGGATGATAAGTCTGCAGAAGGGATTAAGGCTGTATTTTGGCAATGTTTTTAAGATGGTAAAAGCCACTCCAGACTACAATCACACCTGAGCCTCAAGTATTAGCCTCTCATCCAGAATAACTCCCAGATTCTTTAACTTAGCAGAAGCCATTGGTATGGAAGAACCAAGTACAAGGCCAGTCATCTCCCCAGAGGCCTCTGCATCCCTCATCCAGTCAGGCTCAATCACTGGTACTTCTATCTTATCTGGACTCAGTTGTACCCACCTTGAAGACATTCAGTCCTAGATCTCAGCCAAACACAAATTTAGCACATGGACTGCATCAGGTATCCTAGGTACAAATGACATACAGCTAGGTATTGTCTGCATAGCAGTGGCAACCCAGACTGTATTATCTAATGATCCCTCCCAGGGGTAGCATGTACATCACAAACAACATGGGTGACAGAATCAAACCCTGAGGTACACTACTGAGTAGGGTTTTTTGTAGTGAGGAGAAATTCCTCAACATCACCCTCTGTATCCTATCTTTGAGGAACATCTCAAACCAGTGGATGACTGCGCCAGCTAGTCTACAGTACTCCCTGTGGAGATTCAACAACAACCTATACTCTACAGTGTCAAAAGCTGATGAGAGATTGAGGAGGATGAGAAAAGGCCACTCTCCTCCACCTGTTTCCCTGAGAAGGTCACTGTGCAGCATGACCAGTGCAGTAACTGAACTGTGCTTTGACCTAAATCTGAACTGAAGAGACTCACAGAAGTCAAAGTCCAGGAGGTGTTCCTCAAGCTGTAGTGCCACTATCTTCTGAATAACCTTCTGCAAGAAAGGAAGATTAAAGACAGGTCTGTAGTTCACCAAGCATTCTGGGTCCAGGGATGGTTTCTTCAGAAGAGGTCTCACCAGCACGTCTTTCAATACGAGTGGAAAGGACATCTCTGAATGGGATCACCAGACTATAATGGTAAACACTAACCCCAGAGATCACACACAAGTCACTAAGAGGTGTGATGGACCAGGGTCCAGTTCACAGTAAGTGGGTCACAACTCAGAGATCACCTCACAGACCTCTTCTACTGAAACTAACCTAAACACATCCCAAATCTGAGGAGTACACCCATTCTCAACCAGCTCAATCCTGCCAGGTTGCGACAACCCAGCTGAGGAAATCTCAGTCCATATATAGGATACCCTGTCATAGAAAATCGAGAAAACTCTTCACTACAAATGGATGAAGAAGTTCTCACCAGTTGCAGATACAATGGGTAAAGTAGTCGGTCCACTGTCTTGAAGAACTGAACTGGTCAGTTTCTCCCTGCTGCAATATATCTGGAAAGCAATTCTGCCTTCTTATGGGAAATTTCCCTTTGGTACTCATCATAGTGAACCCTCAAAGATAGCTTGTTCTAATTGTAGCCAGATCTCCTTCAATACTGCTCCAATCTCTGATCTCTAGATTTCAACTCTGATCTCCCCATTAAACAATGAGGGATTTCAAGCATGATGCCCAGTGCTGTATACGAACCAGTGCAATCACATCAAAGGCAGAGATAATGACTCTATTATAGGCCACTGCCTCCAATCCAGTCCCACAAGCAGCCATCACACCCTAGAGATCTATCACTGTCTAAAGCCCATCTGTGTACAGCCCCTTCAAAGAGTGGCAATGAACCATCTCCACAGGTGGTTGACCATGAGGGAGGCCCTGAATGAGAACTTCACTGTGCAGTGATCTGACCAGCTTGACCAGCGAGGGAGTGAGAGAGAAATAGATGATCAGTCTTTGGGTTGTTACTAACAAGCTCCATCAAAAAGGCAAAGTCCACAGCATGTCCATGTTCATGAGTCTCAGAAGTAGCTACTTCTGCTAGGCCCAGAGATTCCATCAAGTGGAGGAAATCCTGTACTAACTGTGAGATTTCATCATCGATCTGGGCACTAACATCAGCCAGAATCAATCACCTAGGAGGCTGCAGTAACCTGTCAGAGATGAAGTCTGTGATTTTGTGCAGGAAATCCTTGTTGTAACACAGAGACTGCTACACCAGAAGGATACTGCCACCTGCATCTGTATCTCCACATAGGGCTACACATTCAAACAACAGGGTTTCCCCATGGGGTTTGAAGTGAAGTTCAACTCAGATTGAAAAGAGATTGCCACCTCCCCCCCTGTGATCACCCTGTGTTCAGTGAACCATGGTGAACCCAGCTGTGACTGGGACTTACAGGACTGGACCAGTGCTGTCCATCAACCAGGTCATCATGATGCAAGCCAGATCAAGCAAAGAACAAGATATTACATCTGCTATAATGACAGTCTTATTCCTAATTAACCTTGCATTGAAACACACTGTCTGCAGGAGATAAGTGGAGGCTGCTGGCATATTGGCTTCCTGGCTACTCAGTCCGGTGGGAGCCCTGGGTATGGGTACCAACCACATCTGTCCTCTCTTTACATTCCATTTTTTCCCTGGGCTCCTCCTGGTCTGCACCAGATGTGTAGTGGCTCCCCATTAGTACTTTCTATTCCCCACCACTTACCATCCCACCTCCTTACAATACCCACCTCTCTGCAGCACCTATATGCCACCAATGATGGGGTAGTCATTAAAGGGGCAGAGTTCATGCTGCTGGAATAGGGAGTATTTATGTTTTAGTGTCTGAGATCCTACACACATCCTGCCACTTACATTAACCTTCCTATACAGTGAGACCAGAAACCTCACTCCACCAGCTATTTACCCAGATACACCTTTCTAACCGCCCAATTCCCCCTCAACAGTCATACCATAAATACACACACACCTAATACATTAGCAGTTTCTTACTCATGCACCTAGCATTCAGGGCTACTCTAACCTGCCACCAGAAACCTTTAGCAGTATTAAAATAACATTTTACAAACTAAAACAAAAGAACCCTTAACAAGATGTGCAGTTTGGATTATAGACAATATTTAGGAGATGATTTTCCACACTAAGGCCATGAAAGTGGTTATGAGAGTCATAGTGTCTGTTCTCACCAGAAAATACCAGTTCATGATCTCTATTGTAGAAATATACTAGGAAGTACTCTCACTCTTTCTTAGTAACAAGAACAGTGCTGTAGAAATAAGAAAGGATAAGCCCAAGGGTTTTCTTACCACCTGAAGGTGAGTAATAGCAGCATGGAGTCCTTGACTCAGCTGGTCCTTGTCATAGAGTTCCTGAAGGAGAGAGATAAACAGAACCCCTCCTAAAATCCAAATCACAATGACCATGAAAAGTCTACAGTCAGAATCTACCTAACAATGAGCAGACAGCACCCGATCACAGATGGCTTTTTTGCTGTGCCTTCTGAAATGCTGGAAATGGAATTTCTTCTTACGAACTGGGTCAGTCTAGGTGGTAGCTGATCTCTCCCACTGAGATCTGACTGCACTCCTGGACCGTCTTTCTTCATGCTGAGCAGGCTGACCCAGGTGGTCACTCCACTTCACTGCGGAGACCCAGCCCAGCTTGCACCAACATGACACATCTTCCTCTAGGTAGAATATTCAACATCAGCTAAGGGGAACACCACAATTTCAGCCAGCAGCTCCAAAGGTTCAGCACTGTGCAACTCTCCACACTATTCAACTACAGTAATGAGTACTATAGCATTAGAGAACAGTGACAATAGAAAATCAAAATGATTGTAACTGTGACAAAATCATGAACTGTACAGGGTGGCGTGAGTAGAGGCAGTATAGCACGGTGGTCTAAGGCTCTGAGCTGCAAATTTGGTGACATCCAGCAGACCAAACCGGGGTTTGAATCCCACAGCTTCCACTTGCATACTGTGTGACTCTGAACAAATCACTTGTGCTCCCAGGTCACTCCTGTAAAAAGCTTTCAGATTAGTGTGCTATACCTGGTTAAACAACTAAATTAAAAAAAAAAATTTTATCAAACTGTAAAGAAAAATATGTGACTGCTCCTCATTCTATTTCACTTAGGGGGCCTAACTGTAGCTCAACCCTAGATTCAACCTGCTACTATAATAAGCAAATACAAATGTTAAAATGGCAGCAAAAAAATAAAGGTAAAGTGCAGTTTACCTCCAAATTGCAACCCGGAAGGATTTTCTTAAGGATCCTCCAGAAACCCCTTTTATAAAAGAGTTATTTAGCCAAGTTCAGAGCTCTGAAAGGAGCTCTAAAAAGACAGGACACCCAGCCTGGGGACCATCTTTCTGTCCAAGTCAGTGATCAGATAAACTATACAAACTTTTATTGTAGGAATTGTGGCTGGATAAAAAAGGGACTTGCACACATGATAAGAGGCATGAGTTAGTAATGGTGTAAGCATTATAGAACTGAGAGAAACCAATGAAAATGCATAATAAATGTCAACATATAAAAAAACTTCATTACATACTTTATTACTGTAAATATGGTGGTGTTAGGTGATGTAGGAATACAAAACATCTAGAACAGTTGCTAACGGATATCATACTGAGACCAACCAGGGCAGCAAAGACAACAACGATCAAAAGACTAATTTGTATAAACACAAGCAAGCAAGATTTTATTAATTTATTTTAATACTATGTTTGATGAGCACCATTATTACGTAAACATTTCAAAACTTAAAAAATGTGTATACAATCTGTTTTATAATCATCTCCACATGACCAGGAAGAAAAGGCGTCAGGGCCATGTAAAGTTTTTCCAACTGTAGTCAGTATGTAGTGGATTCAACAAAATAAAATGTAAGTGGCATGGCATACAGTAGTTAGGCCTGTTGCTCCATTATTATCTTGCAGTTATTAAACAGTCTGGTGGCTGAAGAAACTTGTGATGGAGATGAGGTACAGGGCAGGCCCAAGAAACATAGTCTTGGGTGTGGGACTCAGGAATAATTTTGTGTAATTGACAATTATTAGATAAGTTACCTTGTGGTAAAAGAATGCTTTAATGCAATTGGGGTATATGATAGTCATGATACACAGAAAATTACACATAAAAAAATATTCCAAAACTGTGTACTGACATTAACTCTTGAAATCCCTCACCCAACACAGTGCAAAAAGAGAGCAGATCTATACAAACAAATAAATAAATAGATAAAACAGGTTGATTACTGCACACATTAAATGTCACAGGTGTTTTGCTATTTTCTTTAATTTGTGCTATTTTTATTTTATTATTAACAATTCTTATAAAAAAGGATGACAGGAAACTGCAACGAAGCAGTGCTGGTCTCACTGTGTGATTAAGAATTCTGATTCAACAGCATAATCTGGTTCAAGGTCAGTTGTCATTCATCTGTATCCCCCTCCCCCGTGTCGTGCCTGAAAATAGGCAGGATTTGTCTAGTGCACTTTCCCGGTCAACAAAAACTAAATAAATAAAATAAATAAATTGTGGTTGCATACATTTGCCAGTTTTTAATCTTAAATGGGCAGCTAAATAATGAAATGATGGAGAGCAGTGCCCAGTAATTACAGTAACAGCGGCAACTATTTCCAGTTGAACCCACATGAATGTATTCCATTCTTCATCTTTAACCAGTGGATAAACAAGGAAATGATAAGGTTCGGGCCAGACCCAGGGCAGGACTGTGATGCTGGTGATGTTTTTCAGCTGTGGTTGCAAACGTGACCAGTTCTGAATAAAACACAGGAGGCTGAAAAATGCAGTGATGGAGTGTCAGGCAGAGTGAAGTACAATGACAAAGAATTCAGGTTGTGGGCATGTGAATGTATCCCATTCATACTCTTAAAATGTTGGCTGAAAAAGGTAAGGCAGGAATATTCAGCTCAGTGAAGTATGATGATGATGATGAAGACTGCTAGTTGTAGTTACATGAATATCCAATTATCTGTCATTCATCTATTACAAATGAATGTCATTTTCTGTAACTAAGTTTCTGTTCACCTCTAACTGGGACCATAAACTTGAAAACTACCCTTCAAAACAAGCACTTGCACCCACACAAAACTATTCTAGTATGAAACTGTTACATCAATAAAACCAACGTGGTAGTAAATGCTTTGAAACTGAATTGTATTGTTGGTAACTGGCTTTAAAATAGATGAATGGAAAAGACAAGCTATGAGAATATTGACCTCACACCACGAGCTAATTATGCAGATGTAGATGTCAACTGAAGCTTATATTATATGATCTCTTCACACATACACTTGTCCTACACTTGTTATGACATAAGAATGCTTAGATAATACAGGGCAGGACAGGGAAAGGTCATATGCTGAACTTGTGGGATAGCTAATCAGGGATGTCTCAATATGCTGGCAAAATCAGGATTTGCCATTTTTGAAACTGATGAATGATGAAGATAACATATTGAGATTGCTCCCTTCTGTATTGTTCCATTACATCAACGATAATTGATGTTCATGTTACCTGATCCCTGCACAGAAGAGATTCAGTGAATTATGACATCATCAGTAAAGTTGGTGTGAAGTGAACACTTCACAACTTGCAACACTTTGCATAATTATTTTGTTCCACTGTCATCTTCATCAATGAAGATTTATTTTATTATACAACCCACCAAAAAAACTGTTTTTCCTACCCTCATAGCATACCTTCTACCCTCTTCTCTCCACTCCCTACCACTTCAAACTTAGACCTCATCTTCCACCCTCATAGCACCCAATGATGCCTCCTCCTCACCCAGCTCCAATGAACTTCAGCAGATTTTTTTAAATTTCAGTTTTTAATCTTTGCACTACCACATTCACTCAGCTGCCCTACCTCCAGCCCCACCACAGTAAGCAATAAATCAACATCCTTCTACCCTCAAGGTATGCAGTGCTCCCCTTCTCTTTCCATTCTACCATTGTGAAGCATGCAATTGATTAACTGATGAAAACATGAATGCTCATAGTAACAGCTGTTGTACCATGAGCATGAGTGCTGTCATTAAGTAAGGTGGTGGCTGGCCTTGGTTGTGGGATGGTCCCTATGCCTGTCACCTTCCCTGCTATTTGGTCTATAGATTTATAGAACTATGGACTTTAGCATTCTTGTATATTTAAAATGGTTGACACAGGGGAAAGAGTGTTTGCCCAGTGTGCTTCAAGAATTGGGGAATATGGGATTTATTGCTTGCTCAGTGAGAGCTTTGTAGACAGTAGCTGCCTGAATGTGGCAACACATTAATTAGCAAAGGAACTGGCAAATAACTGTTTCTGCGTACCTCAGATATGTGTGCAAAAGTCTTTTTTTGTTGTAGTTCACAAATATACTGTAAGTTTTTTTTTATGTTATTGATGGTCTAGGAATTACTACCGTTTGAGTCAGAGACTCATTTGCAAAGGCTCTACATCTTACACAAATAAAGATTGGCACACAGTATAACACAGATACATAATACAGACTACTGCTCTAATACAGAATATGGCACTAAATACAGAAGTGCAAAATACATAATACACACATATGGCAACATCAGCAGTGTGAATATTTGATGCATATACAATAGGAAATACTGCAGTAAAGCTGTTTAGATTTTTTAGAGGAGTTTCATCCACAGTCACAGTGGGAGTTGGACATAATGTGGCTCAGTAACTCAGGTTTAAAAGGCCCTAGCCTGGGGATAGTTAAGATAGAGTCAGGGACTGAGTTCATTTAGAGTGGGGCCCTGTAGCAGAAGGACCTTTGGCCAGCAGTGGTCTTCACAAAGGGGACATGGAATGCTGCAGTGTCAGAACATCTAGTGGTGTGAGCTGGCAAGCTCTTTTGGTGGAGCTGGAGACAGCAGGGGGGGGCAAGACCCAACTGGATTTTTTTGGCCAGTAAGGAGGTCTGGTAAAAAAGTAATCCCTGGAAGTTTAGCCATGATGACCATAGGTAGAGGTCACAGGTATGTGTGAGCCTATCACAGCCTGTGGCCAATCTGCAGGCTTTGTTTATGGTGCATTTAATGCTGGTCAGTGCCGTGTCAGAGGTGGTGCCATAAATGACTATGCCATAGTTTGCCAGGGAAAGGATGGAGCTAGAGATAGCTAATCGTAGGGCCTCAGGAGGGAGACAGGGTCTAAGCCTATATAAGAGACTGATTCTCCTATTTACTTCAGTGCAAGACGACGCAATATGCTCACAATAGGTAAGGGCGGAGTAAAGGGTAACCCCTAGATATTTAAAATTAGAAACAGGTTCCAGCATGGTGCCCAATGCATTATGTATAGATATTTTGGTCGTGATGTGTTTATGTTGTGGGTGGACGAATAGCATAACTTTCATCTTTTTTGTGTTGAGTACAAGCTTGTGGGAGGAAAACCAGGCTTCTATTTGTGTGAAGGAGCCCTGCAAGGATTTTTGGAGCTGTGTAGGGTCAGGGTGCCGACTGAAAATCACAGCATCATCTGCATAAAGGAGGAGGCACCCTGAGGATGCCAGAGGTAAGGAGTTCAAGTATAGTGAGAAAAGGAGCAGACCAAGGATGGACCCTTGGGGGACACCCGACCGGAAGGGAAAGTTTGTGGAGAGGGTGTTATTTATCTTCAGTTGTTAAGTGCGGCCATGAAGATAGTTGGAGACCCAGCCAGCGGTTTCTTTGGATACGCCAACAGAGAGGAGGGAGTTAATGAGCATATTGTGATTGACAGTATCAAATACCTTGGAGAGATCAACATAGACTGATCCAGCCAGGTCTCCATGGTCAAGGGCTTCACGAATAAAGGAGGTGAATTCTAGTAGGGCAGTGGTGGTGCTGTAACCTTTCCTGAACCCGTGTTGTTGCTGGCATAGAAGGTGGTGCGAGTCTAAACAGTCAATAAGTTGATCAGCTGCTTTTTTTTCAGTGCTTTTGAGAGGGGAGGGAGTATGGAAATGGGCCTATAGTTACTACTTGAGGTACGGGCACCGTTTTTATGAACTGGCATAATCATTGCCTTTTTCCACAAAGATGGGAACTGCCCTAAGCACATGGACATATTGAGTAGTGTTAGGACACCGTCAATGGTTAAGGATAGCAGTTTTGCATCTAGAGAGCCACACAGTAAAATTATATTTGCCACATAGTGAAATGCCAACTGTTCATGTCCAGGCACTCTTTGAAGGCCAGTGTTTTATTTCCATAAAAATAAGACAAAACTATTTAACTATACTTTTATCTTAAGTTTCCAGCAATAATTTGTTAGAAAAAAAATCAAAAATATGTGCTATTCCATGACATAGTATAGATAGTCAACATTTATTCTTAAATAAAATTCATATTGACTAACTATATATTTCACTGTATAAAAATAATAAATAGTATGTCAGTATGATCATTTGTTTAAGCTTACAAATGGTGGGGGGGTAGCAATTCAGATAGATTGAAAATCAAACTGTACCTCAATCAGTTTTAATGGACACCACAAATATAAGAAAAGGACGCACTTCTAAAGCTAGTAAAAGTTGCCTCTGTTTCTAATTTGCCATACTTTGTGCCTTTCCCCGCACCTGTATTCAGGCAGGCAACATGTTGCTAGTTGTCGCAACAATATATATTCAGACTTAAAGCCAGTAAAAAATATCACTACAAAAGTAAAATTGATTCATGAGTTCAACTTCCAGGCCTTTTATTCTATGTATTTATTCAAATAGGGAGCTATCTCATGTAAATTTGAAAATCACTGTCCCATTTCTCTCATTGTGATCCTGCTTGCAACTAACACCTCTAAGGCTTTAACAGGTAACTTAAAAGAACAGTTTATACTGCAATTTAAACCTACAATTCAATAATCCCCTGAAATAAATTACACTAACTCAATTTGATGTGCAAAAGAAGTAATTTATTGTAAAATAAACGTTAACATTTAAATTATGAGACATTGCTTATGAGCTAAAGAAAATGCCTTTGCCTTTGCAGACAGTGTTTCAAAGCTTACAATGAACTTTACTGTGGCTTAACTTCATAATCCATGAGACTAAATGCCATTACAGTGTATCTGTGCTAAATAAATTCCTGACATAATTTTCAAGGTGCTGCATAATATGAGTGATTCTATCTTTAATACAGAAATCTGGAATTACAGTACCACATACAAATTAAGGAAATTAAAGAAAGTGATTGTACCTCTGTAAGAAAGGCTATTGTGTTTCTAAGTAAGATCTCTCAGGTTTTACTGTATAGCCTAAGAAGTAAAATTAGATTTCTTTTTAAAACCACTGTAAAACAGAAGCATACTGGTATTAATGAAGTTCAACATGATAAGCATAAGGGGGCATACAGTAGATTTAAATGACATTCTGTGGAATGTCAAAAGGCTGGGTGGGAGGTAAAGGGAGGCATTGTGATATATGAGTGTGTGGGACAGGATATTACATTTAAAATGGTCAGGGCTGTGAAGAAAGGGTGGTGAGGGTTGTGCATGCATTGGGAATTGAATATGTTTTTGTTAACTTTTAAAGTACACTAGATGACTTAGGATTGGTACTCTTTGCTGTCAGTACCTCTTTCTCTTGATAAAAAGGATATTTTGATGGGAAAAATAACATGCATACTGTAGCTGCATTTTCAGAACAAAGGGCCACTTAGTGAAAACCAAACACCAGCCACGGCACTTACCCAGAGCATATGACCACACAAAGAAGAGTCTGACAAAAGCAGAGTTGATTAGACTTCCTTCATTTATTTGCTTAACACACCACAATGTCTCCACTGAGGTGACCACACAGAGATCTGACATTTTAACTCTAACGAGTCTTTATCAAAGATAGTGCCACCTATGTCCATACCATTTAAATAGCATCCTGATAATCACATGACATCAATGTGAATTGACCACATTTAAAGATACACACACATATAATTTATATTAAACTACAAAAACATTTTTCACATTAAAAATTCTACCCAAAAAGCAAAATAATGAAATCATATCCACATTACTAGAAACAGGGTGTCAGAAAAAAATGGATTATTAAAAAAGAGTGAACACACAGTGACATATTTGAAAGCTCTTTCCATTAAATCGGCAAAAGTTATTTTATAGTAGCAAATTTTATACTTACTTAAACTTGTTCATTAATTCATACTTTTAATTGGTGAAGAAAGTGAGAGAGGAAAACAGACAGCACATATTATATTTTAATTTGTTAAGATACAAGTCCATTATACTCCAGGTGGACTGATATTGTGGGAACAAGATCCACGGCACAACTGCAATTGGGAACATAGCGGTCCACTGGACCACCAGGGATATTGGAGGGAGAGTTTATGTACACAGATGTCCTTGATGGGGCATGGGGGGCACCGCCAGCTGTGGCAGGAACTCTGCTGGCCACCCACAGGTGGCAGCTGTCGTGTTGCACCCTGCAATGTGGCAGCTCACCTGTGGGTGTCATCATTATTCCTTTTTTGGCTTAACTTTGTGCAGGTGCAAGTAGGGGCTGCGCGTATGGCTCTGCACATCCCAGGCTGAATATTGGGCTGTGGAGGGTTATGCATGGAAGCTTGCCCTCTACCCTGTGCCCTCGCCACATTACAGATAAAGCTCCGAGCATCGGGGATTTATGCAGCGCACTTTTCCTTTGAATATCGCTGAGGTGCATCAGTGGGTTGTGCATGACACAACACTGTTGCGCCATGTGCAACCCTTTTGAATATCTGGGCCTCTGTCTGTTTTCTTTAAGTAAGCATAGGTTTTACTACTATAAATAACTTTTGGTGATTTAATGGAGAGAGCTTTTAAATATGTCACTGTGTGTTCTCTCTTTTTTAATAATCCATTGTTTCTGACATCCTGTTTCTATTAATGTGGATAAGGTTTCATTCTTTTGCTTTTTGGATGGAATTCTTAATGTGAAAACATTTTTTGTAGTTTAATATAAATGATATGTGTGTGTGTCTTTAAATGTGGTCAATTCACATAGATGTCATGTGATTAATAGGGTGCTATTTAAATGGTATGAACATAGGTGGCACTATCTTTAATAAAGACTCATTAGAGTTGAAACATCAGATCTCTTCGTGGTCCCCCAGTGAAGATATTGTGGTGTGTTAAGCAAATAAATGAAGGAAGTCTAATTGATTCTGCTTTTGTCAGACTCTTCTTTGTGTGGATATATGCCCTGGGTAAGTGCTGTGACTGGTGTTTGGGTGCTTCTGATTTGTCACAGAGCATCCCAGGCCACAGTGTAGTGGCTCTTTCTTTTTTGGCCATTTAGTGAAGTTTTCACCCAGTGAAGTCAGAATATCACAACATGGAAAAATATTTTGTTCAACATGTAGCTGAGGAATGTGATACAGTTTTTAAGGGGTAAGTGAAATTTCTCAGTTTCGTTCACTGGATCCCAACAGTTGTCATGAAAGACATATTGTAATGATATAAATATTACTGAGTAATCAAAGAAATTCTCTTTCTCCACCACTTTTGTCTTGAGAACTGACCAGGTCATGGGTTGGATTGTAAGTTTATACATCAGTTTCAGCTCCCATAATTAAATGTTCCATTATGGTCATTAAGTTTCCCATATCAATACTTATCTCAGATGCAGCACTGTTATGCAGTGAACCACCTGTCACTCCTTTTGTTTCCTCCCGGTCATCACCACCCGATGATAGTTGTTATTTAATGTGCTTAATACAGTGCACTCTAGATTATCCATGAATGTTTAAGTTTGTTGTTCAATACTTCAGTCATTAGAAGGGTAAACATTCTTTAAAATGTTTACAGTCTCTTAACAAATCAGTCTAAATAAATAAGTAACTTAACTGTATATGCATATAGTTTACAGTGCATTTCAATGCAATACATTATGAGACATTTAGTTAGATTAAGATAATAACTCTTAATAATCATACAGTCCCTGTGATTTACTCATATCTGAAGTGTAAATTGGTTGAAGTAGGGAGTGGGGGTCAGTTTCCACCTCTTAATTATAGTAGTGTCAATATTTCTAATTTTTCTTTGTCTAATTTTACTAATTTGAATAAAGAACATTGCCACTCTATGTATAGACCAGTCATATTCAGTGGTCACAAGTATTTCTGTTAACAGATTCCTGTCAAAATTGCTCCAGTTGCTTACAAATGGTCCCAGCCAGAATAACCTCACATTCTTGTTCCATGAATAATCCCATAGTACATGTAACAGATCTTCTTTTCCCCAATTGTGCAGTAACATCTTTGAGCTAATACAGGTAGCTTTTTAAAATGGGCTGTCATTACATTGTTTTCAAAGCACTCAGATTTGTACTTAGTATATATGTTTCTTAGCTTTGGATCTGTTAGGCTATCCAGCTAATAATTATACCCGTGGGTACCATTATGTAGAGTGTATCATGGGGAACAGTTGGATGCTGCTGTTCCTTCCAAATCCTTTTTAGCCCCATAAGTGTACACTCTTGTTTTAACACAACTTTTGTATTTGCAACTGAGTTGTATTTTTTTGTCCCAATATTCAATTAGTCTAGTTAGATTATACAGTATTTCTCCATGGCCTTTAGGCTTTTCTGTTATCAACTAGTCTGTATACAGTCTCTTTCAGCCCAATACTTTCATTCTGCCAAGCAATTATAGGGAAGTCTTTCCTGTGTCATCTTTGTCATTTTTAGCCAATAATTTGTATTTATTAGCTCGATGATATCAGATAAATTCTGCAGTCATAGTTCAGTACAAAGATAAACTACTGAGGTAGAGAATCCTAATCCCAAAGTTCTCCTAAGGAGCTTATGTACTGGGATCATCAAGTTACTATTATCTTTACTTTCCCAGATTTTAGCTCAGTAGGTAAATTGGGGGTAGTATTTTGCTTTTATAGCCTCAATCAGTGGTTTTACTGTATGACTTTCATAACTCAAGTTAAATTTATTTAGTCTGGTTGTAGTCTTCTTATTTCCCTCTATGAGTCTATTAGTATGAGATGTTTGGGTAACCAATGAGTTGAATGTAACACCAAGATATCTGTATTTGACAACTCTTTATTATGTTTCATCCAATAGTCCATTAATCACTCTTTTTATTTGGGCCTATAACCATTATTTGAGTTTTGCCCCTATTGATTTTAACTCTGAGGAGTTTTAATTGTTGTTTTAATAGATACAGTTTACTTTGTAGACCACTCTGTGACAATGACAGAAGAAGAATCATGTTGTCTGCATAAGCCAGAGTAGGACACCAATGCCCAATAATTTTAGGAGAGTCAGAGGCTGAACTAAGAAACTTAGAATGTTATCTATATATACACAAAAGAGGGTAGGAGTGAGGATGCATCCCTGTCTTACCCCCTTATTAATGGGTATAGTTCTTGTAAACTTCCTCTTGTTCCCATTCTAATTCTGGCCCAGTTACCTACATAGAGATTAGAGATTAGATGTAGTACCTCTGGGTTTATTCCTCTGTTTACCATGATGGACCATAATGTTTTTCTATGTATAGCATCAAATGCTGTGGAAAAGTCATTAAATAATATGTACAAATTTTGTTTTCTTAGCCTGACATATTTCTTGATCAGATGCATTAGAACAAAACAATTGGCCATGGTAGCGTATCTATTCCTGAATCTTGCCTGAAATTCCGACAAACCCCCTATTTCTTCAATTTGCTGTTTCAGCCTATCCAAAATTATTTTTGAAAACATCTTGAGGCTAACATAGCCGGATCCAGTGTACTACCCTTCTTGTGTATTGGAACAATTTCTGCTCCTCACCAGGTATCAGGAATAATATCAATTTTGATCCATTTATTGTAAAAGTTGCAAAGTAGGGTGAACCATTCAGGATGGCTTGTTAAATACACTTCCACTGGAATGATTTCTGATTCAGGTGCTTTGTTTACTCTAAGTGACTGTAATGCTTTGTGCACCTCTTCTCTATGTATAACCATCAACGTGTGCTCAATACCCCTAATCATGACATTTTTGGTTGCATTTTGATTGAAAAATATGTCTGTGAAATACTTCACCAAGTGAGATTCTGATATATTAGCATCTACTGATTCTTTATAGTTACTGGTTCCCATTGCTACCATTAAGCAGAAGGCCTTACAAACTCTTTCCCTGATGGCATTTAACATTTTGCTCCATTGGAAATGGTAGAAGCTTTTTTTTCTTGTTTAAGAAGCAATTATATTGTTTTCATTCATTATTTAGATTTTTGTATTTCGTCCTGTCCTTGGAGTTTTTGATCTCTTTTATTCTGTTTCTCAGTTGTGCTTTATTAAGCAATAAGGTACAACCTGGAGTTATGTTAATTTATTTTTATTTATTTAGCTTTTGTTGACCGGGTAAGTGCACTAGACAAATCCTGCCTATTTTCAGGCACGACCCGGGGGAGGGGGATACAGATGAATGCCAACTGATCTTGAACCAGATTAAGCTGTTGGTGGTATTTTTAGTGAATGAGGGAAATTTGGCCAGGACACTGGGGAAATTCCTCTACTCTTTTCGATAAGTGCCATGGGATCTTTAACATCCACCTGAACTACCACCAATCCAGGCAGATGGGTGTTCTAGCTAATCATCCCTTGGGGTTAATGTTCTAGCTAATCATCCCCTGGGGGCATAATGTGGCATGAGGTGCAGCCAAGTGCCATATTGCCTCAAAGGGTGATTAACTTGAACATTAAGACAACCCCTGAGAGTACATGATTGCTATTATTTTAACTGGGTTAAATTTTTCTTGCAGTTTTCCAGTTACATACTGTATTTATTTTAGTTATTCTGAACCATTGACGTACACTAGTCCCTTCACCAAAGGTTTACATTAGTTATGTAACAAGAAATAAATAGGGACAAACTGTAACAAACAGCTGGGGAAAACTGATTACAGCAGGACACCGATCTAACGAACCCGAATCTATCGGAACTACCAATCTAATGAACTCAACCCATGTATCCTTGTATAATACTGTATCGGATGTAGCACTTACATTCCAGTCAAGCACGGTGTTAGAGTGGGGTCCTACTACAACACTATCAGGTAAATTTGCTTGCAGTTACTGAGCTGAGCTTTAATGCACAAATCATAGCCTTACAGTACTCCCATTCTCACGGCTACCCAAATCATTTTCAGCATCAGCTTTGGTATGCTGCTAGCTTAGTAACTCACACTACTAAGGATGCATCCAGGGTAATCAAAAAAAGACAGTATAGAGGAATTGACCATGCTCTCCAGTGCAGGGAAGTTGTGGTAACAACAAATCCACAGAGCAAATGAGTAATTACAACAGTTGCAAAGTAGAAAAATTGAGTCATCGATTTTCCAGCTTTGCAACTGTCATCAGCACTCATTTTGAACAGTAAAAGCTTTGATAATTTATCCTGACAAAGTGTTGTTTTTTTATTTGTGAACTGCTCTTTGCTCTGTGAATTTGTTTGTGTGGAGGTTGGCCAACTCGTTTGTGGTGCAGCATCAGCCTAAATGCTGAGTCACAGTAAAGCCTGGTTTGGATTCTTGCGGTAACAACAGGCTGCCAGCTTCATGTTTTTTATCCATAGGTCTATAGCCAGATCCATGAAAGATTTAAAAAGTCAAGTACCCACCAAAACCGGAAGCACAACATCGGACCAGAAATAAAACCAAGACACTGAGAAAGAGCAGCTGTTTGTTACATTTAAAAGTTAAGATTAAAAAAAAAATTGCCTGTTTTTTTTTTTTTTTTTAGAAAGGCCACAAATTTCAGTGCAGGGCTGGTGCAATAACAAGAGGCTGCAAGCACAGCAGTGCAAACCAGGAAGAAAAAAACATAACCACACTGATGGAGACTTGATAACATTTCTGAGATTTAGTAAATCAAAATGCTTTATTAGCAAAGTTACACAATTAAAACTGTGGATGCAGAGCAAAGGTGTTGACCACTGCTGCAGCGTTTTGTTAACTAAATCTCAGAAGTGTGCTGAGGTTTGGCTTGTAGAGATTCTCTAGTGTTTGGTTTATCCCAGCCTTTGTAGCTTTCATAAGTTTGATTAGGGAGTTTCATCCCTTCATATGTTAAGCTACTACTTTGGATCTTTTCTGGCTTACTGACTTTACTTTCATGATCCAATGTTTTGGAGAATGTATGCCACACTTACTTGTAAGTAATCGAACCTCTTTTTCTATAATATGTAATTCAGTTATTAAGTTATATGTCAAATGCTCTGGGGGTAAAGTCAGACTTCCCCTCCTTATCTCTCTTGTTATTTTCATTCTCTAGTGTTTGTACATTGAATGAGTTTGTTGTTCTCAATTCTATAATGGTGGTAGATTTACTCTTAGGGTCAGCACTGGCAGAATTTTGAATTTTGCCTTTTTTTGTTTTCCTTTTGCCAGTAATTTCTAATTCTCCTCTTTTAATTCTGACTTAGTGTCTGGTATGACAAACAGAGTACCATCCGATCTTTTGTTATTAGGACTATTGTAAGATTGTTCTAAAATAATAGAAGAAGTTTCCCTTAGGGGAAAAGGTTCATCCAATATCCTACCCAAAAAGTGCATGAGTGCTCCATTAGATGCCATATCTTCTAGAATTCTTTCCACCTATTAGTTATTATCACTAATTGTTCCATAAGTATCATGTTCTCTATAACCTGATTTTTCAGTAATTGAATTAGGTCATCAATTAAACATTGTAGTATATATTTTAAATGTGTTCATTGGCTCTGTTTGTTTCTTTCCCTGAGTCATATCTTGCTATCTTCTGAGATATTTATCATTTTCTTCATAGCTTGCACCTCCTTCTAGCATACCATCCAGTACTTAGAGTCCTTCAGTTTTCTGATACAGTTCTGTGAAGATCTCTTTACTTACAGACCTAATTAAGGTTCCTTTCTCCATTAATTTTGAACTATTCAGTTCCTGTTCTTTATCACTGTCACTGTTATTACTATTATAGCCAGAAAGTAACATAAGGCTACATTCTGACCCAGTCTGCATTTCTCTTTGATCAGAAACTACTACTTTTAGTTCCTTTCATTGTTGGTCTTTCCCTTACACTTGAGTGAGATGAAAAATCTGAAAAGTTCTCTAGATTAGGTGATTTTTCTAAATTGACAGTGTAATCCTTCTCTGAAAATAGCACATTTGGTAATGAAAGGTTCATTTTTAGCAGTGGTGTCAAAGTCTGACTTTCCCTAAATAAGGTGTTGGGTTTTAAGTGATCTGTGATCTTGGTTTGTATGGTTTGAGGACCTGATTTGTTCTTTTTACTATTCAGAATTAATTCACCAGGCAGTTGTGAGCAATCACTGTTTTGTTTTCTCTGAAGGCAAGTGCTCACCGTAGTCAGTCATTGTCTATCTTAGCCTGTTTATTTTATCTAATTAACAGAATTCACAGTTTTGACAATATTAGATGACACGATCAACTTGCCAGTGCAATCTCTAATGAGCAGCAACTTATAAAACCAATACAATTAGTGCAAAATAGATGGAGCAACCAATAAACATCAATAATGCACATCGCTGTTAATAGGGACCAATAAGACCGCATATACAAGCATGTACAGCAAGTTATATCTTATATTAGATGCTACAAATAAGCCAGCTGGATTAAATAAGATAATAATGTAGGTGCTCCTTCACTTAAAAGTCAATCCACCCCCTTATACTATTACAAAGAAAATTTATCTAATAGACTTACATGTGGCACAAGATAAAAAAAAAAAAAAAACAAGAAAAAGAAAAAGAAACACCCCAGTAAGCATATGGTAGTCGGGAAGAGGGGAAGGGTGACAATTTATATCAGGGAAGGAAAAACATGCACAAGGGAGGAGTAAGATGAAGGGGAGGTGGAGGCATTATGGGTTCAATTAAGGTCCGATGGAGGTCCGATGGAGGGAGAAAGGCAAGGCTGAGGGTGGTTTACAGACCACCCAATCAGGATGAGGAGAGGGGCAGGGAACTGAGCTCACAAACATTGGAAGCTGCAGGGACAGGAGATGTGGTACTTGTGGGGGACTGCAACCTGCCCAAGGTGGACTGGAGCATAGCATCCATAACATGTGCTAGGAGTCAGGTGATCCTGGAAGGACTGCAGAGTGGGTTCCTGACTCAGGGTGTCATAGAACCAATAAGAGCTGAAGCAATTCTTCATTTGGTGCTCACAAATGGGGAGCATGTACAGGAAATACTGGTCAGGGAGTCACTGGGTGGAAGTGACCATTGCACAGTGTGGTTGCAGTTGAATATGGGCACAAGCACACACTCACTCATTGACAACTTGCAGTAAATTACACTGCAGATTAGGGTTGTAGAGAAGGGTAGGGGGCTGCTCCAGTATCCAGCAGGGGGGATGGGATGGGAGGAAACAGCACTGTGGACCTGGGGGGTCTGCAATACCCTTCCCCCATCCTGCCACCCCTACAAACATAGAAACATAGAAACATAGAATTTGACGGCAGATAAGGACCGCTTGGCCCACCCAGTCTGCCCATTTCCCTACCTACTGGATAAGCTGCAGATCCTAGTTAACCAGCAGCCTACTTCTTTCTACCCCACCTCCCAGAATTGCCTTATGACTATCCCATGCATGCTTGAATTCCACCACTGATTTTGACTCCACAACCTCCTCCGGAAGGCCATTCCATGCATCCACAACCTCTCTGTGAAAAATACTTCCTTAAATTACCTCTGAGCCGCCCCCCCCATCTTCAAATTGTGCCCCTCTGTTCTTGCACACCTCTTTTTGAAAGATGCTACCCTCTTGGACTTTGTTGATTCCCTTGAGGTACTTGAAAGTTTCTATCATGTCCCCTCTCCTCCTTTCCTCGAGGCTATACATATTAGCTCCTTAAGTCTCTCTTCATATGTCCTCCGGTGCAGACCCTGCACCATTTTAGTTGCCCTCCTCTGGACAGCTTCCATCCTGTCTATGTCTTTGCGGAGATTGGGTCTCCAGAACTGCACACAGTACTCCAGATGGGGTCTCACCAGCTGTCTGTACAGAGGGATAATAACTTCCTGTTTTCTACTGGTGATGCCTCTCCCTATGCATCCCAGTATCCCCCCAGCCCTCCTTGCTGCCTTCTCACATTGCTTGCCCACCTTTAGGTCATCTGATATGACTACCCCAGGTCCCTTTCCATTTTGTTGTTGTTAGTATCTCACCCCCATTGTGTACTCTTCCCTGGGTTTTGTTTCCCAGGTGCATTACCTTGCACTTCTTAGCATTGAATCTAAGCTGCCATACATTTGACCATTCCTCTAACCTTGCCAAGTCCCTTCTCATCCTTTCCACCCCACCCTGTGCATCAACTCTGTTGCAGATCTTAGTGTCATCTGCAAAGAGACATACTTTTCCTTCCAGTCCTTCTGCAATGTCGCTTATAAAGACATTGAAGAGGACTGGTCCTAATACTGAACCCTGCGGTACCCCGCTAGTAACCCTCCTTTCTTCTGAGTGGACTCCATTTACTATTACCTCTGTGTCCTATTCTCCAGCCAATTCTTTACCCAGGCTGTCATCTTGGGACCCACTCCCAGGCTGGCTAACTTATATATTAATCTTTGTGTGGGACTGTGTCAAATGCCTTGCTAAAGTCTAGGTAGGCCATGTCCACAGCCCCCTGATTTACTACTTTGGTCACCCAGTCAAAGAAATCTATCAGATTGTCTGGCATGACCTTCCCGCTGTGAATCCATGCTGCCTAGGGTCTTGTGCCCCTCTGGCCTCTAGATACTCGACAATTCTTTCCTTTAGAAGTGATTCCATCATTTTCCATATCAATGAGGTTAAACTAACAGGTCTATAGTTTCCTGCTTCTGCCTTGCTCCCACTTTTGTGAAGGGGAATCACATCTACCCTCCTCCAGTCCTCGGGTACCACCCCATCCTCCCATGATTTGTTAAAGAGGGTAGTCAGTGGTGTCACTAGTTCTACCCTTAGTTCTTTTAGAATTCTGGGATGAATCCCATCAGGCCCCATTGCTTTGTCCACCTTCAGTTTTAAGAGTTCTTTCAGAACCCTTTCTTCTGTAAATGGGCTGGTATCAACTTCTGTATCCAGAGTGTTACTACTGTTTGTTTTATGTACCTCCCCCTCTTCCTTTGTAAATACTGAGCAAAAATATTTGTTTAGTATCTCTGCCTTTTCACATTCTCCCTCTGCCCACCCTCCCTCCCTTTATTAAGCCTCACTATCCCTCCCTTGGTCTTCCTTTGCTCCTGATGTACCTATAAAGGTTTTATTCCCTTCTTAACTGAGTTGGCTATCTTTCCTCAGTTTGGGCCTTTGCTGTTCTGACTGCCTTCCCAGCCTCCTTTTGCTTTAACTGATACAGTTCTCTGTCCTGCTCCTGCTGCGATTCCTTGTACTTCCTGAATGCTTTCTTTTTCTCTTGAACCTTCACTGCCACTTCCTTTGTGAACCATAGTGGTTTCTTACATCATCTTGTTTTGTTTATTTGCTTCACACAAAGGCTCGTTACCTCTGTGATGGCAGTTTTTATTATTCCCCATTGTTCTTCCACCCCTCCTTCCCACCCATTTGCTAGTGCATTCCTTAGGCACTCACCCATTTTATGCAAAGTCAGCCCTCCTAAAGTCCAGTACTTTTGTCTTTGTATGGCTTGACTCTATTGCTGTGTTTATTGTGAACCATACTGTTCGATGGTCGCTAGTTCCCAGATGGCTACCCACTTCTACATCTGTCATCCTCTCCATCTCCATTTGAGAGTATCAAGTCTAATATTGCTCCCTCTCGAGTGGGCTCCAGTACTAGTTGTCTAAGGCATGCCCCCTGTAGGGCATCTAGAATAACTGCACTCTTTGAAGTGGCAGCTGCAACTGCGCTCCAGTTAACATCTGGCATATTCAGATCACCCATCAGCAATATCTCCCCTTTTTCTGCCATTCTAAGTATACTTTCTATCATTTCCTTGTCCATTTCCTCCCCCTGAGAAGGGGGTCTGTATACAACCCCTGTGTGGATTGTGGTGCCATTGCCTGTCTCCAAATTTACCCACAGTGCTTCTTCTCCTCCCTGTTTACCCTTTTGTTCTGTTGCTTTTATTCCTTCCCTTATGTAAAGAACTACCCCTCTTTTACCCTCCCTGTCCCTCCTGTAGATAGTGTATCCTGGTATGTTTACGTCCCAGTCATGGTTTTGTGTGTACCATGTTTCTGTGACTGCCACGATATCCAGATGTTTCTCCTCCATCAAGGCCACTAATTCAGGAAGCTTGTTACCTAGACTATGCATTGGTACTCATTGCTCTCCATTTTTTGATGGCCTTACCTTCTGTTGCAGCATCCCCCACTGACCGTTCTACCTTGGTCTTTTTCTCATTTAGTACCCTGTTTTGTAGGGAGAGGCTGGGATTTTTCTGCTGCTTGTCAGTGCCTTCCCCATTGGCTAGTTTAAAAGCTTGCCAATGAAGCATTTAAACCGATTGCTCAAAAGACTTGTTCCCTTCCTGGACAGATGCAGACCATCCTGCCAGTATAGGTTGGTGTCCCTCCAGGTGGAACCCCAGTCCCCAATGAAGCCAAACCCCTGTGCTCCACACCATTTTTTCAACCATTCATTAAACTGCATGACACCAGAGCAGCCCCCTACCCTTCTCTACAAGGCTAATCTGCAGTGTAAATCACTGTGAGTTGTCAATGAATGAGCATTTGCTTGTACAAGCATATGCTCATTCATTGAGTTCAGTTGGGCTGACTGCTGGCCGTGGAGGTGAGTGGTGGGCTGAGCCGGTGGCCCACTCTGGTGGGGGACTGAGGGTTGGGGGGGAGTGGTGAAGGGCACTACCAGAGAGGGTGGTGGGGTGGGAGTCCACATGACACCAGGGAAGGGCTAAAATAAATATATATTTTTTCACATCATGGATGGACTATCAGATTTTGGGGGAGCAGGGTGGGGGAATTACCTGACAGGGTAGTGTTGTGGGGGTTCCACTAGACACCAGGGAAAGAATTAAATATTTTTTTTCAAATAGTGGATGGAATTCGGGGTTGGGGGAAAGGGGTGGCGGAACTAGTTGACAGGGTACTGGGGTGGGGGTTGACTAGACACCAGGGAAGGGATTAATTTTTTTTTTACTAATGGGCATTGGGCATGCGATTGGTGGGATAGGGGAAGGGACCATTAGACACCAGGGATAGATGGGAATGGTGTTGGGGGAAATTCATCATTTGCAACTTCAACTTGATTTGGAGGTTTTGAGTGCAACTTGCACTTAAAACCTCCCAAAGCATGACAAAGTCACAAATGGTGAATTCCAAGCAATTTTAAAAAAATTATGCAAAGTGCTGTGTGGGGCGAAATTGCTGACTTCATGGCAATTTAGCCCACGTAGTAAAATGTTGCTGCATCTCTAGTAATGATTAGCAAAATACAACATTCGTTTGAATAAATATGATATTAATCAAGAGGTAAACAGGGATAAAATCGAAGCTTTGCAGTTATAAAATAGAAGCTAAAATTACCGTTCTAGGCATATAACCTACTTCTCGATCAGTTTCAGCTGCTGCTATTACCAATTTAGGTCTGCAGTAGTGGTGGGCGAATTGGCCTCAGTTTGCTCTGTGAAGTGTTTCATGGAACCAAGGTGAATTCACGGAGTACTCCAAAACGTGAAGCGGAGTAATTTTCGTTATAATTGGTAACGTGAAGTACATTGCAGACAATGTCTTTGAGTTACTCCACCTTCCCAGACCACTACTCCACCAAATTTTAAGGCAAAGTGCATTAAGAACAATGCACTTCACCTCACTTTTAAGCTTCAAAGGCAAATTTTGCAGTGATTCGTGCGATTTTAGGTCACATGGGCTCTATATTGTTTTGTTTTTAATTTGTTTAACCAGGAGTAGCACACTGACCTGAAAGCTTTTTTACGGGTGCAACCTGGGAGCACAAGGAAATTAAGTGGCTTGCTCAGGGTCCCACAACATGCAAGTGGAAGCTGTGGGATTCAAACCCAGGTCTAATCTGCCGGATGTCACCAGATTTGCAGCTCAGAGCCTTAAACTACTGTGCTATACTGCCTCCCACTATCTGCATAGCCTCAGTTCAGGATACTGTATGTAGGAAGCTATAGGAGACAGTGTGCTCTGAGAGCTGTCTGTGATTCAAACCTTTTAAAAGCTGTTAAAAAAAGCCTTTTTGAGTAATTTTTGTGCTCAACCTTTAGTTCCTTGATTGTAGGAAACCCTCCTGTGCTCATATCATCAAGCATTTTTGTTTGTATGTGGATTTTTAATGTTAATGTACAACATTGAGTCTGTGTAGTAAGAGACAGTGAAAGTGTGCTCTGGGGAAGGGGCTTATCTTTGGTGTAGGTAGATTTAAGTTGGAAAAATAGGGAGTTCATTGTTTTTTGGTTATATTTTTGTTATATAACTGTGTTAATGTACACGCAGTAATATTGTCAGTAATTGTTGAAATTCTCTTGCTGATTGTGTGTCGGATGAAACTGTTGCAGCAGTTCATAATTTCAGGTTGTTTACAATATGTGGCATATTACTGAACTTTTCAATTTGTTACACATTATTTGTAGACAAATTGTGTGTGTGTGGGTGTGTGTGCAGTGCGGTGCTGCATGACATCAAATAATACACCTTTTATTGTGCCACAGTATAACTGCAGGTGCAGCAGTGTAAACTTGCTATATACTGCAGCTCCGTGATTTTGTACTGCCATTGTGGTATCTCTTCTTTGTTTTGCTGCTTTCACTGCCATAAAAATCTGCAGTCAGCCCTCGCCAACTGGCAAAAGGAATTGTTTTCCAGATTGGATTGTTTGTGGCTTCAGCAGCACTGGTTAGTTAAGGTGTTGTTTTCACTTGTGAATTTGCATCTGTATCTGTTACTGAAGCCACAGTTGCTTTTTGGCTTCATATCCAGCATCACCCCATGCAGAGTGAATGTTCCAAAATCAAAATTTGTTCAGAATATTGTTGCTGATCCCCCAAAATGCCTGCAAAGAGATGTGCAGGCAAAGCTGGTTCTCACCATGGCACTGCTGCCAGTGGTAAGATTGTCTGTGAGCGTGGTAGTACGCAGATGCAGAAGCACATTGCTGATGTGAGGAAAGGTATTTCTCCTGAAATGTTTTTTTACAGCCCAATCAGTAGCTTCATTCATAGTTGGAGGAGATGATGTTGTCCCAGCCAGTGGTGTTAGTGCAGTTGATGGTGGTGGTAGTATGAGTATTGCTGCCTCAAGTTCCCCTTCTGACCGGTGCACCGTGCCCAAAAATATAGTGGAGCATGAAGTAGTGCAAGTGAGTGTCAGTGTAGATGATGTCATACTTTTCAGTAACATCCCAGTAACTGAACCTAAGGATTCTGATAATCATGCCAATGACAGCATACAATGGGACATTTCTTCCATCACGGTTCAGGTTGGGCATTTTCCATGCAGTGATTCACAGTGTGGTAAAAAAAATATCAGGTGATGGTGGTGTTGATGATGATGATGAATGTGATAATGATGATGTTGCTGTGGTTGCAACATGCAGTCTACATACCAGCATCCAAGCAGAAGATGTGGATGTGGGTTATGTTGATGAATATGATGATGATGTAATTGACCCCAGTTGGGAACCAGAGAAAAAGAAATTCAAGGTGGCTGTGTCTGGGTCTGTTTGCATTAATCCCCACCTTGTAAAAACTTATGATTTACCAGTTTCAGTTGATGGTGATGATGATGATGACCCAGTAATAATGATAGGTAGTCGTGGTGGTCAGTTGCAGTCCAAGGGTGTTCTGCCCAAAAAAATCACATAGCACACCCCCCACTTCAGTGCTTAAAAGAACGGAGTCCAATAAGCAGCATCATGGACATGATAAAAGTAGAGCACCACAATCCCTTGTTTGGGATTTTTTAGTGCAAGATGAAAATGATGAGTCAGTTGCAATTTGCCAGGTTTGCCATGTGCGTGTGAGTCGAGGTAAAAAGGGGAGCCATCTGTGCACAGGAGGACAGCGTGCACATCTTAAGAATAGACACATGGCACTGAGGACCCAGCACAAGATGTCAGCTAACACCATGTGGGGTGTTCATCCTTGTCATCAACCATAACAAGCATGTTATCCCCTTCCATGAGTGTTAAATCCAGTAGGAAATTGAATGTGTGCAGTAGTGAGGAAATAAGAGCAGAGGATTACTACAGGCATGATGAGGTGGAGGAACATAATGATTTTGAACTGTTGTCCAGTGCTGATGAGAGTAGCAGTTTTGGTGGTGGTGGTGGTGAATGCAGTATGTCTAGTGCAAGTGGTACATCAACCCCGGTTGGCAAATCTGGCAAAATAACTGCATTTGTAGGTTTGTCATCATCACCTGTGCAACCGCCTTCATCAAACGTCCACACTCCACCCACTGCCATTTGCAAAGCAGAACCATTTGTCATCACACCCCATGCAAAATGTTTATGTCAGCCCACTTTCCAGAGTATTTTTGCATATAAGCTGAAGTACCCACCCCATCATACAGTGTCACATGAACTTAATGCTGCTGCAGCTGAAATGCTGGCATTTGATCTTTTGCCCTTCTCCTTTGTGGAGAATTCTGGGTTCTGGCAGTTTGCTGCACATGCCTGTCCAAAATGGAAAGTCCCATCCAGGACATACTTTTCAACCCGTGCTGTCCCCGAGTTGTTCCGTACTGTGTCTGACTCAGTAAAACATGTCCTTCATCATTCCTCCTCTCCATTCATCCATTTAAGTATGGGCTCATGGACAAGTGGCAAAACAGCAGAGAGTTCATATTTGTGTATAACTACACATTGGGTGCAGGTGCCAGGGGTTGTTTGTGATGTTGGTAGTGAAAATAATCAGTGCAGTAAGGTGGAGTGTCATGGTAGCAATCTTCCAGGAATTTGACAGCATGAAATGATTGCTATGCACACTGCGACCTGTTCACACACTGGTGAAAACATGTTGGATGTGGTATTGATTGAAATTGACAAGTGGCTGAACTATCTGTCCCTGAGAGCTGGGTTAATAGAAAGGGACAATGGGTCAAATGTGGTGAAATGCATCACGAATGGTGGCTTTTTTTCATGTTCCATGCATGGTCCATTGTTAAAATCTTGTGGCGAAGGAGTTTCTGCAGCACCCTGATGTAAAGGAAATGTTGACAGTTCAATGCCGTATCTGTTCTCACTTTTCACGATCTGCAAAGGCCCGTGACCAACTTCGGCAGTTGCAGATGCGAAACAGCCTCCCTCAGCATTGCTTGAAGCTGGAAGTTGTCAGCCAGTAGAACTCCACTTCATACATGGCAGAAAGGTTGTATGAACAATACAAAGCCATCTCAGTATATCTTATGATGCACACTAGCCGTGATAGTTCCATTGTCTCCATGTCTATGACGACTGAACAGTGGTGTCTCATGGACTCTGTAATAACAATTTTGTGGCCTTTTGAACATGCCACACAGGCAATGAGTGGCAAGTCTGCCTCTATTAGCCAATCAATTCCACTGCTGCAGGTGTTGAGACAGACATGGGTGAATGTACAGCATTCCTTGATGTTGCTGGAGACAGTGATAGCAGTTTGTTGCTGAAACACACGCTGACAGTATTCAACCAGAATCATCACATTTTGAGCATTCAGCATAGTGACAACATTGCCATAGCAACAATGCTGGACCCATGATACAAATGTGGAATTGCCTCAGTACAGGAGGGAGGGCATGAATAGGTAAAAAATGTCAGTGGGCAACTGGAGTGCCTGGTTCATGGGGCACAGAAGTCACATGCCAAGGTCAGCAAACCTCAGCAGCATAATGTGGCTGAAGGTGCACCTGGAGGAGCATCAAGCATATCCTGTAAAGAGAAGGGGATTGCAGTTCCAGGTGGTCTGTCATTAAAAGTGGTTGGTGTCAATCCACTTTGGGAGGCTTTGTCCCAAGTGGGGATTTGTGAAATAAATGATTCTGGAGAACAGGATCATGCATCAACCACTGGACTTAGTGCGGCACAGAGAATGGTTGAGTCATATTTGTCTGAAAACAGGCATCTGTCAATAACTGATGATACTCTCTGGTACTGGAGTGGAAAGGTCAGTGAATGGCCAGAGATGACTGCAGGGGCACTGAAGTACCTCACATGCCCACCCTCCAGTATAAGTGTCGAGATGGTATTCAGCATAACAGGTGCAATAGTCAGTTATTGTCAGACAAACCTCTCTCCTGCAAATGTTAGTTTGCTAACATTCATTTTTTTTTTTTTTTGAAATTCTCTTTTTATTAATTTTCAACTGTACATAAATCACTTTAAACAGTGATATCTAAACATCATACATACTCTTAATAAATTCCATATTTGAATATATTATGAACTAGACAAAGGAAGAATATAGAGTAAGGGTACCAAAAGGAATCAGAGAAGACTGTAACTGGATAACCAAAACAACTGTCCCCCACCCCAACCCCAGTGAGGGCATCACCACTAAGTGAAGAAATATATTAGCTATCTCTAGTGGCTAGGTGTCCTTAAGATACTTAATCTAAAACAACACTTGGGGAGTCTAGTAGCATCAGAGTCCCGGTGAGAGGTTGTGAGATTCCTACAGAGGAAGAGCTAGGAGTACTGGAGAGGTCCAGATCTTGGGGACTCGGATCCTCATTTAGGTTCCCCAATTATCTAGGAGTTTCGGTCAGTGAAGATACAGGGCATATAGTTTGCCCCATTTCTTCTGAAAGGCCATTGGGGAGGATCTCAGTTAGCAATCAGTTTCTCCACTTTGAAACACTGGGACATTTCTTCCACCCAGTCTAGATATGAGATCTCGAGACTGTCTGTCCAGTGTCGGAGGACCAGTCTCTTGACTGCCATGGCGATAAGTGTTATATGGTACTTCCTTTCTTTGATCTTGATACCGTGTAGTCGCCTATGATACAGGTCTCTAATGTGAGAAGGTTTCTAGACCTAACATGGGATCCAATTTGTCCGAATAGCCTTCCAGAGGAGCCACTTTAGGACAGTGCCAGAAGATGTGAGGAAGATCTCCTGTTCTTCCCCTGCATCTGAAACATTTCACAGGAGCAGAGGGCCAAATTTTGATTTCGAACTGGTGTGGAAATACATGTTATTGATTATGAAGTACTGAGTCATCCTATTCCTATCAAGAGTATTGTAGATATACAGGTCTTTCCAGATCTGTCCCCATGGATATGGGGAGCCTGAGGAGGATAGTGCCCAGGCCTTAGAACCAGTTAAAGGGGTAGGGTGAGCAAGTTTCAGGAGATAGGTATACAGCCTAGACACCCCATGGGGGTTTAGCCACATATCCTTAACCTCCTTTAGTAGTGGTTTGATAACTGAGGGGATATTGTTACTCGAACTCTTTGTCTACAAGGTGTTTTAGTTGATATGTTTTAAACCTGTCCTTAGTGGGGATATTTAGGCAAGTAGTAGGTCCATTAATGGGCCCTGTTTACCTTGAACATAAAGGTCCTCCACTGAGAGCTCCTGAATTGTGGTAGCCATTTGGGGACTAGCATTTTGTCCCCGATCTTGATATTAGGGTTACCCATCAGTGGCTGGCCAGGGTCCTTAGTATAGCAGATTCTGGTGGAGGAGAAAAATTGGTTAAGCACCTTGACTGTAACTCCTACTGGGGAGTCTTGGATCGCTCGGGGGAGAGACACAAAACCACTATAGAAAAGGCTGGAGGGGTTTATATTATGGTGAGTGATGAGATCCAAATCCAGGTCTAGCCATATAGGGAGGTAAATATCTTTCATATCTCCCAGCCATTTCCCTGCTTTGGTAAGGTGACTAGTCCAGTAGTAGACCTCGAAGTTAGGCAATCTGAGGCCCCCATTTCTTTGGGGAGACATAGTTTGGCTTAAGGCCCATTTTGAGGTTTATGGTTCCAAATAAATTCGTTAAGGTCGAATGGATTTTCTTGAAAAGGACCTTGGTAGCTAGATGTCTACGAGGTTCAGGGATAAAGAGTCGGAAGAATGTTCATTTTGATAATGTTGATCCGGGCCCCTACAGGTAATGGCAGTTCTATCTTTGCAAGTCCGACTTAATTCTTACTAATAAGTCTTCTGGGTTTAGCTCCTGATTAGGAAGGGTCTCGCCAAGTAAATACCGAGGTATTTCAAGTGAGATGGGGTCCACTTCATGCCCAGATGGGAAACGGAAATCGGTGAGGTGTACATTAGGCAGGAAAATCTCAGACTTTGCTAGATTAAGTTTATAATTGGATAGTTCTCCAAATGCGAAATTATTCTCATTACAACTCTGCAGGGATTCCACTGTTAGCTAATTGTAGCAGAATATCATCCGCATATACTGAAATCTTGGTAGTTTGCTTGAGGACAGGGCATCTCTGAATCCCTGGGGCTGTTTGAGACTGAGCAGTAATGGTTCCAGATAGAGGTTAAATAAAACAGGGATGGGGGCAGCCCTGTCGGGTTCCAGAGTGAAGCAGTATGGGGGATGAAAGGATCCCATTGCAATAGATTTTTTGCGTGGGGAGCCCTATATAAAGCTCTGATCCACCTTATGAACTCACTCGAAAGCCGAACTCTAGACATAGTATACCATAGGAATTCCCAATTAATACGGTCAAACGCTTTCTCTCAGGCCCAGTGCCACCAATGCCATAGGAACCTGAGAAGTTTGAGCAGCCCTGAGCACGTGAGAGAGGACCTAATGTGATCCATCACTGATCTCCCTTGCACAAATCCTACCTGCTCAGTACTCAGTAATGAGGTCCATACTTGTTTGATGCGAGGCAAGAATCTTGGACAGGATTTTAATATCGCAATTAGAGCGAGATTGGCCTGTAATTAGCGGGTTCGGGAGGGTTCAGCCATTTTAGGAATCAATACAATAATGGCCTCCAGCAGGGAAGGATCCAGGGTGTCTGCTGACAACAGGTAGTTGTATAGGTCTAGGAGCAGGGGAGCCAAATCCTGACGGAAGGCCTTGTAGAACTTGGCTGGAAACCCATCCAGGCCAGGAGCTTTATCTGACAGTAAACTTTGGATAGCCTGTTCTACCTCCTCTTGGGAAAGAGGTGAGGAGAGAAAGGCCACCTGATCCTCCAAGAGACGAGGGAGTGTCAGTGACTGAAAAAAGGCTTCTAGTCCTGATTGAAGGGGGGAGGGTGCATTCGGGTTATATAGGTTTTGGTAGAAGTCTTTGAAGATTGTTGCTATATCTCTGGGCTCTGTTTTAATGATTCCCTCGTGGTCTTCTAGAGAGGGGATCAGCCTGGAGTTCTGCACTTCTTTCAGTTTCAGTGCTAGAAGTCTGCTCGGCTTTTCTCCCTGATCCAGATATCTAGCCTTAGTTTTCAATAAAGCAAACTCTGTTTTCTCTCGGATCAAGCCTTCATATTCATTTTTAAGTTTGTGGAGGTATTCTAAGCTATCCAGCGAACTAGAAGTGGCCAATAAATTCTCTGCTGCCTTAATTTGATTTGAGAGGCAACAAGATTCTGAGATCTAGTTCTCTTTCTCCTGGAGAAATCTTGATCGTTCCCTCTCAAAAAGCATTTCAAGGAACACCAGAGGATATCCATTCTGGTCACTGAGCCACGGTTAATTTCTAGATAATTTTAATAAGGGATTTAATCTGAATGAGAAAGTGTTCTTCTTTAGTAGCTGGGTATTGAGTTTCCAGACCGTATCACGGAAGTCATAGATTGAGGAGAATTTAAACCAGACAAGTGCATGGTCTGAAATTACTATAGGTTCAATACCTGCCATGAGGACCTTATTCATAAGGGAGGTGGACATTAGAAAATAATCTAGGCGCAACCAGGAATTGTGGAGAGGAGAGAAAAAGGTATAACTTTTTGGAGAGGGTAGAGGTTCTCCAGGGTCTACCAGACCTAGTATGTTACCCATTTCCTTCATCGCCAATGCGGTGGAAGCAATGGCCCCAGTGGTCTAAAAGTTTTATCCAGCTCCTGAGTTGGAGCTACGTTCCAATCCTCCTAGAATCAAAGAGGTGGGTAGAAGGGAGCTAATTTTGTCAACTAGCTGCATAATAAAGCCACATTCCCACCAACAGGGCCATAGACCCGAGCCTAAGACAACAGGGAATTATAGAGGATCCAGACACCAATATATATCTACCCTCTGAGTCTCTGACAACCTTCGGTCAGATTGAAGGGTATATTATTCTGTATCATAACAGCCACCTCTGGCTTCCACGAGTCACCAGCTACAAAATTTGGGAGAAGCCTCTGGTTGCAACATATTACTTTCAGCTACTGTAATATGGGTTTCTGTAGACATAATATGTCGGCCCCCAGTATCAAGCAATTAGTTAAGATACGAGCCCTTTTCTTGATATCTCTCATCCCTCTCACATTCCAGCTGATCATTTTGACAGTGCTACCAGCCATATTTTAAGACTAAGTGCAATACACCATTCATTGATCCTAGCAACCTCTTTTCGCGCCCTATAGTGGTGACACCCTCAAGCTCCCCCCAATGTACCCCGACTTTCCTTTGCTGATAAAAAATAAGAACTCAGAACTAGTAACTTTGATGGGCTGCCCAGCTCTAATATTAAACATCAAATCAGGACAATCCACAAATCTAGGTGGCAGCACTTCCAAACAATTATTATCAATCTTACAGTCGTTATCCCTTCCCCCCTGCCTCCCTAACCCTGCCCAATGAACAGTATAAACGTAATTCCAAATATAAACTCTCCAAACATCAACAGTGTCATGAACATTATCCCTTCCCCCCGCCCCCGTCCCCTTACAAAACATACATTATTTACATAGTCCCACAAATCTGTTGTTTCAATGACAGGCACAGTACTGGTTGCTTCCATGCCCCTTCCCTCCCCAGGGTACCCCATTTTAACCTTTACAGTAAACATAGCCCCCACAGTCACAAGGCCAGAGACAGTAATTTCCCACAACAGTAATCTGAACAGTGAAAAGGCATAGGCCACAACAGTGAGGCAACTTACTGGTACCCAATAACTCCCTATTTGGTCGCAAGGCATGGCACAGCTACAGCCAGCCTTTAAGTCCCCCGGCCCCCCTCCCGTTATAAAGGCACTGCCTCTATGGCCAAGTACATGAGATCGCCCCCTATCACCAGGGGAAAAATAAGGCAGTAAACAGCCTTACCTGGGAGCAGTTTCAGAGTTCTGGTCCCCTCTGTCTAAACCAAATAAACACCAGGAAATGAAGGGGGAAATCGCGCGGGGACCGAATTGCTGGTGGACCAAAACGGTCCGACCGCAAATAGGTCCTCCGGAAACCGCATCTCCCTACTCAATTCCTTCTATACACCGAGAGGCCAGGACACGAGGAGAGCAAGAGGCAGGCCAATTAGGCCTCGTGGCCTACTACCACCTACTCCAGCACCACGCGAGTCCCCGGAGAAGTCCCCACTGTAAACAGAGGCGATCGACCCCAGGACTGCCAGCGACCCAGCAGAGCATAGCAACTCCACAGTAAGAACTTCAAATGGGGAAATCTAGACCAAAGCTTGCAAAAGGGACAGAAGGATATCTGTAAAAGTCACATTTTAAGTTGGTGGGTTATTTGTTGTATTCCCATTCCTGGTTGGGTCAGTCATTTGGTTGTGAGTCCTTTGAACAGATCAGGTAATAACTTGGATAAGTCAGCTAGGGCTTCTTCAGGTGCCTCATAGGAATGCCAGGTATTTTCAATTTGTACAGATAACTTTGCAGGGTAGATCATGCGAAAAGGCTTCCCAGCAGCTATCAGTTTGGTTACTACTGGATGGAAGGCAGCACGTTTCAGATGGACCTCTCTGGGCAGATCCTGGGTAATCCTTAACTTGGCTCCATTCCATAGAACTGCTTCCAACTGTTTGACCTTATCTAGAATGTGTTGTCTGTCCAGGTAGCTTAGGAGTTTGATAATCAGGGTCCTGGGGGGGGCGTTTGGGGGAGGTCTGGGTCGAAGAGATCTGTGAGCACGTTCCACATGATATTGTTGATGGACTGGGGAAGGACCCACAACCTTATTTAAGAAATGCTGGACAAACTTAATGGTGTCTCCCCCTTCTTCCAGCTCTGGAAGACCCAAAATCAGGACGTTGTTTCTTCTGCTGCACCCCTCCAGGTCTTCGGTTTTTAATTGTAATTTTTGTATTTGCTGGCGAAGCTTGACTATCTCAGGATCTGTTTTCTGTTGCCATCTTTCCACTGACCCTATTCTGGATTCTGAGTCTCCCATCCTTCTTGAAAGGTCGGTGTAATCTTGCCTCATCGATTTGATTTCATTGGAGATCTCTTGCAGGGTATCTTTAAACGGTGATAACTCCTCCAAAAAGCGCTCCTCTGTTAGGGTAGTGCCTCCTGCAACATTAAGACCTCCGGTAGATGAAATTTTGTTAGTTAAAGAAGGGTTGCAGCCAGAGTTTTTCGCTTTTTTTGAGGCTTTTTCTGGCATTGTAGGTGGGGTGTGCCTGACTCCTGAGGCCTTCATTTCTTTATGTAGCATAGCGGTGTTCCAGCAGGCAATATACACCTCCACTTTGTGCCAATATCGATTCCAGAAGTAGCTGTGATGTTTTAGAAGACGTTTGGTGGTGGTTTCGGCTTGTCAAAAAATAAGGTTTCAAGAGGGGAGAAACGGGAGCTCCAAAGCAGGCAGCCACTCAGCACCACTGCATCACGTGACCCCCCCAACATTCATAAAAATGAATGAGAGGCACATATCAGAACAGACTGCAACCTAAGTATGTATACCCCAGCCTAGTCATGGTGGTTTTGGTGATGTAGAAATGGAAAATCATGGTAGCACTGGCAGTGGTAGCATGAAATGGCCCATCACTGATGTAGATGAATTTCCCAGCGGTCAGACTTCAGACATAGATGACTGTGAGGGCAGCTTTCTTTATGAGGATGATGATGTGGTTAATGTTGGCAGGTTTTAACTGAAGTTGTTAAAAGGCAGTTTGCCTCCCTGGACCACCCACACCAGGACCGATGTTAGCCACTGCCACCTCAGAGAATGAGTTTGTCTGCCCCTCCAGACCACCACCACCAGGACCAATGTTAGCCACTCTCACCACAGAGAATGATTTTGTCTGTCCCTCGGACCACCACCAGGACCAGTATTAGCCACTGCCACCACAGAGAATGACTTTGTCTGCCCCCCCGGACCACCACCATCAGGACCGATGTTAGCCACTGCCACCACAGAGATTGACTTGTCTGCCCCCTTCCCGACCACCACCACCAGGACTGATGTTAGTCACTGCCACTACAGAGAATAACTTTATCTGCCCCCCTGGACCACCACCACCACCATCACTGTTTTCAACTGCCACCATGACCAGATGCAGGAAGATGTCACAGGGAATGTCATCATGTGCCACAGCTGTCACCACCAGCACCCTCCACCAGTGCCAGTCTGACAGTGTTTCCCCATTACATTTACCATTCCAAGGCAGAGGGAGTTGAACAGGAGACCACATCCTTCAGCCACAGGCACAAGGCTTCTTAATATTAAAACTATAAAGTGAGTATATGTACTAATGTTTTTTATGCTATTTAACTTCCTTTAGCTGTATGTTTTGTTTTCTGTTGCTTTTCTGAGCTGCAATGGTCAAACACATATGGTAAACTTATTTTTAATTTTTTCCAGGTTAACAAAAAAAAAATTCTTCACTGAAAGTCAATATCAAGAGTACTGCAGCAGTACCGTACATAGGAACCGATGGAATATCCATTTCAAATCCATACTGGTGAGTATCAAGATTTTATTTCATCTGTTCAATTTTTTTTTTAAAACAGTGCAACAAATGTGACTGAGGAGGATTCATAAACTAGGTGACATGTGTATATCACCAAAACTATTTCTGAAAGATATCGTGCACTGTATTCTGAACTTGCAGCTGTGCAACCACGACAGTGTTGAAAAAGTTGCACACAGGTTGTGCTACTTTTCAAGATGTGGATTTGAAATGTAACTTGAGTTGAGACTGAGAACTAGGATACTGACACAGTGTATTTGTTACACAGTCGGGTACTAAATTAACTTGTGATTGATCTGCTGATTGCATTGCGACAGCTTATTATCTGTGTTGATAATCCAGATACCCATGGAACAGCCACACCTTAAACATAATGGGCCAGATATTCAAAACTTTGCGCTGGGCAAAAACCATTTGTGCAGGTTTGGTGCGGGATTAGTGAGGGTCTGCCATATTCAAAAGGCCAAATAGCACGGGCAAACTGCATTAGCGCCGGGCAAAATTATAATGTATGCAAGGGGCAAACTGACATGAATACAGGCGCAATGCTATATTCAGCGACTAGCGCCGTGCTAAGTGGTTTTGCGTGACTTAGCATGACACTTAGCGCGGTGCACATTACCGCCCAGGAAAAGCTGGTCTTAATCCTGGGCAATCAGCTTTGTGCGACATTATGGCTTTTACGCGCAGCATTTGGCGCGGGTTTAGCGCGGTTTTGCACGACCCTAACAAATAAATATGACACATAGATAAAGCCAAACATAGAGGAAGATGATGCGTTAACTGATGGCATCACAATGATGCCATCATCTGTCACCCAGCCATGCCAGGCAGTAAGTGGTGACCCTGCCACCAGTGGACAGCATGGCAGTGTGGCCATACAGCACACACCTGTGGACCACACCTCCGTGGTCACCAACAGATGCCAGCACAACATGCAACACTGTGGGCATGGAGGATGTTGAGGGAGCATATATGGGTGGCAAGGCTGTGCCATCAGATCGTGTGTGGCCACAAGGCTGGGACACATCATGCAGTGTACATGGGTCAGTATTGGGAATACCCCAACACCAGTGTGCCTTCAGATAATATATGCCCCCCCGCCACATACCTCACAGCTGTACAACTGCCATAGCACACAAAGCCAGAAATGTACAATGTCACTGTGAGCATCCATGCCACAGGTGCAGCATCTTGGGTCACACAACAGCGTAACAGTAATGTCCAGTGTCAGAAAACATCCGAGGTTGGGCGCTCACTGTGTATAGTGCAGTCATCATCACTGCCCTACACACCATAGGCATTGCTGTGTCCATGCACTACTGGCCCCTTGCTACTGTAGTTTCTGCTGTGCACTGTAGCATGCCCTACAATGTGACAGTTGCATGCAGCACCACCACCACCTGTGCCTATGGTGTCCTGTCCCCTGGGGTATAATATGCTATGCTATGCTGTACTGTTTACATGTAGCCTGCAGCTATCATCATGCACTGCCAGACTGACCTACAGGTGGAGCTGCGGTTGGACCTGGTCAGCCCCTGTACTTCCAGACTGACCTACAGGTGGCTCTGTGGGACTCTGCAGTAACGCTGGGCAAACTGCATGCAAATCAGGGTATAATGAGATACTAATCCGGTTGTTTGCCCAGAGGCTACATAAGTAGGCTCATTTGCATAGCACTTTGAATATGCACATTTTAGCCCCAGGCAAGCGTGTTTGCTCAGACTGCTACTTAGCTCAGCGCTAATGCCAGCGCTAATGTGTTAATGGCAGCGCTAGCAAGTCTCGAGGAATATTATACAGTTTTGATCACTGTTCTTTCACATCTGCTGCTTCCTGCAGCTGTACTGAGTTCATGCATTTGCTGGCACACACATTGGCCACGTGGATTCGTCTGTACCAGCCCACATGTTGCTGTGTACTGTGTTGTTGTTGTGGGTTGCACTTCCTGGTTGCTTTATTCAGTGTTGTCTTATTCCAGGGCTATTTTTTGCCCTGCACTCCCAGCCCAGCTTGCATGGCCTCATTACCATGCCATATTCGGAAGCTGTTTGCCCTGGGCTATTCCTTTTGAATATAGCGTGCTCTGTGCTCCGGGCTAAGTTTGCCCGCTGGGCAGTGCTAATTTTGCCCCGGGGCAAAGTTTTGAATATCTGGCCCAATGTGTTACTGCTGCAATCAAGTTGTAAGAAGTCCTTCATTTCTTTTTTTAGGAAACTTTGAGATGCTATCTTGTGGCACAGTTGCCTTATCCAAAGAAGTTCTTCAACATCAGGCACCCATCCCCGCCTGGGCTGTGGCAGACATGCAACACGCAGAACAAGTTGTTTCAATTGATGACCATGACCATCATTACCAACCAGACTCGAGAAAGATGCAGATGAAATCTGTGAAGAGGTGACCAAATAAGAAACCATTAATGAGACCTACCTGCAAACATGCTTCCTCCCACAAAAAAAAAAATACCTTCATTGGCTTGAGAGTTACCCATTTCCGATTTCAATGCAAAAAGTTCTCATCAAGCACTGGAATGTGCAAACCAACAGTATCTGTGACCTGTGATGCAAAACAATACAGTGAGTACATGTCTATATATGTCAACCCCCACCTACAAAATATATATATTATGGTAGCACGGTAGTGCTACCATAGTTAGGGTTGAGGAGCCATTTCTATGTTAAACCCAAAATTTTGCACCTTAATAACTTTGCAACCATTTAACGGATTTGCCTGAAATTTGGAATACACGATCAAGAACCATAGGCCTTGGGATCTGCCAAGTTTCGTACTGCTCAGATATACAGCTGTGGAATTATTAAGCGTGATCTGTGCACGCGTTTCTCTTTTCTGGAATTCTACGGTCGCGCCTACAGGTTGTACGGTTTGTGCAACTGGTCCGAAATCTTCAGGGAGCGTGTGGCCAGGATCCCTGATGTGCCTTTCAAGGATTTCGTGAAAAAATATTAAACGGTTCAAGTTATTCAAAAGAGAGAGAGGGGTGCAGCACCCCATAAGTCGAATGGGAAGAACACCCTTCCCCCCTCAGCTAGTGGTCAAACAGGAATTCAGCGTGTTTGCCGTTCATTTGCATCACCAGGTAAGAAAAAAGGTTTGTCTCCCCATACGATGCACAGGGGTAATGCAAAACTTCACCCAACAACTAACACACTAAAATCTGGCCAATGGAAAATCATGTACACAAATGCTCACAGCCTGGGAAATAAGATCCCAGACCTGCAGGCAATAATGTCAGAGGCTAAACTGGACATAGTAGCAATTAGTGAGACTGGTTTAGCCAGTAACCACACTTGGGAGACTTCAGTACCTGGCTATGTATTGTCCAGAAGAGACCGAGGTGCAAAAAGGGAGGAGTGGCCCTGTATGTTAATGAAAATATCAAAGCTACAGAAATTCAGAATACACATAAGGAGTCAGAAGAACTGTGGTCACCCTGGAAACAGGAAATGGGACAGCCATAAGAACTGGGGTTGTCTACAGGCCCCAGACCAGAGGGAGGACATAGACACATTACTGTTAGAAGATATACAAAACATGACAGCTAAAGGGAGGTTCTGATAATGGGAGACTTCAACATGCCAGATACAGATTGGTCAATACCAGCAGGAACATCTGCAGAACTAGACTCATAGTGGATTCCTGCAGGGAGGGCCTCAAACAACTGGTACAGCAACCCACAAGAGACAGGGCTATCCTAGATCTAGTACTGACTAACAAAGAAGGATCACAGATCTCCAAGTAGAAGGTCACCTGGGGCCAGTGACCATCACATGGTATGGTTCAATTTGGCTACTACATCTAAATCACCCATTCCAAGGCAAAAATATGGGACTTCAGAGGAGCTGACTTTGATAAGATGGCCAACAGAGTTAAACTAGCCCTGGCAAAAAAACACAGGTGAGGAGGTACAGGCAAAGTGGGCAAGCATTAAGACACAATACTTGAAGCAACATCCCATTGTGTTAGACAGAAAAGGAAGTGCAAAAGAAGAAGGAAACCACTTTGGTTCTCAAATACAGTAGCAGAAAAGGTCAGAGCCAAAAGGCTGGCCTTCAGAAAATATAAGGAACACAGCGGATGAAGATAGGGAGGCATACCAAACTGCCCTAAGGGAAGCAGGTAAGGCAGTAAGGCAGGCAAGTCCCAAACTGAGAAACACTAGCACGAACAGTAAAGAAGGTGACAAGACTTTCTATAGATACATTAGTGAAAGTAGAAAGTCCAGAGGGTATACTAAGCTTAATGGAGAAAAGGGAGCATGTGAGGAGGAGGACCCTGTAAAGGCATCTATCCTAAATAGATACTTTTGCTCAGTATTTACTGAAGAGAAGGTAGGGCAGGCCCACAGCTCAGCATCATGGACACAGGGGAGGGAGGTGAGCACTACTCCCTCACAAAAGAAAGGGTCCTACAAGAGCTTGCTATGCTCAGGGTGGATAAGGCAATGGGACCTGATGGCATACATCCCAGGGTACTTAAGGAGCTAAAGGAGGAACTAGCAGAGCCATTAGCAGAATTGTTTAGTGAGTCTCTGAGCACAGGCGAGGTCCCAGAAGACTGGAGAAGGGCTCATGTGATCCCACCCACAAGAGTGGTAGCAGGGAGGAGAGGGAAACTACAGACCGGTCAGTCTTACCTCAGTAGTGGGCAAAATTATGGAGGCACCTTAAGGAAAGGATAGTGCAACACCTGGAATCCATAGGGGCACAGGATCCAAGACAGCATGGGTTTACAAAGGAAGGTCCTGTCAAACTAATCTCATAGATTTCTCTGACTGGGTAACCAGAGTGGTGGACCAAGGGGGCAGTTGATGTCGCCTACCTTGACTTCAGCAAAGCTTTTGACACTGTTCCACATAGAGAAGATTGATAAATAAGCTAGGTAGGCTCAGGGTGGGTCAGAAGTTGGTCAACTGGGTGGCAAACTGGTTGACTGGCAGAAAACAGAGAGTGGTAGTAAATGGTATACAGTCAGAAGACATGCAAGTCACAAGTGGGTACCTCAGGGATCAGTCCTGGGGCCAGTCCTATTCAACATCTTCATTAGTGACCGCAGATGGACTAGAGGGTAAGGCTTGTCTGTTTGCAGATGACACCAAGATCTGCAACAGAGTAGATGATCCAGATGGGGTGGGCAGAATGAGAAGAGATATGGATAAACTAGCAGAATGGTCAGAAGAGTGGCAACTGGGATTTAATGCAAAGAAGTGCAAAATCATGCACATAGGGAAGAGAATCCCTGAAGCCACTTATAGGCTGGGAGGGGAGTTGCTAGCAGTCACAAAGGAAGAAAGAGACTTGGGCATCATCATCACTGATGACCTAAAATCATCCAAGCAGACCTCTAAAGCAGTAGGTAAGGCTAGGGGTGTTAGGGTGTATTAGTAGAGGTATCACAAGTCGTAAGAGGGTAATAATCCCTCTGTACAAGACATTAGTTGAGCCCCATCTAGTACTGCGTGCAGTATTGGAGGCCACACCTTCACAAGGACATTAACCAAATTGAGGCAGTCGAGAAGGGCAACAAAATGGTGCAGGGACTGCATCAGAAGACATATGAGGACAGATTAATGGAGCTCAATATGTATACCCTTGAGCAAAGGAGGGAGAGGTGATATGATCGAGGCATTCAAACACCTTAGGGCATAAACAAGGTGAAAGAGTCTAACATGTTTAAATATAAGAAAATAGCAGGACAAGAGGACACAGCATGAGATTAGAGGAGGCCGATTAAGGGGAATGTGAGGAAATTCTTTTTCACAGAAAGGTGGTAGATGCATGGAATGACACCACAAGAAGTGGTGGCTATGAATACAGTGCAGGGCTTCAAACAGGCATGGGATAGGCATGAGGAGCAATACAAATAACTATGAATAGATAGGTCACTGACAGAGCAAAGGCCGATGGCACATTTATAAGGTAGAAAAAGAAATGGGCAGACTGGATGGGCCTTGCGGTCCTTCTCTGCCGTCAACTTCTATGTTTCTATGTTTCTAAAAAACAGTTTCCCATTATAAGTCAATGGGAAAAGTTAACAAAAAGTTTGACAGTGTCGCAAATGCACTTTTTAGTGTCGCAAATGGCCCTGTTAGTGTCTCAAATCCGCCATCTTGTTTTCAGTTGGTGATCAGAAAAATGGTTGGCATTTAAAATTGAGACCCTCTAGCAACCTAATTCTTTTTGTATTCACCTAGTCGGGCCCTGAGGATGCTAGCCATGTCTTTATTTTGGGGTAAACACCCCAGAAATATGTTTTCAAATTTCTGGAAAAGTAGTGTCCGCAAAGTAGTGTCGCACTTGAAAGTGTCGCCAGAGGTACTGAAAGCTTCATAAATCACGACACTTACTTCATATCTCTAAAATAACAGTAATTCTTTAGCACTCCGCTGCAAAAGAACGGTTGGGAGTTTTAGGCTGAAATTTGGAGGAGCATGAAGACATCTCACAGATGTGCCTTTCAGTGTTGTTTTGAAAAATATTACATGGCGGCAAAGTTGCGGCATTCTCGAAAGTTGACAGTTTTTCCATAGGATAACATTACGGCGTAGCGCATTGCAGAAATCCTTTGGCACCCTGCTGTAAAATAACGGTTTGGTCTTTTTCCGCAATTTGGAGGAAGACAGCCAACAGCCCACAGATGTGCCTTTCAGTGGTTTGGTGAAAAAACATTACAAGGAGGCAAAGTTATGGTGCTCCAAACTTTCTTTTTTCCCATAGGATAACATTACGGCATTCGCCGCGCCTTTCAGGGCCCGTATCTCGGAGACGGTGTGAGATACGGACTTTTCGTCAGAAAATTTCTTAGCCCCCCAACAGGGGCTAAGATTCAAATTAGCCAGGACAGTTGTAAATAATATGACCTATAAATTTTTTTTCTATGTCATACGGTTCCTGAGATATAATGTATTTAGTATTCCAAGATCTCATTTTCTGCGCCGATACTCATTATTATGCATACATTATTTGTACTCACTGTCTTTCTCTATGCAGGTTTTGGGGAAAACCAGCCTGTGTGCTTACATTACTGTTACTGTTGCCCTTTCCGCTTGTGGTTCTGTACCCATTTCACTTACCATTGACGTCTACGCCACCATGTGCGTCATCCTTAGCGTTTTCATTTGCGCTTGCGTTTCTGTTACTTTTTTGCCATTTGTGTGTACCGTACTGTTTCTCTTTCTGTTTCACTTTGCGTCACCATGCCCATTGACATTTTCATTTACAGGCACCATGTTACTATGTGACAAGACATCACGTGGAACACCATTCCCGTCTACGCCACCGTGTGAGTTACCCTTTCTGTTCTGATTCACGCTTGTGTTACCATGTGTGCCACTGTTAGCATTTCTGTTTGCGTTGCTGCTCCTGTTAGTATGCCACAAGACATCATGTGGCGGGAGGGCCCCGCGCTCCCGCCACCGCATTACATTCACTATTTCTCATTATCATTCTCAAAAAGAAGGGAAATTAGAGGCAAAAACTCTGTTTAATGCATTAGTTAGGGTTGTTCCACAGCGACAAAGTGAGAGAATTAGCTGTTGGGTTGAAACCTAACTCCGAATTCACCCCAGCACCACACACACACAGACACACACACACACATTCAAGTATGGGGAGGACCAAGTCAACACAACCAATGACAGACATCCAGCAGCAGGTGAGAAATAACAAACAATTGTCTAAATGTCTACGAGACATCCCCACCACCTGACCAGGTACTGCATGCTCAGTGGAGATCAACAGCAAAACTGAGGCCATGTACACCAAACGCATCACATCCCTGATTGCAGCTGCACAGCGTACCACACATAGTAGTTGCATGGCCTTACCTACCGATGCCCACCACACCACACACCACTTGTGGTGGGCCACCTGAACAATAGAGTTCAGCCAAACCAAGGAGTTGTACAGGTATAATATCTCTAATTATTACAAGGGTTTGAGAAATGCAGCTTTCTAATTGACTGTAAACATTGTAACAACCTTATGTTTAGTTTTTATTAACATACATGTAGAGCCTAACCATATGATGAACATGGTTTAATGCTGTTTTAAAAGCAGTTTTATTATGATAGCAATAAGCCACTCCCAGGTATTATGTCAATGGTCAGTTTATCACTGTCTAGCGACATGTGGCACTCGGCTATGCCTCATTCAACATTAAACCCTACAAGGTGATTAACAGACCATTTAACATAACTGTTGGTCATGCCTTATTGCTTAATTGTCTTTATGAGTAGATACTCTCCTCTGCTAGGCACTGCAGCAGCTTTGCACACAGTCCCACCAGTTACCATACACTGTCTAGTTACTGGAGAATGGCTGTGAATATGAACTCATGAAGATGAACAGTGTAACTAGATCATTACAGTCATCTAAACCCTAGTGTGATTATAACTGACAGAGTCAGTGATGAGGATAACCCTGCTGTCCTAGTACACTTACCCCATTGTGAGTTAAATCAATACTAAAAGACATTCTGTTTATATCTACACCATACATACTTGATTCCTGTTGTACCACAATTAACATAGTTATCACTTTGATAGCATCAGTGACAGAAGAGTGGCAACCCAAACAGTAGGCATACAGCCTGAGTATGAAACAACTGTTAAAAAAATCACACTGTGTCCATAAGTGGCATAGATCACTCATTGCAACAATTGTAAATGTATTACTATTTGAATAAGTTAGTCATCACAGATGCAATGAGATTGTCTTTATCAGGTACAACATACTCAATAAGTGCCTACAGGAAAATCTATCCTATATACATCTCCGATACCGGTACATCATTGTTGACTCAGTAGTGCTATGATATTTAGAAGTTGCTTGGCCTGATCCATGCAATTACAATGTTTCTTACAAAGAATACTTACTGCATCTTTAGTATTCAAACACCCTGAAGGTCTATGTATGTACATCAGCAGTACACCTTCATCAGTAAGAATGCATGTGATACTGGCAGTACGAATTTCACAGCGTTGAACAGGCAATGTTTTTCCATACGTTTACATCAGCCTCTCTATGTTGAGTAAACCATTGCAGTAAATATACTACTATGTAAATCACATATTGAATGTAACACTAGTTTTATCTTGATCATCCTAGTGTCTTGTACTTAATTTATGTACTTCTCTTAATTAATATATACTCACTAGTGTTAAAACCTTTCTACAACTTTCATCATGCACCTTCAGCATTTATATCGAATAACGGCACAGTACCAGTTGTGGTGTGGTGTGGGGCATCGGTAGGTAAGGCTATGCAACTACTAAGTGTGGTACGTTGTGTGCAGCTGCAATCAGGGATGTGTACGTTTGGTGTACATGGCCTCAGTTTTGCTGTTGATCTCCACTAAGCATGCAGTACCTGGTCAGGTGGGTGGGGATGTCTCGTAGTACATTTAGACAATTGTTTGTTATTTCTGTCACCTGCTGCTGGATGTCTGTCATTGGTTGTGTTGACTTGGTTGTCCCCATACTTGAATGTGTGTGTGTGTGTGTGTGTCTGTGTGTGTGTGGTGCTGGGGGGGTGGTGGAGTTGAGTTTTCAACCCTAACAGCGAATTTCCTCACACACTAATACGCTGTGAACAACCCTAATTAATGCATTAAATGGAGTTTTTGTCTCTATATATATATATATATATATACCAAGGCTACTATTAGTGTACAGACAAAGGGCACCCTTCCATCCAGTTGAGATGATTGCATTGCATTTGCAGGAATTGCAGCACACATTGGACCAGCAACAGTTTGCTCACAGTCATAATTTCTGATGGGACTTTGTATGTGGTGTAATGCTCCCATTTCACTTCGTTACCATTTGTCAATTTTCTGGACACAAGACAGATGCTTTTTGGGCATGCAAAAAAAATCTGGTGACTCTGTGTGAGTACTGCATGCATGACTGAGTGCAGCATTAATTCTAGGACACTTTGCATGTGGTGTGACGCTCCCATTTCACTTTGTTACCACTTGTCAATTTTCTGGACACAAGACAGATGCATTTTGGGCATGCAGAAAGATCTGGGGACTCTGTGTGAGTACTGCATGCATGACTGAGTGCACCATTAATTCTGGGACACTTTGCATGTGGTGTGATGCTCCCATTTCATTTTGTTACCACTTGTCAATTTTCTGCACATAAAACAAATGCATTTTATGTGTTGTGATTGTGAACACATATTGTCATACTTAAATTATGAATTAAAGCAGCATTGCAAGAATGTGGTGACAATTCTGACCTGTACTTTTTTATGCTATTTTATATTGCCAGCCACTAGTTACCTCCTGACTTGAATGATACCCTTCTTTTCACAGTTTGTGTCTGCTTTACTACTTTTCTTCATGTCTGAGAAGAAAAGGAGCATGCCTTTTAATATTCTTCTGACCAGGTTTTTATCGCTATTTGCAGCTGTTTTTCAATAAATATTGTTCTGCGAGGTCATAAAACACTGCCTGCTGCATAACTGTTAATTTTACAACAGAAATGATATATAACAACTGATGGAGAAAAGCAGCAGAAAACACTGACAAAGACCTGGTCCACACCGTATTAAAAGGAGTGCTCCTTTTGTTATTTCAGACATGAAAAAAAGTAGTAAAGCAGACTTAAATACTGGAAATTATAGTATCTTACAATCAGGATCTAAGTAAAGTGTCAATGTAAAATAACATTAAAAACTATAGGTCAAAATTTTCAACAGATTGTTGCACTACTGCTTTAAAGAGATTCACCAATTACTTAGTTATTATGGTGCTGCATCCAATATATGGGTGCCTTAACTCCAGGGGACTCTTTCTTGCTCCACATGTCCTTATGTAGTGTAACACTTTTCTGGCAAACATGCCCATAATTGCATTAAAGTGGGTCATTGAGGACTTCCTGTTCTGAAGAGCCACCCAGGTTCTGCCCCCCGTGCTCAGTAACATTATGATGTGATGCCAGGGAGAGCGTGGGGCGTGCTCCATTATACTGAATGTCCGGCAGTTTTCCAAATGTTTCTTTAGGCTATAATAGTCAATTTGTGGTGAAACGTGGGCACATTTCCACTAACAAGGCTCTTGTTACTGGAAATGTGCCCATATTCACCACAAACTGACCATATTATATAATGAACTGTTGGAAACTTGCACGGACATTCATATATAAGGAGCTTTTGCCTGTGCTCTCCCTGGTATCACATCATAATATTGTTGAGCGTGGAGGGCGGAACTTGGGCAGCTCTTCAGAACGGGAAGTCCTCCATGACCCGTTTTAATTAAATTATGGGCATTTTCACCAGAAATGTATTGCACTATGTAAGAACATGTGGAGCAAGAAAGATTCCCCTGAAAGTGAGTCGCCTATATATCGGGCGCAATGTTGTAAGTTGATGATCTCTTTAATGTCTATTTCACAAACAAAATATTTATGGAGCCTCAGTAATGTTTATTTTGTGTCTGGGCTGCTGATCTGAACTGTTTCGCAAAAAGCATGACTGAGCTGTGCAAGTATATTGTGCTAAACTGCATGTGTGCTGTCAGTGTTCTTTTCTGTGTGTGCATACATTGTCCAGCTTCATGCAAATATATATATATATATATATATATATATATATATATATGGGGTGACTTGTTGCAGTATCTCAACAATAAAGATAACAAAGAATACATGACGTATATTTTATTTGTACCATCAACACCAGCGGAGTAAGTGATATGATATTTTTTCACAGGTATGGGGTCACTGTACATGTGCACCTCAGTCACTCACAATGCACACATGACTTACCAGAGATCATAGCACAAAAACACACATGTTCTCCTAAAAGTCATGTGTGCAGTATGTGACTGTGGTGCACTCTGGCCAGACACCTCTGAAAAAGTTTTGTATCACTTAGTCCGCTGATGATGATGGTGACAATAAAATATACGTTATTCTGCTTGCTATTCTTTCTACCATAAACACTACAACAAGTCAGCAATATATGTTTGCAAGGAGCTGCACAATGTCTGATGTCTCACACACACACACACACACACACACACACACACACACACGAAACAACACTGACTGCACACATGAAATTTAACACATCATACCTGCACTGCTCACACCAGCTTTTCCACTAACACTCCGCAACAGAAAATAAACATTACTGAGGCACTGCATTATAACAAAAGTGCAAGTGTCTATTATTAAACATAAAAAAATCACAAAACACTACAGCACAGCACTGGGGGGGGCGTCCAGAAAAAAATACATTAATTGGGGATTCCATGGTGTTCCAGCAGCAGGTGGAGCATTGACCGTCTCTGCAGCTGCTGTTACTGGAACTGCTCCACCTGCTGCTGCACAGCACTCACCCTCTCATTGCTTTCCTCAAGGGCTGCCCATACCAGTGCAATGTCTGCCTGCATTGCGGACACTGTGGCGGGGTCCACTGCAGCAGGAAAGCCAGGTGGTGGTGGTGAAGATGGTGCTGGTGGCTGTGGTGGTGGTGGTGGAGCAACTTCTGCTGTCACCCTCCTCCTGCTGCAACAGTGAGGCATAACACCCCCTACACCCTCTGCCACTGCCACAGAAGGGCCAGCAGGTGGACACCTGGCCCCTTTGGTGGCAGCCTGCAATTCCACCTTGTGGTGGTTTGCCATGTGTGTGCACTAGCAACCAGTGCCCAAATGTGTCCCCCAGGAGCCATGATGCACCTGCACACCACATAAACTGCAAACCACAATGGTGCTTCCCCCCACACTGACACACTTGGGAGCTGCGGGGGGGCCAGTCACAGGAGGGACAGATGTACTGCCAGCAGCACTGTCATTCACCTGGGGCTCCACCTGCAGCTGTGGAGGTGGTGGAGGGGGTGCTGCTGGGGCCCCTGCAGCTGCTACTGGTGGTGGTGGTGGCAGACTAGGTGGATGTGTCACCGCTGCCAGTGACACTGGTGGTGCTGCTGCTGCTTTCAGAAGGGAAGATGCAACACCAAATAGTTGGCAGTGGTCCAATGACACCAGACCACCCCCACGCATGCGCACTCCCCTCTGCCCATGCTCACGGGCCACAGAGTCTCCTCCTGGGTCCATCACACACAACTAAGTCCCTTTCTGACTGATGCCTCAAAAGACGGTTTCACATGCACTCACAGCCTCACACACATGCACACACACAGTCACACACACAAGCAAAACAAAACATAAAAAAACAAATCTGTAGCAAAAAAAGAACTGAAAAAACACACTACAAAAAAAACTAAAGACGTATCATTTAAAAAAGCTGTTTTTTTGTCAATTTGCAAGATACCAGCAAACTCTCCTCTACACCCAAAATGATATCTCCTTCTACCACTGCAAAGGAGAAAGTGAAATTAAGTGCTTTTATGACTCATTTCCTTCCCGCCTGGCTAAAGCATGTGACTTACAGTACTGTAAGCCATGTGATGTGTGGGTGCCTACCTGTATTGTTGTCACTTTGCCTTCAATCAATCAATCAATCAATCAAAATCTTTATTTATTCAGGTGAACATCATTGAGCAAAGCTCATTTACAAGATGGACCTGAGTGGTCATACAAATGAGGATACAAGTATTATTACATAGACAAGAATAGCATAAATAGCAATACAATTGCATGAAATGATTATATACAACAATTTACATATATACAAGGAACAGTAGAACCATTTAGCCTGTAAGGAAAAAGGGGACAGAGGGTATAGCAGGCATAAAATATAAATTATATGGTCTAACTAGTTTTTATGAGAATATAATACGTGATTCGGAAGATAGAAATTGAATTAATATAATGGACGGAAAAAGGAAGGTGTGTCAGATAGGTAGGGGATTAGGCTTTATAAAAGCAATTGCAGATCTCTGGAAAAAGGGCGGAGAACAATCTTTTGAAGGATGCCAGAGGTAGTAGGCTATCTAGCTTCATGGATTTTTGGAGAGAGTTCCATGCAGCTGCTAAGGTATAGCTGAAAGCAGCCCTCCCATACTGGGTGCAGGCATTGGGGACCTTTAATATGATGAGTTTACTGATCCTAAGGTGTATGCCTAGTTGTAATTTGGGTAAAGCAATCAGTGATATAGGTCGATGTTTGCCTGTTAACGCTTTGAATATCCAGATAACAGCATTCCTATTTCTTCTGTGTTGCAATGATGTCCAGTTGACTGCCATATAAAGGGAGCAATGATGGGTGCTGGAGGAAGGTCAGTAATAAATCTTATGGACCTGTGATACAGGGTGTCCAGTTTATATAGAGATGCGTGAACAATGGCAGTAGAGAAAATCAGCATAATCAATAAGGGATAGGAATGAGGCCTGAATTAACCTTTTTGGAATCACTGTTTAGGTAATGTTTTATTCTAAAAAATAGCCCAAGCCTCTGTCTTAGCTTTTTAAGTAGCTCTTCAATATGGACAGAATAGTCAAGCCTGTTATCTATCCAGACTCCAAGGTATTTGAAGTTATCAACAAATTCAAGTTTCTCTCCAAGTAAGGTGGATAAATGTAGGGCGGTGGATGCTGGGGCAGTGGTAGTGCAACTCTTTGTGGCAAAGAACATAGCTTTTGTTTTTGCATTTAAGTAGTTTTTGTCAAGTAGATTGTGCTGCAGAATGGAGAATTCGGATTGTAACAGTTCACAGGCTTTGGAAGGTGAGGATTGCTGACATATAATACAGTATCATCAGCAAACAGATGAATGTTAGATTGAGTGAGGTTGGCATCAATATTGTTTATATAAATAGCAAAGAGGATAGGCCAAGAATAGAGCCTTGTGAGTAAGCCCTTAGCAGTGGTTTTGAGGTGGATAGGTAATTTCCATTTTAACCAGTTGTGACCTATCTGAAAGGTAATCCTTAAACCAGTTGGTGATAGGGAATCCAGGCCTATTGAGTTAAGGGAGGTGATTAATAAGTCATGATCCACTGTGTCAAGGCTTTACTCAAATCCAGAAACACAGCACAGGTAAAATTTTTCTTGTCCAAGGTAGTCTGCCAATCGTTGGTTACCTTGGCTAAGGCAGTAATGGTGCTATGCTTTGATCTAAATCCAGATTGTGCAGAATTTAGAAGGTTGTTGTTATCCAGATAGTCCCTTAACTGAGAGTTTACTAGTTTTTCGAGCATCTTAGATAGTACTGGTAGGATGGAGATAGGTCTGTAATTGTTGAGATCCCTAGTATCACCAGATTTGAGTAATGGAACTACTTGAGCTGTTTTCCAAGTAGATGGAATAGATCCAGTAGTTAGGGAAGATTGAAGAGATGAGTGGGGGGCAGATAAGACATGTGAAGCAATTTTCAGGAAATAGGGATCCAGTGAGTCTGCACCTGCACTCTTAGTGGTGTCTAATTTAAAGAGGAGATCTTCCACTTCTTTCACGGATATTGGGATGAAGGAAAAAGTTGAAGTGGCCATTTGTCCCACAGTAGTTTGCAGGTTCAAGGAAGATCTCAGGATATTTGCAGGTGATGAGTCAAATGCTAGGCCAGCTGTGGTGAAGTGAACATTGAAGGTATTTAAGATTTCTTGTTTACCTGTAATTTCTGTATCATTTAGTAGCAGTTTGGAGGTTAAGGCAGGAGTAGAATTTTGGCCCAGAAGTCCTTTAATTGTACCCCAGAGTCTGGATGGGTTATTGTAGGAGGCATCCAATTCAGCTGTATAGTAGGCAGTTTTGGCAGTTCTTATTTTTTTGTACATGAATTCCTTGCTTTTCTGAAATTTAGCCAATCTCTGGTGTCCTTTGTTTTCTTGCCTTTTCCACAGTTTGTCTCTCGTTCTCAAGGCTGCTTTAAGCTCAGAGAGGTGAACCAAGGGCAGGATTTTACCTTAGTTCTGATACTGGTGATAGGTGCATGAATATTGAGAGCATTGTTGATAATATCCTTTAAAGTCTGGAGAGCTGTTTCAACAGAGGTTGTAAGATAGACATCTTGCCAATATATTGTAGTACTCAGGTCATGGAGGTAACCTGAGATATTGAAATTCTTTTTTGACCTTTTGAGGACAAATTCTGCAGGATTTGGTGGTTTGAATGTGGATCTTATGCCAGCTATAGGGTAATGGTCACTCACATCACTCGGCAGTACTCCTGCATGTGAATATAAGTGAGGCTTGTTTACCAACATAATATCCAGGAGTGAGCTGTTGCTGGAATTTCTTAGGTTGATCCTAGTTGGGTCTTTAATTAGCTGTGTGAATCCATAGGTGTCACCAAAGGTTATCAAAGGTGCAGATACATTAGACAGCCAGTTTAAATTCAAGTCACCAAGGATAATGGTATCTTCAGGGCCTAGGTTGAGAATTGACCCTAGGTGAGAAAGCAGTTTAAGGCCTGCAGAGGGGCCTATAGCATCCAATCAGTTTAAATGAAGACGAATTAGGAAGGGATATTTTGATTGATAAACATTCAAATTCATTTGGCTCGGATGTGTTGATGAGCAAGTTGCAGAGATGGTGTCCTTAATGTATATGCCACCCACCACCCTGGAAGGGCGATCTGCTCTGAAGAGCTGGTAATTGGGAAGGTTTACAACACTGTCTTTTGTTGTAGGCCTGAGCCAAGATTCAGAGATGACCAGGAAATCTGGAAGAGTATATGCCACCCAAGCCTGTATTAAGATGAACTTCTTTAGGAGGCTGCAAGCATTGAAGTGTATGAAGCTTAGGCCTTTTATGGAGGTCAGATCAGCAGGGGGAAGATAAACTTACAATGGGGCCAGGATTAATCTCAATGGTGCCAATGCAGAAAAGGAGGTAGAAGATTAATTTGAGTAGGGCACCAAGGGATAGGGATAGAGAGTGATCAGAGCATTTCCTCTTAGTCCTAGATGCCCACTGTGTAGTGGGAGATGGTCCTGTTATATAGGTGTGTCTTTTATCATAACATAGGAGTCTGATGGACAGGCATAGTGGGTTATTATAAAGCCAGGATACATGTAAGGGGCTAGGGGAGTGCTGGATTGTTAGAGAGGCTTTATGTGGGATACCCCAGGGGTTGCAGTGTAAGAGTGGTTCAAAGTGAATAAGGAATAGATGGTTGCACATTGTGGATGGCAGTGGAGAGCAGAACATACTCATTAACTTATTCATCATGACAGGGGGTATAATATGATTATCATAATGGATTGGGGGAGATGAGAGGCTAAGAAGCAAAAGGAAACAAGTTAGCATTGTGCAGGGTAGGTATGGGTTAATAAAGAAGGGAAATAGATGTGGGCGTGGATTAGAGAAATGGCGGGAAAGAGTGTATAAATACAATCAACCAAGAGGGGGGAGGAGGGGCGGGCAAAATTTTGCGGCTTTGCCCGTACCTTTCACACTGCTTCTCCCGGCCTCCTGGATCTCTGTTCGGCTGGAGGTCGCTGCCGGCCCGCTGGCGGGCTCGGAGCCCCTTCTGTGGCTGGAGCTGGAGGGCTGTGCTGGCTTTCACACTGCTTCTGCCTTACTTTGCCTTAAGGTGGAATGGCAACGTGAAGTCATAATGGGAAGGCGAAGTGAATACTTTCCAATGGCCACTTCACGTAGAGTTATGATAACGCAAAGTGGCCACTTCACGTCCACTTCACAGGCGGATTTTAAATTCACTGCATCTCTAGTTTGCAGGTTCAAGAGCAGATACAAAATTTGAAAAAGCTCTGTAGACGCCCCCTCACAGACAGCACTCACTCCAGTCGAGCTTGAGGAGAAGTGATTATCTGGCTGAGAATGCCACTCATGCTCCTAAATACTTTTAATCAGGTGATCAATATAATCAGAATAAAAGATAGAGTATAAATACAATGAAATATAAAATATGTCTAAGCAACCTATACAAACTGTCTACTCCACTGGTACACAGTGAGACACATGTCCCACTCAAGCCACCATGAACAAAACCAGCTTCCAATGTCAAACTGCAAAAAAAAAAAAAAAAAGTTAAAAATTCACTCGGAGTCATATAACCAAATAAAACTAATGGTTGAAGGATAAGGGAGAAAGTAGCAATTAACCAGAATCACAGCAGTGTCTATCAGAAGTAGCTACTAGTTGTCAGGTAGTCTGATTTTGTCATAGAGACAAGGGGTCATCCTCTTCAGATAAAGGGAAAGAAGTTTTGTTCCAATACTCGAAAGTACTTGTTCACTAATAGGATAGTAAAACTATGGAATTAACTTCTGCTTGATGTGATTTTAGCAAATAGCAAAGCTAGTTTTAAGCATAAAGAGGATATCATTATTATTATGTCATTATTATGTCAGGGAGATCTTTAAGGTATTCTTCATAAGAATGAAGCACTTATGTGATAATGCCTACCTGCTTCTACATCTGCCTTAGTATGAACCAACTGCATGAGGTAGAGAGAGGGGGGGAAATAAATATAGTCTGCTCACATCTTTGGTCAGTGTCTGCAGCATTCTCCCTCTGCAGGGATTACTGAATCTCCGACAGAGAGCAGCGGACTCTCCCACTGAACAGACTCCCGGCTGCTCTGTCAGGAGTATGGAGACACAGACAATCTGCAGAAAATGACCTGAGTGGCACAAGTTAGTCTGGAAAGAGTTTGATGTGCTTCTATCCAGGTAATGGTGGCATACCTGTTTTAAAGTAAACAGGCATTTGTCTATGCCGAATGTTTGCTTGCAGGTATTGCCATTGGTAGTGCAGGAGTTAGAGAGATGTATAATAGGAATGACAGTGAAGTATTGAAGTAACACCGACCCAAATCCCCACCCTGCAGAGACTTGCAGGTGTTGGGGGTGTGCTTTTGGATCATCGGTCATAACACTCATGCCATTCCATCTCACCCCACCCTGCAGACACAGACAGTTGTTGCAGTGCTCCTTGAGGGCTTTGGCCCTTATGCTCACCCCATTCCAGAAGGAAATAGGCTGAGATGGGTGCAGTTTAGGAGAATGGGATGAACGCTAGAGCAGAATACCCCAAGGCACACTTTGATGCCTGTCAGTGGCTGCTGGGTGGGGGTGAGGGTGAAAAGGGGGGAGCATTACGGCCGACAACCCCAAGTCACCCCCCGATGCCTATCAGTCTGTACAGGGTGGGCTTTATGGTTGGAAACCCTAACACCCTAGGCGTTTGGTGGTATTTTTTCTCCACATTTTCAACATCGGCTTTTTGAGACTCCATCTCATGAACAGTGGCAGTATCATTTAATTACTCAATCCAAAAAGGTAATTTCACACAGCGAGTGTGCCATTCAGTGCCAAAGGTGCGAAAACACATTTTGGGCATGATGTGAAAAATGACAGCTGTACCATTCATGAGGAGGTGTGAAGTAATCGCAATGTTGAAAATCTGGAGTGAAAATATGAAAAAGTGACAAAGTTACAAGTGTGCATAGAAACTGTGCAACGCACACTCATAACGCAGTCATTTTTTGGAATGTTTTCACCAAATTTTCAATATGGCCTTTTTGGGACTTCCCCTCATGAACAGTGGCACTGGGATTTCATTAATCTGTCCTGAAAGTTGATTTTGTGCAGTGACCATGCCATTCTGCACCACAGGTACAAAAACACATTTCGGGAAGGTTACAAAAAATGACATCTGTGCTGCTCATAAGGTGGGTGGAAAAAAAAGGCAATGTTGGAAATTTAGAGTGAAAATGTTAAAAACCAATGAAGTTATGAGCTTGAGTGCAAACTGCTCAATGCATGCTTGTAACACAGTCATTTTTTGGATTTTTTTTCGCCAAATTTGCAACAAGGGCTTTTTGGAACCCCACCTCATGAACAGTGGCAAGGCAAGGCAAGGCAATTTTATTCATAAGGCACCCAATCTCAGAGGCTTTGAGCACCGAACATGAATAAAATATACAACGATAAACTGAAACATATAATGAAACTTCATTAAAACCATAATGAAATTAATAGCACTGTCATTTCATTAATTGGTCCTGAACGGTGATTCTGTGCAGTGACCATGAAATCAACATTTGGGACCGAGAAACAAAATGACAGTGACAGTGTTCACGAGTACCCAAGAACCCCATGTTGAAAATTTGGGACCAAAACTCCAAAAATTGGCTGAAATATCAACCTAAATTGAAACCCCCCATTGATTGCCATTATAGGGTTTACCGTAATTTCTTCAGTTCCTAGTAGGTCTTTGTAGAGTGCAGAAGTGTTCCCGGTCCACAGAAGATCACTGGTACTGACCTCTGGAGGTAAGTATGGGTGAGGGGTGTGTGTGTGGGGATGTGGGGTGTGCAGAGGGGAGGGTGCGGATTGGGGAGGTGAGCAGTGGGAATGATGTGGGACTGTTTTCTTTTTTTTTTGAGGTTTAAAAAAAACATGACATGAGACTGTTTTCTTTTTTACAGGTGAAATATTACAAAATGGATTTCGGCACACTGGGGTGGGCTCCCAGTGTGTCAGAGTGCTGGAGGGGGCATCAATGCTGACCTGGGGATTAGGCACCCCGAGGTTGGTTGAGAACATAGTGGCGTGGAGGGGGCCATGCATCCAACACGAGGAGTGGGCATCCTGGTGTCAGAAATATCAAAGACATTTTTTATGGCACACTGGTGTGGGCTCCCAGTGTGCCACATTAATGAGGGGGAGGGGGGATACATGCTGACACGGGGATTGAGCATCCCGATGTTGGCAGGGGATGAAGAATGGAGGGTGCAGGGTGGGCAGCAGCAGTGGAAGGGAGCTAATTTGTTGTCCTGCTGTGTGATTGGTTGGGAGGGGGGAGCTGCTACTGCAATGACAAAACTGCCCCTGATTGTAGGTGAAGATTTCTTTCAAGTGCAGTGCTTGTTCTGAAACTGCCGTCATCATCAGTAGCTTCAGCATTAATTGGTGGCAGACCGACATGCCCATTAAAGTGTTTACTGGATTGGCCACAACACTGCCACACCTCTAGAATGCTCTACTACCCCAAAATGTTTCTTGCACGCTGTGTGCAAAAGCAAACATAAAAAGCACTTCTCATCAAACTTATGCTGATACTGAAGCTCTCAGCAACAGTGTGCAGTCACTCCCAGCCCCTCTCTCCCAACAAAGGACTATCCACTTCTTTGATTATTTGCCACACTGTGTATCCACTTCTCTTATCTCTTGCACTGTTCCAATTTCATGGGGATTCCCTTGATTATTTGCCACCCTCTCTTTCTACCACCTCCACTGTATTGTCATGCACTAGTTGTAGATTTCCCTATGTTGTAAATCCTCTTTCATCCTCCAAGCTCATGCCACTTCCACATCACTGCTAATAAGTACCATGATCACAATTCTCCCATTTTGTTTTATTATGGTCTATTTTTAATCATTGTTATTAATTTCATCAATTCTTGTAGGATCCTGTGTGCTAAAACTCTGTTTTTTAAATCAGTGTGTTTATTCCTGAAGTGTGTATTGCCTTTTGTTATATGCTAACTTTGGTGTTTGATGTTTGGCATTTTTCAAAGCCAGTATCAAGCTGGTATAGATTCAGCACAACTATAATGTACTGCACAGAAATAAAATAAAATATACAAGTAAAAGGCTGCATTTTATATATTTTTCTTGCTGTGGTTCAGTATAAAATTTGGTATAATGGCATGGCATGGTGTCATGGTTGCTGTTAGTGACATCTTCAGCATGGCAAAAATGGAATCCACTAAACAGAACCAGCTTGCTTTGGATCCTACATAGAAGGCTCAAATTGCAGTGTGCTGGTGAGAACCCAGTGCTAGCAAGTAGGATGTTGCTAGACATTTAAACACTCTTTGACATAGAACAATACTGTGCCATACAATCAGAGACAGTCTGGCAAGACACAAACAGCAGACTGGGCATAAAGATTAGACAGGTGTGAGAAAAGTAAACAATTTACTAATACTTGTCGATGTTGAGGAAGCCTTATTTTTATTGTTCTCCAGCGCAAGGGCTCAGAATATACCAGCGATGGTTGAGCTCCTCACTCATAAAGCAAAGTACTCTGGAGCACAGCTAAATGTGACTGGGTTTTCATATTCAAAAGGAGTTGTTACAAAAATGTAAAACTGCAGCAACATTGTCAATGGGATATCCTAACCTGGAATGAAACTCAAATACAATATGTCTGGGTGCTCGACTGGCAAATTTATTTGCATGCAACTATTTACATCCAAAACTGGTTTTCTTTCAACACCATATATCAACATATTTACATATAACCTTTGCAACCCAACTTTCCTTTCCATTCAAATATAATTTTCACTAAGCTTTGTCTTCTCGGGCCCAGCTGTGTAACCCAGTGCCCTAAATGCCTTCCCCAATCTGTCAACCTCTGCTCTTCTTGCTGGCTCAGTTGGCACACCTGATGCTCCCTCTGTTCCTCTCTATCCAGCTGGAATATCTTCTGGAGGTTCCCAACCTGCCTGGGTTTTGACCCAGTTGGGCCTGCCACTAGCGACCCTCTTCCAACCCTTGTGCCTCCCCTTTTCACCTTACTTCCTTTATCATTGTCCTCTGCTGGCAACCAGAGTACCTGCCCAGCCTGTTGCTCTCTGTCAGCAACCCAAATGCTACCATCGGCCTCCTCAGGGCAGTTGTCTTCTTTTGGCAACCCATGCCTAAATCAATCCCAATTTCTCTCCCCCCCCCCATAACCCCAACACTAGCCACTGAAGGGGAGGTCTGGTGGGAATCACAAGAATGTCAGCAGACAAGTAACAGGGCACTGGCTGCAACTCCACTCATCCCCTCAGTGGCCACTTGAAGTTTTACCTACTGCCAATCCCTGAGCACCCAATCCCCTGAAAGACTTCTCAACCCCGGCCCTTCTTGCTCTATCCCCCACCTTACCTCTCTCTCCCTCTCCCTTCACTATCCCCACCCCCTACTTCCTGACTAGGATGCCTCTGACAATCTGGGTCACCCTGGATTGGCAACCCTCTTTTGAAATGGGATACACTAACCTGGAATGAAACTCAAATACAATATGTCTGGGTGCTGGATTGGCAAATTTATTTGCATGTAATTATTTACATCCAAAACTGGTTTTCTTTCAACACCATATATCAACATATTTACATATAACTTTTGCAATCCAACTTTCCCTTCCATACAAATATAATTTTCACTGAGCTTTGTCTTCTCAGGACCAGGTGTGTAACCCGGTGCCCTAAACACCTTCCCCAATCTGTCAGCCTCTGTTCTTCTTGGTGGATCAGTTGTCACACCTGATGCCCCCCATGATCATCTCCATTCTGCTGGAATTTCTTCCGGAGGTACCCAACCCACTTGGGTGTTGACCCAGGCCAGGCCTGGCACCAGTGCCCCCCAACCCTTGTGCCCCCCCATTCACCTTTCTTCCACTAATGCACCTCCAGCTCTGTGCTGGAAGGTGCACTTCCCCCTATCCTTCCTCTCTCTCCAATTCCCATTATTCAATATCCTCATCAAACCTGTTTGTGAACAATGTGGCACCCACCTCGGAAAGGTGCTGCCCATCTTGCCTATAATCCCAGGGCTATCATATGCAATAGCATGCTCTATGTAAATCTCCTCAGTGGCCCTGGTGAAGGCTGCCATCCATCTGTTCAACCTCTTCATTGCTCTCTCCACCCCTTTGACATCCCTTGCTTGCCTCCACACTCATCGAGGATGATCTACGAGCATGCCACCTTGACCCCGAGCCACTAGATTTTTAGAATACCTATGTCCCTTTTTATTTCTAACAATAAGTCCACCTATGGTCATTCCCACTAATCATCCCCCTCCAAAAAATGTATAATTAACAAGTCTGGTCTTGGGACTCTGATCTTTAGATCCCCCAAGAGTGGCAGTAACTGCCCTTATCGCATGCCCTGGATGGCTTTTCAGTAGAGCCAGACGGAATCCACTGCCCTATGTAGCTGTCTCCCATAGGGCATGTGGACTGCTCTCTTTTTGACCCCAAAAATGAAGGAATGCCCCCTAATCCAGACCATCGTCCTGCGCCCTGCACCTGAAACAAAAGAATAGAATACCATGAACTACATATTCTCTTATATATTTCACATAACAGGTCAATTTCCATCTCCCCTTCTCCTTGATCCCCTCCTCTGAGACCCCCAGTGCTACTGCCTCTGATGCAACCCCCAATGCAGAATGAGTGACAAGAAAATCTACTGACATCTTCTCCAAAAATTGCCATGCCTTTTTTGATCACTACTGAGATCTGGTAGGCTATGCTATTCCGAAGAGACAAATACAGCATCATTTATACCTTTTGAGGGAACTGTTTGAAGCTAGTACTGTACTAGATATAATATTTCAGGGTTTGTGGTAGCTTTAGGTCAGGCTAAAGCTTTTTACAAAGTGTACCATAATTATCTTTTTCCCCTTTTATTGCATTATGGTATTCCCAAACCTTTTGTATATTGGATTTCCTTGTTATATACTAATACTACTATCATCTCTACTGTTAAGGACTTTTTGGAACTGATGTCACTCTCACTGTTGGTGTTAGACAAGGATGTCCTTTAAGCCCTCTTTTATATTCCTTTGTTTTGGACCCTGTGATCAGACAAATACATTGGGACAGGAGTATTATTGGTTTGGCCCCCTCCCCTTTTTTGCCATTTGAAAAGATTACTGCTTATGCTGATGATATTATATTAATGTTCAGGATGTTTCCTCCTTGACAAAGGCTTTGAAAGTTTTTTCAAATTTTTGCTCTTTTTCTGGAGCTGTGCTTAATGTAGGAAAAAGTTTTATTTTTTCCTTAGATCATGCACAACCTATCTCCTTAACTATGGTAGGGATTCCTGTAGTTTCTACCCCTCACAAAATTTTGGGAATTTAATTTGGTCCGGGAGATTTAGTTACTTATAATTGGGATAGGCAGTTACAATTATGGGAAGACAAGGTTGATAGATGGAAATGTTGGAAATTTGGGAAGAAGAAATGGGGGCTGATTGTTAAACAGTTCTTGCTTCCAGTATTTTTATTTTTAAGTTATGTATTCCCTCCTCCAGTGCATTTCGAAACTAGAATCCTTAGTCTTTTTTTTCAAATGCTCTTGGGCAATAGATTGAATCCGGTAAAGAGGGACATTACTTATTTACCTATTAATAAAAGAGGGGTACATATGATTAATCCTATTGTTTTTTACCATTCCCTGTTTTTTTTTAGTTCCTTTAATTATTTCTTGACTTCTGCTACCTTATCATGGCAGTTATGGTCCCAGTTTCTTTGGTCTTGGTATTTTGTAAAATGGACTTTATTGCCCCCTAAAATTCTATCCTCTGACTCTTTGCCTACTTGTGGACTATCATCTATTAAAAAAATGCAACAATGGAAAGTTTCTTTCCCAAAATTGATGTCTTTACATAAAAACTCTTTCTATTCATTTACTCTTTATGATGTTCAAAAAATTATTCTACTATTTCCAGAATGCATACCTACTAAAATAATATTTGCCTTGCATAAATTGATGGATTTCAGGATCCCTTCTCATATCTGGGATATTGTATGGATTTTGATTCAGGGAAGATTGGGTGTTAGGGGAAATTTAAAGTATAAACCCCAAACTGAGAGATTTTGTCCCAGACTTAGGCGTCTTGATATAGAGGAGAGTATGCATCACTTTTTTATTAGTTGTCCTCATAGTCAGTTATTTTGGCAGGATGCAGCTTCAGATTGGAATTTACCTTTTCTGACTCGTATCTCTTATCAAACCATTGTTTTAGGTGATTATACTGGGGTATGGAAGTCCTACCATAAAAGTACCTTAAATGTTTTTTTTTATATGTACAATATTTTTTATGGCAGGCACGCTGTCAGTTTGTATTGCAGCAGCAAGTTTTGAATACTACCATTATTTCACAAATTGAAGCTTGTTATTTGTTAAAGAAAGTGATGCTTGTAGATTTCCAAAAGAAAGTGGATAATTTATGGAAACGTTTTTTCTTCTAATTCATGTATATACTGTTTTTTGTTCTGCTATTTTGTACAGACATTTCTCTTTGTATCTATGAGTATTTATGATGTGTTTTTGTTTTCCTTGTGATGTTATGATTCTTTTTCAATAAACTTCCCCTACTCTTTTCCATAAGTGCCATGAGATCTTTAACATCCACCTGAACTACCACCAATCCAGGCAGATGGGACCTCGGTTTAACGTCTCATCCGAAAGATGGCATCTCAGAAGTGCAGCACCCCTTTCATGCTGCACTACAGTGTCAGTATTGGGATATTAACCCAAGTGCCAGATGTGGGAACTGAACCCACAGCCCTCTGATCTCTCAGCCTCAGAGGCAAGTGTGCTACCTACTGAGCCACTGACACTGATACTGATTTACATGCCTTATCCAATGCTGTATGTTTATCATCTCTGTAATTACACTCTTATCAGTCATATATAATTGTATGCACACCTGCTCCTTGGAAAGATGAAGACCATACTCGAGGAATGGTGGGAAATTGACCCCCTTGTGATTACTTTGCTTAACTAGTTATGGCACGAGTATTGTAATAGACTTCTTTTATTACTTCTACTTGTTGTTACTTTCTTTGTCCAGCATACCATGCAAAGAATTTAAGGTGTAATCTTTTCACATATAACAACTCTATATCCATCTTTGCTAGCCATGCTCCATCCACTGCCCTTATCAGCTCAATGGCTTGATCCAGAGTGGTGTAGAGCAGCACCCTCTCCCCTTCGTGAATGCCATCATTCACCAATCCCCTTTTGGGGTAGGATACATAGATACATAGATACATAGACAGTGTTGGTAGATAAGGGCCTATGGCCCACCCAGTCTGCCCATTTAAGTCTGTAAGTTCAATTTATGTTTTCCAACAAGTCTGTTGCCCCTTACCCCTGACCTCCAGAATTCCTTTATGTCTATCCCATGCATTCTTAAATCCCGTGATTGTTTCAGCCCCCACCACTTCCTCTGGCAGGGTGTTCCACTTGTCCACCACCCGTTCTGTGAAGAAATTCTTCCTCACGTTTCCTCAGAATCGTTCTCCCTCCAACTTCATCCCATGCCCTCTAGTAATGGAACATCTTTTTCACTTAAAAATAGTGCATTCCTGCACCCTGTTCCTCCCTGTAAGATACTTGTATGTCTCTATCATATCCCCTCTCTCCCTCCTCTCCTCCAGGGAGTACATGTTCAGTGCCTTCAACCTGTCCTCATAGGACTTGTGATGCAGTCCATGCACCATCTTTGTTGCCCACCTCTAAACCTTCTCTACCAAATGTCCTTACGTAGGTAAGGTCTCCAGAACTGTACAGTGTACTCCAGGTGCGGCCTCACTAGTGTCTTGTATAGTGGAATTATGACCTCCCTTTTCCTGCTGGTGATGCCCCTGCCTATGCATCCCAGCATCCTATTTGCTTTACCTGCTGCCTTGTCACACTGTTTCCCTGACTTGAGGTCATCAGAGATGATAACCCCAAGATCTCTTTCCTGCTTGGTGCATGCTATATCCTCACCCCAACTGATATATTGTGCCAGGGTTTTTGTGCCCCATATGCATTATCTTGCACTTCCTTGCATTGAATTTCAACTGCTAAACCCTGACCATTCTTCAAGTTTCTGCAGGTCCCTTCTCATTCTGTCTACACCTCTGGTGTGTCTACTCTGTTACAGGCTTTGTGTCATCAGCGAAGACAGTGAAAATTCTGCCTTCTAGGCCCTGCATAATGTCACTGATGAAGATATTGAATAGTACCAGTCCCAGCACTGATCCCTGTGGTACCCCACTGGTCACTCTTCCCTCTGTGGAGTGACAGCCATTTACCACCACCCTCTGTGTCCTGCTGCCCAGCCAGTTTCCTACCCACCACACTACTGTCCTGCCCACACCCATATTCCCCAGTTTGTGCAATAGTCTTCTATGTGGCACAGTGTCAAAGGCCTTGCTGAAGTCCAGATAGGCCATGTCCACTGCCCTCCCCTGATCCACCTCCCTAGTCACCCAGTCAAAAAATTCAATGAGGTTGGTCTGACATGACCTTCCCCTGGTGAAACCATGCTGCCTTGGGTCCTGTAGTCCATTGACAACCAGATGTTCCACCAATATCTCCTTCAGTAGTGCTTCCATGATTTTCCCCACTACCAAGGTGAGGCTGACTGGTCTGTAGTTCCCCGCTTCCTCTTTGTTCCCACTTTTGTATAAGGGGACTTCATCTGCTATCCTCCAGTCTTTGGGTACCTCCCCTGTTTCTAGTGATTGGCCAAACAGGATAGAAAGAGGTTCAGCCACCACTCTCTTAGTTCTTTAAGGACCCTGGGGTGCACCCCATCTGGCCCCATTGCTTTATCAACTCTTATTACTTCCAGTTCCTTCAGGACCCTTTCTCATGTAAAGGGACTTGTGTCCATTCTGCACCATTCTCACCCTTGTACTCCGTTCAGACCAATTACCCTCCTCTTCCTCAGTAAAGACTGAGCAGAAATACCTGTTCAATATGTCAGCTTTACTGTTGTCATCTCCACACAGCCCCATCCTCCCCTTCAGTCTCACTATCCCTCCTTTGCCTTTCTTTTTCCTTATGTACCTGTAAAGGTTTTGTCCCCTCTAACCACTGATTTTGCAATGTGTTCTTCTGTCTGAGCTTTGGCTTCCTTACTACCTCCCTGCCTCCCTTTGCTTCTCCTGGTACTTCTCCCTATCCCCTTCTGCCTGTGTCTTTTTGTATTTCCTGAATGCAATCTTTTTGGCTTTCACTTTCTTTGCTACCTCTTTGGAAACCATAATGGTCTCCTCTTCCTTTTCCTCTTGCTAACCTGCTTAATACATAATTCTGTTGCTCTTGTAATCCCCATTTTAAATACTTCCCACTGTTCCTCAACCCCTGATTCCTGCCCCATTCCCCTTAATGCCTCTTTCAAGTATCTCCCCATTTTCCCAAAGTTTGCCCCCCTAAAATCCAAGATATGTATTTTTGTGTGGTTTGGTTCTGCTCTTTCTGTGATTTCAAACCACAGTGACTGGTGATCACTGTTTCCCAGGTGCTCCCCCACTCTTACCCCCATCACACTGTCCCTGTTTGTGAGCACAAGGTCCATTATTGCCTTCTGCCAAGTTGGTTCCATGACCAGTTGCTTGAGGAAGGCACCCTGATAGGAGTCAGGATCAATCTGCTCCTAGTTGATGCTGCTGCTGGGATGCTCCAGTCCACGTCTGGAATATTGAAGTCTCCAACCAGTACTACCTCACCCTTGTCTGCCATCCTCTGGATGGCTAGCATCAGCTCCCTATCTGTTTCTTCCTCCTGGGCTGGTGGTCTATAGACCACACCTGTGCAGATGGCTGGCCCCATTTTCCTTTCCATCTTAACCCACAGTATCTCTCCCCCATTTTGTTCCTCCTGGATCTCTGTGGCCCTTATGTCATTTTTCACATACAGTGCCACTCCTCCTCCCTTCCTGCCTGCCCTGTCTCTTCTGTATATGTTGTAGCCAGGTATGGCTAACTCCAGTTGTGGTTATCATTACACCAGGTTTCAGTGATGGCCACAATGTCCAGTCTGACTGCACCATGACAGCCTCCAGATCTTCCATCTTGTTGCTAAGGCTCCTGGCATTTGCACATGGCTTTCCATGATTTGATCTCCTAGACTGTTTCGCTGTTCTACTCCAGCCCTTCCTTGGTTGTCCTTTATCCCTGGTTCACCTTGCTGTCTGCCCTTCTGCTGAATTTTGCCCCTATTCTGCCTATCCCACCTCCTGGGTGCTAATCTCCATCTTTTGCACACTGCTTTGTGAGACAGCAGCTCCTCTGGTTCACTGGTTCACTGCTAGCTGTGGGGGTGAGCAAGTGGTGCCCTCCTTGCTTGGCCTTCCACCCCCCTGCACCTTTGGTTCAATGCTTGTCAATGTAGCATTTAAACTTATCATTGAGTCTTGATTCCCCTCCAGGATGGATGCAGGCTGTCCGGCTTGAACAAACCTCCATCCCTCCAGGTGGGTCCCCAGTCACCAATGAATCCAAACCCTTTCTCACAGCACCAGTTCTTCAACCATGAGTTAAAATTCCTGGTGTATGCACCCCTATGCTCTCCCTTGCCTCTCACAGGTAGTACTTCTGAGAAAGTGACAGAAGTAGCTACTTGCTTGAGACCTTCCTGAACTTCCTTTGGCTCCCCATTTGCCAGGTCATTAGTACCTAGGTGGATAATGACATCCAGCTCACCCTCCCGTCTTGCCTTCCCAGTGATCCCCAGGATCTTCCTTCCATCCCTCCATGCCGTGGCACCTGGTAAGCACCTCACCTCCCTGTCCTCCCCCTCCTGTGTTCCTAGCTGGATCCCTCTTATGATGGAGTCCCCCACCAGGATTCACTTCCTTCTCCTCTGGGGTCCACTACTCTCCCCACTGAGGTCACCTCCTTGGCTAACCTCCACATCCTTTCCTTCCATTTCTCTGGGTACCTCTATTTGGTTGTCCCCATTTGGCAGTGTGGCATATGAGTTCTTGAGTGGAATAGGATCTGGGATGTGCCTCTGCCTGACTGCTCTAACCCTCCCTGAGCCCACTGTCATCCAAGTACTCCTCTTTCTCTGCATCCTTTGAGGCAGCTGCATTGGACTGAGCGGTCTCTGGATAGGGGTGATGGTACTCCTGACACAGTTTACTTCCGCTCTGAGTCTGGCTACCTCATCCTGCAGTCCAGAGAGATGCATGCAGATAGGGCAGCACCTCAGTGTCCAGAAGATCTGCCCGAATATGGCTGCCCCACAGCCATTGCATTGCACCACTCCCCACATTATACTGCAATTATACTGCTATTCCACTACTTGTCTGCTACTGAAGCTCTCCTAGTTCCCTTTTTATTAATTTACTGTCCTAAAATCCTGCCACTGTTCCTCTATAATATTTGAAAATACATACACTTCTATCTCACCTCTTTATCCTTACCATCAAAAGGTAACTACAATCACAATAATCTACCTTCTACTAATACAGATTCTATCACAGAATCAGAGCACAATGCAAAAACATCTGCTACTTAGCAACAACAAACAGGTGACAACATACCAAGTTGATGTAGCTTTTTTAAAATGGAAAAAAAAATGTAATCATTTAAACCAATAGAAATCAGCAGTTCCAAAAGCACCTTGAACTACAAGAAAGAACACAGTACCACACCTCTGCCACAATAACTAAACAGTTCTAAAACATTAGAGAAAGAAGAGAAAAATCAGAGACTGAGCAAAAAGACACAATGTACTATAAAGTATTAGGCAATAGGTATACTCAGCTGTTTAACAAAGAAAATAAAGTATCTACCAAAACAGCCAGGATACCCACAGGATAGGGTAGGATAGATGGTGTATGAGCCTGTATTCACCCAGTTTCTTCTTGGGCACTAGGCCCAGAGGAGAATTCCTCGGTACTCACTATGGTGGCATCATAAAAGACCCCTCAACTCTTCCCACTGCTATCTTCTTGTCTATTTTCTGCTTCACCAACCAATCCTTACCCCAAGTAGACCCCACATTCTTTGACCACATGTCCACCCTTGGTCCTATGTACTGCAAACTGAAGCCCTTCATGAACACCTCATTGAGCCTTCTCCTTGCTGTGCTATCCTGTTAACCATCCATCTATTCCCACAGAACATCACTTCTGATTGGCATGCGTGCTCTGTTGTACCCCCCTCCACCTCTCATGCCCCTCTCCTAACATCTTTAACTACTTCCCCCTGCCCCAAATGACCCCTACTCTTGTATTGTCTCCACCTTCCAGCCTGTGGCCCTCTTTCTCCCCTTGCCCCACATGAGTTCCCACAAAATGGCTGCCCAGTGAATGGCTGAAACCCCGTCCTTTCTCCCATGTTTCTGTCTCTGGAAACTGGATGTGGGCATGCACATTTTGCACAAACATGCCAGAATTTGCAGTTTGCCCAACTGCAAGTCACCCTGCTGAAACCCCAGCATGTTTTCATTGTTGCCCAGCTGGCCGTCCTTGCCCCATCAAATGGACCTGACCCCTGATTTGTGAGCGTAAGGTCTGCACGCATGGCATCCCCTTAGATGTCCCCATTTTTAGCCATGTACTAGCAGAACCACTCATTCTACACTAGCCACCCATATCCTCCTTTGCTTTGTACACATCTCTAATTGTCACCGAGTAAGTCAGCAATGGGGTCACCAGCTCCAGCTGCTTCTGTAAAAGAATAGCTCCAAAATTTGTAAACCCTGCCAACCATTTGTCAAATGTCTTGCCATTAAAACCCTTGTCCTCTGTGGTCTTACCCACCAGGGCTAATGCCACCGCTATCTCTGACCTACCCACTGACTCCCTCTTTGCATACTTCTTCTCCACCTCCTTATCAACCAGCTTGAACGTGTCGATGTACTCCCTCTTCCATATCTTTTCTTTTATCACCTGTGGCACGAGGTCACCCAAAGTCATCCCTTTGAAACTGCCCACCTGCACCCCATTTCTGTCATTTCCCAATAACACTGCCCCTTGATCCTGAGTACCTTTCCCCTTCAACTCTGCTAGTGTCTTTCCCATTTCTTCAAGCCCTTTATCAAACTGTCCGATATCAAACCCACCAGATAATCTTTGAAACTGACATCCAGCATCAAATTGACCTTATCCTTACCCTCTGGTGCTGCCGTCTCCTCCCCTGTTGCCTTCCTCTGCCTCTTTCCTGCTCTGTCTTTCTCTCCTTTGTCTTCTGGGTCCTTCCTTTTCTTCACTCCAAGCTCCTCATCCTCCATCTTGTAAGCCTTCTGCAACAAGGACTGCAGCTGCCCAATCATGGCTACTGCCTGTTTGGCCAGCCTCTCTGCAGCATTCTCCTTCTTCCCCACACTCTTCTTGGGTGTCATCTGAAACAAACTGCCCATGTCCACCAAAAGATAAAGTTAAAATGCATTAGATCTGAGTTGGGTTTTTTTTTGTCAGTCTACCCCACCTGCAACCTCCCCCCCACCTTGCGGGCTTCCTGGGAAGCTGCCTATATTGCTCCTGGTCTCCCACCTTCTCCCCATATGTTTGCTGTGATACAGCCTTCTCCAACCCTCTTCCCATTAAAATGCCATGGCATGACAGGAGTGTTTAAATCTGAATCCCATTCTCTTATTGCTGACAACAAGAATCAACCCCCCACTCATTAAAGACCCATTCCCACACAGCCTTCTGCATTATATCCTTCGGCCACTGAGCTCACTTCATGTACTTACTAGTTGTTTTATAGGTATCATTCTTTATCATTCATACAGTTTAATAAGTCCTTTTCTTCATTTTTTTTTTAAATTTATGTCTCCTACCTGGGGATCAGATCCGGACCCTTGCCTCAGGCACTGTCCCCAGCCCATTGATATGCCCACTCAGGCTCCATGTTGATTCCGCTCCCCTCCCTCCCCCCACCACATCATGCTTGTGGATGCAAACTGTTGCGGCTATCTCCCATGTGTCATGCATGAGTTCTAAAATGGCAGTTGATGCTGATGGCCACAAAATGGTGGCTCACCACATGGTGGGGCAGCACTGCTTGACCTGCCATTGTGCCTGCCAGAGCACTGGACTGAGCTGAGTGAAATACACTCAAACTTGACTACTTACTGTCCCCCCACGGAATTCTTACCAACATTGCTTTTGTTCTGCCAAAAATTCTGCAAGTTTTGCTTATTGTTCTTTGAAGACTGACAAATAAATCTGAAGGGCAGTCCTTTCCCCACCAACCATTCCCCAGCACTACCCAGGAGCTTGGAACCCCCAACATCAGGACCCCCACACCTCCCTCAATCACAGAACCCCTACCATCCTTCTCCTTCTTCTTCTCTTTTTCTGAAACCCCTTCTATCTACTTTCCCTGCAAAATATGAATACATGCCCCTGGTACTAAACAGGAGTAGCTCTCTACATAAGGGAAGAAATCAATGCAACAGAACTAAAGGGTAAACAAGGAGGAAAGGAGGTACTGTGGGTCATCCTGGAGACAGGAAATGGCACCGCAATCCACACAGGGGTTGTTTGCAGAACCCTTCTAAAGAGGAGGCAATGGACAAGTAAATGACATAAGGAATCCTTAGAATGGCAGAAAAAGGAGAAATATTATTGATGGGGGACCTGAATACACTAGATGTTAACTGGAGCACCTTTACTGCAGCCACATCCAAGAGCAGGGTCATTCTCGATGCTCTACAGGGGGCATGCCTCAGACAGCTAGTGCTGGAACACACTCAGGAGGGAGTAGTCTTTGACCTTGTACTCTCAAATGGGGATATAGAGAGGATCTCAGATTTAGAGGTGGGTAGTCATCAGGGAAGCGACCACCAAACAGTGTGGTTCACAGTCAACACAGCTGTAGAGTCAAGCCATACCAAAGCAGGGGTGTTGGACTTTAGGAGGGCTGACTTTGGCAAAATGGGAGAATGCCTCAGAAAAGCACTAGCAAACAGGCAAGAAGGAGGGCTGGAAGAACAATGGGGAAAAATCAAAACTGCCATCACGGAAGCAGCAAGCCTTTGTGTAAAGCAAATCAACAAAACAAAAAGAAAGAAAAAGCCACTATGGTTCTCAAAAGAGGTGGCACAGAAGGTTAGGGAGAAAAGGATAGCATTCAGGAAATATAAGAAAACACAGAAGGAGCAGGATAGAGAACTATATCAGTTAAAATAGGAGGAGGCAGTGAAGGCAGTTAGAACTGCAAAGGCCCAAACTGAGGAAAAGATAACCAATCCTGTTAAGAAGGGGGATAAAACCTTTTATATGTACATTAGGGAACAAAGAAAGATCAAGGAAGAGATACTGATGCTTAATGAAGTGGAGGAAATGTAGGCAGAGGGTGACAGTGTAAAAGCAGGGATACTGAACGAAGACTTCTGCTCAGCATTCACAAAAGAAGAGGAGGGTGAGTTACTTAAACCAAGTAAGAGAAACACTCTGGATAGAGGGTTGATACCAGTCCATTCACAGAAGAAAGGGTTCTGAAAGAACTCCTAAAAATGAAGGTGGACAAACCAATGGGACCTGACGGGATTCACCCCAGAATTGTAAAAGAACTAAGGGTAGAACTAGTGACAATTGACTACCCTCTTTAACAAATCATGGGAGGATGGCATGTTACCTGAGGACTGGAGGAGGGTGAATGTGATTCCACTTCACAAAAGTCAAAAAAAAGACAGAGGCAGGAAACTACAGACCTGTTAGTTTCACCTAAGTGGTAGGAAAAATGATGGAATCACTTATGAAGGAAAGAATTATTGAGTACCTAGAGGCCAGAGGGGCACAGGACCCAAAGCAGTATGGCTTCACAGCAGGAAGATCATGTCAGATGAACCTAATAGATTTATTTGAGTGGGTGACCAAAGTAGTAGCCCAGGGAGGGGCTGTGGACCTGGTCTATATAGACTTTAGCAAGGCATTTGATTTAGTCCCACACAAAAGATTAATAAATAAGTTAGCCAGTCTTGAAGTGGGTCCCAAGGAGGTAGCCTGGGTAAACAATTGGCTGGACCACAGGACACAGAGGGTAATAGTAAACGGAGTCCACTCTGAAGAAAGGGGGGTTACTAGCAGGGTACAGCTGGGCTCAGTACTGGGACTAGTCCTCTTTAATGTCTTTATGAGTGACATTGCAAAGGGACTGGAAGAAAAAGGATGTCTCTTTGCAGATGACACAAAGATCTGCAACAGGGCTGATACACAAGGTGGGGTGAAAAGTATGAGAATGGACTTGGTAAGGTTGGAGGAATGGTCAAATGAATGGCAGCTTAGATTCAATGCAAAGAAGTGCAAAGAAATGCACCTGGGGAAAAAAATCCAGAGGAAGAGTACACAATGGGGGGTGAGATACTAAAAACAACAAAAATGGAAAGGGACCCAGTGGTAGTCATATCAGACAACCTAAAGGCAAGCAAGCAATGTGAGAAGGCAGTAAGGAGGGCTGGGGGGATACTAGAATGCATAGGGAGAGGCATCACCAGTAGAAAACAGGAAGTTGTTATCCCTCTCTATAGACAGTTGGCAAGAACCCATCTGGAGTACAGTATGCAGTTCTGGAGACCCTATCTCCACAAGGACATAGAGAGGATGGAGGCTGTCCAGAGGAAGGCAACTAAAATGGTGCAGGGTCTGCCCAGAAGACATATGAAAAGAGACTGAAGGAGCTTAATATATATACCCTCCAGGAAAGGAGAGAGAGGAGGGATATGATATAAACTTTCAAGTACATCAAGGGAATCAACAAAGTCAAAGAGTATAGTATCTTTCAAGAAAAGAGATTTTCAAGAATAAGGGGGCACAATTTGAAGATGGGGGACAGCTCAGAGGTAATGTGAGGAAGTACTTTTTCACAGAGAGGGTTGTGGATGCATGGAACAGCCTTCCGGAAGAGGTCATGGAGTCAAAAACAGTGAGGGAATTCAAGAATGCATGGGACAGATGTAAGGCAATTCTAGTGGGGGGTTAGAAGGAAGTAGGCTGTTGGTTAACTAGGATCTGCAGCTAACACAATAGGTAGGGAAATGGGCAGACTGTGTGGCCAAATAGACCTTATCTGCCATCAAATTCTATGTTTCCATGTTTAAGCAAAACAGAGCTCCCTCTGCTTTGAACTGCCAACCTTTGTATAGCCTGGCATGTGCAGAATCCCAGTGGTGCAGGAGATGTGGCCTTACCACCCTGTCAACAGACATCCCATTAAATGTCACACAGCCCCATGCCAGTAGCCGACTAACCATATGCTCCTTCCTCCCACACTTTGGTTCTGTTTTACCCTGCCTGAAGATGGCACCCAGCCCTACTGTGGCACTCCCATTCTGCTACAATCTTTGCTCATTCCATGCACAGTCACCCACTTGCACTGCCAGCTGGCACTCCTCCACATGACCTCAGGGTGATCCATCCCCCATAACTCCGGCAGCCACTCTGCAGTCATGGCTTGCATGGAATCCACTGCAATTATCCACAGAGTTCCCCAATTGTTCTAACACCCAGATTTTGTGATGGTAGCAGCCTTGCAACAAGGTGGTTCTTTGCGATGCTGCATGGACCATCCATCGGATGCCCATCATTTTCTCTTGCAAATCCGCCTCTTCCTGTTGGTCTCTCGTTTTCCTCCCAGCTTATTTATATCTTTTATTAAAACCTACATGCAACTCAAATCAAATGTTCACAGATAACACCAGCTTGATACAAATGGGATTTCTTGCTGAAAACTGCTTAAAGTTAACTGTAAAGCCTACCCTGCACAGCCCATAGACATGCCCTAGTACAAATCCTATCATTGCTATGTCACTGTCAAAGAAAATAAACTATACATGGGAATAGAACCCTATACCCTCAGCACCAAAGGCAGATGCCTAGCTAAATGAGCCACACAATCTGCATGCCATTGGCAAGCTGCTGCTCCCTGCCCCCCAGCTACCCTACCTTACTTTTCTCCTGTACCAATCCTGTAACTTGCAACCTTCCAGTCAATGTGCTCTTACTCTTGAGCTGAATCTCCAGAATGTCAGCAGACAAGTGACAGGGCACTTTTCTGCAACCCCTCTTATCCCCTCAGTGGCCACACCCAGTTTTAACTACTGCCAATCCCTAAGCACCCACGCCGTTGACAGACTCCCCATCCTCTCCCCTTCTTGCTCTATCCCCACCTTACTTCTCTCTGACTCTCACTTCATTATCACCACTCCCTCCTACTTCCAGGCTAGGATGTCTCTGACAATCTTGGTCACCCTGGATGGGCAATCACCTTTGACTGCCATATTACAGTATATTGGGAGAATGTGCTGATATCAATAAACAGCTGATTAATGATTGCTTGTTAATTCCAGGAGAGTTGCTGAGCAGTACACTGCACATGACATTTTTAACATGGACTACACAGGATTAGTCTTTTAAAATGTTGCTAGACAGGCCACAAACCACCAATGAATTAAAAACAGGTGTAAAACATGAAAAGATCAGGTACTGTATGCAATGCAAACTAAAATCAAATACCTTACTGCACTGCAAACTTTTCTGAAAAATTTGAAGCCTCTGGTAATAGGGAAACCCATCAACTCTATGTGCTTCTGTACATTTAACCAGTAGCTTTATGTGGATTATAAAGCTATCAAAATGGTCTGAATGGTCTCATCCATTTTTACTTAGTGGTTGCAAGATTTAAGGCCAGATTCCAGAAGGGGCTGCAGTCACCACAGGGAATTTGCAGCAGGGTGTTTGGCACAAGTGGCGACTTGAGCAAAACGGGGGAATTTTCAATTCTGGAAAGTTGACTTCCACAAGTCTCGCATGCAATAAAGTTAGACCAGCTCCCCCATGGTCTATGTTTGCATCCGTGGGGGTACCCTTTTTTATGGAGGCAGTACGGCACAGTGGTTTAAGGCTCTGAGCTGCAAACCTGAAGACCTGAGTTTGAATCCCACAGCTCCCACTTGCATACTGTTTGACCCCGAGCAAGTCACTTAACTTCCTTGTGCTCTCAGGTCGCACCTGCAATCAAGCATCGGCTTAGTGTGCCTCTACTGGTTAAACAATCCCCACCCCCATGGGGCTTGCACCAAACCTTTGGTGCAAACTGCCATAAAGTGGGAAAATTATTTCAACTCCACTAGCCCTTCAAGAATCTGATTGAGTTGCATCCAACAGTTTTGGCGCATTGCATCAAACTTTGTAGTAGGTACAGCACAGGGCTTGATGCAAGCCCTGCACCCACCTTTTATTTATTTATTTATTAGAATATCAGAATTACAATCCTTTGAGTCATAGACTCATTTCCAAAGTCTCCTTGTTGGATGACAAATACAGACATGACAGTAGTACAGCAAAGACAACGTTATATAACTGGTTGGACGGTAGATGTACAAACATTATTAAACAATGTAATACTTTGATGTGTATCTATACAGACTGTTAGCTAAGCAGTTAGATAAGTTCTTTTTCAGCGCTAATCAGTTACAAACATCCTTTGCAGTGGAGTAGTGCAGGGATTACAATACATTGGTGCATACCTATACAGAGTATTCATTTTATTACGTGACATACATTCTTTGCAAAGCAGTGGTGTAGACTTAGACACAGTGATAGCTAAGCAGAATAACAAGAGATCAGAGACATGATAGTGGGCTCTGGTGGGGTTCAGTGGACCAGTTTTGGGGTTAGACCTCATCTTGGAGTGGGCCCACTTTAGTAGCGACTGGGCTGTGGTTTGAAAATGTCAGTAGGACTAGCGTTGGCAGGTGCACGTACGACCCCTTGAACACCACAATAAGGTATCAGAAAAGAAAGATTGCACTGATTACAGACAATGCTCCATCTTATATTGTGTCCAGATCATTTCCAAATTTCAAAATATATTTGCTGCCAGTAGCAATCACTACTCAAATTCAGCCACTTGATGTTGGCATAATACAGTCCTTCAAAGTCAAATATAGAAGGCATCATGTTCAGCATCTGACAGAATGCAGACACAGTGGGAGATAACTTGTGCTGCTAATCAGTGATAAGTTTTAAAAAAAATTTAGTATGGGACCAAGTGGCAGCAGACAATATTCAAAACTATGGGTGCCATACAGGCATTATACAGCAATTTCTGCCAGCTGCAATACAGTGTATTGAGCAAAATGATCCAGACCTACATGCTTTGATAATTCTGTAGATGGTACCTAGACATGGAAACAACCATGCTGATAACAGCAGCCAAATGTGTAACTTATAGAAACATAGAATTTGATGGCAGATAAGGACCGCTTGGCCCAACTAATCTGCCCATTATGAGAATGAGTGTGATTTATTTGAGAATGTCACAGATGAAGGAATCATTAGTATTTTTAAGGAGGAACCAGCTGAAACATAGAGAATTATGTATGGGCAGCCATACACAACAACGCTGTGTTTCCATCGAGGGGTTGAGATGACAGCATATGAACCGAGAGCAAAGCTCGAGAGGTCCATGCTGTCATCTTAACGCCAAGATGGAAACACATGCCGAGTTGTGTGTGGTTGACCATATTTTATTTTATATAGTATATGTTTTTTTACACTACAGTGACAGACCCCCACTGAAGTGAAAACAAAAATCTTGCCATTTCATTGTTTTACTCGCATATCAAAATCAAATTTCCAGACTTTTGGGTGGTTAGTAAGTAGCTAGGTGTAGAATAAATAAGAAATTTAAAATCGTATGACCTTTAAACTGTGCATAACAACTGTTCAGAATGTGCATAATAACACTTTAGAATGCACATAACGGTTTATAATGTGCTTAACAAGGATTTTGAGAAGGAAGATTTTTATACATAGCAAAGGATAACCATATACTATAAAAGAGTAACCCCTGGATTCTAATAATAACTTCCCCAAATATGATGCCCCAGATTCCCCAGCACCATCTGTAACTGAAGCTAAGGAGGTGGCACACAACATTTTCAATGTCTAGAGAAAAATGAGCATACAGAAGAGGCAGACATTAAGGTGTGTTTGCAACTAGACTGTAAATTTAAGAAACAAACTTGCTGAATCAAAAGCTAAAAGACTTCAATCACTGACTTTTTTAAAATGCTGTAAATCTGATGACTTTATGAACTGTTGAATTACAGTACAGTGCAATGACATTGTAAATGGCATTAATCCAGTATACTGTTCTGTACTACAGAAATGCATTACATTCAATACAGTATCATTAAACTGACCTTTTTTAGATCTTTTTCCTTTTTCAGTAAAAATAAAAGTAAACAAATAAAATAAAGCACTTGTGTTTTGACACTCTATAGTGTACCAGATATAGGCTCCCTTTGCTCTCTGCCATCCTCACTTATCCACCCAACTTGCTCATACCAGAGATGGCGGGTAACAGAGGACATACTGTCTTCCTTCCACTTCAAGTCAAAGTTGCTGGTTTTTTAGTTATTTTAATGGTCAATTCTGGAACACCTGCAGGGAAAGCCAGCTGTAACTCTACTACCTTCAATCATTAAAGGACAATCCTCCAATATCCAAGTTGAACTGCTTGCAATTGCACTAACATACTTTTTCTTAGTACAAGTATCACCAACACAACTTTGACTGATGCCATTTTGCCAGTTCTTTATGTGAGAGGCACCACTACCACCCCTTACAGCACCTTCCTTCCCCAGTTCCTGCTGATCATATTTTTGTTTTGCTTGACCTGTTTGGAGGAGTCCATATGGAATTATACTCTTATCCTTATCAGACATTTTACAAATCATCAACTATGTCTGCTGTGCAAAGAAAAACACACACTTATTATTTTCTGTATGTAGTATGTATGTACAGTATGAGATGATGAAGAAGAAGATATTTGCTCATTGCACACTGTACCATGGGATCTGATTGATGCAAGTCACTATCATTGACACCAAACCCAGAATCACAGTACTGTTAATATCTATCACAAGCATAGGATGCTGATCTCTAAAAATACCTCACGGGACTTATAAGACTATGTCATGTACAGTAAGTTGCTGTCACTGACACAGAACTCCAAGTCATAATATTACCAGTACCTGGTACTGTAGCAACTGAACTATATAAGTGCCTCACTAATATAAATGACATCCCTTAAAAATTACCACCTGATCTCACTTCTTTGAGCTCTAGCCAAGCTGCAAGAGAAAATTGTGCATAGCCAATTAGTTGACTAGTTGCAGCAGTATGACGTCATCTATCCTGAGCAACATTACTTCCATAAATGCACAGCACTGTCACTGCCCTGGTCAACTTCACTGACACCATTTCTCACACAATAGAAAAGGGCCTTGTAACTGGAACTGTGTTTGTAGACTTGAACAAGGCATTCTACTTGGGCAACCACAAAGTATTAACTTCTAGATTACTTGAACTTGGTCTTGGGACCCCCATTCTTGCTTGGTTCAAAGACTACTTGGGCCACAGGAAACAAGCCATCAAAATTGGAAATGCCCTATCGGGGTAAACTCTGTCACCAGCAGTGTCCCAAAAGTCTCTGTTTTAGGTCCTATTTTCTTTTCAGTCTACAGTGAAGCCCATCAGGATGAAGCCCAACTCTGCAGAATTCTGCAGTAGAGCTATTGCAGCAAACAATGCAGTTTCAATAGGCGTTAATCCCTTTTGTCATGCAGGAAACATGTGACACTGTGTTTCATCCTGGCGGTCTTCATTATACTTAAATGACTTGCCAACAGTCTGCAAACTGGTGCACACCCTCTTTTACACATACAACACTTTTTTTTACATCCATAATGATGATACCAGCTTACTTAACCAAATCCTCAGCAATAGTTTTGCAAGACTGTAGGAGTGGTTCTTTCAGGAGAAAGTAAGCCTAAACCTCTGAAAAACTCAGTCTATGTTGTTTGGGACTAGGCACAAACTAAACAAATTATCCCCTATGCTCAGTGTCAATGCAGAAAATGGCAATCCTGTGGAAAAGACCATATCTTTAAAATGTCTTGGAGTGTACCTTAATCCCACAATGCCTTTCAAAACCCATCTAAGGGGAAAATGGGATCATCATCTGGGTGACACTAGACACCAAGAAAGATCTTATTTATGGAGACAATGTGTGTGTGTGGGGGTGGGTCATGCCACCAAGCACCAGGGAAATGGCAAGGCAGCTCACAGCACACACTGCCGCCAGCAGCAGGAGTTCAGCTGCAGCTGCAGACCTAAAGAAATTCCACTGTTCTCATACAGAGAAAGCGGGGGAAGGCTCCTCTCACTGAGCTGGGCACCAGGGATGTTGGATGTCCAGGCAAAATAGTTCTGGCTCTAATGCTGACAAACACACATCAGAATCTAGCTAAATGGGACCTGTTTAATTAGGTTCTGGTGTTTGATTTATAAAATGACAGCATTTTTATGTATTTTCCAAGCATTTTTGTTAGTGGGAAATAAAAACAAGCTGGCAGTTCATGAAAAAGGAATTTTTGGGGGGCAAAAAAGGATTGGCCCCTCTTGAAAAAGAATCCTTTTTTGTGAGGCCAAATCCTTTGTCAAACTTTATACCTCGATCATGGAAAGTGATCTTCCCATTTAAAACAATAGGAATTTAATAATTTAATAACTTTGCAACAGATTAATATTTTTTCACCAAATGAAACACTGACTGTTCTGTTACCCAAGCTGTATCTACCATTAAAAAATTCACATAAAAATTCCACACCATCTGGATGCAAGGCGATGAGGAAAAAACTGCAACAAATTGTGACTTTTAAGGTTTTTGCCCGATCAGGATCTCAGAATCTGTACATCTGACTGGCACAAAACTTGCCAAATCAATAGAACTATACCACAGTATAGCACATGCCAAATGTTTAAATCCATTAATCTGTTGTGAAGTTATTAACCTGCAAACTTTGAATATGCCACTCTTAGAGATACTCTTCCATCTCAATCAGATGAAGCAAGACAGAGATGGGAAAAGATGCTGTAAACCCATATACTTTTGGAGGCCTGGGATAAAGCATGGGTGGATACACATACCTGGTATACAGATGCCAAATCCAGACTAATCCAAAATAAAATTGCACACTCCTGGTACAGAACCCCAGTCATTCTTCATAAAGCTAAAGTACTGGAACAGGGTAATTGCTGGAGATGTCAGGATCTGGGGGGTGATCTAGTGCACGTCCTGTGGTCTTGTCCAAAGCTCCAGTTCCTTTGGCTGAAAACACAAAAAACTGCCTCTAGGGTTTTACAACAATCAATTCCCCTCAGTCCTCTCTTCTTTCTTTTGGGGATCTGTGTTGATATGCACAAGTTGACCCCATTGAGGTACAGATGGCTGGCTTTTCTGGCTCTACAAACAAAAAGAGCTATTCTATGTAATTGGAGAACCCCCCCTAATTCCCACAATGTCAGAAGTTTTGGGGTCTCTGTCCACCGTGGTCAAGTTAGACAAGATATCTTATCTACAGAAGACTAAACTTTCTACCTATGATGCCTGCTGGGAACCCTATCTTAAACATCTGAATGCGGCCCAATCTCCAACAGGTATAGGTTGATTATCATCATGGCCTTATAGTGGTAAAAAAGTAACACTGTAAGGGATCCTCATAAGGGGACCTAAAAGCATGAGAGGAACCTATAGTACTTCTCTGCTGGTCTGTAGATTATAGCTATGAGCCTTATCCTATAATTTACACATGGTCATATATATGATGTTATAGAGAGTGTTTAAATCACCTAGTACAGATTTAAGCTTGGGATACATTTTGTTTGTGTTCCAGGGCCAGATTGATCCCTTACAGAACATATGCACACTCTTATCCAACCTCCTTTAGAAGTCATGAAAAGAGATGGGTCTGGCCTCAGAGATACAGAGTTTTTGTTGAGGTGTCTATGTCCGGTAAGATAAATTTCTGAGATGGCACCTTACATAGATACATAGATACATAGATACATAGATGGCACCTTGTCTTGGTGGGTACCCTTATAGGTTACTGACTTGGCTTGGGGGAAGCTAGGGCAGAGTATTTTCTTTGCACCTAACACTTGCCTCTGGGTGTCACTCTATGGTAGGGGAATCTCCTTAGTAAGAGGTGAGTTAACCACCCTTTGAACACATAGAACTCATTGTTACATTTCTTATGTCTACAGTCAAATGACTGAATAATGTTTTCCGCGTTCTTGAAGTAGAGGATACACTGCTAGGAATATACTAATGTGGATCTAACCAATAAACTGTCAAACATATGTACCCCTCATTTTCCCTCGCTTACCCACTAAACCTTTCCTCCCGTCTACTGTTTTAGTACTTTGAACTTATGTAAAGATGTAAGGTGGCCGAATGTATCTATGTACAGAAAATGTGACTGTATACTGCATGATGTCTTCCGTCTTGTCTTTTATTTTATTTGAAAACAATAAAAACTATTATCAAAAGTGCAAACTTTGAGGTTTATTATTAAATGTGCTACTCAACCCTAACTAAAGTGGTGCTATTATACCACTATAATATATGTATCTTATAGTGGCATGATAGTGCTACTATAGTTAGGGTTGAATATACATTCCTATGTTAAAACCCATACTTTGCACTTTAATAGCTTTGTAACTGTTAAATGGACTTGTGCAACATTTTGCATGTGTAGTCTTGAGGGCAGGATCTCTTGAAGTGTTAAGTTTCTTTCTGGTTGGATGTGCACATTCTGAGATCTGGATAGCAAAAAAAAAAGAAAACTTTTTTTTTTTTGCTTTTTATTTGTTATCATGTAATGCCAAGATGGTTTGGAATTTTTCTCTGACATTTTCAGTGTAGAAAGGGCTTGGGCCACAGTGGTGTATTGCACTGGTTTGGTGAACATTTCTGATAGATTCAAAAGTTAAAAGAATTTTAAATTTCAGTTTTGTGCATGCTCAATATGTTTTTTTGGATAACTGCTTGGAACAAAAAAAAAATGTGTCCATACAAATACAATCCTTTTTCATATGGGTGTAATCTTTTTTTGTTAGAACAAATCTTTTTTGCATGGCTGCCATCTTGTTTATTTATTTATTTTTTTTTAAAAAAGGTTTTGAAAACACATAAAAATGATATCCTGAAGAGACACCAACATATGTATCTTGCTATCAGGATCATGTTAGGTGGATTCAGGAGTTATTTTGGGGAAAAATGACCCCGACATGTGTTGTTATGCATTTTTAAATCATTCTTCATAACTTGCATTTCTTTTTTCATATGGCCATATGAAAAAGGAATTGGACCATATGAAAATAGATTTCTTCATATGAATGACACAACCTCATGAAAAAAGGATCCCTTCATATAAAAAAAAAGAATCTAAAAAAAAACAACTCTGTCTAAATGTTTTTTTGAATGAAGGGATCCTTTTTCATATTAACAACACAACCTCAGGAAAAAGGATCCCTTTCTATGAAAAAAAATAGGCTTAGTTTTTTTCTGATTCTTTTTTCATATGAATGAATCCTTTTTTGTGAGGTTGCCTACTTCATATGAAAAAGGATCCTTTCATATAAAAAAATATTTTTTTGCCACATTTCAACTTCAACTAGCCATAACTCCATCAATATTTGCACTTAAGGAGCAATCTAGATATCAAACACAAGTATTAATGAGTACTGCAAGATTAAAACACAATACCCCAAAGCAATATAAGGGCCATATAAAAAAGAAAAATTAATAAATGTAAATTCCACTAGGATAACAATGGAAGTTTCACAAGCCATATAATTAAGCACATACATTGCTTTTCGGAAGAAATGGAGGCTCTGTGCTTCCACAACAACATGAATGTATGCAGCTATGTAGGGATGGAAGTGCAAGGCACTCTGAGCCCTGTGCTTCCATAGGCAAAATGGATATGTTCATGCAGGTCCCAAAGGGACCTGCATGAATAAGGATACAACTATATTATCTCAAAAAGTAAGGGCATTTTTTGCAAAATCTTCATTAATGCACCAGTTCAGATTAAGATTAAACAGTCAAAAGTAGGGGGTTGCCACCAGGGTTGTAAGTGAAATAAGCTAAAACAAAATTGTGTGAGCAATAATATTGTAAACAAAACAGTGTGGCAAAGAAGAGCTCAGTGAAATAAGAGCTAAAATACCACACATTGTGACGACATGTGGGCAGTCCAGATGAAAATTATACATGTGAACAAAACACAGAGCACATTAAGTGTTGCATTTCTGAACACAAACATGTATAATGCACTGTTCACAAGTGTAATTTTCATCTGGGCTGTCTGCATGTTGTCACACTGTATGATATTGTAGCTCTTACTTCACTGAGCTCTTATTTTGCCACACCATTTTGTTTGCACTTTCCTTGCTCACACTATTTTTCATTAGCTTATTTCACTTAGAACCACCACTTGACATCAGGGAAAGACAACCACAATACAGGGATGACCATCTGTGGGTGAGGGTGCCAATAGGTACTATGGAAAGACAAACAAAATATGAGGATGGCAATCAAAGTGTGGGTGTGCTGCTATACTCCAGGGAAAAACAAACAACATACAGGGATGGTTATGGGAGGATAAGGTGCTAAGAGACACCAGGGAAAGACAAACAAAATATGGGGATGGTGATCAGAGGATGGGGGTGCCAATAGACACCTGGAAAAAGCAAACATAAAATGTGGACAGTAATTAGAGGGTGTGGGGTGCCACTAGGCACCATGGAGAGACAAACAAATTAAGGTGATGGTGATCTGAGTGTGGGGGTGCCGATAGACACCAGGGAAAGACAAACAAAATATGGAGATGACAATTAAAGGGTGGGGATGCCACTAGACACCTGGAAAAGACAAACAAAATATGGGGATGGAGATCAGAGGGTGGGTGGTGCTTGAACCAAAATTTTGAACATGGCATTTTTGTGACCCCACCTAATGACCAGTGGTGGTGGATTTCTGCAAATGAAGCAGAAAATGCAATTTTGCAGTCTCACAGCGATATCGCCTTTCAGGTAAGATCTGGAAATTTTCACCACCCTTGTTCATGAGGTGTGGTCATTAAGAAGGCAATGTTGAAAATGTGGGGTCAAAATATGTAAAAATGGCAAAGTTATGTTGATACATTGAAATTTCACTATGATTGCTCTTAACTGTGTTCATTTTAAATAATTTGACCACAAATTTTTAACATAGCCATATTTTTCAAATCCTGGCCAAAATGCATTTTTGCACCTGTGGTTCACATGACATTTCAATTTGAAAATTTTCACTGGTGGGTTCATGAGGTGGGGGGTAATAAGAAGGCTATGCTGTCAGTTTAGTAGGTATTTTGGGACAAATGCAAATTCAAGGCCTCCTGGCCCTGTGCTTTCACAGGTAAATGAGGATATGATTATATTGTCACAAAAAGTAACCCAATTATTTGCAAAAAAAAGTGTTATTGCAATAGTTAGGGTTCAGATTAAACCAACAAAAGTAGGGAAATCCTAACATTCCTGTCCCACTCCTGAAGCAACTGAGGGGTGGAGTCTTCCTTGGGGTTGTCAACCCTAATGCTCACCCCATTGCCATAACAAAAATCTGAGATGTGGTGGAGACAGTTGTGTATGTTTTATGAGTGTATAGAATGAGATGAGCATTAGGGGTTACCCAAGGAAGACTCCACCCCTCATTTGCTTCAGGGGTGGGGCAGTGGTGTTAGGGTTTGAAACCATAACATCAGATTTCTGTACTTTTGTCAGTTTAATCTCAACCTGAATTGTTGTATTAACACAGTTATTTGCAAAGAATATATTGTAGTGGCACAGTTGAACTGCTATATTTAGGGTTCAGTAGGCACGTTAACGTTAAACTCCAGATTGTGCAATTCAATACACTTCAGAATGGTTCCATGAAGTGGCATTAAAATTTACATGTGCAGCCTTGAAATGTAGATCTCTGGACATGCCAACTTTTGTTTCATTCAGATGTGTGGATTCTGAGATGTGGATAATGAAGAAAGTGAATTTTTCTCTGATTTTTTGGTCTTTATTTTGTCAGGCCATAGTGCCCAGATGGTTTGGGATTTTGGTCTCAAATTTTCAGTGCTGAAAGGGCTTGGCCTACAGTAATGAATTTTACTGGCTTGGTTAAAAAATAGTATTCTGCTCGAGAGTTATTAATTTTTAAAATGTTGTTCTAAGCATGCTCAGTAAGCACTTCATGATAGCTGTATGAAATGAAAAGAATTTGTCACCATCTTTTCTTTTTTTGAAAAAAAAAATTTCAAAACCCACAAACATGGCATCATAGAAAGAGAGACCAGCACATGCATCTTGCTCATCAGGACACCATTAAAATCTATATAATCAATGCAGAAATATGGAAGCACTCCTCCTTCTTTCCATGATTCAAAAATGTCAGTGTTTTTGGAAAAAAAGATAAGTAACCACCCCATGTAACATCATATAAACCTATCTCATTACTTAACACTGACACGAAAATATTCACTAAAATTATAGCCAGGAGATTGGAAAAGATTCTACCCATCATAGAGACTGATCCAAATGGTTTTCTGCCAGGAGGAAAAATAGGTACAAACATATGTAGAGTAATCAATGTAATTGATAAAAGCAAACAAAATAACCCCTTGATAATAAAAATTGATGCTAAAAAAACATTTGATAGTGTAGAATGGGACTTTATATCTACAGTAGTTGATAGATTTGGATTTGGGAATATATTCATCAGAGCAATTAAAACAATATATAGCAAATCAACTGCCAGGGTACAAACAAACAGAAACATATCAAAACATCGTTGTATTAGTAAGGGGTACCAGACAAGGGTGCCCACTATCATCTTTAATATTTGCCCTCATTTCCCCTCTAGCTATCACAATCAGAACATCTAAAAAGCTGACAGGTATTAAAACAGGTTCCACAGAACATTGCATCAATTTATACACAGATGATACCCTGCTTTTTTTAACAGACCCTCACAATTCTATTCAAGAATGCTTTAATATAACAAAAAAGAAATTGGACATGCCTCAAGCTATAAAATTAATAATGATAAAACAGAAGTTATGCTCTATTCAAACTGTAAGTAAGAAAGAAATGCTACCAGTAATACTACAAAACAAGGTAGTCAGACAGTTCAAATACCTAGCTGTCATTATTACTAGCAAAATTAAAAATTTATATGACTAAAACTATTAAAGCGTAATAACTAAAATAAACCAAGACCTGGAAAAATGAAAAACTCTACCATTGACACTCATAGGAAGATGCAATGTGATGAAAATGAATGTCAATCCTAGACTACTATATTCATATCAGACTCTACCCATACTAATACTATCTAAACATTTCTCAGAATTTAAAAAAGTGTTCTCCAAATTCTTATGGAAAGATGAAAAACCTCACCTGGCTCAAAAAGAACTCTGGCTACCAAAGGAACAAGGGGACTTACATTACCAAACTTCAGGTGGTATTACTTAGTCACCCAGTTGTCACAAATTCTAGACTGGTTCAATGCTAAACATACAATTAAAAAAATGGAACAAGAACTACACAGCTATGAAGATGTAAGATGTTTGCTTTACTCAGGAGTTTGCAACAAATCTAAAAGGCCACAGAATAATAGTAACAAAACAACATCCACACAAACAACTTGCATAACAATGATATAAGCCCATTAGATAATAAAAAGGCCAGATCAAAAATCTTATTATACACCTATATATAGGAACAACAATTTTACATTATTTAATATAGACAAGGGATTTTTTTGTATGGGAACAAGCAGGAATTAGAACATTCAAAGACAGTTTTTGAAGCCAACACTTTAACGTCCTTTCAATAAATACAAAATAAATATGGTCTGCAAACAAAAAACCAAAAAAACAGTAAAACAGTTCTTTTGATTAGATATCTCCAACTGAGGGATCTCATTATAAGAATGAGACTCAAACCAGAAGAATCACAGATAGAACTAATTATGACTAACACAAACATTAAAACCATATCAACTATATACAGTATGCATGCCTACAAAACTCCAGCCATAATTTTATATCTCAACTAAAACACAAGTGGGAGCAACTCCTGGGATTTATAATAGAAGATAATACTTGGAACAATATTCTTAAATATCCAACATCAGAATTTCATGCATTAAAAATGCAGCAAATACAATTTAATATTCTGCATAGGACCTATTTTACACCAACTAGACTTCACAAAATTGACCATCATTTAGATGAAAACTGTCTAAAGTATGTAAACAACCCAGGATCATAAATTCAAATGTTCTTAACATACAGAAAACTGATTACATTTTGGGATAGAATAATAGAAATTTTAGAGCAAGCAACTAATTTAACCATAAATAGGGAGGCAATCGCCGTCTTATTAGGAGACACCTCAACAATAGAAGGAGGAATTTAAAACCAGAAGAAATTAATTTCATTAAGATTTCTAGTAGCAAAAAATGATATTGATGCAATAGAAAAACAAGGAACTACCAAACAAAAATAAATGGATTAACTTCATGATAGAACTATACAAAACATAATTCATTACTTTACAAGACAAAGAGAGGAAATCTTTGATAAGATCTGCCTTCCATTAAAGGACATAGTTACAGGTAACATTTTGATATAACTCATTGATTCCTGGTGGCCATTTTGGGTCAGGTTATGTAGTGGATGGTTCCGATGATGTACGGCATTTACTGGACTCAAAGGCCCAGATATTCAAAAGAATTGAGCCATGCGCAATAGGGTTGTGCCTGCGCAAGTCAGAAAATGCACCATTCTGTGATATTCAGCAGGAGGCAGTTGTGCCCCCAAAATCATGCTGAGCAACAGTGCAATGATAATGAATGCACGCGCAACTGAAGGGGGAGGAACCATGCATAAATGGTGCAGTTTGATATTCAACAACATATGCCATATGCAATAGGGAGCCAGCGGAAGTTGTGCCATAGTGGAAATGAGCCCCCCCAATAGACAGACCATGACCTACCATGCAGTGACGGGCTAACAACCGTCTGGAAGCCACCACCCAGAACACCCTCCATGGCATTACGCTGCATGCTTCCAGCAACCTTCTCCTCCTGTGGGGTCAGGTGTACCACCTCCGGCTGTCCCCCACCTGTCGCAGCTCATGCTGCCCTGATGGCAGCCACCTTCTTCTTTATCCTCCTCCTGTCTGTGCCCATCTTCTTCTTGCACTCCTGCACAGAGCACTGGTGGCTGCCATGCAGGTTCACTGCATGCGCCACCTCCTCCCATGCAGCAGCATGGGCCTGTGGTGTTCCCTGCCATCAGCTGAGAAGTGGCTCCTGATCCAGGTAGACATCAAACAGGGCATCGGTCTTGGCCTTGGTGAAATTAGGCCTCCTTCTCCTCCCACCACTGTGTTCCTCCTCTCCCACAACTCGCTCGGTCATTATTTAGCCTGTAAGAATGAAAGTTGTTACCTGTGACTATGCAGTCCAATGCATGTCCCAAAATCCACAGTCCACACTCTCAAACAGCATGCAACTCACCAATAGACTGCAGTAACCAACTATGGCCAGTGCAGCCCAATGTCGCACTTTTATAGCACAACCCATGCAAATGAGGCGAGGCGCAACTTTAAGTGGATGCAAATTGCAGTGCTGCACCATTGAATGACTGATTAGCTGATTTGCATTTGACGACTGAATATCACGCTGTTGCACTTTGCGCAATTGTGTTGAACGTGCTGAGACAAGGGCACAGTTCAGTGACATGCGCAGTACACACCTCACTGCGCATGTCCGGGTTACTGACGCAGGTGTCTGCCATGCTGCTGATGTGCTGTGTGCGGGAAGCAATGCAGGGCATAGCCACCATTGTGCCAGTGGCATTACAGCCATGTTCACCTATATGGCACTGTGGCACTGGGCCATCATAGGTGCACTAGGGCAACAGCGTGGTAGGCCACTACTGGAGGTAGGACACAGGCATCCAATCATGCTACACACATTGGGTTCCAATGGCACTGTGCCTATCTGTGGACCAGAGACCCTTGACCTTGTGCCCTACCTTTGCCCCCTAGGTGCCATGCATCAGGCATGGGTCCACCACTATCACGCTGTTCAGTGACAGCGCGATAGGGAATGGCAGTGCTGTACCACGCAGCATCTGCACTTAGTGGAGCCGCGCTGCAGAGTACCATTTTAAGCCGACTGAGCAAGTGGAATGGCGTGGAGGAGGGCTGCACAGTGGACCCAAGTTGAACTGGCCAACCTAATGGCCATTGTAGAGCCACTTTGCAGCCCACTGTTTGGAGAGGCACCCCTGGATAGGTCCAGGAGCCAGGTGTGGGAGGAAGTGGCCAGTGCCCTGGAAGTGGCCACAGGAAGGGGACAGATGGTGGAGCAGTGCCGCCACAAGTATGGCGACCTGTGGAGGAGGGAACCGGACCTGCTTTCCTGCCAGCGGGGATGTGCCAGGAGGGGCATGGTGCCATGGCCAGGTAGGTGTTACATCCACACACCTTTATCTTCCATATGGGTAACATGGTTGTATGTGTCCGGAACATGGGGGAGCGACCGTCCAGTGCTGGCTGTGGTGGTGTTATCAGGGTGTGGGGTAGGTGGGTCTGGCTGGGTGGGAGTGCACACACATGGGGGCAGGGGGACTTTGCTACAGGATTGTACTGATGTTTCTCTCTCCATGTTTGCACCACAGGGCCAGAGGAGAGGCGTCTAGCCAGGGAGATGCAGTGCCAGCAGGAAGACAGGGCCGCTAGGAGGGGCAACAGTCAACAGTGCCTGAGGGACTGGCCTGATGGTGGTGAGTGCCATACCTCCATGATTACTATTGCATGCTGTGTAACAGGGTGGGCAGCAGGGCATGGCCACCATCCATTGACACCACTGCCATGCACGCAACTTGTTGCAGTCAGCACTGTCGAGTGGCACTGCATGTCTGGGAGTGCATCGATGGTGGTCCATGCGTGCACCGGGTACATGGCTGTGCCACTGCCTTCACACCACATAGCCATGTCACTAAACAGCCATGGTGGTGCTGTAAATGACTTGGTCAGTGGGTGTGTGTGTGTGTGTGTGCAGCGGTCCGCATGGCTGTATGCACCTGGGTAGGCAGGTCTTGTGGGCATGATCACTGTGGGTGGTCACACACCATCACAGAGGCATGTCCCATGGTCGTATGCCATGCACAGTGGGTGGGCTGTATGGGGCTGTGCATTCACACCTATTGACTGTGATCCCTTGTCCTAGGTGTCCGCCAGCTGCAGGCCATCCATGAGGCACTGTGGGAGATCTTGCAAGTTGTGAGGGCATTGCTGGACATATTGCGGGGGTTTGAGGATCTGGGTGACCGGCAGAGACACAGCAGGCGGAGCAGCCGGAGTGGGGAGCGGGGCTCCCAGTGAACATATATATGCCCTGATTTCCCCTACCCCCCTGGACCCACCCTCACACCCCTCCTTTCCTGTCCCATTTGTTCACCCTTGCCCCTTACCCACCCCCACCTTGTTTGTGGCCCTCCTCTCTACATTTGTACATAGTTTTGTAAATAGTTCCTTTTGATATGTTTTTTGAATACAGATCTTTTGATATGAATACTGTGGTGGTCTCTGATTTGCAGCAGGCTATAGGTACTCAGCTGCAGTGGTGTGCATGGTGTCAGGGGTGGTGCAGTCATGGGTATGTGTGTGTGTCCGTGGGAAGAGGACTATGGTGTGGGGGTAGCTATCAGTCAGTGTCTGTGTTATGTGTGTTGTGCCCTGTGCACTGGATGACTGTGTGCAGTGGTCCATGGTGCATGCTCTGTGTCTATGGTGCCCCTGTCAGCCCGTCCATGGCCTGTACAGCTGACACCCTTGCATGTCTGTGACCTGCATGGTCTGCTGGCATGTCAGTGGTGGCTGTCCATTCAGGGCAGCCATTGTACCCGTCACAATGCTGGGTTGCCTCCTGTCACTGGTGTAGTGCATGTCTGCCTTGGGTGACACTGTGGCCTCCACAGTTGTCCCACCTCCATGCTGTGGCTTGTGTGTGTTGCAGGGGATGTGCACCACTGTCTGTGACTTGTGCTTCAGGCAAATGATGGTGGCGTACAGGTCCACAGTACCTGCGCAGGGTGGCTGCCACTCCTGTGCCATGGAGGACTGCAGGCTGTGTGTACACGGTTTCCATGGGCCCACGCTGGGGGCTTGGTTGCCCCACTACTGCATCTCTGTGTTGTTGTGCCCTTGGGAATGGGTGGGTGTTGTTCCATGCACTGTGTGGCATCCAGTGTGGTGCATGCTTCCATGCACCACTGTGGGTGTCTGCACTGGCTGTTGTGGCCAGTGTTGGGTTGTGGTGTGTCCTTGGGAGAGTGTGCAGGGTGCTGTACCACTGGTGGTGGTGTCCAGGGCATGCCCTGTCCTGTGTGGGGTACCTCATGTGCCGACGCATGGTCAGTCTCTCAGCTGTACCTCAGGGGGGCTGTGCATTGTGGCACTGTGTATGCCGTTGTTGCATCGCTGTGTGCTGCCACCTGCTGATGGGTGCTCGTGGTGGGGCTGCCTTGCATGGTTCTGTGCTGCACATGGTTGCATTGTCACATTGGGGGTGGTGGCATGCATGGGGTTTCCTGCAGTGGTGGATGCTGCTCCTGGGAAGGGTGTCTGGGGGTCACGGTGCAGGGTGTGCTCTGCATTGGGGGGATGGTGTGGCATGGGGTAGTCAGTCCTATTTATGTGCCAGTCACAGCTTGCCAGGGGGTGTGATGGGGCACAATGGCCTGGTTGTGGGTTGTATTGCTTGTCTCCATGGGCCAGTGGTTATTCCAGCCCTCCCCCAGTTGTGCAGTGCATGGGGTGTGGGAGGTTGATGTCTGTTCTGCTATGTGTTCCTCTGCCCATCTGTGGCATGGGTGGTGGGCCCCTACCTCTCTGGTTGTGCAGTTGCATTGCTGCACTGCTACTGGGGGGCGTCTCTGGTTGCGCTATGGCACCTCCGAACTGCTCAGCTGAACATCCCTCGTTGCGCTATGGCACATCAGATCTGCTCAGCTTCCCTTCCCTAGGTGCAATATTCAGTTGTCAGCTGTAGGCGCATCTTGGCCGGCTGTTTTTGAATATCGCGCCTCTTGCGCATGGGCACAATGGACTTGCGCTTGCTCCTGCTATTGCGCACTTTTTGGGTGCAGTTTGAATATGTGGGCCAATGTGTATTAAGCCTATCCATGCCTTTAGAATGGTAAGATTGTACTATGAAAATATGTAATATATCCACTAGAAATGACCCACAAGAACTCCCTTTTGCGATGTCAATATAGTAGATATTTGTGTTAATAGTAAAATGATATAAGAAATTTGTAAAGTAAAATGTAAAAAATAACATGTTGACCGATGTATTGTGTTTTGTGTTTCTTTCACCCTCCCAAAAAAAAAAAAAAAAGACCCTGTTAGGTGGATTCTGCATTTAGTTTTTGTAAAAATTACCCAAATGTGTTTTTTTTTAATTTTCACATCCTTTTTTGTGACTTGCTTCTGCTTGGTTCGTTTGACTTTTTTCATTCATAGGAAAAAGGATCCAATCATATGGAAAATAATTTTATTCCCCCCATTCCCTTCCTTTTTCATGTTATGTTTATGTTCTTTTTAGCATCATTTAGCATTGACATTCATAATTTAATATAGAATCAGTTTTTACAATTGCTGTAGCAGTCCTTACTGAATATCTTTGTGTGCACTCTGCTGTTTAGCTCTGCCGAGGATCCCAAATGCATTTCCCCCTGTAAACTGGCAAGATCATGTTTTATTTCTGAAGAGATAGGCAACTAAGCTATATAAAGAAAGGTATTTTCACCTGGGACTAAAAGGATGGGTCTTTTCCCTTATGGAAAGGGCACTGCACAGTGTGAACAGTGACCCTGGTACAATTCAGACCTCAAGATACCTTGAATGAAGGGAGTGTAGCCAACATCAGCATGGAGAGGAACTCCCTTAAGGCAGTCCAAAAAGATCTCAAAATGCAAGCGGATAACCAAGAAAATATATACTGTAAGTCCAATCTTCTTGTAACCCTGTATCACCTATGGTATGTATGGTTTTGTACATATTCTGTTCCCCGAGTCGCCCCTGAAAAGGAACTTTGGGGCCCAGTGGGCCAATCTGGTCATCAAAATTCAATAAATAAATAAATATGTGGATCATAGGTCTACCTGAGGGGACTGAAAAGAACAGTCTGGAGAAAGAGATCCTTATCTAGCTAGTGCAGCACCTGAAATTGGGGGAAGAAGCTTAGCACTATGAGGCAGAGAGAGCACACCACACCAGATCAGACAGAAGCTGTGACCAGGAGAATGCCTGCAGCATTTTCTTATTAAGTATTTTAGGTATACCAATGAGTAGAAGATACTCAAAGTGTGAAATGGTGCTGGTGCAAATGGTTCACTCTGGTACAAAAAAATAATGCATGCAGATGGTAAAGTGAGGGGTGGGGACATGCATTTGGGCACTATGCAGTATTCAAAAGTTTAGTGCCACACAAGACCCAGTTGCATAACCCATAGTGCGGAGCTAGTTACCACCTATAAAAAGCATGTCTCTACTCCATGGCAAAGCACAGAGAGGGGGAGGTGACACTGCAGGAGACAAGATGGCCATTGTAAGCAACACTGTGCTACTCTATCTGATAGAGGCTTTTATTGATGAGGAGGACAGGGACCAAGCCCACTATGGCCCACACCGTAGGCCAAAGAATAGATAAGATGCACACAGGATGTGCCAGCAAAAGGTCGCCTTCAAGGCCTTTACAGATGAACATCTTGTGTGCCAGTACAGGATGAACAGGGTCATGTTGAGGCAGCTGTGTGAACTCCTGCATGTGCAGCTGAAGCTGAACACCAAACGCAGCCATGCCATGTCAGTAAAGGAGAAGCTGACTGCTGCGATATACTTTCTAGCCACTGATACATTCCAGACACTGGTGGAAGATACCATCGGAGTGTCACAGTCAGCCACCTAGTGCGTCCGGACCCATTTCCTCGATGCTTTCTTGTCACTTGCTGCTGAATTCATAGTATTCTCCAGCATGGCATGTGAGCATAGAGAAACCATGCAGCAATTCTATTGGGCTGCGCACCTACCAGCTGTACTTGGTGCCATTGACTGCATCCACATTGTCATCTGTGCATCACTTGGTGAGGAAGGGGCTGTGCACATAAACTAGAAGGGATACCATTCAATCAATTGCCAGGTGGTGTGCAATGCATTGGGGGGCATCACTAATGTCATTGCACAGTACCCTGGAAGTGCCCACAATGCCTTCATCTGGCATCAGTCCAGGCTGTGCCAGGCCTTTTAGGATGGCATGATTATCAGTAGCACCCTGTTGGTGAGTATCATCAGTGTGCACAAGGCAACCACAACAATGGTGTAATAATGACAGAACGAGTAGACGGGGGGACAGAGGCAGGATGAGCAAACCTGAAGTGTAGCCAATAGGTTATGAGAGTGACACAGTAAACAGCGGCTAACATATGTACATGTGTTCATAGGGGACAGTGCCTATCCCCTGAGAACCTGGCTACTAATACCACTCCTGTGACTGACAACAGGGGCTGAGGATAGGTACAATGAGGCACACACGGCCACAAGGAATGTGATAGAGAGGGTCTTTGACATGCTCAAGATGCGGTTCCGCTGCCTGGACCAGTCTGGCGGTGCCCTGCAATATAGCCCTTGCAAGGTATGCCATATATTCCTAGAGTGTTGTATGTTACACAACATGGTGCTAAACCACGGCATACGTGCACCTGAAGCCGAGGTACAGCCTGATAGTGACACAGAAGCAGAGGTCCAGGGGATAGTAGAGTTACTTGAGAGGAGAGCTCCTCGAATGTCCCATAGGTCATAGAAGTACCACAACTATATCCTCACCACACTGGCACAGGTGGGCAGATGAGTGACACAAACACAGACAACAAACGTGAGTAATAGAGCTTTTAATACACTTTAAACACAGTGCAACACACAGAGCAGTGCAAAAGTGAGAAGAATAAAAAATGGAGGTGTGTGAATGTGTGGAAGGTGAAGTGTGTGTGCATGTGTGTGTGTGTGATTGAACTGTGAGCACAGTGCTGTGTAGGGCTGTGTAGTGTGTTTGTGGGTGCAGAGTGTACAGGTGCATTTGTGCATCAGTATGTCTCCATGTGATCAGGCATTACCGACATTGGCCACCACAGAGCCTACGGGACCCCTGCCTGCGCCCCTTTGATGAGGGCATATCCAGCATGGAGGAACCAATTGGGGATGACTGGGGCATAACGACAGACCTTGGGTGGTCACTTCGAGGGTGTGGCCTGTCAGTTGATGATACAGAGGACTGGCCACCCCTTTGTCATGACACACCAGTGAAGGACCATGACACATCAGTACTGGTGGACACAGACCTGGCTAACTGTGTGCTGGAACTCCTATGGGCCCTCTGGTAGCATGCTGATGCCATGCTGCAGCACTGCACTGCTGCCCCAAGCTGGATGCAGCCCTCACTGAAGCTGTGTACTCCCTCACAGATGCAGTGAGGTCGCTGAAACAATCCCTCACAGTATTAGAACCCTTGTGAGGTGGTCCTCTGCCCGCTGCTCTGCCGGCACCCACCCAGCTGATACAGCCTTCAGGAGGAAGGACAACTCCTGCCTCACCTCCCACCAGAAGGCATGCAGGTCCTGTTGTGCTGCTGTCTGGGACTGAAGTGCAGCCTGGAGGAGTGGGCGTGTGCCCTGTTCATCCTGCTCCTGTTGCGGAATATCACCCTGCACATCAGCATGTACTGTATCTGTGATGGTGGTGGAGGTGGTGGCTGTTGTGTATCCTCAGTGCTTTGCAGATGTCTGAACACCTGGCCTGCTGCATCCTGTTGCATACCCCCACAGGTGTCTGCCTCATGTTCAGGGGTGCAAGCTGGTGAGCTGGGTGGACCTACATGCTGTGCTTTTCATGGGCAACAGTGGCAGGCAGCTGCACAGCATGGGCAGTGCCACAGGGAGCAGAGGTGGCTGTGGTAGTCTGTGGGACAGGAGCAAATGTTGATGATGTGTGTTATAATGGCAACATGATAGTCCTGCCATGGGCAGCAGGGAACCCAGCAGTGATTCCCCCCTGAACACTGATGGCGAGTACAGAACCACCATGCTGTTCATCATACATGAGGTGTGGTGGCACAGGCCTCATTTCCAGTTCAACAAGACAGTCCAATGAGGGAACAAAAGTAACATCTGTGACCACCTCTCCATCATCATCATCTTATTCATAGCCATAAGCCACAACTCTAGCAAGTCCACTGGCCACAGGTGGTATTGTGGTGGGTGGCTGTGCCCTCACATGCTAAAGCCCTGATGTTGAAAGCCTAATGTCCTCTGGCTTCTCCTCTGCAGGATTCTGCTGTTGTACTGGTGTGATACCATCACCCTGGGCTGTTGAGGGACAGGAGATGTGTGAGTAGCATGTACAATACACAGTCAACAAAAGCCACTGCTCGATCATGCAACACCATTATGTGCTGCACATGCACAACTGTATGCCCTAACCCTGTGTTTCATGCACGCAGAATACCACAACCAGTGTACACACACCCACAGCCAGTACATGCTGCACACAGTGTTGGTGTCCACCACCACCCCACCCCACCCCCTCAATGTGGCACTTACAACCAATGCAGTGTTTGCAAGGCACATCTGACAGGGAGACTGGCGTGTGACTGCCACATGCCATATGCTTGTGTGTTTGTCTATACACATTTGCGATACATGGGACACATGCAATTGCACATGATGGCTGCCCAACTGTGACTCAATGGCATGGCACAGCAACCACACATGGCGTACTCCAGTACAAGTACCACAGCTGTACAACACCCATACAACATGTAGTTCAACCACATGCACTCATGTGTGAATTAAGCAGTCCACACATAAGTCACCACAGTGGATGTGTGCCCACATGACCTTGTGTGAGACAAGCATGGGATTATTCAGCCCTGTAAGGTACTCACATGCTCGGTGGAGTTGTGGTGGTGTCTCAGAACCATCACCCCTATCCCTTCCACTGACACAGGCCTGAGGGTGTAGGCAATGAGCACCATTATTGGGTCGCTGACAGGCAGGTCTGCAGGCATTAGTCTTCCTCCTGTCTGATTCATCTACATCAGCTGCCATGCCTTGTCCTCCTTGACATGTCATTGCATGTCACATCACCTCTTCTGGACAGTATCCACCAAATGGCCATGACCACTGACTGCATTCACCTCAGCAGTTATTTCTGTCCACATGTGATGGACTGTGGAGTCTGTGTTTCTGTACCTCTACATCTGTTGTTCACATTTTTTGTACCCTTCCACTAGGGCCTGTCCTCCTCCATAGAAAATTTGTGGGCAAGTAGCCATGTCTGTGCACCACACTCACCTGCATGGGACATACTGGAAGGTCGTGATGAGTTACTGTCAACAACAGTGCGCTTGTGTAGATTTGTGTGCATCTGTGTGTGTGACACAATGTAGAACATGACAATGCAGATGGGACAGGCTATGATGGTGGCAGTGTACCCATGCCGTGTCTGTGGTGTCATACAATGTTACCCAAGTACTATCTATGGCCACAAACACACTCTCCTGCAATCCATGGCCATAAATGTGTGTGGCACAGGTACACATGCATTGCATACCTGTGTGTTCAGTGCCATCCTCATATGATGGTGGTGAACAGAATGCATTGAGGCTGTGAAGTGATACATGGGGCCATGGTGCATGCACAGGTAACACAATACCCATGTGGACTGTGTACATGAAGATTGTGTCACTAGTATGCTGACCACAAGTGAGCCACACATGTCGTGTATGTTGTACAATCCTTGCTGGGGTACAGCCTGCCCTGTACAAACCTGCACACCTGTGCTGTGAAAATGCACAGCATTCCTGCCATGCCACACACTGGTGACCATGAGGCCAACATACCACTGACAGGCACAGTAGTCATCCACCACATGAAAGTGGGCCATAGTGTACTGTGTTCTGCACCTGACCAGCCACTGTCTGAATGCCACAGGTGCACCATGGTGTCCTGCATACTGCAGTGCATAGGCCTATGTCACTGTGTCATTACCCTCCATGTATGTGTGCAAAGCCATGACAACATGTCATGGAACACACGGGCCACCCCAGCCCATGCCTATACCTTTGAGGATGTTGTGCAGCCCGTACTGGTCACACCAGTATGACTGCATCTTATGGTGCTGTGTGTCCATTGATTCTGTATTAATGGCCCTGATGTGATGTCAGCCTCCTACCTGCACTGTGACAGACCACACAACAGCTATGTCCAGAACAAGATCAGCAGCAAGTGGCCTACACTGATATATTGTGTATCCACCCACCAATGTCCACATGATGGTGTGGTCACCAGCCAATGTACATGCCAGAAGTGTGTAGAGAGCAACAGCAGCATGCCATACCTCAATGGTACACCTATGTAGGCCAGTGTGCAATGCCCACAAATGCACATTCATGGACTATTAGTGGGACTCCACAGAGGGTTGATACTGCAAGAAACAAACAGCTCTTTAATGCACATATCAGTGCGCCCCCCCCCATAATGGTGAGTGTGATGGTACTGTATGCCATATGCAGTACCATCAGTAATACTGCCCCCAAGCTGATGTGTGTCACTGCTCATGCATGGTGAGTGCACATAGCATACAGTATCAGTGCTATTACTGCTATGCAGGTCTCTGTGTGACACACACACAGTTGCCCCTCAGACTCACACATGCGCAGTAGAACTCTTGGCCACTGGTTGTGTACACTGTAACATAGTGACAGTGTGGGCACTCCTGCAATACTGCAGTATGTGGCTGTCCCGTGCAGTGTGTATACAGTCATTGGATGAGCATTTCAGCATCACAGTATTCTGTAATTGCGCATATGCAGCAGGTATTGCGTAGTGTGTAAATAAACAGTACTGAAGTATGCAACCTGAGTGTTACTCACCAGCAGCAGCATTATCATGTTCCTAGCTCATCCTTCAGGCTTGACAGAATCTCCCCCACCTGCATACCTGTCAGCTGCAGGGGTGGATCATTGACAGACCTTACATAGCCAGGCAGAGCAATTCACAGGCAAACGTATGCAGGGCAGTCTGTAATGAGATGCTAATGTGTGTGTTTGCACCTTAAATGTGTAATGGGGCTGATTTGCATGCTGGTTTTAAATATTACAGGTTTCAGCATCAGGCAGACAAATGCATTGCACCATGCTGGAGTAGTCTAGTGCCGTGCTATCTCATATTTGTGCAACAGGCACTGGGCATGCACATTGGTAACATAGCACCGGGGGTCATGATGGGGTTGCACATGCACACATACAAAACCAAACCTAGCACGGCACTAGCTGGGCTTTGTGCAGACATGTGTATGACCAGTGTGGTGCAACGGCACCGGTAGGGTCATGCCAGGGTTCCAACTGGGTTGCGCATGCATGTTCAGGTGTTTGTGCGGGCATGATCACATCCTGTGTGGTACTAACGTGATCCTTTGTGACACTTTTGGCCTAGCTTTGTGGCAAGTATTGAAAACTGTGAGGGAGTTGCCTTATAAAGCTACTCTGCCTGTTTTTCAAAGTATGCCAGCTGGTGCATGCCAAAAGGCTGTGCTCCAGAGGGATCACTGGTGGGGGGAGGCAGAGCTGCCCAATATGGTCCAGCTGGTGTTGGAGAGGGAGAGCCAGCTCTCTGGAGCTGTGCAGCAGGGAGACAGGCCTAGAAGGTAGGTGTGGGCCTCCACAGCAAGGCACCTCACACACCGTACAGGCATATCCCATAATGGTGAGTAGTGCTGGCATCGGTACATTGACCTGCAGATGCAGAAGAGGGATCAGCTGCAGAGATACCGGGACATGGTCAGGGATGGCACGGTGCCAGCACCAGGTGAGTGTCTGCCAGGGAAGGTTCAGATACAGTCATGTCGCAATGTGTGTATGCGTGGCTATACGCACATGCCTGATACGTGTACGGTGCTGAACATGCTACAGCAACAATACAGGGTGGGGCAACAGCTGTGTGAACAGCATGTCTGCCAGTCTGGTTTGCATGTTAGGCTGCACTGTGTCCCTGTTAGTACACATGCATACAGTGCATGGTGCCTGAAGCACATGGACCAACATAGCCATGTGCAACATACTATTACAGTGCACACACAACCAGCATGTGTGCCATGTGACTTTTGAATTGGGGGGGCAACGACATAATTGTGCTGGGTGTGGTCTGTACATTCCAGTATCCATGTTGTGCCTCACAGTGCTGTTCTACATTGTACCCACAGACCACAGAGAGCACAGGAGGGACAACCACAGCTGGAGCAACACCGGGCAGACCAGGGAGGAGATGCTAGTGATGGGCAGCGTGAGGTTGCACTAAGTATGTTGATTCCAGATATGCTTTATTTAATTTATTTAAGACATATATCGGATTTACAACCTTTGAGTCAGAGACTCATTTACAAAGGCACCTCGTCGCAGGGAGGGGAACAATCTATATGTGAGGTAAGACAGTGGAGAACAGTACAGGTGAAATACATGCAACATACAATACAGAATCATCAAAGTGCCATCTAAATATTTGGGTTTCTAGATAGCACACAACAAAGTCACTGGACTTGCTGTATAGTTGATGCAATGCAGTGTTTGCTGTTATGACACTGTTGTGGGGGGGAGGACTGCTGTCATTGGCATGTGACGAGCATGCACAGGTCCATGGCAGTGTACTGGGGTGCTTGGGTGCTGCTGGCATCTAGCACCCATCACATGTCCAAACCCTCATGTCACATTGGTTTCTGGTGTCTGCCATTACCACAGGGGCAGCGGTATGCCCGTGTTGCTGCACATGTGCAGACAGGACCTTGGAGAGGTGTTGCAGCTGGTAGTGTCTGACATCCCTCTGTCATGTGTGCCTGCATTGCACTGCAGACTAGCATGCACATGCAGCCACATGTACATTGTGTGTTGTCATTGGTGTGTGTCAAGGATTGTACTCTGTAGCCCTGTGGTTACTGACCACTTGCATGCACATTATGCTACTGCATGCACATGCTGTACTGCCCCTCATGGCACTGTTGTGCTCATACCCTGTTGGCCATCTCATGCAATGGTGGAACTGTTTACTGTGCATGCTTTGGCACCTGTCATTGTATGTTTGTCTTGTATAGTCTCAGCTGGTGGACACATGCATTACCAGTGAAGCGGTTGTTGGCCTTACTGGCTTTCATGGGCTTACCTGTGTGTTACTTACATTGAGTGGGTGTGGTCAGGTAGTGTTTGGATGTGCCTGTGTGCCTGTGTCAGACATATGAACAGTTTGTTGCAGCAGCCAGTCAATAATACTGTGACTCTTTGGGCAATACATGAACTGTTGCTGGAGAACACGCCATGCCACTGTGTGTACAGTACATACTGTATCCATTTTCTTAATGGCCATGCATGATGGTTGTACTGGGGTTCATACATGCCATTGCCATGCATGCATGTGATGCATCCCTGTGCTGTGCACATGTGTGCACTGTGTATAGTACAGGGCTGGAGGTGTGAATAAAGGCATGTGTTGATGCTCACAGCATGTGGTGGCAATGAACTCTGCACATGTCCTGGGCATGGTCAGTGCGGACCGTTGATTTGCACAAAGTCCTCACCAGTGGTGTGCCAGCTGTACTGCACATGCCTGCATTCTTCAGGTCAGCATGCAGACCTGTTGTGGCGCTCTGCTGTGTCATTGTTGCGCACTGTGTGTGGCTGGTGTCACACCATGTGTGGGGGTTTGCATTTGTGCAGTGCCACTGTTTCATGGGCCCTGTACTGGTGCATAGTAGCATGCTGGACACATATCATGGTACTATGGTGGGGTGCACTGGTTTGTGCTCCATGGTGCATGTGGGTGGCACTGTGGGCATTGGTTGCATTGGTTGGTTGGTGTGTTGTGTATCATGGGGTTTGCAGTGACCTACAGCCTTGAACATTGTGATATTGGGCAGCATGTCCCAACATATCCATTGCTAGGGTGGTCTACTGGGTCTCATGTGGGGTGTGTTGTGCACATGGGGGGCTGTGTTGTGCTGTGGTAGTCTGTCCTTTGGACATGCATTTGATTAAGTCACATATTTGCTGCTGCTTCTGGTGGCTGACAGGCATTCTGTCTGCCTTGTATTTAAATGTTTGACATTGGGTTCCTCCACTACTACTGACAGGCACAGGTCACTGCCATGTGTGCTGTGTGCATTCTTGTTACAGGGCTATGGTTGTTGGTATATGCTGTCTTCCCCCAGGCACATGTCCTGGGGGTATTTTTGCTAAGCATTGTTGTGACATTATCCTTACATGCTCATATCTCTACCCCAAGGTCCCCAGAGAATGTCCATGTTGGCCACTAGGCCTGAGAAAGGAACAGGCCGGGATGAACTGCTGCACCACCTGGTGCAGCAGCAGCATGCAATAATCGAGCAGCTGGCAGTCCTTATCTCAGAGACGAGACGTTGAGATTGGATAATAGATGAGAGGCTGCCTGCATGACCTTATGACCTGATGGCTGATCTCGAGCCTTCAGATGCCTGAGTACATTCAGTGCCTTGAAGCCTTCCATTCCCACCGCACCCCTCTAGTATATAGATTATATGTTTTATTGTGTTCCCTTCCCCCCTCCCTTGTACATAGTTTCTATCTTTGATACTGTCTTCCCTGTTCCCCCATCCCCATTGTATATAGTATGTATGTAGTTATTGTATTACCTGTGCCCCCACCCCACATTGTACAGTTTTGTTACACTATTGTAGTCCCTGTTCCCCCAACCCATTTTGTTTATTTCTGTATTGTTTCTTGTTTATATCTTCATTCAACTGTTCTTGTTCATTTGTATTTGTTGTTTGCTCTTCTTGTATTATATGGTTTGCATTTCTGAATTCCTGTGTCCTGTGTGTTTTTTGTCTGGGTGTTTCAAAATCGGGCAGGCTGTTGGAGTCTCTGGGTTCCTGTTGCTGCTGCATATGTAGTAACATGGCAGTAACTTAGGATATTACATTGCCATTGTTAGTGCTTTCATCAGTTCTGTTCAAGCATTGGGCTCCCTAGCTCAGCTTGTGCCACTTGTGGCCATTTTGCTACACTCTGTACTGTTTCTGAGTGTGTTTGAACTGCCTGACAGCTTGCTATTTTCAGAGCTGTCTTATTTGCTATATTCAGTGATGTCTTGTTTCCCGGTCTGTTTTGCACTGCCCCTCCAGTTCAGTTTGCCCGGCTTCATTAGCGTGCTATGTTTAGCATGTTTAGCACTGGGGCTATTCCTTTTGAATATAGTAGGCAATTGGGTCTGAGCAAATTTAGCATGCTGGGCAGTGCTAATTTTGCCTGGAGGCTCAGCTTTGAATATAGGACCCCAGCTGTTTAAGCAACCTCTCCTGCTAGTAAGTGATCTGTTGAATAGCTCTGCTGAGGATCCCAAATGCATTTTTCCCCCATTCCCTTACTTTTTCCTTATCCTTTCTCTTCTGCTTTCCCATGTGTATGTTTTTTATAGCTCTGTTCAGCAATGACAATTGTAATGTAATATTGAAGGAGCAGCCTTGGATCACTGATGCTGCATCTATTTTAATCTGACGAGTTATCATTAGCTTTTCAAAATATTTAGTGAGCACATAATTGTGACTCCTTTATGAATGTAAGCACCAGTGACTCAAAACTTCTCTTCTGCCTCTTCTCACCTTTTTTCCATTTTACCTCTTTTTGTAGTTGTCATGTTCTTTATTATGTTCACTTGTTTTCTGTTTGTCATTTGCCTTCGCATTGTTGGGTCTACTGGCTCTGTTTAAATATGTGCATTGAGCACATGGGTAATTGGTAACCTTGGACTGCAGATGCCATCCTTATGTCTTTCTGTATAAAGCAGCATTCGTTCTTACAATATTAAATGAGCACAGCATGTCTGGCTCATTTTTAGTATTTTGGCATGAGTGATCCTGAATGCATCCTCCCCATTCCCTTTCTTTTTTCATGTTATGTTTATGTTCCTTTTAGCTCCATTCAGCATCAACATTTGTAATTTAATATAGGAGTAGTTTTTACAATCATGGTAGCACTGATTATATCTTTAAGTTTATAGTATATGTTTACAGCTTTTATATATAGAAATCAGTGGCTGATCTATTGTTGTTGGGAACATTCTAAAAGTTGTGTATGTTCTATATATTGTGCATGTTCCTTCATGAATATTCATTTGCAGCTCTGCCCTCTCGCAACCTCATTGGTAGAAACAGACTTCTTCAAAAAAACAAATATGACGGTGCCATTTACTGAGAAGATTTGGACATGGACTGTCCTTGCCGGCTCCATGCTTCCAGATTGTAACAGATTTTAAATTGTTTTTAAGCAACTCCTGCCACAAACCTATGCATGGTTACACTACAAATGAGACTGCACCAAAAAACTCTGCAGCAGACTACAGCCCATCAACCACAAATAATAACAGACCATAGTGTCGGACTATGGACTTAGCTGCTGACAACAAGCAGGAGCACCAAACACAAGGTATGAAACCTTGTGAAACAAAAATGTCAAGGAACATAACTTTTTTTTTCTAAACTCGGAAAACCATATACTATAAAAACTTAAGTATGGGTGAGTATACACAACTCACCTTGTTTCCATCCCAAGGTTAAGATACCAGCAAGGACCTCTCAAGCTTTGCTCTTGGGGTCCATACGCTGGTATCTCAACTCCTTAATGGAAACACAGCTTGTTGTGCAGACTCGGTCATACTTTATTCCTTATGTGTGCACTCTGTAGTGTAGCTCTGCTGAGTATTTACATTTGTTCGTTTTTTAATTCGTGAGCAGTTATGGATCACTATTAATTCTATTTGTGCACTTGTATGTTTAACATTGCATTGTTAGACATGTTATGCAATGTCAAAGTTAACACTTTTGTGTAGAAAGAGCCATTCAAAATACATAGTCAATTACAGGAGCAGTGTCTGCTGAGACTGAGACAGGGAGAGTGAGAAAGCAGCCACAGCTTCCTTGAATCAAGGAGGTTATTTTCTAGACTACACTGAACTGAATTATTACTTTTTGGACCTGTGTAAGTAACTAGTATTGATTCTGTTTTTGGGGTGAACTTTTCTTAGTTTTAACTTTAATTTGCCAGGGAGGAACTGTAGCTAGGAGATATTTGCAGTCAGTTGTGACTAGACCTGTTACTTAGCCTTTGTGAAATAGGTGTCTGAAAGGAAGGAAGGCACTCCCCGGGGTGGAGGGTAAGAGTTGTAGGTGATTGTTTCTGGACGGCATAGGTTTACTCCTACCCACCCTTCCCCTCACCCCACCCACCCCAAACACATAACTTCCTTTATAGCAGGGGCTCTGACATTACTTCCCCAAAACTGCTAACAACTATACACCTGTTCATATCCTTAAAGGCACAGCACACTGAAAAGGGGGAAGAGACACTCACAAGCTTGCACACACTAAAACAAGAACAAAAAACAAAAAAAATCTGTAACTGGAAGGGACACAGACATGTGAGGAGTAGTGCAATGCACTGGCTGTGGAGCAGCAGTCTTCTGGGAGACATTCTGGAGACTGCGTTGCTGCCCTATTTGCAGGCACATCTCTGGTCTGAGGGAGGAGGTTGTTCATCTCCATGCTGACCTGACAAGGATTCAAGAAACCTGGTCCCCCACCCAGGGACCACTCAGGCCACTGCCACTACCTCAGAGGTTGCCAAGAAAGAGGAGTAGTTGGACCATGGTGGGCTCAGTGCGGGTGAGGGTGGTGGAACAGAGACACATCCCTCCAGTTGTGCCTCTCCACAATTCATTCTCCAATCTGGAGAAAAATGGTTCCTGTATGAAGACACCTGCAGTGGAGACCAAGGAGGATGCATGGAACCTCCACAATGGAGACCCACAGGAGGGTGGCCTAGGACCCCACATGGGAAGGAAACAACTCCTGGTAGGGGACTCAATTGTTAGGGGGTTGATCTGGGAGGGGAAAGGGAGGTAAGGTGCCTGCCTGGCACCAAGGCTTGAAGGGACAGGAAATGAATCCTCAGGATTGTGGGAGCAGTGACAAGGGGGAGGGAGCTGGATGTCATTATCCACCTAGGGATGAATGACCTGGCTGAGAATGGGATCAGAGCAGTGCAACACAAGTTTGTGGAGTTGGAGGGGCCTTAGACAAGTAGCACACACATGGTAAGTTTCTCAAAAGTTCTACCTGTCTATGGCATGGATGAAGCTAAGGCACTCTGCACCATGGGAGTCAATGACTGGTTAAAAAACTGGTGCAGAGCTCATGGATTTGGCTTCATTGGAGACTGGGGCTCCACCTGGAGGGATGCAGGCCTATACAGGAGCAATGGTCTACATCTATCCTGGAGGGGAATCAGGATCCTAGGGGATAGGTTTAAATGCTTCAATAGCAAGCATTTAAACTAGCCAAGAGGGGAAGCACTGAAGAGGAGAAGGGAAATCCTAGCCCCCTCCAAAAAATCAGGGTAATTAGTGAGGTAAACACCAAGATAGAGCAGTCGATAGGGAGAAGGGCAGGGGTAAATGGAGAAAAAGACAAAGGCAGTAAGGGCAGAGATGGGGCAAAAAGAAATAAAGCCATAAAAAATGGAGGGTAATGACTACCAATGCCCATAGTCTAGGTAAAAAGCTCCCTGAAATAGTGGCCTTGATGGAAGAGGGATGCCTGGATATTGCGGCAGTCACAGAAACATGGTGCACAGAGAACCATGACTGGGATGTCAACATACCAGGGTACACAATCTACAGGAGGGATAGGGAGGGGGAAAGAAGAAGAGGAGTAGGAGTAGCTCTCTATGTAAGTGAAGAGCAAAGCAACAGAACTAAAGGGTAAACAGGGAGGAGAGGAGGCACTGTGGGTCACCTTGGAGACTGGAAATGGCTCCACAATCCACACAGGGGTTGTATACAGACCCCTATCTCAGAGGGAGGAAATGGACAAGGAAATGATAGAAGGCATCCTTGAGATGGTAGAGAAAGGGGAGATATTGCTGATGGGGGACCTGAATATGCCAGATGTGGACTGGAGCACCTTTGCTCAGTCACATCCAAGAGCAGGGCCATTCTCAATGCCATATGGGGGAATGTCTCAGACAGCTAGTTTTGGAACCCACTCTGGAGGCAGCAGTCTTAGACCTGGTAATGGGCAGACTGGGTGGGCCAAGCTGTCCTTATCTGCCATCAAATTCTATGTTTCTATGTTTCTATGTTACTCCCAAATGGGGATGGAGAGAGGATCTCTGATCTTGAAGTTGGTAGCCATCTGGAAACAAGCAACCTCCAAACAGTGTGGTTCACAATAAACTTAGCTGTAGAGTCAAGCCACACACAAGTGAAGGTACTGGACTTCAGGAGGGCTAATTTTGTCAAAATGGGAGAGTGCCTCAGAAAAGCACTAACAAACAGGCATGAAGATGGGGTGGAGCAATAATGGGGAAATATGAATACCACCATCACAGAGGCAACAAGCCTTTGTGTGAAGCAAATAAACAAATCAAAATGAAAGAAAAGAGCACTATGGTTCTCAAAAGAAGTGGCAGAGAAGGTAAGGGAGAAAAAGATAGCACTCAGGAAGTATAAGGAAACACAGAAGGAGCAGGACAGAGAACTGTACTAGTTAAAGCAGAAGGAAGAGGGTAAGGCAGTCAGAACAGCAAAGGCCCAAACTGAGGAAAAAATAGCCAACTCAGTTAAGAAGGGGGATAAAACCTTTTATAGGTACATTAGGGAGCAAAGAATGACTTAGGCAGGGATACTGAGGCTGAACAAAGAGGAAGGTGGTTGGGCAGAGAGCGACAGTGAAAAAGCAGGGATACTGACTGAATACTTCTGCTCAGTATTCACAATGGAAAAGCAGGGGGAAATACCTAATCTAGTCAATAGAAGCACTCTGGATAGGGGGGTTGATATTATTCCTTTCACAGAAGAAAGGGTTCTGAAAGAACTCTTAAAACTGAAGGTGGATGAAGCAATGGCACCTGATGGAATTCACCCCAGAATTCTAAAAGAATTAAGGGAAGAACTAGGAACACCACTGACTACCCTTTTTAATAAATCATGGGAGGATGGCATGGTACTTGAGGACTGGAGGAGGGCAGATGTGATTCCCCTTCACAAAAGTGGGAGTAAGACAGAGGCAGGAAACTACAGACTTGATGGAATCACTTCTGAAGGAAAGAATTATTGAGTACCTAGAGGCCAGTGGGGCACAGGACCCAAGGCAGCATGGATTCACAGCAGGAAGGTCATGTCAGAGAAATCTAATTGATTTCTTTGACTGGGTGACCAAAGCAGTAGACCAGGGAGGGGCTGCGGATATCACCTACCTAGACTTTAGCAAGGCATTTGACACAGTCCCACAAAAAAGATTAATAAGCAAATTAGCCAGCCTGGGAGTGGGTCACAGTTGTGGTAGCCTGGGTAAAACACTAGTTGGACAACAGGACACAGAAGGTAATAGTAAATGGAGTCCACAGTGAAGAAAGGAGGGTTACTAGTGGGGTACCGCAGAGTTCAGTACGGGGGCTGGTCCTTTTTAATGTCTTTATAAGTGACATTGCAGAGGGACTGGAAGGGAAAGTATGTCTCTTTGCAGATGACACAAAGATCTGCAAAAGGGTTGATACACAAGGTGGTGTGGAAAGGATGAAAAGGGACTTGGCAAGGTTGAAGGAATGGTCAAATGTAAGCAGCTTAGATTCAACTCAAAGAATTGCAAAGCAATGCACCTGAGAAACAAACACCCAGGGAAGAGTACACAATGGGGGTTGAGATACTGACAACAACAAAAATGGAAAAGGAACCTGGGGGTAGTCATATCAGATGATCTAAAAGTGGGCCAGCAATGTGAGAAGGCAGTAAGGAGGGCTGGGGAATACTGGGATGCATAGGGAGAGGCATCACCAGTAGAAAACAGGAAGTTATTGGCCCTCTGTACAGACAGTTGATAACACCACATCTGGAGTACTGTGTACAGTTCTGGAGACCCCATCTCCGCAAAGACATAGACAGGGTGGAAGCTGTCCTGAGGAGGGCAACAAAAATGATGCATGGTCTGCATCAGAAGACATATGAAGAAAGACTAAAGGAATTAAAGATGAATGGCCTCGAGGAAGGGGGCATGATAGAAACTTTCAAATACCTCAAGGGAATCAACAAAGTCCAAGAGGGTAGCATCTTTCGAAAAAAGAGATGTGCAAAAACAAGGGGGCATAATTTGAACATAGAGGGGGGATGGCTTAGAGGTAATGTGAGGAAGTATTTCTTCACAGAGAGGGTTGTGGATACATGGAACAGCCTTCCTGAGGAGGTCATAGAGCCAAAACCAGTGGGGGAATTTAAGAATGCACGGGACAGACATAAGGCAATCCGTTAGGTAGGGATATGGGCAGACTAGGTGGGCCAAGCGGTCTTTATCTGCCGTCAAAGTCTATGTTTCTATGTTTCTATGTTCTATGTTTCTATGTAAATTCATCTGTGCACTTTGATGTTTGCTTGTGCCAAGTATAACAACTGTAATACAGGAGCTGATAATGGTGGCAGTTACAATGACTTTCTATAAAAGTTCACCAGTAGGTTTAGTATCGTTTTTTGTACAGTCTATACAATGTTTGATTAAGTGATACTGAAACTTGCTAATGTATTTGCTGGAAACTGTCTGTAATTGGTCACATCTTCCTTTTCTAATAAATATTCATGATTTTAAGGTATTTAAGATGATGTGAGACTCCTGCAGTCATGCCCCCCTGATGAAGAGTGTGAGACTAGAAGTGGTGGGGCAGCATGGGTTAGCAGCTCAGTCTGCATCCTTACTTCTCTTTTTTGAACTGCAATAAAGCTTTATTTTGCATTATAGCCAAAGTGGAGTGGATTTCACCTTGAGTACAGTATTACTTTTTTCTACAGTGTCTAATGGCATCCCCCACTCTCCGATTGCCATCCCAATATTCATTAATATTTCCCTTGTGTTTAGTGGTACCTAACCAACCTACAGTTATTGTTCTCATAATGTTTAATGTTTCTCTGTTCTCTTGGAGCACCCCCACCCTCTGATTGCCATCCCCATATTTATTTTTTTGCAACTTAATATATTTTATTAAGTTTTTCTGTTTACAACAAGAGAAAAAAAAACATCAACAAATAAGATTTAACAAGGGGGTATTAAAAAGTACAAAAATAAACTAAAAGGAAAGAAAGAAAGAAAGAAAGAAAGAAAGAAAGAAAGAAAGAAAGAAAGAAAGAAAGAAAGAAAGAAACCTCAATGCCTCCATTCCTGTATTTTTTTAATCTGTACCTGTTGTCTAGTGGCACCCCCGCCACCCTCTGATAACTGTCCCCATATTTAGTATAAGATGTAATAAAGAAAACCATCCCTCAATGTCTTTTTTTTCACACATGTAAAAAAGAAAATGGTCCCTCACTGATCCGGCCCCCCCCCCCACTCTGACCTCCCACTGAGCACCCACCACCACACACACACCCCACAACTCCACACACATTCACTCACCTGAACAGGTCCCAGGGTGAAGATGCACTCTCTGATCAAAGATGTCTTGCTGCTGGAACCTCTGACTGCAATATGAGAAACTAAGGTAAGTGTGGTTCAATGTTTTTCAAAGGGGTTTCTAGCTTTGATGCATGACTTTTCCATTTTGTATATTTTGACTCCAGCTTTTCGACATGGCCTTTTTGGAACCCAACCTCATGACCAATGGCAGTGCAATTTTGCAAATCAAGTCTGAAAGGCAATTTCATGGTCAATTGGCAAATTCATATTTTGGACAGGATTAAAACATTTTCACCACCCTTGTTCATGAGGTGGAGTCATAAAAAGGCTATATTGAAAATTTGGGGTCAAAATATGTAAAATGGCAAAGTTATGCACATCTCTTGAAATTTGGCTATGCTCACTTGTAACTTTGTTAATTTTAACAATTTTTACACCACATTTTTCACATAGCCATTTTTTACACCCCCTCATGAATGTGACAGCTGCCATTTTTCAAATCCTGGCCAAACTGTGTTTTTGCACCTGTGGTGTAGAACGATTTTGCAGTGGTGCAAAATGATGCTTCAGCAGGGATTTGAACATTTTTATTACTGGGTTCATGAGGTGGGGTAATAAGAAGTCTATGTTGACAATTTGGTTGCTGTTTTGCTACAAATGCAAGCACAGGACCCAGAGGGCCTGTGCTTCCACAGCAAAACACATGTAAACTGCTATGGAGGGATGGAACCCCAGGACTAGGAAGCCCTGAACTCCTACACACAAATGAGGATATGATTATTCTATCTGAAACGATAAGGACATTGTTTGCAAAAAAAAAACTGTATCAATGCACTATTCAGGGTTCAGCCAACTGTGACAAAAGTAGGAAAATACGGTTTTAAGGTTTCCAGCACTAAAACCTCACCCCATCCCTGAAGAAAATCATGGGTGTAGTCTTCCTTGGTGTTATCAACCTTAAATCTCACCCCATAGCAGTAGCAAGACAGCTCAGGTGTGACAGACACAGGTGTGTATGTTTCAGGAGTGTATGGAATGGGGTGAGAATTAGGACTGATAACTCCATTGATGACTGAACCCCGATTTGCTTCAGGGGTGGGGTATTAGGGCTGGAAACCCTAAAACAGCATTTCGCTACTTTTCCTACTTTTGTCATTGTAGGCTGAACTCTAAGTGTTGCAGTAATGCAGTTTTTTTTGCAAATATATATATATATATATATATATATATATATATATATATATAGAGAGAGAGAGAGAGAGAGAGAGAGAGAGATATATATATATATATTTATACAACTTATGTGCTGGGATAAATGCCAGTGTACAAAGTAATATCTGTAGAAGCCAGTGAAGATAACACTGCTGATATCTTCATGTTCCTATATGTCATCATGATATCTTAACACTCCTATACGTCATCCTATTATCTTTTAAACTCCTCTACGTAATCTCTAAGAAATCCTATTGGTTCCCACAGGAAATTCAGCTGTTCTAAAGCTCTGCCTTTTAATTACCTCACCCCGTCCCCTACCAACGCGACTCTTACATCTGGTTGACCCTGCCATCAGTTTAAAACCATGTTTAATTTGTGTCTTATCTGATGATCCTCATTTAGTTCACTAAAATAGTTTAATTCTGACGTCTCATTTGTAGATTTAGTTGCTTTAGTATTGTCATCAGAAGTACCTATTATTATCTAATGAAGATTGTCTTCAAATAATGTAGTTCCTTTTTATTGTTTTTCTGGGTTTGCTGGGTATGTTGTGAAGAAATCGAACAGAGCAGAATCCTCGATATAGCTTTAGAGAAGTGAAAGTAAGTGCGAGTGAGTGCTATAGTAACACTTGCTCACGCTTACTTTCACTTCTCTGAAGCTGCCGACATGCCGAGTTCCTCACTCTCTGTTCGGTTTTAACCGCAGTCTGTTTTTTACTTAGCAAGCCCAGGAAAATTAATAAAAAGGGACTGCATTTCTACCATTTTGAAAAGACAGTGCTTTGTTTTAGTTGTGTAAGAGATACTCACAGTGACGTACTGAAGCTGCTCGGTCACACTACAAATTAAGGATGTCAGGAATTAAACTGCTTTGATGACATGGGGGAAAAATGGCAGGATCAACCAGATAACGTTTTCAACAGCTTAATAAATTTCTAAAAGCCACAGAGCTTTTCCTTAATTTACAAAGAGAGTGTTTTCTTTTAAATATCTGCCCGCTCCTAACTGAAAGCTGTTTGGGTCAAGCTATACATTTATATTACAACTCCTTAGTGAGACCAGGGGGAAATAACAATCAACCAAATAATGGATTTTTAATAATCATATCTTTACCAATTATGACAGGACCAATGCAGGGAAGGGGGGAGGCACTCCTATTCCTGCCTCATAACTTATGTGCAGTGTTCTTGTTAAGTATACAATGTGGTAAGTTCTGCAGTGAGTGGGGCAAAACACATCTCGGGGTCTGTTGGGGCCCAGCACATAAGTTGTATAAACAGACATGGCCTGTCGAGAGATATCATATTTATCTTTCACTGAGGTCAATAACATCAAGATATCTCACTGTGGCTTCGCCACTGTGAGATATCATGATATCATTGGCCTCTCGTGAAGATAAATATGACATCTTCAGTCAGGCCATGTATATCCTATATATATATATATATATATATAGATATATAGATATATATATATATATATATATATATATTCATTGGAAAAAACTTTAATGCATCAGTTAGGGTTTTACTACAGTGACAAAAGTTTGGAAATATGGTGTTAGGGTTCAAAACCCTAACTCCACCCCCCCCACACACACACATACGCAAGTAGGGGAAGGGCCAAGGAAACACAACAAATCAGAGACAACCAACTTCAGGTAACAGAAAGAACATACAACTATCTACATAGAAACATAGAAGTTGATGGCAGATAAGGACCGCAAGGCCCATCCAGTCTGCCCATTTCTTTTTCTACCTTATAAATGTGCCATCGGCCTTTGCTCTGACAGTGGCCTATCTATTCATAGTCATTTGTATTGCTCCCTTATGCCTATCCCAAGCCTGTTTGAAGCCCTGCACTGTATTCATAGCCACCACTTCTTGTGGTAAGCCATTCCATGCATCCACCACCCTTTCTGTGAAAAAGAATTTCCTACATTCCCCTTAATCGCCCCCCTAATCTCATGCTGTGTCCTCTTGTCCTGCTATTTTCTTATATTTAAACATGTTAGACTCTTTCACCTTGTTTATGCCCTTAAGGTGTTTGAATGCCTCGATCATATCGCCTCTCTCCCTCCTTTGCTCAAGGGAATACATATTAAGCTCTGTTAATCTGTCCTCATATGTCTTCTGATACAGTCCCTGCACCATTTTGGTTGCCCTTCTCTGGACTGCCTCAATTTGGTTAATGTCCTTGTGAAGGTGTGGCCTCCAATACTGCACACAGTACTCCAGATGGGGCCTAACCAGTGTCTTGTAAAGAGGGATTATTACCTCCCTCTTATGACTTGTGATACCCCTACTAATACACCCTAGCACCCCCTAGCCTAACCTACTGCTTTAGAGGTCTGCTTGATGATTTCAGGTCATCAGTGATGATGATGCCCAAGTCTCTTTCTTCCTTTGTGACTGCTAGTCACCCCTCCCAGCCTATAGGTGACTTCAGGTTTCTTCCCTATGTGCATGATCTTGCACTTCTTGCATTAAACTCCTGCTACTCTTCTGACCATTTTGCTAGTTTATCCAGATCTCTTCTCATTCCGCCCACCCCATCTGGATCATCTACTCTGTTGCAGATCTTGGTGTCATCTGCAAACAGACAAGCCTTACCCTCTAGTCCATCTGCAAGGTCACTAATGAAGATGTTGAAGAGGACTGGCCCCAGGACTGATCCCTGAGGTACCCCACTTGTGACTTGCATCTCTTCTGACTGTGTACCATTTACCACCACTCTCTGTTTTCTGCCCATCAACCAGTTTGCCACCCAGTTGACCAACTTCTGACCCACCCTGAGCCTACCCAGTTTATTTATCAATCTTCTATGTGGAACAGTGTCAAAAGCTTTGCTGAAGTCAAGGTAGGTGACATCAACTGCTCCCCCTTGGTCCACCACTCTGGTTACCCAGTCAAAGAAATATATGAGATTAGTTTGACAGGACCTTCCTTTTGTAAACCCATGCTGTCTTGGATCCTGTGCCCCTATGGATTCCAGGTGTTGCACTATTCTTTCCTTAAGGAGTTCCTCCATAATCTTGCCCACTACTGAGGTAAGACTGACTGGTCTGTAGTTCCTTACCTCCTCCCTGCTACCACTCTTGTGCAACAGGATCATATGAGCCCTTCTTCAGTCTTCTGGGACCACTCCTGTGCTCAGAGACTCACTAAACAGTTCGGCTAATGGCTCAGCTAGTTCCACCTTTAGCTCCTTAAGTACCCTGGGATGTATGCCATCAGGTTCGATTGCCTTATCCACCCTGAGCTTAGTAAGCTCTTGTAGGACCCTTTCTTTTGTGAAGGGAGTAGTGCTCACTCCTCCCCCTGTGTCCATGATGCTGAGCTGTGGGCCCTGCCCTACCTTCTCTTCAGTAAATACTGAGTAAAAGTATCTATTTAGGATAGATGCCTTTACAGGGTCCTCCTCCTCACATGCTCCCTTTCTCCATTAAGCTAGCAATACCCTCTGGACTTTCTCCTTTCACTAATGTATCTATAGAAAGTCTTGTCACCTCTTTTACTGTTCGTGCTAGTGTTTCCTCAGTTTGGGACTTTGCCTGCCTTACTGCCTTCCCTGCTTCCCTTAGGGCAGTTTGGTATGCTTCCCTATCTTCATCCCACTGTGTTCCCTTATATTTCCTGAAGGCCAGCCTTTTGGCTCTGACCTTTTCTGCTACTGTATTTGAGAACCAAAGTGGTTTCCTTCTTCTTTTGCACTTCTTTTTCTGTCTAACACAATGGGATGTTGCTTCAAGTATTGCATCCTTAATGCTTGCCCACTTTGCCTGTACCCCCTCACCTGTGTTTCTTTTTGCCAGGGCTAGCTTAACTCTGTTGGCCATCTTATCAAAGTCAGCTCCTCTGAAGTCCCATATTTTTGCCTTGGAATGGGATGATTTAGATGTAGTAGCCAAATTGAACCATACCATGTGATGGTCACTGGCCCCCAGGTGACCTTCCTCCTGGAGATCTGTGATCCCTTCCTTGTTAGTCAGTACTAGATCTAGGATAGCCCTGTCTCTTGTGGCTTGCTGTACCAGTTGTTTGAGGCCCTCCATCTGCAGGGAATCCACTATGTGTCTAGTTCTGGCAGATGTTCCTGCTGGTATTGACCAATCTGTATCTGGCATGTTGAAGTCTCCCATTATCAGAACCTCCCCTTTAGCTGTCATGTCTGTAGGTCAGTTGGAGTTTGGAGCTTGCTGAGAGAGCAGCACAGCAGCTCTGGTTAGGCTCTTGGAGCCTCAGCCCTGACATAGGGCTACAATCAGGGAAAAGGTGTGTGTTTCCACCTAAAGAGAGACACAGAAGCAGTTTTAAAAGTGGTGGAGACCGCTGAATTGGGTCTCAGTGCCCCATCCCTCAGGGGATGGGGCAGGAAAGGTTGTTCTGCATATTCCTGGGGCAACCCCCTGGATTTCTATTAGTGGATAAGCTTTCTATTTGGTCCAAGTGTTTTTTGGGAAACAAGGAGATTTGTGAACCGCCTGTGGGGCACCTGCAACCGGAAGGTGAGTTTCTGCTCTTTCTAAAGGACCCATGTTTTCACCCTGGGACTTGTGTGATAGTAGGGATTGGACTACTGAAAAAGTGGGAGGCCTAGAGTAATAGGCTTAGCCAAAAGTAAAAGTATGTTCAAGTCCAGCACATATGTGAAGTCAAGACATGTAGAGGAGATGTGACATATGTCTACCCAGTAATCTACATTGCCAAGCTTTCAGAAAAGATTTGTTTAGTTTCCAGAGAAATGGCTGGGTATGGATTGTGGGCGCTGGAGGTGGGAGACCCCCCCATCTTTAGCGACCAGGTCAACCTCTATGGATTTGCTCTGTGGATTTCTACTTTGCCTCATGCACTTGGCCAGTGATGAGAGAAGTACCCAGACGTGGGATTGGAAGGAAAATTCCCTCTAGGAGTCAAAGGCTCTAAGGTGGTTTGGGGAGCCACAACAGGATAACTGGTTCATTTTCCAATGTGGACCGTGGATCAAGTGGCCAGCGGGTGAGCCGGGCCAGTGGGGAAAACCCAAGTAGTTTACAAATCGGGCTGTGTACCCAAAGCTGTGTTCAAGTCCGGGCTGTGTGCCCGGTGGGTTCAGAGCCTGAGGGCAGGAAATATGAAGAAGTGTTGTGTTGTTTCTAATCTGCATTACCAGGAATGTAGCCCCATGGGGGTCCATCTATGCTTTGTTTGTTCAGCTTGGATGTGAATAAAAGCCACACTGTAGAATCCCATTCCTGGTTCTGGACATTACAGTTATTGCTTCCTGTCTTTGGATTTACTTGAGTGTCCTGGTGCAGAGTAGCCAAACCTAGGCCCCCTGTGCTGAGTAACCTCATCTTCCCTGAACCCAGTCCCCACCAGGTACTGCTGTCAGCTTCAACAGCATGCCACCTGTCATTTTGCTAATGGCAGGGGTGAAGGGTTACAAAAATGGAGGCACCACTGGGATTTAATTCTGAGAGGAATGTGCTCAGGCTAGGGGCTAGCATTTTGGCTATCTGGTAGTGGGTAGCCCAAAAAGCTGAAGCAAGTTAACTAGTGTGTCGATGTGTGCTGTGGATCTTATGCTGCTGTTTAAAATGCCAACTGTTTACCAAGGAGCAGTAAAGCCAAAGAGTGTGCCATTTTCCTGCATCAGTTGTTTACAGCATTTTTGCCTGCTTTTAAAGTGAACTGTGGTAAAGAAAAGTGTGGAAGACTAGGGGTAGCAACAGGAAAATTGTGCCCTGGATGTTGGAAATGCTTTTAAAATGAACTGTGGTAAAGAAAAGTGTGGAAGACTAGGGGTAGCAACAGGAAAATTGTACCCTGGACATTGGAAATGCTTTCTGAATGAACTGAGAGACTTTCAGTGTAAATGGCTATGTTAAATGGCTGAAATGGGCTCCCGCCGTGGAGTCAGTTGAAAAAGAAAATGCATTCTGCAGTTTAAATTTGCCTGCTCGACTATCGCCGTGAGGAGAAGAGCATTCGTGAGGAAGAAGAGGCTCATTTTCATGGTGTCATGTGATTGGTGAGGCTGCAATCAGTCCCGTCCCTCAGCCAGCTCTACAGTGACTGTCCCAGCATTGGAAAGGGAGTGTGAGTGGAGTGTATGTACTGGCTTGTGGAGGAGCGTTGCGGAATTTAAGAAGTGCTGTAAACCATTTAAAAATAGACTAGCTTGTTTAAAATCGGGCTCAACCTGCCAATCAATCATCTAAATTACGAGTGTGGTGGTCAAGGAGACGATAGGCAGGACTGTCCACCCGTTTCTGTTCTGAGGCCTCCAAGAACTGGCTGCAGGCCGTTTATCCCCATCGCAGCAAACAGCTACTGATAACAGTAAGTACTAACATTGAAATTGCTCAAACAGTGATTTTCTGCCCTATGCCAGCAAAATATGTGTGCAGCAGTGTAGTCGCTTTGCAAGTAACAACTGTGTCAAGTCCTGCCTGCAAGTATAAGTCTTCTAAGCCATTGACTGTGTGCATAGTAATGAGTTCAGCTTCAGTTTAAAGTTTAAAGCCAGAGAGAGACTGTGAGTTGTAGCCAAATGTGCAGCACTAGTTTTACAGGCAATCCTGTGCTTAAAAACCTGAAGCTTTATGGGACCGTGAGTAAAAGAAATGTTTCCAGCAAGTGAAAAGTCTGTGGAAAATCATGTAAATGTTTTTAGAACAAGAACAGTACAAGTTTGTGCAGTTTGAGCAAAAGTTATCAATAGTGTATGTAAATCGGGTGTGCAGTGGCTTGACCCCATTTCTGAATGTTGATATACAGGAGTGCTGCCGCCGCCATTACAGGGTGGGGTAGTAAAATAAACACAGCAGCAGAGGAGCCATTTTAAAACTAAAGAGAGTGTTCAGTAAAGTGGGACTTTCAGTTACAGTGAGCTTTTGTTTGTTTTTTCTGCAGTTATGGCCTCAGGACCAGCTCGCTACCCGGATCATGCCCGGGTTGCAGTAACAGCATCAGTAAATAGACTGAGAGATATTGAAAAGTGGTGCTATGGAGGACAACTGCCTCCTCATGTGGCGATTCCTAGTTTTCCAGTGCATGTGTGTCAAATATGTTTGACAGCTGGAAGGGACGTCTTCATGATTCCTCACTGTGCTGGATGCCTAGAAAAATATGGCTTGTATAAAGCTCCTCAAATTCGTTTGGCTCCCACATGGACAAAGGTTCAGGAATCTGCAGTTGGCAGCACACAGCACCAGGCGGAGCCTGTGGAGGAAGGCCCCTCAGGGGAGTGTGGCACAAAGCTAGAGGGTGCAGAGTTAGAGACAGAACCAGAAGTTGAAGTTTCAGATGCTGGATCCCAGAAGGAAAGTTTGGATAAAGCATCAGTAGACACCTTGGGGGCTAGCCCAAGTCTCATAGGAGAAGATGAGATGTGGGAGGCCTTTGAGTGGGAGGTGTTGACCTCCGCACCTAGTGATGAGTGGATAGTCTCAGGAGTGAGAATGACTGCTCACTCCTGGGCTCAGATCCTCAGTGAAGAGGAAGATGAGGGGGAACCTATGTAGCCTTGTGAAAAAGGACCAGGTACACAGCCTCAATATCTTGCCTCTGAGGAATGCATGGAAGAGAGAGGGGATGCCACTTCCCTGGCTATGCAGGAAGAAGAAGTCAGGGATCCGTTTTTAATTTCATTAAGGATGCATAGCTGGCAGAACCAGGGCTGGTGACCCCCAAGCCAGGCCAGCGGTCTCAGGTTGACCAAAGCTAGTAAAGAGGAGAGGAGAGACTGGTTCATAGGAAGGTGAATGAGATCTATGGGATGACCTTTCCTACCTTTCCTCGGAAAGTCTGGGAGGAGATTGAGAACAGCAGGAAATCCTGGATCTGGGCCGAAGCAATGAAAGGTGTGCATCTTGGGGCAAACAAGCATGTAAAAAACAGTCTGTTTCATGAGAAATATACCCAGTGGAAGAGAGGCAGGACACTGTTTATGGACAGAGTTCGAATAGTGGATGGAGAGGGATGTGAAATCTCCCACTGTGTGAATTATGTGCACCCAGTCGGGGTTATTATTCAAGCTCCTGACCCCCGGTACTATTGGCCTCAGTGCAAGGACCTCCCAGCAAATGTGACTGTGTCTACTAAATGGAAAGCCAAGCAGTGGTATTCAATACTGCCACACCAGCCTGTGAAGTTCCTTTATTGATCCGCCAGTATGGACATCCAGGACTCAGGTGCCCCACATTCACCAATTTCACAGTGTACTGGCCTTTCCAGAATCCATCGACTGGCCCACCAGATGACTTCAGATCTGGAGAGGACACCATTCCAGCTGTATCCTGCTTCATCGCCTGGTAATCGGATGACGTCGGACCAGCAGTTTCCTTTTTGTTCCTGTTCTAAGGTTCCATCTCCAGAGATGACATCAGTCCAGCAGTTCCCAGATGTGCCCTCCTGTGGTTCCCGGAAGATGTCCACCCAGCTGTATCGGAAGAAATGCTGCCAGGGAGAGTCTTCGTCAGAGGTGCAGGTCGGTTCAGAATTTTCCATTCTACAAGGGGCTGGTAAGTCCGAACTTTTCTATCCTTATTACATTGCAGTACACACCCTACACTAGCAGACTCCAAAATGTGTGAACTGTCCTCAAAGACTCTCCCCTTTAGGACTTTGGCCTGTTAGAACTGCTTCACCGGGCTCTGGCCCAGGAGAGACTCTTTAATGGACTAGCCTTCAGGCACTGTGGTCACTAGTTGGGACTTTTAGAGCACTCCATCCCCCCAAATGTGTATTGTAAATAATGTCATTGTTTTCTAATGTATATACTGTTTTACTACCTTTTATAAAAAAAATATTTTTGGGATTCTTCAGTGTTTTGATGGTAGGTGTTTAGGTAGACTGTGTATGCAGATTAGGAGTGTGTGTTGTCTTTCTTTTTCTTGCAGGTGGTCCTAGAGAAGATAGAAGAGAAGACAAGAAGAGGAGGAGGGGCTCATTGGAGTTTCTCATTAGTACTTTAGTGTGTAGTAATTTAAAGTACTGTGGTGTTGTTATTGTTGTTGTTACTGTATTAACCCTTTCCTTCCACAGGTGTGGTTGTGGAGGTAGGGAGGAGGCAGTAAAGTGATGTAATAATGTGGTATTGTTTTCTTGGTGTGTGGTTGCAGGTTGCCCAAGGTCAGGGAGCTCCCCGAGTTGTTTTGGTTTTTGGGTGTTAAGTTAAAGGCAGATACATTTTCCCTAGAGGGCTAGGGGGGATAGACAGGCTGTGGCCCTGACCTGCGGTAGGGGCTGCAGTGCTGAGCTATTAGGGCTATGCTCTGGACAGTTCTACCAGAGCCAATAGGCGTCCCTAGTAAGTGGGTAGAGTAGAGGCTGATATGTCAGCTAAAGGCCTCTAGGCTCTTAGTGTTGCCTGCCTGTGCTCGCACATGGCAGGAGGTGGCCTGATCACCCCCTCCGCAGGTAGCACAAAGGGTAGGATGGCCTAAAGCCAGGTAAACAATGACTGCGGACAGTCATTTTCATGGTCAAAGGTGAGTGTAACCCCCTTGTTACCCGAGGTTACTAGAATCCCAGTAAGACCTAGAGGTAGTCAGGGAAGGCAGCTTGTGAAACTCCAGTTAAATGGATTTCACACTGTCTCACTCTGTTCTTAGTCTCAGCTGAGACTGAGAGATGACATCACCATAGAACTGTCGCAGTTGCAAGAGCCACAATGGAATCTGCAGCAGGGAGTTAGAATAGAATGTTGGGAGGTTTGAACAGTAGTCTGTAGGTCAGTTGGAGTTTGGAGCTTGCTGAGAGAGCAGCACAGCAGCTCTGGTTAGGCTCTTGGAGCCTCAGCCCTGACATAGGGCTACAATCAGGGAAAAGGTGTGTGTTTCCACCTAAAGAGAGACACAGAAGCAGTTTTAAAAGTGGTGGAGACCGCTGAATCGGGTCTCAGTGCCCCATCCCTCAGGGGATGGGGCAGGAAAGGTTGTCCTGCATATTCCTGGGGCAACCCCCTGGTTTTCTACTAGTGGAGAAGCTGCTTATTTGGTCCAAGAGTTTTTTGGGAAACAAGGAGATTTGTGAACTGCCTGTGGGGCACCTGCAACCGGAGGGTGAGTTTCTGCTCTTTCTAAATGGCCCATGTTTTCACCCTGGAACTTGTGTGATAGTGGGGATTGGACTACTGAAATAGTGGGAGGCCTAGAGTAATAGGCTTAGCCAAAAGTAAAAGTATGTTCAAGTCCAGCACATATGTGAAGTCAAGACATGTAGAGGAGATGTGACATACGTCTACCCAGTAATCTACATTGCCAAGATTTCAGAAAAGAGTTGTTTAGTTTCCAGAGAAATGGCCGGGTATGGATTGTGGGAGCTGGAGGTGGGAGACCCCCCATCTTTAATGACCAGGTCCACCTCTACGGATTTGCTCTGTGGATTTCTACTTTGCCTCATGCACTTGGCCAGTGATGAGAGAAGTATCCAGACATGGGATTGGAAGGAAAATTCCCTCTAGGAGTCGAAGACTCTAAGGTGGTTTGGTGAGCCACAACAGGATAACTGGTTCATTTCCCAAAATGGGACGTGGATCAAGTGGCCCGCGGGTGAGCTGGGCCAGTGGGGAAAACCCAAGTAGTGTACAAGTCGGGCTGTGTACCCAAAGCTGAGTGCAAGTCCGGGCTATGTGCCTGGTGGATTCAGAGCCTGAGGGCTGGAAATGTGAAGAAGTGTTGTGTTGTCTCTAATCTACATTACCAGGAATGTAGCCCTGTGGGGGTCCATCTATGCTTTGTTTGTTCAGCTTGGATGTGAATAAAAGCCACACTGTAGAATCCCATTCCTGGTTCTGGACATTACAGTTATTGCTTCCTGTCTTTGGATTTACTTGAGTATCCTGGTGCAAAGTAGCCAAACCTAGGCCCCCTGTGCTGAGTAACCTCATCTTCCCTGAACCCAGTCCCCACCAGGTACTGCTGTCAGCTTCAACAGCATGCCACCTGTCGTTTTGCAAAAAAGGCAGGGGTGAGGGGTTACAGAAGGATGTTTGTAGGTACAGACACACATTGCTACTGTAACAAATAACTCTTACAGCACCTTCACTTCATTCATTTTGCATTGCTTAAATTTATTTTGTAAATAATGTGAAAACTAGCCAGGCTCAAGTAGGATTTCACATTATTCTTGGAAGAGGCCAATCTCCTTAGTGGCTGTGTTGTGGTACTGGCATTGAGATCAGAAAAGAGAAGGATATGAGGCTGATAAAGGAGCAAATAATGGGTTAAAAGACACCTACCGTAGTTACCAAAATAAAATGCAAGCCATTATCTATACAACATTTACATTTAATGTTAATAGTGTTTGAGAGTTTGATTTTCTTCCCTTGTCAGTATTTTAAATATTTCACTATTTAAGTATTTATTAAATGATATATTTAATTACTATTCCCAACTAATGTGCTTGTGGCACCACATTCTGTTGTCATGGCAAGCAGTATGATATATCCCACAAAGAGGGAACCCTGAACAGATCCCAGTCAAGGCTAGGGGGAGTACGATGGAAAGATCAAAGAAACTCACCGGGGGAGAGTAGCACTTTTGCATTGTATGGACTTGTCCCAGATCAGCACTCAGTGTTTGTTGAGCAGTCAGTTTAACATGGTTTAGCACAGTTATTAAGGTAGAAGAAGGCCAAGGACCCATCTAGACTACCTCCCACATCATGTGGGTATTTATTTGGGTACCCGTAATATACTTGATTAAGGTATTTTTAAACTGTTCAAAACTGCTAGAGTTGACTATAGCTTGGGGAAATTTATTCCATAGTTTTGTCTCTCTGATGGAATAGAAATATTTCCTTTTATTACTTACGACCCTTTGAATGTATAGTTGGCAAGTGTTACATCTATGAGTGTTCATTTTTTTTACACATATGATGCCACTGTCATGCATAAATTGTTCATCTTGAAGGATTTTATATACTGTAGTAATAGTAGATCCCCTTTATGGCGTTTTGTCTCAAGTTCGTGCATATTTAACCTTCTACATCTTTCCTTATAGGATAGGTTTTTTAGCCTTGGGATAAATTTAGTAGTTTTTCTCTGTACTCCCTCCAATAACTTCTTATTCTTAGTGAGATATGGTGCCCAAAAAGCAGCACCATAATCTAAACGAGGCCTGACATATGAATTACACAATGCCATGATACAAAATTTCCTTCCTGCTAATGAACGATTTTCTGATTGAGTTTAAAATAAAATGTGATCTTAGAGCAATTTGTCTGCAACTGTTTCCTGGCATTAGTTGATTATTTATAATAATTCCCAAATATTTTTCTTTCCCTGACTTTTTGAGGTTTTTGTTGTTTAAATAATAGTCAGCACATTGATTTTGAAGTCCCAAATGCATGACAATGCATTCTTCTTCATTAAAGGACATGTTGTTTTTTAACCCAGAATTCAAGTAAATGTAAGTCATTCTATATTGCTACAGTCTTGACTGGATCATTAACTTCTCTCCCAATCTTGGTGTCATCAGCACATTTGTTGACATTACTCATGATTCCCTTATTAAGATTAGAAATATATATACCAAACAGCAGAGGGCCCAGAAATGAGCCCTGGGGAACCTCACTGGTCATTAATATAGGGTTAGAGTAGACATTATTAATACAGACAACTTGACTTCTATTGGTTAACTAATCAGCAATCCAACTAATGATGTGATTATTAAGCTTTAAGTCAATCAGTTTTTGAACAAGAATGCAATGCGATACCTTATCAAAGGCTTTTTTAAAGTCCAAATAAATAATATCAACTAGTGTACCCCTGCCCAATGATCTGCTCACTGGTTCATAGAAACTAATAAAATTAGTTGTGCATGATCTTCCTTTTATAAAACCATGCTGTCTCAGATCTCTTATTCCAGATCTATCAATCTCACATTCTAATAATTTTTTGAAAATTCTATCCATGGTTTTGCAAACCACTGATGTGAGACTGAGACTGATAGGTCTGTTCTCTGTGTCCTTTCTACTTCCCTTTGTGTGTGTGTGTGTGTATATATATATATATATATATAGATATATATATATATATATATATATATATATATATATATATAGATAGATATATATAGATATATATATATCTATCTATATATATCTATATATATATATATATATATATATATATATATATATATATATACATACTACAACAGCTTGTTTCCACTCATTAGATAGAGAACCTGAAGAAAGTGTATTATTAAAAATTAGAAAATGGGTCTCGTAAAACCTAGATTCTGATTGGCTTAGGCAGTGTGGCACCGGTGTTGATATTTCTTAACAACGCCCAGTACAAAACAAGTGCCAGCTCTGCCCAACAAACTGTCACTTTAATTCAAACCCTGCCACCATTTTGTTCTCTCTAAGCGAGACACCAATCCAAAGGTCCCACCCCTCGTAACTATGCAAAACAGTCACCGTAAAAGAAAGAATCAGGATTTTCAGCATAAAAAAACAAACAAATTGTACATGTGTTTTACATTCCATCCCCCCACCCAAAAACCTGACGCTACAGAAGCGCTCAGGCCTTCCCGACCTACGTTCCCCAGCCGCTGTCACAAACCTCCCAACCCGCAACCAGACTCCATCTGCGGGATGCAATTCACAAAAGTCCCTCTCCAGTCTTTCCTCGCTGCATTTCTTCCCGATGCCCACCAGCTCTCTCACTCGCTCCCTCTCTCACAAAAACTGAAACTCACCAGCTGGACTGTACCTGTAAAATGAGCACTTTATATTCCATTTAGCTCAAACAATGTCTCCAGAATTGTTCTTTTTTTTCCAATAAACAGTGTTTTTAACTGTCCCTTTCACAACCTTGCATCACAGGACTACAGCTCCCATAAATCCATTGGAGAAAAAGGCAGATCAATGTGACAGGCTTTCCTAAACAGCAGTACCCAGGGACTACTTCACCAAAAATATGTAGTGTTATTCTGTCTTTCACATTTATTCAGCTTCTTCTTTACTTTAATTGCATTTTATTTAAAATCTTAAAAACTGTTTTCTAAGTGTAATAATACCCTCCAGGGTGGGTGTTATGGGATATAACGGACCTTCCAGGGGCTATAAGGCCCTCTGCCTTTGGCATCGGGCCTCATTATGCCCCTAGGCAGTCCGTTATATCCCAATAACGCCCACTCTGCCAGGTATTATTACTTACTTAGTTTGAGTGGTAGAGAGAGATTGACTGTAGTGTATTTTTTAGAATTTGTGGACTAATTCCATCTGGTCCAGTTGCTGAATCAGCTTTTAGTTTATTTATTGCTACTATTATTTTATCTGTGGTTATTAATTCAACTGGTAGAAGATCCATTTTTCTATTAATGACCTGTGGGTCCTTGTTAAACACTGTCCCAAAGAACTGGATAATTACATTGCCTATTTCTAAGTGGTCAGTTATTTCAATTCCATTTTTATCAAGCACAATTAGGTCTGTATCTTGTAGCTTATTGGCATTGATATATGAAAAAAATGCTTTACAGTTTTTAGCTAGAGCTAATTTTATTTCTATCTTTCTTCTTTTGTTCTTTGTAATGTTTTTTGTTTTATTCAGCTGACTTTTATACTTTATGTTTAAAGAGTTTTTTTTTTCATTTTCTTAAAGGCCCTCTCTTTATAGTTTATTTGATGTCTAACAGCCCTAGAACACCAGGCAGGGATTTTGCCCTTATGGTTATGAGTTTTTTTAATTTGCATGTATAATTTTTATAATTCACCAATTATTGATTTAAATAAGGCCCAGCTTTGATCTATGCTTAAATTACTCAATAAAGTTTCCCAATTGTAACCTTTTAATGCATTATTTACTGTTATGTAGTTAGCATTGTTATAGTTATAACAATAGTTAGCTTTGCCTGTACAAAGTTTATGTCTATTTATGTTGAACATGATAGTATTGTGATCACTATTACCACTTGGTCTACAAATGGATAGGTTAGAAATTTCTTGTTCAATATTTGTTAGCACTAGGTCCAGGATATTAGATCCCCTTGTTGGTTCATGGGCTAACTGTGTAAACCAAAGTTTATAAATGCATCTAACTTCAATCCTTCCAATGTTGTTTTTGTTTCAAGATTACCCCAATTTATCCCAGGGAGATTAAAATCCCTCATGGTTATTAAATCTGAACTAGAAGCAATCTGTTTGATTTCATTACTTAGCTGTTGATCATCTTTTAAATCTGTGGATGGGGGTCTATAGTAATTTGCTACAATAAAATGTTTTCCTTTTTGCAGTTGGATTTTAACAAAGATCCCTTCAATATCTGATGGTGTATTGTTTACACAATATTCAGATGATTTTGTTGCCTGGTTCCCCCCAAAGTGCTCAATGATCTGCTGCATGGTTTCTGTAGCCTATGTGTTCTTCCAAACTTGCCTGACCAGGTTAGAGGCTATCAATTGGGGGGCTCTTCCGGCAGTAAATTGAAAGGAATGTTTCTTGCTCAAAGATCGTTACATATCTGGTCAGCTATGGAAAAGGTTTGGATCCCATCAGGGAAACAGATAACTATTTTGTAGCATAAGGAGTAAAAAACATAAGCCATTGGGCCCTTCATTGGAAAAATTATGTATGGCAGAGAGTGCAGGGCCTCACTGCCATATAAGGATATAATTACATTATCTGCAAAATTATGAATGTACGAATGGGAGAACAGGGTCTGGAGGTCACTGCACTCCCACAGCTAAATAAGAATACAATTATACTATCTCAAAAAGTAAGGAAATCAATTGTAAAAAAACTTACTTAATGCTCTAGTTAGTGTTAAAGTGATGAACGTACAGACATGTGGTGTTAGGTTTTCCAACCCTAACATCCACCCCCCCACCCAGGCAGCACAGCAGGATTAAGGTTGCCTTAGATTGCTTTCCAACACTCACCACATTCCATCCATAAATAAGGTCAAATGTGTATAGTCTATGACAATGAGGTGAGCATTAGGCTTAAGAACACCAAGGCACATCCCCACACCTACTTGCTGCTGGGTAGGGGTGTTAGGGTTGGATACCATAATGTCACATTTCCCTATTTTTGTTGCCTTAACCCTAACTAGAGTATTAATAAGGTTGTTTTATATATATATATATATATATATATGCATATATATATATATATATATATGGAAGGCCACTTCTACGTTAAACCCCAGTGTTTACACTTTAATAACTTTGCAGCCATTTGACTGATGTACATGAAACTGCATGTGCAGTGTCCTGCCATCAATCTCTGGATCTGAAAGTTTTATTCTGGTATGATGTACAGTTGCAGAGCAGTGGAGTATCAAAAATGTGAAAAATCCTCAACTTCTGTGCAATTCTTTGTCAGGCTCCAGATATTGAACTGTGTGTGTTTGGCTTCAAATGTGCATTTGTATATGTGGTCTGGGTCAGGGTGGTGCCTTTTGAAGATTTTGTGAAAAAAATATTAATCCATTCAAAAGTTATGGAATTTTTCATGTCCCATTTTAGCCTATAGAGAAATGTATATGGGTGACATAAAAACTTTCGTGAAACATTTTTTTTTCATGCTCTAGATTTTTGTTTTCATGCTGCCACCATCTTGTTTTTAGTTAGTGAGAGACAAAACACACTGTAAACTGAAAAATAGTGCCTCTTGCTAAATACCAACACTTATGTTTACCTATCCGAGCCTTGAGGAACTTGCCTTTGGCATCTGTTTTTGTGCAGGTAGTCTGGAAATATGTTTTTCAAAATTGTTCCACCATGTTGCCATTTTGTTTTCACAAAAACATTTTTTATGTGTGTGATAATAGCCATGCACAAAACAAAAAGTGGCTCGACAACATATTTTTGTGCACAAAAAAATGTCATTATAAGGTATAGGGGTGTTTTCATGAAAACAATGCTCAAAAACATTGTCCAATGTGTTGTTTACTTTGTCACTTAATTGTGCCAAGGTGGATTGTGCTTTTGGGCTGAAATTTGCAGGGTGGCATGTCCTGGTCCCAGAGATGTGTAATTTGGTGGTTTGGTCCCAACCATAGTTAAAGGTTTCTGAAGTTGAGAAATTTCCTGTAAGATAACATTGTAGCACCTGCAGTGCCTTTTGACACCCATATCTCAAAAACAATTTGAGATACAGATTTTGTTAGCTACCTGCAGCTTAGGTAGACTAAGCACGTGTGGAAGTTTCGAAGTCATGATTACAACTGCAATAGAATTCTTTTCATAGTTGCTACAGTTACAGAGATATTGCCAAGTAAGTGTTTCAAGAGTTCCTTTTCAGTACTATTGGGCTGCTCTGTGGCTCTGTACTTATGTATAAGTGGGAGCACAGGGCCTAGAGTGTCCACACTCCCACAAACACATGCCAGTTATCAGTTACATTGCATTTTCTCAAAAAGAAGGAAATTCATTACAAAAAAAAACTTCTTTAATGCATCAGTTAGGGTTGATAGCACAGCAAAAAAAGTATGGAATTGTGATGTTAGGGTCACCACCCCTACCACCTCACCCCCACCCTCTACACATCAACAGACATTGGGTTGTGCCATGGAGTCATCAGGTCTAACCATCACCCCATTCTCCTTTATTGTATTATGTCAGCTTGCTTACACATGGAATGGGGTGAGAGTTGGGCATGATGACTCCATGGCATATCCCAATGTTTGTTGGTGTGTGGAGGATGGAGTAGAGTTGGAGTGGGGTGGTAATGTTGGTAAGCCTAACATCACATTTCCATACTTTTGTCACTGTGCTATCAACCCTAACTGATGCAGTAATGAAGTATGTGTAATATATTTATTTATGTATATATATAATATATATATATATATATATATATATATATATATATATGTGGGGCATGTGTGATTTTGTATTTCTTTGAAACTTGGCTTCCCAGCCGAAATGCCCTTTGGGGTAACCATTGCTTCAGAGATTGCACACACAGGTTCTATGTCTCTCATATATATATATATATATATATATATATATATATATATACTGTATACACACACACACACACACATATATATATATATATATATATATATACATATATATATATATATAGCCTGATAAAGCGCAAAATATCTCACTTAAATAACTTTGTAACTTTTTTACCAATTTGCATGAAACTGTGCATGCTCGATTGGGGAGCAAATATCTCTTGAAATAGTATATTTTGTTCCAGTTGGATGCTCGAGTGCTGAGATGCGGAGTGTCAACAAATGTGAACATTACCATTTTTGTGTAGATCCTTTGTCATGTCGTTTCTCTGAAATTTGGAGGTTATATGGGGATTGGGTCACAGGTGTACCTTTTGAAGGTTTGATCAAACAATATTATTCCATTCAAAAATTATTAACCTTTAAAATTTCCCATTATTTCCTATGGGAAAAATTAGATGTGCCATGCAGAAATAATATTTTGGTGCCATGAAAGTGGTAGTTGCTGTCATAAACGCGCAGTGCACTGTTGAGATTCAACCATCTTGTTTTCAGTTAGCAAGGCAGAAAAACATAAAAATTACTGTCCGTTGGCACGCACAAACACTTGTGTTTACCTAATCGGGGCCTGAGAAATTGGATTCTGGGATTAGTTTGCCCTAGAAGTGGCCAGAAGTATGTTTATTTTCATAGTGGCATTTTGCTTTATGCAATTGCGGTACTATGTATGATTTGTGAAAGTATTTTGTGAAAGTGCTGCAAATTGCAGGACTTTTCATGAAACAAGGGGGGTTTGCACCAAATTGAGGAACAAGGACTCAGTATTTCGCAAAACACTCTTCCTTTTTCTGCAGTTTCTGAAACTACCTTTTTTCTATGTCTGTTTCCCAAAGATCAAATGCAATGCTGTATTTTCATTTGTAAAGATTTTCTATTATTTACTCATCAGCATGTTATGAATGGCTGTGTGGTATGGGAAATGTTAATGTTTTTCTCTCAATTCAAGCAAATTAGCTGTTTGATTGAGATTTAATTTCGTTAGTTCATGTATTGATGCTCTGCTTGTAATCTGAGCTGACTTCCCTCTGGAATGCCTGTGAGGTCAGTTTGGAGCTGCAGGAAATTTAACAAGTTCTGGTGCATTGAATAAGCATGATCCTATACTCTAAGGCCCAGATATTCAGAAGGGTTGTGAATGGCGCAACAGTGTTGCGCCATGCGCAACCCACTGCTGCGCCCTGGCACGATATTCAAATGGGATTGAGCCTGGCACCATCTCCATGCCACCAAGCGCATTAGTATTGGGAGGCGGTGCAGGTGGGGGCATGCCTGTGTACACTCCACATCCCGATATTCAGCCCAGGATGTGCTGAGCCCATGCATGCACAACCCCACCTGCACTGCACACAAGTGAGCCAAAATGAAACAATGGCTGGCCACCCACAGGTTAGCTGCTGTATTGCTGGGTGCAACACAGCAGCTGCCTACTAATTTGTCCCTGAAACTCCTAGCTGCACCTTCATGGTGGCACCCCCCATGCCCGATTGCAGGCATACATGGAAGAATATAATCATCCAATATCCCTGGTGGTCCAGTGGACCTCTTGCAGCCTGATCGCAGGCATATGTAGATGAATATAATCATCCAATATCCCTGGTGGTCCAGTGGACCACTTGCAGCCCGGTCATGGGCATATGGATATGGATCCATTCACATATCTGGACTGTGTAGTATGGTATGAGCTGCATGGCCACTGGCTCACGCTGTGGACCAATGGACGTACAGCCCTACCGTACGGTGTCAGTTGGTGGGTGGTGGGGCAGCAGGTGGGTGGGGTGCTGCCACCTGCAGCTGACTGGGGGAGTGGGGCAGTGGGGCTTAGTGGAGGTGGGGAGGGGGTACTGCTGCACCACCAGGGATATTGGACCTCTCCTGTTTATTACTTATGCCCGCGATTGGGCTGCGAGCAGTCCACTGGACCATCGGGGATAGGACATTAATTTATTCAACATATGCCCACGATCGGGCTGCAAGTGGTTCACTGGCCCACCAGGGATATGGGATGATTGTTTTCATACTTAAGCCCGTGATCGGCTGCAAGCAGTCCACTGGACCACCAGGGATATGGAATGATTATTTTTATACTTAAGCCCGTGATCGGGCATGAAGCAGTGCACTGGACAACCAGGGATATTGGATGTGTACGATATTCTACATATGCCCATGATCGGGCAGTGGGGCACTTTTCCACGATGTGCAAGGGGTGTCGGTCCATGACGGCTGCAGCCTGGCAGGGCGCCAGGTGCAAGGCACAGAGGATCAGTGCTCCTGCGTGCAAATGGGGCCATAATGACATGCAAATGGCCTCATTTGTGCCTTGCATGCATTATGGCCCCATTTGCATGTGCACTTTGGATATCATGGTTGTTGCACTTAGCGCAATGGAACTTGCGCTAACGCATCCCCCTGCTCCACTCTGGCCACTTGCGCTGGCACAGTGCCACTGTGCCATGCGCACTGCGGGTAGCCAGGGTGTGATATTCAGCGATGCTGTGCCATGCTGCAGCTCTGTTGAATATCACCCTGTCAAAGCCCCTGCTCAGCCAAGTTGCACTGTGCCCAGGCTTGCACCACAGCCTGGCGCAGTCTGAATATCCAGGCCTAAGTGTATAGAGAGGCTTCATTAGATAGTGATATTAAATAAACAAAGTATTTCCTGTTAGCCTGTCACCATCATTAACATAGATTAAATCATGTTTTCCTCTGATGATTATGAGGAATCTGACAGTGTTTTGCTCCATTAATCAATTGAGCCATATTCTTATGTGCCGCTGTCAAATGCCAGTGCTAACGTTGATGCAACTCATGACTCTGACAGCTTCAGTTCTGACAATGAATCTATGTCTGCTAATCCTGAAGTCCCAGTTGACGAATGGCAATATACAGGATATATATATATATATATATATTATTTTTTAATTAGTAGTCATTCAAACACATTGCTACACATTGTTCATTTCTTTTATTGATATGGGTCCATATGTGAGATGCCACTATGCAATCACAGTCTACCTGCTGTAATACTGTATTGATGGGGTGCAGTCAGTGATACACCCGGACAAAGACTCAAAGTAAAACTGTTAAAACTTGTAGTTGTGCAACCCCTGCAACAATATCTATGGATGGTGGGATGTCAGTGGACTCTGTTACTATATTTCCCTGTGTGCATCCTCATGTTAGCCCCGTTAACTCTAATGCTTCAGATAAATTAATTAAATTTGTATTTCATCTGTTTCACCCATCATTGTAACCCTCATAAATGAAATGTTTGAGATTATAATTCTGATCACTGATGTACTTGTTTCTTTTTTTTTTTTTTTTACAGCTGATGATGATAGCATGTAGTGTTCATGTTGTGGCTGCTAGTTTGTGTATTGTTTGATGACAACCGTGCTTTTTGCTGCATGACTGCATCCTCTGAAACACATAATTCCACCTGTATGGTCTTTATCTGTTCTCGAGCCTGACAGGATAACTGTGTGTTTCACGGAAGGGTTGAGTGATGTCTGGCTTGTGTTCTACATGATTATAGCAATGTAAAGGTTGCACCTCCCAATTCTGCCTTCTGCACCGATCAACAGGCTTTCCTATCATTAGCCTGACTTTGCATGGTGACTTGTAATGCCAATGTCTGCTGTGCATGTTAGTTTCTTCCTTCAAACTTGCTGAACAGCCACCATGCTGAGCTGAGGAAGGCAACAGTTTATCCATGCCAGCTGTTGTGCATATGACTGTCATGGGAAGCTATGGAGGCAGAACAAAGGAAAGCCTTTTGGCTTGGACAGTGGGTGAGGGCATTACATTGATTGAATTAAAACAGGACACCCGTGGTGGAGTCTGTACTGGCACAAGTCCATTGCTGACTGTTGAATTCATGGTATGGGGAAAAGGTTATATTCAAAGCAGAACAGCCCACTCATCCTTAAACATAATGTAGTATCCTCTTCTTAGGATGGGTTCATAAACACAGTAGTAAGAGAACATGTCAGTTAATCATTCCATTCTTAAACACAATCAACGTATGCTGTAAAAGAGGAATACACACATCCTGCACACTACTGATCATCCTGAGACAAGGAACACATGTATCCTTTCCACCATCCTGGGACAAGGTTTACATGTTCTGTGCCCACCCTTCCCATGCCAAGGAACACTTGTACATTGCTCACCTTCCCCAGGAAAAATAATACATGCATCCTGCCCATCATCCCATGACTATGTTGTCATGTCCTGTACCCACCCTCCCCAGGCCAAGGATCACCTGCCCACTGCCCACTTTTAGGCCAAGGACTATATGTATACTGCCCACTCTGCTGTCAATGACTGGTTCCCACCCTTCCAAGGATGAGGAACACCTTCCCACTGCCCACTGCCCTGACCAAGGAATACATGCACCCTGCCAATCATCTCAGGACACAGTTGACATGTCCTGTGCACACTCTTTCCATGCTGAGGAACACCTGCCCATTCCCCACCTTTCTGGCCCAAGTAATATATGTTTCCTGCCCACCACCAAGGTAATGTATTTTGCCCACCCTTCCTAGGCTGAGGAGCACCTTCCCACTGCCCACCCTTCCTGTGCCAAACAAAAATGTATCCTGCCTACCAGCTTGGCCATGTCAAGTACCCACCCTCCCCAGTCTAAGCATAACCTGCCCACAGCTGACTCTACCAGGGACAATGAATACATGTATCCTACATACCATCTTGGACAAGTAATGTGTCCAACATCCACAGGACAAGGAACAACTGCCTGCAGCCCACCCTGCCTGGGCCAATGAAAACTTGTATCCTGCCCACCACTCTGGTAATGTGCCCAGCCTTTCTAGGACAAGGAACACCTTCCTACTGCCCTCCATCCTTGTGCCAAAGATTACTTGTACCTTATACACTATCTCTGCTATGTTATTTTACCTCCCTCCCTGCCCAAGTCAAGTAACACCTGCCCACTGCCCACCTACCCTGGGCCAAGGAATACATTTATCCTGCTCATCATCTAGGAACAAGATTGTCATGTCCTGCACCCATCCTACCCAGGCCAATCAACACCTGCCTTCTGTCCATCCTCCCTAAGTCAAGGAATAGATGTATTTTACAAAAGAATCCACCACTCAAACTTCAAAAATTCAGCTAGAGATTTTATTATTACAAAAATAAAATAATTGTGTTATTTTCAAATAGTCGTATAGAAAAAATGTGAATGGAAAATTGCTAAATATTCAAGCTTTATACACCTCAAACAGACTAGCCTCTGCACTTTGGGGCAATGCAACCCCTTCCTTGGGAGCCATCTCAGACATGTACTGTGTCCAACCTCCACAGAACAAGGAGCAACTGCCCACAGCCCACCCTGCCTGGGACAATGAATACATGTATCCTGCCCACCACTCCAGTAATGTGCCCACCATTTCTAGGCTGAGGAACACCTTCCCACTGCCCTCCCTTTCTGTGCCAAAGATTACATGTACCATACACACTATATCTGCCATGTCATTTGATCTCCTCCTCAGGTTGAGTAACACCTGCCCATTGCCCACCTTCCCTGGGCCATGGAATCCATGTATTCTGCCCATCATCTAGGGACAAGGTTGCCATGTCCTGTACCCATCCTACCCAGGTCAATCAACACCAGTCTACTGCCCTCCCTCCCCAGGCCAAGGAATAGATGTGTCCTGCCCAACGCCCCCTGTAATGTATTGTGCCCACCCTTACAAGGCTGAGGAAACACTTTCCCACTGCATTGTAATGAGAGCTCAGCATAGCCCTTTCTTTGTCACTGCGCTGTGTATAAATGCTTAGTAATTTTGGGCTTAACTTTTCAGAAATAAAGTACCTGCCCACAGATGTCTTTTGCTGGTTTGGTGAAAAAAAATTTCATGTGCGCCATAGTTATAAGAATTTGAAGTTTTGTCATTTCCCATAGGATAACATTGTACTGGTTGGGGCACATTTTGGCATCTATATCTCCTAAATGCTTCAAAATAGGGACTTGCTGCATACTGCACCTTTAGGTCTGGTAAGCCATTTTGCATGCTTTTAGACATTGCTTAAAACTGTGAGTGAATTTTACTGAATGGGATAAAGGTGACTGTAATACTGTCCCATGCATTCATAACATGACAGCTGTACTGCTTTACCTACAATTAGATGTATGTTGTATGGTGACAAGACCCTATAAAACAGTTCCTTGACACCTACTATGGCCCTGGGGGGGGTGGAGTATTGCATGAGTCATCATGTCTTACTATGGCATTTGCAGTGGAGAAAGGACAGGGCTCACTCAACCCTCCAGCAAAAGGATACTATTATGGACTGAAGGGAGAGCACAGCCCTTTGGGCCCTGTGCTCCCACACATAAATGAGGGGCAATTACAATATGTATGCATGGCATCACAGGGCAGGGGGGCCCTATGCTCAAACATGGACATATTGATACCATTATGGACTGATGGGAGTGCAGGGCCCAAAGGGTGCTGTGCTCCCACAGAGAAATGAGGGTCAGTTACAAACTCTTTTCACTTATGGATAGATGGGGGCCAGCTCCCATAAGCAATTTAGGGTATTATTATACTGTCTCAAAACATAAGGACATTTTATGAAAAAAGCTTTGTTAATGCACCATTAGGGTTATTTATGATTATTCTTTCTCAAAAAGTAGGGACATTCTATGCAAAACAAATTTCATTAATAGACCCCTAGGGTTCCAGTATCAAAAGTAGGGAAATTACATCTTAGAGTTCCCAACCTTAAGACCCCAACCCCAGCCTTGGCTTCCAACTCTAACACCACACCACTACCCTGCATACAGGAACAGGTGTGAGGGTTGGGCCCTGGGGCTGTGAACCATAATGCTCACCTCATTCTCTTATTCTGTACCCATCTTTGCTTACTTATTTTTGGAATTGGGTGAGCATTAGTGTTCGCAGCCCCATGGTACAGCACTCACATCTGTTCCTGCATGCAGGGTAGGGGTGGGGGTGATAGGGCTGGAAGCCAAGGCTGGGGTTGGGGTCTTAGGGTTGGGAACCCTAAGATGTAATTTCCCTACTTTTGATGCTGGAACCCTAATGTTCAATTAACAAAGTTTTTTTGCATAGTATACATATCTATCTAGCTATCTATATCTATATATATATATTCATGACAAAACTCTGTTTAATGCATCAGTTAGGGTTGTTCCACAGCGACAAAAGTGAGGAAATTCGCTGTTAGGGTTTAAAACCCTAACTCGAATTCCCAGCTCGAACACACACAGACACACACACACACACATGCAAGTATGGGGAGGACCAAGTCAACACAACCAATGACAAACATCCAGCAGCAGGTGACAGAAATAACAAACAATTGTCTAAATGTACTAAGACATCCCCACCCCTGACCAGGTACTGCACGCTCAGTGAGATCAACAGCAAAACTGAGGCCATGTACACCAAACGTACACATCCCTAATTGCAGTTGCACACAACGTACCACACTTAGTAGTTGCATGGCCTTACCTACCGATGCCCCACAGCACACCACAACAGGTACTGTGCTGTTAGTCAATATAAATGCTGAAGGTGCATGATGACAGTTGTAGAAAGGTTTTAACACTAGTGAGTATACATTAATTAAGAGAAGTACATAAATTAAGTACAAGACACTAGGATGATCAAGATAAAACTAGTGTTACATTCAATATGTGATTTACATAGTAGTACATTTACTGCAACGGTTTACTCAAGATAGAGAGGCTGATGTAAACATATGGAAAAGCATTGCCTGTTCAACGCTGTGAAATTCGTCCTGCCAGTATCACATGCATTCTTACTGATGAAGATGTACTGCTGATGTACATACATAGACCTTCAGTGTGTTTCAATATTAAAGATGCAGTAAGTATTCTTTGTAAGAAACAATGTAATTGCATGAATCAGGCCAAGCAACTTCTAAATATCATAGCACTACTGAGCCAACAATGACGTACCTGTATCGGAGATGTATATAGGATAGATTTTCCTGTAGGCACTTACTGACTATGTATGTTGTACCTGAGAAAGACAATCTCATTGCATCTGTGATGACTACCTTATTCAAATAGTGATACATTTACTATTGTTGCAATGAGTGATCTATGCCACTTATGGACACAGCGTAATTTTTTTTTACAGTTGTTTCATACTCAGGCTGTATGCCTAGTGTTTGGGTTTGCCACACTTCTGTCACTGATTCTATCAAAGTGATAACTATGTTAATTGTGGAACAACAGGAATCAAGTAGGTATAGTGTAGATATTAACAGAATGTCTTTCAGTATTGATTTAACTCACAATGGGGTAAGTGTAGTAGGAGAGCAGGGGTTATTCTGTATCACTGACTCTGTGACTTATAATCACACTAAGGTTTTGATGACTGTAATGATCAAGTTACACTGTTCTTCTTCATGAGTTCATATTCATAGCCATTCTCCAGTAACTAGACAGTGTATAGTGTAACTGGGTGGCACACTGTGTTGCAAAGCTGCTGCAGTGCCTAGAAAAGGGAGAGTAACATAGAAACATAGAAACATAGAATTTGATGGCAGATAAGGACCGCTTGGCCCACCCAGTCTGCCCATTTCCCTACCTGATGGATAAGCTGCAGATCCTAGTTAACCAGCAGCCTACTTCTTCCTACCCCCACCCCCTAGAATTGTAGTATCTACTCATAAAGACAATTAAGCAATAAGGCATGACCAACAGTTATGTTAAATGGTCTGTTAATCACCCTGTAGGGGTTTAATGTTGAATGAGGTGTAGCCAAGTGCCACATGTTGCTAGGCAGTGATAAACTGACCATTAACATAATACCTAGGAGTGGCTTATTGCTATCATAATAAAACTTTTTAAACAACATTAAACCATGTTCCTCATATGGTTAGGCTCTACATGTATGTTAATAAAAACTAAACATAAGGCTGTTAGAATGTTTACAGTCAATTAGAAAGCTACATTTCTCAAACACTTGTTATAATCAGAGATATACCTGTACAACTCCTTGGTTTTGCTGAACTCTATTGCTCAGGTGGCCCACCACATGTGGTGTGGTCTGGTGGGACATCGGTAGGTAAGGCCATGCAACTACTAATGTGGTACGTTGATGCAGCTGCAATCAGGGATGTGTACGTTTGGTGTACATTGCCTCAGTTTTGCTGTTGATCTCCACTGAGCATGCAGTATCTGGTCAGGGGTGGGATGTCTCGTACATTTAGGCAATTGTTTGTTATTTCTGTCACCTGCTGCTGGATGTCTGTCATTGGTTGTGTTGACTTGGTCCTCCCCCATACTTGCATATGTGTGTGTGTGTCTGTGTGTGTGTCGTGCGGGGGGGGGGATTCGGAGTTAGGGTTTTCAACCCTAACAGCGAATTTCCTCACTTTTGTCGCTGTGGAACAACCCTAACTGATGCATTAAATGGATTTTTTTGCCATGAATATCCTGTCTTTTTCAGAACTATTACTCAGTATAGTGCATGATTTATAGTTGTAAGAATAGTGCACATACATAAAAAAATGTTCCAATATCAGAAATACTTCAACTCTTGTAGTTGCATTTACTGTTATTAACAGTAACAGTAGTTCACTGTGAATCATATTGTTTTTATAACTTTATTAATTGTAATTTGTCATTGTTATTCCATGTAATATTTTTTATGTAAAAGTGTCTTACTCCTTTTCTTTGTGAGCACATATGTAAAGAAAAAGATGTACATAACTAAAAGACTATATGACATGACATGGACACCATTAGTTCATCTACTGAACAAATGGATATGTTACTGTAGTAACTTGAGATTTGATAGAGTGCTTGTACTACCAACTGAGGTGGTACCACCAATCATGTGAACAGCGGTGGAAGAGGTTTGCTGGTACTGAATACATAAATTTGTTGTAAGTATGCCAACACAGACATTTCACTGTTGTACTAGCAGGTATATACTTATCTTCATCATGATACACATACACACATTCTGTAGCAGTAGGTGTATGAAACAACAACAGTGTGCCACAAATAGTGTAATGTAGCATTGTCACACATCTAACTTACTTCTATGGAGAATCCCAACTCTAATACCACAATAGTGTGGTATGAGCTTTCACCAAATGAGAAAATCATAGTTGTATAAATCTTGTTAAAACTATTTTCAAGAAACATCTCTACTACACAATAACACACCAAATACAAGAGAGTATAAATTCACTTTTTTTACTATAAAAATATTTTATATATAAAAATGACAAACAAAAATATTTTCTTTTTATAAACAATACAAAATGTATATTTAACAAATAAATCATACAGCCAAAAAACTTATAAAAGTGTGTATTACATCATACACAAAAATAAATACTTAATTAAAATACATTTTTTACATAAATAAAAAATATATAAAAGTTTTCATTTTTTTGTAACTTTTGTGCAACACTTGAGAGGTGTATGCACTGCTTGAGGCAATCCAGGCTGGAAACTGGATTCGATGTGGAGAGTGCAAAGGAAGTGAAGCTGTTGCGCCCTCGGAAGAGATACCAGACCACTATGAAGGGTGGTCAGTTTCACTATAGGAAGCTGCAGGAACAGATTGTGTTCATGGAGGTGACTTACTGCTACTCGGCACAGCACCGTCAGCCACTGCTACGACTGGCTCTAGCACGAGGTTGACAGTCTGCTGCTGTGTATCCAAGAGAGACTGGATTCTGTCCAGCGTCTCAAGGATGACAGTGTTTTGCTCACGCAGACTGCCAACCTCTTGCACGAGCCGTCTGTAGCAATGGCAGTGGCCTGTGCATTTTCGCAGTCGCCGGTGCCCTACAAAGATTTAAAAAAGTAATGATGAATATACAACACAAATTAAACAGTTATGACTTTCAAATATTTTACTTCAAATATTTCTTATCTACTGCAATATCAGAAATGCATTCATTTCAAAGTTATGATAATAGTTTTAAGTATGATGCTAAACTATTTAGCTATCTTATTTCTGTCTCTGTCATACTTGATTATCTATGTAATCTAATGAGCTGACAACATAAAAAAACGTATAGTTAGCTGTGGCTTAGAATGCTACTCTTATATTTTGTTTCAGTACTCATAAATATTCAGTATGTACATACTTTTGATTATCGACACTATTATACCATACAATTGAAATACATCCTCATCAAGTGTGAGAATTTTTACTTCACCATGTCTGCCTATAATGTGTAGTCATTTCTGCACTATAAAAAACAAACTACCTTGACATTAACACTATCATAATATACTTTTCATGTGTACACAATCTTGATCACTTTAATGATAGTTTGAAAGCAAACAGCTTTTTTACCCATATTTCAGGCTCTCAACACATGTCACTACTTTAAATAATTAAGTCACTGACATGACATGCGCTCCAAAACCATACCAGACATCTTCAAGTACATAAAGAACATAAATGACAGATTTCTAGGTAGCATAACTATAAGACATTCAGACAACTAACCTAAAACTTAAACTGCAGTATGGTAAAATCTACTCAAAATACAGACATTTAATTCATTGCTGTACCGTTGGATGCCCATAATGTCTACATCACTGTGCTTTTGCACTGCCACGCAGTAAAATTCTTCAAAACAATGTGGCACAGCAGTAATAAGGTTCTTCAATGTACTATCTGACATTAAAGCAATAATGCACTCCATGGTAAGTGTTGTGGTGTGATAACGTTGCGCCTGTCGTCATTAGACAAGAGGCCACAGGTGAAGTGCAACTAATCACCCCAAAAGTAACATTATCCCAGCACAACACAACCCCCAAAGGACATTATTCTATTATACAATGCTTGTTGGTACTAATAAAACAAAACATTTTTACAAAAAGTCTTAAAAGTATTTTACAATTTCATTTCTCAATGGTTAGGCACAATGAATAGAGAAACAGTCCCACTGTAATGTTATTGTGTGTTCTGTAATCTCCTTGCACCCACCTCCCAGGAAAGTACAGCAGTCCACACACTAAGATCCCAATATGGAACTGGGTAATATTTTTAATTAGTATTTTTTTTGAATGGGTTTAAAATCAACCACAGGAGGTTGAGGAACCGTAATAGCAGTTACGGGTTGTTTGAGCACTTACTGATTTCCAGGAATGCAGTACAGTTTTGTGCACTGCCTATTTGAATGTGACTGTCATTTTATCGATAATTTGTTTAATTTACAATGTTCATGGTAACAGTGCAGGAGTTTGACAAAGTGAGCAGTAATCACAGGACTGTGGCAATCTGAAAGGCCTCGTGCTCCTGCTGACGTAGAAATTGAAATGATGTCTAAAATGACATATTTTTTTTAGTTAAAACATCTGTTTATAGTCAGGGATAATGTTGGTGAATATTTCTTTAGGTGTTTTGCCTGGAATTGTACTAATTACTAAGCTGATGGACCAGCGGACACATATATTTAAATGCCGTCTATAATGACGTTTTTTTTTTTTTTAGGAAAATGGACACACTGTGTGTCAATTGGGGACAGGGAGTTATTTCACTATATCTGCTGGAGAATGGCAACATAGGGACAATTTGCACTGTCATGGCCAGCGATCCACTAGCCGAGTCAGAAACCTCACAGTAGGTTAAAGGCAGTTGAGAGTGTGAATGAGAAATGTGGGATTGCACTGTCAAGCAGCTACATGTAGTGACTTCTTGTTTTTCAAAAAACTTATCCGGTCACCCTGGTGTTGGGACTAGAGCTGTGATGTTGTGCTGCGATAACATGACGCTTACAGTCCCATAGTCACCAATGGGAGCCCAGGATTTGTCTTTGCCATGGTATAATATGAAATTAACAATTATCAAAATAATTATTGATTTGCTATCATTAACATTGATAGTGTAATAGTAACAAACTTTCTTACTGATGACAAAGGACTCGCACCCTGCAGAGGATGACAGGCATTAGCGTGTCCCTCTGGCTGTTAGATATAGCAGGGCAGAAAAAGATGTTTTTTATAGTGCTGTGAGAAAAAAACAACTAACAGGACATTAGCAGGTGAAAAATAAATAACAGTGTTAAACATTTTGTATATAAATACATAACATTTTCAAACCTACTACAGTGTATGGAAAATATCTAATACCTGATTGTAATGATAGCATGTAATGCTCATCTCACAACAAATGTTTTAAATAGACATATTACCACCTTTACTCACATACTGTTATGTCCTCACACTGTGCCAAAAAGTGATTTCGCACAGCAACCACAGCATCATATAGTAAAGTATGAAAAACACAGTTTTGACAGCGCAGTTGCTCATTCAAAGGTATGACACTGTGTGCGCCGCAAGGCCATGGCAATGAATGTAAGCAATGTGATGTCTGTGGCCCAATATTGAACACAGTTTCACTACTCAAGAATTCATTTTAATAGCACCCAACCCAGTAATACGCAGCGTATGATGTAGTGGAATTTGCACCACTGCAAGTAGTCATAGTACTGCATTTTACATGTGGTGAGACAACTTCCATAGTGCTATATAGAAATGTGCGATATTCGTAGTGTGACATGCAAACAGTCCCAGTATTCACTGTATTATTACTTTTATCTACATTCCCTCAGTTCATGATTACCTTTTAAAAATACACATATGTGACAGTGCACTGAACATCACACTGGATTGTAGAGTAAGTATAAGGGTTGGCAAGGCTGAAGACAGACACACTGCCCTGCTATTCAGTTTAACTGGGAAAGGGGGTCCTTAGAACTACAAGGCACATTTTGAACTTGTACATTGAAAAAACAAAAAATCATAATTGGACACTTTCTGCATTGCACACCATTTAGGTCACTACAATATCCTCCACCATGTTGTGTTTTAGGGGTTTGGGTATGCAGTCATCAACATTATGCCACCCTTGTAAGGTCACAGCACAGATAAAGTAATGTCAACAGTGATTCGCCTTCCACAACAAACAAAGAAAGTGGTACTGGTCTCAGCAGAAGAGAAAGGTTTCACACCCCAGACAATTGAACATTTGCAGTGAGATATGCCAACAGACAGTACACTCCCCCTATCACACAATAAGACAGCAAGGTGCTGAATTATCAACTGGGGCTTATTGATCACCACAGATGTTGACAACCATATGGTAGTTCTCAAGCATGCAGATAATAGCAACAACAGATTTCCTTACGTGGTGGACTGGCACGACTTCCTGCTTCACCTCCACATGTTCAAGAGCAGCAGCTTCCCCAGGCTCTATTAAAGCAAACAAGTAAAAATGATCACATCAATAGATGAAATATCAAGGTAAGTGTTTTCTTTAAAACATCAATTTCTAATCTCGTCATTCATATAACTACTATATGAACACATATCTCTTTATAGAAGCAGCTGTCTTCCAACTAGTTGTATGTTGTTGTTGCATTACATGCATATAACAAGTCTTCTCATCTGCAAAAGCCACATAAAGTTGAAATTATGACACCATGTATATCTTTTCCAAGACAAATGTCCATCCAATCCAGAACCAGTTAATATAAAATTGTTTTTTCCTGGTGATTCCCTAACACTGTTTCTTCAATTACATTTTCTCCAAAAGAAACTCAGAAATATATTATTGGTATGCAGTGCAGAACAAGCAATGCCTGCCAATCAATACGCAATAGTTATAACATTGTCATAATGCATATTTGTTACACAGAAACATCCTAAAACATTACATGTACCTTCAATTTACATACATATATACCTAATTATATGACGATCTGTTCCTTAAACAGTTTTAAATGTGTTATTATTATAATAAAAAGAACGTAAACATAATGATAATGTTACTATTCACTCAATGATCCTCTAGCTGAATATGGCAGCCGTTTATGTGCTATTAAGCATATTACCCTACAGGGCGATTAAAACATTTAACAAACATGTAGATACTCTATGCTGTCCATTAATAACTATTGCAGAATAAAATGAAACATTGGCAGGAGATATAGAAATAGTAATGAATAAGATCTAGGGACATGTCGTAATTAGCAACAGATAATTAAGCAGCACAGCGAATACTAGAAGACACCTACAACATTACAATTGGTTATCTATTACTCACTGTACATTAAACTCCACCACCAAAAGTAGAGAGGAAGACCCCCCACAACACCACATGTACCGCTATGGACATACATCCATTGTCAGATTCATGAAGAATAGTATCCCACTCACATGTGTATTAATACCAGTTTGTTATGGTAGTACAGGATCTTGTGCCATGGTGCCACTGCACATTCACTAGACTTGGTTAACACCTTTGAAGTATTTGGGTGGGATATTCAAAATGGTTTACCATCACCAATAGGGTTACCATGGCATAGTACGCAAATTCCGCCATTCCTGCGATATTCAATGAAGACAGTTGCACCACTGAAAACAGGCGAAACAACAGTGCAATGCAAATGAATGCATGCTCAGGTGGAGGAGAATTCAGCCACATGAACTCCAGAACCCGATATTCAGCCGGGCTGTGCAGGATTATGTAGCCACAACTCTAACCAAGCCTGCATGACTTGAAGGCAAAAAGAAAAGGCCTAAGTCGAGGGCCACCCACAGGTGAGCTGCTGGATTGCAGGGTGAAACATAGCAGCTGCCACCTGTGCTGGCCCCCAACCCAGTCCCTGTGCCCACTCTGCAGCCCAATTGCAGGCACCCAACTGTAAATCCCTCCCACCCCCTCCCAGTGGCCTGACTGCAGGCATTGTGTACTCCCACCCAACACCAGACCAATCGTGGGCAGCAATGTGGCTCCCTCCCCAAAGTATCCCTGGTGGTCCAGTGGACCGAAATGCCCGATCATGGGCAGTAAGTTAAATAACTCCCCCAAATGTATCCCTCATGGTCCAGTGGACCAAAATGCCTGATTGCAGGCAGTAAGTAAAATAACCCACCCCTCCTCCTGAACATATCCCTGGTGGTCCAGTGGACCGAAATGCCTAATCGTGGGCAGTAAGTTTAATAACCCCCACTAAAGATAGCCCTGGTGGCTAGTGTCTCCCACCCACCACCCACGAAGCACCACTACCCCGCTCCCCTCACAGGCAGTGGGCAGCATTATCCCACCACCTGCCATCCATCAACTGACTGAGCCATTGGGGCTGCACCCATTGGTGCAGACCAAGAGCCAATGGGCGTGCAGCCCATACTGTACATCACAGTCCAGATTTGTGAATCAATTCATTCATTCAAAATCTGAACTGTCATACAATATGGGCTACATGCCAGTTAACTGCTAATCCACGCAATGGGCGTGCAGCCTACCGGGCAATCAGTCGGCGGGTGGTGGGGTGGCAGGTGGGTGGGATGCTGCTGCCACCGACTGCAGGGGAGCAGGGTGGTGAGGCTTAGCAAGTGGGTGGGGTGGGTAGTACAGTACCCACCAGGGCTATGTTCAGGAGGGGTTGTTAAACTTACTGCCTCGCGATCGACCTTTCTATCCACTGGATCAACCAGAAGGCGATATGACAGAGGCCACATGCTGCCAGCGATCAAGCTGTAGCAGAAATTCAGGCTCATGCCAATCGTGATGAGGAGTGCTGCGGGGTATTCTACACTGTTTTTGTCTATGATCGATTGTGCAGGGGCATTGTTACGCCGATGCTGCAGCCTGTCAGGGCACCAGGCGCAATTGCGGGGATCGGCAGACCTCCATGGTAATGCCATGCTAATCACACCATAATCACATGCAAATGCCCCCACACTGTGGCTTGCATGAATTATACCCCATTTGCATGTCACGTTTTGAATATCACAATTTTGCACATGGCGCAATGGTACTTATGCCACTGCAAGTTGAATGCTCCACTCTGTGAACTTGCGGTGGCACAATTTACTCTGCACCATGCACAGTGGCTGTGGCTGGGGGGTGATATTCAAAGGAGTTGCTCAATAGCGTAACTCCTTTGAATGTCGCCCCGGAAACACAACTGTGCAACTATTTCACAATGCAATAGCTTGCAGCTATGAATGGCACAATTTGAATATCCACCCTTTGTGTCATAAGAAACCCTCATTCTTATTTATAAACAACATAACAAATTTGTGATAATAAAGTCTTACCGTTAGAGTCAATCACAGACACTTTCTGTCTGACTGACCACCTCCACAGCTTGACTCTGTGCTGGTACTACCTCTTGTGAAGCCGGAGGAGACATCCGATGTTCTACCATAGAAGCAAACAAAATAAAATATATAAGTGTTTAGTGTGAATCACAGTACAGTTTTGAAAGACTTACAGCAACTGTAAATCAACCACGACATACATAACATTGCTTCTAATTATACAGACACAAGCATTATGGTCATATTATAATAACAATTCTATATTTCTGTGCAAGCCTGTACCATTATCTACATAGTCTGTAACTCGTGGGGCATCAAACACTATTGATATGTACATTTGATGTCTGTCTGTGTTTTGAGCAGTTTAGGTCCACTGAACCACCAAGTATCTCGTTAAGAGGAAGTGGTAGGTTTATTACACTTACTACATGTGATCAGGCATTTCCTTCCACTGTAACAGGGATCGTTCATGAGAGGATGGTTTATTACACAGTATTACAGACTTGTACACGTTTTATACCACTACATCACAATAACTAAACAATGTATCTGTTCTCTTCCAACATACCATAGTAGTAAGTGTGTATATGTATAAATGTGCTATTTTCTGGCATGGCTATCTTAGCAAGCTCTGGTTTGTGATTGAACAACAGCACAGTAAATAATTGGAAGAATTAGGTTACATGTTTTCATAGTACATCTTACATATAGTTTGAAGTATTTAAAGCGTTGCAGAGAAATACAGAGTTTCTGATTAATAGCAAACATGTTATTAGCTGTATGTCAATCTTTGATAAAAGTATATGAGGACTAATCACACTACAAAACAATGTTCAACACTATTTACAAAATATTGGTGTAATAATACTAATAAAGGCACTCTGAATGTTTATATTAATGGTCACTTAATCACTGTGTGGGGCATGTATTTTCGGCTGTGCCTCATGCCACATTACACCAATAAACACTGGTTACACAACAGTAACATAATCCTCCTCATGTCTGATAGCGTAATCATGCAGTATACAATTATTTTACAAATTCTGAATACATACACAACTATAACGAAAGTTGTGCTTGATTTACTCTGATTGAGTAGGCGCTCCCATAGCTGGCACTGCCAGCTTCTAAAAGCTGCATGTATAGGGGTAGTGCCATGCACGTATCATTGACCGGTATCCCCTCATGTTGTTTCAAAATGTAAAAACATTGGCCATAACAGCTTCACTTCCTCTTTAGCTGTACAACAGTCTTATTTTTAACTGTAAAAACTACAAATAGCTCTTTCATAGCCTCCATGAATCAGTTCGGTTTGTACTCCTCATCAAAACCTTTGGATTCCCTCTAGCCCTGGACTGCCTCAAGCAATTGCACACCTCTATAAGGTCCCTGCCTTATTATCTCAGTTTAGAAATTGTTTTCAGTTCAAATACAAGCAAAACAAATATCTACATTAGTATCATGTAACAATATCAATCATTTCTTAAACGATTCCATATAATACTAATTAAATTAAGACACATGTCCTTCAACATAGCAGAAACACCTCAATAGCATTATGCAGGGCCTAGAAGGATTCACCCACCTCAACAGTAACAACAGCTGCTGCTACATGAGTGTCCACCAGCCTACATCAGTGAGTCTCAGGTGGGGCCTGCATCGAACATGACAGTCTCACCATCATATCCATATCTACTACTAGACTATTTCACACACCACCAGTAAGTGATGTTAAACTGGACTACATTTGCACAACTGTACAGTACCTAGAAATATACTTAATAAATGTGAGACAGCTAACAAACCGATTGAAAGTTAAATAGTATGATAATTCCATTGTACATTCATGGTAATATATACCTTATTACTACCCATATCTACATTCAAAATAACTATTTCCTGACATACCAGTAAAACATATACATTGAACACACCACTGTGTTTTATTGTTGTTGTACATACCATACCATAACAACTACAATACTGCTTAAGACCACAATAAATGCTACCTCATTTAACATACTCAAACTATATACAATTATTAAAAGCGTTCTCAGAAATGCTGCAATCTTATTGGCTGTTAAGTTCCAACAGCCTTACATTAATCATGTTATACTGTCATGTATAGCCTGATCATCATGGTACAGTTGTTTCTATCAGCATTCCATCCTCTAGCACAGCTGAATGTGGTAATGATGCATTCTGATTTTGAACCAGCATTCTTAAACTGCTGGTGCAACTATTTTATTAAAAATCTCCCTCTAAATGAGGAAAACATTCATAAAGCATACTTTTAACACTTTTCTTTTCAAAACATTTTTATAATAGCAATAAGGCAGTCCCGCAGGTTACACTTAAATAGTCAGTTAATCACCCCTACGCAGACGTATGGCACTCGCTGCCTTGTGCCACGTACACTAGGGATGATTAACGAACGGTTAATCTAAACCCTGGGCATACCTTGATAGCAAATATCGAACATAACAACATCATACAATTGTGAACTGACAGCAGCAGGGTAAATTACTATTGGTGTTCCCCACTATCCTAATAGCAAGCCCATATATGTGGCATGTATGTGAGTGATGCATGCAGTTGATCTATTTTTACACATTAATATGGTTCTGAAAAGAACCTTTGTTATGCTGTAATATTTCCTAAAACAGTCTGACAATCTTAAAGGACTGAGGAGTTCCATCTAGAGTCTCCCAGAAAATGACAATTGCCAACATACGAGAAATGTACACCATCTGGTAGGAATAGCCAATCATTGCAGTATTTTATTTTGGGGTGCGGTATAGTATACATTCCCATGCGTAGAAAAGCAGTTATCTGTACATTTACTTTTCACGAGCTCTGTCAATCAGAAACATGAAGTTCTGCTTGCCAGACTCTAAGCTCTGTAATATCTGAAACATGATAATACAGGCAGGCAACATAGACATAATAGAAGCAAGGTCAATTTTGCCTCTGCCTTCAGATCTACCAAGCGTTTGAGCCCAAATCATTACCTCCAAGATGTATTAGCAGTATGTCAGGAGGAGAGTGGTTATCAAAAGTCTGTCCATGGTTGGCATGGATATTTATCTGGCACACCCACGACAAACTCATCTTACATAGCAATTGGGGCAGCAGCAGGTCCCTCCCAAATTACTATGAACTATAAACTCAGCTTCACTCATCTTATGTAACAGCTTCAACTATCCACAAAATCCTTTTGCTATTTTCTGCCATTCTAAGTTTTAAAACTCAGAACTGTATAGAGAGCTACAAAAGAAAGTCAGTATTCACCCTGCAGTGACCAGACAGCACTGAAAATCAAACTGATATTTTCCACTCATTCTCAAGCCTAGCTTCAGTAGGTTCCAGACAAAACACACAAATCAAATAAAAACATTCCTGCTATCTGACTTCATTAACCAATCTAACTGATGCATTCAGTATTACTAGACCTATGTTCCTGCAAAATCTGCAACCACTGACAATTTTGCAAATACATCCTTTTCATAGGCAGTTTTAAACAATGACAACATCAGAAAAAGTCTGATTGGTTCCATTTTCTCATAGAACTCACGTGCACCTTCCTATCTACCTCCATTTGCAGCTGTATCTGTAAAAGTTAGTACAAAAATGATTTCTCACTTTAAACTATTTTTTTATTAAGAATATGGCCTGCTAAACAATAACAAATTACATCATGATTCAACATCAAAAACATTTTTATTAATAAGTATTTACATGTTGTTATAAGTTTTTTAATACTAGAAATAATCATTTGAAGATGAGCCGTACCTACAGTTTCAAACTGCTCTCTCCACAATATTACCAAATGGCTGCTGTTTACTTCTTCTTCAGTGTTGTCCATCTCTGATTGGTTCTCAGAAATGTCCTGACAAATCTTAAATTACATTGGTAGACGTAGCTGTCAGTCAAACAGACTGTTTTCTGATTCGATAATGAATGTTTTTTCACTCCCAAGTGTTAGATTAATTTTACTGTCGAATGCACAAAAGTACATTTGCGACACTTTCGATAGCACGACAGTAAAATTTGCGAAAGTCGAGAGTTAAACAGTACTTTTGACCATATTATCGAATGCATGAAAGTGAGATTTGTGACTTTTCGAATGCGAAAGTATTTTTTTCTGCGGTTTACATTCGAAAGCAATTTTCCAAGACTGTCTATTTGCCACAATTTCGAGATTTAATGGGAAAATAGCTAAATTTTCAATTATAAACACATTGTGTGCTGCATAGCTACTTGAACTCAGTACACTTCAGATATTAACATGTTACAACGTTCAGAACGTGCATAACAACTGTACAATGCAGACTTGTGAAACAGTTGTTTGTTATAATTTTCACACCAAATCTAAACATAGCCATTTAAGACCTCTCCTCATAACAGTGTCACTTTGATTGTTATACATGTGTACCATATAGTCATTTCTCACATCAACTGACCCAAACACAGCACATAACCAGAAACACAATTTTGTCAAGATATGAAAATACAATCTGTACTATTTATAAGGTTGATGTTAAAAGCAAAGATTGTAAATTCTCAACTGAAAGAGTATGACAATACACAAACTTACAAGTGTACATATGAACTGCACTGCAAACATAAATCAGAAATGTTTCAGAATTCTCACAATTTTCGACAGCTTCATTTAAGTATTCTGCTCATATAAAGCAGCTTACAGGCACTAGCAATTTTGTGGCAACTGTGCCCATACAAAAGATTTCGTCAATCAACGGAGCATTGCACAGTACTATGGCAGAACAACATTTTTCCATGTTGTTAAAATAACAGCTCAATAGTGATACACAGGATACTAAAAACACAATGTTGATAATATGCAGCAATGATATTGAAATTTCGTTAACATGCAAAGCATACTTAACAACTGTGCTAGGCATGATCACACAACAGTAATAGTGGCATGTTCTCCCTCTAATTGTAAACATACTAATTGTTACAGATTTGGTAATGAACACTATCACTCTCAAGTTTTTAGTCTACCATATAGTAAATTAGCATACTGACTATGCCATGACCGCTACTGGTAGAAAACATTTTCGTCCACATGTAAAAATTACACCTATCCTAATCACAAGTACACATGGGAAAAAAATCACTAAATGTGGACTAGAAATACTGAGAATGCACAAACTTCTGATATGCATTAGCAGCTGGTACAATGCACATTCATAAAACTATTGTTTAGTTATGTTTTACCAAATTGTAAACATACTTAGCGTACAATTCTATCAATACACACTGTTAAAGAAATTTACATAACCTATTCTAAAACTTTTTTCCTCTCTCATCTAGGTGCCTGAGTACTTCTATAAGATTGCTTACTGTCACTGTCAACCATAATAGAAAATATGCCAACTAAATACAGGCGTAGATGTGTCTCAAAATGAAGACGGTGTAAGTAGTACTACACTGTTGTATAAGGGCAACAAACAAAACAGTAAAGCACACCAAAAAAATGAACATCGACGGAGCTTTACTGCAACAGTGACCCTACATCAAGTCACTGCACAACCAAGCGAAATTCGTAACAGAGAAAAAATTATACCATCACAAATGTTGTGTCGATCTCTGAGAGCGAGAACACAACTATTTTGAGTTAAACCATCGAAACGCTCAAAACAACACCAGAAACTCACAAATAGTGATTTACAACTCAGAAGAGAAAGTAGTTCGATCACTAGCAAGTAATGAATCGAAGACATCGCTGCTGTGCTATGTACCACCAAAAAGAGCAAGAGTCACCTTTCTCTGATGGTTACATCTAGTCTAGAACTTTTGTCAACACAGGACTGTTTGTACTCAGACGATTGTGGCATAAGATGTGTCGATAATAGCGAACAATTGAAACTTGTATATACCATTAAAAAGGAAAACTTCAACAATGTCCTTGTTTGACTGTTGACAACTTCTATCATGTTTCCTGGACAGTGGCTGCACACAACACTCAGAGGCATATTTCTGGGAAGAGTCTTATCATTACTTAACAAAGAACAGACATTCAGTATTGATAGGTCCAGCAAACTAACAAATGTCCTCAGTATCTCTGATGACAATCAATTGGATACTGATGATGACATGATCAACCACAGTCTTCAATAAGCGCACTACCTGAGCATGGTCATGTGATGATACCTACAACCATAGAGGCAATCATCATTTCTAAAGTAGAACACTTTATTAACCTATTTGTAATAACAGACGCATAGGGAGACATAAACTGTTTACAAAATTGACCATTGTGAAATCCGACCACATACTGGACTCATGGGTCACTCCTTGCATGTCTCGATGAGTGGTGTTTGTGATAGTATTTTCACAACATACGGATGCTTGCAGTGCATCAAACAGGCATGCAAAACTTTGTCTACAGAGTATATGAAGTACCGTCGAGCTGTACATCAGTACCTTGTTTAAATGACTTATTGCAATCAGGTGACACAGGGTGCCACCGCGCCACAAAAAAGGGTGCAACACATTACTTCTGTGCAAAACAACTAATTTTCAGTCACAACACTTCTGTAGAAAAATCTGTTTCAGTGTTAGAAAATGACATTCTGAAACAGTCCGGGAAGGAAATTACTAAGTTTGGGGTTGCAAAGTCTCAGAGTTTGATTCTGATATGTGTGTCATGCAACCATTTGTGCTACAAACAAAACAGTCACAGTCAGCCTAGAGACCTTGTCACCATACAATGACATTGGTTCTGCCTGGCAGCATTCTTGCTGCTGATCGACTTTCACTACAAGACACCATTGTGATATGCAACACTGTTTTTCAAAACTGAAGTGTAACACTTTGCCAGCAAGGTCAATGCTAAACAACATGGAAACAGATGTTACACCAAGTGAGATTTCAACATTGAATATGTTTGAACGTATTCTAATTCAGACAATGAAACCATTCCAAACGAGTCTATGTCTGAACACAAAGACACGGAACATTCCACAGAAAGAGCTTGTTGGATCTCTAAAGGGTTCTGTGATGTATCTACCACTTCCTCTACAGGAAAATGTTCAAGCAATCTCAACTGAAAATAGCTAGGTAATTCTTGTAAATGGTGTGCCTACAGAGGCCAAGGTCATCTGGCAAGATGTTGTCAATGTGCAAAGGTAAAGCTTTGCTCTTGCTTATTTAAAAGTAACAATTCCTTTAATATAGACCTTGACATAGATCAGATGGCCAGCTCTCTGTGCAACATGATCTATTAGAAAAAAGTAAGTCAATCATTGAGAAGGTCAGTACTATTAGACAAGTGAAAAGGAAGAATGCACAGCACCAATTCATTACATGGCAAGAGATCCATTGGAGACAACATTGATCTCTATCAAATGAAGCAAGTGGAAGGTGAGCCTGTCAGCATTTGGGAGGCAACACTAGAAGCATGCTGTTTCCCAGACCTATTTCCAAAAGGTCAGGTGGATGCCTAGATGAAAGAGAAGTATGTGTACTGCTGAGTACCGCACTAGCCGTGTCCTCAGCAAAGATGGCAAATTCAGACATAACATACAGTACCTGTTCCATCTGCTCTGGGAGAGTGAACTTAGCATTCTGTCTGTGTCTATAGCACATACCATTGGTCCTAACAAGTCCACTAGATGGAATAACAGCTGCTCAATTTCTAGAAATTAAAGCAGAAAGATGAAAATGTGCAAGTGAATCTGTCTTCCATACTTTCAAGTCTCCGTGGCACCAAGAATATTGGTATCTGAGACGCTCTGGAGGTGATGACAATGATGCGAGTATGGTGCAGCCACATGGTTTGTCACACTTAGTTGTGCTGAATATGCCTGGGACGAACTCATTGAACTGTTGAAGTGGGCAAATTCTGATGTCGAAGGCATCTCATCGATGACTGTCGGAGAAATGTGTTCACTTGATCCTGTGTCTGTCACAAGACATTTTCACAAGCGGTTCCATGACATTCTGACTTTCATCTTGTCAAAAGACAATCCTCCTCTAGGTATTGTGGAACATTACATTTGGAGGACAGAATGTCAAGCACGAGGTGCCCCTCATATCCATATGTTATTGTGGATCAAGGATGCACCACGCATTGGTGAACATGAAGCAGCAGAAGTGTTATCATTCATCAAAAAATATATCATTTGTCAGATTCCAGACAAGTATGACAGTCCTACACTATGGAAGTTTTTTTGAAGAAGTTCTAGTGATATATTTGTGCAAAATATTGCCAGCGAGTGTAAAGAACAAATCTAATTGATACACACGATAAGTCGCTTTGGATTTCTAGACGCAGTTTGTCAGAATGGTGCCATGAATGACCTTTTCTCGCAATGCGACACCACTTGAAGGCAAAATCAACCAAGAGGGTATATGAGTTACTCAGAGATGAAAACGAGGTGTACATCAATGACTACAACCCAACTCTTCTCTCATGTGGCAAGCAAACATAGATGTTCAGTTTGTGGCTGATAACTCACTGGCCCTGGTCTAGTGCTATACATCACTTCATACATAACCAAACATGAACAGACTAGCTTGCAAGACCTTTGGGAAGATATTGTCACTTCAAGCAAAAGTCTGACATCTCAGCTGTGGTCATTGGGTTTGAAGACTCTTTCACACAGAGAATGTGGAGCTTACGAAGCCAGTGACCGATTAATGGGTACATTTCTGCTGGAAGTCTGACACTGTGATTTTCTCAGTGTAAACTACAAAGAGATGGATGCGTGTACTGATTCCTCATGCTGAAATTGAGGAGCTTGCTGTCAATACCTTCTTCAAAACATATCTTGAACAATAACCTGAGCAGACACATACTACCCACATAAGACACAACGACATGAATGATATGTGTCTGTTTGAGGTGGCTAAGTGGTATGACTTCTAAGACAGGTGCAGCACTGACTCAGCACGTCATATTTACAGGTCAATGGACTAGATAGCTGTCTGGTGAAGAGACACAAGCCATGAGCTTATAGATCACTGCAAACTGCATCTAGGCACATCAGAGCACAGAAAATTACTACTGCTCTCCTATTCCTATTTAGACCCCTGGAGGTGGAGTCCGAATTAAAGGTGACTCTGACACATCCGAAGACCAGTTCAATCTCACTTACGAGAATTTCCAAACTGAGTACTCACAGACATATATACGAAGATTCAAGCTGAGAAAGAACAGCTTGAGAAGGCAGAGAAGCAACTTCAGGAAGACACCCAGTTAGTTTGTCAAGACAACCTTGATCCAGAAGGACAGGGTTTTCTAGAGTGACCCTCTGCCCTTAAATGCCCCAGAAGTGTTAATGTCAGAAATTGCGACAGCCATGCAACATGGCACATACTCTATGGTCATCCCAGCTGACTTAAGAGAAAGACTAAATCAGCTGCAGCATACAGTTCACTCTCAAGTAGTTGAAGCTGTCCAACATGGTATACTACATGAAACAAAACAATGTGACTGCACTCACTACAAGCCACTACTAATGTTTGTTAGCGGTTCAGCTGGACTCACTACAAGCCACTACTAATGTTTGTTAGCGGTTCAGCTGGCACAGGAAAGAGTTTTCTGATTGAAGCCATCACTGCAGAAGTACAGAGTGTGACAGGCTCTTCAATGTCTGTTGCTGTAACTGCTCCCACAGGACTAGCAGCATACAACATTGGTGGAAGTAATATTACACCGTCTCTTTATGTTGCCAGTCGAACATGGAGAACTGGAGAGTATACTAAACTGTCATTTGAGGTTGCATCTCAGCTCCATTCTATGTTCACAAAGATGCAGTTACTCATCATTGACAGAAATCAGCATGGTCTCCAAATGTCATGCTTGCCTGTATTCATCTACAGTTCTGTAGTAGATCTTAGGTACTGACAATGGAGTGCCATTTGGTGGCAAAGTATACTTGTGTTGGGAGACCTTTACAACTTGCACAGTCAATGCAGACATGTATTTGCTAACTCTGACTGCCAAGCAAGCTAAGAATATCCTTGCGTTGCAGGCTATAACATATGGGAATCATTTACCTATGTTGAGTTGTCTGAGAACATGCCAAAGTGGTGATCTATCACAAATCACTTTTAGATGAGGCTCATAGGTTCTCTATCACCAGAACATGTTTGTATGTTAAATGATCGAAAAATCACGGTACATAGTACATGCATAGAAACAGCATGTAATGTCTCCTAGCGATATATACTCTACTGGCAGACACATAGTGTGTCTTATGCCATGACTTAAGTAAATACGCTGAATTCAACAATCTAATGCTGCAGAGAGAAAACCAAGAGATTCTAACTCTGCATGCAGTTGACGATACAGTTGATGGCGTTATTCTTAGTCGAAAGCTAGTAGCAAAGATGACTGAATGATTCAGTGAACTGATAGTCCGATGTTTCACGAACAGCTGGCCTAGGTAAGCTTTTCACAGCTTGTAAGAATGCACGTTTCATGCTGCACTAATCTAGATGTAGAACAAGGTATGGTAAACAGTGCCATGGGAAACATCATTGACTTTGTCTCACAATGTCAGAAGACATATTGTTGAGACACTTGTGGTGCACTTTGACAACACGCAGCAGTCTGTACACATCGATCGCGAACCTGATTAAATTCCAGGTTTTCAAGGATGTCTATGTAAACAGAAAACAGTTCCCATTATGTGTTGCGTATGCTGTCTCCATTCCACAAATCTTCAGGGATTGAGTTTGTGATTCATAATGGTAGACATAGGTACAGACATTTTTAAGGATGGCATGAGCTACGCCGCACTTTCACGTGTATGCAGCCTTTCTGGATTGCACATCATTAGTATAGCACCTCAGAAAATACGAGCTGACCAGTGATGTATTCTTGAGTACAACAGGTTACGTGATCTACATCAGCCACAAATGTCTTTAATACACTGCCTACATATCTGTCTGTCTCACACAATTCAGTCACAGCTAGAGGTAGCAACAAACAGCTGCAAGCTGCAAAAGTGATTCAACAAAAGAGTTCAGCAAAGGCCACAACTTCAAGTAAACATTGTCAACAGCAATTCATCAGAAATCAGTTGATGTAGCTGCTGTGTACCAGTTTTTGACAACAGCAGTAGAGTAAACTGCTTATGCTAACTCAGCTATGCAAGTTTTTCTACATGCGCAGTTTGTGCAGGCAATATTCAAGTTTACAAGACAATCCCTTATCAAGCAGCTTTTGAAGCAGATTATCAACATGACTCTACCACTCTAACATAATACAATCACTAACACCACGCTACGATGGGTGTTAGCTACATATCACTGGATGTAGTACGTTTTGCTGCAGACATGCAACAAGACATACTGATTTATGATGCCTGTCATAAACAACCTGGATGAAGATGGCACCCCAATGCTGCAGTACTTCACAGTAACATATGTTACAAAGTATGTATGTGTTTAGGTGGCAATTCACAGCGTGAAACCACACAAGACATGCTGTGGATTACTCCTTTGTCCCTGAACCAAAAAGTGTCAAATTTTGACAGCTATTCACCAATGCTGAATGTAGTCAGCCGCCTGTGGAAGGTGTGGAGGCAGATGACTCAGTCCATCGTCTCAGGAGTTCATCTCAATATTCTGTTCCATATGTTGCACAGATTTGACCCGATGGGCTCAGAGTTGATACTCCTACTCAGATTACAGCTAGTAGAATAGTCTTCAACCAATCAGTGTTTGGCACTCACAGTATAATCTATCACCATGGTTAATCCATGCATTCTGGGCATTACACCTCGTTACTAAGGTGCAGAACTGGATGGTTAGAGTGTGACAACTCTACAAGCAGTTTTAAACAGAGACTGCCACGACACTTGAAAAATGCATATCTTCTAATATTGAAGAATTATGACAACCTTCATATTTCAGAAGAATAGGACAAAACATGTTGCATTTAAAAATGATTACTTTGTCCAAAAAACATTCATGCCTCATTACAATGTTGTATAATGTCACGACTCTAAATAAACCATACAATTGCAACAAAATGGTATTCTAACAGAGACTATTACATACACTGTAACATGTAAGATCTTGAGTGGATAGTGACTACATGAAAATTGTTGTAGAGGCTTCCAATCGGGCGCCAACAATATTCACAGTCACTAGGAAACCATGATTACATGTCTATCAAAGATTGTACATCTAAAACTGAAGCTCACGCTCTCACTCCTCCTGTACATATCTTTAATTATCCATGTATCAACTCATGCATAACAAATATATTTATATGAGTTATAAAGTGTTACTCTTTGAAAACAAAGAAGTTCTCAGTTATTATCGTAGTCAATAACTAGCAACTACTAACATTCAACAAACATTCCACTTGTCTCAAGTTGTTCACTAACACTTCCATTTGATCTTCTAATATTGAAGAATTATGATAACCTTCATATTTCTGGAAGACTAGGACAAAACATGTTCCATTTAGTCATAACTACTTTGTCCAAAAGCTTGATACCTCATTACAATGTTGTCATAATGTGCGACTCTAAACAAACCATAACATTTTAACAAATGCAATTCTGACAGAGACATTTCATACAGTGTAACACAAGATCTTGTGTGGATCAGGGACTACATGAAAGTTGTTGTAGTGGCTTCAATCGGGCCAACAATATTCACAGTCACTAAAGAAACCATGATTACATATGTATCAAAATATGTACATCTAAAAACTGAGGACTTACTGCCTCCTCCTCTGCATATCTTTTAAGCATCCATGTATCAACTCATACATAACAACAAATTGATATGACTTATAAGCTCTTACTCTTTGCAAACAAAAGAACTTCCAGTTATTATCGTAAGTAACTGAGCTACACTTCTAACATCTGTGCAAACATTCCACTCTGTCACAAGTTGTCTATCAACACTTCAATTTGTCTATTGACTCTTGACATACAGAGAACATCATTCGGTCACCATGCAACAGTGTAGAACTATCACACTTTCATGCGTAATACTAGTGTTGTACATATGTAAAAATAACTACCTTTATTGGTAATGCAAGAAGCTGAATTACACAACTGTAAATAAGAACCAACTGCAGAATCTCATTTACTGACTTTTACATGTGTTTGCAATTGCTTGTACATAATATAAACATTTGTATTCAAGGTGTACATTGTTAATAACTAGTTTGATACCTGTACTAAAAAATACTAGTGTTGCACTAAAGTACAAGTGAATGTTTTCCTATATATTCTTCAGCTATTATCAACTACATTTAATTAACCATAAGTTTGTTAAAAATGCATTCCATGCACTGTTTTAGTATTTATAGTTAATATTTACATAGAAGCCAATGTAAGAATTGATATGTCATTTGTTCATGTAAAATATTATATTTTTAAACTTGTCACATAAGTAATTCTACCTTGATGTAAAAATATTGACAATTGTAAATCAGACACTGTTACTGATCACAACACACTGCATACCTGTTCCTGATAATATTTATGATCGCCCAATTGAGGGTCAGGTGGATTTTCATTTGCGCCTAGTCAGTGACATATTATTAAATAATACCAATCAAATGTCACAAAACTAACATTTTTGTATATTGTATTACTTAAACAGTGAGCATATGGTTTTCGCCCAGCCCATAACATCCATTATGATACAACAATTGCAACAAAACACTTGTCTATCATGTGTGTAATCACACTCACAACCTACTGTCATTGCTTTATTAACATACCACACAAGTAATGCACTACACATAATTACAACATACAACCATTTTTAAAAAAGTTAAATTTTTTTACAAACTGCATTCACATTCAATAGTAAATATATAATGAAGTGCCACAGCTTCTGCCTGACTATTAGAATTCCAGGTCGAATGTCAGAAACTACTTCCTCACATAAAGAGTAGTGAGTACTGAAACATAACTAGAAACACACAACACCTGATTAGTTTCCTATAATATCACATACTTACTCCAATCCATATTATACAGTTCTTATTATTCTTACATTTACATATATGACAAGTTAATGATTGCACACATACAAAGATTGTATTGTGAGACTGCTTCGTTAACTAAATTTTACTCTTGATTGACCTTTCTCCATTTGACAAATTGGCAATAAATTTGTTCAAACCATAACCACCTGTGTCGACTCTTTACTTTAAATACCATTATGACATAAAATAAGTGTCTATGACTTAAGCATACAAATCAATGTTAACTAATACTACAGCAACTATACCTCCATCAATTTGTTTGGTACCTATGACATACAGTCAGTATCACAGCATATGCAACAATGTGGACATTGCATGTCACATTTGACAGAATTCTAACAGTGTAAAAACTCAGCAATGTACTTACTTTTCCTGTGCCTATGCAGTCATTATTACTATACCAGGGTGCCACACATCAGCACCCAACAGGTCACAGCTGTGACTATACATGTACCATTCAGTCACTACTATGTGTACTTCAGAGTCTGACAAAATGGAGGTTTCTCATTGGCTGCAAACATCTTAACAACCTTATGTTAATTTTTTATTACCATACATGAAGAGGTTAACAATATACTGAACAAGGTTTAAAACTGTTTAAAAACATGTTTCATTATTATAGCAATAAGTCACTCCCAAGAATTGTGTTAATGGTCAGTCAATCACCCTGTAGAGACATGTGCCACTCAGCCACACCTTGTGCCACAGCACACCCCTAGAACATGATTAACAGACCATTAACATAACCCCCTGTCATGCCTTATTAATTAATTATAAAAAGGGTCTCAGAAACTGAGCTTTCTGACCAGCTGCAAACATTCTAACAGACTTCTGTAAATCTTTTATTTACATACATACAGAGGTTAACCATTTCCTGAACAAGCTTTTAAACAGTTTAAAAACATTTTTATAATAATAGCAATAAGGCATTACTACTGGCAATGATAATAGTCAGTTAATCACCCTGTCGCGACATATGCCACTCGACTACACCTCGTGCCACAGTACACCCGTTGAAGGTGATTAACAGACCATTAACATAACCCTGCATCATGCATTATTGCTTAATTGAATTTAAATAACCGTATAGCCCACAAGTCCATGGACATCCTTTTTCAGGGGTGACCCGGAAAGCAAACAGTAGATCAAAGAGAACACAATTGTACATATACAAGCTGAGGGTATACAGTATGCTTCAGTTTACAAATACATCTGTGTGGTCATGTACACCTACAATTATAATATACTACCTAACTTTGTCTGACATTGGGTGCTCCACTGCCTACCCGACCCTGCTGGTGATCTCTTGTGTCATAGTAACACCAACAGCAATGCAAACAGAAGCGCTAACAGTGGGACATATGGTAACAGAAGTGAAAATGAGAGCATAAACGGCAACACACACAGTGACACAGATGACAACGATCTGCCACGTGATGTGTTAAATGGAGGTTTGTAATTCCTGCAAACATCCTAACAGCCTTATGTTAATCTTTTATTGACATACATGATGAGGTAAACCATTTACTGAACAAGGTTTAAGACGGGATGCACATTGGTTGTCGTTAGACGTAACTCTCACCGATCACGGTGTAAAGCAGCAAAAGTATAGCAGAATGAGGTGAGAGTTAGAACCCGCGATCCAATGCGCACTCCCAATGCCAGTTGGGGGTGGTGCGGGGGTCAAAGGTGGTTTTCAACCCAACAGCGGATTTCCTCACTTTTGTCGCTGTGGAACAACCCTAACTAATGCATTAAACAGAGTTTTTTGCCTCTAATTTCCCTTCTTTTTGAGAATGATAACAAGAAATAGTGAATGTAATGCAGTGGCAGGAGCCCCGCACTACCACCACATGATGTCTTATGGCACAACACGGTGGAGTAGACGGGAATGTTGTGCCACATGATGTCTTGTCACATAGTAACATGGTGCCTGTAAATGGAAATATCAATGGGCATGGTGACGCAAAGTGAAACAGAAAGAGAAACAGTACGGTAGACACAAATGGCAAAAAAGTTACAGAAACGCAATCGCAAATGAAAACGCAAAGGATAACACACATGGTGGCACAGACGTCAACGGTAAGTTAAACGGGTACAGAACTGCAAGCTGAAAGGGCAACAGTAACATTAATGTAAGCGCACAGGCTGGTTTCTTAAAGCAGCAGAAGTATAGGAGAATGGGGTGAAAGTTAGGGCCCACGATCCCAATGCACACCCCAGTGCCAGTTGGGGGGGTCCAAGGGGGTCCAAGGGTTTCAACCCTAACAGTGAATTTCCTCACTTTTGTCGCTGTGGAACAATCCTAACTAATGCATTAAATGGAGTTTTTGCCCTAATTGCCCTTCTTTTGAGAATGATAACGAGAAATAGTGAATGTAATGCAGTGGCGGAGCGCAGGTTAGGACCCTTGATCCCAATGCACACCCAGTGCCAGTTGGGGGTGGGCGGGGGTCCAAGGCGGTTTTCAACCGTAACAGCGAATTTCCTCACTTTTGTCGCTGTGGAACAACCCTAACTAATGCATTAAATGGAGATTTTTGCCTCTAATTGCCCTTCTTTTTGAGAATGATAATGAGAAATAGTGAATGTAATGCAGCGGCGGGATTGTGGCATACTAACCGGGACAGCAATGCAAACAGAAATGCTAACAGTGGGGCACATGGTAACACAAGCGCAAATGAGAACAGAAAGGGTAACGCACATGGTGGCATAGACCGGAATGGTCTGCCACGTGATGTGTTGTCACAGAGTAACATGGTGCCTGCAAACAGAAATGTCAATGGGCATGGTGACGTAAAGTGAAAGAGAAAGATAAACAGTACTGTAGACAGAAATGGCAAAAAATAACAGAAACGCAAGCACAAATGAAAACGCAAAGGATAGCGCACATGGTGGCGCAGACGTCAACGGTAAGTGAAACAGGTACGGAACCGCAAGCGGAAAGGGCAACAGTAACAGTAATGTAAGTGCACAGGCTGGTTTTTCCCAAAACCTGCATAGAGAAAGTCAGTGAGTACAAATAATGTATGTATAATAATGAGTATCGGCGCAGAAAATGAGAACTTGGAATACTAAATATGTTATATCTCAGGAACCGTACGACGTAGAAAAAGAATTTTAAAGTCATATTATTTACAACTGTCCTGGCTAATTTGGTACTTAGCCCCAGGAGGGAGCTAAGAATTTTTCCAACGAAAAGTCTGTATCTCGCACTGTTTCCGAGATACGGGCCCTGAAAGGCACGGCGAACGCCGTAATGTTATTCTATGGGAAAAAAAGAGAAGTTCGGAGCGCCATAACTTTGCCTCCCTGTAATAATTTTTCACCAAACCAATGAAAGGCACATCTGTGGGCTCTTGTCTGTCTTCCCTCCAAATTTCAGCAAAAAAGACCAAACCGTTATTTTGCAGCAGGGATCCAAAGGATTTCTGTAATGCGTCGGGCGCCGTAATGTTATCCTATGGGAAAAAACATCAAATTTGGAGTGCCGTAACTTTTCTGCCATGTAATATTTTTTCACCAAACCACTGAAAGGCACATCTGTGAGATGTTGGCTCCGAACCCTCCAAATTTCAGCCAAAACTCCCAACGGTTCTTTTGCAGCACAGTGCCAAAGAATCGCTGTCACTTTCCACAGATGGAAAACTACTGTCGAAATTTGCAAAAGCTTTACTCGGAAGTTCGATGGGTACTTCGTGATAATGGAAAGTAATTTGTAGCACTTTTCCAGAAATTTAGAAAAACATATTTCTGGGGTGTTTTACCACAAAATAAAGACATGGTAAGCATCCCTCAGGGCCCAACTAGGTGCATACAAAAATAATTAGGGTTGCTAGAGGGTCTCAAATTTAAATGCCAACCATTTTTCTGATCACCAACTGAAAACAAAATGGCCGATTTGCAAAAGTAACAAGCCCATTTGCGAAAGTAAAAATGCATTTGCGACACTGTCGAACTTTTTGTTAACTTTTCCCATTGACTTATAATGGGAAACTGTTTTTTGAATAACTTTTGAACCGTTTAATATTTTTTCACCAAATCTTCAAAAGGCACATCGTGGACCCTGGCCACACATTCCCTGAATATTTTGGGCCAGTTGTGTAAACCATACAACCTGTAGGCGCGACCATAGAATTCCAGAAAAAGCGTAAACGCGAGCACAGATCACACTTAATAACTCCACAGCTGTATATCTGACCAGTACAACACTTGGCAGATACCAAGGCCTGTAGTTCTTGATCAAGTATTCCAAATTTCAGGGAAATCCATCAAACGGTTGCAAAGTTATTAAGGTGCAAAGTTTTGGGGTTTAACATAGAAATGGCTCCTCAACCCTAACTATGGTAGCACTACTGTGCTACCATAATATATATATATATATATATATATATATAAAACATTGTTAATGCATCAGTTAGGGTTGAAGACACAAAAGTAAGGAAATGAGGCAATAGCGTTGAGACCCTAACACTATTGCCACCATACCATTCCACCCCACCCTCACCCTCCACAGAACAACAGGTGATGGGGTGTGTCTTGGGGTCATCAGCCTTAACTCTCACCTCATTCCATGTGTAAGAAAGCTGACATGGTGCAGTATAGGAGAATGGAGTGAGAGTTAGGCCCAATGGCCGCAAGGCACATCCCATCACCTGTTGGTCTGTGGAGGGTGGGGTGGAGTGGCGTGGTAGGGTGGGGCAGTGTTAGAATCTCAATCCTAATGCCTTATTTCCCTGCTTTTGTTGCATCAACCCTAACTGATGCATTAATGAAGTTTTTTTGGAAAAAATGTCCTTACTTTCTGAGAAAGTGTAATCTTACCCTTATTGTCCTCTATCCTCTCTGCACCTCATCCTCTATCTCCTTGTAACCTAGCCTCCAAAACTTGTTTTGTTTCTCAGATGCTTTGTAATTCTGTTTAGCTTACACTTTTGTAACCTTGTCCTGTGTATTGAATTTGTAATCTGACTTACATGTCTTATGTTTTGAATTGTAACCTGACATGGAACCTTTGTAAAAGAGCCCTGGTGCAAAGGTACTGTAATCCTAGACTAATAAATAAATAAAAATAAAATATGGTTTTGGGAACACAGGACTCTCTGTGCCCTGCGCTCCCATAGTATCAATTTCTTTTTTGTAATGAACTGTCATCTCCCTGAGGCAGTGCAGTGCCCCCAGTATTGCATAATGAATGGCTCTGCAGTCCCATTACAGCATAATGTTATCCATATGTGGAAGTGGGCCATGCACTTCCACCTACCTATAATTGTAGAGATGCAGCTCAGGCCTATAGACATTCCAAGTAACCCTTGTGCTGTAAATGGTGCAATATCTCAGTAACCATAGCAACCTTAGAAAACATTCCACTGCAGTTGTAATCATGGACTGGTAACCTGCACATGTGCTTGCTGCACTCAGCAAAAAATCTGTGTCTCAAGCCATTTTCGAGATACTGTATAGGCACCGAAAGGTGCCATGTTCACCACAATGTAATCCTATAGGAAATTTCTTGACTTCAGAATGGCATAACTATGGAACTGATGCAAATTATTACACTGAACCAGCATACATCACATCCGTGGGACAATGCCTTTGTACCCAGCAAATTTCAAGCCAAAAGTCCTAACGGTTTCTTTACAGTGAACTGTCAAAGAAACAGCAACCTTTAAAAATCTCTGTTCACAAGCTGAATCCCTGTTCATGAAGTGTCAAAATCCCTGTTCATGAGAAATCCCAGTTAAAGAGATAGGGCCATCTGGTCATCACCATACGAACAAGGATTTTGACAGCTCACGAACATGGATTTCTCATGAACGGGGATTTTGAGACCTCACGAACAGGGATTTTGACACCTCATGAACAGGGATTCCTTTTTATAATCCCTGTTTATGAGGTGTCAAAATCCCTGTTCATGAGCTGAATCCCTGTTCTGGAGCTGTCCAAATCCTTGTTTGTCAGACATCCATGTTCATGAGATAGGGCCATTTGGATGTCATCATATGAAGAGGGATTCTGACAGCTCATGAACAGGGATATCACATGAACTGGGATTTTGCTACCTCATGAACAGGGATTTTAACACCTCATAAACAGGGATCACTTTTATAATCCCCGTTCATGAGCTGTCAAAATCACTGTTCACAAGTCAAATCCCTGTTCGTGAGCTGTCAAAATCCCTGTTTGTGAGAAATCCCTGTTGGCTAGATAGGGCCATCTGGTCATCATCATACAAATAGGGATTTTGACAGCTCACTAATAGGGATCGGCTCGCAAAAAGGGATTTTGAAACCTCATGAACAAGGACCAGAAGCAAGTAATGAACATGGATTTTAAAATTTAAAAACTGACATTTTTTGACTAAACTAAATGGAACCAAAGCCATGGAGGGCATCACCCTGAACAAAACCCATACTTCAGTCTCTATAGAACACATCCCTGGACAAGTTACAAGGTTTTGTTTTTGAAGAAAACTGAAAACAAGATGGTGGCTCATGAACAGGGATTTTTTTTCATATGAACAGGGATTTAATGAATCCCTGCTTGTGAGCTTTCAAAATCTCTGTTCATGAGCCCAAATCCTTGTTTGAAGCTGTGCAGCTATCCAAAAGACTGAACTAAGCATGCTCAGAACCCAAAATTGAAAAATTGAATAACTTTGGAACAGATTAATATTTTTTCACCAACCCAATGCTGGCTTGTTCTTTGGGGCATGTTATTTCTGCCTGGAAAAGTTCAGGCCAAAATTCCAAATGGTGTGGTTGCAGCGCGATGAGAACAAATGAGCAAAAATGAGCACAAAAAAAGTGACTTTTCTACTTTTTCCACTATGTGCTGCACAAAATCTGCAAATCCAATCAAAATGAAATGTGGTTTGTCAAGATATCTACACCATAGGACAGAGCATACCTGATTTTGTGGAAATCTGTTGAACAGTTGCAAAGTTATTAAAGTGCAAAATGTTGGGGTTAATATTAAACTGCCTACTCAACCCTAACTATAGTCACACTACTGCGCCACTATAATATACTGTATATATATACACATATATACATTTGCAATAAGCCACAATGGGTTCTACATTATAGGATTAGCAATACATGCCTCAGGGGTGTTGAAAAGCATGAGGCTGAAAGTCGAGTGTCCTTATGTCCCTGGAAAGTGCATTGTTAATTCTTTAGTGCACTCCCCCGAGTACCTTATTGTGCTTATAAAATGTTTTTTTCTAATAGTGAATAAGCACTTAAAGCTACACTAATCAATTGTCAGCCTGGTGATACAGAGGGCTGAGGCACTGCAAAGTGCCATACCTTGTGTAACACCAGTGACCTGAGTTCAGGAATGAGCTCAAGTTGCTGGGGCCAAGAAGAAGGGCTAGGTGAGGACTGAGCAGCTGTCAGGCAGCCTTTCCTGGATAGGGTGGTGTGCCTTCCTGACTCTTGACTGCCAGCAGGTGGAGACCTGGTGGCAGCACTGATGAGTGGGGCAGATGGACATCAGGGAGGGTGGATAGTGCTATGGTTCTATAATGCATGTGTACCTATTAGCCCATGCATGCTATGCACCATACCATGGCTCCATGCTGGGAGGGAAAAAAGCCTAGTGGAAAAGATTGTATGAGGGCTTCATGAAGCCTTGCCAGATGTATCGTGACCCACCCTTTCACTCCAGTTATGTGGGACTTCTGGATCTTAGGCACATTTTGGGAGGACAGCATCTCAGCCCCACCATGGAGGGCATTCCATGGGGGAACTCCCCGATGAAGAGTGAGGGAGGCGAGGCAAGGGATGGTTGATGGTACCTAGAGACAAGCCTGAACAGCTGGAGAGACAAAAAACATTATAAAAAAATATGTGTATAAAATAATCAACTTTTTTATTTATTTAAGAAAATGTGATTAAATACTGCTGTAGAGGACAATGAATTTGCTGCCCTTAAGTTTCACTGTTTTATCTGCTCCAACATTTTCGTGGCAGTTTATTTTAGCTTAAGGGCAGGAGCAAGCTAACTTGTCAATGGTAGCATATATTTTCATTGGCATATAATTTTCACTGGATTTTCAAAATAGTGAATACAATGAACATTTTGTTCCAGTGAAAAATAAATACACTACAGTATATTGTTGCTTTGGCAACAGTAACAGAAAAGTTCCTGGTTATGCATTGGTTCTGACTTGTAATGTAGTAAACCAGTAGTAGGCACTGTGTAAAAGGAAAATGAGCAGCTCTGCTACAGTATATGTTTTGGTCTCTGCTCCCACTGTTTAGATGCCATTTTTTTGTCATCTGCTGCAGTTACAGTAGATGCATAAAAATAATGATCCAGGATGCTGATAGTACACCAGCACAGGATGTTTGTTTCTGGTAAGTATAGGGAGACAGCAGCACTTAGTTGGAGTCAATTACCTAAATTTTTGCCTCTGCTCTCATAGCAGTATGTGGTTCATTTGCGGTGCTCAGGAGGAGGAGCACTAATGAGTAGCATTGTAGTGTTGAGTATGAGTCTGAATTTTTGTTATACTTGTTTATTAAAAATTATCTGTTTGCAATGGCTTACATATAAGAAACAACAATATCTCACAACTTAAAATCATGATAGAGCATAACATAACTATAATGAATTTAAACTATATGTACTGCAAAAGTTTGAAAGCCAAGAAAGAAAAGAAAAACAAATTAGCCATGTCTATTCTGTCACCACTGGTACAAAAAATAAAAAGCAAATCTGACTCAGGAGTAGTCTTAAGATGCAGGCATATCACTATATAAAATAATCAAATGACATTTTGCATAATTCAAAAACAGTAAAGGAGAACTAAAGTCTGATGGCTGCCCCCCCAAAAAAAACAAAATTATATGTTGATACCCTGGTATAAGTCCCATCTAGTCCATTTGTTTCCATAGGGAGGTACTCTTTGTTGAATGTGGGAGGTTAACTTTTCTAACCTATGAATTTACTGAATGATAATGATTCCATCTGTAATAGATGGGGGGGGGGTTCTGATTAGAGCCATTTTTTAGTAATTGCTTTTGCAGCTGCAATGGCTAAATTGACCATAAATAGTAGGGATGGGCGGATATCCGATCTGATAAATGAATCTGATTGGATTTGGCCATTCCCAATGAAACCGTTCTGTTCGGATATTGTAAACATCATCCGTTGGGTCTTGTTTGTTATAGCCGAAGAATGCAATGTGCCACTCTGCAGATAAATACCATTCAAAAAACACTCTTCATCTATCTAATTTCTCTAATTTATGTAATTGAACAGTTGGTGTTTGCTACCCTGTTAGGCTGTTAGTAATCTGTTAGGAATCTGTTTGCTGTTGGTTGCTCCCCTGTTAAGTGGGTGTGAACTGGATTTATATTTAACTTAACTACAAGCACTGAATTCACCTGTGCTTCATTCATTTCAAGTTCATCAAGTGGTGCGGTGCTATGCTGGTCAACTTGCGGCTAGAAAGCTACTGAGATTCCAAAATCTACCTCAGTCTTTCCCTCGGACCTGCCTTAGTCTGTCATGGCTCACAAAAGCATGGTATGGACTTATTTTACTGTCATTAATGAAACTGATTCAAAAGCCAAATGTAGGCTATGAAATATACCAACATTAATTAGCAGGGGGTCCTCAGTAAAGTCTTTTGGAACTTCTGAGTTACTAAACCATCTCAGAAATAAGCATTGGTCAGTGTATGATGATCTACAGACTGAGAAAGTCAGAAACAAGTTAGCAAAGCAGGCAAATTATTTATGTGACCCACCAGCAAAAAAGATTAAAAAGGAGGCACAGACAATTGAATCTTGCCGGGCTCATACACACCCCTTTCCCAGCGATCACCCCAGAGCTATTGAAATTACAAATGCTGTGGCAGAGCTGATAGCAGTGGATGAGCAGCCCTTCTCTGTAATTAAGAATGAGGGGTTTAAAAAGCTATTGGGAGTGTTAGAGCAGTGTTATACACTTCCTTCAAGGGCTCATTTTTCGAAGGTGATTATACCAGAAATGTACAATAAATTGGGGGCAAAGATGCAAGAGGATTTGTCATACGCACAGTCCTTTGCATTTACCACAGATACCTGGACCACAGAAGGCTCCACTGTATCCTATTTACCAGTAATAGCACACTGGATCGATGCTGACCTAAATAGACAATCGGCACTATTGTATTTGAAGCACCTAACAGACAAACATATGGGGGAGAATCTGTCTAAGGACTTTTTAACAGTACTTGACTCTTGGGGGATTAAGGCAAATCAGAGACACTTGGTAATCAGAGACAACGGTCCTAATATTATAAAAGCTATGAAGCTAAGTGATGTCCCAAGTACTGGCTGTGTAGCTCACACATTCCAACTGATAATTCATGATTCTGTCTTGAAACAGCACTCTATGGAGGACTTATTAGCTATGGGAAGGGCAATGGTAGTCCACTTTAAACATTCAGCTTCAGCTACTGAAAAAATGACAGAGCTTCAAAACACACTTAAATTGCCAGTACATCGTTTATTCAAGATGTGCCCACCAGATGGAACAGTTCGTTGTACATGTTGGAGAGGCTGCTGGAACAATGCAGAGTCTTAACAGTGTATGCAGCAGAATGTGAGACATGCACATTTAGCACCACACAATGGGGTTTAGCCAAAAACATTTTCACCTTACTATGTCCGATTGAACTCAGAACTAGGCAGCTTAGTGCTGACTGCGCTTGTGTCTCAGATATAATCCCTACTTCAACTGTGTTGTACCATTCTATTGAAGGCATTACTGTACCAGGGCTGCAAGCTATGAAGAATGCTATGGTTTTGTCAATGGATAAACGCTTACTGCGGTACAAGTCTATGAAGGAGGTTGTTGTGGCAACCATACTTGATGCTGGATACAAGCTTCATTTTTTCAGAACCGAATGTGGCAAAAGTTTTGCTAGAGCTTTCCTGAAACAGCTTGTGGTGGAGCAGTCTGAGGAGCAACTGAAAAAGCCTAAATGAACACATGAGTGCACAGCCAGTGAGTGTGACCCAGAAGCTGATGATCCATGGGTCTCTTTTTCCCAAATGCACTCCCAGAAGACTGTAAGTAACTGTAGCATACAAAAAACTATTCAATGTTGTTTTATTATATCACACTTAACAAAATGTTTTTATTTTGCAGCATCAGTGATTGATGGGGTTCCACAACAGAATCGGAGCTTGAAATCTATTTGGCCAAAAGCCTGATCCCAAAAAAAAGCACCCCTGAATCACTACTTTACTGGAAAACACAAGGACAATGCTTTCCAATATTATCCAGCATTGCCATAAGATACCTAGCACCACCCCCTTAAAGTGTGCCAAGCGAGTGTGTTTTTAGTATAGCAGGGGATATTATTACCGATTGGAGGTCCAGACTATCCCCTGAGAATGCAAATATGCTACTGTTCATAAAACAGAATATGAATAAATTCTAGTGCCTAATCAATACACAACTTTGTGAACTTTGAAACAAAAATAAATAATTATATGTTTATACTGACAGCTGTCAATATTTTATTAACATTGGGGAATATGTGGGGATATGTGGCATATGGGAGTGTGGGGATGAACAGGTCACATCTAGGTAACATCTACTTATTCACGCACCAAATCTGATCCGATGGATATCCTTATCTGATTGGATAAGTTAGGTAAAAAATCCAGATCCAATATCCATTGCAAATTCTATATCCGCCCACCCCTAATAAATAGTGAGCCTCTCACCCCTTTAATGTTGTTGGAGGGAGACCAAGCCACAGGTTCTCAGGGCTTAATGGAATGTTGAGAACAAAAATTTGAGAAATATGGTCAGAGACGGCTTTCCAATAGTCCATCAGTTGTGGGCAGGACCAAAAAACTTGAGCTTAAGTAGCCACCTCCTTGCCACACTGTCTCCATAAAGCAGCCAAGAAAGAAGGGTTCCATTTTGCCTTCAGTTGAGGTACAATAAAATATAGTAAATGAAGTTTCTAGGCAAATTCTCACCAACTGGGTGATGAGGAGGTACTCCAGGAATGTACTCATATCTTGGTCAATTGCGTGTCATCCAAAGATATGTCTAAGTCTGTTTCCCAGTGAAGTTTCACTGACTGTGTTGAAGAATTCAGATATCTAATGAAACTGGCATATAAAAGTGTAATTGTTTTTTCCCCATGTTTAGAGTTTAGTATGTGTTCAAAATAGAGAGACCGGAAGCATGCTCTGGGGGTTGCCTACATGGAGTTTGTACTAATTTGTTAATATAATTCCAAATTTGATAGTATCTAAACCTGTCTCCTGAGGACCAGTTAAATTTCTGTTCAGCAATATCGAAGGATATAACCGTGTTAGCTTGCAACATCTGCAATGGGGGATGTACTCCTTTTCCACTTGGCTCCTAAACCACAGGTCTAGTTGAGCTGGCAAGAAGGAAATGTCCCATGCCCACCAATGAAACTCCCATACAGCCTGCTTGTTTCCCAGCTCTAACCCTCAAGGACCGCATGGAGGCTGCTAAGGGCAGGATGTGGGTGGGCACTTAGGGGTCTTGTGGAAAATATAAGGGCAGAGAGTGGAATGGGAAAATGTTCCTATAATTCAATCATTTTCCAATGAGCCTTGTAATGTGGCTTCCCCCATAGAAGGGCAATACACATCTGCGCAGCTGTCCAGTATCCAATAAGTAAGGCTCATCCTCCTTGGTCCTTGGGTAGAAAAAGAGACTGTTGGAGAATCTGTGGTCTTTAGTTCTTCCAAAACAAAGGCCAGAAGCAGGGATTGCCAGGTCTGAAATTCCCATTTGAGTATACGGCAGGGACACACTGAAACAAATAAAGGAAACAGGGAAGGGCATTCATTTTTATACCTAGAACATGTTCATGCAGAGATATGGGAAGTAGGGACCATCTTTTAAGAAATGACTTAAGTATGAAGAGCAATGGGACATAGTTCAGTGCAAACAGAAAGGAAGTGGAAAGTCCTAGATGTATGCCAAGATATTTGATGGAGGGGAAGTCCCATTTCATGGGGTAGTTATGCCGCGTAGTGGGGGAAACAACATGTGAAAAAAAAAAACTTCAGTTTTGGCAGTATTAAGGGAGTGCCCAGACAATTCAGTGAAAATCAGTATCTGGCAGAAGACTTTTGGGAGGGAGTGTTCCAGGTCAGCTAAGTAAAGCAAAACATTGTCAGCATACAGTGCTAACTTGTGTAGCACTCCAAACAACATAATACCTTTGATTGAGGGGTTGAGTCTAACACTTTGGGCCAGAGGCTCAATGTAAAGCACAAATAAAAGCAGGGAGTGGCGACATCCCTGCCAAGTACCCCGCCCAAGTGATAATCAAGTTGAGACATGTCCGTTGGCCCTGATATAGGCTGTTGGATTGGTATAAAGTTTTGCTATGAATTATATAAATAGTATATGAAATCCTAAGCCAGCAATATTCATAGGTGAAAAAAATCATCCACGGTCAGAATTCAAGTGAAAGTCTGACTTTCGCTTCCACAAAAGTTCAGAAATTGATTTCCAAACTTAAGCAGAAATTCTGCCAATGATAGCTGCTCATGTTCCAAGTCCCAGTTGCCCCCCAAAAAGCCTTGGTGGCTAGTGGTCCCTCCCCCCACCCACCCCACATGTAAAGAAATATCCCTGGTGGGTAGTGGTCCCTCCCTTCCACCTGGTAACCCGCCTGCCCCGAAATGTACAGTAAGCCCTCCATCCTTATCTCCAGTATTACTGTTTTTAAAAAAAATCTCTGAGGGTCTAGTGCTTTTTTTATTATTTTAACCCTCTCCACATTCCCTATCCCCAGTCCAAAATCCCTAGTGGTCTAGTGCCCCCCTTCCCCAGCAGGTGTCCCACCACCCTGTTCCAACCCCCATCATAAACCAAGGCAGCAGGTGGACTGGCACAGCCCTCCTCTCTCCTGCACGGCTGGACCACCCATAGAGCTGTCAATGAATGAGTGTGTATGCGTTCATTCATTGACAGCTCAGTGGGCAGGCCAGCCGTGGAGGAGAACTTCCCTCATAATATAGCCTTTATAGTGTCCCAGAGTATTGTAGGGGTCACCTATGGAGCATTATTCCTCCCACAATGCTCTCTGGATGCTTGTAAAATAGCCTGTTGAATGTCTTTATCTTGAACTAGTGAGACATTGAGCTTCCAAGATGTAGTTTTCCAAATATGGCCCAACTTAAGTTTAAGAAAGACTGGGGCATGGTCAGAAAGTGTGAAATCTCCATGCCAATAACCTAACAACTGTCCAGTCAATTCTTTTGGGATCAAAAAATTATCCAGTCTTGAATACATCTGATGTGGAGCCGAGTAAAAGGTAAAATCTTTTTGCTGACCAGATAAGTGATGCCAGACATCTAAATAGCCAAGTTGAGTTTGAAGTCTGTGGACCTGCTAGAATACTACATAATCTCACCTAGGAATCTGTGATGATGAGTCCAAATGGGGATTAAAGATTAAATTAAGACCCTCTCCAAAAAATTATCACACCCTCCCCCCATTTTGCTAAGGTGAGAAAGAAGGAGTGATAAAAAGAAAATTCTTTCACTGGTGGGGCATAAACTGAAGTCAATGGCATGGGTGAGCCACCGTTTCTCCCCTTTAACAATGCATAGTGCCTGTCCTTGTCAACCATACAGTCAATGAACTCAAAGGGGACCCTGCTTGGGACCAAGACCACAGCCTTCCTCTGTCACTCAGATTTATAGTAGGAGGCAGCCATGTCCCCAAACCCTCTACAGGTCAATTTCTTATGTTCCAGCTATGACAGGTGTGTCTTTTGTGAAAAAATAAAGTCTGCTTTTTTCTTAAGGAGAAAACTTAGGATCTTACTTCTCAAACAGATTAGTAAATCCATGTACATTATATGAGCAAACCAGGGTTTCAGTGTCAGCCATGGTCATCTAACAAAAATGTCATTAGGAACACTCCCCTAACCACAAACTTTTGAATAGTTTGAAGTACCCTTAAAGAACAATTTTCAAAACTGGTGGGGGTGAATATTAAATATCTAAACAACATTTTGGAACAAACAGCCTGTGCCAACAGGACACAGAGGGCAAACAATAGCTGTAGAATTAAACCTCCAAGGTGGGAGATCCAAACCCATGGACCTCCATTCCCATCCCCAAGCAACATATTGGGTGGTATTAGGAGTGAGATGAAGAGGAAGTACTGCCCTCCATAAAAGGAGGACCCTCTTCCCAAACCCATGAATACCAAAAAAGGGTCCCAATATGTGTTCTCAATAGGGCAAGCCACAGATCGAGTGGGAAGCTCCCCCGGGAAGCTCCTCATATTCAGAAAGGTGATTCCTCCCTGACCCTCCAGGGTACCATGCACTGGCACCCTAACTGTAGTTAACGGGAGTACCCATGTCCTCATGGCTAGAGATGTACCCCAACTCAAGAGAAAGGTGGAGCATACAGATATGGTTGCCTTATTTGTAATTTGAACAGCAGTAAAAAAAGGAGTTTGAATTTGAACTACTAGTAAATGCCATGGCTCCTACCCCCACTCTGCTGGCAGTTTTTGGTGGATGGATAGAGGATTGTGAAATTCCTTTTTTTTATTTCATTTTGCTTTTCATGGAGGTCTTGTTATTTTATTTTATGCATACAAAATTTCATTTTATTTCTTGCTATACTATTTTAGTTACAAAGCAGCCTCAAAATTAATTTAAACATACCACAAATCATTTTACATATAACACATGTCAAGCAATCAGAACGGCATTATTCAATGATTATTCAAAGATGCAACAAAATGGCAATTAAAAGTAAACATACAGCAGTGCTCTATATTTTCTTTTTCATGGTTTGCTGTCTGTCACTCACAATAAGTGTTTACCTTGAGAAAAAAGGTTCACAGTCCACACTAACCACAGGGTACGTGAGACAGCAGATAACAATATTTGATAAGTGGGAATTCTGGCACCTCATCTCAAACAGCTTGTTAAGAATATCTACTGTGACATCACAACTATTCTTAACAGCATCTTAGACACTGTCACTCAGTTTCATGTACCACAGCACACATTCATTTATGTCCACATCTTTTAGGAGTGGCACATTTATAATCGATTGCTGTGACATTTATTTGTCCACCAATGGGCATGTAGCTGTCTCAACAGGAATAGAAGACAGGAACTGCATGCTAGCTGAGATTGCAGGCATGAGTTTCTTATGCTTGGCTACTGACTTATGAATGGCCAGCTCAAGCTATTGGGTCACCTTTTTTTTTAATGTGTGACTCCATAACTGCTACTATGTTTTCATCTGGGGTTTCTACTCCGGAGCTTAACAGCACAAAGTTTCGCTGCAGCATCTGCAGTTTTTGTAATAGCAAGTGTGCCCAGTGCTTTTTTGGTTCCTCTAATTGGGTAGTGAACTCTACAACTGGGGCACAGTGTGCTTGATGAAGCTGCACTGAAACTTAACCACAGAATACATTGTTGCTAGGGCTTTCATCCTAGCTGACCTCTGCTTACACTGATAAAAAAAAAAAACTGGGCTAGTCTCCAAATAATCATGCAGATAAAACACTGCCCTGAACCAGGAGTTCCACATGGTTAATACTGGCTAAGAATACAAGATAGCAGGCAGCTGTACAGTTTGCTTTAAGAAATCTCAAACAAGCAGACTTCAATTTTCTAGAAAAAGAAAACAGTTTTAACCTTTGCCACAACAGCTTTTACCTCAGTTATCTACAAGTACATTCCTAGCAATGTGGAGTTTGTGAGCCTAACATATCATGTGCAAAGCATGGGGTCCTAACAATACTTCAAGGGTACTGAAATATTTAAGCATATATGCTGCAGAGTCACAGACAATAGCAAGCACATTGGAGTGTTCAGCATTGTATCTGGTCAGTGTGTCCATGATTGCCTATGAACATGTGGTTGCATTGGCAGTTTCAAAGAAAACTACTGAAGCAAGGTGACTGATACCAGTAGCATCAAACATCTTAAACAGAACAGCAAACATGCATCAGCGTGCACTGTCAGTGGTCTCACTACAAATCACAGCCAGATGTTTCCCTGCTATAGCAGACAGGACCTCTTTCTTTGCTGCTGGCCAGCTGTTGGGAGATACTCACACCTCAAACGATCTGCACTAGGAAGGTCAACAGTCCCTAAAAGCAATGGCAAAAGAAGGTGTTTTATTATCCCTCCTTAATGTAGTCATATTTGCATTTACAAATAAACTGTTATCTGTCAGCTCATCTTGTTTGTAATGGCTGAAGTACTCTCACTGAAGGGTGGTCAAGCTTCTCTAAGGGAATGTTAGCAGTGGCACACATCAAGATTGTGTCCTCAGTAAATTCATTTTTCCCTAATTTTGCTTTCTTGGCACACTACAGTGTTTCTCCGATTGTGGATCGAGTTGCTCTTTTCAGTGCACCATCTGCAGCACAAGTTTTCTTCTCGATGTGACCAGCTGAGTGACAATGTTTCACAAGTGTATCTTTGGACTCCAACTTCATCTGACAGTTACAAAACCAACACATAAGGCTGTTGCTGTCAGAAACATAAATGCCCTCAATTTTGAATTCCTTGCATTTTTGTAAAATATTAACGTGTGGTTTTGGCATAGATACATAGACATAGACACTGTCAGCAGATAAGGACATATGGCCCACCCGGTCTGCCCATTTGAGCTTGTAAGTTCACGTTATGTTTTTCTAGAAGTCTGTTACCCCTTACCCCTGACATCCAGAATTCTGTTATGTCTATCCCATTCATTCTTAAATCCCATGATTGTTTCAGCTCCCACCACTGTGAAGAAATTCTTCCTCACGTTTCCTCTGAATCATCCTTCCTCCAACTTCATCCCATGCCCTCTAGTCCAGGAACATTGTTTTCACTGGAAAATAGTGTATTCCTGCACCTTGATCCTCTCTGTAAGGTACTTGTATGTCTCTATCATATCCCCTCTCTCCCTCATCTCCTCCAAGGAATACATATTCAAGTCCTTCGGCCTGTCCTCATAGGACTTGTGAGGCATGTTTTAAAATGAGAAACTACTAAACGAATACAAACCTGTAGTTAGTCTTGCACTTTAGAGCTGCCTACCTTACAATCAGTTCTATTCAACATCTTTATGTTTAGAAACACAGACATTGCCAACAATTAAGACAATCACTGATTGTCAGGTGAATCAGGTGACCTAATGGCTTAATGGGCATATAACAGCAGCCTTTTACAGCCTGTCAACACTTCTATTCAGTATGCTCTTTTACACGGATCGACCAGACCGTATCAAACTGCAACAAATTGCAAACACTTAACACAATCACTGATCGCAATCACAGGGTGCCCCTAACCACTTAACTGGACATAATTTAGAGCTGCTGCAAGATTTCAGATGCTGTTTATTGTATTTATCACTAAAAAAAGTGATTTTTGTTTTTAATTTTTACATCAGTTTGCTCTGCATGGATTATTATGTTTTAATTTGTTTTATGCTCCTGATTTTTTTATACTGTTTTTCGATTTATTTCACAATTGCAAAATCCACCGGGCTCTAGAGATGGGGTAGCAAGCATTGAAGAGCTGTATGGTAGCATAAGGTAGGAGTCAGTTTCAGTTTACATTTTGACTATATGCTGCGGCTCCTGCTCCCGCTGTACTAAGTGTGATAGGCCTGCATTATGGAGGGGTTAGGCTACAAATTATGAAAAGCAAATTAATGATAATTTGAAATAATTATGATTTCATATTTGGCATACAGTATAATAGGTGGAAGATTAGGAACATGGGGCTAGAGTTTCAGAGACCCTATCAGTCACACAACTGCAGGAAAAAACTGACACAAGAGGGTAACCAATTGCGGAGCTGAAGTTTTTCCCACAACTGCAGTATTTTCAAAGGTGGAGCCAATTTACAACCTGCTTCATGATTTACAGCAGCTTGGAGATGTATTTTCAATGCAGCTGAGGGAAAATGTTACACCTTGTGGGACCAGGCGTAACATCCCACGTTGCTGCACTGGCTGGAAATGAAAAGCTCCACAGGTGTGGAGATTTCATCTCACAGCAATGGCTGCAGCATTGGACTTAGTTTCTGGATGGGCTGAAAACCTAGCCCATGATGTTTTAAAGAGAAGGTGGAGGGTGAATAAGAATTTTTGTTTTAATCAGAGCTAGTAAAGGTTAAGATTTCCATTATATACTCAGTAAATTATTTGAAATTTTTGTGTAATGTAGAGACATGACATTTGCAAAGCATGGGGCCTATTCATAAAGCTGAAGAAGGGCTGCACAAGCTGTGCACATGGAGAGCAGGGAACACAATGTCTGTGCAGTGTGAAGTGTACACATGGATAGCATGCACAAAACATGCACAGTGAAGTGTGCCAGCATCCAGTGCGGAGGTGCATGAGCCATGAATTGAGGTGTGTCTACGCAGTTTGCAATGTGCCCCCTGGAATGCGCATGCACGACCGCACATTCATTAGTAAGACGCATGGCAGCACATGTATAGAACTACACCAGGGGTAGGGCTGCCATAACACCCCCCCCCCCCCGGTGCAGTGCATAGTATGAGAAGGGTCCTGGTAGAGGTGAACATATACACAGGCTGTGCCGCGGTCCCCCACTGCACAGCAGCTGCCAACCCAGACAATGTGGACTCCCCCAACTAGGCACCATGAACAACAGCTGCAACCCATACAGGGTTGTGTATGCTGCTGTGCCTAGGTGTGGTGAAGCACACATGGCCTGCAATTGGAATGGTGATGGGCATGCCATGCCACATAGCCCACTCACATTATGTACCCATCACCCGTCACACACAGAGTGCCCAACACCTGTATAAGGACACACTCCTGGCAGTAGCCAACACACACAATGTGCAACATGCTAGTATCATGGCCACAAAAGCACAACGCAGTGGTGTATGAATGTCAACCCCTTCCGAGTGTTTGGCTGGGTATCAAATGCACAAACGTTTAATGAACCTAAAGCTAACAGTACAGCAGTGCCCCCTGAACAGCTGGTCAAAACTCCCCTTCCAATGAGTCCCCCAGAGGACAGGGATGATGTGCTCCTGGTGGGGGGGGTGGAGGGCCTAGACCATTCGATGGAGTGGACCAGTATAACCCTGCAATGACAGAAAAGACAGAACAGGCGGGGTGTGAGCAACAGGATTGTGCTCTAACACATCCATCCAACCAACAGACACATGCCATGATACACTCACCTTGAATGGCTCCTCCACGGCCCACATCTCCCCCATATCATCCCTATAGAAGATGTCTCCATACCTCTCAACTTCTTGCCTCATGAATCAGGGACAAGGCTTAAAACAATCAGGGACAAAGACCTCAAATCTAGGACATCTCTTAAAGACTGGTACTATTCACTCAGATAGCTGATATAATAAAGGGATTTGTGTTAGGATGCATTTTCTAAAGAAGAATAAATCTGTAACTTTAATGTTTAACATTATTTTGTGCTTTTAATCCCCACTGTTCTGTCACAAAAACATACATTTTACAAGGGACAGAGGAATATTCTGAGGCAAAATCAGGGACATCCCTGAAGATCAGGGACAGTTAAGAGGTATGGATTTCTCTGGTGCTGACCCTACGAGACAGTATGTCCAGTATGGCCTGGGGCCACCTCCTCCTCATCCTCACCACCATGGTCCTGACCTTCCATGGTCTCAACTCCCTTCATGCCAGTGTCATCTCCAGTGGCTTCCTGCGAAACTCCTGGGAGACACAAACAGAGACAGGCTTGAGTCTCATAGACCCTGCTGCACTGAACACAGAACGCCACCCCCATGTGACCAGGTACTCACCCCCACTTGAACGGTCATGTTCCATATGTTGCCTCCCTCATTGTGATCTTGATAAGTGAGGGTAGCCCACCTCCACAGTTTGTGGGGATAGCCCCCCATGTGCCCAACTCTGGCAGTGGTTCTTGCTGATGCCTTTACCATGTTGGAATCCAGAATGTACTTTGCCACATGGAAGATGCCCTATCACACCATGCCATACACCAGCTTGCAATGAAAGGGCCATCTAATTGCCCATTGTGCAATTTGGTGAGGACAGACTGTATGGGTGGGGTACAATGCTATTCTGTACAACACACCTCCACAGCATGGCAGGCATTGCAGCACCCATTAGTGCACATGTGTCCAGGGCTGTTGCTGAATGCCATCCTGCATGAAGAGCAGCGTGAACAGTTATGGCATCATTCTGCATGCCACTGGCTGAGGGTGTTTCAGAACAGGCTTCTGCTGCAGATGCTCAGGTACACACACTGCATCCAATAGTTCTGGCTGGATCATGCCACCATAGCACAGCAGTATGACATGGTATGGCTACACATCGTACCATTCACTGGATGGCCCAGGGTGATGACCATAGAAATGAAGGTGCTGTGTACATTGGTATACTATGCTACTGGCTACTTCCAGAGGGTGGCTGGAGATGTCACTGGTGTGAGCACACCATCAGTGCCCCATGCCCTGCACCAGGTCACAGTTGCCATGCTGCACCATGTGCAGGCACATATCATCTTTCCAACCACTCCTGTGGATCTGCAGGCCAAGAAAGCTGGCGTTTATGACATGCGTGGCATGCTGAATGTGATAGGTACCATCAATTGCATGCATGTCCCCATCATGACCCCTACAGTGGGGGAGGAGGCATACCCTAACTGCAAGGGATTTCACAGCATAAACTGCTAGTTCATATGCAATGCAGTTGGCATCATAATGAATGCATGTACTAAATACCAAGGCTCATGCTACAATTCACACAGTATATCTTCAACTGGTCTAGCCTAGGCACCCTCCTTGATGGACATGATGGGGTTATGGCTGGTTGCTTGGTGGTTACCATGTAGGGGGATCAGGGTACATGCCTGTAATGCTACACACACTGACGCAGTTTCTTCACATTATAGGCAACAGCGGGTACCCACTGTGACCGTACCTACTGACACCATACCTGGAGCCACAAGTGCTCACTGAAGAGGCATACAATGTGGCACACAGGTGGACACTGTCTGTGGCTGAGCACACATTTGGATGGCTGAAGATGCGGTTCTGGTGCCTGGATCACACAGGTGGCACAATGATGCTTGCCTCCAGAAAGGCATGCAGAATGGTCACGGCCTGTGCCATGCCACACAACATCTGTGAATGGCACTGCCTTCCCATGCCAGCAGATACCCCAGCAGACATGCTGCCTGTAGATGATGATGACCCTGCATATGTTGGAGGGTTGATACCCTGTCAGGGCATGCCATGCACCATGCGGTAGCACAGGGTACATTTGGCTGATAGTTTGATGGTCAGTGTGCACCATGATGATGTACCCTCTGAATGCACCTGTGCCAGCTGTGACACCTGCATGGGCACTGTGTTAATGATGCCCACCTGAGGTGCTGCAGTCAGCATGCTTCAGGGGGTGCACACATGTACATCGCATGTTGTTGGGGGACATGTCCTATGCATGCCAGTGTGTTCTCAGGGATGATACCCTGTGGGATATCCATAGGCTCATGTGTTGGAGGGGTTTCTGTGGTGCATTCAGGGACCTGGTTGGTCCCAGGTGTGGCCCTGTGTGAGGACCATGGAGAATGTAAGTCGGTGGGTGATATTGGAGCCATGTGGACCTGTACGGTGCATTTGGGGGTCCTGTGTGGGGTGTGCAGGGACATGTGTGGTGATTGCATTACATGCTGTGACCACCGTTGTGTGCCATGTAGTGAACATTGTGGATTGCCATGCAGTGTTCAGTGTTCTGCTCAATATTCGACCCTTCTTGCACACCATGCTTGAATGAACCCTTTCATGGGTCTGTTTGTTTGTTTAGATTTGTTGACCCGGTGAGCCCACTGGGCCTAGAAGTCCCTTTTTCAGGGGTGATGGGGGGATACAGATGGTAAGCAACTGAGATTGAACCAGATTAAGCAGTTGATGGTATTTTTAGTGAATGAGGGAAATTTGGCCAGGACACTGAGGAATTCCCCTACTGTTGTGGTAGGGGGTTCTGTGTCCAGTCAGCAGCAAGATGGCTGACAATTGTGAAGAGATGGAGGTGGCAAGAGATGTGAGAGCTCTGGGTTCCAAATCTGAGAAAGCTGCATTCAGTAGTTGAATGGAAATACCTGAAGTGGAGAAGAAGGTACATATTCCAAAGGATATTGTGATGGATGATGTTATGGAGCCCAGTGGGCAAGTAAAAAATGTACCTGTAGTGTTTGCAACAGTTCCAGCTGCTGTGGAATCAGCTGAAGAATTACCTGCTGCAGACTGGGAGGCTAGATAGCTATTGTTGCTGCAGAAATTACAAAGGGCCTCAGAAAATGTATCACGGATGTCATTTGACATGGAAAGCAATGAGGAAACTGTGCAGCAAATGGAACAAGAGGTTTTGGAAGGACTACCAGGAGCAGCCGTATCCTGGTTACCAGAGAGAGCCCTGAGAGCAGCAGGATGGATTTTAGCACAAGATGGAAAACACTGGTTGCCTGGGGTTCCCCTTACTGCAAAGGAAATTAAACAGCTAACAGGCAAAGGAATAGCCAGAAAGTTGGATGCAAATATACAGGCCACACAAACCGGAAGCAAACAAAGTGTGGCACCTTCAGAACAGCAGCACAGCTCATCTGCAGACAAGTATGACATGGACTTAATGCAAAACCCAGAGAAGAAATCGACTACACCAGGTACTGTGACACATAAACAAAATACAGCTAATTTACCACACAGCAATGTTATGAATGCTAAAAATAGTGACTGTGGGGAGCAGCAGCAGGTAGAATTTGCAGATACAATGCAAGATAACCCAGGGGAAGGTACAAGCACTAACAATATCAGTGATTGTCAGTCGGTACCACAGAAAACCTGGGCAGATGCCATGGAGGCTGAGAGTGGAAAGCAGGGGGAACTCAGTGCTTCAGCAGGTTCAGAGCAGCAACACACTGCAGGCCCTCCCCCCCCAGGTCAAACACATCAAGGCTTCAGAACCCAAGGTTTAGAATGGCTGATTTATTTGCTAACCTGGGCAAACCCAGGACACAAAGAAATGCTGTGTGATTAAAATATAAAGGTGGACTAGATGTACAACCTGATAGGGTGTATGTGGCAAGAAAACTATTAAAGGAGTCCATGCAATGTTTGGCTTCAGACATAATTTACACTAATTCACATTTTTGGGGATACAATATTTGAACTTAGTTTCAATACACCCATGCAACTGGAAACATTTTGGATGAAATATGCATCTATCAAGCAGTTTTCATTATGGGCTTCATTCATAGCCATCCCCTTAACAAGACCTTCTGTTAAAGTTATTACAATCTTATTCAGGAATGACAATGTTCACATATCTGACATTTTACACTGGGTCAAACAAAGAGCTGACATTGTGGCAAGTACCTATTTTGGACAGCGAACATATCTGGATGGGTGGATGGAAAATAAAGATAAAACTTTGCATGACTGATGATGGACCAGTGCACCTTCCCAGCTGTTTTTATTTAGGACTGGACAGGGGTTTCTGCTTTTACCCAGGTCAGCTGAAGACCTGCCACTGGTGTGGTTCCTTCTTTCACCTCAGCAATGCCTATGAGGTACAAGTATGTAATATTTGCCTACTAACTGGTCATGAATGTACTTGTTGTCACAACCCTCCAAAGTACAATCTATGTGATGAACTGGGTCACATTTTCCTTCAGTGCCCCTGGGCTGTCCATAATAAGGGGACCTTCTGGAATCAAGATAATTTTGTGCATGCAGCCCAGGAGAAGCAAATACACACCTCTACAGAACAGCCTCCGATGTTAAGCATAGTATTGCCAGCTCCACCAATGTCACCTCAGGAAGTCATAGAGGACAGATTGACAGACCACTCTACCAGTGCACTGCAACCAGTCCAGAGAGTAGAGAACCAAGAGGAAACATGTTTAGAAAAACTGGACAGAGGAGTAACAGCTCCAGAGAAACTGCAAAACTCTGACATGCCACCCCAACCCCCACCTACTGATGAGTTTCTAATGGTACAAGGTAAGCGCCGGTCATTCAGAAATATTCCCAAATCCAAACTGCCAAAAATGGATGTGATATCCACTTCTAATCAGTACCAGCCTAAATGATCCCTCCCTGAAGAGGAGGGAGACTCAGAATCATCCGTCGCATCTTCCCAAAAAGAAACATCAGATGTGGAAGGGGATCCATTGGAATAACCGAAAGCAAGAAAGAGAAGCAGAAAAAAAACATGAGGAGACTTAAATAAGCTGGAATCCCTTTTCTTGTGGCCAAGATGGTGGGAGACACTTTAAATGTTATATCACTAAATGTGAATAGCATTAAAAACTACAAAAGGAGGTGCATTACATTCTAAGCCTTACATGACTCCCAGGCACAGATTTGCATGTTACAGGACACTAGATCACAATCAGAGGCAGACATCCATCAAGTTCAGAAATCTTGGCCATGGGGCCCCACAGTGTGGTCCCTGGGGGATGAGTTATGCTCAGGGTTGGGGGTCCTGTTTAAAGGGTAAGTGACTGTTCAGAAAATTATAGATTTAGAACCAGGCAGGGCACTTTTGCTGGATGTGCAGATCTTGAATCAGGATATTAGGATTGGGGTAATATATGCGCCACAGACAAAAAAGCTCAGGATTGAGTTATTTAATCTGTTACACCCATATTTACACACAAATCATGAACTTATTATCAGTGGTGATTTTAACTGCCCCATGAATTTACAGGACAAAACAGGGGTAACATCCAAGCTGTTGTGTGACACTAATGCCCTTAAACAAATATTGTATACTGCTGCACTTAAAGTTGCGTATAGGTAGCTACACCAAAAAGGGGACATAACTATCATAGAGGTACTCTCTCCTAGTGAATTCATTAAATATTCCTCTCAAAACATTGGAAGGTCTATAAAGCAGAAACAGTTCCCACAGCAACTTCAGACCATTTGGAATTACATGTCACTTTAGGACAGCTACAAAAAATTAATATTGGAGCAGGATACTGGAGGATCAATAGTGACGTGCTAATGGATGAAAAAATAATTGCCAGAGAAATGAGTATCTAAAAGCTAGAGCCACATTGACAGCCTGGTATGAGTCATTGGGAGACTGGTGACTAGACACAAAATGAATGCTACAGAAATTATACAAAATATGGGGCATACAGAAAGGAAAAATAGCATGTTTTCAGTTCTTAAAAAAATGAAAACAACTGTTTAGATTAATATCATTACAGAATACAGATAATATGGATTATACAATAGAAATACAGCAAATAAAACAAGAGATGAGAGGGTACCTCTATGATAGAGCCAGATCACTTAGAATGGAACAATCAGCAGGAACACAAGGGATGAAAAGGTGCACTTGATGTATTTAAAGACAATCAGTACAGGGTACACAATAAAGAATGGGAGGCCATCAGGAATTGTACAGGTGAAGTGCATACAGACTTTGGCTAAAATTTTGGAGGTTATTACAGAGCACCTGACTTCTTCCTTTGGCACCCTTGTACATATGGCTACTACAGTGCTAAACTTCTTATCTAATATAAACATAGAACCTTTACTGATGGATGACATTACAGCTATGACTGTACCCATAAGTCTGACAGAAGTAAAATGGCCATCTCTAAGCTTGGACTCAATACCGCCCCGGGGTCCAGATGGTCTTAGTTCTAATTTTTATAAGGCATTTACTGATATACTATGACCCATCTTGATACCCATCTTGATGGAAGTATTTAATGATATATTATGCAATTTAGACATGAAAGAACAAACGGCCCAGGCATTTTTAATACTTCTTCACAAAAATGATGATAGATTAGAACTGACCAACTGGAGACTTATTTCATTATTGAATCTGGAAATTAAAATCCTTTCCAATATACTTTGTCAGAGATTGAGTCATTCAGCACAAAAACTGATCTCACCATACCAGTCATGTGCCATAGCTGGCAGGAATTTAAGGGATAATTTAATATATCTTTGTGAAGTTTTTTCAAGACGTCACATGGGGAAAACACAGGGCTTTGTTTTTGTCTTGGATCAGGAGAAAGCATTTGATGCAGTCTCCCATGATACCTTATTTCAAATTTTGCATCATCATGGCATTCCAGACCACTTTATAATTTGGCTGCTGTTATTATATGCACAGGCACACTTCTGCCCACTTATAAATGGTATGGTAGGCAGAAAAATTAAGATTAGAAGAGGGTGTGGAAGGGGTGCCCACTGAGCCCCCTGCTCTATACCTTCAATATAGACATTTTGGTAAGGAAAATATTAACAAATGGCCAAATAAAGGGCATTAGCCTACAACCAGATTCACAGACATTAAAAGTCATGGCATATGCCAAATGATTTTTGCTTATTTTTGGATTCTGAAGCAGAATATAGAAAGGCATTTGAAGTCATATCAGAATATTCCAAGGTGACTAGAGCCAGAATAAATTAACACAAAAGTAAGGCATTGGCCATAGGGAACAAAGCCATCCCTGGCCTGACCAAACTGGGGGAGGTCACAGTTGTTCCAGAGTCTAACATTCTGGGGGTAATATTTGGGCCCAAAGAACCAGACAGAGTTAATTGGGAAACAAGACTAGATATGTGTAACAAACTAGCACTTGCATGGCAGAAGCTACAGATCTCTAAGCTTAAAATTGTGTACCTGATTAAGACATTCATAGTTCCACTATTACTTTCTGTAGGATCAGTTTTCCCTCCCCCTCCTGATTGGAGACTAAAATCTATAGTACTTTCTTCTGCATCATATGGGGAAGTCATTTGAACCCCAGTAAAAGAATAACAACTTATAGGCCAGTTGCATGAGGGGGTTTAGACATGATTCATCCGATACTGTTTTTCCATACCATTTTCTGGTATTTAAATTTTGTGCCAATACTACAAAACAAAAGCATAATATGGGGGAGGTGGGGGCAGGAATGTCTCTCACACTTTTTACCAAAATGGTCCTTAGGTAAATGGAATTTAAAAATTCATGCAGCTGTATTACAACAACATATAGTGGCTACTATGAAGAAGATTCCGATGTGGAAGGTTATCATAGCAAATATGAAATCTATGTCAAGACATTTGATATATGAGCAGGTATTGACTGAATTTAAAGAGAAATTGATTTTTCCAAATGGTAATTCTCAAAATGTTGCTCAAACTACTAAACTGTAGACAGAAAAACAAATTCCAAAATATTTGTGGGGCACTGTCTGGTTGGTATACCATGGGAAATTGAGAGGTGAAGACTAATCATAAACATAAAAAATGTGGAAGAGCAGTACTGCCCCAGATGTAACATGACATTGGAAACACAGGAACATTTATTTTTTGAATGCCTATATAGCATCACTTTTTGGAATCATTTAGCTATAAGAGTACAAGATCAGAACTTTAGAAAATTTACTTATGAGGTTCTGGTAATAGGAATCTACACTGGCTCATGGGTAAAATGCCCCTACTCTACTCTGAGGTTACTAACAAGTATTATACAATATAATATATGGCAGTCCAGGTGTCATTGGACTTTGCGGCAGCAATATATATATCACAGCAGGAACTGATCAGGATTATTTTAGGACAAGTACAGAAACTGTATGAAAATGAGAAAAGAAAAGAATCTGAGCACACATTACAAAAATTATGGAAACTGCATGGAGTGGTAAAATAAAAATAAATACAAAAAAAGGAAGATACACACAGGAAGACAGTATTTAAAAAACACTTTTTAGGAAGAGGATAGTTATTTAAATAAGATGGGTCTAGGGTTAAGGATATCATAGATATACAGTAACTGTTAAAAACATAATAATAATAAAAACATAAATATATATAGTTAGATTTTTGCATGCGGGTACATAGACTTTGTAATGTTTTTGTTATAGGTTTTCATTATACAGTCCCTAGTATTGTGTGATTCACCAAGGTAAAAATGTCCCCTACTCTTTTTCAATAAGTGCCATGGGATCTTTAACATCCACCAGAGCTACCACCAGTCCAGGCAGATGCGACCTCAGTTTAACATCTCATCTGAAAGATGGCACCTCAGAAGTGCAGCACCCTCCTCATGCTGCACTACAGTGTCAGTATTGGGATATTAACCCAAGTGCCATATGTGGGAACAGAACCCACAGCCTTCTGATCTCCCGGCCTCAGAGGTGAGTGTGCTACCTACTAAGCCACTGACACTGAATACTGGGTGGTACTGCTGCCGGGTCCCTTGTCTGATTCTTTTCCCCAGGCATTGTACCATTGCCATGTCCACTATATCCCTGGTGGCCCACTCTGGTCTGCCTCGCACTGGCACCACACCCTGTCTTGGGTCTGTCCTGGCACACCGTCCAACTGCCATGCACTGTACTGGGCTTTCCACCACCCCATCTGTCTTGCTAACTTGTGTGGCCATGGAGACAACACGCACTGGTGGCATGTACTCCACCAGCATCTCCAAGATGTCACTGATCCTGTCAATGCCTTGGTGCATACCCCTCACCTACTCGGTTAGGTCATGCAGTGCCTCTGTGGTGTTCTGTTGTGTCACCTGTTGATCACATTCAAGCTACCACAGGTCATGGTAATTGGCTTGCATCACACCTGCCCCATGTGCTGCCTGCCACAGTGGGGGCTGTCTAGCTTGAACCTCCTTCTCCTCCTCACTATCATGGCCACAGCTGGGGGAAACTCACCTGTCAAGTGTGTTCCACTGTGCACCTTTGCCTATTGAAGGCATTGCAGGGGAGTCACCTTGGGGCAGCAGGGCATGGCTGGGTCTGTCAATTGCCGCATACCCACCCGAGCACAGGTGTGCCCTGTGGTGGTGCTTTGTCACTGGTGGATGTGGGTGTGTTGGTGTAGGATGAATGTTGTGGGAAGTTGGCTGCTCTCTCCATTGTGTCCTCTGGCCTCAGTCTGATGTTCTGGGGTTGCACACTATCATCCTCCTTCATTCTGGTCTGATCCTGCTCTATACCTGTGGGTGACATAGTAAGTTGTCAGTATAGACATTGCTATGGCTCTGGGTCCTGGTACAGGCTTGGTGTCCTATGTGTGCTTCATACCACCCATGGGTGCATGCTCCCTGGGGGGGCTCCAATGATGTGGTGTTCTCTGTGGCTCCCATTGTCTGCTGGGCAGTGCCTGTGGGATGAATCAAAGGGTGGTCAGCATTTGTGCTGTGGCCCCACAGGCATCCTATGTTAAACAGTGTGCCCCACATACATGCCAGTATGTTGATTCACATGTTCTCAGTATGGTGGACCACATTAGAGATAGTCTCCACCACTACCTTCTCAATGGGGCTCAGAAAATGCTCCGGGGGGGCTGCCACTGGTGGCTGACTGAGAGTGACTGGCAGCTACCAGTCTGTGCTTTACGACTGACCGGAGGTCACACCACTTGTGCTTTATGGCACTCAGTGTACATACCTCTGTCCTTATTGAGTGCCACCTGTATGTCAAGCCGTAGGCATGCTTTTGTTTTGGCAGGGAACTTCAGAGCATCTGCCCCATTCAGTGCAGCATAGTGGGCAAGTATTTTGATGACCAAGATGGCCACCTGTGGCCCAGTGAAACTGATCGACATGGGTCACATGGTGGAGGTCGATGGGCCAGGCTGTCCTCTGTCCCAGCAGCCATGCCCCTCCACTTTGGGGTCGTGGCTTGTGGGCTGACTTGCTATGGCCACCATGCCTGCAGGGGTTGTGCCGGTGCCATTACAGTCCATTTCGGCATTCTCTTCTGTGTGTGTGCATGGTGGTACAGTTGTTTAAATATAGTGGGGTCACAGGGCATGGCCATGTACCCAGCATCTGTCTGTCCTTCCCCCCAATGCTTCTGCCCACATCTGTGGGTACCGCTGCCAAGTCATGGGTGTGCATGCAGCTCCAATTGTGAATGCAGACATGCGATGCCGTCCTGCGTGGCATGAATGGGCATACAACTGCTTCACCTCCTTTTGGTGGATTTTGCACACATACGTGAATAGGGCCCCATGTGATTTGTTTTTATATCCATGTAAATGAGATGTGGCACCCAACCGTGCATCCTTAGCTTTTTAATGCATGATAAGGTGACTGCCCTTTGCCAATGAAGTTCCTGGATTTTTCTTTGCCATTTAAATATATATATATATATATATATATATATAGATAGATAGATAGATATATATATATATATATATATATTATCTATATATATATATATATATATATATATATATCTATATATATATATATATATATATATACACTATATATATATATACATACATACACACACACACACACACACACACACACACAGATAAATCGATAGATATCAGACTAGTGCAGCTATTGCTTTTTCATTTATATTATTGTTGCATATATTTTAACACAAAAAAATGGATACTTGATGGGCTGCCACATCTTAGGACAAGATAGGTGTTGCTGTGTCCTCCTAATCTGCTGCAAAACTACCTAATCAGCTATGAAATAGAAAAAAAGCTTCAAAATATTCACATTTACTTATTCCATAAAAGTGTTATGCAAAAGTTCTCAGAAAACAAATTCATCAGATGCAGCAGACCAGCAGTGCATACAGTTAGTGCCTTAGGGAGCAATTTGAAAATGACTTCCCCTCCCCAACATTGTGCAAAGAGAAGCAATGTTAAACAAAAACAGCTCAAGCTCTTGCAATGTGTGAAAACAATCTACTGTAGGTCCTACACCTATAAATATTCCATTGTTGATCCTGTAATACTTTTTTTTCAGTTTTCTGTCTAAATTGTTTTACCTAACTTGGCTGCAGAGATCTCTTAAAAAGGTTGTTTCTGACTCCAATACAGGACTGCTGTCTTTTGTGCTGTAAAATGTCCACTAATGAAATCTGACCTGATAAGGCTTCATAAAAGGTCAGTCCTATCTGTCACTGTGACATGTTCCAACCCCAAAGCCCCAGTGCTCTGTAGTCCCCGGGTAATCACTGCAGAAATAAAAATTTATGTGATCTATTCTGGAACCCTCTTTATTCATTTTAACTATGCTTGTCAAAAAACAAAATGCCATGGTAGCCAGATGCATCTATGGAATATGTGAGCAATTATAGTACTGCACTATACCACATGGGAGCCATGGACTTCCTCTAAATAACACAATCTGACAAAATGATTTCACAGTTTCACTGCAAAAGTTTCCTCATCACTGCTGAGTAGTGGAACAATGACATTGCTACTTTTTATAATTTGTCTCCCAAAAAATCATAGACAAATCTTAATGCAAGATAATAGAAAGGCAATAATTCCTGAAGTACTGAAGGCTTGTTGGCTGAAACTGGCCTGTTTTACTGGGGATTATTTTTTTCTATTTTTAGTCAGAAAAGTGTTTGGTAAGTCTATAATGGTTCAACTATTGAGGTGTTTGTTGAGATAAACATGACACATTTAGTCCCAAATCTGGCTCATTGCCAGCACAGTGGCTCAGTGGCAGATACCTGTATTGACATGAGGGAGATCCAGCTGTGGGAGCAGCTTTCGATGTCTTGCTTATGGGATCACTGGATGACAAATTCATCATGACTATAATGCATTTGCCATTTGAGAAAAGAGATCTCCTTTTGCAAAACCCTTTGCATTCAAACACTGATTGGGACTCAGTGGGGATCTGACTTCATCTCCTTTCCACAGGCTTGTTTGAAATCATATGAAGTAGGGCCATTTCTACAGCTGTTCCTTGGATGTGGCATATTTTACCATACCAACCACATCAGGTTTCTTACACTGACGTTTTCAAAAGGCATTGAAAACCCATCTCTCCTCCCTTGAGGTTGAGGATTCTTTTTAAATTTGAATCATAATTTAAGTTATTCTAATTATGGCTTATAATAAGAGGGGTATTCCGTGTAACTAATTTATTTATCTTAGGATGTTTTAAATAGTAAATTATATCTTAAGTCTTGTGTATTTAAAGTGCTCTGAGCCTTTAGGATGAGACACTATATACAGAGTGATGGCAGACTACCATCACTATCATCATGGCCACCAGGCTGGGGGGCTGTGTTGCTGCATATTAAAGGAGCATCTGTTTTGTGGCATTTTTAGTCTCCCCCCCTTGTGCTTTCATACTGAATACTTCACAAAGTTGATTTTATTTTGACTTATTTTTAGTACCTAAGTGAACCCAAAGTCTGACTATTGGGCTTTGAATCATGTCTGAGAAACTGACAAGCCCTGAAAGGTACTTTGGCAGTTTGGAGCTGGCTAATGCAGTTAGAGTTTCTTAGTGATGTAGTAAGAGGAGGTAGATTTGTTATTTTTAAAGACAGTAGTGCGCCCACTTTACCATAAAGCCATCTGTCCTGAGAAGTGCTTTGGTTTTAAATCGCTTAACACAGCAACAATGAACAAAAGCAACAATAAAAAGCAGTTGTGCTACCAGTGTTTTAATCTTATTTGACCCAGCTGAGACAAAGACCTGGAACTGCCATACTCATTTAAGAGCCTTTTAGGAGCCAGTGCCTTCACTATTTCCACCTGGAGTTATGGCGTGGCAACCTTTTCTCAGAGAGATAACATCATAGACAGTGCATTCTCTGGAAAGGTAACACCTGTAGCTGGACATTAAGAATTAAAGTCAGCATGTCAATCTTCTACTGACTCATTTTACAGCCTAGTTCAGGATGCATGGCTGCTGTGGTTGCAGCTGTTTTAGCAAAAGTTTGGGGGTTCCCAGGTCCTGTGCCGTGGCTGCAACCACTGTTAGCTACTGACTGAGTGATGGAGAAGCCCTAATATTTTCTGACTATCATTAAGCTGGCTGAAAATTGGATTTGGCCCTAGACTAGATATTTTGGGACTGTGACTTGGCTCAACCTGATTATAATCAATTGTGACTATTTCCGAGGGTGGTGAGAGAACCATCAGACTTTAAGTAATTTGCATTTGTGAGGCCCACTCAGCATTACCCTGTGGGCATAATTCTGGGCTGGAAAAACTGTGTGCAGTAGTGAGAATATTGCATTTCTCCTGGACAGTTTTCTACTGGTCCTTCTTGTGAGAGCAAAGAAAAATGCTATTTCACTTAAACTACACAGTTTTAGAATTCTGACTTCTTTATCGAGTTGCATCTGCTTGCACTTGGAACTATTTGTATTGCAGTTATTGGTTTATTACAGAGGGTTCTCTTGAGCACCTGCATGAATGTGGGGGGTGCTGCACCCCCCACATCCCCTACTTTATATATCTAACTCCATGTCACACAGACAGTGGGGTTAGGTGCCTACCCCCCATCGCTGCAAAGTCCATTGTGAAGCAATCCCCATCACTGCTCAGTCCATCACCATTGGGGTATCACTGTGGGTGGTTCACTGTCATTGCATCACTGTTCTGATGGTATACACAAAAGTTTGACCAAAGCCAGATGGGAAGAACCTACTCCAAAAGCACACATTGCTTAGTACAAGTACTGCCATTCCACCAAATTAAATGCCTTTTCTGTATTGACACATATCAAGATTGAGTGGATGGATGAGCGTGAATCCACCCACATAACATCCATGACTGCTCTGAGGATATCAATAGCTAGCCTACCTTTAACAAAGCCTGTTTAATAATGTTCTATAATATGAGGGATGAAGTGTTGAAGCTGTATTGTCAATGCCTTTGCCAGGATCTTAGCCTCTGTTTCAGCAGAGATATGGGCCCATGACTAGACACCTGCAGGGGACCTTTACCTGATTTAGGGATTAGGGTTACCAATGCTTTGATATTGCGGCAATTATCCATTTCCCTCATCCTCTTGAAGGACTTCCAGAAGGAAGCATCTGACCTGCAGGTAACAAGAACTGGTAAAAGTCAGCTGGAAGCCCATCTGGTCTGGGGACTTCCCTTTGGGGTTGCTTTCATTGCAGCCTCAATTTCTGAGAAAAATCAGAGCATCCAGCTGCTGTCACTGGTACACAGTCAGCAAGGGTAGGGTAGTGTCTTTGTAAGAAGCTTTCAAGATCCGGGGTTGAGGAATTCCTCCTGGAAGAGTGTAGAGTTTCATAATAATTTGAAAAAGTATGGTTTCAATTTTTGGGGTCCCGCTGTGATTTCCCCAGTGAGTAACCTACTCATCCCCATCTATTTCATGATTCGTTGTACTCCGATGCAGTAGGCTAATAATCACCCAGCCTTCTCTCTAGATTCCTACTATTTGTGGGAGATCTGTCTTACTGCACGGACTGTGGCGGTGGAAGGGATGCAGTTAATTTGGTACTTTAGTTGAAGGATTTTCCAATGACTCTGGGGTAAGTGTACATCTGAGCTGTTATACTGACCCTCCTTCTTTTTAAGCTCCTTCTCAAATTTTCCTATTTGGCCTAATCTTTGTTTCTTTCTATGGGATTAAAAGTTTATAATCCTATCCCACAAGAAAGCCTTCAGGATATCCCAGACTACCACTTTGGAGAAGTCAGGTGTGAAACTGAGTTGAAGAAAGGCAATTATTTCTTTGGCCAGTCATGGCTTGGAATCTGGTTTGAACAAAATGGAAGGATCCAGGCACTCCTTGGGGGTGGTTTGAGTGCCTGGGCCTCTACCTGCAGTCATCTGGACACCGGCGTGGTCTGAGATAATTATAGGTCCCATTGCGGCATGACACACTTTCTGTAGCAGTTTCCTAGGCAGTAAAAAAAATCTATTCTGCTAACATTATTATGTGGAACTGAGTGAGATGAAAAATCTCTCTCAGTAGGGAACATCTCCCAACAGGGATCTTGCAGATCAAATTCCATCAGAAGGTTACTGAGATCAAGTCCAGTATAAGATCCCAGACTTTGTTAAAATCACCACCCAGTACAAGGAGGTTGTCAGGTTACAATAAGATTGAGATTTTAACAGCCACCTCTGGGTAAAAATCTGTGATTTCTGCATTTGGGCTACAGAGGCATACAAACAGGATTATTTAGGCATTAATTACTGCACAAGCTTGCTTTGCTGTATTAAATAAAATGTACTTGCTTGCTACATGCTCCATAGACAAGATCAGATGCTGATTGTCATTCTACCATTGCCGGTGATTGAGACAGGGAGAACTGGGGACAAAAATAGGGAAACAGCTGCATGTCCAGGAAACACAATGATAAACAGTTAAATATACTGTTACCACAGCCAATTTCCAACACCACCTTATTATCTTTGTTTCATGCAGTTAGTATACGGTGGAATCATTCAAAGTAGCAAGTTATCTTCTGAGATTCTATGGAGACACATAGAGAAAAAGATCTCCAGGTCTGTCTGTGCTGCTGGAAATCTAATAAAAAACAAACAAGCAAAAAAAAAAAAAACTAAGAGATGAGATCTCTGGAGATTTGGGAAAATAACTTGCCAAATCAACTACATAAATTACATTGTGATGGGGAAAGTAAGTTGCAACCACAGTGTATATCTGTAGATGCCAAATCTGATAAAAGTGGGAAAAATGTCCAATCATTGTGATCTAGAAATAGCCAAACAGGTTAAGGGTGTTTTTTTCAACTTTTGTATCTTTTATCTCTCCTGCTGCACTCTCCAGTGCATAAGTACATGTGAAAGGGTTTGAGAACTGATTGATACCAAGAATAAATGAGGACTCAAGATGATTTTAGCCATCTTCTGTCAAATCATAGATAACTCAACTGGTGCATCACAAGTGGGCCTTATTACTGGTATTGCAGGAATAGTAATAATGTCCTGTAATGAATTATTTGAATAAAAAAAATAATAGTTCTATTGGATGCAGATTTGCAGCAAACATTTCTGCTGGGATGTTCTTTTTCAATATTTTTGGGCTGCAAAACTCACAATGATTATTTAAAATGTGCAGACAAATGAGACGAATGACATATCAAAAGACAGTAAGCTTAACTGTGTGAGCTCGTGTATGCAAAATAGTAGTTGCAGATAATTTGTGCATGTGTCTGGTCACCTGACACAAGATGACTACCTGACACTGAGCAACATGGCAGCTTGTGCTAATTCTGCACATGCAGTGGGAGAGCCTGCTCCAGAATGGCACCTGATGAAGGAGAACAACAAATGGTGGCTGCATCAGCAGTGCAGCCGAATAGGATTGTCCAACACAAATGGCACCTGACATGCAGACAAGCTCAAGGGTGACTCCCAAGATGGAACAACATCCAGAACTGCACGTGCATCCTACAGAGAATGAGAGTTTAGACATTAGCCCATAGCAGGATGGCAGACCAATTCCACAGCATCCACAATGTAAGGTGGCTTGCTAAGTGTGCTCCGATTTCTCTGCACATTGCTTGTGAGGTAAGGAGTTTCACCTTTTGTCACTGTTACTCATGAAGGAGTGTGGTAGGGAGTTTTGTGATTGTTGCTCAATGAAGGTTGAATTATTTATTTATTTATTTATTGAGTAACTCGGATTTACAATCTTTGAGTCAAAGACTCATTTGCAAAAGCTCCTCGTCAAAGTACAAAACATCAACATAGTACACAACATAATAATAGCATGTATAATACAATAATTCAAAGTGGTAAATGAAAACATAGGATATAAACAGTACAGTACAGCAGAGGGGGTGGAGAATTAACAACATTGTAGGACTATTCACACTCACAGTGGAGGACAGCTTGGCATTTGATCATTGGATAAGGCTGCAGGAGCCACTCATGAGGGACCTATGTGCGGCCGATGCTCCAGGAAGTTAAAAATACTGAACTCAGCCCTGTACATGATGGGGGAGGGGGCTGATCAACTGAAACCAAGTACTGCCTCAGCATGTGCAAGTCAGACAAACTGCATTTGAATGGATGTTATGCATGCTGCAAGTACACTGTGCAAATCTCTCCATGGCATTCTTCATAGGTGGGACAAATTGATTAAAACACAGTAATGGTCAAAGTTGCTACCACTAGGGAGGTTACCCACACTAGAAAAATATTCATGCTGTCTAACAGAAGTAAGCACACAAAACATTCACCAAAAGCAGACAAAACATTCAGAAATAGTAAAATGCAAGGATAATTCACTGTGGCCTGCACGTATATTTGGCCAACTCATCCAGAAATAGGCAAACAGCAAGAATATTAAGTACTAGGGAAAACAAATGTATGCAGGCATGCTCAGAGCAGTTAGGACCAGTAGAGTACCACTCATCTTTGCTCCGGGGGGGGGGGGAATTGCATGACCTACCACTGTAACAAGATCTTAGTGACTCAAGTGTTATGAAATTCCCCAGTGCATTTGGCTGATAACTGCATTGCTTATGATGCATATGTAACCCCTAGGTGGTGCTACCCAAGGGATACTACCCCTGCCTGTATGACTGAGAGCAGGGTGAGGGGTCTGTGTTCTAGGAACGGGTGCCTCCACCTGGAGGACAGGGTCAACGGTAGCATAGCTGCCGTGGGTACAGCCTTCTGGGACACTGTTACCCCCTTCTTTTCCTTTAGTGACCTAAATGGTTCACTGAATACCCAATTCAATTAACAGCCGACAATATATTTAACCTCACACTTGTTGCACTTACCATCAAGGATAGATCAGCTGGCTCAGCCCTGGAGACCCCCTGTAACCAAAAGTATTTCAATGCTGTCTGTACAGAGGGATGCCACAAACAGTTTAAGTGCAAAAAAAAGATTCAGATCTGATTTATTTGGGGGCATGAACAAGGAAGGGGCATAATCTGGTGATTGATTCTATTATGGATTAAATCAGGTTTAAGCATGCATGCCTCTAAGAGTTCCTCTGTCACAGTTACACACACTCTGGGTACCCAGTTGGAGTTACAGGCTAGCCTGAAGCATTGCCTGGGGTAGCTCTGCATTGCAGCTGTTGTTGGGGCCCTTAGGAAAAGGAAAACACAACATGCACTTTAACCCAATATTTGCATTCCTGAGCCGCAGAGCTCAGTTTGTGAAAATCAATCAAAACAATTCAATCAGATGACACACTTTGATTAGGAGGTAGTTGCAGGGAGCTACCTTGTGATTTACTCATGATACCCAGACCAGGTTGCAGGAGGGATGAAGTGTAGACCTCAGGATGAAGAGCTGGTTTGCCAGGAGAAGCAGGGCCCACAAGATTCACCGTGGTGTCGTTCCTGTTTGATGATGTTGAGCAGGGAGCCGACTCCCCAGGCTGGTCTCTCATCAGGTGGTTTTCTGCATCATGAGCAGCAATCAGAGCCATGGGGTTGAGGCCCAGACAGGTTGAAGGAAACAGATTCAGTCCAGTCAGAGTTACTGGATACTGTTTTGAGGAAGCTTGACACATTCAGGCAGTGGGGAACCAAATAGCAACCCACTATTCACATTCAGCACACTTGCTGTATAGTAAAGGGAAGGAAGTATCACAGCTCGGATGACAGTCTGGTTACAATTCACAGGATTTTCTGCGCAAACCGTATGCTCTGTGTTTCTGGTGGAAGTCCTGACAGCCGATCGCACAACAGCAAGTCTCCGGTCCTTTTCAAGTGAAATTAGTCACAATTCAGGCTGAAAGTCACAGGTTCAGATGAAGTCCAATTCTAAGCTTAAGGTCTTTCCACTCAGGAAGATGGTAGCAGGCAGGCCAGACACAGCTTTCCCGCTGATTTCCCCTATGCACTGTGCAGGAGCAGCTGCTCAGATCTCTCAAGCTCCTCTCACTCTCAACTCCTGTTGCACACTTATTCACTGCTGAAGGCAGCTCAGGACTTTCCCAGTCATCCAAAAGGTTTGATTTGTTGATCCATCTGTCTGTCACAGCAAAGGCTCCCCCTCCAGGTTCATTTAGGCGCCAAAGAAAGAAAACTACACTTCCTACAGAAATTCACTCCCCGCAAGACCTCTGGGAGCAGGCTCCATTTTAGGGCCCTGAAAGGTACTGATTGGTGCATACTGGCAGTCCAGAATCATGATGCTGGTGATTAACAGAAAAGTCCATACTGCAAAGAAGGCAGGGTAGACAAACTACGATACCATTATTAAGAAATCAGATAATCAGCAAACAATTACAGTTCTTAACAGAGCTCCCTCTGTGCAATTAGTGATGGCAGAATAGAGCAATTATCTGGCAGCTCAGGTGGGACTCAAGCTTAGGAACACTCAGTCCCTACCCAGTTTAATTATACACTACGAGACGGGCAGCTGTTAAAGAGACAGGCACAGAGGCTAAGAGGGCACTAGCATGCAATTACTTTTAAATGGTTAGAACACAGAACTCCACAGGCAGTGGGCATTTAGGCACACCCAAGGAAGACTTTTGGGAACCCCCATTTATAGGGGGATTACACCCTCCCTGCCTGGAAAAACTTAGTGTCCAAGTCAAGTCTACACTTCAGCAGTATCGTAATAAGACAATATTCTGTACGAGATATATGTGACATTAATACACTAGACAAGATAATGACTGATGCATCAGTAAACGTAAACTTATCGCATTGCTATACATTTTAAATACACTTCACACATAAACTATATCTGTAATGACAACAGTTATGCATTTTTCATTCACGTAATACTGATTCTACTATGATTAACACATTATTAGGACTACTATACTGATTCAAGTTATAAATTCTTGCATGTTAAACAATATAGATGGGGAACCATCCCTATCAGCTAACTTGGGGCTAGATGGAATAGGGACACTATACTCTGAAGTAGGAACCATTAACCTGGAAGTGACAGAAAAGCTCAGTTTGGGCAGTGAGATCTTTGAAATGTAGACTCGCTTGTGGACAACATTTAAAGGCAAATCCACAGGCCTCCCAGGAGAGTCATAGGTAAAATGTATCACGGGCATAACAGCTTGCCCAGACTTTCTTGGAGGAACAGATACAGGCTCTGAGCGGTCAATATTGGCATTGGTTTCTTCTCCTGTAGAGAGGGATGCCTCTGCACTGGTTGAAATGTCTAGATTGGGAACACTGTCAGATCCTTGCTCTGCAGATTCTGTTTCCATAATACTTTGCTCATTATTGTTTTCTGAAGAAGGCCCAAGATGGTCCTGCTGAGGGTACTCTGACACAGTTGGACTTTGTAGCACTGAAATGGTGCTATCAACACTTTCATAGATACATAGATACATAGACAGTGTCGGCAGATAAGGGCCTATGGCCCACCCAGTCTGCCCATTTGAGCTTGTAAGTTCAGTTAATGTTTTCCAAGAAGTCTGTTACCCCTTACCCCTGACCTCCAGAATTCCTTTATGTCTATCCCATGCATTCTTAAATCCTGTGATTGTTTCAGCCCCCACCACTTCCTCTGGCAGGGTGTTCCACTTGTCCACCACCCGTTCTGTGAAAAATTCTTCCTCACGCTTCCTCAGAATCGTCCTCCTCCAACTTCATCCCATGCCCTCTAGTCCTGGAACATCTTGTTCGCTAAAAATAGTGTATTCCTGCACCCTCTTCCTCCCTGTAAGATACTTGTATGTCTCTACTATATCCTCACTTTACTCCTTCCTCCAGGGAGTACATGTTCACTTCCTTCAACCTGTCCTCATAGGACTTGTGATGCAATCCATGCACCATCTTTGTTGCCCTCCTCTGAACCTTCTCTATCCTGTCTATGTCCCATGTAGGTAAGGTCTCCAGAACTGTACAGTGTACTCCAGGTGGGGCCTCACTAGTGTCTTGTGTAGTGAATTACGACCTCCCTTTTCCTGCTGGTGATGCCCTGCCTATGCATCCCAGCATCCTATTTGCTTTACCTGCTGCCTTGTCACACTGTTTCCCTGTCTTGAGGTCATCAGAGATGATAACCCCAAGATCCCTTTCCTGCTTGGTGCATGCTATATCCTCACCCCCAAACTGATATATTGTTCCAGGGTTTTTGTGCTCCATATGCACTATCTTGCACTTCCTTGCATTGAATTTCAACTGCCAAACCCCTGACCATTCTTCAAGTTTCTGCAGGTCCCTTCTCATTCTGTCTACACCCTCTGGTGTGTCTACTCTGTTACAGAGCTTTGTGTCATCAGCGAACAGTGAAATTCTGCCTTCTAGGTCCTGTGCAATGTCAATGATGAAGATATTGAATAGGACCAGTCCCAGCACTGATCCCTGTGGTACCCCACTGGTCACTCTTCCTTCTGTGGAGTGACAGCCATTTATCACCACCCTCTGTGTCCTGTCACCTAGCCAGTTACCTACCTACCACACTACTGTCCTGCCCACACCCATATTCCCCAATTTGTGCAATAGTCTTCTATGTGGCACAGTGTCAAAGGCCTTGCTGAAGTCCAGATAGACCATGTCCACCGCCCTCCTCTGATCCACCTCCCTAGTCACCCAGTCAAATAATTCAATGAGGTTGGTCTGACATGACCTCCCCCTGGTGAAACCATGCTGCCTTGGGTCCTGTAGTCCATTGACAACCAGATGTTCCACCAATCTCTCCTTCAGTAGTGCTTCCATGATCTTCCCCACTACCGAGGTGAGGCTGACTGATCTGTAGTTCCCCGCTTCCTCTTTGTTCCCACTTTTGTATAAGGGGACTACATCTGCTATCCTCCAGTCTTTGGGTACCTCCCCTGTTTCCAGTGATTGGCTAAACAGGATAGACCGAGGTTCAGCCACCACCTCTCTTAGTTCTTTAAGGACCCTGGGTTGCACCCCATCTGACCCCATTGCTTTATCAACTCTTATTACTTCCAGTTCCTTCAGGACCTTTCGGTAAAGGGACTTGCGTCCATTTCTGCACCATTCTCACCCCTTGTACTCCTTTCAGACCCATTACCCTCCTCTTCCTCAGTAAAGACTGAGCAGAAATACCTGTTCAATATGTCAGCTTTACTGTTGTCATCCTACACAGCCCCCATCCTCCCCCTTCAGTCTCACTATCCCTCCCTTTGCCTTTCTTTTTTCACTTATGTACCTGTAAAAGGTTTTGTTATATGGTTCTGCTAGTTCTGGTATGTCACCAGGGAGATTTTCCACATCAGATCCTTCCTTAGGCAATTCAGACAAGTCCACTAGACACAAAGATTTTTCTACCTCAGATGTGATACTTTATACCTCATTTTCAGGGGGCATTGGGTCTAGGGAGGAAGCTAGAGGTTTATGCAGTCCTGAAGGTCTAGCTTCTTCCCCATAGTTATACATAGGGTTACCTTGAAACAATTGACTCAGTTCATAAGAAGGGTAATAAGAAGTGTCACACTCACTATCATCAGAGGTGGCTTGACAGTTACTATCATCCTGTGCCTGCCAGGGAGAAGGCCTTGGGTTCGAAACAACTTGGGTAATTTGACTCTGCAGCAGCACGTGTGACCAGCCTGAGAGGAGCAATGTCTGTTGGTTCAGCATCAATGATCACTTGGCCAGTTGGTAGCAGGTGGTTCCTGTGCATGGTTTTGGCAGCTTTAGAATCATTCTCAGGAAGCACTTGGAACACAGGTAACTCATTCTACTTGCTTATTACTACTTGTGGAAGATGATGCCACCTATCAGCAACTTTATGTTTGCCTTGCAATCCCAAGTTATGTAATAGCACCAAAACCCCAGGCAACTATTCCTGAGCCTTTACCAGTCAATCATATCTCTCTTTGTTAGCAAGGCTTCATTTGGCAGCCATTGTTTGAGCCAGTTGGTACACATGGTTCAGTTGAGTTTTTAATTTCTGAACATATTGTAAATAGTTTTCAGCTCTGACCACATCTGGGGAGACATCAAAACAGACATCTACAGGTAACTGGGCTTCCCTTCTGAACATGAGACAATAGGGGGGAACCCAATAGCATCACTTTAGGTGCAATTATAGGCATGTGCCAAGGTGCTGATCTGCTTGCTCCACTTGTGCTTGTCCTCAGTATGAAGAGTTCCCAACATGTCCAGGAGAGTCCTGTTAAAGCGTTCAGGCTGGGGGTGGTACGGACTGGTTCTAGACTTTCGCACTTCCCATAGGGAAAGCATCTCCTCAATCAATCTGCTTTCAAAGTCCCTTCCTTGATCAGATTGGATACATTGAGGTGCCCGATAATGGACAAAGAACTTTTCTACTAGCATCTTGGCCACTGTAGAGGCCTTCTGATCTTTGGTTGGCAAAACTTGAGCATATCGAGTAAAGCGATCGGTTACTACCAGTACCTTGCCAAGGTTCTTCTGATCAGGCTCCAGACACAAAAAGGTCTATGCAAACCATCTCCATGGGTGCACTGGTTGAAATGTTAAGAAGGGGAGCAGCTATGTGGGGCAAAGCTTTTCTCTGACGGCACCGACTACAAGTTTTGACATGATTTTCAACATCGACCCCCATCTTGGGCCAGTAGAATTGAGACCTCACCAAGTCGAGGGTCCAGTCAATACCGAGGTGTCCCATGTGATTGTGTAGGGACCTCAGCACCAGCTGCTTGAAGGCTGTGGGTAGCGCCAACTACTGTTTGTCCAATTGACCTCACCGATCTACTGTCTCTAGATACAGTAACCGGTCTCGCAACTTTAGTCGGGGGCCTTCTTTGAATAGTAATGCAGCAATGCAGTTTCTAAGTCAGCAGAAAGTAGTTTAGACACATATTTCCCCTGCATGCAGGGCATCAAGTTCTGGCTGGATCATGGGGTCTTGGGACTGGGCCCACTGAATGCTGTCACTATGAAACTGGGACAGTGTACTGATGTCCAAGGCAGAAAAATGACAACTGGCTGCAGGTAGGCAGGCATGTATTGGGGGGGGGTCCAAACAGTCTACCAGACAGTCCACTGTATCTGCAGATGGCTGCACATCACTATCACATTTTTTACACAATGGTTTAATAGAGTGTTCTGACAGCCTCACCCAGTTGCTGTGGCGCTTGGCCTCCATGAAAGGGTGTCAGCATCTATATGGTTCAGTCCTGGTCAGTATATAACCACATAATCATAAGTTGACAGTGCAGAAAGCCACCGGTGCCCAGTGGCGCCTAGCTTTGCCTAAGTCTGTACATAAGTTAAGGGGTTGTTATCAGTTTTTACCAATATTTTTGCTCCATAGAGGTATTTGTGAAACTGATCGACTATGACCCATTTGAGAGCAAGAAACTCCAATTTGTGAACAGGATAATTTCCCTCAGAGGGGGTCAAACTTCAGCTGGCGAAAGCCACATGTCTCAGGCCATCTTCGTAATCTTGATACAACACAGCGCTGAGCCCCTTCAGACTGGCATCTGTATATGGTTTGGTGGGGTCCGCATAAGCAAGTACTGGGGCATAAGTGAGCTGATAGATGATTTCAATGAATGCTGCCTCACACTTAGGGGTCCACTGTGCCCCAAACAGTTCGGCTGTTCAGAAATACACATTCTCTTCTTCCTTGAAGGATCCCTTCCTGTATCTGCAGTTGGTAGGGGGATAGCCTTGCATGAGATTGAGAAGTGGTTGGATTACTTTCTAATAGTCTTTAATAAATTGGTGATAACAGCTGCAGAACTCCAAGAATTGCTGCAGTTATTCCAGGTTAGTTGGCTGAGGCCAGGTGGTCAAAGACTCTACTTTGCTTGGGTCTGTCTGAATCCCCCTCGGCTGACACTATATGTCCCACATATTTTACAGAGGTTTGGAAAAACTGACACTTGTCTATCGATAGTTTCAGGCTGAATTCTTCCAGATGGTCAAGAACTTTGAATAACCTGGTTTCATGTTCTTCTAAGGTACTCCTGAAGATGATGACATCATCCAAGTATACTAAACATTCTAATAGGTTCATATCTCCAACTGCGTGCTCCATCAGCCTCTGGAAAGTGGCAGGTGTTCCTGAAATCCCCTGAGGCATCCTCAGAAATTCATAGAACACCAAGGGGCAGATGAATGCTGTTTTCTCATGGTCCTCTGTGGCCATTGGGATTTGATAATATCCACTTCATAGATCAAGAACTGAAAACCACTGACTCCCATTCAAGCAGTCCAGGGTATCCTGTATGCGGGGCATGGTATATTGATCTGGTACGGTCCACTGATTTAAAGTCTGATAGTCCACAATCATCCTCACGGATCCATTTTGTTGTGCACAACTACAATGGGAGACTCATAGGGGCTTCTTGACTCTTGAATAATGCCAGCAGCTAGCATCTCCTGTTGATATCTTCAAACATCATCTATAACTGCTGGGGCAAGGTGGCAGGACCGCTCCTAAGGGTTCTGTTGTTGTGAAGTTTGATAGTATGCTCAGCACCACGGATGCACCCCACATCCCATTCCTTAATGGAAAACATTTGGTTCCTCTGGGCAAGTTTTCTGCCTCTAGTCTTTCATTCAGCAGACAGTGGGGATTCTCCAAAGTCAAATAGATCTGGGATCACCTCCTCCTCCTCACCAGAGTATTTGTTGCTGAGCAGTACTGCAGTGTCCACACAGTATACCGTAGCTAACGTACACCCCCAGTTTACCTGAATTTCTTGATCAGACACATTCTGTATTTGAACCATCACTCAACAGGCATAGGCATGGGTGAGGGCAGGTAAGACACTTGGCTTGACCAACAACCCCTCCGGCAACTTTCCTTCACTGAGTGCGTCCAGCATCAATATTTTATTTTTCACATCCTTTCTAAGAAGGAACTTCCCCATGAATGGTATACTGAGTGTTGGGTGGTAATACCAATGAATGAGGATCCTTCTTCTGCGCTAACCCCACCAGCCCATCTCTGTCTGTTTCAGTAGCCTGGTTTTGTAGGTCATATGCTCTCTTTATCAAGGAGGGAATTCTCAGGGCCCTCCCAGTCTGTTGTCCGTGTTTCTCTTGACACAACTGTGCTAGTCTCCCAAACATGTGGGCATTAGTTCCAATGAGTAGGGGAACTCCATCATACAACCCCATAGGAGGGAACACCAGAGCTAGCATTTCTACTTGTTCATCCACTCCGGCCACCGCAGTAGGGAAAGACAGCCAGATCTAAATATATCCCAAGTATGGGTAGGATTGTTCACTTAACCCCCACACGTGCAGACTCTCCAGGGGCTGCAGGGGCACATTGAGCAGGTGTTTTTGGTACCAATCTTGAAACACTATAGTAACTTACGATCCTCTGTCAAGTACGGTCCTTGCAGATACACCATTCACATTCACTGTAGTCTCCATTGACGGGCCTACTACCATGGACCAATCCAGTGAAGGGGACTTAGACATCTGCTTTATGGCAGTCTTAGAGGAATAAGTTTTTCTCATAGGCCCAGTCTGAGGCCTTATATTGCTTCACTGAATTAATGCCAGTAGTCTTGTAGTAACCTTTCTCAGATTCTCAGACAAACTGCAGTTGGGTCAGGAATGCCCATCTTCTTCACAGTGGTAACAAAAGATGGGTTCTTTAGAGTCTCTGGGGGAGAAGAAACACTCCCTTGTTTAGATGGGGTAAGCAAGTCTTGGGGCCCTCTCACATCCGGGGTTCACTTTTCCTTCCTTCTGAACCCCTCCAGAAATCAACTACTTGAGTGGCCCTAATCAGATCTCCCATCAACTCTCTCAATTCTTATACTTATTTCATCAGATTGCTCTCCATCTGTGTTTCAGAGGAAATTACATGCACCTCCACCTCTCCAGATGGAATCTCACTCTTTGGCTCGAGGGGTGTTTGACAGGGGTTTGCATTTTTTGCCATCTCAGTGGCTTGCTGGCTGGCTCTCATCTCTTCTAGCTCTTTAATTAGTTCTCTCATCCATTGCAGTTCAGACTCATCATGTCGATTTTCACTTTGATCAGGGGTCTGGCTGGTACAGGCACCATCGGCATAGGTCTCCCACCCCTCTTCATCCTTCTCTGCTTCTCAAATCTCTTTCATAAGGTAACAATATTCAGGTGGATTTGTCTTCCTGTCTTGCAATTTCAGTTTCAGCATCATCACACTAGAGTACCTGGCGAATTTCAGGACATGCTGTAACCTGATTTGATTCAGTTCAATGGCAGGCACCCCTTTTCTATGGGCCCTCTGCAGAGCCCACTCAGTCCTGGTAATGAACATGGATTGGTTCTCATTACCACTGTTTAGCAGATTTTAACTTTCACACCAAGTCGTACCCTGACTCAGTGCTATCAAAGACACCCCCCCAGTGCAGTGAGGTACTTGGCAGCAGTGGCCTCTGGGATAGTTCAGTGAAGAAAATGGATGGCCTCCAGTGCAAGGCCCTTCAAGCTCTCCATGAGCCTCTTTCATTTCTCCCCCTCAGAACACTGCCACTCCTGGACCGGGGGCATACTCCATCCATGTCTCCAGGTCATCCTCCCCCACTAGCACTGAGACCATGCTCAAGAAGAGTCTCAGTCTACAGTAAGAGTCCAGGTGCACAGATGGTATTACTAGGGGGGAGGTTACCATGGGGGAAGCTCTGGGGTGCCAGGAGATGCTAGAGGGGACTGCAAGGGAGTGGTATCTTCAGAGAGATCTAACATTTTCACTAGCTCCTTAACAGAGCACCCCTCAGTGGCTAACAGTCTGAGCAATTTCTCTTTAAACCCCTCTATGCTTGGGGATCCCCAAGGAGCAGCCTGGTCACTGTGCAAATGAATGACCAGCCACCCTTTCTGGGACCCTTCAAGGCAGAATCATGGGGGGCACTCTCTCAGGATCTATGGGGAGGCTACAGGAAAGGAGGGCCACAATGGTTTGGTCAAACTGATCCGAGTCCCTACCTTTCACCTCAACCATCCCCAAACACTTAACTTGTTCAACATGGTCTATAATAGTTGCATTTGTGGTCCCTAATGGGAAGCCCATCAACAAAATATCCTGTTGAGGGTCTACCCCCTCAGCCTCGCTCCACCCCATCATACGGTGTACTACCAACCTATGGGAGGCAATCTTAAGCTTAGGTGTAGCAAGCACCTCCATTCTTTTTTTTTCCAAAATTTAATATGCTTTATTATATTCAAAATAATGCAGAGTATCAAACAAAACAGTTAGTGCAATTCTGGCAGAAAAAAGGAACGCAAGTGCCTCCATTCTGTTACAGATTTTAGACGTGGAGGTGTAGTACCCACTCCTGAACACTAGAAGGTGCAAATCCCAGTGGTGCCTCCAAGATGTAACCCCTAGGTGGCGCATCCCCAAGGGATGCTACCCCTGCCTGCGTGACTGACAGCAGGGTGAGGGGCCTGAGTTCTAGGAATGGGTGCCTCCACCCAGAGGACAGGGTCAATGATAGCATAACTGCCATGGGTGCAGCCCTCTGGGACACTGTTACCCCCTCTCTTCCCTCTAGTGGCCTAAATGGTTCACTGAATACACAAATTGCAATTAATACCCAACAACAGATTTATACCCATACTTGTTGAACTTACCACCAGGGCTAGATCAGCTGGCTTGGCCCTGGAGACCCACTGTAAAACAAGATTTACTACAACAACCAACAGTATTTCAATCATGTCTGTACAGAGGTACATCAAAAACAGTTTAAGTGCAAAAAGTCTCAGATCTGATTTATTGGGGCGCATGAACAAGGAAGGGGCATAATGTGATGCTTGGTTCTATTACTGATTAAATCAAGTTTAAGCATGCATGCCAGTAAGAGTCCCTCTATCACAGTTACACACACTCTGGGTACCCAATTGGAGTTACCTGCTAGCCTGAAGTGTTACCCGGGGTAGGCCGGCATTGCAGCTATTGTTGGAGCCCTTAGGAAATAGAAAGTGCAACATGCACTTTAACCCAATATTGGTATTCCAGAGCTGGAGGGCTCAGTTTGTGACAATCAATCAAAACAATTAAATCAAATGACACACTTTGATTAGGAGGTAGTTGCAGAGAGCTACCCTGTGATTTACTCATGATACCCAGACCAAGTTACAGGAGGGATGAAGTGGAGACCTCAGGATGAAGTGCTGGTTTGCCAGGAGAAGTAGGGCCCTCACGATTTCACCATGGTGTCATTCCTGTTTGTTGATATTGAGCAGGAAGCTGAATCCCCAGGCAGGTCTCTAATTGGGTGGTTCTCTGCAGCATGAGCAGCAATCAGGGCTGTGGAGTTGAGGCTCAGACAGGTTGAAGGAAATGGATTCAGTCCAGTCAGAGTTACTGGATACTGCTTCTAGCAAGCGTGACACATTCAAGCAGTGTGGAACCAAATCACGACCCACTATTCGCATTCAGCACACTTATAGTAAAGGCAAGGAAGTACCACAGCTCGGATAACAGTCCGGTTGCAATTCACAGGATTTTCTGCACAAACCGTATGCTCTGCAGTCATGGTGGAAGTCCTGACAGGCCGATCGCACAACAGCAAGTCTTCAGTCCTCTTCAGGCAAAATTTGTCAGAATTCAGGCCAAAAGTCACAGGTCCGTCTCTTCACTTAGGAAGGTGGTAGCAAGCAGGCCAGACACTGCCTTCCCACTGATATCCCCTGCCTACTACACAGAAGCAGCAGCTTGGATCTTTCAAGCTCCTCTCCTCCAACTCCTGCTTCACACTGACTCACTGCTGCAGGCAGCTTGGGACTTTTCCAGTGATCCAAAAGGTTTGATTCATTGATCCATCTGTCTGTCACAGCAAGGGCTCCCCCTCCAGTTCCATTTAGGTATCAAAGAGAGAAAACTACAATTCCTACAGAAATTCACTCCCCACAAGACCCATGGGGGCAGGCTCCATTTCAGGGCTCCTAAAGGTACTGATTGGTGCACACTGGCAGTCCAGAACCAAGATGCTGGTGATTAACAGAAAAGTCCACACTGCAAAGAAGGCAGGTTAGTTAAACTATGGTATCATTAAGAAAGCATATAATCAGCAAACAAGTACAGTTCTTAACAGAACTCCCTCTGTGCAATTAGCGATGGCACAATGAAGCAATTATCTGGCAGCCCAGGCAGGACTTGAGCTTAGGAACACTCATCCCCTATCTAAATTAATTATACACTACAAGATAGGCAGCTGTTAAAGAGACATGCATAGAAGTTAATAGGGCACGCACATGCAATTACTTTTAAATGGTTAGAACACAGAACACCACCAGGCAGTGGGCATTTAGACACACCCAAGGAAGACTTTTTGGAAAACCCCATTCATAGAGGGGGTTACACATGCCTGAGAACAGATGTATTTGTCCATTTTATTATATCCTAGAGGGTCATATTCCACTGTGTGGGGCACTGGACCCAAGGCAGCATGGTTTCACAGCAGGAAGGTTATGACAGACAAACCTAATAGATTTCTTAGACTGGGTGACCAAAGTAGTAGACCAGGGAGGGGCTGTGGATATGGCCTACCTAGATTTTAGCAAGGCATTTGACATAGTCTCATACAAAAGATTAATATACAAGTTAGCCAGCCTTGGAGTGGGTCCCAAGGTGGTAGCCTGGATAAAAAACTGGCTGGACAACAGGATGCTAAGGGTAATAGTAAATGGAATCCACAGTGAAGAAAGGAGGGTAACTAGTGGGGTACCACAGGGTTCAGTACTGGGACCGGTCCTTTTTAATGTCTTTATAAGTGACATTGGAGAGCACCTGGAAGGAAAAGTATGTCTCTTTGCAGATGACACAAAGACCTGCAACAGGGTTGATACACAAGTTGGGGTAGAAAGGATGAAAAGGGACTGGGCAAGGTTGGAGGAATGGTCAAATAGATGGCAGCTCAGATTCAATGCAAAGAAGTGCAAGGTAATGCATCTGGGAAACAAAAACCCAGGGGAAGAGTACACTATATGGGGTAAGTTAATAACAACAACAAAAATCGAAAGAGACCTAGGAGTAATTATATCAGATGACCTAAAGGTGGGCAAGCAATGTGAGAAGGCAGTAAGGAGGGCTGGGGGGGATACTGGGATGAATAGGGAGAGGCATCAACAGTAGAAAACAAGAAGTTGTTATCCCTCTGTACCGACAGTTGGTGAGATCCCATCTGGAGTACTGCATGCAATTCAGGAGACCCCATCTACTCAAAGACATAGACAGAGTAGAGGTTGTTCAGAGGAGGGCAACCAAAATGGTGCAGGGTCTGCACCAGAAGACACACAAGGAGAGACTAAAGCAGCTTAATATGTATACCCTTGAGGAAAGGATGGAGAGGGGAGACATGGTAGAAACTTTCAAGTATCTCAAGGGAATTAACAAATTACAAGAGGGTAGCATATTTCAGAAGAAGAGATGTGCAAGAACAAGGGGGCACAATTTGAAGATAGAGGGAGGATGGCTCAGAGGTAATGTTAGAAGTATTTTTTTCACAGAGAGGGTTGTGGATGCATGGAACAGCCTTCTTGAGGAGGCTGTGGAGTCAGGAACAGTGGGAGAATTCAAGAATGCATGGGACAGACATAAGGCAATTCTAGTGGGGGCAGGATGAAGTAAGCTGTTGATTAACTAGAATCTGCAGCTTATCCATCAGGTAGGGAACTGGGCAGACTAGGTGGGCCAAGCAGTCCTTATCTGCCATCAAATTCTATGTTTCTATGTTTCCATGCTAAGGGGTGCTAAATGGCTGTCAACCATAATACAAAATAGTTGACACATATTGCACATGCATGCTGTTGAAAGTACCATATAGTTTTGTAATCTGGTTGACTGTCTTTACCAAGAAAGATTGCAGATGGCGTTAAGTGTGAACACATCACATATATAATATGCCTTTTCTCTTTTACTATGAGTCATGCAGTACAAACAGAACAGGACTAGAAAGGCCAGCCATCTCACCCAGCATGGTGGCCAGGCATGTTGTATGCTGTTTATATGGTGTAGTTGTGACAGGACTGAGTTCATGACCACCACTCAGTGTGTTGGCATTGTTCGGGCTCATCACTCACTAGCCCCATTCATGAGGTGGAGCATGTGGTTTTTCACGTGAACACCACAGATCGCTCAGGCTGTGAAAGTCTGTCCCATTCCTGATGGGGATAGGTGGACAAAGCACAAAAAAGATATTTGTTAGGATCTACTAAATATGGCTGAGAAGCTAGAACAGTTAGGTGTCCCTGTTATCATCTCAGGATTTTTACCAGTACAAAATGCAGTAAATGAAAAATTACTTACTCTGCAAAGAATTAACACCTAGCTCAAAAACTGGTGTACATCTAAACAAATTGACTTCCTAGATACATGGGATCACTTTACAGGAAAAACTTCACTTTACAGGAAGGATGGCTTGCACCTGAGTATAGATGGTACCACAAAACTGGGGTCCCTCATACAAAATACAATGGAGAATATTAATTTAAACTAATGATGGGGGGGGAGAAAGAATATATAACTCATCTGCACCAAATAAAAAAACAGAAACAGAAACAAACCATTAAACTGTCTCTTAAGTAATGTTAGGAGTATAAACAATACATTTTCTGAATTACAGGGTACATTATCTACAATTCATATAGATATAGCCTTATTAACTGAAACGTGGCTTGAAAACCATGATGAATGAGGTAAGAACATAGTAGGCTATAATATGATTAGAAGAGATTGTGCAAACAAGAAGGGAGGAGGGATAGCAATCTACATGTCAAACACATTAAAATATATAGACACTTTGTCTCAAATCAAAAACAAGAATATAAATACAGAAACGTTGTGGATCAAAATAAATAATCATACCCATAATTAACAGGTGGTAGGACTATGTTATAGGCCCCAAACTGTACAGCAGAAATTAATGAGAATATACTTCAGGAAACACAAAAGGCACTACAGGAATCACAAAAGGCACTTGAGATAGGCAACTTAATGCTAACTGGGTACCTCAACCTTCCAGACATCAACTGGGAAAGTAACACTGACAATAAAAAATCAGGTAGACAATTTCTAGATTTTCACCTAGAAAACAATCTAACTCAGCAGGTACCAACCCCAACTAGACATACTGTAATAACATATTAGACCTGGTGATAACAAACAAGGAGATATATATTAGTAACTGTGAGGTCAAAGCTCCAATAGGGAACAGTAATCATTCCACTGTATTGTTTCAATTGGTTAACCAAAAAATTATTATCAGGGGAAGCACTGAATTCTACCTGTATAAAATAGCAGATGAAGAAGCAATTAATAGAGACCTATGTACTACTGATTGGCATACTAAACTACACGACAAATCAGTAAATGATTGCTGGGAGTGCATAAAAACTATTATGCATAATACCATGAATACACATTTCAAAAAAGTAAAAATATAAACAACAAGGGAAAATGTCTAAATGGTTAACTAAGAGCATTTGCAAATTAATAAAAAAAAAACAAGGCCTACAGTACGTATGAAACACAAAATATGGAAGCAACATGGACATCCTTTAAGGAACTACAAAGAAATTGCAAAAACAAAATGAATAAAACAAAAAAGAAATATGAGACAAATGATCAAAAAAATTGCAATAAAAAAAACAACAGTAAACAATTATATAGTTATATAAACTGACTAAAGAAAAATAAGGGAGAGTTAACATCCATAATCCAAAATAGGAAAGAAATAACCTACTCTATAGAAATGGCAGATACATTAATGCATACTTTACATCTGTATAAAATAAAAGGTAAATCACTGTACCAACAAATAGGGACCCTGAAACAGAACCATACACTACAGACAAAAAGGAAATATCACAGTTAATATCCAAGTTAAAAAACTATAGTTCACCGGGTCCAGATAACATTACTCCTGAAATGTTGAAATTATTGAAAGAACACATTTGCATTCCATTAAGAATATTATATGAGAAATCATTACATTCTGGTGAAGTACTAGTAGATTGGAAATATTCTAATACTATTCCAATTTTCAAAAAAGGGACAAAAACATCCACTGAAAATTACAGACCAATTAGTTCACCTTCTATCCCATGTAAGATGTTAGAAACTGATCAATGCAAAAATATTACAGCAACTAAATAATATAACCCCTTTTGACTCAGATTAACACTTCTTCAAATAGGGAAGGTCATGTACGACAAACATGATCTGTTTTTATGATTCTATAAGTAAAAACTTGGATAAAAATAGATCTATGGATATTGTATTATTTGACTTTAGTAAGGCTTTTGACCAGGTCCCACAATGGGCAATTGTAGATACATTAAACAAATATAAAATTAATAAATTATTTACTGGATCAGCAATTGGTTAACTGCCAGAAAACAAAGAGTATCCATCAGGGGCCACTTGTCAAGTGAGGTAGAGGTCACAAGTGGTGTCCCACAGGGTTCAGCATTGGGACCAATCATTTTCCAAATTTTTATATCAGCTCTAGAGGAAAATGTATCCAACAACATTATAAAATAAGCAGACGACACAAAGTTGGGTGGACCATGTGATACTGAAGAAGAAATACTACCAATGCAGAAGGACATAACTAGCATTGCTTTATGGTCATCAAAATGGGGAATGAGACTAAATATACAAAAATGTTGCATCCTTCATTTAAGAAAAAAATCCTAGGCACAACAACATTCTCAATAATTTATTTATGTTTTTGGTAACCGAATGAGCAAATTGATCCAAAGGACCATTTTCAGTTGTGACCCGGGCCGTACAGTGACACAGACAATAGGTATAAGTTAGAATACAGTAGGTACATATAAACAGTGAGTACAGAGGTATCAGAAACAGTGATACATAAACATCATATCTTAAAATAGGGGTTAAGAACATAAAAAACAAGTTCATGACAAATAAAGTGATGCTTCTCTGCTTGCAGAGAACTAGGGCATACACTTACAGCAAATCAAAACATTATTCAGCCAATTCAAGGTTTACAATACAGTGCTTAAGAGATGACACTATAGCAAACAACATTTTCAGAGTGGAGTCAAACCATGTCAGTATGTTTATGTGGTAGCCAGTACTTGGGAAGTAAGGCAAATGGTACACTGGGCCCCTAAGGAAGATTTCTGATGAGGGGTTTCCAAGGGAGCAAGATCAGATGGCCTGAGACATGAGTCAATCTCTTAGCTTTGATTTAAAGGACTGATGAGAAGGTAACATATGGATAACATGTGGTATTCTGTTCCAGAGGAAGGGGGCAGAGACAGATAAAGCCTTGCTCCCCATGACATGGGGACTACCAGGGGGAATGGAAGAGACCCTGAGACATCGAGTTACCACCCTGTCAGTGAGAAGTAAGGATTACGAGGACTTATGTGAGTTCCTGAGAAAGGAGTCAACTAAACAGCCCATAACATATTCAAAATGGCCCTGCAGAGACAGCCAGCCTAAGGACTGATATAGAAAGCAGTGATGAGTGGAGGAAGGGACCTGAAGTGCAAAGCAACAGATTGAGTTGTATATGATATTTAGATGAGAAAAAAGTGAGGAGGACATGGAGGAGAACACTGGGGAGCAATAGTTAAGTAGGGGCAGTAGATTTTCCTGGACAATTGCAAAATGAACCTCTGGGGTCAGGAGGCAGTTAACATGATAGGCTGCCCCCAGCTTCCGGTGGACTCTCTTCATAGTGTTAGAAATGTGGTCTAGAGTCACTCCTAGGTATTTGAAGGATGAAACAGCATGAAGAGGTGGGCCTGTAGGGGTGACTATGTGTAACAAGGTTTTTTAATTTGGTGCGCTTTGCAATGTACTGCTTTGAGCCAAAGATCATGGGCTTCATTTTTTTCTCATTTACAAGAAGTTTTTTGGAGAGGAACAAATGCTGAGCTGATTCATAGTTTGTAGTGAGTGTAAAAGACATAGATTTGAGGAACTTGGCGCTATGGTAGATGACGAGGTCATCAGTGTAGAGGAGCGCATTACAGTTTATGCTTTCTGTGGGAAGATCATTTATGAACAGTATCGAGCCCCTGGGGACACCAGTAGGGACAGGTAATGCAGCAGCGGTATCTTTGCCTATCAGAACAGACTGGGATCTGTTAGTGAGGTGGCTGCTAAACCAAGTGGTGGCATCTGGGGAGACGCCTAAGTTTAGCAGAGTGGACTGGAGAAGGTGGTGGTCAACAAGGTCAAAGGCCTTTGATAGGTCCACAAACACCACACCTGTGGCCATACCCATGTCCATGTTTCTAAGGAGATGATTGGAGAAAAGGGCCAAGGACGAAGAGATGCTGTGCTGTTTGCAGAAGCCATGTTGGAGGGGGCTCAGGAGATTGTACTTATCTAGATGCTCAGATAGCTGATGGTGAATTATTTTTTCTAATAGTTTGCTTAGATTTTGGAGGAGGGAGAAATGTCTGTAGTTTTCCAGGGCAGCGGGATCACTGGATTTGAAAATAGGCACCACATGCACATGCTTCCATGAGTCAGGCATAGTAGATGATTATAATGATAACATACAAACAAAAGAAATTGAAAAAGACTTGGAGATACCTGTAGACAATAAATTTAATTTCAAACAACAACGAACTAATATTATTGCAATGACAAATAAAACAATTTATGCAAACAAAAGGAATATCAAAAACAGGTAATCTGAAGTCCTTCTTCCATTATATTAATCCTTGGTCAGACCACATATGGATTATGGTAGCCAGTTATGGAACCAGTACATAAAAAAAGAAATAGATAGGCTTGAAAAAGTCCAATGCAGATTTACGGAGTCAATATCCAGTTTAAAACACAGTGCATATGAAGAGAGGCAAGCCAAGTTAGGTCGACATAATCTTGAAACAAGAAGAACAAGGGGGGATATGTTATTTTATTAAGACATCATGTGCAACCTGGAAATGATGACGGAATTAAACATAGATTACAAACCCGACAGATTTGATGTATGAGGACACCCTCTACAAGTAATAACAACAACTTACAAAACCAGCAAAAGAAAATATTTCTATACAGTCAGACCGGCTAATCTATGGAATAGACTACCAATGGAAATAATCATAAGTAAAGACAAAAACTGCTTCAAAAGAAATCTAAATAAGTTTACAGCCAGTGGGGGTAACAGAAATTATTATTTAATGTCCTAACAGAGCAACTTCATAGGCTCACAACTCTTTTCTGCTCCTAGATTCCAAGGGAACTTTTCAACTGATTCTGAGAACTGTAGAGCTCCAGATTGTGCTTCTAGCCTTTGTGATGCACATGGAACTATTATGGTTCCCAGGGAAAGGCTGGGCACCAAGTAAGATCAGATTACAAGTTTGAAGTCAAATGTTCATCATCTTGCCTATCAGTTAATAATAAATCATTAATAAGACTGGGAGTGGTGTTAAGACATGCAAGTTATAATGTCAATTCTGCTTGAGCAACCATTCAAAGCCTGAGGAAAACCTCACTATAAGTTCTTCAGAACTTGAAGAATTTTGTATTGTAACACTGTATTCCCAACTTTTGTGGTATTGTGGTTCAGCTGTAACTATGCCATAGTGGTTTTTTTCTGCAATTGCTTTTCAGCATTTTTTTTTTAATATTCTATTTCTCCCCTGGGGACAACTGACAGGCAGCTTTGTTGCTCCCCTCGGAGGGTTCTCCTCCACCCATGGCTGCTTTGTTCTCTCCTGACTCCCTCCACCAGTGTGTCCCCAATGTGTTCCCCCCCCCCCATGGTGAAGCCAGGGAGGGAAGGGCTGTCCTCCCCTGCTGGTGCACACAAATCTGGTTGCCAGGATTTCAGCTGGGGTCTGGATCACGGTCCATGTTAATGGAGCATACCAGCATGTCCCCCACTTTCCTCTCTTCTGGTTGGTTCACTCCCAGTTGTTGGGGCGCACACATCAGTGTGCACACGTGGAGGCATGCACATGTTGCAGAGTCCCGCAGCACCCTCCATTCCTCTGGAGTCCCCAACCTATTCTGCCCTAAGGCCCCCACCTGGGGGTAATCATTCAGCAGAACTGCCAGGTCATCCTTCCCGGGAGAGGAGAGCTGTCCTCTGGATGCTTGATCTTCTCCCTCCCTTGCTGAGCCCCAGAGATCCGCTTGCACCATGAACACAGGTAGCCAGCATGGTGGGAGGTAAGGCACCAATGCCTCAGCCCTCCACACCACTGGGTTGTGGCATGTAAGAGACAAACAAATAGGATCCAGTGCACAACCACCCCCCAACATGGCAAATCTGAGACATTAAACATATTAACTGCCTGAATTGGCTTTTCTTACTTTACACTCCATGAAAAAGGGGGTTCTCTTAGTTATCAGATTGAAATTCCAATGTGAGCAAGCTAAGCCACGAATCGTCAAGGTGTGACCCCAAGGTTTGGTCCCTACTTCCCCAGCTCTGAAATGCCAGCAGTGGTTTACCTTAAATAGAGTGCATTGCCTAATTGGCTCCATTATAATAAAGTGCTTCCACCCAGGAAATTTCACAGGTGATCAAAGGGAGCATGCTAAAAAGAGAACCACAACTCCCAAAACTCTAAACACATTCCAAAACAAGCATGCTCTAACCTTTGCATTACTCACAAAATATAGTTCACATTTCTACATGCTACTGGTTTGTGGTATGTAACAGACAAGCAGACAGGATCCTCCTGCTGTCTAATATTAATAATCTTCATATTCCCAATTTGGCCCGGCAATGGATAAAAAATAGAATTAGTAAGTGTAGACACAATGTAGATGGATTTTAATTTATGATATAATAAAGCATTTACAGTAGCTAATAAGTGTGGCTACAGTACTTTAATAATTTTACATGTGTAAAACACAGTACTGCATCAATGTAGCAGTGTTGTTTTATAGTTCTCTATAATGGCGATATTGCTAACCATGCCTTGCATGACAGAAAGTACATTATAAACAAAGAAAGCATTATTTTTATTCTATCTTACTGGAGTGGGCTGCTCCATGTCCGACACCCAACCCTACAGGTCACGATAGATGCAGCTGTCATGGGTTAAATCCCTTCAGGATTGTGTGGAGCCAGCCTTGTGTCATGGAGTCAGGAGGCCCAATATTCATATATGTGCAAAGCATAGCTCCAATGTTTGTGCTGTGCTTTGTTATTGCTCAGGGGTCCCAGGATGCTATATTCAATCAGGCACTACCTGACTGAATATTTTGTTTTATTTTTCAGTTTGAATACTGGGTAAACCAATTGAGTCCTTCAACCTGTTTTTCAGGGGTGACCAGGGATTAATTACATATATAATATACCAAACAGTAGATGACATACATTAGGTGGAAGGAATGAACAGGAGAAATTACACAAGCAATACTGAAAATGTTTGAAGCTCCGTAAAGGAAAAGTAAACAATCAAGTTCAGTAACCATACCTTGAAACAAAACAGACTAGCAACATTATTAGGGACAACGAGTTGTGGATCACTTGTCACAAACATTAAATGAACATATCATAAAATCAGTTATGCTTACTGCTACAGAACAAGGGAAAATGAGAATCTAGGACAGAATAAACAAGGAATGCTGATTATACTAGGACTGTAATACAGTGCTAACATGTACAAATGGTATGGACCAGAGAATGTATTTTAATCTTTTCTTAAAGACTGCATATGTGGGGTTTTCAAGGAACTCAGGGGCTAGGGAGTTCCACAAATGTGGAGTGGCATTGCTAAATGACCTTTTTCCAGATGCATACTGTACTTTAGGTATATCAAGCAAAGTTAGGGCTGCAGACCTAAGGAGGTGAGTATACAGCGTTCACTGAATGATACTGGTTAGTCTGGGCAGAGACTGGGGTTGAAGTAACTTATAAGTAAGGCAATATAGGGGATACCACATTCTTTTTTCAAAGAGAGGTCTGTCCAGGGAAGCAAATACTCCACAGTGATGGGCTCTGGAATGGGCACCAGCAGCTAAGCACCCAGCCCTGTGGTATGACAGTCTTAGTCTCGAAAGGGTCGAGTCACGAGCAGCCTGTAACACATAGTGTCATATGTGAGAATGGTCTATAGGACCATGTGCTGTAGGCACAGCCCTAAGTCAGGTAGTGCTGTCCCAACATGGATCCCGAAGTTAGATTCAGGAGATGATAGCACTGGTGCTCTATAAGCAGTTTTCAAAGGTACCCATGCAAATCAGCCCATAGTGCATGCAAGGTGCTAAGGGACCATTTGCATGCCCATTATGGGCCCATTTGCATGGGTAGTGGAGGCAGGGACCACAGTACTGCCCCCATCACCATCCATGCTAGCTAAGCTTTCCCTGGTGCTATTGGTACCCTCTCCGATCCCCAGACTAGTTGTCAAAATTAACATCCCTGATGCCATTGTACACCTCCCTCCAATCCACAGCCCCATAGTCATAATTAACATCCTTGGTGCCAGTGGTCCACCACCCTTTCTTGTATCACCAGCCCTATTGTAAAAATACAAGTCGTTAGTTCTAGTGGTCCCCCTCCCTCCAATGGTTAGACCGGAAGTGACTTATTCAATTCCCTGTGGTAGTGGTTCCTCCCACACTTCGTTCACCAACTCTGAAGTGATTGATTCAATCCCTGCTGCTAGTGGTTAATTGAACCCTATGATCGACAGCCCTGAAGTGACTCATTCAATCTCTGATGGTAGTGGTTCCTTCCATGCTCCAATCACCAGCCCTGAAGTGACAGATTCAATTCCTGGTGATAATTGTTCCCCCTACCTTCCAGTCACCAGCCTCAAAGTGACATATATAAGCCTTGGTGGTAATGATGTCCCCCCTCTGATCACTGACCTGGAATTAAAACAAAAAAAGCTCCCTGGCATCCTGCGCCCCCCCCCCGTGGCATCAGGCACCCCACCACTCACTGTAACCTTAGTGGTGGTGCCACTGGTGCATACGATGACCAGCACAGCCCTCTTCACATCTCCTTGGCTGTCCATATTATGCCCTGGCAGGCAGCACATCTCTTATTTATAGGACAGGGCACATCTATTTTATTGTTGTCACCACCCCAAACAAAACACCACCACACACAAGAAGACAACATACTGCGCACACTGTTTCAATTCCTATATTACAACATTGTTTATTCAATTAGTACTTCCCTGTGGCTATTCAAAACTCCCAGTGCATACTGAAAGGTCTTAACACCTATAGCATCTGGCATGCCATCCCCCTATAGTTTTCTAACACAGTCTGAACATGTTCTTCAGAAGTTAAAACATGGGATTCCAGTGATACCCCACCACCCCAGCCAAGATTAGAAAACCTGAAATCATACCTCTGGATGCTGGTTGGATAGGTATTATATTACAGTATGACACCATAATGATGTGTGATACAAAAAAGCAAAGTCAAAACAAAATTTAATGTAAGAGTTTCATGTAAATAACATTACACAAAAAAATATATTTTATGTATTTGGTAGATTTCCAGTCCTTCTTGGGTTTCTCAAATATTCATTTATTCTGTCCCTTATTAATTTTATGTGACTACTACCAACCTCCAAATGCCTCCTAACAAACTGTAGCACTGCATGGTGTATGGCACTCAGTATGGACCTCTTTCCCCTGCTCCCTACCCAATTTATGTATGTTCCCCAGGAGAGATACAAATACTGAGGTGACAGTCTCTGAAAATAACAGAGCAGTCAGATGCTCTGGCCAGCCACTGGCCACTGTCACTAGTTCTAGCTCTCTTCCTTTGCTCATGAGCACAAACATCATTTTATGGGGAGAATGTGTCACAGTAATATTACTGTTACATAGAAACATAGAATATGATGGCAGATAACGACCGCTTGGCCCACCTAGTCTGCCCATTTCCCTACCTAATGAATAAGCTTCAGATCCTAGTTAACCAACAGCCTACTTCCTCCTACCCCCCACTAGAAATACCTTATGTCTGTCCCATGCATTCATGAATTCCCCCACTGTTTTTGACTCTATGACCTCCTCAGGAAGGCTGTTCCATGTATCCACAACCCTCTCTGTGAAGAAATACTTCCTCACATTACCTCTGATCCGTTCCTCCTCTATCTTCAAATTGTGTCCCTTGTTTTTGCACATCTCTTTTTCTGAAAGATGCCACCCTCTTGGACTTTGTTGATTCCCTTGAGGTATTTGAAAGTTTCTATCATGTCCCCTCTCCTTCTTTCCTCAAGTAGGAGGAGGAACAAAAGGCACAAGTGGGGAGCTGTTAGAGCATATTACTGTTGTGCCATCAGTGCTCCAAGGTAGCATGTCAAAACAGCGACTGTGGAACAGTGACCCATGAAGGGGGCGACAGAACCACAGCACCGACACATTTGGGTGACTGCTGATTCTCCCTATCCCGAGGTATGCCCCCCGAGTTAGTATATTAAATAAAGGGGTTAGAGTGGGGGAAAAGGACTTTGTTCCAAGTCATCATGCTGTGGGATTTGTGCCCTCTTCATGGGTTGCCATTCCACGGTTGCTGTTATCACATGGAAATGTGTTCCAGCTGCTTAGAATTTGCCCATCAGATGCCAGAAGCTGTATGAATAAAACTGCTGATGATTAGCCACACAGATGTGAAAACACTAGACTGTGCATGCCACTGTGCAACTGTAACAAGTAGAGCATGAGATCCATCTTTCTCTTGAGGCATAGTACCCTCTCAGCTATGTTATGCAGTTCAGATCTGAATATTGGCATTAGTTCCTCCTGTGCTAGTTCAGACACAACTGGAATTTCCTTTTAGTCCTCCTCAATTTGCTCGATTTACTCACACAGTTGTATTCATGTTTCTGTCTGGATAAGCTGGTTTCCTGCTTGATCCTCTTGGAAACATAAAAAAAATAGCAGCCCCAATTTTCAGAGCTGCGTTTGGCACTGGCACATGTGGTGGCACAGTGCAACTGAGTTGCACTGGAGCAACCCAGGGATATATTCAAAAGAAATGAGCAATGGCACATCTCCTCCGAATAACAGGCAGTGCACACTGTGCAAATAGGATGCGCTGGCACAACTCCCCTAGACAGGGCTGAATACCAGGAATGGGAACTGCGGCAGTGCAACAGAGTTATGCTGTGTGCAAATTCCAAATATTCAGCCAGCAGTATGCAAATGGGGCCATAATGTGTGCAAGTTGCAAATGGGGCCATTTGCATGTCATTATGGCTCCATTTGCATATGCTGTATAGGGCAGGCCAGTGCCATGCACCTGGTACCCTACGCAGCATGCAAGGCCCCCAGAGGATGTCTAGTGGTAACCCCCCCATAGCCACGTGTGCCAGATATAAATGTATTACAATCCCTGGCTGTCCAGTAGTACCCCCCTCCCTCCCAATGATCCAATGGCCATTGAATACATAAGTAATCCCCCTGGTAGCCTAGTGGCACCCCCCCATCCTGTTCGTTGCTGTGACATCCGTAAAATAATCCTTACTAATACCTGGTAGTCTAGTGGTACCCCCACCCTGCCCATATCCCTGATCACCAGTATGAGCTCTGTACATATTTCCCTGTTGATCCATTGGCACCCCCACCACCCCATCCACACAGGACCACCACCCACCCAGCACCCCGCCATCATCAATGGGTAGCTGCAATCCTGCCCGTGTACCACCTGGCTGCCTGCCAAATGACAGCTTACAGTAGCAGCTGTGAGCTCATTGGTCCACACTGTTGACCAATTGGCTTGCAGTGCATACTGTAATAGTCATTCACAAATATATGAATGACTGACATCAGTCACATATTTGTGAATGACTATTATAATATGCACTGCAAGTCCATTGGTCCACAGTGTGGACCATTGGGCTTACAGCTGCTACAGTAAGCCATTTGCTGTTTTAAGTTACTGTTATACTGTTATACTGTGTATTCTCATTTGTCTTACTGTGACAAGGTACCTTTGTAAATGAGCCTATGGCTCAAAGGTTTTCCAAACTGCTGTCTAAATAAAATAAAATAAAATAAAAATAAATAAATTCGGCATGCAGCTGGGCGGTATGAGGGCGGGATTGCAGCTGCTCGCTGATGACGGTGGGGTGCATGGTGGGTGGGGGTCCTGTGTGTGGGGGGTGCCACTGGATCACCAGGGAAATAAGTAAAGAGCTCATATTGGTGATTGGGATATGGTTGGGGTGGGGGTTACCACTAGCCTACCAGGGAATAGTAAGGATTATTTTACAGACGTCACAGCTATGGGTGGGGTAGGGGGTGCCACTAGACTACCAGTGAGTGATTACATATGTATTCAATGGCAATTGGAGCATCAGGAGGGAGGGGGGCACTATTGGACTGCAAGGGATTCTACTTCAGTTATGTTTGGCAATTGCCCCTATGGTGAGGAAGGGGGTACCACTAGACTATCAGGGAAGATTTACAGGTTATTTTACAGCTATCACTGCTACAGGAGGGAGGGGTGCTACTAGACTCCCAGGGATTCTGTGGGTGCTTGTGGACAGTGTTCTGGGGGGGAGTCACCCATGGCTGGCAGCTGTGGTGTTGCGCCCTGCACTACAGCGGCCTGCTTTTGGGTGGTTCCCATTTGAGCCTTCTTTCTTGGCCTCAACTCTGTGCTCCAGTTTGCAGCACATCTCAGGGTTGTGCCAGCATATACGCTGCACATCCTGGGATGAATATTGGGATGTGCCACATATGTATGGGCATGCCCCCTGGAGATGTGCTGCATACATTATACTTGTGCCCTGGTGCATCAGGACTTGCCCTGCACAAGTCCCTGTTTTGAATATTGCCCCTGGGCCACATTTCTGGGGTTGTGCTGGTGCAACTCAGTTGTGCCAGGTGCAACCCCTTTGAATATATGGGCCAGAATGTATTGGCAGAAAAGGACTGGTGTGCCCATACACTCTGCCCTTGTTTCCCTTGCCTATTACCACACCATGGACTCTATTTGGTCAGAGTTGTCCCACATTCCTCCCTTATCTCTATTTGTTTTACCCATCTTCCTATCCCATGCATGTTTGAAGCTCCCTACTGTCTTCAGTCCCACCACCTCTTCTGGCAGGCTGTTCCAGTCATCAACCACCTTTCAGTAAAGAAGTATTTCCTCATATCCCTCTTAACATAGGCACCCACAGAATCCCTGGGAGTTTAGTGGCACCCCTCCCTCCCTCCCTGTAGCAGTGATCACTGTAAAATAACCAGTAAATTTTCCCTGACAATACGGAGAAGCACAGGGGTAAATGGAAAAAGTGACAAATGCAGTAAGGACAGGGATGGGGCAAAAAGGGGTAAGGCCATCAAGAAATGGAGGGTAATGATTACCAATGCCCATAGTCTGGGCAGCAAGTTCCCTGAACTGGTGGCCTTGATGGAAGAGGGATGCCTAGATATTATAGCAGTCACATAAACATGGTACACAGAGAACCATGACTGGGATGTTAACATACCAGGTACACAACCTACAGGAGAGACAGGGAGGGCAGAAGAGTGGGGGAGTAGCTCTCTATGTAAGGGAAGGGATAAAAGCAACTGAACAAAAGAGTAAACAGGGAGGAGAGGAGGCACTGTGGGTCACCTTAGAGGCTGGAAATGGCACCGCAATCCACACAGGGGTTGTATACAGACCCCCATGTCATGGGGAGGGAATGGACAAGGATATGATAGAAGGCATACTTAGTATGGCAGAGAAAGGGGAGATACTGTTGATGGGTACCTTAACATGCCAGATGTTAACTGGAGCACCTTTGCTGCAGCCACATCCAAAAACAGGGCTATTCTTGATGCCCTTCAGGTGGCATGCCTCAGACAGCTAGTTTTGGAACCTTCTCATGAGGGAGCAATCTTAGACCTCATACTCTCAAATGGGGACAGGGACAGGATCTCAGATCTAGAAGTGGGTAGCCATTTGGGAACAAGTGACCACCAAACAGTATGGTTCACGATAAACTCAGCTACAGAGTCAAGCCATACAAAAGTGAAGGTTCTTGACTTTAGGAGGGCTGACTTTGGCAAGATGGGAGAGTGCCTTAGAAAAGCACTAGCAAACAGGCTAGAAGGAGGGGTGGAGCAACAATGGGGAAATATCAAAACTGCCATCACAGAGGCAGCAAGCCTTTGTGTGAAGCAAATAAATGAAACAAAATGAAAGAAAAAGCCATTATGGTTCTCAAAAGAAGTGGCGGTGAATGTTAGGGAGAAAAAGATAGCATTTAGGAAGTATAAGGAAACAAAGAAGGAGCAGGACAGAGAACTGTACCAGTTAAGGCAGAAGGAAGCAGGAAGGGTAGTCAGAATAGTAAAGGCACAAACTGAGGAAAAGATAGCCAACTCGGTTAAGAAGGGGGATTAAACCTTTTATAGATATATCAGGAAGTGTAGAAAGACAAAGGAGGGATAGTGAGGCTGAATAGAATGGATGGTGGTGGGCAGAGACTGACAGTGAAAAAGCAGGGATACTGAATGAATACTTCTGTTCAGTATTCACAAAAGAGGAAGTGGGGGAGGTGCCTAATCCAATTAACAGAAGCACTCTGGAGAGGGGGTCGATCCCAGTCCTTTCACAGAAGAAAGGGTTCTAAAAGAACTTTTAAAACTGAAGGTGGACAAAGCAGTGGGGCCAGATGGAATTCACCCCAGAATTCTAAAAGAATTAAACAGAGAACTAGTGACACCACTGACTACCCTTTATAACAAATCATGGGAGGATGGTGGTACCTGAGGACTGGAAGAAGGCTGATGTGATTCCTCTTCACAAAAGTGGAGCAAGACAGAGGCAGGAAACTACAGACCTGCCAGTTTGACCTCTGTGGTAGGGAAAGTGATGGAATCACTTCTGAAGGAAAGAATTGTTGAGTACCTAGAGGCCAGTGGGGCACAGGACCCAAGGCAGCATGGGTTCACAGCGGGAAGGTCATGTCAGACAAATCTAATAGATTTCTTTGATTGGGTGACCAAAGTAGTAGACCAGGGAGGGGCTGTGGACATGGCCTACCTAGACTTTAGCAAGGCATTTGACACAGTTCCACACAAAAGATTAGTAGTCAAATTAACCAGCCTTGGAGTGGGTCCCAGGGTGATAGCCTGAGTAAAACATTGGCTGAACAACAGGACACAAAAGGTAATTGTAAATGGAGTCCACTCTGAAGAAAGAGGGGTTACTAGTGGGGTACCGCAGGGTTCAGTACTGGGTCCATTCCTTTTAATGTCTTTATAAGGACATTGGCAGAGGGACTGAAGGAAAAGTATGCCCTTTGCAGATGACACAAAGATCTGCAACAGGGCTGATACACAAGGAGGCGTGGAAAGGATGAGAAGGGACTTGGCAAGGTTGAAGGAATGGTCAGAAGTATGGCAGCTTGGATTCAATGCAAAGAAGTGCAAAGCAATGCACCTGGGAAACAAAAACCCTGGGGAAGATTACACAATGGGGGGAGGTAGTAACAACAGCAAAAATTGAAAGGGACCTGGGGGTAATCATAGCAGATGACCTTAAGGTTGGCAAGCAATGTGAGAAGGCGGTAGGGAGGGCTGGGGGGATACTGGGATGTATAGGGAGAGGCATCACCAACAGAAAACAGAAAGTTGTTATCCCCCTGTACAGACAGTTGGTGAGACCACATCAGGAGTACTACGTCCAGTTCTGGAGACCCCATTTCCGCAAGGACATAGACAGGATGGAGGCAGTTCAGAGGAGGGCAACTAAAATGGTGCAGGGTCTGCAAGAGAAGCCATATAAGGAGAGGCTAAAGGAGCTTAATATGTGTACCCTTGAGGAAAGGAGGGAGAGGGGGGGACATGATAGAAACGTTTAAGTTCCTCAGTGGAATCAACAAAGTCCAAGAGGGTAGCATCTTTCAGAAAAAGAGATGGGCAAGAACAAGGGGACACAATTTGAAGATAGAGGGGGGGACAGCTCAGGGGCAATGCGAGGAAGTATTTTTTCACAGAGAGGGTGGTGGACGCATTGAACAGCTTTCCTGAGGGGGTTGTGGGGTCTAAAACTGTGGGAGATTTTAAGAATGCATGGGACAGACATAAGGCAATTTTTTTGGGGGGGGTAGGAAGAAATAGGCTGTTGGTTAAGTAGGATCTAAAGCTTATCCTCTAGATAGGGAAATGGGCAGACTAGGTGGGCCAAGCAGTCCTTATCTGCCATCAAAGTCTATGTTTCTATGTTTCTATGTAACATCTCCCCTCTCTTCAAGCTTCATAGCATATTCTTATGTTATGGTTCTCCTCCTCCTCCTCCTCCTGTGAAAGAGATTCCACTCCTTCAACTTGTTCACATCGTTGAGGTACTTACAAGTCTCAATCATGTTCCCTCTTGCTCTTCACTCCTTTAGGGAGTACATGATGAGCACCTAGAGACTCTCACTTGCATTTTGTTGCTGTTACCTTTGTAAATGAAAGCAACATTCATTTTGGGTGCAACCATTCTCATTGTGGATGCAGTTTCACCATTTTGGATGTAATGTAAGTTTATGTCCATTTCTAAGCATTGTGCCAGGAACTGAAATTGTGACTAGACATGGCAGCTGGAAAACAACCTATGCAGAGCAGATCAATGAAGAAAAAATCTGAGACAACAGAATAGCTGCCTGCCAGTCCGGTGGTGCTGAGTGCTAGGGCGCTGGATGCCTAGCCTCGCGTCATGCTGGTGACCTGGGTTCGGGAATGAGCCTGTGCCATCGGAGGTCGGCAACAGAGGGGAAAGGTGGAGCTAGTTGGAGCTGCTGACAGGCACGTTTTCCTCTCCGGGGAGGTGGGATGGCTGCTCTCTGCTGATGGCTGCCACCTGGTGGAGGCTGGGGACAGCACGGGCCAAGAGAGGAGCCAGGCACTAAGCTAATGGGGTGGGAGGAAAGGGGCTGTTACTGGGGCCGTGGGATTGATGCATGCCTCCACACACACCTGTACCCACTCCCAGGGCCCTTGGGAGAAAATGGTGGGGAAAACATCTCCGGGCAGCAGGATGGTGACCGACTCTCCCCAGGCACTGCTCCCGGACTGGGCATAAGGTAAGCCCTGGTAATTCTGGGGGACGGGGCTGGGGGGGTCGGTCTGATGGGGGCTAGCCAAGGTGGAAGGTGAGAAAAAATGTTACATGATAAAAGAGACAACAGAATAGCTGTGATTCTTCTGAAGCTGGATTATAATTTGAAAAATTATCAGGACAGAAGAAAAGTTATGAAAGGTAAAGGTAAATTAAGAAATGTTTTCATCAGCAAGAGTTAAACCATAAAATCAATGAGCAAAGCTACACTGCTAATTATCCAACTGAAATTTGTACATATTTGTAACCTGTTAAACTAAGAGGAGCAGCATCAATGCTATTTTGCTTATACCTCTTGAGAGAGTGCCTAATAAGTTGAATGATATAAGATACTGTAACAAGATCTGATAAAATAGATACTGCATAAAAATCTCACAAATTCTAGATATCTCATTCTGTGAAAAACTTCACATGCCAGATGTTAACTAAAGTCTTGAACCATTTGAATACAGAGAGGTGCTAAGACAAATATTTTATATTATTGACAAACCCAGCACGGGGGGAGGGGATTTGGAAGCAACCTTTGAGCATGGGATCTTTTACAAAGGTTCCACATCATATAACATAATCACAAACACAAGTCATATTCAAACACAAATCAAATACATAGTAATGCAGGATTTACATTTGATACACCAGAACTAAACAGCTGACCATCTTCAAGTGGCAGAGGGAGCCAGAAACTGGGCAAGTTCAGGGAGACAACACCATTCTGCTAGTCTCAAACAGGTGTCAGAGGGGGCAGAGCACAGTAGAATTCAGGAAGAGCCCCCTCCATGTGAAGGAGTGGTATGTTAGGGGTGGGTGTGGAGTGACCTTGAGCTAAGAGGCCTTGTCAGGTAGCGGGTTAGGCAGGAGGAGCTAGGGGGACAGGAAGGGAAGGGAAGGGAAGGAGATATAGGAAAAAAGGAAAGAGAGGTGTACCCAAATTCTGGAACAAATTGTATATGATTGAACAAAGGGAAAATTAGAGTATGAACTTTGGGCCCAGTGGAAGTAACGTACAGCTTAGGTATATACTGTACTGTCCTGTTTCCTGTGGTGTTGGTGTTTTCCAGTTAAGAATGCAAGTTTAATGCATGAAAGAAAAAAACATTTTGACAGACAGAGTAGATGATCCAGATGGGGTGGGCAGAATGAGACGAGATCTGGATAAACTAGCAAAATGGTCGGAAGTAACAACTGGGGTTTAACGCAAAGAAGTGCAAGATCATGCACATAGGGAAGAGAAACCCTGAAGCCACCTATAGGCTGGGAGGCGAGTTGCTGGCAGTCACAAGGGAAGAAAGAGACTTGGGCGTCATCATCACTGATGACCTGAAATCATCCAAACAGACCACTAAAGCAGTAGGTAAGGCTAGAGAGGTGTTGGGGTGTATTAGTAGGGGTATCACAAGTCGGAAGAGGGAGGTAATCATCCCTCTTTACAAGACACTGATTAGGCCCCATCTGGAGTACTGCATGCAGTACTGGAGGCTACACCTTCACAAGGACATTAACCAAATTAAGACAGTCCAGAGAAGGACAACCAAAATGGTGCAGGGACTGCGTCAGAAAACATATGAGGACAGATTAACTGAACTCATTATGTATACCCTAGAGCAAAGGAGAGAGAGAGGTAATATGATTGAAACATTCAAACACCCTAAGGACATTAACAAGGTGAAAGAGTGTAACATGTTTCAGTTTAAGAAAAAAGGCAGGACAAGAGGACACAGCATGAGATAAGAGGGAGGCCGATTAAGGGGTAATGTGAGGTAGTACTTTTTCATAGAAAGGGTGGTGGATTCATGGAATGGCCTACCTCAGGAAGTGGTGGATATGAATAAAGTGTAGGGCTTCAGACAGGCATGGGATAGGCATAAGAGAACAATACAGATGAGTGTGAATAGATAGACAATTGACAGAGCAAAGGCCAATGGCACATTCATAAGGTAGAAAAAGAAATGGGAAGACTGGATGGGCCTTGCAGCTCTTATCTGCCATCAACTTCTATGTTTCTGTGTTTCTATAAATACAGTAGAAACTTATAATGAAGAACTAGACAAGTTTGATTGAGTAATGACAGTAAATGAGACATGCTGATATAACAGAGGTAACAGAAATGAGAAATTACAGAATAATAATATTACAGTTAATATAATAAAGCAGTTATGTATGTTCTGGACAATGATGTTGAATTAAAGTATGTAATATATGTCTTGAAGTCTTCACAATAAAAAAGTTAAAAAAGAGAAAGTGGAGTGGGGGTAGGGGTGAGGGAATGACATGGGGTGGAAACAGGCAACTGAGAAATGATAGTGGTTATGGTGGTTGTGTGAAGTTATGAAGCAAGAATACATAGGTAAGTTAGAATTCAATAATTAAAATAGGCAAAGTAATGAAAAAGCAATGACAAAGTGGATAAAAAGTGGATAAACTCAAGTATGCCCAAAAAGTGATAATTGCTAAATACTCTGATGCAAGAAGTAGTATTTCAACTTTGATATCTATCTTCCCTCACAGAAATGAATGAAATTCAGGAGGTTGAACCTTAGAAGGACATGTGTAATTAGCAACTAAAGAAATTGCAAATGATTAATTACAAATGAGCATATGCAAAAGGCGCAATTCGTCATAGCAAGTATAATCTAGGATGTAACTCGAAGAAAAACTTAACAGTATTATATACATGTAGAAACGTTCTACACATACCAATTATGAATAAAGTACGATATGATAAGGACCCTTATCATTTAATATTGATACATATTACAACAAACTCTAGCCAGCCGATATGGCTGCAGCCGAGCTATGGGAGGTCCTGCTTGGCCCATTTAGGTCAAAGTCAAGCTGGCCTGAAGTCCCCTGCTTGATGCTGCTCTAGTTCCATTCAGCCCCAGATAACATTCATCCTTCCAAAGAGGGTCTGGAGGAGCAGAAACGTGAAACCACTTGCAGCAGTACCAAGAATATACGAGCTGGCAGTCAGCACATGCGAGGTGGAATGCATCCATTTTCTCGCCATGATTGCAGCACATCAGGAGTTCCGCTGGTGCTCCCAGACACAGAGATCAGTTAATTGGGGATCTGGAGACATGATGGCTGCAGTGAAGAAGCTGAGAAAGTATTTGTTTAAAGAGCACCAATGAGCAGAAGGCAGGCGGGGCAATTAATATTCATGAGCAGGTCATTATTATGTATAAATTCAGTCCCATAGCATTCACTGATGCTCTTTAAATAAATTCCTTTGCAGCTTCTTCACCACAGCCCTCGTGTGTCTGGACCCAAACTAAGTGATCTTGTGGGCATCACTAGGGGAGCTCCTGATGTGCTACTATTATGGGTAAAAATATGGATACGTGCTAGCACGCATGTGGGACCACCTGCTTGGGTACATTCTTGATGCAGTTGCAAGCAGTTCCGTGTCTCTGCTCTGGGTGTAGCCAGAAATTTTAAACTTGTACTCGAAACTGAAGGCTCTTTTGCCCCCCCCACATCATGTAAACAAACCAAAATGGTGCCACAGTATACAAACAATAGGCCCACCATTCATTTCAGTCAAATATGCATTCAGTCGATAATCCCAAAAGAGTAATATTTTAATAGATTTACAACATTTTATTTTATCCTAACACACACAGAAGTCAGCTGGTTTTTAGTTACAATGCGTAGGAAACATTGTGATAAGCCTCTGTACCACATCAAGGTAGCCAGCCTGACAGAGGTCCATTCACACCAGCACTCATGTAAGCATACTAAGTTCTAGCCCAGAGAGATAGGCTGCTGCTGCCAATCAGGCATATCTCTCAACCTCTTGCCTCAAAAATCAGGGTACAAAAGACCCCGAATCCAGGACACTTCTTAACTAGTATTGACACTGAAAGCTGGCAGAATAAGGGGATCAGTGAAGAATGCATTTTCTGAAGAAAAACTAGGCCTGGGCGAAATTTGTATATTTCGCTTCTGTGGAATTTCTGCAAAATTGCGCAGTTTCTGTGGAATTACACCTTATTTTCACCTCCGACGGATTTTGCAATTTTTGAGGAATTTATCCAACTGCGGAATTATTATTAGTACTGCGGATTTCACCATTTCTGCAGCATTTCTCCCAAAACTGGGGAATTATTACTAGTACTTCGTAAAATCTGTATAGAATTGCGGAACTCGCAGTTATTGACATAATACGCATTTTCATCATGAAATTGCGGAATAACATTCAGCAGGCTTTTTGGTCATGTGATTCTGTTAATTTTGGTGGGAAATGAATTATAAAAGTCATTCTTTCTACTGTGACTGTCAGTTAAATGTATTAATTTTTGTGGTGTTAAGTAAGACTGCCTATTCAATACTATAGTTGTTTCCAAACCTTCTTATTTTAAAAATTTCATCACAAATATTCCATAGTTTATGTCAAAAATCCACAGATCATAAAAATATTCCACAGAACAACCTTCCAAAAAATCTGCAGTTCCTTGATTGGCTGATTTAGGTTCCATGAGGCATTTTTTTTGCTGTCAAAGGTCCATGTTACTGGGCCGGCCCGGTGACGTTGAGGGCTGAGGCGCTGGATGCCTTACTTCACTTCACACCGGTGACCTATGTTCAGGAGTGAGCATGGGTTGCTGGGGGTCAGCCGGGGAAGAGAAGGATCAAGTGCCCAACAGCAGCTCTCCTTCCCTGGGGGGGATTACTGCACACTCCTCCGCAACACCACCACCTAGGGGAGCTTGGGTGGATGGTGTGGTTGATGAGAGCAACAGCAGCATTGGGTAGAAGTAGGCTGGGATGGAGCAGGAGGTGTGGGCTCATTGGCCCCATTGCATGCTGACTTCAGGGGAAGGACTTAAAAAACAGGAGGAAACATCCCTCGCTCTCTCCGAGGTGATGACACCTCACGCTGCATTTATGGACAGCTGTGGCAGACACCGCTGTGCTGGGACCATGACAAAGAGAATGATTTAATTGGAGGAGGAATCGGGGGGGTCCCTCCTCACCTGCCCTGGGGGCTACCGGGTACCTAGGATTAGTGGAAACATGCACTCTAGGGGCAGATTGTGACCAGATCGGGATGCAGTGGCGGGGATGTCTGAGAGGGTGGAGAGAGGAGGTCAGTAGGAGTATATAATAGGGTTAAAAAAAGGTCCATGTTACTATAACAACCACCCTCCCCCTCTGAGTTTAGTGTCTGCTGATCCTTGCTTTCTGTGCAGTTCTTTAGAGTTTGGTGAAGTGGAAAGTTCTGCTGCTTTGTGTGTCTGCATTTTTTGCATTCAACTGTAGAAAAAACCCTTACATCTCAATCTGATTGAAATAGCTGTAGATCATTTTGTAGTTGGAACATCCTTAAGCAATCTGATACTATATATGAAACTTGATTAACTGTTTAAATAGTTAGGTAACAGGGCAGAACATTGTGTGTGTGTGTGTGTCTGCAGTTTAAACTACTTTTAGTCGTAAACAGCGGCTTAGTATTTTTTCACTTGAAACTAAAAGCAATACTGTGAGAGGCTGTTCTTATTGTTCCTTAACAGTATTGCATTGTATCTGACTGATCTGATTTTGTAATATACACTGTTGGTATAGATATTATTTGATTGATTGTTTTTGTGCACCAGTTAAGATTTGAGTGAAAAAATGGTTGGATAGAAGTCAGGGTCAGGTACTAGCGTTAGAGTGCGTGGTGGACATGGACGTGGTAGTTCAGTGGCTCTTTCGAGTGTTAACTCCCCTCCTGAAGCTCCAGCTGCAATGTCTCATGAAATGAATATTGAATTTGATGGTGCTGCAGGTCCTTCCAGCAGCGATAGTACTGTAGGTCCTGTGTTTGGCAGTAGGGTGGGTGCTGGTAGTATCAGCAGTACTGTGGGTCCTATGGTTGGCAGTAAAGAGGGCACAGGTAGTAGCAGCAGCACTGCAGGTCCTGTTGTTGGCAGTAGAGCGGTTACAGGTAGTAGCAGCAGGTTAGTCAGTGGCACAAAAGTGGCCCCAATAGGACTGTGTTCTTCTGGTAGTGCAGTAAGTAAGGGTCAAATTGGAATTGATTACTTTTTCCGTAATGCAGGCAATAGCACAATAGTGTGAGCAACAAAATTATTAATTTTACTGAGAATGCAGCAGGCAAATTCAATGTTGGGGGAGAGAAACTGAAAACTGCAGCTGATGTTGCTGAATTAATGCTTGATTCACAGGAGGATTCCCAGCCTGAAAATCCAGATTTGCTTTCATCTGTGATGGATTCACAAATTTCACAGTGTAGCAGTTTTTAATGTGATATTGGGGATGATGGTGCCATAGTAAAGGTGGTCAGTAAAACTATTGGTTGTGGTGAAAGTAAATCTGCCGGTTCTATTGATAATGATGTTTTGATGGTGGTAAATGAGAAACGGGCTGATATTGTAGCAGACATTAGTGGTGTCAGTGATACTGATAGTGTTAGTGTATGTGATTTTCAGAATGTTCAAGATGATCCTGTAATAGATCCTGATTACCAACCTCCCTATGTCCCTGTTAACAATTCAAGTACCTTTCCTCAGAATGTAAATGTAAAAGTGTCATCACAAGCACCTAATGAAACATTAGTGACTGTTAACAATAACATGCAATCTCCAATGCCTATTCATGTCACTACAAGTAATATCAAGCAGTGGAAGCGCTCGCATGAGCCTGTCATAGATGAGTCACAGCGGCAGATCACAGTCAGCAGTAAGGCTGAGAGTGTCTCCCTTCTAAAAAGCAGTGTAGAGTGGTCACATTTCTAGTGTGGGACTTTTTTGTATTGAAAGATAATGATGACAGTACAGCAATTTGCCAAATATGCCAAAGTAAAGTGAGTCGTGGCAAGGCAGGGTCAGATTTAGGCACAAATGGGATGCACTCACATCTCCAAACCAAACACACCGTTCACTGGCAGCAGCATTAACGTCCGGCTTCCCAGGTAGAAAACAATGACTCTGTTCCTCTACAGAGCTACTTATTGGACCCTGTTAACAGTGAGAGTAGTGTTATTCCACCACCAATAGCATCCACCCCAAAGCGTTCTGTATCTTTAGTTCTAGGTAAATCGTCATCCTGTACCTCATCCTCCTCTGTATGTTCACACTTCCCTCACCGCAGTATCATGCCACAAAGTTTACAAACTCTTTTCAGTTCCAAAGTCACCCATACGCAGCTGAGAATGTCCAAGTCAGTGGTCACTGTGAGGCAACCTAATATTTAGGATACATTTTGCAAGAATACAAAGTACCATAGGACTCATCCAGTTGCAAGGCACTTGAATGCAGCAGTTTCTCAAATGCTTGCAATGGATCTTCTTCCATACTCTTTTGCAGAAAAATCTGGTTTTCGGCAGCTCATGAGTAAGGCGGTACCAAAATATTAATTGCCCAGCAGAACTTACTTTTCTATGAAAGGTGTCTCTGAGCTGTGCAACACTTTGTGTTGTACAGTTTCACATGCACTGTCACACTCTATGGTCAGCACTGTGCATCTCACCACTGATATGTGGACCAGTGGTCTGGGATCCACAGTTAGCTTTATGTGTGTTACAGCACATTGGGAATACATCCCTAGTGTGTACGGTACTTCACCTTGTCCTGCAAGTGATTGTCATTTGCAAACAATATATGGAGGCAGTGGTGGTGTGTACCAGCAGGCAACATTAAGCATGCAAAGTATGCATGGCTGTCACACAGCCAAAAGAATTCTTGAACGTCTAAATGAGACAATTTCTCATTGGCTGAAACCACATGGACTCAAAATGAGTCTCATTTCAAGCAATAATTGAGCCAATGTTGCGAAAGCCATAAGTGACAGTGGCTTTGAGCAAATTCCTTGCTTTGCACATGTTTTGAATCTGATTGTACGTCAGTTCTTAAAACAGGGGTAGTGGACAGCATGGTGACCATTAGTCATCATATTTGTGGACATTTCAGTCGTTCCTCAAAAGCTTGATCTGAGCTTAATGTGTTGCACCACTCATACGGTGTGCCAAACCATCGTCTCAAGCAGAATGTTCCCACAAGGTGGAACTCAACTCTGTATATGCTGGAACGCTTGTTTGAGCAGTGTAAACCTGTCAATGACTATGCCATGCAGCTGCGTGATCCCCTCACTCAACAGGCAATGACACTCAGTCCATCTCAGTGGAGGGTCATGGATAGTGTAATACAGGTTTTGTGCCCTTTTTGAGCATGCCACTCAGGCTGTTAGTGTTGAATCAGCAAGTTTGAGTCAGGTTATTCCATTGTTGCAGATACTTAAGCAGGCAGTGGTCAACTTAAATGACCAATTTAAATGTGCAGCAGATGAGGTTGGTGTGAACCTGTGTAACCACATGATGGACATCTTAGAAAGTGATAATTGTGTCTGTTACATATTGCATAATGATTCATACCAGATGGCCACTTTACTGGATCCTCAGTACGGGCATGGTATCGCATCACTTCTGCCAGGGGGAAACATACAGGTTGATCATTGTTCACTTGCTGTTCATGACAAAGTGCACAAAAAAATGCTTGAAATGGATGTCAATAAAAGAAATGAGGGAAGTACTCAGCAGTGTGTGTGTTCTGGGTCACAACTGTGTCATCAAAGTTATCAACTTCTTCAGTACGCAAACCCATCTGCAATCCATTATGGTCAACATTACAGCAGGTGGGTGTTTCTCAGCCACAGAAGCAGGAATACAGCAGAAAACTGCAGATGGTAGTGGCTAACATGGTCACTGCCTATCTTGATGATCCTGAGCAGGTATCATAGAAACATAGAAACATAGAAGTTGACGGCAGATAAGGACCGCAAGGCCCATCCAGTCTGCCCATTTCTTTTTCTACCTTATAAATGTGCCATCGGCCTTTGCTCTGTCAGTGACCTATCTATTCATAGTCATTTGTATTGCTCCCTTATGCCTATCCCATGCCTGTTTGAAGCCCTGCACTGTATTCATAGCCACCACTTTTGTGGTAAGCTATTCCATGCATCTACCACCTTTCTGTGAAAAAGAATTTCCTCACATTCCCCTTAATCGGCCTCCCTCTAATCTCATGCTGTGTCCTCTTGTCCTGCTATTTTTCTTATATTTAAACATGTTAGACTCTTTCACCTTGTTTATGCCCTTAAGGTGTTTAAATGTCTCGATCATATCACCTCTCTCCCTCCTTTGCTCAAGGGTATACATATTGAGCTCCGTTAATCTGTCCTCATATGTCTTCTGATGCAGTCCCTGCACCATTTTGGTTGCCCTTCTCTGGACTGCCTCAATTTGGTTAATGTCCTTGTGAAGGTGTGGCCTCCAATACTGCACGCAGTACTCCAGATGGGGCTTAACTAATGTCTTGTACAGAGGATTATTACCTCCTCTCACGACTTGTGATACTTCTACTAATACACCCTAACACCCCCCCTAGCCTTACCTACTGCTTTAGAGGTCTGCTTGATGATTTTAGGTCATCAGTGATGATGATGCCCAAGTCTCTTTCTTCCTTTGTGACTGCTAGCAACTCCCTCCCAGCCTATAAGTGGCTTCAGGGTTTCTCTTCCTATGTGCATGATTTTGCACTTCTTTGCATTAAATCCAAGTTGCCACTCTTCTGACCATTTTGCTAGTTTATCCAGATCTCTTCTCATTCTTCCCACCCCATCTGGATCATCTACTCTGTTGCAGATCTTGGTGTCATCTGCAAACAGACAAGCCTACCCTCTAGTCCATCTGCGAGGTCACTAATGAAGATGTTGAATAGACTGGCCCCAGGACTGATCCCTGAGGTACCCCACTTGTGACTTGCATCTCTTCTGACTGTATACCATTTACCACCACTTTCTGTTTTCTGCCAGTCAACCAGTTTGCCACCCAGTTGACCAACTTGACCCACCCCGAGCCTACCTAGCTTATTTATCAATCTTCTATGTGGAACAGTGTCAAAAGCTTTGCTGAAGTCAAGGTAGGCGACATCAACTGCTCCCTGGTCCACCACTCTGGTTACCCAGTCAAAGAAATCTATGAGATTAGTTTGACAGGACCTTCCTTTGTAAACCCATGCTGTCTTGGATCCTGTGCCCCTATGGATTCCAGGTGTTGCACTATCCTTTCCTTAAGGAGTGCCTCCATAATCTTGCCCACTACTGAGGTAAGACTGACTGGTCTGTAGTTCCCCACCTCCTCCCTGCTACCACTCTTGTGGAGCGGGATCACATGAGCCCTTCTCCAGTCTTCTGGGACCTCTCCTGTGCTCAGAGACTCACTAAACAATTCTGCTAATGGCTCTGCTAGTTCCTCCTTCAGCTCCTTAAGTACCCTGGGGTGTATGCCATAGGTCCCATTGCCTTATCCACCCTGAGCTTAGCAAGCTCTTGTAGGACCCTTTCTTTTGTGAAGGAGTAGTGCTCACCTCCTCCCCCTGTGTCCATGATGCTGAGCTGTGGGCCCTGCCCTACCTTTCTTCAGTAAATACTGAGCAAAAGTATCTATTTAGGATAGATGCCTTTACAGGGTCCTCTCCCTCACATGCTCCCTTTCTCCATTAAGCTTAGCAATACCCCTCTGGACTTTCTCCTTTCACTAATGTATCTATAGAAAGTCTTGTCACCTTCTTTTACTGTTCGTGCTAGTGTTTCCACAGTTTGCCTGCCTTACTGCCTTACCTGCTTCCCTTAGGGCAGTTTGGTATGCCTCCCTATCTTCATCCCGCTGTGTTCCTTTATATTTCCTGAAGGCCAGCCTTTGGCTCTGACCTTTCTGCTACTGTATTTGAGAACCAAAGTGGTTTCCTTCTTCTTTGCACTTCCTTTTCTGTCTAACACAATGGGATGTTGCTTCAAGTATTGTATCCTTAATGCTTGCCCACTTTGCCTGTACCTCCTCACCTGTGTTTCTTTTTGCCAGGGCTAGCTTAACTCTGTTGGCCATCTTATCAAAGTCAGCTCCTCTGAAGTCCCATATTTTTGCCTTGGAATGGGATGATTTAGATGTAGTAGCCAAATTGAACCATACCATGTGATGGTCACTGGCCCCCAGGTGACCTTCTACCTGGAGATCTGTGATCCCTTCTTTGTTGGTCAGTACTAGATCTAGGATAGCTCTGTCTCTTGTGGGTTGCTGTACCAGTTGTTTGAGGCCCTCCCCCTGCAGGGAATCCACTATGAGTCTAGTTCTGGCAGATGTTCCTGCTGGTATTGACCAATCTGTATCTGGCATGTTGAAGTCTCCCATTATCAGAACCTCCCCTTTAGCTGTCATGTTTTGTATATCTTCTGTTGAAGATGACCCTTTGTTAGTATACTGGCAACACAGGGTGACAGTGTGGCCTGCACTGGCATCAGTTGCACTGGAACTGTTAAGTTTCCCTTGTTCCAGTGTAACATCGGAACGGGTTTTTAGTGCAGCAGGGGCAATTGTATTAGACCATCGGACATGTCTGTCTGATTTAAATGTTGAACGACTGACATACATAAAAATGAATAAACATTTTATTCCACCTCAATGGTCTTTGTCTGGCTGTGGCAATGTTACGTTTAGTGATGACGATGAAGGCATGGATGATTATGAAAATTATGTTAAGCAGGTAAAGGGTATGTGTTCTGATGGTGAGGATACATCAGAGGGACACATCTCTTTAGTTTATATAATTTTGCAGTTTGTTTTAAGACAGAAAATTGCTGAAAGCATTTATTTGTATTATTTTTAGTTACCCAATGTAAAGTCCAAAATAAGTACTTTTTTTTGGTCACACATTATTTGAAAAATGTACTTCATAGCCAAGTACATACTGGTCATACAAACACACAGTGAAACAGCAGCCTCAGAGTAGCTGCTTCTCCCAATCTTGTTGCTGACTAACCTTTTGATGGTCTTACTAATAAAGTCTGACTTACATGTTACCTGTAATGTAGATGTTATTCACTTGTAATGTTCTATATCTGCATGGATGTGCTGACTGCAGCTATATTATGAGTGAATGGACAGAATGCCTATGGCGCTGAAGTTTATTCAGTCCAGTTTCCGCCTGTTGTGATTGCAATTGGTTATTACTGTCCCAGTTGGCCGATGTTCCGTCACCCCCCAAAAAAAACACATAAATAACAAAAAAATTTTGAGGACACATGTTTGCTTGTCCCTCCTGTTTAATAATGATTTATGTGTTCTGTGGTGTACCACTTGCTGGGGTTAACACTCAACAGTCAGATGGTTGCAGTTACTCTCCCAGTTGGCCGATGTTCCAGCACCCCTCCCAAAAAAAACATAAATAACAAAAAAATGTTGAGGACACATGTTTGCTTGTCCCTCCTGTTTAATAATGATTTATGTGTTCTGTGGTGCATCACTTGCTGGGGTTAACACTCAGCAGTCAGATGGTTGCAGTTACTCTCCCAGTTGGCTGATGTTCCTGGCCCTTCCTGAGTCCCTTCCACAAAAAAGATAAATAGAAATACAAACAATATTTAGCTAACCAGACACATCTTTCCTTGTCATCCTTTATTGTTGTTTTATAAATACTCATCGTGTTTAGTAAAGTGGTGCACCTCAAGCACTTTTCTAAGTTTTCCATCAATGCTCCCTCAAAAAACGAAATAAATATAAAGTAAAGTAACTATGATTTTCCCAAAATAATTGTTTTAGCAATGTTTGAAGTGATTAGCTGCATACAATTCTGTTATGGAACTGCAGATCTATGTATGTTGACAATAGTGTCGTATGTTGCAAGCTAATTATACTTTTCTCCCACAGCTGCTCCCACCAGTACTATGGTTGGGTAGGATAGGAATAAAAGACAAATGAATACTGCAAACTTAAAGCTATCAACAGCCAGGAGAAATTTAACAAACTGATTAAGTACTGGTGCTGCTAGGCAATGAATGGCACTGCAGGCTGTAGCTGATTCTGCCATATTAACCAAATCTGCAACCACTGAGAGTCCTGCCAGGCCCTGAACAAATAACTAAAGTACATCCTCTGGAATTACTGTGCATTACCTAAAATTGTGCTGAAGAACCATTTCAGACCAACAACATACCCTTGCATCAAGTTTCTTGCACCAAATAACAACATCCAAAGGAAGTAATGTGCCATGCCACTGCAAGCTGGATGATGATGAACAATTTATGGAAGCCATCACCACCTCCCTCCACCATGATGTGTGTTATGAGTACTCTTCACACAGAACCACAGAAAGAGAAACTAGTATGCATATGATATGACAACTAATTCATCTTACACCATCATAGACTGTCCTTCACAATCATTAACTCTACCCTCTAGTGTTGATCTTGTTATTCTGATAAAAGGAAAAAGAGATGGAGGAACTGCCATTGCACAATATATTGCAGTAAAGCTTCTGCTGAATCCAGATGCTACTGCTGATTCTGAATTCACAACAATACCACAGGCGTGTATTGTCAAATATCAATCAATCAATCAATCAAAACTTTATTTTTAAAAGGCGCTTTTCTCCAACCAAAGCGCCTGTACAATTTCATAAAACAATAAATAAACAAGATTTAAAATTATTATAAATCATTAAAAGCTATATTAAAAAGGTGAGTCTTCAAAGCTCCTTTAAAACTTAGGACAGTCAGGCAATTTCGCACCTGAAATTATACAGTTCATTCTTCTCACATCATAATATGCATTACTTAAGTAATGTTAATAACGGTAAATACTGCAACTGCACTGTTACTGTTAGTCAAGTCATGTAAGAGGTTATCCTATAGAAAGATGCATTGTTGTTGTAGTGTGGTGTGGGTGTGCAGACACTAAGGTACACTACACTAGGACTAGTGAGGGTGTTAGTAAGTTTTTTCTGTATCTTTATGTCATTATAAAACTGTCTTTGCAGAGAGATATGTGCACGTGTAGCAATTTAGTTACATATACTGTTTAAACTTCTTTTAACAACTGCTGTATTCAACAAAGTCACTGCTTCCATAAAGTTATTATTCATAACTTATGTATCTCATAGGTCATAATATGATGATGACTGAGGCCACTTCTGCACACTGCTCCCATTTCATTTGATGATTAGACCAACATTCCGTTTCTGACTTTTTGTTTCCATTGCATGTGTTCTGTGGAACTGTTTATTGACAGGTAAGTCTTGCATGGTGGTTATGTTTTTTTCAGTAATGAAAAACAGGAGTTAATCAGGTAGATATTGCTTTGCAGTATTATTATCCTAATTATGCCATGCTACAGGAATGTGTTATTATGGATAGTAATTAAAGGATGGTGGGACTACACAAGGTTTACCCTTCAAGACGTTCCATGATAGTCAGTGCGGTAGGCAGTCATGGTACTAGGCCGCAATTGCAGGAGTTGACCATTATGGTGACATATATAAGAAACGTATATTGAATACTGACAACATGGCAATTTCCCATGGTCTTGGTTATCAACATTACTTTTGTTTCTGTAACTGATATCATGTCACCATGACTTATTGCCTTTCCCAGTCTGTCACATGCTGCTGCTGCCTGGATAATACCTGATGCCACCTTTGACTGTTTCTTCATGATGTGTCATGATTACAACTAACCAGGTAAGATATGTTGTAGGGACACCATTCTATTTCATACCCTTGATACTTTTCTCTCTATGTCACCCACTATTAAGGCCGGTAAGTGTTGCAGTGATATTCCTATTGTCATTTGTTAAGATGTAGAGGGTGCCATAGGGGTAGTAAGTCAGTGGTTGTTTGGGGGAGGGGCCACACACAAGATAGAGGTTTTATCATGATTGATAGTCAGTGTTAGGGTAGGCATGGTAGGCAATGCATAGTGTGACAGTACCATGTGCATGAGACACTGTTCTGTTCATAAAGTCTGATAAGACAAGAGTTAACAAACAGTCTTTGCTATCAAAATTGCTTTTTTTTCTTTATGTAACACTCAGTTATTTCCTTTCCTTTCCAGGCCTGTCACATGCTGCTGCTGCTGCTGCCATTGATGCCAGGATCATACCTGATGCTCCCCTATTGTGTTTTTTCCTTATCATGTCTTCATCATCACACACCTGACAAGGTAGGTAGTTGTTGAACCTCTCTATTTCATATTATCCTTGATCTCTTTCTGTCAATCTCTGCCAGGAACTCAGGTAAGTAATATAGTGGTGGTATGCCTAATGTCATTCATCATCAAGATGTAGAGGGTGCCGTAGGGATGTCAAGTAAGTCAGTAGTTGTTTGGGGGAGGGGCACACACAATGTTGAGGACAGGTTGTCTGAAAATTTTAGAATAGTAGGTTGGTTAGGCCGGCACAGTTGACAGTCGACTATGAAAAATAGTACCGTATGTAGGAAAATGTTCACAAAGCCTGATAAAAGGTCATAGTCTTAGCCAGATGTCTGGTATGTGTCCATCTCAAACTGACTTATTTCCTTTATTGGCTGGTCACACACACTGTTGCTGCTGTTACTGCCAGGATCACACCTGATGCTGCTATCATGGTTTCCTCATATGTGTTCATCCCACCTGCATAGGTAAGTAATCTTTCGAATGTGAATTTTTTAATTAAATATAACATTTTATTCTTAGAAAAGAAAGTGTGCAATTTACTTAAGCAGTAAGGGGGATAGATTAATTTAGCACTCTGTTAAGATTAATTTAGCACTCTGTTAATCACCCCTAAGGGTGTAATGTAGTACAACTTGCAAGTGAATGCCATATTGCACCTCAAGGTTTTTTAACTGACTGTTAATCTAAGTACTCCTGGGAGTGCTTTATTACTATTGTAAAAAAGGATTCCACAGGAACAGTGTTAAAAGTATACTTTTTGAATGATGTTATTTTCTTGATTTAGAGGCAGATTTTTATTAAAATAGTTATTATTCCACAAGCAGTATAAGAATGATGGTTTAAAATCATAGTATGTCATTCCAGACATTCAGTAGTGATAGATGATGGAATGCTGACAGGAAGAATCCATGTTCCATGGAGATTGGCCGGTACATGACATTAAAATATGGCTATAAAAAGTACAGTAATCTGATTGGTTCAGGAGCTCGGAACCCAGTGCTGATATCTCATAATGCAGCAGCACTGGTTGGAGGAAACTAGAGGGTTTAGCCAGGAGCTAATTACAAATACATTATTTTTGCTGTACATAGTATTGAAACCTGAGATTGCATGTCGGAGCTGGGATTTAGGATGCTTTTTTTTAAGAAAGTCATAATAAACATTTTCCTTTTTTGATTTGGTGCATTTCTGCCCCCCTCCAAACATCTTGGACCCATTTTATAATCACAATAAAACACTCCAGGGATGTTCATTGTAGTGGGTTAACAGCATTTCTTGGGTGGCTGAAGTGAAGGCACTCGGCAATGCTTCATGCCACATTGAAGTTGTGCCACTCTCCAACCACAACGCATACCCTGTCATGCCTTATTGCATTATTAACTGTAACATGGATTAATGTAAGGCTGTTGGAATCCTAACAGCCAGTCAGACTGCTGCAGCATTTGTGCGACCCTTCACTGAACCTTGAGACACATGTCAGTAACTCAATAATCCCATGATCCCATCCCATCCCATCCCAAGACAAGGAAGAGTACACAAGTGTGAATGGATTATTTGTATATTTCAAAACACAACAGGAAAAAGTTAAAAGTGATAATGATAAACAACAAGTCAACAATACAATAAAACAGTAACTATTTACAATAAAACAGGGTTTGTTACAACAAGACTGAACAAGTATGAAGCAACAGGTGTAAAAGTATCTTCAGAATCAAGTAACTTAGTTAACTGCCAATTGGAAATTATTTTTTGGCCTGCATGGCAGCACGGGAAACTCTATGTTTCTGGTGATGCTGGGGAAGGGGGAGTGTTGACCGGTGGCAGCACTTAATCTTTTGAGTATGTCATCTTGCAGTCAGCTTCTTGAGCATAGACAACATTTTGTCCTGGTTCTCCATTACTTTGGCCACGTTGACCTCCATTACTTTGATCCTTTTAAAAATTTTGCTGTCCCAGTCCCTCATCCGGTTGGTGCTTCTTTCACCGTGCTGTACTTTCTGGGGTGCTTGCTGATCTTCAGCTGTTGCTCCAGCTCTCCCTGTGCTTGATGGCTGCTGTACAGTGTCCCCTGATGCAAGTCTGGCCAGTTCACGTTGGATCTTCATGATCCTGTTTTTCCTCCTAGTACACTTTTCCTCGGCTGCTATCTGGTCTTCCGTCGCAGTTGTTGAGGCAGTCACCACAGCTGCCATAAAGAAAGATAGGCTGCTGGGGGTAAGGACAGACACTCATTGCATTTCTGGCTACACTCAAGGCTTGTATGTGAATGCATCTTCTTTGTTGGCAAACCAGCTGAGCTGAGAGCTCTGAGAAGCCGGCAGAATACATGTATTTCATGTTATCATTCTGTGTGTGTGTGTGGGGGGGGCATTGTACTACTACTACTACAATTATGAGGAGCTTTGCATTGTCCTATTCCATGTCAAACAATCGAACACAATGAATTGGGTGTGCACTTGAAGGAAGACATCACAGACTGACAAGTGAGAAACATCTAAGGAAGGAGGAAGAGGAATCAAGGATTATACATTATTTAGCAAGGTTTCACAGTATGGGTGGATGTTTAACATTTTTAGAATAACTTTTTGTTCTGCAACATTGTCTGTGGGATCATTTAATAAAAGCATTAGGCACTGCCACTAAGATGAGTCTGTGTGTCTTCAGTGCTGAGATAACCACACAGCCAGAGTGTTGCAGGAAGGCTCTTGGCCTGCTGTGACATGTATAGCCATGCCTTGGGGTGTGCAGGTATCTCGGTACTACCAACAACACATCTGTCATGTGTTACTGCTTACATAATGTATGTTCATACTCACTCATATGCATCGTGTGATCAATTTCATTGATTTGGTTACCTTGACAATGAAGCAGGGCATTTTTTGGGTTATCATAACATAGATGATCCAGATGGGGTTTTCAGAATGAGAAGCAATCTGGATAAACTAGCAAAATGATCGGAAGAGTGGCAACTGGGGTTTAATGCAAAGAATGTGCAAGATCATGCACATAGGGAAGACAAACCCTGAAGCCACCTATAGGCTAGGAGGTGATTTGCTGGCAATCACAGGGGAAGAAAGAGAGTTTGGCGTCATCATCACTGATGACCTGAAATCATCCAAGCAGACCACTAAAGCAGTACTTAAGGATAGAGGGATGTTAGGGCGTATTAGTAGGGGCATCACAAGTCGGAAGAGGGAGGGAGGTAATAATCCCTCTCTACAAGACTCACTGGTTAGGCCCCATCTAGAGTACTGTGTACACTGTGCAGTACTGGAGGCCCACACCTTCACAAGGACATTAACCAAATTGAGGCAGTCCAGAGAAGGGCAACCAAAATGGTGCAGGGACTGTATCAGAAAACATATGAGGACAGATCAACTGAGCTCAATATGTACATGTATACCCTAGAGCAAAGGAGGGAGAGAGGTGATAAGACTGAAACATTCAAACACCTTTTAAGGGCTTTAACAAGGTGAAAGGGTCTAACATGTTTCAATACAAGAAAAATAGCAGTACAAGAGGACACAGCATGAGATTAGAGGGATGCCAATTAAGAGGTAATGTGAGGAAGTTCTTTTTCACAGAAAGGGTGGTGGATGCATGGAACGGTCTACCTCAGGAAGTGGTGGATATGAATACAGTGCAGGACTTCAAACAGGCATGGGATAGGCATAAGGAAGCAATACAGATGAATATGAATAGATATGCCATTGACAGCAAAGGCCTATGGCACATTCATAAGGTAGAAAAAGAAATGGGCAGACTGGATGAGCCTTGCAGTCCTTATCTGCCATCAACTTCTATGTTTCTATGTAACCCATAGAAGCAATTTCAGCAAGGTTCATTAACACAACAGTTAAATGCCTGTTATACTTTCAGAAGCTACCCATGAATAATATAATCAACATAATCGCAGTGTGGGTGAGAAAATTTTAGCCATACGTTTGGAAGGTTCACTAGCACCAGTCCACTATACAGACTGGTTAGGGTGGAAAAATGGTTGTGGTAGCTGAAGCTACCTCAGGGGATCAAAGGAGAAGAGAAATACTTCTTCCACTACATAAGATAGAAAAGGAAAAGCAGGGAACAACAACTAGTGGGGAGTAAGACAGATGGGGTGCTGGGAGGAAAAAGGGCTGGAGCAAGCTGATGCACTGCATGACTGCTTCTGCTCTGTGTTTATGCAGGAGAAGTGGGGCAAATACCTCAGGTAACTGGGGGCAAGGGTGGGAGATGACAACAGATATGTGGATTACAGAGGGATTACAGAGGGTGCTGGATGGCTATAAGGGGGTGACAGGGTGAGGTGAAGGGGCAATGTGGTGGAAGGTGAGGGAGGGGCAGCAGTGATATAGGGTGCTAGCTAGCTGCACACTCAAGCAGACTCACTAGGCAATGAGGCCTACTTCTGCTGGCATTTTAGCATGTTCATAATAAAGGATGGGGCGGTGTGTGTTATGACTTTTTAAACACACTTCAGGTTTGACATGCTTCATAATAAACCCTGACTGGCAACTGTAAGACTGAGAGGTTAATGAGAAGCATCCCACACAGAGAGTGTGTGTAAATTAAAATTGAGTTCTACAGACTACACCATCATTTTTATATAATTGCTGGCGGTGGCGGGTGCTTTTTTGCTATAGCAGTTATGTGACATAAAAGACAGCAATTGTTGGTATTAGTTACCACACACAGTGGCGGTTGTAGGACTGGCAGGTGTCCATCACGAGTAAAGGGAGAGGGAAACTAGCACATGCAGGGAGTCATGGAGCAACATGCATGTTTCATGTAATAAGAAGCCGGTTATTAATTATTATGCCACATGACATTAGCAACCTTGTTTGATATTTTCCTTAGAGAGAAAGTGACCAACAGTAATTATATATAAATAACAATTTGTGAACAGTCTACTGATTGTACATAATCCTTATCTGCATGAAAAAAAAATATTATCTTACCATCAGAAGGCCTGCGGGTATCCTCAATGCTGCTGCTTGCTCCTTCCTCCACTCCATCTGCTGGAACTGTGGTGCTGGTCTCCATGGCGCTGGAAGCAGTGGTAGAGCTGCTCTTGGCAGCACCTGTTAACAATAAGGAGAAGAAGACTGAAATGAAACACAGTTGTAGCAATATTTGTAGTCTAGTCATAACAGGTTGATTGTCACAGCAGCAAAAGACCATCATTGTCTGTGCTGCTGGAGCGTGCAGTTATCTCCCCATTCAGCAGCCAGCTGCCACACCAAGCCACCTCACAGTACCTCCCTTTGCCCTACTGTTTGCCCTGTCCCACCCTTTCTTAAAGCATTCTACAGTGTTACATGCCTCCACCACCTCATCTGGTAGTGCGTTCAACTTTTCCACCACCACCTCTGTAAAGACATGCCTCCTCATACCCTCCCCCCCGGATCTGCCACCCTCCAATATTATGTCATGCAACTGACAATTGTTGGTAGTAAAAGTTAGAATAATAAAAGTAATATACTCACTTGTTCTGTCATCTTCCACTGTGGCTCCAGTGTTGGACTCTGCTGCTGGCTTCTTCCGCTGTGTCCTCTTCCTATTCCTATTACCACCATTCCCTTTCAGGGTCACAGCTCCCCCTAGTGCCTCCATTAACTGCCTGTCATGCCTCTGGATGTCATCCCACTTATGTTTGACTTGCTTCACAGAGCGGGGTTGGGCACCATCTCCCTCTTTGGCAATACTTGCCTGAATGGCCTCCCACAGTTCCCCCCCTCTGTTTTATGGGGACTCTCTCAGGCCCATGCAGCTCTGTGGCATGTGCTGTCAGCTCCCTTACTAGCACTGCCACCTCCTTATGTGTGAAGGCTGGTGCAAGTTTTTTGGCAGTGCCAGCCTGAGCACTGGTTGAGGGCTGAGCATGAGGCTGACCTTGCTGGCCTTGCTCCTGCTGCTGAACATTGTTGTTGTTTTCAGCAGCTTCAACTTCCCCTTCCCCCACATTCTGCTGCTGCTGGTCACCTTCCTCCTCCTCCCCATGTATGCTGCCCCCACCAAGTCCTGATTCTGTAGTTGCAAACATATTTCACAGTCTCAGTCTGCTCTCAACTGAACTAAAGTAGCTATCCTTCCTATCCGAGTCTGACTCTGTGACCTTTTCTGCGTTTCTCACAATCGTGGATTCCCAACACAGGAAATGGCAAAATGTTCCATTTCCAGTTCCGCCTTTAGTATTGCAACCTTTTTTTTTGCATTTAAAGGGTAATCCACCACTTATAATTGGAACACATTAATACTGTGAAACTTTGTCTCCACAGTTAATAAATACATGTGAAAAAGATCACCGTAATTGCGGTATTTCAGTTTATAAATGCAGAACTGTTTTTCATTTACATAAATCACAGAATCCAGAAACTATCCACGATTACAACTAATTATGCAAAATTATTTTCCGCAAATAGTGTGTACTGTAGAGGTCAGGACATTTTGCTTCTTATCAAAAGGGTCTGAGAAATTGAGGTTTCTGATTGGTTGCAAACAGTCAATCAGCCCTGTGTTAATGTTTCATTATCAACAACATACATGTACAGCTTAATCACTTGCTGAACAAGATGAACAGTATAAAAAATATATTTTATTATAATAGCAATAAGACATCGCTACCAGGGGTTATGGTAATGGTCAGAATACTTAATCAGCCTCTAGGAGCATGTAGCACTAAGCTATGCCTTGTGCCACATTTCACCCCTACAGGATGATTACCAGACCATTAACATAACACATGATAAGGCGTTATTGCTTAAATGAGGTATAGTGTTGTTATTTAAAATTTTTGAGTAATGTACTTTTTAAAATCACACAACTTGTTCAGAAGGGGACCACGATATGTTACTGATAATGTTCATGTGGGTTGAAAGAGATGTTTTTTATCAAATTAAACATTAGATGGTTTGGAGGAGGCCGGGGTGGGCATGTGAGTGAACAGGCTGGTTGTTACAAAATTTCTGAACATGTTGTTTGCACATTAGGTAGGGAGTGCTGGCACACTACGTAGTGAGAGGATATACACAACTCTTGGTCCAGCAGCACATGTGTGCCACGCCCACACTGTTGATACTTGTTACTAATGTGTTATTTCCTTTCTGGTTCCTCAACTATATGATTTTTTCACTTTTCAGGTCTGCATCTCTAATGGTTGCTGGTGATACTTCCGCTCATGCTGTCCTGGCTCTAAATGTTCCCATGACAGGGACAGCCAGGCCAGTAGCTGTATTGATTGTCAATGAAAACTGCAAAGGTATGTACTTCAAGCCTTCACTCAAACATTGATGACTGAGAAACATGCATTATTCTTGCCATTTACAGAATGTTTATTCGGGTAGTGTAATAGCTGACTGAGGATACTAGACTATGATTAAGTTCAAAGTAAAGCAGGTGGGTGGGCATTGCGGGGGCGGGGTTAGGGTTAGGGTTCTGCAGGCACAGACAAGTTGTCCTTAATTTACATTATACAAATTGAAAGTATATTCTTAGTAGGTAGTGTGACATGACTGCTGCATGCTACTGTTGTGTCTCAACAAAATACAGTTATGGTTCTCTGATGTATGTCTGCAGCTATTGTGTTTTTTTCTCTTTCAGGCATGCTTCAGAATTCCCTAAGGCTTTCTGACTCCTGCTGTTGACCCTGTGCTGTAGCTTCATAATGGCATTGCCATACCAACTTGCCAGGTAAGTATGTAATATTTATTTTAATTTTTAATGGCAGCATGCAATTGATTTATTTGTTCTATTAAGGGTTGATTCTGACCATCTTTGAGACCGCCATTTTAAGATCAGTTTCCAATGGGGGTGGGGGGCAGTATAGTGGCAGTGGATATACTGACTGCACTAGTAAGTGCAGCAGACCATTTCCTCTGACGCTAAAGGTTTGTTAGGTAAAGTAAAGTAAAGTAGTTTCTTTTTTTTTCTTGACAGAGCAGGTGTTGTTTATAAGCTAATTATTATCAATCTATGCTTGTATTGTGTTTTTGTGAGTGTACATGTGCTTCCCTTTCAGGTTTACCGCACTATGGTTTTCTAACTGCTGCTGCTATTGCTTCTACTGTTGCTGTGAGCCTCCCTTACTTTGACAGGCCTGTGGCTTCCTGATGTGTTTATCACACAAATACCTAGGTAAGTCCTCAATATTTTTTCAAATAACAAATATGTGCATCATAATGAGATAGGTGGAGGCGCTGATGGTCTTTGAGACAGACTGATGGTGGAGGGGAGGATGGCGGGGTTGTGTGGACAGTGAAAGTAGCAATAGTGGGGGATTACCGGCAGAAGTTCAGATGCATATGCTTCATGTAAAGTGGCACTATGCTCTGAGTGGCTTTTTTTTTCAGGTAAAGAAAGTATTTTTAACACAGACTGATTGTACTTCATTCCATTGTGTCTCTGTAACTAAGGGTGTGATTGCTGTTTCAGGTTTTGACATTGTAATGCTTTATAGATGCAGATGCAGCCACAGATGACCTGAACCTGAATTTACCCAACAGCCAAGACTGCTGCATCATGGTTTGTTGACAGTCACAACTGCACAGGTAAGAATCTGTGGTGCTTGCTTTACTTTAACCTTCTTTTTCCACAACCAGGTACAAATACATTGGAAACTGGAATTGGATGCATTTCTTTACAGTTACAGAAATAAGGCCAGGTATGGGGTGGGGTGGGCAATAGGGGGGACAGAGAGCACTAAGAAAGTGGTAGAAAAAAATACTTTGTTGCACATTAGGTAGTGGCAGTTGGGCGAATAGGTGCTGCTGGGTAGTGAATTGATATGATGGATGTTCAGAATCTTTGATGTAGCCATACGGCAGTAAAACATAACATAAGCAATAAGATATGACACAACAGGTAGTGCATGGAACATATTTTACCACACGGACAGGGGCATAATAAGGCACGAGGCAGTAATACATAACATAAGCAATAAAATACGACACAAAAGGGAGTTCATGGAACATATTTTACCACACGGCCAGGGGCATAATAAGGCATGAGGCCTTGGGTGAGTGCCTTTAGCCAGGTCATGCAGTAAAATATGTTCCATACTACGATGTATTACGCTTATAAAATGGACTACATTTTTTTGGTGTATTACAGTAAGAAAATTGTATGCTTTTTCTACACAGCAATGATTTGAATGTGGAAATTTATAAAAAAAAAAATAGTCCTGTTGCCTAATTGATAATGCTATCATGGACAGGACAGGAGACACAGAGGGAATGCATACCAAAGAGCTGAAATCATCCAACACTGGCAGTGACTCTGCAAGTATTCAGTGATGACTGACAAAGACTGCATGCAGCAGGATGATGGCTGGTTAAAACAAATCTGAGCAACAATGACACCCCGCAACTCTGCAGTTGATCCCTCACACTGGTGTTAACTTCAGTGTCCCATGTAACGCTCGAGTCTTCGTTTACCTGATTGTGGTGAGGAAAAAACTGCACACTGTTGTCTTCACTCCACGACCAGCCTCGTTAGCTGACTGGAGCCCAAGCCATGTTTCATTGCCGAGCAGCCATTATATTGTTTAAAAAACATGTAAAAGAGTTGTCACCCATTGATTATAATGGGCACAGCGTGTGTGCATGCAAACAACTGGGAAGTCCTTGGACCCTGTAAATACAAGTTGATGTGGGATGAAACTTTTTTATACATGCAAGATTACAGATTATTGGAAAGTCAAACATTATTTGGATCCGACAGTATGTAGGTAACATACCAGTAGATAGGGTGCAGAACATAATCTTGGTGACTCTCTTTAAGAAATGCAGCAACTTACATGACTGCCATTTAAGATGCAAAATGATTTTTCCATGGAGCACTATAATATGGAAATGGAATACGTGAAATACGAAAGAAGTGCTCAATCCGCAGATTACTGGAGAAAAATTATGCATGACTACTGATTATTCCGCATGTAAAAAAAAAAACACACTGGGCTTTACAACTATTTTTCCCCTAAAAATTAAAAAAGCCACATCAATACACAGAAAAAAAATGCATGTATGGTGGAAATTCCTTGGAAGTTGGGAAAATGTCTTCCAAACTTCCGCGGAAGCGAAAATCTGCATTCCGCAGAAATTCCGCCGGCAGAATTTTATTTTTGTACACCTCTAGTCACAGTTACCACAGCCCACAATGTCTGTCTGCACCATGCTGTGCTATTTCCACCAAGAAACTCTGTAATGAGAAACTACTAGGCCCTGAGACAGTGCTGCTGCGGATCTGACCACCACTCCTGCTGTGCTGTCCAATCAAAGCCTGTTCATGCTCACTGCGACCACTCTCAAGACAGAATCAAGGAACACAGTAATGAGGAACTACTAGGCCCTGAGATAGTGCTGATGCTGATCTGACCACCACTCCTGCTGACAGAAAGTATTGCTTTGTTGCCAGCATTTGACTGTCAAAAGGTGTTCGAATCAGTACTCAGCAAGTTTTTAGAATCCTTTCACCAACATCTTTCCAGAACAATCTTCTTGAGTACTCCAGAAACCAGCTTCAGTGCATCTCCAAAGCAGCCAGCAGCAGATTCTTGAACAATCGTTTTGCAGTCATCTCTGTTGTAACATACTGTTTATTATTTTCAGCTCCACTTACCAGTTTTAGTCAGATGGTAAAAGCTAAAACAGTTTTTTTTTAAATAGTAAATTAAGAAAAGGAAATCAGTTCTTCTAAAAAATTTTCCACAGTTCACCATATTATTCTGCAAACACATGACAAAAGTCAGCAGATTAAAAGTGAAAATTTCATGAAAATATTGGAATTTTTTCGTAGAATTCCACATTTTGCAATAATTCCGGGGGCGGAATTTAAATTTGGCACAGCCCTAAGAAAAATAAGTCTTAATGTTTGACATATTTAGTGCTTATAATTCCCACTGTTCAGTAACAAAAATACACATTTTCAGAGGAACAGAGGAACATTTTGAAAAATCAGGGACATCCCTGAAAATCAAGTAGAGAAGAGGTATGCAGACAGGAGTCCAGAGTCCCCACACCAGCACCAACTCCAAAACTGTACACAGCACAATCAGGAAATGACTGAGACTTCTCCAGTGTATCAAGTTTCACCTCCCCCCACCACGCAGCCTCTGAAATGCTGGGCAATACAAAGGGAAACATAGAAACATAGAAACATAGACTTTGACGGCAGATAAGGACCGCTAGGCCCATCCAGTCTGCCCATTTCCTACCTACAGGATAGGCCGCAGATCCTAGTTAACCAACAGCCTATTTCTTCCTACCCCCCACAAGAATTGCCTTATGTCTGTCCCATGCATTCTTGAAATCTCCCACAGTTTTAGACTCCACAACCTCGTCAGGAAGGCTGTTCCATGCATCCACTACCCTCTCTGTGAAATAATACTTCCTCACATTGCACCTAAACCGCCCTCCTTCTATCTTTAAATTGTGTCCCCTTGTTCTTGTAAGTCTCTTTTTCTGAAAGATGCTACCCTCTTGGACTTTGTTGATTCCACTGAGGTACTTAGAAGTTTCTATCATGTCCCCCCTCTCCCTTCTTTCCTCAAGGGTATACATATTAAGCTCCTTTAGTCTCTCCTCATCACGGCTTCTCTTGCAGACCCTGCACCATTTTAGTTGCCCTCCTCTGGACTACCTCTATCCTGTCTATGTCCTTGCAGAGATGAGGTCTCCAGAACTGGACACAGTACTCAGATGGGGTCTCACCAACTGTCTGTACAGAGGATAACAACTTCCTGTTTTCTGCTGCTGATGCCTCTCCCTATACATCCCAGTATACCCCCAGCCCTCCCTACTGCCTTCTCACATTGATTGCTAACCTTAAGGTCATCTGATATGATTACCCCCAGGTCCTTTTCCTTTTTTGTTGTTGTTACTACCTCCCCACCCATTGTGTATTCTTCCCCTGGGTTCTTGTTTCCCAGGTACATTATTTTGCACTTCTTTGCATTGAATCCTAGCTGCCATACTTCTGACCATTCCTCCAACCTTGCCAAGTCCCTTTTCATCCTTTCCATGCCTTCTTGTGTATCAACCCTGTTGCAGATCTTTGTGTCATCTGCAAAAAGGCATACTTTTCCTTCCAGTCCCTCTGCAATGCCACTGATGAAGACATCAAAAAGGACTGGACCCAATACTGAACCCTGCGGTACCCCACTAGTAACCCCTCTTTCTTCAGAGTGGACTCCATTTACAATTACCTTCTGTGTCCTGTTGTGCAGCCAATGTTTTACCCAGGCTACCACCCTGGGACCCACTCCCAGGCTGGTTAATTTGACTATTAATCTTTTGTGTGGGACTGTGTCAAATGCCTTGCTAAAGTCTAGGTAGGCCATGTCCACAGCCCCTCCCTGGTCTACTACTTTGGTCACCCAGTCAAAGAAATTTATTAGATTCGTCTGACATGACCTTCCTGCTGTGAACCCATGCTGCCTTGGGTCCTGTGCTCCACTGGCCTCTAGGTACTCAACTATTCTTTCCTTCAGAAGTGACTCCATCACTTTCCCTACCACAGAGGTCAGACTGACAGGTCTGTAGTTTCCTGCCTCTGTCTTGGTCCCACTTTGTGAAGGGAATCACATCTGCCTTCCTCCAGTCCTCAGGTACCACACCATCCTCCCATGATTTATTAAAAGAGTAGCCAGTGGTTTCACTAGTTCCTCCCTTAATTCGTTTAGAATTCTGGGTGAATTCCATCAGGATCCATTGCTTTGTCCACCTTCAGTTTTAGGAGTTCTTGCAGAACCCTTTCTTCTGTGAAAGGACTGGGATCGACCCCCTATCAAGAGTGCTTCTGTTAATTGGATTAGGCACTCCCCTCCTCTTTGTGAATACTGAGCAGAAATATTCATTCAGTATCCTGCTTTTCACTGTCCCCCTCTGCCCACCACCGTTCATTCTATTCAGCCTCACTATCCCTCCCTTTGTCTTCTCTCTCGCTGATATACCTATAAAGGTTTTATCCCCTTCTTAACTGAGTTGGCGATCTTTTCCTTAGTTTGGGCCTTTGCTATTCTGACTTCCCTCCCTGCTTCCTTCTGCCTTAACTGGTACAGCTCTCTGTCCTGCTCCTTCTGTGTTTCCTTATACTTCTGGAATGCTATCTTTTTCTTCCTGACTTTCACAGCCACCTCTTTTGAGAACCATAGTGGCTTTTTCTTTTGTTTTGATTTGTTTGTTTGCTTCACACAAAGGCTTGTTGCCTCTGTGATGGCAGTTTTGATGATTCCCCACTGTTGCTCCACACCTCCTTCTAGCCTGTTTGCTAGTGCTTTTCTGAGGCACTCTCCCATCTTGCCAAAGTCAGCCCTCCTAAAGTCCAGTACCCTCACTTTTGTATTGCTTGACTCTGTAGCTGAGTTTAATGTGAACCACACTGTTTGATGGTCACTTGTCCCCAGATGGCAACCCACTTCTAGATCTGAGATCCTCTCACTGCCCCCGTTTGAGAGTATGAGGTCTAAGATTGCTCCCTCACGAGTGGGTTCTGAAACTAGCTGTCTAATGCCTGCCACCTGTAGGGCATCAAGAATGGCCCTGCTCTTGGATGTGGCTGTAGCAAATGTGCTCCAGTTAACATCTGGCATATTCAGGTCTCCCATCAACAGTATCTCACCTTTCTCTGCCATTCTAAGAATGCCTTCTATCATATCCTTATGACCTAAGATTACATTACCCTGAGCTCATAGAAATTGGCAAAGACTTCTCCTTGCATCAATCCCCCCAACACACACTTATACACACACACACAGACTTCTGCAACACTGCTCAACACAATCACAAACGGAAAACTACCCTGCCCAGTCACAGAGTCAAAGAATGTGACCAAGACTTTTCCAGTGAATCAAGCTTCTTACACCCCCCAGTTCTATAACTTCTGCAATGATGGGCAACAAAAGGGAAGACTACCCCACCCAAGAGCACAAAGTAAGTGTCTGAGACTTCTCCAGACTTTTATCAAGCTTCAGCCCTCCCAACTTCTGACATGCTGGGAAGCAACATAAAGGGAGCACTAGCCAAGCACCCTGCTTTTCAAATACTGCACACAATAATTGCAAAGTGGCCAGGCAGCAATAGAGGAATGATGTGCCCCTCTCATCATAAGATGAGATTATTTGCTGTTTATAACCCTGTAGCGGCCATCTTGCTACACACACTTTGCACGTATTCTACTTAAGCATGCAAAAACAGGACAGGTTTTACAAGAGCTAAAGTAGTCTGTATAAGGGTTTGTGCAACAAAACCATGGGCTTGGGGCCAGGCTTCCATGAAAACAAACATTTTTTTAAAGCCGTCACACGGAGTCAGGGGATCTTCAAATAATGGACTGCTAGTGCAGTATTGACTAGTAGCAGTCACTTAACCCAAAGCTTTCACAAAAATGGGTGATCCCTTACTTTAATTCCAACAATTTACTATTTCAAGCACTTCCTTTTGAGTTCTGCCTCTCTCCCCAGCACTTCCTGTCCCAGTGCTCTCCTAAACTATCTGTAAGAGAAAAGAGAAATGTGCTGCCCTTTATCTCCACTTCTTATCACCTAAACCCCACCCCCACAGCTTGTAAGATTGCCTGAGAAGTTTTAGTTGTAAATTCCTATTGCAGAGCATTTGAGCTGCAGCCCATATGCCTGAATTATAATCCCCTGCCTAGTTCCAATGAGACATTTTAAAGTGACTGACTGTAAAATAATCAAAAAATAGTTTTATAGTGTGAAACGAGCTAATCTATTTAAGTTAAGTACCTCTAGGTCAGCTACAAAATGTACTGTACATATTGATACTATAGCCTAAAACTATTAGTAGTTAAAACATAGCTGTATTAACAATTTTGCATAAAAATGGATCTTCAGATCGATGCTACTTGCAGCGATGCAGGCTGACAAAACAAACTGATTGGATGTATTTATGAAGCATTTATAAATGTGATCAAAACACACATGCATACAACAAGTTAAATCATAGTTAATATTGGCTATTTACGTGTTGGTTATGGTGTAGCATTTGACACCAGCTACCTCCTGGTTCCTTAATTTAAATAGTAAGGACCTTCCAAAAATGCAACTTTTCTTTCACCAATAAAGCAAGGGCTGTAAGCATCCAGTGAGTTACTCACCCCAGCAGGAAAGTTGTGCAGTTCCACTTCTGGTTATTATTATTGTTGGTACTGCAGACATGTGAGAGAGGCATTTGGGTCCCAGGTTCAATCCATGGCGGTAGTGTCTCTCCTGACAGTAGCAGGACAGCTAGTTCAATGCAGTCACTACTTAGACAACTTCTTCTTCCCAGCATAGTGAAGCTGCAACTGGTTGGGGATCTACTTTCAGTAAAAGATAACTGCCTGAAAGGATGTCAACAATGTCAGCTGAGGGAGGAGTCCCATCTTCCCAGTAGTCAAAGACAGGCAGCCTTACTGTACCATACATTCTCTCTTACCCCTCTTTGTAAGCTAATCGAGGTCATGGCGGCACATGGCACTGTCCACCATGTCCAAAATGGCTGCTGGAGTTCAGTGCACATACATGAGTTGTAACACATGTGCAGAGAACTCCAGTGGCCATCTTGGACATGGTAGATAGTGCAGTGTGCTGCAGATACCATTAGACAGAATAGTGCAGTGAAAGCGCAATGATTCCCACTCACCTCCACTATTTTAAAAAGTTCATTCAGTATCCTGTAAGCTCTCTTTTCTCTACAGTGCTCACAAGACATCTTTAGGGCTACACCCACTACAGCTGTAAAAATGAAACCTCATCTAAGTCATCAGTAAGCACTGCAGGGTATAGCACTTAGAACATAATGAACTAATGACTCACCTTTTGCAAGAGGAAACAATTGCAATCCCCCCCCCTTTGCTGGTTGAGGCACCGATCCAGTCCTATAAATGTAACAGCATTTGTTTCCTCCTTGTGCTTTTGCAGGTAATGTGGCCAGTGGGAGAATCTTGCCAACAATTTGTTATTGCATGTACTGTACGTGCTCTTATATTCTAATTTTATGTGGCCACCCAGTGTTTTTCACAAAAATCAAATTGCAAATACGCAACACATGTAGTAAATAACAAATGATGTATTCGTGATTGACTGAGGAATATGCACTGAGCTGTCTAAATAAGGGTGCTGAAAGGTGTGGCTCTGCATTGAAAACATGCAGATACTACAACACTTGAAGGAAAAATAATGTCATAAATACACAAAATTGCAATAATTTATCTGTTGCAAAGCTGGTCGCATGTTGTGCAATTTAGGAAAAAGTCATGAAAATGTTTTTGCCAATGTGTGGTCAGTGGATCCTAAAATGGCCTATACTGTAACTAGTACATTTCAGATCTGATAATTTCAAAGACCCAAAAAGGCCCTGCTTTGTAACAGAATCTAATGAAACTAAAAATTTCAATTTTCAGGTATTTATCATTTTGTCATTTTAGACTGACAAAAAAAATATTTTGACCTGCCTCTAACTTACCAGCACTGAGCTGATGTTAGCCAAATCTGGCAGTACTGAAATCACATCAGAAAGTGTTTTCTTTTTAATTTTCACTCACTAGCTCAGGAAATGGCTGAGTTCCAAGTGACCAACAATGATGGCTTAACAGAGAAGGGCCTAATTAATCTTCTTGTGGAACTTCTGGACCACTATGATGGCTTGAAAGATCCAGCAACTTGATTTTGTTAGTGAAAATTATAACTCTAATTAAATATTTGTGAGGCCGTAACTTTCCATGATTGGACACTGTGATCGTTAATAATTCTCTAGATACAAATGCCCAGTACATCTCACAGAAAGCACAGTGGGATTCTCCTTCCAGGAAACATCAACTCTTTGTAACAAAAAATAACACTGCTTTTCAAACAAAATCACAATAAATAAATCATTGTCCTTAACAGAACTGTGTTTTGAGACTTTAATAAATGGAAGCACACTAACTTAAAACAGGAAAACTTAATTTCAGCCATCGTATCATCAGTGCATCATTACTAATCCTGCTGTTTCTAATTCCAGAACTGTAAGTAAAGATTAAAAAGTACCCATAATGCTTTTGCCTAAATCAGACTTATAATGATAATGATCTCACAGCAAGTCATTTCCAAGGGAAGTAATACTTGATTTGGGGGCAAAAGACCCTAGGCAAGCACTTCCCAGCTGATAATAATCCCCAGGAAATAACTGGCTGTTCAGCTGTTATTCCTTAGAGTAAAGACAGAGGTGCCTTTACCACTGTGATGTGATAGTCCAGTGCAGGCATCCTTTTAATAGGCAGGAACAGGATGTCAAGGCCTCACCAGCATGAACAGTGTGCAATCAATCAGGTGTAAATTAATTGTCTGTGTTGACAGGAAATCCTGTTAAAATGAAAAGAAAGCACTTACACAATATATTGCTTTTTAAATGGTTCAACTGGATTTCTGTCAGTGTGAGTAACTTGTTCTCACCAACATCACTGCACACAGTTAGGATGAGAAAGGCTGTGACGTACTCCCATTCTAATCTTCTCCCCAACATGATTGCTTTCATACAGGTATCTTTCTTTAAGAAATATGTTTTGTGCTGCTCTAACATAATAATGAAGTATTGTGGTGACTGGAGGGATATTTGTTCCATCTTGTCTGTCCCTCAGGGCGCATGGCAGTGATCATATTCAGTTTGAGTATGGACACACATCCAAGCTCATTGGATGGATATTAGAGGGTAGCAAGATTTCATCACTTTTTAGATTAGGGGTCAAAATGGTTCTTGTTTCCCTTGGTTCTAGTGCCTGATTCTTTCACTTTAGCTCTTCTGTGCCCTTATTGATTTGAGTTTACTGATATGTTTTATGTTTGTAACCTCATGTGTCTCACTAATTTTGCCAACAGTGACCTATACACTGTCAATGCCTCTGTCCTGTCATCAGCTGGCAGTTGAGCTTTCTCGTGTTCTGCACCAGTCATTTGGATTGCTCCAATCATAGTAGATCTAATGACTTGCTTACCCAATTCAAAGTGTTACTTTAAACTTATTTTTTTTTCTATTGCCTACAACTACTGAGATAAACCAAAATATTGTTATGCTAACTTAGATGTCAATACTGAATAATCTCTGAACAGAAGGACTGGTTGCAATATTATCTCAGCAATGGATTGTCAATTCTGTTGTTTTTTATAATATTTTTAAAGGTTACACATTTACCATAAATAATTTCCTGATCCACAGTTTTAAAAATATATTATAAAAATAAAATTGAATATAAAGTGAATTATTTGGGCTCAATTCTCAAAAGCGCAAATTTAATACAAGGTGACTGTGTCACACAGCAGTGGCACAAGGGGCACCTTACATCAAAGCTTGTAGATTTCATGATTCTTGAAGGCTCTCTGCACCAGTTTCATGCTCAGTACATCAGACCAGCCCTGCATTAGGTCTGCCCAAGCTGCTGGGTATGCCATGGTGCAAGAGAGCTTGTAGCAGATACAAACTGCCATATCCCCAACATCTGGATTCTGTAAACCCTCCCAGAGGGCACACTTCCTGTTAGTATTAGACCAGCCAGGGCTGCTCTAATGATACTTGCATCACCCAAGGATCCCTCCCTGGGCAGGAGTGTATATGTGCCACTACACCAACAGCATGGTATGTGCACTGGCATTGTATTTACTTAGTGCACCAACCCAGATAATATAAATGAACAAAATAAATAAAGCTGGAGCCTTTTGTGGTGTGGTGCCCACAGTGCCTCCCCATGATGCTCAGCATGCAGCTGCCCCCAACATACTGGCACATTAATGTCCCTTTTTATGGTCCCATCAGGATGCTAGTGCCACCCCTCCTGTCACCCATCTGAATCCTGCCAGCCCTCCCAATGCACTGCCCCATCCCCCATGACCACAGAAGCCTCATGGTGGGTCTCTGTCTATAGCTGCAGATGCTACCTGACCACCTCGCAATTTTTGGCAAACCTCTCAGGTGTGCCATCTGTTTGCCACATGGACACATTTGCCAAAAGCTGCAGGACTTTGGTACTTTGCCCCTACCTGACAGTGAATTGGGCGCAAGGTCCCTAGCACGCTGGCAATCAGCACAAGCTACCATTGGCACAGCTTGTGATACCCTTCGAGAACTAATCCTTTCAAATTTTCTTCTGTATATAAATAATTTACCAAGAATGACACAATACACAATAAATTATTTTGTATAGTACTTTATTTAACAACAAAAAAGGAGTACCTTACACCAAGTACATAGTGAAACATTAGGGAGTTATTTGTGGGGGTTTTCTGGAGTCGTTTTCTATTCCAGCATACTGTATCTCAATAAATCAATTACAAATGGACAGACATGTCCAGTGATTCATCTCTGTGTGTGGGTACTAATGTTTATTTTTTATTTAGTTTGTCTTTCTCACGATGCATCAATATATTCAGAGCTCCTGCAATACCATTATTATCTGTATTGTATTTATTTTATTGATTTGTATGTATTCAAAAGTTTCCATATGATGGATGGTTCACTCAGAAAGACATTTTTGGAAAAATATAAAATACATACCACATTACAGTAAACCAAAGAGAAACAAAAAAATTATTTTAACTACATTATTTAAATGTGTGCAATATTACTAAGGCCTTATACATGTTTTTAAAATGTGTTTAATGTAAATTCATGAGAAATTCATATCCTATTTCATTTCAAGTACCACATATGCACTGTAATTCTCAAATTAAGTTGCATTCTGGGAGTACAAAATGTCTTGTTTTAAGTATCTTTTGTTCTTGATTTATTTTAATAATCCTTTTTTGTTTTAAGATATATAATACTTATCTGTTAATGTCAAAAAATCTAATGTAATACTGGGAATAAGTTTCTTGATAAATAATAGTAAGATTAAAGAAAAATACTGCATCCTTCTTATAATCTTGCTATGTCTATGATAAGGCACAGATCACTCTTCATTACTAGGACATATAATTGAACCCATCTCTTTCTTTACCCTTACTGTCAAATCAAAAATAAATGGAAATTCATTAAAATGAGAAATAGAAACATAGAAATTTACAAGCAGAAAAAGACCTGCAGTCAATCCAGTCTGCCTGGAGACTCTAACTAATAGGTGTGGCATGTCCAAACCAAATGGAGCCTCCTGTGGATGACCCCTATTTTGGAACCATGTTCCTCCACTATGACCTGACCCTTCTGCAACCACAGACTTGTCTCTTGAATTTGCCCCATTTGGACATGAACCAGACTTCAGATTTAATGTGTACCACACTGCTTGGCATACTGTTCCATTTGTCCACTATCCATTCTGTGAAGAAGTACTTTACCATGTCCCATCTGAAACTGCCCTCCACCAACTTGGAAATGTTAGCTTTGGAATATGAGCTCTTATTTCTTTGAACATCTGAGATGAATCTAATCAGTTGATCTCATGGACTTAAAGACTTGCATGTACCATCTTTCTTTTCTAGCGTCTTGTATAATTGTTCCTGTTGATCATGTACCATTTCTGTCAACATCTTTTGGATGATCTCTAACTAACCCCAGTACTACTTCAAATGTAGATCCCATAACTGAACACAGCACTGCATATTAGGCTTCCACAGGGGCCGGTAAAGGTGATGTATCAGATCCCTTCTCCTGTTGGTAGAGGTTCTTCCTGTATACTACAACATTCTACTGCCCTTCCCATAAACCTTACTACACTGCAAAGATGAGAGAATTGAAGAAGTCTATCAGATTATTCTGATATGACATGCCTCTCATGAATCTAATCTGCTTTTTGTTCAGTAACCCCTGTTGTTCTAGAGCATCACTATCTTTTCTGTGATAATGGACTCCAGCAGTTTACCCACAAGGGAGGATAGAGTAATCAGCCTGTAATTTCTGGTGCTATTCCTATCCCTGTTCTTGCACTGCAGAACCACACTGGCCATCTCTGTTTTGCCAGAATGAACCTTCATCTTAGGAAAAAGTTAAGCTGGTCTGCTAGTGGTTCAACCAGGCCAGCCCAGTTGTCTTAAGAAACCTCAGGTGAATACTTAAGGGCTTGGTGATTTGTTTGCCCTCAAACCTCAGAAATCATAGGATATTGTACAACTTGGGAAATATGCAAGCTGCAATGTGTGAAAAGTGAGAAATATAATAATCCAGACAATGAAAAAAATGTGATGTCTAGTAATCTTCATCATATTAACAGAACATAGGACTTTATGAAAATCACAAAACATTTGTAAGTTATATTATTGTTGAGCATTTTTAATGTCTGGTTAATACAATCTTTGTTTTACTCTTTATATATTCAAGATATACAGAGTCATGCAAAACAAAATAGGCAAGGAATAATACAATATATAAAAAAACAGAAGAGAATCTATATGGAAAGTGAATTAAAAATAACCTATTGTTATGGAATGAGTCAGACACTAAAAAATTAACCACTGGTATAAGGGAAAAATAATACAGATTAAAGTTTAAAACCAATTAAAAAACACCAAACATATCTGATGTGTTTTCATCTAAAAAACAAGTGAGAGCAGAGATAAGGATGGGAGAAAACAAATCCCCAGTTAGGAATCTGGAGGGGTCCTTTATAATATGTAAAATATTTAATTTCCAGGCTCTCTCCCTTTCTCTAGGAGACCCTTCTAGTATTACAGAACAAAATCTGGCTCTATGGTTCCCCATATAAAGAGTCATCTCCTCCATAACAGTTGAAACTGATCTTTATTGTGCCTAAGGAAAGCTGTGAGTCTTTCAATAATATATATTTTTATCATCAAATCCTGCCAATCATTAACAGTTGGAGGTAGAACTGAGAGCTACCTACTAGTGATTGACTTCTTGGCCACAACTAAACAAATTGCTAATAAGATATGAGACTCATGGTCTAGCAAATCTGTTAGGCAAAAAGAAAACAAAAAAGATTTTGTGGTCAGTTGTATCTATGCAGCAAAAATCTCGGTGAACATTTACTGCAGAGCCAGAATAAAAGTCTGAAGTATAGCACAGTCTCAAAAAATGTGGCTGTGTGTAGCTGGAGAAGAGCCACACCCACTCCAGCATGCTGTTCTCCTTTGTGAGTCATATTTTGCTTGTATGGCTGGAGTTCTAAAAAAATTGGATGGTTAATTTCCAAGAGAGTTCTTTCCATATGTAAGAATTCTTAGGTAAAGGCATGGCCTTCACATGTTCCCTCTCAGGAGTTGTAATAAAAATACCCAAGTCGGCCTCCCAGATGCTATTTACCTTTTGGAGTGAATCCTCATCTAAGGCTAGTAAGGCCTTATAGATAGAGGAGATCATATGTTTCATAGGGGACATGCCCTCTAATGCCAATCACAGCAGGTTCACCAGTGGAGATCAATAAATCTTCAACAATGTCCTTTGAGGAAAATATTTGATGATGTCCAGGGCGTGTAAGTATCTGAACCTATCTTGATGTTGTAAATTATACACAGCTGTTAATTCCTTGAAGGATCTAGGTAGGCCTTTTTTTAGGAGATGGGGTATAGAAAATATACCTAGGTACTCCCACTGAAGAAAGCCATGATCTAATTTAGCTGGAAGAAATTAATGTAATACAGGAGAGAAATTTCTTACAATTTAAAAGTCTCTACCAGTATTGCAGAGTAATCTCTGTAAATGGGTTATTGGTCACTTTCCTCAAAGAAAGAGTGGAATAAGAAAGCAAAATTTGATGGAGATGTGTTAAGTCCTCCTCTCTTCTCTCTAAATATTTCCACTTAGAAGAATACTGCTTGTGAAGCCATACAAAAACACTCTTAATTGGGCTGCCCAAAAGTAATAATATATACTGGTTGAAATGCCAAGCCCCCTTGTTTTTAGGCAACTGTAAAATAGAAAAACAAATCATTGGCTGTGTAGAATTCCAAATAAACATAGAGATTTGTCTCTTTAATGCTAAAAAAAAAACTATCTGGGGGTGTGATTCTGAGTCAGATACAACAATTTTGGGAGGAAGGTCATTCATACTACATCCATACGCTGAAGCAATGGAAGAGGAATTTTCTGCCAATGATCCAAATTTGAGCTCAGTTCACCTAACAGGGGGTCATAATTATAATCATAAAATTTGGAAATATCAGTCCTTAAATATACCCCCAAATATTTCAACTGAGTGAGATGCCATTTGAATGGATATTGCCACATTGTGATCGTGGGTACAAATGGAGTCTAGGCAATGTTCAGGATGCAAAAACTTCAACTTATATTTATTTTTCAGCAGACAAAAATAAGCAGACTAAGCATGGAAAATAAAGGAAAATAACAAAACAAAAGAGGTCTAATATTGGCTTCTCAAACAGCTTCTGACATCCACCTAGTAACATGCTAGGGGACAGGTAGGGTAGAGCTCCTTCCAACAACTGACTTGCTTTATAAGCACAAGCACATTTATATCAGTTACAAGTCTCATGACCCACTAAGCACCTCCCACTTTATACTTTGCATCAAAAAGATACATTTAAAGGCTACAAAATTAAATCTCAGTATACAAACATATCTTATAATACTGTTTCACAAAGATAGGAACACATTAGCACAACTAATAAGGCTTAATAAACAAAAACAAAGAATATTCCAGCAGTAACTGTTATAAATAGGCAGAAAACATGGCCAGCCGGCCTTAAGTAACACAATCATTCTGCAGGGAGGTCCTGAAGTTCAACAAACAACAGTTTTCTACCTAGAACACAGGTACATATACAATTGCTTCTTCCTTTTCACCTAAAGTTTCTAAACAGTAGAGGACAATGATAGGAATCCTTTTGTATTCTGTACTTGCAAGCCAGAAAAGGAGTCTCCTGTGCTTCTTTAGGCACTGTTTTTGCCTTGTGCAAGGTTTCTCCAGTTTGTACACACTCACAAATAGGCATTCTCAATATTCCTGTGGCTTTTTACAGGCAGTGAGAGGGCTACAGGAGTGAGAATGAAATGGAAAGAGAAAGGGATAGGCAGAATACCCACATGTGGCCAGTGTGTGGGTAGGGAAAATACAGAAAGAGCAAAAGGGCAGAAGAAAGCTAGTGGATAGCAGAGGATAGTGTTACATTGCACTGTTGCAACAGCTTTTACTGGAAAAGGAGAAGGAAATATCACTCCAACAGCACAGAGGTCTTCTAGCTGCCTCTAAATAATCACAATTTAACCAGACATACTGGTTTAAGGGCTGGACTAGCAAAATACAGCCCTCTCTACATTCGGGTAGTACAGCTAGATGGGGTGGGGTAACAACTAAACCTAAGCCCCTTTCACACACATTATTAAATCTGAGGGGGAATAATTCAAATGGAGGGCTTCAGTCTTTGTAAGATTAACCCAGTACCCTGCCACATCTCCAGATAGTTCAAGCAAACACCATAGATCAGGGAGCAAGTCCTCAGGAAATGATAGATAAACTTAGAGGTCGACAGCATAGAGGGCCATCTTGTGATGCTATCCCCCCAACTTTAATCCCAAAATGTTACTATCCTGTCTAATAGTCTGGGCTAATGGTTCAAGATATATGGAAAATATCAATGGAGACAGAGGACATCCCTGTATAGTGCCACTCATTAAAGGAATGGAATCTGAATTAGAGCCATTGTTTTTAATATAAACTGCGGGATTATCATGTAATCTCCTTATAACCCTGCAAAAAGCATCTAAGAACTCCATTGTTCCTCAGGTATACTGCAAAAATTGCCAGGATATCCTATCAAAGGCCTTCTCTACATCTAAGCTTAATAATAAAAAGGGGTCTTTGACCAGGTGGCACCATGCAAAAGATGGAGAGTCTGTTTTATATTATCCTGTTTCTGGTGATCACATACAAAGCCACACTGATCTGGAATAATTAAATATGGCAGTGCTCTCTCCAAGCATCTTGCCAAAATACCAGCAAAGATGTTTTAATCAATGTTTAAAACTGAAATAGGCCTATATGAGGCACATAATGAGGGATTCTTCCCTGATTTAAGAATACTAGTTATGGTGGCAAATCACCAGGTAGGGGGAATTGGATTTTCATTCAGGATCCCATTGCAGGCCTGGACCAGAGAAGGCAAGAATAAGTTAGTAAAAGTGTTATAAAATTCCTCAGTATATCCATCCGGGCAAGGGCTTTTTCCCGATTTCAAATCCCGGATCGCTTTCTCAACTTCTGACTGCTGAATCAGTGTCTCTTACAGGACCTCCTTGTGAATGAGCTTGCTCAATGGAGTTTTCCTGCAATAAACTTGAACTTGAACTAACTCAGTCAAAAACTGATTTGAGAGTTTAGGTAAGTTGACAGAGCTTAAAAAATCTTGGGAGTTCTGAGAGTTAAATGGAGTCTGAGGATTACATAGTTTTTGATGAAAATTATGAAAGGCCTTGCTAATAGGGTTGCCACCTTTGGATGAGGTAAAAACTGGGTCCTAAGCTCTGCCCCTAGCCCCACCCCTTTTCATGACTCATCATGCACTGTTAAGACACTGTATTGCACCTGTTAAAATTACTTTCCCACATCTTTCCTAGTTATTTATTTACTTATATACAGTATGTATTTATTTATTTATTGACATTGGTTTACCAGATAAACGTACAGAGATAAAATAAATCTCATGTACAGATATGATCTGTGGAGGAGACAAGGAAAATACTGTAAATAGCATACAACAGTACACATGGTATAGAATAATGCAAAATAAAGACATTTTTCCTATAATTTATATTTTATACATTTTTCTGGCTTAATGTCCTTTTCATGTGCACAGTACTATTTCAAAGCCAAAGAAGTGACCATACTTTTTTCTTGAAAAAAATTATTTAAAACATTTGCAATTCCTAAATTCTGATAGAGATGAAAATGTTTACCAGGAAATTGAAAGTGGAAGACAACTGGCTGTGTTGCTTTTATGAACGATGGGGGCAGCTTTGCTGCTATGTCACTATAAAGAGGCAGTGGAAAAGATTAGGTTACATATGTGCTAATGGTGTTAATAGCCATACTTTACACCTCCCAGACTGACTGCTTTCACAAACAAAGGGCTATATTGAGAACAGAACTTATTTGTAACCTGGACATGTAGCTGAAACAATGAATTTGTTTCAAAAGCATGTGAGTACTCAAAATGGCTCAAAAACCTGACTAGTACAGAGCAAAACTGGATTACCTGATAGGGACCCTGAAAACCTGACCACCAGGTAAAAAACCTGAAAGGTGACAACCCTACTCCCTAATCTTCAAGGGGGCAGTCAAAAGCAGGCACGTAGCAGGAAATCTTATTCAAGTAATATTAGTTTGGGTAATCTTAGGTTGAAGGTGGTAAGATAAAATGTGAGATGCTTTAGAACCCCCTTCATAATACCTTTGCTTTAAGAATTGAAGAGCATGTGCAATTTTAATGTCTATAAGATGTTGAATCCACTGCCTGATGGCTTCTAATAAGGGCAGGACAACCTCATCACTCTCTGCATGCAGTTTTAAAGGTCCTTCAACTGAGACTGTAAAGTCGCTAATTGTGCCTCCTGAATTTTCTTATACTGAGAGACAATCTTCAATATCTCTCCCCTCAGCACTACCTTTATTGCGTCCCATGAAATGCCAGGGCGTACCTCTTCCACAGTGTTTTCCTTGATTATTTGGGGGAGACAACTCTTAACTAAGTCTTGAAATGTAGGGAGAATAAGCAAAAAATGATTAAAACGCCACAATATTTGGCACTTATCCATAGACCAATCAAGAGTTAATACTAACACTGAATGATCAGATAAAAAAGATAGTAGCATCTCACAATCTCAGACCAAATAGGAATGTTCATTAGAAATATGGAAATAATCTATTCTATTATATGTATTATGTGATGCTGAGTAGTGAGAATATTGCTGCTGAGTGTGGTACAAATAGCACCAAACATCCAACCAGCCTGTGTTTCTAAAGAAAGTATGTGCCAATTTGTGAGCAGAAGACCAACCAAGTGGTCAGGGGTTTGAAGAATCCCTGTCCCCATAGATCATATTGTGATCTCCTGCCATGATAAGCACCCCTTTTGTCTATCAATGATTTTTAGGGAACAATGACCTTATAACATCTGTTCCCTAATCCGGGGCTATGTAAATACTAACTAAAGTAATCCTAGACCCTTCAAAAATGCCAGTAGTGATGGAAAGACATCCTTCAGGGTCAGTGTACATAATCTTTAATTGAAACTGGGTAGTACATGGAATCAATATTGCAGTAACCTGTCTCTTGCCCCCCTTGTATGTTGAAGCTACTACTTGTAAAAAAACAAATTGAATCAATTTCTGATGCTTCAATCTACTTTAAGGTGTCTCTTGCAGGAAGGCAAAGCTGGGGTGTTGTTTGTTAAGTTGAGATAATATCTTAGATCTTTTAATGGGATTGTTAAGCCTGTTAACATTCTGACAGTAAATCTTAACCTTTAGTACGATCTGGGACTGGTAATAAAGAACTCACATGGTCTCAAACTACAATAAACAATAACAGCCACTCTCGGCTGAACACTAACCTAGTGGGGGAGACAGCAAAAGAAGAACATTAACATGTTAACAACAGTCTTAGTATTAAACAACCCTACAAAGGGAAGGAAAGAACAACTGCTAACAGGACAGACACTATAAACCAGAATCCAATCCTGAAAATTAAAACACCAACTAGCTCTATTGAAAACAGTTATATAGCAAAACCCACTACTACAAATATTTCAATTGCTTCAGCCAACAGGGCAGAATGTGTAATAAAAAGACCAGCTAAATAACTGAGAAACCAAAATACCAACTAGATGACTTACAAGGAAGGGAGCCTAGTAAGATACATGGCTCCTAAGCAGTACCAAGATAGTATCTAGCACTGTGGGGGGGGGGGGGAGTATTCAGAGCTATTAAGAGACCTCAGGGCCAGTAAAGAGCCATAGTAACCAAAAAACACAAGTTCCGAAAATGGGCAGTAAGTTAAATATATCTCACATGTGACAGCCAAAAAAATTAAAGTAATACATTGTTATAAATCACAATGGGAAGACTAACAAATAAGTCAAGGCTACAAAGCAGAATATACATAGAAAGCACCACAGTCCAAACTCAGGTAGGGATTCAAAAAAGGGGAGGGGAGAGAGGAAACCAGGCAGAACCATCTCATAAATTAGTTGCAAGTGTAAGCATGTCCATGGCAAATAACATCTAAGTAATCATGTGAATTCATCAATAGGGAAAGCACTTTACTCTAAGATTTCTCAATCAAACTATTTAAGCAAACATTTAAGTAGATATTAAAATCACCCTAATAAATGTCACTATAGTCCCTAAGTTTCATAATTACACAAAAAATGAATTTCCTACATATCCCCACACTATTTATCTAGCCTACTTACCTGTCAAAGAGGAAACTATTAAAATATTAAAGAAGTTTACGGTCCATCAAGCAACTAACGACCATAGAATGTTGACCACCTGTGAAAGCCAATAAAAAAAATGATGTGTTATAAAACAAATTGATAAAAGAAAGGGGGCACATACCATAGAAAATTAAAGTATAATACCTTCATTAGCCTCATCTTTCCTAATTGGTAGTCTCAGTGAACAAATCTATTATGCCCCTCCCTTCTTTCTCCCAAGGGAATGTACAACTTAAACTGCACTAAAAATTACATGAACGTCAGTACCAAATTCCCCTGAAAGGAAGGAAAGAAGAAAGAAAATAAACCTGGCAAGCTCCAAAGAGATTTATTCTGATCTTAATAACATTAATAAAGACTGGAAACTAAATAAAAATACATCTAACTGTAACTTAGCAGAGCAATGAGACAAGCTTTCAGAAATATCCAGTAAAAGCCCATATTTTCCTCCAGTTCTGTAACTGACCCTTTGATAAAAAATAAATAAAAAAGGGAAGCTAAATAAATCAAAAGTTCTGACTAATTGTAATGAATAGCCAGTCTCTCTTCCCAGACTATTAATAAACCAGGAGCTTCCGATAGTAGCTAAACATTAATTAATGGGTCAGAAAATTTAAAACATCAAGGAAGAGAGAAGGACAAACGTAATTCAATATATGTAGAAATCCAGCTTGATGTGCCTGATAGAGATATTACTAGGGGTGGTTGAAAGTGTGGATTTCCACTGTCATGGAAGTTCTGAAAAATCTCAAAAATTTTGTAGAATTTCCTGCTTTTTCACCTGTGGCAGAAATCTGAACTTTCATCAAATAACTTTGGATTTCTGCCTAGTACTACAGCATGTAATTACAAACTGTGGACTTTTTACAGGACATGTGAAAATAAAGTCTCTTGCTTAGTATTTCACCGTATATCATGTAATTATCATGTAATTATACTTCTGTGAAGTTTTTTCCCACAGTTTAATACATAAGTCGCATAACTGAGCACTGAGTGATCAGTTCTGCAGAGTTTTTGTCCCTCAGTTTAATACATTAATCCACATTTTTTACATTTATTCTGCAGTGTTCCACAGAATTTCCATGAAAGTTGGTGAAATAATTTCTGAACTTTCACGTAACTGAAAATCTGACTTTTGCCGAAATTCCACAGCTGGAATTTTTTTTTTCACACACCCCTAGCTATTACTGAGTTCCACAAAGATACGTTTTCAGCTAATATCAGGGAGCAATACACAACAAACATCTCTACAGTGAAGTAGGATCAGGAATCAATCTAAGTAAGGGACTCATCTCATCATGGCAAAAGAGGAAGGAGCAGCTCTCTTCATTGCCTTTTGTTAAAAGAAAATGCAGGTATGATCATAGGCTCAGAGGAATCCAGTCAAAAAAGGTCAGAAGCTGAATCACATCCAAATTGTTGCTCAATGCTGAATTGCCATTTGATGTTGTAAGGATGAAAAAAGAAACAATAACAAGAGGGGAGGGCCGGTCTGATGGCACTGGAGGTTGAGGCACTGGACACCACACCTCTCGCCATGCTGGCAACCCAGGTTCAGGAATGGATTCCGGTCATTTGGGGGTGAGATGGAGAGGTAAGGATTGAGCGTCTGGACTGGTCTCCTTCCTAAAGGTGGGGGGGTTTGTACTGTGTGTGTCAGCACAACTATAGGGGTTTGACCCATGCCCATGGTGCTTGTCTGCCTCCGTGGAGGTGGAGACAGCTGCTGCACCCATTGTGCAGTGCATGGGCACAAGGGGAGAAAATGAAGAAAAGTATTGGGACCCAGTAGTACTCACGATGGCCCCAGTGGGCTTGAGGATGTACCCCTCTGAGGGGGGGTTATAGCCCCTGCTGGGTCTGTGGTGGTAGACAAATAATGTCATGATAAAAAAAAACAAGGGGAGATCCCCACCAGCTCTCCATCACCAGCAAAGTCCACCATGCAGTCCTCCTCAGATATGCCAAGGGACGAAAATTAAAATAATCAAAGTCATCCCAGGAAACAAAGAAGGTGGCCTCAGACTGCAGAAACAGTACATCTGAAGGGGTCTGCCACAATAATTATAGAGTTTCAATCCAGAAAGAAAACAAAGGCTGAATCAATCATGGACTGCAATTTGTCCTACAAATGCAAATTGATTCAAAAAAAAAAAGGAAGGATGAGTAGGAGAGAAAAAACAAACACACAAACAACCATCCTTGCCAGTCTTTCCTAGCAGCAATATACAATAAACAGACTCTGTAGTGAAATAGAAGCAGGAATCAATCTAAGATAGGGACCCATCTTGTCCCAGCAAAGAAGGAAGGAGCAACCTTCAGTTCCTTCTGCTAAAAGAAAAAGCAGGAATGATCATAGATTCAAAGGAGTCCTGCTGAGAAAGGGCAGAAGCTGAATTGTATCTAAATTGCAGTTTGATATTGGATTGCTTTTTGATGTAGGGAGGATGAAAAAGAAACAAAAACAAGTGGGGATCATTGCCAGTTCTTCATGACTAGTACAGTCCACTATGCAGCCCTCCTCCAGTATGTTAAAGGATTACAATTAAATATTCAAAATTGTCCCAGAAAACAAGGAAGGTAGCTTCAGATTGTAAAAAGTATATGTCCAAAGGGGTCTGTTACAGAAATTGGAGAGGTACAATCCAGAAGAAAAATATAGACTGGCTCAATCATGGATTGCAGTTCAGCTCATGAATGCAGATTGATTCAAAAAAAGGCAGGATGAGTAAGAGAAAAAAACAAACAACCATCCTCGCCAGTCCTTCCCAGTCCCTCAGATACATGAAGTGTTCTCCTACAAAGAATCCATTATTAGTGCTTCTTAGTCGGGAAGGCCTACAAACTTGCCTTCTGTAGAGGATCCAAAGGTTGAAAGTAAGTTGTTCTAAAGATCAGGATGCTTCCATACAGATTTCTTTCTGATGTATCCCTACTAAAAGACTGTAATAAAGACTGAATCTCCTGTAGCACCTGCTCCTTCCATTATTTCTTCCCTTTGGGGGATACTTTTGGCCATGATTCTTTTCATAGTGCACACTTCTCCATTGTCTTCTGGACTTCCATGGCATCATCCTGAAGTAGCTTTTTCTCCTGCAGGACTTGAAGGGCAGACTCCTGGTCCTCATAAACTTGGGGCCCATCTGGGAAATAAATTTTAAGACATGCAGAGTAGGGTGTAAAGAATTTCAGATTATGTGATTGCAACACTTTAAATAATGGAGTAAATGCTTATCTTCATCTTTGTAGGACAGGAGAATAATCATTGTCCATCATAATCCGATTACCACGATAAAGTAAATTTCCTTTTTTCCAGGCTCGAGTGAGTACAACTTGTTTGATAGCATAGTTATAGAAGCAAATTATTATGGATTGGGGATGGGCACTGGGGCTCCTTGCTGGAGGAGATAGTGCTTGATGAGCTCTTTCTACTGGCAGGGGTAGAAGATCTGCAATATCTATAACTGAGTTAAATAAATCCTGCAAAAATTCCACAAAGTCTTCTTTCTTCTCAGCACCCTCCAGTACTCCATATAAATGAATATTGTTTCACCAGGCCCTGTTCTCTAAATCATCACATTTCTCATGGAAGAGATGGGTATCTTGAAGAAGTCTGGATAATTTTAGAAAACTATGATTTAGTACAGAAGATGTTTGTGTTGAACAGATCATAGATGTATCCTGCAATCAAAAGTAAAGAGCATGATATCCTTAATAAAAAATAACTGTAAATATTACATAATGTTTTAGGGTGATTTTTATAGAGTCATAAGTAAAAAGTAACTTCAATGAGAATATATGCTCGATTACCAAACATAGTTTAAAGTAAAATGAACAGCAGAGTGCATAACACGACAGGGTATGAAATATTGCAGCTCATTGAACTTGAATGACTGTATAGTATGCACCTATTGCAGTGAAGGAAAAAATGATAGTATAGTATAGTATAGTATAGTATAGTATAGTATAGTATAGTATAGTATGCCCACCAGCAAAAATTACTAGATAGGGGTTACCCCAGCATAACGTGTATCCTGTTGCTGGGTTTAGATCAGTGGGGGTAGTCAGGGGAAGGATAATAATGGCAATAACTTAATTGGTTACATGGTGCATAGTTAGGCATAAGCGTGGCCACCCTGAATGCAAATGATTGTATGAGAGTTGATGAAACTGCACCAAAAACAATGGGAAACATCCCTTTCATAAAAGTGAAAAAAAACAAACACACAGCTCACAAAATTCTAAAACTGGTTTGAGAAATAAAGTAAGACTCCAAAAACTAATATTTTAGTCTGAAAAAAAGGATGGTGCCATGAAACTATAAAAATATTTTTGAACACTGCAGTACAAAGCATTAAAATAAGTAATATATTCCATGACATAAACAAGTGAATCTTAAAAAGATTATCTTTCTTGATGTCTGAGTTTATTTATTAATGAATAAGAAAAACATGAAATTAAAATCTTAGAGATCAAAAATCAAGAGTTTTGGTTAGTGCAATAACATATGTAATCCTTTCTAGATATTGGGCCAGATATTCAAACTGCGCCATTCTGTGGTGCAAGCCCTTGCGCTGCTCAAAAAAATTGCACAGGGGTGTGGCCAGGGCAATATTCAAAGGAGTTGTGCTATTGAGCAACTTCTTTGAATATCACCCCATGGCCACAGCCACTGTGTATGGTGCAGTGGAACTGCACCATCACAAGTGGTCAGACTGGAGCATTCAGATGCGGTGGCGCAAGTTCCATTGTGCCATGTGCAAACCTGTGATATTCAAAAGGTGACATGCAAATGGGGCCATAATTTATGCAAGGCGCACTGGGGGCCACTTGCATCTTATTACGGCCCTATTTGCATCCCATTAGCATGTGGGTGCACCGATCCCCTACAACTTGCTCCTGATGCCCTGTCAGGCAGCAGCCGTCTGGGACCGATGCCCCCTGCAACCCAGTCATGGGCATGATATCTTCCCCGTAGCTCGATAGTGGACATAATATCATCCCCATTAGCCTGATCATGGGCAGAACGTTATTCCTCCCCATTAGCCCGGTCGTGGGCAGAACGTTATTTTCCCCCTCCAAGCAGTCCGATTGTGGTCAGAATGGTATGTCACCCCCCCAAACAGCCTGATCGTGGGCATAATGTCAACCCCCCCAGTCCAATATCCCTGGTGGTCCAGTGTAATTTATTCATTCACATATCTGAACTGCCTTGTACGGTATGGGCTGCACGCCCGTGGCTCTTGCTCAAATGGGTGTGCAGCCTTACCGAACTGTCAGTCGGTGGTGAGGGCGGCAGGCGGGTTGGTGCTGCCGCCCACTGTCTGACAGGGAGGCGGGGTGGTGGGACTCCGTGGGTGGGAGGGTGGGGGCCACTAGATCACCAGGGATATTGGACTTTGGGGGTTTAACTTTATGCCTGCGATCGAACTGTATGGTCCACTGGACCACCAGGGATATTGGACTTGGGGAGGAGGGGGTTTGATGTTATGCCCGCGATCAGGCTGCTCTGTGGGGGACATATCATTCTGCCGATGATCGGGCTAAAGAGGGGGCACTTCAGCCCGCGATCGGGGCATGGGGGGGCGCCGCCGGGAATGATTGGAGGACCACCCACAGGTGGCAGCTGCTGTGTTGCACCATGCAATGTGGCAGCTCACCTATGGGTGGCCCTTAACATGATCCTTTTTTTTGGTGTAAAGTTGTGCAGGCGCAGGTAGGGGGTTGCACCTACATAATTCTGCACGGCCCGGCTGAATATCGGGCTGTGCAGTTTATGCATGGTTCCTCCCCCTTCGGTTGTGCATGCCTTCATTATCATTGTGCTGTTGCTCAGCATGATTTGGGGGGCGCAACTGCCTCCTGCTGAATATCGCAGAATGGAGCATTTCGGACTTGCGTAGGAGCAACCCTATTGCGCATGGCTCAACTCTTTTGAATATCTGGGCCATTATGTTTTGCATGCTAGTACAGGGAGTGAAACAGCTAACCAAGGAGGGAGCTATCCTTGAGCTAGTAGTAACAAATGAGGACATGGTAGGAGACACCAAGCTAGAAGAATTTCTGGGTACAAGTGATCACCGATCAACATGTTTCAACTTAACTTTTGGAGTTCAGCATTTCAAATAAAAAATGATAGTTTGGACTTCAGAAAGGTGTAGTTTATCTAAATGGGGCAGAAACTCAGAGAAAAGCTGGAAGGCATTAGAAAAACAATGATAAAAGGAGAGTGGAACTTAAGTTAGAAGGGAATAATGGAGGTAAATTCCTGTATAAGGCAGATGGGGGAATCAGGAAACACAAGAGACAAGTTTGTTTTTCCAACAGGGTAGAAGAACAAAGGTAGAAAGGGCAACATGAGCAGCATTCAGAAAGTAATAAGAGGAGCAGACTGAAGGCAATAGGGAATATGTCTTGATGAACTAAGGAAGACCAACAAAACAGCAAAGACTGCCACAGTGAATGCAGAGCTATAAACAGCAGAGCGAGTGAAGGAGGGAATAAATCATTTTTCTGCTACATCAGGAAGAGGAACAATAAAGAGGGAATAGCCAGCAGGAAATGAGGGGGGTGGTAAGAGAAGGATGGATGAAAGGCACATAGTCTAAATCAATATGTCTGCTCTAACTTCATGAGAAAGAAAGGAGTATTGCTCCCAGAAAGTGATGCTCACTCCAGAGAGGAGAAGGAGATAGTGCTAGAAACAAGACTGATCGTGAAGGGCTCAAGACTCTATGAGTACCAATGGAATACATCCTAGGGTACTGATTAATGTTGTGCAAACATCAGTGGGACCATTGGCTGACCTTTGAGTGATTCCATGGAAACAAGGGGTCCCAGAGGTGTGGGGGTCTATGTTTCTATGAATGGAGGGTTGAAAAAGTAGTGCCATTACATAACAATGAGTGAAGGCTGACCCAGGCAACTATAGATCGGTCTGATCTCAATAGTTGGCAAACTAATAGAAACCATTCTAGAGGAAAGATTAGTGGAGTCTTTGGAGAGCAATGGACTCTAAGATAGGAGGCAGAAGGGGTTCTAAGCAGGTATGTAATGCCAGTTGAAGCTTACAGATTTTTTGACTGGGTCACAAGCCAGTGGATTGGGGTCTGACAGTGCATGCATTCAATCTGTGGTTTAGAAAGGCCTTCGAAAAGCTGGCCCAGTGGTACTACGGGTTGAGGTGCTGGACACAACACCTTGTGCCACGCTGGCAACCTGGGTTTGGGAATGAGCCCGGGTTGTCAGCAATCAGTGGGGGGAAGGTGTGGAACAGGGATCCAGAAAATGTTCTGAAAAATAAAATGGGGCAAGAGGGGCGATCATATAAGAAGATTCTGGACAGAATAAATACAGCTGTACCAGCCAGGATGCAACACAGTAATGCTGCAGTATATCACAAAAGGCTGCAGTATACTGCAAAAACAATGTAATTCAATGGCAACTAAGCCCTTTTTTTACTGCAGTATTTTGTGACATGTCATTTACTGCCACTTGATGCATTGCATCATGGCTGGCTCTTCTGTATGTACTCAGTGTCCCCCAGGAGGGAAATTGGGGCAACTTACTAAGCTTCAGGTTGTTGAAGGGGCTCAATATGGTGGATGGTTGGGAATTATTCAAAAGGTTTGAGAGCACTGTGACTAGGGGGCACTTACTGAATTTGGTGATTGGGAAGAGAATGAGGTGTAACATGAGAGAGTTCTATTTCATGGATAGGGAAATTGATGATTGCAATAGATTACCCAGGGTGATAATTCGTGCTAGAATAGTTGCCTTCTGCATTGATGGGACAGACACAAGGTGATAGTTCAGACAGTAGGAGAAAAGAAGGAGCACCTGGGAGACAGTAGAGGCCAGGTCACCATTAGGGTGTGTGGCAGAATAACTGATCAAACAAGAATTATCACCCAGTCTTTTTCTACCTTCAGATTCTGTGTTTCTGTGGTTTCATACCTGAATGTTATTTGCCATGGCTTTTCAACCAGCACTTTGTGCATGAAAACATCTTTTGTAATGGGATGGCTCTGATGGTTTTGGGATGATAGGCCACCAGGATGCTAGCAAGTCCCCGTAAACTGCTTGCTTGTAATCACTGGACGGTATCTAAAATTCGTACTTCCCAACCTTTCGTCTACCTAAGCTGTGCCACTGTCCCTAAAAAAGTGGCAGAATGAAGGAAAATATGAGCCACATTCCCACATTTTAGAGACATGCACTGTACACTGTAGAAATGTATGCTTTCATGTATACATTTATGCTGCTCACTGACTAACAAGAATTATAGTTTTGTTTCTTTATTACTACATCTAAAGATAAGTATATTATACACTTGATAGCATATCATATTGGTATCACCACTGCCTTTCAGCATTTTCATCAGTGATCAGTAAGGTGAAGTCTCCGACAGATGGTTTAGGTTTTCTAATGACACTAAACTGGCCAGAGTGGTGGACTTTCTTCAGGATAGGGACAACTTTCAGGAGGATCAAAATGAACTGATTCAATGACTGGATATTTGGGGTCTTAGATTGAATAAAGTCTCAAGCCACAGCAGACAGCCCTGAAGCCTCCAGTGCTCCCTCCAGGAGCAAGGACCAATGTGGGTGCCAAACAGAGGTAATTACAGTACCTCCAAGTGGCACCCTTGTGAGGAGGGTTAGCCCGTCGATGAACTGTGCACGTCAACTGCACCACCCGCCCATCCACCCAGGGTCGTCTCTACTTATATAGTCGCTGCCATATGACATCACTTCCTGTCCTCATTTTTTTTAAGTCCCCACTTTCCCACTTGCAGGTTATACCTGCTAACCACTAGAGGGACGCCCCCATCCCTGCCACCTCAACTCCACACTACTCCCCTCTCCTGTTGCTCATCAAGGCTCATCTACTAACTGACCACTTCTCGCCCCTCCGTCTCCTGTAGCTCATCTACTAGCTGACCACTTCTCTCCCCTCTCCCCTCTCTCCCCCTTCAACCTCTGTCCACACCCCTCCCTTGATGGTCACCTGACTAGCCCGACTCAAACCCATGCCACATTGCCTGATCCCACCCTCTCTGGTACCAACCCCTTATGACCACTAGGAGTCGCTATTCCAACCCTGTTTTCTGGTCCAAACCTGACCACTTTCAAGCCAACTAGTATCAGGATCCCTGCTCCTAGCCAAGCCTTATCCCAACTGGCCTGACTGGGCCTTGAACCTTGTACCCTGACCACCAGAGGCCATGACAGTACCACTACTCTAAAGTGGAATCTACACTTTCTGAAGGGCAACCAAAATATCCATAACCTTCACCCTCCTGCTACCAAGGCACTTTACTAGGGCACCTCCTCCCCTAATCTGGTAAAATGCCTACACAATCAAACCTTGTACTTCTGCTCTCCTCCATTTTTCTGTCCCTTCCCATCCTAATTCCCCCACTGAGCTGCTTTCCAGCACCCCCAACCCACCGGCAACTCTGACCCATCCTACAAATATCCCCTTTAAATCCTCTTCATCCCCCACAACTATCTCCTGGTCCCATTTCCTCTCACCACTCTTCTCCCCAGTCCTTCCCTTCGGCTGCCTTCTGACCTCCCTCACCCACTCCACTACCCACCTCCTCCACACCGTACCCTATACCACCACCCTCATCCAGCGCACAGTAAAATCCCGGTCTCTCCGGGTCCTACACTACCACCTAATCATTGCCCTTCTCCCCCTGACCGCAGGTGATACTCACCCTAACCCTGTCCCTACCACTACCCAAGGTCCAGATTGCCCCATACCTAACCCCTCAGCCCAAGCCACCTCCAACGCACTTACTGGCTACCTCCCCAGAGGCCTACGCCCCCTTCACCTAAATATTCATAGTCTGGCCCCTAAGCTTGATTAGCTTCAGGTTCTAGCCGCCCACCATGACCCGGATATAATTATCCTATCCGAGACCTGGCTAAACGCTAGCCTACCTGATAACTCCATTGCCATTCCTGGTTTTACAACCATAAGGCAAGACCGGCCCACCAGAGGCGGAGGGGTGGCTATCTACATCAGATCAACCCTTCATTTCACCGTCTCTCTCACAAAAGCTGAACCCAAAGCATATGAGCTCCTCATGGTAAAGCTGTCCCCTTCCCCTCACTACCTATCTTCATGGCTGGCATATATTGCCGCCCAGGCACTCCTATCACAATAGTCACTGACCTACTGGGTCAACTCTCCTCCCATGCTCAGATGGGTGAATTATGCGTCATGTGAGACTTTAACCACATCTGGTTAACTCCCACTTTTAATAAATCCCAAACTGAGATAACCGCTCTCAACCTTACCCAAACTATTTTGGAACCTACCCGCTTAAACCATAAGTCTGGTAATCACACACTACTAGATTGAGCGCTTACATCCCACCCACATCGCGTCATCAGTTCAGGCCTCCTTTCCGATTCCATAAGTGACCACTACCCTATCTACTTGGTCCGCAAAATCCACAGACTTAAATCCCCTCCCAAATTTATTTTACAACGCTCTTACAAATCACTTAACCTCTCTCCCCTCCTGGAAGATCTCGTTCACTCAAACTGGGTCCCAAGCACTGACTGCTCCAGCATGGATTCGACCCTCACACATTTTCAAAACACCTTCCTCGCCTGGGACAAACACCCCCAGCCGGGCAAGTCTGTGGGTCTCATCTACCCTGGATCTCCCCTGAGTTGTTTAGACTGCCAACAAGCCCGGGACAAGGCCTGGCATAACTACAAAGCTACGTCCCTCCCAAATAATCTTGTCACCTACCGCATGCTCCATAACAAATGTACAAAGGCCATCTGTCTTGCCAAGGTCAAATATTTCAACAACACCCTAAATGCAAATCTTGGGAACCTGTCTAAATTCTGGAAAGTCATTAATTCCCTCTTCACCCCTCAAACAGCAAACCCTCCACCTCTTCTCCTTATCCAAGGGACACTCCTCAACGACTCCCAGAAGGTAGCCTTTGAGTTTAACTCCTATTTCGCTACTTGCGCCCAAACCCTCCTCGATTCCTTACCTCCACCATCCTTTCCCACACCCCACACATCAACAACCTCCTCCACCCCCTGCCATCTATCACCCTGACATCAGGTAGGACCCCCTTTTCATTCAGACCCATCTCCCCTATCGAAACCTTAGATGACCTACGCTCTCTGAACCCCTCCAAAGGCAAATCCCCCAATGGTCTTGATAACAAACTCCTCTTCCTTTCTGCCCCAGCCATTGCAACTCCCTTTGCCGACATATTAAATCTATCTTTTACTACCGAGTCACTCCCCTCCATCTGGAAGCATGCCACTGTCCTTCCTCTTCCAAAAGGTGGTGATCCCTCCTCCACTACTAACTACCATCCCATCTCCCTTCTCCCCGCCCTTGCCAAACTCCAAGAACACCTAGTTCTATCCCAACTCTCCCACTTTCTCTCAGAATCTGACTTCTTCACCCCATTTCAGTCCAGCTTCAGAAAACACCACTCTGCCACCTCCTCCCTACTACGTCTCACGGACGCCATCCTCTCTGGGATGGATAAAGGGCTAATCACTGCTGCTATCTTCATAGACCTAGCTAAAGCTTTTGACATGGTCTCCCACCCTCTCCTACTATCCAGCCTATTAAGAGCCGGTTTAGCGGATTCTGCCACAAACTGGATCAGCGACTACCTACTAAATAGAACCCAATCCACTAGAATAGCTGACCACATCTCCCCCCCCTCCCTATCTCCACTGGCATTCCACAAGGCTCAGTTCTTGGTCCCATCCTATTCTCTATCCTCCTAAATGATCTGCCAAATTCATGCTCCTCCTCCACTATACACATGTATGCAGATGACACGGTCCTTTTCACCTCTGGCCAGACCCACGAAGAACTCACTTCCAAACTACAAATGGATTTCAACAAAATCTAACACTGGTTCAATACCAATCAACTCTCTCTAAATCCCAAGAAAACCGTCTCTATGACCTTCGGCACAAGGCAGCGTCTTTCCAAACTCACCCATCCATTCATCTTCCATACTTTAAACAATACTATCCTCGAAGAAGTGCCCTCCTTTAAGTACCTAGGGGTTTGGCTCAGTTGTCACCTCTCCTTTACCACACACGTAGATGCCATCACTTCCAAACTGTGCCCTAAGCTCGGGGCCTTCTATAGGAACCGCTCTTCCCTCTTGCTACCCATTAGACGTGATCTAGTCCTGAAAATGATTCTACTCACCTTCGACTACTGTGACATAGTCTATAACTCCACCTCAAAGACCACTCTAGCCAGACTGGACCCCCTCTTTAATGCGTTCTGCCGCTTTGCCCTCGATGCCCCCCTTGCTCACATCACTGTGAGCTCTACCGTTCACTGGCCCTGCCAACCCTGAGCAACCGGCGCCTACTCCACAATGTAAAATTCACTTCTAACTTCTGGCTCGGCTCCCTCTCATCCCATCTAGCATCCTCCCTTTCTTTCCCACCTACCCCCACTCACACCCTCAGATCCACAGACACAAGGCTATTATCCATCCCCCACCGAAAGACCACCGCCAGCCAATCGGCCTTCTCCTACCTCTTCCCCAAACTCTGGAATGGCCTACCTGCCCAGATCTGCCACTCATCATCCAAATACTCCCTATCCTCTGCCCTCACTAACTTTCTCGCAACAAATTGCAACTGCCCCTGAACTCCCCCCTCCTCTTACCTCTCCCCCAGCTACCTCCCAGAGCTTGACCAGCGGCCTGGCAATAGCCAAATTGGATGGCTTATATACTGCTCCATGCGTCACCTCAAGCTTACTCCCCTCCTACTCCTTAAACCTCCCCTCTCCCTACCTCCCCTCCTCACCCTCAGCACCAATACCACTCGCCCTCCCTCTCACATCACCTATACCTACCCCCACACTCCAAAGCATACTATTCCCCCCAACTCAAACAGGCTCCTGTGCTTCCCACTGCAGCTCATGGCTGCACAGGCACTCAAGTTCTGACCTGTCACACTAGTAAGCTAATGGCACTTACGTAACTAATGTGTTTCCCCTTAGAGTATCCATTGTATGTTCACCCCTTCCCTGTAGTATTTGCTCTGCTTTGCTCCAACCATGACTGTACACTTGATATGTATACCCATGACGTGTTTGTAGTGTTTGCTCTGCTTTGCGCCTACCATGACTGTACACTTGATATGTATACCCTTGACCTGTTTGTATGGTTTGCTATGCTTTGCTCCAACCATGACTGTACACTTGATATGTATACCCATGATGTGTTTGTAGTGTTTGCTCTGCTTTGCTCCTACCATGACTGTACACTTGATATGTATACCCTTGACCTGTTTGTATGGTTTGCTATGCTTTGCTCCAACCATGACTGTACACTTGATATGTATACCCATGACGTGTTTGTAGTGTTTGCTCTGCTTTGCTCCTACTATGACTGTACACTTGATATGTATACCCTGGACCTGTTTGTATGGTTTGCTATGCTTTGCTCCTACCATGCCTGTACACCTAATATGTATACCTATGACGTGTTTACCCTGTCCATGTTGTGCAACGTTTATACTGCTCTTACCTTGCCTTTACCCATGCCATATTTACCCTGTCGATACTGTTCAGTGTTCTGTATTCCTCGCCTTATGTAAAAAGTCCATTTGTAATACCTCCAATCGATGTATATTGCCTGTATTGCATTACTGCTAAACTCATCTACTGTATGTATACCTGCTTCCTCTGTAACCCTCCCCCCAGGTCGCACCGTGAGACGAGCATCTTTTTGCTCAGCGTGCCTTTCCTGGTGAAACATTTTCAATAAATAAATAAATAAAGTCAAATGCATGGGATAGTACTTCAATTAGGAGCAGTGGAGAAACAAACACAGGACCCATACACTGTTATGGGGCTCCTCTTGCTGCAGTAGAGAACAGGAAGACATGAGGATCATAGGGGCTAAAGCATGACATGAAGTGTGAAGCTTCTGACAAGATGGCTGGAAGAATACTGGAGATTTTTACAAGGAGGGTGTCCAGCAGAGCAGGGGGAGTAATCCTACCATTGTAGAAGGCCCTGATCAGGTCCAACCTGGGGAACAGTGTGCTGCCCTGGGATCCCAGTACAAAAATAACATTGAGACAGCAGAGATGGTGCAATGCAGAACCACTATTAAGGTCAGAGGTATGGCAGATAAAATTTATGAGGGGAGGCTATGTACCCTCAGCATGTTTACACCAGAGAAAGGGATGCTGAAGGGGGACATTATCTCAGGCTTCCACGTACTGAAGGTTATCAACAAGATTAAACAGATGGAAATGTTTGAACTATTGTGCTCCAGCAGGATATGACATGCCCTGAAGATCTAAGGTGGTAAACTCAGAGGCTAACTAGAAGGCACTTCTTTCTGTGGATGGTGGACCTATGGAACCACCCACCTCTGAACATGAAGATACAACAGGCCTTCACTGTGAGCCTGGACACATTTCTCCTTACCAAGGGAATCACAAAGCACCTTAGGTGGTAACATGTGATGGAAATCTCAATGAATTAGTGCATGTTTGCACAGGACACTTGGTGGTCTCTGCTTATAAAACAGAAGAGACTGGACTTGAAGAATCCTAGTCCCTTCCAGTGCTATATTCTTTTTACTAGTATGTTACTATAACTTTAGTTATTCATGAGGCCTTCTCCTTTGTGATTGGCTGCTGTACAGGGTGACAATATCTTTGAAACATATGGTAAAGCTTAAAGCATCACAATACACAACTGTATAAAGCATGTCCTTTTTTTAAACCCTTGCTTTTTCCTATTAGCCAAGCATTTAAACTTATAATCAAAACAACTCACTAATGAGCATAAATTTAGAAGGCATTAACAGTTGGATGTTAGTTCCCTGGAAATACCAAACCATTCAGCCATTATTTTTTAAGGAATCCAAACAAACAGAAGACAGAATGAAGTAAATGCCTTAACTGGTATTTTGTACCCAGGCCACTTGGAATACCATTCCGGTGCACCACCAGCTGCACTACCAAAGCAACTGGAAACCTGGGACTCTTAAGAAGCACTTTTCTTACACTTTCTGTAATGTACAACCTGGTGCTGCACAGAAAATTACATTTTTATTATTCACAATGGGGTGGTAAGCATAAATATGGAACATAAAGGAGAAGAGAGAAAGAAATGTGTCTTACCTGGGATTTGAACCCAGGTCACCTCATTCTGTTGTGCTACCAGTTGTGTCACCATGGCAACTGGAAAACTGTAATTCACAGAAGCACCTTACTCTTTTTCTTTTTTTTGTGTTATTTCTTTTCTCCCCAGCTTGCATCCATGCCAACCACTCCTTCAGGTGAGCCAATGCTTCTGCCGACCCGTCCTGTCCCCCTAGCCTCCACTGTCAAATGACAGCCAACTCCCCGGATAACCTGGCGTAACCCTTTGCTGGATAAGCACCAGCCAGGGGACCACAGACCAGCACAACATCTTGGCCCGGGGAGGTGCTGCTAAGGTGAAAATCTTCAGAGGCATTGAGGGGCTCGGAGAGCCAGGCAGCCATCATCCGTCGTGACATGGAGTGTTTTCACATTTTCTGTGTACATCCCTCCTTCACTGTCATGCAGTGCTCCTAGTCTCCACCAGAGGCCGCTGCCATCTGACAACTTCCTAACCCATCCCTGGGAGAGAAGAGCAGGCCCTACGAATGCTCAGTCCTCTCCCACCCCTACCAGGCCCCGGCATCCTGAGTCCATTCCCAAACCCAGATCGCCAGTGTGGGTCCAGGTAAGATGACTGTGCCTCAATCCTCTATGCCATCGGGCCAACCCCTTACTCTTTTTCTAATGCACAGCCTTGTGCTGCACAGATTATTACATTTATTTATATATTTATTTACAAGGGTGCAGTGTGCATATCTATGGAAACTTAAAAAACAGAAGTGAATAAAAAGAAATATTTAATTATCTTTCAAGGGCTCAGTCCACAAAGCGACCAGGTGCCCTATGTGGCTGTTAGTAAAAGTACATAGACATCAAGAAAATGCCAATCTATAGCCACATTACGCACTGGGCATGTCCAGATGTACTGTATGCATACTTTATGTCTGCAGATGCTGACCTACCACATGAGATAGGCATCTGCACTTGCAGATCAAGGCACTGACACTATGCCAGCAGTAGTGGAGTCATGTCATGTTAACCATGGCATACATTCAATGAATTCCACAGTGCTGCTGTGTGCCAAAAGTAGCAAAGGACAAGCCACATGTACTGCATAAGGGGAATCTCCGTGGTGACAGTGGGGAACTGAGGGAAAACAAAGGACAGGAACTCAGACCTCCATTTACACACTGAAGTACAGCAGCTCTTTTAAACACTGTCCTGTAGCTAGCAACAAATCCAATAGCTGCTATTAACAGCCATTAGTGGGCAAATCCACTTAAAAGCCACTTAAAGACTTTTAACCTCACTTGCAAAACCAGAAGTACAGTAGTGCAGCACTTCAAGTTTGCCAGGTATATAGAGCAACTGCCTTATGGGCAGCATTATAACACATCTAGAGCTATTGATGACTGAGTGTCTGTGCTTGCTGGTGATTTTTAAGAGTGTGGCTGCAAATCTATTATACTAAATTTGTGTGTGGGTGTTTTATATAAAATGTTGTGGAAAATATTTTTAAAACCTAAAAAAATATCTGTGTTTGTCTGTCCCCTTAAACATTTCTGCTGGGGTACTGGGAAACAGTGGGAAGGTGGAGAACAGGAATAGGAACTTAGACCCCCATTAACACTATGAGTAGAACAGATCTTTTTGTCAGCGACACATTTTTTTATAATTGCTATTAACAGCAGCTAGGGGTAAATACACATAAAACCAGGTTAGTGGGTAAAGTCAATTAAAACCTTATTGTAAGAGTTATATCACACTTGTGAAACCACAAGCACTGTGGTATGGATCACCAGGAATATAGAGACAATACTTATGGGGCAGCATTTCAACACATTTAGGAATACTGAAAGTTGGAAGTCTCTGCTAGCCTATGATTTCCAAGATTGTGCTTGCAATAGGTAATGCTAAGTAAGTGTGGGGTGTGCTACTGTATATACAGTGTTGTTGAGAATATCTTAAAAACCTAAAAAAAAAGCCTTGGGTGTCAATATGTTCCCTTGTGAATCTCTGTGCTGGTACTGTGTAACTGTGGGAATGTGAAGGACAGGAACCCAGACTCCATTTAGACTGAGTACAGCACATTCAGCAAACCTAGGTTTGATTGCCACAGCCTCCACTTGCATACTGTGTGACTCTCAACAAGTCACTTAACCTCTCCAGTGCCCCCAGGTCACCCCTGAACACAGGCACTTGTGCTTAGTGGGTGTAACCTAGTAAGCAAATTAAAAAAAAAGTAAAACTCTTCTAAAAGCTTTTCTGTAGCTATCAACATTTTTAGCTGCTATTGGCAGCAGTTGGTGGTTAAACCCACTAAACCTTATTTCAAGATATTTAATCTCACTTTCCAAACTGGAAGTACAGTACCACAGCACTTCCAGTTTGCCAGGTATATAGAGCCAGTACATCATGAGCGTTCCTGAGCCCATGGTGGAGGCGACACACTAACAGAGGCATGCATATCTGCCAGTGTCCACCAGGGGAGGTTTGGATTCTAGGAACCATAAATACATCCTAAAGTAACTAATTGTATTTTACAAGTGTGTGTTATATATTTCAGTGATCTTAATCATCACAGAGCATCACTTAATTAAACTAGAAAGTGGTATGGAGGAATCCAATATATGTTATGTAGGATGCTTACTATTCTGGAGAATACAAAGACAGAGGAGGATGCACAGTTTGTCTATTTTTATGGCATTAAAGCTAAAATAATGGAACAGAAATTAGAGTACCTAAAACAAGGAACTTAAAAACATACACATGATCAACAATTTAGAACATCATGGATAACAGCACAAGGGACATACAACCAAGTAGTTTTACAAATACTATCACCTCTAGATATCACACCGAGAACTATGATAAGCCAGAAGAGAATAAAAGAAACAGAGAAGAGGAGAATGACTCTGGCACTGAGGGACTAGAGGAGTGGGCTTTAGTAAATCTGAGAAAAGGAGCTAAAAGAGGGAGGAGAGCTGGAACCCTTAAAAACATCAATGCACACATAGCATGCCCCAATAAATATGCAGTGTTAACAGCACCAAATAAATATGTTGAAGTTAATGAAATGGAAGTCATGCATAAAGATGATCCAAGCATAATAGTAATAGGATATGTTTTGGTAAGGTTTACAGACAGAGTTATTTGTAAACCTAAAACATTCTAATTCATGGTGACTTGTCTACCAGTGGCAATAATAAATGTTGTGACAGTAGGGCATGAACAACAACAAATGGTGCACATTTGCTTGAACAATATAAGTCCTTCAATGGAAACAGAAGTTAAGAAGTTAAGTTGGAATGCAATTAAAGAATATGAGGACCAAAGCAATCTTATCAGATGTGCAGCCTGTCTCTAGGGCATCATATAGGAAATGAAATAATAAAAGTCAACCAATGGTTAAATGACTTGACCTGTGAGGAACCTTTTACATTACTCAAAAAACTGGGATTTATTCTAGGGTAACAATGAAGTATATGGAAAGGATGGGCTACTCCTGAACTCAAAAGGCACAGATCTTCTAGCAGAGAGATTCAATTATGTCACTGGGAAGAATTTAACAAATAAATGGGGCTGAAGGACACACATTAGCAAAAACATGAATGTTAACAAAATAGTAGCACCATAGAATAAGAAGATTAAAATGATGTCTATGAATGTTAGAAGACTGATAAATACATTTTTGAGGTTTAAGATTTTGCTCACAGAAAATAATGCAGATATAGTGGCTGTCTCAGAAACTTGGTGGGACCAAGAGGACATGGATGGTATAAAGAAACTGTAGGTTATACTCTCTTTCACCAGTGCAGCCCCTCTTCTATTCTCCCCAATTGATAAGCATTGCTCCCATCCTGAACTTAGTATTGTCTCTGCACTTTGCAAATGTTGTTAGCCTCCAGCACTATCTTCAACTGTAATGGCAAATGTAGTTATCCTCCAGCACATTATTATATTATCATGCATTTTACTGTTCGCAATCATTGGTCTTACACAATTGTTATATTTGATGCATATTAACCTGTTGTTCTTAGTCATCCTCAATTGTCCTCCCTCTCCCCATACCTCTCAACCTCCTGCCTCATAAATCAGGGACAAGGCTTAAAAAAATCAGGGACAAAGGACCAAAATCAGGGACACATCTTCAAAATTAGAGATATCCACTCAGAAAGCTGGTAGAATATGGGGCTTAGTGCACAATGCATTTTCTAAAGAAGAAGAAGTCCGTAACTTTAATGCTTGACATTGTTTTGTGCTTACAGTCCCTACTGTTTAGCTACAAAAACACAAATTTTATGAGGGACAGAGTAAAATTTTGAGGCAAAATCAAGGACGTCCCTGAAAATCAGGGACACTTGAGAGGTATGCCTCCCCCTCCCGCAGGACACATCTGGAAATGAGCTGTTACCAGATTCAAATGTCTCTTGGCAAAACTTTTGAAAAAATAAATACATACATATATCAATAAATACTCAAATAAGTACATGCATACTGTGCATACATAAAGACAGGAACATTTAAAAAGATAGGGGCATTGCCCTATACTTAAAGGTGAATCTAATGTTTACATTACTTTAATGAAATAGTGAAGTATGATAACCTAAAACCAAGAAAATTAATAATTAACTGTTATATACCATCTGCAATTGAAAAAGGAAAGTTTACTGAACACCTAAAGGAAAAATAAGAATATGCCAAGAAAAAGGTGATCTCCTAATATTACGTGATTTTGATCTACCTGAAAAACTGGAAAATCTACTGGAAAAATGTTGAGTCTCCATGGGCCTTTTGTATTGCTTTCATGGAGACTATAAGAGAATGCAGTTTATAACAAATAAAAAAACAACCCACAAGGGGAATTTATAAATTAGACTTAGTCATAACCAATTGTGCTGACACAATTGAAAATGAAATAGACAACCTAATCTGCATGAGCGATCATTCTATTAATTTAGTATCACTTGAAAAAGCCTCTTTCAAAATAAAGGCAAGACAGTTATTTATCATTTTAAAATAGGGGGTTTGCAATAAAATGAAGAAAGAAATACTGTCCTGGAAATGTAGAGAGGAATGCAAAATCTGAAGCAAATACATGTTAGTAGCTCGTTAAAAATGGAATCATACAAATAAGAAATAAATATATCTCTCATAAACACATATAATAATAGAAAGAGGAAATTACCACCATAATATACATGTATAATTGCAGGACTACCTAATGTAAAAAAGACAGCATACAGTACATGATGGTCAACACTTATCCAAATCAAGCGAATGAAAATATATAAACAGTTAAGGGGGTTTTATTCTCAAACGGCAGTGCAAGCTGCACCAACATCAGCTTCTGCCACTTACCAGTGCACCAGAGACCTTGCACCTGACTCACTATCAGGTAGGGTCCCAGTGCTAAAGTCCCACAGCTTGCAGCAAATGTGGTCATGTGGCAAACAGAGAGCACACCTGAGAGGATTGTTGCAAGCTACAGGACAGTCGGGCAGCATCTGCGCACATGGATAAAGACCCACCATGAGGCTGCTGGGGTTGTAGGGGATGGGACAGTGCATTGGGAGAGCTGTTGGGATGCAAATGAATGACAGAAGGGGTGGCACCAGCACTCTGATGGGGCTAAGCACCAGTGCCATGCCAGTGTGTTGGAGGCACCCACATGCTGGGCACCACCAGAGGCACTACAGACAGTGCACCACAAATGGCTCCTTCTGTATCTCTTGTTTGTTTGTGTTATCCAGGTTGGTGAACTAAGAAAATACAATGCCAGTACACATACCATGCTGTTGTGGGGGCCATTGCACACATTCCATCCCACTCAGGGAGACCTACAGGCATGGTGCAAAGATCATTAGACCAGCCCAGGCTGGTCTAATGGTACTTGAAAGTATGCCCTCTGGGAGGGTTTACAGAATCCCAATGTTGGGGATATGCCAGCTTGCATCAGCCGCAAGCACCCTATCATCCTGGCACACCCAACAGCATGGTGTAGACCCGGCACATGGCCAGTCTAGCACACTGGGTCCCAGTTTGGTGCAGAGGACCTTCAAGAATCATGAAATCTGCAAGTTTTGAATCAAGGTGCCCCATGCGCAACTGTTGTGTGATGCAGGCACCTTGCGTCAAATTCTAGCTGAAGATCATGAAAAGAGAAATCAGAAAAGCCAAAAAAAGGATATGAAATCAAATTAACCAATAACAGACAGAACAGTAAAAACAAAAAAGTGAAACATTCACCAGTTAGTAACAATATATAATTTATTGAGCATTTTGAAAAGCTAAACACATGCAGGTGACCCTGTGTAGTAGCCTACTTACAGGGCTTCATCAGGCAGAATGTTCTAAGCTACAGTGCAATGAATAAATGGTGACCTTGATATATGTATTACATGTTCAAAGTAATCATGTGACTTAAAACAAGGTGAGTATAACTAGGTGTAAAAAGTGTAAAAGAATGCCAAATAATTTCATGAAAAACAATGCTATTAATCCAATTAAATATGGTTAAATCCAGTTCTGTATTACAACTTTCTCAAAAGCAACTTTTTTAAAAGCACATACTACTCATGTCTGTTATATGGCTATTATCCATTCAAAATGTCCATTAATGGATTAATCATTTATTATTATATTATTTTAGACTATTGCCATATTTGAATTTGACACATTGGGCCTGATTACAAGTTGCATGGAGCAACTCATGGGCGTATGCAAGTTGCACCATGCAGCGCTACATCAGCGACCCTGCACTGTATTCCAAACAGGCAGGGTCCCCGGCACCTATGTCCCACAACCTGCGGCAGCTGCAGGCTAGCACCACAGGAATGGCACAATGGACCTGGGTGCTGCAAGTTGCCACCCATAATTTACTGCCCCCCAGCCTGAAATGCGCTCACAATGACCTGGGAGCACTGGGGGGGGCTGGCCAGGTGGTGCAGGAGTTTGGGGGGGCAGTGTAGTAAATGGACTCAAGGGAGGTCCTCAACATTCGGGTGCTAGGGTGCATAAGTTTGCTGGGGGGAGACAGGAGCAGGGCTATGTGCTTCCTGTGGCACTGTGGGGGGGGGGTTATCCATCATTTTGCCAGGATGGATGCCCCTTAGACCACCTCTATGCTGATCTAACTCCACAGCACCATAGCAGTTCTTGGAATTGCATAGGTGGGTTACAGCAGCTGCCCTTTCAGAATAGGGCAAAGTTGCTGCCATAAGCCACCCTTGCCCAATGCCACAGCAGTTTGCGGGTGTATTGGGTGGTGTAGCCCACCTGTGACACAACCCGAATGCAGCATGGTGCAAGCTGCATCTTGGAATTGTGACTTGCATATCCCATGGTGCAAGGTGTGATGTACGCCATGAAGTATGGCATAAATTGCTTTGCGCCATGCACAAGTCATCTTGGAACTGGGCCCATAAAGTGCTACAATTCCAATAGTAACAAGTGCAGAAACCTGTAATGGGCTCTGGTGGGACTCAAATAAAGAGATTCACACATTATAGCTTATACCTTGAACTTCCTACATTCTAGCAACAGCCTAGTGCCCTATAGGTTTCCAATCATTGTCTCTAACAAAAGAAGCCAAGCTAACTAGATGTACTGTAAACAGAAAAAAGAATTGAAGGGATAGGAAGAAAGAGGGGCACAGAATAGAGGGATATAAGGGGGATGGGAGAACAGATAAAAGTTGCAAGGAAAAGGAAGAGGGAAATACAGAATAAAATGTATATCAGCCATAAAAATGATAAATTCCAACATAACAAGTCCATGTATATGTCCAAACCAAGAATTGATGTGTTTTTATGGTTTTGCCTGCTTTAACACTGTTGCCTTGCTTAAAATTAGAGTGTTTTGTGCTGTGGGGCTACTGCATTTTGTTGTAATCTGTGTTTCTCTCCACCAGTGCATGACCCCATCTCTCTGTAGTCACTTGCCAGCCCGACTCTATTTTTTTGGCAACCTTTTGTTGTATATTCATAATATTTGGAGTGCAGCCATAGCCTGCCATTAGCCTCTCGCCTGCTCCAGTACTACCCGCCACCTAACGCTAATCCCCCTACCTGCCTACTTAACCTCTGCTTTCTCCCTCTCCCACAGATCATACCCCCTTCCCCCCTAGGAGCTGGAGGTAGCAAGGGCTACATTTGGAGTTCCCTCCCTGCTGCCTGAGATCGCCACCGCCAGGACACCCCCCCCGAGGAGCCGATGGTCATGAGGGCCGCTGGAAATAGCCTTCCCAGCCTCTCCACAGTGAGCAAGGTAATTTAAGTGCCTGGAACTGCCGCTTTGGAATCGCGACTGTTGGGAGCCAGCCTACCTGAGGACGCTGTTCAAACGCTGCTCTTTTGGCGCCTTTTCCAGGCTCGCGCACCCGCACCATTGTTCCCATCAGTCGGTGCTCCGGAGAAGCCCCGCCGAATGCTGGGCGTTCGGCTCCGGCTCCCCACCGCCCCCACCACCACCCTGGTCGGCTCTCCCTTATATTGGGTATTTTTGTCACATGAGGCACCAGAACCAATCAGCCTACTTTCCCATTTGCTGGTTATATCTTTCCAGCACTAGAGGGAGTCTGCTCTTATTTTCTGCTCTTCTTTGGGAAATGTCACTCACTAGCTTAAACCTTGCTATGCTGGCTCTCCTCTTGTCTCTGCCTTTACCTACTCCACCCCTATATCCCCCATCGACCTGCCCTCGACTAAAACACATTCCCTCCACTCTCAGTACTCTGCTCCTCCATCAGATTACCCAACAACTATCCCCTGTCTATCCCCATATCCCTCCCTGCACTTGACCACCACACTACCCCACCCACCCACCACCTAAGTGCTACTCAGTATTGTGATTTCTAACACAAGAGGTCTCTCTCCTCGCTAGCACCCACGGTTCTATTCTCCTTCCTATCCCATGCACCTCCCTGTGAGGTCTCGTCGGCCACATATGTACCCCACCCCAGCAACCAACAGCATGCAGGGTGCCTAATTATTCTGCTGCTCCTGCTCTCCGGCAATGTGCACTGAACCCGGGGCCCGCCCACCTCAGCCATGCTCAGCTACCGGGGCAAAGGCCTGCAATCACCTTTATCAATATATGTAGTCTCCCTAAGAAAACTGCAGCCCTCCAATGCTGGGTCACCCAACACTCCCCCGACATTCTCATGCTTGCAGAAACCTGGCTCTCCTCCCTCACCGGACTCTGCTGTCTCTCTTCCAGGTTTTTCCCTGTTTAGGGCCGATAGGATGGGCAGGCGTGGAGGGGGGTGCGCTATCTACTTGCGCAACTCGGTCCTCGGTCATGCCCTCCCCAATCCTGAGCTTAGCTCGGGGCGCAAGCCATTACTTTAAAAATCTCCCCTTACTCTGGTCGTGGCCCCCTTTATCTAACCGTGGCTTACCTACCCCCGGGGTCTAAAAAAGATTTAGCGGTCACCTCCCTTGTTGACTACCTATCCACCCTACCCCAGAAGGCTGAACAACTAATCATGGGCGACTTAAACACCAACTGGCTCAGCCCATCATCTGATAATATGAAGAATGAGCTTGCAGCCCTTGACCTGTCTCAAATGGTCACTCAGCCCACTAGGCTTAACAAAGTAACAGGAACTAGTTCCCTCCTGGATGTAGTCCTCTCCAACAGACCACATAAAGTAGGATCTGTACAAGTCCTTGGACTCACTCAGTGACCACTCCCCTATCATCTGCTCTTGGTCATCCCCACTCTCAGCCCGGTGTACTGCAGGACCCCTCGGCGCGTTTTCTCCCCAGAGGTCTTGTCAGCCTCAAGCGTCACCTCGTCCAAATCAACTGGACCCCAGTGGCCTGCGCACTTGACATTAACTCTGCCCTAACACCTCACCACAGCTTTCAACCATGCCTGTGATCTGTTTGCCCCCTTCAGCACACCAAAGATAAAAAAATGGACTGCTGCATGGATAGCCCCTGCACTGATCCAACAACTAAATAAAAGAGATAACCTTTGGCACTTAGCTAATGACTCCAGTAGATTGGCCAATAGGCAAGCCTATAGGGCAGCCACAACAATGCACCTGGACCATCAAGCAGGCTAAAGCTAAATACTACCAGGCTGCCTTGACATCCTCCTGGGGCTCGTCCAGAGCTTTCTGGGACAACATAAAGAACTGAATGGTAAAGCCGCTCCCCACCATCCCAGATTGTCATAAATGGGGCTGTCTCGACTGACCTAACGCGTATCGCTGACTGCCTTAATAAGACTTTCATAGATTTAAGTGCTGTCCTTCCTGCCCACTTTTTTGACCTGGTTGCCACACCCACTCATACTCCCATTTCCAGGCCACAATTCCACTTCCAAATGATCTCACCACATGATGCCAAACCTTTCTTAATAAGGTCCCTTGCCTCTCAGAACCCAAGTAGTGACCCTCTTGACTCCAAAATACTCCACCTCATGCTGGATGTCATGCTTATCCCCATCACGCTTATCATAAATAAATCCTTATGCCTAGGCCAATTCCAGGAGGCCTGGAGGCATGCTGAAGTAACCCCCATCCACAAGTCTGGGGACCGTACTCTGCCTAACAACTACAGGCCCATCTCCATCCTCCCCCCCTTATCCAAAGCGTTAGAAAAAATCGTAAACACACAGCTCATGGAATACCTTTCTAAATACAACCTTCTATGTCCGGAGCAACATGGGTTTCATCCTGGCCATAGCACATCCACTGCCCTCCTGGAATTCTCCCACCACATACACTCCGCACTTGACAAAGGCCAGCTTGCAGGGGCGGTTTTCATAGACCTATCCTAGGCCTTTGACATGGTGTGCCACCCCCTGCTATTAAACTCCCTAAGCAAACTGGGCCTCTCATCCGACCCTCTGAAGTGGTTCACAAGCTACCTTCACAACAGGACCCAAAGAGTCAAGCTAAATGGGACCTTCTCCTCCAACCTACCGGTACTCTCTGGGGTCCCTCAAGGCTCCATCCTTGGACCGACCCTTTTCAGCCTATTCCTGAACACCCTCCCTAGCTCCTGTTCCAGCAAAATACTACTCTATGCAGATGACGCTGTAATCCTAGCTTCACACCCTGACCCACTCCCTCTCCAAGTCATGCTACAAAGCGCCTTCCTCCAAACCGAAAAATGGTTCAATAACCATCGTTTAGTCCTGAATCTAAAGAAAACTAAGTCCATGCTATTTTCACATCGGCAAAACAGCGCTAAGGACTTTCCCCTCCACATCACCACCAGCATGCCCCTCCCACTTGAACAGGTAACATCCTATAAGTACCTGGGCATCACCTTTGACTCCGGCCTTACTTTCCATGCCCACCTCAAAGCCCTGTCATCTGCCATGAACTCCAGGATCGGGCTTCTCTACCACCACAAAGACTGCCTCCCTGAACCCGCCTTAAAACTAGCCATCACCTCATCGGTGTTATCGCTGGCTGACTACGGGCTCCCAATTTATACTGCTGCCGACGCCTCTGCCTTATCTAAAGTCCAGACCGCTATTAACAAAACCTGTAGGCTCCTTACTGGTGCCCACAGCAGAACCCACACCTGTCTGCTATACTCCACCACAAAAATACTCACTCTTGAGGAAAGACTGAAATATCAAACCTGCCTGCTGGCCAAAAAGTCCATGTCAGGCCTTTGCCCTCCTGGGGTCTCTGGACCCTTGCAGCTGGCTACCCGGTCCCTGCCACCATAACTCCTCCACTGCATCCTTCATTGTTGCCAGAGCAAGGACCTCTCGCTGCCAAAGATCTTCCATCACTTGGCCCGCATTGGTTCAACTCCTTCCTGAATCTATCTCCACGATCCCGGGGATTGGCAGTCAAAACCGCCTCCATAAGCATATTATTGACAGCCGATGCTGTAAATGCTTGTTGCTACCTAAACGGTCCGCCTTAGCCCTCCCAGCCCCTGGCACGGTTTGGTACTACATATTGTCTAAGACTAATTTGTTTTGTTGTATGATGTATCTATTGCTATGTAACAATGCGTGTAACTCTACACATGTTTGTACCAGTATAACTGCTGCCTGTAATCTCCAAGTGTGTTTATGTATCTCACCCGTATGTTCATCCCTGTTCCAAACTCACTTAATTGTTGTCTCCCCCCCCAAATGACGAGGTACCTTTGTAAACGAGTCCATGACTCAAAGGTTGTAAAACTGATCTCTCCAATAAAATAAAATAAAAATAAAAAAATGTATCATTTACTGTAGCATAGTGCTACCAGTGAGTCAATATTAATGAAAAAAGGAAGGTGCTGGGAATCAGAGCTGGCTAGTGCACCTATCTTTACCACAATGTTTCCCAAACTGTGGAACCCCACACAAGAATAAGGCTACTGGCTAAAAATTTCAATTTAAAAGTATCACTCTTGCAAAATATGTATCTTATTTCAGAAAACGTATTGCAACCTCCTGATACAAATTGTGTTATGAATAATGGCAATGCTTCAAATTTGCTTGCATCAAAACTGCTGGTTGCAGTAAAACTAACAAATGTAGCTATGCCACTACACATCCAGCCATATCAACTACTAGAGGTTTTGAAGCAGATATGTTGGTGCTGCACATCAATCACCATGCTAATAAAACAGAACAATGCAAAAAAATAGTGGAAGAGTTAATATAGTTAACTATAGCAGTACTAGTCATCCAGTAGCTTAAGCCACTTCTCATAGCCCCAGAACTTTGTTCCTCTCAAACTTTGTCAGAGTGCATGGCTTAGACCTGAAACTCAGATGTTTAAATAGCAAATGGCAACCCATGGAAACAAAGTCCCATTAAAGTGACAGTGCAATACAGTGCAAATGTAAATGCATAGTGACAATGACTAAGGAAAATGTATCACAAATCTTATACAAAAACAGTGAAGTTGAAATACAGAAGTCATATAGCCATTTCATATTGCACGAATAAATATTTTCACAAATCTTTTATTGATGTATAGATTTAAGCTTCTTCAAGAGCCAGCATAAGTATAACCATGCCCATACAGGAAAATCCACATAAGGATGCCAGTCTATTTTTTCTCTTTTTCCCCATTTTCCTTCTTCAGGTTGAACCCTCAATGCTGCTGGCCGCTTGAAAGTGCAGTTTCATTCAGGTGAACTACATTCTGGGGTCCACACTTACTGACTCAGACAACAGGTAAGCTCTATATAGTATGTTGGCATGAAGATAACCTCAAAATATAGAGAAGTCAAAGATAATCAATATTTACAGTTATAAAAAAAATTAACCATATGCAGCTAGCCAAATGTATGGACAATATCAACTGCATCTAAAGAAAATGGTATGGCCCCATTATATGCTAGTTTGTTTATGGGTCTTTAGGAGTAATAGACAGAGTTCAGAGAGTTGTTCACATATGCAGAAAATGTTGTCTTGTGGTACTGCTACACAGACAACATTGTCTGTGTATGGAAGGGGGATTTGGAGGGGATCAACACATATTTGAAATGGTTGAATATTAATTATGTAAATCTGGATTTTACCTCCAGAATAGAGAAAATGTAATTTGTTTTCTTGACCTGACATTACAAGATACACCAGCTAAAACAATCCAGACTTGTAGTTACCGGAAGCCTACAGCTACCAACGCACTGCTTTTAAAAAAATCCATTCCTTATTCACAGTTTTTGTGAGTACGCAGGAACTGCAGTGAACACAGTGACTTAGAAAAATGGGCAGATGAGTTAGACAGCAGGTTCTGTGAGGGGTGTATGAACAAAAACTGTTGATAGACTAGGAAAAAGGTAGAGAATCAGCATAGATGTGAACCTTTGCTGTCGAAAGAGAGAACTCATTTGGAAAAGCAGCAAGTAACTTTTTAGAGCTGCAGGTAGCTGGAGCCAGCAGCCCTCTTGCATTAGCTCTAAAAATATCTTACCATGAAACTTCCTTTCTGGACTTTTGGAAGTATCCATCCACAACTGCAAAATAGTGCGCTCCCATCTGATTTTTGCTATTTGTTGCTCTGTGTTAAAATCATCTGTGTGGGGGGGAGGGATGCTACTATGCCTTCCAACATCTCAGGATATAAACAAAAAAACTTTGAAGCTGCTATGTATGTAGCCCCTCAATTTAACCCTTGCAAGGCTGCAGACTGAGCATCTGTCCAGCTCAATCAAATAGATTCCTTCTTGTTCTTTCAGCAGCCTAGGTGTTACATCATTGTCTCAAAGCATACTCCAATTTCCCTTATTGAAGTACTGAAGCAGTCAGGGTCTCATTAAACAGACTACAGTGTCAAATTACAGACAGTCCAGCATTAGAATCTGAGACCATTTTCTTCTGTTTTTTATATTTTTTATATTCAACCTTTGTATATTTGCTGCCCAATGCTAGTGAAAGGAAAGAGCTTACAACAACTCTGTTTATCCACAGAATTGGGTTCACTGCTGATTTTTCCACTCTGATGTAATTAATGCTCATAAAAGGTACAGCTCAGACAGCACTGGGCAGTAAAGTAATTCTCTTTGTTTATCCACAGGGACAAGTACAGTAAAGGCTTCCTCCCACCCACTCACCCACTGTGATGAATTTAGTGCTGGTAAAAAGTGGATAAAGCTCTCAGTTTATCCACATGTACCACGTGATGCATGCACAGTGCAAACGTACCCACACTGTGATGGATTTAGTGCTGGTAAGAGGTGAGGGACTGACTAATCAACAGAGACAGCTACAGTGTGGGGGAAGGGATAGTGCTTGGTTTCCACACTGACTGCATTTAGTCCTGGTAAATGGTGAGAGACTGCCAGAACTGGGGACTAAAGCCTTTTGTTTATCTACAGTGACAAGTACAGTATGTGACTAATGAATAGTAAGGGACTGGTACCACTGGAGTCTGAAGCCCTCTATAAAGCCACAGGGGCAGATGCAGTATAGAACAGACAGTCCAGGGTTTCCACACTGTGTTAGATATAGTGCTGATGAAATGTGGCAGACTAACAGCACTAGAAGCTGAAGCCCTGTGTTTATCTACATGAGTAGGTACAGCGTGGGCAGAGACAGTGCAGGGTTCTCACACTGATGGTTTCAGGACTTGCAGTGTGGAGGCAATTGAGATGGCTGCTTGAGAGTAGAGCTCCATCTCGCCCCCACATTTATTTTGCATTTATTACTTCTATTGTTCCCTAAACTGGTGGATTTAGGTTTCCTACCTGTGCAGACATTGGGGATCCTCAGTTGGAATCTCTTACTTGCTGGTAGCTGCTGATCCTCCTGCCGATTTTGCTTGCCGGCATGGAGTATGGTTACAGCAGTGCAGGCCGATGCCATGTATGAGCTCTCTGAGGCAACTATGGTGGCAAACGATGAAGAGTTATTGGATATAAGTAAACTGTTACAGGCTCTGGTGCAAGACATACCAATGATCAAAGCATTGGTGCACCATTTAGAGTCCAGAGCAGAGGAGGCTGAATTTAGACTGGTGGACAATGAATGTTACTGTATGCAGCTTGACTCGGCTACAGCTCGACAGGAAGAGCACATTGCTGTTCTTGAAAGACAAATGTAGGCTTTATCCATTAAAGTCGATAACCTTGGGAATCGAGGCTGAAGAAATAATATTCAAGTTATCAATCTCCCTGATGGCACAGAAGGAGATAATTTAAAAGAATTTTTGCAAGCCTTTCTCCCCAGACTATTAACTTTTACTTGGGATCTCCCACTAGAAATAGAGTGTGCCCATCACTGTCTAGGACGGCGACCTCAAAGGGGTTCTCCCCCTTGCCCCATCCTAGTCTATTTCCTCAGATTTTCCATAAAAGAGCAAATTTTGAGACTTGTGAGGGAAAGGGGTCCCTTAAAATGGAATGGGCACTCTGTTTACTTATTTCAAGACTTTTTGAAAGAAGTAGCATTAAAGTGAAAGGAATTTGGCCCTATTAAAAAAACAGTCGGCAGCTAAACATATAAAATTAAATTTAAGATACCCTGCTGTTTTGCATGTGTGGTGGAACAATGAATGGTGCTGTTTTGATTCTCCCCAGGTGGCTAACAACTTTTTAAAATCTTTAACGGACAAACCCAAGCCGATCTTGGGTTCTTCCACACTGCATCAAGATTCTCAAGCCAGAGTTGGAACCAGGGAAGTGACATTGATTTCTGAACAACATAATGGTGGAGCAAGAGGTGGTCATCAGGGCTCCCTTGGGGAATGGCAACATCCTAAACAGCAGAGGGACACAAGGAAGGGCCCTTCTCCTCCTGGATCAACTTCTGGTTCAGTGGCACCTGGTGGAAGATTGAGAAGTAGCTCTGGCACATTAGTTCCCATGCCAGTAAGAACACCAGAGGAGCAATCGCACACACCAGATCCCAAGCACCCTCACCTTTTGCCAGACCTGGAGAGAAGGTATTCGGACAAGTCTGGGATGGATTGGACAGAATACTCATAAACTGATAGTTGGATTGCAAATGACTCAAGAGCCTCAGTGGATGCAGTTCCTGCACAACAGGTGACTGTTGCTTCCATATTACATGATAGGGCAGTCAGAGTAATGCAGATGGTGGTAATGGTGAGGAGAAGATTGAAATGGGTGCAGTTGCGACAGATGCAACTGTTTTTCAGACCTGAAGACAGGACTTTTTCTATCTTAAGAGTCCTGTATTCATTTGTTTGTTGGGTTTCTAACCTATTCTTTTTTCTTGCAGGGTGGCCGTATGATATGGTCGATCTGGTGAGTGACAGTCTTATGGGCTATCCCACTGTTTTTCCTTACTGAGATCCCTAAAGGCTGAGTTCTCTTTTATTTTGAGGCCTTGGGGGTTGGGGTAATAGGGGGAGAAAGGTTAATGGGTTCAAGCTGGTTGTTGAGATAGCTGTTTGTAAGTTAGGCAATGTTGCTGATATCTTTGGGGATATTGGGGATTATTTCATATATATTCTTATGAATACAAGATGAGTTATTACTTGATGGGAACATGTGGATTCGCAATAGCTGTAAATGGTTATTTTGTGGGGGTAGGGGAGCACACTATGCTTGGCCTTGTTTTTTGTGTTACTGAAGAAAGGGGTTCCACCTCCACATTTGCAGAGGAGCTGGAGGGCATTGGTGATGGGGGATCACTAGTCCACTGTCTCTCGCTCCTCATGCCTGTTTTTTGTGGAAGGGGGGTTTTGAGATCATTTGACTGTGTTTCTTTCTGAGGAGTTTGCTGAAATGGATGGGGGGAGGGTTATTTTTTTTGTTTGTCTTTTGCTATTTATTATACATTTTGCAGCCACCAGCCACCCGAACCTCAGCCAGGTCATGAACCCTTGCTCCCACCTCCACATTAGACGTGCCTCTTCAATACCCCCTGGCTTACCTCCCATGGAGGGATTATGGCACTGACCTGTCACGGTGCCACAGACAACAGTATAGGTCGAAGGGGCCATCCTAGAGGCTGATTGAAGTCAAGGGCTGGCTTCATCTAAGGCGGCTGACAGCTTGGATTTCCCCTGTAGGTGGGGACATGCAATGACACCAGCACTAGCACCCCCCTCGAGTGTCATTCTGGTTTTATATATTCCCATCAAACACAAGAAAGTGTTAGCATATCTTAAATCTTGTGGTAGCAATATTATTTTCTTGCAGGAAACCCATCTTTGAAGAAGGATGCAAATCTTCTTACAAGACAGTGGGTGAGGAGGACATAGTCCAGCTCATTCACCTCAAAGAAACACGGGGTGTCTATACTGTTGAAGAGGAGTTGCCCTTTAATAGTGGAGCTCTGATAAAGAGGGGAGGTGAATGTTAGTATTAGGTAGAGTGGAGTGGATAGCAGTTTTGCTGGTGAATATTTATGCCCCAAATACTGATTCCCCGGATTTCTTCTACCAGTTTTTGCAGGCTATTATAGACTGGTATTCACATTCTAGGGTGTTAATTCTTGGGGGGTGGGGCTTCACTTTTGTGATGGATCCAGTGATGGATCGATCCCCTATGGAAAAAGGTGTGCTTTCTCATCACAGGTCCAGGGAGGTTCTGTTACATTTTAGTAGGGAATTTAAACTTGAGGACTGTTGATGTATATTCAACTAGACTAAACAAGATTTTTGATTCCACTCTCCACATTTCAAATCTTACAGCCATTTAGATGACTTTTATGTAGTTCTTCTATTTTATAATTCCTGCTGGGAGTGTCACACAATCTGACAGTCTTATCGGACCATGCCCCAGTGATTATGTTATGAGAACCTTGGCAGACAACCTTGAGGTCCTCTTGCTGGTGGTTTAACCCATTATTATTAACCTGAGGGTATTTCAAACATTGGCTGGCAAGTAAGATTGATTTTTATTTGGTCTCAAATGCTTCACCAGAGGTTTCTCCCTTCATCCTGTGGGATGCATTTAAATCAATTATTCATAGCAGAATCATCTTGTATGCCTGTTTTGTCAACAGACAGCAGATGGCAGAGGCACAGGGGCTCACTGAATGAATTAGGCAGCTGGAGATAGCTATTTATAGGTCCCAATTGGTCCAACATACAGTGGTTTAGGAGTTGGTAGTATGTAAGGCACAACTAAACAGTATTCTTCAGCAGAATGCTTTATGGGTCCAGTATTTTCTTTGACTAGCTTATTGGGAGTCAGGGGACAAGGCGAGTAAGCTTTTGGCTTGCAGATGAAAGAAACGGGCTATGAAAACTCAGGTACCTTATATAAAGGGGGACAATGGAACACTGATTTTGGATACAAAGACTATTGTGGAGCAATTTAAAGGGTTTTACTTGAGGTTATATTTATCCTCAGTTAACCCACAACAGGAAGCTTAAGAAACGTTCTTTGACTCCCTTATAGTCCCTATTCTGTTGGATAATGCAGTTGCCTCATTGGAAGAGGATTTCACACTATAGGAGGTTCACCAAGCAATTAACTTTTTGACCACTGGTAGGGCACTGGGCCTGATGGACATACAGCAGACTTTTGCCAAGCTTTTTATTTTCAATTATCTCCCAGATTGTTGGCATTGTTTAAGTTGGTGGGGGAATCTGGTGCTCTGCCAGATTCTATGAAGGAAGCAATTATCACTGTCCTGCTGAAACCCAGGAGGGACCCTACATTGTGCACTAATTATAGACCTATTTCACTTTTGAATGTTGACTACAAAATTTTACCAAAAATTCTTGCTGTGAACTTGGAAAAAGTGTTGGGTCTCCTGACTGGCAAAGCTCAATCTGGTTCTATGTAGGGCAGGCAGGGCAGTGTCAATCTGTGAGCAGTTATAAACCTCATCCAGATAGTGGTGTGGGGGCCAGAATCTGCAGGTTTGATGAGTTTAGATGCAGAAAAAACCTTTGACTCCATTGAATGGAGATATTTGCATTTTGTACTTACCAAGGTGTGGTTTGGTCTGACATTTAGATGTTAGAATAGCTTTCTGTACTCTGAACCTAGAGCAAGGGTTCAGGCTAATGGGGTGCTGTCCTCATCCTTCTTGAGAGGAATGAAGCAAGGGTGTCCTCTTAGCCCATTGTTATTTTTACTTGCTATTGAACCCTTAAATTTTACACTTTCACAAAATCCAGGTGTTAGGGGGATCAAGGGAGTTGTGTGGGGGAGGAGTTTTTCTCCACTTTGTTACATGCAGATGATTTGCCACTTATATTATCAAGAGTGAAATCCTCACTTCTGAAGGCATGGGAAATCATTGATGCCTTTAGTGCCCTATACGGGGTTGTGTATTAACTGGGGAAAAACAGAGATTTTACAGCTATTTAATGCGGATAATAAGTGGGTGATGTTGGGCTCCCACACTCTAAAATAGTCACCAGGAGGTGTGAAATATTTAGGAATATATGTTTCCACCCAGCTTTTGGATATGTGCTCTAAAAACTTAACCGGGGTCCTGGAGGATATCAAAATGGATGTTATGTTGGAGAAAACTTAATTTGTCTCTCCTGGGCAAGATAACCACTTTTAAAATGATGGTTTTCCACCAGCCCAGTGGTATGGAGGGCTGAGGCATCACTGCCTTACCTCCTGCCTCGCTGGTGACCCATGTTCATGCTACAAGCGAGTCACTGAGGGTCGGCCTGGGAGAGAGAGAGGATCTAGCATCATAAAAACAGCTCTCCTCTCCTGGTGAGGGGTGCGACCAGAGACCAGTGCATGCCTGGCCCCTAACAGTGGCTGGAGGCTGGCACACTGGCTCTGAATGACAGGGGTCAGAGATGGAGTAGACGCCCAATGTGCCACATGAGGAAGCATGCATGGCTCGGCCATTAGCATCATTGCATGCATATGGCTCCACACTCAGGGGAAGGGAACAAATAGAGGCTGAAAATTCTCTGAATGGCAGGATGATACTGGCCCATCATAGACACCACACCCAGCCACCTCAACAACATCTCAAGAGGTAAGCACCAGTGGATGCCGGGGTGATGGGGCTGGAGGGGGAGACAGTGGAAGGGGGCTGGTCGGAGGCAGCGAGAAAGAAACTAAGAAAAAAAATGTATGGTTTTCCCACATCTCTTCTATAAATTATGTAACCTACCCTTTAATATTCCCTAGGGTTACAGGGCTAATTTGGACAGAGTTCTGGCTGATTTTATTTGGGAGGTATCCATGCCTCATTTTAGTAGATGGACACTCCGGGCTCCAGGGTTTAAGGGGGATGGAATATGCCCTGGCTTTGGGCATGCCATATATGTCATGGGGTAAAGCAAACCTTGAATTGTTTTTCTGCTAGCTGTATGAGCTCCCCATTTTGTTGGAGATACAGAAAGAGATGTTGGGGAGACCCGTTGGTAATCTTGCTTAAAAATCTGGGGTTCTTTCTCAGGTATCAACAACTCATATGAAGTATTCAAGATGGGCATGAGGTAGATTTTTTAAGATTTTAGATCTGGATGCATCTTGCCTTAGTAAATGGAAGCCATTATGGGGGAATCCAGATTTACAGGTCAAAGGTGCCACTATCCATTGGGTATCTTGACTTGTACATGGGGTGCATATCTTGGAGGACTTGGTGGATTGGGGTACAGGTCTACTGAGTCCATTTCAGGACCTGCAATGTAAATATAACTTACCACAGAAAGAACTATGGAAATATTTTCAGCTCCAGCATGCTCTTTCCAAGAGGTTCCTTATGGATTATTATTTGATAGAAACAGACTTTACAGACATGTTGGAGAAACTGTTTACATTCTCTAGGGGACATATAAGTTTTTGTATAAAGAATAGCAAAATCTGTTTTGACCAAATTGGGAGTCACATAGATTAAAGTGGATGTCTGATATGAAGTAAAATATAGATGAGGAGGGGTAGAATAGATGCTGGATGGCTGCGTGCACTTTGACTCTCGATCCCAAACTCCAATTGATACAGAAAAAGATTTTATGTTGGTGGCATTGGACTCCAGTGAAGTCGATGAGGTTGGGTTTGCATATGATTGGATCTGCGTTGGTGCTGCCATGCAGCCTCTGGTTCTATTTTTCATATCCTGTGGTAGTGTGATTTACTAAAACCTTATAGTATAATATCTTTGCTTAGAGGATGTCCTGAAAATCCCATTCTAAAGTCTCAGGTTTTTTGGATTCTGTGGGATGCAACCTTTTTAGATGCTGTCTTTTGGCAGTATAGGGGTTTTCTTTATGCAGCAGCACTTGAAGCTAAGAGGGTTCTCTTACTGCATTGGAGATCTCAGGCCCTCCACCTTTTCAAAAGTGGAAACAGGCACTACTTGAAGCAGTTTTGTTTTATAAATGTATTATTTCAATGGCAAAATATGTTGCCTAAATTCTCTAAAACATGGGATAAGTGGTTGATTGATCTAGGAGTTCATGATGGGATTTAATCAGATTTGTTTCTGAGCAATAAGGTTATTATAATTTCTTGTTTTAAGGTGGTTAGTGACAAGGAGGGTGCCAGCAAACAGAATACTGGAAATTCCCATACTGTAGGTTGTAGATTTTGCAGTTTGATACTTGTTACTGTTTTAATCCAATAGTTTTCCTTTGTAATATATTTTAATACTGTTAACTCCTCTGCATGCAAAGTTGTGGCTATAGTGGCTATTTGTATTAGTCTAGATCTGGTGCCATGGATAGTGGTGTAATGTTTACTTTCACGTTTGGTTTTTTTTTAAACAAAATGTTTACATACAAAAAAAAACACTGATGGTTTCAGTGCTGGCAAAAATTAAGGGATGGGCAACACTCGGGACTGCTCCACTGTCTTCATGTCCACAGTCTCTGTTGGCAGGTCATTTTAGAAGGCCACCACCTTCTGGGACAAAATATGCTTTCTAATGTTACCCTTAAACTTGCCATCTGTCACCTTCAGAGCATGTCCTTGTGTTCTGCTGGAGAACATATCCATATGTTCAATCCTGTCAATACCTCTGAGAATGGGAAGACAGAAATCATGTCCCATCTCAGCCTGCTGGAGAAGATGGTAACAACTACTAGTAAATACAAATGTGGATATTATATGTTAGATCCTTTCAGGTATTCCTGTTTTGAAAATGCAACTTCACCTTAACAGTGATATCTAAACAGAAACCCACCAGCAAATTTGTTGTTATTTTTACTACTGACCACATTGTCTTTACTGCTGAAGTAAATGTAAACACTGGAGGAAATATGAAGAAACTGATAGAGGGAAGCTTACAGAGGATGTCAGTAGGCATTTTAGGCAACTACATAGATGTGCAGAATTAAAACATGCTACACAAATTCACTGCCACTAAACAAGTGGCAGATGGGGGGTGGGATTTGTCAACAAAAAAAGGGGGCTTGGTCTGCACTTAGAGATGAGAGAGAAGGTCAGTTTTCCTATGTGGGACAGTGACCCACAGGGTGTAAAAAGCTGGTGTTATTGAAAATATGATGGATCTTAATGGTCTACATAGCACATTTTCTTAAAGCAGCAGTTTTGTCATCACGGAAGAAAAAAAAGTGGGTCAGAATTGACAATCATCTGACATTTTTCACAATCCCCCACTCAAAAATGAATACCGACACAATTTATCTTGCTGCAGTATAAGACCGCAGCAAAGAATTCAGCATCTATTGTTTCTTTGCTTGACATATATGTTGCATTCTTTCGTCAGGGTCTTTATAGAGTATAGTACCACAATAAATTTTCTTGACCTTCGCTTCACTTCCATTTGAGTGTACCCTAACTCCCTTTCTGCTCTGATATCCTGATATTTAGGGCTTGATTAAGTAAAGCTACATCAAAATGTCCTCCCCGTAGATCAAGTGAAACTTTTTCAATACCAAAAAAAGACTAGCAATGCATTCCCTGGCCTTGAATAAATTTAATATGGGGTGGTATTATACTTTGCACATTCATGTGTTCTATGATTCTAATATGTTCACCTATAAAGTTATGAGATTATGTTGAACTTTGAAAATGCAGGTTCATAACTATGGTAATATTCAATATTTTTACTACAAATTTTCAACATAGCCATTTCGGTATAGCAACTCATGAATGTGACAACTGTCATTTTTCAACTGCAGCCCACAATGTGTGTTTGCAGCCCAAAAGTTGATTGTGCAGTCCCTGCACAACATTACTTTTAGGGCAGTATGTAAACATTTTCTCTACCTTTCTTTATGAGGCAGGACCATCACAAGGCTGTGTTGAAAATCTGGTGTAAAAATATAGAAAAAAATTATTTTCATTATTTTTTTTTCCATTTAAACTTTATTAGTTTTCCAGCAGAGTAAGTAATAGCAGGACATCGACATTACATATACAGATACATTAATAATGCCCCAACACAAACAGTTAAAAGTACTCTGCCTTACCCCACCACCTAAACTCCCTAAGTACATCCCCTAATACCCCTGAATACCACCCTCCCCCTTCCCCCAGAAACCCCCCAACCCCCCATATTTTCATTATTTTAACCCAGATTCCTGTCCTGCAGCCCTATCAGCTCTGGCCAAAGTTTGTTTAGTCTGTAGGAAAAATGTAAAGAATCAACCCAGACATGAGCTTTTACAGCTGAAATAGGGAACTCCCTTGGAAAAGAAGCCATTAACTTTTTAGTTGAATTTTAATAGGGTTGTGGGGCATGTGTGAGCTTCTATTCATAAATACTGGGGTATTCTTATGACAGATGAGGTTCTGAGAAATTAGTTAGGACCCAAACTGAGTATATCATTCAGGACAGCCCCTAACTTGAGGGACAGTCTTGTAAAAGTAGGTTTAAGGCATCAGAATCAAAGGAAAATGAGAGAGACACTTGTTGCCCACCACCATCCCTGAGTTTCTTCCCCTGTAAAATGTGTAGCATTTTTAAATTTTGTAGAACAACCAAACAATTCAAACACCAAAGGACAGGACTTAAATATATCTGAGAGTTTATATCATGCAATACCACACTTCTTGTCTGTGTGATCACTTTTACTTACAATAAAATATATATGGGACATACAGTATGAGTGTTCAAAACACACATACAGGAGCATGCTTGAGAGATCACATCAGGCAGAGAAGAAACACCACTGTGGTTGCATTTTAAAAGGGTTCATGTGAGTAAGACTCATGGTCATTTCTGTGTGGGTTTGGAACAAATAAAGGTACATCCTAGAGGAGGAGGTATGCTGTGAACCCTACTCCAAAGGGAACTGGAGTGGATTTTTCCAGTTGGGGAGTCTGAAGCCAAGAGGAAATAATGAGGATTTAGATTTTAAATGTATTTTACAGATGCAATTCATATTGTCTGTGTATTTGGCTAGCATCATATGGTTCATCTTTTCATAACTGTACATATTGATTATCTTCATTTTCTATATATTTCAAACTTATCACGATGCAAGCGTACTATATATAGAGATTACGCTGATGTCGGAGTCAGTCAGTGTGGATCCCAGAACAAAACTCACCTGAATGGAACTGCATTGTCTTTAAGTGGCCAGCAATATCAAGATGCCGACTTGATGAAGGTAAATGGGGGAAAAAAGAGACTTGAATCCTTATGTGAATTTTCCTGTATGGACTTGACTTAGGAAGGATGTGGAGAGGGTGAAGCACATCCAGAGATGGGCATCTGCCATATGATGAATGGCTGAAGGACCACAACATGTACTCCATTGAACAGAGGAGGGAATGGGGGAACATGATTGGAGACCTTCAAGTATATCAAGGGTTTCAACAAGGTACCAGCAGGTGATATCTTCCAGCTAAAGGAAAAATCAAAAACAAGGGGACACAATATGCAGATAGTAGGGGGAAATTCAGGGGAACATCAGAAAATTCTACTTTACAGAGAGAGTTGTGGATAGCTGGAACAGATTAACAGGAGAGGTGATGGAGGCAGGAACTGTGGGGGTTTCAAGAGATCGTGGGACAGACACAAGGGATGGGTGGAAGGAAGTCCTATTGGTTTGCTGGGCAGACTGGGCAGACTGGGTGGGCCTGGTGGTCCTTTTCTGCCTTTTCTGTTTCTATCATTATATTTATATTGACTCTTTAAGATGTATAAATCTGTACATCAAGAAATTAACTGCAAAATTCTCTGTATGTGAAATATGAAAAGGCTGTATGACTTCTGTCTATTTTAACTTTGTTGTTTTTGTATAAGATTTGTGATAGTATATTCCTTGTCACTATGCACTTACATTTGCACTGTATTGCACTGTCACTCTAGAGTGACTTGGTTTCCATTGGTTACTGTTTACTATTTAAGCAACCGAGTTGCAGGTCTGTGCCAAACTCCCTGAAGAAGGTCAAGTGGAACAAAACACTGGAGTTAAAAAGGCAGTGTAAGCTACTGACTGACTAGGATTGCTATATTTAAGTATATTTACTCATGCATTATGTTTTGCACAGTTCTGGTTTATTTGCACATTAATAGATGCACAGCATTTGCTGAGCTGCTTCAGAACCTCTAATGCTTGATATGGCTGAATGTGTAGTGGCATAGCCATATTTGCCAATTTTACTGCAGGTAGCAATTTGGATGTAAGCAAATCTGAAGCATTGTCATTATACATAGCACAATTTGTATTAAGAGGCTGCAATAAATTTTCTAAGACAATATACATATTTTGAAAGTGTGGTACTTTTAAATTGAATTCTTTAGTCAATGTCCTTATTTTTGTGTGGGGGTCAACAGTTTTGGAAGGTATCTTTTAATCATTATCCTTTTACAAATTCAGCAACAATATAGATCTGTTTTGTAATCTACCCATTTCAGACTTATGATTTCAGAAGTAACAGACAATTTCTATGAAGTTTAATGGTCCTAACCCAGCAATGGTTTATAATTGATCTCTTTGTTTAACCATATAGGCTGTAGTGCATTAAGACAAGAGATTTAGCATGTTTCTCTCTGAACGAGAATTCATGTTCTGTCCCCTGCCCGTGGTAACTGCTGTACTTGTTTCAGAGCCCTGAGTAAAAACTCCACTAGATTACAATTACAGAGATTTTCTGAAATTGAAACCTGATGAATTGTTCTCCTTCCTCCCTGTGTAATTACCATGACATGTTCTTGCACATGTTCTTTAAGAGGTGTGATGATCTTACCCTTGTATACATAACAATGTGTACACCAACCAACATATACTGTAAATTGTGTGTGGCAATCAGTGTAACAGTCAGTGTCAGTGGTTCAGTAGGTAGCACACTCACCTCTGAGGCCGGGAGATCAGAGGGCTGTGGGTTCAGTTCCCACATCTGGCACTTGGGTTAACATACCAGTACTGACACTGTAGTGCAGCATGAGAGGGGTGCTGCACTTCTGAGGTGCCGTCTTTCGGATGAGATGTTAAACCGAGGTCTCATCTGCCTGGATTAGTGGTAGTTCAGGTGGATATTAAAGATCCCATGGCACTTATCGAAAAGAGTAGGGGAAGTTTTTATTAAAACAAAAACACACTTTTTTTCCAAAACAAAAACAAATCACACAGTCATTATGATATCCATATTATCTACCCATTTCCAGTAACATTTTTCCACAGCTCTCTTGCTTTCTCTTCTCCCCATAATTTAAATTCATCTTGAAAAATGTTATCTACTTCATCTTGAAACTTAAAAAAAAATCCTATACAGTAAAATCCTTATTCTGCAAATATCTTGAGCATCTGTTTTGCCATATAGACCATTTCAAAACTGCCAAAATAACATAGACTGTATTTTTATTAACTTTTCCCCATTCTTTTGTTAATAGACCATAGATCAAAATCTCATATGTCATATTTTTAAAAGCTTGCATCCCCCAATAACTGGCTACCATACTCCAAAAAGGTTTAATAAAATCACAATAAAAAAATAAATGCTGCATGCTTTCCTCTTTTGTCCCACAATCTCTTTCTCCACATATTCTTTCCTCCATTCTTTTATGTTTATGGTTACCTCTCACATTTAACTTCCCATGACTACACATCCATACTACATCTTTTATTTTTCCTGGAATTCTTTTTTCTAATGTAACAGCTAACATTTCTTGCTCTTTTATTCCTTTTTCTTCCTTAAAAACCTGTTTTCCCAGAAATTCCTCTCCATATTTCTTTATACATCTGTTTTCTGTTACCCCTAATTAAAGCATCCACTTTTTCCCCCACTGGGTTAAATACTTCCTTCAATTCCATATATATTGGCCACACTTTACCTCCTACTATATCCCTTTCTTCCAAATACATTTAATGAAAGGTACATTCCATTGCTGTGTTAACCAAGACCACACTTTGTTCTCACTTTTTCTAATGGTACAATATTTGAAAACACAAAAATATTAATATAAAAACAATTGGATTTATCATGTTTAAACCCCATCTTTTATGGTTCTATACATTATCCCGTTTTAATAGGATTTAACTTGCTGCCCACATAACTGAAAAAAAGACTTTGAATTTTGGATTGCATTTGAAATGGTACTGGAAAATGTATGTTAAAAATAAAATATTGGGACAATAAACATTTTTAATCAGTAAAATTGTTTTCATTTATGTACTTTTTATGGGCTATTTGATACTTTTCTTCCCAGTTTTGTTGTATTGTATCATCCCTCCAGATCTTATTCCAGCACCTTAATGCTTCCTACTGCTATCTCAAAATCTCCTCTGTTCTTTTTCTCCACTGCCCCCAATGTATAAATTCTACTTTTCCCTTTATTTATCTTAATCCCTGTATACTGGCTATACTTATCTACTTAATCTATTAACTTATCCCCTGAACTCTGATCTTTTACTAAAACTAAGCAATCATCTGCATAAGCACATGTTTTATTCAGTTCCCTATTTTGCCATACAATATTTTTAATCTCTTTCGCCACCTCTGTTCTCTTCAGAAGTGGGTCTAGACAAAATACATACAATAGGGGACTTAATGGGCACCCTTGCTGAACCCCATTCCTTATATACATTGAAGTCCCTAGATGCCCATTAACCATAGGACAAATGTGTGCTTCCTTATATATTGCTTTTATTAAACTAATTAATTATGTTGGAATTTTAAACTTTTCTAAGGTATCCCATACATACTGATGCTTTACAACATCAAATGCCATTTCTTGATCCAAGGCATACAAATACCCTTGCAAATAATCCTCCTGTCCTTTATTTATGACTTCTCTAATATAAATTAAATTTTGTTGTATGCTCCATCCAGGAATAGCACACGTTTGAGATTGCATTATCAATTTCTGTGAAAAAGTCTGTAACCTGTTATTTATTACCTGGCTAAAAGTTTGTAATTTGAAGTCAATAAACTAATGTTTTTCCAGTTTTAAATTGTGTTTTCTCCTTTTATGCAAAAATTGTCATTCCTTTTTCATGCTTTCTGTCAAATTGTCTCCATTCATTATACCATTGTATATGCTTGTCAAAATGGGACCTATTTGTTTTCCAATATTTTATAGAACATATTCAGAATCCTATCCACCCCAGGTGCCATGTTATTTGAAAAGATTTTATTGCCTCTTTCATCTTCTTCTTTAATTCCCCTTTATCACCTCTGCCTCATCTTTCTCCAACTCTGGCATCTCAATTGTCAGAAAAAACCTCACTTTTCCTACTTCTTTGTTGCTGGTATTTTCCTTCAAAAACTCTTGTACTGAACATTTAATATTTTCTATATCTGTATGTATCATCCTTTTCCATCCTGTAATTTGTACATAACTTGATTTTCTATTCTTTCTTTACTACTATCATAGGATTTGTATGATATTTTGTTCCTAGGTACCACTTTTTGTTCCATAATTAAAGACGTGACCCTGTTATATTGGTATTCTTTCATTTTAATCTTAATTTCTTCAATTTGTTTAGATTCATCCACCTTACCTGCCTTGTCATAATTTATATATCTGCCCTTAATTTTAAATACTTCCCATAATTTGTTGCCTCTACTTTCTGTCCTTCTTCAATCATATATTGTTTGAGTTCATTTTTAGTATCCTCCCACCATTCTGTTCCACTATCATATAATTCCATAACTGTTAACTTATTTTCCAGTGTTATTTTAATCTTTTCTATACAAGTATCTTCTTGTAGCTTAGCTGTATTCATCCTCCAATAGCCTTTTCCTATTCTCATCCTATTCCCCAAGTTAATTTCAACTTCTACTGCCATATGATCTGATGTCTCAATCAGTATACTCCTAATATCAACTACCTCCACTGTTTTTTGTACCATCCAGAAATCTATACAAGTAGAACGTGAACCCTTGAAATATATGTGTTCTCCTTTTTCCTTTTAACTTATATCCGTCCTCCATCCCAGCTTTATCTAACATTTTTTCAAGTGGTATTATCACAAAAATTGTTGATGTTGCCTTTCCCAATCTGCTCTAGATAACCCACAGTTAAGTTCCCCCCCCACACCACAAGTTTTGAAGTATGCAAATAAGCTTCTATTTGATCTATTAGCATATTCTTTTCTTTTTTCCTTTGTGGATTATAAATTACAATAGAAACATAGAAACACAGAAACATAGACTTTGATGGCAAATAAGGACTGCTTGGCCCATCTAGTCTGCCCATTTCCCTACCTACAGGATAGGCCACAGATCCTAGTTAACCAACAGCCTATTTCTTCCTACCCCCCACAAGAATTACCTTATGTCTGTCCCATGCATTCTTGAATTCTCCCACAGTTTTAGACCCCACAACCTCCTCAGAAAGGCTGTTCCATGCATCCACTACCCTCTCTGAGAAATAATACTTCCTCACATTGCCCCTGAACCGCACCCCATCTTTAAATTGTGTCCCTTGTTCTTGCCGTCTCTTTTTCCAAAAGGCGCTACCCTCTTGGACTTTGTTGATTCCACTGGGGTACTTAAAAGTTTCTATCATGCCCCCCTCTCCCTTCTTTCCTCAAGGGTGACATATTTAAGCTCCTTTAGTCTCTCCTCATATGGCTTCTCTTGCAAACCCTGCACCATTTTAATTGCCCTTCTCTGGACTGCCTCTATCCTGTCAATGTCGTTGCGGTGATGGGGTATCCAGAACTGGACACAGTACTCCAGATGGGGTCTCACCAACTGTCTATACAGAGGGATAACAACTTCCTGTTTTCTGCTGCTGATGCCTCTCCCTATGCATCCCAGTATACCCCCAGCCCTCCCTGCCTTCTCACATTGCTTGCTAACCTTAAGGTCATCTGATATGATTACCCCAGGTCCCTTTCCATTTTGTTGTTTTACTACCCTCCCCCACTGTGTATTCTTCCCTGGGTTCTTGTTTCCCAGGTGCATTATTTGCAATTCTTTGCATTGAATCCTAGTGCCATACTTCTGATCATTCCTCCAACCTTGCCAAGCCCTTCTCATCCTTTCCATGCCTCCTTGTGTATCAACCCTGTTGCAGATCTTTGTGTCATCTGCAAAAGGCATACTTTTCCTTCCAGTCCCTCTGCAATGCTCATGATGAGACATTAAAAGGACTGGACCCAATCTGAACCCTGTGGTGCCCTACTAGTAATCCCTCTTTCTTCAGAGTGGACTCCATTTACAAATACCTTCTGTGTCCTGTTGTCCAGCCAATGTTTTACCCAGGCTACCACCCTCGGACCCACTTCCAGGCTGGTTAATTTGACTATTCATCTTTTGTGTGGGACTGTGTCAAATGCCTTGCTAAAGTCTAGGTAGGTCATGTCCACAGTCCCTCCCTGGTCTACTACTTTGGTCACCCAGTCAAAGAAATCTATTAGATTCATCTGACATGACCTTCCGACTGTGAACCCATGCTGCCTTGGGTCCTGTGCCCTACTGGCCTCTAGGTACTTAACTATTCTTTCCTTCAGAAGTGACTCCATCACTTTCCCTACCACAGAGGTCAGACTGACAGGTCTATAGTTTGCTGCCTCTGTCTTGGTCCCACTTTTGTGAAGGGGAATCACATCCTCCTTCCTCCAGTCCTCGGGTACCACACCATCCTCCCATGATTTAATAAAAAGAGTTGCCAGTGGTTTCACTAGTTCCCCCCTTAATTCTTTTAGAATTCTGGGGTGAATTCCATCAGGTCCCATTGCTTTGTCCACCTTCAGTTTTAGGAGTTCTTGCAGAACCCTTTCTTTTGTGAAAGGACTGGGATCAACCCCCTATCAAGAGTGCTTCTGTTAATTGGATTAGGCACTTCCCCCTCCTCTTTTTGAATACTGAGCAGAATATTCATTCAGTATCCCTGCTTTTTCACTGTCCCCCTCTGCCCACCCACCGTTCATTCTATTCAGCCTCACTATCCCTCCCTTTGTCTTTCTACACTCACTGATATACCTATAAAAGGTTTTATCCCCCTTCTTAACTGAGTTGGCTATCTTTTCCTCAGTTTGAGCCATTGCTATTCTGACTTCCCTCCCTGCTTCCTTCTGCCTTAACTGGTACAGATCTCTGTCCTGCTCCTTCTGTGTTTCCTTATACTTCCGGAATGCTATCTTTTCTTCCTGACTTTCACAGCCACCTCTTTTGAGAACCATAGTGGCTTTTCTTTCATTTGATTTGTTTGTTTGCTTCACACAAAGGCTTGTTGCCTCTGTGATGGCAGTTTTGATGATTCCCCATTGTTGCTCCACACCTCCTTCTAGCCTGTTGCTAGTGCTTTCTGAGGCACTCTCCCATCTTGCCAAAGTCAGCCCTCCTGAAGTCCAGTACCTTCACTTTTGTATGGCTTGACTCTGTAGCTGAGTTTAATGTGAACCACACTGTTTGATGGTCACTTGTTCCCAGATGGCAACCCACTTCTAGATCTGAGATCCTCTCACTGCCCTCATTTGAGAGTACAAGGTCTAAGATTGCTCCTTATGAGTGGGTTCCAAAACTAGCTGTCTGAGGCCTGCCACCTGTAGGGCATCAAGAATGGCCCTGCTCTTGATGTGGCTGCATCAAATGTGCTCCAGTTAACATCTGGCATATTCAGGTCTCCCATCAACAGTATCTCCCTTTCTCTGCCATTCTAAGAATGCCTTCTATCATCCTTGTCCATTCCTCCCCTGACATGGGGTCTATACACAACCCTGTGCGGATTGTGGTGTCCTTTCCAGTCTCCAAGGTGACCCACAGTGCCTCCTCTCCTCCCTGTTTACTCTTTTGTTCAGTTGCTTTATCCCTTCCTTTACATAGAGAGCTACTCCTCCCTCTTCTCCCCTGCCTGTCTCTTCTGTAGGTTATGTACCCTGGTATGTTAACATCCCAGTCATGGTTCTCTCGTACCATGTTTTGTGACTGCTACAATATCCAGGCATCCTCTTCCATCAAGGCCACCAGCTCAAGGAGCTTGTTGCCCAGATTACAGGCATTGGTACTCATTATCCTCCATTTCCTGATGGCCTTACTCCTTTTTGACCCATCCCTGTCCTTCTTGCCTTTGTCACTTTCTCCATTTACCCCTGCCCTTCTCCATATCGACACCTCTATTTTGGTGTTTACCACACTTACTACCGTGATTTTTTGGGGGGGGCTAGGATTTCCCTGCTCCTTTCCAGTGCCTCCCCCCTTGGCTAGTTTAAAAGCTTGCCAATGAAGCATTTAAACCTATCACCTAGGATCCTGGTTCCCCTCCTGGACAGCTGCAACCCATCATGCCAGTATAGGCTTGCATCACTCCTGGTGGACCCTTCAGTCCCTAATGAAGCTTAAATCTTGAGCTCCACACCAGTTTTCAACCACTGATTGAATCCCATGGTGCGGAACACCCTAGCCTCTTCTACATCATAGATGGACAGCACCTCCAGAAGGTTACCGTGCATGCTACTTGTCTATGGCCCTTCCCAATTCACAAACTCTTCCTGCACTTCTCTAATCCCTTCTGAGCAGATCATTTGTCCCTAGGTGGACAATGACATCCAGCTCCCTCCCTGTGCAGCTGCTCTGGCAATCCTGAGGATTCGCTCCCTGTCCCTCCAAGCCATGGCGCCAGGCAGGCACTGCCTCCGTCTCCCCTTCCTCCCCGGTTCTGACCTTCCTAACAATGGGGTCCCCACCAGAGTTGTTTTCTTCCCCTCGGGGTCCCCTGCCACCCTCCAGTGAGTCTCCTTTGTGGAGGTTCCCACCATCCTCCTGGTCTCCATCATGGTGCCTCATAGAGGAACCACACTTTGCCAGAATGGCATAGGAATTCTGGAGAGGTACAACTGGAGGGATGCATCTCTGTTCCACCAACCTCACCTCCCTGAGCCACTGTGGTCCAACTGTTCCTCTTTCTTGGCAACCTCTGAGGCAAGCGGCAGTGGCACTGTTGGTCCCTGGATGGAAGAGGGGTCCCACAAATCCTGGCCAACTCAGCCTGGAGATGAGCAACCTCCCCTCAGCCCAGAGAGGTGCCTGCAGATGGGACAACACCGCATCCTCCAGAACATCTCCTGGAAGACTGCTGCTCCACAGCCACTGCACTGCACCACTCCCTTCATGTCTTATTTCTGGCCCCGTAACTGTTTGCAATCCTTACTCTTTCCTCTGTTTTTTTTCTCTCTCCTTACTTTCTGCCTGTGTGCCCTTTAAGCTCCTGATTGTCCTGTTCTGAGACAAGAATATCCTATATTTCTCAGTAGACCCCTTACTTGCTCAGAGGCAGACCTCCAGCAGCTAGAGGGGGTCGGAGAGCTACTCTTGCCCGTCTAGGATGGTGGGTCTTTGGTGGCTCTGTGATCACTCACTTCCTGCTTCCAAACAGGAAGTTCCTGTTGTCAGTCAAATTCTGTGCCTATAAAAGTAGAACTAGCTTTGGGTGGGAAGGAGGGCAATATGGTCCCAGTAGAAGTCCAGTCACACCAGTCCTTTCTCCTCATGTCTTCTGCCAAGCTACTAGCAAATCTTTCCAAGGCAGTCTTTAAATGTAGATTCCTTCTGGCTAAGCCACTCCCCCTACTTACTAGATCTTTCTACAAGTAATTTAAACCTCACAGCTATCAAGTCCTTTCAATCACCTGAGATTTACACCTAGATAACTGTTCAGATAACCATTCAGTTCAGTTAACTCAGACAATAATTCTCACATAATTATTTTTTTAAGATGACATCAATAATCATAGCTCTTCCAGGTACCAAATCTATTACTTTTAAAATTTGAACATCATGAGAGAAAGCTACCCCACCACTGTTCACCTATCTATCCCAAAGGACTATAAGGATGGTCCCCATGTCCAGTCTTTCTGAGTTTGTTGAATTTCATCTATAGTGTGTACCTTGTGTCTTGGAATACATATAAGTCACTTTTCAAGTCATATAGTATTTTAAAAGTTACCAGCCTCTTCCTTCTATTTTAATACTATTTGTATTATGGTGAGGCATTTTAAACTTCCCGTTTGTTTCCCTCACTTTTACCCTGCCTCTTTAGATTTTTTCTTTTCTTTGACACCTGTGTGTCTGTTGTGTCTCATCTTCCTCTCCTGCACCTTCAGAAAATTCGTGTTGGACCAATCAGAGCCCTCCTCCATAATGGACCATTTCTTGTCTTGTAATAAGGTGTACTTATTTGTTAACTCTGCACCTTCATGATCTTTTTCCAATGAAATTATCTGTTTTGCTGTTCTCTTCTTTTTGTTTTTAGATCTTATAACCATAGTAAGTCCAGTTTATTTTTCTGTCTTCCCTTCCATTTTAAAAGTCCCTGTTTTTTTCTTTTGATTCTTTTTGCTCTGGTATTAACAACCCTTTAGTCCGAGGTTGTACCTTTATTCCTTTTTCCATGTCCTCTCTGATAATGGCTTCCCTTATTACCTTATCTTGCTTCTCACTCTCTTTCAGTGCTACAGCCAGGTAGACATCTTGCTCTGCTTTTTCTCCAGTTTCTGGGCTGTTATGGGAAGCCCAGGGACATTCTGCAAAGGTGTGCCCTTCCTCTTCACACAAACTACATTTAACTTGGTTTGTGCATTCTGCCCCAAAATGCCCAACAACCCCACATAGGCCACACTTGACTTTACCACAGACATTACTTAAGTGACCTCGCTCTCCACATTAGTAGCAGGCACGCACTTGGCCTGCGTAAAACACAATGCCTCTATCTTGGCCTAGAAAGAAACAGTTTGGCAAATGTTGAATTTCCCCATCTACTTATTTAAGTATTAGTTTATATTTCCATCCACCTGTCCACAGACCATTTTCATCCAATATCGGTTCCGGCAGCCCATGGATTACACCCCTCTGCTTGATCCAGAAATTAATGTTGACCACATTGACACCTTCATTTCGAAATAACACAGCCACTATCTTAAAAGCAGGTTTTGATGAGGGAATAACTGAGAAATCCTTCCATAAGTCTGTATATTTCATTTGCTGATATAATTTCCAAAAGCAGTCCAACCCTCCTCCATGTTTAAAACTTATGTCAAATTCTGTACTTCCTAGTGCATAAATAAGGGCATCTGTTTCATATGGATAAAACTTCATTTTATTCATTAAGAGTTCTTTCCCAATAAAAATTCTGTTGGGCACATCCTCAGGGCCCTCTAAATCTCAGGCATACTGCATTTCTTCTTTTAGCTTGCTGTGGTTTTATATCTTTAGGAAATAATCTTTCTTTAGTATTCCCACCCCAGGGTTTCTCCTTTCTGGCCTTCCTTCCTCCTGCATTTCTTTATCTGTTAATATCGTTTCTGCTCAAGCTCCATAGATTACTCTTCATTACTGCTATCAAGTCCATCAAAATTATCTCTTTTGTTTTATCTGCCTCTGATGTTACATCTTTCTGTTTTTGGCTTCATCTTCTTTTCCCCAAATTTACCTTCTACATCCCTTGTATCTTCTTTTTGTTTTTACTAATTCCTGATGTACTGGGCCTATTTGGATCCACCCAGACCCATCATCCTTTCTTTTCCAACCTGCTTGTAATAAGGCTTCTGTTACCCATTCAGGTGTGTCTTGCAAAGTCTCTAAAGTTCTCTCTTCTGAATCTGAAACCTCCTTTTTTCTCCTTTACTGTTTCCTAATGGCCCTTTTTCTGTGACTTCCTCAATAACTTCAAAATCTGTGTTTTCTTTATTTGTTTTAGCTCTTTCTTTACTTTCTATCTTGCTTTCTACAATCCTTTTCAGGCCAAGCTGTTTTCGATTACTTTGACCTTTCCTTTCTGTGCTGACATTTTCACTTGATTTTTCCCATCTCAGCAGGTGCAGCTTGCTTTGATACTGCCACATCATTGCTTCTCAATTTAGTCTGATAGGAGTCTGGCCTATTTTCTTTGCTTTCCGCAACAGAAATATCTGGCTCTATAAGACCTCCTGTTTCTTTACTCTTTTGCTGATTATTTTCCAAAACATTTTTTTTACTCACGCTTGCAACATCTCCTCCCTCCATCTCCATGGAAGAAGTTTTCTCTCTTAATTCCTTCTTTTTCCTTTCCGGCTCCTCACTTTGATCTTCTTGATTCATAAAAGTGTCTGAACTCATTTTTGGCCTCTAGTAATATACAAGACAGGGGAGGAGGCCCTCTCCCCTGCCACATCAGCACTTCCTCCTCCTCTGCTGTCCGGCTCCAAACTGTGCTCCTCCACTCTGCTCTCAGGAAGTCAAGACCCCTGCTGGCAGAGTAGGGGAATTTCCCTGGTGTCCTGGCCAAATTTCCCTCATTCACTAAAAATACCACCAACAGCTTAATCTGGTTCAAGGTCAGTTGGCATTCATCTGTATCCCTCTCCCCTGGGTCATGCCTGAAAATAGGCAGGATTTGTCTAGCACACTTATCCAGCCAACAAAAACTAAACAAATAAATAAATAAAACATCTTAGGTCAAATCTGGATGTGCAAAAGAACTGTTTGCATTTGAAAATTTCCAAACACCCAAATACTTCACCTACTGCTCACTCCAGGAACATTTCCTGGTGCCTTCGCTCAGATCTCCACTCAGCAGACTGGTCCCTGTCTTCTCAGCTAGAGAAGAAATGTGGCCCTCCACACTTCTACACCATTCTGACTCAGATTTGGGACTTTCATGCACCTCTCTGTACCTCCTGGGTAAGATGCCTCCATCTTCCATGGATTTCACCTGACATCCTATCCCTATGCAAATCTTGAAATCATGCCTGGTCTCTCTACAAATCCTCCAATTCTATCTCTAACCTCCACCAATACTGTTCTCTCAGGAACGGGTGCACCAAGCCATCCCGTTAGCTAAGTCTGAGTACTTCAAATTGCACCTCTCTTCCTGCACGAACACGTCTTCCTTCTGGACAACAATCAAAACCCTCCTCTACCCCTTCACAGCAGGCTAACATCCCCTCACTTAAAGTCAAAGATTCACTCATCACTGATCCAACTGACTTGGCCTCCATATTCAACAAGTGTGTTACATCTTGCACATTCCCTGACACACCCCATCATTCTTACTCCCCCTTTGCCTCCACAAGTTTTACCTTCCCTCCCATTTCCCCTCAGAGGTCCTCCAAATCCAGCCCTGATGGTCTTCACCCCAAACTGTTATGCCTTTCCACCCCAAAATAACTCACCCCCTCACCCACAACCTCAACCTCTCCTTCTTCATAAACACTGTTCCTGTACAATGAAACAGGCCATTACTACTCCCCTCCCCAAAGGTGGAGAGTTTTCTCCCCTAACAGCTATCATCTGCACTCCCTCCTCCCTCACTCACCAAGCTACAGGAGTCCCATTTCAGGCTAGACTGTCTGAATTCCTTTGCTCCTCAAACTTCTTTTCTGAATACCAATCTGGATTCATGAAACCATTCTATGATTTCCTCCTACTCCGTGTCACAAACTTCATACTGTCCACCATGGACAGAGACCACATCATGTCGACGATATTCCTAGACCTCTCCAAAGCCTTTGCTTCAGTCTCCCACCCACTTCTCCTTCAAAAACTCCACTCAGCAGGCCTGGCTTCCTCCACAATAAATTGCTTCAGCTCATACATCAGTGGTAGACTGCAGTCTGTCTTAGTGGGAAACTTTGTGTCACCTCTCATTTCCATCCTTGTGGCAGTCCCCCAAGGCTCAATTCTAGATCCAGTTCTCTTTTCAGTATTTATTAATGACCTCCCCAAAGCTTGTCTGCATACAGATATTCATCTCTTTGCAGATTACACCATCGTTTATACCTCTGATCCCTCCCCTGACACTGTTTTCTCTACCCTCCAGTCTAATTTCAACCCAGTCCTCCAATGGTTCCAAGAAAGCAGCTTTAAAGTAAACACCAAAAAAACTGTCTCCATGATCTTTGGGACTCCCCACATGCTGGATAAACTCCCACTTTGCCCCTTCCTTCTCCTCCTTGGATGGATCCACTCTTGACTCAGTGACATCTTACAAATACCTAAGCCTATGGTTAGATCAACACCTCGACTTCTCAATGCACATCGACTCTGTGCACCAAGCTTCACCAAGCTTCACCCCAAATTCAGAATGTTTTACTGAAACAAATACTCCATTCTTTTGCATCTGCACCAAGTTCTAGTAGCTAAAACCATAGACAGCTATACACGAATGTGCTTAAAGTATGCTGGAAACTGATGAAAGAGCAGTGCACAGTTATGTTACAGGACCCTGTGGTATGCAGCATTCAAGTAAGGCAATGAGTGCCGTGCACTTGCCAGGTCAGGACCAACAAGTCCGCATGGTGGAACATGCAGGCAGACTGGGTGGTGCCTGACTATCGGGAGAGCCCTGACCCATATAAGGCAATGGAGCACCCCCATGCAAAGCCATGGCTGTGCATGCCATGCAGCTGAGTGCAGAGTGAGCAATGGTGGACCATGAGGATGGTGCAGAGGGTAGTCCACAGGGAGAGGAAGAAGGTGAAAGGGGAGTGGGCAGAGGGGATATGAATGTTGACAGTTCTGTACACAGGACGGAGGGTGCCCATAGCCACCCAACTTCTGAAACAGTAAAGTAGCAACCATGGTGTAAGATATATGGCAAAACTACAGCCATCTGTATGGTGCCCAGACCCTGACAACACCCCAGAGGTGAAGGCACAGGCTGTGGCTGGAGATGCAGGTGGGTGTCAAGGTCTCTAGTCCCAAGGCCAGAACCACAGCCATCAAGAATAAGTGGCAGGACCTGAGGGGCATCAGTGAAGAAGGTCACCACCCGCATCAGGGCACTGTGAGGCATGGTGGGGGACCATCAAAAACAGATATCCAGCTGATGACCCTGGAGCACCAGGTTGCAGAGATGCTCACTGAAGTGGTGGTCCATGGCAATATGAATGGAGTGGACACCATGACCGGTAGGGCCACTAAACATGTGACAATGAATTGGCTGAACACACTGTGTCTGCACTAACCCTGTTGCTTTGCACCCACAGGTGGTGCAGGCACAGTCCAGAGGGGTTTGGTGTCCACCAGGGACCCTTCTGTCCATGACCATGGCCTGGCAGCAACCCATGACAGCCACCCCCCAAATGGAGCCAGCAGGTATGTATGCACACCCTGAGGGTGAGGGGGCTGGGGCAGACCCGTGTCATGAGCATGTCCGTGTAACCTGCCCATTGTCTACAAAGTGCAGACCCAGAGATGGAGACCCAGGTGGAGACAAAGAGTGAAAAGGAGAGCACCGATGTGCCATGGGAGGAGGAGTGAGACAACAGTGGGTACCAGTGCTCCACCCACACATGCTACAGGTGCAGGGGCCTCAGCGACAGTACCTCCTTGCAGACGACAGCAGCGGAATGGATACAACACACCCCATCATGCCCCTAGTAGGGTAGCACACCCTCACAGTGTGGACAGTGATGATGAGGGACCATCCACCTGACCCACAAGATGCCATCTTGCAGCAAGGCATATAGCTATATGGGTGGCAGTACCGTATACTGCAGCGGCTTGAGCAGGACCATCTGGATGCACAATGCCACAACACTGCCTCTCAGGAGGCCCACATGGAGTGGCCAGGAACATGCACATGGCTATCTGGAGTTGCAACTTGGCACTCTAGGGCATACAGGAACTGATGTGGTTACCACCAGCATGCACAGGTTCTGTAGTGCATGAACAGGCAACCATGACAGGCACAGCCACACAGTGGGCACCACCATCCCCGCACCCCATCCTACATACGGTGGTGAGCACATCCCCTGAGGCACACGCCCCACCCATAGCATCATGACAGGATGCCGGTGAGGGACTGAAGACACCACCCATGAGTGCATCACCAGATGGCAGGGATGGGGGTGGCACTGAGGAGTGCAGTGGGTCACAGGATGAGTTGGCTGGTGTGGACATGGATGACACCAGCACAGACTGGTCCATGGTTGCAAGCAGGGACCAGCCAGCGGCATGACAATAGGTGCCAGGTAGATGGCTAGGGAGCAGGTTGTCAGCATGGCTACTGGGCAAACCCAATGGCAACAGGACTGGATAGCCATTAACAACAATGCACCAAACACCGCCACCACTCCCCACACATGTCACGGCACTTCTCCCATCTCTGCACCACTGCCAGCACCGCATGAGTGCCACACACATGAACACGATATACAGCACACACCTGGAGCTCCGGTCATAGCCCCTCCACCCACCCACCCAGTCTGTGGTGCACCCAGGAACAGGCATCTTCATTGTGCACCCCCACACCCTTGTGACACTGCACCAGCCCGTGAACAAATCACACCCGTGTGGTGCACAGCTATCTGGTAGGCCTGGCCACACCATCCTGTGGTGGCAGCGTGACATGCCCAAACCATGTCATGGACCACCATGCAGTGTGTTCAGCTGTAGTGGTGGAACATGCTATCAATGAGTGCCTGCCTGGCTGCATGGCCACCAGCCATCCACGGCTCCCAGCCATGCATGTCATCATCCCCATCATCCCACGGGTCTATGTGTGGAACCCATGACATGGGCACATTGCCATGCTTTGCAATATTGTGCAGAATGGGACACACTGAGAACAACCTGCAGGCCTTTGCAGGGGACATAACGATGCTCCCCTCATGTGGTCCAGGCACCTGAAATGCATCTTCAGCTGTCCTATGGTCCTCTCAACAATGGACCTGGTCCATCTGTGCACTGTGTTGTATGCCTTCTCTGCTGGGGTGCCAGGGGCAAAGATGGGAGTCAACATGTATGGTCACAGTGGATTGCCTCTGTCACATGCAGGAAGGGAACACAGTGTATCAGTGATGTGCTGGCCAACAATGCATGTGCATGTGTACCCCTGCAGAGTTGTGGTAGTCATGGACCAGACACCCATCTAGCTGTCTGGCACACTGCATCATCCCTAGGCCTGATGTGTCCAGGATGTACAAGTCGTACGAGGATTCCAGGTATTTGGTACACATGTCTGTGATAACAACAACAACAACAAGGCGCTGCATCAGCATGTGGTCTAAAAGCAAAACAAAATCGTTCTATTAAATGCACGCTGAAAATAGAAAATAGAGTTAAAAATCTACGTTTCGACCTTAGGTCTTCTTCAGGAAATATCTAAAAGAGAAAAAAAACAAGTTAGTGTAGAGGAGAGGTAACATGAGAGAGACACTGAGTCTTAATCTTACCATTTATCACTTCTTCTCCCTTAGCCTCCCCCTTCTTCTTTCTCATGCTCCACATATATATCTCTCTCATTTTACCTCTCCTCTACACTATCTTGTTTTTTTTTTCTCTTTTAGATATTTCCTGAAGAAGACCTAAGGTCGAAACGTAGATTTTTAACTCTATTTTCTATTTTCAGCGTGCATTTAATATAACCATTTTGTCTGTGATAATGACCCATGCATCATAGGTGACCTGACAATTTATGCTGTTAATGCCCCTGTGGTTCAATATGACTCCTCAGGCATACAGTGGGTGTCAGAGTTGCAATATGTGTCCCATCAATGGTACCATAATAAAGGCATTCCATGCAGGCATAGAATGTGGCCTTGCCACCCAAATGTTGACTGCCATGGTGAGGAAGGTGATGTGCTTCCCCAGATGTTCAAAGAAGGCATCTGTCACCTGTACATTGGCTAGGGATAGGGAGGACTGTCTCACACCCATGGTGTCACCTGTCACTCACTGGAATGATCCAGTAACATAGTGTGTCAGGACACACAGTACCTTAGTCTCCACAGACATGGCCTGTGTCTGGTGTGTCCACTGTGTGACTGTGCCACAGAGGCTGTCCCAAGGGAGCTGGAGTCTCTCTATACAGTGTGTATCATGCCATGTCACTGCATTGCTGTGGTGTGGAACACTCATAGATGCAAGCCTCATCTCCATCTCCATTCTGCTAGCTCAGTGATGAGATGAATGTGCATTAACACCCCTGGCACATCCTGCTACACCATTACTGCTTCCTGTAGGACAGTGCACCTTTCACAGCAGCCCCCTATGTATGGCACTGTGCACTCTGTACACCTGAAGGGGCGTGGCAGTGATGGCACAGTGTCCCACCGACGCATGTGATGGTGCCACATGTCTGCAAGGTTGTGGTACTATGCTGAGGCAGTTGGGACATGCAGGATGAGATGGTGGTCATGATGGTGGACAGAAAGGCAATGTTCCCCCAGCATCTGTGGTGGGTGTCTGAAGGGGACAACATAGATGACTGGGGGTACAGTGACCTGTGGTGCATCAGGGGATTTAACAAGGTGGGTATCCTGTTGCCTGGATGCAAGGCCACCAGTGTTGGTTGGGTGCTGGTTTATGTGCATAGTTTGATGCCTTAAGATGTGTGCCCATCATTCTCCAAAGGACCAGCATGGGTTGGCCACAAGGATGGAGCTCAGCTGTCAGGTTCAGCTCGACAGGGTGAAGTGCCATGTAGGGACACCACTGAGATGGTGCAGGAGGTACAAGGAGGCATTCCTTGACTACATGATTCTGGAGGGGGCAGTCCTGGAGTCATACTATGAGGACATGTCATATGGGGCATGTGTGATCTATGTGCCATCACTGGTAGGTACATTTGGCCAGCCATGCTGGGGGAGGGCCTATACATGTGTCCTAATGTCTGTTCCTTTGCCTTCCAGCCCTACAGGGGACTGACGAGGCATTTGATGCTGTGGTACACTGGGTGAAACCTGCCAGTGGAGGATGTGGAGGATGAGGAGGCTGACATCAGAGCTCTACACCTCAGGCCCTGGCCCTAGTATGGGCCATCAGAAGGGCACAGGTGCAGGCCATCTGAGGGTCATGGACATGTGAGGTGGGGGTCCATTCCAGTGCCGTGTGCTTGGGGGGGTTTGGTTGCCAAGCAGCTAGCAGTGCATGCTGGTGAATGCCTAGTAGAGCATGTTATTCATCTGCACTTGTGTGGTCATTGTCTCTGGGGGAGGCTGCATGTCTAGGGCTGTGGGGTTGGGGGCCTGTTAGTCAGGGGGCTGGGTGGCCCATGTGGCAGTGCCCATTTATGGCATGGTTTTGGCCTGCAAATACACCCAGGGTCACATCTGGGCAGGCACAGCACAGTGCCCAGGATGCCGCTGTGGCAGTGGTGCATGCGGCCCAGTCCCTACAGGCCTGTTTTGCCACACACATCCCATACCACTTAGCCAGCAGTGTGGGTGTGGTCCCCTGGCCCAGGCATTAGTTCCTGCCATATGTGCCCTCTGCCATGGGTGGTGCCATGTACCAGATAGGGCTTGGGCCATTGCTGCTGCAATGCCACTCCGGCTCACATGGCCACACACAGCCACTGCTTTCAGTCCAGCCTGCATGGCTGTGCCTTGGCATGCACTGGGCCAGGTTGCCCACAATTGGCATGGACCCTGTGCCAGTACTGTTGTGGCATTGGTGGTCCATATACCACTACGCTATCCTGGCCATGGCATACTTTATGTGGTGTTGCCCACATGGCGTGCCCATCGCATGCGTTGCTTTTGTGCATACACGTTGTCATTGTCTGCTAACACCACATTCTGTGGCACCGCCCCCATGTATGTGCACCACGGAGCAGCCATGGATCATTCCACACTCCAGCTGTATGCCCACTACAGGTCCTTTGTGCATGCATTGGGTCTGCAACATGTGAGCCAGGCAGATGTAGCAGCCCCACGCAACGGCTGTGCACCGCACATCCTGTTCGTGCATAGGCCCATACTCCTTATTTTTGACTATGGTGATATAATCTACAACTCAGCCTCTACCACCTCCCTCTCCCACCTCAGCACAACCTTTAACACATTCTGTCACTTTGCTACTAACTCCACTCCTCATACTCACCACAGCACTCTACTCCCTTCTCTGAATCTTCCCTCCTCTCTCACAAAGGAGATCCATTCACTCCTTAACTTTCATTGTCAAATACTGTTTCAGCCTCCTCCAACAATATCTATCTTCCCTCCTCCTGCTAGCCCCTGCCCCCCACTCTCTGAGGTCCAGCCATGCATGTACTTTCTCAATCCCCCACCGACGTTCCTCCACCAGTCTCAGCCTTCTCTGCCCACCTCCCCACCTCTGGAACCAGCAACCCTTCCTACTTGTGCCTCTCCCTCATTTCCTGCCATAAAGAGGCAAATAAAGCTCATCCCTCCCTTGCCCTGTGGATGCTTCCTCTTGTCTTTCTCCTCCCCTTTTCCCTGCTCAGCACCTAACCTTTCCTGCCCACTCAATACTTTCTTATAGCTACTCCACTGTCTCCATCAAATAAGTTATCCTGTTAATATATTAAGTAGACATTGTTTTGCTGCCTCATCTTGTTTATGTAAATATTGCAGAGTATTTATTTTATTATATTCCTTGTCTGTTCTTTTCAACATTCATGTGAATGAATTGTAAGCTATTGTTTTGTCTCCTGTAACTCCTTCCCCGGTAGCACCTGGAACTGAATCTTGGATCAGTGTGCCTTTCCTGGTTATCAACTTTAAATAAACAAATAAATTACATTTTGACACCTAAAATTAAAAAGGTCTATTCTGCCTCAATTCTGTATGTAATCCATACAATAAATATGGGTGAGATAAGCCCTTAAGTGGTTTCCCTTCTAAATGTAATAGGTGGGTGTACCCACAAGAGGGTTACACCATGCTGCATCGACATGAAATTTGTCGATTGCCATTAGATTGACTGCACAATGCCCACAGTCAGCATTATGCCATCAGGAGCAGAAGGTGTTTTGCAGGGGCTTTGCCCCATACCACCAATAATGAAGTTCTTCCCCTGCACCCCACATTTAGATTATCAACTCTGAGTCAAAGTTGTTTCAGGAAGGAGCAAAATCATGGCAGACAGCAGTGTCAGCAATACTGTGGACCCTTCCAGCAAACTGCAGATTTTGTCACTATAATGGTCTTCACAGTATTGCCATCACTGTGTGAATGGTATAATATAAATCATCCAGCTAAGTTTTGGAGGTCGATCAAATCACTTTTATCCCCTCCCACCCAGCCCCCATCCCTGCCCTAGTTGTAGGTGGCTCCATCATATCAGAACTCACATGCAGTGGCCACGGTTTTCAACACGGTGTTCACTAGCAGTGTGGCCCTCACTTCTCTAACTCACCGCATGCTACACACCACCCTACATCCACATCCCTACCCACTCAAACCCCCTACCTGGCTTTCTCCTTCTCCCTGGTTACTCCTTCCGAAGTACTCAAAGCCTTGCTTGCCATCAATCCCTCTAAGGGTAAATCCCTATCAGGTTTGGATGCCAAAATGCTCTACCATTCTGCCCCAGCAATTGCAATGCCACTAACATCCCTCTTCAATCTCTCCTTCACTACAGCTTCTATACCTTCTGATTGGAAGCATGCCACAGTCATCCCCCTACCTAAAGGTGGTGACCCATCCTCCCCCGGAAACCTCCACCCCATCTCCCTCCTACCCATTCTAGCCAAGATCCAGGAACATCTAGTCCTCTCGCAACTTACCTCCTTCCTTGACTCCTCCTCTTTCTTTACTCCTAACCAGTCGGGCTTTAGAAAATCCCACTCCACTGTCAGTTCCCTCCTCAGACTCACTAGCTCCATCCTGACAGGCATGGACAAAGGTCACATCACATCTGCCATTTTCATTGACCTAGCTAAGGCCTTCAACACCTTATCACATGCCCTTCTCCTGTCAAAACTCTCCAGCACAGGACTCTCCAGTGCATCCATCAGCTGGTTCAAATCATACCTGGCAGACAGGTCCCAATCAGTCAGAATTGGTGCCTCCACCTCCAAGCCCCTCCCTGTCACAATTGGTGTCCCCCAAGACTCTGTCCTTGGCCCAATCTTGTTCTCCATTTTCCTCAATGACCTGTCATCAGCCTGCCCGCACACATTCATTCACATGTACGCAGACGATACAGTACTGCGTACCTCAGGCCCTTCCCCCCTGGAAGTAGCGTCCAGACTCCAACAAGATTTCACCGATGTTCAGCTCTGGTTTTGCACTAATCAACTTATTCTCAATGCTAAGAAAATGGTCTCCTTAACCTTTGGCATGAGACAGTGACTCTCCCAACTCACTGCCTTCCTCACTTTCAAAACCCTTGATGGGACCCCTTTAGAAGTTTGTACCTCCTTCAGATATTTAGGGGTCTGACTGGACCAGCACCTTGACTTTTCTACACACATCGAAGCAACCCACAAAAAACTACACCACAGGCTGGGTGCATTATACCGGAACTGTAGCTGCATTCCTCTGTCAGCCAGCAAAGAAATATTGCAGAAAATGATCCTCCTCATTTTTGACTATGGGGACATAGTCTACAGTACCACCCTAAGTCCACTCTGGCTAGACTGGATTCTCTTTCAACTCCTTCTGTCGTTTCGCACTGGACTGTCCACCCTCCACCCACCACTGCGACCTCTACCAGTCCCTTAACCTCCCCTCACTTTTCAACAGGCACCAGTCCCACTGTAATAGACTCACAGCCAAATTCTGGGCCCAGTTATTGACCTCCTACCTCACTCTACCTTAACTGCTCAAACACCACCTACATACTCACTGAGGAATTTTGACTCCCAGCTCCTTCAAGTCCCATACATGGCGACCTCTGCTGGCCAGTCGGCTTTTAAAGCCCGACTACCAAAACTATGGCACTCCCTGCCTGTGGACATTTGGCACACACCCTCATCCCGGCAACTAATTTCCCTTCTTAAAGGGCAAGCCTCCACTAACTGCTCATGCTGCCTAGACTTACACTAGAAATGGGCCAGTTCTCGAGCTTGCTCAAACTATGGTTTACTTGAAATGTTTAGCTCTGACCCAGTTAGTTGTCACTGCACTTTCTACTGATTGCTGCCTTATCTACTCAGATTTTTCCGTTGCTTGCTGTGTACATACTGTTTATATACCTGTATATATCTTTTGTATATAATCTGTGAAATTTCGATATTCTGTATTTTATATCTCTGTATTTGATATGTATCATCCCGTCCCCAACAACCCCCAGGACACATCTGGAATCGAGCGGTAGTCTGCTCAGTATGCCTTTCCTGGTAAAAACTGCTAAATAAATAAACAAGAGGACCCAACTCAGGGTCTCTGACTCAAATCTTCCACCTTTTACTGATGATTTCCTAATCTGGCTTGCTTCTTTATTAAAATCTGACACCACTGTGACCTTGTTGTTTTTGCAATTTTTCAGACCCCTTGTTTTTTTGTCTTAAGCAGGGTTGAACAGTTCACCTCCTCTGCTTTTTGGTAAACTTGTCTTACCACTGATGCAGAGTAACCCCACCGAACAAAGCTTTTAATAGTTACATAAACACAAAAAACACTAATGTGGGCCATTAATGGTATACTTTATGTCACCACTATTTCAAAAGAAATACAAATAGCAGACAAACTGAACAATTATTTCTGTTGTGTTTTCAAGAGTAAAGGTAAGGTGCCCCAAATATGTGCCCAAACAGGGATTTGTGATTAAATTACTAAGCAGGGGTAGAAAAGAACTTAAAATCATTACATCCTGACAAATCAACAGAGCCAGATGGAATTTTGCCTAAAATACTTAGGGCTGGATATTCAAAAGGGTTGCACCATGCGCGGTTCGCCAGCAAGTCAGAAAATGCACCATTCTCGATATTCAGCAGGAGGCAGTTGGCCACTGAAAGCATGCTGAGCAACAGCAATAATAATGAAGGCATGCGCAACCTGGAGGGGAGGAACCATGCATAAAGGGCGAGTGTGATGTTCAAAGATTTGCGAATGCACAACAGTGGAGCAGGCGGAAGTTGTGCCATAGCAGAAATGAGCCAAAATAAAAGGAGCAAGGAAGAGGCGCAAGAATGCTACAGGAAAGCCACATGAGGCAGGGGGAGAGACAGGCACAGGAACGCAGCATGAAAGAGGGCAGGCTAGGGAAACCACACCACAGAAGAGGGACATGGGAAGGTGTGTGGGGCCACACAAAGCAGAGGCCAGTAGGTGTACCCGGTGCAGGGGAGGTAGCAGTCAGGACAGCGGGGGGAACAAAGCAACAGCCGCTGGGGGGGAGGCAAGCCAGGGACATGGCCAGTGCCACCTTCCATGTGGATGCCATAATGAGGGGGGTGAGAAGGCATGCAGCAGGGGGACGTGGCCTTGAAGGGGCCGACAGCGGTATGCCCCCAATAGGCAGTACCGAAGCCCGCACCAGTTTTGAGCTGTATACAGATATCGAGATTATGGGCTGGTACTGCCTGAACAGGGCAATACTGAGGTGGCACTGTGAGCTGTGCAGTGATGTGATGCAGGCACCTACACAACGGAGTCATGCTCTGTCAGTGGAGACAAAGGTAACAGCCTGCATGTGCTTGCTCACCATGGGTACCTTCCAGAGACCAACAGGGGACACCACAGGCATAACACAGTCGACCACGTCATGCATCCTCACCCAATTCCTCAGCGCACTGCTGCCACATGCTGCGGAGTACATCCATTTCCCCAGCACTGTGGCAGAGTGCACAGCAAGCATACAGGAGTTCCACAGGGTAGAACGTATGCTTGGCGTGCTAGGGGTGATAGACTGCACCCATGTGGCCATACACACACCACCTGGCCCCGAGGGTGCCACCTACATGAACTGCAAGGGATATTCCAGTGTCAACTGCCAGGTGGTGTGCGATGCCAGTTGGTGCATCATCAATGTCTGTGCCACGCACCCTGGGGGAGCACATAATTCTTTCATCTGGCACCAGTCGGCACTGTGCCACCGATTTGAGAGTGGGGACATCCCCACAGGTCATCTAGTGGGTGAGTATATATATATATATAGAATTGACATATCATGAGCATGGGGGGGTATGGCCAGAGGTGCCATGGGTGTGGCCCACAGGGCTTGGGGCAGTCTGAAGCTGAACACAACTCTAACCTCCACCATCTTCACACAGGTGACAGTGGATACCCACTCCGTCCCTGGCTGCTCACACCCAATCGACGACCCACGGCCCCATCACAACAATGCAACAATGAGGCACATGCCACCACACGCAATGTCATTGAGCGGGTGTTTGAGATGCTGAAGGCACGTTTCTGTTGCCTGGACACCTCTGGCAGTGCCCTACAGTATAGCCCCTCAAAGGCCTGTGGAATATTCCTGGCATGTTGCATCCTGCACAACATGGCCAAAGACTGTGGGATAGCTGTACAGGTTGAAGATGGGGACAGCGATGGGGATGACAGTGATGCCGGTGATGATGGGGATGGGCGGCACCCCCTTGGCCGATGGGACCCCCGACTGATCTGGCTGGCACAGCTGCACTGGGACACCATCTGAAGCACTTCAGCCAACACGGGTAGTCATGGTTGCCATGTAACAGCATCGGTGGCTGAGGGCACAACCCCACGAACATGCATGGAAACACACCAGGGGTGCATGCTGGCAAGGGATGTGGCAGGGCACAAACACAACCAGGGAGGGGTGAACGGTAATGCATACATGGGGCCGGATACACACACACACACACACACACACAATAGGCACAAAGCGTTGCACAGGGATCAGGTGCAAAGCGGGCGTGCTGTAAACACTGGCAACACACATGTCCACAGGCCACCATGTCCACTGACTGTCCATGTGCATGTGTCAGATGCTGGGCACCATCGCACTTTGTTGTACAGTGCAATGCAGGCATCATCATGCACACGTACCTGTGGACAGCAGCTGGGAGGGTGTGTAGGTGGACCGTGTGTCTGTGTGCAGGGCCAGGCACCCACCCGTGCACTGCCCACCAAAACACACAATGCACACAGGACAGCACCAGACAGTGTCCATGCTGGGAGACAGATCAGTCTTGTGGCACAGTGGCACGTCTGCCTCGGATGCGTGGGTGGCCCCACCGAGACCCAGCAGCACTGTCAGGCTGACTACGGGCCTCATGGGGTGGCACTGATGGTCCACCAGGGGTTTCACTGCGTGAACATGACCGTGCCTGCACAGGGGTCTGCAGCACACTGAACATTTCTGCACCAGGAGTGCTTGGGATGCCCACAGCTGAACCCGGCATCGATAGGGTGGGTGTCGACCACGCCGAATGGGATTGATAGCTTAATCAATGGTGTGAAATGACGCATGGGCACCTGACTGTGTGCCGCCATTGTGGCCTGTCAGTGATGAACGCCTGTTTTGCCTGTCAATAGCGGCGTGCATCCTCCGCAAATGGTCAATCCGTGACGGAGGATCTATCAGGTGTCCCTGCTGCGTCGCTCCTCGGCCCCCCCAGAGCCACACACAGTGCCTCCTGGACGTTGAAAGCCGTGTCTGCTGCTGGACTGATGCCTGCGGTAGGCGGGTGTGCTCATCACAAAGAGGTCGTCTGCCACTCAGCATCCTGTCCCTCAGGATATGCAAGGGCCTGATGTTCAGCGGCGCCGTGAGGGGTGGGCGCTGTTCACCAGGACCAGGTATGGGCAAGTCACAGGTGGTGCATGGATGCCACTGCTGAACCCTGAACTCCCAGTCCCAGTGGGTGACTGCTGCTGCTGCCCCTCTGCCTGCTTGCTGCCCAAGGGATCAGTTGTTCCACGGCTGCGGACTGCAACAGTCCCACTGTCCTGACCAGCCACCAGTGCTGCCCCACTGGTGCTGAGAGGCACAGCCGGGGACTGTGTGCTGACATGCTGGCACACATCGGCACCAGCCAGGTCCATGAGGCTGAGCTGACCTGCTGTGTGTCCCATTCTGGTGGCACACCACGTGCTTCACCGCTCATGACGGCTCGTCTTCATCATTGGTGCAGATCTCCGCCCCAGCCTCAGCCACAGCGCATGCCATCCTGGATGCCAGAACGCTGAGAATGCTGGGAAGCGGCTTCCCCCACACCTGTCTCAATCTATATCAGTGTGGACAGCTTGTCTGGCCCACTGTTGCAATGCTCGGCGCATACCTGTTGAGGTGGATGGTCCCTCCTCCAACTCCAGATGACTGTCCACAGTGGACAGGCCCTCCAATGCTGACTCCTGCAGATGCACAGGATCTGTAAGGGAAAGCAAAGTCACATTAGTGCGTGTGACCTACCTTGCCTCCCCCATAGACAGACCATGACTTACCATGCAGTGATGGTCCACCACCCATCTGGAAGCCACCTCCTGGAACTCCCTCTATGGCTCTGTGTGCATGCTTCAGCAAGCCTGTCCTCTGCTGGTGTGAGCTGCATCACTCTGGCTGGCCCCACCTGTTGCAGCACGCGCTACCCTGATGGCAGCCACCTTCTCCTTCACCCCTCCTTCTGTCAGTACCTATCTTTTTCTGCTTACACCCCTGCACAGAGAGCTGATGGCTGCCATGCTGGTTGATCGGCACATGCCACCTCCTCCCATGCAGCAGCACGGGCCTGAGGGGTGCCCGCTGTCCACTGAGCAGTGGCTCCTGATGGTAGGTATCATCGAGAGTGCCGCACGTCTCGGCCTTTTGGAATTGGGCTCCTCTTCCACCCACCATCATGTAGTCCCTCCCTCATCCAGACCTCACTCAGTCATTTATTCAGCCTGTAAAAGGGATGGCAGTTGTTACTTGTGCTGTGCAGTACAAAGCATGTCCCTGATACCACAGTCCAGACCCCCACACGGCATGCAACTCACCAATAAACAGCAGTGACCGAATATGGCCACTGCAGAACATTGCCACACCTATATAGCGCAATCCATGCCAGTGGATGCGGGGTGATGGGGCTGGAGGGAGACAGTGGAAGGGGCTGGTCGGAGGCAGCGAGAAAGAAACTAAGAAAAAAATGTATGGTTTTCCCACATCTCTTCTATAAATTATGTAACCTACCTTTAATATTCCCTAGGGTTACAGGGCTAATTTGGACAGAGTTCTGGCTGATTTTATTTGGGAGGTATCCATGCCTCATTTTAGTAGATGGACACTCCGGGCTCCAGGGTTTAAGGGGGATGGAATATGCCCTGGCTTTGGGCATGCCATATATGTCATGGGGTAAAGCAAACCTTGAATTGTTTTTCTGCTAGCTGTATGAGCTCCCCCATTTTGTTGGAGATACAGAAAGAGATGTTGGGGGAGACCCCGTTGGTAATCTTGCTTAAAAAATCTGGGGTTCTTTCTCAGGTATCAACAACTCATATGAAGTATTCAAGATGGGCGTGAGGTAGATTTTTTTAAGATTTTAGATCTGGATGCATCTTGCCTTAGTAAATGGAAGCCATTATGGGGGAATCCAGATTTACAGGTCAAAGGTGCCACTATCCATTGGGTATCTTGACTTGTACATGGGGTGCATATCTTGGAGGACTTGGTGGATTGGGGTACAGGTTCTACTGAGTCCATTTCAGGACCTGCAATGTAAATATAACTTACACAGAAAGAACTATGGAAATATTTTCAGCTCCAGCATGTTTTTCCAAGAGGTTCCTTATGGATTATTATTTGATAGAAACAGACTTTACAGACATGTTGGAGAAACTGTTTACATTCTCTAGGGGACATATAAGTTTTGTATAAAGAATAGCAAAATCTGTTTTGACCAAATTGGGAGTCACATAGATTAAAGTGGATGTCTGATATGAAGTAAAATATAGATGAGGAGGGGTAGAATAGATGCTGGATGGCTGCGTGCACTTTGACTCTCGATCCCAAACTCCAATTGATACAGAAAAAGATTTTATGTTGGTGGCATTGGACTCCAGTGAAGTCGATGAGGTTGGGTTTGCTATGATTGGATCTGCGTTGGTGCTGCCATGCAGCCTCTGGTTCTATTTTTCATATCCTGTGGTAGTGTGATTTACTAAAACCTTATAGTATAATATCTTTGCTTAGAGGATGTCCTGAAAATCCCCATTCTAAAGTCTCAGGTTTTTTGGATTCTGTGGGATGCAACCTTTTTAGATGCTGTCTTTTGGCAGTATAGGGGTTTTCTTTATGCAGCAGCACTTGAAGCTAAGAGGGTCCTCTTACTGCATTGGAGATCTCAGGCCCTCCCACCTTTTCAAAAGTGGAAACAGGCACTACTTGAAGCAGTTTTGTTTTATAAATGTATTATTTCAATGGCAAAATATGTTGCCTAAATTCTCTAAAACATGGGATAAGTGGTTGATTGATCTAGGAGTTCATGATGGGGATTTAATCAGATTTGTTTCTGAGCAATAAGGTTATTATAATTTCTTGTTTTAAGGTGGTTAGTGACAAGGAGGGGGGGTGCCAGGAAACAGAATACTCGGAAATTCCCATACTGTAGGTTGTAGATTTTTGCAGTTTGATACTTGTTACTGTTTTAATCCAATAGTTTTTCCTTTGTAATATATTTTCTAATACTGTTAACTCCTCTGCATGCAAAGTTGTGGCTATAGTGGCTATTTGTATTAGTCTAGATCTGGTGCCATGGATAGTGGTGTAATGTTTACTTTCACGTTTTGTTTTTTTTTAAACAAAATGTTTACATACAAAAAAAAACACTGATGGTTTCAGTGCTGGCAAAAATTAAGGGATGGGCAACACTCGGGACTGCTCCACTGTCTTCATGTCCACAGTCTCTGTTGGCAGGTCATTTTAGAAGGCCACCACCTTCTGGGACAAAATATGCTTTCTAATGTTACCTTAAACTTGCCATCTGTCACCTTCAGAGCATGTCCTTGTGTTCTGCTGGAGAACATATCCATATGTTCAATCCTGTCAATACCTCTGAGAATGGGAAGACAGAAATCATGTCCCATCTCAGCCTGCTGGAGAAGATGGTAACAACTACTAGTAAATACAAATGTGGATATTATATGTTAGATCCTTTCAGGTATTCCTGTTTTGAAAATGCAACTTCACCTTAACAGTGATATCTAAACAGAAACCCACCAGCAAATTTGTTGTTATTTTTACTACTGACCACATTGTCTTTACTGCTGAAGTAAATGTAAACACTGGAGGAAATATGAAGAAACTGATAGAGGGAAGCTACAGAGGATGTCAGTAGGCATTTTAGGCAACTACATAGATGTGCAGAATTAAAACATGCTACACAAATTCACTGCCACTAAACAAGTGGCAGATGGAAATGGTTGTCAACAAAAAAGGGCTTGGTCTGCACTTAGAGATGAGAGAGAAGGTCAGTTTTCCTATGTGGGACAGTGACTCCACAGGGTGTAAAAGCTGGTGTTATTGAAAATATGATGGATCTTAATGGTCTACATAGCACATTTTCTTAAAGCAGCAGTTTTGTCATCACGGAAGAAAAAAAGTGGGTCAGAATTGACAATCATCTGACATTTTCACAATCCCACTCAAAATGAATACCGACAATAATTTATCTTGCTGCAGTATAAGACCGCAGCAAAGAATTCAGCATCTATTGTTTCTTTGCTTGACATATATGTTGCATTCTTTTCGTCAGGGTCTTTATATAGTACCACAATAAATTTTCTTGACCTTCGCTTCACTTCCATTTGAGTGTACCCTAACTCCCTTTCTGCTCTGATATCCTGATATTTAGGGCTTGATTAAGTAAAGCTACATCAAAATGTCCTCCCGTAGATCAAGTGAAACTTTTCAATACCAAAAAAGACTAGCAATGCATTCCTGGCCTTGAATAAATTTAATATGGGTGGTATTATACTTTGCACATTCATGTGTTCTATGATTCTAATATGTTCACCTATAAAGTTATGAGATTATGTTGAACTTTGAAAATGCAGGTTCATAACTATGGTAATATTCAATATTTTTACTACAAATTTTCAACATAGCCATTTCGGTATAGCAACTCATGAATGTGACAACTGTCATTTTTCAACTGCAGCCCACAATGTGTGTTTGCAGCCCAAAAGTTGATTGTGCAGTCCCTGCACAACATTACTTTTAGGGCAGTATGTAAACATTTTCTCTACCTTTCTTTATGAGGCAGGACCATCACAAGGCTGTGTTGAAAATCTGGTGTAAAAATATAGAAAAAAATTATTTTCACTATTTTTTTTTCCATTTAAACTTTATTAGTTTTCCAGCAGAGTAAGTAATAGCAGGACATCGACATTACATATACAGATACATTAATAATGCCCCAACACAAACAGTTAAAGTACTCTGCCTTACCCCACCACCTAAACTCCCTAAGTACATCCCTAATACCCTGAATACCACCCTCCCCCTTCCCCAGAAACCCCCCAACCCCCCCATATTTTCATTATTTTTAACCCAGATTCCTGTCCTGCAGCCCTATCAGCTCTGGCCAAAGTTTGTTTAGTCTGTAGGAAAATGTAAAGAATCAACCCAGACATGAGCTTTTACAGCTGAAATAGGAACTCCTTGGAAAGAAGCCATTAGCTTTTTAGTTGAATTTTAATAGGGTTGTGGGGCATGTGAGCTTCTATTCATAAATACTGGGGTATTCTTATGACAGATGAGGTTCTGAGAAATTAGTTAGACCCAAACTGAGTATATCATTCAGGACAGCCCCTAACTTGAGGGACAGTCTTGTAAAAGTAGGTTTAAGGCATCAGAATCAAAGGAAAATGAGAGAGACACTTGTTGCCCACCACCATCCCTGAGTTTCTTCCCCTGTAAAATGTGTAGCATTTTTAAATTTTGTAGAACAACCAAACAATTCAAACACCAAAGGACAGGACTTAAATATATCTGAGAGTTTATATCATGCAATACCACACTTCTTGTCTGTGTGATCACTTTTACTTACAATAAAATATATATGGGACATACAGTATGAGTGTTCAAAACACACATACAGGAGCATGCTTGAGAGATCACATCAGGCAGAGAAGAAACACCACTGTGGTTGCATTTTAAAAGGGTTCATGTGAGTAAGACTCATGGTCATTTCTGTGTGGGTTTGGAACAAATAAAGGTACATCCTAGAGGAGGAGGTATGCTGTGAACCTACTCAAAGGGAACTGGAGGGATTTTCCAGTTGGGAGTCTGAAGTCAAGAGGAAATAATGAGGATTTAGATTTTAAATGTATTTTACAGATGCAATTCATATTGTCTGTGTATTTGGCTAGCATCATATGGTTCATCTTTTCATAACTGTACATATTGATTATCTTCATTTTCTATATATTTCAAACTTATCACGATGCAAACGTACTATATATAGAGAGATTCGCTGATGTCGGAGTCAGTCAGTGTGGATCCCAGAACAAAACTCACCTGAATGGAACTGCATTGTCTTTAAGTGGCCAGCAATATCAAGATGCCGACTTGATGAAGGTAAATGGGGGAAAAAAGAGACTTGAATCCTTATGTGAATTTTCCTGTATGGACTTGACTTAGGAAGGATGTGGAGAGGGTGAAGACATCCAGAGATGGGCATCTGCCATATGATGAATGGCTGAAGGACCACAACATGTACTCCATTGAACAGAGGAGGGAATGGGGGAACATGATTGGAGACCTTCAAGTATATCAAGGGTTTCAACAAGGTACCAGCAGGTGATATCTTCCAGCTAAAGGAAAAATCAAAAACAAGGGGACACAATATGCAGATAGTAGGGGGGAGATTCAGGGGGAACATCAGAAAATTCTACTTTACAGAGAGAGTTGTGGATAGCTGGAACAGATTAACAGGAGAGGTGATGGAGGCAGGAACTGTGGGGGGTTTCAAGAGATCGTGGGACAGACACAAGGGATGGGTGGAAGGGAAGTCCTATTGGTTTGCTGGGCAGACTGGGCAGACTGGGTGGGCCTGGTGGTCCTTTTCTGCCTTTTCTGTTTCTATCATTATATTTATATTGACTCTTTAAGATGTATAAATCTGTACATCAAGAAATTAACTGCAAAATTCTCTGTATGTGAAATATGAAAAGGCTGTATGACTTCTGTCTATTTTAACTTTGTTGTTTTTGTATAAGATTTGTGATAGTATATTCCTTGTCACTATGCACTTACATTTGCACTGTATTGCACTGTCACTCTAGAGGGACTTGGTTTCCATTGGTTACTGTTTACTATTTAAGCAACCGAGTTGCAGGTCTGTGCCAAACTCCCTGAAGAAGGTCAAGTGGAACAAAACACTGGAGTTAAAAAGGCAGTGTAAGCTACTGACTGACTAGGATTGCTATATTTAAGTATATTTACTCATGCATTATGTTTTGCACAGTTCTGGTTTATTTGCACATTAATAGATGCACAGCATTTGCTGAGCTGCTTCAAAACCTCTAATGCTTGATATGGCTGAATGTGTAGTGGCATAGCCATATTTGCCAATTTTACTGCAGGCAGCAATTTGGATGTAAGCAAATCTGAAGCATTGTCATTATACATACACAATTTGTATTAAGAGGCTGCAATAAATTTTCTAAGACAAATATACATATTTTGAAAGTGTGGTACTTTTAAATTGAATTCTTTAGTCAATGTCCTTATTTTTGTGTGGGGGTCAACAGTTTTGGAAGGTATCTTTTAATCATTATCCTTTTACAAATTCAGCAACAATATAGATCTGTTTTGTAATCTACCCATTTCAGACTTATGATTTCAGAAGTAACAGACAATTTCTATGAAGTTTAATGGTCCTAACCCAGCAATGGTTTATAATTGATCTCTTTGTTTAACCATATAGGCTGTAGTGCATTATGACAAGAGATTTAGCATGTTTCTCTCTGAACGAGAATTCATGTTCTGTCCCCTGCCCGTGGTAACTGCTGTACTTGTTTCAGAGCCCTGAGTAAAAACTCCACTAGATTACAATTACAGAGATTTTCTGAAATTGAAATCATGAATTGTATTCTCCTTCCTCCCTGTGTAATTACCATGACATGTTCTTGCACATGTTCTTTAAGAGGTGTGATGATCTTACCTTGTATACATAACAATGTGTACACCAACCAACATATACTGTAAATTGTGTGTGGCAATCAGTGTAACAGTCAGTGTCAGTGGTTCAGTAGGTAGCACACTCACCTCTGAGGCCGGGAGATCAGAGGGCTGTGGGTTCAGTTCCCACATCTGGCACTTGGGTTAGCATACCAGTACTGACACTGTAGTGCAGCATGAGAGGGGTGCTGCACTTCTGAGGTGCCGTCTTTCGGATGAGATGTTAAACCGAGGTCTCATCTGCCTGGATTAGTGGTAGTTCAGGTGGATATTAAAGATCCCATGGCACTTATCGAAAAGAGTAGGGGAAGTTTTTATTAAAACAAAACACACTTTTTTCCAAAACAAAACAAATCACACAGTCATTATGATATCCATATTATCTACCCATTTCCAGTAACATTTTCCACAGCTCTCTTGCTTTCTCTTCTCCCCATAATTTAAATTCATCTTGAAAAATGTTATCTACTTCATCTTGAAACTTAAAAAAAAATCCTATACAGTAAAATCCTTATTCTGCAAATATCTTGAGCATCTGTTTTGCCATATAGACCATTTCAAAACTGCCAAAATAACATAGACTGTATTTTTATTAACTTTTCCCCATTCTTTTGTTAATAGACCATAGATCAAAATCTCATATGTCATATTTTTAAAAGCTTGCATCCCCCAATAACTGGCTACCATACTCCAAAAAGGTTTAATAAAATCACAATAAAAAAATAAATGCTGCATGCTTTCCTCTTTTGTCCCACAATCTCTTTCTCCACATATTCTTTCCTCCATTCTTTTATGTTTATGGTTACCTCTCACATTTAACTTCCCATGACTACACATCCATACTACATCTTTTATTTTTCCTGGAATTCTTTTTTCTAATGTAACAGCTAACATTTCTTGCTCTTTTATTCCTTTTTCTTCCTTAAAAACCTGTTTTTCCCAGAAATTCCTCTCCATAATTTCTTTATACATCTGTTTTCTGTTACCCCTAATTAAAGCATCCACTGTTACCCCCCACTGGGTTAAATACTTCCTTCCAATTCCATATATATTGGCCACACTTTACCTCCTACTATATTCCCTTTCTTCCAAATACATTTAATGAAAGGTACATTCCATTGCTGTGTTAACCAAGACCACACTTTGTTCTCACTTTTTTCTAATGGTACAATATTTGAAAACACAAAAATATTAATATAAAAAACAATTGGATTTATCATGTTTAAACCCCCATCTTTTATGGTTCTATACATTATCCCCGTTTTAATAGGATTTAACTTGCTGCCCCACAATAACTGAAAAAAAAGACTTTGAATTTTGGATTGCATTTGAAATGGTACTGGAAAAATGTATGTTAAAAATAAAAATATTGGGACAATAAACATTTTTAATCAGTAAAATTGTTTTTCATTTATGTACTTTTTATGGGCTATTTGATACTTTTCTTCCCAGTTTTGTTGTATTGTATCATCCCCTCCAGATCTTATTCCCAGCACCTTAATGCTTCCTACTGCTATCTCAAAATCTCCTCTGTTCTTTTTCTCCACTGCCCCCAATGTATAAATTCTACTTTTCCCTTTATTTATCTTAATCCCTGTATACTGGCTATACTTATCTACTTAATCTATTAACTTATCCCCTGAACTCTGATCTTTTACTAAAACTAAGCAATCATCTGCATAAGCACATGTTTTATTCAGTTCCCTATTTTGCCATACAATATTTTTAATCTCTTTCGCCACCTCTGTTCTCTTCAGAAGTGGGTCTAGACAAAATACATACAATAGGGGACTTAATGGGCACCCTTGCTGAACCCCATTCCTTATATACATTGAAGTCCCTAGATGCCCATTAACCATAGGACAAATGTGTGCTTCCTTATATATTGCTTTTATTAAACTAATTAATTATGTTGGAATTTTAAACTTTTCTAAGGTATCCCATACATACTGATGCTTTACAACATCAAATGCCATTTCTTGATCCAAGGCATACAAATACCCTTGCAAATAATCCTCCTGTCCTTTATTTATGACTTCTCTAATATAAATGAAATTTTGTTGTATGCTCCATCCAGGAATAGCACACGTTTGAGAGTGCATTATCAATTTCTCTGAAAAAGTCTGTAACCTGTTATTTATTACCTGGCTAAAAGTTTGTAATTTGAAGTCAATAAACTAATGTTTTTTCCAGTTTTTAAATTGTGTTTTTTCTCCTTTTTTATGCAAAAAAATTGTCATTCCTTTTTTCATGCTTTCTGTCAAATTGTCTCCATTCATTATACCATTGTATATGCTTGTCAAAATGGGACCTATTTGTTTTTCCAACATTTTATAGAACATATTCGGAATCCTATCCACCCCAGGTGCCATGTTATTTGAAAAAGATTTTATTGCCTCTTTCACATCTTCTTCTTTAATTTCCCCCTTTATCACCTCTGCCTCATCTTTCTCCAACTCTGGCATCTCAATTGTCAGAAAAAAATCCTCACTTTTCCTACTTCTTTGTTGCTGGTATTTTTCCTTCAAAAACTCTTGTACTGAACATTTAATATTTTCTATATCTGTATGTATCATCCCTTTTCCATCCTGTAATTTGTACATAACTTGATTTTCTATTCTTTCTTTACTACTATCATAAGGATTTGTATGATATTTTGTTCCTTGGGTACCACTTTTTTGTTCCATAATTAAAGACGTGACCCTGTTATATTGGTATTCTTTCATTTTAATCTTAATTTCTTCAATTTGTTTAGATTCATCCACCTTACCTTTAACCTGCCTTGTCATAAATTTATATAATCTAGCCCTTAATTTTAAATACTTCCCATAATTTGTTGCCTCTACTTTCTGTCCTTCTTCAATCATATATTGTTTGAGTTCATTTTTAGTATCCTCCCACCATTCTGTTCCACTATCATATAATTCCATAACTGTTAACTTATTTTCCAGTGTTATTTTAATCTTTTCTATACAAGTATCTTCTTGTAGCTTAGCTGTATTCATCCTCCAATAGCCTTTTCCTATTCTCATCCTATTCCCCAAGTTAATTTCAACTTCTACTGCCATATGATCTGATGTCTCAATCAGTATACTCCTAATATCAACTACCTCCACTGTTTTTTGTACCATCCAGAAATCTATACAAGTAGAACGTGAACCCTTGAAATATATGTGTTCTCCTTTTTTCCCTTTTAACTTATATCCGTCCTCCATCCCAGCTTTATCTAACATTTTTTCAAGTGAGTCGTATCACAAAAAATTGTTGATGTTGCCCTTTCCCAATCTGCTCTAGATAACCCACAGTTAAAGTTTCCCCCCCACACCACAAGTTTTGAAGTATGCAAATAAGCTTCTATTTGATCTATTAGCATATTCTTTTCTTTTTTCCTTTGTAGATTATAAATTACAATAGAAATATAGAAACACAGAAACATAGACTTTGATGGCAAATAAGGACTGCTTGGCCCATCTAGTCTGCCCATTTCCCTACCTACAGGATAGGCCACAGATCCTAGTTAACCAACAGCCTATTTCTTCCTACCCCCCACAAGAATTACCTTATGTCTGTCCCATGCATTCTTGAATTCTCCCACAGTTTTAGACCCACAACCTCCTCAGAAAGGCTGTTCCATGCATCCACTACCCTCTCTGTGAAATAATACTTCCTCACATTGCCCCTGAACCGCACCCCCATCTTTAAATTGTGTCCCCTTGTTCTTGCACGTCTCTTTTTCCAAAAGACGCTACCCTCTTGGACTTTGTTGATTCCACTGAGGTACTTAAAAGTTTCTATCATGCCCCCCTCTCCCTTCTTTCCTCAAGGGTATACATATTAAGCTCCTTTAGTCTCTCCTCATATGGCTTCTCTTGCAAACCCTGCACCATTTTAATTGCCCTTCTCTGGACTGCCTCTATCCTGTCAATGTCGTTGCGGTGATGGGGTATCCAGAAATGGACACAGTACTCCAGATGGGGTCTCACCAACTGTCTATACAGAGGGATAACAACTTCCTGTTTTCTGCTGCTGATGCCTCTCCTATGCATCCCAGTATACCCCCAGCCCTCCTACTGCCTTCTCCCATTGCTTGCTAACCTTAAGGTCATCTGATATGATTACCCCCAGGTCCCTTTCCATTTTGTTGTTGTTACTACCCTCCCCCACTGTGTATTCTTCCCTGGGTTCTTGTTTCCAGGTGCATTATTTTGCAATTCTTTGCATTGAACTTCATACTCTGATCATTCCTCCAACCTTGCCAAGCCCCTTCTCATCCTTTCCATGCCTCCTTGTGTATCAACCCTGTTGCAGATCTTTGTGTCATCTGCAAAGGGCATACTTTTCCTTCCAGTCCCTCTGCAATGCTCATTATGAAGACATTAAAAGGACTGGACCCAATCTGAACCCTGTGGTACCCCACTAGTAATCCCTCTTTCTTCAGAGTGGACTCCATTTACAAATACCTTCTGTGTCCTGTTGTCCAGCCAATGTTTTACCCAGGCTACCACCCTCAGACCCACTTCCAGGCTGGTTAATTTGACTATTCATCTTTTGTGTGGGACTGTGTCAAATGCCTTGCTAAAGTCTAGGTAGGTCATGTCCACAGTCCCTCCCTGGTCTACTACTTTGGTCACCCAGTCAAAGAAATCTATTAGATTCATCTGACATGACCTTCCCGCTGTGAACCCATGCTGCCTTGGGTCCTGTGCCCTACTGGCCTCTAGGTACTTAACTATTCTTTCCTTCAGAAGTGACTCCATCACTTTCCCTACCACAGAGGTCAGACTGACAGGTCTATAGTTTGCTGCCTCTGTCTTGGTCCCACTTTTGTGAAGGGGAATCACATCCCCTTCCTCCAGTCCTCGGGTACCACCATCCTCCCATGATTTAATAAAAGAGTTGCCAGTGGTTTCACTAGTTTCCCCTTAATTCTTTAGAATTCTGGGGTGAATTCCATCAGGTCCCATTGCTTTGTCCACCTTCAGTTTTAGGAGTTCTTGCAGAACCCTTTCTTTTGTGAAAGGACTGGGATCGACCCCTATCAAGAGTGCTTCTGTTAATTGGATTAGGCACTTCCCTCTCCTTCTTTTGGAATACTGAGCAGAAATATTCATTCAGTATCCCTGGTTTTTCACTGTCCCCCTCTGCCCACCCACCGTTCATTCTATTCAGCCTCACTATCCCTCCCTTTGTCTTTCTACACTCACTGATATACCTATAAAAGGTTTTATCCCCCTTCTTAACTGAGTTGGCTATCTTTTCCTCAGTTTGAGCCATTGCTATTCTGACTTCCCTCCCTGCTTCCTTCTGCCTTAACTGGTACAGATCTCTGTCCTGCTCCTTCTGTGTTTCCTTATACTTCCGGAATGCTATCTTTTTCTTCCTGACTTTCACAGCCACCTCTTTTGAGAACCATAGTGGCTTTTCTTTCATTTGATTTGTTTGTTTCTTCACACAAAGGCTTGTTGCCTCTGTGATGGCAGTTTTGATGATTCCCCATTGTTGCTCCACACCTCCTTCTAGCCTGCTCAGTGCTTTGAGGCACTCCCTCTCCCATCTTGCCAAAGTCAGCCCTCCTGAAGTCCAGTACCTTCACTTTTGTATGGCTTGACTCTGTAGCTGAGTTTAATGTGAACCACACTGTTTGATGGTCACTTGTTCCCAGATGGCAACCCACTTCTAGATCTGAGATCCTCTCACTGCCCTCATTTGAGAGTACAAGGTCTAAGATTGCTCCCTTATGAGTGGGTTCCGAAACTAGCTGTCTGAGGCCTGCCACCTGTAGGGCATCAAGAATGGCCCTGCTCTTGGATGTGGCTGCATCAAATGTGCTCCAGTTAACATCTGGCATATTCAGGTCTCCCATCAACAGTATCTCCCCTTTCTCTGCCATTCTAAGAATGCCTTCTATCATATCCTTGTCCATTCCTTCCCCCTGACATGGGGTCTATACACAACCCTGTGCGGATTGTGGTGTCCTTTCCAGTCTCCAAGGTGACCCACAGTGCCTCCTCTCTCCCTGTTTACTCTTTGTTCAGTTGCTTTATCCCTTCCTTTACATAGAGAGCTACTCCTCCCTCTTCTCCCCTGCCTGTCTCTTCTGTAGGTTATGTACCCTGGTATGTTAACATCCCAGTCATGGTTCTCTTGTACCATGTTTTGTGACTGCTACAATATCCAGGCATCCCTCTTCCATCAAGGCCACCAGCTCAAGGGCTTGTTGCCCAGATTACAGGCATTGGTACTCATTATCCTCCATTTCCTGATGGCCTTACTCCTTTTTGACCCATCCCTGTCCTTCTTGCCTTTGTCACTTTCTCCATTTACCCCTGCCCTTCTCCATATCGACACCTCTATTTTGGTGTTTACCACACTTACTACCGTGATTTTTTGGGGGCTAGGATTTCCCTGCTCCTTTCCAGTGCCTCCCCCCTTGGCTAGTTTAAAAGCTTGCCAATGAAGCATTTAAACCTATCACCTAGGATCCTGGTTCCCTCCTGGACAGCTGCAACCCATCATGCCAGTATAGGCTTGTATCACTCCTGTGGACCCCCAGTCCCCAATGAAGCCAAATCTCTGAGCTCCACACCAGTTTTTCAACCACTGATTGAATCCCATGGTGCGGAACACCCTAGCCTCTTCTACATCATAGATGGACAGCACCTCCGAGAAGGTTACCGTGCATGCTACTTGTCTATGGCCCCTTCCCAATTCCACAAACTCTTCCTGCACTTCTCTAATCCCTTTCTTAGCCAGATCATTTGTCCCTAGGTGGACAATGACATCCAGCTCCCTCCCCTGTGCAGCTGCTCTGGCAATCCTGAGGATTCGCTCCCTGTCCCTCCAAGCCATGGCGCCAGGCAGGCTGCCTCTGTCTCCCCTTCCTCCCCGGTTCTACCTTCCTAACAATGGGTCCCCACCAGGAGTTGTTTTCTTCCCCTCGGGGTCCCCTGCCACCCTCCCAGAGAGTCTCCTTTGTGGAGGTTCCCACCATCCTCCTGGTCTCCATGCATGGTGCCTCATAGAGGAACCACACTTTGCCAGAATGGCATAGGAATTCTGGAGAGGTACAACTGGAGGGATGCACTCTGTTCCACCAACCTCACCCTCCCTGAGCCTACTGTGGTCCAACTGTTCCTCTTTCTTGGCAACCTCTGAGGCAGCGGCAGTGGCACTGTTGGTCCCTGGATGAGAGAGGAGGTCCCACAAATCCTGGCCAACTCAGCCTGGAGATGAGCAACCCTCCCTCAGCCCAGAGAGGTGCCTGCAGATGGGACAACACGCATCCTCCAGAACGTCTCCCTGGAAGACTGCTGCTCCACAGCCACTGCACTGCACCACTCCTTCATGTCTTATTTCTGGCCCTAACTGTTTGCAATCCTTACTCTTTCCTCTGTTTTTTCTCTCTCTCCTTACTTTCTGCCTGTGTGCCCTTTAAGCTCCTGATTGTCCTGTTCTGAGACAAGAATATCCTATATTTCTCAGTAGACCCCTTACTTGCTCAGAGGCAGACCTCCAGCAGCTAGAGGGGGTCGGAGAGCTACTCTTGCCCGTCTAGGATGGTGGGTCTTTGGTGGCTCTGTGATCACTCACTTCCTGCTTCCAAATAGGAAGTTCCTGTTGTCAGTCAAATTCTGTGCCTATAAAAGTAGAACTAGCTTTGGGTGGGAAGGAGGGCAATATGGTCCCAGTAGAGAAGTCCAGTCACACAGCAGTCCTTTCTCCTCATGTCTTCTGCCAAGCTACTAGCAAAATCTTTCCAAGGCAGTCTTTAAATGTAGATTCCTTCTGGCTAAGCCACTCCCCCTACTTACTAGATCTTTCTACAAGTAATTTAAACCTCACAGCTATCAAGTCCTTTCAATCACCTGAGATTTACACCTAGATAACTGTTCAGATAACCATTCAGTTCAGTTAACTCAGACAATAATTCTCACATAATTATTTTTTTTAAGATGACATCAATAATCATAGCTCTTCCAGGTACCAAATCTATTACTTTTAAAATTTGAACATCATGAGAAGAGAAAGCTACCCCACCACTGTTCACCTATCTATCCCAAAGGACTATAAGGATGGTCCCCATGTCCAGTCTTTCTGAGTTTGTTGAATTTCATCTATAGTGTGTAACCTTGTGTCTTGGAATACATATAAGTCACTTTTCAAGTCATATAGTATTTTAAAAGTTACCAGCCTCTTCCTTCTATTTTTAATACTATTTGTATTATGAGTGAGGCATTTTAAACTTCCCTTTGTTTTCCCCTCACTTTTACCCTGCCTCTTTAGATTTTTTTCTTTTCTTTGACACCTGTGTGTCTGTTGTGTCTCCATCTTCCTCTCCTGCACCTTCAGAAAGAATTCGTGTTGGACCAATCAGAGCCCTCCTCCATAATGGACCATTTCTTGTCTTGTAATAAGGTGTACTTATTTGTTAACTCTGCACCTTCATGATCTTTTTCCAATGAAATTATCTGTTTTGCTGTTCTCTTCTTTTTGTTTTTAGATCTTATAACCATAGTAAGTCCAGTTTATTTTTCTGTCTTCCCTTCCATTTTAAAAGTCCCTGTTTTTTTCTTTTGATTCTTTTGCTCTGGTATTAACAACCCTTTAGTCCGAGGTTGTACCTTTATTCCTTTTCCATGTCCTCTGATAATGGCTTCCTTATTACCTTATCTTGCTTCTCACTCTTTCAGTGCTACAGCCAGGTAGACATCTTGCTCTGCTCTTTCTCCAGTTTCTGGGCTGTTATGGGAAGCCCAGGGACATTTTGCAAAGGTGTGCCCTTCCTCTTCACACAAACTACATTTAACTTGGTTTGTGCATTCTGCCCCAAAATGCCCAACAACCCCACATAGGCCACACTTGACTTTACCACAGACATTACTTAAGTGACCTCGCTCTCCACATTTGTAGCAGGCCCGCACTTGGCTTGCATAAAAAACACAATGCCTCTATCTTGGCCTAGAAGAAACAGTTTGGCAAATGTTGAATTTCCCATCTACTTATTTAAGTATTAGTTTATATTTCCATCCACCTGTCCACAGACCATTTTCATCCAATATCGGTTCCGCAGCCCATGGATTACACTCTCTGCTTGATCCAGAAATTAATGTTGACCACATTGACACCTTCATTTCGAAATAACACAGCCACTATCTTAAAAGCAGGTTTTGATGAGGGAATAACTGAGAAATCCTTCCATAAGTCTGTATATTTAATTTGCTGATATAATTTCCAAAAGCAGTCCAACCCTCCTCCATGTTTAAAACTTATGTCAAATTCTGTACTTCCTGGTGCATAAATAAGGGCATCTGTTTCATATGGATAAAACTTCATTTTATTCATTAAGAGTTCTTTCCCAATAAAAATTCTGTTGGGCACATCCTCAGAGGGCCCTCTAAATCTCAGGCATACTGCATTTCTTCTTTTAGCTTGCTGTGGTTTTATATCTTTAGGAAATAATCTTTCTTTAGTATTCCCACCCCAGGGTTTCTCCTTCTGGCCTTCCCCTTCCTCCTGCATTTCTTTATCTGTTAATATCGTTTTCTGCTCAAGCTCCATAGATTACTCTTCATTACTGCTATCAAGTCCATCAAAAATTATCTCTTTTGTTTTATCTGCCTCTGATGTTACAACTTTCTGTTTTTTGGCTTCATCTTCTTTTTCCCCAAATTTACCTTCTACATCCCTTGTGTCTTCTTTTTGTTTTTTACTAATTCCTGATGTACTGGGCCTATTTGGATCCCACCCAGACCCATCATCCTTTCTTTTCCAACCTGCTTGTAATAAGGCTTCTGTTACCCATTCAGGTGTGTCTGCAAAGTCTCTAAAAGTTCTCTCTTCTGAATCTGAAACCTCCTTTTTTTCTCCTTTACTGTTTCCTAATGGGCCCTTTTTTCTGTGACTTCCTCAATAACTTCAAAATCTGTGTTTTCTTTATTTGTTTTAGCTCTTTCTTTACTTTCTATCTTGCTTTCTACAATCCTTTTCAGGCCAAGCTGTTTTCGACTTACTTTGACCTTTCCTTTCTGTGCTGACATTTTCACTTGATTTTTCCCCATCTCAGCAGGTGCAGCTTGCTTTGATACTGCCACATCATTGCTTCTCAATTTAGTCTGATAGGAGTCTGGCCTATTTTCTTTGCTTTCCGCAACAGAAATATCTGGCTCTATAAGACCTCCTGTTTCTTTACTCTTTTGCTGATTATTTTCCAAAACATTTTTTACTCACGCTTGCAACATCTCCTCCCTCCATCTCCATGGAAGAAGTTTTCTCTCTTAATTCCTTCTTTTTCCTTTCCGGCTCCTCACTTCGATCTTCTTGATTCATAAAAGTGTCTGAACTCATTTTTGGCCTCTAGTAATATACAAGACAGGGGAGAAGGCCCTCTCCCCTGCCACATCAGCACTTCCTCCTCCTCTGCTGTCCGGCTCCAAACTGTGCTCCTCCACTCTGCTCTCAGGAAGTCAAGACCCCTGCTGGCAGAGTAGGGGAATTTCCCTGGTGTCCTGGCCAAATTTCCCTCATTCACTAAAAATACCACCAACAGCTTAATCTGGTTCAAGGTCAGTTGGCATTCATCTGTATCCCTCTCCCTGGGTCATGCTGAAAATAGGCAGGATTTGTCTAGCACACTTATCCAGCCAACAAAAACTAAACAAATAAATAAATAAAACATCTTAGGTCAAATCTGGATGTGCAAAAGAACTGTTTGCATTTGAAAATTTCCAAACACCCCAAATACTTCACCTACTGCTCACTCAGGAACATTTTCCCTGATGCCCTTCGCTCAGATCTCCACTCAGCAGACTGGTCCCCTGTCTTCTCAGCTAGAGAAGAAAATGTGGCCCTCCACACTTCTACACCATTCTGACTCAGATTTGGGACTTTCATGCACCTCTCTGTACCTCCTGGGTAAGATGCCTCCATCTTCCATGGATTTCACCTGACATCCTATCCCTATGCAAATCTTGAAATCATGCCTGGTCTCTCTACAAATCCTCCAATTCTATCTCTAACCTCCACCAATACTGTTCTCTCAGGAAACGGTGCACCAAGCCATCCCGTTAGCTAAGTCTGAGTACTTCAAATTGCATTCTCTTCCTGCACAACACGCCTTCCTTCTGGACAACAATCAAAACCCTCCTCTACCCTTCACAGCAGGCTAACATCCTCACTTAAAGTCAAAGATTCACTCATCACTGATCCAACTGACTTGGCTCCATATTCAACAAGTGTGTTACATCTTGCACATTCCCTGACACACCCCATCATTCTTACTCCCCCTTTGCCTCCACAAGTTTTACCTTCCCTCCCATTTCCCCTCAGAGGTCCTCCAAATCCAGCCCTGATGGTCTTCACCCCAAACTGTTATGCCTTTCCACCCCAAAATAACTCACCCCCTCACCCACAACCTCAACCTCTCCTTCTTCATAAACACTGTTCCTGTACAATGGAAACAGGCCATAATACTCCCCTTCCCCAAAGGTGGAGAGTTTTTCTCCCCTAACAGCTATCATCGCATCTCCCTCCTCCCCTCACTCACCAAGCTACAGGAGTCCCATTTCAGGCTAGACTGTCTGAATTCCTTTGCTCCTCAAACTTCTTTTCTGAATACCAATCTGGATTCCATGGAAACCATTCTATGATTTCCTCCCTACTCCGTGTCACAAACTTCATACTGTCCACCATGGACAGAGACCACATCATGTCGACGATATTCCTAGACCTCTCCAAAGCCTTTGCTTCAGTCTCCCACCCACTTCTCCTTCAAAAACTCCACTCAGCAGGCCTGGCTTCCTCCACAATAAATTGCTTCAGCTCATACATCAGTGGTAGACTGCAGTCTGTCTTAGTGGGAAACTTTGTGTCACCTCTCATTTCCATCCTTGTGGCAGTCCCCAAGGCTCAATTCTAGATCCAGTTCTCTTTTCAGTATTTATTAATGACCTCCCAAAGCTTGTCTGCATACAGATATTCATCTCTTTGCAGATTACACCATCGTTTATACCTCTGATCCCTCCCTGACACTGTTTCTCTACCCTCCAGTCTAATTTCAACCCAGTCCTCCAATGGTTCCAAGAAAGCAGCTTTAAAGTAAACACAAAAACTGTCTCCATGATCTTGGTACTCCCACATGCTGGATAAACTCCACTTTGCCCCTTCCTTCTCCTCCTTGGATGGATCCACTCTTGACTCAGTGACATCTTACAAATACCTAAGCCTTGGTTAGATCAACACTCGACTTCTCAATGCACATCGACTCTGTGCACCAAGCTTCACCAAGCTTCACCCCAAATTCAGAATGTTTTACTGAAACAAATACTCCATTCTTTTGCATCTGCACCAAGTTCTAGTAGCTAAAACCATAGACAGCTATACACGAATGTGCTTAAAGTATGCTGGAAACTGATGAAAGAGCAGTGCACAGTTATGTTACAGGACCCTGTGGTATGCAGCATTCAAGTAAGGCAATGAGTGCCGTGCACTTGCCAGGTCAGGACCAGCAAGTCCGCATAGTGGAACATGCAGGCAGACTGGGTGGTGCCTGACTATGCGGGAATGGCACTTGACCCTGCCATATAAGGCAATGGAGCACCCCCCATGCAAAGCCATGGCTGTGCATGCCATGCAGCTGAGTGCAGAGTGAGCAATGGTGGACCATGAGGATGGTGCAGAGGGTAGTCCACAGGGAGAGGAAGAAGGTGAAAGGGGGAGTGGGCAGAGGGGGATATGAATGTTGACAGTTCTGTACACAGGACGGAGGGTGCCCATGGCCACCCAACTTCTGAAACAGTAAAGTAGCAACCATGGTGTAAGATATATGGCAAAACTACAGCCATCTGTATGGTGCCCAGACCCTGACAACACCCCACGAGATGAAGGCACAGGCTGTGGCTGGAGATGCAGGTGGGTGTCAAGGTCTCTAGTCCCAAGGCCAGAACTCTCACAGCCATCAAGAATAAGTGGCAGGACCTGAGGGCATCAGTGAAGAAGAAGGTCACCACCCGCATCAGGGCACTGTGAGGCATGGTGGGGGACCATCAAAAACAGATATCCAGCTGATGACCCTGGGCACCAGGTTGCAGAGATGCTCACTGAAGTGGTGGTCCATGGCAATATGAATGGAGTGGACACCATGACGGTAGCCACTAAACATGTGACAATGAATTGGCTGAACACACTGTGTCTGCACTAACCCTGTTGCTTGCACCACAGGTGGTGCAGGCACAGTCCAGAGGGGTTTGGTGTCCACCAGGACCCTTCTGTCCATGACCATGGCCTGGCAGCAACCCATGACAGCCACCCCCCAAATGGAGCCAGCAGGTATGTATGCACACCCTGAGGGTGAGGGGGCTGGGGCAGACCCGTGTCATGAGCATGTCCCTGTAACCTGCCCATTGTCTACAAAGTGCAGACCCAGAGATGGAGACCCAGGTGGAGACAAAGAGTGAAAAGGAGAGCACCGATGTGCCATGGGAGGAGGAGTGAGACAACAGTGGGTACCAGTGCTCCACCCACACATGCTACAGGTGCAGGGGCCTCAGCGACAGTACCTCCTTGCAGACGACAGCAGCGGGAATGGATACAACACACCCCATCATGCCCCTAGTAGGGTAGCACACCCTCACAGTGTGGACAGTGATGATGAGGGACCATCCACCTGACCCACAAGATGCCATCTTGCAGCAAGGGCATATAGCTATATGGAGTGGCAGTACCGTATACTGCAGCGGCTTGAGCAGGACCATCTGGATGCACAATGCCACAACACTGCCTCATAGGAGGCCCACATGGAGGTGGCCAGGAACATGCACATGGCTATCTGGAGTTGCAACTTGGCACTCTAGGGCATACAGGAACTGATGTGGTTACCACCAGCATGCACAGGTTCTGTAGTGCATGAACAGGCAACCATGACAGGCACAGCCACACAGTGGGCACCACCATCCCCGCACCCCATCCTACATACGGTGGTGAGCACATCCCCGAGGCACACGCCCCCACCCATAGCATCATGACAGGATGCCGGGTGAGGGACTGAAGACACCACCCATGAGTGCATCACCAGATGGCAGGGATGGGGTGGCACTGAGGAGTGCAGTGGGTCACAGGATGAGTTGGTTGGTGTGAACATGGATGACACCAGCACAGACTGGTCCATGGTTGCAAGCAGGGATCAGCCAGCGGCATGACAATAGGTGCCAGGTAGATGGCTAGGGAGCAGGTTGTCAGCATGGCTACTGGGCAAACCCAATGGCAACAGGACTGGATAGCCATTAACAACAATGCACCAAACACCGCCACCACTCCCCACACATGTCACGGCACTTCTCCCATCTCTGCACCACTGCCAGCACCGCATGAGTGCCACACACATGAACATCATATACAGCACACACCTGGAGCTCCGGTCATAGCCCCCCACCCACCCACCCAGTCTGTGGTGCACCCAGGAACAGGCATCTTCATTGTGCACCCCCACACCCCTTGTGACACTGCACCAGCCCGTGAACAAATCACACCCGTGTGGTGCACAGCTATCTGGTAGGCCTGGCCACACCATCCTGTGGTGGCAGCGTGACATGCCCAAACCATGTCATGGACCACCATGCAGTGTGTTCAGCTGTAGTGGTGGAACATGCTATCAATGAGTGCCTGCCTGGCTGCATGGCCACCAGCCATCCACGGCTCCCAGCCATGCATGTCGTCATCCCCATCATCCCACGGGTCTATGTGTGGAACCCATGACATGGGCACATTGCCATGCTTTGCAATATTGTGCAGAATGGGACACACTGAGAACAACCTGCAGGCCTTTGCAGGGGACATAACGATGCTCCCCTCATGTGGTCCAGGCACCTGAAATGCATCTTCAGCTGTCCTATGGTCCTCTCAACAATGGACCTGGTCCATCTGTGCACTGTGTTGTATGCCTTCTCTGCTGGGGTGCCAGGGGCAAAGATGGGAGTCAACATGTATGGTCACAGTGGATTGCCTCTGTCACATGCAGGAAGGGAACACAGTGTATCAGTGATGTGCTGGCCAACAATGCATGTGCATGTGTACCCCTGCAGAGTTGTGGTAGTCATGGACCAGACACCCATCTAGCTGTCTGGCACACTGCATCATCCCTAGGCCTGATGTGTCCAGGATGTACAAGTCGTACGAGGATTCCAGGTATTTGGTACACATGTCTGTGATAACAACAACAACAACAAGGCGCTGCATCAGCATGTGGTCTAAAAGCAAAACAAAATCGCTTCTATTAAATGCACGCTAAAATAGAAAATAGAGTTAAAATTCACGTCACCTTAGGTCTTCTTCAGGAAATATCTAAAAGAGAAAAAAAGTTAGTGTAGAGGAGAGGTAACATGAGAGAGAACTGAGTCTTAATCTTACCATTTATCACTTCTTCCCTTAGCTCCCCTTCTTCTTTCTCATGCTCCACATATATATCTCTCTCATTTTACCTCTCCTCTACACTATCTTGTTTTTTTTTCTCTTTTAGATATTTCCTGAAGAAGACCTAAGGTCGAAACGTAGATTTTTAACTCTATTTTCTATTTTCAGCGTGCATTTAATATAACCATTTTGTCTGTGATAATGACCCATGCATCATAGGTGACCTGACAATTTATGCTGTTAATGCCCCTGTGGTTCAATATGACTCCTCAGGCACAGCGGGTGTCAGAGTTGCAATATGTGTCCCATCAATGGTACCACACACAAAGGCATTCCATGCGAGGCATAGAATGTGGCCTTTGCCACCCAAATGTTGACTGCCATGGTGAGGAAGGTGATGTGCTTCCCCAGATGTTCAAAGAAGGCATCTGTCACCTGTACATTGGCTAGGGATAGGGAGGACTGTCTCACACCCATGGTGTCACCTGTCACTCACTGGAATGATCCAGTAACATAGTGTGTCAGGACACACAGTACCTTAGTCTCCACAGACATGGCCTGTGTCTGGTGTGTCCACTGTGTGACTGTGCCACAGAGGCTGTCCCAAGGGAGCTGGAGTCTCTCTATACAGTGTGTATCATGCCATGTCACTGCATTGCTGTGGGTGTGGAACACTCATAGATGCAAGCCTCATCTCCATCTCCATTCTGCTAGCTCAGTGATGAGATGAATGTGCATTAACACCCCTGGGCACATCCTGCTACACCATTACTGCTTCCTGTAGGACAGTGCACCTTTCACAGCAGCCCCCTATGTATGGCACTGTGCACTCTGTACACCTGAAGGGGGCGTGGCAGTATGGCACAGTGTCCCACCAACGCATGTGATGGTGCCACATGTCTGCAAGGTTGTGGTACTATGCTGAGGCAGTTGGGACATGCAGGATGAGATGGTGGTCATGATGGTGGACAGAAAGGCAATGTTCCCCCAGCATCTGTGGTGGGTGTCTGAAGGGGACAACATAGATGACTGGGGGTACAGTGACCTGTGGTGCATCAGGGGATTTAACAAGGTGGGTATCCTGTTGCCTGGATGCAAGGCCACCAGTGTTGGTTGGGTGCTGGTTTATGTATAGTTCGATGCCTTAAGATGTGTGCCCATCATTCTCCAAAGGACCAGCATGGGTTGGCCACAAGGATGGAGCTCAGCTGTCAGGTTCAGCTCGACAGGGTGAAGTGCCATGTAGGGACACCACTGAGATGGTGCAGGAGGTACAAGGAGGCATTCCTTGACTACATGATTCTGGAGGGGGCAGTCCTGGAGTCATACTATGAGGACATGTCGTATGGGGCATGTGTGATCTATGTGCCATCACTGGTAGGTACATTTGGCCAGCCATGCTGGGGAAGGGCCTATACATGTGTCCTAATGTCTGTTCCTTTGCCTTCCAGCCCTACAGGGGACTGACGAGGCATTTGATGCTGTGGTACACTGGGTGAAACCTGCCAGTGGAGGATGTGGAGGATGAGGAGGCTGACATCAGAGGCTCTACACCTACCAGGTCCCGGGCCCTAGTATGGGCCATCAGAAGGGCACAGGTGCAGGCCACCTGGGAGGTCATGGACATGTGGGGTGGGGGTCCATTCCAGTGCCGTGTGCTTGGGGGGTTGGTTGCCAAGCAGCTAGCAGTGCATGCTGGTGAATGCCTAGTAGAGCATGTTATTCATCTGCACTGTGTGGTCATTGTCTCTGGGGAGGCTGCATGTCTAGGGCTGTGGGGTGGGGCCTGTTAGTCAGGGGCTGGGTGGCCATGTGGCAGTGCCCATTTATGGCATGGTTTTGGCCTGCAAATACACCCAGGGTCACATCTGGGCAGGCACAGCACAGTGCCCAGGATGCCGCTGTGGCAGTGGTGCATGCGGCCCAGTCCCTACAGGCCTGTTTTGCCACACACATCCCATACCACTTAGCCAGCAGTGTGGGTGTGGTCCCCTGGCCCAGGCATTAGTTCCTGCCATATGTGCCCTCTGCCATGGGTGGTGCCATGTACCAGATAGGGCTTGGGCCATTGCTGCTGCAATGCCACTCCGGCTCACATGGCCACACACAGCCACTGCTTTTCAGTCCCGCCCCTGCATGGCTGTGCCTTGGCATGCACTGGGCCAGGTTGCCCACAATTTGGCATGGCCCCTGTGCCAGTACTGTTTTGGCATCGGTGGTCCATATACCACTACGCTATCCCTGGCCATGGCATACTTTATGTGGTGTTGCCCACATGGCGTTCCATCGTATGTTGCTTTGTGCATACACGTTGTCATTGTCTACACACCACATTCTGTGGCACCGCCCCCATGTATGTGCACTACGGAGCAGCCATGGATCATTCCACACTCCAGCTGTATGCCCACTACAGGCCCTTTGTGCATGCATTGGGTCTGCAACATGTGAGCCAGGCAGATGTAGCAGCCCTACGCACGGCTGTGCACCGCACATCCTGTTCGTGCATAGGGCCCATACTCCTTATTTTTGACTATGGTGATATAATCTACAACTCAGCCTCTACCACCTCCCTCTCCCACCTCAGCACAACCTTTAACACATTCTGTCACTTTGCTACTAACTCCACTCCTCATACTCACCACAGCACTCTACTCCCTCTCTGAATCTTCCCTCCTCTCTCACAAAGGAGATCCATTCACTCTTAACTTTCATTGTCAAATACTGTTTCAGCCTCCTCCAACATATCTATCTTCCCTCCTCCTGCTAGCCCCTGCCCCCCACTCTCTGAGGTCCAGCCATGCATGTACTTTCTCAATCCCCCACCGACGTTCCTCCACCAGTCTCAGCCTTCTCTGCCCACCTCCCCACCTCTGGAACCAGCAACCCTTCCTACTTGTGCCTCTCCCTCATTTCCTGCCATAAAGAGGCAAATAAAGCTCATCCCTCCCTTGCCCTGTGGATGCTTCCTCTTGTCTTTCTCCTCCCACTTTTCCCTGCTCAGCACCTAACCTTTCCTGCCCACTCAATACTTTCTTATAGCTACTCCACTGTCTCCATCAAATAAGTTATCCTGTTAATATATTAAGTAGACATTGTTTTGCTGCCTCATCTTGTTTATGTAAATATTGCAGAGTATTTATTTTATTATATTCCTTGTCTGTTCTTTTCAACATTCATGTGAATGAATTGTAAGCTATTGTTTTTGTCCTCCTGTAACTCCTTCCCCCGGGTAGCACCTGGAACTGAATCTTGGATCAGTGTGCCTTTCCTGGTTATCAACTTTAAATAAACAAATAAATTACATTTTTGACACCTAAAAATTAAAAAAAGGTCTATTCTGCCTCAATTCTGTATGTAATCCATACAATAAATATGGGTGAGATAAGCCCTTAAGTGGTTTCCCCTTCTAAATGTAATAGGTGGGGTGTACCCACAAGAGGGTTACACCATGCTGCATCGACATGAAATTTGTCGATTGCCATTAGATTGACTGCACAATGCCCACAGTCAGCATTATGCCATCAGGAGCAGAAGGTGTTTTGCAGGGGCTTTGCCCCATACCACCAATAATGAAGTTCTTCCCCTGCACCCCACATTTTAGATTATCAACTCTGAGTCAAAGTTGTTTCAGGAAGGAGCAAAATCATGGCAGACAGCAGTGTCAGCAATACCGTGACCCTTCCAGCAAACTGCAGATTTTGTCACTATAATGGTCTTCACAGTATTGCCATCACTGTGTAATGGTATAATATAAATCATCCAGCTAAGTTTTGGAGGTCGATCAAATCACTTTTTTCCCTCCCACCCAGCCCCCATCCCTGCCTAGTTGTAGGTGGCTCCATCATATCAGAATCACATGCAGTGCCACGGTTTTCAACACGGTGTTCACTAGCAGTGTGGCCCCTCACTTCTCTAACTCACCGCATGCTACACACCACCCTACATCCACATCCCTACCCACTCAAACCCCCTACCTGGCTTTCTCCTTCTCCCTGGTTACTCCTTCCGAAGTACTCAAAGCCTTGCTTGCCATCAATCCCTCTAAGGGTAAATCCCTATCAGGTTTGGATGCCAAAATGCTCTACCATTCTGCCCCAGCAATTGCAATGCCACTAACATCCCTCTTCAATCTCTCCTTCACTACAGCTTCTATACCTTCTGATTGGAAGCATGCCACAGTCATCCCCCTACCTAAAGGTGGTGACCATCCTCCCCGGAAACCTCCACCCCATCTCCCTCCTACCCATTCTAGCCAAGATCCAGGAACATCTAGTCCTCCTGCAACTTACCTCCTTCCTTGACTCCTCCTCTTTCTTTACTCCTAACCAGTCGGGCTTTAGAAAATCCCACTCCACTGTCAGTTCCCTCCTCAGACTCACTAGCTCCATCCTGACAGGCATGGACAAAGGTCACATCACATCTGCCATTTTCATTGACCTAGCTAAGGCCTTCAACACCTTATCACATGCCCTTCTCCTGTCAAAACTCTCCAGCACAGGACTCTCCAGTGCATCCATCAGCTGGTTCAAATCATACCTGGCAGACAGGTCCCAATCAGTCAGAATTGGTGCCTCCACCTCCAAGCCCCTCCCTGTCACAATTGGTGTCCCCCAAGACTCTGTCCTTGGCCCAATCTTGTTCTCCATTTTCCTCAATGACCTGTCATCAGCCTGCCCGCACACATTCATTCACATGTACGCAGACGATACAGTACTGCGTACCTCAGGCCCTTCCCCCCTGGAAGTAGCGTCCAGACTCCAACAAGATTTCACCGATGTTCAGCTCTGGTTTTGTACTAATCAACTTATTCTCAATGCTAAGAAAATGGTCTCCTTAACTTTGGCATGAGACAGTGACTCTCCCAACTCACTGCCTTCCTCACTTTCAAAACCCTTGATGGGACCCCTTTAGAAGTTTGTACCTCCTTCAGATATTTAGGGGTCTGACTGGACCAGCACCTTGACTTTTCTACACACATCGAAGCAACCCACAAAAAACTACACCACAGGCTGGGTGCATTATACCGGAACTGTAGCTGCATTCCTCTGTCAGCCAGCAAAGAAATATTGCAGAAAATGATCCTCCCTATTTTTGACTATGGGGACATAGTCTACAGTACCACCCCTAAGTCCACTCTGGCTAGACTGGATTCTCTTTTCAACTCCTTCTGTCGTTTCGCACTGGACTGTCCACCCTCCACCCACCACTGCGACCTCTACCAGTCCCTTAACCTCCCCTCACTTTTCAACAGGCACCAGTCCCACTGTAATAGACTCACAGCCAAATTCTGGGCCCAGTTATTGACCTCCTACCTCACTCTACCTTAACTGCTCAAACACCACCTACATACTCACTGAGGAATTTTGACTCCCAGCTCCTTCAAGTCCCATACATGGCGACTCTTGCTGGCCAGTCGGCTTTTAAAGCCCGACTACCAAAACTATGGCACTCCCTGCCTGTGGACATTTGGCACACACCCTCATCCCGGCAACTAATTTCTTCTTAAAGCGGGCAAGCCTCCACTAACTGCTCATGCTGCCTAGACTTACACTAGAAATGGGCCAGTTCTCGAGCTTGCTCAAACTATGGTTTACTTGAAATGTTTAGCTCTGACCCAGTTAGTTGTCACTGCACTTTCTACTGATTGCTGCCTTATCTACTCAGATTTTTCCGTTGCTTGCTGTGTACATACTGTTTATATACCTGTATATATCTTTGTATATAATCTGTGAAATTTGATATTCTGTATTTTATATCTCTGTATTTGATATGTATCATCCGTCCCCAACAACCCCAGGACACATCTGGAATCGAGGTAGTCTGCTCAGTATGCCTTTCCTGGTAAAACTCTAAATAAATAAACAAGAGGACCCAACCTAGGGTCTCTGACTCAAATCTTCCACCTTTACTGATGATTTCCTAATCTGGCTTGCTTCTTTATTAAAATCTGACACCACTGTGACCTTGTTGTTTTTGCAATTTTTCAGACCCCTTGTTTTTTTGTCTTAAGCAGGGTTGAACAGTTCACCTCCTCTGCTTTTTGGTAAACTTGTCTTACCACTGATGCAGAGTAACCCCACCGAACAAAGCTTTTAATAGTTACATAAACACAAAAAACACTAATGTGGGCCATTAACGGTATACTTTATGTCACCACTATTTCAAAAGAAATACAAATAGCAGACAAACTGAACAATTATTTCTGTTGTGTTTTCAAGAGTAAAGGTAAGGTGCCCCAAATATGTGCCCAAACAGGGATTTGTGATTAAATTACTAAGCAGGGGTAGAAAAGAACTTAAAATCATTACATCCTGACAAATCAACAGAGCCAGATGGAATTTTGCCTAAAATACTTAGGGCTGGATATTCAAAAGGGTTGCACCATGCGCAATTGGGTTGCGCCAGCGCAAGTCAGAAAATGCACCATTCTGCGATATTCAGCAGGAGGCAGTTGGCCACTGAAAACATGCTGAGCAACAGCGCAATAATAATGAAGGCATGCGCAACCGAAGGGGGAGGAACCATGCATAAAGGGCGCAGTGTGATGTTCAAAGACTTGCGCAATGCACAACAGTGGAGCAGGCGGAAGTTGTGCCATAGCAGAAATGAGCCAAAATAAAAAGGAGCAAGGAAGAGGCGCAAGAATGCTACAGGAAAGCCACATGAGGCAGGGGGAGAGACAGGCACAGGAACGCAGCATGAAAGAGGGCAGGCTAGGGAAACCACACCACAGAAGAGGGACATGGGAAGGTGTGTGGGGCCACACAAAGCAGAGGCCAGTAGGTGTACCCGGTGCAGGGGAGGTAGCAGTCAGGACAGCGGGGGGAACAAAGCAACAGCCGCTGGGGGGGAGGCAAGCCAGGGACATGGCCAGTGCCACCTTCCATGTGGATGCCATAATGAGGGGGGTGAGAAGGCATGCAGCAGGGGGACGTGGCCTTGGAAGGGCCCGACAGCGGTATGCCCCCAATAGGCAGTACCGAGCCCGCACCAGTTTTGAGCTGTATACAGATATCGAGATTATGGGCTGGTACTGCCTGAACAGGGCAATACTGAGGTGGCACTGTGAGCTGTGCAGTGATGTGATGCAGGCACCTACACAACGGAGTCATGCTCTGTCAGTGGAGACAAAGGTAACAGCCTGCATGTGCTTGCTCACCACGGGTACCTTCCAGAGACCAACAGGGGACACCACAGGCATAACACAGTCGGCCACGTCACGCATCCTCACCCAATTCCTCAGCGCACTGCTGCCACATGCTGCGGAGTACATCCATTTCCCCAGCACTGTGGCAGAGCGCACAGCAAACATACAGGAGTTCCAGAGGGTAGCACGTATGCCTGGCATGCTAGGGGCAATAGACTGCACCCATGTGGCCATACACACACCACCTGGGAGGAGGGGGCTGCCTACATGAACCGAAAGGGCTTTTCCAGTGCCACAGGGCCTGGGGCAGTCCGAAGCCGAACACGACACTAACCACCACTCTCTGCACACAGGTGACAGTGGATACCCACTCCATCCCTGGCTGCTCACACCCTACCGGCGGCCCATGACCCCATCGCAGCAACGCTACAATGAGGCACATGCCACCACATGCAATGTCATCAAGTGGGTGTTCAGGATGCTGAAGGCACGTTTCCGTTGCCTGGACACCTCTGGCGGTGCCCTACAGTATAGCCCCTCAAAGACCTGTGGGATATTCCTGGCATGTTGCATCCTGCACAACATGGCCAAAGACAGTTGGATAGCCGTACAGGTCGAAGAGGGGGACAGCAATGGGGACGATGGAGACGCCATGACGATGGGGATGGGCAGCCCCCTCCTTGGCCGACGGGACCCTCGACTGATCCGGCTGGCACAGCTGCACCAGGACACCATCACAGAGGAGCACTTCAGCCAACCCAGGTAAGTCATGGTGCCATGCGCAACCACCAGTGGCTAGCGCACAACCCACAGACACGCATGGAAACACACCAGGGGTGCATGCTGGCAAGGGATGTGGCAGGGCACAGAAGCACACACAGACAACCAGGGAGGAGTGAACAGTAACACGCCACATGGATGGACACACACACACGCACACACACAAAGCACATAGCACGTGCACAGGGTGAGGTGCAAAACTGAGCCGGAACGCCAACACTAGCAACACACAGGTCCACAGGCCACCACGGCCACTGACTGTCCATGTGCATGTGTCAGATGCTGGGCACCACCGCACTTTGGTGTACAGCGCAATGCAGGCATCATCATGCGCACGTACCTGTGAACAGCAGCCGGGAGGGTGTGCAGGTGGCCCGTGTGTCCGCGTGCAGGGCCGGGCACCCACCTGTGAACTGCCCACCGAAACACGCAATGCACACAGGGCAGCACCAGATAGAGCCAGCGCTGGGAGACAGGTCAGTCTTGCGGCACAGTGCCACGGCCGCCTCGGATGCGTGGTCGGCCCCGCTGAGACCCACCAGCACTGGCAGGCTGACCACGGGCCTCATGGGGTGGCACTGATGGTCCACCAGGGGTTCCACTGCACGAACGCGACTGTGCCCGCACAGGGGTCTGCAGCACACCGAACATGCCTGCACCAGGAGTGCTCGGGATGTTCACAGCTGAACCCGCCGTCGACAGGGTGGGTGTCGCACGACGCTGGGAACGGGGAGTGGACAGCGCACTGCGTGGTGTGAGCGATGCATGGGCACCTGATTGTGTGCCCATTGTGGCCATGACAGCAATTAACAGCTGTGCAAGCCTGTCAATGACAGCGGTCACATCCTCCCACAAATGGTCAATCCGTGACACGATCCTATCGGTGTCCCTGCTGCGTCGCTCCTCGGCCCACTCCAGGGCTACAAACAGTGCCTCCATGGACGTTTCAAGCCGCATCTGCTGCTGGACCGATGCCTGCAGTAGGCAGGGTGTGCTGATCAAAGAGGTCGTCTACCACCCCGCATCCTGTCCCCAAGGTGGCAAGGGCCTGATGCTCAGCACCCCTGTGGGTGGGTGCTGCTCACCAGGACCAGGTATGGGCATGTCCACAGGCGGTGCACAGACGCCACCGCTGAACCCTGAGCGCCCAGTCCTGGTGTCCAAATGCTGCTGCTGCCCTCCGCCTGCTCTGCCCAAGGGATCAGTTGTTCCATCGCTGTGTCTGCAACACTCCTACTGTCCTGACCAGCCACCAGTGCTGCCCCACTGGTGCTGACAGGCACAGCCTGCCGACTGTGCTGACATGCTGGCACACACTGAGCACCAGCCTGGTCCATGGGCGTGAGCTGACCTGCTGTGGTCCATTCCGCGGCACACGGTCACCGCCCATGACGGTTCGTGTCTTCATCACTGGTGCAGGTCTCCTCCCAGCCACAGCGTGCTGGCATCCTTGGATGCCAGAACGCTGAGACACAGGAAGGGCTTCCCCACACCTGTCTCAACACATCATCAGTGTGACAGCCAGGCGGCCCCACTGTTGCAATGCTCACGATACCTGTTGAGGTGGATGGTCCTCCTCCACACTCCAGCTGACTGTCCGCAGTGGACAGGCCACCACTGCTGACCCATGCAGACGCGCAGGATCTGTATGGGAAAGCAAGTCGCGATAGTGCGCGTGACCTACCTTGCCCCCCCCCATAGACGGACCATGACTTACCATGCAGTGATGGGCCACCACCCATCTGGAAGCCACCTCCTGGAACTCCCTCTATGGCACTGCGGTGCATGCTTGCAGCAAGCCTGTCCTCTGCTGGTGTGAGCTGCACCACCTCCGGCTGGCCCCCGCCTGTTGCAGCACGTGCCACCCTGATGGCAGCCACCTTCTCCTTCACCCTCCTTCTGTCAGTACCCATCTTCTTCTTACACTCCTGCACGGAGAGCTGGTGGCTGCCGTGCAGGTTGACGGCACATGCCACCTCCTCCCATGCAGCAGCACGGGCCTGAGGGTGCCCCGCCATCCACTGAGCAGTGGTTCCTGATCCAAGTAGGCCTCGAAGAGTGCCCCTGCTCTGTCTTTGTGAAGTTGGGCCTCCTCTCGCCCCACCATCATTGTCCTACTCAGCCAGACCTTGCTCGGTCATTATTCAGCCTGTAGTGATGACAGTGGTTACCCGTGACTGTGCAGTACAAAGCATGTCTCTGATTCCACAGTCCAGACCCCCACACAGCATGCAACTCAATTAAAACTGCAGTAACCGAATATGGCCACTGCAGAACATTGTCACAGTTTTATAGCGCAATGCATGCAAATTAGGTGAGAGCAACTTTAATTAGATGCAAATTGGCGTTGCTGCGCCATTGAATGGCTGATTCGGATGATTAGCATATGATGGCTGAATATTGGCGTTTGTGCTTAAGCAATGTGTTAACGTGTTGAGCCAATGGTGCAGTTCTGTGGCATGCGTAAGTATACCTCACTCATGCCCAGAATACTTACACAGGCATCTGCCATGCTAATGTGTCTCTGCCATGCATGGTAGGCAATGCAGGGCATGGCCACCATTATGCCAGTGGCGACTATAGCCAGGTCACTACATGGCGCTGTGGCAATGGGCCTTCATAGGCACAATGGCTACAACTGTGCGCGATAGTCCGATGTGGAGCTGGTACATGGACAACCAATCGCTTAGATGCGAAGTCATCCGATGGTGCTGCGCGTGGTCTTGCGCCAGAGACCCTTGGACCCTGTGCCCAACCTTGCTCCCCTGGTGCCATGCATTCAGCATGGCTGCACCTCTATCGCGCTGTTCGGTAACAGCGCCGATAGGGAATGGCAGCGCTGTACTGCTGCATTTCCACATGGGGTGCCGTGGATGCAGTGCGCCATATTGCCTACTATTGTTTGACAGGCATAGTGGGGAGCTCCGCAGTGGACTGCCATTGAGTTGGCGTGAACCTTAGGCCATTAGAGCCACACCATGGGGCTCTGTTTGAGAGGAGCCACTGACAGGGCCAGGACCCAGGTCTGGCAGGAGGTGGCCACTGGGACCTTGTTGACGCCACCGGAAGGAGGAGGACTGCTGAGCAGTGCAGGCACCATTATGGGGACCTCAGGAGGAGGCCAGAGCTGCTGCCTGTCCTTGGGTCACATGCCGGAGGGGCATGGTGCCTCATTCAGGGTGGGTGATACGCTCACACTTGTATTGTCCATATGGTAACACTGTCATATGTGTCCAGCACATAGGGGAGGGAGAGTCTAGGGTTGGCTGTGGCGGTGTTACAGGGTATGGGGTGGGTGTGTCTGGCTGGGTGGTGGGCACACACATTGGGGCAGGGGACTTTGCTTTGGGATTGTGCCAGTGTTTTCTCTTGTTTCCTCCACAGGCGTGGGACAGGCAGCCGGAGGCTGGGGAAGCAGCAGTGGAGGAGGAGACCTGGCGCTTAGGAGGTCGGGGACCAGCGCCAGCATCACTGGCCCAATGAGGGTGAGTGCCATGACACCATGATAACTATTGCATGCTGTGTAACAGGGTGGGAAGCAGGGCATGGCCACCATCCATGGACACCACTGCCATGCACTCGACTTGTGACAGTCAGCACTGTCCAGTGGCACTGCATGTCTGGGAGTGCATCAGTGGTGGTCCATGCATGCACTGGGCACATGGCTGTGGCACTGCCTGCATACTGCATAGCCACATTACTGCACGGTCTTGTGGTGCTTGTGCAGGACATGGCGGTGGTGCTGTGATGCAGTGGTCCACATGGCTGTTGCCTGATGGGTGGGTCTTGTGAACACGGTCACTGTGGGTGGGCACACACCATCACAGGGCTGTGGCATGGCTATATGCCATGCACAATGGGTGGGCTGCAGGGGATGGACAGTCACACCTATTGACTCTGATCCTCATCCTAGGTGACGGTGACTCCTGCAGATACAGCAGGCTATTCAGGAGCTGCTGTGGGTGATGGGGAGTCCCCGCAGATCTTATGGACATGCACCAGCATGGGGTCAGGAGGAGGAGGAGGCCAGGCGACTGCGCCAAGAGGAGGAGGACGGACTGGCCATTGATGTCCCCATGCACAGAATAACACCACTCCCCTTTGATCTACCCTCACACCCTCTTTCCTCTCTCCCATATATTTCACCCTACCCCTTACCCACCTTTGTTTCTTTTTCCCCATATGTACATAGTTCTGTATATAGTTTTGTTTAATATGTTGCAATATAATTATTTTGATATGAATACTGTGGTGGTCTCTGATTTGCAGCTGTGTCGGTGCTCAGCTTCAGTGGTGTGCATGGCATCTGGGTGATGCAGTCATGGGTATGTTGTCTGTGTGCATGGGGAAGGTGTCTATGGTGTGTGGAGTAAGCTATCTGTCGGTGTCTGTGGGGTGTGTGTTGTTCCTGTGCATTGGATGACTGTGTGCAGTGGTCCATGGTGCATGCTCTGTGTCCATTGTGCCCTGTCAACCTGTCTCTGGCCTGTGCATGTTACACCTTTGCATGTCTGTGGCCTGCAGGTCTGCTGCCATGTCAGTGGTGGCTGTCCATGCAGGTCATCCACTGTAACTGTCTCAATGCTGTGTTGCCTCCTATCTGCTGGTGGTGCATGTTTGCCTCGGGTGACTCTTGGCCTACACAGTTGTTGTCCCACCTCCATGCTGTGGCTTGTGTGTGTTGTAGGGGCTGTGCACCACTGTCTGTGACTCTTTGCTCCAGGCATATGATGGTGGGCGTATGGGTCACAGTGCCTGCACAGGGTGGGTGTCACTCCTGTGCCATGGAGGACTGCAGGCTGTGTGTGCTCAGTTTTCATGGGCCCACACTGGGGCTTGGCTACACACTACTGCATCCCTGTGTTATTGTCCCCTTGGGTATGGGTGTGTGTTTGCCCCTGCACTGTGTTACATCCGGTGTGACACATGCTTCCACGCACCACTGTGGGTGTCTGCGCTGGCTGTTGTGGCTAATGGTGGGCCGGGATGTGTCACTTGTCTACTGTGCAGAGTGCTGTATCAATGGTGGTGGTGTCAGGGTCACACCCTTTCCCGTGTGGGGTACCTCTTATGCCGATGCATGGTCGGTCTCTCAGCTGTGCCTCAGGGGGATTGTGCATGTTGACACTGTGTCTGCCATTGTTGCATTGCCGTGTGCTGCCACCCACTGCTGGGTGCTCATGGGGCTGGCTTGTATGGTTCTGTGGTCACGAGGTTGCAGTGTGACAGTGGGGTGGTGGTATGGGGTTTCCTGCAGTGGTCACTGCTCAAGTGGGGGTGTCTGGGGTCGTGCAGGTGTGCTGTACACCTGGGGCTGGTGTGGTACAGAGTGGCCCGCCTTCCTTGTGTTGCAGTCTCAGCTTGCCGGTGGTGTGCTGGGGCACTGTGGCCCAGCTGTGCGCCATTTGCTTGTCCCCATGGGCCGGTGGATATTCCAGCCTCCCAGTTGTGCTGTGCTTGGGGTGTGGGGCAATGTCAGTTCTGCTGTGTGTTCCTGTGCCCATCTGTGGCATGGGTGGTGGGACCCTACTTACCTCCCTGGTTGTGCAGTTACATTGCTCTGCTGCTGGGGTGCTCCCTGCTTGCACTATGGTGCCTCTGGGCTGCTCAGCTGGACATCCCTTGTTGCTCCATAGCGCATCATATCTGCTCAGCTTCCCCTCCCTAGTTGCGCTATGGGCGCGCGGTTGTATGCGATATTCAGGCGTTAGCTGTTGGCACATTTGGCTTGCTCCCTTTTTGAATATCGCGTCTATTGCGCATGGGCGCAATGGACTTCTGCTTGCTTCTGCTATTGTGCACTTTTTGGGCGCAGTTTGAATATCCAGCCCTTAAAGTACAAATCTCAAGAACCCTAGCAAACATTTTTTATCCTATCACTATAAAATGGGGAAGTGCAGGTAATAAGCATAGTGCAAGTAATTTTCATCCAGTCAGCATAACGTCTTATGCAGGTAAAGTCATGGAAATCATCATCAAGAGTGTGACTCATGAAGTATGTTAAAGCAAGAGACTGTCAGATACATTACAGCATGATTTTAGAAATGGAAGATCCTGTACAAAAAATCTAATAAGTTTCTACAAACCATTCAGTAAGTAGCTCAGTGGATGTCAATTTTCTCAATTTTAGCAAAGCCTTCAATGTTGTTCCACATAAAAAAACAAATTAATAAAATAAATAAATTGGGAATAAATCCCACATTGATTCACTGGAACTCTGCCTGGCTTGACAACAGGACCCAAAAAGTCAGAATAAATGGAATTGTAACCACTGACGGGAATTTATTTATTTATTTATGGGAATTAGATACACCTTTGAGCCAGGGGCTCTTTTACAAAGGTTCCACTTCAGGTTGTTTGAAAAATTAGGACAGGCAGTGGTATTGTGCAAAAGAGAATGTCACGAGTAACATTCCACCAGGTTCAGTATCAGGGACACCCTTGTTTGGTATTTATATTTCAGACCTAGGAGACAACATTAATAGCGTATATAACAAATTTAATGATGATGCCAAATTAGGTGGTAGAGGGGATTTGATTTAAGAAACAAAGACATTGCAGAAAGATCTAGACAAGCGACCAGTTTTGCCATAGAATTGGGCATAATGGTTAAGAATGATAAATGTGTGTTTATGCACATGGAGATTTGGGAAAATAGGTAACATCAGACTTTAAACATAAGAAACAGGCAAATAATGCATCTGGTAAGGCTAATTACCTATAAAATACAATTAAGAAATTAAGTGACACTTTGCACACAGATCAAGGGAAACACTGAAACACAGAATTTGTCAGCAGATAAGTATTGCTTCACCCATATTTTCCCTGCCTTTTCTCCCACTGCACACCCTACCTGATCTCTGTCCTGCTCCCCACACTTTGATACTAGTTTTCCTTTATACTTATCCCATACATGTTTGAGGCCCACCATTGTTTTTGTCTCCACAACCACCACTGGAAGATTGTTCCATGCATCCACCACTCACTCAGTGAAGAAATACTTCCTCACATCACTCTTAAACTTCCCATATCCAACTTCATTGCATGATCCTTGAATTCTTGTACACTTTCTTTTCTGAAAAATGCTCCCTCCCTTCCTGTACATTATTCACCCATGTGAGTTATTTTAAGCTCTCTATCATGTCCTCCGACTCCCTCCTGTCTTCAGGGTCACATGTTTAGATCCCTCAGCCTCTGCTCATAGAACATTTCGTGCAGCCTTTGCACCATTTTTGTTGCCCTTCTTTGGATGTCCACAACCCATATATGTTCTTTCTGAGGTGTGATCTCCAGAACTGAACACAGTATTCCAGGTGTGGTCTCACCAATGACTGATACAATGGCAACACCACCTCCCTACTTCTGCTGATAATACCCCTCCCTATGGACTCCAGCATCCCACTGACTTTTCCTACCACTTTGTTGCATTGCCTTGCCACCTTCAGGTAATCTGTTATGATTCTCCCTAGGTCCCTTTTTATTTAGTGATCATCAACATCTTACTCCCCTCCCCCCCATTTTGTTATCTGCCTCTGAGTTTCTGGGCACAAGGTACGTGATTTTGCCCTTTTATTACATTGACACCCAGCTGCCATATTCTTGACTATCCCTTAAGCTTTTTCATGTCTCTATCAGTCTTTCTACCACCTGCAGAGAGTCCATGCAATTGCAGGTCCTGGGACAAGGGAGGTGTTCTGCCTTTATATAAGACTTATATTTAGCCAGTTTCTGACAATAGCTCATAATTCTGGGGAGTATTGAATGTAGGTGATAAAATTGAAAGATTTCAGAGGAAAGCAGCTAAGATGATAAGATACTGTAGATGGAGGAACTATCATAAAAGAAACAATTGTAGGATTTGGGCCTATACATATTGCAAAGAAGAAGCGTTAAGGGTGACCTCTTACTATTATATAGCATGTGTGACATAGAACTAAGTGAGAAATGTAATACTGCATTTAAGAACAAGTACAGCACTAGAAGGCATGCTAGACAAAAAGCTACCCATTTCAAATACATAGCTATACAGAATACAAATGAAATAATAGGAAGTTGTTATTTTAACTCAAAGAGTGCTAAATAATTCGAATGTTTTGTCACCAGATGTCATGAATAGTAAGATAAAGAAATATTCAAAAGAAATCTTGATGTATGGATGGAAGGTAAATATTTGAACAACTAATTATATGACAGACAAATGGACATTCACATCTTTTTTTATCTCAGAACCGAAAGTATTAGATATGGCAAATTCCACAGAGGGGCATAATCAAGTACACAATTGCTGTGCAGACCTACCCACACTGATATCACAACTGGAACATGCCCATACCACAGGGGCTTAAGGGGACACATCCACCTTTGCAATTGTCTGTGAGGTGGGTCATACTAGACAGTGTACCACAGAAGTAATTAAAAAGTACAAGTATTTGTTGCAAAATAAAGTACTCATTATATCAATGAATATATCCCACCACCCACCCATAATACAAAAGGAAATGTGGCTTACCTGGCCAGTAGCTCCACACCAACAATAAAATGAAAAATAAATATGTATATAACTATAAAACATAAAGCTATCCACAGGCTATGATGAATATTCCCTCTTGGTGGCCATGCTAGTTATCTACTGATGTTTCACAATAATCATATGGGCACCATCAAATATGGCCATCACAGACCATTTACCAGGATCAATAGGAGGATGATCCGGTGAGGGACCCTGTTCATCCACTCCAAGCCAATCAAAGAGTAGAACCCTACTGCTCCATGATAAGACTGATGGCATAACTGTAATTTTCATACTTTATGTAGCACATTTCAGCAAAACATCAGTAGCAGCACCACAAAACCTTATTTACCTGTGATGGCTTGATCACATATGACAGAGTGCCATATTTGTTAAAGTATGCATCTTTTGCCAACTTCAGCATAGGGGAGACAGAGCATTGGCCTTATTACACCCTTTGTGGTCTTCCTGCCTGTCTCAACAGTACAACAATAATTGGTTACCCAGGTAGGTACTGCAGAGACATAAATGTAGTGGATACTACACTGTAGTGTTTACACATAACACACTGATACAGTACTGTACAATATGTGCATGTAGGCTTTAGTAACCTAATGAAATTAAAGGATCCCCCAATACCTCAAATGCAGTCCTTAATGAGCTCAATCAGCCAACAAGGTCAGAATCCACAGATCATAAATCACAATAAATTAGTAGATACTGATACCCACACCAACAATACTAAGTATATAGCTCACTTAATCCATTTTTGAAGCTTTTCAAAATGTTACAGCTTTCTGTGACTCCCAAAGTTTTACTTGCTGCCTTCGAGTTTTTTCAAGATATGTGGTCCTGTTCTTATAAAAATATAAACACATTTTTGGTAACAGTACACAACTGTTATATCATTTCAGTCTGAAATATCAGGTAATACCTTCATACAGTGGATAATACATAAAGTTTAAAGAAGCTGACCAAATGAGGCAAGCTAAATAACATTTCAACAAAGTGTTCCCTTTCACAACAATGATCTGCATTCCTCTGTTGGTATTCAGCAAACACCATTATCAGCAAACACTGATTCACTAAGGCTGCCTCCTCCTATGCAGCTCCACATGGGCAAAATCCTTCTCCTGTTAGGCATTAGCAAGATGCTCGATCACACAATGATGCCATCAAGTCCTGGTGTGGTCTAGCAAAACTGTGCATGATCCATGCTGTGAGGGAAGACAGCATGTCGAATGATGTGCTGGGTGTAGGTGGGTCTCTTAAGATAGAAAGACACACCTCCCAATGCTCGTCAAGCAGTACACCCAGGCCGGGATATTCAAACTGCGCCAGGCTGTGGCGCAAGCCTAGGCGCAGCTCAACTTTGTTGCGCAGGGGTGTGGCCTGGGCAATATTCAACGGAGCTGTGCTATGGTGCAGCAGCTTTTAATATTGCACCCTGGCCACCCCCACTGTGCATGGCGAGTGGCACTGGGCGCCAGCGCAATTGGCCAGGAGTGAGCATGGAGATGCGCTGGCGCAAGTGTCATTGCGCCATGCACAGCACCTGTGATATTGAAAAGGGGACATGCAAATGGAGCCATAATATATGCAAGGTGCACATGGGGCCATTTGGATCTCATTACAGCCCCATTTGCATGCCATTAGCATGCAGGTGCACCAATCCCCAACGACTTGCGACTGGTGCCCTGCCAGGCAGCAGCCGTCGGGGACCGACGCCCCCTGAAGCCAGATCGCGGGCATGCCTGTAATATAAAAAAGTCCAATATCCATGGTGGTCCAGTGGACTGCACTGAGCCCATCAACGGACATCATTATTGACCTTCGAGTCCATGTCTTGGTGGTCCAGTGGACGCACTGAGCTCGACACGGGCATTGAGCCAGGAGTTTCTCGAGTGCATTACGCGTCTCGAGGATCTAGTTTACCACTCATTTCCACTGAAGTTTCATTGGCCCCACTCCCTTTCAGAAGTCAGCCGGGCGGTAGTAAAGAGTTCTTCACCCACCTGCCGCCTCTGCTGCCCGTCGACTGATGGTAGCCTCAGTAGGGCTGCATGCCCATTGTCTGCCAGCATGAGCCAATGGGTGCAGTTTCATTATATTACTAAACCAGATATGTGAATGAATTCATTCACATACTGGACTGAGTAGTACGGTATGGGCTGCATGCCCATTGGCTCATGCTGTGAACAAGTGGGCATGCAGCCCTACCAAGCTGTCAGTCAGTGGGCAGCGGGGTGGCAGGTGGGTGGGGTGCTGCCACCCACCGGCTGATGGGGAGGAGTGGGGCAATGGGGCTCAGTAGGCCGGTGGGGTGGGGGGTACACTAGATCACCAAGGATATTGGACTGGGGGAGTCCTGGTAATGATGCCCACGATTGGGCTCAGTGAGGTCCACTGGACCACCAGGGATATTGGACTCAGGGGGGCTATAGTGATGCCCATAATGGGGGCATGGGGGGTGCCACCAGGTGTGGCAGGAACAAGTGATGGCCACCCACAGGTGGCAGCTGCTGTGCTGCACCCTGCAATGCGGCAGCTCACCTGTGGGTGGCCAACACTTGTTCCTTTTTTGGGGGGCGTAACTTTGTGCAGTCGCAGGTAGGGGTTGCTCATGCATGACTCTGCACATCCCGGGCTGAATATCGGGCTGTGCAGGTTGTGCATGGGCACGCCCCCCCTACCTGTGCCTGCATACATTACTGACGCTTCGGCACATCGGGATTTGTGCGGTGCACTTTTCTCTTTTGAATATCACGTTGGGGTGCATCAGTGGGTTGTGCATGGCACAACAGTGTTGCGCCATGTGCAACCCTTTTGAATATCTGGGCCCCTAAGTGCTGTTCAACAAGTCTTGTTACCATTGAATAAAAACACATTTAAATGTCTCATTATTGCAAAGGTCTTTTAACTTTTCTACTTTACACAGGAAAAAGAAAGGTAAGAATGGAAACTAGTGAAAGAAAATGGGGGGGATAATATGAAGAGGGAAAGAGACTGTGGAGACTTAAAAGAGATTCACTAAAGCAGTGCTAATCCTAATTCATTATCATTATGTTACTGCAGGATGGGTGATTGTCAGTTATAGGACATTGGACACGAAGGGGGCTAAAGCACACAATTGTTATACAGTACAAAATAGAAATCTGACAATCAATAATTTACACATGTACATGATTAACATCCTATATTAAAAATTACACTTGATACACAAGTGTTTTCACTGTTACCAGTATAGCAGTGCCATAGTGTCAGTGGCTCAGTAGGTAGCACACTCGCCTCTGAGGCCGGGAGATCAGAGAGCTGTGGGTTCAGTTCCCACATCTGGCACTTGGGTTAATATCCCAATACTGACACTGTAGTGCAGCATGAGAGGGGTGCTGCAGTTCTGAGGTGCCGCCTTTCGGATGAGACGTTAAACCAAGGTCCCATCTGCCTGGATTGGTGGTAGTTCAGGTGGATGTTAAAGATCCCATGGCACTTATCGAAAAGAGTAGGGGAATTTTTTATTGAATGGAGGGCTCCGAACAATACACAAATCAATTTATAAAAGAAGAGAAAAAACAAACATTAACTCAACCAGTTATCACAATTCATCCATAAAGTAGAACATGTGGTTTGACCATACATTTTCATATCAGAGTTATACAATTTATGAACAGTATTAGATATATTGCAGAAAAGTTCCTCGAACGAAACAGTACATTGTTGAGTGGACCAAAAACTTCTAGACTGCCAAATATAAAAACGAATAACAAAGAAGACTAGAAGTAATGTATCAGCAGGATACCTGGACCATTCACCCTTATTTGAACCATACATTAAAATCTCATAAGAAATTAAAAAAAAAAAGAAGGCTCTTTCCATTTTTTTGCTAACCAGACCCAGAAAGGTCTAATATACGAACATTCCAAAAAAAGATGCTTCTGCGTCTCCAACACTGAATCACAGAGTTCACGAGTACACCATCTATCACTTAATTGTTTATGTTTATGTGTATTACCCACAGGTAATCTACCATAAGAGCTTAACCAAACACTATCCCATATAAAGGCAGGTATCCTTTTATGGGAAAGTAATCTTAGAACTCTTTCTTGAGACTGGGGAGTACACTCTGGAAAAATCAAGGGTTCTGAAAAATCAAAAGAAACAATAGTATTATATAATTGTTTATGGTTCAATGTCTCCAAATTGGATACAGTTAATTTCCATTTTTTTAGTAAACTAAAAACTCCTTTACCGTAATTCGGGAATATTAGGAACTTTAAACAAAGAAGTCCAATTATCTTTCTTCCAAAAGGGTAGACCTACCAAAAACCATAAGTTTATGTAAGGGAACCAAAGCTTCAAGCCAGGCTGCAAAAGAGGACAAAAATTGTAAGACAAAAAAATACTGAAAAAAAAAGCTATGGGGTGAATCATACCAACACCTCCCTGACTAACATTTCAAAACGTAAACCCCCTTTTAATGGGATTCAATCTACTCCCCCAAAAGGCCTGAAAAAAACTGCTATAAACAGATGTAAATAAGGATAATGGTGGAGGAAACACATAACTAATATACAAAAAAATCGGTAATAATAATGTTTTAATAAGTAAAACCTGTTTACGCTTAGCTATTTGCTTTCCTTTCCAACGTGCAACAACTGATTGAGCCACATTTAATTTCTGAGACCAGTTTGTATACGTCATGTCTACATCTCCAAATGTAATCCCCAAAATTGTTACTGGATCTTTTGAAATATGAATTCCTGCGAGTATGCCAGATTCAGGAATAGGAGAAGAACCAAAAGGAAAACCTTTACTCTTTTCATAATTAATCTTTGAACCTGAAGCTTTTGAAAATAAATCTAAAACAGTATTAATTGTGGGTTCCTTCTTGCTAATTTAAGCAAACAACCAAATCATCTGCATATGCTAAAATTTTATTCGGTAATACATTCCTCAGCTAGACGACGCCTTCTAATCTTTTATGGATACTTACCATATGTAATAAAAATATCAATAAAGAACACATATAGTAACGGACTCAACGGACAACCTTGCCTAATGCCTCTTTTACTGCTATTGAGAACCACACCAACCATTAACATTCGGTATCAAAGAAGCAGATTGATACAATAACTGTATCCAATCAATGAAAACTTTTGGCAGACCATAAGCTTTTAACACGGAAAACAGAAATTTATGTGAAACACGATCAAATGCTTTTTCCTGGTCCAGACTAAGTAAATAACCATGTAATCTACCTGTCTGAGATGCTGAAAAAAGTTCTCGAATTATCAATAAATTATCATTTTGAGATCTACCTGGTAAAGAACAAGTTTGATAAGGACTTATCAATGAATCTACTATCGGTGTAAGTCTACGTAATAAAATCTTACTTAGAATTTTTAAATCTGTGTTCAATAGACTTATTGTCCTCCAATTCCGTAAATCCATTTTCAAACCCTTTTTATAAAGTAAAATAACTAAAGCTTGATTCATAGAAGGAGCTAATCTAGCTGATGATAACATATCATTAAACAAGGATGTCAATATTGGAACTAAATTACTATGAAAAGTCTTATAAAATGCAACACCAAAACCATCAGTACCAGGAGCAGAATCAGTATTTAAAGAAAAAATAGAATCTTTCACTTCTGACTCAGAAATGTCCTTCAACAAACGTATACATTCCACTGAATTTAAGTGGGGTAAGTGAAGGCCTTCAAGGTCTAATAACTCACATTGAACCGTATCATCAACATGATACAAACTAGCTAAGTAATTAACCACTACATCTAATAAAGCAGACAGAGTTTTTACTAAGTCTCCAGAATCAGATGTTAATTCCGTAAGTACACACTTAACAACCCTATTTTTGCAGTCATTAAAGGGATCCAATGCACCTTTATGTAATTTCAAACCAAACCTGTGCTCAAAGTCAAGAGATTTAGCTCTATCATATCTAAATTTAAACATGAGGTTTTTCACCTTACTGATTTGAGCACTATAGTCTAATCCTTCAGTTTCAGTTAAGGAGATTAACTTTTGTAACTGTGCTCTCAATCTTAAATATTCCAAATACTGTAAATTAATCTTTTTTTTTGAAAATGATTGGAAAAAAACTTTCCAGTCACTTTTGGTATCCTCCCACCAGGTAGCAATATCATCATAAACGTCCAAAACTGACAATCTAGCATTAAACTCTGACAACCAGGCCTTTATAACAGTTTCATCAGTCAATAAGGAGGCATTCAGTCTCCAGATATTCTTTTTGCAACGTGGAGCACCATCCCATGACATGCATACAGATAAAGATTTGTGATCAGAAAATTTGCAAACACTCAAGTTGGCCTTAATTACATGTAAGGAAACAGAAAGAAAAATAAAGTCTATTCGTGTTGATAACTGATTTTTAAAGAACGTCCTGCCCCCATCTGGATACATACTGCGATAAGTATCTTTAAGCTGAGTAGTATCTAAGATTTGATTCCATTTCTGAGAATCACAAAACAATTTAGATGTCTTCATTCCCCTGTCATTAGCATTAAGGACACAATTAAAATCACCAGCCCAAATGATTAAGCGCAAAGTGTACAAATAAGGGTGAATATCGTTCAAGAGTGCAACTCTCAGAGCTTTGGTCTGTGGAGCATATATATTAATTAAACGCAATCTTTCACCCCCAAAATTAATATCTAATAACAGCGAACGCCCTGGACAAATGTCCATCATTTTAGATACTCGTAAAGCTGGATTTGCAAACAAAACCCCAACCCCTTCACATAGATTTTCTCCATTTGACCAAAAGGACATCCCTAATGACCAAAGATTCTGAGCTTGTTGTACTTCATAAATAGTTTTCAACCTCGTGTCCTGAAGACAAATAATATCATTATTTAAGTGTTGCAAACAAGATATTGTTGTAACCATCTTTTTATGACTTTTCATACTATTTACATTAAGTGTGGTAATTGTTAACGAAGTCATTATATAAATTAAACAAAAAGAAAAGAAAATAAACACTTCTTTAAACCCCATTTAAGTATATATCAGTCAAGTAACCTTAGAAACTCGTCTTCTCTGTGAACGTCTAGGGAAGCTTTCAACCTTTCCTATGTCACCGTCATCACCTTCTGAAAAGGTATCTGTAACCAATGAGGCTTTAGAAGAACGGTCTGATTCATCACCTTCAGATTCCTCCTTCGAACCCAAAATTGCATAGCTGTTACCTATTTTCCATGATTCTAAAGTTTCACCACTAGTAGAGGCCTTAGGCTCCTGTTGTAATGGAACTAGCTTTCCTGACCTGTGACGTTTTTTAGCAGTCACTTTTTAAAAGGAATTTCTTGGGATAAAGGGGAGGCATTTCAGAATCCTCGAGTTTATCTGGAGGCGTGAGAACAGGTTTCGTGGACAAGGAAACATCTGAGGTACCCTCCCCCAAAGGGGATTTCGGTACACTTTCTTGAACATTGGCCAAAGCTGAGGTATCTAGATCAGTTTCTACAACTGAACCAGATTCAGCAAGCTGAAAAGAGGATTGGGAAGGTGAAGAAATTATAACGGGGTTTTTTCTGAAACTAAATTAACATGCTGGGCACCCGTAATCAACCCTTCATGAGAGGGACAATTATCTCTGTTATGGGAAGCCCAAGGACATTTGGCATATCCATGTCCTGTCTGCTCACATAAATCACATTTGAATAAGTTCAAACATCTAGCGGCTAAATGACCAAATTCAAAACAATGAGAGCACCGGGGTGTATCACAAGCAGTATTTAAATGAGTCCTAGAACCACATTTGAAACACGCCTTAGGTTGTCCAACATAAAACAAACAACCCCTATCTCTCCCCAAAAAAAACTATTCGGTAGATGCTGAGGTCCATTATTAGAAGAAAACAATTTAACTCTCACTTTCCAACCCCCATTCCAAATTTGTTCACTATCTAGGATAGGAACAGGTTTATCCAAATTTCACACCTCTCCACGAACCAAAAAGAATATCTTCTTTATGGACCCCCTCATTACGAAACAAAATAGTAATCAATTTCACTAAAGGTTTGGTAAGAGGGACAGCAAAAAAAGGGGTCCAAAGAGAGGAGTTTTTAACTACCTGATACACTGACCAAAAACATTCCAAACCTCCAGAGGATTTGAAACTAATATCATAATTAGCATTTCCTAAATGAATTAGAGCGTAAATATCAGAAGACATAAACTTCATAGAACCTTTCAGTAACACTTTAGATATGTAAAGCCTATCAGGAAGATCTTCTAAACCACCTTTATAGAATAACCTCACCGCATTTCGGTGAGGTGCAGGTTCTCCTTTATTAGAGAATAAATCAGAAAATTTAAAATGAGGGGGGGGACATCCCCATGCACTTCTGGATTCAAGCTTGCAGTTATAGGTGATGCAGACTTAGAGGAAGTTTGATCAGAAGAAAAAGAAGCAGTTGCAGAGCATTCAGAAACACAAGTTTGTGTTACAGTAACTGTTTCAGAAGTGGCATTTTGTGAAGAGTTTGACTCCACAGAGGGATTACTTAGCTTGTTATACCTCTGTACAGTAGCGTCTTTAGGATCAGGCACCCAGTCACCAGTTGAGGTTTGTTGCCACCCAGCCTCTGCAATAGCTTTCTCAGGGGACCACTGATTGGAAACTGAGAAGGCTAGGGAAGGACTTACAGTCTGAGCAGAAGACACCTTGTTTTCAGCAAGGGACATCGAAGGAACAGACTCAACACAAGGATTCTCAATATCTTGAGACTCAAGTTCCTCTCCCCTTACTGTTTACCTGTCTTATTTCAGAGCATTCTGTTAAGGAACAAACCTCTGAAGCACACTGCACAATGTTTGCCGTCACACCAAAACGTTTAACAGAATGCAGCGTTTCCGACAAACCACTGCACCTAGAATCCAACACTAAATCCGTACATTTCTCTTTCGGAAAGGCAGTAGTAGAGAAACTTACATGATTCGTTCCCGGAGACATTTCCATTGTAGCAGGCATATAATGTGAGGCAGATAAAATCCTAGACGCTCCTGATGTCGCGCACACCACTCGCAACCCCCGGAAGTACAGGGAGCAGTTTTGGTCAAAATTGAAACGTCAGACTGCAAAGCTCCTATTTCTTGCAGTAGCATTTCTTTACGTTTATTGCAGCTTTCAACATCAGCAATTACCTTATTTAACAGGCGCTCCTTTTGTGATAGAACCTCAGCCAATTCCTTAGATACACAGCTCTGGTCAGACTTTGCAGGCACATCATTTAGTACATTTTCTGAAGTAAAAAAAACTCTTGTGGCATAGAGGCATCTTGTATCTCTGTCACCATACTTGCATCACTTGTCTCCTCTGGAGCAGGAGAGGAAGCCCACTCTCTCTGTTCTGACACATCCATCATCTCTGCAGGTTGGGTCATCGTGGCCATCTTGAGTCCGTCCACCAAAGATTCCCCATCCAAAGAGTAGGGGAATTTCCCCGGTGTCCTGGCCAAATTTCCCTCATTCACCAAAAATACCTCCAACAGCTTCATCTGGTTCAAGGTCAGTTGGCATTCATCTGTATCCCCCTCCCCCGGGTCGTGCCTGAAAATAGGCAGGATTTGTCTAGTGCACTTACCTGGTCAACAAAAACTAAATAAATAAAATAAAATTTCAGAAATGTGCAAACACCAAACTACCCTTACAGAAATATAGGTGGCTGTGTACATACAGAATGCATGCCAAATACTTAATTGTGCAGTTTGTATGCAGTTTACACAAACAAAGTGATCCTAAGCAAACCAGGTCTAAAAAGCAAATCAGGTTTGCATGCTGCATGCATGACATGAGTGCAGCAGTTAAGCTGGTGTGAACATCATTTAAACATCACATCAGGTTCACATGCTGCATGCTTGCAATGTGTGCAGCAGCTAAGCTGGTGCAAATCTCATCTAAAAAACTCATCCGTTTCTATTTCTTATACTAATGCTAGCAATTAGAGTTATTAAAATACATTTTTACTTGAATTCCCATAAAAAGTAGGTAAACTCATTAATTCTGATCCTTTTTTTTTTATCATGTAAGATTTTATTAAGTTTTCCAGGTATCATACACCGTAAAAACAGCCCTCATACACCAAACATACCAAACATACAATATAGTCAGATATGCTTAGTACATAAGTAATTATTCTCAGGGTATAGAAAGTTACCTACAAATTCTATACTTTAAACAGGTATCTCCTAGAGCAGGTATGAAATATACGCCCCTTCAGGCTACATGATATAAATCTTACACAATAGGGGAACTAGCTATCATGGTCCTTCTATCTAAGTCAGAAAGTTGGTCCGGCCTGGTCTCAGGATGCCGAACACTGTCTCCTGCCATCAAACAATATGGATGTCTACAGAGTAACAGCTAATTAACAACAGTCTGTATAAACTAAAGTAATTCGATCCATCAGATTAGTAGACAGTACAGAGAGGGCCAAAAAGGTCCAGACATATACTGTAGAACAGTATAAGTAAAGGTGGTGACAAGACCATACAGCCGCAGTCAACTATTATGGTGTTAGCAATCTAAGCTGTATTTTATGGTACAGGGGGATTTTGGAATGGCGGGGGTGCAACCTAACAGATATGAGAATGCAAATAAGCTCCCCATTTCTTATAATATCTGTCAAGTCGACCCTTGGCTACCACTGAAAGCCTCTCAAAGTTAGACAATCTAACCATAGCGGAGCACCACTGCAAAATCATTGGGGTTGTAGGTTGTCTCCAGCGTACCAGAATGGCCCTCTTAGCTTCCATCACAGCTACTAGGATCGATGCTGCACTGAGGTGGGGAAGTGGATTTAGTGCAGTCGTATCCCCCCGTAAGAGGGAATAGTTTTGGATTGGGATTGGTTTACCAGTTATCCTGGAGTAGTCCCCTAGGACTAGCGTCCAGAAGTTTTGCAAGGTCGGGCAGGTCCAGAGAACATGGAGTAAATTCTGATCCTTTTGCAAGTTGTTTAATGGCTTTTGATTTTTGTCATTAAATTGCCACTCATTTGTAAAGTATTGTTTGCTTACTGCATTAAGTGCCTAGGATATAGCCAGTCAATCTCCCCCATTCCTGATGTATGAAGAGGGGCCTCTGTGTTGTGACACCTATCCTTTTTGTTTTGGACCATGCAAATCCCTTATGCATATTTAATGCTACAAATGTGTTTCTCCATGACTGTGATGGCTCACTTACATTCCCTTTGTCATTTTGTATGAAGCATATTCACTATGGCCATGCTCAGCACTCTTTGTGCTGAGTAGGATCTTGGAAGCATGCACCATACCTCACCGTATGTAACTGAAATGAGGGACATGGACAACCAAAATGAGGGACAATGAGGGACACTAACCCACATGATGATCAGGACACATCATGAAACATGGTCATACAATACATCAGAACACAGTGGAAACCATTGCACTAGCACCTAAGAATAAATTTGTACCTTTAAGGAGGGTCGCCATTTAGGTAGGGCAGAGGGAGGCAGTTGCCCACCCCCCCAGTATTTGTACCTATGTTGTTTTTATGGTGTGGCAATAATGGCATTAAATTTAGATTTAATCTTTTGCACAATAAGTGCTCACCTGGCCTGTGTGTGCTCATGCTGCAGGTACTCTCCAGACTCGAATGTGTCTGTATTGTGTTGTCTACTCTCTCCACCTATTAGCAGCAGCACAATCACATGTGATGAGAATGAGCTCCAGCCAAGAAAGTGCATGTGTCCTACAAGTGTCACACTGTCTTTCTCACCACAGAGTAGACAGACTGCACACTACAGTTTGGAGGAGTTGGTGAGCACTGAACTCTGAACAGCAGTGTTGTGGCAGCATGTATTTGTTGGTCTACTCTTAGTGAGTCTCCATCTCCCCTGGTGGCTGAAGGGGCAGAGGGTGAGCAAGAATCTAACTCAAGACTACGCTACCTACTTACTCTACTAGGCTCGCCTCGCAAAAAAAACAGCACAGACCCCCATGGCAGCATGCTAGGCTTAGCAGCAGTGGTGACAGTGGTGTGGGTGGCTTTCATAAGCCTTTATCAGTGCAGTGCAGCAGTAGACACAGCAGCAAACAAACAAGAAGCAAGAAACCCAGATTGCGTGGGTTCGGTTGGTGAGTTGAAGTGGTCGCGGACCTCGTTGGGGAACCTGTGTTGGTTGGTTTGAGCATACAGCTTCTGGTAGAAGGAGAGAGGGGTAGCAGACTGGAAACTGGGCTTGTGGCACACTGTGTCAGGCTACAGGTTCTGGCCAAATGGCCGGGTAAGTAAAAGTAAATAATTTTTTTTTTACAGAGGGATTATGGAAAGGGGAAGGACTGAACTATTAATCGGTTTTTCATGTTTCTTCACCTTTTGGAGGCTTCAAGACCCATGGGGGATGGGTATTGAATGGAATGGAGTCTGGTCAAAAAATCAGGACAAAGTTCTTTTGGGAGGGGGCAGAACTACAGCCAGGAAAACAAATGGTTAGTAACTGGGTGGGTTTAAACCCAAATCTGATGCACTGCTCTGGGGTATATACAGTTGAATCTTGTACATATGAATGTTTCCTCATTTGCATATCACTTTTTAGTCAAAACAAGTAAGTTGTACCTTTTAGAGATGTTACAGACATTCTAGAGCTGTCCCTTGCATTCACGGACAGTTGAGTATTATGGTATGTACAGACTATTGGTTCCCCACTATTTGTTTATTTAAGCATTTAACCAGGAAGGCATGCTGAGCAGGCTACTGCTTGATTCCAGATGCATCCTGGGGGAGTGGGAACATAGACAACAGTTGAAGACAGCATGACAAGTGGATACGTAGTGGGGAATCACTAACATATGGTCCTGGTAGCTATACAAAGTAGAATAGACAACAGTTAGGACAGCATAATACAAGTAGTTACATGGTGGGAAACTCTAACAGTTGGTCCTGGAAAAGACAAAGTGAAGTGAGAGAACAATAGTTACAGGTACAGATTAAATTCAGTACTAAGTGCTGACATAGTCAGTCATTTCACTCGGTGAACTGAGACACTGTCTAGACACATGTGCAGGCAGGGGCGAAATGAACTTGGAGCAAGGAGTTAAGGTGTGGGGGGGGGAGAAGTGATGAATGTTTGCTGGGAGGGAGTTCCACAACATTGGTATGCAGTAGCTGAATGCTTATTGACTGGCAGTAGTGGACCTATGTGGGACAGCTAGGGACTGAGAGTCCAAGTTTCTGAGGGAGTATGCTAGGGTGCTGGGGTTGGCTAGGGCATCGGTGAGGTAGGAGGGGAGTTGCTGGGACTTGGCTGGGATTTTGGCGCAGTGGAACTGTCTATGATTATCTAGAGAGGAGAGGTTCATAGATTGGTATAAGGCACAGTAATGTGTGGAGTAAGGACAGTTCAGGACAATGCGACAGAAAGAATAGAAAAGAGGGTCTAGTCTGGCAAAGGTGGACTTAGGGCCGGCACTGTAGACTACGTCCCTGTAGTCAAAGACGGGGAGGATCATTTTCTGCATAATGTCCCTCTGGGCAGGTACAGGGATGCTGTCACAATTCCAGTAAAGTGCACCAAGCCTGGGGTGCAGCTACCTGAGTAAAGAGTCAATGTGTGCAGAAAAGTTGAGGTGCTGGTCAAGCCAGACACTGAGGCATCTGAAGGAGGTACAGGCCTCCAGTGGTGTTCTTTCCAGAGTGTGGAATGTGATTGGGGAGGGGAGCCTAGAAAGTCTCTGCCTTGTCCTAAAGGTTACTGAGACAGTTTTCTTGGCATTGAGGAGGAGGTGATTTGAACAAAGCCAGTGCTGGACCATGATAAAGTCCTGCTGCAGTCTGGTTAAGACCTCTGAGGTCGAGGGGCCAGATGCATACAGCACAGTATCATCCATGTACATGTGGATTGAGGTGTGTTGGCAGGCAGAGGGCAGGTCATTCAGAAAGATCGAGAATAGGAGAGGACCTAGGATGGAACCTTGTGGTACTCCTGTGGTGACTGGGAGAGGTGTCGGGGTGTAAGAATTGATCCAAATGGATTGGGACCTGCCAGCAAGGTATGAGTGGAACCAGGCTGTGGCCCATCTAGATAGACTGGCATTGGTGAGTTTGGCCAGGAGTAGGGAGTGGGAGACTGTGTCAAATGCCTTGGCCAGGTCAATGAAGATGGCAGCAGTGATGTGGCCGACATCCATCCCAGTGAGGATGAAGTCAGTAATCCTGAGAAAGGAGGTAGTGGTGGAGTGAGATTTCCTAAAACAGGACTGGAAAGAGGAGAAAAAGGTGGAGGAATCCAGAAAGGGTGATAGGTGAGAGAGTACCAGGTGCTCCTGTAATTTTGCCAGGATTGGTAGGAAGGAGATGGGCCAGTAGTTGTTTGGGTTTGAGACATCACCACCCTTGGGAAGCAGGATTATGGTGGCATGTTTCCATTCAGAGGGGACTTCAGCACAGGAGAAAGATAGGTTAATAAGGGAGGCCAGGGGTCTGGCTATGGCGGGGGCTGATAGGTGGAACATTTTGGAGTCCAATCCGGTAGGGCATTTGCCCTTATTTGGATTAAGGGCAACCAGCGCATTGTATACGTCATCTGGGGTGACCTCCAGGAAGGAGAAAGAGTGAGCTGGGGGTGTTCCACTAGCTGGGCTGGTGGGAGTGGGGTACTGAGCAGGGTGAGGTGCTGACAGGGGAGTAGCATGGCTGTTTGTGAAGTGAGAGTTAAACAGTGTGGCCACTGCTGGGAGGTCAGTGATGGTGCATCCCACCTACCTGCAGGGAAGGAGTGGGGGGCTGCGATGGAGGACTGAGAAGCGATTTGACCACTTTCCAGAATTTGGTCAGAAGATGGGAGGTGGAGCTAAATGCGCCTTTGAAATAGTTGTCTTTTGCTTGTTGGAGTTCCCTGGTGGTAGCATTGTGAAGCACACGGTAATGCTGGAGGTCAGCTGGATAACTGGAAGTCTTAAAGGTTTTCCAGGCCTTGTCTCTGATTCTGAGGAGGGCAAGGATTTTGGGTGAGATCCATGGGAGGTGAGTACCTCTGACCCTGGTTCTGCTGCAGGGGGCATAATGGTCCCAGATGGTGGTGAATTTGGATTTAAAGCTGAGCAGGGCCTCATCTACTGAGGAGGATTGACTAATGCACGACCAGTCAGAATTGCCCAAATCATTTAGTAGTGAGGAGAGGTCCAGAGATTTGAAGGATCTGGTCATAGTGATTCTGGGAGGGGAAGCTTTTGGTCTGAAGATTTTGCGTACCAACTAGATTCCATGATGGTCACTAAGGGCATCCAGAATGAGGCCTTAGGATAGGATCCTGTAGGGTTGTGAGGTGAGGGACCAATCTAGGAGAGTGTGATTCTGTGTTTTGTGGTTTAATCAAGTGGGCTCAGAGATTAGTTGAGTTATGTTTAGGGCTGTCACCTTGTCCCGAAGCTTGGAATGAACCCCAGTGATCCAGTTTAGATTAAAATCTCCAAGTATGTGGAGCTCGCCTCCAGCTGCCATGGAGTTTAGAGTGCCCAGGTGATCCAGTATTGCAGGTGAGTTGGTGTCAGGAGTGCAGTAGGTACCCACTATGTAAATTGGAATTGAATGGGGGATGGAGAGTTTTACCATTAGGGCGTTAATGGACTCCAAAGGCAGGGATAGGGCAACCAGGGAAAACTGGATGGTGGAGGTGATGTACATAGCTATGTTCCCCCTTTTTTGCCCTTTCAGTCATGCCGGATGAGTGAATAGCCTGGAATAGCAAATTTGGTGTCAGGGTTGTGTGGCTTCAGCCAGGTTTCTGAGAAAATCAGGATATCTGGGCTAAGGGACAAGGCAAGAGGTTGGAGCAGGATTATTTTACGTAAAAGGCTACAAATATTGAGGTGAATCAATTTTAGGCCTGAGGGGAGTTGCAGTGGTGCGGAGGGGTTTGGTGTGTGGTGGTGGGTAGGTCCGGGGTTATGATCTATATCACCTGCAAGGAGTAGCAGTAGAGTGACCAGGAGTTTGGTATTTTGTGCAACCCATTGAAGCTTTCTGGGGGTGGTATGATGCTTGGCTATAGAAGCTGTTGGCCTCCAAGCTCAGGGCAGAAGGACTAGGTGGCTAATTTGGAAGGTAGATGGGAGTACACCCGGGCCAATTGATAGTGTGTGGAAGTGGTAGCCAGGGAGTGGATCAACTATGGTACCAGAAAGAACAATGTTTATTGGGAGCCTGACCCATGGTACCTGGCAGTCCAGCAGGGTAGGGTAGTTAGACGGCGGGAGGGACACCCAGGGAGTGATGATAAAGAAAGTTATTAGTACCAGTAGTAACATCATGGAGAGGATGACCTTTTTTTATTGTCTTTTATGCTGTGTTCTTAGCGTAGTGGCCTCTAGTGGATACTCAGTATAGCCTGCAAATAGGAAAGTAAGCTGATTGGTTCTGAAACAGCATGTGATCCAGCCTATATAACTGGAAGTTTGCTAAGGGTGATGGTGCAGGTGGAGGGGTAGCTGATGCGAAGCATCAGCAGGGCTTTTCTCACTGCTGAGCTGAGCTGTCGAGGACCGGGACAAAGCCATACCTGTTTGCTGTGTGTGCCTGGCTTATGCCTCCCCCAATGAAGCAGATCTCCACATCCCCATGCTCAGGCACATTATGACAAAGGGCAAAGGAGACTGCAGGGGTTGCACTATTGAAATGAATGGGGGTATTTTTTTATTGCTATTTTATACATTATTGATGCAGAATTGGAGACTAATGAAGGCCACCGTTCAACTAACAAGGGCCTTGTTGCTAATAGAACAGTGGCCTTCATTATTCTCCAACTCACCATCATAACATATAAAATAGTAATAAAAATTAGCTCCATTCAATTCAAGGAGGTACACCACAGCACTCTGACAAATGGACATCATCTCTTAAAGACTCCTGCCTCTGGCTCCCTAGTACTCAAGTAACAGACTTTTTACTTATATCTATACTTAGTGGGTTCTCTGCAGCAGCATGGCCATACCCACTACAGTTTGTGTGCATGGGGATGGGGTGGTGGGGACTGTCCATGTGGGGGGGTGTCGAGTTACTGCTACTTTTGTTTTTGCACCTTAAAGTCTGTTTGTGTGGAAGCATTCAAAACTATGGAGAGAAAATAGTAGGAGTACAGGCCAGAGAGAAGTAATTAAGTGGTTTTGTGGGAAAGTTTGTATATTGGGGGTGGGGAAAAAACACATATGTTTCCATTGGTATGTGTGCCACAGTTTAACTGTGAAACTGAGATGAGTAAGAGAAGAAAACTGAAAAGCATAACAGTGGCTACAAGCATGCCACATGAGTGCAGATGTAGTCAGATGCAGTATGTATTGAAGTACAAGTGAGCCATATGCATGCAGACAGTATGGCTTAGTGGTTAAAGGCACTGAAATACAAACCAGGAGATTTGAAGGCATGCAGACCTAGGTTTGAATCTCATCAACCCCCACTTGTGTATGGTGTGATCCTGAGCAAGTCACTTAACTTTTTCATGTGCAGTTATCAGTGATCACTTTCTTTTTGCATGCATGCCACATGCATGCAGTCTTTTCCAGTTAAACATAAATATAATGGTTTCCACACTTGCTTGCTGTGCACATGCCATATGCATGCAATCAGTTCCAATTTAACATTTAAATCATACTTGCAGCATGCATATCACTTGGGTAGTTTTATGTGTGCAGCATGAAAACATTTCATATCATTATTTCTGTAAGAGTAGGTGGATACTATCACTTTATGAGCCTCCAATCAATTTCCTTTTTCATTCCACCTCTTTCTAAGCAATAGAATTATGAACTCGATATCTTGTGGTTTGCAGTGTGAAAGTGTTTTGCCATACTCAGTTTATGGGACTGGCATCTTACATCTGACTTATGTAACTTAGAAGGCTATAGGATTAATTTCCTTTTGTTATCTCAATTACAGGCTAATAATATTATTAATCCTATGACTGATCATACTACTCTAGAACCCAAGAGATTTTATTTCCATATCCTTTCTCCTATGGAGGAAGATAAGTATATGAAGACCATGAACCCTATGCTGTCAACTGGGACCATTGCTGTTCCACTTACAAAAATATAGTGGTTCCTGGGGACTGGAAGAGGGTGGATATAGTCCCATTTCACAAAAGTGGTAGCAGCAAGGAGGCTGGCAATCACAGGCCAGTCAGCCTGACTTTGGTGGTGGGGAAATTATTGGAATCACTACTGAAAAAAAGGAATGTGAAATATCTTGAATGACGTGGCTTACAAACCCAAGGCAGCATGGATTCACTGGGGGAGGTCATGTCAAACAAATCTGATAGATTTCTTTGACTGCGTGACAAGGGAATTAGGTCAGGATGGAGAAGTGGATGTGGCCTACCTTGATTTCAGTAAGTCCTTCAACATTGTTCACATATGAGACTCATAAGCAATCTGGGCAGCCTAGGAGTGAGCACAAATGTGTTCAAATGGGTAAGGAATTGGTTTGGATATAGGGGACAGAGGATGGTGGTAAACAGAGTTTACTCCAAGCAAGGGAGTGTGACCAGCAGGGTGCCACAGGGATCAGTACTGGGACTGATGCTCTTTAATGTCTTTATTAGTGAAAAGAGAGGCTACAAGGGAAGGTATGCCTTTTTGCTGATGACACTAAAATCTGCAATATGGTAGATACCCAGAAAGGGGGGAGGGTGGATAAAATGATTAGAGATCTAAGAAAGCTACAAGAGTGGCCAAGGGTGTGGCAGCTATGTTTCAATGCAAAGAAGTGCCATATCATGCACTTGGGGCACAGAAGCCCAGGGATGGAATACAAAATGGGGGATGTAGTATTAATGGCCACCAAAAAGGAAAGATACCGTGAGGTAATCATATCTGATGATCTAATGTTGGCCAGACAGTGTGACAAAGCACTTGGGATAGCTAGTGGGATGCTAGGGTGCATAGGGAGGGTACCACCAGCAGAAAGAAAGAGGTATTGCTACTGCTGTATAAATCACTTTTGAGACCTCACCTAGAGTACTGTGTCCAGTTCTGGAGACTTCATCTCCAGAAAAACATGGACAGAGTAGAGGCAGTCCCAATGAGGTTAACTAAAATGGTGCAAGGTCTGCATCAAAAGCACTATGAAGAGAGACTAAAGGAACTCAATATGTACACCTTAGAGGAGAGGAGAGAGAGGGGGAAATATGATAGAGACATTTAAATACCTCACAGGAATAAATAAGGTTCAAGAGGGATGCATGTTTCAGAGAAAACGATACTCAAGAACAAGGGGACACATTTTGAAGCTAGAGGGAGGTAGACCCAGGGGAGATGTGAGAAGTACTTTTACACAGGAAGAGTGGTGGATGCCTAGAACAGCCTCCCTGAGAAGGTGGTGAGGGCACAAATGGTAACATGATTCATGAATGCATGAGACAGGCATAAAGGAACCTTAGTTTTAAGGAAAGGGGGGTGGTAAAGCCAAAGATCAAGTAGGGTCTGTGGTGTAACAGTAGGTAAGGAAATTGGGCAGACTAGGTAGCCAAGTGGTCCTTATATGCTGTCAAACTCTCTGTTTCTATGTTTCATTGACTTTGGTACCAAATCAAAACTCAACAAAACTTCAGGAAAGTTGAAAATACTGACACTGCCTGCATGCCAATGTGTTTCCTATACTTCCTTTATCTTTAGCTTAAAGAACTAGTGTACAGCCTAAAACTAATATTAGATTTTAAAAGCAAACAGCCATTATCTTTTATATCCGTGGAACTTTTTCTTTTCCCTTTGTTTAATTTAAAGATTGTTTACCTGGTGTTAGTAGATGTGACATGTGGAACAGCACTCTGCCTGGCAGCTGACATATCTAGCTCTACTGCCTCCCACTACATTATCAGCATTATGACCTCACCAATGGTGACATCATGGCCACTTAGGAACAGCCATTCAGTAACTGCCTGGTCATTCACCAGTGATGTCACTGTCAGTGAGATCACAATGCTGATGATGAAGTGGGGGGCAACAGAGATAGATATGTTAGCTGCCAGGCTATGTGCTGCTCCACACATCCACCACAATATTATCACACAGAAAACTTTCTAATGAGCAAAATAAAAAGGAAAAATAACATCAGAAATAAAAAGTTACAACTGACTACTTATTAAAATTTGTATTATTTTCCTGTCTGCCTGTTTTGGCTTCACTAGCTCTTTAAGTGATAGTAACTCATTATCCACTAATTCCCAGAACAAACTAAATGTTTTTTTACAAAAAAAATATCAACTCAAAGGCTAAGTCTACCTTCTGAATTAGATGCCTTAATTCTAGGCTACACTGACCACATTTATGGTAAACAACTTCTAAACATAGTGTTGTCTGCTGGATGCTAGCCAGATTACGTAGATGGTACAAGACAAAAAATGTCTGGAAGTTTTTTCAAGTATGCTCTGTGGTTCCTACCTGGAATATTACAGTCCTATTGGATCTCCCCTTCTCTTATAAACACCTTTATTTATCTCTTTGGGCTTTGTGCACTGAGATTGTTCTAACATTAATCACAATACTGTGTTGATTGTTCCACCTATCTGCCACCTTTTCTGTAAAGAATGCCTTAGTATGATGTGTGCTTAATGAATAATGTGAAACATTTTACAGTGACCAACAAAACAAAATTAACTAGATGTCCCTAAACTAAAGATGCCAGCTGAACTCTGCTGAATTTGAATTTCTTGACCCCAGTGGTACACTTTTATGACATTTCTCTTCTTATTAAAATTTAAAGCTTTCTCAAACACTCTGGCATCCTAGATGCACAATATGCCGTATTACATTATAAGGTCCAATGATGAAATAACTGGGGCCAAAGGGCTTTTATCTACTGGCACTCATGGCTTAGAATGAACTACAGTATGTGTAAACCATTCAACTGATCAGTTTAAATTGACCATTTCTGCCTCACTAACAAATGTCTTGCAAATTAAATTATCAGGTCGCCATTGTTTCTATGTTCCATATTTGAGGGTTTGGAACATTCTTGAGCTTATTCAAAATCTTTGCTTATAAATTACTTTTCTTTTGAACCTACACTCTAACTATAGTGTTGCTGTCCCAGGTACTCTGATAAAAGAGCTGCTCCTACAGTAACTGAATGATTTTGTTCTACTGGTAAAATAAAACAAATACGGCTAACTGCTGATGCGCTAGAAATAATATTGAGGTTTTCATTGCATTTTATCCTTAATTTGAAAACATATGTTAAAGCTAACTGTAGCATTCTTGGGTGACAGTGAGCTCATGAAAGCCCATTTATGTCAATGAAATTCATAATGAATCTCATTTAAACACATTTTCTAAAGCTGTAACCTAAATGTGTGCCCATCCTAACTAATTGTTTTCCACTTTATGTTCTTTTCAAGGACCATCATGTATTACCATCACTACTTGGTCCATTTGTAGGATGTACAGAGACAGTTGAGAATATTATCAGCAAATATTTAGCATATCAACTTTGTATTAGTAAATCAGTAGAAATGTGCTTAAAACTTACAATATATTCCATTTTTATTCCACATTTACCAAGGAAAAAAAGAGATCCATTTATTTTGGATTTATACAAGTTGTAATTTAACTAGCAAATCACTGTTATTGGAAGTGACTTGAAAAATTAATGTTACCATTTCTACAAATGTAAAAAAAGAATGTTAGAAATTATATATTATTTGTAAAATGAAACTAACATAAATCAACTCTGTCATTTTCAATCACTTATACACTCAAAAGTTCAAGTCGCATATATATAGGAATATATTGTGTCAGTGTTGACGTTAGGGTCTGCACTGGAAAATGAACATGAATGAAAATGATTGGCCAGTTTTCTAGATGGACTTGCAAGTGTCACACCATCGAGAGATACCAATTTACTCAGGGAGTTTAACCTCAACTGGGTAGCAGCTCCCGAAACTGACTACTCATTCCTACTGAGGTTCCTCAACCTGGAAGAAGTCATCTCCTCCCCTACCAGGTACAATTCCCGCTGGCTTAACCACTCCATCCTGGGCTGGATTGTCACTAATCGGGCTGATCTAGTCCTCCAGGCAGGCACTATGGCTGATTCTATTAGTGACCATTCCCTTACTTTTATTGTCTTGGCCACCGAATCTAGCCAACCACCCTAAACTGCTGTCCTTCAGGAAATTTAACAGCCAGGATCATGACTCCATTCTAAGGGATGCTAAGAACATAAATTGATCCCCTTCTACTTGCTTGATGATGTCTCCACCACAGTCACTTTCTTCACTGATGCCCTCCAAAAGCTACAAGACAAATACTTCTCTCTCACTACCAGAAGGGTTAGAGGTGGCTGCACCTGTTGGTTTTCCAGGAAGCTGCTAGCACAGATGAAAGATCAGTAGAGCAAATGGAAAGTCTACAAAGCATCCCCCTTGCCTCAGCTATGGAACACCTATTGACAACTGCACAACTCATGTAAGCAGGCTGCCAAGTCACTTAAGCACAAATAGCTCATTACCCAACAAGAAAACACCATTGGCAACCCCCACAGTTTCTGGGCCTCCATCAGGTCCCTCTTTAATCCAAAGTCCAACAAACAAATTACACAGCTTGCATCCCCATCAGGCCCCATCAATGACCCTGCAAAGATCGCAGTCACATTCAACTCACCTGACCTCATATCTTACTTAACTCCCCTAAAGGCAAGAACATCTACACTCACCGCTCCCATTCCTCTACAGCTGCCACCCTTCCTCCCCATTCTGTTTTAGGGCCATTGGTCAGAGTGTCACCATTACACTTTTGAATATACTACCATCCAAAGGAAGCCCTGGCAGTGATGAACTTTACCTCTTCTTCTTGAAGCTCATCTCCACAGCCATTGTCAAACCACTAACTTATATATTCAGTCTTGCAGAATCTTCATCCACAGTGCCTTATTCCTGGAAGCATGCACATGTAGTCCTTATTTTAAAAGCAGGTGATCTCCTCATCCTTGAGAACTACAGACCCATCTCCTTCCTCCTGCATTTAAGCACATTATTGGAAAGAATTGTGTATCACCAGCTATCCAAGCATCTTGAGAAATACAGCCTCCTGTGTCCCTTTCAGCAAAGATTCCACAAACACTATAGAACCTCCTCAACCTTAGCCCTTCTCTCTGACCATGTCCTTGGAAACATGGACATGGACATGGGCAAGGCCACATGTATATTTTTTGTGGATTTATCAAAGGCCTTCGACCTGGTAGACCACTACCTTCTCCACTCCACCCTGCAGCACTTTGGCTGCTCCCCTGAAACCACTGCTTGGTTCTGTAGTTATCTCTCAAATAGGTCTCAGTCTGTGCTAAAAAAAAGCTTCCCCTGCTACCCAGCCCATTCACACTGGAGTTGCCCAGGGTCCATTCTTGGCCCCCTACTTTTTTCCATGTTCATCAATGCACTCCCTGCTGATAGCATTAGTTGCAAGGCTCTCCTCTATGCAGACAACCTCATCCTCTACCATAGTGATAGATATCTGGATTCCATCCTTTTCACCCTCACAGTAAACTATAATGCGCAAAGGACTGGTTTCTGTCCAACAAACTCCTTGTAAATGAGAAAAAGACCAAAGCCATGCTCTTTGGCTCAAAGCCTTCTCTTGCCAAGGTTGCCAAGTTGAACTACGCTCTTGTGGTATTTACATCAGCAGGTCCCCCTTTGAAACTGTCCCCCACTTTAAATATCTAGGTGTGAACTTTGATCCCTCCCTTACTTTCAAGGAACATGTCAACATCACTGTGAAGAGAATTCACCAAAAGCTTGGTGCCACCTACTTCCATAAGCAGTTTCTGTCTCCTGAGACTCGCCTAACTGTTGCATAAGGTAACCTTCTGCCCCAGCTTGACTACTGCTCCCCTGACTACTCCTTTGTGTCCTCTTCGCTACACTCTTGTCCAAACACAATATGTAATTTCATCTGTTGTTTTGTTCTTCAAGCTCCCCACTGTACCTACCACTGCATACTCTATCAATCCCTAGGGTCACTCCTGCTCCAGGGTTGTTTCTACTACGCTATGGGTTGTTTAGTAAATGACTCTCTTAGGAACTACCAGCTATCCCTCTATGCAGCACTACTTACTGTCTGGGTGATTTCCAGGAGCCTTAGGGACTCCTCCATTACTCCTCTAGAAGTCCCTCATACCTAAACGGCCATGGACAATAAAGCTTTCTCTGTCACTTCCCCTTCCCTCTGGAACCATCTCCCATTGATCATCTGCTTATCCCCCTCCCACCTGGCTTTCAAAACCAACCTGAGAGCCTGGCTCCTGACGGAGTGTGCTTATAATTGTCCCCTACACAGCACTAGGGTCCAAAAACTTCCCTAGCCTCCTGGATGTGCTGTGTGCTACCTACCTTTTCTCACAACTTCTCTACTCCCATACATTACCCTCTTTCACTCTCTAGGATGGACTGTGTGCTGTCTGCCCCTTTCTCCCAACCCTGTCATCTCCTCTGACCTTCCGTATTCCTTCCCCTTCTAGCTTTCTCTATGCTTTTTTTGTCCTATCCTGTCCGTAGTCCTAGTATCCATGAAATTTGCTTGTCTGAAATTTTGATTGTTTCTCTCCTCTGTCAGTTTATCCTATGTTAGTGTTAGTAGGCCACAGCATGCCTTGGCACAGAGCCACTGATATCTGTACCTTTGCATTTCTGGATTACCAATGTTTACCAATGTTTGCTCATTAAAATTTGCCTAATTGTTAGTGTCTCTCTCTGTAGTACCCCTGCCCCTGCTCTTGCTGTCTTATGACTGTATCCTGTATCCCATATCCTGTAATATTTTATGACTGCTTATCCTAATTTTTGTTCTTATAGAATGTACTGACTGAATCCACTTGTATGTATTTTTGACCCCCTGTTGAGGTGTGTATCACCCCATACCAATGTATTATATTTCAACTGTTGCCTGCACCCATTTATTGAATTTCTGTTATTGCTTGTTGCTCGCCACTATGTGGCACAGGTCGTGACTGAAAATGGTCCTTTAGATCAGCTCACTTACCTGGTTACCAAAGACGTAAATAAATAAAATAAATAAAAACTTTGCTTAATGCTGTATGGGGTTGAAAATCTAGCTAGAGTGGGAGAAACTGTTAAAAGTATGAAATTAAGGTTGTACTGTAAGTTATGAAAATAGAGGGGGGGATGGCTCAGGGGCAACATTAGGAAGTATTTTTTTCATGGAGAAGGTGGTGGATGCATGGAACTGCCTTCCTGAGGAGGTTGTGGGGTCAAAAACAGTGGGAATTCAAGAATGCATGGGACAGACATAAAGCAGTCCTGGTGGGGGTTAGGAAGAAGTGGGCTGTTGGTTAACTAGGATCTGCAGCTTATCAAATAGGTAGGGAAATGGGCTGACTGTATTGGCTAAGCAGTCCTTATCTGCAGTCAAAGTCTATGATTCTAAGTTTTCTGACACTAATAAGTTTTAATCTGTATTATTTTCCATTGTAGATGTTTAATCTGCTTGTTTGCAATTCCTTTGAATGCATTCACATGTTCACTTTCATCTTCCAGTAGCAGGTACAATTTTACCTTATATTAAGTGTCCTACTGTTTCATGAAAGCCATTAAAGAAAAAGGGCAGTATTTTCAATAAGATCTGTCTGAGATGTGTCTGGATCTATTTTTGTATGGCAAATCCATCCAAACTGTTACACTACAGTATGTATTAAATCAGATGACTCAACAGTGTCTGTGTTTTGATACAAAAAAATTGGGACTGTGGTTAAAAATAATGCAAACTGCACTGGCATATTTTTTTTTTTATAATGCAAATTGTGACTTTTTGTTGCAGACAGGTGCATGCTTTTAAAATAGCATGACTGCTCAGATGCATTTGGCAGATGCAAGTACAACACACATTTGTGTCTATATACACTTTTTTAAAAATCATGCTCAAAGGGCAGAATTTTCAAAAACATTTGTCTAAGATAATTCACTGTTACGTTAAAAATAAAAATGCATCCAAACTGTTAGACCATGTATGAAATGATATAATAGCATTGAAATATCTTGACAAAATTAAAGAAACAGTTGAAAGGAGCCACGTGATGCACTGGATTGAGTAGAAGCACACTAGTTCAGTTCCCACTCACACTCTTTCTCCTGAACACTAACTTTAAATTCCATTTACCTTCAAGTTTTTTAATATCCAACAGCTTCATAACTGTCTCTTATCTCTTCTGGATATGGTAAATGTGTGTTGGATTCATCAGCCTGGGCGCTGAAATGCTGCAGGCACTGCTGAAACACACCCCTCCCATTCACCCCGGATAAATCTATTTTTTATCAGAATTCACTCCACTAAAGGAATCTTTCCAAGAGCTGATGATGGAGCTCAAATCTCTCAGGATAGAAATCAGAGACCTTGGCCATCTGGTGGGGGACATGGAGGCTCAGGCACTTTCTTTGGAAAAATGAAGGGACATATTGGAAACATATTTCAGTGCTCTTAAAACAAAAAAACTACCCACTTGGAGGGTAAATTGCAAGACTTAGAGGGCCAAATCTGAAGAAATAATGTGTTACTCTTAGGGTGCTCTGAAATGGCAAAAGGCTCAAAGTTGGTCCTCTTTGCACAAAAGTTCACTGCCAAAATTGCCAGTCCATCATCAAATGGGCCATTTTACACAACAGAAAGGGCTCATTGCTCTCTTCACCCTGTTCCTCCTGAGGGTTCCCCACTGAGACCAATTATTTTTAAAATTCTGAACTACCTGGACAAGCAACATCTTCTTAACAAAATCTGGGAGCTCAATGAGGTGTCGTGGGAAGGGACGAAATTATGACTGATTCAGGACCTGCCCAGCTCTGACAACAGAAGCGAGCTGCATACCATCTGACTGTTACAAAACTAATTGCAGCAGGGATCTGGTTTAAAGTCTTGTATCCAGCTTGACTACAGGTGTTAGCCCATGGCACATGGAAATCTTTCGACACTGCAGAAAGGCCTACAGTCGAACTGCAGGAGATTTTTCCTGAATTGTTCAAAGATCACTGACATGAATCCTATATGTGTGAGTACGTCTGACCAGGCTTATTTAGACTGTTTGATTTTTGTTTATAAAGGGACTGAGATTTATGCAGAGATTTTATAGTGGGATGGGTTGAATTGCAGCTGAATGCCCTGTGAGGGAGAGACTCTACTCACCATAATTTTCTGACTGCGTTTTCCCTTGGATAATTTTGGTTTTCAAGTCAGGTTATGACTGGGCCACATATTTATGGGCAGCATCTCTGCACCATCAGTCAATCAATATAGACTATATTTTGGACTTTGAATTCTTCTACGAGAACGATCGCTATGTTTCCTTTCATGAAGTCTAGTTTGTCAAGACTTTATTGTTTTCCTGGAATTTTAGAGAATATCCACTTGTAGAATGTTTTGCACTGCCCTTCAGTTCTTTACATTAAGCTGATTGCTGCCTCCACTCTGCTGCCGGGACTTAGTGCCTTTTGTTTAACTTAAGGATTGTTGGTGTCCCATGTGGTTTATTTTGTTTTGTTGCCCTTCTCATTAATTGCATGCAGCACAGACTACTTATTACAATAAAGGGATGGATTTATCATTATTGTTTTCTCCTCTAGGCAAATGAGGGGTTTGATTGCTGGAAGAACTCATTTGTTTTTACCTCAGTCCCTGAGAGCACCGATAAGATCCTAAGACTGCACTGGCTCTAGGTCCTATCTTTTTGGGGGCATTTTGTATTCTGTTCATGCAGTTTTTGGAAGCTTTCTGGATATTACCTTATGTTTACTGGTTGAGGTCCCCAGCATGTGAGCCCATACCGAGACTGATACTAACAATGCAGGCTTAAATGATGACCACAGTTATAGTTCTGTCTGTTTTTGATATTATAATTCTCTGATTTGGCTAGCTGGAATTTATGGTGCTGTTGTTACAAAGTTTCTCCTTAATTCTATAGTATGATGCTAATTAAGTTGGTTATATAGTTTCATTTTTAAGTATTGGCTGACTTAATTATTTTCTTGGTGCATTTAAAACTGCTATATATCAGAGCTATTCAGCCTGAATTTCTATACCAATGGTACGTAAACATGTCTCAAATAGGAGGGGGCCCCCACAAATGTGGGACATTCTGTGGCTTAGTACACATGGGCATTTGGGGTTCAAAGGTTCCTTGAAACTTACGTGTCTAGAGGAGCAGTATTGCCCTCAACTGAATGTACAGTACCTCTGTGCTGGAAGCACCAGAACATTTATTTTTAGTATGTCCTTATTCCAAAGTTTTTTGAAGTTTTTTGGATGCACAGTGTCATTTACCTTAATTTTTGGCCTTATCTCATCTGGCCCTGGTTTTGGAGATTTTCTCCCAGAAAGGCAGGCATTTAATACACATACACTTTCGTAGTGCTATAATAGGTTTTAAAGTTCTATATTTGGCAAGCCATGTATGCACCATATGCCAGTGGTATAGACTCTGCAAGGCATTCAAGAATTTCTGACATGGTAGCTTAGTAATTGAGTGAGAAGAGGGAAGAATTTAAAAGATATGTCAGTGAGCAGTGAATTCAAGGAACATAACTTCTGCTGAGAAAGCAGATCAGTGAGCAGATCCATTTCTTAGATAGGTTGTTATTAATGCTGTTATCATGATGGTTAGTTTATAATTAGGTTGGTTTTTGAGGTGGGGGGGTTGGGGGGTTGGAAAGGTAGTGGCTGCAAAGTGCCAGGGATCTTCACGCACCAGGTCATCATTCAGGAAGAAGATGGGGTATGATAAAAGCAGAGACCTGAAACTGTTCATAAATATTCTTCCAAGAAACTTTTTCAGCCTGTTCAGGGGCAAGTTCCATTGCCCGATCTTGATCAATACCTGCAAAGCATAGCTGAGAACCCATGTACCTGAACCTTTTCCTGGATATGTATCCTGCCACTACCCCCAAATCATTAGAAAAGACTCCACCCAGTCTGCCAGCAGTGGTACCCAGAATCTGTCCTCATGGCATAGAACTTTCTGAAAATTACTAAAATGAAATAAACTGTAAACAAAAAGCCATCAGATTTAACATATTCAAGCCCCCACTTAACCTTTAAATAAGACACACCTCTCTTTATATGGTTCAAATGGCTGCCCCACAAAAACATAAAAAAATGGACTATACAGGGAGGGAACACATAACTGATATAGAGGATTTTAAGGACTTATAAAGATTTGATTAACAACACCCTCCCTTTCTTTGACAGTTCCCAAGCCTTCCACTGCTGGTCCCGTAACAGAGCAGTTTGTAGGTCACTGTCCCAATTATGAAAAGCAAGGTACCCCCCACCAAATTGTACCCCTAGGAGGGTTACAGAGGTGCCTGCAATAGGAATTCTGGCTGAGGTGCCAACCACACCTTGGACATTTTTTTTATATTTTTTTAATTTTATTCTTTTGGTAACCAAGTAAGGCCACTAGGCATATGTGCCTGTTTTCAGGGGTGACCCGGGAGCATTGGGATGGTTAAGTGACTTGCTCAGAGTCATACAGTATGCAAGTGGAGGCTATGGGAATTAATCCCAAGTATGCTGGATGTACCAAGCTCATTCACAGCTCATTACTCTAACCTCTAGGGTATACTGCCATCTCCATGTTCCTAAAAGTTTAATTACTCAAACCAATTCCCATAGTTTTAGAATGATTTATAACAGAGGCCGTTAAAGGCCTTGTCTTGATCTATGGATAACAGATATCTGTTCTGTCCCACACTCAAAAATGTTCCTAAAGGTGACACAGTTATCCTGAACAGATCTACCTGGGATGGAGCAGGACAAGTGAGGAGAGGTGAGCCATATTGCTACTTGTTCCAAGTATTTGGCCTATATTTTTCTACAATATTTTAACATCTACACTTAAAAGGCATATAGGTCTCTAGTTCTGTAAAATGGACTTATCACCCTTTTCAAGCAAAAAAAAATACCAGTCTTGAGGACACAGATGGAGTTACATAGAACACAGAAACATAGAAATTGACAGCAGAAGGGGACCACAAGATCCATCTAGTCTTCCCGATATGGGTAACTGCCCCCCCACCTTCTATCCCTTCTGTGAAATTATACCTTTGTGCCTGTCCCAGGCTTTTTTGAACCTGTTTACCATTTTGGCCTCCACCACTTCCATGGGCAGGCAATTCTATGGGTTGACCACCCTTTCAGTGAAGAAGAACTTAATAACATTGCTCCTGAATTGCCCACCCTTGATGCTTTTCTTATCCTGAAGGAGCTCCTGTACCCCTACATTATTTATGCACTTGATATACTTGAATATCTCAATCATGTGCCCCCTCTACCTCCTCTGTTCCAGGGAGTACATGTTGAGCTCCTTCAGCCTGTCCTCATATGCTATTTAATGCTGACCCTGAATTGTTTTTGTGGCTTTCCTCTGCACCATCTCAGTCCTATCGATGTCTTTCCTAAGGTGCGGCCTCCAAAACTGTACTCAGTACTCCAGGTTGGGGTGCACCAGTGCCCTGTAAAGTGGCAGCATTAACTCCCTTCTGCAACTTGTGATTACCCTCCCTATGCAACCCAGTACACCACTGGCCTTTAGTGCTGCCTTTTCACACTGCTTCCCCACCTTTATGTAATCTGATATAATGACTCCTGGACCTCGTTCCCGATAGATGCATGCCAGCTGCTCCCCTCTCAGGTGGTATCTTACCTTGGGGTATCTCTTGCCTAAGTGCATGACTTTGCACTTTTTGGCATTGAACTTCAACTGCCAGGTGTCTGACCACTACTTGAGTGTCCTGAGGTCTGATTCCATGCTCTTGACTCCTTCCTGGGTGTCCACTCTGTTGCAGATCTTGCTGTCATCTTCAAACAGACACACCATCCCTTCCAATCCATTACTAATGTTGGCTATGAAGTCATTGAAGAGTAGGAGCACCAGCACCAACCCCTGAGGCACTCAACTAGTCACTTCCATCTCTATGGATACCACTCCATTTACCTGCACCTGCTGTGTTTTCCCTTCAGTCAGTTGCTCACCCAAACCACCACTTCCTTACCTATGCTGATGTGGTCCAGCTTCTTTACCAGCCTTCTGTGTGGAACTGAGTCAAAGGCCTTACTAAAGTCCATATAGACCACATCCATCACTCCCCCTCAGTCAACTGCCTTTGTTACCCAGTCAAAAAAGTTGACCCGGTTTGCCTGGCATGACCTTCCAGCCATGAAACTTTGCTGTGTTGGGTCCTGTTGCTAGCTGGATTCCAGATATGCTACTATTCTTTGCTTGAACAGTGTCTCCATCAGTTTGCCTACCACTGATGTGAGGTTCACTGGATGGTAATTTCCTGCCTCCTCTCTGCTCCCTGATTTGTGAAGTGAGACCACTGTCACCTTTTTCCCAGTCTTCAGGCACTGTCCCACTTTCCAGTGATTTGGTGAAGAGCTCTGACAAAGACACTACTATCAGACTCCCCAATTACTTGAGAACTCTTGGGTGAATCATATCTGGACCCATGGCTTTGTCCATCTTTATTTTATTTAGGGCTTCCATGACTTGTCGTCCCTTGAAGGGTCTCAAGTCTATCTCTGATCCCCGGGTGCAACTGCTTTGTAAGTTTGGGCTGTTCCCTGTGTTCTCCCTATTGGACATGGATCAGAAATATTTATTTAGGACTTCTGCCATCTCACTTTTCTTCTCTACTAGTCCCCTTCTTGAAACAGCTAGCTTTACTATTTATCTTTTAGTTTTCTCCTTTCTCTTATGTACCCAAGAAAGGTTTTGTCTCCCCTCTAACACCCTGTGCTATCCTTAGCTCCGTGTGAGCTTTAGCTTTTCTTATTACTTTTTCCACTTCCCTCTGTTCAGCTATGTAAGTTTCCCTGTGTTCATCCTTGTTTGATGCCTTATATGCCTTGTGGGCATTTCTTTTCTCCCTTACTATAGTAGCTACCTCCTTGGAGAACCGGAGAGGTTTCCTTCTCCTATTTGCCTTGATGATCCACACAGCACATTGCTTTTACCTCCTTGATAGCTCCCTTTAGGTTCCCCCACATTGCCTTTAACCCTCCCCCCCATGCCTGAGTTTATCTGCTAGGTTTGTTCTCATTTTGGAGAAGTCTGCCTTTCTGTTGTCCAAGACTCTGATCTTGGACTGGCTGGTGTCCATAGTTGTGTTGATTTGGAAACCGACCATATGATGGTTGCTGCTGCCAAGATGGCTCCCTACACTACCACAATCCTTTCTACCCCTGTCACTGTTGGTCAGAACCAAGTCCAAGACAGCTCCGCCTCCAGTTGGTGAATCAAGAAGTTGCTTCAGCCCTGCCCCTGTAGGGCCATTACAAATTCTCTGCCTCTTGTTGTTGATGCTGTCTGAGAACCCTAGTTAATGTCTGGTAAGTTAAAGTCCGCTATATAATTGCCTCACCCTTGGTAAAGGTAAAGACTGTGCCATTAGAATGTCATTAACACATCCACCAGAACAGGGCATAATAAACATTTGTTAAAGCTGAATATTTGCTTGCTTGTATTTGCTATGTAGTTGTTGGGCATTGATAATGTACACTGTCACACTCAAAGCCTCCCACACATGTTCTGTCAGTGACATGGGACAGCACAGTAGCTCTGGCCCTGCAAAACTACAGATACAGGCAAAATCATCCCCCTGGCCCTCCTAATACATGGGGTTGTGTTGATGATCCAGGCCGAGTGAATGTGTGTGTGTGTGTGTGTGTGTGTGTGTGTGTGTGAGGTGGAGAGTACTGTTTGTGACCAGACTGTGTGGCAGGTACTGGGTGACGGTGGTGGGGTGAGAACAAGAAAGGTGAACAGATTGAAAGGCACTTTGCTTTCTTTGCTTTTTTCTCCTGCACACCTTACCATCTACCAAGCACAGACAATCTGGTCACTAAGCACAGACCCATACACTCTTTTGTCTGGCTCATCAACACAGCAGTGCACCCACATCACCAAACCAACACAGTCAGCCTCAACACCCAACCCAAGCAAATCTGCCCAGCTCCCCCACAAGAACATGGCCAGACCCCGGTGCTAGAAATAATGGAAAACTGGTAAATGGTACCCAAGTTAAGCTGGACACCCTCCTCTTCAGGAAGGCTGAGCTTGCTCTTTTCTACCTGTGCCATTTGTTTTGGGAAGGAGAAAAAACATTCAGCAAACTACTTGTGTAAAGGTTGAAATGTAAACAATCAAACAAATTAATTGTCAGCAATAAAGATGCCTCAAGAGTCCTAAAAAGTGACCCTAAGGACATCAACTCAATTATGGAACAATTTTACTCTACGCTTTATGCCTCTCCTTCCTCCTCAAGTGTATCCTTAGTGGAAATCTTCCTGAGCAAACTGCATATTCCTACTCTCCCATCCACCAAAGCATCTGAGCTTGAGAGCCCCATCACTGCCCATAAAGTAACACAGGTCATCAAGCCTCTCAACCTGCACAGGACCCCTGGAGGGGATGGCTACCCCACAGAATTTTACCATCTGCTCTCTGAAGAGCTCACTCCTTACTTACTGGAGGCCTTCCAAGAATCCTTCTCACTGCCATCTGTCACTCCGACTATGAGGGAGGCAGTGATAGCTGTGCTCACAAGAATGGGAAAGATCCAGCTTCCCTGGGAAGCAACCACCTGATCACACTAACCAATGCAGATGTAAAGATTCTGGCAAAAATCCTTGTAACCAGACTGGAAAAAACACCTCTCTGTGCTCATTCACCCTGCCCAATTGGGCTTTGTAAAAGGCAGACTGAGTTCAGACCACCTTAGGACCCTAGTGTCACTGATTCACAAAGTGCAGTCAGACAAATCCCGAGCAGCGGCTCTGGCCATAGATTTTGAGAAGGACTTCAATTCTGTCAAATGGCAATCCTGCCTCACAACCCTGCAGCAAAAGGGATTCAGACCCAGTTTCCAGCAATGAGTCCAGCTTCTATACACTTTCCCTATGGTATCCATCCTCATTAAGGGCCTAAGATCCTCACCCTTTCCTTTGCAGAAGGTGACCAGGCAGGGATGCCCCCTCTCACTGCTGTCATTTGTTAAAGTCATTTAACCTCTAGCAGTAGCACTGAGGGATCACCCACACATCCAAGGCATCCAAGTCCAGGACAAGGAACGCACCACCTTCTTTTCTGTAGATGACCTGCTGATTATGCTGGCCAGTGTCTCTGAGGCAGTCTCACATGTCATGGCCTTACTTGATACCTTCCTCCAAACCTCAGGCCTCAGAGGTAACAAAAGTAAAACTAATGCTCTGCTTCTGAATGTCACTTGTACCCCTGAGGCATTCAGGACAGCAGAGCTGTCTTGACAACAGATGATATAACCTCCCTGGGGATCAAACTCCACAGGAGTCTCGATAAAATGCTCTCATTGAACCCGGAGCCCTTCACAGACTACACCAAAAATGAGCTGTGGAGATGGAGGACCCTACAATTATCCCTGGCAGACAAAATTGATGCATTAAAATTATCACTGCCCAGAAATTCCTACACTTCCTTACATACATGCCCCTCCACATAACACCTATCTAGTGTCACAAGACAGATAAGATTATAGTACATGTTTTCTGGGAAAGCAAACCTCCAAGGCATAGCAGAGCCAAATCCTGACACCACTGCAAGAGGGAGATTGGCACCTCCCAAGGTTTCAGGGATACAGTGTGGTCTTCATTTCCAACCAGGCAGCTCACTGATTCCAGATAGACTGAACAGAGTCTTCCCTGTGGAGACACATGGAAGCGGATTAGACTGGCGGTCAGTCTTCGCAACTACCATCTACTGTAAACAAGGGCTCCCCCGAAACTCCTCCCCTGCACTGGTGCTTTCCAGGTCATACTGGAAGAAACTATTCCAGTGGATGGGTGAAACTCCTATTCCCTGAACATGGATCCCCCTCTGGAGTAACCTAGCTATTCATCTTGGGGTTCAAATGTTACACTGGTGCTTATGAGAGAAGCAGACAATCCATTTACTAAAGGAGCCAATATTTCCAGGGCAAGCCTACCTTGACAACTTTGAGGGGCTTCTTCAAAGATACAAGATACCAATGCAGGACATCTGGAGGGATGAACAACTTCAGAATGTAGTGCACAAGTGCAAATCAAGAAGCTAGGGACCACAGACCACCACCACAGTCTACCCCTTACACAGAATGACCATGCTAGTCTGATTTTCAAAACCCTAAGTGATGTCCAGCTGGATCCCTCCAAAGTAGCTAAAGCACAGTGACAGCTGGAACTGGACACCCAGATCACTGAAGCATAGTAGCACCACTGGTGGGATTGACTTCATAAAGCCTGAAGGGATGGCAGGAGCAGGTTGATTCAAAACAAGACACTACACAGATGGTAACACACCCCTCAGGTGCTCCACTCCATAGTCTTCCTGAGCAATGACTCCTGCTGGAGGTGTAAGGTGCCAAAGGCATCCCTTATGCATGTATTGTGGCAGTGTCCACCTTTACAACCATTCTGGCAGCAGGTTCAGGCCGTGCATGACAAGATCACAGGGGGTGCCATCCAGGCTTCAATGGAGGCCCTCCAACTTGGCCTCTGCCTGTGTACCACCTCCAGAATCTTACTGTTGTCCCAATGGTTCACTGCAGTAGGGGCAAAGGCCAAACTTCTGATTCTATTTAGATGAAGAACCTAAGAAATACCTTCAGTAACAGAATGGCTCTTGGTTGTAGGCCAACTGGTGACCTACAAGAGGCTCTCAAACACTGCAAGAAACACTCTCACACACAACTATAAATGCTTGGCCCCCTTTCTTGACTGTCCCTTTTGTTAGCCTACTGTAGGTAAGGCTCCAGGGTGAGCTTCAAAACCCTTCTTGAGTTCCTGTGAATCTCTGTGTGTTCCCCTGTTCCACTGAGTTTTAGATAACAAACTCATTTTCTCCTGTTGTAGTTTGTATTTTAAGTTACTTGTTTGGAATACCTACTGCATGTCAACTTACCAACTGGCCTACATTAAGATAGGACTGGGGGCCTACTGCAACAATATTGAACCAGTTATATGAACTTCAGAACAATCTCAGATCGCAGGCTGTTGAGTGGAGGGATAGAAGGGTGGTGGTTCCCTTCCCCCTGACAAATGAATGACTGGAGACAGTGACATTACCCCTTCAGGAGCATAGGAGGCAAGCTTTTTATGTTTACTACTGGACTCAAGAGTCTTCTGAATGTCCATCATGTGTACACAGATGCTGTTATACAATGTACATTCACTCTCTGTTTAGTGTAACTTCTGTTCTAGGTTTCGTCTGTATCATCTGGTTCTTTAATAAATATGATTAACCACAAACAAAGAATGTATCATATTCTGCTTTTGTACCACGTAATGGGCATTCAACCTGACATGCAAACAAACTACTAAAAACTGAAAACACTTACAGATACTGTAATGACAGATACCAGTGATTTACCGGGAGGCAGAAAAAGGCACAGTGGACGAGGATCAAAAGTTATTGACCTTCTTGAATCTGGAAAGATATATGTTTACATTTATAAAGTTTGTGCAGTTCTCCATAACACTGGGTAAGGTACAATTTCATCTCCAGCAAATTTCAATACAGTATTGTGTTTATTAAAAACTGATAGCTGTGAAAGGTCACATGCCCATTGTGAATGGGATTAATACAATAAGTTAAGCACATAGGTGTTGCTCAAAGTTCAACAGCCATTTTTCATCAGGTGACCTGTGGAAGGTTGACCTAATATAGGCCAGGTATATTTTATTTTGTTACAGTGTTATCCTAATCCAGGATCCATAGTGAATAGTCTTAAACTGTTTGAAGAAACCAGTTGAAAGTGAAACAATCTATGGCCTATCTATTTTGACTTGTAACACTTTGAATTATTATTATTATTTTCGGTTACCCTTTTTTAACTCTTTGACTGTTGGTTCACAATTGAGATCAATTAATGTTACTAAATTACTGCCAGAGCTATTTATTTGAATCATGAGTGTTTCACCCGACAGAAGTCAATAGTTTGTTGAGACATGAATCCATACCCCAATTGTACTTTAGGTTAGGCTTTCAAAACTATTACCGCAGACAGCCTGGCTGCATGCTGTTTATCATTACAGAATTTTAAGTTATTGTTAGTAGTTAAACTTACAGTGTTTATGCTCTTAATGCTTTGAAATTGTTAATTTCCTTCTGCTATGCTTAGTAATTCAACATTGAATTGTTTTCAGTATTCCATAATTATTATTACTCATAGGCATAATAACCAGTATATAATGTCTGCATAATACCATTTTAGTATTATAAGGACTTTTATAAGGCCAAACATTGCAGTATTTATACCAGTTTCTGTGTTATTCATTTAGACAAGCAGAGCACAGCTGTCAGTTACTGTACATGTTGATCATTCAGTGTGTCTGGACTTGGATCTTACACTGACCTTATCAATAAACTCAGTGTCATTGTGCTATATGAGGACATTTATCCTAAGATGTTTGTACAGCGGCAAAAATCAGGAGGTATGTGTTTCAGAAGTATGATAACACTGATTATATACAAACTTTTATCCTGTAACTTTACATTTAATAATTGAAAGTACTATCATCCATATACAGTATCTAATTTTTTATATACAGACGTGCATTGTGTATTTCATTGTATGTGGAGTACTGAACATGGCATGTATGCAATCGATATTATATTACTATTCTCTATTATGATGTGACAAATCTGCATGTGATCAAGCTGATGGTCTGTTGAGTTTCAAATACCCTCCTAATATGTACATGTTAGACTTTCTTGGTCGAGTTGCAAGACATACCAACAACGGCATGTCTCAAAAATATTTCCAGCCACATGTTGGAAGAGTCTGTGAAGCAACACCGGAACATATCAAGAAGGCTACTGTAAAGCCTCTAAAAGTACAACTACTTTAGCTGTCCACATTACAGTTTAGAAATGTAGATGTATCAGAAGGTGACCAATATGCAAAAGTACATCCAATTACAGGAGTAAATCATCAGTATGCTCTATGTGACCATTAGCATGAGAATGAAAGATTGCAAAGTGTGAATGTTGTACCCCAAATATGTAAAGTAATGAACAATGCTGAGGCAGAACAACTAAAAGGGAACTTTCTTGCCAGTACTTCATCTGTGAAATGAAGGACATTAGTTTCATGTTTTCAATGCACCTACTGTTCCATGTGCATAATGAAAAAATCAATCAGAAACAGGATGAAGAAATTAACATCAGCAAGTCTGGCGGTGTGTCCTGATGGAAAACTTGCACTATATGGAGCTGGTAAATATAAAATATCTGATGTACTACAATCTGCTTAAAATATGTTCTCACTTTGTATGTCAATTTTGGATTGTATCAGCTAGAATCATAATGCTTTTTACAGCATAGAAACATAGAATTTGATGACAGATAAGGACCGCTCGGCCCACCTAGTCTGCTCATTTCCCTACCTAACGGATAAGCTGCAGATCCTAGTTAACCAACAGCCTACTTCCTCCTACCCCCCACTAGAATTGCCTTATGTCTGTCCCATGCATTCTTGAATTCCCCCACTGTTTTTGACTCTACGACCTCCTCAGGAAGGCTGTTCCATGTATCCACAACCCTCTCTGTGAAGAAATACTTCCTCACATTACCTCTGAGCCATCCCCTCTCTATCTTCAAATTGTGCCCCCTTGTTTTTGCACATCTCTTTTTCTGAAAGATGCTACCCTCTTGGACTTTGTTGATTCCCTTGAGGTTTTTGAAAGTTTATGTCATGTCCCCCCTCTCCCTCCTTTCCTCAAGGCTATACATCTTTAGTTCCTTTAGTCTTTCTTCATATGTCTTCTGATGTAGGCCCTACATCATTTTGGTTGCCATCCTCTGGACAGCCTCCACCCAGTCTATGTCTTTGTGGAGATGGGGTCTCCAGAACTGTACACAGTACTCCAGATGTGGTCTTACCAACTGTCTGTACAGAGGGCCAACAACGTCTTGTTTTCTACTGGTGATGCCTCTCCCTATGCATCCCAGTATCCCCCCAGTCCTCCTTACTGCCTTCTCACATTGCTGACCCACCTTTAGGTCATCTGATATAACTAACCACAGGTCCCTTTCCATTTTTGTTGTTGTCAGTATCTCACCCCCCATTGTGCACTCTTTCCCTGCATTTTTGTTTCCCAGGTGTATTACTTTGCACTTCTTTGCATTGAAGCTAAGCTGCCATACATTTGACCATTCCTCCAACCTTGCCAAGTCCCTTTTCAGCCTTTCCACCCCCCCTTGTGTATCAACCCAGTTTCAGATCTTTGTGTCATCTGCAAAGAGACATACTTTCCCTTCCAGTCCCTCTGCAATGTCACTTTTAAAGACATTAAAAACTACCGGCCCCAGTACTGAACCCTGCGGTACCCCACTAGTAACCCTGCTTTCTTCACTGTGGACTCCGTTTACTATTACTCGCTGTGTCCTGCTGTCCAACCAGTGTTTTACCCAGGCTACCACCCTAGGACCCACTCTCAGGCTGGCTAATTTTGTTATTAATCTTTTGTGCGGGACTGTGTCAAATGCCTTGCTAAAGTCTAGGTAGGCCATGTCCACAGCCCCTCCCTGGTCTACTGCTTTGGTCACCCAGTCAAAGAAATCAATTAGATTTGTCTGACATGACCTTCCTGCTGTGAATCCATGCTGCCTTGGGTCCTGTGCCCCACTGGCCTCTAGGTACTCAACAATTCTTTCCTTCAGAAGTGATTCCATCATTTTCCCTACCACTGAGGTCAAGCTGACAGGTCTGTAGTTTCCTGTCTCTGTTTTGCTCCCACTTTTGTGACGGGGAATCACATCCACCCTCCTCTAGTCCTCATGTACCACCCCATCCTCCCATGATTTGTTAAAAAGGGTAGTCACTGATGTTACTAGTTCTTCCACCTTCAGTTTTAAGAGTTCTTTCAGAACCCTTTCTTCTGTGAAAGGACTAATATCAACCCCACTATCTAGAGTGCTTCTATTGACTGGATTAGGTATTTCCCCCTGCTTTTCTATTGTGAATACTGATCAGAAGTATTCATTCAGTATCCCTGCTTTTTCACTGTCACACTCTGCCTAACCACCTTCCTCTTTGTTCAGCCTCAGTATCCCTGCCTTAGTCTTGCTTTGCTCCTAATGTACCTATAAAAGGTTTTATCCCCCTTCTTAACCGAGTTGGCTATCTTTTCCTCAGTTTGGGCCTTTGCTATTCTGACTGCCTTACCCGCTTCCTTCTGCTTTAACTGGTACAGTTCTCTGTTCTGTTCCTTCTGTGTTTCTTTATACTTCCTGAATGCTATCTTTTTTTCCCTTACATTCTCTGCCACTTCTTTTGAGAACCATAGTGGTTTTTCCTTTCATTTTGATTTGTTTATTTGCTTCACAGAAAGACTTGTTGCCTCTGTGATGGCGGTTTTGATGTTTCCCCATTGTTGCTCCACCCCACCTTCTTGCCTGTTTGATAGTGCTTTTCTGAGGCACTCTCTCATTTTGACAAAATCAGCCCTACTGAAGTCCACTACCTTCACTTTTGTGTGGCTTGACTCTACAGCTAAGTTTATTGTGAACCACACTGTTTGGTGGTCACTTGTTCCCACATGGCTACCCACTTCAAGACTAGAGATCATCTCTCCATCCCCATTTGAGAGTACCAGGTCTAAGATTGCTCTCTCCTGAGTGGGTTCCAAAACTAGCTGTCTGAGGCATTCCCCCTGTAGGGCATCGAGAATGGCCCTGCTCTTGGATGTGGCTGCAGCCAAGGTGCTCCAGTCAACATCTGGCATATTCAGCTCCCCCATCAGCAATATCTCCCCTTTCTCTGCCATCCCAAGGATGCCTTCTATCATTTCCTTGTCCATTTCTCCCCTTAAGATGGGGGTCTCTATACAACCCCTGTGTGGATTGTGGAACCATTTCCAGTCTCCAGGGTGACCCACAGTGCCTCCTCTCCTCCCTGTTTACCCTTTAGTTATGTTGCTTTGATCCCTTCTCTTACATAGAGAGCTCCTCCTCCTCCTCCTCCTCCTCCTCTTCTTCCCTCCCTGTCCCTCCTGTAGATTGTGTACCCTGGTATGTTGACATCCCAGTCATGGTTATCTGTGTACCATGTTTCTGTGACTGCCACAATATCCAGGCAACCCTCTTCATCAAGGCCACCATTCACTGAGCTTTTACCTGAGATTCACGGGCATTGATACTCATTACCCTTCATTTTTATGGCTTTATTTCTTTTGCCCATCCCTGTCCCTACTGCCTTTGTCTTTTCTCCATTTACCCCTGCCCTTCTCCCTATCGACTGCTCTATTTTGGTGTTTACCTCACTAATTACCCTGATTTTTTGGGGGGGGGGCTAGGATTTCCCTTCTCCTCTTCAGTGACTCCCCCCTTGGCTAGTTTAAATGCTTGCCACTGAAGCATTTAAATCTATCACCTAGGATCCTGGTCCCACTCCAGAATATATGCAGACCATCATGCCTGTATAGGCCTGCATCCTTCCAGGTAGAGCCCCAGTCCCCAATGCAGCCAAATCCCTGAGCTCTGCACCAGCTTTTCAACCAGTCATTGAACCCCAGTCATTGAATCCCTGAATCAACAGCTGTGTGTTGATGCAGGGACCAGTGCCAACTTCAGGCAGCAATATAATGTGAAGCGAGTGTCCTTTCCCTGCAGTTTTATTGGATTGGCATAGTCAGTTATGTCATTTACAGTTTGATACATTCCAAAATGAAGTATTGTTTACCCAGTGATAAATCCCTTTGTTAAGAAAGTCTAAACTTAGAAACTGCTGGTGACACCAATTCATTACCTAGGTTTTTATCTTGAGTGTTTTGCATTAACCTGTATAATCATGTACAGCTTATAGTGTCCGTATCATGCTTCTTAAACTGTAGAACAAAGAACAAAATAAAACCTTGAGACAATAAGAAAGCAGGATGACTTGGATGCTAAACAAACAGTAACATCTGAACCAATTCTCATATGATCTCTTTTCAACTGAAAATAAAAAAAATATATATTTATTTAGTTTTTGTTAACTAGGTAGGTACACTAGGCAGAAGCTGCCTGTTTTCAGGTATGACCTGGGATAGTTACAACTTAGTTAATACAGCACCACAACAGTTTACAGTTTACAGCAACGTACAACAGTTTCTCAGATTAAAGCAGACAATATACAAAATGGAGACATTTAAGGATAGATAAGCAGGTGTGCCATCAGGTGGGTATCATCTACAATATACAAAGTGCTTGATACGATAGAGAGAGATGGACACAGTGCAATACAGCATAGCAATTATTGCAATACACTGGTAAAAAACAGTTAGGATACTAATGCCATCATGGGCAGTAGGCTTAAGAATAGTGTTAGGCCCTAATACCCAGTTCACCTCTCAGGGGCACATCTACATTTGAATGTACCTAGTAGGTGTTTATGAAGGGAATTTTTAAAATTCCCTGCAGTGGTGCAATCCTGAATCTCAGCTGGGATATCATTCCATAGTTTAGGAGCAAAGTACTGAAACGCTGCAACCCAAGGTTTGTTTTCAACTATGGTACATCAACCAGGCCACAATCTGAGGATCTAAGCACATACAGACTATGATGTGGCCACAGCCACATAGTGAGTTGTTGTGGTAGCTGTATGCTTAATATGTTATAGACAGTGTTTCCTAGCGCACGGTCTCTCAAAGCTTCAGGAGGCAGCCAATTTAACTTTTCATACAGCTTACAGAGATGTACAAATCTGCTGTCAGGGAGCATAAATCGACAGATTCTGTTGTAAGTGACATCCTACCACCTCAGCACAAGCTTAGATGCTGAAGGTGCATATACTGCAACATTGTAAATGAGCTTGGTAAGAAGTATACCCCTTGCAATAGACAGGCAGGCATGGTAAGTAAGATTATTCCTAATCCTGTATGATAAGCCCATTCTAGAATTAACTGCTTTGCACGTTTTCAAAATATGCAGGTTAAAGTTAAGCATGGGGTCCAGCGTGACCCCAAGATAGTTAAAGGACTGCATCACATCCAGGAAAGACCCATCTAGACAAGCAATCTGAAGAGGGGCTAGACATTTCCTTAGTTTAGGTGGGGAGCCAAACAGCATGGCTCACATGTTAGCCACATTTATGATCAGCCTGTTGTGTTTTAGCCAGGTTTGAATCCCTTGCAGATTATGTGACAACATTTCATTTATGTCACTCAAGTTTTTGGAACTGAAAGTTAGCGCAAGGTCATCTGTGTACAGTATAGGTGAACAGTTTTTCAGACACTCATGTATGCTGTTGATATGGATTGAGAACAGGAGGGGGCCCAATATAGATCCTTGGGGAACCCCAATACTGGAGGACCTAGGCTCATAGAGGGTAGCTCATAGTTTCACTTGCTGTTGCCTCTGGTGGAGATAATTGGTGAATGACTGAAGAGAAGGGGGCACCAGTCCAAAATTCTTTAAGTTATGTGTGAGCAGTCTGTGGTCCACAAGGTTGAATGCCTTGGTTAGGTCAATAAACACAGTGCCTGTATATTCCCCTCTATCTACAGCAGATGCAATGCTGTTAGTAAGTGTTAGCAAAGCAGTGGCTGTACTGTTACCACATCGAAATCCATGCTGGTGGGGTGACAGGAGACCAAATTTGGTCTAATATTGGATAGGTTTGGTAGCTACCAATTTTTCCAAAATCTTGTTTAGCACCAGCAAGATTGATATAGGCCTGTAATTACTGAGGGTTTTATGATCTCATTTCTTAAAGACTGGGACAATATGGGATAACTTCTAAACAGTGGGGACTTCTCCACTCATGAGTTATAGGTTGAACAGCCTAGTAACAGCAGGAGCAATTTCCCAAGCAGCAAGAAGGAGCAGTTTAGGCTCTAGCCCATCAGTGCCAGCCGTTTTAGACTCAGGGATTTTTTAAGCAGTTTTTGTACTTCGGGTGTTTTAATTACTTTGAAGTAGAAGGGAAGGTGTGTAGTGTGATTATCATGTGATTGAGGGGTGAGTCTTCCTCCAGAGTTATCTTCAGTGTACATAGATCACAGAATTCAGCATTAAATGCATTTGCTAAGGTGGATGGATTCTTACAGTTTATACCATTTACATTTAGTTCAAGAGGCACAGAAGAACTGGTTTTACCAAGGACCTGCTTGATTTGCTTCCAGTAGCTTTGAGGGGATCAAACCGTGAGGAGTAGTTTTATAATAGGTGCTTTTCCTTTGTTTTATGTATTTTGCATAGAGTCCGAAGATGCCTATATCTGATTACCTGAGGCATACGAAATTTACCAGCAGATAAAGGCCTAGGGTCTATCAAGTCTGCTGAATGTGCAGCTAGCACCCTTATCTGCAGCTGCCCTCCCTTCCACCCTTCCCTTCATTAACTCTCCCCTTGTCCTGTCCCATCCTTGTTTGAAGCAGTCCACTGTTCTGCGCATACCACTTCTGCAGGTAACGCATTCCACCCAGCCACCACCCTCTCTTTAAAAAGTGTCTCCTCATCTCACTCCTGAACCTTCCGCTCCAGTCTCATATCATGGCCCCTGGTGGCCCTCCCTCCCTTACTTTGAACAGCCCTCTGTACCTGTCTTGTTTATTCCTTTCATGTATTTAAAGGTTTCAATCATGTCCCCCTGTCTCTCCTCTCCTCCAGTGAGTACATGTTCAACTCCTTCAACCTCCTCTCATATGATAAGTCCCCCAGACCCTTGATCATCTTTGTCACCCTGTGCTGCACTCCCTCCAGTAACTTAATGTCCCTCTTCAGATACGGACGCCAGAACTGCACGCAGTACTCCAGGTGTGGTCTAACTAATGACCTATACAGTGGCAGAATCACCTCCTCCCTCCTTGAGGATATACCCCTTGCAATACAACCCAGCATTTTGTTGGCCTTTATTATTGGCCTTTATTATTGGCCTATATTTTTGCCAGTCATCATTATTTCCCATGGCCTTGAAGATACCCCAATACTTATCCCTTGCTTTCATCATTGACAGTACTGTATGATCAATCCATTTGTTGGCAAGGCCCCTGATTCTCCTGGTTGTGACTGGTACATACTTATCCTGTAGTTCTCGAAAGGTCTCGTTAAAGAATGCAATGGCATCATGAACATTGTCCGTGGCCCAGAGATAAGACCAGTCCAGTTGAACAAGATCAGCCTTGAATGCCTTGTTGTCGAGTTTGGTAAAATCTCAGAACCTTATTAGCTTTGGGGAAGGAGACTGAATTTTAGCTGACCATACATAGTATGTTGGGGAATGGTCACTAATAGAGTCAGGCAAAATTTCAGTTTAAAAAGGTAAATCAATAACTATTTAACTAATTTAAGGTATTTTTCCATATATTTTACTAAAACCATTTTGATAACCTTTTTTATGTGCATTGATATAAGCTTGGCCTTGATATCATTACAATGACAAATACCATGATATTAATTTTAATACAGGACAATCACTTGTTAAAACTGACATTTCTTTCATCTCATCAACCACCATGTTCAACCTCATCCAGTTTGCTTCTAATAAATAAAGCAGAAGATACTACTGATTGTAAAGCCTTCTGCCTAGCAAGAAACATGAGCAATGCTGTTATCCACTTTCCACCCTGCTATTAACTCTGCTTTTTCTCTCTCTCTCTCTCTCCTCTCTCATGTTCCCCTTTCTGAACTTCCCAACTCAGTCATGACTCATGAGAATGTGTTTTATCTCTCCTAACTTACCTAACTGCATAAATAGCAGATGCTGTGGTCCACTGCCAACAGGGGTACCACTTTATATGACAGTGTCTCCTTATTTGGTTATTGTAACTGTTCTTCTGCATCAGCATAACTGAAACCATATCTATCATCTTCAGGAGAGTTTTAGTCTTTATCAAATTTTTACATTTGTTTTTCCAATGAACTGTTCAGTTGCTGTGCTAAGTTATGTAAGCATTAATCCACGATGAAGGTGGCATCTAATGGGGAATTAATGCATGGTTGGGACCGTTGTGGCATGAGGCTGCAGGCCGAGTGCCTACAACTGCCCAACCATGCATTAATTCCCAATTACATGCCACCTTTGGAATGGATTAATGAACTTGTAACATGATGTGCACATTACTATGACTGTCACAGATCAGTTCTACTGCTGTGATCAATTAAACGATGAGACAATTGGAGTTACAAAGTAAAGTTTACTGTTAATTTCAGAGGTTAACGTCACAGTCTGTTACATACATATATGTTGTCGGAATACTTTTGCACATTACTAGATAACTGCATTGCTTAATGATTAGTATTACTTTTTCCATATTTCTGATGGCTGTTCCTTTGTTATGATTCTCAGGAGGACCCCGACTTGCGAGTTTTACTCCGTCGCCATGAGGCTGTGTTTCTGATTTGCATACAGCATTACCAGCTTACTACCATTACATCATGGTGTTTACCTGAGAAGCTCGTCTTCACACTACTCATTGTATTATGGCCATGAGGATTTGGTGGTGTCTTTGTTCTCTTCTGTATCCATCGATAGTCCAGGATAATTAAAGTTAATGGTGCCATATACTGTAAACGACTCAAAATGAAATGCATTTCCGGTTCCTTGCTGTGCCACTCTGTGTTCCATTCTGTTGTCTGGGGTCTCACTGCTTGCTTTTCTGACAAGTTCTTGATATATCTGTCTGTGAGTTGCTGTGGGCTCTGTAGCTGTTGGTTGTGCGATTTCTGCTGTCCACCCAGTTTCTGCTGTTTCTGATCTGCCAGCATCCTGCTCTTTTGAACTGTTGTACAATTTCTCACAGCGTCTCTCACAGGCATTGTTTTTGTTTTTTTTCAGTTGTTTTACCAGGAGCAACACACTAAGCTGAAAGCTTGTTTACAGGTGTGACCTGGGAGCACATGGAAGTTAAATGACTTGCTCAAGATCACACAGTATGCAAGTGGGGGCTGTGGGATTCAAACCCAGGTCTCCAGATTTGCAGAGCAGAGCCTTAAACCACTGTGCTATACTGCCTCCCATTGCATACTGTGTGATGTATCTACTTGTGCTATCATTCTCTCATGTGTTGATTCTCTATAGTTCTGCAGCATTTCTCCATCTGCTTGTCTCTCTGCTGCTGTTCCATCTCTTATTCCTGCTTCACCAATTTGCCCTCTTTGACCAATTTGTGCTCTCAACCGCTTTTCTCCTCTTTGTGCTGTGCAACTCTCCTGCTGTTCACCATCACTGTCCAAGTTCTCAGTCCCTGTCTCATAGCTATCTACTCCTCCTATTTTTCTCTGCTGTGCTGCTGCTCTAACCTGCTGTTGTGTGGTTTGTCTGTCTCCTGCCCCACTGCTGTTGTTTCTTCCTTTTGCCCTTGAGAGTATCTCTGACCATTTCTTTCTGTCTCCTTTACTTGGTGACCAGTAGTTGCAGAGACTGGTCTTGCAACAGTATCCGGTGACCGACATGATCTCTCGAGCTGTGACACCAGCCTCCAACAACATCTGCACTGCTGTGCTGCACGCATTATGGTTGGTATACCATCTACTTAGATGTGCCTCGTCTGATATTTTGGCCATCATTTCTCTGAGAAAATTTTGCCCCACGGGCTGCCTAGAGAACCACTTCTCCTTATCTAGCACATGCTGCAGCTGCTTTATAGGGTGTAAGCAAAACACTGGAGCTCTGTCAGGACACCAACTCCTATATTCCTTAAATAAAGCTACACGGCAATGATGCAAATTGCTCTAAGCATACAGGACACCTCTCAACGCCTGTCTGTTGCTTTCATCTCCTCTTGCATGATTTTTTGTAGCCTCATTGAATGTTACACTGATGTATTCTACCCCATACTATCTTCAACGACTTCAAATGAGTCTTGCATCAGCTGTCTCAAACCTTCCCTTCCTCTCCTTGCTAACCCTAATTGCAGCTCAAACCACAACCTCTTGACTAACCCTTATGCCATTTCTGGATCTAGTTTCCTGCTGTTTCTTATTTTATACAAGTCTTCTTTGCTTATAGCCAGGTGATGCACTGCTCTATCTTTGCCATCCCTTCTATACTGCCTGACTACAGCTAGAAACACATTATTTGCAGTTGGAATACAACAACAGACATGATATTTATTTTGCGTCGCACCTTGACACTGTTAAAATACCTATTGAGCCTGCTCTCATTTAGCAGAATGAGCTAATGCTGTACTGCTGTCCTCCTTCAGCTGTGACTGAGCCATAAAATGCTCTTAGTAGTTCACTTAGCCGCTCCACTGCAACTGTCGCTATGTCAAGTGACATATTTTTCAATCTCAGCCAGTCGGAAAAAACATGGCATGCCCAGTCAGTATTTTTCTGCGTATTAGCTTCCACTTTTTTCATTTCTAATTCATCAAGGTCTGCTCTGGATACACTTACATGTCTCTTTGTTAGTTCAGTTATTTTTGCACATTTTACTCGTACTTCTTTGCTACTATCTGGTAACTCGTTCTCTTCTATTATTGTCTCTAGATGCTTTGCTTTGTATTTCTTTTTCCTACACCCTCAGTCTATTACTATTTCTACCACTCTGCTCATCTCTATGTCTGCACATCTTGCCATTTCTTCCTCATTTCCAAACTTGTCATCTACCCATCTCTCCATATCTGTGCTACCACACATATGCTAAAACTTATGCACAGTTTCTCCATTTGTACTTCCTTCTCTCTCTCTCTCTCTCTCTCTCTCTCTTATACCATTTCTCTCTCTTTGTGTCTCTGTTACACTTTTCCCACTGCTTGTCGTATCTACCTACTTCCTGTCAATAAACTTGCTCGCTGCCCTGTTTTACCTCTTGTCTTTTTGTATGCTGTTCCTTTCTCGCCTGTGGCAACTTTCTGAATTTCACAAGCAACATGGCATTATCATGCCATAATGCAGTGTTGCTCTTGTACCACCTGACACATTGAACCAATTGTGTTGCTTACTTCAGATGTTCTTAGTTTTGCCATGTTACAAAAGTTATCAGGTGTATACCTTTTTAATTGAATTGCCTTTTCACTGTATGATCCCTTATCACCGGCCCCACAGGCATCATCTTGAAACAAGTTGTTACCAGCTGAGTATGATTTTCCTGATAAAACTTTGAAAATAAATTAGTGAATATGCAAAACAGCTTCAGAGCAGTCTTGTTACTGCTGTCCATGATGAGTTCATGCTCTGTCTTGCACTGTCCCAGATAGTACAATTAGTTGCCAAACATATCCAGTGACATAACCTAAGCACATGTGTCTTTAGCATTATTTTGCAACAATGTTGCTGATATACAAGTTATTTTTAAAGAGTGTTGAATGTGTAGCAAGTGTAATGGAAAACCATGAGTTGTAGATAATAAAGAACTATGTTTCTGACATTTATATGATCTAAGTTCATAGGTTTCATAGGTAGTATCAGAGCAGAGAAGACATTAGTCTGTAATGCTAGCCATTACTCTAGTTGTAATAACCCACAATGTTCTCTGCTACACAATATTTGCCCAGCTCCCTTTTAAACCCAAGCATGTTATTACTTGCAACAACCTCCTCAGGCAAGCTATTCCAAACCGGTATTACCCTCACACTAAACCAATGCTTCCTTTTTATCACTTTGCAGTGTTGCCCCTTCAGCTGTAATGAGTGCGTCCTGCTGTTGTAATGCTGTTCCTTAAATGTTAGTCCCAGTCTTGCCATCAGTTCTGGGTCCTTAGTTGCCCTATATACCATATACAAATCAACTCTCAACCTCCTATACTCCAATGTGTACATCCCCAGGTCCTACAGTCTGCCATCATAACTCTTGTCCCTTATATCAGTAACCAATCTTGTTGCCCTTTTCTGGACCCTCGCCAGTCTCTTGATTTCAGTCTTAAACACAGGTGACCAGAACTGGGCACAGTACTCTAGATGTGGCCTCACCAAAGAGCTGTACAGCGGTACAATCATCTCCCTCTTTCTGCTTTTAATGTTTCTTGATGTTATTTAGTATGCCGCTAGAAGTCCTTATCATCTGGCTACAATGCTGGTTAAACTTTAGGTCATCTGTCACCCTAACGTCCAGATCTCTTTCATTGGTGACTTTACTTAACTTTTGCCCATTCAAAACATAGTCCCCCTTATTGTTAGTCTTACCAAAGTGCATGCCCACACACTAATTGGTATTAAAGGATAGTTTAGACTCCCTTGCCCAGTTTTCCATGGTAGCTAGGGCATCCTGTAATTTCTGCATATCCCGGATCTTATCAATGCTAGTGCCAATCCTGGTGTCATCTGCAGATTTGGAATCCCAAACTTCCCCTCCACCAGTTAGTGAGTGTATGTACACATTGAACAAGCACAGACCCAGCACTGATCCCTGTGGAATGCCACTATCTACATTCAGCCAGTCAGAATATGCTCCCTTTAAATAGGCCCTCTGTTTTCTATCTCTCAGCCATGCATGAACCCAGAGAGTAATATACCCAGGGATTTTGTGTTCTATTAGGGCGTCTATTAATTCCCCATGGGGGACTTTATTGAATGCTTTTGAGAAGTCAAAGAATATGACATCAACTGCCTTGCACTCATCCAGTGCCCTACTTACATGCTCGCAAAAATTCCGGCAGATTTGTTTGGCATGATAAACCCTTCTTAAAACCATGCTGTGCATAGTCACGGTCCCCAGCCAGATTCATAGACTCCACTATTTGGTCTTTAATGATGGCCTCCAAAACTTTCCCCAAGACAGTGGTCAAACTTATGGACCTATAATTACCTACCTCCTGCCTTGACCTCTTTTTGTGAATTGTATGATGTTTGCCCTATACCAGACCTCTGCCACCTCCCCTCTATCCAATGATGTTTGGAAAATTGCCATCACTGGCTTAGCCAATACTTCAGCCAGCTCCTTAAGGACTCTAGGATGGATCCCTGTTGGGTCCCTGAGATTTACTGGGGTCCAAGTGTAACAATCTTTCTTTAACATCAATAATGTTTAGAGTGATAGTATTGCCAACATTGTTAAGATGATCCTTAGCCCCCCTTGATTTGTAATTAGAGAATCATTTGGTAACATAACAATGGAATAAGGCTTGCATACATGTTATTATCAACACATAACACACCAAGTACACAGCAGTCTTAGAAATGTTAATGAAGCAACTGTATAACAGTTATGGTACACTCTTTCTGATAAAATAAATATGAACATCAGCCAGTTTATCCAAGTCTAATAACTGTATGAATAACAAATCTTTTAAGGAGCATCTTAAGACCCTGTTAGAACATGTTGCAGAGAACGAACAGACAGCTGCTTCAATTGGAAGAATAACAGTGTCACATAAAAATGTTAAAAGTCTGTGCCCAGCAAATATTCTTAGTTCCAAAAAAAGAAGAAAAAGCAGTCATGTTCATGGCTCACAGATGATGTCTGTAACCTTTTTTAAATATAAAAAAGACCATTACTGGTACATAACTCAGTTATATTTTTGTATTGTTTTTCTTGTATATCTAAAGTTGATAATGCAAGGATTTTGCTGATAGCCTCTAAACAATGGAACGTAAGCACAACACATAAAGTAACATAGATGCATCACTCTTTAGCTTTATTATTCCTCATATTTATGGATACATACAAGGTAATTTGGATATTAAATATCACATCTCATGTTTTGAGCTGAGTATGAAAATTTTAACAAAGTTTATTTTGTATTTTGAAAATTTAAGAAACAACCACTAGTATATACTCTTCACGCTTCAGTCAGTTGTATATGTAAGCCCAGATATTCAAAAGGGTTGCGCATGGCTCGACAGTGTTGCACCATGCACAACCCACAGATGCACCCCAGAGTCATATTCTAAAGGAAAAAGTGTGCCGCACAAATCTCGTCATGAAACACATCAATGTGTATGCAGGCACAGGTGGGGCGTGCTCATGTCAACCTGCACAGTCCAATATTCAGCCCAGGATGTGCAGAGTCATGCATGTGCAACCCTACCTGTGCCTGCACAAAGTTAAGCCAAAAAAAAGGAACATGTGATGGCCACCCACAGGTGAGCTGCCGCATTGTAGGACACAACATGGCAGCTGCCACCTGTGGGTGGCCACCTGAGTTCCTGCCGCACCTGGCAGTGCCTCCCATGTCCCATCACGGGCATACCTGGAGCAAAATCCCCCCGTCCAATATCCCTGGTGGTTCAGTGGACTGATCGCCGCCCGATCATGGGCATCAATATAGTCCCCCACGTCCAATATCCCTGGTAGTCCAGTGGACCAATCACTGCCCGATCATGGGCATCGGTATAGTCTCCCCCATGTCCAATATCCCTGGTGGTCCAGTGGACTGATCGCCACCTGATCGCTGGCATCTGTAACACATAACAGACCCCATACTACCCTGGTGGTCTAGTGTACCCCACTCCTCACCTGCCCATTGACCCCATCACCCCGCTTCCCCATCAGTTGGTGGGTGGCAGCACCCAACCTGCCTGCTGCCCGGCCACCCACCGACTGACAGCTCAGTAGGGCTGCACGCCCATTGGTTCACAGCATGAGCCAATGGGCGTGCAGACCATACCGTACTACTCAGTCCAGATATGTGAATGATGGGTGGGGAGGGGGGTACACTAGTCCACCAGGGTAGTAGGGGTCTGTTATGTGTTACAGATGCCTGCGATCAGGCAGCGATCGGTACACTGGACCACCAGGGATATTGAATGTGGGGGGGGACTATACCGATACCCGCGATCGGGCACATAGAGGTCCACTGGACTACCAGGGATATTTGACAGGGTTTTTTTTATTTACATGAATGCCCGCGATTGGGCAGCAGGGGACGTCGGTCCCCAACGGCTGCTGCCTGGCAGGGTGCCAGGTGCAAGTTGTCAGGGATCAGTGCACCTGCATGCTAATGGCATGCAAATGGGGCCATAATGAAATGCAAATGGACCACTGTACACCTTGCATAAATTATGGCCCCATTTCCATGTCCGCTCGCCCAGGTGCTGTGCATGGCGCCAATGGCACTTGTGCTAGCGCATCTCCATGCTCCACTCTGGCCACTTCGCTGGTGCAGTGCCACTCGCCATGCACAGTGGGGTGGCCAAGTGCGATATTCAAAGCTGCTGCACCAGCACAACTCAGACGAATATACGCCCAGGCCACACCCCTGTGCAACAAAGTTGAACTGCGCCGAGGCTTGCCCCACAGCCTGGCGCAGTTTGAATATCCGGGCCGTAATCTATATCCACCATCCACACCAGGGTGAAACAGAAATAAGCAAAATATTTAATAGCCATCATTTGACAGTGCAAAAAATAAAAATGAAATAGTAATCATTAATAAGCATTTAAATATGCTGTTAAAGTACTATTCTAATATATGGATAAGTAAAATAATACTGTCAAAAGTCATACAAAAAAAACCTGTAATACACTACTCCCATTCCCATAATAGTACTCTTCCTCAAGTGATAATACCATTGCTTCTTGTTGATAATACCATTGTTCACTGCTCATAATACTATTGTTTCAGTTCTGAACAATAGTATTATCACACAAATCCCACAGCGCATGTGCCAGTCTGCCTGCCACACAAATGCGGTTGCCATGGTGCCACGTTCCATCATGTGCACCCAATGTGATAGTGTGCAATCCAATTGGCAGATTTCATCTGTAGGCAGGCAAAACAACTTAAAAAACATGGCAGATGTTTACTCTCACTTAGCAAGAAGAATTCAGGTTGCGGCCAGTTCATTTCTTTGTTTTTTTTTCTTCATCAAATGTACAGTGGATTACCTGCCGAACAATGAAAAGAAGTAAAAGATAGGATTGCCTACCAAATTAAAATGAAAAACTATCAGCAGAAAAGAAGGTGGAGCAAGACTTCAGTACTGAGGGTGGGCAGGCGAGCAATGCGGCAGGCGGCCAACCCGTTTCACAGAATTTAAAAAGGCCACACATTTTCAGAATCGGATCCATACGTTACAAAATATAACAAATAAATGACTATGTATTGCAAGGCAGTCAGACCATCTCAAGGTTTTGGGGACTTTGGGAACCACCTGTTGATGGTCTTACTGCCTTGTAATACATAGTCATCTATCTATTATTCTATTTATAGACTACAATTTAAGTAAACTTTTTAATAAACAAATAATGAAACATATGAGTACCATAACATGCAGTTGTTAACTGTTAATATAATAACGTCTTATAAGTATTCAGTTACTATATAATTACTATATACATTAGTTACAGTGTGCAACTGATGTAAGCAGAAGAGAACATATGTCATTTATTTTATACAATTTTAATAGCTACAGTACATCAGGTCGTTGACTAAACACAATAAGTCTGATAGAGTTTTATTAACTGTGATGTGTTTTTACCTATCCCTTGTGCAAATCTATGCATATTTTGTAAATCAATAATGGAAGAGTTATGCAGTTTATTTTCTTACAGACAGTATTACCCTTCAGAATTGGGTTCTGCACTTTACATATGAAAATGTACTGTAATTCCTTCTTCACTTCTTATGCTTGCACCCTCCTTCCCCCTTCCATCCATCCCCACCCCCTTCTCTTTCTCTCCTACCACTCCTGCTGCATCACTAAAGGCCCTCTTAGATCTGAAGCCCCACAAGGGTGTGAAACTTGTTGGTCTTGGCCCCAAACCCCTGCATCTCTCGACCCATGCCATTGAATTCCCTATTACCTACTGTACCTTTTCTATCCATCCTTCTTCCTAATTTCTGTCCTTGATGCTTGGAAACAGGCTACAGTCATTCCCCTCCTCAAAGGGGGTGATTCCACTTCTCCTGGCAACCACTGTCCTATCTTCCTCTTCCCCACCCAGGCTAAGCTTCAAGAAAAACCTTGTTCTCTCCCAACTCTCTCCCTTCCTTAACTCATCTCTTTTATCACTTTTTACCAGCCATGCAAATGTGAGGGTACTGAACTTTAGGAGGGCTGACTTTGGCAAAATGGGAGAGTGCCTCAGAAAAGCACTACCAAACAGGCAAGAAGGAGGGGTGGATGAACAGTGGGAAAACATCAAAACTGCCATTACTGAGGCAACAAATCTTTGTGTGATGCAAATAAAAAAATCAAAACAAAGGAAAAAAAACACTATGGTTCTCAAATGAGGTGGTGGTGGGGAAGGTTAGGGAGAAAAAGATACCATTCAGGAAGTATAAGGAAACATAGAAGGAGAAGGACAGAGAACTGTACCAGTTAAAGCAGAAGGACATGGGGAAAGCAGTCAGAATAGCAAAGGCCCAAACTGAGGAAAAGATGGCCAGCTCGGTTAAGAAGGGGGATAAAACCTTTTATAGGTACTGCACATTAGGGAGCAAAGAAAGACCAAGGGGGCGGGGTAGTGAGAGAAGAGGACAGAAGAGGAAGGATCCAGATTCATTTCAGTGCAGTGCAGTAACTGCACATTGCTGTTTTTGTTTTAAACTTAGATTTGTGGGCTTTTAGTGGTACTGTTATTTCTTTGCTGTCTTTACTTAGAATTGTTTTTGGGCTGTTGAAAATTTAAAACCTAGTTTGGTGTGCTTGTAGTGGTGTTGTTTTCCTTTGCTGTCTGTATTTGCTGCAAATTTTTGCCCACCCTTCCTTAAATCTGATTGACAGGACCCAAGCACAGGGAATAGCAGGGTGTATGGAGTAGGAGGGGAATAATGGGGAAGAAGCCTGTCCTCGGCACAACACGTGTTTTAACTCAATTTTTTTTGTTTTGTTTTCTTTCTTTAAAAAAGTATCTGAGGATCAGTGGCAGGATTTTCAGGACAGTAAATTAATAAAGAGGGAACGATAAGGAGAGCTTCAGTAACAGACAAGTACTGGAATAGCAGTATAAGTGCATTATAATGTGGGGAGTGGTGCAATGTAGTGGATGCGGGTCAGCCGTATTCAGGCAGACCTTCTGGACATTGAGGTGTTGCCCTATCTGCAGGCATCTCTCTGGACTGTGGGATGAGGTAGCTAGACTCAGAACAGAAGTAAACTGGGTTAGGAGTACCTTCACCCCTATCCAGAGACCACCCAGTACAAGGCCACTGCCTCAAAGGATGCCAAGAATGAGGAGCACTTGGATGACAGTGCACTCGGGGAGGATTAGGGCAGTCAGGCAGAAGCACATCCCAAATCCTATTCAACTCCAGAACTCATATGCCACACTGACAAACAGGGACAACCAAACAGAGGTACCCAGAGAAGTGGAAGGGAAGGATGTGGAGGTCAACCAAGGAGGTGACCTCAGTGGGGAAAGCAGTGGACTCCAGAGGAGGAGGAGGAAGCAAATCCTGGTGGGGGACTCTATTATAAGAGGGATTCAGCTAGGAACACAGGAGGGGGAGGACAGGAAGGTGAGGTGTCAACCAGGTGCCATGGCATGGAGAGATGGGAGGAAGATCTTGGGGATTACCAGTAAGGCAAGACAAGAGGGTGAGCTGGATCTCATTACTCACCTAGGTACTAATGACATGGCAAACAAGGAGCCTTAGAAAGTTCAGGAAGAGTTTGGGAAACTGGAGAGGGATCTGAGAAAGTAGCTACTTCTGTCACCTTCTTGGAAATACTACCTATGAGAGGCATGGGCGAGCATAGGGGCATACCCACCAGGAACTTTAACTCATGGTTGAAGAATGGGTGCTGTGAGGAAGGGTTTGGATTCATTGATAACTAGAGACCCACCTGGAGGGATGGGATCTTGTTCAAGCCTGATGGCCTGCATCTGTCTTGGAGGGAAATCCAAGCACTCATTGATAAGTTTAAATGCTACATGGAAAGCATTTAAACTAGCCAAGGGAGGTGGTAGGCCAGCAAGGAGGGTACCTAATTGCTCCCACACAGCTAGCAGTGGAATCAGTGAACAGGAGGAGTGGATATCACCACAAAGCAGTGTGCAAAAGATGGAGATAAGGACCAAGGAGTTGAATGTCAGAAAGGGGGCAAAATTCAACAGAAGGGCAGACAGCAGGGAGAACCAGGAATAAAGAACAACCAGGGAGGGGGCTGGAGTAGAACAGCTAAACAGTCCAGGGAGTTCACATCATGGAAAGCCATGTGTGCCAATGCCAGAAGCCTTAGCAACAAGTTGAAGGATCTGGAGGCTGCCATGGTGGAGTCGGACCTGGACATTGGGCCATCACAGAGACCTGGTGTAATGATAACCACGACTGGGAGATGACCATACCCAGCTGCAACATATTCAGAATAGACTGGGCAGACAGGAAGGGAGGAATAGTGGCATTTTATGTGAAAGATGGCATAAAGACCACAGAGATACAAGAGGAACAACATGGGGGAGAGATACTGTGGGTTAAGCTGGAATGGAAAATAGGGTCAACAATTTGCACAGGAGTGGATTACAGACCACCAGCCCAGGAGAAAGAAACAGATACGGAGCTGATGCTAGCCATCCAAAGGATGGCAGATAAGGGTAAGGTGGTGTTGGTTGGAGACTTCAATATTCTAGATATGGACTGGAGCATCCCTGCAGCAGCATGAACCAGGAGCAGATTTATCCTGGATTCCCTTGAAGGTGCCTTCCTCAAGCAACTGGTCATGGAACCAACTCAGCAGAAGACAATACTGGACCTTGTGCTCACAAATGTGGAATGTGTGATGGGGGTAACATTGGGAGAGCACCTGGGGAACAGTGAACACCAGTCACTTTATTTTGAAATCACAGAAGGAGCAGAACCAAATCACACAAAATAGTATCCTGGATTTTAGGGGGGCATACTTTGGAAAAATGGGGAGATGCTTGAAAGAGGCATTTATGGGAATGGGAAGGGAAATCAGGGGTTGAAGAACCATGGGCAATATTTAAAATAGGGATTACAAGAGCAGCAGAATTATGCATTAAGCAGGTTAGCAAGGGGAAAGGAAGAGAAGGCCATTATGGTTTTCTAAGGAGGTAGCGGTGAAAGTGAAAGCCAAAAAGATCACATTCAGGCAATACAAAAAGATGCAGGCGAAGGGATAGGGAGAAGTACCAGGAGAAGCAAAGGAGGCAACAGAGGTCAGTAAGGAAGCCAAAGCTCAGACAGAAGACACATCGCAAAATCATTCGGTAGCGGGGACTAAACCTTTTACAGGTACGTAAGGGAAAAAAAAGGCAAAGGGAGGGATAGTGAGACTGAAGGGGGAGGATGGGGGCTGCATAGAGAATGACAACAGTAAAGCTGAAATACTGAACAAATATTTCTGCTCAGTCTTTACTGAGGAAGAGGAGGGTAATAGGTCTGAAGGGAGTACAGGTGGTGGAGATGGAGCAGAAATGAACACAAGTCCCTTTACACAGTCAAGGGTCCTAAAAGAACTGGAAGGAATAAGAGTCAATAAAGCAATGGGGCCAGATGGGGTGCACCCCAGGGTCCTAAAGGAACTAAGGAGTGGTGGCTGAACCTCTGGCAATTCTGTTTAGCCAATCAATGGAAACAGGGGAGGTACCCAAAGACTGGAGGACAGCAGATGTAGTCCCTATATACAAAAGTGGGAACAAAGAGGAAGAGGGGAACTACAGACCAGTCAGCCTGACCTCGGTAATGGGGAAGATCATGTAAGCACTACTGAAGGAGAGGTTGGTGGAACATCTGGTTGCCAATGGTCTACAGGACCCAAGGCAGCATGATTTCACCAGGGGGAGGTCATGCCAGATCAACCTCATTGAATTTTTTGACTGGGTGACAAGGGAGTTGGATCAGAGAAGGGCAGTGGACATGGCTATCTGGACTTCAGCAAGGCCTTTGGCACTGTGCCACATAGAAAGCTATTAAACAAACTGGGGAATATGGGAGTGGGCAGGACAGTAGTGTAGTGGGTAGGCAATTGGCAGGGTGGCAGGACACAAAAGGTGACTGTATATCAGATAAACACATTTTATTACTGAGCTGTGTGTGAACTGAGGCGACTAAAATTACATTTTAAAGTGATTGCTTGTGTTTGTCCACTTTATGTTTGTACGAGTGTTTGAGCCCTGCTGACGTACTACTCAGGAAGCAGGAAGAGGGAGTGTAGTTCTCTTACTTTGCTTTAAGAACTACACTTCGCCCAGGGAGCTGCTCTTTTCTTATTTTGGGGACATTATGCACTTGTTCACTACACCAACTCACGCATGAGTGGAATTCGTGGAGTTTGATAAAGGCATTTAATATTTTTATTTTGAGGGGATCGTTGACCTTCTGTGAACACTTCCAGGTCACTATATTCTTATATTTTCCCTTACTTAGTGAGCAGGGTGAGTTTGGGAGCAGGGTGTGCATGATTCTGTGTGCAAAGACGTGTGCTAAGACACGCGCGTTTAGTGCGTGTTAAGCGTGTTAGGCGGTGTTAGGCGGTAAGGTCTATATCTGTGTATCTGTAGTACTTATGAGTACTTAACATCTTGTGGCATGTTTTGACTTTGTCTACATATTGTAATGGCTTCCCCATTAAATACAATCAGTAATATTAATGTGACTATTACTACTACAACAGGAGATACAGGCATACAATGCACATCTTGCCATATGTTTAGCCTGTCGGGCTATTATTGCTGACAATCTTCCTTATCAATGTACAAAATGTACTGATAATATAGTATTGCAATGCAAAAACAGTTTGTACTATAAGAGGATTTTAGTGTTGGAATCTAATAGTAATACTGAACACTTATTGGTTCAATCTGTGTTATGTGCAACTGATACCCCAGTAAATGAGATGCCATCCACTTTGACTGCTAGCTCAATGTCAGATATAATACTAACTAAAGACAGTAACTATACCATTTTGAGCAACTTGCTCACCATTCCAGCTGATGTTTCAAAAAAAAGAGCAAGAGAAGAAGAGTACAGTACATGTAATAGTTTGGAAGACACTAATTGGTATAATATACAAGGGTCTAAAGTAACAAAAAAAAAAGAAGGCATAAGGCAGAGCATTTCACTATTCCTTTACATAATAGATTTGATCCCTTGTCTACTGCTTCTACCAATTCTAATTGTATTTCTTTTGATCCCCCAAATGAAGATTTTAATCCCACGGACATATCTCAAGCTAATACGCCACGTATTTCCGGCCTATCGTCTAACCTTATGCCTAATCCTCCCTTGATAGATTTTGCTATTGTGCAAACTGAGAAAGAAGCTCCTACTATGCATGTACCAATTGTGATGTTTTAAACACTAGACAGTTATATGTTTTGGGTGACTCTTTAGTTAGAAAACTGGATAGAGCCTTATGTGAGCCGGACAAATATAATAGAACTTGTTCAAGCTTTGGCGGTGCTAAAATTTTGGATCTAACTCTTATGGTTGATAACATCATTGGTTTTCATGATATTAATCCTTTGTGTATTATCCATGTTGGTGCCAACAACATTTATAGTGATTCCATTCAAAACATCAAACAAGCCTATGTTTCAATGACTAATAAATTGATTGACCGGGGGTGTGATATAATCTTTTCTGAGATCCTACCTATTCTGCAGTATTCCGGGTATCTTAATAATAAGATTAAAATTATTAATAACTAGCTTTGGCTTTGGTGTTTATGCCAAAATTTACAGTGTATGACCCACTGGGAAGATTACATTGATAGATCTAAGCTTATTGTGCTGATGGGTTGCTTTTTAGCAAATTAGGGAATGCTCTGTTGAGTAAACAATTTCAGCTATCTATTTACTCAAATTTAAACTAGTATCTGGGGGGAGGGGGGAATTTAAAGCATCTATACCTTCTTCATTTGTGAATAATGTGTCCTGTAAATATATGCAATTTCTTAGTTTCAATGCTAGGAGTTTGACACACACATTTGATGAGTTATTTGCTGTAATCTCGAATAAGGATTTAGATATTGTTACAGTATGTGAAACATGGGGTTATTGTGATTCCCCTTGGACCAAGCAACTTCCAGGATATACTTCATATTATCTGAATCGAAGTAATAAGAAGGGGGAGGTGTTGCCACATTTATTAACAAAAAAATTTACTCACTCAATATATCAAGCCTTATAAAAACTCATGGTCTTCCAACTGAGTTCTGTGGCTTAAAATTTTCTTATCCAAAGGGGATTTCATCATCCTTGGGACATGTTATATTCCCATCTTCTACTAGTTTAATTGTGGATGCTATTCTTTCTGAATTTGAAACAGCTACTGTAATGGGTAATGTTCTTATCACTGGTGATTTCAATCTCCCAGATATAAATTGGCAAACTTTTACAGCATCTAGTAGTGTTAGTAATAAATTTATGTCCACCTGTTTGGTACTGGATTTACATCAATGGATAAATAAAGCAACATGAGGTGATAACATATTGGACCTGGTTCTTAGTAGTTCTGCCCTAGATATCAGAGATGTGCATATTCTACACGTATTGGTAATAGAGACCATAATTCTATCTTTTTCAATTTAGAGAGACACATTGTCTTTAATAATAATTCCTTGATAATGTATCTATATAACAAAGCCGATTGTTACAGTATAAATCTTCATTTAAAAAAAGTAAACTGGCTTTCATTATTTAAGGAAAAAAACCCACTTCAGAGTTGAATGCTTTTTAAATCCCTTATTTTGAATTTGTGGGATACTTACATTCCATCTAAAAATACAAATTCAAATGGGAAGCAGTCTCCTAAATGGTTGAATAAAAATATTAAACGTTTAATAAATATAAAAAACAAAAAACATCGATATTATTTAAAAAATAGGTCAGTTTCAAATTGGGATTCCTATTTGAAATCAAGTATAAAATTTAAATCTGCTATCCGTGGGGTGAAATCAAAATGGGAATTAACATTGGCATCTTCAGCAAGTAAGCCTAATTCAAAACAATTTTATTCTTAAATTAATTCACTCAGGAAAAGTCCTAGTGTGGTGGGGCCTCTTACTATAGATAATATACTTATCCATGACCCAAAAGCAATGGCGGATGTTTTTAATAAGGAATTTTGTAAAGTTTTCTCTGTACCTGTGGCACAATCACTGGATCATAATATTACAACATCAGATCCTCCTATCACATTTTCACCCGAGTCTATTATGAATAAATTACTCTCATTAAAAGGTAAATTCTGTCCAGGCCCAGATTATATAGCAGGGCATTTGCTTTATTTATTATCTGAACATATTGCCTTTCCACTCAAACTCTTATTTGACCTTTTTTCTACAACATAATTTTATCCCTGGTGAATGGAAAGAGGCATTTGTGGTTCCTATACATAAGAAGGGATCCAAGCATCAATGGGAAAATTATCAGCCGATCAGCTTCACTTCTTCACTTTGTAAAGTATTGGAAAGCCTACTTAAGGATATTATGTCCCCATTAATTGATGCATCTGATCGGGAACACCATGGCTTCAAAAAGGGTAGAAGCTGCCTTACTAATTTATTCTGCTTTTATGAACACTTTAGTTCTTTTTTGGATGATCACATAGCCTGCGATATTGTCTTTATCGATTTTAGTAAAGCTTTTGACTCTGTGCCACACTGGACTCTTATTCATAAACTTTCCAGTCTTGGTATTAATAGCTACATAATGAAATGGATACATAATTGGCTTTCAGATAGAACTCAGAGGGTGATGATAAATGGGACTCTTTCTGATTCTGGCAGGGTACTAGGTGGTGTTCCTCAGGGTTCGTTCTTGGTCCCTACCTTTTTCAGGCTTTCATATTTGATTTAACTCATTCCTGTCTTTCCTATACTATTAAATATGCAGATGATGTGAAGATCGGAGGTTTAAGTTCCAATTATGATCAAATATCCTGTATTCAGCATGACCTAGATGTTATCAGTACTTGGGTTAAGAAATGGAGTATGAAGTTAAACTCTACAAAATGCAAAGTTATGCACTTGGGTTCTAACAATTTAAATTTTCAGTATATTTTGAATGAGTTACCACTGAGTACCACTGTCGATGAGAAAGATTTGGGCATAATTATATCTGACAATTTAACCTACTCTAAGCATTTGTATTCAGTCACTAATACATCTAATAAAATTATATAGTCTATTTTGTGTAATATCAGATCTTGCAAATGGGAGGTGATGCTACCTTTGTTCAGGTCCTACGTTCGACCCCATCTTGAATACACTTCACAATTGTGGTGTCCCTTTAAAAAATCAGAAAATTTTTCTCTCGAAAAGGTACAGCGTAAATATACTAACAAAATATCTGGACTTGAGTCGTTATCTTATGAATCTAGGTTGGATAGATTGAAATTAATGTCTTTCCCACTAGACGCATCAGAGGTGATCTTCTTCTTCTTCTATATGATATTATTCATGACCCTTTTATTATGACCGAATTAGGTTTTTCATTTAAAAAATCAATACACAATACTAGAGGTCACATCCTTCAGTTATCTGGTAAATCCTTCAAACATAATAATCGTAAGTATTTCTTTACTGTAAGAATTATTGGGCAGTGGAATCGACTCCCATCTGATGTAGCTACTAGTAATACTAAAAAGATTTTCAAACATTGCCTCAATACTTTAATCTTGTCTGGGTATGATTTATCATTTTATTCTTTGGCCTATAGGATCATTATGGGCCTCGACCTTCTGGCTCCTTCAGTCAACCTTAGTATGAAGCTAATATGGTAAATGGCTGTCACTCCACAAAGGGAAGAGTGAACAGTGGGGTACCACTGGGATAGGTGCTGGGACCGGTCCTATTCAACATCTTCATCAGTGACATTGCGTAGGACCTAAAAGACAGAATTTCCCTGTTTGCTGATGACACGAAGCTCTGTAACAAAGTGGACACTCCAGAGGATGTAGACAGAATGAGGAGCGACCTGCAGAAGCTTGAAGAATGGTCAAGGGTTTGGCAGTTAAAATTCAGTTCAAAGAAGTGCATGATAATGCATATGGGGCACAAAAACCCTAGAACAACATATCAGTTGGAGGATGAGGATATAGCATGCACCAAGCAGAATGGCAGACAACAGGGAGAACCAGGGGGTTATCATCTCTGATGACCTCAAGGTAGGGAAACAGTGCAACAAGTCAGCAGGTAAAGCAAATAGGATGCTGGGATGCATAGGCAGGGGCATCACCAGCAGGAAAAGGGAGGTCATAATTCCACTATACAAGACACTAGTGAGGCCCCAGCCCCACCTGGAGTACAGTGTACATTTCTGGAGATCTTTCCTATGTAAAGACATAGACAGGGTAGAGAAGGTTCAGAGAAGGGCAACAAAGATGGTGCAGGGATGGCATCACCAAGTCCTATGAAGACAGGCTGAAGGACCTAAATATGTACTCCATGGAGGAGAGGAGGGAGAGAGGGGATATGATAGAGACATACAAGTACCTTACAGTGAGGAACAGGGTGTAGGAATACACTATTTTCCAGTGAAAAAGATGTTCCAAGACTAGAGGGCATGAGATGAAGTTAGAGGGAGGGTGATTCAGAGGAAACGTGAGGAAGATTTTTTTCACAGAAAGGGTGGTGGACAAGTGATTCACCTTGCCAAAGGAAGTGGTGGGGGCTGAAACAATCATGGGATTTAAGAATGCATGGGATAGACATAAGTGAATTCTGGAGGTCAGTGGTAACTGGCAACAGACTTCTAGAAAAACATAAAGTGAACTTACAAGCTCAAATGGGCAGACTGGGTGGGCCATAGGCCCTTATCTGAAGACATTGTCTATGTATGTATCTGTATACTAATAAGAGGAGGGTGGGTGAGCAGAGAGTGACAGTGAAAAAGCAGGGATACTGATTGAATACTTCTGCTCAGTATTCACAAAAGAAAAGGAGAGGCGGTACCTAATCCAATCAATAGAAGCACTCTGAATAGGGGGGTCAATACCAGTCCATTCACAGAAGAAAGGGGTCTGAAAGAACTCCTAAAACTGAAGGTGGACAAAGCGATGGGACTTGATGGGATTCACCCCAGAATTCTAAAAGAACTAAGGGGAGAACTAGTGACATCACTGACTACCTTTTTAACAAATCATGGGAGGATGGTATGGTACCTGAGGAGTGGAGGAAGGCAGATGTGATTCTCCTTCACAAAAGTGGGAGCAAAGCAGCGGCAGAAAACTACAGAACTGTTAGTTTGATCTCAGTGGTAGGAACAATGGTGGAATTACTTCTGAAAGAAAGAATTGTTGAGTACCTCGAGGCCAGCAAGGCACAGGACCCAAGCCAGCATGGATTCACAGTGGGAAGGTCATGTCAGATGAATCCAATAGATAGACTTGGTAACCAAAGCAGTAGACCAGGGAGGGACTGTGTACATGGCCAACCTAGAGTTTAGCAAAGCATTTGACACAGTCCCACACAAAGGATTAACAAACAAGTTAGCCAGCCTGGGAGTGGGTCCCAGGGTGGTAGCCTGGGTAAAAAATTGGCTGGACAACAGGACACAGAGAGTAATTGTAAACAGAGTCGACTCTGAAGAAGGGGGTTACTAGTGGGGTACTGTAGGGTTCAGTACTGGGACAGGTCCTTTTTAATGTCTTTATTAGTGACATTGCAGAGGGACTGGAAGGAAAAATATGTCTCTTTGCAGACAACACAAAAATCTGCAACATGGTTGATACACAAGGGGGGTGGAAAGGATGAGAAGGGAGTTGGCAATGTTGGAGGAATGGTCAAACATATAGCAGCTTAAATTCAATGCAAAGAAGTGCAAAGTAAAGCACCTGGGAAACCAAAACAAAGGGGAAGAGTACACAATGTAGGGGGGATACTAACAACAACAAAAATGGAAAGGGACCTGGGAGTAGTCATATCAGATGAGATAAAGGTAAACAAGCAATGTGAGAAGGCAGTATGGAGGGCTGGGGGAATACTGGGATGTATAGAGAGAGGCATCACCAGTAGAAAACAGGAAGTAGTTATCCCTCTTTACAGACAGTAGGTGAGACCCCATCTGGAGTACTGCATGCAGTTCTGAAGACCCCATCTCCGCAAGGACATAGACAGGATGGAGGCAGTCCAGAGGAGGGAAACTAAAATGGTGCAGGGTCTGCACCAGAAGCCATACGAAGAGAGACTATAGGAGCTTAATATGTATACTCTCAAGGAAAGGAGGTAGAGGGGGAACAGGATAGAAATTTTCAAATACCTCAAGGGAATCAACAAAGTTCAAGAGGGTGGCATCTTTCAGAAAAAGAGATGTGCAAGAACAAGGGAAAAAAATTTGAAGATAGAGGGGGGATGGCTCAGGGGAAACGTGAGGAAGTATTTTTTCATGGAGATAGTGGTGGACACATGGAACGGCCTTCCTGAGAAGGTAGTGGGGTCAGAAACATTGGGGGAATTTAACAATGCATGGGACAGTCATAAGGCAATTCTGGAGGGGGAGTAGGAAGAAGTAGGCTGTTTATTAACTAGGATCTGCAACTTATCCTATAGGTAGAGAAATGGGAGACTGGTGGGGCCAAGTGGTCCTTAACTGCCTTGAAAGTCTATTTTCTATGTTTCTATGTCTTCCAGAAGTCCCACTCCACTGCCACCTCCCTTCTTTGGCTTACTGAAGCCATTTTTTTGTTTTTTGTTGTTGACTTTATTTATTCACTCTGGGGCTTCAGGCTTCCTTTGGGAGTACCCTCTCAGCTGCTGCCTCTCACTCCCAGCCTGAACCCCTGCTTCCCCCAGGTGCTCCCCCACCAGACAACTTGGGCAGATCCAACCCCCTGGATCACCCCCTTTTCTGACAATTAGAGTGACCTACCTCATCACTGTGTTGGCCATGGGAGTTCTGGGTGCACTGGGCCAGCAATGGGGATGTGGGCATGCAACTGGGGTCTCTGTCATCTCCCGGAGCTCCAGAGGGTTTTTCTAGCATGTTTCTCCCCTGCGGAGCATGGACGTGCACTGGTACCCATGGTGAGAAGCACCAACTCCTGCTGTTACTCCTCCCCCTCAGCTTCTGCATTGCCCTGTGAGTTCCGCCCAACCCCTGCCCAGCATCAGGATCTGCTCTGGAATGGCACAACCCCCAAGTCCCTCCCCAGGAAGGGAGAGCAGTCCTCTGGATGCTCCATCAATTCCTTCCCCTGCCAAACACCCGGTGGCCCGAGTCTATTCCTGAGCCTGGGTCGCTGGTGTGGTGAGAGGTGTGGCATCCAGCGCCTTAGCCCTCAGTGCCACTGGGCCGGCCTTACTGATGCCATTTTGTCTGGCATGGATCAAGGCCTGCTCACCTCTGCCATCTTAGTCTACTTGACCAGAGCCTTCAGAACTGTTTCCCACCCCTTTTCCTGGATAAGCTTAATTTCTTTATTTTTTTATTTGAAAATCAGTAACTGAGAGAGGCACACTGAGCCAAGGCTCATTTACAGGTGAGACTGCGGGGGAACAAGGGAGATCAGCAGTGCAATATAGAGTAATAAGTCAGATTGAATAATCACTATTAAATAAGCTGAAGCAAAAATAAATGCAAAAAATTAGAATTGTCTTCTGAATAAAATGCTGTCACATCTCAGACTGATATGCCCATCAAGTGCAATGGTAAAAGCAGCAGCAATACAAGGCACTAAAACATACTACTGGCAATATGCAAGAGGGACTAGCTTATTCATAATCTTGTGGAGGAGGGAGGAACTTAGGTAGTTAGGAGGTATAACAGAAAGCAGGTGACTGGGACCCAGCTGGGTGCCTGTCAAGGGTGGATGAACTACACTCAGGGAGGAATCAGGAGGAAGGGTAACAGGAGCAGATGTGGAAGGGTTGTAATTGGTGCTTAATGGACCCATGAATGTAGGAAAATTGGAGGGTGGAGAAGAGTTGGTTCCAGAGAGAGGAAAGTTGATAGGAGAAGACAGATGGCCCAGCGGAGGAGCGGAAGTGAGGAGGTGTGAAGGTGCAGTGATCTCTGAAATAGAGGGAGCAGGCAGTAGGGGGGCATTGCGAGAGGACATATAAGAGGGAAGGGAACCAAACCAGTATATGAAAATGAAGGCTTTTCAATGAACCTGGTGATGGGAGGGCAGAGGGAGGATGGATAGAAATAAATCGAGGGAGCAACGGTGGTTGCATGGAGGAGAGTTAGTGGCAAAACAGCAGAATAAGTTACAGAGGGTGTCCAGTCTGGCAATGGAAGTAGAGGGGGTGCTGTCATAGACCACATCTGCATAGCTGAAGACAAGCAACAGCATTTTAGTAGCAAGCTCCCTACAGACCTGCAGAGATAAGCAGTCTTTATTACAGTACAAGGCACGAAGCTTGAGCTGGAGTTTTGCATGAATGGCATCAATGTGGGCTGAAAAGTCAAGTTTGCTACCAAGCCACACACCAATGTACTTGAAGTACTGAACTGCTTGAAGGGGGGGGGGTGCTATCCACTGCAGTGAGCACTGGGGGCAGTGTGAGTCTGGCAAAATTCTGACTGGTACCAAATGCCATGGATACATTTTTTTTGTGTTGACCCTGAGTTGCTTGGATTGCAACCAGTGCAGAATGCAGTTAAGTCCTGCTGGAAAAGGCTTTCTACATCTGTGGATGGATCTGAGGTGAAGATGGCTGTGTGATCAACATACATGTGAATATACAAGTTGGCACAGGCAGAAGGGAGATCATTTAGGAAAATAAAGAAGAGGATGGGATCCTGGATGGAGCCTTGTGGGACCCAGCCTGAATGGGTAGTGGAGGTGAAAGAATGCCTCCAATTTGTGCAGATTGTTGATGACCTGTGGGTTAGGAATGGAACCAATCAACAGCAGAGCTGAGAGGCCAACAGAGCTCAACTTGCCCAGAAGGAGTGGGAAAGACACTGAAACAAAGGCTTTGGCCAGATTGATGAAAATGACAATCATTATGGGCCCCTGGTCTATCTCAGAAAAGATGGAATCAATGACATACAGCATGGAGGAAATTGTAGAGTTGTGCTTTTGCAAAGCAGGCTGGAAGGGTGAGAGTAAGCTGGATAATGAAAAGAAGTCAAGGAGCCTGGAGTGGACCAGTATTTCTTGCAGCTTAGAGGGGAGGGGAGGAAGGAGATGGGACAGAATTTGCCAGGGGAGGCTGGGTCACCCCCCTTGATGAAATAAAATAATTGTGATCACTTCCAGGACTGAGGAATGGTGCAAAGGGAGAAGGAATGGTAAAGCAGGTGAATAAGGGGTGTTGCAATGGCAGGAGCAGAGAGGTGGAGGAGCTTGGGGGTCCAGAATGCCAAGTGTTGGGGAGGAGATGGGGGAACTGGAGGGGAATCTTAATGCAGTGGAGCTTTTGGACTCCTCAGTCAGAGTCTGCTCCTACTTGAGGGCAGTTCTCAAAATGTCTGGATCTGAGAAATCATATACCCCTACTCCCTATCCACTTAGGCATCCCCAGAGGATCCATCCTTGGCACTATACTCCCCTACATTTTTCAGAATGACCTACCTGCTGCCTCCTCATCTGCATCCACCCATATCTATGCAAAAGATATTATACTGCTTGCTTCAGGCTTCTCTTCCCCAGACCAGCTCAGCTTCAACTGGTCTTTATTAACACCCATCACTGGTTTATGGCTAATCAGTGATCCCTCAATGCCAAAAATGGTCCCTATGGCCTTTAGGCAAAGGCTTACTATGCTCACCCCTTTTCTGTCCTTCAATATCCTTGATGGTGCAGTGATTGAGGTTGTCCCCTCATTTATGTATCTCAGGGTCTGGCTGAACTATCACCTTGATTTCTCAATCTATGCTGATGCCATATATCAGAAGCTTCACCCTACACTTGGTGCACTTTAGAGGAATAAAGGGGGTGTCTCGCTTTCTGTCTGATGAGAGATCATCTTGAAGATGATACTCTCTATCTTTGACTATGGTGACACCATATGCAGTGCTGCTCCCAAGTCCACCCTTGCCAGACCTGATCCTCTCTTTCTCTCCTTCTGCCACTTTGCTCTGGACAGTTGCTCCCCCTCTGCACTTTCCCTTGCTCACTGTATGCATCCCTTTACTTGCCTTCACCAGTGCAAGACAGCTTGCTCATTGTGTTTCCATTATCGCTAAGTACTGTCCTGGCTCCCTCCGCTCCTATCTAACTTCACTCCACACCTTGCATCTGGTACTTCTTTTGCCCTTCGCAACTCTGGGTTGAGCTTTCTTGCACTCTCCCTAATGAAATCCTCTGCTGGGCAAGCTGCCTTCCCCTTCCCTTTCCACTTCTCTAAACTTTGGGGTTCTCTCCTCTTGCCATCTGCTCCTCCCCTTCCTTCCACTCACTCAACTCTCTTCCCTGTGATGACTCTGCTCACTCCTCCAGATAACCCTGATACTTGACTGTGGAGTGCTGCCTGCCGCCCTCTTCCCTCTGTCCCCCATCACCCTGCACTGTTATCTGGCTGTCCATTATTGTACTGTAGTGTATTTTGCCTACATAGATTATTTGCCTTGGAACTAGTTGCCTAATAGTTGTACTTTTGTATTATTGTACTGTGTGCCTCATTGTCCTCCCTCTCCCCTCTCATCACAGAATGCATCTCTTTTTTTTGTGTGTGTGTGTGTACTCTATTTATTCACTACAGAACCAGTGCCCACACAACTCTGCCTATACTCCCAGTCTGGAACTCACACATCTATCTCCCTCTCAATCCAAGGCAGGTCCAGCCCCCCATATCACCCCGCAGGGGAGGGCACACCCACCCTTATCGGCCTGTCTGAGAATTAGAGGGATCTACCATGAGATTGGGATGCTCAGCAGGAGATCTCAACTTGACGGGTCTGATGGCAGGATGTGGGCAGGTCCCTGGGGCCTCCTTCTTCTCCACTGATCACCAGAGGGATTTTTTCCTGGATGGTTGCCCCTTGGAGTTCTGGATGTGCAATGATGTCCGATGGCATTGCTTGCCGACGTCCACTGTAACTCCACCCCTTGCAGCTGCATCACTGCTCATTCCCTTCACTGACCCTGACCACCATCAGAGACTGCCCAGGAGCAACGTGAACCCCGGAGCTCTCCCTCAGAAGGTAGAGCAGTCCAACGGATGCTCGATCCCTTCGCTCCCCTGCCAACCTCCGATGGCCCAAGCTCGTTCCCTAACCCAGGCTGCCAGCATGACATGAGGTGTGACGTCCAGCACCTCAACCCTCAGCACCACAAGTCCAGCCTGCAGGATGCATCGTGAAATGAACTGCTACCAGCTCAGTATGTCTTTATTGATAAAACTTTTGAAATAAAGTGGCTGAAACTGCTTAATTTTAATTTCTAATTCAATTGTTTTCATTATTTGCATTTTTACAATTGTATTTAGTATCATCTCATTGAAACATTTCAATTTGTGATTTTGTGAAGGGAGTTTAAAAACAATGAATGAATAAGTGACTCAAACATTAGATATATAGGAGTTTGTATTGTTATGACTGGGTATTACATTTAAAAGTACATTGCATTATTGAAGAATTACATTTTTTTCATTAATATGGAGTGTGTAAGATAATGTATGTTTTATACAGTAATATTCATTTTAAAATTAAAAGGAAAACCACATGTCAATATTGTTCATTTTTGCATATCCTACTTGTTTGTCACAGCTTATGAAGGCAAGAAGGAAGAGGAAAAGTGTGTAGTAAAAAGCTGCTCTGTACATACATTACTCTGGTAGTATAATGTCTGTCAACATATAAGTGCAGAATAAAGGTGTATTAAAAATAAAACTGAATGAATATCAGGCTGAATGAAGTCAATTTGTGTTATTTTAGAGTCGTCTGATACAGATACAAAGTGCTTATTAAATCAAAATTAGGAATTTGTATTCCATAAATGTATGTATCTGTGATTTTATGTTGTGAACCATGGGCCCCATATTCAAAAGTTGCTGGCCGCATTGCACCAGTGCATGTGCCACACATCTCAGATGCGCTGTTACAAAAAATGGTATATTCACAAAATGCCCCATGAAATGCAATCACACATGTCTGGCTGAATATAGCAAACATGTCTAGTCGCACAACAGAAGATGCGCAGTGCAGCAGGGCATATTTGAAAATGGGGAACTATGCACAATGCACAGGGACTGATGCACACAAAGTGCATGAAGCACAATTCACAGACACATGTGAGAATTGTGGGGCACAACACAGCAGCAGCCAAGGTGACAGGGGAAGCACAATGGCACCCCACAGAAGCCAAAAAGCCCCAAAGCAGGGCCAGTGAGTGCCCAGTGCAGTGCACCACAGGGATCTGGCCAACCAAGTGGAAGGCATTGCACACTGGCCATTGCTGACACAAACAGCCACAGATAAGGGACCACAGCACTGTTCATGACCAATGGGCAGGGCTGAAGACCAAAGCTGAGTGACAACACTGTAAACATGCCAGCGAGACAAGTGGCACAGTGTGCCACCAGCACATCACCACCATGGCACGAAGCAGGAGCATACACAGGCAGCCCACACTGACAGCTACATATGTCTGCCAGCAGTGCGGAACAGCCATATGGGCACACAAAGTTGCTAGCCATGACCAATGCCACCACTACAGAGGAGCACAGAGCTACCACAGGGAATCAGCAGGAAGGAATACATGGACAGCCATGCTACAAGATCCCATGTAACCTGTGCAGGGGAACACAGGTACAGACACAGTGTGGGCCACCCCCTGGGGAGCGAGAGAGTGCAGTGAATGAGGTAAAGGGCTGCACCCACCTGTGCACCAGTGGACACGTGGATGCATGGCACATGTGTCATACACCTGTCAACAATACCAGTGGAAGAAAACAAGACACATAGCCATGTCAAAATGGAATCAAATTTACTAAACGATAACATATGGTGAACAACAGCAGTGTAAACAGAATCAGCTTATATGTACAGGTAGAAAAACAACAACAACCATGAGCAACAATAGGTAAAAAACTATAGACATGTCTGTACAAGGGAAATGTGGGGAAAGAGTGAACAAGGAAGATGGGGCAGAACTGTTTACAAAGGAAGGGGACTGGGTGGGAGCATGGTGTGGCAAGAGCTATGGGGTATTCAACCAGCCACAGGGGCATGTTGGTGTGCCAGCCTAGGTCGAGGTACCCCCAAATGCAGCCGTATGGCAGACACAGTCTGCCCTACAGAGTAGACTGCCTGCTCAACAATCTCCAGCCTATTGTAAATCCCTCTCAGAAGCTCCTGGGTGCTCTGTCATCTCGCCATTCATCCCCGGGTCCTCCGTAAGCTGACACCTTTCTGTGGTGTTCTAACAGACAAATAAAACACAGCCTTAGTGCCAACAGTCCATCATGCCTAGACAGTAAGCCCTTCCCCCCTACCCGGCAATGATGGTGATGTGGAGACGTGCAGATGCAAGGTGCTGTGCACAGGCCTGCCACAGTGCCACATGCAACAGTGATAGCTGTTGTGCCATGGACATGTGTGCCACAAAGCACTCTACATGGGATGCAGGCATGGCAACAGATACTGGCAGTGCAGGACATGTGGATGCCATGGCATAGGGCATTGTGGATGTCTGCCACATGGCCGTGTGCCAGATGCACTGTGGCCCCTGCCGCAACACACCAGCCACACAGAGAGGCATGTGTGAGATGGCCACAGGTGGCTGACCCCTATTACAGGGTGCCAGAGGCAACACCATAGATGTCAGAGACTGTCCGCAGTGAGCCTCAGATGCAGGCAAAGATGGATGGCATGTGGCATGCACTCAGGTATGGACCTATCTACATCACCACACCCCAGGGCAACACACAGAAACATGCCTGCCTGGGCCCAGCCATGCAAATGGACATACAGGTGTGGGAATTGGCAATAGCATGCCAGCAGTCCACAGGTGTATGGCCCATAGTCATAGGGGGGCATGGCTGCACATGCACACTGGACATGCAGGGGACAGGGACACTACCCATGAGGCACAATGGTAGGTATGTGCATGGGTACGTACTGGAACACAGTCTCCAATGTGCTATGGAGACATGCCAGGCCCACAAATCACCCCCAATGGAACCGCATGATGCGACACATGGCAACACACATTCACAGACCACACAGGGTAGAGGGGCCCACATGCAAACAGGGTACATGCCCAGAACCTCGTCACATGGGTGCACCAGGTGGGTGGCACCCATCAATGGTCACAGCTGGCACACAAGGTCTGCAACAGGCTGTCACACACTGTAGATGGAGATGGGCAATGCAAGGCCACATGCTGTGCCAGTGGGCATAGCTGCAAGTCATGACAACACCCGGGGCCGGGCCGGTGGCGCTGAGGGTTGAGGACCTGGGCACCACACCTTGCACCACGCCGGCGACCCAGGTTCAGGAATGGACTCAGGTCATTAGGGGTCTGCAGGGCCAGAAGAGGATCGAGCATCTGAGGGTGGGCAGGTCGTGCCTCCTGCTGCATCTGCAGCTCCCAGTGGAGCCTGGGGGCAATGCATCCTATGAGAGTCTTGCCGAGGGGTATGGAGGTGGTGGTGGATGTCATGTGGGTGGGTGTGGGAGCACGCCCACTGCAGGCTAGATGTCATTACACATCCAAGCCTCTGGAAACAATGAAAAAGGACCCTGGCACACAGACAGGTGAAGGTGGTTCCAGTGGTAGGCCCCCATGCCCTCAACCGGGTCTGTCCCAGCTGGTCTCCATGTGTCTCCTCCACTCCCAGGCCACCCTTTTAGATTCTAGATAGAGTGCCTGAGGAGTTAAGGTGGTCCAACCTTGGGGGCTGAGAGCCAGAGGTGGGGTAGTCAGTGGCAGTGGAGGGGAACTCCAGAGAACAGAGACCAGACTGAGGAGGATCTCTAACTGGGCAGAACACGGTTGCACCAAGAGACCTCACTGGAGAGAGGTCTAAGGGGCCAGTGTAGGCACATAAATAGAGTTCACAAAAAAAAAAAGACAACACCCAGGGCTGTACTGGAGTACAGAGGGCACACATGAAACATTGTGAAAGGAGTCCACTGTGTACCACAATGCTGGATGGCCCAGTTGAACACACACACAGATCTATAAGGAACAAGATTGTGACACATTAACACTGTGCCAGCAGCATACATCTACCGCCAGGGCCTCACATACACAATAGGATGAGCAGTACAGGGAATGGGATAGCACACAGTCGCAGTGGCTATGTGTTGGCCAGGTACCCAAGGGTGGGGGAACACATAGATACAGCCGGGCAACATGGTGGGCCATCCCGCCAACACCCACACACTGCATACCAGGTGGCATTGGGAACACAGGCAGCCGCATGGGTAGTGACTGCAAGGAAAGCCAGCGGGTGTCACTCCCACAGCTGTGTGGCACACACTGATCACACAGTGACACAGTGACATGGGCAAGTATGAATGGGTGGCAGGCAACAGCCAAAGCTGAACACTGGACAATGACAAAACACAGCCAAGGACAGCCACGGGTGTGACACAAGGCCAGTGGTGTGTGGTGAGACACCACCATACACAGGTGTCTGGGGCCCTGTTGGCCTGCCTGTAATTCCTTATAGCCAGTGGTGGGGGACCACCTGCCTCATCATGCCCAGAGCTATATACTGTCCACACCCTGTTCACACAGTGTCCCACATACACACCTGTGGCATTGTCGCACTGTTTGGGTGGCGTCCCGGGCCATGGATGTGGTCATGGTGTCATGGGAGCACATAGGCATGATGAGTGCACCTGTGACTTACTGCTGTGGGTCTGTGCCAATGGTTTATCTCTGACCCATCCTATTTCACCACAACCACCTGTGTACATTCTTGGTATTGTTGCCCCTGCTGTGGAAATGTGTGCATGTGACCTGGGCACACCTGTCTGCATGTCACACCGCGGTGAACAGTTCACACTGCATCACCATGGAGTGCACCATTCTCCCACATCTCAAGTGCTTGTGTGCATGCCTGCAGTGTCATGGATGCCTACATTGCTCAACTTCAAGGTCCAAAATGTTCCTTCACAATGGTATCCCTGTGCCGCCATCCCCTCAGGGCCAGTCATGGGTCCCCTCAGTCAAACACTTTCTGCCACCCTTGTCCTGCAGCTCCTCGTCCTCTGCACTGTTGCCCTCAGGGGTCTGGACAACTATTGCATGGTCAATGGCCACGTTGTGTAGCATGCAATAGGCCAGCAATATGCCACAGACCCTGTCTGGGCAATACTATAGGGCACCACCAGACCTGTCCAGACATCTAAACTGCATCATTAGCATGTCGAACACATGCTCAGTGATGTTTCTTGTCACGATGTGTGCCTCATTATACCTCTTCTCTGCTTCAGACGTGGGTCCCAGTATGGGGGTGAGCAACCATGGTCAGAGGGGGTAGACACTGTCACCTGTATGGACAACACCCAGGGCTGTACTGGAGTACAGAGGGCACACATGAAACATTGTGAAAGGAGTCCACTGTGTACCACAATGCTGGATGGCCCAGTTGAACACACACACAGATCTATAAGGAACAAGATTGTGACACATTAACACTGTGCCAGCAGCATACATCTACCGCCAGGGCCTCACATACACAATAGGATGAGCAGTACAGGGAATGGGATAGCACACAGTCGCAGTGGCTATGTGTTGGCCAGGTACCCAAGGGTGGGGGAACACATAGATACAGCCGGGCAACATGGTGGGCCATCCCGCCAACACCCACACACTGCATACCAGGTGGCGTTGGGAACACAGGCAGCCGCATGGGTAGTGACTCCAAGGAAAGCCAGCGGGTGTCACTCCCACAGCTGTGTGGCACACACTGATCACACAGTGACACAGTGACATGGGCAAGTATGAATGGGTGGCAGGCAACAGCCAAAGCTGAACACTGGACAATGACAAAACACAGCCAAGGACAGCCACGGGTGTGACACAAGGCCAGTGGTGTGTGGTGAGACACCACCATACACAGTGTCTGACACAAGACCACAAGAGCTTCCCACCAACACCATGTGCATGCCACTGTACACACTGGGCTGGGATATGCCCTGCACGCAGGCCATGGCCATAAACACAACATGGCCAGCATTGGCAGAAGCTGAAACAGCACAGTTCCATACTGGACTTGTAATTTACCACAGTGGCACAGTAGAGTTGCACAGCACTGGTGCATTGTGTGACACACCGTACGCAAGGCTGACCGGGGAGATGTTGACCAATGGATGTCAACAGTGACATGCAAATGTATGTTTCACAGCGCAGCGGGGATTGTTGAGCAGTGCAGGGATACACACTTGCTAGTGATCACACAACAGGGGGATACGCAGAAGTTGGTGCAACAGATCCAATGTCCCTGTGGCATAATCTACATGGGTGGTAGAGGTAGCCTGTGACAATGTCCAGACATACTGGACATTGCAGGGTCCACTGGAGCTTTCAGCAGTGCATACCTGGCCGACAACATAACACTGCCACCACACGTGTGCATTACGTGCATCACATGAGCATGCACAGACCACAATGGGCACAGTAGATCCCCCATAACTCTACAGTACATACAACAACACATGCAGACTCACCTGATGCCCTGCGTGGTGACAGTCATGCCACTCTCAGATGTCTGGCCTGCCTCCCTCTGTCCTCCTCACACCTGTGGGCATCCCACTGCCCATGCCTGACCATCTCCCTGTATGCAATGGAAACACAATGACAAAGGCACCATCAGCATCATGCAGTAGCACAACTGTCACCCCCAATGCACCCATGATTAATGCAGGTATGTGAACAACAACCAAACACCCATGCGAGAATGCACATACCCCCACCTGTGGCTAGCGTACAGTGTACAACTGCAAAGGTGAGATATAGGGCTGTACTATCCCTCCCCATCACCAAGGTCCACACAGTACAGCAGCAGGAAATGGTCCATGTTGGATGTGGGTACACCATGAAGTCTCTGCGAAACCATGAGGTGAGGCCCCCAGATGTATGCTGTGAATGTCCAGACATGGCACGTGTACCATGGAACACGGCCCAGGGGACAGGCTCCATGGCTGGTAGCTGGCACAGGGATGTACCACCAGTGTGCATCACAGGCACCCTACATGAGTGATGGATACTGTATATGGTGTGTGTCCATGTGCAGCCTGAATTGGACACCCATGCCTGCACATTGGCACTCACACGTGGCACACACTGGACTGTGTGGCACTGCTATAGGTGGCCATGTTCCAACATTGTCGGCAGGTGTTGTCCACAGTGTCATGATCAGGGGCCCATACCACTGTGCACATGCACCCTAGTGGGGCTGGGCACAGACAGTGGCAGACACCGCATACCATACTGCACCACAGTGCACTGAATCTGGTGTCCACTATGGATGGCATACCACTGTCCACACTGGACAGCGTCTGTCACAGCCACACACCTGTCAGAGGGCAGTAACAAGAATGGCACACAGTCACATGGATAATTTACCTTGGCATGGTACTGTTCCCTGGTTTATCATAGCATGTGACCTGTCCATCCGTGCCCTGTCCCTCCTGCCCAGGTCCCTGTTTTTGTCACTGCACTCTTCCCCTGTCCAGGGGATGCCAGTCCACCTAGTGAGGTGAATGGCAATTACTGCCCAGACATGGGAGCTGGCCACATCCAGGGCCTCCTGTCCGAAGAGCTGGCCTTCCCTGGGGACCACCAGGTCCACCAGGTTGGTCAGCTCAGTCTCCTCCCATCTCTAGGAGTGTTGGTTGGTGGCTGATCTGTGCCTGGCACGTGCCATTGCTCTGATTGTTGCAGCTGTGCTATTCCCTTCTGCATGTTTTAGCAGGCCTTTGACCTGCACCCATTGAGAGACTGGGTACACATGGTCAGTCCTGCGCATCTGGCATGTGCGCCATTACAATGCGCGATAGGGCTACCATGGTGCATTACCGTATATGCGTGGTAGTGACTAGTTGCATGGGAAACAGAGGTTGTTCCCCTGCATCCACGCATGTGGGCAGCGCCCACAATACCATATTATGGAGGACGGCTGCCATCATAATGACAGCCTTCCATACCATGCACGTCACTGCCCATGTACCGTACACAGCCGCCGTGCACATGCATCATGCAGTCGCATCTGCATGATGCACCAACACTGATGTCAGTGATCTGTGCATACGCAATGTTGTGACATGTTGCAGCTATCGCGCATCCACACGTGGAGATTCACAATGTGTTTCCAAGGGGCACACAGAAATGCACAATGTGCAGAGGGATTCACTCAGTGCAACTTTGCAGTATTCAGTCAGGATAAGCAAATAGCCTCTTTGCACATTATGTGCCCAGTTCACACTTTTGCATCTCATTACTGGAATGTATTCAGCCAATTTGCATGCACTGTGCCATAAGATCAGCCCTGTACCACCCTTCTGCACAGGTGACTGAGAGGTACCGCAGCCCTGAAGGGAGGATGTTTGTTTTGTTACGTGTGTCTGTCCTGGAACTGTGTATGGCTTCACAGCACATGCCACTGGGGCTGTACCTAACCCCATCCCTGTCTGTTCATCCCACAAGCACCAGTATGGAGTCTGAGTCTGGCAGATAATGGCTGAAGGCCCTCATTGAGGTCTACATGTTGTGAGAGAACCTCCTGAGTCAGAAGACTGGGATCCAGTAGGAGCATGCACAGGGCTGGAGGGAGGTGGCAGAGGCTGTAAACACATGAGGGAAGTACAACCAAACACCACAGGAGGAATTAAGTGGATTAATGGTGCCTGTCACTGCTGCAAAGAACTACTGGCCCAGGCTCGTGCTTCCCGCCATGCTACCGGTGGGACACCATCTACAGTCCCTGCCATGACACTCAGCCATGTGGCTGTGGAGGAAGTAGCCAGTGGTGGATCCGATACTGGAGGTGGGCCATCACTGCACTGTGAGTATGCATGTCACAGGTCATGTACGGTCCTGCATGTGGTGTTGACAGTCTGTGCATGGCATGTCATTCATTGTAGGACTGTGTGGCCACAGAGCTGCAGACACTGTGTGGCTTTTCATGCCAGCGGTGTATATTGGCATCATCACTGTACACAGGTATTTACCACCTTATTGGGTACCTGTACCAGCCATTTTTCCTTCTGTACACAATCACATGCAAATGTGTGTCTGAGCAATACTGAAGGCCTCTGGGTGTTGTGACTATAGTGACCTCTATGGTGTATGGTGTGGAAATACGTACAGCATGAACAGAGGTTTGGGGACACACCTGATGACTGCTGTGTACTCGGCCAGGTCCTGCATTGGGGAGGAGGGGTGCAGGCTAAGGGGGGGCTGTTGTTGGGTGTATCTACCAATTGGGAGTATCTGGCTGCATGCCTGGTGTCTGGCAACCCTTCCATGCATCATAGTTTGTCTGCCATGTGTCCCACTCACATTGTCATGCCATGTGTATTACCACCTGCACACCTGTGACAAGCATGTGCACCTCACTGTGCCTGTTACTGTTCTGTTGCCATGGACATGCAGCCTAAAGCATGCTCTTACCTTTAGTTTTCACAGCACCATTACATCTTGGGATAGGTGCAGCTTCACTGGTATGGACAAACGGACAGCAGAGTGACATACTTGTGGCCACGGTATTGGCCAGTGTGGTGACCTCTGCAGTGGGCCCACTCACACAGGGGGTGGGAGACAGTGAGGATGCTGATGATGCCATCTCCCTGTTGGGGTGCTTGCAGTCTGACATGGCACAAGTTGGGGGCAGCATGGACAGGTCTTTTGAGGTGCGGCAGAGGGTAGTACCACACTGCAACAGGGTACTGGTGACCAGCAACAGCTTGACTGGGCACATGGTCAGGCAGCCCCAGCGCAAAGTGTGGATGCACACACCACATCCTCAGGTCCATATTGGCCAGCTGTGTGGTAGCCACTGGATGTGGCAGTTACAAAACAGGCCACAACCCCATGCTCGGTAGCATCCCCCTGTCCAATAACACATGTCCCGGGATGATGAACTGCCAGAATACACGAGATTACTGAGGGCCTCCATGGAGAGCCAGATGGCGCTCTGTGTAGCTGTGCAATTGTTGCAGGAACAGATACAGCTCCTTGATGAGTGGGCATCTGTCTGCCATGTGGAATTCATAGGGTCGATGAGCCTCCAACGTGCAGACATCATCACAGGCTTCACCAGTGTTGGGCAGGCCATACAGGAGGACTGTGCAGCTTTGGCTACCCTTGCTCACTGTAACACATGTGGCAGATTATGCAGCAACATCTGCACCACCACCCCAACACAGTGAGTTCGCATTGCCTTTGACACCCCATCCCCTGCCTTGCACCACCACCAACCCCTGGCTTAAATGTGCAGTTCTCAACACTCGCCTTGGCTCGTAGCCTTTTTGACCCCTTCAGGGGTGGAGCCTTCACCCCTTGTGGCATGGGGGAACACACCAGAGTCACCCGTACCCATCGTGTGGGGCTATTCACATGTCCATTGTGGCAACACGTGTGCACACAGGTGTCTGGGGCCCTGTTGGCCTGCCTGTAATTCCTTATAGCCAGTGGTGGGGGACCACCTGCCTCATCATGCCCAGAGCTATATACTGTCCACACCCTGTTCACACAGTGTCCCACATACACACCCCTGTGGCATTGTCGCACTGTTTGGGTGGCGTCCGGGCCATGGATGTGGGTCATGGTGTCATGGGAGCAGCATAGGCATGATGAGTGCACCTATGACTTACTGCTGTGGGTCTGTGCCAATGGTCTATCTCTGACCCATCCTATTTCACCACAACCACCTGTGTACATTCTTGGTATTGTTGCCCCTGCTGTGGAAATGTGTGCATGTGACCTGGGCACACCTGTCTGCATGTCACACCGCGGTGAACAGTTCACACTGCATCACCATGGAGTGCACCATTCTCCCACATCTCAAGTGCTTGTGTGCATGCCTGCAGTGTCATGGATGCCTACATTGCTCAACTTCAAGGTCCAAAATGTTCCTTCACAATGGTATCCCTGTGCCGCCATCCCCTCAGGGCCAGTCATGGGTCCCTCCAGTCAAACACTTTCTGCCCACCCTTGTCCTGCAGCTCCTCGTCCTCTGCACTGTTGCCCTCAGGGGTCTGGACAACTATTGCATGGTCAATGGCCACGTTGTGTAGCATGCAATAGGCCAGCAATATGCCACAGACCCTGTCTGGGCAATACTATAGGGCACCACCAGACCTGTCCAGACATCTAAACTGCATCATTAGCATGTCGAACACATGCTCAGTGATGTTTCTTGTCACGATGTGTGCCTCATTATACCTCTTCTCTGCTTCAGACGTGGGTCCCAGTATGGGGGTGAGCAACCATGGTCAGAGGGGGTAGACACTGTCACCTGTATGGAGGAAGTGGATATGCTAGTCTACAGTACACATCCATGGCAGTCTGCACCTCACCAAGCCCTGTGTCTGCTGGTTGCCCCCATCAGCAGTTTACACCAGACACGGTTTTCCTCTTACATATGCCCCTGCAGTGAGGAACTGAGTGAGGAGACAGGATGTGGCTGACTGGGTGATGCCAGTGGTGTCACTAACTGGTATCAGGAAAGTGCCCGTGGAGAACAAGCACAACACTGCTGTCACCTTTGTCTTCCCCATTGTGGCGTGACTTCTGTGTGTGGGTGTCTGCAGATCTTGTTCACTCTTAGTTCCTTCAGTCCTCTTAAGACACTCTCAAGCCCAATCTCTCCATTATATTCCTCCCCACCCTTAAGGAAACTCCCAACCATCCCCTATGGCATAGGCCCATCCTGTCCCCTAGTGAAGACCGAGCAGAGGTACTCATTTACTGCCTCCTCCTGATCCTCACCCCTTTTCGGTTCAACCTTCCCTCCCTCTTTATCCTTTATCTCCTCTTGATGATGGACCATTTCTGATCTGCATCAATCCCTGGTCTGAGCATGACCAGGTGCCCCTCTAGTATGTTTCCCATTTTATTGAAATCTGCCTTCCTGAAGTCCACAACTCTAGTTTTGGTCTTGGCTATTTCCTTCCCCGTGCTGATTTAAAACCACACTGTGTGGTGGTCGCTGCCTAGAAGGGGATCCATCACTTCTACCGCCTGGACCTGCTCCCTATCTGATAGGACTAGGTCTAGAATAGCCCCTTCCCTAGATGGCTCTGTAACTTCATGTGTCAGGAAACACTCAAGGATAGCATCCAGGAGGAGCTGCTCTCTTTGACAGGAGGTAGCTGGGGTGATGCAGTCTACTCCAGACAGATTGAAGTCTCCAGCTATTATAATGTTCCCCTTCCCTCCCACTGCCCCTGATCTGGTCTGCTAGCTCTGTTTCCAATTCTGTGCCCTATTAGGGTGGTCTGTACACCACCCCAACTGAATTCTTCCCCCACTGGATTTTTGTAACATTACCCATACTGCTTCTGCTCAGCTCTCCTCCCCCTCCTTCATGGTGCACAGTATCCCTTCCCTTACATACAGTGCAGCTCCACCTGCTTCCATTTTCCTCTGTCCATCCTTAGCAATTGATACCCTGGGATCTCAAGGTCCCAGTCCTGGTACTGGGTTACCATGTTTCTGTGATGGCATCAATGTCCACCTCCCCTTCTGCCATCACCGCCTGAAGGTCTGCTGCCTTCTTGGCCAGACTCCTAGCATTTAAGGATACTACCTCCAGCATGCCCCCTTTTCCTCTCTGATTCCTGCCTTACCTTGGTGTCCCTTCTCCTTCCCTGCCCCTTCTATCCCCTTTCCATACCACTCCCTTCTTTTTGAATCCCCACTGGGGGGGAGACCGTGAGGCCCCCCTCTATTGGTACTGAGTGTCTTGCCCTCTTCTGCACTCCCCCTTTCTTCAGTTTCAATTCAGTTCTTCTGTCAAGTATGTCTTAAATTTGTCTTTCAGGACCCATGTGCCTTCCCTGCTTAGGTATAGCCTGTCTGGTGCATATAGGAGTTCCAAAGGTGCAGTGTTCCAAACCAGAAAAAATGACAGACACAACTTGAAATCAACTCAGTTGTTGAAATTTAATGTCCACTTCTGTGAGAACCCTTGTTGATTTCAAGTTGTGTCTGTCATTTTTTGGAACTACTGAATTCTTGGGTTAGCCACCCTGCAGTAGCGTACCACTCTCATTCCTTGAGCGCAGGTACCTCACTTTTTTGAAACTTTCAATCTGGTGCATACAGGTCCTTGAATTCCCAGGTCCTGCCCCAACCTCCAACTAGCCAGTACTCATTTGCCTCGCAGCCCCCCTCCCCACCATGAGTTAAAATCTTCTATCCCTAGCTTTCTAACAATGCTGGCCCTTGGGACTGGCAGTACTTCCAAGAAAGCTACTGATTTTCCTACCCCCTTGCGGATCTCACCCAGCTCATTGAAGCGTTCCTGCACCACCTTCACCTCACATCCCACCAGATCATTGGTGCCCAAATGGACCACAATGTGAGGCTTCCCCTTTTACTGCCCCACACACTTGGGTATAATAGCACCCATCCTCCCTGCCATTATGCCTGTCATGCAATCCACCTTCCTGTTGCTTTTCCTTATCTGTTTATTTCACTATCTTTTTCCCTTCAGTACTGAGTCTCCCACAGTTACAACTCTCTTCCCCCCTTCTTGCCTCCTCCTCTTGTAATGCTCACCCTTTGGCCTCATCCTCCCCTGATTTCCTCTCTTTTGATCATCTCCCACTTCATCACTTCTTCCCTTATGCTCAGATTCCCCTTCCCCTTGCTTGCCCCCCCACTTTGTTTCTCCCTGGCCCAGCCCCCACTAGATTCCCCTTCTGTAGAAGCCTTTGCCTTGCCCTTTCTTCCCACCTCCCCATCCCCCTACCCTTATTTATCTTGTACCCCCAGATCACCTGCCCTCCTGTCTCTGGCTCCTTCCAGACCTTTGCTCCTCCCTTCTATCCTGTACCCCCATTACTATACTTGTTCTCTGGTCCCCTGCACCCTCAACTTCTTTCCCTCCCCTTGATCATCCATACTCTGCAAGATTGTGAACCTGTTTCTTGCCTGTTTCCCTTTGTTTGAAATGCCCACTGTTTCCATTTCCTGCTCCCCTATCCTTTCTTCTTGTCTTGTTTCTTTTCCCTCCTGCATCTACCCCTCATCACCTGCCATTTCCGGGAGATAAGTAACTTGTTGCTAAGTGTGCCTTCCTGGGGAAACATTTTAATAAATAAACAAATAAAAATGTCCCTCCCTTCATTCCCACCTGGTCCACATGGCACTTGTGATACTGGATTGTGCACACCCTCCTGGATTCTGCCCTAGATACATCTTCTGTGTGTCTGGCTGTGATATCCCCCTTCATATCTCCCACTGCTCATGTCCCTACCACCCCCCCCACCAAGTTCACATCTCAGCCTCGCTATTTCCTCCCTAAGTTGTCCAAGCTTCCTACAGACTAGACATCCTCCTGTATTCCACATTATACCCAGAAAGATGACTACTCCACACTTGTTACATCTGACCATTCTTTCAGACCCCACTGTGTCCTCCAACTACTGTCCCTGCCCCACCAGCCCTCCTCCATGTTATCCCTCAGTCCCCTCCACAGCTTCTTGCATGCCACATTCTCCCTTCTATCTATGCTGCCCTGGGTACCCTAGAGTCCCTCCTGATATTCATTCCTCCTTACTGTACTGCCCCAGCATGGCCTGCGAATGCCCTGCAGATGCCACATTCCTGCTTTATGGCACTCATGCTTTGGGGTCGCTCATGTGAGGGATCACTATAGGTGAAAGCAACTAACATTCCAGTACTACAACTATATGTTGGTCTAATGTACCATGTTGATTATGCAGCCTGCTAGGGTTCATGTAACAAAAATATGTTGCATCTTTATTGGCAGTTTATAGAATGCATTAAATATGTACGGTTCTTTTTATGTCAGATAGTATTCAGTTCACACACTTTTGCAGCACACACACACGTAGGTTGCTAGTGGTTACATTAAGGATTTTCAAATGTTTCTCCATTTGTGAAAATGTTTACAATTTGGTTTAACTCAGTTATGACGTGGATTGAATGCATGTGGTAAATGTTCTACAGAAAAAGGTTGCCAATCATTATTTATTTTGTTGATTGAAAATCATAATTTATATGTGTCTGGAATACCTTTGAGCACACATGCCCTTTTCAATGGTGTCCAAGTCATGTAGGTTACAACAATCAGAGCAATATGACAGCAACAAACAGTTTTTGTAAGTTACATTGTCAATTTGAGAGACAGCCAAACATGTGATAGAACTGCAATGTCTATAGGAACAAACTGGAAGAGTCAGGTTTGCAGAGGAAAATGAAGCAACATGTTTATTGTTACAGCAAAATTGTGGGATTATCGCAACACCTTAGCCAACTCTACTCACACTTACAGTGGAGTTTCTGGAAGTAGTGGGCAGAAGCTCGGGTCTTGAAGGAGAAGAGGGTGGGGGAGACACTGGGGAGGGCAGTGAGTTCTAGGCTATGACAGCTCTGTACAGAAATGTCAAGTGTCATTTTCCTCAAGGGCAGGAGCAATTTATTCTCTACCATAGACTGAGTAGCAGAGCTGTTGTTCACCAGTGAGAGGTAGCTATGAATGCCATGGGGCATTTGGAGAAACTGGGCCATTTTGCATAGGGTGGCTGCTTGGAGGATAATTCAGAGGTGTAAGAGAGGCCAGTTGGTGCTGATGTATAGGTCACTGTGGTGGGTGTCTGATTTTAAGATGAGAGCAAATCTGCACATTCAATTGAAGGATATGCAAATTATGTCAAGGATGGAGCTGTTGGCACTGGCATAGAATACTGCTCCGTGATCGATAACAGAGATGATAAGGCTGGAGACAAGTAGCTTTTTCTTTACCTCCATTGTAAGGTTTTGTCTGTTCCTGTAGAGGAGTCCATGTTGCTGGTGAATGTTCTTGATTAAGGAGTTCACATATGAGGAGAAAGACAGGGTAGGAGCCAGTTGGATACCAAGATAAAGACCTGAACTTGCTCAATAGGGTCTCCAGACAGGGTGCTGAGGTGTAACTCAGGATTTCCCCTTCAGGGCATGTTTTTTTTTTTTGGAGTCTATGACCAGCTCATTAACGGCAAATCATTCACAGACTGTTAAAGTCAGACTGTAGGTTTTTTGCATTTGTAGTCAGATCACTGTGCAAGGTGAGGATTACAGTGTCATTAACATATATAAATGTTTTGGAATGGATATATGCCTCAGGGACTTTGTTGAGAAAGATGCTGAACAGTAGAGGCCCGAGGACTGAACCTTGAAGGATACCTGTAGTCAGAGATTGAATCCTAGAGAACACATCACCAGACCTGGCCTTTTGGGTTCAGTTGGATAGGGAATCCAAGAACCAGGACCAGGCTACAGTTGACAGAGGTCATGATTTACCAAATCAAAGGCCTTGGAGAGGTCAAGGAAAGCAGTGCCGACAAAGTCTCTTTTGTCTAAGGCCTGGTGGAGTTCCTCTGTTAGTTCTATTAGGGCAGTGGTCGTGCTGCACTGTTTCCTGAAGTCATAGTGCTTAGCTGCTTAGAGATCATACACTGTGATATATTCCACAGGTTGATCACTTCTGTTTTCTCTAGGATCTTAGACAGCAGGGAGAGGATTGAGATGGGCCTGTACTTTGTGACATCAGTATTGTCTCAGACTTCAACACTGGAAGCATGTTGGCTGGCTTGCATATGGCAGGAAGGTATCTAAAGTGAAATGAGAGGTTTAAGATTTTTTTGGATGGAATGGGGTAGTTTAGCAAAAGCTATTTTTAACAGCTTCATGTCCACTACATTTGCATTGGGGTCAACTCTGGATTTAGAGGAGGATTTTAGTAAGTATTCTGTTTTTACTGTAGGCACATTCACCTTCTTGAAGTAGAATTTAGGCCTCTCAGGATGGGTTGGGTTGGTCATGGGGCCACAGAGTGGTCAGGGGAAGCATATAAGGGTTCGTTGGTCTGGCTTTTTGCCAACATAGGTAAAGAAGGCGTTGAATTAATCAGCAATGATTGATTGAGCCATTGGCTTTTAGGATGATCAGGGTAACATGATTTTTCCTGCTGGGACTTAATTGATATTTTCCGAAAATCTCCTGGGATAATTTCTGGCGTGTTGTAGGTGTGATTTGCAATAGTTGATTTTAATTTTCCTGATAGCCAGCTTGCAGTGGTTTCTGTTCTCCTTGTACTTCTGCAGGTGCTGGATTGAGAGGGAGTCTCTATACAGTGCCTAGTGTTTGTCCCTATCTGTGAAAAGGGATTTGGGTTTAGTAGTGATCTGGTTGGTACTACTTATGACATCTTTCCTTTTGCATCATGGGAGGTCCATAAGAAGAAGTCAAAGGCATTGTAGATATCAGGCTTATAACCCTGGAATTGCCAGTTGCTTTGGCTGAGGTAGATTTTGAAATCAGTAAGCCTGTCTTCCCTAATGCTGCTGGTCTACACAGATTTTGGCAAGGACTTCAGTCTCCTGGCAGACCAGGAGCAGATGACTGGAGAGTGGTCACTAATAAGATTGGAGAGCTCACCGCCTGGGAGATTCTGTTAGGGTGAGGTGCCAGGATTCAGTCAGTAATGGTTTCAGTTGATCTTTAGTAGTTGATTCTGGTTGGGGATCTGATGACTGGCTGAGGTAGAGGTCAGCCACCTTGCTTTTGTATTTTTTGGAGAGGGGGAGAGCCAATTTATCTTGAAGTCTCTGAGGATGAGTTTTTCATTGTATTGGTAGAGGCTGTTAACATGCTTAGTAAAAGAGTTGAATACGGGGTCAGCCATACTAGGGGGATGTAGACAGCCACCACAGTCAGGTTTTATCTTCCATTGCTGAACCTGATAATGGGAGCAAGGAACTCATAAGATGGATCATTATCCCTGGTGGGAAATAGGAAGGCTTGTAGGTGAACATTGATGTAGAGAAGACATCTGCTGCTATGCTTACAAGAACATTCTCTCCTTAGGAGGTTATGAAAGGGGAGGGAAATTAAATTGTCCAAAATATTACTTGTCAGCCAGGATTCAGTGACCACCATCACCACTTTGGAGTTTTTTTGGGAGAATAAGGGCTTCATATTCAGCAAACTTGGGGAGGAGGCTACACATGTTTAAGTGCAGGAAACTGATAAAGCCCTTATAGGTACTTTGCAAGGGCTGATGGGTACCAGAGGAAGAGGTAGGGCCAGGGTTGGGGTGTATGGTGCCCAGTAGTAGGAGAAGGTAGATAGTAAAGTTTTGCATCAATCCAAGGGAGTGCTTGATTCCCCACCTGAACCCCTTGTTGTTTAAGGAGGCCTTACCAACTGGCCTAGTACTCCTGATAACAACCTTCACATTGCTGAGAGTGAACAGAGGTCCATAAGGGTACTTCCCAAGAGCTGTCAGTTTGGTAGGATGTGAGCAGTAACTGGGGTGTAGTCTGCCACCATCTGGAGGAGGCTGAGATGGTGCCAAACCTTAGAATGGTTGCACATAGGTTACATAAGTGTTCACTTAATGGGATGAGTCATTAGCAGATGAAGATGAATATGACCCAGAAAAGGGCCATCTCACTAGGCTCTGTAGTCATGGTTCCTCATTTGTCTGGAGGGCCAGAAAGTAAATAGTTTCAGTAAGTAGGGTTGCCCACTTCTGATCTGGAATCAGCCAGGGGGTTGGTCAGTTAGGCGGTAGAGGTAGGTCCAGTCACATTGGTACGGTGGCTTACCACTCATATTGGCCATCCCAGTTAGGAAGGAGCTCTTAAGACAATAATATTAGGCAAGCAACCAGATAGGGAGGAACAATACAACAGTTGTTACCATGCCATGCAATTAGCTATACAAGGATTAAGAGCAATTAACCTCAGTAGTTAGGGACACCCAGATGGATAGAAAAATATAATAATTATTGAGGTGCCATTCAGTTATGGCCTGGATTCACAAAGGTTGACATAGGGCTTGCACCAGGCCCTGCATCAATCCTGGCGCCTGGCACTGCTGCATCAAAATGTTTGCCATAGAATGCACCCAATTCAAGAAGATTGGGTGCATTTACAATATTATACCCACTGTACTGCAGTTTGTGCCAAATGTTTGGCGCAAGCCCTGTAAAACAGGTACTCAAAAGTGCTACAAGTTAGACCAGAAAAAGCTTGTGACGGTGCACAAGATTGAGAATCTCAAATATCACCCAGGGAATGCCGCAAGCCTTGTGTGCCATATGATTGGTGCACAAGGGTCTTGCACCATTCTCAGGGATTTTGTGACTTGACCCCCCCCCCCATCACAGTTCAAGAACAATAATCTCAAACGTAGTGGTCACAAGAGCATGTGGAGACAGTAGAAAATTGAAAATAGTCATCACAACATTAACAATGGCACGTGCTAAACTACCAACAAGCATGGAGCAAACCAGTTAGGCAGCAACTGTAGTTGCAATTAGACACTGGTGCTTAAGAGTCAGACAGATAGGGTGAGGATCTCTTATGCATGTTCAACCACAAATGAAAGTGGCCACAGTGTTTAGATCACAAGAGACATCCAGAGGTAACAGAAGTCAGTACAGCATTAATTAATTAATTCACACCAGAGTGTCAAAATCGGGCTGGTAACCTCCTCAGCAAGTGAGATCAGACTTGGCGTTCTCAAGGATACATTCTGTGCACCCTTCTCTTTAGCCTGTTCCTAATTAGACTCCCTGAAGCCTGTGAGAGTAAGATTATTCTGTACGCTGATGTTGTGGTCATCCTTAGTACTAGCACTCATCTTGACCATCTGCTGAATGAACTGGAGTTCACTTTCCACTCCTTAGAGGGCTGGTTTAGCTCACAGATGATGCTTTTAAATATAAAAAGACTAAAACAATGCTGATCGCTAGCCCACAGCATAAGCAATCTTACCCCAATCTGACAATTGTCAACAATAAGGATGTTCCCCTTGAACAAGTACATAGCTTGAAGTACCTTGGGTACACATCAACAACTGTCTTTCCTTTCTGCAGCACATTGATAAGGTTATCAAAACAGTCAATGCCAAACTGGGCATCCTGTACAGGTACAAACAATACCTAACGTCCTCTGCCCTCTGCTTATCAGTCTCCAGCTCCATTCTGTCAATAGTCGACTACGGCTTGGTGGTCTATGGGGCTGCTTCAGACACAGCATTTACATGAGTCTCTACTGCCCTCAATAAGGCCTGCAGATTAACCTTGGGTGCTGACAACTGGTCACACGCATGCTCATTCTATGAACTCACTAATTGGTTGAACCTCAACAACAGAATAAAGTACCAGACATGCATTCTGGGCAAGAAAATCCTATTGGGAAAAGCTCCCCCCTCTCCCAAAGCCTTGGTGTAGGCATCTCACTCTTCCTACCACACCAGGGGTATGACCCGCTCTTCACTAGCCATCCCGTTTAGAAAAACATCCCTCGGACAAAGGTCCTTTTCTTTTAGAGCACCCCAATGGCTAAATGAGATATCAGTACACACCACTACTTCTCCCAGCCTTCCTGCCTTTAAGTTAGATCCGATGCAGTATCTCACTGCTGCTAGTACCTGTGTCTTCAGGTAATTTACACAGTCCTCTGTGACAAGTACTTGGATTGGGGGGGGGGAGAGCAACTTCTATTTCATTGATCTAACACTAGCTTCCTGTCTTACACACTTATCTTTTCTCTTATTCCTCCTGGGCCCTTTACGTTATCTGCTTCTGCTGTCATCGCCTATCTCCCCCCCTCACCTGCACTAACCCTACATTGTTTCTTCCTCCTAATACTAGACAATGCCTGTACTCAGGTGGCTATGCCCTGCACTAACCCTGCCTTGTTTCTTCTCCTAATGCTAACAATGCCTGTACTCAGGAGGCTCTGCCTGTTGAACTATAAGTTCTTTACTTACCCTTTTGCACCCTAAATTAGACCTCAGCCCTTCTCTGATTCAATTGTAACATAATCTCCTCCTTCATTTGAATTGTGTATCATAACTGTAGCTGCATTTTTGTGTTGTCCCTAATGTATATATTACTATGTTTTTGAGAACCGTAGTCACTTCTTTTAACCTGTTGCAATAATCTTGTTTCCTTATCTTGACATGGAACCTCTGAAAAAGAGCATTGTGCTCAAAGGTTATTTCTGAACTATGAAATAAATAAATAAAAAGAAACACATGGTTACTTTAACCTATATACAACATAAGGATGTGGAAAAATTAATGTTATAAGCCAGTATAATGTGTATATGGTGACCGCAATTGAGTGCTTTCAAAAAAGACGACTCAATCATGGCACTTGTGTACAGGGCTACCTGGCAGGGTAGTGACTGGATACCTTGGTGGGCGAGGTTGGTCGACGGGAAGTTTATGCACATGTACGTGCATGCACATGTGCAGGGGGGAGAAGAATAGGAGGGGAGGTATGTGGGAGGGAGAGTGCCGGGCTGCTGCCGAGCTGTTTGGCTAGCATTGTAGGTGGTCAGTTGGGGTGTGCAGGGTTCAGGTCTGGTTCGTGTTTTTTTTTTGCTCCAGCAGGTGGCTTGTTATTCTTTTAAGTAATTCACACCCCTCCCAACATGCACCCCCCTGGAGTTGAGAATCCTTAAGTAGGGGGTTGCAGGTGGCACAGCCCACCACATAATATAGAAAACCAGTCATCGGTTTTCTAGTCACTGCAAATGTACATCGCTGTAATTCATTTTCAGCAATATACATTCGCTCAAATGGCATTCGCTATTCTGTGATCACTGTTATGACATAGAGCCTTATAATTCAGTTTGTAGGGGCCACGGAGATAGGATATTGTCATAGTATAGGACAGATTTGGAGAAGTGACTAACAGGTTAGAACAGGCAGAGACAGTCCTGTGGATTACATAAAATTATTCAGTGAATGTGGTATATTTTGCATCATAAAACTACATGAATTTGTAGTGGAAAGATTATAATGAACTAGAGGGGAGTCTCTTTCAAAGGATGAATACCCAGACCTTGAGGAATGTGATGAAACTGAAGGGAGGAAAGTTTAAAAGAGGGAAAATATTTCTTCACTTCAAGGGTAGTAGATGTCTAAAACAGACTGCCAGCAGCAGTGGTAGAAGTGAAAAGAGTAGAGAGCTTCAAGTATGCATGATATTGGCATAGGTGTGTTTTATAAACAAGGATGGGAAGAGGGAGAATAGCTGGGGGCCAGGTAGGGTCTGCAAAGGTAGATCAGGCAGGGCAAATACTAGGTAGAGTGGGTGGGCCAAGTGATCCTTTTCTGGCAAGAAATTCTATGTTTCATGTGGAATACTTTATGTAGGAATTGTTTAAGGCAAAGTATGTTTGGGGAACAGTGTTAAGAGCTATACAGCCTATGGTGTATCACAAATATGCTGTTGCATTTGAGCCTTTGTTTTTAAATTGAATGTCCCTACTCTTGTACCTTACATACAGTCAATTCCGCTTGTGTGCAATTCGGTTGTGTGCACATTCCGCTGGTGTGCACAAAAACGTCAGGTCCCAATTCCTTTCTTGTGCTCTGTGTGTTAAATCGTTCGGATGTGTGCACACTGATTTTCGGTTGTGTGCACACATTTTAGGCTTCAGAACATACTGTTAGCTATGTTTTCTACTGCAGACTGCAGCGAGAATGACGTGCCAATACATTTGTCTTTGGAGCAGAAAGTCCTTCTCCTAGACAAGGCACTTGTTCCCGGAGTCTCACGAAAAGAACTGGCTACGGAGTTCTCTGTAGATGTGCCTTGTGTTAGCAGCACCCTATAAAAGATTTCCTGAATGCTGCTTGAGGGAGGTCACCACAGAGACAATACACAATTGCTTTCACAAAGCTGGAATGGGAGCCGATCAAGAACAAGATGTAGATGTTGCCATTAAGTGTGTAACCCCACCCCCCCAGAATGCTAGCTGCGACCTTCAAGGTTTTGAAAAGAAAATTGAAACGCTAGCTACAAGGACTGCCAGGCAAGCAAATATTATTTAATTTTACCAGACTGATGCTGCTAACAGTCAAATGCAGAAATATGATAGTACAGTATTTATTAGCAATGGAATGTTTTTAAACTAACAGTGCCTTACTAAATTTATTTTTGATATCGTAATTCCTCTTGCCAGACTGTTATTTATTAGTTACAGCATTTACTAGTTTGTTTTAACTACCGCAGTACTGGAATAAAGCACACATGGTCCCGCGATGTATTTTCGGATATGTGCATTTTCGGATGTGTGCACAAATTCAGCTGGTCCCGACCTTGTGCTCACATCCGGAATTTATTGTATATACATATGAACATATGAAAAAAGCCAGCAGAAGAAGGCCATTTTGTATATCAAGTCTGCTTATACTGCAGGGTCCACAGCTTGCACCACTGTCCATGTCCTCCCTCCCCACTCCTTACATCCTCCCTACCCATGATCCCTATCTTCCCATTGTGCCTATCCCAGCCTCTCTTAAAGCTGTTTACTGTCTTCAACAAAATGACCTCTTTCAGCAGCGCATTTCAAGTGTCCACCACCGTCTCTGTGAAGAAATACTTCCTGACCTCTCTCCTAAACCTCCCACCCTCCAGCTTAAGGATGTGCCCTCTCATGTTATGGTTGCCACTCAGCTTAAAGAGACTCTCCTTATCAACCTTATTTATCCCTTTTCAAGTACTTGAAGGCCTCAATCATGTCTGTCTGTCTGTCTCTCTCTCTCTCTCCCCCCCCCTCCTGTCTTCCAGGGAGTACATGTTGAGTGCCCTCAACCTCTCCTTATATGCCTTATCCTGCTGACCCGCAATCATCTATGTAGCCCTCCTCTGGACCTTCTCCAGTAGGTTAATGTCCTTTTTGAGGTGTGGGCACCAGTTCTGAACTCCCTACTATAGATGCAGTCTTACCAGTGACCTGTACAAAGGCAGTGTAACCTCCTCTCTTCTACTACTGATCCCCCAAAATATGCATCCCAGCATCTTGTTTGCCTTTGCTGCTGCTTTCTTGTATGCTGCTTTCTTGCACACTGCGTGGAGTGTTTCAGGTCACTAGTGATCATCACTCCCAGGTCCTTCTCCTCCTCTGATGTGGATACTCAGACTCCAACCTGGTAGTGCTCTGTCCTGGGATTATTGGCTCCAATATGTATAACTTTGCATTTCTTGGCATTGAAAACAAGCTGTCGGATCCTGGACCATCTCCCCAGCTTTTCCAGATCTTCCTGTAGATCCTGTATCCTTTCAGCTGTGTCCACTCTCCCACAGAGCTTAGTGTCATCTGCAAATAGGCACATGCTGCCCTTAGTGCCATCCCCAATGTCATCGATGAAGACAGTGAACAAAACCAGCCCCAGCTCTGAGCACTGAAGGGCTCCACTGGTTACCTCTCTTGTGCCAGATAACTCTCCCCCTAACAACCACCCTCTGGGTTCTGTCCCTTAGCCAGTTTTCCACCCATCTGGCAGTCTTTTCCCCAGCCCTGAGATCCACCAACTTCCTGATCAACCTTTTGTGTGGGCACAGAGTCAAAGGCCTTACTGAAATCAAAATAGAGGATGTCTGCTGCGTGGCCACTGTCTACTGTATTAGTGACACAGTCAAATAAGTCAATCAGATTTGTTTGACATGACCCCCCCCCCATGAATCCAAGCTGCCTCGCATCCTGAAGACCATGCTTCTCTAGATATTCCACCAACCTTTCCTTTAGCATGGTTTCCATGAGCTTGCCTACAATGGAGGTCAGACTATCTGGTCTGTAATTCCATGGGTCATCTTTGGGACAGCTTTTGTGGAGGGCACTATATGTGCTGTTCTCAAGTTCTGAAGTACCACACACGCCTCTAGTGAACTATAAAATTTGTCTGCCAGTGGCCTTGCCAGTTCCTCAGCCAGTTCCTTTAGTACCCTTGGATGTTCTCTGTCCAGGCCTGGTGATTTGTCCTCCTTCAATGCCAGCAGCCCCTCCCTCACCTATCCTCCTTTAGCACTACATCTGTGTTCCCCTCCCCCTCCACTCCTCTTTTTCCACCTGAAGGAACTGGTTCATCCTTCTCCCTGGTGAAGACAGAACATAAGTATTTATTTAGTATCTCTGCTTTTTCCCCATTATCCTCCACCCACTCCACCCCTTTCTTAAGCCTAACAATCCCTTCTTTTTTTCCCGGTTTTCACTTATATAGTGAAAGAAAGCTTTCTCCCACTTCTTAATTCCTTCAGCTATCTGAAGCTCCTTCTGTGCATTTGCTCACCAGACTTCCATACTTGCCTCACTAGCCAACCTTAGGTCATTTTCCCTATCCACCTCTCTCTTGGTCTTCCTGAATTTTCTATAGGACAACCACTTTTCCCTTACTGCCTGGGCAACCCCAGAACTGAACCTGTTGGGCACTTTGGACCTTGTGTTCTTCCCCCTGAGCCTAATGCACTCATCTGTGACAACCAATATTCCTTCCTTAATGATGGACTACCTTTGATGTACCCCCATATCTGCTCTAATACCCACCAGATAGCTCCTTAGCACTTCAACCATTTTTCTGAAGTCCACCCTCCTGAAATTCAAGATTTTGGTATTAGTCCAGATACTTTCCCTGCCCATATCCAACTGGACCCTCACTGTGCAACGGTCACTTCCACTCAGTAGTTCCAGGACCATTATTTTCTGTACATGTTCCCCATTGTGAGCACAAGATCATGAATTGCTTCAACTCTTGTTGGTTCAGTGATGCTCTGAGTCAGGAACCCACTCTGCAGTCCTTCCAGGATCACCTGACTCCTACCACATGTTGTGGATGGTATGCTCCAGTCCACTAATGGCAGGTTGAAGTCCCCAACAATTACCATCTCTCCTTTCCCCGGAGCTTCCAACATTTGTGACCTCAGTTCCCTGTCCCTCTCCTCATCCTGATTGGGTGGTCTGTAAACCACCCCAGCCTCATCTTTCTCCTTCTGTTGGACCTTAACTGAACCCATAATGCCTCCACCTCCCCTTCCTCTGACTTCTCCCTCATGCAAGTTATTCACTCCCTGATATAAGCTGCCACCCCCCCTTACCGACTACCCTGTCCCTCCTGTATAGTTTATATCCAGGGATCACAAGGTCCCAGTCATGATGTGATTTTGCCCAAGTCTCAGTTACTGCAGCTATGTCCACCCTCCTGTCTGCTAATAGTACCTGCAGGTCATCCATCTTGTTTTCAAGACTCCGTGACCTTACTGTATTATGTAATCCCTTCCCCACCCCCAGAAGCATCTGGAAACAAGCTATTACCAGATCAGTATGCCTTTCCAGGAAAATCTTTCCAAGTTAATAAATATGGCTATTTATTTAGGCAATTTCCATTGAATACTAAAAGGATAGTGTCAGTCTTAAAGCTTTGTACTTCCGAAACAAGATGAATCACAACACAAATGTCATAGTCAACAGCAAGCAGTGGTAATGATGTAAAAAAATGCAATGTTAGAGCAATCAGTTGAATTACTATGTTTCAATGGGTCTACTCAACCAGGGTGGTGTTATGCTTGTGCAACTGTGATAACTGTTTGGCCATTCACACTCTGTATTCTATGGGGAATTACCATCCTGTGAGGGTACAAAGGCAAGGAACCCTTGAATAGGGTTCCACCCCTAGTGATGCAGTGGAAAATTCCCTTGGCTAAAGTTACTTTAGGAAGGAGCCCCCGCGGAGAGAGGCATGCCCCTGGAGGAGGAAGGGAAGATAGTGAGGCAAAGAAAAATGCTTTAGAAGGAGGCTGGGAGGTACTGTTGATACAGCTCAGGAAGGAGGCATGGCTGGTTGCTCACCCCATTGGCCTATAGACATAGCCTTTCAATTCAATGGGCATACGCAACCAACATAGTGTTACACTTGTGCAGCTGTGATAACTGTTTGGCTGATTGCATTCTCTATTCCATGGGGAATTGTCACCCTGTAGGGGTACTGAAGGAAGGAACCCTTGAGAGGGTTACACCCCTAAAGATGCTGAGGGAAAATATCCCTTGGCTAAAGGTACCTTAGGAAGGAGCCTGAAAAAAGATTATTGAGCATTACACATTGACTGTGAGATTGAGAAGTACATTGACAGCAACAAGAAGCTAGAAGAAACAAATAAAATGCTCAAATTGTCAGGATTGCACTGATAAAATGGATTGCACTGATGGCATAAGGGCTTCCTAAGGAGAGAGGGAACAGTGAGTAGGGCTACCATCCCTTTCCATCCAACAGCAGAAACCTACCTATGGAAACTAGGACATGTGCTATTAACAGCTAACTATATATCATGACACTTGGCATGGAGGAGAAGAAAAAATAACTTTTTTAAAGGAGGAAACCTCTGGGAATCCAAGGCCTAGGTTGCCTTCCCTCTAGGCTCTGGGGTATTTTGGTTAGTGACAGCTCTGCTGTTGAAGTTTAGAAGGCCAATCCGGTGGGTTGAAAATATTCCAATTTGGGTGACAACTCTTACTCTGTCCCTTTAACAGGAATTCCTTGAAGGGTTGCAAGCTAACATTGCAACACAGGATAAACTGATGCAGTACCACCTTCGAGGCAGGAGGAGGAGAGTGACATCCCCTGAGGCACTCAGCTGGCTTGATGATCTAAGAACAAACCAGGTGAACCACAGGTGGTCATAGGGAGAATAGCTTAGAATGTTCCTCCAAACCTGCTCAGGCAACTAAATTGGCCCAGACTGATAAGGCCCCACTCCTCACAGCTGAAGTCTCAAATTCTACATCAAGAGGTGCCACCAATGAATTAGACAACTGAAGCTCCACCCGAAGTGATGACATTCCTACTATGGACCAGATGAGAAGGACCCCGCCCCAAGTTTCATATGCTCAGGATGCGGACTTCATGGGTGCAGAGTGATACCACCAGCTACAGGGCAAGCCCTGAGCCAGAAGAGGTAATGGTCATGGTTATCATGCCTCCAATTTTTGAATTAGAGCATGAATCAACTTTGATGTGGTAGATAGGAGGAAGCCAGGTGAAGCCAGTGGCTGTAGATTAGGTGGCAGGTTAATGATGAGGGGGCTGAGTGAAGCCAGCAGCCTGGGAGAGGTAGGAGACTGCAGTTCAAGCTATTTGATAGTCATAGTAGTAGTAGTAATAGCAGCCAGTGGAAAGCAAGCCAATCAATTCCATTAAGGAAGCCAAAATTAATGGTGACATAGAAGATAGGTGTTTAGGTAGTGAGAGGCTGTGGTGACAGTGATTGAGACAATGAGATTTAGTGTAATTGAATCAATGAGGTTTAGCAGATGATTGCTACAGTTTCAGCATGCATAGTAAATTGATATGATTGGCATGGATACCTTAAATGCCATTAAGGCAGAGTTAGGCTAGTCCAGTAAGGACATTTGCAAGGCACTAAGTATTTGCAACACAGTAATGAATTGCAATAAATATCTTGAAAGCCATGTAAGCTGTGAGGTAAATGAATTTATGCATGGACAACTGAAAAGCCATCTAGGCAAAGGAGCAGTGAAAAATCGTACAGCTTACATAAATGTATGCTCCTGCTATTTGGGGCCACAATACCCAACTGTGACATCACAGTCCCTCGCCATGGGAATAACAGGGAAGCCAGAAGCTGAGCACCATGAGACCAAACAGCTACTGTAATGTTAGTAGGGTAGGACCCCTAAAAATAGAGGTGCTTTTACAGGCAAGCTCCTAGTTAAGGACAGAGCCATATGATAGCAAGCTGACAGAGTAATATGAACAAGCTGAAGCAAAGTAATGACTGAAAGGTTTGGAATAGTTAAAATCAGAAACATAATGTTAAAAATGCCTGTAGCTGTGAGCTGGGTCAGTATGGTAAAAAGGCAACATGATTATACTAGAGCAATGCAAAAACTGAAAGTTGGGAAGAGTAGTTGCCTGACTGAGCTAACATTAAATAAACTGAGCAGAGCATGCTGAATGAATTGAGCAGAACTGCCGAGACCCAAACATAGGGCAGTAGGGAGTGGCCACTAGCTGGAACAGTACAAAGCTGGGACTAGGTGCAAACAAGTAAGGTGGATAAGCACAGGAGACAACAGAGGCATGAAAGCAGTAGCTTGAGATGAAGCATACAGATAAATGCAAAAAAAAGCACCTCAAAACAGAAAACTGCTAAGTGGTATATGAGGTCAACACTGCATAAATGTATGAGAAATAAAGGGGTATCCAGAACACTGTTCTAATGAAAAAAAAAACACCTTCATTGAAAATGACATAAGAGCAAGTAAAAACACTTCCTGGTTATACTAGTGATCTTGCCCATGTAGGAAATGCAGAAATCAGCTAGATGGTAAAACGTACCTCAAAATCTTACTGCTTACTGGCAGATTTGCATCCGGAAAAAAACATATAGGTGTTGCTCAGTTAAAAGCCAGGCAGGAGCTACTACCAAACAACAATTAAATGGCCAATCTGCAACATAGAAAAAAATCAGGGCAAAACAACAAACTGACAGCCATCAGTGCATCCTTCTTGCTGACTTCGGGTGAGTGTGCTTACTTATCAACCTCATGAAGCATGCTCTCCGAAGTCGACAAGAAGGACGCACTGAGACTACTAGTTTGTTGTTTTGATCATATGTTAGCAGTTTGGCTTCATTTAATTGTTGTTTAGTAAATACCTGCCTGACTTTTAACTCGACAAACACATATACGTTTTTCTGGATGCAACTCTGCCAGTAAGCAGCAAAATGTTGTAGTCCATTTTAACATCTAGCTGACTTCTTCTTTTCCTGCATGTGTGAGATCACTGGTATAACCAGGAAGTGTTATTGCTTGTTCTTATGTCATTTTCAATAAATGTGTTTTTTATTTCATTGGAACACTGTTCCTGGATACCCCTTTATTTCTCATACATTTATACAGTGCTGACCTCATATACAACTTTGAAGTTTTCTGCTTTGAGGTGCTTTCTTTTACAAGTATAGCAGGCTCTGAGGTATTTGTGCCTTTACCCTATGTAGTAGCCTGCCTACTTTTACTATTCAGAAGTGTCTCTTTCTCTGAAGATAAATACAGATGAACTGAGGGTTTGCTAAAATCTGTTGCCTGATTAGCATGAGTGTAGAAATAGCACAACACAAATAAAGGGCAACAGGATGCTAGAAAAACTAGAAAGCCCTCATAAGAAACAAAATGCAAAACAACAAAAACACAAACACACGAGGATAGGAAACAAGCACACAAAGAAGCATGCAGCAGCCAGAGGTAAAGCAAATATCAACCAGAAGTAGGAGAAACACAACAAAGAGAAGACCAGCATAATTCAAACAGAGCCTAAGCACAAGGGAAGCAGGGAGGCAAATGCTGGAGGGGGGTCAATGCCCCAGCAGGTCCCAGGCCTCTGTCCGCAAAGTAAAAGTGCTTTAGAATGAGGCTGGGAAGAACTGCTTATATAGCCCAAGAAGGGGGTGTGGTTGGTTGCTCACCCCATTGAACTACAGGCATAGCCTTTCAAAAATATGAACTGTGATAAATAACACACAATAAATAATTCAGATGTTATGCATTGTTTACATTAATGAACTAACCTATATTTTGCCATGCATGTGTTCATTATTGTTTTCACAAGTTTTTGATGGGCCAAAACAGCAAGTCGAAGTCTATGACTCTTTAATATTGCACCCCAAAATTGAAGCTGGGGAAATGAATATTCTTTGGTATGGAATAACCTTTTTAATAGCATACCCTAATATAGAAAAAAATAGTTTGACTTAAAATAATATGTTTTCTTGTTTTAGCAATGTATTAAGGAATACATGGGATCTGAAAAACTGTTAAAAAATAAATATTCCCTTTGCAAATGAAACAACCAGACATTGAAAGCTGTGGCACCTGTGTTTGCACAATCATGTAAGTTTCATATGCTTTACTTCTGTTACATGTTCTAACTTATCATTGCTACATATTTATTGTTTTTTGTTGTTCATTTATACACTCTGATTGGTGGATTTCAGTCCATTGACTCTCACCATCTGTTTTCTGAAATCTGGCACTGTTTTCTGTGAGCTGCTGGACTGTGCTTCTCACCCTAGGACTTAATTTTGAATTTTGCTGAAGAAAAAGCCTTTTCACCTCTCTCTCTCTCTCTCTCTCTCTCTCTCTCTCTCTCAGTTAGAAGGTTTTTGAGTCCTAGTACTGTGTTACCTTTTCTGTTACTTAAAAGTGAGTGCAGCCCACTTTTGCATTTGCCTGACTGTTAAACCTTAGAGCTTTAAGTTTACCCTTCTACAGTATTGTTCTTACAGCCAACTGTTAAGTAATCTCTTTTTTACCAGCTTGCACTCTGCCTGTTAAATCTCCCCATCTCTGTCCCTTGCCTGTCCAGCTTAGCCTCCTCTTCAGATTTAATTTGCCAGCCCTGTTCTTTGGTTTCAGATAAACACCCCTCCCCTGTCTGCCCCTTCTTAATCCTTCTGCCTTCCTTTCCCCTTCAGGTGTGCAGTGCTCAACCGGGACTCGGACCTCGCTGCCAGAGGAGAAGCTGTGAGACCTGCCCTGGAAAGTGACTTGCGGTCCTGACAGCAGACCACGCAACTTTTCCCCTGCTGTAATGCCGCTTGGGATCCTCTGAACTCTGGTTCATTGTAGGGCCTTGAAACTGCAAGAAAACTGCTGAATTCAGGACCTGCTTGCCTGGCCTGGACTGTGCCATGCCACGGCTACTCGTCTGGAGCGGCAGTTTGAAAAGCCATAAGCCCTTCTCTTCCTGTTCTCCCCCCACCTCATCCTCCCTGGGTGACCCTGTATGTTTATAACTACCTCCTGTCATATGACTGTCTACTTTTCCATTGGCTCCTTATACAGAGCAGCCGCTAGGGGAGGAATCAACAACCAGCTCTACTCTAAGGGCAAATAGACTACTATTACCAATGCTTTCAACACTATCAGTACCCTCTTGGACTGTGCATATCTGGTTCTTTAGGGGAAGTTACCCTAATACTTTTCTAGGTGTGCCTATTGGACTGCTTATCCCTAGCTCTATTTGATTAAATTTCTGTCTCATTACCTGTGGGCTAACACAGATTTTCCTTCCCTTTTTTATATTCCCATTCCCATTTCTGTTTCTGCCCTGTATCATAATTCTTCTTTTGGCTACTTCGCGCCACTGCCTAGCCGTCTGTGTGGTAATTGCACTCTCTTGCATAAACATGGCTATCCATAACATGTTAGAGTGGCTCTCTGCACTCCTACTCTTACTCTGCCTTAACTGGGTTGCAATAACATTCCCAGGATCCTATCCCTCCAGTTCCTGAAACTCTCTACCTGCCAACTTCAGTTTCTCTAACCTAGTTGCTGCATCTCAGCCTACGATTGCTTTTAAGCACCTCCTATTCCATAAGGGTTTCACCTTTATGTGGTGGCCACACTTAAAAAACACCTGCTGAGTCATGTATTCCTTCACCATTTTGCTACTGTAAACTGTGGTTCCTCACCATCTTAGCCATCCTTCTTGCAGGGGATGTCAAAATGAACCCGGGTCCACCTGTCCATTTCTCCACAGCTGACATCTCCGCAGTCTCTAACAAAGGGCTCTTTATTTCCCATATGAACATCAGAAGCCTCTCCCTCAATTTCTCTGAGCTTGAGGCATAGGTCAGTGTCTACGAGCCTGACATATTCTGTTTATCTGAAATGTGGCTTAAGCCGATTTTCCCTGATTCTGTATGCTATCTGGCTAACTACTCCCTTATCCATAGGGATAGGCTATCCTCAATCTGTGGCAAAGGGGTTGCCATGTTCTACAAAGATCATCTAAATATCATGGTCATCCTGGCCACAGCCTCCTTTGCCTGTGAATCCCTCCATGCGACTCTCATCCTGGGAGCCAAAAAAATCCACATTGTCTGTGACTACAACCCCACAAATGGGGGGACTTTAGGACTACATGAACTATTCGATCAAATCTCTTTGCACTCCAAAGAAAACAAGGTCATTATATTGGTTGACCTTAACCAAAATTGGCTGGAGACTGCCCGAAGCTCACTGTTCTCTCTGACACGAAGTTATAACCTGCACCAGCTGTTATCTGAGCCCACCAGAATTACTCCATCACTAAAATCCTCTACCCTCATTGACTGGGTACTGGTAAACTGGCTAGATCATGTATACTCAGCAGACACCTTGGCTGATGTGCTTACTGTTCAGTCCCCTATTTTCTGCATTTGGAGTCCTGAGGCTGCTCCAACTCCTCCACCACACTATGTCACCTTTACCAATTTCACAACCTTGATATTGAGACATTTTGGCATGATGCCTCAAAAATAAACTAGTCTGGAATTTATCATTCCTGTGATGTTGAGTCTGCACTGAGTATCTTCCTTAATGAATTCCTGGTCATTCAGTACAGCATGCCCCCAAGCTAAACCAGAGGGTTAGGGTAAACAAACAAGATGGCTTCACAAAGACCTGCTGAAAATATGCATACTAGGGACAAATGCTGGAAAAAGTAGAAAGTGTCAGGGCTACAAGCTCACTTTGCTACCTACAGAACCTTATGTAACTCCTATAAAAACCAGGTCAGAATGGCTAAGATTACCTAGTGTAAAGACTTACTGCTAAGCTCTGCTGGGGACTCTAGGAACTTCTGGGCCCACGACAAGTCTTTTTTAGGAACGTCTCAGTCACATACCCTTAGTGACATGATAGTAAATGGTGTACATTGCAATTACTCCAACACCATAGCTAATTCTTTCAATCGAATATTCTTGGATCTGTCTCAGTGTACCTCCACCTTCCCATTACCTCAGGCAACCGTTCTGCCACCCCCTCAACTCAGTCCACTACCCCCAGCTCTTAGAGCTGTGCAGAATGGGAAAATTCAAAATTTGTAGAATTTCATCGAATCTGCACAAAATTCTGTGAAATTTCATGAAATTTCATCAACATTTTGTGGAATTTTTCAAAGTCAGTAATTTGGTTATAAGTCATCTGCAGTTTATGCTAGAACACTTAAATTTGGAATATATGCTCTTTGGTCAGTGGTCACTCACATGCCAAATATCATGAAATTTGGATGGATAGTTTCAAAATTATAAGTGCTAAAATGTTGTCATTTTATTTTATGCAAAATGTCATGAACATTTTTATCAGCATATACCTTAACCATCTATTAGGTCAGGAATCTTAAATTTGGCATGATTTCTTGATGATAGATGTTCTAGCAATCTACCAGAGTTCATGACAATATGATGCATCGTCTCAAAATTACATGTGCTCACAATCAGTTATTTTATTTTTTTTAGGAAATTTCATGAAAAAATGTCATCTGCATATAACTCGGGCACCTTTGGAGCTAGACATTGGCAAATTAGTACTGATAATATTTTTGTAATGCTTATAGAATGATCTAAATATGGAGAGAATTAGATAAGAGATTTTTAAGTTACAGGGGTTCAAAACTTTACTAAGTAAATATTTGCAAAACTTTACAAAAGCTATCATAAATGTTGATGTTTGTAAATTATCTTCTCTTGCATGCACAGAGTTAACATTTAACATGCATATCCATAGTCAGTGTATCCTGGTGTCTAACACAACTGGTAAATTGGTTAAGCATTTTTAATTTTGCAGAATAAAAATAATGATTAGTAACCTTTTCTCACATATTTATGATAGCATATAATGTAGATGAATCGTCCAGAATTTGTTTGAGGAATTTAACACTAACAATCCACAAATCACTACTTCATTTGATAAGCTGGGCTGAGCTTTTTGCAGTCCTGCTGTTCCTGTTGGGGTGACTATCCCCCCCTTCTCTTTAGGCATAGCCAGATTGACCCAGAAGAACTACTGATCCCACTGATATCCTCTTTGTTTTCTACAGTGACAAACTCCCTTAAATGTGACTCACCTTCTTCTTTCCTATCGACCTACCCTGTCAGAATAGCCAGAATTCTTTCCTCCTGCTGCTCAAGACATTGCCTTCACCCACTACATCTTTTTGAGTACCTCTAAGTCCTAGACTTGCATGTACACCAGGCTGCTTGGGTCATAAATTTACTGAATGTGATCCTTAAATGTCTTCCATTCAGGTTGAAATTGTTGACACTCTGTTCTTTCTTGCTCCAACCTGGGGGTCTACCACTGTTGTGCTACCCAGCTCAACTGTCCATTTCTTGGTGAAACTGTGCATCTAATTTCCAGAACATGATGACTCCCTGTGCTGCCTGCCTCTTGTACCCCTATTCTTTAATTAGAATCCCCCAGATAAGGCTGACAGAAATTAGAAAATTCCAGTTTTATGGAATTTTTCATGAAATTCTACAATTTTCACAAAGATTCATGGTATTTGACTTTAAGTACAGATGTTATTTTGCAATTTCTCACAGCAAGCAATTAATAAAATTGGCACTTACATTCTCCTTGTAAGGTCTAAGAACCTGCCAAATTTAATGATATTGCATTCTCTAGTTTCAAAGCTTCAGTTGCTTATAAATTTGTAGTTTACATTCTTGCAGAATTACATTTTTAAATGTTGTGAACGTTTGACTACTTTTAATTCAATCCCATTTAAAGCTGCAAATATGAACTTTTTCAGAAATAACCAGATGGTATAGTAGTTCGGTATTTTAAATGTTTCAACTCTGATTAAATTTGGATATGTAGTTTTAAAATTAGCAGAAACTAACCAAAATTTCAATTTTGGCAACATGTTTGGTAGGCTATAATTCAGCCCCATTTAAGGCTAGACATCTGAATCTATATGCATATACAAATGTAGAGATAACTTGTATACCTGTCAAGTTTTGTAACATCCTAATGTCAAGTTTTGTTACATTTTAATGTATACTATCAAAATCATACTATAATTACAGAAATCCAAATTTTGGCAAAATATTTAGCTACCTATAACTCAACTCCCATGGAAGCTTGAGACTTACAACATTTATTTGCACTTTTTTTACATAAAGGAATGATTACATTAATCCATGGAGTCCTAGTTTTCTGTCTGGAGTGTGGGTGCTGATCTATTTACTTCAGTCTTTGGGCATGAATGCAGAATAGCACCACACTGTTTTTCCAGGTGCTCACATATGTTTTCTTGAGATTTTGCTTCTCAAAACCTGATATTTGGAGAAATTAGGATAGGAAATGTTTAAATTATCTCATATTAACTGAAAATTAATTTTTGATTAAATTTTTGTCCACCCATAACTCAGCCACCTTTCCATGTAGAAACCTAAAAGTTGGAACACTTATGTAAACCATTGGGTACTATTTACTTTTCAAATTTGGTATTATTTGGATATACATTTTTAAAATTCTAGCAAAATAACTGAAATTAAAAATTTTGTGACATTCCATGGAATTGGAATGGGCAATCTGTGGGCATTCCAGAGGCAGCATTTTATATTCTGCACAACTCTACCAGCTCTACTTCTTGACAACTGCCTAAAAATTCTCCATTCCACTTCAAGATAATCTCAAGGACTGAGGTCTTAAAACTATTAGGGACTATCTCTGACAACACTAGCTCTGGATCAGATACACTCGAGCCTCAGCTTCTGAAACTATTGGCACATTACATAGCCTCCCCTCTGGCAAAAAGGTTCACATTGTCTCTCTCCAGTAGTTAAATTCCTGACTTCTGAAAGATTGCCCATGTAACACCTGTTTTTAAAAAAGGTGATCCCAAGGAGATTACTAACTACAGGCATATAGCTATCCTGTCGGTCTTAAGTAACATCTTAGAAAAACTTGCTGCAAATCAAACCATCTACTACCTAACAAAGTATAGCCTTCTCTTGGACATTCAGTATGGCTTCTGGAAAGGTCATAGTACCTCCACAGCTCTTCTCAAATTCACTACTGATGTACTTACCAAAATGAAAGCTGGTCTACTGACAGGGGCATTTTTATATAGACCTTACTAATGCTTTTGATCTCATTTATCACCCCTTCCTCTTCTTCAGTCTTCACAATCAGTGCTTTTTACCCCCAGTTGTTGCCTGATATGGAAGCTATCAATCAAACAGAACTTGAATTGTGAAATTCAACTCCTCCTTATCTGATCCTGCTATTATCAATAGTGGGGTCTCCCACGGCTCTATTCTGGGACCTCTTCTTTTCTCACTTTTTATCAATAATATAGCTGTGTTTTTTCATTCGTTGTCTATTCTCTATGTGGATGATCTTGTACTCTATTCAAGCTCTAATAATGTTACCAGCATAAATGCATCCCTTTCGTCAGATTTCATGAATGCCCAAAACTGGCTGTCTGCCCATAAGCTTGTACTCAATGCTAAGAAACTCAAGCCATCTTACTTGGATCTGTCCCTAAATTCAAGACATGTCAGACTTCCCTGCTGGTGCAAGATATCTGTGGTGCATAAATAGAGTGTGTAACATTATTTAAGTACCTGGGAGCATTTTGGACCAATCCCTGGACATCAACCTATGTATACAATCCAGTTGCAAAGTGGTGAACACAAAACTGGGGATCACTTATAAGACCAGCTTCATGCTAACTCCTTCTGCTAAAATTGCCATTGCCAGTGGCATATTACTCCCTGCTCCCACCTTTGCTGCTGCAAATAAAACACCCTTTATAAATGGGATGTCACTTATAATAATATCTGTGGGTGTGCCTCCTCGTCACCTTGTGTTAAGCACCACTGCCAACTATATAGAGACCTGGTCTGGTCATCCCCTTCTGCCTGCTAGTAATACTCTCTTGGCTCCCTGATTGACTCGGTGATCAGAAACCAAACCCATTCAGTGTGTGCAGTATTGCTGGTTCCTCAAACCTTCTCCTATGGACTACATTTGGTAGATAAGTCCCTACTGAATGTACCTAGATTTAAAACATCTAATGGCACGGGTGTCTTCTATCAATCTGCTTCTAAGCTCTGAAACTCCATCCCCCAAGCACTTAGACAATCAGGATCCCATGACAGCTTCCAAAGAAAGCCATGCCTACATCTATCTCTTGCTGATCCCTGCACATGTTTTAATCCTCCTTAATCCCCTCAACCTCCAGCTGCTTGCTGCCTTACCTTCTACCTCCCTATCCCTAGCACTACTCACCCTTACTATCTCCTTGAGGGCTAATCTAGCCTCCCCTCTTCACACTGAGTTTTGCCTCACAGGCCTTGATGGTGCATCCTGCCCAATCAGGAATTTGCCCTTGCCTTGCTTGGCTGCCTCATGAATCTTCATTGTTATTACCAATCTAACCAATATTCATTGCTGCTGTGTTGTTTTATTTCTCCTTGACTGTGTGGGTTATTTTACCCTGGTTCTATGTGAATTTGATAGATTGTTATGTTTCTGGCTGTATGCATCATTATTACTGACTCTTTTGACCAAACCCATATGTAATTTTCCTGTACTCATGCTATGTACCTGTCTTTGATTTTTGTACTGCTTGAAAATAGTCATTTCATGGCTACTGCACTTACTCGTTTGACAAAAACAAAATAAATAAAAAAAATAAATTCCATCCACTGGCAGCTGAGCTTGAAATATGTAACACTGGGATGCCCTGTCAAATAGTAAACTATAATGAATTACTGCATTTACACATGTATCATGCTTGTCATCTAATTGAATGATTGCTGCCAGAGGTAGTACATACTTCTGTTACTTCATTTATGTTACTCCAAATAATCTCACTATTCTATCATGAGCAAGGTACAAAGGAAAAGAAAGACAAAAAGAAATACAAACATGCTCTTACACATACAGTATATGTTTACTTTAACTGCGTTCTCAACAAGATTGAGATATACAGAGTGGAGCTTTTATATGTGCTATTCTTCAGTTTCAGCAAAGCCTTCCATTTGGTGCTACACTGGAGGCCTATATAACTTGTGAGTAAAGAAGGGGTTATTCAGATGGGTGGGGAATGATCTCACTGGAGGCAGCAGAGAGTGGTAGTAAATGGGGTAAAATCAGGTAACAGGGGACACAAACATTGTGACACAGGTATAACTCCTGAAATGTCTCCTGTTCAGTATACTCATTAGTGACACAGGAAAAGCTATTAATTGTGTAATGTATCTTTTGGCAGATGACACTTAACTACATGGCTAGAGATGTGCAAAGTCCCAAAAATTCACTCCATGAAATATTTTGCAAATTGTGCTCAATGCACAAAGTGCAATTCATGAAATTCGCCAACTCACGGAGTGCGGTCGACCGTGATGTGAAGAATTTTGTGGGTGAAATTCCATACTTCGCAGCAAAAACTAGTCTACTATCAGTAGTAGTAGTGGACTCCCCCCCCCCGGCTGATCACCGGCCCCAATGTAAAATAATATTATATTCATTTTATAAAATCCCTGATGTCTAGTGGTCCCTCCCCCCACTGCCAATCACTGGCCCCAATGTAAAATAATATATACATTTTTATAAAATCTCTGGTGTCTAGTGGTCCCTTCTCCCCACTGCCAATCACTGGCCCCAATGTAAAATAATATATATATATTTTTATAAAATCCCTGTTGTCTAGTGGTCCCCCCCACTGATAGCTGGCCCCAAGGTAAAAAAAAAGATTTCAATGAAATCTGTGGTTTCTGGTGGACCCACCACCCCATTAGATAGTACCCCACCACCCCACACCCCTCACTTCTACCCAGAGTGAGTGATGAATGCAGCTCCATGCTCCACAATGGCTGGCCACCCGACTGACACTGGAATGAATGACAGTGTACTTGTACAAGCACGAACTCATTGATTCCAGTGTAAGTTGGGTGGTCAGCCGTGGTGGAGAGTGGAGGGCTGAGCTGTTTGCCCACTTGGGGCTAGGGTTGGGGGAGTGGAGTGGTGGGGCACTACCTGACAGGGTGGAGAGGTGGGGGTTCCACTAGGCACTAGGGATTTCATTAAAAAAAAATTACCTCAGGGCTGGTGATCAGAAGGGGTGGAGGGGACCCCAAGACACAATGCATTTTGTAAAAATGTATATAATATTATTTTACATTGAGGTCAGTGATTGGCCATGGTGGGTGTGGGGAAACACTAGACAGAAGGGATTTTATAAGAGGTATATGATATTATTTTACACTGGGGCCTGCAATCAGTGTTTGGAGGGGGCCACTATACTCCAAGGATTTTATTAAACTGTATATAATATTATTTTACATTGGGGCTGACAATCAGAGGTGTTGGGGGGACCACTTGACACCAGGGACTATATAAAAATGATTTTACATTGGGGCCAGAGATCAGCGGGTGGGAGGTCACTGGACACCAGGGATTTGAAATTTGTAACTTCTCTGTGCTTTTGTTTTCTTTTAAGTGCAACTTGAACTTAAAAAAAAAAAAGAAATACAAAGTTATGAATGGTGAATTCTCCTGTAATGGGACAACTTCGCTAATTGATTAGAGGAGGTGAATTTGGCCACTTTGTGGAAAATTCGAGAATGAAGTAAAACTTTGCCGCATCTCTATATGTGGCAAGGTGAACAGCATGAGTGCATAATGAAATTACAGAGGGATCTGGAAATACTGTAGAGGTGGTCAAAGATATGACAGTTGAGGTTCAATGCCAAGAATTGCAAGGGGATTCACATAGGGGAAAAGATCTACAGACAAACTACTGACTGTGGGACTGTACAAGACACCACAAACAAGGAGAGTGGTTTATATGTCATCACCAAAGACTCCCTCAAGAAAACAAGTCAGTGCAATAGACCATTCAGCATAGCAAACATGATGTTAGGGTATATTTTTTGACAGTAAGAAAGGGAAAGTGATACTAACCCTGTATAGGTAACTGTTGAGTCCTCACCTGGAATACAGAGCTCAGTTCTGGAGTCCACACCTGAGAAATAACAGAGATAGACTACAGCTGGTACAGTGCAGGGTCACCAAAATTGTCCAGTGACAGCAGGGCATATGCTATGAGGAACACTTAGAGGCCCTGAACATATACTCAGTGGGTGTAAGAAGGGAGAGGGGTGACATGAAAGAGATAAAAAAATTCATAAGAGAAATTAATAGAGTGAACAGCAAAGACCTGTTTATTAGGGTAGGGATGCAGCCATGAGGACGCATGAATCGAGTTTAGTTATGGGTAAATACCAGAGAGATACTAACATACTAAAATGCCAGAAGAATAGACCTAACGGTCTTTCACATCTGCTCGTTTGGTCAGCCCCCACCCTGGGAGCTGACCTGCTGCCCTATTCGCCTTCTCTGGCTTCTCCCTTCCCAGTTCTGGATATTCTCGCTGCATTGGATTTTGCTTCCAGAACCCTTCCCCTGTACCTGTCCCACCCCCTCTTGAACTCCTCCACCATCTCTGCCTCCACCAGCCCCCTAGGCAGCGCATTTCATGGCTCCACCACCCTCTCAGTGAAGTAGCACCTCCTCATTTCACCCCTGAATCTTCCCCCCTCCAGCTTCCACCCATGCCATCGAGTGGCCCCCTCCTCCTTCCTTCGCACCCTGACTGTTCCTCCCCTATTTACCCCCTTCATGTACCTGAAGACCTCTATCATGTCCCCCGGTCCCTTCTCTCTTCCAATGTGTACATATTTAGCTCTTCGAGCCTCTCCTCATAGGTCCTGTCCCCAAGCCCCAAATCATTTTGGTTGCCCTCTTCTGGACCCTCTCCAGGAGTTTAATGTCCCTCTTTAAGTGTGGCCTCCAAAACTACATTCAGTACTTGAGGTACGGCCTCACCAAGCAGTTATAGAGAGGGAGTATCACTTCACTCCTTCTGGAGGTGATCCACCTAGCGATGCATTCCAGCATCCTGTTGGCCTTGGCTGCTGCCCTCCTACAAGTCTCTGAGTTGTTCATCTTGACATCCACCACCACCCCCAAGTCCCACTCAGCCATCGAGACTTGTAGCATTTCCACCCCAGGGATGTAAGTTCTTCTTCACTAAGAGGGTGGTGGAACTGTAGAACAGATTGCTGGCAGGAATGGTATTGGTTGGTGCAATGAATGTGTTCAAACCCAGCTTATTCTGAGCTAGGGGACTAACAGTTCCAATAAGAGGAACCAGGGATGTGATTGATTCCAGAGAGGAGGCAGAGGTGTATAATGATCCTGTACACTAGAGATGGATGGTGAGGCAGTTATATCTATATGGGCAGACTGGATGGACAATCAATCTGTATCTGCAAACAGTGCATATGTTTTTTAGTTTCTATGTGCTGCGTCCTTCAGATATGAAACAATCATAGATGTTTTTTTTTTCCCTAATGTTGTTTATTCTATCTGGCCAGAGCAGGCATCTCTCAGCCTTTTCACTGCCACTCCTGACCACCTACTACCTCCCCCAAAACTTACAAGGCATTGAGATTCACCCATAGATTTCCCTCCATGGTGGGGCCAGGAGAGGAATGTCCATCTTCCCCACTAAATCACAGTCTAGAAAGGGTGCCAGTATCCTGGGCTATGATGTGGGTCAGGGCAGGCAGTGAGACAGTGCCTTACTAAGCCTTATCCACCATTTTCCCATTTCATACAAACATACAAACCTACAAATTTTCTTGCAGAAATAGGTCACCTGATCTATCAAGTCTGCTTCAGTGTGCAGCTAGCACCCTCACTTGCAGCTGCCCCTCTCCCCTCCACAGTCCTCTCCTGCTGCAGTGCAGATGTCATTGCAAGCCTTGTGGAGGCACACATATGCTGTGCACACATATGCTGTGCCAACTTAGCAGCTCCTACACATCACACCACTCACACCTGTACTACCACTAGGCATTCATGTAGTTGCAGTTGATGGCAGAACAATGAATCTCCCCTTGCTAGAGAAACCAGTCCTCCACTCCATACACTCAACTCACTACTCCCATGCTGACCCACTGCAATGCAAGTCCTCTCCAGAACCTGGGTCACCATCATGGCAAGTGGCAGCAGTACCATAAAGCCAACAGGCTGGCTCCATATATAGTGTTTTAAATTGATGTACAGCACTGGGTAACACGTACTGTATGCAGCACTAGTCTGTCAACATTCCTGCATCAGTCTGTACTATACAATGAAGGATGGGCCGAATGTATAGTACTGTACTGCATCAGTCTGTACTCTGCAATGAAGGATGGCCAAATTTGAAGAAACTGGTTGCTGACTGGGACTTGCAGATAATGAGTGTGGAGTGTGCAGTGGATACTGTAAATTGTGGAGGGGTGACAGTCTTTCTGGAGTGGTGGACTATAACTTGGGAAGTATTTTCACTGTACTCTTTCTACACTAGAGGTGTACACAAATAACAGGATTATAATGTGGTTCACATACTTTTGTATATGAATGGTAACAAGGTTATTGGAGTCTTACCCTATGACAAAGAATCAACATTTCCTTTAATGACAACAGTAATTATTATATTATTATAAGTTCAATACTGAAGTGAAAACAAATAAAATGCCACATTTGAAATGCAAGTACCTGCCAAGACCTGACCAGGAAACTGTTAATGTAATTATTAAGTGAGTACTTCAAAAGAACAAGAACATTAATATTAAATTTTGAAATAATATTTTTGTATCTATTGGTGGCACGATCCACTAATAATATATACTTGGACTATAGTTTGTATTGTAGCTTATTTCCAGTTGAATGTCAACAATACTGACATGAATTGTTGTAGTAAAGAGTATGAGGAAGTACAGAAGGCACCAACATCAATGGAAATTGAAGACATGATTTCATCTTGCATGTCATCCATGCTGATGGCTTGTATTTACTGAAGTAGTGATAATGCCAAATGGTCTGTATATGATATTTTAATGTGACATATGACATAACATTTTCACTGGCAAAAACAAAAAAGAAATGATAGAAAATTTAAATTGATATGCAATGACAATCTTTATGCAGTAATAGTGAATACAGTTTTCATTGTCAAGGTCTTTGAACCCAGATGAAAACATTATTGACTGGATTCAATATGATGCATGCAGTAGATGGCTATATGAAGACTGTGCTGATGTAATGACAGAAATGTTCTCCAAAGGGAATACATTCAATTATGGCTGTACCAAAAGCACTGCATTCAAGCTGGCAACATATGCATTAGTGTTATTATGCAATATGTCATAATTTGTTATTATAGTTGCCAGTTTGGTATTGAAATCTTTAGATACCATAAAAGCTGACAGTATCAAAACATTATATTTATAAAATATGTATTTAATGACAGTATAAATGATTGCTAGAACAAATGCAGTGGCGTACATAGAGCATGCATGAATAAAAGTCATATCATATATTTTACTGACTGTAGGAACATTTAAGAATAAACACATCAGTATATAAACTAAATCTGGTTTTGAGCAGTGTTAAGTTTCACAACATAGAAATAATTGAATTATACTGCATGTGAACCATATGGTTTCAGTGACATGCTTTACTTTATGAATGTAGGCGGTTGTTTGTTATGGTCTACAGATGAAGACATTAACAGAGGTAGATTGATGTTCAAATATTGTTACATTTATGCAGGACTAAATCAGTTTTTAATAAAGAAAGAAGTATTGGTTTTATTGGGAAAAATGAGATAAAGGCAAGTGTTGATAGTAATGTGTATATCATTTTATTGTTCATAATGGTTAGGAAAAAATAGCGTTACTCCAATGGAAAACTGAAGACTGTAATTTGTTTTTACAAAGTGTGTCATGGAATAACTTTTAACTGTATATAGTGGATGCTAGTTTACTGATGACAATATGTATGTTATCAATTGAATAAACAGAATGCATGACACGCCTCCCCAATGACAGAAAACCAGAAAAAGCCAATTGCACAGTGTGCTGCCCACCTCACAGAGCAGGTCTTGCACCATTGGCCCATAGCTCTCCCCAGAAACTGAGCTAGAGGACTCATGGGAGAATGGGGCCACCCCCAAAGGCTCTGTCCAGGTGGATAAGCCAGGGAGAAACACTGGAAATGTAAGTCCCAGGGGACAGGTGATGTTGCTGGGGATGGAGATCCAGTCAATGTGGGTTGGTTGGGTGGGGAAAAAGCATATTAAATATAAAAAAATGAAACATAGTAGCCAGCCTGGTGGCACAGAGGGTTTGAGGCACTGTGGCACCTTACTGCTCATAATGTTGGTGACCTGAGTTGGGGAACAAGCTTCTGTTATGGGGAGTCAGCCTGTGGGAGGGCTGGAGGAGATTGAGTAGCCACCTGGCAGTCAACCTCTCCCGCATCAGGGAGGCATGTAATCCTGGCTCTTGGCTGCCACCAGGTGGAGGACTTGTCATAGTGCCAATGCTGGGGAGGCAGACTTAGGTCAGGGATGTGGAAGGGCCATGGTTCCAGAGTTAATGCATGCCTTCACATGGATACATCCTCCATGTTGCTGCAGCACCAGAAAGTAAGTGAGAAAATGGAAAAGAGATGGTGGGGGCTTAATGAATCCCTGCTGCCTGCTTCTGACCCACACTGTAGACCAAGCTACCTGGTCTACCCTGGACATGTGGACTGGGGAAGGACAGACCTCCCTCCTCTGACCCTGCCACTGCTTATTGGGAAGACACTCCATCAGGTATGTCCCAGGGCAGCAGGTGTTGTTTGGGAGGAGGTGGGGCAGGGCTGATCAGCTACCCCAGTCATCTGTGGATAAAAATCCTTATAGGAAAAATAAAGTGAAATGAGTGAAACAGTGGCATTATCAGTAACTGTACATCATCATTAGGTTCTCCTGCACAGAGCCATAATGCATTGGAGGAAAGCAGTCACACAGTTATGCACCTAGGGTGGGATATTCAGAATGCCAGGCAGGGGTGCAAATCTGGGTGCAGTGCAACTAGGATGCACCAGGACATGGTCTGGGTGATATTCAAAGGTGCTGCACCATGGCTCAGCACCATTAAATATGGCACTGTGGCCACCCACATTGCGCAGGGCACAGTGGCACTGCACCAGTGCAAGTGGCAAGTGAGGAGCAGGGGATGCCAGCACACGTGCAGGTGCGCTAGGCACAAGAACAGCAATATTCAGTGCTGGGTATGCAAATGGAGCCATTATGCATGCAAAGCACAAATGGGGTAATTTGCATGACATTATGGCCCCATTTGCATGCAGGTACACCGATCCCCAGTGACTTGTGCCTGGCACCCTGCCAGGCTGCAGCCATCGGGGACCAATGCCCCCAGCCCCTCAGTGGCAACGAGCCCCACTGCCCTATTGCGGGCCTTGTAAATGTACAACTTCCCTGGTGATCTAGTGGACTCGCTTCCCAGCCCAATCGCAGGCTTAAATGAATATAAAGAATCCCTGGTGGTCCAGTAGACCTTCTCCCAAGCCCATTCGCAGGCTTTGTAAGATTTAAACACTCCCTGGTGGTCCAGTGGACCTGCACTCCAGCCCAATTGCGGGCTTAAATAAATATAAATAATCCTTGGTTGTCCAGTGGACCTGCTCCCAAGCCCGTTCGCAGGCTGTGTAACAATAATTACTCCCTGGTGGTCCAGCAGTACCCCCCTCCCCACCCGCCTGCTCAGACCCTCCACCCTGCTCCCCCCCATTCAGTGGTGGGTGGCAGCTCCCCACCCGCATGCCACCCAGCCGCCCACTGACTGACTGCATACAGTACAGCTGTATGCCCATTGGTCCACTGCATGGGCCAATGGGCGTGCAGACTGTACTGTACTACACAGTGCCGAAATGTGAATGAAACCATTCACATTTAGACTGTTTAGTATAGTATAGTCAGATGCCCATTGGCCCACACAGTGGACCAATGGGCATGCAGCCATACTGTACGCTTTAGTCAGCAGGTAGCCAGCGGCGCCGGGTGGGAGCTGCCACCTGCCACTGACCGGGGGTGGGGTGGCTGGTCCGAGGGCGGGTGTGGGGCACCGCTGGACCACCAAGAAGTAATTATTGTTACACAGCCCCGATCGGGCTTGGGGGCTGGTCCAGTGGACCACCAGGGAGTGTTTCAATCTACATAAGCCCATGATTGGGCAGTGTGGTAGGGTCCACTGGACCACCAGGGATCAGTTTTGTTTATTTAAGCCCATGATCGAGTGATGGGGAAGGGTCCACTGGACCACCAGGGATAATATATGTTTCTGCCCATGATCAGGCGGGGGGGGCATGATGCCTGGCCTGTGTCTGGGGAGGTTGGGTGGCCACCCACAGCATGCAGCTGCCATGTTGCACCCAGCAATATGTCGGCCAGCCTGAGGGTGTCCCCCGACTTGTTTCTTTTTTTTCAGGCACATCTTTGCTCCCCCCTGTGTGGGGCAAGGCAGGTTTGTGCCTGCATATGTGCCACATATCCCGGTCTGAATATGGGGATGTGCCACATATGCATGGGCACGCCCCTTGCACTTGCGCCACATACATTACTGGTGCGCCCTGGTGCATCGGGTTTTGAGCAGTGCAACATCCCCTTTGAATATTCCGACCTATGTGTAAGTTTCCCATAGGTGTGTGTGCCAGCCATATGCTGGCTGCACCCACCACCACCAATATGGCTCAGCATATGCAAGTTGGTCTTGTACCTATCATCTTTAGTTCATTATACATATCACCTTTAGTTCATTATACATATCACCTTTAGTTCATTATACGTATCACCTTTAGTTCATTATACATATCACCTTTAGTTCATTATAGTTCTGCCTATGACACATCAGACATAAGAAAACAGCAGTAGATGGCCAGGGATGAATACAAAATAAAATATAATTAGTGCACCACAAGGCAACAGGGCCTGATGTGGTGATCATACACTCAGATCTCATAACACAAGGCAATGAAGTGAGGTAGAGGACACTCTAAGGGTTGTTCAAATGTAGAAACATCTCTTAGGAGGTAGAATCATTAAAATGTCATGAAGCAGAAGTCAGAGGACCTTGATTATCATATTGAATTTCTCACAGAGCTATCTGGACCAGGCAACAAGAGGGAGATAGTGACTGGGCACATTGTAGGGACACCCACTGAAGTTCTTTCTCACAGGAGGGGAACTCCAGCAGCAGTATCATACAGAGATGACATGACATGAAACAATAACCTGTATGGCACCTATTACTCTACGATCAAGGCAACAGTGGAAGATGTGTTCATTATTTTAAAGATACCTAGAGCATAAGCACAGTACAATAATATGCAGGACATAAAGCTGACACAGGACACAAAGTATGCAAGTGGCAGTATTGACAACTTAATCTCTAGTCAGTTTAAAGTCCAGCAAAAGCTGTCCACCATTATAGGAGGCAGCGTACAACACATACCCCACTAGTGGTACACTAGGACAGCAACAATGATCAGCAAAAACACAGCCCAAGAGGGAAAGATTCCACAAAAAGTCATCCACTCATAGCATTAATAAAAAGCAGCACATAAAGAACATCACCACACGATGGGGGACAGTAAATAGGGTAACACTACTTGGTCCTGAAAGGGAAAGGCACAAAGAGTACAAATTAAATAAAAGGAGTATGGAATCAAGCCCAGCAATGACAGGGATGGCTATGACCAAGGCCATAACCATGACATGTGATGCTGGGAAGGTGATCACCATAAAAGGAAAATGGCAGCCATAATCCCCACCAGCAAAGGTGAGACTCACACTGGTGTCAACTGGATGGAATATTTTCAATCCCCCAAAAAGAAATAAAAAACACACACCACACTAAGCAGTGGGTGCTGCAGAATGAGAAGGTCAGGAAAACACAGGTCATCTAACATAGGCAGCACATAGGTAAATTAACCAAGACCAAAAACAGAAATGAAAAACCGAAGAGGATGTAAGGAACAGAAAAGAAGAAATTACACATACCATAAATTCATTTTCTGCTAACTCCAGTGTTGTCAATGGGCAAGGCAGCTAAGTCTTATGGGTAATGTGCTTCTTCATTGGAGTAGCAGTACAGCTCCAGAGCTGTGACCTCAACACAGACTCCAGTAGACATGGTACATTGCAGCTTCATTTCACCTCAGTTCACTTTTGACAACGCGGCTCACAAAATACAGACTACTATCAATGAATTACTATTAAGTCCACATCCTGGGTTAAACCCTTACATCAGCTCATACCAAAATAACTATAGATGAATGGAAAATATAGGCCTACCTGTCTAGAAGAACAGGATCCCCTTTGCTATGCCTGTTTGCCGTTCATGAACTCCAGCACTGGACACCAAGTTCACAATTGGATCTTGGGGTCTTCTACTCCTGAAAGCTTGCCTTAAACACAGAGAAACATTTGCTTGAAATGAAAAATAATGTAATACACATGACTGGTGGAAACCTAAACAGCTTCCCCAGACAAACATAACCTCATTTGTCTCAGCTTGAAATCTATGGTTCATTACACAAAGCATAAGTTTTTGTATAAAAGCATCCAGATACAGTTGATGAATCCCAAACCATGAAAGAGGACTGTGGCTATCCTACGATTCAAAAGACAATGTACACCTGCATAGATATAGCTTTATATATGTATATATATGTGTGCGTGTGTGTGTGTGTGTGTGTGTCTGGATAGTATTCAAGAGACTTGGGTGTGCACTTAAAATAAGGTCTGTATTTTACTCATAATTTATTAAAAATACAGAATTTGTCTGTTATTCTTCCAATGCTTCCCATCAGGATTATTTTGGGAGGTAACTTTAATCAAGTAGTAGATTCTAATCTGGACAGGTCAGGTAGAGGTCCAGGAGTGGTTACTCCGGGGCAGAAGGTTTTTAAAGACCTTTTGGACCAATGCGGACTCTGCAATGTCTGGCATGTCTTGCACCATGATTCTAGGGAGTTTACCTTCAGGCCAATGGCGCACAGCTCGCAGTCCCGCATTGATTACATATTTATTTCTCAGGTTCTACTACCTGGGGTTAAGACTTCCTTGATTCAACCTTGCCCTATCTCTGACCATTCACTGGTACTGTGTAAATTGGCATTCCTTAATTTACCTAACAGGGAAACCAGATGGAAACTTAATGAACAACTTCTCAAAGATGTCAAATACTGCAAGCTTATAAGGGAGCAAATTGAATCCTTTTTTTCATCCAACCCTTTAGATAGTGCAAAGCCGGATATTTTGTTGGGGGCCTTTAAGGCCTTTATGAGAGGGATCCTTATTAGTATGGTGGTGGGCAGGAAAAGGGCACAGGAGAAGGAATTAATATCTTTACCATCTCAAATTAGGTCACTTGAAAATAATTTTTCGATTAATGCTCCTGACGATGACAGGAGAAAACTTCTAGTGTTGCAAGATAGATATTTAGAGCTACTTCGGGAAAAAGTGGAATTAGCTATTATTCATATAAGAGCTAGTTACACTGACCAGGGAGAAAAGGTGGGGCGCCTACTGGCATTGCGTATTAAGCAACAAGAATCAATGAGATTTATCCCTCCAATCAGAGCAATGACTGATGGGTCCCTAAAAGTATCTCCCACTGAAATAGTACAAGAATTCGCCCAATACTATGCAAGTTTGTACAGTGACATGGAGCATCCTCCTTGTCCAGGGAGTACGGAGAGCTATCTGAAGGATTCCCATTTGCCCTCCCTCTCAGATCGACACAAGAGTTTTCTGGTTACTCCTATATCACAGGAAGAAATTGCTGAGCTTATTAACGAATTGCCAGCAGACAAAGTCCCAGGCCCCGACGGATTCTCCTCCCTATTTTACAAAGTTTTTCAGGATCTCTTATTACCAGTACTTTGTCGTTTATTTCAACATATTTTAACTGGGGCGGAGGCTGATCCTCACCTTTTTGAGGCCTTGATTGTTCTTCTCCCCAAAACAGATAAAGATTCTGAGCTTGTTCAGAGTTACAGACCTATTTCGCTTCTAAATCAGGATATTCAAATTCTCTCGAAGATATTAGCTAATAGGTTAACAGTAGTTCTCCCTGAGTTAATAGGTATAAACCAGGTAGGATTTATGAAAGGGCATTCATCTTCAGACCACTTGTGTACCCTATCTCACGTCTTCTCGGCTACCAGGGACGCAGAGTTCCCTGCAGGACTGGTCTCCCTGGATGCCGAGAAGGCATTTGATCGAGTGAATTGGAATTTTTTGTTTCGAGTTCTGGAAGCTTTTCAATTTCCTCCTCTATTTATATCCTGGATTGTCACACTTTATAAAACTCCTACAGCAAGAATCTCTGGGAACGGGGCCTTCTCCAAGCCCTTTTCACTCCATTCAGGGACTAGACAGGGATATCCCTTATCTCCTCTGTTATTTAATTTATATCTGGAACCTCTCATTCAAAATATTCTCAATAACATTTCCATACAAGGCATTAGGGTTGGGCATCATGAAATCAAAGTCACTGCACATGCAGATGACTTGCTGATACATTTATCTCACCCGGTATCTTCTGTCCCGGCTTTGTTGAGTGAAATAGCAAGATTTAGTGACCTGTCCAATTATAAATTGAATGCTAGCAAATCCTTATTTTTCCGATTAAACCATAAGGTATTCAAAAATGATATTAGTCCCTTAGGTTTATGCTGGACTCCCAGGTCATTTAAATATTTGGGCATTAAGCTATCTCGTAACCCCCTAACATGGTTTAGGGAAAATCTGGATTCCCTCTCACAGTTGGTAGTTCACGATCTTGAGAGGTGGTCCAAACTTCCCATTTAATTATGGGGCCGGATCAACATAATTAAGATGAATATATTTCCTAGAATTTTTTACCCTTTATCTCTTCTCAATACTTTTATCCCTCTACTCTGGTTTAAAAAGATGCATGGCATGTTCACTAGATTTATTTGGGCTGATAGAGACCCTCGGTTGGCTTATTACAAGTTGGCAGCTCCAAAACTGGAGGGGGGTTTACGGATTCCCCATCTGGCTACATACTGTTGGGCCAGTCATCTAGCAAAATGTCTGAGATGGGTATCTCCCAGCCCAGAAAAAGAGCAACCAGCTTAGCTTAGAATTGAATTGGATGTAATCAAATGTAAGAATCTGTTCCCCCTTACTTTATTCTTTCTTAAAATCCCCCAGGTACATATGACCAAGGAGTGCCCCACAATGTTTACCTCCTTAAAGGTTTATTCACAACTGTGTTCATTTTTGCAATATACTCCCCACTGGGACTTGGCCCAGTCTATCTGGAATTCCCCATCTTTCACTATTAATAAGAACCAGATTCCTCGTCAATGGTTGTCCCAACTGGGGGATGGGAAACTTCTTTCTTTCACAGATGAAGATGGGCAATGGTTGTCAGAGGGAGATATTATCAGGAAATTTCATATTCCGGCTTCCTATCACTTCAAAGTTATACAATTAAGACACTTACTTGTAATCAGTTTCGGTAATATCCCCCCTTCCCAGACCCTGATACCTGAGGTTTCTTCACTCACTGGATCTCCAGGTGTAATATCTAAATTATATCAGGTTTTGTTCCACAAGAAATACGGGGGTTCCTTTGGACCCACAAGATTCTGGAACAATATCCTCCCTCAGCACCATTTGGATTGGCAATCCCTGTGGAGATCCTGTCATAAATATATTTCTCAAGACAGACTGTGTCTCATGCAATATCATATTTTACATAACTTGTATTACATCGGTTAAATTTCAGAAATGGGGTTATCTGAAATCCAGTATATGTAGTAAATGTCTGCAGGAAGAAGGAACACTTCACGTGTTCTGGTCTTGCCCTAAAGTCTCCCTCTTATGGGACTCAATTAAGACCTCCCTGGACCCTCTGCTGGGCCTTCAGGAGTATTTTACTCCTGATATTTGCCTTTTAGGAGACCTGTCTTCTATTAGAGTTAAAGTAAGGAAGTTTTATATTTCCATGATTGCCTTATCAGCTAAGAAGCTTATTTTACATCACTGGAAAGATAAGTCCTCCCCATCAGTTCAAGAATGGGTAAACAAAATTATGTCCAATCTACGCACAGAAAAAGTGATTGCCAGTCTTCACAATAGATTGGCAGCATATACCAAAATCTGGGATCCCCTTCACTCTCTAATTTCTCTGGTTCAGGTCTAAGTATGTCTTAGGTTACATGGCCTCGTAGGATCTTAGGTAAAGAGCTTGGCATTTAAGGGACGCTAGATTTGGTTACTGCAGTAAGGGGAGGGACGGGTGGGCTAGGCAGTTATCCCTTTACATTGTGTCTGTATTTCAATATCACTTTCATTGTAACTGCCTTTTATTGTGGAAAATGTATCAATAAACTTTGAATTGAAAAAAAAAATACAGAATTTGTATTGTTGCCAATATGGGTCAAGAGATAGTGTGCATAAAAAATGGTGTATGTATTTTTATTTTATTGCGGCAACATTTTATTAATGAAAATAGCCTTAAAAAAGCAGCCATTTTGTGGCATGGCTGTTCTACACATCTTGGTGACCTCAGAATTTACTGTTTTAAAGCACAATACTAAAGTTTTTTTTTAATGGATACAGTGGATGTATAACTTCCTCCAGTTATTATTGATTTTATGGAGATGTAATTACATTTACATGACACCACATGTAATTTATTACTTAAGTGCACTACATGTGATGTCTTATATAGCTGCATTATTTCTTTTGTTTATTCTGCCTTTATGCTTTTCATTTTTATTCAGTGTCAGTTCACATTGCTTAATGTGTTTCCCCCACACAAGTCTACAAGCTCAATGCAGTGGTACATACAGCCTGCTAGGAGCAGCAACAAAAGCTGTGGCTCTTGCTGTCTTGTGCACTGTTACCCACATGGACGTTGATGCTGGTATTGGTCCAAACGGCAGGGAACCGGAGGTGACTTCAGGCATTCAGTTTTGGTACTCTGGCTCTAAGCAAAACTGTTCTCTTTCCACTGCTTCTCCCATTTGCTATTCTTAAAAACAGGGAGAATGAAGCATCGTCCTTGTGGGAGTTAGAATGGGTCTCAGAGGTCTCCAGTCACTAGAAAATATGATCCTCAGAATTCTGCTACAAAACAGTAAGTTAAAATTCTGGTAGGCATATTAAATAGTGACTGGCTAAAGTGCAACAGTTGTTCTGTGTCATTTTGGGGACAGAAAAAGTAAAGTTTTCACCTCAGTACTTCATGGTCCTGTTGTTTGTGAAGAGCCCCTCTTCAGAACAGAGGGTGATTGGATTAGTGGTCTGTGCAGCATAATGAGTATATTTTAAAGTTTTGTTTGAGAAGTATATCAGCAGAACTTTCCTCTGGTCCTGGCACTGTTTAAATAGGACATATTAAATAGTATATTTTAAAATTTTGTTTGGAAAGTATAACAGCAGAACTTTCCTCTGGTGCTGGCACTGTTTAAATGGGGCATATTAAATACTATCTGGCTATAGTGCAGCATTTGTTTTGTATCATCTTTGGGGGCGGATAAATTAAATGTGTGTGTTCTCTCATGGTTCAGCTGGAAGGGCCCCTCTTGAAAATGGGGCTATGCATATATGTGACCAGTCTAATCAAATATAGTTTTGTTTGTGATTTATAGTGTTTTGTTTACTATCCATCCAGTGGGTTTTCACTATATAATTTGATTTTTTCAGAATATTGTTAATATTGGTGAACTGTCCTCTGGCGATGGCTTTAATCATGTATAAAGGGTAAAAACAGCACCTGTGGGGTTCCTACTGGTACATTTTGAGAATGTGTGTTTGTCAAATGAATGCTGCACCTGTTGATGTAATGTTGGCTCTATTTTAGATGAGTGTATGTGGAATGAATATAAAAGCTGCACTCTTAACATGTTTTAAATGAAAAAAAATATATCAGAATACTTACTCCTCAAGAAGTCACAGGTTTCATAGGTTAGTTCTGAGCAGAGGCAACATGTCCATTAAGCTCACCTGATTCAGTGAAAGTAGGGGGTTAAGAGAGTGTGCCCGATGGGTAAGAAAATAGGGGAACAGAACCACACTTGACCAGTGCCCCTGAGGTGGGGGGGGGCAACCTTCAGGCACAATACAAGATCCCTACAACTGGCCACACCGTATAAAACTGTGCAGGCAAAAAACAAAAATGAAGCTGTCTTGCAGGCAGAAAATGGGAATTCATGTAAGTCTTACAAACAGCCACACAAGACAGAGACACTCTGCATTAACAGACAAAACTGTGCTGTCTTTCAGACAGAAAACGGAGCTGCATGTCAAGCAGAAAACCCTGAATTTACATATCACAGACACCATGGTACCTAGATCATCACAGGCAAACAGCAATGCTAACTGCCTTTCTACATATAAAGGAAGGAAGGAACCATGCACTGGTAGATGCTGACTGGAAGATAGCAGTAGAACCTACTAATTATTTGACTGAACCTTCTCAAGATAAAAAAAAAAAATACTTACCTCAGACACCAGGCCAGATACTTTATTATCTGCAGTCCCATTATAAAATTACTCCCTACATGGTCTCCATCCAGGTACTGGAGGCAGTGGAAATGGAAGTTAGCTAGTAGGTTATTCAATGTGAAACCCTCAGCTTAACAGGCATCACTTCTAAATTTAGGGAAGTTCCATGAGATCAGGAAGCCCAAAACAGCCCCATGGTGCACAAATGTAAATGAAATAAAATAAAAAAACAACATGTAATTTTACCAGATGGTTCTTCTGTGCTGCTACCCCTATTGTTGTACAGCTGAGCTGGAGTGAATTGCAGCTAGAATGTACCATATCCATAGGGGTTGGTGCTGAGGTCAAAGGAACTGCATTACTACCGCAGTGGGGGAGCATGTTACCCATATATATTAACTACTTTGCCCATTGACAGTGTCGAGTGATATAGGAAAGGATACAGAGAAGGAGACAGGGTGCAATGCAACTATGACTGAACCAATTAAATAAAGTACAGCTGGAAAAATTAACAACCTGCAAAGATAGGCCGAATTAATCAGCAATATGCTACCTATGTACTGGTTTCAAACTACAGTGACAAAGATGTTCCCAACATAAGTGGTCTGGAACACTTTAAAACTGATTACTGTACTTTGAAACAAAGTAAAGAAAGGTGTGCAAGAACAGAAAACCAAACACAAAAAAATATGAAAGTAAACAACTGGAGTGGTTACTTGTGGGGGAGAGAACAACCATCAACAGCATACCTTTGAACCTCAAACTGTGGAGCAGAGGAGGGTAAACAAACATAAAATAGGCAAACAATGTTTAATCAAGCAATAAAAGTTTGCAAAACATGTATAGCATTATGCATTTGTTATAAATTATGGTAATAAGGCTAATGTTTGAAGCTGAATGTCCAATTGACATAAATTGAAATTAATAAAGTTCAGTAATACATAATATGCTGTTAAAAAGTAGCACAGTGTTCATAAACATCTTCAGTTAAACAATAGGGCATTTCAGGGTGTGCGTTGTGTGTGTAGAACAACACACCTCCGGTGGGCTGATGCTTGAGTCCAACAGCTGAGTGAGTTCACCAACCAAGAAGTGCCATTATCCCAGCAGAACACACACCCTGAAATGTCTTATTGTGATTATGAAATGAGTAATGGGATTTGTTAAGAAAATCTTTTTTTTTTATCATTTAGATTAGCAAAAAAAAAAATTTAAGAAAGGGAAAACTATAAATGTTTGAAGAAAATAAGTCCTAGTGTTGGATGTCAGTGTTGGCAGTAGGCCAGAAGGTGGTGCTGCCCTACTTGGTTTCCCATATATTTCAGTAAGGGCAGAGTTACTTCAGGCTTACAGCCTTCAATAGGTGTTTTATAATCATTTCTGCTTCCAGTTTCATGGAGAGGATTAATTAGCTAGGCAGGTGGATGTGGGCAACTTTTTACCATCAGAAAACATTTTCCATTACTTAGACTTAGAGATGTGCAAAGTCCACAAAATTTGCTCCACGAAATATTTTGCGAATTGCACTCAATTCACAAAATGCAATTTATGACTTTTGCAAATTTGCAGAGTGTGGATCTACTACGAAGTGTGAAATTTTGCATGGGAAATTTCACACTTCATGGCAAAAACTACTCTAATGGTAGTGGACCCCCCATGCCAGTCACTGACCCCAAATGTAAAAAAAAATAATAAATCTAAATCCCTGGTGTCTAGTGGTCCCCCCTCACCGATCACCAGCCCCAATGTAAAATAATAGAAATAAAATCCCTGGTATCTAGTGCCCCCTTCCACCAATCACCGGCCCTATTGTAAAAAAAATATACAATAAATCTAAATCCCTGTTATCTAGTGGGTTCCTCCCCCCACTGATCAATGGCCTCTCTTTAACTTCATAGGTAGAACTTACAAATGTGATCCACAACAGAAGTACATAACTTTGAAAGTTATAAGTGTATACTGCAGTAGTGAAAGTTGATTCTCCTGCCTAGGTCGTTATTGTTATTAGGGAAATCAGAATAAAAAAGAAAATAAGCCTGTACAGGAAACATACTTTGAGGTTAAAGACTGTCCAAGCATGCGCTCATTCATTCTAGGTCAGTCATGCAGCCAGTTGTGGTGGAGAGTGGAGGGCTGTGCTGGTTGCCCACTCAGGTTCGGGGTGGGAGGGAAGTGGGGTGGTAGGGCACTAACTAAAGGTGTGGGGGTCCACTAGACACCCGGGATTTCATTGATTCTTTTTTAAATTGGGGCTGGTGATTGGTGGGGGGGGGACCACTAGACACCGGGTATTTTTTATCAATTTTTTTACATTGGAGCAGGTGATCGGTGGAGAGAGGAGACCACTAGACACCATGGATTTTGATAAATTAAGCCACTATGCCCACTGGACCTTTCTGATTTCCTAGAGTTCTGTGTTCAGTTTTGGAGGCCACACATGGAGAAGGATAGGCACAGGTTGGAATCAGTGCAGAGGAGAGGTACAACGATGATCCAGGATCTATAGGGACTCCCCTATGAGGAACGGCTAGCAGCACTGCATATGTACTCATTAGAAACTAGGAGGGAGAGTGGGTGACATGATAGAAACATTCAAGTTTCTAAAAGGCATTAACAAAGTGCCAGACACTGAAGAACTATTCCATAGGGTCACCAACAAAACTAGAGGACGTGAATGGAAGCTGGAGGAGGAATTTCAGAATGGATCTAAGGAAATACTACTTCACAGAAAGAGTAATGGAGCCATGGAATAGTCAGCCAGCAGAGGTGGTGGGGACAGAGACTGTGACAAGTTTCAAGCTTACGTGGGAGTTTTTTTTTTCAAGTTTTATTTTTATTTTTTGACATACCAGTCATTACAAAAATAAATTTTGAAACATGTTAAAATTATTACAACTCAGACTAACTATTTTGCATACCTTTAAATGCATATGATTTACAGTACAAAACATTGCAACATTTGTAAAACTTTTGATTTAGCTATATTCCTTGCTCCTAATAATCATACTATTCCTAGTGGTAATTCAGGTCATAAATGTATAATTCAGTTGGACCGATAAATGTTAATTACCCACTCTGCATTATAGTAGTGTCTATATTTTTCATTTTCTTTTGTCTGATTTTACAGATTTGTACAAAAAACATTGCCACTTAGTGTATAGACCAATCATCTTTTGTAGTCATGAATATTTCTGTTAGCAGATTCTTATAAATACTCCAATTGTTTACAAATGGTCCCAGCTAGAATAATCTCTCCTTCTTGTACCATAAGCAGTCCCATAGCACAAGTGAGAGGTCTTTTTGCCCAATTGTGCAAAAACACCATTGTCCTGATACAGGTAACTTTTTGAATCGGACTGTCATGACGTTATTATCAAAGAACTCAAATTTACGTTCAGTGTGCATCTTTCTCAAATTTGGATCTATTAAACTGTCCAAATAATATTTGTGTCCATGAGTCCTGTTATGTAGGAAATACCATGGATACAATTTGGACACTGCTGTTTCATCTAGATCCTTTTTGGTTCCATAAGAATGTACTCTTGTGTTAATATAATCTTTGCATTTCTAGCTGAATTGTGTTTTCTTATCCCAACATTCAAGTAATCTGGTTAAATTATACTTCTCCTTGGCCTTTGCAATTTTTTTGTACCAGCTAGTCTGTATATATGCAATATCAGCCCAAGACATTTGTTCTACCAAGCAGTTATATGGAAGTCTTTCTTATCTCATCTTTGTAATCTTTAACAAGTAGTTTAATTTTCTTAATTCAGTGACGTCATTTAGATTCTGCAATCTTAACTCAGCATGAAGATACACTGCTGGGGTAGAATGCCCCAGTCCCAGTGTTCTTATTAAGGAGCTTATGTACTGGAATCATCAGCTTGTTGTAGTCTTTGCTTTCACAGTTTGCAGCTCCATAGGTGAGTTGTGAATAATATTTTGCTTTAGCCTCTATCAATGGTTTTACTGTATGACCACCATAGGTGGAATTAAATTTGTTTAATCCAATTGTATTCTTTTTAAATGCCTCAATGAGTCTATTGGTGTGAGCAGTCCACATGGCCATGGAGTTAAATGTAACCCCAAGATAAGTATATTTATCAACATTTCTTATTGCAGTTAATCCCATAGACCATCTACCACTCTTTTTATTTGGTCCTATAATCAATATCTGAGTTTTGTCCACATTGATTTTAAGTTTAAGATGTTTTACCTGCTTTTCTAGGTACAACTTGCTTTGCAGGCCACTTTGTGTCAACAAGAGGAGAATCATGCCATCTGTGTAAACCAATATAGGGCACCAAAGCCCATTAATTTTTGGTGAATCAGTAATTGAACTAAGGAACTCTCTTAGCATATTGTCTATGTATAGACAAAAGAGGGTAGGGGCAAGGACACAGTCCTGTCTCACCCCTTTATTAATAGATATAGTTTTTGTTAGAGTTCCTCTTATGCCCATTCTAAGTCTGACCCAATTGTTTGTGTAGACATTTGAACTTATATGTATTATTTCAGGGTTAATTCCTCTTTCTGACATGCTGGTCCATAACATCTTTCAATGTCAGGTATCAAATGCTGCACAAAAGTTGACAAATACTATATACATGCTCTGTTTTCTCAACCTGGTTTATTTGTCGATCAGGTGCGTCAAAACAAAGCAATTATCCATGGTAGCATAACCATTCCTAAAACCAGTGTGGAATTCTGACAATCCACCTGTTAATTTGATTTACTGTTTCAATCTCTCCAAAATTATTTTTGAAAAATATTTTTTAAGATTAACATCTAATAAACTGATTGGTTTGTACATAGCCAAATCCAATGTACTACCCCTCTTGTGTATAGGAACAATTTCTGCTCCTCTCCAGGTTTCAAGAATGAACTCAGTTTGGATATATTTATCATAAAAATACAGAGTAGGATGTACCATTCAGGGGGACTTGTTAAGTATAGTTCTGCTGGGAACATGTCTGGACCAGGTGCTTTTTTTTGCTTTAAGTGTCTTTAATGCCCTACATGCCTCCTCTCTGAAAATGATCAACAAAGAGAGGTTAGTCCCCATGAACATAATATATTCTGATGCATTTTGATCAAAAAATGTATCTGTAAAATATTTCACCCAATGAGATTCTGATATATAAGAATATACTGACTCTTTAAGGTTACTGGTTCCCTTTTCTACCATTAACCAGAAAGTTTTACAATCTCTTTCCCTGATAGCGTTTAACATTTTGTTCCATTGAGAGAGGTAAAAAACATTCTTTTTCTTTTTAAGAAAATAATTATATTGTTTTCTTTCATAATTCAGATTTTTATATTTCGTGTCTTTAGAATTTTTAACCTCTTTTATTCTTTTTCTAAGTTGTGCTTTAAGTTGGTTACATTCATTGTCAAACCATCCAACTGGCATCTTGGGCAGTCCCCTTCCCCTCTTTCTCTCTCTCTCTCTAGATTATATATATATATATATATATATATATATAGAGAGAGAGAAGAGAGAAGAGAGAGACTTTAATTTGCAAAATAGATTTAATATGTTTTCCCAAATCACCTCAACCTCCATTGGTCCAAACTTTCTGATGTTATAGTCCTTAAATCATTTTTGTAGCAGTGGATTGATGATTTTGGCTATTTCATGCTGCCATTTAATTCTCCTATTTTTCTGATCTCTATCAGTGGAAATTCTTTGGTCTCTGGCTGGTTATTCCTTTCAACTAGGCCTTCTAATACTAGGGAAAGTGATCACTTTCAGGGTGCGTTATTAATCTAAGTTTATGCCAGTGATCAATTTGTCCTAACCACAAGGCAAGGTCTAATAAAGAGGATCCTACAGCGCTCATATACAGTATGAGCTTTTACCTTCTTTGTCTCCTTCTAACCTCCCATTTAACGGTTATAGGTTGTGCTCTTTTGGCACTCTGAATAAGTTTTTTCCTCAGTAGTGCAGTTTGGTATCTACTGTATTTCTGATGAGTAAGGGGAGCTGTTGCTCAGTATATATTAATATTGAATTGTCTGTTAGTCTAGCAAATGTCCCAGTTCTTGCATTTACATCTGCCAGTATCACTATTTCACTGCCCCAATATTTATATTTTATCCTAAAAATGAGAGAACTTAATAACTTCCAGATGTTATTGTTGTAAAATTTAGTTCATAGAGGTGGAATATAGCAATTAATTATCATAATGTTTATTCCTTCCAGTTCTAAAACAGTAAAACAGGAGCTATGAAGTTTTGTGATGAATGAACAGGGGTGATCCATAGTGGTCCATTTTGGGCCCCCTGTTATTTCCAATATTTATAAATCAAATTCCTTCAATTTTTCTAGCTAGTCATTGTCTTCTCTATGCAGATGACTTGATTTTATATAACCAAAATCAGAATATTGAGTTAGTTAATGTTGGTTTACAAAATGATTTTGATAAACTTGGTTCTTGGTTGTTAAATAATCAAATTATTTTGAATGTAAAAAAGACCAAGTTCATGATATTTGGGAGTGCTTCTCATTTAAAGTTAAATCCTTGTTTACATATACTTGATAAAAGTAGTTATCTAATTGAACAGGTTACCTTCTTCAAGTATTTGGGAGTTCTTTTGGATCCTTGTTTGGGATTCTTGCCAAAGGTAATGGCTTTCAGTAGGATAATAAACTCAAAATTGGGCTTGTTATATAAACGTAAGGTTTATTTGACATTGGAATCTCATACAACAGTTGCTATTGGTACCTTGTTACCCCATATTGATTATGTTTCTTCTTTATATTATGGTTTGGCTGTAAGGGAGGGAAGGGTTTTGAGTGTAGCTTATAATAATATTTGTCGATTTGTTCTTGATGTTCCATGAATGACACATCATTGTGTATTATATTCCTCATTGGGTTGGCTATCTCCCAAATTAAAGTTTGCCTATGCACTTGGGCCTAGATATTCAAACTGTGCCAGTCTGAGGCGCAAGCCCTTGCGCTGCTCAAAATAGTTGTGCAGGGGTGTGGCCGGGGTGAAATTCAAAGGAGTTGCGCTGTTGACGCTCCTTTGAACTCTCCTTGAGCCACAACACTTGCGCGTATGGCGCCGTGGAACTTCAGCTACTACAGACGCCAAGTTGAGCATTCAACTTGTGGTGGCGCCAAGTACCAGTCGCCATCGCCAACTTTCCGATATTCAAAAGGTGACATGCAAATGGGGCCATAAGTTATGCAAGGCACAGGGGGGGCCATTTGCATCTCTTTATGGCCCCATTTGCATGCCATTTGCATGTAGGTGCGCCGATCCCCGAGGACTTGCTCCTGGCCACCCTGCCAGGCAGCAGCCGTCGGGGACTGATGCACACTGCAGCCCGATCGCGGGCATCACAGTTACATGCCCTCCCCACACCTCCCACAGCCTGATCGCGGGCAGAACACATACATGTCGCCCCCCAACATCACCCACAGCCCGATCGCGGGCAGAACCTGTATAAACCCCCAGTGCCCGATCGCGGGCAGAATAACCCCTCCCCAACCGAATAACTCCCTGGTGGTCCAGTGGACCGTAAAGCCCGATCGTGGGCAGAATGTCACAGCAGAACCCCCCAAACATCTCCCTGGTGTCTGTGTCCCCCACCCACCCACAAGCCCCTCCACCCGCTCCCCGCGGCTGGGAGGCGACAGCATCCACCGCCTGCCGCCCGCCACCACCCGACCCAGCTGTCGGTGAGCTGCATGCCATTGGTGCAGAGCTACGGCCAATGGGCGTGCAGCCATAAACCATCAATCCCCAGTTTCACCCACCACATTCCTGTTAGTACAGAGCAATAATGTAGATTCCAATGGGGCAGTCTAGTAGTCCCTTGCCCCACTCTGTTGCAGTACTGTGCAGTACTAAAGATCCAAACCCTGGCAGTGTAATGGTTTCCCACCTTCAGCCAATCTGTGCCAGTATTGTAAAACTGTTCTAACGCCTTGGCTGGCAGTCATGAACCTTTCCCTTAATTGAACCCTTTCAGTATTGTGGAACTGTATTAAAGCCCATACTCTTAGCAAGATGCTTCCTTTCCTCATCTGATCCTCCACTCCACTCAACAGGGAGAGTCTGCTGGTGGTCTTCTGTGTCCTTTAGAAATTATCAGTGAAAGGGTCTTTCTGTGGCCACCATGCTCATGTGGAATGCCTTACCAAGCCAGCTTTGTCAGACCTCCTTTGCTGAAGTTTTTAAAAGGGCTCTTAACACCCATCTTTTCCCATGCATTTGAGGACTCATGTTAAACATGTTATGTAGTCAAATACTTGCAGTCTCTAGCTATTAACAGTTCCTTTCCATTCACTACTTGAACTCTGCTTGGTGCCTCTTTAGTCATGTAAGAAATAAATTACCCTGCTACTGGATTTTTTTTCATGTTTCCTAATATGTTTACAGTTACACACATGGGAACATGGCCCCAAAAATCACTATCTTTGCCAACACTGCAAGAAGGATCTATTTGGACCCAGGACTTAAAGAGGGACTCCGGTGAAAAGTGCTATAATATAGAATTAGAATAAGCATACCCCCAATAAAGTTCATACCAAAAATTAAGTTTCTATGTTACAGTACTTAATTATAATGTTATGCACTATTTTGTAACCCTGATTTCACTACCTGTTCAAAAAACCAGTTTCAGTGAAGAGCTGCTGATGATGTCATCTCCTAAGCTCACAGTCTATCCTCCCTGTCATCAAGCTTATAGGACCTGCTTCTCCAAAGTTTAAAGATCATGTGCAGTGGTTTTTACAAGTGAAACAGGCAGCACCATTCAAAAGTAAAAACAAAAAACATTGCTATAAAAACTATGTGTGTTTCAAGTTTTGCAATAAAGTTGACAAATTTGTATTTTTATGTTGCTTGCACGCATGTGCAAGAAACATAATGCCATCATCCGAGTTTTCGGAGGTGTGGCAGCCCTCTTCCAATTCAGTCAGTGTGTTTGCAGGCATGGCCGCAGTTCTCCAATCAATGCTGCAGCTGTCTATGACAGTAGTTGAAAATGCAGTGGCCATACAGTTGAAAGGGAGAGCTACGCTTCAGTGAGCAGCGATAAGATTGCATGCTCATGTGCGCTCCCCCCCACACACACACTCACGCACGCATACTGTGTGCTCGTGCTTTCCCCCATGTATGCACTGTATAGCATATGGGGGTGCCCAATCCCCCATCGGCTGTGCTGCACTCCTTCCCCCCGAATTCCAGGTGCCATGCTGGGAGCCCACCCCAGCGTGGCAACAGTCTGTATGGCCAATGGGAGTGCCCAATCCCCCATCAGCTCTACTGTTTCTCCCCCCCGAGACTATCAGGTGCCACTCTGGGAGCCCACCCCAGCATGTCAACAGTTCCTAAGGCCAATGGGGTGCCCAATCCCTGTTGGCTCCACAGCTCCCCAACAGTCTTCCAGCTGCCATGCTGAAAGCCCACCCCAGTGTGGCAAATGTTCTGCATCGTCCAAGTAATTAAAGAAAAAAACCTTCCCTTGCTGTTGTCTTGACCCTCCTCTCCCACCTGCGCCCACCCACTACACACCCTGCCTCCCCACACCCCCACCTCACCCCATACTTACCTCCGGAGCTTGGTGCAATGATCTTCAGTGGACTGGGAACACGTCTGCACTCTTCAAAGCCAACGTGAACTGAGGAAATGCTAGTAAGCTGTATAATAGAATAAATAGGGGTTCTTCAACTTTATTGCATATCTCAGGCATTTTGGGGAATTTTTTCACCAAATTTTCAACATGGGGTTTTTGGGACCCCACCTCATGAATTCTGTCACTGTCATGGTGTTAATCAGCCCTGAAAGGTGATTTTGTGGTCACTATGCAGAATCACCTTTTGGGACAGATTTATGAAACAACAGTGTCACAGTTCATGAGGTAGGCCCCAAAAATCCTATGTTGAAAATTTTGTGAAAAAATTCCCAAAAATGACTGTTTTGCAAGCATGCATTGCACTGTCCCTATGCACGCTCGTAAGTTCGCGAATATTCAGTATGTTCACTCCAGATTTTCAACATTGCCATTTTACCACACCTCGTTATGCTCAGTACAGCTGTCATTTTTCACATGTCACCCAAAATGTGTTTCTGTGTATGTAGAGCACAATGGCGCAGTCGGTGTGTGCAATCAAAGTTTGGGACAGATTAAGAAAATCACAGTGACACTGTTCATGAGAAGAGGTCTTAAAATGGCTGTTGAAAATTTGGTGAAAAAATTCCCTTCAGCCATTCTGCAATGTTACTAATGAAGACATTGAACAGGACTGGCCCCAGGACCGATCCCTGCAGCACCCCACTGGCACCCCTCACCCTAGATTGCACCCTATTTACCACCACTCTGCCTCCTGTCTGTTAGCCAGTTTCTAACCCAGTTTACCACCCTTTCCCCATGCCCAGCCCACCCAGCTAGTTTATCAGCCTCCTATGTGTGGTGGTGTCAAAGTCTTTGCTGAAATCAAGGTAAGCGTTGTCCACTGCCTCAGCCTGATTCACTTCCTTTGTCACCCAGTCAAAGAGATCAACCAGATTTGTCTGACATGATGTCCCCACTGTGAATCCATGTTGTCTATGGTCCTGGGCTCCGATGGCTTCTAGATGCCCCACTATCCTTTCTTTAAGCAATGTCCCCGCTACTCAGGTGAGGCCGAATGGCCTATTGTTCCCACCTGCTCCCTGCTGCCGGACTTGTGTAGAGAGACCACATGTGCCCTCCTACAATTCACTCGTGTTGAATGACTCAGTGAACATGGCTGCAGAGATACTGTTATCTCCCTCGCAGTTCTTTTAATATCCTTGGGTGTATGTCATCTGGTTCCATAGCTTTGTCCACCTTCAATTTACTGAGCTCCTGCAGGACTCTTTTGCCTTAAATGGAATATTGTCCACCTCTTCACCCCCTTGGCAACTGCTGTACTGCTGTGGCCCTTGCCCCTCCCACTCTTCTGTGAATACTGAATGGAAAGACACAGTGCATGTCTTGGGAGGAAGGCATGGAACTATCACTTCCAAATACCTAAACAGCACATACAAGCAAGCAACATTCGGCATTGACAAATGCTTGTTTTAATTCATTTTTGGTGTGGACCATTTCTCCAGGGTTGCTGTGTACTGAGGCAGCATGCCTCCACGCTGCTGATACCAATTGGGGTGCTACTTTACTGTGCCTGTTTGGAAGCTGTATTGCTACTGGTAATGTAATGCTGGTAACTTCATTGCTGTGTGTCAGTGTCTGGTTTACAATAACTTTTAATAGGTGCTTTATATGTATTAACTCCTACTAGGGGTGGAAGTGTAAGCCCCGGTAAAGTGATAATTTTAATGTGGAGTACAACATACTGTAGATGAGCCTGAATGTAGGTCAATTAATAGCCTACCAGGAGAAAACATTGGGCTGGCTTCTGCATAGAAACTTGTAGTAAGGTTTCAAAACAGTATTACCTATCCCACCCCATTTACAGGGAGATGGAATAATTGTTTAAAAGTGCCACCCTGAGAAGTCACTTCAATTCAATGACAAGTGTGAATGATCACAGCCTTTCACCACATTAGAGTTATCCAGTGTGCAAATCTCACAGCAGTGTGCTATGACTCAGCATCCAGCAACCCTGGAAAACTGGACCACAACAAAAAGCTCCCCCCCTCAAAAAAAAATACAAGTTTGTCAACTTTATTACAAAACCTGAAACACACATAGTTTACAAAGCAATGTTTACTGAATGGTGTTGCCTGTTTTACTTGTGAAAACCATTGCACATGATCATTACACTTTGGTGAAACCGGTCCTATAAGCTTGCTGACAGGGAGCACTAGATTGTGAGTTGAAGAGATGACATCATCAACACTCTTCAATGAAACTGACTTTTTTGAACAGGTAGTGAATTTAGGGTTGTAAAATTACTTGAAACGTTTGAAAAAAGTAACTCAGAGATCTCATTTCTGGCATGAAACTGATTGGGGCTAAGATGATCCAAATTCTGATTTTATTGGTGCCAGAAATTTTGACCATAGTCCCTCTTTAAGTGAAAACCCTAGGGTACCTTAAAAAAGGTTTTATCCTTGACACATCTCTTACAGAAGCCCTGTATCTCTTATGTCTTGCAGTATATCAATGGGTATGGTTATAACTCAGGACAGAGCCCTTCCTATGCGGCCTTCTGAATTTAGCAAAGTTACTACCTTGCTATACACTTTGGGTTCACATATTTTTATTTAGTGCCATTCCACGGCAACGTCAGTTTAGCTGGTGTAAAGGAGGCAGCATCACTGCTGGGACATTCACTTTGACAATCCTGGCTTACATCTATCCTGGCTTTGGACACCTCACATTACCCAGGACTTTACTCTCACAAGATAGTATGCTGAGCACAATTGCACTAGCATGAACCTCAGCCTACCCTCAGGCAGTGGACGGCAATCTCTTCAGGCCCTCTGGCAGAGGTAATGCCTCCAATATCCATACAGGACCAGCTTGGAATTCACCATAAAAATAGTAGGCCCCTCTTCTACATGTATCAGCAGCTCAGTCATTGGCAACAGATATCTCACTATCTCAGCACTACTGACTGCATCTCTTGGACACAGAAAAGTCCAACATTTTCCCTAAAGTGAAGACACCAGCTTTGGTAAAATCTCTGTGCATAACAAGGCAGCCATGGATTTCCCTCGAGGGTAGCCCCTTAGGATAATAACTCCCTCCCAGGGATCCCTGACACTCCCACCAGAATTAATGGTGATCTACACTAAATGGCCTTTAGACAAGACTTGGGCTACCTGCCAGGTAGCTGAGTTGAGTAGAATGGGTATTGTCTATTTTTGGTTTGGCAGGGTAGTTTGGGTTATATACTACCCTACCTGACATAACAGTGTAATTCTTGGGTCGGTTAGTTTGATATGGGTAAAGAACTTGGAAATAGGCATCAAGAGTAGCCTGTGGGGTTCTTCACAAACTTGAAGCAGAATTGGAGCACATGACACCGGGCTGACACCTGATTGGTTAGTGGTGTCTGTGCTTTGTCTTCTGGGTGGAATACATTTGTCAGCAAACTGTGTGTGTTGTGGTGTGTGGAAGCAGCTTTGTGTGGGCGCTCACTCTGCAGCACAAATTGCCAAATTGTTGATTGAAAAAGATGGAAAGAATAACTTTTTTATTTTACTTAACCTACACTTTGCCAAGGAGCAATGGGACAGGTAGAAATAGTGGGGGACTGAGAAATTATCTCAGCCAAGTGGAGGGAGAGTCAGGTCAGCTTCAGTCATGGAGGTGGTGCTGGGGTCTGGGGAGAGAACATAGAAGGAAGATGATGGAAAAGACTTAGACAAAAACAGAAGGGACTGGGTAGCTGGTTTGAAATTAAAGTATAAACTGTTTTTTTAGGTGCCCCTGAGCCCCTGTCATTGTATTCCTGTGACAGCTGTCAATTTCTGCAGCATAGTAGAAGCCTGTTACAGCTGTATCACACTGTTTGTTAGATGCTCCCGAGCCCCTGTCATTTTATTACTGTGACATAGCTAGTGCTACACTTTGTCTCTGTAGCATAGTAAAAGCCTTTTACAGCTGTTGAGTGTTCCTGAGACCCTTCATTACAGTGACATAGCTACACTGTCTGTCTGTGCAGCAAAGTGAAAGCTTTTTACAGCTGTATCCACTGTTTGATAGGTGCCCCTAAGTCCCTGTCATTGTATAACTGTGACATAGCTAATGCTACATTGTCTGTCTCTGCAGCAGAGTGAAAACCTTTCAGATGTATCACACTGTTTGTTGGGTGCCCTGAGCCTATTTACTACTGTGATATAGCTACACTGTCTGTCTGTGCAGCATAGTGAAAGCCTTTTACAGCTGTATCACACTGTTTGTTTGGTGCCCTGTGACATAGTTACACTGTCTATCTATACAGCATTGTGAAAGGCTTTCACTGCTGCATCACACTGCTTGTTGGGTGCCCCGAGCCCTGTCATTTATTACTGTGACATTGTCTACTACACTGTCTGTCCAGCAATTAGTGAAACAATATCCTTTCATGACTGTATATACTATACCTTTTACTTCCCAGTCTAAGTCTACTAAAAGGAAGCACAATGTTGCTGCATGTGCAACTGTTAATGATATGGACAATATGAATCATAGCACTGATGAAGAACATAGCCACAAAATACTAAAATCACCAGGACTGGCACTAAATGTCCTCAACCAAAAAAGTATGTTAGTAATGAAATGACAGTAGATTTTGGAAAAAACTGACTGAGTTAGTCGTAGGTATAATGAATGTTTTGCCACATGTGTCAGGATACTTACAGCTGCTGAAGCAGCATGTAAGGAGGGGTTCCATGTCAATTCAGCACAAACCATTGACATGCTAAAAGCCGTGTGGAAATTTCGCCGTATAACAATGGTGCGCTTTGCAAATCGATCACAGAATAGAACAGCACAGAATGCTTCTTTTGTTAACTCACTTTGCATGCCCATAGGTAACTTTCGCTTGCAGTGATAAAGAATAAAGTAGGCCTCTGATTTTATAAAGATGTAAAACAACAATATCTTCTGGCATAATGGCACCTAAGTAAAACAGAATCATATTTAGTAAACCTTGTACTGCACTACTGCCCTGGCCACTCTCCATAACTGAGCACCAGTTGCCTGGTATTTGTATTTAAAAACATGATCTTCTATCCCTGGAAGCATAGCAATCCTTCGTTCTGTGGCACGGGGCTTTTTTGGTGAATTAGGTAAAATTCCTATTGTACCTTGCTTTTCCTGTTATTCCATTCCCTTGGAACAGATCTTGGAGGTAGGTTATGCTGCAGAAGTCTTGTGCCGATTCACCAAAGACTTTTGCAAAGCAGTAGTAGCAGCAGTCAATAGGATTACAGTTAACAGCTAATGAAATATTTGTAACTGAATGTGGGTATAAAATCATAAAGGTTCAAAGACAAGTAGTGACTTAAAGGACTAGACCGGTGAGGCTAAGGCAGGAGCCAACTGACTCCCTCCCCACTCTGAAAATACGCAGTGGGATACTTCAGCGGACTGTTAGCTATCAAAAATTCTGCATAAAACAGCTAGCGATCACCACAGCCTACATACTTTTTCCAGACAAACAGATTCTTTTCTGACACCATCAACTACTGGAAAATTCCAAATTAATACTCCACATGAAAATGGAGTGAAAAATACATTACCCACAAAATTAAAAGATCTCATCAACTAAGACTAATAGACAGTGTTGCAAGGATATCAAAATTTACCCCCAGCATCCAACATGCCAGATGTTAAATAGAGACCTTTTAATTTTTTTGCCCAAAAAGGTTTCCTCAAGTTCATGAACCACATTGAACCATGGTACACCATTCCCTGTTGAACATATTTCTCAAAAAAGGCTGTTCCACAGTTGTATGACTTGGTGTGTACTAAAGTCATTTGTAACATGGCATAAAAAAGATAAATGAAGTGAAGCGCTCAGATGGGTGCAAACACACTATGTGGTACAGTAGAAACCATGGTCTAATACCATAGTAGATCATGGTTTGTATTGTAATACCTTGGCAATCCACTAGGTAAGAAGCAGTATACAAGTGAAAGAAATATGCAAATAGCTTGCAGTGTGTAGTTGTCCCAAGTTATATTTACTAAGAATTTTCCTGGCACAGGGTTTTACTTTTCAAGACTGTTCATATTGTAACTACAATAGAAGTGCATGAGTTACTAAAGATTGTACATTTAAACTCCACATATACTGTTAATTATGCTTCAGCAATATTTCTGTAGAAGTGAACAGTTACATACTGTTACCACCCCTTCTGATCTACTGCTTTCTAAGCAACTGTGGGTGCAATGCATTGTGGATGACTGAATAACATTATCTGGCCTGGCCTTTTCTTGGTGAATACACAGTGGTAAAGATAAGCATGCAGCTTCTATAACCGAAAACAAAAATAACAGACACTGAGATAAACAAAGCAAAATTAAAGAGAGAGGATACTTCTGTGGGTGAAAAGAAAAATAAATTGAGAGAAACAAAAAGAAATCAAAGAAACAAACTAACAATAGTAGTCAAAACAAGTATTTGAAAAATGAAAGCAGTAAACGTTATGTTGTTCTATGTCCTGCTGAGTTAGGTAGTTTAGAGGGAAAAAAAGTGAAAATAATATTCCACAAAATAGTAGTTGTTCAATAAAGTGTTTTTCAGATTGGCTTAGTTCAGTACATTTGGAGAAAAGGTGCTTGTGCTACTAGGATTGTGTGACAGCCACCTATTGGTCTGCAAAGGAACTGGAGAAAGAAACTAAAATGTACCATAGCACACTCCCCATCATGCAGTGCAGCCCATATCTTCTAATACATAGAGAGGAAAATCAAAGCACCTAGACTAGAAAGTGAATTGCAAGTTTTTGAAAAGTTGTAAAATATGTTTTGATGTTAGAAAGCTTAAAGCTTGTAGTGAAAGTTATTTTAACAAAAGTGAAATAGTAGCCACGATATTTCCAATAGGTGTGTTCCAATTGTTTTCAAGTATATGTACATCATGTTTAATAGCTCGATTTACAGTATTCTGAAGGTAAATCAGTGTGATTATACTCATTTATTCAAAGACTATTAGTCATACACTCATTGTCATGTTACAAGCGGATTAAGACACTCAAAAGGATGGGTCTACAGTGGAATTAATCCATGGTTGGTTGGTTGGACCCACTCGGCCTTCAGCCTCATGGTCCAACCCCCCCAACCATGGATTAATACCACAGTAGACCCATGCTTTCTCGTGGCTTAATCCTTACTAAGTGGTTGAAACTCTCTGAGGTGAAGCAGGTTCACTTAAAGAACAGTTATGTAAGAACTTACTATAACTGTAGATCTTTAAGGGGATCATAGTCATCAGATCACACCATAGGAACCTCACCGTTGGTGAAGGGGAATCCACAGAGAAGATTTTCAGCAGTACAACTGGGGCCACCTACACCGATGTCATGTGACAACATCACCTTTTCTACAAAGGCGTGAGTGGTCCAGCTCCCTCCTCAGTTATTTGCCCTGGAAACAAAGGGAGAAATGCCCAGCTATAGGGGACTAAGGAGGAAGAGAGATGCCCAGACCTGTAAGAAAAACTGAATGCACCAAGTGACCAGTTCCAGGAATAAGACCCCAAAAAAGGGGGCTGGTGGAAGGGAATAGACCTGATGAGTGAGATCCTTTCGAAGATCTACTGTTATGGTAAGTTCTTAAGTTGTTCTATCTTCTTCAGGGGTATCTCAGTCATCCTGTCACACCATAGGAATGAGTCCCAAGCAGTTACAGGTGCAAACAAACAGTCTGGTAGGAATGCCAACCTTAAGCTTAAGACAGGAGGCCCTGTAGCACAACCCTGACAAATCCTGCACAGAATCTAGATGCAATGTCCAGACTGTAGTGCTTGATGAGGGTGTGGCCAGTGCTCCATGTGGCAGCCACACAAATGCCAGTGGCAGAAACCTCTTGAAACAAGCCACAGAGGTAGCTATGCCTCTGATGAAGTGAGCTTTGACAGCACCAGGCAATTATTTGCCATACTTTTTGTAGCAGAACACCATTCCATTAGCCAACCATTTGGATAAGCATTGCTTAAAACTGAGGTGCCCTCTACCTGGGGTGAAGGAAACAAACAACTGCTTCAGCTTCCTGCTGTCCTAGTGTAGGGCAAGCAGTATTTCAAAGTTCTGCACTGATCTAAAGTGTGGAGCAATGCTTCCTTGGACTGGCATGCTCTGAAAAATAAATAGGGAGGAGGATAGATTCATTCAAGGTAAACTCAGACATCACCTTAGGGAGAAACTTAAGAGTCATGTGCAAAGACATCCTGTCGGTATAAAAATCAAATAAGGCACTGGCCCGGTGGCACTGAGGGTTGACGTGTGGGATACCACACCTTGTTCTATGCTGGTGACCCAGTTTTGGGAATGACCTTGGGTCCCCAGGGTGCCAGCACAGGGGGGAAGGGAGGGATCAGGATTGAGCGTTGACTCTTCTCCCCAGGGTAAAGGTTGGGGTCACCCACCAGTAGTCCCACCGTCACCGTCACTTAATGGAGGTTTGGTGCTGGTGCAGTTGCTCAACAATGCAACTGGAAAGGAGGGGCATCCAGAATGTGTGTGTGTGTGCCTCCACATGCATGTGCTATGTCAGGAATGCATGGGTGTAGGGGTCGGGAGAAAACCCACCCCCCAAAAAAGATAGAAATTACATATGAAAAAAAAAATTAAATAAGGCTTCTCACACTAAAGGGCCTGAAGCTCTGAGATTCCTTGAGCAGAAGTGATGGCAACTAAAAAGAGCACTTTTCAGGAAAGAAAGCGCTAGTTATGAAGGCTCAAAAGGAGAGAGGGTCAGCTTCTCCAAAACAAAGCTTGAGTCCCAGCTGGGACAGGAGAATGGATTGAGGTTTCAGATGCAGGATTCCCCTCAGCAAGATATGGGAGACAACCAGCTGAGCTATGGAAAAAGCCGAAAGGTGCACCTTGAGGGAGGAGTACTGGAGACCTGAGTCAGACAAAGAAATCAGGTAGTCCAGAATTTGGTTCACTGGACAGGTGAAAGGGTCTAAATTATGCTTGGCAGCCCATATGGCAAACCACATCCACTTCATGGCATAAGTGGCATGGGAAGGGTTCTCGGGTGGCCAACAAGACATCTGCCACCAAGTTAGAAACTCTGAAATGGGTGATAGCTATGTCTTCATGATCCTAGTGTTGCAGATGGAGGGACTTGAGGTTGGGATAAACCAGGGTCTCCTGATCCTGGGTCAGCATATTCCTGTAGAGGGGGAGAGGGACCAGAGGTCACAAAAGATGACTAGTTATGATAACCCGAGGAAGACCCATGAACAGTTAAGAGACTATTGTGGAAAATGGTTGCAGCCAGCAATGAAGACCAAAGAGCAAATAATGGACTTGATTATTATGAAGCAGTTCATCTAGGTGTTGCCCCATGATGTGCAGTTATGGGTGAAAGAGCACAAGACAGAGTTGGCCGAGGACACCATAAAACTTGCAGAGGATTACTTAGCAGCTTGACCCTCCAGACCCAGATGACAACAAGGTATCCCACCTCACCCTGTGGAGCTGGTAAGACCTATTTATACAAATACCCATCAGAATAATTATGTCAGATGAGACAGAGGGAAAATACCATATTTTGAACTAATCTGCCATGGTTGCCTGGGCAAAGGCCATATAATGAGAAACTGTTCAAATAAAAAGAACATACATGACTCATCTAGCTTTGTCAGTATTGGTTATGTTACTACTGTGGGGATTGGGGAACAGCAGACTTTGGCTTTACTTGATTCTGGGAGTAGACAGACCCTGATGAGAGTGGATTTGGCCCTGGATAGTGAGGTTACCCAATGTGATACAACAGTGATGTATGTGCATGGGGATATTCATCAATATTACACAACAGTGGTTGAAATGACTGTCAGTAGAGAGCACCACTACATTACTGTTGGTCTGGTACCCTCGATTGCTGATGCCAGTGATTATTGGCCAAGATATTCCCCATTTTAACTCACTAATGCAAGCACAGCAGGACTACCTAGAACCAGTGAGTGTGGTAACCAGATCCCAAGCTAAAAAGCAACCAGTAGAACAGGTATTTCCCTTTGGAGAGGACTTTTTTGAGGGAAAAGGGAAATGGAGGAAAACCAAAAAGAGAAGAAGAGAGGAAAGAAAGAATGGGTAGAGTTGCATAAAATGGATGAACCTGGAATAGTACCAGGATTGCCTCCACATGATATTAAGTGAGAACAAAAGGCAGATGTGACATTGCAACCTTTTCCCCACAGGTCAAGCAGGAAGCAAAACATTGACAGTCTTGATTTATATTGAAAATTATATTTTATATAGAGTTACTGTTTATCCTGCTACCAAGTTAAATGTGGAGCAATAGTGGTACCCAAGGTTTATAGAGAGAAGGTGATGCAGGTTGCCCATGATAATTCCCATGGCTGGGCATGAAGGAAAGGATCGAACCTTACAGAGATTACTGTCTTGATTTTGCTGGCCAGGTATCCACCAAGATGTAGGAGAAATTACTGTGCCTGTGCAGAATGCCAGCTAGCGGCACAGGGTGGGAAGCAGACCAGGTACCCCACAGCACATTCCTTATGTAACAACCCCATGTGAAAGGATTACCATGGATGTGGTAGGACCCCTTACAAAGAGTTCTAAGGGTAACTATTCCATCCTTGTAGTTTGTAATTATGCCACCTGGTACTCTGAAGCTGTTCCCATGCACTGTAACTGCACCCCATATAACTGAAGAACTGGCCAAGATATTTAGCAGAATGGGGATACCACAAGAGATCCTGACAGACAGGGGTAGTAATTTTACCTCTATAATGTTAAAAGAGCTTTATTGACTCTTGGGGATATCAGCAGTCAGAACCTCTCCCTATCATCCCCAGACTGATGGGTTGTTAGAGAGGTTCAATAAAACAGTGAAGAAAATGTTGCAGAAATATTTTCAGGAGGAGGGTAGAGATTGGGACAAATATCTCCCTTATATCCTATTTGCTTACAGGGAGGTGTCCCAAGCTACCATCGTGTTTTCACCTTTTACCTTGCTTTACGGTAGGAACCCCAGAGGCCCATTAGATGTGGTAAAAGAACACCAGAAAGAAGGTGCCAGTGTAGGTTTCAGTAATATTCTGGACTACATGCCCTCACTAAGAGAAAGACTGGTAAAATATGACACCATAGCTCAACTGAATGTTACCCAAAAGCATATAGGGCAGAAAGAGGCTTATGATGTTGGTTTGATGAACAAATGTTTTATGCCAGGGGAGAAGGTTTTGCTGTTATTATCATCCACTGAAAATAAATTGTTGATGTGTTGGCTAGGGCTCTATGATGTAATAAGACAGACAGGAAATATGAACTAAGAAATTGAGATGCCTGGCCATAGACCGGTCAAGAAGGTGTACCACGCAAATCTCCTTAGTAAGTGGATAGACAAGCCCCAAACTCAGACCCTGTACATTCACCCAGAGCAAAAACTCACTGAGTTGGATATGGCCTATGAGAAGTTAGATCTTCCCATGGTAGGCAGAGTTACCCAGATTTACCCTTGGCTAGACCATGAGCAGATATCAAAGGTGGATCAGCTGCTACACTTCTACCAAGATACATTTACAAAAACACCAGGAAGAGCTAGAGGGGTATAGCATGAGATAAAGGTTAACTAGAGTAAACCAATCCATCAAAAGACTTATCTACTACCTGAATAAATTAGACAGGAGGTAACTGAGGAGGTAAAAAAATGGAGCAATTAGGGCTTATTGTTCCCTCTAGATGTGGTTGGTCTATCCCACTTGTAGTAGTCTATAAAAAGGAAGGGGGCCTACGTTTGTGTTTAGACTTCCAAAAAGTGAATGCAATTTCAGATTCTGATTGCTATCCAATGTCCAGAATTGATGACCTACTGGACTGAATAGGTACTGCAAGTTATTTAAGCACATTGCACTTGACCAAGGGATATTGGTAAATTCCTGCCCCCCATGCACAAGAGTTGACAGCCTTTACCACACCTGTAGGCTTATATCAATTCACTACAATGCCATTTGGGCTTCATGGCACACCTGCCACCTTTCAGCATTACATGGACCACATATTGAGACCACATACACAGTATAGCGTGTGTATCTGGACAATATAGTCATTTTCAGTCCTGACTGGCTGACTCATTTGATCCATCTCAGCACCATTATCCAAACCATCAAGGATGCAAGACTTGCTATAAATCCTTTGAAGTGTGCCATTGCTAAAACTGAAACGCGATACTTAGGTTTTGTCATTGATAATGGGACTGTTAAGCTGGAAATAGACAAGGTAGAGGCAGTCGCTAACAGCCCCAACCCTATCACAAAAAGACATGTGAGATCCTTTTTAGGATTAGCCAGTTATTATCGGCATTTAATCCTGACTTCGCAACGCTGGCAACCCCATTGACAGAACTAGCTAAGAACAAATACCTGAACAAAGTAAAGTGGACCCTGGACTGTCTGTGAGACAGCTTTTCAGACTATTGAGGCAATACTTTGCTCTGCCCCAGTGCTATGGAGTCCCAACCTTCATAATCCATTTTAGGTAGAAACTGATGCCTCTGACACAGGCATAGGAGCAATCCTGATCCAACATGGTTCAGAAGGGGAACATCCATTATTGTACATCAGTAGAAAGCTCCACAAAAGAGAAATGAAGTAGTCCATCATAGAAAAGGAGTCTCTGGCCATGAAGTGGGCCATAGAACCCCTCAGATACTACCTATGGGGAAATGACTTTGTAGTGAAGACAGACCATAATCCATTATGATGGTTGAATCAAATGAAAGACAAGAACAGAGAGATCATGAGGTGGTACCTGTCCCTACAACCATACAAATTTACAGTGAAACATCGTGCTGGGTCACAGCATCAACATGCTGACTTTTTATAATGCTATGGTGCTGATAGTAAAGCAATTACTGGAATTTGAATATGCATTGATTGTACTTGGATATGGCTGAAAATGGTTAAATGATGATAGTACTAAAAATAACACTGACCTCAGGGAAAAGAATGGTAATGAATGGATGTATGATGTTAAGTCATTGAAAATACTTTTCAGAAATTTAATAGGGTCCCTGAGGGGAACTTCTGGAGAGGTGGGTGGATGTTCCAACCCTTCCAAGGGTGATGGGTTAGAATCAACCAGAATTGTGTTGTCTTCTTGTGTAGGGAGGTGTGTAACAGGGAGCCCCTGTTATGAATTTGAGAAAATAAATATTAAGGAAAGAAATGTGCAACCCCCCCCCCCCCCATTTTCTCTCACTCTTTCCTGTCCACTTATCTTTTCATACTATCCTGCATTTCTTGTCAGGGTGGCCAAACTGACAAATCTATTTATTTACTTTTCCTATCCCTTTTCCAAAACTAGAATCTTACTGCACATAATAGTGCTAAATGCGCTTATAAAATATAGCATAATGCATAAACGCAAATGCAAGACACTATACTTATTGGATGCCCTGCCATGCCTTATAATGAGGCCTCCAATTTGAAAAGTTTTAATAGCGCAGACTGCATGGAACAGTGATGCAGGAAGACATTAGCGACTTTCTGTTAACCAAAAGGGTCAGCTTACAATTCCTGTATCAGATCAGGATGCTCCATATTGATTATACCACATGTTGCTGTATAAAACTATTGTGAGAGCTGAGAGAAAGAGGCTCTCTGAGCAAGCTTTACTGCAGGAAGCTGCAAAGAGAGAAATTCCTTGATGCACTAAGTGGACACTATGTGCATATCGTAAAACAAGTTGTCAAAGTAGAGTGCAGCCCCAAAATGTGTAACTGGGGCTGCTTTGCTTAAAATAAAAGCCATACAAAGCAAATGTAGGATCAGAGCAAAGGGTGCTCCAATCAAACTAAGAAAGGACGCAAGTGAAGCAGAAAATAAAAACTGTACATATTGTAACATGGGACACTATGGGCAACAAATATTAAAATAAGTCCCATAATGTCCACAGTAAAAGTATGTGCCCAGTTAAATGGTGGCAGCCCCAGAATGTTGTGACTGGGGCTACATGATAGAAATAAGGGCCACAATGAAATACAGCCCGTCGGCTGAAATTTCAGCCATCGACTTTTGCAAAATACATTCTGCATGTTATAAAGGATTTGGTGAGGCATTTAGAACCTACCAAAATCCCCTTTAAGTTAGTTTGTTGATGCAACAAGGTGAGGGCTACAAAAATAAAACCCTTGCAGAAATTAAAATAAAGAGAACCTTGGTTTTGGGACATGTTGTTCTTCAAAATTGCATTCTGTCTGGTATACTGAAATTGTTAAGGGAAAGAAAATAAGGAGTGCACCCTTATTTTTCTATTCTCTTGACAAAATCAGGAATACCAATGTTATTAACTGTATTACCAGAAAGTATAAATGTGGTAATTACCTGGGTATATAGGTCGGACTTGCTATGGGGCTGGCAGCCCAAGAAATGGCTGCCTTAATAGAATCCTAGGAAGTGAGGTCACTCCTGATGGGAGGAGCTTATGACCCTCATTATGAAATACCCCATAATTAAGGTTTTTATTGGTCATATAGCCTAGATACTGATAAGAAGTGATAAGCAAAGGAAAGTGTCCAGATAAATTAGCTATGTAACAGACTGTGGGGGTCTAGCTAAAGTGTAAACCTGAGTAATAAGGGTATATGAGTTAACAGGGAATCACTTGTTGGTGATGTCACTCCTATCTCTACTATATAAACTCACCACTAGGGGCTAAGTTTAGATAGGTGGGTCAGTAGTGGACTGATCACAGTGAGAGGAGGACATGAGTGTGCAAGCTTACACACTGATTCAAAACTATTGGATTACAAAAGGAAGTTTCAGGAGTTTGTAAATGAAAGTATTTCTTGTATGCTGTGGTGTGAATGACTAACACTCCTTTTCCTTTTTGTAAATATTTATTAGTTTTTTGTTTTATTATTTTGTCAAAAATAAATTAATAAATGCAAGTTTTGCATTTTTATGCACTTTATTACTGCCTTGTGTATCTGTTATTATACCCACACTTCTATACATGACTGTATTGCTTTAAATTTTGTAACTTTGTGTTGTATTTGTCAAAAACTGGATGCTTGTGAAAACGGGCAACTTTTGCTCACATGCTATTAAAGTATAACTAATAAACTGAAAACTGAATTATTTCCTGGACATCTGGACATCCCAATTATTGGGATGTATCTTTCCTGACCCATACCATTAACTGGGATCAGATATGGAGAGATCTTTACTTATATATCTCCAATGACAGACTCCAAATCACTCAATTTTATATTCTGCATAACATTTATTTCATGCCAACAAAATTATTTAAGATGGGGAAACTAGTTTCACCCTTATGTGTGAGAAGTGGGCAAATGGAGGGAACTTGTTACACATCTTCTGGGAGTGGCCTAAGATTGCCCTTTGTGGGACGTTATCAAAGCCAGAGCTCACCCTCTTCTAGGAATTAATTACATTTTTACACCAGAAGTTTCTATTATCAGGGACTATTCAGGCTTTTGTGTCAGAGAAAGGAGGCACCATATGGTCAGTGATTTCCTCCTCTGTGAAGCTCGTGGTCCTTCACCACTGGAAGATTAATTTGATATCTCCTATACTGAATTCCTGCAGGAACTCCTGAATAATCTCCATTTGATAAAAAATGGTTGCTAATTTCCGTTATAACATAAATGGATATAACAAGAAATGGGGTTGACTGCATGCTTTATACTCCTTCTGATCTCTCCTTCGAGCAGCACCAATGACAGCATTTGATACCTTCTACTTAATTTGTGGTATTTTTGTTTATTTTCACATGTATGATCTCTAGGTCCCTTTTTTTATTTGTTATAATACTGCTTCTCAATCATTGTAATTATTTATATTAAGTTATATTAGATTACCTATTTTACACTTTACACATTTTCAAAGTCTTATGTTTGGATCTTTCCTGGGGGTAGGGATGAGAGCGGGATTGTGGGATTGTCACAATTGTAATGGAGTTGTGTATTTATTTTTTTGTTGTATTGTAAAATATGAATAAAGTTTATTGAATTTCAAAAAGATCTGGGAGAAGGCTGCATTTTCAAAGAAGTTTTCATGAAATTTTGTAAATTTTGAAACATTTTGAAAGCTTCCATCACTGACGAGATTGGAATCATCTGAATGTGTTTGACAGATTTTTCATCCTGTTCCTCAGAATTTTTTGGCTGAACTGTGAAATAATACACATGAACTGTGGAATGACAGTACTGTGGAATTTTATTCTACAGTATAATTCATTAAAGATCAATTGTAAAGCCAGCCCACCAGCACAGAGGTAGCACTACCGCTTGTGATGCCAACAACCTGGGTTTAGAAATGGGCCTGGGAGTCAGAGGGCAAGCTGGAGGGAAGAGAACTGAGTATCCTAGGGACTTTCTCATCCTCCAGGGGAGCTGGTGGGTCATCTGCCAGTGCTTGACAGACCCCTGGCAAAGGCCGGGGGAGCCAACCACCAGAGCTTGCTGAAGGGAGAGGAGGGCAGATGTCAGTGCATTGGCCATTGATGTCATTGTATGCCACACCTCCTGACCAGAAAACCAGAAAATGGGCCACACAGTATGCCACTCACCACACCTCGCAGGTCTTTCACCATTGTCCTGTGGTGCTGCCCGGAAACTGAGCCTTAGGTTCCAACAGAGGAATGGTGAGCCCCCTGAAGACCCCAACCTGTGGGGGTAAACCAGGGAGGAACACTGAGGTAGGCAAGTCCTGGAGAAGAGTGATGGGGCTGAGGAAAGGGGCTGAGCTGATGTGAGCTGGCAAGGGGAGTATAAAGCATAGTAAATAAAAACACAATCAACAGAAAATATGTAAATGAATTGTGTACATTTTGTATTTTTGTAACATGCAGAAATAAAAATGTTGTTTGTTACAATATGTCTCCATCTTCTGTGTTTTTTTTTTTTGTTTTATAATGGAAGTTTAAAATACCATAGCTGGAGATTGTGTTTCTGTCCCTTGCATGCAGTCTCCATAAACACTAACAGCTACAAAGTTTTAAATTGTGACATGACTGCACTTCACTTTTTTCTCCTTTTGTTTTACTTTTATTGCCGGTTCTGCAGGTATACACAGATCGTGGTGAGAGTATGAGCTAGCTGTACAGAGAGCTACAGCTTGAGTGCCATGCACGCTCCTATTTGTGTTTCAGCCATCAGCTAATCAGCTATCCTCCATTTCTGTGGTCCCTGTACAAGTCAGCCAGTGAATGAAATAAATATTTAATTTGCAAATTAGGTAAAAAATGTTGCTTTTGTTCTGTGTGTATGAATTAATTGTGAACTATCTGTCCTTTTGCCACCACAACTGTTTAATGCAAATCCTTACTGGCACTCTGTGGTGATATTGCTGATGTATAACTGTTATATACAGAAACTGTCAGGAAAATAATCAGCCGCAGTTATTACTACCTTATGGCTCTATGGTAGAGTCTATGGTAGAGTGTATCGAGCTTGGCTGTTATCACAGATATTAGCCAAACTTGTGACACTCTACCATAGAGCTATGAAGTTCATCACTAGGGCCCCAGACTCCACTCATCACTGCTCCTTATATTCTGCAGTAGGGTGGCCTTCCCTCAAGTATAGAAGACAGAGAAACGCTGTGTACTGGACTTACAGAGCTATTACTAAAAAAAAAAACCTCAATACATATCAGGCTGTCTTCCCCTATGTGTGGTAGGTAATTATGCTCTGAGAAGTGCCTCCTATATCTCCTGTAATGTACCCAGAGTCAAATTGTGCTTTGGTCGATCATCCATAAGCTTTGTGCTACCCCAATTGTGGAACAACTTGCAAAAAACCTTGAAATTGATCCTCCCTATCAATTTCTCAGCATTCAAAATGCTTTATGCTTGCTCCATCAAGGAATCATGTGGTTGTTTCCCCTGAGTAATGATTTTTCACCTACCACAGAGTAACAGAATCACCCTGGCAACTGATAGCTATTATACCCTCTTACCTTCTCCCTCTCCTTCGGTTCCCATAAATGTTAAACATGTGTTCAGTCATAGATCCATGTAATTACTCCCTACTTATTGTTGCCACTTGCCCCTTGCCTTCCAAGTCTCTCCATACTGGTCCTCATTCTCATCAAGCCCTTCATTCCTGCCCACCCCCTCCCCACTCGGTACTGTTTCAGGCCTGCTTTACACAATATCTTTCCCTGTTCTTACCTTAGTTCTCATCATCCACAGCTATCAACCATTCACATGTATACTCTGTACATATTACTTACTAGGTTTCTGCCTTCTTTATTCTATCTGCATATTGCATATAGTCCCTAGTTATAACCTCCCATTGGATATTTCTCTGGTGTAAACTGTTTGCAGCCTAATCTACCCTGGGAACAAAACATGTATACTATATGTAAAACTTACACTGTGTGCCAAACATGAATATTATATGCATAGCTTACTTTGTGTTTTGAATATATGTACTGTAAGTATATTTTTTTCCATGTATTGAACATGTTTACTGGTATATATCTTACTCTATGAATGAAACTTGTATGATGTGTATGTAACTGTCTTTCTGTATTACATATAGTGCTGTCTGTGTAGTTTACACTGTGTACCGAATATGACTATTGTCTAGGTCCACCTTGAAAATGAGCTTTTTTCTCAATGATGTTCCATCTCGTTAAATATATATTTTAATTGATTGATTGATTGATTGATTACTGGTGTAGCTTAGAACATGGAGGGTTTTTTTCTTACACGGTTGTTAGACCTGAAGTGTACCACTTCTTATCACTGGAATCATGTTGTTCTGTACTACGCAAGACAGCGATACGATACAGTGCACTTTTCAATGAACAGGATTACCTGCAGTTTGAAAGCTCCCCATAGCAAGCCAGCTGCAAATGCCTGGCAGGGAGTAATAGACCTGCCTGCCACACACACCCCCAAAAAAACTCACCACTTAACCATCCTGCCAACATCAATGGACAGGGAGATACTTTGTGAAAACTGAATAGTCATAAGTTTTATTATGGAATTTTTTTCTTGGCTGAAAATGGGGTTATGATCACCCTGTATCAATGGTCACAGATCTCAGCTGGGAGATGAACAGTCTTTCTGCATGTATACTGCCATAGTGACAGATCTGTAATAATAAATGGGAAGGGGGTGGAACTATAGCAAGATTTTGCCACGGGGCTCACGCAGATGAGTGTGGTGTCTATTCCTCTTAGTACATTACAAGCCATACTTCAAATGTTACTCAGCATGAGTAGGTGTGATGTTGAAGATCAAGACATAACAAATGTGCAGTTTTCAAGACAGGATACTTAGGGGGGAAGAGTATGACCATGTTCATGCTGCAAATGGGTGGTGAGCATCTCAAAACTTTCCCCATCTATGGAGGGTGGCTAATAAACACTGATGTGGGAGACAAACAAGGGCTGCAAAGACCCAGTAATTAGATGTGGGAATGCACATCCCCTTCTCCTTGTGTGATTGAAATTGATAAGTTCCCCCAACAAATCCCCTTATTCATTCCCCGCTATCTACTCTTGACAATTGGTCAAGGTACAAAGATCTAAATACCCGATAATGTTATTTTTCACATTGTAGGCCAGAAAGAGATAGGGAACTGTTTGAGATGGTCACCACTCATTTTCAGCATGAACATGGTCATACTGTGCCCCTAAGTATCCCATCTTGAAAGCTGCACATATGTTACGTCTTGCTCCTCAACATTTCACCTACGCATGCTGACTTAGGTTTGCACAATAGACTTGCTCCTCTCAATAAAGGGCAGGTTAAAGGGATACCCACCAGATGTTTGCATAGAGACCTCATTGCCCTGTTCAAGTCCAGGGTCAAATGCTGGCTACAAACAAGGCCACAATCAACCCAGCAGACTGGCTCACATTTAAGCACTTACATAACCTATGTAAAAGAGCCTCTTGCCATGCAAACAGTTTTTCTGCCATGAACAGTTAAATGCCACCTTTGGGATTCCAGGAGTTTTTGTTGACATATAAAAGTCATATTAGGGTGCCCATCAAAGAGCACAGCCAGTGACTTGATAATTAATTGGATTCACTGCAATAACCCTGTAACCACTGCCAACACCTTCAAGTCATACTTTATAGAGCTTCCATCTGCTGTGGCTGACAGCCTCCTGGAACCACAATGCTTCATACTCCATCCTTTCACTTCATGCTTATGCCCCCTGGGGAAGTCTTACCTATTAGTGACAGCACAGGCCCTGACGGGATCCTATCCAGTCTTTTCTGCCTCAGGGTTCCAATTCTAGCTCACCTCATCTCACATATCTTTAATTTGTCACTCTCTTCTGGCATTGTTCCTGATGCCTTGAAAATTGCCAAGATTATGATGGTCCTAACAAAAGGGGACCCCAAGATTTTGAATAACTACCAATCAATATCATTACATCCTATCCTTAGTAAACTGCTGGAAAGGGTTGTTTTCTCCCAGTTAACCAAACTTCTGGAGTCAAAAAAACCTTCTCTCATCATACATGCATGGTTCTAGGAAGTAACCTAGCAACACTATTGCCCTGCCATGTCTATCTAATGACAATAAACATACCACAGGTGCCAGTTTCTTCACTGGAGCCATTTAAATTGACCTTTTCAATGCTTTTGACACTACGGATCATACACTGCCCCACTACAAATTACTTGCCTTGGGCATTTCCCCCAAGCAGCATCTTGGTTTGGCAGCGGTCTCTCTGGGAGACAGAATTTGTTCTGGGGAGAGGGGTTGCAGGTTGCCCCTCTTCTGAGAAGAGACATACAGTACATATTCAAGCTTGTGTCATCTGAAAACAGTGCAGATCAGTACTATGAGAGGGACAGATGAACACCACAAAAAAGTCCAGTTCTTCGGGGTTTTTTTGTATTTCAATTCACACAAACATCAGACGGAGACATTTTTCATGGCATGTTATTTCATTGGGGCCATTGTGTTGCAAATCTGTTAAAAGGTTTGAGACATAATTTCCAATGAAAATGTATAAAACATATCTCTTTAAAAAACACCCTTGTGCTCCTATCAACCTGCTCATAGTGCCATGGTGCCATATGAATCAGTTTTCCTTTTTCCTATGACCAACAATATGAGTTTGTATTTGGATCATCTCTATGTACTAGTTAAAATCATATAGTATGTATGGCAATACACTCCTACAACTATCACAGTGCTCAAATGTGATGTCAAAGCCATTTCTATTTAACTTCAATTTCTTTCAATGCAATCCTACCTACTGTACAATTGTGAGTTCCACATCAACATTTAGTGATTCATTTTACAATACCAGTTCATGACTGTTCTGGATTCTTATATAGAAGATGTTCTTGTACATCTTCTACCTTTACATAAATCATTAAAACCTTGTCTTGCTATGTAACAGATATTTCCTTATAGAATATATATTTTTTGTTCCTATTTCTCAAAGATATTCTCTTCTAAAACAGTAAAGAATGACACAAACTGCACTGTGCCACCTTTCCAAAGGGTATAATTGCAAAACAATATTATACAGTAGTGTGGACAAACAAAGCACCTGGACTATGTATACCTTGCAAAGTATATCACTTTACCTAGTAGCATGGCACCATCTCTTGTATCATCTGTTATGGTAAATTATAGCAAGGAGAAATTCCTCCTTCATTCTCCTGCCTTTCTTGTTTGTCCTTTTTATGGGGTCTATAACCTGTAGAGACATAACTGCCCCACTGCCTGAATCTATTTGACATCCTTGATACTGTGTGTACTGTTGGTCCTATTAAAGCCTCTTGGCTTCAGATGCAAAGTGTACACCTTGTTTTCCTTATAACCAACTATGTCACATTTGTTTTTTTTAAATTGCTGTTGTTTATATAGTCTTCATATTCCATTAGTTCTTTCTTTATTTTTTCAAGGAAGCAGTAAATTTCTGATGTTGCACTTTCCTTTATAATCTTCTTTTGCCTGGTTAACCTCTACAGTAGGTCTATTTCTTTCCTATGGTTTCTATCAATGCCAATATAAAATCAAGGGAACATGTATTCCCAATTCCCTTCCATTTTCAGCTAAGCTCATGAGTCAAAACCTCAAATTAGGCTCCACAAGAACCCTAAGACCTCTCAGAATTATTTTCTTTTGACACTCCCATAATAAGACAGCATACCATTCTAGTCTGGCAACCTTTTGTTCTAAGTGTTCTAGTCTATTTAATATGGTTTTATTGATTGTGGTGTCTATCCATGTATTAATTTGCCTCAGAAGCCCTAGGACCTGCTCCTGTTCCTTGGGACTAATGTTATAGGACAAGAAGGTATTTTCTGCAGTATTTTGCAATTCCGGAAGTGTTGGGGGTACTGTATTTGAAGCTGGTGCTGCTGTTGTCCCTTGTGTTTGTACTCATAACCGCAGATATACAACCTATTAAGGATGTGTGGTGGGTTGGTGGCAGCGTGAGGTGGGAAGTGGGAAAACTGGGTGTTTAAAATTATATGAACACTTTACAAAATTGCTAAAGATTGAGCCACTGGAAGATAAGGGTTTGGCATCACCTTATAAAGAACATGTACTGGGCCAGTTCCAGGTTGACCCTCTTTCTTGTGAAAGACATAAATATTTATGTTTGGGTCATCCTAAAACAGCACAAATCAGTACTATGAGAGAGTTGGATAAACATTGCAATAAAGTACAGTTCTTTGTTTTTAATTTCAATTCATGCAAATATCAAACATCAAAAGTGGTGACATTTCATGGTATACACAATTTCATCAGGCTTGCATCAGGCTTGCAATGTTGCAGATCTGTTAAAAGATTTGAGACATCATTTCCAATGAGAATTTATAAAAATGTATCTTAAAAAACACTGTCTTGTTCCCACTCACAGTGCAATGGTGCTCTCACCAGTGTGTCTATGGTCCCTGCCACAACAGCAGTTTATCTACTCCAACAATGAAGCCTCACCTTTCACCCCAGTAAGGTTAGGTGTTCCACAGTTGTCCCTACTTGGTCCCCTGCTCTTCTCAATTTTTGTAAAATACCTCCACTCCTTTTACTTCCCACTGTTCCTCAGTATAGATGGGTGAAATCTGCAAACTTTGTTATGCAAAATATTTTGTGAAATTCACATATTTCACAAAATTTTTTAGGGTGCAAAATGAAATTCCACCAACGAATGTGCAGAATTTCACTTATGAAATGTGAAATTTCACCCACAAGTGGCAGAATTTCACCACTCACAGGAGAAATTTCACATTTCACACCCATGAAATATTTCACTGAATGTGCAAATTTCAAAAATATTTTGCACAGCAAAATTCACGATTTTACAGAATTTAGAAGGATAAATTACATTTTGCTGCATCTCTATTCCTCAAGTCACGTATGTGGATGATTTTGTATTGTGCAATTACTCTCCATGCATCTCCACAGTTGACTCACAACTACAGGAGGACTTTTCTTTGATCCAGCTATAGCACATCAGTAATACATTGATACTCAACTCCTCAAAGACCCAAGTAATGTTATTTGGATCACAGGCTAGAATGTGGTCCTGCTCAACTCCCCTTCCATTCTATGCAGGATGCATGCCCTTTCTATAGTAAAACGAAATATCTTGTGGTCACCTTTGATCCATGCCTAGATTCCTCCCTCTCTGCCTCCCAGACCTGTAAAACAGTCAGCTCTATGCTTAGTCTAGCTTATTGTGCTAAATGCTACCTCATACTCAAGGCCAGGCTTGCAATTGACCATGGCATCCTCCTTCCCAACCTGCAATATGGTCAGAGTATTTATTCTCATGCCTCCAAAGCAGCCCTTAACAAGTGGGAAGTGTCCTACAATAACTTCTGCCATTTCTTCTTGCCCTCCCCTTGCCACATGCACTGTTTTTCCCTGTACACATCCCTGGGTTAGCATTACATTTCAGGGGCCCAGTTTTACTCCCTTGGGTGCTTTATTGACAAATTATTACGATCTCCTACCCAACCCATTCCCCTCCTTCCTGCACCATGACATGTCTATTCACTTAGGTATGCAGACACAGCCCTGCTACATATTCCAAAATGAGCATCTAAGATGGGAGAACAGACTTTCTCTATTTTTGCCCAAAAATATTGGAATGTAGTCTCCCCTCACATGGGCTTTTCAAATGTGGCCTACATAAGCATTTACTGAGCTCTTCAGCCTGTTGCTGCACAGAATAGCTCCCAGGGTTTCCTGCTCCATATACAGTAATAGTACCTAAACCAGACTTCATTATTATGTACTTGTTCTCTGTCTTGTTATGTGCTTTAGAATGTTCACTTCCATGGATGGTTAAATTTATGAATATTTTGTGTTTGAAAACTTCTGCATTCCAGTCCATGCTTGTTCTATCAAAGTTCCAACCTTGCCCCAGCATCCTGCTGTTGGTTGGTGGGTACAGTTATAGGAGGTCAGTCCCAAATATGTCTGAAGAAAGAATAATAACTGCACTCCAGAGAAAGAAAGTATACAACAGCAATTATATGCTTTGAATTCAGAATATTTATTACTGAGCTAACTTACTCTAGGGTCCCCCTCATGAAGACTTAAGGAGAAGGTGAAGTGCTGGGGTTTTCTGTACCTGTGTATTTGACCCACACTAATTTTATAGAGCAATTTGGCTCAGTAATAAATATTCTGAATTTGAAGCATATAATTGCTGTTGTATACCTTCTTTCTCTGGAGTGTGGTGATTATTCTTTCTTCAGACATGCTTGTTCTATGATGGCAGTTATCTGTATGTCCTTCTGCTGTTACTGTTCACTGATGTATTCTCCCAGGTCGTACAAAAAAAAGAGGCATTTACTTGTCTAGTTTGCCTTATTTGGTAAACAAATCTAAGTAAATAAACACTGACAGAAGCCCCTTCCATTTCAAATTATTGGAAAATCACCATTAACTACCCCCCCAAACAAACAGCACTTGTTATGACAAACCATGAGGTGCTTTGAGGACAACCCCTTCCCTGCCATAATGAGTAATTTATAGGGGAACCTACAGAGGAGCAGCTTAGTCCCAAAGATAATGGGGTGATGGGGATAGGTTGGCCACGATGGGATAGGGGTCAGTCAGCCATAGAAGCACATACATTTAGATAAAATACAAAAAATTAAAAAGAAATCATGTAAAGCAATATGCAGTATAACAGTGTAACACCACCCACATGGGGGGTATGTTTGGGCTTCCAAAGGTACAGGGCTGGCTCATTGTTGCTGCTTGCAATCCCCTGACTGGAACTGATACAGTGGACTGTCTGGTGAGGAAGAGAAGAAAGCAGCTGTTACTTCTCCACTCTGAGCACCTGGCTGGTGGCTCCACTACTGCTAATGGAAAGAGCTGGGGTGGCATTTAGTATTGGCACAGTGATGTAAGTTAACTTTGCTAAAAAGATTGTCCTGATCCAGGGTGATTTTTTTCTTGAAATCCTACATTCATATGGTACATGCATCTGGGCTTCTCATTTCTGAACTGTTGCAGTACATGCCTTGGCTCTGTACAAGTTCTCTGAGATTATTTTTTTACTTCGGGGATGAGTGTACACCCAACCTCTACTACTCTTTCGGCACTCCACTACCATCCTCCCCCAGTGATTGCTGTAACCCTCCCCACCACTCACAGAATTACTGGAGGTGGGATTCCAATACCAGCAGCAGTGTCATCCCAAACTGTTTTAAAATAACCTCCCACCATTTCTCACCCTTGGTACACCCTATCACCCACTCACTGGTACCCACCTATGTCGCTCATTGCAGCTGTTCTTTGCCATTATACAAACTCCTAACCTCCCTTGATGCACAGCCCCTTCAAATTCTGATTGCTTTGAAAGGAAAATTTGTTTCACTGAGCCAATAATTTAAATTATTTTCTTTAATTCATGACTTTTTTAAATGTTTTACCAAAGTTTTCAGTCACAATCTTTTTTAACACCACCCTCCTGATCCCTATGGGTGTCAGCTTTGAAATCTGACCTAAAATGGATGATTGTCGTGGATGCTGGCATACACAGCAAACACCCATTTCAGAGAGATTTGAAAGTTGACACTGATAAGATTCATGAAGGTGGGGTTAAAAAAAGACCTCAACAGGAAAAAATGTTTAAAAAAAAAAAAAAAAAAAAAGTTAAAAATAAAAGAAAAAAAAAAGAAATGAATGGCGTATTGAAATGAATGGTCCTTATTCATTTCAGTGTGGTCTGCGGTTGAAGGATCAGTACATGAAGGTACATTGAGGTTTAATTCATTCATTCATTCCAGCAGCTTTGCATGATGCCCAAACTATCCATTGTTTACGTGACACAAAATAGCCACCAAGGGAATAATGAGTTAAGACCAAGGGACAGAGTAGCTTCAATGAGGGACAAAGATGGGTGTCAGTGGCCAGCTATCTGACACCTCTGAGGAGGACCATAGTTGCCCCCCCCACATAGGAGTGGTAGGGACCAAACCAGCTCCCCACAACTGGAGGAGGACCATCCCAGTCTCCCTGCATGAGCAGCAATAGGAGCCATGTTCAATGGCAGTTTAGCCTGCTCCCTAGAAGTGGGGAGCATCCTTAGAGGAACCCACTCTGTAGTGATCCATCCCCTTGTGTGAAGATGTGGATCCATACAGGAGCCACTCAGTGGCATTCCATCCCACCTTCCTCAGGCGAGGGGTATATATGGAGCCATATTCCACATCAGTCCTGTGGCTCTGTTCCCACCCCAATCAGCCTGAATAACTAAACAACTGGACCGCTACTACAGCTACTGTATATAAAGGAATGTTCAACCCCCATTTCATCTATCTCCTCCATTGTTCATGCCACATAAGCATTATAAAAACATGCAGGCAAATGTCATTGGCATTGTTCAATATTTTTTATCATTGCAGGCCACAGCAGATCAGTTTGCAAGTTAGGATCCTGCTGAGGTAGCAGGGTGCACTCAGTCTACCACACGTCTTCCTCTACCAGATTGGAAAGGCCTCCCTTCCCACTGTCCTTGACCACGTAAGCCCTGATCTGTACCAGGATGGTGATACAGGGCACCTTTAGCATGCTGCCTACTGCCCCAGAATAAGTACTATACCACACAGCTGTTAAAGAATAGTACAAAATAAAATAGTGCATACTTGTGTTTTACGCAGAGCAGCACTGTGTAGTCAAGAAAACAATAAAACACAAGGTGCTTTTATTAACTACTGTGCAATGTATGTTAATGTAGGGCCATGTGACTTGTTTTAGCCAATCATGTTTGTTGATTTTTCTAATATCATTTTATACCGTGCAGTGTAATATGTGCGTATGTTTATAAAAGTTTCCTTGCAGCTTCCAGGCAACAGAAAAGTAAACATTCAGATGGCTCAGAATTCTAATGCCCACATTTCATTCACATTTTGTCTTTAATGAGGGAGATGAGAGTGATCATGCTTTGCCTGGAGGAGAGGAAGGTGGTTTAAAATTGTTAGGCAGCGTACTCAAATCAACTCCATACCTCCACACCAGTAGGAGCAAGTAGAAGAGGATGGTAAGGACAGAGGCCTGACCCAATATGTAAGGGTAGCCAATGCAGCGTTGCAGAGCCTCCTGCTTTCTCAGCAGAATGAGAAACACTCTACAAAAATCATGACTAAAATAATGACTAAATGTAAATGACTAAAAAATAATGACAAAATAAAATGAAAGGTATTTTGTCATAGTATAATCATTTTCAGTTACTTCTGTACAATGTGTTAAGTACAGAACCTGGTCATGTGACCTTGTTATGGTGATTGCAGTGGGAAAAGGGATAAATAGGTATTTTGCAACTACATCTCAACCTTTTGTCACTAAAATGAAGGGCATGGATGGCTGAAAGTCTGAGTTTATGTCATCTCCTCTATGTTGGCTGCTACTGTATACAGTAAGTTAGCAACAAAACACAGCTGTAATATCCCACATAGGGAAGAATGCTGGCAACAGTGTTGCTACTATATATATTAGCAAAAAAAACACACAAGTGGGCAAGCATCACAGAATATAACTAAATCTTACCATGGGTGGAGGCATGAAGTGTGGCCAGGTGTTCTGGGACTAGTGCTTATAAACTGCCATATCTCACACAGGAAATGATAATGACAATAATGAGTCCATAATCCCTCCTCAATACGCCCTCCCCAACAATTTTAGTCCCTCCAAGCCCAGTGGTACCATACACAGTAATACGTACACAGATCATTAAAATTAATGTTTCAAAGTATCCTTTTGTCAACAGGTCATTTACAATCTGACTAGATAAATGCAAACAAATCAGTATTCATGAATTGGCCAAGTTAATACTTTTTCATAGGGTTTGTAATTGTTCATTTATTCTGTCCCTGGTTAACTGTTTTTGGGGTATGGTAACATCAAAATGGCACCAAACAACATGCATAAGTTCACAGAAAATGTTCTGTGGGAGTTGACATCCCTGTTGACCTGTTTCTTCCACAACAGATACAGGTGCATTGGCACCAACGATAGAACAAGAGCAGCAAGATGATCAGGTCTCCCAGCAGTAGTTAGCATCAGCTCCCTTTGCTCACACTGCACCTTACAAAGTCATAATTTGGCAGTGCTCTACAATGGCCTAATGACTTGTTTAGGGATCAGGGGCGGAGGTCACATTTACTTGAGCTTCTGCTGTCTTAGTTCATTTTGGTTATAAGCAAAATGTGTTTCTATTTGCAACACAGGATCATCAGGTGAGAGGCTTGCCACTGTGCTCTGGCAAATGAATACATGCTTATTCAAGTCAGTGCAGAGCATCTGGAAGAAAGATCTTGATGATGACCATCGATGCAACTTTCCTGCAAAATGGTAGATTAGGATCTGCTGCTGCTGCTGATGCTGCTGCTGCTACTGATGACTATAATGATGACACAGTTGCTGCTGATGGCCCCATATTATCTGTAGCATGAGATCCAGAATGTGGTTGAAATGAGACCCACAATGAAATGAGTGAAGAGTTCGATACTCTGTACCCTCTGACTGACCAGGTGCAGCTCTTCATGTACCTTGTCAATGACCGTCCTGGGCACTTGTAAAACATCTACATGCTTCACATCATCCTGATGAGGAGTGTTATGTGACACTGTCTCTGGCACAGAGTCAGGCATTCCCAGATCCTCCTGCATTGCAGGATGACCACGGGTTGGGGGGGGGGTGTTTGATCATCGTCTCTGAATCATTGTCAGTGATACTTTTGTTTTCCTCAACTGATGCAGGAACATTGATCTTGATAAGCTTACACAAGAATGAAATGAAATAAAATTAATTAATAATAAATTTGTAAGTATTTCACAGTATTATGTATTTCAGCCCCACCTCCTTTCTGATGTCCTTAGCTACAGCCTACCATCTTAACAAAAGTTGGTCTCCTAATAAGAAAAGCTTACCTGCTCATAAAATAAGAAAAGCAGTCCAGGTGCTGATGGCCTCTCCCCATGTTTTTCTAAAACTAGTCTCCTCCAAGATCTCCAGGCCACTTACCTTCATATTCAATCTTGCTCTGTCCACCTCCTCCATGCCCCTCTCCTGGAAGTCTGCTAAGGTGGTTCCCATCTTTAAAGCTGGGGACCCCCTCTCCCCTGACAACTATCAGCCTGTATCTATTCTCCCCCACCTTAGTAAACTCCTTGAAAAGGTTGTCCACCACCACCTAACTGAATATGTCAAAAAACATAACCTCCTATGCACCCAGCAACATGGCTTTCGAAAGCATCACAGTACCGCTACAGCTTTGGCTCTGTTCAGCAATCACATCCTCACCAACATGGATCATGTCTGTGCCACTGGTGCTGTCTTTGTAGACATATCAAAAGCTTTCAATCTGGTCAACCATGTCCTCCTTCTCTCTAAACTACAATCAATTGGTTGTTCTGCTGAGACCACTAAATGGTTTCAGTGCTACCTCTCTAACTGCTCCCAAACAGTTTTCATCGACACTGTCTCTTCTCCTACCTTGTCAGTTTCCACTGGAGTACCCCAAGGGTCCATCCTGGGCCCCCTGCTCTTCTCCATCTTCATCAACACACCTCCCCTCTGACTGTCCTACCTGCAACACTCTCCTTTATGCAGATGACCTTGTCATCTTTCATAGTGATAAATCCCTTCCTCTTATATCCTCTATCCTTACCCAGAACTTCAATGCAGCCCATTGCTGGTTCTCTTTCAACCTGCTGCTGGTTAACGCTGAAAAAACCAAAGCCATGCTATTTTCGTACAAACCATTCCAAACCAAATCCATCACTGATAAGTCCTCTCTCCTCATCCTCTCGACAGATGGCCCTGTCCTGGACAAAGTCTCCTCCTTTAAATATCTGGGGATTACACTTGACCCTACTCTTTCCTTCACAGACCATGTCAACATTGTCATTCGCAGGATCAACCAGAAACTTGAGGCCGTTTAACACATGAAACCCTACCTGTCCGCAGAGGCTTGTCTGGCCATAGTCAGAGGTAATCTTCTACCCATATTGAATTACTGTTCCCCCATCTACTCCCGAGTCTTCACAACCTTCCAGGCTAGACTCTCATCCACCTAGAATAGCACCTGCCGCTTTGCGCTATCTGCCCCCTTCTTCACACATCACTGCAACCTTTACTGCTCTCTCGGCTGGCCTTCTCTACAAGGATGCTATAAATTCACCTTTGGCTGCTTTGTGGACACTATCATAAGAAACAGCACTGTTTCCCCTCTCTCTAGTCTCTGTAAATTCTGCACCTTGCCTAGGTGCCACCGCTCCTCAGCTGTCCCTCCCCTTGAGGTGCCGCAAACATCTACCAAGACAAGTGGGAAGGCCCTGTCAGCAGCTGCCCTCACCTTTTGGAATGGGCCTCCTACACCCTTCAGATCCTCTGGTACCAATCATACCTTTAGACACAACCACTAATCTTGGCTACTAACCAAACACAGCTGTAACTGCCCACCCAGATACTGTAGTTCCCCCACCTGTTTGGTGACCCTGTCCTTTTACTGCCCAGCTCTCATCTCTCTCCCTTTTTGCCCTCTCCCTTCCTACTCCGTATACTGCCTAGCCCCCCTTCTCTCTCCCTTCCTGCTCTTGGTAGCTAGTCACAGTGCCATGGGGCATTTAGAGGTGGGGTGGTCTAGCTGGTTTCTGCTATTGTTGTGTTTGCTCATTGCCTATTTCTGCCTCTGTGTTGATCATATCATTGTATCTATTGATGTACTTAATTACCCTACTGTATTTTTAATATTATTGTAATTTTACTGGTTTACTAATTTACCCCACTGTATATCTGAATTTGGAGGCACTTTACCTTCTATTTGGATGTATTTATTTGTGTTATTGTATATCTTGTAGCTCATGCCTTCTGGCCCAGGTCATGCCTGAAAATGGTCCTTTGGATCAGTGGACCTACCCAATCATCAAAGTCATAATAAAATAAATAAATTAATTAAATAAAAAAGCAATAACATCATATTAATTTAAAATGAACAAATATTTTCCTTGGTAACAGTGGAAGGATATCAGATCAATTTAGCGATGGGATGATGTCACTTGCAAAATCACACATGAAAAACAATGTGCTGCAACATTGAAACATAGACTTTGATGGCAAATAAAGACCGCTTGGCCCACCCAGTCTGCCCATTTCCATACCTATCAGATAAGCTGCAGATCCTAGTTTTACCAAAAGCCTGCTTCCTTCTCTAACTCCCACTAGAATTGCCTTATGTCTGTCCAATGCATTCTTAAATTCCCCCACTGCTTTTGATTCCATGACCTCCTTAAGAAGGCCATTCCATGCATCCACCACCCTCTCCATAAAAAAAATACTTTCTCACGTTGCCCCTGGTTCATCCCCACTCTGTCTTCAAATTGTGCCCCTTGTTCTTGCACATCTCTTTTCTGAATGATGCTACCTCTTGAACATTGTTGATGCCCTTGAGGTACTTGAAAGTTTCTAACATGTCCCTCTCTCCCTCCTTTCCTCGAGAGTATACGCGAAAGTGTACTCAATGTACTGTTAGGTACTGCTTGATCGTCACTGATATCACAAGGTTCTAAGAATGGCTCTAATGTAGTATTTATGTTGCACAGACTCAGTCATCTATATCTCTGGACTGCTTCCAGCTACAGGTCTGCCCAATACCTCAATGAAAAGAAATTCTCATGGGCTTTCAAACTATGTCTCTCACTGTACATGAATGTATCCCTTTAAGGCAGAATATTTCTTACAGTTTTGAAAAGAAATCCATGCAGATCATTGTATAAAAAGTCACAAGTTATGTACAGAGAGAAACCAAATAAAACTGTTTAAAAGTTACAGTTGCATTGGACTGCAAAGGCAGCCCACAATGATCTCTTAAACTGATTACTCCTGGGGAAATTCAGCAGTGTTGTGAGATTCAGCAGTGTGTGGCAATTCATTTAACCAGTTAGCAACCCTGACAGCAAATGATCACTTGCCCAGCCGAATATGCAGGAAAGGAGGCTTAAGGGCATTCCTGACCATGTTCCTGGTGTTGTATTGGTTGGAGACGAGGCAGAAGCAATTTGTTAAAGCTAGGTGTGTTAGGTCCAACAGCATCTTTTTAGCTAGCAAACAGGTCTGGAGTTTTAATCTACTGGTTTAAGGTAGCCAGTTAATGAGTACATAAATGGTACCGATATGAATGCAGTTATATTATCTGAACCACGTACAAAGTGGTATGCCTTATTAGATATCAGCTTTACTCTGTTTCTCACCATGTCACAGGCACCTGTGTAGACAGGAATCCCATACTCTAGAAATGATAGAATGGTGCTGGACACAATAAGGCATCTAGCATCCTCAGTGAGATTGTTCCTGTTCTAGTAGAGGCACCCAGTCTTCTGTTAACTTGTGAAAACAGACTGTGAACATGGTGTCCAAAATATAAGGTGCCATCCAGAGTTACCCCAAGGTATTTGAAGGTCTCCACCTGTTCAAGGTTAAACTATGTCCATGACCATTTCTGATGACAAAGGGTGGAACTTGCAACTTCTCTGGGAGGCTAGAGAACAGCATGGTCTCAATTTTTTTTCTTTGTAATGCACAACCAGTTTGTTGCTGGAGAACCAGCTTTCAAGTGACCTAAAGTTACTTTGGAGAGCAGTGGTAAGACTGTCAAGGTCAAGGTTTTTGGAACAGATGACTGCATCATCAGCATAGCAGAGTACAGTGTAAGTCACTGTAAAGCAATGAACTGTGTATGTGGAAAATATGATTTTTAACAGGCGCTGAACTATTGCGACTGTAGGTGTGATACAGATGTGATGGATAATTGCTCAACGTGAGGAGGACCATATCATTGGTCTATTTTGTGATGACATGATAGTCTTTGAAGTTTCATTTTATTGGGCTCTGAACCACCCCAATCAGTTGTGCTGAACTTGACAATGCTGCTACTTTTCATTTTTAAAGGGAAATGTATAATGACATAACTGTATTTTATGTAAGATGTACACTTCTTGTGTCTGATCTCCTTTTTATAAAATGTGACATGTTTTAGGAAAAATATTGAAATTTCTAATGATGATCAATAAACTATATCTTATATGATCTGAATGAGAATGATGAACTAACTGTAAGAGAAGTGTGCCAGTTTCTGAGCAGGATACATGTGGTGTTACCATTAGAGATGCAGCGAAATAAAATTTTGTAGCAAAATTGAGGTGAAATCAGCAATTTTGCCATGCAAAATATTTCATGAAATTGTGGTGAAATTTTGCCTGCCGGCCACAGCAAATACTGATGTCTATTCGTCCCCCCAGCTGATCACCCGCCATAATTGAATTAAGGCCCCTAGTTACCCATACCCCTCATTTCCCTTTAATTTAAAAAATAATTCAACCCCCACTCCCTGATGTCTAATGGTCCCTCCTGGCTGATCACCAGCAATAACTGAATTAAATAAGCACCCCCCAAGTTCCCTGGCCCCCTCATTTCCTTTTAGATAAAAACAAACTTCAACCCCTCTCACAGGTGTCTAGTGGACCCCACCCCTGTCATCATGAGCTAGCAGCACCCACCATGCTCCACCCAGTGCCCTGAATGGGCCACTGGCACAGCCCTCCACTCACCTCCACATTCGGCAGCCCGACTGAGCAGGACTGAGTGTGACTGAGCACTTGAATGAATGAGCTTCATTCAAGCTCTCAGTTGCACTCAGCTAGGCTGCCGGCTTTGAAGGTGAGTGGAGGGCTGTTCCAGTGGCCTGTTCCGGGTACTGGGGGGGGGTGGATGCTGCTAGCTCATGATGACAGTGTAGAGGGTGTGGGTCCACTAGACACCAGGGAGTGGGAGTTGAATTTTGTTTGTATATAAAAGGAAATGAGCAGGCCAGGGAAACTTTGGGGAGGTGTTTATTTAATTCAGTTATGGCCGGTGATCGGCTGGGGGGGATCACTAGGCATCAGGGAGTGGGGTATTCAATTTTTTTAAATAAAAGGAAATGATGGAGCCAGGTTAACTGGGGGGGTGCTTAATTCAATTATGGCTGGTGATCAGCCGGGGGGGGACCACTAGACACCAGGGAGAAAAATATGGGCCAGTGAGCAGTGGAGGGGTTGGGGGGACCACTAGACACCAGGGAGAACTTTGGCCAGTGGCCACTTTAAATTTCACTGTGGGTGGCAAAATTTCACCCGCGAGTGGCAAATTTTGCTGGTTTGCAGGTGAAATTTCGCTCTCTCCGGTGGTTGAAATTTAGCATTTTGCCCTGTGAAATATTTTGCGAAATGCACAAATTACACTAAATATTTCATGGAGTGAAATTTTCCAATTTCGCACAATACTAGTTATCATGTCCATAAGGCAGTAGTGGGCTGGTCAGGGAGTGCATGGTAAACTATCCGCAGAGCTTTTCATCCCATGTGCAGCACCTTGCCCTTATTGGGGTTAAATTTTAACTGTCTAATAATGGACCAGCTTTCCATTCTCCTCACATCCTGTCTCTTAATATTAATACCTTCCTCACTGTTGAACCTCTCAAGGAGCTTGATATCATTTGCAAGCAGACTTACTTACCATGGTTACCCCTTCCTATGTCACAGATATACCTGGATTTATTTATTTTTATTTAAGTTTCACCAGGAAATGTATACTGAGCAATAATTGTTCATTTCCTGCTGTGTCCTGGGGATAAGTGGAGGGAACAGAGCAAGAGTACATGGAATAGGTGACATGATAAGTACAGAATCCAAGAACAAAATAAGGATACAGTATAGAATATACACTACACAGTGCACAACAGAGACAGATCAAATAATGCAGTTACAAAAACTAGGCTTCAAGTGCAAATACAAGGTGGGTATCAGATGAGGCAATAAACCTAGGAAATAGTAGCATTGAATAGTGTGGGGTGCCAGACATTAATAGGGAGGGGAGCGGTAACATTATTTTAGGGGGAGAGAGGAAGTAGGGCATGTAGACAGCTGCAGGAGGGGTTGGTCTGGATGCAGAGGAGTGAGGAGAAGGCATGAAGGGGAAACATTACAGAGTGGGGTGTGGTGGGAGTTCCAGAGACTGGGGAAATGATGGAAAAAGGAAGCTTGGCCAATGGAGGTGGCACCAGAGGGGACAGCCAGAGTACAGGGGTTAGTATTAAGAAGGTAGTAGGTGGAAGGAGAAGGGAGGGGGAGAGAGAGAAGAGGAAAGGTAAGGGGGGAGGCAACAAAATCAGAATTTTGTTATGAGGTAAGCATAATGCAAGAAGCATCAATCTTCAAGTGAGGGGAAGGAGAGAGACTGCTAATGGGATGAGTGGTATATGCAAGGGGAACAATCGAGAGAAAATGGCAGAAAGCATGGAAGATGGTGTCCAGTCTGGCTAGGGAAATTCTGGAAGCAGCACTGTAGATTACATCACTGTACTCATATATTGGGATGATCATTTCTTGGACAAGTGCCCAACTGTCAGGCAAGGGGATACGTCCACGATTTCTTTACAGGGCACCAATCTTGGGGTATAGTTTTTTGTGGATAGCATCCACATCTCCAGAAAAGTCGAGGTGTTGGTCAGGCCAAATCCCGAGACACCTAAACAAGGTGACATCCTTAAGCATAGTCCCATTGAGGATGCAGAAAGTGGGAAGGGGCCTAGCAAGTCTCTGCCTCATGCCAAATGTCATGGAGACTACATTCTTCGTGTTCAGGAATTGTTGATTTGAGTGGAGCAAGAGCTGGACATTGCTGAAGTCTAGCGCAGTCTGGACTCCACATCAGAGGTGGAGGGCCCAGAGGTATACAGGGCTGTGTCATCCTCATACATACTGAATTAAACAGGATTGGGTCCAGGTCTGACCCCTGTAGGTCTTCACTAGTCACTGCCCTGTTCTCAGAAAATGTACCACTAAAGACCACCCTCTGGGTTCTATCTGTAAGACAGTATCTGATCCAATCAGTTATTTTTTCCCCAGCCCCAGACTGCTCACCATATAATACAATCTCCATACTGGTACCTAATGAAAGGCTTTGCTAAAATACAGTTACAGTTCATCCACTGCCTGGCCACTGTCTGCCATTGTGTCCATCTGATATAATGGCACTCACTCTAATGATGGGAGCATGATCAGTGTGGTTCCGAAGGTCTCAGTACTAGAGCTGAACATCTTCAATGTCTTCATAAGTGACATTCCAGATTAACTGGAAGGGAAGGTATGCCTTTTTTGCAGAAGATACCAAAATCTGAAATAGAGTAGGTAATAAGAAAGGGGTGGAAATGATGCGTAGGGATCTTGGGAAGCTCAAGGAGTGATAAACAGCATGGCAGTTGGGGTTCAATGCCAAAAATTGCAAAATTATGCACCTAGGGCATAGGAACCCCCAAACTTAAGATAGGCCAGCCCGGTGGCACAGAGGGTTGAGGCACTGGATGCCACATATCGAACCACGCCAGTGACCCGGGTTCGGGAATGGACTCAGGTCGTCAGGGGCTGGCTGGGGAAGGAGAGGATTGAGCATCTGGAGGACTGCTCTCCTCCCCTGGGGAGGGAGCGTGGGAAGCCCCACTCTAGTAGTGGCCCCCGGTTGAGACCGGGGGTACTACATGCAGTGGTGCATGAGGGACAACCAGAAAGCTGGAAAACAGCTTCGGAGCCACCGGATGACTGCCTCCATTCTCCATGCCCCTTGGAACCTCTGGGAGCATCCTTCACCACAGCAGCACCTCTAGACCATAGATAAATAGTGTGCTGGGGTCCCTTGCCACCCAGTGCCTTCCCCCTCGGAGGAAGGGGACCCGCCCGGTGATGGGATACGTCGGGACAAATTGGGGGTCAGCTATGATATGTGTGTGTGGGAGGAGCTCCAGAAGAGGACAGCCGAGGCATGGAAGCACTAGGTGGCCTGAAGGAGAGGTGGACGCCGGAGTGTGAGGGGAGGTAAAAAGAGTATACAAAAAAAAAAAACTTAAGATACGATGGGGGCACTGTCAGTCACTAAGCAGGAAAGAAACCTTAGGGTTATCATATCTGATGACTTTAATGTGTAAGGGCTATGTGATAATGCAGTAGTTAAGCCAGTGGGATGCTGGGATGCATAGGGAGAGGTATCTCCAACAAGCAAGAGAAGGCGGTGTGGCCACTATATCACTTGCTGTGAGACTATACCCAGAGTATTGTGTCCAGTTCTGGAGGCCGCACCTCTGGAATTACATAGCCAGGGTGGAGGCAGTACTGAGGAAAGCAACTAAATGGTGCAGGAGTTGCATAAAAGCCTTACAAGGACAGACTAAGGAATTTAAATATGTGCACCCTAGAGAGAGGAGTGTGTGAGTTAGTATTACTTTACTGCAATAGTGCTAGATGCCTGAAATAGACTTCCAGTGGAAGTGTTGGAGGTAAAACAGTAAGGGGCTTCAAGCATATGGTATCTATTTAGGTTACTGAAACTTGGAATGCGAAACTCATGGGACTGAGTTCAGTATCCCAACATGTACAAGACTGACAAAGAGGAAGCTGGTGCCAACAAGGGTAAGGTAGTAAAATGTGATGAACCTCTACCTTACCCCTAGTCAGGCACCACAAGAGAGGGGAGGATATGGAAGCTGGCTGAGCTGATCCCATGGCGTGGAGGGCTAAGCCACCAGCAGCTTGGCCAGCATGGTGTTCCAGACCCGAGTTCTGTTCCCTTGGTGAAAGTTTTTCTGAGGTGCTCTTCTGCACCCAGTAACTTTTTTAACTTATTCCAAGGTCCAGTCACCCTCAGAGTTGGTTATTTTAGTTATGGGGGTTGTGGGGGCAAAGCCCCCTACATTGCACGTGAGACCCTTTTGGTCTTCTGAAATTTGATCTCCTGACTTGGGCTTATAGAGTTCAGGAGACCGAGTTTGGGGATTTCATAGGTAATCCATGCATACATGGGCTAGATATGCAGGAATATGAGGAAATGTGTAGGGTGGAGGGAGGATCACCAGAGACCATTTAGGTACTGATGAGACAGACTAGACAGGGACCATTGGAGCAGAATGAGTGGGCCAAGGACCCTTGCCTACTGACAAATTCTATGTTTCTATGTTTCTGTAACCAGCCTCCTGGACCCATGCTGGTTCCCATCTACTAAGTTATTTTCTTCTAACAGTGTATCTGATAACTCCAAAATAATTTCACAAGAGGGTTTCCCACTGTCATGTCTGGTTCATGAGCCTGTAGCTTCCTGGCTACCCTTACTGCCTCCCTTGCAAATGGCAACCACAACTGCCACCCATCAGTCCTCAGATATTATACTGTGTTACATAACATAAAACTGAGGTCACACATCCAGCGTAGAGAGAAGATGAAAAGACAGATCCAAGCAAAAAAAAAAAATAGTGCTCTCATGATATAATCAGTCACTGTCCACAAAGCTAAACGTTAATTATAAAGTGCAATTTCTTTATTGTTGAGCTTTGACAGGGTATGTATGTGCAAAAACCTCAAACAAGAAGTAAAGGTGTGCAAAAAAATGCAAAGAAATCCAAATTTAGTGTGGAACTACTCAGGAGATAAAATATGCAAAACTCCATTGCCCAAACAACCCAGCACTTTGCACAACGCAGAGCTTCATTAGAGGGCTCAGCAATAATGGTCTGTTACTTTAAAATTCACTTTTAATCATGTGGACAGTAATTGATTTCACCATAAGTGCACCAGTTGCAGCATGTTGCTACTGATTTTCTGTACAGTACTACTAGCAACCTTGGCAAAACTTGTCTTGTTTCCTTCAGCACCCTAGGGTGAATCCTGTCAGGCCCTGGTAATGTCTTGGTTTTTCTGCTGTCCAGTCCCTTAAGTACCCATTCTTTGTAATCCCACTCAACTGAAATCTGTCCTAAGCATTATTCTTGAGGTGTAACTTCTGTCTGGAAGGGGCCTGTCTCTCAGCCATGGACACTCACCAAAATAATTAATTCAGTATAACTGCCTTCTTCCCATCATCCCATGCACTGACTCTGTACTTTTTTATTATCTCTGTGTTGCTCTTACTTTTTCCTTTCACTAACATACAGTGCCAAATACCAGGATGAAGAACTCTTATTAGAAGCCAGTTGTGCATGACAAACTAGAGTAATTGCATTCGGATTGCATTGGTTCCTGCAGTATAATGCAACATATCACTGGCTGAAACTGATATTTCACTTTATTCTTGGGGGTTGGGGGCAGTACTATATATAAATAAGGATTTGTAGTTCCCCAAGACCTTTTTTCTGCTATCCTTAATTCTGCATTTACCTTTGACTCCCTCAGTGCTGGGTCCTGCCTTGTTCAACATGTTTATCAGCAACCATGGGAAGGGTATACAGAGCAAGATGTGTTTCTTTGTGGATGGCACAAAACTCTGTTGCAGAATAAGAAGTGAAGAGCGACTCAGGGAATTGCAGAAGGACCTGGAAAACTGGAAAGGTTGTCCAAACTATGGTAACTGAAGGTCAACATGAAAAAGGGCAACTTGATGTGCATTGGCAGGAAGAAGCCATACAAGGAGTACTGGATTGGAGAGGAACAGTTAGCAACAATGGAAGAGGATAGGGACCTGGTGGTTCTCATCATCAGCAGTCTTAAAACTTCAGGTTAGTGCAATATGGCTTATATAATGTATTGGAAAGGGTTTCGAAAGCAGGAGGAGAGAAGTGGTATTGCCCCTACACAGGCCGTATTGATTATGATCCCACCTGGAGTACTGTGCTTGATTCTGGGGCCCCATCTTAGGAAAGACTGGGACAGGCTGGAGACAGTGCTGAAGAGAGTCACCAGAATGTTTCAGGATCAGAAAGACAGAACATACAAGGAAAGGCTATCAGATCTGAACTTTCACCTGCTTAAGGCCAGGAGGGAGAGGAAGCTGTGACTGAGGCTTACAAGTTCCTGATAGGGATAAACAGAGGTGGCACTGGGAACTTGTTCACTAGGAATGGAAGAGCAGCAATGAGAGAATGTGTATGAAAACTAGATGGGGGGATAGAAATGTTAGGAAGTGCCTCTTTACTGAGAGTGTAGTGGAAAATGGAACAGATTGCCTAATGAGGTTGTGAAAGCAGGAACTATAAATGAGTTCAAGGATGGGTGGGACAGAGTCAGGGAATTAATGATGTGAAACATAGGGGGTAAGGAAGAAGGGAGAAGGAAATGGGAGGCAGTTGGGGAAGCTGAGGGGTGGATTAAAGAGGTAACCCCTATTTAGCATTAGGCCAGTGGGGAAATGGATAGGAAATAATGGGCAAAGTGGATTTACCTTGGTTCATTTTCTTCCATCATATCTAGTTTTCTTTATACAGTGCTTCTGCCTGTGTTCCCCTCTCTGGTTATTCTTTGAAGTCCTAAGAATCACCTAATATCCAACATTATCTGCCCATCTAACCATATGGTTAATATTTAGGTTATAGATACAATATATGACTATTAGGTCTATTGAGAATGTCTTGTTGCCTTTAGCAGGTTTGAGAAGTACATTTCTAACTCCAGAAATCACTCACTTAATGTTCACACTTTGCAGCATCATATAGCTTGAGAGTGCTGCCTCAGAGATTCTATGCTGATACTGGAACTTAGATTAGAAGTTCAAACTGTGCAGTGCAGTCACGTGCCCTCCGGTCTCCAAAGGCAGATTTGTTTCTCTGCTGAAAAGAGTAGTCACCCAAAAGTCAGCTTCAGTCTGCAGTTATGTCTGCTTTTAGCTTTATTACTTTTATTTTCTTTACTTGGGAGTTTTATTTAAGTCACTAGATAAGTCTGCATTAGATAAGGTTTTTTTCAGATTTTAGCATAAAAACTTGTATTTGTTGTGGTTTCTCCAGTTACCGATCAGTTCAGATGAACTGGAGAAGCTCACACACCAGCCCAGTTTCCACCTTTTGGGAACAGCAAACCTTTTCATTTGAAAGTATTTTCATTTGTGAATTTACAACTAGTAGTTTTTCATTCCTTGGATCCTGTTCTTGCTGAGAGGGAACCAGACTGCTTTTAAGTTGTAAAAAAATGCTCCAAACCTATTTTTATTTGATAAAAGGGAACTGCCATTTTAAATCTAAGTTTCTTTGTTTTCTCTCTTCAGAACCATTTCTATTTTGGTAAGAAGTGTTATTTATTGTTTATTTGGGAAACAGTTTGAATTACCAGTATCTTCAGTGTTTCACATGACTGGTAGATCCAAGAAAAAGAAAACAGGATCAACAAGCTTTAAAAACCATAAACATTACTTGCAGCTCCTGGCAAAGGCAGATTGCCACAAGCTCTGTTTATGCTACCTGAGTCCAGATCACAATATTGCCGATTGTGAGCTCTGTACAGAGTTTTGCCCTAATTGCCAGCCCCTCCCCCATAAAAAGAAACATCAAACAAGAAAACAGTTTATAGTTTCTCAGGCTGCCTGCATGTCACCAAAAAATAAAAGCTCTGAAGGAGGTCCTCATGATGGTGGGAAGTACTCCTCCTAAAAAAGGAAAGGACCAGGCTTTGGACCAAAGGCAAATGCCCTTAACAGAGGGCCTAGCAAAACTGTGGCACCCTTATCATCACCCCTCAGTAAACAGAGGAGGGATTTTGGTGACATCACTGTCATGGCCAGCAGCTGGGCTCTGACTCACCCTGTAAGCTTGCACTAAAAAATCTTTGAAATAATTCTGAACCAAAGACAAACATTTCACACAGCTGGCTAAACCAGGAAAAGACTGGGTATGGTCCGAACTTGATGATTGTGTCAGGATTGTACCAGATAGTTCAATGACTCAAGCACTGACAGTTTCAACAGCACAATGGTATTAAGGTCTACAATGTACATATAAGCCCAGCATGGGTGTAACCCCAGCCAATATTCAGCTGCTATTTCAGGAACTGAGGGCTTTCCATGAAGAAGATCAGCAATCCCTGGCAGACATAAAAGCAGAGCTGCAAAAGACTGAGCAGAGGGTGGAAACTCTAGAACAAAGGGTCTCCGAATTGGATGATACAGACTCCAGGACATGCATCTCCTGGATACCCAAGCACACCTTAAGTCCAAAAATGTGGTTCTCGAGGGTCACTCAAGGCAAAAGAACATCACAGTTTTATGGCTTAAAGGAGGATCTGGAGACTGCAAACATGACTGTATTTATCAAGACTATGACTGAATTTATCAAGATCATCCTCAGAGAATCTTTTAACTTGCCTATGCATGTCAAGAGAGGCCATCAATCCCTCATCCCGAAACCCCTTGGCACTACTGCCATGCCGAGATCAGTGGTCTTACAATTTCACAGCTTAAGGGTGAAGCAGGATGTGATCAACAGGGCATTGATGCAAAGAGACATTTTTTTTTATAGACTGTAAGCTGATGGGCCAGCCTGGTGGCACTGAGGGGTGAGGCACTGGATGCCACACCTCGTGCCATACCAGTGACCCATGTTCGGGAGTGGGCGCAGGCCACCAGGGGTCAGCAGGTGAGGAGAAGGATCAAGCATCCCAAGGACTGCTCTCCTTCTCCAGGGAGGGGGTTGCAATCAGTGGTCAGTGCATGCATGGCTCCTAGCAGAGGCTGGGGACACTATATCGATGCTGCCAACTTGGGGACAGAGGTGGGGCAGACACCTGACAGGGATGCTAACAGGAGTGTGCACGCTACTAATGCTGGCATCATTGCATGCTCAACTTCTGAGAGGATGAAAATCGTAGGAAAAAGAAGCTCCTGGCTGGATGACAGAGGGCGCCTCACAGGTTCCGCCCCCAAATAGCAATGGCGCTGGCCACACTGAATCTGGTCTTTGGCAGGGTTTGGGGAACCCCGCTGGCTCCACCAGATGGGTAAGCCCAAGGGGTATTGGTTGGCATCAGTTGGTGGACAATGTGGGATGGGACTGGGAGCTCCCTCCTGAGCTAGGGCCGTGAGAGCAAAAGGAGCATAAAGTAACAGCTGAAAAAAAGAAAGACTGTAAGCTGATGCTTGACCATGATTATCTGAAGGAGATCCTGGAGCAGCATCAGTCATACAGCACCCTTAAATGGGCCCTGAAGCAGCTGAACATCAGGTTCCAAACCCCCTTTCCTCCCAGACTGTTGTACAGCTTCCCACAGGACTAAGGACATACGACTCCTTACTGGAGGCAACATTGGCTTTGTGAAAGCTGGGCATCACCACTTCATCAAATGAAGCAGCCAGATTGCCTACAGTGTCACCAGCTTTAGGATTGGACAATTGGTGGCAACAGGTACAGAACATGAGAAAGGAGAGAAGATGCCACACCAGCTCCAGCAAACAAGATATCAAGAATCTCCTGAACTCATTCAGATGCCACATGCCTTGAGATGCTTCTTCACCTAATGCACTGCACTAATTATTCCCAGCGTGGCTATCACCCTTATGAATGGTTCTTCGACTCTCACAGGCAGGTACCAGTCCTCAGGAAGGGCACCCAGCTCTGGAAGATATGTGCAGAAATACTTGCATTTAGCAGGGTGATTAATGTAATGTTGTTGTGTTTGGTGATGGTGGTGGGGGGGGCTCTGGCTGTCACTGTCCTGGGGGTGTGATCAGGTTGGTGGTGTCCCAGGTCTTAACTCCCTCAATCGGAATGCTGACACAAGGTCTATGGTCCTGGAAGAGGTGTTTTTTAAGCTAATCTTCTTGAGGTGAGCTCTATGTACTTATGATTTACTTGGGATGGGGGTCATAGTGATGGCTGTAAGCCGGGGGGGGTACTGTCTGGGACCTTGTGGTGGCTGGGTGGGGCCCTTGAATTCTACCACACTATCAGTATTTTGCATGAATGATGTACTCTACCCTGCACCTTCATGAAGCCTGAAGCTTCTCTGAATATCTGGAATAGTCCCTGCTGCAGATACAAATGTTGGAGCATTAGAGCTGTACCAACCCATGAAGATGGGAGGCAGGGAGACAGCTACATTTTCAGTTTATTCTTTAAATATTATTGTTGGTAATGAGCTGGGGAGTGCCTAGGACCTCTCACAGTTCCTGATAAAAAATTATGCTGCGGTTGTGTCTGTCCTTCCTTCTACCTGGGACTGGAACTGAGTCATAGCTATGATGGTGAAAGTTAATAATACCTCAACATACTGTACCAGGGGATTGCTTATATAGCACTATTACTAATATGGGACTATTTATTTGATATGCTAATAACAGAGTTCTGCAAGCTATTTAGCAATTGTGGTCCTCTGCATTCCTACATTTTTCATGGGCATTGCAAATGGTCTTTCTACTGTGGCTGAATTCTGGACCCTATCAGGTCGCATTGCATAGACATCTGCTAGGACTAGCTATAATCACAGGGCCAGCCCCTTCTTTCTCTCAGAAGACAGTGGACCAGGACTTGTGAACTCTCAAATTTTGTTGTTCAGTATTAATATACCAGTTCTGTACTATTATCACATGCTTGCTGTCAGAAAAGACTGATGACTGTTCTGCCCCCACCCACTTTAGTTGAGGAGCACTAAAGTTCATTGGTGCTATTATTTGTGCTATAGCTAATGGCTGCAGTGCATACTATGAGATTCTCACATATGACTTCACCTACGGTATACTGGGTTTAGTGGTCTGAAACATATCAGGGTGCCATATGCACTGATGCAGCTGGTAGATTTTCTATGTATAGTTGCTACTTCTACCTTGTGAAGACCTCCACCCCCTCCTACTAACATATATGGAGGAGCTTTCCTGCACCAATTCAGTTGCTGGAGCGCTGGCCTATATAGGTCACTGTTCTCCTTCCATCTCAACCTCTCCACCTGTTGTGGAGTTGTGTTTGGGTAAGAGGGCTTATCTACTATGGTACCCTCCCACCTTGGAGGTTACTGTTTTCCTTCACGTTACTGTTATGGGTTGCATAACAAAATAAAGGAGAGACTGAGCTGCATGTTCCATGGTCCATGGTGCAATTGTGTAAGGGGTGTGCTGTTCTCCTTGCAAACTGAATCCAAACAAAAGATTCCAGTGCACTCAAGAAGGCAATTACAAATGAAAACTAGATTGTATAAACTTTTTATTCAGTAAAATGGCTGTTCCCAGTACTCATTACACAAACCAGGGTTGCAAGGCTATAACCCCAGTGCTTTGACCAGAAGATTTCTTAGGGGGCTGTATTTGGTTGTGGAGGGAAGTGGAGGACCCAGGAATCCTACAGCTCAACAACAGGGAGGGATTCTTAATTTGTATACTTCTATGGCTACGATACCTTCTATAGTCCTGCGTATGATGTGATTGGCATACACAGATCTGTGAAGAGATGTAAGGTGATGACAGTATTACATAAGAAGGAAGAGTCAGTAATCTTCCTACCAGAAACTCACCTCTACCTTGAAAAGAGTGAGAAGCTGGAGAAATTTGGATATGCTAAAGGATAGCAGTCGGTACATCCCTTGGGTAGAAGATGTGGGGTATCAGTATTGCTTAAGCATTCTTTGGGGTTTAAAGAGGAGGAGGAAGTCTGTATTAACAGGGAAGACAGATATGTTTTCATAAAAGGCAAGGTACTGGGGGAGACAGACTCATTCTTACAGTAATTATCTATGCATTCCCTAGGTCCACTAAAGCATTTTGCAAACTATCTTTGATTTACTGGGCTGAGGGTGGAGAGACTCATATTATGTAGGTGGATCTGAATTCAATACTGGACCCCAGTTTGGACAGTATGAGTGCCCACAGAACAAAGCTCCCTATAGAACAGAAATACATAAAGAGACAGTTGTCCAACCTGGGGTTCCAGGATGTGTGGTAAGGGCTTTATCCTAGAACTTGGCAGTACACCTTTTTCTCTCCCTGCCACCACACTTACAGTACTTGAGAATTGATGATGTGTTGATTTATCCAGGCCTTGTGTCTCAAGTACAACCAATGGAATTTCTACCATGGATAGTATCAGATCATGTATTGCTCAATCTACAGCCGGACCAAGGGCATAAAAAAGGGACAGCCTATAGAGATTGAGCCCCACACTGTTTTATAAAGAACTGCAGTGCATAGACATCAAATCTTTTATGACTGACATGACCAGGTTAAATAACACCCAGAATATCTCTGCAGCTACATTACAGGAGACAATCAATGTGACTACTTGGGGGGGGGGGGAACTGATAAGCCTGGCCACTCACATCTATAGGTAAAAGGAAGAAAAATTGTTGCAGTTGCAGCACCAATTAACAAAGGCAAGGAATGCACATGCTCAGGGGGATGGGGCTGCCTGAGACAGGATCAAGTTATTTACTCAACAATTGGATGATATTGCCTCCACACAGACAGATGAGACTCATAAAGTAAAAGTATTATGGGGGGTGTTGTTTGCGAAATTACTTGCCTGCAGACTCGGATGTCAGCAGAGGATGGGTCAGGTGTCACAGCTGGTTCATCCTGTGACTGGAAAAACTGAGGCCAGAACAAAGGCTATAGCTGAGGCCTTTACAGCCTATTATAGATCTCTGTACACAAGGGACACTGAGGATACCACTCAGTTATGAGAAGCCTTTCTGAAGGGCCTTAACCTCCCAGTCTTGACTTTAAAACAGCAACAATGTCTGAGGCAAACACTTTTCTGAGGAGGAACTAACTTCAGCAATAACCAATCTTAAAGCAGACAAAAGCCTGGATATGGACGGATTCTCCAATGAATGGCATAAAACTTTTAGGGACATTTTGCAGTCTCCCCTACTGGGGGCTATAAATGAGATATTCCAGTGTGGCATGGTCCCCCCCTTGGAAGAAGGCAATTATCTCAGTCATTCCTTAAGAAGGTAAATGCAAAACATTTTGTGAATTATGCAGGCCTATCTTGGTCTTAACTTACACAACACAATTTACAGTAGCTTAACTGCTAGATGACTTGAGAGGTTTCTTTCCTCCTCAGTGTCACTTGACTGATGAGGTTTGTGCCAGTAGACAGACATAGGAAAATGCTTGCAGGGCTCTGCATCTCTTCAGCCGTGTACAGACACAGTGGACACTGGTTCTTATAGTTGGAGTAGATGCAAAGAAGGCATTTGATAGATAGGATAGAATGGCTCTGTTTAATGAGCTTATGGGGTTCCCAGAGGAGCAACTAGTGGCTATTGGAGGTATTTATTCCACCCCTTGAGAGCAAGTGTGGGTTAATGGACATTTAGGAATGATCCTAACACCCCCCAGCTGATTAGGGCGATGGCGGCCACACTGGGCTAGCAGTCATATTGCTGTGCTGTCTCATTGTTTGTGCCGTGGTTTTCTATCTGTTTAATTGTTTTGAGCTCTTTGGCATTTTTAGTGTTTTAGCGTCTTCCAGCATGTTTTATTTTGTTACCATTATTTTCATTTTAACCCCTTATCAGATCCAGACTATACATAGAGTCTGTAGATAATGTGCAGATAGTGTGTTTTATTTATCGGACTGTATCAATGACCGGGACTCTGCTACTAGGAGGAAACCCTTTTTTGTGTGAAGTTTGACTTATTCTGTAGTGGTTGGTGATATTTGGATTAAAAGAGAAAACCTTAACTGAAGTCTCAAAGACTGGATTCCGACTGGAGCACTGAATTGACGTGGCTGGGATTATTGGAGTATCTGGGAGGAAGAACTGGCTTTGCGGATCTCTACTGATCCCGGGTGTGGTGAGATTTGCCAAAGCAGACAGAGAAGCTCTGTTTGGACTCCTTGATCTATCTCTGACTGTTTGTCATTTTGGAATTTAAATTAAGGAGTGTGCTTGGAGTGAGAACATTGGGGTGAGCTGCCTGGGGTGATTGCTGCCATTAGCTGGGTTCGGGGTGGGTGGCACCGGTTTCAGGCCTGTTGGAGGACGGACCGAGTAACTGGCATCTCCTAGGTGCACCGGGGAGACCCGCTGGTGAGTGGATTCTGTGCCAGGGGCCGTTGCCGCAGACCCAACTGGGGGCAGTGACCTCCTGGAGTGGTGGCTATTTCCTCTTACGCTAAAAAAAGAAGAAAACAAAACTTTGAGATCCACAAAATGCCATTTTTTCCTGATTGCTCCATAAATTTTCTGCACTCTCTTTTGGACTTCTGGTGAGAGCAGATTCTGAAGTGAGTTCTGGTTTGGCCAAGAGAGATGAGAGATCCATTGGCCTTTTTGACAAAACTAAAGCTGGATTTGGATTGATGTGTGCTGGACTTTTGATACTGCATTAAATCTGAGAAACACTGATCTGCATGAATCAGAATGGATTTAATTGGATTAATATTTTTACAGGACTTAAATTGGACGTGATCCAAATAATTGGTTTACTTATTTTAGTTAGTTTGTTTATTTTGATGAAAATTGTTTGTTGTTGGTGGTCTGGATGGTGTGTGGTGTGTGAGTAATTGGTGGTTTTGTGGGCCGTGTAGTTGTATTAGATGTGCCTCGTTTGAGGTGGGTGTGTGCGGTAATGACTATAGTATGATATTGTGATCTTATAGTTTTGGACTTATTTGATTTTAATTATTTGGGTAGGATGTGCTGGAAGTGTGCTAAGATGGTCAGGCATTATTCCCCCACTGTGCTCCATGATTTATGCCCCTTTCACTGTCCCCCATTATCGGCCGAAGTTTATAGGAGATGCCAGTCATTGGGGATAGTGAGGAAGCGAGAGAAGGATGTGTGGACTGGGCACAGTGGGGCAATGGAGAAGGGTGAGCGGATAGAGGTAGTGGGAACTAGGAGATGGCCTGGGGTGAAATGGAGTCAGGAAAGGGGTGTTCCCTGCCTGATTCCCATACCCAAGGGCTCCACAAATTGTGAGCAGGTCCTGGGATCCTCCTTGAAAACCCATCCAACCCGGGTGGTGTTGCATACTGCCATGTCGATTAGGAACAAGACCACTATTATAGCTGATCTTGTTGCGACATCTGATTTGGCATGTATCACCGAGACCTGGCTGGATGAGAATGCAGGCCCTATTTTGGCATCTGCTGCTCCAGCTGGATTCTCGGTGATACACCGCCTGAGGTTGGATCGTAGGGGCGGGGGTGTGGCCATCTTTCTTAAAACGGAGCTGGGTCTTGTGTATGTGCTAGTGGGTTGCACTCGATCTTTTGAGTGGATCCTGGGAGCAGGTGTAGGGTTCAGGATTCTCCTCATCTACCGTCCACCCAGGAATGGTTGAGAATTCCTGAAGGAGTTTGTGGACTTCATTATCGACGTGGCATTGGAGTCGCCCACATGGTTAATTCTGGGTGACTTCAATGCCTGGATCAATGATGAATTCTCCCAGTTTGGAAATAATCTCCTCCAACTTATGACTCTGTTGGGCCTTACACAGGTGATTACCTCTGCTACCCCTATAGGGGGTCACTCTCTAGATCTTGTGTTTCTCCTGGGGATGGAGACCATGGGATTGGGGGTGGAACTAAATGGTTGGTCAGACCATCACACCATAAGATTCAACTTTGGGGCACCCCCAAGTAGGCCTGCCCCTACGGAGATGGTACAGTATCACCCTTTGAGGGGGATTATCCCAGAGGGCCTATCGGCGGTGCTGGATCTATCAGGTGTATCAAGTGAGTGCATGAGTCCAGGGGATCTCATACTAGCCTATAATGAGGTGGTGGGTGATGCCCTGGACTTAATTGCTCCTGTTCGTGTTCACCCACTCACTTTGCACCAGAGGACTCCTTGGTTTGATGGGTCCTTGAAGGAGCTGAAGAGAGTGGGGTGAAGACTAGAGAGGGCTTGGTGGAAATCTGGTCTTGATGCTGACAGGCTTAGGTTGATGGACCATTATGTGGTCTATCAATCAGCAATCACCAGCAAGAAGGCAGAGTTCCTGTCCGTGGAGATTGCTGCTGCATGGAACCGACCAGCTCAACTCTTCTGGACTGTCAACAGACTGTACAATCCAGTCTGTCTTCAGCATGGAAGAGATTTTTCACAAATAAAGTGTGATGAGCTTGCTCGATTCTTTGCAGATAAGATTGCTAGCATTAGTTCGGGTATTGGCCAAGCTCTCCCTTTAAGGGATTGTGGAGATCAGGAAGAGGTGACGAGCACCTGTGTCAACTGGTCTGACTTTAGCAGGCTGGAGTTCATGGACATTGTGAGGACTGTCCAGACTGTACGACCAACCAGCTGTAGTTTGGATCCGGGCCCTACACCACTATTGGTAGGTTGTGTAGATGTTATCTTCCTGATCCTTGCTGAAATTGTCTGGAAGTCCTTGGAGCAGGGGTTCTTTCCTGATCCTCTCAAGGAGGCAGTCGTTCAGCCACTCCTTAAAAAATCCTCCTTGGACCCAGACTGCTTAGCTAACTATATACCTATCTCTAACCTGCCCTTTGTGGGTAAGGTTATTGAAAAGGTGGTTGCACTACAGCTGGATAACCATCTTACAAATCACAGTGTCTGTGATGTTCTCCAATCTGGGTTTAGGAAAAGACATAGCACTGAGACTGCCCTGGTCCGGGTTCTAAATGATCTCCTAATCGTGAGAGATCAAAAGGCTTGTGCTATTCTAGTCCGCCTTGAACTCCCTGCAGCATTTGACACTGTGGACCATGGTGTGCTGTTGGAGTGCCTGTGGCTTCTTTGTGGACTGTCTGGAACAGTTCTTTGTTGGTTTCGATCTTTCCTCACAGGCAGGACACAAAGGGTTGTCACTGGAATTTATTCCTCTGACACCCTCTCCCTGTCCTATGGGGTGCCGCAGGGCTCCATCTTGGCATCCATGTTGCTTGCAGTGTGCATGCTGCCATTAGGAGAGATCATTAGGCAATACAGTTTGGGTTTTCACTGCTATGCAGATGATACCCAACCACATCTGTCCTTTATTCCCGGACAGGATGATGTGATCTCCGTGCTTAACACCTGTCTAGCCGAGATCAGAGATTGGATGAGCATTAGCTGGCTGAGGTTAAACCCGGATAAGACTGAGGTGCTGATTGCAGACCCTGGTCACCATGAGGTGGGTCTTAGGGCTAGGCTTCCATCTGGCTTATGGCTTGATGGTGTCCAGCTCCTGATCTCATACCGGGTGCGTAACCTGGGCATTATTTTTGATGATGGTTTGATCCTGGAATCACAGGTGTCTGCCATCGTCAAATCTTCCTTTTGTCATCTTAGGAATATCACCCAGGTGAAACACTTGGTTCCTCCTGCTGACCTTCCTATATTGGTCAATGCCTTCATGACCTCCCACCTTGATTACTGCAATGCCCTTTAACTAGAGTTGCCGGGGGTTGATATCCACCGCTTGCAGCTAGTGCAGAATACAGCAGCCAGGCTTTTGACTGGTATATCTAGGTCTAGTCATATTACACCTATGCTGCGTGGACTGCACTGGCTGCCAGTTCAGTGGCGGATCACCTTTAAGGTCAGGTTGCTGACCTATAAAGCCCTACATGAACAGGGACCCTAGTACTTGCAAGATCACCTTACTCCCTACTGCCCCTCCCGCTCACTCTGATCCACCGACGAGGGATTGCTAGAGATTCCCAGGGTTCGGTTAAAGACATCTGGGGCACCTGCATTTTCCTATGCTGCCCCTTCCCTGTGGAATTCTCTGTCTCGTTGGATAAGAGAATGCCTGACTGTCTCAAGTTTTAAATCTGAGCTCAAAACATATTTGTTCTCTAAAGCTTATTCTGAAGGATTTTAAATATTATTGTTTAATTTAATCTAATTATATGGTTTTAATGTGTTTGTACAGCACTTTGGTTCTGAAAAGTGCTTTAAAAATAAAGTTTTACTTTACTTTACTTATACAGTACAGACCAAGGCTTTGCTCTTGGAAGGGGGACCTGACATGGTGCCCCCTGTCTTCACTCTTATTTGCCCTTTATATAGAGCCCCTAGCCCAGGCTTTTCAGGAGAAAAAATACATTTAGGGAGTTTGTGCTATAGGGACAGGATCATAATATATATTTATATACAGATGATGCCATGCTATTCTTAATCAACCTTGAACAGTCCCTACTAGAATCACTGTCTCTCTTCTTAGAGCAATTCAGAAATTGTTCCTAGTTATAACATTAACACCCAGAAAACAGAGGTAATGACCCTAAACTTTACCCCACCTGATGCCCTAAAACAACATCTCTCCGTAAAATGGGACCAGCAGATCCTGAAACATCTTAGAGTTCATATCCCTAAAAACCTTTATGATTTATATAATGTACCCCCCCATGGTGCGCATTAAATCAGATCTCCAGAGATGGGCAGCCATGCAGCTGGGACTGATACACAGGGTGCAATCTGTTATCATGAACATTGTCTCTAGACTGCTGGTCCTATATCAGACCCTATCAGTTCTGGTTCCACAGAAGGCCTTTAGAGAATGGAGTAATCTGATTCCAACATTTGTATGTAACAACAAGCACCCGGGGGGGGTTAGATACAAAACAAAGACTTTACCATAAGAGAAGGGGTGAATTGCTCTCCCTGCCCTTGAGAAGTATTACTAGGCAGCACAGCTGCATACATTAATGTACTGGTGCCCTTGTGAGTACACATCAAGCTGGAAATCCATGGAATTGGACATGGGCAGCAACATATCCATTCCTGATAGCATTTTCAACAGTAAGATCCCCTTACCTCAGTGGGAAGGCAGTGAGCCCTGGACTAGGGATACTATTTTGCTATAGCAAAAATTTGCCCCAAATTCTCAGAACACCTAAAACTCTTTATCAACTTTGTCAAGTCCTAGGGTTTTCCCTTGCTTGGCTTGATCCTTGATTCCATACCTGGCCCAGCTTAGCCTAAGAACTCTGACCTAGTTGTTGAATGGAACTACTTTTAAATCATTGTATGACTTGCAGACTGAATTTGGTTTACAAAGGACAGACTTTTCAGATATGTCCAGATCTGGACATGCACGGCTGTACTGATGGATTGGACTAAGGTTGTCAGCTCCCCACTGACTCTAATTATTTTAGTGTCCTCAACAATACAAAGCCCTTCTGGAAGTGGGCTAATCTCTTCTTTGTATAAGGCTCTTTGAGATCTAGAACAATGGGATATGGGCTATGTTAAAGGGAAATGGGGAACCAAATGGGACCCCCAGTTGATTGACATGACCTGGAAAACACTATGCATCCAGCAACACAAAATGACTAGTGCTCCAGCTTGGCAGGAGAACTCCTTGAAGCACTTGATTAATGTTTTAGAACCCCAGTCATATGATCTAAGTTCTTAGTGGATATACCTAGTACTGCTTGAGGACTGTGGGGAGGTTAGGGCAGACTACAATAATGTAATGTGGTCCTCCCCGAAAATAAGGGATTATTAGGAGCAGTACTGACTGAGATTATTAAAATATTAGCCCTCTCTGTATCCTGAGTCCCATGCTATGCATACCTGGGAATCCCCTGAGATCCCTGAAAGACAAGGAAAAGAGGAAATTGCTCTTAGTTCTCTTGGCCTCAGTGAGGAGAACACTAACTTGAAATTGACTCATATCCTGTATCCCTACAGTTCCTGACTGGCATAATGTGGTTCTAGAACTTTATTGTATGGAGAGGATCACTTTCTGGAGGAACCAGCACTTTCAAACCTTTGAAGGTATTTGGGCCTGCTTGGTGGTACATTATGCTCTAGAAACTTACCCTGACTTTGTGCCTCGAGGGAACTAATAGCACACCACAGTACTTTCAGATTCCTCCTAATGTGCACAATCCTTTTGGACTCTCATGGGTGACATTGCAGGCTATAGGCAGATACTGGACATTCCTAGCCCACCCCCCACACCACAGCACTATACTTCACAAACCTAATGTAAACAGATTCCCATAGCTGGGCATCTTGCTCCTTGTTTTTCATCTGTCTGTACGTAGTTCAACATTATCATGGCACCTTTCTTACCTGAACAAACTGAAATAACACTATGTGACAGAGGTGTCACAAGGATAGGTAGCAGTGAAGCTTGCTTTTTTATTTGTCTTGCTTTTCTTTTGTACTGCTGAATCAAAGGCTGAGATTCAGACTCATTGCAGTTACAGTATATGGATTCCCTGGGTTAGACTGCCATAAAGGACTGGTGGAGACACCTACTGTTGGCAGGACTCTAAACTCAGAAAAAACACCTTATTGCTTTCTTATTATTGATGCAATTTACTTCTGCAAAGAAAATGAAACCGTATTACTGCCCTGAATTTGGCTATACTATAGAGCTTATGATGTCTCTAACAATGTGTTAGTTGAAAACTTTAATAAACTTTAAAAAATGGGAAACAGAGAAGGAAGTTGAATTTATGGATTTAATGGGGCTAGCTGATACATAGAGGTTGCTGCTCCCCATTCACAAAGTATTGCAAAAAGCCACTTCAAAGAACTTGTCTGCACCTGAAGTACATCAGCTGTAGCCATAGGCAAAAAGATTGCAAATAAAGTATCAGGTGGCCAGTTGGGTTTGGAATACCTGTATGGCCACTTTGATCATCATGGTGTAACCTAGGAAGTTGCCTGTGAGAGAGATAAGAAACCCTTCTCTGCACAGCCCCATGAAAAGGAATCTAGAAAATTGAATGTTTACATATCAGCTTCACTGCTCATTAGGAAGGTATCTTACTCGGTTCATATAGCCCAGGACCAGAAGGCATGGTGGAATACAGTGCTGGCCCTGGCTGACAAGGCCAATGGTAAATTGACACAAGACCTGTTTGCCACAGCAAAGTCAACCCTGGAAGCCACTACATACCACTTTATGAACTGCTGTGGTCACTAATGATACTGCCTCAAAAGTCTTAGCTCAGGCAGTTTCTTTCAGGTGATCCTCCTGGTTAAGGACAAACAACCTTTCCCAGGACACTCAGACAAAAACCATGAGTTTATAGTTTGAAGTAGATTCACTTTTTTTGTGACAAAACAGAGGCATACATTAAAAAAAGTGGATGAATACAAAACCACTTACAAGTGCAACACTGAGAAAGAAAAGGCCTCCACTTCCTACAGGTCTCATGGCACAGGAAGCAAGGTCTACTTCCCGAGAGCCTATGGTCCATACACCCCCTGTGATAAGTATCAGCACAAAGAGGTTCCTATATGGGAAGAGGCAGAAGGTGCTCCAAATGTGCTGCTGCATCACCAGCCTCCAAGCCTCAACCAGAACAAAACCCCTGAGAGTTCTTCCCATATTGCCCAACCACCTAGAGTGAGGGACGACTGGCCCACTACTTCCAAGAATGGGTAAACAGAACTACAGACAAGTGGGTCCTGGAGGTGGTGAACCAGAGTTTGTCCACGCAGTTCTAAAAATTTCCAAAACTGCTGAAACACAAAAGCTTTCCAGCTCCCTCTCCCACATAAATATTTCTACTGGAACTTGAAGTAAACAAACTGCTATAAGCAAAAGCAGTGGAAAAGGTCCCTGCCTCTTAAAGGAGGAAGGGCCTGTTTTCAAGGTACTTCCTGACCCACAAGAAAAATGAGGCGTGTTGACCCATTTTAGATCTCAGATATCTGAATGAACACACACCAAAAGAAAGTTCAAGATGGTCACACTGGGCACAGTAATACCATCATTGCAGGCAGAGCATTGACTGGGGTCACTGGATCTGAAAGATGCCTTCTTTCACATCCCAGTCAAACCTACTCACAGAAAATATATCAGCTTCAGGAGAGAAAACTGCCATTACCAGTTTGTGGCCCTTCCCTTCAGCTTCTCTTCAGCACCAAGGGTCTTCTTAAATAGTTTAGCAGCTGTGACAGTACACCTGAGAAGACAATGTGTTGTGGTTTTTCCCCTACTTGGACAATTGGCTGGTCTCAGGGAAAAGAGAACAAGAGACAATGTGCTTTATCCAGAAGATACAAAGCACACTAGAAAAACTGACATTCCTGATAAATCTGAAGAAGTAACAAACAGAACCTATCCATGTATTGCACTTCATAGACACAGAACTGGATACCCTGCATAGGAAAGCCTTCCTTCCTCAGGGGAGGGCAGCAACTCTGATTGTCACTGCAAAATCATTAACCGTGGGCCAATCAAGACCTACAATAGATTTTTTCTGCATTTACCAGGCCACATGGCTGATTCCACAGCTGTGGTCTAATGGACTTGGTTTCAGATGAATGACACCTATCACCTATGAGACCACTGGTCTCAAAGATGTGACTCACTATCAAAACTGGTGTCAATAACAAAAACATTGGTCAGGGCACTAGATCGGTGGCAGAAAGAAATCAACCCCAAAGAGTCTATTCCCTTCCTCCAGCGGTCCCCAACAAGTGTCCTCACAACAGATGCTTCACTCCTAGGGTGGGGTACTCACTTAGAGGACTTCACAGTAAGTGGCATCTGGAGCTTGAAGGGGATCCAGGCACACATTAATCTCCTGGAACTCAGGGCAGCATTTATGGCAATGCAGACCTTCTCCTCCCAGTTTCAGGGTCAGTCTGTCCAGATCAGAACAGATGACACAACAACAATGTAGTACATAACAAGGAAGCATAAGATCCTTGTGTACAAAAGGAATGAGGATCTGGGACTAAGCTTACTCCCTAGTTGCAAAGATCTCTGCAGTACAATTCCTTGGCAAATACAATGTCCTGTCAGACTTACTAAGCAGAATCAGCCAGGGAAACCAGAAATGAACTCTGAACCAGCAGGTTCTGGTCACAGTTTTCAGAAGATGGGGCACTCCAGAAATAGATCTGTTTGCATTCTGGGAGAACAGACATTTCCTGAAGTTTTGTTGCAAGCCACCAGTTATGGGCACAATCCTAGAGGATGCCCTACCCTTGATGTGGATTAGGGGGGTTCTGTATGCATTCCCAGAATTCCCATTCACACAGAAAGTGCTCCTAAAGCTCAGGACACATCCCTCAACAATGATCCTCATAGCCCCAGACTTGGCCATGCAAGCCTAGTACTCAATGTTCCTGGCCCTATCCAGCAAGAATCTAAACAGCCGACCACTGAGATACACCATGCTGACCATATCACAGAGCAGAAACACATTCCCAGACTCCAGGACATAATGCCTGAAGGCATGTTTCTTGAAAAACTGGAGTGCTTTGGACTGAATCTATCAGAGGAGGTCCTCTCTATCAAAGGAGGTCCTGAGAGTGCTTAAGATTTCAAGGAAACCAGCAGCCAGGAAAGCATACTCTTCTAAGTGGAAGATATTCTCTTGCTGGTGCACTTCCAGAAATAAAATCCCAATGCCTCTGTGTTTCCAACAGTCCTGAACTACATAGTACTATTGCAGTCCTTAGGCCTGAGGCCATCAACACTAAAGGTGCATCTTGCAGCAATGCTGTACTACACATCAACAGGCAAGGGCAAGTCACTGGGCTCTCAACCTTATTTTAAAAGTTACAGTATTATAAAGGTCTCAGCCACCTATACCCACCTGTGAAGAACCATGTACCCTTACAGGACCTGAATATATGGTTTGCCCAGCTAAAGAAGGCTCCTTTCAAGCCTATGGCTACTGATGATTTAAAATATATCACATGGAAAACAATTTTCCTGATTGCCATGACATCTTCTAGGAGCAGAGTTGTGCAGAATGGTAAAATTCAGAATTTGTAGAATTTTGATAAAATTTCATGAAATTCCATAAAGGTGGAATTTCAACAGAATTTTGTGGAATTTCTAAATTTAGTAATTTGGTCATAACTCAGCTTTTGTGTATGCTAGAGGTCTAATGTTTGGCATACTCACGCTTCCAGAGGAGAGCTAATAAAATTCCAAACTTCATGACATTTGGATGGATAGTTTCAAAATTATAGGTGCTCAAAATCTGTCATTTTATTGTTCTGTGAGAAATTTAATGAAAATGTTTGCATGTACCTCAGCTTTCTATTGGGTAAGAGATCTTAAATTTGGCATGATTCCTTGATGATAGGTGTTCTAATAATGTGCCAGATTTCATGACATATGATGCATCGCCTCAAAATTATATGGGCTCAAAATCTTTCATTTTATTTTTTGCAAGAAATTTCATAGAAAACTTTCATCTGCATATAACTTGGGCACCTTTGGAGCAAGATGTGTGTAAATTAGTATGAATAACCTTTTTGTAATATTTATAGAATAATCTAAATATGTAGAGAATTGTATTATAGATTTTTATGTTACAGTGGTTCAAATCTTTACTATGTAAATATTTGCAAAATTTTGTGAAAACTCAAAAATGTGAATGTTTGTAACTTCTATTCTCTTGTATGTACGGACTTAACATTTGACATGCATATCTATAGTCAGTGTATCCTAGTGTCTAACACAACTGGATAAATTGGTTTAGCAGTTTTAAATTTGCAGTAGAAAAAATATTGGGAACATTTTCTCACATATTTATAGTAGCATATAGACGAACTATCCAGAATTCTTTTTGTGGAATTTAACATTAGCAATGCATGTATCACTGCATCATTTGATAAGCTGGCCTGAGCTTTTTGCAGTCCAACTATTCCTCTCTGGTTGACTATTCCCTCCCTTTCATTTTTGGCATAGCCAGATTGACTCAGTAGAACTACTGATCCCACTGATACCCTCTTTGTTCTTTACAGTGACAAACTCCCTTAAAACATGAGTCACCTACAGTACTCCTTTTCCTATTGACCTATACTGTTGGAATGTAGTCCATGAACAAAGCAACCAAAATTGAGTGCCTAGAAAAATGGAGACTAAATTACGGTGTCTATGTTCATGGCTTCCTAGGGAGGAGGGCGTCCGGATACTGAAGTTGGCTAAAATCATGATGGGAAGTACTGGGTATAAGTGCGTGCACATCCGTGGGGGTAGGCAAGGGAGGGATGGTATGTGGGAGGGGTGTGGTGAGCAGCTGCCAAGCTGGACCACTGGCATCATAGGGAGGGTAGTCAGCTGGGAGGTGCAGGTTACCGGGTTTTCATCCAGTGCGATGCAGGTTTTTTTTTTTTGCTGCCTGGTGGCATGTATTTAATTAAGTTTTTCACCCCTGACCTCCGCCCCCCCCGGAGTATAGAATCCATAAATAGGGTGTGTGGGGGGGCTGCACCCCCTGAATTAAGAATGAGACCCATAGGTCTTGGGTGCCTTTTTTGTTTTGCACTGCAAGTTTGCATCACCAAAATTGATTTTCAGTGATGTACAGTTGCCATAATAGCGATCACTGTTTTGTGATCACTCTTATGACATGGAACCCTGTTGGAATAGTCAGAATTCTTCCTTCCTGCTGCCCCAGACATTGTCTCCCCCCACTACATCTTTATGAGTATCTGTATGTCCCAGACTTGCATGTACATCAGGCCTCCTGGATCATAAATTTACTGGATGTGATCCTTAAATATCCTGCATTCAGGTTGGAATTGATGACACTACAGTATGTGCTTCCTTGCTCCATCCTTATGGTCTACTACTGTTGTGCTACCAAGCTAACTGTCCATTTCTTGGTGAAACTGTACATCTAACTCCTGAAGCTGGTGACCTCCTGCACTACCTGCCTCTCATAACCCTATCTTTTAATTAGAATCCTCCAGATATGACTGAGTGAAATTAACAAATTCCAGTTTTATGGAATTTTTCATGAAATTTTACAGTTTTCACAAAGACTCGTGGGATTTGTTTTTAAGTACAGATATTTTGTAGAGCTGTGCGAATACCTTTTTCTGAATATTTGCAGAATATTTGGTATTCGGGTCCCAGATATTTATTATTAAGTATTCAGTACTTGGTATTCAACCAGCAAAGTTGCTTATTAAAGAATTGCTACAGAAGTCCTTAAAATAGCTTCAGGCGGAGGAGGAGGAGGAGAAATCACAGCATTTTGACTTGTACACTGGTGCCAGAGGTTGTCTTATGCTGCTGGTGCTTCAGGAGGAGGATGCCGAGATGACAATCTCTATAAGGTCACAAAGGTCTCAAGAGGTACTACAAGAATAGCATATGCCACACCCTTAAATAACTGTGGCCATTAACAAAATCAATTAATAAAACATAATGATTCCCATAGGACAGCACTGGAACTTCAACAGGCCATACCTCCCTCAATATTTGGAGTTAGGTGACAATTTCTATATGGTCACAAAGATCTCATGGGGTTATACAAGAATAACATATGCTGCACCCTTAAATAATTGTGGCCATTAAAAAAGTAAGTAGGTAGGTAAGTAAGTTAGCAGTGTCAGTGGCTCAGTAGGCACACACTTGGCTCTGAGGCCAGGAGATCAGAGGGCTGTGGGTTCAGTTCCCACATCTGGCACTTGGGTTAATATCCCAGTACTGACACTGTAGTGCAGTATGAGAGGGGTGCTGCACTTCTGAGGTGCCGTCTTTCAGATGAGAAGTTAAACCGAGGTCCCATCTGCCTGGATTGGTGGTAGTTCAGGTGGATGTTAAAGATCCCAAGGCACTTATTGAAAAGAGTAGGGGAAGGTTTTATTAATAAAACAGAACAACAATAAGACCAACCAAGCAATGGAAAATACAAAATGAACAATAGGGAGAGAAAAAAAACAACAGTAGTGCATCATCATCAGAGCAATAAGGCTAAAGGAACCAGGAAAATAAACTATACAGAAATCAACATATTAAAATAAGAGCTATACAGTATGTGAGCAAAAAAATCATCCAATTTTGTCCTTAAAAAAGGGTACTTCTCTCCACCTCACAAGCAATATTGCTTTAGACAAACATTTTTGTTCTGTACTACAGTGTGAAAGCAGATCTTGTTCAACCCGTTCAAGTACTTGAGAAGGAGACTGATAAACCTGCCTCAGTGTAAGTTGATACTGTACCTGCCACAAATGGAATTTAAACATAGCAAACAAAAGACATAGTACATCAGCATCCATTGGCGTATGACGTAATAAGAACCCCCCCCACAATCTCTACATAAGTAATAGTGCGCCAAAAGGCCTGTCCCCATCGGTCAGCAAGGGTCACCCAAAAGGCTTGTGCATAAGGACTTGAGAAAAAAAATGGGTCATCGTTTCCTCCTGAGCTCCACACGTATCCCTAGGGCACATTCGTTCAGAGACCATTTTATGTTTAGAATTACCCTTAACATTCAGCCGACCATGACTACTAAGCTACAATACATCCCACAATCGAGGCGGTATCAATTTATCCACCAGTCCTTTAAGAAGATATGCAGAATAACAATCCAGAATATCTTGAAATACAGGGACAATAGAGTGTGCCTGAGTTTGCAAATCACCATAAAGATACTTACTACTGCTAGTGAAAACTTGGTCTGGAAGTATCTTCCATTTATTAAGCTTTGTAATGGCAGGCCTTAAATAAACGGGGAAGGAAATAATGCACAATGCCTGCCTATCTGGCAGCGTCCAACAAGCAAACAATCTAGGTTGCCACGGATCTGCATAAAGTACCCATAACAGAGACTGAGGACAACGAAGATCAATCAAGTTCCAGTGAAAAAAAAACACTATAATAAAAAGTAATAGGATTTATACAGTTCAACCCACCTTGTGCAATAGCCAAATACAAGACATCCCTTTTAATGGGATTTAAACGGCTGCCCCAAATAACCTGAAAAAAAGGCCCAAGTAAAGTAGTTTCCAAAGCAGAGGGAACAGGGTATACCACACTAAGGTATAAAAACTGGGGGAGGAGCAATGTTTTAACAATGGAAACTTTCTTACGTTTAGTTTGTTGCCAGGACTTCCACAACGTAACCTTAGGTTTAGCCAGATCTATCCTGGTTGACCAATTAAGAAGTGCGTTATCACCCTTGCCAAAAACAATGCCCAAAATCCAAACTGGTCCTAATAATACAGGAATAACTTGCAAATCCATGAACTCAGGGACCAAATTATGTAAGGGGTACACAAAAACATTTAAATTTATTAAGGGAGGTACCAGCAACATCAGAATATATGGAAAAATTATGCAATACCCTAACTCCAGAGGGCACATCAGAAACTATCACACAGACATCATCAGCATATGCCGACACCTTAGCAGAAAGGGAAGCACAGGGAGGGCAACACCAGTAATCTGAGCATCTTGGGCAATTATTCTCAATAGGGGATCCAAACTAAAGACATAAAGCAAGGGTCTCAAAGGGCACCCCTGCCGCACCCCCCTTTGAATAGGGATATAGGATCCAAGGTATCCATTTACCAAAGGAACAGTATAAGCATGGCCATAAAGCAGTGTAAGCCAAGTGGCAAAATGGTCTGGAATACCATAGGACCTCAAAATGTGAAATAAATAGAAATGTAGAACCCGATCGAATGCCTTTTCCTGATCAAAAGACATAAGAAACCCTTTGATAGTATTGGCTTTACCAAGTTCGACCAATTCCCTAAGTAAGAGGAGGTTGGAGTAGATAGATCTACCCAGGACAGAACAGAATTGGTGTAAAGAGATCAATATAGGGGCCACTGTCAACAACCTGGAATTCAAAATCTTCATCAACACCTTTAAGTCAGTATTAGGAAGGCTCAATGGCATCCAATTGGAGAGATTACCCCACTCCCTTTTTTAAACAATAAAATCTGTATAGAAGTGCAAAAATGAAAATCAAAAGAACGCTGTTGTAAAGTCCAATTAAAGACCACCGTAAGAATTTCACTAAGCAAGGGACTACAAGACTTATAAAACTCAGACTGTAAACCATCAATCCCAGGCACCGTACTATTATGCAGTCATGATATTTCCCTCATGACCTCCTCAGTACTGATTGGGACAGTCAAGGCTTGCAACAGCACATCTGAGCAAGAGGGTAAAGTCAGTGAAGAAAGTAAATCATCAGCTCCAGCCATATCCAAGTCAGGTGTCGAACACAGAGTCGAAAAGTGTGAGGAGACCGCCTTCAATATATTCAGAAAACCAGTGCACTTTGCACCTTCTGGGCAAGTTACTTCAGTCAATAAGCGATCCGAGGAGCGCATATGGCCAGAGTCTAAAGCATCTCCCATACCAGCTATCTTCGCAGAACAAACCTTATGTTCATGCAAAAGAGAGGAGTCCCTTGAATATTGGAGGGCCGTCATCTCCTTTTTCACAGGCTGCACTTGTGACATTAAATTTAGCCGTTGGGTGTTTATCACAGAGTACAATGTCCCCAACTGTGATCTCAAAGACAGATATTTTTTATAATTAGCTAAAGTGATGTATTAGAAAAAACGGATAGCAAAAGAAATTATTTCAGACTTAGTTTCCAGCCACCAACACAGCCAATCCTCCATGAGGCCAGCCAAAGACATGCGTGTTTTTAACAAGTCATGCACCTATGTCAGAAAACTCACATCAGCTAAACAGAGGACATTCAGCTTCCAATAACTCCTACCAACCTTAGCCTGAAGGCCCACTCCTAGGACAGCAGATACAACTACATGATCTGAAGTCTCCACCAGAATAGTACAAGCAGAAACAACAGTCACAGCATCAGTGGTAAAAAGAAAATCAATCCGGGAGGAGAGAGCACCCTTAAAAAAAAGTATGCCCATCCGTGGGATGACAAACCCTATAAACATCTTGAAGATGGATTCGAGAGTGCCAGCCCACAGAGCAATTCAAGGCTTCTTTAAAAAGTTATTTATTTGAGAAAGCCTTTGATTAGGCCAACCTATTGTTTAATTGTTTTAAATGTATATTTATTGTTGGCTGTTTTACCTGTATTGTATTCACGCTTTGATAATTTTGAAAAGTGCTTTATAAATAAAATTTGATTTGATTTGATTTTGATTTGAAAACAACCCTGAAGAATAATACGATTAAGACAACTGGTGCCACAAAAATCTTTGTCAGTTAACGCACCACGATCCCCCTTATGCACAACACAATTAAAATCACCACCCCAAAGAAGGAACCTAGTGGTGAACACATATGGTTTAAATGTTGTTGAAAAGGTCCACCCTCACCTTTTTAGTGAGTGGTGCATACACCATTATCAACCGCCAGTCAGTATCGAAATAAACAGAATCCAATAACAAAGCACAACCCATAACTATTTCAACCAACTTTGTAACATGAAAACCATCACCGTGAAATAAAACTCCCACACCATCACAGGTATCCAACCCAAAGGAAAAATAATAGGGTCCCCAACGCCACAGCTTCTTAGTCACAGAAACCAAAGAAAGGGCATTCAATCAGGTATCCTGAATAAGGCAAATATCACACTGTAAAGCTTGCAGAAAGTGAAAAGTAAGGAGTTGCCGTCATGCATTTTGACACTATTAACATTTAAAGTGGCAACCTTAAGTTGAAATGCAGAAGCCATAAGTCAAAAAAAGAAACAGAGAGGAGAAAGAAAAAAAAACAACAAATCAGGTGACCTTCCCCGTCCTGGTACTTCGACGAGGATGAACACCAAGCCTCAAAGGCCTACCAGTGGTGACTATATCCCTAGATTTGTCACTTTCAGAGTCTGAAGAGACAATGGGTTGAGAAGAAGCATCTGAATCTGCTCCCAAATTCGAAGACTGAGATTGCCTCGACAATACTTCAAATTTATTATGCAAGGAAATAACCCGCCCAAGGGAGGACGCTTTAGCCAATTTAGACCTAGACTTGGTTTGTTTCTGAGCCCTCTTCTTTGCCTGTACAAAAGGTTCAGGAGGAGGCATAACCAATGCATCCTCAGTCTGTACTGGGCAGAGGGAGGATTCCTCATCTGCCAGGACAGAAGGGGGGGCTACCAGTACAGGGGCTTGAGGCACGACCTGCAGAGGAGACTCACCAGAAGGCAAGGAAGGCTGAGCAATGGCTTGTGGTACAGGAACAGTGATGTCCTGATCTAGATGGGGGTTAGACAACTCAGTATCAGGGGATGGAGGAGGCTTTGAGGAAGCAATATCCTTCTTTTGTGCCTCAATAAGGAGTAATTCCTGATCAGGGCACTCTCCACGGTTATGAGTAGCCCAAGGACAGTTCCAAAAGCCATGACCCACCTCCTGACACAAATTACACTTAAGGTCAGCAGTACAGTCCATACTGACATGACCAAAGGAAAGGCAAAGAGAGCACCTCAACCTATCACAGGCAGCACTAAGATGGGAAGGGGAGCCACATCTAAAGCAAGTACGTGGCTGACCCACATAAAAACAATGGCCCCGTTCCTTACCCAAAAACAAGCTATTCGTCAAATGGACTACGCCCACATTAGTATGCCGAAGATGAACTTTAAACTTCCACCCACCAGTCCAAAAGTGGTCTGAATCAAAAATAGGTTGAGGTGACCCCAGTATATCACAATGCTGTTTCAACCAATGGGAGATATCATGCACTGCCACTGACTCATTACGAAACAAAATTGTAGCAGATTTAATAGCCGTCCTAGTGAGGGGAATAGCTTGAAAGGGCAACCATAAGGCAGTATATCTGAGCAACTCATACTTTGTCCAAAAACAGTCCAATCCCTGTGGAGTCTTAAAACTAATGTCATACAGCGAAGTCCCTGATACATGAATAAGAGCAAAAATCTCATTCGTGAAGTAACCCAGACAGCCCATAATGAGAGTTTTACCAACATAAAGTCGATCAGGGACAACATCTAGGCCACCAACATATTGCAGGTGGACCGCATTTTTACATTGTAAGGGAGGAGTGGAATTGCAAAAGGCATCCTTCTTATGAAATCTTTCCCAAGTAGATTTCGCCTGTACCCCATGATCAGGAGGAGGGTCCTGTATTGGAACTTCCATGTCCAAACAATCTCCCCAAGCAATCCCTTTAGTACTAGGGCCCTCCCCAGCCGATGAGGAGTCAGATAACAGCGGGACCCTCTCAAGCTGTTCCACATCACAATTAGTATGCTGAACATCTGCAGCATTCAAATCAGTGTCCATAGCATCAGGAAGGGAAGGAGGCAAAGGAGCCACCAAAACAGGGGCAACAGTATCCAAAGGGGCTAGTTGTACACCATACCCAGGTATCAGGCTGTGAGCAGGATCAGGTACCCAATGTCCCGAATCACCTGGTTTCCAGCTTGCATTCCACAGGAAAACCTCCAAGGAGCTAGGCAGGGGACTCAGCAAGGGAGCAGGAGCAAGAGGGATGGACTCCCGTCATGGTGTGGAAGGCTCCAGAGGGAGCGGGTTAGCCAGAGGCTGGGCAAAAGGTCCAGTACTGACAGGCAGAAGTGAAGAAACAGTCTCCATTGCAGGCAGAGGAGATACAGCATCTGAAGCCCGAGAAGCAGAAAACACGTCCGCCGACCCAGCGTGGTGTACCACCAGTGGAAGAGGTGCAGCAGGAACAGTCAGCCAATTTAGCACCAACGGATCCTGCAAAGGTTCTGCAACAGGAGACAATTCAAAACCATCCACAGTGAGGTCTAAAACAGGCACTGCAGCATGCAAATCCAAAGGAGGAGAAACATCGTGAGCAACAGTATCAAGCATAGCCAGGACCTGACTCTTATGAGTAGCGAGGAGAGACTTCAGCCACAACTTGTCAGCCGGTAAAAATTCAGATGAAGCAGGAGTAGTATGAACAGGTAAATTGCAATCCGCAGCCAGTGCAGCCAAACTCCCAGACAGTAGCGTGGAATCAGACTCCAAAGCTGGACCTGCAGGAGTGGAGCTCCATTCTCCTGCAGGTACACCAGTAGACTGAACAGGTCCTGAGGATGAAGCCATGGTCCTCCAGCACCCCCTCACAGAGTAGGGGAATTTCCCCGGTGTCCTGGCCAAATTTCACTCATTCACTAAAAAAAATACCACCAGCAGCTTAATCTGGTTCAAAGTCAGCTGGCATTCATCTGTATCCCCCTCCCCCAGGGTCATGCCTGAAAATAGGCAGGATTTGTCTAGTGCACTTACCCGGTCAACAAAAACTAAATAAATAAATAAATTAAAAAAGTAATAAACATAATGAGTCCCATAGGATAACACTGGAACTTCAACAGGCCATAACTCCATCAATATTTGGTGTTAAGTGACAGTCTCTATATGGTCACAAAGGTCTCAAGGGGTACTACAAGAATAACATATGCCACACCCTTAAATAAATATGAGCATTAAAAAAGCAAGTAATAAAACATAATGATTCCCATACAATAACACTGGAAATTCAACAGACCATGACTCTATCAATATTTGGAGTTAAGTGACAATCTCTATATGGTTATAAAAGTCTCACAGTGTACATCAAGAATAACATATGCAGCACCCTTAAATAACTGTGGGTATTAAAAAAGCAAGTAATAAAACATAATGATTTCCTTAGGATAACACTGGAACTTCAACAGGCTACAACTCTGTTAATATTTGGAGTTCAGTGACAATCTCTGTATGGTCACAAAGGACTCAAGAGATACTACAGCAATAACATATGTTGCACCCTTAAATAATTGTGTCCATTAAAAAAAGTAATTAATAAAACATAATGACTCCCATCGGATAACACTAGAATTTCAACAGGTCATAACTCTGTCAAAATTTGGAGTTAATTGACAATCTCTGTATGGTCACAAAGGTCTCAAGGGGTACTACAACAATAGCATATGCCACACCCTTAAATAATTTTGGCCATTAATAAAAGAGAGTAATAAAACATAACTATTCCCACAGAATAACACTGGAACTTCAATAGGCCACAACTCCTTCAATAGTTGGAGTTAAGTGACAATCTCTATATGGTCGCAAAGGTCACAAGGGGTACTACAAGAAATGATGGTGCTGCAAATGCAGTAGATGAATAGTGGCACCAGCACACTGTTCTGACAGCAGTCGAGTAATGGACTACTTATACAAGCAAAGGAAAATACCTTGTTTTTGTCACCATAGTGTGCATCTGCTTTATCTTTTTGCTGCTGTCAGTGGTTCTTCTTACCCAACTGGATCAGCAGATTGCTGTCAGAACAGTGTGCTGGTGCCACTCACTAAGTTTTAGGAAGGGTTCCTGCTTTTCTGCCAGCACCTCAATCCTCCTCTAATATGGCGGACACACAGTTTCAACTGAGCCATTGGAGTCTGCACTCTAGTCTCTCTATAGATTGGACTCTATGCTACACATTCAGAGTGAGGAGATCATGTGGTGTTCCTAGCTCTGAGCTCCAAAAAACAGCCTCTGATTGGCCAACAAAGCTCTATTAGATTTTGAAATCTAACCCACTGAATAGTATGTTCCAAATAGTGGCCGAATAATTTAGAAGGTCTCTCCAACTATTCGGCAAGCCACTATTCATGGTATTCGAGAAATACTGTTTGGTCCATGCATAGCCCTATCATTATGCAATTTCTGGCAGCAGGCAATGAATAAAAGTGTCATGCACAGTCTCCTTGTAAGGTCTATGAATCTGACAAATTTCATGGTATTGTATTCTCTAGTTTTAAATGTTCATGGGCTTAAATTTGTAGTTTACATTCTTGCAAAATTTAATTTTTAAATGTTGTGAAAGTTTGATTACTTTTAATTCAACCCCATTTAAAGCCACAAATATGAACTTTTTTTAGAAATGACCATGTAGTATAATAGTTTAAATGCTTCAACTCTGGTTAAATTTGGAAATGTCATTTTAAAATAGAGTGAAATAACTGAAATTTAAATATTGGTAACATGTTTGGTAGGCTATAACTAAGTCCAATTTGATGCTAGAATCTGAAACATTGAGCATTACAAATGTAGTGATTACCTGTTTACCTGTCAGATTCTATAACATTTCAATGAATAGTATCGAATGTATACTAAAATTGCAGAAATCTAAATGTTGGCAACATTTTTGGCTACCTATAACTTAGCTCCTATTGAAGCTTGAGACTTAAAACATGGTGTATATACCCATGTTGGATACTTCTCTCAATACAGACATTGTGGAGAAATGTAGATAAGAAATTTTAAAATTATCTCAAAATAACTGAAAATTAAATTTTGATTAAATATTTGACCACCCATGCATCTGCCTCTGTTCAAGCTATGAATATGACATTTGGCAGACAAGTGTATATTTTTGGGTTCTGTGTACATCCTAAATTTGGTGGTAATTGGACATGCACTGTTAAAATTATTGTGAAATAACTTACATTTAAAATATGGTATAATTCCACAGGATTTTCATACAAATTCTGCAAAATTCCACATAATCAGAATGGGCATTCCTCAGGAATTCTGCAGGAAAAGTTTTATATTCCAAACAGCTGTACTGTATCTCAGAGGGTAAGTGAATTACAAGTCATCTGCCCAGAACCAAACTACATAAGTTTCCACATGGATGACATAGAACCAATAGGAGGTTCCTATCTAAGTGGTATCAGAATTCCAACGGAATCAGTCAGTTGCCCTTCCTGTACTCTGATCTGAGTTTTCCAGCCCAGGCGAGCAGAAATTGCACAGCCTGGATCTGAAAAGAGTACCAAGCATATACCTGCACAAGTCAAAGGATGTTAGGACTTAGGTCACACTGCTTTTATTACATTTGGTGAGGTGGGAGAAGGTAAACCATCAACCAAGAGGACACTCTCTCACTGGATAGTCTCTTGCATACAGTTTTGTTATGAAAAGCTGGGAAAATGCCCCCAAAGGACTAAAAGCACATTTCACAAGGGGTACCTTGGCCAGTTTGGCACTCACAAAGGACATCCCACCAAAGGACATTTGTAAAGCAGCTACCAGAAAGCAATGCACACCAACACAAAGCATTATTGTCTGGGCATACAGTCCAGAAGTGATGCCAGCTTTGGATCTTCTGTCCTGCAGAACCTTTTTTCTAGTGTGGACTCAACCTCCCAAGGTACTGCTGCAGAGTCTGCAATGCATAAACATTATGTCAGGGATTCCAGGGATTAGAAGAACAATTACTCACTGTAGTAATGATGTTTATTCTCAGGGATTCCTCACTATGTTTACAGTCTCTAACCATGTCCCCCCTTACAGAACCTGAAAATAGGTTCACGTAGGAATTGATTCTTTTCATTAAGGTTGCTTGAGCATTACTATTGCAGTTCTTAGATAATTGTGACATGTGACTAGTTAAATATTTTTTAATATTCTTTCTACATGATGTCTGTCTTAAAATTGTTTGGAGTTTTCAAAATTCTGTTTGAAATTCTAGGAATGTTTGGTATCCTCTTTGCTAGTTTTGGTGGTCTTAGCTCCCTAGCCTTAGAACCAAATCTGCCATTGAAGAGATAGGGGGTACATGATTAAACTGCAGAGTTTGAACTTTCATAATAAGTTACAGTATTAGCATATGGTTGTATCTCCAGGACACCTCTCTCCAGATGGATCTTGCTGCAAGGTGGAAACACAGTGAGGGATATCTGAGAAGAAACAACATTAATATGGTGAGTATTTTTTTTTTTATTTTGTTCATGTATTCATCCAATCTATTTTTAAACCTGTTGGGAGGTCTTGCTTCACCAACCTCAGCTGGTAAACTATTTCAATATTTCACAGTTCTAATAGACAAGTATGTCCCTCTTAAGTTTGCATTAAAACATTTTGCTTTGATCTGTCTTGTGTGCTCCCTTGTGGTGTGAGACTTGTTTCTGAGCACCAATCTTAAATCACTCAGAAGTGTTATGTCATTTACAGTATTAAGCATAAGTAATGAATCCCTTTCACCCATCTTTTCTCAAGACAGCATATTTTTAAAGTTGCTAGATGTTCTTGGTACATAAGATTTTCAATTGGTTTAGTCAATTTTGCAGCTGTACCCTGTTTTTTTCCTAGTATCCCAGTGTCTTTCCTTAAGTGAAGTGACCAAAACTGAGATGAGTAATCTAAGTATGGATGCACATATAAGTTATACAGTGACACAATTATTTATCAGGATCTACTTGCAAAGGCTTTCCAAATACAATCCAGTATTTGCCATGCTTTTCCTACTGTCCTACTGTCCAGTTGCAAAGTATGCTTGTTTTAAGGTCTTCTGTGATTTGAATTCCCAAATCCTTTTCATTTTTATTCTCTGCAATTATATTTCCCTCTGTGTAGTATTTATATGTTTGATTGCTCTTCCCAAAATGAATTACTTTACATTTGTGCAAACTAATTAGCATACCATTGTTTTTGATCCATTTCCCTTAGTCTCTTCAGGTCCTTCTGTATTGATTCTATTTCTGACAGTGTACCTGTTGGTCTTCCTTAGTTTATTATTAACTGCAAGTTTGGATAAATGATTTGTGATGTTATGATGGAGATCAGATATGAATGCATAAAATGTGTTGGACCCAAGACTGATCCCTTTGGGACCCCACTATGTACTGCAATGCCTGAAGAATTCTGTCCTAAAAATTTGAAGGCCTGTGTTCTCTTGTTTAAACAATTTACTACCCATTTTACTGTGTTTTTGCTTAATTTGTAATCAGTCAACTTTTTCAGAACTATATGATGTAGCACTTTGTCAAGTGCTTTGCAAATATCCGGGTAGAACTCATCCACAGGTGTACCTTTGTCTAGCATCTCACAGGCTGTTTCATAGAATGTGATCAGATTTGATACACATGATCTGACCATGTTATTTTCTACATATTGCTTTAGAAGGCTTCTAGGATGGAAATGGCTACTAATTAGATAAGAGATAATTCTGAGTCCCATGCAGATGTGGGCCTTTGGAGACAACCAGCGCTCACCCCATTATCATACACTGTACACATCTCAGCTTCTTTACTGATGGAAGGTGGTGAGCATTAGGCTGGAGAACCCCAAGGCACAACCCATGCCTGGTTAGCTGCCTACGGGGTGGGGTGTTAGGGTTGGGAACGCTAACACCACATTTCCCTACTTTCATCACTTTAACCCTGCTGTCAACATAGCCTTGTTATCACACCACCTCATTAACATTGTGCTGTGAATGTTCAAAATTCCCACTGAAATGTAATTCCATGCCACTGCAATGTCATTCCACACCACAGGTTTGAAAACACATTTTTGCCAGAATTTTAAAAATGGCAGCTGTCACGATCAAGATGTGATGTAAAAAATTACTATGTTGAAAATTTGGAGTGAAAATATTTAAAATTCTCAAAGTTAAGAGCAGAGTGTAGTAGCATTTTTTACGATTTAATGTACTTTATAAAATTTTGAAATATGAAATAGAAACACAGAACAATAAAATGAAAGGGAAAAAAAATATTACCACATCACTTTAACAATCCCAGCCAACACAACTCAGGGCAGTAAAATACATAAAAAGGAAAAACAAAACAGAAAAACAAGAAAGATAATTTTGAAACAGGACAATACAATATAAACAACCCCCCTACCCTCCCCAACCCCCCCTGCAATCCATGATAGCTAGTGGGAATAAAATAACTAGGGTGAAGTAGATGAAGACAAAAAAGTAACATTGTTAGGGGTTTTCCATTTAGTTGCAGAGATTTATAATAGGCAGAAATAGTTCTTTCAATATATCATAGTTTTATAGTATCATAGTGGTTTATGTGCTCAGGAGGCAGAGGCCTTTTATTTGAGCTCACCACCTGAGGGTGGGGTGATTGTCTAGTGGTATTCTACTTGTTTTTACCCATGTGTAAGTTTAATTGTTTTTCAAGATTGCTCATAGTTTTGCTCTCAACTATTGTGCATGGAAGAGCATTCCATGGATTCACTACCCTCTGTGAAAACCATTGACTCCTTCTATGAGGTCTGCAAGTGTCAGCCTTTAGTTTAAAACTATGTGACCTAGTTTGAACCTTGGTGAGGTTTCTTTCCAAGCCAAGAGTTTCCAGGAGGAAAGGTTCCCTCATACAGTAGAGAAGGGACTTGGCAAGGTTAGAGGAATGGTCAAATGTATGGCAGCTTAGATTCAATGCTAAGAAGTGCAAGGTAATGCACCTGGGAAACAAAAACCCAGGGGAAGAGTACACAATAGGGGGTGAGATACTAACAACAACAAAAATGGAAAGGGACCTGGGGGTAGTCATATCAGATGACCTAAAGGTGGGCAAGCAATGTGAGAAGGCAGCAAGGAGGGCTGGGGGGATACTGGGATGCATAGGGAGAGGCATCACCAGTAGAAAACAGGAAGTTATTATCCCTCTGTACAGACAGCTGGTGAGACCCCATCTGGAGTACTGTGTGCAGTTCTGGAGACCCAATCTCCGCAAAGACATAGACAGGATGGAAGCTGTCCAGAGCAGGGCAACTAAAATGGTGCAGGGTCTGCACCGGAAGACATATGAAGAGAGACTTAAGGAGCTTAATATGTATAGCCTCGAGGAAAGGAGGGAGAGGGGGGACATGATAGAAACTTTCAAGTACCTCAAGGGAATCAACAAAGTCCAAGAGGGTAGCATCTTTCAAAAAAAGGTTTGCAAGAACAAGAGGGCACAATTTGAAGATAGAGGGGGGGCGGCTCAGAGGTAATTTAAGGAAGTATTTTTTCACAGAGAGGGTTGTGGATGCATGGAATGGCCTTCTGGAGGAGGTTGTGGAGTCAAAATCAGTGGTGGAATTCAAGCATGCATGGGATAGTCATAAGGCAATTCTGGGGGGTGGGGGTAGGAAGAAGTAGGCTGCTGGTTAACTAGGATCTGCAGCTTATCCAGTAGGTAGGGAAATGGGCAGACTGGGTGGGCCAAGCGGTCCTTATCTGCCCTCAAATTCTATGTTTCTATGTTTCTATGTTTAAGTAGCTTTATGCGTTAAGCATAGGTCTCCACAAAATTACCTATATTTCATACAGTAAAAGTTAAGTTGTTGCAGCCTTTCTCCATATTCTATGTTTTCCATTCCATTGATGTTCGTTGTTACTTTTCTTAGAACTCCCTCAATTAATTGTTCTCATTTTATTGTGTTTGGTACCCAAAGGGGGGGCACAGTAGTCTAAATGTGGTCTCACAAGTCCTGTTTATAGTGGAAGTATAACACTAGATTGCCTACTATTTATATGCTTCAGTATGTATCCAGTGATCTGTTGGCATTTTTTAACTATAGCCAGTGTTTGAACATCAAAATTAAGCTTGTTATTGATAGTTACTCCTAGAACCTTTTCGTTAGTGGTTTCTTGCAATGTGACGTTGTTGAGTTGGTACTTACATTTCTGATTGTTGTGGCCCAGGTGCATCATTTTGCACTTTTGTTCATTGAATACCATCTTATTGTTGTGAACCCAAGTTTCTAGTGAAATCAGTTCTTTTTGATAATTTTCAGCAGCTTCAAAGGTGTTAACAATACATCCTAATTTGCAGTCATCTGCACATTTTGCCATCCAGATATTGGGTGATGACTGCATTGAAGAAATCAGGATGTTAAATAAATCTGGGCCCAAAACAGAGCCTTGGGGGGACCTCACTTGTGACTTCACCCCAGGAAGAGGAGTAACCTTTAATAATAGTGCATTGATGATGGTTGTGCAGCCATGAGGTAATCCAATTTATTAGATGGGGGGATTTTAGTTCAATCATATGATTTATTAGGACCATGTGGGAAACTTTATCAAATGCATTCATGAAATCAAGAAATATAATGTCCACGGGTAGACCAGCATCTATGGATTAACTTACATTTTCAAAAAAAAAACTTAAATTAGTTATGCAGGACCTTCCATGAGTGAAACCATGTTGTGTGGTGTCCTGTAAGATATTGTGGTTGACATAAGAATTTCAGATAGCCATTCCATCCAGGTGGGAAGAGCTGGGTCAAGCAAATGTCTCAAAATTAACAACTTAGTGACAAATGAGATCAAGGCCATGTGTGCCTTACAAGTGGCAAAAACCAGTGTTGCATAATATAGCCAAGACACAAGTCCTTGGGGTAAAGCCATCCTGAAGACCAAATAAGGTGTCTAATTTTGTTTGTATTAAGGGCCAGAGAGAAGAAATTTGGGGACAGGACCACAACATGTGGTAAAGGGAGCCATTTCCCTCTTAACAGCAAGTGCATAGAGGTGACACAGCTCTTCCCATTCTATACAACTTCATAGGTGACAAGCGTAGGCCATGCAGAATGTTAAATTGCTGCAAGCAAACTCTATCTTGATTAACATATTTGCAAATGTCTGACCAAATGCAAAACCAATAAGCATCACTGGTATCTATAGTAAGGGTATTGATCCAATAGAAAGCATCAGGTGACATTGACTAGAATATAGCTTGGCATATCATGCCATAGAATTTATAAATCGGGTGATCTTGTTGTACAACTGCTGACAACGTTGAACAAAAGGTGCTAGACTTAGTGGACCATGGAGAGGAACCCAAATATATTGTAATACATTGTAGCAGCTTCAGGAATTGGAAAGATCTGGAAGCAGGAGACCCAAATTTGCTCTACAATTGGTCAAAAGAAAGAAATGCTTCATTCACTATAAAATCATTAAGCAGTGGAATCCCTACATACTCCCAATGCTTTTGTAGTAAGGATTTGTTATTAATAGTGAGATTCAGATGAAGAAAAGGATTCTGGGCAAGATCTTTAACATAAGGAAGTTTGGTTTCATATGATAATAGTGATCACAGAAAGGCGATCGCAGTTTGGGCAAGTGTACATAGCCGAAAATCAATGTCAGTGATATACACTCGCAGTGCACAGCAAAAGGGCACCGGAGACCAAGAATTTTTTTTATGTGGGGGGCTTTGCCTCCTGCACCCCTCCTGTGGGGGGCTTCACCACCCATACCCACCTACTAAAGGATTCTGAACTCCAGGGGGGTGCATTTTGGAGGGGCAAAATAAAAAAAATCCTGGACCAGTGCAAAAAATGAGCATGCACCCAGAACTGAACATGGCACCTTCCCAACCCTAGCCTGCCACCAACCCACCATGCCACACTTCCAGCTCAGATGTCCACTGCCGCACTACACCCCACAAACCCTCCATCCCCTTCCACCTGTCACACGCTGTGGTCCCCCTTGTGCTTGAATATATAGTGACATCCTGTCACTATATTCACCATCCCCCTATCTGGTCACCCTTCCTGCCCAGTAGACCTGTGCACAGTCACCGTGATTGAGTGGCCCTTTTTGAAAGCGCTCAATTGCGGTCGCTATCATCACAGGCTACCGCAAGTTTGAGGTGTTTGAAAAGTTGAGAATGGGCTTGAAGAGACCGAAATACTGGGGAAGACTTAAGTTAGCAGAGTAGTTTATGTGGAGGTAGAAATAATAATGATTTAAAATCAATTTGATGCTGACAATAAAGATCCTTTTCTATACTAAAACATGAGGGAAAGTAATTAGATGGAACTATCGTACTGATGATACCCAGTAAAAATATTTAGTGCTATGTAAAATGAGGTAGTATCTTAAAAGATGGGGCATAAGGAGCCCGCCATATTTCCTGGGTGGGACAAGTTTATCATAGGAATGACGTGGTGGTTTATGGGCCCACAAAAATCTAGATAATGTACAATGCATGTTTTTAAACCATTTAAGGGTTAGAACTATGTTCAACATCCCTAAAGGATATAAAAGATGGGGAAGGACATTCATTTTTATAATGTTGGCTCTGACCCAAAGAGTCAGAGGTAGGGACTTCCATCTGTCCTAGTCCTGAGAAAATATGACTCACTAGTGAATCCAGATTTAAAGATTTTAAAATAGTTGTATCAGGAGAGATTCTGATGCCTAAATAGGTCTGATTTTTCATTTCCCACTGCAGGCCAAATGTATCAAAGTCTAGCTTTAAAATATGGGGAGATAGATGGAATATTATTGTCTTAGTTAAATTAAGTTTATAACTGGAAAAGGAACTGAAACTTTGAACGATGGAGAGGGCTGATTGTAGGGAAAAATGGGCTAGACATGTGTAGTAAAATATTGTCTGCATACATGGGGATTTCAAAGTCATGAGTGCATACTGAGATTCCAAAAATATGAGGGAAGCAGTTAATTTTACAACTTAATTGTTCCAGATATAAATTAAAAGGATACGAGGACAAGGGACAACCTTGCCGAGCACCATAAGAGATGGAAAATGAGTAGGAGAGCACACAGTTACAAAGTTACTCATGCAGTAGTGTAAGAGTAGAGAAAACGAACCCATCAAAGAAAATAGTCCAGAAACACATACTGCTGTAAGATCCAGAACATATAAGGCCAAGAGACTCTGTCAAATGCTTTTTCTGCATCCAGGGAGACCAGAATTGTATCCAGGTCCCTCTCCCTAGATGCGGAAATTAAGTGAAATAGTTTTCAAAAATGATCACTTGAGATTCTCCCCCTCATAAACTCCACCCTGCTCTAGATCTAGCAGGTCAGCCCATACCTGATCAAGTCACGACAGCTAACATTTTTCTAAGTATCTTCATATCTACATTGATAAGTGATATGGGCCTGTAATTCTCAGGATGGGACTCATCTTTACCAGTTTTGGGCAAGACAACAATCCAGGCTTCCAGATGTAAGGTCTCCCATATTGAAGAAGCATTTAATAATTATAAACAGACACTAAAGTAGGGGTGAGCTCATCAATAAAAAGTTTATAAAAATTAGAGGTGAAGCCATCAGGGTCTGGGGCCTTCTCTACGGCCAGGGTGGTGATAGCATTCTTAACTTCAACTACAGTTATCGGGCCATCTACAGATAAGACAGCAGAGTCAGATAGACGGGCCAAAAAATATACTTAAAAATGAGAGACATGTCTTCAACTCTGTCCCCTGACCCCGAGTCCTCAGAATATAGATGTGAATAATAATCCTTAAAAATATGGATAAGCTCCCTCACCTTAGTCACAAGTAGGGGGTCATAGAAGGATTTAATCCAACAGGTTGCCGTTATTTGGTGCAGTCTAAAGGCTAATAATTTGTTAGCTTTTTCACCTTGTCCCACATAAGTGGCCTTTAGATTCTTTAAAGACTGTCCTGCTCATTCTAGAATATTAGCTGAATATTGAGCATGGAGTTGAGAAAGACGAGTACAGGTATCCTCAGAAGTAGATGGGTAGAGGTATTTTTCAATGTCCTAATAGCAGTGAGGAGGGTATCAATGCACGTAGAAGCACGTTTTTTTATGCTTGGTGAAAAGGCGGATCATTTCCTCCCTCCAGGAACATTTCAAAGTCCCCCAAGCAAAGTCTTTCTCTAAAACAGATGACCAGTTGATGTCAATGGAGGATGTAATAAATTCCCGCAATCTCTTAACAATTTGAGAGTCATTTAAAAGAGAAGTATTTAGGGACCAAGTATAGTCATGGTTGGATTGATAAGAAAGATCTAAAATGAGTTTAACAGGAGAATGATCTGATAAAATTATGGCTTTTATTTGGCAGATGTAAATAGTAGCTAATTGTGGGCTGGAGATTTAAAAATAATCCAATCTGGAGTAAGAGTTATGCGGATTAGAATATCAAGTATATTCCCCATCTGAGGGATAAAAGGTGTGCCAAGGGACAACTAAGCCACAGCTATCAGTAACATTTCTGAGGCCCCATTGTACTGGCAACAGGCTGGAAGTCAGTCTTCAAATTCTATGGATATCACTGCATGTCACCAATTTACAGTCTCCCCTTATGAACTATGGAAGGTGCATATAGGGGGCAATCACATTAGCTAAACCAGAAAAAAAAGGGAGTATCACTATTGGGGCCGTATACAGAACCTATGAGAAGTTCAGTAGGGTCCAGGAAACTGTGGATAAAAATGTATCTACCCTCTTTCTCTTGTGTTTCAGATACAAGGGAAAAGGGAATGGATTTATGTAACAAGAGTCCTACTCCTCTTTGATGGCTACTATTACCAGCCCCAGATGGCACACCATGATTGTGCTGTCTCCCCCAACACAGTTAAAAAACTGCCACACTGCAGAGCTGCGGGGGGGGACCAGATACAATCCTTGGGCCACTTACATTTTCCTGGGGCACCTCCTGTGGCTGTGGAGGTGGTGGAGAAGGTGCTGCTGGAGCCCCTGCAGCTGCTACCGGTGGTGGTGGTGGTAGTGGCAGAGTAGGTGGATGTGCAGCAGCCATCGGTGGCACTGGGGCTGCTGCTGCTGCTTCCACGGGGGAGGAAGCACTACCCAAAAGTCAGGAGCAGTCCAGCAACACACGACCACCCCCATGTGTGTGCACTCCTCTCCTCTGCCCGTGCCCACAGGCCAGAGACTCTCCTTGTCCAGGGTCCATCCTACACAAGTCCCTGACTATAAACGAGTCCAGAGTCGATGCTTAACCTTCACCTGGCAGCCGCACTCACTCTCACACTCTCTCACACACACACACACACTGACACACGCAGTCTCACACACACACACAAACAAAATAAAACTTATAAAAAAAATCAGTACCAAAAAAACAATCACAAACACAATACAAAAACTAAATAAAGATGTAGCTTTTCTGGCACAAAGGCACTGAGACACAAACTGCTCTCCTCCCTCACAAAAAGCCTTCTCCCTCTACAACTGTAAAGGAGAAAGTGAAACTGCTTCTCTGACTCAGTTCCTTCCTGCCTGGCTAAAGCATGTGACTTACAGTATTGTAAGCCATGTGATGTGTGGGGGGCTGCCTATTTAGTTGTCACTTCACCTTACTTTGCATTAAGGCATAATAACAATGCGAAGTAATAATGAGAATGCAAAGTGAGTACTTTGTGGTGCCCACTTCACGTTGTGGTCTGCCAGCGCGAAGTGGCCACTTCGCATCCACTTCGCCAGCGGATTTAAAATTTGATGCATCTCAAGTAATCAATTAAAACAAAGTTTGACTAAATTGGGGAAGGGCACAAATGAAGGGGACCTAATGAAATGAATTATTGTGACATTTTCCCCAAATGAAAGTCATGAGTCATTACAGACTTCAGAAGGGGAGTTCTCAGATAACTCTGAGAGCTCAGAGGAGGTCCCAGGAGATGAAAGGAATACAGAACAGGACTTGGACCAAGAAATACCAAAATGGCCCACATTAATATTTCATCAGATAAAAAAATGAATGAAAAACTGGAGGATCTGGAAATGCTGGATAAAAAAAATGGATATATTTAACACAACAGTGAACTGCCTTATTGTAGGAAATCAAGAAATAAGGAAGGAAATAACAGAATTACAGCAGATAGTGGTAGATTTAGAGGATGCAGAGGAAAATTGTGGATATAGAAAAACATGAATAAAGAACTGAGAGAAAAGATGGCAGATTTTGAATCACGGTCAAGAAGAAAGAATATAAAAATTATCAGGGTTCCGGAATCTTGGGACTCAGGAAAGACATTGAAGGAGACATTTCAGCAAATTGCAGCAGCTTACCCAGATGTACTACCTGCAGAGATGAACATAGAGCTGGATAGGATACATAACATTTACAGGCCTAATCAGTCCACTCAGGCCCCACCAAGACCAATTATGGTCAAATTCATGAAGTCAGAAGACAAAGAAAGATTGATGGTGGCTGTGTATAAAAAAAGAAGAAATTTGATGGGGACACAAGTTGCAATCTATAATGACTTACGACAAGATATTTTAACAGAAAGAAAAAAGCTTAATGCATTAAGAAATAGATTATGGTTAACTAATTTGATGGGGACACAAGTTGCAATCTATAATGACTTACCACAAGATATTTTAACAGAAAGAAAAAGGTTTAATGCATTAAGAAATAGATTATGGTTAAACAAATGGCACCAAGATTTTCCCAACAAAATTTAAAGTCATAATTGATAGCACTAGATTTGTATACAATACAGTAGAAGAAGTAGAAAAGGGCCTTAGAATTATGTGCCCCAAAATTTTAGGAGAATAAATATGGGGGTGGACCTGTCACAAAGTGGCTTAAAATAGTATGTAGTCACATGCTTGGCTAAGATAGTTATTAGATAGAGGTTATTAATGATTATTGAAAATTTCTCAGTGTAGAAGGTTAATATTATTATTTTTTAAGGGTCCAAAAATAAGGAAACTTTGATCACCAGTAAAGGGAGGGGGGTACAGATGGCCAGAAGGAAAAAAAGGAATGGAGAGGTAAATGTATCATGGACCAGCAAAAAATTAGTTTAAAGACAGGATAGCTAGACCCATGGTAGCTAGTGAAAAGAAATGGCTGAACAGAAATTATGTAGTATATGAATATTTATGAAAGTGTTTGTTTCTTTTGTATTATGTAATGATTTCCCCTTTAAGACTCAAATTGTATCTATCAAAGAAAGCAATAGACCTATGTTTTAATAAAATCCCTGGGTTAATAATTTGTTCAAGTTGGTATGGATAGTCATATACATATGATTGTAAAGCAATCCAGGAGACCCACCTAGAACAAGCAGAGATATTAAATTAAAAAGGAAATGGATTTCACATATTTTTTCCTCACCTGGAACATGAAAAAAAGCTGAAGTTGCGAGACGAGTAAGGAAAGACCCCAATTATTCCATGATAGATACATTTAGAGACAATGAAGGTAGAATTATATTAGTGAAACTAAAAATGTATAATACAGTTTATACAGTGTAATCTATTTATGCACCCTTCATTAACTATGTAAGCAATAATACGCAACAGGGTGGGCAGTATTGTGCTATACCGGACTGCCAAGGGGCGTAATGAGGCCTGATGCTGCAGGCGGAAGGCCTTATAGCCCCTGGAAGGTCAAGTATAGCACAATACCGCCCACCCTGGAGGATATTATTGCACTTAGAAAATGAGTTATGGGTTACATTTTTAATAAATATTCAAACATTGTGAAGAAAACAAATAACTGTTAAAAAAAGAAGAAAAATACAGTTTGATGTAAAGTAGTCCCTCTGCACTGTTGACCTACTCTTTGTACTGTCTGACAATGTCTGCCCCCCAAAAAAGTGGGTTTGATAATTGAGACAGATGGCAATCTTGTGAAAACTTAGTGGTGAGCTCAGATTTATTTTTCTGTTCCCCCACAGTCCCTAACCCTACCCCCACAGTAGCGGTCCTTTTTTTAAACACAGGCAGAAAAGCAATGGCAGAGGGTTGTGTCAGCGCTGTAGAGGAGAGAGATACTGAATGCAGAGTAGGAGAGAAAACACAAACGTAAGCCTTCAATTTAAAAAGTGTATGCATCTGGAAATCGACTGAGGAAAGGTGGTGACGGGTGGTTGAGAAGGGAGGAAAAAAAACATAAGCCTGCGGAGTGCTCTGGTATCTAAAGTACCTACACAGTTTACTTCTGTATGTTTCTTGTTTGCCAGTTCTTCAGTTTCACTTCTTATGGAACTTTGATTATGCGGTCTGGAGTTTGAGTCTGCAGTGCAAAGGAACGAACCGTGGGTACAGAGAGGATGGAGTGCTGCAGTAACAGAGGCAGGGGAACTGTGAGAACAGGGTGGAATGCAGGGAGAAAAGAGTCAGAAATTAATGAAGTGCGACTGAACAGCAGGTGTGATTCTTTTACTCATGAAGCCTGATCGGCCGAGAGATGTTTGAAGTAGCTGTCCATTTCTGTTGATGGGGGATGGAGCGTGCCTCTCTTTAATGGTCAGTGCGCGACGTGCTATCCCTATTGTTTTGAATGAAAAACTAATTTTCTTAAAAAAAAAGATGAGGAAGTGTTAAATGGTGGTTTTTGTCTTGCAGCCATTACCTGTTTCCATCATCATGTATGTTTGTCTTTCGGGGGGGGGCATCTTGAACGCTCACTCGGTAATCAAGTAGTTGAAAACAGCTGCATTTTGTTTAAAAACTGTGGCTATGCAGTGATGGTTGAAAATGCTTTACTTTTCAGAAAAAAGGGAAAATGGACACATGGATCTGGTCAGTTACTGGGTGGTGTTATGTTTCAGGAGTGTGTGAGGGGGGGCTCTCATCCTCTCACTGAGGGATGAAAAAAATGGCAGCAGTTTGAAATTGTGTGCCCAGTGCTTCAACCAATGATGAAGCAGGCTGGGCACAAGGATACTTGGCTGGGCATGAGGCAGGTTTGGGCTGAAACTTTTTATTTGGTGGGCATCTATTGTCTGATAGATTCCCACCTAAATAAGTGTCTCAGCCAATCAGAAGACAGAATAGTCTTTGCCCATTTTCTAAAATGAGTTCTTATCTGATATTACACAAGCCTTAGTTTTGATATAGGCTACAAACATTATATTACAAGGAGATTTTAATAATTTACATATACCTGAGTTAGATAAAATACTAAAAGTTACACAAAGTAATAAATCACTATCACAATTGTTTCAACATTTTTTGCAGTTAAATGATTTTGTAGCACCGTGGCAACTAAAAAATCTATAGCTAGGAAATATACATACCATGACAAAAAGAATAAAGGTTTCTCTAGGAGAGACTACACACCTAAATCAAAATCTCTATTAAAGAATTTTTATGATGCAAATATTAAAACTATTACATACTCAGACCATACATGAATAACGTTGGATTTGAAAAGCCAGAAATCAAACAGGAAGTATACACAAAATTGGCATTTTGATAATCAATTACTAAAGGATACTAAGTTTATTGATAAAATGAAGGAAGTAATGCAGGAGTTCTGTTTTTTTAACTTCAATGGGAGTAAACCAGTACCAGAAATATGGGATGCATTTAAAACAGTAGTTAAAGGTGCTTGTATCTCATACCAAGCATATAGTAACAAAATTAAAATATAAGAGGATAGGAAAATTAAACAGAGGCTTAAAGAACAATGTCAATTAATAATTACAAATTTTGATGAATATAAAGAAGAATGGTACCAACTTAAAGCTCAGCATATGGAGTTAAATAACCAGGATATATTAGCAGACATAAAGAAATTAAAAAGACTAAAATATTTTCAGGGTGCTAAATCAGGAACACTACTGGGAAATCTCCTTAAAAAACCAAAAAAGAGCAAACACTAATCAAATCATTAACAGACTTACAAGGTAATAATATAATGGAGGATGATAAAATGGCTGTTCTTGTCAATAATACAGATAAAGGAATATATCAAAGACAGAGACTATGCACGGAACAGGATATTTTAAATTACTTAAGAAGAGCAAAATTAACCACAATAACATGCAAAGAGGGAAGTTTTGATGAAGTAGAATTGAAAGATGTTATTAAAACACTCCCTAAAGAAAAAAGCAGCAGGATTAGATGGCTATACTGTCAAGTTTTTTCAGTGTTTCATAGAAGAATTGACACCATGGTTATTATTAATTTTAAAAGAGATAGCAGAAAAACGATTAGATTTTCCTACCTCATGGCAGGAAGCCAGAGTTATCCTTATACCAAAAGAAAGAAAGAAAGAATCATAAACTAGTTGAAATCTATAGGCCAATAGCACTGTTAAATTTAGACTATAAAATCATAGCAAAATTTAATATTGAATTGAATTAAAATAGGTCTGCATGAAGCTATCCATGAAGATCAGTTTGGATTTATAAAAAAATAGGAATGTGTTTCAGGCAACCCGAAGGGTAAAGCAAATTATACATCAAATAAATAATACACTATGAAATTTTCACATGTTATCAATTGATGCAACGAAGGCTTTTGATTTATTGGATAAAATATATTTATTTAAATGTTTAGAACAATGGGGATCCCTAGTGGGTTGCTAGAACTGATTAAAAAATTATATAAAAATATGACTGGTAAATTCACTATACATTCTTATATAACACCATTACTGGTTATGAGTTAGGAGTTAGGCAAGGTTGTCCCATGTCTCCAGTTCAGTAGATACTTTGTTTAGAACTCTTCTTCAATCGCCTTAGGAATAACATTCATACTCAAGGATTAACAACTAAGATGGATGATATAAAAGTAAATGCATTTGCTGATGATGTATTGTTAATACTGAAAGAAATGAATGTTTTGATTCCTTCCTTTATGTTAGAAGTGAAAAAATATACTAAGATATCCGGATATAAAATAAATAATCAGAAAATGACAATATGTAGAATTTCAAGTAGTCAATATCAGTTGGACCCTAGAATTCAACAGGACTTCATGGTAAAGGATTCCTTTAGATATCTGGGAATTGAAATATATCAAAATCAAAATCAAACTATAAATTGAAATTATGAAAAAGCAGAAAACAAAATTAAGATACTAGTAGACAATTGGATTATGCTTTCTATTTCATTATGGGGCAGAACTGAAACATTAAAAATGATGGCCCTTCCTCACATAATGTTTGTTTTACAAGCAATATGAGGCACACCAATACTGAAATGGTTTAATAATATACAAATTACAATTTCCAAATTTCTATGGAGAGGAGGGAAGCCCAGAATATCATTGCTTCAATTGATAACACCATGGAGTATAGGAGGGTATAGCTGCCCAGACCTGTTGAAATATGTAATAGCAAATGAAGTTAGAATCCTATGGGAATGGGCATTTCATGATACAAAATCAGTTTTGGACAGAACAATAAATGAAGAAGAATATGTAATGAGGTAAACTGGCTAATTGACCTAGTTTGTATACAAAAAAAATAAATAAATAAGAGAGCTGTATAAAACTTTAGGTACATATATTAAATTTACTATTAAGAAATTACTAAAGGATAAAAAAAAATCCCTTGATTATTCTTAGGAATTTGGTCAAGTAAATATATATGGCCAGAAAAACACAAAGGGAAATGGTTAAGATTGAGCAAATCCAGTTTACAGAAATGGGAATAATTGATTTATGAACAGAAATTTTGTTCTTATGAAAATCTTTAACAAATATTGGGATCTGAAATTATACCAAATTACATAGGTTATCTAAGTATTAGAGACAAATTTAATAAAGTAATGATGTGGTGTGAAGGGAGTAAAATAATTGACTTTACAAAAATCATAAAGGAACAAAACAAAATAATGAAGGAAGGAATACAAAAACTCCTTCCTAGAATATTTAATTGGACCTTCCAAAATCTGAAAGATCCATGGGAGAAAACAAATAAGAAATGGAATACTGAAGCAGGATTAATGTTGACAGATCAAAAATGGGGAAACCTCAGAATACATTCTATAAAAGAATACTCCTATGCAAAAAATAAGACGATACAAAAGAAAATTCTCGATAGAGACTATTATGCAACACATATACTTGGAAAAATTGGCAGACATGGTAATAAATTATGCTGGCACCAATGTGGACAAAAATCTGATCTTTACCATTGCCTTTGGGGATGTAAAGATATATAGGAAATGTGGCAAGAAACGGGTAATTTATTAAAGAAAGTTATCCCACAACCTGTAAAGATTTATTTTGAAATAATGATATTAGGAGACATGAAAACATTACAAATAAGTAAAAAAAGAAAAAAAGATGATTGCAGTAACATCAATGACAACTAAAGGCTGGTTTTAGAAAAATGGAATGCCCCCAAAATAAACCCATTGGAACAAATGAGATGTTGTATTTGTTCTGGGTAACTACATCCTTTGAAAAACTATGGACAGAAGCAAACTACCAAGAAGAAGAGATAGATACAGTACATCATGGAGGGAGATAATGTTAATGTTACCTCCCTTGCTTTCTATTTAAAGAGGAATAATGTATGAGTTATGAATAATATAATAGTTTCAAGCTAAGCCTGTCTGAAAATGAATAATGAATCAGAAGTGAATTCTATGTATACTTAAGAATATTATGAATATATTTGTAAAAGTATATATAAAATGTCTTGTTAAGAAAAATAATAAAATTATTTTGGAAAAAAAAGAGTTGTGCAGAATACTCCTGGGAAGGGTTAGCAGACCTCCTGAAGTGAGCAAATTCAGAAATAGACAGTATTGCATCCATGACTCCTGGTTAATAATAATAATAATAATTTATTTATATGGTGCCTTTCAGCAATCAAGGCACCTCACAAACAGTTAAAACAAAATAAATCATAAATTCAGATATTATAAATATTATAAGATGCAGATAAAATCAATAAACAGTATTTGGGTCACTCACCATATGCTTGGTCCAATAAATAAGTTTTGAGAGTCTGTTTAAACCCCTCCATGGTCACGCACTCCTGCAGCTGATGAGGTAGAAAATTCCAAAGGGTAGGGGCCACATAAATGAAAGCCCGTGCCCCAGAAGATTTTGTTTATTTAGTGTACTTTTTTCCCCTTGCTCCAAGGCTATCAGCCACCTTTCTGCACCCACTGTACTCTCTAATTGCCACAGTCCTCCACTGCCACCTATACTCTCTGGATTTCCCTCCATGGTGGGGGTTGTGACACCACTGTCTGCCTATCTATGATGGGAAAAGGTGCTGGCTTCCCAGCATTGCCTCCCTGGCTTCCCCCCCAGGGCGAGGTTTGGGACTTGCAGTGGCCCACAGAACTGTAATTTAGTCAGTGGTTTATGGAGGAGTGGAGGAAAGCCATACAGGCCAGGCGCAGAGGCGGCATCATTAGTTGGGCTCAGGAATTTTTGGTGTGTATTTTACATGGGGGGCGGGAATGCAAAATGATGTCCAGCGTCCATCCTGCCCCTCTAGCCGCTCTTCAATGACAGTTGCTGTGGTACCCCCGGCCTCTGCCAGGGGTCCATCAAGCACCGGATATTCACCCTCCCTTCCCCCTGGAGAAGGAGAGCAGTCCCTGAGATGCTCAATCCCTCTCCCCCCCCCCGGATGCCCTCCAAAAATCCAGCTCTGTTCCCAAACCCCAGTTGCCGGTGTCACAAGTGGAAATCCAACCACTGTGCCAGTGGGCCAGCACTCCAGAAGATTTTAAACAAACACTTGGAATCTCTAATGACCCCTCATCAGCTGAGCGGAGCGATCACCCAGGTCAGGAAGGAACCAGAAGCTCTTTCAGGTAGTCCTGGCCCTGTCTGTGTAGGGCTTTATAAGTCAGAAGTCTGACTTTAAAGGTGATCCACCACTGTACCGGCAGCCAGTGCAGTTTGCGCACCACCAGAGAAATATGACAGGACCGAGGGGTTCCCATCAATAACTGGGCCGCAGCATTCTGCACCAGCTGCAAGGAGCGGATATCCACCCCAGGTAGCCCTAGGTAAAGGGAATTGTAATAATCCAGGTGTGAGGACACAAAGGTATGGACCAGCATGGGGAGATCACCAGACAGAACAAGATACTTAACTCTGGAGATATTCCTCAGATGGTAAAAAGAGGATTTGACAACAGCTGACACCTGCGAAAATAGTGTCAGCCCTTCGTCAAACATTACCCCCAGGTTTCACACCCATTTAGAGGTCAGGAGTGATAAACCCCAGAGAAAAATTCCTGAGGGTAGACCCACACCCAGCCCCCCAACCAGCACCCAGGTCCACAACCAGCACCTCAGTCTTTTCCGAGTTCAATCTCAACCAGCTTGAATTCATCCAATCCTGGATTTCTGCAAGGCAGTTATTAAATATTGAGAAAGCTGCATCCTGGTCATGTGCAAAAGAGAGGTAGTGCTGGCTATCATCAGCATAGCAGTGGTTAGTTGTGCTCTCTAGACCCCGTGTCTGTATCATGGCACTTCCAGCAGTGGTTCCATGCAGTCCTCAAGTTCATTCTGTCAAGAACTAACCCTCCTCTCGGAATTGTTGAACACTACTTCTGGAGGATGGAATACCAAGCCTGTGGAGCACCCCACATCCACATGCTACTGTGGGAAAAGGATGCTCCCCACGTCAGTGACTGTGATGATTCTGACAACTAAACTTCATCATGAAGTACATGACATGTCAGATTCATGATAAATATGAAAGGGCAACACTATGGAAACTGGTGCAGAAATTCCAGCACTACCTGAATTGCAAATACTGTCATAAGAAGGTGAAGAACCATGGAAACCGGTACACGAGGTGTCTTTTTGGATTTCCTAGATGAGTGTGTAAAAAGGTGCAGTTGAATGACAGCTTCTCTCCCATCCACCATCACCTGAAAGTGAAATCCACAAAGAGAGTGTAGAAGTTGCCCAGAAGAGAAACTGAGGCTTTCACTAATGACTACAGCCCAGCTTTGTTGTTGATGTGGCAGGCTAACACTGATGTACAATTTGTTGCTGATAACTTCATGGCTCTGCTATGGCACAGGACTTCATACATTACCAAGAATAAGCAAACATGATTGCAGGAGCTGTGGGAAGATTTTTCCCCACACTATCAGATCTATCTCATCACATCTGTGGTCACTAGTGTTAAAGACTCTATCACACTGTGAATGTGGAGCCTATGAAGCAAGTGACCGACTCAATGGCACATGCCTTTATGGCAAAGCTGAGTCACTTGAACATCAACTTCAAGGAAAAGAGACATGTCCTCAGAAGTCATGATGAGATTGAAGAGCTTGCAGCATTCAAGCCACTTTCAACCAACATACTGAAGAACAACTTGACTTAACACTTACTATCCAAAGCGCCATGATGCTATGGGTAGCATGTTTCTATTTTAAGTCGTTCAATGGTATGACTAAAAATGGGATGTTGACATGGATCCAGTTAGACAAACATACAAAATCACTGGATTGGAGGGTAGTCTTTTGAAGAGACACAAACTGTGGTTGACTGATGGCATGAAGCTCAGTCTGACAACTACTAACAAGAAAGAGTATTACTACTTTGCTCTCCTGTTTCTCTTCAAGCCATGGAGAGATGAACAATCATTAAAGGGTGACTGTGATTCCTATGAAGAACAATTTTACCTTAGTTATGATTCATTTTAAACTGATGCATCAGTTGTCTACATCAACAGATTGCAGTTGGAGAAACAGCAACTCAAAAAAGCAAGACAAGAGCTGGAAGAAGATACTACAGTGAACCCACAAGAAATGTGTGATCCACTGGGTGAAGTAGCTCTTGGATGTCCCCTTCCCACTAATGATCCTGCAGTACAGATGTCAGAGGTTGTAAGTGCTATGCAGCAGGATAGCCATTTCACCAGCGACAACTCAACGGTGCAGGATATGTTGAATGACCATCACAGCCTTATTTTAAGTGCTGTAATGCATGTTGTGGAGCATGGCATGCAGCACTGAAACAAGCAGTGCGCCTGTGAAGTTAACCCTATTTGGATGTTTGTGAGTGGCACAGCTGGGACAGGTAAATGTTTTCTCATTGAAGCCATCAGTGCTGCACTGCACAAACTGACTGGTGTGTCAACCTCTGTGATTGTGTCAGCATCTGCTGGACTTGCAGCATATAACATAGATGGTGTTACACCACACCAGCTTTTTATGCTGCTTGTTAAGCATGGCAACACAGGTGAGTATAGAAAATTACCTTTTGATATTGCAAGTGAACTACGTACAATGTTTGACAAAAGGGAACCATTAATCATTGATGAAATCAGCGTGCTTTCCAATGTTCTTCGTGCATTCATTCACCTTCAGCTACAAGAGCTAGTCACCAATGATGACAATGCACCATTTGGTGGGAAACATATAGTCGTGTTTGGAGACCTACTACAACTTGCCCCAGTAAATGGTCAACATGTGTTCTCTACTCTTTTCTGTAAACAAGCAAGAAAGACAATTTAGTGCATAGATGGTGTTAACCTATAGGAGTTCTTCTCATATGCTGAACTATCTCAATGTATAAAAACAAAAGCAAGCTGCTGCATCAGCATGTGGTCTGAAAGCAAAACAAAATGGTAATATTAAATGCACACTGAAAATAGAAAACAAAGTTAAAAATCAACATTTTGACCTTAGGTCTTTGTCAGGAAATATCTAAAAGAGAAAAAAGCAAAGTTAGTGTAGAAGGGAGATAAAATAAGAAATGTTATACTGCATCTGGGCAAAGAAAAAAGAGGAAGGCTTTGGGAGGAGAACTAATAAATGGCAAGATAAAGAGAGAATCTGGAAAACAAAAAGGTGATGATGGAAATGACAAGGCATAACAGCAGTGAATGAGCTAGAAAAGTTCCCCGGTGAGGACTAATTAACAGGACCTAGTAAGAAGGCTGAAAGGTGACAAATGTGAGCAAAGGAAACAGAGATGGAGACATTTGGTGAAAATGAAAATAGATGTGTACAGCGACAAACAGACTTTAGGGAAAACAAGGGGTGGCTGAAAGATGTTAGTAGAAAATGAGTCTTATCTTTTAAACCAGAGGGCTGCTGGGAGCCAAGGTTGATGATCAGCTTGGTTTCCATGTTTTTTCTATGGTCAGAATCCCAGAAGCCCTGTTGAAGGACACAAACTGAAAAATCATTGACACTGTGGTCCCTGGAGATAAAGAGGAAAACAATGGGTTTATCAGTGTCTCCATTATTGACTGCCTTGTAATGTTCCCTGAAATGGTCAGCAAGGCATCTACCAGTCTCTCTGATGTAAATAGCTTCACACTTCCTGCAAAGAATACAATATACCACATTAGTGGAGGTGCATGAGAACTCCTTGGTGATGTGAAAAATACCTCTGGGACCCTGAATTTCAGTCACACTAGAAATAAATTTGCAGGTGTAGCAGCGCATTCTGTTGCAAGGTTTGGTGCCTGCTAGGGAAGAACTGTTAGAAATAGGTAGACTGCTTCTTACCAGGAGATTTTGCAGGTTGGGTGGCCGGCAGTAGGAGCCAATAGGTGGTTCTGTAAAGGAAGCACTAATGTTGGGGTCAGTTTGCAAAATAGGAAAGTTACTGGTGATGATTCTGTGAAGAGTAGGCGTACTCTGAATGAAGGGAAGCACTAGTGGAATATGTTGTTGTTCTTACATCCCAAAATATGCACCAATGTGGTGATCTACAATACAAAACACTCCTTGATGAAGCACATATTGGGAACTTATAACATTACCACATTGAAATGTTGAACACAGAAAGCAAGACTCTATGCAGGATGCATGTGACCTGTTTTCTAAGATACTCACAGAAGGTGGATGCATTGTGTGTTTGATGCCAAGACTTAAGCAATGTGCTGAGTTGAACCAAATCATGTTGGAGAGGGAACAGCAAACAATTGTAACACTTATATCAATTGATTCCATTGATGGAGTCAGTTTGAGTCATTCTATGGGTTCAGAGAAGGTAGCAAGACTGAAATAACTTAGCCGGCCCGGTGGCGTTGAGGGTTGAGGCACTGGACGCCACACCTCACGACACGCTGGCGACCCCGGTTCAGGAACGAGCTCGGGTCATCTGGGGTCGGCATGGGAGGGAGGAGATCGAGCATCTGGAGGACTGCTCTCTCATCCCGGGGAGGGTTCTAGGGGTTGCGTCACACAGGGGAGACCTCTGGTGGAGACCAGGGGAATGCCGAGTCTGCATCGCTAAGCGTTTGCGAGGGGGAGGTGCTGCAGTGGGCATCAGCAATAGTACCATTGACACCATTGCATGACTGAGCATCGGGGGGGGGAACCGGAGGGAAAAATATGGAAATACCCTGCCCTTGGAGATAGGCAACAGCACCACCTACCAACAGCCACACTCCACAGGCTGGACTACCTTCTGTCCTGGGCCGAGCCCAGCCTGGCCCAAATTGTAGATAGAGTGCCCTGGTCGGATAGGGAGGCCCTTCCTCGGGGGGGGGGCTCAGAGCCAAGGAGATAGCTGGGCTGGTCCTAGGATGCAGGGGGATTTTCAGGCTAGGAGGTAGAGTTGGGGGTATGGTGGATGCCTGAGAGAGTTTCCCATAGAGGCAGTGAAGAAATAGAGTATAAAAAAAAAAGACTGAAATAACTTACCTCAAATGTTTCACATATTGCAAGCTTAGAAGCAATTCTCTTGTTATGTAACAATGCATGTGTCATGCTTCATCACAATCTTGATGGAGACCAAGGACTTGTTAATTGTGTCATGGGTTACATAGTAGACTTTCACTACAATGCACAGAAAACCTTTGTTGAGATGGTTTTGGTACAGTTTGACAATCTTGACAAACTTGTCCCTATTGAAAGATGCACTGTTAAGTTCCAGATTGTGAAGGACATTTATGTGATGAGGAAACAGTTCCCACTCTGTCTTGTATATGCTATGTCCATGCACAAATCACAAGGGTTGAGCCTTGATTCTGCAATGGTTGACATAGGTATTGCAATCTTCAAGAATGGCATGAGCTAAGATGCTTTTTCTCGGATTTGGACTCCAGCAGGTCTGTACATAACAAATGTTTCACATAACAGACTTTGTGCTGCTATCAAGTGCATTGTAAAGTGCAACAGCTTGAGGACTCTATACAAACCCAACCAGCCACAGTTTCCTGTGCCTGGTAATGTGGTGATTTGAGATGTGCCTCTTGGTGTGTCGCATACATTAAAGAGGAAGAAAACTAAGAAAGTTCATTCTTATATATCTGTATCCAGTGACGCATTGTCAGTACATGGTCACTTCAGCTCACCACCAGCAAAGCAGTGCATTGGAGTGGCAGGAATGTCAGCATTTAATAACATCAATGCATCCATGCAAAAGCACGATCCTAAGCTCAGTGCCCTGTATCACAATAAAGACTGCTTACAGTGGTGTGAAAAAGTATTTGCCCCCTTCCTGATTTTCTCTATTATTGCATATTTGTCACACTGGATGTTTTCAGGTCTTTAGACAAAATGTAATATTAGATAAAGGGAACCTGAGTGAACAAATAACACTTGTTTTTTTTTTTTATTTCACTTATTTAATGAAAAAAAGTTAACCAACACCAATTGGCACTGTGTGAAAAAGTAATTGCCCCCTTACACTTAATAACTGGTTACGCCAAATTTAGCTGCAATGACTGCAACCAAACACTTCCTATAATTCAATATCAGTCTTTCACATCGCTGTGGAGGAATTTTAACCCACTCTTCCTCGCAGAACTGCTTTAATTCAGTAACATTTGGTAGGTTTTCGAGCACGAACTGCTCGTTTCAGGTCCTGCCACAGCATCTCTATTGGGTTTAGTCTGGACATTGACTAGGCCACTCCAAAACTTTAATTTTACTTCTTTTTCACCATTCTGATGTGGACTTGCTTTTGTGTTTTGGATCATTGTCTTGCTGCATGACCCAACTACGCTTCAGCTTCAGCTGACGGAAGGATGACTGGACATTCTCCTTAAGAATTTTCTGGTACAGAGCAGAATTCATGGTTCCTTTAATTATGGCAAGTCATCCAGGTCCTTAGGCAGCAAAGCATCCCCACACCATCACACTACCACCACCATGTTTGACTGTTGGTATGGTGTTCTTACTGTGGAATGCTGTGTTTGCTTTACGCGAGACATTATGGTATCCATGTTGTTCAAAAAGTTCCACTTTGGACTCATCTGTCCATAGAACATTTTCCCAAAAGGCTTGTGGATCATCCAGGTGCTTCTTGGCAAATGAGATATGAGCATTTATGTTCTTCTTGGTTAGCAGTGGTTTCCGCCTTGCTACTCTCACATGAAGCCCATTTTTGCCCAGTCTCTTTCTCATTGTGGAGTCATGAACACTGACCTTTGCTGAGGCAAGAGAAGCCTGCAGTTCTTTGGATGTTGTTTTAGGATCCTTTGAGACTTCTTGGATGATTTTACACTGCGCCCTTGGAGTAATTTTGGCAGGCCGCCCACTCCTGGGAAGGTTCACTACTGTTCAAGTGTTCTCCATTTGGAGATTATGGCTCTCACTGTGGTTCGATGGAGTCCCAGAGCCTTAGAAATAGCTTTGTAACCCTTTCCAGACTGATAGAGGGCAACAAAATGTTTTCTCATCTTTTCAGGAACTTCCTTTGATCATGGCATAATGTGCTTGTTGAATCTTTGTGCTGGCAATGTGACTCTGATGGTAAGGGCCAAAATAAGTGAGGTTTATATTGAGCAGGGCTGGCTGTAATCAAGCCTGGCTGTGTTCAATCAGCTGACTCTAATTATCCCTTTAATTGGGTTGATTTAACTGGGGGCAATTACTTTTCACACAGTGCCAGTTGGTGTTAGTTAACTTTTTTCATTAAATAAATGAAATAAGTAAAAAAAAAAAGTGTTATTTGTCCACTCAGGTTCCCTTTATCTAATATTATATTTTGTCTAAAGACCTGAAAACATCCAGTGTGACAAATATGCAATAATAGAGAAAATCAGGAAGGGGGCAAATACTTTTTCATGCCACTGTATCTCCAGACGACTACAGTGAGCTTGTTACCAGAATTGTGTTCCCTGTCTTAGACTATGAGAATGTGGTCTAAGGCACAGCCCCCTTCACTTCCCTAGCCAGATAGGATGCCCTCTGGAACTGTTTTTGCCATTTTGTTACAAAATCCCCCTCTCGCACCCACCGTTGCATACTATACTCATATCTTTCCATCCTCCCTCTGTCCTCTCATCACCAGGCTCACTGTATCTCCTACAGTATATAACCGAATCCTGGTTTTGTTTCCTTCCCTCATACTTCTTCTCTTTCCTCTTCCTACTCCCCCCACTTCTTGTTCCCATTGCTCCATGGACCATCACACTTTTGCTGCTCCACACTCCCGATCCTCTGCTGGGCTGTCTGTCTTCTCCTATAGACTTCTTTCATTCTGGACTCTACTTCCCTCCTCCTTCCACCTCTCCCCATCCCCTGGCTCCCTCAAAAAACAGCTGAAACTCCAATCCCTCCACACATGTTCCTGTTACTATTCTTCTACCACTAGAGGAAGCAGCCAGCTAGGCCTCTACCCCTACCTTGATTAAAGTTCAATATCACTACAGTTCTTTTGCTCCACTATGAGAACAGGCAATTGTTTCACCCTTCAGATCAATTGCTTGTTATCTATACTTTTCTCTCACCACATATTGTTGCCAGTTCGGAATATGCAATTTCTGAGCATTTCTTATTGTGCTGCACCACACATTACTCTCTGCACATACAACTGTTTAATATTTATTCTATTTGTAGAAATTTTGTAAGGTGTGCCATTCAAAAGTTTTGATTATATGTATTGTGCTGCTGTTCTGTACTATGTTTCCCTCCTTCATGTTACACCTGGAACCAAGTATTGACTCACTGTATCTTTCTCGGTTACCACTTTTCAAATAAATCAAATAAATTACATTTGTCCACATGGCTTTTCACATCTTTCTCCCATCCTGTTTGCAATCCCCCATTCTTGCTTTGGCCCTTCCCTATTTTCCCTTTTTGAATGATGCATAACATCTGCTGCATAACATAGGAGGTTTTACATACACTAAGGATTATTTAGCAACCCGCATTGATCATGTTTTTATCTCTCTCACTCTCTCTATCAATCCCTCACAATATCCACAACTACCATTTTAGCCATATAATTCTAAGATCACTCTGTGGTGAGCTGCACCAGCTTATCAGGCCCTACCCTCATTAGAAGAAAAGGAGCCTGACACTTTAATGCATCCCAATTGAATGAAGGGGCCAAGTCAAAATGGTAAGCACTTTGGCATTCTAGAATGCCAGTATATTGTGCCTATGATTCTTCCTCCCTTTGGTGGGAAGACTCTAAGAAGCACTTGAAAAAGCTTTTTCAAAATATTTTACTCACTAAAATCATTGATTCCTGTAAAAAGTACCTTACCTACAGAAACTGATTGATTAGTCAAAGAGATTCCCAGGTGCCTTCTGTGAACTAATTTACCTTGTCAAAGAGTATGAGAAAAGGCTCTAATATGATAGGGCCAATTCCTTAGCTAGGGAATTACAATTTGGCACACAATGGACAAAACAGGTATTTGATGTATTCAATGGATGTTGGGAAAGGACTGATAACTGACTTTTTGTGAGTTTACAAGACTAGAAAGGCATTGTGCACACTTTCAAGTATGATTTAATTCACATTTCTGAAGAATATGTTGCAGGAATATTTGGTTCTTCCACTGCAATAAATCCTAAATGCTTTCTACAGCATACGTAAGCTCTGAGTTAAGGGATTCAGGAAAAATGTCCCTTAGCAGTTCCTCTATATCCCTTAGAGGTGGCAGTGGCCATTAAATCTTTAAACTTAAACACATGCTTTGGTGAGGATGGCCTACCATCTGAATTGTATAGTACCTTTCAGTCCTTTCTATGTTTACTTGCGTGCATAGTGTGACGCACATATCTCGCTACAATAAGGCCATTTCAGAGGTGTGTCACTGTTGGGTCCAATGCAGCTCAAGCAGCAAAACCCTTGGCAGTGACAAGATGAGATCAGCTAAACTGACTGTGACAGTGTTTTCTGCTTGTTGGGCTGAAACCTCTCATAGTTTGAAGGAATGAGCCACTCCTATTGCAGCCCAACAAGCAAAACATTCCCTCCAAGCCAGTATAGTTGCTTCTGCACCCACCATACTGTTCTGCATCTCCATCTCCATTCTCTGTTTCCTAGGACCTACCCTGTAGATGAGTTAACTAATTATTTGGCCTGTTGTGCTGAAACTGTGTCCCGCTATACCAACTGCATCAGGAAAGGACAACAGGATCCTCCATTAAATATAACAAAAATGATCCTCTATTTAGCTGACCTTTGAAAGATTAAAGGAAAAAAATCAAATAATGTAGTATGAAACAATATTGGAGGGATTGCCATGCTGGAACTGACAAATCCTGCCATGTTTCCCCTCAGCTCAGGACTACAGTCCCATGTACAGTACAGTGGTGACCTGTAACAAATACAGCACTGTGCTGGCCCAGTGGCAGAGGAATATGAGGTGCTGGATGCCACACCTCATGCCATGCTGGTGACCCAGGTTCGGGAATGAGCCTGGGCCACCAGGGGTTGGCAGGGGTGAGAGAGGATTGAGCATCCAGAGGACAGCTCTCCAGTCTTGGGAAGGGATCATCATCCCAGCTGCTGATTGCCGTCTGGTGGGGGCTGGGGAAAGATAAGTGTCAAGAGACACAAAGTCATTGGGCATGGTGTGCAGGTGTCCCCACATGCGTACTCTCATGCCAGACACCAGAGGGGAGGGAATAAATGGGAGGAAAAGTGGAAAAGGAAGCTTGCAGGCTCAATGATGGCCCCCCAGAGTCTAGATGTTGGTCTCTGGGGGGGATCAAAGCCCTTCACTCCAGCTCTTGCCACAGGGGGGTTACCCATGGTGAACTTTATGGGAGAGTTGGGCACAGGAGTAGCCGGTGCCAAAGAACAAGTCCCTCTGAGGGAGGGGCCGGAGCTGCCTGCCATCTCTGCCTGTGGGAGGATAAATACCTTAATTAAACAAAACAAATACAGCAATAAGTGAGGGGATCTTCTTCTTGACTCAAAACATGGAGCATGCCAAGTAAAGCAGTTACCCAGGAATAGGAAGGCTTTGGGGGAAGGAAAACAAATCTAAGGAGGTTAAGAAATGAAGCCTTTTTAAGGTAGTCCATTCTGTCTTTTCAGATGTAAATTACTCCTTCTCCAGAGGACAGCAAAGTCCATCAAGGAGCAAAGAGGAGAATGGCAGAAGCTGTGCACTGGTATGTCCTTGCACTGGTTTCACTGCAGAAGTTAAGGAGCTGTTTATAAATTATGAACATTGTTATTGTACTTTCCACAAACAACTGTGACCCCAGATAATGGAGGGATCAAGTAATGCAGTTTAAATCCAAGCCATAAACAATCCCAAATATTTTCTTTCTTGTGTCACTGGCTTAGACTTCAAAAAAGTTTCATTGTGAAACTGATCCGGAGAGCCATCCTGTATTTTGGTAGATGCATGCTCTGCAGCTAGCCTACCCAAATCCTACCCTCTCCCCAACTTCAGTGTCTCCTGGCCATTGATGTGGTCAGCTTCTATTGGGTTCTGATTTGTTTGCATTCTCCTTTCCAGAATGTTTAAATCTCATACAATCCTTATTTCTATGCAGCACAACTTTTATTTCTAACCCCACCCTCTTTGCCCTCGTACCAGGAAGACCAAATCAGAGTGCATCATAATAAATCAACCCCTCTTTCTTTGATTTCCAATTAAGTAACTTCTTCATGTATGGACCACTGGAGCATTTAGAAAATGTTTTGCTTAGCAGTTATATGTTTAATGTAATAATACTGCTCCAGAGTTCCAGGGTTTCTGTTTCATGTATGGACCATCTGCACATTAGATACTGTACATGTCTGGGCTGAAACCTTCTTTAAGGAAATACAACTGCTCCTGAGCCAGCTGCCTGCCCATCTTCCTGCATATCCTGGAAACCCACTCAAATGCTCCTCACAAAACCTGGTTATCTGCCTCCTTTTTTCTTTGTCATTAATCCATTAAGTCCATAAAACATTAGGAATCTGTAAAACACAGCCTGGAGACTGTGGTGCTTGATAAGCTCTTTTTGTTATAACTAAATAATTTTTCTCTATACCTGGCTGCCCACTAGCCATCTGAGCCATTCCAGCAGCTCACTGAATCCTACCAGAATGTTTTCCTCTTACAACACACGGCAAGCTCTTTTTTTGGACAAGGGGCTGAAACCTAATCCAGCACCAGCATGTGCTACTGGCATGACAGTTCAAATGAAAATAATTCACAGTCATTTTCTTCTGAAAAATGTAAGTTTATGGAGTGTTAAAAAAAGTTGGTTTTGTTCCTACCTTAAAGGCAGGTGTCAAGCTGTCTGGATAGAAAAATCCATTTCACATTTACTGCCCATTAGTTCAGGTGTCCCTCGAGGGTCTGTCCTGGGTCCTATTCTCTTTTTACTATTCCTAAATAACCTACCCTCTGTTCATGTTCATCTATTCATATGTATGCTGATGACACAGTTCTTTTTGTATCTGGCTCCTTTTCCCATGATCTTACCTCCCGACTTCAGTTGGATTTTGAAAAATGTCATGGTTCAAGGATAACCAACTGTCTCTTAATGCCAAATAAACAGTCTCAATGAGTTTTTATACCAATCAGAAGCTTGCCAAACTTACCTCTCCCTTACTATTTAATACCCTTTATGGTGCTAACATTGAAGATGTCTCCACCTTTAAGTACCTCAGGGGTTGCCTTGACCATCATCTTCATTTCTTTGTGCACATTGATGCAATTCACCAAAAGTTGCACTATAAACTTGGTGCTTTGTACAGGAATAACATGAGTATACCACTCCCTGCCCACCAAGAAATTGTCCTAAAAATGGTCCTTTCTATTTTCGACTATGGTGATTTTAGTCTACAGTAGTGCCCCTAAATCCTCTCTGGCCAGACTGGCCTCCCCTTTTCATTCTTTCTTCTGATTTGCTGTAGATTGCCCCTCTCATACTCACCACTGCTGTCTTTACTCATCTCTTTCCCTCCCCTCTCTTGATGTGAGGTGCCTTTCCCATTGTGTCTATTTTTTATCCCAATTCTGGTTTGGTACTCTTCCCTTTTATCTCAAATCCCTTTTTTCCCCTCCTCCTTCTTTCTCCTACCCTCTCCACAGCAGTACTTTCCATTTAATCTCTTTTCCTTCTAGGAAATCTATCATTGGCCAATCTGCTTTTTCTTACTACTTTCCAAAACTTTGGTCCTCCCTTTCCCTTCCTATTCATTCTGCCTCTTCTCCTTCCTTCCTCCCTAAAGTCTCTTCTTTCAGACTTTTCTCATCCTACTGTACCTGCAACTGCTTGTGACCCTTCCTCTTTTTCTTCATTCTCTAGTCTTGCACTCTTATTACTCTTCTGCTATTTTCCCATTCTGTATATTATTAGAGTGTGTGCTATTTTCTAGATGCCAACATTTACTATTCTGCTATAATAGTTATGATTCTGCTTGTAAAACTATATTATTGTATTTTACCTAGCTATTTGTTTGTATTGTTAGCTATCTCCTACTCCCCTCTCCCCCAAGACGCATCTGGAAACAATCTGTTCTCAGCTCAGTATGTACTTCCTGGTTAATCTTTTAAACAAATAAATAAACCTACAGTGGTCTGTCATGATTTAACAATTGAATGTCTATCTAGATGCCAGAAGTACAGTACTTCCAGTGGCATGTCATGCATTTACAGGGATATGCCATTCCAGGTGTTGGAAACATAGCACCTACAGTGACATGTTATGCATTTATTGTGATATGCCTGTTCAGATGCAAAAAATACAGCACCCACAGTGGCATTCTGGTTAAGGTGGTGGTACCCTGGCACTTACAGTGGCATGCCATTCCACATGCTGGAAGCCTGTCACATACAGTAGCATGTCATGTTTGCATGCTTGTCCAGGTGCTTGAAACCCATCACCTACAGAAACATGGCATGCAGGTACAGTGGTATGCATGTTTAGATGCCAGAAACACCACACCAACAGTAGCATGTCAGGCATTTACAGTGGCATGTCAATCCAGGTGCCAGAAATACATCCCCCACAGTGGCATTTCATGCACTTACAGTGAAATGAATGCCTTTCCAGATCCTGGAAACCCAGCACCTACAGCAGCATGTCATGCAGTTACAGTGGCATGCCGATATCTACCAGAAATACAGCACCTATAGCAGCATTCTGGAATCTTACAGGTACAACTGTTGCAGCCCTTTTCCCCATCTCATGTATCATTTGGCATTGACATGCCATCTTATCTGAGTGAAACCCCATAATATGCCATTCTGTGAACCAGAAGCAAATCACGTACAGTGGAATCCTGGTGAAACCTGTCACTTACAACAACATATCTGACACCTGGAGCAGCAAGCCTGTGCCAGAAACACAGCACCTCATCCAGAATGGTGGTGTAGGTCCTGGGTTTTTATCATTTAGACTGGCATAGTGTCGTTGCCTGATATGTCACTGTAAGTTCTGGATTTCCTCCACCTGCACTGGCATTATAGTAAGATATGCGTGTTGAATACAGTCTCCATCTCCATTTGTTCTAATAGTTACCTTACTCTTTAGTTTGAAAATTGTACAGAATGGATGAAAATAATTTATTGTAAATGAGTACTAATCTGCAACTCTTTCTCCATTAAACTGCAAAACTCTCATTGCAAAACCCTAACCCAATTCTTCAGGTGGAATATCTAGCACTTTTAGTGAGTTAACCTTGCTGCCTCCATGGTTTCAAACCAGTGCACTGAAGTTACCATATTACTGTTTTTTTTTTTTCACCACAGAAGTAAAATGCTGTTTTACCTTGACCTGCATGATGCTGAATGTGCGGTTTTCTGATACCTGCTTTACAATGCCACAATAAGGGTTAGTTTTGTGGCATCTAGGCTAGCATGCCTCTGTTGGTGCAGGTCATGTCCTCTTTCTGCCCAACCATGATATCAGTGAATGTATATTGCTAGTTATCCCAGAATATGCACTACTGGTACTGTAACATACTGTGAGTGACCAGCCCACAAACACATTTCAAATTTCTCCACACTAGAACATACTGTTTTTTAAGAAAATAGTACCACACTGATTGTGCATAGTGAGGATGGAGAGAAGTGAGATATAACTCACTTGACGATGGTCTTTCACATACCTCCCTACTGCTTTGTAACGCCCACCTGCATTTGTTTTTATTTGGTTTTCAACATAGTCCCACTGTTCCAAACAACATGACTACATATAGAGTTCCCTGAAAAAAAATAAGACATTACAAAACACACCTCACATCAACTGATTCTTATGTACAGTTTAATATGGAACATTTCCTGGCATAATAGCTTATCTTTTGGGAATACACACTATAAATATCTGAAAATTAACCTATTTAAGTAACTTTTAAAACAATATTTTAAATCAGTTAAATAATTGTATTTTATTAAGATAAATGGTTTTTAACAATGATGTTTACAAGAATATCAAGTTGTGTTCTTTCTTTTGTTTTTGGTCTACAAAGGTAAGAATGGATTTGATGTGTGGAGCAATGATGAAACCTGGGGACAGATATTCAAAACCTTGCCCTGGGGCAAAATTACCATTGCACAGTGAGCAAAATTAGCCTGGAACTATTTGCAAGCCCTATTCAAAGTAATAGCCCTGGGGCTAAATGAGTTGAATATAGCATGCAAATGAAGGTGTGCAAACAGGGCTGAGAGTGCAGTGCAACAATAGCCCAGCAAATAAGACAGCACTGAATATAGCAATTGAGAGAAGCGCAAACTGCAATAGTGGCCCAGTGCACACAGAGGTGGACTTAGTAAAGGCTGAACAACATGGGCAAGATGTGTGCTTGCAAAGAAGTTGAGCACAACAACAGGGCAGGCCGAATACCGCAGAACCTGGTAATGGAACAATACAGTCTTGTGAAGTGCTAACATGTTTGTGCGATGCTAACAAGTTTTCCCGGCGTAATCCCATTTGCCCAGTGATAAAGTTTGCTATATTCAAAACTGCCATGCAGAAGAGCCTACTCAGGCAATCCATGGGCAAACAGCCACATTAGCATCTCACTATAGCCTGCTTAGCATGTGGATTGCTTGGTGCTATAACATGGTGCACACAGCTCCACCTGTAGGTCCGACTGGAATTACAGGATGGTAGGCATTTTTCTGGCTGTGCTCACAGCTCCACCTGTAGGTCTGACTGGGATTACAGGTTGGTAGCCACATTCCATGTGTGCTCACAGCTCACAGAAAAATAGCTGCAGTCTTGGTTTGGACACAGATGCAAAGACTAATGTGGTTGTACGGCATGCTGCATGCCAGAGGCACATCATTGTTCCTGCCACAGTGTTTATCAGATGGTACAGTACCATAGTAGGTGATACTGTGAGGTACTCAACAATGCCTACAGTGTGTCAGGAAACAGTGCTTGGTGCTATCCACACAGTGACATGCACAGCTGGAAGGTGTGGTCTGACAGTGGACACCGTGGTCATACTGTCCTGTGACCCATATGTGCTGCACCAGTGGCATGGGATCCTCACACTACCATACACATGGGTGTCCATGTGTGCAGGGATCCCAGACAGGTGTAGGGTATGTGCCCTGGGAGGGGCACACATACCAACATACTGGCACAATGATGTCAGGGGCATTACTGTCAGTGAAATTTTGCACTGCATGGATGGCCCTGCTGTGTGGCAGTACCCACTATGTGGTGTGGCCTGGCCACCTGTACACCCTCCATTCCTCCAGTGTAGCACATGTCTACTGGATAGTGTTGGTGTACACCAGTGGGGATATTGGAGGTGTGTGCTGCATGGACGCACTGCCATGGTGTCCACTGGGCACTGGGGCACCAACTAATGCATGGCAGGGTTAGGACTGGTGCCAGATAACAGTGACATGAGCAGTGCCATCTGTGTGCAACATGTCTCAACCATGTATGTTTTCTGTACATTGTTCTGTCTCACCTTGTTTACCAGGTAAGCACACTGGGCCACAGCCCAGTGTCAGGAATGGACCAGAGATACTAACTGTGTGGCAGAGATGCAATGGTGTGTGATACAAACATACAATGCACAACAGCGCACAATACACAAATGTCACATTATGTATACATTACAGTACATTACAATACATTACATATAGAATAATACATGGGGAAGTGTGGTTAACTCAGGTTTTATGCACCATCAAAGGTGTGCGATGCCTGATAAACCCAGAGGGTGATGCCCGAGGGGTTTATCACTGGGCATCACACACTGAGGGTGTGCATAGAATCCAAGTTCCCAAACTTCCCCATGTTTAATATTTTATAGTTAGTGGTGGTTAGTGCTGCACAATAGTGACATTGTGTGACCTTGCACAACTTTGCGCAGCTTTGCGTGACTTTGCTGCTGTGTCCAATCCCCCCATCCAGGGTTTGTCCAGACTTAAGACTATCTTTTTCATAGGTGGCAACTAGCACTGGGCTAAGCATTGCACAAATGTTCTTTGCACCAGGCTAAAGGTTTGAATATAGCACTGCACATGTATGCATGGTCCTGCCCTACACTTTGCCACATTATCTTGCTGAGCTGGCATGAGCGGGTTGCACTGGTGCTATTTGGTCTTTTCAATATCACAAGTCGGCCCTATTCCGGTGCTATTCTGGCACAGTCGGTATGCGCTGGGTGCAAGGCTTTGAATATCTGGCCCCTGGTACCTACATCAATACTGTTTGCAATATGGTAACTGTATTGCACAGGCATAACATAGACATGGCACTGGTTATGGTGCACAATGGCATCCTCAAAGTGAGAGATAGAGAGCAGTGGACGAGTCTCATTGTCCTTAATCCCTCCTCAGTATTTGACACAGCAGACAATGGGTTGTTATTTGATCTGCTGAGGGACTATGTAAAACTCACCTGCAAATTATCTGCTTGCTTGAGTTCTATATCATTGGCAGGTCGCAGAGAGTGGTGCTGGGAATATCTCTTCACCCCTATAGCATTGCCCTGTGGTGTATCCCAGGGCTTGGCACTTTCACCTGTGTTGTTCATGGTGTACATGCTTCTTCTGGGGATGATTATTAGACAGCATGGAGCTGGGTTTCACTGCTATGTGGAAGATACCCAGATCAATCTGTCCTTTGATCTGGGACATTTGGTGTGATCGGTGTACTAAATGAGTGTCATGCTGAGCTCCATGACTGAATGTCATCCAGCTCACTGAGACTCAACCTCAATGAGACTGAAGTACTTGTAGTTGAGCCAGGCTGTAAGCGTGGTGTTAAAGGCAGACACAAGCCACACTATCTGCGCAAAAAGAAGTGAGTAGAAATCACAAAGCTTGCCACATCAGATTTTTATTGACAGAGCCCAGGTGAGCCATAAAACCTTGATGTTTCACGTCAGAATGTAAAACTTCATCAGGAGGAGAAGGAGCTTTTGCTGAAACAACCATACATTTAAAGAGAACAGTTTAAAGTGACAGTACATAATATGAAAAGAACCCCTATGCAAAAAAAAGCCTCAACCATATTATTTTGCCATCTGGATATTATGTAAGTAATAATAATACCCGACAGGGTGGGCATTATTGGGATATAACAGACCACCCAGGGGCGTAATGAGGCCCGACGCCGCAGGTGGAGGGCCTTATAGCCCCTGGAAGGTCCGTTATATCCCAGAACGCCCACACTGGAGGGTATTATTACACTTAGATAATGGGTTAGAGATAGTATTTTTGGGAAGAATATATAAGAAAAACATTTATATATAAAAAAATAATTAAGAACTAAGTAGAAGTTATGTTTGTTGTAAAATAGTTCCTACAGTGTGAAGTGCTGGAATCACCACAGGAGGTCGCTGCTGTGTATTTTTTATTGCTGTTTTGAATTAGCATGCCCTCCTGCTTTGTGTTTCTCTCTCTCTCTCTCTCTCTCTCTCTCTCTCTCAGACTGACCCCAATTGAAAACAGTTGTTTGAGAACAGGAGACATGTACACTGGTCATTTTTTTTTTAACAGGTACTTTAGTTTTCATTTAATATGGCTTACAAGTTGGCACGAGTCTGTAGATGGGTTTAAAACTGAGCAGAAGTTTCACAGGGAGCACGACAGTGAAGGGAAATGGAACACAGAAGATTGGGATGTTTACCTTACCAGAGGTCGAGCGAGCTGGCAATGTAAGCATTTAAAAATCAATGTTTTGGCTTTTTTCCGGTGCTGAGGAGGAATACAGTGAGTTTAGAAGTCTGTATCGGGCTGTCGCTGGCATTTTAGTTTAGTAGTATGGTGCGGTTCAGGTTGCGACTGCTGTCTCAGTAACTGGACAATACAATGGCAGCTGGCAAGTTTCTGTTTCAAATGATCAAGCTGGCACTTTTTCTGAGCGGGCCGTTGTTAAGAAATAACGGCCCGGGTGCCAGGCTCTTTCAGCCAATCAGGAAGCAAGTTTGAATTTTCCCATTATCTAAACAAATATATCAGATAAATAATTAGTAATAGTACACAGGAACTCATTAATATGAGATTTTCAGATTAAAGGAGCTGCAAGGGATAAAGCACTCGCTTATTATACAAAATGTACCGGAAACTGTTTAACAAACATGTGAGGCTCTAAAGCATCCCATAACAGACACAAACTCTTAAAAAAAACACCTTAAATTAGGTGAATTAATAAATCATGTATACACATAATAAGACATGAGACAGTCTATGCTAAGCATCAATAATATTAGTATAGATCAATTCTATATTAACTTATTTTCATTAAATTGTCATATTGATTTAAATGTATGGGTAGCAGAAAAGTACTGCAAAACCTAGCTGATACACTAGAAGGATTATGGAGGACTCCCAAAAAAATTAGAGAAATACATTCTTTGAGTGTAAACCCCTACATAGGATTGAGAAGGGAGAAGGGGGTTCAACTCAGGCTTTGTCAGTGGCAAGAAAAAACAAAACAGCGGCCTAAAATTAAAAATCTACATACAACTTACAACCTTATAAGTAAGGTACAATGGCAATATTTATAATATTTACGACAAACAGTGTGTGTCCTTTCAGAGTATAAATCCATCTGGTTTCATGTTGTAGCAAGACATTTTATGTATTGCACCTTCTGGGGTTTATCTGGATGTGTTCTAAATCAAGAAACGCAAAGTCCACCACATTTCTTTCATATTTTTCCACAAAATGCAAGTCCAATTGGACAGTCAGATTTCATGTTAGTAATCTCACGAACATGCTCCTGCATGCTTTCCTTCAGTGGACATGTTGTATATCCCACATAAATCTTTGAGCACATACACATGAGACCATACACTACATAAGGAGTGGTACAATTAATAAATTCTCTGATACTAAACTTTTGATTTGTGATGGGATGCTCAAAGATCTTTGGTGACATAACTTACAAATATTACAACAGCCACAACTAAAGCAGCCTATTGGTGTGGGGGGGGGCATCCAAGAAGACATAATACAAGGCTTCTCCTTGACAAAGAGACTGCTGGTTAGACTATCCCTTAAATTTGTTCCCTGATGGATGGAATTGCGTGGAGCTTCTCCTAACTCATTGTAAAGGATCAAATCTCCTCTCAAAACATTCCAGTGTCTTTTCACAATGGATAAAACATTATTACAGAGCCAGTTATATGTGGTTACAAAAGTAACCCACTGTGTATCCTGGTTCTTTTTATCTTTGGGTACCAAAATATTTTTGCATAACCTCTTTCCAAGTAAACATTAAACCATGCTAGAGCATGGATCTACTGTGGAATTAATCTGTGGTTGGGGGGTATAAGGTTGCAGGCTGAGTGGCTCCAACCACCCAACCATGGATTAATTCCACTGTAGAACCATGCTCTGGAGTGATTTAATGTGCTTGTAACATGGCAAACCCACTACAAAGTGTAATATATTTGTAGAACATGCTATGATGCTTCACATATATGTTTACTTTGCAAATAAAACACAGTGGAAAATGTTTCAAATTGAGGTTGTGTATTGGCAAGAGTTGCCGTTGGAAGGGTGCTTACCTGAGCTATTGACAACACAGTTTGTGAACAGCTACATCATGAGATCCGTGTGAAAATATTTGACCTGCTGCTTTCATTTATCATTTCTTAAAATTCACTCACAGTTAATTTTTTCCACTGTCTTACTGCTACATTTACTGAGTTGTGCTCTATTTTTATATGGCTTTCAATACACACATGCTGCACTATGTATTGTGGCATGGGTGGAACACATATGTTATTGTCTCTCTCTAACGGCTGTATAGAGTACTGACGGCTAGAATATCATGCAGGGCTGTCTCTCTCAGATGAATTTCTTTGGGGACAAAGATGTGTTCCAGTGCATTTTGTGCTTTCTGACACAGAGATTACAAAGAGAGAGAGAGCGAGAGAGGCACACACACACACATCGACACATGCAGATGACTTCTGTACAAATTCAGTACTGTTTTCTTTGTCTCTGTGTGTGTCTCTCTCTGTCTGTCTGCCTGTCTGTCTCTCTCTCTCTCTAACACAGTGGTGCCAGTGTGAGCTTTCCTGCTGTTTCTTGGTGTGATTGGAATGTCTCATATACAGACACCACGATCTATAAATGTAAGTGACTGCTGCATCCACTGTTCAGAGGAACCACATGCAAACAACACTGCTTCATCACTGTTGGAAACCATGGAATGAAATTATTGCTGCCAGTTAGTGTATACGCTGGGAGCCCAGAATTCCCCCGGGTGGGTGGGTGGAAGGAACAGATTGAGGATGGGAAAATGAGGACAGTGTGCATGCTAATAGAAGCAACAGTGGCAGCAAGATAACCAAATCCACTCCCCACTTCTCAAGGCACTTTAGCAGTCATGGTCCTAGATATTTATATCAAGGCAAAAAGCAACAGACATGGCTACGGACAGCTCTTACCAGTTTCACATCTGGGGCTACAGTGCAGTGTGTCTCTCTGTGTTCTGGCTGTCAGTTATGCAAAACAAGCTCCCAATGGCAACCATGGATTAATAAAGGTAATTAATCCAAGGTTGCTCAGTGGTCACATGTTGCTGTTGCTCTAATCAATGTTGCTTATTTTCATCTGTTGCTTTTTGCCATGTTAAAAGAAGTGCTTTTTTAGATCCTGAGCCTGTTGTTCAAAAAGTGTTAAATTAGAACAGTTACTTCTCAGCCTGGCAAATTGCCCAAATGGAATAGATGTCTTAAGATATTGGAGGTGGGCACTGGAAGCATGCAGGAGTATGTTGGTGGAAGTTGGCTTCCTGTAAATAGAACTCTGTACAGTTTCAACATTGGAACCTTGTACCATGGTAACAAGAAATGAAATTGCATTGGAATCAGTTGTTTGAGTAAATCTTAAGCCTACATAATTTAAGTTCAAAAAATCCATAAATCGTTGAACTTAGGTTTCATCCCCTCTCCAAACAATTAAAATATTGTCAAAGGGGGTACATTCATGGTCAAACACAGTGGTGCCCTCCCACCATGCCATAAAAAGACTGGCATAGGAGGGCACCACCATGCCACACATGGTGGTACCTCAATCTGAAGATACTATTTCTGATCAAAAAGGAAATAGTTGGTAGTTAAAATCAACTCCATAACTTCCAAAATAAAGGGTGCTGGTATATCCCTTGTAAAGTCCGATTGATGAAGGTAAAAATCTAAAGCCTGCATCCCTAAGTCATGTCTGATACTTGTTTAGGGGCTTTCTACATCTATTGTGATCCATCTAAATTCACTAGACCAAACAAACCCACCTAGTTTAGTCAGTGCATCGGTACTGTCCCTTATATAAGACTGTTGTTGTACTATCTACAAGGAAATGATTAATAAACTTAGAGATATTTTCTGTAAGGCTACCACAGTTCGACACAATTGGTCTACCACTTGGGTTTGTCTGGTCCTTGTGAATTTTATCAACATGCAAATTGTTGGTACAGTCAGAAGTTGCGCTTGTGTAAATTCAGATTCCATCTTAGTAATGCAATCTATAAGGAAAGAATCATGTAAGAACAGATCAATCTTATTTTTAAATGTTTTTGTTGCATCTGATTGTAATCTAATATAACTATCTATGTCATCCAATCTTCTTTGTATTTCCTCTTCATATTTTTGTGTATTCATAAGAACAACTTTTCCACCTTTATCTGCCTCCTTTATGATTATTGACTTGTTGTTTTTAAGTTACTGTAGTGCACAATGTTCTTCATAAGTTAAATTGTTGCTATGATAGTAGTGAAAAGCACATCTATATCTCTCTCAACCAAATTCTGGAAATTAACCAAGGCAGCACTATTGAAGGCTGGTGGATTAAATTTGGAGGGTGCCCTGTATGTTATGAGTCTCTGGATGGGCTGTAAGACATCAACAGAGGAAATATTCACATTGTACATTGAAAATCAGGAGATATAAAAAGATCCATGTGCCTCAACCAATAAGTCCATCAACAGTTGAACATCTTCTGGACTGACGAAACAGTAGGCAGGTTACTGAAACCCATTGTTGTTTTTTGTACAATAGTTCTTTAAATTGAGTTTTATGAAGAACTTTTTAGCATCAACGAAAAGTTCAAAATGGTCCACACTGGGGTCAGGCACAAATGGAAGTCCACTGTTCAGGAGGTTTTTGTGTAATTCAGTGAGATGGAAATCAGACAAATTTAGGACTTTGAACTTTGGCTCCTCAAGTTCTCCAGCAGCATTTTGCTGGTGCCTGTGTTTTGATCTCCACATCTGCCCCTCCTTGTTTTGCATTTTTGCTCTGTTGAGGAACAGGAGGTGGCTGTTTTGTAGTTGAGGTGTTGTCTGAAAAAGACACCTGTTTGTTTTGTTGACCACCATGCTGGTTAGAACCAGTGTTATTTCTATTTGTGCCTTTTTAGGAAAAAGATCTGCTGCCTGAATTTTTTCTTTAATTTCCTGGGTTGGAACAAGAGCTCAGTCTTCCCCTTTGCTTTTGTTGTTGGGGTAATTGCCATGCACAAATTTGATTTAGCTTATAATCAGTGGAATCTCTTGTTATTTTGATCTTTTTTTCTGGCCACTATATCCTTTTTATCTTGTTCCAACTTTTCTTGTAAATTTAGTTCATAGTTTTTGAAAAGTGGATTCATCTTCAATGTTAACAGTTCCTCCTGGATTTTATATGTACTATCCCAATGTATACTTCCTTGTCTTGTTCCATGACAATATTGACCAGTTCATCGGAACAAGTTACCAATGCCCTCTCCCATCATGACCGCTTTGTACCATTTAAAAAGCTACCAGTTGATTCCTTGTTGATACATAGCCCTCGTGGCACCCAATATTTGGCTTTATATTCACTTAGAGATTGCTTATTATAAAAAACATTAATCTGCTTAAATTTCAGTTTTTCAAACTTACTAAAAATCTCTTTTAAGCTGTCATGTCTAGGTGTATCAGTAGGATTAGTAGAGGTGTTGCTGGTATATTCAGATCAGCATCTCATTGACTCACCTGGGCTCTCAGCGCAAGAAAAGTTAAATTGAGATTCAGTGTCCTGTACAAGTATAACCTCTTCTTTGTTTGTACCAGACATCCCGTGTGGAAAAATATGCTTAACAAGCTCTGAATACCACAGGCCTTGATTCTCCTTTTCAGTTTTCAGTTTAACACAAGAGCACTTTTGTAGTACAAATACAGGACACTTGAATCAGTTTGCAGTGTTTTTGCTGCTGCAATGACTGCTGTGTGCTGTAGAGCAATCAATCATCTGTTAAACCAGTGCGGAATCACACTATTAGCCAAAGATTATGGTGCCTACTTAAAAATGACAGGAGCAATTTCAAAGTTTAGCATGTTACACTTTGTTCCTTCCCATTCAAGCAGTCTTTTAAAATTCAAAATTTAAAAGGCACATTCTTTTAACCCCCTTGATTATGTATAGTAACACTCCCAAGTCATTACTGGTGTTTGCAAGATGTTCAAACTGGGGGGGGGGCAACTCTCTGTCTGGATACTATTGAAGCACACTGTAGCAGGCAATTTCAGTCAGCAAAGGCTCCAAACAAACTTTAAAACATGCTTATTACTTCCTTATGCTGAATTGCAAGAAAGACAATGCAGGGCAAGGCAGAGATATTCCTCAGACAATGTAGAGATCGCCTGATGGCTAACTACCATTATCTGGCAATGGTGTAACAAAAATGCCAATGGTGTAACAAAAATGCCAAAGTAAGAGTAAGAGTAAGGCCAAATGCTAAAGAACACAACTCCACCACACTCAGGAAAAAAGGGAGGTGTGCGCTAAAACCAGAGAAATTGAAAGCAAACACAAGCTGCACTCTCTTCACACAAAGAAGTGAGTAGAAATCATTCTTAATCAGGAGGGGGAGTTTGTGGCTGACAGAACCATACATTTAAAGTGAACAGTTTAAAGTGGCAGTGCATAATATGAAAAGACAACCTATGGAAAAACAGCCTCAACCATATTACTTTGCTGTCTGGATATTATACAAATATATCAGATACATAAATAGTAATAATATACAGGAATGCATTAATATGAGATTTTCAATTTAAAGGAGCCACAATAGATAAATGGCTCACTTATTATACAAAATATACCACAAACGACTTAACACACGTGTGACTCTAAAACATCCCATAACAGACATAAACTCCGAAAAAGACACCTCAGATTAAGTGAATTAATAAATCATGTATACATATAATAAAACATAAGAGATCCTATACCAAGCACTAATAATATTAGCATAGAGCAATACTATATTAATTTATTTTCACTATATTATCATATTGATTTAAATTTATTGGTAGCAGAATGGTACTGCAAATCCTAGCTGATACACTAGAAGGATTATGGAGGACTCCAAAATTTATCAAATCCTTATAAAAAAATAAGAGAAATACATTATTCTAGTTTAAATCCCTACATAGGATTGGGGGGGGGTTAAACTCAGGCTGCATCGGGGCAAGAAAAATCAAAACAGTGGCCTAAAGTAAAATATCTTCATACAAGGTACAACCTTATAAGTAAGGTACAATGGCAATATTTCTACTATTTAACCCAAACTGTGTCTGTACTTTCAGAGTATAAATCCATCTGGTTTCATGTTGTAGCAAGACATTTTGTCTATTGCCCCCTCTGGGGTTTATCTGGATGTGTTCTACATGAAGAAATGCAAAGTCTGCCACATTGCTTTCATGTTTTTCCACAAAATGCACTCCAATTTGGTTGTCAAAATCCATGTTTGCAATTGCATGGACATGATCCTGCATGTGTTTCTTCAGGGGACATGTTGTACATCCCACATAAATCTAAGGGTACATACACATGAGCACATAAGCCACATAGGGAGTGGTGCAATTACTAAATTCTTGGATACTAAACTTTTGATTTATAATGGAATGCTCAAAGATCTTTGATGACAAAATTTACAGATATTATATTGGCCACATCTAAAGCAGCCTACTGGTGATGGGGGGGAGGGGCATCTAAGAAGGCCCAATACAAGGTTTCTCCTTGACAAAGAGACTGCTGGCTAGGCTATCCATTAAATGTGTTCCCCAATGAAAGGAAATGTATTTATTTATTTAATGGTATCAGAATTGGAAACCTTTGAATCACTGACACCTGTACAAAGGCTCCACGTCATGTAACATAACACAAGTCTACATATATTAGGGGGGTGCAAAGTGGTAGATACACAGCGATGGAAAGAAAAGAATTCTATACAATGTGGTAGCTAATTCATCACAAATAATCTAGGGTAGCATAACACTAGTAATACATAACACAAAGACCTATAACATTTTTGGCTTTGAGGGCCTATAACATTTAGGCTCAAAAGCAGTGTGGATGGTCTCTGAGGAGGAACTGGACCAGAGAAGGACTCTGGCTATGGGCAGTTAAATGCATGGAGTGTCTCCTAACTTATTGTAAAGGATCATATCTCCTCTCAAAACATTCCAGTGTTTTTTTATAATGGATGAAACATTATTAGACAGCCAGTTATATGTAGTTACAAAAGTAACTGGCTGTGTATCCTGGTTCATCTTTGGGAACCAAAATATTTTTTCTTTCCAAATTTCTTGCCCTGTTAAGTGCCTTTTCTACTATATGTAAAGCATAATCTCTTTCCAAGAAGCTCTTTTTTAGATCCTGAGCCTGTTGTTCAAAAAGTGTTAAATTACAGCAGTTTCTTCAAAAGCCTGGCTTTTTACCCAAATTGAATAGATTTCTTAAGATGTTGGTGGTGGGCACTGGAAGCATGCATGAGTATGTTGGCAGAGGTTGGCTTCCTGTAAATAGAACTCTGTACTGGTTCACCATCAGAACCTTGTAACATAACACCAAGAAAGGAAATTGTACTGGATCCTGTTGTGTGAATAAATCTTAAGCCAACATCATTTAAGTTCAAAAAGGACATAAATCATTCAACTGAGGCTGTAGAGGTGGAGTATCAGCTATTGAGATGGAAACTGGGCTTCTTTTCAGTTCCTCTTGTCTTTTGGCTGCTACTAAGGTGACAAATTTGGGGATCATTCTGAATGACATTTGAGTCCCAGAGTTCAGCATTAGTTCAAAATGGCTTTTACCATCTCAGGAACATCAACCAGACTAAGTCCCTTATCCACCCTGCAGACCTGATGATGTTAGTGCATGCATTTGATATGTTGAAGCTTGACTGCTGCAATGCTCTGTAACTTAGAGTCAGTGGGGGTAGGCAATTGTCCTTGCAGGTGGTGCAGAATGCAGCTGCTTAGGTGGCTGACTGGCCCTTCCAGACTGATTCATCTTTCTGCTGAGCAGCATGATCTGCACTGGTTGCCAGTAAAATGGCGTATCTCCTTTAAACTTGACTTACTAACTTAAAAGGCCCTACACAGATTTGCCGTGGGCTACCTGGCAAACCTCCTGTATCCCTACATGTCCTTGTGTCCTATCCTTTCCTCTCCACTGAAGATGGCCTCCTACCTGTAGTAATACCCAGGGCAAGGCAGAAAACATCTGAAGACTGGGCCTTCATGGTGGCAGGCCTGGCGGTGTGGAACTCACTCCCAAGGGTACTGTAGTATGAAAAAACATGGTTCAGGTTCCATGAAGCGTAATGAAAAGGCCAGCATCTTGGCTGTAAGTTAACCATTTATTACAAATACATAAAACAATAAAGGCAGTAGCACTTATCCAAAAGCCCACCAACATTTCATGCAGTCATATACACTTTGTCAATTTACACTACAGTTTATTTTGTACAACCATCAGCTCTGTTCATCCACCCTGTCACTGCATTTTGTTTGCTTTTAACTTTGCTCCCAAGGGCCCTAAGGAGGCCCCCTCTATAGACCTTTAAGAAGAGCCTAAAGACATCCTTGCCCAGACAAGCATTTTTGGATTAGGGTTTTCACTATACCTTCATCCCAGTCTGTTGATTCTGCATTTATTTACTGAACTTGATATTTCATGTAGTCAAGTGGTATGTATATTATTTAATTTCTTATTATTTACTTCTTTTATGTTATAGCCGATGTATGTTTTATGTACAATGTTTTGTAAATTTGCCCTAATCCACAGGGGAAGGGCACCAGATAAAAATTAAACTACTTCTACATCTAGTAGTACTACTACTACATTATGGTGTTTAGAAAAATATTTTACAACATGTTTTCAAACCATGGAAGCAAAAAATGTTAAGCGATCACCACACTGTGACACCATGACTTGTCCCTCTACACAACAGTGAGCATAGTCAAATTGTTGTAGTACTACACACTATGGTATGCCACCATTAAAATGACTACTGTATGTTCCCTTTAACATACCAGTAAACTAAACCAATTGATATCTATTATCTGTAAGGGATATAACTAGTTTAATTGTGATATTGTCAAAATGTGTGCTACTCTCATGATATGCACAAACCCACTACAAAATGTAAACACCAACTTTTAGATAAAAGTTAATTTTATATTTAACAACATCCTTTGTTCTGTAATAGTTTAACAGTGTCTACACACATGTACACTGTCTACTCTTCTTGACCTTGCATCTGTGAATACATGAATTCTCATGCACTGTAAATAACTATAAAATGATATGCCACACTGCAGTCATCACCTTGTGGTTGTCAGAGTGACTAAAGATGGTCATGTCAATGTCTAAGTACACCCACTGTCTCCCTTGTGGTGTCTCCCTGCCCATGCCAATGTGGTGGTGTCCATTCCACCACACGTCAACAGAGGGAGACAGTGTAGACATGTTGTACAGCCTGATGAAACTCCTTCTTTACTGATTATCTTTCTTTTATTGTTCCTTGTTTAAGCTTTATCCGCTGGATCATATGATGTGCTGTCTGATGTAAATTACTGCTTTGGGATACTGGTACTGTAAGTGTAATATCTATTTATTTGACTTTGTCCTTAGTGTCCTGCCAGCTGACATGCTGTGGTTGAATGATTGGTGCAGTCATTGTGCCCCCCCTCCCTGTTGGCTGCTTGCCAACAAATTAACTGTAGCACATAGGTTTTGTGACTCTGTTTTGTGCAGTTGAGGAGACTGCATGTTAAAACTAGACAAAATGGAGATGAAATGTCTTGTGATTCTGTTATATTTTATATCACAAAATGCAGACCTGAATGAAATCTGTACCACATACACAGGAGGATCCCAATTCTGATTAATTAAAGGATGCATGGCAACACTCTATCTTGGGAATAGCTAACATGCAATGAATGTATTGTTTGCTATAAAAATAAGCCACAGTCATTGTCTTTCGAAAAATATAGGTTTGGTTGTTGGAAACCAAAGATGACTCTACTGCTTGTTCAATGGTGCATAACCACAGATTAACAAGCATTTGTCAATGCTGAATGTTTGCTTGCTGGTATTAGCATTGGAAATGCAGGAGTTAGAGAGCTGCAGAATGGGAATGGCAGTGAAGTATTGAACTTCACGTCAACCTCACCTCCACCCTGCCGAGACTGACAGGCATTGGAGTATGCATTTGGTCATCGCCCATAACATTCATGCCATTTCACTTCACCCAATCCTGCAGACACCGACACATGTTGAGGTGTGCCTTGGGGTGTTCGGCTTTACTGTCACCCCATTCCATAAGGACATATGCTGAAATGGGTGCAGTATAGGAGAATGGGGTGAACTCTGGGTTTGAAGAGTCCAAGGCACACCTCAATGCCTGTCACTGGCTGCAGGGTGGTGGGGTGGGGTGAAATGGCATGAGCATTACAGTCGGCAATCCAAAGGCACACCCCTGATGCCTGTCAGTCGGTACATTATGATTAGAAACCCTAATGCCCCAGGAGTTTGTTGGTATTTACACTACAAATTTTCAACATGGTCTTTTGTGACCCCCACCTCATGAATGCATTTGGGACCTCTTCTCATGAAGCAGTGGCACTGTGATTTTGTGCTTTGTCCCGAACTTTGAGTTCCCACAGCGACCGTGCCATTCTGCACCAGATGTACAAAAACACAGATTGGGCAGGATGTGAAGAATGACAGCTGTACCATTCATGGGGAGGTGTGAAGAAATGGCAATATTGAAAATCTGTAGTGAAAATATTAAAAATACTCAAACTTCCAGGCTTACGTGGAAACTACGCAATCCATGCGCGTAACACAGTCATTTAGTGGAATTTGTTCACCAAATTTTCAACATAGGCATTTTGTGATCTCTGCTCATGAACAGTGTCACTATGATTTTCCTAATTTGTCCTGAACACTGATTTCTCACAACGACCACACTATTCTGCCCTGTAAGTGCAAAAATACATTTCAGCCAGGATGTGAAAAATGAGAGCTGTACTGTTCATAAGGAGGTGCAGAAAAATGTCAATGTTGAAAATACAGAGTGAAAATATTACAGATGCACGAAATTACAATGGTGCATGGACACTGCAAAACGTACGCTCATAGCACAGTCATTTCATGGACTTTTGTACACAAATTTTCTGCATAGGCATTATAGCACCTCTGCTCATGAACAGTGTCACTATGATTTTTCTTAATCTGTCCCAAACACTGACTTTCCATAGCGACTGCACTATTGTGTGCCAGAAGCATGAAAACACATTTTGGCCAGGATGTGAAAAATGACAGCTCTACTGTTCATAAGGAAGTGTGACAAAATACCAGTGTTGAAAATCTGAAGTGAAAATATGACAAATGTGCAAAGTTACGAGGGTGCATGGAAACTGTGCAACACATGCTCATAACACAGTAGTTTTATGGATGTTTGTCACCAAATTTTTAACACAAGCATTTTAGGACTCTGCTCATGAACAGTGTCACTGTGATTTTCTTAATGAGTCCCAAAAACTGATTTCCCACAGCGATCGCACTATTCAGCACTGTAAGTGCAAAAATACATTTCAGCCAGGATGTGAAAAATGACAGCTGTACTGTTCATAAGGAGGTGTAGAAAAATGTCAATGTTGAAAATATGGAGTGAAAATATTGCAAATTTGCAAAGTTATGAGTGTGCGTGGCAACTGCGCAATGCACGCTCGTAAAACAGTCATTTTTGGATTTGTTTCACCAAATTTGCAACATAGGCTTCTTGAGAGCCCACCTCATGAACAGTGGCACTGTCATTTCATTAATCAGTCCTGAAAGGTGATTCCATGCAGTGGCTATGAAATCACCTTTTGGGGCTGAATAATGCCATGATAGTGGCTGCATTCATGAGGAGGGGTCCCAATAACCCATGTTGAAACTTTGTTGCCAAAATTCCCAAAAATGCCCGAGATATGTACCAACATTGAAACACCCCCATTTATGCCATTATACAGCATACCAGCATTTCTTCAGTTTGCGGTCGGCTTTGAAGAGTGTAGAAGTGTTCCCAGTCCACTGAAGATCATTGCACCAGGCTCCAGAAGTAAGTATGGGGTGAAAGGGGTGTGGGGAGGTGGAATACGCAGAGGGTGAGCATGGGCTGAGGCACAGGAGACTTTGAGGGACCATTTTCTTGTTTTACAGGTAAAAAAAGAAAAGACAGACAACACTGGTTGGTTTCCTTTTTTTACAGGTGTGCTTGGCACACTGGAGTGAGCTCCCAGTGTGCCACCAGCATTTGTGAGGAAGGGGGCCCACAGCCAATGGGGAATGGGCCCTCCATTGGCACAGAAATGGGCAGGGGACGCATGATGCTGAGGGGGATGGAGCACCCCCTCTGCACAGGCAAAACATGACTGTGGGGCCATTATGCTGACTGGGATTGGACTCCCTCATTGGCAAATTAAACTGGGAAGGGGGAGTGAAGCTGATTGGGATTGGGCCCCCCATTAGCAAAGAAAGACAGTTTTGGGGGGCCAAAGATGCCTAGGGGTATTGATCACCCTCGGCACACAACAAATGGGGGGGGGCATCATGCCAATGGGGAGTGGGATCCCCCCTTGGCAAATGAACTGGGTTGAGGGCATGCCTATAGAGTGATTGGCCACCCCCTTCAGCTTTCCTGGGGCTGTGAGGCAGTGGCAAGCTGCTGCCATGTTTACAAACACATTTTACACTAGGCAAGGTACTGCCCTGCAATGACGGGTCACTCCCTCTTTGCAGTGGAATGGCTGATGCTGCAATGATGAGGTGGCCCCTTATTGCAGCGATGAAATCGTTTCAACTTGGTGGCACTTTTGGAAACCAATGTCATCAGCACAGTGTGCCTTCATTGGTCCATCAGTGCCAAGCCCCCAAATGCAGAGCCACCGTTGGGTGGCACAGTCCTGCACCTCCACAACCCGCTTCTCTCCTAAGCTGCCGCATGATGTTTCTTGCGCATGTGTGCAAGCAAACATAAAAAATGAGATCTTGCTTAAGTAGCTTGATACACATAGGTAATAAGCCACGGCAGGGTGTGCATTAAAGGATTTTAATGCATGCCCCAAGGGTGCACTAATGCACAAGGCCAAAGGCCCAGTGTCCTTATGCCCCTGGGAAGTGCATTAAAATCCTTTAATGCACACCCTGCAGTGGCTTATCACACTTATAAAATGGGCAACTATCATAAAAGAATTAGTTTGATTTACTCTGCTAGGGATTAAAACGTATTTACTATTTTCAAAAGAGTGTATAATACATTACCTCTAAAACTTCTAAAAACTGAAAAACTAGTCCCTATTAATGCATAAAAAAGCATATCTCAGCAATAGGTTAACTAGTACAGTACTTTGCAGTAAAAGTATTTATTAATACATCTGGTTGAAAAAATATTTTCTTTGTAATGTAGATTTTATAATATAAATGCACTGTAACATCGGTACATTTGTAAAACATAAGTAGTGTTTAAAACTTAATTTTCATTACACTGTAGTTATATACTTTCATTGAAGGCAACCTTCTCTTTATTTTTGTTTTTACTTATGTGTTGTGGTCTAGTACATAAAATGGAAACTGTTATAGGATTGAGGTGAAAGGTTAGTAAGAAAATAAAGCTAAACCTGCCAGGTTGCCTTTTTTGGTGGGGAAAGGGGAGGTAGATTTCACCTGAAAACACCTATATATGATTCAAATGTACATGATTTTATAAACATCAGCAAGGTATTTGAGCAGTTTGGGTCTGCCTCTACCTATTTAACTGTGTTTTCTAAATTTTCTCTTTGTTTATAAAATATTACTGTGTTGCCTACTTTCTTCATCCTGTTTTTTTTATATTTTCCCCACATTCAAGACATAGAGGCCTGGATATTCAAACTGCGCTCAAAACTGGCGCAACAGTAGGAGCAAGCGCAAACCAGTTGGCGCAATGCAAGACAGGTGCGATATTCAAACATGGAGCATAAATAGCCCAAGCAACCAACGCCTGAATATCGCATTACACGCGCCCATCGCCAGAACCAGGAAGGAGAAGCTGAGCTAAAATGTTGCGCTATGGCGCAAATCCATGAAGCTCAGCTGAGCATTCCAGAGCTGCCATAGCGCAAAGCACAGCCCCCCAGAGCAATGGAACTGCACATCCAGGCAGGCAGGCTGGGGCCCACCACCAGCCATGCCACACATGGGCACAGGAACACACTGCAGAACCCACACCACACGGCACACCCCAAGCACAGCATCACTGGGGTGGGATGGATGATCCACGTGCCCATGGGGACAAGCCAACAAAGCATAGCAGAGCCCTGACACCCCAGCACAACCACTGGCAGGCAGAGAGTGCCACACACAGGGGTTGACAACCACAGTGCACATCAGCCCCCGTATGCACAGCACACCCTGCACCATGACCCCAAGACACCACCCATGTGCAGTGACTGGCACTGCAGGAAACACCATGCATCCCCCTGGCACACGCCAACCCTGCTGCAGAGAAGCATACAGGCCAGACCCACCCTGTGCACCCAGCAGGGTGGCAGCAACGGCAAGACCAACAGAAAGTCAATTCCATGCTGGAGATACCTCCCCATGCACACACACACACACACACACACCAGGACCATACCACCCCAGATGGCATGCACACCACTGCAACTCAGCACCCATAGCCAGCTGCAAATCAGAGACCAACACAGTATTCATATCAAAATATAAAGGTATATTTAAAGTTTCAAATACTAAATAACCAAAACCATAAACAACAACTATTTACAAGGGGGATGGGTACAAGGTAGGGTGTTCAAGGGTAGGGATGAACAACTGGGAGAGGGAAGGCAGGGTGGTAGGGATGGGAGAAGTGAAAGGGGATGTGCCCCTAAGGCCCAGCTGTCTGGTCATCCTCTGCCTGGTGCTGTACTGTCCGGTGACGCTCCCTCCGCAGGCCATGGCACCTGATTGACTGAAGGATGGCCTGGTTCTCAATGGCCACCTGTGTCAGGCCCCGAATGTCATGCCGAATCCCCCGGAGAACCTCGAGGCCTAGGAAAATGGGAACACAGTCAATGGCTGTGACTGACCACAACCCTGAACACCACCCAACCTGCAAGCCATATAGCCCAATGTCCCACACCTGTGATGGCATGCACCCACCCACAGTGAACATGCACATGGCCATCACAAACAGGCGGCACCAGCTATGCGCACCGCCCACACACTGCACACGTCAATCACAGTACAAACTAGGCTGGCAAGTGATGTGGCAACGTGGTGCGATGCCAGTTACACAGCTATGTGCCCAGTGCATGCCTGACCACCAGTGATGCATACACAGACGTGCGTGATACTGCACTGTGATGCAGGTCACCTGTGTCATGCCTACATACATGGATACATAGACAGTGTCAGCAGATAAGGGCCTATGGGACACCCAGTCTGTCCATTTGATCTTGTAAGTTCACTCTGTTGTCCTATAAGTCCGTTCCCCCTTACCCCTGACCTCCAGAATTCCTTTATGGCTAACCCATGCATTCATAAATCCCGTGACCAAGTCAGCCCCCACCACTTCCTCTGGCAGGGTGTTCCACTTGTCCACCACCCATTCTGTGAAGAAATACTTTCTCATGTTTCCTCTGAATCATCCCCCCTCCAACTTCATCCCATGCCCTCTAGTCCTGGAACATCCTTTACGCTTAAAAATATTGTTTTCCTGCACTCTGTTCCCCCCTGTAAGATACTTGTATGTCCCCATCATATCCCCACACCCTCCTCCCCTCCAGGGAGTACATGTTCAGTTCCATCAACCTGTCTGCATAGGACTTGTGATGCAATCCATGCACCATCCATGTCACCCTCCTCTGAACCCTCTCCACCCAGTCCATGTCCATACGTAGGTATGGTCTCCGGAACTGTACACTGTACTCCAGTGTGGGGACTCACTAGTGTTTTGTATAGTGGAATTATGACCTCCCCTTTGGTTGTGTCCCGCATGGCTGGTGGTCTTGCCCCCCCAGCATGCAATAGCATCCATGAAGTAATGATACTCACACTCCTCCAGCAGCTGGATCTGACGCTGCTGCTGCTGCTGCTGCTGCTGCTGTTGGGGCACAACACCCCCCGGCACCGGGGCCCTGGCATGGCCCACATCACCCTGGCCCTGTGTCCTCACAATCCGGCCTGTGGGAGACATATGTTGAGACAAACATCAGTGTGACTCAAAAGCAGAGTGCCCCCTGCCCCAGTGAGAGTGCCTGCCCACACAGCCATAACCATCCATCGCACAGCTGCACACACTGACACACCTATGCACAGCCACCCAAGCACACACATACCCCTACAGAGAATATAGGTGCACAGATGGTACACTCACCTGGCCTAGGCACCACGCCCCGCCTGGCACGTGAACGCAGCCGCGTCAAGAGTTCCGGCTCCCTCCGGCGGAGGTCACTGTACCGGTGCTGGCACTGCTCAGCAGACCGGCCCCGGCCAGTGACCTCCACCAGGTCAGTGGCCACTTGCTGCCACACGTGGGTCCTAGGCATGGTGAGGGGGGGCCTCACCATACAGTGCCTCACAGTGGGGCTCCACCAGGGCCACCAGGTTGGCCACTTCAAGCTGGATCCAGGACACCGCCCTCCTCCTAGCCATGGCACCAACTTTACAGCAGGCAATATGGCGCCCCGCTGCGCCGTAACCCCACGTGGAGTTGTTACGCAATAGACCACCACAGGCTCCAATCGCACTGTTTGAACAGCGCCGTCACTTTACATGGTGCTGTCACCAGACAGCACAATAGGGACGTACACATGGCATGCCAACAGCGCCAGGGGTCAGAGGGCATACACAAGGTCACGGCAATGACGCAAGCTACGCACAGCACCATGGGGCGTATAGGCATCTGCGCGACTGCCAAGCTGTGAGCACCAGTGCCACGGTGGACTATCGCGCCCAGTAGTGCCACAGCGCCACATAGTGCCCAGTGCTGTAGCGCCACTGGCACAATGGTGGCCATGGCCTGAATCGCCTATCACGCTCAGCAGGTCTGCAGCATGATAGACGCATACGTAAGCTGTCTGGGCATGCGCAATGCAGTGTAGCATGCAGCCACAAACATGCGCCATTGGCTCAGCCGGACCTTCCGTATTGCGCAAAGCGCAAATACGCGATATTCAGCCGACATATGCAAATCATTCGATCAGCCATTCAAAGGCGCAGTGGCGCGATTAGCATGTCATTAAAGTAGCGCCACACCTCATTTGCATGTGTTGCGCTATAAAAATGCGACAGTGGGTTGTGCTGGCCAGATTTGGTTACTGCAGGTGAGAGGTGAGTTACATGCTGTGTGATGCTCAGGACAATGCTCATGGGCAGGGGTGCCGGAGGATGATAAAGGCTGAGGGGGCTGAGCATGAAAAGGGCACTTAGAAAGGGACAAAGGGCACCCTTTCTATCAGTATCTGCCATGCGGAGAGGAAACGGGGGGGGCTTCTGCACCCCCCCCGGGCCGGCAGCTATGCTCATGGGGAAATGCTGTCGACTGCACAGTGACAGGTGTCCACTTCCACCCATACAGATCACCATGACTGACCAGAGCCAAGCTGAGGGTGTGGACAGCGGGCATAGGAGGAGGCCGAACTTCACCACGGCAGAGACAGAGGACCTCTTCCAGGCCTACCTGGAGGATGAGCCACTATTGAGTGGACGGAGGGGCACCCCTCAGGAGCGTGCAGCTGCATGGGAGGGGGTAGCTCGGGCCGTCAACCTGCACGGAAGCCACCAGCGCTCCGTGCAGGAATGCAGGAAGAAGATGGGGACTGACCGCAGGAGGCTGAAGGAGAAGGTGGCAGCCTTCAGGGTGGCACGTGCTGGCACTGGTGGGGGCCCACCAGTGGTGTTGCAGCTGACCCCTACAGAGGAGACACTGGTCACGGCCATGCAGCTGAGTGCCATTGCGGGCGTACCAGGTGGAGGATTCCAGACAGGTGGAAGCCCATCACTGCACGGTATGACATGGTGATGTTGTTGGGGGGGGCTGTTGTTCACATGCACTCACATGTACTCTCTTTCTGTTACAGATCCTGTTCGTCTGCAGGAGACAGTGGTGGTGGTGGGTCCAGACAGTGAGGCAGACCTGCTGGATGTGGAGGAGGGACCATCCACCTCCGCCACCAGCCTGCAGGCACTGCAGCAGCATGCACGCTGGGCCAACAACTCCGGTGTCAGTGATACGGGTGCAGGGGGTGCACAGCCTGTGTCACAGCAGTCTGGCATGCAGGTATGCCAGCATGCTGTGCCTATGGCAGTGGCACGCACCTGCACCATTGATGATAGCAGGCCTGCAATGGGCAGTGATAGGTGTGTGTCCCATGACGGACACATGGCAGGCCAGCATGTGCCCCTGGGCATTCCTGGTTCACACCTATGTACCAGCATGCTGGCACAGTCCCAGGCTGTGCCTATCACCACCGGTGGGGCAGCACTGGTGGCTGTGCAGGTGTCTGGCACTGTTGTCAGCACGGAGGTGGAACAGGTGGACCTGGGGGCTCAGCAGTTGGAGGGGTGGCAGCAGCAGTTGTACACCAGGCCTGGGGGTACAGTGTCAAGCAGTGGCACATGTCCACCGCCCTTTGATCCGCCCATACCTGGTCCTGGCGAACAGCGCCCACCCTCAAGGGGTGCTGTACACCAGGACCGTCCACACCCTGGGGGTCACGATGCCATTGGGGCACAGTACCCATTGGATGCACACACCCACCTGCTGCAGGACTCGGTAAAGCTGCAGGGGTTGCAAGGTCCGTGGAGGCACTGTCTGTGTCCGTGGAGCGGCATAGCAGGGAGTGTGCTCGGGACCGAGCCGAGCTGGTCCTTATGCGGACGGATGTGACCACTGCCATTGACAGGCTGACCCAGGCAGTGGTCTCTGTCATGGACGCTTGGCCACACTGTCAGGTGCCCTGTACCACACACCCCACACAGTCGCTCTCCACTCCCTGTTCGGCGTCGCGACACCAGGCCTGTCGACGCCGGGTTCTGCTGTGGGCATCCTGAGCACCCCTGGTGCAAGTTTGTTTGGCAGGATGCAGACCCCTGTGCGGGCAAGGTTGTCTTCGCAGTGGGACCCCTGGTGGTGCACCAGCGCCACCCGATGTGGCCCCTGCTCAGCCTGCCAGTGCTGCTGGGCCACGGCAGAGCTGCCCACGCATCCGTGGTGGCCGTGGGACAGTGCTACCTGACTGAACTGTCTCCCAGTGCAGGCCCTGTCTGGTGCTGCCCTGTGTGCAATGTGTGTCATGGTGGGCAGTGCACTGCTGGGTGCTCTGCTCACCAAGCTGACACACGGACCACCTGCACACTCTCCCAACTGCTGTCCACAGGTGCGTGTGCATGATGATGCCTGCATTGCACTGTACACAAGGTGAAGGTGCCCAGGTCCTGACACACGTACATGGACAGTCCAGGTGGTGGGGTGGTTGGTGGTGCTGTGTGTTGGCAATGTCATTTCGCAGTGCTGTGCTGCTGCCCATGTATGCTGCCTGGTGTGTGTGTGTGTCCATATGAGTGCTCACCCTCTCTGATGGTGTGTTGGTATGCCTGGAACCTTCAACTCCCTGACCTTCATGCACGGTGTGTTCCCCTGTGTGCCTGTGGTTTGCGCATGGACAGTGTTGCCTGCACATGTCCCCTTGACTTACCTGTGTTGGGCATAGTGCTCTTCTGCAATGGTGTCCCAGTGCAGCTGGGCCTGCCGGGTCAGTCTGGGGTCCCTCCATCCTAGGGGGGGCTGCTCATCATCCACATCACCGGCGCCACTGGCGTCCCCATCGCTGTCCCCCTCTTGGACCTGTACGGCTATCCCATGGTCTTTGGCCATGTTGTGCAGGATGCAACAGGCCAGGAATATCCCACAGGCCTTTTGGGGGCTGTACTGTAGGGCTCTGCCGGAGGTGTCCAGGCATCGGAAGCATGCTTGAGCATCCCAAACACCCGCTTTATGATGTTACGTGGTTGCGGCATGTGCCTCATTGAAACCTAGCTGCGCTGGGGTCGGGCGCGCTGTATGGTGTGAGCAGCCAGGGACGGAGGTATCCGCAGTCACCTGTGTGGAGATAGTGGAGATCAGTGTCATGTCAGGTCCATATTGCCCATATCCTTGTGTGCCACTACCATGGCACCTGTGTCATTCCACCCTTGCACAGAGTTTGCATTCCATACATGTGTACTCACCCACTAGATGACCCGTGGGATGTTCCCACTCTCGAATCGATGGCACAGTGCAGACTGGTGCCATATGAAGGCATCATGTGCTCCGCCAGGGTGTGTGGCACAGACATTGATAATGCGCCCAGTGGCATCACACACCACCTGGCAGTTGACACTGGAAAAGCCCTTTCGTTTCCGATAAGCCTGGCCGTCGGGGCCAGGTGGCGTGCGAATGGCCACATGGGTGCAGTCTATGGCCCCTAGCACGCCAGGCATATGTGCTACCCTGTGGAACTCCTGCATGTTTGTTGTACGCTCTGCCGCGGTGCTGGGGAAATGGATGTACTCCGCAGCATGAGGCAGCAGTGGCTGAGGAATTGGGTGAGGATGCGCGACATGGCCGACTGTGTAATGCCTGTGGTGTCCCCTGTCAGCCTCTGGAAGGTGCCCATGGTGAGCAGGCACATGCAGGCTGTCACCTTGGTCTCCACGGACAGAGCATGACTCCGTCGTGAGGGTGCCTGCATCACATCACTGCACAGCTCGCAGAGCCGTCTCAGTATTGCCCTGTTCAGGTGGTACCGGGCCACAATCTCGACGTCTGTGTACAGCTCGAAGCTGATGCGGGCACGATACCGCCTGTCGGGGGCATACCACCGACGGGCCCCTCCGCGGCCACGTCCCCCTGCAGCATGGTGTCTCACCTCTCATTACAGCTTCCATGTGGAAGCTGACACTGTCCATCTCCCTGGCTTCTGCCCCCGGCTGTTGTTCCTGTGTTACCCCGCTGCCCCACTGCTGCTTCCACTGCACCGGGCACCCCCACTGGCCTCTCTGTCCTCCTGACCCACTGTCCCTCTGCCCTTCCAGCTCCTGCTCTCTCTCTCTCTCTCTGTCTCTCTCCCCCAGTTTGCGGCCTGCTAGAGTTCTTGCGCCGCTTCCTTGAGCCTTTTTATTTTGGCTCAAATCCGGTACTGCGCAACTTCCGGCTAAGCCACTCTTGCGCATTGCGCAAGTGTTCGGATATCGCATTGCGCACTTTATGCATGGACCCGCCCCCTTCATTTGCACATGCCTTCATTTCCATTGTGCTGTTGCTCAGCATGTTTTCGGTGACGCAACTGGCCCCTTCTGAATATTGCAGAATGGCGCATTTTTGGAGTTGCGCACACTCAACCCTGTTGTGCATGGCGCAACCCTTTTGAATATCTGGGCCAGAATGTTTATCATGGAATGTTTACCATGGAATACAGGGATTCAAAATTGCTCAGTTCCACTGGTAGAATGTTACTCTCCTAACATACTGTACACACAGACAACAAAGGCCTCTTCTAGAGCTAGAGACTCAATTATCTCACTGTCATGGCAAGCAGAAGAGATTTCCCTGATGAGCAAGTAAAGACAGAAGGATGATGTGTAACTGTTGGTAAAGAAATAGTTGTAATGAAAACTATAAACAATACTTAATGTTTCTAATTTGTTTATGTGTGTAAGGAGAGTGTGATGATCAGGGAAACAACATTTTATTCATTTGTTTTAGTTTTTAAGATAGTTTTATTTTTAGGGCCTAGTTGAAGGTTTTTGCAGTGTAAAGGTAGCAGCCATGTTTGTGATGGAAGATCAGTTCTGCTTGCAGGGGGACTGATGGAAGACAGTTCTGGTTGTAGGAGGACTGATTTGCTCATTGTGTGATGTGGTTTTGGACCAGGAAGACTGTGTATATAGAGATTTAATGTACAGTCAGCTGATATCTCTCGGCCAATGAGATTTCTAAATTTTGTTTTGCCATTTTATAAATGAAGATATATATTCTTATGTGTGTTTAATATTGTCAATGTCTTATTGAATGTTTTTCAGTAATGTCTGAATAAGCATTGATTCACTGCATGGAGGCAAGCCACACTTGTTTATTCACTGACATCAACATTTTCCATATGTACAGAGTCCTGAGAGTCACAGATCACCTCATGACCTCATTACCAATAATGTGTCATGAATTCTCAATCAGTGATAACCACTGCGCATGCATGTTCCCCATTAAGCCCCAAAACATTTGATAGCTTAGAATACACCTCATATATTTAATAAAACACATCTTCTTTTTACAAACTCATCAAAATCAATTACAACAGTAAACAGTGTCAGTACTGGCACATTAAAACAATAAACCAGAAACATCAAAATATGAAACACAGCTTCAATGATCATTGCTGTCTGTATGTAAACAAAAAAAAAAAAAAATACATATGATACCATTACATGACTGAATTTTTAATTTTAATAGGGAAAAACGTTTTGACACAAGTGACTATTTTCAAAGATGTCCAAGTGAAATTTGAATTTAACAAAAAATTGCACATAATATGATAATAATTTCTGTAGAAATATGCCATATCACCATAAAATGCTAAAGTGGTCTTTTTAAAGCATTTATGCATCTGTAGTGATCATATTTGGCCTTACCTGTTTTATTCTCATCAATCATTTCTCATTGATTTGTAATATTTCTTTTTTACAAGTTAACAATTAAGTAAAATTTTACTCAAAGATATCTACTCTTTTTGTTTCTGCATGTTTAAGAATTTGCAGCCAAATATTTTAATGGGCATGCATATACATAGCTTACAGAAAACACATACCTGTAACAAGTAGATCAAAAGCACCATTCAAAAGTACCTGCTGACTTAAATGATTTTGTCATCCAGTCATTCTGATATTTGCCTGTGTTCACTAGTTCTGAATCCTCTTATGTGTATAATTTTAATGTGTCATTTCCTTTACCACATAAGCCAAGACATTGGCACTATGATCATTGAATTATTTCAAACAGCAATGTCTTTCTTATGTCCTTAAGCAGTCAAATCAAAATTACCACATTCGTTTTCTACATTGACCAAACACCACCAACAGCTTAGTCTGATTCAGTTTCAGTTGGTTTGAATTTGTACCCTGCCACCTCTCACCCCAACAAGACTAAAACTAAGCAATACTGTCTAGTCCTCCTTTCCAGTCAACAAAAACTAAATAAATACATCAGACAACCAGTTCTAACTTACAGGACATCAACCTTTTCATTGAATTTTTGAAAGTCTGCATCTGTTCCAAAGACAGATTAAACACATCATCAACATTTTCCTGTGGCACAGCTTGATGCCCAGTATCGGGGATGTCTGCACATGAAAACGTACATCATGAACCAACAGGTTTTCTGTCTTTAGTTATTACAACCAAGTTCCCAACTTTGTCATCAAGTTTCAAAAGCCAAAACTTAAACTTAAGTTCTAGTGGTACATTTTGAATTATTACAAGAGTGGCACCCCTATGCTTAACTCTTTACAACTGTTACTTTGCAAGACATTGCATAAGTAGTTCTTCTCTCTGCATTATACACAGTTTAGTCTTACTCTGTTCATCTTTTAACATCATACCCAGATTACTCTTACTCTTCTCCAAGTAAATGTTTTCTGCAGTTCCTTTACAGTTTATACATTATTCTCCATTTAATCAAAATTTGTGTTCACTGATCTGGTCCAAGAATGTATTTGTTTTAATCTGCAGTCAAAGATGATATGGGTAAACATTTAAAAAATGCACATTCTGCATAATATTTGTTGAATCATTCATGTTACTTTCTGAAATATTTTTATTGCCACTTGAAATGTCAAGAGTGGGAAAAAATAACAACAAACAAATACAACATGATTAGTACAGGCAACAAATATAGAGGTGTTTCATTGCTGTATAATATTAGGGAGACAGTCAATTACCATGTTGATTCTTCACTGATAAAGCCATCATTTACTTTCCACATTTTAATAAATTATCACTGTTATGTACACAGTATGTTGATAAATTACATGTTGGCAAGTTGAGTTGTACCAAAATATGCCACTGTGTCATTCATTGTTATTTAATGATCGAAAATCATTCATGAAAATAAATTAAATTTGTTTACCAATACAAAACAGCAGACACACTATACAACATAGGTAGATGATTCATAAATACATTACATTTCATTACTCAGCATATATACAGATTTACACATTATTTTGCACCAAAATGTGTTTATAGTTTACCTTATAGAAAAATAAGTGTAAATGATATTATGAAAATAGTCATTTTACATAGGACAACTGTCACAGATATGTCATGCCTTTTGGTGGTATAGCTTATATTGACACACTGCAATATCCAGGATGAAATTAATTTTATGTTAGTAATAATCCACATTTTTTTTTAATATTGTATTTTCTAATTTTGTTTATACTCAAACTCCTTTAATTTTACATCTGAGCAGACAACATCCATAAGAAAGTTCAAAAGCAGCAACAGCTGCTCTAACACTCACCTAGGTGCCAAAATGCAAACATGAAGCACTATAGCAAAATAAAAAAAAGACTTGCTCGGCTCACCAGTGGCACAAAAAAGCAGCAGATTGGTTCCAATAAAAAAGTTGTTTTATTGTAGTGAAAATGGACAAAATGTAAATGGACTACGTAACATGGCATGTAAGTGAACCCCTAACCAAAAGTGGGTATGGTCAATGTTTCACGTCTCTCTGACGCTTTTTCCAGATGTGGTGGCTAGTTAATTACCACCACTATTTGTAATGCCCATGCTGCAGGAAACCATTGCCATTTAAAGGAGAAGAACCCACAAAATAATTTATAATTGGTCATTAATCAGCATCACACAATGCAAACAAGACATTGTTAGCCTGTTAAATTATAGCCATTAAAATACATACCTGACCCTCATGAAATATTTACTTTTTCAGTCGTAATTCCTGTTTCACCTTTAGTATGTAGGTAGGGCTTGAAAACAGAAACATCCCATTTGATTTCTTCTTCCCACTAGTGATGTTCTTTGCAAGTTCCTATAGGCAATACATAAATATCACATTTCAATATGTGTCCTACAATGTACTGTTAAATATAACTCTAAGGTATATATATCAAAGATACATATGTTACTATAATGTCCTTTATTATATTAACAAACATTAGTGTTGATCCCTGTTTTTGAGTTGTGGATTGTTGCTACTATGAAGTGTTGAAGTGTAAATTATAGTAATATCAAACTGAAAACAAGTATCTTGTAAATAATATGTTTTATTAATTTTTTGAAGTGAATGATGACAGACACCTACAGTATGTTAAAACATTTCAACATGAAATAAAATATTGAATAGTAATAAAAGTAAATTACATACTTATACTATGCAACTTGCCTTATCCATACTCCAGAAATAAAAATGCAAGTTATGACTACATTTGATAATCATTTTGGCTACATTTCTCAGCACTTCATCCAAGCATAATATGTATGTATCAGCTTCAAGCACTGTACTAAAATGCTATCTTTTAACTAATTTTTCATTGTTATTGTGCACCATTATGACCCACTAATATCATCTTTAAATTACATTTAATGGAGAGCCATACCCGATCAAAAAATATGTAGTGCTACATAAAATTAAGCATCAAAAAATACAAGCATTATTTGGAAATGACCTCTTAAATGAATATTGGAGACCATACTTTATCACCAGGTGTGTTCTGCCACTGCTTCTACTTTTAAGTATCTCTGAAATAGTTACAAACATGCTAACATGTGAAGAAGCCAGCAGAATAAGGCCATTTGGTCTATCTAGTCTGCTTGTACTGCAGGGCCCACAGCTAGAGCTACTGAACCCGCCCCAATGAAAAGGGTATAAACTACTTAGAAACCTGATTGGCTGAGGGCAGCAGAAACACATGCTAATATCACAGCATGACAGCACAAGCAAAATTCATGTGAACTCTTTACTCCCCCCCTCACACACACACTTATCCAAGAATCACTACACTCTTAACTGGGCTATAGTACCCACATAAAACATGGCTTCCCTGGCCTGTCCAAAAATAAACATAATCACTGAAATCTCTTTTGTTTGCCTGTGATCTCTCTTTATATTAAAATGAAGAAAAGCCCATAAATTCTCATCTGTATGTGTTACAGGCATAGTCTTCGAACAGCGCTGGCAGTGCTGCACACCACCACCTGCCCCCACACACTTCTTTTCTCTACTATGAGTATTTTTATTCTTACATTCACAACAGGCAACTATAGTGCTGCTTAACCCTGGACCCTCTGCTGCTGCCAAACATATTCTTTATTTAAACACCATATGAGATTGTCTGTCTGACTCCAGCTGCCACACTGTTGTGATACTCATAGAAACATAGAAACATAGAAAAACAATGGCAGAAGAGATCAAGGGCCCATCAAGTCTGCCCATGAGATGCACAGGACCTAGCCATTATCCTGGGAGGCTACCCCTTCCCAAAATTACTATATACTTGCTTTAGTGTCTCAGAGTGGTTCTCTAGCTTTGTCTCACCTCATACTAAGACAGTTAGAAGGGAAAATCAAATCACACCTCTGGACCGTGCAACACTGAAGCTAAGAACCAAATTAAATATCCTACAACAAGAGGTATGGTTACTTACAGATGAGTGCTGCATAAATTGTCAAAAAGAATCAGACCATAAAAGAAAAACTAGTAAGCCAGAAAAGATCCAAGATAGTAGTTCAATAAACCAAAGGAGGGAGCCTCAAAATAAAATTTATGAAAACCATGTAAGACGAGATACATCTTCCACTAGAGAATTAGCATACAACAAATCTCAAGATTTTGAGGAGAGGAGAGGAATGTAAAAAACTGGGAAAATAAAAACAACTCAATTTTAAGATTTGGGAGTCCCAACAATTGGTTGATAGATAGCAGTAGTAATCTTGAACAACAACATCATAATGTTATTTAACAACTTAAAAATTGAGATAAATATAGAAAATATAAAAGGGATCAGAAAAGTGACTGAACAATGTGGCCTAGTAATAGATTTATAAATGGGTTCACCAAAAGTGGCCAACTTTGTAGCAATTAGTGCAATGAACTATAAAAACCAGGGTGTTTTTGTCTACTTTCCAAGCAAAACATATTTCAATATAATTATGGACATCAAAAGAAAGGAGGATCTCAATCCAATCCATCTCATTCTCTTTGAAATGACCATTTTGCAAGATGAAAACAAATATAATTTAACAGGAGCCCTATTTAATTAAAAAAACAGACATTTTACAGATACCTATAATTAAAGGAGATTTGCCAGATGTAGAAAGATGCTTTGATAGCAGCCAAATAAGCATCTTAGTAAAAGGGAGGGAAATAGTCAACAATATCATGATCAAAGTAGATCTCTTGGACAGAATGGTGTTGCATCTGATAGAAGCAAGTCCAGTATACTGGATTTGCCCTTGTATCCAAATGACCAAAAAGAGCAGGGAAAGTGACAACATCTCTATAATTAACACAAACTAGTACATGAAACTGGATGGATATGAAATATGACTAAATAATACATCAGATTCTTCTGGAATCAGCTGAGAGTTTCCAAGTAAAGAACCTGATAGTGAAATACCAAACAATTCATTAACTTTTTTTTCTTGGAGTATAGCAGGCATTGAACACAAAATAGCAGACACAGACTGGAAACATTTTATAACTAAAGGTGAAGTATTCTGTCTGCAAGAAACTTGGCATTGAACTGAAGCAGTTGTTTTATTGAGTGGGTATGAATTTCAAAAACACCTAGGAATTAAGACAAGTAAATCTGGAAGAAACCCAGGAGGATTAGTCTCCTATTTTAAGGTGTGCTCTTTTATCAAAGTTACCAAACAGCATTTTTTAATTTTTTTTTATTTTAAATTTGTTAACTGGGTAAGGACACTGGGTGAAGCCCTTTTTCAGGTCCGACCCGAAAGACAGATCAACAGTAACATACAACAAAAGAAAAAAACACAATAAACTAACATTTACATACATCAATGGATAACAAATAACTTTTAAATTTAACCTTAAATATCATAACTGAAGAAATACATATAAGACAGAAAGGTAGATCATTCCATGAACTAATAGCTAACGACAAGAAAGATCGAGAGCCAGATTTTCCCCTATTACTGTAGCCCTCAGAACAATTCTAAGATTTGAACGTAAATTAACCTGAGAATCTCTGATTATTACCGGATCAGACAAAGGAAAAGAATTCCTAGCATAGATAGCATGATGTACCAAGTTACCAAGGCCCAGATATTCAAAAGGGTTGCGCCATGCGCAACAGGGTTGTGCCATGTGCAAGTCCAAAATGCGCCATTCTGCGATATTCAGCAGGAGGCAGTTACGCCACTGGCACCAGGTTGCGCAAGAGAGCAATGCAAATGAATGCATGCTCAACAGGAGGGGGAGGATCCATGCATAACCTGCGCAACCCGATATTCAGTCGGGTTGCGCAGAGTTGTGCATGCACAACCCCCAACCTGCACCCGCACAAGCTTGAGCCAAAAAAAAAGGCTTAAGTCGAGGGCCACCCACAGGTGAGCTGCTGCATTGCAGGGCGCAACACAGCAGCTGCCACCCCTGGCTGGCCCCCAACTCGCTCCCTGTGCCCCCCCACCAGCCCGATCGCGGGCAGTACAGGTACATGTCCCCCACACCTCCCCACAGCCCGATCAGCAGGCAGTACAGGTACATGTCCCCCACATCTCCAACAGCCCGATCGTAGGCAGAACCTGTATAAACCCCCAGTGCCCGATCGCGGGCAGAATGTAACCCTCCCCCAACCCGAATAACTCCCTGGTGGTCCAGTGGACCATAAAGCCACGATCGCCCGGGCAGAATGTAACCTCCCCCCAACCTGAATAACTCCTGGTGGTCAGTGGACCGTAAAGCCGGTTGTGGGCGAATGTCACAGCAGAACCCCTAAATCTCCCCTGGTGTCTAGATGTACCACCCACCCACGAAGCCCCTCCACCGCTCCCCCGCAGCGGCGGGCGACATCCACCGCCTGCCGCCCGCGCCCGCCGACTGACTGTCGGTAGGGCTGCGCCCATTGGTGAAGACCGGCAGATGGGCCCTCTGTTTACCCTCCATCAAAAGATGACACCTCAGAAGTGTTGCAGTCCAGCACCCCAGTGAGCCTGCATGACAATGTCAATACTGGAATTTTACCCCAGGTTCCTGATACATGGCTAGAACCCACAGCCTTCCGATCATCTGGCCTCAGAAGCAAGTTTGCAACCCTGAGACAGGAGAAGACATGGAGGGACATATAACACCCCCACAAAACACCTAACATTTTCACCCCACACACTGCATGGCTTCAGCAGAGGTGGGAGTGTCTTCTTCCACCCAACATGGTTATAGAGCAATTCTTAAAGTGGCAATACCCAGAAACTATATCTCAAAGTAGAAATGAAGAGGAACCATCCCTCTATATAGTACAGTTTTGGTTACCTTAGTGAAATAAGTTGCCCCCAAAATGTGTGATGGAAATTATAATATTAATTATCTCCAGATACTGTACTCAAGTCCCTTAACACCTATTAAAGTGCAAGAAGACATCCAAAAAACAAGTGTCAAAGCACATGTGCCAAAATTCATCTAAAATAAATAAAATATTTGGGTTTTCCCATTGGCACAGCATACTGCTCGCAACACTGATGACCCACATTCCGCAATGAGTGCAGGGCATCGGGGGATGGCTGAGGGGAGGATCAAGCATCCCAGAGGACACTCTTCTTCTCCAGAGAGGGAGGGAGGACAACCAGCTGCACTGTGGTACTACTACCTGGGTGACCACAGGTTGCGGTGCAACTGACGTGGCACATGGGTGGGAGGTTATTAACAGGTGCTGCACCGTGCATATTTTTATGCACATGTGCTTAGTGGACTCTCATGTTGGCATCCTGGGGAATGGAAGAGAAATGAGGAAAACACCCCGAGCGGCTTGATGAAGTCAACCTACTTGCAGGCCCTGCACCTAGCTACTTGGGCACTACCTCCTAATCTGGATTCATGTGCAGCAAAGGTATGAAAGGCTCCACCACCCCCACCAGAGGGGGAGGCTCTGGAGCAACATGGTAGGCAAGGCACAGTAAGTCCCGTGGGAGGCCAGTGTGATGGAGATGGGGTAAGGCTGAACAGATGGGGTCTACCAGAGAAAAGGGGGCAAAAAAATATTTAAAGCACACAAAAAACAGAAACAGATTCAAGTCCTCCTACTGTATGTATATATACTGTATATATATATATATATATATATATATATATATATATATATATGATGTTGGGGTAAGCTATTTACAGTATATATGTCCTTTTGAGATAGACATAGAACTTAATATATTTTTGGCCACTTCATTTTGCACTGCTGTGCACTATCTTTAATTCATGCCAGCTTACTTTCATGCCTTTTAGAATTCTGATAGTAGTTTCAATCAACTACTTTCATGCTGTTAAATAGTGCTTTGTACAGCTGCTCAGTTTTGTTAATGGGTTACAGGTTGTATCTAAGCATAACTAGCAAACAGAAAAGCAGACATAAGTGAATCACAAGTGGATTAGAAAATAGTTTCTTCTGAATTGAATACTGCTGATTTCACTGAATGTGCTAGTGTGGAGTGTCAGGTTGCCTTTGCTGTGGTCGGAGAATCATTATCTGCTCCTCTCTACCTGGTAAAAACAGCCACTCTTCACAATATACCACCTATAGTGCAAGTGTATGTTTTCAGCTAGGGAACAACACATGAGAAAGCAGAGTGATTTCTGCAGTCAGGTTTTAATCATACTAAATACCAGCAGACTAACGAGAGTAAAGTTAAAAAAATTAAAGCTGAGTATCTCTTTTAGTTGTGACTAACTCCATATCCCACACAACCATCTCCCCAACTGCTCAAAAAGTTCAGAGAATGACTTCCTCTCCTCCCAGAAGACATGGAGAAACAAAAAAATTGTAAGGGGATGGACCCTTCGCTCTGAAGGAACCATTGTGAACACCAGGGTGGTGCATAATGTAGCTTTAGGAATTGTAAAAGCACAGTACCCACACCAACTGCTCAAAAATGGTGATAGTTTACCTGTAACAACTAGTTAGGCATGGATATTCCTTAATCAATTGAGGTTTCACATACAAAAGGGCACAAAAGCTATAAGGAAAATACCCAACTGATTTCACTGCAAAAAAATCTGGTGCCCACTTGCACATCAGTGATGTAACCTCAAAAGAACTTATGTCAAAAGAACTAGTGATAAATCTTGATGGGACTGGTTTGCAAATGATGCCATGCTCTGAAATGGGCTATGGATACTACTATATTTAGACAGACTGAGGTGGGTGGTCTCAGAAGCAAGAGACAAGTGTCCATTCTATTAGCTTGTACACCTGCTGGCAACTTTCTCCCACCTCAAGTGATCTATAAGGGCAAGGCAGACACATGCCACCCCACTATAAATTTTCAGGCAAGTGTGACATCACACAATCACCTAACAACTGGGCAGATGAGACCACATAATCACTTTCATTGGTCGCTTACATTAATAGTATCTGACTGGGGCTAGGATTATCTTTTGAGCTGAAAATCATAGCTTTGTTCTGAGCTCATACCACCTGAGATATTTTAGCCAATCTCGAATCTTGCAGAATTATACAGATTTTTGTACCAGCATTCTGCACTGACGTTCTTTAACTGCTAGGCATTTTAGTAAACAAGTTGTTTAAGGATGTGCTTAAACAACATTTCACTTTGTGGTTTGCTAGCATTATAAAATGCCAGCTTGAGCAGTGAAACAACACAGCTGAGGTTAAGTCTGATTTTAAAATGACCCACTTTACGGAAAAGCACACCCAGTGGTTGATAGCTAGCTACACAGAGCTGACTACATGCCATGAGGATGTCATTCAGGGGTTTGCAGCAGCCAGCATTTCAGAAGCTCATGAAAACTGCCTATCAACAGCACTGGCATTGACAGCAACAGCAGAAGGTGGGTTGCTCAGATTATGGGATTGCATTAACACAGTACTTCAGTTTCACACAGCAAGGACTCTCAGAGTAGTAGTTCTAAATGCCCTTGTTTGCTTGTTTGCTTTTTAGATTATGCTCCACTGCTGGTAGATGATAGGTGATTGGAGCAAGGACAGCTTCTAAAAGCAAGTGACATCAGTTTTAACAGTGTGTGTCTTGTGTGACTGCTTTACAAACCCTTCTTCACAATCAAATAAAGTTTGTGATTGCACATCATTGAATATTGTATCTGATCTGTCTCAGAAAGAAATCCACCTGCAAAACATTTTCACTATCACTATATATTCACACTCATAATACAGCTTTGAACACAGTGAAAATAAAATGACTTTAAATAATTCCTGTTTTACAGTAAATCACATAAGACATCTTAAAGATGTTGGGCAATATGCACAAAGCGGGTGGAGGTACATGGAAAAAGCATGTACCCCGCCCGTGTAGCTGTGCACCCACTGAAAGGTATGCACATGCCAGTATTCACAACTGGCACCCACCTGTCTGCAGCCCCACTCCCCCCTGGTGTGGAGGACAATGCAGGGAAGCAGGGGAAAGAGTCATGGGCCTGGGCGGGCATCCAATCAGATGCCCATCATGGGTCCTGGAGTGGATCCCTTGTGCCTGTAGGTGCGGGTCTGGGTTGTGCATTACCCCTGTGGGCACCCAGACCCATGCAACCACACTACAGTGACAGGCCAGCCCAGGAGACTGACCCCACCACCCCCAGCACAGTGCAGTCCTGTTCCTGGAGACTGTCGGTGGACCTCCCACCCCCAAGTGAACTCTGCAGCTAATGGAGATTCCTGACTAAGGAGGCCCTCACCTCAAGGTGGGAGGAGGAGGAGAGCAATAACCGCTGAAAGGCACTCACCTGGGCCAGTCTGATGATGCAGCGGTAGGGTATCCACTCATAACACTGACGACTCAGGTTCAGAAACAGACCCGAGGACTTGGAGGGCCAGCCGAGGGGTGGAGGAGGATTAGGACTGAGCATCCAATGGGCTGCTCTCCTCCTCCAGGGGGCTATGTGGGTGAATGTCTGGAGTTAAACTGACCTCTGGCAGTGGCCAGAGGGAGCAACCACTGATGCCTGAATAAAAGGGAGGCATCCTGTGAGTTGGCTCTTTGTGCCATTATGCCAATGCATGCCATGCCTCCCATGGGATATGTACATTTAGAAAAATTACTGGCTTCCTCAATGATGCCCCATTTGATCGCTCCCCTACCCACGATGGCACTTGGTCACTGACCTGAGCAGAGTGTTCCATCAGGCTTGGCTGGATCCCATAGCCCTGTCCCTGACGGGCAAGCCAGGGAAGACTTCCCAGTAACAGGAGTTTGCTTAGCATCTCCCTTTCTTGTCCATTGGGGGAATGCCAGCTCAGCAGCCCCACCTTGGGGGCAGGCATGGGAGGACTGATGCCAAGGTAAGTCCCTGGGGTGAGGCCAGGAGCAGGGGATGAACAATGGGAGTCCAGTGACACAAAAAAAAGAAAAGCATTCACCTGACATCCATGAGGGAGACATAGAGAGGAAGCCAAATGTTTGAGGGGAAGGAAGGGAAGGGAAGGAAGGAAGGGAAGGAAGGAAGGAAGGAAAGGAAAGGAAAGGAAAGGAAAGGAAAGGAAAGGAAAAGACTTGGAGACCAGATGATTATAAGTCAGCTGTAGGTAGAATAGCTTTCAAAGCTGCTGCCAATGTGGTCTGCACAGCTAAAGGAGCCCCTTTGGACATAAAGGCCCCAGTCTCCAACAGCTGAAGTCTTAAATGTTATGTCAAGAGGTGCCACTGAGTCAATCTGCATGGCTAAAGCTTCCCCTGGAGAGTACGACATTCTCACCTGAAGGGCAGAAAAAGAAGGACCACGCACAGTTGAGGGACCCACCCTCAAGATAGAATTTCAAGGGGCAGAGCAAGACCTTTGGCTTACAGGGCAGCCCTGAAAGCCATGCTATGGCTATGACTTGCATGTATCTGATTGCAGGAAAGTGGGAAGCCATGGTGAAGCCTGACAGACATGAGCATATGAAAGAAAAGAAATATAGGTAACATAGAAACAAAGAAACATAGAAACATAGACTTTGACAGCAGATAAGGATCACTTGGCCCACCCAGTCTGCCCATTTCCCTACCTATTGGATAAGCTGCAGATTTTAGTTATCCAACAGCCTACTTCCTGCCACCCCGCCCCCACTATAATTGCCTTATGTCTGTCCCATGCATGTTTGAATTCCTCCACTGTTTTAGACCCAACAGCCTCTCTAGGAAGGCGGTTCCATGGAGTCCACCACTCTCTCCATGAAAAAATATTTCCCTCACACTACCCCTGAACCATTCCCCCTCTTTCTTTAAATTGTGCCCCCTTGTTCTTACACATCTCTTTTTCTGAAAGATGCTACCCTCCTGGACTTTGTTGATTCCCTTGAGGTACTTGAACATTTCTATCATGTTCCCCCGTCCATCCTTTCATCAAGGTTATACATATTAAGCTCTCTTAGTCTCTCTTCATATGGTTTCTGATGCAGACTCTGCACCATTTTAGTTGCCCTCCTCTGGATTTCTTCCATCCTGCCTATATCTTTATGTAGATGAGGTCACCAAAACTGCATGCAGTACTCCAGATGGGGTCTCACCAACTGTCTGTACAGAGGGATAACCACTTCCCTTTTTCCACTTGTGATGCCCCTTCCTATGCATCCCAGTATCCCCCTGGCTCTCCTTACTGACTTCTCACATTGCTTACCCACCTTTAGATCATCTGATATGACTACCCATAGGTCCCTTTCCATTTTGGTTGTTGTTAGTACCTCTCCTGCTATTGTGTACTCTTCTCCTGGGTTTTTGTTTCCCAGGTGCATTACTTTGCACTTCTTTGCATTGAATCTAAGTTACCATATGTCTAACCATTCCTCCAACCTTGCCAAGTCCCTTCTCATCCTTTCTACCCCCCTTGTGTATCAACTCTGTTACAGATCTTTGTGTTATCTGCAAAGAGGCATACCTTTCCCTCCAGACCCTCTGCAATGTCACCTATAAAGATGTTAAAGAGGACTGGACCTAGTACTGAGCCCTGAGATACTCCACTAGTGACCCCCCCTTCTTTGGAATGTGTTCCATTTACTATTTCCTTCTGTGTCCTGTTGTACAGCCAGTTTGCTACCCAGGCTACCACCCTGGGACCCACTCCCAGGCTGGCTAACTTGATTATCAATCTTTTGTGTGGGATTGTGCCAAATGCCTTGCTAAAGTCTAGGTAGTTCATATCCACAGCCCCTCCCTGGTCTATTACTTTGGTCACCCAGTCAAAGAAATCTATTAGATTCATCTGACATGACCTTCCTGCTGTAAATCCATGCTGCTTTTGGTCCTGTGCCCCACTGGCATCTAGGTGCTCAACAATTCTTTCTTTCAGAAGTGATTCCATCATTTTCCCTACCAGCGAGGTCAAACTTACAGGTCTGTAGTTTTCTGCTTCTGCCTTGCTCCCACTTTTGTGAAGGCGAATCACATCTGCCCTCCTCCAGTCCTCAAGTACCACCCCATTCTCCCATGATTTGTTAAAAAGTGTGGTCAGTGGTGTCACTAGGTCCTCTGTTGGTTCTTTTAGGATTCTGGGGTGAATCCTGTCAGGCCCCATTGCTTTGTCCACCTTGAGTTTTAGGAGTTCTTTCAGGACTCTTTCTTCTGTAAATTGACTGGTGTCAACCCCCCCTACCCAGAGTGCTTCTATTGTCTGGTTTAGGTAACTCCTCCTCATCTTCTTTTGTGAATACTGAGCAAAAGTATTCATTCAGTAACTCTGCCTTTTCACTGTCTCCCTCTGCCTACCTCCCCTCTCCCTTATTAATCTTTACTATTCCTCCCTTAACCTTTCCATGCTCCCTAATGTACCTACCTGTCTCTCTGAATGGCTGCTTTTTATCTGACTGCAGAAGTAGTGGAATGCCATGGCGAGTCCCAATGGCCATGAGCACATGGAAGAAATGTAGGTAAAGCTTAAAGCCGCTTTTACCTGAATGCAGGACTAGTGAACCGTGGTGAAGCCTGATGGCCATGTTGATTGAGACATCAAATGACGACTAGGACAGTGAAGGAGGCTGAATGATACAAGCTTAGACTGAATTATGAATGTATGCCAACCAGTTCCATAAGGGAGGTTAGTGGTAATTGCTGATGCATTGCACATCAGGTAGAATGAGGCAGTATAAATAAATTAAACTGTTGGAGAAGCAGGAGTATATGGGAACTGAAAACTAGGGAGCAGAAGCCGATGAGTGAACAACAACAGAACACACACACAGGGGAGTGACTGACTAGCTAGGAGACAGGTGTAAACAGTTACGGATTGTAGTAGGAACTGAGAGATTGCTAAAAGTATTTAAAAAAACAGCAGAATGGAGCCTGAATAGCACAAGGCAAAAGCAAATGATGCAGGCAGGATGCTGGGAAAATGAGAAAGTTGAAAAAGAAACAAAATGGAAAGAAACACAAAGTACATGAGAACAGGAGTACAACAGGAATAGGAGATGACAGAGAGAGGCACAAACTGCAGCCAGGAAGGTAGAAGTAAAATACTGACCTAGAATGCTGGAAAGACAAAAATGGAGCAGAAAGTCCAGCACAAACCAAGCAGAAGTCCAAAATAACAAAGGAAAAATTGGAAGACAAACACAAGGAGAAAAAGGATGGGGGCAGAGACCCAGCAGAGCCTCCAACTGCAGCAAAGAAACAGTGCTTCTGAGTGAGACTGGAAGGAGCTGATTTAAATAGCTCAGGCAAAGGGCATGACTAGTTGCTCCCACCCATTAAACTGAAGGCATAGCCTTTCAATAGCTTAGATTGCCTCCAGATGAAGTTCTGGGTGGCATTACATGCACTGTATCACTTTTAGTTTATAGTACTGTTCATTCAAATTTTGTTCAGGATGTTATTTATCCTCTTGAATACTCCTTCCTAGAGCAGTCAATACTGTATATCAGCGCTATTTGTTGTCTGTTCCATTCCATGATAAATTTGTTCCAAGTGAGTTGCAGAGAATTGTCCCTCCCCACTATCATCAAGGGGATACTGACCTTCCCTGGTGACAAAAACTGGGAAGATTGGGCTATTGATCACTGGACCCACACATGGATGGGCTAGTGACTAGCCACAGGTGTAGGTGGGGTCAAGCATGTTTTATAAGGTCCAGACAGAGGAAGGTCATCCTCTTTCTGACTGAACACTCACAAGGATCAGCAAACCCTCGCACCCACCTTGCAACTGAATAGGCTGATTATGCAATAATTTGTAGCAGACTATAAGTTAGAATGCAGAAAGTGGATGATTCAGGCCAGTTAATGATCAATGAATGTGGAAAGTTATGAAAGGGGATGGCTATGTGTGGTGCACTCAACACATGATTATTATTGAATTGGCAATATGGGTCAGAACAGTGGACTGTTGGTGATCAGCAGGGTGGATGAGGCCCCACTCAGGCAGCATTCCTCAGTTATGGCCAAGTGAGTCCAGAATCCATCATAAGTGAAACCTGTCATGGAGCGAGCAGGCCCAGTGGGGGTTTGATAGTTGCCATTGGCCATGGATTTCTGCAGAGAGTGCAGTAATACTGGTTTGTCTGTTGTGAAGGCCTGAATCTGTCTGCTGCCTCAGGCTGAAGAATTTGAATTTATGGTGCATTTCGTTTGAATGTATAATATATTTGTGGTATTGTAAAGAAAGTATGTTTTTTGTCGTTGAGTAAACATCAGCCTTTTCCCTCCATATGGCGGTCCATGTTTTTTTTTAATAGGTTGGATTGGGGAGGTGGTTTTATCTGGGCAAGAGATTTCCAGCAGATCAGTAACAGAGTAAGAACTTGAAATTTGATCTGTGGGAGTTAGGAATGCTTTTGGATCACCCGCATATTTGCCTGCTTAGTTTAGGTCATTACCTTCAATTTTGCTTTGGGTGTTTACTTTAAGTTTTTGTTTTTGTCCTGATCGCTTAAGTAAGTTTATAATTGCTGTGAAAAAATATTGCTTATCCATTTTAGGATTGTTCAGTTTGATTGATCTGTAGTTTTATTTAATCTGGTAGAGGAATCAAAATTATGTTCTTTACTCAGTTTAAGATTTTTAGTTCAGTTTTCATTTATAATGTTATCTTTTTTTTCTTTCAATTTGGAAGAGCTCAATAAAGTCGAAAAGAATTGTCATAACTGAAATTCATTATACAGGTCCTAATTTTCAATAAAAAATTGTATTACACCACATAATACAGGCTGGTATAAGACTGTTAGAAAATCTTTGTAGGATGTTTAAATGAGTAAATCTACAGAAATACCAGGAGAAAATGTATTGACACCTTAGTTTTATATTTATTTATTTGAAAGTTGGTAAGGCTTGTTTCCAAGTGCAACCCCTGGGAGGGGAACAGGAGAACCAGACATACAATACATGAAACAAGTCAATAGATCAACATTTGATAAATAACCTGGTATCAAATGAATAGATACAAAAATAAAATTGTTACAGAAAAAAATAAAGTGTGGTCTCTGCTCAAATATAAGATACCAAATTAAGGGCAAAGTATAATGGTAATATACAGCCTGCAGTTACTAAAAAGACAATAGGTGAGAGACCTGTAGTTGAGCATATGCCTAACCTCATGGTAGAGGGAAAAGCAGTGGTGAGGAGGAAGTGCAACCAGTAAGCAAGTAGTGGAGACTCAGCCAGCGGCCCAGCCAAGGACATTAGAGGCAAGGCAGGGGAGGTAACAGAAGAAAGGTTAACAGGAGCAGGTGGGGTGGGGTTACAGATTCAACTGGTGCCTGAAGGAGACACAGGAGGAGGTGAGGTAAAGGGAGGAGGGGAGTTTGTTCCAGAGCAAGGGAAGTCATTAAGAGAAGGCATACTGCCCAGCAGAGGAGTACAGATGAGGAGTGGAGAAAGCATGAGATGGAAAAGCAGGGAGGATTTGGGAGAGGAGAGGTAGAAGGGAAGGGAACCAAGTCATTATTTTGATATGACAGAGGTACTATGAGCCTGGCAACATGATGACAGAGGGAGGATGGAAAGGGAGTAGAAGAAGCAGCAGTGAGTACTTGGGGAGGAGTTTGTAGCAAAGTGGCAAACATAGTTACAAAGGGTGTCCAGTCTGGCAAAGGAAGTGGGGAGCAGTGCCATAGACAACATCTGTGTAGTCAAAGACAGGGACCACCATTTTGTAACAAGCTCTCTCAGGACCTGCAGAAATAGGCAATCTTTGTTGTGGTACAGGGCATCAAGATGGGACAGAATTTAGCACTGATGGCATCAATGTAGGCCGAGATCAAGCTTACTGTGAAGCCATACACTGAGAGTACTTAAAGGGTCTGCACAGCCACAAGGGGGGTGCCATCCAGTGTGGTGAAATCTGGTGGTGGTGGGGGGCATCGGTCTGGCCAGTTTCTGACTGATTCCAAAGGTTATGAACATTGTTTTTTTAGTGTTAACCCAGAGCTGGTTTAATTGAAACCAGTGCAGAATGTTGTTGACATTCTGCTGGAGCAGATCTTCAACAGCTGTAGTAGAGGAACTAAAGGTGAAGATGAAAGAGTGTATTTTTGTTTATAACACCATAACTGTATTTATTGAGGTCCCAGGTTGCATTTGAAAAAAGGGCCTTGGCACATATTGCTTACCTGGTAAACAAAAGTTTAAATAAAATAAATAAATGACTATTATCAGTATACATGTGAATATGTGAGTTGGCACAAGTAGAGGGGAGGTCATTCAAGAAAATGAAGAAGCAGATGGGACCCAGGATGGAACCCTGTGGACCCCAGCCTGGAAGGGTAGTGGAAATGACAGGGTACCTCCTATTTGTACTGATTGTTGATGGCCTATGAGATAGGAACAGAACCAATCAACAGCAGATGCTGAAAGGCTACGCTTGTCCTGGAGGAGTAGATGGGACACCGAATTAAAGGCTCTGACCAGATCAATAAAACTGGCAGCTATAATGTTCCCCTGATGCATCTCAGAGAAGATGGAATCAGTGGCATGCAGCAGGCAAGAGACAGTGGAATGGTGCTTCCAGAAGCCAGACTGGAAGGGGGAGAGAAGGTTGGAGGATGAGAAGTAGTACAGCAGTCTGGAAAGGACCAGTTCTCCTACAGTTCTCAGAGGAAGGAGATGAGGGAGATTGTCTGGAAGTTGCCAGGGGAGAAGGAAGTGGAATAACGTTGGCCATTTTCCAGGACTGAGGAACAGCACAGAGGAGAAGGAAAGGTTGAGCAGGTGAGGAAGGGGAGTTGCAGTGGCAGGAGCTGAGAGGTAGAGGCTTGGGATCTAGTCCATCAGAGTTGGATTTAGATGGGTTGAAAAGGGTTGAGGGCAAGCTGGGTTTCCTGGGAGGGGCAGGGGATCAGAAACCAAGGAGGGGTGGAAGGAAATCTAAGAATCTAAACTAGAGACAGAATATTAATTATACTGGGGAGTCACATGATGTCGGCATTGAGCTAGATGTTTAGATTCAGAGCTCTGCTCGGTTCGATTAACAATATTCTTTTTACCTTGGTAAAATCTACAAGGAGGTGCTTCTCACTTACTGATAGATACCAAGATTAGTGAAAATCACCATGGAAGAAGCTACAATGGAAATGGGCAGTCCTGAGTTGCAAACCCCCTCGATGTTTTCAGACGACGAAGATGACCAGGGGCTTACCTTGGAGGCCTAACGTCCACGCCGCAGCATATCCCTGGCTCTATCAGAGTACTCCATCCTGGAAGACTTGTCACCAGCTCAAATTTATATGGACCTGGCTGCAATAAAGAAAGCCATTATCTACTTAGTGGATGAAATTGAAGAAATCAAACCCACTCAAAAGGAACTATCTACTCGAGTCTCCAATGCTGAAGCAAGACTTTCCTCTCTGCAGGATCACCACAATAAAATTTATCCTGAAGTATTGCACATCAAGCGTACCCTCTCTACCCTGGAAAACAAACTGGATGACTTAGAGGGGAGGAACAGGAGAAACAATTTGGTGCTATTAGGTCTGCCTGTGGGTGAGGAGGGGCTGAACCTGCTGGATTTTATACAAAAATTCTGCCAAAAGGTGGTGATCCCTTCCCCAAATGGCCCCAGTTACATTATTAAGAGAGTCCATCAGGCCTTGAGGGCTAAACCACCTCTCAGGGTCCCTCCATAACTAATTATTTTCAAGTTGTTCAACTTCTTGGATCGGGACCATACTTTGAAAAAGGGGAGAGGATTGAAGACAATTCAGTGGGCTGGTCGCAAGCTTCATATTGTTCCAGAATTAATGCTGAACATTTGGCAGGCCAGAGCAGCATACCATCCATTGTTAAACAAATGATAGTGTACAGTGGAATGTGGTTGTGTATGGAGATCCATACACCGAAAAAAGTTGTTCTGCTGCAGTAGTGATGTCCTCACTAATGCAGGACGACGCTTTATTCTGTGTTAGTGAGGTCGTCATAATACAAGAGACTCCAGCAGCAGTTGTGATTTGTCCCTTGAGCTGCTGTGTGAGAGTCGCGTGGGTGTGCTGGGCAGCAGCAGTTAATAAATGGCAGTCAGCAGAGCTGATATAGAACAATATATGGTAACCATGCACTACTCGGCTATTCTTCCACCTTGTGGATATAATACCGACTTAGGGACCTCTCGAGCTTTGCTCTTGAGGTCATCAGTCAGCATTGTATCCACTCAGTAGAAGAATAGCCCTGTAGTGTATGGTTACCCATACACTATCCTATATATGGGCAGCTCATATTAAACATCGGCTGCTCTGCCCTGCCAGTCTGGAGGTAACCACAGCTAATGATTGCCATCATTATGAACTGGCAGAGCAAGCTGTTAAGAAATTTTCAAGGCTCTTCCCAGACTGTTCTTGGAACACTGCTGGATGATCTGATCCTTTCCAATATGTAAGTGCACTCTGTAAATTTTCTGCTTAATGGGGGAAGATGTCATTCAACAAAGATCTGCCTGGGCTGCCTGTGTGGAATAACAGTTTAGTTCTTGTGCCTGTTCAGTTTACAATTTGATGGTTTTATGTAGGCTAAGACTTTGGATGCTGCTCATTTATTTGAATATGGTGTATCTGGGGATTTTTATTGCTATTTGTCACACATGCTTCAGCCCAGTTGTTTTTTGATGGTTCTCCTGGGTCAATTATCTGAAAATTGAGTTATATCCAACTGTGGAATTTTTTGTATTTGCTACGACTTCATTTTGCTCTAAGCGGTGTGCCTCCTCCAAGTTGTCACTTCCCTATTGGCTTCTTTCAAGCTCCTTCTTTACCAACAAGCCAACAATTTAGAGAATTGTAAAGCCCACTATTATCTTCTGTGGTCAGTGTCCAGATGATGCTGTTTTCTAAAGCCATTAAACAGCGTTCTTCTTTCAGAGAAATCTGGTACTTTCAGGATCTACATGGAATCATGGTGTAGCAAGGATTTGCCATGCAAGACAGAAACAATGTTTAGTCATTTCCAGACTGTTTGCATCTTTTGAATATAATTTAGCTGCTGGGGACATGAGTTCTAAAAGGAACTTTATGATGGCCTCCCTTTCTCCTTTATGTAATTCCCAGCTATTTTAGCTCACAGTTATCTGCCGGCAGAGAGGCAGCACTGGATGGTCAGTTAATTAACTGTGGCATAATTGTTTGTGTCTTTATAAGTGCTTTTTTCAATCTAAGTCATTATAAAGGAGAGGCATAATTGGCTTACATTATTTTAAAGCTGCCGCAGTTGTTCCTTTATTTGAGAAATCTGATGGACATACCTCCTCAGACTCTTCCTACTCTTTTTTAGATAACAAGCTTTCTTTCTACTACATTTCTTTTATTGTATACCATTGTTTTTTGTTTGTTTGTTTTGTATATTCTCTGTATGCACTGGGGACCAGGACATCTCTCAGGAGTGCCCACACAACCATTACCTCTACTCCTAGCCTGAAACCACTTTTTTTCCCTAAGATACACATTGCACCCCCTACCGGCACCCACAGATCTTTCCAGCCCTCTTGGATCACCCCTCCAGGGAGGGCCTTCTCACCTACTTGGTGGACTGTCTGAGATTAGAGGGATGGTCCTGGTCCAGGTCAAGGAGCTCAGGAGAGCCAGGGGAAGGCTGGTCCAGTTTTGGGATGTGGGTGTGGGCTCCTGGGGCCTCCGTCGCTTCCCCAAATCCACTAGGGATTTTTCTGGATGTTTCCCCCATGGAACACAGCATGCAGTGACTCCTGCATGACTTCCACTACTCCTCTGCCACTGGAGTCTGCCATTGTCCCACCCCAATGTCCTTGCTCACTGTGCTTCCTCCAGTCTCCACTAGATGCCATGGAGGGAACTCCCCACAACACACTGTGAGAAATGAGAGCAGTCTTCCAGATGCTCAATCATCTCTCTCCCCTGCCGACCCCTAAAAGTCCAGGTCTGTTCCAAAACCTGGGTCGCTGATGTGGCTTGAGGTGTGGCGTCCAGCTCCTCAATCCTCAGCGCCACTGGGCTGGCTGTATACCATGGTTATTACAGTTTTTGTTTTGATGTTGTTACTAAGTTTTGTTGGAGCTACCAGGTTCAGTTGTGAAAAGAGAACAGAATTCTTCCCAAATTATTTAACAGGGAGGATAAAGGAGTTGAACTGCTAAAGGGATAGGTTAACATCTATATTTATTTTTTATTATAATAATCGACCTGGGCAGATATTCGATGAACCCTGCTTGCAGTCTTTTTTTTTTTTTTTTTTTGGTAGGGTAGGCTGCAGGCCTGGTTGTAGTGAAAAGGTCAGAGTAAATAGTTATAATTGTAAACTTAGCTATTAACTATGTTTGCCTCTTTTTTGTCTTTTTCCTTTTACGGGTTTTAGGGTACTGGGTTGGGTGGGGTAGGGGCAGGTTTTGTGCACCATGTCTGCAAACTCTGTTTCTTTTTTATCCTTCAAATCAATAATATATAATGGCCTGGGCCCCTACTTTTCTGAGGCACAGTGGGACCAAGTTCTGCGGCAAGACTACCATTTGCCGCAGAATTTCTGCAGCAGTGGTTTGTAATTTCTGCGGAAGTTCTGCAGCACTAACAAACTACCACATCACAGTGTCAGCTTGTCATCCTGACTTCACTTTCATGGCAGTGGTTATAGCAATCAGGATGGTGGAAAGCACAGTAACACTAGTTCAAAAATAACAGACTTATAAAAATAATTTTATGCCTAAAAAAGCAAAACAAATGTCTCTCCTTTAAGGTCCTAGCCTGTTGCATAAATGACATATGCAGAGGGGATCTTATGTGATAAATAAGGTATTTCTATATGCATGCTATCTATCCCACTAATGAGGTTTCCACTGTCTATCACCTATATATTTGTTTGTGCTTTCTACACCACTCATGAGGTTCCCACTGTGTATCACTTATTTATTTATATGCAATCTGTAACATACATACAAATATGTGTGTGTGTGTGTGTGTGTGTGTGTGTGTGTGTGTGTGTGTGTGGTGAGAGAGACAGAGATACTGTGTGTGTGTGTGTATATATATATATATATATATATATATATATATATATATTTTTTTTAATTTCCATGAACTTGCATCCTCATTCATACAGGTCAAATTGGAAATGGAATAGAGGAGTTATTGCAAAACTCATTTTTCATGTCAACCTGCTTTCCCTGACACACTGCGTAACACCATCAGGCCATGACATGCATGTGAGCCAATTGTGAGATAGCGCTCTCCAGCCCATCACAATGTGTCCACCATGTGACAGAACACTTCACCATACCTTCCCAGGCTCCGAGCAGTGATGTGTTCCACCAATCCTTGTGCTGCCCAGCCAGCTCCCAGAGCTAATCTCTGAACCTGAGTTGCCGGCACAGAAACAGAGCATGCTACCCTCTGGCCCAACAGCTGTCCCTGCGCACATTTCTCAATAACTTTTAGGTGATTCTATCAACCAATGGCAATATGTAATCAATAACCCTGGCAAAAATTTAACAGGTCTATTCTTTCAACAGGTCTACACATTATTATATTTCACTTTTCTGGACATAATTACTTTATTTTTCTTAAAAATTTAGACAGTTAAATTCATTTCCCCAGTTATTCATTTCAGATAGCGCCTCTATACCTTAAAGGCACAAATAGGTTTGTACAAAGTGAGGTATGGACTTAACAGGTCTGTGCTATTGACAAGGTTTTGTTTAAGTTGGCCCTAGTGCAACAAAGTAAGACTAAAAATTGTATTAGGCTGTAGTGCAGGTTGAGCAAATATCATCATGCATGATGTGCTTTGCCACTGTCTCTGGCAGTGGGAGCTATGGTAGATAAGTGACTGTTCATTTCTGTTGCAGAATGCAGCCATTTCATTAGCTAATGTATGATGTTATAGCAATGATAACATCACATTCTGAACATATAGGGGGGGTTTGGATATAAAAAGAGGGGAAAGGAACCAGATTCTATGTATAAACAGAAATATTAATAAAAACTCTCCAAGAAGAGTGAATTCTGCGGCACCGCAGAAGTTCTGCGGTAGATTGCAAGTTCTGCGCAAAATTCTGCAGCCGCAGAATTCTAGGGGCCTTGAATATGGCCAATCCTGTGAATTTTGTTTCATGCAACATAAAATGGGTGAGAGACAATAGGAAATAATATGCAATTTTATGTCACTTACTCAAATTTAAACCCATGTGGCTTTTCTTCAAAAGACGCATCTGCAGACAGTCACATGGATCACCTTTTAAAATCCTAGGCTGGTCAGGCATTTGGGGTGGGCCACAGCTCACAACAAAGGGATGTTGCAGTAATTTTCTCTAAAACAACCCTCTTAATAATAATAACAATAATAATAATAAATCTTTATTTGTAGGAAGCGTAATTCAACAGATATCAACGCTTTTAATGAGACTAAAACCTTAAAAATATAAAACCATAAATATATAAATCCTCAATTTAGAAGCAGACAAACCAATTATTAATTATCCAAGAAGGTCAGCAAAAACAAATATGTTTTTAGAGCTGCTTTGAAGCCGCCCACAGGGTAACACCCATGTAGAGTGCCTATTATTGAGCGCTGCACTTTTGAGCGACTCAGTAATAGCGCTCTGTATGTCAGCGAGTGGTACAATACGTCACTATATCCTGTATAGTGAGTATAGCAAGGAGCTGTACTCACTACTATAGGATATAGGATCCGGTGTGGGTGATTCCCACTGAGCTGCTCGCATAGTGTATTGGTGTACACCACCACTTGAACTGCGAGCAGACATGGGTTTGGGTCTGGCTGCAGACTGAATCTTTTTTTGGATTTTGAATCCAATAACTTGCCCTGTGGTCCACACCTTCCTTGGAGTTGGTTATTTTAGTTTGGGAGGTGTGGGGGGGCACAGTCCCCCGCATAAAAATATATTTCTTGTGTGTTATTTTAAAGTATTGTAGCAACCTTCGCTATTTGCGATGGTCGGTATAATATCAGTCACCCTCTTGACCACAGGCTCTTTTGTGATTGCTTTATGTAATAGGTGGTCTTTCAGACTTGCCTTTATATATAAAACCCCTCCACAGTTAAGCATCCCCTAACCCAATAAGGTAGAGAATTCCACAGGTTAGGGGCCTTGAATGCAAAAGCTCAAGCCCCAGAGGTCTTCATGCGAATGCTGGGAATCTCCAGCAAATCCCTTATCAGTGGAGCAGTCAGAGGGGGCAGTAGGGATGCATGAGATTCTGCAGGTAACTCGGTCCCTGTTCATGTAGAGCTTTATCAGCAAACCCACCTTGAAGGTGATCTGCCACTGAACTGGCAGGCAGTGCAGTTTGTGTAGCACAGGCTAGACTGAGAAAGCCCAGTCAACAACCTGGCTGCCATGTTCTGCACCAGCTGCAAACAGCGGATATCAACCCTCAGTAGCGCTAGGTACAGGGCATTGCAGTAATCAAGGTGAGAGGTCACAAAGGTGTGTATCAAAGTTGGAAGGTTGCCAGGCAGAACTAGGTGCTTAGTCCAGGCAACATTTCTCAGATGGTAAAATGAGGCCTTGATGATGGAGGACACCTGAGATTTCGGAGTCAACCCCTCGTCAAAAATAATGCCCAGATTTCACACTCATTCAGAGGTCATCAGCTGGCAACCACCCAGCAAAGGTCTGCAGGTCTTCTCAGCCAAATACCCCTCTACCCGATGGCCCATGTCCACCACCAAAACCTCAGTCTTGCCAGGATTCAGCATCAACCAGTTGGCACTCATCTAATCCTGGATCTCGGAGAGGCAGTTATTAAACACAAAGAATACATCGTCCCAATTGGGTGCAAAGGACATGTATAACAGAGTATCATCTGCATAGCAGTGAAAAGTCAGTCCATTGTGCCTTACAATGTCTCCCAATGGCAGCATGTACACCATGAATAACATAGGCAACAGCACAGAGCCCTGTGGGACCCCACATGGCAGGGAGAAAGCATTAGAGGAATAAATTCCCAATGCTAGTCTCTGAAACTTACCAGTGAGGAATGAATGGAACCATCTGAGGACTGTCACCAACAGTACACAGATCACCCACAGGTGCTCCAACAGTATGCCATGATCCACGGTGTCAAATGCCGCAGAGAGATCAAGGAGGACTAAGATGGAATGAGTTCTCCAATCTCTAGCTACCAGGAGATCATTGAGCACCCGAACCAGGGCAGTCTCAGTACTATACCTCTTCCTAAATCCCAAATGGAGAGGATCATAGATGTCATGGATGGTAAGATGATCCTCCAGCTGCAGCGCGAGCACATTCTCAATAACCTTACCCACAAAGGGCAGACTACAGACCGGTCTGTAGTTGGCGAGATAGTCAGAGTCGAGAGAAGATTTCTTAAGTAGAGGAATCACCACCACCTCCTTCAAGGAGTTTGGGAACTCACCAGTTTCTAACGAGCACCAGACTATCTCTGCGAGGACTGAGCTGATGACCTCAACACACCCCACAAGGAGGCAGGTTGGGCCTGGGTCCCATCTCTGTACACCAGCTTACCCTCACTACCCACTCGCCATTGCTTGGCCTAGGTCCCTGGCAGGGTTCTCTGCATCCTGGAGGGGTCCAGAACCTAGGCAAACACCTTCCTTGCCTCCTACTCCCACCCCATTCTTTCCTGAAAGGGCTGGGTCTTGTCCCTTCTTCTCTCCCACCTCCCTCTCTCTTGGTCATTCTAAAGTCTACTCCCCATCGCTGCTTACTTCCCTCCTGTTGTGCTCTATCTCTGCTGCCTACAACCTGCTTTCCTCCTGTCTTGCTCTACCTCTGCCTTGTGCAGGCAGTGTCCACAGCATACTGTAGGGGCCAGGCCCTGGCAGACCCTTCTCTTCCCCCTCTCTTCCTTCCTGAAATGCTCTAACTCCCACTGCCTACAACCTGCTTCCCTCCTGTTCATGCTTGACCTCCGCCTGGTGCAGGCAGTGTTGCCTGCATTCTGGAAGGGTCAGGCCCAGGAAGACCATTCTCCTCCACCCCTTGCCTTCCCCTCCTCCAAATCCCCCACCTTTCCACCCCCCGCTCTCTGCCTATGCTCCCCACCCATCTTCCCCCCTTCCTTCCTAGCCATAGTTATTGGCTAACCCTAATCACTAACGCACTTATAGTCAACCTTGCACATTTGTTACACCTTGCAAATTTTGTTGTATCTGTGTCTCTCCTCACAATCTCACCCTAGTTCAACCTTCTTGTAGTGTATCCAGCCATTTTCTAACTACAAAGCTATGTCCCACCAAGTGTTTGCCAAAGATATTTGTGCTATCGTATCTATCTAGTTCAAGACTGTTAGCATTTTATCCATCTAGTTCATACCTGTTAGCATTCCTCCTTTTCAGTACTTTTGTATAGTCTTCTCACTTTATTGAATGTAATCAAATTGTATATGTATATTGTGTACCTTATCTCTGTATACTATCCTCATGTTCCCCTACCCCCCAGATCACACTGGGAGATAAACAACTTGTTGCTCAGCATGCATTCCTGGTGAAACATTTCAATAAATAAATAAAATAAATAAAAGCCTCTTATATTGGACAGGGCAACAAAGCTGGGAAGCTTCTGGCCCTCAGCATAAAGCAGAAGATGAACTCTGGATGGATTCCAGCCTTAGTAAATCCTGGGACTGGCCTCCCAACTACCAACCCCCATAACAAGGCCTCTATTTTTTTAGACTTTTATCACTCCCTGTTTACTGCACCCCAGACTGGCCCTACAGAGCTGATAGCTCAAGAGGATTTTTTGGCAGCCTCCAAGCTTCACCAGCTTGCCATGGATCAGACTAATCACCTCTTAGGTCCTATTACTGAATCAGAAGTGGAAACTGTCATAACTTCCCTGCCTCTGGATAAAGCCCCTGGCCTCAATGGGTTCTCTTCCTTTTTTCATAAAACTTAAAAGGATATTCTAACCATGTTATTTACCACACTTTTTAATTTTTGGAGCACCCACAAGCCAACTGATAAAACACTTTTTGAAGCCCATATAGTTCTCATTGCAAAACATGGAAAGGATCCTTCTAAACCCAGGAACTACCACCCTATCTCATTGATTAACAATGACGTTAAATTATATGCCAACATTTTGGCTTCTCATTTATTGACTATATGAGAATCTCTTCTGGGTCTGGAACAGGTGGGATTTGTTGCCAGAAGGAACTCATGTGAACATTTTTGAAAAATCTTCCACCTTTTCTCTGTTTCTGGGAAGTCAGCCAGTGATGTAGTGCTGGTCTCCCTGGATGTAGAGAAGGCTTTTGGCCATGTGTCTTGGTCTTACCTTTTCAAGGCACTGGAGGTCTTTGGAATACTGGCAGTTTATAAACAGAATCAGAGTTCTGTATACTTTCCCTTCTGCACATATTTTTTGCAATAATGAGTTGTCAGATACTTTTTGCTTATCCAGCGGTACACAGAAACATAGAAACATAGACTTTGACGGCAGATAAGAACCACTTGGCCCACCTAGTCTGCCGATTTCCCTACCTAGAGGATAAGCTGCAGGTCCTATTTAACCAACACCCTATTTCTTCCTACCCCCACAAAAATTGCCTTATGTCTGTCCCATGCATTCTTGAATTATCCCACAGTTTTAGACCCCACAACCTCCTCAGAAAGGCTGTTCCATGCGTCCACCACCCTGACTGTGAAAAAATACTTCCTCACATTGCCCCTGAGCTGTCCCCCCTCTATCTTCAAATTGTGTACCCTCGTTCTTGCACATCTCTTTTTCTGAAAGATGCTACCCTCTTCGACTTTGTTGATTCCACGGAGGTACTTAAACATTTCTATCATGTCCTCCCTCTCCCTCCTTTCCTCAAGAGTATACATATTAAGCTCCTTTAGCCTCTCCTCATATGGCTTATCTTGCAGACCCTGCACCATTTTAGTTGCCCTCCTCTGAACTGCCTCCATTCTGTCTATGTCCTTGTGGAGATGGGGTCTCCAGAACTGGACACAGTACTCCAGATGGGGTCTCACCAACTGTCTGTACAGGGGGATAAAAATTTCCTGTTTTCTGCTGGTGGTGCCTCTCCCTATACATCCCAGTATCCCCCCAGCCCTCCCTACCGCCTTCTTACATTGCTTGCGAACCTTTAGGTCATCTGATATGATTACCCCCAGGTCCCTTTCCATTTTTGTTGTTGTTATTACTACCCCCCCCCCTCCATTGTGTAATCTTCCCCTGGGTTTTTGTTTCCCAGGCACATTACTCTGCACTTCTTTGTATTGAATCCAAGCTGCCGTACTTCTGACCATTCCTCCAACCTTGCCAAGTCCCTTCTCATCCTTTCCACGCCTCCTTGTGTATCAGCCCTGTTGCAGATCTTTGTGTCAGCTGCAAAGAGGCATACTTTTCCTTCCAGTCCCTCTGCAATGTCACTTATGAAGACATTAAAAAGGACTGGGCCCAGTAGTGAACCCTGCGGTACCCCACTAGTAACCACTCTTTTTTCAAAGTGGACTCCATTTACAATTACCTTCTGTGTCCTGTTGTTCAACCAGTGTTTTTTCCAGGCTGCCACCCTAGGACTCACTCCAAGGCTGGTTAATTTGACTACTAATCTTTTGTGTGGGACTGTGTCAAATGCCTTCTAAAGTCTAGGTAGGCCATGTCCACAGCCCCTCCCTGGTCCACTACTTTGGTCACTCAGTCAAATAAATCAATTAGATTCATCTGACATGACCTTTCCGCTGTGAACCCATGTTGCCTTTGGTCCTGTGTCCCACTGGCCTCTAGGTACTCAACAATTCTTTCCTTCAGAAGTGATTCCATCACTTTCCCTACCACAGAGGTCAAACTAACGGGTCTGTAGTTTCCTGCCTCTGTCTTGCTCCCACTTTTGTGAAGGGGAATCACATCAGCCTTCTTCCAGTCCTTGGGTATCACACCATCCTCCCATGATTTGTTATAAAGGGTAGTCAGTGATGTCACTAGTTCTCTACTTAATTCTTTTAGAATTCTGGGGTGAATTCCATCTGGTGCCATTGCTTTGTCCACCTTCAGTTTTGGGTTCTTTCAGAACCCTTTCTTCTGTGAAATGATTGGGATCGACTCCCTCTCCAGAGTGCTTCTGTTAATTGGATTAGGCACCTCCCCCACTTCCTGTTTTGTGAATACTGAAAACAAGTATTCATTCAGTATCCTTGCTTTTTCACTGTCACTCTCTGCCCACCTACCATCCATTCTATTCAGCCTCACTATCCCTCCCTTTGTCTTTCTACGCTCCCTGATATACCTATAAAAGGTTTTATCCCCCTTCTTAACCGAGTTGGCTATCTTTTCCTCAGTTTGTGCCTTTGCTATTCTGACTACCCTCCCTGCTTCCTTCTGCCTTAATTGGCACAGTTCTCTGTCCTGCTTTTTCTGTGTTTCCTTATACTTCCTACATGCTATCTTTTTCTCCTTAACCTTCACTGCCACCTCTTTTGAGAACCATAGTGGCTTTTTCTTTCATTTTATTTGTTTATTTGTTTCACACAAAGGCTTGTTGCCTCTGTGATGGCAGTTTTGATATTTCCCATTGTTGCTCCACCCTCCTTCTAGCCTGTTTGCTAATGCTTTTCTAAGGCACTCTCCCATCTTGCCAAAGTCAGCCCTCCTGAAGTCAGAACCCTCACTTTTGTATGGCTTGACTCTGTAGTTGAGTTTATCATGAATCACACTGTTTGGTGGTCACTTGTTCCAAATGGCTACCCACTTCTAGATCTGAGATCCTCTCACTGTCCCCATTTGAGAGTATGAGGTCTAAGATTGCTCCCTCATGAGTAGGTTCCAAAACTAGCTGTCTTAGGCATGCCACCTGAAGGGCATCAAGAATGGCCCTGCTTTTGGATGTGGCTGCAGCAAAGGTGCTTCAGTTAACATCTGACATATTAAGGTCCCCTATCAACAGTATCTCCCCTTTCTCTGCCATCCTAAGTATGCCTTCTATCATATCCTTGTCCATTCCCTCCCCCTGAAATGGGTGTCTGTATACAACCCCTGTGCAGATTGTGGTGCCATTTCCAGTCTCTAAGGTGACCCACAGTGCCTCCTCTCCTCCCTGTTTACTCTTTTGTTCAGTTGCTTTTATCCCTTCCCTTACATAGAGAGCTACTCCCTCCCCTTCTGCCCTCCCTGTCTCTCCTGTAGGTTGTTTACCCTGGTATGTTAACATCCCAGCCATGGTTCTCTGTGTAGCATGTTTCTGTGACTGCTACCATATCCAGGCACCCCTCTACCATCAAGGCCACCAGTTCAGGGAGCTTGTTGCCCAGACTACAGGCGATGGTACTCATTACCCTCCATTTCTTGATGGCCTTACCCCTTTTTGTCCCATCCCTGTCCTTATTGCCTTTGTCACTTTTTCCATTTACCTCTGCACTTCTCCCCATTGACACGTCAGGGCTGCCCCCTATCCCCTTATCTTTTTAATTTATACATTGAACCCTTAACTAGAATGCTTAAGCTAATACATTCTGTCAAGGGAATTGCTGTGGGAGAACAGGTCTACAAGATATTATCTTTCGCAGATGATATCCTGCTCCATCTCTCTGATTGGACGGAATCTTTGCATGAGGCCCTTGCGATTATATCCAGATTTAGCCAATTCTCAGGCTACAAATTAAATACTAACAAAACTGTTGCATATCCCTTATCTTCTTTTTGCTCTAAATCTTTTTGTCAAGAACTTGGATTTCAGTGAGAAACCTCAACCTTAACCTATCTAGGCATTAAGCTTTCAAAGGACTTTAATAAACTTAAGACCTTAAATCTCGATCTGGTCTTTAAGCAAACTGAGGCGGACCTAATCAGATGGTGTCATCTACCATTGTCATTGTGGAGCAGAGCCAGCCTTATAAAGATGTGTGTTCTCCTAAAGTTAATCTACCACCTCGGTATGCTTAACATACGAACATACGAAATTTGCCAGAAGATAAAGGCCTAGAGGTCTATCAAGTCTGCTCAAATGTGCAGCTAGCACCCCATATTCTGCAGCTGCCCCTCCCTTCCACTCTTCCCCTTCATTGACCCTCCCCCTTGTCCTGTCCCATCCCCTTTTGAAGCAGTCCACTGTTCTACTGGATACTACTTCTGCAGGTAATGCATTCTACCCAGCCACCCCCTTCTCTGTAAAAAAGTGTCTCCTCATCTCCCTCCTGAACCTTCCTCCCTTCAGTCTCACATCATGGCCCCTGGTGTCCCTCCCCTCTCTTACTTTGAATAGCCCCTCTGTACCTGTCTTGTTTATTCCTTTCATGTACTTAAAGGTTTCAATCATGTCCTCTCTGTCCCTTCTCTCCTCCAGCGAGTACATGTTCAACTCCCTCAGCCTCCTCTTGTGTGATAAGTCCCCCAACCCCCTGATCATCTTTGTTGCCCTGTGCTGCACCCCCTCCAGTAACTTAATGTCCCTCTTAAGATAGAGCACCAGTACTGCACGCAGTACTCCAGGTGCGGTCTAACTAATGACCTATACAGTGGCAGAATCACCTCCTCCCTCCTCAAGGATATACCCCTTGCAATACAACACAGCATTTTGTTGGCCTTTACAGCTGCCTTCCTACATTGTGCCAAGTTGTTCATTGACCCTGTAATGAGCACCCCCAGATCCTTCTCCTCCTCTGTCTGGGCTAGCTGCACTCCCCAGCTGGTAACTCCTCCTTGGTTCTTTATCCCAAAATGCAGCACCTTGCACTTTTGGCATTAAACTCAGTTGCCCCAACACATAGCCATCTCAGCCTGGAGTCTAGTGACCTCCTTCACAACCCAGAGAGGTGCATCCAGATGGGGCAGCAGAACAGTCTCCAGAAAGTCTCTCTAAAGACTGCTACCTGAAAGCCTCTGCACTGCACTACTCTCAGCATAACTATATCCTACATTGACTGTTTTTCTGTTTTGCCTTCTTTAGACCCTTTTTATCCCATGCCTAAACTGATTGACCCTAACTCACCTCTACCATACCTGTTTTGTTTTGCTGTCTTTAAACCTTATTCACTTCTACCATAGACAGAGGGTGTTTCCCTTATACCCAAACTATTGCTAGATCCTAACTCTTCACTACCCTTTTTATTCTTTTTACTTCTACCTGTATCCTTTTTATTGCGTGTCCATGACCCTCCTCACTTGCTTGCAATGTGTGTGCAGTTACCTCTGGTCTAGGGTAAAGTGGCCTGATGTCCTGTTACCTCCTGGCTTACTCCTTTCGTTGCTCCCCTGATGGCTTCTTAAGTTGCAGAGTGTCTGGCCACCAGCTGCTGGTTTCCTTGTTGGGTTGATTCCAGTGGGCAGATTCCATTGTGTTGTTCTTGTCTAGGGGATCCTTAGCACAGGAGGCCACAGCGCTGGGGGTCACTTGAAGGTGTCTTCCTTATGAAGCATTAGGAAGTGGCCTGTGTGCCCGGGATTGGCTGCTGAGTGGGCAAGGGGTGCTGTTTTGCCTTTGATTGACTCCTGCTGGAGCCCTGCTTCTGCTGCTAAGCTCCACTCTTTTTGTGTCTCCTTGGGGCAGGGGGAGTGCTCCCTTTGTAAAATTCAGGAGACCCTTATTCCCTGATCGCTGCTCCTCCAAGCACCTCTCACTACTTCGAATGGGGTTTTAAATCACCAGCTCCCTCTTTGTTTCAGTAGTAGGAAGTGGGCTGAGTGCCCACAATTGGTTGCTAAAGGGGCAGATGGAGTGGCTTTGCCTTTGTTTGCCTCCCACTGAAGCCCTGCTCCTGCTGCTAAGCTCCACTCTTCTTGTTTCTCCTTGGGGCAGGTGGAGGGCTCTCTTTGCTAAAATCAAGAGACCCTCACTCACTGATTGCTGCTCCTCCAAACACCACTCACTGCTTTAAGAATGTATGCCAGGCCCCCAGCCAGATGCTGCTCCACAGAGTCCCAGATATCACATATGGGATTGTCTGATCCAGACCCCTCCTTGGTCTCCCTGACTAGTAGAGCCTCCATTGTCAGCATCACAAGATCTGTCAGCTCATCTGGTCCCCAACATGTTTCCCACTAGTGTGACCCTCTCACTTTCCTGCTGTTGTCTGCCATGGCTATATGATGTCAGCTGTTAGGCTGTGATCCCCACCCTAGTGTGTCTCACTGTCTGGGATGTTTGGCCTGCACTGTGGATCTCGTGCCATTAGTGCTGTATGCAGTCCTTTAGAGCAGTGCTAATGTCAATCCAGTTCAGGGTGGGGGTATGTGTGCAGGGCATGCAGCTGGGAATGTGACTTCTGTGCCCATACACAGATGCAGAGCACAGCACTGTGCATGTACTGCCATATTGTTGTTACACACTACCTTGTCACAGTTCTGCATCTGGTGCAGCACTGTGATGTCATGCTGCATACTACAAGGACTTGCTATTAGCACTGCACTATCATGGTAGAGCATGCTGCTAAATCACAATATTGATCCAGAGTCTACAAATTACCTTATTACACAGCCGGGCTCAAAGGCATGATCTACATGTCATTTCTAGAATGTTTCATTCATTTGTGCACCAAACAAGCCTGATCTGCATATATAAGTAGCAGCCTGCTCACATAGCCACCACACAGCTACACTGGAGGAACTCTGGCTCTGCAACCAGTCAGAGGAGAGTCTGTAGTATTCATACCTGTCAGGGCCTATCTGCAGGCACCTGTTGCTATGCAATACAATACCACACTGCTCATGGCTGACATCCTGTCTTTGTTCCCCAATTATGTCTGATGGTAGTGCTACTATGTTGCACAGTGACAGAAGAAGGAGGCCAAAGCTCATGGCGGGGGAAGCAGCATAGCCTGGCCAAGGAGTACATAGCCAGGAAAGACCTCCTGGACTGACATCAGGTATGCAGGTCCTACAAGAACAGGCATAGCTGGTAGTGACGGATGCTGTGAATGGTGTGGATAACCTCTGATGCACCCTACTGGAATACCTCAAAAGGATCAGTAGCAAGTGGGTATGGACAAAGGCATGCCTGGCCCAGGTGGAGTCCAACCTGTGAGCAACAGGCAGCAGGCTTTTCACTGCACCAGTCCTCACAGCTCCAGAGGAGGTGGTAGCCAACACCATCTTGATAATGCTTAAAGTCTTAGCAGATGTAAAAGGTTGTCTACATTTAATTTTCGCTCTTTACCTGTTAAGGTTGCATAACATTTATTTTTACTATGTAATCAATACAATCAGTGCCATTTAGAGCTGGGCAAAGTTGCAAATTCCACCATAAAATTTCACAACGTTTGCAGAATTTTCTGCACTTTCGCATTTGGTGAAATTGGAAACTAAATGCTAAAATGGAATTCACAACTTTCCCCCAGCTCTACACCCATTCAATACATATTCAATCCTATCTGTAAACCAAGGCTGATGGAGCATACAAAAACAACGGTGTATGTGCCAAATATTAAATAAATAAAAAAACAAACATTGTTTCAAGCAAACTCCCATTCATTAAATCCTTTGAAAGTCTTTTGGTGATTTTAACCTGGACTGACTCTCACCTACACATGGCAAAGCTCGTCATGAAGTTAAATCCCTCAATCTAACCCAATTAATCCCCGAGCCAACCTGTCTCAACCACAAAACTCACAACCACTCCATCAGAGATTGGACTCTCACCACACACCCTCACTGCATAATTGACACTGGCATCTTCCCAGATTCCCTGAGTGATCATCATATGATTTACTGCATCTGTATGGTCCATCGAATTAAAGCTCCTCCCTAATTGATTTCACCCACTATTCCTAGCCCTCCTCCTAACTGAGCTCACCCAAACAGACTGGTCACCTATCTAAACTGCATCCTCTGCTGATGATGCCCTCAACTACTTCTATTCCAAATTAATGGGATTTGGAACCAGCATGCCCCGCTTAACACACTAGGGTAAGAAGATCACACCTCCATGGGTTAATGCTGAACTGCTATCCTGTATGCATGCTTGCACCAAGCCAGTAAAGTCTACAAGTTATCCAATGCCTACACATTTATTTATTTTATTTATTTAGCTTTTGTTGACCAGGAAAGCATGCCAGACAAAACATTTGCCTATTTTCAGGTGTGACACAGCATAGCACAATGAAAGACAAGTTCATACAGAGAAACACATGGCACAAGTTAAGCATTACACAGAAACACATAGTTACTCAGATACTGATACCTCAGGAATGCATGCACCAGAGCCACCAGATATGCCAAAGCTGAATACTTTTCTACCTCCTTTAACTCCAACATAAGCTACCCGTCCAAATTTTGGGAAGTTGTTCAACCCCTCTTCTCATCTCCAACTTAAACCCCCATACCACTCCTCAAGTATGGTTATTCCACCCTATCTGACCCTACCCCACTGTTGCAGCATCCTTCAATACCTTTTTCACCTCCTTCACTTCACCTCTCCTTGTCACTCTCCTCCCTCCTCTTCCACCACCAACCCACCAACCTCCCTAAATCCCAATATAATCCCCCCTTCTCCTTCTCAGTCATCTCCCCTAATGAAGCCCTTAAGTCCTTCTAGCCCTAAACCTTGACAAAGGCAAGAGCACCGATGGGCTCAATTCCAAACTCCTTTATCTCGCCACCCTTGCTATTTCCTCTTTCCTCCAGCCACATTCCTAAACTTGTTGTTCTCTCTTGCTTCTGTCAATTCAAAATGGAAGCTTTCAACTGTCATTCTGCTCCCTAAAGGTGGCAACCCCACCAACCCTGCTAACTATTGCCCAATTTCCCATCTCCCCATCATAACTAAACTACGGGAGTATTTTGTACTTTCCCAACTCATCTCCTGTCTTGACTCCTCCTCCTCCTTTTCCACCCCATTCCAGTCTGGCTTCAGAAAGTACCACTCTACCACTACCTCCCTCATCTGGCTTACTGACTCCATACTCACTGGTATGGATCATGGGTAGATCACATCCACAATATTTTTTGACCTGGCATTAGACATAGCATCACACTCCCTCCTCCACAAACCAACCACTGCTGGACTATCCACTTCAGCCACTGCCTGGTTCTGCTCCTACCTGAAAGGTAAGTTGCAATCAGTCACAATTGATACCTCCCTCTCCCCTCCCTCCCCATCAATACCGGAGTCCCACAGGGCTCAGTTCTCAGCCCCATCCTATTTTCAATCTTATTTAACATCCTACCTACTGTCTGCTCTTCAACCACATACACTTACATGCAGATGATACCATCCTTTACACCTCTGGTGCTCCCAACCTGAAGTCGCAGTTAGACTGCAGCAGGATTTCAACAAGGTACAGCACTGACTGTACTCCAATCAGCTGTTTCTAAACACCAAAAAGACTGTCTCCATGACCTTCGGCACTAGGTAGAGACTCTCTAGACCCCACCCCCACACTCTTTTCCACACACTGAATGGTACACCCTTAGAGAGTGTTACCTCCTTTACATACCTTGGAGACTGGCTAAACCAGCACCTGGACTTTTCTGTATGTGTGAATGCAATCAGAAAGGAACTGCATCCCAAGCTTTGTGCATTATACAGAAACTGTGATTGCATTCCACTACCATCTCGCAACAAAGTTGTAAGAAAATTATCCTCCCCACTTTTTACTATGCTGATATAGACTATAGTGGTGCACCCATGTCCACCCTTGCCAGACTGGACACCCTTTTTCACTCCTTCTGTTGTTTTGCACTTCCCTGCCTCCGTCAGACCCATAACAGTGATCTCTGTAAAGCTGTTTCCCTCCCAACCCTTGATTCCAGACACCTCATCCACTCAGCTGGCTTTGTGGTCTAATTCTGGTTTGGGTCTCTACCCTTCTACTTTACCTCTACACTCTCTACCCTCTCCACCCCATTCCCTCCTCACCACCAGTCACAAACTCCTGGCTCTCCCTCATAGATCCACCACAGCTGGTCAGTTGACCTTCTTATATCATTGCCCTAAACTATGGAATCGCATCTGTCTGAAATACATCCCCCCTCCTCACTCTTCTCCCTACTTAAAGGCCAGACCTTCTCAGTCTGTGCCTGCCCCTAACTGCCCCTAACTCCCATGTTCAGCTCTACTCTAGTTTCTACTGGTTCCTGGACGACCCAATCCTATGTTCTACATTTTATTTTCCTTTTCCTCTCCATCACAACCAGAAATGCTCTATTTTGCAATTATCATTGCTATTAATTATATTGAGGGCCTGCCTGCAATAAGTCACTTGTATCCAATAGATATTCTATTTTGTTGCTGTTCCATTAGAGACAGTTTGTTTGTTGCACTTGCTGTAACGTCATTGCTATCGATGTGAAATGCTAACTCTTTCCCCCTTCCCCCGAGGATGCTTCTGGAAATGAGTAATCCTGCTCAGTATACTTTCCTGGTGAAACTTTTAAATAAATAAATGAAAGTAAAAAAATCAATTCTTTCTCCTTTGTTTGTTCTGTCCCTGATTCCTTTACCTTCTCATCCGTATGAGTAACAGTCTCATTGATGTAGCAGATAACATAAAAGGAATGAAAATACAGTACCAAAAGTACACTTCTTCAGCAATCTATACAAACACAAGAGCTCAGTACATAGCTACTATTTAATATGCACCACTAAATATGCAACATGTAAGAATAACAAAAAACAGAGGAGGGAGAGAGAAATGGTAGCAGTGGGAGCATGAAGAACAGAAATCTGTATAAGACTCCTATGCCCATATAGTAACTAGAGTGGCAGTCAAGAATTAAACTAGAACATGTGCATTCACAAAATTATACACTAAAACATACATGTTTTCACGAAAAATGCATGCATACAGTATGTTAATGGCCCATATTTATAAAAAGACATTCTGCAGCATATGTAACTAAAGGCAAGGAGGTCAGCAGAGGCCCGCCAATTTACACACTAAAACATTTGTTTTTACAGAGATTGCATACACATGTTAATGGCCCATATTTATAAAAGGATGTTTAAAATTTATAAGGATGTGCAGCTTATTTAATTAAAACTGGGGTCAGCTCATAGTTCTCATTTAAAGCAGGACTTCTCAGTCCTTCAAGTTTATAGATCCATTTCTGCTCCTTTTTATTAAAGCAGATTATCAAAATTGCCACCTTTTACATCTTTGGATACCAATTCTACCCCTAAGACTTTAACAATGTGTCTAGCTTGGTCTAGTATGCTATTCATATGTGCAGCCATAGCGTATTCCAAGTTTTTAATTTTGATAGCCAAAATACAGTATGTTCATTTAGTTGCATTCTAAATTGTCTTATTATGCAACCTACATAATACCACATGGTGACAAAAAGTAATTCTTTTTGTAACCCTTTGACAGGCAAAATGGAAAGGGTTAAGGGCAATATTAGTTATGAAAGTGAAGGTGTGATATACCTTCTAACATGTTCCTGTGGCACAGAGCCATTAACATGTGTATGCAACCTCTGTAAAAGCATATGTTTTAGTGAGTAATTGGGTCCCTGCGGACCTTGCCTTTAATTACATAAGCTGCAGAATGTATATTTATAAATATGGGCCATTGACATATCTATGCAATTTTTGTAAAAACATATGTTTTACTGTATAATTTTGTGAATGCACATGTTCTAATTTATTTCTTGACTGCTGCTCTAGTTCTATGGGTATAGGAGTCTTATACAGATTCCCGTTCTTCCTGCTCTCACTGCCTACCATTTCTTCCCCCTTCATTTTGTGTTATTCTTACATTTTGCATATTCAGTGTGCATATTACATAGTAACTACGTACTGAGCCCTTGTGTTTGTATAGATTGCTGAAGAAGTGTACTTTTGGTCCTGTATTTTCATTCCTTTTAGATTTACCGGCCACATCAATGAGACTGTTTTACTCATATGGATGGTAATGCAAAGGAACTGCAGATGGAATAAATGACAAAGAAATAATTTGTTTCTTGACTTTTAATGTCTTTCAAAGGACATTATGAATGAGAGTTTGTTTGAAATAATGTTAGGGCCCTTATTTATTTAATATTTGGCATATACACCTTTATTTTTCTTTTCATATATGCATTCTGCAGTTTGGTGATTCACTGCGCTGTGGAATGAACACATGAATTGCCCACCATTCCAAGTTGGAATTTTTGCAAAAGTTTTTGGTTAAATTCCGCAGGCAGAAGATTTTTTTTCACACAGCACCAGTGCCAGCTATTACTGCCAGCAAAAGCAAGCAAATCTAGGGTTTCTTTCCTTCCCTTTCCTGCAATACTATACAATAATTTGTACTAATGCTCAGAGGATGTCAGAATGCAAGTCAAAATAAAAATAGGTGGCAAAAAAATTCTATGCTACAGAATCAAAATAAATAATTTTAGCAATAATTAGTTCAATTTTTGAGATCTTACTCACAAATAAAATTCTGGTTTTCCAACTGGTTAGGCACAAACTTCTAACTTCAAAAGAATAATGATAGCATTCAAGCTTCTAAAGAGAGCAAGCAAGCTTTAATGAAAGTTTTTGGAATGCTCATGTGCATGTTTATTAATTTATTAGCTTTTGATAACCGGTAAGTACACTAGGCAAAAATCCTGCCTATTTTCAGACACGACCGGACAGTACAATACAAAACAGCATAACAGTACAACATTATAACAGTAGGACAGTAAAACAGCATGACAGCATGACAGTATGACAGTGTAACAGTTTGACAGTGTAACAATATATCAGGGTAACAACATAACTGCATAAGAGGATAACAGGGTAACAGCATACCACCGTAACAGCAAAGCATTGACAAACAGCCAGTTACAGAAGACAGGAGAACTGTCCACAAATGTCAGAGGCAGGCACAGTAGACTATCCAGATGATGGTAGCAGCAACAGTGGAGAAGTAGACAAGTCAACATGCCTAGCTGAGGGAGAAAACAGGCAGGCACATATGACAAAAGTTGCATAATAGTATAATAGACAAGACAGTTGTGCCCAGTAGGGGAGAAAAGCAGACTGTTATTGATACTTAAGCAGAAGGCATAAACCCAAAATGTGGGCAGGGCCACAAACAAAGACACAAAATAGAGAGATAGGATAGAACGTTATGAGCAGTCACAGTTGTCAAGAGCTATAAGGTGGGAAAATAGAGAATGCTTAAATGCAGGGTGAGATGTGGAAACCTTGACATGGTCGGGGAGAGAGTTTCAAAACCTAGGGGCAAAGTAGAAGAAAGCTTGCTCACCCATTTTCATAGAGCAAGGTAGAACAGATAGTAGAGGGGAGGAAGAGGACCTAAGGGAGCGAGAGTGAGAGGCTGGGGTAAGCATGTCCCCCAGAATGGAGGGACGAGGAGGTCTGGTTAAAGCATCAACAAAACACCCTAGTGTGTATGAACAGAGGGCAACAGGAGACAGCCAGTTTAAGGCAGAGTACAGGAGACTATGATGGGTTAGGCAAGGAGCAGATAGGGCAACTCTACAGATATTGTTGTAGGAAGTGTCCCATTTCTGAAGAACACCCGGATTGGCATGAGATATAACAGGGAGGGCATGTAGAAGTTGAGGAAGAAAAACACCCCTCGCTACAGAGATTCTGGCAGCCAGAGTGAGTGAGTGAGTGCTGCACCCTGTAGGCAGCACCAATTTTGACCGTAACCTATCTACAAACCACGTTAACATGTGCAGAAAAGTCAAGTGCTGCATCAAGCATGACCCCTAGGTACTTGAAGGCTGAAGTGCACTTGTAGCAACGTTCAGCATGCAAAATGCAACAGGTAACAATTAAGTGAATAGGCAAATGTGTCAGAATAATTTTAAAACAAAGATACTAAGGTTTGGCCAATCAGAAGGCAGAAAAAAAAATTCAAATCCAAATACAACTCAATCTTAAAGCAAAACAGTACCAAAAATACTAACATATACTATACTAACAACCAGCAACTTACAAATCTTCCTGTAAACTTTTGTGGTGAAAAATAGTAAAACATGTCCAAATAAATAACATATGAGGACAAACCGAGGAGTGCACTAAGGGTGAAATAAAAGAACAGAATAAGATAGAGCAGAATAAGTAAAAATCAAAGCAAATAAAATAAATGAGATTGGCAAGTTAATGTAATCCTCCTTTGAAATATGTAGCAGTAATTTTGCACCCTATATTCATTCAAAGTAGACAGCTACCAAGATGATTTTTGATCTGGTACTGACTCATAGGAATACACTCTGCTTTCACCACTCCTCAACTACTGGGGTCTACTGTGATTAACCAAGAGTGAACATGCCCAGAGATGTACAATATACTTTTTCATTTTAATCTTTGCTATTTTGTAGTTATGGCTTTTGTTTTTGTGTTTTTTTTTTTAACTCTAGTATTTAATATGAAACCTGATATACCAGAGTCTAGTTATTATCCCAGCAAAATTGGTTTTACCAATGTTCAACAGATTCTACAGCTGGGCATATATTGAGGAGAAATAATTACTTCCTTTTGGTAACCAGGGGACATAAGGTTAGTTTACTGGTCATCTGGGAGCACTGGTGCGGTTAAGTGGCTTGCTCAGAGTGACCAAATATGCAAGAAGAGGTTGCGGGAATCAAATACAGGTTGCTGGATGTACCAAACTCATTCACAGCTCATTACTCTACCTCTAGGCTATATTGACAGCTAAGTATAGAAAAATAGAAGAGGATCAATTAAAATTAAGTTTTAAATCTCACCTCCAAAGTTAAGAAGGCACACTGATTGCAAACTGCAGATAAATACTGTCAGGCCAATCAAAACACTGGTTAGATATTGATCACTGCTTCAACACTCTGTCATTGCTCTACTCACAGACTCTCACAGACTTACTGTAGCTCACATCTATGATTTTTGCACTGGCTGTTTAAAGTCCTCTAATTAATTTGACAGACTGAACTTGGAATTTCACAGCCCCCAACAATCTCAAGGGTATAGTATTTTCTTTTTTTAACTTTTTTTTTATCATTTTGCAAGTGAAACACTTACAGTTAATACAGACATGGAAGCATACCATAAGCACATGCATTACATATTAACACTTATTAAGGATTAGTATGTCATCTTCCCTCATAGAAATACATAGGGGGAAGTACAAGAGTTTTAAGTTATCCTAATGGAAATTAAAGAGCATGCTTACCAGGAACTTTATAGGAATAATGCTTTAGAATAAGGAGAAGGGTTCCCATTTACCAACTAGGGCCACAACTGGTATCTGCCATGATCTTATTGAGCCATATTTTTTATCTATTTTTATTTAAAATTTTGGCGACCAGGTAGGCCCACTGAGACCATTACAGTTCCTTTTTCAGGGGTGATCCTGGATTAATTACAGGCTACAGGAGAATAAACAGGGGGAACAACTCAATGTAAATAGAGTAAAACAGACATTACAATCAGGACATGTACGATTCACAGGCAGGTTAGGTACAATTGAAGATGGTGAGGAGTAAAACAGTTTCACAAGAATGACAGTCACACATTGTTCATTGAAATGGAACAGTTTCATGAAAATTACAGTTACAAATGACTCATCAAGCATTAAAGTTCCCAATATGGGAGTAAAGGCACACCAGGAGGCTGATAGTAGCTACAGAGGTAGCCCTATGGAGTGTTCCGATCCTCAGCGGTAGCATGCACAGAGACTTATCCCCAACAGGTAGGTCTTGAGGCCTTTTTTAAAGCCACCAAGGGAGCTGCAGTCTTGGAGATTATTAGGAAGGTCACTCCAGAGGGATGGAATGTAAGCCACGAAAGACTGAAGGCCTTGACCTGTCCAGACTCAGGGACATGGAGGAGTTGCGATCAGAGGACATTAAAGGTCTTTCAGGCCATTTAAGCGTTAAGGTGTAACTCAGACTGGGGGGGCATTAGTCTGTAAAAGCTTGAAGGCCAGACATAGGGAAGGGTACATCAGTCTGCCCTCAAGGGAAGGCAAGTTTAGTGAGTGCAGTACTTTACAGTGGTGTTCTAGGGGCGGAGCACCCAGGGCAAAGTTCCCGACTCTGTGATGCAACATTTTCAGTTTTTGCATCTCCATGTTTCGCAGTGAGTGTAGCACTGGGGCCCCATAGAACAAGGTTGGTAGGAGAATGCTGGTAGCTACCCTTAGCTAAGATGTCTGGGTGAGAAAAAGGCTCAGATGATATAGGAGACCAAGTTTCTTGTTCAGTGTTTTGGTTAGTTGATCAACATGAACCTTGAAGGAACAGTCTTGATTAATATAGACGCCCAGGTATTTAATGCAATCCACAACCTCTATAAGAGAACTACTGGACAGGCAGGGGGACAATAGGCATGATCTATCAGGGCCTAGTCTTTTGGGTTCAAATAGGTCCAAATAGAATGGCTTTGTTTTTTTTCACATCGATTACTAGCCGATTAGTCAGGAACCAGTTTTCCAGTATGGAGAGGTCCTGGTTCAGAAGTAGATTTAGCTGTGCTGCATCCGGAGCTGACCTGTACAACACAGCATCATCAGCATAAAGGATCACCCTGGCACCTCCACAGTGCTTAGACAAGTTATTGATGAATAGGGAGAATAGGAGGGGTCCCAATAATGAACCTTGGGGGACCCGTTCAGAGATGGAGTGTATGTCTGACTTCGCCCCCTGCCATCTGACTACTTGAGATCTGCCATCCAGGTAATCTATGAACCACTGCACTGAGTGGTTGTCCAATCCAAGGGATCTGAGCTGCGAGATGAGCAGCTGGTGGTCCATCAGATCAAAGGCCTTGGTAAGGCCTATAAAGATTGCACCAGTTAGTTGACAGTTATCTTGGGCTGCTAGGATGTCAGACATAAGGCTTACCAAGGTGGTATCTGTGCCATGTAGTTTTCTAAATCCGTGTTGTCAGGGAGTAAGGAGGTTATTTTGTTCAACATATTCCTGGACTTGTTGGTACACAATTCTCTCAAGCATTTTGCTTAGCATGCAGAGTATGGAAATTGGTCTGTAATTTTCAACCAGCTCACTTGGCCCCTTTGGGGATGGGGTAACCAGGGCAGTTTTCTAGGTTGTGGGAACTTTACCTTCCACCAGTGACCTGTTAAATAACCACATGATTGGTGTGGCAATTTCTTGGGCTGCTAATCTGAGTAATCTGGGTTCTAGCCTGTCGTACCTTGCAGAACCTGTGACTTTAATGTTCCTGATCAGCTTTAGGACCTCAGTTTTAGACACCAACTTAAGGTGAAAGTTAGGTGATGAGGGAAGATCCTCTGTGTCATCAAGGGATGCCTGGCTAGAGCTGCAGGGGTGAACCTTATATTTGTCAAGATCAGTGAGAACTATATTAAAGGCATTAGTAGCATCTTGTAGGTTCGTGTGGCATACACCACCCACAACAATGTCACAGACATTTTTTGTGTAATGTCCCTTTAGAAGCATATTAATTTGAGACCAGAATTTTCTGGGGTCAGAGAGATTTTTTGATTGCAAGTTCTTGAGGTGCTGTCGCTTGGCCTGTACAAAGTCTCTTTTGCATTTGTTCCTGAGTATTCGGTACATGACCCAATCATTGGCCAGCTTAGTAGATTTCTACTTGCCCCATGCCCTGTCTGTTTCCCTCTTTAGCTTTTTTTAGATCACGTGTCAGCCACTTAGACTGTTGTCCTTTGACCCTCATTTGCTTAAGAGGGAGGGCGTGCTTATTGGCAGCAGAAAGGAAATTCTTGGTGAAAAGGTCCAGGGCTATGTCTAGACTAGGGGCAAATTTTATCTGAGTCCAATCCACTGCTAATAAGGTACCTCAGAAGGAATTGGCGTCAAATTTAGAGTAGTCACACACCAGAAAGATTCTGGGGGGAGGGGTCGGATAATCATTTTTCCATATACCAAAGATAGGGACATTGTCACTTAAGGAGTCAGCAAAAGTGCCCGTCACCTTGAATCTACTGGGATTGGACACCAGGATCCAATCCAGAGTGATGTGGTTACCAGATTTCAAATTCAGTCTAGTAGGTTCCTAGATAAGCTGTGTCAGGTTGACCTTTTGCAAATTGATCTTAAAATGTCGCATTTAGTCGAGGTGCTCCAGTGGAGGTTCAAGTCACCCAGGATTATTTTCTCACAGGAAGGTAGGTCAGGGATAAGTTTGGTAACAGCCTTTAGTTTTCCCACTGCAGTCTTGGGGGGGTTGTATACACAACCTATTAGTAAGGGCTTAGTACCGCCCAACAGGAGATTAACAAATAGTGCTTCACAACCTGCGTCGACCAGGGGTGGGGTTGCTACTATAGAAACTGCTAGTGATGTCTTAACATATTTGATGACCCCTCCACCCCTTTTCCCAATTCTGTCCTGCCGAAAGTTTGAATCCAGGGATCTCAATCTCGTGCACTAAGATGCTAGGTTTAAGCCATGTTTCAGAGATGGCTAATACATCAGGGGAGTACTGGTCAACCCAGGCCTCAAGTTAATGCAGTTTGGGTCTGAGGCTATTTACACTGATATGAATCAATTTCAGTCCTTTTGTATTGGCCCAGATGGGCAAGGAGGAAGTTACATTTGGGATATTAGTGCAGGGAGGACCTGAGTTAGTTTCAATATCCCCTGCTAGCAATAGCTTTAGAAAGACCCATACCTTCTGGAACGACTGGAGTGGGAGATGAAAAAACTGATGTGGGGCACAGAACCCAAGGCAGCATGGGTTCACAGCAGGAAGGTCATGTCAGACAAATCTAATAGATTTCTTTGACTGGGTGACCAAAGTAGTAGACCAGGGAGGGGCTGTGGACATGGCCTACCTAGACTTTAACAAGGCATTTGACACAATCCCACACAAAAGATTAATAGTCAAATTAACCAGCCTGGGAGTGGGTCCCAGGATGGTAGCCTGGTAAAACATTGGCTGGACAACAGGACACAGAAGGTAATTGTAAATGGAGTCCATCTGAAGAAAGAGGGGTTACTAGTGGGGTACCGCAGGGTTCAGTATTGGGTCCAGTCCTTTTTAATGTCTTCATAAATGACGTTGCAGAGGGACTGGAAGGAAAAGTATGCCTCTTTGCAGATGACACAAAGATCTGCAACAGGGTTGATACACAAGGAGGCGTGAAAAGAATGAGAAGGGACTTGGCAAGGTTGGAGGAATGGTCAGAAGTATGGCAGCTAGGATTCAATGCAAAGAAGTGCAAAATAATGCACCTGGGAAACAAGAACCCAGGGGAAGAATACACAGTGGTGGGGGTAGTAACAACAACAAAAAAGGAAAGGGACCTGGGGGTAATCATATCAGATGACCTTAAGGTTAGCAAGCAATATGAGAAGGCAGTAGGGAGGGCTGGGAGTATACTAGGATGCATAGGGAGAGGCATTAGCAGCAGAAAACAGGAAGTTGTTATCCCTCTGTACAGACAGTTGGTGAGACCCCATCTGGAGTACTGCATCCAGTTCTGGAGACCCCATCTCCGCAAGGACATAGACAGGATAGAGGCAGTCCAGAGGAGGGCAACTAAAATGGTGCAGAGTCTGCAAGAGAAGCTGTATGAGGAGAAGCTAAATGAGCTTAATATGTATACCCTTGAGGAAAGAAGGGAGAGGGGGACATGATAGAAACTTTTAAGTATCTTAGTGGAACCAACAAAGTCCAAGAGGGTAGCATCTTTCAGAAAGAGAGACGTGCATGAACAAGGGGACACAATTTAAAGATGGGGGTTGCGATTCGGGGCAATGTGAGGAAGTATTATTTCACAGAGAGGGTAGTGGATGCATGGAACAGCCTTCCTGAGGAGGCTGTGGGGTCTAAAACTGTGGGATAATTCAAGAATGCATGGGACAGACATAAGGCAATTCTTGTGGGGGGTAGGAAGAAATAGGCTGTTGGTTAATTAGGATCTGTGGCCTATCCTGTAAGTACAGAAATGGGCAGACTAGATGGGCCAAGCTGTCCTTATCTGCCATCAAAGTCTATGTTTCTATGTAAGTCTACGTTGTGTAGTCTCAGGTATACAGTACCACATAGCAATTTCCTACTTTCCTGAGACTATTCAAAGTAAGTAAGCTGGGGTAGGAGACTAGTTGGGGGTAGGCACATGGATAATGGGCTAGTGTGAGATCAGGTGGCCAGTTATTTTCCACCCAAGAGTTCATCAACAGCTGGTCAGAGCATAGAGTAAGCAGGATATAACCACTCCCCAGAAACATACCCAGAAACATTTTCCAGCTAGTATGGCAGGCAGTTAATTTATGGAAGGGGCTTGGTGGGAGTAGCAAATGCTTAGAATTGAGCAGATTGAGCACCAGACAAACAGATTGAAACAGCAATGATATTGACTGGTAGGAAGGAGGCGGAGCACGGCACAAATTAAAGCACTCAAGTGGCATGGGGGAGAAGTCTAGAGGCTGTAAACCAGCAAAACTCATAAAAATCACAGCAATAGCCCCTAAAAGTTACTATACTGTCCCATCTACAGAAGAATGATTATTCCACATTGTCCCCCAGAAGAAACAAAACACTTGGCATAAAAGAGTTCCCTTTAACTTGTTTCTTCTAGCTCCTGCCCCTCCAGATGGGAGAGTCCTGTTGGAAGTGGCAACACAAGACCAGTTAATTAAGGAGGGGGGAGGGTGGGTGGGATGAAATACTCTGCAGGGTTCAGTTCTGTTCAGCTGGGCTCTGTTTAAATAGCCCAGCTGAGGAGCTTTGATTTTGCACCCAACAACCTGGCGCTGATTGGCTCCTGCGAGCCACCAACATCAGTCCTCGGCCGTAGATGCATGCCGTATCCTGACTAGCCTGCTCATTGGTCCACGAACCGCTGCCCTCGACCACAGCAGCAGCAGCCGATGAAATTCCTGCCACCGATGCGACTAGGGAAAACCCCTGCAGAGTTCAGTTTGTTCGTCTGGGCTCTGCTTAAATAGCCCAGCCAAGAAGCTTTGATATTCATGCCCAACAACCTGGCGCTGATTGGCTCCTGTGGAAGCCCACCAACATCAGTCCTCGGCCACGGATGCATGCCGTATTGCCGACTAGCCTGACCTCTGGGTCTGCAGCAACAGTCACCCTCAAATTAGAGCAGCAGCTGCAGCAGCTGCTGAAATTCCTGCTGCCGATGGGGCCAGGGGAAAAACCCTGCCTCCCTTACTCCATTCTTTCCCTTTTCTACTCACTTTTCTATTTAATTGGCTGCTTTATTACTGTCCCCAATTTGAATCTAACCCTTGACTATTAATGTTCACAAGAAAATGTAGTTTACATCTACAGTATCACATTTTGCCCTAAGTCGAGCAGGTTGTACCATTTGAACCAAAAATTGTATTTTATATTTTTCAACCTACTGCGATGCTCTTTTTTTGTATCCTATGTATTGACGTCCTTGTCTGTACATATGTTCCAGGATCTCCTTGTCAATGAGCTTGCTCAATGGAGTTTTCCTGAAATAAACTTGAACTTGAACAGCCCACAAATTCCCTCAGGAAACATTTTGTTCAGCCTGTAAATATACAGGTCTTTTCTAAGACAGATTATTGTTATAGTAAAATATGGAGCAAGGCAGAACGTATAACCATACAGTGAGTATATCAAAACAGCCCTACCAAACAAATGACGAGCCTCATGAATGCATTTGTCAAACATAATTATCTACTCTATTGCTGAGCAGCAAACAGACTACAGTTAGGTATATCTGATAAGTTTAAGTAATTTCCCAGTAAAACAAAGTCTGCAATCTGTTCCATTTTGAACCATTAGAAGACAGCTATTACAGATCCAATCCTCTCATCTGCTAATATGGAGGTATCTTACTTTTGTGATGAGAAATAACTTCATTTGCTTTACGCCAGAAAGCCACAATCCTATGTTTCAACATGTTGTTTTGTTCAGGATGATGGAACCCAGTACTGTCATATTTAAAGATTTTGGCTTAAGAGGCTACATCAACAATTTTAACCATTACTGTATATTTCTGAGCCTCTAATCAAAACATTGCTGAAATAAGTACAATATTCAGACTTAGCCAAACAAGTGTCAATCATCGTAAGTGATGCATTAAGGGGTCCAGCTTGAGTAAACAGTTTACTAGTACCACCACAGAAAGATTCTCATTTCAGATCTCATCGGAGTCTTCCGAATCTGCATTTTCTTGAGGTGCTGATTCTTTTCAATGCGGTGCAGTAGTTTACCAGCTTCCTCGGTTTGTTAAAAGATATACATGACCCTTTCACATAACATGGAGTTGGGCTGGAAGAAGACGTTGGTGTTGGATCCTCACAAGTCTTAAGGAGCTGCAGATCTGGTCAAAGGCCTTCTGATGCAAACGGGTGCAGTAAAACAGATCCGGAACAAGGAAATTTCAGCTCCTCCATAGTGCAATGAGAGTTTCTTTCTTGCGACTGTCAGGGCTCTATCTTGGTCACCAACACCTGTGCACTCTATGATGAAGGTTCTGGGAGCAGAGGCATCCACTGCTGCTCGACGAGGGGTTAGTCAGCACGCTTTTTCCAGACAGAACTCAGGATCACTCTCTTGGTTGGAGCATACTGTATTTAAGAGAAGTCAGGCAAATTCCAGAGCATCCTCCCCTTCGGCGGATTCTGGTACCCCGACCACATGGAGGTTTCGCTCTCTGGCCTGGTTCTCCAGTGTCTCTAATCTCTGGCATAGTTGTATATTTTCTTTTACAAGCATGGTGGTCGTGTCTTGCAATTTTAAAGCTGAAGATTCTGCCCTTTTTATAGTGTGCTCCATGGAATCGAGCCTTGTTTCTAACTTTTGCACTCGAGGAGTAAGGTTATCCAGTTTGCAATCCATGTCCTGGACTGTCTTGACAAGTTGGCCCAGTGTGGCATTTACCATGAGGAGAGTCACTGATCCGGTCTTAGGATCCCCTGAACGTGATGCTGCTTCATGGTTAGCAGGCCACTTATCTTGCTATGCGTTCATCGGCGCAAAAAGTCTGGCAGAGGAGCAGCATTTCAGGACTTGCCCATATTATCAATAAGAACTTTAGCTATCTAACAAGCTTTGTCTGAAAGAATATTTCACCCAAATAGGTAGGTAGATTAAAGTAATGTATAATTCTCTCAGGAGCTGTGCTAAGGAGTGTCTGTTCCTTTCAGAGGCTAAGCCATGCCCAGGGTATTGTACTTTTAAGAAACAAAGAGCAGATTACTTTTTGACTGTCAACATTTTGCATATATATATATATAACACACACATATATACATACATATACTGTATGTGTGTGTGTATATATATATATATATATATTTATATATATATATATATATATATATATATATATATACACATATGTAACCCTAGTTGGTGCTATCCAGGGACACTATCCTGCCTGTGTGACTAAGCACCAGTTGAGGTGCCTGACTTCTGTGAATGGGTGCCTCCACAGAGGTTCATTTAAGGTAGCAAGCTGCTCTGGGTACAGCCCTCCAGGACACTGATACCCTCTCTAACCCTCTTAGAACTCTGAGAGCTCTCAAGCTATATGATGCTGCAAAGTGTGAACATTAAGTGAGTGATTTCTGGAGTTAGAAATGTACTTCTCAAACCTGCTAAAGGCAACAAGACATTCTCAATAGACCTAATAGTCATATATTGTATCTATAACCTAAATATTAACCATATGGTTAGATGGGCAGATAATGTTGGATATTAGGTGATTCTTAGGACTTCAAAGAATAACCAGAGAGGGGAACACAGGCAGAAGCACTGTATAAAGAAAACTAGATATGATGGAAGAAAATGAACCAAGGTAAATCCACTTTGCCCATTATTTCCTATCCATTTCCCCACTGGCCTAATGCTAAATAGGGTTACCTCTTTAATCCACCCCTCAGCTTCCCCAACTGCCTCCCATTTCCTTCTCCTTCTTCCTTACCCCCTATGTTTCACATCATTAATTCCCTGACTCTGTCCCACCCATCCTTGAACTCATTTATAGTTCCTGCTTTCACAACCTCATTAGGCAATCTGTTCCATTTTCCACTACACTCTCAGTAAAGAGGCACTTCCTAACATTTCTATCCCCCATCTAGTTTTCACACATTCTCTCATTGCTGCTCTTCCATTCCTAGTGAACAAGTTCCCAGTGCCACCTCTGTTTATCCTATCAGGAACTTGTAAGCCTCAGTCACAGCTTCCTCTCCTCCTGGCCTTAAGCAGGTGAAAGTTCAGATCTGATAGCCTTTCCTTGTATGTTCTGTCTTTCTGATCCTGAAACATTCTGGTGACTCTCTTCAGCACTGTCTCCAGCCTGTCCCAGTCTTTCCTAAGATGGGGCCCCAGAATCAAGCACAGTACTCCAGGTGGGATCATAATCAATACGGCCTGTGTAGGGGCAATACCACTTCTCTCCTCCTGCTTTCGAAACCCTTTCCAATACATTATATAAGCCATATTGCACTAACCTGAAGTTTTAAGACTGCTGATGATGAGAACCACCAGGTCCCTATCCTCTTCCATTGTTGCTAACTGTTCCTCTCAATCCAGTACTCCTTGTATGGCTTCTTCCTGCCAATGCACATCGTTGCCCTTTTCATGTTGACCTTCAGTTACCATAGTTTGGACAACCTTTCCAGTTTTCCAGGTCCTTCTGCAATTCCCTGAGTCGCTCTTCACTTCTTATTCTGCAACAGAGTTTTGTGCCATCCACAAAGAAACACATCTTGCTCTGTATACCCTTCCCATGGTTGCTGATAAACATGTTGAACAAGGCAGGACCCAGCACTGAGGGAGTCAAAGGTAAATGCAGAATTAAGGATAGCAGAAAAGGTCTTGGGGAACTACAAATCCTTATTTATATATAGTACTGCCCCACCCCCAAGAATAAAGTGAAATATCAGTTTCAGCCAGTGATATGTTGCATTATACTGCAGGAACCAATGCAATCCGAATGCAATTACTCTAGTTTGTCATGCACAACTGGCTTCTAATAAGAGTTCTTCATCCTGGTATTTGGCACTGTATGTTAGTGAAAGGAAAAAGTAAGAGCAACACAGAGATAATAAAAAAGTACAGAGTCAGTGCATGGGATGATGGGAAGAAGGCAGTTATACTGAATTAATTATTTTGGTGAGTGTCCATGGCTGAGGAGACAGGCCCCCTTCCAGACAGCAAGTTACACCTCAAGAATAATGCTTAGGACAGATTTCAGTTGAGTGGGATTACAAAAGAATGGGTACTTAAGGGACTGGACAGCAGAAAAACCAAGACATTACCAGGGCCTGACAGGATTCACCCTAGGGTGCTGAAGGAAACAAGACAAGTTTTGCCAGAGTTGCTAGTAGTACTGTACAGAAAATCAGTAGCAACATGCTGCAACTGGTGCACTTGTGGTGAAATCAATTACTGTCCACATGATTAAAAGTGAATTTTAAAGTAACAGACCATTATTGCTGAGCCCTCTAATGAAGCTCTGCATTGTGCAAAGTGCTGGGTTGTTTGGGCAATGGAGTTTTGCATATTTTATCTCCTGAGTAGTTCCACACTAAATTTGGATTTCTTTGCATTTTTTTGCACACCTTTACTTCTTGTTTGAGGTTTTTGCACATACATACCTTGTCAAAGCTCAACAATAAAGAAATTGCACTTTATAATTAACGTTTAGCTTTGTGGACAGTGACTGATTATATCATGAGAGCACTATTTTTTTTTTTTGCTTGGATCTGTCTTTTCATCTTCTCTCTACGCTGGATGTGTGACCTCCAGTTTTATGTTATGTAACACAGTATAATATCTGAGGACTGATGGGTGGCAGTTGTGGTTGCCATTTGCAAGGGAGGCAGTAAGGAGTAGCCAGGAAGCTACAGGCTCATGAACCAGACATGACAGTGGGAAACCCTCTTGTGAAATTATTTTGGAGTTATCAGATACACTGTTAGAAGAAAATAACTTAGTAGATGGGAACCAGCATGGGTCCAGGAGGGCTGGTTACAGAAACATAGAAACATAGAATTTGTCAGTAGGCAAGGGTCGCTTGGCCCACTCATTCTGCTCCAATGGTCCCTGTCTAGTCTGTCTCATCAGTACCTAAATGGTCTCTGGTGATCCTCCCTCCACCCTACACATTTCCTCATATTCCTGCATATCTAGCCCATGTATGCATGGATTACCTATGAAATCCCCAAACTCGGTCTCCTGAACTCTATAAGCCCAAGTCAGGGAGATCAAATTTCAGAAGACCAAAAGGGTCTCACGTGCAATGTAGGGGGCTTTGCCCCCACAACCCCCATAACTAAAATAACCAACTCTGAGGGTGACTGGACCTTGGAATAAGTTAAAAAAGTTACTGGGTGCAGAAGAGCACCTCAGAAAAACTTTCACCAAGGGAACAGAACTCGGTCTGGAACACCATGCTGGCAGCTGCTGGTGGCTTAGCCCTCCACGCCATGGGATCAGCTCAGCCAGCTTCCATATCCTCCCCTCTCTTGTGGTGCCTGACTAGGGGTAAGGTAGAGGTTCATCACATTTTACTACCTTACCCTTGTTGGCACCAGCTTCCTCTTTGTCAGTCTTGTACATGTTGGGATACTGAACTCAGTCCCATGAGTTTCGGCATTCCAAGTTTCAGTAACCTAAATAGATACCATATGCTTGAAGCCCCTTACTGTTTTTACCTCCAACACTTCCACTGGAAGTCTATTTCAGGCATCTAGCACTATTGCAGTAAAGTAATACTAACTCACACCACTCCTCTCTCCTAGGGTGCACATATTTAAATTCCTTAGTCTGTCCTTGTAAGGCTTTTATGCAACTCCTGCACCATTTAGTTGCTTTCCTCAGTACTGCCTCCACCCTGGCTATGTAATTCCAGAGGTGCGGCCTCCAGAACTGGACACAATACTCTGGGTATAGTCTCACAGCAAGTGATATAGTGGCCACACCGCCTTCTCTTGCTTGTTGGAGATACCTCTCCCTATGCATCCCAGCATCCCACTGGCTTAACTACTGCATTATCACATAGCCCTTACACATTAAAGTCATCAGATATGATAACCTAAGTTTCTTTCCTGCTTAGTGACTGACAGTGCCCCCATCGTATCTTAAGTTTTTTTTTGTATACTCTTTTACCCCCTCACACTCCAGGCCCACCTCTCCTTCAGGCCACCTAGTGCTTCCATGCCTCGGCTGTCCTCTTCTGGAGCTCCTCCCACACACACATATCATAGCTGACCCCAATTTGTCCCGACAAGATCCCATCACCGGGATGGGTCCCCTTCCTCCGAGGGGAAGGCACTGGGTGGCAAGGGACCCCAGCACACTATTTATCTATGGTCTAGAGGTGCTGCTGTGGTGAAGGATGCTCCCAGAGGTTCCAAGGGGCATGGAGAATGGAGGCAGTCATCCGGTGGCTCGAAGCTGTTTTCCAGCTTCTGTTGTCCTCATGCACCACTGTGATGTAGTACCCCGGTCTCAACCGGGGCCACTACTAGAGTGGGGCTTCCCACGCCCTCCCAGGGAGGAGAGCAGTCCTCAGATGCTCAATCCTCTCCTTCCCCAGCCAGCCCCTGACGACCTGGAGTCCATTCCTGAACCCGGTCACTGGCGGGTCTGATATGTGCATCCAGTGCCTCAACCTCTGTGCCACCGGCTGGCCTATCTTAAGTTTGGGGTTCCTATGCCCTAGGTGCATAATTTTGCAATTTGCATTGAACCCCAACTGCCATGCTGTTTATCACTCCTGAGCTTCCCAAGATCCTCACGCATCATTTCCACCCTTTCTTATTACCTACTCTATTTCAGATTTTGGTATCTTCTGCAAAAGGCATACCTTCCCTTCCAGTTAATCTGGAATGTCACTTATGAAGACATTGAAGATGTTCAGCTCTAGTACTGAGACCTTCGGAACCACACTGATCATGCTCCCATCATTAGAGTGAGTGCCATTATATCAGATGGACACAATGGCAGACAGTGGCCAGGCAGTGGATGAACTGTAACTGTATTTTAGCAAAGCCTTTCATTAGGTACCAGTATGGAGATTGTATTATATGGTGAGCAGTCTGGGGCTGGGGAAAAAATAACTGATTGGATCAGATACTGTCTTACAGATAGAACCCAGAGGGTGGTCTTTAGTGGTACATTTTCTGAGAACAGGGCAGTGACTAGTGAAGACCTACAGGGGTCAGACCTGGACCCAATCCTGTTTAATTCAGTATGTATGAGGATGACACAGCCCTGTATACCTCTGGGCCCTCCACCTCTGATGTGGAGTCCAGACTGCGCTAGACTTCAGCAATGTCCAGCTCTTGCTCCACTCAAATCAACAATTCCTGAACACGAAGAATGTAGTCTCCATGACATTTGGCATGAGGCAGAGACTTGCTAGGCCCTTCCCACTTTCTGCATCCTCAATGGGACTATGCTAAGGATGTCACCTTGTTTAGGTGTCTCGGATTTGGCCTGACCAACACCTCGACTTTTCTGGAGATGTGGATGCTATCCACAAAAACTATACCCCAAGATTGGTGCCCTGTAAAGAAATCGGGATTATCCCCTTGCCTGACAGTTGGGCACTTGTCCAAGAAATGATCATCCCAATATATGAGTACAGTGATGTAATCTACAGTGCTGCTTCCAGAATTTCCCTAGCCAGACTGGACACCATCTTCCATGCTTTCTGCCATTTTCTCTGATTGTTCCCTTGCATATACCACTCATCCCATTAGCAGTCTCTCTCCTTCCCTCACTTGAAGATTGATGCTTCTTGCATTATGCTTACCTCATAACAAAATTCTGATTTTGTTGCCTCCCTACCTTTCCTCTCTCTCTCCTCTCCTTCTCCTTCCACCTACTACCTTCTTAATACTAACCCCTGTACTCTGGCTGTCCCTCTGGTGCCACCTCCATTGGCCAAGCTCCTTTTCCATCATTTCCCAGTCTCTGAACTCCCACCACACCCCACTCTGTAATGTTTCCTTCATGCCTTCTCCTCACCTCTGCATCCAGACCAACCCTCCTGCAGCTGTCTACATGCCCTACTTCCTCTCTCCCCTAAAATAATGTTACCGCTCCCCTCCCTATTAATGTCTGGCACCCCACACTATTCAATGCTACTATTTCCTAGGTTTATTGCCTCATCTGATACCCACCTTGTATTTGCACTTGAAGCCTAGTTTTTGTAACTGCATTATTTGATCTGTCTCTGTTGTGCACTGTGTAGTGTATATTCTATACTGTATCCTTATTTTGTTCTTGGATTCTGTACTTATCATGTCACCTATTCCATGTACTCTTGCTCTGTTCCCTCCACTTATCCCAGGACACAGCAGGAAATGAACAATTATTGCTCAGTATACATTTCCTGGTGAAACTTTTAAATAAAAATAAATAAATCCAGGTATATCTGTGACATAGGAAGGGGTAACCATGGTAAGTAAGTCTGCTTGCAAATGATATCAAGCTCCTTGAGAGGTTCAACAGTGAGGAAGGTATTAATATTAAGAGACAGGATGTGAGGAGAATGGAAAGCTGGTCCATTATTAGACAGTTAAAATTTAACCCCAATAAGGGCAAGGTGCTGCACATGGGATGAAAAGCTCTTGGATAGTTTACCATGCACCCTGACCAGCCCACTACTGCCTTATGGACATGATAACTAGTATTGTGCGAAATTGAAAATTTCACTCCATGAAATATTTAGTGTAATTTGTGCATTTCTAAAATATTTCACAGATGATGCTAAATTTCAACCACGGAGAGAGCTGAAATTTCACCTGCAAACCAGCAAAATTTGCCACTCATGGGTGAAATTTTGCCACCCACAGTGAAATTTAAAGTGGCCACTGGCCAAAGTTCTCCCTGGTGTCTAGTGGTCCCCAACCCTCCACTGCTCACTGGCCCATATTTTCTCCCTGGTGTCTAGTGGTCCCCCGCTGATCACCAGCCATAATTGATTAAGCACCCCCCAGTTAACCTGGCTCCATCATTTCTTTTATTAAAAATTGAATACCCACTCCTGATGCCTAGTGATCCCCCCAGCCGATCACCGCCATATAACTGAATTAAATAAACACCTCCTCAAAGTTCTCTGGCCTGCTCATTTCTTTATATACAAACAAATTCAACTCCCACTCCTGGTGTCTAGTGGACCCACACCTCTACACTGTCATCATGAGCTAGCAGCATCACCCCTCCCCAGTACCGGAACAGGCCATTGAATAGCCTCCACTCACCTTCAAAGCCGGCAGCCTAGCTGAGTGCAACTGAGAGCTTGAATGAAGCTCATTCATTCAAGTGCTCAGTCACACTCAGTCCTGCTCAGTCGGGCTGCCGAATGTGGAGGTGAGTGGAGGGCTGTGCCAGTGGCCCATTCAGGGCACTGGGTGGAGCATGGTGGGTGCTGCTAGCTCATGATGACAGGGTGGGGGGTCCACTAGACACCTGTGAGAGGGGGTTGAAGTTTGTTTTTATCTAAAAGGAAATGAGGGGGCCAGGGTAACTTGGGGGGGTGCTTATTTAATTCAGTTATTGCTGGTGATCAGCCAGGAGTGACCATTAGACATCAGGGAGTGGGGGTTGAATTATTTTTTAAATTAAAGGGAAATGAGGGGTATGGGTAACTAGGGCCTTAATTCAATTATGGCGGTGATCAGCTTAGTACTTAACAGACATCAGTATTTGCTGTGGCCGACAGGCAAAATTTCACCACACTCATGAAATATTTTGCATGGCAAAATTGCTGATTTCACCTCAATTTTGCCACAAAATTTTATTTCGCTGCATCTCTAATGGTAACACCACATGTATCCTGCTCAGAAACTGGCACACTTCTCTTACAGTTAGTTCATCATTCTCATTCAGATCATATAAGATATAGTTTATTGATCATCATTAGAAATTTCAATATTTTTCCTAAAACATGTCACATTTTATAAAAAGGAGATCAGACACAAGAAGTGTACATCTTACATAAAATACAGTTATGTCATTATACATTTCCCTTTAAAAATGAAAAGTAGCAGCATTGTCAAGTTCAGCACAACTGATTGGGGTGGTTCAGAGCCCAATAAAATGAAACTTCAAAGACTATCATGTCATCACAAAATAGACCAATGATATGGTCCTCCTCACGTTGAGCAATTATCCATCACATCTGTAATCACACCTACAGTCGCAATAGTTCAGCGCCTGTTAAAAATCATATTTTCCACATACACAGTTCATTGCTTTACAGTGACTTACACTGTACTCTGCTATGCTGATGATGCAGTCATCTGTTCCAAAAACCTTGACCTTGACAGTCTTACCACTGCTCTCCAAAGTAACTTTAGGTCACTTGAAAGCTGGTTCTCCAGCAACAAACTGGTTGTGCATTACAAAGAAAAAAAATTGAAGACCATGCTGTTCTCTAGCCTCCCAGAGAAGTTGCAAGTTCCACCCTTTGTCATCAGAAATGGTCATGGACATAGTTTAACCTTGAACAGGTGGAGACCTTCAAATACCTTGGGGTAACTCTGGATGGCACCTTATATTTTGGACACCATGTTCACAGTCTGTTTTCGCCACAGTTAACAGAAGACTGGGTGCCCTCTACTAGAACAGGAACAATCTCACTGAGGATGCTAGATGCCTTATTGTGTCCAGCACCATTCTATCATTTCTAGAGTATGGGATTCCTGTCTACACAGGTGCCTGTGACATGGTGAGAAACAGAGTAAAGCTGATATCTAATAAGGCATACCACTTTGTACGTGGTTCAGATAATATAACTGCATTCATATCGGTACCATTTATGTACTCATTAACTGGCTACCTTAAACCAGTAGATTAAAACTCCAGACCTGTTTGCTAGCTAAAAAGATGCTGTTGGACCTAACACACCTAGCTTTAACAAATTGCTTCTGCCTCGTCTCAACCAATACAACACCAGGAACATGGTCAGGAATGCCTTAAGCCTCCTTTCCTGCATATTCATTTCAAAGTGATCATTTGCTGTCAGGGTTGCTAACTGGTTAAATGAATTGCCACACACTGCTGAATCTCACAACACTGCTGAATTTCCCAGGAGTAATCAGTTTAAGAGATCATTGTGGGCTGCCTTTGCAGTCCAATGCAACTGTAACTTTTAAACAGTTTTATTTGGTTTCTCTCTGTACATAACTTGTGACTTTTTATACAATGATCTGCATGGATTTTTCAAAACTGTAAGAAATATTCTGCCTTAAAGGGATACATTCATGTACAGTGGAGACATAGTTTGAAAGCCCATGAGAATTTCTTTTCATTGAGGTATTGGGCAGACCTGTAGCTGGAAGCAGTCCAGAGATATAGATGACTGAGTCTGTGCAACATAAATACTACATTAGAGCCATTCTTAGAACCTTGTGATATCAGTGACGATCAAGCAGTACCTAACAGTACATTGAGTACACTTTCGCGTATACTCTCGAGGAAAGGAGGGAGAGAGGGACATGTTAGAAACTTTCAAGTACCTCAAGGGCATCAACAATGTTCAAGAGGGTAGCATCATTCAGAAAAAGAGATGTGCAAGAACAAAGGGGCACAATTTGAAGACAGAGTGGGGATGAACCAGGGGCAACGTGAGAAAGTATTTTTTTTATGGAGAGGGTGGTGGATGCATGGAATGGCCTTCTTAAGGAGGTCATGGAATCAAAAGCAGTGGGGGAATTTAAGAATGCATTGGACAGACATAAGGCAATTCTAGTGGGAGTTAGAGAAGGAAGCAGGCTTTTGTAAAACTAGGATCTGCAGCTTATCTGATAGGTATGGAAATGGGCAGACTGGGGGCCAAGCGGTCTTTATTTGCCATCAAAGTCTATGTTTCAATGTTGCAGCACATTGTTTTTCATGTGTGATTTTGCAAGTGACATCATCCCATCGCTAAATTGATCTGATATCCTTCCACTGTTACCAAGGAAAATATTTGTTCATTTTAAATTAATATGATGTTATTGCTTTTTTATTTAATTAATTTATTTATTTTATTATGACTTTGATGATTGGGTAGGTCCACTGATCCAAAGGACCATTTTCAGGCATGACCTGGGCCAGAAGGCATGAGCTACAAGATATACAATAACACAAATAAATACATCCAAATAGAAGGTAAAGTGCCTCCAAATTCAGATACAGTGGGGTAAATTAGTAAACCAGTAAAATTACAATAATATTAAAATACAGTAGGGTAATTAAGTACATCAATAGATACAATGATATGATCAACACAGAGGCAGAAATAGGCAATGAGCAAACACAACAATAGCAGAAACTAGCTAGACCACCCCACCTCTAAATGCCCCATGGCACTGTGACTAGCTACCAAGAGCAGGAAGGAGAGAAGGGGCTAGGCAGTATACGGAGTAGGAAGGAGAGGGCAAAAGGGAGAGATGAGAGCTGGGCAGTAAAGGACAGGGTCACCAAACAGGTGGGGAACTACAGTATCTGGGTGGGCAGTTACAGCTGTGTTTGGTTAGTAGCCAAGATTAGTGGTTGTGTCTAAAGGTATGATTGGTACCAGAGGATCTGAAGGGTGTAGGAGGCCCATTCCAAAGGTGAGGGCAGCTGCTGACAGGGCCTTCCCACTTGTCTTGGTAGATGTTTATGCACTCAAGGGAGGGACAGTTGAGCGGTGGCACCTAGGCAAGGTGCAGAATTTACAGAGACTAGAGAGAGGGAAACAGTGCTGTTTCTTATGATAGTGTCCACAAAGCAGCCAAAGGTGAATTTATAGCATCCTTGTAGAGAAGGCCAGCCGAGAGAGCAGTAAAGGTTGCAGTGATGTGTGAAGAAGGGGGCAGATAGCGCAAAGCGGCAGGTGCTATTCTAGGTGGATGAGAGTCTAGCCTGGAAGGTTGTGAAGACTCGGGAGTAGATGGGGGAACAGTAATTCAATATGGGTAGAAGATTACCTCTGACTATGGCCAAACAAGCCTCTGCGGACAGGTAGGGTTTCATGTGTTAAACGGCCCCAAGTTTCTGGTTGATCCCAGAATGACAATGTTGACATGGTCTGTGAAGGAAAGAGTAGGGTCAAGTGTAATCCCCAGATATTTAAAGGAGGAGACTTTGTCCAGGACAGGGCCATCTGTCGAGAGGATGAGGAGAGGACTTATCAGTGATGGATTTGGTTTGGAATGGTTTGTACGAAAATAGCATGGCTTTGGTTTTTCAGCTGCTAACCAGCAGCAGGTTGAAAGAGAACCAGCAATGGGCTGCATTGAAGTTCTGGGTAAGGATAGAGGATATAAGAGGAAGGATTTATCACTATGAAAGATGACAAGGTCATCTGCATAAAGAGAGTGTTGCAGGTAGGACAGTCAGAGGGAGGTGTGTTGATGAAGATGGAGAAGAGCAGGGGCCCAGGATGGACCCTTGGGGTACTCAGTGGAAACTGACAAGGTAGGAGAAGAGACAGTGTCGATGAAAACTGTTTGGGAGCAGTTAGAGAGGTAGCACTGAAACCATTTAGTGGTCTCAGCAGAACAACCAATTGATTGTAGTTTAGAGAGAAGGAGGACATGGTTGACCAGATTGAAAGCTTTTGATATGTCTACAAAGACAGCACCAGTGGCACAGACATGATCCATGTTGGTGAGGATGTGATTGCTGAACAGAGCCAAAGCTGTAGCGGTACTGTGATGCTTTGAAAGCCATGTTGCTGGGTGCATAGGAGGTTATGTTTTTGACATATTCAGTTAGGTGGTGGTGGACAACCTTTCAAGGAGTTTACTAAGGTGGGGAGAATAGATACAGGCTGATAGTTGTCAGGAGAGGGGTCCCCAGCTTTAAAGATGGGAACCACCTTAGCAGACTTCCAGGAGAGGGGCATGGAGGAGGTGGACAGAGCAAGATTGAATATGAAGGTAAGTGGCCTGGAGATCTTGGAGGAGACTAGTTTTAGAAAAACATGGGGAGAGGCCATCAGCACCTGGACTGCTTTTCTTATTTTATGAGCAGGTAAGCTTTTCTTATTAGGAGACCAACTTTTGTTAAGATGGTAGGCTGTAGCTAAGGACATCAGAAAGGAGGTGGGCTGAAATACATAATACTGTGAAATACTTACAAATTTATTATTAATTAATTTTATTTCATTTCATTCTTGTGTAAGCTTATCAAGATCAATGTTCCTGCATCAGTTGAGGAAAACAAAAGTATCACTGACAATGATTCAGAGACGATGATCAAACACCCCCTCACTCTGGTCATCCTGCAATGCAGGAGGATCTGGGAATGCCTGACTCTGTGCCAGAGACAGTGTCACATAACACTCCTCATCAGGATGATGTGAAGCATGTAGATGTTTTACAAGTGCCCAGGACGGTCATTGACAAGGTACATGAAGAGCTGCACCTGGTCAGTCAGAGGGTACAGAGTATCGAACTCTTCACTCATTTCATTTGTGGGTCTCATTTCAACCACATTCTGGATCTCATGCTACAGATAATATGGGGCCATCAGCAGCAACTGTGTCATCATTATAGTCATCAGTAGCAGCAGCAGCATCAGCAGCAGCAGCAGATCCTAATCTACCATTTTGCAGGAAAGTTGCATCGATGGTCATCATCAAGATCTTTCTTCCAGATGCTCTGCACTGACTTGAATAAGCATGTATTCATTTGCCAGAGCACAGTGGCAAGCCTCTCACCTGATGATCCTGTGTTGCAAATAGAAACACATTTTGCTTATAACCAAAATGAACTAAGACAGCAGAAGCTCAAGTAAATGTGACCTCCGCCCCTGATCCCTAAACAAGTCATTAGGCCATTGTAGAGCACTGCCAAATTATGACTTTGTAAGGTGCAGTGTGAGCAAAGGGAGCTGATGCTAACTACTGCTGGGAGACCTGATCATCTTGCTGCTCTTGTTCTATCGTTGGTGCCAATGCACCTGTATCTGTTGTGGAAGAAACAGGTCAACAGGGATGTCAACTCCCACAGAACATTTTCTGTGAACTTATGCATGTTGTTTGGTGCCATTTTGATGTTACCATACCCCAAAAACAGTTAACCAGGGACAGAATAAATGAACAATTACAAACCCTATGAAAAAGTATTAACTTGGCCAATTCATGAATACTGATTTGTTTGCATTTATCTAGTCAGATTGTAAATGACCTGTTGACAAAAGGATACTTTGAAACATTAATTTTAATGATCTGTGTACGTATTACTGTGTATGGTACCACTGGGCTTGAGGGACTAAAATTGTTGGGGAGGGCGTATTGAGGAGGGATTATGGACTCATTATTGTCATTATCATTTCCTGTGTGAGATATGGCAGTTTATAAGCACTAGTCCCAGAACACCTGGCCACACTTCATGCCTCCACCCATGGTAAGATTTAGTTATATTCTGTGATGCTTGCCCACTTGTGTGTTTTTTTTGCTAATATATATAGTAGCAACACTGTTGCCAGCATTCTTCCCTATGTGGGATATTACAGCTGTGTTTTGTTGCTAACTTACTGTATACAGTAGCAGCCAACATAGAGGAGATGACATAAACTCAGACTTTCAGCCATCCATGCCCTTCATTTTAGTGACAAAAGGTTGAGATGTAGTTGCAAAAATACCTATTATTTTATCCCTTTTCCCACTGCAATCACCATAACAAGGTCACATGACCAGGTTCTGTACTTAACACATTGTACAGAAGTAACTGAAAATGATTATACTATGACAAAATACCTTTCATTTTTATTTTGTCATTATTTTTTTAGTCATTTACATTTAGTCATTATTTTTAGTCATGATTTTTGTAGAGTGTTTCTCATTCTGCTGAGAAAGCAGGAGGGCTACTGCAACGCTGCATTGGCTACCCTTACATATTGGGTCAGGCCTCTGTCCTTACCATCCTCTTCTACTTGCTCCTACTGGTGTGGAGGTATGGAGTTGATTTGAGTACGCTGCCTAACAATTTTAAACCACCTTCCTCTCCTCCAGGCAAAGCATGATCACTCTCATCTCCCTCATTAAAGACAAAATGTGAATGAAATGTGGGCATTAGAATTCTGAGCCATCTGAATGTTTACTTTTCTGTTGCCTGGAAGCTGCAAGGAAACTTTTATAAACATACGACATATTACACTGCACGGTATAAAATGATATTAGAAAAATCAACAAACATGATTACAAAACAAGTCACATGGCCCTACATTAACATACATTGCACAGTAGTTAATAAAAGCACCTTGTGTTTTATTGTTTTCTTGACTACACAGTGCTGCTCTATGTAAACACAAGTATGTACTATTTTTATTTGTACTATTCTTTAACAGCTGTGTGGTATAGTACTTATTCTGGGGCAGTAGGCAGCATGCTAAAGGTGCCTGTATCACCATCCTGGTACAGATCAGGGCTTACGTGGTCAAGGACAGTGGGAAGGGAGGCCTTCCAATCTGGTAGAGGAAGACGGTGGTAGACTGAGTGCACCTGCCACCTCAGCAGGATCCTAACTTGCAAACTGATCTGCTGTGGCCTGCAATGATAAAAATATTGAACAATGCCAATGACATTTGCCTGCATGTTTTATAATGCTTATGTGGCATGAACAATGGAGGAGATAGATGAAATGGGGGTTGAACATTCCTTTATATACAGTAGCTGTAGTAGCGGTCCAGTTGTTTAGTTATTCAGGCTGATTGGGGTGGGAACAGAGCCACAGGACTGATGTGGAATATGGCTCCTATATATACCCCCTCGCCTGAGGAAGGTGGGATGGAATGCCACTGAGTGGCTCCTGTATGGATCCACATCTTCACACAAGGGGGATGGATCACTACAGAGTGGGTTCCTCTAAGGATGCTCCCCACTTCTAGGGAGCAGGCTAAACTGCCATTGAACATGGCTCCTATTGCTGCTCATGCAGGGAGACTGGGATGGTCCTCCTCCAGTTGTGGGGAGCTGGTTTGGTCCCTACCACTCCTATGTGGGGGGGGCAACTATGGTCCTCCCTCAGAGGTGTCAGATAGCTGGCCACTGACACCCATCTTTGTCCTCATTGAAGCTACTCTGTCCCTTGGTCTTAACTCATTATTCCCTTGGTGGCTATTTTGTGTCACGTAACAATGGATAGTTTGGGCATCATGCAAAGCTGCTGGAATGAATGAATGAATTAAACCTCAATGTACCTTCATGTACTGATCCTTCAACCTCAGACCACACTGAAATGAATAAGGACCATTCATTTCAATACGCCATTCATTTCTTTTTTTTCTTTATTTTTAACTTTTTTTTTTTTTAAACATTTTTCCTGTTGAGGTCTTTTTTAACCCCACCTTCATGGATCTTATCAGTGTCAACTTTCAAATCTCTCTGAAATGGGTGTTTGCTGTGTATGCCAGCATCCACGACAATCATCCATTTTAGGTCAGATTTCAAAGCTGACACCCATAGGGATCAGGAGGGTGGTGTTAAAAAAGATTGTGACTGAAAACTTTGGTAAAACATTTAAAAAAGTCATGAATTAAAGAAAATAATTTAAATTATTGGCTCAGTGAAACAAATTTTCCTTTCAAAGCAATCAGAATTTGAAGGGGCTGTGCATCAAGGGAGGTTAGGAGTTTGTATAATGGCAAAGAACAGCTGCAATGAGCGACATAGGTGGGTACCAGTGAGTGGGTGATAGGGTGTACCAAGGGTGAGAAATGGTGGAGGTTATTTTAAAACAGTTTGGGATGACACTGCTGCTGGTATTGGAATCCCACCTCCAGTAATTCTGTGAGTGGTGGGGAGGGTTACAGCAATCACTGGGGAGGATGGTAGTGGAGTGCGAAGAGTAGTAGAGGTTGGGTGTACACTCATCCCCAGTAAAAAATAATCTCAGAGAACTTGTACAGAGCCAAGGCATGTACTGCAACAGTTCAGAAATGAGAAGCCCAGATGGCCGTACCATATGAATGTAGGATTTCAAGAAAAAATCACCCTGGATCAGGACAATCTTTTAGCAAAGTTAACTTACATCACTGTGCCAATACTAAATGCCACCCCAGCTCTTTCCATTAGCAGTAGTGGAGCCACCAGCCAGGTGCTCAGAGTGAGAAGTAACAGCTGCTTTCTTCTCTTCCTCACCAGACAGTCCACTGTATCAGTTCCAGTCAGGGGATTGCAAGCAGCAACAATGAGCCAGCCCTGTACCTTGAAGCCCAAAATAACCCCCCATGTGGGTGGTGTTACACTGTTATACTGCATATTGCTTTACATGATTTCTTTTTATTTTTTGTATTTTATCTAAATGTGCTTCTATGGCTGACTGACCCTCATCCCATCGTGGCTAACCTATCCCCATCACCCCATTATCTTTGGGACTAAGCTGCTCCTCTGTAGGTTCCCTATAAATTACTCATTATGGCAGGAAGGGGTTGTCCTCAAAGCACCTCATGGTTTGTCATAACAAGTGCTGTTTGTTTGGGGGTAGTTAATGGTGATTTTCCAATAATTTGAAATGGAAGGGCTTCTGTCAGTGTTTATTTACTTAGATTTGTTTACCAAATAAGGCAAACTAGACAAGTAAATGCCTCTTTTTTTTATCGACCTGGGAGAATACATCAGTGAACAGTAACAGCAGAAGGACATACAGATAACTGCCATCATAGAACAAGCATGTCTGAAGAAAGAATAATCACCACACTCCAGAGAAAGAAGGTATACAACAGCAATTATATGCTTCAAATATATTTATTACTGAGCCAAATTGCTCTATAAAATTAGTGTGGGTCAAATACACGGTACAGAAAACCCCAGCACTTCACCTTCTCCTTAAGTCTTCATGATGGGGACCCTAGAGTAAGTTAGCTCAGTAATAAATATTGAATTCAAAGCATATAATTGTTGTTGTATACTTTCTTTCTCTGAGTGCAGTTATTATTCTTTCTTCAGACATATTTGGGACTGACCTCCTATAACTGTACCCACCAACCAACAGCAGGATGCTGGGGCAAGGTTTGGAACTTTTGATAGAACAAGCATGGACTGGAATGCAGAAGTTTTCAAACACAAAATATTCATAAATTTAACCATCCATGGAAGTGAACATTCTAAAGCACATAACAAGACAGAGAACAAGTACATAATAATGAAGTCTGGTTTAGGTACTATTACTGTATATGGAGCAGGAAACCCTGGGAGCTATTCTGTGCAGCAACAGGCTGAAGAGCTCAGTAAATGCTTATGTAGGCCACATTTGAAAAGCTCCATGTGAGGGAGACTACATTCCAATATTTTTGGGCAAAATAGAGAAAGTCTGTTCTCCCATCTTAGATGCTCATTTTGGAATATGTAGCAGGGCTGTGTCTGCATACCTAAGTGAATAGACATGTCATGGATGCAGGAAGGAGGGGGAATGGGTTGGGTAGGAGAGATCGTAATAATTTGTCAATAAAGCACCCAAGGGGAGTAAAACTGGGCCCCTGAAATGTAATGCTAACCCAGGGATGTGTACAGGGAAAACAGTGCATGTGGCAAGGGAGGGCAAGAAGAAATGGCAGAAGTTATTGTAGGACACTTCCCACTTGTTATAAGGGCTGCTTTGGAGGCATGAGAATAAATACTCTGACCATATTGCAGGTTGGGAAGGAGGATTCCATGGTCAATTGCAAGCCTGGCCTTGAGTATGAGGTAGCATTTAGCACAATAAGCTAGACTAAGCATAGAGCTGACTGTTTTACAGGTCTGGGAGGCAGAGAGGGAGGAATCTAGGCATGGATCAAAGGTGACCACAAGATATTTTACGTTTTTTACTATAGAAAGGGGGCATGCATCCCTGCATAGAATGGAAAGGGGAGTTGAGCAGGACCACATTCTAGCCTGTGATCCAAATAACATTACTTGGGTCTTTGAGGAGTTGAGTATCAATGTATTACTGATGTGCTATAGCTGGATCAAAGAAAAGTCCTCCTGTAGTTGTGAGTCAACTGTGGAGATGCATGGAGAGTAATTGCACAATACAAAATCATCCACATACGTGACTTGAGGAATAGAGATGCAGCAAAATGTAATTTATCCTTCTAAATTCTGGCAAAATCGTGAATTTTGCTGTGCAAAATATTTTTCGAAATTTGCACATTCAGTGAAATATTTCATGGGTGTGAAATGTGAAATTTCTCCTGTGAGTGGTGAAATTCTGCCACTTGTGGGTGAAATTTCACATTTCATAGGTGAAATTCTGCATTTCGTTGGTGGAATTTCACATTTTGCACCCCTAAAAAAAATTTTGTGAAATATGTGAATTTCACAAAATATTTTGCGTAACAAAGTTTGCAGATTTCACCCATCTATACTGAGGAACAGTGGGAAGTAAAAGGAGTGGAGGTATTTTACAAAAATTGAGAAGAGCAGGGGACCAAGTAGGGACAACTGTGGGACACCTAACCTTACTGGGGTGAAATGAGGCTTCATTGTTGGAGTAGATAAACTGCTGTTGTGGCAGGGACCATAGACACACTGGTGAGAGCACCATTGCACTGTGAGTGGGAACAAGACAGTGTTTTTAAGATACATTTTATAAATTCTCATTGGAAATGATGTCTCAAATCTTTTAACAGATCTGCAACATTGCAAGCCTGATGCAAGCCTGATGAAATTGTGTATACCATGAAATGTCACCACTTTTGATGTTTGATATTTGCATGAATTGAAATTAAAAAAACAAAGAACTGTACTTTATTGCAATGTTTATCCATACCTCTCATAGTACTGATTTGTGCTGTTTTAGGATGACCCAAACATAAATATTTATGTCTCTTCACAAGAAGAGGGTCAACCTGGAACTGGCCCAGTACATGTTCTTTATAGGTGATGCCAAACCTTATCTTCCAGTGGCTCAATCTTTAGCAATTTTGTAAAGTGTTCATATAATTTTTAAACACCCAGTTTTCCCACTTCCCACCTCACGCTGCCACCAACCCACCACACATCCTTAATAGGTTGTATATCTGCGGTTATGAGTACAAACACAAGGGACAACAGCAGCACCAGCTTCAAATACAGTACCCCCAACACTTCCGGAATTGCAAAATACTGCAGAAAATACCTTCTTGTCCTATAACATTAGTCCCAAGGAACAGAGCAGGTCCTAGGGCTTCTGAGGCAAATTAATACATGGATAGACACCACAATCAATAAAACCATATTAAATAGACTAGAACACTTAGAACAAAAGGTTGCCAGACTAGAATGGTATGCTGTCTTATTATGGGAGTGTGTCAAAAAGAAAATAATTCTGAGAGGTCTTAGGGTTCTTGTGGAGCCTAATTTGAGGGTTTTGACTCATGAGCTTAGCGGAAAATGGAAGGGAATTGGGAATACATGTTCCCTTGATTTTATATTGGCATTGATAGAAACCATAGGAAAGAAATAGACTTACTGTAGAGGTTAACCAGGCAAAAGAAGATTATAAAGGGAAAGTGCAACATCAGAAATTTACTGCTTCCTTGAAAAAAATAAAGAAAGAACTAATGGAATATGAAGACTATATTAAACAACAGCAATTTAAAAAAAACAAATGTGACATAGTTGGTTATAAGGAAAACAAGGTGTACACTTTGCATCTGAAGCCAAGAGGCTTTAATAGGAACCAACAGTACACACAGTATCAAGGATGTCAAATAGATTCAGGCAGTGGGGGCAGTTATGTCTCTACAGGTTATAGACCCCATAAAAAAGGACAAACAAGAAAGGCAGGAGAATGAAGGAGGAATTTCTCCTTGCTATAATTTACCATAACAGATGATACAAGAGATGGTGCCATGCTACTAGGTAAAGTGATATACTTTGCAAGGTATACATAGTCCCGGGTGCTTTGTTTGTCCACACTACTGTATAATATTGTTTTGCAATTATACCCTTTGGAAAGGTGGCACAGTGCAGTTTGTGTCATTCTTTACTGTTTTAGAAGAGAATATCTTTGAGAAATAGGAACAAAAAATATATATTCTATAAGGAAATATCTGTTACATAGCAAGACAAGGTTTTAATGATTTATGTAAAGGTAGAAGATGTACAAGAACATCTTCTATATAAGAATCCAGAACAGTCATGAACTGGTATTGTAAAATGAATCACTAAATGTTGATGTGGAACTCACAATTGTACAGTAGGTAGGATTGCATTGAAAGAAATTGAAGTTAAATAGAAATGGCTTTGACATCACATTTGAGCACTGTGATAGTTGTAGGAGTGTATTGCCATACATACTATATGATTTTAACTAGTACATAGAGATGATCCAAATACAAACTCATATTGTTGGTCATAGGAAAAAGGAAAACTGATTCATATGGCACCATGGCACTATGAGCAGGTTGATAGGAGCACAAGGGTGTTTTTTAAAGAGATATGTTTTATACATTTTCATTGGAAATTATGTCTCAAACCTTTAACAGATTTGCAAACACAATGGCCCTAATGAAATAACATGCCATGAAAAAATGTCTCCGTCTGATGTTTGTGTGAATTGAAATACAAAAACCCTAAGAACTGGACTTTTTGTGGTGTTCATCTGTCCCTCTCATAGTACTGATCTGCACTGTTTTCAGATGACACAAGCTTGAATATGTACTGTATGTCTCTTCTCAGAAGAGGGCAACCTGCAACCCCTCTCCCAGAACAAATTCTGTCTCCAGAGAGACCGCTAGCCAAACCAAGATGCTGCTTGGGGAAATGCCCAAGGCAAGTAATTTGTAGTGGGGCAGTGTATGATCCGTAGTGTCAAAAGCATTGAAAAGGTCAATTTAAATGGCTCCAGTGAAGAAACTGGCACCTGTGGCATGTTTATTGTCATTAGATAGACATGGCAGGGCAATAGTGTTGCTAGGTTACTTCCTAGAACCATGCATGTATGATGAGAGAAGGTTTTTTTGACTCCAGAAGTTTGGTTAACTGGGAGAAAACAACCCTTTCCAGCAGTTTACTAAGGATAGGATGTAATGATATTGATTGGTAGTTATTCAAAATCTTGGGGTCCCTTTTGTTAGGACCATCATAATCTTGGCAATTTTCAAGGCATCAGGAACAATGCCAGAAGGAGTGACAAATTAAAGATATGTGAGATGAGGTGAGCTAGAATTGGAACCCTGAGGCAGAAAAGACTGGATAGGATCCTGTCAGGGCCTGTGCTGTCACTAATAGGCAAGACTTCAGGGCATAAGCATGAAGTGAAAGGATGGAGTATGAAGCATTGTGGTTCCAGGAGGCTGTTAGCCACAGCAGATGGAAGCTCTATAAAGTATGACTTGAAGGTGTTGGCAGTGGTTACAGGGTTATTGCAGTGAATCCAATTAATTATCAAGTCACTGGCTGTGCTCTTTGATGGGCACCCTAATATGACTTTTATATGTCAACAAAAACTCCTGGAATCCCAAAGGTGGCATTTAACTGTTCATGGCAGAAAAACTGTTTGCATGGCAAGAGGCTCTTTTACATAGGTTATGTAAGTGCTTAAATGTGAGCCAGTCTGCTGGGTTGATTGTGGCCTTGTTTGTAGCCAGCATTTGACCCTGACTTGAACAGGGCAATGAGGTCTCTATGCAAACATCTGGTGGGTATCCTTTAACCTGCCCTTTATTGAGAGGAGCAAGTCTATTGTGCAAACCTAAGTCAGCATGCGTGGGTGAAATGTTGAGGAGCAAGACGTAACATATGTGCAGCCAAGATGGGATACTTAGGGCACAGTATGACCATGTTCATGCTGAAAATGAGTGGTGACCATCTCAAACAGTTCCCTATCTCTTTCTGGCCTACAATGTGAAAAATAACATTATCGGGTATTTAGATCTTTGTACCTTGACCAATTGTCAAGAGTAGATAGCGGGGAATGAATAAGGGGATTTGTTGGGGGAACTTATCAATTTCAATCACACAAGGAGAAGGGGATGTGCATTCCCACATCTAATTACTGGGTCTTTGCAGCCCTTGTTTGTCTCCCACATCAGTGTTTATTAGCCACCCTCCATAGATGGGGAAAGTTTTGAGATGCTCACCACCCATTTGCAGCATGAACATGGTCATACTCTTCCCCTAAGTATCCTGTCTTGAAAACTGCACATTTGTTATGTCTTGATCTTCAACATCACACCTACTCATGCTGAGTAACATTTGAAGTATGGCTTGTAATGTACTAAGAGGAATAGACACCACACTCATCTCTGCGTGAGCCCCGTGGCAAAAATCTTGCTATAGTTCCACCCCTTCCCATTTATTATTACAGATCTGTCACTATGGCAGTATACATGCAGAAAGACTGTTCATCTCCCAGCTGAGATCTGTGACCATTGATACAGGGTGATCATAACCCCATTTTCAGCCAAGAAAAAAATTCCATAATAAAACTTATGACTATTCAGTTTTCACAAAGTATCTCCCTGTCCATTGATGTTGGCAGGATGGTTAAGTGGTGAGTTTTTTTGGGGGTGTGTGTGGCAGGCAGGTCTATTACTCCCTGCCAGGCATTTGCAGCTGGCTTGCTATGGGGAGCTTTCAAACTGCAGGTAATCCTGTTCATTGAAAAGTGCACTGTATCGTATCGCTGTTCTATGTAGGTACAGAACAACATGATTCCAGTGATAAGAAGTGGTACACTTCAGGTCTAACAACCGTGTAAGAAAAAAACCCTCCATGTTCTAAGCTACACCAGTAATCAATCAATCAATCAATCAATTAAAATATATATTTAACGAGATGGAACATCATTGAGAAAAAAGCTCATTTTCAAGGTGGACCTAGACAATAGTCATATTCGGTACACAGTGTAAACTACACAGACAGCACTATATGTAATACAGAAAGACAGTTACATACACATCATACAAGTTTCATTCATAGAGTAAGATATATACCAGTAAACATGTTCAATACATGGAAAAAAATATACTTACAGTACATATATTCAAAACACAAAGTAAGCTATGCATATAATATTCATGTTTGGCACACAGTGTAAGTTTTACATATAGTATACATGTTTTGTTCCCAGGGTAGATTAGGCTGCAAACAGTTTACACCAGAGAAATATCCAATGGGAGGTTATAACTAGGGACTATATGCAATATGCAGATAGAATAAAGAAGGCAGAAACCTAGTAAGTAATATGTACAGAGTATACATGTGAATGGTTGATAGCTGTGGATGATGAGAACTAAGGTAAGAACAGGGAAAGATATTGTGTAAAGCAGGCCTGAAACAGTACCGAGTGGGAGGTGTGCAAGGAATGAAGGCTTGATGAGAATGAGGACCAGTATGGAGAGACTTGGAAGGCAAGGGGCAAGTGGCAACAATAAGTAGGGAGTAATTACATGGATCTATGACTGAACACATGTTTAACATTTATGGGAACCAAGGAGAGGAGAAGGTAAGAGGGTATAATAGCTATCAGTTGCCAGGGTGATTCTGTTACTCTGTGGTAGGTGAAAAATCATTACTCAGGGAAACAACCACATGATTCCTTGATGGAGCAAGCATAAAGCATTTTGATGCTGAGAAATTGATAGGGAGGATCAATTTCAGGTTTTTGTAGTTGTTCCACAATTGGGGTAGCACAAAGCTTATGGATGATCGACCAAAGCACAATTTGACTCTGGGTACATTACAGGAGATATAGGAGGCACTTCTCAGAGCATAATTACCTACACACACATAGGGAAGACAGCCTGATATGTATTGAGGTTTTTTTTTTAGTAATAGCTCTGTAAGTCCAGTACACAGCGTTTCTCTGTCTTCTATACTTGAGGGAAGGCCACCCTACTGCAGAATATAAGGAGCAGTGATGAGTGGAGTCTGGGGCCCTAGTGATGAACTTCATAGCTCTATGGTAGAGTGTCACAAGTTTGGCTAATATCTGTGATAACAGCCAAGCTCGATACACTCTACCATAGACTCTACCATAGAGCCATAAGGTAGTAATAACTGCGGCTGATTATTTTCCTGACAGTTTCTGTATATAACAGTTATACATCAGCAATATCACCACAGAGTGCCAGTAAGGATTTGCATTAAACAGTTGTGGTGGCAAAAAGGACAGATAGTTCACAATTAATTCATACACACAGAACAAAAGCAACAGCATTTTTTACCTAATTTGCAAATTAAATATTTATTTCATTCACTGGCTGACTTGTACAGGGACCACAGAAATGGAGGATAGCTGATTAGCTGATGGCTGAAACACAAATAGGAGCGTGCATGGCACTCAAGCTGTAGCTCTCTGTACAGCTAGCTCATACTCTCACCCGATCTGTGTATACCTGCAGAACCGGCAATAAAGTAAAACAAAAGGAGAAAAAAAGTGAAGTGCAGTCATGTCACAATTTAAAACTTTGTAGCTGTTAGTGTTTATGGAGACTGCATGCAAAGGGACAGAAACACAATCTCCAGCTATGGTATTTTAAACTTCCATTATAAAACAAAAGGAAAAAAAAACACAGAAGATGGAGACATATTGTAACAAACAACATTTTTTATTTCTGCATGTTACAAAAAATACAAAAATGTACACAATTCATTTACATATTTTCTGTTGATTGTGTTTTTATTTACTATGCTTTATACTCCCCCTTGCCAGCTCACATCAGCTCAGCCCCTTTCCTCAGCCCCATCACTCTTCTCCAGGACTTGCCTACCTCAGTGTTCCTCCCTGGTTTACCCCCACAGGTTGGGGTCTTCAGGGGGCTCACCATTCCTCTGTTGGAACCTAAGGCTCAGTTTCCGGGCAGCACCACAGGACAATGGTGAAAGACCTGCGAGGTGTGGTGAGTGGCATACTGTGTGGCCCATTTTCTGGTTTTCTGGTCAGGAGGTGTGGCATACAATGACATCAATGGCCAATGCACTGACATCTGCCCTCCCTCCCTTCAGCAAGCTCTGGTGGTTGGCTCCCCGGCCTTTGCCAGGGTCTGTCAACACTGGCAGATGACCCACCAGCTTCCCTGGAGGATGAGAAAGTCCCTAGGATACTCAGTTCTCTTCCTCCAGCTTGCCCTCTGACTCCCAGGCCCATTTCTAAACCCAGGTTGTTGGCATCCAGCGTGTAGTGCTACCTCTGTGCTGGTGGGCTGGCTTTACAATTGATCTTTAATGAATTATACTGTAGAATAAAATTCCACAGTACTGTCATTCCACAGTTCATGTGTATTATTTCACAGTTCAGCCAAAAATTCTGAGGAACAGGATGAAAAATCTGTCAAACACATTCAGATGATTCCAATCTCGTCAGTGATGGAAGCTAAAATGTTTCAAAATTTACAAAATTTCATGAAAACTTTTTGAAAATGCAGCCTTCTCCCAGATCTTTTGAAATTCAATAAACTTTATTCATATTTTACAATACAACAAAAATAAATACACAACTCCATTACAATTGAGACAATCCCACAATCCCGCTCTCATCCCTACCCCCAGGAAAGATCCAAACATAAGACTTTTGAAAATGTGTAAAGTGTAAAATAGGTAATCTAATATAACTTAATATAAATAATTACAATGATTGAGAAGCAGTATTATAACAAATAAAAAAGGGACCTAGAGATCATACATGTGAAAATAAACAAAATACCACAAATTAAGTAGAAGGTATCAAATGCTGTCATTGGTGCTGCTCGAAGGAGAGATCAGAAGGAGTATAAAGCATGCAGTCAACCCCATTTCTTGTTATATCCATTTATGTTATAACGGAAATTAGCAACCATTTTTTATCAAATGGAGATTATTCAGGAGTTCCTGCAGGAATTCAGTATAGGAGATATCAAATTAATCTTTCCAGTGGTGAAGGACCACGAGCTTCACAGAGAGGGAAATCACGGCCATATGGTGCCTCCTTTCTCTGACACAAAAGCCTGAATAGTCCCTGATAATAGAAACTTCTGGTGTAAAAATGTAATTAATTCCTAGAAGAGGGTGAGCTCTGGCTTTGATAACGTCCCACAAAGGGCAATCTTAGGCCACTCCCAGAAGATGTGTAACAAGTTCCCTCCATTTGCCCACTTCTCACACATAAGGGTGAAACTAGTTTCCCCATCTTAAATAATTTTGTTGGCATGAAATAAATGTTATGCAGAATATAAAATTGAGTGATTTGGAGTCTGTCATTGGAGATATATAAGTAAAGATCTCTCCATATCTGATCCCAGTTAATGGTATGGGTCAGGAAAGATACATCCCAATAATTGGGATGTCCAGATGTCCCAGGAAATAATTCAGTTTTCAGTTTATTAGTTATACTTTAATAGCATGTGAGCAAAAGTTGCCCGTTTTCACAAGCATCCAGTTTTTGACAAATACAACACAAAGTTACAAAATTTAAAGCAATACAGTCATGTATAGAAGTGTGGGTATAATAACAGATACACAAGGCAGTAATAAAGTGCATAAAAATGCAAAACTTGCATTTATTAATTTATTTTTGACAAAATAATAAAACAAAAAACTAATAAATATTTACAAAAAGGAAAAGGAGTGTTAGTCATTCACACCACAGCATACAAGAAATACTTTCATTTACAAACTCCTGAAACTTCCTTTTGTAATCCAATAGTTTTGAATCAGTGTGTAAGCTTGCACACTCATGTCCTCCTCTCACTGTGATCAGTCCACTACTGACCCACCTATCTAAACTTAGCCCCTAGTGGTGAGTTTATATAGTAGAGATAGGAGTGACATCACCAACAAGTGATTCCCTGTTAACTCATATACCCTTATTACTCAGGTTTACACTTTAGCTAGACCCCCACAGTCTGTTACATAGCTAATTTATCTGGACACTTTCCTTTGCTTATCACTTCTTATCAGTATCTAGGCTATATGACCAATAAAAACCTTAATTATGGGTATTTCATAATGAGGGTCATAAGCTCCTCCCATCAGGAGTGACCTCACTTCCTAGGATTCTATTAAGGCAGCTTATCTTGGGCTGCCAGCCCCATAGCAAGTCCGACCTATATACCCAGGTAATTACCACATTTATACTTTCTGGTAATACAGTTAATAACATTGGTATTCCTGATTTTGTCAAGAGAATAGAAAAATAAGGGTGCACTCCTTATTTTCTTTCCCTTAACAATTTCAGTATACCAGACAGAATGCAATTTTGAAGAACAACATGTCCCAAAACCAAGGTTCTCTTTATTTTAATTTCTGCAAGGGTTTTATTTTTGTAGCCCTCACCTTGTTGCATCAACAAACTAACTTAAAGGGATTTTGGTAGGTTCTAAATGCCTCACCAAATCCTTTATAACATGCAGAATGTATTTTGCAAAGTCGATGGCTGAAATTTCAGCCGAGGCTGTATTTCATTGTGGCCCTTATTTCTATCATGTAGCCCCAGTCACAACATTCTGGGGCTGCCACCATTAACTGGGCACATACTTTTACTGTGGACATTATGGGACTTATTTTAATATTTGTTGCCCATAGTGTCCCATGTTACAATATGTACAGTTTTTATTTTCTGCTTCACTTGCGTCCTTTCTTAGTTTGATTGGAGCACCCTTTGCTCTGATCCTACATTTGCTTTGTATGGCTTTTATTTTAAGCAAAGCAGCCCCAGTTACACATTTTGGGGCTGCACTCTACTTTGACAACTTGTTTTACGATATGCACATAGTGTCCACTTAGTGCATCAAGGAATTTCTCTCTTTGCAGCTTCCTGCAGTAAAGCTTGCTCAGAGAGCCTCTTTCTCTCAGCTCTCACAATAGTTTTATACAGCAACATGTGGTATAATCAATATGGAGCATCCTGATCTGATACAGGAATTGTAAGCTGACCCTTTTGGTTAACAGAAAGTCGCTAATGTCTTCCTGCATCACTGTTCAGCACGAGGTGCGCTATTAAAACTTTTTCAAATTGGAGGCTCATTATAAGGCATGGCAGGGCATCAATAAGTATAGTGTCTTGCATTTTGCGTTTATGCATTATGCTATATTTTATAAGCGCATTTAGCACTATTATGTGCAGTAAGATTCTAGTTTTGGAAAAGGGGATAGGAAAAGTAAATAAATAGATTTGTCAGTTTGGCCACCCTGACAAGAAATGCAGGATAGTATGAAAAGATAAGTGGACAGGAAAGAGTGAGAGAAAATGGGGGTTGCACATTTCTTTCCTTAATATTTCTTTTCTCAAATTCATAACAGAGGGCTCCCTGTTACACACCTCCCTACACAAGACAACACAATTCTGGTTGATTCTAACCCACCCTTGGAAGGGTTGGAACATCCACCCACCTCTCCAGAAGTTCCCCTCAGGGACCCTATTAAATTTCTGAAAAGTATTTTCAATGACTTAACATCATACATCCATTCATTACCATTCTTTTCCTGAGGTCAGTGTTATTTTTAGTACTATCATCATTTAACCATTTTCAGCCATATCCAAGTACAATCAATGCATATTCAAATTCCAGTAATTGCTTTACTATCAGCACCATAGCATTATAAAAAGTCAGCATGTTGATGCTGTGACCCAGCACGATGTTTCACTGTAAATTTGTATGGTTGTAGGGACAGGTACCACCTCATGATCTCTCTGTTCTTGTCTTTCATTTGATTCAACCATCATAATGGATTATGGTCTGTCTTCACTACAAAGTCATTTCCCCATAGGTAGTATCTGAGGGGTTCTATGGCCCACTTCATGGCCAGAGACTCCTTTTCTATGATGGACTACTTCATTTCTCTTTTGTGGAGCTTTCTACTGATGTACAATAATGGATGTTCCCTTCTGAACCATGTTGGATCAGGATTGCTCCTATGCCTGTGTCAGAGGCATGAGTTTCTACCTAAAATGGATTATGAAGGTTGGGACTCCATAGCACTGGGGCAGAGCAAAGTATTGCCTCAATAGTCTGAAAAGCTGTCTCACAGACAGTCCAGGGTCCACTTTACTTTGTTCAGGTATTTGTTCTTAGCTAGTTCTGTCAATGGGGTTGCCAGCGTTCTGAGTCAGGATTAAATGCCGATAATAACTGGCTAATCCTAAAAGGATCTCACATGTCTTTTGTGATAGGGTTGGGGCTGTTAGCGACTGCCTCTACCTTGTCTATTTCCAGCTTAACAGTCCCATTATCAATGACAAAACCTAAGTATCGCGTTTCAGTTTTAGCAATGGCACACTTCAAAGGATTTATAGCAAGTCTTGCATCCTTGATGGTTTGGATAATGGTGCTGAGATGGATCAAATGAGTCAGCCAGTCAGGACTGAAAATGACTATATTGTCCAGATACACTGCGCTATACTGTGTATGTGGTCTCAATATGTGGTCCATGTAATGCTGAAAGGTGGCAGGTGTGCCATGAAGCCCAAATGGCATTGTAGTGAATTGATATAAGCCTACAGGTGTGGTAAAGGCTGTCAACTCTTGTGCATGCGGGGGGGGGCAGGGAATTTACCAATATCCCTTGGTCAAGTGCAATGTACTTAAATAACTTGCAGTACCTATTCAGTCCAGTAGGTCATCAATTCTGGACATTGGATAGCAATCAGAATCTGAAATTGCATTCACTTTTTGGAAGTCTAAACACAAACGTAGGCCCCCTTCCTTTTTATAGACTACTACAAGTGGGATAGACCAACCACATCTAGAGGGAACAATAAGCCCTAATTGCTCCATTTTTCCTCCTCAGTTACCTCCTGTCTAATTTATTCAGGTAGTAGATAAGTCTTTGATGGATTGGTTTACTCTAGTTAACCTTTATCTCATGCTATACCCCTCTAGCTCTTCCTGGTGTTTTTGTAAATGTATCTTGGTAGAAGTGTAGCAGCTGATCCACCTTTGATATCTGCTCATGGTCTAGCCAAGGGTAAATCTGGGTAACTCTGCCTACCATGGGAAGATCTAATCTCATAGGCCATATCCAACTCAGTGAGTTTTTGCTCTGGGTGAATGTACAGGGTCTGAGTTTGGGGCTTGTCTATCCACTTACTAAGGAGATTTCGTGGTACACCTTCTTGACCGGTCTATGGCCAGGCATCTCAATTTCTTAGTTCATATTTCCTGTCTGTCTTATTACATCATAGAGCCCTAGCCAACACATCAACAACAATTTATTTTCAGTGGATGATAATAACAGCAAAACCTTCTCCCTGGCATAAAACATTTGTTCATCAAACCAACATCATAAGCCTCTTTCTGCCCTATATGCTTTTGGGTAACATTCAGTTGAGCTATGGTGTCATATTTTACCAGTCTTTCTCTTAGTGAGGGCATGTAGTCCAGAATATTACTGAAACCTACACTGGCACCTTCTTTCTGGTGTTCTTTTACCACATCTAATGGGCCTCTGGGGTTCCTACCGTAAAGCAAGGTAAAGGTGAAAACACGATGGTAGGCGGGACACCTCCTGTAAGCAACAGGGATATAAGGGAGATATTTGTCCCAATCTCTACCCTCCTCCTGAAAATATTTCTGCAACATTTTCTTCACTGTTTTATTGAACCTCTAACAACCCATCAGTCTGGGGATGATAGGGAGAGGTTCTGACTGCTGATATCCCCAAGAGTCAATAAAGCTCTTTTAACATTATAGAGGTAAAATTACTACCCCTGTCTGTCAGGATCTCTTGTGGTATCCCCATTCTGCTAAATATCTTGGCCAGTTCTTCAGTTATATGGGGTGCAGTTACAGTGCACATGGGAACAGCTTCAGAGTACCAGGTGGCATAATTACAAACTACAAGGATGGAATAGTTACCCTTAGAACTCTTTGTAAGGGGTCCTACCACATCCATGGTAATCCTTTCACATGGGGTTGTTACATAAGGAATGTGCTGTAGGGGTACCTGGTCTGCTTCCCACCCTGTGCCGCTAGCTGGCATTCTGCACAGGCACAGTAATATTCTCCTACATCTTGGTGGATACCTGGCCAGCAAAATCAAGACAGTAATCTCTGTAAGGTTCGATCCTTTCCTTCATGCCCAGCCATGGGAATTATCATGGGCAACCTGCATCACCTTCTCTCTATAAACCTTGGGTACCACCAATTGCTCCACATTTAACTTGGTAGCAGGATAAACAGTAACTCTATATAAAATATAATTTTTCAATATAAATCAAGACTGTCAATGTTTTGCTTCCTGCTTGACCTGTGGGGGAAAAGGTTGCAATGTCACATCTGCCTTTTGTTCTCACTTAATATCATGTGGAGGCAATCCTGGTACTATTCCAGGTTCATCCATTTTATGCAACTCTACCCATTCTTTCTTTCCTCTCTTCTTCTCTTTTTGGTTTTCCTCCATTTCCCTTTTCCCTCAAAAAAGTCCTCTCCAAAGGGAAATACCTGTTCTACTGGTTGCTTTTTAGCTTGGGATCTGGTTACCACACTCACTGGTTCTAGGTAGTCCTGCTGTGCTTGCATTAGTGAGTTAAAATGGGGAATATCTTGGCCAATAATCACTGGCATCAGCAATCGAGGGTACCAGACCAACAGTAATGTAGTGGTGCTCTCTACTGACAGTCATTTCAACCACTGTTGTGTAATATTGATGAATATCCCCATGCACATACATCACTGTTGTATCACATTGGGTAACCTCACTATCCAGGGCCAAATCCACTCTCATCAGGGTCTGTCTACTCCCAGAATCAAGTAAAGCCAAAGTCTGCTGTTCCCCAATCCCCACAGTAGTAACATAACCAATACTGACCAAAGCTAGATGAGTCATGTATGTTCTTTTTTTATTTGAACAGTTTCTCATTATATGGCCTTTGCCCAGGCAACCATGGCAGATTAGTTCAAAATATGGTATTTTTCCCCTCTGTCTCATCTGACATAATTATTCTGATGGGTATTTGTATAAATAGGTCTTACCAGCTCCACAGGGTGAGGTGGGATACCTTGTTGTCATCTGGGTCTGGAGGGTCAAGCTGCTAAGTAATCCTCTGCAAGTTTTATGGTGTCCTCGGCCAACTCTGTCTTGTGCTCTTTCACCCATAACTGCACATCATGGGGCAACACCTAGATGAACTGCTTCATAATAATCAAGTCCATTATTTGCTCTTTTGGTCTTCATTGCTGGCTGCAACCATTTTCCACAATAGTCTCTTAACTGTTCATGGGTCTTCCTCGGGTTATCATAACTAGTCATCTTTTGTGACCTCTGGTCCCTCTCCCCCTCTACAGGAATATGCTGACCCAGGATCAGGAGACCCTGGTTTATCCCAACCTCAAGTCCCTCCATCTGCAACACTAGGATCATGAAGACATAGCTATCACCCATTTCAGAGTTTCTAACTTGGTGGCAGATGTCTTGTTGGCCACCCGGAAACCTTCCGCCCATGCCACTTATGCCATGAAGTGGATGTGGTTTGCCATATGGGCTGCCAAGCATAATTTAGACCCTTTCACCTGTCCAGTGAACCAAATTCTGGACTACCTGATTTCTTTGTCTGACTCAGGTCTCCAGTACTCCTCCCTCAAGGTGCACCTTTCGGCTTTTTCCATAGCTCAGCTGGTTGTCTCCCATATCTTGCTGAGGGGAATCCTGCATCTGAAACCTCCAATCCATTCTCCTGTCCCAGCTGGGACTCAAGCTTTGTTTTGGAGAAGCTGACCCTCTCTCCTTTTGAGCCTTCATAACTTGCGCTTTCTTTCCTGAAAAGTGCTCTTTTTAGTTGCCATCACTTCTGCTCAAGGAATCTCAGAGCTTCAGGCCCTTTAGTGTGAGTAGCCTTATTTAATTTTTTTTTCATATGTAATTTCTATCTTTTGGGGGTGGGTTTTCCCGACCCCTACACCCATGCATTCCTGACATAGCACATGCATGTGGAGGCACACACACACACACCATTCTGGATGCCCTCCTTCCAGTTGCATTGTTGAGCAACTGCACCAGCACCAAACCTCCATTAGTGACGGTGGACGTGGATCACTGGGTGGTGACCCACCTTTACTCCTGGGGAGAAAGAGTCAACGCCAATCCTGATCCCTCCTTTCCCCTGTGCTGGCACCCTGGGGACCCAAGGTCATTCCCAAAACTGGGTCACCAGCATAGAACAAGGTGTGGTATCCCACACGCCAACCCTCAGTGCCACCGGCCAGTGCCTTATTTGATTTTTATACCGACAGGATGTCTTTGCACATGACTCTTAAGTTTCTCCCTAAGGTGATGTCTGAGTTTACCTTGAATGAATCTATCCTCCTCCCTATTTATTTTTCAGAGCATGCCAGTCCAAGGGAAGCATTGCTCCACACTTTAGATCAGTGCAGAACTTTGAAATACTGCTTGCCCTACACTAAGGACAGCAGGAAGCTGAAGCAGTTGTTTGTTTCCTTCACCCCAGGTAGAGAGGGCACCTCAGTTTTTAAGCAATGCTTATCCAAATGGTTGGCTAATGGAATGGTGTTCTGCTACAAAAAAGTATGGCAAATAATTGCCTGGTGCTGTCAAAGCTCACTTCATCAGAGGCATAGCTACCTCTGTGGCTTGTTTCCAAGAGGTTTCTGCCACTGGCATTTGTGTGGCTGCCACATGGAGCACTGGCCACACCCTCATCAAGCACTACAGTCTGGACATTGCATCTAGATTCTGTGCAGGATTTGTCAGGGTTGTGCTACAGGGCCTCCTGTCTTAAGCTTAAGGTTGGCATTCCTACCAGACTGTTTGTTTGCACCTGTAACTGCTTGGGACTCATTCCTATGGTGTGACAGGATGACTGAGATACCCCTGAAGAAGATAGAACAACTTAAGAACTTACCATAACAGTAGATCTTCGAAAGGATCTCACTCATCAGGTCTATTCCCTTCCACCAGCCCCCTTTTTTGGGGTCTTATTCCTGGAACTGGTCACTTGGTGCATTCAGTTTTTCTTACAGGTCTGGGCATCTCTCTTCCTCCTTAGTCCCCTATAGCTGGGCATTTCTCCCTTTGTTTCCAGGGCAAATAACTGAGGAGGGAGCTGGACCACTCACGCCTTTGTAGAAAAGGTGATGTTGTCACATGACATCGGTGTAGGTGGCCCCAGTTGTACTGCTGAAAATCTTCTCTGTGGATTCCCCTTCACCAACGGTGAGGTTCCTATGGTGTGATCTGATGACTATGATCCCCTTAAAGATCTACAGTTATAGTAAGTTCTTACATAACTGTTCTTTAAGTGAACCTGCTTCACCTCAGAGAGTTTCAACATTTTAGTAAGGATTAGCACGAGAAAGATGGTTCATTGTGGTATTAATCCATGGTTGGGGTTGGACCATGAGGCTGAAGGCCGAAAGTGGGTCCAACTAACCAACCATGGATTAATTCCACTGTAGACCCATCCTTTGAGTGTCTTAATCCGCTTGTACATGACAATGAGTGTATGACTAATAGTCTTGAATAAATGAGTATAATCACACTGATTTACCTTCAGAATACTGTAAATCGAGCTATTAAACATGATGTACATATACTTGAAAACAATTGGAACACACCTATTGGAAATATCGTGGCTACTATTTCACTTTTGTTAAAATAACTTTCACCAAGCTTTAAGCTTTCTAACATCAAAACATATTTTACAACTTTTCAAAACTTGCAATCCACTTTCTAGTCTAGGTGCTTTGATTTTCTCTCTATGTATTAGAAGATATGGGCTGCACTGCATGATGGGAGTGTGCTATGGTACATTTTAGTTTTCTTCTCCAGTTCCTTTGCAGACCAATAGGTGGCTGTCACACAATCCTAGTAGCACAAGCACCTTTTCTCCAAATGTACTGAACTAAGCCAATCTGAAAACACTTTATTGAACAACTACTATTTTGTGGAATATTATTTTCACTTTTTTCCTCTAAACTACCTAACTCAGCAGGACATAGAACAACATAACGTTTACTGCTTTCATTTTCAAATACTTGTTTTGACTACTATTGTTAGTTTGTTTCTTTGATTTCTTTTGTTTCTCTCAATTTATTTTTCTTTTCACCCACAGAAGTATCCTCTCTTTAATTTTGCTTTGTTTATCTCAGTGTCTGTTATTTTGTTTTCGGTTATAGAAGCTGCATGCTTATCTTTACCACTGTGTATTCACCAAGAAAAGGCCAGGCCAGATAATGTTATTCAGTCATCCACAATGCATTGCACCCACAGTTGCTTAGAAAGCAGTAGATCAGAAGGGGTGGTAACAGTATGTAACTGTTCACTTCTACAGAAATATTGCTGAAGCATAATTAACAGTATATGTGGAGTTTAAATGTACAATCTTTAGTAACTCATGCACTTCTATTGTAGTTACAATATAGAACAGTCTTGAAAAAGTAAAAACCCTGTGCCAGGAAAATTCTTAGTAAATATAACTTGGGACAACTACACACTGCAAGCTATTTGCATATTTCTTTCACTTGTATACTGCTTCTTACCTGTAGTGGATTGCCAAGGTATTACAATACAAACCATGATCTACTATGGTATTAGACCATGGTTTCTACTGTACCACATAGTGTGTTTGCACCCATCTGAGCGCTTCACTTCATTTATCTTTTTTATGCCATGTTACAAATGACTTTAGTACACACCAAGTCATACAACTGTGGAACAGCCTTTTTTGAGAAATATGTTCAACAGGGAATGGTGTACCATGGTTCAATGTGGTTCATGAACTTGAGGAAACCTTTTGGGCAAAAAAATTAAAAGGTCTCTATTTAACATCTGGCATGTTGGATGCTGGTAAATTTTGATATCCTTGCAACACTGTCTATTAGTCTTAGTTGATGAGATCTTTTAATTTTGTGGGTAATGTATTTTTCACTCCATTTTCATGTGGAGTATTAATTTGGAATTTTCCAGTACTTGATGGTGTCAGAAAAGAATCTGTTTGTCTGGAAAAAGTATGTAGGCTGTGGTGATCGCTAGCTGTTTTATGCAGAATTTTTGATAGCTAACAGTCCGCTGAAGTATCCCACTGCACGTATTTTCAGAGTGGGGGGAAGGGGAGTCAGTTGGCTCCTGCCTTAGCCTCACCCGGTCTAGTCCTTTAAGTCACTACTTGTCTTTGAACCTTTATGATTTTATACCCCACATTCAGTTACAAATATTTCATTAGCTGTTAACTGTAATCCTATTGACTGCTGCTACTACTGCTTTGCAAAAAGTCTTTTGGTGAATCGGCACAAGACTTCTGCAGCATAACCTACCTCCAAGATCTGTTCCAAGGGAATGGAATAACAGGAAAAGCAAGGTACAATAGGAATTTTACCTAATTCACCAAAAAGCCCGTGCACAGAGCGAAGGATTGCTATGCTTCAGGGATAGAAGACCATGTTTTTAAATACAAATACCAGGCAACTGGTGCTCAGTTATGGAGAGTGGCCAGGGCAGTAGTGCAGTACAAGGTTTACTAAATATGATTCTGTTTTACTTAGTGCCATTATGCCAGAAGATATTGTTGTTTTACATCTTTATAAAATCAGAGGCCTACTTTATTCTTTATCACTGCAAGCGAAAGTTACCTATGGGCATGCAAAGTGAGTTAACAAAAGAAGCATTCTGTGCTGTTCTATTCTGTGATCGATTTGCAAAGCGCACCATTGTTATACGGCGAAATTTCCACATGGCTTTTAGCCGGATGTCAATGGTTTGTGCTGAATTGACATGGAACCCCTCCTTACATGCTGCTTCAGCAGCTGTAAGTATCCTGACACATGTGGCAAAACATTCATTATACCTACGACTAACTCCAGTCAGTTTTTTTCCAAAAATCTACTGTCATTTCATTACTAACATACTTTTTTTGGTTGAGGACATTTAGTGCCAGTCCTGGTGATTTTAGTATTTTGTGGCTATGTTCTTCATCAGTGCTATGATTCATATTGTCCATATCATTAACAGTTGCACATGCAGCAACATTGTGCTTCCTTTTAGTAGACTTAGACTGGGAAGTAAAAGGTATAGTATATACAGTCATGAAAGGATATTGTTTCACTAATTGCTGGACAGACAGTGTAGTAGACAATGTCACAGTAATAAATGACAGGGCTCGGGGCACCCAACAAGCAGTGTGATGCAGCAGTGAAAGCCTTTCACAATGCTGTATAGATAGACAGTGTAACTATGTCACAGGGCACCAAACAAACAGTGTGATACAGCTGTAAAAGGCTTTCACTATGCTGCACAGACAGACAGTGTAGCTATATCACAGTAGTAAATAGGCTCAGGGGCACCCAACAAACAGTGTGATACATCTGTGAAAGGTTTTCACTCTGCTGCAGAGACAGACAATGTAGCATTAGCTATGTCACAGTTATACAATGACAGGGACTTAGGGGCACCTATCAAACAGTGGATACAGCTGTAAAAAGCTTTCACTTTGCTGCACAGACAGACAGTGTAGCTATGTCACTGTAATGAAGGGTCTCAGGAACACTCAACAGCTGTAAAAGGCTTTTACTATGCTACAGAGACAAAGTGTAGCACTAGCTATGTCACAGTAATAAAATGACAGGGGCTCGGGAGCATCTAACAAACAGTGTGATACAGCTGTAACAGGCTTCTACTATGCTGCAGAAATTGACAGCTGTCACAGGAATACAATGACAGGGCTCAGGGCACCTAAAAACAGTTTATACTTTAATTTCAAACCAGCTACCCAGTCCCTTCTGTTTTTGTCTAAGTCTTTTCCATCATCTTCCTTCTATGTTCTCTCCCCAGACCCCAGCACCACCTCCATGACTGAAGCTGACCTGACTCTCCTCCACTTGGCTGAGATAATTTCTCAGTCCCCACTATTTCTACCTGTCCCATTGCTCCTTGGCAAAGTGTAGGTTAAGTAAAATAAAAAGTTATTCTTTCCATCTTTTCAATCAACAATTTGGCAATTTGTGCTGCAGAGTGAGCGCCCACACAAAGCTGCTTCCACACACCACAACACACACAGTTTGCTGACAAATGTATTCCACCCAGAAGACAAAGCACAGACACCACTAACCAATCAGGTGTCAGCCGGTGTCATGTGCTCCAATTCTGCTTCAAGTTTGTGAAGAACCCCACAGGCTACTCTTGATGCCTATTTCCAAGTTCTTTACCCATATCAAACTAACCACCCAAGAATTACACTGTTATGTCAGGTAGGGTAGTATATAACCCAAACTACCCTGCCAACCAAAAATAGACAATACCCATTCTACTCAACTCAGCTACCTGGCAGGTAGCCCAAGTCTTGTCTAAAGGCCATTTAGTGTAGATCACCATTAATTCTGGTGGGAGTGTCAGGGATCCCTGGGAGGGAGTTATTATCCTAAGGGGCTACCCTCGAGGGAAATCCATGGCTGCCTTGTTATGCACAGAGATTTTACCAAAGCTGGTGTCTTCACTTTAGGGGAAAATGTTGGACTTTTCTGTGTCCAAGAGATGCAGTCAGTAGTGCTGAGGATAGTGAGATATCTGTTGCCAATGACTGAGCTGCTGATACATGTAGAAGAGGGGCCTACTATTTTTATGGTGAATTCCAAGCTGGTCCTGTATGGATATTGGAGGCATTACCTCTGCCAGAGGGCCTGAAGAGATTGCCGTCCACTGCCTGAGGGTAGGCTGAGGTTCATGCTAGTGCAATTGTGCTCAGCATACTATCTTGTGAGAGTAAAGTCCTGGGTAATGTGAGGTGTCCAAAGCCAGGATAGATGTAAGCCAGGATTGTCAAAGTGAATGTCCCAGCAGTGATGCTGCCTCCTTTACACCAGCTAAACTGACGTTGCCGTGGAATGGCACTAAATAAAAATATGTGAACCCAAAGTGTATAGCAAGGTAGTAACTTTGCTAAATTCGAAGGCCGATAGGAAGGGCTCTGTCCTGAGTTATAACCATACCCATTGATATACTGCAAGACATAAGAGATACAGGGCTTCTGTAAGAGATGTGTCAAGGATAAAACCTTTTTAAGGTACCCTAGGGTTTTCACTTAAAGAGGGACTATGGTCAAAATTTCTGGCACCAATAAAATCAGAATTTGGATCATCTTAGCCCCAATCAGTTTCATGCCAGAAATGAGATCTCTGAGTTACTTTTTTCAAACGTTTCAAGTAATTTTACAACCCTAAATTCACTACCTGTTCAAAAAAGTCAGTTTCATTGAAGAGTGTTGATGATGTCATCTCTTCAACTCACAATCTAGTGCTCCCTGTCAGCAAGCTTATAGGACCGGTTTCACCAAAGTGTAATGATCATGTGCAATGGTTTTCACAAGTAAAACAGGCAACACCATTCAGTAAACATTGCTTTGTAAACTATGTGTGTTTCAGGTTTTGTAATAAAGTTGACAAACTTGTATTTTTTTTGAGGGGAGCTTTTGTTGTGGTCCAGTTTTCCAGGGTTGCTGGATGCTGAGTCATAGCACACTGCTGTGAGATTTGCACACTGGATAACTCTAATGTGGTGAAAGGCTGTGATCATTCACACTTGTCATTGAATTGAAGTGACTTCTCAGGGTGGCACTTTTAAACAATTATTCCATCTCCCTGTAAATGGGGTGGGATAGGTAATACTGTTTTGAAACCTTACTACAAGTTTCTATGCAGAAGCCAGCCCAATGTTTTCTCCCTGGTAGGCTATTAATTGACCTACATTCAGGCTCATCTACAGTATGTTGTACTCCACATTAAAATTATCACTTTACCGGGGCTTACACTTCCACCCCTAGTAGGAGTTAATACATATAAAGCACCTATTAAAAGTTATTGTAAACCAGACACTGACACACAGCAATGAAGTTACCAGCATTACATACCAGTAGCAATACAGCTTCCAAACAGGCACAGAAGTAGCACCCCAATTGGTATCGCAGCGTGGAGGCATGCTGCCTCAGTACACAGCAACCCTGGAGAAATGGTCCACACCAAAATGAATTAAAACAAGCATTTGTCAATGCCGAATGTTGCTTGCTTGTATGTGCTGTTTAGGTATTTGAAGTGATAGTTCCATGCCTTCCTCCCAAGACATGCACTGTGTCTTTCCATTCAGTATTCACAGAAGAGTGGGAGGGGCAAGGGCCACAGCAGTACAGCAGTTGCCAAGGGGGTGAAGAGGTGGACAATATTCCATTTAAGGCAAAAGAGTCCTGCAGGAGCTCAGTAAATTGAAGGTGGACAAAGCTATGGAACCAGATGACATACACCCAAGGATATTAAAAGAACTGCGAAGGGAGATAACAGTATCTCTGGCAGCCATGTTCACTGAGTCATTCAACATGAGTGAATTGTAGGAGGGCACATGTGGTCTCTCTACACAAGTCCGGCAGCAGGGAGCAGGTGGGGAACAATAGGCCATTCGGCCTCACCTGAGTAGCGGGGACATTGCTTAAAGAAAGGATAGTGGGGCATCTAGAAGCCATCGGAGCCCAGGACCATAGACAACATGGATTCACAGTGGGGACATCATGTCAGACAAATCTGGTTGATCTCTTTGACTGGGTGACAAAGGAAGTGAATCAGGCTGAGGCAGTGGACAACGCTTACCTTGATTTCAGCAAAGACTTTGACACCACCACACATAGGAGGCTGATAAACTAGCTGGGTGGGCTGGGCATGGGGGAAAGGGTGGTAAACTGGGTTAGAAACTGGCTAACAGACAGGAGGCAGAGAGTGGTGGTAAATAGGGTGCAATCTAGGGTGAGGGGGTGCCAGTGGGGTGCTGCAGGGATCGGTCCTGGGGCCAGTCCTGTTCAATGTCTTCATTAGTAACATTGCAGAATGGCTGAAGGGAATTTTTTCACCAAATTTTCAACAGCCATTTTAAGACCTCTTCTCATGAACAGTGTCACTGTGATTTTCTTAATCTGTCCCAAACTTTGATTGCACACACCGACTGCGCCATTGTGCTCTACATACACGGAAACACATTTTGGGTGACATGTGAAAATGACAGCTGTACTATGACAACGAGGTGTGGTAAAATGGCAATGTTGAAAATCTGGAGTGAACATACTGAATATTCGCTAACTTACGAAGGCATAGGACAGTGCAATGCATGTTAGAAATAAACATTTTGGAATTTTTCATTAAAATTTCATCACAGGATTTTGGGGCCTACCTCATGAACTGTGACACTGTTGTTTCATAAATCTGTCCCAAAAGGTGATTCTGCATAGTGACCACAAAATCACCTTTCAGGGCTGATTAACACCATGACAGTGACAGAATTCATGAGGTGGGGTCCCAAAAACCCCATGTTGAAAATTTGGTGAAAAAATTCCCCAAAATGCCTGAGATATGCAATAAAGTTGAAGAACCCCTATTTATTCTATTATACAGCTTACTAGCATTTCCTCAGTTCACGTTGGCTTTGAAGAGTGCAGACGTGTTCCCAGTCCACTGAAGATCATTGCACCAAGCTCGGAGGAAGTATGGGGTGAGGTGGGGGTGTGGGAGGCAGGGTGTGTAGTGGGTGGGCGCAGGTGGGAGAGGAGGGTCAAGACAACAGCAAGGGAAGGTTTTTTCTTTAATTACTTGGACGATGCAGAACATTTGCCACACTGGGGTGGGCTTTCAGCATGGCAGCTGGAAGACTGTTGGGAGCTGTGGAGCCAACAGGGATTGGGCACCCATTGGCCTTAGGAACTGTTGACATGCTGGGGTGGGCTCCCAGAGTGGCACCTGATAGTCTCGGGGGGGAGAAACAGTAGAGCTGATGGGGGATTGGGCACTCCCATTGGCCATACAGACTGTTGCCACGCTGGGGTGGGCTCCCAGCATGGCACCTGGAATTCGGGGGGAGGGAGTGCAGCACAGCCGATGGGGGATTGGGCACCCCCATATGCTATACAGTGCATACATGGGGGAAAGCACGAGCACACAGTATGCGTGCGTGAGTGTGTGTGTGGGGGGGAGCGCACATGAGCATGCAATCTTATCGCTGCTCACTGAAGCGTAGCTCTCCCTTTCAACTGTATGGCCACTGCATTTTCAACTACTGTCATAGACAGCTGCAGCATTGATTGGAGAACTGCGGCCATGCCTGCAAACACACTGACTGAATTGGAAGAGGGCTGCCACACCTCCGAAAACTCGGATGATGGTATTATGTTTCTTGCACATGCGCAAGCAACATAAAATACAAATTTGTCAACTTTATTGCAAAACTTGAAACACACATAGTTTTATAGCAATGTTTTTGTTTTTACTTTGAATGGTGCTGCCTGTTTCACTTGTAAAAACCACTGCACATGATCTTTAAACTTTGGAGAAGCAGGTCCTATAAGCTTGATGACAGGGAGGATAGACTGTGAGCTTAGGAGATGACATCATCAGCAGCTCTTCACTGAAACTGGTTTTTGAACAGGTAGTGAAATCAGGGTTACAAAATAGTGCATAACATTATAATTAAGTACTGTAACATAGAAACTTAATTTTTGGTATGAACTTTATTGGGGGTATGCTTATTCTAATTCTATATTATAGCACTTTTCACCGGAGTCCCTCTTTAAGTCCTGGGTCCAAATAGATCCTTCTTGCAGTGTTGGTAAAGATAGTGATTTTTGGGGCCATGTTCCCATGTGTGTAACTGTAAACATATTAGGAAACATGAAAATCCAGTAGCAGGGTAATTTATTTCTTACATGACTAAAGAGGCACCAAGCAGAGTTCAAGTAGTGAATGGAAAGGAACTGTTAATAGCTAGAGACTGCAAGTATTTGACTACATAACATGTTTAACATGAGTCCTCAAATGCATGGGAAAAGATGGGTGTTAAGAGCCCTTTTAAAAACTTCAGCAAAGGAGGTCTGACAAAGCTGGCTTGGTAAGGCATTCCACATGAGCATGGTGGCCACAGAAAAGACCCTTTCACTGATAATTTCTAAAGGACACAGAAGACCACCAGCAGACTCTCCCCTGTTGAGTGGAGTGGAGGATCAGATGAGGAAAGGAAGTGCATCTTGCTGCAAGAGTATGGGCTTTAATACAGTTCCACAATACTGAAAGGGTTCAATTAAGGGAAAGGGGTCAATTTGACTGCCAGCCAAGGGCGTTAGAACAGTTTTACAATACTGGCACAGATTGGCTGAAGGTGGGAAATCCATTACACTGCCAGGGTTTGGATCTTTAGTACTGCACAGTACTGCAACGAGTGGGGCAAGGGGACTACTAGACTGCCCCATTGGAATCTACATTATTGCTCTGTACTAACAGGAATGTGGTGGGTGAAACTGGGGATTGCCAGCTTCAGTGCTGCTTGGGTGAGCAGGGGTCAGATATCACTGTGCGTATTGATAAAACAGGGTTTTGTTTGCATTCAGTACTGTTACCTTATTGCCTTTACCTCTGGACAAAGTCTTTGAATATACCACTGCATCCTGTTTGCAAGACGGCACCCTCATTTGCAAGGTCACAGTGTAGTCTGTGTATTAATGTCATCCACGGTGCCCACTGAGTTCTTTGGATATGGTCCTGACCCCACCCAGATGCACTGAGTCTGATTAGCTTGACTCTATGCTTGTTTACCCTGTGATAACCTTCATAATATGGGTGTCATTATGCATTTGTTTCTATCTCTCCCTCACAAACACTAAAGTATCACCCTTAGCATTAAAGTATTAAAAAAGTTATTTTATCTTACAGTTTTTAGTCACCTTGAACTTAAATGGTAACTAAAAACTTTCACTCATCAGGTAGATTTTGAAAACTATTGTGCATAATGTAGATCTTATAAAACACCTGTCATATAGCCAGTATACTTTTATAACATTTGTGTAGGATTTCTGTTTTCTGATAACCATTGTGCAGCAAATAGATTTTAAAAACTATAATGCAGCATGAAGCTTTTGGAAACTGTCATGCAGTATACAGATTTGAAAACTCTTGTGCAACATGCAGATTTTGAAAACCATACTGCTGTATGAATCTTTTGAGAACCATTGTATAATTCAAGTTATTTGTACAGCAGATAAATAACTGCAAAACATGTCTGAAGGCTTCCTGGGAATTCATTTTGTTTTATTAATTGAAGGTTTCTAAGTACAGGCCATTCCAGAGGTGTGGCAGCAGAGCTACTGCTTGTAATGCCAGTGAACCTAGCTCAGAAGCTGTCCTAGATTGCTGTGGGTAGGACAGGTAGAGCAACAGGTGTCTGATGGACTTCTCTCCTCTCCTGGGGAGAGAGGGAGGGCTTGTTGCCTCTGCAGTAAGACTGCCACCAGGCAGAGGCCTAGTTGCAGTGTGGGTCTGCAGTGGCATGAAGGGATGGAGCTGCAGTACTGTGGGGTACATGCGTGCCTTTACACACATGCTCTGACATGCATGCCCCAGCAATTGGGAAGTGAGCGAAAAGCGGGGAAAATGGATGGTGGGGCAGGTGTAAATGACACTCTGCATGCTGCCCCTCACATGCACCATTACCATGACCCCTGGCAGCAGCTACTGGATAATAGTCTCTGAGGGAGAGGATGGTTCTTCCCCTTCTGGCACTGCCACAGTAGGCAATCTGTGAGGAACATGACTAACAGGGGAGTTCCGGGGAGGTGGTTGCCAATGTGGGTTGGCAGGGACAGATAGGAAGGGAGCCAGCCTGCCCTAGCCAGGGAGAATAAACACCTTTATAAAAAAAGATATCTAAATACTGCTTTGTGTAGCTTTAATTAAAATGTAATATTTTTATCTGTGGCTTGTATTTAAGGATGACTTGTATTTGAGGGTGGCTTATTTTGCAAAGCATTTTTAAATGTTAAAAATAAAATATGACACAGTTTGGATTTGACAGAGTTTATTGTTATTTGTCTACTACTTATCAAAATAAATAAAATTAACTTCAACTAAGATAACCAGATCGAACCCCCCCCCCCCGAGGAGCCGGAGGTCGCGAGGGCTACTTGCTGAAGCCCTCCCTGCCACAGACAAGCCCCGGCCTCAAGCTGCTGATTAGATCAACCCCTCCCCAAGGACAGAGGTCATGAGGGCTACTTGTCGAAGTCCTCCCTGCCACAGACAAGACCCGAAGCCCCTGAAGCTGCTGATTAGATCGAACCCCCCTCCCCCGAGGAGCCAGAGGTCGTGAGGGCTACTTGCTGAAGCCCTCCCTGCCACAGACAAGCCCCGAAGCCCCCGAAGCTGCTGATTAGGTAAAAACCTGAAACGCCCTGCTGCAGTCGCGACCGTTGGTCCCTGTGGAGCTAGCCCAGGTGTGGACAGTTTGAATCCTGCAACTGGCACCTTTTTTCCTGCTTGAACACTGCTCGGGAAGTAAAAGGGAACCGACTAGTGTTCTCTCTCGGTGCTAGTGGGACAGAAACTGTTTTTATTACTGCCTATTCAGAAGTGATGATTTTAACAAGTGTAGTGAATTGTATGTGTAGAATGTATGCAGTTTCGAATCTGTAAAACAGCGTGAGCCTGATTTAAGCTGTCCAAGGGCTACTATTTGTAAATTGCACCACAGCAGAGCCCTAAGCTGATCAATACCTTTTTCCCGAGCCTGCCTGCCCCCCAACGCTAATCTGATCCCCCACCAACCTATTTAACCTGCGCTCTCTCTCCCTCTCCTGCAGATCGAACCCCCCTTCCCTGAGAAGCCGGAGGTTGCAAGGGCTACTTGCTGAAGCCCTCCCTGCCACAGCCAAGCCCTGAAGCCCCTGAAGCTGCTGATTAGGTAAAAACCTGAAACACCCTGCTGCAGTTGCGACCGTTGGTCCCTGTGGAGCTAGCCCAGGTGTGGACAGTTTGAATCCTGCGACTGGCGCCTTTTTTCCTGCTTGTACACTGCTCGGGAAGTAAAAGGGAACTGACTAGTGTTCTCTCCTGGTGCTAGGATTAGCCCAGCCGAACGCTACGCGTTTGGCTCCCCACCGCCCCCACCACCACCCTTGGTCAGCACTCCTTTATATAGCTATAATCACATGGGGTGTCAGAACCAATCAACCAACTTTTCCATTTGCAGGTAATATCTCTCTAGCACTAGAGGGAGCCTGCACTCTAAACCAATTCTCTCTACTGTAAAATCACACATAACCATGATCCTTGCTATTCTGGCACTCCTCTTGCCACAGCACCCACTGTCCACCTTGAATCCCTTTATAGCATCCACGGACATGCCCTTGCCCGAACCTCAGTCCCTCCACACACAGTACCCTATTTTCCACACAGCTCACAGCCCATCCACCTATCAGTCCATCCCCCCTAATCCATCCTGAACACTGGACTTCCACACTACCCCCACCCACCCACCACCAATACACAACCCACTGTACCATGAACTCTATCACCGATGGTCACTCTCCTCTCTAGTGTCTCCGGTACTAATCTCTCTCCCCATCCCGTGCACCACCCATATAATGTCACGGCAGCTGCAAAAGTACACCACCTACAGCAACCGCTACCCTATGAGGCGCCTAATTGCCCTGCTTCTCCTGCTCTCAGGAAATGTGCACCCAAACCCTGGGCCGGGCAACTCTGCCACGCCTCGGCCCACCCCTGGCAAAGGTCTCTCGAATTGCTTTTATGAACATATGTAGTCTCCCAAGAAAACCGCAGCACTCCAATGCTGGGTTGCACAACATTCCCCAGACATTCTTATGCTAGTGGAAACCTGGATCTCCCAGCTTACGCCCGACTCAGCTGTCTCCCTCCCAGGCTTCTCCCTGTTCAGGACTGATAGGATGGGCAAGCGTGGAGGGGGGTGCGTAATCTTCTTGCGTAACTCCGTTCTAGGCGATGCACTCCCAATCCCTGAGCTCAACCATGGGGCACAAGCCATTACTCTAAAATCACCCCACACCCTGGTCGTGGGCCCCTATACACTTAACCACGGGCTCACATACCTGAATAGTGAAAATTTTAGCAATCAACTCCCCATAGACTATCTATCCACCTTACCTCAAAAGGCTGAACAACTAATCCTGGGAGACCTAAACACCAACTGGCTCAGCCCCTCATCTGATAATATAAAGGATGAGCTTGCAGCCCTTGACCTGTCTCAAATGGTCACTCAGCCCGCCAGACTTAACCAAGCGAAGGGAACTAGCTCCCTCCTGGACATAGTTCTTTCTAATCGGCCACACAAGTTGGAATCTGTAAAAGTCCTAGTGGATTCACTTAGCAACCACTCCCCTGTCTTCTGCTTCTGGTCCTCCCCCACACTCAGCCCTGAGTACTGCAGCACCCCTCGATGCAGATTTCTCCCCAGGGGTCGTGACAACCTCAAGCGTCACCTGGCACAAGTCAACTGGACTCCAATGACCCTTGCATCTGACATAAATTCTGCTCTAACTTATCTCACTAGGGCCTTCAACAATGCCTGTGACCTATTTGCCCCCATCACCACATCTATCCCAAAAAAACAGGCTGCTGCATGGATATCCCCTGCACTGATCCAGCAACTAAAACAGAGGGACAATCTTTGGCACATAGCAAATGACTCTGGTAGCGTGGCAGACAGGCAAGTCTATAGGGTAGCCCACAACCAATGCACCTGGGTCATCAAACAAGCAAAAGCTAGACACTATCAGACTGCTTTGACATCCTCCCGGGGCTCAGCCAGAGCCTTCTGGGACAATATAAAAGAACTGAACGACAAAACCCGCTCCCCCCCTCCATCTCAGATTGTCATAAACTGGGCAGCCTCGACAGACCAAACATGTATCGCAGACTGCCTTAACAAAACTTTCTTGGACTTAAGCGCAGTTCACCCTGCCCAATTCTTTGACCACGTCCACACGCCCTCCCACACCCCCACCTCCCGGCCTCTATTCTGCTTCCGGATGATCTCACCCCATGATGCCAAACCTTTCCTACTAAAAGCACTCACCTTGCAAAACCCAAGTAATTACCCTCTTGACTCCAGGATACTCCACCTCACGCTGGATGTCATGCTAATCCCCCTCACGATTACCATTAATAGATCCCTATGCCTTGGCCAATTCCCGGAAGCATGGAAACAGGCCAAAGTCACCCCCATCCATAAGTCTGGGGACCGAACACTACCAAATAACTACAGGCCCATCTCCATCCTCCCCCCACAAAGCCTTGGAAAAAATAGTATCCACACAGCTAATAGAATACCTATCTAAATATGACATCCTATGTCCTGAGCAACATGGGTTTCATCCGGGCCACAGCACATCCACTGCCCTTCTGGAATTCTCCCACCATATACACTCTGCGCTTGATGATGGGCAACTTGCAGGGCAGTTTTCATCGACCTATCCAAGGCCTTTGACACTGTGTGCCACCCCCTGCTGTTAAACTCCCTTAGCCAACTGGGATTCTCATCTGGCCCCCTGAACTGGTTCTCAAGCTACCTACACAACAGATCCCAAAGAGTTAAGCTAAATAGGACCTTCTCCACCAACCTACCGGTACTCTCAGGGGTCCCGCAAGGCTCCATCCTTGGACCCACCCTTTTCAGTCTCTTTCTAAACACCCTCCCAAGCTCCTGCTCCAACAAAATACTGCTTTATGCGGATGATGCAGTGATCTTAGCATCACACTTGGACCCACTCCTACTCCAAAGCATGCCGCAAAGCACTTTCCTCCAAGCAGAAAAATGGTTCAGTAACCATTGGCTAGTCCTGAACCTGAAAAAAACAAAGTCAATGCTGTTCGCACATTGGCAAAACAGCGCCAAGGATACTCCCCTTCTCATCACCCCTAGCACACTCCTTCCACTTGAACAGGTAACAACATATAAGTACCTGGGCATCACTTTTGACACAGGCTTTACATTCCAAGACCATCTAAAAGGCCTGTCGTCAGCCATGAACTCCAGGATTGGGCTCCTCTACTGCCATAAAGACTGCCTCCCAGAATCTGCCTTAAAATTGGCCATCACCTCATCTGTGTTGTCTCTGGCCGACTACGGACTTCCAATATACGCAGCTGCAGACCCCACTGCCTTCTCTAAAGTTCAGACCTCTATTAACAGAGCCTGTAGGCTCCTGACCGGCACCCATAGCAGAACTCACGCTTGCCTGCTATACTCTGCCACTAACATACTCACTCTTGAGGAACGGCTGAAATACCACACCTGCCTGCTGGCTAAAAAGTCCCTGTCTGGGTTATGCCCACCAGGGGTCTCCACATCCCTGCAACTGGCCGTCCAGCCTGTGCTAACCCATAACTCCACCAAAGCCACCTTCCTAGTACCCAGAGCAAGGACCTCTCTCTGGCAAAGATCCTTTCATCATAAAGCCCCTGCCTGGTTTAACTCCCTTCCTGAGGGAATCACAAAGATCCCCAGGATTGACCTGTTCAAAATAGCCCTCCATAAACACATTATTGACAGCTGGTGCTGTAAATGCCTGTAGTATAACATAACCCTGTCTTGAATAGCCCCTTAAGTCTTCACTGGGTTCCACGGACGACCGTGTAATGGTATAACCGAATAACTGTAACAACTGTGTTTATATAACGATGCATGAAACTCAACTGTATGTATGTATCTCACCTGTATGTAACCTCTGTCTAAAACCGCACTTAATTGTTGTCTCCCCCCCCCGAGACAAGGTACCTTTGTAAACGAGTCTCTGTCTCAAAGGTTGTAAAACTGATTATTTCAATAAATAAAAAAAATAAAATTACCAGGTTTAAAAAAAACTACAATAACGATCCTTTTTATAGAGATAAAAATCACAGATACCCACCCACAGTGTTTAATTTGACATGACTTCAACCCTGACTAGAAGCTGTGGCTTGTATTTGAAGGCAGCTTTTATTAAAAGTGTTCACTGTGACCTGCAGCTTGTTTTTCAGTTACTTTTATTTGAGGGCAGCTTCTATCTGATGAACTACAGTATTTAGCTTTTTTTTTTTCAGTAAACTGATCATGTTCAAACAATACATTTTAGTTTTTAGTTTATTGTTCTAGGAATTACTACCTTTGAGCCAGAGGCTCTTTTACAAAGGTTCCAAGTCAATTAAGTACAGTACAAAAAAGGTTACATAGATAACACAACAATTTGTGCTGTGTCAAGAGAGAGAAAACATACAAATACATATTAAATCATTTGTGCAAAAGGACATGAGATATCAATAATCACATTATTATTACAAGAAAGAGGTCATGCCAGATTAGGAGAAACAAATAGGTAAAAAGTCCAGAACAGAGAGGGTAAGTGAAAGGTGTGGGGAGCAGACAATAGCAGGAGAAAAGGTTTCCCAAACATGTCTTTGTCAAATAACGGAACAGGGTGGGTAGTGAGAAAATAGGAGGTTTAATCAGGGCAGTCATAGGAGCTGGAGGTGGCAAGGTGAGAGAACAGCCTTGATTTGAAAATACCTAGAGAGGTGAAGGCAGTAATATGAGTGCTGAGGGCATTTAGCCAGCTGGGGGCATGATAGGCAAATGATCTTTGTCCCTGAGAAGTCCGGCATCGGGGGACTTGGAGAGTCTGGTGTTCTGATCTTCTGGTAAAACGGGTGCTAGCGCTTGGGCACAACAGGTCTTGGATACAAGGTGGAGTGAGGCCCAGAGTGGATTTTTTCGCCATCAGGCAAGTAAGGTACTTTATCCAGTTTGAGAGTTGCAACCAACCTGAGTCAGCATAGAGTTCACATGTGTGGGCACATCGATGTGCACCAGTGAGCAGCAGACAGGCCTTATTAAGGGATGTTGTAATGTGACTAAGTGCTGTAGTAGTGGCAGATCCATATATAACTAAGCCATAGTCAACGACTGAGATGATAGAGGATTGGATGGCAATCCTCAGTGCAGAATGGGTAAGGAGCTATCGGTTCCGATACAGATGGCTATCATGCCCACTTCCACTCTCTACCCAACATGTGTTTACATCATTCATAATTTAAAAAAAAATTAACATGTTTGCACCAAACCACCAAAAATACCTACAGATACCTAACTTCCATCTGTTTGTAGATTTTTTTTAGCTATTTTTTTCCATAAACTGAGCATGTATGAACAAATATCATTAGCAACTACAAAACAAACCTTTTTTTTACTAAAACTCAAAAAGGGCCATTTCCTCCACAATGTTATTATATATAAAACATACAGTATGCAACTGTATCCAGAACAAGGTAACTCTGTTTGAAAACGATAACAAGATTTGTGGGAGGGTTGACCGTAAAGTAGGAGCAGTTAATATCATGCAACTTTAGATAAGTGACCCTATGCAACATGATAAACGACACATACAACTGAGATATGCTCAGATGGGGTGTGCAAGGGACACCTGTGGATGCACTAACAGCCTGCCCACACTGTGTATCACTGTCAGGGTCCAACTTCCAACTATGCTTCTATCTGCACAGTGACATGCAGGTTTGGGTAGAGAGTGGAAGTGGGCATGATAGCCATAGGCCAGTGAACACAGTATGCATGACGCTGTTTTTGCTCCACTAGGATGATATCAGAGAAGGTCAGTTATGCAGCATGACTGTCATAATGGGTTCACACATTACCAGTAGACATCCAGAGAACCTGATGCCACCCTGCAGCCATGAACCCCAACCGTACTGTGTTCCACAGAGGGGAGAGGATGAAGGCTGAATGGCACAGTTTCATAAACTTGAAAATATCACTGCTATAAAGAGGACCGCAGTAGTCCTTCGACAGACTACTATGTCTTATGATCACCTGAGGAGCAGTGGAACTACTGTGGTACTGGCAGGACTTCCACCTGGAAACCCACAGTCTGGACCAGGTCCATCCACCCAACTGGCTCTATCCTTTTAGTGGGACTACACTGCCATACATCAGGCCAGCTGGATATAATAAATTCCAGGCCTTCATGTCAGGTGCATGACATGCAGTTTGGCAGCTCAGTATGAGCCCTTACAGGCATGTAACAAGATCTGTCATGTGAAGGGCACATTGAAATGACTAATGTAGTGCTATGAATAATACGCCTTTATTGAGTACCTTAAGTTTCAGATCTAGTAGCTGCTACATCAAAATAATTTATTACTATTATTTATCTCTTTTCTCTTGTTGGGAGTATCTTGGGTAACCCCTATGTCAACTTCTTCCTTCACCTGCCCGCTGTTTATGTTATTTTCTTCCTTTCTAAAATCTGGTGAGGAATTTGCTGTGCCTGTAGTCTGGTGGAAAATGTGGCATTTTTATAAAAGGAATAAACCCAAGCTTTCCACTTCTGTATTAGTTGCCTCACTTGTGCTATAATCAAAAAGACTGTTCATGCTACTTGATTTTAAAAAAGAGTGAGTGTTCCTTCTGAAGTGACAGATTTTGGAAGGCATCCCAGAATATACAATGCCAGCAGAATCAGTGCAGGCCAAATGGTTTGCCTGTCTTCCATAAATGGAATGAATCATTATTTCTGCTAGACATTTGCTCTGCTAGATAAGTCTACATCATGTACTGTTGTGATACATCTAAGTCTTCCAACAAAATTTCTGAGTGGTACTGATATGCATTATCTAAACGCTCCCAAATGTCCCTAGGTTCTCATAATCACCCCTATTAAAGTCTTCAGTGTTTTGCTCATGCCTGGCACTGGCAGGACTCAAAGATAGATGAGCAGGGGCAGTACATTCCTGCTGGTGTCTTCCAGATCCAGATTTCTGCTGTAGTAAAAGTAGATGTAACAGTTTACATATGATATACACTGTAACCCTTTTTTAACTGGCATGTTTATGTAAGCCAGTTTTGTCCATTATAAAAAGTGTCAACTACATCATAAAATCTTAAAATTAGAATCATGTTTACCCAGCTCACTCACTGAAGTTAAAATCAAAACATACCCCCTCCTGCCCACCAAAGGTAGGGGAATTGCTATTTGTGGATGACTGGGGACTGAACAGTAAATGAGTGGAAACGATTTTGCTGGACAATGCCAATGCTGATTGGGGTATTAGGGGGCTGAACAGCAGCCATCAAGAGGTAGGAGGGGGAGGTTAGATGGGAAGGCAATATGTACTGTTGCGCAATCCCCTGGAGTAAGGTGTCAGGTATCAGGCATCAGGTGTGGTAAGTGACATCTTAATAGTGTCAGAAAAAGCAGCTGAATAATCAGGTGATGATTAACAAGCAGTTTGCAGCATCTAAAAGGGTAACAGAGAAGCTCACAGTGTGTGCTACACAGTGATGACAGAGTATGGTGTAAACTGGATTTTTAACAAGGACCGACAACACACCTTTAGGGTTTTGGCAAGGTACATCTCTCCACTATAAGTGGATGTCTGCTAGAGCTGGTCAGACAGTACTCCATTAATCAGGTGGGAATAAACATATCTAAAGATGCAACAGATTTAAGCTTCATTGGCAAAGTTGTGATGTTGCAAAACTTTGACTTTGTGAAATTTTGCAAAGTTCCTATTGGAATCAGCTATTTTGTGTTCACCAGCTTTGTGACTTTTTTTGCCAGGCAAAGTGACACTTTTTCCATGAAGTTTCAACTTCATGAGTGAACTTTGGTCAATTCATGGAAACAAGTCTCTTCACCTGGGAAAAACACTGTAGTCAGCAGTTTGAACTTTGCAAGTTTGCAAACTTCATGTTGTTCTGACAAAGCAAAGTTTTCTCAGCTTTGCACATCTCTAAACATATCTGTATATCTGGACTACAGGAGTGTTGTTAGGGCAAGTCTTATGTCTATTTTAATGCTGTTAAACTAGTCTGTATGATGTGCATGAATTATGTGTGTCACGTTTTCCATGGGTTTTGCACCCTGCTGCTTCTGTGAGGGCTCAGATGAACACATGGTGATCCTTGCAGATCGTTCTTTAACATTTGACACTGTAGATCATGTAGGTTTGTTGGTCAGACACAGAGAGCTGTGAGGCTTGAGTGGCAGACCAGAAGCATGGCAGCACACCAAAGGAGGATAGAAGTAAAGTAGAACAAACACTTCATTGCTCAGCTTCGGAAATAAACAGTGTTCTCAGCTAGAATTTCCTGTAATGGGGTAATTTCAAATCCTTTTAAATTTCATGTGGGAACTAGACAGGGATGTCCCTTGTCCCCTTTGCTCTTTAGTATATATTTATAACCCCTTATTCAGAGGTTAATAATAGCTCAGGACATCTTTGATATTTCTTTGAATGGACAGGTAGTTAAAGTGGCAGCATATGCAGATGACCTCCTGCTGCAAATAATGCACCCAGTTATATATATTCCTTACATTCTTAAAACGATAGATGGTTTCATCAAGGTTTCTAATTACAAATTTAATGTAGGAAAAACAGTGGTTTTTCCTCTTAATCACAAGGTTTATAAACAGGAAATTACCGCTTTTGGGCTCGCTTGGAAACCTGACTCTATTAAATACCTTGAGCTTATCTTAACATGAAGCGTAGCTCATACTAGGCAGTTAAATTTAGATTCCCTGGTTCATAGACTAGTTCAAGACCTCAACAGGTGGACCCTACTTCCCCTTTCCCTTTGGGGAAGGTTTAATTTAATTAAAATGAACATTTTTCCCTCATCTCTTTTACCCTCTCAATTTACTGAACATTGGGCTTCCATTGTCTTGGTTTAAAAAAGTGCAGAGTATGATTACCACTTTCATATGGGGGCATAAAAAATCAAGAATGGCATTTCATAAACTAGCAGCACCCAAGGCAAAAGGAGGATTTTAGACTTCCGCATATTGGGCTGTACTATTGTGCCAGTCAAGCTAATAAATATCTCAGGTGGTTGACTGGGGAACAGCTCTTAGCCCAGTCTTTATACACTCCGATTTGGTTAAAAGTGGAACTAGCTAGCATAAAAAAACATGGTTACTCTCCAAGTGTGATATTATATACTAAATTAGGATCCCTTCCTGAACCTCTACTTAATTCCCCTATTGCTGTCTCTATCAAGGCTCACTCTCAGCTGTACAAGTTCCTGAAATTTGAAAATATCAAATATTTATCCCAACCTATAAGAGGTAATCCCAATTTTCAATTAGATGGCAAGCCCCTATTAGTCAGCTGGCTTCCTCAGATAGGAGATTGTCAGCTTGAAGATTTTACCACAGCCGATAGACAATGGTGTTCTTCAGCTGAAATTATGCACCAGTTTCAAATTCCCCACACAAATATTTTTAAGATTCTCCAGCTTCGACATCTTTTGTTAATGGTATTAGGTTTGGTCCCGCCTCTGGCTATGCATATCCACTTTCAGGCTACTTTAACGGAGCTGGCTGGCTTACCTCATGCTGTTTCCAAGACATATAGTGCTTTATATAGCTGGGCCTACCCTGATAATTTTGCCCCTGTTGTTTTTTGGTCTTCTCTTTTCCCGGGTAAGGAGTTGGATTGGTCTCTTCTCTGGCAAAACTGTGATACATTTTTGGTACAAGATAGACTTAGGTTAATGCAATTCAAAATTCTGCATAATATCTATTATTCCCCACAGAAATTGGCTAGATTAGGTATTGTGTCCTCTCATCTTTGTACAAGATGCCAATTGCAACGAAGGGATCTTCTTCATATTTTCTGGAGCTGTTCTAAAATTGTTCCACTTTGAACCACTATTAAACAAAGGGCTGACCCTCTTTTAGGGCTGTCTGACTTGTTCACAACTGAAATATGTCTCTTGTGCAATTTCTCCTGTATTTCGGTGGTCAACAGGAAATATTATATGGTGTTAATCTCACTATCTGTTAAAAAAGTGGTCCTTAGACATTGGAAATATTCCGATGAACTAACCTATGTTGAATGGCTCCAGGAACTTCTTGCTAATCTTAGAACAGAGAAGACCATTTCAAGTCTCCACAACAAAGTAAAGAAGTTTAACTGGATATGGGGCCCATTACAAACCCTGTACTCTTTACATGTTTAAGGTTTGTTGATACTATACCATAAGGTGCAGTCTGGGTTGTATAATGCTGTGCTGGGAATACAGGGGAAGGTTAGGAGGGTGGATGGAGTGGGGGTGGGGGAGGGGTAGGGAGAGAATGAATCATCACAATATTTGTATTTGAACTGGTTGTACTATGTTAATCATGTTGTGGGTTTGTTCTCTGTATTGCAAAACTATAATAAAATTTGAATGGAAAAAAAAGAAATAAACAGCGTTAGCAAAAGTAAGCAAATCTCAGCAGCACAGCTCGAACCCCTAGTGCCTCAACTCTCATGAGCTCCAGTCCTTCCTTGGTGTTAGAGAGCATTACATAATATTTAATTCTTGCTGACTACAGCCAGTTGTCTTGGACTGAGTAGTTCCTCAAGGTTTTGTACTTTCACATGTTTTGTTCTTGGTGTACATTCTTCTGCTGGTAGAGATAATTAGGTGCTACAGCTGACTGCTATGTGGATGACACCAAAATGTATGTCTCCTTTGACCCGTAGGACTTCTTCGGTGCTGAGATTATTTTATTTTATTTATTTATTTTATTCCTCATGAAACCCTTTAAGCAGAGCCTAATTTCAAAGGGTTTTGTGTCAGCAATAACAGAAAACAGCAATTTCAGTAGATTGAATATAAACAATACAACTCAGTGCAATACAAAAACAGTGCAACAAGTTTGTTTGTTTGTTTTATTTATTTATACTGATAGGACCATGGGCCATAAAAAGACCCATTTTCATGGGTGATCAGTGTACAAATAACAATTACATACAATATAAATACATACAACTTAAAAAAGACATATATAAATATATCACAACATTATCATTCAATAACATTTACACTTACATTCTGTAAAAATATACTCTTTCAACTTATGCCTAAAAGAACAAAGGAAAAGGTTCATACAGTCAAAAACTGATTGTATTGTGTTAAGAATAGTGGGTAACATATAGGATAGTGCCCTTTGTCCAAGGGAAGTGCACATTTTTGGAATGCAAAGAGAAAAATGAACTGCTGGCTGTGTATTTACCGGCAAGTTCTGTTTTTTAAAGATTAGAGAAAAACAATTAGGGACTCTATTAAGTAGAACCTTTTTTGCCAAAATACCCAATTGAAGTTTATATCCATCATCCAAAGGAAGCCAGCCCACTTGCTCTAAAAGATTGCAATGATGGACCCTTTCTGGGGATTTCACTACAAATTCAGCAACTGAATTAAGTAACATTTTTACCTTAGATAACGATCCCTCCCTTGCAGAATAGTAAAACAAACCCTCAAAATCAATTAACGATAGTAAATAACTTTGAGCCAACAGAAGCCGTGTAGTATCAGTGAGTAAAGGAGATAACCTATATAAGGCCCCCTAGTCACTGGTGAGTCACCTTTACCATATGGAGAATATGAGGTTCATAAGAAAGATTCTCATCCATCAATAAACCCAGGTACTTAAATTGTTTAACTTGTTCAAAGTACCAGAAACAGCATACAATGACAATATAGGATCCAATTTCAACCTTTTTTTAGTATTTGCAAAAACCATGGATTTAGTTTTTTTCTCATTTAAAATCAATCCATGAGCTCTGAACCAATTCTGTACCTACAAAAAATCATCAGCTAAATCTTTCTGTACATTTTCAAAAAGAGGACCACTTGTGAGGACCACTGCATCATCAACATATAAAAGAATTGAGATCTGGTACAAACAGAAGGTAAGGTATTAAGAAAAAGACTAAACAAAAGAGGACCCAAAACAGAACCTTGGGGAACACCAAGTGAAACCTTAGAAGGAGAAGAAAGTTGGCCACTAACCCTTATGGCCTGTGTGCGATCAGCCAGATAATTACCTAGCCAGTCCCCAACATCCTTAGAAATTCCCAAATTAACTAATGAAGACATCAAAAGAGGATGATCGACCAAATCAAATGCCTTGGTGAGGTTGACCAAATCAAATGCCTTGGTGAGGTCTACGAACATGCCCAAGTGAACACACAGTACCATAAAAACACAGTTAATGCAACAGACAATAGCTAAACAATTAATCCTGTAATTATTAGAATGCATGGGTAATAGTTATACAAATTAGTGCTGCCATGGCCAAAGGCTGTGGGCATTGAAAAACTAGTTAATATTAATTAATTAGTTTATTAGTTAATAATTTCAGATTGGTTTGGTAGGGTGCCAGCTGAAAAGTCAGCAAAAGCAGTGGCAGGAACCAGAAGGGGAGAGGAAGGAGAAACACTGGGATTTAAATAAGCTCTAAGAACAGTCAGCATTTAGAGAGGGAAGTGGGTCATTCAACACTTTAGCAGATCTGTAAGACAAAACTAGATTGACAAAGCAAGGTTTGTGTATGGGGGAGTAGCAGGGAATAACTGTACCACTCCTCCCATGGCATATGTTTGGGCAACATAGCTGAACACAAACTGGAGGCTAGGGAACAATGTGCGGTAAAGTGCTTTCCTTCCAGTAATTAATGTGTAAAATCATAGTCTACAGTCAAATTTGAGCCAAGGAAAACTGCTACAAAACAGGCATATATGTGTGTTTGTGTGTGTGTGTGTGTGTGTGTGTGTGTGTCACGTATCTGGCTGAGAGTGAAGTGGCACGCTCTGTTGAGAAGGCTTCTGACTCTTGCCAGCTCATTGTCATTTGCAGAGCCATAGACAATGATTCCATAGCCCATGATGCTAGTAATATAGCTCTTCACCAGCAGTTTCTTGATTTCAGGCAGGAAATTGTTCCTACAGTATGTCAAAAGAGTAGCCAAAGCCTTGAGTTGGCAGTCTTGACAAGAATGTCTATGTGAATGGCAAATAACAAGGATGTGTCAAGGGTGGGCTAAGATACCTAAAGGTGTCAACTTGCCCAAGGGGGGGTAGCAGAAGAAGAGGTGATGGTTACCACAAGGGAGGAGGGGGATTTGTTGCAGGAGGAATATGCTATACATTTGGTATTCTAATGTTTAGTATGAGCAGGCTGGTGGTGAACCATTCTTGGATGGTGTCAACATCAGATTGGAGTGTCTGTTGTAGATTCTCCTGGCACTTGTCCCTGGAGAAAAGAACTGCTTCATCAGCATAAAGCAGAATATTTGAAGACTTGCAGACAACAGGTAAACCATTGATGAAAAGGCAGAATAGAAGAGGTCCAAGGATTGACCCTTGGGGAACTCCAACAGTGACTAGTTAAGTATCTGAAAGTGCATACTAGCACTTAACTGTTTATGTTTTGACCGTTAGTCTTTAAACCATCTGACACTGGATGATAGGCCAAGATTATGTAGTTTGTAGCAGAGGAGGGCATGATTTACAAGGCTGAAGGCCTTGGTGTGGTCAATATATATAGACCCTGTGATTTCTTCCCTGTCAAAGGCACAGTGAAGTGAATCTGTGAACCCCAGTAGTGCTGTAGTAGTACCTTATTTTTTTTGAAGTCATGTTGCTCTTTGGCAAGTAGCCCTTGGATATGTAAGTAGTGAACAATCTGACCATTAACATATTTCTGTAATATGTTTAATAGTGGGAGGTAGAATAAGAACAATGTTTGGAGGAAATCATGGCTTGGATGGTCTACAGTTGACTGTCTCTCTCAGCCCTACCAAAACTAAGTCATTAATTTTGGGTTCTGGGAGGAACATATTGACCATTCATGGTAGCCAGAGTCTCCCATCCCGGGGGGGGGGGGTGCATTTTCAGGCAGCAGAGGAAGTTTTCAGCCTGGGAGTAGTTCTTCATGGTCAGCTAACATTTGTTTCTCAGGTGTCTGTGCAGTCAATAGCTGCTTTTATCACCTCAAAAATGTTGCTAGACGGCAACGGCTGTTCAATTCTTTGACACTCTAATCAACACCCTATTTTTTTTCTATCTTGACTACTATTGTGCAAAGACTTACCTGGCTGTCAATTGCTTCACCTGCAGCTGATTCAGAATGTGGTACTGAGGCTACTGAACAGGTCAGAACAAATTAATCTCTCTCATCATAGTTTCTGAACTGGCTACTAATCAGTTGGCACATTGATTTCCAGTTGCTGTTAGTAATATTTAAAGTAAGATCCTGGCTCCCCACATCACACCTAGGGAGTGGAGAGCCAGAGAGCTGGGTTGCTGAGGATGCCACCATCCCTTTTAAAGTCCACTGGTTATCAGGCTTTTTGGTGGCAGCCCTGACCTTCTGGAATCCACCACCAGAGGGGATCTACAATGCTATATCTGTGCAGTCATTCAAAAAGAAAGCCAAAATGCTACCTACTTCAGTTAGCTTTTGAGAATTTCAGCCTGAGCAGTTTATTCAATTTCTGCTGTGTTATAGTTTTGTAAACAGTAATGTGTGATAGGATGGCTGTTTTTATGAATGTAATTGTTATGCATTGTTGTGTTATGTTTATTTATGATTGTACTATTTATTTGTTTAATGTACATGTGCTCCTAGCCCTGGAGGGGCACATCTAATAAGTCAAATAAACTGAACTAAACTAAACTAAACCAAATCCTCTTCACATTCATCATCCTAGTAATCATCAGCAACACCACCAGCACCAGTACCACCATGGTAAAGCATTGTGTTGTTGTATTTCTTTAGCAGATCTGAAATAATGGCACTTGTGGCTTTGAAGTAGACCTGCTGTGGGGGAGGGGGGACCATGCTAAAAGTTGTTGATTTTTCATAGAAATCTTTGGTTTGCCTGTTCATATGGTTCCATGAGTGGAACAAGCTTTGGCAGAACACAATACACATGAAAGATATCCAACACCATCTGCATCACTGAATTCCATGACCTGGAACATAGCCATCTGTTCCACAAGTCTCTCCTCCACATAAAATAGTTCCTCTGTCTGGAAATGTCTTTAGTTACGCAGTGCTGAAAAGAGTTTTGCCTCTGCTGGTAATAATAAGGAAGTTAATGAATTTGAAGGAAGGGTAATAATATTTATTAATGCCCCTTTCAGTATCAAATCTTTCTTTTTACTTTGCATGTCTGTCAAGTACAACTCGGTCAGATTTTGTGCATGTGAAAAAACATTTGCTTGACTGAAATCCCCATCCATCATTCATCATCGTCATCATCATCTGTGTGTTATTGCATTGTCCATCACAAAGATGCCACATTCTGGTTGTAAGGGTATATCCAGATGTCTAGCAGTGATTAGATGAACCACCTACAATGCTTCCCCTACTGTACAACCATGCTATTACTGTATGGCATTTCCTCAACTGCTGTGCCTCTTTAAGGCTGGCTGATTTACAACACATCCTGCAGGTGGTGGCAGGATGGGAATGTGGGTGACACCATATTTGAAGACACCCAAATGGACAATGAAACTCAGGAAGCCTTCTTTGCAGCACTGCTCCAGATATCACTAAATAAATGCACATGACCATTTTCTGCCTTTTTTAAAAATTACTTATCCCTTGTATGCATACATCTACAAATAGAGTGTACATAACATGTGAGGAAAACATGAGTCATTGTGGACTTTCTTTTTTTTAAACTTATTTTTATTGAAGAAAGTGAGTGTTAACACTCTTACAATACATGGAGTCTTCAACAGATTAACAACATAAGTACATCAACTGCAATTAATACAGATACAGCAGACATGTATTGTCAAACTATAATAACATTGTGGACTTTCTAATTTGGGCTTGACTTCTTCTATGAATCTTTGAAAGTAAATGTAATCCACCAAGGAAAATGACTGAAGATTGAGGGTCATCATCTCACCAATTCATTCTGTTAATCATATCAAACTTGGGTTATTATTTGGCAGTTTAGTTAAGGGCATGGAATGACTTTGTTATTGTAGTCTGTTTGCTAAAACTTCAGTATCACTTTTAAGGAATATCAAAAGTAGAGACACTAAAGTCCTGATACCCTTGTATACTAGTCTTGTTAGACCTCATTTGGAATACTGTTCTTTAGTAAATGCTCCTTATCTAATTAAAAATAAGAAACTAATAGAAAACATTTAACGTAGAATTACAAAAAAATATTTGCATTAAAAGATCTTGACTATGAAAATAGGTTGAAAAAAGTAGGTCTATATTCTATGGATTATAGAAGATGATGTGGAGATCTATGCTTGACATATAAAGCTGTACAGAGTGATGCAATACTAGAAACAATAGGATTACAAAAAAATGTGTCAACTGTTAATACTAGATCTCATTCACTAAAACTAAAAGGTACTCAAAATAACGCTTCAAAAAGAAATAACTGGTACATGCAAAGGGTGATAAACATATGGAATAAACTTCCTGAAAATGTGGTATTTAGTACTTCTTTGACATCATTTAAATTTAAATTAGATATTTATGGGCGATTTTAAGTTTAGATTCCACCTTTGATTCGGTGGTGAGTTCATAAAAGGTAGCAATACCTACTGAACTTGTATAAATCCTATGAACCTATGAACCTCTGAACTGGTCCTGGATCTGGCTGGTAATTGTTGGACACCCTCTAAAACAGGGTGGGCAACTGGGGATGCATAAGTTTGATTCTGAACTGTGAGGAAAAAGGCCGTGATGCTAGGAGGATTCCACGATCACATGTTAAATCCTTGGCCAGAACATGTGTTTCCACAGTTGTAGTGAACTGTCCCTGATTGATCTTTATATTACAGGAGCTCAGGGGTTGCAAGGTACTTCAGCTGGTGAATTCCACCACCCTCCTCCACCCATTCAGCATTACTGGAGCTCTTCCTTCTGCGGGCAGCTGTTTTGTGGAAGGCAGGTCTGCCTTTCCAATCTGAGACTGGCAGTAAGACTGTGAAGTCAGGATTTGTGGGGCATCCTAGAAAGCATGGCCAAAATACAAATTGTTTTGCAAGCTGCTCTTTTGACTCACTGTGAGCAGTTTCCTGGCTCGGACTGCCACTGGACTTCGGAGCTAAGGGGTCACAAGTGTGATTCACCTGGTGAAGTCCATCATCCTCCCTCACCATTCAGCAGCAGTGGAGCTCTTCCTTCAGTGGTCTGCCATTTTGTGAAATGTAGTTCTGTCTTCCTGATCTGAGACCACTAATCAGTTTGCATTCAGTTCATGGGGGGCTTTTGACCACAGAGCCCACCTGCACTCAAGGGCTGGAGAAGCTTTTTCCACTCCAGTCTTCAGGAGACATCTGCAGCAGACCAGGATCACACAGGCAGCTGCTTGGAATTCATCCCACCACGATTGGTGGAGCCCTGCCGGCAGGACTGAACTGTAATGAATTGGTTACTGGCTATTTGAAATTCAAATCTTGGCACAAGTCTCTGTAATGTCCTGAGCTGTGCCCAACTGAACATAAACAAAAAGAAAGAAGGTGCATACTTTTGGAATCTGTAGGCTCCTTGTTTGGGAGCCTATAACATTTGATTGTCTGCTTCTTGGTTCCCAGCCTCAGACCCACTGTAAATTTCATATGAGAGGGTTGCAAGGGTGAGTTTTTTGTCTTCCCTCCCACCCCCACCTGCCCAAGTACTGTACAGGCTCAATCTTCACTGTCACTTGTGTCTGGATATCGGAAAAGGGAGTTTTAGTTGTTGTAAGGGAGTTGGCAGGTTTTATGGAGCTTGAGAATTACATTACCAGCCACCCTCCAGATCACTACCTAGGAACCTGGTTTGCATTATGCAATTGGGATAACTCTCCTTTCTGCAACCAGGTTCATTCTAATTAATGTGCTACCTAGTGTAGCGCTTTGCAAAAGGATCTGCTCTGAGTTGTCATTCATAACACATTTCTTGTTTATGTTTTTTGCCTAGGAGGATTGTAAACTGAATAGTCAATTTCAACAATGGCAACCTTAGTGTTAACACAGGCATTCCTCAAGGCTCTATTCTCGGCCCTCTACTGTCCAGCCTGTTCTTAAACAATCTCCCTCAATCGGTAAATGACCAGCTACTACTGTATGCAAATGATGCAGTCCTACTATTCATGTAATTCTGACTCCTACATACTGGAAAAGCAAATGCAGGCTAATTTCACCATGGCTGAGCACTGGTTCCTTCAATCAAAACTGCTTCTCAATTATAAAAAAACTAAGATTATGTTATTCGCATCATCAAATAACAAACACCGCACTCACCAACTTTGCATTTATAACAATCAGAATACTTTCCTGGAGATTGTTCAAACATTTAAATACTTAGGATTGACAATGGACCGCACCCTCTCATTTAACCAACACGTAGATGCAGTCGCAAAGTAGTCAAATGCAAAACTAGGATTACTGTACAGACACCGAAAAGGCTTGACTTCTGAGGCACTCAAAACTGTTGTAAATAGCTCAGTCCTCTCAGTGATAGACTATGGACTAGCAGTATATGGGTCTGCCTCCCAAACTGCTTTAAAACATATCAAAACAACACTAAAAAAGCATGTTGTTTAGTCCTAGGTGTACCCCGTCTCACTCGCACCTGCAACTTGTAAACTCAAACAAAATGGCTCAACCTTGACAGTTGCCTCCAGTATCAAGTATGCATGCGCTCCATCTTGGCAGAAGACACCAGGAGAAAGGACTGCTGTGTGACTGGACTTCACTGCTGGGACTATATTGTCCTCCTTCCCTCCACCCAAAGCTAGTTCTATTTTTATAGGCACAGGATTTGACTGACAACAGGAACTTCCTGTTTGGGAGCAGGAAGTGAGTGATCACAGAACCACCAAAGACCCACCATCCTAGAAGGGCAGGAGTAACTCTCCGGCCCCCTCTAGCTGCTGGAGGTCTGCCTCTGAGCAAGTAAGTGGTCCACTGAGAAATATAGGATATTCTTGTCTCAGAACAGGACAATCAGGAGCTTAAAGGGCACACAGGCAGACAGTAAGGAGAGAGAGAGAGAGAAAAAAAACAGAGGAAAGAGTCAGGATTGAAAACAGTTAAGGGGCCAGAAATAAGACATGATTGGAGTGGTGCAGTGCAGTGGCTGTGGAGCAGCAGTCTTCCAGGAGACGTTCTGGAGGATGCGGTATTGTCCCATCTGCAGGCACCTCTCTGGGCTGAGGGAGGAGGTTGCTCATCTCCAGGCTGAGTTGACCAGGATTTGTGAGACCTCCTCTTCCATCCAGGGACCACCAGTGCCACTGCCATTGCCTCAGAGGTTACCAAGAAAGAGGAGCGGTTGGACCACAGTGGGCTCAGGGAGGGTGAGGGTGGTGGAACAGAGGTGCATCCTTCCAGTTGTACCTCTCCACAATTCCTATGCCATTCTGGAAAAGTGTGGTTCCTCTATGGAGGCACCCGCAGTGGAGACCAAGGAGGATGCTGGGAACCTCCACAAAGGAGACCCACGGGAGGGTGGCAGGGGACCCTGCAGGGGAAGGAAACAACTCCTGCTGGTGGACTCCATTGTTAGGAAGGTAGAACTGGGGGAGGAAGGGGAGAGGGAGGTAAGGTGCCTGCCTGGTGCCATGGCTTGGAGGGACAGGGAGCGAATCCTCAGGATTGCCGGAGCAGCTGCACAGGGGAAGGAGCTGGATGTCATTGTCCACCTAGGGACAAATGACCTGGCTAAGAAAGGGGATTAGAGAAGTGCAGGAAGAGTTTGTGGAATTGGGGAGGGGCCTTAGTCAAGTAGCAGGCACGGTAACCTTCTCGGAGGTGCTGCCCATCTACGGCATAGGAGAGGCTAGGGTGTTCCACACCATGGGATTCAATCAGTGGTTGAAAAACTGGTGTGGAGCTCAGGATTTGGCTCATTGGGACTGGGGTCCACCTGGGAGTGATGCAAGCCTATACTGGCATGATGGGCTGCATCTGTCCGGGAGGGGAACCAGGATCCTAGGTGATAGGTTTAAATGCTTCATTGGCAAGCTTTTAAACTAGCCAAGGGGGGAGGCACTGGAAAGGAGCAGGGAAATCCTAGCCCCCCCAAATAATCACGGTAGTAAGTGCGACAAACACCAACATAGAGGTGTAGATAGGGAAAAGGCAAGGGTAAATGGAGAAAGTGACAAAGGCAAGAAGGACAGCGATGGGCCAAAAGGGAGTAAGGCCATCAGGAAATGGAGAGTAATGAGTACCAATGCTCGTAGTCTGGGCAACAAGCCCTGAGCTGGTGGCCTTGATGGAAGAGGGATGCCTGGATATTGTAGCAGTCACAGAAACATGGTACACAGAGAACCATGACTGGGATGTTAACATACCAGGGTACATAACCTCAGGAGAGACAGGCAGGGAGAAGAGGGAGGAGTAGCTCTCTATGTAAAGGAAGGGATAAAAGCAATTGAACAAAGAGTAAACAGGGAGGGAGGAGGCACTGTGGGTCACCTTGAGACTGGAAAGGGCACCACACCGCACAGGGTTGTGTACAGACCCCCATGTCAGGGGAGGAATGGACAAGGATATGATAGAAGGCATTCTTAGAATGGCAGAGAAAGGGAGATACTATTGATGGGAGACCTGAATATGCCAGATGTTAACTGGAGCACATTTGCTGCAGCCACATCCAAGAGCAGGGCCATTCTTGATGCCCTACAGGTGGCAGGCATTAGACAGCTAGTTTCAGAACCCACTCATGAGGGAGCAATCTTAGACCTCATACTCTCAAACGGGGACAGTAAGAGGATCTAAGATCTAGAAGTGGGTTGCCATCTGGGGACAAGTGACCATCAAACAGTGTGGTTCACATTAAACTCAGCTACAGAGTCAAGCCATACAAAAGTGAGGGTACTAGACTTTAGGAGAGCTGACTTTGGCAAGATGGGAGAGTGCCTCAGAAAAGCACTAGCAAACAGGCTAGATGGAGGTGTGGAGCAACAATGGGGAATCATCAAAACTGCCATCACAGAGGCAACAAGTCTTTGTGTGAAGCAAATAAACAAATCAAAATGAAAGAAAAAGCCACTATGGTTCTCAAAAGAGGTGGCTGTGAAAGTCAGGAAGAAAAAGATAGCATTCTGGAAGTATAAGGAAACACAGAAGAAGCAGGACAGAGAGCTGTACCAGTTAAGGCAGAAGGACGCAGGGAGGGAAGTCAGAATAGCAAAGGCCCAAACTGAGGAAAAGATAGCCAACTCAGTTAAGAAGGGAGATAAAACCTTTTATAGGTACATCAGCGAGCATAGAAAGACAAAGGGAGGGATAGTGAGGCTGAATAGAATGAACCGTCGGTGGGCAGAGGGGGACAGTGAAAAAGCAGGGATACTGAACGAATATTTCTGCTCAGTATTCACAGAAGAAGAGGGAAGTGTAATCCAATTAACAGAAGCACTCTTGATAGGGGGGTCGATCCCAGTCCTTTCACAGAAGAAAGGGTTCTGCAAGAACTCCTAAAACTGAAGGTGGACAAAGCAATGGGTCCTGATGGAATTCACCCCAGAATTCCAAAAGAATTAAGGGAGGAACTAGTGAAACCACTGGCTGCTCTTTTTAATAAATCATGGGAGGATGGTGTGGTACCCGAGGACTGGAGGAAGGCGGATGTGATTCCCCTTCACAAAAGTGGGACCAAGACAGAGGCAGGAAACTACAGACCTGTCAGTCTGACCTCTGTGGTAGGGAAAGTGATGGAGTCACTTCTGAAGGAAAGAATAGTTGAGTACCTAGAGGCCAGTGGAGCACAGGACCCAAAGCAGCATGGATTCACAGCGGGACGGTCATGTCAGACGAATCTAATAGATTTCTTTGACTGGGTGACCAAAGTAGTAGACCAGGGAGGGGTTGTGGACATGGTCTACCTAGATTTTAGCAAGGCATTTGACACAGTCCCACACAAAAGATTAATAGTCAAATTAACCAGCCTGGGAGTGGATCCCAGGGTGGTAGCCTGGGTAAAACATTGGCTGCACAACAGGACACAGAAGGTAATTGTAAATGGAGTCCACTCTGAAGAAAGAGAGGTTACTAGTGGGTACCTCAGGGTTCAGTATTGGGTCCATTCCTTTTAATGTCTTCATCAGTGACTTGCAGAGGGACTGGAAGGAAAAGTATGCCTTTTTGCAGATGACACAAAGATCTGCAACAGGGTTGATACACAAGGAGGCGTGGAAAGGATGAAAAGGGACTTGGCAAGGTTAGAGGGATGGTCAGAAGTATGGCTGCTAGGATTCAATGCAAAAAAGTGCAAAATAATGCACCTGGGAAACAAAAACCCAGGGGAAGAATACACAATGGGTGGGAGGTAGTAACAACAACAAAAAAGGAAAGGGACCTGGGGGTAATCATATCAGATGACCTTAAGGTTAGCAAGCAATGTGAGAAGGCAGTAGGGAGGGCTGGGGGTATACTGGGATGTATAGGGAGAGGCATCATCAGCAGAAAACAGGAAGTTGTTATCCCTCTGTACAGACATTTGGTGAGACCCTGTCTGAAGTACTGTGTCCAGTTCTGGAGACCCCATCTCCGCAAGGACATAGACAGGATAGAGGTAGTCCAGAGGAGGGCAACTAAAATGGTGCAGGGTCTGCAGGAGAAGCCATATGAGAAGAGACTAAGGGAGCTTAATGTGTACACCCTTGAGGAAAGAAGGGAGAGGGGGGACATGATAGAAACTTTTAAGTACCTCAGTGGAATCAACAAAGTCCAAGAGGGTAGCATCTTTCAGAAAAAGAGACTTGCAAGAACAAGGGGACACAATTTAAAGATAGAGGGAGGGCAGTTCGGGGCAATGTGAGGAAGTATTTTTTTCACAGAGAGGGTAGTGGATGCATGGAACAGCCTTCCTGAGGAGGTTGTAGGGTCTAAAACTGTGGGAGAATTCAAGAATGCATGGGACAGACATAAGGCAATTCTTGTGGGGGGTAGGAAGAAATAGGCTGTTGGTTAACTAGGATCTACAGCCTATCCTGTAGGTAGGGAAATGGGCAGACTAGAGGGGCCAAGCGGTCCTTATCTGCCATCAAAGTCTATGTTTCTTTGTTTCTATAACCTCTGTAACCTGATGTACTCATGTCTTTCTAGGCATGGAACCTCCTTGTATCTGCTTATGTACTTGTAACCATTGTAAATGATGTTATGCCCATGTATTGCTATGACATGGAACCTCTGTAAAACAGCCTTTGGCTCAAAGGTACTTCCTAGAAATAAACAAACAAACAAATGAATAAATTAATCAATTAATAAATTAATTATTCAGCTAATGCTCTTAATTTCAGAAGTTAGCCTTAAATGCTCAGTTTCATTGTTCTGTCACTATTGTGTCAGTATAGTGTAGAGGAACAAGGTTTGTGGAGAAACTCACCTTATAGCAGGCTCCATGCATGAAAAGGGGTTACCAATGGATCCTAAAGTTTGTAATGCAGTACATGTGCATGATTTTGAGCATAATACAGTCATTGATATTGGCTTTTTAAGTAGCCTATGTGGGGAGATATATAATATATCATTAATGGGATAAGATGTTTCCATATTAAAAAAATGCACTTTCATCATTCAAAATGCATGAAAATTTGTGTACTAGTTTGTGATATGGCTACCTATATGTGTGAAATAGTCTCTCAGTGTCATTTAACTAGACTTTTCTGGCAATAAAAATAATTTTCAAACTAATTCTGTGTCCTGCTTTCATTTATTACACTTCCTTATTGTGCTACCTTGACTCCCCCCCCATTCAGGGGGCCCTAAAAATGTGGGCTCCGTGTAACCATTTATGTCCCCTTGTGTTACCTCTGATCTTTTGTAATAATCTGCATTTTGGTGCTATTCGTATTGTAATTTTGTCCCCTGGTTAATTGCTGCATTTGTTTAGGGTACTACAGTGCATTGCCCTGTTTCATTAAGTACACAGCAAGATTGCAAGCTGTCCCCTTTGATCCCCTGATCTTTTCAGGTCCCACACCACCGGATGTTCACTCATGCCTCCAGGGGTCCAGGGGAGCTGCTTGTGAAACCATTTGGGTGCTTACATCAGTGCACGAATTGGGCGGGCCATGGGGGATTTAAAAGACGATTCCCTGCCATTTCCACCCCTATCCTGTGATCGACCATGTTGTCCTGAAGAGCTCTTGTCCTTCTATGTGACCCTCATTACATCACTATCCTCACTGCATCAGGTAAGCACCAATTATGCCTGCAGCCAAAAATTGTTTTTTTTTTTTTCCAGGTTTTGGTAATGTACTGCAAGCAAGCCGCTGGGGGTTTCATTAATAATGCAGATGGACCCACACCATGGATTTCCCTTTTTGCCTTCTGGATTTGGTGTAAGATGCACAATTTGAATTAAAATGTGAATTTGGGACTATAAACTTCTTTATGTCCCTGTTCACCATGAGGTATTCCTGAAGGAGTTGATAGAGGGGGTTGCATAGAACAACTTTCCAGTTTACTATGCTTTATTTTAAATGTGCTTTTTATGTTGGGGCTGTATTTTACATGCAGTTGTTACAGTACATATTTTGTGGGGGTGAAGACTGAGTGGAGTGCCTGGGATTAGCACATAGCATTATTTGGTTACTGGGGAGGGTTAGATACAGTACATGTATTTAGTCCTCAGGCTCTTTATTTTGGGAATAGTGATATTTATTTTTGTTTTTGGTTTCAATTTTTTTTATTACTGTGCTTTTGCAAATATGTTGGGATGGTATTTTACATGCTGCTGTTACAGTACCTTTTTTTTTGGGGGGGGAGACTGAGTGGACTGTCTGTGATTATACAATGACAAGAAAGAATACTGCTCCCTGATTGGTCAGAATGGGACTGGACCTGGGATGTTATCCCAGCATCTGAGCTCTAGTCCCAGCATACTCTCAACTGCATTAAACATTAAAACACGATCTCTCCACAGCTGTTCCTATGAGCAGCTTCAGTGGTCCCACTCTGCTAGAACACAGCAGTTTCTGCCAAGCTAAAAAGTGGTGCTTCCCGCACCAGAATTGGTGATCTCTGTCAAAGTCAGAATCAATGCTCCCTCCTCCACACCCCAACACAAACTCCACCCATACCCATAGCCACTTCAGTAAAAAACAAACAAACAAACAAAAAAACATATGGAAGCGAATTGAAAGATGTGTTTGGCTTCATAACACTTCTCTAATCGATAGTTCAGTGTCATAGCTGAGTGAAAGCTTAACCATGTTTTAAACGTCCTTACCCTTTTGCCATTTTCTACCATCAGTCCTTTCTCCCAGCAATGGTAAAAGCTCTACTGGGAAAAGACAGCTTCCACAATGAGATGAGGTTCAGGTGGCCACATTCAAACATGAACAGGGGGATTATCTCTACTGTCACAGGGGGCCACATTCTGGCATGAATGGGAAATTACCTTTGACTTCCATATGGTGGCAGCTGGCCACATTCTGTCATGCACTGAGAGATGACCTCTGCCATTGCTGAAACAGGAAAAGAGGGGGACACAGAGAGGGAAATAAAAATTAACTTGGCATTTACAGTGGGGGGATAATTAGGAATAACAACAAACATATGCTGGAGTGCAGAGCCACGATAAAAGCAGCTACAAACCAAGTTCCACCTACTTCTCTAAACTGTAAATCAGCACTGTTGTTTAAAAAGTAAACATAAGCATTAAATAAACAGCAAAAAATATATTTTGTTTGCAAATGGGTGGATGTATCCCTTCATTTTGTTTACAGCTGTATGGATGCATGGTTCCCTTTTGCTTCCAGAAGGATGTATGCTTGCTGACATTTTTTTGGCAGACCTGTGGATAGAGGTGTGCAAAATTAAAAACTTTCGGCCGGTGAAATATTTTGCGTAATTCTCGCATTTCGTGAAATATTTTGCTGGTGCAAAATAGGAAATCCCCTGAAAAATGTTGAATTTCACCCGCAAAATGTTAATTTTGACAACGAGGGCAAAATCTTGCTTTTAAGATGAGCCAGGGGATGATAATACTAAAAAAAAAAATGTTCTCCCTTCTCTTCCATGCCAATATTAAAATTGCTATCCCAGCCTAGACCCCACAGTGTATTGGTCCCACCCTCGGCTGATTGCCAGCCTATGATATGAAGAATTCCCCCGGTGAGATTCAGCCCTGTTCCCCATCCATAATTTGAAATAAAAATAAATTTCCCTGGTGTCTTGTGGCCCCACCCCTCTGACCAATCGCCAGCCAAATGAAGAATGACCTGCCCCAGATTCATACCCGGCTACTCCCATTGTCCATAACAAGTGCTGCTATTGCACACTGGGGCAAACATCAGTAATCATAATGTAATTAAAAAAAAAACTTTCCCTGATACCTAATCAAACCCCCACCTCCCCACCTTGTCCAGTAGTAAACCCACCCCACACCAATCTAGGACCCCAAAGCGGGCCACCGGCACAGCCCTTCACTCACCTTCATGGTTGGCAGCCTGACTGAGCTCTTTTACAAATAAGTCCAAGTGAGCCCTTTCAATGAATAAGTGCGTGCACACAAGATGAACACATAAGCACTAAGACCCAATGTGAATTTTAGTATGCTTACTCAGATGCTGATCTTGGAGTGATGCCCCATGAGACTTTGGGTCTGGCCTGTCAATATTAATTAAATGTAAAATAATATTAGAAACACACCAGCCTCTTTGCTTTGGCTATTAGTGACATGCCAAGTGTTACATAAAGGATGTAAACATTAGCATATATATGAACAGCAAAGCACATTTCTGGCACTCATGCTTATATGATGGGTGCCTAAATCTACATGTTAGTGCAAAATAGCAGTATCACAGTATAATAGACCAGGAATACAGTGTAAGGTGTATGTTGTGAGATAGGGGGCAAAACCGAGGTGCAACAGTCCCCTCTTTGTTGCCCTAATTTTAAAAAGTGGCAACACAACAAAAAGACAATGGTTAGGCACCATTCATCTACAGTCCTGCCGCAGTCACCATTTATGTTATGTAAACAGTCTCAGTTAGAGTAAATAACAATAATAATGATACAGATTCTTATGTCTTCAGTGTCTGCCAAGAAACATTTGTAAACAAGCATGAGTACTAATAAAGGTTTATTATACTACTTACGCCAAGCATGTGACAGAGAAAATCACAAGGGAGATGAGTTTATCACCACTGTCCTGAAGAATGTAAATAATCTCCAGAATTTCTAGGATCTCAGTGCAAAGCTGGGATACATGAAGTTATATACTGTAGATAACAGCATAGCAACAGAGATTACATCATAGTTACGGATATGAGAAACATTATGTATTGGATAATGACTTAGGAGACAGACTTACTAATCAGTATCATATGAGACAAAGAATATGCTTTGGTTAGCATGAAGCTTGGACAAAAGACATGCTGGCAGGTTTTAACTAAATAACATATGGCATTTCTTTCCCATGTGTAAGCCATAACAAAGGTTTTCTCTCTGTCAGCTTGCTTAGACAAAGAGAAGTGCTGACTGGTCACTACTACATATGATTATATGAGAATATATATATATAGTGTATAAAGTAATTACTGATAATACCTCAGAGTCATTATATCAGTAATTAGGTAGATTATGTATGGAATATGTGTGAAAGATAAACATAATGCATTACAGTGAGGTATAATAATCATGCCTGATCTAATCCTATAAGGGATGTAAACATTAGTATATATGAGCAGCAAAGCACATTCCTGGCATTCATGCTTATATGATGCATGTCTATATCTACATGTTAGTGCAAAATAGCAGTATCACAGTGTAATAGACCAGGAATACAGTGTAAGGTGTATGTGGGGTGACAGGGGCATAACCCAGGTGCAAAACAAGATGCCACTGCTAGCCTCATAGATCTCCTGCCAAGCTTTCTTTTTGTGCTTGCTGTGCAGCCAGAGCGCACTCAACAGAGCAAATTGTGCCTTCTTGTCACCAAAGTAAGCTACATCTGATAATGCTCCTGAAAATTTTTACTGTTGTGTAGAGTACTAGGGAGAGCAGCATGCTTCTGGTCTTTCTGTTTTGAGTCTGGGGAAGAATATTCTGTTATTTGGAGGTGTACCAGGGACAACAGTCTGAGTTTCTTTTTTCCTTTGGCAGAAAAGTACACTGTACTCACAAGGGAGAACAGCCCAATTGCAGTTCTATGGGGGAAGGAGAGGAGTGTTTTGGAGAAGAGTCTGTGTATTAGAGGTGAATGACTGGGTTTGTGTAGATTTGTATGCTGAGGAAGGACAACAAACACAAGCTATCAGTCCTGTAATTGTGTGTGTGTGTGTGTGTGTGTGTGGTGGGGAGGATAGCATGGAGGGGACCTTAGCCTGATACTGTGTGTGTCTGTGTTTGTTTCTGGGGAACAAGCTGTATTCAACATAAGTGCTGGAACATTTACTAGTTACACTGTTTTGGGGGGTGGCATGCATAGTTTTGTTGAGATTTTGCCCCACTAGTTCATTGACTCTGTGCACCCAACTATTCACAAACTGTTGTGCTTAGCTAAATTTACTTCTCATGTAATTTACTATCCCACTCCACACCTCCATGAATAGCTACTCAAGAAAGTATCCATCTTAAAAAAAAGTTAAATGCACTTAAATAATTCATTACTCCAAATCCATACCACCATGATTCACCACTCAAGTGTGTTTCCATCTTGCAAAAAAGAAAAAAAAATCATGTTTAAGTCTCTGTTCAGATTTGAACCACTGACCATTTGCCTGCTAAGCAAACACACACATTCAGTGTGCTACAGAACTGTAAATGAGTTGCAGTTCCTATAATGTAGTGATTATGTCACACCTTCAAAACAGGTGATTGGGGATCTAATCCCAGCAGGCAATTTACCTTCACAAACATAGGCATGCACAGGACTTGGCAGACCCTGGCCCCAGCCTTCCCATTAAAAAGCTACCTTCTGGATTTTTTTAATGACTGTTAGTGTTGATGCAGACCCTTCTCCCCATTTACCTCTTAGCTAAACATTCACTGTCTCACAAAACTGACAGTCAGTACTCATGACAGGAGTTGACTTGTTGGGAAATGGGGTGATACAGCACAGTATGGACATGGCAGCACATATGTAAAGACAATGGAGTGCAAGGAGAGAATAATATGGGCAAAGTTAATACTGGCAGGCTGGGTAAAACAGATGTGTACAGTGAAGATCAGAAGACTTGCAGTTGATCACAACTTGGCTCCTCCCTCCTCCAAGGGAGCTCAGAGTGTGGTTGTTGGTGGTTTATGGTTAGGCATGTGTACTGTGTATAGTGCAGAAGCTGATCATGAGTTAGCAGGTGAGGGGAAGAAGGTAAAGAAAGACTACTGGGTCTGCAAATGGATATTAAATTGGTGTCCCATCACCCAGAGTGAGCACAATTTTCTGCTGTAAGATGAACAGGTACACACAAAGGCACAGTGAGAACTTCAGCATGCTTAATGGATGCTGATCTTAGCCACCTTGCTATTGTTACACTGATGCTGCATTTCCTGTACTGTGACTTTCATATGTTATGAGAAGTCTGACTTTCTGTTTTCATCATTGTTTGTGTTCGATAATAATAACACTTGAGTGATTTGCTTCCGTTGAGTTTGTACCACTCTTTCTCTTGTTGATTAACTGGTTCCAGATAATATACTGGCAGCTGTAATGGTTGGTAATTGTAGAACAGCATGGAACAGAGTGAAAACTTTTGGTACTAGGGCTGGTACAGTTCATAAGGTGACTGTCATTGTGGTAAACCAGAAACGGTGTTTTACATGAAAGTACATTTAGTTTGCTGATCCTTCTTGAAGAACATAATGCCATAATTAGAGTCATCTTTAAAGTTACCCATTTTATGTCCACGTGATGAATTGGTTCAGACATGGGTTATGCTAGAGCACTGTATACCATGTTGAGATCCTTTGGTGGTGCAATTATTTTGGATCTTTGGTGCTTCCCCTCCCTCTATTTCTCCGAGCACATTAACTCATTAGTTTGAAGGTTTCACCAAAAATTAGGTGCTGCCTCCAGATTCCAATACCTAACCTCGGAGGCATGACTTACCATCGTCCAGGGAAATCTACTCCCAATCCTGGACTACTGCTCCCACATCTATGCTAGGACATCCACAACCTTTATGGACAAACTCTTTTCTGCCTACAATAGTGCCTGCCATTTCACCTTGCTGGCCCCTTTCACTACACACCTCTGTGTCCTCTATAATTCACTAGGATGGCTTCCACTGCAAGGCTGCTTTGACCTAGCCCTTTGCTGCATGGTGGATTCCACCATCTATACTGGAAAGGAATCTCCTCTTGCAGCCCTCCTCAAGGTCCAAACTTTACATCATGGCCTCTACTCAAACAGCATTCCTCCTCTGAATATTTGTTTTTAATTTCTTTATTTATTGAGGTATTCAGAAAGACCTTTGAGTCAGAGACTCATTTACAAAGGTTCCATGTCAAACATATAGAGGAACAGGGATAACATTGTCAGAGTTTCAGGACATTACATAACATCATAGTTTAGGATACATGCATGGTACAGAGAGTGACTTGCAGACAGGGATGACATGCAATACAATAATATAGCACAGCCACAAAATAGTCAGTGACACTGTTTGTCAAAGTAGGAAGTTTGGCGGAGATCGGACAGGTGATCGGAGAGAACCTGGTCTTAACAGGTTAGGGGCAGTCACATTGGTTTGTGGTCTGGAGGTGAATACTTAGAGCAGATTTGAAAGGGCCTATTCTTGTTTTGTTGGTGATTAGACTATGGAGCACATTTGTCCAGGAGGGGGCTTTGTAGCTGAATGTTCTTTGATATTGGGAAGTCTGGCAGCGGGGTACCCATAGTAGTGGTCTGGTTGAGTTACAGGTGGTTCTGGCAGGAGCCGCAGGGAAAATAATTTTGTTTAGGGCAGAGGGGGTGAGGCCAAGAGTAATCTTTTTGGTCATAAGGCAGGTGTGGTACATGATTCTATTGTCTAAGTTTAGCCAGTTTGTGGTACTGTAGAGGTCGCAGGTGTGGGTGAGGTGGTCACATCCAAGGATGAGACGGCAGGTCTGGTTTAGAACAAGCTGGAGTCTGTCAAGGGCCGAGGTGGGAGCTGCACTGTAGATAAGAATGCCGTAGTCCAGGAGGGAGAGCACAGAGGAGTTAATGGTAAGATGTAGTGCCTCAGGGGTGAGGCAGTGCTTGTACCTATAGAATATGCCTAGTCTAGAGTTAAGAGCAGTGGATAGGAGGTGGATATGTTGAGAGAAATTGAGCGCCAGGTCTAGTGTGACACCTAGGTATTTAAAGGTGTCCACTTGTTCGAGGGGGGTTTGATTTATGGTTAGAAATTGGGGGTAGCGGCTCTTAAGAGGGTTTTGTGGGTGGAAGAAAATCATGACTTTAGTCTTGCTGTAGTTAATGATTAGGCGCTGGGTGGTGAGCCAGTGTTCAGTTTCATGGCGATCTTGTTGGAGTGTTTGATGTAATTTGAGGGGGTCAGGATCAGAAGTGAACAGGACTGCATCGTCCGCATAGAGTAGTAGTCTGCCGGGGCAGGGCGCCGGGAGGGTGTTAAGGTAGAGGCAAAAAAGGAGAGGGCCAAGAATGGTTCCCTGTGGGACACCGGAGTGGATTGGGATGCTGGGGGACAGGACGGTGCCTATCTTAACTAGTTGAGTTCTGTTAGATAGATAGCTGGTGAACCAGTTTAAGGCATCTTGTGAGAGGCCACTGTAAGCAAGAGTGTTCAGTAAGAGGGCATGGTTGATGGTATCAAATGCCTTCGAGAGGTCCACAAAGATGGCTCCTGTGATGTGTCCACAGTCCAAGGCGGAGTGGACATGAGAGGTAAGTTCAAGGAGGCCCATGGTGGTACTATGACCCTTGTGGAAGCCGTGTTCCTGGCTGCATAGGAGGTTATATTTAGTGAGGTGGTCAGTGAGTTGATCGGCGACTATACACTCTAATACTTTGGATAGGGATGGTAGGATAGAGATGGGGCAGTAGTTGTTTGTGGAGGTGTGGTTCCCACTCTTATTTATGGGGGTGATGTAGGCCTCATTCCAAAGTGCAGGAAATTTCACCTGGCACAGGGAGTGGTTGAGAATCTGGGTGACCGGGGAGAGGACTTCCCGGAGGGTGAGGTGGAGAAGTCTGAGGTCTAGGGAATCATTACTGAGGGGAGAGTGGTTAAGGGCTTTGGAAAGGTAGGGTTCGGCTGTCTTGGGTGTAAGGATGCGTATATAGAAGGGTGGGGCGTGGGGTGTCGGTGGGGGTTCCTGGGCCAGAGGTGGGTAGAAGAAGTTTGGGGGGAGGATATGGTTGAGATCTGTGAAGGCAGAGTTTAGGGCCGAGGCTATGCTGAAGGGATCTGAATTGAGGTGACCGTTAATTAATATTTGGTCTGGGGGCAGATTAGTAGGCTTGCCACATAGTTCCTTAATATTATTCCAAAATTTTTGGCCGGTGCCCCAGGTGGAGGTTAGAGCAGCTTTGTAGTAATCTGCTTTGGCGGAGCGAGTGGCCCATGTGCACTTGTTTCGGGCCTCCCTGTATTATAGCCTGTCCTCAGGCCATTGGGTTTCATTTGCTCAATACTAGAGGGTGTCCCGGTGCAGTAGGAGGCCCAGGAGGAGATCAGAGAACCAGGGGGCATGATTGCCCTTGGACATGTTCTTGGTTAGGGGGGCGAACTTATCACAGGCAGCGTTGATCGTGATGGTAACTAGTTCAAGTGCCTGATCCGGGTCGAGGGTGTTAATTAGGGGAGACCAGTCCCAGTCTTTGAGGTAGGCCTTGAGCTGGGCTAGTTTACTGGGCCCCAGTTTGCACTAAGAGGTAATTTGGTGGGGGCTTTGGGGGCAATGCAGGACCAGGTGAAGAGTACAGGGGAGTGGTCGCTTAGTGCATCCGGGAGGACCTCAGGGCTGGTTATTTGGTGGGGGACGGTTTGTAAAGACAAGATCTAGGAGAGAGGATGTCCCTGTGTGAGGATTTACCAAGGTGGGATCAGTGACTACTTGTGTGAGATCCAGTGCTGCAGCCTTGTTAATGAACGGTACGGCTGTCTTGGCCAGCCAATTTATGTTGAAGTCTCCCATAATTAGCTTTTCATACTGTTTGGGAAAGGTGCAGAGCTGGGACAGGATGTCTTGGAAAGCAAGCTTCTGGTCTCTGGGAGGGATGTAGGTGATAGTGATTAGGATTGGGAAGGTAAACTTTCCTAGGGTTATTTTAACGGTGAGTGCCTGAGCCCCCGGTGCGAGATGTGGCAGGGGGAGTACTTGGCCTAAGACCGTGTCTTTTAGATAGAGAGCGCAACCGCCCCCTCGTTTTCCTAGCCTATCGGAGTGAAAGAGGAGGTAACCAGGTAGGTTAACTGCTGCATCAGAGACAGTGGGGAAGAGCCAGGTTTCACTCAGGGCTATGATGTCCGGGTGGTGTTGGAGTACCCACCCTTGAAAGGAGTCTCATTTTTTTTTTAGGCTGCAGATGTTGATAGATGTAATACAGAGCCCATGGTCTGCTTGAGTGTGAGGCAGGGGAGCATTTTGAGGGCCTGGATTGGGGTGGATGTTGCCCATCAGGAGGAGGAGGATGAGCGACCTGAGTTGCTTATTGCTTGTTCGGGTGCTTAGTCGAAGGAGGGTTCACTGTGGATACCCCATGGTAGGTATCGGAAGTTTCAGGGTATAGAGAATATTCCCAGGGTATCCACCAGTATGGTGGGAGAGCCTAATCAGTGGCATCCCTTATGCTCTGGAATAAACTGCCTGCCGAGCTCCGCTCCATCGACACCCACTGCCAGCTCAAATCTTGCCTCAAAGACTAGCTCCTGGTGACTTCCTGCTGCCACTGCTTTCCTGGGTAGTCCTTCATTCCCAGCCTGCCCTTACCACATGAGTTTTGTGCCTATACATCTCCCTTTGTAAATCCTCCAATTCCGCTTCCTCTCCCACCCCTTCCCCTCTCCTTTTCTCTACTAGCCCCACTTTATTCTTTTCATGCTACTCCTGAGGATCATTGATTATCTCTTATGCAACTTGCTGTACATTGATTTCATGTATATGCATTTCTCTTTATGCATATGCACATCTGATTTATGTACTATGTAACCTTGTATCACATTGATTTATGTATTTTTGATACCTTGTAATCTGTGTACTATTGTACCATTTTATTGTTTGTCAAACTGTCTACTGTTGTTTATGTTTAACTCTGTGCCACTGTATGTGGCCCAGGTTGTGCCTGAAAATGGTCCCTGGGATCAACACACCTACCTAATTACCAGTCATAAATAAATAGATTCTGAGCTGCCTTAAATAATAGCCTAATATGTTAGGGATTGCACCTTATTGGCAATGACTGAGAAAACCCCATGATGCACCTATAGCAGCCACCTGAACTTTTAGTGAGGCCACAGGTAGTCCCTTGTCCAAGACATTAACATAGAAACATATAATTTGATGGCAGATAAGGACCTCTTGGCCCACCTAGTCTGTCCATTCCCTACCTAATGGATAAACTGAAGATCCTAGTTAACCAACAGCCTACTTCCTCCTACCCCCCACTAGAATTGCCTTATGTCTGTCCCATGCATTCTTGAATTCCCCCAATGTTTTTGACTCTATTACCTCCTCAGGAAGGCTGTTCCATGCATCTATAACCCTCTCTGTGAAGAAATACTTCCTCACATTACCTCTGAGTCATCCACCCTCTATCTTCAAATTGTGCCCCCTTGTTCTGGTACATCTCTTTTTCTGAAAGATGCTACCCTCTTGGACTTTGTTGATTCCCTTGAGGTATTTGAAAGTTTCTATCATGCCCCCCTTTCCTAGAGGCTATACATCTTAAGCTCCTTTAGTCTTTCTTCACGTGTCTTCTGGAGAAGACCCTGCACCATTTTGGTTGCCCTCCTCTGGACAGCCTCCACCCTGTGTATGTCTTTGCGGAGATGGTGTCTCTAGAACTGTACACAGTACTCCATATGTGGTCTTACCAGCTGTCTGTACAGAGGGCCAACAACTTCCTGTTTTCTGCTGGTGATGCCTCTCCCTGTGTATCCCAATATCCCCCAGCCCTCCTTACTGCCTTCTCACATTGATGGAACACCTTTAGGTCATCTGATATGACTACCACCAGGTCCCTTTCCATTTTTGTTGTTGTCAGTATCTCACCACCCATTGTGTACTCTTCCCCTGGGTGTTTGTTTCCTAAGTGCATTACTTTGCACTTCTTTGCATTGAATCTAAGCTGCCATACATTTGACCATTCATCCAACCTTGCCAAGTCCCTTTTAATCCTTTCCACCCTACCTTGTGTATCAACCCTGTTGCTGATCTTTGTGACATCTGCAAAGAGACATACTTTCCCTTCCAGTCCCTCTGCAATGTCACTTATAAAGACATTAAAAAGGACTTGCCCCAGTACTAAACCCTGCAGTACCCCACTAGTAACCCCTCTTTCTTCACTGTGGATTCCATGTACTATTACCCGCTGTGTCCTGTTGTCCAGCCAGTGTTTTACCGAGGCTACCACCCTGGGACCCACTCCAAGGCTGGCTAATTTGTTTATTAATCTTTTGTGTATGACTGTGTCAAATGCCTTGCTAAACTCTAGGTAGGGCATGTCCACATCCCCTCCCTGGTCTATTACTTTGGTCACCCAGTCAAGCAAATCATTTAGATTTGTCTGACGACTTTCCTGCATGAATCCATGCTGCCTTGGGTCCTGTGCCCCACTGGCCTCTAGGTACTTAACAATTCTTTCCTTCAGAAGTGATTCCATCATTTTCCCTACCACAGAGGTCAAACTGACAGATCTGTAGTTTTCTGCCTCTGTCTTGCTCCCACTTTTGTGAAGGGGAATCACATCCACCTTCCTCCAGTCCTCAGGTACCACTCCATCCTCCCATGAATTATTAAAAAGGGTAGTCAGTGGTGTTACTAGTTCTTCCCTTAGTTCTTTTAGAATTCTGGGATGAATCCCATCAGGCCCCATTGCTTTATCCACCTTCAGTTTTAAGAGTTCTTTCAGAACCCTTTCTTCTGCGAAAGGACTAATAACAACCTCCCTATCAAGAGTGCTTCTATTGACTGGATTAGGTATTTCCTCCTGCTTTTCCATTGTGAATACTGAGCAGAAGTATTTGTTCAGTATCCCTGCTTTTTCACTGTCGGTCTTTGCACAACAACCTTCCTCTTTATTCTGCCTCAGTATCCCTGCCTTAGTCTTTCTTTGTTCCCTGATGTACCTAGAAAAGGTTTTATCCCCCTTCTTAACCGAGTTAACAATCTTTTCCTCGGTTTGGGCTTTTGCTATTCTGACTGCCCTCCCCACTACCTTCTGCTTTAACTGGTACAGTTCTCTGTCCTGATCCTTCTGTGTTTCTTTATACTTCCTGAATGCTATCTTTTTCTCCTTAACCTTCCCCACCACTTCTTTTGAGAACCATAGTGTTTTTTTCTTTCATTTTGATTTGTTTATTTTCTTCACACAAAGGCTTGTTGCCTCTGTGATGACGGTTTTGATGTTTCCCCATTGTTGCTCCACCCCACCTTCTTGCCTGTTTGCTAGTGCTTTTCTGAGGCACTCTCCCATTTTGACAAAATCAGCCCTCCTGAAGTCTAGTACCTTCACTTTTGTATGGCTTGGCTCTACAGTTAAGTTTACTGTGGACCACACTGTTTGGCGGTCACTTGTTCCCAGATGGCTACCAACTTCAAGATCAGAGATCCTCTCTCCATCCCCATTTGAGAGTACCAGGTCTAAGGCTGCTCCCTCCCAAGTGGGTTCCAAAACTAGCTGTCTGAGGAATGCCCCCTGTAGGGCATCGAGAATGGCCCTACTCTTGGATGTGGCTGCAGCAAAGGTGCGCGAGTTAACATCTGGCATATTCAGGTCCTCCATCAGCAATATCTTCCCTTTCTCTGCCATCCTAAGGATGCCTTCTATCATTTCCTTGTCCATGTCCTCCCCTTGAGATGAGGATCTATATACAAGCCCTGTTCAGATTGTGGTGCATTTCCCATCTCCAGTGTGACCCACAGTGCCTCCTCTCCTCCCTGTTTACCCTTTAGTTCTATTGCTTTGATCCCTTCCCTTACATAGAGAGCTACTCCTCCTCCTCTTCTTCACTCCCTGTCCCTCCTGTAGATTGCGTACACTGGTATGTTGACATCCCAGTCATGGTTCTCTGTGTACCATGTTTCTGTGACTGCCACAATATCCAGACATCCCTCTTCCATCAAGGCCACCATTTCAGGGAGCTTTTTACCTAGACTACGGTCATCGGTACTCATTACTCTCCATTTTTTTAAGGTTTTATTTCTTTTTGCCTCATCCCTATCCTTAATAAACATAGAAACACAGAATTTGATGGCAGATAAGGACCACTTGGTCCACCCAGTCTGCCCATTTTCCTATCTAATGGATAAGCTGCAGATCCTAGTTAACCAGCAGCCTACTTCTTCCTACCCCCAACCCCTAGAATTGCCTTATGACTGTCCCATGGCATGCTTGAATTCCACCACTGTTTTTGACTCCACAACCTCCTCAGGAAGGCCGTTCCATGCATCCACAACCCTCTCTGTGAAAAAATACTTCCTTAAATTACCTCTGAGCTGCCCTCTATCTTCAAATTGTGCCCCCTTGTTCTTGCACACCTCTTTTTTTGAAAGATGCTACCCTCTTGGACTTTGTTGATTCCTTTGAGGTACTTGAAAGTTTCTATCATGTCCCCTCTCCTCCTTTCCTCAAGGCTATACATATTAAGCTCCTTAAGTCTCTCTTCATATGCCTTCCGTGCAGACCCTGCACCATTTTAGTTGCCCTCCCTGACAGCTTCCATCTTTTCTATGTCTTGTGGAGATTGGGTCTCCAGAACTGCATGCAGTCCAGATGGGGTCTCACCAGCTGTCTGTACAGAGGGATAATAACTTCCGTTTCTACTGGTGATGCCTCTCCCTATGTATCCCAATATCCCCAGCCCTCCTTGCTGCCCTCTCACATTGTTCTTGCCCACCTTTAGGTCATCTGATATGACTACCCCAGGTCCCTTTCCATTTTTGTTGTTGTTAGTATCTCACCCCCATTGTGTACTCTTCCCTGGTTTTTGTTTCAGGTGCATTACCTTGCACTTCTTAGCATTGAATCTAAGCTGCCATACATTTGACCATTTCTCTAACCTTGCCAGTCCTTCTCATCCTTTCCACCCCACCTTGTGCATCAACTCTATTGGATCTTTGTGCCAGCTGCAAAGAGACATACTTTTCCTTCCAGTCCTCTGCAATGTCGCTTATAAAGACATTGAAGAGGACCGGTCCTAATACTGAACCCTGCGGTACCCCACTAGTAAACCCCCTTTCTTCAGAGTGGACTCCATTTACTATTACTCTCTGTGTCCTATTCTCCAGCCAATTCTTTACCCAGGCTGTCATCTTGGGACCCACTCCCAGGCTGGCTAACTTGTATATTAATCTTTTGTGTGGGACTGTGTCAAATGCCTTGCTAAAATCTAGGTACTGCCTTTGTCTATTTCTCCATTTACCCCTGCCCTTCTCCCTATTGACTGCTCTGTATTAGTGTTTACCTCACTAACTACTCTGATTTTTTGGGGGGTGCTAGGATTTCCCTTCTCCTTTTCAGTGCTTGCCCCCTTGGCTAATTTAAATGCTTGCCAATGAAGCATTTAAACCCATCACCTAAGATCCTGGTTCCCCTCCTGGATTGATGCAGGATTAGCCAGATCTGAGTGATGTCTGCCTGATCCTCTTCTATGTTATGCTGACTGCACTCTTGTGAGAAAAATGACCATTGTATTTTGTACAATATGTGGAATCTATTGAATGACTTCTTGAGTGAAGTACTGAGTCAACTACTTAATCATCATACCTTTCTCTCAGTAGTCACTGCCTTTCCTTTTTGTGCAATTTAATATGCTTTATTAATTTCAGAGATAAGAATCCAATTTCAACATAAATAAAGAACAATGAAAAACAAAAATAGGACAGTTAATATTTACACCACACAAAAGAAGAACAATCCCACTCCACCCCCTCACTCCCCATCTCCCTCATCTCCTAATCCTTTATGCAACAGTGGAAGATAACTCCCCTGAGAGGAAGAACTGAAATGGCTAAAATCTTAGATAGGCTTGAGGGGAAGTTCCATATTACAAATATTTCCTCACATTAACATTTACTAATATTGGAATAAAAGAGTGACCAGTGATCTTGGAACTTAATCCAAGTATGATTTGATAGAGCCACAGCACATTTGGTAGATAAGGGAGACATAAATTCTTGGAGCAATTCAGGAAATGAAGGAGCTCAGTCACCTTTCCAGTGCTGCAAAATTAAAAAGTTTGTAACTAAGTCTATCTTGGCCATGTGAGACGTGGTTTGGCCAGTAGAAATAGAGGTGTAATCCCCAAAATACATATATCTACATTAAGAAAGTTGGAGAAGTCAAACATAGGGGATAACCTGTCCAGTATGAGTATCCAAAAAGACTGAATCTTGGGGCAACTCCATAGTTAGTGATATAAGGTGCCATCATCTAATCCTCAGGTCTCACATATTGGCAAAGGGGCTTTGCCCATCCTGTATAATTTTGACTGAGAAAAATTGAGCTGATGCAATATTTATTTAGTTTTTGTTGACCGGGTAAGTGCACTAGACAAAACCTGCCTATTTTCAGGCACAACCCAGGGGAGGTGGATACAGATGAATGCCAACTGACCTTGAACCAGATTAAGCTGTTGGTAGTATTTTTTGTGAATGGAGGAAATTTGGCCATTGCACCAAGGAAATTCCCCTTCTCTTTTCGAGAAGTGCCATGGGATCTTTAACATCCACCTGAACTACCACCAGAACAGGCAGATGGGACCTCGGTTTAACGTCTCATCTGAAAGACGGCACCTCAGAAGTGCAGCACCCCCCTCATGCTGCACTGCAGTGTCAGTATTGGGATATTAACCCAAGTGCCTGGTGTGGGGATAGAACCCACAGCCTACTGATCTCCTGGCCTCAGAGGTGAGTGTGCTACCAGCTGAGCCACTGACACTGCAATTGCAATATGTTAAACTGCAATTGCCTTAAACAATTTTCTTAACATAACGGTAAATGTCTAACAAGATTTTATTCCAGTACGCATCTGGCTGGTCTATGGCTGACCAGTTTTTCCAGTAATATGGTACTGGAGAAATGTAACTCCAAGATTACTGGCAAATTTCATGCTATAGGCATGATATTGGTCCATCATTGAGTACAGAGGAAGTCCTACTCTGAAAAATTGGACCTGCAGAGTGGTCCCAAGGGGAATGACCCAAAAAATGGAAAACACAATGTCTGACCTGGACTAACTTAAAATGATCCTAAGGGCTGATAGAATTGGTAGCCCTTAACTAATTAATAGTTGGGATTTTATCTCTGCTGGTGATTTTTCTGAATGACTCCACCTTTATGCCTTTCAAGAATGAAGAGGTCAAGGGGGATCCAGAGATGTGCAAATTTCAATTACCAAATAAAGGTTGGCTTAAATCTTTTAAGTATGGAATGTGAAGAGTTTTACAAAGTTGGGCATGAGCCAAGGCATCCCATCCTAGAGGTGTCTCTCTTAAGTCCCTAGGAACACAAATTGTTGGTGTATAAAATAATGAGGCAAGTCCTACTGTATTTTATTCTTCCTGGTTAGAACAGTTTCTATAGATGAACAGCTTGGGGATGAGTTGGGAAACCTATCTATGGAACCCCATATGAAATATTTGGAGGCATGAAGAGCAAGGTAGTACACACTTATGTCTGGGAGTTGCAGTCCACCTGCCGAGCAGGGTCTACATAGCTTAGCATAAGACCTCCTCAGAGATTTCCCAAACCACAAGAAAGCCAAACACAAGGAGTGAATACTGGCAAACCATTTTTGGGGAGAAATATGTTAAGCATGTGTAGTGGGTATAGCAAGCAGGGCAGGACCATCATCTTTAATATATTAGCTCTGCCCCATAGGGACAATGGAAGTTGTCTCCATCATAGTAGGTCCTCTGCCAATCTCTTGACTAGGGAATCTAAGTTCAGACTCTTCAGTTGGTTGAGGTCCTTAGTAAGCTTGATACCCAAAAAGGTTGGAGCATTGGCCTACCATTGCTGTACCATCTTAGTAACCGCTATCTTCGCAGACATAGGGGAAAGAGGGTAAACATGTTTTATATTTGCTTAGTTTATTGCCTCTGAAGGCACTAAATTGGGAAATAGTTTCAAGTGCAGCTGACAGGGAGGATTTCAAATTGGATAGATGTAACAAAATGTCTTGAGCAAAGGCTGACACTTTAAATTCGAACCGCTCTGTTATGATTCCAGATATACATTTTATCAAATTAATACAATGTATTAATGGTTCAATGTACATATTGAATAAATACAGGAATATAGGACAACCATGTCTAATTCAACTCACCAGTGAGAATAGCTCCAAAAGCTCATTATAACAAAGTACATGTGCTGAGGGAAATTGATAAAGGATGCAAATTCTTTGGATAAATTCCTTAGGGATGCCATAACATTCTAGAACTTCAAATAAATAGGGCCAAGCTACTCAGTCAAAAGCTTTCTCTGCATCCAGAGAAACCAGCACTGCATTGGATTTGGGATCCCTGGACGCAGACAAAAATAGGATATTTTTTGAAAATGGTCACTGGCATTGTGGCCAGAAATAAAGTTGGCTTGCTTTGGACCCAGCAGGGCCATGCAGGCCCTAGAAAGGAGAAAGGCTAGGATCTTGGCATACAATTTAACATCATTATTCAATAGGGAAATAGGCCGGTAATATTCCGGTTTGATGGGATCTTTTTCTGGTTTAGGAAGGATGAACCTAGCCTCAAAGAGTGATTTTTCTTGTATAGAAGAAGACCCCCAGTAATTGAATAATTTTACAACTAGGGGAAGTAACTCATTTTTAAAAGTTTTGTAGAACAAGGAGGAGAACACAACTGGGCAAGGAACTTTATCTAGAGGGAGAGTATCAATTGGCTGCAATACTTCTGTCTCAGTAATGGGCCCCAATAATAGGGCTTGTTGGTCCATAGAGAAACATGGTAGCTGGGAGTGAGTTAAAAAGCATCCATTTGCATCTCAAAGAAGGAAACTAGGGCCAGAGGGTAATACAGTGATTGAAAAAAGTTCTAGAAAAGAAGGGTCAGGGCTTTAGGACTGCTGGTGAGGGAACCAGAGAAGGGGTCCTCCAAAACAGTGATCCACTTAGCAGAACTCTGTTCTTTAAGATGGAGGGCCAAAAGCCTTCTGGCTGTTCACTGTGGCCTACATAGGTGGCCTTCAACCATGAAACTGCCTTGCCAACCTTGTCCGAAAGGTGGGACGAGTACTCCGCTCACAAATTTGCTAGATTTTTCCGAACCTCCTCTGGAGAAGAAGGTGATAAAGATGTCTCTAAAGTTCGGATTTCTTGCAGCCACCCCTTTATTTTAGCTTATTGTTTTTTCTTATGTGTGGATGCTAACCTAATTAATTCCCCCCGTCCATACAGTTTTCAGTGCTGCCCAACAGCTATCATAGAAAGCAATAGTGGATTCATTCACCTAAATGGTATATCTCAAATAGGACTTAAATTGAGCAACCAATGCTGAATCTTTCAAAAGAAGATTATTCATGGACCAAGTGTTGGAGCAGGTTGAAAAGTTTGGCAGTGCCAGGGAAAAGATTACTGGGGAGTGTTCCGAAAGGATCCATGTTTGAATTTTACACTCCAAAATATATGATAAAAACTGCTTACTAATCAAGAAGTAATCCAGTCAGGAATCAACTTTACGTGGAGTTGAATAAAAGGTAAAATCTACTGTAGCTGGCTTTGATACTCGCCATAGGTCTTCTAAGCCCAGGGAATCAATGAACTCCCTAAATGACCCTTTGTGTAGGAGATAATCCTGTGTTTATTCTATTTGACCTGTCTAGGTTTTTAGAGAACGCCAGGTTCCAATCCCCTCTTAAAATGACTGGTAATTGACTAAAAGGGGCAAGAACAGAAAGCAGCTTAGAACAAAATGAGGGAGAGTCAACATTGGGTTCATAGATTACTCCTAGTACCAACTCCAATTGCCCCAATTGTCCATGTGTAAATAAATATCTACCCTCGGGGTCCTTACTCACTTTAGAGGCAATAAATAGGAATGATTAGTTAATCAAGACTGCAACAACTCTCTGCCTTGGGCTATTTCCAGCCCCAAAGGCCTGTCCCACCCATAGGTTGCATAAATTGTTTGTTTGGGGTCCATGAGGTGGGTTTCTTGTATGAAGGCTATTTTGGGTGAGAATTTTGCTAAATGTTTCAAAATGAGATACTTATTATTATCATCTCTTTCCCCCTTGATATTTCAAGTTACAATAATAAACCAGGTAGCCATACTTATCACTAAGGGATGTCACATGTTCCCTTCTTTCAAGTTTGTGTTGCACGAAGGAAAAAATCTCCCCCCCATATCATATCATTGTCCCAAAAATAGATAATCAAAACATCCAAGAAACTTTTATGTACTAGTACAATTAGTGGTAAAATTTGGAAAACTACCCAGGCCAATTGCTTACTCCTAATCTTCTGGTCCATGATTGGGTTAAGGTGCTCCTGTACCACCTCCAACCTCCTCCTCCATCTTATAGTAATTGGTTAGAGTAAAGCTCTCTATTCATCTCCTCCTTCCCTGTCCTGCCCCCAGCCGAACAAACCCCTACAAACTGACAAATAGAATGCAAAGCAGCAGGTTACTACAACTAAATTCTCTAAGGTTCTGCTAACTGAAATAGCTTAAAGTTAAATACATGAGGGCTAAAAACAAAACAGCAAGGTATAAGGGATCACATGGTTACCCGGTAGCAAGACCTCATTGAATTAAATATACCCAATAATTAACCTTGTTAAATAACGTGAATTAGTTCCAAAACACAATCAACCCATTTGAATAATGCACCATTTGGAGGAGCTCATTATATTCTTTCTGTAGGATGCTAATTTAAGAGGAGACTATAGTGACTGCTCCTAATGAAGGAGCAAAAATAAAATATACATTATAAAGCTACATCTCAACATAGGTTGGAGCCCAGTCAGTGAAAGGATGATTGGTCTCTAAAAATATATAGTAAGACTCTGCCATATAATGCAATGCATGATTGAAGAGGTCCAACCGATACGTTAAAATTGAATAATAGAACATAACCTAACAACACTGAAGCGTATCAAATTAACACATATTTCTGCAAGGTAAAGGAATGAAAATAAATGGTTGCACCATATTATTTTTATTCTTTGGTAACTGGGTAAGGTTCACTAGGCACAAGTGCCACTTTTCAGGGGTAACCTGGGAACACTGGGCAGTTAAGTGACTTGCTTAGAGTCACACGGTGTGCAAGTGGAGGTTGTGAGAATCAAACACAGATCTAGTCTGCTGGATGTACCAAGTTTGTTCACAGCTCATTACTCTAACCTCTAGGCTATACTGCTAGCCCTATTATATTCTATTAAACTGGAGTCCACTGAGTTCCTGACAATCCAGGATACATGAGCAGCTTGGTAAGCTCGAACTCCCCTATAATGACAGTAGGTGGTGCATTATGTTAAATAAACAATAAAGTCTCCAGTTCAAATTGCACGTAGAAAATAAAGCGAATACACCAGAAAGTTTTGTAACATCAAGGATTCCCAGGTGCATTTCCTCACATGCTTAATGCACACTTAAAACAAATCTGGTTCATTCCTCCATTTATCCTCCAGATACCCTCTGCTATATGAATCTGTTGTACTGAGTAAAAGGTTACCCGGTTTCTGAATAGTTGACGGTGCAAGCAGCAGCTTGGATAAATACAGTAAGACTCTTCTGTGGGGACAGTGGATAGCACTTATATTCAATGATCCATAGAACTGTCTTCTTCGTTGGCCCTCCGAGTTATAGGATGTTGCAGACATCCATCTGCTGGTATGCAGCTCCTGTCCTACCTCACGTCCATTATGGACTCCAGCCCACTGGAAAGATATATACTAGGGGACCTCAATTATGACTGGCTGTCTGAAGCCACACTCCCCCTTAAATCATTGTGCAATTCCCACAGATTCACTCTACTTAATGATGATACCACCTACATGAACAAGAAAAACCCTTCTAAAAGTACATTTCTGGATGTCATACTAGTAAATAAGCCGTACTCATTCTCCCATGTTGGAATTTTTGATGCTGATGTTAGAGACCATCGCTTAGTCGCTGGAGTATGGGCAGCCCCAAAAATGACAACCACACCTAAATTCTTCACCAAAACCGCCAAAAGATCCTTCAACCCGAGGGCATATATCCATGATCTAAAAACCTCCCCGTTGTGGCAGAGTTTTTACCTGGCAAAAACAGTAGAGACAACTTATGCCACTCTCCACGAAATTATAGCAAGTGCTTTGAACTTACATGTGCCTCTGACAAAAATGTGTGTAAAAGCTAAAAAATGTTGTTGGTTCACCGTGGAACTCAAGGCTGCACTTTTGACTAGGGACAAGCTCTGGAAAATGGCTCGCAGATCCCAGAAAGATGATGACTGGTACCTGTTCAATGCAGCTGGGAATCACTGCACCAAGATGATTAGAGAGACCAAAGCTAGCTTCCATCGAACAGAGCTAGACACTGTATCCAATCACCCCTCCAAATTCTGGGCCACACTGAAAGAACTGTCTGGGCATACTTCGCAAAATACGCTCCCTCCAAAAATTATTGCAGGCAATGCAACAATTAATGATAAAAAAGAGATCCTGTAAGCATTTAATACTCACTTCACTACAGCAGGTTTAGCATTCGATAATTCACCCGCATGCAACTTGCGCTCTCAGCTTGATGTACAACCTCCAACCTCTAGCCCTACAAGCTGGTCTTTTTCCTTCTCCCCTGTCTCCCTCAAAGAAGTGGAAGACCTGCTTCTCCACTTGGACACTAGGAAAAGTGCCAGTGCAGACACATTCGACCCCTGCTTTCTAAAGATAGCATATCATGTACTGGCTACTTCTATTACTCATCTATTTAACCTGTCCCTATCACAAGGAACCCTCCCCCAACTATGGAAAACTGCGAATATTATCCCATATTTAAATCTGGAGACCCCTGTGACCTAAATAACTCTCTCTTTTCCATACTCTTTCAAAACTTTTGGAAAAAAATTGCGAATACCCAATTGAGAGCCATCATTGACAGTACAAAACTTTTAAACCCCCTACAATCTGGCTTCAGAGCCAATCATGGCACAGTTTTGGCATTAGCCAAGGTAACAATTGATTGGCAACAAGATTTAGAGTACAAAAAGTTTGTCTGAGCTGTGTTTCTTGACCTAAGTAAAGCATTTGACACGGTCGACCATAGTCTGCTATTCTCCTCACTAGAATCGATAGGGCTAGATCTTACCTCTCTGAACTGGTTCCGTGATTATCTGTCTGACAGGCAGAAACAAGTCAAGGCCGAATACAAGCTCTCTGCTGCCAAATTGTTACAAAGAAGGGTCCCCCAGGGATCCATCCTGGGACCACTTTTATTTGGCATCTATATCAACAATATAGAAGTGGGCATCAAAGAGGCAAGCATCCACCTGTTCACCAATGATACAGTGCTCTACCTAAGCCGCCCTACACCCGAATCTGCATGTGCGGATCTATAAAAAGACTTTAATCATCTGCAGCATCAACTACTCAGCAAAGAGCTGCTACTCAATGCTAAGAAAACAAAAGCCATGATATTTTCCCCTGTTAACCATCTGGCCTACCCAGCAGTGACCGGTACCCCCCCATTTCCATGATCCTAGGTGAGAACCTACAGTATGTCATGAAATTCAAATAATTGGGAGTTTGGATAGACCACAAACTTTGTTTTGCAGATTACTTGGATGCCCTACTAGAGATGCAGTGAATTTAAATTTTGCTGGTGAAGTGAACGCAAAGTGGACACTTCGCGTTGCCACTCCGCTACGTGGAGTGGACAATGCAAAGTGCTCACTTCACCTTGTCATTACCACTTCACGTTAAGGCGAAATGGCAACACAAAGTAAGGCGAAGTCATTGTTTTTAATGGACTTTGCATTCCTCATTAGGATTCTAAGTGATCAGATTTGGCAGCCCCCCAACACACATCACATGGCTTACAGTACTGTAAGTCACATGCTGTTTAGCTAGGTAGGAAGAAAGTGAGTCATACAAGCAGACACTTTTACTTTCTCCTGTGCAGATGGAGACAGAGTAGTGTGTTTTGTGACTGCTGATAGTTTTAGATCAGAGCGTGGAGGAGATTTAAACTTTGATTTAGACCCAACAGCTTTTTTAAAAGCTACATTTTTTTGTCTTTTCTGTACTCTTTTTTACTTAATTTGTTCATTCTGTAAATTTTATTTTTCTTACCTTTATAAGTAATTAGTTGTTTGTCTGTGTCTGTGTGACTGTGTGTGTGTGTTGTGTGACAGTGTGAGTAGTGATTGCTTGGACTGAGGGAGCTCAGTAGGAGAGATGGACCAGGGTGAGGGAATGTCTGGGAAGGGGCAGCTTAGGTAGACCGCGGTAGTGGTAAGCATTGCACCGTGTGCATGTGTGGAGGGCATGGGTGCCCATTCCTGTTGGACCACTCAAAACTTGTGAATGCCCCCCCTTAGCAGGACCAGCACCGCCTCCTATCCTGACTCTGAGGCAGTTGAACCACCACCACCACCACCAAGTCCAACACCAGGTCCTCTGGAACAGAAGGTGCCTGTTCCCCCAGGCCCAGGTGTGGATCCCATCCCTGTTCAGCACTGTGACCAGCAGGCTTACAATACATCCAGGTAACTATTAAAAAAAATTTATGTTGTAATTTATGACGTGATCATAAATCATGATTTGTGACCATGATGATGAAGAAACATGAATGCCTATGGCTGTACTTCCCTGGGCCCCGATGAGCTGTAGCTTAAAACTCCCAGACTTAAAAACACATATCAGTGAGTACAATGCTGGGGTAGTGAAGCCTGGAGAGATACTACAAAACAGGCTTACAATACATACTCCAAGTAACTAGAAAAAATATTAATGTTGTGATTCGTAATGTGAATGATCATGAATTGTAATTTGTGACTGCGTTTGTGACCGTGATGATGAAGAAACATGAATGCTTACTGCCTACGGCTGTACTTCCCTGATGAGCTGTAGCTTAAAACTCCCAGACTTAAAAATACATATCAGTGAGTACAATGGTGGGGTGGTGAAGCCTGGTGAGATACTACAAAACAGGCTTACAATACATTCAAGTAACTAGAAAAAAAATTAATGTGATTCGTAACGTGAATGATCGTGAATCGTGATTTGTGACTGTATTTGTGACTGTGATGATGAAGAAACATGAATGCTTACTGCCTATGGCTGTACTTCCCTGATGAGATGTAGCTTAAAACTCCCAGACTTAAAAACACGTATTAGTGAGTACAATGGTGGGGTGGTGAAGCCTGGAGAGATACTACAAAACAGGCTTACAATACATCCAAGTAACTAGAAAAATAATTCATGTGATTCTTAACGTGAATGATCGTGAATCATGATTTGTGACTGCATTTGTGACTGTGATGATGAAGAATGTGATTTGTATCATGAATGACTCGTGATGATGGTCCTGACTTAAAAACTCATATTAATGAGTACAATGTTCATGTAGAATTAAGCACCACACCTGTCCAGCACTCTGAAGGGAAGCAAAAGAAACAACTGTGACTTAAGTTACAGATGGAGATTGGGCCCTAAAGAGATGCAAATGCACAGACAGATTAAGATTGCACTGTGCACTGAAGAGATGCAGACACAAAGGCACAGCTCCTAACCAGTGCTCAAGATCAGAAATTAAAATCTGGAAAAAAACACCTCTACCGGTTGGGGCGGGCTGTGCGGGGGGGGGAGGGGGCAGTGTACTGTACTGCTGCAGTAACAGTCACTAGTACTAGTACCAGTACCAGTAAAGATACCACAAAGAAGTACAACTATCACACAGCTGCAGTGGATAGCAGCTTCACATTGCTGAAATTATTATGTTGCACAATAAAAGGTGTCTAATTTGATGACACGCATCACACACATACTCACACACTAAGTAATGCATAGCAAATTGAAAACTTCAGTCATTTAACCACATATTTAAACAAACTAAAATTATGCACTGCTGCACCACAACAATCAGCAAAAAAATGGCAAGAAATATTGAAAATATTACTGTGTGTACATTAACACAGTTAAACAAGAAAAATATCACCAAAACAGAAAGCACTGCATTTTTCTTCAAGTTAATCTACCTATACCACAGATACAGCCCTCCCCCAAAGCACACTTCCACTGTCTCTCAGTACACAGACTGAATGTTGCACATTAACATTCAAAATCCATACACAAACAATAAACGCTCGATGATATGAGCACAGGAGGGTTTCCTATAATCGATGAACTAAAGTTTTAGCCAAAAAAATTACTCAAAAAGGCTTTTTTAACAGCTTTTTGAAGGTTTGAATTGCAGAGAGCTCTCAGAGCAGATTGTCTCCTACAGCTTCCTACACACACTACCCCAAACTGAGGTTGTGCAGAATAATCTAGAGCCCATGTGACCTGAAATCCCATGAAACACTGCAAAATTCACCTTTGGAACTTAAAAACATGGCAAAGTAAGGTGAAGTACATTGTTTTCAATGTACTTCACCTTAAGAATTGGTGGAGTAGTGGTTTGGGAAGGCGATAACAAGTCATTGTTTCAATGGACTTCTTGTTGCACCCATTTATGTATGATACTCCATCGCATTGCAGACACTCATGACCGCCTTCACCCGCGGATCACTTCACGGAGCGAATTGGGGCCACTTTGCCCACCACTATGCCCTACTGAAAAAATTAAGACAAAGGCTTGGCCTTTTTTTGTAGGATAAGACAGCTACTAACTACAGAAGCAAAGAGGTGGCTAGTCCAATCTACATTTCTTTCCTTAACTGACTATGCGGACTTCATATACAGCAACTGCGCTGCGTCATACCTTGGAAAACTGGACACACTCTACCACAGAGCACTACACTTCATCACTGATCTGCCCCTCATCACTCACCACTGCACACTATATGTGGCTATGAGTTGGACCTTGCTACAATACAGGCGCAACATGAACGCGGCGCTTTGGTCATTCAGAGCCATTAGTGGCAAACTCCCACAGTACATTGCTGACTGCCTGACCCCTATCATTGCTGGAAGCTATGCTCTAAGAAGTTGATCCCTGATCTCATTGCATATACCCAGGGCTCACACACACTTCGAGAGAGCCACTATAGGCTTCACACTCCCCTAGGTCTGGAATAGACTCCAGAAAACATTAAAGCTGAAGTCCCCAGTTAGCATTGACATGTTTAAAACCCAATACCGTAATGGCATAACAGAAACCTGAAACTGCCTTGCTCATCCCTAGTTCTTCTTTCCTTCTCCTTAGCACTTCTGTATGCCAACTCTGCGCCTCCCCCTAATTTGATTGAAGGCATTCAAATCTTCCTACGGTCCTCACCCCCAGCCTGTACCACCGCCTAAATCTGAGCCCACGGAGTATTTGATCTCAGTGGTTTTCATCCTCATATCTGCCGTATTTGTCGCAATTACGGTGAATGGCCAATAATCAGCTGGAAGTCTCATCTCTGTGCCAGAACACTGCCTGCTGCTCCTTTACAGCTGTGACCATCAACCTACTGTACACAAGAACACTTTGATTCCCTGCTCTCTCTGCACTATATAGTCCATGCCGCATAAATCTCCCTCTCCTGCCCTTCCCCTCAGATATTACAACTAAACTTTGCAGAAATGCTCAACATCATGCGTTAAGCCTGTACAAGCACTGTTTCTATGCCCGTTTTCTGACCGATGTCTTCTGTCATTTTTACTGCATATGTATTATTATGATAGACTTTTACCAAACATGTTCCAATTGCTGTACTTATGTCCCAATGGCTGTACTATATGCTCAACTGTATTATTATTTGTATGTCACAGATCTACCCTGTAAATGAGCTTGCTCAATGATAGTTCCTATGTCTGTACTTATATGTTCAATTGTATTATTGTTGTATGTCGCAGCTCCACCTTGTAAATAAGCTTGCTCAATGGTGCCCGCCTGGATAAATAAAGATATTGATTGATTGATTGATTGATGTCCACATCCAATAGCACAGTAAAAACTTAACAAATATGCCAGAACTTTCTACAACTTCAGGGAAACCCCATGATCATTTCCTTTTACAGTATGTCAGGAAAAGACAGTTGAGGTGCTCAGTCCATCTATTAAATTAAATGCAATGTCAGCAAGAGAAAAATGTCAGAGGAGATTTTAAATACTTAATATATCAATAACAGGAGATTGCCCCCACATATTATATTGCCAGGATTGTCTATTCCAATGGAGACTGTAACATAGCAGTAAGCAACCAGGTAAAATAAGGGAAACCGACTGGACCAAATCCAACACATGACGAAAGCTGGACATGGCATTAATTAGTCATAATGCCACTCCAACACAGCAATAATCCCCGCTAAGCATCAGGATCACACTTAGGAAATCACTGTGTGCTCCATGCTCCATTGCTCCCTATAAGTGGTGCTTCACATTCTAGTGCTCTGTGCAATTTCGTTCCTCGCCACCCGCCCCACGGTACTGGAGCAATCACTGTGTCTGGTAGATATAGCAGACACTGATGGACCTAAACATTTCTTGGCATGTTATAAAAAAATATTTTAAAGTCATGGAGTACTGCTTACATGTTATTCCTGAGTGCATGCAGTCGGTCCACTGAAATCCAGCACCCCAGAGATCACTGTCACCATCCAGAGGAAAAGACAGACAGAGAAATCGGAAAAAAATTGCTCCGTCTGTCTCTTTTTTCAGTCTTACTCTGCATTTCTAGACAGCAATGCACGGACCGTGAGTGTTGTTACTTTTTTCACACCAATAATGCATTCTGGGGACATTAGAAATATTTGCATACATTGGCATTTATACGAACATACGAAATTTGCCAGCAGATAAAGGCCTAGAGATCTATCAAGTCTGCTTGAATGTGCAGCTAGCACCCTTATTTTGCAGCTTCCTCCTCCTCCCTTCCCTCCATTGACCTCCCTTGCCCTGTCCCAGCCCTGCTTTGAAGTAGTCCACTGTTCTACTGGATACCACTTCTGCTGGTAACGCATTCTACCCAGCTACCACCCTCTCTGTAAAAAAGTGTCTCTTCATCTCTCTCCTGAACCTTCCTCCCTCCAGTCTCATATTATGTCTCTGGTTATCCCTCCCCTCCCTTACTATGAACAGCCCCTCTGTACCTGTCTTGTTTATTCCTTTCATATACTTAAAGGCTTCAGTCATGTCCCTCCATCCCTCCTCTCCTCTAATGAGTACATGTTCAGCTCCCTGAGCTTCCTCTTGAAAGGCAAGTCCCCCAACCCTTTGATCATCCTTGTCCCCCTGCACTGCACCCCCTCCAGTAACTTAATGTCCCTCTTCAGATACGGGTACTACTACTGCATGCAGTACTACAGATGTGGTCCAACGAACCTATACAGTGGCAGAATCACCTCCCCCCTCCTCGAGGAGATACCCCTTGCAATGCAACCCAGCATTTTGTTGGCCTTTGCAGCTGCCTTCCTACATTGCACAAAGTTGTTCATTGACCCTGTAATGAGCACCCCCAGATACTTCTCCTCTCTATCTTGGCTATCTGCGCTTCCCCCAGCTGGTAACTCCTCTTTTGGAATGGCCTTCCAGAGGAGGTTGTGGAGTCAAAAACAGTGGTGGAATTCAAGCATGCATGGGACAGTCATAAGGCAATTCTAGGGGGTTGGGGTAGGAAGAAGTAGGCTGCTGGTTAACTAGGATCTGCAGCTTATCCATTAGGTAGGGAAATGGGCAGATTGGGTGGGCCAAGCAGTCCTTATCTGTCGTCAAATTCTATGTTTCTATGTTTCTATGTTCTTCACCCCAAAATGCAGCACCTTGCACTTTTTGGCATTAACCCCAGTTGCCAGGTGTCTTACCAGGTTTCCAGCTTTTCCAGATCATCCTGCAACCCCTGCCATCCCCCTAGGTTGTCCACCACTGCTCCCATCTTGGTGTCATCAGCAAACAGACTGATCTTGCTTTTGATGTTCAATGATATATCTGGAATGAATATCCCCAACAACACTGGTCCCAACACTGAGCCCTGTGGAACACCGCTCAACACTACCCGTGGGAATAAGACAGCCCCAACCACCACCACCACCATCTGTTGCCTTCCCTGAAGCCAGTTCCCTACCCATCTCACCAGTTTTGCACCTGCCCCTGTGCCTTCTAACTTACTTCCCAGTCTCCCATGTGGCACCTAGTCTAATGCCTTACTGAAGTCCAGATACAGGACATCCACTGCATGGCCCTTTCCAACTACCTAGTTACCCAGTCATAGAACTCCACCAGGTTGGTTTGGCAGGATATGCCACATATGAAGTCATGCTGTCTGCTGTCCTGTAGTACTTTGGCCTCCAGGAGGGCCACCAGCCTCTCCTTCAAGATAGTCTCCATCAGCTTACCCACGATGGATGTGACGCTCACTGGTCTGTAGTTTCCTGGTTCATCCTTGGGGCCACTCTTGTGGAGGAGCACCACATGAGCAATCCTCCAATCTTGAGTTATAAACCCTGAGTCTAGTGAGGCATTAAATAGGTCTGCCAAAAGGTCCTGCAAGGACCTCTGCCAGCTCCTTCAGCACCCTGGGGTGGATGTCATCTGGGCCTGGCGCCTTCTACACCCTCAGTGCCCTCAAACTCTCCAGAACTCTGCCCTCCATGATTTCCCTGTCTATCATCCCACCCCCACCCCTGTTTCAGACATTCCTCCCCTCTTGGGTATCACCCTTCTCTTCTCCTTAGTAAATACCGAGCAGAAGTAATCATTTAGTGCTTCTGCCTTATCGCCCCCTGCTTCCACCTATCCCACTTCCTTCCTAATCCTTTCCATGTGGTCCTTACAGTTCCTTTTCTCCCTGATGTACCTAAAGAAGTCCTTCTCACCCATCTTAATGCCTTGTGCAGGCCTGAGCTCCGTAGACGCCTTGGCTCCCCTTACTGCCCTTGTCACCTCCTTAGATTCCTTCAGGTACTCCTCCCTGCCCTCCCACTCCCTGTTTTCTTGTACCTCTATAAAGGCAGCTCTTCTCCTCCTTACCTTTTTCCATGACCTCCTTGCTCACCTAGCTCAGTGTCTTAGCCCTAGCCTTCTTGCTCTGGACCTTGCTGCAAGTTCTGGTTGCCTCTGCTGTCCCCAGCTTTATGAGCTCCCACCTCTGGTTAGTGTCCATGCTAGGTTGAATTTTGGCCAGGTACCCTTTTACCATATCACCCATCTTTCCAAAGTCTGCCCATCTGAAGTCCGGCACCCTTGTGATAGATTCCACACCTTGCTTGCCCATATCAATGTGAGCCTTACTGAGGGGTGGTCAGTCACTGACAGTGGTTCTTCCACCTTAAGTTCCCTCACAAACTCCCCTTTTGACAGCACAAGGTCAAGGGTATTCCCTAACCTTGTTGGTTCAGTGATCATTTGCATCAGGAAGCTGTCCAGGAAGGCATCCAGCAGTACCTACTCCCTCCCATTGCTGGTTGTTGGGGTACTCCAGTCCACTCCTGGCATGTTGAAGTCCCCCACAATCATCACACTACCCCTCACACAGGTCCTTCTGATCTGTACTGCTAGTTCCCTGTCTAACTCCACTGTTTGAAAGAGTGGCCTGTACACCACTCCCATTCTGACAGTCTTATTCTTGGAATCCTGGAATTGCAACCAAAGTGACCATGCTACCCTCCTCCCCTTCCTGCCTTACACACTTCAGTCCTTCCCTCATATATAGAGCCACCCCCCCTCTTATCCCAATCACCCTGTCCCTACAAAATAACCTGTACCCTGGTACAGACAAGTCCCAGTCATTGTATTGGGTGGCCCAAGTTTCTGTGATGGTTGCAGTGTCCACCTCTCCCTCTGCCATGAGCGCCTGTAGGTCTGCAGTTTTCCTTCCAAGGTTCCTAGTAGTAAGGGTGGCCACCTTCCACCCCTTCCCCACTCCCATCCTGCCCTCCTTTACTAGCATCACTTATAGTACTTGTCCTTTGTCTTTTGTCACTGTTATGGGGGTAAGCTCCTGTGGCTTCCCAACCTGCGGTCTCTGTATGTCTCTTGTCCACTTGCTACCCCCTGCTCCTAGTTTAAATTCCCTACTTCCTCTATGTACTCTACTATCCTCTGTTTAAACACTTTCTTTCTCTCCTCACTTAAGTGTAGTCTGTCTTTGGCATAGAGACTACTGTCCTTCCAGGTCCCTCCCCAACCCCCACCACCCCATACCCTTTAGCATGACACCAGGTTCTTAGCCATCCGTTAAATTCCTCTATTCTTAGCTTTGTTTTGCTTGCCTTGGGCACTCGGAGTATCTCTGAAAGTGTTACTGATCTTCCTGCCCCCTCACATACTTGTTCAAGTTCCTCAAACCTCCTCTGGACTATATCTACCATCTTGTCAGCCAGGTCATTCATTTCCAGATGTATAATCAAATGAGGCTTGTCCCTACCGCTTCTAGCATATTTAAGAACCAATTGTCCCTCACTTTCTTCTGTCATTCCTGGACTGGCCTCCATCCAAATGCAACTATGCCTCTTCCCTTTGCTACCCCACCTGACTCCTCTTAGTATTGAGTACCCCAGCACTAAGGTTCCACCCATCTTACTTCCTGTTTGCTTCAATTCCTCTCCATCTCTCAGGTCTGGCTTCTCTTCTTCCTCCTGCACAGTATTTCCCCCTTCTGCCTCTGTTGTAATACCCCCAGCAGAACTTCCACCCACTCCAGTTTGGTCCAGGCATTTCCCAGTTACTCCACCAAATTCACCACCTCCCTCCTCCTCCTCCTTCCCCTCAACATAGAAACATAGAAAAATAGAAGTTGATGGCAGATAAGGACCGCAAGGCCATCCAGTCTGCCCATTTATTTTTCTACCGTATGAATCTATCATAGACCTTTGCTCTGTCAATGGCCTATCTGTTCACACTCATCTGTATTGCTCCCTTATGACTATCCCATGCCTGTTTGAAGCCCCGCACTGTATTCATATCCACCACTTCCTGAGGTAGGCCGTTCCATGCATCCACCACCCTTTCTGTGAAAAAAAACTTATTCACATTACCCCTTAATTGGCCCCCCTCTAATCTCATGCTGTGTCCTCTTGTCCTGCTATTTTTCTTACATTGAAACATGTTAGACACTTTCACCTTGTTAATGCCCTTAAGGTGTTCTCAAGTACTGCAGAATAATTTTCTGAAGACCCTGCACCACTGACCGCATTCTCTCTCCTCATAGTAACCTGTTCCATCCTTTCCACTCCATGACTGTTGCCACCTCTTCCTCACAAGTCCCTATCTCCTCCTTCCGTTTGTCTTTTATCCCCTGACCTGGTTTCCCTGGACCCCATTCTTCTTGGCCAGGGCGCCTCTGTCTCTGCTTCCATTCTTCTGACCCTCTCCTCACCACTGTTGGCTCAAATTGCCCTCCCTCATCTCTCCTCCCCTCCCCTCCCTCCAGTATTGGGCTATAACCTCCTCCAGTCTGCCTTGTCTGTCTTAATTCCTCCTGTATACCTTCAATCTCCTTTCTAAGTTTCCCCTATGTGGTTGTACACTAAACATCCACTCCAGCCAATTTTTAAAAAGACTGGTGCACCACAGTTGTTGCAGCCTACCACCCTACCCGTTGCTGTTGTTGCCCACCAGTGCCCCCCACCCTTCTAGATGAAGAATACCAAACACTCCCCCAAGTCTCCCCTCTCCCCCTCTACCAGCGCAAAACATTCTTCTCCTTTTCTGAATTTCCCTTATCCCCTTTGTCATATACTTTTAGTTTGATTGAGCAACTGCTTTTTACATTCCTATCCCTCCTGCCCACACACAAAGAGAGACTTTAAGCAACCATTGCACAGCTTTTTTTCAAACTCCTACCCTTCCTTTCCACAATGCAAATACCAATGCAAACAGGTAACAATGAAAGCTCCTTGTTTTGTAGTTACTTCCCTTCCACTGAGATAGCAGTTATCTCTTCACTCGCTGCTGTTCCTCTTCTGGATGTTTGCTTCTGCTATGACAGGTGCATGTCCTTTGCCCTTCTGGGAAAGTAATGTCATTACCCCGGTATAAAGGAAATCATGAACCTGGGGGGTGTGGTGAGGGGAATGGGGTGGGAGTAGCCCGTGCCTTCCAGAAACAGTCAGATAGCTGAGGCCCCTGGCCAGACCATAAGCACCCTTCCCCCACTATGCACTGAACTTTGCAGCTAGTGAAGCCCTACTGTCCTAAAGGCAATAGACTCAGAAGAAGTTTAAAGGTTCACCAGCAACTAAATCCTTACCTCCTGCCCCTAGAAACTTCTCAGCAACAGAAGTTTAAACTATCTCTACCAGACCAAGTCTGTTTCTGCAGTCTCGTGCCCCAACACCCCCAACCAGGCATTAATTCCCTAGTAGAGCCCTCCTTTGTCATGGATTAATGCTTACTTGAGAATTAACACAAACAATCACTGTGCACTCTCTCGATACAGTCAAATTTAAAAGGGGGGTTCAAGGTAAAATAAACGTTCAATATACCAAGGTGAAATACCTCAATTCATATTTAAGACAGGTCCATATTTCTTCTGTCAGCTCTCCTCAGAGTGCCTTCATGGAATCTTCTTGGGAAAGAGATCTGGGAAGTGCTGGGAAAGTACTTTCATTGCCTGTTCTGCAGAGTCGAAACATTGTGTGCCCTTTTGTGTGGTGACTTCCAAGCAGGCTGGTACATTACTCAGTGCTTCACATGGGCTGCCCATAATTTGGATAGTATAGGTCTGTATGCAGACCTAGCATGGTGGACATTTAGAGTAAGGTCCGGTACCAGACGTAGCTTCTTCCAAAACCATTACAAAACTTTCAATTTCTGAACTTCTTTTAATATGAAATCCCAGTCAAGGTAATTTAGTAATCTGAAGATAATCAGCCTCAGAGGTTCGTCCGGACCAGGTCTGGCCATGATAGGCCTATGTGTCTGCTCAGTTATATACTGTGAGCCATTAGGGCACTCGCTGACTACTTTATTAAAACATTTCTGTAGACATTCAATCATGTTGGGTCCTTCCTCTCCTTCTGGTAAGCAGAGAAGGACAAGGATGCATAGTCTACTATGTCCTTCTAGATCATCAAGTTCATCATCCATTTTAGTAAGAGCTCTTTTAATATTAATGAGATCAGGTTCCATGCTGTACTTCCTATCTTCTATGGAGGAAATACGCACCTAAGCATCCATCATTCTTGAGGAGAGTTCTTTCAATGCCAGCTTCATCTCTATTAAGTCAGCTAAAATACTGAAAACTGCCTCCTTTCTGGTACCAAGCTCCATATAGATTTGTAGTGGAGAGGATTCTACTGTAGTGCAGGATGGCAGCTGGGGGTGAGGAAATGCCAGGAAGGAGCTCCATCATGGGCACTTAGACTCCAGCTCTGGCAGTGGCTCGCTGTCGGTTCCGTACTGAAGAGTGATTTTGAAAGCTTCTGAAGGTAAGGTATCCATCTCTGAGACTTCAGCCAGCAAGTCTGTCTTTTAACCACACTGCTAGTCAGGCTGCAGAGCAATTCCATAATATACAGAGGAAAATATACATATAGATAGTTAGGTGGTGGTGGTGGAATGAAGCTATGTGGGGTTGCTCCTACCTCGGCACCTGTATCATGTGACTCCCGTAGTCCTTGCCTGTCAGTAGCCAGGATGTGAGATTGAGTAAATCCAGGTTATGATGGTTGATGGGTCTCTGGGATAGGATATCTATCATTTTGAGTGTCACTATGGAGGTTCAAATGCCATTACCATTATCAGAGAGTACCATGGTAGTCTAGGCCATGCAGGTGATGTCACTAACACTGTACCTCATGTCCACTGAACCTTGTCTAGCAGCTGTCAAATCAGGGGCATTGGTGGAAAGCATATACTGCCATTCTAGTTCAGTTGCAATGCACCAGCTGCCATCTTCATCAAGTATAAGAGCTTGCATGCGTTAAACACAGAAACACTCTAAATCTTCCCTGTCCCTTCCACTCTGGCAACACCATTATTCCACCAGCACCCAATTCTGTAGTAGCATGGAAAGTAAAAGCAAGGTGACTGACCCAGTCTACCCTCCTCAGGGCCGGCCACCTTCTAATGAATGAATACACTGGCTGTCTCTATAGAAACTCAGATAATCATGTGATCAGCTGGGTTTCTATATGGAGTGAGCTTATTTGTGTTTAATGCAGACAAGTGTTTGTACTTGATGAAAATGGCGACTGGCCATGGAGGTGGGTGTGTTGTGCCAGTCATCCACTGTGGGATGAAACAATTCAGTATTGCAATATTTTGGGTGCTTAAGAGAAGAGGGTGGGATCATGTGCAAACAGCATGTGGGGGATGGGGTAACCATGTCATGTTAAGGATGGGATGGTGAGACATTTAAAAATAAGGAAGGGTGGGGGAGAGAGGGAGTTTTTAGTTTTTTTTTTCTACATAGAGAAAGGCAGGATTACTGAATAAGTAAATACCAAATATCCAGTACCTGAAGAATACCTGAATATGTGGTTGCCAAATACTAGATATTAAGACAAATATCTCAGAAAAGGTATTTATTAGTGGTGTGTAGAATTTTCAAATTCTGGTGGATTGGAATTTTCTGGAAATTTATGAAATCCTATCTAATTTTATCAGAAACAGAATGGCAGAATTCCATGGTGGAATAATGCAGACTGGGTGTTCTGCTACTTTTCTGCAGAATGAAATTCGGTGGATCTTAATATATTCTGTGGAAATGATCTTCGAACAATTTTCCTAGGGAAAATGTTGTTTCACAGAGTGCAGTTCCATGGATCACTGGAGGTGGAATTTTATAGAATGGCCAGTAATATTTCAAAAGAAATTGCACTGAAGGAATAGTCATTCTGTGCTAATTCCGTTAGTGCAATTCCACATTTCGCACAGCACTACTATTTGCACAGTCATACTGTAAAGTGCTTTTTGGTTTCTAGTTTTATAACTCTAAGTTATGTTTATCCTCCTCCTGCTTCTATTAAGATTGGGTAGTAAAACATTTTGTTTTTCAAATGGGTTTGACTAGAAGTATTGATCCTGTAAAAATCATACTGTATTTCGTATCTGAACAAAATAAGGGATGGTTTAAAATGTGCTTAACCGTGTGTTTTTTTAATTGTGGTTTCTTTGTATCAATTTGGCTGCTTATGTTTTTTTATGTTTAGAAAACCATGAATCATGTGGATGCAGGCAAGGTTACAGCACTTTTCTCATATCTAAACTAATGGGCATATGGGTAAATGTATATATATATATATATATATATATATATCACAGACTGAGTTCTTTCCATTCTTATACTTCGCATAAGGTTTAACAGGTTTTTGTTTGTTTGTTTCATTTTTTCCCTTTCTGTTTTTCCCCCTCTGTCTCACCACATCTACCCCCATATTCAGGGTCCTCAGTGCATTGCTCTGCTACACCAAGGAACCTGAGGGACACCTGTGCCCCTTGAGTGCCCCACTCCCAAATGAAACTTAAATCTTGAATAACACCCATGTGGGATGGAGAAGGCCTCCCTTACTTTTCACTGAAACCTCAGGCTGAGTGAACACCCGGAGCCTGTATCCCTCAGCCCCCAGTTGTTAACACGAGGTCCCTCTCCTGGCATGGACATGGGGCTTTTTTGCTTGTTCTGGTACCCCACCCCCTGCAGACTTCGGCGCTCAAGAAGGACCAATGAGACGGAGCTGCTCAGAGATGCACCTCCTTCTCTGGTCCTCTGCCAAAGCCTGCCCCTCCCTCAAGCTCTGTCTCCTCATCTTCAACAGCACCAGCTTTGGTCACTCAGGTGGTGGTGATATAGCAGTGAGGAGAGAAACCCACCCCTCCCAGAGAAGAAAAGTGGCCTGTTGGACTCTTAGTCCTTCTCCCCCCGTCTGGCCCTATGACGATCCAGGCTTGCTACCGAACCTGTGTCGCTGGCATTGCAGGTGGTAGCACTACTGCTGCACCGGTGAGCTGGCTGTTTAACTGTTTTTTAAATGACAGTTAGATTCTTAGTTTTTTCCCAATGGTACCCAAAACAGTTACACTGATATATTATTCATGAGCACGTTTCTGAGCCCATTGGTATCTGTTCTGAACCCATTCATAGATTCCTGTTAAAATTTAGGATGTTGTTTGGCTCAATAAGCAAAGCAGTTTACATGTTAAGAAAAACTAGAATCATAAAAGCTTAGGGGAATGGTTCTGACCTTGTGGGCTATGTGATAAACAGAGTGAAAAATTGGGACATTTCTATCTTAACTGCCCTTTCCTTCTCATTTTTGACAATTTATTTCTCTGTTTTTCCATAGATCAGGGTTTTCCTTCTTATCCTTTCGTAATGTTATTTAAGGGTTCTTGCCTGACAATCTGCAGAAATTTCATATGAGTACTTTATTAATTTTCCTTCCTCTGGCTAAATGTTTTCTATGGCTAGCCGGATGTCAGGTATCTAAAAAAATATATATATATATATATATATAACACTTGCTTGCTGTGGTAGTGGCTTCTTAGTTTTGGGGAGATTTTCAGGAAATCAACCACAAATAATTTCCCCCATTACATGTTGCTTTTCATACATTTTTGAGACCTAGGTCCACTCTGTTGTTTTGAGTGATGATTCTCCCTTTCATACACAATCAACATTGTTATTTTGGTTTCTTTTATCTTTCCTTTACTTGTTTTGTTTATTTCTTCTTTACTTTTTAAGAGAAATCCACAGTTTATCTTATGATAGAGTAAGTACCATGGTTATCTGTAATATTCCAACCCGGAAAACCACCAATGATGGACAGGAGGGACTTTAGTTTAACATCTTATACAAAGGATGCACCTTAACAAAGCACCCCCCCCCCAAGTGTACAATGTAAGGTCAGTGTTAGAAATTAGCCCAGATTCCTTGTGTGTAACCAACAACCCATCTGATGTTCAGGCCCCAGAGGCAAGCATGTGACCTACTGTGTCATTAAGAAGGCCTATTTTTTTGGGAAGCCAAGGAGATCTCTGCTTAGCCATCTTGATCTTGTTGCACATGGGAACACATCTAGTAACTGCCTAAATAATTTTGCTTCAGGCTGTCCCACTTTCAAATGGCACTCTCACTAAATAAAGTATTTGTTAAATTATCCAGAGCCATCTCTCTCAACTTATCTAAATTATCTCTCCTGCAGTTTAGTGTTGTGGTCTGATTGTCAGTAAAGTAGCTTCCCCTTATCACTTAAGATTTAGCCCTATAATCACCACTATTAACAACCCACACCCCAACCATTACATTTTGACTATGTCATCCTCACTACTGCTAAGGAGAAGACCAAGAATGGCATCCCCACTTGTCCTATGCCTGACATGCTGGATAAGGAAACAGTCCTTCACAACGGACAAGGAATTCCTCCCTGCCTTTCCTTGGTCACTTTATACCTCCAAATTACTGTCAGGTGAGATGACGCCACCTGAGAGTCATTGACCCCATAATTGTTGTCCTTTTTAAATTGAATTTGGCAACTCCAGTTCCTGCTCTGCTATTCTTTCTGGCAGCCTGCAACATACTCCCAAAATGTTATTTTTTCCTCCTGTGTATCCCAGTGCTTGCTGTAGGTTTCTGTAGCACTCTCATGCCTACTTACTCCCTATTTCATCTGTAGTTTAATCCCATATTTGTCATATAAAGTAACCCCTCCACCAATCTAACCCTTCCTGTCCCTAAGTAAAAGACTGTAACCCTCTTCCTTTGCACCCCTGCTTAGTCATTCCATCCACTAGGTCTGTATGAGTTCCTATTACATCATGGCTTGCCTTAATGGACTCACCCTCCAACTCATCTGTTTTTTGTGTTACAATTTGCACATTCAATGCCATGCAGTGAAGGTCTGTGTTTCTCATCCGTCTTACATAAATTCACTGAAACTGAATTCTTAGCAGGCCATATGAAAATGACAATTTTTCCATATAGAGCAACTAGATAAGTTAACATAAATGCACCTAACACTATTGTTTTTGCAGAGGCTGTAAAATATTATGCACAAGTACCTTTCTTATTAAACCATGTCTCATACCTGTCCCTAAGAGGTAAACACTTTAAGTCAGCTTTCTAAGTGACATGCAAGTTGCTTACATCAAGTGCTAAACCTACTATTTTATTATGCAATTGCTGAAGGCCTAGAAGCAAAAATGATGTATAGCAAAACAATAAGAAATGTCAGCAACAGATACAATTATATTGCTGGCAGCCCACACGTCTGTCACTAAAAGCTGAACACATCCTAAATTTATCTTTTGTAAGCTTAGGTAAACCTGTTAAATTTACTGAAATAATGTCTCAAGCAAATATTAAGTATGAAAACAAATATTTAAAGTTTGTCATTCTGTCTATTATGCCAGAACATATCACAATTGATTTCTGACATATTTATTTCCAGATCACTAGCTATGCCATTCTATAAACGGTTTATTTTCTTAGCATGCAAGAATAGATTTACATACAGTTGATTATTAACACTCAAGAATTATGCATGAAGGGATTTTTTAAGATATATGTCTGGATGGCAATCCCATGGCATTCTGTAGTTCATAAAACTGTGCAATTTATTTTTAGTTCTTGATTTTATTAGATTTATAAAGACATTATAACATCCAATACACTGGTTTCGCAACTGGAAATGTTATATAACCAAGTGTATAATGCAAGTAACTTATGGGGAGAGGTGGCACAGGATGATCCACTACTTGCTGGTCATCGTGACAACGTATGGGGCATCCTCTGTGGCATATGCACATCTCAGAAAGGGTACCAATACTTCCTAGCCACCCTCCATAGTTCATCTAGCAGAATTCAACATCCAAGCCATATTAGCTAGGGTATGAACTATTGGGATTTCTTCTGTTCTCCAGCCTCAAAAAATGAGTCACTTGGCATCTACAATGACCACAAGACGCCAGTGCAGCTTTGTCTTGTGCAGCAGTGGGGATGGGGAGAATTCTACCAGGAACAGCGGTGGGTACAGTGGATCTTAGCCTCCAGAATCATAGAGCAACACTCATGGACACATCTCCAGGAAGGGAATAGCTTGTCACTGGCACAGAGAAACATAGAACATAGAAACATAGAATTTGATGGCAGATAAGGACCACTTGGCCCACCTAGTCTGCCTAATTTCCTACCTAACAGATAAGCTGCAGATCCTAATTAACCAACAGCTTACTTCCTCCTACCCACCACTAGGACTGCCTTATGTCTGTCCCATGCATTCTTGAATTCCCCCACTGTTCTTGACTCCACAACCTCCTCCGAGAGGCTGTTCCATGTATCCACAACCCTCTCTGTGAAAAAATACTTCCTCACATTACCTCTGAGCCGTCCCCCCTCTATCTTCAAATTCTGCCCTCTTGTTCTTGCACATCTCTTTTTCTGAAAGATGCCACCCTCTTGGACTTTGTTGATTCCCTTGAGGTACTTGAAAGTTTCTATCATGTCTTCTCTCTCCCTCCTTTCCTCAAGGGTATACATATTAAGCTCCTTTAGTCTTTCTTCATATGTCTTCTGGTGCAGACCCTGCACCATTTTGGTTGCCCTCCTCAGGACAGCCTCCACTCTGTCTATGTCTTTGTGGAGATGGGGTCTCCAGAACTGCACACAGTACTCCAGATGGGGTCTCACCAACTGCCTGTACAGAGGGATAACAACTTCTTGTTTTCTACTATTGATGCCTCTCCCTAAGCATCCCAATTTCCCCCAGCCTTCCTTACTGCCTTCTCACATAGCTTGCCCACTTTTAGGTCATCTGATATAATTACTTCCAGGACCCTTTCCATTTTTACTGTTGTCAGTATCTCACCCCCCATTGGGTACTCTTGCCCTGGGTTTTTGTTTTGCAGGTGCATTACCTTGCACTTCTTTGCATTGAATCTGAGCTGCCATAGATTTGACCATTCCTCCAACCTTGCAAAGTCCCTTCTCATCCCTTCCACTCCATCTGTTGTATCAATCCTGTTGCAGATCTTTGTGTCATCTGCAAAGAGACATACTTTTCCTTCCAGTTCCTCTGCAATGTCACTTATAAAGACATTAAAAAAGGACCGGTACCAATACTGAATCCTGCGTTACCCCGCTAGTAGCCCTCCTTTCTTCACTGTGGACTCCATTTACTACTACGCTTTGCGTCCTGATGTCTAGCCAATTTTTTATCCAGGCTACCACCTTGGGACCTACTCCAAGGCTGGCTAACTTTGTGTATTAATCTTTTGTATGGGACTGTATCAAATGCCTTGCTAAAATCTAGATAAGCCATGTCCACAGCTCCTCCCTGGTCTACTGCTTTGGTCACCCAGTCAAAGAAATCTATTAGATTCATCTGACATGACCTTCCCATCATGAATCCATGCTGCCTTGGGTCATGTGCCCCACTGGCCTCTAGGTACTCAACAATTCTTTCCTTCAGAAGTGATTCCATCATTTTCCCTACCACTGAGGTCAAACTAACTGGTCTGTAGTTTCCTGCCTCTGTCCTGCTCCCACTTTTGTGAAGAGGAATCACATCCACCCTCCTCCAGTCCTCAGGTACCACCCCATCCTCTCATGATTTGTTAAAGGGAGTAGTCAACGGTGTCATTAGTTCTACCCTTACTTCTTTTAGAATTCTTGGTTGAATCCCATCAGGCCCCATTGCTTTGTCCACCTTCAATTTTATTAGTTCTTTCAGAACCCTTTCTTCTGTAAATGGACTGGTATCGACCCTCGTCTTCAGAGTGTTTCTCTTGTTTGGTTTAGGTACCTCCCCCTCCTCTTCCTTTGTGAATACTGAGCAGAAATATTTGTTCAGTATCCCTGTTTTTTCATTGTCATCCTCTACCCCACATTCCCTCCCCTTTATTAAGCCTTAGATTAGAGATGCACCATGGCTTTGGTACCTCTCACACCAATCATGGAGCATTAGGCCTAATCTCTGAAGCTGTGCTGGAATATGGTACCAATAGTGCATAACCTTGTTTTGTTGCAGAGGCTTCTGGAGTATGGACAAGTCTTGTGAGCTAGGACCCACTGCTGGGGCCACCATTCCTCAGAAATGGCAATACTTATAGCCTCCTCCCACTTCTCCTGATCCCCCTCAGATAGATCCGGTAGCTTCCCAAAAATAAATTTATACTGTATATCTTAGCATCAGTCCCTTTAGTGGACTTTAACCATATGCTTAACACCCATGAGGGGGTGAGCAGGACCTGTGGAGATATTTTTCTTAAAGCAGTGTCAATGGCACTACAAATTTGAAGGTATCTCCAAAACTCAGTGGAAGGGAAACCGTAGCGAGATCTTTTTGTTTTAAAAGGAATTAAGATGAGAATTTAGGTGTTTAAAGAGGTCCTGAACTATACATATCCCCTTGGACTCCAGCTCCTTCCAGTGTATTGTGTAGCCCCCCAGATGTAACTGGGAATTAGACCAGAATGGCATATGGGACTTAAAAGTCAAAGAAATATGTGTCCATTGTCTAATTTCTTGCAGGCTGTGATGGACAGTGCTACCGCGGAGCTAACTTTTAGAAGGCATTTTCTGAGGGAGATACAGAAGTGACAATGGATGCAAGCCTTTTAAGAGCCCTTGCTCTGTCTCTATCCACTGAGGGTGAGCTTGTGACTGCGGAATCTACCAGTGCATAGTTTGTGCATATGTAATGGCAATATAGTATGAATAACATCAGTGGACAGACCAGCTGTGCCAGTGCACCTTGAGTTTCACCCTACTATATCTGGGAGATTTTCCCTCCCAGAGGAACAGAATAATTTTATTTTTCTGTTTTTGTATACCAGATAGTGTAGGGGAACATCAGAGGCTAAAACTGGCTATCACCATGGAGGAACAGAGGGGGTTCAGGGGGATGATTTCTGTCTTACTGGGGATTGTCTTCACACCTGAAATGGAGCAGAAGGTAGCCAGGAGCGTTAATGTGGGGAACACTTGTATAGGCATCCTGTAACAATATCAGGCAATTATTTGCATAATTATTTATTTGGATTTTGTTAACCCAGTAGATTCATTGAGATTACAAGTCCCTTTTTCAGGCATGACTGGGAATTAATTACATATAGTAGTCATACACAGTTTCAGACATAATAATACAATTCCAACAGTGACAGTAAATTAGCATAGTGATTAGGGCAAAAATATAAATTGAGAATAAATTACAATTGTTGCCATGTCAAGGCACATAGTGCAAACAATGACTAAAGAATAATTTGCAATAGTTACAAGGTCAAGGCCCACAAACAGGCTTAAGCTCTACCGACAGAAATAACTTAAGCAGGTGCAGCCTGAGCAATGTTAATCTGTTAAACGATGCTGGGAACACTGGGGTCACAGGGGGACTCAGCTGGGACATGTACATTGGCAGCACGCAAGCAGTATGATCCTGAGGGAAGATTTGAATGAACTGTGATTAATGCAAGCCTGGACATCAGCTGGGAGGATGTTCCATAGTCTAAGAACCACAAATGCAATACATATACATGCACATATACAGTGAATATATATACATGGCATGTAGCATGGTTCAAAAGTTCTTCTGGCCTACATCCAAATTTGGATGCCGACAAATAGCTACAACTAGGAATTCAATGGCCAGAACAAACAAAAAGGGGAAAAGAGGGCAATATTATCATGTCCATCTGCAGAGGGGAAAGGGACACAACAATGTGAAACTGGTCAAAATTCTTGTCATGGGTGAGGTATACAGAGGTATACAAAGTCCTGATCCAGACCCCAGAATTGATATACAAAATCAGCTTATAGCTTGCTGGGACCTCCTTGGGAAGCACTATGATAATGGCTTCTTGCATCATGGGAAGGAGTCAGGATTTGGAATAAGCTTCCAAGAATACTTCCTGGAGCATAGGGGATACTATCTCTGGAATAGCTTGGTAAAAGTAAGGGGGTAGATCATTTCCTCCTTGTGCTTTATTTGGTGCCGGTTAGAAAAGGCACTCTAGCCTGGCCTGGTGGCACTGAGAGCTGAGGCGCTGGATGCCACACCTCACTCCATGCCGTCGACCAGGGTTCAGGAATGAGCCTGGGTCATTGGGGATCAGTAGGGAAGGGCTAGGATTGAGCATCCGATGACAGCTCTCCTGGTCCTGGGGAGAAGGGGTGGATGCACATGGCACTCTGCTGGTCCCTGGGGATGCCTGGAGGTACTGCAGATGTGCTTGTGCTTGGTAGGGGGAGAAGCACGGCAGACATCTTCACTTAGGTGCACTGATGTCCTTGCATGCCCGTGCTTTCATCGGGGAGGTAAAGTAGGAAAAATGGCAGCACAGGTCCGCGACTGCTTGATGGCTGCAGTTTCGTCGGCCAATGATGCCTGGAGGCATGTGCTGGTAATGGTTTCCTCGATGGGCATGGGGGTTATGGTGGGGGCCCCTTTCGCGTGTGTAGCTGCATCTGCCAGCTGGGCATGTGAGCTTCAGGGTTTGTGGTGGAATGGAGGAGTGGTGGCTGGATAAAGAGCAGGACTGTGGCTGCAAGGTAAGAAGAATGTTAAATGATAATAAAGAAATGGCAGTCTGAATTTCACTTACAGATGGAGGTACCTCAATAGGGTCCCATTGGGCATCCATCAAGGTAGGTGTAGGTAAATCCTGCACAATGTGACTGGAGAGAGTCTGATCCCCTGGACCCTGAGTGTCATACAGTTTATCATAAAATATGTTTATTGTTTTGTTAATTGCATCTGGCTGGGTCTGTAGATTTCCATTGGGATCTCCTAACATCTGTTTCAATCTAATTTCTACAAGTTCTGTCTTTCTGGTGGTTAGTGTGTTAAGGTGTATACGGAAGGACCTAGTATCCCAAAGAAGGGAAGGGTCTATTTTGGCCCCTGGGCGTGCTTTGTTGGGTTTCTCTTTAGCTTCATGCTGGGCCTCCAAAGGCATCTGTTCAGCTTCCCTCCTCCTTCTCTGAGCAGCTGTGAAGGCTATAATATGGTCAGGCATCATAGCCTTAAATGCCTCCCAAACCATAGCTTTACTTGTTTCCACATTATCATTAATCTGCGAATCAGAGGATGCTTCACTTTTTAACCATGGTACAAATTCAGTGGCACAAAGCTAGTCAGGATTAAGGATCCAGGTAGTGGACCTAGTGGGAACCAGGCTCCACCCCAGGGACAACTCAGCTGGCCTGACCAAAAAGGTGGCTAAGGAACACAAAGCCAGGTGCCATTATAAAGTACAAATATCGGCATGAAACATTGGCAGTTTGGGGAATATGGCTACTGTGATATGTAATCTTTTCAATAATAAAGCATTTTTTAACTTAAACCATTTTTTTTCTGTGTCATTTGCCAGTTAGCCCTGCTGTCTGAGGCTGGACAACTCAGATGGTGCATGATCGGATAGATAGAGGGGTCAATATGGGGGAGACTGACATGTGTGTAGCCTGTGGTGATGTGAGCCAAAAACCCAGGTGACCAGAAATAGAATAAGTGGCAAAGAAACTAGAATAATCATGATCATGAGGCTGGTGCAACTGCCAGATGTCTGTAAAGGACAAGAGGGACATGATGTCTTTCACTTCAGTGAGGGCTCTATGTGTCTCAGACTTCTCAGGGTTTCTATCCAGAAAACCATCCACTGCCAAGTTAAAATCCTCCCCAGTTATGAGGGGGGGTGCCAGAGGTTGTTTGCCTCTCTATAACATTGATAAGGTAGGAAAAAAAAACCCTGGGCAGTCCTGATTAGGACACTATACATTATCAATCATTAGTAGTCCCTCCAGAGTAGTCATCCTAGCCACCACCTACTAGCCATCAGCATCATGTTTAACCTGATCTAATTGCCAGCATAGGTGTTTCTGCACCAAAATAGATATAACCACACTGAGGATGGGGCACAGCTATGCACATCTAAATCCACCAATTGCCGGAGAAGTTTGGAGGTTTCCTCAGAGTTCAGTTTCATCTCCTGTAACAGTGGTACTTTTGAACCCATGGCCTTTAAATCTAGTCAGAATCCTCTTTCATTTTATAGGAGAATTCAAGGCTCATACATTGCAGGATGTAAAGTCTATTGTCACCATAATGGATGGCACAGAAAGCTATGGGGGCCATGTGCAGCAAACATAGAGGCTTGACCCCTCAGCCTTGAGAATATTGTACTTGCAGATAATGCTACAGTGTTAAAATCACAAAGAAGAAACATGAGGAATAAAATAAAAACCAAAGGCACACAACTGATAGTGTAATAAACCCCCATATAACTAAAGAAATGTGGCAGAACATATCTACAATTTCAGTCTAACACCATGTAACCTACAGGGTACTGCAGTAAGGTACCACCACCACCCATGTTGTAATGGTAAAGGAAACAGTGTCCACCATACTACAATATGCTACCCTAGAAAACCATATTGTTTTTTGCAACCACCCCAGGAGAATCAGCCATTTGAAGTACCAATAAAAAAGAAGTAACAGTCAACAATATGTGCTGTACCCTCTGACACCACCCTAAGGGGGGAAGGACACTGTTGGGAGTGAGTAATATAGGAGGAGGGGGGATACAACATCCCCAGCCCCATTAGCACAATGCACTAAATAGACTGTCCTGGTAGCTACCATGTGGTGAGGGGTTACAAGGGTGAGATAGTTGGGCTTTACTAGGCTGAAAACCCCACCTTGCTCCAGACTTTAAATGTCTTATGATGTATGCCCTACCACATCGAGTGAGTGGAGACTTGCACTGCTCTGAGCAGAAACAGGTATGCAACAGGGAGTGCAAGTGCCACAGCACAATTCTGGCAATGAACCTTTAAGAAAAGGTTGCCCTTATCTCATCAAGTGGTCTACACTTATCATATCTTCTGATGGAGAGAAACATGGAGAAGGCCCTTCCACTCTACACCCAAATATAGGGAAACATCTAGGAACAAATCCAAACCTGCCCCTTGGCCAAAACACACACTGCGGTCTGCAAATACATTTTGTATTACTCACTTAATTTTTGCAGATCCATCTGGCAGGAGGTTCTCTACTAAGTAAGGTGGGCAGAACAGGGCTAAGTTCAAGATACAGATGGTCCCCCAGGAGTTCAAATAGGGGGCTATTCTCCAAGGTGCGGAGTGGCTACACACCATGTATCTGTGGTGCATAGATACTCTGCAGCTGTCTCAACCCCCTGTGCCCCATTCTCCACAAAGGTGAGAAGCTGTTACACGCTGGATCCTCCAGTGAGCTGGTGAGCTTCATGCAAGGGCTGTCTGGGGGGACAGTGCAGGGGGCATGCCTGCACTCCTTGCTATTCCCATATGTGTGGAGGGCTGGGTGAGAGGGGTGCAAGCTACATGTTCCAGAGGCAGTAGTAGCCACTGTGTGTTCCCCCACAACAGTTTGCCACCAACAGTGGCCAACACTATAGGGCCCCTCTGACATGTCACCCTAGCTCGCATGGGCCACTGCGAGGGCTGGGAGTGACCACTCAGGCACACACCTACTGTTTATGTGTGTAGCCCTGCTGACTGCCCCTGCAACCATGGCACCATGTGGCACAAGGGATCCAGTGGAGGACCAGGTCCGGGCATCCCATTGGATGCCCTCCCATGATGCTAGACAGCCCTCATGGACCTGCAACACTGGGGGGCCTGGGCAATGGAAGGGGAGCCACTCAGTGGCTGGTGGACAGGAATACAGCCACCATGCATCATTCCATGGGTACAGGGCTGCACGGGTGGAATACGGTTCACTGGTGCATACTTCCTGCCCCTTGGAGATTCGCTTCTACAGTGCAGAACTAATAAGGGCATATGTACCCCAAATGTGAACCACAACCTATAAAGACTGTTAGCAACAGAAATTCCTTAAGGGGAATACACACATAATAATATTTTTTATAACAAGAACCAAGACCTCTTTGGAATAGATGGAAAGAGGGAAGGAAGAATCAGAATGAGACCATCTCATCTGCACTAGCTGGGTGGCTGTGCTCTCTTGAGATTCAGGACTGTTATGTTCTAGAACTCCCCAGCATATATTACACACCCTACCTAGCTGGAGTTGGTACAGTGAGATGAGGGAAATCAAATATCCTACTTTGGCAGATTCCTGCCACACTTACCAAGTTAAATCTACCCTTACAAAAATGAAATATATTTTGAAATATATTATTAGAAATGTATTTTTATGTATTACAGTATATTTATATATTTATGTTATAAAATATATTGCAATATATTGTAAATCAAATACATTAAAATATATTGCTGAAATTTGAAATATATTGGTATATGTAGAAAATATATATATATAGTATGGCCACTTTAGCATATCCCATATATTGGAAAATATATTGGCTTTTGTTCAAATATACTGTATTAAGTATTGATAATGTGTGTAATAAATATATTGATAAAATATGTATAAATGTATCATCAAAACATTGGAAATGTAATTTCTTATACTTAAATAGATGTAATATACTGCACATGTGCAATAGATTTTAAAACATAATAAAATATGTTTGTGTCACTTATTTGTATCTACCACTATATATTTGCAATGCATTGCTATTGCATTCCAAAATGTACTAACCATATATTGGAAATGTATTCATAAATACATTCCCATGTTATCTTACATGGTTACAAATATACATCAAATGTGTTTATAAATGTGTGTGTAATACATTGTGCAATGTTCAAGATCAAGATGTATCAAATAAAACATTTCCCAATACATTTTCAATACATTTATGAAATAAAAATATATGTAATATGTAGTCAACATATATTGCGCATGTATATTCATAAATAATTGTAAATATATTCTTATACTCTTGTTATATATTTTGCAATATATGCCACACACATTGATAGTCAAAACCCCAGTATATTGTGCACATATTGATCCTAATTGAAAATGCTTATGAAATATATTGATGACTGCATTTATGCAAAAGCCTTGCATGCATTTGTACTGTATGCACATTATGCTACTAGTATATTGTAATATGTGCAGTTTATATATTCATGCATAGGTATATCTCTATAAATATATTGCACATATATTATCAATGTATTAATGTATATATTGTTCAGTATATTACACATGTACTATTTAAGCATGTCCCATATATCGACTACTGGTATTGCATATCTATTTTTCCTATGTTCCGCTTTTAATATTAATGTATGTCCAATATATAGAGTCAATGTATTCAATTTCTATTATTCAATATAATCTACATATTGGAAAATATATTGATTAAATTCCAAATATATGGAAATAAGGATGGCAAATATATGTTACTGATATATTGATTAAATTTCAAATATACTGAAATATGGTGTTACCAAAGAGATATATACAATGGAATTGTTGTTGTTAATGTATCTTTATCTGTACAACTGTAGTTCATCTTGTTTGTCACCATGGAGATAAATTCATTAGAATTATTGTTTTGCAGTACAGCTTTAACTCAAACATACATTTTATACTTACACATAGGACTTACTTCACAAGCTCATGCTTCTTAAGGGCACAGATCAGTATTTATACCACACCATTCTGTTTCTCTTTTAGGTCAGGGCGAGTTCCTACATGTACTTGCTTTATAATTTATAACTTTCCTTTCAGTATGTAAGCTAATGTTGTGAATTTGAAATAATAGTAGTACTAGTAATTATCATCATTTTGGCTATTCCACCATCAACTCCCCAGTCTGTATCAACAGGGCTGCTCCAACACTCCACTGGCACACAGCACATCACATTAAAGCTTTTAAAGCAGTTTTTCTTTCCCTTGACCCTTCAACCCAACACATTAATTTCCACCTGCAACTTATTGTCTTCAACACCACACCACAGCACACTTCAAAATACATGTTAAATAATGAACTTTACCTGTGGGCCACTTCCAGTTCTAAATCTCCACAGTATCAAACTGGCATTCACACTGAGACATTTACTTTGTCTTTTCTGTTTCTCTGTTTTCTTATTACAGTTCAGTGCTCTCACAACTGCAGAACATCACCTCCTCTCTTCCTCCCGGCACCTAACTAGTCTACCTCTTACCGGCTTGCAGAACATTCTTTCTCGACACCTACCTCCTCAACACTACACAGCTCCTCCACATGGTATTCACTCACTGTGTCAAACCACTGCCAAAATCAGGAGCAGTAAGATCGCTCCTCAGAAAGGCAGGATCAACCACATACCTTACAACTCACACAATTACTTTATAAATAAACAAAACGCAACTTCAAAAGGGCACTTTGTCTTCCTCGCTAAGCGAGTGTTGCTGCCGCCATGTTTTTAAAACTATTAAACCTGTCCACACACAAAACTGCAGCCAATCAGTTGACACGCTGCCAGCTGGTAGCCAATCAGATGCCGCACTCCCAGCAAAAACATCCAATAATTCTAGCTACCTCTTCAAACCACAAACAGCGGATAAACAGCAACTCTCTCTATATATAAATATTTAAAACTTGAAAAACACAGATCAAAAAAAGGAAAACTCACCATTACATAAATCGAATATGCAGTGGAGCTACTGGAAATATCGCTGATATTTCCCCTCATGCAGTTTGACCTTGTGACCTTACTCATGGCTCTGCTACTTGTGAGGTCATAAGGTTAAACTGCACTTGGGGGGGGGAATATCAGTGATATTTCTAGTAGCCCCATTGCATATCCCATATATATATATATATATAGAGAGAGAGAGAGAGAGAGAGAGAGAGAGAGAGAGAGATGTGATGTACAAGTTCAAGTTCAAATTCAAGTTTATTGTAGGAAAACTCCATTGAGCAAGCTCATTAACAAGGAGGTCCTTTGACACAGACAGGTAGTTGCAGATTGCATAACAGTACAAATTCAAGTACAGAATTATGGGCAAGCATTAACATGTTGCATAAAAATGACAACGACATATAAAAATACAAGTACAGAAAAAAAGGCACAAAGTGCTTGTTTTGGAGTGTCAAGGCAACTGATTTCTAGGTAAGTAAGAGGAAACAGTGGGCTAGGGTTAGAGCAGTGAGATGGGATTTAGAAGCAGCTGCATGTATCTTTTATTTTTGCTGCAGCCAACCTTTTAAATAGGATGACTGGGACAGTACCATGAAGCTTCAGTACACCTTGGAGCTGGTTCCAGATAGTTGGGAGTACACTCAAAATGGCCCGCTTGCCAAGTGAGGTGCGAATTATCGGTACATCCAGGAGGAGGAGGAGGTAATTTTTTCCTAAGAGAGTAGGTGCTATGGGAAATATGGAAAGGGTTGTGAAATAGTCTGGGAGCTTGTTCAGGAGTAGCTTAATGGTCCAGACACCAGCATGAAGCATGCATCTAGTTGAGAGTGATGTCCTGCCATTGGCTAGATACAAAACGCAATGGTGGGTTCAGTAAGGTAGGTTTGTCATGAACCGTATGGCACGGTGGTAGAGGACATATAGTTTGTTGAGACCTAAGGCTACTGCGGAGGAATAGATTAGATCTCCATAGTCAAGTAGCAGCAAGAAAGTGGCCTGGACCAGACTAGTTCTGGTATCCAATGAAAAGAGGAACTTGTTACGGAAGAAGAAACCCAGCTTAATTTTTAGCCTCTGTGCCAGATCATCAAGGTGATCAGTGTATACAGTGAAGTCACCCAGGATGAAGCACGGTGCTGCAGAATTCTGCAGTAGAGTTACTGCAGCAAACAATGGAATTTCAATGGGAGTTGATCCCTTTTGTCATGCAGTAAACCTGTGACACTGCGCTTCATCCTGGCTAACTTATCTGTATGTAACACATGAAATATATATGTAGCATATTAAAAATATATGTAATGTATATAATAAATATATGTAACATATGTACCATATATATGTAACATATATATACAGTATATAAATATAATACATGTAATACATAAATGTATGTAAAAAAAATGATATGTAATGTATAAATGTATATGAAACATATATTTAAAAATATTTAGCATGCATAAAAAAGTATGTAACATGCATAAACATATATGTTATATATATGATATATGTAACATATATGAAATAGATGTAACATATATAATAAATATGTATAATACATAAAATGCATGATATATATGTAACATATATACTATATATGTAACATATATAAAATACATGTAGTAAATGTATAATATATATATAGATATGTATAACATTATATGTAACATATAAAATATATGTAATATATACAGTATATAAAATATAAGTTGTATATATAAACTATATATGTAACATGTATAAACATATATGTATCATATCTTATATAAAATATATGTAAAATATTCAAAGAATACAGTATATATTTTGAATAATACCAATAATGTATTTCAGACAGTGCATTACTAAATAGATAGTAGTGTCAGTAGCTCAGCAGGTAGCACACTCGCTTCTGAGACTAGGAGATAAACAGGCTGTGGGTTCTATCCCCACACCAGGCACTTGGGTTTATAGCCCAATACTGAAACTGCAGTGCAGCATGAGGGGGGTGCTGCACTCCTGAGGTGCCATTTTTCAGATGAGACATTAAACCGAGGTCCCATCTGCCTGTTCTGGTGGTAGTTCAAGTGGATGTTAAAGATCCCATGGCACTTCTCGAAAAGAGTAGGGGAATTTCCCCAGTACCCTGGCCAAGTTTCCCCCATTCTCCAAAATACCACCAACAGCTTAATCTGGTTCAAGGCCAGTTGGCATCCATCTGTAGCCCCCTTCCCCCAGGTCGTGCCTTAAAATAGGCAAGAATTTGTCTAGTGCACTTACCCGGTCAACAAAAATTAAAAAAATTAAAAAGACTGATACACTTTCATGCAGTGCATGAGGCAGAAATACTTTATGATTATACACTACTGAAATATATTGTTTTACGTATTTCATCAATTCAGTGTATTCAGTCTATTGACATACTTAACATAATTTCCAGTATATCAAAATGTATTTCATTTTTTTAATAAAATATATTCTTTCAATACATTTAACATACATAATATCATTTACAATTTCTTTAATGATAAATGCATGGTTTTAGTTTATGTGGAAATACACTGTATTACATTTTGTTGCATCACTGTATTTCTCAGTATACTGACATATATTTCTTCATACTATGAGTTAGTACTATATTACATCAGTATGTTTAAAATATATTTAATAGAAAATTATATAATATATTACATTGGGACAATGTATTTTTCAGTGTATTGACATACATTAACTCATTTTTTTAAATACATTGCAATATATTCCATTTTCATAAGGGTTCCCCTCAAAGCCAAGTCCAATATGCACTGCTGGAGGGGGGGAGATTTGTACACAACTTCACAGCCTGACCGCTGGGTTAAGAAGAACCCCACCCCCTCAGGCACTCCTTAACCCACAGGGTTCCTTGCATTTTTAAAACAGTTTTGTGGGCCCAGTGTTGTAGGGAGTTGGCAGGAAAAAAAGACAATAAACAGCCTTCCAACCGAGAGCCACCCTTCCCCAATATTCTCATGCCTCTCTTTATAATCCTTAGAGTTCAGCATTAAGGACTATGTGTAGTTCTCTGAGGCTTGGGAGCTGATTAAGTCACAGGAGGAGTTGTTTTGGTGGGGTCCTGAGATGGCGGAGTGGCCACTCTTTCCACCCAGGAATGCTGTTGCTTTGCCAGTATTGAAGTCTAACTGTGTTCCACCACTCTTTTCTCTTGCACCACAGGGAATGAAGGCTGCTCTGGATTAGGTGCATCTAGTAATGATGCCTGGCACAGAGATTCAAATATGTTAAAGCCAGCCCAATGGCACAGGGGCAGGGTGCCTACCTGCGATGCTGGAAACCCGGGTTTGGGAACAGACCGGGGACATTAGAGGGCTGGCTGGGGGAGAAGAATTAAGCATCTGACAACTGCTCTCCTTTTCCAGGGAGGAGGTGGGTACAGTGTTTGGTGCAATGTGGACACCTAGCGGAGGCTAAGTGTACCACATGCTCCAGTACCAAAAAAGCAAAACTCAGGTGCAGGGCAGATGCTGGACATCATTGCATGTCCCTGCCCCTGCATACCAGAAAAATCAACACCGTCGGCTGCCCCAGAGAAAGCCCACCCTTGGCTTCAATCAGCCTCTATTACCACCCTTTTGACCTATCCTGTCATTTGCAGCACCTCGAGGGGTTGGTGCTGCAACCCCATCCTGGGGGGCGTAAGCAAGGGGGCATCGAAGGGGTGTGTCTAACGTTGAGGTGGAGAGCTAGGGTCCCTGACCGGGCTGAGGTACCAAGTGGCTGGCATCAGCAAAAAGTATAATAAAAAAAAGAGAGATTCAAATCAGTTTTGCGTGTGGACATTGTGTACCAAAGAGGGGCTGTCCAATGATGTGGATGATGCGGAGCCATGGCTGTGGCTTCTCAAGTGGTTGGAGGCCATGCCATTGGCCATACAAGTTTCTGCCTTGCATTGTTTCCTCCTCTTGTCCTTCTTTATTGAATCCATTGGGCTTCCTCATCATTGTTTTGCATAATGGAAGAAGCCTGCTGCCCTATGCCCTGAGCCTGGTTGGTGTCCATACATGTTTGGGAGGTTTTCCTTGGGAGATGGCTGAAAGAAGATACTGAGACTTTATAGACTGGCCACTGCTTTTGAATAAAGTCCTCCAAAGCCTCCAGAATGTTGAATTGATATTGGACTCCATTTATAATGACCAGGAGCTGTGCTGCATATCTTAGGGTTGCCCTCATTCCCATATGTGCCAGCTTCTAGTTTGCACCATGTAGGCCCATGTGCAATGACAGAGTTCATAGAAATAATCCTAGTAGAAGAAGATTGGGTGTCCTTCCCAACATAAAGGTTCCTCTCTTTGGAAAGCCTTAAAATAGGCTTTGTTAGTTGCATGAGTAACATTCTGAAAATTAATGTTCTTAAGCTTAATTATTATGTTGGTATAATTAAATATGAATGTGGTCTTGTTTTCTCTTAAGGAATAAAAATAAAGAATAAAACAAAATGTTTTCTTTCACTGGATATCTAAGGAGTTGCAGCAAAATCAGTCTCACTCTGTCCCCTGGCTTGGGTCCTTTGTGCCTAATCAGTCTCTAAAGGAGGGTAGTTGGGGCATTCAAAACCACCAGGTTCATGGTCTGGAGAAAGTAGATCATAACAAGGCCTTCAGCCCCTTCTGGGAGACCCACAATCTGCAGGTTATTCATCCTTCTCGATTCTTCAGGTCATCCACCTTAAACAGTAGATATTGGCTGGACCTGTCTTGTTCCCATAGATTAGCGTACATATCCTCCTCCCTGCTCTCCTGCTATCTGATCTGATCGTGTTCTCTGTCCCTTCAATACTGGTCACCAAATTAGACAGATCCCTATTAGTTTGCACCACTGCCTGCTTGAGGTCTTCAGTGTCACTTAATAGCTTCTGCAGCACTGTAGAAATGTGGGCCAGGCCTGCTGGAGCTACCACCGCAAAGGCCGTGCCAAGACTGCACTAACCTTCATCCATGCCACGCTTGACAAAGGGAATTGTGGAGGGGCAGTGTTTATAGACCTTACCAAGGCATTCGACACAGTTAACCACCCCCTACTGCTCAAGCAACTGTCCTCCATTGGGATCTCCAGCGATGCCCTTCCATGGTTCACCAGCTACCATGATAATCGGATCCAACGTGTAAGGATTGCAGGGATCTCTTCGGATGAGAAACCGGTCTGCTCCGGAGTCCCCCAGGGGTCTATTCTGGGCCCTCTATTCTTCTCCCTCTTCATCAACAATCTCCCCAGTGCCTGCCAACAAAAAATATTACTATACGCAGACGATGCAGTCCTGTTTTCCAGCCACCATGACATTACAGTCCTTGAATCCCAGCTGCAGCTCGACTTCAAGCACATCAAAGACTGGTTCAATTCTCATAAACTTGTCCTGAACCACAGCAAGACTAAAGCCATGTCCTTCTGTAACCGACAGAGCAGGTACAACTCTCTGTCCCTCACCATCAAGAACCACGCACAGAACCCACTCGAACATGTCAAGGAGTTCAAGTACCTTGGTATTACCCTGGATAGTACCCTCTCCTACACTCGGCATATTGACACTGTTGCCAAGACTGCCAATATAAGGATTGGACTATTACACAAACACAAGCACTGTATGCCTGCAGATGCCCTTAAACTAGCCATCTACAGCTCTGTCACCTCTATGATTGACTACAGCCTTGCCATCTATGGCTCTGCCTCAACAAGTGCCCTCTGCAGGATCTCAGTTGCTCTCAACAAAGCCTGTAGAATACTGACGGGTGCAGCCCGACAAACTCACACCTGTGACCTCTATGCACAGGCCCGCTGGCTACCCCTATGCAGCAGAATACAATACCAGACCTGTTTACTTACCAAAAAGATTCTCCTTGGTCTCATGCCACCTGATGTTAGCTCACTCCTTACTACCTACAGTGGCACTCAACAAAACACATGGTGCCCAATCTTTAACCTTTCAGGTTCCCAGATGTTGTATCCAGGGTCAGTGGTCCTTTATCTATAGGCCACTCAATGGTTCAATTCCTCAATAAAAGCACTTTTCTCTACTACACTTGGACCCTTCAAAAGGAATCTCAAACTTTACCTCACCTCTACCACTCAATGTGACTGCTTCTCTGAACAGAGGTCTCTCTAAACACCTCCCAGCTCACTCATGTCTCACAGCCCGCCCTTTCCCAGTCTCATTCCCTCTGGCACTGGGCCTTCCTTGTGACTCCTTTCCTGCTTCACATCTCCACTGGTACAAGACATTTTCCACCACCATCGGACAGTGGCCCATTAGCCTGCCAACTTCTTCTCCCGGTCGCATGCCTGCAATACTAACTGCCTATGGTGCCCCTCTATCTCTTATTGTTACTGCAGCCAGCTGCCTACTCATGCTGCTCGTTATATGAATATTATCTCAAAGTATGTTATAACTGAGTATCTTTATTTTTTCTTTTAGTTGTTTTGGTTGTTTGTTGTGCATTCTTTTACTACCTCTGTATGTATGTTGACCCTAATCCTTTGACGTGGAACCTTTGTAAATGAGCAGTTTCTGCTCAAAGGTATTTGTAATCTGAGAATTTAATAAATAAATAAATAAATAAAAAGCTAGTGCTGCTTCACTGAACAAGTGGCTGCCTCATGGCAGACACTCGTTCATGTGTCTTGTAGCGTAGGGAGGGCTGCAACAATACTATAAGCTAATAGCATGATTGATTCCATTCCCAACAAAAATAAAAATCATGCCCAATGCGGCAAGATGGGGATTATATGCTTTGGTACTTTACACCATCCTACATTGATCTAGGACTCTCAGGTGCATGTTGATTCTCCTTGTAGTGATTGCAGCAAGGAGATCAAGCTGCCATATTGATAGTGGCTAACCATAGTCCCCAGCAATGTGAAACCATAGGTTATGTAGCCAGTGATCCTGTTGATTTCCCCTCTTATCATATAAACATCAGAATGTATTACTTTCAAGATCATCATCTCTCCAACTAATCCCCAGTCTTTTCAAAATTCCTGTTCTGGGATGACAGGACTGCCAGATGGAGGCACCCAAAGCAGTGGAAAGGGAAGATGTGTGGATCCTCTTCTGAGAAGTCCCAAAGGTGGGAGGTAGAGGACCCCAGCAGAATAGGAAGCAGCTTCTGGTGGGTGACTGACTTGTTAGGGAAGTAGATTAAGGGAACAGGTAGGGCAGGTGAGAGGGTGGAAAGGTACCAACCAGGTACTATGGCTTGGAGGACTCCACAGAAGATCCCAAGGACTGCTTGGGTGACAGGGCAGTTGGGGGGGGGACTGGATGTCATTTTCTACCAGGAGACTAATGACCTAGTGAGGCACAAGGCTCAGATTGTGCAAGGAAAATTCAAGAAACTGAAGAGGTGTCTAAGGCAAGTAGCACTCACGGTGGCTTAGCTGAGGTCTTGCCTGCCTAGGGTTGAGGTGAGGATAAGGTACTCCACACCAGGAGATTCAACTTGTGGTTGAAGAATGGTACAGAGAAGAGGGATTCAGCTACATTGGGGACTGGGCACAAACCCAGAGGGATGAGGATCTATACAGAGGTGATGGCCTGCTTCCATGTGGAGGAGGAAGCACAGTCCACAGTGGATGGTCAAAGCGTTGCTTTGATGAACATTTAAACTAGGTGAGGGGAGTGGCAAAAAGACAAAGAGAAGCCTAAACTGCCCCCCACACAGACTGAAGCAGTAGGAAAGGAGGACCTGAGGGGAGGAAGATCCCCCATGAAGCAGGTTAATGGGAACAGCAGAGAATCATAGAACAAGAGGGACAGGGAACAAAAGATGCAAAAAGAGAGGAGAAAAGTAGGCATGACACAAGGGGAGGAAGGGAGGTTGCGAGCAGAGTGGGAGCAAGAGGTGAAGGGCCAAGTATAAAATTGCAAGAAGTCCTGGAAATAAAATTCCAGATCTATGGACCATAATGGCAGAGGAAAACATGGATCCTGTGGCCATCATTGAGTCATGGTGCACAAGCAGCCATGGCTGGGACATGGCTATACAAGGTTACACTCAGTTCAGGAAGGATATAGAAGAAAGAAAGGGAGGAGGGGTCGTGTTATATATAAGGCAGGTTATCAAGGTGAAGGAAACACAAGGAAATCAGTGTGGAAAGAGGGTCTAGAAGTACTGTGGGTGGAGATATGAGCCGGAATGACCATTTCCACGGGGGATATACAGTCCTCCAGCACAGGAAGTGGAATTGGATAAGGCAATGGGAAAGCCATCAGCACAATGGCAGAAAAGGGGAGGTGTTGCTGGTGGGGGAATTCTGTCTGCTGGATGTAGATTGGAACTCCCAAGCAATGTCATCAGCTAGAAGCAGGGACAACCTAGACTTCCTGTAGGGGAGTGTTTCTGAGGCAACTAGTCAGGGAAGCCACTTGTGATGGGGCAATACTGGACCTGGCACTCACAAACAGGAACAGTATTGCAGATGTAAAGGTGGGATGCCACCTGGGGACCAGCAATCACCATAATTATGGTTTAACTTAAGGGCAGAAGCAGAGGCAAACCACACAAGGTGGGGGTCCTGGACTTCAGGAGGATGGATTTTATAAAAATGGGTGAAAGACTCATAGATGACCTAGTGGGGGTGGGTGTACCTGGGAGGCATGGATGAACAGTGAGGCAAATTAAGGGGTGGTACAGTAAAGGCAACAAATCTCTGCACAAAAGAAGTGAGCAAGAACAGGAGAAAAAAAAGAGACCTCTATGGTCTCAAGGAAAGTGGCTGCAAAGAATAAGGCTACAAGGGTAAAATTACAGGGAAGTGGATAAGGAGGTGTACCAGGAAAAGCAGAGAGAAGCAGGGAAGGCAGATGTGGAGCAAAGACACAAACTAAGGAAAGAATAGCCAAAAGGGTTATCTATCATGAAGCTGAACAGTCTGCTGACCCTATGCACCACTAATACCTTACTGCACTTCCTGATGAGATCGATTTAGCCATAATTAACATGCATGGTCATAACAAAGGAGGAAACTTCTGTAATATAATAGTATAGAGTCCACAAATGCAGGACTTCCCCCTCCTTGTCAAAGTCACTTGTTAAAATCCTTTTGAGTCTAAATCTATTACTTGGAGGGGTCACAGAGGAAAACCCTGGCCCTCCTTGTGCTAATATTCAGACTACCTCACTCCACCAGTCAAACTGGGCTGTGACCAGATGGTTAAAAATAACTCCTATTAACATTAATAGCCAAAGTCCCAAGATGCATGAACAGGAAGCCTGCATGAATTTGTATTCCCCGGATATAATTTCGATTTTGGAAACCTGGCTCAAACCACATATTCTTGCACATGAGGTTGAAATTAATGGTTTTAAGACGTATAGGCAGGACAGAATTGGAAAAAAGGGAGAGGTGTTTTAATTTATGTCAAGTCATCCCTAAACTCATCCCTAGTGGCAATACCTGCACTAGTCAACCCTTACTGTGAGGCTGTATTCATAAAAGTGATGCCAGGTGGTTTGAAGCCCTTGTTGATAGGGTGTGTTTATAACCCTCCAAAGGCAGCAACTGAAGCTAAAAAGTCTCTGATAGCTGCACTACTCAGTCTTCCCCAGGGTGAGAAGATAATATTAGGGAGCTACAACATACATAGAGGGCCCCGCACCAATGGCGAACTAAAGTCCAGAATACAACAGGCCAATCTAACTCAGATAATTCAAAAACCTAATTGATCAAATACAAAAACAGGCAACCACACAATGCTGGACTGAATTCTGGTCTCTAAGCCCGATGGATTCAAAACAGCAGGAACCTTTGTTGATTCCATAAGTGACCACTCCCCACATTCGTAATATGGAAAATGCCTCTCCCCCCCCCCCCCGGGAACTTCTGGGCCCAGGACTACTCTGACTTTGATACTGGTTCCTTTCTTGATATACTATCTGAGGTGGACTGGAAACAAATCAATCTTGCCTCAAGCTTAGATTCAGCCCTAGATTTCTTGATTAACAACTTTCTATCAGCTGCAAATGAACATGCCCCTCTGAAACAACTCTGGGTTAAAGGGCAGGAATCCAGGTGGTTGTCCTGAGGCCTAAAACAACTTGGGAGAGAGAGAGAAAGAGAGAGAAGAGAGAAGAGAGAGAAGAGAGAGAGAGAGAGAGAGAGAGCGCCTGGGGTACCTTCAAATCCTCAAATCTGACCAAGGAATGGCAGAATTTCAGAGAGCTTAGGAATAAATGTAAAAAAAGAATTAAAAAGAGTTAAAAACAGCACCTTAGCGATCTACAGGAAAGAAATCTATCTGATCCTAAAAAGTTTTGGTCTCAAATTAATACACTACTAAAGGGACGTCACACCCAGGACAAGTGTGACATTATAGCTGATGGTACTTGAATTAAGAATACTGTAGATGCCACAAAGGCAATACATTCGTTCTTCACAGATCTAGACAAGTTTAGGACTTATCACCCTTGGACACCTCTTATCTCACAGAAAAGTACCAGCGAAGCTTCCCCCTCCACAAAATTCCACTTCAAGCTAGTATCAACAAAAGAGGTCCTAAAATTACTTTGGATCCGCTGGAGATAGATAGATAGATAGATAGATAGATAGATAGATAGATAGATAGACAGACAGGCAGACAGACAGACAGATAAATAAATAGGTTTTATTTGTTTTTTGGCACCAAATCCCAGTGGCTCTGGTTACCATTACAATGGGAACAATGTCCATGCAGGATTCAATTACAAACTAGCTTCAATAAAAAAAAATTATAAAATCAGAATTAAAAACTGTCAGCAAAGGCTTTATTAAAAAGGTAGGTATTTAGGCCCCCCTTTTAAATACCACCACCATTAGGGCCTCCCTCAGGGATTTTGGCAGCAAGTTCCAGAGGGCAGCCACCTCGAAGAAATGATCCCCTGAGGTTTTCAGCCTGGCCCTCGGAACCACCAGGAGACCCCTGGTGGAGGAGCGGAGGGAACGTTCCAGGGTGTCTGGAGTAAGGAGGTCAGACGGGTAACCAGGGCCCAGGCTGTATACAGTCTTATCAGTGAGCAAGCCAACCTTGAAGATGATCCTCCACCTGACCGGCAGGTAGTGCAAGTCAAGCAGGACCGAGATCACATGGCAGAAGCTAGGAAGGCCCTCCAGCAACCTGGCCACTGCATTCTGCACTAGCTACAGCCAGCAGAGAATCCCTCCATTGACCCCCCCCCAAAGTACAGAGCATTATAACAGTCCAGCCTGGAAGTCACAAAGGTGTATATCAGTGATGGCAAGTCTTCTGGCAGCATATGGGGTTTAATTTGGGTGACATTCCTTAAGTGGTAAAACCTACATTTGACAACAGATGACACTTGGGCTTCCATGGTCAACCTGCCATCAAGGATGACACTCAAATTATTCACCATGGGGGAAGCCATCAACAAAGCTGATCCCAGGACTAGCCTGGTTACCATTCCAGAGGCATCCCCATCATGGCATTGACCAGGTTCAACCACTAGCACCTCCATCTTGCCTGGGTTCAGCATCAGCCAGCTAGAGGACATCCAGCCCTGAATCTTGGCCAGACATTTATTTAGCAATTCAATGGCACTTCTGGCTCAAGGGGCAAATTTCATATACAGCTGGGTATCATTTGTATAGCAATGAAAACCCAGACTGTATTGTCTGATGAGCTCTCCAAGGGGCAGCATTACACCATGAACAACATTGTTGAAAGGATTGAACCCTGAGGTACCCCACATGGCAGGGGCTTTGCGGAGGAGAAGAAATTCCCATTTCACTAGTTGCCTCCTGCCAGAGAGATGGGACAAAAACCATTTGATGACTGTTCTGATGAGTTTAACATACACTGTAAGGCAATCTAAAAGCACAATGTGGTCCACAGTGTCAAATGCTTCTGAGAGATCAAAGAGAATGAGAACTGACTGTTCCCTTCTATCTCTTGCCCTGAGGAGGTCATTTTGCACCCAAACTAGTGCCATCTCTGTGTTATGCATGGCTTTGAAACCAGACTGGAATGGCTTATAGATGTCAAAGGCCACAAGGTGTTCCTCGAGCGGCAGAGCAACAACTTTCTCAATAACCTTCCTAGAAATTGGGAGGTAGGAGATTGGTCTATAATTTACCAGGATGTCAGAGTCGAGTGATGGTTTCTTCAGAAGAGGCTTCACCAATGCCTCTTTCAAGGTGCCAGGGAAACACCTGTCTAAGAGCGAGCATAGGACTATCCTGGTGAACACTGGACCCTTGGCCACAACCACTCCTACTAGGAGATGAGTTGAGCCAGGGTCCAGTTCTCAACATGTGGGCTGCAGCTTTGAAATCACCCCAATGACTCTGGCCACACCAACCAGCTGAAACTCCACCCAGGCAATGGGAATGCCTCTGCTCAGACCAGGCCGTTCACTGTGGGGTAAACTTTGTCCCACTGGGGAGATTCCAGCCAGAATGGAGGACACCCTGTCTCAGAAGAATAGACCAAACTCTTTGCACAATGCTGTTGAAAATGCTTGTTTTGGCTGTAGACAGGTTGGATGTAACAACCTGTCCATAGTCCAAAAAAGCTGAGCTGGTCTGTTCCTCCCAGCAGCGATCTCCCTGGACAGGAATTCTGCCTTCATACGGTTGATTGCCCCCTGAGAATCATTATAGTAATTTCTCAGAGCCAGTCTATCCTCCATGCACCGGGTCCTCCGCCAACAACACTGTAACTTCTGACCCTTTGTCTTCACCTCCTCGAGAACCCCATCAAACCATGGAGATCTCAAGTGAGAAGACATGGTTTGTATACAGACTGGTGCAATGTGGTAATGGCCCCATTATAGTCTGCCACCGCCTCACTAATGCCAACTGCACATGTAGCACTCACGCCAGAAAAGTCTACTACCAGCAACAGTCCCTCTGGGTACAATCCCCTTAAAGGGTAGTAATGGACTATCTCAACAGGGGAGGAACTCTCAGGGCATGCCCCAGTGAGAATACCAGGACCAAGGTGTGGCCATGTTGGTGGGTCGCTAAGGTAATTACCTGTGTCAGGCACAGCGATATCATTGTCTGGAGGAGGTTGTAACCAAAAAGCAAGGATTTGTTGTCAATCCAGGTATTGAAATCCCCCAGAGTTAACCATCTAGGAAACTCCAACACCCCATCGGCAATGAAGTCTGCTACCTCCTGCAGGAAATCTCTCCCCCATCCTGGAGGGCGGTAAATGAGGAGAATCCTGCAACCTGCACCTGGACCCCCACACATTGCCACACATTCAAACAATGAGGTAGTACTCACTGGGTGCATGGAGAAGTTCAGGCGGAGTTTAAAACAGATGGCCACTCCCCCACCCCTGCATTCCCTCCTTGGGTAGTGCACCACTGAGTACCCGGCAGGGACCGATGCCTCCAATACTGGATCAGCATCATCCCCCAACCAGGTCTAGTGATGCAAGCCAGGTTGACAGAGGAAATCAAGTCTGCCATAATGGCAGTCTTGTTCCTCATTAACCTGGCCTTGCATAGCACCACCCAAAGGGTACTAGTCAAGACTGCAGGCCATCTAGCTACCTCCCCACACAGTCTGGTGGGAACTCTGGGGACAGGAAACAAGCATACTGGGCCTCTCTCAAAATTCCGTCTAATTCTAGGGGGACCTTCTATTCCATACTGCCCTAATATTGCTCACCTCCACTTTTGTGCTACAATACCATGCCACACTCCCTTCCACCCACAATTGATGCCCACCTCCCGAGTACAATAAACTGGAACCCAGATTACTTAATATTGCAGCCCCGGTTATAGCCTCCCTATTACTTGACTTTTTAGTAGATCCCTCCTTGAAGAGAAAGTGCCTGCACTATGGAAAATGGCCTTGGTCACTCCTATCTGCAAAGGTGGGTCTCATGAGCAAGTGGAGAACTATAGGCATATATTGCTCCTCTCCATCTTAGGTAAAGTACTGGAGAAGATCGTATATAATCAGGTGATGGACTATGTTGAACAACACAAACTATTTACTGCTCAGTAACATGGTTTCAAAAAAAAAGGAGCAAATACTGCCCTAATCAGCCTCACCACTGTGTTTTTTGCTGCTCTAGAAAAGGGCCTGCTAACCGGTGCAGTCTTTATTGACCTCACCAAGGCCTTTTACTTGGTAGACCAACAATTACTACTCAAAAAATTCAAGTTGCTGGGCCTTGATGGCTTTACTATACAGTGGTTCACAGACTGCCTGCAGGATAGGTCACAATTAATCAGATGGCAAGGTGCCTCATCTGACAAATGTCCAATCCAAGATGGTGTTCCACAGTGGTCAATCTTGGGACCTTTAGTATTTTCCCTATTTATAAATGATATGCCAAAATACCGTGGTTGGGCAAATTTGACCCTGTATGCAGATGACGTGGTATTATATAGAACCTCCCAGGATGCTGACCAGTTGAATGACAGTCTTGAGAAAGACCTTCCACTTCTTGAGGGCTGGCTGCTTAACAGTAAACTTGTACTTAATGTCAGAAAGACAAAGGCCATACTATTTGGTCCAAAAAGCCTGGGAACTAACAGGTCTCGAAATCTGGCACGCACTCTCACAAATGTTTCAATGGTTGAGGTAGTGGAGTCTATTATATACTTAGGGATTACTCTAGATCAAGACTGTACCTTCAAGGAACATATTGACCAGTTAACCAAGTCTCTGAACCAGAGGTTTAGATCTACTATATTGACTAAGCCCATATCTCACACTGGACTCCCAGTTAAAGGTTGCAACTGATACCCTATCACCCACCTTATTATATGGTTCCCCAGTACTCTACTCTGTAAAAAGTACAAAGATGCAGAAACTTAGAACCATGTATCATAGGATAAATCATTATGCAGCAGATGCCCCGCCTCTGGAACACCACTGTAATGTATTACTAACCTTAACCTGGCCCTCTTTAGAAGGCAAACTAAAATATCCATCCTTGTGTCTAGCCTTCAAACTTTGTCTTGAAAACGCGCCGCCCCCCAGAATGCCTGAAATGATAACTGATAAACAAAATAGTAGGACTCTCAGATCCTCCAATAGACAGCTCTTTCAAGTTCCTTGAGTAAGGCCTTCCCAAGGGCAATGGTTGTTTGCTGCCTACGTCGCACCCCTCTGGAATGCACTTCCAGGAAATCTCCAAGAATGTAACTCTCTTGAAAGATTTAAGAGGGGACTCAAAGCTCACCCGCTGAAGCTAAATCACTGCACTTGTTACAGCTGAAACTTGCTAAATATTTGTGAATACACTACACTGAATGAATAACGACTACATCCTCCTCTAGTCATCATTTGGTTGTCATTGATTGTCCATATTTGTGAAATACCTGGTATAACCTAGAAACGTGTTGTTTGGGTTAACCAATGTCAAATACTGTTTTGTGTTGTAATGTGAACCAATTGCCATATGTGACACTGTAATATGTCTGTATTGCTTGTAATTAATTCTGGGTCGCCCCTGAAAAAGGGTCTGTCATAGTCCCAGTGGGCTCACATGGTTACCAAATTAAATAAATAAAGGCAACAAGGCCTTTTTTAAGGTACATACATAATAAGAGGATGGCAAGGGGAGTGATTGTGAGGTTAAGAAGGGTAGGGGAGACTGTGCCGAGGATGATTAGGAAAAAGCACATATCAAAACAAACACTTCTGTACAGTTTCTCCAGTGAAAGGGGAAGGGAGGGTGAGATTGCATGAAAACTGCAGGGACACTGGGGAAGGAGGTAAACAAGTTCATGTACCATGGAAAGAGTCCTGAAAGAACTTGAAAATCTGAGAATGGATAAAATATTGGCCCAGATGGGTTATATCCAAGGGTGCTCATGAAACTCAGTGAGTACTAGCTGAACCTCCGACTGCCCTATTCAATAATTCAGTGGAAAAAGAAGTGATTCCAGAGGAGTGGAAGAGAGCAGCTGTAGTCCCGTTTCATAAAAGTGGCAGCAGGGTGGAGGCTGGCAACTATAAACCAGTCAGCCTGATGTCAGTGGTGGGGATGTTAATGGGCATGCTGGTAAAGGAGAGGCTACTAGAGTATCTTGAATTTAGCAGGTACACGACCCAAGTCAGCATGGATTCATGGGAGTAGGTCATGTCAGACAAACCTAATCATTTTTTTCTACTGGGTGACAAGGGAAATAGATATGGGTGGGAGAATGGACATGACATACATTTCAGCAAGGCCTTCAACACCATACCACATAAGAGACTCATAAGGAAAATGGTCAGTTTGGCATTGGCTCTTAATGTGGTAAACTAGGTACAAAATTGGTTGATGGATGGGTAACAAAGGGTGATAATAAATAACACTCACTCTGGGGATGGGAGAGCAACCAGCCAGCTAACTCAGGATTTAGTATTCTGACCAGTCTTCTTTAATGTCTTTATAAGCTGACAGTGCAGAAAAGCTGAAAAGGAAGGTATGCCTTTTTGCAGATGATACCAACATTTCTAATAGAGTAGATATTCCAGAGGAGAATGAGAGAACATGTAGACTCCTAAGAAAACTTGAGGAGTAGTCAACGGTATGGCAACTGGGTTTCAATGAGAGAAACTGCAAAATCATGCACCTAGGACACAGAAACCCAGAGTATAAAATGTGGGGAGTGGTGCTAACTGTCACTAAACAGGAAAAGGACTTTGGGGTAATCATATTGGATGACCTCAAGCTGGCAAGGCAATGCAACAAGGCAGTAAGTATGGCCTGCGGGATGCAGGAGTGCATAGTAAAGGGTATCACCAGAAGGAGGACAGAGGTAGTGTTACCACTGTATAGATTGTTGGTGAGATCCCCCCTTGAGTATTGTGTCAAGTTCTAGAGATTACATCTCAGGAAGGACATAGGCAGGTTACAGGCTGTCCAGAGGATAAATAAAATGGTGCAAGGGTTGCATCAGAGCCCCTATGAGGAGAGACTGAGTGGTCTCAATATGTACATCCTGAAAGAGAGAGGTGAGAGAAGGGACATGATAGAGATCTATCAGTACCTCACAGGGGCAAGTAAGGTACAAGAGGGGAGTATTTTTCTGAGATGTGGGTGCATGAGAACAAGGGGGCATGCAATGAAACTCGAAGGGGAAAATTTAGGAGGGATGTGAGGAAGTACTTCACTAAAGAAATAGTGATGGTCCCTGAAGCAGAGCTCCATGATCCTGGGTGCAATTTTAACATGATCAGTCACTATCGGTGGTTTCTCACCTCAGTAATTCACAGTATCTCCTTGCCTTCGCTACCGAGGGTATGGGCAAAACAAAAAAATCAACGTATTCCAGCACACGGTGGTGACCTAACACTTCAATAGATCAGCAGCCTATCAGCTCCACTCCATCCAGGTCCTCAGCGCTTACAGCATCAGCTGATGAGGAGAATGATTCTGGATCAGACACTACTACTAATTTTACAAAGGCAGATGGTCACCACATGTTAAAGATTCTTCACAGAATTGATTCAAAAATCACTGGATTGCAAAAGGACTTTAAAAAAATGGAGGCTCACACTACTACAGTGGAATCCCAGTGGGAGATAGTGCAGAATAAACACATGGCATTTGGCTGGTCTCTGGCCTACCTACATAAGAGAGAAAGAGATCTGACCCTCTGGGCTGAGGATGCCAGAACCCGGTTCTGCCTGAACAACATCAGGGAATTCAGTATACCAGAAGGAGTGGAGCGGGACAGTATGGAGGACTACATGGACTGCTGGCTGCATAAGAAGCTAGCCCTTAATGAAAATTTTTCTCTTAAAATTGAAATAGCCCACTGGGTGGTTGCCCCCAAACCAAAACAGGGCACATCCCCTAGATCGATCCTTATTAAGTTCCTATGATATTCAACTAAAGGAAACATCTTGCAGCTGGCATGGAGAAATAAAGACCTCAGTTCGGATGGGCAAAGGGTATATGTTGACCAGGATTAACCACATCTCATGCTGGCCAAGAGGAAGAAAAGTCTCCTTGTGATCAAATCATTCTGGGAAAAGGGTCTTGAGGCATATCTCCGATACCTTGCAAGGCTTTGGGTCCAAGATAAGGAGGCAGTCAAAAACTTTGAATCAATGTTGACAGCTATCCCATGTTTAGAGTCATTTGGTATCCCTGTCCCTGACACTAAGGAAGATCAAGCAGAACAGGAGATAGATGACTTACTGTGGTCAATTGCTACAGGAGGCAGGTGCTTGGCAAAAAAGTGCTCAGATTCTTTGTTTCCATTGCATGCAGATCTAGCCAGATGGAGCCAGCCAAGATATGTAACCTGAAGGCAACAAAGTACTTTTGATACATCCACAGCATTGATATTCACTTTTGCCATTTGGCTCCCCGTGGGCCCCTGACTGGGGAGACTCATGAAGTTTAAAATCCGAGTTTGTTTGGATTTCCCCTTATTTCCAGGTTTTTTTTTTTTGCTCTCTATGGTGTTACTAAGAAGGTGCAAGGTAGGTGGGGCATATTTCTCAAGGGGGGAGGTTTCTGCTTGGACTTCCTTTGTGGTGGGACTGTTCATAGTGTGCAGGAGCATATTTTGTCCCCCTTATGGCCTATTTACAGCTGAAAATCAGCACCAACTTTGGAACTAGATGTCCATCATTATATAGCTCTTTGTATTCTCCTGGAGGACACTGCAAATACTTTTTTATGTTCAATTTAAAAAGGGCTAAAGATATTTATTTCATTTCATTTTATTAGTTATACTGGAAAGGCTTGTGAGCATTGCTGCCCATTTACTTAAGCGTCGAGTTACGTACAACAGTCATGAGACATTACATTAGTACGGAACAGTCAAAATACAGCAAGGGTTAAAACAAAGGTACAATAAGAATCTTGGCAATAATGAATTTAGAGTCCTCTAGAAACTAGCCTAGGTGAATTAACAATACAACAGGTGGCATAAAGCATACAAAAAGGATTTATACAAATTTCCATTTTAACATTGAGACATATGGAGTTAAGTGCAATCATGACTAACCTAGGTGACTAACAATGTACAAGTGCTAAACAAGAGGGAGGGTAAGTGCCAGAGGAGATACCAGAGGATGAGGGGAAAGGAGGGCAGGAGGAGATCCAGTTCTAGGGCTGCATGCAGGTACAGGAGTAGGTGCGAGAGAAATGTCTGCTGAAGTGTTTGAAAGTGTTAGTGGAGGGAGAGTTTTAGTTCTGGAGGGAGAGAGTTGAATAGCTTGAGTCCCAAAAATGAGAGTGTTTTCTGGCCTTAAGTGGTGCGGCAGAAAGGAACAGTGAATGTGAGAGTGGAAGACAGTCTAGTTGTCCTGGTGGGGGCAGCTGACTGGAAGATGGAGGTGAGGCAATCAGGGAGCAGCCCACGAGATGGTTTGAAGAAGAAGGTGGCCATCTTGCAGTTGAGACAGGCCTCAAGGGAGGTCCCATCAGTAAGCTTATATAGGTCACAGTGGTGAGTAAGTTTAGGGAGAACAGAGGCAAAGTGGATAGCATTATGGTAGGAGCTCCTGAGTCTGGAGAAGTTTTTGATGGAGAGGCGGAGAAGGGAGGCAAGGAAACTATAGTCAAAAACATGAAGGAGGAAGCTGTAAACAAGAATAGATTTAGATTCCATGTTAAGGTACTGTATAGTTCTATGGAGGATACCGAGGCATTGGTGAAACATAGAAACATAGACTTTGAAGCAGATAAGGACTGCTTGGCCCACCTAGTCTGCCCATTTCCCTACCTGCTGAATAAGTGCAGAACCTAGTTAACCAACAGCCTATTTCTTCCTACCCCCCACAAGAATTTCCTTATGTCTGTCCCATGCATTCTTGAATTCTCCCATTGTTTTTGACCCCACAACCTCCTCGGGAAAGACGTTCCATGTGTCCACCACCCTCTCTGTGAAAAAAAATACTTCCTCATGTTACCCCTGAGCAGTGCCCCCTCTCTATCTTCAAATTGTGTCCCCTTGTTCTTGCACATCTCTTTTTCTGAAAGATGCTACCCTCTTGGACTTTGTTGATTCCCTTGAGGTACTTAAAAGTTTCTATCATGTCTCTACTCTTCCTCCTTTTCTCAAGGGTGTACACATTAAGCTCCTTTAGTCTCTGCTTGTATGACTTCTGTTGCAGACCCTGCACCATTTTAGTTGCCCTCCTCTGGACTGTCTCCATCCTGTCTATGTCCTTGCAGATATGGGGTCTCAAGAACTGGACGCAGTACTCCAGATGGGGTCTCACCAACTGTCTGTACAGAGGGATAACAACTCCCTGTTTTCTACTGGTGATGCCTTTCCCTATACATCCCAGTATCCCCTAGCCATCCCTACTGCCTTCTCACATTGCTTGCTATCCTTTATGTCATCTGCCATGATTACCCCATGTCCCTTTCCATTTTTGTTGTTGCTAATACCTCCGTCCCCATTGTGTACTCTTCCCCTGGGTTTTTGTTTCCCAGGTGCATTACTTTTCACTTCTTTGCACTGAATCCAAGCTGCCATACTTCTGACCATTCATCCAGCCTTGTGAAGTCCCTTCTCATCCTTTCCATTCCCCCATTGTACATCAACCCTGTTGCAGATCTTTGTGTTGTCTGCAAAGAGGCATATTTTTCCTTCCAGTCCCTCTGCAATGCACCTATAAAGACATTAAAAAGGACTGGACTCAGTACTGAACCCTGTGGTGCCCACTAGTAACCCCCCTTTCTTCAGAGTGGACTCCGTTTATTTGATTGTAAGTCTTGTGAGGGCTTTGAAATTGAGGTGGCTGTCCAGGAGTAAGCCAAGGCACTTGAATTCATTGATTCTTTCTATTTAATTTTCCAGGATCCCTCAAGCTTGCTCAGGAGTAGTAAATCAAACTACCCTTGGGATTACTATAAGATCCTGAACTCAACAAGATGTTCTGTTTTACTTTCTTTTTGGACATTAATCAGGGCAATCACTATATCTAGTAGAGCATTCAGAAGGGTCTTTCTGGTTTAAATGTTATTTTTACATCTGTTTTGAGCTGGGTTTACAGGACTTGTTAATAACACATTATAAATAGGGACGAGCTGAGGGTCTTTGAAATGACAGCCTTCATTTTTCCCAGCTTATGATACTTTATTTCTGCTTATATAGTTGGGCTGACACTGGCTGTTAAGGGAAAACTGTGTTTTTAATTTTTGAGGTGACTGGATTAAGTCATATTCAAGAGGGGGATTTCTTTTCATTTTATCCCCTTCCTTATTAAATTAATTTAATGGTGACTGAGATCAGCAGATTGGTCTAGGACAGTCCATAAGACTCTCTAGTTTCAGGGGTTTATCATCAACCCAAGGGGACCCTTGGGAAATAGTTAATAATTGATGTTTTCTTTTCTATTTTCTTTTTTATATATTTGGGCCATTCATCTAAGAGGTATTGCACCTGGGGCTTATTGCTCAGACACTCAGGACTTCTGGAGTGTTCCTGCAAGGGAGAAGGTTTGATATTTCTGGTGGAGGCCAGAACCTTCAACCTTATGCACAGTGGTGTGCTTTTCTTCTCATATAAGCCATACACTACTTGGTAGTGAGACACTGTCTTCAGAAGCCTGCTTTCAGAGTGTGGGCTTCACTGGCAGTGGAATGGTTTCCCTGAACGCAGCTGTACAGGGGGACTAGAAGGGCTCCTGCTAATACCTCCTCATCTCTATTTATGGCTCGCTGTTTGAGCTGTGTTTGTTTCTATGTCCTTAGTTCATTATATACATCCAAGGGCTCTAGTAGGAGGAGAGGTGACTCAGGGATTTGGGAGGGGGGGGTTCTGAGAAGATAATGCCACATACTTTTAAATATGGTATCCCTTATGAGCTGCTCTATCATTGTCAAGGAGATTAACAACGTTGCTAAGACAGCTAGAATTTTGCAAGATTTCAGAAGAGTAAACTGTGACATAGCAAGTATACAAGAAACAAGACTCTCAATGGTGGAACACAATAAGTTACAAAGGTCTTGGTGGGGGGCGGTTTTCTAAGATTCACACCCACAAGCTACAAAATCAGGGGTGGCAATGCTGATAAAAAGGGGGCTTCCTTTCACTGTCTGGAAGGTAGGGTACAGATAGAGGTCTCAGGATGCCTGGTCCTTCTATCGGGGGAATTTTGAGGGTGCCCCCTAGATATAGCTTCAGTCTATGAACCTACACCCCCAACATGGGAATTTTTAAGATACTTATTCCGCTCTATTACATCCCTTCTTGAGGGCCAAATTATCATTGCAGGGGACTGGAACTTTGTGGAGAATCACGTTTTGCATAGGAATCCACCTCTTGAAAAGGGGGAGATGGCTAGTTCCAAATTGTTAAGAAAACTAATCTCAGAGTTTGGTTTAGCAGACCCCTGGCATTTATAAAACCCAGCAAGACTTTACTTTCTGCTCCCCAGCAACCAATTCGTATTCAAGAATTGACAAATTCTACACCCAGAAGGTATGGGCCCACTTTTTTCAAGGGGTACTTACCCAACCAGTGACATTCTCTGACCACTCTATGATTCTGGCTGTGGTCAAATGGGACTTCTTGTGTGGGAGGAGAAATTGGAGATTTGATTCAGGTCTCTTACATGATAAAGCTTTTGTAGATTCCCTTTGGGACAAGATTAAGCATTACATAAATGAGAACCTTGAGATTGACTCCCCTCTCAAATTCATATGGGATGGCTTGACGTCTGTCCTGTGTGGCCAAATGATTGCCCACACATCATACCAAAATAAACAACACCACTTAAAAATCCATAGAATTCCTGAGGAAATTCAGGACTTGGAGATGGAGTATAAGTGGACAAGGGACAAGGCTCTGCTCCCTCAACTCCATAAAGCCAGGGCAGTGTATAATAAGTTTATGCTGCATCGAACAGAGAATGCTCTGAAGTTTACCAGACAAAACTACTGTGAGTGGGGGTAGAGGGTGGGCACACAGCTTACCCTCCACCTGTGGAAGCAAGAGGCTGATAGATATATTCCCAAAATTCATAGAAGGGATGACCCTGGGAAGATGGTTACACATCCCACCCAGATAGCAAATGACTTTCTTGAGTTCTATGCTCAGTTGTATGGCAAAGAGAGAGGTCCAAACCATGTCCAGAGGGTCACCAATTTTTTGGAGAGAGTGGAACTGCCCTCTTTTCATCAGAATAAAGTGATCTGTTGGAGGAGCTAATTACAGAGGGGAGATATGGGCAGTCATTAAACTCTCAACACGGGTAAAGCCCCTGGCCCTGATGGGTTTATGAATGAGTTTCTAAACATTTTGCAGTAGATTTGGCACCTCTGCTGACTAAAGAATGTAATGAAGCCCACAAGGAAGGACCTACCCTAACACCTGCGGAGCTGCTATGATTACGGTACCACCTAAGCCTGGTAAGGACCTCCTGGAATGCTCCAGCTACTGCCTTATCTCCCTCTTAAATCAAGATGCAAAAATGTTTGCTAAAATTATTGGCTTGTGCCTCCAGTAGCTAATTTCTTCTCTGGTGCATCCTGTTCAGATGGGTTTTATTCCTGGGTGCCACATTCAATACAATATTTGCCTCCTTCTGAATACTTTGTCTGCCTCCAAATCTTTTCCACCACACACCTTACATGCAGTGTCCTCCCTTGAAATAGAGGTGTTTGACCACCTGGACTGGTTTTTTTTAGACCATACTGTCAAAAAATGTGGCTTTGGGGATACGTTTAGAAACTGGATAGGGAATCTTTATAGAGAACATTGGGCCCAGGTGAAAGTTGATGGGATTCTTTCAGCCAGATTCAAAATCAAAACGGGGACTAGGCAGGGCTGCCCACTCTCTCCCCTTTTATTTGCTGTTACTATGGTGTCTCTAGCTGCCATCATTCGACAATCAGACACTTACTAGCATATTGGAGTTGCAAGGACAGAGCTTCGAGTATCATTATATGTGGATGTTATCTTACTATATGTTGCAGACCCTGTGTGCTCAGCCCCTTGTCTTGAGTCCATGTTACATGATTTTGGACAGGTGGAGGGATTCTTGATAAATGAAACAAAAACAGAAGTGCTCCCAGTGGGACCAGTTCCCACTGGGACCCTGCCAGTGGTGGGTCAGTTCAGATGGATGAGAGATGGGTTTAAATACTTGGATATTTGGATTCCCCGAGAACTAAGTAAATTATACCATACTAATCATTTTCAATTGTAACAAACTGTCCTAGCAGATTTCACACATTGAAATGAGCTCCTTCTGTCCCTATCAGGATGGATAAAATGCATGTACTGTCCATTTCCTCCTTTTGTTTCTTTCCCTACCCTTAAAACTCCCTGGCTTCTTTAGGAGAGCCCTTAAAACTGCAGTATCTAAATTAAATAAATAAATAAAGTAAATAAATCTGGCACGCCACCTAGGATATGCTGGCAAACATTATTAACCACCAAAATTTGGGAGGGCGGGGCTTGGGCTACCTGACCTATGTAAATATTTTTGGGCAGCCCAAGTACAGGCCTTGTTACCACTAATGGCAAAGGATGAGGTTCCTTTGTGGGTTGAATTAGAGAAGTTTATTTCTTCTATTGCCACAATAGGGGATTTCATTTTTATTGATAAAGCTGGATTGTAACAATTAGTCTTATGCAGCCCTTGGTCAGATGTCTTGAAAGACACCTGGCAAGCACTGTGTTGGAAATATTTGGATTGGAACTGAAATTAAGACCCTGTACACCTATACAGGCTTGTTTAGATTTTACTCCTTTTAGGATGGATACAGGGTTCCGAAGATGGGTTAAACAGGGCCTCTGCCTGGTAGGGCAATTTTTCATTGAAAATACATTCAAATCATATCAATAGCTAGCCCAGGAATTTAGATTACCTTCCCATGATCTATTCAGATTCCTTCAATGTAGGCATTTCTTAACTGAAAAAGACAAGGAATTTCACTTAACAGAAGAAACCAACCCACTCCTAGAGTTCCTTCTGCCTCTGGTCACTCAACAAGAGCAGAGGGGAATGGTCTCAAAAATGATGGCTTTCCTTTCAGATCTGGAGCCAGACCATCTAGATTACCTCAGATGAACATGACACACCAAAGCCAGATTTCAGCTGGGAGAAGAGGAATGGCTTCAGGTCAGGAGAAGCATCAACTCCACCATGGCCTAAAGCTTTTGGAGGGAATTCAGATGGTGGGTGGTGCTGCTGTTTTTCCGCAACCCAGTGATTACTAAACACTATGGGCAATACTTTTCCGAATTGTGCTAGAGGGGATGCAAGGAGAAGGGTACGCATACTCACATTTTCTGGGTATGTCCCAAACTAAAGGTTTATTGGGACTCAGTTAGTTGGACGATTGTGCACATATTTGAAATCCTGCCCCCAACTGAATCACAATGTGGTTTGTTAGGGTTACCACCCCTGGGTATTAAAACAAAGGCCCAAAGATTCCTATACGATATTATGGTAGCAACGGCTCTTAAAGACATCACCCAGAAATGGGTTACACAAGAGTCACCCATGTTAGAGTGCTGGTATACACTGTGCCTCCATATATTGGAGATGGAGAAGCTCACAGCCAAATTAGGGTTGCTCAAAGATAAATTTAAAGCCTGATGGCTAGCCTTCTTTCACTTTCAAGCTGAGAAAGAAAACAGATATTCTGGAAATTTTGGCAGAGCACAGTTAGGCTCAAATATTAGTAGTGCCTGTCCGGAATTAGCCTAACCTGATATTGATCTGCTGGGTCCAGGGGAAAGGGAGTGTTGAGATTGAATTGTGGGCTTAGTAATGGAAGCCTTTTCCTCACCCCTCCTATGCCTTCCCCTTCTATCCACCCCACCAGGAGAATATTAGCAGTGCCTGTCTGTAACTGGACTAACCTGATATCGATCTGTCGTGTCCAGGGGGGAAGGAGTGTTGGGGTGGACTTGCGGGCTTATTAGTGGAAGGCTTTTCCTCACAACTCCTATGTCTCACCCTCCCATTCACCCCCCCCCCCAGGGGAATATGTTTTCCCTTAATCAACTCATGACATATGTTAATTTCCCTTTTTGTATTTAAAACACCCTCTTGTTTTCACCCGGGGATGTATTTGATGTTTTAAGTATTCTTTATGTCTTACTTGTTCTTAGTTTTTGGTTCATTTTCATTTGATATATGTCTGTTTTACTGCCATTTAAGTTGATTTCTGCCTCATGGTAGAACTGTACAGGGGTAAAAGAGAAGAGATTGCCTGGTTGTAAAAACATTCTGGTGAATTATCTGATGGCGGGATATCCAGGTTTCAATTTTATTATTACTACCTACAAATAATTAATTATTGCTTCCTGTACTTAATGGAATATTTTATTTGTGTACCTGTGAGGCCGGACTATGTGATGTTTGTGGATGTATTGTATTGGTGTGTCTATTGAAAAACTTGAATAAATATAATGATTTAAAACAAATAAATAAATAATTGGCAGTTACATGGAACAGTCTTATAGTGGAGGTGGTGGGCTGAAAACAGTGGTGGGCTTCGAGCATGCATGCGCTAGGCACAAAGGAACCTTGGTAGGAAAGCAGGGGGTGCTAGATGGAGAACAGTAAAGGCAGGAGAAAAATGGGCAGACTAGGTGGGTCAAGTGGTCCTTATTTGCCAACAAATTCTGTTTCAATGTTTCTATGGTTCTCTGTCATCCCCTCCTATTTTACCTCTCTTCACTGCCTAACCCTTATATCACCTTCACTTATAAGCTCTTCTCTTCTAATGCTGTTGAGCTGTCAGTATAGATTAGAGGTTAGAATAATGAGCTGTGAACAAGATTGGCACATCCAACAGACTGGGGTTTGACTTCCACAACCTCTGTTTGCATAGTGTGTAACCCTAAGCAAGTCACTTAGCCTCCCTGGTGCTCCCGTGGTTGCCACTGTAAACTGGCCTTGTGTTCAATGGCTTTACCCAGTTACCAAAGAATAAAAAAATGCTCACTCCTTTTTCATCCCTTATTGCAAAACCTCTTCTGGGCAATCCACATTCTCTGTTCACTTACATAATCTTTGGAACATCTTCCACCTCTCTGCTTACCTCACTTTGTATAAGAAGATACACAGTGGTAGCAGAACAATACCAAATAGTCCATGTACAGTAGTTTGCCCAGAGCACCCTATTGAATCCCAGGACCTATTTTCCATACAGGATTCAAGCCCTCACTATTACTACTGCTACCACACTAAACAACCACTAAACCCTTAACCCTTTTCGAGCCATGCTTTAAACCATTAATAGTTTTCCCACTGACCACAACAGCTCACAGACAGTTTCAGTCTCAACCACTCTTTCTGTAAAATGAAACTTCTTCACATCTCTCTCTTGTAGCTTCCCACCAGCTTCCACTCATGCCCTCCTGTTCTTGAGCTGTTACGTATGCTAAATAGTTCCTCACAGTTTACCTTGTTTAGTCCTTTTACGAACAGGATGTTCTCTGTCATATCTCCCCTCTTGTCTGGCCTCTAGCGAGTACATGTTCAGTGCTTTGAGCCAATCCTTGTAAGATATGATCTGCTGGACCTGAATCATTGTGGTCACTGTACAGTGATAGTAATGAAACAGTTGCCTTTTACTGCAGTGTACCTTAAAGTACCTCAAGGTAATTAGATCACATCAACATTGAAGATAATGGAGTTGCTACAGCTTGATTGCCTCATGTGTTTCAGCATTTCAAGGCATTGTGAAACTTTGCGTGCTTACTATTGTACATTACATTGTCGCCATCCTGTCCTTGTCTTTCCATAGGTAAGAACTCCAGAACTGGGCACAGTACTCCAAGTGCAACCTCACCAGTGATCTATAGAAAGGTAGTAATACCTCTTTTCCTTCTGTTGTCAGTATCCCTTCTCATACACCCCAGCATCCTGTTTGCCTTATCGTATCCCATGTTACACTAGTTTGATTATTTTTGTGAATCCCTAAAAATGCCTCCCATGGTAGGTCTATTTTCTGAGCAGCAGTGCCTAGTTTTGCCCCTCCAATCCTGTACTCTGTCCTGGAGTTCTTGTTCCCTAAGTGCATCAAACTGCACTTTTTGACTCTCAATGGCAACTATCAAACCTTAGAAAATAGGCTGAATATTTCCTGGTTTCTGACTGGTTGATACCCACGTCAGGGAGTACATTAAGTATCAACAGAGACAAGGAAATAAAAAGTGGCAGCCCTGCACACCTCATGCCAAACTTGTATCACTGTGCTCATCTCAATTTTAAAATTTACCACTTAGCATTTTTTTCCGAGCTTAGTGAGTGAGGCTTCCCATACTGTCAACTGAGCCAATCAACATGAGTAACACACACACACACACATATAAAAACTGAAGCACTCCATAAAACCGAAAGTACTAGCACACCTAGTAGCCATATATTTTACAGTTGCTTTCTGAGTGCCCCCCCTGCTGCATACACTCCCGCTGCATCCGTCCCCTTGCTCACATGCAAGGTAAACATTCAGTCCTCCAGCAGTGGTGTTTCCCATGTAGGCGACTGCACTCAGCTGCTCTGGGGTGAGTTCCAGTCGATGATGGCGCAGGAGGTCTGTGGGCTAGTCCTTGGACTGAAACCAACATTCTGTGACCTGGATCTGGGCTCGAAGCTGCTACTAGTTGGCTGTTTTGAGGCCCTGGGCCTGGTCTTTACAGGGATAGTTGGGATTTTCTTGTTGGCTGGGCTTTTCCCAGAGTCTCTTAAACAGCCTCTGGTTAATCCACTGCTGAAACAAATCATCATTGGACGCTGATGTCCTGGCAAATTACCGGCTTATCTCAAACCTTCCCTTTTTAGGGAAGGTTCTTCAGAAGGTGGTAGCAGAACATGTAGAGGATTGTGTCATAGAATTACAAGAGAATTGGGTCTGATAACCCCATGGCACAACCCAACATCAGTTGTTTTTTTGAGGGTGGGGAGGGTGGGGTGGGGTGGTAAGGTAACCCTAACATCACATTTCCATATTTTTGTTGCTGTGCTATCAACCCTAACTAATGCATTGACAAAGTTTTTTTGCAATTAATTTCCCTTCTTTTTGAGATGGTGCAATGTAACTGGTAACTGGCATATGTTTGTGGGAGCACGGGCCCTCCAGGACCTGTGCTCCCTTCACATTGTCCATTTTTTGCATAATGGTATGTATCTGTGGGAGAATGAGTTCTCTGATCCCTGTGCTCCTACTTACACATAAGTATGGAGCCATACAGCAGCCCTATAGTACTGAAAAGGAACCCTCATAAAAGTTGGCAATATCTCAGTAACTGTAGCCATTATGGAAAAAATTCCAATGCAGTTGTAATCTTGACTTCAAAATTTCCGCACATACTTAGTCCTACTAAGCTGTGGGTAGCAAAACATCTATATCTGGAATCATTTTCGAGATACAGGTGCCGAAAGGGGCCATGGGCACCGCAATGCTATCCTATGGGAAATTTCTCAACTTTGGAATGCTGTAACTGTGGGCCCGTTGAATGTTTTGGGACCAAACCACAAAAAGGCGCATCTGTGGGATGAGGGCTGGCCGCCCTGCAAATTTCTACCCAGAGGCACAACCCACCTTGGCTCAATGAAGTGACAAGGAAAACAACACATTGGACAATGTTTTGAAGCATTGTTTTCACAGAAACAAAAATGTTTTAGCTAAACCACACCCCTATACCTTATAATGAAATATTTTTGTGCACAAAAAAATGTTTTCACGAAAGATTTCACAGTGAACATATAGATTTTGCCATAGGCTAAAATGAGACATGAAAAACTTCCATAACTTTGGAATGGATTAATATTTTTTCACCAAATATTCAAAAGGCACCACTTTAACCCAGGCCATATACAGTATACACATGCACATTTGAATCCAAATAGTTGCATCTTTCAGTTATTTATTTTTTTATTGAAGAGAAATTGAATTACAATCCGTTGAGTCATAGACTTCTTTGTAAAGGCTCCCCGTCAGAAAACAATGCACATACAAAGCATATACAGTACAATACATATGTAATACAGTACAGGGATATATATAATTGGCAGGTTACATCTTCATGGGTTTTAGAGTAGACCCCGAGTCATTGTTATTTACAAATGGCAGGTTACTGCTTCCGGGGTCTTAGAAATGGACCCTGAGTCATAATTTATATACAGAGAATGAAAAGGAACAGAGCATTAATCAAGAGATTCAGATAACAATATGGTAGGGACAATATATAAAAAATAATTATAGCACAGTATATTAATAAATTGAGATAAAACATTAGCCCATAAGCAACTGAATAAAGGGGGAAGGAGAAGAAGGGCAGGAGAAAAAGGGGGGCGGCAAAATCTGATGAAAAGAGGTGGGGGGGGCACCCAGCAGAGATGGTGATTAGTGGCAATCACAACTACTAATGGATGTTATTGCCTCCTTCAGCCTGATCTTGAAAAGGCCGATACTCAGTAGAGATGATGCTTCTAGTGGGAGTTCATTTATCCACATGAGTGTCCTATGGCAAAAGGTGCATTGGCCAGGGATGTCCTATATCTGGAAACTGACAGCATGGATCTTGAGGAGAGGCAGGTGGCCCTAGTGGGGGGGTGGGGGGTTAGAGTAGGTTACAGAGGTCAGTTGGGGAGAGCCCAAGGAGAATCTTTTTGGCAAATAGGTAGCTGTCGTTAATGGAGTCTCCCATCAAAGTTCAGCCAGTTAGAGATCCGGTAGAGGTCACATGTAAGTGTCATTCTGCCATACCCAGTCACAAGCCAGCATGCTTTGTTTAGAGCAATCTTGACTCTACATAGTGCAGTGTTGCTGGCAGAGCCATATAGTACAATTCCATAGTCTACCAGTGAGAGCACTGAGGAGGCGACTGCCAAATGGAGTGCTTTGGGGGTAGGCAATGCGTGTGCTTATAAAGGAGGCATATTCTGGCATTAATCACCAGACTTGCAGTATGGATGTGGTTACTATAAGTGAGTGCAGAGTCAAGAGTGATGCCCAGATATCTGAGAGAGGTGACTTGATCAAGGCCAGTGTTATGGGTGTTAAGGATAGTCAGGAGATTTGTAGCATGTTTGTTCTGGTGGCTGGCAAAAACCATGACCTTTGTTTTTAGTAATTTATCATCAGCTTATGCTCTGAGATCCAGGCTTCTGACTCAGTAAAGTCTTTTTGGAGTTTGAGCTGGAGGAGATTGGGGTCTAGGCGACTGCAAAAAAGGACAGCGTCATCTGCATACAGCAGTATTTTTCTGGAGCAGGCACTGGGAAATAAGTTTAGGAAGAGACTAAACAATAATGGACCTAATATTGAGCCCTGTGGGACCCCTGAAACTACAGGGAGGCAGGATGAGAGAGAGAGAGGTCCCTATGTGAACTTTCTGGGAATTACCACTGAGGTAGTTTGTAAACCAGGAGGTAGTGTCAGGAGCCAGGCCCATGGAGTGAAGTGTATTAATTAGGAGGGAGTGGTTGGCAGTAACAAAAGCCTTGGTCAGATCTATGTAAACAGATCAAACCAAGTGACCATGATCGAGTGCTTGGTGGAGAAAGCTGGAGTATTCAAGCAAGGCTGTTGTGATACTGTGGTTTTTCCTGAATCTGTGTTGCTCAGGGTAGAGGAGATTATATTTAGCCACATGGTGGATGAACTGATCTGAGACTATTTTTTTCGAGGACCTTGGACAGAGGGGGAAGACTGGAGATAGGGTGATAATTAGACAGAGAAGTACTATCTCCACTCTTATGGATGGGGGTGATGACCGCAAGCTTCCAGAGGTTGGGAAATTGACCCAGACAGAGGAAGATGTTCAAGATTTTTGTGAGGGGGACTAGCACAATGTCAAGTGCAAGAAGGAGGAGAAGCTTTAGGTTCAAGGAGTCACCACTATGTCTTAATTTTCCTAGAAATTTGGTGAGGTATGATCTCACTTTGCTTGTGGTAACTATCTTGAGGTGAAACAGGTGGGCAGCTGAGTTAGCAGGGTAGACTGGGAGGGGAATTATTGGTTGGTCAAAGTATTGGGGGGGAGAACACCACTGAGATCCAAGAAGGATTTGTTGAGGGAGTTAGCAATGAATGTTGGGTCCTGGGCGACATTCCTATTTATGTTAATTTGAGAGGGGGATGCAATATTGCCTTGCCATTCAGCTCTTTGTTGTTGTTCCAGAACTTGCATCCAGATCCCCAGAAAGAGGTTAGTGTTTCCTGGTAATAGGCCGCCTTCACCCTTCAAATTTATCAGGTGCTTTTATTTTGCACTGTCCTGTATAGCTGTCTATCAGAGGGTTTACCAGAGTCAAGGGCCTTATGCCAAATATTATCCCTATGACACACAAGATCTAGGACAACCTGGGTTATCCAGGGGGGATGGGACCTTCGATGAGCTGAGCAGTCTGTTAAACCTGATGAAAACATGCATAAAAGTTGAGGATTTTTCACATTTTTGACACTCTGCAGTTACACAACCATACATCTGACTGAAACAAAACTTTTCAGATCCAGAGACCTATAGTTGGACACTGTGGATTAAAAATTTCAGGAAAATGGGACACACAGTTGCAAAGTTATTGAAGTGCAAACTTTGGGATTTAACATGCAAGTGGCCCGCCAACCCACACAATAGCTGCAGTACCGTGCAGCTTAATATGTATTATTTGCAAAAAACTGTGTTAATGCAACAGTTAGGGTTGTTCCACAGCAACAAAAGTGAGGAAATTCAGCTTTAGGATTTTCAACCCTAACTCCAAATTTTGCCCCACTACCACTACCACCACCACCACAGAAACACACACACCTACACACACACACAGAACACACATACAACTGGGAGGACAGTACAAGGCAAGACAACCAATCACAAACAGACAACATGAGGCCACAGAAATAAGTCACAACTTCTGAAACATACCACCACAGGCATCCATCATCATGTTTCACCAAATGTATCAGTTCTGCTGCCATCCCAGTATCTCAGGTGTGAACACCTACATCCTGTACAAGCATGTGAGATGGTCACTGTATGAACTGTGTATGTCATTGTGGGCAGTGGTTGACATGAACAGACACATGCGTTAACAGATTAGCAACCATGATGCCTACATAGCTATGACTGAATAACATGAGAGCATTTACACCACCCTTTAGTGTGTTATTGACTCTTGTTGCTACCCCAACATAACCAAGACTATTTGGTTCTGTCAGGCTAACGTTAGGATGCATTAACACACAGTAAAGTATGGTGTAAATGCTGTTTCATGTTATCCACTCATAACCACATATTCATCTTCATTGTAAATGTGTTGAAACGCTTGTCTATTCATTTCTACCACTGTCCACAGCACACACGCATACCTCTCAACTGTCCCTGATTTTCAGGGACGTCCCTGATTTTACCTCAAAATTTTACTCTGTCCCTCCTAAAAATCGTGTTTCCATGACCAATCAGTGGGGGTTGTAAGCATAAAATAATGTCAAACATTAAAGTTACAGACTTGTTCTTCCTTAGAAAATACATTTTACACTAAGCCCCTTATTCTGCCAGCTTCCTGAGTGGATATCACCAATTTTGAAGATGTGTCCCTGATTTTGGTCCTTTGTCCCTGATGTTTTTAAGCCTTGTCCCTCATTTATGAGGCAAGAGGTTGAGAGGTATGCACACACGTATTCAATATTCAACTGTTTATGACATCATTGCAGGCCTCTGTTCATAAAACTAAAGTGAAACATATTTGGTTATGGTGATGTAACATCAGGGGGCATTAACACACAGCAAACAGTGCTGAAAATGCTGTCTGATATTATCCGGTCATAACTACATAAGTGGGAGCATGACTCCTAAGACTATTTCGTTATGTGGGGGTAACATCAGGAGACATTAAAACACACTAAATGGTGGTGTAAATGTCTCATGTTATCTGCTCATAACCATATATTCATCTTGGTTGTCAATGTGTGGAAACACTTATCTATTCATGTCCACCGCTGCACACAATAACATATACATATGCCATTTTCAACAGTCTATGACATCACTGCAGGCATCTATTCATAAAACAAAAGTGAAACAGTATCTGGTTATGGTGTGGTAACATCAGGGGGCATTAACACACAGCAAACAGTCCTAAAATTGCTGTCTGACATTATTTGCTCATAACTTCATAAATGGGAGTATGATGCCCAAGACTATTTTGTTATGTTGGGGTAACATCAGGAGGGATCAACATGCACCAAAGAGCAGTGTAAATGCTGTCTCATGTTATCTGCTCATAACCACATACTCATCTTGTTTGCCAATGTGTGGAAACAGTTGTCTGTTCATGTCTACTGCTGCCCACAACAGCATACACATATGCAGTATTCAACTGTTTATGATATCACTGCAGGCCTCTGTTCATAAAACTAAACTGAAACAATATTTGGCTAAGGTGGAGTAACATTAGGGGGCATTAACACACAGTCAATGATGCTGAAAATGCTGTCCGATATTATCCGTTCATAACTACATAAGTGGGAGCATGACGCCCAAGACTATTTTGTTATGTTAGGATAACTTTAGTAGCCATTAACACACACTAAAGGATGGTGTAAATGCTGTGTCATGCTATACGTTCATAACCAGATACTCATCTTGGTGCTTAATCTGACAAAGCAGCTGTGTGTTCATATTTACGACTAGGCACAACACCATACACATATGCAGCACTCAAGTGTTTATCATGTCACTGCATGCATCTGGTCATAACAGTATTTGGTCATAGCAGGGTAACATCAGGAGGCAGTAACACACACTAAAGGGTGGTGTAAGTGCTGTCTCATGTTATCCTGTCATAACTACACAGGCATCTTGGTTGTTAATCTGTTAAAGCATGTGTCTGTTCATATCAACCACTGCCCACAATGGTGTACACAGTTCATGCAGTGACCATCCCACATGCTTGTACAGGATGTGGGTGTACACACCCAAGACACTGGGATGGCCACAGAAGTAATACATTTGGTGAAACATGATGATGGATGCCTGTTGTGATATGTTTCTGAAGTTGTATGTTATTTCTGTTGCCTTATGATGTCTGTTTGAGATTAGTTGTCTTGTCTTGTACCATCCCCCCCAGTTGTATGTGTGTTGCGTGTGTGTGTGTGTGTCTGTCTGTCTGTGTGTGTATGTGTGTGTGTGTAAATATGTGGTGGAGGAGGGGGGCAAAATTCAGAGTTAGGGTTCAAAACCCTAATGACAAATTTCCTTGATTTTGTCAATGTGGAACAACCTTAGCTGTTGCATTAATGCAGTTTTTTGCAAACAATTTCCTTACTTTTTGAGGAAGACTTGGAAAATTGTTATTTTTTTTTATTATTCCACCAGTGTCATCAGCATCTTCATAATAGACAACATATGCAAAATACCTATGCTCCCACACAGCTGGCCAGGTGTACAGGATAAGATAACAGTGCAACTGATACATCATTTGCCTATGCTGAGGAAACATCAAGAGGCATTAACACACATGAAACGGTGGTGGAAATGCTGTCTGATATTACCTGGTCAAAACCACAGAAGTAAGGGGCCACATGCTCCCAACAACGTATGAGTTTGTACAGAAACAGACGTGTCTCTTTGAACCAAGAAACTCCCCCCAGAGCAAACATACTGAAGTGGAAGCATGGGACGCAAAGGGTCTCACACTCCCACATAGCTGGCTAGGTGTACAGAGTAAGATAACAGTGCAACTGATACATCATTTGCTTATGCTGGGAAAACATCAGGAGGCATTATCACACACAAAAGTGGGGTGGAAATGCTGTTTGATATTACCCAGCCATAACCACATAAGTGGATGCCCCATGCTTCAATCAATGTATAAATCTCAACTGAAACAGAAATATATCTCTGGTTTGGGACAGTTTCTCAGTTCAAACACATTTCTGTTTCTGTGAAAATTCATACATTTGAACCCTTGTGCCACTGATTTGACAATATCTCACTAATTATGCAACCCATGAAAAAAAAATCCACTGCAGGTGTAGTCTATAGTTTCCAGTCTCCTTACAGCAGCTTAGATCACCTAAAGATGATCTAAGCTGCCAGTACTGAAAAGTCTGTATCTCCCTTTGTTTCTGAGATATGGAAGCCGAAAAGCACAATGGGCTCCATAATGTTACCCTATGGGGAAAAACCTCAATTTCGTAATGGCATATCTATGGAACCACTTAATTCTCCAGCGCCAAAACAACATAATTCGCACCTGTAGGGCATCCCCTCAATACCCACTAAATTTCAAGTAAAAAGGCCAAACTGTTAATGAGCTATACAATTATAAAATGTTTACACCTTTAAAAATTCTTAGTCCATGAGGTACCAAAATCCTAGGCCGTCAGATCAATCCCCATCCGCAAGACAGCAAAATCCCAGTCTGTCAGTTTAATACTGGCCCATGAGATGGGCTATCTGGTCAGGAAATGACAGATAAGGATTTTGTAGGCTCATGAACGAAGATTTCTTGGGACTACGATTTTGACAGCTCATGGACTGCAATTTTGTCAATGTGTGAACAAGGATTAAAAAAAAATCCTTGTCCATGAGCTGACAAAATCCTTGTCCATCATTTGAATCCTAGTACGTGAGATGGCCCTTCTGGTCGGGAAATGATGGACAAGGATTAGTAGACTCACAAACAAAGATTGTCTCACAGACTAGAATCGTTAGCAAGTCAAGGTCAGAGAATTTTACATTTTGAAAAAACTATTTTTTGACCAAGATGACCCAAACTAAAGGCAAGCTTTGTAAAGAGTGTTACTCTGAACAAAACCCATGGCGCATTTGGCCCAAAAGTCACCCTTGGAGAAATTTACGACACTTTGTTTGGCTAACAAATGGAAAACAAGATGGTGACTCGCGGACAAGGAATTTTTCTGATGGACTAAAATTTCTTTACTATCTTAGCCCACGAGCTGACAAAATCCTTGACCATGAGAAAATTCTTAGTTCACAAAAAAAACATATAAATTTTGGAGTGAACTGAGCATGCTCAGAACTTAAAAAGTAAAAAATTAATCACTTTTGAATGTATTAATATTTTTTTTACCAAACCAATGCTGGATTGTTTCCTGGCCCAAACTCTTTCAATGTTTCAAATGTCAGACCAAAAGACCACATGGTGTGGTCGCAGCACCATGGGCAAAAAACATGTCAAAAGTGGCAAAAAGTGCATTGTTTTGCATTTTGCTGCTCACAAACCAAATGTATGACTGAAATGCAACTTACTAAATCAAGAGATGTACCATACCAGCCTATGCATTCCAAATTCCATGCAAATCCATTGGACGGTTGCAAAGTTATTAATATGCATAAATTGAGGTTTAATAATAAAGTGCCCACTGAACCCTAACTATAGTGGTGCAACCATGCTCCTATAATATAAGTATATGTATATATACAGTATATATATATATATATATATATATAGATAGATAGATACACACACACACACACAAAAGGGGTGGACGCTTCTAGAGTTTGATAAATGCAGCTTTTTCCACTAGAGTGTGATAAATGACAATGACATCACTACTGTGATAATAAATGCCATTTATACACACTGTGCACATGTCACCACTCACTCACTAACTACAGCCTGCATTATAAATTGAACTGCTTCACAAATTTGTTTTCACTGCTACTGGCAAGTAACTCAAGTAACACTGCAAAGCACACTCAGCTGTTTCTTATATTGTTTGTAAAACCCCAAACCCATTACTATGCTACTCTCATTCTCAAAAAAGCCTGCATTCTAAATGACAGTGCTTCAACACACAATTTCTGTTTCTTTCTACTAGTTGTAACTAACTCATTTAGCATTGCAAAATATAATTAGCACTGCAAAATACAATCACCTGTTTCCCATAGAGTGTCTAATACTCCCAGTTCATTCAGAAACACTTACACACACTCAGACCACATACAAACAGTGCTGTCAGTAGAGCCTAGAGGTTAGAGTAACAAGCTTGGTACATCCAGCAGACCAGATCTGGGTTTGGCTGTCACAACCTCCACTTGCATACTGTGTGACTCTGAACAAGTCACTGAACTGCCCGATGCTCCCAGGTCACCCCTGAAAACTTACCTGGTTACCAAAGACTGAAATAAAAAAAAAAAACGGAGCACACAGAAAAAGGACACAACAAAACATAACAAAACTTCTGAAGCTCCTACCCCCATTGTATAAATAGCACACATGATGTGCAGATCATGTGCTGTGGAAAATATTCTCACTACTGTAGATGGAGCTCTGGATACTCTCACTCATGCCTTCAGCTCTCATGGGTATCCAGAGATCACTCTTAAGGAGAGAGAATATTTTCCATATCACACTCCTGCCCATCATGTATCCCATATATATATATATATATTCATAGGGAAAAACTGTATTTAATGCAACAGTTAGGGTTAAAGCAAAAAAGGGAGGAAATGAAATGTTAGGGTTGAGAACCTAGCCCCCCCACACAACTCACACACCCATCCTCCACAGACTAATAAATGCCGGGGTGTACCATGAGGTCATGTGGCCCAACTCTCACCCCATTCCATGTGCAATAGTAAAGGAGAATGGGGAGTTAGGCCTCATGACCCCATGGCACATCCTGGCATCTGTCAGTCTGTGGAGGATGGGTGTGTGGGTTGTGTGGAGGGGGTGTTAGGGGTTCAACCCTAATTTTTCATTTCCTCACTTTTTGTTGCTTTAACCCTAACTGATGCATTAAATGCAGATTTTTTTGGCATGAATTGCCTTATTTTTTTAAAAAGTGTAATATAACTAATAAAAAATATGTATTGGTGGTAGCGCGGGGCACAGGAGTGGGCCTGCGCTACCACTTATGCATAGCTACAGAGCCATACAGCAGCCCTATAAGGCAAGGAACCATTGTAACACTAATTTGCTGATATCTCAGGAACTGTAGCAGGTAGAGAAAAATTCAAGTGTCGTAATCGTGATAGTGAGTACTGTATGTAACAGTCAATGACCAAACCTGTATCTCACATTGTTTACGAGATATGGGCACCGGCATGGCTTCAGTTAACTCCATTTTGGGAGTATTTGACTTCCAAAAATAAGGCAAAAACTTTGAAAATAAAGGGGGAGGAAGTCATTGACTTCCAGATGTAAAGCCAAAAATTAGATAACTTCCAAAATTGCTGACATAGAAGTCAGAAATGATGGATTGTTCTGAAAGAAGTTGTATTTTACCACTAATGTATTATATTAACTTCCAAAAATGTGTCCTTCCTACAAGATTGACTTCCAAAAGTGGGATCCTAGAAGTATTTTAACTTTTAAAAAATTAGGATGACTTCCAGATTTCAACTCCTGGAAGTTTTAGACTTCCACTGAAAATTAATTAACTGAACCACTGGGCACTGGAATGCACTGGACAGGCACTCTTTGAACCCTTATGACACTAATTTGACAATATCTCATTAACTATGCAGCCCCCAAAAAAATTCCACTGCAGGCGTCATCTATGATTTCCAGAATCATTTTAGCAGTTGAAGGTGAACCATGCTGCCAGTAGCAAAAACTGCATATCTTGCTTTGTTTTCTAGATATGGGCACCAAAAGGCATCATGGGAATCACAATGTTATCCTATGGGAAATATCTGGAACTTAAGAATATCTTAACTATGTAACCAATGCAATTTTATACACCAAACCAGCATATGTCACATTGGTGGGAAACCCCCTTTGTACCCTGCAAATTTCAAGGCAAACGTCCTTACCATTTCTTAGCAGTGAACTGGCAAAATTTTATAAATCCTTGTTCAAGAGCTGCCAGAATCCCTGTTCATGAGGAAATCCCTATTCGTGAGCTGACAAGAATCCCCATTCATGAACTGATCCTTATTCATGAGGTAGGAACATCTGGTCTTCCTCTCATAAACAGGGATTCAAAATCCCCATTTGTGAGTTGAACCTCTGTTTGTGAGATAGGGACATCTTGTCTTCATGTCATGAATGGGGATTTTGCTAACTCGCAAACGGGGATCCCTCTTCATGAGACATAGCCTTCTGGTCCTCCTCTCATGAATGGGGATTCAAAATCCCCGTTCATGAGTTGAATCCCCATTTGTGAACTTTCAGAATCCTCGTTAGGACCTTTACTTAATTTGTATAAAAGAAGCTGCCAACTGTATCTGCAGGAGAGCAAGTGACGAGTGAGTGAGCCAATGGCTTCAGAAAGCTAGACGTAAGCCAGAGCGAGTGTTGGTATAGTAACGATCACTCCAGTGTGCATCTAGCTTTCTGAAGCCAGTGACTCGCTTGCCCTCAGCTTGCTCTCCTCTAGCTACAGTCGGTGGCTTTTTTTATAAAAATTTAACAAAAAAAGACAGCATAAAGTACAAACTCTTCTTCCATTTTCAAACTGAGAGGAACTTACTTTAAACCACTGCCAGGATGTCACTTACTGTTCTAGACACCACTCGGTCATGCTACATTTGAGCAATAAAAGTGAAAGTGCTGCATGATGGCTCTGCACACCGTACAGACCTCGGCTTCTTACAGAGAATGCTAAGTCAATTAAACACAAAAAACAATTTTTTTTTTATTTGTTTAACAGAGAGAGGTTCATTTTAAAGGTGTGCCTGCATGTAAATTATTACTATTGCCACCACTCAGTCATTTTAGATTAGAACCATAAAAGTGAAAGAGGTTCTACATTAACAAAATGGCAGGATCCGCTTGATAAGATTTTTCAATTCGCTTTTATTTAACAATGATGGCAGGATCAAGCACATGATTGTTTATACTGTGGAACCGGTATATTTATTAACTTTTGCCTGTGGGTGGTAGCCTGAGTGTGGTGTGTGTGTATATATGTGTGTGTATGTGTGTGTGTGCATGTGTGTGTGTGTGTGTGTGTGTGTGTGTGTGTGTGTGTGTGTGACCTTATCTGTGGAAGCTGTGAAGTGATTACTGTTGGTTAGAAGGTTTGGGGTGTGGAAAGTAGTTCAGGTGTGTGGTCATACTGGGAGGAGTGCAGTCATTGTAGAATAATGCATGGTCATGTGACATGTTTCATCCAGTCAGGAGACTGGATTTTCAGAGATTTTTTTTACCTATTTTAAATATATATATATATATATATATATATGTGTGTAGATAGAGAGAGAGAGGTGTGTGTGTGTGTGTGTGTGTGTGTGTGTGTGTGTTTATCTACAATTCCTGTTCTGTTATTTATGTATTTGTAATACTATTGTAAGGGTGCCCTGAGCCTTTGGGGAAGAGTGTCCCAAACAAATAAAATCTACTACTACTACTACTTCTCCATCTGGGTACTAAATCAACATTTTTAAAAAATAGGAATGAGAAGGTAAAAAGTAAACCCTGGATTTTTAAAAGGAAATAAATAAGTTCCCCTCCACTAGTCACCCACCCACTTTTCCTTTTGCTGCAAGATGCTCAAGTCCCCTTCCTCCAGCAACCTGCCCACTTTTATTCTGCTGCAAGGTGGTAGAGCACCTCCATCTGTGAGCATGTAATCCAAGAAATTACTTCTGGTCTCATCGTCAAGGCAGTGGTACAGTAACAGAGCACACAAGTAAATTTGGTGCACTAAGGTAACTGAAGAGCATGGAGGTCACTAAGCCGGAGTGGGCGCTGAGAACTTATAACATGGCACAGGGATAACATAAGGGAGAAAGTGCTGAAAAAGGACATTGGAAGCAGTAAGCTTCATGCCCTAAATCTTAAAAAAACAGGTAACTAACACTGCAGTGCCTTCTACTGGTAGGCATACCAGAAGAGGGATTACATTACTAAAATCATTCAGTAAAAATTGATTTTTACTAGTTTTTAATCACATTATTTTTTACTTTAGTAAATCCTATAAAAAATGAGACTTGTAGCCTATTTCCTAAGTGCAGTAGTACCCTCCAGGGTGGATGGTGTGAGCTATGCCAGTCCTTGTAAGAGCTATAAGGTCCTCCATCAGTTGCATCAGGTCTCATTATGCCCCTGTGCAGTCCAGTATAGCCCAATACCACCCACTCTGTTGGGTAGTATTGCTTGTTTAGTCCACCTCTCTAGCATGTGTGTATCCTTCTGCATTTCTCAAAGCCTTCCTGTCTACCCTACCATAGAGCTTAGTGTCATCTGCAAAGAGACACATCTTGCCCTAAACTCCTTCTCCTGTGTCACTAATGAAGATATTGAAGTGGTCAAAACCCAGAACTGGTCCTTCCATCACCCCACAAATGACCTACCTCATTTCTGATTTGATTCAAGGGTGTAGACAGGCATACTCACTGTACACATTTGTGTACAGTTTTGTTGAGTGCATGTCACAGACCATATGCCTTTCTGTTAACATTTTCATTCTAATCTGTAGTATTTGGGTTAGTGTAGGTCACTGAGGAGTGTCTCTGTTTAAAATTATGTTGTTTAGGAGACAGATACATTGAGCACATAAGTATTGAGGGGGATTTAGTTTAGGAATAAGTATAGAAAATCTGTTTTGCATTTATTTTGTGTGTTGAGTGTATTTTTTTTTGTTTTTTTCTAAGTTACTGTAAAGATATATGTATTTTTTTTTTTTATTTTGTCTAATGTTAAGTGATGTTGTATTTATTATATTGATATGACTAATTGTATAACTGACCTGAAGAGTAACTGGTTTTGATTCTCTGGACCTCACTGTAAATGAGCCTTGCTCAGTGGAGTAATCCATATTCATTATGTTATGAATAAAAATTTTACCTACCTGCCTACATGTACAACCTCTTTAAAGAGTAGAGGAATCATCTGACAACAATCTGCCTTGTTTGGAAGGGGGTGCCATTTGGAAAGGTTGTGCACATTATTTTAATGGGGGGTGTAACTGTTGGAGATTGTATACAAAATGAAAATTTCTGGATACACCCCTGATTTGACTCAGTAAACCACAACCCTCCTCTGTTTCCCTTCCAGCCAATTACCTATCTACAGTATCTAACTGTGCCTTCGGTGTACCCAGATCCTTCAGCTTCTTCAGTAACCTTTCTGTGAGGCACAGAGTCGAAAGCCTTGCTGTATTAATAAAAGTAGCATCAATACATAGTGTGGCCCTTACCCACTACTTTTGTTACCCAGTCAAAAACAAGTATTAGGTTGGTCTTGTAAGACCTCCCTGCCATAATCCCATATTATTTACTCTATTGGAGTCCACTACTGTCCAGGCAAACAAGAAGATCCTCTTTGACTAGTGTCTCGATCAGTTTACCCAAACAGGAGTAAGACTGATAGGTCTGTCGTTAAACAGTTGATCCAGGCCTCCCCCCCCCAACATTTGGAGTGGGACAATGTAATTTATTTAAGTATTTATTTATTTATTTATTTATTTATTCTTTCATTTGGTAACCGGGTTGGTGCACTGACCCAAGGAACTTTTTCAGGCACGGCTTGGGCCAGAAACTGGCACAAAACACTTGTAACATACAGTTAGAAAACTGCAAGGTACATACAAAGAGCATAACAGAAAATCAGTGAGTCAGGCAAAACAAACAGTGTAGAATATAGAATAGGTAGACAGGACCAAATATAATCAATAGTTGAACACAGTAGGGTATATAACATTCATGTAAACAGGGTAAAGTAGCTATATCATTAAACAAAATAATGAATAAACATCAGCAGAGCCAGTAAATATCAGGAGGTACACAGAGATCAAACAGGAAATATGATTGACATAATTTGGCTGTCTTTCAGGATGAAAACATAGAAACAGAAACTGTTGGCAGATAAGGACTGCCTGGCCCATCTAGTCTGCCCATAAGCCCTAGTACTGGATTACTGCTTCCGATCCACCCATAGCTGTACCTCTATGGCTCCCCTATGCCTGTGCCAGGCATTCTTGAATCCACCCACAGTTCTCTCTCCCACCACCTCCTGAGGCAGACCATTCCATGCATCCACCACCATCTCTGTGAGGAACTTCCTCACATTCCCTCTTAGCCTCCCACCTTCAAATTTCATAGCATGCCCCCTCTTTCCTGTGCTCCTCCTCCTGTAATGGAAAATGTCTTCCCCCTGCACATTGTTTATACCCTTTAGGTACTTGAATGTTTCTGTCATGGCCTCTCTTTCCCTCCTCTCTTCCAGCGAGTACATATTGAGGTCCCTTAATCTCTCTCCTCTTAAGTCTTGTGTTGCAAGCTGTGTACCATCTTAGTCACCCTACTCTGGACTGTCTCCAGCCTGTTAATGTTCTTACAAAGGTGTGGCCTCCAGAACTGCACCCAGTACTCCATGTGAGGCCTGACCATGGTTTTATATAATGGCATCACTACATCCCTCCTTCTGCTGTTGATACCCCATGCCTATTCACCCCAACATACCACTGGCCCTCCCAACTGCCTTAGTACTCTGCTTTGAAATTTTCAGGTCGTCTTAAATAATAATAACCCCTAGGTTCCTTTCCTCCACTAGATCATCTAGAAAGATGATCTGTGATTCAGTGTAACTGGGGGCATTAGTGGGTGGATTAGATGGGGGGGCTATAAGAGGGGTGCAGTAGTGCATGCAGCATGTGGACATGCTAGGATACTAGCTGCCAGTCTTTTGGAACTACTCCAGCCTGAACTGAGCTACTGACTATTCCTACCAAGGCATCAGTTAGTTCTGATGCCAATTCCTTGAGCACTCTCAGATGCATACCATCTGGTCATGGGACCTTAACTATCTTTAGGGCTGCTAGTCCTTTCCAGACCCTTTCACTGATTAATACTTGTTGCCATATTCCCAGTATTCCCATTTACTACTGCCTTAATGCCACTCTGTGGCAGAGGCCCACAGTCTTTTGATGTGAAGAAAGAGTGGAAGTAATCATTAAGGATGGCTGACTTTTTCAAAGAACCATATTAGTTTCTTGTACCTGTTTCTTTTGGTTATCCTTCTCATGCATGACTTTGTTGCCTCAACAGTGGCCCCTTTAATTCCCTCTCCCTGAATCTTTCCTTCACACCTCCAGTGGTGTCCACTCTGACTAACTTGTAATGGACAAGCTCCCTCATTTGATTGAAGTTTGCTTTTCTGAAATCTAGGACTTTGCTGAGGGCTTACTGGTTCCAAGGGCCAGTTCAAACCAAACAGAGTTATGGTTTATGTGCCCTAGTGGATCCTATAACTGCATTCATACTATCACTTCAGAGTTGGTGAACTCCCATTGAGAATGGTATCCTGCTGAATGGGTTCCAGTTGTACCAGCAGGCAGTTCTGCAATGTATCCAGCAGGGCCTAACATGCTGTACCCCTGGCTGCTGAAATGTCCCCATCAATGTCTGGAAGGTTTAGATCACCCTCTGCCACTACCTCCACCTTGGCCACCCCCCTTTCTGTTTCCGCGCTAACTTCCTAACTCTTCCCATTAGCCTGGCAGTCTACAGATGACCTCAATTCATATTTTCCCACCTGAGGCCACTGTGAGCTGAACCCACAGTGATTCTGTTTCACCATTACCTCCAGTAATGTATCCATTCTCCACTACCTCAATGCCCTTGTTAACATATAGATCTACACCTCCTCCCTTACCTTTTCCTCCATCCTGACAATGTGTAACTCTGGACTGTCATGTCTCAGTCATCTCATCATTCTCTTTAGTCCAAGATTTTGTGATGGTTATGAAAGGCAGGCCCTTTTCAACCTTGTTCCTGATCCCCTTTGCATTTTACTGGTCTTTCTCTTGTATTGTTCCCCAAATTCTCTAATTTCCTATTTTACATGTTAATTTTAGGCTTTGTGAGGCCTCCCTCCTTGGTCTCTTCCTTTAATCCAAATCAAACTTCAACCTTACTAGTATTAACTGCATTTATTTTACTACTCTCCAGTTCACTGGTCAACAGCTAGGATCTCCACTCTATCTCTCTGTCTCTCTCTCTCTCTTTTTCTCTCTCTCTCATTTCTAGTCTCCATTGCAGTCAGTTTAAGTGTCTGATGTAGACATCAAACTTCTGACTCTGTGCATTTCCCATCCCATCAGGTGAAGGCTAGCAGTCTAGAAAAACCTCCTGTCCCAGAAACTCCCACAGTCCCCCACAAAGTAGTACCTCTTCTACTGACACCAACACTTCAGTCACTCATTAAATTCCTTGATCACTTTCCCCCTTACTCTATTATTCCCAACCCCTGTACTCCACATGGAAAGGACCTCCGAAAAAAAAAACAGGGCAGCCAACTGTGCCTTTAGTATGCCCCCCTAGCCTCTGAAAGTTCACTTTCTCCACTGGCTAGTTGCCAGACTGTTGGTACCCAAGTGTACCAACATCCCAGAGCCTCTTCCCCCTTCTCCATCATCCTCTCTATTATGTCTATATCCCATGTGATTGATGCATCTGGAAGTCACCTGATCATTCTCCTTCCTTTCCCTTCTGCCTGTTTCCCGTTGTACTCCTCTAATCATTGAGTACACAATCACTGAGACTCTTATTGATGACATTCTCCTACTTCCCCCCAACTGCCACCAAGTCATCCTGTTCATATCCCCGACTGACTCAGAGCCCCCCCATGGAGTCAGGTATCTGAGTTTCCTCCATGTGTGTGAAGCTATTTGCTGTCAGGATAGTATGGGGTAGGTTGACCTCCTTCTAGCTGCTCCTGCCACTCATCCCCCTCCCCATTTCCATATCTTTCCATTGACCTGAGCAACTGGGCATCTGGGGCAGTGTGTGTGTGGGTCCCAGCTGAGCTGCTGCCACAGCTAAGACATTTCATCTTTTGCTGCTACCAGCTGATTATAGCACTCCACAAAGTTTCTTCAGATGGGGTTGTGTCCCCTTCTTCAGAGTGTAATTCTGAAGAAGAGCTCCACACAGTCCCCACAGCTGACTGCCATGCCACTGTACCTCATCTCCATAGTGATCCTATGATAACCCCTATACCTCAAATAATAACTTGCTTTTCTCTAGCTGCCTAGTACCCTTAGACTAGAACCAATTTGGCCTACCCTATATATGGAGTCCTATCAATATTCCAGTCTTACCTGGTAACCTGGCTGTCTTTCCTAGAGTGCTATATTGTATTCATACCTTAGATAGGGACAGTAGTTAGGTAATGATGCTAATTTATCAAACTTACAAACATTCATGCAATATCCCTTTTGCAATACCCAGTTCTCCTACCTTAGTTATGTAGGTAGTGAAGGATTATAATTGTATTCAGCAGTTGAAACACTACAAACTTGCAGCATTCAGTACAGCACTTACTACTTATATGAAATTTCTCACACAGTTGCAAAGTAGCAGTTGCTAATTAGGTGCACCCTAAGTAGGGAGTTGCTGGGGTCCCTTCTACCTTCAGGTCTGCTAGTTATGACACCTGGTGCCTACATGATGCCTTCATAAGCAGAGTGCCCTGTGGACCTGAGGACTCCCTGTGGACAGCTTGCAGCTTGCCAAATTAGACATCCAACTCCTGCTCTGTGTCACTCATGCAATAGCACCAAACACAATGTATTTATTTTTTTTTTGTTTGTTGACCGGGTAAGTGCACTGAACAAATGCTGCCTATTTTCAGACATGAACTGGGGGAAGGGGGATACAGATGCATGCTAACAGATCTTGGACCAGATTAAGCTGTTGGTTGTATTTTTAGTAAATGGGATGCTTAGGTACAGTAGCTTTTAATATGAGGCGTCAGCCCTTACTACTTGCTGTTCCTCCTCTAATTATAAGTAAGATCAGATGACCCAAACCAGACAATTCTCACTCAACCCCCAAACTAGAGGGCACAATTCAGCTGTAGAGATGTGCAAAATGTGGAATTCCACCAGCAGAATTTGTGCAGAATGGGAAGTTTTGTTCCAAAATACTTTTTGGAATATCCTTTAATTTCACAGAATTTTGAAAAACATTTCTATGTAAGCCACAGAATAATGTTACAACCATTACATAATCCATGGAATAATATGTAGTAGTTTGTGAAAAATGAATCTGTGGTTTACATAAACTGCAGAATATGATTCCACATATACCATTCTGCTTTCAGAATTGTACAATGCTACTTCTGATAGTATTCTGCAGAATTAAGCAGAATTGCCAGAATTCTGTGATATTCTGCCAGAAGCAAAATTTGAAAACTCCTCGCAGCTTTGTTCAGCTCTTTAATATAACCCTTGATTGTGAGCTGCTGAGGCTGCTCTGAATTTACCCTAAAGACAATAATTAAGACATTACTTCAACATATTTCCCCACAAAATACCAGTTCTATGTTGTCTCAGAAATAAATGCCTCTTCAATTCCCATCTGTGACCAAAACAGACAGACTTTGCTATTCCTCGGATCTCACATCCACAGTCCTGTGTCTGTCATCTCCCATCCTCCCTTCCTTGTGCCCCTTACATAATCTGATATCAGCCCTGCATTATGCTGCCCTCTGTCTCCTTTAATACAATCTCTGTTTTTCCAGTTTGCTTTCTCCCCCACTCCTCTTGTCTAATCAAGCTATTCCTTCTAGTCATGTTCTAGCACCCTCAAATCTAGTATCAATGTACATTATTGCACCCTGTGTTAGCTGTTTTTTAACCATAATGTATGTATAATTTATGTATTACATACAGTATCATTGATTAGCTTTGCTTAATATTGTTACCTTCATTTGCCTCAGTTTGTCCACAGTTCCTAAGTTTTGCACTGCCTTTAAAATTGTAATTTACTGTCACTCTATGTCAGTCATCTAAATTTGACAGTATCATGTTCATTCTGCTCTGTAACTCCCTCTTCCATCTTGCACCTGAAAATGAGCCTTGATCAATATGCCTTTCTAGGTAATCAGTTTCAAAACAGATAATATAATGAATTAGTGTGGCAAGGGTGCTGATGTTAAAATAGTGTTCAGCATAGGCTGTGTACAAAATCACAAATGGTCATACTTTGACATACTTTTGAAATACAAACAAACCAGTGCATTTTTTTTCTATTAATTTAATAAATAAAAACCTACTAATACAATAATGTAAGTTCACAGTTTTGTGTAAATTAGTTTACCTCACTTAAGTGAGCTATCTTACATGCCTTTGTAACAATATCAATGCAGTATTTGAAAACTTAAACCAGCATGACCTTCTGATACAGCCAAAAAAAAAAAGTAGAGGGAAGAGTCTGCTGCATTTGGTAACAACAACTTTGAATACATTTGCCTCATGCACCAAAGAGTTAATATAAAAATTATTTATTTCATAAATTTTATACATATTCCTGACCACCACTGATTCCAGAGCTAGGTTCCTTCTTTAGATTTGATTGATGGATAAACTAGACATAATCTCAAAAGCATATTTATCTTGCAACAGAATTAAAATTCAAATGCCTAAATTGTCAAACTCTTCCTCATTATATTAAATTAGACAGACTGTGGGGTTTCCCAATATGTATGTAGCAATTTAATCAGGTTAAACATTAATTTCAATAGATATACCAATCATACTTCATTTCAACATTAATCAAGTCTGAGCATCTAAGCTACACAAATAGCCAATAAAACAGAGCATTTGAGATACTATTCTGGGAAACATTTATACTTTATAAAAAAGTTGTATTTCTTTGAAATGTGGCTTTGTTACCAGTGCCATTTTTGGAAAAATCTCTCATTGCTTGTGCACTGAGGTTCTTTGTGATTTTAGCTTGATTTGTAATTATTAATTATTGTACATTTAATTCAGATAATGATATAGAAATACACAGACAAAGAACGTCAGCACACAAGCTCTGAGGCAATGGTTACCCCAAAGGGCACTGGCCGGTAAGCCAAGTTTCGAAGAAATACAAAATCACATATACCCCCATAATGTAAAGCACCATGGTCTGTATATGCAAATTACCACAGAATATTATGCTGCTTCAACTTGAAGCAGAAATGCATGGTACCAAAAAGGTCTCTCACACAGTCTGCAAAGGGTACTAACAGAAGACGGCATACACATGTTTCATCCTACCAGGACTCATCAGTGTGTCTCATCTGTGTGACACCCCAATGAAAAGAACCAGCTACCCTAAGATGGTCTATCTGGGTTATGTTGTGGTTAACCCAGTAAAAACAAAAAACAAGCTGAAAGACAAAGAACCTCAGCTCACAATCACTGAGGCAATGGTTACCCCCAAAGGGTACTGGCTGGGAAGCCAAGTTTCAAAGAAATACAAAATCATACATACCCCCATAAACAGAAGGCACTGCAGAATAATGTCTACTCTCATAAAATAAATTCCCTTATTAAGTATTAAGCTGAACACACCCACAGTGGATAGCCTCAGTGGCCCATAGGAGTCTACTCAATAATTTACTCGTGGCTACTCTTGTTATTCCTGTTCTGTAAACAAGAGAAAAAACAAAATTGTATTCCTTCTAACCCAAATATTAAGTTATGCTATGTAGCACTGAACCAGCATTAGTTAGTCTGTGTATATGTTGAAAATCTCACACAACATGTATTCCGAATTAAAGATTAACATACTCACCTGCAGATTCAGTTGAGTTACTTAATACATGTTGTCACATTTGTTTAAGTGCAATGGATATTTCACAGTTTTTCCACCAAGAATCTTTCTCTGGCAGCTCTACAGTGGTACTGTAGGCAGGCAGGAAATGTCTCTAGAGATATCACAGAAATTTCAAGAAATACAGTGAAGCTAGTGGTGATGATGCAACTCAGTAATGCTACAGTACATTACGAAATGCTTCAATATACTGCGCGGAACATTATATTTTAATGTCAATTATGCCATTTTGCCATGCAGTATTTTGTGACATTTCATTTCACTGCAAGTTACTGCATTGCATATTAATTTATTTGAAACATTTTTTTTTACCTGGTGAGCAACCAAAGTCCAGGAAGGACTCATTTCCACTTGTGTCCCAGATGAGGGGATACATAGCAGGCATCATGGCAATCAAGGTGATCAAACACAGCATTCAAAATATATACAGTAAAATATGTTATCTGTAAATTATAGTGATGGTATACAATAGGGACAAAATATACAGGAATTGTGAAGATCAGAATCAGTGAATGTAATGGTATGGTCCAGTGGCATAAAATGCAGGTGATACCCAAGGAAGAAAAGGAAGAATGACTACCATAAGGGCAATTACTGTATGTCATGTCAGAGGGGCCCTATGACAATCCATAAACCATGTCTTTGCAGATTAGAAGTTAGCAGAGTTGAGAAGGTCATTCTAAATGCTTGTGAGTCTATACTTAATGAAGGATTGGCCTACACTGTGCCTGCAGTGTGGGAGTTGGAACTTATTATCCTGTTCATATCTGAGTAGTAAGTTTGGTTGGAGGTTGGAGTAAATATATCATTTAGATACCCAGGGAGTTTATCATTCCAGTACTTGGTACCAAGTAAGGCAATGTGAAGTGAGTGCCTCACCAAGGGAGTGGTCCAGCCAAACTCAAAATACAGTGTGTACATATATATATATATATATATATATATATATAGTGCAGTGATAAGTCAGAAGGGGACTAGCCAAGGATAACCTCCAAAGGGCATCAAAAAGGGTAGTGAAGTTGGAGAGGACTGAGTCAGAGACAGCAGAAAAACTCATCATCTTACTTTAGTAGAGGGAATAGCATACATTCACCAACATACTTCGTAGTGCTCAGACGAAAGTTGCTGTTTGCTCTATATGGTGTCACACATTTGAACAAGAACTTGGGCACAGTGATATTAATATGGTCAAAGTAATCAAGAATTTGGTAAAGAAACAAGCAAAAATATGTGTAGGAAGCTACTGAGTCAAGAAGGCCAACAATCAAGAGTGCATCCTTAAGAATGATGGGGTAATTGATCAACAATTGTTTGGTTCAACACTAGCTGGTCAGTGAGGAACCAATTTTGGACATTCAGGAAATTAAGCTCTAATGCTTATTCAATGAGAGTGGATGAAGGCCCTGAGGTGAAGACTGTTGTGTCATCTGCATACATACATATAGTTATTACAGGAGGTAAGCGAGCTTAGCAGAGAATTGATGAAGGCAAAAAATTATAGGTGAATCAAAACCTATCCCTGTGGTGACCTCGGGTTAATGGGAGTGGGGGCTAAAGGAGGGGCCTAGTTTGATTGACTCTATCATGTAACATCAAATACCCAGACATGTCAGTGATTTCAACTGTACCAAAACTGTCTCTTCTGCAAAGTGAAAAAAGTAAAAATTGTGTTTAAAAACTAAACAGCACAGACCATGACTTGAAGAATAACAGTATTAGTATTTACTTCAACTTCAGACATATCCTACATTCAGATCTGCTTGCACTTTATCATTTTCAGGCTTCAAATTAGATTAAACATGCATTTGTAATCTATGGCATTTTGGTTTATGACATCTGTGATACCTGATGTGTGTTATTTAAAAACTGCATAGCCCATTAAGCCTCTCCGTAGAAAGACAAAATCTCTGCCTTGTAACAACAAACTGTGTTTGTTTTGGATTACATCATGATGTTATTTTGTTATTTCTTTAAAATTAAGCAGTGCTGCACTTAAATGCAAAATGTGCAGCACACATACCAGGACCTGTAGCAGAGTGCCTGGCAAGGGCAAACAGCCACTCAGTCGGTGGCCTCATTTAAACTGTAGCCAGAATCAGGTGCCTGCTTGGCTGGAGGTCTAATGACATTGCCATGTTCATGAGACTCATGACTGTGCTCATGCTCACCAATCAGAGGCTTCCAGGCTAGTGGTTCCAGTAACTGGCAGCAGTGGAAAATCTCAATTTTAGCTAATGTAATTGAAACAGACCTTGAGTAATTTTATTGAATGGACAAAACAGCAGCACAGTGAAATCATGAGCTTCATATTTGTAAAAATACAGTAAAGATTGTACATGAAACAATAAAAAAAGATGCAACCTGTATTTCTACACCTATCTAAATTTGTGTTTATAGCCCATGTTAGAAACAGCACACAATCCCAACAGTGAAGGGTTGGTGGGAGGATCTTTGCCTGATATGAATATTAGGCTGCACATGTGAAACAATCAAAACCACAGTATGTGGGTAAAAACAAAGGAATAAACCACACTGAAGAGAGGTTACTAGAAAGTGTTATATGTGAACAAATGAAAAAATTTACTGAATAAATATAATTAATATCATTATGGTTACTATGGCTTGGCTGTGCTGGCAATTTACTAAACCATCACATGACTTCAAAGTTCTGAGACAAGCTAAATAAATATTAACACTAATGATACAAGTTTGATTCTACAAAAGAATCAAACACCTCAAAGTTCAGGTGTTCAATTCTTTCAGACTGTGGGGAACTTTTAGAGGAAAGAAGTGGGCTTTTGGTTTGACTGGTTTGCCCTGGTCGAAATGGTGCTGACCAGGTGAACCAGTCAAACTGCAAACTGCAGTTCACACCTGAAACAGTTAACTAGAGCATAGTGTGAGTCACAGCTTCATTGTTTCTCAGCTCAGCCATATCAGCTAGTGAGAACCTCATTCATGAGCTCATCTTCGGGTTGTTGGGTACCTCAGGCAGGGCTGTGATTCACTTCCAGTTGAATTAGCTAGGAAATTCTTAAAAACAAACTAATTCTTCCAGTGCAAGTGTAATGGTCCCTTCCTTCCTCCCTCCTCAATATATGAAACACAGCATGCCCTCTTTTGCCCAGGCAAGCTACTAAATCCTCCTAAGTGTTCACTTGAGGGTGGATGGGGTCCCTCACCCATACCTCCCCAGTCCCCAGAGACTGGGACTCCAGGTCCTCTCCAGGCCCCCCTCTGCCACAATAAGGATTCTCTCTGTCTCTCTAAAGAAGTTTGCACAGTGTTGGGGTACAGTTTCTTCTTAAAGCACTCCAATAGCCTCCACTCCCATGCTGTATCATGGGGGGGGGTAGTACTCTTAGGCAGGGGCCCCTAGTACTCTGCAATACTTTCTCTTGATTTCTGTGGCAGGGCTCCTAGGCTTCTGTGGCAACATTTTCTGATTTCTGCAGTGTGATGTTTTCATTTCTGTGGCAGAACACAGTCCTGCCATTGGCTAAAATATGATGTGATGTCATTGACGACATCACATGCCGAGCACAGCGGAGGGGCTTAAGGGTAAATGAGATATGGAAGTGAGCCAGGCAGTATGAAAAAAATGAAAATTCACAAATAACAGTGAATTCTGTGGCACTATATATATATATTCTTCGGCATGATACAAATTCTGCAGAATATTCCACAAATGCAGAATCACAGAATTCCAGGGGCCTTGCTCTCAGGTAACTGGATTCATCTACCAGAAGTGTGAAAAGTAATGCAGACTCATAACTACATATTATGTAATGTTATACTGTAATGCTAAGGAGGCAGTATAGTGCAGTGGTTTAAGGCTCTAAGCTGCAAACTTGGAGACCTGGGATTGAATCCCACAGTCCCCACTTGCATACTGTGTAACCCTGAGCAAATTGCTTAACTTCCTTGTGCTCCCAGGTCACACCTGTAAACAAGTGTTCAGCTTAGTTTGTTTCTTCTGGTAAAAAACATAAAAATACTGCCTTTATTTTGTACACTGAAGGATATACAGACACTGAGATTTCAAAAACAAATACAGTTACAAAAAAAAAAAAGAAATTTTTCAGGCATGGGGTCATAATGTCACACGGCAGAATGTAGTCTGGCACAATCGCGTTGTGCGATTTCTTGTTATTTATTGTTCTTCGAGCTTTGCCCCATGCACCCTGCTATGAAGGGTTTCTCGCCCAGACCCCCCACTAAAGATTACAACTCTGGGGGGGCAACTCGGAGAAGCCCAAATTATGACCCGGTGCGAAATTTTCATAGGTTCAACCAGCACTAGTCCTGTAACAGCAGGGCTGTAGAATGGTACGTTTCAGAGGAGAAGGAAGAAAAAAACACAGAAAGGCACTGCAGGCTGAGCAGCAGTGTTGCAGGGCAACAGGTCTCTGGAGGAGAATGAGTGTGCTGTGTCTTGGCAGTGGGCAGATTGGGTGTAAGGAGGCAGTCTGCCAGTGCCCAATTGTTGTCTAATCTTAGCAGTGAAGGATCATTTCACCACACCACACCACAGAATCTTACATTTCACCTATGCCTTGTTCTCTTTCGAAAGGCAGGACTTAACCATCTAACCTTCTGGTCTGGAGATGGGGACGCTAACCACTGCCCTATTCTAGCAGCCCTACTGTGGCCTTATAGCTCAGCCCACCTTAAACTGTGAGTGCACCTCCCCAAACTGAGGAGACCTCACTATTCCCAAGCCTCCATTGCAGTCACCTCTTCTACAAATGCTTTCATCCCCTCCCCTAAGCTCCTTAGTCCCCACTACTACTGCTCCACCTCCACCTCTCCTTTTATTTTTTACCTTGTTCATTTACCATTACTACTGCTTCACCTCCACCTCTACTTTTATTACATTCACTTGCCCGCATGCACAAGGAACGTCTTGGGAGAATAGGACAGTTTGGAGGTGTGACTGTCCTGTGCAATCCACTGCTCCATTGAGCAGGCATGGCGGTCCTGCACCAGTGGATGCGGGTGTTGTGTATGACAGCGGTTGTCTTCACTTTAAAGAAAACCACTGCTGTGTGCTGGCGCCTCATGCCCCCCCAAAGCTTTCTTGCCATGCTGGGAGCCCACCCCAGTGTGCAAACCTGTTTTTACGACAGGGTGCCCAATCCCCTGCTGGCTCCATGTCCCCAGACAGTTTTCTGCTGCCACGCTTGGGAGCCTACCCCAGCGTGGCAAATGTCCCTGCGGTCGCTTTTTTTTTAAACCTGTAAATTAAAAACGGTCCCACGGTGCTTCTCCCTGCCCCTCCCACAACCTGCACCCCCACTGTGCACCCTGCCTCCCCACACCCCTCACCCCATACTTACTCCGGGAGCTCGGCGCGATGATCTTCGCTGGACCGGGAACACGTCTGCACTCTTCAAAGCCGACCGCGAACTGAGGAAATGCCGGTAAGTTGTATAATGGGCTAGATGGTTTGTTGCATATCTCAGGCATTTTTTGGAATTTTTGCACCAAATTTTCAACAAGGAGTTTTTGGGACCCCTGCTCATGAATGATGTCACTGTCATGGCGTTATTCGGGCCCAAAGGATGATTTCACAGTCACTGCGTGAAATCACCTTTTGGGCCCAGTTAACAAAATTACACTGCCAGCATTCATAAGGTGGGCTCTCAAAAAGCCTATTTTGAAAATTTGGTGGAAAAATTCCTAAAATGACCGTTTCACGAGTGTGCGTTGTGCATTTCCTATGCAGGCTTGTAAGTTCACGAATTTTCAATATTGTCACTCCAGATTTTCAACATTGCCATTTTACCACACCTTCTTATGAGTAGTACAGCTGTCATTTTTCATATCTCACCCAAACTGTGTTTCTGCCCATGTAGCGCACAATGGCACAGTCGGTGTGCGAAATCAATGTATGGGACACATTAAGAAAATCACTGTGACACTGTTCATTAGCAGAGATCTTAAAATGGCTATGTTGAAAATTTAGTGAAAAAATTCCTAAAAATGACTGTTTCTGAGCATGAATTGTACGGATCTCACCTTGCCTTTCGTAAGTTCGCAATTTTCAATATTTTCACTCCAGATTTTCAACATTGCCATTTTACCACACCTCCTCATAAGCAGTACAGCTGTCATTTTTCACATCCTGCCCAAAACGTGTTTCCGTCCATGTAGCGCACAATGGCGCAGTCGGTGTGCGAACTCAATGTATGGGACACATTAAGAAAATCACAGTGACACTGTTCATGGGCAGAGGTTTTAAAATGGCTGTGTTGAAAATGTGGTGAAAAAATTGCTAAAAATGACTGTTTTACGAGCTTGCGTTGCGCATTTCCTAAGCATGCTCGTAAGTTCGCGAATTTTCAATATTTGCACTCCAATGACTTCCAAATACCGAAACAGCACATAGAAGCAAGCAACATTCGGCATTGACAAATGCTTGTTTATTTTTGCATTCGCTTGCATGCATGTGCAAGGAACGTTTTGGGACAGTATGACTTTTTGAAGGTGTGTGACCCTCCTGTCCAATGCAGTGCTCAGTGTAACGTGTGCAACCCTACTGCACCAATGGATACATGAGCTGTCTATGACAGCAGTTTGGCTGCAGTGGTCTTCAGTTAAAATAAAAGCACCACTGCAATCAGCGGTGGTAACGTGTGTGTATTTAACATATTGACGTCACCCTTTTCCCTCTGGCTGCTAATACAATCCCTCCCACTTCCTCCCTCTGCTGCCGTCTACCCTGCTCCCTTGTTCTTGCCTCCACCAAACACATTGCATGTGCAGACGGAGTGCCCAGTCCCCATTGTCTCCCGGCCCCCCCAACAAACACCCAGGTGGCATGCTAGGAGCCCACCCCTGCATGCCCATTGTCCCTGTAAATGGGAAAACTGTCCGCAACATCTTTTTTTTTAAACCTGTGAAACAGGAAACCATCCTCGCTGTGTCTTGTGCCCCTCCCCAAACCCCACACCCACCCTCTGCATACCCACCTCCCCTCACCCCATACTCCTCCGGTGCCTGGTGCAATGATCTTCAGTGGGTGGGAACACATCTGCACTCTTGAAAGCAGAGCATAAACTGAAGAAATAATGATAAGCTGTATAATGGCATAAATGTTTTGTTTTTTTTTAACTTAGGTGGCTATCTCGGGCATTTTGCAAATTTTGGCACCACATTTTCAAAGGGGTTCTTGGGACCCCACCTTATGAATTCAGTTACTGTCATGTGAGTTATTCGGCCCCCAAAGGCGATTTCATGGTCACTGCACAAAATCACCTTTTGGGATTGATTAACTAAACAACAGTGTCACTGTTTATGAGATGGGCTCCCAAAAGTCTATGTTGCAAATTTGGTGAAAAAATGTCAAAAAATTACTGTGTTACGAGCCTGCTTTGCATAGTTTTCACGCACACTCATAACTTCGAGAATCTGAAATATTTTCACTCCAGATTTTCAACACTGGCATTTTTTCACACCTCCTTATGAACAGTACAGCTGACATTTTTCACATCCTGGCTGAAATGTGTTTTTGCACATCAGCACACAATGGTGTGGTCACAGTGAAAATCAATGCTCAGGACAGATTATGAAAATCACAGTGACACTGTTCATGAGCAGAGGTCCCAAAATGCCTATGTTGAAATTTGGTGACAAAAGTCCACAAAATGACTGTGTCATGGCGTTCATTCTTGCCCAGTTTGATGTCACGCTCGTAACCCGAGAAATTGTTGTATTTTTCATTCCAGATGTTCAACATTGCCATCCCTTCACACCTCCCTATGAATGCTATAGCTGTCATTTTTCACATCCTGCCCGAACTGTGTTTTTGCACATGTGGAGCAGAATGGTGTGGTAGCTGTGGGAAATCAACGTTCAGGACAGATTAACAAAATAACAGTGGTACTGTTAATAAGCAGAGGTCTCAAATGCTTTTATGAGGTGGGGGTAACAAAAAGGCCATGCTGAAAATTTGTAGTGCAAATACCAGCAATCGCACAGGCATTAGGGTAAAGCACCATACGTGCAAAACACCACTGCAAATACCTGCAAGCGAATGTCCAGCATTGACAAATGCTTGTTTTTTAACTTGTTCACTTACCTTTCCACTGATAACTGCTGATCACTAGCACCACTGCCCTGACACCATGTTGCCTACCAAACACCTATTAGATCTTACCATTCTTCTCACACTTTTACTTCCCATCTTACGTAATGTCCCATGCCTCCCTACCCGCAACCTTGTAGCGAGTGCAAAGGAATTAACATCGGGCACTAATCTCCTAAGCACCTCACAACTCTGCCCCCTATTTTTTCAGTAACAACTAGTTGTAGCACTAGCCATACCATTGTTTTACACTGCCCTTTCTTACACCTCCTTACATCTCTCTCCTTAGTATCTTCATATGACAGGCCCTCTTGCCCCAAACTACATTCTCCATGTTGGCTGCAACAGTACCACCTACATAGATTTTTCCTTCTTCTCCTCCTGTCTGAGAATATTCACCCCAACCTTGGCCCAACCCAGCCCATTCCCTACCTCAGTCAGAGTAAAAGTTCACTCAACCTAGCCTCCATGACTATCTGCAGCATCTTGCCTAAGACAGATGATCTTTGGGTCTGGGTTGTGCAGCACAACCCTGATGTGCTAGACATTAATGAAACCTGGTTGTCCCCTAAAATCTCAGACACTGTGATCTTGATAGCAAGTTACACACAGTTTCAATTAGAAAGGATAGGGGGAAAGGTGGGGGATGTGCAGTCTACTTAAAGGATGTGTAAAGTGAGCAAGCCCTACCCAACTCATCAAAGACCACCAAATCACAAATTTTAGCTATTAAGGCCATACTTGGCCACAATGGAAAATCTATAACTACACTTTTTGTTTATATCCCTCCCCAAGAACAAAGGACAGGTTTTGATCTGGTTCTTAGTTATTTAGATGACCTGCCCTCTAACTCCAAAGTTATTATACTAGGTGAGTTTAACACCAACTGGCTGGCCCCAGAAGCTGACCCCTTCAAGGACGCCATTGCAGCTGTTAACCTCACTCAGTTTGTTACCACCCCCACTAGGATCAACTATAGAATGGGGAACAATGCACTTCTTGATCTTATCATCACCTCCCACCCTGACAGGATAACCCACACAGAGGTACTATCAGATTCACTGAGCAACCACTCCCTGGTCATCTGCCACTGGTCAAGCAAAGCCCCTAAGGCTTCTGCCAAGGTACACATGCAACACATGTATAAGAAAGGGTACCTTTGACATCTCCACCACTATCTTGGGCATATGGACCGGTCCCCTTAGGACTCTGCCCATAGTGTGGATGCTGCTCTTGATTACTCTCTCCCCTGCTTTAACAAAGGCTGTTACTTATTCGCTCCACACTGCAAGTATAAGGCAAAGGGAGTAACTAACCCCTAGATCACCACTCAGTTAATCTAAATGATGTGTTACAGGGACAGTCTCTGGCACCTAGCTGCCACCTACAGTAGCTCATGAAACTGGGAGACCTTCTGACATGCAACATTACAAAGCAACACGTAACTCCTGTATTAGGGAGATACGGTGCACCAAAAGGAAATACTTTCAGTGTGAACTCACAGACTCCTGGGGATAAGGGGAAGTGTTTCTGTTAAAGCATTAAAGACCTTATTGGTAAGCCCTCAAAAATGCCTCCAATGTGATTTACGTCAATGGAGCTCTCTCACAGGACCCCCTAATATTTTCTGATATCCTTAATGATGCTTCACTAACCTCTCTGGTATACTCCCCCCTGAGTCCCTAAGACAGCCTGCTAGTCATCCTAGTGCCATAGGCAACCCTCTTCCCTTAAGCCCCCCTCCCTTCTACTTCAAGAAAGTCTCCATGCCAGAGGCAAAAAATACTTACAGAGAGTCTTGGGGAAAAGCTTCAGTAACAACACCATAGACCTTAAAGCCCTGCACCAGACATCATCCTTAAGCCCCTTACCATTCTTCTCAACCTCTCCCTCTCCCAAGAACAATTCTCACAACTCTGGAAGACAGTTCTAGCCATGTCTGTCTATAAAAGTGGCAATAGAGCACAGCCCTCTAACTACCACCCTATCTTCATCCCCCCCCAGGCACTGGAGTGTATCATCACTGACAAGATGACTTAATTCCTTACCAAATACAATATCCAATGCAGGGAGCTGCATGGCTTAAGGAAGGGGTACAGCACAACCACTGTCTTGCTGGAATACACTGAGTTCATGCACTGTGTACTTGACTGAGGCCAACTGGTGGGGTCTATCTACATTGACCTCACCATGAAACATTCTCTCCTATTCCACTCACTCCAGACTATAGGCCTCTCCTCAGTGGTCACTAGGTGGTTCTCCAGCTATCTTAGCGGCAGAATACAGTAAGTCAAAATTAATGACACCCTATCCAGCTCATGCCCTATTAACTCAGGCACCCCCAAGGCTCCATCCTGGGACCTTTATTTTTCAGTGTCTTCCTCAATTCACTCCCTAAAGCCTGCCCTAGTAACATCATTCTGTACGCTAATGATGCTGTTCTTTTTTCCACCCACTTCAACCCCACCCGACTCGCCAAATATCTCCAGATGTGTTTTGCAGGACTTGAACGTTAGTTTGAAGATCATAAGCTACTAATGAACTGTAAAAGAACAAAATTGATGCTTTTATCAGGTCCACATAACCAATACAAATCCTACGCCCTAACCATCCTCAACAACCAAAATCTCTGCCTTGAACAAGTTGGGGAATTTACATATCTAGACATAACCTTAGACAGCTCCCTGTCCTATTCCTCACATATCAACCGTATCTCTCTCTCTTTCTCTCTTGGACACCCTGCACTTGGGGCTCAACCCCCCACCCCGTCTCTCCAGCACCTCTATATGCTAACCCCCTCATGTTGCTGACAACTAACAGGCTGCCTGTTGGGCACAGTTATTTAGTCTGTTTCTGTATGGATCTGACTGTGTTTACTTATTCCAGTTTTAGTTTTCACTGTATTTTTTGCATTCCTTTGTTTAAAAACCAAATGTACCTAAATGTTCTTAATCTAATTCTATTGCCTTGTTTGTCTCAGTCCTCTGTATAATCATCTACTTGTTTTAAATGTACCAATGTGGAACCTAAGTAAAGAGCTCTGAGCTCAAATGGTTAATCCGAGATCAGAAATAAATAAAAAAAAATATATATAAAACTAGTAATGCTAGGATAGGCACCTTGTATAGACATCAGCACTGCCTCACCCCTGTAGCCCTTAGAACTGCTGTCTCAAGCTCTGTTGTTTCTTTCATTGATTATGGTCTGATTACATATGAAGATGCCACTGACTATGCTATGAAAAGAATCAATGTGGATCTCAATGAGGCTTGCAGGCTTGTCTCTGGTGCTTCAAGGTTCACCCATACCTGCGATCTCTTCATGCAAACTCTTTGGTAAAATCTCAAAGGTAGGGTCACCTACCAGACTTGCCTTTTTGCTATAAAAATTAGCCTAGGCCAAACCCCGCCAACCACCCTGCCCCTTCTGCTACTAGCAGCAAACCCCCACTACATGCGTAAATTCACCCTGACAAAATACCTGGTCCCTTTCTGCCGGACCACTCAGGGGCAGCAATCCTTTAAGTTCACAGTCCCTTTCTGTATCAATAATCTCCCCCCTTAGATCAATAGGCACCCTACACTTGGTCCCTTTAAAAGTAGTCTTCATCAGCACCTGAATTCTCTCAATAGTTGTGACTGCTCCCTGAAAGAATCGACCCCTTTGTGCCCTCTTGTAACCCACAGCTTGGCTTCTATTGTCCTAGACTTGAGCCTCTGTCCTGAGCACTCTCCTCCTCCTTTTACCTGACTTCAGCATGCACCCCTTTCAACCCCTGCTCTGTACTGACTACATCATCTTAGACTGCATCAACCCTACTCCGACTCTTCTTCCCCATCTTTACCTCCACTCCAGCCCTTTCCTTTTCCTACTCAACTTCCTCCCCTTTCTAACCCATCCTACTCCCTCTTTTCCTATCTCCCCTCCTCTTTCATCCCTGCCTTACACCTTAGCTCTGCTGCCCACCACCACCTTTCTACTTCTTGCTGTACGTTCCACATATCCTTGACTTCTGCCTTTATTTATTTTCTCTCACTCTCTTTTTCCTTCTTCTACTTGTACCACATATATATTCATGCCTACTCTTAAGTATTTATGTCTTTTATCCATTTGTAAATACCCTCTACATATGTATTCCTAATTATGAACTGAAATAGCTGCTATAATTGCACTTTTAATGTATTGTTTACCTCACGTTATCTTCAATGTTCCTCTATATTACCTGTTTCTGAATTTTACTCCCAATCTCTGTTTGTACTTGATGCAGAACCTTTGTAAAAAAAACTCTGTTTCAAAGGTATTGTAATCCTGGTAATACATAAATTAACCTGCAACCTCTTCGTATGAGAACTCAATCTGAGGAAAGGGAGGATACTACTGCTCTCAGTCTAGCAGAAAGGATAAGATCATGTTTCTGGAATGACACATGCATTTCAAAAATGCATGCAGAAGACAATTACATCATGGCCACTCTCTTGGACACTCGGTTCAAAGACACATTTGAGACATTCTTTAATGCACAAGAATGCGGCAAGGATCAGCAATCCTATAAAGCCTGGTTTATATATCTGGAGCTCAATTTTCAAATCCTGGGGAATGGCACACAGTGCTTGCATCAAACATAAATGATGCAAGTGGCACCTTGCATCAAAAGATGTGGCATCCCCAATTTTTGAATGCAGTCTGCATCCAAGAGTGGAGCTACTGCACCATAGTGGCACTGCACCAACTTTGCAACACATGTCAGGGTGTGCCAGGGCCTTGCCAAGGGCTTGTGCCATCGCAAGGTTGCGATCCCGCTGATTGAGGTTTTGCAAGCCCCACCATAGATGCAAAGAGATCCACTTAGGACCAGCCAGGAGGTGGTCTAAGGGACTTGCACAAGTGCTACACACTGTGGCAATAGGGAGTAGGGTCTGAAACTGGGCAGCTGGGGGCAGAAGGGGATTGGGAGGTTCCATAGGGGGAGTCTGGGAGAAAGATGGGCATAAGAGAAGTGTTGCAGCACCCGGTGAGTTGCATTTTCTTTGTGATATATTTGCTAATGTATGTCAGTTCTACTCTAAATACAGAACCTGATCAGTTCCAACTCATCCAAGGAGGGACAAGTGATACAGTATTTCAAACACTAACACAACAGCACATGTAAATAGAACTCAGAAAACTTCAGAATGTTTATGACATACAGATTGTACCAATAAGCCACTATGTACTTATTATTGGCGATAGAGTTTGCATATCCTCACAGCTGATCAGATGGGACCACCGGGGGGGGGGTAACAGGGACAGAAAGTGACATGGCACCAGACTGCCAGGACTGTGCCCACCTGGTGCCATGTCACTTTCAGTCCCTGTAATCTGGGAATCCCACCATCAACAACGTCTATATTACTTCACTTCTTGAGAACAGTGACCACTAATGTATATACTTCAGTGTAAAAATTAACCTAAAAAATAGTGAAAGAAAACACTGAATATTTCTTCACAATACTGCAGATACCAGGGCTATTAATAACACCACTGATAATCATGACTAGCAAATACTTCTGGAAAATAACATGAAGCCTGCTGGCTTAGGAATAATGCAATAACAGAGGAGTTAACCCACAATGGCTGAATATGAAAATAATACAATTATGACCTGTTCCTATTTACTGCCACCCCCCTTAGTTCTTCTCACACATCCTTTTTATTTTTATTACTTAGCAACTTTTACAGATTCTTTTCTCGGTGCTTTATTGCGCTGTGTTCCTGTCTTCACTTCTGAGCTTCACACTGCCTACCACTCAACCCTTCCTGTAATGTGCTTCAATTATTTTTTACAGGGAGGCAGTATACTGCAGTGGTTTAAGGCACTGAGCTGAAAATCTGGAGACCTGGGTTTGGATCCCACAGCCGCCACTTGCATACTGTGTGATGCTGAGCAAGTCACTTAACTTCCCTGTGCTCCCAGGTTGCACCTGTAAACAAGCTTTCAGATTAATGTGTCTCACCTTGTTAACCAATTGGAAACAAAACCATTGCTCCACAGCATATATAAATACTGCTTATGTTGCTCAGTTTTGTCATTCACCTGAAGATGACAGTTGTATGGCCCCAAAAGCTTGTGTAGAATTATGTCTTTGTACAATACACATGTTGGTCCAATAAAAGATAACAAACCTTCCAGCGTCTCCTAAAGAAAAAGAACAAACTGTATGTAAAACATTTGATGACAAAATGTACAGAATCCTAGGAAGAATTAAAAATGTGCAAAGAGCATATAAAACAGTATAAAAAATAAAAAGGGAATATGGAAATTAAGCTTGTAACTACTGCTAATAAAACAGAAAGCTTTTTTTACAGTCAAATCAAAACCCTAAGGAAAACAGACACAAATTGACTACTATAGTAAAGAAGAAAAAGGTTATTAATGAGCCTCAAGGAATTGGAGATTTCTTTAATACATAGTATTTTTAAGCAATAATGTACAACCAGGGGTTATGTTAATGTTTTAGTTAATCACCCCCTGGGAGTGTAAAGTGAAACAAGGCAAAGCCGAGTGCCACTTGCCACCGGGGGTGATTAACTAGAACATTATCATAACCCCTGGGGGTACATTATTGTGATTATAAAATAAAAAAAACTGTTGAAATATATTTAAAATGTAGCTTTTAAAGTTGTTTTAATTAGCAGTGTGATTTTAACATAAAATAGTTCACCTGCAGTCTTACCGATCATATTAATTTCTTTTGCTGTGTGCTGTTTGATGAAATAAATTACAAAATAGTTGGCTCAAACTACAGGACCATTTCGAATAACAGGTTTGTATACTGGGGATGAAGGCACTCATTGACCTTTTACCTCCTTCCCTCCATCCAAAATCTTCTTACCTCCATTCCATTCAAAATCTCACACTCCCTATAAATAACCATTATGCTACCAGATGCATGAACAGGAATGCACTATCTGTGCCTTTCCATAAAACAAACCAAGCACAATACTCCTTTGCCTTCAGGGCACCATATTGGTTAAATGAGCTGCCTGCCCCCTCTTGCAAATCACAAAACTTGCACCATTCAAGAAAGAACTGAGAAACCTTCTCACACAAAGGTCCAGGTGTGACTGTTACCTCTGACAATACTTTTCTTCCTTCTTGCCCACAGGTTCCTTGTTGGTTTACCTTGCAATTCATAACTGTATGGAAAATCTCTGGTTACTCTTCAAACTGTGCCTTGTACAGAATTACTCTAAAGCTAAGAGTTGTTCTAAGTTATATCCACTGTAAATATCTATGACAAAGCTCCAGTGGAGCTCCGTATTTACCCTGTTTATAATGACTGTTGTATATATCACACTGATGAGGAACCTTTGTAAATGAGCTCCCGAGCTCAAAGTTGTTTATCCAAATGTATAAATAAATAAATAAAAATAAGAAAGTGCCAGAAGTGTTGGCATGGTGACTGTAGAGCACATTCACAACTACAATCCATTACATATTTTTAAATAAATACATTTCCTATTACAGTGGCTAACAAACTTTGCTATAAGTGGAGGATCAAACTTCTTGCTTGTCCCCTTCTAGTCATCTACATTTTTGTTTGCTGGGTACCCTGCTGTGCTGGAGCAGAGTTTATTAATTTATATAAAATTCCTTCTGTGGTCTCTTAATTACCCCTTTTGGAACAGACAAAGTGTGCCTACAAAGCTTGATATGGTTATATAAGTGGGAGGTGATACTTGAGACATGAGAATGCAAAGATACTGTATTTATTTTTTTTTTAAATGATTGCTAATCACAGTTGCTCTGAAATCCCCACTGGAGCGGGATTAGTATTAACACTGATTGCCTGCCATGGCTGTGCTGTCTAACTCGCTGGAGCTGACAAAAATTCTGGCTGTTTCCCAGGAAGTTAGGGCTGGTGAGAGTGAATGGGGAGTCTGGACACAATGTGGTATTACCAGGTATCAGACTAAAAACATCAACAGTCAAGCCAGGATACAAGCAAAACCAACACTGACAGGGCACTTGAAAATGGTGACTTGCAATTCTTTGAAAGGAATTTCAATAAAACAGAAAATTACAACTCCTGTGATGTGACTCTACATACATATTAATAAAAGATTAGTGTAAGGTTGTTAGAATCTTCACAGTCAATCAGAATGATCCCTTTCAAATACCCTTATTATAAATTCTGATAATAGATGCCCATTGATTGTACAAACAGTAACCACAGCAATAAATGCACTATATGTGAGGAGGTCATACTTGGGAAAATAAATTGTCTTAAACAATAAGGTGCTCCAGGGCTAGACAGTATAATGCCTCAGATGCTTAAGACTATGAAAAATAGTATCTTTGGCCCACTGAGGATCTTGTATGAAAAATCCTTAACAATGGTATAGTGGCTCTGGAATGGAAATGTGCAAAAGTCACACCAATCCACAAGAAAGGTAACAAACAGAGTGCTGAAAACTTTAGGCCAATTAGCTTAACATTTGTGCCAAGGAAGATTATGGAATCTATCATCAAAGACAGTGTCATAAATCATATAAAAGACAATAATAAAACTGACATGGAGCAGCACTGCTTCACCACAGGACAATCGTGCATCACACATTTATTATGTTTTTATGAACGAGTTAGGTAGAACTTAGATAGCAGGTGATCAGTGGATGTCATTTTTCTTGACTTCTACAAAGCCTTCACTCTGTGCAACATTGGGCAATAATAGAAAAAAAAATTGTAAAACTCAACATTAACAGCAAGATTGTGGAATGGGTAAAGAAATAGATCACTAAACATACACAGAGGGTGTCAGTATATGGTTATCTCTCTGGGAAGGGAAACGTAAATAGTGGAGTGCCTCAGGGGTGTGTACTGGATCTAGTCACAGTGTATTCCAAATTGTAATATCCAATACACTCAAGTTATCAATTGGACAATCAAGTATGCAGATGATAACAAGCTGGCAGGACCATGTGACAACACTGAACAAATAGATCGTATTCAAAGAGATCTTGACAGTGTCACCAAATGGGCATAGATGTGGGATATGCAATTTAAATTAATCTTGACAAATGTAGTGTACTACATCTTGGCAAAAGTTCCTTCCAACACCAGTAGTTATTATGAAATACTGTTTTAAAACTGTGCAAAAAGGAAAGAGATCTGGGAGTTACTTTAAATGACTCACTGAGATAAGAAGACCACCATACTTCAACAGGATAAGACTAACAAGGTACTGGGAGAACTCAATTGGAAAGCAGAAGTAATCATGCTTTCATATAGGTCATACATGAGGCCCTTCTTGGACTACTGGAGTCAAATCTGTTGCCTCATTAGAAAAAAAGAAATAGTAAGGTTGGAGCAGATAACAAGGAGGGCAACATGATCATAACAGACTTCAAAGAAAAGAAGTACTGAGATAGAGTGAAAAATAAAAATCTGTATTCTCTGGAATAATGTAGGAAAAGATGGTGCATCCTACTGATGCATGAAATAATGCAATACCCATACTTGTTGTAGGACCTAAACATGGAATAAAATATATCAGTTCAGTCAGTAGAGGCCATCAATAACAAATTCAGCCTAGTAAATTCCAGACAAAATACAATGTTTCTTTACATAATGTATGATAAATCTGTGGAAAAGCTTACCTGAACATATTATAATAAGTAGGACAAAGAGTCAATTCAAAAATGGGTTGGACAAGTATATAGCCAGTAGCAGCAATTTGAAATACTATTTCTGATATGCATGAACTACTGTAACTGCACTATGAGCAACCACCTTTTCAGCTCCCTAACACCTTAGTTTAGTGAACCTTCACACAGTGGTAAAAAGTACCATATATTAAAAACCTCCAGTTCACTTTGCCATAGAAAAGCACATTCTCAAAGGGATGGCACAAGTCGCACCAAAGACAACTTGTGCCAAATGCTGATGTGCCAGGGTCCCTGTGCCCGATTCTGTATCGGGCATGGTCCCCATGGCTAAGTCCCACAACTTGTGCCAACCCAAACAGTATGCCAATTGGAGGACATACCTGAATTGGTTGCCACAAGCCAGTGACAGAGCACAGAAGAAGGGCACAAGCACCCCCCCGTCCTGCTCCCCAGTAGTAAGCAAAGTAACAGCCCCGAAGGGCTATGTTCCCCCGTCCCACTCCCTGGCATTAATGATATGAATTAACCCACAGGGCTATGTTCCACCATCCTGCTTCCTGGTTGTAAGTGATGTAAATGCCCCACAAGTCTAACAGAGCCCCCCAGCCCTGATTCCTATCCCGATCCATATCCCATTCCCCACACCCCATACGAGTAGCAAGGCAGTTCTAAAAACAACAAATAAAACACATCCCATAGTGGCAGTGAGCCTTGGTAATTTAGTGGCCACCCACCCGGTGTTGCCAGACCACCCTGCTCCTCCCAACCTTTACACAGCTAGAGACTGGCACAGCCCACCTCTCACCACCATGACCAGCCACCAACTGAGCTCTGTATGAGTGCGTACTAGTGTACATAGTATGCGCTCAGTGAATGAGCATGTACTATTTCCAGTACATGCTCATAGTGGAGCTCAGTCAGCTGCTGGCCATGGTGGTGAGAGGTGGATTGTCCCAGTCTCTAGCTTGGTAAGTGTTGGTGGGAGCAGGGTGGTCTGACTCCACTGAGTGGGGGGGGCACTTGTCTACCAGGACTCACAGGGACTACAGGATGAGTTTTACTTGTTATTTTTAGAACTGCCATGCTACTCCTGCAGGGTGTGAGGTGTTATGGATTGGGATATGATTAGCTGGGGGGGCAATGATAGCTTCACAGGACATGTACATCACTTAAAACCAGGGAGGGACAGGGTGGGGAGAGATTATGGGCATTGTTTGGCTATCATTGGGCATCAGGGCATGGTGGGGGTTTTATATACTGAGGGTTGGGCAGGCAGTACATTGTCACAACCCTCGGTGGACACAAAGTACACTTATACCAGCTAATAGCTGGTGTAAATGTACTTTGAAGGATGTCCTATGGAGGTTGTTGTAGAATCCAAAATTAGGGGATGTGGCAGCTGCCCTTACAGAATAGGGTGCAACTGCTGCCATAAACCCCCTTGCACCATGTTGCAGGGGTTTTATGGTACAAATGGTGGCATAAGCGACAAGTCGCAGACTGCTTTGCAGAATCAAGCTTGTCACAACTCATGGCGAAATGTGTTACTTGTGCCATTTTCATATGCGAAAGTAACTTTGCACCACATGTTACATTTCTAGAATTGGCCCCATCATCTATAAAGTATCTTCATAGGAGTATGCCTTTTTGGAAAAGGTTTATGCAATTGGTTGATAACAAACATATCTGAAAAGTGCTACATGGAAGGTGGCATAACTTGGAACCACTGTGCTGATTGCTGTCCTCTTCATCTGACACAAATATTTTCCCTCAAATGTTAAGTAGTTTTCATTACAGAGTATCTCCACCAGACCAAGATGGAACTTTGAGGGAAGTGTGTTACTGCAAGTCCAGTGGGAAAGAAAGCTCTCCAGGTACTCCAATCCCTCGAAATGGGGAATCAACTTAGAGATCTTTAATGTCCTTAGTAAAAAGAAGACAGTTTGTGAGATCAGTATCCTTTATAGCTTCTAGGATTTGCAAAATGTGTAGATCCCTTGAATACCTCCCTTCTGAACCTGCCAGGTCTTGAAGGGCTCAATCAACATAATGAAGTAATCAATATAAATGGGCAAGAGTTAAACAATGGAGTTTGTCCCGATCACTATGGGACATCCTGAGGGTTTGAATATATTCATGGGGCCAGATTTATAAATTATGCTTAAGTCAATGCAGGGTGTGTCAAACAACCACCTTGCATCACATCTAGGTGCACCAAATACTATGTAGCATATTTTGCAAGAAAAGTGTTCTCTGTGGCAAAGTCCCCCAAACTGATGCAAGAGGTCCATTGTGTAACAAAAAATAACACCAGGGATAAGAATGATGGAAGCTATGTAAAAATGCTGCAACTGAGTCAAAAAAAATTACTCAAGGATGAGACTGACACAGGTTGAGTCAAAAAAAATGGTGCAAGTTGAGTCAAAAAATGACTCAAGAAATGAGAATGACATAAGTTGAGTCAATAAATTGGTGCAACCTGAGTCACAAAAATTATAAGCAATGAGAATGACACAAGCTGAGGCAAAAATGCAGCAGATGAAATGGTCAAGACTAAACACCCAAAACATTCTAAACTAGTCCTGCAGGGGAATATTGACTCTTAATAGTATCAAGTCTGCTCTGTCCCTTAGTTATGGGCCTCATTACATGCTCTAGTGCATGTTAGACCAACTCTGACTGGTCTAACAGTGACAAGTATCTTAGGCACAAGGACAGGACTCACATTCTTAGAAAATCCCAAATAAGGGGATAGTGCATCATTTCAGTGATGCAAGCATCCCTTCAAACATGGCACAGGCAATTTTTCAGTGCAAGCATGGTGCAAGCCAGGCTGGCACATGCAGACTTTGTTTTTGATGCAGGCACCATTTGAAAATCAGAATTGACACAGTTCGGATGCATCCTGCTCCTTGCATCAGTTGTTTTTGACACAAGAACCCTGCATCATTCTCTGGCCTTTGAAAATCTTGCCCTTGGGGTTTTAGATATAATGAAGAATACATGTATGATGGGAAGAGGTTAAATGCGACTTTGTAGGCCAAGATCTAGTACAGTCTGCAGTATTGCAGTAGGTATGGAAAATGAACAGACTTGGTGGGCCAAGCGGTCCTTATCTGCTGTCAAATTCTGTTTCTATATTTCAATTTACTTCCAAGCTATGATCCAACTGTTCTCTTTAGTTTGTTCCAAATACTGAAAGATATATTGGGTCAGATTCATAAAGTCCCCCAAAATCTTGCAGCTGTGAGAAAAAAATAGTGTAAGTGGGTTGCCACTTGCAGAGCTGTTATGTAGTTGCCTAAGATGTTCTTTTTGATTGTTACTATTGTTCTGTATGATGATCTTATCCATCTGTTCTCATTTTTAATAATGTTATTTCTATCTTTTTTCTAATGGATTTAGTGCTTCTATCTCCTCCTTCTTAAGATTTAAGTATTCACTAACATAGAAATATAGATACATAGACTGTGATGGCAGATAAGGACCGCTTGGCCCACCTAGTCTGCCCATTTCCCTACCTGCAGAATAGGTTGCAGATCCTAGTTAACCAACAGCCTATTTCTTCCTACCCCCCACAATAATTGCCTTATGTCTGTCCCATGCATTCTTGAATTCTCCCACAGTTTTAGACCCCACAACCTCCTCAGGAAGGCTGTTCCATGCATCCACTACCCTTTCTGTGAAAACATACTTCCTCACATTGCCCCTGAACCGCCCCCCCTCTATCTTTAAATTGTGTCCCTTTGTTCTTGCACGTCTCTTTTTCTGAAAGATTCTACCCTCTTGGACTTTGTTGATTCCACTGATGTACTTAAAAGTTTTTATCATGTCCCCCCCGCCTTCTTTCCTCAAGGGTATACATATTAAGCTCCTTTAGTCTCCCCTATACTCATGTTTTATTCCCCTGTAGTTACAATCAGTTTGTTTACCCGGAAGCACCAAGTTTGGTTGACAGTAAATCTGTCAACCACCTGCACAACGACTGCACAATACTGACGCAGGTATTGTGCTACCCAAGCCCCCAGTGTCTTCTGCCACTGTAGTGGAATTTTCTGTGTTTTGCCATCGGGGTGTCAGACAAAAAGGGTCCACCCTGTTTACCCTATAACATTATGAAGTTCTTAATATTTGCTGGAATTTTGCCTGGAGTCATAACTCTAGATTTCACATCAATCAAAGTGGTTTTCATGGGCAGAAAGATAGTCTTTAACTTAGAGCTGCCATCTCATGATGTGGCAGGGTACACTCTGAAAAATTAAATATCATTTGTTCTTTATCTTGCTCATTACATCTGCTCTCTGTTTTCTTTTTATAATATGTTGATTATCCAATTTCTAACACATTGTCTCCACTTCTTCCTGGTTGTGTTCCACTGTTGCCCTCCTAAATCCAATGAATTCCTTATATATTGTATTGGTCTTGATCCCATTGATATTTGTATGACCAACCACATTGTCTGCCCCTTCTAGTCATTTCTGATAAAATGGGCTTTGGTGTTCTTCTCTGAGCTGTTGTGTAAACTGTACAACATGCTACCTTTACAGTATCTATATTATAACACCTGGGTTGTCACAGTCTCCTTTTTACATTTTAATGCCAGCTATGACCCTTTACAACACTATAGTTAATGACACTCCTATTGAAATTTCTGAGTTTTTGTTCTTTAATGTGAGATTCATAGTTTTCTAGGGCCCAGATATTCAGAGCAGTTGAGCATGGTGCAACTGAGTTGCGCTGCTGCAAGTGCGGTATTGTGCCAAGGAGCCATATTCAGTGGGAACCAGTGCGAAGCGCAAAATCCATTGCGCCAATGCACAACTATAATGAATGCAGGCACAAGAGCAGGGGGCATTCCCATGAATATCCAGTGCAGTGGCATAGTCAACCATGAATTCATGGTCCAAGTGTGGAGCAATTCGAAGTTGCTCCGAGCAGACTTGTTCCTATAAATACAGGGTGCAAAGACACAGACAGCATTTGCGCCAGGGGTGAGAGTGAGAGGGAGAGACAGAAAGAGACAGACAGAGGCACAGACAGACAGACAAAGGCCACACACAGAGGGGCAGGGACAGAGAGGTGGCCTGGAAGAGGGACAGAGGGGCAGTGAGAGAGAAAGAGAGAGAGAGAGAGAGAGAGAGAGAGACACACACACACATATACCGTGTGTCGGGTTGCCACACAGCCAGCAGCCAACCACCCAGGGGGACAATGGACAGCAAGGGCCATGGACAGTGTGCCATTCATGATGGAGGCCATAATGAGGGGTGTGAGGGGTCAGGAGGAAAAGTGATGTGGCTGAGGAAGGGCTCGTCAGTGGTATGCCTGACATAGGTGGTACCGTGCCTGCATCACCTTTGAGAATTACAGTGACACAAAGATCGTGGGCTGGTACCACCTGAACAGGGTCATTCTAAGGCAGCTCTGTGAGCTGTGCAGTGAAGAGATGCAGGCACCCACCAGATGGAGCCACGCCATGTCCACAGAGATGAAGGTGACTGCCGTTATGTGCTTGCTCACCATGGGCACCTTCCAAAGACCAACAGGGGACACAACAGACATGACCCAGTTGACCACGTCCCACCTCCTCACACAGTTCCTTAATGCACTGCTGCCACATGCTTCAGAATATATCCATTTCCCCAGCATATGGGCAGAGTGTTCAGCAGCCATGCAGGACCTCCACAAGATGGCATGCATGCCTGCCATGATTGGGGCCATTGACTGCACCCATGTGGGCATCTGCATGTGACATGGCCCCAAGGGTGTGGCATACATCAACAGGAAGGGGATCCCAAGTGTCAACTGCAAGGTGGTGTGTGATACCACGGGGTACATCACCAATATCTGTGCCACACACCCTGGGAGTGCACATGATGCATTCATCTGGCACAGCTCTGTGCTGTGCCACCAGTTTGAATGTGGGGACAACCCCACGGGCCACCTAGTGGGTGAGTGTGGCATGGGCAAGGGTCGATGGGCAGAGCATACCTGGTGATAGGGGTGGGCAGGGAGTGAATGGTGGCATGGGCACCAGGGACAGGCAAGGGGTGCAGCACAGAATAGCAGGGGGCTAACCATGTTAATTTTCACACAGGTGACAGTACAAACCCACTGAGGCCCTGGTTGCTCACCGCTATCGGCACTGGTCATCCCCAGCAGAGGACTGGTACAATGAGGCACACACCAGCACACGCAACATCATCGAGTTGGTCCTTGGCATGCTGAAGGCACAGTTCTGTTGCCTAGACAGGTCAGGTAGTGCCCTACAGTACTGTCCTGCACAATATGGCCATTTACCATGGGATAGCTGTTGAGGCTTATGAGGGCGATAATAGTGGGGATGATGGAGGCAATGGGCCGGAGGGTTGTGGACAGCCACCCCCTCGGTGGAAGGACCCCTGGCTGCTCCAGCAGGGGTGACACCACCGGGACACCATCGCACATGAGCACTATTGTGCATACAGGTAGGTGGTGCAGTACACAAGCATGGGCCACACATCCTGGTACAGCACACATGCAGGGGTGTGCATGGCACCAGGCATGCACACACAGAGGTGTGATGAAGGGGTAGGGGAGTCAGTGGCAGACAACCACTCACAGGTACACACACACACACACACACACACACACACACACACACACACACACACACACATATACACACACACACACGCGCACACACACAGGCATTGGTATGTGGCATGGATCAGGCGCATTGCACTGATGCACTGGTGCAACCGGTACTTGACTGCCCTCATCATGCCCATACCACATGGCTAGTGGCTGAGCAAGCACACACATAGGCAGCATGCAGCGTGACACACAGGCATGACACGAGTGGTGGGCACACACACCGCCCATGTGCACACAGAGCAACAGCTGCAGACTGCTGTCAGGGTGGCCCCCAGATCAGGTCCACTGCATGGTACCATGGCCACCATGGCCACAGGGGTGGCCACGCCAGGGCCAATCACCAGCCACAGGCTGCGCATCAGCTGGGGTGTGTCCAACATCTCCCCAGGGGTGGAACTGCAGGACCATGACCATGTCCTCATGGGGGTGTGCTGGCACCCAAACAGGCCAGCCCCAGGCATGCCTGGGATGCCTACATCAGAGCCCAGCATTGACTCTGTTGGGGTCACCTTACACCGAATCCGTGGGGTGGACAGTGCACTGTGGGGGGTCACCTGTTCACGGCCCCACCCTGTGACAGCTAGCATCACAAAGCCATCTGTGATCACACTGGCAATGCAATCCAAGGATGAAGTCATGGCCTCCTGTATGCATTGCATCCCCGCCAGGATCTGTGCAGTGTCCCCTTCCTGCTGCTCAGCCAACTGGGGCACCTCCAAACACAGTGCACGCACCGCAGTGGCAAGCAGTACCTGTTGCTGCACGGATGCCCACAGCAACTGGGTATGCTCAGACAGACAGTCAGCATCCTGGGGCTCCCGGGTGAGATGCCAATCCTCCTGTGGTGACCGGCCATGCTGCACAGCCCCCCTGTCCAGTGAACACTGCACAGTGGGGTCTGCAGGGGGAATGGGCACAGTAGGATCCTGGCAGTGGACCCTGTGTCTGGCTGCTCGGAGGCACCTGCAACTTGCTGCCATCACCAGTCTGGTCACTATATGCCAGCATGCCAGTGTATGCACCCTCCTTGCCACCAGCTGTGCATGTCTGACATACATACCATGCAGTGATGGACTGCCACCTGACTGGAATCCTCCTCCAGGCACACCTTCCACCATGGTGCAGTGCATGGTGGCTGCCACCAACACCTCCTGCTGCATTAGTGTGGGTGCATCTGCAAGCCATCCTCTGGTGGCAGTATGGGATGCCCAGATGGCTGCCACCTTCTCCTTGATCTGCCACTTGTCTGTTCCCACCTTCTTATGGCACTGTTGCACTGACTACTGGTGGCTGCCATGCTGGTTCATGTAGGTTGCCACCTTCTCCCATGCACCAGCCCTGGCCTGTGGTTTGCCCATGGCACCACTCAACAGGGCTCCCTGTCCAGGTAGGCCTCAAACAGGGCATCAGTCTCGGCCTTTATGATGTTCGGTATGCACTTCCATGCAGGCCCCTACTCCTCGCCCTCCTCTTGTGCAGACATATTGCTGCCTGTGAACATGGACAGCACAGTGTGTCAGTGACAGCATCTCCCTGGTCTGTCCCACCCTGCAGTGCTGTCTGCTTCCAGTGAGCTGCAGCGGCATGCACAACTTATCTATCAAGGTTGCAATACCAGTCCATGGCCTGTTCCATTCTGTGGTGCTTATAAGGTGCAACGCATGAAAATGAGGTCGGGCACAACAGTAATAATATGCTAATGCACACACTGCACCATGCATTGGCTAATGAGCTCATTTCAATCAATCAATCAATCAATCAATCAAATCTTTATTTATCCAGGCTATCACCATTGAGCAAGCTCATTTACAAGGTGGACCTGCTGTTTGTCAAGGATAGATATACATACATAGAATATATACAAAATGTAGAAGTAAGAATACAGATTTACATTTGAACGGTACAGTATATACATTCCATTGCACTTGTGGGGAACAGGTAAACAACAACACAAGACATTATTGTGGTATGTACATTCTTTCTTATACATGTATGAAGATGACACTTTATACTGGTCTCAGCCGAAGGAATGCAGATCATAACCATTTCATCCCTCAGTAACTAATTCTAGCTTAGACGGTGGTCACTGGCTTGAAAGGTGGCCATGGCTTAGAAAGGGCCTAAATTCCAACTGAACAGCTATTAAAGTGGCATGTAGGAGTAGGAAAAGAAGGTGCCAAATGTTCCGAGGGCCAAACAAGGCAGCTGGCTACTTAACAGGTTAGGGGGGGATTAGCAGGGTTGGGTTCAAGACTGTGAGAGGTAGATTTAGAGATGAGGCCACTAACAGAGCCACTAGAAGCTATGGTAACATTTACAAATTTCAGTAAATGCTTTGTCATAAAGATGCCTGAACATCGCAATACTGACAGGAGTGCTGAGTTTCAGTGAGCTTTGAATCCTTCTCCATAATGAGGGCAAAGCGTGACTTATGTCTGCCCTACCAAAATGGTTATTAATCCTGGGAATTTTTAAGGAAATTAGTGAGTGGCTTCTTATGCCACAGCTACTAGGTGGACTTAGAGGAAGACAGGCAGCAGTGTAGTCCGGGAGTTTATTAGTGAGAGCTCGAAGTGTCCAAATGGCTGCATTTCTATACCGTCTGAATTGTAGCGAAGGCCACCCTACTGCAGTGTATAGCGCACAGTGGTGCATGGAGGATGGAAGGCCAGTTATAAATCTTAGGGCTCTGTGGTACAATACATCCAATTTAGCAAGTTGCGAGACAGTACATTGGCCATATATAATGTCAGCATAATCAATTAATGATAGGAATGTAGAATGAACAAGCTGTCTTTTTGCAGTCTCAGTAAGGAGATGTTTAATTCTGCAGAAGAGGCCAAGCCTTTGCCTAAGCTTTTTCAGTAATTCTTCAGTATGTTCTTTAAAAGAGAGTTTATTATCAGCCATATACCCAGGTATTTGAATTTCGGCACGAACTCAAGATTTTCACCAAGTAGGGTGGTTATAGGAGGAACAGTGTCAGTGGCTGCGGTGTTGGCCCCAGTGCTAGATGGAGCAAACAGCATTGACTTGTTTTTTTTTGCATTTAGCAAAAGCTTTTTGTCGATGAGCTGGTTTTGCAGTTTATTGAATTCATCTTGTAATGCAGCGATGGGGCTCCAGGGGAGTCTCGACTTAGGTAGAGCACTGTATCATTGGCGAATAAATGGATACTGGCTTCTTCGATTCCTAAGTTCAGGTTGTTAATATAGATGTTGAACAGTAGTGGACCCAGTATGGAACTCTGTGGGACTCCTCTCTTTATTGATTTGAGTGGTGAAAGCTCTCCTTCAGCCTTTATTTGTTGCTGTCTGTCTGTGAGGTAGTTCTGGAACCAGTCCAGTGTGATTGAGTCCATGCCTAAATTATTTAGCGTGGAGAGAAGTAGACAATGGTCGATGGTTCAAAAGCCTTGCTAAGATCTAAAAACACCACACAAACAAATTTTTTCTTGTCCAGGTCCCGTTGCCAGTCATCAGTGACTTTGGCCAATGCAGTAATAGTGCTGTGTTTGGTTCTAAATCCAGACTGCATGGGGTTAAGAAATTCTGAGTTGTCCAGGAAGGATCTCAACTGTGTATCCACGATTTTTTCCAACATTTTCGAAAGTATAGGTAGTAGGGAGATAGGCCTATAGTTGTTCAGATCACTTGGGTCCCCTGCTTTGTATAGTGGAATAACATGAGCAGTTTTCCATTCTGCAGGAAGAGAGCCTTGGATTACAGACAGGTTAAATAAGTGCATTATTGGTGCTGCTAGTATGTGATAAGCTATTTTCAGAAAGTATGGGTCAAGCGAGTCAGCTCCTGCGCTCTTTCTAATGTCTAACTGTAGCAGAAGGTCTTCAACTTCTTTCAAGGTGATTATTGAAAAGGCTAAGGTCCTGCCTTCGTTGTTTATTTCTAGGGACTGTGCTTTGATCTGTGACCGAAGACTACTTACTGGTGCTTTATCGAAAGCCAAGCCAGCGGTAGCAAAGTGATTATTGAAGGCTTGAAGAATCTCAGATTTATCAGTGACAGAGACATTGTCGATGGTAATTTTAGATGGGAGCACACTACCTGGTGAGTGGCCTGACACTTCCTTAATAGTGGACCAGAACTTGGTAGGATTATTAGATGCAGAGAGCAATTCTGATTGATAAAAAGTAGCCTTTGCCTCCCTGGTCATTTTGTGCAGGCATTTCTGGCTGATCTGAAAAGACACCAGTCAGATTCTGTATGTGACTTCCGGGCCTTTTTCCACAGTAGATCTCTTTTTAGTAAGGCTTTCTTCAAGTCTGGTGAAAACCAGCGGCAGGTCCTGGTTTTTATTCTAGCTTTGATTATAGGGGCATGGAAATTCAGGGCACCAGTTATGATTTCGTACAGGACATCATAGGCATCACTTACCGATTTAGCTAGGTAAAAACTCTGCCATTGCATCGAGTTTTTTAGGTAATTGAAAAAGGCCAGAGGGTCAAAGTTACGTCTGGATCTTTTGGTGGAGAACTTTGATGTAGATAGTGGATTTGGGATGGTTCTAATGCCAGCTATGAGGCAGTGGTCACTAATATCAGCTGGAAGGATACCGGCATGTGAGAAATGGTGAGGTTCATTGACAAGTAACACATCCAGAAGGCTGCTTCTCATTGGATTCTTGTTGATGCGCGTAGGTTCAGATATTAGTTGAGAGAATCCATGTGAATCACAGAAATGTTTCAGGGGTAATGACCCGCTAGTTAACCAGTCATAGTTTAGATCACCTAGTAAAATTGTCTCCATAGAGGAAGCGTCCATTTGTCCAGACAGGTGAGTCAGGAGCTGAGATCCTGCTGCAGGTGGTCTATAGCAGCCTATCACATGAAAGGCCCCAGAGTGAGGTGGCTCGACTTTAAGAGACAGGCATTCGAAACCTCCGGCAATGGAGGTAGCATCTAATACAGATACTGTGAATACGTTTTTAACATAAATGGCTATCCCCCCCCCAGTCCTTCTATCTGCTCTGAAGACAAGGTAATTCGGGATATTGACCCCACTGTCCAGTGTGGATGCTCAGAGCCAAGATTCCATATCACCAGGATGTCTGGTGCAGTGTGGATAATCCAGGCCTGAACAGACTCCAGCTTTTTTAACAGGCTGCAGACATTGGCATGTAGGAAACTGAACCCTTTTAGATGATTAATTTCGGATGGTGATGAGAGCAACCATGGGGGACCAGGATTAAGTTCAATGTCTCCTGAGCACAGTAGCAGGAGGAGGAGAATTCTTCTCAGGTTGTGAAATAAATTTTTAAAGGCACGAGACTTTCTGTATTTGTGACAGACGTGGGCACATGGGTCCATAGATCGGGTCATCCTCTTGTTTTGCCCTGTAGATATATAACTTAAGAACCAGGTAGGGTAGTAGCGGCCTGTGCAGTGTTTGATTGCCTGGGGTTTGAGGACGTACTTAGAAGAGCTGGTTACTGTGCCACTATCGGAGGATTCAACAAGCTTCAGTTGAATTAGGGGCAGACAAGAGCAGTATACTAAATAGCTATTATTAATATATGGGTATACTGTCAGCTTGGGACATGTCTCTATAGGAACATCATAGCTGTCATAAGGGCCAGCCATACTACATAGCAGAAAGATGATGGCTATTAGACAAAGCTACTTGAGGCCTCCCATGTTTGATTTTACACAAGGGCAGTTGTTTTATATATATATATATATATATATATATATATATATATATATATATAAATATCATACATGCTACCACAATGCAAAGCATCATGGGCTGCATATAAATCACCACAGAATGTTATGTGGTCCACTTTAGAATTGCATGGTGCCGGCACCATGCAATTCTGCTTAAAGTTGGACCAGCATAACATTCTGTGGTGATTTGCATATGCAGCCCATGATGCTTTGCATTGTGGTAGCATGTGTGATTTTGTATTTTCTTGAAACTTGGCTTCCCAGCCAAATGCCCTTTGGGGTAACCCTTGCCTCAGTGTTTACGCACAGAGGTTCTTTGTCTCTATATATATAGATGTTACCTCAACAGGGTCTTATTGGACATTACTCAGTGTAAATAGTAGATTGTAGTTTTAGTGTAGACACATCTCATGGCCTCAATTGGTTAAGTTTGGATCTAACTGAAAGGCAATGAGTAATGCGAACGATGAGAGCACCTCTAGTAAGCAGGAGAAATATTTTTTTTACTAAGGTAGTGACTATGCCTAATTATAATGGGCCGGGCTAATGAAAGCGAGGGAAACTGTGGGCGGAGCAATTGGGCTATAAAACAACGCTCGGGAAGGGGGATGGGCGGGTGGCAAAAATTGCGGCTTTGCCGTACCTGCCTAGCTGGAGGGATCCGGGGCGGTGGTCTCGAGCGGCGGCTTCAGAGGTGCCGTCCACCCGGTGGCCACTCGTCCTGTGGCCGACGAGTCCAAGAGTCCCTAAGGAGACAGAAGGAGGGACTATTAATAGCAGTCCCAGTCGGCAGAGGGTGGGCAGACCAGAGGTGTTGCAGAGCATGAATTTGCAGGACAAAGGAGGTGATTTCCTGGGCACCCCTGTGTCTCGCTTGTCTGCTCAAGATCCAAAAAAAGGGCTGTAATGGCTATGACCTGCTCCCTCCCCTAACACCTGCAGCAATAATATTCAAACAGTCTAGGCTAGTACAGACAATCAGGCATTAAAACACATTAATATAAAGAAGAATACAGCTCCTATTTGCAAAAATTGGTATCTAAAAGCAGTTTTAGAAGTTGAGCCAATCAGAAGCCGCCAAGGAATGGCGCTCGTGCTCTGATAGGCTGCGGCTTTGCCGTACCTGCCTAGCTGGAGGGATCCGGGGCGGTGGTCTCGAGCGGTGGCTTCAGAGGCGCCGTCCACCCAGTGGCCGCTCGTCCTGGCGCCGACGAGTCCAAGAGTCCCTGCCTAGCTGGAGGGATCCGGGGTGGTGGTCTCGAGCGGCGGCTTCAGAGGCGCTGTCCGCCCAGTGGCCGCTCGTCCCTCGTTTGCATGTGGTGTCTGAATATCGCAATATTGCACTGTGCACAATGGGATTGCACCAGAAAAAGTCACAGCGGTGCAATGTGTATGCATGTGCTGTGCACAGGCCTGCAGTGTGCATGCGTGTCATGGTATCATGGCGTCAATTGCACACTGTGCATGGACAGCGCTATGCAATGGCATTGCACATGTTGTGCATGACCTACCACGCACATGGTCATGCACAGGGGGGCCATGCCCTATCACGCATGTGCACAATGGTGGGCGACCCCTGACCCCTGGGTCAGACCTTTGACCCTGTGACCCCATTTAGCCATGCCCATTCCGCACATCTCTGGCACTGCAAGTTGGTGGGCACTGCGTATGCTCCCATGCTTCATGCATCAGGCACATGTCATGGACATGTACACCTCCTCCTGCCTTTTTCGCCACTGATATCGCATTTGCAAACATGGCACAGAGACGAGTCTGATGTGCCCCCAATTGGACACAAGTTGAACTGGCAAACCTCATGGCCTGTGCTGAGCCCCATGCCCCCAACTCTTTGGGCAGGTGCCCTTGCAGCAGGCCGGGGGCACTGTATGGCAAGGGATTGCTGCAAGCCTGGCACACAAGATAGGGGTGTCCCTTATGGGTGAGCAATTCCGCCACCAATATGTGGCAGGACCCAGAGCTCCTGAGGAGGCTTCAGGCATGTACCAGTTGTAGAGCTGTGCCACAGCCAGGTAAGTCATCCCATGTCGCATGTCTGCCCTGGTGCTGTACTGTGGTGTTGGCTTGGCTGCCTGGCAGGTCCTGCAGAGGGGTACACTGTCATCATGCACATTGTGTGGTGTTGGCATTGCCAGCTTCTGCTTGCATTATGATGCAGCTGTGCAGGCATGCAGGATGTGTTGGGTAGGGGCACACCCTGTGCACAGTGGTGGTTGGAGCAGCTGCTCTGGTCAGTTCCTGATGTGCACCTGTCATCTTTCTATTCCCAGGACTGGAGAACTGGTGGAGGGCCCAGGCTGCAGCAGCGCAGTGGGCCGCAGTGTGTCATCATGGAGTAGGACCGGCATCAGCAGGGCCACAGAGGCAGGTATGCACTGTCATGGTCTGTTGTACTGTACATTGGGGGTGGCAGCGGGAGTAGGTGCAGGCATGGCCACTTGTGCTATGTGCAGTGGCAGCTGTGTGTGTCACTTTGTGCATTGTACATACCACTGTAGCGTATCCATTGGACACATGTGCCAGCTGTTGGTAGGGTGGACATGTGCCTGTCTGCCACTGTTGTTGCTGTGGTGCTGCCGGGACACTGCATGTGACTGTCATTGTGCAGTCGGGTGGCCATAGTGCAGCAGGGACCACCTCTGTGCAATGTCATGGTGTGCCAAGTTGCTGACTGACATTGGCCTACCCCCCCGTGGGTGGCCGTTATGGGCCCTCCAGGGGTGTGTGTTCCCACTGACCAGTGCACACTGTGGGTGGCTATGGTTCCTTGGGACATTACACTGATCACCTGTCCTGTCCCTTGTTCTAGGTGTCCGGCAGTGAAGACTGTCAAGGTCAATGATCTCCAGACTGGTGCGCGAGACACTCCTTGTGGCCTTGACAACGCTGGAGGTGGTGGTTCAGATCTGCAGGATGCAGTTGGCTGAGTAGCATTTGAATGCCAGGGCAGCCAGAAGAGGCCACTGTTAGGTTGGCCCCTGTTTTCCCATTTCTCCTTCTGTTCCTTCCCCTACAGTCCCCCCTCCCACTGTACAGTCCCTGTTCCCTGTCCCCTTCTATTGCTATACCTTCCCTGTCCCAGACCCTGGTTATTGTAAATAGTTTGACATAATATATCTTTTTCTGACTTACCTGCCTGAGTCTGTGTCTGCTTTGCAGGTGGCATGATGAGGCATGCTGAAGTGGCCCAGTGTCTGTCCGTGTGGTGTGCATGTGAAGGGGTGCATGTTGTGTTTCTGTGGTTCACTGCTGTGTGCTGTGGCATGTCCCACTGTGGTGGTGTCCATCCCCTGGGTTGGTGGCTGTGCCTCGGGGTGCCCATGGGCCAGCTGTCAGTGCAGTGTGGTGGGTGTGTGTGTGGTGGTGGTGGCACGCAGCCATGGTCATTGGTCAGGTACTGTCTGCATGCTGTGTTGAGGCCCCTACTTGGCATTGTGAGGCCTGGTCTTGTGGTCTGCCATGCTACCTGCCACCAGGCACACTCAGTGCCTACTGTGTGGGCTTCTTGTGTGGCATGTGTGTGCTTGGCTGCATGATCCTGGGTGTGACCTGCTATGGTATGGGGGCACGGCCAGTGACGTATGTGGGGGCTCCCTTGGTGGCCTTTCCTTGGCACCTCCTGTTGCCTGCTATCTGTGCCACTGTTGTGTTCTGGCGTCAGGTGTCTGGGTTCCTGTGTGTGCCCTGCTGTGCCATGCTGGTGGAGGCCTCCTGTGGCCTGTCACTGTGCTTCCATGTCTCTGTCCCTGAGTCTGTTCTCTGTGCTATGCCCCCCTCTGTTGCTCTGCTGCTCTGCTCCCACAGTTGTGCTGGAGCATCTCTTTTTGCACCATGGCTCAATTTTGTTAGTGCCATGGTGCAACTCTGCCATATTCAGATGGGTTGCACTGGCGTAGTTTGGCCTGCTCAACCTCTGAACATGGCTCCTGTAGCACCATGGCACATAGGATTTGCACTGCACCAGACTTGCACTGGGCTTTGGTGCATTTCTGAATATCTTTGCCTAGGTGTTTTAATCTGCCTTCTAAGTGTAACCATCACTCCCGCTACTTTGCACAATAAGCTACCCCTTGGTACCATTGACTAGGCACCCAAAATACTTTGGAAACAATTTTGGTACTATCCCTAGCTCTGGTAATGTATACCAGGCTCATTATTTCTTGAGGTGAGAAAGGGGTAGGGTGTATAAAAGCAAAACTACAAATGTGACCATATAACCTAGGTCCTGAGGAGAGAACCTTTTGCTAGGGCTATGCTAAATCTGTACTTTTGAAGGGGTACCCAGTAATTCCACACAGGAAGCAGTAACAAAAATGTCCAGACCAGGTTGGGGTTCTAGAGTCTGGCTTTAGTCCAAAGATGGTACACTAAAGCAAAGGTGGACCCCCAAGGGTTTACACTTCGTGGCACATGGCAATGCAGAACAACAACATCTCTAGTGGCCAGAAACTCTAATCATCCCATATTGCATAGGACCTTGGACTCTCTTCAGCGGCAAAGCCTCAACTGAAACACACATTTCTTCTAGTGGCACTTGCCACAATGGCGCACACAATTTCTTCTAGCTGGCACTGGTCACAACTTAGAACATTTCCCATATGGCATAGTATTTAAAAATTTGGCAATGTGGCACCTGGCCATGACAGGTCACACTGGTGCTCAAAATTAGCACAACCCACACCAGTGGATAAACTTTCTCTTCAGGCATTGGCCCCCATGTCCTGAATAAGCAGGCACCCTTACAGAACCTGTAGTGCCAAATTGATCACTCCAGATTAGGGGTTGCCCACCTTTTACTTTAATGTCTTACCCAGGCATTCTTTCAGAGTTACACCTCAAACTTTAAGCAAAACTATAGAACTTTGCATCTTGGAATGACTTTCACATTCAGCATTTGAAACACACTACTTCTGAGTGTAAACTAAAGTCCTGAACAATGTGCCGAGTCTCACTAGGGACTCCACAATTGTCAGACACCTTAGGAAAGAATGAGAACAGTCTCAAACTGAACAGAACTTGATGCATATTTCTCTTTGTCAGAGTACACATCCAAAAGAAAACACAGGTACCTTCCTCCTGTGAACACAAAGTCAGATAATTCACAGTTGTACACAAACAGGCAGCTTCAATGTCCTGGATCAATTCATGGGATTGCACCTTAGATCCATTCTGTAGTCCTCATCTCACAGGGGATGAGACAAATCAAGAACTCCTGCTAGATGGTTTCCACCACTTCTACTGGCAGTTAAATGGTTCTCAGCACTAGTGTAAGAAAAATAGGCTCTCCTCAGAATCACAATGCAGTGCCTCACTCTTCCAACTACTCACACTGAACTCCACTCACAGACTCAGAACTCTCTGACAGACTAACTGAAAATTCTAAAGCTCCCCACTCACAGCTAGCTACCGTAGCATTTGCTGCTGCAAGAGTTCTAAATGACATCACCTCTCTCCTCTCAGCTAAGACCAAGTAAACAGATTGGGAGCAGGTGAAAAATCATTTAACCAGTTATTCACCAGCTGCCTTCCCTACCTAGCAATGACACTGATGGGATTCTAGTAACCCCAGGGGACCAGGGGGCCGGGGTTACATATAAAAATTTTGTATGCATTATTATCAGTGTTTTTCTTAAGATCTTCCTCATGCTGATTAATTTCCTTTTCTAGTTTGTTTTGCTCATCTACTAAAGCATCTACCAGTGTTCAGTAAGCGTGAATTCTACTGAGTACTTGTTTTTGACTGTGTCACACCTTTTTTTTTTATCATGGGCAGTAAAATCTAAGTTTTGTTCAGTAGGGACTCTCAGGTGATGTGGAATCCTTTTCTCTATAATGCATTCTGATAAGGTTATCACAACCAATTCTACTCTATACTCTGTTGACTTCAGTTGCTCAATTTTCAGGAAAAGACCCTTTGTATTAGAAGTATTAAGTTCTCCAAATCCATAAATTCTGTTGCTCTACCCCTCAACAGGGCAACAATCTGGGTGCAAACACAGTTGTATCATGCAGACTGATGGGTCTAATACTCAGACAGGGTGACAGGCAGATATGCATAGCATTCCTATTGGTGTCTATTTATATTAATTAAAATGAACATCAAGGAGGTTTACCTTCAGTCTAGGTGGTATGTACCTCAGTTTATTCCTTATCTGCTGTTACACTTTTAAAGAATTAAGTGGAAAATCAAATCAAAGATAGAGTCTTCATCAATGAGCCTCTCACTGGGTAGCCCATGACATTAATGTTTCAGCACAGACATGCATTTCTCAGAGTAGGGAGAGCTCTTCTCTAAATCGTAGTCTGCTTTTCAGAATTCTACAGAATTTAAAAGGGTATTGTGAAATGCATTTCAGAAGTTGATTTGCCTTTCCACAGGAATTCTGCTGACAGAATTCTGCATTCTGCACAGATTTATTTCTCAGAGATCAAGAAAGATAAAACAAATACTCAGCAAACATTAAATAATCTCAAAAACCTCTTTTTTACAGACAAAAAGGCTAGATGTCTACAACTAAAGGCAATGTGTTCCAGTGAATCAGCACTGGCTTGGAAACTGGGAGATTGCAGGTTCAAACCACACTAGAGTTGAATAATAACTGTATGTGGCCCTTAGCAAGTCACATACTGTAAGTTGCAAAAAAAAAAAAGTCTAAAGTTTCATTTACACTGCCTGCAGGACAGTGTCACAGTCTCCTTCACAACACTGTGTGCCAACCGCTGTGTTCCTGATAACCATTTACACAGGAGCTGGTTTGCACCAGTGTAATCTCAGACTGCATTGCAAGCAGCACTTCTGGGCCAGGATTCAGTAAAAAAAAATGCACAGTGCCATGCAAATATTTGTGCTGTACTTTACAGTTGCACTGGGGGGGCAACCTTGCTATTCACAGTTGGAGAGCGCTGTGCGCTATCCACCTGTGACTAGGGGCTGGTGAGGACAGCTCTAACCCTGGAAAAGCACCAGGAACCCCAGTAGTGTTGCCCCCATAATCAGCCAGGAAAGTGGCCCCAAAGCCAATAGCAATCCTACGCTAAAGTGCAATTCACAAAAGTAGTCATGCAAATGAGCCCATCAGGCATGCATGCACTAGTGGCCATTAGCATGCCCATTATGGGCTCATTTGCATGGCAGTTGTGTGGTGTTGCACAGCCACCACAACCAGGCCCAAGCCCCAAGCAGCCACAGCCCTCCTCCTCCAATAGCTGTCCCCAATGACAGAAATGTACCCCAGTAATCTAGGGCCCCTCCCTGATCACCCACCCAACATGTTTATTTATAGTTTCCATAGTGTAGTGTAGTGTCCCACCCCAGTCCCCGATCATCCACCCAATAATAATAAAATATTGTTCCACAGTGTATGGTCCCTCCCCATTGCCCAATGTCCCAACCCAATAATTAAAACAAATATTTTCCATAGTGTAGGGTGCCTCCTAAGTTTCTGATTTCCTACCACATAATATGAAAACATTTTTCCATAGTATTGAGTCCCTCCCCATTGCCCAATCTCCCATCTGATAATAAAAAACACTTTTCCATAGTGTAGTGGTCCCTCCCCCATCCCTGGTCACCGATCACCATCCTCAAAATTGCAAACCCCATTCTCTGGTAGTCTATGGTCCTTCTCCCCACCATCCTGTCCAGTGTGACCTCCATCCTGCTCTCCCCATCCCAATCTTCTGTCGTCAACCAACACAGCCCTCCTCTCACCACTGCAGCTGGCCACTGACTTAGCCCTCATGGAGCATTTACTTTATATAGTATGGATCCTTGACTGTGATTCATCAATCACAGTTAAGAAGCCATACTGTGTATAAGAGGGCTCAGTTGGCAGCCAGCCACGGTGGTGAGAGAAGAGCTGTGCTGGTTGCTGACTGATGATTGGGTTGGGGGGTGGGGTGTGGGTCACACTGGATGGGGTGGGGGTGGGAGGAGGGACTCTAGACTACCAGGGAATGGGGTTTGCTTATCTGAGGATGGTGATTGGTGACCTGTGGGGGGGGGGGCACTACACTATAGAAAAGGGTTTTTTTTATTATTGGGTGGAAAGATCAGGCAATGGAGAGGGACCCTACACTATTGAAAATATTTTTCTACATTACAGGAGGGAGATCAGGGACTGGGCAGGGACCACTACACTATGGAAATGTATTTTACTATATGTGGCGGGCAATCGGGAACTGGGGAGGGGGGCTGCAGTACCTCTGCCAGCCACTAGGGTTATATGGATTACCGCCAGTTTTTTTGTGTTTTCAAAACCTTAATGAATGGGATTGTGGGGATATGCAAGTCCCCTCCCTCTCATTTGCATTGCGGCCCCCTCACTACTTTGACGGGGCCCAAACCCAGTTTGCAGGAGCAAACTGGGCTTTGTGAATACCAACTCCTGGAAGAACCCAGTTAGCAATGGGAAAACTGGATTTGTGCCCAGGCAAAGTTTTGTGAATCTGGCCCCTGGGGTTTCCAACAACATTTCTGCCAGAGCAGTGGAGGAAACAGAAACCAGGGTGTGTCTGTCAGCCCTACAAGTTGTTAAATCGTGTACTGCCTAAAAATTTAATACACTTAAATGTCAGACAGATAAATGTGAAAACATGTAGCTGCATCCCAGAACTTCAAATAATCAGACTACACATTTGCACATTTATATTTTCTGATATGCAAAAGAATTTTTTTTATCTACTACACGACTGACAACTCATGGGATTTGATTGCCCGTAGCTTACTGAGTGACTGTTGTGGCAAACCAGGAATTTCTAAAACAGGAACACAGCTTATTTCTCACCCAATCCACTTAACTTTGTGTATGTGATGCCACTGATTCTAACATAGGGACTATGCTGCAGTTGCAAGAGAAGCAGAGAACCAGGCAGAGAACAGTGGCAAACCAGAAAATGTCAGCACTGGGGGAAGATCTAATGTTCCTTTAATGGAGACCAACTTTTGTTCCTAAACACAATGTTTGAGAAGCAGAGAAACAGGCAGAGAGCAAAGGCAACCAGGAACTGTAAGTGTTAGGATCCAGGAAAAGAACAGTGGTTCAAAACAGGGTCTTGTTCACTAATAGTTTATGTGTTGGCAGTGGCACCTGCTTAGCTTCTGTATGTGCTATTGAAGAAGGGAACTTTGCTATGGTGCAGTGCATCACAGGGCTGCATCATTGCAGGTGGAGTGTCATGTTCATAGCACCAAAAAATGCCTACAGTGGTACAGCTCTTGGCCGAAACAGGGATTGTCATGCACTGAAATGGAGTCACCTGCCTTATTCCACAAGCAATTTGTACTGCCTGACTTGCACCAGTGCAACTCATCTGTGCCTCTTGCTATGGTGCAAATCAGGTAGTGTAAATGGGCCTTAAAACACATTCTGGTACATTCAGGATATGATACACCACAGAAGGAGTAATAAACTAAATTATGGAGCTTACTTCATCTAGTTGGGAACCACCCATGGAGGTCACATGCACAATGCTGATTACATCCCAGAGTGCTGAAGGAACTTGCGGATGTCCTGGTGAAACCCCTGGCAGAGCTTTTCACCATCTCTCTGAGGACAGGGTGGGTGCCCCAGGACTGGAAGGTGGTGCATATAGTGCCTATCCACAAGGGGAGATCTAGGGAGGTGGCAGGGAACTACAGGCCTGTCAGCCTGACATTGGTGGTGGGCAAGGTGATGGAAGGCATTGTCAAGGAGAGGCTGGGGGGGACCTGGAAAAGTCAGGGTGCCTGGACAATAGACAGCATGGATTTGTCCCAGGGAAATCGTGTCAGACAAACCTTGTGGAGTTCTATGACTTGGTGACGAGTGCCTTGGACCTGGTTAGACCAGTGGACATCCTCTTTCTAGACTTCAGCAAGGCATTTGACTCTGTTCCTCACGTGGGCCTGTTGGATAAGCTGGGAGAAATGGGGTTTGGGAACCAGATGATCAGATGGATAGGCAATTGGCTCCAGGACCGGACCCAGAGGGTCGTAGTTGGCAGGATAGTCTCATCCCCAAGGAGGGTCATTAGTGGGGTCCCACAGGGATCAGTCCTTGGGCCCCTCCTGTTCAACAGCTACATCTCTGACATAAGGACAGGTATCAGGAGTGAAATGAGTCTCTTTGTGGATGACTCAAAACTGGGGGCAGTGGTGGATGGGGAGGAGGGGAGGGTGGCCTTACAGGGGGACCTGGAGGCTCTGGAAAGATGGTCTAGAAAGTGTAAGCTGAGGTTCAATACAGGGAAATGCAAGGTACTGCTCCTTGGGGCCAGAAACCCAGGCCAAGTGTACACCCTGGGGGGGGGAGAAATGCTACAAGTCTCGATGGCTGAGAGGGACCTGGGGGTGGTGGTGGATGTCAAGATGAACAACTCAGAGACTTGTAGGAGGGCAGCAGCTAAGGCCAACGGGATGCTGGGATATATCGCTAGGGGGATCACCTCCAGAAGGAGGGAAGTGATAATCCCTCTGTATAACTGCTTGGTGAGGCCGCACCTCAAGTACTGCATGCAGTTTTGGAGGCCACACTTAAAGAGGGACATTAAACTCCTGGAGAGGGTCCAGAGGAGGGCAACCAAAATTATTTGGGGCTTGGGGGACAGGACCTATGAGGAGAGGCTCGAAGAGCTAAATATGTACACAATGGAAGAGAGAAGGGACCGGGGGGACATGATAGAGGTCTTCAGGTACATGAAGGGGGTAAATAGGGGAGGAACAGTCAAGGTGCTTTGGAGGAAGGAGGAGGGAGCCACTAGAGGGCATGGGTGGAAGCTGGGGGGGGAGATTCAGGGGAGAAAGGAGCAGGTGCTACTTCACTGAGAGGGTGGTGGAGCCATGGAATGCACTGCCTAGGGGGCTGGTGGAGGCAGAGACGGTGGAGGGGTTCAAGAGGGGGTGGGACAGGTACAGGGGAAGAGTTCTGGAAGCAAAATCCAATGCAGCGAAAATATCTGGAACTGGGAAGGGAGAAACCAGAGAAGGCGAGGGGGGCAGCAAGGTCAGCTCCAAGGGTGGGGCTGACCAAACGAGCAGATGCGAAAGACCGTTAGGCCTATTCTGCTGGCATTTTAGTATGTTAGTATGTTAATGCTCAAACACTGTAAAAGTGAGAACAATAAAGAATATAAGAATGAAGATATTAGAATCTGTGCTTTTATTACATGCAATGCTATATATGTAATATATATAAGTGCCTTTATGATCTCATCAGCATACTCTAGGTAATACAACAAAGAGAATCAAGGTCTGGGTGCATGAACACATAGCAGTGTAAGGAGAATGGATAAGTAGTGACCAGCAGCCAGGCATTTCATGGCATGGGATTTTACTATACCTTCTATAAGTTTTTTTTGTTACAGAGACAAAATATGCCTTGTCCAGACTAGATGACAGGGATAAAAAATGTTGAAAATGGAGGCATTGTAGATTCAGAAATTTGGGACAATTAATCCAAAATATAGACTAAATGAAGAGCAGTAGGGCCCAGCATTTTTCTAATATGGCCAGTGGTCTAAACGTTTTCTTGCAGTTAGACCATGGGTATGTATGAAAAGCTGACAATCATATATTTATTTTTCCGAAATCATTTTAGTGTGTAGGTTATTGGCTGCAAAGCCATGGAAGTTAAAGTGAAATTAATTATATTTATCTAGTTAAAAAATTAAAAACACTAACATTTATTTCCTTGATTTTATACGAATGCTGTAGTTTTGATTGTTTTTCATGTACAGCCTAATACTTACAGTATACCAGTTCAAGAAAAGAAAAAAAAATAGCCTTCCCTTCTCTATAGGGTATATGTGTTATTTCTAATTTGAGATGTTAACACAGAATTTGTGAGATGTATAAATATAGCGGAAATCCACTTTTTTCTTTTTTTTTTTTTGTTTATAAACTCTATGTCTACAAATATGAAGCTGAAGACTTCATTGTGATATTGTCTTGGCAGTTTAATAAAAGACTACCAAGTCTACGCTGGCTTTACGTGCGTCAATATTAACTGAGCTGTTCTGCAAGAGCCAGCCACTGGGACTGCCAGCCTAGCATATGTTGATTGGAGGAGCAAGAGCACAAGCATGAACACCACCAGTGAGGGGCCATCATCAGCCCCCTAGCTGAGTGGACACCTGATCCTGACTGCGGTTCAAATAAGGCCACAGACTGAGCAGGCTGAGTAGGTGTGCACTCCCAACAGGATCAATGCTGCATTCGATAAAGTACCAGAATGCATGCTGCACACCTTGCAGTTAGTGAAGCACTATAGCTAGATATCTCTTAAAAGAAAAGCAAATGCAGCATGTTGGGAAAATGATAACAATGCATCTTGCTACTCGGAGGCTTAATGTGTAATGCACTTTATATAAAACAATTCATATCTCACAGACTTCACTTACCAAAATGCTGTAGCTTGTGACTACGTTTAGCCAAATTCTAAGCCTCAAAATGATAATGTGCAAACAGAGTTGAATGTACTACTTTCCTGAAGTTGAAGTAAATATTAGTGCTGATAATCTGTAAGCCATAACATATGATGTTCAGTGTTTTAAATGGATTGTTTTTTATATTTACAGAGACTGGTTTAGTACCTTAACAGATGTAACAAAATGTATTAAGTGACTCAAGTGAAGCCTGCACGTATGGTGACATTTAATTCTGAATTTATGCCCTGTCTGATTTTTTCTGTATCTATTAACTAACTTATGAAGATTCACTGTTGCTGAATATGTAGTAATACTTGGGTTAGTAGGAATACAAAAATATATTTTAGGTTTTCTGTTTTATAAAACAGGATGAGCAAGGGTAGTCATTAGAAAATGATTACAGGAACTATTGTTGGTTGAAAAGGCCATCTACCTTAGATGTGTTTCACAATACTTCATAAATGAATTTTATCAAGGATAATGAATGTTCTATATTGCCTCACATTTTCTCACATATGATTACTTGAATTAATTGAGCAACGGAGAATAACTGCAGCTGTTTCCTAGAGCATTATTGCAACCTCTGTAAGTATTATTAAGCCATTTGTTTTATTTTTTAAGCTCAAACATGGGTATAGTAACATGAAGTATACATCTGCTCTGATGGCTGTTGAAATTCATTTAACTTTTACATACATTTTTGACTCTTCACAGTCCATTTCACCCAATAGTGTGACTGTGTGGAATGGTTAGTATTAAATTAGTGATATGAATTTAAATTCTGTGGTGAGCTAAGTTGTTATGAGTTTATTAACTTGATCCACCTTGAAGATTGAACCTGGATCATGGAATGTTGATGGTGACAACTGCGTTTGAAATTCATGAAATAAATTATGTTTACGTTAACTCTTTGGTGAGTGAGCCAGACATACTCAAATTTGTTGTAACAACAGCAACATTCCTATAATGTAATACCAAAACACACATAGGGCTCTATTCACAAAAAAAGTCTACCTATGTGCCATGTATCTGTGGTGCATAGGCAATCCTAAGTTTGAATGCCATGCAGCGGGGGTCCTGGGGACCCTTGCAGCATTCACAGACTGTGCACTAATCAGGTGTATGGTGGATCCCTGGCAGTGTGGGCAGCAATGCACCAGGGCAGTCAGGGCTGTGCCTGCACTACATGTCATTCAGTAAGATGCATAGTGCCAAGCACAGAGAGGTGCAGGTTGCGATGGCCGGGACCCAGCCATAACCCAGTGTGCACCTCCATGGTTCTCATTTACCCATCAAGGTGAGACTGGGAAATGACCATCCATGCCACCCCAGTCTACTAAGCTGCTGAGGAGGGCTGGGCCAGCCCTTTGGGTGAGTGCATGGACAGTTTGCTTTTCCAGGTTTTGATGTGGTTCCACATGTTCCATTCTACACCTCCCCAGGGATGCAAGGGATCCAATCTGGGACCTGGGTTGGGCATCCATTCGGATGCCTGCCCAGGTCCACCTCTCTGCTCTGGGCTGCATCCATAAACCAATTCTCCAGGGGAGTAGGGCCATTGATGGATACCCCACAGATGCATGTGGTCATGCATACCTTACACCCTGTGCCTGCCCTGGGCCATGGAACTACACAGGTAGGGTATGTGCTTTTGCACTAGAGGATCTTGTGCTACTAGATTTGTGGGGTTTTTTTTGTTCATTTTTTTGGTGATTATTTACTTTAAAGTATTGGTTTCTGTTTTGTCAGTCTGTAAAGCAGTGGGGTGGGGGAGGATAGGTGCACTGAAAAACAAGGAAGCCCAGAAAGAGCCAGAGCTTTTTTTTGTCTAAGAAACAGGAGATTTGTGTTATATTTTAGGTTTCTCACTATTTCTTATTCATCATTTTTGTGGGAAGTAATTTCTCATTTTTATTTCTGTGGTTTACTTGGGTGTGTTTAAGTAAAGTATTTTGTTTGGGTATTTCAGTTGCAGTTTTAGTTACAGTTTTTAGTTATATTTTTCTTAAAGTGATGGTGTTCTGTCACTTTGTGTTATGCTTAATATTAAATTACTCCTGTTACCCCAGCCAATTTAATCCCTATTCAATCGAAAAAAAGGACCTTTTTTGGTTGTTTTTTGTACTAGTTTTTCAGATCAAACTGCTAATCCATGATTTCCTAGGTGGAGGTATTGTCTGCTCCTGGCACTTATTTGTACTGTTGTGCTAGTTTCTTAATTGCTGTGTTGTGTAAAGAAAAAAATAATCTTTATTTTTACAGTTTTGGTTCATACTATTAGCATAGTAGTTTTTCAGATCACACTGCTGATCCCCGGGTCTCTAAGGGAAGGTTAATACATGTTTTAACCATTTTACCCCTGTTGTGTGTGTCTTGTTGTGTGTGTGGTGTGTGTCTTGTTAATCCCTGTGGTGTTTTATTTTTTTCAGATTATGCTGATAGTCCCTTATTCCCTATGAGAAGATGTTCATCTTCTCCTGGTACTTACTTGTACATCAGGCTTTTTTTTACATTTTGTAATTTTTCATCCCAAATCAAGTTACGTTTAGCATATGAGAATGCCCAGGAAGGGATGCTCTACTAAAGGGAGAGGTGTGGCAGAGAAAGCAAAGAAGTGTTCAAAATCTTGGAGGTAAAATAGTGCTGCAGTTATAAAAGAACTGTGTTTGCAGCAGCAGCATGTTCTATGGGCTCTGGGGCTAGTAGTAGCAAAGGAGTAGTTAGTGGCAGTGGCATGAGTGTAGCCAAATTTTTCTCTTCCACATCTCTGGCAGTCATGCTGGTTGAGATCTGAGAGGGGACAAGAGAAGCAACAGTAAACAAAGAATAATAGTCGAGCAGGAGGTTGTTGATGTCACTGTGGCTGCTGGCAGAGGTGGTGCTGAGCCTGATGGGGTGGAGCTTGAGTCACTGGTTGAGGTAGAAGATCTGAAAAATGTGCATCATACTCAGACTAATGATGATGATGAGATGGTCAGAAAGCCTAGAGACAGTGATGATGAGGATGACAGAACTGTGGAGGAGAAGGACATCAGCAGCAGCACTGATGATGATTTGTTTGATCTCCTGTTGAAGCCTGAAGAGAAAAAAACATAAGGGAGATGCTGCCAATTATGCAGGAGACATTGTCTGCAGTGATTCAACTGCCAAAGCCACCCCAAAATATTATTGAAGCTATGAAATCATCCAGAAAAACACAAATTTCCACCCCTTCCCCTCAGCTGTCCCACTCCTACTGCCACGGTAAATCAAGGGTCATGAAATCCCTTGTTTGGGATTTTTACATACCTGACCCAGCTACAGTAAAGAGACAATTGCTATCTTTCAGCTATGTCATGCATGAGTTACTAGTGGGAAAAGGACAGCCCTAGGCACTAGTGGGCAACACACACACTTGTAGAACAGGCACCTGTTACTCTGGCATCAACACCAGAAGGAAACCAGTGCATGGGGATCCCTTTCCCTTATCATCATCATTAGGCAAGGCAAACAGAAGTGACGGGGGAATAGACCAGGCAGATGCAGCGATAAGTGAGGAGGACAACAGAGAGCAAGAGGAGGATTCCGTGGGTATGCCTAGTAGTGGGCATAGCAGCAGTGATGAGTTGAGTACTTCCACCCAGAGTCAGAAAAGCATAGTAATGACAATGCAGAAAATGCCCCAAAACCCTGGTGTCATTCGAGCAGCAGCACACATGAATCCCCAAACGTTGAATATTACCCTACCAACAATGCTGCTGTGATGAGTCCAGCTGTTTGGTTACCCAACCCCAAGAATGGTCTAGCCTACACTGCATAGCATGTCTGAGCGTCACTCCAGATTCACTCTCAATCATGCTGCTGCACATGATCAAAATGTAGCAACTGCCAAAATGCTGGCAATTAATCTATTGCCATTCTCTTTCATTTAGAATGTTGATTTTGGAGATTGATGGGCTCTGCCTGTTCCAAATGTCAGATTCCATCAAAAACATGATTCTCTAATCATGCCAATCCTGTACTCTAGGGTATAGTGTCACAGATGGTAAACCATTCCAAGTAGCATTTAGCAACACCATATGTGCATCTGAGCATTGGTATGTGGACCAGTGGCCAAACAGCTGGTTGCTCATGCTTGTGCATTACAGCAAATTGGGAACAGGTACCTGGGACAGTATGTGGCTCTGGGTGTGGGAAAAATTGCAATAAGCACAACTGTGGTGGTAGCAATACTCGGGGTATTTGACAGCATGCCACGCTGACAATAAAGAGTATAAATAAATCACACATGGATCAGAAAATGCTCAAAGTCCTCTTTACTGATACTGATGAGTAGCTTCACTGAAAGTAGGTTTCATTGCAAGCAATAATGACTCAAATGTTGTGAAATGCATCAGTGATGGGGAGGAGGGTCCAGGGTGCCATACCTGGCACATTGTCTTAATCTCATTGTGTGGAAGTTTCTTGCCCATTGGATATCAGGGCCATGTTAATTGTGGCCAGTCACACATGTGTCTACTTTTCCCATTCCAGAAAGGCCCATCACCATCTCCATCATCTGCAGATACAAAATAAAGTGCCTCAGCACCGTATGCAGTGATGCAGTGCGTCATTTGATGGAACTCAACACTTTACATGAGTGAATGCTTGTACGAGCAGTATAAAGTCATATCTGCTGCAACATACAAGCTGTGACAGTGCTGGAGTATCCATGTCTCTAACAACAGAGCAGTAGCACCTAATGGATGGCCTGATCATGATTCTCAGGCCATTCAAACATGCAGAACAGGCAGAGAGTAGGGACACTACCTGTATCAGTCAGGCCATTGCATAACTATGTGAGTTGCTGAGGCAGACACTGTTGAATGTACAGAAAGTACTTGAGGCAGGTATTGATAATGGAAGCTGTGCTTTAATGGAACACATGCTCCACATCTTAGACTGCAATACACATAATTCCAATATTCTGCAGTCTGAAGATTTTGGGATTGCCACCATGCTGAACCCATACAGTAAACTTGGATTGGCATCAATAATTGCAGGTGAGTGTGATCAGGTCCAAACATTGACCTATCTTCTAACAAGAAGGTTACACAGAGCACAGATGCCAAAGACACATTTATCTAAGGGCCAACATCAAACTCCAAACAGACTGGGTGTTGCTTCCACCACTTCACATAGGAAATGGGCTGAGAAACAATGCAAGTTAAAAGTGAAATTGCCAAATCCCATTTGGGATGTGTTTAATCAGGTGGGAGTTGGAGACATGGAAGGAAAGGAGGAGGCTGCTGAGGCAGCAGGACTGTGGGTAGCTCAATACAAGGTAGATGCATATTTTTTGGACTCAAGGCACCTTACCATCGTTAACAAGCCCTTGTTATACTGGAGCAGCAAGGTCAAGGAGTGGCCAGCACTGACATTGGTTGCAATGAAATACCTCAGCTGCCCACCCTCCCCTCAAGTGTCAGTGTGGAGCATGTATTCAGTTCAGCTGGGGCCACTGTGTGGGACAGGTGCACCAATCTGTCATCAAAAAAATACTGCCCATGCTAACATGTTTTAAAATGAATGAGGGGCACATCTGCACAGGGCAATAATGTCCATGTTCCTACGATATGAATGTGGTGGTAGTGGTGAAGATGAAGAGCAAGGTGTTGTCAGCATAGTAAATTATCTTCTACCACCAAGGTGGATAAAACAGTAATAGAGAAAGAATTTCCAGCTGGTGACAACTCTAGCCTGAAAGACTCTGAGTACTGCTTCTTTGATGAGGATGAAGCATAAAAAAGATGTGCTGTTTCCCTCCTTTCCCCTCAATAGTATAATTCTTTACTTTATGAATCACAATTATGTTATTTTCAGTCATTTTACTGTTCCACATCCCCAATTGTTGTGCTGTTGTTTCCGTGCACCTAATTGATTGCTTGCCTCCACCACCTGAATGCGATGTCTAGAGACAATGTCCACTCCAGACAACAAGACACAGCACCACTTTCTCCTCCTCCTCCTCCTCCTCTGGCCTGCTTGGGTCTTACACAGCCACAAACAGCATGGGCCACTGCTTCCACACTGATGAAAATTTTTCCTAACACTACAGAATACAGTTTGGCTTGATTGTATAGTACAAATTACAAAACTCCCTGACTTAAAAACTCATATAAATGAACACAATGTTCACTCTGGGGTAATATGTACTGGATTTGAAATTGACAATCTTGAATCAATACTGGGGATGGTACCATCACAACTGTAGTGCAGCAATCCAATCTGAAACTATATGACAGGATACTCAAGCTGACCCTCCGGTCAGCCAGCTCATCAAGGCAGCAAGATCTCAGCTCCAGCAAGGCCAATCTTTATCTGCTGTGGTGGTAAGTCACTTTCTCTGTTGTTCACACTTCTTATCCTCACTGGTGGTGGGTGACTCCAGTCCTCAGCCTCATAGAAGACAAAAGGCCTTCCACCTTACTCAAAAAGACTTTAACATGTTTTTCTTTTTTTCCTTTTGTCTCCCTGCAGTTTTCACCATGCACAGGGATGACAAGCAAAGGCAGATACAAAGCCAGACAGCCTTCAAGGAAAAGAGAGGGGTTACATGATGACTTCCCACACCATGTCAGTGGCATGTGCCAGCCAATTACCAGCATGGCCAGCAGCACTACTGTAATGGTAAGTAACATTATGATTTTCTTATTTTTATTTTTTGTTCTCCTTTTTCACAAATGCACAGTGTGCCACAGTGGCCACAAGGAGGCTAAAACATTTCTCATTTTTATTCACAAAATGACAGGTAGTGTAAGATGGGGAGTCAACAATAGCTATACTGTGTGGCCAGCCAGCCACCACAATAGCTGAGTGAGGCAAAATATTTTCTCTATTTTCTTCACAAGTAACAGGTATAGTAAAATGGGGAGTCAGCAATGGCTATATTGTGCAGCCATCGCAGTGGCCGAGTGGGGAAAAATAATTTCTCTTTTTTTCTCATATGACAGATACAGTAAGATGAGGAGTCTACAATGGCTATAGTGTATAGCCACAACATTGGCTGAATGAGGCAAAATAATTTCTTGTTTTTCTTCACAGGTGACAGATATAGTAAGTTGAGGAGTTGACAATGGCTATGCCATGTGGCCATCACCACAGTGGGTACTCAAGTAAATTCTAAATAATCTTTTCTTGTCTTCATGGGTCTCTTTTTGCTGCTTTCTCCTACTTCAGCAATCAAGCCATCACCATCTTTTCCACCTGGACAACTTTGCAAAAGACACCTACTGAAAATTACCTAAAATTGGAACAACAGTAATAGAAAACAGTCTGACATCTATGAAACTTTTCAGAATTAAAAAAAAAAAGAACTCCCCGAAAAAATACTTATCTTCCATGGTTGGAAAAACTACTAAATTCCAACAAAAAAAGATACAGGCTGGGTCTATGCAACAAAATGATTTCATTACCCTAGTGATAATACATGAAAATAGAAGAACGGTAAGAAACAGGAATTGGTCAATGCCTAATGCTGATTGCGTTGGCCTGTTGAGCTCGCTCAGTGGCCCTGTGTCACTGGCTCAGTGTGTTAGACCTGGTGCTGCAGGTTGATCTTTTGTACTGGGCTGCTGCCTACATTGGCACCTTGTTCTGCTGAGGAAGAAATCTGCAGCTGTCCCAACAGAGCTCCATTGAGGTGGCTCATTCCCCCTTTCTCACTCGTTCATTCTATTTCTCCTGGCGCTGCAGGCTGCCCTTTTGTACTGGGCTTCTGCCTATGTTGGTGGCTTTTTCTACCCACAAAGAAATCCACAGCTGTCCTGACAGAGCTCCGTTGAGGTCGCTCACCCCCCCCCGTCTCAGTCAGTCATTCTGGCTCTCCTGGCACTGCAAGCTGCCCTTTTGTACAGGGCTCCTGCCTCTGTTGGCGCTTTTTTCTGCCCACAAAGAAATCTGCATCAGTCCCGACAAAGCTCCGTTGAGCTTGCTCACTCCCCTTTTCTCACTTGCTCACTCTGTTCTGCCGGCGCAGCAGGCTGCCCATTTCTACTGGGCTGCTGCCTGTGTTGCTGCCTTCTTATGCCCACAAAGAAATTTGAAGCAGTTATAATACAAGTCTGTTGAGCTCACTCACTCATTCTGGTTTTCCTGCCACTGCAGGCTGCCCTTTTGTACTGGGCCACTGCATGAATTGCTGCCTTTTTCTGCCCACAAAGAAATCTGCAGCAGTTCCAACAGAGCCCCATTGAGCTCACTGACTCCCCCTCCCTCACTCGCTCATTCTGTGTCTCCTGGTGCTGCAGGCTGCCCTTTTGTACTGTGCTCCTGCCTGCATTGGTGGCTTTTTCTGGCCAGAAAGAAATCTGAAGCAGTCCTGACACAGCTCCACTGAGCTCACTCACTCCCCCTCTGTCAATCTCGCATTCAGTTTCTGGCGGCACTACAAGCTGGCCTTTTGTACTGCGCTCCTGTCTGCATTGCCGCATTTTCTGCCCACAAAGAAATCTGCAGAAGTCACACTACAGCTCTGTTGAGCTCGCTCACTACCGCTATGTCACTCACTCCTTCTGTTTCTCTTAGCGTCACAGACTTCGCTTTTCTATGGGGCTCCTGGCTGCATTGGCACCTTTGTCTGTCCACAAAGAAATCCGCAGCTGTCCTGACAGAGATCTGTTGAGGTCGCTCAGGCTCCCTCTCTCATCGCTCATTCTGTTTGTCCTGGCACTGCAAGCTGCCCTTTTGTACGGGGCTCCTGCCTGCATTGGCACCTTTTTATGCCCACAAAGAAATCCCAGCAGTCCTGATAGAGCTTCATTGAGCTCACTAAGTCCCCTTGTCTCACTCGCTTGTACTGTTTCTCCCACCACTGCAGTCTGGCCTTTTGTACTGGGCCCCTGCCTGTATTGATGCCTTTTTCTGCCCACAAAGAAATCCACAGCAGTCCTGACAGCGCTTCTGTGAGTTCGCTCACTCCCCCTCCCTCACTCGCTCTCTCGTTCTGTTTCTCCCAGTGCTGCAGGCTGCCATTTTGCACTGGGCTCTTGTGTTGGGGCCTTTATCTGAACACAAACAAATCTGCAGCAGTCCTGACAGACCTCAGTTGAGCTCAGTCACTCCCCCCTCTCACTCAGTCGATCTTAATCTGTCCCTGACACTAATTTCCCAGAGTGACTGTGCTATTGTCTGGCAGAAGTGCAAAAACATATTTTAGCCAGGATGTGAAAAATGACAGCTGTAGTGTTCATAAGGAGTTGTGAAAAAATGGTACTGTTGAAAATCTGGTGTGACAATATTACAAATCCCTTTGAGCTCACTGACTCACCTTCCCTCACTCGCTCGTTCTGTGTCTCCTGGTGCTGCAGGCTGCCCTTTTGTACTGGGCTCCTGCCTGCATTGGCGGCTTTTTCTGGCCAGAAAGAAATCTGCAGCAGTCCTGACACAGCTCCACTGAGCTCGCTCACTCCCCCTCTGCCACTCTCACATTCCGTTTCTGCCAGTGCTGCAAGCTGGCCTTTTGTACTGGACTCCTGCCTGTGTTGCCGCATTTTCTACCCACAAAGAAATCTGCAGCAGTCACACTAGAGCTCTGTTGAGCTCGCTCACTACCGCTCTGTCACTTGCTCCTTCTGTTTCTCTTGGCGTCGCAGACTGCACTTTTCTATGGAGCTCCGGGCTGCGTTGGCACCTTTGTCTGTCCACAAAGAAATCCGTAGCTGTTCTGACAGAGCTCAGTTGAGCTCGGTCACTGCCCCCTCTCACTCAGTTGATCTTAATCTGTCCCAGACACTGATTTCCCAGAGTGACCGTGCTATTGTCTGGCAGAAGTGCAAAAACATATTTTAGCCAGGATGTGAAAAATGATGGCTGTAGTGTTCATAAGGAGTTGTGAAAAAATGCCACTGTTGAAAATGTGGTGTGACAGTATTACAAATTTGCGAAGTTACAAGGGTGCATTGAAACAGTTCAATGCACGCTTGTAACACAGTCATGTTATGGACTTTCATCACCAGATTTTCAACACAGGGATTTTAGGACCTCTGCTCATGAACAGTGCCACTGTCATTTTCTTACTCTGTCCCGAACAATGATTTCCCACTGTGACCATGTTATTCTGCGCCAGAACTGTGAAAACACATTTCGGTCAGGATGTGAAAAATGACAGCTTTACTGCTAATAAGGAGGTGTGAAAAAATGGCACTGTTGAAAATCTGGTGTGACAATATTACAAATCCCATTGAGCTCACTGACTCACCTTCCCTCACTCGCTCATTCTGTGTCTCCTGGTGCTGCAGGCTGCCCTTTTGTACTGGGCTCCTGCCTGCATTGGTGGCTTTTTGTGGCCAGAAAGAAATCTGAAGCAGTCCAGACACAGCTCCACTGAGCTCGCTCACTCCCTCTCTGTCACTCTCACATTCTGTTTCTGCCGGTGCTGTAAGCTGGCCTTTTGTACTGGGCTCCTGCCTGTGTTGCCGCATTTTCTGCCCACAAAGAAATCTGCAGCAGTCACACTAGAGTTCTGTTGAGCTTGCTCACTACCGCTATGTCACTTGCTCCTTCTGTTTCTCTTGACATCGCAGACTGTGCTTTTCTATAGGGCTCCTGGCTGCATTGGCACCTTTGTCTGTCCACAAAGAAATCCGCAGCTGTCCCGACAGAACCCCATTGAGGTCGCTCAGTTTCCCTCTCTCATCACTCATTCTGTTTGTCCTGGCGCTGCTAGCTGCCCTTTTGTAAGGGGCTCCTGCCTGCATTGGTGCCTTTTTCTGCCCACAAAGAAATCCCAGCAGTCCTGATAGAGCTCTGTTGAGCTCACTAAGTTCCCTTGTCTCACTCGCTCATAATGTTTCTCCCACCGCTGCAGCCTGGTCTTTTGTACTGGGGCCCTGCCTGTACTGATACCTTTTTCTGCCCATAAAGAAATCTGCAGCAGTCCTGACAGCACTTCGGTGAGTTTGCTTTCTCCCTTTCCCTCACTCACTGTCTCGTTCTGTTTCTTCCAGTGCTGCAGTCTGCCATTTTGTACTGGGCTCTTGTGTTGGGGCCTTTGTCTGAACACAAACAAATCCGCAGCAGTCCTGACAGAACTCAGTTGAGCTTGGTCACTCCCCCCTCTCACTCAGTCGATCTTAATCTGTCCCAAACACTGATGTCCCAGAGTGACTGTGCTATTGTCCGGCAGAAGTGCAAAAACATGTTTTAGCCAGGATGTGAAAAATGACAACTGTAGTGTTCATAAGGAGTTGTGAAAAAATTCCACTGTTGAAAATGTGGTGTGACAGTATTACAAATTTGCGAAGTTACTGGGGTGAGTGGAAACAGTTCAATGTATGCTTGTAATACAGTCATGTTATGGACTTTCGTCACCAAATTTTCAATATAGGGATTTTAGGACCTCTGCTCATAACAGTGCCACTGTCATTTTCTTAATCTGTCCCGAACACTGATTTCCCACAGTGACCATGTTATTCAGTGCCGGAACTGTGAAAACACATTTCGGTCAGGATGTGAAAAATGAAAGCTGTACTGCTAATAAGGAGGTTTGAAAAAATGGCACTGTTGAAAATCTGGTGTGACAATATTACAAATCTGTGAAGTTACAGGGGTGCGTGGAAAGTGCGCAATGCACACTTGTAACACAGTCAGTTGATGGGCTATCATCACCAAAATTTCAACATAGGCATTTTAGGACCTCTGCTCATGAACAGTATCATTGTCATTTTCTTAATCTTTCCTGAACAGTGATTTTCCACAGTGACCTCTCTAATCTGCGCCAGAAGTGCAAAAACACATTTCCGCCAGGATGGGAAAAATGACAGCTGTACTGTTCATAAGTAGGTCTGGGAAAATGACAGTGTTGAAGCTCTGGAGTGAAAATACTATGAATTCATGAAGTTATGAGCATGCATGCTAACTGTGCAATGCACGCTCATAACAGTCATTTTATGGAGTATTGTTAAGTCCCGAACACTGATTTCCCACAGTGACCACGCTACTCTGTGCTGGAAGTGTGAAAACACATTTTGGCCAGGATGTGAACAATGACAGCTGTACTGCTCACAATTAGGTGTAACAAAATGTCAATGCTGAAAATCTGGCGTGAAAATATTGTAAATTCGCAAAGTTACGAGCGTACATAGCAACTGCACAACGGATGCTCGTAAAACAGTCATTTTTTTGATTTTTTCCACCAAATCTGCAACATAGGCTTTTTGAGAGCCCAACTCATGCACACTGGCACTGTCATTTCATTAATCAGCCCCAAAGGGTGATTCCGCACAGTGACCGTGAGACCACCTTTTGGGGCCGATTAACACCATGACAGTTCAAGAATTCATGAGGAGGGGTCACAAAAACCCCATGTTGAAAATTTGGTGAAAAATTTCCCCAAAATGCCCGAGATATGCACTAAAGTTGAAAAAACCCTATTTATTACATTATACAACTTACCGGCATTTCCTCAGTTCTTGGTTGGCCTTGAAGAGTGCAGATGTGTTCCCAGTCCACCAAAGATCATCACGCTGTGCTCCAGAGGTAAGTATGGGATGGGGGTGTGGGGAGGCAGGGTGCACAGTGGGTGGGTGCAGGTTGTGGTTGGGGAGGGCAGGGCAAGCGCCGAGAGACAGTTTCCTTTTTTTCAGGACAAAAAAAAAACAAAAGATGTCACGGGACCATTTTTCCTTCACAGGGGTATCTGGCATGCTGGGGTGGGCTCCCAGCATGCCAGCAAAGGCTTCAATTTTGGGGGAAAGCAGTAGCCGATGGGGGATTGGGCACCCTGTTGGCAGGAACAAAACTGGGGTTATTATGCCGATGGGGATTGGGCATCCTGTCGGCAGGAAGAAAACAGGGGTGATTCATTATGCCGATGGGAATTGGGCACCCCATTGGCAGGAACAAAACTGGAAGTTACAGAATGCCGACAGGGAGTGGATTCCCCGTCGGCAACAAGTAAACATGGTGGGGGGTTATAGTGTTTGTGAACACGGCGGCAAGCCACTGCCATGTTCACAAACAATATCAGGGATTTCACATCCCTCCCTGCAATGACGGGTCACTCCCTCATTGCAGTGGATGGCTGATGCTGCAATGATGAGGCAGCCCCTGATTGCAGCGGCTACTTTTTTAGAAGGTTGTGGCATGCTGGCTGAACTAGTGTCAGCAGCAGTGTGCCACGGCATTGGGGGATGGGGGAAAAGCCTCTGAAGGCTGTGGGAGCATTGGGCACAACAGTGTCACACCTCCACAACCTGCTTGTGGAGAAAGTTGATGCAATATCTTTCTTGAGCATGCACGCAATCAACATAAAAATGATTAGAAATAAAGTGGTTATAACCCTGCAGTCAAAAAAGGAAATAAAATACATATCTTTGTTGGTAGGTCACAAAGTTATTGAGTAAAGAAAACATTAGACTACATCTTTTTCCATGAAAGGTACTGGAATGACCTGCTAATGTCTTCCCAGGTTGTATATCATTGTGGCATAACTAGAACTGCAAATGTGGAAGGGGCCAATGGACAGATTCAAACAGATATTCAACAGGGGAAAAGGAAAGCAATCTAATTCCTTCAGGAGCTCCTTTTTATTATTTAGCTTTTAAAGAATTTTCAGAAGTGAGAAATGTATATACTGTGCTTGACAGTTGTGTGTACTAAAGTGCCTGACAACACAGATTGTCTGAGAGGGTGATTTTAACAGCATAATAGTAGCAGCAGCAATTTATTACCAGCATTACTGATTTCTGGTTCAGGAGAGAATTTCCATAAAAGAGAAATGAATATATTGTGCATGTCAGTTTTGTGTACTAAAGTGACTGACAGCACAGACTGTCCAAGAGGGCAACTTAAACAGCAAAGTAGCAGTCGCAGCAGCACAGAAACAGTTTATTACCAGCATTATTGATTTCTGGTTGGGGAGAGAATTTCAAGAAGTGATAAATTTATATATTGACTTGGCAATTGTGTGTACCAGAGTGCTTGACAACACAGAGAAAGAGTGACTTAAACAGCATAGTAGCAGCGGCATCAGCAGCAGCAGTTTGTGAAGAGCATTACTGATTTCTGGTTTGGAAGAGAATTTCCAGAATTTCGAAATTGATATATTGTGATTAGCTGTTGTGTGTACTACAGTGCTTGACAGCACAGACTGTCCAAGAGGGTGACTTAAACATCATAGTAGCAGATGCAGCAGCAAAAGTTAATTACCAGTCCAGCATTACTGATTTCTTGCTTGAGATAGAATTTTCAGAAGGAGAAATATATATATATTGTTCTTGGCAGTTATGTGTACTAAAGTGCTTGACAACACACACACTGTCCCAGAGGGATACTTAAACAGCATAGCAGCAGCAGCAGCAGTTCATTACCAGCATTACAAATTTTTGGTTTGGGAGAGAATTTCCAGAAGTGAGAAATGCATATATTGTGCTTGGCAGTTGTGTGTACCAAAGTGCTTGAGATTGGGACACTTGAGACAAATCATGGGAGAAACAGAAGTAATGTGTATTGTGATTAATGTAATAATAATAATAATAATAATACATTTTATTTAATATAGCACCTTTCACATATCAAGGCACTGAACAAACAAATAAAACCAGTAAATGCAATAAATACCAATAAAATTAGTAAAATCAAAAAGACTTGGAGTAAGCTTTACCTCATAAAAAGAGTTTTAATGCCTGCTTAAAGCACCCCACTGTCCTGCACTCCTGTAACTGATGGGGCAGAGAATTCCAGAGGGTAGGGGCAACAACCACCCGATGACTTTAAGTAAACCCTCGGAATCACCAGCAACCCCTCATCAGCTAAGCAGAGCTGTCACTGAGGAGTGTAAGGAACCAGGAGCTCTTTCAAGTAGTCAGGACCTAGTCCATGTAGGGCTTTGTAGGTTAACAAACCTACCTTAAAGGTTATCTGTCACTGAACAGGCAGCCAGTGCAGATCATGCAGCACAGGGGTAATATGGGATCTCCTAGATACCCCAGTCAACAAACATGCTGCAGCATTCTGCATTAGCTGCAAGCAGTGGATATGAACCCCAAGAAGCCCGAAGTAAAGGGAGTTACAGTAGTTAAGGCGTGAAGTCACTGAGGCGTGGACCAAGACAGGCAGATCGCTAGACGGTATGAGGTGCTTGATTCTAGCAATGTTACTAAGATGGTAAAAGGTCAGCTTGATGACTGCTGCCACCTGATGATGAAGGGTCATCCCATCATCAAGCACCACTCCTAGGTCCTGCTCCCATTCAGAGATAAGGATCTGAGCCCCCCCAGGACCAAGACAAAGGGGAGATCAGCTATCAACCCCTCCGTCAAGTGACCTGGGTCCACAACCAGAACATCAGTCTTTCCTGAATTCAACTTTAAACCACTGGAACTCATCCAATCTTGGATTTCCATGAGGCAACTGTTCAGTACTGAGCTAGCACTAGCCTGGTCAGGGGCAAAAGATAAGTAGAGCTTGGTATCATCAGCATAGCAGTGAAACCTCAGCTCATATCATCTTACAATGACTCTGAAGGGAAGCATGTACACTGCAAATAACATGGGAGACAGCACTGACCCCTGGGGAACCCCACAAGACAGAGAGAAAGACTCAGAAGAAAATATTCCTGAGACAACTCTTTGAGTTCTACCGGTGAAGAAAGATGAAAACCATCTGAGCACTGTCCCCAACAGTCCACAGATGAGCCTCAGGTGTTTAAACAGAGTCCCATGATCTACAGTGTCAAAGCTGATGATAAATCAAGGAGAACCAAGATGGAATGGTTTCTCTGATCTCTCGCCATCAGGAGATCATTGAGCACTCAAACCTTAGCAGTCTCAGTAATATGCCTCTTACGGAAGCCTGATTGGAGAGGTTCGTATAAATTATGGATGGTTAAATGGTTCTCCAGTTGAGCTGCCACCATTTTCTCAATAACCTTTCCCACAAAAGGAAGATTAGAGATAGGTCTGTAGTTTGCTAGATTCTCCAGGTCCAAAGAAGCCTTCTTCAGGAGGGGTGTCATCACTGCCACCTTCAAGGAGCTAGAGAACTCACCCAAATCCAAAGAGCACCGGACAAGCTGAGCTAAGTCTGGGCCAATAATATCACTACAACCCAAGATTAGGGAAGCAGGGCCCCGATCTAAACTACAGCATGTGGGGTGCATCCCCTGGACATTCCTCATAGTATCAACAAACTCCAGCAGAGCAAAGGTACTCCAGGAAACTCCGGGCTCTGTGACTATGTTCTGACCAATGGCATCCCCCATAGAGTGAGTCTGATGCAACTCTTGCCTGATGCCAGCCACCTTATTCACAAAAAATCGAGCGATCTCATCACACTCACCTTGTGAAAAAAATCGATGGAACTGCAGACAGACTGCGTTGCACAGCCTCTCCACAGTTTGGAAGAGCTGAGCCGGTTGATTCTGTGCAACTGAGATTTCTCTGGACAGGAATTCTGCCTTCTTACAGGAAATCTCTGATTGATAGAGTCTATAATGCTCTAACAAAATAAGATGGTCAGCATCCAAGGCAGACCTCCGCCAGCGATGCTCTAACCTATGCCCAAACCTACGCAGTTCCCTCAGGGACCCATCAAACCATGGGGCCCTGGGGTGCAGTGGAAGGGGGCAAATATGGACAGGAGCAATTAGATCCAGAGCTGAAGAAACGGCAGTATTATAGGCCATGACTAACAGCTCAGGATCCTTACTACTCTCACCAAACACTGAGAGGTCAATCACCACCGCCAGGTCATCAGGGACAACATCCCGCAAAGGGCAGAAACTGACCATCTCCACAGGGGCCGACCTACCCGGGGGGGGTTGAAAATTTTAACCTAACGGTGCAGTGATCAGACCAACTGACAGATTCCACCACCAAGTCAAAGGCCTCGATCCCAAGGAGGAAGACCAAATCAAGGGAGTGACTACCACTGTGAGTAACTGAGGAAACAACTTGTGTGAAGCCCAGGGATGTCATCACCTGGAGGAAGTGTTGTCCAAAAAATGAGGATTCATCATTGACCCAGGCATTGAAGTCACCCAGAACCATCAGTCTGGGTGACTCCAATGCCATGTTGGCGACAAAGTCAGCTACTTCCTGCAGGAACAGCTTTTCATCACCTGGTGGATGGTAAATGAGTGCTATCCTGCACCCCACGCCAGTTACCACAGTACACTTGAATTAAATGGCCTCCTCAACTGGAACACCAGTTAGGCCTAATTCGGACTTGAAACAGAATGCAACCCCCCTCCCGCGATCCAATCTCGGGCGATGAATATCCGAATACCCAGCAGGGACAGCTGCCTCTAAAATTGGGGCAGCATTTCCATCAAGCCAGGTCTCAATAATGCAAGCCAGATCCACCATTTCCACAAGATCTGCAATAAGAGCAGTCTTGTTTCTAATGGATCTGGCATTGCATAACAATGTCCAAGTTGGATGGTATTGGTGAGCTGTCCTGACTACTTGCCCTCCCAAAAGGGAGATGCCCTTGGATATCGGGATCAGACAAGGATTGCCATATTCCAGGCCCCATTTTGCCACAGGGTGTCTTCTGGTCCTTACCACCCCAATGGGAGAGCGCCACTCATTCGGTCTCTGCTGTCTGTGCCCCCACCCCCACCCCCTCACCCTGTGAGCAATCCCCAGTGCCCAACAGTGCTGGTAGATACAAGCAGGTGGGGGGAAGAAAACAGGCAGAGTGCACGGAGGGGGGAGGCTGAATAGCACAGGACGGGGGGGCAAGCAAGCACATTCCACCAGATTATCCCAAAATAGTAGGAGAAAACACAAACTCCAAGTTCTCAATATAGGTCTAAGAAGGAGCTGCAAATTTAATTTTAAACAGCTGAAATCCCAAAATACAAACCCCAAACCTAAAATAACAAATAATAAGGTACTCTCACTACCAAACCAAAAAATACAAAATAAAAGTACTAATAACTAAACAGTCAAATATAATAAAACATATAACTAACTCAGTTAAAAATAAAATAAACAACACTTCAGAACCATAAGTCGTGAACCAGTTCAGTTCAGAGATCACATCTCCACCGAATAGATGCTCAGAGAAGAGGTCAGTCTGCTCAGTCTCTCAGTACAACTAACACAAAATGCATAAACAGCAATGTTGTGGCCAGTGACACACAGTGCAGTACCATGTGGCAGTGTAAGAACTATTAACCCGTAGCTGCCTGACATATTTATTTTGGTAGTTGAGAAGAACTTTAGTAAAAGTAGTGAGAAACAGAAAGGAATGGTGAGATATATGGAAACTGGAGGCAGAACATCATAAAAGAAAATATAAATAAACACATCATGTAGGATTACACATAAGAATCATAGGGTTAGGAAGAGAAGGCTGTGGTGGGGGTAGGGGTGAGACACACAGCACAATTTTTTTTTTTCATTTTTAGGGATTAACAGAGGGTAAAAGGGAAAAATTAAAGAAAATAACTGGGTTGGAGAGCTATGGCCCAGGGACAGAGGGTGCACCACCACTTCGTTGTTCAGCCAAATCCCTCAGAATGATTTGCTGATTTTGCAGCTCCAATTCCAACAGCTTCTTCATCCTCACAACTTGCTATGAGAGCTCCACTACCACCCTGCAGAGCTGTTGAGATTCTACATGAGTGGATGTGGGATGAGGATCTGAGGCCTGTCTCTCATGTGCTCTGCACAGAACCTGAGTCTAACTGCATTTCCCTCTCCAAGTCCCTTCCATCACCCCCTCCTATACCCTTGCAACATGTTTCTTTCTCTTGCCTGGCAGAGAAGAACCAGTAGGGGTGGCACCATCTCCACCCCCCCTCACCAACATTATTTCACAGATGCTCCTCCTATTCCTTGTGGTGCCTCCTTCTAAGGTGTGTGTGTGCTGCCCACCTCTCCTCAAATGGTCCACTGTGTCCCATGCCAAACAACAGTGTGTCATAGTTTTCAGGTGACCACACTGTTATCGGTATGGTCAATATCAAGAAAAGTTCCAGACGAGGGACTTTGGCTGCTGCTGATGAGGGAACTGGCAAGGTGGTCCTGGCTGCATCTCCTTCATCTCATGATGCACAGGTGGTGGTGGCGGTGGTGATGGTGATGGTGGTTTAACAGCTGGCTGAGCTGGCACTTCCTTTGCAGTTGATGGTGGTGCCTTTGCCTCATCTTGTTGCTGGTGATGCTGCACTGTGGAGTAGGGTTGGATACTGCTGCTGTCTCCCACTGCCAGTACCATGTGCCAAGCCCTCTTGGTGGGAAAAGCATGGCATTTCCCATCTTGTTCCTGCATCCCCTCTCTTCCTGACCACTCCCACTGATTTCAAACACACACAAAAAAATGAATAAAAACACAGAGTAAAAAAAGCTAATAGGGATGAAAAATGGCACTAATAAAAGTGTTCAATATAACAAAAATAACAGCTGAAGAACAACTAAAAAAAACTCTGAAAGACAAGCAAAAGAAAGCTGAATTTTTTTGACTAGATTTTACTATGAAAACACCAGATGTGTCCCCTTCCTCTGACTAGCTCAGACTGCAAAGTAAAACTAAGGATAGGTCCATAGATTCAACAAAAGCTTTTGACCTACAGGAGTTGCTTCCATGTGACCTCAAGCGCTTGTTTACAATCAGCAGACTTGTTTTGAACAGACTTTGTCTAACTGTCTTAATGGTGAAGTTACCAGAAAAGTTCACAGATGAATTTTCAAGCTGAAGGAAAAAAGTTGAGAATTGGTTCATGGAGGTGAATTTTATATTTTCACCAGAACTTTTCCAATGAAATAAAACTTCACAACATCTGTAGAGGGAAGTAAAGTGGCACAGGTGACTTGAGAGGAGAGGGAAGATGGATAGGGAGGAGTAAATGGAGCAGTGCTGAATATGAGAGGGCGAGTTGGTAGTACAGCAGCAGAAGGCATTGCAGAGCATGTCCAGTGTGTCGAGGGAGGTGGAGGGGGTGGTGCTGTAAACCATATCCACACATTTGAAAACTGGGAGAATCATTTTGGTGACTACCTGTCAGCAGACCTGGGGAGAAAGACAATCCATATTGTGAAATAGGGCACACCAAGTTGGGGAAGAGTTTAGCATGAATGGCATCAATATGGGCAGAGAAGTCAAGCCTGCTATCTAACCACACACCAAAGTATTTAAAAACTGGGACTACTTCAAGTGGTATGCCATCCAGCATGGAGCAGACATGGATGGGGGATTAGCTGGGCCAGTTTCTGGCTGGTACCAAAGGTCATAGACATCATTTTTCTTTTCTTGATCTGACTGGAACCAGTGCAGAAAATTGTGAAAGCTTTTCTGGTCACAGTTTATTTTAAATGTCAGTTTCAATGTAACTGTGGGTGGGTAATCATTAATTACATGTAAATGGATACTTACACTGTAGTTACATGGTTTTTGCCCGTAACTACATTGCAATTACAATGCAGTTACAGTGTAGTTAAGGAAACTTAAAATAAAGTGTTACCATCTTGTTGATGTGAGACTTCTAGATATGCTGTTGATGGACTGGAGGTGTAGGGAACTGTGTCATCTGCATACATGTGACTATGTGTTGACACAAGAGGAGGGGATGTTTCTTTAGGAGGATGGATGAGAGGACTGGACCCAGAATGAAGCCCAGTAGGACCCTGGTCTGGATAGGGAGGGAGTAGGAAGATGGTGCCTCCTATCTGTACAGATTGTTGACTGTCAGAGAGGTAGAAATGGAACTAGTTGACAGCAGAGGTTGAGATGCTAACAGATTTCTGCTTATCCAGGAGAATTGAGTGGATACTAAATCAATATCTTTGTCCAGATCAATGAAAATGGCTGTTTCAATGTCCCCCTGACCCACTGCTGAGAAGATAGAGTCAGTGACCCTAAGAAAGGACGAGAAGGTGGAATGATCCTTCCCTAAAGCCACACTGAAAGAAGAGAGGATGTCAGAGGAGTGGAGGAAGTCTGAGAACTGTGGGTACACTTGTTTCTCCTGTAGCTTTGCAAGAGAAGGAGGAGAGAGATAGGGTGGACATTCACAGGGACCACCCCTTTGTGGAGGGGGAGAACCTTGGCAATTTTCCAAAACTGAGGGATAGTGCAGAAGGTGAAGGAGAGATTTTGGAGGTGAGCAAAGGGGGGAGAAAATGGCAGGAGCTGACTGATGGAGAAGTTTAGGGTTCAAGCAATCTGGACTAGATTGGGTTGAGTGAAGAAAGGATAAACAGCATCTCCTGGGGCTCAATGGGGGAATCAAACACAGTGAGGGAAGGAACAGGGAGGTGAAGTGGGGAGATGAGTGGATCCATGAGGTGGGATGGAGGTAGGCGCTAACGTGGTAAAAAACTAATTGAAGTGAGCAGGAACAGTGGGATGGTCAGGCACTAGTGAGTCTTTAACCTGGAGAACAGGGGGAGAGGACTGGGCCAGTGGGTGGTGAAAAAGGGAGTGAATGACCTTCTTGAATTTGGTGGGGAATTAGGATTATTCTGGAGGTTGGCATTGGAGTAGAGGGATTAGCAGCATGCATGGCCTTAGTGCAAGAGTTCCTAAGCACCCTGCAGGAGAGGAGGTCAGACAGGGAAAGGGATAAATTATACCTGTCCCAGATTCTGTCATGAGTCTTACATAAGTTGATGAGACTGAAGGTGACCAAGGGGTGGTGATAGGATTTAATCCTGGATTTCCTGATGGAGGCATGTTTGTCCCAGGCAGAAGTAAATATTGAGCTGAAGAGGGAGAGTGAGCCATATCAGTGTCTGAGGCCATGCACATTAGTGACCAGTCAGTTGTAGCCAGGTTGCTCAATAGAGCTTCTTTGTTCAGTGACCAAAGTGGCCTGAACCCAATGTACTTTGAGGGAGGAGGGAAAGAGCTGCACTTTTGTGGCACAGAATGTTATGCAGTGGTTAGTGAAGGCATCCGACAATATACCTACTGCAACAGTACAGTGGGGGTGTGAGGCAAGAACCCAGTCCAGGAGAATATGGTTTGATGAGTAAGAATTAAGTTGGTTGGGTTCTGTTATAAACTATCAAAGGTTAAAGAACTCAATCCCATGGGTGATTACCTTGGAGGTCGGGTAAAGCTAATTAATGTTGAAGTCACCAAGGAGGATGAACTCACTTGCAGAGAAGTGTGAGGAGAGAGTGATTAGTGAGTCCATTAGAGACAATGGGAAATTCTTGGTGAGGCATACAGTAGAAATCAGTAATAAAAATGGGCAGTGAGTAAGGAAAGGATAGTTTAGCTTGCAGAAACTTGTGGGAAGAGGGTGCAGCCTCCCTCAGAGTGGTGGTACAGGAAAGATTCTGGCAGTCATATAGGGCAACCTCGTCCCCTTGTTTACCCTTGTCCTGCCTAAAAAGGTAGTAGTCAGGAATGGCCAGGCTGGAATCAGGAATCTGGAAGAGATGTGGGTTTCCTTGATTCAGAGGAGCTCTGGAGAGTAACAAGAGACCCAGATAGTGAGGAGATCCTATTTAAGGAGGAGGCTTTTGGCACTATGGTAGAAAATAGGGAAATACTAAGGCCTTGAGGAATGGGAGAAGGGACTAGGTTTGAGTTCCACATTACCAACAAGGAGGAGAAGAAGTTTAAGGAGGTGAAGAATGGCATAGGACTTATGTCTCCTTGGCGAGGAAAGAGGAGGGGAAGGAGGTGGGGAGGAATGGAGAAGGGGCAAGATGGAACACTGAAAAATTCTAGGTTAAGGGAAGGGAAAGGAAGGAGACTATGATAGATGAAGAAAGAGGGGAAGGGAGATAAAGGGAGGAGGATGGGTGACAAAGGAAAGAAAGGTGAGGGGGAGAATGGAGATAGGGTGGGAGGGTTGGGGGAAGGAAGAGAAGTAGGAAAAAGCAGATGAGTAGAACAGGGATCATGGTAGGCAGGTAGACTAAGAACTGAAATGAGCAACTTGTTCAGACACTAGCAAAAACACCAGTGCATAGGCAACTGTGGACTATCATGTAGTTAAAAACAAACAGGTGAATGGTACTAGAATTATGCTGTGTAGGCTTAATAGAGCTAAAAATGAGACTGAACCCCAGAGTGTTGTAACAACTACAATTACTGTACCTGTGTTTAGCAAGGTGTCAGAGTAAACAGCAAACAGAAAGCAAACAGGCATGCAAATGGTGAAAGCAGCTGACTAAGATGTGCACTGCAATATTATTGAAGCAAAAATCTGAGCTAAGGTTGTTCCTGGATGGAGTACCGCTAGAATGCCTGAGTTAGCTGTGTGTAAGGACGTTTCTTGGTGGGGTAAGTGTGTGCAGTCCATGAAATAAGCTCTAAAAGGCTTTGAAGCAGGACATTATAGTTCTAAGCACTTGACCCTCAATGGCATCAAGCAAACTGAAGTTTGGCAGTGGCAGTGTTGGTGAGGGAAGGGGCTATTCTTCACTGCCTGCACTCCTCAGGATCCCAATACAGCTAATCCAGGATGGAAAGTGAAGTACAGGAAAACCAGTGTACTATGAAAGCTCAAAACGGATGATGCCCAGAGATGAAATAAAGAAGCAGACCAGTACCAGCACCAGAAAGCACTACTGAGTCTCAATCTGGGAGTAACTGACTGTGTGGGGGTACCCTGCTACTGCAATTCAGTCACGAGAAGGGAGAAGCACTCTTTCCCTCCACTACAGTGTATAGGCCATTAACAAAGCACTATGCCAACAAACACAATCACAGGTGAGCTACTTCAGGGAATATAAGTCCAGATATGTAGCATACTGTCTTCTCCAATAGACCAATGGTCAAATCCAGAGGAGATGGTAAACTGCTGAGCAAAATACACTGTTGTCACTGGAGACCAAAGACACTGAATGTGTTAAATTCCTAAAGGTCATGCACTGTGGCCTCAACATATGCAGGATGTGAAAACCCTTTGCCAGTACCTTCCCTTTGTTCTATAAAATGCCTATCAACAGTGCTCAGAGACAAGTGCAGTTCCTTTAGGAGCAGGTCAATGAAAATGTGGATTCAAAGCCTGACACAGCATCTCAGAGCCTTGCAAGTTTAATTTGCCAGACTTTGTTTTGCTACGGATGGTTTCCAAAAAGTTTATATATGGTGAAAATGCTGATACCCAGTGGGGAAGTTTTGCAGAAATTCAGTCCAGGAGAGTTTCTTAGATGTCATGCACAAGAATGACATGGTTACTCCAAGCAGAAAAACATGAAAATCCACAAAACCTAAGCTACTAACTCAGACAAATACACATAGTCAACCACACAGATCAAGGAGGTGGAGACACAAAAGTGATCATTTTCTAATACAATTAATGTTTAAATTACCCCAGTCAGGTCAGAGTCCTATAGAGCTAGACTATGACCCATTCACATACAGATATTGGGAATAAAAGGAAAACCATGTTTTTAGAAGAATTAGTGTACAGTATAAGTTATCTGAGGTATTTACAATGCAAGAGATTGAAACTCTGGTGGAAGTATTTATGCCAGCCAGTACAGATAAAGCACTGTATGAATAAATGAAAGCAATATATGAAGGAATGAAAGGAATCTTTAAAAATATTTTGCTGCATCTATTCAAATCTAAAAATTATGTTAGAAACTAAACTTGGTTCAGTGATTACTGTAAGAAATACAAAGCTGCAGTGTCTCAGCACATTTGTTTTGTACAGCGGAATCCATCTTGTGAAAACTATTCTAATTTAAGTATGTTTAGAAAATGAATCAAAACTATTATACAAGAACGGAAAATACTGTATAGAAATGAGCAATGGATGGAAATTTTCTAGGTGAGTAAAGAACATGATAACAAGTGCTTTTGACTCTTAGTATCAAAGGGAATGGGAACTTTTGCTAATAATGTATCAGCTCAAATTGAACCCTTAGCACGGATAAACAAAAATTATAGAAATATTTTTGCAACTACTTTGTAGAGAAAACCATGCACAGAGACTGGAGGTGCCAGATCACCATTAATACAAAGTCATACTGAGCAGACAGCACTCACCTGAGACTGGAATCCCACAAGTAAAATTATTTAGAAACAAAGCAATGATCAGAGTTGTATATCCTCCAACCATAATTTTATTTGTGAGAACAAATTCTGAAAACATAAAAACAGGTACAATTAATACACTACCAAGCACATATTAGACATGGGTACCTCTGGTGAAATGATGGTAGCCATCTCTTCCTCCACCTAATGTTTTGTTCAACCCACAGAAGCTTTGTCAGTGGCACGGCAACCAAGTGAGAGGAAGGAATAAATACATAATATCCCCTCAATGTCACAACAACGTCATCCAGTTATGATAAGTACAAATACATTATAGTAAATTTATAAAACATGCATACAAATATATATATATATATATATATATATATATATATATATATAGAGGCACAAACTCCATTTAATGCATCAGTTAGGTTGTTCCACAGCGACAAAAGTGAGGAAATTCAGTGTTAGGGTTGAAAACCCCCTTGGACCCCAGCCCACCCCCAACTGGCATTTGGGTACATTGGGGTCATCAGCCCTAACTATCACTCCATCACATGTGTAAAGAAGCAGAGGTAGGAGAATGGGATGAGAGTTAGGACGAACACCCCAATGTGCACCCCAATGCCGGTTGGGGGTGGGCTATACGGTCAAGGGGGTTTCTAACCCAACACTGAATTTCCTCACTTTTGTCACTGTGGAACAACCCTAACTGATGCATTAAACGGAGTTTTTTGCCTCTAATTTCCCTTCTTTTTGAGAATGCTAACGAGAAATAGTGAATGTAATGCAGTGGCAGGAGCGTGGGGCCCAAATTGTGACATAGTAAAAGGAACAGCAACGCAAACAGAAGCACTAACAGTGGTGCACATGGTAACACAAGCACAAATGAGAACAGAAAGGGTAACGCACATGGTGGCATAGACGAGAATGATCCGCCACGTGATGTCTTGTCACATAGTAACATGGTGCCCACAAACAGAAATGGCAATGGGCATGGTGATGCAAAGTGAAACAGAAAGTGAAACAGTACTGTGAGACACAAATGTCAAAAATAACGGAAGCATAGCGCAAATGGAAATGCAAAGGATACGCATGGTGGCGTGAGCGTGAGCGGTAAGGTAAACAGTGCGGAACCTGGCCAGAGAAGGACAACAGTAACAGTAATGTAAGTGCAGAGGCTGTTTTTTTCCAAAAGCTGCATAGAGAAAGACAGTGAGTACAAAGAATGTATGCATAATAATGGGTCTCGGAGCAGAAAATGAGGAGTTGGAATACTAAATTGCTTATATCTCAGGAACCGTACGACGTAGGAAAAAAATTTAAAAGTCATATGATTTATGACTTTCCTGGCTAGTTTTGTACTTAGCCCCTGTGAGGGGGGCTAAGCAGTTTTCTGACAAAAAGTCTGTATCTTGCACCGTTTCCGAGATACGGGCCCTGAAAAGGCGGCGAATGCCGTAATGTTATCCTATGGGAAAAAAAGAGAATTTCAGAGTGCCATAACTTTGGCTTCCTGTAATATTTCACCAAACCACTAAAAGGCACATCTCTGGGATGTTGGCTGTCTTCCCTTCAAATTTCAGCCCAAAAGAGTGAGCCGTTATTTTGCAGCAGGGCGCCAAAGGTTTGCTGCAATGCGTCAGATGCCACAATGTTATCCTATGGGAAAAAGCATCAACTTTGGAGTGCCGTAACTTTGCCGCCATGTAATATTTTTTCAACACAACACTGAAAGGCACATCTGTGAGATGTCGGCTGCATTCCCTACAAATTTCAGGCCAAAGCACCAAATCGTTCTTTTGCAGCAGGGTGACAAAGAGTTGGTGTCATTTTCCCACAGCCTAGAAAAATACTGTCGCAATTTGCGAAAGCTTTCGCAAATGCATTCGAAAGTGTCGAAAGTGCGACAGTACTTTGCGAAAGTACTTTTTCCAGAAATTTGAAAAACATATTTCTGGGGTGTTTTACCCCAAAATGAAGACATGGCTAGCATCCTCAGGGACCGACTAGGTGAATACAAAAATATTTAGGTTGCTATAGGGTCCCAAATTTAAATGCCAAGCATTTTTCTGATCACTAACTGAAAACAAAATGGTGGATTTGCAACAGTAAAAGGGCCATTTGCAACAGTAAAAAGTGCATTTGCGACACTGTTGAACTTTTGTTAACTTTTCCCATTGACTTATAATGGGAAATTGTTTTTTGAATAACTTTTGAACCTTTTAATATTTTTTCACAAAATCTTCAAAAGGCTCATCGGGGACCCTGGCCACATGTTCCTTGAAGATTTCGGACCGGTCGCACAAACCGTGCGACCTGTAGGTGCGACTGTAGAATTTCAGAAAAAGCGTAAATGCACGCACAGATCACGCTTAATAACTCCGCAGCTGTGTATCCGACCAGTACGAACCTTGGCATATCCCAAGGCGTATGGGTCTTGATCATGTATTCCAAATTTCAGGCAAATCTGTCAAACAGTTGCAAAGTTATTAAGGTGCACAATTTTGGGTTTAACATGTAAATGGCTCCTCGACCCTAACTATAGTGGCAATACCGTGCCACTATTATATATATATATATATATATATATATATACAGTATATATGTGTGTGTGTATATATATATATATATATATATATATATATATATATATATATCAAGCTGTTTTACATGGACACTTTTGCACATGCTATTTTTCTCCATTAAAGCTGATCTCTGTATTTCCCGATAGGGGGCACCGTGACATAAGAAAACACAGTCATGGTCCCTCCCTGCAGCAGCTAGTGTTCATGTATTTATTTGCTTCACAAGATTTGCTGTATGGTATTTTGTTTTTGGTTTTAGCTTGTTTATAATGCTTTACAGTGAATTTGTGTTCAATGATTTTGTTTTACAGCAACAGGCAGGTATGCTAGAGTGCACAAGGAGAGAAGCCATTGTGTAATATTTTACATTTTGTATTTGGCTTCTCTCATGGCTCACTTTGACTCAGCTGCAGCTTTTATTTGTAGGGGGTTTTGGTTTGGTGGAACAATGGCTACACTGCTATAGTCCTGGTTAGGAATGAGCTGCTAAGATCATTACTATGCTTGTAGGGACTGGCAATGTCATCAGTCTGTTCTGTGTCTTGCTTGCTGTCTCTGAGATAGCATAGGGAGGAGGAATTAGCTCCTCATGTGAGGTAGGTGCAAGCAGCTTACACTGAATGGTAGCACAGCAAACAGTGACTTGATCTCTGGCAAAAGATTATTTCATCGCATGCGATTATCGAGTTGGCGAGCTACCGCAATTGAAACAAGCTGTTAATTGCTATCACAGGCTGAAGTTAATTACCCCAGCTGTCCATGGTTGCTGGTATTTAAGGTCCTTGTTACACAGAGTAAACAGTTAAGCTAACATAGGGATTGGTTTTGATTTCAGGAAAACGTCCATCTTTGCTGATTGTCCACGTTAAGCACGTCAGTGTTATATGGAGTGGACTGTATACATGTAAAGCATTAATCAGCTCTACAGGAGGTCATTTCCCAGGCATTAATGCATGGTTGGGAGGGGTGTGTGCACAAGGCCACAGGCCCGAGGGCTTCCCACCACCCAACCACGCATTAATTCCTGGGAAATGACCTCCTGTAGAGGTGATTAATGCACTTGTAATATGGCTTTCTAAATAGGTATTGCTACTACTTTTGTTACAGGTACTTTGTTAATATAAAAAGACAGTTGCGTTTCTTTTTGTTTATCTTTCTATGAAAAGATGTTTGTATTACTATGACAAATGTTGTTTGTTGAACCATTCTTGTTTAGGTAGTTATTAATAAACTGCACATTTTTTACAAAACGTTGTTTCATTTCTTAAAGTGTTTATAAGATACAAGTGTTTTATTTCTGTTTTTCTACCGGTAGTAATGTTTTTATTCCACTCGTTTTTATACTTGTAACCATTTTGTATGCATTATGGGATATGCTGCTAATTTGCAAAATAGTCTGCGATCATCAACTCTGCATGATTATTTTTTCGACAAGAGTTAAACACGCTTACTAGTCATTTATTGCTAAATTCATTGCACAGCTGTTTGTGACCACATCTGAAAAGGGCTTTTTGAATATATTTCATCTCATTTCAGTGAGTTTTGATCTCTAGGCTGTGCTATGGGATGACCGCTTCATTTATAGTGGTTCACTGCTGCGCTGCTAACTGGGAAGATCTCAAAGCTGCTCGGTAACCGGTCTATTTCTTTTCTGCCTGACACGGTATGGCTACTTCACTCTGTGGTATGTGGACTGCTTGGCTGTGTGACAAGTACTGCCGTGCATTTCTGAGAGATAGGTCCCTCTTGTGGCTATTCACAGATAACCCCAGCGGGCATATCTAGTGAATTAATGACCGCTTGGTTTTGTAACATTGGGTGTGTTTAGACCTATCATTGTGCTGAATTCACGGCACAGATTGTTAACCATATTACAAATATATATATATATATATATATATATATATATATATATATATATATATATATATATAGTGGCACAATAGTGCCACTATAGTTAGGTTGAGTAACCCATTTAAGGTTAAATCTGAAATGTAGCAGCTTAATAACTTTGCCACTGTATGACAGATTTGCCTGAAAGTTGGCATGTACAGTCTGGGACCATAGATCTCTGGATCTGCAAAGTTTTGTTACAGTCGATTATATGGTTGAGGAGCTACAGAACACCGAATAATGCACAAATTACACAGTTTTGCGCATTCTTTGCTCATGCCTACAGGTTGCAAGGTTTGTGCGACTGGTCTGAAACCTTCAGGAAACATGCAGCCAATGTCCCTGATGTGCCTTTCGAAGATTTTGAGAAAAAATATCAAACAGTTCAAACGTTACTCAAAAAGCAAGTTTCCCATTATAGTCAAAGGAAAAAGTTAACAAAATATGCGAAAGTGTTGCAAATGCATTTTACTTTTGCAAATGGGCCTTGTAGGGTCACATATCATCCATCTTGTTTTCAGTTGGTGGCCACAGAAATGTTTGGCATTTAAGTTTGTGACCATCTAGGGACACAATTCTTGTTGTGTTCACCTAGTCGAGCCCTGAGGATGCTAGCCATGTCTTTTTTTGGGGGGTAAAACACCCCAGAAATATTTTTTTTCATTTTTGTAAAAGGTAGTGTCACAAAGTACTTTCGCATGTGCTACACTTATGTGATTTCATTTGTGAAAGTGTTGTGATTTGCGAAAGTACTTTGCGACACTATGGCCAAAACAATAGGGAATCTTTGCCACCCTGCTGCAAAAGAACAATTTGGTCTTTTGGGCTGAAATTTGGAAGGAAGAAATTCAAGATCCCACAGATGTGCCCTTTTGTGGTTTGGTGACAAAATATTAGAGAGCTGCAAACTTATGGCAATCCAAAGTTGATAATTTTTCCCACAGGCTAACATTACAAACTTTTTGTCAGAAGAATGCGTAGTCCTCTATTATGGGGCTAAGTGTAAAACTAGCCTGGAAAGTCATAAATAATACGACATTTTAAATTTTTTTCTATGTCCTATGGTTCCTGAGATATAACGTATTTAGTATTCGAAGTGCTCACTTTCTTCTTCGAGGGCCATTATTATGCATACATTCTTTGTATTCACTGTGCTTCTGAATGCACCTTTTTGGGAAACAAAGGGTGTGTGTTTGCGTTACTGTTATTGTTAGCATTTCCGCTTGCATTTCTGTTACCATTTTCATTAGCTTTCCGTTTTCATCACCGTGTGCGTTACCCTTTGTGTTTGCGCTTGTGTTTGCATTACTGTTACCATTTGCATTTGCGTACGCACTTGCATTTGCATTTCTGTTTGCATTACTGTTTCCTTTGGCATCATCGTTGGTGTTACCATAACCATTTGCATTTCCAATTGCTTTACCGTTACTGTTTGCGTGTTCGTTACCATTTGCGTTTGCATTTCCTTTGGCCTCAACGTTTGCATTATCAGTAGCGTTTCCAGTGTCGAGTGCATAACTGTTTCCTTCTGCGTTGCTGCTGCCATTACCATTTGCATTTCTGTTTGCGTTTCTTTTACCGTTAGTATTTTCGTTACCGTTTTCATTACCGTTTGCATTTCTGTTGCCATTAACATTTGCGTTACCATTTGTATTGCCATTTCTGTTTTCATTTACATTTGCACTTGCATTTCTCTTACCGTTTGTATTATTGTTTCCATTTGTGTCACTGTGTGCATTAACGTTTGCTCTGGCGTTTGTGTTACTGTTAGTGTTACTATTTTCTTTTACCTCACTGTTGCCATCATCATTTGATTTAACATTACCACTTGTGTTTTTGCATTTACACAGTACAGCACAAAACATTATGTTTTTGATATTTTTCTGCACTGTCTTCCATGACGCATAGTGCAACCAGTGTGTAGTTGATTGATCTGAATCTTGCCACATAGAAAGACCTGTATTCAAGGAACATGCCAGTTTTTGTTTGGTGAAAAAGTGTGGTTCTTTTCCAGAGTTATTGCCATTTGAAGTTGTCCCCCCTCACAGTTACAGATTTTTCAGCTGCCAGGTCCACCATTTTAGCTCATTTTCAGCTGCAATTTCTGCCATTTTGTGGTGGAAGACTTCTTAAAGGTGCAGAAACGTAAAAATTGAATATCTCTGGAACGGTTCAGTCTTTTCACATGCAATTTGAAGGGTCTAGAGTGGATGTACTAGGGATGTGAATAATGCTGTTTACATGTTGCTAAAATTATTTGTTGAAGAGATACAGTGTGACACAGTTAACTTTTTGTGCATAGCATTCTGCATGGTGCTACTGGCTTAAAATTTATAGCGTAGGCAGCCCTAGTGGTACAGAGGTGCCTTGCACTGGTTTGGTGTGTAAAACGTTAACAGGTGTGGAATTATGCCACCCTGATGAATAAAAAGTTGGTTCATTATGCTTCAATAACTTGTGAAAGTGTGTCTGATTTGCCTGGCATTTGGAATGTGCAAAGATTTATAATACATCTTTGACTGTGATAATGTTTAGGTCGCTGGCACTTACAGTTGCAATTGTGCATGTTACATTGCTTGCTCATGGCGCTGTGTGATCGTTGAAAGGATGTACACACAATTCCGGACACACAGTGTGCTATGGTACATGTCTTCTTTTAACAATTTTTGGTTCCTTTGGATATATGGTTCTTGTGTAGTGAAGTGGCAAAAATGTTATTTTTGGCACTTCTGCACAGTTTCATAGTGCAGCCAGTGTGTGGTTCATTGATCTGAAACTTGCCACGTAGAAAGACCTGTATTCAAGGAACATACCAGTTTTTGTTTGGTGAAACATTGTGGTTCTGTTCCAGAGTTATTGCTATTTGAAATTGGCCCCCCCCTCACAGTTACATAATTTTCAGCCACCAGGTCCACCATTTTAGTGCATTTGTGGCTGCAATTTCTGTCATTTTGTGGTGGAAGACTTCTTAAAGGTACAGAAACATACAAATTGAATATCTCTGCAATGTTTTGGTCTTTTCACATGAAATTTGGAAGGTGTTGAGTGGATGTCCTTGGGATATGAATAATACCATTTACATGTTGGAAAAATTATTTGCTGCAGATATACTTCGTGATGCAGTTAACATTTTGTGCATAGCATTCTGCATGGTGCTACTGGCTTGAAATTTATAGTGTAGGTAGACCTAGGGGTATGGAGGTGCCTTGCAGTAGTTTGATGTGTAAAACATTAACATGTGTGGAATTATGCTACTGCAATGAATGAAAATTTGGCTCATTACGATTCAATAATTTCTGAACCGTGTGTTCAATTTGCCTGGCATTTGGAATGTACAAAGATTTATAATACATCTTTGACTGTAACAATTTACAGGTCACTAGAGCTTACAGTTGCTGAATTGTGCATGTTACATTGTTTGCTCATGGCGCTGTGCAACCATTGAATGGATGTACACACAATTCTGGACACACAGTGTGCTATGGTAGATGTCTTCTTCTAACAAATTTTGGGTCTGTCGGACATATTTTTCTTGTGTAGCGAAGTGGCAAAAGTTTTATTTTCTGCACTCCTGCACAGTTTTCCCGGTGTGACACTGTGCAACTGTTGAATAGATTCAGATAACATTTGTTATACATGTTGTGGTATGGTACATGTCTTCATTTACCAATTTTCATTTCAGTCGGCCATACAGTACAGTTTTTGTGCAGCTAAGTGACAAAAAAAATCACATGGGCCTGCGCTCCCACCACCGCATTCCATTCACTATTTATACTGCACATTCTCAAAAAGATGGGAACTTCATGGCAAAAAACTCTGTTTAATGCATAAGTTAGGGTTGTTCCACAGCGACAAAAGTGAGGAAATTTTGTGTTAGGGTTGTCACCCCTTGCACTCCATGCCCACCCCGCCCCCACAAACAGGCATTGGGGTGTGTGTTGGGGTCGTCGGTCCTAACTTTCACCCCATTCTCCCATACTGCACCACCTCAGCTTATTTACACATGGAATGGGGTGAGAGTTAGGACCGATGACCCCAATGCACACCCTGATGACTGTTGGTGGGTACAGGGTGGGGAGGGGTGCAAGGGGTGGCAACCCTAACACTGAATTTCCTCACTTTTGTCACTGTGGAACAACCCTAACTGATGCATTAAATGGAGTTTTATATATATATATATATATATATATATATATATATATGAATTTGCAAAACACTTTGTTAATGCTCCAGTTAGAGTCAAAGAGACAAAAGTTGGGAAATGAGGAGTTATGGTTTCCAGCCATATCACCCCACCCTCCCAAACCAGGCAGGAGAGCAGGTTGGGGTGTGTCTTGGGCCTCTCAAGCCTAACACTCACCCCATTCCATCTGTAAATAAAGTCAGATATGTAGACTTTATGAGAACTTATTTCCTTACTTTTACAGATAGTATAATAGTATACTTATTTTACTGTTGTACCCTGCACTTCCATCCCTCCATAGATGTGTATATGTATGTAGCTGTGGAAGCACAAGGCCCTCCGGGCCCTGCACTTCCATTCATAGGACAACAGTGACCAAATTGTCAGCATAGCTATCTTATTATCCCACCTCATGTACCCAGTACAGAAAATTTTTGAATCACCTCCAAAACATAATTCTGCACAACTGCAATGCCATTCCATGTAACAGGTGCAAACATTTATTTTTAGCAGCATTTGGAAAATCACAGCTGTGACATACATGGGGTGGGGTAATAAGAAGGCTATGTTGAAAATCCATGGTAAAAATGTTTTTAAATTTGTGAAGTTACCAGTGGGTGCAGCAAAATTGGAATGAATGGTCATAACTTTGTCATTTGTTCATATTTTGACCCCAAATTTTCAGCATAGTCTTCTTATGACCCCACCTCACAAACCCCATAAGTGAAAATTTTCATATGCATGCCAAAACACCATTCTGCACCACAGATGTGAAAACATGTTTCAGACAGAATGTGAAAAATGATAGCTGTACTGTTCATGAGATGGTGTGAAAAGAAATGTCTATGTTGAAAATTGGGAGTCAAAATACTGAAAATTAACAAAGTTATGCGTGTGCGTACAAAAATTTAAACAAACTTGTGTAACTCAGCCATTTTTGGGAATGTTTTCAGCAAATTTTCAACATGGCTTTTTGGGACCCCACCTCAAGAGCACTGGCAATGAAGTTTCATTATTTGGTCCTGAAAGGTCATTTCATGCAGCAAATGTGAAATCACCTTCTTGGCCCGATTAACCAAATGACAGTGGTAGTTTTCATGAGGTGGGGTCCAAAAAGGCCATGTTGAAAATTTGGAGAAAAGATTCAAAAAATGCCAACGTTATGAACATAAGATTAAAATGTCAATGAAATACATTATATGGCACTTACTTTTATTCCTCAGTTCATGGTTCGGCTTTGAAGAGTGCACACATGTCTTGGGCCATAGAAGGTGATAGCCCACAACCTCTGGTGGTAAGGACAGGGTAAGGGGGGTGTGGGATGGTGGGTGCTCAGTGGGAGGGTAGGGATGGGGGATGAGGAAGGGGAGACGATGAGGGGCCATTTTCTTTTTTTCAGGATTAAAAAAAAAGATGGCTGGCCCGTCGGCACAGCGGTTGGGGTTCTGCTTGTGATGCTGGTGACCCAGGTTTGGGAACAAACCTGGGTCATTTGAGTACCAGCTGGGGGAGAAGGATGGAGCATCCTATGGACTGCTCTTCTTCTTCGGGGTGTGGGGGGTCTTTGTGTTCAGTGCAAGAGTGACACCTAGCGGAAGCTGGGTGCATCACTCTGAACACCAACACATGGTCAAGGAGGGGAGGGGAGGGGCTGGGGAAGGATAGATGCTGGCATCATTGTATGTCTCTGCCCCAGCTAATAAGAGGAACAAAATCCCTCCTCATCAGATGTCTCCATGATGCCCTGCTCCCAGCTTTGATTAGCTGCCTGGCCTAGAACTCCCCAACCAGTTACATTCCATGGTGCTGATTCCGGTGGTGGTGATGTGCCCCACCTCCTGGGGGGTAATCCAGGAGTGACCAGGGAGAGTGAGTGGCTGATTAGGTGGTGGAAGCTGACGGGTGCCGTGACTAGGGCAGACCAGTGATGGAAGATGAGAGGGACAAGAAAGAGGGGTAAATATATATATGTATAAAAAGATTAAAAAAGACATTGGGGCATTGTTTTCTTTATACTGGTCTGAATAAAAAAAATATATCAGGACAATGGGGGTGGGCTCCCAGGTGTCCCACACTGCTGGGGGTGTGTGCACTAAATGTCAACATGGGGATTGGGCCTCCTAATGTTGACTTAATAATATAAACCCACAGGCTGTTGGTGGTGGGGGGGGCATTGGACACTGGGGTGGACATCCTGGAGTTAGAATTTATAAATTAATAAACTAGGGACTGGGGGATGGCAATCGGAGAGTGTGGGCACCAGGGAATTAATTTGCGATTACAGGGACAGCAATCAGAAGATGGGGGGGTGCCACTAGACACCAGAGAATTAATCTGTAATTAGGGGGACAGTGATCGGAAGGTGGGGGGTACCACTAGACACCAGGGAAATAAAGAGGCTGGGGTATTGGAGGGTGGGGAGCCACTAGTCACCAGGGAAAAACAGTTGAGTACTTGGGAGGGTAATTGGAGGGATATGCTGAATTCTCGAGTGGTGAAAAAATATGCTTTTTCGTGACTCATGATATGAAAAAGGATTGTTTTTTCATATCACTTGGTCACGAAAAAAGGATTCATTATTTAAAAAAAACACATTTCAAAGGCATAATTATATCTTTGAAGTGCAGAGTGCACCTACCGGGGTCCCAATCAGCCAGCTAGGTGTGGTGGTGTCACTCCAAGATGTTGTTTTTGTGGTTTTTGAAAAAAAAATAATTTTAATAAAAAACAGAAAACAAGATGGTGGCTCATGAAAAAAGATTTTCCCTTCACAAAAAGGATTTTATTCTCAGGAAAAAGGAGTAGATCTCACAAGAAGTATTCCTTTTTTTGTGAAGTCAATCCTTCGTCGAACTTTATCCCTATAATTTCGACAGGAGAATTCCCATTGAAAACAATGGGAAACTTAAAAATGTAATTGCTTTGCAACAGATTAATATTTTTCACCAAAATAAGCATGGCAGTTCTGTTTTTAAAGCTGGTTGTACCATAAGAAATTCACTCCCAAATTCCACACCATGTGGCTGCAAGGCGATGAGGAAAAAACTACAAAAAAGGAGACTTTTAAGGTTTTAGCACTATCTGGATCTCAGAATCCACATATCTGACGAAAATGAAACTTGCCACCTCAAGAGATCTACCCTTCAGGACAGCACATACCAACTTTTTTGCAAATCCATTAACTGGTTGCAAAGTTATTAACCCTTGCTCTGCCAGGGACTGATGACCCTATAATATATATGTAAATATGATGTACCTCTGTAACTGTATATCTCTTGTAAACACAAGGTAGAACAAAACACGTGTCTGTGTCATAGAAACATAAAAGCATAGAAATTGCCAGCAGATAAGGACCACTGGGCTCATCCAGTCTGCCTGTAGGCCCTATACAGTCTATGTGACCACTGACCTTATGTGATTAATGACTTTTTATCACTCCCTCCCCTTCCCTCTTAAGGTTCCCTTGTGCCGCAGGCATGCTTAAACCCCTCCACTGTGCTTGCCCCCACTACCTCTTGTGGCAGGCTATTCCAAGTGTTGACTACCCTCTCTGTGTAGAAAAACTTCCTCACATTATCTCTTAATCTACCCCCTTCCAATTTCATATTGTGCCCCCCTTGTTCTAGTACTTTTTCTACATTGGAAAAGGTCCCCTCCTGCACCTTATATATGCCTTTGAGGTATTTGAAAGTTTATATCATGTCACCATGCTCTCTCCTCTCTTCCAGTGAGTACATATTGAGGTCCCCTAGTCTCTTCTCATATGTTTTGTGTTGCAAGCCCTGCACCATCTTTGTCGCCCTTCTCAAGGTAACTTCTACCTTGTTTATGTCCTTGCACAAGTGTGACCTCCAGAACTGCATGCAGTATTCCAGGTGAGAGGCCTAACCAATGTTTTATATAATGGCATCACTGCCTCCCTCCTCCTGCTAGTGATACCCCTGCCTATGCACCCTAGCATGTTACTGGCCCTCCCCACAGCCTTTGCACATTGCTTTGATACCTTGAGCTCATCAGAGATGATAACCCCTAGGTCCCTTTCCTTTTTAATGATAGTCAGCTCCTCTTCCCCATGCTGTGTCTCCCCCTAGGGTTCCCTCTACCCAGGTGCATTATTTTGCACTTCTTAGTCCTGAACCTCAGTTGAAACATCTTTTCAGATTGTGTGGGAGGCCCTTTGGTACCATGCATTCTTGCTTAAAGCTGAACCAGCCTAAAATTTCATGGTGATTTGCATATACATCCAATGATGCTTTGCATCCTGGAGGTACATGTGATTTTGTAGTTCTGTTGTAAATATGTTGTACAACCTGTCCATCATTCCTCTGTCCTGACAGACCCTAGACTATTTTAAAATAGGCCCAGCCTAAATGGTCTTGTGTGTAACAAATTAATAAAATATCACTGACATCCAACACTATCGGTATGCCATTAGTGTCATTTAATCCCAGGAAAATGCTGTCTGATTTATCATTAAAAACCAAGAAGCATTTGTTGAACATTTATATTATTTGACCTTCATCCAAAATAAGGTTCCCTTTACCATCCTCCAACAGCCCTACCTGCACATTATTACCTCTCTTTTGATTTACAGTATATTGCTACAAATGGACTTATAATTATCATTAACCCTGGTGGCTAACCTGACTTTGAAGTCTCCATGTCCTTCGGACAGAAGGCTATGGGTGGGGGGCAAGGGGGGCCCTTGGGTTGACAACACCAAGGAATACCTCACCACTGACTCAACAGGACTCCAGAACCCAAAATCCATTTTTTTTCCTTTTGCTGCTTGGAGGGGGGTTGGGAGATTGGGAGATAGGTCTGAAAACCCTAATGCCACATATCCCTACTTTTGTGATATTAAGCTGAAACTTAACAGGGGCATTGACAAAGTATTTTCCTAGGAATATATAATGTATGTATATATGCACATACATATATATATATATATATATATATATTGTATATGTATATATATATATATATATATATATATATAAAATATATATATATATATATATATATATATATATATATATATATTTAAAAAACTTACTAATGCATCAGTTAGGTTGTTTCCACACTGACAAAAGTGTGAAATTCACGTTAGGTTTACCACCCACCACCCTACCCCACACCTCCTCCTCAAAACTCTAACTCCACATTTACCCCAACCCCCCCACACACACACAAGTAAGCAAGGCAAGGGCCAAGGCAAGACAAGCAACCAGGGACAAGAAGGATCAGGTAAAAGAAGTGACAGACAACTCTGTAAACATTCCAGAAGGCAGAGGCATCGTCACAGTCCATGAAGATTATGAGTTCTGCAGCCGTCATAGTGGCTTGGGGTACACAGACATGTGGTTGTTATGCACATATAGTGTATTAGAAATGACAGTTTCTGTCAGCCTAGCAACAGTCATTGGATCTTTGCATTTTGCTTTGTGATACAGTGAGTTAGTCCTAATAACAAACAGTGGTAGTAATAAAAGTAATGTTTTGCAGCATAGTTTATGAGAAAGATGTAAAAGCAACAGTTGTGATATGAACCAGTAGCCATAAGATACTGTTAATCAGTGTTTCCTAGTAATGCAGCAGCAGAACAACATGTGTTGGTGGTAGCATGCCACTGAAGCAGTATCTCCAAAGTACTGTGTATGTGTCAGGCCTATCTGTGCTGCTACCAGATGCCTGTGTGGTAGGAACAATACTTGTAGTGACCCAATTGTTGGAATATGACACATATAAATCAATATTTCAAAAACCTGAACAGAGTAAGTGTAATTGTATTGGGAAGATATGCCAGCAGTAATGTGTGATCACACTGTGCTAGCAGTATAGAGTCACTTATACTGTATTTGTTTTTCAATTACATAGTGTTATGTGAAAGTAGCACAGAGTTGTGAATATCATGCTTACAGATGTGCCAGAGTGGTATAGTGTCGTACAATGTTGCATGTGTCTTGCATGTGTGAGTGGGGGGGAAGGTTTGGAGGAATGCTGAGTTAAGGTTGTGAGGAGGGTGCGTGGAGGTGGGGTGGTAAATCTAATGCAGAATTTCCACACTTTTGTCGGTATGGAAACAACCCTAACTGATGCATTAATGAAGTTTTTGAAAATAATTTCCAATCTTTTATTAAAAATGTAATGTAAGTAGTAAATGGAATGTGTTCATGGGAGTGTGGGGTCTGAGCTGCCCATCTCTGCATAATGGTATGTGTGTGTGTGTGTGTGTGGGTAGCATGGACCATCTGGGCCCTGCACTCCCACTTACACATAGCTATGGAGCCATACCACAGCCCTATAAGGCAAGGAGCCTTTGTAACAGGAAGTTGTCCATATCTCTGGACCCATATGAGGTGGGAAAAAAATTCAAGTGTGGCTGTAATGGTGAGAGTGAGCTTGCAACATAAAGTCGATCAAATCTGTATCTTGCATCATTTCCAAGATATGGGCACTGAAATGCAATGTGAGTGCTAACTCTGAGGGCATAATAGTGGCCCATGCACATGAAAATGATCAATTGGAACACATTTGCAAATATCTCAGGAACCATATATGTTAGAAAAAAAATTCAAATTTCAGGGATTTCATAGCTTTGTAAACTAGTGCTATGGTTAGTCCCCTTTGGATGGCTAAGAAATTTTGTGATGAAAAGTCTGTGTCTCAAACCATTTTTGAGGTACGGGCACCGCAATGTTATCCTATAGGAAAATTTCCATACTTAGCAGTGCTGTAATTATGGTCATGTTCAATGGTTCCGTACCTAACCTCCAAAAGACACACCAGTAGGACCAGGGCTTTGTATCCAGAAAAGTTCAGGCCAATATCAAAATGCATATTGCCGCAATTAAGGGACAAAGAAAAACAACTGCCACAATGTTATCCTATGGGGAAATTTCTGAAATGTGGAATGCCATAGGTCTGGACCTCTTTAATTTCTCCACTCCACACTAGTGAAAGGCACATCTGTGGCAACAGGTCTTCCTACCCTGAAACTTTCAGGGCAATAGCACAATCCACCTTGCCATAATCAAGTGACAAAGAAAAGCAGCAGGTAGCAAAAGTCTCCCATCTTTATAATGGGGATGTGATCATGATAAAAAAAATGTGATCGCGATCATGTTTAAGGTTGTTGTGATTGTTTTTACGGCACAAAAAATGTTGCAATCAAAAAAATTAAAAAAATTTAAAAACGTTCCAGGCTAGCTAGCCACAAACTAATGCCATAGATATGTTCCTCTGGGCCTGTTTAGATAAACCCAATTATTCCTATGTTCAGAAGTACAGTATTTTTTTAATTATAGGGTTTCTTCTCACTCACTAACTGTGAACAAGATGGCGGCAACTCGACAACATTTTTGGCAAGCTCGATCAAAAAATGTGATCGTGATTGTTTTCACAGTGCACATATAAATTTTCCCATAGGCTATAATGGGACTCTGAAAATACTATAACTTTTGAACGGAACAAGGTTTTTTCATGAAATCTTTAAAAGGCACCACTGCTAGCCAGGACTTGTGCAGACTACCTAATTTGAAACCACTGAAATTCATTCTTCAGTGCATTATGGGAGGACAAAGAAAACACGATGTTGGGGATTTTTCACTTTTTGAGAGCATTACAATTCCATAACTGTATATCTGATCAACACAACAATTTCCAGATCCGGAGACCTATGATCAATCTTTCCACATTCCAAATTTCAGGCAAATCGGGCAAACAGTTCAAAAGTTATTAAAGTGCAAATCTGAGGTTTAACATATAAATGGCTACACAACCCTAACTATAGTGGCACTACTGTCCCCTATAATATATATATATACACACACACACACATTATGGTAGCACGGTAGTGCTACCATAGTTAGGGTTGAGGAGCCATTTCTATGTTAAACCCCAAAACTTTGCACCTTAATAACTTTGCAACCGTTTGATGGAATTGCCTGAAATTTGCAATTTATGATCAAGAACCATAGGTCTTGGGATCTGCCAAGTTTTGTACTGGTCGGATATACAGCTGCGGAGTTATTAAGTGTGATCTGTGCACACGTTTATGCTTTTCTGGAATTCTATGGTCGCGCCTACAGGTCGTACGGTTTGCGAGACCAGCCCAAAATCTTCAGGGAATGTGCGGCCAGGGTCCCCAATGTGCCTTTTGAAGATTTTGTGAAAAAATATTAAACAGTTCAAAAGTTATTCAAAAAACAGTTTCCCATTATAAGTCTATGGGAAAAGTTAACAAAAAGTTTAACACTTTCGAAAATGCATTTTTACTTTCGCAAATGGGCCTGTTACTTTCATGAAATCGGCCATTTTTTCAGTTAGTGATCAGAAAAATGGTTGGCATTTAAATTTGGGACCCTAGCAACCTAATTTTTGTATTCAACTAGTCGGGCCCTGAGGATGCTTGCCATGTCTTTATTTTGTGGTAAAACACCCCAGAAATATGTTTTTCAAATTTCTGGAAAAAGTACTAGCATATTACTTCGTGCTCACGAAAGTGAAATGCCGCAAATTTTTATGAAAGCTGAAATTTTACAGTGGAAGTTTTCTAGTCTGTGGGAAATGATGGCAATTCTTTGGCACTGGCGCTGCAAAAGAACCGTTGGGAGTTTTGAGCTGAAATTTGGAGGGCAGACGAGCATCTCACAGATGTGCCTTTCCAGTGCTGTATTGAAAAAAATATTACACGGTGCAAAGTTATGGCACTCCAAAGTTGACAGTTTTCCCATAGGATAACATTACGGCACTGACGATTACAGAAATCCTTGGATCCCTGCTGCAAAATAACGGTTTGGTCTTTTTCCTGAAATTTGGAGGGAAGACAGCCAACAGCTCACAGATGTGCCTTTCAGTGGTTTGGTGAAAAATATTATAGGGAGGCAAAGTTATGGTGCTCCAAACTTCTCTTTTTTCCATAGGATAACATTCTTCGGTGTTCCCGCTTTCAGAGCCGTATCTCGGCAGTGTGGAGATCACGGATTTTAAATCAGAAAATTCTTAGCCCCCAAAAGGGGCTAAGTACAAAACAACCAGGACAGTCATAAATCATACGACTTTTAAATTTTTTCTACGTCATACGGTTCCTGAGATATAACTTATTTAGTATTCCAAGTCCTCATTTTCTGCTCCGATACCCATTATTATGCATACATTCTTTGTACTCACTGTCTTTCTCTATTCAGCTTTTGGGAAAACCAGCCTGTGCGCTTACATTACTGTTACCATTGCCCTTTCCACTTGTGGTTCCATGCCCGTTTCACTTACCGTTGACGTCTGCGCAACCACGTTCGTCATCCTTTGCGTTTTCATTTGCGCTTGCGTTCCTGTTACTTTTTTGCCATTTGTGTGTACCGTACTGTTTCTTTTTCTGTTTCACTTTGCGTCACCATGCCCATTGCCATTTCGATTTACAGGCACCATGTTACTATGTGACAAGACATCACATGGCACACCGTTCCCGTCTACGCCACCGTGTTCGTTATCCTTTCTGTTCTCATTCGCGCTTGCGTTACCTTGTGCGCCACTGTTAGCGCTTCTGTTTGCATTGCTGTTCCTGTTACTAAGCCACAAGACATCATGTGGTGGGAGTGTGGGGCCCTTTGGGCCCTGCGCTTCAGCTGCCGCATTACGTGCCGGGAGCGTGGGGCCCTATGTGCGTTATCCTTTGCGTTTTTATTTGCACTTGCTTTTCTGTTATTTTTTGCCATCTGTGTCTACAGTACTGTTTCTCTTTCTGTTTCACTTTGCATCACCATGCCCATTGACATTTCCATTTGCAGGCACCATGTTACTATGTGATAACACATCACGTGGCAGACCGTTCCCATCTACGCCACCGTGTGCGTTACCCTTTCTGTTCTCATTCGCGCTTGTGTTACCATGTGTGCCACTGTTAGCATTTCTGTTTGCTTTGCTGCTCCTGTTACTATGCCACAAGACATCATGTGGTGGGAGCGCTGCATTACATTCACTGTTTCTCATTACCATTCTCAAAAAGAAGGGAAATTAGAGGCAAAAAACTCTGTTTAATGCATTAGTTAGGGTTGTTCCACAGCGACAAAAGTGAGGAAATTCGCTGTTGGGGTTGAAAACCCTAACTCCGAATCACCCCCAGCACCACACACACACACAGACACACACACACACACATACGTTCAAGTACGGGGAGGACCAAGTCAACACAACCAATGACAGACATCCAGCAGCAGGTGACAGAAATAACAAACAATTGTCTAAATGTACTACGAGACATCCCCACCCACCTGACCAGGTACTGCATGCTCAGTGGAGATCAACAGCAAAATTGAGGCCATGTACACAACGTATACATCCCTGATTGCAGCTGCACAGCGTATCACACTTAGTAGTTGCATGGCCTTACCTACCGATGCTCCACACCAGACCAGACCACATGTGGTGGGCCACCTGAGCAATAGAGTTCAGCAAAACCAAGGAGTTGTACAGGTATAATATCTCTGATTATAACAAGGGTTTGAGAAATGCAGCTTTCTAATTCACTGTAAACATTGTAACAGCCTTATGTTTACTTTTTATTAACATACATGTAGAGCCTAGCCATATGATGAACATGGTTTAATGTTGTTTAAAACACAGTTTTATTATGATAGCAGTAAGCCACTCCCAGGTATTATGTTAATGGTCAGTTTATCACTGTCTAGCGACATGTGGCACTCGGCTATGCCTCATTCAACATTAAACCCCCACAGGGTGATTAACAGACCATTTAACATAACTGTTGGTCATGCCTTATTGCTTAATTGTCTTTATGAGTAGATAGTCTCCTCTGCTAGGCACTGTAGCAGCTTTGCAACACAGTGTCCCACCCAGTTACACCATACACTGTCTAGTTACTGGAGAATGGCTTTGAATATGAACTCATGAAGATGAACAGTGTAACTTGATCATTACAGTCATCGAAACCTTAGTGTGATTATAACTGACAGAGTCAGTGATAGAGAATAACCCTGCTGTCCTAGTACACTTACCCCATTGTGAGTTAAATCAATACTAAAAGACATTCTGTTTATATCTACACCATACCTACTTGATTCCTGTTGTACCACAATTAACATAGTTATCACTTTGATAGCATCAGTGACAGAAGTGTGGCAAACCCAAACACTAGGCACACAGCCTGAGTATGAAACAACTGTTAAAAAAAATTACACTGTGCCCATAAGTGGCATAGATCACTCATTGCAACAATAGTAAATGTATTACTATTTGAATAAGTTAGTCATCACCGATGCAATGAGATTGTCTTTATCAGGTACAACATACTCAGTAAGTGCCTACAGGAAAATCTATCCATTATACATCTCCGATACAGGTACGTCATTGTTGGCTCAGTAGTGCTATGATATTTAGAAGTTGCTTGGCCTGATCCATGCAATTACAATCTTTCTTACAAAGAATACTTACTGCATCTTTAGTATTGAAACACACTGAAGGTCTATGTATGTACATGAGCAGTACACCTTCATCAGTAAGAATGCATCTGACACTGGCAGTACGAATTTCAGAGCATTGAACAGGCAATGCTTTTCCATACTTCACATCAGCTCTCTATCTTGAGTAAACCATTGCAATAAATGTACTACTATGTAAATCACCTACTAAATGTAACACTACTTTTATCTTGAGCATGCTAGTGTCTTGTGGTTAATTTATGTACTTCTCTTAATTAATGTATACTCACTAGTGTTAAACCTTTCTACAACTGTCATCATGCACCTTCAGCATTTATATTGACTAATGGCACAGTACCAATTGTGGTATGGTGTGGAGCATCGGTAGGTAAGGCCATACAACTACTAAGTGTGGTACATTGTAGTACCAGCACAATCAGGGATGTGTACGTTTGGTGTACATGGCCTCAGTTTTGCTGTTGATCTCCACTGAGCATGCAGTACCTGGTCAGGTGGTTGGGGATGTCTCAGTAGTACATTTAGACAATTGTTTGTTATTTCTGTCACCTGCTGCTGGATGTCTGTCATTGGTTGTGTTGACTTGGCCCTCCCCCATACTTGAATGTGTGTGTGTGTGTCTGTGTGTGTGTGTGGTGCTGGGGGGGGTGAATTCGGAGTTAGGGTTTTCAACCCTAACAGTGAATTTCCTCACTTTTGTCGCTGTGGAACAACCCTAACTAATACATTAAACGGAGTTGTTTGCCTCTAATATACATATAGATAGATAGATAGATAGATAGATAGATAGATAGATAGGGGATATGACATGGCCTGAGTGAAGATATCATATTTATCTTCATGAGAGGCTAATGATATCTCACGAGTGGCTTCGTCATTGGCCTCGAGTGAAGATAAATATATGATATCTTCTCTCAGGCCATGTCATGTTCTGTTTATACAAACATATGTGAAAGTAATATCAATCATGACTGAATGTTACAGTGGCAGGAGCAACCAGATACATGTTTAAATTATATTATTTGATAGAAATAATGCCATGATCAAACAGATAGAGGTGTGTGTGTATGTGTGTGTGTGTGTGTGTGTGTGGTTGGGGGGGGTCCAGGTTTTAAAGAAAGAGTCCTGCGCAATGGAAAGTAAAAAAACCTTTCACTTTCAGTTGAATGATGTATAGGAACATGGAGATATCACTATGACATATAGGAACATGGAGATATCAATGATATCTCCATGGCCATAGTGATATCTCCACAACCTGTCTAAGATAGTAGTTTTTATCCATGAATTTATCCTCAGACATATGTTGTTTAAATAGAGGATATATGATGGACATGAGTGTGATATGGCAAATATTATCACTCCTGCAGAGTGAGATATCCAGAGCTCACGATGCAGGAGTGAAAATATTTGCCATAGCACACAATCTGACCATCATGTATTTGATATATACAATAGGGCCAAAAATTTTAGAAGTTTTGTTATGCTCTCTTGTGTTCTGTTCCTGTTTATGTGTTTGCTCATTTTGTGTGTGAGCTTTTCTGAATGGGCTGGCAGTGTTATAAACTCTGGGAGACACATGAGTGTGTTTTGCAATACTAAATTAGTTAGTTTTAGGTAGGAGTAAGAAACATACTTTTGTGAGGCTGTATTGTTTAGAAGTCTGGCTGCAGTGAAGCTGAGAGCATCACAGTAATTTTAATGAGCTGAGAGGCAGAGTGTCAGAACAGCTGATACTGTTTTCATTGGTAATTAAGTTAGCTGCAGGCAGAGTGCAGAGTGTTCTGTGAAATTGTGCTCTTTAGGATTCTGGCTGTAGTCAAGCTAATAGTATCACAGTAATTGTAATGGGTGAGGATCAGAGTTTGAGGAACAAGTGAGAATGTGTTTCAGTGGTAGTTGAGTTAGCTGCAGGCAGTAGTTTAGACTGTTCTATGAAACTGTGCTGTTTAGAATTCTGGCTGCAGTCACAGTAATGAGCTGGGAGTTGGTGGGAGGGGATAGGTGTGTTTTGTAATGCTCACTGAGTTAGCTGTAGGCAGCAGTGAGACCTCTGAAGTAGTTCTGCATTTGTGTATATGGCAATAGCACAGGTGTTTCTTGCATGCTGAGGGGAAAGCTGCCTAGAGTGATGACCTTTTGTGACCTGTGTGTGTAAATGGCTGATATCATCACAGTAGAGCAGAGAATAAAATATCACACTGCAGTGGATGATACACTGTTTTATCTCACTCATTTACCACTCACCCCTATAGTGTATATATACATATATATATATATATATATATATATATATATATATATATTATATATATATATATATATATCTATACATACAATACCTATTTTTAAGGTTGAGTAGGCACATGTATGTTAAACTCAAAATATTGCACGTTAATAACTTTGGACCCATTCAACGGATTTGCATAAAATTTGGTATGCGTGGTGTGGCATGGCAGGTATCTTGATATGCCAAAATTTGTTTTGGTCGGACTACTGTTTTTGTGCACCAAAACACTGAATAATGCACTTTTCGCCAGTTATGTGGGCAGTTTTTGGATTTTGTCTGTAGTGCTGCATGGCTGTTGTGTGGTGTGCCACTCTGCAACTTGTCTCATCTGAAAGAGCCTCAGTCAAGGAAAGTGCTGCGTTTTGTTTAGTGAAAAAATATTAATCCATTCAAAAGTTATTTAACTTTTAAATTCCCATTATAAGTCAATGGGAAAATGTGTATGGTTATTTTGTGAAAGAAGAATGGGGTTTTGGCCATTTAGTCCCTCTTCATGATCAAAGAATTTGTAGGCTCATGATCAAAGAATCTTTGATAGTGAGAATTCTTTGATCGTGATGGCTGCCATCTTGTTTTCATTTTGCCGTTGGAAAAATTCAAATATCTCGCCTCAGGGGTCACTCTTGAAATTAAACTTGGATGGGTTTTACTCAGGGGGCTTCGCTCTATTAAGCCATTGCTGTGGTTTGCTTTGAAATGGTGAAAAAATACAGTTTTAAACAGTTTTATTCTTTGATCGTGGCTCTTTAACAATCTTTGATCGCGAGCCTGCAAATTCTTTGATTGCGAGATTCTTTGACAGCGATCTTTGATCGCAAGGGAGGGACAAGATGACCAGTTGAAAAAAGCAAAGTTCTCAGCTCAGGTTTGGGTTATTAACATAAATGTGAGTAGGTTTTACTCAGGGGGCTTTGTTTTATCGAACCATGCCGGTGGTTTCATGTATTTATGTATAAAATTTGAATTTCACCATTTTTTATTCTTTGATTGTGAGTCTGCAAATTCTTTGATCGTGAGCCTGCAAATTCTTTGATTGCGAGATTCTTTGACTGCGATCTTTGATCGCTAGGTGACGACCAGATGAAAAAATTAAATGTTCAGCCTAGGGGTGACCTAGAAACACAAACTAGGATGGGTTTTGCTCAGTGGGCTTTGTTTTATTGAACCATGCTGGTGGTTTCATGTATTTATGTGTAAAATTTGAATTTCACCATTTTTTATTCTTTGATCATGAACCTGCTCAGGGGGCTTCATTTTATCGAACCATGCCAGTGATTTCATGTATATATGTGTAAAATTTGAATTTCACCATTTTTTATTCTTTGATCATGAGCCTGCAAATGCTTTGATCACGAGCCTGCAAATTCTTTGATCGAGAGATTCTTTGACCACAATCTTTGATCATGAGGTAATGACCAGATGGTCAGATGAAAAAATAAATTTTCTCATCTCAGGGGTGACCTAGAAACACAAACTAGAATGTGTTTTGCTTAGGGTGGTTTGTTTTATCGAACCGTGCTGGTGGTTCCATGTATTTATGTGTAAAATTTGACTTTCACCATTTTTTATTCTTTGATCATGAGCCTGCTAATTTTTTGATTGTGACATTCTTTGATCATGATCTTTGATTGCGAGGGAGGGACTAGATGGCCAGATTTTAATGCAACAGATAGGCTAATTTTAACAATCTTTAACATTAAATGTCTTGGAAATGGTTTGGTCTTTTTATTTGAAATTTGGAAGGTGTTTACGAGATGTCCTGTACATGGGAATTATGATACTACGTGTCAGACAATACATTTTTTGCAGAGATATTGCATGGTGCAGTTTACATTTTGCAAACAGTGTTTTCCATTGTGATAGTAGCTTGAAATTTGTAGGGTAGCGAGCCTTACTGACATGGATGTACTTTTCAGTAGTTAGGTGTCTAAAGTCTTAACAGGTGTGGAACTCTGCCACTCCAATGAATGAAAATCTCAAACTTTTCACATGTTATATCTCGAAAATGGTTTTGTCTTTTAAATTGAGATTTGGAGGGTCTACAGGAGATGTCCTGTACATGTGAATTATGGTGTTTAGGTGTTGGAAAATGTATTTGCTGTGGACATATTGCGTGACACACTTTATGTTTTGCATATGGCATTTTGTATTGTGGTACTGGCTACATATTTATAGGGTGGCTAGCATTACTGCCATGGAGGTACTTTTCAGTGGTTATGTGTCTGACATTTAAACAGGTGTTGAATTATGCCACTCTGATGACTGACACTTTGCTTTCTTTCAACATGGTGGGAGCTTTCAGGCCCCATGCTCCCACCCATATGTGCTCCCAGCAATACATATGATATTCAGCACTTGTACTCTTATCTTACAAGTTGATGAGAGCTCGGTGCCCAAAGGGCCTGACCTCCCACCAACTTCCACAACTTTGTACTTTTCTATTCTTTCTCAAAATGTAAGGAAATTCAATGCAAAAAACTTTGTTAATGCATCATTTAGGGTTAAAACACAAAAAGTCAGGACATTAGACCTTTAGGGTTGCCCCTCCCCCCATGGACCCACCCCATACTTCCAAGATTGACAGCAGATGGGGTGTGTCATTGGAGTTGTGATGCCTAAATGTCACCCCATTCTTCTTTCCTGTGGCTTGTCAAAATGATTACACATGGAATGGGTTGACATTTAGGCCTCACAACCCCAATGACAGACTCTGTCGGCTGTCACTCTCAGGATGATGGGCGGGTCCACGAGGGTGGAAGGGGGCAACCTTAAATGTCTCATTTCCTGACTTTTGTGTTTTAACCCTAAATGATGCATCAACAAAGTTTTTTGTTTGTATATATATATATATATATATATATAAGTAGAGCATTATGGTAGCACGGTAGTGCTACCATAGTTAGGGTTGAGGAGCCATTTCTATGTTAAACCCCAAAACTTTGCACCTTAATAACTTTGCAACCATTTTATGGATTTGCCTGAAATTTGGAATTTATGATCAAGAACCATAGGCCTTGGGATCTGCCAAGTTTTGTACTGGTTGGATATACGGCTGCGGAGTAATTAAGTGTGATCTGTGCACGTGTTTACGCTTTTCTGAATTCTATGGATTTACAGGTCGACGTTTGAGCGACCGGCCCAAAATCCTCAGGGAATGTGCGGCCGGGGTCCCCGATGTGCCTTTTGAAGATTTTGTGAAGAAATATTAAACGGTTCAAAAGTTATTCATAAAACAGTTTCCCATTATAAGTCAATGGGAAAAGTTAACAAAAAGTTCAACACTTTCGCAAATGCATTTTTACTTTTGCAAATGGGCCTGTTACTTTCGCAAATCGGCCATTTTGTTTTCAGCCGGTGATCAGAAAAATGGTTGGCATTTAAATTTGGGACCCTCTAGCAACCTAATTTTTTTTATATTCACCTAGTCGGACCCTGAGGATGCTTGCCATGTCTTTAATTTGTGGTAAAACACCCCAGAAATATGTTTTTCAAATTTCTGTAAAAATACTTCATAGTACTTTCGTGCTTCACAGTGTCATAGAGGCCCTGCAGCTTTTGCAAATTGAGACAGTAGTTTTCTAGTCTGTGGGAAAATGACAGCAATTCTTTGGCACTATGCTACAAAAGAACTGTTGGGAGTTTTGAGCTGAAATTCGGAGGGAACGGAGCCGACATCTCACAGATGTGCCTTTCAGTGTTGTATTGAAAAAATATTACATGGCGGCAAAGTTACTGCACTCCAAAGTTGACAGTTTTTCCCATAGGATAACATTACGGCACCCGACGCAATACAGAAATCCTTTGGATCCCTGCTGCAAAATAACGGTTTGGTCTTTTTTCCTGAAATTTGGAGGGAAGACAGCCAATAGCTCCCAGATGTGCCTTTCAGTGGTTTGCTGAAAAAATATTAGAGGGAGGCAAAGTTATGGTGCTCCGAACTTCTCTTTTTTTCCCATAGGATAACATTACGTCGTTCGCCGCGCCTTTCAGGGCCCGTATCTCGAAAACAGTGCGAGATACGGAGTTTTCGTCAGAAAAATTCTTAGCCCCTAGTGGGGGCTAGGTACAAAACTAGCCAGGACAGTCATAAATCATACGACTTTTAAATTTTTTTTCTATGTCATACGGTTCCTGAGATATAACTTATTTAGTATTCCAAGTCCTCATTTTCTGCTCCGATACCCATTATTATGCATACATTCTTTGTACTCACTGTCTTTCTCTATTCAGCTTTTTGGGAAAACCAGCCTGTGCGCTTACATTACTGTTACCATTGCCCTTTCACTGCGGTTCCATGCCCATTTCATTTACCGTTGACGTCTGCACCACCACGTGCGTCATCCTCTGCGTTTTCATTTGCGCTTGCATTTCTGCTACTTTTTTGCCATTTGTGTGTACCGTACTGTTTCTCTTTCTGTTTCACTTTGCGTCACCATGCCCATTGCCATTTCAATTTACAGGCACCATGTTACTATGTGACAAGACATCACATGGCACACCATTCCCGTCTACGCCACCGTGTTCGTTATCCTTTCTGTTCTCATTCTGCGCTTGCCTTGTGCGCCACTGTTAGCACTTCTGTTTGCATTGCTGTTCCTGTTACTATGCCACAAGACATCATGGGGTGGTGGGGCCTCTTTGGGCTCCCCGCCTCCAGCTGCCGCATTACGCGGCCGGGAGCACGGGGCCCTAAGTGCGTTATCCTTTGCGTTTTCATTTGCGCTTGCTTTTCTGTTATTTTTTGCCATCTGTGGCTACAGTACTGTTTCTCTTTCTGTTTCACTTTGCATTACCATGCCCATTGACATTTCCATTTGCAGGCACCATGTTACTATGTGATAACACATCACGTGGCAGACCGTTCCCGTCTACGCCACCGTGTGCGTTACCCTTTCTGTTCTCATTCGTGCTTGTGTTACCATGTGTGCCACTGTTAGCATTTCTGTTTGCGTTTCTGCTCCTGTTACTATGCCACAAGACATCATGTGGTGGGAGCGCGGGGCTCAAAGGGCCCCGTGCTCCCACCGCTGCATTACATTCACTGTTTCTCATTACCATTCTCAAAAAGAAGGGAAATTAGAGGCAAAAAACTCCATTTAATGCATTAGTTAGGGTTCTTCCACAGCGACAAAAGTGAGGAAATTCTCTGTTAGGGTTGAAAACCCTAACTCCGAATTCACCCCCCCAGCACCACACACACACAGACACACACACACACACATTCAAATTGGGGGAGGACCAAGTCAACACAACCAATGACAGACATCCAGCAGCAGGTGACAGAAATAACAAACAATTGTCTAAATGTACTACGAGACATCCCCACCCACCTGACCAGGTACTGCATGCTCAGTGGAGATCAACAGCAAAACTGAGGCCATGTACACCAAACGTACACATCCCTGATTGCAGCTGCACACAACGTACCACACTTAGTAGTTGCATGGCCTTACCTACCGATGCTCCACTCCAGACCAGACCACATGTGGTGGGCCACCTGAGCAATAGAGTTCAGCAAAACCAAGGAGTTGTACAGGTATAATATCTCTGATTATAACAAGGGTTTGAGAAATGCAGCTTTCTAATTGACTGTAAACATTGTAACAGCCTTATGTTTACTTTTATTAACATACATGTAGAGCTAGCCATATGATGAACATGGTTTAATGTTGTTTAAAAACAGTTTTATTATGATAGCAGTAAGCCACTCCTAGGTATTATGTTAATGGTCAGTTTATCACTGTCTAGCAACATGTGGCACTCGGCTATGCCTCATTCAACATTAAACCCCCACAGGGTGATTAACAGACCATTTAACATAACTGTTGGTCATGCCTTATTGCTTAATTGTCTTTATGTGTAGATAGTCTCCCTCTGCTAGGCACTGTAGCAGCTTTGCAACACAGTGTCCCATCCAGTTACACCATACACTGTCTAGTTACTGGAGAATGGCTGTGAATATGAACTCATGAAGATGAACAGTGTAACTTGATCATTACAGTCATCGAAACCTTAGTGTGATTATAACTGACAGAGTCAGTGATAGAGAATAACCCTGCTGTCCTAGTACACTTACCCCATTGTGAGTTAAATCAATACTAAAAGACATTCTGTTTATATCTACACCATACCTACTTGATTCCTGTTGTACCACAATTAACATAGTTATCACTTTGATAGCATCAGTGACGAAGTGTGGCAACCCAAACACTAGGCACACAGCCTGAGTATGAAACAACTGTTAAAAAATTACACTGTGCATAAGTGGCATAGATCACTCATTGCAACAATAGTAAATGTATTACTATTTGAATAAGTTAGTCATCACCGATGCAATGAGATTGTCTTTATCAGGTACAACATACTCAGTAAGTGCCTACAGGAAAATCTATTCATTATACATCTCGATACAGGTACGTCATTGTTGGCTCAGTAGTGCTATGATATTTAGAAGTTGCTTGGCCTGATCCATGCAATTACAATCTTTCTTACAAAGAATACTTACTGCATCTTTAGTATTGAAACACACTGAAGGTCTATGTATGTACATGAGCAGTACACCTTCATCAGTAAGAATGCATCTGACACTGGCAGTACGAATTTCAAAGCATTGAACAGGCAATGCTTTTCCATACGCTTACATCAGCCTCTCTATCTTGAGTAAACCATTGCAGTAAATGTACTACTATGTAAATCACCTACTAAATGTAACACTACTTTTATCTTGAGCATGCTAGTGTCTTGTGGTTAATTTATGTACTTCTCTTAATGTATACTCACTAGTGTTAAAACCTTTCTACAACTGTCATCATGCACCTTCAGCATTTATATTGACTAATGGCACAGTACCAGTTGTGGTATGGTGTGGGGCATCTGTAGGTAAGGCCATGCAACTACTAAGTGTGGTACGTTGTGTGCAGCTACAATCAGGGATGTGTACGTTTGGTGTACATGGCCTCAGTTTTGCTGTTGATCTCCACTGAGCATGCAGTACCTGGTCAGGTGGGTGGGGATGTCTCGTAGTACATTTAGACAATTGTTTGTTATTTCTGTCACCTGCTGCTGGATGTCTGTCATTGGTAGTGTTGACATGGTCCTCCCCATACTTGAATGTGTGTGTGTGTCTGTGTGTGTGGTGGTGCTGGAGGGGTGGTCGGAGTTAAGTTTCAACCCTAACAGCGAATTTCCTCACTAGCTGTGGAACAACCTAACTAATGCATTAAATGGAGTTTTGCCTCTAATATATATATATATATATATATATATTTGATGTTAGGTTGAAACCCCTTTGCACCCTAGCCACCCCAACTGGAATAGTGCGCATTGGGTCATCAGCCCTAAGTGTCACCCCATCACATGTGGAAAGAAGCTGAGGAACAGGAGAATGAGGTGACAGTTAGGACTAATGACCCCAATGCACACCCTGATTCCAGTTGGGGGTTGGGCTGAGGGTGCAAAGAGGGTTTCAACCATAACATCGAATTTCCTCACTTTTGTCACTGTGGAACAACCCTAACTGATGCATTAAATGGAGTTTTTGCCTCTAATATATTTATATATCTATATATATATATATATATATATATATATATATACATATATATATATATATATATATATATATATATATATTTATTTGTTTTTGTTGACTGGGTAAGTGCACTAGACAAATCCTGCCTATTTTCAGGCACAACCCGTGGGAGGGATTTAGATGAATGCCAACTGACCTTGAACCAGATTAATCTATATATATATATATATATATATCCATAGATATATGAATATATTCATGGCAAAAAAAATACATTTAATGCATCAGTTAGGTTGTTCCACAGTAGCTTCAGGATATTCAGTGGGTTGTGACCCCTTGTAGCCCACGTAAAACCATTCCCCACCAACAGGCATCGGTGTGTGTACTGGGGTCGTCGGCCCTAACTCTCACCCATTCCATGTGTAAATAAGCTGAGGTGGCACAGTATAGGAGAATGGGGTGAGAGTTCAGACTGATTACCTCAACACACACCCCCCAATGCCTGTTGGTTGGAACAGGGTGGGCATGGAGTGCAAGGAGTGGCAACCCTGACACCAAATTTCCTCACTTTTGTTGCTGTGGAACAACCCTAACTGATGCACTAAATCATTAAATGGATTTGTTTGCCATGAATATATATATATATATATAATAGTGACAAGGTCACACCGCTATATTTAAGGTTATGTTAAAGTCAAAATTTTGCATGTTAATAACTTTTGACCCAGTCAACGGATTTGCTTAAAATTTGGTATACGCAGTGGGGCATGGTAGATCTCTTGATTTGCCAAATTTCATTTTGGTCAGACTTATGGTTTTTGCATACAAAAATGCTGAAAAATGCAAAATTATCCAATTTCGGAGGCAGTTTTGGGGATTTTTTTCCATGGCCTTGCGCAGCCATCATATAGCATGCCACTCTGTGACATGGCTCATCTGAAAGAGTTCGGCTGACTGAACATGCCGCTTTTCATTTGGTGAAAAGATATTGAGGCATTCAAAAGTGATAGCACTTTTAAGTTCCCATTATAAGTCAACAGGAAAATTTGTATGGTTGTTTTGTGAAGAAAGCATGGGGTTCTGGCCATCTGGTCCTGCCTGGTGGTTAAAGAATTTGCAGCCTCATGGTTCAAGAATCTTTGTCCTGAGAATTCTTTGATTGTGAGGTCTGCCATCTTGTTTCAAATTCAGATTGGAAAAAATCAAAAACTTACATGGGTTTTACTCAGGGGCTTCGATCTATTGACCCATGCCTTTTGTTTGGTTTAAAATGGTCAAAAAATAGAGTTATAAGCTTTTAAATTCTTTGATCATGGCTCACTAATGATCTTTGATTGCGAGCTGGTAAATTCTTTGATTGCGAGATTCTTTGATAGCCATCTTGCTTCGTGAGCTAACAATACAATTTTCTCAGCTCACGGTGGCCTAGGAACACAAATCAGGGTGGGAGGTCACGTGATGCTAACTTCCTGAGCAGCAGCAGAGGCTTGGAGCTCCCTACTCCCATCAACCTTATTCATTCCAAATCTGTGATTCTCGAAGAACAAATCCAACTATCTACACACCAACTGATCTACTATACTCTGCCTATTGGCCTCAGGGCAATTTTTTACTACAGTCCTTGAATATACAAGAGGATGGAGGCAGAGAAGAAACAGGCCGCAATCCGGCATACACCACCAGCTACTCCTGAAAAGCTGCCTAAAAAGGCAAGGAACCAACTCGGCTCTACTTCCGAGAAAATGGGTGATAAGGCACAGCCGCCTAATCTTCTCACCGAGGAGAAATTTCTGCAGGAATTAACTCCTCTGAAAGATGTACTACAAACTATCACTTCGGAACTCAAATCTATTCGGGGAGACCTCTCCTCTCTCACCACGAGGGTGTCTGATTCAGAGGCTAGAATCCACTCCCTGGAACAATGGAAAACCAGGGCAGAATCCAATCTGGTTACACTAAATCAACAGGTCAAAAAATTACAATTAAAAATGGAAGACCTGGAAGGCCGCAACCGGAGGAAACAACCTACTTATTTTGGGTCTCCCTGTGCTTGAGGAGGGATCCGACTCCATTGCTTTCCTTCAAAAATTTCTAGCCAAAACAGTGGGCCCTTCACCTCTCAACCCCCATTACCACCTGGAAAGAGAGCACAGATCCCTGAGACCCAGGCCTCCACCATGATCTCCCCCACGACCAATGATTATGAAGTTCCTCAGTTACATCGAAAGGCAGCATGTTCTTACCAAATCCCGTGAGCTGCAATCCATTATGTGGGGACCAGCCAAACTCTGTATCACTCAGGATCTCCCCAAGGAAACCAGAATGAAGAGAACTGCATTCCATCCCGTCGTCCAGAAGTTAATCATGGTGGACATACCTTTCAGAATGATGTACCCTGCCACCCTCAAAGTCACAATCGGGGACAACTCCAAAAGCTATGACTCCCTGGACTCGGCTTATAAAGATCTGTCTGCCAAACTCCCCAATCTCTTCAAGTCAAATAGCTGAATTTCCAATCTCCAGCTCCAGTTTTAAGGCGATGTCCTAACTTGACTTTTCTGTGTCTGATATTTTATTTTACCTGGGTGACTGGTTCCGGCATTGTCCTGATGAGCGGAGAACCCTCGGCGACCTGGACGGAGGTTGGGGTAGGCCGCGCTGCTTCTGACCCTCGTCATTTACCCGGAACCAAATAGGGGTGGTAACAAGATTTAGCCTGGCTGTTTTCAGTGAGGGACCAGTTTGGTCCCACCCCATAACCGTTCCCCGGGGAAATACTATAGAAATGGAGGGACAGAATCTCCAGCTCTCGGCCCATCCTGACATTCCCCAGTTCTCTCTAGCAACCCGGTCAAAGGGATGAGTGAACTCCTTTTCTTTTGGGCTTTTTCTTTTGAAAATAATAGGTGATCATCCCGTGTAATCACAATCGCTAATACAATGACCATGAGGTTGGTTGATTGGGGCAGCTCCTGAGCCGCTTGTAGCTGCTGTAAGTTGCATTGCGAGCTTATAGAAGGGGGGTATGTAAACCCAGTCTCACACGTGGGACCATCCTTGATTTACTTGGCTCAGATGAAAATCACCTTTTTGTCTTTGTTTCTGGTCTTTTGGAGACCCTTTAACCTACAATATGTTAGTAGCAAATGGCATACTGGGTTTACAATAGGGACCTGGTCCTCAGGCTTCTACCATAATTACTTTCAATTTTCGATTGTTTATGCCTGGTACCAGGATGTATATAGTTGGGTAGGCTTAGTAAGGGGTTATAATGGGGGGGGGGTTGGGATGGTTGACCTGTCTGCCTCCTTGCATGTTTTATATTAACTTGGATCTGCACTGTCTGTTTATGGCACAACTACATTTGATAAGTTTTTTTTTGGCAGGTCACAATGGGTTGGAGTGCTGGATTTAGAGTGTGCTTTTTCTATTGGGCTACAGTTGTGAGTTCTATTGACTGTCTTTCTGTTATCCTGTTTTAAAATGGCTATAAACTCTGTCAAAATCACATCATGGAATGTACGTGGGCTCAGGGAGAAAATCAAGAGAAACCAAGTATTTAATCATTGTGACTTATTTCAAACCGATATCCTACTGCACAAGAAACTCACTTAATTAATTCAGAGGCTAAATGGTTGTCTAGATCTGGCTTTTCGCAGGTATTTGTTGCAAATGGGTCAAGTTCCAGTAGAGGTGTCGCCATCCTCATTAAAAACTATGTCATGTTTCTGGTAGACACAACAATAATTGACCCAGAAGGCAGATTCATACTGATCAAGGGATCCCTCAATAGCGGTATCGTCATTCTTGGCTCAATCTATGGTCCAGTAGGAGGTAGCTCTGAATTCTTTATGACCCTAGCAGATAAAATAAGTACCCTTCTTCCCTCCCAGCTCATACTAGGTGGAGATTAGAATGTTCCACTGTCCCACCTACTAGACAAAGTCCCAGAATCAAGTCGTCCGCCTACTCCAGTTCAAAGGTCCCTACTAGACTTTCTACATACACTAGGGTTGTGTGACCTCTGGCGCCTCTCCAATCCCTCCCTTCGGTCCTTCTCTTTTTTCTGTCAACCCCATGGTTCCTGGTCCAGAATAGACTACATTTTGATCAGCAAAACCCTCCTCCCCGGCCTCCTTCAGTCTGGTATCGAGCCGATTGTGCTCTCCGACTATGCAATAGTATGGGCAAGAATCTCCCCAGATCCGAACTTTCAAAGGGATACTATCTGGAAGCTCAACACTCAACTCCTTAAGGAACCCCAGTCAGTGACCCACATTAAAACCCTCATCTCTCACTTTCTCGAGAGCAATGTTAACTCTACCCCGCGATTCAACATTATTTGGAGCTCTCTAAAATGCTACCTAAGAGGCGAATTAATTAAATTGGCCTCGACGAGGAAAAGAACTAGACAATCTCGTGCCTCCCTATTGATGACCAAGATCAAGGAGCTTGAAAGCTCTTATTCCCCTTCCTCTCCTTTGTCATCCCTCGAGGCCCTCTTAGCAGTCAAAAATGAATATACAGATTTCCTTAAAGAAAAAGGCGAGTATAGCTTACTTAAGACCCAAACCAAATATATTGAGCAAGGCGAAAAGGCCGGCAGGCTCTTGGCCTTAAGATTGCGTGCACTAGAGCGCTCCAGACTAATCCCGGCCCTGCAATCCCCTGAAGGCTCCATTAAAACCTCTCCCAGGGAAATTGCACAGATTTTTTGAGAATTACTATAGAACCCTCTACAGCATGCCTCCTTCTTCTGCTTCTTTCTCAGATGTATCAGCCTATCTGGCAGATCTCAACATTCCCCAACTTTCACCTTCTCATAAAGAAACCCTGACCTCCCCTATTTCACTCTCCGAGACAGAAAAAGCTATCGCTTCCATGGCCCCAGATAAAGCACCAGTCCCAGACTGGTTTCCCTCAAATTTTTACAAGGTTTTTTCCAAAGAGCTTGCCCCTTTACTCCTCAAGCTATACTACTACATCTTTTCTACCGCCACTCTGGACCCCACACTTCTTGAGGCCAACATTGTCTTAATTCTCAAACCTGATAAAATTCCTACAGACCCAGCAAGTTACCGACCCATATCCCCTTCTAAACTGTGATATGAAAATTCTCTCCAAGGTCTTGGCCGAGCGGATTAAGAAAATCTGGACCCACCTCCTTAGCCCGGAACAAGCTGGATTTGTCCAATCTCGTTCCCCAGCAGATCACCTCAGAACCCTTTCTCATATTTTTCACATCACCCAATCATCCCATCTTCCAATGGCCCTGATTTCACTAGATGCAGAGAAAGCATTTGACAGAGTCAATTGGTCTTTCCTTTGGGCTACGCTGGCCAAGATGGGCTTCCCAACCTCTTTCCTCAAATGGATCCAGGTTTTGTATAAATTTGGCCAGGATATACTGTAATGGTGTTTTCTCCTCTCTTTTCCATCTTCACACTGGTACCAGACAAGGCTGCCCTCTCTCACCCTTCTTGTTTAACCTGTATCTCGAACCTCTTCTTCTTAAGCTTAAATCTTCCCCACTTATTCAAGGTTGTTTGATACATCAACAAGAGTTAGTCCTCTCAGCCTATGCTGATGACATACTTCTCCATGTTACTCATCCCACCACTTCTCTAGGACACGCGCTGCAACTTATCACTCAATATGGCAACCTCTCTCAACACAAATTGAATATATCAAAATCCGAAATACTCCCATTGAACACCCATACATATAAACACGAACTTACTAAATTTGGTATGAGATGGTCCCCTAAATCGATTAAATACCTAGGCATCTACTTTACCTCAGATCCCTCTTTGCTTAGGAAACTTAACTTAGATAGCCTTAAGACTCATATCCAGCTAGATTTACAAAGGTGGTCTAATCTCCCTATTTCTCTGTGGGGCAGGATTAACATTATTAAGATGAACATTCTTCCCCGTATCTTTTATCCCCTCAACCTACTAGGCCTCTGGTTACCGATCTCTTACTTACATCAATTTCACACAATCTTCTCAAAGTTTATTTGGCGAGGGAAAGCAGTTCGATGTTCCTTTCTCAAGCTATCCCTCCTTAAGGATAAAGGCAGTCTTAGACTTCCCAACATAAGCACTTTATCATTGGGCTGCCCACCTTTCTAAACTAGGTAGATGGTACTTAACCCATGCTGAATCATTTCCCCCGATCTGGCTTCAAATTGAGAGGCAGATCCTTTCAGAGACTAAAATAGATCCCTATGCAATTTTCTATACTCCTACCTCGGTGCTTTCACATTGGCTATCCAACCAAACAATTTTCACATCTCTTAAATCTCTTTTTCAATGCCTATATTTCCTTAAAATCTTCCCTAAAATGGACCTAGCACAACCCATCATCCTCAACCCCAATATCAAACTGGGCAACTCAATAATCACCCTGAGTGGCCACAAATTAAAGAAACTACTCTAGAATGCTACTATGACCAAGGCTCCCTCCTCTCATCCCCCAACATATTAGCTACACTTGCTATCCCCAATAATAAGATCTTCAAATTATACCAACTAAGACATCTTATTGCTGCTAAATTTGGCTCACAATTTCGAGAACCTAAGGTCCAATCCTTCCTCTCTCACATCTTTACCCTTGCCTCTAAACCACATTCCAATTCTCTAATATATTCCTTCCTACTGGACTACAAATTCCCAAATTCGATCGAAGGTTCCAGTATCTGGCTTTCTTTACTCCCAGATTCCACCCCCAATTGGTCCCAAATTTGGAAGGACCTGCACAGATACCACACCCAAGATAGGTTTAGACTCACCCAATATTACATATTAAACAATATGTACTATACCCCCAAAAAATTGTTCTGTCTTAATAAACTATCTCTCTCCCTCTGCTCCAGGTGCTCACATAGTGAAGGAAATTCCCTACATATTTTCTGGCACTGTAATAAGGTTGCCCCTGTGGGCCTCTATTCAGGACAATCTAGATCCTATACTTGGCCTTACCAACCTTTTTACTCCTGATATATGTATTCTAGGGGACTACTCTACCATAGATTGCTTGGAACGCCGATACCACATGGCCTTTGTGTCTATAGTGGTCAAAAGACTAGTCCTTAAACATTGGACCAACCAACTGACCCTGACCTATTCTGAGTGGTTGGCGGAACTTTCAATTTGCTTCAACATGGAGAGGCTTGTGGCCAGCTCACACAATCGTATGGACCTGTTCCACAAAAAATGGGGCAATTTGTATGCGTTATATTTGCACCAATGATCTCTTGAAGTCCTCTCTGATGCCCATTGTGGTTTTCTTCCCTTCCCTTCTCCCATCTACTTCCTCAGATTTTGACTACAGGGTCAAGTTATGATTTAGTTGTGAACTGGTTAATAGAACTAGACATACAATTGTGTTGCACACTCTATAAGGGTTTTGTGGGGGGTGGGTACCTTATGGTTGGTAGTAGGGTGGTGGGTGGGGTTGTTTTGGAAAGAAGAAGATGAGGGGGTTGAGGGAAGGGGTTTGGGGTGGTTGGGGTGTTGTGTTCTCTTTTATTTTGTTATGTTAGTTATACCATGTATGGATACTTGACATTAATGTGCAATGACCTGTCTATGTAGGTTATGTTAAAATCAATAAACTTGAATTTCAAAAAAAAAAAAAAAATGAGGGTGGGTTTTCATCTGCGGGCTCCGTTCTATTGCAGCATGGTGGTGGTTTCATCTAAATCTTCCAAAAACTCACGTTTCACCATTTTGTATTCTTTGATCATGAGCGTGCAATTTCTTTGATTGCAAGCCTGAAAATTCTTTGATCATGAGATTCTTTGATCGCGATCTTGCATCGCGATCGAGGGATGAGATGACCATTTAAAAATGCAAATTTCTCAGCTCAGGGGTGGCCTAGGAACACAAATGAGGGTGGGTTTTGCTCAGGGGCTTTGTTCTATCAAGGCATGGTGATGGTTACATTTAATTCTGCCTAAAACTCGAGTTGAAGTATTTTTTATTTTTGATCGTGAGCCTGCAATTTCTTTAATCGCGAGCCTGCAAATTCTTTGATTGCGAGATTCTTTGCTTATGATCCTGCATCACGAGTGAGAGATGAGATGGCCCTTTGAAAATTGCAAATTTCTCAGCTCAGTGGTGGCCTAGGAACACAAATGATCATGAGATTCTTTGATCACTATCTTTTATCATGAGGGAGGGACAAGATGGGCAGATTTTATAATGCATTAGATAGGGCAATTTCACCAGTCTTTAAGAGAAGCTGGTGGAGAATTGGTGGAGAATCATACTGTTGGGAAATGGATTTGGATTTAATCAGTTACCAGAAATTTCTGGTGAGATTAAAAGATACAGCTGATTGCAGGGTCTGTTTCCAAGGCCTTAACAAGAGGTACTGTTTTAATTGTATTTTTCATATATAATTCATCAAGGGCTGGACCTTTTGTGCACCTGTTCTGAATGATGTTACCACTGCAATTAAAAACTTTAATTCAAACGGGCTCCCAGCTCAAGATGAGGGAGCATTTAGGTAAAGGCTATTATCTTCATCGACAAATGTATTGATACATATGCCTTAAGGATATTAAGGATATTATTGAGATGCTGCATTACATTACATTAGCCTTTAATGTCTCAGAGATGTGCAGAGAGTTTATGTATCTATATATAAGTTACAAGCAATTAGACTCCCAAATGTTGGAGCCTAACATTAAATGGATGGTCTGGTATGAGGCCTGACAAAAGGTGCTAATTGTTAATGGCTGTTGGGACAAAGCCTCTGGTTAGAACTGCCAAGCAATGTTTCATTATTCGACCTGATTTTATGATAATAATAATAATAATAATAATACTTTATTTATTGTGCGCCTTTCAGGTATCAAGGAGCAGTACAATAAAACAGTAAGACACAGTAAAAACAGAATCATCATCATAAAGTATACAAATCAGCAATCATCGCTACCATATGCTTTGACCCACAGAAAATATTTTAGGGCCTGTTTAAAGCTCCTAACGGTTGTGCACTTCCTAATCTGATGGGGTAGAGAATTCCAGAGGAATGGGGTCCCGAACATAAAAGCACGGGCCACAGCAGATTTTTAAAGTCACCCTCAGAATCTCTAGCAACCCCTCATTGGCTGAGCGGAGTGGTCTCACAGTGTGGTAAGGAATCAGGAGCTCTTTCAGGTAGACAGGGCCCAGTTCATGTAGGGCTTTATAAGTCAGCAATCCAACTTTGAAGGTGATCCGCCAGTGTACTGGCAGCTAGTGCAGTTCCCGCAGCACCGGTGTGATATGGAAAGATCTAGGAATCTCCATCAACAACCTGGCTGCAGAATTCTACACCAGCTGCAGGCAGCAGATATCAACCCCCGGAAGCTCAAAGTAAAGTGAGTTGCAGTAATCTAAATGCGAGGTCACAAAAGCATGGATTAGTGTAGGCAGATCACCGGACGGAACAAGGTACTTGATCCTAGCGATGTTTCTCAGGTGATAGAAAGATGACTTAACAACAGTTGACATGTGAGTCCAAAGTGTCAACCCTGCATTCAGCATCACCCCTAGGTCTCGCACCTGTTCAGTGACCTGAAGCTCCGAGCCCCCAAGAAACATTCCTAAAGGGGAGCTTGCCTCAAGTCCCCCATCCAGCAATCAGTATCCAAAACCATCACGTCTGTCTTCCTAGAATTCAACTTCAACCAACTGGACCTCATCCAATCCTGGATTTCCTTGAGGCAGTTACTAAATACCAAGACTATTCCTTCCTGGTAGGGGGCAAAAGACAGGTATAGCGGGGTATCATCAGCATAGCAATGAAACTTCGGATCATACCATCTCACAATGTCTCCGAGGGGAAGCATGTACACCGCAAACAACATGGGGGACAATACTGAGCCCTGAGAAACCCCACAAGACAGAGAGATAGGATCAGAGAAAAAAAACCTGAAACTACCCTCTGAGTTCTTCTAGTGAGGTAAGAGGTAAACTATCTGTGGACCAAACTGGAAAGACCACAGATACATCTCAGGAGCTCAAGCAGGACCCCATGGTCAATGGTGTCAAAAGCTGATGACAGATCTAACAGTACCAAAATGGACCATTTTCTCTGGTCCCTCACCATCAGGAGATCATTGAGCACCCGAACCAGTGCAGTCTTGGTACTATGCCACTTTGAAAACCTGATTGGAGAGGTTTGTAGATGCTATGGATGGTCAAATGATTCTCCAGTTGGGCCGCCACTACTTTCTCGATCAACTTCCCCACAAAGGGGAGATTCGAGATAGGCCTGTAGTTTGCAAGAGAGTCTGGGTCCAGAGAAGCTTTCTTCAACAAAGGTGTCACCACCACCTCTTTCAAGGAACAGGGATACTCATCCAAGTCGAGAGAACACCAGACTATCTGTGCCAGAACCAGGCTGATAGAATCACCACAACCCATAACCAGGGATGTAGGGCACGGATCTAAACTACAGCATGTAGGACGCAACCCCTGGACAATCTGCATAACATCCATGATTTCCGGGCAGTAGAAGGTACTCCAGGAAAATGGAGGGATAGTGACCAATCCCTGATCTCTAGCAACTCACATAGAATGTGTCAAGTGGATCTCTGACCTAATGTCAACCACCTTATCAGCAAAGAACCGAGCAAGCTCATCACACTGTAATTGTGAAAAGGCTCTTCGGAGCTTTAGACAGGCTGGGTTGCACAACCTGTCCACCATTCTAAAAAGCTGAGCTGGTCTGTGAGATATCTACTATTTCTTTTCCCAGTCCCTTCCCCCTTTCATGTTTACTCTCTTAGACCAGAAACCCTAAAAATGCCTTGCATTAATTGTGTGTGTATATATATATATATATATATATATATATATATATATATATATATATACATATTGCCTGTCCATCTTTCAAATGTTTATATTTATTCTTTAGTATAAAAATGTTTTAGATTTTTGGTATATTGTGTATATCTGCTTTCGTATGTATTCTGTGAAATTATGTGATGTGAAGTGCTGGACTTCAGGAGGGCCGACTTTGGGAGGATGGGGGAAGTGGTAAAAGGGTACCTGGCCAGAATTCAATCTAATATGGACACTAACCAGAGGTGGGAGCTCATAAAGCTGAGGATAGTGGAGGCAACCAAAACCTGCTGCAAAGCACAGAGCAAGAAGGCTAGGGCAAGAAACTGATCTGGTTGAGCAAGGAGGTCATGGAAAAGGTAAGGAGGAAAAGAGCTGCCTTTAGGAAGTACAAGAAAACATGGAGGAGGAGAGGGAGGAGTACTTGACAGAATCGAAGGAGGTGACAAGGGCAGTAAGGGAGCCAAAGCATCTACAGAACTCAGGCTGGCACAAGGCATTAAGAGGGGAGAAGGACTTCTTTAAGTACATCAGGAGAAAGGAGCTGTAAGGACCACATAGTAAGGATTAGGAAGGAGGGGGTTGGGTGGAAGCAGGGTGCGATACAGGGAAGCATTAAATGAGTACTTCTGCTCAGTATTTACTAAAGAGAAGAGGGGGTTGACACCCAAGGTGGAAGAAATGGCAGAAGCAGGGTGGGAAGTGGTGACAGATGGGGAAATCATAGAGGTCAGAGTTCGAGAGGGTTTGAAGGCACTGAGGGTGGACAAGGCGCCAGGCCCAGATGGCATCCACCCCAGGGTACTGAAGGAGCTGGCAGAGGTCCTTGCAGGACCTTTGGCAGAACTATTTAATGCCTCACTACATTCGGGGTGTGTACCTCAGGACTGGAGGATGGCTCATGTGGTGCCCCTCCACAAGAGTGGCCCCAAGGATGAACCGGGAAACTACAGACCAGTGAGCCTCACATCCATCATGGGTAAGCTAATGGAGACCATCCTGAAGGAGAGGCTGGTGGCCCTCCTAGAGGCCAAAGGACTACAGGACAGCAGACAGCATGGCTTCATACGTGGCAGATCCTGACAAACCAACCTGGTCAAGTTCTATGACTGGGTAACTAGGCAACTGGACAGGGGCCATGCAGTGGATGTCCTGTATCTGGACTTCAGTAAGGCATTCGACTCAGTGCCACATGGAGGCTGGAGGAAGTTAGTAGGCACAGGGCGGTGCAAAGCTGGTGAGATGGGTAGGAAACTGGCTGCAGGGAAGGCAATAGAGGGTGGTGGTGGGTGGGGAGCTCTCACACCCAAGGGCAGTGATGAGTGGTGTTCCACAGGGCTCGGTGTTGGGACCAGTGTTGTTTGGGATATTCATTTCAGGCATATCATGGGACATCAAGAGCAAGATCAGTCTGTTTGCTGATGATACCAAGGTAGGCGCAGTGGTGGATGACCTAGGGGGATGGCGGGGGTTGCAGGATGATATGGCAAGGCTTGAAACCTGGTCAGACACCTGGCAACTGGGCTTTAATGCCAAAAAGTGCAAGGTGCTGCATTTTGGGATGAAGAACCCAAGGAGGAGTTGCCAGCTAGGGGGAGTGCAGCTAGCCCAGACAAAGGAGGAGAAGGATTTGGGTGTGCTCATTACAGGGTCAATGAACAACTCGGCACAATGTAGGAAGGCAGCTGCAAAGGCCAACAAAATGCTGGGTTGTATTGCGAGGGGTATATCCTCGAGGAGGAGGAGGTGATTCTGCCACTGTATAGGTCATTAGTTAGACAACACCTGAGTACTGCGTGCAGTACTGGCATCCGTATCTGAAGAGGACATTAAGGTACTGGAGGGTGCAGCGTAGAGTGACAAAGATGATCAGGGGCTGGGGGACTTATCATACGAGAGGAGGTTGAAGGAGTTGAACATGTACTCACAGGAGGAGAGGAGAGACAGGGTGACATGATTGAAACATTTAAATACATGAAAGGAATAAACAAGACAAGTACAGAGGGCTGTTCAAAGTAAGGGAGGGGAGGGACACCAGGGGCCATGATATGAGACTGGAGCGAGGAAGGTTCAGGAGGAGATGAGGAGACACTTTTTACAGAGGGTGGTGGCTGGGTGGAATGCATTACCTCCTGAGTGGTATGCAGTAGAACAGTGGACTGCTTCAAATGAGGATGGGACAGGACAAGGGGGAGGGTTAATGAAGGGGAAGGGTGGAAGGGAGGGGCAGCTGCAGAATAAGGGATGCTAGCTGCACATTTGAGCAGACTTGATAGACCTCTAGGCCTTTATCTGCTGGCAAATTTCGTATGTTCGTATGTCCTTAAGATTTTTCCTGTAATATATTTTATTACATGATGTTTTGTATTTGTTGAAACTGTATTTCAAAACAGGACAACTTTGATAAACAGGGCCTCTTTTGGTCCTAAAAGTTATTTTTCCTGTCAAAAAATAAAAGTTTTATCTATCTATCTATCTATCTATCTATCTATCTATCTATCTATCTATCTATCTGGGGTTTATAAAACGATAAAGGTAGATTTTTATTTGTTGTCTAAATTTTATTTATGTCAAAATCAAGAATCATGGAGTCTTACTTACAAAGGGAGCCAATTAAGCTAATTAAGCTCTGTCTTTGGTCTGATGAATTCCATGGTGCTAACAGAGTGTGATAGAACTCACAGTACATTGTCTGCAAATTATTGAACTTCAACTGTGTGCTGAGTCATTTATCTACTGATTATTAGTGATATGTTGAGGTTTGAACTCTTTGTATAACAACTTCTTTTATATTTATATATAAGTTAGGCGATATACTGGGTAATGTTTTGAAAATTTTCGAAGGTGTCTGTTTGCAGATCTAAATCAGTATAGGCAACTAATGAATTCTCCTCCTTAAAAAGTTTAAACAGCAGGATTCTTATTTAAGGAACTTTGTTGCTATTATTTCTCTTAAGGTTCATAGCATACTAATAACATGTTATTATGAGGTAATAAGATATTTTATAGTGTGTTTATATTAAGTGTCAAATGTTAAATGTTAAATGATACTAATGCTCAGTAGGGATTTTTAAAATGTGAATGCTGTATGAATGCTGAAATTGCCATTTTGAATCGTGAGCAAGGGGAATTTCAGAAAAATGGCAGGTGTTACTTCAAAGCATTATTTTAAATACTTCAATAATTCTAAATGACCAATTGTATGAGGTGCTATGCATTGCATTTTAAAATAGTGCTTTTGTATTTTGTTATTAATGACTGTCCTAGTGATTACTAGTGATTAGTTGCTTTGTGTATTGACATTTTTATAATCAATATGTATGAGTATGAAATTTGGGCCTGAAGGTATTGTGTTTTTGTTAGGTCTATTTAAAGCAATTTAAGCCTATATAAATGAAGGCTAGAATTCATTAATTAAGAATTGTTCCTGAAATGTGTGACCTGTAATGAAGAAACTATGTAGAACCACGTAGATACTGATGGTATAGCGTTGAAGTGAATATGGGTAGGCAAGTCGGGTATCCACATAGAGGCTTGGCAAAATAGGTTGTTGAATTCCTATAGTAAGAGGTTGTCATGCAGTATAGCAGGGTGGTGATACCTGTGTAAATACACTCAGGCCTAGTTTTGAATCTGGTTCAGAGTAAGTGTGACAAACTGGCTTAATACACAATTGTGGTTCCAGATCCTTGACATGATATATGGCACACAGTGCAGACCAGCAAAAGGAGCGCAATATGGGCTCCATATAAGAGGGATAGGGGGCAGCATGCACTGCAGGGTATCACCATTGAGACCCTGGATAGGCACACAGCTGGTAGCACAGATGGGCTTTTCTTGGGTCCTGCGACAGTGACCTTTAATTTGTATATGGATTAATGTAGTCCTAATGGCTGACAATAGTTTTTGAATTAGGGTGGCGTGACTGACACAGCTCTGATCCCAGCTTGAGGCAATGAGGGACCTTTGAATGAGAAAGGTACAACTTGGAGAGTCAAGTAGCTCTTAGGGATAACCTGGAGTGCTGTTTTCTATAAGAAACCACAGCTGCCTTCAGTCTTATGGTTTAGCTATACATATGAATAGTAATGACAAATAGGAGGTCAGGTGAGGTCAAGGGAGATCTTACAAATATCATTACGATATATGAATATGTGTTTAATGGATTATTTATGTCATTTAGGATTATCAACCATTAGTCATGCATGATCTGTTTAATAGTGGGCAGTTTTATTGGTCGCATGAATTTCAGTAAACAATGTAATGCTTGGAGAAATGTGTATGACTGAATGTGTAATTTTTTTTTCATGTTGTAATGGTTTAAATAACCGAACAACAATAAACTTTTACCTTACCTTACCTACCAATCTTTAAGTTTAAATATCTCAGAAACGGTTTGGTCTTTTCACTTGAAATTTTGAGGGTGTTCTCAGCATGTCCTTTAGATATGAATTGCTGTGCTAACATGTCAAAGAAAAACTATATTTGTGGAGATATTGTGTGATGCAATTGACACATAGCGGCCAGTATTTTGCATTGTGCTGGTGGCTTGAAATTGATAGGGTACCTAGCCTTAGTGTCAAGGATGTAGTTTTCAGTTGTTGTGCCTGTAAAATATTAACAGGTGTGGAATTCTGCATCTCTGACAACTGAAAATCTCAAACTTTAACATGTTATATCTCAGACATGGTTTGCTGTTTTACATTGAATTTGGAAGGTGTTGATGGTACACACGCATTTACAAGTTGGTGGGAGTGCAGGGCCCAAAGGGACCATGCTCCCACCAAGTTCCACAAGTTGGTGGGAGCACAGGTTCCGAAGGGCCCACGCTCACACCAACTTGTGCAAGTTCTTAGTTTTTTATTCTTTCTCAAAAAGTAAGAAAATTCTATGCAAAAAAACTGTGTTAATGTATAATTTAGGGTTAAAACACAAAAAGTCAGGAAGCAAAAAATCTTTAGGGTTGCCCCTCCCCCCTTGACCCACCCATCATCCCAACATTGACAGTTGACGGGGTGTGTTGGGGTTGTGAGGCCTAAATGTCACCTCATTCTTATTTACTGTGGCTTGTGAATATAATTTCAGATGGAATGGGGTGACATTAAGGCCTCACAACCCCAATGACACCCCTCCCCATCCACTGTCAACCTTGGGATGATGGTCGGGTCCAGGGGGTGGCAACCCTTAAGATTTTTAATTTCCTGACTTTTTTTGTTTTAACCCTAAATGATGCATTAAAGCAGTGTTTTGCATATAATATCTATCTATCTATCTATCTATCTATCTATCTATCTATCTATCTATCTATCTATCAATATAGATATATAGATATAGATATATCTTCATTGCTAAAAGCATTGTTAATGTACTAGCTAGGATTAAAGTGATACAGTAAATTTATAAAACAAGCATATATATATGTGTGTGTGTGTGTGTGTATATATATATATATATATATATATATAACTTTTTTTTATAGTGGAACTGTAGTGTCACTATAGTAAGGGTTGAGTAGCCACTTTAATGTTAAACCTCAAAATTTGCACCTTAATAACTTTGCAACTGTACAACTGATTTCCCTGAACTTTGAAATGCACAATCTAGTACCATAGATCTATGGATGTGGCAAGTTCAGTTACGGTCAAATGTACAGTTGCGGAACTACGGAGGGCCAAAAATTGCAAAATTACAGACCTTTTGCATGTTTCTTTGCTTGTACCTACAGCCTGCACGGTTTGCGTATTGGGTCCAAAAACTTCACAGAACATGCAGCCAGGGTCACCAATGTGCCTTTCGAAGATTTCATGAAAAAATATTAAATGGTTCAAAAGTTATTAAAAAAAAACTGAATCTCATTATAGTCTATGGGAAAAGTTAAAAACAATTGCGACACTTTCGAAAATGCAGTTTTTACTGTCTCAAATGACCCTTTTACTTTTGTGAGTTGGCCATTTTGTTTTCAGTTACAGCTCAGAAAAATGCCGGGAGTTTAAAATTGGGACTCTCTAGTAACACAATTCTTGTTGTGTTCACCTAGTTGAGTCCTGAGGATGCTAGCCATATCTTTTTTGGGGGGTTAAACCCCCCCAGAAATATGGTTTTAAAATGTTTGTGAAATGTGCTTTCACAAAATCCTGTGGCAAATGCAACACTTTTGTTGATTTTTTTTGTGTGAAAGTGTCGTGATTTGCAAAAGTAATTTGTGAAAGTATAGCCAAAACAACAGGAAATCTTTGCCACCCTGCTGCAAAACAACAGTTTGGTCTTTTGGGCTGAAATTTGCAGGGAAGACAGCCAGCATCCCACAGATGTGCCTTTTGGTGGTTTGGTGGCAAAATATTACAGAGCTGCAACATTACGGCACCCCAAAGATGACTATTTTTCCCATAGGATAACATTACAGCGTTCCATGCCTTTCAGGTCCCGTATCTTGAAAATGATTCAAGATACGGACTTTTCATCGCAAAATGTCTTTGTCCCTCATAGGGGGGCTAGGTGCAAAACTAGCCTGGAAAGTCATAAATAATATGAGATTTTAATTTTTTTTCTACGTTGTACAGTTCCTGAGATATAAGCAATTAAGTATTCCAAGTACTCATTTTCCAGTCCGAGGGCCATTATTATGCCCGCATTCTTTGTATTCACTGTGTTTCTGAATTAGCCTTTTTTGGACACAAAGCGTTTACGTTTCTCTTACTGTTACCATTAGTGTTTGCATGTACGTTTCCGTTTACATTTCTATTACCATTTGCATTAGCGTTTCGTTTGTGTTACCATTTGTGTTTGTGTTACTGCTTGTGTTTGCATTACTGTTACCGTTTGCATTAGCGTTACTGTTAACGTAAATGTTAGCATTTGTGCTTGCATTTCTGTTACAGTTTGTGTTACCATTTCTTTTTGCATCATTGTTGGTGTTACTGTTTGCATTTGCCTTTGTGCTTCCATTTGTGTTATTGTTACCATTTGCATTTTCGTTACTGTGTGCCTTACCATTTGTTTTTGTGTTTATGTTTGCACTGGCATTTCTGTTACCCTTTGCATAACTGTTTCCAGTTGCATTTGCACTTGCATTTCTGTTACCATTTGCATTTATGTTATCATTTGGGTTTGCATTTACTTTACTGTAACTGCTAGCATTAGCACTTGCACTTGCATTACCATTACCATTTGCATTTGTGTTTGCTCTTGTGCTGCCATTTGTGTTACCATTACCATTTGCGTTTTTTTACCATTTGCATTACCATTTCTGTTTGCGTTTACATTTGCACTTGTGTTTCCATTACCATTTGCATTACCTTTTCCGTTTGTGTCACCATTACCGTTACCGTTTGTGTTTGCGCTTGCACTTCTGTTACCATTACTGTTTGCTTTTGCGTTACCATAATCGTTAGTGTTTCTGTTTCTGTTCATGTTTGCATTGGCGTTACCATTACCGTTTGAGTTTCCATCATCATTACTGTTACATTTGCATTCTCATTTCCTTTTGCGTTACCATTTGCGTTACTGTAACCATTAGGCTTTGCATTTGTGTTCACGTTTGCATTGGCATTACTATTACCATTTGCGTTTGTGTCACTGGTACTGTTACCATTAGCACTAGCATTTGTATTTACACTAACGATACTGATTGCATTACTGTAACCATTAGGGTATGCATCTGCACTTCCATTACCATTTCTGTTCTCATTACTGTTATCATTACCGTTAGCATTGGTATTACCATTGCCGTTAATGTTCTCGTTAGGATTATCGCTACTGTTGCCCTTACCGTTCTCATTAGGATTACTGTTACCATTGCCATTACCATTACTGTTAGCATTAGCATTACTGTTACGGTTATTACGCACAAATGGGCAGCATGGTGGGAGCGTCGGGCCCAATGTGCTCCACTCTTCCACTACTACATACCAATCACTATTTATAGTGCACATTTTCAAAAAGAAGGGAAATTAATGGCAAACAATTCCACTAATGCATCAGTTAGGGTAGTTCCACAGTGACAAAAGCTGTGAAATTCGGTGTTAGGGTTCAAAACCCTAACTGAGCATCCCCCCCACTCCCACCACCACAAACACACACACATATACATGCAAGTAGAGGAAGGACCAGGGCAACACTACCAATCACACACAGCCAGCAGCAGGTAACAGAAATAACATACAACTATCTAAACAATGAAACCACACCCCCATGCTCTTATCTTCCACAGACCAACAAACGTCAGGGTGTGGTATGGGGTTGTCACTGCTAACTCTGATCCTGGACGTTCCACGCTGCGGCAAACACATATCATTATGGATAACTGGGCATCTTGGGCCCCACACTGCAACCAACACATAACACAGACTACACTTATGATATTTTGGGGTTTACAAGCCCCAAAACAGAATTTTGGACATTTCCTGAAAATACTTTAGCAAATCAGTTTCGCAAATGCGAAACTGCCGTGTTATGCATTTGCGACACTTTCGTGTTTACAAAAGTATTTTGCAAAAGTATTTTACATGCTTCTGCAAATGCAAAACTGTCATGCTTTCTGTCTGCGACACTTTCATGTTTGCAAAAGTATTTTGTGAAACTATGCTCCTGATAACTACACATCTTTGCCATCCTCCTGCAAGCAAACGGTTAGGTCCTTTGGGTTGAAATTTGCAGGGTGGCAAGCCATGGTCCCACAGATGTGTCTTTTCCTGCTTTGGTGCTATAATAGTTATGCATGACAATGTTACACTGTTCTGAAATTGAGCAATTTCCCATAAACTAACACTGCATCACCCATGATGCCTTTCCCCACCCATATATCAAAAATGAAGCGAGGTGCATAGTTTTCGCTACTGGCAGCTTGGTTCACCTTTAGGTGAACTAATCTCATGGAACATGTCTGGAAATACTGTATGATGCCTCAAGTTGAATTTTCCTCTACTTACTATGGTAGCACAGGTATACACCTCCTGCTGGTTGTGTGTGATTGGTTGTGTTGCCTTGGTCCTTCCCCTACTTGCATGTATATATGTGTGTGTGTGTGTGTGTGTGTGTGTGTGGTGGGGGTGGGGGGAATGTGCAATTAGGGTTTTGAACCCTAACACAGAATTTCTCTGCTTTTGTCACTGTGGAACAAACCTAACTGATGCATTAACAGAGTTTATTGCCATGAAAAAAATATATATATGTATGTATATATATATATATATATATATATATATATATTTGCATTTACTTATTTATTTATTTATTTGTGTCTAGGATTACAAAGTACCTTTGAGCCAAGGCTCTTTTACAAAGGTTCCACGTCATGCTGGTTACAGGGTAACAGACACTAAAACATAAAACAGTTACAGGTACATGTTTTTATTCAGTAACTTTGCTTGACAAAATCAGACTGAGCTATGAGTAATGCAAGAAACAATAGGAGGAAGATGGCAAGAAGGGGAGAGGGCTGAGGGTAGGGGAAGCATAGGTGTAGAGAGTCAGGGTGAGGCAGCTGAGGGGCCTTGTCAGGAGAGACAGGGCAAGTGCATTTGAAGTTGCATTGGACAGGTAAGTGCAAGCAGAGAGGGCAGAAACTGACACCTATAAGGTCAGAAGCAGCGTAGGGAATGAAGATGTTATGTGGTGCTAACACAGGTGGAGGTGCCAGTTATGGAGTGGTGGAGCTTTTTTTTGAACTCTCCAAGTGTTGCTGTGGATGAGGTGTCACTAGAGAGCTCATTCAGCCAATTCAAAGCCCTGTATACAAATGACCTTTGGCCTTGGGATGTGCGGAAGTGGGGGAGTTGAAGGATTTGGGGCTTAGAGCTCCTGGTGTTGTGGCTGGTGAGTTTGGGTCTGAGGAGGGTGCTGACTCCTGGTGGTGCCTTTCCCATCATGATTTTGTTAGCAGAGATGCAGGTTTGGTATTTGATTTGGTTGTTCAGTTGCAACCAGCCTGTTTTGGAGTAGAGGTTGCGGGGGTGGGTGAGACAGTGGGAACCAGTAACAAGTTGGCAGGCTTGATTGAGGGATGTCAAACCATGCCTGAGAGATGAGGTTGTGGCAGATCCATAGATAATGAGACCGTAGTCAATGGTGCTGATGATGGAGCTCTGGGCAGCTGTGGACAGAGTTTCTGGGGTTAGATGTTTCCTATGTCAGAATAGTAGGTCCATCCTGGTGTTGGCTACTTTTGCCATATTATTGATGTGTGGGACATAGGAGAGGTTACAGTTGAGGGTGAGACCGAGGTATTTGAAGGTATGAACTTGTTCGAGGGTGATTCCTTTCTTGGTTTTAATGGAGAGCTGATATTGTTTGTGTTTGTTTTGGGAGCTGCAGAAGATCATGGTCTTTGTTTTTTTTCTGGTTAAGGATAAGTCTGTATTTTATGAACTAGTTTTCTACTGCAGAGAAGGCCTGTTGGAGGTTACCTTGTAGATGGACTGGGTCATGGTGGGATGCCAGGATGACAGCATCATCCACGTAGAATAGGATCTGTTCAGGGCAGGATTCTGGAAGTGAGTTCAGAAAAAGGCTGAAAAGGAGGGGGCCCAAGATTGAGCCCTGTGGGACACCGGACTGGACTGGTCTTTGGTCTGAGAGTGTGCCAGCAATTCTTACTCTTTGGAAGCGGTTGTCTAAGTAGCTTTTGAACCAGTTCACCGAGTTAGGTGAGATCCCTGCTAGTCGAAGCTGGGAAAGTAGGAGATTGTGGTTAACGGTATCAAAGGCTTTAGTTAAGTTGATGAAGGTGGACCCAGTAAGATGACTGTTATCGAGTGAGTGATGGATTGCACCAGTGAATTCAAGTAGCGCTGTGGAGGTGCTATGACCTTTTCTAAAGCCATGTTGCTCCTTGCACAGGATGTTGTGATTGTCTAGGAAGTCAGTGAGCTGGTCTGACACAATCTGTTCTAGGGCCTTGGAGAGTGGAGGTAGGAAGGAAATTGGACCGTAATTCTCAGTTTTGTCACCACTTTTATGAATTGGGGTTACCGTGCAGATTTCCATAAGTCAGAGAACTGGCTGAGGCTGAGGGAGAGGTTGAAAATCCTGGTCAGTGGTTGGAATACTTCTTCAAGTGTGAGTGATAGCAATTTGAGGTCAAGGGAGTCACTGCTCGCTCTGGAGTTGCAAATGGCTTTGGTAACGTAGCTGCAGACTTGATGCATTTTTACTGCTTTGAAGTGGAAGGGAGGGTGGCTGGAGGTGGCTGGAGGGGCAAGGGGAACCACTTCATTGAAAAAACCCTGTGGGAGTACAGCACTGAGGTCCATGAATGTGTCATTGAATGTATCAGCAATGAGTTTCAGGTCAAGTGTAGTTTCACCATTTATGCTGAGTACTGACGGGGGTGATTTAGATTTCTTCCCAGTGACTTCTTTAAATTTTATTCCAGAAGTCCCTACCGTTGCCCCATGAGTTAGTGAGAGCATTATGGAAATAGGTGGTCTTCATATCCCAGATATATTTGGTGCAGTAATTTCATGCACATTTATAGTTAGCAATATCAACTTGTCTCCTGGTATTTCTGGCAATCTCCCTAAGGTGGTCTCGAGCTTTTAGTTGTCTAAGTAGGTCTCCAGTGAGCCAGGGGTTACATAGGGCTTTGGCCTTGTGCTTCTTGAAGGGTACAAATATGTTGCATGCTTGGTTGAAGATCCTGATAAAGTGTTCCAGTGCGATGTTCACATTGGTTGCAGTGAGAATTGGGGGCCAATCCTGTTGACGAAGGAAGGCTTTGAGATAAGATAGCTTGCCTCTAGGTAGAACCCGGCTAGTAATGGTTTTGGGGAGGCTTGATGAATTTATTGGACCAGTAGCAGATGACGGGGGGAGTGGTCACTAATTGTGTCAGGTAGGACAGTGGTGTTTGTGATCCTGGCAGAATGGCTTGTTATGATCCAATCCAGAAGGGTGCTGGTACTCATTTTATAGTTTGTCCTGGTTGGGGAGCTAACCATCTGAGAAAGGTTTGCTGCCGCTATCAAGTCCCTGTATGTCCCTGCCTCTACAGCAGGCCAGTTAATATTAAAGTCACTGAGGAGGATTGTTTCTGAATCAGGTGAGAGAGGTTTGGTAAACTCCAGGACTGTGTTAAGCCCATTACCTTGCTCTCTCGGTGGAATGTAGACTGTGACAACTGTGATGGCTTTATTGTGTGCACCCAGAAGGATCTTGACAGGAAGAATCTGTGCAGTGGTGGTTTGGGGGGTTAAGTTGGTGAGGTGTCCCTGGATCATGTCCTTAAGGTACAGGGCATAGCCACCACCTCTTTTTGATGTTCGATCAAGCCGGTAGACATTATATCCAGGGAGGGTGATAGCATGGTCGGGAAGCAAAGGTGAGAGTCAGGTTTCTACGACTGCTAGTATGTCTGGGTTATGCTGGCAGGCAAAATTCTGAAGGGCATCAATTTTGTGAAGAAGACTGCATATGTTAAGTGAGATTATTGAGAGGGATCCTGGTTGATTGGTCTGAGTTGTTCTTATTGCAGGGGCTGGTCCAGGATTGGGATGAATGTTTCCTGACAATAGCAGAAGAAGAAGAAGTATATGTTTTAGAGTACTGGTGTGAGATGCCCATGACTGGCACCTATTTTTGGGGCCAGAGAACTCTGAGATTCACCAGGGCAAGTAAACGGGTGGAGAAGTGGGTAAAGCGTGGCAAGTGTGTAGCAGTGGACAGGGGAGTACCCAACGGCCATTTAAGGGAGAGGCCATTGTAGTGATTGGAGATGCCCAAGGTGGGTACATGAGATCGAGAGGAGGGGTACCATGGAGGGGTGAGAGCGTGAGTTGGTAGATATATATATATATATATATATATCTATATATAGATAGATATATATATCTATATATGTAGATATATATATGTATATATATATATAATATACTATATATATATATATATATATATACAGTATATATATACACATATATATATCTCTATATATATACATACATATATATATATATTATAGGGGCACAGTCGCACCCCTATATTTAGAGTTTTGAAGCCACTTCTAAATTAACTTGAAATTTTTCATGTTAATAACTTTGGACCCGTTCAATGGATTTGCATGAAATGTGGTATGCTCAGTGAGGCTTGGTAGATCTCTTGACCTGCCACATTTTATTTCAGTTGGACGTACAGTTTTTGTGCAGCAAAATGCTGAAAAATGCACTTTTCGCAAGTTATATGGACAGTTTTTCAGATGGTTTCTGTGGCTGTAAATGACCCTTGTTTGGCATGCTACTCTGCAGCTTTGCATATTGAAAAAGCTTGGATCAAGAAACATGCCGCATATTGTTTGGTGAAAAAATATTAATCCATTCAAAAGTTATTAAAGTTTTAAGTTCCCATTATAAGTCTATGGGAAGATTTATATGGTTATTTTTTGCAAGAAGAATGGGGTTTAAGCCATCTGGTCCCTCATCATGATCAAAGAATTTGCAGACTCGTGATCAAAGAATCTTTGATCATGAGGAATTCTTTAATCATGACGGCAGCCATCTTGTTTTCATTTTGCGGTCAGAAAAAAATCAAACATCTGGGCTCAGGGTTGACTTCTGAAGTAAAACTTTGATGGATTTTACTCAGGGGTCTTTCCTCTATCGAACCATGCCTGAAGGGTGTGCAGATGGAACATGTGTGTGTGTGTGTGTGTGTGTGTGTGTGTGTGTGTGTGTGTGTGTGCAGGGTTGGGTACCCCATCCGTGCATTGCACATTGAACAACACACTGCACACAGGGCAGCGTCAGACAGTAGACTTGGTGGGAGACAGGTCAGTCATGTGCCACAGTGCCATGGCCACCATGGATGCATGGGTGGCCCTGCCGAGACCTGCCAGCAGTGACAGGCTGACCAATGGCAACATGGGATGGCACTGACGGTCCTCCAGGGGTGCCGCTGCATGAACGCGACCATGCTTGTGCAGCGGTCTGCAGCACACTGAACATGCCTGAGCCAGACGTGCTCGGGATGCCCACAGCTGAACCCAGTGTCGACAAGGAGGGTGTCACATGACGCCGGGAATGGGGGGTGGACATTGCACTGTGCAGTGTCTGCAATGCATGGGCAAATAACTGTGTGCCGACTGTGGCCATGGCAGCTGTGATTGTCTGTGTCAGCCTGTCAACGGCAGAGGTCATATCCTTCCATATCCAGTCCATTCCTGCCAGAAGCAGACCGGTGTCCCTGCTGCACCGCTACTCTGCCTGGCGCAGAGCCGCACTGAGTGCATCCACCGCCGTCACAAGCCACAACTGCTGATCGACTGAATCTTGGAGTATGCGGGTGTGCTCTTCTAAGAGGTCATCTGCCTGATTGGCATGCTGTCCCTCATGGTGTTCGTGGCCCTGATGGGCAGCACCCCTTGAGGGTGCACACCACGGCCATACCTGGGCATGTCCACAGGTGGTGCACTGACGCCAACCCCCGGCATTGTACCCCCATGGCCATTGGCTAACTGCTGACACTGCCCCTCCAGCTGCCGCTCTCCAGGGCTCAATGGTGCCACTGCAGCAGCCACAACAGCCCCACTGTCCTGGACACAAACCAGTGCTGTCCCAGTGGTGCAGACAGGCACAGGCTGCGACTGTGATGTCACACAGGCCTCCATGGTGGCACAACCCTCAGCCATGCCAGTGCTGTTACCTGCTGTGTGGCCATCCTGCGGCCCACACGTATCACTGTCTATGAAGTGAGCTCCATCATCATCAGTGACTGATCTGGCACCAGTCTGAGTCTCAGCATGATGGCATCCATGGACGCTGGCATGCTGGGACATGGGCAGGACCTCCTCCGCACCTGCTCCATCAACATCAGTCTGGACAGCCAGGCAGGCCCACTGTCGCCCTGACCCTCGGACACCTGTGGAGGTGGATGGGCCCTCCTCTATGTCCATGGTATCACCCTCAGTGGACAAGCCCACAATTGCTGACCCATGTAGACACTCAGGGAGCTGTAAGGGAATACAGTAGCATTAATGTATCTGCCCTACCCTGTCTCCCCCCCAGTGACAGATCAGGACCTACCATGCAGTGACGGGCTACCACCCATCTGGAATCCACCACCTGGAACACCCTCGATGGCACAACGCCACATGCTGCCAGCAACCTGCTCTTCTTGTGGGGTCAGGTGTTGCACGGCCGGCTGTCCCCCATCGGTCACAGCCTGTGCTGCCCTTATGGCAGCCACCTTGTCCTTAATCCTCCACCTGTCCATGCCCACCTTCTTTTTGCACTCCTGCACGGACCGCTGGTGGCTGCCATGCAGGTTGATGGCATGCGCCACCTCTCCCCATGCAGCAGCACGGGCCTGTGGTGTTCCCTGCTGTCCGCTAAGCAGTGGCTCCTGGTCAAGGTAGACCTCAAACAGGGCATCTGTTTCTGCCTTGGTGAAGTTAGGCCTCCTCTTCCTCCCACATCTCTGTTCCTCTTCCTCCACCTCACAATCACTCATTCTTGCTCTTGTAGGAATGACAGGTGTTACCTGTGAGTGTGCAGTCCCATGCATGTCCCACACACCACAGTCCACACTCCCAAACAGCATGCAACTCACCACAATAGAATGCAATAACAGACTATGGCCTCTGCAGCCCAATTTCACATTTATATAGCACAACACATGCAAATGAGGTGAAGTGCAATTTTAAGTGGATGCTAATGTGGTATCTGCTCCATTGAATAGCTGATTAGCTGATTTGCATATGCCGGCTGAATATCGTGCTGTTGCATTTTGCGCAATTGTGTTGATCATGCTCAGGCAAGGGCGCATTTCTGTGACATGCGCAGTGGACAATGAATGGCAGATGCCCGGGGTGCTGACGCCGACACCTGCCATGCTGCTCATGTGCTGTGCATGGGAGGCAATGCAGGTCATGGCCACCATTATGCCAGTGGCACTACTGTGCTGTTCACATGTATGGCACTCTGGCACTGGGGTGCCGTAGGAGCACTGGGACCACAACTCGGTAGGCCACTACAGGAAGTGGCACACAGGCACCCTACTGCGCTACATGAGGAGATTACCAATCACGCTGTGGCAGTCCGTAAGCAAGAGACCACTGAACCTGTGCCGACCTTTGCCCCTAGGTGCCATGCGTCCACATGGGTGCACCTCTATCGCACTGTTCAGTGACAGCGCATTGGGGAATGGCAGCGCAGTACCGATGCAGCATCCACACGTGGTGAATGTGCGCTACAGAGTGTCATTTTGACACTGAAACATTGCAGGATGGCAAGGAGACCAGCACCCATCTGGAGCCAAATGGAACTGGCAAATCTGGTTCAGTTAGTGGAGCCCCATGCTGCTGCCCTGTTTGGGGAGGCACCCATGGACAGGGCCAGGAGTGTGGTGTGGGAGGAGGTGGCGGTGGCCCTGGAGGAGGCCACTGGTATGGAGCGGACAGCGGAGCAGTGCAGGTACCTATATGGTGACCTGCAATGCTGGGACCCGGAAAGGCTTGCCCACCTGCGGGCACACACCAGGTAGGTGCCTCATCCATACACTGATAACGTCAATACGGGTATCATGGTGGCATGTGTCCAGCACATGGGGGGGCTGTCCAGTGTGGGCCATGGTGGTGGTATCGGGGGGAGGATGGGTATGGCTATGTGGGATTGCACACACATGGGGGGGACTTTACTACCGGATTTTACTGATGTTCCTCTCTCCATGTTTGCACCCTAGGCCCAGAGGAGCACTGGCATGCCAGGGAGGGGAGTCTGCACCTTGAGCCACAGCAAGCTGAGAGGGTGGCAGGACTAGAATGGCGCAGGGACCAGCCTGATGATGGTGAGTGCATTACATCCATGATTACTTTTGCATGCTGTGTAACAGAGTGGGTAGCGGGGCATGGCCACCATGCATTGACACCACTGCCATGCACGCAACTTGGTATAGTCAGCACTGTCCAGTGGCACTGCATGTCTGGGAGTGCGTCAATGGTGGTCCATGCATGCACCGGGTACATGGCTGTGCCACTGCCTTCACACCGCATAGCCATGTCACTGTTCAGCCATGGTGGTGCTGTGCAGGACTTGGTCAGTGGGTGTGTGCAGTGGTCTACATGGCTGTGTGTGCCTGGGTGGGCAGGTCTTGTGGAAATAATCACTGTGGGTGCTCACACACCATCACAGAGGCATGTCCCAAGGCCGTATGCCATGCACAGTGGGTGGGCTGCACGGGACTGTGCATTCACACCTATTGACTCTGCTCCCTTGTTCTAGGTGGATGGCAGCTGCAGGCAATCAGAGAGGTGCTGCAGGAGATCCTGCAAGTTGCCAGGGCCTTCCTGGAGATCCCTGATAGGATAGAATGGCTCGGAGTATGATGGCGGCATGGCAGGAGGAGCAGACAGAGCGGGAGCGGGGCTCCCGCTGAATGTACTGATACTCCTGCTTTCCCCTACCCCCCTGGATCCACCCTTACACCCCCTCCTTCCATCTACCATTTGTTCACCCCTGCCCCTTACACACCCCCTCCTTGTTTGTGGCCCTCCCCCAACCTTTTGTAAATATATGTATATCATTGTGTTTGCTTTTTTTTACAATACATTTGCTTTGATTTGCCTACTATGGTGGTCTCTGATTTGCAGTGGGCTATAGGTGCTCAGCTGCAGTGGTGTGCATGGTGTCAGGGGTGGTGCAGTCATGTGCGTGTGTGTGTGTGTCCATGGGGAAGTGATTATGGTGTGGAAGTAGCTATCAGTCAGTGTCTGTGGTGTGTGTGTGTTGTTCCCTGTGCACTGGATGACCATGTGCAGTGGTCCACGGTGCATGCTCTGTGTCCATGGTGCACCTGTCAGACCATCCATGGCCTGTGCAGCTGACACCCTTGCATGTCTGTGACCTGCACAGTCCACTGGCATGTCAGTGGTGGCTGTCCATGCTGGACAACCACTGTACCCGGCACAATGCCAGGTTGCCTCCTGTCACTGGTGTGGTGCATGTTTGCCTCAGGTGACACTGTGGCCTCCTCTGTTGTTGTCCCATCTCCATGCTGTATCTTGTGTGTGTTGCAAGGGATGTGTGCCACTGTCTGTCACTTGTGCTCCGGGCAAATGCTGGTGGCGTACAGCTCCATGGTGCCTGCGAAGGGTGGCTGGCACTCCTGTGCCATGGAGGGGTGCTGGCCATGTGTACATGGTTTCTGTGGCCACATGCTGGGGGCTTGGTTGCCCCGCTACTGTGTCCCTGTGCCCTTGGGTGTGGGTGGGTGTTTGTCCATGCATTGTGTTGCATCCTGTGTGGTGCATGCTTCCATGCACCACTGTGGGTGTCTGCGCTGGATGTTGTGGCCAGTGTTGTGTTGGGGTGTGTCCTTGGGAGGGTGTGCAGGGTGTTGTACCACTGGTGGTGGGGTCTGGGGCATGCCCTGTTACATGTGGGGTACCTCGTGTGCTGACGCATGGTCATTCTCTCAGCTGTACCTCAGTGGGGACATGTGTGGTGGCACTGTGTATGCAGTCATTGCATCACTGTGTGCTGCCACTCACTGACGGGAGCTTGTGGTGGTGCTGCCTTGCATGGTTCTGTGGTGCACAGGGTTGCATTGTCACAGTGGGGGAGGTGGCATGCATGGGGTGTCCTGCACTGATGGACGCTGCTCCTGGGCAGTGGGCAGGGTGTCGGGGGATCATGGTGCAGGGTGTGTTCTGCATTGGTGGGATGATGTGGCATGGGGTGGTTGGCCCTCCTTGTGTGCTGGTCACAGCTTGCCAGGGGGTGTGATGGTATCCATGGGCTGGCAGTTATTGCAGCTCTCCACCGGTTGTGCAGTGCATGGGGTGTGGGGGGCAATGTCTGTTCTGCTGTGTGCTTCTCTGCCCATCTGTTGCATGGAAGGTGGGCCCCTGCATCCCATCCCTGTGCATCCCTGGTTGTGCTGTTGCACTGCTGCCCTGCTCCACTGAGCATCCCTAGTTGTGCTATGGCACATCTGAACTGCTCCACTGTGCATCCCTGGTTGCGCTATGGTGCATCTGGACTGTGCCACTGCACATCCCTGGTTATGCTATGGCACAGGTGGCATGATATTCAGTCATGTGCCACATGCGCATCTTGACCTGGGCAGTTTTTGAATATCGCGCTTCTTGCACATGGGCGCAGTGGACTTGCACTTGCTCCTGCTGTTGCGCACTTTTTGGGTGCAGTTTGAATATCTGGGCCCTAATGTTTCCCATGCTGATTTGCAGCCCATGTTTCAAAACAATTCACATTCTCAGTCTATCAGTATCCAAAATGTAAACTGAAAATAATTTGTTGTAAACAGTGATTTTGAACAGACCAAGCTTCCCAAATGGGGTTTGTTTGTAGTTTTAACCTGATTTTCCTAGTTCACTCAATTTTAAAAAATGGGTATGAAAATAATCTCATTATTATGCATGACTGATTAGGTGAATCTACTCATCCAATCAATGCCCCATTTACAGACATCTTGAAGTGCTTATTGAGCATGCTTAGAACCTGAATTTTTAAAATTTAATAACTTTGGAATGGATTAATATTTTTTTCACCAAAGCAGCAAAGGAAATCCATCTGAGGCAAGTCCCTTGTACTCTGAAAATGTCAGACCAAAATTCCAAACCATCTGGGTGCTGCACAATGGGAAAAAAAAAACAGCATAAACTGTGATATTTTAATTTTTTTTTCACTATCCACATCTCAGAATCTGCACATCCTACCAGTACAAAACATGGCACCTCAAGAGATATACTCCATACAACTATGCATGCAAACTTTTGTGCAAATCTATTGACCAATTTTGAAGATATTAAAGTGTAAAAAGTGGAGTTTAACATTAAAGTACTTACTCAACCCTAACTATAGAGGTGCTACTACGCCACTATAATATATAAATACAGAGAACAGCAAACCCAGCCAATAAATCAAAAAACAGTACAACTAAACATACTAAACATTCCTAACATGCATAGTAAAAGCTAAAATCATTTATGTTAAACTTGCACTAAAAATGCATAGTTTCCTTGAATCAAATGCTTATTAAATAGTCAATTTAATTGATACTTATCCAGCAGCATCTCTTTAAGACCAGCACAGTTCATAAGATTCAAATGCTGTAAAAAGATGAAAAATGATATTAGAAAAAATAAATATATAACAAAATACATTTAAAAAGACAATAAATAAATTGAAGCAATCTAAGAAATATGTTGGAAAGCTAAAAGGCTTAAAGTGGGGAACAGGAAAGGGGTAAAGGAAAAAAGGGTAACAAACAGGGTGGGAGGGACCAGCAAAAGAATGGGTAAACAAAGGAACACACGAAGCAGACAGAGAAACCAGAAAACACTTAATGTTTCAAAAAAGGGGAAATTTTAGTTATCATTATATCCTGGTGGATTTATAGTCCCCCATGAGAAATCCAATATTGGTCTCTTCTACTAAGTATATTATCAAAAGCATAACCTTAAGTCAGTGGCAATACGTGTTCCAGGGCAGTTGCTTGTACTTTATGAGTACTTGGTCCCCATTCTCATTCACATGCATTGCCAATACATAGTACTGCTTTTTATTTTGAATTGCTCTTAAATGATCCCCTATCCTGTCCTTAAATGTTCTTTGAATTCTGCTGATATAAAATACAGAACAGGAAAATTGTAACAAATAAATGATCCTCTCGCTATTATAATCAGTTTTATCTCTGAGTGTCTCAAGTTTCCCTGTCCATGGATTTTTTACCATTTGTGTATGACAAGCTGTAGGGCATACTTTACAAGTGCCACAAGGAGTATACAATCCAGTAGTCCAACTCCTTGCACTCTTATCCATGTTTAGATGGTTATGCACAATTTCATCTTTGAGATTTCTGCTCCTTCTATACGCTGTTTTCAATGGTAGACTAGTTTGTTCTCTTAATGCTAGAATTGTCTTCAGCAGATATTAATTTTTCCTTATAATAGCCGTCACTTGCCATGTATCAGCTCCATAAGTAATTACAAAAGTAAATCAAGTGTCTAGATTTTTTTCATTTTTAAGCTAGCCTGGAGCAAACTGTTCCTGTCCATAACATCCACCTCAGCTTTTGCTTTGTCCAAATCATCCCTGTTATACCCCCGACCAAAAACGTTTTGGTTGATTCATCAGCATGTGATTGGTACCAATCTTCCTGTCCACAGTTTTGTTTCATCCACACATATTGACCTTAGGGAGATTCCTCACTATATGCCTAGGATGACAACTGTCTGATCTTAAATAACTATGGTGGTCTGTGCATCTAATATGTAATCTGTAATCAATGTACATCAATCTGCTTAATACTTTTTTAATCCAGGGAATGAACAGTCATGTAATCCAAATTCAACTGAAATTTGAGTTCTGAAATGGAACTTTCCAACCACTGTACACATTGTTTTAATGTTTTATGATTTTTGGCACTAATAAAACTGTGTCTGGAGGCTATACAACTCTGGTCAGTGCTTTGTTTATGAAGAATTTTACTTTTGGGATTTTAGTCTCAGGTGAGTACTGCCTGTTCAGAAGATTTTTTTCTACAACTGTTCTGACTTATATGATTACAACACAGTATATTTTGAGCTACCCACCAATTCTCTAGACATTACAGTACTAGAATCAGTGGACGTCATACATATGACAAAAGGAAACAAAGCACTTGGCCTGGACGCAATCCAACCATACTTGTATAAAGTATGGAATGGAATGGTGGAGCCACCTACTAGCAGAGTTGTTCAATAGAGTGGTGGAAGGTGATACATTTCCTTCTGTGTGGAAAGGAAACATGATTGTTCCTCTCTTTAAAGCTTTAAGCTACCAGAGAACTTCAGATCAATAAGCTCAATTGATTGTCTTGGGAAAATGTTCATTAGAATAATCCTCAATAGATTAAATATATGGATAGAAGCAGAACATATATTAAATATTTTATTTCATTTTCATTGGTTGTACTGGAAAGGCATATGAGCATTGCTATCCATTTACACAAGCATCCAGTTACATACAACAATCATGAGACATGGCATAGGCTTAAACAGTTAACTAACAGTGAGGGTTAATAAAATGGTACATAAATTTAGAATAATATAGACTAAAGGGCAAATCATGAACTAGCCTTGGTGAATTAACAATAGAAGGTGACATTAAGAATTTAGTGAGGGTTTAACAATAATATAAGATAACAGTGGGAAACAAAAAATTTAAGTGCAATCAAAAAGCTAGCCTAGGTGGATCAACAATACTACAAGTGCTAGAAAGACAGGGTAGGTGCCTGAGGTGGATAACCAGAGAATTAAGGAAAAAAAGTGCAGCAGGGGGCAAGATTAGGGATGTGAGCAGGTGCAGGTGGAAGAGAAATGTCTCCTGATATTGTGTTTGAAGGCATTTGTGGAGGGATAGAGATTTAGTTCTGGAGGGAGAGAGTTGAAGATCTTGGTTCCCATAAAAGAGACTGTTTTCTGGCCTTGAGTGGTCTGTCAGAAAGAAACAGTGAAAAAGATCATGGAGGACAGTTCAGTGGTCCTGGAGGTGGTGGCTATCTGAAAGGCAGAAGTGAGACAATCAGGGAGTAGTCCACGGGGGAGTTTGAAGAAGGTGGCCATCTTGCAGTTGAGGTGTGCCTCAAGGGAAGGCTGGCTGGTGAGTTTATAAAGGTCACAGTGGTGTGTGACTTTACGGAGTCCAGAGACAAAGCTGATAGCATTGTGGTATGAGCTTCGAAGTCTGGAGAAATTTTTGATGGTAAAACAGGGGAAGGAAACAAGTGAACCATAGTCAAAGACAGGAAGGAGGAAGGTGGAGACTAAGAGGGATTTGGATTCCCTGTTAAGGTAATGCTTGGTTCTGTGGAGGATGCTGAGGCATTGGTGAATTTTTTGATTGTGAGGCCAGTGTGATCATTGAAATTGAGGTGGTTATCCAGGAGTAAGCCAAGGTATTTGAATTCACTGACTCTTTCAATGGAGTTACCAAGGTTGTCATAGATGGATAAGTCAAAGCCAAGGGGTTTGTGGGGGCTGGAGAAAACCATGAACTTAGTTTTTCTGGAGTTGAGTACAAGACCTTTGGACTTGAACCAGGTGATAAGTCTGCTGAAATCAAATTGGAGTTTGTTAATGAGAGCATTGGGGGTTTTGTCCTGACAGAAAAGGGCTGCATCATCAGCATAGAGAATGAGTTCTGAGGTGGTGCAAATATCAGGCAGGGAGTTAACAACCATAGAGAAGAGAAGAGGGCCCAGGATGGACCCTTAGGGGATGCCTTATTTGATGGGGCTGGAATAAGAGAGGACACTGCCAGTAATGGTGTGATGGTATCTGCCCGTTAAGTGATCCTTGAACCTGAGGCAGATCTCAGGTGAGAAGTGGAAGACAGATTGGGTACAGAGCAGGACTTCATGCTCAATGAGGTTGAAGACTTTGGAGAGGTCTACGAATGCAGCACCAATGTGAGGCCTTCGTCGTTAGCTTTGTTTATTGAGTGGGTGAACATGATGAGGACAGTTTTGGTATTGTGTTGAGCACGGAACCCATGCTGGGCCTCAAGTATTTTCAAGCAGATTTCCATGAAGCATATTCAAAAATAGACCAATGTTTCATTTTGCATCATATAATTGAAAAAGTTTATGTTATGCAACATCTCCGACTTTATATGGCATTCATTGATTTTAAGGGTGCTTTGATGCTATATCTAGGCCCCTCCTGTGGAAAGATAAACACAAACAACCATGGACAAAAACATTCTGCAGATAATTATAAATTGATATACAGCTAACTGGATAACAGATATGATCTTCATGATAATGAATTGCAAAGTTTCTCTTCAAACAGAAGGGTTAATCATGGATGTTTACTGGCACCCTTGCTGTTTAATCTTTTCATAAATGATCTACCATTACTACTGATAGCAAATAAGGGTCATTTTCCTTCTATAAATGGACCAGCAGCACCATCTTTAATGTACATGGATGATTTTTCAATTTCACCCATAAGGTTGAACCATAAATTGGCAATTTTGGAAATCTATTGCAAGGAAAATTAAACTCAGAATTACTGTTGCAAAAGTAAAATAATGCTTTATTGAAGGAAAAATTCAAATAGAAAATGGAAAATAGACAACATCAAGCTTGACATTGAAATGTCATATTGTTATCTTGGATTATTCTTCCCATCCAACAATTCTTGGTTCAGACATATCCAATATATTCGAAGTAAACTAATGCAATTGAGGAATGCTATATTATGGTTCATTGTAAAATAGGGGAATTTATTGCTTGTTTTAAGAGACAGGGAAATGAAGATACACAGTATTGCATTATATATGGAAGAAATTTGGTCAATAATAATATTAATACTGAACTTCCATTTAACCAGTTAGATGGGTTAATTTTATATACTTCAGAATCTATGCCAGCTGAAACTGTAAGATATGAGCTAGGAGGCATTAATGAAATCTAGAAAACTGGTTTATTGGATAAAGTGCATGAAAATGGAAGACAATAAATTAGCAAAAATATGTATTTTTGAAAAATTATTATGGCTATTTTTAGATCCTTTGTCCCCTTGGTTTAATAAAATACAGTGCATGCAATTCTTTCAACACTCCAGTTGAATCACTTATGGATAAATTAACTTGAAGCTATTAATATATCTCCTCAGTATATGGCAGACATTAAAGATTGCAAAATGTGTCACAAATTTAAGATTTAGAGTGGATAAGAAATTTGAAATGCTGTCAGTGGTACTCAAAATATAAATTTACTCACAATTTAGAACCATATCTCATTTCTTCTAACTGAGTGTGCAGATAGGAGATTTTATTTTTACTCTTTAAACTTGAAACATTTTAGTCTAAACAACTGGATTATATGAATAGAAGTAGACAAACTCAATTTTCTTGTACAGACATAAAGTGTGATTCTGGGCTTAGAGATTATGAGGTACAGTATAATATTTTTTACATTGCAAGAAATTGTGTTCCATTAGATCTGAATGTCGCCATACCTTGAGCCATACTACATTAATGGAAGAAACTATACTTAGAGCTTTAATGAATCTGTGTTCAGAAATAATATAAGCAATTTGATAAAACATCTCCATTGACTGTATGCTACTTCATCTAGAACACACAAAGTTAAGAGTATTTAATACAGGTCTCCTAAATTCAATTGACACATTGGAATACATATTATGAAACCTCTTTATGTATAAATGCAGTCTCTGTCCTACAAGTGACTTATTTTTTTTTTCCTTTTTGTTGTTGTTATTTGTTTGCATCCTAGGCTGCTCTTATTCCTTATAAAATGAAAATTCATGATTAAAAGCATGTAATGATAATGGCTATACCAGATCTGGTACATCTTGTTTAATGTTAAAAACAGGTGGAAAATGCAGCTTCAGGGTGCTAAAGTTTCCAATGTGGCTTCAATTCTAATGAAGGTAACCCAAAGACAGTTAGAATGTTTTCAGGTAGGTGTCTGGTTGTGGTGCAGACATCCCTGATTTGGCGACAGACTCGAGAGCCGGAGGGCCAATAGGGGAGAGAAGGATCAAGCATCCTGGGGGCCACTCTTTTTCTCTGAGAGAAGGGCTGCAGAGTGTCTGGCACATTGTGGACCCCTGGCAGAGGCTGGGGGTACCCCTACAGATGGCACTATAATCTTAGGGGGGCAGACTTTGGATATCATTGCATGTCCCAACCCCCAGGGATCCAGTAGTTGAAAATATGTCCACAGACGAATTATGTTGATGCCTGTCCTGTATCAAGGATCAGGTCCTCTCTCCACCCGGACCTGCTGTAGCACTTCTGGAAAGCTGGTGGCCTTTCCCCTTGGGGTAATCCAGGGTATGGGAAACCCTTCTCCCCCAGTACTGCTAGAAATTCACCAGAATGCCAGTAGCTCCAATCCAGGGGGTACTCCAGGGGTGCTTGAGGGTAGGAGACTGGAGAGGTGCACTGTGAGGTGGCATGAGACAGGTGACCAGCCAATGGAGGTCAGGTCAGACAATATAAATAAAATTATTCTGGTATACAACCATGATGCTATTTATTAGCTAAGGGAATTTTAATTATGTATGCAATGTATGGGGAGCCCTTATTATTGACTGAAATCAAGCAGATTACAATCTTGTTATGCCATTGTCATGACATCATTCTGTTCTTAACCCTTCTTGAGTATGTCATATCAATAGTATAACAAAATGAAATGCTCACAGCAATCAATATTCTAACAAAATGGAATGCCTACAACAATCAATGTTCTGTATATTAATTCAGTAGAGTAATTCAATCCATGATTGCACAATTTTGGTAGCCCATACACTATAAAATATAATGTGTGATCTTTGGTTAACAACCCGAGGTTGCCATAACATCTGAAAACCTCTCGAGCTGTGCTCTCAAGGTTTACAATGATGCCATGGCAACCTCTGGAAGTGTTTACAGCATGGTTATTAACCAAAGACCATGTATTATCCTCCATGTTAACATGTAAAATTATATGTTGCACTACCACTTTTTTATTTGACATATCTTTTATTTGAAAAGATTTACAATGAGTCTAGCAGTACACTTTACTGGAATGGTAATGTCATATGAGTGAATCTTTACACAGGTATGTGGAGAAGGAGGGGTGACATAAGACACCAGAGAATTTCTACAGAAGGACTAGGAGAGTGAGATATGTGCCATGCCACTATAAACTAGTAATCTATACCTGGGAATTGAAAGACTGAGGGATGGTCCTTCCTATTTGAGCATTGCTGCATGTGTTTTAGACATCTTAACCAAAGCAGCACAAACAGTAAGTTAACATTCCAAAAAACTTTCAGTATGCCAGTGCACCCTGCATGCTGGACTTCACTTCTCATTTGCATCCACTGAGGCAATCCATTAGCACTTGTGTTAATAACATTGAGCCACACTAACAGTATCATTGAATATGACGCATTCTGCAATAACTACTTCTCCAGTGTGCAAAGCCCAGTTTGTGTCTCACAAGCCATGTTAAAGTGGTATTAACTGCTCACTTAAACTACCCTTAGTGGCTGCCAATTGGCTGCTAGAGAAATTCTTACAATAGCTATTTCTTTAAAAATTATCTAAGTATGAGGTGTTTCTTCTGGTGACAATTTTCTTCTCAGAAGAGTTAGTTTTGTGATGTTTTAACTGTTGTTGTATCCTGACAGAAGTTCTATACTTGCTGGTGCTAAATATTTGCTTTTGTCTATATGTGAGCTATAAGACATGACAGGGTGTTGGTTGGACAGGGACAACTGCATGACTAGGTGCATAGTGAATCATGGAATCATAGGTCAAGTACGGTTAGGCTCAGGATGTGCAGTTACACAAGCCTAACCAATGCCTGGGAGTGTCTCAGTGTGATTGTAAACACACATATGAAATGTAAAAAAAGAAAAAAAATAATAAAATAATGCCTTAAAATAAAAATATTTACCAAAACAAAACAGAAACATTTGTCATTCTCTTGAAACGTAGTCCCTCCAGATTGGTAGCAACACTAGGGGGTGTGAATATATACTGCATATAGCATAAGCTGTTCCTTTTTTAGTTTATTTTGAATTTTTTTATAACAATAATAATCTATAACACTCCACCCAAATGCACAAAACCCTCTCATTCTGTAGATGTTCCCTATAATTCCAGTAAATTAGAGCTGTTCATTTACTGTATTACAAAAATCACTGTGCATTAGTTAGAGTAACATGCATGACCTATAATGATGATAGAGAACTAAAGGTTCATGTTTAAAAGTATACGCACAGGTAGTTTTAGATGTAGACTACCTGTACGTATACTTTTAAACATGAACTTTACGCCGACACTATGAAAACTTAAAACAAATACCTGCTCCCTGCTGTGTTCAGTACAGCAATAGCAGGTTCTACGTTACTAAAATAGGAAGTTTTACCATAATAGTTAGCAGTGCTCGATTGGGCTTCTCAGTGAGCCCCCTCCACTTCTGCGTTTGCTGAAATTCGGCAAATTAAAAATACAAATCACAGGCTGAAAAATAAATTTCAAAAATCAGCCCTATGAAGACTGCAGTGGGAAAGGTATGTGATATTACAGGAACAGCCCTGTACTGAGAACCTTTGCTTGTTACCTTTAAATCAGTACCAACTTCTAACTGAGGTATGGCATGGATTTATGAGGGACTGTAGCAATGTCACTGCCTAGGTCAGGTTTACAAATTATCTACACCTAAATATGGACTGGGGTCTACTAACGGGTGTGGCATTTGTGTACCTGACCTAGGAATTTGACTTAGTGGATCATTCACTCATGAAGCTAAAATTGAACAACACAATGGTGGGAATATCTGCATTAGATTGGTTTATTGATTATTGAAATCTGAGAAGGCATGAGGTAAGGGCAGAGGGGGCATGGCCTTCTTCCTGTTCAGTATTATATGGGGTACCCACTGCCCCCACTGTTTACAATATTTGTGAACGATTTGCAGGAAATATGTGAACATTCTAAAATGTCAGTGAATGCTGATGGTGTAGTGATTTACACAACAGCAACACTAGTAAACTAGTTGGCAAATTTTCTAAATCACAACAATGATTCCAATGTACCTGATTAGTTCTGAACATGAAGAAGATAAAGGCTATGATTTTTTATCCCCCACCCAAAAACAAATTGTAAAACAGTCTTGTTAACTGTATTGTGATAATGGATTATAGCACCTTCTTTGAAAACTGGATCACTTAAGATATTTCAGTGTAAGACTTGATTCCTGCCTCACCTATGATAAACATACTGAACTGTGACTAACAAGATACACAACAAGCTGAGTATGCTGCACAGACTATGTAATATCCTAACAAATGAAAGAAGAAAAACATTTGCCAGAAACAGTCTTCTTCCATTACTGAATTAAAAAGTTTGATTTCGGAGATCGGCCTCAAAATGGACTAAGAATAGACATACAACTTGGTACAATGCAATCTGTAAATTTGTGTTAACTACACCAAGGCATGAAACCCATTGCAGCATGTAGAGCAACCACAAGTGGCCTTCCCTGAAGGACCATGCTCTGAATGTTGGGCAAGACATTTGTACAGAATGAAGGAGACATAGAAACATCAAAGTTGATGGCAGATAAGGACCGCAAGGCCCATCCAATCTGCCAATTTCTTTTTCTACCTTTGGCCATCAGCCTTTGCTCTGTAAATGGCCTATCTATTCATACTCATCTGTATTGCTCCCTTATGCCTATCCCATGCCTGTTTGAAACCCTGCACTGTATTTATATCCTCCACTTCCTGAGGTAGGCTGTTCCATGCATCCACCATTCTTTCTGTGAAAAAGAACTTCTTCACATTACCTCCTTCTAATCTCATGCTGTGTCTTCTTGTTCCGATATTTTTCTTATATTGAAACATGTTAGACTCTTTCACCTTGTTAATGCCCTTAAGATGTTTGAATGTTTCAATCATATCACATCTCTCCCTCCTTTGCTCTGGGTATACATATTGATCTCCGTTAATCTGTCCTCATGTTTTCTGATGCAGTCCCTGCACCATTTTGGTTGCCCTTCTCTGGACTGCCTCAATTTGGTTAATGTCCTTGTGAAGGTGTGGCCTCCAGTACTGCATGCAATACTCCCAACGAAGCCTAACCAATGTCTTTAAAAGAGGGGTTATTACCTCCCTCTTATGACTTGTGATATCGCTACTAATACACCCAACAGCCCCCTAGCCTTACCTACTGCTTTAGTAGTCTGCTTGGATGATTTCAGGTCATCTGTGATGATGATGCCCAAGTCTCTTTCTTCCCTTGTGACTGCCAGCAACTCCCCTCCCAACCTATAGGTGGCTTCAGGGTTTCTCTTCCCTATGTGCATGATCTTGCACTTCTTTGCGTTAAACTCCAGATGCCATGCTTCTGACCATTTTGCCAGTTTTTCCAGATCTCTTCTCATTCTGCCCACCCCATCTGGATCATCTACTCTGTTGCAGATCTTGGTGTCATCTGCAAACAGACAAACCTTACCCTCAAGTCCATCTACAATGTCACTGATGAAGATATTGAAGAGGACTGGCCCTAGGACTGATCCCTGAGGTACCCCACTTGTGACTTGCATCACTTCTAACTGTGTACCATTTACCACCACTCTCTGTTTTCTGCCCATCAACCAGTTTGCCATGCAGTTCACCAGCTTCTGACCCACCACACCCTACCCAGCTTATTGATCCATCTTCTATGTGGAACAGTATTGAAAGCTTTGTTGAAGTCTAGGTAGGTGACATCAACTGCTCCCCCTTGGTCAACCACTCTGGTTACCCAGTCAAAGAAATCTATGAGATTAGTTTGACAGGATCTTCCTGTTGTAAACCCATGCTGTCTTGAATCCGGTGCTCCTATGGATTACAGCTGTTGCACTATCCTTTCCTTAAGGAGTTCCTCCATAATCTAGCCCAATACTGAGGTAAGACTGACTGGTCTGTAGTTCCCTGCCTCTTCCCTGCTACCACTTTTGTGGAGTGGGATCATATGAGCCCTTCTCCAGTCTTCTGGGACCACTCCTATGCTCAGAGACTCACTAAACAGTTCTGATAATGGCTCTGCTAATTCCACCCTTAGCTCCTTTAGTACCCTGGAATGTATGCCATCAGGTCCCATTGCTTTGTACACCCTGTGCTTATTGAGCTCTTCTATGACCCTTTCTTTTGTGAAGGGACTAGTGCACACCTCCCTCCCCCCTGTGTCCATGGTGTTGAGCTGTGGGCCCTGTCCTAACGACTTCTCAGTAAATACTGAGCAGAAGTATCTATTTAGGACAGATGCTTTTACATGGTCCTCCTCCTCACATGCCCCCTTATCCCCTTTGATATTAGCAATAACCCCTCTGGACTTTCCCCTTTTGCTGATGTATCTACAGAAAGTCTTGTCAGCTTCTTTTACTGTTTGTGCAAATGTTTCCTCTGTTTGGGCCTTTGCCTGCTTTACTGTCTTTCCTGCTTCCTTTAGGGAAGTTTGGTATGCCTCCCTATCTTCATCCCACTTCGTTCCCTTACATTTCCTGAAGACCAGTCTTTTGGCTATGATCTTTTCTGCTACTGTTTTTGAGAACCAATGTGGTTTTCTTCTTCTTTTGCACTTCCTTTTCTCTCTAACACAATGGGATGTTGCTTCAAGTATTGCATCCTTAATGCTTGCCCACTTTGCCTGTATCCCCTCACCTGTATTTCTTCTTGCCAGGGCTAGCTTATCTCTGTTGGTCATCTTATCAAAGTTAGCTCCTCTGAAGTACCATATTTGCCTTGGAATGGGATGATTTCTTTCTAGTGGCCAAATTGAACCATACCATATGATGGTCACTGGCACCCAGGTGACCTTCTACCTGGAGATCTGTGATTCTTTCCCTGTTGGTCAGTACTATATCTAGTATAGCCCTGTCTCTTGTGGGTTGTTGTACCAGTTGTTTGAGGCCCTCCTCCTGCAGGGACTCCACTATGTGTATAGTTCTGGCAGATGTTCCTGCTGGTTATGACCAATCTGTATCTGGCATGTTGAAGTCTCCCATTATGAGAACCTCCCCTTTAGATGTCATGTTTTGCATATCTTATTTTTTTTGTACAAGGCTTTATGCTCCTCCCCTGTACAGCCCCCATCTGACTGGATCCCGCAGCTCCATTGCCTGAAATTACTGGGGCTTACCTTATGCCCGGTCTGGGAGTGGTGCCTACGGAGAGTCGGTCACCATCCTGCTGCCATTTTCGTTTCCTCATTTTCTCCCCATTTTTTACCCAAGGGCCCCAGGAGAATGATGCATGCATGTGGAGGCATGCATGTGCCTTACAGCCCCAGTACTGACCCTCCTCCACTCTCCCCATTGGCCTATGACAGGCACCATGCTTGCAAAGCCCCTCAGCCTCCACCAGTGGGCAGCCATGAGTGAGGGATACCATATCACCTCTCCAGAGAGAAGAGCTTGCCTGTTGGCAGCTCCATCCAACTACTCCCTCCCTCTCATGCTGACATCCAATGACCGAGACTCGCTGCCGAACCTGGGTCTCTGGCATGCTGCGAGGTGAGACATCCAGTGCCTCAGCCTTCTGCACCACTGGGCCATTAGTGTTTTGTATATCTTCTAACAGTAATATGTCTATGTCCTCCCCCTTGTCTGGAGGCCTGTAGACAACCCCAGTTCGTATGGCTATTCCATTTCCTGTTTCCAGGGTGATCCACAGTTCTTCTGAATTTCTGTAGCTTTGATATTTTCATTGACATAAAGGGCCACTCCACCCCCCTACCCCGTTTGCACCTCAGTCTCTTCTGAACAGTACATAGCCTGGTACTGAAGTCTCCCAAGTGTGGTTCCTGGTGAACCATGTCTCACTAATGGCTACTATGTCCATTTTATTCTCTGTCATTATTGCCTGCAGGTCTGGGATCTTGTTTCCCAGACTGTGAGCATTTATGTACACAATTTTCCATTGGTCAGATTTTGGTGTGTTAGTTGTTGGGCAAGGTCTGGCATTTCCCCTGTGCCTTGTATAGGGAACTGGACCTTTTTCCTTACCTGGTGATGCAAATAAACTACAAACACACTGAACTCCTGTTTGATCACTAGCTGAGGGGGGTGGGGTGTTCATCCCATTTGACGTATCGGGTGCTGCACCCTTCTCCCTATTTGCTAGTTTAAATATTCTGCAAAGACATCAAACTTCTACCCTGATGCACTGACTCCCTCCTTAGTTAGATGCAGTCCATCAAATTTAAAGAACATTCACTCCCAAAACTGTTGCCAGTTACTTACAACTTTGTGTCCTTTTTCCTGGAACCAGCCCTTAAGCCACATGTTTAGCTCCCCTATCATCCCTTCTCTGAACTTCCGTCCATATACCTCCCTCTCTCAGACTGGCAGAATCTCAGAGAAGGAGAAGCTGGACAAAATGGATGATACTTTGTCACCCCAGCCTGGTCAGGTATTCCTTATTCTCTACAACTGATCAGCTGGTGAGATCATTAGTCCCTATGTGTACCAGGACATTGATGTTTCCTTCTGCTTCCTGTACAATTTTAGCAATGCAGTCAGTGTCTCGCCATGCTGATGTACCTGGGAGACATGTAACCATTACCTCTGGCTGGAGATAGGTATCAGCTCCCTGAATCATGGTGTCTCCTATGAGCAGAAGTGTTTTGGATTTCCTTTTTGCTTTTTTTGTTTTGTTCCTGTTTTGGGTGAGCTTTGTTGTGCTAGCTCCTGTGCTACAGTGTCTTGCTCTGCAGTGTCCTCTGCCACTTTGTTTGATTTCAAAGACAGAGGCAGATACCTGTTTGTAGTTTGTATATGGTTTGTGGAGGTGATATGTTGGAGAGCACTGAGTGATGGGGCACCCAATTTGCCCCTCCTAACCACCTGCCAACCTCCTGGACCAACCACCCTCTGTGGTTGAGGTGCTTCTGTTGGATGTTGGGGAAAGGGTGGACAGTTCTTACAATATATTTCCTTCTGAATATGCAATTTGTGGCATGCAATCTCTGTCCATGCTGCCTGCAGCTGAGCCTTAGATCTCCAATGGCCCAGCATGTAGGACAGTGTCCTAAATCCTGTATAACTGCCCTTTTGAAAAGTGTCCCACAGTAGCTGCAATTAATAATATCCATTCCAGATAAGTTGCTGGGTTTATAACCTGGTCAGAGTAATTAGAAGGAGGAAAATGAAAGCAAAAGTTTGATTTTGTGTTTTGTTTGTTTGTTTTTGTATAACTGGTTACAAGTTAAATTACTTGTACCACTGTAAATTAGGTCACTATATGGATACCCCTCTGATCCACCCTATTCTGCTTTGCTAAAGGAAATGTCACAACTGTGCTACCCTATAAAAGGAGTGTAGCATGGGGTGGTTGGGGCTGGGGGTTGGGTGGTTGGGCCCTTCCCCTGCCAAAAAAGAAGAACCATTGACAAAAAAAACAAGAGGTCAGAGCAGAAACAATCAACCAGCAACAAATGCAGTAGCCCTGAAAGCTTATCCTAATGATAGATAAAACCATAAAACTTGTAAAGCACCACCTGTAATAATTTTACAGAAGATATACCCTGTAAGAAACCCCTTGCTACAGAGAAAAATAAAGTAGTAACAGAAGATATGCCATGCAAAAGACAATTTGAATCAGAAGATTACAGCAGTAATCTGTATGCACACACCTGTAGGCACACCCTGTAATAATGTAGCAGAAGGTATATCAGCAACAACAATTTGAATCAGAGAAAAATTAAAAACAGTTAGCAACAAACAGTAACAATCCCTGTGAGTACAAAAGGAAATAATAACACACAGTAATTCTGCCTAGCCAAAAGAAGTCTTAATCCTTTTCCTTACTCTGGTAAGGTTACTTGCTCTGTCCTTACAAGCAACCTAGAAGAAAAGAGGTTAGGTGAAGCTAGGTGCCTTTGCCAGCCAACCTAGTCTTCCCTAGGCATAAGATTCAGATTACAGTGTACATTGAGTTGTAACCTATACTATTGAGTAGGTAAAAATGAGCATTATTTTTATCATTATGAGACCATTATTTTCAAACTATTAAACAATCTGGACAAGGTCCATATCTTGAACCAAGTGAGAGCCATAAAAAATATTTGGTAGGAAGGAAAGCAATTGCTCATTTTTCAAGATCTCCCTCCACAGGTCTGAGACCAGCATGCTGGTTAACACTCTATTTTGAACAAACTCTCAGCAGCACATGTCAGATTTTTTTACTCTACCCAGCTAAACTAATTATGACTACAGACAAGGGGCAGAAAACCTATTCCAATGCAGAAAAGCTAATCAGGTGATGCCACAAGTGTTTCCCTGACCTCTACAAGTCAGTGTAAGGAGCTTTCTTCTATGACTGCATATCTCTTCTTCTTTTTTATAGTATGCCCATCTACTCTGATACTATCCAACTAGACTGTGTTTGTGAGTTGCTATGATGACAGCCTTTCCAGCCTGATTATTTTTCCTCTTTTATGGGACCATCATATCTCACAACTAAACAGCATTACAACCCAGGACATCTATCACATTAATTTTTAATTAATTAGTTTCCATTCATTTTCCAACCACTGATGAGAGCCTGACCAGCCTATAGCTGCTGACCTCCTCCATGCTGCCAGTCTTATGAAGAGTAAAAATGTATTTTTTAATAGTTTATTGTAGAATAAAAATCAAACATACTGTTAGAGCATTTGTGGAAACAAACAAGTTCAGGAGGTGTGTCAGGCTATGAGCCAATGAGGTATCTAGACCCTTTTATGGGACTTAAGTGGACTTATCATACAGGAGGTTAAACTTGATAACTAGAATATTTTATATAGTTTTATAATACCTCACAAGTAGTATCAATAATAGACTTATCAATGTGATAAAGCGGTTGTGCTATAACCAGCATACCATCCATAACATAATGTTACACAGGACACAAAATAGAATAAATGTGATTTATATGTTAATTACAATTCAAAGCATGAAACCCATTAGCAGGCATGGACACACAGCCATAGTCAGAGCATGTATTATCATAGCTACTGTCTGAAATAATTAAACATTATATTTAATCAGCATATTTTCCTTTCAATTACCAAATTGAAAATGGATTTATTTCCCCCATTTAGTTTTTAATAGAATGGCTCAGAGCAGATTTTCTTCAATATCCTCTGTGTTTTTCAACACCCACTGTTTAAAATCACTTTTCATATGTCTATAATGAGCCAGCACACAGCAGACACTGCTCCCTGACCTTATGGGTAACAGATGTACAAAAATAGGTGAGAATATTGATGAAAACCTGATCTGAGCCATATTAAAAAGAGTGTTCTTTTTATTACTTTAAATGTGAAAAAAGTATTAAAGGAGATTTAGGAGTGGGACAGAAGGGTTACATACAAGTCAGGAGATAAGGACTATCTAAAACAGAATAAAAAGTATGGGTTGAAATGGTCACTGCTAGCACACACTGTTGCTTTAAATTGACTCCTGAAACTATGCCCCCACTATGTTCACCACCTAGCATCGTTTGCTTTGGTTTCTTTCAGGACAATGGGAATGCAGTCATTGGGTTTTCAGACCTAGTTCTCCAGGGCTTCTAACCCAGATCAGAAGTGTTGAAACTAGGTGGCACTCAGTGCTGAGGTCTGGCAGAATCCTGTCCTTATTTTCTTGCTTCCAATATGGCTGATTTTAAAGGTTCATCTGAATTTCCTATTTGCAGGTTTCATTCCAACCTTCCTTCCAACTTTGATTTCTTTTTGTCTTAGGACTGAATAAAGCAATACACATTTTGACTTTGGGATTTGCAAAATTTAGATGTGCTAGAGGAAAAGGTGAAGGATGAGTCATATCCTTATATGTGAGGGAAAGCATTGAGGCAGTGCAGGATAGAAACATTAGGGGCAGTAATAGGCAAACAGAATCACTGTGAGTTCAGCTAATGGCATCCTCAGGCAAGAAACTACAGCTAGTGGTGATCTATAGATCTCCAGAACAGGGTGAAGAGAGAGATTAGGAGATACAGGAAGAACTAGAAATGGGGGTAACAAGGAGGAGGTGGTATGGTGGGAGATCTATATCTGACATATATTGATTGGTTGATTCCAGCTGCCAGGAGCTAAAGAAGTTCACGCCTTACTGGATACATTCCATGACTGCCTGCTGGTGCAGCTGGTTAAGAAACCCACTAGGCAGGCTACCATTCTCAATGTGATGTTCACCAACTCAGAAGTGGTAGGAGGAGTGAGGGTAGGGGAGCCATTAGGGTCTGGCTAGCATGACTCTGTATGATTGGACCTTGCCCTTTGAACAGGTAAGCCCTCATCAAAGGCTGGAGTCTTAGCTGTAAGAAGTGCAAACTTCAACCAGATAACAAAGCTGATCCAGGACAAGTTAGTCAAAGTGAACAGCATCAGAGATGTGGAGAAAACATGTGGGGCAATCACTGGGGACATTATCCAGGCAACAAAGTCTTGTGTGAGAACAGAAATCGAAACATACAGATACAAGAGAGAAGTGTATCAGTGACAGCCAAAATGAAGCCCTTCACCAGGTGCAAGGAAAAGGAAGGGAAGGAAGAATGAGAAGAGTATCAAATGAGAAGAAGGGAACCCAACAGGGTGGTCAGAGAAGAAAAGGCAGAGACAGCTGCATATTAGAAAGGGAGCCAAGGGAGGAGAAAAGTAGTTCTTCAAATATATTTAGGAAACAAGAAAGAAGGGAGGAAGAATTATTAGGTTAATAGAGGCAGGTAGGGTAATTGAGGAGGACAGTCAGAAAGCACCAATTTTTAGTGACTACTTCTGCTTGATATTCAAAAGGAGACAGAAGGCCTCTGCCAGAGCATGGAATTAAGGTGGGTTTAAGGGAGATCCCTTAGATGAGGCAGCAAATATTTACCAGTGAAAGGGTTTTGATAAGGCAAGTAGCCCTAAATATAGATAAGGCCATACTGCTAGATGAGATGCAGCCAAGAGTGCTCAGGGAATTGGAAACAGAACTAACTGAACCCCATGTAGGTCTATTTATTAGGTCAATTGAGGCAGGAGTAGTTCCAAAATACTGGAGGGTAGAGGATGTAGTCCTTCTCCATGGGTGGGGAGGGCAACCAGCTAACTACAGAACTGCCAGTCTTACCTCTATTATGGGTAAACTGATGGAGACTCTAGTCAAAAAAGACTTTGTGGACTACCTGGAGAGCAATGAACTCCAGAATAATAAACAGCATTGGATTCATGGCATGGAGGTCGTGGCAGACCAAACTGATAATATTTTTTGACTGGATTAGTACTATTCTTTAACTGGGTAATGAAGATAGTGGATAAAGACCACACTGTGGATTTACTACACTTTGATTTCAGCAGCTTTTGACTGGTGCCTAGCAGAAGGTTGCTGAAGGAGCTGAGGGATCTGGGTACAGTGAAGGATACAGTTAGATGGATGAGAAACTGGTTGGAAGGGAGACAGCATGGGGTTTTGGTTAATGGAGTCAAATCAGAAGAGTGAGAGGTCACCAGTGGGATGCCACAGGGATCAGTCCTAGGTCCAGTCATTTTCAATATGTTTATCAGGAAGATGGAAGAAGTAATCCAAGGCAAGATGTGTCTCTTTGCAGACAAAACTAAGCTTTATGGCAGGTTAGACATAGAGGAAGGGGTTAGGGAGATACAAAGAGACCTGCGGATGCTAGAGAGGTTGTCAAAGGTTTGGCAGTTGAAAGCCAATGCCAAAAAAGTGCAAGGTGATGCACACAGGAAAAAAGAACCCTAGGCGAGAGTGCTGGATGTGGGGAGTAAAGCTGGACATGACCTCTGAGGAAAGAGACCTAGAGGTCATAATTCATGACTCACTAAAACAATCAACCCAGTGTAACAAGGTATGTAGTAAAGTAAACAGGACACTGAGGTGTATGGGGGTATTGACAGCAGAAGGAAGGACATGTTACTATTTTTCTATAGGTCACTGGTGAGGCCCCACCTGGAGTACTGTGCTGAGTTTTGGAGTCCTCACCTAAGGAAATATAAGGACAAGCTTGAGACAGTGCAATACACAGTGACCAAAATGATTCAGGGCCAGCAGGCCAGATCTGCTCAAGGCACTGAGCATGTACTCACTGGAGGTCAGATAAAAGAGAGGAGATATATTAAAGTTCTTCAAGTTTCAGAAAGGCATGCTCAATGTAAAATGTGAGGAACTATTTAACATAAGTAGTGGATCAAGAAAATGGGGCACATGTGGAAACTGATGAGATGGACGCTCAAGAGATAAGTGAAAAAGTTTTGTTTTACAGAATGGGTGGTTGAGCCATGGAAACATTTGCCAGCTAATGTGGTGGGTGCCAAAACTATTAATGGTTTCAAATATGGCTGACACAGAATGAAGGACTTAGTGATTGCTCATGGAGGTAGCTGCAGGATGGGAAGCATGGGGTGGATGGTGTGGGTTAGAACCCTGTATAGACAATAGGTCCTGGGTTTGTTAGGTTTTTTGGGCAGATTGGATGGATCAGTGGTCTTTTTCTGCCATTATAGTCTATATTTCTATGTTTTTATTAATAAATCAATTATGGGACTTGCATTCCAAAAGCTGCAGGGGGGTGTGTGGCACTTTATAGACAGTTTACATGTACTAAGTTTCAGGGTCTGCACTGGTGAAAATAAAAATAAACAGGATTTTAGGTACAGAACAACATAACTAACAGACCAGGTTTCAGGCCAGGCTTTCAGTTCAGATACCCTCCCTCCACAGTTCCAGCTAGGTATTAAGCTAAGACCTTTGGTAAACTCCGGACATTTGGTGCTTACAGACATGTTGCTTTTTTGCACCCCTTCCCAGCAAGATTTCAGGCCAGGCTTTCAGCACACATATGCCCCTCCAATGGCACTTACACATACTGTAAATACATACTGTACATACAAACAAACAGACTTGCTGCTCCCTTCTCTGGTCTTAGGCCACACTTCAGCCCAGAAACCCCTCTTCCCTGTTGATTCCAAAGGTATACAAAAAGAAACAGACTTATAGTTCCCCCACCTTCTATTTTCAGGCCAGGCTTTCAGCACAGATAATCCCTGCTCTGACACATCCAAAGGCATACAAAAACAAACAAACAGATTTGTCTCCTTCCCCACTCTCAGGTTTCAGACTAGGATTTAAGCATAGATGTCCCGTAACCCTGGCACTTCAAAAGTCATGCAAAAAAAGAAAAACAGGCTTGATGCCCCTCCCCGTTTCAGTCCAGGCTTTCAGCAAAGATACCTCCATCTCCTGGCACTTACAAATGCAAAAGACAACAAAGACATGATGTTGTCAACAAATCTGTTTCTTTCTTTGATTGTGTATGCCTTTGGAGGCACCAGGGAAGGGGAGGGAGGATTCTGTGCTGAAAGTCTTATCCGAACTTACTGGTGAGCAAGTCTGTTGGTATATATTTATTTGTATGCACCAGGGGTGGGGAGGGGTATGTGTGCTGAAAGCCTGGCCTGAAACCTTGGGGGAGGGTCCAAAAAAACCAGCAAGTCTGTAAACACAAAATGTGCTAAGTCTACCAAAGGCGTCAGACTAGTACATACCCAAAACTGTGGAAGGGGGATAAGCATTATTAACTCTTATGCTGCTTTGCATCAGTCAGTTCATGACATTTGCATTTGAGTCTAACAAGTTTTCACACCAAGGCAGAACAGAGTAAAGCAACCTCATTAGTATTTAAAAATAGGATGAAATTAATGGGGTGCAATAGAAGGAATCATTTTTCATGCCTACCAAATACACAGCGTATATTTAAAAAAAAAGGTTATGGGGACTTTCCCATTAAAATAAAGCTTTGATGCTTGAGCCATATTATTCAGCTTCTGGTCAACTCAGGTTTCACAATGCCCTCACCGTTCCCACAGCAATATAATTCAGTTATGAGTAAGTAGGCCTAACCAAATAATGAATCTTAGTGCCTTTGACGTAAAGTGTTAAATCAGGTCAATTACTGGTAACAGCCTTTTTAATAAATTACACCTAAGCAAAGGACAGTAGGCTGCCATAGTCTGTTTTTGTCTAACCTCAGTTGAAAGATGATTTTTATTTCTAAAATAAAAACCTAATCTAGGTTGCAGTTTTCTGCAAAGCTGGTCAGTGTAATATGCCAAATTTAATTTATCATCCACAGAAATGTCACACAGTATATACTATCCCATCTTCAACAAAGGCACAATCAGTTTCATCCAGTGCTTAGATTCTACCTGAAAACATTAATCTTACCTTTATTTTTAGAGAGTTAAAAGAAGTCTATTATCAAATTAAGATGCAAAACATTAAATGCAGATTGAAAGTTCTGCCAAATGGAGTTAACTCTGTATAAACAAGAATGCAGTATTACATTGTGTCAGTAACATATACACGTGACATACTTATTATTAATATTAGAACCTGTTATAGATTGTGAATACTGCTGAATACATTTGGTAGGCCACTACTATTTTTCTTTTTTAGTCCTGTCATAGAAGGGCTATTAAATGCAATTCTATGTTGACAGTAACTAGAGATTAGCAGAAGACATTTGGTTTAACAGTTTGTCTGAAAGATTATATCCACAACAGTGCTGTACCTTATACCTTATTACCATTCTGCAGCATCAAAATTGGGTATGAGCCCTGGTGGATGTTGTCACAAACACACTCCACAGATCAGGTCCTCTGCTCCCACAGTGCCAAACCTCAAAGTGCAATATGTGAACAGGAGACAAACAGGGTAACCCTCCTGTCTGTTTTTGGTCTGAAATACCTACTAGTTTTAAGTCTTGAGGTGAAATGTGAACCCTTTTTTCGCCAGCACCCCCAGTTAACAGGATCAAATATCACACCTTCTTTGGGGAAATGCAGTGCAATACTTATCCCAGTGGGCACCCATCCTGGTTCATAATTCTCCTCTTTTTAGACTCAATTGAGACCCAGGTATTTTCTTACCTTAGAGCAAGATGGTAACACACTTTAAGCCCTTAACAGTTCTTGTCAACATTAACAACACTGTCCCAACATTTCACAAGCAGAATGATAAAAGACTCAGGCAGAATTAAGAAAATCAAAAAAGTTTACTAAAGTTAAAAATGGTAAATAAATACAAAACACAGAACACATATACAAAAATGTTTACAATCCAAAAGAAATGGAAATTACAGAAACACAAATGCCTTGTACTTGAATTTCTTGTTCTAACTCATTTTCTAGTTTCATATTACCTATTTGTGACAGAAGTGCCTTCAGTCCAGAACACAGTGTGTGTGTTCTCTTAAGAGTCCAGAGATAGAAGATCATTCTCCTTTCATTCAGTTTGATAATAAGAGCCAAATGTCCCTCCCATCCTGTGAGGTCACAGCTCATGAGGTCACTGTTAGTCCTGTAATTAATTTGTAACGTGACCAAGTAAATCACAAAGGGTGTCATTTTAATGCTTGCTTGAAATTTGAAAGTTAGCAATATTAAATTATAAGTCTCGTTCATAGCCGGCCCAGTGGCCCTGGAGCTGAGGTGCTGGTTGTCTTCCCTCAAGCTACATTGGTGACCCGTGTTCAGGAATGAGCACAGGCCGCTGGGGGTCAGCTGGGGAGGAGAAGAATCGAGCATCCGATGGACAGTTCTCCTTCTCTGGGGAGGGAGGACACTAGTAGTTAGTGCATGACTAGCCCCAAGCAGAGGCTGGGGGCTGGCACACTGATGCTTCTGATGAGGAAAAGACAAGGCAGGCACTTGGAGCAGAGCATGCGGATGCGTGCGCACTGTCTCCTGAGGCATCATTGCATGCCTTGTCTCGGGGGGGGGAACTAGGAGGAGAAAAAGTGGCTGGGCACAGCAGAGTGAAGCCAATCCCTGCAGGTGCTGCCCCTGTGAATGGCAATCACCTCCAGCACTGGACTCATGCATTCGGTGGGTCGAGGGTTCCCCGCTGCCCCACCACAGGGTGTGCAGTCATGGAGCACCTGGAAAGGTGAGTTGTGAGTGGGGGACGGGGCTGGGGGATCTGGCAAGATGTACAGCCACCCAACCAGGGGAGTACAAATAAACTAACTGTATAAATCTCATTCCTAGCACAACATTCCCTTTGATCTTCAGAAACACATCCTGACAGCTATTTTCTCCCAGTGATGAGAAATGTAAGTGGTATCTGTTAGAAATTGTTGCTCCCTAAAATGTCATAAAAAAATGCAGTCTTCTGTGGCTTCCTGGATTTCAAAGTAGTTGTCATTTTACAACCTGTTGTACAGCAGCTAACACAGGCATGACAGGAGATGTCAAAAGGAAGCTCTTAATGAATTTATCCACTTGGTCAGTTTTACTACAGCCAGCTTTTCTAGTAAGCCAGGGCCTTTGGTGTCAAAAGGTCAGGCCCCTTTAAAAGCTGATCTTTCCCATGACCTGCTGGCTGCCATATTTTCCAAGCAGACATTTCAATAAATATATATTTATATCACAAACATGATACAATATAATAACAAGTAGGTAAGCAGAGTGTCACATTCCTCCCTCCTAGACTAAATTTGGAGGAATCTATTCCTAGGCATGGGATGGGTTCCCCAAATTCGGTTCACTGCTCTAACTGACGTGATAGCCCATCTGCATTTTTGTTTGTTGCCCCTGCCCTGTGTGTAACAGTCATGTCATACTCCTGCAAGGCAAGGCTCCATCTTAACAGCCTACCATTTGTTTTACTCATTTGTGCCAGCCAAACCAGGAGGTTGTGATCTGTTTGTACCTCTAAGTGCTGCCTGTATAGGGATGGCTCTAACTTCTTTAGTGCCCACACCATTGCAAGGCATTCTTTCTCCACTGCGGAATAAGCCTGCTTCCTGGGAAGTAATTTCTTACTGAGGTACACTATTAGGTGATCTTTTCCTTACTTAGATGTTTGACTAAGTACTGCCCCAATACCCATATTGGAGGCATTAATCTGAACTACAAAGGGTTTACTGTAGTCTGGACTGGTTAATACATGAGCACTCCACAGTGCCTTCTTTAGTCATGTAAAGGCTTGTTCACAGGCTGATTCCCAGTTAATCCTTTTAGACATTATTTTCCTTAAGAGGCCAGATAGGGGAGTGGCCAGGGCCCTGTAGTTTGGCACAAATTTTCTATAGTACCCTGAGGTCCCTAGAAAACTCTGAAACTTTTTTTTGTGTTTCAGGTTTGGGCCATGCCTTGATTGCCTCAATTTTTGCTTGATTAGGTTGGAGCTGTCCACGGATTACTACATGCCCAAGATATGCTACCTCAGCCATGGCCACTTGGCACTTTTCAGCTTTTACAGTGAGCCCTGCCCTCTGTATCCTGCCCAGCACTTCCCTAAGGTGGGACAGGTGTTCCTTCTAGCTAGCACTGAAGATGGCAATGTCATTCAGGTATGCCGTGGCATACTCTTCAGCACCATTTAACACCTGGTTCACCAACCTTTGGAAGGTGGCAGGGGCATTATTCATTCTGAAAAGCATTACTTTAAACTCAAATAACCTATTGGAGTTATGAAGGCTGGCCTCTCCCTAGCTCCAGCAGTTAACTCTACCTGCCAATACCCTTTTGTCAGATCAATAGTGGTAAAGTATGTTGCCCTTCCCAACTTCTCCAGTAGTTCCTAAATCTGTGGCACTGAGTGGGCATCTGACTTTGTGACAGCACTGAGTCCATGATAGTTCACACAAAAATGAGTAGAGCCATCTGTCTTGGGAACAAGGACTACAGGTGAGGTCCAGGGGTTGTGGGATTTCTGGATTACCCCTAAATCCAGCATTTCCTCAACCTCCCTCTTAATGTCCTTTTTGATGGCTTCTGACACCTGATATGCTGTTCGCTGTACAGGAGCTTGCACCCCCCGTCTCCACATTGTGCGTCGCTAAGGGGGTTAGTCCAGGCTTGATGCTAAACAATGGGGCAAAGTCTGCAAAAACCTGCCATACTTTCTGGATCTAGTCCAGGGTCAACTGGGGCAACATTTTAATTGCCTCCACAGACAACTCCCACTTTCTTTCTTCCAGCAAGTCCAAAAGGGGGTCTTTCTTGTCTGTCCACTCCCCAGGACTACACACTGCAAAGTCCATGTCAGCACTATTTGCATATGGCTTCATCATATTGACATGGCACATTCTTCAGATATGTCTCCTGTTAGGCAGTTCTATAATGTAATTTATGTCATTCACCAGTCTGACTACTTTGTATGGTCCTGCCCACTCTGCCAGCAGCTTATCTTTCTGGACCGGGATTAGGACAATGACCTCCTGACCCACAGTGTATGAGTGAGCTCTGGCTCTGTGATCATGCCATATCTTTTGTTTTTGCTGGGCAGCTCTCAGGTTGCTCTCGGCTGTGCCCATGAGCTCCTTCAGCTTTTCCATAAACTTAAGGACATAATCCAATATGTGAGTTCCCTGTGTGCTTGCTTGCCTTCCCTGTCCTCCCCGATCAAGTCTAGGGGCCCACGTACCCTGTATCCATGTAAGAGCTCGAAGGGGGAAAACTATGTTGACTCTTGGGGTACCTCCCTGTATTTGAACAACAGGTGGGGAAAGTATTTCTCCCAGTCCCTCCCATGCTGTTCAGCAATGCTTGGAGCATCGATATGAGTGTAGCATTGAATCTTTTCACAAGCCCATTGACTTGTGGGTAATAAGGTGTCGTGTGTCTCTGCAACACCCCACATGAAGAAACCCCCTCAATTGGTGATAATCTCCTGCAGGAACCAAACACAGGAGAAAATCCCTAGCAAGGCATCTGCCACTTTGTTTGCCTTCAGTGAGGATAGAGCAACTGCCTCTGGGTACCGGGTGGCATAATCCACCACTGTTAGGATAAAGGTCTTCCCGGAGGATCTGGGGGTATTCAAAGTCCCCACAATATCCATTAATACTCTCTGGAATGTCTCCTCCACTATGGGTAAGGGAATTAGGGTGACTTGGGTTTTCTTACCTGCCTTCCCTATTTCTTGGCACCGGTAACAAAACCTGCAATACTCCTTCACCTGCTGGGTGAAGTTGGGCCAATAGAAATTCTGGGCCAATTGCTGCATAGTGCATGCAATTCCCAGATAGCCAGACATGGGAATATCATGAGCAACCACTCACGGTACCCCTGGGGAATGACAAGCTGTCTGCTCATCATCCCTCCCTCTGTCCTTATGTCCTGCGCATACAGCAGTCCTTTGTCCCAGTAAAGTCTGTGTTTCCTGTCACCTCCCAGTGCTCCATCAGAGTCTGCCCAAGCCCTCAGCCTCTCTAAACTAGGGTCATTTTTCTCAGCAGCTGCAAAATCTTTACACATGTGCAATTTAACTAAGTGTAGAAAGATCTGCTAAGTAGGGGGAGTGGCTTAACTAGAAGGAAGCCAGATTTAAAGCCAGATTTAAACACTGCCCTAAATAGCTTCTGCCAGAGAATTGACAGAGAACACCAGGACAAGCAGCTGCTGTTGTGACTGGACTTGTCTACTGGAACTATATTGCCATCCTTCCCTCTCCTCCACCACCCCCCACCCAAAGCCAGTTCTACTTTTATAGGCACAGGATTTGACTGACAACAGGAACTTTCTGTTTGGGAGCAGGAAGTGAGTGATCATAAAGCCACCAAAGACTCATCATCCTAGAAGGACAAGAGTAGCTCTCCGTCCCCCCATAGCTGCTGGAGGTCTGCCTCTGAGCAAGTAAGGGGACTACTGAGAAATATAGGATCTTCTTGTCTCAGAACAGGAAGATCAGGAGCTTAAAGGGCACAGATGCAGTAAGTAAGTAGGGAGAAAAAAATAAACAGAGGAAAGAGTAAGGATTCCAAACAACAGTGAAGGGGCCAGAAGTAAGACATAATGGGAGTGGTGCAGTACGGTCACTGTGGAGCAGCAGTCTTCTGGGAGATGTTCTGAAGGATGTGGTGTTGTCCCAGATGCAGGCACCTCTCTGGGCTGAGGGAGGAGGTTGCTCATCTCCAGGCTGAATTGGCCAGGATTTGTGGAACCTTCTCTCCCATCCAGGGACCACCAGGGCCACTGCCATTGCCTCAGAGGTTGCCAAGAAAGAGAAGTGGTTGGACCACAGTAGGCTCAGGGAGGGTGAGGGTGGTGGAACTGAGGTGCATCCCTCCAGTTGTACCTCCTCACAATTCATATGTTGTTCTGGCAAAGTGTGGTTCCTCTATAGAGGCACCTGCAGTGGAGACCAAGGAGGATGTTGGGAACCTCCAGAAAGAAGACCCACAGGAGAGTGGCATGGGACCCCACAAGGAAAGGAAACAACTCCTGGTGGGGAACTCCATTGTTAGGAAGATAGAACTGGGGAGGAAGGGGAGAAGAAGATAAGGTGCCTGCCTGGCACCATGGCTTGCCGGGACAGGGAGCAAATCCTCAGGATCACCAGGGGAGGGAGCTTGATGTCATTGTCCACCTAGGGACAAATGACTTGGCTAAGAAAGGGAACAGAGCAGTGCAGGAAGGGTTTGTGGAGTAGTGGAGGGGCCTTAGACAAGTAGCATGCATGGTAAACTTCTCAGAGGTGCTGCCTGTCCATGGCATAGGTGACGCTAGGATACTCCATACCATGGGATTCAGTCAGTGGTTGAAAAACTGGTGCAGAACTCAGGGATTTGGCTTCACTGGGGACTGGGGGTCCATCTGGAGTGATGCAGGCCTATACTGGAGTGATGATCTGCAACTGTTTAGAAGGGGAACCAGGATCCTAGGTGATAGGTTTAAATGCTTCATTGGCAAGCATTTAAACTAGCCAAGGGGGGAGGCACTGGAAAGGAGCAGGGAAATCATAGCCCTCCCAAAAAAGTCAATGTAGTAAGTGAGGTAAACTCCAAGTTAGAGATGTCAATAGGGAGAGGGGCAGTGGTAAATGGAGAAAGTGACAAAGGCAAAAAGGACAGGGATGGGGCAAAAAGGGGTAAGGCCATCAGGAAATGGAGGGTAATGAGTACCAATGCCCGTAGTCTGGGCAACAAGCTCCCTGAACTGGTGGCCTTGATGGAAGAGGGATGTCTGGATATCGTAGCAGTCACAGAAACATGGTACACAGATAACCATGACTGGGATGTTAACATACCAGTGTACACAACCTACAGGAGAGACAGGGAGGGGAGAAGAGGGGGAGGAGTAGCTCTCTATGTAAGGGAAGGGATGAAAGCAACTGAACAAAAGAGCAAACAGGGAGGAGAGGAGGCACTGTGGGTCACCTTATAGACTGGAAGTGGCACCACATTCTACACAGGAGTTGTATGCAGACCCCTAATTCAGGGGGAGGGAATGGGCAAGGATATGACAGAAGGCATTCTTAGGATTGCTGAGAAAGGGGAGATACAGTTGATGGGAGACATGAATATGCCAGATGTTAACTGGAGCACATTTGCTGCAGCCAGATCCAAGAGCAGGGCCATTCTCGATGCCCTACAGGTGGCATGTCTCAGACAGCTAGTTTTGGAACCCACTCATGAGGGAGCAATCTTAAACCTCGTACTCTCAAATGGGGACAGTGAGAGGATCTCAGATCTAGAAGTGGGTAGCCATCTGGGAACAAGTGACCACCAAACAGTGTGGTTCATGATAAACTCAGCTAGAGTCAAGCCATACAAAAGTAAGGATACTGGACTTCAGGAGGGCTGACTTTGGCAAGATGGGAGAGTGCCTTAGAAAAGCACTGGCAAACAGACTAGAAGGAGGGGTAGAGCAACAATGGGGAAACATCAAAACTTCCATCACAGAGGCAACAAGCCTTTGTGTGAAGCAAATAAACAAATCAAAATGAAAAAAGTCACTATGGTTCTCAAAAGAGGTGGCAGGGAAGGTCAGGGAGAAAAAGATAGCATTCAGGGAGTAGAAGGAAACACAGAAGGAGCAAGACAGACAGCTGTACCAGTTAAGGCAGAAGAAAGCAGGGAGGGAAGTCAGAATAGCAAAGGCCCAAACTGAGGAAAAGATAGCCAACTTGGTTAAGAAGGGGGATAAAACCTTTTATAGGTACATCAGAGAGAGTAGAAAGATAAAGGGAGGGATAGTGAGGCTGAATAGACTGGACGGTGGGTGGGCAGAGAGGGACAGTGAAAAAGCAGGGATACTGAATGAATATTTCTGCTCAGTATTCACAAAAGAAGAGGAGGGGGAGGTGCCTAATCCAATTAACAGAAGCACTCTGACAAGAGGAGTCGATCCCAGTCCTTTTACAGAAGAAAGGGTTCTGAAATAACTCCTAAAACTGAAGGTGGAAAAAGCAATGGTCCTGACAGAATTCACCCCAGAATTCTAAAAGAATTAAGGGGAGAACTAGTGAAACCACTGACTACCCTTTTTAACAAATCATGGGAGGACTGTAGGGTACATGAGGACCGGAGGAAGGTGGATGTGATTCCCCTTCACAAAAGTGGAAGCAAAACAGAGGCAGGAAACTACAGACCTGCCAGTTTGACCTCTGTGGTAGGGAAAGTGATGGAATCACTGCTGAAAGAAAGAATTGTTGAGTACCTAGAGGCCAGTGGGGCACAGGACCCAAGGCAGCATGGGTTCACAGCGGGAAGGTCGTGTCAGATGAAACTAATTGATTTCTTTGACTGGGTGACCAAAGTAGTAGACCAGGGAGGGGCTGTGGACATGGCCGACCTAGACTTTAGCAAGGCATTTGACACAGTCCCACACGAAAGATTAATAGTCAAATTAACCAGCCTGGGAGTGGGCCCCAAGGTGGTAGCCTGAGTAAAACATTTGCTGAACAACAGAACACAGAGGTAATTGTAAATGGAGTCCACTCTGAAGAAAGAGGGGTTAGTAGTGGGGTACTGCAGGGTTCAGTACTGGGTCCAGTCCTTTTTAATGTCTTTATAAGTGACATTGCAGAGGGACTGGAAGGAAAAGTATGCCTCTTTGCAGATGACACAAAGATCTGCAACAGGGTTGATATACAAGGAAGTGTGGAAAGGATGCAAAGGGATTTGGCAAGGTTGGAGGAATGGTCAGAAGTATGGCAGCTTGGATTCAATGTAAAGAAGTGCAAAATAATGCACCTGGGAAAAAAAACCCAGGGGGAAATTACACAATGGGGGGGGGTAGTAACAACAACAAAAATGGAAAGGGACCTGGGGGGAATCATATCAGATGACCTTAAGGTTAGCAAGCAATGTGAGAAGGCAGTAGGGAAGGCTGGGGGTATACTGGGATGTATAGGGAGAGGCATCACCAGCAGAAAATAGGAAGTAGTTATCCCTCTGTACAGACAGTCGGTGAGACCTCATCTGGAGTACTGCATTCAGTTCTGGAGACCCCATCTCTGCAAGGACATAGACGGGATAGAGGCAGTCCAGAGGAGGGCAACTAAATGACGCAGAGTCTGCAAGAGAAGCCATTCAAGGAGAGACTAAATGAGCTTAATATGTATACCTTTAAGGAAAGGAGGGAAAAGGGGACATGATAGAAACTTTTAAGTATCTCAGTGGAATCAACAAAGTCCAAGAGGGTAGCATCTTTCAAAGAAAGTGATGTGCAAGAACAAGGGGACACAATTTGAAGATGGGGGGCAGCTCAGGGGCAATGTGAGGAAGTATTTTTCCACAGAGAGGGTTGTGGACACATGGAACAGCCTTCCTGAGGAGGTTGTGGGGTCTAAAACTGTGGAAGAATTCAAGAATGCATGGTACAGACATAAGGCAATTTGTGGGGGTAGGAAGAAATAGGCTGTTGGTTAACTAGGATCTGCAGCTTATCCTGTAGGTAGGGAAATGGGCAGACTAGGTGGGCCAAGTGGTCCTTATCTGCCATCAAAATCTATGTACATTCTCAAGGCATGGGACAGGTTCCCTCCAGTTTCCAAACTAGGGTCTCTTGCTCTAGCATCAGGGCATTCAGGGTCACTGCCATCCCTAACCCTCTGACAATGGGCTACCCCTCCCTCCTTAGAGTAACCTCCTGTAGCGGTTCTGTTAACTGCTACCTGAGGAATTTCTATCCACTTTTTACTATTCTTCATATCAGGAAACACAGGTGGGGAACCAGCCTTCCAATGTTTTCCACAGGGCTTCTATGGGGTACAGGGAACTACAATTTACCTTTGCAGCTTGACTGAGGGTAACTGCACACACCATCCCCTTTTTGAGATTGTTCCTGATAATCACATCTTGGGCAAGATTTTCTGCCACTGCAATGTTTTGCACAGTCTCTCCTGTCTCATTCCAGTCCAGGAGAACACTAGCAAGTGGCAACGTTTTCTCCTCCCCAGTGAATCCCTGTACAGTAACATACTGATTGGGTATAAGTTGTTCGGGGTCAACCAAATCCCCTTTTACCAAAGTCAGGGATGCCCCCGTGTCCCTTAACACATGGGTCTGCACCTCATTCACAGTAATTGGGTGTATGTGCTCCCTCATGTTTACTGGCATGCTTTCAGGGATACACAAAAATCCCACTTCTTCCCAGCACCACTTTGTGCAATCAGTGCCCTTTTGGACACTGTCTGGCAAGATGTCCAGGTTACTTGCAAACAGAACAGTCATTTCTTTTTTCAGGCAAATCTTTTCTTTGTAACCTGGGGCTGCCTGATTTTGGTGGAGGCAGTGAGGGTTTTAGCTGCCCTGAAGGTGCGCTTTTCCCTTTCTGTGCTGCCACGCCCACCCCACTCCTTCTCAGAGCAGGTCTGTTACTGGCATAGTGGTCCAAGAGCTTAGCAGCCTCATGTACTCAGGACTCTCTGGGAAATTTTACCTGAATACATATTTTTTCAAATGAATTTAAAGATGCATCCATATCTTCCCCCTCTTTAAATTCAGCTATCAATTTAGAATTTAATTTGTAACCCAGTCCTGGAATTTCTGCTTCACCCATGCCACTTACCTGCTCTGGAGCTGGTCTTTGGAATTGTGGCTTCTCTAGTTCAAATTTTCTCTGGCACTCTTGCTCATCTCACTCGGCCTCTCTCTGACACTGTCGCTCTTTTTCCTCAGCCGCACACAGCTCTCGCTTCTCCTCTCTCTCTCTCTCCATCTCCATCTTTCTCTGCTCAAGCTCCCTTCACTGCTAGGCTTCAAACCTTTTCTGTTCAAACCCCAGCTTCATTGTCCACAGCTCCATCTGCTGCCTGATCCCTTCTGGCTCTAGCATGGTGGTGATCTTCCCCTGCTGCAGTGTCTCTCTGATTACACTGGTCCCACTGTCCTCCTCACTGGGTCTGGACACTGCAATGGACCCTGGCCCATTCATGCCCAAGGTCTGGTCCTTTACAGTCACTGACTGTGACTTGAGTTCTTGGGCATTGGTTGCCACAAGAGCCAACATGAGGTGCTGCTTGTTTCGCCTCTCACACTGGACTCCTTTCTCCTGGCACAACTGCCTTAGGTAGTCTGCAGTGTACTCTCTGTAGTTGGAAGCCATCTTCTTCCCTAATCTATGGCTACACTAGCTTACACCCAAAAAAATAAAACAGGTAGGGAACTATACTGTAACCACAATGATAGAGTTCTTTACTTTTTTTTTTTTAAATCATTGCCTTATTTTGCATGTGAGCTGTTACAGTTATCAATCTTACCCACTGAATTGTTAATGCTCATGTTACCAAATATTTTTAAATCGCACCTCTGCCAACCAGATCTGTCACAAACACAGTCTGCAGGTCAGGACTTCTGCTTCAACAGTGCCAAACTTCAAAGTGCAATATGTGAACAGGAGACAAGCAGGGTAACCCTCCTGTCTGTTTTGGATCCAAAACACCTACTAGTCTCGAGTTTTGAGCTAAAATATGAACCCTTTTTTCACTAGCACGCCCAGCAGTGGTGGGAGAAGTGGCCATGTTTCACTTCGCGAAGTGATTTGCGGAGTAATGCAGAATCCGCAGAGTAATCTGCAACACAAAGTGGCGTACTTCATGTCAAAATGAGGAACGTGAAGTCCATTGAAAACAAGGACTTTGTGTTACTCCGCCTTCCCCCCAACCACTTCTCCACCAATTTTAATGTGAAGTACATAGAGATCAATGTACTTCACATCAACTCACCTTGTTATTGATCTCCAAGGAGAATTTGAAGTGGTTCATGGGATTGCAGGCTACATGGGTTCTAGATTGTTCTGCACAGCCTCAGCTCTGGGTAGTGTGTGTAGGTAGCTGTAGGAAACAGTTTGCTCTCAGAGCTCTCGGTGATTCAACCCCTCTAAAAACTGTTAAAAAAGCATTTTTGAGTCATTTGTTTTGCTCAAAATTTAGTGCATCAAGTAGGAAACCCTCCTGTGCTCATTTCATCGAGTGTTTATTGCTTGTGTGTGGATTTTGAATATGAATTTAGAACATTCAGTCTGTGTACTGACAGGCACTGGAAGTGTGCTTGGGGGGAGTGTATTTGTGGTGTAGGTAGATTAACTTGGAGAAAAAAGGCAGTTCTTTCTCTTTTGGTTATATTGTTCTTGTATATCTGTGTTAATGTACACACAGTAATATTTTCAGTAATTCTTGACATTTGTTTGCTGATTGTTGTGGTGCAGCAGTGCATAATTTCAGTTTGTTTAAAATACGTGATTATATTACTGAAATGTTCAGTTTGCTATGCATTAGTTGTAGTATGTATGTGAGTGTGTGTGTGATGTGTGCCATCAAATCAGACACCTTTTATTGTGCCACAGAGTAATTGCAGCAGTGTGAACCTGCTAGCGACTGCACCTGCATGATTTTGTACTGCTTTGTGGTATCTTGGTTTTGGACTGTTACTGCAGTGTTTCCCCCCAACCAGCAAAAAGTATTCTTTTCCAGACTGGATTGTGACTTGTGAGCGTTGGTTAGTTAAGGTTAGTTGGAGGAATGGTCAAATGTATGGCAGCTCAGATTCAATGCAAAGAAGTGCAAGGTAATGCACATGGGGAACAAAAACCCTGGGGAAGCGTACACAATGGGGGGTGAGATACTGACAACAGTAAAAATAGAAAGGGACCTGGGGGTAATTATATCAGATGACCTAAAGGTGGGCAAGCAATGTGAGAAGGAAGTAAGGAAGGCTGGGGGGATACTGGGATGTATAGGAAGAGGCATCAATAGTAGAAAACAGGAAGTTGTTATCCCTCTGTACAGACAGTTGGTAAGACCCCATCTGGAGTACTGTGTGCAGTTCTGGAGATCCCATCTCCGCAAAGACATAGACAGAGTGGAGGCTGTCCACAGGAGGGCAACCAAAATGGTGCAGGGTCTGCATCAGAAGACATATGAAGAAAGACTAAAGGAGCTTAATATGTATACCCTTGAGGAAAGAAGGGAGAGAGGGGACATGATAGAAACTTTCAAGTACCTCAAGGGAATTAACAAAGTCCAAGAGGGTAGCATCTTCCAGAAAAAGAGATGTGCAAGAACAAGGGGGCACAATTTGAAGATAGAAGGGGGATGGCTCAGAGGTAATGTGAGGAAGTATTTTTTCACTGAGAGGGTTGTGGATGCATGGAACAGCCTCCCTGAAGAGGTCGTGGGGTCAAGAACAGTGGGGGAACTTCAAGAATGCATGGGACAGGCATAGGGCAGTCCTAGTGGTGGGTAGGAGGAATTAAGCTGTTGGTTAACTAGGATCTGCAGCTTATCTGTTAGGTAGGAAAATGGGCAGACTAGATGGGCCAAGTGGTCCTTATCTGCCATCAAATTCTATGTTTCTATGTTTCTATGTTTCTAAGGTGTTGTTGTGACTTTCTGTCTGCATCTCTTCTTGAAGCTACATTTGTTTTTGTTTTTTTTGGATTCACATCCAGTGGCCCAGACTAAAAGTTCCAAAATCTAAATTTGTTTAGGATTTTCTTTGTGATCTCCAAAAATGACCACAAAGAGACATGCAAGTAAAGCTGTTTCTGGCCATGGCACTGCTGCCAGTGGTAAGGTTGTCTGTGGGCATGGTATGATGTGAGGAAAGGGATTTCTCCTTCAATGTTTGTTGCAGCACAATTGGTAGCTTCACTTATAGTTGGAGGAGATGATGTTGCCCCAGCTGGTGGTGTTAGTGCAGTAGCTGGTGGTATGAGTATTAGTGCCTCAAGTTCCACTTCTGACCAGTTTACCATGTCCAAAAATATAGTTGAGTCTAAAGCAGTGAGTGACAGTATAGATGATGTCATACTCCCCAGTAACATCCACATGGTAACTGAATATGATTCTGATCATCATGGCAATGATAACGTACAATGTCACATTTCTTCCACTGCAGTTCAAGTCATGCGTTTGCCATTCAATGATTCACAGTGTGGTGCAAAATCGGGTGGTGGTGATGATGATGATTATGATGATGATGATGTTGCTGTGGTTGCAACATTCAATCCACATGCCAGCGTCCAAGCAAAAGATGTGGATTTGGATGATGTTGATGAATATGATGATGATGTCAGTGACCCCTGCTGGGAATGGGAGAAAAAGAAAGTCAAGGTGGCTGTGTTTGGATCTGTTTGCATTAACCCCCCCATCCTGTAAAAAGTTGTGATTTAGCAGTTTCAGTTGATGATGATGATGATGATAATGATGATGATGATGATGATGATGATGATGATGATGACGACCCAGTAATAATGACAGGTAGCTGTGGTGGTCATTTGCAGTCTAAGTGTGTCCTGCTTGAAAAATCATGTAACACCCCCCCCCCTCCTCCATTTCAGGGCTTAAAAACAGAGTCCAATAAGCAGTATCAGGGACATTTTTAAAAGCAGGGGATCACAATCCCTTATTTGGGATTTGTTTGTGCAAGATGCAAATGATGAGTCAGTTGCAATCTGCCAGCTTTGCCAGATGCGTGAGAGTTGAGGTAAAAAGGGGAGCCATCTGGGCACAGGGGGACAGCATACACATCTTAAGAACAGGCACATGGCTCTGTGGACCAAGCACAAGATGACAGCTAATACCAGAGTGGGGCGTTCACCCTCATCATCAACCATAATGAGCATGTTATCCCCCTTTCATGACTGTAAGATAAAGTGAAGTGTGCAGTAGCGATGAAATAACAGCAGATGATTACTACAGGCATGATGAGGTGGAGGAGCATAATGATTTTGAAATAGTGTCCAGTGGTGGTGAGAGTAGCAGTTTTGGTGGTGGTGGTGGTTAATGGAGTACATCTAGTTCAAGTGGTACATCAACCCCTGTTCGTAAATCTGGGAAAATAACTTCATTTTTGGATTTTTCATCACCTGTGCAACCGTCTTCATCACACGCCCACACTCCACCCCAGCCATTCACAGAGCAGAGCCATTTGTCATTACACCCCATACAAAATGTTTAATTCAGCCCACATTACAGAATGTTTTTGCCTAAAAGCTGAAGTACCCACCCAGTCATACAGTGTTATGTGAACTTAATGTTGCTGTAGCTGAAATGATGGCAATTGATCTGTTGCCCTTCTCCTTCATGGAGAATTCTGGGTTCTGGCAGTTTGTGGCATGTGCCTGTCCAAAATGGAAAGTCCCATCCAGGACATACTTGTCCACCCGTACTGTCCCCGAATTGTACCATACTGTGTCTGACTCTATAAGACATGCCCTTCAGCATTCCTCCACTCCACTCATCCATTTAAGTATGGATATGTGGACAAGTGTAAAAACAGAAGGAGAGTTCATATTTATGTATAACTGCACACTGAGCACAGGTTCTGGGTGTTGTTTGTGCTGTTGGTAGTATGAATAATCAGTGTAGAAAGGTGGAGTGTTGTGGTAGCATTCTTCCAGGAATTTGACAGCATGCAACGATTGCTGTATGCAATGTGACCTGTTCACACACTGGTGAAAACATGCTGGACTTGGCATTGACTGAAACTGACAAGTTGCTGAAACCACTGTCCCTGAGAGCTGGGTTCATAGCAAGTGACAACGGATCAAATGTGGTTAAATGCATTATGAATGGTGGCTTTGTTTGGATTCCATGCATAGCCCACTGTTTAAATCTTGTGGTGCAAGAGTTTCTGCAGCACCCTGATATAAAGTAAATGCTGACAGTTGCATGCTGTATCTGTTCTCACCTTTCACACTCTGCAAAGGCCCATGACCAACTTTGGCAGTTGCAGACCCAAAACAGCCTCCTGCAGCACTGCCTGAAGCTGAAAGGTATCACCTGATGGAACTCCACTTTACACATGGCCGAGAGGTTGTATGAACAAAACAAAGCCATTTCAAAATATCTTGTCATGCGCACTAGCTGTGACACTTCAAGGGACCTCCATGTCTCTCATGACTGAATAGTGGCACCTCATGGACTTTAATAACAATTTTGAGGCCTTTTGAACATACCACACAGGCAGTAAGTGGCGAGTCTGCCTCCATTAGCCAATCAATTCCACTGCTGCGGGTGTTAAGGCAGACATTGGTGAATCTACAGCATAGCCTTGATGTTGACAAGACTGTGCAAGCAGTGTGTTGCTGAAACACATGCTGACAGTGTTCGACCAGAATTGGCACATCTTGAGCATTCAGCATATTGACAACTTTGCATTGGCAACAATGCTGGACCCACGATACAAATGTGGAATTGTCTCACTACTGGAGGGTGGGCCTGAACAGGTAAAAAATGTCAGTGGACAACTGGTGCGCTTGGTTCATGGGCACAGAAGTCACGTGCCAAGGTCAGCAACCCTCAGCAGCATAATCAAGCTGAAGGTCAGTCTGGAGTAGTATCAAGCATATCCTGTAAGGGGAAAGGAACTGCAGTTCCAGGTGATCTGGCATCCAAACTGGTTGGCATTAACCCACTTTGGGGTGCTTTGTCCCAAGTGGGGATTTGTGACATAAATGATTCCAGAGAACAAGATGATGCATCAACCACTGCCCTTAGTGCAGCACAGCAAATGGGTGACTCATATTTGGCTGAAAACAGGTATCTATCAATAACTGATGATCCTCTTTTATACTGGAGTGGAAAGGTCAGTGAATGGCCAGAGCTGACCATAGTGGTACTGAAGTACCTGACATGCCCACCCTCTAGTGTAAGTGTCAAGAGAGTATTCAGCTCTGCAGGTGCAATAGTTTAGGATCATCACACAAACCTCTCTCCTGCAAATGTCAGTTTGCTGATATTCATAAAAATTAATGAGGTGCACATACCAGCTCAGACTGCAACCTCAGTATTTGTACCCGGGCATAGTCATGGTTTTGCTGATGTTGTAGAAATGGACCATCCTGGTGGCACTGGCAACATGAAACGGCCTACCACTGAGGTAGATGATGACACAATGGAGAAAGAATTTCCCAGTGGGCAGAACTGGATGTGATTTTAATTATTCTCTTTGTCATGGGGTTTTTCCACTTATATGGAAATGTGACACAGTTAAGCCCATTTTTAAGGCTGGGGTTAGGACAGATCTTAATAACTATCACCCAATTTCACTTCTAGCTACCTTGTCCAAGCTTTTGTAAAAAATTGTGTATGATCAAGTAAATGAGCATCTTGGTAAATTTGACCTTTGGACTCCCTCTTAGCATGGATTCAGAGAAGGTCATAATACTGAGACTGCCTTGGTGAGATTCATCATCTTCACCTCAAGCTTCCCTCGATGAGGGCAGCCTCATGGCAATGGCTTTTGTGGACCTCACCAAAGCAATTGATTTAGCCAATCATATGGTCTTGAAAAAGTTGATGGCTAAGGTTAATTTCTCAGAAGAGGTGATTGGATGACTTGGTCATTATCTATGTAGTAGAACACAGAAAATGTTAATTAATGGGTCTCTTTCTCAGGAAATTAATTAAACTATGGGGTCCATTTTAGGACCCCTGTTGTTCTCTTTGTTTATAAATTCATTACCGGAAATTTGTTTAAATATTAAAATTGTTTTATATGCAGATGATGCCGTACTATTTTGTTCTGGTTCTGATGAACAGAAACTTCAAATTGATCTTCAGAGAGATTCTGAGGCCTTACATTCGTAGTTAAATTTGCATAAACTTGTGCTTAATTTGGTAAAAACTAAGTTTTTGATTTTTTAAGATATTATGAATCAAAGTAAATGTGATTTCAAATTAATTGATAATGTTGGCAATTTAATTGAAAGGGTCTCTAGTTTTAAGTATTTGAGCATAGTGCTAGATCAGCATTTAATCTTTGACCAGCACATTGTTTCTCTAATTGAAAAATTGCACCAATGTTTGGGCATGTTATTCTATATTAAAAAGTATCTTACTCCAGAAACAAGAACTTTATTGGCTAATAGTTTTATGTTTTCTTTATTGATATGGTTCTGCTGTCTAGTCCTTCTCTTCCAAGAAAATGTTGAATAAATTGAAAACCACTTATCACAGTATCTTAGGTTTTATTACCTGTCTACTCAGGTTGGTACATCATTGCACTTTATTTGAGAAATCTGGATGTTTACCCCAGGTGCTTTTGTTAATCTCAGAGCATTGACTTTTCTACATAAAATTCAATTAGGTTTTGTTCCAAACAGTGCTGCTAGCTTGTTCCCCAATAATATGTCTTCCACTTTTACTAGATCTAGTTCTAGAAATCAGTTTAAACTACCTGTTTAGAACACATTTTGCACAACATTCTATACAGTTTAAAACTACTAGGTTGTATAATCAGTTATCTAGTAATATTATTAATTTCTGTAGAGCTGTAGGTTTTAAGGGACTACTAGAACAAAAGTTATCTTCTGATGTAGTCTGTAGTTGTTTTAAATATTTTTTTTTATTTTTAGCATTTGTATAATAGTTTGTTGTCTGTATGTTGTTGTATTTCGATGTTTATTTGTAGTTTGTTACTTGAAACTGGATGTCTGTGAAAATGGGCATTTGTGCTCACAGACCTTTCAGTATAAAATAAATAATGAAATGAAATGAAAAATGAAAAGAATTCAGACATTGATTACTGCGAGGGCAGCTTTCAGTATAAGGATGATGATGAGGTTGATGTTGGTAGGTTTTAAGTTAGGTGGTTATAAAGGTTGTCACATTTTTTTTGTATGGTACATGTTTTGTTTTTCATAAAGTTAAATCAGTGTACCACTCAGAGTGAATCAAATTCCATATGAAATGTCACATTTGTAACACAGTACACAATATATACTGCCTGCCACCCATCTGTTTGCATCTGACATTGATAGTGAATGTGTTGCAGCATGCTGTAGCTGTTCCCAGTCCCCACTGACACCAGATGCAGGAAGATGTGAAAGGGAGTGTCATTGTGTGTCCCCCTGGACCACCACCATAAAACCGATGTTAGCCACTGCCACCAGATGCAGGAAGATGTGAATGGGAGTGTCATTGTGTGCTCCTCTGGACCACCACCATAAAACTGTTTTTAGCCACTGCCACCAGATGCAGGAAGATGTGAGCGGGAATGTCATCATGTGCCTATGACCAGCACCCACCACCACCATTCTGACAATGTTTTCCATTACATGTCCTGCCCATGGCAAGGCAGAGGGAATTGGGCAGGAAACCACATCCATCAGCCACAGACAGAAGGCTTCTTACTATCAATACTTTAAAGTGAGTATGTGTAGTAATGTTTTTCATGCTATTCAACATCCTTTAGCTGTGTTTTGTTTCCTGCTGCTTTTCTGAGTTGCAGTGGTCAAACACATATGGTCAGCTCATTTTGTTTTTTACAGGTTAACAAACTACTTGCCTTCACTGAAGGTCTGTATGGTACAGCATTACTGTCTACAGCAACCTAAGTGATATCCATTTCCATACTGGTAAGTATACCAATTTTATTTAGTCTATTCCATTTTTGTTGTTCATTTTTTCATGAGTGCAAATCTGACTGATGATTCATATAAAGTAGGTGACATGTACGTGACATAATATTTGTCCAACACATCACACACTGTATTGCAGCTGCAGCTATGCCAGTGTTGAAAAAAGTTTGACCCAGGTTGTGACTTGACAAGATGTGGTTTTAAAATGTAACTTGAGTTAAGACAAAGGGACACTGACACAGTGTACTGGTTACAGCCTGGTACTAGATTTAATTGTGATGTAATGATTTGGTCTTCATATAGCTTCAGTGGGACAGCTTGCTATCTGTTAATCAGCATATATGATGGAGTGGAACAGCCATGGCTTAAACAAAATGTGTTACTGCTGCAGTCAAGTTGTAAAAAGTCCTTCATTTCTTTTTGTTGGAAACTTGCTGATGCTTTGTGGTGTCATAGTTGACTTATCCAAATAACTTGTTCAACATCATACCCCCTCTAGCTGACAGACAGACAACAAGTAGTAAGAATCGATGATGATCATGACCATCATTACTGGACTGGAGAAGGATGCAGATAAAATCTGTGAAGAACTAACCAAAAATTAAACCATTAATGAGACCTACCTGCAAATGATAATTCCCCCCCCCCAAAAAAAAATACTTACCTTCATTGGCTTGAGAGTATTCTAATTCCAATGCCACAATTTCTCATCACGCACAGGAATGCGCACACCGACTGTATGTGATCTGTGACACAAAACAATACAATGAGTGCATGTATATATATGTCAAACCCCCCAAAATACACATATATATATATATATATATATATATATATATATACACACACACATATACACATATTATAGGGGCGCCTCTATAGTTAGGGTTATGAAGACACTTTAATATTAAACTTGAAATTATGCACATTAATAACTTTGGACCCATTCAATGTATTTGGATGAAATGTGGTATGCTCTGTGGGGCATGGTAGATCTCTTGATCTGCCAAATTGCATTTCTGTTGGACATACGGTTTTTGCACGGTGAATCACTGAAAAATGCACTTTTCGCCACTTTTGTGGGCAGTTTCTTTGATTCTGTCCATGGTGCTGCATGACCGCCATGTGGTGTGCCGGTCTGAAGCCTGACACATAGAAAGAGCTTGGGTCAAGGAATATGTCACTTTTTGTTTGGTGAAAAAATATTAATCCATTCAAAATTTATTAAACTTTTTAGCTCTCATTATAAGTCTATGGAAACATTTATATGATTATTTTGCAAAAGAAGAATGGGGTTCTGGCCATCTGGTCACTCCTCATGATCAAAGAATTTGCAGGCTCACAATCAAAGCAATTTATTGATCCTGATGGCTGCCATCTTGTTTTCAGTTTGGGGTTGGAAAAAAAACAAATATCTCAGCTCAGGGGTGACTTCTGAAGTAAAACTTGGATGGGTTTTGCTCGTGGGGCTTACCTCTATCGAGCCATGCCTGTGGTTTAATGTACTTATGTCAAAAAGTAGAGTTTTAAACTTTTAAATTCTTTGATTGCAGCTCGCTAATGATCTTTGATTGTGAGCATGCAAATTCTTTGATCACGAGATTCTTTGATCGCGATATTTGTTCGTGAGGGAGGGACGAGATGGCCAGATTTTTGGGTTGGAAAAAAACAAATATCTCATCCCAAGGGTGACTTGTGAAGTAAAACTACGATGGGATTTTGCTCAGGTGGTGTCCTTCTATTTAGCCATGCCTGTGGTTTAATGTAGTTGTGTCAAAAAATTTAGTTTTAACATTTTGAAATTCTTTGATCATGAGCCTGAAAATTCTCTGGTCGCAAGATTTCTTTGATTGAGAGCTTCATTCGTGAGGGCGGGATGAGATGGCTTGATTTTTGCTGGACCAGATGTCTCTGGGAGGGACCAGATAGCCCAAATTTTATGACCAAATGTCCCCTCTTGATCAAAGAGGATTTTCAATTACGAGGTCGCAGCTGAATCTCATGATCAAAGAATTTTTAAAGGTGTAACAACGTTAAAACTATATATCTCAGAAACGGTTTGATCTTTTAACTTGAAATCTGGAGGGTGTTGAGGGGATGTCCTGTAGATGTGAACTATGGTGCTTAGGTGTCAAAAAATTGATTTGCTGCAGAGATATTGTGTGACACAGTTTATGTTTTGCAGATAGTATTCTGCATTATGGTAGTGACTTGAAATTTATAGGGTAGCTAGCCCTCCTGCCACGGAGGTACTTTTCAGTGGTTAGGTGTGTAAAATGTGAACAGGTGTGGAATTATGCCACTCTGATGAATGAAAATCTAAAACTTTAAAATTAAAGATCTTGGAAACAGTTTGGTCTTTTAACTTGAAATTTGGTAGGTGTTGAGTGGATGTCACGTAGATGTAAATTATCATGTTTAGGTGTCAGAAAATTGATTTGCTGCAGAGATATTGTGTGACCCAGTTTATGTTTTGCAGATAGCATTCTGCATTGTGGTAGTGGCTTGACTTTTATAGGGTAGCTAGTCTTACTGCCACTGAGGCAATTTTCAGTGGTTAGATGTGCAAAATGTAAACAGGTACAGAATTATTCCACTCCAACGAATGAAAATTTGGTTAGTTTCAAGTTGGTGGGAGTGTGGGGCCCAAAGGGCTCTGTACTCCCACCAATACGCTCTCCCACCAATACATATGCTATTCAGTACTTGTACTGTTATGTTAGGTAGAAATTTGCAAGTTGGTGGGAGTGTGACATTGTACTTTACTATGCTTTCTCAAAAAGTAAGGAACTTCTTTGCAAAAAACTGCATCAATGCAACAGTTAGGGTTTTTTACAGTGACAAAAGTGAAGAGATTCGCTGTTAGGGTTATCACCCCTTGCACCCCATGACTACCCCACCCCCACCACAAGGCATTGGGGTGTGCATTGGGGTCGTCGGTCCTAACTCTCTCCTCATTCTTCTATACTGCATCACCTCAGCTTATTTACACATGGAATGGGGTGAGAGTTAGGGCCGATGACCCCAACACACACCCCAATGCCTGGTGGTGGTGGAGGGGTGGTCATAGGGTGCAAGGGGTGGTACTTCCTTATTTTTGTCACTGAAAAACCCTAACTGTTGCATTAATGCAGTTTTTGCAAAGAATATATATATATATATATATATATATATAAACTCACCAAGGGTACTATTAGTGTACACACAAAGGGCATCCTTCCTGTTGAGGTGACTGCAGCACACTTTGGTCAGCCAACAGTTCTCAGTGTCATCATTTGGAACAGTAAACTCAATGGTCATGTTGTCCCTCCTTCACATGGTGTGGCAAGACACTGTGCATCATCTCATCATCATCACAGTAAGGTCAATCAACAGCAACATTATATGTAATTGTAACAGTAACAGCAACAGCATTTGTTGTTATGCTCCCATTTCACTTTGTTAGCAATGGGGAATTTTCTGGACACAAGACAGTTGCATTTTGGGGATGTACTGTACATTAATTCTGGTGACTGTGTGTTGTGAGCACATAATGTCATAATGTCTGTTTCCAAAAATAAATATTTTTGGAGCCTCAGTAATGTTTACTTTCTGTCATGCTAGCGTGAAGTGTTTGTCAAAAAGCAGGACTAAGCAGTGCAATTATACTGTGCTAAACTGCATGTGTGCAGTCACTGATCTTTCCTGTGTGTGCAGACACTGTCCGGCTTCTTGCAAACATATATATGCTGACTTGTTGCAGTAGTTATGGTATAAAGACTAAAGATAAGAATATGTAAAGTATATTTTATTTGTACCATCAGCAGCAGCGGACAAAGTGATATGATATGTTTTCAGAGGTCTCGGGCCAGTGTGCACCTCAGTCACTCACAGTGCACACATGACTTTGCGGAGATAACTGTTCAAAAAACTCCTGTTTTTCAACAAATCATACCCAACAATGTAAAATATTGCTGAGGCACCCAAAATATTTTATGGTGTACAGACATTTTAAAGTCCGAATATATAACAGGTCCTGCAGTCCACTGCCACCACACTGTGCTACCACTGGCACCATGCCGTTTTATGGTGTACATAAATGTGCTACAAAACTGACATTGCCAGTCTAAACTAGAAAGACATCACTTATTCCAGAACAAAAAATGAAAAGAAGAAATGTGGTAGCACAATGTGGTGGCAGTGAACTGGATCTTATATATTTTCTAAATTTATAATGACTGTACACCGTGAAATATTTTTGGTGCCTCTGCAATATTTCATGTCTCTTGGATATGGTTTGTTGAAAAGCAGGATTTTTTGGTGATATGATATCCTAAAAATCATGTGTACACTGTGTGACTGAGGTGCACTGTGGCTCGAGACATCTGAAAAAATAGTATATCACTTAGTCCACTGCTGCTGATGGTACAAATAAAATATACGTTATATATTCTTATCTTTATTCTTTATACCATAAACACTGCAACAAGTCAGCATATATATGTTTGCAAGAAGCTGGACAATGTCTACAGTGCACACACAGGAAAGTACACTGACTGCACACATGCAGTTTAGCACAGTATACTTGCACTGCTCAGTCCTGCTTTTCCACAAATACTCCATGATAGAAAGCAAACATTACCGAGGCAAAAAAAAAAAAATGTCAGGGTAAACATTTTTAACTTGGATTATAACAGGTCAATAAGGAGCACACTGCACTTTGTGGACAGCTGCTAGTGCAAAATACCTGGCACCTAAAGTGCAAGGAAAACACACAAAGCCACCAGTCTTTATGAATACATGCCACAAAATAATGTTCAATGATACTGCTACTTTATTGATGGCAAAACAAGGCACACACAAATGACCACTGTGCTTTGCCACTTAAGCCTTTATTAGGTACACCACCGAAGGCCTAACTGGCAAAACGTAAAGCTCATTACTGTGTGCCTTGTTTTGTCATAAATACAATTCTAGTACCATTGAAACTTTTTTAGTGTATCTATTCATGTGGAGTTATGGCTTTCTGGTTTTGTTAAAGGAGTAGTCAACACCAAATTTAAAAAAATACATATGTTATGCAGAGCACTTCTGATTTGTATGTAAAGTCCTACTGCATCCTTCCCTCTGTCTGCTAATAGGAAGTTTTATTAAATTAGCCTGCTACCTTGATGGTAGTTTTATGAGCCCTGTAGATCTTCTTCATGTAAAATTGGTTTATTGCCTTTATTGTTCTGACATTGCACCCTGTGTCATGTGACAGTGATGTTGTAGCATATCCCATAGACTTACCATATGCATGACAGCAGAGCTGTGTAACTATTCTTATGCACTGACACCAACTTGGAACTGTTACAGTTTATCATGCACCTCTGAGTTTAGACCTAGGTGAGTGGGGTTTCTGTACAAAAACTGCTAGTCAGTTACACAGCTGTGCTTTTGTGATTGTGAACTATGCATTTGGTAAATCAATGGACTATGCTACATCGCTGTCTGTCACATGACACAGGGTGCCTTGTAGGAGTGATAAAGGCAATAAAGCAATTTAACATGATGACACAATTTATTAATCTAGTAAAAATTCCTAATAGCAGACAGAGGGAAGGAAATACTAGGGGAATGACTTTACATGCACATCAAAGCACTCTACATAACATATGCTGTTTCAAATATGGGTTGGGCTACTACTTTAAGTTGAAATAACGATAGCAGGGACAAACCATTTTTACTTAAAACAAGGAAACCCAAAACAGCACACACACACTTAGCAGAACAAAGGGGGGCAGGAAACAAAGTGTCTTGCATACAGAAGTCAACAAAAAAAGGGCATAATTACACACAGGGGGTGGTGGGGGAATATATTTTATAAGACAGAAAGGAGGGTGGGGGGCACATGGTGGGATGAATAAAAACATAGTGAGGGATCCCCTGGTTTTCCAGCAGCAGTTGAAGCATGGACACAATCTCCAATTGATGTCACTCTATCTGCTCCAACCGCTGATGGACAGCACTCACCCTCTCATTTGTCTCATCAACAGCACTCCACAGAAATGTGTTGTCTGCCTGACTTACAGGCAGTTCTCTGGGGTCCACATGTGCTGCTGGTGGTGGAGGTGGTGCTGGTGGAGCAGCAGGTGCTGCTGTGGCCCTCCTCCTCTTAAAGCCATGCACAGCAGCACCCTCTGCCACAGAAGGGACAGCAGGTGCAGGCCTGGCATGTTCTGTGGCAGCCTGCCACTCCACCTGGTGGTGGTTTATCATGTGGGTGCACTAGACCCCAGTCACCAGGTGAGTCCCTGAGGGCCATGGTGCACCTCAACCCTACAAATCTGGCACCTGGCCAGGCTGCTGTACCCCCTAACTCAATTAAAAAACTCCCAAACCAGGGAGATGCGGGGAGGACCAGGTACAGGTGGGGGGGCAGATGCACTAGTAGCCTGGTCATGCTGCTCAGGCTCCACACTTGGGGCTGGGGCACAGGTGCATCCTGCTCTGGATGAGCTGGAGCTGGTGCTGGAGGTGGTGGGGGTAGTACAACTGCCTGAGGAGGTGCTGTTCCTGTTTCCGAGGGGAACCTAAGATTTTTGTGTGGTCCAAAATGAACCAGCCATGCCCCTACATGTGTGCACTCCTCCCTTGCCATGCCTATGACATGGTCCAAGAACTGCCCCCACCCCCAGACATTCCCTGACCCTGGTCCATCTCTGCTCCCCCCACTTGACGCAGTCAACTGCCCTCCCTCCATCCGAGCAATGACACAAAACACTCACACAAGACACACACAACACAGGCACACACAAGTCAGACACAGACAAACAACAACTTATAAAAGTAAGAAAAAAGAAATTCACAGCAAGAGCAAATTAAATACAAAAAGAGTCTACACAAAACATAAAAAATGTAGCTTTTAAAAAGCTATTGGGTCTCAGTCTCTAGATCTCCTCCTAACTGCTCTAGTCTCACACATTCTCACTGCCTCCTCTCTCTCTCCCCCTCTGCATAGGAGAAAGTGAAACTATCTCATTGCATAAGGCATTTCCTTCCTGCCTGGCTATAGTATGTGACTTACAGTACTGTAAGCCATGTGATGTGTGGGGGGGGCTGCCAAATCTGGATCGTGAAGTGGATCATTTTGCGTCATAATGAGGAATGCAAAGTCCATGGAAAACAAAGACTTTGTGTTACTTCACGTTGCCTATCAAGGCGATGTGCATTGAAATCAATGTACCTTGTATCACATTGACTTGTTATTGAGCTCCAAGATGATTTTTGCAGTGAGTTGTGGAATTGCAGGTCACATGGGCTCTAGATTATTCTGCAGAACCTCATTTCTGTCCTGGGGGTAGTGTGTGTAGGTAGCTGTCAGAGACAGTTTACACTCAGAACTCTCTATGATTGAAACCCTCTAAAAGCTGTTAACAAAAGCCTTTTTGGGTCTTTTATGGGGCTCAAAATTTAGTGCCTTGATTGTAGGAAACCCTCCTATGCTCATATCATCAAGTGTTTATTGTTTGTGTGTGGATTTTGAATGTTAATTTTGAACATTCAGTCTGTGTACTGACAGACACTGGAAGTGTGCTTTGGGGGAAGGGGTATGTGTGGTGTAGGTAGATTAAGTTGGAGAAAAAGACAGTCTTTTTGGTTTGGTTATATTTTTGTTGTATAACTGTGTTAATGTACACACAGAAATATTTTAATGAATTGTTTACACTTTTTGCTGATTGTTGTGGTGCAGCAGTGCATAATTTCAGTGTGTTTAAAGATTAGGCTATATTAAAGTTTTCAAGTTTGCTGCGCATTACTTGTAGTGTGTGTGTGAGTGTGTGTGCGACATGTGCCATCAAATCAGACACATTTTATTGTGCCACACAGTAATTGCAGCAGTGTAAACCTGCTATGCAAGGCAGCTGTGTGGTTTTTTTGTACTGCTTTATGTTATCTTTACTGGTAGTAGTGGACTGTTACTGCAGTACACTGCCCCACCCCTGACCCAACCGGCAAAGGTATTCTTTTCCAGATTTGGATTTGTGACTTGTGAGCACTGGTTAGGTGTTGTTGTGCCTTTGCATCTGCATCTCTTGAGTGCACAGCACAATCTTAATCTGTCTGTGCATTTGCATCTCTTTGGGGCCCAATCTCCATCTGTAACTTAAGTCACAGTCATTTGTTTGGCTTCCCTTCAGAGTACTGGTGTGGTGCATATCTCTGCATGAACATTGTACTCATTAAAATGAGTTTTTAAGTCAGGGCGATCATCACGAGTTACTCATGATACAAATCACGTTCTTCATCTTTACGGTCAGCATTCACAATCACGAATCACAAAACTGTATTTTATTTTGTTGTTAGTTGCATGTAAGCTTGTTTCATAATATCTCAGGTCTCAGCTTCACCATTGTACTCATTATATGAGTTTTTAAATTAGGTAGTTTTGTGTGGTACAGATCAAGGAAGTACAACCGCAGGTATTCGTGTACAGTTTACTATCATTAGTCATGTCATGCACCAGACATTCATCACGACTTCAACTCTGAGACAAATCAAGTTCTTCATCTTCATGGTCATGATTCATGATCACAAATCACAAAACTAGTTTTTTTGTCGTTAGTTGCATGTAAGCCTGTTTTGTAGTATCTTGGGTCTCAGCTTCACCATTGTACTCATTAATATGAGTTTTCAAATTGGATAGTTTTGTGTGGTACAGGTAAGAGAAGTACAGTCATAGGCATTCACGTTTGCAGGCAGATTAATATAATTGGTTATCGCACACCAGACACTCATCAACTCCAACTCCAGGAAAAATAAATTCACCTTCTTCATCATCACGGTCACGAAAGGGGTCAAGATTCATTATCACGTCATGAATCACAAAATTAAATTTTTTTACTAGTTAGTTGCATGTAAGCCTGTTTTGTAATATCTCTTGAGGCTTCGCCACTGTAGTCATTGATATGAGTTTTTAAATAGGGTAGTTTTGTGATACAGGTCATCTGGGAAGTACAACCATAGGCATTTGTGTTTCTGTACAACATGTCACTTACAGTACTGTAAGCCATGTGATGTGTGGGGGCCTGGGGGCTGCCAATATTGTTGTCACTCTGCCTTAATTCACGTTAAGGCAGAACAACAATGCGAAGTGATAATCACAAGGAGAAGTGAGCCTTTCATGTTGACCACTCCATGTAGCTGAATAGCAACGCAAAGTGTCAACTTCACAGGCACTTCACCAGTGGAACTTAAAATTTTTGCCTCTCTTCTCTAACAACAATCTCACTGTCTCCTCTCTCTCCCCCCCCCATAGGAGAAAGTGAAAGTATCTCCTTGCATAAGTCACTTCTTTCCTGCCTGGCTACATCATGTGACTTACAGTACTGTAAGCTGTGTGATGTGTGGGGGGGCTGCCAATATTGTCACTTTGCCTTACTTCACGTTAAGGTGGATGACAATGTAAAGTGATAATTACAAGGTGAAGTGTGCCTTTCTTGTTGACCACTTCGAGTAGTGGAATGGCAACATGAAGTGCCCACTTTGTGGGCACTTCGCCAGCAGAATTTAAATTTGCTGCGTCTCTAACACCCAGTTAACTGGATCAAATATCATACCTTCTTCAGGGAAATGTGGTGCAATACTTAACCCAGCGGGCACCCAGCCTGGTTCACAATTCTCCCCTTTTTGGACTCAGTTGAGTCCCAGGTATTTCTTCACCTTAGAGAAAGCTCTTAACAGTTCTTGTCAGCATTAACAACACTGTCCGAACACTCACATGCAGAATGATAAAAGACTCAGGCAGAATTAAGGAAATAAAGAAAAGTTTACTAAAATTAAAAATGGTAAATAAATACAAAACACAGAACATACATACATACATAAATGTTTACAGTCCAAAAGAAATGGAAATTACAGAAACAAAAATGCCTTGTACTTGGATTTCTAGTTCTAACATAGTTTCCAGTTTGGTAACACCTATTTGAGACAGAATTGCCTTTAGTCCAGAACACAGTGTGTGTGTTCTCGTAGGAGTCTCAGAGATAGAAGATCATTCTCTTTTCAGCCAGAGTGATAATAAGAGCCAAATGTTCCTCCCATCCTGTGAGATCACAGCTCATGAGGTCACTGTTGGTCCTGTAATTAATTTGTAACATGACCAAGTATATCCCATAGGGTGTCATTTTACTGCTTACTTGAAATCTGCAAGTTCGCAATATTAAATTATGTCTTGTTCCTATCAGAGCATTCCCTTTGATCTTCAGAAACACATGCAAACAGCTATTTTCTCCTAGTAGTGAGAAATGTAATAGATATGTTAAAAATTGTTGCTTCCTAAGATGTCATAAAAAATGCAGTCCTCATGCGTTCAGCGGGTTGAGGATTCCCCGCCACCCCACCATGAGGTGTACAGCCATGGAGCACCTGGAAAGGTGAGTTGTGAGTGGGGGATAGGGCTGCGGGATCTGGTGAGATGTACAGTCACCCAACCTGGGGAGAACAAATAAACTAACTGTATAAATCTCATTCCTATCACATAATTCCCTTTGATCTTCAGGAACACATCCTGACAGCTATTTTCTCCCACTGGTGAGAAATGTAAGAAGTATCTGTTAGAAATTGTTGCTTCCTAAGATGTCGTAAAAAAATTCAGTCTTCTATGGCTTCCTGGATTTCAAAGTAGTTGTCATTTTACAACCTGTTGTATGGCAGCTAACACAGGTATAACAGGAGATGTCAAAAGGACGCTCTTAATTAATTTATCCACTGGGTCAGTTTTACTACAGCTAGATGTTCCAGCAAGCCAGGGCCTTTGGGGTCAAATGGTCAGGCCCCTTTAAAAGCTAGTCTTTCCCATGGCCTGCTGGCTGCCATATTTTCCAAGCAGACATTCCAATAAACATATATTTATATCACAAATATGATACAATATAGTAACAAGTAAGAAGGCAGAGCATCACAGATGGTATGGAATATAGACACATGTGTTTGTGGTCCAGAGGTGGAAGTGTTACCAGCTGACTCTCATTGACATTGATTAAATCTTCTGAAGAAGGACTTGGTTGGTCCGGAAGCTAGAGCACTTTGTTCTTTTGTTGTAACATCTATGTTGGTCCAGTAAAAGGTATCAAACCATTTGTTCTGGATCTGACATGGATAAAGGAATTTTAGTCAAAGAAAAACAAATAAATACTAATATTCTCTTTCATAACCATTTTTCTCCAATCTCCAAGGTGGTAACAGTAAGTAGTTTTAATGCCAAGTAGTTTTCCTCTTCATAAAAGTAAGACCATTTTCAAGCAGCATAGAATAACTTTTTAGCTAAGGAATAGAATAAGATCAGCAGTTTTTTTAGCATGTGATTGAAGCCAAGATTCTTCCAGGTATGAACTGTTCTGAGTGGCATAATGGCAATATAAATCTAAAAACAGCAGGAATCCACTCCATATGGGGAAGGGGGCAAGCCACCTATTGTGAATAATAGCTTTCATTTCCTACCAAAAATGTTATCTTTAAATAACAGAGAGGTGCTTTTGCAAGAAACCAAAGGAAAATCACTTTTGAGAGTATGACCCAAAGGTTCAAATATTTTTCCATTTGTTTCTACTTTCCAGTTAAGGATTCTAAACATGGAATCAGGGTGTAGTCTGCCAAATATGGATGCATGCCCTTTGTCTGTGTCAAGGTTGTTTGAAAAATGTGCAGATTTAAAAGTATATGAAACAAAAAAATATATTCAGATATAATTCTAGCAGACTGTGTCTGAGGCAAATCAAAAGTTGTATAAACAGAAAAAAAGTCAATTATATACTGATTGAGGGAGTCATTCATGAAGATACATAGGAAAGAGGGGAGGACAGCTAAGGAGGTCATAAAAGGGGACAAGACCTTCTTCATGTATGTGGGGGAAAAGAGGAAAATAGTGAGAATCAGGAGGGCAAGGGGGACTTTGCAGAAGAAGATCAAAAGAAAGTGGAAATATTGAATGATTACTTCTGCTTAGTCTCCACATTAGAGACTGGGTGGACAGACCAACAGGTTGAAGTGAGCACCAGGGAGAGGGGGAGCAGTCATAAGTCCATTCTCAGCAGAAAGGGTCCAAATGGACTGGAAACCTTAAAGGAGAGTAAGGTGATTGGTCCAGATGGGAGTTATCCAAAGGTCTAAAGGAACTGAGCAAGGTGCTGCTGGACACCCCCCCAGCAGCACTTTTTAGCAACTCATTGGAGATGGAGAAAGTTACAGAGGACTGGGAAAGGGCATGTGTGATCCTTTTGCACAAAAACAGCAGTAGGGAGGATGCTAGCAACTGACTGGTCAGTCAGTCTTACATCAGTGGTAGTGAAGTTAATAGAGACTACTGAAGAAGAGGCTTGTTGAGCAACTGGAGACACAAGGGCAGCAGAACCTTCAGCAGAATGGTTTCATGGGGGCAGGTCATGTCAAACTAATGTCATAGATTTCTTTGATTGGGTTACCTGGGAGCTAGATCAAGAGAGAGCAGTGGATGAGGTTTGTCAGGACTTCAGTAAGGCTTTCAACATTGTGCTATACAGGAGGCTAATTAAGAAACTAAGCAGCCTAGGAGTGGGGGAGAAAGTGACAAGTTGGATATCAATCTGAACTTCACGAAGGCTTTCAGCACTTTGACAAACAGGAGGCTAGTTAAGAAACTAAGCAGCCTAGGGGTAGGGGAGAAAGTGACAATCTGAGTATCAAACTGGTTAAGGGATTGGAGGCAAACAGTGGTGTTAAATGGGAGCCACTCAGGCAATAGGAGAGTGATTAGTGGGGTATCACCGGGGTTTGTACTGAGACTGGGCACTAGGTCAGAATAGCACAAATAAAAAAAAGCGCTGTCAAGAACAATGCAGTACAAACAGTGCTGACAACAACAGTGCCAGGACAAAAATACAAAAAGCAAAACAATGCTCATAGTAGCGGTCAATCACCACACCGATGATCACTAACACTCCCAAAAACCAAAATGTACACTTATGTTCTGAGTTGGGCTTTGCCCCCAGCACCTTCTGCCCCATTATTTAAATAACCAACTCTGAAGGGGAGCGGACTTCAGAGAAAAGCAGAAACTTGGGGGTGGGAGGAATTTCTGTCTCGGACAGTAAAACAAAAACACTTTGGGCAGGGGGAAAATTGCAACTACATGTGCTGGGAGACCAGAAACATAACCCTGGTCTCTTGAGCTGTACTGGCTGAGCTACATGTGCCTTAGACCTCTCCACCATGGGAGCAGCTTGGCCAATGCCTCCATTTTTCCCCCACTTCTCTATTTCCCACCTTGCCTTCATAGCCACAGGGGCAGCAGTTACTAACGTTTGCTGTTCTACCCTGGTGTTGTTAAAGGCAAACACAGTTTAGGAAGCACACTTTAGACCACACTTTTCTTGCCACGCTATTCTAATCCAGTAGCTTGGGACTGGTCCTCTTTAATGTCTCATAATCAATATTGCAGAGGAGCTTGAGAGGAAGGTGTATCTCTTTGTGGATGATACAAAAATCTGCAACAGGGTTGATATTCAGGAAGGGGTGGGTAGAATGCAAAGGGATCTGAAGAAACTAGAAACTAGGAGAAGGGAGGTGGTGCTGCTGTTATATCTCTCACTGATAAAGCCTCATCTGGAATGCTGTATCCAGTTCTGGAGGCTGCACCTCCACAAGGACATTGAAAGGGTAGAGGCAGTACAGAGGAGGGCAACCAGAATTTTGAAGATGTTGCACAAGAAGCCAAATGAGGAAAGGCTTCAGGAACTCAACATGAACTCCCTGCAAGAGAGGAGAGCTAGAGAGGACATGACTAAAACCTACAACTACCTCACAAGAGTGAACAAGGTGCAAGTGGGTGATCTATTTCAGAGAAAGGAAGGTGGTAGAACAAAGAGGCATGCAATGAAGCTAAAGGGGAAAGTTTAGGAGAGATGTGCAGAAATATTTCTTCACAGAAAGGGTGGCGGATGACAGAAACAGCCTGCAAGACAGGAATTGGGGCCAAAGACTGTGGGGAGCTTCAAGCATGTGTGGGACAGGCACAGGGGCATATTTGGTAGTGGAACAGGTGAAGGAGTAACATCAATGACCAGCTAGAGTGGTCAGAGGTGACAGAATTGGCAGGGACAAGGGGCCGAATGTATTGGCTAAGGCCCTTTTCTGTTGACAAAATCTGTTATCTATGTAAATGTTTTTTGGCATGACTCATGAGATACATTATTTAGAAATATGCAGTACACTGTGCTTATAAATATGTGACTACTTCCAACATGCCCATCACAGCAGAACAAATCCTCTTCTTTTATATTATTTAGAAATATACAGTACACTATCTTACAATTATGTGACTACTCCCAGTATGTCCACCACTGAAGAACAAATCCTCTTCTTTCACTTGGCTTGCTTTACTCTTTTCCAACACCAGTGTACCTACTGTATAGTGGTTTATTTATTGATTTTTAGTTACTGATGACCCCCTTTATCAAACGGATTACAGGCATCTGTAAAACGCAGTAATAACCCAAAAATGGGGTATTACGGCATTCTCTAAACTTTCAGTCACTGCCAGTGTAACTCATTTCTATAGCACCACTCAACTGGCTCCTAGTCTGTCTGTGGGTGGCGTCAACGCTTAAAATAAATGGCAGCTCCATTTCCGCAGACCCTCGCTTATTGCCGCCAGATACAAGTTTGCCACTCACCCTCTGCACAACTAAGGTATTCATTTCTTTTTCTAATTATTTAGTTCATCCTACCTTTACAAATGTATCTGGTTGATCCTGCTGCTGTTTTACTTTGGTCACAGCTTCAGGAGACTGCGACCCTAATTGGCACAAGACCGCAGAGACTGGCTATTCTAACTGCAGTTTCCGAGGCTCTTCCATACTGAGAATAAAATAAAATAAAAAAACTACATAAATAAATAAATAAATAAAATTAAAAAATGTTTGAAAATGACAAAGAGACATAGCAGGTGTGTGTGTGTGTGTGTGTGTGTGTGTGTATCTCAGCGTGCGCACCTGTGTCTCTCTCTCTCTCTCTTTCTCTCTCTCTAACTCTTGCTGTCACAAAGCAAAAATCCCAGCATCAGCAATTATAAAAAACAATGGATAGGCAAGTGTGTGTTAAGGAATTTTTTTTACATACCTTTGGTGTGTAAAAAAAATTCCAGAACACACACTTGCCTAGTCATTATTTTCTATATAAAAACTGTTCACCTTTTTCCCATTGGGAAACTGTGGTGTAATTTGCTGTAATAAAGGAGTGTTTATTACACAAACAAGCACACAGTTTCCCTTGCTCTGGGCATATGCACGCCGTACCCAATCCACTCTTGACCACTCACTGCTGACCACCTTCTCTTCCCTGAACACTAAACCTCCACTGGAACTCGATGGTAAGTTACCGTATTTTAAAACAGAAAATCATATTTTTTTTTTCAACAGAAGCCTGTGACTTGCAAAAAAACTTCTAAATAAATAAATGCAGCTGACCTCAGACTGCTTACTAAAACCTAGCCGTATACAGACACCGGGAATGTATCTTTATTTTATATAATTGCTTGGGCAAAAATGAAAAACCCAATAATTATGTAAAATAAAATATGGGTCAGTGTGTGTAAACTCAAAGACTACACACACCTTTGGGATTAGATGCTATTCATAAAGCCCTTGAGCTTTACTCTCAGGGTTTATGTAGCATGTAACCCCTCAGGTGTGTGTTAACATCTCATTAGACACACTGACCCATACTTTATCCTATATGTCTCTATGACTTTTGGTACCAGACAAAAACTCTCTAAACTGCCAACCTTGCTCTCCTTCCAAACTCTGGATGGGACTAGCCTTGAAAACGTCACAACTTTCAAGTATCTAGGAGTTTGGCTCAACAGTCACCTAGACTTCTCTGCTCATGTGGACTACTTGCACAAACAGCTTCACCCTAAACTTGATGTACTGCATAGGAACCCAGGGTGCATCCCTCTGCCGGCCTGCAGAGCCATTGTGCAGAGAATGATTCTTCCCCTCTTTGACTATGATGACACTATCTATGCTAGTGCTCCCAAGTCTACTATGGCCAGACTGTAGCCACTCTTCCACTCCTTCTGGAGGTTTGCCCTTGGTTGTCCCCCCCCAACCCACTACTGCCACCTCTACATCTCTCTCTCCTTTCTCTTCCTTGAAACGAGACAGCTTTTTCATTGCTCCTCTCTTATTGCTAAGTACTGGCTGGGCTCCCTCCCATCCTACCTTAAGTTTCTTCTCTCCTCCCCTTCAAACCCTTCCTACTCTCCCTGTAGCTCTAACCTCTGCTCTCTAGCTCTCCCATCCAGGCAGACATCAGCTGGGTAAGCTGCTTTCTCTTTCCACCTTCCCAAACTCTGGAACTCCCTCCCTGGCCCTATTTGTTCTGTTACCTCCATCTGCTCCTTGTCCAGTCTTATATGCAATTACTCCACCCCTTCTGTAACTGCCCTTGACCCCCAACCACCGTTATTGCCCCCATCCCTTCCTCTTCTTGGCTCTCCACCTCCCTTTCTCTACCCTATCCCCTGGCTCTCATACTTCATATCTCTCCCTCCTCCTCCTCCTTCTCCCCATTCCTCTACCTCCTCTACCTACCCACCATAATTCTGGACCCCCTTTGCCTCCTTCCCATGATCTACCTTCTCCTTTCTCCCCCCTCTCCTCTTCACCCTTTGCTAGACTACCCTTAGCCACTTGCACTAACCTGATTCATCTCCTACTCTTGCAGGCTAATGTTACTTACTGCTGTTGCTGCATTGTCTGTAAATAATTCTTATGTATATGCTCTTGCACTTTCAATGTATATTACTCGATGTTTAATTTATGATATGTTGTATAAAGTGTGCCTTAATATGAGTGTACACTCTCTGTATATATTTGTATGCTGTATGGATATGTATTTCTCCTTCTCCCCTCTCCCCCAGGACCCTTCTGGAAACAAGTTGTTTATGGCTCAGTATGTCTCTCCTTTGAAATAAACAAATAAACATTATGTAATTTTTGGTGAATACACTATTAAAAGGGATTTTCTTAAAGACCTCTAGCATCTTTTGAGAAACATTATTGTTCTCACATTTCAGCTTAAATTTTATACTAATTTTAAAAAGCTGTATTAATGCAGACATTAGGGTTGAAGAACGCACAGTGGACAAAGCAAGGAAATAAAAAGCATTAGGATTTGGGGTGTCAGGAATGTTGACTAATTAGTGGTGTGGTGTTCCTTGGGACTTTCAGCCCTGATGCTGTCCACCCCCACTCTTGACCTCCTTCCTGAGCATAAGTTACAGTTTCAAGCCTGTGCATCATAGGCATATAGTGTTTGGAGGTAGAGAAGTAGGCTAGCTACATGTTGCCAACAGAATCAGTCTTAACTTTCTTTATTCAGGACCCTGCAGATCCTGTGTGAAGCAAAATATTGTGTATAAGACTTTTTTTTCCCAGGAGACTAGGTGGGCATTAGGGTTGGCAACCACACGGGACACACCACCAATTTTCCAAGACTCCTGCTACTCCAAACCCTAATGATTTATTTTTCCATACTTTGTCTGCTTTCCAATCTTCAAACTTAGTGTCTACATTAACATAGTTTTGTGAAATTAATTTCCTTTCTTTTTGTGATAGTAGAATTGTATCCTTAAAGGGACCTGTGTGAGCAATTGCAGATGCACAGGGCTCTCCAGTCTCTCCATCAAGGGAAGAATTTGCTTTGCACTGTACATGCAGGGCCCAGAAACAAGACAACAATCTGTAGGGGTGTCCATAGGGCTGAGGAAGCACATAGTTCTTTGGATTCTGTACTTTCTTTTGGCTACAGATGTAGATGCAGAAACGTTCTACATGCAGCTTTAGATAAAGATGCACTAGGCCATCTTGGCTCTGTGCCAAGCAGGAACTTATGAGACTGTCTGTGGGCATTTGGAAGTGCTATGCTCTCTGTGCCCTGTGATTTCATATGGCCGCTGTTGCAGATGCTCAGAACCAAGAGTCCATCTGGCTGTGGAAGCCCAGGGTCCTCTGCCAAGAGAAGAGTCCCCTTCACTGTTAAGTTACTTTTTGTCCATGTTATATAACATGGCTCTGTCCCACCCCAGACTGGGAGTGATACTGCACAGCAGTGCCATCCCCCCCCCCCAGCCTCTGCCCATCTAGCTGTTTCACTGAGTTGGCCCTGCAAATTCAGCTCACTGGCATGGCATTGCAATGTGCTGCCCAATGGGCCAATAGCCAGCCTGTACATTTCTTTTTTTTTCTTTTTTTTGTTAATAGTCTTTTATGACCCCACCTTCTGAACATGACAGGAGTCAGTTATAAAATATTGACTGTAACATCATTTTGTACCACAAGTGTGAAAACCTACTTTGAGCATGATATGAAAAAGAAAACCTATCATAGTCATAAGTTGGGGTTATCAAAGGGCTGTGTTGAAAATGTGACCTTAAAATATTAAAAAATAACAAAGCTATGAGGGGACAATAATTAACATTCCTTCATAACGTTGTTGTTTTTAATAGTTTGGCCCAACTTTTCTACATAGATATTTTTTTTTTGTCTAGGAGTCCACCTCATAAACTTGCTAGGCAAAGTTTTTCATATCTGTCCTGAAAGCTGATTTTGCAGTGCAACCAAGAAATCACCTTCTGGGCCAGAACTGAAAATGTCACCTCCAGTGTTCATGAGGTGCTGCAAAAAATGCCATGTTGAAAATTTTGGGAAAAAATGTTTAAAAAGGGCAGATTAATGAGTAAAAGATTAAAATTCCTTGAAAATAATTAACTGCTTTTACTTTGTATTCAGTCACTTTACAATTGGGCTTCAGAGCAGCAGGACATTCAGTGATCAAGAAAAAATTTGCAACATTGGGCCACTGTTAGGTGAATGAGGGTCTGGATATTCAGACTGCGCCAGGCAGGGGTGCAAGCCTAGGTGCAGTACAACTGGGCTGCACCAGGGCGTGGATCATGCGATATTCAATGGTGCTGCACCATGGCACTGAGGATGCATGCACTGCGCCAGCACAAGTGGCAGAAGGGGAGCAGGGGGATGCGCCAGCGCAAGTGCAGTTGCGCTAGGTGCATCAACTGTGATATTCAGCACTAGGCATGCAAATGAGGCCATTACGCATGCAAGGTGCAAATGGGGCCATTTGCATGTCATCATGGCTCCATTTGCATGCGGTGCGCCGATCCCCGGTGACTTGCTCCTGGCGCCTACCAGGCTGCAGCCATCGGGGACCAATGCCCTGCTGTCCCATGGTGGTCCCCCATTCCCATATGCCTGATCATGGGCATAAGTAAAATTAATACCCTGTTGGCCCAGTGGAAACCCCCCCTCATCGCCCGATCGTGGGTATAAGTAATTATAAATTCCCTGGTGGTCCAATGGAAACCACCATCACCTGATCATGGATGAAACTAGCACTAGATACCATGGTGGTCCAGTAGTACCCCCCTCCCCACCTGCCCACTGAGATCCCTTCTACCCAGCACCCCCCCCATCATCAGCGGGAGGCAGCACTCCACATTCAAGCCACCCAGCCACCCGCCGAATGACAGTGTACAGTACGGTCTGTGCACCTATTGGTCCACTGCATAGACCAATGGGCATGCAGACCATACTGTACTACACAGGCTTGATATGTGAATGAACGCATTTCATACTTGTTTCATACTTGGGTTGAATAGATGTACAGAAGGTTATGACCCGTATTGGATATCTCCAGAATGCTGGTATTTATCCCCTCTTGTTTAGTAAGTAAGAATCTAGATTTTTTTGAAAGCATTCTGGATTTCTAGCATTTACAATATAATCTGGTAAGGAATTCCATATAGGGATAATACTTTGTGTATAAAAGTGACGACTGAAGTCTCTTTTAGGAAATGTCAGTGGGAGTTGGTATATATGACTTCTCAGATTGCAGTTTCTAGTATTAAAGGTCATATCCATTTCTTTCAACAAATTTGCATCATTGTGGAGTTTGTACATGAATAATAGGTCACCCCTTACTCTTCTTAACTCCAGTGGATACATATTTAATTCAAGTCATCTCTGATCATAGCTCTTATCACTCATACCGTCAATCATTTTGGTTACCCTTCTCTGAATCCCCTCCACTCTATTTACATCTCTTCTTAAGTAGGGATTCCATAAGGGTGAACAGTAATCAAAATGGGGTCTAATATATGATCTATATAAGGGAACAATGCAATCTCTATTCCTTGTCACAAATGCCCACTTAATACATCAAAGCAAATTATTTGCTTTATTTACAAGTTGTTCACAGTGGGTTCCAAAAGATAAATCTGATGTTATAATTATTCCAAGGTCCTTTTCAGTAGTTACGGATTTCAATATTTTGCCATTTAGGGTATATTGTTGTTTTGTATTATGTTCTCCCAGGTGCATAATGACACATTTATCTGTATTATATGTCATATTATTATCATGTGCCCACTTTTCCCATAGGACCAAATCTTGTTCTAAATTATTTCTGTTTTCAAAGGTTGCATTAGCTGTTACTTTAGTATCATCTGCAGATTTTATTGTATGATTTTTAAGATTAAGTGTCATATCTGAACTAAAATTAGAAAACAGCACAGGACCCAATACCGAACCTTGGGACACTCCACTCGTGACCAGACCTGTTTTTTGAATAATGACCTCTGATATAAACTTTTTGGGTATGGCCACATAACCATTGGGCTACCCATTTTACAAGGGTGTTATTTATCCCTAGTTTATGCATTTTATCTACCAAGATCGAATGCGGTACTTTATCAAAGGCCTTACAGAAGTCTAGATAGATAACATCAAAAGGAATTTTATTATCCAGCATTTTGCTAACTTTTTCATTAAAGACCAAATTACTTGTAGGACATGATCTCTGTTTTTTAAACCCATGTTGTGTGCTGTCTATTAATTTTTTGGTTTCCATGTCTTCTTCTAGTTTAATATTAAATAATGACTCAAAGATTTTACCCAAGATGCTTGTTAGTCTTATTGGTCTGTAATTTTCTACTGCACTTTGATTACCCTTTTTAAAAAGCGGAGTGACTGTTGCAGTTTTCCAATCATTTGGGATGCCTCCCGAGTATAAGGAAAGATTAAATATTTTATGTAATGGCTCTGCCAGCCAATCAGATAGTTATTTGATTAATTTAGGATGAAGCTTATCTGGTCCAGGTGACTTGTTTATATTAATACTATCAAGTTTCATTTTAATATCTACTTTTGTTATTTCTGTCAATATTTCTGAATTAGTTGAATTCTTTAAATTTAGATTTGATGAACTGGTTTTATTAAATACTGAGCAAAAGTATAAGTTTAATTCATCGGTCATTTCTTATGGCTTGCTAGTTGTTTCTACACCTATATTCAGTGGACTGATACATCTTGGTAATTTTTTTGTTATTTACATAAGAGTAGAAGTTTTTTCCCCCATCTCTTATGTAAGGTAATTTAAACTCAATTTTCTTTTTTTTCCAACCTAATTAAATGTTTACACTCTTTTAGTATCATTTTATATCTATGTTTATTGTAACCATTGTTATCTCTTAACAGTGCCCTATATGCTCTTCTTTTCTGAGCCAATAATTTAGATATTTTTGGTGTAAACCAAAATGGTATCTTTTCTTTTTTATTGTAAGTTGATTTATTAGGAACATATATTGTTTCTAATTCAAGTAATTTATTTTTCACCCTTGTCCAGATCTCTTCTGGAGAAGTCGATCCATCTTCCCATTTCCATTGTTTTAATTGTTCCAATATTTTTAAAAAAATTGCTATATTATTATCTTTAAATATTGCTTTTCCCAAAACTTTCTTAGGATTTATTTTTGTTTTGAACATTATAATCTGATGGTCACTAGTTGCTAGTGGCACTCTAACTCTAATATTTGTAAATTGATCCAAAATATCTGTTAATATTAGATCTAGTATATTACTGTTTCTAGTAGGTTCTGTGACTAGTTGATGCGTATCATTTGATTCACACGTATCCAGAAAAGTTTCATCATAAATACCTGTAACTATTTTATTGGTCTAATCTATTCCAGGAAGATTGAAATCTCCCAACAATATTAAGTCCTTGTTGTTAGCTTTAGTGTTTATTTCATTTAGAATGTCATTATGCACTATAAGATTTGTATCTGGTGGCCTATAACAAACACCTACGCACAAATGTTTTTGTTTTTTCCTAGAGATTTCTACCCACAGGATTTCTAAGTGGCTATTCATAGATGACTCAATTAATTTATAAGTAATATTGTTTTTTACGAATATGGCAACCCTCCTCATCTCTTGTTGCATCTATTCTTAAATAGGGTATTATAACCTTGTATGTTTTTACTCCAACTAGAGTTTCCCCACACCAGGTCTCTGTGACTGCAGCAATGTCAATGTTTTCTTCATTTAATAATAATTCTAATTCATCTAGCTTAGTACAGTGTAAACTTCTTGCATTAGTTGATAGAAATGACAAACCCTTGCAGTTTTTTTGTTGTTATTTTTGTGTTTGTTAATTTTACTATAGTGTTCTTTACTAGTCATATTTACCCGTTGCCCCTCTGTCTCTAGTTTTTTCCCTTTTGAATATTTTGTAGAGTCTTGTGAAAAATACAACCCAGTAGTCATAAGCCCTGTCTGCTAAGATGTAATCCATCCAAGCCAAATAGTTGAGGACTATTTATAAAAATTACCCAGGATTTTATACATTCTATGTTATTTGTAAGACACCATGTTCATAGCCAATTATTATATACTTTGATTTTTTTCGTGTTTGTATGAGTTGCTCTGGGGATTGGTAATACCTCAGATATGATTGGTGTCACATTTAAGTTTTTTAATGTTTGTATCATATGTTTCATGTCTGTAATTATGTCCTCTACCCCATGGCTTCTAAAGTCAGTTGTACCCACATGTATGATGGCTGTTCAATTAGTCACTGTACTATGAAAAATACCTGGAAGCATAGTTGTTATATCTGAAATTGTGGCACCACTGTAGCTACAACTTGTAGTATTCTCTTTATTTCCTGTAGTAGAAAATCTATCTGTATATTTGATTATAGAATCTCCTAATATGAATATGTCATGTCATCTTTTGTTTGCAGTCCTGAGTTGTCATCATTTATGTTTGTATTTCCTTCATTTCTCAGTATTCTATCTTCTAAACCTGAATATTGACCTGTTGTACCAATATTATCAACTAAGTTTGTCTGATTGTTAATAATACTGTAGTTGGCATTAATGGCTGAATTAAATGAGTGACATCACATGTACTAACATCAAATAATGATGTCATAGTAGATGAAAAAGTTTGAGTTTGTATATGTTCCTCTTCAGCTAGTTGCAAAGATGTTATGTGTGGTGAGTTGAAATTTATTAGCTTTCCTCCCCATTTTTGCTGGTCTCCTACTTTGGACCTGATACCATGTTTCTGAATCTTCATCTCCTTCATCATCTCTGATTCTTTTTTTGTTTGAGGTACCTGTTTCTATATTTACTCCACCTTCGTCTTGCTCTGAAGTTATTTGGGTTGAAGAGGGAACTGATAATATTTGGCATAAAGCTTGCTCAGTATCTGCTATCCCATCAGTACTTCTTTGTTGCCTATTTTGTTTAATTTGTTCTTCATCTTTATTGTTTAATCTTTTTGCCATTTGTTGTTGGCATATTTCCAACACTTGTAATCTACTACCAAAGGTCAGAATCTCTGCCTGCATGTCAGCATTTTGTTTACATTTTATTTATTTTTATTTATTTAAAATTTGGTGACCGGGTAGGCCCACTGAGCCCCTAAGGTCCCTTTTTCATGGGCGACCCGGGATAACAATACATATTTTCATACAGAGAAAGACTTGGGTTACAGAGTAGTTTCAGGTGTGTGAGCAGGTTACAGCCATGCTTATCATCATGCATCAGTCCTTACAAATATGTTGACAATAGAATTATCAAAAGGTGCAGAAGAAATGTAATTTTATATGGTCAGCTCATTGTTTACTACTGGCATGGTTCAGTGGAAAGTTAGCTGTGGTACTATGCCTAGAGGGAAGCACTGTGGAACCAGATAAGGTGCTTGGAGGATCTGGATATTAGGAGGATAGAAGCAAGTGGGGGGTCATGAGCCGTGGCAATGACAAGTGCTAGTATCAGACATATAGGCTTTGAGTCTGGTGTGGAGGTTCATCAGTGAGAAGGCTTCCTGCACTATGGGTGGGAGTTTTTTCCACAGGTAGGGGGCTAAGTAGGAGAACAACCTGCAGCCAGCATTAGTCCCGACTCTGGGAACTTCAAGCAGTGTACATCCAGATGTCCATAGGCTCCTGGGGTTATGTTTGAGTGTGATAGTTCCAGCGATGCTGGGTGGAGCTGAAGGGCTGAGTAGCTTGAAGGTCAAGCAGAGCAGGGGTAGTGGAGATGAGAGGTCAGTGAGGGCCAGTGTAGCTGGGCAAGTGTGTCACAATGGTGCCTTTGCAAGTGGTCCTGGATAGCAAACCGGGCAACCTTGTTGTACAGGATTTGCATCTTGGTGACCTCCTGCTTGGCCATGCTCTGTAAGATCAGGGCAGTGTAAGTCAGGGTGGGGAGGAGGACACTTGTGGCGATTGAGGTCCTGGCCTCAGGGATAAGCTGGTCTTTTAGCTGGTACAGAGTACCAAGTTTGCAGTGTATGGTCTTGGTGACGTGTTCCATGTGGTACTTGAAGGTAAGGCAATGGTCCAATGTTAGACCTAAGTATTTTAAGGTGGGCACAACCTCGATGTTGTTTCCCGAGAGAGCAGTGAGTTGCAGAGATTTAGACCTGTCATGTCCAAGGGCATTGCATCTGAATAGCATCACCTTAGTTTTGCCTGCATTTAGGACCATTCTATTTGCTCTCAGCCAGGCCTTGAAAGATGCTAGGTCAGCTTGGAGAAGGGGACCTACAGCTGCAATTTTATCCAGGGATCGGTAGATGACGGTGTCATCTGCATACTGAATGACTGAGCTTCCCCTCAGTGGAGGCTTAGGTTGTTAGTAAATATGGAGAAAAAGAATGGGCCGAGGATCGAGCCCTGTGGTACTCCCTCTGTAAGGAGTAGAGAACCTGAGGCAGCACCCTTCCAGATGACCCTCTGGGATAGTCCCGATAGGTAACTCCCAAGCCATTTGAGGGTGAGGGGGTCTAGGCCAATTTTATCCAGTTTTAGTAGCAGGAGTTTGTGATCCACAAGGTCAAAAGCCTTGGACAGGTCTATAAAGACGGTGCCAGTGGGTGTCCCATTATCCATTGCTCTGAGCAAGTCATTTGAGAGATGGATGAGTACTGTGTCAGTCCCATGGTTAGTTCTAAAACCAAGCTGTGAATGTGCAGTTAGCTAATGGGACTCCAGGTAGTCACGGAGTTGGCCATAGACTAACCTTTCTTGTAGCTTTGCAAGTGTACTGAGCAGGGAAATAGGCCTGTAATTGCTAATGCTTTCCCTGGAGCCATCCTTGTGAATAGGGACCTCATTGGCCTGTTTCCACTGGTCTGGAACAGTCCCTTCAAGTAGGGATCTGTTTATGAGCCAGGTCAGGGGTCTGGTGAGGGATGGGGAGCCAGCCTTAAGTAGCCATGGGTTTATCCCATCAGGACCTCCTGAGCCTTTGTCATTTAAAACAGGTAAAAGGTGACTCAGTAATTTGTGCTTCTGTGAATAGGTACATATTGCATTCTGTGCATAGATTTCCCACCTTTCCTACTAACAGTGTTAATATATCCATAGTTTTTGTTTTGTTAATGACAGTATAATAGGTACAAGAAAATGTTTGAGTATTGACTTTTAGAATTTTACGTGCGCTTAATTTGTTTCCTTCAAGCACTTTCAGTCAATTGTTATCCTTGCAATATTTTATCATCCACAGACTCTAAGGCCTACCTTAAACTGCAGTATGTTATCTAACTGTGTCTGACCTGCTCCACATGCTCAACACACATAACATGCGCAGATGTGCATGTCTTGGCGTGCATCTCTGTGCGTGCAATTGTGCACCCTGCTCACTTCAGGGCAAGTTTAAGTGCTGAAATCTGCCCTAGAAGTGTCTAATAGGGGTCATGACACCCTCACAACCCAATGTGCTAGAAATGCTTTGGAATAGCTGTGCTGTTTAAAATAGTTAGTTTGCAGAAGCACTCTCCCGCAAGCGATCCCTTCTCCAATAAAAGTAGCTACTGTTTAGTTCAGATGCTGGCACCAGTACTCTCTACCTACACAGTTCATAGGGCTCAATACACGTACATACAATATTTAATTTAAAAGTTATTGTGCTTCATACAATCTCACGTCTAGCGTGCTGAGGTTCTGCCTTGTGTTTGTCAGCAAGTGGCTGTGCTTGCCTGCTCTCTGCAGGGTGAGTTTAAGTGCTGAAATCTGTCCTGGCAGTTCATTCACATATCGGGCCTGTGTAGTACAGTATGGTCTGCATGCCCATTGTTTCACGCAGTGGACCAATAGGCATACAGACCATACTGTACACTGTCATTTGGTGGGTGGCAGATGGCATGCAGGAGGGGTGCTGCCACCCACTGAATATAAGGGGGGTGCTGGATGGTTGGGACCTCAGTGGGTGAGTGGGGAGGGGGTACCACTGGACCACCAGGGAAGTTAATCTTACTTATGCCCATGTTCAGGTTATGGGGAGAGGTGGCACAACACTCCCAGGGCAGGGGGCTTGTGGACAGTATTCTTGGTGTGTGGGTGGCCACCCATGGCTGGCAGCTGCTGTGTTGCACCCTGCAATATGGCAGCTCGCCTGTCGGTGGCCAGCACTTGTTCCTGATTTTACCAGGCACATCTTTGTGCCCCCCTGAGCAGCGCATGGTGGAGTTGTACCAGCATATGCACCGCACATCCTGGGCTGAATATCGGGATGTGCCACATATGCATGGGCATGCCCCCCCCGCACTTGCTCCATATACATTACCGATGCACCCCGGTGCACTGGGAGTTGCACATCACAACTTGCCCCTTTGAATATCAAGCTGGGGCACATTGGTGGGTTCACATGGCACATCCATGTACAACCTTTTTGAATATCCAGGCCGAAGTGTATAGGGGAATGTGGAGTGATGAATGCTGAGTAAGGGGTAGGGGTGTGGTGTGTGGGAGTGTGGATGGAGTGGCAACTCTTTGGAAGATAGATGGTTTTCGTAATTGCAGGCTTAAAAAAGTCAGACTATGAGTGATACTTTTTTCCTTTTGCTGCTATAGACACTGGGGAATTGGGCACCCCTGTTTCAGCAAAGTCTTTAATGACGCTAGGGATAAGCACCCATATGTCACCTCATATGGGTGGGAGGAGTTGTAAACCAGGGAGGGGTAGGGGCTAGCAGGACAAGAAACATAACAGCACCAGGGGTGGGCAATCTGGTGCTGATAATTATCAGTAAAGGAGCGTTTTGCCTATAACAGGCACCAGAGGTTGGTCTCCCTGGTGTCAGCATCTGCAACACAATATCAGCAGAACTGAGCATCCATGGCCATGTATCTTGAAAATGGAGTGTGAATGGGGGGATTCCAGCAGCAGAACTGGCCATCTGCAACTCATTTTAAACTACAGTATAGGAACAAAAAACAAGCAAAAAAAGAACAATGTTTCCAGTGTTAGACTTGAGTGAGAACCTACTACTGATTCTTGGATAACACAGATTTCTGTGAACAGACCATAATGGCCATAGCAGCATGCAGCAATGAAATAGGGATGCTTCAACATGCACAGCCATGCCTACATTGCCCTGGACCCTGTGAATGGTAGCATGGTGCACTAAACAAAAGCACCAACACAAGATGCTGCTTAACTGTATGAAAGCATGTTGTGATGGTCTCTCCAAACAAAACCAATCAGAACAGACTTTAATGAAAATATAGTTATAAAAAACAACAACTTATTGAGTATGTGCAAAAAAAAGACACCCATTATTTTTTAAGACGTCAAAAACAGATCAATGCAAACAGCAAAGGAATACACCTTTGTAAATCTCTATTAAATCTGAAAGCAGGGATTCAGTTAAGTCCGTTTTTGGAGTATTTGACTTTCATAAAAAAGGCAAAAACTTCCAAAATAAATGAGAGGAAGTCATTAACTAAGTTCCAGACGTAAAACACAAAATTCGATGACTTCCAAAATTGTAGGCATGGAAGTCAGAAATGATGGCTTTTTCTGAAATAAATTGAATTTTATCACTATTATATTGTATTACAGTAACATCCATAAATTGGTCCATCATAGTGTACTGACTTCCACAAGTGGGATTCTGGAAGTTTTTTGACTTCAAAAAATTCGGAATGACTTCCAAATTTTGACTCATGGAAGTTTTAGACTTCCACTAAAAACAAAATTAACTGAACCCCTTACTGAAAGTATTATGTTTGAAATCAACACCATTTTTAGAGTCAAGCAAGCAAAAAAAAAAAAGTCTTAAAAATTCAGAGGACCCGATTCCAAGACATGTTACGCCTGGCAGAGGGCGATTTATTCCAAACCCCATGGTGCAAATCACACCTTACACCAGGCATAATGCAAGTTGCAGTTCCAGAAGATGCCTTGTGCCATGCGATATGCGGGTTGCACCAAAGATGGGCTATGCCACCCACTATGCCTGCAACACCCAGCTGCATGGCACAAGTGTGGGTTACATCATCAACTGTGCCCTATTTCAGAAGGGCAGCTGCCATAACCCATTTATGCCATTCCAGGACCCAGCATGGCATAGTGGAGTTAGACCAGCCAGGAGGTGTTCTAAGGGGCATCTGTCCTGGCACAGCAATAGATGTCCCCCACAGCACCATGGAAAGTACATGGATGTGCTCCTCACACCCCCCCCGCTATTATGCACCCCACCCTGAACTTTGTGGACCCCCAGGTCCATTTTCCGACATGCCTCCCGACTGCCTGTGCCAACCGGCCAGCTCACTAATGCTCCCAGGTGTGTGTGGGTTCATTTTGGGGTTGGGGGCTCTGAGGGGGCAGTAGATTGCATTCCATGACTTGTGGCACCCTGGTCTGGTGCACTATTCCTTTGACACTAGTCTGCAGCTGCCGCAAGTCATGGGTGTAGGTGCTGGGGATCCTGCTTGTCCTGGAATATAGCACAGGGTCCCTGGCATAGTGCCACATGACGCAACTCACATATGCCCAATAATTGCACTATGCATCCTGTAATCAGGCCCAGAATTTCAAAATTTTTGGATCTCTGTAACTCTATTCCTCTGACCTGACTGGACAAAATTTCCCAGTTCCAGAGGTCCTGGCACCAAGTAAGTAAAAAGTAAACATTTAATTTTAAACAGGAAACAAGTCATTAGGACATAGGAGTCCTGCTTTCAAGACAGCCCTGTATGCAATCCTTAAGTTACATAACACAATATGATAAATATATAAAAGTGCGTACACAATACAATACACAGAATAACACCTAGAACAAAAGCACAGAAATAACAAGTAATTAGGTAAAACAATTGCATGTATATATCACTGTTTTCCTAACATCCTGAAAAAATGTTAAGTATTCTGGAATCTCATGGACATTTGGATAAATGTGAGTTCCAGACTGCAGCAGCCCTAGTGAAGAGAACCCCCAAGATCACTGGTTCCATTATGAGAACTGTACTAGAATGCTGTCCCCCCCAAAAAAAATTCCATTTCCATCCCTGCCAAATTTTAGTCAAATCAGTTTAATTGGAGTCAAGTTATTAAGATACTAAATCAGTGTTTAACATTACAATTATTTCTCAGCCCTAATATACAGGTGCTACCACGTCTGTATAGTATGGTCCTTTTTTAGCTTTCTATTTTTTTTTTAACAAGGAATATTATTTTGATAAAAGGATCACTGCCCATTGGGCTTTACCTGTTCTGTCTGCTTGTCTACATCTGACATCATAATCCTCTGCTCTGACATCATGTTCTTTTGGTCTGGAAATGATTATGCAAATGTGATATAAATAGAGGGCTATGATTTCAGGTGTTAGTAAGTATCCAGAGCTGATACAGTCAAGAGGACTGGGATCCTGCTTTCATGTTTTTGTGCATAGCTGTAAGGATATGGGGAACTAACCACTGATACTAGAGCATGTGAACTACAAGCTGTAAGGTGTCCAGAAAGCATGCATTTCCAGTGTTTTACTTCTAATGTTGTGTTCTTTAAAGAGAGGAGAAGTGATGTACTAATTGGCATCAATTAGTAACGTTCGTATTTGCAGAAAAGAATGTCATACCTCCAATGATCCATATTTAACTGTACCTGAATAAACACTGAGATGAAAAACATGTTTTTCAATTGTTTTCTTCTTATGCACAATATTCTGCTCAGTTCTCTTCATGGAAATAGCAATTTGGAGATATTACTATGTCATCATTTGCATACAGACTGATAAGCATGGTCTCTTCAAATATCAGACCCACACTAAGAGTTCTGTGCACAAACAATGACGTACTCAACCCCCCCAAGAACACTGGTTCCATTAAGAGAACTATATCAGAATGCTGCCCCCCCCAAAAAAAAATTACAGCTTTTCACATCACTTTTTATTAAGGTACAATTAAACATGAATAATTTAGATTAAAAAATATTTTAATTAATGGCCAGCATTTTTTATATCCATCTAACGGTAGTTTTACTTTCCCGTTACAACCTCCCGATTATAATTTTTGGTTATAACCGGGAGATTGTAATTAGTGTCTGTCAATCAAACTCTGCTCCACAAATGTCATTGGTGCTTTATTTTTATGTGGGCAGGCCAAACATCTCCAACAACATGGCAGCTCCGTTCCGATGAAGGCGATCGCATGGTGTCACTCATCTTTTCCATGACACACATCAAAAGTACAAATCATAAACATTTTTTTATTTATATTTTCACACACAATACATCTGGTTGATACTGCCTTTGGAAATGCCTCCCCCCAACACTTTTCTGAACCACTATGTGAGAGGTGGTAACTGCTCCCAGTAACACTTCAGCAGCAATGACAAATGAGTGAGCAGGTGGGCAGGAGGGGGTGAAACAGAGAAAGAGAGAGAGACCCCAAAAGTACAAAAAGTCCAACAATTCCAGCAAAATAATAAAGAAGTAAATGAATGTCTCTAATAAAAAGAGATAAAAGGCAGTGTGTGTGTGTGTGTGTGTGTGGGTGTGCATGTGTGTGTGTGTGTGTGTCTCTCTCTCTGTCTCTCTCACACACATTAAAAATGCTGACCATTATTTAAATAAAATATTATATTGGGTGTGTGTGTGTGTGTGTGTGTGTGAACAAGAATTTTACACATACCCTCGATGTGGGATGCTTGTATAAACCCCTCAGGTATGTAGCATTCCATTCCTCGGGTGTGTGTAAAATTCTGGTTACACACACCCACCCATACATTATTCTATATACAGTATATCTTAAAATAGGTACATTGCAAACATTCTTCCAATTAGAAATAATTTCCTGTCCCTTTTAAGGTACAAAATAACTTTGACATTTATTGACTGCCTGCTTGTTTTAGTGTCTTGGACTTTCTGCTTAGTGGACATTCATATGTTGTGAAATAGGTTTGCTTGGCCTTTGTTGGCTCATCTGTATGCAGGCATTTTCATTGTAGGAGTCACTTTATTCTGAAGTTTTGTCTTTCTGCTGATAGTGCTGCAGGTTGCTTTGCTGGATGTGCCACTGTCCCTTGGTGCATAATTTCTCATCATAGAGTACTGTTTTCTCTGTATTTGTGCCAGCACTCTTCTGATGGTGAGCTATGTCTCCACAGAAGCTGTGCTTGGATAGGGAACGCTAACTTCTCTGACTCAAGAATGAGGTCTCCCTAGGAGCAATACTTGGATCTGGAAGCAGTGACTCTCCTGAGGCAGCATTTTGGTCTTGACCCGGGGAGGGTATTTGATTAATATAGTGCTGCTGAAACAGTGCAGGAATAACCATGCTGCAGAAAGCACTAAACTTTGTACAGTGACGGGGGTTTTCAGTGTTGGGGAATAACCACTACCCCTGTCACTGTAAGCTCTGATGGGGTAGTGTTAAGGAGGCTGCTAGTGCGGTGCCTGGTCAAGCCACTCCCATGATGGAGTAGTTATGGCACCAGCACCCGGCAGTGTAGGGGACCTGGGCCACAATTCAGTTCCCCCTAGGTCCCATAGTGTTGCAGCTTGTTTTTTACTTAAAAAGTGAATTATCCCCCCCTCCAGTATTTCTCGCCATCCCAAAAGTTCACACCCCCTTGGAGTTAGTTATATTTAGTCTGGGGGTGTGGCAAAATAAAATGATAGTGCTATTTGTTTCAATGATGTGTGCTGTTTTGTTGTGGTCAGTGTTTTTTCCCAACCTTATTTCAGTGCACACCATTTTGCCTGTGGCATTGTGTTTGGCACTGTTTCATCTGTGACATTATGACCTTGTGCCACCTGGGGGTATTTTTATGGCTGTTGCTATGCTTTCTATTGCAAAGAAGAAAAATAGATTTTCTTGAAAGAAAAGGACAATAAGGCCTATCCAGTCTGCCCTAATCCTACCTACCTTGTGTGGTGGCAATTGGCCCTATGGGAGTCCCAGCTAACCCTGTCCTCCATGGGTGGTTCTTCTTTTTAATGATACCCATGTGTCTGTCTCAAACATGCTTAAATACTGTCACTGTCTCTGCTCTCAACACCTTCCTAGTCAACCTGTACAGTCTACCCACCACCACCTTCTCTGTGAAGAATTTATTCCTAAGTTTTCTCATGAATCTGCCCCCACTAACATTATTGTGCTCCCTCATACAACACTTGTGATCAACATAACAAAATCCCCATACTACATTCTATTTGTTCCCAGAGGTTTTCTTAAGGTCCCAGTCATGTTGTTCCTTGCTTTCAAGTTTTGTAAAGAGTATATGTTGATGCCCTTTAGTAAGCCTTCATAGGGTCTCCCCTACTGTCACTGTCTTATCATAGTTACTGTCTTCTACACTTCTCAGCCTGGTCAGTGTCCTTTCTGAGGTGAAGTCTCCAGAAGTAAACTAAGCACCAATGGTATGGGTGATGACATGGACAGGGGGAGTATAGCCTTCCTCCTTCTGCTTGAATCCCCCTACTCCACAGTTGTGGCAATCAACATGGTCAGATATTATCTGATATTTTGTGATATTGCTATAGAGATCCTCTCTAGTGTCCCTGCAGTGGTACTGTAGGCAGGCGCACAATTTCCCTAGAGATATCACATGAATTTAGGAAATATCTGTCTATGTCATGGGAAAATTTTCAGATATTTCACAACATTTCTAAACACATTCTTTCTGATGGCCCTATGGTGGTACTGTAGACAAGCAATTTCTCAACAGAGATCACAGAAATTTCAGGCAGACAAGCAATTACTTTACAGATATCACCGAAATTTCAGGAAATATCTGACTTTGTCAATTAGTGCAGCTGTATTTGCTCTACCCACTACTCTTGAACTCTGGGCTGCTACATTCAAGACATCCATAGTGATTACCCATAGGTCCCTTTCCTCTGAGGTACATACCATGACCACCTCTTCCATCCAGTACTCAGCTGTGGAGATCTTGTGTTCAGTCACTTTATGGTTTCTATGCTTTTGGTGCTGCATCCCATGGTGCTGCATAAAAGTAGGTAGCTGACAGCGGAATGTCACAAAATTATTTCAGATCCCATAGTCCCTGGGTGTCACACCAATAGTGTCACTGCCCAGCTTACAATTTTTACATCACTACTGACATTTTCACAGGTGCAGTGTCTTTGTCAGAGCATGGATTTGGGGTCTGGAATAACATTTTATCTTTTTGCTTTCATTCAGCTTCACGCAGTACCCTTGGATGTTGCACAACAGAAAGAGTAGAAAAATTTAGACTTACAGTGTTCCCTACTTTGGTTTATATTTGAGGGATACAAGTATTGTCAGCCATGAGCATTGGTGAGTTCATGTTACTATGAGTATGGTAAGAAAACCTGCATATTAAGTTAATCTACAGTACAGTATAGCCTGTACAATGTTGTGCATTCATTGCTAAAGAGATAATTAAATATTTAATTTTTGTTTTGGTGAGTGTTTAACATTCTTTCAGCTTTCAGCAGAACATTGAACAACATGTAACTTCCTCAGATTGAAACACCCAGTTATTCTGCAATGTGTGAGCAAGGCATTGTGAACTAATTTTCCATTATCTAGAAGTACCTACTTTATACCCTCTTGTGATAATATGTTTGGCTATTAATGGGCATTCCAAGGAAGCCTGCAGGATCTACAGAAATTTAAATAAAGATAGAAATGTTTTTCTTTAAATGTACAAACAAAACAGAAATATTAAATGCATCATGATGTTAGTCATGCTATTAATTATTTGGTAAACTATATACTGTATTTATGCTGTGTATCAGTGCTGGATGACATTATTTAAACTTATAACATGGGGTTAGTACAGGTAGTTAAGTGACTGGTGGAGAACTGCCACCTGACTGTGCATTAATCCACAATATACTAACAGCTCATGTGAGTCGGTACCAGTTGGAATCACTGGGCATACTGGTTCTTCTTTTTTCTGCTGGGCAGAACAAATGTGAAAAGTGTCCATTGCTGTTCTGGCACTCTAGCATTTGTTCAACCCACCCACTCACTTCATGGATAACCCACAACTGAGCAGACAATGCCGCAGTCTAACCCACCCATCTGCCTGCGGATGTCAGACAACCGGGTCCTCAGTACCTAATGAGAGAAAGTATTGACTTAATCACCATAGTGTAGCCCACCCACCTGCCTCATGGATCTCGGACAACTGGGCACTCAGTGGGAGCACACAATGCAAGGTGCTGAAGACCTACAGTGAGTCTCTCTCTCTCTCTCTCGCTCTCTCTCACTGTCTTTTGACAGTAGTGACAGTATATTTGTATCGGGTCAGAAAGCAGTCAGTTGCACGATCAGTGAGAGAGAGACACAGAGAGAGAGAGAGCAATAAAAACAAAGGACTGTTGTGCTCAAAAGGACAGACAGCATCAGAACCCCCCACCCCCCACACACACACACACTCTCCAAGGCTGCAGAAGTCATTGGTTGTGCGATCGGATTACTGCAATATCCCAAGCCTCTCACAGTTGAACAGGAGCTCAGTGGACAATGGGTGATAGTGACAGAGTGCGAACAGTATGTTTTGCAACATATGAGAGAGAGAGAGAGAGAGACAGAGGGACATGCACATCTGAAAGAGAATCGTCATTGCTGTCCACATCAGAGCGCTGAATGCAGTGGCTCTCTTCCTGTCTCTCTTTCCCTCCATGGTTCTGTGTCAGCGTCCCCCACCAAGTGCACCCCCATCCTGCTGCTGACCCTGGCAGTTTGCTGGTTGGAGAGACAGGCACAGAGATAACGAGGATCATGGTGCAAACTGCAATCACCATTACTCCTGTTCTGTGTGTGTCTCTCCATCTTTCTAGTTTTTTCTGTCCCACAGTCTTTGTCATACTACTACCACATGACAGTGGCAAGTACTTATTGGTGAATACACTCTTCACCCAAATACCCCTGCAGTGCACAATCAGTTGAATCTGTGTCACCCTAGTGGTGCACCATGACAGCTGCATGTTCAGGTTTTTCCAAAGCACTGTGAGCTCCCCAGAAGTTCTGCTGGTGGCAGAACACATTATGAAGTCCCTGTGTTTTCCTAACTTAGTCATGCATTCCTCCTATTTTTTTCTTCTCTGCTAATACTCCATGTTTTAAGCACAATAACCCACTCCAGGGTGTGCGGTTATTGGGTATTAATGCACACCTGGGTGCTGCGAAGGCACCCAGCCTCTGGTCTCATGCCTCACAACACAACTGGGTGTGGATTAATCCCCAATAACCACACACCCTGTCGCGTGTTATTGCTTACTCATAAAACAAAGAGACACAATTTAAGATTTTCACAGTGGGAGCCACCCCAACTGTAGAACATGATTAGACAGATGCAAAGCCCTCCTCATGTATAAGCAATAGGGGTGCAATCATTATATAAACAGAAGAAGCAACCAATAGATGCCAAGGGGTAGCATTACTACAATTTTAATTCCTATAGACATCACTTTATAAGGCACAATCTGTGAACTTTCCTATTTTTTTCCTAGAATCTCCCATATACAAAAATGGCATAGAGGTGATGATGAAAAGAGATGACAGACCACAAGTACCAACTCCCAAATAAAGCTACCACAGAGGCAGTCCAGAAGCTTGAACAAAGACAGCTTTTGATTTTGTTTACAAAAAGACCAAATATCAATGCATTTTATAACCTGAGAATTGTGATATACATAGCAAACATTAAATCTTGCTACAGCAAACACACCATAAACTCGAATTATGACAAATCATGAAGTGGCCCCTGGTGTGAAATAATAGGTGCTGCTAGCTTCTATCTGTCCCCACTGTGAGGCTTTTTTGCACATACTGTATATTTATTTAATATTAGTTTGACAGGTAAGTGCACTAGAAAAAGATTTGCCTATTTTCAGTCACAACCTGGAAGATTACAGTCAGAATCATAATACTATTTTTTATTTTAGTCTTTGGTAACCAGGTAAGGCCCACTAGGAACAAATGCCTGTTTTCAGGGGTGACCTGGGAGCACTGGGTGCTTTAGTGACTTGCTCAGAGTCACACAGTATGCAAGTGGAGGTTGTGAGAATCAAACTCATGTCTGGTTTGCTGGATGTACCAAGCTTGTTCCCTCCTCATTCCTCTAACTTCTAGGCTATTCTGCCAGCCCAAACTATGTAAAACATAATCACAATGACATTAAACTACATGAGGCATGGGTTGTACACAATAACAGCAGCATTGTACAACAATATAGTGTAAAACCTGTAGAAAGTGAAATTGGAATTGTACTATCATGATAAATACAGCATAGCAATCAGGACCAAAGGTCAAGCACAACAAGAAGTTACAGTCTGTTGTAGTAAGGTATATCCTTTAGTAAGTATATCCTAATTCTGAGGTTATTGACTGTCTTGCTTTTTGGTCTTTTTGTAGTTAATTGGTTAAAATGGCACCATGCAGATTTTATTAAGTAGCTCCTTTTTGTTGTGTTGTTAAAGAGGTCTTTTGCTGTGAGTATAAATTTTCCAGCCATAACAAGACAAAGCTGTGCAGAAATGTTTTCCAGTCATGCAATCAGACTGAAGCTACCACACATATTGATGTCTGTCCATGATTCCAACTTCCACAAATAAGTATATGTATTCCTCTATTGAAACACATTTCTTTAGAATGAATAAATGAATGAATCAATCAATCAAACATATTTTATTAGTATGGCACCTATTCCTGAATGGCCCAGGGCACCTCACATTCACTAAAAATGAATAAAGAAATTTTAAAGCAGTGTTAGTGGCTCAGCAGATTGCACACTCATGTCTGAGACCAGAGGATCAGAAGGCTATGGGTTCTAAAAGGCACTTGGGTTAAATCCCAATACTGACACTGTGGTGCAGCATGAAGGGGGTGCTGCACTCCTGAGGTGCAATATTTTGTAGGAGACATTAAACCAAGGTCCAATCTGCCTGTTATGGTGGTAGTTCAGGTGGATATTAAAGATCCCATGAAACTAATCGAAAAGAGTAGGGTGAATTTTTATTACGATATTCAAAATCTCATATATACAGAAATCATAAAACAAAAACACTATTAAACAAAGGCTATTTACAGACATGTTCTAAAAGTTATGGCAAAGCTTGTAATTCTAATGAAGAAAAATGAAGAAAATCAAGAATTAATACAAAAACCCTTAATGACATTCTTATTCTTAACTTTATCCAAAATAAATTCCTGTTACATCACAGATAATGAAGAAAAAAAAAACTGTAAACACAAAATAACTTTTCTTCAATGTTCTTCTTGGATATTTGGGTAGTAAATTAGATGTTTAATTACTTACCCTAACCACTGAAAAGCATCCCACCTAGTGTGCTAGAGGACTCTATTAGTTGATTTAAATTCTGCTTGTTTAATTACCTGGAGTTCCTTTTGCATAATAAAAAATAATTGTAATGGAGTGACCTGTTGCTGCTGTAGTACTAACCTACAGAGGATTTGCCAAATCCAGTATAGGAGGCTAATCATGAAAACCCTTACACTACTGTCCTCAAAGTGTAGTCAGATAGAGGGGATATACTCTCACTATAACATGGCAGGGGTAATATATAAAAATGTATCATTTTGCCATTTATCTGCAATCACTTCTCGAAATTCAGTAATCTAAGGATAGAAAAAATATAGATGGTCCATTGTCTTTATTTCATTATTACATGTATCGCTGGGACGGTATCGGTATGCAAACTCTTTATGCTTCTGGTTTCCTTTAACATTAATTTTCCCATGCATCCCTAACCACATCACATCCCACCTTTTATGTGGGATTAGTGGTTCCACTAATGAAGTACTTATATTCTCTTGCTCAGCTGTAGTCAAGTGTTCAAAAGTAGTTCCAAAAATTGTTTTGCTACTACTATTTTATATAAAATTTTCCTGGGGATATTAAGAACTTCTATAACTGACACCTGCCATTTTTTAATGAAATCAAAACAGTTTGTCTATCCTAACTTTAATTTCTGCACCCTCTTATTTACGTGGCAGAAATTATTTGCCTGCCAATCTTGAACATTTCTTTTCAGGGAAGGATGAACCCATAATACCCATTGTGCAGTACCTGTCTCTAGAACTGGTACTACATTGACATACAAATAAATGTTCTAAAAAACACTAGCAGATGTAACATGCCTACTCCTCCTTCTTTTTCTTTTCAGATATGTAATAGCTTGTTTTACTGGGTTTAATCTGCTACTCCACAGGCAGGAAAAAAAGCAATAACATAATGAAGTTTCTACTGTCTAGGTACAGGGTAAACATAACTTAAGTACAAAAGTACTAGAACTAAAAAGGTTTTAATAAGATATACCCACTTTTGTTTACTCATGTGCTATCAGCAAGGCCACTGATTTATGGTGATTAAAACAATTAAATTCTGTTTTCAAGACTTAAGATTCCGGAATTTCACCGGTGATTGTTACTCTAATTTCCAGATTTTACCAGGATTCTGCTATCATTCTTTTAGTACGTGCATAAATAATCAGAATTAAAGAAGGCTTAATATACAGAGCATTAAATAAAGCAAACTGAAAATAGTACAGGAAGGAATTAGAAGAAAAACACACTTTTTTATAGATTTATTGATCTGATAGAAAATTCCAGATTCCATGAAATCTTCGTTTTTACCGGTTTTCAGGCAGCCCTAGTTCCAGAATTTTACCGGATTTTCTGGTAAAAACCGAAAAACAGTGGCCTTGGCTATCAGTTCCTTCTTCTCACTAGCTGTTGCCCTTTGTCTATCTGCAATTCCCAATTATTCTTAGCCATATCACCAGACCCCAGAAAATCTCACGAGATTTTACAAGGTTTGTTTTCCACCACTATATCTGCTATTGTGGGGTTAATGTCAGGCAACTCCTGCAATGAAATACAGCTGATTTTCTGTGTATTCACTTCAGCTCCTGATATCGAGGATGGGGTCTGTACTAAATGACATGCTCTCTCCATGATGCTTTATCTGTAACCATTAAAACCAAGTCATCCACAAATGCAATAGCTTTCACTGTAACTGTAATCCATACTGTATTCCTGTAATTTTGGGTGATGAATAAAATATCCTAAGCAAAGAATCAAGAGTTAAGATATATGATAAAGGACTCAGAAGACATCCTTGTCTGACTCCTATCAGGATAACACATTTCTGACCCAGCCACCTGTTGTCATAAGGTGTACTATAGGACCAGTCATAACATAACTTAATCCGTTGTATAAAGTGTTGCAGAAAACCATAAGCTTCTAGACATTGCCATAGAAATGCATGAGACACTTTATCAAAGGCATTGGTGTGATCTAGACTCACTAGATAACTGTTCTCCACTCCTTGAGATCCTTAATTCATAAGTTCCTTAATTAGGACTGAACATTATTAGGCCAAGTGGATATCCTTTTATTTAACAATTTAGTAAACATTTTAAAATCTGAACTTAGAAGTATGATTTGTCTCCAGTTACTCAAGTTAATGTTATCCCCCTTTTTAAAACAAAAACATTAATAATCCTTCATACATCTGGTCATTTAACTGAAGTTCTGTTAGGAATGCCTGAAAAACTTCTAAAAGTTCTAGTGACATTAAGTTTTCCAGTATTTTATAAAATTCACCAGGCAACCTGTCTGACCCGGATTAGAGATGCAGCAAATTTAAACTCCGCTGGTGAAGTGAACGCGAAGTGGGCACTTCGCGTTGCCACTCCGGTACATGGAGTGGGCAATGCAAAGTGCTCACTCTGCCTCGTCATTACCACTTCATGTTAAGGCGGAATGCCAATGCGAAGTAAGGCGAAATCATTGTTTTTAATGGACTTCGCGTTCCTCATTATGATTCTAAGTGATCCACTTGGTGTTTCAGATTTGGCAGTCCCCCCACACATCACATGGCTTACAGTACTCTAAGTCACATGCTCTTTAGCTAGGCAGAAAGAAAGTGAGTCATACAAGCAGACACTTTTACTTTCTCCTGTGCAGATGGAGAGAGAGGAGTGTGTTTTGTGACTGCTGATATTTTGAGATCAGAGCGCGGAGGAGATTTAAACTTTGATTTAGACCCAACAGCTTTTTTAAAAGCTACATTTTTTTGTCTTTTCTGTACTCTTTTACTTAATGTGTTCTTTCTGTAAATTTTATTTTTCTTACCTTTATAAGTAGTTAGTTGTTTGTCCCCCGGAATCAGGACCAGCACCACCTCCTGTCCTGTCTCTGAGGCAGTTGAACCACCACCACCACCACCAAGTCCAGCACCAGGTAATCTGGAACAGGATGTGCCTGTTCCCCCAGGCCCAGGTGAGGATCCAATCCCTACTCAGCATAATGACCAGTCAGCTGCCAGTTCATCTGGCCCACCCCTGCCTGTGCCTGGTCCTGCCCGCATCTATGTAGTTTGGCAGTTTTTTGACTGTGTTGGGGGGACAGCAGTGTGGTCAAATGCTGCCTATGTGAAGTGGAGGTGCACTGTGGCTCCCAGGGGACTCACCTGGGGACTGGGGGCCAGCACACCCATATGGTCAATCACCACCAGTTGGAGTGGCAGGCTGCCACAGAACAGACCATGCCTGCACCTGCTGGCTGTTCTGTCACAGATGGTGCAGCTGTGCAGGGTGGCATCCCTAAGAAGAGGAGGGCCACAGCAGCACTCCCACCTCCACCCCCACCACTACCACTACCACCATCAGCAGGTCAGTCTGTAGAACGTGTGGACCCCAGAGAATTGTGTGTAACACAGGCTGACTTGGCAGTTCTCTGGAGTGTTGTTGAGGAGAACAATGAGAGGGTGAGTGCTGAGGAGCAGTGGCTGGATCACATAGAGGGACATCAGTTGCAAATTATGTCCATGCTGGAACTGCTGCTGGATCACCATGGGATCACACATTAGTTTTTTTTTTCCCTCACACCATGTGCCCCCCTACACTTTCCTTGCTGTGTTATAAAATGTATTCCTCCACCATCCCTGATCCTTATATGTAATTATGCCCTTTTTTGTTGTCTTCCATATGTGTGACACTTTGTATTCTGAGCAGTGCAAGTATACTGTGCTAAACTGCATGTGTGCAGTCGGTCTTCTTTCCAGTCTGTGTATGTACTACAGACACTGTCCGAATCCCTGACTTAAAAACACTTATTAATGAGTACAATAGTGGGATAGTGAAGCCTGGAGAGATACTACAAAACAGGCTTACAATGCATCCAAGTAACTAGTAAAAAAATTAATGTTGTGATTCGTAACATAATTGTAAATTGTAATTTGTGACTGCATTTGTGACCGTGATGATGAAGAAACGTGAATTCCTATGACTAAAATTTCCCCTGGCCCTGATGAGGTGTGGCACAAAACTCCCTGACTTAAAAACACTCAATGAGTACAATGGTGGGGTGGTGAAGCATGGAGAGATACTATGAAACAGGCTTACAATAGATCCAAGTAACTACTAAAAAAAATTAATGTTGTGATTCATGACGTGATCATAAATCATGATTTGTGACTGCATTTGTGACCGTGATGATGAAGAAACATGAATGCCTAAGGCTGTACTTCAACGGACCCCGATGAGGTGTGGCACAAAACTCCCCGACTTAAAAACACTCATTAATGAGTACAATGGTGGGGTGGTGAAGCATGGAGAGATACTACAAAACAGGCTTACAATGCATCCAAGTAACTAGTAAAAAAAATGTATGTTGTGATTCATGACGTGATCGTAAATCGTGATTTGTGACTGCATTTGTGACTGTGATGATGAACAACGTGATTTGTATCATGAGTGACTCATGATGATGGTCCTAACTTAAAAATGCATATTAATGAGTACAATGTTCATGCAGAATTATGTAACACACCTGTCCAGTTCTCCGAAGGGAAGCCAAAGAAACAACTGTGACTTAAGTTAGAGATGGAGATTGGACCCTAAAGAGATGCAAATGCACAGACAGATTAAGATTGCGCTGCACACTGAAGAGATGCAGATGCAAAGGCACAACACCTAACCAGTGCTCACCATCAGAAATTCAAATCTGTAAAAGAATTCCTTTGCCATTTGGGGTGGGCCACGGGGTGGGGCAGTGTACTGCACTGCTGCAGTAACAGTCACTAGTACTAGTACCTGTAAAGATACCACAAAGAAGTACAAAAATTATACAGCTGCAGTGGATAGCAGGTTCACATTGCAGAAATTATGTGGCACAATAAAAGATGTCTGATTTGATGACATGCATCACACACATACTCACACACGCACTAAGTAATGCATAGCAAATTGAAAACTTCAGTAATATAACCACATATTTTAAACAAACTAAAATTATGCACTGCTGCATCACAACAACCATCAAAAAAAGTCAAGAATTATTGAAAATATTACTGTGTGTACATTAACACAGTTATACAAGAAAAATATCAACAAAACTTTTTTCTTCAAGTTAATCTACCTACACCACAGATACGCCCCTCCCCCAAAGCACACTTCCACTGTCTCTCAGTACACAGACAGAATATTGTACATTAACATTCAAAATCCACACACAAACGATAAACGCTTGATGATATGAGTACAGGAATGGTTTCCTCTAATTGATGAACTAAAGTTTCAGCTAAACAAATGACCCAAAAAGGCTTTTTTAACAGTTTTTAGAAGATTTGAATCGCAGAGAGCTCTTTGAACAGATTGTCTCCTGCAGCTTCATACACACACTACCCCAAACTGAGACTGTGCAGAACAATCTAGAGCCCATGTGACCTGAAATCCCATGAATCACTGCAAAATTTGTCTTTGGAGCTTAAAAACAGGGCGAAGTGAGGCGGAGTACATTGTTTTCAATGTACTTCACCTTAAGAATTGGTGGATTAGTGGTTTGGGAAGGCGGAGTAATGCAAAGTCATTGTTTTCAATGGACTTCGCGTTACCCATTATAACGTGAAGTACTCCACTTCGCGTTGTGGAGCACTCCATGAAATCGCCTTCACTCCGCAAATCACTTCATGGAGCGAACTGTGGCCACTTTGCCCACCACTAACCCTGATGCCACCCCCATCGTTACTTGAGATATAACTATTACCAATTCTGAAGCTGTGATGGGCTGTACAAGCTGCAGTGATTGTGCTCTACCAAGTTGGGGCAATTTTGCTGCAGTAAATATTTGTGAAATTAAAATACTGGAGCTGTTTGGGAGTACCTCTTGTTCCCTTTTTTGGCATTCCATTTTCCTAAAAATGCCCTCATTATCTGAAATAAGTTTACCATTCCCATCCTGTATCTCCACAATATTTCTTTTGTGTAGTCTGGTACAGAAATCCTTATAGGGGTTTGTTTGCCATTTTGGTACCTTGGGTGCCAAATCTTTGTTCTGCTTCCAAAGATTTTTACCTGTCATATTGTACTAAAAACATTTCCTTTTTAACTGTCTCAATTTGGGAAGAATAATCTTCTCCAGATTCAGACTGTAAAGAAATTAAATGAAGAAATGTGTTCTAAAAACGTACATATTATTCAGTTTTGGAATGTTCCTTCTTTTGAACTGCAGCCTTAAAGAAAGCAGTAATGCAGAGTTTAGAATCCTCCCACCACTGGATAGGATAATCATATAAGAAATAAACTGTCAATCCTGTAAAAGCAATTCTAAATCATGGGTAATTGGTCTTCTAAGAGACTAGTATTTAGTCTCCAGATTCCATGGCTGAAAGTTCTAGATAGAGATATTGAAACACAAATGCCTATTAAAGCATGGTCTGATGTTTTCACTGGGGTAGTTTCAGTATGTGAAATCAGTAGTAATTTAGACGTAAACCAGAAATCTATGCGTGTCGACAACTGTCCTTTAAAGAATGTATGGGCTGTTTTTTGTTTCAGTGCAACCTAGGCGCCTTGTAAAGCCTGTTTGTTTTATCAAGGCCTTTAAAAAGTTTGAATCACAGTATGATTGTGTGGTTTGTGCCCCCGTATCTGCTTTCAACAAACTAGTTTTAATATCCTCTCCAAATTGGGCCTGTTTACTTGTATATAAGTAGGGTTGTATTATTTTTAATAATTCTACCCTTAGGGCTTTGGTTTGCGGGGTGTATATATTGATCAGCCTATAAACTAGGCCTTCAAACCCAATATCCAAAATCAAGGAACTACCAGGAAACACATCAATAGATTTTTTAACCATAATTCCTGGGTTAGTAAAGCACACCCTCAGGCCATTGCATACATCTTCTCCTATGGACCAGTGGGATTCACCCCTTAACCATCCATTTTGAGCTCTAGAAATGTCCTGTAAAGAATGAAATCTGGTGTCCTGCAAGAAAAAAAATTCATATGACTGTTGTTGCAGAAGAGTAAATGTAGTAACCCTCTTGACAGCCAATTTAATGCTTTTCACATTTACGCTAATTAGCCTTGAAGGTGGTATGGGGTTATGTCTGAGAAGGCACTAGTTTTTTTGAACTTGCTCAAGTAACCCTCATAGGTCTAGTACTGCAATCCATTGCTGTACTTTGGACAGTGCTTCAACCAATAAATCACTCCGGGAGGATTGGGTGGAGTCATCAGAGTCAGCATCCTCCATTTACTCACTCCAGCTTTGCAAGACATCATATCTGTTGTTCAAAGGAACTGTTCAGATGTCTGAGAAGCCAGTTTTGGAGGACCTTTGGCTTTACTACTTTTGTGAGCAGTCTGAAACAAATCAGTATCCATCGTACCAGGGGGAGGTACTTGGGGGGGTGGCATGACCCTAGCCGGGTCAGGCAGCGCCTCCTGTATCTGCATGGGTTGGCTTTGTAAATCTGTAGGTACTGAATTCAAAGGCAGAAAACGTGGTTCTGTATTAGTACTAGGAAACCTTCTGTCAGTCCTTCCCCGAGTCTGAGAAAGAGAGGATGAAGGCTGAATGGGGTCTGTTGCTTCTATTAGGCTTCTTTGCTTGATTCAGGTAGAAATCATGTTCTACCAAGTCTGAAAATAATGTGCTGCCCATGGGCATGATTGAAAGGAGTGTTCGTCATTCCCACATAAATTGCAAGTGGGAGGTATAGTAAACATTTTTGCCATGTGGCCTAGACCGCCACATTGGAAACACATGATTTAATTGCAGTCAGTGTTGAGGTGAGCAGAAGACCCACAACTGCAGCAGGTTTTTTGCTGACCTGGGTAAAAGAGAATTCTATGATCTCTGCCCAAAAAGAAACAATTTGGCAAGTGTCTAATCCTCTGGTCTGTTTGTTTCAGATACAACTGACATTTCCAGCCCCCAAGTCCAAAACTCATTATCATCCATGATAGGGTCAGGCATGTCCTGTAAGTCATATATATTCTCCAACCAATATGTGATGTCATTGACACTCACCCCATTGTTCCTAAATAGAATGGTTAAGTTGTAATGGTTGGTCTGGTAATAGGAATGGCTACAAAAGTTTACCATAGGGGAGTATCTTTCACAGTATATAAAAGCTCCAAAACATGTCCAATAATGATGCAGTGCAAAAGCTAATATCAAAGTTATAATCCCCAAGTACATGTATAAATGCATAAACATCCATGGGGGTAAAATGCAAAGACTCTATTATCAAGGATTTGCCCACAAAATTACACTCAGGAACCTGATTTAGTCCACCTTTATATCTAAGTGGCACCACAAAGCAATGTTTAGCAGCCTCTACTGGATGTCTAAAAAGACTGGCATAACTTACATTTTTACGTTCGCCTGCGCGCATGAGCAAGGAACGTTTTGGGAGAGTAGCACACTTGGAGGTGTGCCTCTCCCATCCAATGCACTGCTCCCTTGAGCAGGCATGGTGAGTCACCAATGGGTGCAGGAGCTCTGTAAGACAGCGGTGTTCCTCTGCTTCAAAGGAAAGCACCGCTGCCATACTGAGCGCCACCATCACGCCATTCCCCGTTGTGTCACGCGCTCCCCCTGCACGTGTCATGCCGCAAACCCAAAGCTTTGGTGCCACGCTGGGAGCCCACCCCAGTGTGGCAAACATTGTCTGCCGATGGGGGTGCCCAATCCCCCATCTGCTCCACGGCCCCCCCAAGCCATCCTGCTGCCACACTGGGAGCCCACCCCCAGCGTGGCAACGTTCTTTCTTTTTGCCGATGGGGTGCCCAATCCCCATCGGCTCTCGCCCCAGCCATCTTCTGCCATGCTGGGAGCCCACTAGCATAGCAAACGTCCCATGTAGTCCTTTTTTGTTAAAACCTGTAAAATAAAACGGTCCCGGGCAGTAGCGTCTCCCAGCCCCCTCCCACAACCCGCACCCACCCACTGCGCACCCAGCCTCCCCACCCCCCCACCCCCATATTTACCTCCAGACTCCAGCGTGACAATCTTCGGTGGACCGGGAACACGTCTGCACTCTTCAAAGGTGACCGCGAACTGAGGAAATGCCGGTAAGCTGTATAATGGGCTAGATAGGGGGGTTTCAACTTTATTGCATATCTCAGTCATGTTTTGGAATTTTTGCACTGAATTTTCAACATGGGGTTTTTGGGACCCCTTCTCATGAATGATGTCACTGTCATGGCATTATTCAGGCCTGAAGGGTGATTTCGCAGGCACTGCGCAGTCACTGCGTGAAATCACCCTTCGGGCTCGAATAACGCCATGACAGTGACATCATTCATGAGAAGGGGTCCCAAAAACCCCATGTTGAAAATTTGGTGCAAAAATTCCAAAAAAAATGACTGTTTTACAAGTGTGCATTGTGCAGTTCCTACATCTGAATTATCACTAGAGAATTTGAAATGGCAATACCTGTAACCTCAGTTTGTGGTGTATTTGTAGTAGTCTCCAGACTAAAGAAAGGATTCAAGTCTTCTGTTTGTTTGTTTGTTTGCAATGACGGTATTCCTGAAGTTAGTGCCAATATTTCTTTCCTTTGCAGCAGCTGTTCTGTGACTGTAGCGTCTGGTGCCGCAGTACTCTGCACATGATTACTTTCCCCATGCACAGCTGCAGCAGCTGTAGCAGCTGGTGGAGCATCACTGTGTCTGTCCACAGGCTCAGGAACACCTGAATCAACTACCTTATTGGATCATGTTCTCTCCAGAGTACCTGGAATCGGAATACCAGGATCTGGATTCCATTGGCCATATGAAAAAATCCACCCTGCCTGTTTTGAGGTGGTTTCTGGAACCTAGTCCACTGATGGAGAAATAAAGCTGGATGTTGAAGCTTTGTTTGGATTTAAAAGAACAGGAACTGAGACTTCCATCTCCAGACTATCTGGTAACACAGTTGCAACACCCAGTATGCTTCTTTTACCCATCTGAATAATCAGGCTGACAGCAGAGAGTTTATGCTTCCGCTTTTCCTCTAACTTCTTCTTATGTTGTTGGTATTCAGTTTCAGCCTCTGTCATCTTTACTAATAACTGCTTCTTTTTCAAGTCTAGTTTCGCTGTAAAATTAGGTTTTCCAATAAACCGCAGACCAATTTGTCCTGGGTCCCAGCCAGGGATATAGAGCAGAGGGGGAAGGGGAGGGGAGGGGGGGACATTGACCTCACCACAGGGTCAAATGACAAGCAGGGAGAGCTCCCAGGCTATTGGCGTGTGGTGGGGCTGGGGTAGGTGTTCCAGAACAAAGGTCAGTAGGGTTATTTAAGGGCAGGTAACCATAGTTCACCCTCTTTTCTGCTGTAAAAATTCAAGCTATATTACATCACTAGGCATAGGTAAGGCACAGCCATTTATTTCAGTATTCATGCTGGTTGTTAGAGAATGAATTGTTGCAAGGTTGCTAGGCCTGTTGGCAGAGCCAGCATTTTATTTTGAGCATTGGGAGCATAGAGAGGGTGGGCCCTGGGCTAGTGCAGTGGTTTGGCTCGCAAGGAGCCATGCAGCCGTGGGTTGAGCCACAGCGAGTGCAGGCAAGACCCGGGATCAGGAGCGTTAGAAAGGGTGGGTGGGATTGTTTCTTTTTGCCTTGTTGAGGTTTGGGCATGTGGCGATCCTGTTCAGGAGGTCAGTCTGCAGCTCTGTTTACCGGTGGGAAGCAAAGGACTTCCATGTGGGTTGAGAACCATGTATTTGCAGTCAAGGGAAGGTTGGCAGCATTTCGGGTATTGTGGGCCCAGAAAGGGCAGGCCCTGGGGCCATGCAGCAGCACCTCGCTAGAAGCGGGATGTCAGGTGGTCCCAAGGGCAGAACCGTAGTGAGCGCTGGCAGAGAAGCCTGGACCAGGGGCACCACTGCGAGGCATCATTTTGCTTTGTTGCTACATTTGAGGCGGGTGTTGGGTCTGTGCACGTGGTTGGTCTTCAGCTCCGGTTAGCTGCAAGGTGCAGAGGCCTGCCAGGTAGGCCATGAACCAGCCAGCAAGAAGGGGGACCTGCTCAAACAGGGAGGCACAGTGTGTGTTGTTGGAAGCCAGTGCTGCAGTCAGAAGGCAGCGAGAGGGTGAAAGATTGCTTGTAGGGGCAGTTGACCGAAGCCCTGTTGTGGCTATCAGAGGGGTCACCACGTGGTCATGGGGGCAGAGCAAGCCAGCCCGTTCAGGGGAATGCAGCAACTCTGGACCGTGGGTGTACGGGTGGGTGGTTTGTTTACTTTTGGGGGATTCGGTCAATGTTGATTGGGACCTGCAAATGTGAGCTGGGCGCTGCAGCCTGTGGAGGGCCTAGAGCTGGGGGAAGTTTCTGATGCTGTGCAAGCTATCGGTGGGTCCACCACGCCGTCATGGGGAGGGGGGCAGAGCGACCCGGCTCCTACAGGAGAATGCAGTAATGCTTGACTGCGGGTTCCTTTCAGGGTATTTTAGTTCGATGGTGCGACTAGTTTGTTAGGATCCTTGGGTTGTGAGTGGTACTAGCAAATAGGAACAGGGGCGCTACAGCCCACGGAGGGCCTAGAGCTGGGGGAAGTTTTCTGATGCTGTGCAAGTTGATCTTAAGTGGAGGGCCCAACCTGCCACACATTGGCTGGGGGGGTGGGGGCATGGGTAGGGCATTTATGTCCTCACTGGCAGAGGAGACATGCAGCCTGGTGCATTTTGAATTGGATGCCTGTATTGGGGAAGAGGTATACAAAGCTTCATGTAGGAGGGGAGTTTAAGTGACCTGCGCATAATAAAAAAAAAAAAGGAATTGAAGGCAGCAATCTGGCAGTGGTCCACTCTAAGGAGTTTTTGTTGCATATTGGAAAAATGGGCAGTTCCTAGGTTTGCACCAGATAACAAGGGACAGCATGTTCCATAACTGGCTAGAGCACCGGGGGGACATGGTCGTGGAAGGGGATATGTGCAATGCGGCAAGAGTAGCTGCCAGCCTGTGGCAGCCTCCAAGCCCCCAGTTTGACACAGGGCAGCCGGGACACGGAGATCCACCAGACAGAGACTCTCAGGGACTTGGGGGGGGGCAGGGCTGCTTGGTGTGGAGTTTGTTTTAAAAAATAAAGAAAGAAAGCAGTAGGATATATAGCTCATAATGCAAACCTTGGTGTGTTAACACCAGTTAAGTCCCCACACAGTGGTTAATAGTGCAGGGGTCGAGGGTTTAGCCAGAGCACCCTGAGAACTGGTGTGGGGGGGCAGCTGCTGGAGGCCAATCAGACACCGCATTCAAGGAATGGGTAGATGATGGGGTGGGGGCCAAATCTTTGTGATGGGGTGGACAGTATTCACGTATGTCTTGTTATGCAGCTAGGGAGGATATGGCACCAAAGAGAGCTAAGACATCCAGTGCTACCATGCTAGCTGAGGCCACAAAGCTGATGTCGCAGATGACCAAGTTGATGGAGGCAGAGAAGAGAAGGGAAGCTGAGGAGGAGGCACAGAGGAAGCGGAAGGAGAGGGATGAGGGAACTGGATCTGGAAGGGGCAGAAAATGAGCAAAGAAGGCAGGTACCAATGCCCAGGCAGTGCCAAGGATGGGAGGAAACACAGACTGGGCCCTGGATGAGCCGCAACCAGACAGGGGTAAGGATAAGGTGGATATGAGCAATGAGGAGAATTTACGAGAGTGTATGGAAGGGTTGGTAGGGGATATGGGGGATGAAGGTGTGGCGAGGATGGAGACAGCATTGCAGGCCATAAAAGAAAAAAGAAAAGGGGACAAAGTGGTGGCGGGTGCTTTAGGAGGGACACGGAAGTTGTATGACAGCCTGCCAGGTTTAACACTAGGTGACCACGTGCCAGTGTCTATTAAAGAAAAGATTTGGAAGGGAGAGTATGTTGATATCTTTGGGCTTGTGGATGAGGAGACAGCAAAAAGGTATGAACAGAAAGAATCGGTGGGAAAGTCAGAGATGGTGGTGGCACTGGCGGTTGTAGGGCACAAGGCAGAGGAAGCAAGGTATAAGGGAAAAAATATCATCAAGTGGCAAGCGGCATTTTCGATTTACAGTGCATTTCTGCTTGAGAAGCAGCGGGAGCTGGCAGTCCCACTGATAACATATGTGGCAATTATTAGGGACGCATACCAAGTGAAGCTGGGTTTTGGATGGCTCAAGTAAGACGAGGCATTTCGGATATGCATGGCCATAAAGGGTGATCTGAGGTGGGATTGCACCCATGCAGAGCTCTGGGTCAGAACATTGTCGGGGGCAGCAGGGGGCCAGGTGACAGAAATAGTAAAAAAGGTGGCACCAGCGCAAGGGGCCAGGGCCTGCTGGGCTTACAACAGGGCAGCATGTAATTGGCCTAGCTGTAAGTTTAGGCACATCTGCTCACGGTGCAGGGGATCTCTCCCGGCCACAAGCTGCAGGGTTAGAGGTGACAAAGGGGGGGTCCAGCCATAGGGCAGACCTCCGAGCAGCCCTTTTGGGGTGGAAAGGGGGGAGCTGGCAGGAACCTTGTAGGCACTGGTAGAGGGGGTTACGCATCCAATTATGGTTGGAGCTAGGTCTGATCAGTCAGGATTAGGTGGGGATACCCCCTGGCCTACACACCCATAAAGTGGGGGGTGGTGGAATTTTGGACCAGGGACTACCCTGACAAGGTAGGGGTGGAGTTATTAAGAAGTAGGTTTGAGGGCAGGTTTGCACTGGTTTTCGAGGGGAGGATGGTGGGGATGTGCACCAAGAACTTAGGGTCATTGGCAGGGAAAGAGGACATTGTATGGGAAAAGATGCAGAAGGAGGTGAGAGCAGGGTGGGTGGAGGGGCCGTTGTCCGCACCCCCATGTGTGGTGTTCCGGGTAGCACCCTCGGATTTGGTGCCTAAGAAACAGGTAGGGGAGTTCCAGCTCCTCCACCACCTGTCCTACCCGAAGGAGGGGTCAGTGAATGAGGGGATTCCAGATGCGCTCAGCATGGTCTCCTATGCATCACTGGACCAAGTGATAGAGATGATCTGAGTGGCAGAGGGTGCTTGGTTAGCCAAGACGGATATTGAGTCCGCATTCCGACTACTGCCAGTGAGGCTGGTGGAATGGGCCCTTCTCAGTTTCCAGTTCGAGGGTGGGTTTTACTTCAGCAAAGCAATGCCCATGGATTATGTGCAACCATTGAAGCATTCAGCTCATGGATGCAGTGAGTGTTTGGGTGGCAGTATAAACATGGCAGGGTAATCCATTACTTGGATGACTTCCTATTGATAGGGACTAGTCAAGTGGAGGCAGAAAAAATGTTAGCTGATTTTCAGGACATGAGCAGGTCCAAAGGCATTCTGCTGGCAGCCAGGAAAACCGAGGGCCCAGTGTGCACATTGGAATTCCTGGGGATCGAGGTGGACATGGAGGATGAATGTTTTCACCTTCCAGGGGACAAAGTCGAATGGCTCAAGGGCTACACACCCTAGTGGGGGGGAAGGTGCCACTGGTACAGGTACAGCAACTACTGGGGCACCTTAATTTCACCTGCAAGGCCATAAGACCGGTCAGGGCATTCACTAGGAGGTTGGGGAGGATCACGAGGAAAGTCAAAGTACCACATCATTGGGTGGACATCAGCAGAGGGGTTAAAGTGGATTTAATGGTTTGGGAGACATTCTTGGAATCCTATAATGGAGTGACTTTTTGGCAGGAGAAGTGGGCTCCCAACGCGGACCTCGAGCTATACACAGATGCAGCCGGGGGCCTGGGGATGGGGGCCTATTTTCAAGGGGAATGGATATCGGAGGCATGGTTGGGCCGATGGCAGGAATGGGGTTGGACAAAGGACATTATGTTCCTCGAGATCTTCCTGATATGGGTAGCCTTGGAAGTGTGGGTGGCATGGATGGCAGGTCGGCACATAGTTTTTTGGTGTGAAAACAAGGGTGTGGTTGATGATATCAATAGACAGACTGGCCAGACTGAATTGATAGGGATAATGTTGAGGGTAGGATACTGTTGGGGTTATGGCTTAACCTGTCCTTTAGGTCGAGGCACATTGAGGGGGCTCAGAACGAGGTAGCTGACTGTCTTTCTTGTTTTCAAATGGAGCGGTTCTGAGAGCTGGCACCACAAGCTGCGCTCAATCGGACCTGGGTACCGGAATGGCTGTGGGAGATTGGAGAGAGAAGGCCAGGGCTTTGTATACGGGATCATGGGCAGCAGCACCCTAAGAGCTTATGAGAGGGTGTGGGTGGCTTTCCAGTTGTTCAGAGAAGGAATGGGATGGGAGACAGGGGAACCAGCCAAGGAGGGGGAGGTAATACAATATATGGTTAAAAAATGGGATGAAGGTGTAGCGCCCACCACCATGGCAGTACAGCTGGCGGGAATCAGCTGGGTTTCCATGGATAGGGGGTGGGTAGATGTGACGAGCGGCCGGGCCATCAGAAGGATGATGGTGGGCTGGCAGAGGGGTCAAGGAAGGTGGCAGGATGGGAGACGGCCTCTGATGGGGCCTCTCCCCGCAAAGGTCTTGCAGGCAGTGGGCCAAGTCTGCTATTCTGCACATGAGGCCTGCCTATTCAGGGCCATATTTACAGTCATGAAAAAGGGGGCTTTCCAAGTTGGGGAAATGGTGGCACCCAGAAAGGAAGCAACCAAGGTGGGGTTACAAGAGCAGTGTGTGATTTGGGGGAGGGAGAAGGTAACAATTTTACTTAAGAAGTCTAAGATGGATCAGCAGGGTAAAGGTGCCACCATGGAGCTGCTGAAGGAAGGGACGGCAGACACCTGCGTAGTCCAGGCAATAGAGGCCTATGCGAGAGTCAGAGGGCAAGTGGGGGATCCTTGGTTTGTGCAGGGGGAACAGGTCCCCGGTGACAGGTTTTCAAGTGGGGGCAGTCCTAAAAAAGGCTTTAGCATTTGTAGGTGAGAACCCCAATGAGTTTGCTCCCCACTCCTCCCAGCTTGGTGCAGCTTCAAAGGCAGCTGTTTCAGGGGTTGGGGAGAAGGAGGTCAAGAGAGTAAGGAGATAGACATCAAATTCTTATAAGAGATATGTAAGGTGTTGATGGTGTCCAATTGGTGTCCCCCTTTTCTCCCCCACAGCAGGCTACAAGATGCTGGTGCGGATCTTTGGGTACTCATTTATCTACTGGGCAGAAAGATTTGCAGTGGCCACTAGGATGGGCATGCAGCTGCTACTGGGAATCGATCACATAAAAGTGAGATGGAGGGGCCTGAGGGGCATGAGGTGGCCACAGCTGCTGCCACTATTGGATGAACTGCAGGTGTGATGGACCAGCCCAGACTGTATTATCATCCATCTAGGTGGCAACAACTTGGGGGACATGCTCTGGGGATCTTTGATGAAAGACATTATAGCAGATCTCGAAAAGATAAAAATCTGGTGGCCCAGGGTGGTGATTGGGTGGTCCGAGATTATGTCCTGGAGAGTATGGAGGAGGGCAAAGAAGCCCCAAGCAGTGGAGGTGGCGAGAAAACATCTCAACAGGAAAGTGGCTAGGGCAGTGATCGAGATGGGTAGGATTCACATATGACATGCTGTTGCACTTGAATTGTTGGTGCCCTTACACTCCTTAGTCTTGACCTGTATTGTCCTGTTTCTAATGCTACCTGTTCTCTTTTGTTTACTGTAATGCCACTTACGTGTGTACCTATGCGGTAAACTGTACTACCTTTGTCTCTTGTATGCTCTTGTGTCTCTTATCTGTAATTAATTCCTGGTCGCCCCTGAAAAAGGGACTTTGTTGTCTCAGTGGTCCTACCCGGTCAACACATTTCAATAAATAAATAAATAAATACATAGGGAAATAGCATTTGACCAAGAGGCAGTGTACAGATCGAACGGCATCCATCTCATTGAGTTTGGCATGGGTTTGTTTCTGCTGCCTTTCGGGGAGATAGTAGACAGCATAAATAGGAGGGCCTGAACTGCTAACCCACAAGGGGAGCCCCATCTCCCATCACAAACTGGAGATGGGGCAGTGGAAGAATTTGGGGAGCAAGAAAACTAGGGGGAAGATAGAGGGGCGGAGGGTAGATACCATGGGCTGGGGGCAAAGGAACCCAGGCATGGGAGTAAAGGGGGGCGGGGGAAGGACATTGAGCTAGGTGGTGGATCTCAGTGTCCACAACTGGCATGGGGGAGTGGTCCGGGTAACAGTGAATGAAAAGGGGGGGCCAGATCATGGTGTCCAGGCCCTGAGAAGCATGACAAACAGGAGGAGAGCAGGACGAAGAGACACAAGAAAGAAGACAGGACTGTTACGTCCAAGGCCAAGGGGACTGTTATGTCTTAATTGTAAATATAAATTGTAAATATGTTGATGATTTGAGATGTACAAACTGGCTGTGCCTATTGATTTAATAAACAGTGCCAGTGAGCATCCAAAGTGAGATGGTTGTGGCCTGAGTTATTTCTGGCTGGGGATCTGGGGACAATGAGGTTTGCCAATAAACAGCAGGCCAATTTGTCCTGGGGCCCAGCCAGGGATATGAGAGGGGGGAGGGGAGGCGGGGGCATTGACCTCACTGCAGGGTCAAATGACAAGCAGGGAGAGCTCCCGGGCTACTGGCCAGGGGGAGGAGCTGGGGAAGGCGTTCCAGAACAAAGGTCAGTGGGGTTATTTAAGGGCAGGTAACCATAGTTTGCCCTCTTTTCTGCTGTAAAATTCCCACCTCCTCCCTAAGGGCGAACAAGAGAATGAAAAGCACAGGCTATGAGGTTTGGGGCGATGCAAGATGTGTCCTGGTAGGGGCTCCTGTGAGGCACACGGGCGCAGATGGTGGCGGGGCCAGGGAGCTAGGTTGAGTCCTGCTGGTGGGAGAGTATATTAAGGAGCAAGGGGTTAATTTAGAAGGATTTGGGGGAGCAAGGGAAAACTGGGGGGCAGATAGAGGGAGGGTAGATACCACAGGCTGGGGCAAAGGAACCCAGCTGTGGGAGTAAAGGGGGTGGGGAAAGACATAGAGCTAGGTGGTGGATCACAGTGCCCACACCTGGCGTGGGTGAGTGGTCCAGGTAACGTTGTACCCGATGGTGGTGAGTGAAAAGGGGGGGGCCTGGATCATGGTGTCCTGGCCCCTAGAAGCATGATGAACAGGAGGAGAGCAGGATGAAGAGACACAAGAAAGAAGACGGGACTATTACATCCAAGGCCAAGGGGACTGTTATGTCTTAATTGTAAATATGAATTGTAAATATGTTGATGATTTGGGATGTACAAACTGGCTGTGCCTATTGATTTAACTCTTAGGAGACTAGCATTTTCCTATTGGAAATGCATAGTAAACTGAGCACTTTCTACATCACTCTAAAGTGTTTGCTCTGAGCAACAACTGTATGTAATAAACACATGATAATTTAGTAATTAGCATGAAAGGTGCATATCATTTGAAAGATAACAAATCAAAGATCACGTGGGATTATAGAATATTCCAACCACTGCTCACTATTGGCCATAACAAGCATAAAATGGCGTTGCGTAAATGAACTGCAGTTGAAAACAATGGCGTCAGCAAACAGTTTACCAGCACATAAATGTGACAAACTATTTTACCCCATGCATAGTGAACCTCATCTGTGATCTACAGATATGTTAGCTACAAAATCATGTATGGAACACCAGACTCCCTTCAGTGACTTGTGTTCAAATTGGGCCAATCCCACACCATGAAGCATTCTATTGGCATACGCATAGGGACACGGGAAAAGATTATGGTATCTGTGTGGCACTATCCAAGTGGAATAGACCACACAAACCATACATGTTTTGTTTCAGCTTACAAGCCCAATGCACAAAAGAAATTATTTGGTCACAGCTGATCCAGTGCTCGATGTAGCATGGACCATAGTGTGTTGCACCATTGTGCAGCATCAAAAAATCAATGACCCAGATTTCCCATCACCGTATCAAAAGCATGACAAAGCATATTACCTCATGTACAATGAACCTTATCTTTGTTATACTGACCTTTGAGCTACAAATTCATGTATGGAACACCCAACTCCTATCAGCACCCTGCGTTCAAATCTAGCCAGTTCTCCACTATGGCGCATTATCATGGCATACGCACAGGGACACGGGAAAAGATTATGGTATCTGTGTGGCACTATCTGAGTGGAATAGACCACACAAACCATACATGTTTTGTTTCAGCTTACAAGCCCAATGTACAAAAAAAAAATTATTTGGTCACAGCTGATCCAGTGCTCGATGTAGCGTGGACCATAGTGTGTTGCGCCATTGCGCAGCATCAAAAAATCAATGACCCAGATTTCCCATCACCCTATCAAAAGCACAACAAAGCATACTACCTCATGTACAATGAACCTCATATTTGATATACTGACCGCTCAGCTACAAATTTATATATGAAACATCCAACTCCTATCAGCGCCCTTCGTTCAAAACTAACCAGTACCCAACCATGGTGCATTCTCACGGCATACGCACAGGGACACGGGAAAAGATTATGGTATCTGTGTGGCACTATCTGAGTGGAATAGATCACACAAACTATACTGTTTTGTTTCAGCTTACAAGTCCAATGCACAAAAAAAAAATTATTTGGTCGCAGCTCATCCAGTACTCGATGTTGCGTGGACCATAGTGTGTTGCGCCATTGCGCAGCATCAAAAAAACAATAACCCAGATTTTCCCATCACCATATCAAAAGCACGACAAAGCATATTACCTCATGTACAATGAACCTTATCTTTGATATACTGACCTTTGAGCTACAAATTCATGTATGGGACACCCAACTCCTATCGGCGCCCTGCATTCAAAACTAACCAGTACCCAACCATGGTGCATTCTCACGGCATACGCACAGGGACACGGGAAAAGATTGTGGGATCTGTGTGCCACTATCAGAGTGGAATAGACCACACAAACCATACATGTTTTGTTTCAGCTTACAAGCCCAATGCACAAAAAAAAATTATTTTGTCACATCTCATCCAGTGCTCGATGTAGCATGGACCATAGTGTGTTGCGCCATTGCGCAGCATCAAAAAACCAATGACCCAGATTTCCCATCACCCTATCAAAAGCACAACAAAGCATATTACCTCATGTACAATGAACCTCATATTTGATATACTGACCGCTCAGCTACAAATTTAAGTATGAAACACCCAACTCCTATCAGCGCCCTGCATTCAAAACTAACCAGTACCCAACCAAGGTGCATTCTCACGGCATAGGCACAGGGACACGGGAAAAGATTATGGTATCTGTGTGGCACTATCTGAGTGGAATAGACCACACAAACCATAACTGTTTTGTTTCAGCTTACAAGTCCAATGCACAGACAAAACATTATTCGGTCGCAGCTCATCCAGTACTCGATGTAGCGTGGACCACAGTGTGATGCGCCATTGAGCAGCATCAAAAAATCAATGACCCTGATTTCCTATCACCATATCAAAAGCATGACAAAGCATATTACCTCATGTACAATGAACCCTTATCTTTGATATACTGACCTTTGAGCTACAAATTCATGTATGGAACACCCATCTCCTATCAGCACCCTGCATTCAAATCTAGCCAGTTCCCCACCATGGCGCATTATCATGGCATATGCACAGGGACACGGGAAAAGATTATGGTATCTGTGTGGCACTATCTGAGTGGAATAGACCACACAACCCATACATGTTTTGTTTCAGCTTACAAGCCCAATGCACAAAAAAAAATGATTTGGTCACAGCTGATCCAGTGCTCGATGTAGCGTGGACCATAGTGTGTTGCGCCATTGCAGCTTACAAGCCCTATGCACACAAAATGGGCCCATTCCACACCATGGCACATTCTGAAGGCCTAAGCAGAGGGACACAGGAAAACATTGTGAGATGGTTGTGGCTCTATCCTTGTGGAATATACTACACAAACCACACTTTTTTTTTTTTGGCCTCCTCCTACCCCTGGTTAGCCACTCCTTTGGGTCCTCCAAAATCACCCATCTGCTCAATCTCCCTCTCTACACCAGCCACTCACCTCACATCATGGCCCCTGCCCAGGTAACCCAGCGTATCCCTTCGTCGGACAGTTCCCTCTCCTCTGAGGGGGAAGGCACTGAAGGGGGCAGCCAGCACATCTTATTTTGCCCCAAGGGTACCACTGAAGTGGTGCCAGTCATAGAGTCCTGACTGCAGTGGGGAACCAGGAGGACCATCATCCATTTAATCAGGCAGTTTCCTGGTTTTTCCCCGGGGAGTGGCATACCACTGACCTCATGGCGTTCATGGATGTCCACCACTTTCCCAGCAATTTCATCTCAGGTGTCCATGTTACACTCCTGGTCTCCACCAGGGTCCATCAGGCACTGAGATGCAGCCCCCCCCCCAGAGAAGGCGTGCCATCTTGGGACACTTCTTTCCTTCTTCCCCTGCTGGCCCTCCAGCTGCCTGAGTCCATTTCTGAACCCGGGTCGCCAGCGTCGCAAGCGGAAATCCAACCACTGTGCCGATGCACCAGCTAATCACACATGTTTTTGAAGCATGTTACATGCCCTATGCACCCCCAAAATTAATCTGGTCACAGCCCCTCCACACCTTGATTTAGTGTGGAACCCAATGTGTTGCATCATTGTAAAGCAACACAAAAGAAAGGATCCAGATTTCTCATCATCTTATTAAAAATATGACAAAGCATCAACTTATGCCCCCTCATAAAATAATCGCTCCCATGGGGTACTGCCCCCCGACTTGTATCCTACAGGTGGTGAAGACTGATAAAGGGAAGTTCTGCAGAATCCTGAAATTTTAGACATTTTAAGCTTCATGATCAACCATATGAGAGGGCAGTGTACTAAAAACAAAACAAAAATAGAAATCTAGGTATGCTCATGTTTGAATCCCACCACAGCCTCTTTCACTGTAAATGTGCTACCAGGTAACCCAAAGTAGCCCTTCATTGAGTGGGCCCCTACCCTGTGGGAGGCTACCAGGGGAGGAGAATTGACCCAAAGAGCTTCCTGTGTATCCTTTGCATGGCAGGGGTCAGAACGGACTTGTCTGGGGCTTCCAGCTTATGGAGGGACAAACAGCCATCCTTCGGTTGTCCAGTGGGTGTTTTACCATTTTCTTGACAGGCCACATGATGTCAAGGCACAAGCCAATGTCTGTCACGCTCCCTCCTGCAGTGAGGGCTGACATGTTGTCATGCTTCTGGCCTCCACCAGAGGCCAGCAAATGCTGAGCCATGAATCCACCCTCCTTCCCAGGAGAAGGTGAGTGGTCGTTGGATACTCAAGCCTTCACCCATCAGCTGGCCCTCCAACACCCAAGTCTGTTCTCTAACCCTGGTCAGCAGTGTCACAGGCAGAAATCCAATTCAGGCAGTTAAATTATAGATAGGAAAAAACAAAAAGGAAAAAGGTAGTCCACGTTAGCTGTGATGGTTCAGATTAATTCACATCTGAGTTCTAACAAGCAAAGAAACCAAATCATTTGTAACTTGTGCATGTGGGGTGTGGGTGTTGAAGAAAGGGGATCATAGTGCTGCCACTACTGCCATAACCTTGACGGATGTGATCTGCATTGTTGCTACTGCCATCACACTGAAGGGGTGGGAGCTGTAGTGCTTCTGCCATCACCACTGGTGGATGGGGAATGTAGTACTGCTGCCGTCCCACCTGAGGGATGGGGGCCATAGTGCTGATTCTGCCATCACACATGAGGAATGGTGAAAGTAGTACTGCTGCCATCATACCTACGGGATAGGGGCCACAGTGCTGCCTCTTCTGTCACACCTGAGGGAGCGAGGTCGTAGTTGCTAATCACTCTCACTCAACTTGTCCAGAAACCAACCAGATGGTTGGCAAATGGATCCTACAGCTCCCTCCTGGACTGGATCCTGTCTAACCGACCTGAAAAGATCTCCTCTGTGGGAACCCTACCTGACTCCATCTCTGACCATTCCCCAGTCTACTGTGTGTGGAGAATACCATCCTCAAAAGTTCCTCATAAAATCATCCACATAAGGAACTATGCTAAGTTTCTACCTGAAGAGTTCAGGGAGGATCTAAGGCTAACTGACTGGTCAGGGATGCTGGGAGCATCTGATCCCTCTATTGCAGCCACTCACTTTCTCTCTACTTTTGGGGCTTTACAGAACAAGCACCCTCCCATGGTTACAAGGAGGGTCAGGGGGTCCATCACACCATGGTTGCATGGTAGTCTCCTAGCCCTCATGAGGGCCAGAGACAAGTGTTGGGCCCACTACAAAAGCTCCCTCGATCAGACAATTTTCCAATGATACCGAAATCTCAGAAATAAGTGCAAAAAGGCAATCAGGGCTGCCAAAAGTGACTTCTGCAAGTCTGACCTACTCAGCTCAGCCAATGATCCCAGATGGTTCTGAAGAAACATCTAAAACACTTGTCAGTGGTCCCTCCAGTGCAGGGGTATTTGACATGGTTATTGGTGGTGTCTCCTGTAACAATTCCCACACAATTGCCAATGCACTAAATTCTCACTTTACTGACCTGTCGGCCTACTCAACTCACTTCCCACCTGAAGAGAACTCTACTGGTCCTCCTCCCACTCCAGGGCCGCTGGCTTCCTCCTGCCCCAACCGCTCTTCTGTCTCAGGGCTGTTTCAGCCACTGATTCACTTAACCTTCTCTCTGGTCTCTCCCAGTACTCAAGCCCTGGGCCTGACAATCTGGAGCCAAAGCTTCTAAAGCTATGCGCCCACTACATTGCCTCCCCTGTAGCCCACATCTTTAACCTATCACTTGCGACGGGGGTCATTCCTGACACTTGGAAGGTGGCCAGGATTGTCCCTGTACTGAAGCAGGGCAATCCCAAGGTCCTGGACAATTATCATCCGATCGCCATTCTATCCTCCCTCAGTAAGCTTCTGGAAAAAGTTGTGGCTGAGCAACTCTCTGATTACATCCTGGCTCAAGAACTGCTATCCCCGGCCCAGCATGGTTTTCAGAAGGGGTATAGTATGACCACAGCCCTGGTGTCAGTCTCCTCCAGTATCAGAGGCACCATGGACCAAGGTAAACTCTCTGGAGCTATATTTATTGACTTGTCCAAAGCTTTCTACCTCGTCGATCATGTGTTACTCTGCACTCAGCTGCGGTCCCTAGGTCTGTCCCACTCTACTATGAAGTGGTTCACTGACTATCTACATGGTAGAATGCAAAGGACCAGATTCAATAAAGTCCTCTGATCCCCTACCGGTGACCTCAGGCGTCCCCCAAGGGCTTTGTCCTGGGGCCTCTCCTCTTCTCCCTCTTTGTCAACCATTTACCAGCAGCAGTTACCAACTGCAGTGCCACTCTTTATGCAGATGACCTGCTCATTCTGGCCCACTCCCGGGACATTGCGATGCTAAATCAGCATCTATCTGAGGACTTCAGCAACATCCGGGCTTAGATAACCAAAAATAAACTGGTTCTCAACCTGAAGAAAACACAGACTATGCTATTTGGTTCAGCACCCAAAATCAAAGCCGTGCCAGCACCACTGGGTATCATAAGCCAAGACAGTACCTTCCTCCCAACTGTGAACTCTGTCAGATACCTTGGGGTAATGCTTGACCCTCAACTTGACATGGGGAGTCACATTCTAAATGTCTGTAGAGCGGTGAACTGCAAACTGGGCCTGGCCTATAGAGCCAAATACAACCTCACACCTGTGGCTCTTCTGACTCTTGCGAGAGGTGTTCTACTCCCCTCCCTTACCTATGGCCTGCACCTATTTGCTAGTTCTGCCAAATCCCACCTTACCCGGTGGTTCACGAGTTATAACAACATCTGCCGTTTTGCCCTGGCCGCCCCCTCTTACCCACCATTGTAAGCTTTATAACAATCTCAGCTGGCTCTCTCCATCGAGCTACCTGGAATTTGGGCTGGGATGTCTCATGGGCAAAGTGATTAGAACTGGCACCCCACCAGGGTTGGCACTGCTACTATGCCTGTGGACCACTCCTCCTACTCACTCAGATCCCAGGTCCCAGGGTTGCTTAGAGTTCCCCCCACCTGCACCCTCATGGGGGACAGGGACTTCACTGCAAGTGCACCTAGATTCTGGAACTCCTTTCCAGAGCAAGTTCAGTTGGCCCCCTCCCACCAGAGTTTCCACAGACACCTGTGGGGTTTCCTGAAGCTGGCCTCTGCGTGTGTCTGTCCCAACCCCCCCCCCAGAGCCAAGTCCTCCCTCAGCTTGGCCTCTGTGCTTCGCTATAGACACATGACGACTCAATCTTCACTTGGCACTTGTTAATTTGTCACACTAGGCACTTGACTAAGTTATAATTTGCTGAATTTGCATAATAACCATTGACTCTGTTATTACTTTCTCACAGGTAAAAATTGGATGTAATTAATTGCTCTACCACTGTGACACCACAGCCACTGAACGTGTACGCATGCAATGCAGCAATTAAAACCTTCGCAAAGCTGCTAATTTTCCACTTACAACCATCGTAATCAACTGTGGATGTGGGTGGTTAAAAAAAAATTCTACATTCAGGTTCAAATCCCTCCACAGCCGCTGAAACCATTTTATTGCAATGCAGCAACTAAAACCTTCACAAACCTGCCAATGTACCAATTCTAACAATCATGGTTAATCATAGATGTGGGCAGTTCCAAAAAAAAAAGTATTACATATATTCAGGTTCTAATCCCATCACAGCCACTGAACGTGTATGCATGCAATGCAGCAATTAAAACCTTCACAAAGCTACTAATTTTCCAATTTCAACCATCATAATCAACTGTGGATGTGGGTGGTTAAAAAAAAAAATTCCTAAATTCAGGTTTGAATCCCTCCACAGCTGCTGAAACTATATTTATTGCAATGCAGCAACTAAAACCTTCACAAACCTGCCAATGTACCAATTCTAACCATCATGGTCAATCATAGATGTGGGCAGTTCAAAAAAAAAATAAGTAATGCATATATTCAGGTTCTAATCCCACCACAGCCACTGAATGTGTGCGCATGCAATGCAGCAATTCAAACCTTCACAAAGCTGCTAATTTTCCACTTACAACCATCATAATCAACTGTGGATGTGGGTGGTTAAAAACCAAAAATCCTAAATTCAGGTTCGAACCCTCCACAGCTGCTGAAACTATATTTATTGCAATGCAGCAACTAAAACCTTCACAAACCTGCCAATGTACCAATTCTAACCATCAAAAAACAATAATAATGGATATATTCAGGTTCTAATCCCACCACAGCCACTGAATGTGTACGCATGCAAAGCAGCAATTCAAACCTTCACAAAACTGCTAATTTTCCAATTTCAACCAATGTGATCAACTGTGGATGTGGGTGGTTAAAAAAAAATTAAAAAGGTTCCTAAATTCAGGTTTGAAGCTATAATTTTTCAATCTACGTCTGGCGGACTGAGGTCACACAATAGCAACACCTCTCTCTTGTTTGCCATCTTTTGGATTGCTTCCACTAGCCCTTATCCAACAACCCCCACTCCTCAGGTTTGAGGTCTGTAGATCACTCCAGTGCAAATAGCATTGTCGTCTGCACCACAGTTCAGCCACACTCAATCCCGCCCACAAACTCTTGGCTATCAGAAAAATTCTAAGACTCACCTCATCACATGCTCAGACACATGCAGTCTCACACACACACACACACACACACACACACACACACACACACACGCAGACACAGTCACACGCAGTCACACATGCAGACACAGTCACACGTAGTCACAGACACAGACACACGCAGTCACACACAGACACACACACACGTAGTCACAGACACACGCAGTCACACACAGACACACACACACGCAGTCACACACACAGACACATGCAGTTACACACACAGACACGCAGTCACACACACAGACACACAGTCACACACACACAGACACACACACACAAAACACATGCAGTCACACACACACACAAACAGATGCAGTCACACACACACACAAACAGACACAGTCACACACCCACACAAACAAACAGACGCAGTCACACACACACACACAAACAGACACAGACACACACACACAAACAGACGCAGTCACACACACACACACACACACACACACACACACAAACACACAGTCACACACACACACACACTAACAGGCTATGCTGAGTCATTACAATAAACATCCCCCCTCCCCTCACAAAAGATACAGAGAGGCTCTTACCTGGGTACCAGGGATCCACATGTACGATTGACTGGATGACATTTGACAGACCTGTAAAATAAAATTTAGTAAAAGGGTCACAAAGAATCTGTAGTTCTTAGAGAGTAAACATGAAGTATAAATTGGGTTAGACATAAAGTAATACTTATCTGATGGGAAAGGAGTAAGCATCCCATGGGACTTGCAAAAGTAAAGATGAAAATATGAAAAAATAGAATATTGAGTTCTGAGACCCCCCCCACCACAGCACACTAAATATGCTCCATCGCACAGCTGGAACCACCATCCCCCACTACCCTTGTAGCAGACTGGCAGATGCTGATAACCTGTCAACGACAGATACCTCCACTTTCCATCCCCCCAAAATACTAACTGTGATACCTCATGCAGAACTCGTGTTCTCCCACTTTGGAACAGCAAGAGCACCCGACACACACTAGCAATCCCAGCAAAATACTTGTGCTCATCCACATCACAATGCAGTAGGTCCCAAACCACTCAGTATTAGACCTCCACCAGAACAGACAGTCACCATCTGGCTACTCCTAAGCAGCAGAGCGACTACCACTCCCCCCAACATACAACTGATAGACCCCCTTCCCACACCAAACTACCTGTACTCCCTCACACCACACAGCAGGAACCCCCATCCCACACTACCCCTTTACAGCAAACTTTCCCAAAACAGACTGACAGATACCGGCAACTCATCTACAGCAGAGGCCCCCCCCCCAAAATATTTGCCAGAGCTGCAACCAGCAGACTACCTGTGCCCCCAGCTTGGCACAGCAAGAACCATTGACCGACACTAGCCTTCTGCAATAGACTTCCCTATAACAGTCTTGAGTAGACTGGCAACCACCCTGCAGCAGATGCACCTCCCTACCACCCCTACATACCACTAGTGCCCCATCACAGAAAGAACCACCAACCTACACTATCACTTTACAACAGTTCTCCCTAGACCAGACATTCAGAGACCAACTACAGTAGCATCCTGCAGTCCACAGCCATATTACTTGTTCCCCATACCCACAGTCATCAGACTACATGAGCCTACCAACACTGCAAAGCAGTAACTCCTAAACCACTTTGCATTTTGACCACACAAGAACAGACTGGCAGAGACTAACAATCCCATTTCAACAGAGGCCAAACATAACAGACCACCTGTTACCTCTCCAAACTGGGCAGAGAACCTGTACCCCACCTTGTCTCAACAAGAACGCCCATCCAAAACTACTGCTTGCAGCATACCACCCCAAAACTTACTATCACATTTTTCTTATACCATTTGTTGCCATCTATTCTTCAGACTACAAGAGCATGACAGCTTTGCAGTCCCTGAGAACCATACCACTATCCCCCCCACCACACACACACACACACACACACACACACACTCACACTCTTCATGCATGAATGCACAGCAATGCTTCAGAAACCCTGGTCTTCAGAAGTACAGCATTTCAATTTACAGGAGTGCACCATTTGTTTTGATGTTATACAGTATGTATTATTGTATACACACACACACACACACACACACACACACACACACACAGTACCTAATGTCTGCTTTTACTCCTTGCAAAACAGAGATGGGAAGAAATAAGTCAGACATACTCTCTGGTTTATTTTATTGTTAGGGATTATAATAAGCTTTCTTCAGTTTTTGTAGAGTGTACTGTATGTACACTTCTTGCACAGTAACCAGAGACTGACTCCTGAACAACAAGTACATTGCAGTATTGCACACTACCATATTCACCCAGTAAAACAGATGCAAAAGCTGCAGGCTATATGGGGAAGTAGCTGAGCTGCTTATTGTTACAAGCAGTCATTGTGAATCCTATCTAGTACAATCATTTTCAGACAGCAAAGGAAGTACATGCACACAAGAGGGGGTTAAAAAGGTACTCAGTGACAAGCTAGACTATCAGGCACTTCACTTGGCACTTTGTGTATATGTGTGTGTGTGTGTGTGTGTGTCGCAAAAGAAAGGTGTTTTTTTTTTTTTGTTGCCGTTATCTCCACAGCACCTTCAAAGGGCAGACGTGACATGCTGCTGTAGATGAGTGAACAAGATTCACTCAGGCTGACAATCTTACTTCCCAGTAACTGCTAGGGCTTAGAGTTATGGCAGATGAAATGAAAACATAAGTCTCACTGGTCTCTGATCTGACATGGCACTCTGGCAGTACTGCCATCCTCAAGACATTCCATAAAATTTTCTGACTTTCTGCTCGTGGTCAACTTTACATTTTGCAGCATTGCTGAGACAAGGTATTCAGCTGAGCTATGTATTGCCAGAGTGTCGATGGTTTCAGATCAGAGACGGCTTGCAGACATGCACTACATGTAAAATACTCCCCCAGAGCAAGTTACAAATGGTGAAAGAAAAACAACTAATGGAGATAGCAGCAGCCGGCACGGAACGTCTTGCAGTGCAGAAATAAATGGGCATGCTGACATAAAGCCTCACTCATACAATCCCGGTTTGTCTATTAGTTCACAAAAAGTAAAAACTCCTCCATAATTCCTTTTACAGGTGGAGGCATGGATTCGGGAAAAAGGATGAAACATACCTGCTCTGCAACTTTCTTCAGCAGCTCCACATAGTGTAGGCGAGCATGAATGCAGTCAGAATTACTGTAGTCTGCCCTCTGAAACATTCGGATAAAAAACTGAAAGCAAACATGTTAGAAAATAAAGTTTTAAAATGTGAAAAAAATCTCTACACACATGGCAAAGAGCTCAAAATGACTGCCATGAGTGTCCTTCTTCTCAAAATGGATGCCAAACATTTTCATTGGATAAGTTGCTTGCAGTGGGCAGGGAAAACTCAGTGATGAACGGGGCGACGTATAAATACGCTGGTAGACTTAAAGGGACAGTAACAGCAAACGTATATATACGTTTGCAGGCTCCAAAGGGTTAATAAGCAATGCCAGTGAGCATTCAAAGTGAAACGGTTGTGGCCTGAATTATTTCTGGCTGGGGATCTGGGGACAAGTAGTTCCTCTTCTGATGTTTCTCCAATTTTCTCCTCTGTAGAAATTCGATACTAGTTAGGCTGATCATGCATTACTGGAGCCGCTGATATTTTTCTAACCACCCTTTCCTCTGATGCATCCTCCTTTATATCCATGTCTCCAAATTCTTCTACTGGGCCTTATTGAATTAAGTATTCGATCCCCTGTGTCTCCTCAGAAACACATCCTCCTTCTTCCACCAGTTGACTGACACTGGACGCCTCCATCCTCCAAACAGAGAGTTGCACCCCCTGCAGGAAGAGTAGAGGATTTTTTTTTATTTAGAACAAATCAAAAAATAATACAACATGTTATGATCATGCTAAAATCATATACAAACCAAAAAGGAAATCAGAAAACAAAATGGAAAACAAAAAACATCAGTAATTAAGAAGCTAAAATACATAAAAAAAGGATTCATAAATTAATCAGATCATAAACCTTAAAGAGGTTGCCCTATTAAAGGGTAGTTCAAGTTGACATTGACCCCCCTGGGATTAGCAAGGGGACAGGTGGGGGGTGGGGTAAGAGGCCAGCTGGCAAAAAGGAAGGAGGAAGGGGCAGGGAGGATGACATCATGGGGAGGGGGAATGAGGTCCTAGAAAGGGGTAGGAGTAGGTCTGATGGGCAGGTTAGGTGGTTGGCTGGGGGGATCCTGGGGAGGGGTAACATAGAGGTAGAAAAGGAGCCACCGGGAGGAAAAAATTCCTCTCTCTGTCTCTCTCTCTCTCTCTCTCCTGCAGCTGTTAAGATATAAATTTCTGTACAGATGACTGCAGTGAGCTAGACTCTCAACTGGACTAGCTAAGGCAGGTTGGCTTGGTTTGGGTCTTTCTAGAATGTGACTGAACATGGTATCTGAGTTGCTGTTGAGCTGTTGAGTTTTTTGTTCTTGACAGTAAGTATGTGTTATTCCATTCTATAGTGATACAGTGTCCTATATTTATAAAGTGCATGCCTCTGGTAGCTAGATAAATGGTGAGTGATGTTGGCTACATGGTGGTATCTGCCAAGGGCCTGAGCAGGTAAGGGAGCATGGCAAGGTTTATTTTGAGCAGTGCTGTTAATCAGTAGCTCAGGCAAAGCTTTCATTGAGAGAGGGGTGACAAAGAGAGCAAGAGCTGCTCACTTGGAGGAGGCCAGTGCACACCAGGTCCACCACAGAGTCATAGGAGGAATGGAGATCTGCTGGGGAGACAGGACTGTTATGTGGCTCCTCACAGCCTGGTGTGTTTTTTCTTTGTTATGGATGGCTTTTCCCATGTCCTGAGAAGCATTTTGTGCCTGTCCAGGGTGAACAGTGGAGATAAAACAATGTGTCACATGGCAGCTTCGGGCCACGTGTATGGAGGGCTCTGGATCTACTGGTGGGGATTCTTCAGAATGGGAGGTGGACCAGTGCAGCAGCCGGTGATGAGAACACCAGGACACATGCTGAAATAGAGAACAAATTTCAAAAGGAAACATTCAAAAACCAAGAACACTATTTCCAGTATTTCCTAAACTGTATGATGGAGTAATTTTCTTGATCAAAAGATATGTTCTTTTGAGGCTGTGAACCACTGGTATCAAGATCTGTATAACTGTGTATTCTTGCTGTTGAAGCACCAAGACACACCTGGCTTGCCATAAATAATATCTACATAAGGAAAAATAAATTTAGAGTACTAGGGTGGAATTTGAGAAGAGAGGGAGGAAAAAGACCCACTACCAAAATTCCATATGCAATACAAGAAAACTATTTGTCTCACCAAGTCTGAAAGACTGAAGCCCAGAATTGCTGTGAAAAAGGGTAAAGTAAATAAAAATGTTCCATTCTTTCTAGTTCTCCAGGGCAAATGGAGCATGGGCACATACATTCTTCAACTGCTTTTTGTTTGTGCGTATTCCTAATGCCTAATCTAACATGAAATGAGAGCTATGTAACATCCCAAACTTTTAAAGGAAGTCTTTTTTCTGTAAGTTGTAAAAAAAGTGATAGATAATTGTGAGTCATGGTGAGCTAATATCTGAGGTATTTCATAAAATTGAGCTGGAAGAATTGTAGAATAAAAGTTACATCTTGTATTTGAAGTCAAGCACTGTGGGGTCACCTGCCATTGTTTTAGCTTAACACAGGCAGAAAGTAAATAAGGAGGGAGTTGGAATTGTTTTAAATTTCTCAGAAGAGAAAGTGGAGAAGTGGTCTATAAGGTACAGAAATTTTTAAGCCACATGGCAGTATAAGTATACCAAAATGGTGGGGAACTTAAAAGTATGGGGTGAAAATTTTTATAGAAAAATATATTATAAAAGAATAACCTAGGATGAACCAGACACACCCTGTCTTGGCTATATTCATGGTAAGTGTGTAATCTTTTGATTGGATTTAACCTACTGCCCCAGAAACCTTGAACTCTAAGTTCATTACTTTAGTTTCTAGAGATTGGGCAGTGGAAATATATGTGCAATGTGCAAAAAAATAGGTATAATTAATGTATATAATAAAGAAATCCTTTTTCTTTTGGAAACAATTTTGTTTCTCCAATAGAGGATAGTACGTTCTGCAGTCTGAAGTTCTGATTGTCAGTTAAGGGAGGCACTGTCAAAGATACAAAATTGTATACCCAAAATCTTTAATGAAGTGGTGGACACATTAATGTTAGCCATATATGTCATATCAGGAGTCTCAGTAAGGGGGAGCAGTTGCATACCCAAACTTCTGTCATAGTTCAAACTACATCCTAATACCATTTCAAGCTGGGAAAGGGTATTAACTAATATAGATTCTTCTATGGCAGTAATGATGTGAATGCATGTATCATCTGCATAAGCACAGATATTAGGAGCTGGGCTATTGTCTGGTAGAGATAAGTGAGGTATTCCTGGGTGACACGTAATGTTCCAAGAAGAGGATCAATTTGAAAAGCATATAGAAGAGAGCTTAAGGAACAGCCTTGTCATACACAATTTTTACCATGAAAGGTAATACCAGGGGATCCATTAATATATGAAGTAATAAGGGCAGAAGTATATAATAATTAAATTAACTGTGCAAATGTACTAGGTACATATTTTATAAGGACTTGAAAAAGATATGTATGATCCACCCGGTCAAAAGCTTTCTCCTGGTCTAAAGATAGAATCAGACCAGGAGGACTAGAAAAGGGATGTGAAGTTAGATATCTCAGAAAAATTAGATTATTAAAAATGGACCTGTGAGGGACTGCACAAGATTGTAGAGGGTTGATTACTGTTTCTGCCAATACAGCCTGGCTACAAGTACAGAGGCCAAAATGCTGTAGTCCACATTTAGAAGATTGATAGGCCTCCAGTTTCTCACTTCTCTCTTGTCTCCTTTTTTAAATAATAGAATCAAAAGAGCCTGAGACATGACACCTGGTAATGTGTCTGAGGTGAAGATAAAGTTAAAAACCTCTGCCAAGATGGGACCAAAAATGGGCTAATTTTTGATAAAATTCTACTGGCAGGCCATCCAAACCTGGTGAGAATTTTTTTTTTTTCAAAGTCATTAGAAATTCATTCAGGGTGACTGGAGAGATTATCGAGGTGAGTGTTTCAGGGTCTATTTGTGGTTTGGAAAATTTTGTGGACAGTTGATAAATAAAGCAAATAACATAACTGGATGCATTACAATGGCTTCATTACAAGGAATAGAGACTGTATTATACACTTGTACAAATCTTATGTCAGGCCGCACCTTGATTACTGTTCACTTTTTTGGAATCTCTACTTGAGAAGGGACGTGAACAGACTAGAGAGGATTCAGAGAAGGGTCACGAAAATAATAGATGGAATGAATGACAAATGCTATGACCAAAGATTACTTGATTTAAATATGTATCCCTTGGAGTTGAGAAGAGTAAATGGTGATTTGTTACTTATGTACAAAATTCATAAAGACATCCCATTAATGTCTGATATGGATATGACAATTAACAGCAGAAGATGCAATTTGAGAAGTCATATATATCAGCTCTCACTTCCTTATCCCAAAAGATACAATAGAAGTTTCTTTTACACACAAATGATCATTCCATTATGGAATTCATTACCAATTCATATTGTAAATGCTCAAAACCATGAATTCTTTAAAAGGAATTTAGGCTCTTATTTACTGAGTAAATGGTGATAAATATCAGCTTGCTGGAGATGTACTAACATGGGTTAAAACCTTCTGTACATCTATCCATATCCAAGTATGAATCCAAGTATGTCCAAATCTTGGAGATATGATGCATCCCAAACTGAAGTAGAATGGGTGCCAAATATGTCCTGTAAGTTTGAGAAATATGTAGAATTTAATTGGGACCAAGTAATATTGGTAACCGGATCTAAAACTTGGTCCAGAGTCGAATGACTCACCCTGTTTTGACAACTTTTATATTTGTCAATTGAGGATTTAGATCCCTGGATACCAAATTGTGGTTCTAACCTGAGGGTTTTATCTCTGTCATATTGAAACTTGGACATTTCTGTTTTTAACAAATTAATTTCAGTACTTAGGTCTATATTATGTTCATATGCCCTAGAAATGATAGAAAAAAGTTGTCCTCTAAGTGAAAGATAATGAAGATATGTAGTGTTAAACTTCTGTTTTGCCTGATGATTAAAAACGGATTTTAAATTCAACTTGGAATCAACCCACCAGTCAATTATTGAATCATAGGCCTCTAAAACAGAATACCTGGTTGACAAAAGTGGCAGAAATTGTTCTTCTAACTCTGGGTGTGATAACAGGGAAATGTCAAGTTTCCATCTGGAGTTATGCTGAGGAGAGGGGGAGGAATGACTTAAAGAACAAAAACTAGATAAAGAGATGGCCAAATGATCCAAGGTTTCACAGTGGATAGTATGGGCTTGTAATACTCTTAAGCTTTTAGAAAGGAAGAAATAATCATTACATGTAACAAGAGTGCTTTCGTAAAGGTTTTTGCTCTGTTTGGATGAACTGCTTAATAACCATCAAATAATTCAGCAGTCGACAATATAGAATTTAAGCAATTAGTGTCCCCATATAGTTTCCTAGTAGTACCTTCTCTGTCTGTTATCGTCAGTGCAAAATTAAAGACCCCCCAAATTATATTTCTATTGCTATGCAGATAGGATTGTATTTGTTTAAATAGTTCAGACCTAAGTGCGATGTTTTGAGGAGCATAGACATTCAATAAATGAAAGCATATTATCAAAATAAACATCTAATAATAAGGCCCTGCCTGAGCTAATGTGTACAACTCTATGAGCTGACCACTGAAAACCTCTAAAGAGTATGCCAACCTCATCACATAAGTCAGGTCCTTGAGACCAGTAGGAGGTGCCTAATGTCCATGTCCTTCTAGCTTATGAGACTTCATGGGATGTTTTTAATTTTGTACCTTGAAGCAAGATGATGTTATTCGGCAAGTCCCTTAAGATCTGAAGATTAGTCAAGTGCTTTCTGTATGATTTGATATTGGGCCTGTTGGATAAGCTAGGAGAAATGGGTTTGGAAAACCAGATGATCAGATGGATAGGCAATTGGCTCCAGGACCGGACCCAGAGGGTCGTAGTTGGTGGGATAGTCTCATCCCCAAGGAGGGTCATTAGTGGGGTCCCACAGGGATCAGTCCTTGGGCCCCTTCTGTTCAATGCCTATGTATCTGACATAAGGACAGGAATCAGGAGTGAGATGAGTCTCTTTGCAGATGACTCGAAACTGGGGGCAGTGGTGGATGGGGAGGAGGGGAGGGTGGCCCTGCAGGGGGACCTGGAGGCTCTGGAAAGATGGTCTAGAAAGTGGAAGCTGAGGTTCAATGCAGGAAATGCAAGGTACTCCACCTGGGGCCAGAACCAGGCTGCGTACACCCTGGGGAATTACTACAAGTCTCAATGGCTGAGAGGGACCTGGGGTGGTGGTGGATGTCAAGATGAACAACTCTGAGACTTGTAGGAGGGCAGCAGCCAAGGCCAACAGGATGCTGGGATGCATCACTAGGGGGATCACCTCCAGAAGGAGGGAAGTGATACTCCCTCTGTATAACTGCTTGGTGAGGCTGCACCTGGAGTACTACGTGCAGTTTTGGAGGCCACACTTAAAGAGGGACATTAACCTCCTGGAGAGGGTCCAGAGGAGGGCAACCAAAATGATTTGGGGCTTGGGGGACAGGACCTATGAGGAGAGGCTCGAAGAGCTAAATATGTACACATTGAAAGAGAGAAGGGACAGGGGGGACATGATAGAGGTCTTTAGGTACATGAAGAGGGTAAATAGGGGAGGAACAGTCAGGGTGCTTTGAAGGAAGGAGGAAGGGGCCACTAGAGGGCATGGGTGGAAGCTGGAGGGGTGAAGATTCAGGGGAGAAAGGAGGAGGTGCTACTTCACTGAGAGGGTGGTGGAGCCATGGAATGCACTACCTAGGGGGCTGGTGGAGGCAGAGACAGTGGAGGAGTTCAAGAGGGGGTGGGACAGGTACAGGGGAAGGGTTCAGGAAGCAAAATCCAATGCAGCAAGAATATCCGGAACTGGGAAGGGAGAAGCCAGAGAAGGCGAGGGGGACAGCAAGGTCAGCACCCAGGGTGGGGGCTGACCAAGCGAGCAGACACGAAAGACCGTTAGGCCTATTCTGCTGGCATTTTAGTATGTTAGTAAGCATGTAATGTTAAAGGGCAAATGCGCTGATTACACCTCATAACTTATAAGAAAAAAAAGGAATAGACAGCCCATCTAAGTTTCACGACACTTTCCTATGACTCTTACCTTTTTTGCTTTTTAATGGTGTCAGCCTGAGAATATGAAGAAAGGTCAACTTTTGAGCAAATGGATGAGGAGTCAGATTCCTCTCCCTCATCCTCAGTGTTTCCTCATTGTCTCTTCTTAGCCAAAGCCTGATATTTGTTTCTGGTAACTACAGAATTCTTTTTGAGAGTTTTTTTCAGCTTTCCTTTTACCTTTAACCTTCTTAAAATCAACATCCATAGTTTGTACTGGCCCAGCGGGCGGGGGGGAGTGGGTATGTTGGGGTGCACCACCAGCCTCAAGAGTGACTTGGGGGGAGACATCTGAGCAGAAGAAGCAAGAAATACTGCATCATCTGTACTCACAGTCTGGGGGTTCTCCTCAGCAGGGCAGGTAGGCTGTAGATCGAGGGACACATTTCCACTGTTAGAAGGTACAGGCAGAGAAACTTGTGCCTTTGGCCATCTCTCCTCTATAATACAAACCAGGTCTTGCTGGTCTCGGTCTAGCCTGTTATGGCCAGCCCAAGGGCAAGATTTATAAGAATGTCCTTCTTCATCACAAAGGTTACATTTGAATTGGTTCAGGCAGCTCAAACTCACATAACCCTATTCTAAGCATAGATTACTCATAGGCTTTTTGCAAACAGAACTAAGGTGTGTACAAGCTCCACATTTGTGGCAGGTTTTGAGTTGGCCTGGATAAAAGCACAGGCCTCTGTCCCTGCCTATGTAAAACCACCTGGTAAGTGCAGTATTCCTAAGTCAGTTTGTATTAATTGCACCTTAGCCTCCCCGCTAACAGTCCACACAAGATTATCATCCAAAATTGGGGAAGGTCTTTCTAATATAGTACATTTTTGTTGTAACTAATATTGCACATCAGCAATATTAACACCCTCATTCTGAAACAACAAAGTTATTGACATAATAGTCAGCTTGGTTAAAGGGATGGGTAAAAAAAGATTTCCATAAGGGGGTATTTTGGACTTGAGGGTACTTTGACCAAAACTCCAAAGTGTAACTGGTTTTAAAACTGATATCATAAGTGACTTCCCCCTTGACATATATAAATGCAAACAATTTCCCAGCATTGATACCCATAGAAGCCTTTAAGATCTAATGCAAAACTGTTTTTCTATCAGGTGCATTAGCAGAATCCTCATTGTACTTCAGCCTGACAGCATTTCTGCACTGTGCAGGTTACCCCAGATTTTTTTTTTAAATCAGACATTTTAAATTGTTTTTTCTTCTCACGTTATGGAGCAGAAAGATCCAGTGCCAGTTCATCTTCTTGTGCCAGGACAGAGCTGTCAGAGTGAGGCTCCTGTGCTGCAGCACCCATATACAGGGGCAATTCCATGGTAACTGGAGTATTTGGTATCAGATTATCAGGTAGAATATTGCTGGCCAGCAAATTGGTATTTTGAATGCCCAAGTTCAAAACAGTATATGAAGTAGAAGCAGGCAATTTTGTCTCCATAGTAAATGCAGAAGTAGATGAGGAAGGGACAGCTGCACTACCATGAATGATGTCTGCAGCCTGCCCAAGGCTGGGAGAAGACCGAGTTTGCTTGAAAGGGTCCTTTTGCCAGCATGCAGCCAGCAAAGCAACATCAGGAGACCAAGGAGGATCCTCCACACAGCTGGAAGTAGTGTACCCTTTCCATAAAGGCAGTGCATAGCAAGAGTCCAACAGGGCTGGAGCAACATGTTCAGATATGTTTGTGGAAGGTGTAGGATTAGCCAGAGAAAGCTGTGATGGAATAGAAAGTGCAAATTCAATAGAGTCAGGGACAGAAAATACCCTTGTGGTTGAGACCTGTCCAACATCTTCTTGCAGTAAGTCAATGAGGAATTGTTTAAGATTTTATAGTGTTTCAATGCAGTTGCTCTTGAAAAAGATTAGAAGATATCTTGGATCTGGAAAGGGTGCCTTGTCCTGTAGATGAGAATCTGCATCCATAATTAAGTCCTGGTCAGCAACATTGTCAGGTATATCCATAAATTCAGAATCAGAGACAGATAAAGCAGTAGCTGTTGCAGCAGATTGAAGCATACCATTGCAAATAGACTGATAAGTCCCAGCATATATAGAAACAGAAAGACCCACAGCAATTCCAGCAGCATCTCCTCCCAATGCAACTCCACCAACCTCTTAGTCATCCACCATGTTGGAATAGCAGACAAGGGGTCCCCTACTGTCAAGAGTAGGAGAATGTTTTATTATATCTTCAAAATCAAATTTATATAAACATGTTTAATTCACATCAAATTAAATATACAAATTAAAAATAAGAGAAAAAATAAGTAAGTATTTCAGTCAGAACCCCTATAATGTACTTCAAAATACATATTTAAATCAAGCAATAATAGTAAATTTTGAAACGAAACTATACCCCCCCCCCAAGAGTAGGGGAATTTTGTTACTTATATTCAAAACAACATATATACAGAAATCACAACGAGAAATACTCACTAGTAAACAAATTGACACAAAACTTATTTTACGAATCTCAGGAAATAACTTATAGAGATAACCAGAAAATACATCAAAATTATTTTCTTATTTTTGTCTACAGTATTCCAGTGCTTCCAAGGTATTAGATTTCATACCATTATTGTGGAATGTAAAAGTTAAACTCTTGTAAAAAACATGTTCTCCTGTATTCCTATGTATCCATCAGGGTGCTCAGCCCTGCTCAGGTTCTTGGTGGAAGTAAATCATCAAAAGAGACAACAGACAAAAGGCACATACGATAATAAACATGTTTATTACACATAATCAGACATTTACCCTAAAACAGGTCTTACCAATAGACACTGGGAGACAGAGTTTCCCACTACCCCTAGGTGTGCAAATGGTCTCAGTGGGAATACATGATGCAGTAGCTTATATATGGTGATCATTTCCATGACAACTATTACAGTCGTAAAATGACTAGATACATTAAACAGGCATTATTTGCTAAAAGTTATGTGGATCCACAGTGTTATCTATAGATATATAAAATGTGTAAACTCAGCTAAAAATGAGAACAAAGAGGTACACATAAAACAGGAAATAAGTGTGGTGTTACATAAATCTGCATGTTGGCAGTGTTGGCTATATAATGACTTTTCAGAAGAATAACAGAGAGCACACAAGTGTATTCTTGGCATAGTACTTGTAATATATTTCTTAGCAATAATGCATTGGTAATCACGATATGACCCAGCTCACTTACACTTATATGAAGTACCAATGCCCTAAGTGTCAGCAATGATCATATATATAGCGTAGCATATAACATAATATATATTGTCCATGGTGCACAGTGGGTATCCAATCATAGTGTGAGGACCAAGCATAACATTCCCCCCATTGTTGCCTGACTGAAAAGGCAACAACACTATGGGAAAGAAGTGGGAACAATCTCCATCATTTACAGACCTGACACACAAGCCTTGTAAAGGAACTTGAGTTGCTCCCAATGTTGTTAAAGCATGCGCCATAGACAGCAAAGTGTTAGTCTCAAAAATATAATCAAACATAATTGTATAATCAAAAAACCTTTAAAGGTTCTTTCTAACCAGGTATTGGAAAGTACAGCACTTAAATCTCCATCAGGGTGTTACGGTTGTCTCCAGCTTTGGAGATATTAGTGCTGATGTAGATGAGGTGGGTATTCTTTCTATCCTGAAGTGTTTTCAAAGATAGTATCAAAGGGTCTATGTGGACATTTAAAATGGGTAAATACTGAGACAGGGCAAGCAAATATTCAGGGTAACTGTCAATAACATCTAGTTCCACAATGGTATCAGGAGTAATCAGGGTATGACAAATAACTGTAGTCTGATGAGGAATAAAGCAAAAATTAGGAAATTTGACTTGACAGGCTTTGACACCATAGGAAAAAAGATTTGAGGTTAGAGACAACACAGTACTGACCATCAGAATTATATGACATTTTAACAGTAGGAATCCTTTATTTTTGCAGTTGAATTGGGCAGGTGAAAGACTGATTTGTGAGTCTTGTAGTCAGGAAGTGAACCTCTTCAGCATAGTTCTGGCAAAGGCATCCAGTGTTTCCCACTGGTGATGATGCAGTAGAAAATGAACATGTTGTTGCCCTGGGGTTACCAATTTCATTGGAAATGATGTCCAAGTCCAAAGTAAAAGACCTGTCAATGCTGTCTGGTGAGTAGCCACACACCAGCTTGATGATATGGTATCCCTTTTTTGGCGCAACAGTCTGTATGAGGCACTACCCATGCTTCCAGGGTGGGATGAAAGACCAGAAGAGGTGGACTCATCCATTCTCTGTAGATGTCCTTGTCGAGATGCCCAGTGGAATGCCAGTTGATCAAAAATAGCAGTCTCTGTATCAAATCATTGTAAAGACATAGTGAATGTGATGAACATAGTGTCTCTGATGGTGTAATGGTTGGCAGTATAACATGGGCCTCTATTGTGATGATGTGTAACATAACCTAGATTTCAAGATGTAGACATGGGTATAGACATTGATCTAGACATACAAATTGTAATACAAGTGGTAGACCTACAATGTGGACAATACCATTTAGCAAGTCTCCTGTCATGAATAATATCTGGGATATGTCTAGATTCCAGATCTTAGATGGTATTATTGACAGTGGTTATGACATAAAAGCCATAAGCAGAGCACAACAGTTCCCTGGCAATATATTGCGTCTCTGCCTCTTTGATATTCTGGACCACACGTTCATTAATTTTATTCTTAGTGTCATTGAAACATTTGGCTATATTGTGCATATTGTACAGGGTACAGTGCTCTTTCTGACTAAGCACATCTAAGCCATGCATTAAGGGTGGCAGGATATTATTTTTCATGGCATCCTGGAATTTAACTGTTTGCCTTTTAATAGAGACAATATCTGCCCTATTCCAGATTGACATGCTGGATCCAAAGAGTTTGGATATGGTGCCAGCTGGACCAGTGAAAACAGCAGTGACATGCCTCCTGCATGATGAGGATGTTTTCTTATTATCAGGGTTGCGACTAGACCTAAATAGACCTAGGTTGTCAATAGTATGTATACCAGCCATGGAATCTTGTGTGCATGTCTGGTATGCAACAAGACTATTGAGTAACATAGTGTTGAAAAACTTAAAGGTATTTGTATTAAAACAGATGCTAGACTCAGCCATATTCCAATTTGTAAAATAAAAAATAACTGGAATGTGCATGAATTGCACATTTTTCACAAGTGTGCCTGGATGGAAGGTGGCAGTAAGGTCACTAAGTGGACCAGGTTCCAGGGAAGGACAATCAGTATGTTCTGCTTAAGTAGGGGGTACCACAGACAGAAACATAGCTGCTGTAACCATATAGTTGTGAAAACAAAAGTCTCTTGCAGTGTCTTCTGGGTACTTTTCACAAATGGCAGGGTCAATCAAAGCAGTGAGGTTATCTCAACCAGAATGTCTATGATTAATTTTAGTATTGGGCCAACCTTGGAAAGTGCCTTTGGAAAGGTGGGCAATGGGGAATGTCTATCCATTGCTATCAGTTTGCCATTGAGATTGGAGGGACAATTTGTCAGGTGCCACCACAATGGCAGTCATGTAGGCATACATGCCATCCTGAACAGTTATCAATTTTTTGGGAACATTTATGCTAACTCCTTCAGGGACGGTGGTGGGTTTGTATGGTGGGGTTATATGTCTTCCATCAGCATGTTCAAGAATTGGAGGGAGTCATCTTAGATGTATGTTGTGTTCGGATATAGTTTTTATATTCTCGCCATGAACAAAGGAAAATGCTCCTAGGAGAAGGAGGATCAGATGCAAGATAGCTATCTTGCAGGGATAGTTGCAAGGAAAAAGGAAAGGTCAGTAGGTACAGTTCTGCCCAATAAGGTTAGGAAAAGTATTTATTCTCCTTGGTTGAGCTTGTTTGCATGCAGCCATTTATTGGTAGTTTTTTTTCTGCTGAATGAGTCTAACTTGCTAGACTGCAGGACTGAGTTTGTTGATGATGGGGTAGGGACCTTCCCATTTATTGGAGAAGTGGTATGTATGGTGTGAAAATCTGAGGACCATTACCTGATCTCCAACTTTCCAATCCACCTCCTTTGCATGTTTGTCAAAGTGAATCTTGGACTGTTGTTGGGCCTTGCCCATAATGTGTGCAGCATACAAGTGGGTTTTGATGCTCTCCTCTCTGAGTTTTGTGACGTATTTGTCTACAGACACTCTGTCTGCAGTGGTTGTGTTTAAGTCAGTCAACAGATGTTCAGGTAATCTCATGGTTCTACCAGTCATCACCTTAAAGAGTGTGCACTGGGTGGTGGCTGAAGGAGTACACCTAATTACTATAAGGAGTAAAGATAAAAGTGAATCCCAATCCATGTGATTGTCCTCAATAAATTTGGATAGCATGTACTTAATCCATCTGTTGGCTCTTTCTACTTGACTTGATGATTGTAGGTGGTAAGGTATGTGGAATGTCTGGTGTACACCAAGAAGTTGAAGTGTTTCTTGCATCAACTCACCTGTAAAGCTGGTTACTTGATCAGAGTCTACCTTTAGAGGTACAGTAGGCCCCACCTGGAGAACAATTCTTCAACCAGGAATTTTGCAGTTGCCTTTGCTGTTCATTTTTGAGTGGGAAAAGCCAGGATCCATTTGGAGAATAGGTCAGTGACTACAAGTGCACACTTGTTGTTTCTACTGGTGTTGGTCAAAGGACCAAATAAATCAATTCAGATCACATGCCAAGGACCAGATTGTCTCTGGGGATGTAGTATGACCTTTCATTTGGTTAGGACCAGGTTGTTCTGGGCACAAATTAGAGGCTTTTTGATGTACTGCTTACATCCTTGGTGATGCCAGGCCACCAACCCACAGACTTCAGTATCTGGATTGCATTCTCTACCCCCTGGTGTCCACCAGTCAGGCTGTCATGGACCTCATGAATGAACTCAGATCTCAAGGCTTCAGGAACTACACACAACCTGTAGTTTAGATCATCAGGCTAATACCATATCAGTTTTTGGTCTTGTGACAATTGCAAATTGTTTGCATGTCTTTAGTAAGGGTTATGGGTAAGCAATTCTTGTTCAGTTCCTTTGTTTAGGAATCTGAACACTTCTTTCAGCTGAGGGTCAGATTTATGTGCTGTGTGGACAAGTCCAGTAGAATAGAAGGTTCAGGTTTCTTCTTTGTAGCAGCTATTTGTACAGCTGCTTGAGCCACAGGGTGAGCCATCTCCCATGTCTCATCCCCTTGAGCACCCTCTTTTGCAAGAGTGTTTGCTCAATTATTGAAAGAATGGTATGGATCAGATTTTGAATGGGCTTTCACATTGTGCATGAACAGTTTGTGTTTAAACTGTTGAGCCAAATTGTGAATATATACAAAGAGTGCTTTGTACTTTACAGGGGTGCCATCAGAAGACGTGAAGGATTTCTTCTCCCAGAATGATAAAAACTCAGTTAGAGAACAACAGAACCAGTTGAAGTCTGTGAAAATGATGGTATCATCAGTATTATGTTGTATCAGCTCAAAAGCACAGGCCACAACTGTCAGTTCTGTATACTGAGAAGATGCAACACTGCAGCATTTGGAAGCATGAACCATGTTACCACTGGGGTACATGATGAGCACTTCAAATCCAGCAATCTGTTCTTCTAGATAATACAAGGCAGAGCCATCTTTAAAGACATGTCACAGGGAAGTGTCAGCAAGGAACTTCGGAATAGCAGGAAGAAAAGTGCCTGGTTCAGGCAAATCTGGTGGCTACAGTGCGCAATCATGCAGGTCTCCTTGGCAAAGGAGGCTGTGGGCTAAGGTTAACTGCATTTTGGCAGTATGTACCTGCATGTCACAGTCCAGGAGAAGAAGAGACCAATGCATCAGTCTAGTGTTGGACACAGAGCCATTCTTCACTCTGTCTGACAACAGAAAGTTTGTGGGAGTGTGGTTAGTGTGCAGAATGATAGGCGAGTTCCCAATGATATACAGGAAATGGCTTACAGCTGAGTAGATGGCCAGAATGTTTCTTTCACAAAGACTGTACTTCTGTTCCACTGGGGGCAGCAACTGGGATGCATAAGCAAAGGGTCTCAAAGTGCCATTCACTTTTTGAGTCAGTACTGCAAAAATGACTATGTCTAAGGTAGTCAATTCCCGATGGAAAGGTAGAGCTGGATTGGGGTTAACTAATACTGGAGCAGAGGCCAAGACCTTTTTCAGAAGAGCCACAGCCTTAGTGTGAATGGTATCACTAGTCCAGGGAACATCCTTCTTCAAGAGCTCATACAGAGGGGCGGCCTTTTGTGCAAACTCACAAATATCATTTTTGGAACAGTTGACCATTCCCATGAAACATCTGAGTGTTGCCACACTGGTTGGAAGTGTCAAGTCTTGTAGGCCTTGGATCTTCTTCCAGGCTGGGCTCCTGCCTTGCTCTATGATGTGCAGGCCAAGAAAGATTACCTCTTTCTGGCATACTTGTGTTTTTTCAGGATTGCACTTGAGACCAGTTGTGTGTAAGAGAGTTAGTAGTTCATTGAGGAGATCAAGATGTTGCTCCTTGGTGGCAGTTGCCAACTGTAAGTTATCCACATACTGCAAAAAGCATTGTGGGGCAAAGAAACCCTACATGGTGTTCATCAAGTGTAAATGGAAAAGAGAAAGGCTGTTGTGAAAACTCTGGGGCAGCCAGGTCCAAGTGTCCTGTCGACCCTCAAAGGTAAAGACACATTTATATTAACTTTTTTGAGCTAGGGGCAGTGACCAAAACCCATTGGTGATATCAAGGGTGCTGAACCACCTATGGTCTGGTGTTAGCAGTTTGAGCACATCTGGTGCTGATGCTACCATAGGGGAGCAGCTGGGAGTAACTTGGTTAAGCCTCCTGTAATCAATAGTGAGTCTACAAGATCCAGTGGGCTTTTTCACTGGCCAGATGGGTATGTTGGTGGTCAAGACAAAGGCCTAATCACACCTTGCTTAGACAGCGACTGAATGGTTTCTCTGAGTGATGTTAAGGTCTTGGCCGGAAAAGGGTATTGACTTTACCTGTAGTGTGTGGAGCCTAGAATTTTGATGACGGTTTGCATTCTCCTACAATCATGCTTGTGTGTTGTGAAGGCATCCATGTGCTTCTGCAGAATGGGTAGGAGTTCTTCGAAGAACTCATGTGTCTGGAATAGAGCTATGACATCATCTTCCCTGTCACCGACCACAATGGTGGTGACCACGTGGGAAGCAGGAATCATGACCGCATGATACGGCCTCTTGATTTGAATCAAGAGCATGTTGTCCAAATCCACCACACAGCCATGTAGTGTGAGAAAATCAATTCTCAGGATGCTGGGGTGATGACGCAATACCATAAGATCAAAAGTGTGATTCATACTGAGGCTATCTGTCACCACAGGAAGTACAATATAATGGTTGGTTGACAATCTAGTGCCATCCACACCTTGTGCACTGGTTCTCCATCCAGTGGACCAAGAGGAATTAGTCAGATCTTTGTCATATAGAGATGCAGCAAATTTTTAATCTGCTGGCAAAGTGAATGCAAAGTGGCCACTTTGCGCTGGCAGAGCACAACACAAAGTGGCCACTGCAAAGTGCTCAATTTGCGTTCTCATTATTACTTCACATTGTCACTGTGCCTTAACATGAAGTAAGGCGAAGTGACAAGTAAATAGGCAGCCCCCCCACACATCACATGGCTTACAGTACTGTAAGTCACATGCTTTAGCCAGGAAGGAAGAAAGTAAGTCAGAGAAGCAGTTTCATTTTCTCCTTTGCATTCATAGAGGGAGAAGGCTTTGTGGAGAGCAGAGCAGTTTAGAGTCACTGTTGGAAAGTGCTTTATTGCCTTTGTGCCTGAAAACAACAGCTTTTTTAAAAGCTATGTCTTTATTTAGTTTTTGTATTGAGTTTTTGATTTTTTTTGGTACTGAATATTTTTTTATAAGTTTTGTTTTGTTTTGTGTGTGTGTGACTGTGTGTCTGGGAGTGTGAGAGTGAGTGCGGCCACCGGGTGAAGGCTAGACTTCGACTGTGGTTGGACTTTTTAATAGTTGGGGTTCGGGGACTTGTGTGCGAAGGATGGACCCTGGAGAAGGAGAGTCACTGGCCCATGGGCACAGTCAGAGGAGGGGAGTGCACACACATGGGGGCGGTCGTGTGTTGCTGAACTGCTCCCGACTCTTGGGTGTTGCTTCCCCCTGTGGAAGCAACATCAGCAGCAGCACCAGTGCCACTGGTGGATGCTGCACATCCACCTACTCTGCCTCTACCACCACCACTGGTAGCAGCTGTACAGACTGCAGCTGCACCCCCTCCACCACCTCCACAGCCGCAGGAGGTGCCCCAGGAAAACAAAGGTGGTGCTCGGACTGTATCTGGTCCCCCCCACAGTTCCCCAGTGTGGGAGTTTTTTAACTCTGTGGGGGGAGACAGCACAGTTGTGGTGTGCCATCTGTGTGGTGTGCTGATGCACCGTGGCCCCTGGGGAACACATCTGGGGACCGGTGGCCAGCGCACCCACATGTTGAACCACCACAAGGTGGAGTGGCAGGCAGCAATGGAAGGGGCCAGGCATCCACCTGCTGGCCCTTCTGTGGCAGTAGCCAAGGGTGCTGCCGGGGTTGAAGTTGTGCTTCACCACTGCAGCAGGAGGAGGGCCAAGTGCAGCAGCTGCACCAACAACACCACCACAGCCACCAGCACCACCTTCTCCACCACCATCATTACCTGGGTTTCCACATGCAGTGGACTCCGCCATAGTCCCTGCAACAGAGGCCGACATTGCCCTGGTGTGGGCAGCCCTGGAGGAGAATAATGAGAGGGTAGGTGCTGTGCAGCAGCAGGTCGACACAATCCAACAACAACAGCAGCAAATACAATGCTGCACCTGCTGCTGGACCACCACAGCATCCCACGGCCACATTAAGGGATTATTTTCTGGATCCCCCCACCCCACTACTGTGCTGTACTGCTTTTGTGTGGGTTTTTTTGTTGTTGTTTAATAATACTCATTTTCCCTTCCATGGGAATCTTTCTTGCTCCACATAGTGCAATACATTTCTGTGAAAAAACACCTATAATTTCATTACAGTGTGTCACGTGACGGAGGAACTCCCATTCAGAAAAGCCACCCACATTCTGCCCCCCTTTCTCAGCAACGTTAGGACGTGATGCCAAGGAGAGCATTGGTGCGTGCTCAATTACAGTGAACATCCAATTGTCCTGCTGCTTTCTGAATGTTTCTTTATGTTGTAATGGTTAGTTTGTGGTGAAACGTGTGGGCACATTTCCAGTAAGAAGAGCCTTGTTAGTGGAAACATTCCAACATTTCCCCACAAAGTGAACCTTGTAACATAACGAAACACTGGGATAGCTGCCGGCCATACACTATAGTGGAGCATGCACATGCGCTCCCCCTGACATCACGTCCTAACATTGCTGAGAAAGTGGGGCAGAATGTGGGTGGTTTTCTGAATGTGAATTCCTCCATCACGTGACACACTGTAATGAAATTACAGGCGGTTTTCTCAGAAATGTATTGCACTATGTATAGCAAGAAATATTCCCCTGGAAGTAAGGCACCCACGTATTAGGTTATGTGCATCACCATAACTATGTAACATGGTGAATCTCTGTAAAGCAGCAGTGCAATGATCTGTTGAGAACTCTGACCTATATTTTTTAATGCTATATTACAACTTCCTTTACTTACATCCTGATTGGAACGATATGAGAATTTCCAGTAGTTGAGTCTGCTGTATTACCTTTTTTCATGAGTTAAATAATGAAAGGAGCATTCATTTTAAATTGGTGCTGTCCAGGTCTTTATCATTATTTTCCTTTGCTTTTCTCCATCACATCAGTTAGTTGTTATATATCACTTCTGTTGTAAATTAACAGTTATGCAGCAGGCAGTGTTTTATGACACCGCAGAACAATATTTATTGAAAAGCAGCTGCAAATAAATACAAACCTGGTCAGAACAATATTGAAAGGTGTGCTCATTTTTTTTATACATGAAAAAAAGTAGTCAATTAAGTAAAGCAAACAGAAACTGTGAAAAAAAGCATATCATTCAAGTCAAGACTCGGAGGTAAATAGTGGCTGTTACAATGTAAAGTAGCATAAAAAAGTACAGTTCAAAATTATCACAACGTTCTTGCAATGCTGCTTTAATTGATAATGTCAGTATGACATCATGAGCTCATAATCACACAACAAACAAAATGCATCCCCAGAATTAATGACACACACAGTCATGCCTTGTCTGCAGAAAATTGACAAGTGGTAACACAGTGAAATGGGAATGTTTCAGCACATACAAAGTCCTCCAGAATTAGTGGCGCACTCAGTTATGCATGCAGTGGTGGCACAGAGTCCCCAGATTTTTTCTGCATGCCCAAAATGCATCTGCCTTGTGTCCAGAAAATTTAAAAGTGGTAACACAGTGAAATGGGAGTGTTTCAGCACACACAAAGTCCCCCAGAATTAATGGCGCACTCAGTCATGTGCACAGTGGTGGCACAGAGTCCCCAGATTTTTATGCATTCTCAAAATGCATCCTCCTTGTGTGCAGAAAATTGACAAGTGGTAACACAGTGAAATGGGAGTGTTTCAGCACATACAAAGTCCCCCAGAATTAATGGCGCACTCAGCCATGTGCTCAGTGGTGGCACAGAGTCCCCAGATTGTTTCTGCATGCCCAAAATGCATCCTCCTTGTGTGCAGAAAATTGACAAGTGGTAACACAGTGAAATGGGAGTGTTTCAGCACAAAGTCCCCCAGAATTAATGGCGCACCCAGTTATGCCTGCACTGGTGGCACAGAGTCCCCAGATTTTTTTCTGCATGCCCAAAATGCATCCTCCTTGTGTCCAGAAAATTGACAAGTGGTAACACAGTGAAATGGGAGTGTTTCAGTGCAAGCAAAGTCCCCCATAATTAACGGCACACTCAGTCATGCGTGCAGTGGTGGCACAGAGTCCACAGATGTTTTCTGCATGCCCTAAATGCATCCACCTTGTGTCCAGAAAATTGGCAAGTTGTAACACAGTGAAATGGGAGTGTTTCAGCACATACAAAGTCCCCCAGAATAAAATGATGACCATGAGCATAGTGTTGCTGGTCCAATGTGTTCTGCGAGGATATTCGAGCAAATGCTATGTGATCATCTCAACTTGGTGATTAGAGAGATATATAGATACATGTTTGTGTATTTTGTAGGTGAGGAGGGGGGTTGACATGGACATGTACTCATGGTATTGTTCTGTATCACAAGTCACAGAAACTGTTGGTGTGAACATTCCAGTACTCAATGAGATTTTTTTGCATTGAAATTGGAAATGGATAACTCTCAAGCACATGAAGCTAAGTATTTTTTGGGGGGGGAAAGCATATTTGCAGGTTTGTCTGTAATGGTTTCTTATTTTGTTACTTCTTCACAGGTTTCATCTGCATCCTTCTGGAGTCCAGTTGTTAATGATGGTCATGGTCATCTAATGAAATGACTTCTGCATGTTGCATGTGTGCCCAAGCCATGGGGAGGGGGGTGGCTGATGTTGAAGAACTTTTTTTGGATAAGGCCACTTTGACAGAAGAACAAAGCATCTGGAAGTTTCTTAAAAAAAATGAATGACTTCTTACAACATAATTATTTGTCCCTCCCTGGTTCTCAATCAAAAGACAAGTTACATTTCAAACCCACATCTTGTAAACTAACACAACCTGTGTGCAATATTTGCTGCAGTCTTTCCAAAACAATGAAACGGATGAAATAAAATCTTCATACTTAACAGAATGGATTTCAAATGGATATTCCATATGTTCCTCTGTACAGTACAGCTGCAGTAGCATTCCCACCGAGTTTCAGTGAAGAAGACTTTTTTTTGTTAACCTGTAAAAAAAACAAAATAAGTGTACCATATGTGTTGGACCATTGTGGCTATGAAAAGCTACAGAAAACAAAACATACAACTAAAGGAAGTGAAATAGCATAACAAACACTAGTACACATACTCACTTTATGGATGTGGTGGTCCATATATACTCATGCTCAGTGGTGGCAGTGGCTAACATCAGTCCTGGTGGTGGTGGTGGTCTGGGGATCAGACAGACTCATGCTCAATGGTGGCAGTGGCTAACATCAGTCCCAGTGGTGGTGGTCCAGGGGTCAGACAGACTTATGCTCAGTGGTGGCAGTGGCTAGAATCAGTCCCGGTGGTGGTGATCTGAGGATCAGACAGACTCATGCTCAGTGGTGGCAGTGGCTAACATCAGTCCCAGTGGTGGTGGTGGTCCGGGGGTCAGACAGACTTATGCTCAGTTGTGGAAGTGGCTAACATCAGTCCCAGTGGTGGTGGTGGTCCGGGGGTCAGACAGACTCATACTCAGTGGTAGTAGTGGCTAACATCAGTCCTGGTGGTGGTGGTGGTCCAGGGGTCAGACAGACTCATGCTCAGTGGTGGCAGTGGCTAACATCAATCCCGGTGGTGGTGGTCCATGGGTCAGACAGACTCATGCTCAGTGGTGGCAGTGGCTTACATCAGTCCCAGTGGTGGTGGCCCAGGGTGGCACACCGCCTTTTAACAACTTCAGTTAAAATCTGACAACACTAACCACATCATCATCCTCAAAAAGAAAGCTTCCATCACAGTCATCTATGTCTGAAGTCTGACAACTGGGAAATTCTCTTTCCATTGTGTCATCATCTACATCAGTGGAGGGCCATTTCATGCAGCCACAGCCAGTGCCACCAGGATGGTCCACTTCCACATCACCAAAACCATCATGACTTGGCCGGGGTACAAGTATCGAGGTTGCAGTCTGTGCTGGTATGTGCCTCTCATTTATTTTAATGAATGTTAGCAAACTAACATTTGCAGGAGACAGGTTTGTCCGATGATCCCTGACTATTGCACCTGCTGAGCTGAATACCCTCTCAACACTTACACTGGAGGGTGGGCATGTGAGGTACTTCAGTGACACTGCAGTCAGCTCTGCACATTCACTGACTTTTCCACTCCAGTGCAAAAGAGTATCTTCATTTATTGTCAGATGACTGTTTTCTGACAAATATGTCTCAACCATTCTCTGAGCCACACTAAGTCCAGTCGTTGATGCATCACTCTGTTCTCCCAAATCATTTATTTCACAAATACCCACCTGGGACAAAGCCTCCCAAAGCAGGTTGATGCCAGCCACTTTGGATGACAGACCACCTTGAACCAATGTCCCCTTCCCCTTGCAGGATGTGCTTGATAGTCGTACAGGTACACCTTCAGCTGGATTATGCTGCTGAGGTTTGCTGACTTTGGCACGTGACTTCTGTGCCCCATGAACCAAGTGCACCAGTTGACCACTGATATTTTTTACCTGTTCAGGCCCTCCCTCCAGTACTGATGCAATTCCATGTTTGTATTGTGGGTCCAGCATTGTTGCTATGGCAAAGTTGTCACTACGCTGAATGCTCACAATGTGACAATTCTGGTCAAATACTGTCAGCATGTGTTGCAGCAACATACTGCTACCACCATCTCTGGCAACATCAAGGCCATGCTGTACATTCACCAATGTCTGCCTCAGCACCTGCAGCAGTAGAATTGATTGGCTAATGGAGGCAGACTCGCCACTCACTGCCTGTGTGGCATGTTCAAAAGGCTGCAAAATTGTTATTACAGAGTCCATGAGGTGCCACTGTTCAGTCATCATAGACATGGAGGCCCCGGAACTGTCACGGCTAATATGCACCACAAGATATTCTGAGATGGCTTTGTATTGTTCATACAACCTCTCTGCCATGTATAAAGTGGAGTTCCATCAGGTGACAACTTCCAGCTTAAAGCAGTGCTGAGGCAGGCTGTTTTGTGTCTGCAACTGCCAAAGTTGGTCACGGGCCTTTTCAGATTTTGAAAAGTGAGAGCAGATACGTCATGCAATGGTCAGCATTTCCTTTACATCGGGGTGCTGCAGAAACTCCTGCACCACAAGATTTAAATAGTGGGCCATGCACGGAACATGAAAAAAATCACCATTCATGATACATTTCACCACATTTGACCCATTGTCCCTTGCTATGAACCCAGCTGTCAGGAACAGAGGGTTTAGCCATTTGTCAGTTTCAGTCAGTACCACATCCAACATGTTCTCACCAGTATATGAACAGGTCATATTGTGCATAGCAATCATCGCATGCTGTCGAATTCCTGGAAGATTGCTACTGCAACAATCCACCTTACTGCACTGATTATTCACACTACCAACATCACAAACAACCCCCGGCACCTGTGCCCAGTGTGCAGTTATACACAAATATGAATTCCCCGCTGTTTTGCCACTAGTCCACATATCCATACTTAAATGGATGAAAGGAGAGGAGGAATGTTGAGGGGCATGTCTTACTGAGTCGGACACAGTGCGGAACAACTCGGGGACAGCACAGGTAGAAAAATATGTCCTGGATGGGGCTTTCCATTTTGGACAGGCACGTGCAGCAAACTGCTGGAACCCAGAATTCTCCAGAAAGGAGAAGGGCAAAAGATCAATTGCCAGCATTTCCGCTACAGCAGCATTGAGTTCATGTGACACTGTATGATTCCGGGGATACTTCAGCTTATGTGCAAAAACACTCTGTAACGTGGGCTGACTTAAACGTTTTACACGGGGTGTGATCACAGATGGTTGTGCTCTGTGATGAATGGCATTGGCAGGGGGTGGAGTGTGGATGTTTGATGAAAACAGTTGCACAGGTGATGATGACAAACCCAGAAATATAGTTATTTTGCCAGATTTGCCAACCAGGGTTGATGTACCACTTGCACTAGACATACTGCATTCACCACCACCACCACCACCACCAAAACTGCTACTCTCACCAGCACTGGACAACATTTCAAAATCATTATGGTCCTCCACCTCATCAGTACTGCACATGTTTAATTTACTACTGGACTTAACTGTGATGGAAGGGGACAACATGCTCGCTATGGTTGCTGGTGACGAGGGTGAACGCCCCACTGTGGTATTAGCTGCCAGCTTGTGCTGGGTCCACAGTGCCAAGTGCCTATTCTTAAGATGTGTATGCTGTCCGCCTGTGCCCAGATGGCTTCCCTTTTTACTTCGACTCACACACACATGGCAAACCTGGCAGATTGCAACTGACTCATCATTTGTATCTTGAACAAAAAAATCCCAAACTAGGGATTGTGATGCTCTGCTTTTAATATGTCCATGATGTTGCTTATTTAAGTCTGTTATTTTAAGCACTGAAGTGGTGGGTGCACATGATGTTGCGGGAACTGCACACCTGCACTGCAACTGACCACCAATACTACCTATCATATTTATTACTGGGTCATCATCATCAACTAAAACAGGTAAATCACAAGTTTTTACAGTGAGGGAATCCTGCAAACAGATTCAGACACAGCCACTTTGAATTTCTTTTTCTCTGGTTCCCAACTGGGGTCAATTTCATCATCATCATATTCATCAACGTCACACACATCCACATCTTCTGCTTGGATGCTAGCATGTGGACTGCATGTTGCAACAACAGCAACATCATCATCATCTTTACATTCATCATCATCATCTACACCACCATCACCTGATATTTTTTCACCACACTGTGAATCACTGCATGGAAAATGTGTGAGATGAACCGCCACGGTGGACAGACTATCACATTGTATGCTATCGTTGACATGATTATCAGAATCCTCAGGTTCAGTTACTGGGATGTTACTGGGAAGCATGACATCATCTACACTGCCACTCACTTGCAGTGCTTCATACTCAATATTTTTGAATACAGTACACTGGTCAGAATTCGAACTTCATGCACCAGTACTAATACAACACCACCACTAACACCAGTAACATTAACACCACTGGCTGGGAAAACATCATCTCCTCCAACTATGAGTGAAACTACTGATTGGGATGTAAAAAACATTACAGGAGAAATATCTTTCCTTACATCAGCAATGCACTTCTGCATCTGCGTACTACCATGCCCACAGAGTGTCTTGCTGGCAGCTGTGCCATGGTGAGAATCAGCTTTGCTTGCACATCTCTTTGCGGGCATTTTGGGGGATCAACAACATTATAACCAAATTTAGATTTTGATACGTTCACTCTCTGATTTGGAGGATGCTGGATGTGAATCCAAAAAAACAACTGTAGCTTCAGTAACAGATAGAAACTAGTCTGTTATGCAATGAAAACAACTTCAGTAACCAGTGGTGCTGATGATGTCACAAAAACAATCCAATCTGGTAAAAAATTCCTTTTGCCAGTGGGGGTGGGGGGAGCACTGACTGCAGATTTTTACAGCAGTACAAGCAGCAAAACAAAGAACAGATAACACGATTGCAGTACAAATTCAGGCAGCTGCAGTGGATAGCAGGTTCACACTACTGTGCCTGCAATTACACTAGTCTGTGGTACAATAAAAGGTGTATTATTTGATGTCATACAACACCAAACACACACACACTCACACACACACACAGAACAGTTTGTCTACAATGGTGAACAAGTAATGCGTAGCAAATTGAAAAGTTCAGTAATATGCCACGTATTGTAATGTAAACAACCTGAGATTATGAACTGCTGCACCAGATCCACACAACACACAGTCAGCAAGAAAATTTCAACAGTTACTGACAATATTACTGTGTGTACATTAACACAGTCAGTTATATAACAAAAATATAACCAAAAAACAAAGAAATCACTATTTCTTCAACTTAAATCTACCTTCACCACAGATGCACCCCTTCCCCAAAGCACACTTTCACTGTCTTTCACTACACACACTCAATGTTGTACATTAACATTCAAAATCCACACAAAAGTAAAAATGCTCAATGATATGAGCACAGCAAGGTTTCCTACAATCAATGAACTAAAGTTTGAGCCCCCCAAAAAATGCTTTTTTTAACAGCTTTTAGAAGGTTTCAATCACAGACAGCTCTCAGAGCACACTGTCTTTTACTCCTTCCTACACACGCTACCCCGAACTGAGGCTGTGAAGATCAAGATAGAGCCCACAGAACCTGAAATCCCATGAATCACTGCAAAATTTGCCTTCAGAGCTTAAAAACAAGGTGAAGTGAGGTGAAGTGTGTTGTGTTCAATACACTTCACCTTAAGATTTTGATGGAGTTGTGGTCTGGGAAGGCAGAGTAACGCAAAGCCATTGTTTTCAATGGACTTCATGTTACTCATTATTACACGAAGTACTCCACTTCACATTGCTGAGCACTCCGCGAATCCACCTTAGCTCTGTGAATCACTTTGTGGAGCAGATTGAGCCCACTTCTCCCATCACTATTGTCATATAATATGGACAGAGTCACGCCCATATGTAACAGTATAACCACTTGGAGGCCCCCAACTGTGGCCTTGGTGCAAGGCCTTCTGTTTGAGTCAATGGTGAGCTTGTTCACAATACAGACTCGGGCCTGTAGTTGTCAACCTAAACTGTTGTTGCTGTCTTCAGGTGGTTTCTGAAAACGTAAGCCAGCAGGATCTCACCTGACCTCTTCCAGGTCCTGCATAGAATACAAGGAGTTCTGGGTACTGGTAGTCATTGCAATGGACAAGGTCTCTGGGTCTGGGCCTGGTGCAGCCTGGTCAGAGGAGGTTTCGGTATCTCCTTGGCCTAGCAGGGCATAGGCTGCAGGAGCTAATGCTGCAACGGCTCACTTTGGGATATAATCAGCCACTGACCGCACCTTCCCAAGAGATGAATGGAGGTTGTTATTCTCCTCTACTGCATTGTGGTAGAAGGGGCCTTGTCGATAGTTTTGATTGCGCCAGTTGTCATTCTGTTTGTAATTAGGATTGTTCCAATTCTGCCTGTTCCCATTTTGATTGCAACCCCCCCGACTTGTGGTTTTGCTTACCATTCGAGAGCATGACCTTTTTGTCTTGGGCCTTGCCCTCCACTGTGTAGTGGGTTGTGGGTTCACTGGTATATTGTACAGTGGCCACCTTGGCTTTTGAGACAGAATTCAAGTCTCAGAGGTAGATCTGGTAAACACACTCCATCCTTGTGAGAATATCTGCAAATTTGACAGTTATGGGGAAACCTGCAGGTTTGACCTTGTCATGTATGGTCGGAATCATATTCCGAATGAACAAGACCTTGTATTCAATTTGATTGATGTCAGCATCTTCCTACGAGAATGCCTTACCAGTGTGGTAGGCCAACCACAGCCTCGGATTGTATGTCACTGGACTTTCCTTAGCATGTTGATTGACCAGTTGGGCCAAAATAACACCAATGATGCCTGGGGAGTATGAGGCAATGAGCTCTGCTGCGATGTCATCAAAAGATTCATTATTGGCTTGGCATATGGTCTCTGGGAGTTTTGACCACAGGCCAGAAGCTATGGTCTGCCAAATGACTTGTACTTGGTAGCCTGCCGGTAGGCTGAGCATCTCGCATTTGGAGCAAACCTTTTCCAAATGGCAGCTGAGATTGTTATTGGGATTCATGTGGCCTATACTGCCAGCTACACAGAGTGAGTGGCCCAAAGGGGACTAGTGTGGATCATGGAACAGTGATCAGGAAGAGGGTTTTGGGCTTGTGTACTGCAAATGGCGGCCTCTGCTGTGGCATAGGCCACAATGAGGATGAGCGACTGCTGAGCAGCGACTTCCCTCATCATGGTTTCCATGTTTTGCTAGAAGACCTGCTTCTGCTCCTCAGTCATCTCAGTCCTAGTGAGTAGAGATGCAGCAAAGTTTCACTCCATGGGCAAAGTCGCAAATTTCACCCCACAGAGCACTTTGCGTAATGTTTGAAAATTATCTGAAATTTGCCATTGTGACTTTGCCTTGCTTTGTGGATTTTTAAATGCAAATTGCACTTAAAAAAAAAAACAAAGCAAGCAGAGGTTACAATGGTGAATCCCCCTAACACCACCCATCTATTCCTGCTGGTGTCTAGTGCCACCCCCCACCAATTGTCAGCCCCAATTTAAAAAAATATATATGAAAAATCCCTGGTGTCTCATGACCCCCCCCCACCCTGCTGAATCCTGGCCCTAATAATAAACAATTCCTACTGTCTAGCAGAACCCCCCACACTGCTGATCCACCAGTAGTGCCATTCCAGCCCAATAATAACAATCCCTGGTGTCTAGTGGAACTCCAGGCCCCCCAACCCATCAGGTAGTACCTCCCCCAGCACCACTCCACTCCCTCACCTCATCCCCGACCCAGAGTGGGCAACCAGCACAGCCTTACACTCACCTCTACAGCTGGCAGCCCAACTGATGCACTCTCTGATTATAAATGAATGAGCACATGCTTGCACAAGCATGCACTCATTCATTCACTTAGTCAGTCAGCTCCTCCATCTTTCTTGGTGCTAGATAAGGGAGGGGGGCTGCTCCAGGCTTCTGTGAGGGGTACAGGATGGGGAAATGGGAGTGTGGACCCACTTGCCAAAGCCTGGAGCAGCCCCCCTAACAGGGTGCCAACAAAATAAGATGAGGGTTAAATAATTTTCCTCTCATTCTATTAATTTCATTGTTCCAGAGATTTCCATATTTTTTTTATATTGCAGTTGGTGGCGTGGGGGCACGGGGGCAAAGTGTGGAATTTTGCATGTGAAATTCCACACTTTCACCTTTGATCCATGCTACGTGAAATAGTGAATTTTGTAAATTGCGCTCCATGAATTGAGCGCAATATGCAAAATATTTTGCATAGCAAATTTTTCTGACTTCACCCACATCTACTAGTGAAGGTGGCCTCAATCATCTTCTTTCTTCAGGACAGCAATCAGAGGGGCTAGGCCTCAGCTCCATTCCCCCCATCATGGGGGTCATCATCTTGGCGATGCACATGATAGTCATCATCTTTTTGATAGCATAGTGTCATTCCATTACAGCATGGAGATCTGCCATCTTGTGGGTGCTGGAGGGACACTGGGCCACATGAACAGTGTGGCTGTGTGCCATCTTGGCAGTTGTTGTCACCAGAATTGCCATCGCTGGATGACATAATGTCAATGGGTGCGTAGTGAAACCCATCCATTGCTTTGACGTGACCAGCCAACACTTCTCGCTGATGGAGCAGTTTCACCATCTTAACTCTACACCTATTGTGACTAGCTTTTGCAATGTTCTCCTCAACACCTTTTGAAACCTCTTTCTGCAACACTCTATATATGGTGCTCAATTCACAGTTGTCCCTAAACTCCCTATCCAATTCTTCACTTACCCATTTTAGGTCATCTCTCATCTCATCATGCTCCTCACATCAAATTCTCATTCATATCACTCAACAAATAATTCATTTGCAACACCTGTTTCTTATCCTGCTTCAGCCTATCAGATTCATCTCTCATCATGCGTAACTCTTGATCATTATTCTGTATAGTACAGTGCAAAAGAGTCTCATTCTTACTAAGCACTGACTGAAGTTCTTATTTCTGTCATTGCTTTTTTCACAAACTTTCAGTAGTCTGCAGTCCCATCTCTTTCTTAAGAGCTGAGATTTGCAGTTTGAAGGAATGAAACCTCACTTCAGAGGCTGCCAGAGCAGCATAGAGAGCCGTAACTAACAGCACCTTTGCATCATGCTTTTTGGCTGTTTTCTTCACCTCAGACTACTGGGTTAAGATCTTCAGTATGGGGTTACTGGAGAAATTTGTGTCCTGTGTGAAATCGTTCCAGCTTCCATGGGAAGTAAAAAAGTTTGAGACATTGAGTCTCAGATCTGCGCAGATTTTGGACATGACAGTACCAAAAAAAAAAGGTTTGAGAAACCCAGAATGGACCCATCAGTGGTTATCCTGCTCTGTATCGATCCACAGCGGTTCAACCAACTGACGGTTGGGCATCTTTCAGTCCTGCAATTCAAAACTGCTGGTGAACAAGGTGAGATGGTATCAACCTTGGCCAGTAAGCAGCCAGACTTTACAAGATCCTGTGGAGTGAAAAATATGGGTGAGGTGATACGGGTGTGTACACCTACTTATTACATGCAAGGGAAGGGTAAGGCCAGCAAACTGTGAAGCTTTGCTAATTTAGACCACCTGTACACAATCGCCAATAATGTCAGGGTACTCAACCCTGCTTAGGTTCTTGGTGGAAGTAAATCAGCAAAAGAGACAACAGATAAGCAGCACATATGGTAACAAACTTGTTAATTACACAGAATCAGACATTTGCCCTAAAACATGTCTTACCAATAGACACTGGGAGCCAGAGTTACCCAACACCCCTATAAGTGAAGATGGTCTCAGTGGGAATATGTAATGCAGTAATTTACATACGGTGATAATTTCCATGACAACTATTACATTCATAAAAGGACTAGATGCATAAAACAGGCCTTATTGACTAAAAGTTATGTGTAGTGCTGTAGGGAATTTTCAAATTCCGGGGTAATGAAATTCCACAGAATATTCAAAATTCCACTGAAATTCCACCAAATTCTGCTGGAAATAAAATGGTGGAATTCTGCAACATAAAATAGTGCCAGAATGATTTTCCATGGAAAAATCACTGTTCTGAGGAATATTATTCTGCGGATCTCAATATTTTCCATGGATATTGTTGCAGAATCATTTTCTGTGGAAAAAATTAATGTTCCATGGAATTTTATTCTGCGAATCACAGTAGGCAGGATTCTGCAGGCAAACAAGTGAAATTCTGGCTGAAATTTCACTGGCAAAAAGGTCATTCCACACTAATTCTGCCGGCAGAATTCTGCATTCCGCACAGCACTAGTTATGTGGTTCCACAGTGTTATCTATAGATACACAAAATGTGTAAACTCAACTAAAAATGAGAACAAAGAGATACACATAAAACAAAAAGTAAGTGTGATGTTACTTAAATCCACATGATAGCAGTGTTGACTATATGTTATCAGAAGAATGACAAAGAGTACATCAGTGTATTCTCGGCATAATACTTCTAATAAGTTTCTTAACAATAATGCATTGGTAATCATGATATGTCCTTGGTCACTTATGCTTATACGGTAAGTACCAATGCCTAAATCAGCAATGATCATATATATATATATATATATATATATGCATATATATATATATATATATATATATAGGTAGCATATAACATAATAGATATTGTCCATGGTGCACAGTGGGTATCCAATCAGAATGTGGGGACCAAACATAACAGTATCCATATTTAATCAAATCATACTGAAAAAAATATATGTAAAAAGAAAAATATTACCCTTTTCTCTTAAAGAAGAACATGATTCTTTTAAGAAGAAAGAAAATTTACTGTACACAACCAGTATTACGAGAGCCACTTCAAAGCTTTCCAGTGCTCTTTCTACTGTAAATCATATGGACAAAATTGATATTCATATCTGTTTCAAATCAAAAAACTGCAATTAAATTTAACAACATCCTGATTGCTTCTTTAATTTAAACTTATTTATCTAATCAACCTTGTCTGATATAAAACTTAGAACATAACCCATTTCATGCTACTTATTAAACAGTGGTCCCATGGTACTACATATAATACCATACACTGCGCCTACTGTGTTTAACTTAACCAGTGAAATAGATTCCAATAATTCCCCCAAAGTTTCAGTTCCACAGTGCGTGCCTCATGGACTTTTATATCCAATAATTCTTTATGGATTATATAAAATAATTCTCATAGGGAAAGAAATTGTTGCTGCAATACTAGCCTGCATCTAGCTTGCCAGATCCAATATAATAAAGTAGCCATTAACTCTCTGACACTACTTCCATTATAAATTCTCGAAACATGGGTTATATGACCTCTACATAATAGGGATGGAGTAATCTTCAGAAACTGCACATTTTCCATTGATCATCCTGTACTATCCAAAATTCTGTTGTATATGAACACCCAAAATACAGGTGATCCATACGGTAGTTTACAATACATTTGAACACATTTCTCTAAGACAATATATGTCACTCATTTCTTTATGTTTTTGATTATCTAACATTTACCCTCCCATGTATTCCTAACCCAACAACATATTTCATTTTCACTGGGATACACGATTCTATTAATGGAGAGGCAATATCTTTTTGTTCTAAAGTTGAAAGTCATTTAAAACACTGCTCAAAAAATGGTTATGCAATACTATAGCATATAAACTCTTCCAGGGTAGTGATGTAACCTCTTGAATTGTAATCCCCCAATTTTTATATATTCAAAACAGTTTGTCGATGTAGAATTTAATTTCTGTACCCTTTTGTTCTTGTGGCTAAATGTATTTAAATCCCATTGTTTAAAAATCTCCTTTAAAGAAGGAGTTGCCCAGTGCACCCAAATTTTCATTTCCTTTTAATTTATTTGTTCTTATATTCACATATAAAAATATGCTCCAAAAAATACAATTGGGTGTAACGTTCTCATCCTTCCTTTTTTTCTTCATAAATATATAATATTATGGTGAACTGGATTTAGTCTGCTACCCCAAAAACAAGAAAAAAAAAACAATACAATAAAGGTGTTTCCAATTTTTTGGGCACTGGATACACATAACATAAGCACAAAAAAATAGGGACTAAAAAAGTTTTAATCAAATAAACCCTGTTTTGTTTAGTCATCTGCCATCTATTCCAGTTTGCAACCCTTTGTCACCCTCTGTTTATCTGGAACTCTCAATTATACTCCGTGAGGTCAATTGGGCCCAAAATAAAAAAAAAACAATACTGTGCTTCTAAGTCTGGTACTTGTTATTGTATCCCATCTGATATTCAATCTCCTCCATAATTCTCTTATTATCAGACACCAAGACTCCTTTATCATTCTCAAGTCCCATAATATTGCATTTAAGAAGACGAGTATGACAACCTTCAAAGGAGTTTGTTTGATTTTTTGACCCTTGGATAATGTGTGTATCCTGTAATAAGTTTGCATTCAGTCTCCAGATGCCACTCCCAGAAACCCTGGGGGAGAAGAAGATGTGTGTAAACTAATTAAAGCATGATCAGCTGTTTCTGTTGGTATAGTTTTGACAAATGATATGGGAAGCAATTGTGATATGAACCAAAAATCAATTCAAGTTGATAAGTTACCTTTAAAAAATGTATGTGCCAGCTTCTGAACCAAAGTATTATGGGCATCTTTAAGGCCTGATTGTTTAAGCACAGGCTGTAAGAAATTTGCATCACATTATACTTTATTTGATTGTGATTTTTTTGTCTGACTTCAGTATACTGGTATTGAAATCTCCTCCCAAAAGTATTTGTTTACTCATATATAAATATGGCTGTAAAAGTTTCAAGAGGTCTATGTGAAGTGTTTTTGTTTGTGGAGCATATACATTTATCAGCTGGATAGCTATATTGTCATACACTATATCCAGAATTATTACTCAACCAGGTACTAAATCAATCAATTTATGTACTTGAATATTTGGATTTGCAAAACATACTCCCAAACCACTGCACTGATCTGTACCCATAGACCAATATGAATCCCCATATAACCATGCATTTTGTGCCAAATCTGTGTCCCGACTGCAGTATAATTTGGTGTCCAGGAGAAAAAAAACTTCATAATCCAATTTTTGTAACATCAAAAAAGTAGAAACTCTCTTAATATTTGACTTTATACTGTTAACACTGAGGTTCACCAGCCTTAGAGAAGGTAATATGTGATGTGTTCAAGTTTAAGAAGACATCTTTCTGCTTGAACTCATAACTCTCTTGGATCTCGCTAATGCTGGAGATTTCAGCTTCTGTATATCCATTAACAATTCCCATTATTAAGAGTGCGCTGAAACATCAGAGTCCCCCTCTTCCATCAACTCACTCCTACTTTGGAGTACTTCATATTGATTTTCCAAAGGTAATAAATCAGAAACCTTTGATACCCCCCCAGTGGCACCTTTGGTTTTGGACCCTTTAGATACTGTCTGGAACTGTTCAGATACAGATGCCACTGGTTGGTGTATAGCTGGGATGGGGGGATGTTGCATCTCTACTACTGAAAGAACTTGGGTCTGAGGACAGAGGCCCCTTTTTCTATAGATTCAACTGGCTCTGAAACTGTAGTGAAAGTCTGTGATAGTCTATCTTCAGGTGGGGATGCACAAGAATAAGCTCATGAGCTGATGCTCCGGGGGTGATCATGCTGCTTGAAAAGGCTATTGAGCCTGTAACAAATAAAATTCATGCTGTGCATTATATGATGCATTATGTGCAGCCCAGGGACAAGAATGAAAAGTATGCTCATCATCTCCACATAAATTACAAGTAGGAGGAACAGTACATTCTCTAGCAAAGTGCCCAAGGGAACCATATTTAAGGCATTTAATCTGGTCACAGTCAATGTTTAGGTGTGCCTGTGAACCACATCTATAACAAGATTTGGGTTGTCCCTGATAAAACAGTATGACCCGATCGCAGCCCAAAAAGACACAATTTGACAAATGTGTATGCCTTGCTGTGTTTGCTTAAGCTTCTCCCTGAACTTCCACTTCCCCCCCAGTCCAAAAGCCATTGTCATCCATAATTGGGTTTGGGGATCCTTGTAAATCACACCTTTTTTCTAGCCAGAAAATAATATCAGCAACTGACACCCCCTCATTTCTAAATAGAATTGTTATTGTCTTGACAGTGGGTTTAGTTATTGGAATGGCAACAAAGGATTTCCATAGGAGAGACTCTCTAACCATAGACTATGTGTTCCAAAAGCGGTCCAATAATACAGCTGAACAAAAGCTTGCTGAGATATAGGTTTTTCTTCTCTCTCTTTTTCTTTTTCTATTTTTCCTTTCTCCCCCCTTTTCTTCTTTGTTCTCATTTTATTATTTTCCCTTTTTTCTGCTCTTTCTCCTTATTCCTCTCTCCTTTACCTTCCACCTTTTCTTATTTTGATGAACAGATATCTTTATTCATTATGAAACAAAATGAAATTGCTTCCTCTTTATAGGATGAGTATCTTCTTTTTGGTTGCTTGTTTTTTATCTTTCTCATGTACTTGTTGTAGGGAAGTTTGTACATTATCAATACTTCTTGTGTCATATATACTTGTTGTAAAGTCCATTTAAATCTTGCCTGCCAGATATAGTACTTTATTGTTGCAAAACTGATTTGTAAGTTCTCTACATGGAAACGTTTCCACCTTGGTGGGTAGATGGCACCTATTATTTCTGTGTACAATAAATTGTTGAAATATGTTTTATTCTATTTTGCCCCTATTTTTGACCACAGTTCTTTCACATATATGCTCCCCAGAAAGAGGTGCTCTTGTGTTTCCAAAACTTGGTGACAATCAGGTCTTGGACAGTAGCATTCATTTAAGGGATTGTGTTTGTTATTGTTTTTAACATATAATTTCCCATGAATAGTTAACCATAATAAGTCCCATGTAAAACTGGGAATTCTTTTATTCAGTACTTGTGAAATAATTACCTTGTTTTGTGTTTCTGCATAGTCAGGGAAGGATAAATCTGCATGGTCCTGTGCATGTATGAACCTTTGGTAAATCTGTTGCCTTGTCAAACTGAAGATTCCTTCCACCAGCACTTTACACTGTATCATTTTCTGAATGACCGTTTTCACGTAAAATGGTATCACATTGGTCCTGGTCAGAAGCCTATCCTTTCCTTGTCCTCAGGCCTGTATATCTGATTTTACACATTTTTCTACAGTTTTTTTCCATAACTTGTTACCCACAGTATCTGGTTCTATCATATTATAGTGTATAAAAATGTTATAATAAAAGGACACTGGACTCAGCATATCCAGTCCCCCTTCATCTATTTTCCGATATGTAATTTCTCTTTTCACCAGGTTCAGTCGGCTGCCCCATAAGGCTCTAAAGAAAACAGTAAACAGTCTAGTTTCTAACTGGGGTGGGGGTGGAAACAGATAACTTACACAAAGAAAAATAGGTAACAATAAAGTCTTAATCAATCTCACTCTTTTCCTTTTAGTCAATTGCCTATGTATCCATATGGCTGATGTTTCTTCCACTTTCTGTAGTTTATCTTTCCAGTTCAGTAGAGCTAAATCACCACTTCAAAATTTAATTCCTAAAATTGAAATTGTATCAATTGTCAATTTTATGGATACAAATGTTTGTTTTCTAAGTCCGTTTTTCCCTAATTGCATACCTGTATTCTTCTCCATATTCGTCTGTGCTCCTGATGCTTGGGAATAATCTGTTAATCTGGACTGGACAATTTCTTCCTTAGTTATCTCATGTACTGTAATAGTCACATCATCTGCATATGCCAACGTTTATAACGGTGTGCTGGCTGTGTTATTTGTATATCCCTTACATCAGGACAGACTTTAAAAGACTGTAACAAAGCATCTGTGCAATATATGTATCAAAGGGGTCTAAGGGGGAAACCTTGGCAGACACCTCGTTGTAGTTTCTGAGTTTCCACTGCCACCCATTAACCTTAGAGGTAACTCTAGCCGTGGAGTAAAATCCATGTATCCACTAAATGAAGGTTTCTGTAAGTCTGAATTTTCTCAATACTGTCAACATGTATGTGTGTGAAACTGAATCTAAAGCTCTTTGTTGATCTAGACTAAGTAGATATCCATTTTCTACTCCTTCCTGACTCTTTTGTATCAATTCTCATAACATAATTAAGTTGTCTTGTAGTCCCCTTTTAGGTGTGGAACATACTTGTTCTTTGCTAATTAAGGGAGATGAAATTTTTGCTAATCTTTTTGCCAGAATTTTCCCAAGGATCTTAATATCTGTATTGAGTAGGCTGATCGGCCTCCAATTTTTAGGATCTTTTTTGTTTCCTTTTTTAAATAAGAAGATCAAGTTTGCCTCAGCCATAGTCTCAGGGAGTTTTTTTCCTCATTAAGATTTAATTATATATTTTTGTTAATTCTGGAGTTACCATCTTGTTAAACATTTTATAAAATGTGGATGCTAGATCATCCCTGCCTGGTGTAGTGTTGTTATTTAACATCTTGATTATATAACTCACTGCTTCTTCTGCTTTCCTTATTGGGAAAATTAGTTCTATCTTTTGTTCTTGTCAAGGGTTCTCAAAATCTAGTCTATTCAAGAATTTGTCATACTCTTGTATACTAGGAGGTGTACTAAACATTTCAGTTACGTATTTATTCACTACCTGTAGTCTCTCTTTTTCCCCAGTGTATTGATTACATTGTTCATCTTCTAACACTTGTATTAATTTTTTCTCTATCTTTTTTTATTTTCTTTAAACTGGTCAAAGGTTTTTTTGTTATTATTATTCTCAAATCTCATGTCTTGTTGTAAAGATTTTGCTCTATTATATTGTAATACGTACATGTCTTGTTTAATTTTTTTATGTTTACTATAATCTTTGTCATAAGTATCTGCATAGGATATTAGTCTATGTAGTTGTTTCTGTAATGTCAAGTATTATAGGTATGTTTGTGTTGCTTTCCTTCCAGTCCTTTTCTGAAAAAAAGGTTTTTAAAAACATTTTTGTGTCTTCCCATCAATCTACTTGTGTTGTATAGGCACTGTACTGATAGATGAGCTTACCAAAAGCTTATAATTTCCTTCTGTAGTTTGTCTGACTCTAGTCAGGTGGTGTTTAGTCTCCAAGGACCTTTCCACAGATAGGGGTTCCTTCTTCTGAGATTTTTGAGAATAGCCCCATATGATCTGAAAAAGCTAAATCTTCTATGTATACCTTTTCTATTTTTAGGGTGTGAGACAGAAGTAGAAAATCTATTCCGGTGTGGTGTGTTCCCAATGGTAGTTATAACCCCCTTGTGTATGCAAAATTCTATATGCATCTTTTAAATTTGCATTCTGAATGATATCTGTCAAGGCATTTGTATCGCAAAATAGTTTCTCTGTCTTTAAACCCCTGCCTGTTTGTTGTAGACTGCAGTTAAAGTCTCCCCCCCCCACATATTACTGCCCTTGCTGTGTGTAAATATGGCTGTATATTCCTAAACAGAGCTACTCTTTGATTTTTTTGTCTTAGAGACATATATATTTATTAGTCTTAATCTAGTTTCTCCATACTGGATATCCAAAATAAGAGCTCTACCTTGTTCTAAATCAATTAAATTACTAACCTTCAGTGCTGGATTGGAGAACACAATCCCCACCCCATCACAGGTTTCCTGTCCTTGTCATCAGAATGATACCCCCTTAATCCATAGTTTGGTAGCCTCAGCAATTTCTTTTAGAGTTTTCAACCTAGTGTTCTGTGTATTCAGTATGTCCATATTATGCCTCATGAGTTCTGCTAGAATCATCAGTCTTCTGTTTGAATTCTTTATACTGCTGACATTTATAAGTGAGAACCTGTGAAGCTGTCATAAGAAAAAAAGAAAGGGAGAACCACATTGCTCGATATTTCTGTTGTGATCTTGTTACCCACTTTTTCTTCACTTTATCCCCTGTGACTTGATCTTCTAGACCTGATGATTGGTCTTTTGATGAGGATGCTATTGAAGAGGAATCGGTATCTGAATCTTCATTTTCTGTATCAATCATTTTTTTTCCCGTAATGGCCTGTAATGTTTGTAAGTGGGGTCTTCAACTTCCCTTTAATAATTTTCCTTTCTTTCCCTTTGGGTTCCATTCTGTTCCCATTTTGTGTTCTTGGTCATTTTTTTGTAAGTAACCATTTTAAAATCCTGTTCTGATCTGGATTGGGGGGGCATATTTTCTTGTTCCTCATTTTATCTGGTGTCTTGTATAGTCTGTTGCATTATTGCAGTTTCTATCATATTGCCTTCTTTCTCTGCCTGTTGTTCCTTAGTCACTCCTGTATCATCTTGCTGTATCTCATCTTTCTGACTGTTTCCAATGTTTTCCTCAGATTTCTTCAACATTGATTGACCTTTCTATGGATCTTGTGAGGGAGATGTTTGCATTTGTTCTTCCTGTTCTTGTCTCTCCTGTGTCCATTTTCCCTGTTCTTTTTGGAAAAATTTCTTTCATCCTTTTTTCAGATGCTTGAGCACATCTTTCCTTTGCACTTGTGTAAACAGTGCTTCATGCAGGGTGCCATCTGCTACATTATGTGACGCCCATGGGCATCTCACATAGGAATGACCTTTTCCTCACACAAGTTACATCAGAAATGATTTGTACATGACAAAGCAGTATGACCTCTGTCCAAACCATGAGTGCATTTAGGAGTGTCAAAAGCACAGAAGAGGTGATGAAATGGCCATCTGAGCAGGACACTTTTCCCTCAGCTCCCGACCCGATCTGAAGAAAACACCTATTTCTGCATCTTTATCATACTTCTAAGTTCACCCTGGCTACAGGCAAGTCAGTCAGTGGGTCCAGAACCTTCCATGGCAAAAAACATATTAATATGGAGACAGAGATGTGTGACGGTTTGCGCCTCCACTCTCCGCCACCTACACCGACCCGTGACAAAAATGTAAAGCTGTCCAAATTTTCTCTGGTGGAACAGTGATGAGCATGAGTTCTAAGGCCGCACTTACAGAGGAAACATTTTTGGAAGGGATTTCACGTATCAAATCTGCACTGGAAACATTAGCCTCATAAGTACAAATCCTTACCACTTTTCTGGCGGCTTTTGCACAGTGCATGGGGGATAAAGAAGCTTGCATTTCTTCACTGGATGACGGGAGAGTGAGAGTAGACCCTGAAGTAACCCATTTGTACCAGTGACTCAAGGCAGTAGAAAGCAAAATGAAAGATCTCAAAGGGAGATCTCGCCACAACAGCATTGTGTTTCTGGGTCTCCCTGAAGGTGAAAAGGGGCCCTTACCCATCCCTTTTGTGCAAAAGCTATGTAATAAAATAGTGGGAACCTCTCCCAATGGCCCGGAATATATAGAGCGGGCCCACCATTCCTTACACCCCACATTTCCTTATGAGGCTCCTCCATGATCTTTGCTGTTCTGAGTGTTAAATTTCTTAGACAAGCAGCATATTCTCAACAAAGACCTAGAATTAAGTGAAGTGCAATGGGAGGGGTGGAAAATAAGCATAGCTCAAGATCTCTCCAAGTCAGTAAGACAGAAAAGAACAGTATTTCATTCATCCCAAACTCATCGAGGTTGAAATTCAATTCCGTATGAAGTACCCCGCTGTCCTCCAGGTACAACATTGGAAAATTTGGCATAATTCTGAGTCTCCAGATCGAGCAATGATGTGCCTGAAAAATTTCTACCCTGACCTCTTTAAGTGAGGCCTGACAACATGGGCCTACTTTCCCTCGGAGTACAGTACAAGTCATATTAAACTGTTCCTCCACTGAGTTGTTTTAGCATTTCTGACTGAGTTGCGTAAGTGTTGCTGGATCAAGCACAAAGCCTGTAAAAACTGTTTGTTAATAGTTAAAACTCAGTTTTACATTTCATTGTGACTGGACTACAGATGCATTCCAAATGAGCTACAAAGACGTTTTGCAAAGATTGCTGTTGAGTTGGTTAAGTATTGAAAAACAATACACTATGAGTTGCTAATGCATTTCCAACTGTAAAAAAAAAAATTTTAAACCAGCTCATTGGTGAAACAGTTTAATGTGACTTGTACTATATTTCTACATTGTCAAACTAATATGTTTAGTGATGCAGTTCTAAAACATCACTTGAACTACTGGGTTATCGATCTGAATTTTGGAAGATATCATTATTAATTTTGGACTTTCAATCTGTTTCCCCAGGTACTGTCTCACCTTTTCCTTTCTGGGGAGTCCCCAAAGCATGATTCAAAGGTTTGAGGAGGGCCTACACTTGCTTCAAATGTATGGTTTTCTTTTTTTTTTTTTTAGTTCTTGGATCAAGGTTAAGACTGTCCCTTTCATAGAAAGGGCTTCATCTATTTTCTGGACAGTCGATATTCCTTTGTTTTGGTTGCACATTTGTCAAAAGACTTGCCAGTTTAGCAATATATGCTGGTAATGCACATTACGGTTGGGACTGATGTTATGTGTTTTGCTTATCTGATATGAAACAGGGTTCATGCATCAGCATCCCAATAGACTATTTACTTTTTTCTCAGAACAATATAGGTGGCTAACAAATTATATATTTTTTTGTAATGTTCAATTTGCATAATAATGCCACCATGCTTTACTGGATTACTCCCATACCCAACTAGCATAAATATTGGGATTTGCATAGCAGTTTAGTAATAGAGAAAGTACAGTCACTGTGTTTTTCATCTGTTTAACAATGGCTTTAGTATAGGCTAGAGAGCAGGAAGGGAGGGGGGAGATGTGGTGGATGTTTGGAGGGTGGTAGGACATTATGGCCTAGATAGTATTTGCAATACAGTCATGGGACTGTGAGTAGCAGTGTTTATATAATGTTCACTGCAAGGGGGAAGGTGGAATTAAGAGGGTAGTTTTTAGAGTGGGTAATAATAAGGGAGGGAAGGGAAAGGATTGATAGGGTAAAGCACCAACACAGTTCCTTTGTCAATATCTGTTGAACAGCACTACCTTTTCAGTTCATGTTTTATTTACAATTTAAAATGATGAAATATATATCTTGGAATAACAAAGGGGCACACACCACAGTGAAGAGGCACCAGATCTTAAAAGATTTACAAATAATGCAATGCCAACTTGCCTTCCTGCAAGAAACTCATCTGCTGGAATTGTAGATGTTTCTCTTCCGGCTCCAGCAGATTGGACAAATATATGCAGCTGGTGATTCTATGAATAAAAGGGGGGTTGCTATACTTATTTATAAGGGAATTAATTTCCAACTCATTAAAGAAATAGGAGACAGGGAGGGTAGATATCTCTTGCTGCGTAGTATCCTAGATCATGTAGAATTGTTGTTAGGTTGTTTCTATGGACCCAATATCCAATCACTAGAATTCTTTTGAGACATAGTGAAACTGATAGCACCTTCCCCTAATTCTCGCTGGAGACTGGAACATAACTATTACCACAGATCTAGACAGATCTGGGGAATGTCCCTCAACACTCTCTCCTATGCAGAGGGCCCTTTTAGAGCTAATGGACATAGGAGGGCTTTGCGATCCTGGAAATTACTTCACCCTAAAGACCTAGAATTTCTGTTTTACTCCCCAGTCCACAGATCATCTTCCAGAATAGATTTTTTTCTAATAAATACTGTGGCCCTCCCAGGTGTAGTGGACTGTAACATAACATCAAGAGTCCTATCAGACCACTCTCCAGTCGGTCTAGTCCACAACCCTCTCCCCAACCTCAAGCGAGACAGAATATGGAAGCTTAACATGCAACTCTTAAAAGACCCCAGGGTGATCACCAAGATAAAGTCCCTCATAGTAGAGTTCTGGGAGCACAACAGAGACTCCATTGCAAACTGGGATAAAATCTGGGCAGTCCTGAAATGTGTACTGCACGGTGAATGTATTCACATAGCTGCCACTAAGAAAAGGAAAAGGGAACTCATGATGCGGACACCCTGCTTGACCAAATTACAGCCTTGGAATCTAAGAGGGAAAATTTGGACACAGATCAGATCCAATTAACTAAACTGAGGCATCAATACTCAGATTTGCTTAAGGAGAAGACAGAATATGCCCTCTTAAAAACCCAGGCATCATATGTAGACCATGGGGGAAAGGCAGGGCACTTACTTGCCTTATGACTCTGGCAGCAGGAAGCCTCACGTCTGGTACATTCCATAGTATCCCAGGGCAGTACCACCCCTGTAACCTCCTCTACCGAAATTACTCAAGAATTTGAGAAATTCAATACGCAGCTTTACAGCCTCTCTTCGGGTTTACCTACTGAGGAAGAGACCCGAACATACTTAGACTCTGTCGCCCTCTCTATGTTATCCCCCAATCATCAAGATCTGCTAGCACATCCAGTATCCACCTCAGAAATCCTAATGGCCCTCTACTCCCTGTCCCTGGATAAATCACAGGGACCAGATGGTCTTCCCTCTAACGTTTACAAAATATTTGTCTCAGAACTAGCTTCCATCCTGTCTCAGCTTTTTTACATATTTTTGTGACAAAGGTATATCAGATCCCTTCCTAGTAGCTGCCCTGATCATAGTCCTGCCCAAGCCCAATAAACCTGCATATAAAGTAACTAATTATCATCCCATATCCCTTATGAACTGTGACATAAAGATTTTTGCCAAAATTCTGGCTAACAGAATTATGTATGGGATCATTTGACTGTCCCCGAGCAGGTAGGGTTCATAAGGGGAATATCCTCTGCGGACCATCTCCAGAAGCTGGATCATGTCTTCTCCATGGATAGGGACTCTAAGAACCCTATGGTGTTGGTTTCCCTGGCCATGGAGAAGGCATTCAATAGGGTTAGATGGGACTTTTTATTTTTAACATTGAGAAAATTTGGATTTCCAGTTAAATTCATTCAGTGGATACAAGTGCTATACATTAACCCAAGTGCCACAGTTTTTTGTAATGGCATACTTTCCAAAGGTTTTCCCTTCCAATCAGGCACCTGGCAAGGATTCCCCCTCTGCATTCTTCTTTTTAATCTCTATCTGGAACTGTTGATTAGAATACTGAAAGTCTCTCCAAACCTCCAAGGCATACAGATTGGCCCCCTGGATATCAAGGTCTCAGCATAAGTGGATGATATTCTGCTCCATATCTCACATCCTGCCACTTCCATACAAGATGCATTACGTATCATTGCATGGTTTGGTACCTACTCTAATTACAGACTGAACATGGGTAAATCCATAGTCATGCCACTGAATCACTTAGCATTCTCCTCAGATTGCAAAGACCTAGGTCTGATTTGGGAATCTAAACTTACATATTTGGGAATTATTTTGTCCCAAAAACAATCTCTTATCAAGAAACTCAACCTAGATAGTATAGTGACCACCATCACACAAGATCTCTCTAGATGGACGATCCTCCCATTCTCACTTCAGGCCGGGGTCAGTGTAATCAAAATGAATATTCTCTCCTGGGTCTTTTACCTTCTCAGCAAGTTTAACATTTTTCTCCCTCATGTCTGGTTTACTCCACTCCATTATATCCAGTTTTCTTTGGAAAAGCAAATACTCCCATACAGTGTACCAACATTTGGTGGCACCAAAGCATTTAGGAGGTCTTACAATTTCCAACTTCTGTCTTTATTATTTAGCCAACCTGCTCTAGATGTCAATTTGTAGATGGGACTCTGATGCATATTTTGTGTGAATGCCCTGAAGTAAGTCCTATATGGGGGATGCTCAAGGCATCACTAGACCCCCTGATGGGCCTAGCTGAGTACTTTACTCCAGAAATCTCTGTGGTGGGCAATGTTTTATCAATTCCTGTAAAAGAAAGAAGATTCCATATGTCTGATCTCTCTGACTGTGAAAAGGTTGGTTTTGCGCCATTGGCTAGATCACAATACTGTCTCCTTCACAGAGTGGCTACATGATATCCTGTATAACCTGAGAGTAGAGAAAACCACAGCTAGTTTAAAGAATCGTATGCATGTTTACTCCAAAGGGTGGGGTTAGTTGGAAACTCTGCTGTTGGTACATTCCATTTAATAACATAGGTTATCAATACTTATTATTAACAGATTTCCTTAATCAATTTATGATTTTATATTTTTCCACTAGTGATCGTGCTTGTCACTACATGGTTGGTGCCGGGTAGGTGGGGTGACATGGGATGGGGCAGGTTGGATGAATGGAGGGGGAATATGAGTGAGGTAAATGTGTTGTCTGTTCAGTATTGTATTGTTGTCTGTTCCATCTTGAAACCTAATAAAATATTTTAAATTTCAAAAAAGGAGTGTCACAAGCATTACTTAAGTGCATTCTTGAGCTGCATTTGTGGCAGAACTTTGGACAGAAAGGTGAGCCTCTATCTCAGCCTAAATGAAAACAGCTGGGTAGGTGCAGAAACCCTGTATTGGACATAATCAGTTAACTTTGACCCTCCAAACCCATGTCCAGATCTGTTCAGAATCAGTTATGGGGGTGGGGTTCTCCAATACTTCGCAGTGTTTTTCATCCAGAAAATGATGTCTGCTATATTGATCCCCCCATTTTTAAAAAGAACAGTTAATGTTCTGACCGCTAGTTTGGTAATGGGGACTGCAAGAAAAGGTGACAAAAGCAGTGTATTTTTCAATCCATTATAATCGGTTCAATCTATCTAAGGCTTTTACTGTTTTGAAACTCACATCATAATTATATTCATCCATGTGGATGAGTGCAAACACTTCAGATGCACAGAACGTGAAGGAATTTTTAAGTAGAATCCTTTCAATATATATCCTGTCTGGGGGAGTTTTAAGGCCGCCTTTGTACAGGAGTCTGATAGCGTTCCTGTGTGGGATCAGTTCTCCTTTGTTTTTAAAAAGATTGGACATAAGTAAGACTGGTTTAAATCTCTGTTGCGCATTTGGGTCCTGTAAATTATTTATTCCTAGGCCAATACTTAATTCAGTTTCTTCATTACTGCGCAATCCTAATGGGCCTGCTCTTTCCTGTAGCATTCTGTTCTTAATAATAGGTTGTGGGCTTTCAATATTCATACGTACTAAATTGCCTTTATTCGTCTCCCCTTGTGATGCCTCAGTTTCCTTCCTAGTGTGGGTTTGGGAATTTATATCTTCCTCTATATTCTCTTGTGAGTTTTCAATATTTTCCCAACCATTGCCCCCCACTACCGTTAAACTGTTTTTTCCTACACATTCTGTTTTTGTATTTACAACCATTCCCATCCCTTCTATTCCCCTTCCAGGAGACAAAACAAGTTTACCTGTAACTGTGACTTCTGTATTTTTGAATTAAGCTACTGCTGGATCCATTGGGTCAGGCGTGCATGATCCATCTTTTTCTGGAATCCATCCCGAACCTTGTAGTGCTTTTGCTATCATCCAGTTTTCTGTGCTGCTTTGTTTTTCCTTGGTGGAACTTATGCAGCTGTCCTGCTGCCGATTACTGATCCCTAATGTTTTTTTCTTTATTGTCCCATCAATAACCATCTCACAGGTCTTACTCTCTTGTCTCGGTTTAAAACCATTTTCTTCTGTTGATTGTCATGCTCTCTCTGTGGTGGGAACAGTACTACTGGTCACCACCTCACCCTTCAAACACTCCATTTCCAGCTGGAATATTCCCTCTTCCTCTGTTATTTGCTGTAGCAGAAGTTCTTTCCTTGCCTTGAATCTCTGTTGCAAGATCACTTCTGTAACCAGAAAATTAGGGCTTACTGGATCCTGGAGTCACTCCTCTGTGGGAAATCACAATCCCCTCGTTCTCAGTTTCCATAGCCCGACCTGCAGTGTAATGTCCGGATTGTCCCTGTATTCCTTCAGAGCCAATTTCTACCTCCATTTCCATTGGTAGATCCTCCATATCAAAAATTTCCTGTGAGTTCCAACTCTCTTTCGGTGAGTAATTAATTTAATTCTCTATTGAGGTCTCTTGCATTGTGGAGGTAAGGGAGGAGACCTGCTCCCCTGTCTACCACACATCCTCTCTCCTCTCCTCTTCTCCAGACCTGAAGTGGCCATCTCGCTAGACAGCCAGAGTTTCACCCCTGCTGGAGAGTAAGGAAATTTCCCTGGTGTCCTGGCCAAATATCCCCCATTCACTAAAAGACCACTAACAGCTTAATCTGGTTCATGTCAGTTGGCATCCATCTGTATCTCCCCCATGGGACAAGGCTGAAAATAGGCAGAATTGTCTATTCCTCTTTTCCTGGTCAACAAAAACTAAATAAATAAATAAGACAACATTATAATATCATACCACTAAAGTAGAGGGGTAGAGGGGTATAGGGGCAAGGGTGGGGAGGGATGGGAGGTTCTAAGGCTGAGACAAGAGTTAAGCAGGGTGGACAGAAGGAGATTTAAAAAAGCAGAGGACAGTACTGGACACAAGTGATGGGTAAAGGATGAACTCTGGGAGGGAGGGAGGGCAAAGTAGGGTCAGCGAAGGGCAAAAGTAGTGGGGAGCCATGTGTGCTGATGCTGGGAGCCTTAGAAATAAAATTCCTGACATTAAGGCCACCATTGTGGTGATGGATCTGAAACTGGGCGTCATAATAGAATCATGGTGTACCAACAACCACAGCTGGGATGTGGCCATTCTGGGTTACACCATGTTTCAGAAGGATAGGGCAGGGAAGAAAGGGGGGTTGTTTTGTGTGTGAAGGAAGATATAAAGGCCATGGAGACAGAGAGACACAAAGGGGATATGGAAGGGTTGGAGGTTCTTTGGGTTGGCTTAGAGACTGTTTCTCAGGCCTTTATTTGTGTAGGGGTGGTTTACAGATCACCAACACATGGGGTGAAGTTATACAGGGTTTTGGGGGAGGATATTGGCAGAATGGTAAACAATGGGGGGTATTGATTTTGGGGGACTGTAATCTGCTGGATGTTGACTGGAGAATTCTGGACACAGTTACAGCTAGAAGAAGGGTAATTCTAGATTCCCTACAAGGGGCATTTCCTAGGAAGCTAATTACAGAACCCACTAGATATGGAACAATGCTGGTTCTGGTACTTATGAAAAGCATTGCAGACATTACAGTGGGTAGCCCACTGGTACAGGTGATCATCATACAGTGTGGTTTGACATACAGATTGGGCAGGAGAAAAATTACACTAGGATGAGGGTCCTGTACTTCAGAAGGGCAGATTTTAAAGAAATGGGAGACTGCCTTAGTAAATACTTTGAAAAAGGGGACTGCTGGTGGGAGAAGAGGAATAATGGAAAAGGATACAGAAGGGAATAACTAAGGCAACAGCAAGCTGTTTGAAGGAAATATTGTATTTATTTATTTATTTATTTATTTATTTATTTCAGTTTAGGATTAATACCGTTGAGTCAAGGATTCATTTTCAAAGGTTCCGAGTCAGTTAAATGAACAGATACAGACAACATAACACATAGCACAGCAATGGATTACAAAATAAAGTTACGGAGGGTTGCACATACTGTTAAGTTTAACTAATACATAGGAGTCTAGGTTTCACTAGTACATAGGAGTCAAACATTGTAAGTTTCACTGGTACATAGGAGTCTAACATTGTAAGTAACAGCAGTGAGTGTGGGCATAGTAGTGTTAGAAACAGGAAAGAAGGGGAGAGTTCAGGAATTGAGTCTCCACTGGGTAGTACAAGGTGCAAGTGGGGTGGGGCATGGATGGTTGCCAGAGTGGTAGGCTGAGCTCATCAGTGGTGGCCAGGGGTGAGAATGGGGGTGGGTGGGAAGCAACCTAAGGCAGGCATTGTCAGATGTTCTCACATGTAGTTGATGGAGTGGGCAATTTTGGGGGGTGACAGTTTATCATATTGTAGACTATGCAAGGTAGGTATTTTTGGGTAGGGGGATTTGTTGAAGACAGCAAGGGGGAAGAGTGCAGGGGGCAGTGGTTGGGTGGTTAGAGCCAAAGGGTGGGTGGGATAACCTAGGGGCCCTGAGCATGGGCTAAGTGTGGCAGACACAGATTTTTTTAGTTCTAGCTGGAAACAAATCCCAATTTTGAATTGTCTGAGCTTGATGCATTCTAAGAGTGCAGTAGGCAACTCATTGAACCACTTTGTGCCCAGGAAGGCGTGTGGTCTCTGTGCCAGTTTAGTACACTTAAATGGCACCTGGAGTTCCCCTTTTGCAGCTCTCCTAGTCTGCTTGAGGGGTAACGCCTTTGGGGGAAGCCTGTGAAAATAAGCAAGTGTAAGAGGAGGAAGAAGACTCAATGGTTCTCAAAGGAGGTGGCTAAGACAGTAAGGGAGAAAAAAAGCTTCTTTTTGTCCTTTTGGGAAGTAATGGGTGACTGAAACAGAGGGGGACTGGGAGGTATAGATAATCTAAGAGAGGCAGGGAGGAGGGCGAGGACAGTAAAGGCTCAACCAGAAGAGAGGATCATCCAGGAGGTCAAAAAAGGGGGTAAGACTTCAGGTGCATGAGTGAATATAGGAAGACAAGGGAGGGCTCGTTAGGATCTGGAGACCAGAGGGGGGGTTCTGTGCAGAGGAAAATTAAGAGAAAGCTAAAATTTTAAATGAGTACTTCTGCTTGGTTTTCACAGTGGCGGGGGAAGGGATGGACCAGCATGCATCAGTAGGCACCGGGGGAGGTTAGAGTGGACACAAGTCTATTTTTAAAAGAAAGAGTCAGCCGGGAATTGGAAGTCATAAAGGAAAACAAGACAATTGGGACAGACAGGATCCTCCCAAGGGTAACAAAAGCACTGATCACAGTACTAGCTGTCCCTCTAGTAATACAATTCAGCACTTTGTTGGAGACGGGGGTAGTTCCTGAGAACTGGAGGAGGGCCAAAGTGGTCCATCTGCACGAGGGTAGCAGGAGGGAAGACAGTAGTAATTACAGACAAATCAGTCTTATATCAGTGGTGGGTAAATTAATTTAAACCTTGATGAAGGTGAGACTGGTGAAGTACTATAGGCAAAAAAAGTCGAAGGACCACTAGCAACATGGCTTCACAGGATGAGAGCATGTTAAAATCTAATATTAACTGGGCAACTAGGTTGTATGATAAGGGGAGCACAGTGGATGTGGCCTATCTGGACTTCAGTAACACCTGTCACACTGTATCACACAGGAGACTGATTAAGAAACTTAGCAACCTGGGGGTTGGGGAGAAGGTGATAAGCAAGGGTATCAAACTGGTTGAAATTTGGATACTCCCTGAGATGATAACAAGATAGAAAATGATTGAGACTATAAGTACATTGCAGGGGTGAACAAGGTGCAGGAGGACAGTGTCTTTCAGCACCAGAACAAAGGGGCATGCTGTTAAGCTTGAGGGGGGAGAGGTTATTGGGGAAATGAGGAAATTCTTCTTCACAGAAAGGATAGTGGATGCTTGGAACAGCCCAGCAGAAGAAGTGTTGAGGGGGAAAAGGCAGTGGGGAGCGTCGATCATGCATGAGATAGTCACATGTGCATCATAGGTAAAGGAAATGGAGGTGGGATGGACACCTGTGACTGAATAGGGTCCAGGGTGTAGTAATAGGCAAGGAAAATAGGGCAGACTAGATGGGCCTACTGGTCCTTTTCTGCCAACACATTCTATGTTTCAGTGTAATATATTCAGCTAGTTCCATGTGTAAAACAACAGTAGTCAGAGGTACTGTAACAATAGTTAAAATTCTCAGAAATCAGACACTGGAGGCCCTAACAAAACACCTGGTTGAAAAGTCCCTGTTATATATCTCCATCGTGGTTGCCTTTCAAAAATCCATAAGCAGAGCATTCCATAAACTAGGCACTGCTACTGTGAAGGATATATCACCTGTGTGGAAAAGATGTGACCTATGGTTAACCAAGATGCTATTCTCAGAGAAGCAAATGGAGTGTGGGGGTCATATGTGACAGGTAAACTGAACCAAAATGGTTTAGGACTTGGTTAACAGTTTCAGCTTGAAGGTTATGCATCAATGAACTGGTAGACAGTGCAGTGTGTGTAGCACAGGCATTACATGCTTGCAGCTAGGTACCTCAGAATTCAATCTGGGAGTAACATTCTTTAATAGATGTACATAGTGCAACATGCCCCAATGAGCCTGAGGTAAAAAGGGTTGCTGTAGTCCAATCTAGATGTAGCAAAGGTGTGCTGGACAGGGCTTAATACAGACAATGTTCATCAACAAAAAAGCTACTGTGGACTACTGCTGATGCTTGATGTTCTAATGTCAACGAATGGTCCAAGATGACTCAGAGATTTTTCATCCCCCTTAAGCTCTGAGCAAAGTGCCATAAATATGGATACTAAGTGGCTCCCTTTCCATCACTGGCAACCTTTGAGTACCTGTCTCTACTAGTAATACCTTCACTGTTCCTGGATTCAAACCAGGTTATTTGGAGGCTGTCTAGGCATTCATGTCAATCAGGAAGTTTTCTAGCACTGTTACTGGCTCTGCTATCATGTGAAAAAGAAATACAGTAAACGTCAGTCATCTGCATTACAGTGAAACTCAAGACATCAATGTCTAATGACCTGAACAATAATAGCATATATGCAAATAACGTTGGATACATAAATATATCTTTTGGTATTCTATAACTAAGTGCAACCAGGCTAGACTCTGTCTTTCCAACATCCACTCATTGCATTCTGTCAGCTAGGTAGGATTTGGACCAGCCCAAAACCATGCCCTGGAGTAACACCAAAGTGCCTCAGTTGATCCTTGGAGGAACTGCTCAATAGCTCTCTGTAATTAAGGGTAGTGCTAGGGAATTGGAAGACAGCATATGCTCTGCTCCTGCATAAAAGTGGAGAAAAAAGGATGAACCAGGGAACTATAGACCAGCAAGTTGACATCTGTGTATGTAAGATGCTGGATATCTATTGTATGTATGAGGCAGGATGCCATCTTAAAGTATAAAACTAATGGATTTCCATGACACAAATGGACTTTAGGATAAAAGGCAGCATGAGTTTAATGTGATGCACTATTCCTGTCAGATAAAGCTGATATACTTCTTCAAATTGATAATGTAGACTGCTGATGAAGGACAGGCAGAAGCCGTGTTTTACCCAGACATTAGAAAAGTCTTTGACTCAGGCCTATGTGAATAGCTGAGTAAACAACTTTGAGACCTAGGGGTGGAAGAAAGAGTTACAGAGAGGTCAGGAATTGGCTGAATGGAAGAATATATAGGGTCATCTTTAATGGGGAATTCTCAGAGGTTAGGTATTTCACATGTGATGTTCCCCAAGGATTGGTGTGAGGTTCTGTCCTTTTTAATGTCTTTATAGAGTATGTAGCAATGGGGGGGTGGAAATAAATCTGCCTGTCTGTGGATGATACCAAAATCTGTGGCAGAGTGGACAAATATGGAGAGTATAAAGACACTGAGTGAGAATCAGGGGAAACTAGAGAAGTGGTCCAGTGTCTGGCAGCTGCAATGTAATGGTATAAAGTTCAAGATCATGCAAATAGGGGCCAGTAATCCAAGAACAGAATTCATGATGGGGGGTGAAGATAGAAGAAACAACTAAGGAGATGAACAAGCGATTATACTTGCAAACAATTTAAAACAATCTGTGTAGTATAAAAGAGCACTAAAGACAACAAGCAAAATGCTGCTGTGTATGGGCAGGAGCGTTAATGGTAGAACATGATAGGTTACCTGTCCCCTGCACAGACCCATGGAGCAGACACAGCTGGAGTACTGTGGACAGTTTTGGAGTTGTCACTTGAAGAAGAATGGGGATAGAGTAGAGGCAGTGCAGAGGAAGGCCACTAAGATGATTCAAGGTCAGCATGGGAAACCTGATGAGAAATTGCTGATTATTGTTTATTTCATACTATTTTGCCCAAGAAAGACATTCTAAGCCAAGACTCATTTCCCGGTGTATTCTGGAAGAACAAGGAAGTTAAGTGACTTGCTCATTGTCACACAGTAAGTAACTAGTGTTTGTGGGACTCAAACCCACATTTGCAGCTCAGGTTTCTTACTCACTATGCTCTACTACCTCCTCAAAATACACAACCTAGGCAGATACATGTTGGAGGTCAAGAGGGAGAGGGGTGGTATGAAAGGGACCATTGGGTTTTACCTTGGGTATATAGTGTAGACAACAGTAATTTGTTCACAATTAGTGAAGTCATGTTCACAAAAAGGAACTCTATGGAACTGTGTGGAGTGAGATTCAGAAATTATGTCTGGAAGTATTTCTTTACAGAAAGGGTGATAAAAAGGGTGAAATAAGTTGCCAAGGGATGCGGTCTTTGCCAAAATAGTAGTGGGATTAAGCAAGGGTGGAATTGGCATATGTAAATAGTAAAAATTGATGGGGGGATGGCATTAGAAATTATGTAAGAATACATTAACTACTAGGGTACTTGCAACATACTCTAGGATAGGTAGAAAGAACATCTCCTCCAAGGACAACCTGGCAATCCCTGTGAACACTGAGACAAGCTTTTCCCAGCCACCTGTTGACAACAGTATGGTAGAAGCCAGGTCCAGTGAAGAGTAAGTAGTGTGCAGCATTAACATCACCCACAGAACCTCCTCCATCCCAAATGGAATGAATGTTCTCCACTGAATTGGGGGTCTCTGTTTATAATGAAGAGGATACTGCCTGGATGTAACAATCCACCATGGGAGATCTGAGCACTGATGAAGGAAATCATTATGCCAAAGAAATTACTAAACTCCTCAAATCTCTTAGTGGTCAACACTCCTCTGAAATGCAGACAGGAAGGATGAAGTAACCTTTCTGTATTACCAATGAGTTGAGCAGATCTTTTCTTTTCCACAGCAATAATTCCAGACAGGAAATCTGGCTTTTATGGTTTATTGCCCTCTGTATTTCAAAATAGTGGATTTTCATAGTCAGACTACCTTCCTCAGAACTATATCTTCTCCAAGAACTCTCTAGCCTCCATACAGTCAACTTTAGCATACTCAGCCCCCTATGAAACCAAGGTGTGCTGTGCCACAAGACTGTAGGATGTATATAGGGAAGCACATAGAGACCAGGACCACAGAGAGAGCATTCTTAAAGCTGTCCACTGTAGCCTTGATTATCCCTGTGCAAGCTGACAACATGCCTTAAATTTGAAGCATGACCAGGAGTCTTTCTAGCCCCCAGATTTATAAAATATTATTCTTGACCATGTCCATAAAGGAAAAATCAGTAAGGGGGCCACAAAATGGAAACTGAAAGTGAATTGCTGGCTGTATAGCCTAGTCATTAGAGTAAACAGCTGTGAATTAGCTTGGTAGATCCAGCAGACCTAAGTTTGATTCCCACACTCACCATTTACATACTGTGTGACTCATAGCAAATCACATAACCTCACCAGTGCTCCCGGGTAGCTCCTGAAAACAGGCACTTCTTCCTAGTGGGCCTTACCCAGTTATCAAAGAAAGAAGTAATTGTCCAACAATCTGATCAGAGCCATTTTTGATATCAGAGATGTAAAGGATCAGTGGGGAAACTAGGTCTAAGGTGCATCACAATAGCTGGATACCACTGGTAACTGCCTGAGAAAAGCCCAGTGAAGTCTTGCACTGAAGGAATTGACAACCAGACTGAGATCCTTCAACACTGATGCACATATTGAAATCCCTCAGCACTAGTAGGCTGAAGGACTCAAATGCCTGGTCCATTTGACATAGAAACATAGAAACATAGACTTTGATGGCAGATAAGGAGCACTTGGCCCACCCAGTCTGCCAGTTTCCCTACCTATTAGATAAACTGCAGATCCTAGTTAAACAATACCCTACTTCCTCCTACCCCACACTGGAATTGCTTTATGTCTATCCCTGCATCCTTGACAGTCCACACATTCCCTCAGAAACATCTATTCAAGGCCCAAGGGACTGAACTTGAGTGGACCCTGCACATTGTACCTACCTTACCTTTAACAGACATATATTCAAATGACCAAGTCTCTCCTGCTAGGATAACTGTCAGATCCAAATAGGAGCTAAAACAAATGGTGGCCCAACCCATCTAGTCTTAAAGTCTTCAAAATGAGGGTGGGGTAAAAAAACAAGACTGTTGCCATTACATGATTCCTTGGGCCAGTACTGAGCATGTTTAAAAATTGTATCTAGACCTAAACAAACAAACAAAAAAATAAAGCAACGTGTTATCCAAATAAATTTTCTGACTGTTTTCAGCATTGTTTATAATAGTTCTTGTTTAATGTGGCTGACAATTCAAACATGTATTTATATGTTCTAAATTTTATATATGTACTTTCAGATTTTCTATAATGAGTAGATTATACAGTGTTATTAGTTTTCAAATAAATACTTATTTTCATACCTCTTGGTGACAAGTGAAAGGCAACATTTGTGTCAGAAACATGTACTGAACTTTAGACTGAGTGAATAAAAGAGTCAATAGTAAAATATAATAATGATTTATTTTGGAATTAATTATCAAAGAAAATTGAAACATTTTGATGGAATGTTTCAATTTAAAGTTCTATAAAGATGGTGGCCTGACCATAAAATTGCTATGACTAAGTAAACAATAATACCATCCAGGGTGGGCTTTTTTGGGAAATACTGGACCGCCAGGGGCCTAATGAGGCCCGGCCCCGCAGGCAGAAGGCCTTATAGCCCCTTGAAGGTCTGGTATTTCCCAATAAAGCCCACCCTGGAGGGCATTATTGCGCTTAGAAAATGGGCAACTGAATTTTACATGTTTGGGGGGAAAAATATGTTTAAATGGTAAAACACTTAGTTGTGTGAAAGAGGTTTTTTGTCACAAAATAGTTCCTCCACCTGCTTTTCAGTGCTGTTTTTTCCTTAAAGCTAGAGACTTTTGTGTCTCTGAAGTTTCCATAGTTTTAACTTTTTTAGGTAGTTGTCGTGGTTAGTTGTGCCCCTCTCCAAACACAGACACTCACTGACCTTAAGTTTTAAAGCTTTTTTTCCTGTTAAGCTTCGTATTTTGTTTTTCTATATATTTTTTTCCTTGTCTCCCTCCTCATGCTGTCACTGTGTGATGTCTCCTCCCCCACCCACCACCGATTCTGCTGTCCTTCCAGTAACTTGAAGATGAAACCCCTCTAAATCGTGTCAGGGCTAAGTGCATTCAGTAGTAGGAATATGCAATATCGAGGAGCTCACCTTCTCTGAAGATTAGACAAAGGAGAGAGCAAGAGAGACATACAGAATATGACACCTCTGGTACAGGTTAATTGAGAGAGAGAGAGAGAGAGGCACACAGGATGCACAACCTCTGGTACTACCAGTGTGTATGTGTGTGTGAGACGGGGTGGTAGTGATCTGTGACACCCAGTAGAGTTTGATTTTTTTTCTGTTCCAACTGTCTCTTGTCCCCACTATCCCCCTGTGCTCTCCTCTACCTGATGTTCCCATTGCTGCAGCACTCATGTCATCCTTCCCACCCACCTACTCGCTCTCCGGCTGGTATGCCTTGCTGTCGCTGACCGATCACCTGCTTGCAGACTCTCTCTCTCTCTCTATGTCTCTCTCAGTCCCCCAGTCCTGCCACTACTACTTCTGGGCCAGCTGCCCCATCACTCATTCACTCAGCTAGGCTGCTGTGTTTCCAGTGGCAAGGAGTTTTATTTTATAAACAATATACAGGGAAACAGCACATTAAAGCTTGTTTCTTCCTGGAGTTGTGGACATCAGCTCCTACTTAGTGGCTAGCTTAGCGAGTGGAAAACATGGTAGCTCCTCCATTTGAAAATTCGGTGTGCCCAAGGATTCCCTAAGTAATGGGGCACCCCTAATTAGCACCTGTTTTTTTGCAGGCTCTATTGAAAAATAAATGCATGCTGATCATTGCTTTCTGTCAATCAGCATGCTTTATTCTTCAAGCCTATTTTCTAAAAGAACCATTAATTCGTATTGTGGAACCCACTTATAAAAATACCAGTTTTAATAGCAGCACTTTTATAAGAACATTGTTTTGAAGTACTATATTTAATTAATTGAATTTGATGTGCTTAATTTTTATTTATAGTAATGATCTCTGCATTAAAAGTAATGCATTTTTGTGTCAGATACCACTAATGGCAGTGCCAGGCAATCATTAGCAACTCTTTAGCTTTATGCCTCAGCTGAACTGATGTGCCGTCAGCTAATTAGTAGATTTATCATGGATGAATGTTTGATAACTTGGGATGAGAAAGCACACATCTCTTAGTGGATATGGCCATTGAAAACATTGTTTGTTTTCAACTTCTACATGCCCCCAATCAAGAAGAAACATCACCACACACTACCGACTCTGCCACAGAAAATAGAAATTTTAGAGCATCTGTCCAACTCGGTCACACAATGCAGTGACATTGCTACAGGGTATAACATCAATGTCTGCACTGCTGTGAGCAAATTGTTAAAAAAATAAGAACAACTATAACAACTGTTGTTAAGCTGGAATATGGTCTCAACAGAGACAGCAAAACAAAATTAAAACTGCTTTATTAAGGTTGGAACCAGCCATGATACTGACATGACATATGTGCCTGCCTTTGAAGAAAATCTGATACAGTAGCAGCTGATTAACAAGAGAACAGTTTGATATCTAACAGGCAATAGACAGTGAAATCAAGTACTCAGGGCAGATCACACAAGAGAAAAAGTTCAGGGATTTGTTGCTTTCAAAATGGAGGAGAAATCTGAGCAAGATAAACCCCTTTCCTCAGACTGGTCATAATTGATTGATTGATGGAGTGATTGATTGATTGACTGATTGATTGAAAAGACAAGCTGAGCTGATAACAGCTCATTTTCAGATGTGTTCTGAAGGACAGAGGAGCAGAAAATAACTGCAAAAAATCAATCATTCGAAAATACAAAGGTGCAAGCAAACACAATTAGATCATAGTGAAAATTATTTAAAAAAAGTTTTGTTAATGCACCAGTTAGGATTCAACTTAATGCCACAAATGTAGGGAAGTGTGGCATTAAGAGTTCCAACCCTATATCCCCACCCCACCCCACCCAAACAGCTAAAGGGTTTTGGTTCTCTGGCATCATGGTGAATCAGTGATGGGGTCTTCCTTTTTGTTATCCATCTTAATCCTCACCCCTCACCCCTGCATGTAACCTCCTGTCTGAAATATTGGTACAGCTGCCAATCAGTGCCTCATATGGGTACTCTTCAAAGATAGAGAAGTACTGTATAGCTCACCTCCCATTGCCAACACAATCTTTTGTAGCTCTCTTCCTGTAGGCCCAGCATCACGAAAAAAGAACACATCTGATGTTTTTTGCTCAGAGAATGTGGTGAGCTTTAGGGCTGACAACCCCATGGAAAACCCAACCTCTAATTCCCCAAGACTCGGGAGACCCAAAACCCTAATGTTTTTTTCTTTTGCTGCATGGGGGGGGGGAGTTTGGGTTGGAAACTATAATGCCACATTTCTCTACTTTTGTGGCATTAAGTTACCCAAACTGGTTCGTTACCATAGTTTTTTGCAAAGAATTTCCTTTCTTTTTGAGATACTGAAATTTTATCCTCATGTATATAAGTTGCAAAGGGACCTGAGTGAGCAGGTGTGGATGTGCAGTGCCTTGGGACCATGTGTCATGGGAAGACTATGTATGCCTACAGAAGTGCAGAGCCTGCAACATTTGCTGTTTAGACATTCATTCTTTACAAATGTATTTTTTACACAAATTCACTTTTTTTTTTTATTTAATTTTGTCCCCAAGTTTTCAAGATACTCATTTTGAGACTCCCTTATAAATACAACATGTAGCATATTGGTCAAAATGTCATTTTGCACCAGAAGTACAAAAAGATGTCTCATCCAGCAGTTTAAAAATGACATCTGTCATGTTTTTAAGGTGGTGTGGAAAAATACCTATGTTGAAAGTTTAGAGTCAAAATATTGAAAATTAGCGAAGTTCATCACCAGGCTTGAGGAGTGGTCAGCGAGGCAGCAAATGGGATTTAATGCAAATAAATACAAAATTATGTACTTGGAGTTGAGGAACCAGAGGAGGGAATACTGGCTGGGTGGGGTGCAGTTGGGGGTCACTGAGGAGGAGAAGGACCTGGGGATTATAGTAACAGGGAGCATGAATATCTCTGCTCAATGTAGGAGGGCAGTGGCTAGGGCTAATAGGATGCTGAGTGCATCACACGGGGATTCTAATCCAGGCACAAAGAGGTGATCCTGCCCCTTTACAGGTCCTTGGTCAGGCCACAGCTGGAGTACTGCATGCAATATTGGTGTCCATACCTGAGAAAGTACATCAAGCTTCTCGAGGGGGTGCAGTGCAGGGTGATGAAAATGATACAGGAGATGGAGGGCTGAACCTATGAGGTAAGGCTGAGTCACTTGAGTTTATTCACCCTGGAGGAGAGAAGGGACAGGGGGAACATGACTGATTCTTTCAAATACTTGAGGAGGATCAACAAATCTAGTGCAGAGGGACTGTTTAAGCAGAAGAGGGGAAAGGGACATGAGGGGGCATGGGCTGAGATTGGAGGGAGGCAGGTTCAGGAGGGAGATAAGAAGGCATTATTTCAAGGTGAGGGTTGTGTCAAAATGGAACACTCTGCCAGAGGTGGTGGTGGCATGCAGGATGGTGGGGAGTTTCAAAAGGATATGGGACAGGGCATGGACGGGGCCAAGCAAAGGACACTAAGCAGTTCCAGGAGGTGAGTGGGGGAGTGGGGGGTGGGGCAGCTGCAATATAAGGGGTGCAACATATGAGCAGACTTGATAGACCGTAAGGCCTGTTTCTGCTGGCAAGTTTTGTATGTTCGTAAGTTATCAGTGAATATTGGAATACTGCAACATTCTCTCATAACCTGAGCATTTTATTGCATTTGCACACAAAAATTTCAGAATAGCCTTATTACTCCTCCTCATGAACCTGGCAAGTGAACATTTTCAACTCTCCACCAAAACATCATTTTGTGCCACCAAAACGTCATTCCGTGCACAGGTAGTGTAACACATTTTGGCCAGATTGGAAAAATCACAGCTGTCATGTTTGTGAAGTGGTGTGAAAAAATGGCTATGCTGAAAATTTGAGGTAAACAATTAGAATTACCAAGATTATGAGCAAGAGTAAAACATTTGAACGTATGTGCATAACTTTGCCATTTTTTGCATATATTGATCTCAAATTTCAACATAGCCTTCTTATGACACAACCTAATGATCTAGTATGGTGAAAATGTTCAAATCCCACTGAAAAGGTGAGTTTGCATGGCGACAGCAAGATTGCCTTTAGGGCTATTAACACAGTTTTTTGCAAAGTGTAGGTATATATATACACACACACACACACACACACACACACATACTATATATATATATATATATTTTAGAGGCAAAAAACTATGTTTCATGCATCAGTTAGGATTGTTCCACAGCGAGAAAAGTGAGGAAATCTGATGTTAGGGTTGAAACCCCCTTTGCACCCCTCCAGCCCACCCCCTCAACTGGAATCAGGGTGCGCATTGGGGTCATTGGCCCCTAAGTGTCACCCCATCACATGTGGAAAGAAGCTGAGGAATAGGAGAATGGGGTGACAGTTAGGACCGATGCCCCCAATGTACACCCCAATTCCAGTTGGGGGGGTGGGCTGGAGGGTGCAAAGGGGGTTTCAATTCTAACATTGAATTTCCTCACTTTTGTCACTGTGGAACAACCTTAACTGATGCATTAAACTGAATTTTTTCCCTCTAATTTCCCTTCTTTTTGAGAATGATAATGAGAAATAGTGAATGTAATGCAGCGGCGGGAGCGCAGGGGTGATGTCTTGTCGCATTGTAACATGGTGCCCGAAAACGCAAATCATAATGTGCATGGTGACGCAAAGCGAAACAGAAAGAGGAACAGTACTGTAGACAGAAATGTTAAAAACAACGGAAATGCAGCCGCAAATGAAAACGAAAAGGGTAACGCACATGGTGGCGTAAACGTGAACGGTAAGTGAAACGGGTACGGAACCGCAAGCAGAAACGTAATGGTAAGAGTAATGTAAGCGCACAGGCTGGTTTTCCCCAAAAGCTGTATAGAGAAAGACAGTGAGTAGAAAGAATGTATGCAAAATAATAACTCTCGGAACACAAAAATCAGTAGTTGTAATAGTAAATTGCTTATATCTCAGTAACCGTACGACATAGAAAAAAAATTTAAAAGTCATATGTACTATCACTTTCCTGGCTAGTTTTATACATATTTTGGGGGCTATAATTTTTTGACAAAAACTCTGTATCTCGCACCGTTTTCGAGATACGGGCCCTCAAAGGCACGGCGAACGCCGTAATGTTATCCAATGGGAAAAAAACAGAAGTTTGGACTGCCATAACTTTTGAACAGTTTAATATTTTTTCACAAAATCATTGAAAGGCACATCGGGGACCCTGACTGCACATTCCCTGAAGATTTTAGGCCAGTCGCGCAAACCGTGCGACCTGTAGGCGCGACCGTAGAATTCCAGAAAAAGTGTAAATGCATGCACAGATCATGCTTAATAACTCCGTAGCCATGTATCCAACCGGTACAAAACTTGGCAGATCCCAAGGCGTATGGATCTTGATCGTGTATTCCAAATTTCAGGCAAATCCATCAAACAGTTGCAAAGTTATCAAGGTGCAAAATTTGGGGTTTAACATGTATATGGCTCCTCAACCCTAACTGTGGTAGCACTACCGTGCTACCATAGTATATATATAGATTAGAGGCAAAACTCCATTTATAGATAGTTAGTTGATCGTGAAGTGAGGAAATTCGCTGTTAGCTTTGATTAGCCTCATCACAGGCGATTGATCATCAGCCCCAACTCTCACCCCATGACATGTAAAGCAGCAGAAGTATAGGAGAATGGGGTGAGTTAGACCACGATCCCAATGCGCACCCCAATGCCGATTGGGGGTGGGCGGGGGTCCAAGGGTTTTCAACCCTAACACCGAATTTCCTCACTTTGTCGCTGTGGAACAACCCTAACTAATGCATTAAACGGAGTTTTTGCCTCTAATTTCACTTCTTTTGAGAATGATAACGAGAAATAGTGAATGAATGCAGTGGCAGAGCACGGAGCCATGAGGGCCCCGTGCTCCCGCCACATAATGTCTTGTGGCATAGTAACAGGAACAGCAATGCAAACAGAAGTGCTAACAGTGGCGCACATGGTAACACAAGCGCGAATGAGAACAGAAAGGGTAACGCACATGGTGGCGTAGACAGGAACGGTCTTCCACGTGATGTGTTGTCACATAGTAACATGGTGCCTGCAAATGGAAATGTCAATGGGCATGGTGATGCAAAGTGAAACAGAAAGAGAAACAGTGCTGTAGACACAAATGGCAAAAAATAACAGAAACGCAAGCGCAAATGAAAACGCAAAGGATAACGCACATGGTGGCGCAGACGTCAACGGTAAGTGAAATGGGTACTGAACCGCAAGCGGAAAGGGCAACAGTAACAGTAATGTAAGTGCACAGGCTGGTTTTCCCCAAAACCTGCATAGAGAAAGACAGTGAGTACAAATAATGTATGCATAATAATGAGTATTGGAGCAGAAAATGAGAACTTGGAATACTAAATACGTTATATCTCAGGAACCATACGATGTAGAAAAAAAATGTAAAAGTCATATGATTTACAACTGTCCTGGCTAAGTATTTTTCCGACGAAAAGTGCGAACACCGTAATGTTATCCTATGGGAAAAAAAGAGAAGTTCAGAGTGCCATAACTTTGCCTCCCTGTAATATGTTTTCACCAAACCACTGAAAGGCACATCTGTGGGCTGTTTGCTGTGTTCCCTCCAAATTTCAGAAAAAAAGACTAAACTGTTATTTTGCAGCAGGGTGCCAAAGGATTCCTGTAATGTGTCGGGTGCCGTAATGTTATCCTATGGGAAAAACCGTCAACTTTGGAGTGCCGTAACTTTGCTGCCGTGTAATATGTTTTCAATACAACACTGAAAGGCACATCTGTGAGACGTAATCTGTGTTCCTTCCAAATTTCAGCCCAAAACTCCCAACCATTCTTTTGCAGCGGAGTGCCAAAGAATTACTGTTATTTGGGGCATAGTGGCGCAAAGTAGTGTCGCAATTTGCGAAAGTGTCGCACTACTTTGCAAAATTACTTTTTCCAGAAATTTGAAAAACATATTTCTGGGGTGTTTTACCCCAAAATAAAGACATGGCTAGCATCTTCAGGGCCCGACTAGGTGAATACAAAAATAATTAGGTTGCTAGAGGATCTCAATTTTAAATGCCAAGCATTTTTCTGATCACTAACTGAAAACAAGATGGCAGATTTGTGACAGTAACAGGGCCATTTGCAACAGTAAAAAGTGCATTTGTGACACTGTCAAACTTTTTGTTAACTTTTCCCATTGACTTATAATGGGAAATTGTTTTTTGAATAACTTTTGAACCGTTTAATATTTTTTCATGAAATCTTTGAAAGGCACATTGGGACCCTACATGCACATTCCTGGAAGATTTTGGGCCAGTCGCTAAAAACGTATGACCCTGTGCAAACTTAGAATTCCAGAAAGCGTAGTCGTCACGCAGGTCACGCTTATTAACCCACAGCCGTATATCCGACTGGTACGAAACTTGGCAGATCCCAAGGCCTATGGGTCTTGATCATGTATTCCAATTTCAGGCAAATCCATCAAACAGTTGCAAAGTTATTAAGGTGCAAAGTTTTGGGGTTTAACATAGAAATAACTCCTCAACCCTAACTATGATAGCACTACCGTGATACCATAATATATATATATTATATATATATAGGCGTGGGCATGCCCCAATAGTTAGGGTTGAATGGTCACTTCTATGTTAAACTCAAATTTATGCACTTTGATAACTTTGTAACCGTTCAAACAATTTACATGCAATTTTGCATGCACCATTAAGAAACAAAGATCTCTTGATGTGGCAAGTTTCTTTCTGTTTGGATTTGTGGGTACGGAGATATGGGGTGTAAAATAAATGTGAAATTTACCTTTTTTTGCATTTCTGTTATGCCACCTCCCAAAAAAGGGTTTGGAATTTTGGTCTGAAGTGTTTTTGGTAGATAGAACTTGCCTCACAGATGTGCCTGTTGAAGATTTAGTGTAAAAATATTAATCCATTTGAAAGTTAATAAATTTTAAAGGTCCCATTATTTTCTATGTGAATTTCGCTCTCCAGTTAGATGCCCCACTCGAAAAAGGATTCTTTGTCGCAAATGGGTAATCTTTTTCACAAATGGGTCATCCAGTGTCAAAACTGGGAAATTTTTTTTCATGCTGCTGCTTCTTTGTTTTACAGTTAGTGAGGGAAACAAATTCAAATAACTTAAAACAGTTATGTGTCGAGTAGAAACTATCACGTGTAGCTTGGTTATCAGGCCCCCCTTAGCTGGATTCTGCATTTACAGTATCTATTGAAGAAATGCCCTTGAATTTTTTCCATATTATAAATCAATTTTTGTGATTCATAATATGAAAATAAATTCTTTTTTGTATCACAAGTCACGAAAAAGGATTCCTTTTCTTGATAGGAAATGCCTTCCCTGGTCTCTAGTGTCACCCTCCCCACCCACCGATCACCATTCGCATAGTTTCCCTGGTGTATAGTGGCACCCAACACCCTCTGATTGCTGTATCCTTTTTTTATTTCCCTGGTGTCTAGTGACACCTCCCCCACCCTCTGATTGCTGTCTTCATTTTATTTTATTGCTTCCCTGGTGTCTAGGGGCACCCACCACCTTCTGATTGTTGTCCCCTTTTTGCTATTTCCCTTGTATCTAATGGCTCCCCCACCCTCTGATCACTGTCCTCATATTATTTTTTTTTATTGATGTCTAGTGGCACCCTTCCAACTGCTAATCACTGCCACTGCCTGTGAAATGGTTCTCAGTGTTTGTTTTTTTAGAAGGTCCCTTGCTGATCTTACCCCCAACCCCACCTCCCAATGAGCACTCACCACCCCACAACCCACACTACACCCCCACTCACCTGGATGGGTGACAGGGTGAAGATTCACTCTTCAACTGAAGGCACGTCTTGCTGCTGGAACCAGTGGCTGCAATAAGCGAAACTAAGGTAAATGCGTTCCAATGTATTTTAATTGGGTTTTCAACTTTCATGCATACCTAGGCCATTTTTGCATATTTTGGCACCAAATTTTCAACATGGCATTTTGGGGACACCACCTTATGGACAACATCACTGGAATTTTGCACATCCATCCCAAAAAGTGATTTCTTGGTCGGTTGTCAAAGTTACCTTTTGGGTGTCATTTGAAAATATTCACTGCCTTTGTTCATGAGGTGGGGTCATAAGAAGGATATGTTGAAAATTTGGGGTCAAAATATGTAATAATGTTGAAGTTATGTGCATGTATTTAAATTTAACGACGCTTGCTCGTAGCTTTAGCAATTTTAAATATTTCCACTCAAAATGTTCAATTTAGCCATTTTTTTACATCACCTAATGAACATCTGTCACTTTTCAAATCCTGGTCAAAATTTGTTTTCACACCTGTGGCATGGAATGATCTTGCGGTGGTGCGGAATGACGTTTCAGCAGGGATTTGAAAATTCTAAGCCTAGAGTTCATGATGTGGGGTTATAACAAGGCTATGCTAATAATTTTGTTGCTGTTTTGACTTAAATGCTTCCACTGCAAGATACATGTATGCATCTGTAGAAGGATGGGAGCACAGGGCCCGGATCCAAATGAGGATACGAATATACTATCTCAAAAATTAAGGAAATACTTTACAAGACATATTATTAATGCACTGGTTAGGGTTGGTTATAGTGACAAAAGTAAGGAAATGTGACATTAAGGTTTCCAAGCCAAACACCCATCCCCCACCCTACAGGCATCAACAGTGGTGGAGTGTGACTTGGGGTTCTCAACTTTAATGCTGAACACATTCTCAAATAACTGTACACATCTCAGATTATTTACTTATGGAATAGGGTGAGAGCTAAGGCTGAGAATACCAAGACACACCCCACCCTTGTTACTGCCTGCATGTTGAGGGTGAAGTGTTAGGGTTGGAAACCATAATGCTACATTTTCCTACTTCTGTTGCTGTAACCAGCCCTAACTAGTGCATTAATGACATTATTTGCAAATAAAAACTATATATATATATATATATATATATTGCAAAAAACTTAATTAATGCATCAGTTAGCTTTGATAGTACACCGACAAAAGTTTGGAAATTCAGTGTTAGGGTTACCAACCCCTACCACCCCATCTCCACCTCTCACCCTCCACAAACCAACAGGCATTAGGGTTGTGCGTTGGGGTTGTTGGCTAACTATCACCCCATTCCATGTGTAAGCAAGCTGAGGAGGTGCAGTATAGGAGATTGGGGTGAGAGTTAGGCCCTTTGACCCAAACGCACACCCCAATGCCTGTTGGTGTGTGGATGGTGTGGGGTGGAGATGGGGTGGTAGGGGTTGGTAACCTTAATACTGAATTTCAAAACTTTTGCCAGTGTACTATCAACCCTAACTGATGCATTAACAAAGTTGTTTGCAATGAATTTCCCTTCTTTTTGAGAAAGTTTAATGTAACTGGTATGTGGTTGTGGGAGCTTGGACCCTCTGGGCCCTGTGCTTCCCTCACACTGCCCATTTTTGCATACTGATTTCCATATGTGGGGCCACGGGCATCGGGTCTTGCGCTCCCACTTACATGTAAGTATGGAGACATACCACACACCTATAGTCATGCAATGGAACCTTTGCAACACTAATTTGGCAATATCTAAGTAACCATAGCAACCAAGGAAAAAATCCCACTGCCTTTGTAATCATGGCTTCAAAACCTCCACAGGGGGCTTTTCAACTTAAAGGTGTACTAAGGTCACCACAGTGAAAAAGCCATATATCAAACTGTTTTTGATATAGGGGTACAAAAATATGCAGCAGGCACTGCAGTGTTATCCTATGGGAAATTTGGCAACTTCAGAGCACTGTAACTATGAAACCATTATCAATTTTGTGACCAAACCACCAAAAGACACATCTGTGAGGCCAGGGCTTGCTACACTGCAAATTTCAGCCATAAAAGCCCTAACTATTATTTTGCTGTGAAATGGCAAAGAAACTGACTCATTTGGGACTTTAATTCCATGAAATTCCACAACTTTCACAATACTCCCATAGGTCAACATAGGGCACTTTCATGAAACTAAAAAGTAGTGTCACAACTTTATTGGTACTTTCACTAAACTAAAGGTAGTGTCACAACACTACTGGTACATTCATGAAACTAAAGGTAGTGTCACAACACTACTGGTACTTTTGCAAAACTAAAGGGAATGTTGCAACACTACTGGCATGTTTACAAAATTAAAGGTAGTGACGTAACAAAACTGGCACTTTCCTAACCCACTTTTGATATACGGGCACCGAAAGGTTGCACTGACACTAATATCTCAGTAATGTTTTCCATAGATGTCTTTTGCTGGTTTACTGGAAAAAATGTACACCAGTTCCATTGTAAATTTAGCGTAATGTAACTGGTATGTGGTTGTGGGACCGTGGACCCTCTGGGCTCTGAGCTCCCCTAATGCTGACATTTTTGCATAATGGTATACAAATGTGGGAGTGTGGACCCTCTGAGCCCTGCGCTCCCACTTACACATAAGTACGGGGACATAACACAGGCCTACAGACATGAAAATAAACCCTTGGAAAACTAATTTGCCAAAATCTCAGTAACTGTAGCAGCTATGAAAAAATTTCACTTTGGTGGTATTCATGACTTTGAAACATCCACCCATGCTTAGTCTAAAGGTGGACTAAGCTGAGAGTAGTGAAAAATCTGTATATTGAACCATTTTTGAGATATGGTCGTTGATAGGCACCATGGGTGTCACAATGTTATCCTATGGGGAAGTTTGCAAGAAAATTGCACAATGGATGCTTTTAATGCAGTGAATTTTTTGAATTTTTGACCCAGATTTTCAACATGGGCTTTTTGGGACCTCCACTCATGAACACTGGCACTGTGATTACATTAATCGATCCCAACAGTTGATTTCGCACAGTGACCGCACCATTCTGTGGCACAGCTGCAAAAACATGTTTTCGGCAGGATATAAAAAATGGCAGCTCTACTGTTCATAAGGAGGTATGAAAAAATGGCAATGTTGAAAATCTGGAGTGAAAATACTAAAAACTGGCGAAGTTACGAGCATGGGTAGAAACAACAAAATGCACACTCGTAATGTGGTCATTTTTGGGAATTCTTTCACCAAATTTTCAGCACAGGCTGTTTGGGACCTTTCTTCATGAACAGTGGCACTGTGATTTTGTTAATCCATCCCAAAAGTTGATTTTGTACAGTGACTGAGCCATTCTGAGTCACAGGTGTGAAAACACATTTTGAGTAGGATGTGAAAAATGACAGCAGCACTGTTCACAAGGAGGTGTGAAAAAACAGCAATGCTGAAAATTTGGAGTGAAAATATTAAAAATCGGTGAAGTTACGAGTGCGCATAGAAACTGCACAATGCACACTTGTAATGCAGTCATTTTTTGGTATTTTTGCACCAAATTTTGAACATGGTCTTTTTGGGATCCCACCTCATGAACAGTGGTACTGTTGTTTCATTAATCAGTCCCAAAAGGTGATTCTAGGTGGCAACTGCAAAATCACTGTGTGGGAACGGAATAATGAAGTGACAGTTACTGTTTTCACAAGGTAGAGTCCCAAGAACCCCATGTTAAAAATGTGGGGCCAAAATTCCCAAAATTGTCTGAGATATCAACATACATTGAACCTCCCCTTTGACTCCCATTATACGGCTTATCTTGATTCTTCAGATTGCAGTTCAGCTCTGAAGAGTGCAGATGTGTACCCTGTCTAGAGAAGATCACTGCTCCCAACCTCTGGAGGTTAGTATGGGTAAGTATGGGTGTGGGGAGGTTGGTGCTGAGTGGGAGAGTGGGGATGGGGGGACTGGGGAAACGATGAGGGGCTGTTTTCTTCTTTACAGGAAAAAAAGACATCATGAGATAGTTTTATTCATTTCATTGGTACACAAAAAAATTTACATTTTGTGGCACACTGAGGTGGGCTCCCAGTGTGCCACATGATTTTTTAAGGTGGGTACATGCTGCTGACAGTAGGATTGAGCACCCCATCAGCAAAGAAAATGGGCTGGGGGGGGCACCAACACCGGGAGTGGGCATCCCGGTGATAGAAAGATAAAAGTATTGAAAACAATCTCGGCACACTGGGGTTGGCTCCCACTGTGCCACATAAGTGCATGGGATGGGGGAGGCATACTGACACAGGGACTTGGCACCAACATTGTCAGTGACTGTGACACAAGTTCAATGCAGGATCCTGCATCAAAAATTTCGATGCAGGATTCTGCATTGAAGCTGAAAAACTTTGGGGGATGGTTTTCTTTATTTAATGCCCCTAGCACTAGCAGATATTTACCTAACTGGGACTGAGGAACATACTGGGGGCATCAGAATTTCAATCTGACCCCCAGAAATCCATTTGCAGGATCCTAGTATCAGAAATTCTGTAAGAAGTGGGTGCAACACTTTCGTAAAAGTGCCACATCCATTTTATTAGGATTACAATGAGATTTAAGAAATACTGGACCACTAGGCCCATCTGGAATGTCTCCTACATAAGTGGGCAATTAAACCAGTAGTTGTTTTGATCAATAAAGGTTGTCCAAAGTATCTTTAAATGTTTCCAAGTTCATGGTATCCACTACAAAATGGGGAAGCCTATTCCATGCTTTAGCAGCTCTAATGGTGCAGAAATTGTCTTGTTTGGTGGTAACTGCTTTTGGAATGATTAATTTTTTATTATGCGCCATCACATTACTTCTAACAATACTGTATTTCACTTGGAATTCATCCATAAGATCCTGATTATTTAATGTTTTAAATAAGAGTAATAAATCCCCTCTTTGTCACCTAGCTTCAAATGAGTGTAACCCTGTTTGTTGAAGTCTGTTTTGACAGGGACACTCCTTCAGTCTAAGTATATGCCTTGTCACTGCTCTTTGTACACTTTCCATCAATTTGATCTCTTTTGTCAAATAGGGTGACCATAATTGAGACCCATATTCCATTAAAGGGTGGATGTAACTTTTGTAGAGGGGGATAACAATCTGTTCTACTTTACACATAAAAGAGCATTTTATTAAGGTGACCATGTTTCTGGCAGTTTTCACAGTTGTCATACAGTGATCAACTTGTGACAAAGAGTTATTAATCATTATTCCCAGGTCTTTAGTTGAATAAGAGCTTTGTAATATAGTTTGATTTAATATATAGGAATGATTGGAATTGTTTTTTCCCCAAGTGCAGCACTCTACATTTATATGTATTCAATACCATATCATTTTTGTTTTGCCCAATTTTCCAGTTTACCTAAATCACTGATAATAGATAAGTGTTCATTAAAGGTATCAATCCTACCTCCCAATTTTATTTCATCTGCAACTTTCATAATCAAATTATTGATATCTGAATCAATATCCTGAATATAGATGTTAAACAGTACCAGTCCCAAAACGGACCCCTGTGGAATGTCGCTACTAACTTCACCAACATTAGAGATGGAGTCATTTACATGTACATGTTGCACCCTATTTTTCAGCCATTTATTTACCCATCCAATAAGACTGAAATGAATACCTAGACTCTTTAGTTTATTAATTATTTTTGAATGTAAAACTTTGTCAAATGCCTCAGAAAAATCAAGCATTATGACATCAGATGTAATGCCCCTATCAAGACTTTCACTGATATTATTATAGAAAGCAATCAGATTTGTAGTGCAAGACCTTTCTTTTCTAAAGCCATGTTGTTTCTTGTCTAGATTATTTGTATATTCTAAGTATTGTTCAATTTGAGACTTGATAATGCGTTCCATTAGTTTGCAACAATGAGAGGTGAGGCTAATAGGCCTGTAGGTCATAATATTTCCCCTGTTGCCCTTTTTATGAACTGGCACCACTATTGCACTTTGCCAGTCCTCTGGTACATTGCCATCTGTCAATGAACGATTGAATATAATGGAAAGGGGATACGCTAATTCTGAAACAAATTTATGTAGAAGCATTGCGTTGAAGTTATCAGGTGCTGCACTAGAGGTAGTATTAATTTGTGCAAGGACTGAGCATATTTCCTTTATTGATATTGGAGGTTCATCTAAAACAAATTCCACATTCTTAATTGCATCTGATGGCTGTTTCTTCTACAATTTATGACACTACGTGGGCCTGATCATGAAAATTTCATTTCTGGGGGTCAGATTGAAAATCTGATGCCTACAATGTGTTCCTTAGCCCCTGATTAGGTAAACACAATGGACAGTGTTTACCTAGGGGTGGTAATTATTGAATTTTGGCCATTTTTGTCTTCTGCTAACTGAAAACAAGACAGCAGCAGCTCAAAAACAAATTGTCATAGCTCAAAAGCTTCTAAAAGCAAAATGCTTTTGTGAAAGCTTTTAAAAGCTTTTGAGCTCCACTTTTATTTTTTCCCATAGGCTATAATGGGAAACTTTAAAGTTTAATAACTTTTGAATGGATTAATATTTTTTCACCAAATCTTCAAACAGCACTTCCTTGCCCCATACCCCATACACCCTAAAATTTTAGACAATTCAGACAAACCATCAAGTCTGTAACGACAAGCAAAGAATTAAAAAAAAGCTGATAATTTTTCACAATTTTCAATGCTCTGCAGCTCCAAAACTGAAAATCTGACTGGAACACAAATGTCCAGAGCCAGAGATCTATAGTACCACGCCACACATGCAACATTTCAAGCAGATCGAACAAATGGTTGCCAAGTTATTAAAGTGCAAAAATTTGGGTGTAACATAGAAATGGCTATGACACCCTAACTGTACTGGTTCTATTGGGTCAGTAAAATATATGTACATATGTGTGTATATATGAATATATATATATATATATATATATATGTATGTGTATATATATATATATATATATATATATGTATGTATATATATATATATATATATATATATATATATATGTGTGTGTGTTTGTGTGTATAGATACAGGCATATACAGATATATAGATATGACTATGCATTGTAATTTTAAATTCAAAAGTTTGCACTTTAATAACTTTGCAACCATTTGACCAATGTGTCTGAAATTTTGCATGTGTGGTTTGGTATCATAGATCTCTGGATCAGGAAAGTTTCATTCTAGTTGGATTTGTGATTGTGGAGCTGCGGAGTGTCACAAAGTGTGAAAAATCCTCAACTTTTGGCAAATTCTTTGATCATCTCTACAACCTGAATGGTTTGTCCATGTGTTCTGAAATTTTCAGGGTAGATAGGGACTGTATTAGGGAAGTAGTGCCTTTTAAAGGTTTGGTGAAACAATATTAATCAGTTCAGAAGTTATTAAACTTTAAAGTTTCCCATTATAGACTATGGGGAGCAAATGCATGTTGCCCTCGAAAGCACTTTTTGGTTTCGATAAATCACTTTTTGCTGCCTTACTGTAAGTGGGCTTGGTACTTTCATGCTGCTGTCATCTTGTTTTCAGTTAGTGGCAAGGAAAAAATAATGTAGTTTAAAAAATACTGCCCCTTGGTAAACACCAACAGTTGGGTTTACCTAATCGGAGCCCTAGCAACACAACCCTGACATCAGTTTTTTGCTATGATGCCCAGAAATATGTTTCTCAAGTTTTTCCACCATCTTAGGCACAGAACTTTTGCAAAAGTTCTGCAGACTTTTGCGAAAGCTCAGCGGTACGTTCAAGAAAGTCCCACTTCTAGAATGACAGGACTTTCACGAAATTCCTGCAGTACTTTCATGAAGCCTCCCCAGGCCAAACCAATGGTGCTTTCGTGAAAGTCCATGGAAGTTCCACAGGTAAATATTCCCAAAACACCAGTTTCTTTGCCGCTTCACAGCAAAAAAACAGTTAGAACTTTTGGACTGAAATTTGCAGGGTGGCAAGCCCTTACCTCCCAAATGTGCCTTTTTCTGGTTTTGTCAAGAAATTGGTACTAGTTCCATAGATACAGCACTCCAAAGTTGTGAATTTTCCCATAGGATAACATTGAGGAAGTTGCTGCACCTTTTGGTGGCTATATTTTAAAAACAGTTTGAGATACAGCTTTTTGCTAAGCACAGCACTAAGCATGCATGGAGGTGACCAGGTCATGAATACAACTGTAAAGGAATTTTTTCCAAAGTTGCTATAGTTACTGAGATATTGCCACATCTGCAGTGCAAGGGTTACTTGGAATGCCTAAAGGCCTTTGCTATGTGTCCCAGAGGACCCATGCTCCTACCTATGCATGCCATTTATGCTAAACTGAGAGCACAGGGCCCTCCCATGCTATGCCTCTACATTCATGGGTGGGTGGGAGCACAGGGCCCAGAGGGCCCACACTTCCTCCTGTGGATCTGATTATGCAAAACTGAAAGCACAGGGCTATCCTGCACTATGTCTGTATACTTTTATGAGGGTGGGAGCACAGGGACTTGGGCCCTGCACTCTCACCCATGGATACCATCTTACAATACTGGGAACACAGTGCCCTCCTGCACTATGTCTCTATACTTATGGGTGGGTGGGTGGGAGCACAGGTTCCAGAGGGACTGTGCTCCAACTATGGAGCCCATTATGCAAACTGGGAGCACAGGGCCTTCCTGTGCTGTGCCTCTACACTAATGGGTGGGTGGGAGGGCAGCCAGGGGCCTGTACTCCCACCCATGGATACCATTTTGCAAGCTGGGAGCACAGGACCCTCTCCAGCAGGTCTCTATACTTCTGGGTGGTGGGAGGTAGGACCCAGAGGACCTCGCCCACATATGGATACCGTTTATGCTAAACTGGGAGCACAGGGCCCTCCTATGCTATGCTTCTACACTCATGGGTGGGTGAGAGTGCAGGGCCAAGAGGGCCTGCACTTCCTCATATGGATCTGATTATGCAAAACTTAAAGCACAGAGCCCTCCTGCACTATGTCGCTATACTTATAGGTGGGTGGGAGTGTGGGGCCCTGAGCCCTGCACTCCCATCCATGAATACCATCTTGCAGTACTGGGAGTACAAGGCCATCCTGTGCTATGTCACTACACTTATGGGTGGGTGGGAGCGCAGGACCCAGAGGGACCACACTCCAAACTTAGGATCCCATTATGAAAAACTAGGAGCACAGGGCCCTCCTGCCCTATGCCTCTACACTTACTGTATGGAATGGTGGGAGTGCAGGGCCTGTGGGCCAATGTCCAATCTATGCTATTTAGTTCTAATGCCAAACTCAAACTCTCCCAAACTAAATTTAAAGTCTCCTCCTCCAACGGTTCAACTCTTGGGGTGGTGAACGCATTTAAATATCTGGGCATCACACTAGACCCATCACTAATGTTTGATCTGCACATCCAACAGACCTGCAAGCTTGTCAGTGCTAAAATTGGGATAGCCTACTGAAACAGATATTTGCTCACCCCTTCTGCTAGGCTTGCCATTGCCTGTGGCATACTCCTTCCTTTGCTCACTTATGGTGTTGCCACCTACACCTCTCTGTCCAAATCTAGCCTCCGAAAATGGGATATCACATACAGCAACATCTGTCAACATGCATCCTCCTTTCATTGACTGAAACACCACTGTCTCCTTTATTCTGATCTGGGATGGCTTCCTCCTTTGCAGCTAAGGCTTTATGCTTATGGCTCCGTCATTGACAATATGGTCTAATTACAAATACCCAAACCCCTGATGAGTCTCTTCCTGAATCTGGCACCTCACTATGCTTTGCGGTCTGATGACAATGTGCCTGTCTTCATTCCCAGACATAATTCCTGCAAAGGTGCTACGGCTTTTGCCTGTCATGCCCCCCAATTCTGGAACTCCCTCCCACTTGCCCTATGCCAAACCTCAACCCACTCCTCCTTTAAGAAAGGGTTACTTAACCATCTTGCCACTACCTACAGATGCATTTGTTTCAAATCCCCCTAGCCCCTTCCTCCTTCCTAGCCTCTCCCCTCCTGCCACTTCTATTGAGCACATCAAGTAGTATAGCACATTCCCATTTTTCCATCCCTCTTGCCTGCCCATTCCTATATTCTCTACTCTGGCCTCACACATCTATCTTCCTTTCCATCTCTCACCACCCTACATAATTCCTCATGAATTACCATATTACTACCATCTTACCTTGTTTTCACAAGTCAGACAATATGTTATTAGCTCTGGTTAGTAAAATGCCTTTGTATACTCTGTTCTAGCATATTTTTTACTCTGTTACTTGTAACTACCTTGTCTATAACTATTTGCTCTGTAATCTATTGTCTACTATGTTGATTATTTGCTTTATAGTCTATATTGTTCAATTATGTAAAATTTGTCTTGCCTTGTGTGCTTGCTCTGTTTGTACTGTATCCTCCCAGGTCGTGCCTGAAAATAGTCATTGCTATGGCTAGTGCACTTACCCAGTAAACAAAAACTAAATAAAAATAAATAAAATCTCATGATGTGGCAAGTTTCATTCCAGTTGGATGTGTGTTTGCGGAGATGCGTAGTGTCAAAAAATGTGAAAATTACCATTTAGATGCAAATCTTTTGTCACGCTGTTTCTACAAAACTGCTTGGGGGTCTGGTCTGAAATTGTTAGGGTATATGGAGTCTGGGTCGCAGATGTGCCTTTTGAAAGTTTGATGAAAACATACTAATCCTTTCAAAAGTTATTAAACTTTTAAGTTCCTATTATAGTTCAGTTCAAAGTAGCAATGCCGCACGTGGGAATGGTCGTGCTTGGTCAAATAATTTAATTGAGAAGTGCAAGACCAAAGTCTAAGAGACCATCATCGTACCAAAGGCAAACAGTGTTGTAGTTCCCACTGCTGTAATTTCCAAAGTTTAATCAAGCCTTGTCTATTTAGAAAGGGAAAACACTCACCTTAACATGAAATAGTGCTTAAATCCCTTAATGGTTTTGTTTCAGTAATCCAAATGTTGATGCAAAAACGGATAAAATCAGCAACAGTACAATGTAAAAACTTACAGTTCCACCTGCTCAATGTGTATGAACATTAGTCACCTGGCATGTTTCACTCCACCAAGCTTTCACAAAGGTGCATGTGCAGTACATACTACCAACAAGTGCTTAAGTACAGGCCCAGTTAAAGTGACAGTGCTATATATAATACAAAACATTGTGAAACTTAATAAAGACTTATAAAACATGATTAAAAACATTACATGGATATAGTCCCACCATTTATATTAGAATATGGATTACTATATATATATATATATATATATATACACAAGGGGACAGTAACCCTTCTATACCATTAATTCATAATGTGGGATTAAGTATAGTACATACCTATATAAAATACATGGGCACTTATACTGATAACTATGGGAAAATACACAGAATTTGATGCTGCCCATTATAGCCCCAATTGAAAATTCACAGCCAGAGAGGTGAAGCGCGGGGGTTAATGGTTGTTTGGCACAATGGACTGTGCAGGTTGTTTTGTGAATGATATTTGTAACATTGTATATGGAGGGGTAGTGAAGTTTAAAAGCACTTTATTCAAAAGCAACTTTGTCAAGCACTTTATTGAGATTTTTTCTTAAAAAGATCACTATTTGTAAACTATACAATGTTACACATATGTGCAAAATAAATTGAAGAGGGTACAGCACATCACAAAGTCTTGTTTGCTTTTATTTCTTTTTCACAAAAACTTCTAAATAGCTACCCTACAATCAACCTACTTGTATTTGCTCACCATTTTCAAAGCAGAGATATAGAGAAACCAGTGTAATCTAAAAGATAAAAAAAAATGTATGAAATTATACAACACAAAAGTGTAAAAAGCACTGCAGAAATACAACTGTTTACACATTAACCTACTGATATAATGCCCACAAATAACATCACTTATTCTTATTGAGGAACGGTTTTACTTGCAATCTACCATTAAGACCTTATTCTTCCATGCCTTTAGAGGAATAAATCCAGTACTGCTCATGTTTGAGAAGATTATCATAATCCCCTCCCCTGCATGGCAACACTGGCTTTTCCAGCCCCTGAAATTCAGAAACATGTTCCTGACTATTGTTAGGTTTCATAATATGCACTGCCAAGGGATTTTTGTCATCCATACTGTCAATTGCTCTATTGTGTTCTCCCACACGTGTCTTAAAAGCTTGCTTGTTTTTTCCTATGTAAAATGCCCGCATTTACAATTAGCTATATAAACCAGCCAACATGTGGAACATGTCATGAAACCCCTCATGGGGTAGTCTCTCAGTGATAATGGATGCTTAAACGTTTTAGTATTGCACATTTGACAGCAAAATTTACAATTACCACATTGGTGGCTACCATGTTCCCTACTCAGAAGCCACATACACTGGTGATCTACAACCAGTTGGATGGAATTAACCAAATGGTCCTTCAAGAAGGCCCCTTTATGGTACACCATTTGGGGCCCATCACTTGTAATTCTTTCAAACCAGGATCCTGGAGGGCAATATGCCAATGTTTTCTCTTTACAATATTGGCACTTTCCCTAGAATGGGCATTAAAAGTACTAACAAAACAGGTCTGCACATCACATTGATGTGTGTCATTATTTCTACTGTTTTCCTTCTACAGTTCATTTCTGTCTAACAAATCCACATCCATTCTTGCTTTCCCTATAATATCTCTAGGATAGCCCCTCTCCTGCAACCTCAGTTCAAATTCATCAGCCCTTTTCTCATACAAATCAGATTTTCCACAATTCCTTTTAGTGTGTACAAATTGACCTTTCAGAATTACTTTGATCACATGATACAGGTGACTACTGCTCACTTGCAGTAATGTATTGTGGCCAGTAGCCTTCTGAAATAAATTAGTAGAGAGTCCCCCTTGGCCATCTTTAAAACTTACTAAATCCAAGAAATCAGTCTGGTTGGTATTATGGGTAATACTGAATTTCAAATTTTGGTTACTGGATTTTAGGTACACGATGAAGTTTTCAAAATCTGTTACTATACCTTTCCAGATTAAGAGTACATCATCAATGTACCATCTTCATAAATCTATCTGGTGTCAAAAGGGGTTACTCTGCATCCTGATAACTTCCTCCTCCCATTGTGCCATATACAAACTGCCAAAACTGGGGGTGAAACTGGCCCCCATGGCAGTACCCTTTGTTTGCAGATAGTAGTCAGTTTTGTAAAAAAAGGCATTATATCTTAAAGCAAAAGATGCCAATTCAGCTAACACCTCTGTACTGATATTTCTAATCACTCTAACATCCAAGAAATATTTTAATGCATTAAGACCATCCTCGTGAGGAATATTAGTATATAGTGCGGTCACATCCAAAGTGACCGATAGACTATCCTCTGCAATTTCTATCTCACTGATGATTTTTAAAACTTCTCCAGTATCTTTTAAATATACAGGAATCTCCTTAACTAAATTGCTGACATGTGCATCCACATATTTGAAAAGGGGCTCTCTTAAGGAATTGTTACTGGAGACAATTGGTCTCCATGGGGGGTTCACCAAACTTTTGTGGATTTTGGGGAGACAGTAGATCATGGCTCTAACTGGGTGGGGTACACATAGGTACTCAATAACCTGTTTGGGTAGAAGGCTCCTATGTTCAAGAAAATCAAGATACTTAACAACTTTTTTTAAAAAAAAAGCAGTGGAGTCACTATTCTTGCATTTGTAAAGCGTTGTGTCACTCAGCTGTCTATTAACTTTCTCATCATAGTTCTTACTACTCATAATCATGATAGCTCCCCCCTTATCAGCAGGCTTTGCAGTAATATTAACATTATTTTCAAGTCTGACCAAGGCCTCATTCTATTCTTTACTCAGGTTGTTAAAAAAAGTATGTTTTGATTTTTATCAAGCTTTTCTATATCTGCTTCACAACATCTAATAAAGGTTTGAAGGGCAGGAGTCATGGGGGCAGAAAAATACTCCTATAGGGTGGACTTTAAAAGCTCTCCATCAAGTCCAGAAGTTCCTAAAGGTGAATTGGCAGAATTCAGCGGAACAATCCCTGGTACATAACATTCACTTTTTAATACAGCGTGTCCCTATTCTGTCTACCTTTTGGAGGCAGATAAGTGGGGCTACGACTGGGAGACTTGGTGCCCCAAGGGAAACTATTATCGTATGAGCAAGCATGTATTCAATTCCCAAACCTAAAAGGATACTATTTTAAATTCCAGCAGGTCTGCGATTCAATCAAAGCCCATCTACGCAGGGTGACAACCTGGGAGGAAAACAGAATTGAACTGTCTTGGCTGCTCAAGATTGCAGACCAACCCCATTCTGTCTCGAGAATTTATAGTGAACTACAGAGGATAGACGTTGGCCTACCCTCTAATGTTAGCCCATACTGGAGGCAGAAACTAGAGATGGCAATGGATAGTAGAGACTGGGAGTGGATATGGGTTAACAATCATAAATACATTAGGCAGGACAGGTACAAACTACAGCAATTTAACATTATGCATAACCTGTACTATACTCCAGCTAGACTGCACAAGATGGGCAAGTTATCATCACCTCCTTGTAACAGGTGTTTAACTAAAGAACGGGATTTGTACCACGTATTGTGGGAGTGTGCTATGATTCAGCCCTTCTGGAGGGCAATTTGCACCTCACTACCATCAATATTAGACCTGGAGCTCCTCTTTACACTGGAAATCTGACTGTTAAACAGTTTTCCCAAAGGCGAGGTCAGACAAAAGAAATTGTACATGGCTATCATATCAGCCACGGCCAAAGTGGTTATCCTTAGACATTGGAAGGACGCTTCCGTTCCACCAATCCTAGAATGGCATAAGGAAATCATAATGGCGTTACAACTAGAGCAACATATAGCCAGAATTAACAACAGGATCCAATTCTATGGCTCCAAATGGGGCCTGTTGGATGTAGTCCTAGCCAGCTGGCAAACTTAACCTCTTTGGCCGTTGGTAATGTCCTGCTGCTAGATGTACTTTTTGTGCCCTTATTTCTTCCTTCTAATGAGTGCTTGTATAATGTTTCAATGTGGCTGTAGATGCTGCTGAGTTCTGGGGTTGTGGGTGGACTGAGTGGTGGGTACGTTTTTTTATTAGACTACTTGGCTAATGTGTCATGTTAATTTTTGTGGTTCTTGTTTCAACGAGTCAGTTGCTATTAACATATATGTTTGATAATGACTTGTTTGACTTGTAACTGTTAGACTGAATAGGTTGGCACTTTTCATGTAATACCAATATGCTAATAAAGTAAATTGAATAATAAAAAAAAATATGCTTCCAACATCACGGTGCCCAATCCCTGTGTCCACATTCTGAATCCTCCCCCCAGCAGTGTAGGATACTGCAGATCCCACCCCCAGTGTCCCAAAATACTTGAATTATTTGTGGTCCATTTCGACACTGGGATGCCCACCCACAGTGTTGGATGCCACCCCCCAGTCCATTGCTTCATTTATGTTTGCCAGCATTGGGGTGCCCAATTCCATGTCAGCATTCTGAAGCCCACACACACACCAGCACTGTGGGGCACTGGGAAGCCCACTTCCAGTGTCCCAAAATAATGATGTTTTTACTCTTTGAAACACAAAAAAAATCCCCCAAACGTCTTTTTCCTTTTAAAACCTGGAAAAAAAGAAAACAGTCCTTCATCATCTCCCCATCCCCCTTACTCATCCTGACCCTCCCACTGAGCACCAACCACCCCACACCTACCCTTGCCCTATACTTACCAGTGGAGGTCATTAGGTGTCATCTTCTGGTAACCTGGACATATTTGCGGTCTTCAAAGCCAAACCCCGAACAAACGGATCAAGGTAAGTGCCATATAATGGATTTTAATGGTGTTTTGAACTTATGGTGATATCGCAGCCATTTCTGGTATTTTTGCACCAAGTTTTCAACATGGGCTTTTGGGGAACCCACTTCATGAAAACTGTCACTCTTATTTCGTTAGTCGGTCCCATAAGGTGATTTTGCGGACACTGTGTGAAATCACCTTTCAGGACCAAGTAAGAAATGACAGTGCCAGTGTTCCATGAGGTGGCATCTCTAAAAAAAACATGTTGAAAATTGATGAAAACATACCTAAAAGTGCGTGAGCTATGCGTGGCCATTGCAATTTTTCTATGTACCCACATAACTTTGGTAATTTTAATATTTTCACTCCAAATTTTCAACACAGCTATTTTGCCACACCACCTCATCAACAGCACAGCTGTCATTCTTCACATCCTGCCCAAAAAATGTTTCTCCACCTGTGGCATGAAGAGGCATTTTGCCACGGAATACAAAATTTTCACCTATGGGGTTTATGAGATGGGGCAATAATAATAATAAGACTATGTTGGAAATGTGGGGTCAAAATTTAAAAAAATGACAAAGTTATGACCATTTGCTGCAATTTTGGTATGCCCACTCATAACTACAGGAATGTTCAATATTTTGACCCCAGAAATGTTTGTTGTAAAGTTTTTTATTTTCAAAAAATAATATAGCACATTACATCTTAGTATGTTTTTCTAGTAGGCAGTAGTGCTTTAAACAGTAAATTGTAAATGGGGAGGGTATAACAAGGGGAGTGTGGGAAGGCAAGGGGAGGTAAAAGGGAAGGAAATAAGGGAGAGTTCATAATCACAGATTGCATATGGTTACAGGATGTAAGTCACTATACTCTATCCGGTATAAACAAGGCTGTATAGCCGTGAGAGAGCTTCAAACAAGGCTCAAACACATAGCAAGTTAACAGGATATATTACTCACCCAGCCACATTCTATGGAGAGCAACAGGGATACCTGATTGAAGACATACCTATCCTTCTGAAGAGGGAGTCGTTTCATGACAAGGCATCAGGTGATCTGGATATATATGTCTCCATTCTGATATAGCATGAGGCAATTCTTAAAACAGAGCAGAGGCATACACAAAGAATCTGTGTGCTGAATCTACTGCATTATCTTTATTTACACACAATATAGTGACATAGTAATGTAAACTTCCAACTGGCCAGGGGGGCACCCTGATCTAGGGTGCAGATTGTTATCTGATAATAGTGAGCCAAGTGTGAGGGACAGTGGAGGTCAGGGTGTTGGCCCTGGAATGAGGCTGAATCCTATTAACTTATTTAAGGTTTTTTCTCCTGGGGGGGATCTTTTATTAACCTGTCCCCTCTTCCAAATTATCTGTCTTTGAAAATCTCTGCTGAGTCCAGTTTGTGGTCTAGGAGGGAGTCATCCCACTCCCTGTAGGGGTAGTACATGTCTCTGGTATGGGGCCCAGCATAGCTGAAACTTGACCATTTGATATGTTTCCAGGTGGGCAATCCTATCTAGCTTGGCTAATGCTGAAAAGAAGGCCTCCACTTCAGCAAGTGTGGGGTTAGTCGTGATGTGCCATTTACATAGTAGGGCCCTTTTTGTCTGTATGGCCAATAATGCTAGCCACCTGTATTCCTGTGGGGTCAGCAGTGGGAGATCTGTTCTAATCCCCAGCAGGAAGAAAAGTGGTGTGTAAGGGATCAGTTTGTGGAGCACCTTAGTAGCCAGTGTGGCTACCACCCTTCAAAGATTGTGTACCTTAGGGCAGAACTATAGTATATGTGCCAGATCCCCCCTTCTGCTTCACACCTCCAGCAGTGATCAGATTCTAGGAGCTTGGCTTTATGTAGTACAGCAGGGGTATTGCACCATGAGTGTAGGACCTTATTGTGGATCAGCCTGGATCTGACATCTTGGAGCCACTTGTGGGCATCCTGCCAGGCTTGTCCCAATTGAGTGTCAGTAATATTACACTGTAACATTTTTTCCTGTTTTTTCTTTGAATCCCATGACTGAGAGGTCAGGGTGTCCCTCAACTTGGCATAGAGACCTTTTTGGTGTCTTATCCATGATTGCAAGGGTCATGGGTTATCCCAGTGTGTGGGGTGTCCCAGCAAGGGAGTAACCGCTAAATGGATCTGAAGATACCTCCAAAACCCCTTGTGAGGAAGGTCCCATTGTTTCTGTAGGGACTGAAAATTAGAGACACTAGTGAGATCACAATCACATAGGTCCCCCATGGTTTGAATGCCTTTACTGAACCAGTGTTTCCAGGCCACCTTACCCTTACCTATGGTGATAGAGGGTTAAGCCAGAGTGGTGCATAAGAGAGTGAAAGTGGGTCAGTGGCCAATTTGTTATGGATGTAATACCAGGCTCTTCTAGACATCTCTACTGTTGGGGAGATAGAGATGGAGTCTGAGGGAGAGATTTGTGCATGAGTGGACCTTCCAGTTGGGTACAGGAGAGAGGAGGTAACCAAGGTATTTGTCATTTCTAGTTCAACGTGGACCATTGAGGCCTGGGGAGGCAGAAGGGAGTAAGAAACCAGTGGACAGTTTGTGTCATCTGAAATGCCAATTTGTATCCCTCCATCCATCGGAGGTCCCACCCTCCCTGCATCAAGTGGGCTTGCAACTTAGCTTGGCTAAAGCAGGATTTAGAGCCCTCCCATATAAAGTCCCCAAATAGCTTGTCTATGGGTTGGAACCACAGCATGGGCAGAGAGATGGGTATATGGGCCAAGAGGTAGAGAAACTGAGGTGCAATCACCATTTTTATGGCTGCAATCTTGCCTGCTAAAGTAAGTTTGAGTTGTTTCCACCAATCAAATTCGGTCTTAGTGGTGTTAATTAGGGGTTGTATGTTAGCTTGCCAGAGGTGTTCCATTTTAGGGGTGAGCCTAATGCCCAGGTATGTCAGCCCCCCAGGGGCCCATAATAGCCCGTGGGTGATAGCTGTATGTTGCAGGCAGTAATCAATAAAGGAAAGGATTTTAGTCTTAGACTGATTAAGTTTGAGGCCTGAGTAGGTGGTAAAGGAATCAAGCAGGACTAGTAAATGGGGCAAGGAGTGGTGGGCATCGCTTAAGGGGGGGAGGAGGTCATCCGCATACATCAGAATTGGGTAGGCTGTGTCCCCAATTCTTATCCGGTGGATATGTGTGTGTTGTCTAATAGTGGTTGCTAGTGGTTCAACCCCAAGGACAAACAGTAGGGGGGCAGAGGGTGCAGCCTTGTCTGGTCCCTCGCTCTAGTGGAAAGGGGGATGAGAGGGTAGAGTTGGTGGTGACTCTTGCTGGTGGGGTGTTATAGATGGCCTGCACTTTGGTTATGAAGCTTTCATCATTCCCAGATGGGAGAGGACCAGATATAAGTAGTCCCATTATATGGAATCAAAGGCCTTTTCAAAATTCATAGGAATGGCTGCAGCTGGGGTTGACAGGGCTCGTGCTGTGTGCATTAGATTTATCAAAGTTTTGAGATGATCAGTACTGCAATGGCCAGGGACAAAGCCCACCTGGAAGGCGTGAATTTGGTGTGAAATAAGGGGCTCAGTCTGGCATCCAGAACCTTGGCATAGATTTTACTGTCCACATTTATGAGGGAGACTGGACAATAACTACCTGGGCTAGTGGGATATTTCCTCTTTTTTGGGGTAACTACAATGGTCACCTCCTGAAGGGGGGGAGGATGCCTTTGGTCTCAGCCTCTTGAAAAACCTCTGTAAGAAGAGGGGCGATAACTGGTGCCAGCACCTGGTAGAAGCCAGCAGCATAGCCATCACTTCCAGAGGATTTGCCCAGTTGAAGACTTTGAATTGCATTGCTCCCCTCATCTTGGGTAACTGGGCATCCAACTTGGATGACTGTTGTGGAGAAAGTGTGGGGAGGAGCAAAGCTGTCCAGGAAGGTCAGGACACTAGATACTGGTTGTGAGTGGGTAGTGGAGTAGAGATTCCAGTAGAAGGTTGTCATGATCTGGTTTATGGCTTGTGAGGTAGTAGCCAGCATCCCTTGATTGTTTTTCAGGCAAGGGATGAGCCAGCTAATCTGCTGACATCTAAGCTGGTAGGCCAGTACCTTACCCCCTTTATCTCCTCCCTCCCAGAATGTATGTCAGAGATGGAGAATGGCCACTTCCTATTTCCTATTTAGGAGCAGGGGAGCCGGGGGGGAGAGGGAGGGCATCTTTTTAAATTTGGTTTCGGCTGCTGCCAGTTGTTGTTCAAGGTCTAGGAAGCATTGTTCTCTTTCTCTGCATCTGGAAGCTGATTACCCCATAATATTACCCCTCATGGTGGCCTTAAAGGCCACCCACATATTCTCTAACAAGGTGTCTGAGGGTGGGTTATGTTTTGTGAACAGGGATGCCTCTGTTCTGGCCCAGGAAACAAAATCTGGGTCTCGGATAAGGCGCGGGTCAAGTCTTCAGTGATGAGACAAGGGTACTGCTGGTCTCCCAATGTATTAGCAGCTGGACAGGGCATGGTCAGAAATGACTCATGGGAGGATAGTGTCATCTAGAGAATTGTGAAGAAGGGATGGGGATGTAAGACATAAGTCTAGTCTGCTATATGAAGCATTGGGTTCTGAATGCTACGTGTAGTCCCTGTCCCTGGGGTGAAACAATCTCCACACATCTGTGAGATCTTGGTCCTTTATTAATTGATGCAATGCTCTACTTCCCCTATTATCCACCTCTCTGCCTTTATCATTCCTATCTAAGGAAGGGACCAGAGTTAAGGTAAACTCCCCCAAAAGGAGTAAGGGGCAATTGGCAGGTAGGAATGTACTGATAGTATCATCCAGTTTATGAAAAAAATTTGGGTCGTTGTTGTTTGGGGCATAGACATTGCATGGTGTGAGAGGACCTGAGGGGGTAAGATTGTGGCAAGAACCCATCTTCCTTGACCCCAGATTTACAACATAGCCTTCTTATTACCCCTCCTCATGTATGTCACAGTTGTGATTTTTCAAATCCTGCCCACAATGTGTTTTCACACCTGTAGCAAGGAATGGTGTTGCAGTTGTGCAGAATTATGTTTTGGTGGTGAGATGAACATTTTCTTTACCAGAAACATGTCCTGGGGTAATTAGATGGCTATGGTGATAATTTGCTCATACAGCTACGGAGGCATGGGTTCGCTCCCACAATAAAATAAAGAAAATCATGGAGCATGGGCCCTGCACTCCAACAGGGAGATGAAGGTTAAGTACAATGTCTTATACTTATGGATAGATGGGAGTGCAGTCAATGACACCAAGACACACCCTGATACTTGTTGGTGCATGGACAGTGGGTGTGGGGTGGGTGGTAGGGTAGGGTTGTTTGGGGGGTGGTATGGGGTGTTAGGGTTGGGAACCCTAACACCACATTTCCATACTTTTGTTGCTGTAATATGAACCTAACTGATGCATTAACAGAGTTTTTATGTAATGAATATATAATAAGGGGCACGGAAGTACCTCTATAGTTAGGGCTGACAAGCATGTTTAATGTTAAACCTCAGATTTTGCACTTTATTAATTTTGCAACCAATCAATGGTTTTGTTAAAAATTTGGTATGTGCTGTCCCATGTAGTAGGTCTCTTGATGTGGTAAATTGCATTCCATTTGGATGTGCAGATTCTGAGATCCGTACAGTGCAAAAAGTCATAAAGTCAACACTTTCTACAGTTTTTTCCTCATTGCTCTGTGTCCAGATAGTGTGTTTTTTTTTTGGTGTGATTTTTTTTAATGGTAGAAACTGTTCATATAACAGAACAGGTATGCTTAGTTTTGTGAAACATATTAATCTGTTGCAAAGTTACAACGCTTTTCATTTCCCATTGTTTTCAAGGGGAACATCACTTTTCAGGATAGAGGAAGAAAGTTCGACCAAGGATTTGTTCTCACAAAAAAGGATTCACTTTTGAGAGACCCATTCTTTTTTGTGAGAATGAAATCCTTTTCCTGAGAGAAAAATCCTTTTTCATGAGCTGCCATCTTGTATTCCATTTGAAAAAAATGTTCAAAAGCCACAAAATTACATCCTGGAGAGAAACCACCACACCTAGCTGGCTGATCAGGACCCCCCTTAGGTGCAATCCGCACTTCAATGTTAGAAATATGCCCTAAAAATTTGTTTTATTCATTGTTATGAATCACTTTTTCATAACCATGTAATACGAAAAATAATCCTTTTTTGTATCATGAATAACTAAAAAGGATTGCTTGTCATGATTTGAGAATCTTTTCCCTGTATTTTCCTTAGTGCCTGGTGTATTTTATGGCCTCATAGGCTCAAAGCAAACAGAGATTCAGAGTTTCAGTGCAAGACCAAAAGTAGTATCCAAAAACGTGAAAAGTCAACACAGTGCTTGAGATACAAAAGATTTTTATCTGACCCCTTGAAGGCTCTATCACAGCCTACAGGAAGCCAGAACTCACCACCAGGATTTGCAGGCTAAGAGCAACACATCCCAGGACAGTTTATAATCCAAAAGTTCAAAATCCAAAAGTTTAGTCACTGGTTCAAAGTAAAATGAAAATAGCTGACCTCCAGACTTAGCAATGGTCCTTGGTGGCTGAAAGATGAAACTGCTAAAGCTATAACTGTGTCCGTGTTATCTCCTGGGGAGAAAAACTCCAGCCACCTCTGAGAAAAGTCAAATAGTACAGAACTAGAAGAAAAAGACTTATTCTAAAGTACTTTTTCTCCTAGCTCTGTGCTGAATAGCAAACAGGCATGTCGTGGTCAGACCCAGGCATGAATGGACTCTGGAGGGTGCAAAGAACTTAGTTAAAGTATCAGTTACAGCTAAACCACCAAAAGTAGGGACATGTGGTGTTAGGGTTTATGTCTCCAAGACAGCCCCACCCCCACCTTTTGGTCTATGTAGGGTGGGAAATGTGTTGTTAGTGTTGGAAACCCTAAGCTTCAATTCCCTACATTTGTCAGTTTTAACCTAACTGATGCATTAATGAAGTTTTGTGCAATATATATATATATATATATATATATATATATATATATATATATATATTCTTTCAAAAACTGCATTAATGCAACAGTTAGGGTTTTTCACAGTGACAAAAGTGAGGAAATTCAGGATTAGGGTTTTCAACCCTAACTCCAACTTTTGCCCTCTCACTGCCACATACACACACACACACACACACACACACACACACACACACACACACACACAGCACACAACTGAGGGGATGGTAAAGACAAGACAATCAATTGCAGACACACACCATAATGCAGCAGAAATAACATACAACTTCTTAAACATATCACAACAGGTATCCATCATCATGTTTCACCAACTGTATCATTTCTGCTGCCATCCCAGTCTCTTGGGTTCATACACTCACATCATCAACAAGCATGTGCGATGGTTACTGCATGAAATCTGTATATTGTTTTGGGCAGTGGCTAACATGGACAGACATGTGCTTTAAAAAATTAACAAGCAAGATGCCTATGTGGTTATGACTAGATAATGTGAGACAACATTTACACTGCCCTTTAGTGTGTGTTATTGCATCCTCATGTTCCCCTGATATAACCAGATACTTTTTAGTTTACTATTATTAAGAGATGTATGCAGTGAAATGGTAAACAGTTGACTACTGCATATGCCTAAGGTGTTGTGATGACTGTTAAATATGAATGTAAAACTGCTTTCTGATATGAAGAAGCAAGATGAGTATGTGGAAAATGGCAGATACCATGACACAGCATTCACACCATTCTTTAGTGTGTCTTTATGTGTTCTGATAGTTAGTTAGTTACTTAGTTAGTTAGTTAGTTAGTTTTTTGTTGACCGGGTAAGTGCACTAGACTAATTCTGCCTATTTTGAGGCACGACCTGGGGCAGGGGGATACAGATGAATGCCAACTGATTTTGAACCAGATTAAGTTGTTTGTGGTATTTTAGTGAATGGGGAGAAATTTGGCCAGGGCACTGGGGAAATTCCCCTACTCTCCACTAGGGGAATTGCTGGCCATCTTGCTGTGATGGCCACTTCTCTGGGCTCCTTGGAGGGTGAGGATGCTGTTTGGACTGGAGCTCTGGCCTCTTCTCCTGTCCTGTTGACACAGAAGGCCGTGGACCTTTTTATGGCAGCTGCAGAATTCTCTCCAGATAGCGCAGCTGATGACTGAATGGAAATTGTGTCTGTTTCTACGGACCTATCAATCTTGCAGATTGGGGCCAATCCTTGCGATGGCCCCAGCTCGAAGGAGTCTTCTTGTCATCAGGCTCTCCTTCTCCGTCAATGGGAATGGCTCAGATTGGGTAAAGAATTGGAAGCGGAACTCGCGCTGGTGTCTCCGGTTTCCCCTGGGGCCAGTATTGTGAAGGACCGGATAAAGCATGCACTCCGGTCGGATGCCTGTTCCGAGGCAGAGGTTCCTCCTTCTTCTGTGGCCGCTATGGTCATTGACAAGGCTGGCAGTTTGAGCGGTGTTGCTACCATGTGCCCTCAGCCTTCGAACACTCTTCCAGATCCTATGCCTTTGGAGACTGGAGCTTTTCAGAAAACTAGACTAGGAATGCACTGTAAAGCCCTTGATGCCCCTCCTAAACTACCTGTTCCTTTGGCGCCTTTGGAGCAAACTTTCTCCTTCCTGGAGAGATGTAAAACTACAAAGTAGGGTAATTTTGCCCCTGCACCACCCCCTGTTGCTTTTCAGGATGCTTCCTGGTCTCCAGAAAGAGTCCTTTCTGTGGCTGGTTGGGTCCCAGTGGCATTGGGTCAATGGACTCCGGACCCTTCTGACCCAACGTATCGGAGGCTGTGTTCTTCAACTTCTACTGTGGCCACCAATGCCGGATCTGCAGTGAGCTCCATCTTGCCCCAGGGTAATTCTGCAATTTTGTTGTCTTCTGTACCTACTGCTGGTGCGTCTGGTGTTGGTACCACACAAGAAGATTGATTGTTCCTTCTTTACCTGCTGAGGGTAGGATGGGGCCTAGCCTAGAGGCCTTAGCTGAGCACCAGGAGAAGTCTTCCCTGGCTCCTTTGTTTAAACTAGCTGATTTGTTTCACTCCATGGGGGAACCTGCTCCTAGGAGGAATGCAGTTTGGCTTTTATACAAAGGGGGCTTGGAACACACTCCTGACAGGTTACATATTGCTAGGACTCTTTTAAAAAAATCTGAAGTTTTTTTCCTCAGAGATCTTCGCTTTGATTTCTTTAGGGAATGGTAATTATGACATTAGTTTCAAAAATGTGTCTAATTTGGATAGATTCTGGGCTCAATATAATTCTCTTACAAATTACCCTTTATGGGTGCCTTTTCAGGCAATACCCCTTACTAAGCCTTTAATTAAAACTATTGCTGTCTTATTTAAGAACAAAGGGGTTAATGTTGAAGATATCCTTTTTTGGTTAAGACAGCGTTGTGAGATTTTGGGAAGGCCTACCCCTACTATGGATAGTGAGCAGATTTGGGATTGGGGTTGGAAAGTGAAGGTTAAACTTTTCTCCACTAACTCTGGACCTGTACACCTCCCTAGTGTATTCTTTTTGGGTCGCGATAGGGGGTCAATTTTCTATATTGGTCAGCCTAGATCTTGTTTTAAATGTGGCTCTCATTTACACCTTAGTTCAGCCTGTGACATGACCAGATGTAGTCATTGTTTGGAATACGGCCATTTAGCCTCTGTCTGCCTGAATCTTTTTAAATGTAATTTATGTGAGCAAAATGATCATGCATACAGCTGCTGTCCCTGGGCCTCTCATAATCGTGAGGACTGCTCCCTCTCATGAAGGTCTTATTAATCAGGCTCAGCATGCCTTAGCCAAACAGGTTGCTGCTACTACACCTGTACCTGGAGATACTGTGCCAGTTTTAGCTCCAGTCACTACGCCTCTGGTCGCTCCTCCTGTGCCTCTGGCTGCTGACTCTTCTTCCACACATTTGGAAGTAGGTTTAGATTCTGTTAGTACTGATGTCCCTGCTGCCCCCCTTGAGGTCAGTCCTGAAAACCATATGCCCCCCCCACCTCCACGCCCCTGAAGTCCTTTTCACGGTGGTTCCCCCTAGAAAATGGAATAGACATGGTAAAACCATGTCTGAGCCCAAACCTCTCCTGAAGCCTATCCCTCAGAAAGATCCTGTGAGGGTAGGGAATGTTTGAGCCCCTTTAGAGGAGGATACTGGTGGGGACTCTGGGGACGATACTGATACCTCTTCCGTTGTCTCCACCACAGACACTGAAAGCCGGTCTGAGGACTCTATAGCCAAAAGGACTAGACATAGACAAGCAGGGAAACCCCCTTGATATTTTTGTTCCAGACTAGGGTTTTCCATGGTTATGCCTATCTTTTTTCCCTCTTATGTCCTCCTTAAAATTTTCTACGTTAAATGTTAATAGTATTAAGGGTGAGAGGAAACGTACTGGATTTTTTTCACTCCTTAAAACTATTACATCTGACATTATTTGCTTACAAGACATCCATCTGAAGTCTCATAGGGATCTCCAGCATGCCTCTCACTGCTGGTCTTTGGGGCCCTCCTTTTGGTCTGTGGGGGTGGACACTTGTGACGGATTGGGCATCCTTTTTTTCTAATTCTAACCTAGCAGTTTCCAGATTAGTGGATATACACCCAGGGAGGGCTATGTGCTTGGATGTTTCCTTTTGTTTGGAACATTTTCGAGTTATTACAGTCTATGCTCCCCAAACTAAGGCACAACGGATAGCTCTTTTTAAGGAACTGCAACCTTTTTTGCATACCTCCCAGTTGGTTGTTTGGTTGGCTGATTTTAATTGTGGATTATCTACCACTGATAAAGGACTTTCTACGGATAAACTTTTTTGTGACTCTGTGGCTTTAAAGAATATTATTTCCACAGCACGCATGTTGGATGCCTACAGGGTACTACATCCTGCAGGGGGTTTTACTTATTTCCGGGGGACTCTTAGGACACGGATTGATTTTGTTTTGTTTTTTTATCTGTGGTTCTACAGGTTGTGCAGGCTTTTACTCGGCCTATAGAATTTTCTGATCATACCGCTCTTACAGTTACTATTTCATGGGAGGGGGCTCCCAGATGTAAAAAAAATAGTTGGAGATTAAATGAATCCCTGTTAGAAAATCCTCACATTAGACAGTAATGGTTGAGGTACTGGGCTGCTTGGTTTTCTGTTCTGGAATGCTATGATTCCATCTCAGACTGGTGGGAGGATTCTAAACAGAGTTGGAAGAAATTTTTTCAACATCAGGCACATGTTAAATCTATTACTGAATACATGGGGTACTTGAATTTGAGACACCAGTTGCAACACCTTATATCTCTCACTGAAACTACTACACAGGATTATAGTAGGCTTATTGCTCCCATAAAAAACAAATGATGGACCTGCAGTATAATCGGGTAAGTCCTTAGACCAGGAATTACGGTTTGGCATGAATATGTCCAAACACTCTTTGGACCCTTTTACAGAAAGCAAAAAACAGATAGATTCTAGACTGATTTCTGTTTTAACTGATATGCATGGCCACACTGTAAGTGATCCACGCCGGCTTTTGGATGTGGTGGAAACCTATATGGCGGCCACCCTGGCCCCAGACCCTATTCTAGAAGACGGAGTTGTTACTCAGATATTGGCTAAGCTACAGTTGCCTACAGTGTCTGACACCCAACAGCACACTTTGACAGCTGATGTTACTTTAGCTGAAGTCACTAAAGCTGTCCATGAGTTAACCTCTCAGTCCGTCCCAGGTACGGATGGTATCAGTGCAGGGTTTTACAAATCCTTCTTACAGTCCCTTGGCCCTGTTCTGGTGGTCCTCCTGAATTATATTTTACATTCTGGGAAATATGCTCCCTCCATGTCTGAGGCTATTTTACTTCTTATATATAAGAAAGGTGACAAAACTGATTTAGGTAATTGGCGTCCCCTTAGTCTCTTGAACTCTGATTTAAAAATCCTCAGTAAAATTCTCTTGGCCCGGCTCTCTGCTGTTACCCCACTGCTTCTGCATCTGGCACAGACCTGTGCTGTTCCGGGGCATAAACAACAGGATAATTTGATCTAATTAAGAGAGGTGTTTTCTAGGGGGGACGTTGGTAAATTACAAGAGTTTGTTTTTGGTTTGGATCAAGAAAAAGCCTTTGATCGGGTGGCTCATTCCTTTTTATTTTTGGTATTGAAAGCTTTTGGGTTCCCTGAAATGTTTATTTTTTGGCTCTCAGCAATGTACAAAGGGGCAGTTCTTATCCCTAATGTTAATGGATGGCTAGGGAACAGACTGGCCATTTCTAAAGGGTACAGCAGGGCTGCCCACTCAGTCCTGTACTGTATGCCTTTACCATTGATATATTTATCAGATTATTACATTTGAACACTGCTTTACAGAGTCTCGATGTGTTTCCCTCTCTGCCACAACACAAGGTGCTGGCTTATGCTGATGATTTGGTGTTACTTTTACCCCTTCACTTTTCTGTCTCCGATCTGTGAGACTCTATTCACCTTTTTTTGAGTCTCTCTGGTTCCAAAATAACTACAGTAAGAGTAAGGGGGTTGTTATAGGCTCCACCCCTGTACCTCTTAATGGAGTTATTGCAGGGATCCCAGTCTCTAGGGAACCTATTAAAATTTTAGGAATATTATTTGGCCCTGGTGATATGGCTAGGCGGAATTGGGATATGGCTTTGGCTAGGGGTACTTGGATAGTGGGAGAATGGAAAGGGCAGCAACTTTCCAAAAAGAAAAGGGTGATGTTGATCAAAACTATCCTTACCCCTATATTTTTATATGTTTGTTATATTTTTCTTCCTCTGTCTGGTATTTGGACACAGATTTTTAGTGGTTTTTTTCAGACATTTTGGGGGTCTTGTTTGAACCCTATTAAATGGGAAATAACCTACCTGCCAGTTGCAGAAGGTGGTGTTTCTAATGCTCCATCCTATAGCTTTTGTTATAGTATCTTTATGGTATATAATTTAGGAAAGGTTTTGAAACCGGGGTCTATCATTTGGAGACCTTTTTTGGATCACTAGATAACTTTATGTAGGCCTGGTTGGCTGGCTCAAAATTCTAGACTTTTGTCTAGACTTCCTGACTTACCTTGTGGTATTAAAGGATGCATGAAACAGCTTATTAAATGGAATATTATCCCTCATCAACTTTTGACTGATGACAGAAAGACGGTCTATGGGACTATCTTATTAGTAGAGCACACTACTGACGTTGTTTTTCCAGAGTGCCCGCAGGACAGGCAGGTAGTTATTTTAAAATGTTTACTAAATAAACATATCCCAACCTATGCTTGGGACTGCTTATGACTTTGTAATTATGGGAAGTTAGGGGTTAAGGGGAACAGTAAGCATAAGCAATTGTCTGACAGATTTTGTCCTCGGTCTACTTGTGTTCAATTATTAGAGACTCAATGTTATTTATTTATAGAATGTGCCTACATTAAACCCTTTTGGAATTTCTTGGCTGACCAGTGGAAGGCGCCAGAGTTCAGGAATATTGATTATCCTACTATTTTGTTTGGGCCTTTTCCGAATACCTTTGTAAAATGCAACAGTGATAATCTCTATGTTATTTTTTGCATTTTACATTTTTATATTTGGCAGTCTAGGTGTCTCTGGATTCTACAGCAGAAGCATGTTGCCCACAAGGACTTATTTGCCAATGTTGGTAAAGCACTGAAAGGACTAATGGATCCTGACTTTTCTCATACTCCCTTGGAACACTTTAAAAGCTATTGGATAAATTGTATGGAATGGTCTACATGATTGTCTGTATATTGTTTGTATCTGATTTAGGTTTGTTCTTTCTTGTTTTTTCTTTGTATTGAAGTCCATTTCTCAATAAAATTACCCTACTCTGTGGAGGGAGTGCTGTTGGACCATGGATTCATCCTCGGGACCTAGTCATTCTGCTGGTGTACCTGCAGGAGAGCAGAGCTCCGCTCCTGCAGGTCCAGCGTTGGAGCCTGCTCAGTTACACTTGTCTGCGTGTTCAGCCACTATGAACAGTGTTACTTCTGAGACAGTTAACTTGTCTAATGCTACTGCTGGTATTTTACCTGCTGACGAATTGTGGTTAAGATCTTTACTTGCCACCGATCGGCGATGTGTCCTGGACGTGATTGAAGCTACTTCTATCTTGCCTTCTCCTGTATTGCAAGTTGCAGATTGAGACTTGAGTGTTGTAGCTGCACATCCTAGTTCATGCTCCTCTCCTACTCAGGCACCTTTGCTGTCTTCAGTGCTGCATAATGCGATGTGTACGACGTCTGTTTCCCCTAATTCTGCCGTACGCGTATCACTGGTGTTCCAACTCACAGAGTAGGTGGCTTCCGGGTCTGCTGTTCATACTACAGATGACTTGCAATTGTAGCGATCACCGGTGACTTCTCTCTCTGCTCAAATGGTAAGTTCAATGCCTTCTTTTTCGTCACATAGTAAGACATCCACTTTGGTTTGTGTACCTTCTACTTCCATGGCTATGTCTACTGTACCAACAGCTGGGAAGACGAGTGAACTTTCCCAGACCTTGACAGCTTCCCTAATAGATGCTGGCTGGAAGAAGGGTGAGGCAGGCCATTGGATCCCTGATCCTGCCCACATCCTGATCCCTGGCAGTAGTACTCGGTGTACTATTCAGCCTACTGATGTTACTGGTATGCCAGCTATTCAGCTTTCTTCCGTCCCTGCTAGTTTGGATACTGATTTGAATGCTATGGATGTGCAACATCCTACTTTGAATATGGACAAACTGGAATGGGTCCCGCTCTTATCTGCCTCCTCTTTGGCAGATTAAGGTACTAGTACTTGTAAACCTGCATGAGGTGACCATATGGATTTGGAAGTTCCACTCACAGGTCCCCCCCCGACCATAGGGAACAGGCTAAATCCACTTGGGAGGAATTTAGGAAATGGGATGCCTTTCGTGGTTCCCCTCGTCCATTACAGAGGTGAAATGCAGTACTCCTGCAATATATTGGTGGACTGGACATTAATCCTGATCGAATTTATGTGGGGAAAAAATGTATTAAGGGCTCATTGGGTTATTTTACTAATGAAATATTTGCCCTTATTCATGTTTCAGGAACTTCTATGTTTGATATTAGCTTTAAGACCCCACAGGGGTTGGACCGTTTCTGGACTAAATATGAATTACTATGGTACTGTGCATTGTGGTTGCCCTTTTGGGCTATTCCTCTCACTAGGCCTGCTATAAAGATGGTTACTATTTCATTTCACAATGAGTCCATGGCAGAACATGATATTTCCCTTTGGTGGCAGCAACGCTGTGACATAATGGGAACACCTCACCTATCTTTGATTCTGAACATTTTTGGACTGGTGGATGGAAATTTAAAGTACAGCTTAGACATACTAATGAAGGCCCAGTACATTTACCGAACAGTCTATTTTTGGGTAGGGAACATGGGCATTGTTTTTATGTGGGACAGCCACGTACTTGTTTTAAATGTGGTTCCCCTTCCCATCTCAGTGCAGCTCGCGATAGGTTGCGGTGTTCCCTTTGTCTCTCCTTTGGTCATATGAGCATTGTTTGTACTGAAGACCTTAAGTGTAACCTATGTGAGGAAACAGGTCATGGCTTTCAAACCTGTCCATGGGCTACACATAATAGGGAAGACTGCCCTAATCAGGAAGTAATCCTACTAGAGGTGCAGAAAAAAGATATTGTAGCATCAAAATCTTCTCCTTCCCCTGAAGTGGTCCTGCCTTGCTCCCTTCCCACACCTGGGGTACAGTTGCTGGAACCCTTGGTTTCTGTCCCTAGTACATTAACCCCTGAGGTACTTCCATTACTGGAGGTGCCAATGGCTCATGAAACGATACAGGCCCCCTCACCACTGTACAAGTGGATGAAGAAGTGGCATTAGCTTCTGAGCAGCCTGTACTAGACATGGTCATGCTACCTCCTGAGACTTGTGTGCTAGCCAGGAAAAGAGCACAGAAACAAATGAAGTTGAGATCTAAACTGGCTGAAGCATCTTCCCCTGTTGAGACTATTCCTTTGAGTAACAAATTTGAGATACTGTCTAGAAAGTCTCAGTCCTCAGACTTCGGGGCTGATACTGATACTTCTTCCCAAGCCCTTTTATCTTCTGATTCAGAGGGTGAAAAAACTAAAGAGTTGACCACTGATAGACGGCATCCACATCTTGGGGTTCGACCACGTAGATGCACTAGATCAGAGAAGATAACCTGATTTTTTTTTCTTTCTTTTTTTGTTATTTTTCTGACACTTACTTATGGCTTCTGCATTTTGCCTTACTCTTGCTACTTTAAATACCAATTGTGTTAGGAATGCCCGTAGATGCCTGCTTACTTTTCATTTCTTACAGGATTTGAAATGTGATATTTATCTTGTCCAGGATACCCAATTGAATACTCATTCCTTGATTTCAGTGGCAAAAAAACTTTGGCGTTGGGGTCCCTCTTTTTTTTCTATTGGGATGGATATGTATGATGGTGTTGGGATTTTATTTCGGGGCGATGGGTTTCATGTCACCAGGTTGGTGGAGGTTGTTTCAGGGCATGCATTGCTATTGGATTTTACTTTTTTGGGTACTTATTGGAGAGTAATAGTAGTATATGCTCCTGTTACGAAGAAGGGCCGGGCGGATTTCTTTGATATCATAAAATCCTATCTTTTTATGACAAGACATCTTATTTGGGGTGGAGACTTTAATTGTGTTGTACATAAACAGGATCGTGGAGCTAGAACTGATAAGGACTTCAGTGACACTAACTGTCTGAATCACATTATTGCATAGGGGCATCTCCAGGATACTTATAGGGAATGTCATGCAACAGGTGGTCATACTTTTTTAAGGGGTCTTTGTTGACTAGGATTGACTTCCTTTTTACAACACATTCAGTCCGAGTTGTTAGTGCTCGCACTTTCCCTGCTGAGACTTCCAATCATGTGGTTTTGCTTGCTTCTCTTGGAATAGGCCCTCATGCTTTGGTAGGCTGGGGTTATTGGAAATTGAATGTTACGTTATTAGATAATGAACATTTCTTGCAGCAGTTGCAGGATATATTAAAAGCCTGTATGTCTCTGGCTGGTCTTGCAGAAGATTTGATAGCTTGGTGGCTGGATACCAAGACTGAATTGAAGTCTTTTTGCTTAGATTTTTCCAAGTCCGTTACTTTAACTAATTATAAAAGGTATTTGGTTCTGATAACCCACTTGGAAACTTTGTATTCTGCCATAAATACTCAGTGTGTTAATTTAACCTCCCAAATTAAGGCAGTAAAAAAAGACGTGGCAACACTGCAATATTCAAGGGCTGCTTCCCTTTTGCATGAACGCAGGGTTTGTCTAGTTAAGAAGGCAGGATTAGGTGATGCATTGGGCAGTAGTCATAGAAGGGTAATTGATAGGCTGTTGATGGAAGTAATATGTCTGTATGGTACTATCTGTACTACCATGCCTGATATATTGCATGTGGTTACATCCCATTTCTTGGACATGTATTGGGCTCCTTCCCTGGCAGAGGCTGACATGGGTGACTTTCTTTCTCCTCTGAATATTTCTCAGTGCCTGGATTCACTACTGCAGGCATTGCATGCTCCTATAAGTAGTGATGAAGTGTCACAGGAAATTTCACATCTTAATACTAAAATGGCTCCTGGAATAGATGGTTTATCATTTGAATTTTACAAGGCATGTTGTCCTTTACTTAGTGAGATACTCCCAGTTGTGTTTAATTGGTCTTTATAGCAGCATACTATTGATTTTCATTTTTGTACTAGTTCAAATTTTGTTACGTAAGAAAGGTCACAGAGCAGACCTTACCAATTGGCAGCCATTGAGTCTCCTTAATACAGATTTTAAAATTTTGATGAAAGTTTTGAATACTAGATTGTTGGCAGTATCTCTGACATTGATTTCCCTTCATCAGACATGTTCTGTCCCAGGTAGATCCATTAACTCAAATCTCCTATTGCTTCAAGAACTAGTAGAACTTGGTAAAGAGAATAAATTACAGGATTTTTTTATGTCTTTTGATCAAGTAAGAGCATTTGATCGGGTACCACATGTTTATTTATTTCATGTGTTACGTATCTATGGTATTCCTGACCAGTTTGTGACTTGGCTTGCCTTGTTGTATAAACATGCATATACCTTACCTCTGGTGAATGTTTTTTAGGTTCCTATGTACCTATATGGAGGGGGGGGGTGAGAGCAAGGCTGTCCCTTGAGTCCACTGCTTTTTGTCTTTGGTTTAGACCCATTATTGAAGACCATTGCCCAAGATGCCTTGGTTACTGGTGTTGCCCCTACACAAGGTACACTTAGTGCTAAGGTTATGGCTTATGCAGATGATGTTTGTGTCTTTGTGGCAGATGTCCCTTCTGGTACTACAGTGTTACAGCATTTTTCTAGTTATTCTGCAGTAGCAGGGGCCTCATTGAACAAAGTAAAAAGTTTCTTGTATCCTTTGGATACTTTACCTCTTGACATTTTGGACTTACAAGGTATTCTGGTGTTACAGGGCCCTATTAAAGTTTTGGGTATTAATTTTGGGAAAGGGGATAATGTGCTACTCAATTGGTCTATGAAGCTAGAGGTTGCAAAACCAAGAGTGTTGTTGTGGAAATCTTGGCAGCAATCCAAATGTATGAAGGTAGCTGTCATCAAAACATTACTGCTTCCTATGTTTTTGTATCTTAGTGTAGTTTACCCAGTCCTTCCTAATTTGGAAACAATTTTGCTTGATCTGTTTTTTCAAGTTATATGGGGTTGTCGGTTGAGCCTGATCAAGAGGGACGTGTTGTATCTCCCTATAGCACAGGGCAGTTTGAATAGTGTTAAACCAATTATCTTTTATTATAGTATTTTTTACAGAACTTGCTTGATCTTAGTTGTCCTCACTCAGTGGTTTGGTTGGTCTTCGGGGATCCTTGGTTGTTTTTTTTATATGCTAGTTGGGCTGTACCAGATAAAAGGCTGCCATTGGCATCATCATTTCCTGCATTTATCAGGCCTGTTATTAAGAAACGTTCTAAATGGAAGGTGCTTCCAGATCAGGTATTCTCTAGAGTAAGTAAATTTCTGCATAGGGTCTTACAAACACAGGCTCAATTTGTTGTTCCAAAGTATAAGGATATACCTGAATGTTATAATGTTCATATCCATCAAGGTTTGACAGATAAATTAATACCTCCTAGGTTTTGGGATGTGTTGTGGCTTAGTAGCCATGGACTACTTAATGTCAAAGGTAATGCTAAAAATAAACAGGTCACTGATAGGATGTGTCCTAGGAATACTTGTGTGACACAGGAAGAAACTATTGCTCATTTTTATATTCATTGTCCTTTTGCACGAGATTTTTGCAGTACTCTTTCTGTAGGTTGAAATCAATTTTATTGGAAAATGGTTACTTACATGGAGGTAGTAAGGGGCTGTTTGTTACATCATACATCTTATGATGTTGGAGTTCTTAGACTTTTATTTGATATGTTTAAATTTCATTTATGGCAAGTTAGATGTCAACTTTGCCTTAGACAGATTTATCAATCTCCTTTATGTGTCATTGAGCATATTGAACATGATTTATTGTATCAATGTTTTTCAGAACAACGTAATTTGCCTTGTGATACATGGATTGCATGTTGGAAGGAGGTTCCCTTCCTGAAGGATAAAATAGGATGAGTTTTTCGCTATTGAAATGGTTCTTTCTTATTGTTTTCCACATGATAGTTCATGTCTGATTTATTCCCCTGTTTCTTGTCTTGTATTTTCTTTTAGGAATTTGTTTTATTTTTTTTCTCTCCTGTATTCCATTATGATGTGTATATTATTATTGATTTTGTGTTTTGTATTATTGGTTGATTTACTGCTGTTCTGTTTATTAATAAAACTTTCCCCTACTCTTTTTGAGAAGTGCCATGGGATCTTTAACATCCTCCTGAACTACCACCAGAACAGGCAGATAGGACCTCGGTTTAATATCTCATCTGAAAGACCCAGACATAACAAAAGACTGCTGGATGCCATTATCCCACTCATGTACTTATTGGTGGATAACATCAGACAAATTTTCTGCACCACTTACTCTCTGTTTAAGCCCCCTGGTACTACTGCACAATAAGCAAATATTGTTTAGATTTTATTTTATCAATGAAGGTCTGCAGTGACAACAGAAGGAACTGAGTACTGCATATGTATATGTGTGCTGTAGACAGTGGTGACAATGACCAGACAAGTGTTTGCACTCATTGTCAAACAAAATGAGTATGTGGTTATCAATGAAAAACATGAGACAGCATTTAAACCATTGTTATGTGTGTGTGTTAATGGGTGTATGCACCCAAGAGACTGCAATGGCAGCAGAAGTGATACAGTTGGTGAACCATGATGATGGATGCCTGTTGTGGTATGTTTAAGAAGTTGCAAGTTGTTTCTGTTGTGTTATGGTGTGTGTGTGTGATTGGTTGTCTTGCCTTGTACTGCCCCCAGTTGTGTGTTTGTGTGTGTGTGTGTGTGTGTGTGTGTGCATGTGTGTGTATGTCTGTGTGTGTGTGTGTGTGTCTGTGTGTGTCTATGTGTGTGTGCATGTGTGGCAGTGGAGGGGCAAAAGTCAGAGTTAGAGTTGAAAACCCTAACACCGATTTCCCTCACTTTTGTCACTGTGAAAAACCCTGACTGCTGCATTAACACAGTTGTTTGCAAAGAATGTCCTTACTTTTTGAAAAAGTGTAATTAAGTACAAAAAAAACATGTATTGGTGAGTGTGTGGGGCTCTTTTGGGCCCTGTGCTCTCACCAACTTGCACATTTCTGCATGACATCATAATATAAGATGTGATCATATTAAATGTTTCAGCAGCAAAAAATGTTGTCACAATAAAAGCATTGGAAACACCACCAAAACACACATCTGTCATACCAGGAATTGGCACCCTGCAAATATAGGCCCAGGAGCACAGTAGAGTGGCATAATGGAGTGTCAGAGAAAGAAACACCAGGTACAATGTTGTGCAGAAATGTTGCTGTGGGAACAATAATGTTGCTATGCATTGTCATGATAAAAATTCTGTATCTTGCACTGTTTTCGCGATACGAGCCCCGAAAGGCATGACATACGCCACCATGTTAGTCTATGGGAAAAAATGCCCACTTTGGAATACGGTAACTTGGCAGCCATGCAATATTTTTTCACCAAACCACCAAAAGGCACATCTGTGAGATGTTGGCTGGCATCTCTCCAAATTTCAGCTCAAAAGACCAAACCATTCTTTTGCAGCAGGGTGGCAAAGAACTCTTGTCATTTTGGCCATAATCTGGAAAAGTAGTGTTGCAATTTGTGACACCTTTAGCAAATTTTGCGAAAGTGTCATGAGTGCAACACTACTTTGCAACACCACTTCTTCAGAAATTTGAAAAAAAAATTTCTGGGGTGTTTAACCCCAAAATAAAGACATGGCTAGCATCTTCAGGGTCTGACTAGGTGAACACAAAAAAAATGGTGTCCCTAGAGGGTCCCAAATTTAAATGCTAAGCATTTCTGTGATCACTAACTGAAAAGAAAATGGCTGATTCATGACACTACTGGGGTCAATTGTGACACTAAAAACTGCATTTGCAAAACTGTCAAACTTTTTGTTAACTTCTCCCATTGACTTATAAAGGGAATTTGTTTTTTGAATAACTTTTGAACCGTTTAATATTTTTTCACAAAATCTTCAAAAGGCACATCGGGGGCTCTGGCTGCACATTTCCTGAAGTTTTTGGACCAGTCGCACAAAACATGCGACCTGTAGGTACGAGCAGAGAATGCACAAAAAAAGTAAATGCGCACATGGATGTTGCTTAATAACTGTGCAGCTGTATATCTGACTGGTACAAAAGTTGGGAAAGCCCAAGATCTATGGTTATGCCCCAAGCATGCCAACTTTCAGACAAATCCATTGAACGGTGGCAAAGTTATTAAGGTGCAAAGTTTCACTATTTAACATTAAAAGGGCTACTCAACCCTAACTATATGTATATATATGTATGGCAAAAAACTGCATTCCACAGCAACAAAAGTGAGAAAATTCAATGTTAGGGTTGCCACCCCTTGCACCTCACCCCCACCCCGCCCTACCAACAGGCATTGGGGTGTGCATTGGGGTCATCGTCCTAACTCACCCCATCCCATGTAAACAAGTTGAGGTGATGCTGAATAGGAGAATGGGGTGAGAGTTGGGACCGATGCCTAATGCACCCGATGCCTGTTGATGAAATGGGAGGAGGTCTGGCGTGGCAACCCTAACATCAAATCTCACTTTTTTGTTGTGAACAACACTAACTGATGCATTAAATGGAGTTTTTGTCATGGATTTCCCTTCTTTTTGAGAATGTGTAATATAAATAGTTAGGTAACGGTAAAGCAAACACAAGTGCAAATGGTGATGCACATCATGACACAAACGTTAACGGTAATGCAAAGGTAATAGAAACACAAGCGCAAATGTTACTGAAAACAGAAACGCAAATCATAATGCACACAGTCACGGTAACGCAACTGGAAATGCAAACGCTGACGGTAACACAAATGATGACACCAAAGAAAACACAAATGCAAATGCAAATGCAAATGGAAGCCCATACACAAATGCAAACGATAATGCACATGGTGACACAAACATAAACATTAACACAAACGGTAATAGAAACACAAGCACAAACAGTAATGGAAACAAAAACGCAAATGCAAGCGGGTACAGAAACGCAAACCATAATGCACATGGTCATGGTAACACAATTGAAAACACAAAATGGTAACAGTAACAGCAACGATGATGCCAAAGGAAAGACAAATGCAAATACAAATGGAAGCACATATGCAAACACAAATGGTAGTGTACATGGTGACACAAAATGAAACACAAACAGAAACAGTGGTGGAAAGACAAAAGCTAGCAGTAACGCAAACACAAGCACAAATGAAAACACAAAGCAAAACACACACTGTGGTGTACAAGAGAATGCTAATGCAAACGGATACAGAAATGCAAGTGGGAATGCTAACTGTAACAGCAACTGAAGTGCACACCCTGTTTTGCCCAACAGCTGCATAGAGAAACACAGTGAGTACAAAGAATAATAATTCTTATAATGGGCCTCAGAGCAGAAAATGAGCATTTGGAATACTAAATTGCTTATATCTCAGGAAGCGGACTATGTAGAAAAAAAATGTAAATTTCATATGATTTATGACTTTCCTGGCTAGTTTTGTACTTAGCCCCCTGCAGAGGGCTAAGTATTTTTCTAACAAAAAGTCTGTATCTTGAAGCATTTCCGAGATACCGGCCCCGAAATGCGCAGTGGACGCCGCAATGTTAGTCTATGGGGAAAATCATCAAATTCAGAGTACCGTAACTTTGCATCCCTGCAATATTTTGTCACCAAACCACCAAAAGGCACATCTGTGGGTTGTTGGCTTTCTTCCCTTCAAATTTCAGCCCAAAAGACCAAACCATTGTATTGCAGCAGGGTGGCAAAGAATTCCTGTTACTTTGGCCATAGTGTTGCAAAGTAGTGTGGCAAATCACTACACTTTTGCAAAAAAAATTACAAAAGTGTTGCAAGTTCGACACTACTTTGTGACACTACAGATTACAAAAATTTGAAAAACATATTGCTGGGGTGTTTAACCCCCCCAAAATATACATGGCTAACATCCTCAGGGCTCGACTAGGTGAACACAAAAATAATTGTGTACCTAGAGGGTCCCACATTTAAATGCCAAGCATTTCTGTGACCACTAACTGAAAAAAAATGTCTGACTCATGACACTACAGGAGTCACCGGAGACACTGAAAACTGCATTTGCGACACTGTCAAACTTTTTGTTAACTTTCCCATTGACTATAATGGCAAACTTGTTTTTTGAATAACTTTTGAACCGTTTAATATTGTTTTGCGAAATCTTCGAAAGGCACATTGGGGACCCTGGCTGCATGTTCCCTGAAGGTTTAAGACCAGTCACACAAACCGTGTGACCTGTAGGTGTGAGCAAATAATGCACAAAAAAGCATAAATGTGCTACAGAATGTCACTTTATAACTCCACAACTATATATTCGACCGTTCTGACACTTGGCCGATCCAAAGATCTGTGGTACCACTCTGAGCCTGCCAAATTTCAGGAAAATCATCATACAGTGGCAAAGTTATTAAGCTGCACAATTTCACACTTTAACCTTAAATGGGGTACTCAACCCTAACTATAGTGGCACTACTGTGCCACTGGAATATATATGTTGGGGTCATTGGTCCTAACTCTCACCCCATCCCATGTGTAAACAAGCTAAGGAGGTGCAGAATAGGAGAATGGGGTGAGAGTTAGGACCAATGACCTCAATGCACACCCTGATGCCTGTTAGTGGGGGCGGGGTGAGGGTGGGGTGCAAGGGATTGCAACCCTACCATCGAATTTCCTTGCTTTTGTTGCTGTGGAACAACCCTAACTGATGCATTAAATGGAGTTTTTTGCCATGAATTTTCCTTTTTTTAGAGAATTAGCACTATAAATAGTGAATGGAATGTGGTGGCGGGAGTGCGGGGCCCGAACCATATGATTTTTTATCACATAGTAATGGTAACAGTAACGCAAATGCAAGCACAAATGGCAACACAGATGGTGATGCAAACTTAAATGGTAATGCAAATGTTAAGAGAAACGCAAGCGCAAAGGGTAACCCACATGGTGGCATAGAGGGGAACAGTAATGCAAACAGAAATGCAAATGCAAGCACATACAGCAACGCAAATCGTAATGTGCATGGTCACGGTACCGCAATAGGAAACACAAATGCTAACAGTAACAGGAACGATGATGGCAAATGAAACGAAAATGCAAATGGAAGCGTGTATGCAAATGCAAATGGTAATGGAAACGGTGACGGAAAACGAAACACAAAACCAGTAATGGAAACACAAATGTTAACAGTAACGCAAACACAAACACAAATGAAAAGGGTAATGCACACAGCGGCTCTGACAGGAATGGTAACGGAAACAGAAACATAAAAGCAAGTGCGTACGGAAGCGCAGCTCGTAATGCACATTGTCATGGTACCGCAATAGGAGATGCAAATGCTAGCAGTAACAACAACAATGACACCAAAGGAAATACAAATGGAAGCATGTACACAAATGCAAATGGTAATGCACATGGTAATGCAAAAGGAAATGCAAACAAAAACAGTAATGGAAACAGAAATGTTAACAGTTAAACAAATGCAAGCGCAAATGAAAATGCAAAGGGTAATGCTCATGGTGCCATAGAAGGGAATGGTAATGCAAACGGAAATGAAAACGCAAGCACATATGGAAATGCAAATGGTAACAAGCATGGTTACGGTACCACAATAGGAAACGCAAATGCTAATGGTAACAGCAATGATGACACGCCAAAGGAAATGCAAATGGAAGAGTGTATGCAAATGCAAATGGTAATGCACATAGTGACGCAAAATGGAACATAAACAAAACCAGTAATGGGAACGCAAAAGTTAACAGTAACGGAAACGCAAGTGCAAACAAAATCATAAAGTGTAATGTACACAGTGGCGTACACAGGAACGGTAACGCAAATGGAAATGCAAACAAACGCGCATATGGAAATGCAAATGGTAATGCACATGGTCATGGTACCACAATAGGAAATGCAAATGCTAACGGTAACAGCAAAGATGACGCCAAAGGAAACGCAAACACAAATAGAAGCACATACGCAAACGCAAATGGTAATGCACATGGTGATGCAAAATGAAAAGCAAACAGAAACAGTAATGGAAACGCAAATGGTAACAGTAACGCAAATGCAAGCTCAAATGAAAACGCAAAGGGTAATGCACACGGTGGCGTAGACAGCAAAGATATTGCAAACGGCTATGGAAACGCAAGTCGGAATGCTAACTGTGACAATAACAAAGGCACACACCCTTTTTTTCACCAACAGCTGCATAGAGAAACACAGTGAAAACAAAGAATGTATGCATAATAATGGGCCTCTGAGCAGAAAATGAGCACTTGGAGTACTAAATTGCTTATATCTCAGGAACCATATGACATAGAAAAAAAATTAAAATTTCATATAACTCATGACTTTCCTGGCTAGTTTTGTACTTAGCTCCCTAGTGAGGAGCTAAGCATTTTTCCAATGAAAAGTCCATATCTCGAAGTGTTTCTAAGATAAGGGATCCGAAAGGCACTGCAGACACTGTAATGTTAGTCTATGGGAAAAAGCATCAAATTCTGAGTGCCGCAACTTTGCAGCCCTCTAGTATATTTTCACCAAACCACTAAAAGGTACATCAGTGGGATGTTGGCTTTCATCCCTCCAAATTGCAGTCTAATAGACCAAACCGTTGTTTTGCAGCAGGGTGGAAAATAATTTCTGTTATTTTGGGCATAGTGTCGCAAATCATTACATTTTAGCAAATGAAATCACAGATGTGTTGTGAGTGTGACACTACTTTGTGACACTACTTTTTACAAAAATTTTAAAAACATATTTCTGGGGGGTTAAACCCCCCCAAAAAGGCATGGCTATTATCCTCAGGGCTCGACTAGGTGAACACAAAAATAATTGTGTCCCTAGAGAGTCCCAAATTTAAATGCCAAGCATTTCTGTGACCACTAATTGAAAAACAATGACTAAGTCAAGACACTACAGGGGTCATCTGTGACACTTAAAAGTGCATTTGCAACTCTGTTGAACTTTTTGTTAACTTTTCTCATTGACTATAATGGGAAAATTGTTTTTTGAATAACTTTTGAACCATTTAATATTTTTTCATGAAATATTTGAAAGGCACATTGGGGACTCCGGCTGCAAGTTCCCTGAAGGTTTTAGACCTTTTGCGCGAACTGTAGGTGTGAGCAAATAATGCACAAAAAAGCATAAATGCACTATGGAATGATGCTTTATAACTCTGCAACCGTATATCTGACTCCTACAAAACTTGGCAGATCAAGAGATCTATGGTACTGCTCTGAGCCTGCCAAACTACAGGTAAATCTGTCATATGGTGGCAAAGTTATTAACCTGACAAATTTCACACTTTAACCTTAAATGGGGTACTCAACCCTAATTATGGTGGCACTACTGTGCCACCATAATATGTGTGTATATATATATATATATATATATATATATATATATATATACATACACACACATATTCTCTCTCTATATATATATATGTATATATATACATACATAAAGAGAGAGAATATTGTGTGTGTATGTATCTATTTATATATGTATAGATATATACAGTATATATATATATATATATTCTATACAAAACAACTTTGTTAATGCATCAGTTAAGGTTCTTCTACAGCTAGAAAAGTGAGGAAATTTGATTTGGGTTCCATACCTTGCCCCCACCCCCAGCCCGCCCCCACCAACAGGCATCTGGGTGTGCATTGGGGTCACCGCCCTAACTCTTACCCCATCCCATGTGTAAACAAGCTGAGGTGGTGCAGTGCAGAGAATGGGGTGAGAGTTATGGCCGGCGGCACCCAATGCACACCCTGATGCCTGTTGGTGGGGCGGGCTGGGGGGCGAGTGGGGAACCCTAAAATCAAATTTCCCCACTTTTTCACTGTAGAAGAGCCCTAACTGATGCATTAATGAAGTTTTTTTTGCATAGAATTTCCTTACTTTTTAAGAAAGAATTGAAAAGCAGAAAGTTGTGCTCCCACCAACTTGTAAGTGTCGGGCCACATTACACACCCAATGACTAAAAAGTACATTGACAACAGCAAGGCCAGCCACCAAACAAATGTTAATCTAGTAGAACAATAGAAAACGCTGTCCACAAAATGTAAACTATGCCACACAATATCTCCTCAAAAAATATATTGTCTGACACGTAAATACTGCAATTAACATCTACAGGACATGCCGTAAACACCCTCCACATTTCAAGTAAAAAGACCAAACCATGTCCAAGATATTCAATGTTAAAGACTGGTAAAATTTCCCTATCTATTCCATTATAAAAAATCTGGCCATCTTGTCCCTCCCTCGCGATCAAAGATGGTGATCAAAGAATCTCTCGATCAAAGAATTTGCACAACCTTGGTTCATCAGAACGAAGCCCCTGAGTGAAACCCACCCTCATTTGTCTTCCAGACACCCTTGCCGAGAAGAGTTTGACTGCCTCCACTGCCAGCTGCCAATCAGTGTATGAGAAGCATGCAAAGAGGCACTCTGAAATTATTTCTGAGCACCTCTTTGCATTAGCGATGGTAATACAAACAGTCGGCTACTAGCCATGGAGGTGAGAGGTGGGCTGTGTCAGTCGGTGGCTGGGAAAGGGTGGAGGGGTGGGCTGGCATGGCTGGGTGGGGGGTTGGGGGCCACTAGACTACCAGGAAATTGGACATCCTTAATTAATTTTATTATGATGAAATAGACTACAAGGGATATGAATAGTAATTATAATTTAATACAAATCGAGGGGGCCACTAGACTACCAGGGAGATAAAAAATCAATATTTATCAAATACATATTGGGGGGGCCCTAGACTACCAGGCAATTGCAGATGGTAATATATTTTATTATGATGGGGGTGCCGCTAGACTACCAGGGACATGAACAAGAATAATAATTTTTTACAGATCAGGGAGGGGGCCACTAGACTACCAGGGATATAAAAATCAATATTTATGAACATTGGGAGACCACTACAGACCATTATATATTTTATCATGATGGGGGGGCACTAGACTACCAGGGATATTTAAAACATGATTTATTTTATTCAGATGGGGCAGAACGAAGCCTCCTGAGCAAAACCCACTCTCATTTAAGTTTCTAGTGCACCCCTGGGCTTAGAAAAAGCATTTTTAAATTTGGCCATCTCGTCCCTCGCTCGCGATGCATGATCGCGGTCAAAGAATCTCGAGATCAAAGAATATGAAGGCTCATGATCAAAGATCATTAGTGAGCCACGAACTAAGATCTTAAAAGCTTAGAACTCTATTTTTAAACCAATTTCGATGAAACCAAAGCCATGGCTCGATAGATCGGGCTTCCCTGAGTAAAACCCATCCAAGTTTTATTTCAGAAGGGAACCCTGAGCCAGGATATTTGTGTTTTTCTGATCGGAAAATCAAAAACAAGATGGCGGACCTACCGATCAATGAATTTTAAAAATCCTCGGGGTCAAAGATTCTTGAACTGCGAGGCTGCAAATTCTTTGATCACCAGGTGGGACGAGATGGCCAGAAACCCATTCTTTGTTCGCAAAACATACATATAAATTTTTCCATTGACTTATAATGGGAACTTAGAGGTGCCATAACTTTTGAATGCCTTAATATTTTTTTACCAAATGAAAAGCAGCACGTTCAGCCTCTAAAGCTCTTTCAAACAAGTCATCTTGCAGAGTGGCACACCATACAACAGCTGTGTAGGGCCACATCCAAAATCCCAAAAGCTGCCTCCAAAAATGGATAATTTTGCATTTTTCAGTGTTTTCGTATGCAAAGACCATAAGTCCAACCAACACACAGTTTGGCAAATCAAGAGATCTACCATGCCCCACCATGCATTCCAAATTTCAGGCAAATCCATTTAACGGGTCCAAAGTTATTAATGCCAAAACATTTGACTTTAGTATGTAAGTCACCGCTGAACCCTAACAATAGTGGCACAATCGAGCCACTACAATATATATATGTATATATATATATATATATATATATATATATATATATATATATTCATTGCAAAATACTTTGTTAATGTATCAGTTAGGGTTAAAGAGACAAAAATGGAAATGAGATATTAGAGTTGACCCTAACCCCCCCACCTCACCTCATCCTCCACAGACCGACAAACACCAGGGGTGCCATGGGGTCATCAGGCCTAACTCTCACCCATTCTCCTTTACGTAGCATGTCAACCTGCTTACACGTGGATTGGGTGAGAGTTGGGCCTGATGACCCCATGGCACATCCTGGTATCTGTCGATCTGTTGAGGATGGGGGTTGTGGGTCTGTAGGTGGGGTTAGGGCTCAACCATAGCATCTCATTTCCCCACTTTTGTCGCTTTAGCCCTAACTGATGCATCAATGACATTTTTTGCAAAATATATATATATGTTCTTTGCAAAAAACATTGTTAATGCATCAGTTAGGGTTGATACCGCACTGACAAAAGTGTGGAAATTCAACGTTAGAGTTACCATCCCTACCACCTCGCCACACCCCACTCCACACACCTATAGGCTTTGGGGTGTGCGTTGGGTGGTCAGCCTAACTCTCACCCCACCCCAGGCATAAAGAAGCTGTGGTGGCTCAGTATAGGAGAAAGAGGTGAAAGTTATTCATGACCACCCCAACGTACACCCCAAAGCCTGTTGGTGTGTGAAGTGGGGTGATGGTGTGGGGGTGGTAGGGGTGGTAACCTTAATGTTGAATTTCCACACTTTTGTCAGTGTGGTATCAACCCTAACTGATGCATTAACAAAGTTTTTTGCAATTTTCTTTCTTTTTTTTAAAAGTGTAATTTAAGTAATATTATAAATTGGTGGCTAGGTGGGATTGCGGGACCTTACCAAGCTGCACAAGTGTGCCAAATGGTGCATGTGTTTGTGGGAGCGTGGGCCCTCTGGGCCCTGTGATCCTACTTACAGTTAAGTATGGGGCCATGTAGCCATCATATAAAGCAAGGAGGCCTAGTTACAGTAATTTTCACGTATCTCGTAAATCGTATGCACTGTGAAGTGAAGTGTCGTTGTAATCGTGAGAGTGAGTAGTTGTCACAGCAACGTGGCAACCGAACATGTGTTGTGCATTATTTCCCTGTCAGGAGCACTGAAAAGTACTGTGAGTGTTAACTGTTAAGCCATAACAATCAGCCATGTGCATGAAAAAGTATACGTGGAATAGTTATTCGCAAATATCTCAGGAATCGTACATGGTAGGAAAAAAAAATCAAATTTCAGTGGTTCCATGGGTTTCTAAGGTTTGTACTTAGTTTCCCTGGGGGACTAAGAAATGTTCAGATGAAAAGTCTGTATCTTGAATCGTTTTCGAGATATGGGCCCCGGAAGGCATCGCAGGCGCCACAATGTTATCCTATGGGGGAAATTTGGAACTTCAGAATGCTGTAACTATGGCCCTGTTCAATGTTTTTGTACCAAACCACCAAAAGGCACACCTGTGGGAGTAGGCCTTTCCACCCTGAAATGTTCATGACAATAACGCAATGCACGTTGCCACAACGAGGGGACAAAGAAAAAACGGCGCTGCAGTGTTATCCTATGGGGAAATTTCCAAACCTCACAATGCTGCAAGTATGGCCATGTTCAATGGTTCTGTACCAAACCACCAAAAGGCACACCTGTAAGGGTCAGTACCACAATGCACGTAGCCACAATGAAATGACAAAGAAAATGACTCCCACAATGTTATCCTATGGGAAAATTTGTAACTTAGGAACGCTATTAGTAGGAACATGGTGAACATTTTTTAAGCAAACCACTGAAAAGCACATCTGTGGCACTAGGGCTTGCCACCCTGAAAATTTCAGTCCAATATCACAATGCAGCTTGCCACAATCAAGTGACAGAGAAAACAGCATTTCAGAAAATGTGGTTGTGCAGTGTTGCTGGAGTCATTTAAAATATTATCATGACACTCCTACCTTTATAATGGGAATACAATATAGTGTCACGGTTGTATTTTTTCATGGTTGTGCATATTGCCAAGGCACTTTGTGATAGTGTCACGATTAAAAAACAGCAGAATGGTGGAAAAAACCTGAAAACCATATTTCCAATCCTGCTGGTGAAAAAGTAATGCCAGATCCCTCTTCTTCAGGTCCTGAATAGGTAAACCCAATGATTGATGTGTCCAAAAGTGCAGTATTTTTTGAGTTATATTGTTCTTTCTCTCTATCTAACTGAAAACAAGATGACGGCAGCACAACATTATTTTTGCCAAGTTTGACACTAAAAAATATGATTGCGACAATTTTCGAGCTGCACATGTAAATTTTCCCATAGGATATAATGGGACAGTAAAAATGCTATAACTTTTGAATGGAACAAGATTTTTACACAAAATCTTCAAAAGGCACATCTGCAATCCAGGACTTATGTAGCCCATCCAATTTGGACCCACTCACATGCATTCTTCAGTCCAAAGTGCACGTCTAAAGAAACCAGAATGTTGGGAATTTTTCACTTTTTGAGCGTGCTATGATTCTGCAACTGTACATCCGATCAACACAGAAATTTTCAGATCTGGGGATCTATCAATAATCTTTCTCCTTTCCAAATTTCAGGAACATCGGACAAACAGTTGTAAAGTTATTAAAGTGCAAACTTTAAGGTTTAATATAGAAATGGCTACGCAACCCTAACTGTAGTGGCACTACCGTGCACTATTATATATATATATATATATATATATATATATATATATATATATTTACACATATGTGTGTGTGTGTGTGTGTGTGTGTGTGTGTGTGTAAGCAATAAGGAATGACAGGGTGTATATAAAACATTCTACTGCACAGCCAGGGGAGTGGTGAGGCATGAGACCACAGGCCGAGTGACTTCAGCAACTGGACATGTAGTAAGTAAGCAATAATACCTAACAGGATGGGTGGTATTGGGCAATACCAGACCACCCAGGGGCGTAATGAGGCCTGACTCCCAATACCACCCATTCTGGAGGGTATTATTGCACTTAGAAAATAGGCATCTTATTAATTTTATTTTTGTGTAATCATTTTATTTAAAAAAAATCAAATAATAATAATGATCAGAAACAGCAGCTTCTGCAAAGTAGTTCCTGTTCCACTAGAGGGAGCTGCTGCACATGACACCCTTTTATATCAGTTTACTGTGTCTATTCATTTTCTATATTTTTCTGTATCCCCCCCCCCCCGGTGAGTTTAGTGATAGAAATTGTGTGGTAGTTTTTTGTTTTTTTAATATTAATTGCAATGTGGGTTTTTCTGCATAATGTGAGCGGTCCCCTCAGCAATGGATCGGAAATGGCACAGTGTCTCAGTCAGTTAGAGGAGAGAAAAGTCTTGGGGCTTCCGTGTATCAGATGTTGAGCGAGCTTGGAGGAAGTCAAAAAAATGTTGACCAGTAAAAAGAGGTACATTGTTACAGTTTAATGCCTTTGCCGTGGCCTTTTGAGTGGGGGTAATTATCCAGGTAGATGCAGTGACAGCACTCAAGCAACGTGGATTCCCTGGAGAAATAGACACCTTGCTGGCTTACAGGATTTCTAGGTCAGCTGGCTTTTGTGAGAGCAAGGGGCTCTGGTACTGCATTTAAGAACAGTACTTTGGTGAGGGATGGAAACATTTTATAGAAAATTTTGTTTTAGTGGTAGGTTTGTCCTGTTGTGACATGGGGCAGGCAGAGGGAGAGATTGCTCGTAGCGGAGCAAGAGCAGTTGAAATGGGAAATATTTTACCAGGTACTGGAAGTCGTGATTTAAAAAAAAAAATGCCGCTTGCTGAAAACTTTTGAAATACAGTCGAACATGATTTGTGCTTCTTACATGCATAGAGCAGCCTGGGAGATTTGACTGTTGATATACTTCCCTGTTGCTAAGTGAGGGTGAAAGATGGTGGCAGTTTGAAATTGTGTCCCTAGTGCTTCAGCCAATGAGGAAGCAGGGTGCTGGACACACAGATACTTTGCTGTTTAGCAGGCAGGTTTGGCTGGGGCTTTTAATTTGGTGGGCATCTATTGTCTGATAGATACCCACCTAAATAAGTGTCTCAGCCAATCAGAAGAGAGAATTGTCTTTGCCCATTTTCTAAAATATGTTTTTTACACACTCCTGGGTGGCTTATTGAGTTTATACAATGAGCTCATTTTTTTTTTTACCTTTTATGTTTGAGAAAAGCATGTTTCTATGTGGAAATAATAGATTTACTTGTGTGCATTCATGATAAAATAGTCCTTCCGCACCCACTGGAAATGATGTAATAGATGATGTCATTGTATTACTGCTGGACAAAGTTTGTTCTTTGCTGGCATCAAGATTCAAGATATGGAATGTTTATCATGGAATGTTTCTCATGTAATACATGGATTCAAAATTCTGCTCAGTCCCACTTGCAGAATGTTTCTCTCCTAACATGCTGTATATATACACACAACAAAGGCCTCTGTTGTAGCCAGAGACTCAATTATCTCACTGTCAGTGCAAGCAGAAGAGATTTCACTGATGAGCACGTAAAGATAGAAGGAGGATTTTTTATAGTCAGCAAAGAAACAGTTGTAATGAAAACTATAAACCATACTTAATGTTTCTAATATGTTTATGTGCTTAAGGAAAGTGTGATGATCATGGAAACAACATTTAATTATTTTTCTTTATTTTTTATTCAAAATATTTTTATTTTTAGGGCCCAGTTGAAGGTATTTTACATTGAAAAGGCAGCAGCCATGTTTGTGATTGAAGATTAATTCTGGTTTTAGGGGGCTAACTGAAATGCCAATGTTCCAAATGTCCATTGATCATGGCTCTTGACATTTCACTGTTGCACAGAACTATTTTTTTACCAGGTATAAAAAACATTTTGTTCTAGAGCCCTTCCGCCCAGCAAGAACAACACACCACACTCAGTATTGCTTTGTTTGCTCAGTTGGCACACCATTTATTAATCCTTTTCATATCCATTTTCCTATTTACAAATACTGAGTTACCTTCACTGTCATGCTTACATCTTTTTTAATTCATCATTGCATTTTTACACTTTTACATTATACATCACATTTTTCAGAATTTTTACAATTTTCTTTTCTTCTCTCCCTGGGTGTAAAAACCACAGGGGTCTTCTCTTCCATTCTTTTCTGCATTCTTATTTTCTTTCACCCCCATGTGCAAACCTCAGGGGGTTCTCTATCTTACCATATGGGGTAGGTCCATTTCCTGCCCCCCATTCTCTATTTCTGGGTCTCCATACCCCTTTTCTTTTTCACCACCTTTTTGTGTGGCTTCCTACTTCTCCCATCCCCTCCCCATGAGGGGTCTTCATCCTCCTACTTCCATTAGCCCGTCTCCAGCTTGCATTCGATGGTGGGCTTCCCCCTTTTCTTATCTTGGGTTTTTAACCAGGTGTCTGTGCCTCTACCAATCTCTGTAATAAAAATGTGGATTCCCATGTCTGCCAAGGGAATCCATCTGATCTGAATAAACCGGCAATCTTCTCCACTAACTCATCATGCTGTATGAGCCCACCCCGTAATTGTAGCATACTTTTTCCTGTCATTCTATTCTGTCTCCTCCTGGCCCCCTTAATGGCTTTTAGTTTGTGTGCATGTCACCACACCCATCTGGGCACCACCTAGGACCAAATTAACTTAACCTCAGGCCATCATCCTTTTGTCACCCCCATGTCCTCCTGAATGTGATTGAATATGTTCAGCCAAGGGCGGGTACCCAAATCGTTGCCCCCAGATGTATGATGATTAAGTCGGGCTCCAGGTTGATTCTCCTCATTTCTTCCATCAAAGGCAGGAATTGCCCCCAACACATCCCTCATATGCCCTTCCATTGTATTCTTACTTTCTGATGGTCCTAACCCAGTTGCTTCCCCTTGGGCTTCCATTCGGCCAGTTTTTCTGCCCAATATATGTTAGAATGCCCAATAATCCATATGTATTTTTTGCATTCCATCACTAGAATTACAGAAAATACATCATGAGTAACTGCTACATTTTCCCCACCTACTCCCCACCCTTCCTGTGAAGAGAAAAAAGACAACTCATTAACATTTGTTAATTTGCAAATATGTTTTGTAACAGCTTGACGTCCACCACCCCAAAGCCTTTAACTCATCCTCGGGTACCCCTCTGACTGCTTCTTCTGAAGCTGCCCCGATTCTAAAGGAGTGCTATGAATATTTATTTGGGTCCTCTCCTATTGCCACAATGGCCTTCTTCAACACCCCTGCTACATGATTACCCATCACCTTCTTCCCATCTTCATGAATGAAGAAACTTCCTCTCCCCCCTGGCCTGGCAGCCTAATATTCCCATACTGCCTGCATTAAGCAAATAGCATTCACATGTGCCACCGTATAGGCATCTGTGCCCCTTTTCCTGACTGGTTCATTTTGGACCTTCATAAAAACATCCGTAATGTACATTCCTCCCACTGTAGGTCCTCCCTTTGTAAAACAGCCCCTTTCTGCTCTTTTACTTTGCCTGACCAACTCACTTACCCTAAAAGCTCCCCCATAAAGCAGTGTGAACACCCTCTAAACAAATTGTATTCATAGGCCGAATAACAGATCCATGCTAGTACCCCTATTAAATCCTTTAAAAGCTGTTCTGAAATAGGCCTTCTCCTGTTTTGTTCCCTGCCGTTTACCCGCTTCCAACCCATCATCATTCTTCTCACCAAGATCCCTTTACTGGAGTCCCCTTTCTAGTGCAGACCCAACTTATGTCCGCCAGGTGCACCCCCATGGAGGCATGCGCCATCTGCTTCTGCCATCCGTCCACCATGAACTTGGCCACCTGATGTTCTGTGACTGCTTTACTTACCCCCATGTTGTGTAGAGCTCGGAATGCTTGGAATACCCACAAAGAACTCTTGTAGGCCTTTAAAGTGCTGTCTGCCCAAAAGCTTTGGAAGAGATACTCTGCTCCTTCCAACCAATCTCCCACAATCCCTCCAGAATCTTCAATCCTGCGGGTCTGCCTCTGTTGCTACTGCTTGAAATCTGTCCATCTGCAGATGGGAAAGGCTGTCAGACACAGTGTTCTGTATGCCCACTTTGTGCTTGGCCCTAAAACTCATGTTGAGCCTCAAACTCTGGTGTACTAATTGTCACAACACCCGCAACTCTATGTCAGACTTTAGCCCCTTGCTATTCAACACCTCTACCACAGCCCTATTATCGCACAAGAAAGTCACCAGCTGGTTCCTTAATGCCTCTCCCAACAGCACCATCGCTACCCATATTGGAAATATCTCTAAAATAGTGATGTCACGCTTGAGCCTCCTTCTAACCCATTCAGTCAGCCAAGGTTTGGAAAACCATCTCCCCAAAATAGGCCGCCACACCTATACCCCTGAGGTGTCAGTGTACAAATCCAAATCCATATTAAATAGCCACTCATCCTGCCAGAAAGCTATTCCATTGTACGTCACTAGAAATTGTTCCCACACCTTCAGGTCCTTCTTAACTGGTGTCCGCAAATCCACCCAAATGGTGCTGCCTCAATACACCTGCTGTGGCTCTAGCTAGGAGGCTTGTAAACATGCATCCTTGCCCTTTGGCCCTGCAAGCAAAATTCAAGTGGCCCAGCACCTGCTGCCCCTTGTTAAAGGTCATGCTCCTAGTATGAGTTACCTCCCCTAGTAATCCCCTCAACTTCTGTACCTTCTGTGCTGGTAGCAAACAAACCTTGCCCTGCATCGACCACCATCCCCAAAATTCCAAACACCGACTCGGCCCCTCCATTTTCTCTCTTACTAATGGTACTCTTAATTCTCCTCACATCTCCTCGAAATCTGCTAGCATGCTCTCCACTCCCCCTTTTCCCTCCCTGATAAAAAAAAATCATCCAAATGATGGATTACTGCATCATGCTCATACCTCTCCTTAAAAACCCACTGTAGCCATGTACTAAACATTTCAAAAATGGCACATGATACTGAACATCCCATGGGCATGGCCTTATCAAAATAATACTGCCTCCCTATCTGGAAACCCAACAAATCCCAGTCCTTCCTCCTGACAGGTAACAATCTGAAACCTGACTCAGTGTCTGTTTTTGCCAGCCAAGCTTCCTTTTTGTCTTGATCAGCCTCACTGCATCCTCCAATGTCCCATAGGATACCCTCCTGTCCTCTTCTGCAATAAAGTCATTGACCGAATCCTTGTCTGGGTATGACAGATGGTGAATTACCCTATATTCACCTTCCTGTTTTTTTGGCACCATGCCCAGTGGTGACACCCTTAGGTGCTGCAGTGGTGATTCCTTGAATGGGCCTCCATCTCTCTCCTGCTACCACCTCCTTCTTAATCTTCCTCTGCAATAAGTGCTCCTTCACTTTTATGGACCTAAAGTTCTAGACCACGTCCCCTTCCTTACCCCCTGATATTATAGATTGAAACCCTCCCTAAATCCCCGGACTAGTGCACTCTTTGTGCTTACATCTGGATACCCAATCATCCACAGCTCGACCACTTCTGCCTTATAGGGCACCAAGCCATAGGGAAATTCTCTTCTCCATCCTTATTTCCTACTTTTTTTTGGTGCCCTCTGCCTCCCCATATCCTCTCCCCCTCCCACTAGTGTCCCAGTGCCCCCTTCTTTAATCTCGTTGGGCACCACGCAAGGAGTGTCCAGAGTGTGGACCACCCATGCTGTTATCCCCATATGTCCTGCATTTTGTAGCTGGGTGTGTCCCCCCAGACTTTGAACAGGCATGTCTAAACTTACAGTTGGGAAAGGAACAATACACCCTATTGTATCCCCAACAACATTTTTGGTATCTCCTATTCCCTTTCACCCACTCCCCTTCTGCCCCACCTGCCACTGTCATGGTCTCCCACCAAAGGTCATTATGGCGGGAATCCCAGCGGCAATCTACCCTATAATTCGCCATCCTGGTCCTGAACTTCTCATCATACTGGAGCCAATTTATGCCCCCCATCATTTGATATGCATTCCGAATGATCAAGGAGTACGCTAACAGTGGAATCCCCATCTCTGCTTTTCACTTGCACTATTGCGCCTGTATATATAAAACCCAGAGATAAGGCTTCCCATGTTTTTCCCTTATATGTCAGCCCTTTGGCTCCTCCCTCTTTTAACCAAAACTACCACTGTCATAGCTCCATTTTTCCCATCCCTTCCTTCTCTTCATACTGTTCTGCAGTCTTCTTGTCTACTATTGCACAAATGTCCACAAACTCACCCTTCCAAATCTTTACTTTGGTGATCAACAGCACGTGGTCATCTCTTCATACCCCTGGCCCTCCCCCATTATCTCTTTTCTGTTCCTGCCAACTCCCCAGGCTTCTCTGCCTTTTTGCTTTTCTCCAACTCCCCCAAGACTTTTGCAGTTTTTCAATCCCATCCCCCCATTCCCAACAATAATTGTTCCACATATTCTTTCATGCTGCTTTCTAATGTTGTACCATTATTACCTTGAACACTGGCTGGCACCAGAGCTGGTCCTGGTATATTGTCCAGGGTTGGAATGAAAGGGAGCAGCAGCTGCCCCGGGATTGGCTCTGGGACAGGCTATGGGCTCACCAGTGTTGGCACTGGGATTGGAACTGGTAGAGGCCCTGGCTCCAGTGTGGGCTCTGGACCTGGGATGGGGCTTGCCAATGGAACTCGTCTTGGGTCTGGAATGGGAGCAGGCCAGGGACAGCATCTGGTCTGCTGGGTTTGGGCCTGGCCCTTTTGGGTAGACACCCACGGTCTCTCCTTTTTGTGGACCTTTCCCTTCCCCAAGATCCCGAACCTGTCCTTTCTCTTCAAGCCCATTCCAGACAGGCCCGGTGTGCCCTCCCCAATGTCATCCACTGCGTCCAGTACCTTATGAGCCCTGTCTACTAAGCCCATGATTAATTTCATGGTATCTGCCTTCATGGCACTTGCATCTCTGGTATTCATGTCTGGAAATAAAACACACAAGCCATAAGTTATTGCCATCTTGTACCTACATCAAGCATCTTTTGGTTATTGCCCACCTCATACTGGTCTAGCACACTCTACCCACTCAGCGATCCCTGTGCCCTGTTGGCCTGGCCTCCTCCACTGGAAAATCAGCCACTTCCTTTGCTATGTCTTGCACCACTTACCCCTTTGTCTGCCTCTGACTTATTAGCAGTTCGCACTATTTTGTCTACCTTTAAAGTATTCTTTTTAACTATCCCATTGTGATTGACTTCACAGACTGCCCAGAAAAATTTGCACAACCAATGAAAACACTGAAATGACAAATAACAAGCCCATTTTGGCAGTATGTGATGGTAGAACACTCCTTTGGTATATTAAAAAACATCCATCACCTTTCAGCTGATCAAGGAATTTAAAAATTTTCTCTTATCTCCTGAAAGCCCCATAATATAAAGGTGCCAGATATTCCTTAGACAACAAAATCATTGCAACTATAAGCAGCAGTACTTTAAGGCCTTCCCCCCATCGCAATTGTGTTGCTTTGAATGGTCTTTTGCAACCACCTCAATATTCTTCTTATTCGGTATTAGTTGTTTTTTTAAAGGTGGCAGTAGAGGTGGTATTAGGCCCTATAACCCTTGGAATCCTTCACCATGCCTTGTGTGGTCAGATATTGCTACCATTCCCAGGAGGATCTCCCCAAGCACCCCACTCATTGTGCAAGATGGTGGCAGCCATGCAGTCCCATCTAAAATGGTGGTGCCACGTGGCTTAGTCCACAGCGAGGCCTTCTCTCAGCATTCCTCTTTTCATCCCACCACTGCTCTCCTTGTAGCTTCTTGCAAAATCCCTCCTCCCCCCGCCCACTTCCCCATCAACTCTCCTTGTGTGACCTTCCTTGGGCTGAGCCTCTAATCTCTTCTGGCCCTCTGAAAATAAGATTTTCTGCCCATTTTGCTGAAAACAAAAATGCCACAGGAAAAATGCTCCCCTTTTTCAGCACTCCTACCTTTGCACATCTGCCAGGATCCCCCGCTGTGTCCAGCTACCCCCCTAGGATACACGCAGTCCCCTCTTTGTCCTGCAGCACCTCCACTACCAAAACTTCCCCTGACAACACTTGAAACCCATGAGCCTACCTCAAAGCTTCTTCTGGCCCCGGTTGCTCCTATCGCTCACACAAAAACACACTGATTTACCACAAATACACACCCACAACTCAGGGGAGCACACAAGGACACACCAAACCCCAAACTACTGCTTTAAAACAAATGCATTAGGCCGATCGCTCCAAGTGTAGGTTCCTAACCCTTCCTGCTCCATGAAACAGCTCAAGCACCTCTTTCCTGAAAAAACTCTCACCCAACATCATTTTTAGCAATCAGCAAATACCCTTTGGATGTCCAAACGTCTTTTTTTTTGGTTTTTTCTTGCAATTTAATAAACTTTATTGACATTTTCAATTATTTTTAAACAACTTAGCATATTCTCTAAATTCTATCTCTATTACCATTCTGTCTTTGCAAAATACATTCAAACCTGTCTGCCTAGTAATCAAAACTTGTACTTTACCAATTGATGCAGGAAACTCTCTGACTGATGTGCTAAAACAAACACAATTTTTGTCTTAGCAGAAAATGAGGGAGAGCTATCCTGTGCTTCACCTTAAGAACCCAATGTTGTTCCACCACTTCTGTCTCTCTTCCCCTCTCTCTCTTTTTTCCAGCCTATCTCCTAATTCTTTTTCCCTCAAAGGGCCTGTCCTTTTTCAGTGATGTCATCCCTGTTATCCCTCCTCTTTTCTTTAGCTAGGCTCCCCCCTTCTTTCCTGAGCCCAAACCCCTGACTCCTCCCACTTCCTGTCTCCCCCTCTCCTCCCTCACCTGCTTCACAGCTAGGTTCCCTTGCCTAGAACAATGGTTCATGTCTTTTAGAGACAAGCCTTTTTATACATGGCCAATAGTCAATCAGATGACTGGATTTTCCCCTGCCATTTTATATACAGTACATATATATATATATATATATATATATATATATATATATATATATATATATATATATATATATATATATATATATATATTAGCAAGTAGTGCTACCATAGTTGATTGGAGTTGAGGAGCCATTTCTATGTTAAACCCCCAAAATTTGCACCTTAATAACTTTGCAACCGTTTGATGGATTTGCATGAAATTTGGAATTTATGATCAAGAACCATAGGCCTTGGGATCTGCCAAGTTTCATACTGGTCAGACATACAGCTGTGGAGTTATTAAGTGTGATCTGTTCGCGCTTTTACGCTTTTCTGGAATTCTGTGGTCACGCCTACAGGTCATACGGTTTGCGTGACCGGCCCAAAATCTTCAGGGAATGTGCAGCCAGGGTCCCTGATGTTCCTTTCAAAGATTTCATGAAAAAATATTAAACGGTTCAAAAGTTATTCAAAAAACAGTTTCCCATTATAAGTCAAAGGGAAAAGTTAACAAAAGTTCAACACTTTCGCAAATGCATTTACTTTACATAAAATGGGCCTGTTACTTTCATAAATCAGCCATTTTGTTTTCAGTTGGTGACCAGAAAATGGTTGGCATTTAAATTTGGGACCCTCTAGCAACCTATTTTTTTGTATTCACCTAGTCGGGCCCTGAGGTCTTGCCATGTCTTTATTTTGTGGTAAAACACCCAGAAATATATTTTTCAAATTTCTGGAAAAAGTACTTTCGCAAATTACTTTCGTGCTCACGAAAGTGTCGCAAATTTTTGAGAAAGCTTTCGCAAATTGAGACAGTAGTTTTCTAGTCTGTGGGAAAATGACAGCAATTCTTTGGCACTGCGCTGCAAAAGAACCGTTGGGAGTTCTGAGCTGAAATTTGGAGGGAACGGAGCCGACATCTCACAGATGTGCCTTTCAGTGTTTTATTGAACAAATATAACATGGCGGCAAAGTTGCAGCACTCCAAAGTTGACAGTTTTTCCCATAGGATAACATTACGGCGCCCGACGCATTACAGAAATCCTTTGGCACCCTGCTGCAAAATAACGGTTTGGTCTTTTTTCCTGAAATTTGGAGGGAAGACAGCCAACAGCCCACAGATGTGCCTTTCAGTAGTTTGGTGAAAAAATATCACACGGCGGCAAAGTTACGGCACTCCAAAGTTTACATTTTTTCCCTTAGGATAACATTACGGCGCCCAATGCATAACAGAAATCCTTTGGATCCCTGCTGCAAAATAACGGATTGGTCTTTTTTCCTGAAATTTGGAAGGAAGACAGCCAACAGCCCACAGATGTGCCTTTCAGTGGTTTGGTGAAAAAACATTACAGGGAGGCAAAGTTATGGCGCTCCGCACTTTTCTTTTTTCCCATAGGATAACATTACGGCGTTCGCCTCGCCTTTCAGGGCCCGTATCTCAAAACGGTACGAGATACGGACTTTTTGTCAGAAAATTTCTTAGCCCCCCAATGGAGCTAAGATTCAAATTAGCCAGGACAGTTTTAAATAATATGACTTTTAAATTTTTTTTCACGTACGGTTCCTGAGATATAATGTATTTAGTATTCCAAGATCTCATATTCTGCGCCGATACTCATTATTTTGCATACATTATTTGTACTCACTGTCTTTCTCAATGCAGGTTTTGGGGAAAACCAGCCTGTGCACTTACATTACTGTTACTGTTGCCCTTTCCTCTTGTGGTTCGTACCTGCTTCACTTACACTGTTGACGTCCTGCGCCACCATGCTCGTTATCCTTTCGTTTTCATTTGCACTTGCTTTCTGTTATTTTTGCCATTTTCTGTCTACAGTACTGTTTATCTTTCTGTTTCACTTTACATCACCATGCCCATTGACATTTCTGTTTGCAGGCACCATGTTACTATGTGACAACACATCACGTCAGACCATTCCGTCACGCCACCATGTGCGTTACCCTTTCTGTTCTCATTCATGCTTGTGTTACCATGTGTGCCACTGTTAGCATTTCTGTTTGCATTGCTGCCCCTGTTAGTATGCCAAAGACATCATGTGGCCGCCACACGCGCATTGATGTGGTGGGGGTAGCAGGCCCAGGGTACCAGCCGCTCCCGCTGCTGCATTACATTCACTATTTCTTGTTATCATTCTCAAAAGAAGGGAAATTAGAGGCAAAAACTCAGTTTAATGCATTAGTTAGAGTTGTTCCACAGCGACAAAAGTGAGGAAATTCACTGTTAGGGTTGAAAAACCCCCTTGCACCCCCACCCACCCCCAACCGGCATTGGGGTGTGCATTGGGATCATGAGTCCTAACTCTCACCCCATTCTCCTATACTTCTGCTGCTTTACACAGGTCATGAGGTGAGAGTTAGGGCTGATGATCCCAATGCACACCCCAATGCCACCACGTGTGTCATCCTTTGCGTTTTCATTTGCGCTTGTGTTTCTGTTACTTTTTTGCCATTTGTATGTACCGCACTGTTTCTCTTTCTGTTTCACTTTGCATCACCATGCCCATTGACATTTCCATTTACAGGCACCATGTTACCATGTGACCAGACATAACGTGGCACACCGTTCCCGTCTATGCCACCGTGTGCGTTACCCTTTCTGTTATCATTCGCGCTTGTGTTACCATGTGTGCCACTGTTAGCATTTCTGTTTGCATTGCTGCTCCTGTTACTATGCCACAAGACATCATGTGGCGGGCGCGAGGGGCCCTTACATTCACTATTTCTCAATATCATTCTCAAAAAAAGGGAAATTAGAGGCAAAAAACTCCTATTAATGCATTAGTTAGGGTTGTTCCACAGCGACAAAAGTGCGGAAATTCACTGTTAGGGTTGAAAACCCTAACTCCGAATTCACCCCCCCAGCACCACACACACACAGACACACACACACATTCAAGTATGGGGAGGACCAAGTCAACACAACCAATGACAGACATCCAGCAGCAGGTGACAGAAATAACAAACAATTGTCTAAATGTACTACAAGACATCCCCACCCACCTGACCAGGTACTGCATGCTCAGTGGAGATCAACAGCAAAACTGAGGCCATGTACTCCAAACGTACACATCCCTGACTGCAGCTGCACACAACGTACCACACTTAGTAGTTGCATGGCCTTACCTACCGATGCCCCACACCACACCACAACTGGTACTGTGCCGTTATTCAATATAAATGCTGATGGTGCATGATGACAGTTGTAGAAAGGTTTTAACACTACTGAGTATACATTAATTAAGAGAAGCACATAAATTAACTACAAGACACTAGCATGCTCAAGATAAAAGTAGTGATACATTTAGTAGGTGATTTACATAGTAGACATTTACTGCAATGGTTTACTCAACATAGAGAGGCTGATGTAAACGTGATGGAAAAGCATTGCCTGTTCAACGCTGTGAAATTGGTACTGCCAGTATCACATGCATTCTTACTGATGAAGGTGTACTGCTGATGTACATACATAGACCTTCAGTGTGTTTCAATATTAAAGATGCAGTAAGTTTTCTTTGTAAGAAAGATTGTAATTGCATGGATCAGGCCAAGCAACTTCTAAATATCATAGCACTACTGAGCCAACAATGATGTACCTGTATCGGACATGTATATAGGAAAGATTTTCCTGTAGGCACTTACTAAGTATGTTGTACCTGATAAAGACAATCTCATTGCATCTGTGATGACTAACTTATTCAAATAGTAATACATTTGCTATTGTTGCAATGAGTGATCTATGCCACTTATGGACACAGTGTGATTTTTTTAACAGTTGTTTCATACTCAGGCTGTATGCCTACTGTTTGGGTTTTCCACACTTCTGTCACTGATGCTATCAAAGTGATAACTATGTTAATTCTGCTATAACAGGAATCAAGTAGGTATGGTGTAGATATAGACAGAATGTCTTTTAGTATTGATTTAACTCATAATGGGGTAAATGTACTAGGACAGCAGGGGTTATCCTCTATCACTGAGTCTGTCAGTTATAATCACACTAGGGTTTCGATGACTGTAATGATCAAGTTACACTGTTCATCTTCATGAGTTCATATTCACAGCCATTCTCCAGCAACTAGACAGTGTATGGTGTAACTGGGTGGGACACTGTGTTGCAAAGCTGCTGCAGTGCCTAGCAGAGGGAGAGTATCTACTCATAAAGACAATTAAGCAATAAGGCATGACCAACAGTTATGTTAAATGGTCTGTTAATCACCCTGCAGGGGTTTAATGTTGAATGAGGCATATCCGAGTGCCACATGTCGCTAGACAGTGATAAACTGACCATTAACATAATACCTGGGAGTGGCTTATTGCTATCATAATAAAACTGTTTTTAAATAACATTAAACCATGTTCATCATATGGTTAGGCTCTACATGTATGTTAATAAAACTAAACATAAGGCTGTTACAATGTTTACAGTCAATTAGAAAGCTGCATTTCTCAAACCCTTGTTATAATCAGAGATATTATACCTGTACAACTCCTTGGTTTTGCTTAACTCTATTATCAGGTGGCCCACCACAAGTGGTGTGGTGTGGTGTGGGGCATCGGTAGGTAAGGCCATGCAACTACTAAGTGTGTGGTGCGTTGTGTGCAGCTGCAATCAGGGATGTGTACGTTTGGTGTACATGGCCTCAGTTTTGCTGTTGATCTCCACTGAGCATGCAGTACCTGGTCAGGTGGGTGGGGATGTCTCGTAGTACATTTAGACAATTGTTTGTTATTTTTGTCACCTGCTGCTGGATGTCTGTCATTGGTTGTGTTGACTTGGTCCTCCCCCATACTTGAATGTGTGTGTGTGCTGTGTGTGTGGTGCTGGGGGGGTGAATTCGGAGTTAGGGTTTTCAACCCTAACAGTGAATTTCCTCACTTTTGTCGCTGTGGAACAACCCTAACTAATGCATTAAATGGAGTTTTTTGCCTCTAATTATATATATATATACATACACACACACACACACACACACACACACACACACACACACACATATAATATATGTGTCTATATAAATTAACTATATGGCTTTATCTATATCACTAATGAAGTAAATTATAAAGCCAGCCCAGTGGCGCTGAGGGCTGAGGTGCTGGATGCCACATCTCGTGCCATGCTGGGGACCTGAGTTTGGGAATGGACTCAGGATGCCAGGGACTGGCAGGGGAAGGAGAGGATTGAGCATCCATTGGCCTGCTCTCCTCTCCTCTCCTGTGGTGGCTAGTGGTGTAGGGTCAGTCAGCAGCAGCCCCTGGTGGAGACCAGGAGCACTGCATGAGTGGCACAATAGGGAACAACCAGAAAAAATCTAAATTGCCCCACAACTGGCCAGATGATGGCTGCTGACCCACCAACACAATGGAAGTTCCCAAAGGAGCCATGTCAGCCTCAACAGCAGGGCCAAGTAGTTGCGCTGGCCTCCCCCACCAGCATTTTCCCCCTTGGAGGAGAGGGATCCATCTGGTGAAGGGTTACACTGGGTTACCCTGGGAGCAGCTGCTGTATGAAGTCAGAGGCTCAAGAGGGGGTAGTAGGCGGATCAGGGTCCTAGGCAGCTTGAAGGAGTGGAAGGGCGTGGAGCACATAGGAGGGGAAAATCGATAATACAAAAAAAAGAAGTAAATTATACATTGTTGTGAATAATAAGTTGTGCTGAGATGGAGACAGGGAGAGTGAGAAAGCAGCCACAGCTTCCTTGAATCAAGGAGGTTATTTTCTAGACTAAACTGAACTGAATTATTACTTTTTGGACCTGTGCAAGTAACTAGTATTGATTCTGTTTTTGGGGTGGACTTCTCTTAGTTTTAACTTTAATTTGCCAGGGAAGAACTGTAGCTGAGAGATATTTGCAGTCAGTTGTGACAAGACCTGTTACTTAGCCTTTGTGAATTAGGTGTCTGTTAAGGGGAGGAGCTGAAAGGGGCCTAGTTGAACTGAGGATTTATAACTGGAGTTGTTTGTGGTCTCTGTCTGCTGAGACTGAGACAGGGAGAGTGAGAAAGCAGCCACAGTGTCCTTGAATCAAGGAGATTATTTTCTAGACTACACTGAACTGAAATATTACTTTTTGGACCTGTTTAGGTAACTAGTATTGATTCTGTTTTTGGGGTGGACTTTTCTTAGTTTTAACTTTAATTTGCCAGGGAGGAACTGTAGCTGGGAGATATTTCCAGTCAGTTGTGACTAGACCTGTTACTTAGCCTTTGTGAAATAGGTGTCTGAAAGGAAGGAAGGCACTCCCTGGGGTGAAGGGTAAGAGTTGTAAGTGATTGTTTCAGGATGGCACTCCCACCCACCCTTCCCTCACTCTACCCACCCCAAGTGCATAACTTCTTTTATAGCAGGGGTTCTGACATCATGTCCCCAAAACTGCTAACAACATACATCAGCTCATATCCTTAAAGACACAGCACACTAAATAGGGGGTAGAGACACTCACAAGCTTGCACACACTAAAACAAGAACAAAAAAAAGCATCTGTAACTAGAAGGGACACAGACATGTGGAGAGTGGTGCAATGCACTGGCTGTGGAGCAGCAGTCTTCTGGGAGACATTCTGGAGACTGCATTGCTGCCCTATTTGCAGGCACCTCTCTGGTCTGAGGGAGGAGGTTGTTTGTCTCCATGCTGACCTGGTAAGGATTCAGAAAACCTGGTCCCCCACCCAGGGACCACCCAGTCCACCACCAGTACCTCAGAGGTTGCCAAGAAAGAGGAGTGGTTGGACCACGGTGGGCTCAGGGAGGGTGAGGGTGGTGGAATAGAGGTACATCCCTCCAGTTGTGTCTCTCCACAATTCATTCACCACTCTGGTGAAGCATGGTTCCTCTATGGAGGCACCTGCAGTGGAAACCAAAGAGGATGCTGGGAATCTCCATAATGGAGACCCACATGATGGTGGTCCAGCACCCCATGGGGAAGGAAACAACTCCTGGTGGGGGACTCAATTGTTGGGGGGTGGAACCCGGGGAGGGAGGGAAAAGGGAGGTAAGGTGCCTGCCCAGTGCCAAGGCTTGGAGGGCCAGGAAATTAATCCTCAGGATCGTGGGAGCAGTGGCAAGGGGGAGGGAGCTGGATGTCATTATCCATCTAGGGACGAATGACCTGGCTGAGAATGGGATCAGAGCAGTGCAACAGGAGTTTGTGGAGTTGGGGAGGGGCCTTAGACAAGTAGCACACATGGTAAATGTCTCAGAAGTGCTACCTGTCTATGGCATGGATGAGGCTAGGGAACTCTGCACCATGGGATTCAATGACTGTTTGAAAATCTGATGCAGAGCTCAGGGATTTGGCTTTATTAGGGGACTGGGGCTCCACCTGGAGGGATGCAGGTCTATACAGGCATGATGGTTTGCATCTATCCTGGACGGGAACCAGGATCTTAGGTGATAGGTTTAAATTCTTCAATGGCCAGCATTTAAACTGGCCAAGGGGGGAGGCACTGAAGAGGAGAGGGGAAATCCTAGCCCACCCCAAAAAATCTCAGGGTAATTAGTGAGGTAAACACCAAGATAGAGCAGTCAACAGGGAGAATGGCAGGGGTAAATGGAGAAAAAGACAAAGGCAGTAGGGAGAGGGATGGGACAAAAAAGAAATAAAGCCATAAAAAAATGGAGGGTAATGAGTACCAATGCCCATAGTCTAGGTATAAAGCTCCCTGAAATGGTGGCCTTGATGGAAAAGGGATGCCTGGATATTGTGACAGTCACAGAAACATGGTACACAGAGAACCATGACTGGGATGTCAACATACCAGGGTACACAATCTACAGGAGGGATGGGGAGGGAAGAAGAGGAGGAGGAGGAGTAGCTCTCTATGTAAGGGAAGGGATCAAAGCAACAGAACTAAAGGGTAAACAGGGAGGAGAGGAGACACTGTGGGTCACCCTGGAGACTGGAAATGGCTCCAAAATCCACACAGGGGGTGTATAGAGACCCCCGTCTCAGGGGGAGGAAATGGACAAGGAAATGATAGAAGGCATCCTTGGGATGACAAAGAAAGGGGAGATATTGCTGATGGGGGACCTGAATATGCCAGATGTTGACTGGAGCACCTTTGCTGCGGCCACATGCAAGAGCAGGGCCATTCTCAATGCCCTACAGGGGGCATGCCTCAGACAGCTAGTTTTGGAACCCACTCGGGAGAGAGCAATCTTAGACCTGGTACTCTCAGATAGGGACAGAGAGAGGATCTCTGATCTTGAAATGGATAGCCATCTGGGAACAAGCAACCATCAAACAGTGTGGTTCATGATAAACTTAGCTGTAGAGTCAAGCCACACAAAAGTGAAGGTACTGGACTTCAGGAGGGCTGATTTTGTCAAAATGGGAGAGTGCCTCAGAAAAGCACTAGCAAACAGGCAAGAAGGTGGGGTGGAACAACAATGGGGAAACATAAAAACCGCCATCACAGTGGCAACAAGCCTTTGTGTGAAGCAAATAAACAAATCAAAATGGAAGAAAAAAACACTATGGTTCTCAAAAGAAGTGGCAGAGAAGGTAAGGGAGAAAAAGATAGCATTCAGGAAGTATAAGGAAACACAGAAGGAGTAGGACAGAGAACTGTACCAGTTATAGCACAAGGAAGTGGGTAAGGCAGTTAGAATAGCAAAGGCTCAAACCAAGGAAAAGATAGCCAACTTGGTTAAGGAGGGGATAAAACCTTTTATAGGTACATTAGGGAGCAAAGAAAGACTAAGGCAGGGATACTGAGGCTGAACTAAGAGGAAGGTGGTTGGGCAGAGAACGACAGTGAAAAAGCAGGGATACTGAGCGAATACTTCTGTTCAGTATTCACAATGGAAAAGCTGGGGGAAATACCTAATCAGGTCAATAAAAGCACTCTGGATAGGGGGGTTGATATTAGTCCTTTCACAGAAGAAAGGGTTCTGAAAGAACTCTTAAAACTGAAGGTGTATAAAGCAATGAGGCCTGATGGGATTCACCCCAGAATTCTAAAAGAACTAAGGGAAGAACTAGTAACACCACTGACTATCCTTTTTAATAAATCATGGGAGGATGGTGTGGTACCTGAGGACTGGAGGAGGGCGGATGTGATTCCCCTTCACAAAAGTTGGAGCAAGACAGAGGCAGAAAACTACAGACCTGTCAATTTGACCTCAGTGGTAGGGAAAATGATGGAATCACTTATAAAGGAAAGAACTGTTGAGACCTAGAGGCCAGTGGGGCACAGGACCCAAGCCAGCATGGATTCACAGTGGGAAGGTCATGACAGACAAGTCTAATTGATTTCTTTGACTGGGTGACCAAAGCAGTAGACCAGGAAGGGGCTGTGGACATGGCCTACCTAGACTTTAGCAAGGCATTTGACACAGTCCTGCACAAAAGATTAATAAATAAATTAGCCAGCCTGGGAGTGGGTCCCAGGGTGGTAGCCTGGGTAAAACACTGGTTGGACAACAGGACACAGTAGGTAATAGTAAATGGAGTCCACAGTGAAGAAAGGAGAGTTACTAATGGGGTACCACAGGGTTCAGTACTGGGGCCAGTCCTTTTTAATGTCTTAATAAGTGATATTGCAGAGGGACTGGAAGGGAAATTATCTCTCTTTGCAGGTGACACAAAGATCTGCAACAGGGTTGATACACAAGGTGGGGTGGAAAGGATGAAAAGGTACTTGGCAAGGTTGGATGAATGGTCAAATGTATGCCAGCTTAGATTCAATGCAAAGAAGTGCAAAGTAATGTGCCTGGGAAACAAAATCCCAAGGGAAAAGTACACAATGGGGGATGAGATACTGACAACAACAAAAATGGAAAGGGACCTGGGTAGTCATATCAGACGACCTTAAGGTGGGCCAACAATGAGAGAAGGCAGTAAGGAGGGCTGGGGGATACTGGGATGCATAGGGAGAGGCATTACCAGTAGAAAACAGGAAGTTGTTGGCCCTCTGTACAGACAGTTGGTAAGACCACATCTGGAGTACTGTGCACAGTTCTGGAGACCCCATCTTCACAAGGACATAGACAGTGTGGAGGCTGTCCAGAGGATGGCAACTAAAATGATGCAGGGTCTGCATCAGAAGACATATGAAGAAAGACTAAAGGAACTAAAGATGTATATATAGCCACAAAGAAAGGAGGGAGAGGGGGGACATGATAGAAACTTTCAAATACCTCAAGGGAATCAACAAAGTCCAAGAAGTTAGCATCTTTCAGAAAAAGAGATGTGCAAAAACAAGGGGGCACAATTTGAAGATGGGGGGATGGCTCAGAGGTAATGTGAGGAAGAATTTCTTCACAGAGAGGGTTGTGGATACATGGAACAGTCTTCCTGAGGAGGTCAAAGAGTCAAAAACAGTGGGGGAATTCAAGAATGCATGGGACAGACATAAGGCAATTCTAGTGGGGGGTAGGAGGAAGTAAGCTGTTGGTTAACTAGGATCTGCAGCTTGTCCATTAGGTAGGGAAATGGGCAGACTAGGTGGGCCAAGCAGTCCTTATCTACCGTCAAATTCTGAGTTTCTATGTTTCCATATTGCAAATAATTTTGCAGCTATTTTATTATTTCTTGATAAAGCTCTACACCAAGATTGTATTGCAAAAGTTGTGTACTTTTATTGCCTTATTAATTTTTTCCTTATAGAAGTTCTTTTCAAATTTTAAACATTCCTGGCTATTATTTTCTTCAGTTCCTCTATTACTTTTTTGCTCCCATATTATGTTTTTTTTCCTTTTTCTTCTTCTGACAGCTTTTTAGTCCACTCACGTTCTATCCAAAAATGATCCTCAGTCACTATACAGTCTCATAAGAAAACCATCTTCAGTTACCATAGAGTCTCATCAGAAGACAATTATCTGGCACCATACAGTGGCAGAAAAGACAGAGATATTGAGAGCACATGGATCCAAATAATTTTCTGAAATCTGTTTTACCTTTAATGATGTTATGGCAATGGTTTCATACCTTACATAAAATCTTTGAACATATGGCCTGCATATAGACAACACACTTCTCTAGCTGTACAGGTCTAAACCCAAAGCCAGATCCAGAGCATAGAAACATAGGAAAATATAAATATAGACTTTTTCAGAAGAAAATGGCCTATATGTCCACCTAGTCTGCACCCTTTTTGTACTTATTCCAACACTTCTGACCCTATTTGGTCACTGGTGTTCCTCCAACCTCCCTTTCTGCTACCTAATTTGCCACTATGCCTATCCCATGCATGCTTGAAATTTCCCCACAGTCTTTTTTTTTGCAATTTAATATACTTTATTGAAGGTAGTAATGATGAAACAAATATACAAAGACAATACATAAAACAAATAATCATAATATAACAAATGCAATTAAACAATAAATCATAATGCTAACAATGCAACTATAATAGGAATACATGACACAAAAAAGACAAAAAAGAAAAACATCCCAGTTATGACAACACAGACCATCCCTCCCCTTTTCCCCCTCAGTTATCCCCCTCCCCATCCTTGTAAATTCATACAAAAGAAAAAAAAGAGTAGGAACTAGCTGTTTGGAGACAAAGAAAGCAACGTATATAGTTTTTTTTATCTATATCTATAAACATATGTAGGTTTCTAAAAGTAGGCAATAGATTTCTCAATGTTTAGTGACATGAGAGCCTCAGCTATCCATTCAGGCCAAGTGGGGAGCACTGCATCTAGCCAATGTCTCAGGATTAACAATTTAGTGACTGCAGAAATCAGGGCCATGTGAGCTTTACACAGGATACATTTGAAATAACTGAGATGCAGGAGCCCCAAACTTTGCCTGTTATTGATTGAAAGACATGAATGCCCCATCCACAATAAAATCATTGAGTGTTGGAGTCTCTAGAAAAGTCCAGTGCTTTTGACTCAAAACTTTATTGTTGATGGTAATATTCAGATTATTGAAAGGATGTTGGGCGGAGTCTTTAATATAGGGGAGTTTGAGGTGCTTACAAAGTTGGGTGTGGGTCTGGAGAGACCAAAATAATGGAGTAGATTTAAGAGATTGAGGTAGTGTATGAGGATATAACAACAGTAATGTTTTAAGGTCAATTTGGTACTGATGAGATAAATCTTTTTCAATTATAAGCCATAAGGGAAGGTAGTTAGATGAAATCAGGGAGTTAGAGGCTCCCAATAAAAGTATTTAGCACTGTTCAAAGAAAAGTAGTATCTAAAAAAGTGAGGTAGTTGGAGTCCACCAAATTTTCTGGGATGGATGAGTTTGTCGTAAGAGCGGCGTGGTGACATATGTGCCCATAAAAAGCAGAAAGCATAATATGTAGGATCTTAAATCAGCTAATTGATAACACTGTGTTTAACATACCTAAGGGGTATAAAAGTTTGAGGAAAATATTCATTTTTATAATATCAGAACTACACCACAAGGTCAGAGGTAGTGACTTCCACCTCTCTAGGTCTTGAGATTTTTTCACTAAGGGATCCAGATTTAATGATTTTAAGATGGGATTTAACAGAAGCAATTTTAATACCTAAATATGTCAAACTTTTTTTTTCCCACTGTAGGTCAAACATGTTGAAGTCCCGCTTTGAAAACATGTGGAGAGAGAGAGGGGAAAAACTACTGTTTTAGTCAAGTTAAGTTTATAACCGGAGAAGGCACCAAATTGTTGAATAACCAATATAACCATGCGAAGGGAGGTAGCCGGATTTGATAGATGCAGTAAGAAATCATCTGAATAGGTGAAAATGTTTAGTTCTTGGATGCACACAGTAATACCAGAGATATTAGGTGAAACATTAATCTTTTGGGTTAGAGGCTCAAGATACAAGTTAAAGAGATATGGCGATATGGGGCAACTGTGACAGTTACACCGAGAAACAGGGAAGGGATCAGGGAGCACTCCATTACACAGTACCCTAGCTGAAGGATGGGAGTATAGGAGTCTAATCCATCAAAGAAAGGAATCTGGAAATCTGTATTGCTGTAAAACCCAAAACAAGAAGGTCCAGGAATCTCTGTCAAAGGCTTTTTTCCGCATTCAGGGAGACCAGAGCTGAATCTAGTTCCACCTCCCTGAATGCAGATATTAAATGAAACAATTTGCCAAAATGTTCACCAGAAAGCCTCCCTTTCATAAACCTCACCTGCTCAGGGTCTTTCAAATCACTCCAAACCTGGTTAAGTGGAAAAGCTTGAATGTTTGCTAAAATTTTCACATTGACATTAATAAGGGAAAAAGGTCTGTAATTTTTGGGACATGATTCATCTTTACTAGGTTTGGGTAGCAGAACAATGAGGTCCTCCAGAAATAATGTCTCTACTAAAGTGGTAAAAAGTAATTATAAAGTGATGCTAGTATAGGGGCTAGGTCAGCAATAAAAAGTTTATAAAAATTTGAAGCAAACCCATCAGGTCCTGTAGCTCTATCTAATGCAAGGGAATTAATGGCTTCCCTGACCTCTCTCCCTAATATAGGACCATCTAAGGTTGAAGCAGTAGATTCTGACAAGTGCGGCATAGGGATATCATTCAAGAAATGAGGCATGTCATTATACTGACTACCCATGCCTGGGTCCTCAGAATATAGGTTTAAATAATAGTCTCCAAATATTCGGGTCATTTCCTGTGCCCTAGTTGTGGTAGTGAGAGGCATAGGATCCTGAAGAGATTTAACCCAAAGAGTTGCAGCTCTCTGTCACAGCCTAATGGCTAGAAACTTGCTGGACTTTTCTCGTTGGCTGATATAAGTAACCTTTAAGGGTTTTAAGGACCAATGGGCCTGTTATAGACAAAAAGCTGAATATTGAGCCCTAAGTTGAGAGAGACAGATATGTACATCTTCAGGGGTGGACGGAGAAAGATATTTTTCAATATCTCTGAAAGAAGTGAATAAAGTGTCAACAATATTAGAGTTAGCTTTTTTTATATTTGGTGGATAGGCGTATCAGCTCACCATGCCACTGGATTTTCAGGGCTCCCCAGGCCTGGTCCTGGGCCTGTATAGAGGCCCAAATGGTTTTAATTGAAACTTGATATAGTCTCTATGCTACTAACAATCTGGGGATCTGACAAAGGTGGATATTTAGAGAACAGGTGTGATTATAGTCAGATTGATATATAAGGTCTACAGAATTTTAACTGGCAAGTGGTCTGATATGACCATGACCTCTCTTTGGTATACATAAACCGTGGCTAGTAGGGAGCTAGTAATTAAAAAAAATAATCCAATTTCAAGCAGGAGTTATGTGGGTGGGAGTAAAAAGTATATTCCTTACTAATAGTGTTTAAAACTCACCAGAGGTCAATAAGGCCTGAACTGCCGATAAAATCTCTGAGGCCAAGTTCAGCAGGTGACATCCCTGAGCCCAATCTATAGGGTCTATCCATATCATTACACATAACTAAATTTCAGTCTCCCCCTAATACCTATGGAAGATGTGCATAAGGGGCCAAAGCATTGGTCAGTCCAGAAAAGAAGGAGGGTGTATCACTATTAGGGTCACATATCGAACCTAGTAGAAGATAAGTAGGACTCAGATGGCCATGTATAAAGACATATCTTCCTTCTTTGTGTTGTAATTCACACGAAAGGAAAATGGGAAGAGAACTATGCAACAAAATGACTACTCCCCTTTGGCAGCTGCTATTGCCAGCACCAAATGCCTGACCCACCCAGGTTCATCTAAACAAAGAAACTTGGCTAGCAGCAGCATGGGTCTCCTGCAAAAAAAGCTGCACAAGTTTGCAAAGTTTTCAGATGAATAAGTATAGCTTGTTATTTTGTCCAAGACTGACCACCTTTAATATTCCATGTAATAACATTCCACGGTGTTCCCATTAATTACAATAAAGTGAGTAGTCAGAGGAAAGATAGCTCCTGTGTAAGACTGACATAACCCAAGAGGGACTCCAGAACCCAACCATCACCTCGAATATCACATAAACTCACATACCCCTGCTCCCCACCCCCCCAACAAATAACAAAAAACAAAACTGCAAACTTCTAGAGCCACCCCTCCATGAGTACCCTATTACAAAAGAGCAAACCACCCCAAAAGCACTGGCCCATGAATGCCGATGGGTGGGTGATAATATAAAACATTTAGAGTGAAGTTAGAGAGGTTTTACTGTTATCACACAACGAGTGTGTATAAAAGAATACTCCATATCTACCCCTGATATATATTTTATTTTTTATAATAATTGGTGCATAAAATTGTGCATATGTGTACTGGCGGTAATGCTGTTGAAATAATTATGATCTTCAGGTGCTTGCATTCAACCTACTCTGACATTTCCTACTTTTGTATGGTAGGAAAGTTTACAAATAGACAGGACAGAACATGTCAGCTGGAATTCCCAACTTTAATCTCTGTCTTTCGGCTGCAATTTTATTTGCCAGAGATGTGCCGTCCAAAGTTCTCAAAGTAATGAAATTTTGCAATACAGCTACCATTAGCAGGTCTGCATATTTAAGCACCAACAGAAATACCTGCATACCACAAAATGAATGTCTGGCAACATGAGCAAGGTTTGCTTAGAATTGAAATGTCACAGCACAAGAAGCCTTTGTTGTTAGCAGGGGATGCAAGGTGCGACAGTCTGGGCTTCAGTGCCAAATATGGAAGTTATACCATCATGAATGTTCATAGTAGCAAAATCATACATGTTGAACTCCTTCAGGTTAGTGAAAAGTGTAGTGTACTATGTCATATAGTCTAACTGTACATTAGATAAGTTTGAAGATGCTACTTATGCAATGATAATAAATGTATAACTGGTGGCAGGAGTTTACAGTATGTATCAGGACATGTGTAATATAAGGAGGGTTGACTAAACAGGTGCAACTCTTTACCGCTCTTGTTTATTCATCTAATGTGTTTGAATGCCTGGATCATATCTTCTGTGACACTTCTCTGCTACCCTCAGTACACGTTCAATGTGTGCTGCTGACAAAGCCATACTCTCCAATGTCCTGCAGCCACAGCAATTACACTGTAACTGTATGTAACCCTAGTAATGGGTTACTCTCTGAAAACCACAAACTCAGCAGTCATTAATATCACCTAAGGCCCTTGCCACCTCCATGCACAGTCTTCCATGAACTTTTGAAATTCTAATTCTTGTTTACAGTCACTCTAGGCATCACTGCAGTAAAGTGCAATTTCAGCTTCCACATGTAGATTCAAGACTCAAGCCTTCCCAAATCTCTCTGCATTCTTTCAACCTCTTCCCTGTTGCAGATTTTAATATCATCCTCAAACAGCCTCTACAATATCTTCTTTTATTCTCCCCCACATTACCTCCACCTTGAAAGGATGTCCCAATCTACATCCTGTAAGTTCAGGTCCCCCATCAGCACCACTCCCCCTCCCCCATTGCCGAAATTCTCACAAACTCATCAGCCATTCTTCTATCCACTGATTCCTGCTGTACAAGTGACCTGTAAACCACCCCCATACACACTGCCTCTCCCTTCCCCACCTCCAATGAGACCCAAAGTCATTCGGCCTCTCCCCACTTTCCCTGCAATTCTAATATCTTCAGGATGTAGTCAGGACATTCATACAAAGATGTTTATGTATATTCACATACTGATTGTAATATGTTTATGTATATCAATGTTACTTGATCAGTCTAGTATAAACACTAACCGCCCTTGATGATATTAACAGAGTAATGAGACTGGAGGAAGTTATTACATGGAACTCGAAGGACTAAAGAAATGCCTGTCACAAGTCAGTCAGTTGGGTCCAATTGAGGCATTGATTAGTGACCATCAAGGGCAAGTGGAGAAGTACCTGAAAGATATCTGGGCCCATTCTTTCCGACATTTCTTTGTGGTGGCACATGCATAAAGGCAATGCTTGTTGCTTTTAAATATTCAACATTCTTAATAGAACATAATGTGTAACATGCCATATAAACAGACTACATGGCACAAATAACAATGTTTTTCAATCCTTGTCTTAGGTGTCACTAAATCAATTGAGAAGTTATCAACATATAAAGACTGTGATATACTGTGGAAGTGGAAAAAGTCTATTAATAACCATATCTATTGGTTGGCAAAATCTTCAGAAGGCAATGGGGACATGGCAGAAGCAAGTGGAGTAGCATACTAAACCATGTCAGAAATGTGCACACTGGCCATGGGGAACCCTTCAGTAAATGTGAGCATGACCCTCTGGAGGGTGCTGCATAAAGCAAGTGGATAATACCTGGTGTGTACATATGATTGACAGTACAATAATGTCATTCACTAAGTCACAGAGAGCTGCATTTACAAACATAACTTCTGAATTGAACGCAACACACATTCCATAGTTTGAAGCACCTTTCGGTGAGGTGTCCAAGCAGGTGAATGCATCACACATTGCATGTATTGATCAGCATTCTTATTTACAGTTCTCCAACTAGTGCCTCACAGGCATTGCTTGATCACTGTGTTAGAACACTACAGACATTTTGCAACTGTAAATGAGCCTATGAAACAATGTAAAAGGAGAACTGCACTCCCTATAAACCAGTATACATCTTTTCTACAGTCCATAATGTAGCAATCACCATTAATGCTGTAGTTGTCGGCTTTGACGTCTTGGTCATGCCAAGTACTGTAATAACTCCCCTGGTAATTATGTAGTGGTATCCACATCACCACCAATCACTGTAAAGTTGACTGATAATTTGTCACCTGGCAATCAATAACTGTGTTGTACAATACTGTTGTATTCCAAAGGATCAAAGGCAGCCAACAAACTGAATGATACCTATTGAGAAAAGGACTACTGAGACATATCAGGAAATGTTCTCCATATGGCCAGACCTCATCATCTGTGGAGGCTTTCCATTCTGTTGATAATTACTTTGCTCGTAAATTGTATCACTTCTCTTACTTGGGAATGAAAAGCTGGTATTTTTCATTCAAACCTTTCATTACCATTATGAATTTTACAGCAAGTGGTAGTAACATAAACAGATACAATTGTAAGTATAGTTGTGTGATTGACTGGTATGATGCATTCTGAAACTGAAGTCATATTCTTTAACTGTTGGTGTTACAACTATTTCGTGGAAATCTCCTCGTAACTTAGGAAAACACCTTGTGTGTAATTTAACACTTTTCTCTTGCAATACTTTTTTAATAACAATGTCGGAACTCCTAGTAGTTAGCTGAATAGTAAGTTAATCACACCATAGAACTTATATGACACTTGGCTGTGCCTCGTGCCAGAGTACTCTAATACTGGATGATTAATAGTCTAATCCTTGGTGTGCATAAGAAACTGATATTAAGTAATTGCATATCAGGGAGCTGTCCTGCTAATTCACCCTGTATGTGCTGATACACAGTCTCTTCACTGCTGTATTGAGTTGCCAAGCAATACTGGCATAGCATCACCTGTCCCACCCACGCATTCCACTATGCTATCTATTCACTATCAAGATGACTGATCATAGTGTTCCACCATGAGTCCTTCCATCCCAAGAATAACCTGTTCTCAGTAATGTAGCTTCCATTCCCTCGTTCCCCTTTCCCCACCCCTTCTTTTCCACCCTACCTTCCCAGAACTGTGTCTCTACCATCAACGCTGCTGCCTGTTCTCCTTGCCCCTTCTTCATGTCCTCCTGTCACCCTTCTGTGACAAACAACTCACCCCTGGGCATTCCGCTTCCTGAGCACTCTCCTGATGCCTCATTGAGAGCCCGCATGCCATTCTCCTCAATTAATGTCACCAGCACTGCAAACCTGCTACTTGCCCACTCTAACTTGCTGTAGGTTGGCTCCTTAGGGGATGTAATGTGACAACATGATGGTGGGGTCAAAGTAATATGCACTTCAGCTAATAATAATGCAGCCTGTGAACCTTATGGCAATTCTTATTTCAGACTTTTGCTTGCTGTTCTCATTATAATGAAAATGCTGCAAGGGAACAGTGAAAAAATTAAAAAGGGGAAAAGGTCTATAATATCACATTTTCCAAATTTAAACGTGGTGGCCACACAGTTAGAAAAGTCACCAGGGAATACAGCTATGGTAAGAACCAACATATATGTCATCCATTGCACTTCCATATTCCCACGTGTTAATGCAATGGATGCATGAGTTTCATTATGTTTTTTATATATGCCATTTCTCTGTGCAGGACATACCATTGTCCTGTGATGTGGCTTCACAACTCTAGCTACAACACTGTCATACCAAGGTCATTTTGAGTACTGTGCTAAAGGTACAAATTCAGCCATTTCACAACAAATGTGTTGCAGGAGAAAAAGATAGAAATGAGGGCAGAAGAGGAGGAGTGGCTACATACATTGGAGAGGGAATATAAATTGGTAATGTAGAAGACACCAAGGGAAACATGGAGGTCTTATGGGACACCTTACAAACCCCTTCAGGAGATAAGGTCAAGCTGGGTGTAGTATATAGGCACTGGGTGTGTGATGTTCTGGAGTAAACTGATGGGGTTGGGAGTGGGCCCATTGATGGTCAGATATCAATAAAGTGTACTCCAGACCATGACATCTGCCCCCTAATTTCTACATAGTTACATGCAAATTTCCTATGTCAAATACAGAATATGTGAAGAACCTGTACATTGAGTTGGCAAATGTGGTGAAACAAAAGAAGACAACTGAGGAACATATTCCTCCACCATTGTGTTCATCCTATGATCATCCTAACAAGCAGGAAGCAGTACAGAAAAATTGTTCACGATACACAGAGGAGTAGGTACATTGGCCAAGTAAGTTACATTAGTAAGACAAGAACTTCAAGGAAAGGGTTTTTTGAAACTGCAGAGTTATATTCTGTTACGTAATAAAATTACTGAGTTCCAGAATATAACTCTGCAGTTCAAACAAATAAGCTATCATAACATAAGACAGCATAAAAGTGAACATACAACAATACAAGAGGTACACCTAACCATGTAAAGCACTGTGTCATACATTCATTATCTTAGAGTGCTGTCATCACCAGTATTTTATTCTTTTACTACTAATGTAAAGCTGGATATCGGAACCCAACAAATTCACCATCATTAGCAGAAGGTGGGAAAGCTCACTTACCATATGAGCAACACATGATGGTATGGGTACTCATATGTGTCTCCCAGTATACCCCAGCTCCATCTAACAAAGCGTCGATATGCCACATGTCTATATTTTTATGAATAGGGCCCTTGCATGGATTGGCACACTTCATTGCAGATCACTCCAGGCTAATTGCAAACTCCAAATGTCCAAACAAATTGGATAAAATCCAGAATGTTGTTGTAATACAGGTGCACCTGGTGTCAGTTAGCATGAGTTGTACAACCGTGATCTCTGTACAACATTTGCTCTCGGCCTCAGTAGTCATGGACACACATTGATGACACGTACACCTGCAACATGTACATACAAAATGTGATTAATATTTTCTCACACAATGCACACCACTTATTACCAGTAACTAGCCATAATGCCAGAAAGACCCTGCAAGGAGGTACACACTGCACTGCATACCCTTCACCCTGATATGCTTCATGTACAGTGAGCCCTTTTAAATAAGTGTACCACAGTGCAGCAGGAGTATTTTATGGGCAGACAGGACTATGTGCTTCTGGAGAACTGACACAAGCCTGCATGTGCAAACACAAAATCCAGCTGCGCCTTGTGAGATTTCAAAGTGGGGCTCACTTTAAAAGTGCAGCAGAGAAAAGACAGGGAGAATATGATAGAGAAAGACAAGGTACAGAATGTTGATATACAGAGAATAATGGATTGGGCAAGTGTGTATAATGGTTTTGTTTTGCTCACCTGAGGTGTGTGATGACTCAAACCTGAAAACAAAAGCTCAAGAGATTTTTGTGGTCATCACACACTGAGGGTGTAAAAAAACCTTAAATACACAATTGCATATTCTGAATTTTTTCTGATTGCTGGTGCCTGGATTTGTAGGTTTTCTTGGCTGTACTTTTCCCCACTGCGTGTAGCATGACTAAGCGGAGTATGGGATTATAAACAAATATGCTGAATTTATATAAAACACACATACCGACTGTAAAACCATTTCATGTTTAGTGGCGTAGTTCACATTTCTAAGTTTCGGAGAGAAAAAGCCAGCGTGTGTAGAGACAGCAGAGCAAGTCACTGGGCACCTTGCGCAGACTCAACATAAAAGTTAACGAGTGATGCTACGGTTACACTCACTAACATTTGTATCGAAACCACTGTGTGACTCACTCTGCTGTCTGTACGAGCGGCTGTTTTTTCTCTCTCTCAAAAACCTCAGAAAACTGAAGTAAGGCACTAAACCAGGTGTATCTTTTACACTCAGCACTGATGTTTTTCTAATAAATTTGTCATTATTGTTTACGACCACCGATGACATTCAGTCATGCTACAGGCATTGGGGGAAAGTGAAAATACATTGGAATGCTATAATGACCGGATTTCGGGTTATAACGGCTTATTGGAGCATAATAACCTGACATTCTGTTATTACGTCATTTGATCAGTACCATAATCCAGATTATAATTTTGTTTTCCATTATTTGTATTTGTATTCATACTAAAAATGCAACATAATCATACCAGTTAACATTCCCAATTCTCAAATGCTGTTCTCCATTCTTTTTCTGTGCAGGTTCCTGCTCCTCTTCTGAATCTGACTCAGATGCCTCAAACATATATGGTGAAATCCCTATGCTGCCAGAGGCTGCATTGAACCATTCATTGTTATGGTCCATAACATCTGACAGTGATGTGTCACTTTCCCCAGACAATTCACTCTCATCACTAGAACTGTTCTGCATGTGGACTGCATCCATGATCCTGAAACAAAATTACAATGGACAGTTAAAGACTACACCATTGAACATTACTGTGATACTATAACCATACCATGAAAACATATAAACAGCATAAAAGTTGTTCCATAACTTTCTCAATGCTCTATTTTGAACTGGAGCACAAGTCATAATTAACGCTAGGAAACAGTCTTGACTCTTTCCTTTCAAATGACTGGTCTGCATCAAAATGTACTGTTGAAAATAACTGGTTTCTACTGTTCAAACCTTAACATGTACATCGGACTACAACTGCACAGGAAAACATAATTTAGGTATTATTAACAACAGTGACCACTGTTTACAAGTCAAAACAGACATTGTTGTATATGACAAATGTCGAAGGACATTAACATATTACTGACTCCATACATGGACAGGGAGAAAAGAAATAATCTATGGCACTCCATGGGGCCTGTTTCATTTCATTACTTTCCTTTTTTTTTGCATAAGTGATGAGTTTAACTTCTTTATTTACAATGCTTCTGCATACCTGATCAAACTGGTTAGTCATGGTACTTGAATACAGAGCTGTTCCAACCACCAGATTATTAATCTGTCTGTACTGGGCAACTGTGTTTCAAATGCTGCAAAGCTAGCTTTTGGAAAGCATTTTGTACAGTTGTACTTGTTGTAACAAATGACAATACACTGCTTTCCCATCATTTTCATTCTAAGTGTAATAAAGCAAAATATTATGTATAGCTGATACAGAACTACCGTAGTAGTCATTTTTTTTTGGACTGTAAAACTACATTTATTGAAATACCATGTGATCATATATAGCTGAAAATACAAGGTCTGGACAGTAGAAATGTATCTTTCACACAGTGGGAAAACAGACTGAGTGGCACTGTGTGGTCACTCAGTGCCAAAGAGGGTGGGATGGGCATGCAACTACCCCATCATCATTAATATTTTATTGCCTTATTAATTTTTTCACTATAGAAGTTCTTTTCAAATTTTAAATATTCCTGGCTATTATTTTCTTCAGTTCCTCTATTACTTTTTTGCTCCCATATTATGTTTTTTTTTCCTTTTTCTTCTTCTGACAGCTTTTTAGTCCACTCACGTTCTATCCAAAAATGATCCTCAGTCACTATACAGTCTCATAGAAAACCATCTTCAGTTACCATAGAGTCTCATCAGAAGACAATTATCTGGCACCATACAGTGGCAGAAAAGACAGAGATATTGAGAGTACATGGATCCAAATAATTTTCTGAAATCTGTTTTACCTTTAATGATGTTATGGCTATGGTTTCATACCTTACATAAAATTTTTGAACATATGGCCTGCATATAGACAACACAGTTCTCTAGCTGTAAAGGTCTAAACCCAAAGCCAGATCCAGAGCATAGAAACATAGGAAAATATAAATATAGACTTTTTCAGAAGAAAATGGCCTATATGTCCACCTAGTCTGCACCCTTTTTGTACTTATTCCAACACCTCTGACCCTATTTGGTCACTGGTGTTCCTCCAACCTCCCTTTCTGCTACCTAATTTGCCACTATGCCTATCCCATGCATGCTTGAAATTTCCCCACAGTTTTTTTTTTGCAATTTAATATACTTTATTGAAGGTAGTAATGATGAAACAAATATACAAAGACAATACATAAAACAAATAATCATAATATAACAAATGCAATTAAACAATAAATCATAATGCTAACAATGCAACTATAATAGGAATACATGACACAAAAAAGAAAAACATCCCAGTTATGACAACACAGACCATCCCTCCCCTTTTCCCCCTCAGTTATCCCCCCTTCCCTTCCTTGTAAATCCATACAAAAGAAAAAAAAGAGTAGGAACTAGCTGTTTGGAGACAAAGAAAGCAAAGTATACAGTTTTTTTTTTATCTATATCTATAAACATATGTAGGTTTCTAAAAGTAGGCAATAGATTTCTCAATGTTTAGTGACATGAGAGCCTCAGCTATCCATTCAGGCCAAGTGGGGAGCACTGCATCTAGCCAATGTCTCAGGATTAACAATTTAGTGACTGCAGAAATCAGGGCCATGTGAGCTTTACACAGGATAAATTTGAAATAACTGAGATGCAGGAGCCCCAAACTTTGCCTGTTATTGATTGAAAGACATGAATGCCCCATCCACAATAAAATCATTGAGTGTTGGTGTCTCTAGAAAAGTCCAGTGCTTTTGACTCAAAACTTTATTGTTGATGGTAATATTCAGATTATTGAAAAGATGTTGGGTGGAGTCTTTAATATAGGGGAGTTTGAGGTGCTTACAAAGTTGGGTGTGGGTCTGGAGAGACCAAAATAATGGAGTAGATTTAAGAGATTGAGGTAGTATATGAAGATATAACAACAGTAATGTTTTAAGGTCAATTTGGTATTGATGAGATAAATCTTTTTCAATTATAAGCCATAAGGGAAGGTAGTTAGATGAAGTCAGGGAGTTAGAGGCTCCCCAATAAAAGAATTTAGCACTGTTCAAAGAAAAGTAGTAACTAAAAAAGTGAGGTAGTTGGAGTCCACCAAATTTTCTGGGATGGATGAATTTGTCGTAAGAGCGGCGTGGTGACATATGTGCCCATAAAAAGCAGAAAGCATTATATGTAGGATCTTAAATCAGCTAATTGATAACACTGTGTTTAACATACCTAAGGGGTATAAAAGTTTGGGGAAAATATTCATTTTTATAATATCAGAACTACATCACAAGGTCAGAGGTAGTGACTTCCACCTCTCTAGGTCTTGAGAAATTTTTTCACTAAGGGATCCAGATTTAATGATTTTAAGATGGGATTTAACAGAAGCAATTTTAATACCTAAATATGTCAAACTTTTTTTTCCCCACTGAAGGTCAAACATGTTGAAGTCCCACTTTGAAAACATGTGGAGAGAGGGGAAAAACTACTGTTTTAGTCAAGTTAAGTTTATAACTGGAGAATGCACCAAATTGTTGAATAACCAATATGACCACGCGAAGGGAGGTAGCCAGATTTGACAGATGCAGTAAGAAATCATCTGAATAGGTGAAAATGTTTAGTTCTTGGATGCACACAGTAATACCAGAGATATTAGGTGAAACATTAATCTTTTGGGTTAGAGGCTCAAGATACAAGTTAAAGAGATATGGCGATATGGGGCAACTGTGACAGTTACACCGAGAAACAGGGAAGGGATCAGGGAGCACTCCATTACACAGTACCCTAGCTAAAGGATGGGAGTATTGGAGTCTAATCCATCAAAGAAAGGAATCTGGAAATCTGTATTGCTGTAAAACCCAAAACAAGAAGGTCCAGGAATCTCTGTCAAAGGCTTTTTTCCGCATTCAGGGAGACCAGAGCTGAATCTAGTTCCACCTCCCTGAATGCAGACATTAAATGAAACAATTTGCCAAAATGTTCACTAGAAAGCCTCCCCTTCATAAACCTCACCTGTTCAGTGTCTATCAAAACACCCCAAACCTGGTTAAGGGGAAAAGCTTGAATTTTTGCTAAAATTTTCACATTGACATTAATAAGGGAAAAAGGTCTGTAATTTTTGGGACATGATTCATCTTTACTAGGTTTGGGTAGCAGAACAATGAGGTCCTCCAGAAATAATGTCTCTACTAAAGTGGTAAAAAGTAATTATAAAGTGATGCTAGTATAGGGGCTAGGTCAGCAATAAAAAGTTTATAAAAATTTGAAGCAAACCCATCAGGTCCTGTAGCTCTATCTAATGCAAGGGAATTAATGGCTTCCTGACCTCTCTCACTAATATAGGACCATCTAAGGTTGAAGTGGTAGATTCTGACAAGTGCGGCATAGGGATATCATTCAAGAAATGAGGCATGTCATTATACTGACTACCCATGCCTGGGTCCTCAGAATATAGGTTTAAATAATAGTCTCAAATATTGGGTCATTTCCTGTGCCCTAGTTGTGTAGTGAGAGGCATAGGATCCTGAAGAGATTTAACCCAAGAGTTGCAGCTCTCTGTCACAGCCTAATGGCTAGAAACTTGCTGGACTTTTCTGTTGGCTGATATAAGTAACCTTTAAGGGTTTTAAGGACCAATGGGCCTGTTATAGACAAAAGCTGAATATTGAGCCCTAAGTTGAGAGACAGATATGTACATCTTCAGGGTGGATGGAGAAAGATATTTTCAATATCTCTGATGGAAGTGAATAAAGTGTAAACAATATTAGAGTTAGCTTTTTTATATTTGGTGGATAGGCGTATCAGCTCACCATGCCACTGGATTTTCAGGGCTCCCCAGGCCTGGTCCTGGGCCTGTATAGAGGCCCAAATGGTTTTAATTGAAACTTGATATAGTCTCTCATGCTACTAACAATCTGGGGATCTGACAAAGGTGGATATTTAGAGAACAGGTGTGATTATAGTCAGATTGATATATAAGGTCTACAAAATTTTAACTGGCAAGTGGTCTGATATGACCATGACCTCTCTTTAGTATACATATACCGTGGCTAGTAGGGAGATAGTAATTAAAAAATAATCCAATCTCAAGCAGGAGTTATGTGGGTGGGAGTAAAAAGTATATTCCTTACTAGTAGTGTTTAAAACTCACCAGAGGTCAATAAGGCCTGAACTGCCGATAAAATCTCTGAGGCCAAGTTCAGCAGGTGACATCCCTGAGCCCAATCTATAGGGTCTATCCATATCATTACACATAACTAAATTTCAGTCTCCCCCTAATACCTATGGAAGATGTGCATAAGGGGCCAAAGCATTGGTCAGTCCAGAAAAGAAGGAGGGTGTATCACTATTAGGGCCACATATTGAACCCAGTAGAAGAATAAGTAGGACTCAGATGGCCATGTATAAAGACATATCTTCCTTCTTTGTGTTGTAACTCACATGAAAGGAAAATGGGAAGAACTATGCAACAAAATGACTACTCCCCTTTGGCAGCTGCTTTGCCAGCACCAAATGCCACGACCCCAGGTTCATCTAAACAAAGAAACTTGGCTAGCAGCAGCATGGGTCTCCTGCAAAAAAGCTACACAAGTTTGCAAAGTTTTCAGATGAATATGTGTAGCTTGTTATTTTGTCCGAGACTGACCACCTTTAATATTCCATGTAATAACATTCCACGGTGTTCCCATTAATTACAATAAAGTGAGTAGTCAGAGGAAAGATAGCTCCTGTGTAAGACTGACATAACCCAAGAGGGACTCCAGAACCCAACCATCACCTCGAATATCACATAAACTCACATACCCCTCCTCCTCACCCCCCCAACAAATAACAATAAAACAAAACTGCAAACTTCTAGAGCCACCCTCCATGAGTACCCTATTACAAAAGAGCAAACTAACACCCCAAAAGCACTGGCCCATGAATGCCGATGGATGGGTGATAATATGTAAACATTTAGAGTGAAGTTCGAGAGATTTTACTGTTATCACACAGCGAGTGTTATAAAAGAATACTCCATATCTACCCCTATATATATTTTATTTTTATAATAATTGGTGCATAAAATTGTGCATATGTGTACTGGCAGTAATGTTATAGAAATAATTATGATCTTCAGGTGCTTGCATACAATCTAGTCTGACATTTCCTACTTTTTGTATGGTAGGAGCGTTTACAAATAGACAGGACAGAACATGTCAGCTGGAATTCCCAACTTTAATCTCTGTCTTTCGGCTGCAATTTTATTTGCCAGACATGTACCATCAAAGTTCTCAAAGTAATGAAATTTTGCAATACAGCTACCATTAGCAGGTCTGCATATTTTAAGCACCAACAGAAATACCTGCATACCACAAAAATGAATGTCTGGCAACATGAGCAAGGTTTGCTTAGAATTGAAATGTCACAGCACAAGAAGCCTTTGTTGTTAGCAGGGGATGCAAGGTGCGACAGTCTGGGCTTCAGTGCCAAATATGGAAGTTATACCATGATGGATGTTCATAGTAGCAAAATCATACATGTTGAACTCCTTCAGGTTAGTGAAAAGTGTAGTGTACTATGTCATATAGTCTAACTGTACATTAGATAAGTTTGAAGATGCTACCTATGCAATGATAATAAATGTATAACTGGTGGCAGTAGTTTACAGTATGTATCAGGACATGTGTAATATAAGGAGGGTTGACTAAACAGGTGCAACTCTTTACCGCTCTTGTTTATTCATCTAATGTGTTTGAATGCCTGGATCATATCTTCTGTGATGCTTCTCTGCTACCCTCAGTACACGTTCAATGTGTGCTGCTGACAAAGCCATACTCTCCAATGTCCTGCAGCCACAGCAATTACTCTGTAACTGTATGTAACCCTAGTAATGGGTTACTCTCTGAAAACCACAAACTCAGCAGTCATGCATATCGCCTAAGGCCCTTGCCACCTCCATGCGCAGTCTTCCATGAACTTTTGAAATTCTTATTCTTGTTTACAGTCACTCTAGGCATCACTGCAGTAAAGTGCAATTTCAGCTTCCACATGTAGATTCAAGACTCAAGCCTTCCCAAATCTCTCTGAATTCTTTCAACCTCTTCCCTGTTGCAGATTTTAATATCATCCTCAAACATCCTCTACAATATCTTCTTTTATTCTCCCCCACATTACCTCCACATCTGTCAAGTCCTCCACAACTTCCAAATTCCTCTCCACTATTTACCTCATTTTCCTGAAGTTTGCATCTTGAAAGGTTGTCCCAGTCTACATCCTGTAAGTTCAGGTCCCCCATCAGCACCACTCCCCCTTCCCCATTGCCGCAATTCTCACAAACTCATCAGCCATTCTTCTATCCACTGATTCCTGCTGTACCAGTGACCTGTAAAACACCCCCATACACACTGCCTCTCCCTTCCCCACCTCCAATGAGACCCAAAGTCATTCGGCTTCTCCCCACTTACCCTGCAATTCTAATATCTTCAGGATGTAGTCAGGACATTCATACAAAGATGTTTATGTATATTCACATACTGATTGTAATATGTTTATGTATATCAATGTTACTTGATCAGTCTAGTGTAAACACTAACTACCCTTGATGATATTAACAGAGTAATGAGACTGGAGGAAGTTATTACATGGAACTCGAAGGACTAAAGAAATGCCTTTCACAAGTCAGTCAGTTGGGTCCAATTGAGGCATTGATTAGTGACCATCAAGGGCAAGTGGAGAAGTACCTGAAGAAGATATCTGGGCCCATTCTTTCCGACATTTCTTTGGCGTGTGGCACATCGAAAAAGGCAATGCTTGTTGCTTTAAATATACAACATTCTTAATAGAACATAATGTGTAACATGCATTATAAACATACTACATGGCTACAAATAACAATGTTTTCAATCCTTGTCTTAGGTGTCACTAAATCAATTGAGAAGTTATCAACATATAAAGACTGTGATATACTGTGGAAGTGGAAAAAGTCTATTAATAACCATATCTATTGGTTGGCAAAATCTTCAGAAGGCAATGCGGACATGGCAGAAGCAAGTGGAGTAGCATTCTAAACCATGTCAGAAATGTGCACACTGGCCATGGGGAACCCTTCAGTAAATGTGAGCATGACCCTCTGGAGGGTGCTGCCGCAAAGCGCAAGTGGATAAAACCTGGTGTGTACATATGATTGACAGTACAATAATGTCATTCACTAAGTCACAGAGAGCTGCATTTACTAACATAACTTCTGAATTAAACGCAACACACATTCCATAGTTTGAAGCACCTTTCGGTGAGGTGTCCAAGCAGGTGAATGCATCACACATTGCATGTATTGATCAGCATTCTTATTTACAGTTCTCCAGCTAGTGCCTCACAGGCATTGCTTGATCACTGTAGTAGAACACTACAGACATTTTGCAACTGTAAATGAGCATGTAGAACAATGTAAAAGGAGAACTGCACTCCCTATCAACCAGTATACATCTTTTCTACAGTCCATAATGTAGCAATCACCATTAATGCTGTAGTTGTGAGCTTTGACATCTTCGTCATGCCAAGTACTGTAATAACTCCTGGTAATTATGTAGTGGTAGCCGCATCACCACCAATCACTGTAAAGTTGACTGATAATTTGTCACCTGGCAATCAATAACTGAGTTGTACAATACTGTTGTATTCCAAAGGATCCAAGGCAGCCAACAAACTGAATGATATCCTATTGAGAAAAGGACTACTGAGACATATCAGGAAACGTTCTCCATATGGCCAGACCTCATCATCTGTGGAGGCTTTCCATTCTGTTGATAATTACTTTGCTCGTAAATTGTATCACTTCTCTTACTTGGGAATGAAAAGCAGGTATTTTTCATTCAAACCTTTCATTACCATTATGAATTTTACAGCAAATGGTAGTAACATAAACAGATACAATTGTAAGTAAAGTTGTGTGATTGACTGGTATGATGCATTCTGAAACTGAAGTCATATTCTTTAACTGTTGGTGTTACAACTATTTCCATGGAAATCTCCTCGTAACTAGGAAAACACCTTGTGTGTAATTTTAACACTTTTCTCTTGCAATACTTTTTAATATGTCAGAACTCTAGTAGTTAGCCGAATAGTAAGTTAATCACACCATAGAACTTAAATGACACTTGCCTGTGCCTGTGCCAGAGTACACTAATACTGGATGATTAATAGTCTAATCTTTGGTGTGCGTAAGAAACTGATATTAGGTAATTGCATATCAGGGAGCTGTCCTGCTAATTCACCCTGTATGTGCTGATACACAGTCTCTTCACTGCTGTATTGAGTTGCCAAGCAATACTGGCATAGCATCACCTGTCCCACCCACCCATTCCACTATGCCAATAGTTCTCAGACTTTGCCACAGTGAGCCTCCCCAAATCCATGAAAAAGATTTTGAGCCTCCCCCAAAAACTGAAATAATCTTGGGCCTCCCCAAAGAAAAATAACATACTGTACTTTGCACAGTACACCATGAATAAATTGAAACCCCTTTGAGTACTTGGCTCATATTCAGTTCTTTGTCTTATACTGACGTGGAACCTTTGGAAAAAAGCTCCTCTGCTCAAAGGCATTATCTGAATAACAAATAAATAAATGTTATGCAGCTTACTGTAACACCTCCCCACAGGCCAGCGTACTTGCTCCACTATTTTCATTCTTGAACCATTGTTATCACTTGTTGCAGTACCTTCTTGGGTCAGACTACTTTTCTGTTTCCTTTCTATATGAAATAACCTTCCTACATACATTGCCTCTCCCTGTCCTTCCCTGCTCTAAGCAACTTCTCAGGGATTACTTTGCTCCTTCCTGCAATTGCTGTTAGCACTTCTATGTCCAACCCTCGTATTTGGGCTGTTCTGCCATCAGGCTACAAACAGATCAATTACCACCTCTCATTATTAGTTTGTTGTTCATATTTGTTTGCACTATTGTTCATAGTGTATTTCTTGATTGTTTTGTAGTTACCTTTTAAAATGTATTGACTCCCTAACCTTCCCAGAGTACACCTGAAATGAGCCTTGGCTCATTCGCCTTCCCTTGTCACCCATGCATAAGATTTACCTACTAATATCCTCTTTCAGTTTGCTTCATCTCTTCACACAAAATACATAAAACTCAAAATTTAAATATAGTACTTTTCAGACTTGTTGAGCCTCCCTGGAATAGGTTGGGGCCTCCCAGGAGGCTGGCCTCTCATTTGAGAACTCCTGCACTATGCTATCTATTCACTATCAAGATGACTGATCATAGTCTTCCACCATGAGTCCTTCCATCCCAAGCCTCACCTGTTCTCAGTAATGTAGCTTCCTTTCCCTCGTTCCCCTTTCCCCACCCCTTCTTTTCCACCCTACCTTCCCAGAACTGTGTCTCTACCATCAACACTGCTGCCTGTACTCCTTGCCCCTTTTCCATGTCCTCCTGTCACCCTTCTGTGACAAACAACTCACCCCTGGGCATTCCACTTCATGAGCACTCTCCTGATGCCTCATTGAGAGCCCGCATGCCATTCTCCTCAATTAATGTCACCAGCACTGCAAACCTGCTACTTGCCCACTCTAACTTGCTGTAGGTTGGCTCCTTAGGGGATGTAATGTGACAACATGATGGTGGGGTCAAAGCAATATGCACTTCAGCTAATAATAATGCAGCCTGTGAACCTTATGGCAATTCTTATTTCTGACTTTTGCTTGCTGTTCTCCATTATAATGAAAATGCTGCAGGGAACAGTGAAAAAATCAAGGGAAAAGGTCTATAATATCACATTTTCCAAATTTAAACGTGGTGGCCACACAGTTAGAAAAGTCAACAGGGAATACAGCTATGGTAAGAACCAACATATATGTCTTCCATTGCACTTCCATATTCCACGTGTTAATGCAATGGATGCATGAGTTTCATTATGTTTTTATATATGCCATTTCTCTGTGCAGGACATACCATTGTCCTGTGATGTGGCTTCACAACTCTAGCTACAACACTGTCATATCAAGGTCATTTTGAGTACTGTGCTAAAGGTACAAATTCAGCCATTTCACAACAAATGTGTTGCAGGAGAAAAAGATAGAAATGAGGGCAGAAGAGGAGGAGTGGCTACATACATTGGAGAGGGAATATAAATTGGTAATGTAGAAGACACCGAGGGAAACATGGAGGTCTTATGGGACACCTTACAAACCCCTTCAGGAGATAAGGTCAAGCTGGGTGTAGTATATAGGCACGCTGGGGTGTGTGATGTTCTGGAGTAAACTGAAGGGGTTGGGAGTGGGCCCATTGATGGTCAGATGTCAATAAAAGTGTACTCCAGACCATGACATCTGCCCCCTAATTTCTACATAGTTACATGCAAATTTCCTATGTCAAATACAGAATATGTGAAGAACCTGTACATTGAGTTGGCAAATGTGGTGAAACAAAAGAAGACAACTGAGGAACATATTCCTCCACCACTGTGTTCATCCTATGATCATCCTAACAAGCAGGAAGCAGTACAGAAAAATTGTTCACGATACACAGAGGAGTAGGTACGTTGGCCAAGTAAGTTACATTAGTAAGACAAGAACTTCAAGGAAAGGGTTTTTTGAAACTGCAGAGTTATATTTTGTTATGTAATAAAATTACTGAGTTCCAGAATATAACTCTGCAGTTTCAAAAAACCTGTGAAAGACTATCATAACATAAGACAGCATAAAAAGTGAACATACAACAATACAAGAGGTACACCCTAACCATGTAAAGCACTGTGTCATACATTCATTATCTTAGAGTGCTGTCATCACCAGTATTTTATTCTTTTACTACTAATGTAAAGCTGGATATCGGAACCCAACAAATTCACCATCATTAGCAGAAGGTGGGAAAGCTTCACTTACCATATGAGCAACACATGATGGTATGGGTACTCATATGTGTCTCCCCAGTATACCCCAACTCCATCTAACAAAGCGTCGATATGCCACATGTCTATATTTTTTATGAATAGGGCCTTTGTATGGATTGGCATACTTCATTGCAGATCACTCCAGGCTAATTGCAAACTCCAAATGTCCAAACAAATTGGATAAAATCCAGGATGTTGTGTAATACAGGTGCACCTGGTGTCAGTTAGCATGAGTTGTACAACCGTGATCTCTGTACAACATTTGCTCTCAGCCTCAGTAGTCATGGACACACATTGATGACACGTACACCTGCAACATGTACTTACAAAATGTGATTAATATTTTCTCACACAATGCACACCACTTATTACCAGTAACTAGCCATAATGCCAGAAAGACCCTGCAAGGAGGTACACACTGCACTGCATACCCTTCACCCTAATATGCTTCATGTACAGTGAGCCCTTTTAAATAAGTGTACCACAGTGCAGCAGGAGTATTTTATGGGCAGACAGGACTATGTGCTTCTGGAGAACTGACACAAGCCTGCATGTGCAAACACAAAATCCAGCTGCGCCTTGTGAGATTGTCAAAAGGGGCTCACTTTAGAAGTGCAGGAGAGAAGAGACAGGGAGAATATGATAGAGAAAGACAAGGTACAGAAAGTTGATATACAGAGAATAACAGATTGGGCAAGTGTTTATTATGGTTTTGTTTTGCTCACCTGAGGTGTGTGATGACTCATAAACCTGAAAAACAAAGCTCAAGAGATTTTTGTGGTCATCACACACTGAGGGTGTGCAAAAAAGAAACCTTAAATACACAATTGCATATTCTGAATTTTTTCTGATTGCTGGTGCCTGGATTTGTAGGTTTTCTTGGCTGTACTTTTCCCCACTGTGTAGCATGACTAAGCGAGTATGGGGTTATAAACAAATATGCTGAATTTATATAAAACACACATACCGACTGTAAAACCATTTCATGTTTAGTGGCGTAGTTCACATTTCTAAGTTTCGAGAGAGAAAAAGCAAGCGTGTGTAGAGACAGCAGAGCAAGTCACTGGGCACCTCGCGCAGACTCAACATAAAAGTTAACGAGTGATGCTAGGGTTACACTCACTAACATTTGTATCGAAACCACCGTGTGACTCACTCTGCTGTCTGTACGAGCAGCTGTTTTTTCTCTCTCTCAAAAACCTCAGAAAACTGAAGTAAGGCACTAAACCAGATGTATCTTTTACACTCAGCACTGATGTTTTTCTAATAAATTTGTCATTATTGTTTACGACCACCGATGACATTCAGTTATGCTATAGGCATTGGGGGAAAGTGAAAGTACATTGGAATGCTATAATGACCGGATTTCAGGTTATTACGGCTTATTGGAGCATAATAACCTGACATTGTGTTATTACGTCATTTGATCAGTACCATAATCCAGATTATAATTTTGTTCACCATTATTTGTATTTGTATTCATACTAAAAATGCAACATAATCATACCACTTAACATTCCCAATTCTCAAATGCTGTTCTCCATTCTTTTTCTGTGCAGGTTCCTGCTTCTCTTCTGAATCTGACCCAGATGCCTCAAACATATAAGGTGAAATCCCTATGCTGCCGGAGGCTGCGTTGAACCGTTCATTGTTGTGGTCCATAACATCTGACAGTGATGTGTCACTTTCCCCAGACAATTCACTCTCATCACTAGAACTGTTCTGCATGTGGACTGCATCCATGATCCTGAAACAAAATTACAATGGGCAGTTAAAGACTACACCATTGAACATTACTGTGATACTATAACCATACCATGAAAACATATAAACAGCAAAAAAGTTGTTCCATAACTTTCTCAATGCTCTATTTTGAACTGGAGCACAAGTCATAATTAACGCTAGGAAACAGTCTTGACTGCTTCATTTCAAATGACTGGTCTGCATCAAAATGTACTGTTGAAAATAACTGGTTTCTACTGTTCAAACCTTAACTTGTACATCGGACTACAACTGCACAGGAAAACATAATTTAGGTATTATTAACAACAGTGACCACTGTTTACAGTCAAGGCAGACTTGTTGTATATGACATGTATTGAAGATCATTAACATATTACTGACTCCATACATGGACAGGGAGAAAAGAAATAATCTATGGCACTCCATGGGCCTGTTTCATTTCATTACTTTCCTTTTTTTGCATATGTGAGTTTAACTTCTTTATTTACAATGCTTCTGCACACCTGATCAAACTGGTTAGACATGGTACTTGAATACAGAGCTGTTCCAACCACCAGATTATTAATCTGTCTGTACTGGGCAACTGTGTTTCAAATGCTGCAAAGCTAGCTTTTGGAAAGAATTTTTTACAGTTGTACTTGTTGTAACAAATGACAATACACTGCTTTCCCATCATTTTCATTCTAAGTGTAATAAAGCAAAATATTATGCATAGCTGATACAGCACTACCTTAGTAGTCATTTTTTTTGGACTGTAAAACTACATTTATTGAAATACCATGTGATCATATATAGCTGAAAATACAAGCTCTGGACAGTAGAAATGTATCTTTCACACAGTAGGAATACAGACTGAGTGGCACTGTGTGGTCACTCAGTGCCAAAGAGGGTGGGATGGGCATGCAACTACCCCATCAATAATTAATATTGGTCCTTTAACATGATCTGGGATGGGCCACATGTCTATGATTGCTTTAACTACTACCAGCTAATACAATTTTGTTAATTGTGGTTATCAAATAAACATTGCTTGTCACCAGATACGTATTTGCACCAGGGGTACACGTTGCTGTACCCAAACTATGAAGAGCTATTGTCAGTCTGGCAGCATGACAAGTGCAATTTATATTTCTCCATCCATTGTGTATGCCCCACCCTCTTAACAAATCATAACTTACAAAGCAGTGAGTTCAGTATGCCTCCATATTTCCTGGGTAAGAAACTGGTTAGCATATTTGACACCGAGGGTACTGGTAAACTGAGTTTACTCAGATGAATGAGGATGACTGGTGATTATACATCAGGGATCAGTGCTCTTCAATGCACAAAGTGCAGAACAATGAACTTGGCTGAAAAAGCTAAGTACAGCATGTTCTGTCTGTAGGAAGGAGGGAAAGAGAGGTGATATGATGGAGAGTTTAAATTCCTCAGATGTAAATAGGGTACAGGAAGTGGTCATTTATTTGAAAAAGGGTGCTCTGGAACAAGGGGATTATAATTGGAGGTGAGGTAAATTCATGAGGGATGTGAGGAAGTACTTCTTTACATATATGGTGGTGAATACTTAGAATAGCCTTCCAGCATTACTTCTTGAGCCAAAAACATCTATAGGATTCAAAATGATTGGGACAGGTACAAGGGAATCTTAGGGATGTGGGGTAGGTGCACTTTATATCAGAGTCTACAGGAAAAATGAAGGTTAACAAAAGTGGGTAAATTTGGTGAGCCCAGCGGCCCTTATCTACTGTCACATGCTAGGTCTCTATGTATGTGTAGAGCAGCTCAGGTTTTATATATAGCTATCTCTCTCTCCCTTCTATATATATATATATATATATATATATATATATATATGTTTTCATCCCAAACCATTGGATGCTCTACCTCTCTGATTTTGCGCTTTTGCCTGGGAAAATAATTGTCTTGGATCTCTGTCTGTTTGTTACAGGATGCTCAGGTTACTCAAGAGTGGTCATTCAGGCAGGAGCACAGGAAGTAGAGTCTGAACGGGACAAATTAGACTAGGCAATCTGCACAGGGTGAGCAAAAGTTGTTGATCAAAATTGCTGGAAGATTCCGACTTAGGCTAATAATATTTTCCTTTACTTGGGCTACCTGACTTTTATTGATGAAAAGAACATTTAGGTAAGTGCAGCAGTTGGATCTGTGGAAAACACTGCCCATACTTTGATGGAAAAAGACAGTACAGTAAGTCTGGCCAGGTGCAGGTGATATTATAATATATAGTGGCTTCTGATTAAATTTACATATTACAAAACCATGGTGAAACAGCATAACAGATGAATAAACAGACTTGATCTCACAGACATAGTGAAGCAGAGGGTTAACGCACTACTTGCCACACCTCAAATCACACTGGTGACCCAAGTTTGAAAATGGACTAGGGTCATCGGGTGTTGAGGAGTGGGGGGGAGGCTTGAGCATCCCAGGGACTGCTGTACTCCAGGAAAGGTTGAGGAGGGACAACAGCAAATGGACTAACTCCTCATAGCACTTGCTGGGGTTACAGAGAGTTACAGAGCAGGATACAGCTTTCATGGGCAAGACAATGCAGTGCGTGGGGCGTGTCCCAGAGCAACATTGTGAGAGACTAAAACAGCTTCATATTTATACCCTTGAGGAAAGGAGAAAGAAGGGCATGATATAAATAATCACATACCTCAAGAGAATCAACACATTCCAAGAGAAGCTTCTTTCAGGAAAAAGATGTGCAAGATCAAAGGAGCACACTTTGAAGACAGAGGGGAGCAGCTCAGGGTAATGCAAGAAAATTTTCTTCACAGACAGAGTGGTGTACACATAGCATAGCCTTTCTGAGGAGGTTATACAGTGTAAAACTGTGGGAGAATTCAAGAATGCATGGAACAGACATAAGACAATTCTTGTAGGGGTAGGAAGAAATAGGCTGCTGCTTGATATGATCTGCAGCTTATTCAGTAAGTAGATGAAAAGGGCAGGCTAGGTGGCCCAAGTGATCTTATCTGCCATCAAAGTATATGTTACTATGACAGGGAGTTGCACCATTCAAGCTGCACAAGATAATATTCCTTGGGTTAAGTGGCAATGACTCACACTCTGACTGCCTGTGATGGGATACTCTCGAAAGCACTTCACACCAGCTCACTTGTGCATGTACTGTAGTAGCCACAGACAAGGGCACATTTATCCAGATGGCCATTGTATACTCAAAAACATCTCACTTCACATCACCTTACTACTATGGGGATGTCACGTGCATAGCAGATACCATGGTGGTGGCAGAAGCTCTTGTGAAAGACACCCATTAGTGACTTCAAGGCAGAATTACTACAAGACACTACAATACAAGTTCCCTGGATGGACCATACTGTGACTGAATCAGAAGCATCATTCAGCAGCTAGGTTACTATTGGGCCTGACATGGTGTTCTTAAGTGACACCTTTCCAACTTGCTGGTCACTACCTGCATATCTAGTAGAGTTCCCTCTGTAAAGTCTGTTTCCGTACATTTTAGGCCCCATGCAGCCTCTGCCCTACCTAACTTGACACTCTCATAACACCCGTCTCCCTGCTTGTTCTCCCATGTGCTTCAACGATCACCCTCCCTAGTGCTCCAACAGTCAGATTGCAATCACAACATGACCATACCATCAGTGTAGCCAAACCACCTTGGTAGCCCCACATTTCAGCAACTTACAAAGAGGCATCAGGCTTACCCTTCTCTGCCTACCCTTTTCCAATACAACTGAATTTGAATGTTCCACCCTTCTCAGCATCCACCTTGGTATGCTTACTATGATGGACATTTCTTTATGTCATGTAGCATGCATCCCTCTCACAGAAGTCCCTGTGTGATGTCCACTAAACAGTGGTTCCACAACACCACTCCAAGTACTGACCATGTGCTGTCACACTACTCACACAGTGTTCTACAGAGTTGACTCCAAGACACTAAATTCTTCACACTCATCCTGCTCAAACAATAACTGCTCCAGCTTACCGTCATCTGATCAACTTCTGCACAGGGCCCTTGAGCAATATTATTCAATATCTGAAGGTGTAGACAGCCTGTTTGGAAACTACTGAGACTACATGCAGCACTCCACTATGACAGGACTCCTTGCTAACATAAAGCACAACACAATATCTGTCCCCTACTACCCCATCCTGCCTCTGCTCCGATGACATAACGTAATATACTACACAATCATTTCCTTTAGCAGACTACATATAAATTATGAAAATAATCTCTGTAAATATTTTTATACACCAACCCATCTTTTACAAGCAGAGCAAAACATAACCTTACATTCCCTCAAAACTTCAAGGTAACAGTTATCACATCACATATTACTTCAAAAGATACAGTCTACATTAAAATCAGTAGTGCAATACACCATTCCTGAAAAAACATATAACATGCTAGGTTATCAAGATGCACCAGTTACCAACACTCATATCAGATCACAGCTGCCTGCCAAGCCACCATATGACATAAAACAAACTGCATGATCCCCAGTGAACACAGCCTGCTATTTCCTTTCTTCCTCCGCCACCCCAAAACAACAGAATAAATAAAACTACCTAGCTTATCATACAAAACAAATATATCACACATAATTAACCCCTCCAAAAAAAAAAACTCAACCAGGCTCCTATACCAATCTCAGCCTACAAAACCTTTCTTTATCACACTATCACATCATCTCTGGATCTTATGGAGCACCCTTCCTTGTAGATTTGAAGTACCCTTGCCCCTTCCCCCCTTTGTTTACTTTTAAAATTAAAACTGTGACAGTTGCATTAGTATTTTTTTTAAATATTTTGGCTGTCTTATCATTTACTTTATTATATAACGTTCGATATGCCAGTTGTGTAGGGTAACTTGGAAACAGGACATGGGAGCATAGCTCTTTTCATTACAGTATACAGTCACACACCAGTAAGAAAGCATCACTGAACCTTTTTATTTTTAATTTTAAATCAATCCTACTTACTGGAGAGTGAGCTACCTACATGTCAGGAATTCTGGTATGTCCGGGTACTACCAATGAGGTTGCGATGCTAGGATGCTGGCAGCACGCTTCCACCTGTGGTAGTGCCACTCAAAAACACTACTACTGCTGTCTGTGCTGCCAATTCATTGTACTGACTTCCCTTATTAGGAAACTGCACAGCAAGGAACCCAGTTTGAGATGCTGTCACTGCTATCATTTTGGAGGGACAGCATAACCGACTGTGTGGATTTCATGTCAGATTAAAAAAACAATTATTCTGTATGCAGCAGTGTGACAGCTGCGATCTTGCATGACAGCTGCAGCCTGAGTCCCAGCATGTAGATCATGGGGGTATGGAGCTGGCAGCGTGCTCACTTCTATAGTGCACTGACTCACAAAACCACCACTGCTATGAGTGCTGCCCTCCAAGTCCACTACATCTTCATGACAGTGACATGTCAGGAAACCTTCTGAGGATACTACTGTGCTATTGAAAGGACACATTCATTGATACATTCAAACAATGTGTACTTCACACCTATTGGTGATGTTCAATTTATGAGTAATTATTGGAGAGCATAATTTAGTGTCCTCAACAAATGGTGTCATCCAACTAATGTGCAATTGTAATTAAAATGTAATTTCAATGACTCAGGGTGCCATTTAAATCCATCCTCCCACTGTTTCAAGACCCCATTGTAGCAACCACATTTTCTCAACTGGCGTGAGCATCAGCATGTAGAAAGTGGCATCTGCCAAGTGTCTAAGTATGGGCAGGTCCCTTCAGGACACAGATTTTTACTAAACGGCATTTCTGTGAAAAAATAAATAAACAAAGAAGATGTCCAGAGCCTACAGCTAGTTCTCACAACACACAGGTACTGCTATGCAATACACACTCACAAAATAGGGCTTTTCAACAGCGACCATCCAGCCAAGTTTCAACATTCGCGGGCAACCTTCAACAGCTAGCCCTATCACTGCAAACCCTGTAAAAAGAATACAAACAAAAAATAAATGTTACAAACACACCGTTTGCCACAGGTAACACAATTCGTTTACTCAAAATGTGATGAAACCAACATAAATTTAGTATTGGTAACTTACCCCACAATACAGAGTGAACTGCCACTTTAAATATCACCAGGCTACTGATTGACAGCGTTCCTTTCATTGTGAAAATGCCACAGCCAGTCTTCTCACAGTGTGCCAAACAGCTATCGTGGACTGGCACACTGAACTTAAAGCAGAGTGAAATTACCATAAACAGCTCACATTAAGACACCACCACCCTCACTATTTAATTGCTCCACTCCACAGGATGTCAAAAGAACAGTTTACACTAGCTCTTTAAGCAATATAGACTGTAACTGTTCAATGTGCATTGACCAGTAAAGCACTAGCCTTAACCAAATGGTTAAAATTTGCAAAAGAAAAGCCAGGGAAATGTCATCATTTCGATGTCCCTCATGAGTCCATCTTAAGATCATGTTTATTTATAATGTTCATTAATATCATGCCAAAAATCTGATAGTGCTAAAACTCTGCTTTATAGAGTGCATTCATCTATGTACAAGGGAAGGATATCAATGGAGTAACTGAATCCCTAGAGTGCAATTTTCATTAGGGCTGTGTAGATACCTTTTTTCATGTATTCAGCTGAATATCTAATGTTTGGGGCCTAGGTTTTGGGCATGATATTCAGCATTCAGGTTATTTCTATAAAAGGGAAAGGAAATAGTCCCTACCCTCCTCCCATGCCAAAATTCTTTAAATATAGGAGCCCCTGTCACTCCACTCTCAGGTAGCCTGCCATCCCACCCATCTCCATCCAGTATCCCACATTTTGATATTTACATGAATTTTAAGTAAAACTAGAGTGATGCACAACCAGGATTCAGGATCCAAATAATGAATAATGCATTATTCATAGTATTCTGGACATAAAACTTGTAATAGCAGAATGTGATATTAACAGGAGACCAGGCAGAATAGTGGGGTGAAATTGTTGTGAGGCAGTAGTGTTCATGGAAACATTGTGGAGGTTAGGGAGTTGTCTGTTACGTATCAGACTGAGGCAAATAGAAACAGAGATAAACAGACTATGGGAAGGTGATGAGATAGTGGCAGGGCAGAGAGGAGGGGCAGCAGGGGGATATGTGGGGCTGCAGAAATGGAAAGAGGGAGGGAAGAGACTATCTGGGGCATGGAGCAAAGGGGAAAAGCAGAGAGGGACATGGAGAAAAGGGGCTCAGACTGAGCTGAGGGAAACCTATGGATGGCAGAAGGTGAGGAGGAAGAGGAAGGAGGTTTCAGGAGCAGGGGCTCAGGGAAGGGCAGGTACCTCGGCACCAAGGGAAAGAAGAGCTTCCATGGGGAGTATTATGGTGTCCAACAGGTTTATATCTTTATCAGATGGAATGGATCATAGCCTTCTGGAGGAATTGGAGGGGGAAGCAAGTATGGGCCATGAAATGGGGATGGGCAGTAGGGAGGGGAGGTGGAGTGGTTATGGGATATCTGGCATGGCAGGGGGCAGCCAGAGAAGAAAAAGGGACTAAGGGGGGAGGAATAGGGGAAGGGATAGAAGAATAGTTGAAGGAGAGGTGGAGGAAAGCATGAATGAGAAAGGGGTAAAGAGGGCATGGGGAAAGGGACAGGGAAGGGGAGCAAAGGAAAGGAGAGGGGGGAGCTCAGGAAGAAATGAAGGGCAAACAAGGGAATCTGGAAAACAGTGAAGGCAAGGGAGGTATAAACAGGAGAACAGAGGGGGAAGGGAAGGGTTCGACAGATAAGAGACCAAAATCTTTCAGTGGGGGATGAGGTGGGGAACTGGAGAAACAGAGGGACAAGTAAGCAGTTCAGGATAGAGGGGTGCAAAGTGAAGGATAGGTACCAGGAGGAGGTTGGCCAGAAACAGGCCCACATTTGTTAGCTGTGGAAGTGTAGAGAATGCCGTTGTATTCGGGGACTCCATCATCAAGGGATACACTGGATCAGGAGGCAGGCTACCTACAGGCAGAGGTCAGTCTTTTGTGAACCAGGGATGGAGGCTGGGAGGTGATGAAAACAATCAGGGGAATGTGCAAGGGTGGTGGTGAAACCACACCTAGTCATTCATCTAGGGGCAAAGTATCTGGTGTGCAATGAAGTGGAGGAGGTCCAGAGAAGGTTTAAGGCATTGACAAGGAGATGCACAGAAGAGAAGAGATCCTTGGCTTTATCAGAAATCTTGCCAGTCCCATGTGCCAGTACAATTAGACAGCAAAGAATTAGATGGCTCAGGGAATGGTGCTGGGAGGAAGGGTTCACTTGTATAGGCAGGTGGGGGGACACATGGGAGGAAGAGGACTTATACTGGAAGGACAAGCTACATCTAAGTGAGAGGGGGGCAAGAGTGCTGAGGGGGTCTACAAGGGTATACAGATAAGGTCTTAAGTGGAGGTTAAACTGATAAGGAGTACAAGGCTAGAAAAGGTGAGAGTTTGACAGGAAAAGAAAATGCACTAGCAAGCACTCCCCCATAGGGAGCTGGTATGGAAGGAGATTTGGCAGAGAGGAGAGGGGGTATATGGTGGAAGGGGTTTCTGAAATGCCAGAGCTTGGGGAACAAAAGGTAGACTTGGAGGCCATAATCACTGATGAGGGCCTGGACATTGTATCTGTTATGGAGACCTGGTGGTCTGAACATCAGACATGGGAAGTAGGTTTCCCAGGTACATGCTTTTCAGGAAGGACAGGAGTAGATGGAAAGGGGGTCATTGTATATCAGGGATGACATTAAGGTGACAGAGGGCATGAGGAAATAGGGGTGGCAGAAATCTTGTTAGTCACACTAGAAAGATGGACTGGGCATCAATAAGGCTGGGGTGACTTACAGATCTTTAATGCGGGGGAGGAAGTGGATAGGCAGCTGTTGCAGGCAGTTCAATGGATGGCATTTAAGGGGGAGATTCTGATGGTGGGTGACCTTAACCTCCCAGATGTTGACTGGGACATCCCATCAGCTAGATCAGCCAGGAGCATAGAGATCCTTGAGTCCCTCCAGGGAACTTTCCTCCAACAGCTGGTTTGGAAGCCCACTGGGGGGCAACATACTTGATGTGGTCCTCATCAATGGAGATAGTGTTGAAGGAATTGGGGTGGGTGTCAAGCTAGGTGCAAGTGACCATAATAGGGTGAGCTTCAGGGTTAGGATGGGGAGCGAAGCAAGTCAGACCACCACAGAGGTTCTGGACTTCAAGCGGGAGGATTTTGCCAAAATGAGGAGATATTCAGGAATGAAATGGAGGAAGGAGAAAATAGGGAAGTGCAGGATTATGGAATTCAATCAAGGGGGTTACTAAAAGCCACTGAAATCTGCATAAGGAAGGTGAGGAAGAACAAAAAGAAAGATGTTGCTCGATGGTTCATCAGGGAAGTGAGAAGAGGAGCAACTGGGGAATTGGCATTCAGTCTTATAAGAGAACACAGTGAAAAGAGGACAGGGAGAAATACAGGGAGAATCTGAGGGTGGCAGGGGAGGAAATTAGGAAGGCAAAAGAAGAAATAGAGGAGAGAATTGCTAAGCAGGCCAAAAGGGGAGATGAAACTTTGTTCGGTATGTAGGGGAGAAGAGGAAAGCAAGGCATCGGATAGTAAGGGTGAAGGGGGAGGGGGAGTACAAGTGGAAGGGGACTTCGAGAATGTGGAGGTGCTAAATAGGTACTTCTGCTCTATCTTCACAGTGAAAGAGAAAGGAAGGGGACCGGTGTTAAGGGAGAGGGGAAGGGAGGGCATAAGGGTGGATCCTAGCCTGATCAATGAGGACAGGGTAAGAGAGGAATTAGGTAAGTTAAGGGTGGATGAGACAATGGGCCAGGATGCTTTGCATTGTAGGGTACTCTGAGAGTTAAGATAGGAGTTGATGGCACCACCCAGAAGGTTGTTTAACTTGTCCCTGGATACAGGGTGACTGCTAAAAGACTAGAAGAGGGCGTATGTGGTGCCAATTCACAAGAGTGGCAGCAGGGAGGTGGTGGGTAATTATCATCTGGTCAGCCTCACCTCAGTGGTGGGTTAGGTGATGGAGGTGATATTAAAAGAAAGGGTGGTCAGCTATTTGGTGGAAAGTGGGCTACAGGATGTCCATCAGCATTGCTTCACACAAGGGAGGTAATGCCAGATAAACCTGATAGAGTTTTTCAATTGGGTGACAATGGTAGTAGATCAGGGAAGGGCAATAGACATGGCCTATCTTGACTTTGGGAAGGCCTTTGGCACTGTCCCCACAGAAGGCTGGTAAATAAGCTGGAAAGTTTGGGGGTGGGACAGAAAATAACTAGGTGGGTGGAGAACTGGCTAAAGGAGAGAAGCTAAATAGTGGTGGTAAATGGGGCACATTCCAGGGAGGAAGGGGTGAAGAGTGGGGTCTCCCAGGGGTTGGTGCTGGGGCCCATCCTGTTTAACATCTATATCAGAGACAAAGTGGAGGGGCTGCAGGGGAAGGTCTGCTTATTTGTGGATGATACAAAGATCTGCAATAGGGTGGACACCCGGGGGATGGATGCTATGAGGGAAGATTTAAGATTTCTGGAGGGATGGTCAGAAACCTGGCAGCTGAAATTCAATGCCAAAAAGTGCACAGTAATGCACATGGGGTGAAATAACCTGCAAGCAGATTACACACGGGGGATGTAATTGAGGCAACTGAGCAGGAGAGAGTTCTGGGGATTATAATTTCAGATAACCTTAAACTGGGGACCCAGTGAGCAAGGCGGTGGGCAAAGCTAATAGAATGCTGGCATGAATAGGGAGATGTATAATAAGCAGAAGGAGGGGGTGCTGATACTACTTTACAAATCCATGGTGAGGCCTCACCTGGAGTATGGGGTTCAATTCTGGAGACCTCTACGCAAGGACACAGATGGGATTGAAAGGGTTCAGAAAAGGGTCACCAAGATGGTGCATGGATTGAATGGGAGTCCCTACAAGGACAGGTTGGGAGGCTGGGCTGTACCCACTGGAGACCAGAAGGAAGAGGGTGGACATGAAAAACATTTCAATACATAAAGGGGATTAACAAGGTAGGGAGCTTATTCACAAGGAAAGTATGTGCTAGAGCCTAGATGTCATAGTCTATGATTAGAAGAAGGAAGGTTTAGGGGCAATTTGAGGGGATGGTACTTCACTGAGAGGGTGGTGGAGCCCTGGAATGGTATGCCTGAGGAGGTGGTGAGGGTTGAAATGGTGGATGGATTCAAGAGAGTATGGGACAGACACAAAGGGTTGACCATGGAGCAAAGTGGGGATCTCTGGAGTAGGGGGTCAGTAGGGGAGAGGTAAGGGGCAGACTCAATGGGCCAAAATGTCTTTTTCTGTGAACACATTTCAATGATTCTATGATAAAATGTGTTGCTTGCACAGTCCTGATTTTTCATTCCCTTTAAAGATAGTCCTTAATAGAAAAATAGGTCTTGAACTTCCCGAAAACAAAAGCCATGTTGTTGGATTCTGCCCCAAGAGTAAAAATTTTTTCTTGATTTCAGTGTTTCAACTTTGGCTGGAATACAACTTTAAATGGTTGATGAGGTCAAGTACCTGAGTGTACTTTTGAACACTGCCTTACAGTTGACAGACACACAAAGAATACAGCAAGCCTGTGCAAAAATTGGTAGCTATATTGCATTCAAATGTTCTTAGCAGCTGACACCAGAGTTAAAATTTCACAAGCAACACACTCCCATTGATTGCCTATAGAAAAAACACTCTGTTTTGAAAAGTGGCCTAATTTGCATCCAGTAATTGCCACAGGTCCAATCACTGTACCAATCTCAAATTCCTTGGGTGGTTACAACCAGAATACAGAGGCCAGTTATCTTTAGCTAATTTTGTGTTCAACATCATCACACAAAAAAAACAACACTCCATTCTATCTCTGATAATTTCCCATTTGTTAATAACCTTCCCATTCTGAAGCAAATAACACTAAAAATCCCAAACGTGTGTATGGGTATGGGGCAGAGTTCATTTTAAGTACCGTGACACTTCCTTTTGGAACACCATCCCATCTTCTATCAGATTTTCCTCAATATTTCCAGTCTTTATTGCTAAATTGAAAAATCATCTGCAAAAGCAAAATGTATGTTTATGTTTTATGTAATTATTATTCAATTGTTATACCTTTGCCCACATTTAGTCACTTTCATAGATTTACATTTCTGGATTAAGTCTTGGCTTCTGTATTGTACATTCAGTACCAGGGTCATGCCAAAAAAAGGGTGTCTTGACACCAGTGCTGCAACCCCATTATCAAAACAAACAAATAAATAAATTAAATATTTTACCATTGATGAATTATAAAAATGTAAGACTGGTAGTTTATGAGTGCACCTCCTTAGCACCCTGACCTGTCCATTCAGCCACTCTGCTACCAGGAGTGGCACTGGCTGATGATGGGCCACCTCTTTCTCCTACCTCTCCCAGTGTCTGAACAACTGCTACTGACAGAAATATGTACAATTGTATGCATAGACATGACACTGGGAATGATTACTTATAAATATTGCAACAGTAGTACAAACAGGAAATCAGTTTACACACAAAGTCTTATTTTGTTTAACTAGCTAGCCTGCCAAGGGAAAGCCAGGACGTGCTCATCAAGGAATCATGGCAAATGCAACTTGCATTTTGCATTGATATCACTTTACATTGCCAAAGCTACATAGGTCAGGCATGAGGTGACAATGACAACCACAAGTTTTCTATTGAGTACATAAGTGGCTGACCATGGGGAGGCAGGTGGGCGAAAAACATAAAAAAAACATGCATCAGCAAGGTCTTGCACTTTCAATCTCCACTGTCATCTCTCTATTGATATAGTATTACTCCTCACTATGCTTTGCTGCTTATTTTGTACTTATAATGGCCAACTTCCTCCTCATTCTAATTATAAAGACCTCCCTCTCATTATGGCAGACCTAATTTTTCCTATTGGAATGTCAGGGATTAACTCCCTGTTAAGTGTAAAATGTTCTAGCACATCTGAAAAAGCTCCATATACTGTACAAATAGCTGTCCTGTAAAAAAAAAGCTCTCACACCAAGAAGCCTGTAAATTGAAAAAGGAATGGGTCAGTTTTGAAACACACAGCACTTGCAAGACAACTAAAAGAGGGGTCGCCATCCTCCTGCACAAATCCCTACCATGGTCCCTCCTGACTCCACAAGCTGATGAGGAAGGACAGAAGACTATGGCAACATGTTCTACTTCATATGCCTTATTTTACTTCTTAATGTCTATGCCCCTGATGCAGCTGCCCCAGATTTTTTCCTTGTCCTAAATGAGAATCTTGGGATGCTCAATGACCTGTCCAGCCCCATACTTCTTGGTGGGGACTTTATCACACTATTGAGCACTCCACCTCCAGTCAGGAGTTCCATGACAAGGCAGCGGCTGCTCTGAGAGCTATGATGCAGGAATTTGCATTATCAGACATTTGGCCAACTATGCACCCCCACCACCTGAGACCACAGCTGCTTTTCTGACATCCACCATAATCTCAGCTGGATCTGTCTCTGGCTCATCTCTCCCTAAATTACCAAGTCTGTCATTGATACTCACATAATGCCCTGGTCATCCTCATCCATGCCCCTTAAACTCTGACCCTACTGTGGAGACCACCTCCCCTGAAATCTCCTGACTGGCACCAAGGCCCTAATTGCTCCAGGACCCAGACTCCATCCGATGGGCTCAGAAAGAAATAGCCAATTTCTTAATGCATAATGACAGCGATGCAGTTTATGATACCACACATTGGGACTTGTTAAAAGGACTCCTCAGACTCCACATTACAAGCAATGCAACACATAGAAGGAGGGCCAGGGTCAGAGAAGGATCCACAATGGGTGTTCAACAAACTTTTTGTTGTACGCCCCAACAGTGAAACTGGCAGATCAACCACATTTTGCAGTCGGCTGCCGGTTTCCACTGGTACTAAGTGTTTTCTTTGGGGGGCTTTGCCCCGAACCCCCCATGCAGGGGGCTATGCCCCCTGTACCTTTCCACTTAGGATTATCAACTCTGAGTCAGAACTTATTGGGGGGGTGCAGGACCCCCGACAGACAGTGCTAGGTTCCAGCGGGTTCTCTGCAGTGATGTAGCACTGTAGTTGCTGTAGGGAACTTCGCTGTTGAAAAGTCGCTGTTCAGTGGGATTACCACTAGAGAACAGGACATCTCAGAGTTGGGGGATAAACTTAAAAAAATTAAAAAAGCACCCCAAACCTGACCCTTCCTAAATAATTTTGGTTTGGACCCATTCAACACGCATTACACTAGGAAAGCAGAACTCACCATTCTGCACTTCCAGCATAAATACAGGGAAGAGGGAAGAGTGAGCAAAATCCTAACATATAGGACACATGCCAAGGATATCAATGATATCATGAAGGCTTTTTACATTAAGCTGTATGACTCTTACCCCACCCCTCAAGCTCAATTTACAGCTTTCCTGGATTCAGACCCTCTCCCACAAATCACTTCCCAAAATGTTAGCAGCTTGACACCTACATAACAACCAAAGAAGTCAAAAGAGCTATTATGACCATGAACAAAAACACATCTTCTAGCAATATTGATCAAGCACCAGTTACTATAAGATATATTTTGAAAGGGTCTGCCATATCTAAATAATATCCAAAAGGGGTCTTTAAGTAGGGTTTTGTCAATGGCACATGACAGAAAGAGAAGAATTGAGCATCACTATTTGTCAAGAACAGGACACAGAATTAACATGTATTCCAAGGTATTGGGGGTATTATGACATCTATGACACATGTTAGTTATGGTTGGATTCATTTTATTGAGTCGATGGGGGGTATAATAAATTTGATGGGTAATAATAAATTGAATCTGACCAAGGTTTGATTGTATGAATCCCCATCCTTTTGTATTAATTATTTTTTTTCCATAACAGATAGGGAATTTGCTGATTTATCTTCTCATCTCATTTGTGTTTTAAGGCATTGAGCTCTGACGAGAAACTGGCTAATAGTAGTTTATCTGTAAGAGAAATAGTTCTGACAAGATATGGAAAAGACGTAATTTGTTCAATTTGGTCTAACATAAAATTACCTTGGTTTTGATGATTTCTATGTATTTAGTCTCTGATTTGCAGATAACAGTAAAACTGGGTATTAGTCATCTTTTATATTTAGACTTTCAAACTCAGTTATATGACCTGACTGTATAAATCAGCCAATTTGAAGACCTTTGAATACCATTTGTTAAAAGTAGGATCAGAAATAGAAGGAGAAAGAAGTTAAATAAATTGGGACTTGTGGTGAGCACTGACCCTGACTGGGGACTCTGCCCAAAAGATTATGCCATACCCTTACTACAGTATTGGTACACAAAGAAATACTTTTATTTAGCTTTTTACAGTGTTTTCTGGCATAAAGAATATGTTTAACATTAACATATGGGGTCTGAAATGTTTCAATAACAAAGGAGTGATCGGTGGTGTCACAGTTGAATCATTTATGAACAATGGCAATATTGGTGGCATGATAATAATATTTTAGACAGGGTATGGCTAGTCCACCTTCAGAGGTAGGTAAGTATAATTTTGGCATTTTGAGCTGAGGTCTTTTGCCTTTACAGAGACATTTTTTGATTATGGTGTCTAACCCCTTGAAAAAAATCTTCTTTGATAATGATAGGTACTTTCTGAAACTGGAACAAGTATTTTGGGAGGACATTCATTTTGATGACATTAATTCTACCAATGAGTTTTAATGGGAGATTTTCCTAGCACTGTAGTAATGATTTAGTTTCCTGTACAAGGGGGTATAAATTTAATGATTGTAACTTTTTGATTTCATTATCTATTATAATGCCTAAATATTTGATTTCTGACACAATTTGTATATTTAAATTAAGAGGGGTATAAATGGGCCTGAATGGTTTTTGGTTTCCATAATCTCAGTTTTGGTCTAGTTGACTTTATATCCAACTGCAATGTCACATTGTGAAATAATTTTTATGATAGGTGTAAAAGACTGATTTAAAACTGAGGCATATAATAATGTGTTATCTGCATATAAACTGATGCTGTGCTCTATGTTATTGATTTTGGTACCTAAAAGAAGCTGGGATTTTCTGATGGATAGTTCCAGGGGTTAACTGGAGAGGGCAAAGATGAGTTGTGAAAGTGGACACCCTTGTCTGGAAAACATGGGAGATGTCTTGATTAGTTTTAATTCTGGCCAACAGATTGGAATACAAAATGTCCACCCACTTACAGAAATTGGAGCCAAAGCCAAATCTGTGAAGAACGGTCTTAATACATTGCCATTCAACACAATTGAAAGCTTTCTCTGCATCAAGCAGAAGCAAGGAAAGGTCTGAATTTCTATGATTATCCAGTATGTTAAGTGTTCTCCTAATATTGGATGTTAGAGAGTGGTCTTGAATAAAACCGTTCTTATCTGGATGTACTAGAAGGAAGTATTTTTCCAATCTGGTGGCCAGAATTTTAGCTATCTGCCTTTAAATTTATATTACTCAAATGAAAGGAAAATAACCCTCCTTTTTTACTACGTGGATGAACTCAGTGATATCCATTCACCTTATCGGCGGGTTCATTATCAAACGCTCAAGCAAATGGACAAATTTTGTCACATATGGATGCCCTTTTCAAATACCCTTGGTCCCCTGTATAGTGTTATGAACTCTTTTCAACCTACTCCACATTCCAAAATGTTACCCACAATGTAATCCCCTTCAAAATTTAAAAATAAGTTAAAATATGAAATTTAAAACATTCAACTTAAAAACCTGTTACTCTTCAATATGGTGATTAATATTAATTTTGTTTTTGTTTAAAAGAGTACAAAAAATCCATATATATAAAAGAGCATAACAGCGTAACAATAAATGAAGTTTTCTGATAAGTAAAAAAAAGAGAAACATTTTGTCAATGTACAACATTGTCTGCTTGTCGTACTATAGGTAAGTTTTTGAAATCACACCAGCTTTAAAAAAAGACTACAATGATCATTTTCATTTTACTACTAATGATGCCATAACATTTGGTTTCCCTCCACCTTTCAGTGGAAGTGCTAATTATTAGTCTTATTGTAAAATAATTTATTTGCATTTCCAATGCCAATAACAATTTATTTTGTTTCACTAAAAAAAGATCTCCCAGCAGTGATGATTTCTTGGTAGAGTTCAATCAGTTCCCACAAGAACCCCTTACACCAATAATGCATAGAGTCCTCTGTGACTCCTTACAAACTCAGACCTTTCCCCCATGGCCACAGAAGCAATGATCACTGTTCTTCCAAAAAAAAGGCTAAGACACATCCCTCCCAGCAATTATCATTTGATTTCTCTTATCAATGTAGATGCCAAAATACTGGCCATGGTATTGTCATTCCAGCTTCAGATCACCATCTGTCAGCTGACCCACCCATCTCAAGTTGGCTTCATTAAGAGATATCCCAGTTTGGGTCATCTCCGTACTATAGTTAACCTTACCCATCTAGAAAGATACTTTCAGACCCCTGCAGCTGCCCTAACCATAGCTTTCAAGAAGGTCTTTGATAGCATTGAATGGTCCTATTTGTTTGGTGTTATTCAGTGAATGGGACTATACCGTCATTTCCTCTCTGTGGTGGTCCAAACTCTAGATACCCATCCCATGGCTAACATTCTCACCAATAGCCTCCTCTCCTTGCCTTTTCCAATCCACAGGGGAACACAGCAGGGCTTCCCCTTATCCTCATTACTATTTCTTCTATCTGTAGAGCTCCTGATGATAACCCATAAAAATATTCAGATATCTCTGGGCTCAAAACTGAGAATGTGTAATATGTCTCACTTTCATATGCTGAGGACCTTCTCATTCTGTTACTGGGTGTACCCATGGCCATTCCCCCATTACAACAACTGTTAAATTACTTCTATATGATTTCAGGGATCAGTGCCAGTCTTGCCAAATCTGAGTTTCTTTCCTTTAATGTTAGCTGTTCCCGACAGTGGAAGACATGAATTGGGAGTGGTCCAGTAATGGGATCACCTCTTTGGGTATTAAAATCACCCCATCCATCTCTAAGGTATAACGGGCTAACTTTGAACCTTTTCTCACTAATTTACAGGTCAGTATCTACAGATAAAAAACTGTTTACCTTTCTTTTACATGGACGATAACTGCTTGACGATGATGCTAGCCCCTAAGGTACTCCATCTTCTGGCCCACCTCTTTAGTTGCATCTGGAAGTCTGGCTTGAACAAAACAAGCTAATGGGCAGCTTCATCTGGAAGGGATCTCATCCCTAACTTAGCAGGGCCAATCTGTATGAACACTGGTTAATGGGAGGATGGGGCCTTCTTAATTTTAAATGCTACCACATGGTCTTCCTCTCCTCCTGGGTGAACAAATAGTTCACCCCACATAATGTGCAAGATCCCGTATGGAAGTTAATTGAATCTCAGGGATCTACTACACTCACCTCTGTAGCATACCTCTGTTCCAAACCCTCAAAAGCTACCAAGTCCCACCTAGTTCTCTCTATTTTTCTATCCTACTGGCTTAAGGCCCCCTCCAGTCTTCAGATGGATCCTTGTCCTGTCCTATATACAGTCAAATGGAACAACCCCTCCTTGCTAATAGACCAGATACCCCTTCTTTGGCTTATCTGGGTGAACATAGGAACACACCAAATCCAAGACCTCTGTGTCCTGAACCATTCCACCCTGCAGTCTTTTGATTGATGAAGTTTGTAAGCTGTTCCACATACCCAGGCAAGATGGTTGACATTACTTATAAATGCAGGCTCTTATTCACCCTAAGCTTAAAGAACTTACCAAGAATCCTATCCCATCCCATATACCCCAGGTATCCACATGGCTCAAGTTTCCTAGAGGTAAAGCATGCCTTATTTATAAATCTTTATGAAGCTTTACTACCATTACAACCATCAGAACAAAATTGGCCAAAGAAGTCAGTATAGAACTGTCAGATTCAGACTTGACTACATTTGTATCAGGCTCATGTGGCCTGCAGAGACCTGAAGGTCTAACACACAACTGAAAACTCTACATTTGTGGTATAGAACCCCTCAAGTAATCAAGGAGAAGGAATACATTCACCAAGCACATGCTGGAGATGTTAGTCACATGAAGGCTCTTTATCCCACATCCTGTTGTCATGTCCCCTTGTTAGACACTTTTGGGACCGCATTTCACAATATTGCCATAAGGGTCTCATTGACCACTTTGCATTGGTGGACCTATGGCCTTATTGGTTGAAGTAAGTCTCCAAATACCAAGCTACATCATAATGCTAAATGGACTGTGGTTGCTGTTATAGCAGCAAAATGCTACTTTACATACAGGTTGATGGAGATCAAATCCATTCCTACTTTTAATGAATGGCTACAATTAATGGGCCAGATAACATCTTTTTCTTTTGAATGGCTATCCATCTTGGCAATGCATATGATAGTAGTGTACCAAGACACAAGGGACCTGATTCTCAAAACTCAGTGCAAGCCACATCAAGGTGGCTTGCACTGATCTCCGATAATGCCACAGACCCTGCACCCACTTCTCTATCAGAAGGGGTCCTGGTGGCAAAGACTCACAGCATGTGACATCATTAGCAGTGTGCCAGATAAAGGGTGCACCTGGACAGGTTGCAGCAAGCATGCAGCAATGTGCATAAGCAAATCTGGCCTAGTGCCCCCCCCATCCCTGATCATTGTTTAATAACAAAATATGTGCCTCTTTCCCTGGTAGTCTAGTGGTGGCCCCTTCCTGATCCCAATCATTGTTAAATAAATAACTATTAGCCCCTTTGTTCTGGTAGTCTAGTGGCAACCCTCCCAAAACCCAGATCATTGGTAAAATAAATAATAAAATTACCGTTTTCCCTGGTAGTCTAGTAACTCCACTGATCCTGTGACCCCAAAATTACTGTATCAAATAACATCTGGTGGTCTAGCGTGCCCCCCACCTTCCACCCAGCAGTGCCCTACCACCCCAACCCCCAACCATAAGGGAGCCGGTGTGTGGCATAGCCCACCTCTCATCACCGTGGCCAGCCACCAACTGAGCTCTAAATGAGCGTGTGCTGTATATATATATATATATATATATATATATATATATATATATATAGTACATGCTCAGTAAGCTGTCAATCAGTGAGCATGTACCTATACAGTACACACTTATTCAGAGCTCAGTCGATGGCTGGCCACGTGGTGAAAGGTGGGCTGTGCTAAATCACCAGCTCCACTTATGGGTTGAGGGAGCAGAGTGGTAGGGCACCTCGGTGGGGGCAGTAGACCACCAGGTGTTAATTGATACAGTAATTTTGGGGTCTTCTAGATCGGGGGTGGCACTAGACTATCATGGAAAAGGGTCAGTTTATTAATTATTTACAGAACACAGCAGTACAAAATCCATGACATTCTATCTGACCATTGGCATGTCACCACAGAGGTGCTCCAAAGCTCTATATTAGGTCCCCTGCTATTCAGCCTGTTTATGAATGATCTCCCAAAGATATGTCAGCATAAGATCCTCCTATATGCAGATGATGCTGTGCTTTATACTCATCACTCAGCACCAGAAGCACTAGGAGAAATGATGCAAGCTGATTTTTGTGTTGTGGAAGAATGGTTCCAAAGTTCCAAGCTTCTGCTTGACTACATAAACACAAAAACGATATTGTTCACCTCTCATCAAAACCGCCACAAGTCCTATGCCCTCAAAATATACAACAAGCAGGAGATTCTTGACATAGTCAATAACTTCAAGTACCTTGGGGTCATCCTTGACTACTCTCTCTCATATAACCTACACATAGACCATGCCACCAAGGCTATTAGCACCAGAATAGGCCACCTTTATTGACATAGACACTGCCTAACAGAGGCCCCCCTCTGGCTAAATTTACTCAGCACAGAAATGGTTTCAGAACCAGAACTAGACCCTTTTAAAGCCAAACTGTGAACGCATCTGGTCACTCTCAGCACATGCGATTGTGATTCTAAAATCTAATGCCATTAGCTTGTCACCCAACTGAGCACCTACAGCCTTTCTACCCCATCCTCCCTTGAACTCCCATCCATTTCAAATACAGCTTGCCCCTCACCAATGTCACATCCTCTTCCTGTCATTCATTCACCACCCCATAAACCATATCTAGTAAACCGCTGCTGATTCCACCTTCATATTTCACCCTCCCTTGTCCCCCACACTCATACACTCTGATCCCATCATCACTCCAAGCCTTATCCAATGAAACACTATGGGTGGATTCTTTATTATGCCAACCTGTCACCCTTGTCAACTCCTGGGTAGTTCCCCTCTCACCAGCTTCTATCCCTACCTTAACCTCCTTCACCTAACTTCCCCTATGCTGTCTATTCCCAACCTGTACCTGGAACTCTGCCCTAGAGCAATACCTAGCACCTCTAAACCCCTTGCTCTATGTTTCTTTCATAACAAGTGGCACTTGTATTATGATGTCTTACACTGACTTAATGTACCCATTATTTTGATCAATTAATTTTGCAAACTTTGCATCTATGTTAAGCTTGCTATTGTATCCTGTCTGTATTTGTATTATTGTCTGTGTCAATACAATGTGGAACCTTTGTAAATGAGCTATTATGCTCAAAGGTCTTAATCTGAGAAGTCAATAAATAAATTAAATGATCGAGGTTTGAGGAGGGAGCCCACTAGACTACCAGGTAAAATGTTCAGTTTATTATTTATTTTACCAATGATCAGGGTCCGGGTAGGGGGGCCACTAGACTACCAGGGAAAAGGGTCACTCTATTATTTATTTTACCAATGTTCGGGGTTCAGGGAGGGTGGGCACTAGACTACCAGGGAAAGGGGGCAATGTTTTATTTAATGTTACAATGATCAGGGTTCATAGAGGGAGGCACTAGACTATCAGGGAAAGGAACAATATATTATGTGTTTTAACAATAATCGAGGGTTCAAGAGGGCATGACACGTTACATACCAGTTCACTTCCCCAGTGGTGACATTTTCAATGCCTTAGACCAGCCAGTGCTGATCTAAGGGTACTTAGAAATGTCACCACTCAGGGAGTTTTGTGAATTGAACTCAGGGATTTGGCAGCCTGCATCTGCCAGAAGCTCCTAGTGCCATGCTGCAGCACAGTGTGTGGTGTAAGGGCAGCTCAAGCACTGTTAGGTGCAATGCAGTAGGCACAGCCTGCCTTTGTGAATTGCTCCCAGGGCATTGTTTGGTGCAAGGGGCACTTTACACCAATCATTTGGAAGCAAGCCCCTTGCGCCACCTCAGGAGCTTTGAGAATCAGGCCCATGGTCTCCTTACCTCCAGTATAGCTCCAATATCCCCTTAGGATGAGACCTCCTTTGCCGTGGGTTTCTCTGTTCCACTTGGTAGAATGTGACCCCATGGGCTCAAGGGGGTTAATGAACCAATCTATATAGCAGGGATGTTTATACTCTGTATTTTATCTCAGTTCTGCCTATTGTTTTTGTTTCTGTAATGGACAGCCTGCTTCTATGCAATGCTTTGCTCTCCCCCTTCTCCAATATTATATAAACTAAAATGCACTGGTATCTACATTATGATTCTAAACTGTTGTAACAGCTGCCGTTGTTAATTGAGTTGTTATCAGATTTTGTTTATTTGTATTGTTTTGAAAAGTTGAACAAAAATGTTAAAATTAAAAGAATAAAAGCAAATAGGAGCATTTCAGTTAAATTCATCCACTTGATTCCATGGGAATTGCATGCAATGCTCACAGAATGACTATCTGCAGAATGGATGCATATCAGCAGAACATAGTTCCACTGATGTACTTCAACCCTACCTAATACTCTAACTGCAGAATTGCACCTGACTAATTCAATAATAAATTGATTGATTGCTTTTAGAATTTCACAGAATAAACTAACAATTTCCAGAACCCATTCCTCCAGTGAAATGGCCATTTCACTAGAATTCTGCCAGCTGAATTCAATGTTCCATACAGCTCTAATAATGAGGTCTTCCTTGAGTTGAACGGGAGGAATGTATAATACTGAAAAATCTAACTGCACCATTTATCAGTATATACAGCAGCACCAGACAGAATGCAGTGCATTACCTTGCAGTATTTCTACAAAATGCTGCAGTATGCTGGAGGAACAGTGAAATTCAATGGCAAGTGAACCCTTTTCTCGCAGTATTTTGTGACGTGTCATTTACTGCAAAGTAGTGCATTACATCCTGGCTGACCCACTGCATTGAATGTGCTTTTATAGGTCAGCTTTGACTGCTTAAATGTCATTAATGAGAAGATCAGGTAGACATGATTAGCTGCTATTTTGTCCTTAACCCTTAGGCTGCCAACAGAATTAGAACGTATAGAATTCTGGACTGGTATATCAGTCAGCAAGAGTTAGCACATAATGTGACATACTGTGCACTGATCTACCTGAAAAGTTGGCATGCTGAGTGGATAGGGTGTATAACGCACTAAGGAAGAAATTTGGTGAAGGACGTACAGTAAGATAAAGAGATAGTTTGCTATATAAAATGAGGTATAGGCCAAATTATAGCTCAAGGGACTTCTGTGAGGTAAAGGATCCATACCGTGTGCAGATGAGGATCCCAACATTGATAGAAAAGACTTCAAAGAGTTAGATTTTGGTGCATTACCACAAACATTCAACCCATCTTAAACAGTCAGTGATTCAACACAGGCTCCTGAAGAACACCAGGATATGCCAACAAGAGTACTAGGACTAGAATTTGTATTCTAGGGAGTGCCTTACTGGTGAAGGATTGAAAAGCAGAATGAACAGTAGAGGATATGGAGATAAGAATAGTGGGCCTGGATACTTTAACAATGGCCATCAAAGCTATCTCATAGAACAGGGGGATAATCATGGTTCCAACTCACCAAGCTTAAAGGAGATGATGAAGAACCCACAAACCTAAATGAATACTGAAACTGAGGAACACATTGGGGTATTGAAAGTTCCTTTCTAATGGCAGCTGTCCATCTTGGCCCACCCATGTTATTTTACCATGCCGGCTCCAGTAGCACCCTCTTCAAATGGTGCAAATAGCTCAAGTAATTACCAATCACTCTTCCCTCAGATGTCTTCTCTGTAAATAAAATAGTAATTTTTGTAAGTGTTAAAGAATCTGAGACTGAAAAGAGTGATAAATGTAAATAATGCTTCTGCATCACCTTCCCCACATTTGGTGAACTGAGACAATGTTTCAAATGTTGTTAGATTACCAGGTAAAATATCTCAGCTGTCAGATTTAAAAACAACAATTCTACATGCAAGACACTGATTCAAAAAAGCAAAGCTGACAGGCTTGACCCGAGTACATTAGTAAACATCATTCTCAACATATCTACAAGGCAGAATTATACATTCAGTAAAAGTTAATACACTTCACTAAGAAATACACTATTTACATGTATCTAAACAGTTATAGACAACAACACTGAGCTTCAGGTCATAAAGTGCATTTGCATTGAGCTTTAACATTATGGATATTAGAAGCACGTCTTGTTTCTGGAGATATACAGCTCCAACATTTTACTGCAGTGTGTTTCAAAGATTTTGATTTTGGAAGTTCTACACAGAGCCACCATGAGTATCACAGTATCATTCAATTTTAAGTATTTTTTTTAATTTTGTTTTGGTCAGACAATTTAGACAGGGGACTACTGTTTGTCTGTGTGTATGATTTTTATACAAAACAGGTTTTATAGAGTTTATCTCTTTGCACAAGTGGTAACCAGTTCAATTTTTCATATAAAGTACAGTGAATTCCTACTGCCTGGCTCTTAAAGAGAACCTGCATATCGCAATGTACGTACAGACTCACTTTTCCAGAACTTTTTCAGATATTCCTTCCTGATTTTACCCTTACACTCCACCAAGGAAAGTAAACATCTTTGTGCCAACATTTTTCTAGCACCATCAGCCAGATAGTCCTTTACTGCATACAGTGGAATGAGTTTGTTATGCAACTGCTTAACTCTGTACTCTTAAGTCTATCAAAAATCATATGAGAATTCAAAAGTATGCTGAAGAATTTCAATTCTCTGACCACTTCCTAATAATCCCCTCCACCAGTGGATACTTGAAATGCTTCCTTAGCTTGTTTTGATTTCTGCATTGTGTGGAACAATGTTGCTTTAGTCTTCTTCTTATTTATGAGCCTATTTTTTTGACCAACTTGCCATTCTCTAGTATTCATTTTCCCAGATTTTAAGTTAGTTTTATCTTTATTTGATACATAATGTTCTGCATCATCCACACGGAGGACAATTTTTGCATCATTGCACACCAAAGGAAGTACAGTTATATAATCAATGAGAATAGCAATATCTTAATATGGATCTTTGTTGGATATCATATTCAACCTTTCTTTGTTCAGACAGGACTCCAATTACTTGAATTTGTCTATTTATTTTTTTTTCTTCATTTAGCTTTTTAACCCTCAAATTGCTGACAGCTCTAACATCACCTCCCTCAGACCAGCAAACACCTCCTGGGATTGCCTCTTACACAGGATCCTTCATGGATCCCCGTAACGGGGCTGGAAGGATGGCCAACCTCCACCTCACAGACAATACATCCAAATTGCACTGAGGTGCTCAGGTGATGATGCAAGTCCAGAGAGGTGTGTGGTGTGCTGGCTAACCTTGGATCCTGTCTTCCATTTTCTGCCCTTATCAACCAAGGCAATAAGGGTGGCAAATGAATGTGAAGACATGCATATGACCCACAGCCTGTGGCTCACCCCATGCTGGTGATGCAGATACATCTGCAACTCAGGTATTTGGCACTGCCACCAGACCTCCACCTGGTGGCAGCCAAGAGCTGAGTCAGCAAACCTCCCTGATCCAGCAAAGGAGAGGAGAGCTGACTGGCAAATGTTGAATCCACTCCTGCCCCTCTCCCACACCCAACTGATGACTCAAGCATATTCCCCATCTTGGCTCACTGGCACGATGCAAGATAAGATTCAGCAGTGTCTCAGCCATTAGCACCACTGGACCAGCATTGTTGTCTATTTCTTAAGTAGTCCCTTATTCAACTAACCACAGATTTACCAAACCCAATTTTACTTAGCTTGGTTTTCAGGAAGGAGTGATCCACTAGATTGAATCACTTGGTCAGGTTCACAAACACTGCACCTGTCTATAATCCATTTTCCATATTCTCTTGCAGGTTGTTCATGAACCTGAGAAAGTCAGCTACTGTGCTATAGTCCCTCCTGAAGCCATGCCATGTTTCTGACAATAAATTATAATTTTATAGATATTCTTGCGATCTGCTTGTGTAGTACCCTCTCTTGAATCTTGCCCACCAAGAACAGTAACAATATTGGCCTGTAGTTATTTGCTTAATTTGTCTGACCCTCCCCCATGCACTAGCATAACATACACCATTTTGAAATCTCTAGGACAATCTGTCTGCACAGGGATCAATTACAGATTGTTTGTACAGGCAAAGACAGTTGCAGCCAGTCTCAAAAACTTGGTCTCAGTTAAGTCAAGTCCTGGCCCCTTGTTATGTCCAAGCCCATTGGATGCTAATAAACCTCTTCTCTTTTCATTTGTTTAAAATAAAAGTTTGGTATGGTTGCCTCATGATTGCCCTCATTTGCAAATACCTCATTAAAATCAGGTCAGAAACAATTGTGTTAAGATCATTTTGTTTATCTGTACTCTCTGTTAACTCTTCTTCCCCTTTTGATAGTTCTTTTTTTTATAAATATCAGTTCTTTTCTTTGGTATGGTCAAATTGTTTAAGCCTTTCCAGAAGGCTTTCTTATTTTTAAAATTACACATTTGCTTTTTATTTTATAAAAATGTACTTTAGCCCTCATCAGTCTTTTACTACACAAATCTCTATACAGATCCCATCCCCCATCCCAATTATACTTTTACACTTTTCAAGGCATGTCGTTAGCTTTCATGCCCTTGACTGTATCCCAATTTAACCATTTATTTGTGTCCCTCTTAGTCTTTTCTTTTTCTGTGGGGATCTGAAATGAATATTTTTATATTTTCCTCAGAAGTATTCCACAACCTTCAATAGGTCTATCCAATAGTTGCCAATTAACCTCTCTTAAACCTGCCTTTATATAAATATTTTTCCTCATTAATTAATCTTGTTAAAACTACTCTCTCTTGCCCTGCTGATCTTCTGTTGTTCCACATGTAACATATGGATATGTGGTCACTGATCAAATCAGGTAATGTCCCCACAGCGTAATTATTTTATATGTTGTTAATTAACACCAAGTTGATCAGTGAGTTCACATCTGGTCTATTATTCTTACTAGTATCCTCTTTTATCATCTGGTTCAAGTTCACTTTCTGAAGTACATTTCTAAATTTGTCTACCTTGGGCACTAACCTGTTTTAAGTTCATGTGTCGCAGTATTACCTGCTCCCAGTTTTTGGCTGTATCCACTATTTTTACTAACTCTTCTAGTCCTTGTATCACTGCTCTTGGGAGGGGGTAGACACATAGCCTAAAAGTATTTTTTGGTATTGCCCAAAAGTATTTTAATAACTAAAATGTTTTAATCCCAATGGTAACACCACTGTTTCTAGCTCTATTACATTGATAAACTCCCTTGTATAAATAATAATAATATCCCCTCTGTTTTCCCCATGCAATCTCTTCTAATTGTGTTATACCCTTCTATTGCAATTAAATTTACATCCACTTTGGGTGTTAACCATGTTTCAGTTATTAACATTACAATTTGGATATACTGTAGGTATACATCCATGCTTCCAGTTCATGTTTTTTAAGTAGCAGAATATACTTATTCATATGTGCTATTTTTAGCCCTTTCACCTGAAACCAATTATTTAAATCTTGCCACCCATCAAATGTGTTTCCACATGGGCCAGGATTTTCTTCAACATCCTACAACAGTAATAGACTAATAACTGAATATCCAACAATTTATTTCTGAAAAAATCTAGTCATTATAGAGAAACCCTGGTCTAAACAATTGCTTTTCTTCAGTATTTCCATGCAACTTGTTCCTTGTTTTAAATAAAGCTCCCATCAGTGATTTCAATGTTTTCTACATTTGTGTAAACTCCATTTCATTCTAACCAATTTATCTTCTGTACTGTGTCCAGCCCACTCAGCACACCATGAACCCTTTATTAGCCATGTCAGCTCCCTTTCCCAAACACAGAAATACAATGCAACAGTTTCAACGATCAAGAATTCCCAACAGTAATAGAGAGGAAAAAATGCATGGAATCCTCTCTCCTGAACCTCCTGATGGAGGCTCCTATGCTGCCACCCTAGCAGGGGCCAATCACACTGGCTGCCACTCCATGGTCAGCCACCAGAGTGACTGCATTTTTATAGCTAGGGAGTCCCTTCCCTCACAGATGTCATTGGCCATACCTCCCACCCTCTGGTAGCCCCCACCACACTTACCAGGACAAATGGGTTACTACAGGACTGCAAGTCAGGCTGTCAATGGCTCCGGGCTCAAGCAGTAATTAGCAGGCTGGAAATGGATACAGGGAAACAGTTTTGTTTAAAGCTGGTGCAGGCAGATGGAAACACCACTGGTACAGTACTGAAGCAACTGTGTTTTTATATTTAGGGACCCCCAACCCTCATGGACATCACCAGCCATGCTTGCTGCCCTCTGGTCATGACCCTGCTTACTGTGACAGATGGATCATTACAGGACCGGGAGTCAGGCTGTCACTGGAGCCAGGCTCAACAGTCACTAGTAGGCTAGAAATAAATACAGGAAAACAGTTCTGCTGCAGGCTAGTGTGGCCAGATGGAAACACTCATACTAAATTAGTCTGTGTGTGGGTACCTTGGCATGCAGAAATTCTGACTGTTTATTTTTTATTGTTGTTGTTTTTCTGTGGGTGAATTTAATGCTTCTGAAAAGATTGAGAGCACAGGTACCTGAACTTCTATATAGCCATATGTCTGATACAGCACAAACAATCACAGTGCAAACTACCTTACATTGCTCCACCAATGTGCCTCAACCCTGCCATGGAGGAACCACCATGTAGGTAAGACAGCAGTTTAGAATCCATATCATTCGATCCTTGGCCTGTCATGTGAGACTGCTGACAAGGGTGTAAATTAGTGCCAGCTGTGTTGGTGGTTTTGTGATGCGGACACCAGCTCATTGGGAACTGGACTGAGACAATCATAACTTATTTCACATAAGCCACTGAACAGTCATCAGGTGATCATGGCATTTGACTACTTTTGACCTGTGCTGGATTTGAACCTGTGGCCTAGAGGTGAAAAACTCCTTAACTCACTACAAATCCACTGAGCCATCAAGTTTAAAAATAGAATTTCTAAGTAAAACAAATAATTATGTGCTTAAATTCTACCAGAACTACTTATCCACTGTCTGACTCTTAGACAAGTCAGTTAACATCTCAATGCTTCCATCCTCAAAGCTATATATTTGGGTAAAATTAGGACCTAACTGAAAACAAGAAGTTGCATCTCATTTGGGCTATCTTGTGAGCAAGCTAGATGGTCACCTGAGCAGCAGTGGAATTTTTCTGGTGACTAATACAGTATCCAGGAAAATTGTATCAGAGGGAAGGGGTTCCTGGCTACCAACAGCTGCAAAGACTTTGTCAGTGCTAAAAGCCCCAATGAAGGTGATATGCTGCACATGTGTAGATAGAATGTGTGCATGTCAATTGGAGGGTAGGTGTGTGGTATAGTGTGTTGATGAATATGTTGGTGGGTAGCTTGTGGTTCCATGCGAACATAGGTGTGTTGTTGGGTAGGAGTATGGGTCCATGTCCATGCATGGGTAGTAGTGTCTGCATGCTAAGTGTTGATGAATTGGTAGGGGGAAGGCGTGTATGTGTGCCCATTAGTGGGTAGGTTTGTGTGCATGGGTGGGAGGCTGGAGTTTGTTAACATGCCACCTACTTTCAGATAACTGCAGATAGCAGCTCTCATCATTAAACATGCCTTTCAGCTTGCTACCAACCAATGATCCACAGAAAACCCTGCCGTATCCATCTTAGTCTCTACCAAACTTACTACTCTCAAAAAGAATAGCATCCCTACATCTGCACAACACAGGGCAAAACTCACATCCTGTTCCTAAATCTGCTGAACCCAGCTAGCACTATTTATGAGACAGTAGTGATTTTCAGAAGAGTCACCAAAGCACTACTGGAATAAAACTATTGGCATTCAGACCCGGAGGCCATAACCTAGGATGATTGCATAATGGGGCAGATGCAGAGCTACTGCTGTTTTGAGTTTAGTCGGGATGTGCATTAAGGCCTGGGTTGGGTGGGTGATGGGACTGATATTGCTGCTGAAGGGTTTATTTACTGGAAGGCATGAATGTTTAATGATACAGTCCTGTGGGTGGTTTGTTTTGGGCCCATGGGCCAAGTGTGCAGTCCTAGCAGCATACCTCTTGACCTGCTACCATCAAAATGTAAGACACTACCCTTGAGATTGCACAACAATCAAAGTCAGCTGACTACAGTTAACTTTTGCTATATATACTATATGCACAATGTTGGATTGTAATTAGAATTCATATCTCAAGAAGTGAAAAAGAATAATTTTCAGTGTTACCTAAAATGAGCTAGGAAGTTAAATTACAGCTCAAGTAAATCTGCATTTTGTAAATGAATTGCAATATTGCCTAGTGATTCATGATCAATAGCAATGGTTAAGTGATGTGATCTGAGACTTCACAGCTTGAAATTAAGCAAACTAGAGGCATTGAGATAAGCAACTTGAATGGAAATGTTCAAGGTAAAATTAAAGTGCCATTTCATTCTCAGTCAAGAGTGACAGCATGATTCAAATTAACTGCCTGGAGTAAATAGGCTTACACAGTCAAAATGTGACACACACACATGCATTCAAACACAAGAATGCAGACACACATACAGACAGTCACAAAAGAGGAAAATGAGCACAAACAACCTCATCTTTTTCAGCTTTGTTATATGGCATGGAGGGATCAGTGATGATCTGTTCAGAGCTGGTGCTACTTTTTAAAATCAGGATATTAAAACAAATTGACATGAATGTAAATGTGTGTTGTGTCTACATTTTCCAGATTTGTCCAAGCAGACTGGCTGCAAATTTTAAAAGATTCATCTCTGTGACAAAACGTGATAATTTGTGGTAAAAAAAAAATACATACAGTACATGCACTGTGCATCACTTTTTTTTGCTGGAATCACAGTTTTTTTTCACAAACTTTTGATGCTATTATACTACTTATAGATGGTCTCACAGTTCAGATTGTTTTACTATTTGAAAATAGTGGTGGCCAGATCTGGGATGACTGGTTTCTCCAACCAAACATCATCACTATGTCAGCAGTCTGTGTTTAAAGTAACTCTGTTATCCTTGTTATTTACAATTCAGACTCCACAGATCACCACTCATGCAAAAAGTGTAAATGAGCACAGAAAATTTTCAAAATTATATGAGTTCCAGTTTGGATTTGAAGACTTGTAGGGTGTTGACTAGCTGGCACAGCAAGTAGTGTTTTCATTTGGTTTGTTTGTTTATGAGATTCTTTGACTCATTTAATCCATAATGTGTGTAGTTACTAGATGAGTGAATAATGAGTTTATGATGCATGTGGTTGAAGAAATATTCCTTTATGACCTTAGGACATGTCCTGTCCTTTTATGATGGATATGTAAATTATATTTAGAAAACGGGCAGTAATTTCCCATCCTCTGATTAGCTGAAACCCTTCTCTAGTCATGCATTTATGTAGCAACAAAGACGGGAAATAGCAAGATCCTTTTTCAGCTGCCTGCTTACTTGGGCATATTATTGTGCCACCACTGAATTTTGAACCTAGCTAGCTGCCATGTTTTTTCTCACCTACTAAGATAGAGAGATACTGAGTGATAACAGTCACTACTACTGCCATCATGACTTCAAACAACTACACAAAATAACTGCTAAAATCCATAATCTGTTACCCTTCCATACTGTAGATACCAGATCAAAGTGGAGAATAGATTATGCATTTTTTCAGTTGAACAGTGCATAACTGAAGCTGTGAGAGTGAAATCCATGCCACCTATAGTGCGACATTCAAATCACATTCCCCAGGCATGGCAAACAAAATATTTTGCTTCATATGGAATCTTTGTTTAAATTTAAATAGTAACCTGCAATGGGTGCAGCTTCAATCCTGATCATTGGTTCGAATGCTTGCAGTGGTAATTTAACACTACCATCTCTAGTTCTTCCTCAATCATTGTATCAGCTTGTTTCCATAGAGGGAAGTTTTTATGCATAGACAAAATAGGCTGCAGCTTAGGTGCACCAACTGTTTAGGGGTGCCTGGAATTAGAGACATTAATTAAGATATATATATATATATATATATATATATATATATATATATATATATATATATATATATTGTCTGCTGCTGTTTGTTCATTGTTTCTACTGCTGGAATGGCACTGCCTGAGTCTGCTGAGCATGTTAAACTAACTTAATGAGTAACAATAATTAAGTGGTGGTGGTGGAGTGGAGTCAGCTTCTGGCAAAAAACAGCAGCCCATCCATCCTGCTGTGCCCCCTGCCATCAGATCATTTGACATTCTGTTCCTGTCCCTCTCTTCTCCCTTCCCCCTGTCTCTGCAGAAAAAATACTTGCTCAGAGTCACCTCTCCTATCCCCCCACAGTGATGAATGTCCCTACCTCCCGGTCGCATTCCATTATTAATTGATATGACATGGTGATGCTGAATCTGGCATCCTCCCCAATCAGCAATGGATTTGGAGTTCAACATCCACTAGTTCCAAATTGGTTTGAGTGGACAGGGAATGCAGGGCAGGGTGTGCTCAGTATAAGAAGGCTGTATTTCAGGCAGGCAGCTTTTCAGTCTTTTGGTTGGGATGGCGACTCAGTGGATTTCAGTTCAGATGGGCTGCAGGTGGCTGGCAGCACATCAGCACTGTTAGGACTACTCAGAAAAACATAACAGTTGTCTCTTCTCTTGGCACCATGTTGACTGACCACAGTGTTTCTGCTTTTTGGGAGCACTGAGCAGCAGCAGAAGGCAGAGCAAAGAAGTTTGTTTTGGGTTTCCCTGAGATAAGCGAAAAAAATCTCTCTATTCAAATTGAAATTTTGACCCACTAAGTAACTCCTACTCCCCACATGAATCTTGCCCTGAATAAAGTTTAAAAAAAACAACCATGTAAATTATATTGATGATCATCAAGTGTGTGTGTGTGTGTGCATGTGTGTGGTAAAATATTTATTCTCAGCATTCGTCATCCTGTTGTGTCTGTGACAAGCACAAACATCAGGTTCTTGTATGGTGATGCTGGACAAAGAATCAACAAGTAGAATGTAATAAATTGAGTTTATTACACATACTCACAGCATTATGAGTGCAGCACAGCAGTCACAAGGTTGCAGAGCAAGTTTTCCCCCAGTCTTCAGGCATAGTCTCTCTCTCTCTCTCTCTGTCCGAGACACTGGCTATGCAAGCAGTTATAAACTATAGATAACAGCCACATTCTAGATACAGTAAACAGGCCCTGTTGGCCAGAAAGTATAAATAAGGAGTCTCCCTTGGGTATAATCTTACATAGGAAAACTGTAGACTTAGCAAGAAAATTAGAACAAAGAAAAGGCATTGTCAGTTATAAACTAAAGACAAAAGGAAATGCAGCTTATACAGAAATACATGTGGAGTGATACTGGTAAAAGGATATGATTATGACAGTAGGCCCAAAGCACATACATATGAATACATGATTACAACAGACTACCAGTGAATGCATACATAATAGCCATGATTCTAAACACATAGCTCATATAAGCAAATGCATAACAGTAAAACATAAGCACAGCAGGTATAATGAAACTATTATCAAAATGAATATACATGATATAATAGAAAATATGTAAATAACACTGTAAAATGAGTGTATGTGATACAGGGTAAACAACAGCAAGCATAATCCCTAGTATTCATGGTTGTACAGTGGGTACCTATTACTATATGTTAGTACAATGCAGCGATATCACAGTAATGATAAAATATATATCATCGATGTATGCATGAGGGTGCAAGGGGTGTGGAACCTGGGCATAACATTTCCTCCTTCTTGCCTTTGAAAATGCAACACAGCCATAGGAAGTGGCTGGAATCATTTACAAGCCTGAGGCACAAGCCTTGTAAAGGAATTTATGTTGCTCACAAGTTGCATGAGAGTACACCACAGACAGCAAAGAGTTAGTATAAGAAAAATGATAAAAATGAAACAGTGGTTACATGTGTGATGGATAATCACAGATCAAACTTTAAATTCAGACAAAAATTCATTTAGTTTGTATAAAGCAAACATATAGTCATGGTCACTGTCAAAAATGGGCCTGTTCAGGAGTTGAGAAAGGGGTGGTCACAGATGGAACACAAATGGTGAGTTTGTAAAGCACAGGGCAGAATCTAGGGTTGTCAACATCACAATTGATGTGCATATTTAAAAGCAGTATTGAATACATTGAGCAACATAAAATAACATGACACAAGAAAGTCAATTGATGATAAAGATGATACTTTGAGAGTGGGTAAGGCATGTGATGGTGGCATCGACACTGTTGTTGATTGAAGAATCTATGGATAATGTCTCTTGACCTATAGGTCATTATAAAATGGAACGTTCATATGAGTAACATTCCATAAAGATCATATAGGTTATATGAGTAACCACAAATTGGTGTAATTATAGGTGAAATGTCATTTGCAAAAAGGCGATAACCCCACAAGGCACATGGGGCTATGCAGACATTGAGTTAAAGCTGATACACCAGCATAGTAAGAAAAGTCAATGTTCAGGTTGCTGGCTGCTGGATTTGCAAAGGCTTTGGCAAGGGGTGCATTAGAGTGTTCATTGAGTCCTTCAATGGAATAGCCACTCACTGGTGTAGTTTTTTTGTTTGCAAAATGATCACACCCCTCCACAAGTATTGACAGTCCATAAAAGAACAATCAATTTCTATGTGGAGCCAGCCAGGCTTGGAAATATCAGTTGTGAAGAAAAAATGAATGAGTTGCTTGAAGATCTTACACAAGCCATTTTTCTGAAACCTGTAAACTTGTACAATGCTGTTATAAACACAGTTTGTGAAACACACATAACCATGTTGAATGGGAAAAATGACAAGGCTATTAGCAATGTCTTTGATTAAGGTGTGGTGTGACATAGCCTAAATTTCAGGCAATTGTGGAATGAGTAGAGGAAAAATAGAAGTGTCGGCCATACACACGGACGTGCAGGCCGAGGTCTAATAATACCATTTGTCCATCTTTGAATCCATGACAATGTCAGGGTTACACCCTGCTTTTGGGTCAGAGAAGAGGCTGTGACAGTGATTAGCATAATGCCCTTGTCTATGTGTTGCTGACAGGCCTAACTGAGGCTTGTGTTATAAAATTGTGTAATATTATACCAATAACAAATTTCAAACATTTAGCTTATGGCAGTATGCCAGTTACACCATGTAATATCTTGGTAAATATATTGTTGTCCAATACCAACTGGTGATAATGCCTATTGCACCTGTGACAATTGAAAGGCATCCCATATGGGTCAACATTCTTTGTATTGCATAGTGAAATACTCCAAAGTATTGGGTAGGACAGGGTATTTTTAAGGGCCTGCTGTGGAACCTTGAAATATAGGTTCTTGAGCAGAATCTAAATTCTGCCATATTATAGTTGTTAAGATTTAAAAATCACAAGACGTGCATGGAGTACACTTATTTACCAGTATACCTGGAAGTGGTGAGACAATCAGACCACTTTTATCTGGGTTCCTGCTTGGAACATAGGTCAGGGTTTCCGTTTGTTGAAGAAACATTGTTGGGGAAGCAATGCTGGCCCTTCTTCCTGGGTTTGGTTATGGCACATAACCTAATGTAACCCCCATGTTAGCTGGGGTTACTAGATATCAAGTAAGACCTAGTGGTAGACAGGGAAGACAGCTTGTGAAACTGCAGTTAAACGGATTTCACACTGTCTCACTCTGTTCTCAGTCTCAGCTGAGACTAAGGGATGACATCATTTTAGGACTGTCACAGCTGCATAAGCCACACTGGAATGTTGCAGTTGGAGGTTAGAGTAGAACATTGGGGATATTGAAGGGAGTCTGTAGAGCTCAGAAAAGTGTGTGCAGGCTGAAAGAGGTGCTCTGCTGAGTGCAGGCCCTCAGAGCTCTAAGCTCTGTCAAAGAGCTACCTTTTGTTGTATAGGTGTGTGTTCTCACCTGAAGACGAACACAAGAAGAGCACATTTGAAGTGGTGGAGACCGCTTTCAGTGGTTCAGGGCCCCATCCCTGTGGGGATGGGAGGAAGGAATCAGCCTGCTTCCAGGGGCAACCCCCCTGGTCCAGCTAGGGAAAAGAAGCTGCCTGGTTTAAGTTCGTGCTGAGTCACCAGAAGCTCTGGAAGAGAGTTCTTTGTGGAGAAAATGCCTGTGCGGCACCTGCAACCAAAGGGTGAGTTTGCTCTGCTAAAGGGCCATGTGTTTTCACCTGCATCAAGATGAAACTAAAGGGAGTTTTACTGTGGGGTCAGGAAAAGACAGTCAAGTACAGATTGGAAGATGTGGGGATTGGACTGCTTAACTCTGTGGGGGGGATCTAGAGTAATGGACAAAGCCACTTATTAAGTATGTTCAAGTTCAGCACAAATGGGGTGTAAAGACAGTAGATTGAATGTGAAATACATCTGAAAAGAATCTACACAGCAAAGTGTTTTAAAGGATGAGGTGTTACAGTCCAGAGAAATGGCCAGGTATGAATTATGGGAGTGAAAGGTGGGAGACCCCTCATCAGCAGTAACCAAATTCACCTCTATGGATTTGCTCTGGGACACCTGTTGCTTTCTCTCAGGTACTTGACCAGTGCCTGAGGAGAGTACCCAGATGTAGGACTGATGAGGAAATTTCTCTGATGGAGCAGAAGTGCTCAGAGGTGGTTTAGGGAGCTGCCAGTAAATGTTTCCATGCTGTATGGAAAGTGTCCAAGTGGCTGGCAAGGGAGCCAAGCCAGGGAAAACCCAGAGCAGCGTACAAGTTTGGGCTGTGTGCCCAGTGTGTTTCAGAGTCTGAGGGCTAAAGTGATGAGGATGTGTTCTGGTTTCCTTAAATCTGCATTACCAGAAGTGTAGCCCTGTGGGGGTTCATCTATGCTTTGTTTATTCTGTTGGATGTGAATAAAAGCCACACTTTAGAATCCCACTTCTGGTATTGGACATTACAGTTATTGCTTCCTTTGTCTGGAGTTACTTGGGTGCCCCTGTGCAGAGTAGCCAAACCTAGCCAATGTGTCGAGTGACATATTCCTCCCCCGAATCCAGCCCACCTAGTAGAGCTGTCAGATAGAAACGGCATAGCTGGGTGGGGGTTACAAAAATGGAAAAACTAATGAGGATTAGGGTTTGGAATTTAGGAAGGAATGTAAGAAAGGTCGTTCAGACAGTGGCTAGCATTTTGGTTATCTGGCAGTGGGTAGCCCAGAAAGCTGCAGCAATGTTAACTAATGTGCCACTGTGTGCTGTTATCCATGTGCTGCTTTTAAAATGCCAACTGTTTACCAAGGAGCAGTAAAGCCTGAGAGTGTACAGCCTTGTCCAGCATCAAATTACAGCATTTGCCAGCTTTTAAAAGTGTTTGTGACAAAGAAAAGGGTGGAAAATTGTGGGTAGCAAAAGAAAAATTGTGCCCTAGATGTTGGAAATGCTTTCTGTGTGAACTGAGAGTCTTGTTGTGCTTAATGGCCATGAAAATGGTTGAAATGGGCTCCGCCTGGAGTCAGTTGAAAAAAGTGTGGTTTTGCAGTTTAAATTTGCCTGTTCAACGATCACTGTGAGGAGAAGAGCACGAGAGGAAAAGAGGCTCATTGGCATGGTGTCAAGTGATTGGTGAAACTTCAATCAGTCCCGCCCCCAAGCCAGCTCTAGAGCGACTGCACAGCATTCGAGAGGGAGAGTGAGTGGAGTGTGTGAACTGGCTTACCAGGAGGAGCATCACGGTGACTGAAAGCACTGTAAAAAGTTTAAAAATTGACTTTTTTGTTTAGATTCGGGCTCAACCCATATCTTGATTGACTGGATTGTGAGTGTGGTGTTCAGAGGGATGATCAGCAGGACTGCCAACCTGCTTCTTTCCAGAGGCCTCCAAGACTGGCTGCAGGCCGTTTTCCATCACAGCAAACAGCTACTGATAACAGTGAGTACTACCAGAAATAATTGCTCAAACTAAGTGATTTTGCCAAAAGCCAGCTGAATCTGTGTGTAGCAGCGTAATCACTGCAAAGAAGTACTGTGTTAAGTTTTACCAGCAAAGCAAGAATTCTAAGCAATGACTGAGCATAATTATAGGTTCAGCATCAGTATAATTTTCAAAGCCATGAGAAAGACTGTGAGTTGTATCAGATATGCAGCAAGAAATACAGGCAATCCTGTGCTATGAAATACTGAGGCTTTAAGGGACTGTAAGCTAGAGCAATGTCTTCAGCAAGTAAAAAGTCTGTGGTAAATCATATAAATGTGCTAGGAAAAGAACAGTGCAAGTTTGTGCAGTTTGAGCAAAGTTATCAGTAGAGTGTGTAAATCAGATGCGCAGTGGTTTGACCCAATTACAGAATGTTGATGCGTAGGAGTGCTGCCGCCGCCATTACAGAGTGGGGTAGTAATGTAAACACAGCAGCAGAGGAGCCATTTTGAAAGAGAAAGAAAGTTTTCAGTGATGTGGGACTTGAAATAACAGTAAGCATTGTTTGTTTTCTCTGCAGTTATAGCTTCTGGACCAGCCCACTACCGGATCATGCCTGGGCTGTGAAAGCAGTAGAAGTTAACAAGTTAAGGGACATTGAGAGATGTTACTACGGGGGATGACTGCCTCCTCATGTGGTGATTCCTGGATATCCAGTGAAAGTATGTTTGATGTGCTTAAATGCTGGAAGGGAAGTCTTCATGGTACCTCATTGGTCTGGGTGCCTAGAGAAATATGGTTTGTTTAAAGCGCCCAAGATTTGTTTGGCTCCAACATGGACAAAAGTTCAAGAATCTGCAGTTGGCAGCACACAGCACCAGATGGAGCCTGTTGGAGAAGGCCCCTCGGAGTGTGGCACAAAGCAAGAGGGTGCAGAATTACAGACAGAACAATCTGCTGATGTTTCAGAGTCTGAGTCACAGAGAGACATTTCAGGAAGAGCATCAGTAGACCCTTGGAGAGAGGGGCCTAGCCCAAGTCTCATAGGTGAAGATGAGATGAGGGAGGCCTTTGAATGGGAGGTTTCGACCTCTGTGCCCAGTGAAGAGTGGACAGTCTCAGCAGTGAGGATGACTGCTCACTTCTGGGCACAGATTCTCAATGAAGAAGAAGAAGAAGGGGAACCTATGTGGCCTTGGGAGAAAGGAACTAGTACACAGCCTCATGCTCTTGCCTCAGAGGAATGCATGGAAGGGATTGGTGATTCCACTGCCCTGGCTATGCAAGAAGAAGCCAGGGATCCATTTTTTGTGTCGTTAAGAATGTGTAGCTGGCAGAACCAGGACTGGCCACCCCAAGCCAGGCCAGAGGTCCTCAGGTTGGCTAAAGCTTAAAGAGGAAAGACTGGTTCGTAGGAAAGTGAATGAAATCTATGAGATGTCCTTTCCTACCTTTCCTCAGAGAGTCTGGGAGGAGATTGAAAAAGCAGGAAATCCTGGATTTGGAAAGAAGAAATGAAATGTGCATCCTGGTGCAAACAAGCATGTCAAGAACAGAATGTTTCATGAAAAATACAGCCAGTGGAAAAGAAGCATACACTGTTTATGGACACTGTTCGAATTGTGGATGGAGAGGGACGTGAAACTTACACAGTGTGAATTATGAGTGCCCAGATGGGGTAATAATTCAAGTACTTGACCCATTGTGCTATTGGCCAGCAATGCAAAGACGCCTCTGCGAATGTGCCCATGTCACTAAATGGAAAGAGAGCAGTGGTAGCTAGTGCTGCCACTCCAGCCGTTGCTGTACCTATGTTGTTCAGCCAGTCTGGACGTCCAGGAACAGGGTGCCTTACATTCATTAGTTCTACAGTGTACTGGCTTTCCAGAATCCATTGACAGGCCCACCAGATGACTTCAGATCCAGAGATGACCAGCCCAGCTGTATTCTGATTCATCTCCTGGGTATTGGATGACTTCAGACCAGCTGTTTTCCTTTTTGTTCCTGCTCCATGGTTCCATCTCCAGAGAAGACATCAGCACAGCAGTTTCCAGATGTGCCCTCCTGTTGTTTCCTGGAAGATGTCCACCCAGCTGTATTGGAAGAATGCTGCCGGGGAGATTCTTACGCTGAGGGCCAGGTGTGCTGCCATTTTTGTTCTACAAGGGACTGGTAAGTCCAGACTTTTCTATTCTTATGACATTGCAGCACACACCCTACACTAGCAGACTCCAGATGTTTGAACCCTCCTCAAAGACTCTCCCCTTTGGGACTTTGGCCTGCTAGAACTGTGCTTCACCAGGCTCTGGCCCAGGAGACACTCTTTAATGGACTTACCTGTGGGAACTGTGGTCACTAGATGGGACTTTTAGGGCTCTCCATCCCCCAAATATGGTGTATTGTAAAAAATGTCATTGTTTTCTACTGTTTTCTAATGTTTATACTGTTTTTCTACTTTTCTAAAAAAATCTTTTTGGGATTCTCCAGTATTTTGATGGTAGGGGTTTAGACAGGCTGTGTATGCAGATTAGGAGTGTGTGTTGTCTTTCTTTTTCTTGCAGGTGTTCCTGAAGAAGATAGAAGAGAAGACAAGAAGAGGAGGAGGGACTCATCGGAGTTCCTTGGTAGTACTTTAGAGTGTAGTGTTTAAAGTACTGTTGTTGTTGTTGTTACTGTGTGTAACTTTTTCTTCCACAGGTATGGTTGTGGGGGAGTGTGGGAGTAATGCATAGTGTATGGTATTAGTTCCTAGTGTGTGGTTGCATGGTGTCCAGGGTTGGGGTGGTCCCCTGTTTGTTTTGTTTTGGAAATTCTAAGTTAGAGGCAGACAGATTTTCCCTAGAGGGCTAGGGGGGATAGACAGGCTGTGGCCCTGACCTGCAGTAGGGGTTGCAATACTGAACTATTAGGGCTATGCTCTGGACAATTCTACCAAAGCCACTAGGTACTCATAGTCAGTGGGTAGAGTAGAGGCTGATATGTCAGTCAAAGGCCTCTAGGCCCTTAGTGTTGTCTGCCTGTGCCTAGCACATGGTAGGAAGGGGGCATGATCAACCCTCTCCGTAGGTAACACAGAGGGTAGGATGGCCTAAACTGGGTGACTAATGACTGTAGACAGTCATTTCCCTGGCCCAGGGTGAGTGTAACCCCCTTGTTATCCGAGGTTACTAGAATCCCAGTAAGACCTAGTGGTAGGCAGGGAAGGCAGCTTGTGAAACTGCAGTTAAATGGATTTCACACTGTCTCACTCTGTTCTCAGTCTCAGCTGAGACTGAGGGATGACATCATTTTAGAAGTGTCACAGCTTCATAAGCCACACTGGAATGTTGCAGTTGGAGGTTAGAGTAAAACATTGGGAATTTTGAAGGGACTCTGTAGAGTTCATCAGAGTGTGTGCAGGCTGAAAAAGGTGCTCTGCTGTGTGCAGGCCTCAGAGTTCTAAGCTCTGTCAAAGAGCTACCTTTGTTGTATAAGTGTGTGTTCTCACCTGAAGAGGAACACAAGAAGAGCACATTTGAAGCGGTGGAGACCACTTTCAGTGGTTCAGGGCCCTATCCCTGTGGGAATGGGGGGAAGGAATCAGCCTGCTTCCAGGGGCAACCCCCCTGGTCCTGCAAGAAAAAAGAAGCTACCTGGTTTAAGTTCGTGCTGAGGTACCAGAAGCTCTGGAAGAGAGTTCTTTGTGGAGAAAACACCTGTGGGGCACATGCAACCAAAGGGTGAGTTTGCTCTGCTAAAGGGCCATGTGTTTTCACCTGCATCAAGATGAAACTAAAGGGAGTGTTACTGCAGGTCAGGTAAAGACAGTCAAGTACAGTTTGGAAGATGTGGGAAATGGACTGCTTAACTCTGTGGGGGGGTCTAGAGTAATGGACAAAGCCACTTATTAAATACTTTCAAGTTCAGCACAAATGGGCTGTAAAGACAGTAGAGTGAATGTGAAAATACATTTAAAAAGAATCTACACAGCAAAGTGTTTTAAAGGATGAGGTGTTACAGTCCAGAGAAATGGCCAGGTATGAATTATGGGAGTGAGAGATGGGAGACCCCCCCATCAGTAGTAACCAAATTCATCTCTATGGATTTGCTCTGGGACACATGTTGCTTTCTCTCAGGTACTTGGCCAGTGCCTGAGGAAAGTACCCAGATGTGGGATTGATGAGGAAGATTCCCTGATGGAGCAGAAGTGCTCAGAGGTGGTTTAGGGAGCTGCCAGTAAATGTTTCCATGCTATATGGAAAGTGTCCAAGTGGCTGGCAAGGGAGCCATGCCAGGGAAAACCCAGAGCAGCGTACAAGTTCGGGCTGTGTGCCCAGTGTGTTTCAGAGTCTGAGGGCTAAAGTGATGAGGATGTGTTCTGGTCTCCTTAAATCTGCATTACCAGGAGTGTAGCCCTGTGGGGGTCCATCTATGCTTCGTTTATTCTGTTGGATGTGAATAAAAGCCACAGTTTAGAATCCCACTTCTGATATTGGACATTACAGTTATTGCTTCCTTTGTCTGGAGTTACTTGGGTGCCCCTGTGCAGAGTAGCCAAACCTAGCCAATATGCCGAGTGACATATTCCTCCCCGAACCCAGCCCACCTGGTAGAGCTGTCAGATAGAAACAGCATACCTGGGTGGGGGTTACACTAAGGAAAATAATTAATTATGGGTAGAGGACATGGTGAAGCCTCTTTGGTTCAGGTCATTGTTAGATGGCTTAGAACAGTAGGTTGTGAAAACAACTAATTGTTTTCATAAAATGGTAGTGTATCTCCCCAAGGATGATTGAACAGATATAGCCCTAAATGGGCTTAAGGCACTAAAACATTTATAGATGTGGAGCAGTGTTCTGAGTACACACTTGATAAAGTGAAGCATGATGTTTATCAAAACATAATCGCATAAAACATAAACATATTTGCAGTGGAACAATATTAGTATTGAACATAATGCAGAAAATGCATTTTAAACAACAGAACAAATGTAACCCAAAAGCTTGTTTCAGAGTCTAGGAATGATAATTATAATTAATTAGTTGTACAGCTGGGCTTGGCTACAGCTGTGGTTATTTAGATTGTTGTTGTAGAAAGGTAAATTTCTTGGAATATTGTGAATCCACTTGTGTAGTGGAATAAGTTGCAGAGGGTGGGGTACAGTTCAGGTCCGTGGTTACTATTTTGGTTTGTAAAATTTCAAATCCTTTGTTTTGGTTGACAGAACTATTTGAGTAACCCACCACTCTGCTTTGTTAACTTGAAAAGAAGGCCTGACAGTTACATTGTTGACCAGACATAGCACTTATAATTTGCAAAGTGTTTCCTGGATATGCCATACTTTGGAACTTTGAAAGTATGGAGACTTATTTGAGTCCATTACCCTCACGACCAATGGAAAAATCATTTTTGCATTCTCCTAGACAGGACTGGAAAGCTGAAATGGCAAAAATTAAAATGCAAGAGTACACAGCCCACCCCACAGCTCGGTTGATTACTTGTGAAGGGGTGGAGCTCTTGCACCAGGTTGTTTCTGGTTGGCATAAAGACATTTTGTAAGTTTTGTATGGTTTAGTTATTTGCACTAGAAAGGCAGAGGGGTTGAGATGGGTTATAATGCTAGCATACAGTGGGTCTTTTCCAAACTTATAAACAACAAATGGGTCATTAGCAAACACACAATATTCTTTTTTGCTTGCACCTTTGGAGGTACATTGGTTATACCTCCATCATTTCTGGATTTCCTAGCTGTGGCTCAGTCAGGTCCAGATGGACTTTTGCTTGTTTGCAACCACTGTTGGTGTTGCACTGGAAGGAGGCATGGCTTATTACCCCCCCCCCAGCTCCTTCTTTGGTGAAAGAGGCAGCTTGAATATTGTAGTAATGGAAGGGTTATGCTATAGGTGACCACTGCTGGAGCAGAGGCCAGACAATAAAGTAGTAAATTCTTTTAAATTTCCCTGTTAGAGCATTGCATAGATGTTTGATAACACTGCATTTGCAACAGTGGTGTGGATATGTATTCACAAATATTTTGGCAATCCTCTTTGCTAATCAGTCATCACCTTAAAGGTGCAAGCTGAATAAATACTGATGAGATTATTCTAATTTTCATAGAAATAAGGACAATACAGTATCCCACTATTTATCAAACTGTAATAACAAATGGCTAAAACATTTCGATACATTACCAGAGGTTGTTTGTGAGGAATTCTCCTTTTCCAGAAAAAGAGAAAAATAAACAAGATACCACAAAGGAACATCTTTTCAGATGGTTCTCTCTGTGAGAGGTTAGCATTGATTTTAAAAATGCAGCAGTACATTAGCTTTATACAGATGTATGCCCTCAGCTACCCCTGGAGAGTTGGGGTAAGTGTTTTCTTGTGACTACAAGCCACAACCCAATGGATTCCTGAAAATAAAATAAGATTAGACTTCCCATCAGAGAACTAGACATCCTTAGATTCTCTGTATTTAACATTAGAACATGTTATTTGAGCTCATAAAAGACCTGGATTAATGTCAATTTTTGTATTTTATTGCATAATGTATATACGTATATTTTTAGAATGCATTCATCTTTAATATAAAAGGTGGTAACATTCAGGCCTGTAACAAAAGTTATGATAATTAAACACAGTTGGTTAAACTCTCCTAAAACAGCTGTAATATTCTGTAGCAATACACTGTATAACAAGCTTTGTTAAAATAAACGGCTCATTTAAATCCAGGGCTGATTACACCCCCCCACCGATCACCTTGCATGACATGGAGATCACATGATACAGTACATGGACAGAGACGTCATGCTAAAAATGAACCTACATGAAGAAAGGCATACATAGGAATGGATGGAGTTAGAGAAAACAAAGGTTTGGCTGCAAGCCCAGAAGAAAATGGCTGTCCTCAGTTCTCGGACAGAAGACGAGCACTGAAAAAAAAACAGTAAACTTTTGTGAATCACAGATGGTGTGTGCCCCTATCAAAACTTGTATTTAAGTTATAAATGGTTATTTAATTAGGGAAACACATCAATTTGGAGCTGGGAAACAGGTATACAAGGAGGTCAAGTGACATGCCAAAGGTCACACAGTGTGGAAATAATGGCTGGTGGGGGTCAAACCAAATGTCTAGGTTTAAAAATACAGTGCCCTGAAGCACTGAACTGCACCCAGGGTGCATACTTCTGTTTATATTAAACAGAAGGAAACAAGGGAACCCAGTTAAATTGTTGTAACATTAGACATGTGGCAATTAAAAAAATGCAGAGCAGGATTTTAAAAGGGTTATTAAAAGGGGTGATAGGAATGACTGTCCCTTCATGCACAGTACGATATGGACACTGCAATTGCACACAAAATACAGGAAAATAAAAACATAGCCTAGGGAAAGTTTAAACCAGCACATAAAGGGGTTTACACTCACAGCAAAGACGCTATTTGTATATGAAGTCATGCGTAACAACTTGGCAGTATTTCAGCAATGTTATGGGGATCAAGTTCCTGACAAGAAGAATATGCATTACTTAAGCTATTGGTAGTTACAGCGACTCACACAATTAAAACAATCTTTTGTCTATATAAAATGTCAAACATTAAAGGCATTCTAAGTTGTAATTCAACCACAATAAACTGATCAGTACCTGTACAATCTAAAATACTTTAACCCATAAATCTTGCAAACATGTAATTTTACCACTTTCACAACTTGTCTCTATTAAAAAATATACCAATCTGCCACTATATTACATATAAACCTCTTCCTTCATGCACATTCACAGACCATCGACAACATACCATACACATGCTAACTACACTCTTCCTTTGAAAGTATTTCTTTGTGAAGGTTTGTCATTTAAAGCTAATCTCTCTTCTACAGACAACTAAAAACACAAAAATCTCTGCCTCACCGGTAACCTTGAAACTTGAAAGTTAGTATTCAGCCTAGCTGAAAAAGTAAACTTGGGCAATTACGTAACAGATAACAAAACCATAGCATATACTGTTGAATCTCAGTGCCTCCTAAAGTGAGTAGCAAGTAACACTTGTAGTAGATAGAAACCACACTTAAAAGTGTTGCCGGTAACATCAGAAAGCATGTTATACACAGAAACAGTGGTTGGCCAACCATAAAAAGGATTAGCGATTATAAACAAAAGTACTCACCAGATACTAGAGATGAAAAGAAATGTTTGAACAGGTTCTGCACTTTTCCAGAGTGTCTCTCTGAGCCCCACCAGGGTCAAAAGAAGTATTTTTTTGTTTTGGGAACTCCAGTTGCTCAGATTCTTACTGATGAACGTTTATGTGAAATAGTTGTGATGGTAAGTCAGGCTGAATCTTGGCCATTTGACAAGCTTTAAAGTCAGAGTTTTAATGTTGCTGCATAAGGACTGGAGATCTTTGCAGTTTACTCTCTGCCTGAAACAATTCCCATGACAGCTGTTTGGCTCTTTGCCTCAGCTCATACTACTGTGGGCAATGCCCAGTACAGTGTTATTGGGGGAGCCTGTGATCCAGCTTTCACAGGAAGCAAAATGATAAGAGACATGAAGTCTCAGGTCTATACAGATAACATGTCTATAAACTAAAGAGGAAACCTTAAACCATTGTGTGGCCTTACTGCAGAGTATGCATCCACAGCACTTAAATACACACAGGTGAAATGGGGTATGTGAGCTCTTGTGAAGAAAGTGCTCACAACCAGTGAGTAGCAGTCCATGAACATGGAGTCCCTAGCTGCCAAGGTTAACCCCAAAGTGTAACAGCCATCTGTGTACCTTCACTGGAGTTTCAAAACTGCCAAGATCTTTGCTACTTGTCTCTGGCAAAAAAAAATTAAAACACATCCCAGAACTCAAATTACATTGTAAAATGTGTGTTATTCTCAGCCAGTCAAAACTGTTTGCATGCAGTCTCCATATTGTTGTGCCCATGACAAGCACAAACATTAGGTTCTTGTATGGTGATGCTGGGCAAAGAAACAACAAGAAGTAGAATGTAATAAAAGCAGTTTATTATACATACTCACGCCATTACGAGTGAAGCAAAGCAGTCACAAGGGAGCAGAGCAAGTTTTTCCCCAGCCTTTGGGTGTAGTCTCTCTCTCTTTCTCTGAGACTGGCTGTGCAAGCAATTATAAACTATAGATAACAGCCACATTCTGAATTCAGTAAACAGGCCCCATTGGCCAGAAAGCATAAATAAGGAGTCTCCCTTGGATATAGTCTTACATAAGAAAAATGTAGATTTAGCAAGAAACTTACAACAAAGAAAAGACATTGTCAGCTATAAACTAAAGACAAATGAAATGCAGCATACACAGATATACATGTGGAGTGGTACTTTGGTAAAAGGATATTATTATTACCCTACTGGGTCAATATGTTGTATGCTTTACAGCGCACAACATATCCGCCTAACAGGAACAGCGTGGTAGGGAAGAGCGAGAGGGTACAAAACCATGAAATGCTGAATGCACGGTAGTGCACCCTCTTACTCTTCCCAATACAGAATAAAAATCCTGTTGGGAAGGGGGACCAGCAAGCACCTACCATGGCTCGATGAGATGAGCCACAGGTAGCAAGGGAGGCAGTGTGTCAATGGACCGGGTTTCGATTCCCAGTCCCAGACGTATGGGATTTTTTTTTCACACTTTGTGTGAATTTAAGTGTTACTCCCCGCATAATTAGTTATTTTAGTTGGGGAATCGGGGGCACAGCCCCTTGTAACAGGGAGTGCGGAGGGCAGAGCCCCTGCAAAACAAAGTCTTGTGCCACTGGCAATATATTGCATTGTATTGGCAGCATGGTGTATTGCTGTGGCATAATGTCTTGTGACATTATCACCCCATGCCGATTATGTCAGCAGGCCCACAGTACGTACATATGAATACATGATTGCAACAGATTTTCAGTGAATTCACACATAATATCCATGATTCTAAACACATAGCTCATATAAGCAAATGCATAACAGTAAAACATAAGCACAACAGGTATAATGAAACTTAGCTAAAATTAATATATATGATATAACAGAAAATAAGAAAATAACACTGTAAAATGAGTGTATATGATACAGTGTAAACAATGGCAAGCATAATCCCTAGTATCCACGCTTGTACGGTGGGTACCTATTACTACATGTTAGTGCAATACAGTAGTATCACAGTAATGATGAAATATCTGTCATTGGCATGTGCACGAGGGTGCAATGGATGTTGGACCCGGGCATAACATTCCCCCTACTACTATTTGCAATACTGGCTTTGTTGTTTTTTTCCCCCCTTTACCTTTCAATTGTAAGACCAACAACTATTGGAGAAGGATTTTCTCAGTTAGGTGCTTATGCATACGGGGCTCAGAGTCACGAGTCTGGTTTCAGGCAAGTCCCAGTCAAGCAGAGTTGCTGAGTTAACTCACTATAGAAACAAGGATGAAGAGCATGGGGAAAAGAATTTGCCATAGCTCTGAAACTTAAACCTGTTTGTCCCATCCTACAGGTCAAATCTTAATGCAGGCTGTTTCAGGAATCCCTTGTGTTTGTAGTAGAATCTGGTTTATTCCCTTAATTCTAGAACAAGAGTGGGTAGTTTGGGTTGTGAGACTTTGCATGTGTTCCAATAGATAAGGTTGTTTTTGTTGTAGGATTTTTTTTTCAAATCTGGATTTTATCCAAGCTATGCCATCATCCAGGGATATACCGTGTTCAAGCAGAGCTGTCATGGAAACAGTAGCTGGGTATTTTCTCCCCAGTTTATTCCCATTGTCTTCCCTCCTCACCTGGCATGAGCAGTGCCATTATTGGTCCTGTGCATGCACAATGCACCCCTGCAGAAATAGCAAGCTCCCTGGCCTGACCACAGGGGACACTTCCTGATGATGCTTCGGCAAAACCGATAGAAGTACTTGGGGCCCTGCTAACAGTCTCCTGGTTTGTGCTTTTGCACATCAGAGGTTAATGCTTTATATTTTTGCCTGAAATAAACTGCTTTCATTACACGAGTCTTCATGTGTGGTCTTTTGCATGTCGGGTGGTCCTGGATGTTTTGAGTTGGCTGACAGCAGGGGTCCCTGAGTGTAAGAACCTACCACCACCCCTCTCCAGTCAAGGTGAGCTGCCTCTCAGCAACAGCCTGGACTGCCTCCCAACTCTGCAACTGAGTACATTTCCAAGCCCAGTTCACCTGCATGACAGTGCAGTGCTCTTCCCCTGGGCCATCAAGGTCACCCAAGATGGGGCTCATAAAAGAGCTTTGTAGCTGTGTAGGTTTATAAACTTTTGGTATAGAAGAGTTGTTATCTCCATAGGCAGACAGTCAGCTCCATGCCATGTTGCATCAGCCTTTGGGTCTTGTTTATCACTTGATGAAAAGATTTCCAGAACATCTAAGGTTGGTGAAGATTTTTATCTGTTGATTTGTAATATTATCGATGAGGCATTTCTGTTGGCTTCTCAGATACAGATACTTGTAGTATCTGCAGGTCTTTTTTTTTCTCTCTCGTCGTTTCTTTATGACCACTGGGGGGGGTGCATGGCGGGGGCACATGAAGTTTCCAATCTATCGGTGCCATGTAAGTTATGGTGGCCCTGTTTCCATACACCCACATTGCATTGCCCTGTTGTATGCTGTCCTCTCTCGCTGTCCCTCCATTTACAGTCATCTTCAAGGTTACAAGACTTTACACTTCCCTTTTTTACTTTGCACTTGAACTTAGGCAAAAGAGCAGTGATGAGTATAACGTTACCATTTTTAGCTCTCTCTCACTTGATGTTTCAGCTTCACTAAAGAAAGAAAGAGGCACAGTTACATCTGCATCACATTGTAAGGTCTGGTTGCTTTTGGTTCGTGTGGGTGGGCATAGGAGTGGTGGTGAGTGCAATGCTACCATATCCAGTCTTCAAACATGGTGTTTCATCTTATTTCCATACACACACATATATTCAGCATATATTTGGTTTGTTTGCTTGAGGTAAACGGGTTAATGTGGTGGTAGGCAGAAGTGCAATCCATTATACACAATATATGTAGAGTACAAACTTGAAAGAACTGTGTAAATGATTTACAGTTATCCCAGACAATCTTTTGTAATGGACAAAATATGGTAACACAGTCTAGTCCATTATAAGCATCATGTACTGTACCATGGAGATAACTGTTAAAAAAAAAAAAAGTTGTCAACCAAGGTAATGCCCCTAATGGCAAGTATACCAGTAGAGGGACTATTTTAGTAAACATAACTTAAATTTGATTTTCATTCTTTTTATATTTTATTTTTTAAATCCCATTTAAAATGTTATATGTAGCCCATTTTCTAAGTACAATAATCCCCTCCAGAGTGGGCAGTATGGGCTATACTTGACTTCCAGGGACTATAGGGCCCTACACCTGTGGTGGTGAACCTCATTACACCCCTGGGTGGTCTGGAATAGCACAATATCACCAACCCTGTTGGGTTCTAGTGCTTACTTGGACTGGTAGGTGAAATTTAGAGAGTACAATGTAGGTAAAAAAAAGCAAAGTAAAATTATATATCAAATAATGCATGGGGAAGAGTGCACAATGAGAATTTATGTACACCTGAGGTCTGATATGCTTAATAATCCCTGAGGATGAAGTCTGAGGTGCTTATCAAAGCATCCCACATTGAGGTTGTGAATAAAATTCAAGTTTGGTACTCCTCCTCATGTGTTGTTTTATTATTTGCTGGGACCTTTTTTTTTTTTACTAACATTGGTAATAAAAATTAAAAAGAGAATTGTAAAAAAATATGTGTCTATGGCACCAAGTACCTCAAATCTATATCTTCAACACTCACTACAAACTATGGATAAGCTCAACATTGGTTTGTCTCCAAAAAACTTCTTGTAAATGAGAAAAAAATGAAGGTCATGCTCTTTGGCTCAAAGCCATACCTTGCAAAGGCCACCAAATCAAAACCCCATTACACATAGTCACTCCTGCAGGCTCTCCTCTTGATACCGTATACACCTTCAAATACCTACTGTAGGAGTGACTCTTGATCGCTCCCTTATCTACAATGACCACATTTCTAACATTATGAAGAGAATCCACCAGAAGCTGGGGGCAGCCTACAGTGTTAACCACCACCTGACCTAAGAGGTACGTCTTGCAATTGCCCAGGGAAATCTAATGCCCCGACTTGACTATTGCTCCCCAGTGTTCTCCTCCATGTCCTCCTCACTTCTCTCTCATCTAAATATCACACACAACTCTATCTGTCACTTTGCCCTTCAGGTCCCTTCCTCCACTCATCACTGCTCTCTATATCAGTCCTTAGGCTGGCTTTCTCTCTGCAGGGCTGTTTTGAATATGTTAAGGGCTGTCTAGTCAATATCTCTCTCAAGAACTCACATAGGCCCCGTACTCCTCGCTTCTCACCAACAGGGTGGTACTGTAACTCGGTGTCTCAGGGTCTCTTCCATCCCCCTCTGGTAGTCCCCTGTATATCTACTGTCATGGGGAGCAAGGCTTTCTCTGTTTCTGCCCTCTAAATCTGGAACAGAATACTACCTGCTATCCATAAGTTACCCTGTCATCAGTCATTAAAATCAAAGCTAAGAGATTGGCTCAAGTCTCAGGCCACCTGTGCCTACTCCCTCGGAAACACCCTCACCAGAAATCCGCCTTACAGTCCCAGTGTACCATTTGCCTTACTTCCCAAGTACTGGCTACTACATAAACAACTGACACATTTTTGACTCCATTGTGAAAATGTTGATTGCTATAGTGTAATCCCTTATGCACTGTATTGTAAACCTTGGACTGGCTGATTAATGGCTTGATTTGTTGTAAGTGTATGTCCTAGTTCTCTGCAAGCAGAGAAGTGTCACTATATCTGTCATGAACATGTTTTTTATGTCCTTAACCCCTATTTTAAGATATGATGTTTATGTATCACTGTTTCAGATACCACTGTACTCACTGTATTATATGCACCTACTGTATTATAACTTGTACCTATTGTCTTTGCCATTGTAAGGCCCAGGTTACCAAAAACATAAATAAATAAAATAAATAAATAAATAATGTTTTATCTCAAGCTTAACTGTGGACGGGCATGTGAGAAAATAATGATTAAGATGCAAAATATATTTCAGTACATTTTGCAGTTTTTACAATGAATTAACCTGCACTGTGGAAAAATCAAGGTTTCTGTAAGTGACCTACAGGAAGGCTGCGAATGGCAAAATGTAGCCATTAGGAAATGCAGTGAACTCAGCTTCTAGCAAACTGTTGAAATAACTATAAAACACATTCAAAAACATGTATTTAGGTAAAAGATTGTTAGTTTAATTCAGCTCCAGTCTGAGGTTCTCACTGAGGTAGCCAAACCAGATGAATAGCTGAATGGTCACTCTGGTTCCTATGGAGAAAAGAGAGTGAGGGTATTTTAGTCACAGCATCAGGAACAAGGTGTAAAAAGCATATATCATTAGAGTGTAAAGCATTTTTGACTGAGGATTTAGAAGCTTAGAAGTAATGAAATTAGTAAAGAAGGGTGCAATGAAGTATAAAATTGGCTGACAGTTTACTCACAATTGTCTGTGTCTGAAAAATTTAGAACTTTGGCTCAATATTGTTTCTTTGCTGGGTAACCATGGTAGATATTGATGGTCACTTGCTAAAAATACAATTAGAGCTGAAGGTAGTCTGCATGGTATGGAGTGGAAGCAGTTTCAGAAATGGTAACTATGGGTGCTGCTGTTGCAGTAGGAAGGGAAGGATCACTGAGACACATTAGTTTCATCAACCTTGAAGGAACCGAAAAAATAACTCTTTCTCCCCCCAGCTGCTGGAGGTCTGAATCCAGGTACGGAAGAAGGAGACTACTGAAGACTACAGGAAGTTCCTGTCCCAGAACAGGAAGGGCGAGAGTTGTAAGGTCACATAGGCAGTAGGAAAGTAAGTGTAAAAATACACAGAGGGAAGAGACAGTAAGCATACAAAGCAATAGGAGAGGGGACACAAAATAAGTCAAGATGGGAGTGGGCACTGCAATGGCTGTGGGGCAGCAGTGTTCTGGGATGCATTCTGGAGGCTGCGATGGTGCCCTGTTTGCAGGCAGCTCTCTGGTCTGAGGAAGGAGGGTGCCCATGTCCAGGCTGATCTGGCTAGGATTCGTGAAACCTCTTCCCCCACCCAGGGACCACCAGGGCCACCACTGTTACCTCAGAGGTTGCCAAGAAAGAGGAATGGTTGGACCAAGGTGGGCTCAGGGAGGGAGGGAGAGGGTGGTGGAACAGAGGTACATCCCTCCAGTTGTACCTCTCTACAATTCATATGCTGTTCTGGCAAAGAGTGGTTTCTCTACGGAGGCACCTGCAGTGGAGACCAAGGAGGATGCTGGGAACCTACAAAAAGGAGACCCACAGGAGGGTGGCATGAGACCCCACAAGGGAAGTAAACAACTTCAGGTGGGGGACTCGATCATTAAGGGGTAGAAGTGGGTGAGGAAGGGGATAGGGAGGTAAGGTGCCTGCCTGGCGCCATGGCTCGGAGGGACAGGAATCGAATCCTCAGGATCGCAGGAGCAGCTGCATGAGGGAGGGAGCTGGATGTCATTGTCCACTTAGGGACAAATGATCTGGCTGTGAATGGGATCAGAGCGGTGCAAGAGGAGTTTGTGGAGTTGGGGAGAGGCCTTAGACAAGTAGCATGTACAGTAACCTTCTCGGAGGTACTGCCTGTCTATGGCAAGGATGATGATAGGGTATTCCACACCATGAGATTCAATGAATGGTTGAAAAACTGGTGTAGAGTTCAGGGTTTTGGCTTCATTGGGGACTGGGGAGCCACCTGGAGGGATGCAGGCTTATATTGGTGCAATGGTCTGCATCTGTCCAAGGGGGGGGACCAGGATCCTAGATGACAGGTTTAAATACTTTTTTGGCAAGCATTTAAACTAGCCAAGGGGGAGGCACTGAAAAGTAGCAGGGAAATTTCAGACTCCCCTCCACAAAACACAGTAGTTAAAGTAGTTAGAGAGGTAAACACCAAGGTAGAGAAGTCAGTAGGGAGCAGGACAGGTGTAAATGCAGAAAAAGGCAGTCAGGAGAGGGATAGGGCTAACAATGGTAAGGCCATAAAAAATAAATGGAAGGTGATGAGTACCAATGTCTGCAGTCTGTGCAACAAGCTCCCTAAACTAGTGACCATGATGGAAGAGGGATGCCTGGATATTGTGGCAGTCACTGAAACATGGTACACAGAGAACCATGACTGGGATGTCAACATACCAGGATACACAGTCTACAAGAGGGACAGGGTGGGTAAAAGAGGAGGAGGAATAGCTCTCTATATAAGGGAAGGGATTAAAGTAACAGAACTAAAGAGTAAACAGGAAGTTGATGAGTCACTATGGGTCACCCTGGAGACAGGAAATGGCACCACAATCTGCATGGGGGTTGTGTACAGACCCCCATCTCAGGGGGAGGATATGGACAAGGAAATGATATAAGGCATCCTTAAAATGGTAGAAAAAGGGCAGATATTGTTGATGGGGGACCTGAATATGCCAGATGTTAACTGGAGTACCTTTGCTGCAGGCACATCCAAGAGCAGGGTCATTCTTGATGCCCTACAGGGGCCATGCCTCAGACAGCTAGTGTTGGAACCCACTTGGGAGGGAGCAATCTTAGACCTGGTACTCTCAAATGGGGAAGGAGAAAGGAACTCAGATTTAGAAGTGGGTAGCCATCTGGGAACAAGTGACCACCAAACAGTGTGATTCACAATAAAACACAGCCATAGAGTCAAGCCATACAAAAACAAGAGTTTTGGACTTTAGGAAGGCTGACTTTGGGAAAATGAAAGAGTGTCTCAGAAAAGCACTAGCAAAAGGGCAAGGAGGAGGAGTGGAGGAACAATGGGAAATAATGAAAACAGCCATCACAAAGGCAACAAGCCTTTGTGTGAAGCAAATCAATAAAACAAAACAAAGGAAAAAGCCACTATGGTTCTCAAAAGAGGTGGCAGGGATGGTTAAGGAGAAAAGGATAGCATTCAGGAAATATAAGGAAACACAGAAGGAGCAGGACAGAGAACTTTATAAGTTAAAGCAGAAGAAGGCAGGGAAGGCAGTCAGAATAGCAAAGGCACAAACTGAGGAAAGATAGCCAACTCTGTTAAGAAGGGGGATAAACCTTTATAGGTACATTAGGAGTGAAGAAAGACCAAGGAGGGATACAGAGACTTAATACAGGGGAGGGAAAGTGGGCCGAGGGTGACAGTGAAAAAGCAGAGATACTGAACAAATATTTCTGCTCAGTATTCACAACAGAAGAGGAGGGGGAGGAACCTAAACCAAACAAGAGAGGAAACTTTGAATAGGGGGGTCAATACCAGTCCATTCACAGAAGAAAGTGTTTTTAAAGAACTTTTGAAACTGAGGGTGGACAAAGCAATGGGGCCTGATGGGATTCACCCAAGAATTCTAAAAGAACTAAGGGACGAACTAGTAACACCACGGACTACTATCTTTAACAAATCATGGGAGGATGGGGTGGTACCTGAGGACTGGTGGAAGGCAGATGTGATTCTCCTTCACAAAAGTGGGAGCAGGGCAGAAGCAGGAAACTGTAGACCAGTTAGTTTGACTTCAGTGGTAGGGAAAATTATGGAATCACTTCTGAAAGAAAGAATTGTTGAGTACCTAGATGCCAGGGGGGCACAGGACCCAAGGCAGCATGGTTTCACAGCAGGAAGGTCATGACTGACAAACCTAATAGATTTATTTGACTGGGTGACCAAAGTAGTAGACCAGGGAGGGGCTGTGGATATGGCCTACCTAGATTTTAGCAAGGCATTTGACACAGTCTCACACAAAAGATTAATACACAAGTTAGCCAGCCTTGGAGTGGGTCCCAGTGTGGTAGCCTGGATAAAATACTGGCTGGACAACAGGACACAAAGTGTAATAGTAAACGGAGTCCACAGTGAAGAAAGGAGGGTAACTAGGGGGTACCACAGGGTTCGGTACTGGGACCGGTCCTCTTTAATGTCTTTATAAGTGACATTGGAGTTCACCTGGAAGGAAAGGAATGTCTCTTTGCAGATGACACAAAGATCTACAACAGGGTTGATACACAAGGTTGGTTGGAAAGAATGAAAAGGGACTTGGCAAGGTTGGAGGAATGGTCAAATATGTGTCAGCTCAGATTCAATGCAAAGAAGTGCAAGGTAATGCATCTGGGAAACAGAAACTCAGGGAAAGAGTACGCAATGGGGGGTGAATTAATAACAACAACAAAAATCAAAAGAGACCTAGGAGTAATTATATCAGATAACCTAAAGGTGGGCAAGCAATGTGAGAAGGCAGTAAGGAGGGCTGGGGGGATACTGGGATGCTAGGGAGAGGCATCAACAGTAGAAAACAGGAAGTTCTTATCCCTCTGTACAGACAGTTAGTGAGACTCCATCTGGAGTACTGCATGCAATTCTGGAGACCCCATCTCCACAAAGACATAGACAGAGTGGAGGCAGTTCAGAGGAGGGCAACCAAAATGGTGCAGGGTCTGCACCAGAAAACATATGAGGAGTGACTAAAGCAGCTTAATATGTATTCCCTTGATGAAAAGAGTGAGAGGGGGGACATGATAGAAACTTTCAAGTATCTCAAGGGAATTAACAAAGTACAAGAAAGTACATCTTTCAGAAGAAGAGATGTGCAAGAACAAGGGGGCACAATTTGAAGATAGAGGGGGACGGCTCAGAGGTAATGTTAAAAAGTACTTTTTCACAGGGAGGGTTGTGGATGCATGGAACAGCCTTCCTGAGGAGGTTGTGGAGTCAGGAACAGTGGGAGAATTCAAGAATGCATGGGACAGGCATAAGGCAATTCTAGTGGGGGGTAGGAGGAAGTAAGCTGTTGATTGACTAGAATCTGCAGCTTATCCATCTGTTAGGGAAATGGGCAAACTAGGTGGGCCAAGCGGTCCTTATCTACCATCAAATTCTATGTTTCTATGTTTCATGGTTTCTTACTGCAGTTGAGGTGGAAGGTCGCTCATCTCTAGTAATGTGGGTGAGGATTTTGTTGATTTTTTATCTGTCTGATTTCAGAACATACAGAGGATTGATTTATTGGCTATACATTCAATGCCCAGAGATTTGTTGAACCTCTGTGGGCAGAACATTTGCTTCAACTGTTTGTTGTATACTGGTCTTTCATGTTGAATGATTGGTAATCCACTTAGTTTCAGGGAAACTGGATGAAAATGTAATCTGTTACTTCATGTTTCTGAGCTTATTCATGCCAATGATCATGTTTCGAAACCAGAGAGAGATTTGTCTTTGTGATTTATGTTGGAGCTATATAGAATGGGGCTTCCTTTACTAGCATGTGCAATGGCTTGTGAGATTTGTAAATATAGTAACCAGTGACAGTGTCACACCAAGGATTTTCTTTCTTTCTTTTTTATTTACACTTTATTTGCCTCTCTCTCGCCAGTGGCTGCCATCCGCTCGACCCTCCCAGCCCTGTCACCTGGTTCCTCGGGTCTTAGTATTAGGAGCCATCCTAGCCACAGGATCTCTAGTCCAGCCACCAGTGTGGAACCTGCATATGGTCGATCCTTAATCTGCTGCCCCTGGGAGTCTTTTTCCTCCATTTTCTCCTGATGCTCCCCATTGCTGGGGCATGACACATCAGCGCATGTACATGGAGGCGTACGCACGCTGAGGAGTCCCGCAGCACCCACCCTTCCAATGGCACTACCATCCACTTCTACCCCAGACCTCCACCTAGGGGCAGTCATTTGGTGGGCCTGCCAAGTCACCCTCCCCAGGAAAAGAGAGCTGTCTTTCAGACACTCAATTCTCTCCCTCCCCAGCTGACCCCAGGCAACCTATCATCGGCATAGCAGGAGGTAGGCAATGATGTCTCAGCCCTCCTTACCACTAGGCTGGCCTGGATTTTCTTTATTTTCACATATGCATAGCTTGATGGGTCTGACATCTTGTCCCCTGCCTCATTTTAGTTTGATATTCATTGTACTCAATTAACCTGTTGTCTGGTGTACCAGTTCTTTCTTACATGTCTCCCTATGTTAGTTTATAATGCTCCTTTAGCCTAAGTGTGAATTGTATGCCAATGTTAAAGATAAGGAAATTGAGCAAGAATATGTGGTTGTCCATTTCTAGTGTCCCTGAAGAGTATAAAAGATTTATTTCAACCTAAGTAAGGGGTTCTGTTTTTTGGGATGGTTTCCTTTCTCCATTCCTTTCAGCTGTTTCTGTTTTGCAACTAATGTTCTTTTTGTTTCCACAAAATCAGCTTGAAGTCCTTTGAAGATGGAATGTGGTTATTTTAAGTTAACTAAATGCCTGTATATGCTGGCCATTATTCCCTCAAATTACTCTTAGCTCATATTCTAAACCATCCTGTCTTTTTAAACAGCAAATAAGATTGGCAATTTTAGTATCTATCTTAAAGTAAATTTGGTAAATGAAAGTGAGCTACCAGTCTAATGTAAGCACACTCTGAAAGGATGTTAATCACATTTGTTTTTTCAGAAGGTAATTATGCTTCCTTGTTTGCTTAAAAGGATTCTCCTTCCTGCACATCACAGATGTGAAATATTGCTGCAATTTTCTGGTTTCTGTCTCACTGCTGGAATTGGAGGTGAGAGCAGAGTGAAATTTTTAAGTGATTTTTAGACAAACAAAAGACATTGACACAAACTGTGGGGAAAGCGACTGAGTTTATTCTGATTACTGATCAATGGCAGTAGCAAACAGTGCTACACTGAGGAGTGAGCTCGAGTTGTGGAGCTGGGAACCTCATGAATGTTTGCCATTGTAATCCATGGGTTGTAATAGTGAATTATAACTGTCTTCTTCCATTAACAACAAAACAAAAAAACATCTCTCAGTTATTACAAATTCATAACAGTGTAAAGCATAACATACAAACATACCAGGAAGTAAGTAGAATAAGGCCATTAGGTCTGTCTGGTCTGTTCATAGTGCAGGGTGCTAGCATGAGGTACTGACCCTGCCCTCCTCCCCAGTCCATCCTTCCTTTCTGTCTGCTCTCCCTTGACACTTACTGTCCCCTTAACTCTGTCCCATCCTCTTTTGAATCTGCCCACTGTCTTCAATGAAACCACCTCTTTTGAAAAAGCACATTCCAACCACCACCACCCTCTCCATGAAGAAGTGCCTCATAGGCTCTCTAATGAACCTCCCCCCAACTTGAGGTTGTGTCCCTTCGTGATTTGTTTTCCACTAACCTTGAAGAGACCCTCCTTATCCACTCTGTTCATTCCCTTCAAATAACTTGAAGGTTTCAGTCATGTCCACCTCTCTCTCTCTCTCCTCTCCTCTCCTCCCCTCCAGGAAGTACCGGTTCAGGGTCTTTAACTATGCCTTGTATGTCTTACCCTGCTGGCCCATGATCCTCTTCATTGCACTCTTTCAGATCGTCTTCAGCAGCTTAATATCCTATTTCAGATAAGGGCACTAGAAGTGTACACTGTACTCCAGATGCAGCCTCATTAATGACCTGTACAAATGCAGTACTGTATTACTTCCTCTCGCCTTCTGCTATCCTTCTGGTAATGCAGCCTAACACTTTATTTGACTTTGCTGTTGCTTTTCTACCTTACGTGAAGTGTTTCAGGTCATTAGTGATCATCACCCCCAGGTGCTTTTCCTCTAGATATGTGGACCCCTCCCAGGCTGCACTCATTGTTCAGGTTCTTGGCTCCAGTGTGCATAACTTTGCATTTCTTTGCAATAAACCCAATCTGCCAAATTCCACACCACTTGCTAATTTTTTTCCAGATCCACCTTTGGGTCTTTTATCCCTTCTGCTCTGTCCACCCTCCCAGAGAGCTTAGTTCTGTCTGTGAATAGGTGAATTTTGTCTTTAATGCCAACCCCAATACCATTGATGAAGACATTGAACATCACTAGTCCAAACACTGAGCCCTGTCAGACCACACAGGTATCTTCCCTGTTGCTAGATAGCTCACCCCCACCACAATGCTCTGGGTCCTGCCCCTCAGTCAGTTTCCACCTATCTGGTAAACTTCTCCCCAAACCTGAGATCTGCCAACTTTCTGATCAACCTTTTGTGGGGTACAGAGTCAAAGGCCTTGCTCAAGTCCAAATAAAGGATGTCCACCACTTGGCCCCTGCCTACTGTTTTAGTGACCCAGTCAAAGAAGTCAGTCAGATTTGTTTGTCATGACCTCCCTCCCATAAACCCATGTTACATCTCATTCTGGAGACCATGCTCATCCAGGTACTCCACTAACCATTCCTTAACTACAGTCTCCATGAGCTTGCACATGATTGAAGTCAGACCCCCCTCGCAAAGGACCAGCATGCAAAGGACATTGGAGTCTGCCCACCATTTCTGAACAAAAAATAATGGCCCACTATATGAAGTGTGGCCCTGTCTTTAGCAATCTTTAGATTTTGGTTTATGTAACAAAACATTTTTGTACCATCAATGCTTGGCAGGCACTACCATTTGTCCCTCAACATGGCTTTTTTCCCTTGGCCCCCCTTCCCAACCCCTCACCCCCATTTCCCCAGGGACTATTTTTAAATTTTGGTTCCTTGTCTCTGCATGTTTTTATTTGTTGAAACTGCAGACATTTAGATTAAAGACACTAGAATACAGCATTGTATTTACTTTTGCAGATAAAATGCCTTAGTGTCAATATTAATTCCATCTTTCCCTTTTTTCTCTCGCAGACTCTCTTTGTGTGATCCCTTAATAGTTCCTGGATTTTTACTATTAACTTCATACCAGTGATCACATCTCTCTCCTTCTGTTCTCCTGCACTCTAAAATTTTCTTCCTAAAATTTGGCTGCAAATGTTACATTGTATAGGAAATAATTAAAAGAAAATATTTTGCACCTTTAGGAGGAATGATGGTAAAATGAATATGTCACAATGAATGCTTTTGTATGACGTAATGTTATGTCTGTTTTTAAATATAATTGATTTCACCTGTGGACACTTTACTCAGTGCTTTATAAGAGATGTATGTAGCTGTTCTAGCCACACACCCTGACGAAGGCAATTTGCCAAAGTTCTTGTGGTTTTTGGTTTTGTTCAAGCTCCAGCACAGCCCGATTAAATGCATAGCATTTTGTATCTTACTACGGTCTTGTTTGATTTATTGGCTGTGTTCACTGCCTGGATTTCTGACTCTCTGGAACTGTCCACAAGAGTTAGTCCAACAAGGTAGCCATCAACCAGCCACTCTACTCCCCTGCTGACCTAATGGACTCCCCTACCAAGGTAAGCCTGTTGAGGGCTGCATTATAGAGTGTCTGGACTTGGGAGGCTAGCTAGGCATCTAGGGGTAAAATATGACAGTGGGCTGAGGGGCATGTTGTTTGTTTCTCTTTAACATTATGTTGTGTGTTCTAAACTGATGCAAGATATTAGTATGTTTCTGGGTTGTATTGATTGATTGGTTAACTGTTGCTAGGTAATAACGTGTTTCAGGGATCAGGTGCTTACTGTTAAATAGCTGCTAGATATAGTTTGGTGTAGGGTCTTGCTATAAAAAGCTTGTTAGGTATTAGTGAGCATCACGGTTTAAGGGCATGTGATTACTGGGTGATAGTAGGGCAGGGAATGACAAGAACAGGAAAAAGGAAATGTGAAGAGTGGTGCAATGCAGTGGATGTGGGGTGGCAGTCTACAGGGTGACCTTCTGGAGGCTGCAAGGCTGTTCCATCTACTATATGTGTGCTTCTCTGGATGGAGGGAACATAGTTCAAGGCTCCAAGCAGCACAGGCAGAGAGTCAGGAGAATATTGTGAGACTCAAAGTCATGTTGGCAAGGAGTCAGGTTTGATCTCTTCCACCCAGGGACCACCTAGCTAGATACCACTACCTCAAAGGCTGTTGGCAAGAAGAAGCAGATGCACTATTGTGGGATCAAGGAGGGCAGGGATAGTAGGAGCAGGAAGGCTGGGGGGATCTGGTAACAGACACACTCTTCATCCAGTGCCACTAAGAAACTCCTACGCCATTCTGGTGAAGCAGGACTGCCATGAAGAGACACCCAAGGTGGTGGACAATGAGGATGTGAGGAACCACCCAAATGGGGACCTGGGGGAATGAAGACCCCAGAAAATGAGGAAGCAAGTTCTGGGGGATCTATATTCAGGGGGATATAGTTGAGGGAAAGAAAGGGGCAGAGATGGAGGTTAAATGATTACCTGGCACATTGGCTTGGAGGAATGGAAAGCATATCCAATGAATTGTGAGGGCTATAGGAAACAAAATCTGGCCAGAGCTGATAGGGCTGCAGGTGATGAATTTGGGGTAAAAAGATTGAAAATTACCAAAGTTATGAGCCTGCATGTGCACAATGTAATGTTGACTCATAAAGGTGTAGTATTTTAATATTTTTACACCAAACTGTCAACATAGCCTTGTTATGGCCCTGTGTCATGAAGAAGGGCAGAGAACATTTTCATCCCTCGGCCTAAAGGTGATTTCAGGGACTGTGAAATTGCCTTTTGGTCAGGAGTTGAAAAATTACAGCTATCACATTCATGAGGTGCTGTACAGAAATAGCTATGTTGAAAATGTGGGGCAAAAATATTAAATATTACCAAAGTTAAGAGCCTGAGTTTGCAAAAGCCAAAATAGCCTCATAATTTACTCCTGATAGTATCAGAGAAAGTGATCATATTCAGCAGTCTTTTTGTGAGCCAGTGGCTGTTTCTAAGACTGCCATTTAGATTCACACTTTGAAATGGTGGTGAAGTGAATAAATCTGAATATGGAAATGAGCAGGCATTTTTCAGTTGTTGTTGTTGTTGTTGTTTTGGCAGCAGAAAACTGTATCATACAGTCTCACACATAAACATTTGCAAAACATAACAGGCATGATCCACAAGTCGTCAACATGAACAGTATGCACAGGAGTCTGTGACAAAAAGTAAGTATAGAGTGAGAGACTGAGCCGCAGTTTATAAAAGGTAAATATACTGAAAGCCCAGAAAGCCACTGGTCAGTCCTCTTGATGCCATAATTTTAGGTATACCTATATCATTGTATACTAGTTTATACTTTATGAGGGAACCAATTAAATTATTCCTAAACATTTTTTCCTTAATTCATATGGGGAGGGCAAAAGTGAACTCAGAAGACAATTTTAGGGTGGTAGTGAGGTGGGGTGGTGGGGGAGGAGAGCGAATGACTGGGAAATAGGAGAACTGCTAAATTATACAAAAGCTCTGATACCCACTGTGAAACCTAATGTGGACCCAATCTGAACTTAATAACAGCAGTGCCATTTGATGGATACAAAAGATATCAATATTGCTCATAAAGTGTAAACTAGTACACAATGATATAGGTCAACCTACAATTCTGGCATCAGGATGGCTGCAAACACACACATAATGTTAGCTACAGTGGCATCACCTAGGATGAAATTAACTTTTAACGCACTGTGCAGTATGCTGCAGCAGACCTACTGAATAAAGCACTGTAATTTAAATGACAATGAGTCCCCTTTGTCATGTAGGAAACTGTGGCATTCACTTCATCCTGGCAGTGTCACATTTTTCTGAATGACAAAGGGGACTAATTACCATTGAAATTACATTGCTTTATTCAGTAAATCTTCTGCAGCATTTTGCAGAGTGCTGCAAAATACTGCAGAATTGCATTTCATCCTGGGGGATGCCACTGTTCATCACTTTTATTGGAGTGTGTTTTGTTGCATATTATGCTATTAAACCTACACACCTTATGAGATTTGAATATTTCACAGCATTGCCACTAAATGTAGTAAGATAGTGACCCCTTTAAAATTTTAGAAATACACCAAAATGATCAAGCAGTGCAGCCTCAGCATAGTTGAAGCTCCCACATGACTGAGAAATCCTAAGGGGTTTTAATATAATATGATCAGTGGCTATATATGAAGGCAAGTGAAACTGGAATCTTGGGACTTACAGCCTGGTAGTCTTATGAACAAGAAGTCCCACAACAGAGATATAATATTTGAAAATTAAACATTTGGACATACACCTCGGTAATAGGAGGACCAAACTAAAACTTTGAAAATAGCACTGTTTGTGCAAATAGTAGATATGCCCATGCACTGTTATGAGTGTGACAAATTAGAGTGAAGGAATGAAGAATTATGTGCCTGTTAAAACTAATTTGTTCCCATAGATGCCATATGGCGTCAGAACCATCCATTGCTGAAATAGCCTCAAAATGGCCACCTGGAGCAAATTAGTTAAGAGACCATCTCTAAATTAATGTTCAAACACTTGTTAACATGGGTGATTTGTTCAGCACAAAAGTTTTGGATCAAGTGTGCTTTATGAGTGATTGCCAGTAAATGGCATCACATACGTAAACAAGACATGCACAGCCTGTATAACTACCTGCCCTGGCACTATGAGGAAGGGCAGCAAGACAGGACAGTATTTCAGGTGCTGCAAACCTACAGCTACTGTCATTATTAATTCATTTCAGAGCTCTCACTGCTTCACATGCCTCTTATTTTATTTCTTATTCTGAGATAAAATAAATAATATATAATAGAGATCTTATTTTGTTAATGTTATTAGCATACTTTACATTAATTTGCATAATAATGCTGGAATTTAATTGTTAAAATCTTGCCACTGTATTCTTTTAATGAAATAAGTTGCTTGTGATAGTTTTTACAATGTTATTTACAGATTCCTTACATTACTGTATTTATTTAAATACTGAGCAGTGCCTCTCAAGTGATGCCAGGAGTTGTTTTTATATAGCATGATATGCTTACCTGAAGGCTAGGAATAAATATGTAACAAGTGCACAATTTGTTTTCTTAACCTCCAGGTTGGTGTTTTATAATATGTACATTGCAAACTCTTTGAATGTGCATACCTGTAGGCATAATAATTCTAACTTGGAGATTAAGAAATTAAATATACACTTGTTACAGATTTTGCTTCAGCCTTCAGATAAGCATACCATGCTATTAAAACACAACAGTTAGCACCACTTGTGAGGCACTGCTTTGCATATAAATAAATGCAGTAACTTACGGAATTTGTGACTAACAATCTATAATTTATCACAAGCAGGCTATTATAAAAAGAGAACCTAGTACTGACATTTAAAACAAGTTCTGGTCAAAGCCAAAATGGCTGTGGATAGCTTTTGGGGTGCTTTTACCCATTCATTCTATTGGATTTGCACAATGCAGATCTACTGAGAGGCAGTTTCAATGTGGTCTTCCTTTTACATATTTTACAGTGTGTTTTCCTAGAATATGCCTGTTGATTGCTATATAGTTAGCCTGGATAGTTCACAGAAGAAATGGTATCTCATTTCCAGTGGGGCTCTATAGCTACACAATATTATGCTGCATTGCGTAAAATCAGAACACACTGCAAACAATATTTTACATCTAGACTATGCTACCCTGAATATATACATTGTGAAAAAGATAAAATCATGACTCCACCAAAAACAAGATTTTGCATCTAATCTGGGACATCCTGAGTAAATACAGTACAAAAATGTGTAAATGAAGATCCCTCAGACAATGAGATGTAGCATCTCCCCTGCTCTATCCAGGATACAAAATATAGGATAAGAAATATTTAAAGGAAATATACTGTAAACTGAACATCACTCTGTTCACTGTCATAAACAAACAGTTCATTATTGTTTTATAACATATTAGATTTTAGTATTTATTTTGAATGTTGTGGCCATGAGGATGGTGTGTGTGTATGTGTGTGTGTGTGTGTGTGTGTGTGTGTGTGTGTGTGTGTGTGTGTGTGTGTGTGTGTGTGTTTGCTGTAGCTCAATATATTTTTTCCCCAAAATGCATAGTAAATAATGCCTGCTGATTGCTATACATTTCACCTGGATAGTTCACAGAAGATCTGGCATATGTCTGAGACAGTTCTTATCAGATAGTGTCTAAAGAGGTTAAAAAAACTGTAAATCATTTTAGATTTGCTGGGAAAGGGTGACATTTATGAGGTATGCAACTTTCTTGAAAGATGATACCTGCCCAACTGAAGCTTGTAGCAAAAAAATGTTTAAATGCTAAGCATTTAAATGTGCAAGTTGTTGCATTTCAAATGGAGTAAACAAATCTCCAGTTTAATAGGCAATCCATATTTAACAAACTGTTTCAATTTCCTAATGGCCATCTGATAAGCAGCTTGGAGTTGCATATGTCTTCAACATTCTAAACAGAAAGAAGGGAGTATTTTATTTCAATTGGAATATGATTTGTAGAAGTGGAAGGATATATTGAAAACTCCCAAATATGTGTTCCACGATACTCCATTTTTCCAGCTACAGACTGCAAGATGGCTGTAGGCTCCACCAACAGCCATAAAAAGGAACACAGTGTTGTTACACCAATAATATCTACCACAGCAACTACTTAACACATTTATTATTTTGATCGCATGCTGGAAGTTCATATGTCATGTTTTTTTTAAAAAAGGCAACATAACATGGACTAGAAAAAAGTTGGGAAAGGGGGTTTTGAAGGAATTGTGAGAAACAGAGACTTGATGCACGCAATGATGTGCATACCTGTAAGCATAATAATTCTAACTTGGAGATTAAGCAAAGAAAATGTACACTTGTTACATATTTAGTTCCAGCCTTCAGATAAGCATATCATGCAATTAAAAAACAACACCAGCACTTGTGAGGCATAGCTTGGCATATAAATAAATGGAGTAACTTATGGAATTTGTGACTAACAATGTATATGCCATCACGAGCAGAATATTATATAAAGAGAACCCAGTACTAACATTTTAAACAAGTTATGGTTCTAGATTCAAAACCCCAACATGTTCAAGAAAAGTTCATAATGAGAAATTTTCAGTTTCAGCAGCACAAAAATGGTGATTAAAGAGCCAATTAGTGTGTAGAACTATAACATTTCCATATAAAACAGAACATCAAAACATTTATCTTTCTGTCCTGCTTACTGGAGCCTCTTACCTTTCCATTTCCATATAACATGAACTAGAAACAACTCGAGAAAGGGGGGGTTTGAAGGAATTGCGAGACGCAGAGACTTGATGCATGCAATAATGTGCATACCTCTAGGCATAATAATTCTAACTTGGAGGTTTAGTTACAGCCTCAAGTTAAGCATATCATGCTATTAAAAACAACAGCACGTGTGAGGCACTGCTTTGCATATACATAAGTGCAGTAACTTATGGAATTTGTGACTAACAATGCATAAGCTATGACAAGCAGGATATTATATAAAGGGAAACCAGTACTGACATTTAAACAAGTTATGGCTCTAAGTTCAAAACCCCAACATGTTCAAGAAATATTAATTATGAGAAATGTTCAGTTTCAGCAGAACAAAATAAAGTGATTAAAGGGCAAATTAGAGTGTTGAACTATGACATTTCCATATAAAACAGAACATCAAAACATCTATGTTTTTATTTTGCTTACTGAAGCCCCTTACCTTTTCATTTCCATCACAATTTCAAAGTATAAAACAATACCTAAAAATGTAAAACATTGCACTGTACATATAGATAAGAAAAATAATATCAGCACACATGCCTTAAAGTATCACTGTGCTGGAGGTGTTGTGCAGGTAGTGGAATTATAACAAAGCCCTCTTACATGCTGTTAAACTCATTTGCTTGTCTGTGTCTGCCCTATGACCTCCTGCCTGATTCACTCTAATGTAAAAATGAGATGGAGCAGTTGAAGATGCTGAGGTACAGGTTATAACATTCTTGAAAGAGAACCTTCTCAGTGGATGACAGGCTGTCTTTGAAGATTAAATAATTCATGTACCAATCACCATGAGAAAGGCAGAGTTCATGTAAGGGGTAATTGCTGTGGCAAACAAGTTATGGCATTATGTTCAACCCCCATTGAAATACATTGTACTGCATACCTGTTTCCATTGTTAGAGTCCAGCTTTGAAGAGTGAAGACATGTCTGCAGTCCAGAGGAGATGATGGCGCTGGACTCCACTATGGGTAAGTAAAGATTTGGGGGTGGGATGGGGGCAATAACGGTGCAAGAGATATCAATGGACAGTTTTCTTTTTACAGGTAAAAAAGAAACGTGCAAAAGACATCGATGGATGTTTTTTCCTTTTACAGGAAACAAACAAAAAGAAATAAATGTACTGAGGATTTATTTGGGACACTGGGGGATTTGGCACCCCCAGTGTCACTGTTATATTTCTTGGGGGAGTGCTGAGAGGGAGGGTTGGATGGTGGAAAAATAATATAATAACTAAAATGAACTGTGTTGTACCATACTGGATGGGAGGAACTGGAATTGTGACACTGGGGGACTGGGCAACCCCAGTGTCACTCATATGTTTTGTTTGGGGAAGGTTGCTGAGAGAGAGGGGAAGGAGGTAGCTATAATATAAAGCTACTTTTTAATTGGCACAGCACTATGTTTTGCAGCCGAGGTCACGGCAGAACGTTGCAACTCAAACCAAAATAAACTGTTTTATGATAAAATGGTCTCTGAGAAAGAAAGAATGTGCTGATTTCTTGCACATGGTTGGGCACTTGAAGACTAGATGCAGTGGCCAGGAATGGGACAGAATGCAATGAAAACTCTGGTGGGCTGGTCAGAAATGGGACAGAATGCAGTGAGGACTTTAGCAGGCTGATTGGTTGCTTATTTCACAAGCATTTACTGAGTGGGGGGGGGAGACTCGCTGTCACCTTCACAGTACCTGATTTCATTTATATTTCTTTCCAAAAGGAGAATGCCAGCTCTGTGTCTCTGTCCCCACACCACTGTGCTGCTCACTGTAGACTACAAGGAGGTGCCATCAGCACACTGTGTTTGTCTCTCTCTAGCGCACGCACACTGTGTGTCTCAGCAAAGCAGCTTTCTAAGCTACAGTTTCTATTTAAGAGAGAATCCAGAACAAATGGTTTGATACCTTTTATTGGACCAACAATGGTGTTACAAATAGCTTTAGCTTTCAGATCAATAAGTCCTTCTTTAGAAGCTTAAACAGCTTATTTAAGTGCACGACACAGGACCTGGGTGAGCTGCTTTATGCGGTGAGAGGGGGGACTTCAAGGGTGAACTACTGACGAGACTGTCTCTCTGTCTCACTCTCTCTTCTCTCTCTCTCTCTCTCTCTCTCTCCCCCCTGCCATGGCAGTGTCTCTCCCTCTCTCATGTAAAATGTAAGAAGTTCTGAGTGCAGTAGAGAACATTACTTATTATATGAGAGGCAGAAGGATTAAAATATTTGTTTAACTTGTAATGTCAGACACAAAGATTAAAAGGAGGCTTACTTGGGCAAATGCACCAGAAAGTGCTCCTGAAATTGAGTCTACCATCACGCTGATCATGCTTGCTTGCCCCATCTAGACTGACAGTGTGATGGGGACAGTGGATCACTGAAAGGCTACCTAGTCCTATCTCCTATAGTCCACTGATCTTTAAAGAAAAAAGAAATGGCAGTCAGAAAAAAGGAATGGCAGTCACACTGTACCTATGCATGTGCTAATACTTGAGCATGGGCAGTAGAGTGTGGCAGCATTTTTTTCCCTGTCTGCTGTTTCTTTTTTTCTTTAAAATTACAGTTGTTCCCCCCACCAACCCATGCTGTTACCTCCCAGCACCTCCTCCCCAACAAACACAAGAGTGACACTGTGGGTGCCAAATTCCCCAGTGTCACAATGAGGACACCCTCAATGTTGAAGTAGAAAATAGTGCACTGTGAGCAGAGTGCTCTCATGCGGAGGTGACTATGGGGCACTTTATGATGTTGTTGGTTAGCAAAGAATGTGAGGAATGCGGAGTACTTTTCTCAACAATGGGTTTTCAGGGTTCCACTCACTGCAGCCCCCAAAAGGGGGAACTGGATGTCATTGTCCACCTTGGGACAAATAACATAGCTCTGGAAGGGACAGGGGAAGTGGAGGAGCAGTTCAGGGAGCTAGGCAAGGGTCTTTGGCAAGTAGCACACACTACAGTCTTTATGGAAGTGCTGCCTGTCTACAACAGGGGGGAGGAGAGAGAGCTCTGCACTAAGGCCTTCAACTCATGGTTGAAGGAATGGTGCAAAGAGGAGGGGTATGGCTTCATTAGAGACTGGGGCTCCACCATGAGGGATCAGATCTTATACCAGTGGGGTGGCTTGCATCCATCCAGGAAGGGAATGGCTATCCACAGTCGATGATTTAAATGTTACTTTAACAGACATTTAAACTAGCCAAGGGGGGTGGTGGAATGCAAAGGGGTGACAACAACTGTTCCCCCCACAGGCTGTAATTGAGAGTAAAGAATTTCTGAGGGAAATGCTTCTCACCAAAATGAAGGGCAACTAAGGGTGCAGGGCAACAGCATGGGAAGAAGGGGAGAAGAGAAATAGGTAGTATGGAAATGAGGGGAATGGGAAACAACTGGAAAATGTGATAAAGACAAGAATAGGACTAACAAAATCTGGACAGCCATGTGTGCCACTGCTAGAAGTCTGGGAAATAAGATACCAGATCTGGAGGTCACCATGGCTAAGGCAGGCGTGGATTTTGTGGCCATCACAGAAACATGGTGCACCAATAACCATAACTGGTAAATTGTCATAGCTGGCTGCACAATGTTTAGAAGAGACAGGGTAGGAAAGAAAGGTGGGGGAGTGGTGCTTTATGTTAGAGAAAACATCAAAGCGATGAAGGTACAGGGAATTCATGGAAGGGAGGGGTTTAAAGTGTTGTGGGTCAACCTTGAGCCTGAAAATGGAGCCATCATTCAGATGAAAGTGGTATACAAGCCTCCAACACAGAGAAAGAACTTGGACAAAGAGATGTTGGAAGACATAGACAAAATGTGCTAAGATGGGGGAGGTGGTGCTGGTGGGGAACTTGAATCTGCCAGTTGTTGAATGAAGCATACCTGCTGCAGCATCAGCTAGAAGCAGAGACATCTTGGACTCCCTGCAGGGGGCATTCCTCAGTCAGCTGGCCAGTGAACCCACTCAGGGTGGGGCAATACTGTACCTGATACTTATAAACTGGGATAGTATAGTAGACGTCACAGTGGGAAGGCATCTGGGGATCAGAGACCATCACACTGTATGGGCCCAATTTTCAAAGGGAGTTAGATTTCCGCAGTGGAGTTGCATCTGGGAGTTTGACTCAAGTGCAGACTTGTGTCAGACATTGGCACAATTGCAATTCTGCAAGGAAGGCAGCCACAAATCCCTGAACCAAGTCCCTTGTGTCAGATACAGCAAAGTTAGACCAGCTCCCCCCTGATCTAACTTTGTGCCTTTTGGGGACCCTTTTTACAGGTCTTGCACCAAAATTTGGCGCAAGCTGCCATAAACTGTGTAAATTGATGCAACTGTGCCAAACATTGCAAAATTAGGCACACATTGAATCAAACTCTTTGGCCCAGTTTCGTCAAACATTGCAGTTGATGCAGGGCTTCACGTAAGCGATGTGTCCACCTTTAAAAATTGGGATCAATGATTTAGTATAAGAACAACAGAAGAATCCAGCCGCACAAGAGCTAGGGTTCTGGATTTCAGAAGGACTGACTTTACAAAGATGATGGAATACCTCCAAGAGGATCTGGCAGGGGGGATGTCAAGGGGGAGTGGAGGGCAAGTGGGCCAGATTAAAAGATAGCATTGTAAAAGCAACAAATGTGTACATCAGGCAAATAAGCAAAAGTAGAGAGAGGAGGAAACCATTATGGTTCTTGAGGGAAGTGGCAGAAAAGGCAAGTGCAAAAACAGTGGCATTCAAAAGTATAAGGAGACCCAGAGAGAGGAAGACAGAGAGGTGTATCTGGGGAAACAATAGGAGGCAGGCAAGGCAGTAAGAGCACAAAAGTGCAAGCTGAGGAAAGAATCGCCTAGACAGTATCAAAGAGGGACAAGACATTTTTCAAAGGAAGATAAAGGGAGGGATTGCAAGGGTAAATAATGAGGGAGGGGGCTGTACAAGGGAAGACCAAGAGAAAGCACACATCTTAAATATTTCTGCTCAGTGTTCACAGTTGAAGGGGAAGGACCACAATTAAACATCAAGTGCTTGGAGGGGAGGGAAGTGGACACCAGTCCCTTTTCAGAAGAAAGGATAAGAAAAGAACTCACTAATCTGAGCATAGAGAAAGCAATGGGGCTGGACAAGGTGCATCCAAGGGTGATAAAGAATTCAGTGAGATGCTAGATGTACCCCGACATATTTCTTTAACAGTTCACTGGAGTATGGCATGGTCCCGGAAGACTGAAGAAGGGTGGACATTGTTCCACTTTACAAATGTGGTAGCAAGGAGAGGGTGGGAAATTACAGGCCTGTCAGCCTGACATACAGTACAACATGTAGAAGGGAAACTGAGAAGGACACTGACTTTTATTTTTTACTAGAAAATCTGGTAAAATTCTAGAATTTGGTCTTTCTATACACCAGTAAAAATAAAGCATTTCACGGAATTTAAAATGTTTTTTCCAGATCAGTGAATCTTCAGAAATTGTATTTTTCTATAAATTCTTTCCTGCACTATTTTCATTTTGCTTTTTTTAATTTAGTGCACACTTAGCCTTGTTTTATTCTGAATATTTACACACACACACCAAAAGGTTACATGGGTAGAACACTAGTAAAAACTGATTTCATGTTGCAGACCCCAGTGGCAATATCAGTTTTTCCTTTCTGCAAAATAAAATGTTCCCCTTATCAAACATGATAAATGAGTGTCCCTGGAAATTGCTGGAAATTCTATTAAAGGAAAGAATCATGGAACACCAGAAATCCAACAGACTGCAGAGCCCAAGGCAGCAAGGCTTTACAGAGGGGAGGTTGTGCCAAACAAAGGCCCTGGTGCTCTTTCTCATTTGAAAGAGACTCCTCTCCTGCACCCTGTTAACCCCTTTGAAGTCTTTGTTGATTTCTATCATGTCCCCTCTCACTCTTCTCTCTTCCAGGGTGTACAGGCTAAGTTCCCTCAATCATTCCTCGTAGAAGCAACCCAAGCATCATATCAGTTACCCTGCTCTGGCCAACTCCATCCTGTCTATGTCCTTTCTGAGGCGTGGCCTCCAAAACTGGACACAGTACTCCAGGTGGGGTCTCACCAGCAAGCAATACAGTGGCAGCACTGGCTTCCTTCCCCTGCAGGAGATCCCCCTTCCTTTGCACCCTACTAGCCCTGCCCACTGCTTTGTCACACTGCCTTGCCACTTTGAGATCCTCAAACTGCTTTGTCACACTGTCTTTGCCACTTTGAGGTCATCAGTTAGGATAAACCCAAGATCATCCTTTTCTTGCTTAGTGACTGTCAGTACCTCAGTGTGCTGGTCTGGGTTTCTGACTTTATCTGTTTCATCTTTGTCTCACTGTTTTTCTGAACTATAGAGAATAAGTGTTATGCTCCATTACAATGTTTGGGGGCATGGTATCACTGATGAACACCACATCCTCCCTGCACACGAATGCATCCCCCAACTTCTCCTATCTGCTGACAGACTCCCCACCTCAGTATGCAGATCATCGATCCCCATAACATCTGTTGATACCCACTTTGTCCCAGTAGTATTCACATTCCTGCCCCTCTGACATGCACCCTGCCATAGTATCGATTACATAACTACACATATACACACACACACACACACACACACACACACACTCACACAACACTACCCCTCTAATCTGCTGACACTCGGTCTGTCCCAAGATGCTCACCCTTGCCATCTCACCTCAGCTGACACCCACCCTGCCCCAATACATATACCCATGCCATCTCTATCTTCTGGCAACCACCCTGTTTCAAAAAGAATAGCCCTACCACAGTATGCACACCCTTACCCCACCTATCTGCTTGCCCCCATCCTACTCTATGTAAGCACCCCTGCTCCAGTATTAATCTCTACCCCCACTCTTCTGCTGGTGACCACCTTACACCAGTCAGAACACCCTACCACAATCCAACTGCTGTCACCCACCCTCTGCAGTATAAACACTTCTGCACCATTCCATCTGCTGCACCCACCCTCCCCAGTATGAACCCCTTGTCCCAATATACACAATGAAAAATAAATACTACACATACAGCATAGTACAGTACACTCAAACATGCCTAAAACCAAGAGATCTGCAATGTATTTTGATTTGATGGTAAAAATCTCACTCTTGGTTTCCCTCATTTCTCTCTCTCTCAGAGTGTTCACCTTTGGCCTATCCCTCTAAGCTAAGCTACCCTCCCAAATTACAGTATGTGACATAGTTCAACCTACCTCCTACTGAGTCCTCAATGTGGTCTGTGAACATCTTGGGCAGACTATTCTTTCAAAGTTGCTACTCCCACTACAAATTATCTGATTCCTCAGTCATCCATTCCCATTCCAACTCAAATCATTGGCCCTGATCCAGTGTGCTGAATGGCAAAGGGGAGAAAATTCCGCGGCTTAGGTATGTGATGGGAGAAGGCTGCTTGGCCTGCCGAGGTGGACATATGCAGGACAGACAGGGAGTGGGTGTCAGAGTTTCTGAGGGAGTGTGAAGTTGGAGGAGGCATGGATAAGACAGAGTATAGGAATGGGGGCAGGGACTGGGTACAGAATTTAGCCATGAGCCTGGTGCAGTGGGAGTGCCGCCTGTCCTGCAATGAAAAGAGGTGCAAAGTCTGGTAGAGAATGCAGTGGTGAGTGCTAGGAGGACTGTCAAAGGTGAAACGGCAGAAGGAGTGGAAGAGGGTATCCAGTCCGGTTAGGTTAGTTTTGGGAGCAGCACTATAGACTGCATCACCTTAGTCAAATATTGGGAGGATCATTTTCTGTACAATTTCACAGTGGATTGGTAGAGGGATGCAACCACTGTTGCAGTATAGCATCCTCAGCTTGGGGTGCAGCTTCTTCCAGAAAAACAGGTCACCTTCCTGGTGGGTTGTGTGACTCCTGAGTCAGGAACCCACTTTCTAGTGCATCTAGGATCACCTTACTCCTGGCATTGGCCATGGATAGTACACTCCAATCCAGCTTGATCACCCAGTTTGAAGTCTCCCACTATTACCACCTTTCCCTACCCTGCAGCAGTGAATATATGTGAGTTCAATTCCATGTATCTTTCCTCCTTCTGGTTCGGTGGTCTGTAAACCACACCCAACCTCACCTCCTGCCTTTATTATATAGTAACTGAATCCACATTGCTTCTAGCTTTCCCTCTTCCTACCCCCCCATACACATTATACCATCCATGATGTAAACTGCCACACATCCTTTTTCTACCTGCCTATCCCTTCTGTATAATTTATTCCCAGGGATTAAGATGTCCCAGTCATGGTTAGGTATGGTCCATGTCTCTGTGACCACTGTAATGTCAACTGCCCTCTCTGCCATCAATGCCTGCAGGTGATCCATCTTGTTTCCAAGGCTTCCTGTGTTCAGGGACATCACCTTCCACCATGAGTGTGAGCCTCCTTCCCTATGAACCGTCTTTCTCATTTCTCCCCATTGTCTGTGCCCCCCCAGGCCAACCTCTTTTCTCCCCCTCCACCTCCACCTCTCAATCCCCCTGTACTGGTAAGGGGGAGGTCTGCTGACCTCCTTCTCCACCTGGAGTCTCAGGGCCTGCAGGCTTGCTTGTCTCCCCTTCAGTAGTTTTAATTAAGGTTTTGGCTTATGTAACCCCCGGCTTGTCCCTGAGAACCATCAACCCCCGGCCCCATGCAGTCTGTCTGGTGGAAAAAGTGTTTTATTTGTCCATGTCTCTCTCAAGATCCCAATACAGTCATACCAATCTTCCTTGCACCACTCCCTAAGCCAGTCCTTTTCTTTCTGACCATGCTGGCTCTCGGTAATGACAACACCTCTGAGAATGCCAGGGATCTGACAGTCCCCTGCAGGTCCTACCTACTACCCTATATCTTTCCTGTACTATCCACACCACCTCCCCAGCTAGGTCATTTGTATCAAGGTGTACAATTACAATTAGAGGTGGGCAAAGTCCCTTAACTTTGCTATGCAGAGTATTTCACGTATAACTCTAATTTTGGGAAATACTCTGCCAAGTGAAGCAAATAATGTTGTGTTCCTTATGAATGCAGATTTTTCATTGCTTTATATGGACTTTGTGTTATTACACCTTTTTGGGGATCTTTAAGGTGAATTTTGCAGTGATTCATGGGATTGCAGGTCACATGGGCTCTATATTGGCTTCCACAGCCTCAGTTCAGCATAGTGTGTAAAGTAGAAGGCTGAAGTTAGTTTGCTCTCAGAGCCCTGAGAATTGAACCATCAAAAAACATTCAGAAAAAACATTTTATGGTAGGACTTTTGAGTCCAGATTTAATGCACTGAGTGTAGTAAACCTGTGTGTGTTTAAGTCATTGAGCATTTATTGATTTGGTGTGAATATTGCACCTCAAATTAGTACATTTACTGCCTGTACTGACAGACTGCACAAGTGTGCTTCAGGGGAAGGGCAGATCTGTGGTGTAGAAGGGAGATTCACAGACCACAGTGTGAAAGGCAGTCTTTCCAACTGTTGTTGGTTAGTATTTTAGTATTTGTGTGTTCAGCTTGACACAGTAATACTTCTAGTAATTTTTTACATGTAACCACCCAGTCCCCTGGGGTCACTAGAATCCCATTAGTGCTAGTGATAGGTAGGTAGGTAGAAAAGGCAGCTGGGAAGGAGCTCACTTAGGGACTTCTTACTTCATGACATCATTGTTTACTCAGCTAGCCTGAGGGAAGGATGATTATGTCATACAGAACTCTTGCAGCAGCATAACCATTTCTGAGTCAGCTGCTCTGGGGAAGTTTAGAATGTTCAGTGAGTTCAGCAGTGACAGTCAGAGTGGCAGGAGCTCTACCAGTGGGGCTCTGTGTCAGAGTACCCTTTGTTTCTTATCCTAGTGTGGATTACAATTACCAGCCTCCAGTGAAGTGGTGGAGACTTTTCTTCAGCAGGTTTCTTGGATTTTCACTCCAGGAGAAATGAAAGGGACTGCTAGTTCAGTGTATCCAAATAGCAATCCCCTGAAGATCCTTGTGTGAGTACAGCTGGCTTTGAGGACGACTTTTGTGTGTGCGATTTCTGACAAGCTACTATGGAAAAGAATGTTTTCTGGTTATTCCCATGCCTAAATGAAGGGGCACCTAATCTGTGGGAAAGTGTGCTTCCGGGATTGTTTCCATGCCTAGAGAAAGGAACAATTTACTGTAACTGTAAGTACATAATGGGAGACAAGTTCTCCAGTTAGGGATTTGTTTTGGGGTGTGCCCAAAGATAAGGCCAGATCACACCTGTCGGTACCCCTTGTTCACCTAAGTGTGGAAATTTGAAGTAAAGTTAGGAGTCTTTAGCATTTCAGTGGGGAATGAAGGATTAGGTGGTGTAACCCTGAAGGAATGGCAGAGACTGTCAATTGGAGGAAAGGGTGGAAGGAATGCCATGTGGAGTCTACAAGGCAGGACTAAATGATTCAATGATGGGCACAGGTTTCCCTGAGCAAAGGCCATTGCTGCAGGATGAGGTGGGTGATAAAAGTCACAAGTATATACCTATTGGGAGAGAAGATGTTCTGAATGTGTGGCAATCAAACCACATGAATACACTCTTGGGAAATGGAAATGTGTTCGGGTGTGTGGCACAGTCCATGAGCATACACCATGGGGAAAAGAAAGGAATTGTTTCTGGGAAGAATTGTACTGCCTAGCAAAGAGTTGTGAAGGGAAATGTACTTGTTTGCCATGACCTACCCTTGGGGGTCTACTGATGTTTTAGTAACAACTGTGAATAAAGCCATACTGCACAATCGCAGCTGCTGCTTTGGACAATCTGATCATTGCTTCTCTGTGGAATTAATGGGGCCCTCTCAGCAAGTAGATCTAGCATGCACCTAGCATCTTCTCCCTTGGACCTGGATGTAGTAACAAAAGTAAATTTTTGATTATTGTACCCCCACCTCCCTTCCTCTAGATAATGTGCGTGGTATACATCCTAACACTAGGAGTGGTACCAATTTTAGAATTTCTGCTAAAAGGCAATGGTATGCCATATGTGAGTACTAATTCTGTTTTTTGGGGGTGCCAACTTGCCAAAAGTGGCATGGGGGTTACATATACTTCTATATACTTATAGTAATTTTTTATAAGTTTTTGCTGTTAGCTGTGCATTTTTTTAGTGTATTTAAAAGACTGTGCTGTAGCTTACTGAATTGTTAACATTTCTGCTCACTACCTTTACTGTGTGTGTGTGCCATCAAGTCATATGCATTTCATTACACCATCATAATAGCAGTACTCTTAATTTCTCAGCCTGTCTGCAGTATTTTTCCTGCTTCTATCTAGTTACTGCTGTAAATCTCCCCCAACCCTCAAAATAATATATTGTTGTTCCAGTTTTGGATTTCTGAAGACTGGTTAAGGTCTTGTTTTGCTTGTGTGGCTACATCTCTTTAGTGCCCAATTTCAATCTAGAAGTGACTGTTGTTTTTTGGCTTACCATCCACCAAAAACTGAAGAAATATAACATTGCTGTTAATTGTCTGTGTTCAGTCTGTTGAAACTGTTGTCACTGTACCACCATTGTGTGTTTCCCCATAGTACCATGAACACTGTCTCTCACACTTTTTTCTTTTAACTTTATTTATGCTCCTACTCACTTGGACATCCTTCTGGGTATGCACTTGACACCAGGCTTTATTCCCTTGCCTGAACCCTAGTTAATGGAGGAACTCCCCCCACCACCGCGGCAAACCTAACCACCCGGATCACACCCGGGAGGGCCCTTTCCTCCTGCAATTGCCTATCTGAAATTAGGGAGATCTTACCTGGGTGGTGGGTGAGCCATGGAGTGCTCCAGACACAGGGCCAGCAGTCGGGATGTGGGCTGTGTCACTGACATCCCCTTCATCTCCACAAGAGAGACAGGTTTTTTTCTGCTTTTTGTGGTTCTGTCCCCTGAGAAGCATGGCAAGCAAGGCAACGTAGTGCCATGAGTCTGCCCCCAAGGCATAGGCTGCATCACTGCATTCGCAGCCCCCAGCTACTACCAGAGGTCGCTAGTGAGTGGACACTTCCCTTAAACCCTCCTGAGGGCAAGATGGCAGTCCATCGGATGCTCAGTCTCATCCCTCCCTGCAGACCCCGATGGGCCGAGCTCGGTCCCGAACCCAGGTCACCGGTGTGTTGCGAGGTGTGGCATCCAGTGCCTCAGCCCTCGGCACCACTGGGCTGGCCTTATCTCACTACTTTTAAATGAAAGAAAACAGACATAAAAAAAAAGTACCAATTGCAGTGTTTTTGTTATTGTACTGTCTTGTGAACTCTTTTGAATTTGTTACAGCAACGCACAAGACCAGAAAAATCCCTTTTCATAGTGCACATGTTTCTTTTTTCGGTGACTGTCAGTGTAATCTTTAAAAATGCCCATGAAGAGATGGTCATGCAAAGCTGTTTCTGGCTGTGGCACTGCTGGCAAGAAGACTATTGCTTGTGTGCTTCCAAATCATAGCAGTGTACATTGTTGTGATGATGAGGCAGTTTCATCAGGGACTAGCAGTGTTATGTGTGGTCGTGGACATGGCAGTATGTAGCAGAAGGGAAAGGTAGTAGTTGCTGCAAGCAAAGGAATTTCTGTGACTCATTTGTTAATGGCAAAATCAGTCGCTTCAATGCTGGTTGAAGATGCTGGTGTCACTGCTGGTAGTAAAGTGAATGACGGCATGGTTGATAACAGCATGAGTATTGCTAGAACTCAAGCAAAGTTATCAGGTGGCAGAAATGTTGTGGAGTCAGAAGACGTGAGTGTAGTTGATGTCCCAGTCCCAACATTAGTTAAAAATGATTCTGCTCATCATGAATCATCATGATCATCATGATTCACAGTCTCATGTTTCCACAGTTCCTCAGGTTGGATGATCATAGTGAGGCTGTGCTTGTAATATTTCCACCAGATAGCATCAAAAGTGATTTTTGTGGATGATTATGATAATGATACTATTGACCTCATATGGGAACTGGACAAAAGAAAGTTAAGGTGGCTGTAGCTATGAGGAGGAGGATGACTTTGAATGTTCCAGTAGTGCTCAAGTAGCAGTAGTGGTTCATGTAGTAATTCTACTACATTAACCCCTGTGCTTATAACAGGTAAAATAATAGTATTTATTGGTTTGTCACCGGTGCACCCACCATCCCACATGAAAGGCACCCCATCCATGGCAGTTCACAGAGCAGACATTTGGCATGCCACATGCAAAACACAGAACAATGCAGCCCACACTGCACAGCCTTTTTGTACTGCACAGTAAATATGCACCAAATCATGTGGTTGCATGCGAACTCAATGCTGCCATAGCAGAAATGCTTGCAATTGACCTATTGCCATTCTCCTTTGTGGAGAATGCCAGATTCCAATGCTTTCTGGCATGCGCATATCCAATAACATGACTTCCGTACAGGTCACAGTAGTATATAGGCCCTCCTTGAATTCACTGGTGCTGTCCACAGCTCATTGGACAACAGCCTCCTAACCAAGTCAGTCTTCATTGACCTGACCAAGGCTTTTGATACTGTACATCATAAACTATTAATCACACAGCTACATTCTGCTGGGCCCTCACCTGAGTCCACTACCTAGTTCAAGAGCTACTTGGAGAATCGCTCCTAAAGAGTGAAAATAGCTGACATTCTCTCAGATGCATGTCCTGTTCACTCTGGAGTTCCTCAAGGCTCTGTTCTTGGGACAGTTCTTTTTAGCCTCTTTCTGAATGATCTTCCACAACTGTGTCCTGCACAAATCCTTTTTTATGCTGACGACACCGTCATCCTCTCCACTCACAAGAATCTGGGCCATCTTCTAAAGAATCTACAGTTTGCCTTCATCTCAATTGAAACTTGGTTTAGTACACCTAAATTGGTTCTCAACTATAAAAAAACAAGTCCATGCTCTTCTGCAGCCTGCACAACAAACACAGACTCAATCCCATCACGATCAAAAACTGTTTTGGTGCAACCCTCAAGCAGGTTCAATCCTTTAAATATCTAGGCGTTACCATTGATTGCAACCTATTATATGCTATGCACATTGACAACATTACCAAGGCTGCCAACACTCACATTGGCCTACTCTTCAGGCACCAGCAATGCCTTACCTCAGATGCCTTAAGGATTGCAGTACAGAGCTCAATAATCTCAATAATCAACTATGGCCTGATCATCTATGGCTCTGCCTCTGCCACCACCCTCAGGTTCATATCCATTGCACTAAACAAAGCTTGCCATCTCATAAATGGTACCCACCACTCACTTACACTTGTGATCTCTATGCACAGACTGGGTGGCTTCAACTTTCAAACCAGATCTAGTACCAAACCTGCCTTATGGCAAAGAAAATAACACTAGGCCTTGCTCCCCCAGGTGTCCAAGCTCTCCTCTGCCCAGTGTAAACTACTCCCATCACCAGGTGCTCTGAATCCCAACTACTGCATATCCCATGTTTCCACACCACACAAGGGAAAAGATCCTTTGTGCACAGAGTTCCCAGCTGGTTCAATGGTCTCAACATTGACATCACCTCAATGCCAAAGCTTGGTCATTTCAAATCCAGTCTCCATCACATCCTGTCTCCATCTAGCTCCTGTGACTGTCCTTCCTAATTGTTCTCCCCTCTCCTCTTTGATCTTTCCACCTAGCACTTAACCCTCTCCCCCTCAACTCCTTCTCTCATACACCCACTCATCCTCCCCATCTCCCACCCACCTTCCCTACCCCCTTGTAGAACTTTAATTGGTATTTGACAAGTGCCTATGGCCACACCCCACTAATATGTCTCTCTTCCATACCGTGTTAACCCTGTTACCAGACCTCCCTCTGGCATTTTTGCCACTATATTGAATGTATAGAACTGTATATAACTGCATGTAACCCACTGTTATACTGTTATTAAATGTCTTGTTTGAATTGTATCTCATCCAACATGAAACCTTTATAAAAGAGCCGTGGCTTAAAGGTACTTGTAATCTTAGATTCAAATAAATAAAAAAGAAAATAAATGGAAGATCCCGTCCATGACATACTTTGCCACCCGTGCTGTCCCTGAGTTATATCATACTGTGATAGAGTCTTTAATACATGCCCTTCAGCATTCCACATCATCTTACATTCGCTTAAGTCTGGATATGTGGACACGTAGCAAAATGGTGGGTAGTTCTTATCTGTGTATTACTGCACATTGTGCGCAGCTACCTGAGGTTGTCTGTGACAGTGGGATGGAAAAGCACTGTAACAAGTCAGACTGTGGTGATAGCAACCTTCATGGCATTAGACAGCATGCCATGCTTGTAATGCATAGTGTATCAGGGTCACATACAGGTGAAAACATGATAGACTTGCTACTGACAGAAACTGATGAGTGGCTGCACCCCCATCCCAAAAGGCTGGCTTCATAGCTAGTGATAATGGGTTAAACATTGTTAAATGTATCAGCCATGGTGGCTTTGTGAGGGTTTCCTGAATTTCCCACCATTTAAATCTTGTGGTACAGGAGTTTCTGCAGTACCCAGAAATCAAGCAAATGCTGACTGCTGCATGCCACATCAATGTCCACTTTGAACATTCTAGAAAGGCCTGTGATAAACTTAGGCAGCTACAGAGCCAAAACAGCCTCCCTCATCACTTGAAGTTGTCACGAGATGGAACTCCACACTTTACATGACAGAGTGCTTGCACTAGCAATATAAAGAAACCCCCAAGTACCTTGTTATGCACACTAGCTGTGACAGTTCTGGGGCATCAATCTGTATGACAACTGAGCAATGGTAACTCATGGATTTAGTAATAGTAATTTTGAGGTTATTTGAACATGCCACACAGGCAGTGAGAAGTGACACTGCATCCGTTAGTCGAGCCATTCCACTGTTATGGGTGCTGAGGCAGACATTGTTGAATTTGCAGCCTAGCCTTGATGTGGATGAAGATAGGTCAAGCTGTGCATTACTCAAACACACAATTACAATCTTAGGCAGCAATAGACACATCACCACCATTTGGCAATCTCCAGAATCTGGAATAGCCACAGTGCTGGACCCATGCTACAAACAAGGCATTGCATCCATACTGAAGGGAAGGCATGATTAGGTTCAAAATCTCGCTGGACAGCTGGTCAGATTGTTTCATGGGGTACAGACATCACATGCAAAGTTCTGTAAACCACAGCATAACAAGGCTGAAGGTCATTGTCGACACAGTGCATCCAGTAAGGTGGCTGAACAGCAAGGGGTGGTGTCAGCTGCAAGGCTGTCCATTAATCCACTTTGGGGTGCCTTGTCCCAAGATAGAATTTATGACCTAGATGAATCTTGTGAACAGGTGGATGACTCATCAGGAATGTACACATCACAGAGCATAGTTGAGGCATATTTGGCAGAAAACTAACATCTGACAATATTGGACAATCCTCTGGCATATGGAAGTGGCAAGGTGAATGAATGGCCAGTGCTGAATTCAGTAGCACTGAAGTACCTAACCTGCCCACCCTCCAGTGTAAGTGTGGAGAGGGTATTTAGTTCTGCGGGGGCCATTGTGCATGACCATCATACTAACCTATCATCACCAATGTCAGAATGTTGACATTATTAAAATGAATGAAGGTTACATATCAAGTAGGACAAGCACATCTATGTTTGTACCCAGTCACAATGATGATGCTGATGATGAGGGTGAAGCAGACCTTCCTGGTGGCAGCATCAAATGGTGTACCACTGAGGTTGATGATGTGCTCATGGAAAAAGAATTTCCAAGTGGGTACATCCATAGCATTGAAGACTGTGAGGGCTGCTTCCTCACTGATGATGTTGAGGAAGCTGGTGAGAGGGCATAAAGAAAAACATTTGCATTAAATTACTTCTTCCTGTTATAAGTGTCATATGACATGTCATTATAGATCACCCTCCCATTCCCTTATTTTGTCAATACAGCTCACATAATGTGTCCAGTCATTTTTACTCGCAGTCTTCAAAACACATGTCAGCTTGTAGCCATTGACTTCATGCTGATTTAATGACAGATATCCTGACACTGAAAACAGTAACATACCCCAACCAGCCACCCTGCTTCTTGACTGAGAGCAACAGATATTGTACCTGTGCCCAATGTGAGAACTCACAGCAAGCCACAGCAACCCTGCTGAAAGAGAGAGAGAGAGAGAGACAGACAGACAGACAAACAGACATTGTACCTGTGCTCAGTGTAAGAACCTGCAACCAGCCACAGCCACCCTGCTTCTTGAGAGAGAGAGAGAGAGAGAGACAGAGACAGAGACAGAGACAGAGACAGAGACAGGCTTTGTACCTGTGCTCAATGTAAGAACCCACAGCAAGCCACAGCTACCCTGCTTCTTGACAGAGACAGACAGATCTGGTGCCTTTGCACAATCAAAGAACCCATAGCCAGCCATTGTGCATTCATGTTCCATCAACATGCATTAATTTAGTTCTTATTGTACCGCTTCAGTGCTATAGTCACTTTAGGAGAAATTTAGTTTATCTTGTCATTATAATTAACTAGAATAGCCCAATGATCATGAAATAAAGTACCAGCATTCACCAGCATTGTTTTAAATTTCAGCACTACAAATAATGTACTAAAAATTTATCTGGATTCTAGCATTCAGTAATGATAGACTATTCTTTTAAAAAAGTTACTTTGTTGTGTTACATACCTTTTTTAAAATAGATCTGCATGATCAGTACAAGGTGATTTGCCAAAAAGTAACATCAAAATACTTGTGCCACAGTGAGTAATAATTTGTAATGTTGATTGTTCTCTCTGGTTATTTCCTTGAAGGTGTTGCACTTCTAGCCTGGTTGCAGCCAGCAATGCACCATCACACAGTAGAGAAATATTACACCCGTCATCATAATTAACATCAGTAATTTACAGTAAGTATGTATCTCATGTACTTTGATTTTGACTTGAACTGTTTTGTTCATCCTTTCTTTACCTTTTTATACAGGACATGCCACTATGGCCAAATACAGGGAAGTGATTTTCAATTTCTTATCACAGGTGACTGTTTAAACTTGTAGTCATATAATACTAGGACCAACATGCTAATAACTACTGTAACTGCACCAACAATGCCATTGCAGTGAGGATATTTACCTGTAAATAAAATTATCTACTGGTAAGTATCAGTCTTATTTCCTCTTTACTTTATTTTTTTTCCTGTTTTCCACAGGTGTAAAGTATTCAATGCCAGTGACATACAGACCAGTTAGGTGGCCTGTGTCTAATGAATGTCCAAGATAATGTCTTTTTTTCTACACAGATGAGACAGGCGTACTTCGGTACACAAGGATTCTACGATGTGTTTTCTGGGTTGGGATGGAATATAAGACACTGGGCCAGCATGTGTCACTAAACTTGATAATATTTTTAACAGGCATTTATTAATAGATGTGTATTTATTTCAAGCTGGATTTAACAAAAGACAGGAACAGCACCGCTGGGAACTGCATGGGATACTGGAATGAACTCAGAATAGGCATGAAACATTTACATCATTTTATAAAAGGAGAAGTGATTAAAGACTACGTGTTCATGCAGAAAGACTGTAGCCTGCCTAAGCAGGATTTCTACAGATATTTACAATGCCACCACTACATAAATAACATGGTTGGGGATGCAGCTTTCACAGTGCCCCTACCTAAAGCAATTTCATTGATTCATACTAAAGGACTACTGTTAAACAGTAACCGTCTTATTTCTCATACTTATAAAATTATGTAGGAGGGAATAGGCATTTTAGGCCCACAAAAATTGCAGGACAGATAGGAAACGGAACATGGGGCACATATTCCAGACCAAGAGTGCAGAAATATATGGAAACTTACTCATAGAATTACAGTATCTGGGATATGGAGGGAATTTAGATGGAAGGTGACTGGCTGTTAACTTACTACACACAACATCTCAAAACATTATTCCACATCCTCCTTAGACAGTTTTTGGTGAGGGTGCGGAATGAGGGGCACACATTATCATATTTTTGGGGGCTGCCCCAGAATCCATGGGTATTGGACAAATGTGGGAGATACAATTAAATCTATTTTAGGCCTAGAACATACCCTAGATTTTGGACATCTAGTGTTGGGATGCCCTCCAGAGGAGGTTCACACAGCTTCTGAGGAATATCTGTTTTTGGCCTTAACAGTCTCAGCCTTAAAAGTCATAACTCAGAGTTGGTTAACTTCTAATCCTCTATCACAAAACCAATGGTTCTGCAATTTGCAGACAATTCAAAATACGGAGGCAGTAACTGCCAGGTTGAGATTACAGGTGGAAAAATACAATACTAGGTGACTTCCTTCCACTGTTTAACTACAGTATATTGAAAAGATAAAGGGGATCTCGGTATTGGAGCAACATCTAAGTTGAAAGGGGAAGAGGCATGGTAGAACACCTTAATTCACATTGCAAGTAATTCTATGAAACAAATTTCACTGAAACCTAAAATATGAATACAGTTAGAGCAAATAATTAAATAAACCCTAACTTTCTTTTCACTCAGCTGAAATGGGAAGCCTTATAAAAGGCTTTTATTAGCCCTGTATAAATTACTCAAAACAGACAATGTATTCATGAGTTTGTATATACTCTTTATTTTTTGTAGTTTGTTTGTTAGAAGTTTTATATTTAATAACATGTTAAGATAAGTGTTATTTGACTTAAGAAAGTAGAGAGCAGCTATTAATTTCTCTTTTCTTTAAACAAGAAGCATACGACTGTAGTTCAGCAAAGTCTGATATACAGAGGTCTCAGACTAGAACAAAGATATAAATTCTGGGTATATTGCTAGATGTTTTCTTTCTTCTCCTGCTCAACACTTCGTGGGAAATGTATACCACCGAAAAGTGGAGATGTGGATTTCCAGTAGTTCTCCCTGGAAAGAAATGGATAGACTATTATTCCAAATATAGACTTGTTCTGAATTAATCTGTTTTATTACGATGGGGTTACTTTTAAAGGTCTAGCTTTATAAGATTTAGAATTGTTCAAGAAGTGACCTATGGAAAATGGCGTAAAAGCTTTTTCTGTAATTGATGTATGACCTGCTCTTAATAAAAGTCTCAAGTTCAAAAAAAAGAATAATTTCTTCTTCATCAGTTTGCAGGTAACATTGAGATGCCATGGACTGGCAGTGGTGGGATGTTCCAATCTGAAGATGGACAACAGTTTGGATACACTGAAGACCTGGAAAGAAGACCAAAATATTAATGACAATTGTTTTCAAATGATGCCCCCCAAAGAAAATACTTACCTTTCATGACATGACATTTTTCATACAGCTGAAGTCAACAATCAGACACATGTGCAGCGGCAGCAAAGTTTCATCATTAAAGCTTTGAATCTGTGTGGTACGACCTAAGAATGAAAAAAGAAAAGAACAGAAATGCGAAATGCTTATAATTCATTCTCCCACAGCAGTACCCCCCCAAAATAATTTAAACTTTACAGTACCACATTAGATGGCACCTCCTCCAGATCGAGCCACTGATCAGGCCAGCTGTGTCCCCTGCAGGCATGGCAGTGGCTCCACAAGCTGCCAGCCTAGCCAACTCATCCAGCCAGTGCTGAGAACCATCTGAGCCCAAATGAGCCCTTGATTGGGCCAGCCGTGTCTCCTGCAGGCATGGCCACAGCTCCACAAGCCGCCAGTCTAACCAACTCATCCAGCCATTGCTGAGAACCATCTGAGCCCGATCAAGCCCCTGATCAGGCCAGCCATGTCCCCTGCAGGTGAAGCCACGGCTTCACAAGCCACCAGCCTAGCCAACTCATCCAGCTGCTGCCAAGAACCATCTGAGCCTGATCGAGCCCCTGATCGGGCCAGCTGTGTTCCCTGCAGGTGCAGCCATGGCTCCACAAGCCGCCAGCTTAGCCAACTCATCCAGCCACTGCCGACAACCATCTGATCCCAATCCAGCCCCTGATCGGGCCAGTCGTGTCCTCTACAGGCGTGGCTATGGCTCCATAAGCCACCAGCCTAGCCAACTCATCCAGCAACTGCCGAGAACCATCTGAGCCTGATTGAGCCCTTGATCGGGTCAGCTGTGTCCCCTGCATGTGCGGCCACTGCTCCACAAGCCATCAGCCTAGCCAACTCATCCAGCCGCTGCCGCAAATCATCTGAGCCTGGTAAGAAAACAGCCTGGGGTGGGGTAGCCGTGAGCTGCTGCCATTGGCCGACTGCTCACTGCTCCAGCTCCTGATTGGTTTTCGGTCTCGGTCTCTGCTCCTTGATTGGACTTTTTCCTTTCTGTGCTATCTGGGCTCTGAGCCCATTCATTTCCATTGCAGACTGCCAAAGTTTTCTGTACTGCCTCACTAAACTGTTGCTCTCCTCTGTTACCATTTATTTAGAGCTAGTAGACTGCAGGTCATTTTTCCTTGTTTGCTTACTGTGCTAGCCTATTTGAAATGAACAATCCTGTTATCCCTACTGTTTCAGGTTGAGTGCCGACATTGCTAGCGTATTTACAATTTCAAACCAATTGAAGTGTTAATTGAATATTTGTAGAGCTTACTGCTGTGACTAGGATATTGTGTGTTCTCTCCCACTCTGCCTTTTCTATTCCACACCTCAGACTCCTGCTCTCTCACCCCCACCTTTCTTTTCCTACAGTTCTAACACCTCATCCCCACTGGCACCTGGGCAAGTCTACTGACTCTCTCGTCCTTGGCTGTCACCCCCCCATCCATTCTATTACTTCTGAAATTAATCTCTGTCCCGCTTTTCCCCTTCTCCCTCACTGCCATCACTGGCGCGATCCTCCCACCCCTACAGTTAAGCTCCTGCCTCACCTTTCTTTTGTCTACCACCTCCTTAAGTCTAACCCTCCGTGTTTCTGTTTCCATCCTCCATATTGAGCCCCTGATTGGGTCAGCCGTGTCCCCTGCAGGCACTGCCATGGCTCCACAAGCCACCAGCCTAGCCAACTCATCCAGCTGCTGCCAAGAACCATCTGAGCCCAATAAGAAAACAGCCTGGGTCGGGGTAGCCATGAGCTGCTGCCATTGGCTGACTGCTCACCGCTCCAGCTCCTGATTGGTCTCCGGTATCGGTCTCTGCTCCTTGATTGGACTTTTTCCTTTTCTGTGCTATCTGGGCTCTGAGCCCATTCATTTCTATTGCAGACCCCCAAAATTTTACGCCCACCCCCACAACCCCCTCCAACCTTAATTAAATAAGCCTTTGCTCCTCCCCTGCCTCCTGGACCCTCCCCTGCTTCCTCTGCTTGTATCCCCTGCCACAAACTCCACCAGCCCGCCCACTCTCCCTCCTCTGCTCTCTCACCACCCTTTTATCTTTCCTAGGCCTGCCCTCTGCCCCCATTCTGGCCTAAACTCCCCTACCTTACTTTCTCCTTTGGCCATGCCCCTCATTAACTGCCTGATCTCATTTCTTCTTGCTCTCACCATTCTTCCTCCTCTCTGCTCCCTTCCGGGTGCCTGCCACCCCTCTCCACCCTCCATCTTCCACATAATCATCTCCTACTGCCACCTTAGCAGTCTTGGCCATGACCACTTCCCTTCCCAGGGCCCCCTCCCCATTATTGACTGGCTGTTCCTTGATATCCCCAACCTCGGTCATTGGGCAAATGTAGCGCAGCTATTATCCAGAACCCTGCCCTGGGACATACGTCAGAGACACAGACTCTGGTCAAACAAGATACGGAGATGCAACCTCTTCTACCATGAGCAGCAACAACTTGCTCTGAAGCTTCTACTCCTCTTTCTCCTCCTGATGTCTGGGAGCATCCACCCAAACCCTGGCATTACATTTCTATTTCTACTAATCATGCTAAACCAGTCAGGGGCCTCATCCTCGCAACCCTTAACATATGCAGCCTTCTCCCCAAATGGGATGCCCTACAAATCTTTGCAAACCAGCATAACCATGATATCCTTGCAGTTGTCGAAACCTGGCTGACCCCCAAAATTCCTGACCAGACAATTGCACTACAAGGTTACAATGTTTTCAGACTCGACCGGAGAAACAAAAGAGATGGGGGCTGTGCAATCTACATCAAAGAAAACATCTCTGGTTACCTCATTACCACTACCCCCGCAGTCTCTTCTGCACAGTTTCTACCTATCAAATTACTCCTTGGAGCCCACAAAAAAGTGCTTACAGTTGTATCACTCTACATCCCCCCAAAGACCAAGGGACTGGTCTCAGTGCTGTCTTGGACTTCATCCGATCTCAACCTCCTGGCTCTGAGATCCTCCTTCTTGGGGATTTCAATATCAACTGGCTCACACCTGAGGCAGGATCTCACAAGGATGCTATCGTTTCTGCTAATTTAACACAGATGGTTGACACCCCTATTAGAAAGAACTACAAAACAGGCACCAGCACACTTCTGGACTGGGTTCTTACCAGCCATCTAACCCATATCACCAACACCACCGTCCTTCCTGATTAGCTCAGAGATCATTCCTCTGTTATCTGTGATGGTCAAATAAGTTCTGTAAGCCTCCTCCCAAAGTCATAACCAATAGAGTGCTTCCCCATGGCAAACTGACCCATCTCAAATCCTGCCTTAGTCGACAAGACCGGTTCCCCATCTTCTATGTGACGGATGTTGACTCGGCCCTTGAGTACTTCATCTTCACTTTCAGTGCAGCCTGTGACTCCTACAACCCAGTCAAAAAGCACAAAGTAAAGTCCTTCTCCTATCCTTGGCTTACTGCCAAGCTACTGGCTCTGTTAAAATCAAGGGACCACCTCTGGGCAATAGCTAGGGCTACAGGTGCTCAACCAGATATTTAAAACTACAAATAGGTCTGGAACAACTGCACTAAACAAATCAGTCTGATGAAAAGTACCTACTACAGGGAAGCCCTCACCAACACATGGGGACATGAAAGGGCATTCTGGGACAATATCAAAGAAGTCACAGGGAAACAGCCCAAATCCGCCCCTTCCCTACTAAATGTTGATGGGGCTACCATCCTAGGCCCATGGTCATTGCTAATACCTTCAATGTGGCTTTCACTGACCTCAGTAGTGTTCTCCCTCTGGACTTCTTTAAAGATAACAACTCCCCTACTCCAAATACCCCCCCTGAAAAACATCCGCCTTTCCACTTCAAAGCAGTCAATGTGAATGAAATCTGTAAATACATAACAAAAGCTATCTCCAAGGCCAGAACCAGTGGTGACTCTCTGAACCTTAAGCTACTGTCCCTCACCCTTGAAGCGGTACTACACCCGCTCACAAAATGTTTTAACCTCTCTCTCAGTCTCAGTCAGTTCCCCAGCAAATGGAAATCAGCCATTGTCACCCATGTACATAAAAGTGGGGACAAGTCCATCCCGGGTAACTACTGGCCAATCTCGATATTACACCCACTCTCCAAGGCCCTTGAGTGTATTGTTGCCAACCAGCTCACAGACTACCTGGTAAAATATAAGAGCCTGTGTACTCAGCAACATGGGTTCTGACAAGGTCACAGCACATCGAGTGCCCTCCTGGAATTTACTGGTGTCCTTCACAGCTCATTGGACACAGGCCACCTAACTGGTGCAGTTTTTATTGACCTGATGAAGGCATTTGATACTATTCACTATGGCCTGCTAATAAAACAACTGCTAAATGCTGGACTCTCCCAGGACTCTACTGCATGGTTTAAAAGTTACCTGGAAAATCATTCACAAAGAGAAAAAATCGCCGGTGTACTCTCGGACTCTAAACCTGTCTGCTCAGGTGTCCCCCAGGGATCTATACAGGGCCATCTACTGTTCAGCCTTTTTGTGAATCCTCTTCCTCTATCCTGCCCTGAACAAATCATCCTCTACACTGATGACGCTGTGCTTCTCACCTCCAACAAGGATCCACAATTCTTACAACACAGCTTACAGCTAGGATTCTCCACAATTGAAAACTGGTTCACCGATCATAAACTGGTCCTAAACCACAAAAAGACCAAATCGATGTTTTTTTTCAGCTCCCACAACAAGCACAGGCTCTACCTCTTGGATATCACCACAAGCACTGGAAATACCCTAGAACAGGTGACATCCTTTAAATACCTTGGAATCTCCCTTGACCCCAATCTATCCTATGGGTCCCACATTGATAATATGGCCAGAGCTGCTAACACACGCATCAGTCTTCTCTACTGAAATAGACAACAACTCACCTTGGATGCTCTAAAGGTTGCTATACATAGCTCGGTGGTCTCCGTCATTGACTATAGCCTCATTATCTATGGCTCTGTCACTGCGACGGCTCTCAAATGCATTGCAACCTCCCTGAGCAAGGCTTGTCAGCTCATTACTGGAGCCCACTAACTCACACATACACGTGACCTATATGCCCAACTGGACTGGCTACAACTTGCTAACCACATCAAGTATCAGACCTGCCTGATGGTGAAAAAAATAATCTTAGGCCTTGCCCTCCCCCCAGTGTCCAAGGCCTCTTGTGATCAAATATAAATCCTCAGAACACCAGAGGGTCTGAGCATCAGTTTTTCCAGGTACCCCTTTGCCACACCACCCAGGGCCAAAGATACTTTTCTAGCCATGCTCCCAGCTGGATGAACGCTCTCAGCCATGGCATTCCTTCAAACTCCGCTCTGGGTATGTTCAAAGCCAGCCTACATCATTATCTCACTGCATCCAGCTCCTGTGACTACCACCCCTAACGTTCCCACCTCATCACCTTTAAATTTGCATCCAGCCTGCTCTTCTTACAGTGCACTTACTGTCTCCCTTCCTTATCCTGTCCCCCATACCTCCCCTACTACCAATGCCCCTTCTCTGTGTCCTTTGACAATGCCTTTGTGCTGCTCTAGTCTCTTCCTCTTGTTCCCCTCCCATCTATACTCTTCTTCCTCCATTCTCCTAGCTATCCACTGTGGGTTGATCTAGGTTATTCGTGCTGCTTGAGATATAATTTGTGACTACTATGATGCGTTACCTGTTTGCTGTATATTGTTGAATGCTTTGTTTATTCATGTAGGTACTACTTCTGAAATGGAACATTTGTAAAAGAGCCTTGGCTCAAAGGAACTTATAATCCTAGACTCAAATAAATAAATACAAATAAACATCTGTATGGCATGTGAATGTGATCATGGCCACCACACCAGTGAAGGGGAAACAGTCAGTATGTATGATGCTGATTCCCTGCAAAGGAACAACATGACAGACTGCTTACAAGTTACAACAAACAACAAGATTCAATACAAACTAAACAACAGTATCTCTGAAAAAACATGACAGTGACAAGTACAATAACTTACCATAGTTGGTGTGAATATACACACATAGGGCAGCATGTTTTAGTCAGCGCAGAAGACATTTCCAGAACATCTAATTATAGTTCAACTTGTGGTTATCAGGGCTATCATCATTCAGCAACACACTGTACATCAGCACCAGCAGCAGCAGCAGCAAAAGCAGCAGCAAACAGCAGAACAACAGCAGTAGCATTAGGCATCAGCAAGCAATTTTCTCTTTGGGACACTGTGACACAGTTCTGGCTCTATGTGCACCATTTAAGCAGTACATCAAGAAATACTTGAGACTTTTCTGAACATTTTTTGATGTTCTTATTCTTAATCAGGACCTTTCATGAAATTAAAACAGCAGGACAACAACAGCAGCAGCAGCAGCAGCAGGCATTAGCAAGCACTTTTCTCACTTGGGACAAAGTGACACAGTTCTGGCTCTATGTGCACCCTTTAAGCAGTGCATCAAGAAATACTCTTGACTTTCTGAACATTTTTTGATGTGCTTATTTTTTATCGGGAAACTAATACCGTATGCTGAATAATGTAGCAAGATAGCAATATAAGCTGCCTACATTCATATGATGGGACATTTTTTGGGGGTTTGATTGTCATGGTAGGTTATTTTACACTATTTTGATTGTAGTTGTTGGTAGGTATGCAATGAAAATTAAACACAGTAAACACCAACTAACAAACTCTGGCAGAGTGGGGAGATCGCGTGATGAGCTAAATCAGAGAAGACATCCTCTGTGCTGCTCCGAGGCCCTAAGTTAATTAAAAGGCTTTAAAGTTTCCGGGATTGGTTTAAATTGTACCAAAATATCTGTACCCGACTGGTGAGGTGCTGTAGGCCTCAACTGTGGTGAAGTGGTGCAAGATTGAGAGATTTATAAGAGAGGCAACGCTGCGAGCTGCAAGCACTTGCTGGTAGCACTAGGCCGAGGCACAACACCGAGATGGAAGCTGAGATGGTGGAGCCACTCGTGGGGTGATCCCCCGATACTAAGAGACTGAAGTCCCAATCTCCCACCCCAATGAGCAAGAGGAGGTGGCAGGAAAGGAAGGGGGAGCCTACTCAAGCAGCAAGGATATACAAGAAATAAAGCAGATGTTGCAGGGGCTTGTAGTGGACTTTGCAGCAGTGAAACTGGCACCGCAATCACAGGCACAGAGAATGGGGGACACCGAGGTTCGGATCTCCTCTCAGGAGAGGAAAGTTTCAACGATTGAACAGGAGCTTGTGGTGGTCAGAAAGCAAGTTAAGAAACTCGAAGAGAGAATAGAGGACCAAGAATCGAGGAGCCGAAGGAATAATCTGATTCTGGCAGGGATGCCTGAGAGGGCTGAAGGCTCAGACTGTGTATCATATATACAACACATGTTGCTTAAGCTGTTTGGCCCCATGCCATATGGGGATGCATATAATTTAGAAAGAGCACATAGGGCTTTGAGAGAGCTACCACTACCAGGGGCAAGACCTCGGGTAATTATTATGCGCTTCCTTAACTACAAAGAAAAAGCCCACGTGTTGTCTGCTGCCAGGCAAAAGAAGTCAATGCAGTGGAATGGCACCTCCTTATGGTTATTTCAAGACCAAACACCTGCGGTAAGAGAAAAGCAGAAGGAATATGCGGAAATCAAGAAGAAACTATAACTCGCAGGAATCAAGTTTCGGCTACAGTATCCTGCAACATTAGTGAGGCGGCTTCAAACTGGGGAGAAGAGATTTCTCATGGCAAAGGACGCTTTAGAAGGGCTATGAGGGGAGCTCCCCGAGCTATTTAGATCGCCGAGCTGAACTGCCCAGATGAAAAGGGGAGCTACCCGGACTGGCTGGTTTGGGACTGTAGAGACTAAAAAAAGCTTATTAAACTTAATTTTCCAGTCAGATTGCTGGATTCAAGGTTATATGGGTGGGGGCGAAAAGAGCTCTATTAAATCAAATGGAGTTGTAGAGGGTGATCTATGGGGGAGGAAAGATGGAATGATTTTATCACAGAGATGGGGGGGTGGAGAAGAATTGAAAGTGACTATATAAGTAGTGGGGGTTGGAGATAAGGAATTGGAGCCTGAGGGGTGGCTGGGTGAACAGTGTAAGGTGGGATTTGGAGGAGGATTCCTTCCATGGGGGATGTAGAGAGAAAGTTAATTGGGCAGAGTGTGAGGGCTGGAATTTAGATAATTGAAAGGGAGCAACACCTAGAGGGGATATTAGGGGAGTAGATAAGGTGAGGGGGTAGCCTCTGGGGTCTGCACTTCCTACATTCATAAGAGAAGGGTTTGACCCAAAGACATGAAGGGGGCTTAAATTGGCGGTAGTTATCTTTTATTTTTGGGTTCTCAGGGGAGGAGAATAACGGGAGTTCCTTTTTCTTCCTTTTCTCTTACCTGATGCTCCCTGAGGTAATTTTGGTCTCCCTCTACCTCGATCGCTTTGTGGGAAAGGAAAGAGGAGGTGGATAGAGGCTATGTAGAACTATGGGTGACAGGCATTGGCCAATAGCATTACCAGAGGGTGTCTTATCCCCTAGGCATGGATTAGCATTTTGCTACAAGACAGCCCAATAGCACTACCTTATTGAAAGGTTCTAGGATGGTGTCAGGTGAAGCTTAGACAGAGGGGGTCAAAGGCTCAAGGGTTGCTGGGTAGAAATTAGAAAGGGCCGCATAAATGGTGGGAAATATCGTGGGGGGAATGCTCAGTCAATTCTGTCTCCTAACAAATGGGAGTTGATACGAGGATGGTCACTATTTTCTTTATATGGCATTGAGATTATCTTCAAACTGTATATGCGAGGTTTAGAGGAGGATGAGGTTTGAAGGTTGGATGATTGGATGGGTTGGGAGAAGAGGGGGATTTAGGGGAGTAAGGTAGTTGTATAGCAGATTTTTTTTTGTTTCTAGATTAGATCCCGAGCTGCTTAGGTGAGGAGGGGCTGGGGGTAGCATAAGAGGGAGTTCATCTATGATCCGATATTTGGAAGGCGGGCAATCTAGGGATCGGGGCAGAGGAGAGGGGGTAACGGGGAGCTGGAAAGAGAGAGAGTCCACCATGGTAGGAGAGAAGGAGGCAGACCCTGATAGTGCTCAGAGGGTTAGTTTATTCATAACAAGTTTTGGTATTGTCTATGTCTAGTGTTAGACTAATTTCTTGGAATGTTAAAGGACTCAGGTGTAGATGTAAAAGAATGGCAATCCTGAGACATATGGATCATATGGGGGCCCATATTGCTGCCTTACAAGAGACACACTTGCTGACGGAGGAGCTGAGTAACCTCAAGCGACTTTGGGTGGGGCAAGTTTATGGGGTAGGTAAGGAAAGGGCCTTGGGGGGGTAGCGATATTAATAAAGAACACCTGTCCATATAAAGTAGTGCAAATGGTTGCAAGGGAAGATGGCAGAGGGATTTACATCTCAGGCTTTTTGAATGGCCAGGCAATCTCAGTCACTTACATTTATGGGCCGACGCCCCCCCAATCTGGAATTTTTTGCCTCAATAGAGAGGGACATAGCTGTTTTTCCATGCACCCCCTTATTCTGGCAGGGGATTGGAATACATACTCCAATAACCAGGAGGATAGGATCCCACCTGCCAGAGGGCCTTTAACTAAGGCTCAAATTGCTTTAAATAGGCTGCTAGAGGTTGCGGCTTTGGTGGATCCAATACGGACCCACTCTACTGGGGGCAATACTATGACATTTTACTCAGCTGCGCACAAGACCCAATCTCAAACTGATTTCTTTCTGGTAAATAGGGAGGCACTTATGGATATTAGGAATATGACAACAGGGGGTAGGATTTTTTCGGATCACTCTCCAATTCAATTGATCTGGGAACCTAGATCAGGCCCTCCTAGATCATATCAGTGGAGATTAAATAATTCCTCAGTGATGGAGACCTCAACTAAGAGCAAGCTCGAAGAGGCACTGTTAGAGATTATATGGCAACAGCCCACGTTGCAAAATAAAAAGCTGGTGTGGCCAACTTGTAAAGTGCTATATGCAGGAGTGGCCCAGGAGCTGGCCGCACAAAGAAGCAGGCAGAGGAGGGCAAAAGAAGAATTTATTCTAGGGGCAATTAACTCTCTGACAGCTCTGGAGGGGTCCACGGGGGAAATCGACAGGGAACTTAAAGGTTTAAGAAGGGAATGGGTGGATATTGTTTACTGCAAAGTAGATTTTTGGTTGGAAAAGATTAAAGCTAAATATTTTTTGCTGGGAGATGTCCCTGGACATTTGCTGGCGGCTAAAGTCAAGGAGTGGGAAGCAAGTAGAACGGTGACAGCTATCCGATATGAGGGGAAGCTTGTAACAGACTCCCAGGAAATGGCAGACGCTTTTGTGTCCTATTTTAAAGAACTGTATCAGCTCAGGAACACTGGGGGGGAGAAATAAATTAAAACCTGTTTGGAGGGAGTGCCCCTACCCATTCTAGACCCTGCTCAGGCTAAGGAATTGGTGGCTCCCATAGGGGCAGCGGAGATTACTGAAGTGGTGAGGTCTTTGCCCACTGGTAAAACACCGGGGCCAGATGGCCTTACGGCGAAGTTCTATCAGGCCCATATTCACACTATACTGCCCATGCTTCAAGAATTTTTTAATGCTATAATGCAGGATGGAGTGTCTCATCCCCCACTATACCAGGCGTACATTACATTAATCCCCAAACCAGACAAACCCAGGGACCTGCCCGGCAATTACAGGTCCATAGCATTAATGAATCAAGACATCAAGATTCTTACAAGAATTTTGGCTAACAGAATTTGACGGATTGCTCCTAGCTTAATCAGCCAGGAACAAGTGGGATTCATGCCAGGGAGAGGGGTGCATGATGCTTTGAGAAAGCTACATCATATTTTGAATTTCGCATCGGGTTCTCAACTATCCCTAGCTTTGATATCTTTAGATGCCGAAAAGTCCTTCAATAGGGTCTCTCATCCTTTCCTCTTTACTACAATGGAGAGGATGGGCTTCCCTGAGGGCCTGCTTAGAGGTATCAAGAATCTATACGCTGCCCCGACGGCCAGAGTTTTATGTAATGGCTATATTTCGCAGGAAATTCAGTTGGAGAATGGGACCCGTCAAGGATGTCCTCTTTCTCTGACATTATTTAACATCTATTTAGAGCCCTTGTTGAGAGCAATTAATGACAGGCATATAAAGGGTGTTGAGATAGCAGGAAGAGAGCTAAAATTTTCAGTTTTTGCAGATGATGTACTGCATTTACAAGATCTGGCGGCTGGTTTTGAGAAGGCAAGAGAATTAATTGTGCGATTTGCTAAAGTCTAAAATTATAAACTAAACTTAACTAAAACTCAAATTCTCCCATTGATGCCATATGTATATAGGGCAGATTTTGCTCCGCTGAGAGTCCAATGGGTGATAGACAAGATTAAATATCTGGGTATTTGGATTACAGTGAATATTGAGATGGGGGCCGAAAAAAATATGGAAGGGACTATATCAGCTATCAAGGGTGATCTAGTAAGATGGAATAAGCTCCCCCTGAATTTTATGGCCAGACTTGGGCTTATTAAGATAAATCTATTACCTAGGCTGTTATATCCGGTGTACTTAGCCCCATATAGTATCCCCAAAATATGGTTTAAAACGATTAGGAAGCTACTCTCAGACTTTCTATGGAACTCTAGGCTTCCTAGGAAATAGTATAATGTTCTGCGACTGCCATATTCACTGGGAGGGATTAAGCTGCAAGATCTCCACTTATATTATGTAGCGGGACAGTTGGGTATGATGACTCGATGGGATAGAAGTATTGAGGGGGAGACCTATATTCCAGATTGGCTGCATCTGGAGATCCAAATGTTGAAAGATGCTGGCCTTTCTCCAGAGGCATCCTTGTATGCCAATATAGGCAAGTGTTTTAAAAAGGGGTTTGGGAACCCAATCCTGAAGGCGGCAGAAGCTTGGTTGTCACTTTTGACCCTGACTCAGAAAAAGGACCAAATGAGGGCCCAAGAGCAACCACTGGTGGGCAATACTAACTTAGTCATTGGGGGTCAAGTATTCAGGGGGAGGAGGGCTAAACAGGTCTTGGGCCTGAAACTAAAGGATGTCAACCAGGATAATAGGGTGGTCCTCCCAATCCACTGTGAGGGAATGCCCTTCTTTCAAAGGCTACAACTTACATGGATGCTGGAGGGGGTGTTTAGGAGGTCAGGGGGTCTCACAGACTGTTCTTTTAAATGGGATATGCTGAAGGAGGTGGATCCGAAATCTAGATCCCTGTCGCAAATAAAGTACTTCTAGATTTTTTTAGTTTGAACTCTCCTATAACAGTGCCATTCTGGGACAATGTGTTGGCCCCTCAAAGCCTTGACTGGTCAACATTTGGAAAAACAGCAAATATATAGTTATACCTAAGTACAGGAGTATGCATTTCTTTATTGTTTCTAATATATATTTTACCCCATGAAATTGTGTGATAGAGGCCTTAGACAGACAGACCTGTGTTTTAGGTGTGAAGTAGAGAGAGGAGATCTCTTACATGTGCTGTGGGATTGTAGCAAAATATCACCCCTCTGGGATGAAATTAAGAGACAGATGGACCCAATGCTAGATTACTCAGAATTTATAACATCAGAGATATGTGTCCTAGGCAATCTATTGCAAATCTCCAGTATTATACCTAAATATCATCTATCCTTGATGGCTGCAGTAATTAAATCATTTGTGGTACAACACTGGAAGGATAACCAAGCTTATGCCTATAAGCAGTGGGCAGGAGATCTCTTGGGGGCTCTAGTTAGAATAAAGAAACACCTATACTCGGAGGGGAGAAAAGGGTTATATACTAAAAGATGGGTGGCACTCGAGGCGATATACTCCCACCAGGGTGCATATGTCCAGACACAGGTCTGTCTGTCAGGTTGCGGTTAGCGGAAGGAATTTCTGCTGGAATCAGTAATAGGTATTTGGACACTAGAGACACTTAAGTGTCTTGTTATGGGAATGTATTTGACTGGGTAAGGTTTTTGGTCAAAGTTAATAGTTAGGTGTTAGGGTCTGCCAAGTCAATATGGGGGGATGGGGACTCTCTCTCTTCCAGGGGGCACAGAGGGGCACCAACTTTTAAATAGATTGCTCCTAAAGAGGAGCCTGGATCAGAGAGCACTTATTGGGCTGCAGGGGGTTGTTACCCGGGCTAATGGGAGAGGGCTAAATCGGTATGCAGTCCTGCTATTTCCATTTAGTGTATCGATGAAATAGGTTTAAGCTTTAGTTGGTGGTGGTGGCGCTACCTGCTGTGAGTGTATATAGTTGGATTGTACATAGTTTGCACAGTCAGTTTTGGATTGTGTGCCCTGGGGTTCCCAGGTTTTTGTTTGTTTTGTCACATGTCTGGAAAATGAATAAAGATGTGTTTAAAAAAAAAAGACTCTGTCAGAGCCACTACGACTGTGAATGCATTAACTAGATAAGGGTTTTTCATGGGCTTAAATATAAACATGAATTGCTGTTGCATATACTAACTGAATCAAAGTAGAGTACATTGAGAAAGGGCATATTTGAAAATAATGCCACCATCTGTATTATGGTTACCTGTATGTTTCTCATTGTCAGGAGGTCTAAACCTCACTCTCAGGTTCTTGGCAATAATGGGAATGCAAGGAATCACAGACATGTTGTGTAAGAGTAATCAAACTTGTTTATTACTACCAAAAGGAAAATCACAGTTGCCCTAAGCAGTTCTTACCATTAGGAACTGGGAGCCAATGCTAAGCGTTCCCTATACCTCGAAGAATCTCCGTGTCTTCTGGGGTCTCCGAGGTAGATGACATAATGTCTTATATACCTAAGATAATCACCATGGTTACGGTAAGGTAGAGACATTTCTAGTTACAGAGATGAGCCCTATTGGCTAAATTAGAGGTGGCTCCTCAGTCCTAGATAACATTATGCAATTTTGTACAGTGATCACTTTGTGGAAACAAAGAAGTACAATTCAAAACATAGCCATGTAGTAATACAAATCATCAGAAGACGGCAATGCCAACTCATATATCATAACACTACAAGGACACAGGTGTCCTAACATCTTGTAAGAAAGAAATACATGTGTATATTAGAAAATAAAGCGTATAGCAATTGTATACATACATATCCTGACATCTACTCTTGTACGGTAGATGCCCTTAGCCCTATATGTTAGTATAACATATACATAAATGCTAGCTGTCTATGGTGTACCTCTTGGGGTACCAATTAGGGTGCAGGGACCTCATGTAACAACATTTTATTCTATGCATTGTTATGGCAATCAACTATACAGAACCAGGCCATCATATACATGAAGGTACTGTACCCTAACTGAAAACACTGCTGAGGCAACTATCTGTTATGACAAGGTAGAAGATAAACACAATGTTGAGACATATTTTTGAAGACATTTGATGTGTTTAATGGATTTTCTAGAAATTGCTATACATTTTACATGCATAATTCATATAATACAGATATAAGTACCCAAATGTCAGTGTAAATTCTATACATTTCATTACAAGCTGTTCTCTTGAAGGAAGATATTACTGTATAAAGCTTAAACCTCTTGGCATCAGGTAAAAGTAAACTGGGGTATGTGTGTTATTCAGGGTATTGCATAGCTTATCTTTTACTGCTGCTCCACTGGATCAGCAATATTTGCACAAGCTGTGCCCAGTCCAGATTTTACAGGTCTGGCCCCGGTCTGGTGATCTGGGTTTTAACCATACCCCACTGCATGTGGCTTAGTGATATACTGTACAGATGGCTACAAAGTCTAACCCACTGAAGGCTGAAGTTTCAGAAAACCATTATGTTTAGAATACCTAGACTCCCTCCCCCCCCAAGTCACAATTAATCCTCTACCAAAGTCATGCTTAAATACTGGTGCCTCTACGTCCACACCACAAAGCTTTTAATGTCAACATGCCTCTTCTGCTGCTATGAGCTCCTCATCCATGAAATCCCTTTCTGCTTGTGGCACCCCCAAAACCAGGTAATTTTCCTGGGAGCAGCTCTTTACACCATATCAACTAAATTACTGCTAAACTCCTTATTTAAAAAAATGTGGTTGAGAAATTTTTCTTTTAGTATATCCATGGTCAGGAAAAATAAATTTGTAAAAGAAACCAAAATCCCCATGTATCAGTTCATTGAATCACAATACAGCATGTTATGAACTTTTCAGATTCTATGTGTAACCTAAAGCAAGTCAAACAGAAATTAGACACACTAATGCCTACCTATTTGCAAGTGAAGCAAATGTGGTTACTATCATTCAGTTGTAAACAGCTATAGTTTTTTTTATTTTATTTATTGAAATGTTTTACCAGGAGGCACACTGAACAACAAGTTGCTCATCTCATGGTGCTACCTGGGGGGAAGGGGTTACATAGGGTTGTGAAGGATGATCAGTTACAATAGTATGTCACAAATTGCAAGCTAAGAAGATTCAGTAGAATATAAACAGTAGCCCAGAACTGCCTGCCTGAGAATGAAGTTGGTATATTATTTGGAAAAAAAGTCAAAGGTGGGACTCTTACTATGCAATGTCCTGCAAAGTAGCATATTGACTGCTTTTAGGATGGTGGTGTCAAATGGCTTAATGAGGTGTTGTGAGGTGCCTGGGGGACTTGTTATGCAGAAAGTTTCAGGAAGTGTTTAACCCATTCTACTTCCAATAGCTTTCTATGATGTCTGTACTACCTAATCATAATCTGACACAGAATGACTCCCAAAAGATAATGAGTTAACTTTCTGTGAGCGCAATTAACTCCTCAAGCCAGAGGAAAAATAGCGCTCTAAAGCTTCCTATACACACACAGGCAGTGTAGTAATGAGGCTTCAGAGAAGAAATCTATTTTTAACATGCTATTATGTTGTTTGGTAGCAAAGATGACATCAGCCCTTTTCTGAATGTCATACTCCTGGTCACTCTGCCTACAGTCGTAAAAAGTAATCCAGCATGACAATTAAATTAGCAGTGCACAGATACTGTTACACTTTTGACTGATATTTTTTATTCTGTTTTACATTGTACCTCATCTAGCAACTTTTGTATATGAATGATACCCTTCTTTCCACAATTTAAGTGTGCTGTACTACTTTTTTTCACATCTGAAATTATAAATGGAGTGTTCATTTTACTCTGGATTTCACCAGGTTTTCATCAGTCTTCTCTCATGCTTTTGGGCATCAACTCTTAAAAATCATTAATATTGTGACTAAAATGAACTAGCATTCAGCAGACAGTGCTCCATGATCTTATGGAACAGTAGCTGTTCAAAAACAGCTGGGAATACTGGTGAAAATCAGGTCTGAGTAACATTAAAATGAGCATACTTTTATTATTTCAGATTTAAAAAAATTGAGTAATGCAGAATCAAATAAATTGTGGAAAGAAGGGTATCATAATACAAGTCAGTAGATAAGGGCCAATTGAAAACAGAATGCAAAAGTATAGGTCTAAATTGTCACCAGATTACTGCACTACTGCTTTAGTAAAATTAACATCAGGAAGAAAACATTAATTGAAAATAAATTACATACTTATTCTGTGTGAAAAAAGATTATTAACTGGGAAAACAAGGAAAAGTGGAGGACAGGTATTTTTGGGGGTTTATTTTTATAACTTTTATAATTTTTTCAACTTTTATCATTTTTTAGAGGGCTGACCAGTAAGTTTGCATAACATACTGATGATTTCTAATTGCTGAGCCTCAATTCAGTTCAGCTGCTGTCAAACTTGGTCAACAACATTGCACAGTGCATAAATCTCACTCCACAGAATGCACAGGTCTGCCTGTATGGCAAGAATTTCTTCTGGGTTGTTGCCTGCATCTGTGAGAGCCACCACTGGTTCTGCCCCCTCACTTCTGCTGCATTGATGCTGCGCAGACTGATGCACTTGTACTGCCACCTGTTCCATTGCAGGAGTGGCTGCTACCTCCTGCATCCTGGCCTCCTACTGGGCACGGTAGTGCATTAACAGGTGGGTTCTTTACCTACCTATTCCCAAGTGGCTGCCCTTATGAACACAATGTACCATCATCCTGCAGATGCTGCATTTAACAACTGGAAGTGTGGTGAAAAACTGCCACACTGGTGAGCTATGGGGAGAACCAGGCACAGTCAGTGAGGGGGCACCAGATGTTGTTGGCTGCTCTGTAGTTGATGGGTGGGCAACAAGCTGCTGCTGCTGCTGTTGTTCCTGCTGCTGCTTGGGGTTGGTGGTATCTCTAAAGAAGCAGCTTCTGCTGCTTTGGGTACCACATGTCCACTTTGAGGGGAAAGATTTTGCAAGGCGGAGCACTAGATGGAAAAGCACTTCCTCAGTTGAAGTGAATAGCTCACCCAAGGCCCCCACACATTCTGGGCCCACACTGCCCACCACTTTCTCTACATCTCTCCACCTTAAAACAGAAATTATTAAACAAACTCAAATTATTACTAACAGTACTACAATGTACTAGTAGTAAAACCATTACTAAATTACTAACTAAAACTAAGTAACTAAAAAAAAGTTGTTTTTTTAAACTAAATTCAGGTTTCAGATAAAGTCAGGAATATGTAAACAAAAGGGTCAAAACTCGAAAGCAGAAACATCTGACTGTAAAGACTAATTCTCTCAGTAGCATGCACTGCTCACTCTCTACACTCCTTCTCTAGCACAGCACAAGGGAAAGTGAAACTTGTTCACTGACTTCCTCTCTGATTAACTTCCTGCCTGCATCCTATGACCTGCAGACCATCAGACATGTGATCTGTGAGCTGTTTCTCACAAACTTTGCCTTCTCAAAATGTCATGCAAAGTTAACCAAGGAATCGTGGGGGCATAATAGAAACATTCAAACACCTTAACCTTAACCTCATAGTAATTGTCAGTTTTAATATCACAGTTGATGTTTGTTTTGTCTTATTCTGACCTCATTATTTGCTGAAAATATACAAAATAAAACATTCTGTAAGACTCATGCAGTTAACCAACTATGCATATGCCAGTCTATTTTCTTCAAAAAGAACTTCATATTCTCTAAACCGTACTCCCACTTGTGCTTTTGTTTTTAATATGACTGAATTAGCCTACACTACCCTTAACACATGCACTATGTACCTGGCTGCAGCATTTTCCAGGACTTCTGAGGCAGCCACATTTTTCAATATGCCCCTGTATATCTCCCTCTCTTATATTTCACCTTTACATTTCTAGTTCATATTTTCACGTATCGACAAAACCTGCTCCGAAACACACCTCTAACCATCACAAACTCTTGTGGTGTCGATTTAGAAGAGGTTAACATTTTTAAATACCTGGGAGTCTGGTTAGACTCCTCTCTTACCTACCACAACTGCATCAAACAAGTATCCTCCTAGGTCAATACCAGGGTAGGGATACTTTTCAGGCATAGATATTGCTTTCCCCTGCAAGTGATGTATCTAGCAGTGTCCTCCTCAATATTACCTTTGGTTGACTATGACATAGTAATTTATGGGACTGTGAATCACATGGCCCTATGTAGCATAAACCTTGCCCTCAGCAAAGCCTGCTGCCTGGTCACAAACTGTAGCAGACAAACCCATACGTGTGAGCTTTACCAGCTCACTGGCTTTCTCAGTTTCAAAGATAGATTTAAGTATCACACCTGCTTTCTAGCTAGGAAAATACTAAACAAACAAGCTCCAGCAGGCCTCCGCCCTCTTATTCAAATAGCTTCATGCAGGAGGGTTTCAAGACACTCTGCAGCTGCCCCCTTACTAGTACCTCACTGTAGAACATCCCTTGGGCAACGGTCTTTCTGTTATCGTCCCCCACTGTGGCTAAACAACCTACCATCCACAATCTCCCTTACATCCAGTATCAGTAAATTCAAAGCTAATCTTTGGACTTTCCTAAATTCGTCAACCTGTGGCTGTAGTTAAAGTACCTAATGTGTTTTCAACCTAGAGGGACCCCCCCACATCCTCCTAGTACACACGTCTAAGCCCCAAGCTAGTATGCTCAATCTCCCTGTATCCTTTCATGACTCGGGGCCTAACTTATAAGACCCTCCAATACTCAAATACTGTATTGTTGAATCCAAGTGTATACCCAGGACCTCCCTTAAGATCCCTGATGATGTAACCATACTTGTACGCTGCACCAAATGTTTAATCCTTCTATCTGTGCTTTAATTCTCTACTACCGTGTCAAATGTTTTAATGTTTGTACTGCTGCTTAATGTGTAATCTGTACCCAATGTTAAGCTTGTGATTCTTAGTTGTATGTTTCTTACTGATGTGGAGCCTTTGCAAAAGTCTATGATTCAAAGGATTGTAATTCCGATATCTTTCAATAAATAAATAAAAATAAATAAAATAAAATATCCGACTTGTAAAGAAAAAATAAACATTATTAAGTCCAAATGTATTTTGCACTTATTTGTTTAGAACTCAAGAGTGAAAAGGAACATTCCTACCCTCATGGGAATCAGTGTTAAAAGATGCCATAACCAAGTGGCTTCAGCAATGGCATAAAGCGAGGATTAACCCTCTTCAGCCCTCCCAGACATCGTAACACTGGCAATGTGGTGATGTCACTAGGCTTTCATCCTCCTGTTATACCCATTTGTATAGCCAGCTGAGGACACTGGCACCAGAGTACAGTACCACTAGCTGCAATGGGCATTATCCCATTTCAATGACAAGCACAATGAGACAGTGAGGCACAGTGCTGGTCATGGTAGTGGCCACCCTCATCCACACCTCATGCTGTATAAACAGCCCCATCCATGAACCAAGCTGACATCAGAGAATATCACTTTCCAAAGACAGCATCATTTCTCATATACTGTTTTATTTTACCCAGTTGCTTAGCTTTTTGTTTTCTTTTATTAGACAAGTTTGAATGCTCTATTTATTAGATAAGTATTGGTCGAACTCTTTAATTCTTCCTCTACATCTCATCTACTAAACTGTTGCACGCCAGAATGGAAAGTGTTTATCTATGTTTTATAGAAGTATAATATCTCAGCCCCTGGATGAACTGTCCCCTGATGCAGTGAGCATCCTAAATGAGGTGTGCAATTTTGTTTTGTATAATGATTAGCAATTCATTTTGTTGTGAGGCTGGACTCTGAAGAATTTCATAGAAACATTTATTTTACTTATTTATTTATTGAGAGTATCGGATTACAACCTTTGAGTCATGAACTCATTTCCAAAGGCTCCTCGTCATGGTACACAACATAGTAGGAGGTAGACATTTATACAAAATTACAGTGGGGTGGGTAAGAGATAACAACAGGGTTAACAATGTGTGGCAAGTAGTAGGCAGTATACAATATTACAGTGAATGTAGGAGACAAGGCACACAGCAGGGAATGTGAAGTTGCTAGTCCTATACAGTTGGGTAGCTATGCAAGTATTGTCGGGAGCTTGTGAACGTCAGCGAACCATCTATACAGAATATGGCATAGCATACGCACTAGCAGGAGGTGTGAGCAGTTGGTTCCCAACATTGTCATTAGTTCACAGTAACAGTATAAGTGCATATTATCCCATTATCATGCTGCCCATAGGCAGGCACCAGTTCTAGTGGGAGAAATGACAGTGACAGGTGGAGAGTATGTGTTTTTTGAGGGTTATTTTGAAGGGGCCTAGCCTGGGGATAGAGGTGATGGCCTGGGGGAGAGCATTGTACCAGGATGGTGCTCTATAGGAAAAGGACCGTTGTGCTAGGGTGGTGTTGACCCTGGGAACAGTCCACATTAATGTATCCACCGCATGGGTGTTTGTAGAGGTATGTGCCATGCAGAGGGAGGCTAAAACACCAGTGGGAGTGAGGCCTAGCTGGATTTTCTTAGCAAGAAGACATGTTTGGTAATGTACTCTTTTGTCCAGGGTGAAGATTTTTGTTAGGTCATACAGGGTGCAGCTGTGGGTACGCCTATCCACTCCAGCGAGGAGCCTACAGGCTTTATTAATGGATTGATGTATTTTATTTAGTGCTGTGCGGTCAGCAGCAGAGTAGACGGTTAGTCCATAGTCTACGAGAGAGAGAATAGAGGAGGTAATTGCAATATTTATCTTTGCTTACGCTCCACTGCTACTCTATCAAATCACTCCTCCCCCCATATCAGTTGTAGACTGTTGTTTGTTCTAGCTGCCAAAATACTGTATATGTATTGCACACACCAGTCATCATGTTTCATTTATCAGTATGCAACCTGTAAGTCGCTTCCCTGTCTCATACCAATGTTTACCACCTGCGGTCACCCTATGTGGTACCCTTGTATGTATATCCAGCCTGTATCATGTAATGCATTTCATGTATATACTGTTATTACCTATCTGTGTTTGTACTTTAAGTGTTTATGTCACAGGACCTCCTTGTGAATGAGCTTGCTCAATGGAGTTTTCCTGCAATAAACTTGAACTTGAACTTGAACTTGAACTATTTAGGGCCTCTGGAGGTAGCCAGGCTTTATGTCAAAACAGTAGTCCTGTGCATATATTTATGGCAGAGGAGATATTAGTAATATGTGGGTGGAATGATAGGTTAGGATCCAAGGTAATGCCCAGGTATTTATATGTGTAGACCTGTTCTAGTGGGAGGAGGGCTTTGGAAAAGATTGTTAGCTGGGCCTTGTGTTCCTTGTTTTGCCGGTGTGTAAAGAGCATAGATTTAGTCTTTTTCACATTGACCACAAGTCTGTGGTCAATGAACCAGTTTTCAACTTGATTGAAGGCAAGTTGTAGGGAAGACTGCAGGATAGTGGGATCCGAGTGGGAGGCATACATTACCGCATCATCTGCATATAGCAGAAGGTTGCACGGACAGGACTTAGGCAGGGAATTCAGGAAGATGCTGAATAGCAGTGGGCCAAGAATGGAGCCTTGGGGTACCCCTGAGTGGACTGGTAGAGTGGGGTGTGGGAGACTGTGTCGAATGCTTTTCACAGGTCAATGAAGACTGCTCCTGCAAGCAGCTTTTTATCTAGGGCATTGTGCAGTGAGTTGGAGAACTCTATGAGGGCAGTGGTTGTGCTGTGCCCGGCTCTAAAACCATGTTGTTCCCTACACAGGATGTTGTGCATAATTAAGTAGTCTGTGAGTTGGATGGCAACGATTTTTTCCAGTGCTTTTGAGATGGGAGGGAGTATAGAGATAGGTCTGTAGTTGTTAGGTAATGTGGGGTCCCCACTCTTTAGTATAGGTGTGATGGTGGCCACCACATAAACCTTAATTACAGAAAAAGACAATCTGTCTGCCTATAATACCTTATCCTACCACTAACACCTTAAGTCTATAAAGGGTTTATGCCCATGTTACCTGCCCCTATGTTCCCTGCCTTGCTGCTACCCCCAGCTGACTATTAAGCCCTTTACTCTGTCCCAAATGTGTTTTAGTTTGTTAATGCTCTTGGTGCTCATCACCTCAGCTGACAGGCTGTTACATGGCTCAAACACATTAACTATAAAAAATAATTTCCTTACATCCCTCCTGAATTTCCTACCCACCAGCCTCCTCTCATGTCCCCATATCCTAGATTATTTATTCCTGCTTAATAGTTCCTCACAGTTTACCCTGTTCATTCCTTTCAGGAACTTGAAAGTCTTGATCATACCATCCTTCTCCCTCCTGCCCCAGCAAGTACTGTACATATTAAGTGCTCCAGGCCAATTTCTAGTAGGAACTGTCATTCAGGCAATTAATCATTTGTGCTGTACTATACTGCACCAGCTCCAGCCTGTCCCAGTCTTTCCTGAAGTGAGAGCTCCAGAACTGGGCACAGTATGCCGGGTATGGCCTTTCTAGTGACCTATAGTATGACCACCCCTCTACTACATTACTCTCTGACCACATTTGGAACCATTCCACACAGTAGTGGGCATCAAAGTTATTTGTCCCTTCCACAACACCACCCTTCCAGCAGGGCACTACCTGAATACCGTACCTTACCTTCCCAATGGTATAGCTGAGAGCTGTCAAGGGTGAGGGATGCTGCACTGAAGTGACCTGGAGACCTACAGGAGTATGAGACACTGACTCTGCAAGCAAGGACACTGACACTTGGATTGACAAAAACAGAAGGTAAATTTAATTGAATATTGTGAAAAATAGCTTGTACAGCCTCAAATGGCAAAACACACTTTTTGCATAAATTTCAGGCACATGAAAACATGAAATTGCAGTTTGAATAAACACTTTTTCTTTTCTTTCCTTTTCTTTTCCCAGCAGGGCACAACACCCCACCACACTTTCCCTTGAGACTGCAGGCACACACCACCCACCAACCCTCCAGAACACAGGCTAGTCCCAGGATAAACACTCTTCCTAGCCTTACTCCCCGAGCTTGTTTACACTGTAGTCTTGTGGGTGATAAGTGCCTCCTAGGCCTTATCCCACATTAGTCAGTCCACTGACCTCTTACACCAGATACCCACCCTAGTACCCACATACACAGTTGCACTTATTTAAATCTATACTATATCTCTACACAGTTTAAATCATTTAACATTTCTCTACAGCAGATAAAGACATTTAGCAGTTAGAAAAGCAGTGGCATGAAAAATATCACATACAGGTACATTAAAAGCTAGGGCATTTTCACCCCTCAGTCCTTGAAAATGTTCAGTCCTTCAGATGGCAAACGTCTTTTACTGTAGACACAGAAGGACTGAGGTAGATTACTTTCACTTCAATGTCACTTGACTTTTAAAACAGTCTGCAGAATTGTAGCAATAAGTCTTGTACAATACCATATTCCTGGGATTACTTGAAGAAATCTTTTGATGAAAACTCTGATTAATTTATCTGAGGGCTGTCTGGAGCAAGGAGCTTTAGTGATGGAAAACTGAAGAAGCGATTAATTCTTCAGGTTGCAGTTTTTTTCCGTGAGGAAAACTTGGTACATTTGGATCATCAGACACGTGAAGCAGCAGGCTCTCTATTCTCTCCCTGCTCTCACTCTCTACCCTATCTGACCCTACACTTGGATACAGGTGATCCCCTAATCCTATTACTTTAATTGAGAGCCGTCCCCCAGGCAATGTCACTACAACTGGCCTTTTCTGACTGGACTCCCACTTGGCTTGGGCCCCTCCTTTTTGGTTGTTCTCCCTACTTGAACTCCCTGCACACTGGTTGTGTAGCTACTTTTATGCCCCCAAAAAATTTACATATGCTAATTTCTGGTCACTGAGAGGACACTGACCTCCCCAGAGTCTCAGCACCAATCACATTTATTTCTGAATGCAGCATAAGCCACAATGGAATACATAGTTTCTGAAATCCAACTGCCCAAATTATAGAACATCCCTGGGTCAAAAACATCTCTTTTATAATGGACCTAGACTATGGAACTCTTTACCATTGATTTTTCAGTCTTAAGGCAAAAAAAAACTCTGTACAAGTGAAATAAAGACATGGGGCCCAATTCCAGAATGAATGGCATAACTTGCATGCGGCAGTGAGTTATGCCTAGAGATGAATTGAAGTGGCCCCAATTCTCTCCGCGATGATTTGCAGAATGATGGCGAATTTGCAGATTGCTCCGCAATGCGAAGCGGAGTACTTCGCATTATAAGGGTAACGCGAAGTCCATTGAAAACAATGACTTTGCATTACTCCACCTTCCCAAACCACTAGTCTGCCAATTCTTAAGGTGAAGTACTTTGAAAACAATGTACTTCACATCACTTCACCTTGTATTTGAGCTCCAAAGGTGAATTTTGCAGTGATTCATGGGATTTCAGGTCACATGGGCTCTAGATTGTTCTGCACAGCCTTAGTTTGGGGTAGTGTGTGTAGGAAGCGATAGGAGACAATCTGCTCTGAGAGCTCTCTGTGATTCAAACCTTCTAAAAGCTGTTAAAAAAGCCTTTTTGAGTAATTTGTTTTGCTGAAACTTTCATCGATTATAGGAAACCCTCCTGTGCTCATATCATCAAGCATTTATTGTTTATGTGTGGATTTTGAATCTTAATGTACAACATTCAGTCTGTGTACTGAGAGACAGTGGAAGTGTGCTTTGGGGGAAGGGCATATCTGTGGTGTAGGTAGATTAACTTGGAGAAAAAGACAGTGCTTTCTGTTTTTGTGATATTTTTCTTGCATAACTGTGTTAATGTACACACAGTAATATTTTCAATAATTCTTGCCATTTTTTGCTGATTGTCGTGGTGCAGCAGTGCATAATTTTAGTTTGTTTAAAATATGTGGTTATATTACTGAAGTTTTCGATTTACTACACATTACTTAGTGTGTGTGAGTATGTGTGTGAAGCGTATCATCAAATCAGACACCTTTTATTGTGCCACATAATAATTTCAGCAATGTGAACCTGCTATCCACTGCAGCTGTGCGATTTTTGTAATTCTTTGTAGTATCTTTACTGGTACTAGTACTAGTGACTGTTACTGCAGCAGTACAGTACACTGCTCCCCCTCCTCCTGCCGCGGCCAGCCCCAACTGACAAAGGTATTCTTTTCCAGATTTGAATTTCTGATGGTGAGCACTGGTTAGGTGTTGTGCCGTTGTGCCTGTATCTCTTCAGTGCACAGCGTAATCTTAAACTGTTTATGTATTTGCATCTCTTTAGGGCCCAATCTCCATCTGTAACTTAAGTTACAGTTGTTTCTTCGGCTTCCTTTCAGAGTACTGTACAGGTGTAGTGCATAATTATGCATGAACATTGTACTCGCTAATATGCATTTTTAAGTCAGGACCATCATCAAGAGTCATTCATGATACAAATCATGTTCTTCATCATCACGGTCACAAACTCCTACCACAGACATGTACGCCTCCTCTCGGCAGCGATCAACTCGAGAGTGGGTACCCTCTACAGAATCAAAAACAGTCTGCCTGCGCATGCCATGCAGATAGCTGTCACATCCTCCATCCTCTCCCTTATCGATCACGGGATTGTAATCTACGGCACTGCTGATAACTCCACCCTAAGCTGCATAACCACTGCGCTAAACAAAGCATGTCGCCTTGTCTCGGGTTGTGACAGACTCACCCACACCTGCGACCTATACAAACTGACTGGCTGGCTTAATTTCCGACAAAGACTCAAGTACCACACCTGCATTCTAGCAAAAAAGATCCACCTCCAGCTAGCGCCAGCTGTCCTACACTCCATCATCAAACCGGCCCCTCTCAGGTGTATTACCAGACTCTCGGCTACCACATCCTTCACGGTTCCCCCATGTCGAACATCCCTTGCGCAGAGATCCCTCCGCTACCATGCCCCCAAATGGCTTAACACTCTTCCGCCTTCCCTCTCCCAGTCCCGCAGCATCCAACTCTTCAAAACAGGCCTAAAAACCTTCCTATTGGTTAGCTCTAAATGTGAATGCTACTTTGGCCTACCTGTCTCCTCCCCCCTGCCCCACACACCCACACAGGGGCCCCTCAGGCCTATCAAACCCCCCCAAGCTCAATCTAGGGGTCGCAGGTATGTCTCCTACTTGCTCTAACCAGATAATAAAGTCTCTCTGCTATCATGCCAGCAATGAATTCAGTAAATCATTTTTATTATGTATTGAAAGTTGCTTTCCATTTGCCTTTACTGTCATATGTCTCTCCACCTCCTGTAACCACCGGGAGCTACTGTTACTAAAAAAAGTGATTGTACATAAATCTGTATATAATGTTGCTTGTAAATAATTTTCCTTGTTCTGTCTGTCTTCCCCAACTCATGTTCCCCCCTCCACCCTCTGTAACCGACGTGGAGCCTTTGCAAAAGAGTCTTTGACTCAAAGGTTTGTAATTCCGAATTTACAGTAAAAAAATAAATAAAATAAAAAATACAGTCACAAATCACAATTCACGATCATGTCACAAATTGCAACACTAATTTTTTGACTAGTTACTTGGATATATTGTAAACATGTTTTGTAGTATCTCTCCAGGCTTCACCACCCCACCATTGTACTCATTAATGAGCATTTTTAAGTTGGGGAGTTTGTGCTACAGCTCATCGGGGAAGTACAGCTGTAGGCATTTGCATTCCCAATACAGTTCCATGTTGGTTATCTCACACAGTCAACACAGAATCACGTTCTTCATCATCACGGTCGCAAATGCAGTCACAAATCACAATTCATGATCACGAATCACAACATTAATTTTTTTACTAGTTACTTGGAAGTATTGTAAGCATGTTTTGCATTATCTCTCCAGGCTTCACCACTCCACCATTGTACTCATTATTAAGAGTTTTTAAGTCAGGGAGTTTTGTGCTACAGCTTATTGGGGAAGTACAGCCATAGGTATTCGCATTCCTTTCCGTACAGCATGTGAGTTACAGTACTGTAAGTAGTGGTGGGTGAAGTGGCCCCAGTTTGCTCCATGAAGTGATTCACTGAGTAACGTGAAATCCGCGGAGAATGCCACAATGTGAAGTGGAGTACTTCGCTTCATAATTAGGAATGCAAAGTCCACTGAAACCAATAACTTTGTATTATTCTGCCTTCCCCAAAACACTTCTCCACCAGTTGTAAGGCAAAGTACATTGGAATCAATGTAATTCACCTCACTTCTCCCTGTAATTGAGCTCCAAATGAAATTCTACAGTTATTCATGGGATTGCAGGTCACATGGGCTCTAGATTGTTTGGCACAGCCCTCAGTTCTGGCCTGGTGGTGTGTGTGTGTGTGTGTGTGTGTGTGTGTGTGTGTGTGTGTGTGCAGTGGTAGCTGGAGACAGTTTGCTCTCAGAGCTCTGAGATTCAAAACCTCTAAAAGCTGTTTAAAATGCCTTTTTGAGTAATATTTTTTGCTCAATATTTAGTACATTGATTGTAGGAAACCCTTCTGTGCTCATATCATCGAGTGTTTATTGTTCTGAGTGGATTTTGAATGTTAATTTAGAACAGTCAGTCTGTGTACTGTGAAGTGTGCTTTGGGGAGGTGCATATTTGTGGTGTAGGTACATTAACTGGGAGAAAAAGGCTGTCTTTCTGTTTTAGTTATATTTTTCTTGTATAACTGTTAATGTACACACAGTAATAGTTTCAGTAATTCTTGACATTTTTTTGCTGATTGTTGTGGTGCAGCAGTGTACAATTTGTCTGTTTAAAATATTTGGTAATATTACTTAAGGTTTTCAATTTGCTATGCATTACTTGAGTGTGCATGTGAGTGTGTGTGTGATGCATGCCATTAAATCAGACACCTTTTATTGTGTTACATAGTAACTGCAGCAGTGTGAACCTGCTATCCACCGCACCTGCATGAATTATTTATACTGCTTTGTGGTATCTTTACTGGTAGTGGATTGTTACTGCCATGCACTAATCACCCAATCGGCAAATTGTATTCCTTTCCAGATTTGGATTTGTGACTTGTGAGCACTGGTTAGGTGTTGTTGTGCCTTTTCGTATGCATCCCTTGAGTGTGCAGCGCAATCTTAATCTGTCTGTGCATTTGCATGGCACCATTAATTCTGGGAGACTGCATTTCCTTTTATGCTCTCTTTTCACTTTGTCAGCACTGGGGATATTTCTGGACACAAGACAGTAGCATTTTGGGGATGCATATTAATTCTGGTGACTCTGTGTGTGACCTGACCACTGCGCGCATGACTGAGTGTGCCATTAATTCTAGGAGACTTTGCATTTCTTGTTACACTCTCATTTCTTTTCTTCAGCACTGGGGAGTTTTCTGGACACAAGACAGTAGCACTTTGGGGATGAACATTCATTCTGGTGACCGTGTGGGCGGGATGCTGCCAATATTGTTGTCACTCCACCTTACTTTGCATTTCAGGTGGAATGACAATGTGAAATAATAATAACAAGGCTACATGAGCCTTTCCTATGGGGAACTCCACTTAGCGTAGTGCCAATGCAAAGTGGCCACTTCACGTTCACTTCACCGGCGGATTTTAAATTTGCTGCCTCTCTAGTTATGCCATTCACCTCTACACCAGGGACCCTATGCCACATTCCAAGAGTGGCAAGGTCCTGACACTTGTGACATGTGGGATATGCCATGTGAAGACTAACGCTACATGCATGGCATATATGCCCCACATGTTGCAAATTGCAGTCGGTGACAGACAGCTCCCCTGAAGCCCCCCCGCCCTGGACCACCATGGCACACACCATGGGGCATGAGGAGGTAGGACATATGGCAGATGTGGCTGGGGGGGGCACACCATAGATCAGACCCCTGGGGGTCCCTGACGATCGTGAGGATAGGGGCAGGGTTGTGCTTTTGGGGACTTAGGGGTTTTATGGTGCCATTGCCATGGCTCTGCATGGTGGCATCCAACAGTGCCAGCCATCGGCTGCCCCTTAGGACTGCTCCAAGCTGCCACAAGGTAGCTATGCAAGTGCAGCTTTTGGAATCATGCTGGCAGGTTATGACAGCCACCCTCCTGGAATTGGGGAAAGTTGTTGTCATAACCCACAGTTGCACCATGTCATTGCTGGCTGCAGCGTACTGGGTGGTGTAACCCACGAATGTCATAGCCCGCTTCTAACATGGCACAGGTTGCCTCCTGGAATAGTGGCTGACATAACACATGGTGTAAGTCATGAGATACACCATGGGGTTGGGCATATCTCAGCTTATGCTGGCATAGCCACTCTTGGAATCGGGCCCCTGGTTTGTAAATGAGGCTAGACAAAGAACCATAGCAGAATTAATATAATCAACATAAGTGATATCTGATTTGATGAGTTGATGATAAATTATATATTTATTGATGCATGTATTTTGTCTTATTGTTATGCCATCTGTGTTTTTTTTTTGTTCATTCTGTATTTATTGTGGTATGTCTATTTTGTAACTTATGAAACGTTTGCATACAGGACCTCGATGGAAATGAGGTTGTCTCAGTTTGAACTATCCGATTCATTATGAATAAAAGTTAAAATGAAAAAAATTAAATGAAAATTCTCAACATTCTAAGGCTTCCTTTTTTTCCTCACTTTGAGTCCCATTTGTGTTCACATGCATTTTGCATATTAAAATAAAAATGTTCTCTGTTTAAGCACTTTCTCACTGCCTTAGCAGGAAAGCTTACATCTCTAGCACTCTTCTGATTTTTTCTAAAAAATAGACCCATAAGAACCCTAAGTCACCAAGGCTTGAACTTGTCTGACATTAAGCTTTTAAGTAGCACATTTCCAAACACTTTTTACTTCATTTTTCCTCAGAAATAGCAGTTTCTCCTTTATGTACACTGACCACAACAGTTTTTTTCAGTTAAAATTGAATATTCATTTTTCCCACACTTAGCTCTACCTTTTGTGAACAGGAATCCTTTCTTTTATAGAACTACAATAAATTACAAAAGAGCAACCCAAGGCAGACCAAATTAAACCACTTGACCACCAGGTCTGTGTTACAGTAGCCAGGGTAAATGGGTTACTAGCCCACTGGCCACCAATGATTAAACTACTATTTTCTACTACAGTTACCACCAATTTATGTAAAAGCATACCAATTACTACAAAATGTGCTCAGAAATGCACGTGGGTAAGGAAGCCAGGCCAGGTAGTCATTTTCATTCTTCCCCATGCTATGTCCTCTTAGAGCAATTAATGATATGCTCAAACTAAAACTGACAGCCATCTGCTATTTAGAATGCTTACTATTTATTAATTTTCTTTATTCCTGTTTTAAATCCTGACACTGCTTTTATTTTACCAGCTGGGGCCACCCTTACTCTACCTGGCAGCTCCTACCAACCCCAGTACTAGAATCCAGGCCCTCACTAACCTGATTTTTAGATATCCTAAAACAAACTACATTTTCCTATTGCTCTTGTTGGAACAGTCACTACAAGGCTGTTACAATAGAAAGGTAGTAATACCACATTTCTTCTGCTATCAAATTGGCTCCAAATACAACCCAACATACTAGTTGCTATGCTGTAGGTCTTGTCATAATGGTTAGATTATGGGAATCATTTATGATGACTCCTAGGTCCCATTCCTCAGTAGTAGTGTCCAGCTTAGGCTGTTCCATCCTAGTCTGTCCTGAGGTTTCTGTTCCCATGCATCTCTTTGCACTTTCTGGAATTGAACTTCAACTGTCAAGCCTTTGATGGCTTCTCCAACCTCTTCTGGTCCCTCTGCAATTACCTTACATCCTCTTCCCTGTCTACTCTTCCATAGAGCTTGGTGTCATCTGCAAATAGACACATCTTGCCCCAGATCCATTCTCATATGTTGCTTACGATCATATTGAAAAAGATTAGACCCAGGACTAAACCCTGTGGCACCTCACTTGTGACCTCCCGTTCCCCAGATTTAACTCCATTTACCACTACCCTCTGCTGTCTCTCACCTCTAACAAACTACCCCCATCCAATTATGACCTTCACCACATCTAGATCCTCTAGCTTCCTTAGCAAACATTTATATGGCACAGAGTCAAATGAGCTACTGAAATCAAAGTTGATCTGACAAAACCTCCCCGTCATTAACCCATGCCTTTTGCTATCCTGAAGCCAATTACTTCCCAGGTCATTCACTAGGTCCTCTTTTACTAGTGTCTCTATAGATTTTCCCACAATAAAGGTAAGAACAACAGGCCAGACATTTCCTAGTTGCTCATTGTCCTCACCCTTATGGATTAGAACTACATTTGCTACCTTCTAGTCTTTTGGAACCACCACTGACTGAATTGAGCTATTGAATAGCCCTGCCAGGGGTTCAGCCAGTTCTGATGCCAGTTCTCTGAACACCATGGGATGCATCTCATCTGACTCTGAGGCCTCATTTCCCGTCAGGGATGACAGCCATTTTCTGACCCTTTCACTTGTACCTATTTTCTGCCTCATTTCTAGATCCCCCTATCAGCAGTCTTTATGCTGCTTTATTGCAAAGGCCCACTGTCTTCCACTGTGAAAACTTGAGCAAAAGAAGTCATTAAGAATGGCTGCCTTCTGAATGTCCTACTATATCACCTTGCTGTGCTGTATCAGATTAACAGTTCCTCCTCCTGTCTTTCATTTTCTCTAATATAGCTGAAGAACTGTTTTTCTTGCCCTTAATCCTCCTCCCCACAATACACAGGTCTGTGTCTGCTTTTACACAACCATGACTGCCCTCTTGACCTCCTCTGAGTTCCTGTTACTCACACCATTCTTTATCCCCTACTTTTCCATGTATCTGATCAAGGATTTTATTTTTGGCACTCACTGACTCGCTGAACTTCTTAGAGAACCAAACTTGTTTCTTGTACCTGTTACTCCCAGCGACCATCCTTAAGCATGACTTGTTGCCTCAAGAATGGCCTCTTCAGATTCTGCCGATCTGTCCTCCACACTTCTGTTTCTGTTTGCCCCAGTCATCCCACCCCAGACTAATGCCCTCATCTGGTTAAAGCATACTCTCCTGACATCCACAACCTCAGCCATTGATGAGTATATACTGGTGCTGAGGATCAGTTCAAACCATTTTGTGTTATGGTTAATGTACCCTAGTGGTTCCCCAATCTACACTCTGCCTACCATTATCAAATTGGCGAGAACTATGTCAAGAATGGCAGTCTGCCTTGTGGGTTCCCTGACCAGTTGCAACAGCAGGTAGTCCTGCAACAAAATTAGCAGGGCCTAACTTCTGGAGCTCCTGGCTGCTGGAATGTCCAAATCAATACCTGGCATGTTGAGATCCACACTACCACTACCTTCTCATTGAGGCCCTGTTCTTTATTTCTGCCCCAAGAAACATAGAAATATAGAATTTGCTGGCAGAAAAGGACTGCTTGCCAGCCCAGTCTGTCCAGATTCTCCCTGCCTAATCTGCCTCTGCAGATCTGAACTGGTCTCCTGCTAACCGCCTTCCTATTTACTATTTACCCCATGACTATTCCATGCATGCTTGAAGCCCTCCACTGTTTTCACCTCCACCACTTCTGCTGTCAGTCTGTTCCAGGCATCTACCACAATTTTACTTAAGAGGTATTTCCTCACATCCCTCTTAAACTCCCCCCTTCAAATTCAGTGCAAGCCCCCTGGCCCTGATGCTCTTCCTCATTTGAAAGAGACTCCCTTCCTACACTCTGTTTTCCCCTGTGAGGTACATATAGATCTCTATCTCACCTCTTGCTCTGCTCTCTTCCAGGTTATACACATTGAAATCCCTCAGTCTGTCATCATAGGGTTTCTGGTGTAACCCCTTCACTTATTTAGTTGTATTTCTCTATACTGCCTCCACCCAGTCTATGTCATTTCTGAAATGTGTCCTCCAAAACTATACACAGTATTCTAGAAGGGCCCTCACCAATGAGTAATACACTGGCAACACCATCTCCCTCCTCTTATTAGATACCCCTCCTTTTGTACTTCAGCATCCCACTAGCCCTACCACTGCTGTGTCACACTGCCCTGGGTTCCTTTCCTGTTTGGTGACTGTAAGTGCTCCCCCATACTCAGCTCCCAGGTTCCTATGCCCTAGGTGCATGATGTTGCACTTTTTGGCATTGAACCCCAACTGCCAAGCTCTTGACCTTTCCTCAAGTTTCTCATCATCGCTGTGCATTCACTCTACCTGTCCTGAATGTCCACCCTATTGCAGATTTTGTTATCATCTGTAAAAGGCATACTTTTCCATCCAGTTCTTCAGAAATGTCACTTATGAAGGCATTGAAGAGGACTAGTCCCAGTAATGAGCCTTGAAACATCCCAGTGGTCACTCCTCCATCACAGCAGATTTTGGTATCTTCTGCAAAAAGGTATATCTTCCCTTCCAGTTTTTCAACAATGTCACTTTTGAAGACATTAAAGAGGTCTGCAGCTAGTACTGAGCCCTGCAGCTCCCAGCTGGTCAGTCTCCCATCACTAGAATGATTGCCATTAACCACCATCCTTTGTCGTCTTTCTGTTAACCAGTTTCCAAACCACTTCACCCCTTTGGAAACCACCCCTAAGCTGCTCAATTTCTTTATCAGTCTCCTGTGCAGCACAGTGTCAAAGGCCTTGCTAATGTCCAGATAGTCCGTGTTCATTGCCGTTCCCTGGTTGTCTAGTCAAAGAAATGAATCCGCTTTGTCTGACCTACCCCCCCAACCATGAATCCATGCTGCCTGTTGTCATGCAGCCCACTGGATTCTAGATAGTCTATCAGTATTTCCTTTAGCAGGGTTTCCATTAATTTCTCTGCCACTGATGTAAGTCTTACTGGCCTTTATTTTGTAGCATCCACCCTGCTGCACCTCTTATAGTACGTAGAAGGAACACATCTGCTTTTATTCAGTCTGCTGGAAACATGCCTGTTTCCAGTGAACTGATGAATAAGGCTTTCATTGGGGCAGCTAGCTCCTTCCTGACTTCCTTTCATACCCTTGGTGTGTACCATCTGGTGCCATAGCTTTGTCCACCTTCAGAGCTTCAAGTCCCTTTCAGGACTCTTAGCTCTGAAAATGGACTTGTGTCTACTTCCTGTACTCTTTTTTCCTGCTACTCCCTAGTGGTTCATCCCCCCTCTCTGCACTGTGAATACTGACTGGAAGAGCCTGTCAGGTGTCAGTGTGGCTCAGCTGGTAGCACATCTGCCTCTGGACCAGAAGATTGTGGGTTCTCGTCCCACACCGGGATTGGACTCATACTTAAAAACGTTGACACCTGAATGCAGTATTGGGGGGGGGTGCTGTACTGTTGGGGTGCCATCCTTCAGATGAGATGTTAAACTGAGGTCCCTTCTAGTCATCATGGTGCTGTCCTGGTGGGTGTCTAGGTGGAATTAAAAGAATCCAAGGCATTCTTAGCAAACAGTAGGGGACATTCACCGTGTCTTGGCCAATATTCCCCTTCCCATGAAACCAGTTCATGCAATTGTCCAGGCTGTGTATGGGTGTTGATGTGCGATATGGCCACTACTACACATTCACTCACTTCACTACCAGTCTAGCATTGCTTGTAAAGTGCTTTGGGATACACTGTGTATCAAAAGCGCTATATAAATGCTGATTCTTCTTCTACAGGATGGCAGTTTTTTTCTCTGTTCCCTTCTGTGCAAACTCCCTGTTCCACCATTCTAAACCTCACTATCCCTCTCCTTGCTTTCCTCTTCTGTATTTATGCAGCTGAAGATAGTCTTATTCTCTTCAGTGAACCCCTTTGGCTTTCCTTTCCTATGTCTACACCTTTTCTTCCCACACCACTTTGCCTGCTTCCCTTTATTTTACTTGGTATACCTCTCTGTTCTACTCTATTTGTTTTCCCTTGTACATCCTGAATACCACCCATTTTTCCTTCACCACCAAGGCTACTTCTCTAGAGAACCAGAACTGTTTTTCCTTCTGCATTTACTCAGTTTCTTCACACAGAGACTGATTGCCATAATTATACATTCTTTTATTTTTCTCCAAAGTTCTTCTTTGCCTTTTTCTTTTTCCTTCTGCTCATTAGAATGTTTTCTATGTGATGTTGTGGATTAGCTCCCAGCCTGGCAGCTGACATGTGGTCTCTCTAACAGTGACATCTCAGTTAACTGACTTGGCAGCTACTGTTCCTAAGCAGCAGTGACGTCACATTCAGTGAGGTCACAATGCTGAACATGTAATGGAGGGAACACAGTTAGATATGTCAGATGCCAGGCAGAGTGCTGATCCACACATGAAACCTACTTACATCAATTAAACAATCTTTTAATTAAACTCATGGAAAAGTAAAAGTACCTCAGATATAAAATGCAATGGCTGAATGCTTTTAAAAACTAATATAAGTTGTATGCCTACACTAACTCTTTCAATATTAAAAGCAGACAAACATAGGCTAACACCCTTATGTATCATCTCAGGCTGGGAGTCTTCTTCTGGGGGCAGAGCTAGTAAGTAAGTGCACCCATTAAATACCCCACAAATAATTAATTTCAATAAATTGATGCAACCAGTATTCAATTATGCAAGTGCAAACATATTGACAAAATGTGCATTGTGATAGGACTTACAGCAGCATGTGTATAAAGGGTGTTTAATCTGCATATAGATTAAATATTCATTAAAGAAGCCTAAAAGGTATTATAAAATTCATGGTGCAAAACAGTATAAGTGCAGCATTTAAAATCTCCTTTGTATGAAAAGCACTAAACAGCTCAGCTTTGTAAAAACCATGATCACTATATCCGGCCCAGTGGTGCTGAGGGTTGAGGTGCTGAATGCCACACCTCACGCCATGCCTCTGACCCGGGGTCAGAAGTGATCTTGAGAGTTGGAGGATCAGCTTGGGGGAGGAGGATTGAGCATCCCAGGGACTGCTCTCCTCCTCTGGGGAGGGTGGGAGGGACACCTGCAGTTATGCTGGCTCCTGGCAGTGGCTGGGGGTCAGTATATGCTGTGGTAAAGCTGTGGGTTCAGCACGGGCCAACGTTGGATGTGCAGTGCGTGGAAGCATGCACTGCAGTGTCATTAATGTCACTGCACACCTGAACCAGGGAAGGGGGCTCCAGAACAAGAAAAAAACGCCTAATAGTCCAGGACTCATAATGATTGGCCCCTGATGCTGCAAGGGATGCTCCCAGGGTGCTCCATCTGAAGCTTGTCTCCCCAAGGATCTTCCTCAATGGGATAAGCAATGTGGCCAGTAAAGGTGAGAGTGTAAGGTGATGAGCTTGGGCATGGTGTCTGGTGCAGTGCCATTGAGGTAAACCAAATAACAAGGGGAACCATAGGACCACCCCGGCTGAGGAGGCAAGGCAGGAGAAAATATACAAAAACCAAAAACATGATCACTCTGACCAGTGGATTAATAGCTCTCACAAATCAGGCTATTGATCTACCCAAACAAAACTAAGTGGCAAATCTAACAAAAAGAAAAAAAAAATGTTATAGAAAGTAGCCTCTAAAAGATTCAAACCTGGAGGTCAAGCAGTGATCGTGGTTAGCAATGATCACACAATATCAAAGACAATAAAAAACAGGTACAGCAGGCATACAAAAACTATATACACCTGACAATGCCACCTTCCTGGCTGCTTCACCCCACCCCCACCTCCATATCCTTACCAACCCCCCCACCTCTCCTCTCTTCTCATTTTCTTATCTCCCGCCATTGCCCCTCCCATTTCTTTCTACCACCCCTCCCTTCTTTTCCTCTTCCTTTCCACTTTACCCTCTCCTTGTCTGTTTGAAATTAATTTGATATCCTTTACTCTTATTTGTGTAACAATTTTATCTATTGTTATGTGATACCAATGTCTTGAAGTGGAACCTTTGTAAAAGTGCCCTGGACTCAAGGGTAATTGTAATCCTAGAATTCAAATAAATAAATAAAAAAATATATATTCAAATATAATCACAAATAACAGAGTATCCTGACAGAGCCATACACCACAAAGGCAGAGAACATGAAAAAGGGAAAGAAAAAAGACTGGTATTAGCCTGCTTTTTTCTGCTGTTAATATTTAACATTAAATAAAAAACTTTACAGTCCAAGTGTCTGTGCTTGATGTGTGAATATTTTTTTCCTTTGTGATGATGGCTTCCCCAAATGCCTTAGCCAACTCCTCTTCCAGTGCTGGAGGTCTGTACACTACCCTGGTATGGAAGGGATAGCAGCCCGAAAGTCTATCTCCAGGATGACCCACGGCAACTCCAGCCCCTCATTCTCCCCCAGGTACCCTAGTGCCTCTTTAGTCTTGATTCCTTACATAAAGTACAATTCCTCCCCCACCCTGTTTCTCCTGAACAGACTGTAGTCCAGTATGGCCATGTTCCACTTGTCATGCTCAGTGCCCCACAACTCTGTTATGGCCTGCAAATCCAGGCTAGCCTCTGTCTTGATGGCTTCCAGGTCTGGCATTTTGGTTCCAAGACTACATGCATTAGTTTACATGACTCTCCATACCTTACTCACTCCCTGCCTACTTCCTTGCTTCCCCAATTCTGGCCTGTGCCATTTCCTGATGCTCCCCCTGATGATCCTCTTCCCTTTTTGCTTCCTCGATTTGCTGTTTACTTTAATCCCTTACCTTTGCTTGCCAGATTTATGTCTCATTTTTCACTGTCCTGTCCCCACCTGTCTTCTTGTACCCCTGCTCTATGGCAGATTACCATCACTCTCATCCCCTGTCCCAGTGGCCTGTAGACAACTCCCTTGTGCAGTTCTTGCCCAATGCAATCATGACCTAAACCTACAGTGATTCTGTTACCCCATTCCCTCTCCTGTTTAACCCATGCTGTACCATCTCATTACATTCCTGGACATTGAGTGATTCTTCTCCACCTTTGCCTTTCCTGTCTTGCCTATACATTGTATACCCTGAGACTGCCAGGTCACAGTGGTTATTCCCTTTGGCCCAAGTTTCAGTAATGGCTATAAGATCAGACCCTGCATCTACCACTACTGCCTGGAGCTCATAAATTTTTTATGTGTTATTCAAACAATGGAATGTATAGTATGAGAGGATGTCTACTGTGGGGAGAAGGTCAACTTTGGAAGATTACTACTATGTTGTGAGCTTTGGAATATTAGTTCTGTTTGGGAATAGGCTCTTGGAAATTACGAAAAATAAGAAATTCCACAAAATAAAGCAAATAGCCAGTAGAGAGTTTGTGTCAGTAGAAGTATGACATCCAATAGATTTGTACATTTCATAACAGATGAGGACATTTTTGTACAAAATCTTTGGATTAGAAAATGATAAGTCCCTATAATTCAAGCCAATTTCAGCCTACTATGTGTTTCTTCATAACTAGGAACTTTAACGTAATAAATCATTTCATTCTCTTTTTGATAAACCGTGCTCATTTGTATACAAAATTCCTATAAAAAACATTCTGTATTTTTATGAGATTAATATTCTTAACTTGTATTGGAAAGTTATAGGACTCTGAAATAGAAGGCACTGTAACCCATGTAAAGGTAAATTTCAACCCCTATTTTAAAACTAATTTCTCCCATTTTGTACCTGTGCCAAAACACTAGAGAATATGGCCCTTAAATCTGGGAGTGAAGCAGGTGAGAGAAAATAATGTTTTGTCTTTCTTCATTTTATAGATAACCACAGTGAGAAGAAAATTAGAATAGAAACATACTGTCAATATGAGACAAGCTGTCTTTATTTGTTTCTATTTCCATATCTTAATCCATTGCATGGCACCAACAATTCATGCTGCCGTACCAGCCACCCAGATCAGGGAGCAGATTCAGGAGCTAATACGCAAGTGGCCAGGACTGGATAAACAAAACAAGTCCCAGTTTGGGGAGAGTGGTGCCATGCTCTACTGCTACAGTAGACCCTGCTGTGGCCAGAGAGTTTGCTTCCACGCAAGCTTCAGATGCAGCGCTGATGATGGGGCATTAGACCCCCGAAACATAAGCACGCTTTGTGGTTGACGGCGGTGAATTCGAAAAAAATCTTACTATGCAGCAGGAATACAAGTGGCATTTGAATAGCCTGTGGACTACTGGCTTTTCTTTTACAAAAGTTACAGATATGCTTATTAGCTTGTGCACAAACAGTATCGGAATTATCAAAAAGCATTTTGCAGAAAAACCATGGAAGAAGGACACAACGGCAAAGGTGTCCTGGCCTTTGAAAGAGGTTCCCAGCTTTAATAATAATACTAATAATAATAATAATAAATCTTTATTTATACCACGCCTTTCTTAAAATCAAGGTGCCTTACAAAATTATACATAAAAACAAAATAGCATGAATCTAAAATTGCTGAGCTCATAAAAATACATTGACATATCATCATCAGAAATAGATCTTACACCATAAATAGGTCTTTAAGGCCTTTTTTAAATTCCTCCATGGATGTACACTTCCAAAGCAGATGGGGTAGAGAATTCCAGAGGGCAGGGGCAGCATACATAAAAGCGCAAGCCCCTGAAGATTTTAAAGAAACCCTCAGAATCTCTAGCAACCCCTTGTCTGCTGAGTAGAGTGATTGCCTAGGGCAGTAGGGTACCAGAAGCTCTTTCAAGTAGTCTGGGCCCTGTCCTTGTAGGGTTTTGTAAGTCAGAAGACCAACTTTAAAGGTGATACACCACTGTATTGGCAGCCAGTGCAGACCATGCAGAACTGGAGAAATATGACAGGTATGTGGAGTACCTGTCAATAACCAGACCACAGCGTTCTGCACGAGTTGCAAGCGGCAGATGTCAACCCCAGGAAGCCCTAGATAAAGGGAGTTGCAGTAATCAAGATGCGAGGTCACAAAGGCGTGGACCAATGTAGACAGATCACTGGATGGAACAAGGTGCTTAATCCTGGTGATGTTCCTCAGATGGTAAAAGGATGATTTGACAACTGCAAGCACCTGTGATCACAGTGTCAGCTTGTTGTCAAAGATCACCCCCAAGTTCCGCAACCATTCAGAGGTAGGGAGCTGGACACCTCCCAGAAAAAGTCCCAAGGGTAAATCAACTCCTGTCCCCTCTATCCTGTGACCTGGGTCCACAACCATCACCTCAGTCTTCTCTGAGTTCAACTTCAACCAGCTTGAATTCATCCAGCACTGGATTTCAGTGAGGCAGTTGTTAAATACTGAGAGAGCTCTATCCTGGTCAGGTGCAAAAGATAGATAGATCTGGGTATCATCAGCACAGCAGAGAAATCTCAGCCCATACCTTCTTACAATGTCTCCGAGGGGTAGCATGTACACTGCGAACAACATGGGGACACTGAACACTGAGGAATCTCACAAGACAGAGAGACTGGTCTGGAAGAACTAATCCCCAACATCACCCTCTGAGTTCTGCCTGTGAGGAAAGATCTAAACCACATGAGGACTGTACCAGACAGGCCACAGATGAAACCCAGGCATTCGAGAAGTACCCCATGTTCCACACTGTCAAAAGCTGAAGAGAGATCAGGAAGAACCAAGATGGAATGTTTTTTCCAATCTTTTGCCATCAGGAGATCACTGAGCACCTGAATCAGCACTGTCTCGGAACTATGCCTCTTTCAAAAACCAGACTGGAGTGGTTCATAGATGTCATGGATGGTTAAGTGGTTCTCAAGCTGTATGGCCACTACTTTCTCAATCATCTTTCCCACAAAGGGATGGTTAGAGACTGGTCTGTAGTTAGCATGGCAGTCTGGGTCCAAGGAGGCTTTCTTCAGGAGGGATGTTACCACCGCCTCCTTCAGGGAGCTAGAAAACTCACCCATCTCCAGGGAGCACCAGACTATCTGTTCTAGGACTGAGCTGATAGTGTCATAACAACCTTTTATCAGGGAAGTTGGGTCAGGGTCCAAACTACAACATGTAGGGCGCATAACCTGGACAATCCTTATGACATAGACGAACTCTAGCTGGTCAAAGGAACTCCAGGAGAATCTAGGGACCGTGACCGAGCACCGATCCACAGCTTCTCCCTTAGAGGATGCAGGCAGGAATTCCGACCTGATGTCGGCAACCTTCACTGCAAAGAAGCGAGCAAGATCATCACACTCAACTTGTGAAAAGGCTCTTTGAACCTGCAGACAGGCTGGGTTGCACAGTCTGTCGACAGTTCGAAAGAGCTGAGCTGGTTGGTTCTGAACAGCTGCAATCTCCCGGGACAGGAACTCTGCCTTCTTACGGGAGATTGCAGAATGATAGAATTGATAATGTTCCATCAATCTGAGATGGTCTGCATCAATGGCAGATTTCCGCCAACAACGCTCTAATCTTTGTCCATATCGCCACATCCTCCTCAAAGTCCCATCAAACCATGGTGACCGAGGGAGAAGGGGGAGAGAACAAACAAGGATGGGAGCAATTAAATCCAGAGCTGAGGAAATGGCCTTATTATAGGCCAAAACCAAGGCATCTGGGTCATTGCTCACTCCAGAAAGCTCTGATAGGTCAAGCACCCCTGCCAGGCCTTCAGTGCTTACATCTCGCAAAGAGCAGTACCTGATCATCACCACAGGGATAGGCCTATGAAGGGGGGGTGCAAAAACTGAACTCCACAGTGCAATGATTGGACCAGCTGACAGGTTCTACCTCCAAGTTGAAAGCTTTGATCCCCAGGAGGAAGACTAAGTCCAAGGAGTGACCTCCTTTATGAGTGGCAGAAGTAACAACTTGTGTAAGGCCCAAAGATGTCATCAATTGGAGGAAGTATTGTCCATACTGTGAGAATTCGTCTTCATCCCAGGCATTGAAGTTGCCCAGGACCATCAGCCTGGGTGACTCAAATGCCATGTCAATCACGAAGTCTGCTACTTCCTGTAGAAACCGCTTCTCATCACCTGGTGGACGGTAGATGTGAGCAATTCTGCAACCCACACTTGCCACTATAGTACACTAAAAGGACTCAGCCACCTCAACTGGTACACTTGTGAGGCCCAGTTTGGTCTTGAAACAGACCGCAACCCTCCCCCCCATGGTCCAACCTCAGGCAGTGTAACATTGAGTACCCAGCTAGAACTGCAGCCTCTAATATAGGGCCTGCAGTCTCGTCCAGCCAGGTGTCGGTAATGCATGCCAGATCCACTGACCCAACAAGATCTGCAATAACTGCAGTCTTGTTCTTTATGGACCTGGCATTGAGCCTAAAAAAAGCAAAGGGACACACAAACTATTGTTACAACTGGCATAGTAATACCCTCTTATATGTGACATTGCTAAGTATGAATGCCACAGAAAATGACATTTTGGTTTCTGTCTATTTAAAGTGGTATATACTAGGAACTATTTGATGTAAAAATAAAACGTTATAGTGACAAAGATTGTATTACATCTCCTTTATTTGGTGTGAAGATAGGTTAGTTCCAGTGGGAACTATTTTGACAATTCAGTTTCCCTGCTATTTATGCACCCAATCGAATTCCTAGGTTCTTGCTTACTAAAATAATGGGCATGTGAGCATACGCCAATTGTACATACACACACAGTATCTGGATACATTTAATTTTGTAATCTCATAATTCTTTTAAGAAAATGATAAATGATCCTGTAACTGATCCAGTCAATGCTTGATACAACTGGAGAGCTTCTTATTTCCAAGGTCCCCTGTTCTCTGTGGCACTGTAGATGTAATTCTGTGACAGGGACTCATGAACCAAAATGAAACAGTTCCCATGCTGTTCACCTCCACACAGTGGCTGAGCTCTTCCCCAACTACATTGAAACTATTCTCACTCCTAGGTGAACATTTGGACTCTAGTGACCTCTTACACATATTTATGCCACCATCTGGACCACCACATTTGTCCATGTTGCATCTACAGTAACCTAATGCTGTGCAAAACCTTAAGCTGTGTATGAGATTTGCTTGCACCTCACCATCAGGAAACAAGTGGTAGAATGGATAATCCACCCACTGGTGGATTACTGGGTGTTATTCATTCCAGTGCATTCTTTACCACACTAGCCTAACTTACCACATTGTTAAATACCCTGTGCAGATTTGTCCTGGCATGCCCCTTCTGCACCCACCACTGCCCCATGTACAATGATCTAGGTTGGACCCCTACCCCTGTGAGACACATTTCACCGCTATGGTGGGCACCAAGTATCAGGAAGGCAAACTATCTAATTACATTATCGACCCCTTATTCTCCTCTCCTAACTGATCGCACTGTCTCTGGTCAGAGGAGGAATGAAGGTTCATCATCCCATTCTGCAAGAATGACTGAGAACAGGCTTTTATCAGATACTGACTTCCTAATACAATACATAAAACAGCATACCCTTCAAACTCCCTACCCCTCACAATATCCAGTTGGCTAAAACCTTGGTCAAAACACACTACAAAACTCCTCTGCCCTGCCGTAACTGCTCATAGATATACCAATGACCTTGTCCTTCTGATACCTACGAGCCCCGAACAAGCTAGCTCATCCATGTTTAATTTAACACAGCTTTGAACAAATCAGTATGTGAAAGACTTTTTCTCTACCTCTTTCAGCCACATGACATGAATGTAATGTAATTTAATACTTAAACTTATCTGCACTATGTACCTGTATATGTTTTCCCTTTCCATTAAATGAAGAATGCAATTTAAGTGTATTGTATTGTATTGTACTGTACTGTACTGTACTGTATTGTATTGTGTTGTATTGTACTGTACTGTACTGTATTGTGTTGTGTTGTGTTGTATTGTATTGTATTGTATTGCATTGTATTGTGTAGATTTGTCTTACCTCTTTTTTCTTATAACCCCCTCCCCACCCTCACTTCACAACTGGAAATGAGCCAGTCTGGGCTTTGCTTGCCTTCTTGGTAAAATATGTTTTACATAATTAACTAACTATATCAATCAATCAATCTGTTCCTTCCCTGTCACCTCAGTAGGGCTGGGCAAAATGTATCTTCTACCAGAGAAATGTTGGCAAATTGCAATTCTGCTTCTGTGAAAGTTCATAAAATGGCCATGCAATTTTTGTCACATTTTGCCAGAACTGTGATTTCAGTTATTTCCATGTATATTAAAAAGAAATTGTTCAAATTGCACCACATTTCATTTTATGTTGACTGTGTTAGGGTCCATACAGAAGTGTATCAAGTTTCAGGTTGCTATCTTTAATGATGGCTGTGTTATAAGCCCCCAAACATTTGGACATTTTAGAATCACATATTACTATTATGTAAACTAAAATTATTTGTCCAGAGTTCATCAAATTCTGTATGATTACTTTATCATGATCCATACAGAACTATACCATGTTTCTTATCTCTGCCTTTAAAAGTGACTGAGTTATAAGCCTTCAAACTTTCAGAAATATTAAAGTTACATTTCACAGTAATGTAAACTGCAGAATTTTAAGCCCCTATAACTTTAAAATTAGAGAACTAAGTATCACATATTTTGCTTGGTTCATTGACTCTAAATCATAGGCTTTGATGCCACTGCCATGACCTAGCAGCAGAGTGGTACACTGCCTTGCTGAGGATGTGGGTTCAGAAGAGAGTGTCCAGGAAGTCTGAGACAGCTTCTGCTCAGCAGTTCATCTCAGTCATGGAGGGCTGGTAATGGGTTTCACCAACACAATAACCCATGTGGCAGGGCCAGGGATCTTATTCCTGCCTCAGGGGAAGCTGTAGCTATGCAAGGCTAACAAAGGCATTGCCTGACCAGGGGAGATGGAAGAGAAAAAATGCTGAAGAGAAACCCGTTAGCTACCTGAGTGATGGTTTGGTTCAGCCTGATCAGGGTATATCCCTGGGAACTGGGTATATCCCTGAGAGAAGAGCTGCTGTCCAGGAGAAAAAAGAGCATGGAAGAAAAATAAACTGTGTGCATTAACTCTCTAATCTCTTGATCAAAGACTGGCCAATTTACAAGCAGCCAAAGATTCCAAAATAATATTAGTAATTAAAGTTGAATTTCATGAACTTTTATGAAATTGTGGAATGTTATGATTCATTAGTAGAAGCCATGTTGATGCTTTTGACCCAGTCAAACACTTTAGTTGCCATTCTAGAGGAAGGTAAAGGCTGGGTAAATTGGCAATAAGGTAGCATTCATAGGAGACTCCACAGTAAAAGTATAGTGGTGCCAAGTGTCAGGTCAGTATCTTGAGTAACAAACCATAAAGAATAGTCATGGAAATCACTGTACAATAGCCTGAATTCTTGCAATATGCCAGATAACCATGAGCTCACTGTCTTACTGACTTTTGTGGAAGCACATGCATGTGCTGCATTGTTCTGTATAATGTCACCTGCTGACTCTTTTACAGTCCTGTAGATAAAGTTTATTTTTCCAATTTGAAAAGAGTGGCACCAAGTGTTGCCGAGCCTTGAGCCTTAAAACTAGTTGTGATTTAGGCCATTGTGACAAAAGTATCTGGATATCTTTTGTGATGATGGAGTATGTTGCTGGGCATCACTGTCGCACAAGTGTTGGAAGGGTATTGCAAGGCCATAATGCTGGCCCAGGCAGATGATTCAAAAACGATAAGTACTTTGTGAAAGTTAAATTCCAGAAATGGAAGTTTACTGGCATTACATATTACTGTATGCCTCCATGAAATTTTTGAGAAAAGTTTGCCAACTAGAAGTTTCTTTTTATTTTTTTTTGCCATAAAACATTTTTTCCTGTGGCTGATAGATACAGTCTACTCAGCACTGTCCCCACCTCCCCTCCCAGCATTTACCTCCCCCAGCCTCAGCTCACCCATATTTCCCCCATGGATTGCCCTCCCATGGCAGGGCCAGGAAGGGGAGGATATCCTTCCCCCATCCCATGTCACTGAGCCAGAAACAGGGTCAGTGGTTTAGGTGACAATGCAGGTACAGGGTATACAGGAAGGGCATCATTAAGCCAGCACCAACACTTTTCTCTTCTCAGTCATGTTTCCCAGCAGTGGTGGCATGTAAGCATATGTCCGTTGAGGTGCACGCATTCTATGGAACTGCAGCCCCTACCTACTATTAGGCTCTTAATTCTGGCTCTATCACTTGGCCTCCACTAGATGGCAGCCAAGGACCAAAATGGAGTGTCTCTCTTCATCTTAAGAGAGGAGAGCTAGCTAGTGGAAGCTTGATCTTCTCCACCTTGGCCAACTCCAGGTGATCCAACCCAGTTCCTGAACTTGGGTTACTGACATGGTTTGAGGGACACAGCGCCACTGGGCCAGCTTCAATTAGTAGTTTTTAAAGTATCCACAAGTAATTTTAACCTACCAAACCACATTTAAGCAGCTCAGTTAGATTCCAGGACTTATATACTTTGGTATGCATGCCAGAATTTGAATGCACACCTGCTAAGCAGTGTGGCTATACATATCCAGCTATTTTGAAAATGTTCACATAGTTTAACAAATTAACTGTGAATCTTTTAACACCTGTAACTAACAATTTAAGCAACCAGTTACCTATCTAATAGTTTTTATGACCCTTTCAAGAATGTGCACATATAGATCTTCAATCATCTGGCTCTAAAGGTGGCTAAGTTGAATGAATAGAAACATTTTTAAAAATGTTCACATAAATAATAAATTGCCAGACTTTGAATATCTATAGCTTCTCTGCTCTTCATCCAAATAGTTTGAGTAACTGAGTAATTTTTAACAGCCCATCTAAGTAATATGTCAGATTTCTGGATATATCACTGACCAAGTTATGACCAATTAACAATTTTTGTGAAAATTTGTGAAATTTCATGAAATTTCAAAATTCCATGAAATCATGATTTGCTAATTTTGTCCAGCCCTACCCCTCAGTCACAAAACAGGCAGCATCATAACCAAAGGATATAGAACACTTTAAAAAAGAAAATCATCCTGCATTGGAGCAAGCGTGCTCAATCGTCAGTGTCCTGCTTCAAAACGAATGAATGATGAAGTTCTCACTTATACTGTAGCAACTCCTGACTGAATGACAAGTAGCTAATCAGGTGCTATTGTTGGTGAGGATGTCATTATTCATTCATTCTACAGCATTACTCTGAACACTTATCTTATCTTACTCCACCACTCAGCTTTATTTTTTATAGGTTTTGTGATGTATCCTTTATTTCATTCTTTTATCTTTGCCTAATTTCAGGTTTGTGGAAGATGATGATTTGGTGCTAGAGGATGGTGTTGTGGAGGTTTCACTTATTCTTTTACTCAGGGGGACAGACACAGGGTGAAGATGGTAGGTGGAGTGTTTCTGATGTAACCCCCTGCCCATGGGCAAGGCTTACTGTACTTGCCTCACGACCACCAGCTTCCACCAGTCCCGGTCTTCTGGTGCACTCCTGCCAGCCCCCAGTAATGTTTTCCTGGTAGGAGGACTGGAGGAGCATGTGGAGAAGGTGATCTGCCAGCACAGTGGTGTGGCAAAATACTGTGCGGCACTTGTTGTACCCATTTGAGCTGCCTGTTCAAATGTGTGAGCTGACTGCAGCCAGTTTGAATGTTGAAAGTGCTACAGCGTTCAATGTTTAAAGTCACCCTGGTGGCTCTGGCTGCACTTCCCCCTTGTGTGTTCTGGCCCTAGGGATATCAAAAACAGCACTGGGCACCAGATACACGCTGATGGGGGTCAAGAAAATTAACTTTGAAGAAGCGCTCTGAAGTGCTATATATTTCAAGGGAGTGCTACCACTTTAAGAGCAGCCAAGGTTGCTATGCTGAATAGTCCTGCCTAGTGCCTGAGGGATGAGCATTACAGCACTCACAACAGGCAGGGGGAGCTCCTGTTTAAGTACACTCTGTCACTGGACACAAGGAAAGAGGGGCAGCTGATGAGGGGCCGTTCATTATTATAATTGCTCAGTTTATCTGCAAAAAACTTGACAGTTGGGACTTCACATAAACTGTTTGGTCAGCAGCCATTTTTGCAGCCCTTGACCTTCATATAGCCAATCAGCAATAGAGAAACTTCAAGGACTGCTGCTATGGTTCCTGGGTAGGGGGTATGGATAATACTCTTGGCACCTTTTCCCCCAGCCAATTTGGTGTTGAATGGGCTTCATACATATTAATTTTGCAGACAGCATCTGTTTCCACCAATCAAATGCCTCCATTTCTCCTCATCCCCCAGGGACAGTTTCCACTTGGGGCAGTCTGCCTGAATCCCTCCATGAGTGAGGAGGGCTTAGACTGTGCTTGGTAAATGTTTGGAAGTCAGCATAAGAGTTCCACGACTGATTCAAGGATACTTGACTTAAGCGTTCTACCACGTGGAAAGCCAGATTGAAAGTGTGAAGATATGTTCGTAACTAAAACTCTGCAGCATCTCAGAGTTGCTCTCAGCCAGTGAGGGGTCTGGACTGAATCCTGCCAACCACCTGAAGTGCTGCCTGGGCAAACACCCAGAGACCACTACAGAAACATTCCCTTTGCCTGGGAATTCCAGCCTGAAGAAAAGGAAGTTGCCTGTGCTGATAAGTCTGCATTTTGAGAGTTGCCTGAAAGACTGTTCACTACCCCTAGAACTAAGGGGTGAATGGGGCACATTGCCAGAGGCCTTACAGTCTGCTGCCTGCAGAGAAAAAAAGACTGCATTATTCCCGAGTTCCAGAATAGGAGTCACTGTCTGCTAAGGACAGTCTGGAAAATCATTAAAATAGTTCCATATCTTGGCATTACCCATTGTCTCTCCCTGAGAGTTGGATGCCTGGATGTGTGGGGTGAGGCGTGTGGCCCTAGACCCCAGTATTGACCTAGTTCCAGCATCCATGATCAGCCCATTAGAGAAGGTGACAAGCTGCTGGCAGATTTGCTGCAGTCAAGTAAGCTGCTAACCCTGCTTGCACAGCTGGAGGCCCCAGCTTGACTGACTGGCCCTGCCATCATTCCTAGACCTTGTGAGATGGTCATCAGAACCATGAATATTCACAGCGCTTGCCCAGACCTGGAGAACTCACACAACACTTATTCAAAAGTTCCTCTTTTAATTTGAAAAGTGCACCAATGTCAGCCACCCTGTGGCACATAATTAGGCCTACAACACCATCACCTGGGTACCCGGAAGAACATTAAGGGGCATTGGTACTAGTGAGTAGGTGGGTCTGTTTGAATATGTTAATGATGCGGGGGTGGGCACAGGGGAAAAGTTGTTGTTTACTTGTTTTATCTACCCAAATCCAGTTCAATTGAAACTATTAATTATGTATGCCTTCCCTTTTCTTCCCCTTCCTATATAATAAATCTTTTATTGTTTTTGCTAATTACTGTCCCTGACCATATTATTAGCAATATTCATTATTTGCATGCCCAGTAAAGTATTACATTGGTTTATGATATTCTGTGTGTGGAGTGACTATGAGGGGAGGTGGGTAGGTACAATATCCCAAGGGGTTGCATCACACAAACAACCAACCTGCTATAATTTTCTCTGGGTGCAGGCACCAAGCTATTTACATAGAAACATAGAAACTGATGGCAGATAAGGATCACTTTGCCCACCTAGTCTGCCCATTTTTTATACTTACTGTAATACCACATCCCCTGCTTAATCTCCAGCTTTATCCCTTGTTTCCTAACCACTACAGTTCCCTTATGCCTATCCAATGCATTTTTGAATTATGTTACCAGTTTTGCCCCCACCACCTCCACTGGGAGGCTGTATCATGCATCATTTGGTGAAGTACCTTCTCACATTTCCTTGAGTCTACCCTCCTCCAGCTTTATAGCATGACCCCTTGTTCTGGAACATCTTTTTCTCAGAAAAATGCTTCTGTCTTGTACCTTATTAATACCTGTGAGGTATTTGAAAGTCTATCAAATCCCCCCTTTCCCTCCTCTCCTCCAGCATGTAAATATTGAGGTTCTTTAGTTTCTCCTCATAAGGCTGTTGGTGCAGACTCTGGACCATTTTAGTTGCCCTCTTCTGGATTGCCTCCAATCTGTCCTTATCCTTTCAGAGATGTGGCCTCCAGAACTGGACACAGTACTCTAGATGAGGTCTCACCATTGATTTGTACAGCAGTATCACCACCTCCTTCTTTCTGCTGGTGATACCTCTCCCTATGCACCCCAAAATTCCACTGACTCTCTCCACTGCCTCGTCACACTGCTTGGCACTTTCAGTCATCGGAAATGATTACCCACAGGTCCCTTTCCTCTTTGGTGGTCATCAGTACCAATCCCCCAATCACATACTCTTCCCATGCATTTCTGTGCACCAAGTGCATGATTTTGCACATCTTTGCATTGAATCTTAGTTGTCACACTCTTGACCATTCCTCAAGCTTACTTAGACCCCTCTACATTTTTCCATCCCCGAAGTGTTAACCCTCTTGCAGATCTTTATGTCACCTGCAAAAAGGCATGCCTTCCCTTCTAACCCTTCTGCAATGTTGTTAGTAAAGACATTAAAGAGGACTGGTCCAAGTACTGATCCCTGTGGCACCCCACTGGTCACCCTCCCCTCCTCTGAGTGAACTCCATTTGCCTCCACCCTCTGTCACCTATCACTCAACCAATTTTGTGCCTATGTTACCTCCTTAGGACCCACTCCCAGGCTGCCCAACTTGTGTACAAGTCTTCAATGTGGAATGGTGTTGAAGGCCTTACTGAACTCGAGGTAGGCCACATCCACCACTCCACTCTGTTTAAATTCCCTGGTAACCCAGTCAAAGAAATCTTTCAGCTTTGTTTGATGAGACCCCACACCCAGTGAATCCATGTTGCCTCAGATCCTGTAAGCCACCATATTCAACATACTCCACATTCCTTTCCTTCAGCAGTGATTCTATTAATTGGAATTAATGATGGAACTAGCAGGGGAAAGGATCAGATCTGTTCTAGTACAGTAGCTTCTTCTTCTTGTTTTTACATTATTTCTTGTGGATTTTACTTGGTAGAAGGATATTTCTTTTCTTTCTTACTACTTCTAAGGGGCTAGCAGGGTATTGTTTTGGGGCTTTTGGAATTTTGAAACCTGTTTTGGTGGCTATAAGTGGGTTCATTTGTTTGATGCTTCACTGTGTAGCAGGCTGCATTTGTGGAGGCCTATTTATTCTGATTTAAAACCTATTTGGTGTGATTTAATTGGGGCTGTTTCTTTGAATTGGAGACCTATATTTTCTAATTTCAAGCCTATTTTGATGTGTTGTTGGTGAAGCTGTTGGAATTGGAGACCTGTTTCTTTTGGTAGCAAACCTATTTTGGGGGTCTTTGAGCAGAATTGTGATTCATTTTTGCTGGCTTCACTAGCTGCAAAGGTTAGTGCATAGTGGGGGAAGGGTGCTAATGGTATGACCAGGGGCCTCAGCTATCTGATTGTTTTTGGAGGACTTGGGCAGGTCCCAACCCCCAAACCCCACACCCCACCCGCACCTGGTCCATGATTTCCTTAATACCTGGGGTTCTGACATCACTTCCTCAAATGGGCAAAGGATATGCACCTGTCATAGCAGAAGCAGACATCCAGGAAAGGAACAGCAGTGAGTGAAGAGGTGACTGCTATCTCAGTGGAAGGGAAATAACTGCAAATCAAGGAGCTTTCATTGTTACTTCTTTGCATTGCTATTGCAGTGTGGAAAGGAGGAGTAGGAGTTTGAAGAATGTTGTGCAATAGCTACTTAAAGTCTCTTTTTGGGTGTGGCTAGGAAGGATAGGAATATTAAAAGCAGTTGCTCAATTTATCTAAATGTGTACAACAAAGGGGGTAAGGGAAATTAAGAAAAGAATGTTTTGCACTGATAGAGGGAGGAGAGAGGAGACTTGGGGGAGTATTTGGTATCCTTCATCTGGAAGGATGGGGGGTTGCTGGTGGGCAACGACAGCAATGGGTAGGGTGGTAGGCTGAAACAACTGTAGTGCACCAATCTTTCTAAAAATTACCTGGAGTGTGGGGGGGATGTCTAGTGTGCAACCACATAGAGAAACTTAGAAAGGAGATTGAGAGTTTGCAGGAGGAACTAAGACAGACAAGGCAGACTGGGGGTGGGTTTAGCCCAATACTGGAGGGAGGAAAGAGGGGAGATGGAGGAGGGCGATTTGAGCCAACAGTGGTGAGGAGAGGGTCAGAAGAAGAGAAGCAGAGACAAAGCGGCCCAGGCCAGGAAGAACAATTGCTAGGGAAACCAGGTCAGGAGACAAAAGACAAATGGAAGGAGGTGATAGGGACTTGTGAGGGGAGGCGAACAAGTGACAAATGTCATGGAGTGGAAAGGAGAGAACAGGTTACTATGAAGAGAGAGAGAGCGGGAATTTGTGAAGGGTCTTCAGAAAATAGTTTTGCACTGCTAGAGAGGAAGAAAGAGGAGGAGAGAAATGATGAAATTAGAGGAGTAATTAATAAATGCCTGGACCAAACCGGAGCAGGGGGAAGTTCTGCTGGGAGAATTGCAACAGGGGCAAAAGGGGGAAATAATGTGCAGGAGGAAGAAGAGGAGCAGGAAATGAGAGAGGGAGATGAATGGAAGCAAGCAGAGAGTAACAGGGATGGAATCATAGTGCTAGGGGACTCAGTACTAAGAGGAGTCAGGTGGGGTAGCAAGGAGAAGAGGCATACTCGCATTTAGGTGGAGGCCATGCCAGGAATGACAGCGGAAAGGGTGGGACAATTTGTTCTGAAATATGCTAGAAGGGGTAGGGACAAGCCTCATTTAATTATACATCTTGGGACGAACGACCTGGCTGACAACACAGTAGATATAGTCCAGAGGAGGTTTGAGGAACTAGGACAATTATGTGAGGGGGCAGGAAGATTAGTAACTTTTTCCGAGGTACTTCCAGTGCTGAAGGCAAACACAACAAGAAAGTAAGTAAGTAAGTAAAAGTTTATTTTTAAGCGCTTTTCAAAATCAAAGTGCTTTACAATAATTAAATACATATAAAACATACATACAGCATAACAAACAACAATAAAAATAATTTCAATGCAGTGCAATAACTACTCCCCATAAGCCTTTTGAAATAAATAGGTTTTCAGCTGAGCTGAGAATAGAGGAATATAATGGATGGCTAAGTACCTGGTGTTGTGCTAAAGGGCATGGACTGTTGAGGGGGTGGGGAGGGACCTGGGAGGACAGTAGTCTCTATGACAAGGACAGACTACACTTGAGTGAGGAGGGAAAGAAAGTGTTGAAACAGAGGATGGAGTACATAGAGCAAGTTGGGAATTTAAACTAGAAGCGGGGGGGGGGTGGCAATTGGGCAAGAGACATGCAGACACCACAGGTTGGGAAACCATATGAGCTTACCCCCATAACAGTGACAAAGGACAAATGGCAAGTACTATTGGTGATACTAGTAAAGGAAGGCAGGATGGGAGGGGAGGGGAAAGGGTGAAAGGTGGTTACCCTTAATGCTAGGAGCCTTGGGAGGAAAACTGCAGAGTTACAGGTGTTCATGGCAGAGGGAGAGGTGGACATTGCAGCCATCATAGAAACATTGGCCACCCAATACAGTGACTGGGACCTGTCTGTATCAGGGTACAAGTTATTTCATATGGACAGGGTGATTGGGAAAGGAGGGGGTGTGGCACTATATGTGAAGGAAGGACTGAAGTGTGTAAGGGAGGAAGGGGAGGAGGGTAGTATGGAGTCACTTTGGATGCAAATCCAGGATTCCAAGAATAGGATTCTCAGAATGGGAGTGGTATACAGGCCGCCATCTCAGATGGAGGAGTTAGACAGGGAACTAGTGGGACAGATCAGGAGGGCCTGCTAGAAGGGTAGTGTGGTGATTGTGGGGGACTTAAACATGCCAGGAGTGGACTGGAGTACACCAACAACCAGGAACAGAAGGGAGCAGGTACTGCTGGATGCCTTCCATGACAACTTCCTGCTGCAAATAGTCAGTGAACCAACCAGGTTAGGGAATACCCTTGATCATGTGCTGGAAAATGGGGACTTTGTGAGAGAGCTTACACTGGAGGAACCGCTGTCAGGGAGTGACCACCACTCAGTATGGCTCACATTGGAAATGGGCAAGGAAGGAGTGGAATCTGACACAAGAGTGCTGAACTTCAGGAGGCCCGACTTTGGGGGGATGGGGGAAGTGGTAAAAGGGTACCTAACCAGAATTCAATCTAGTATGGACACTAACCAGAGGTGGGAGCTCATAAAGCAGGGGATACTGGAGGCAACCAAAACCTGCTGCAAGGCCCAGAACAAGAAGACTAGGGTTAAGACACTAAGCTGGTTGAGCAAGGAGGTTATGGAAAAGGTAAAGAGGAAAAGAGCTGCCTTTAGGAGGTACAAGAAAACAGGGAGGGGGTAGAACAGGAAGGAGTACTTGATGTAATCGAAGGAGGTGACAAGGGCAGTAAGAGGAGCCAAGGCATCTATGGAACTCAGGCTGGCACAAGGAATTAAGAAGGGTGAGAAGGACTTCTTTAGGTACATCAGGGAGAAAAGGAGCTGTAAGAACCACATAGTAAGGATTAGGAAGGAGGGGGTTGGGTGGAAGCACGGTGCGATAAGGCAGAAGCAATAAATGATTACTTCTGTTCAGTATTTACTTAGGAGAAGAAGAGGGCAACATCCAAGGGGGGAGGAATGGCAGAAACAGGGGGACGAGGTGACAGATGGGGAAATCTTGGAGGCAGAGTTTGGGAGGGTTTGAAGGCACTGAGGGTGGACAAGGCTCCAGGCCCAGATGGCATCCACCCCAGGGTACTGAAGGAGCTGACAGAGGTCCTTGCAGGACCTTTGGTGGACCTATTTAATGCCTCACTACATTCAGGGTGTGTACCTCAGGACTGGAGGATGGCTCATGAGGTACCCCTCCACAACAGTGGTCCCAAAGATGAACCAGGAAACTACAGACCAGTGAGCCTCTCATCCATCATGGGTAAGCTAATGGAGACTATCCTGAAGGAGAGACTGCTGGCCCACATAGAGGCCAAAGGACTACAGGACAGCAGACAGCATGGCTTCATATGTGGCAGATCCTGGCAAACCAAACTGGTGGAGTTCTATGACTGGGTAACCAGGCAGCCGAACGGAGACAATGCAGTGGATGTCCTGTATCTGAACTTCAGTAAGGTATTTGACTCGGTGCCACATGGAAGGCTGGGAAGTAAGTCAGAAGGCACAGGGGTGTGTGCAAAGCTGGTGAAATGGGTAGGGAACTGGCTTCAGGGAAGGCAACAGAGAGTGGTGGTGGGTGAGGAGCTCTCACACCCAAGGGTAGTGATGCGCGGTGTTCTGCAGGGCTTGGTGCTGGGACCAGTGTTGTTTGGGATATTCACTGTACACATATCATTGGACATCAAGAGCAAGTTCAGTCTGTTTGCTGATAATACCAAGGTAGAAGCAGTGGTGGATGACCTAGGGATTTCACAGGGGTTGCAGGATGATCTGGCAAAGCTTGAAACCTGGTCAGACACCTGGCAACTGGGGTTTAATGCCAAAAAGTGCAAGGTGCTGCATTTTAGGATGAAGAACTCAAGGAGGAGTTACCAGCTGGGGGGAGTGCAGATAGCCCAGACAGAGGAGGAGAAGGATCTGGGGGTGCTCATTACAGGGTCAATGAACAACTCAGCACAATGTAGGAAGGCAGCTGCAAAGGCAAAAAAAATGCTGGGTTGTATTGAAAAGGGGTATATGCTCGAGGAGGGAGGAGGTGATTCTGCCACTGTATAGGTCATTAGTTAGACCACACCTGGAGTACTGCACGCAGTACTGGCACCCATATCCAAAGAGCGACAGTAAGTTACTGGAGGGGATGCAGCACAGGGCAACAAAGATGATCAAGGGACTGGGGGACTTATCATATGAGAGGAGGCTGAGGGAGTTGAACATGTACTCGCTGGAGGAGAGGAGGGATGGGGGGACATGATTGAAACCTTTAGGTACATGAAAGGAATAAACAAGACGGGTAGAGAGGGGCTGTTCAAAGTAAGGGAAGGGAGGGACACCAGGGGCCATGATATGAGACTGGAAGGAGGAAGGTTCAGGAGGGAGATGAAGAGAAACTTGTTTACAGAGAGGGTGGTGGCTGAGTGGAATGCGTTACCTGCAGAAGTGGTATCCAGTAGAACAGTGGACTGCTTCAAAAGGGGATGAGACAGGATGGGGGGGTCAATGAAGGGGAAGGATGGAAGGGAGGGGCAGCTGTAGAATAAGGGGTACTAGCTGCACATTCGAACAGACTTGATAGACCTCTAGGCCTTTATCTGGCAAATTTCATATTCGTATTTTCATAATTTCTCCACCACTGAAGTCAGGCTGACTGACCTGTAATTGCCAAACCCCCTCCGTGCTTCCACTTTTGTGAAGTGGAAATACATCTGCCCTCCTCCAGCCTTCTGGAGCTACTCCCATCTCCAACAAGCAGTTGAACATGACTGTCAAGTGGTACTGCCAGCACCTCTCTAAGCTCCTACAGTATCCTTTGATGTATCCCATCTGGCCCCAATACCTTGTCCACTTTCAGTTTTGTGAGTTCCTTCAGGACTCTCTCCTCTGTAAATGAACTGCTGTCCACCTCCCTTCCATTGATGCTCCTGTCACTTATCTGTGATCCCTTTCTTTTCCTTTCACCTGTGAATACTGAGCAAAGCTATTTGCTTAATGTATCTGCCTTGCCCTGGTCTCCCTCCACACAGTCTTCTCCTTTCTTTCTAAGTCTTATAATCCTTCCTTTGGTCTTTCTCCTTTTGCTTACATACCTGAAAAATGTCTTGTTCCCTTTCATTACTGCCTGTGTTATTCTCTCCTCCATTTGGGCCTTTGTGCACCTGACTGCTTCCCCAGCCTCTCACAGCTTCACCTGATACACTTCCCTGTCATCCTCCCTCTGAGTCTCCTTATACCTCCTGAATGCTAAGTTTTTTGCCCTTACCTAACTGCCACCTCCTTTGAGACCCATAGCGGTCCTTTTTTCCTCTTACTTTTGTGTACCTGCCTAATGCAAGAGTTTTTTTTTGCCTTTACTATAGCGCCTTTTAACTTCACCCACTATTCCTGTACTCCACCCAAGCCCCATCCCCAAGCCAGGGCATCCCTGAGGCATTCCACTATCTTTGAAAAGTCAGCACTCCTGAAGTCCAGGAACCTCGCCTTCGTGTGGTTCAACTCAGTCACTGTTCTTATATTGAACCACACCGTTAGGTGCCCATTGGCCCCCAGGTGGTCTCCCACTGTGATGTCTGCAACACTGTCCCTGCTGGTGATTACTAGATCCAGTGTTGTTCCCTCATGAGTGGGCTTTCTTACTAATTGCCTGAGGAATGCCACCTGCAAGGAGACCAGGATATCCCTGCTCCTAGCTGAAGCTGCAGCCAGGCTGCTCCAATCCACATCTTGCAGATTGAAGTCTCCCACCAGCAGCACCTCCCCCTTAGCTGCCATCTTATAGATGACTTCCACTAGATCCCTGTCTATCTCCTCCCCCTGTGCTGGAGGTTTGTAGATCACTCTAGTGTGAATAGCGGCTCCATTTCCCAATTCTTGGTCGACCCACAGTGCCTCTGTCCCTCCCTGTATTCCCTGTATTTAAGTTGCTTTTATGCCATCCCTCACATAAAGAGAAACTCCTCCTCCCTCCCCCCTTCCCATCCTTCTTAAACAGAGTATGGCCTTGTATGGCTATATCTCAGTCATGGTTCTCATTGCACCATGACTCAGTAATAGCAATAATGTCCAGGTCAGCCTCTGCCATGGTGGACACTACATCTGGGATTTTATTTCCCTGACTATGAGAATTTGAGCACATGGCCTTGCAAATTCGGCTAACACCCCATCTATCAGCCCCCGCCACAAACTTTTTCCCCTTTTGCCTACTCTCCTTACCTTCTCTGGCTTCATTCCTATCCCTGTTTTTATTTTTTCTAGCATTCTACTTTTCCCATTTTCTGGTACCTCTGGGGTTTTTCCTCCCATAGGGTTCTGCCTACTCAACACGTCAACTTGTGGGGAGGGGGCAGCTGGATTATCCCAGCTTCCTTCTGCCATCCCCTTTGACTACATTAAATGCTTGCCAATGAAGCATTGAAACCATTCACTGAGATGTCTCTCAGATTTGCTGTGCAAAGTTTGGAGTGTGATCTGGAAAACTTTGCCCCACTATGTGTAAAGCGAAGTCCCTGATTCCACACTAACATTGCCGGAATAACTTAATATCTCATCATCTTTAGTGAAGGGTAATTAAATGTGATGACAACACTGAGTAAAATGCATGTCCTATGCTTGGCTCTAGCAGGGAGGATTTCAAAAGCTCCTCTTACCAAAGGCATTTAGTGCTAAACAAAAGGCCTTCCACAAATGTTTATGTGGTACAGTATAAGAATAAAAATTTTAAGATGTGAAGGTCACTAAGGAAGTCCACCTATTGACAACAACAAAGAAATAAGAGTTACCTATTGCCAAAAGGGTGACAAGGTGTCAGGGAGAGCCTACTCATGGGAAATGCGGCTGTAACTAATTAACTACGTTTATTAAAAAAGTCAGAATTATCTGATATTACAAAACTACAGCAGCAAAAAGACCAATGTAATTTCTTCACGGAGGCAAGAAGTTTTGATAATTTGTCTTTCTAGACCCTCTGTTCTATGGATGTCCGAGATGCAAATTTAGTCACTAAGTAACAATTATGGCATAAACTGGGCACAAAGACAAAATGCCGTCTTGACCTGACAAGCCTGTTCCAAGATGCTAACCTCAAACAATTTACGCAATTCCTAATAAAAACACAGAAACACAGAATCTGTCAGGAGAAAAATGCCCATTGGCTCATCACGTCGGCCCATTCCTATAGCACCTAACAAATGATGAATGAGACAGCCCTAGAGGTTCTTCACATTCCCCTTCTCTCTTCTTTCTGATGTGGTCTTTACCAAGCCCTTGTATCTTTACCACCTTCACTTGAATTCCCCCTCCACTGATAACACAGTTTGCCTCCTCCAGCATCCTATTCTACCCCCTACTATTCTCTCTATGAACACAGAACTTCCTGGCATCTGTCTTAAACTTGCCTCCCTCACCAGCTTCTTGGAGATGCCCCTGGTTTACATTACCTCTCAGTCATAACAATTTCCTCTGTCTACTTTATCTACCCTGTGGAGGTACTTGCATGTCAGTCATGTCCCTTCTTTCCCTTTTCATCTCTAGCATATACATATTTAGAGCTGACCAGCAGTACTCACACATTATTTACTGCTGTTCCTGGAGCATCTTGTGTACCTTCCTCTGCACTGCCTCCACTATCTCCCTGTTATTCTTTAGATACAGACTCCAAAACTACATGTAGGAACCTAAGTGAAGACAAACTAGTGACCTACAGCACTATATACAGTGGTAGCAGCACCTTCTGTGTCCAGCTTGTGATCCACCCCCATGCACACCAGCTTCCTATTTTCCCTATCACCACCCTATTGCATTCTGCTGATGCCTTCAAATTTCTGAATTTCTCTGTAGTGCTTTCCACTACTAACTTCCCATTCATTATTCAGTGTGGGGTATTCACCTATGTGCATTACCTTGCATTTCTTGCTGTAAAATTTTAACTACCATAATTTCCCTCATTTTTCCAATCAATCCAAGTCCTCTTTCCTAATTATGACACTTTCTTCACTATCCAGTCAGCCATAGATCTTTGTATTATCTATGAAACAGCATATCTTGCCCTAAATCCCTACCTCTATGTCATAGATTGATCCTTGGGCACCCTGCTAACAACCCCTCAATCCCAGAGAACTCCCCATTTATTACCACGCTCTGGGTTATGTCTCTTTACCGATTTCTCACCTTCTAGTAACTTTGTCATCTATACCGAGGCCTCACATCTTCTTAAGTAACTGTCCATGTAGGACAAAATAGAGATCTTTACTGAAGTTAAGGGAGAGTACTGTATGCCCACTGCCTGTCCTTTCTTAACTGCCTTTATCAGCAAATAAAATAATTTGATCAGGTTTGTCTAACATGCCCCAACCCCCACCACCATGAATCTATGTTGTCTTTTGCCCTGAAGTCCATTAACACCCAGGGAACGTATTTTATATCCCTTATTATGGGCTCTTGCAGTTTTCCTACAATAGTTTTCCTATAATAGATATTAGGCTGACAGGTATGTAGTTCCCCAGATCCTCCCTGCTCCCAATTTTGTTTGTGCAGGGGATCTACATTTGTCATGCATCAGTCCATGGGTACTATTCCTATCCCCAGTGAGCAATTTAATAGATCAGCCAGTGGTTTATACAGGACCTTTCTCATCCCCTTAAACTTGTAGGGATGTAGGCCATCTGGACCCATGTACATAAGCCCTCCAGTACCCTTTTAACTGGAATGAAACCCACATTGACCACTTCCCTCCTTTCAGTTCTGCTTGCACAATCAGGCATGGGTCACTGGTCTTACACTGTGAACACAGAGAAAAATTTCTGTTATTGATGTCCATCTTACTACCTCCACAAGTGGTGCATTCAGATGGGAAAGCGTGCTGTGGAGAAAAGGCAAGGTATGCAAAGTTAAACCTGCCACACCTCCCTGATGAAGAGGTAGTGCAATTAGAAACACTTGATATATGGCTGCACTTGCTGTGTATTTGGTATGTCTATTTAATGATTTTTTTTTTTGCATTATGGGTTTGTGGTGCACTGGATTTTATTGTTAAACGTTGATGTCCACCTTACTTATATCATCTGCTTGTCACTGCGCCCCATACTCCATACTGACCATTACTTCCCTTGTCTTCCTCTCCAACCTTATGTAATGACAGAACATCTTATCTCCCCTCTTCATACCTTCCACAGTGCTCAGTTCTCAGTTCTGTGTCATCCTCAACTCTCAGCACTATCCTGCTGGCCTTTTTCATCCTGCTGTAAAAGTTCACCCTCTCCCCCTCTACTTGCCTGGTTCTGTATTTTTAAATACCCTTTGTTTAGCCCTCATAGTCTCCTCTGCTTCCCATGTGAACCATAAAGATTTGTACCCCTCTACCTATTGCCAATTATCCTTATGCAGAGGCTTGTCACATCTTTTAAACCATTTTTTTAATCAATTCCCATATAGATTTCACCTCCTCTGTGACTAGAATCCCTCTAGTTCCCCCTGCAGCAGCTCACTCATTCTTCTGGAATAAGCCTACCAAAAATCCAGCAGTTTAGTCTAGGAATGGTTTCTGCCTGCCTCAAGTTTGTTGCTAAACCAAGTTGTCTGATGGTCACTGGTTTGCAGTGGTTCCAGCACCAACACCTCACCCACGCTGTCCCTAGTGGTAAGTGCCAAGTTCATGATGGCTGCCTTCCTACTACCCTTCTCTACTCTCTGTACCAGGAATGCAACCTGAAAGACTTCTATCAGATGTTGACTTTTGCATTTACTAGAATCCTCCATTTCACGTCCCACATGTTGGACTCCCCCTTTAGCAGCACCTCCAAAAGCCCTGCTGTCCTTTTCATCTCCTCCCCTTATTTCTCATCTGCCTCCTTCTTTTGAGAAAGAGGATTATGAACTACCCCTTATTCTGATATGTATTCTTTTTATGTTATTACCTGCATCCATATTGTTTCTGTGTGCTTACTCTGTCCCATATGCTCAGTCTCTAAAGCTTTTATATTGACTTGTACATACATACATGCATAATGCCACCCCTTCCCTCTCTTTCTCTTTCTATCCATCCTGTACCCAGTATACACCAAATGGTCATGTACCATTCATGTTACAGTACTAACTAGATAATGTACCCCTGATCATCATCTGGTCCAGGTTTGCCTCAGCAACCACTGCCTCCAGCTAAGTGATCTTATTTTCCAAACTCCTGGTGCTTATGCGTGCAACTTTCAGATTACCTGTTTCCCACCCCCACTATGCCCAATCAATTCTCCTTTCCTCCTGACCATCCTTACCCCTGTCTCCCTTCTACAACCTCCTGTCTGATTTTTCCATGGTGTCTCTTCTATTACTTTTTCCAGCTTTCACCTTTTCTCCATCACTTCATTTTCTGTTTCTCCTTCTTTGCTATCTGGAACTGGGTACAGGTCATCTAGATTTCTCTAACTGAGCAAGTACCCATATGCACTTTCTTTCTGCCACTGTCTGCTAGCATAACAGGCCCTCAATTTGCTCTTTATACCAGCACCCTAGTGTTCTGGTACTCTCCTCAGAGCAGTGAGGGACATCCCACTGAAATGGGCTTTTATTCCTCAAAAGTGGCCCCACTCCCTGAGATAACCCCAGCCCTCATCCCCACATCACTCTTAGCCATGCATTGAGGCGAGTAATCAGCACACCTCCTCTCTCCCCGTCCCAAACCATCAGGATCTCAGAAAAGGTCACTGAGTCTGTGGTCTGCTAGACTTTTCCCTTTCCTAGATCTCTAAAGCTATCTGTGACCTCCCACAGGGGTCTGCAAGCCAAGTTATTAATCCCCAGGTGCACAATCATATTAAGGTCACACTCTCTGGACACTGCCTTGAATATACTCTGTACTCTGTCTGCATTCCTCCCAACAGAGGTCACCCAGCAGGTACCTTACTATTTTATCTCCCTTCTTCCTGGATGCTACTAACCCCTTCTGTTTCCATATGAAGGGGTTCCCTATCAGAAGTACCTCGCTGCTCCCCTCATTTCTCTTGGTCTCTAATGAATCTTCAGGTGTGTTCTCCACAGGTCTGGTAAAAAGTTACAGGTTCTAGAATCTGTACTGGGGAGAATGTAGGATGGTAGTTGCCTGCAGCACTGAGCACCAATAAATGCTTCAGAGAGGCATAAATTCTGCCTTCATGTCAGCCAGATTTTCAGTGAGTGATGCAAACTTGCTGCACACTGGGCAGAATTGTCTCAACCAGAGAACTTCCATAGAGATGAATGCACCACAGCTGTTGAAGTACCCCGTCCACCTTCCTACCCTGTCCTCCCTCATTTCCTTGCATCCTCCTCCTCTGATTCCTTTAATGCTCTCTATTATCCTTTGGTTTCTGGCCTCCCTGTTGAGTAATCTGCTAGTCTGTTAGGATTATTTAAGACTCCTAGAATCTTATTTTTTGCTTCCTCTACTTTTTAATCGCTTTACTGGTTTCATCCTTAGCCCATTTGGTTTTTCTGTTTTTTACCTTTTTTTTTTCTCTTCCACCTACAGTCACATTACCCTGCTGTTTTGGCCCCTTCCTATGGCCCCCACTGCTCCTTCACTATTTTTTTAAGACACTGGCTCCATTTTCATGTGGACCTCATGTCCTACATACGATCCTGTCTTACTTTGAGCAGAGTTCCCAGTGGAAATGTGGCCTAACTGTGGATGCCCTGCAGATACCAGTGCTGCTCTCTTAATTGATGACACTCACACTTTGGGGTGCTCATGCATAGAGGTACTTGAAGGGGTGGGGCTTAAACCTCCTGCCTCCACTGAGCCTGCTGCCACTCCTTCACAATGCCACACCTGTTTCTCAGGCTTTCATTAATCGCACAACCCAAAAGTGACTCAGAGTCCACTGTAATCTCTGTATTAGGGGCACCATAATCCAAAAAATGTAGTAGACAATGAGGTCTTCTTCTGTTGGCTGTTTCAGATGTTTGTAGTTTTGAATATTCTCCCAGCTTCCCAGCTACATTCTCTACACTAACTACTAAAAGTTAAAGAAATTTAAAGTACAGCCCTTAAACACTGACTGAAGAGCTTTAACCTCTGTCTACACACTTACACTTTCACTTTAAATTCTAAATAAAATAAAACACTGTGTCTGGTGTAGGCTAGCTGCTCTCTTCTTTACAACATTCCAGCTCTCACGGTACATTAAGAGTATGTTAGATGTTAAACTACAAACTATGTTTGCTGGTAACAGGCTAAGCTCATCCAAGTACCTAGACTGAAGTCTGTTCAGAATAAAAAAGGAAACTGACATAAAGCTAGTTACAGCAACTGCAGTCCTCTCCAAAGTGGCCAAATATTCAATTTGTGATTGGAGAATAGAAGAAATAGAGACAAACATTTCTCTGAATTAGTTTAAGAATATGGAAGGGTGCTCAACCTCTCATCTTTCTGATTGACTGATCCATGTGAGAACAAGAAATTGCAGATACATAGAAGACTTACTCATCCCTGATTAGGAAGTGGGACAAGGAGGCATTATACGAACATACGAACATATGAAGAAGCCAGCAGAAGAAGGCCATTTGGTCTATCTAGTCTTCTTGTATTTCATGGTCCACAGCTTGTGTTACTGTCCCTATCCACTATCCCCACTCCTCCCATTGTCCCTACACATGATTGTTACCTTCCCCCATGCCTATCCCAGCCCCTCTTGAAGCTGCTCACTGTCTTCAACAAGACCACCTCTTCTGGCAGCACATTCCAAATTTCCACCACCCTCTCTTTGAAGAAGTGCTTCCTGACCTCCCTCCTAACCCCCTTCTCCAATTTAAGACTGTGCACCCTCATGTTATGGTTGCCACTCTGCTTAAAGAGACCCTCCTTATCCACCTTATTTATCCCTTTCAAGTACTTGAAGGTCCCAGTTATGTTGATTATGTTCCCACTCCACCTTAAAGTACTATGTTACAATATTTGTGAAAGAAGGAAAGACTATGGAGTCAAGGAAAACTCTCAGTGGTTTCAAAACCAACATGTCAAGAACAAACTGAACTAAATTTTACAGACCTTGAGCAACATGCTAGGATTACTCTTTAACTACAAGTTAAGCACAATACAGTACTGGTTGTCTAATCATTCTCTATTCCTTTGACTTTTCTGGGTTCAGACAGATATATGCTTCTGCATAAAGCAAATATGTAGCCTTTAATGTTTCTGTCTAGACATTTTAGCAATCAGTTGTGTTTTATTTTAATGACATAGTTTTTTTTTTATTCTTGATGTAGAACAGATCATTAAAAAATAAAGTGGTATCAACTTATCCTGATATCCTGATTATAGCAATTCCATTTCCATCATTCATGAATATTCATGAATTCAGGATGATGATAGTTGCTTCTCAGATTAGGAGAGAATGAATTTTTAAGCAACATGAGTATTTGAAAAACAAATGAGATGCAATACATTAAAGCAGATAACATTTTAGAGAAGTCAAAGTAATGTAAATAATTCTGATACCACAACTAATTCTAACCAGTTGATCATTTACAGTATTGGCACATTGTTTTGCATATTGTTTTCAGAATGATGAATGAATAATAATTTGATTTTTAAATGTAGTAACTTGTTAAGGGAAGTGTTATAAATTTTTATAAATGGTGAGGCACAATTATCATGATAAATATGTTAGCACTGCCTTGAAAATATGTACTATAAGTGTGGGTAGAGACTAGATTTCATTTGGATAATAAGATGTTTAAATGAACCAGCACTGTATAATTACAGATGGAATTATTTAACATAAGAAAACTTTAAATAAATGATTCCAATTTTTATAAACACTATGTAAAGTGGACCATCTAGCACCCTGCAATGAAGTCCTACATAATGATATCAGTTTGGGTGTTTGTGCTTGGGCTGTGTTCCTAACATATCTCTGACACTGGCTTCTTCATTTTTTTAATACTGCAAACAATATTTCCGATGGTGCTGACTGGATGACTTCAAGGACTTTGACATATAAAAGCCTTTTTCTGGCAATGATATTTGGTCTGGTAGTGAGATACGTATTTGAAAAGAACATTAATATATTCTCAACACACAACAAGCAAACAATTTTATTTGAATCCTGAAAAAAAAGTAATAAGAAAACATGAATGCAGCCTTTTGCTTTCAAAAGGGACTTGACTCTGTTTGTTTGATGTGCTGCTGTTTTCCTAAAGTAATAGCAGGCTGGCACCTAAGATAATTAATGTTGCGTCAACATAAATTAAGCATGAAGATCTCCTGATAACTATTTATGAGAAAAATCTTGCTCCTTGAACACCATTTTAACAATTATAGCTAGTCTGGTTAGCAATCAAACTGGAAGTACTACAAATCCAAGTTTCAGAGAAGTTCATGCAGATGTGAAAAAGGGGAGACTATGGAAGCAGGGAGACATTGCAGTGTTGACAAACTGTAGCAGCACATGACAAGTATAAACTCAACTGTATATACTTTGAGCAACATGCCAGTATTATATTACTTTTGTGTATAAATTAAGCATATACTACTATGTACTGAAATGTCTGAAATGGTTCTCTGCTCTACTGTTATCTAAAACATAATTTCAGTATAAACTTCTGGATGTGCAGCCTGTTAAGTCTCAATTTTCTCTTAGAGTGCAGTGACTTCTAGGGTTCCCTTCTGATCCAGCACAACTTAATGAACCCTAAATGTGCATGTACAGCCTAGTTCAGTGCTGCTCAGTCTGAAGTTCCATCTTGACAAAAGCTTACTAGTACTGCTGTCACAATGTCCTTATTTGCAACTTGTTGTAATACTTGGTGTAACTGTTTTTTATTTTCCATAAAACTTTTTATCTTTCTGGTTCCAGGTGGGCAGGCTCTCAGCCCTGTTGCCACTCTTCAAAGCCAACATTGGCCTCACCTGTACAGCCAAAGCAGGGACCCCCATGGATTATAATCAGTGGCAGGAGAGGAGGACCATCCTCCCACAGTGTATATCTCCAGATTGTTCTGGGGACTGGGTGATGGCACCGACTGGAAGGGAGTGGGCAGGGCTTCATGAAGACCACCTGACCCATTGTTCCATTTTATTCCTTGAGCTTCTTTTGTGGTGGCATGTAAATGCATGCAAGTAGAAACACACATGCACTACAGAACCACGGTCACTCCCTACTGAGTCGCTTGCACCTGCTCTACCAGCAGGTCGCCATCTGGTGGCTGTTAGCAGCCAAAATAGCTTGTTTCCCCTCCCTTGGAGAGGAGAACAATCTTTAGGATATTCAGTTCTTTCCCCTCCTAAGCTGACCCCCACCAAGCTGATTCCCCTCGCAAAGTAAGGTTACAGTGAAGCTGGCCATAGCAGTACCACAGTGCCTCTGGGTTAGCTTGGTGCACTGTTTTAAATTTTAAAACTATACTTTGTCATTTCTAGGGTTGTGAGACAGTCCATAGGTGGCACTGTAAATAAATCTTAGCCTGCGGGATCAATCAGTTAGCAAATTGTATAAAGACAGATAAGTGCAAAGTGATGGCCCTGATCATGCTTTAATATTCATCACTCAAGATACTGATTGACATAAGGGAACCAGATGCTGGTCAGTACAGTAGCCTTTTATTGGCTGGTTTCCAGTCTTCCCCCATGCTCCAGCACACCGTACTATGACCCAGTACCTATAGTCATAACGTCTTCTAAACCAGTTTATGAGGTAGATACCAAGCTTCCTTCCTCCTCCAACACACCTTAAATACAAACACGCTGCCTGGTACAGTAGCATGCATGGCAACCTATAGTAAAATAGTAATTTAAGGCTGCAATGGACAAAAGGTCCCTCATTACAGTCCCCAGCTTCGAAAGCAAGGATCATAAAGTATGCCGTACAAAAATTATTTTATTCAGTTTGATTTGACATTTGCACAGCATGATAGCATTATTTAGGTGTAACACTTTTCTTCCCTGCCAGTTATGGGAGACATTATTGTGTATGTGCTGCTGTAGTTAGAAATGTCTTGGCAGTGCCAGTAGGCTGCCTGTTTGCAAGTTGTTTGTCTTTTCCTGCATCAGGATAGGTTTCTAGTTACCTAATATTCGTGAGGTTCCTAAAAACACCCTATCTGGGTGTTGTGGATCTTCAACTATTTAAAGAGACCACAGTCTAGTTAGCTAGTTCTGCATAGGTCCCTAGTAATAACCTATCAGGGTGAGGTGCATTCTGAACTATTCAGAAGTGGACTACAAGTCTAGCACCAAAATCTGGAAATCCTAAGGTGAGACGGTTTAATCATTGGTACCTTAATAGGAGGGATGGCCCTTACCTCTTATTTTAGTTGCCTCAAACTCATACAATATCAGGGTGCAGTGGATTGTTAATTTCTGTTTCAGTAGCTAGTTAAGAGACCCCTACTTGCAACCTTTCAGATTGCAGTGGGTATTTGCCGATTGAGGCCTCCACAGTCTCCCATGACAATGTGGTGTGTTGCTCCTTTGCTAACCATTAAGTATAGTGTAATTTCACTACTGTAACCTGATTTTGTGTTAAAGATAGGTAGTACCATCTCCCCTTGTTGGTAAAGAGCAGATCCCTTTTCCGTTTGTCCCCGTGCACTAGATTGTGCTGACTCTGACCCTGAAACATGGCACTGAAAGGTTCAGCTACTGCCTTATCATATATCCAGATAATACCTTAGATGGATCAGGTGATTTTAATTATTGGCACCCCTGATTTAAATGAAGGTCAAAACATGCCACCCCACCCTGGTACCTACAGATGAGTGTGATTTCTTCCCTCTGATACTCCATGGTTTGAATAGAAGAGGGAATTGCTACAAAATGTTCTGCTCCACTCAGGTTGCCAGTAGGAGATGTCTCTGGTTGAACATAGAAACATGGAATTTAATGGCAGAAAAGGACCAGTTGGCCCACCCAGTCTACCTGTTTTTTTCCCTGCCTATACTATCACAGCAGACCCTACTTGATCTCTAGCTCCCTCCTCCCCTTACTTCCCATTAAAATTCCCTTGTGCCTATCCCATGAATGTCTGAAAGCTACCTCTGTTTTTGTCTCTACCATCTCCACTGGAAGACTGTTCTGGGCATCCTCCACTCTTTCAGTTAAAAGTACTTCCTCACAACTCTCTTGAATTTACGCCTTCCAGCTTCATAGCATGTCCCCTTCTTCTTGTACAGTTTTTCCTTTGAAAAATACTTCATTCTTATACTTCCCCTGTGATGTATTCATAAGTCTCTATCATATCCTGTCTCTGCCTTCCAGGGTGTACATATTGAGGTTCTTCAGTTTTACCTTGTAGGGCTTCTGATGCAGACTCTGCTCCATTTTTGTTGTCCTCCTATGGATTAATTCCACTTTGTCTATGTCCTTCCTGAGATGTGGTCTCAAGAACTAGACACAGTACTCCAGGTGAGGTCTTACCAGTGATCCATACTGTGGCAACACTACTTCCCTCCCTCTGCTGGTGATACCCCTCCCTATTTACCCCAACATCCAACTGGCCCCACCCACTGCCTTTTTGTACTACCTAGCCACTTTAAGATTATCACATATGATTACTCCCATGTCCTTTTCATGTGTGGTGACTATCAATACCTCTTTTCTCATATTGTACTCCGTCTCTAGGTTTCTGTTCCAAATGTGCATGATTTTGCACTTTTTTCACATTGATAATCAGCTGCCATGACTTTGACCACTGCTCTAGTTTGTAAGGTCTCTGTACATTCTTTCTACTCCCTCTGGAGTGTCTACCCTATTGCAAATTTTGGTGTCATCCACAAGGAGACAGACTTTCCCCTCCATCTCATCTGCAATGTCACATATTAAGACATTAAAGAGTACTGGTCCCAGTACTGAGACCTGTGGTACTCCACCAGTCAATCCTCCCTTCCCTGGAGTGAACTATGGTTACAACCACCCACTGTCTCCTATCCATTAAACATTTATCATCTTTGGATCCACCCCTAAGCTGCCCAGTTTCCTTATAAGCCTCCTATGGGGAACGGTGTGGACAGCCTTACTGAAATTTAAAAAGGCCATGTCCACTACCGCACCCTGATCTATTTTGCTTGAACATGGATCAACCCACCAGAATCCTATCAACTCTCCAAATGATTTTATCTGGAGATATAGTGCCAAATCATGATCCCATTTCCACTTGTTTCAAGATATGCACCCCCACTGACCCAGGTTGGGCTAATACCAGAGACATGAAGCTGGTTCATCTGAATGTAAACAGCTTAAGGCCTAAAGTTCAGGAAATTGAAAGCTGGGTTGATCTTTATAAATCTGATGAAAATGAACTTTAGAGACCTTGCTTAAGCTTAATGTGATGGCCCAGGAGGTGGAGCTCCCTGGGTTCATTGCTTTTAGTGCATACAAAATTGGGAAACAAGATGGCTGTGTCCTAATCTATATTAATTCAGACCTCAGTGTCTCCTAGGCCAATTTCTCTAACCTTGAGACCTTAGAAAGCAGGGCTTTATTTGTTTAAATGTTCATTGGTGGCACTAAATCACTTTATGTGGGCTGCATATGTACAGTAACCCCCACCCTTAGTGGTCTCATTGGCTCTTGATTCTATCATAAAGGAAGTAGCAGGGCAGTCACATGGAGAATTGATGATCCTAGTAGACTTTAACCTTAATTGTGCCTAAAACACAAAGATTGGATATAAGACTTTGCTGCTTGATGCTAATCTTACACAAATTATTAGCACCACCAGCCTTAATACCAATATAGGCAACCACAGCCTGCTGAACATCACTATTGTCATGAAACCTGACAGAATTAGGGCAACAGACATCTTCTCAGACTCCCTTAGCAATCACTCCCTGATTTTTCTACATCTGGAAGAATACTGTAACTTTCCCATATCACTTCCCAGAGCTTTTCTGGCAAGGGATTGTTCATAGTTTGATGAAGGGTCCTCCCTAGTTACCCTCTGTGAAATTAATTGGAACTTAGTTAGGGAACTTCCAAACATTGATGCTGCCCTTGATTTCTTTGCTAATAACATTCCCTCAGCTGCCAACAAGCACACCTGTTTCATAATGCTCAGAGTAAAAATTAAATGTTATAAAGGGATGGCCCCTGAACTGAAAAGAACACTGTCAACCCCCTTCACCCTCATATTGTCTTTGGATAAAAAAATGTGCTATGATTGCTCACATTTTGCAGAGATTGCTAATGTAGTTGGTAGCTTGACTTTAATTTGTTTTCTTTTTATAAGTAAACAACAGACTGCCCACCATACTGGAGTTACCACATAACAAATGTGTTTATTTACTTTTTTTTATCAACTCCACAGCATATTTCCTGGACATGGGAAGGCCCCCTAACATAATCTAGTCCTTCACAATGCTGTGAAGATGAGAGGAGACTGTTGCATCATGAGTGGCTGCACTGTTCGATGATGTTTCTAATGTTCAGTATGTAGGTAATAACAGTAGTTTAAGGATTTAAAGCAACATGAGGTTGGGTAAAATTGTACTATTTCTATGCATTTCAATTCTACTAAGAAAGAAAGCCAATCAAACAACCAGCTGCTTCAATTGGTTTTAGAAAAGTTAAGCAACCATAAAATGTGGGTTTTCAACTAGAAATAATATGATGCAAAAAGAGTTGACAGCGTCCCTTTAAGAAATAAATGATTCTGAGAAACAAGACATTGTGGTTCTTTAAAAGAATGGGATTATCATGGACTGGGACAATTACAGGAAGTTGAGATATCTGTGAGAAAAGAATGCTAGAACAGTAAAGAGAGATTATTTTAGGAGTTAAAAAGGTAAAAATCTGCTGTTCTGCTGGTACTTCCAGAAGACCTGGGTTTGAGTACCACAACCTTCACTTACATATTGTCTGACTCTGAGCAATACACTTAATCTCTGTCATCGAGGCACATATCAGGAAGCACAGGATGACCAGAAACAGTTGTAAAATTCACAAAGAGTGTTTTATTGTTATTTATAACAGCAACATTAAAAAAATGTGTTCAGTATAACTATTTACAAAGGCAGTGCAAACAGAGAAAACTAAGTCCTTCTTCTGAGGGTATCTTTTCAATTCCAAGTTTCATTCTCTCAGTTTCCCTCTCTTTGTCTTTCTAGCAAAAGCATTGCTGCTTTTTTTATTAGTCTTTGTCTAGGAACTTGTTAAGAGAGCTTGCATCTCACAGAATGTTCTTGTAAGTTTACAGAATGTTCTTCTATGTTTTGTTCATTGCAGGTGCAGCGAAACAGTACATGGTGTCCCAGAACTGACCTCTTGTTGAAAACTCTGCAAAGGCTTAAAACTACATCTCAGGTTAACCACCTGAGTTCCAAACAGCTTTTTGCAATCATTTCCACAGTACAACTACACACAGTTTAAACAAAGGGATCCCAGTATCTGTGACATTTCCACATAAAGATTCACATATATTTTATACCCACAGATATGCAAGGGGGAAAGAAAAGACAGAAATAGAAAGGGAAGGCAGAGAGATAGCAAGAGGTGGAGAATGGCAAAACCATCGGAGTGATCAGTTCCTAGGTCTCACAAGAAAATTTGGTTGTGCAACCAGACAGAGAAGAGACAGAAAAGGAGAGGATAGAACAGACCCTTGTGTTTAAACTCTTTCTGCATAAGAAATGGGGAAGGGCTTTATTCATCCTTGTCACATCTCCCTAGTGCTCCCATGTCATCCCTGAAAACAGGCATTGTACCTAGTTGGTCTTACCAAGTTACCAAAAAACAACAACCAAAAAAAACCCTGACTGATCTAAAGAAGTTCTGGTCACAGGTCGATTCTCTGCTGAAAGGGCATACTAGAGGATATAGTAGCTAATGGATAGTGTATTAGTGACTGCAGGCCATTGCCAATGATTTCAATAGCCTTGTTATAGCTTTAGCTAGGTTCAACCACATTCTCTTTGGGTCCCCTCCCTCTCCCAGGCCCAGGCCCAGGATAAGACCAGGAATTAACTCCTCAAATTTCACTTCTGGCTAGTCTAGCAAAAAGAGGTGCTAGCCCATTTATGGCACATAAAATCAGATGGCTCTGGTGGGTTCAACAAATTGGAGACCAGGCTTCACAAAATAGTAGTCCCTGTGATTGCTTTCCCAGTAACCATTCTCATCAGGAGGCCCTTTATGGGGGTAGCAGCCATTGTGATTGCATTCCCATGAACCATTCTCCTGAATAGGTCCATTATTGAGCAGAAATTCCCTGATGAATGGAAAGTGGCTATGCTAGTGTCAGTACACAAGATGGTCTCAGGTAGCCACTGGAAAATTACTGCTTATCTCTCTGTTTACCTCACTGGTGAAGGAACAGAAGAGACTGGTTTATAAGCAATCTCAGGAATATCTAGAACATCAGTACCTACTATAATGACAGGCAGTGTGGCTTTAGAAAGCACTATGGTACTGACACTGCCCTAGTAAGACTAACCACAGATGTTCTAAATGCTATGGACAGAAAAATACTGGCTGATGCTATCTTTATTGATCTTCTGAAAGCATTTGGGTCCAGTGGGCCTACCTGGTCAACAAAATGAAACAAATAAAATTTGACCTGGTCAGTCATAGCCTGCTCCTTTATATTCTAAAACAACTGGGGCCTTGATTGCCTCTCACACCACCGGTTCTCACAATATCTGACAAACAGATCTCAGGTGGTAAATGGAAGGTCATCTATGCTGGTCAGAGAATCTTCACAGATGGTGTCTCTCAGGGGGGTCTATGCTGTGTCTCCTACTTTTTTCTATATTTGTTAGTCATATTCCTGAAGATTGTGGTGAAGGAAACCTGCAGCTGTATGCAAATGATGTGGCCTTGTAAAAAGGTTTTGCTGACATTAGCCATCCCACTGGCACAGTGATAGCACTACCACTCATGATGCTGGTGACCCAGGTTAAGAAATGTGCCACAGGAGTCGGAGGTCCAGATGGGTGGAAACCAGAGGTACAGCAAGCACCAAGCCATGTTGAGGGGAGGAGCTGTGATGGACATTGGTGGGCACACCTTGATTTCAGGTGCATGTCATGCCACAGAATACAGGAAAGTGGCTCCCAGCACACCAGGAAGATGGAGCACCCAGCACAGATTTCCAACACCCTGCCTGTACTGTAGGTGTCCCGATGAAAATCAGATATTTGGGGTTTACGGGCCCCACCTCATCACTGCCTGGGGGGAATAGCTATGGCTACATGGGCTCCAGGTAAGAGGTGAGGACAGATGCAATGGTGACTCCTGATGGGGCAGTGTGCAGGGTGCGGGGGAGCATAAATAGAAATTTAAAAAAATTTAAAGAAATGTTCTACTGATGTCAACATGATTAGTGCCCAGCTTGCTTTTGATTTCTGTGTACTAGAGAAGCGTTGTCTAATAATAAGTTGTTAATTAATGAAAAGAAATAAAAGACAAATGCCATCTTCTTTAGCTGCAAGCACATTGGATCTTACAGGCAACACTTGTTTACCTTAACCAGTTCTGCAGCCTCACAAATCCAGGTGGTGGAAATGTTGCATCTTGGAGTCAGTATCAGCCAGGAAATCACTTTCAGACTACATGTGGAATACATCCAAAAATCTCTGCACCAGAAAATTGTGCTGCTATACTGTCTGGGTGACTTCCTTACCGTAGACATCGGACTTGGCATAGAACCAACACACAACAGTACTTCTGCTCTCCAGGAGCTCAGAAACTTGCAGGCTCAATGTCGTATATAACCAATTTTAGTTGCATTACATATAGGACTCCTCAAAGGAAACAGCACTATGAGGTTCTCTTCCACCTAAATTGGCCTTCCTTGAAAGGGAGGATATGTTTGGCATATAAACTGACCAAAGTCTACACCCCACTGAGTGTAATTGGTGTATTTGCTCCTAAACTTGTGAGACAGTCACTCCAGTCCTCTAATAGTACCCTGCTTGTGGTATCCAGGGTTCAGACCAATATTGCGAAACGTTCTTTACCTCATCTGCCCCATTTCATTTGAACTCTCTTCCAGCAGAACAACAAAACTCCTCCTCTCTGGGAAGTTTTATAAAAGGACTGAAAACACTACTAGTAGAGCACAGACAATGTATTTGTTACTGCTGATCTGTGACCACACCTAATGTATTTTCTATGTTTTGCCCTAAGAGAATTTGACATTATCTGTTGTTGCAACTCACACAGGTTGTCTTAGCAATATCATAAGGTAATTTCTCTGGAATGCACTATGTATTGTGTAATTTCAGTCTGCTGTAAATGATTGTATTGTTTGTACTTGTACTTGCCTGTATATTTGACCGTAATTGATCCTGGGTCAACTCTGAAAAAGGGATCTCTTGTCTTAGTAGGCCTGCTGTTTTACCAATATTGAGTAAATAAGGGATATGCAATGAAGACCTGTGGTATGACTGATTTACTTTCAATCATACAGTTGGACGTCAAGTAGCCTTATGAGTGGCATAAGCCATGAGTGATGTGCTCAAGGTCAAACTGTCAAGGTCAAACTGTCCAAGTGCAGATAATTCCACAGGTGTTCTCACTGTATATTCAATTTATGCCATAGGCTAATAAATTGGTTTATATTTTTTTATTGTGTATGTTGTTAGCTTTTTTATTTAAATTTACAGTGGATTTTTTGATCATCTGCTTAGTATGACTTTGCATTGTACATCGGGTTGGTAGGCATGCTGAACTGGTTGCTAGGGATGTGATGTTAAATTTTCAGTGGGTGATTTAACTGGATAGGATAAAGCAAGGGACTGAGCAGGCTGAACAAATGGGAAAACACGGCAGATTTTTTTTTTTATTTACTGAGAGCTGTGGCTGTCCAGTAGATTAATAAAAATGAATGTGTTTATCTGGTTGATCCTGCTTTACCACTTTGGTAAGAGTAGTAGAGCTAATGACTAGAGGATTTTCAAGGTTGATGAAACAATCATTCAGGTCCCCAGCATCATGCTGCAGCACTTTTTTTAAATTTAAATAATTAGGAAATAATGTCTTTGCAGAACTGAAAAGGGTCACATCAATCTGGGAAGCAATGACGTTGCCTTTGAAAAGCATTTAAGAACAGCAAGCTCAGACAGCAGGTGGCTTTCAAAATGTTTATTGTGCTGTGTGCTTAGCAGAGTTGTGGTCATTTGTAGTGCTGGATGGCCGAGGACAAGGAAAGGCTACACATTGTTGAGAGACATGAGTAAGGATCAGGAGTGTGAGAATGGACTGCCATTATGGTGCTTGAATGGGGAATTTAAAAAAAAAGTGTTTGATTTCCTCACTTTTATCAATGTGTATTGCAAGCTCCGTTTTTTTTTAATTATGGCACCTTGAGCACCAGAGTGTTTGTAAGTGCAGTCAATGAGCTACTGTTGGAAAAGTGAAAGTACTGTAAGTAGTGCCGGGGGGAGTGATGTGTCTTCTAAACAAATAAATACATATTGACATGTCTACTGTGTACATAAATGCTCATACTGTGTCTACAGTGTACATAAATGACATTTATATACATAGTAGCCCAAATAACAGCATTTATGTAATTGCTCTTGGGTGCACACCTATTACATAAATAAAAATAAATAAATTACAGCAGCAAAGAAATTAAAAACCGGTAAATTAAAATTAAGTTGTACAAGTCAAATTTCATGAATATAAACAATAATACACATAATATAGGTGAGGGGACAGCACATACAAACATCAGAGCAAATGTAATATGTTTTAATTTAAAGGTGTTTCCTACTTACTTTACTAACATTCTTATTTAGTGATTCCCTTGGTAGGTCAAAATTTGTCCATGCTTATCATAAAGGCCTGCACGATATTGATGTCAAATAACCCCAATAGTAAAAAGTTCCATGGGTGTAGCACCCTCTGTGAAAAGTAACTCCAAACATTACTCCTGAATTTAGCCTACCTGAGCTTAATGGCATGCCCCGGCATCCTACTGGAAGACCACAAATGAAACATCTTTGCCTGCCTAATATTGTTGATACCCTGGAGAATGCAGAATACTGCTAACATGTTCTCTCTCAGCCTCCATTTCTCCAAGAAGTATCAATCATTTTATTAATATGCCAGTTGCACCTTTTCAAAATCTGTGTTTTAAGCTGAAGTCTACTCATTACTACATACACATGAATCCGCTTAACTTTTACAGTCCCCACCACCTACTTTCTTACCCCATTCTTATTACACCTGACTAAATACTTAGATTTATTTTTCATTCTTATTTGTAGTTATTATTGTGGTAATATTATCAGTTTATTATATATATATATATATCATTTATTGCAAAACTTCATTAAGCGCCAGTTGGTTTGAGTATTAATGGCAGAAAAGTAGGCAGATTTAACATTAGGGAAAAAAGTCCCTTTGATCCACTCCTATACCAGTTAGTCTCTAGTGTTATGTGGTACCCAAACTCTCACCCTGCACTGGAAAGCAAACCCTTGGCTACCAGTAGCCTACCCATACCACAACCTACCTCAGTCTCAGCATCTCTGGCATCCAGTACCACCAAAGCCCCCACCTGCCCTATTCCAAATGTACTTCCATTCAAGTCCAAGTTCAAGTTCAAGTTCAAGTACAAGTTTATTGCAGGAAAACTCCATTGAGCAAACTCATTCACAAGGAGGTCCTGTGACATAAACACTTAAAGTACAAACATAGGTAATAACAGTATATACATGAAATGCACGTTACATGATGCAGGCTGGATATACATACAAGGGTACCACATAGGGTGACCGCAGGTGGTAAACATTAATATGACATGGGGAATTGACTTACAGGTTGCATACTGATAAATGAAACATGATGACTGGTGTGTGCAATACATATATTTTGGCAGCTAGAACAAACAACAGACTACAACTGATACGGGGAGTGATTTGATAGAGTAGCAGTGGAGTGTAAGCATAGATAAAGCCAGGAGTAGAAGGGGAAGGGAAAGCAGTTAATATGACAAAGCAATTATACCTTACCAGTGGATAAATATGGCACACATGGGGAAGGAAGAGACTTAATGACAGTTACAGGTGTCTTTTATTTTGGCTGAACTTAGCGATTTGTAGAAGTTTATTGAAACTGTGCTAGTTAGTTTCAGTACGGTTAGTAATTGGTTCCAAATGGAGGGAAGGGCATATGCAATAGCACATTCACCAAAGGAGGTCCGCGTCCTTGGTATGTCAAGCATAATAATGTCAGATTTTCTTAACGAGTATGCACTATGTGAGATACTAATAAGGGAAGAGAGAGATAGCTTGGCAATTTCTGCAGGAACAGTTTAAGAGTCCATAGCCCAGCATGGAGCAGGCATCTAGTAGTAAGGGATGTCCAACCAACAGCTACATATAAGTCACAGTGATGCGAACGGTGAGGAGTTGGTAATGAACCAGAACGCACGTGATAAAGGATGTCCAGTTTACTTAGGTTTGCAAGAGTGGTGGAGGAATAGATTACATCGCCATAGTTGAGTAGGGGAGAAAAGTGACCTGTACAAGCTTGTTTCGAGTTTCAAGGGGGAAAAGGGGCCTATTTCTGTAGAAGAAACCTAACCTTGCTTTTAACATTCTAGAGACATCTTTGACGTGGTCATTGAAAGATAATTTATTGTCGATCCAGATACCCAGATATTTAAATTTGGTTACATCTTCCAGAGGCTCGTTTAGCGTGGTGACAATGAAGTCTTGGGCAAGGGTATTGGGGGGGCCTGTGACAGCACTGCGGGAGAATATCATCACTTTAGTCTTCTTAGTATTGAGCAGAAGCTTTGCCTTTATTAGATTATGCTCAAGTTGTGCGAAGTCTGCTTGAAGCACTCCCTTGACTTTAGATAACGATGAGCCAGAAGTATACAACACAGTATCATCTGCTAAAAAATGCAGATTGGACATAGATATCTTAGCATCTAAGTCATTAATGTACAAAGAAAACAAGATAGGGCCTAAGATGGATCCTTGGGGACTCCTCTTGCAACTGGCAAGACAGCAGAAAAAAAGCCTTCCGCCTTTACTTTTGGGATCTTCCAGTTAGGTATCTAGAGAACCACTGGGTGTATGGTATGTGGCACCCAACTTTGCAAGGCAATTGACTAATAGTTTGTGATCAACAGTATCAAAAGCTTTGCTGAGGTCCAAAAGACTGTGCCAGTTACCTTCTTAGCATCTATAGCAGAGATCCAATCATTGGTTACTTTTGCTAGTGCAGTGATTGTGCTATGATTAGCCCGGAAGCCGGATTGAGCTGGGTTAATGAGAGAGAAGGTTTCCAAGTGAGATTTTAACTGAACATGGATCAGTTTTTCAAGAACTTTAGAAAGGATAGGCAATATGGAGATAGGCCTATAGTTGTTTACATCGCATGAGTCACCAGATTTAAATAGAGGGAGGATATGTGCTGATTTCCAGCAGGACGGCACAGTAGCAGATGTAATGGAAAGATTGAAGATGTGGAGAATTGGGGCAGTGAGATGGGCGTAGCCTGACCTTATGAAAAAGGGTTCCAAGCCATCGTCCCCTGCGCTTTTTTTGTTGTCTAAGTTAAGAAGAGAATCTTTTACTTCTTTATAAGTTATCTCGCGTAATTGGAAGGGGCTGGGTGCAGGACTAGATGTAGGGGGAAGGGTATGCTGGCTCACCGCAGCACCAGCATAAGGTGACGAGTCAAAAGCTAATCCAGCTGTGGCAAAGTGGGGTTAAGTTCCTCCAGGATTAGGGACTTGTTTTCCACAATCTTGCCACTTGCAACTATCTTTGTTGGGACAGAGGGGGCCATGGGCCGTCCTTCTATAGCTTTGATAGTCTTCCATATTTTATGAGGGTTACCTTTAGCTTGCTTGAGAGTAGAAATATAATAGTTAGCTTTAGCAGAGCAAAGTTTTTTCACACAGTTATTCCTGGCTGTTCTAAAGACCTGCCAATCTGAAGATTCTTTGGAATGTCTAGCTTTAGCCCAGAGCTTATCTCAAGCTATAAGGGCTGCCTTGAGATCCGGGGTGAACCATGGGTTGGAATTGTTCCGTACCCTTACTTTGATGAAAGGGGCATGCTTATTTATTATTGTAGTGAGTTTGTCAATTAGGATGTAAGCTGCCTTGTTGACATCTTTGGCTAGGTAGAGATCTTGCCATCTGATCATGCTCAGGTCAGATAGGAAGTTTGCTGCACTGAATTTGTGAAATGATCTTTTTGTTATAAAGATGGGCTGCGGCCGGGCCTTAATTTGAGATCTTATGCAAGCAACAATTCCATGATCGCTCATGTCATTGTGAAACACTGCCGAATGAGATATTTTGTGTGGATGGGTGGTTAGTACCACATCTAGAATGGAACTGTTGGCAGTATTAGAGCGTTGTTCCTAGTGGGTTCAATGACTAATTGCCCAAGACCTAGCTCATCACAAAGAGATTTGAGGCAGTGTGATTTAGGGTGACAGCCAGTCCATATTTAGATCTCCTAGAAATATTGTTTCATTTTTTGCATCTACGAGCATGGATTTCAAAAGATTAAGGATTTTATCACCACCAGACGGGGGTCTATAGCCACCTAGGATAATGATACATTCCAAGGAGGGGAGATGAAGGCTCAGCAAAACTAACTCAAATTCCTTGGCTAGAGATTTGTAACTAATATTGGTGACTGAGTACTTAGATTTGGCATAGATAACCACACCCCCGCCTCTAGACTCTCTATCTGCTCTAAATAAATTGTAGCCCTGCAGTGATATTTGTTGATCAGTGTTCGTCTTTTTTAACCACGACTCAGTAATTATGATAAGGTCAGGGTTAACGTGTGCAGCCCAGGCTTGCAGCTGTACAAGTTTTTTAGGCAGGCTTAAAATGTTGACCATAATCATTTTGAGGCCCGTGGCCTCAGCAAAATCGATAGGCGAGGTAAGTTGTTGGGGGGGGCAGGGTTGAGCTCCACATTTCCTGAGCAGAGAAGACGCAGAAGTATAACTATCTTTAAGGAGCTTATAAGAATGGAGACTGCTTTTTTATTTCTTCACGGTAACCCATATCGTGCTGCGTAAGAGGCGGCACCACTGTAATGACAGTTTATCGTGATGAATGTAAGTGATTGAATAGACATAGGTGAGGACAGTAGCGAGGGGATGTAGGCTAACTGGGGGGAGTAGGCTAAAAGGAAAGAGGAGAATGACATAGTGTCTGCACGGTAGACCGTTATAACATTAGGTATTGATAAGGTACATTGGAGAACTGAATTGCATTGAGGTACTTTGAATTGCACTGTATTGCTGAGAACTTTGCACCTTACAAGCAATAAAAACACAATAAAGAGAGCCATGGTCCCAGACTGAGTGGTCTCGTGATTTGTATTAGTGCAATATTTTCTAGGCAATTTGACCACCTAGGTACTCACTTAAAACCTAGATGAGAAAATACAGCAGAAAGGGGAACAAGGAGAGCAGGAGCAGCTTAGTTAGTGTTGGGGCTCAAGAGATATTCACACAGGGCAGTCTTATTGGCCACACTCAGATACCAATCATAGGTTGGCAGCAGTCGAAACTAGGCCAATGAAGCAGTAATATGATATAGGAGGCAGATCATGAGTGTATTTAAAGGAGGCCTGGGAGAGGGGGGTGGTGTGGGTGGGAGAAAATTTCAGGTCAGAGCGAGAGCTGAGAAGTCAGAATTAAGAAAGGAATACTGTAACAGGCTATAGAGAAGGTGCCCCAATCAGAGCAAAGCAGGCAAGTGGGTGTACCAATCACAATCCCCCCTAGGGCAGTGCCGCACCAATCAAGGGTGCCCAGGCGTGCTGGCTCTCTGCAGAGGATTCTATCGGTATCTATCGGTATGACAGCGTAGCGTAGGTAATAATAGGGTGCTCAGCGTCTATCTGACTTGAGTCTGAAGGGTGGATGGCAGACACTGATGGCTTCCTTTTTTCAGCTGCAGAGCTGTCGCACAGGCAGTTTTAAGGAAGTTGTCAGCCTGTTGAGTGAAGCTTAGGGGAACCTCAACTACAATCACCCTTTGTAGCAGCACGGGGAAAGAAGTAGAATGATAATGCAGGCCATATTGCCCACGAATGAGTACAGTGATTTATGTAGAAGACCAAGAATCCCTCTAGTGGCAGGTCTGTATAACCTGCTAATGAAAAAAAACTTCTATTGTGATTGGTTGGCATCCATGGCACTCCAGACATTACCTCATGGGTTTTAGCCCACCTGATAGGCTAGTGATGCACTAACCCAGATCAAATTTCTAGCATATCCAGGTCCCAGAAACCCCTGCTCTCCAGTTTGAATCATGCATCTGATCAGGCAAGAAGCACACCAGGAATCCCTGTCTGCTCCTATAAGGTAAGACCTTGAATCGAGGATATAAAGAATTCTTTTTGCTTTAGGCACTCAGGCACAACACATGCAGTTACAATTTGATTTGACTAAAAATGTTGCTAGGAGAAATAGAGTAAACTAGCCATCTGCAGGTGTAACTAGCCCAGGTACTCCCTTGGCTCAACCCCAGGATTGTATGCAGAATGTTTACTGTGCATTGATCATTTGAATATTGAGGGTTGGTATGCCTCTGGAAGGCATCGTAATTTTAAATCGCCTTTTGGGTCTGGGCAGTCCGCCTTGGTACTGCATAGCGAGGTCTGCCACCTCCCTGCATGTTCCCCTCACTCCCAGCCTCTTCTGGCCTGAGTGCCCCAGCACTCCAGGATCGGCCTAGGCCTGCTTTCCCCGCGGGTCGACCGGCGGCCTGCCCTGACCACGCGATGACCGTGTGGTCTCTTGGAGGGCATAGTTCCCCTTCCCGTCCTCCCTCCTCCCTCTCGCTCTCTGGATGCGGTCTGGCAGTCGCATCCGCCCCTCCTGCACCACGTGGCGCCGGATCTGCCACGGGCACCTCCTCTGTCCTCGCGCGTGGCACGTGCTCGATAGGCCTCTGGTTGGGCCTACTCCCCCCTAGACGCTCTGCTCCCAGCGTCTAGAGGGACCTGCTCCTGTGACTCCGCTCCTCCTCCGCTAGGCTGCCACTCTCGCGAGGACGCCTGCGTTCTTCTTCTGCCTCGCGGTCTGGTCAGGTGGGGGGGAGAGAGTACTCGCTGGGGGGGCAAGGACTCCCCCTCAGCTCCTTCATCCTCAGCAGGGGAAAGACTCTCCAGGACTCTCCCTCTCCTCTGTCTCTAGGGAGGCAATGAAAAAATGAGGAAAGTAGCGCCTTCGCGCGTTCTTTATGCCTGGGCCGCCTCCTCTCTCCAGCCTTCGCTACAGCGTCGTTCCCCCCTCCAGCATATCCTCGGGGGTGGGGAGACATGACTGATTGGTTAGTCACCAGAGCCAGGCCTGGCAAGTCCTCTCGAAGGGACAGAGGCAGGGCAGGAGCACTCAGTCCAACAGTGTTGGAAAAAAAAAAAAACGGGGAGTTTTTAGGCTGGGCAATCAGCCGATGCTGGGCCTCCACTCCCACCCGCAGGGTCCCTCCCACAGCAACCCTCCGGCGGCACCGCTCCGCCTCCTCCTCCTCCTCCTCCCCCCATGGGGGGGACAGAGACCACTCCCCCTCTGGGATTCACCCTCTACCTCTTGGGTCCCTCCCACAGTGACCCGTGTAGGTAGCCACACCACCGGACTCCCCCTCTTTCTCTCCAGTCTCCACGGCTCCCTCCCATAGTGAGCCATGGCCCAGACCACTAAACACAAATTATTCTTTCCCTTCACAGCCTCGTTGTGGGGGGTCCTCACACAGCACCCCATCACCTGCATACTGTCTCACCTAGGGAAAGTCCACCTCATTGGCATTGGGGGGTAAAGAGGGGATTGCCCTCTGGGCATCGCATAGTTCTGTTCTAAGGTATACCTTTCTCTCTTCCCCAGATGGTGAAAGCAAAGAAATGCTCCTCATGCAGTGCCACCCTTCTTCCCCAAACTCCAGGCCCCCTCTGCGAGGCCTGCCTCCTTGACGACGATGATTCCTCTCTGGAGCAAACTCCACCCATGGGCCCCGGCAACCCGGGGACAAGCAACCCCACGTGGATGGACCCAAGCTCCCTCCTAATCCAAAATCAGCAGGCCACGGTTGCCATGATGGAGAGCCAGCAGAACTTTATGCTCAAGATCATGGAAAAACTGGAATCCCTCACCCAACACAGGGCAAAGCCACCCAGCCCCAAACCAGACAGGGCAGGAGGGCAACCAGAGGAGCTTCCGACCCCGGAGGACACCACTCCAGACATCCCACATGACAACGCACATGAAGACAGGGAGAAGGATGACACAGGGGAAGAGAACGAGCTGGACTCGGGCGAGGAGGACATGGATCTCTGGGCAACACCTTCCCTGACATCGAAGTTATGCTCCTTTGACACAATCCCAGGGCTCATGAAGATTATCAAGGCCACCATGGGTTTCAACACCGAGGAAAGCAGGCCCGAGTCAAAGCTTGACCCCCGTGATCCAACTGAGACAGTCAACCATTGAGACCTTCCCAGTGTGCCCCACGATAGAGGATATTTTCAGTAAGGAATGGAAATCCCCCGAACCAGGCAGAATGTCAAACCATAAAAATCTAGACAGAATGTATCCAGTCCAAGGGGAGAAATCAGATGCCTGGTGCAAGGCTCCCACCATTGACCCCCAGGTGGCAGCCCTTAGCAAAAAGACTGTGTTACCATGTGGCACAATAGCACTCAGGGACCTGATGGACAAGAAGGTTGAGGATATGCTCAAGAGGGCTTTCGAGATCAAGGGCACCGCCGCTAAGGCAACCACCACAGCCATCTACACGGCCCGAGCACAGCTCCGCTGGCTCGAGCAGCTTCAGGAGCAAGCCATCCCCAAATCCAGGGAGGCAGAACTTTTGGAATGTACTTTGGATGCAGCTAAATACCTGGCCAACATGGCAGTAGACACCCTGCGCCTTCATGCCAGGGTGACCGCCATCACCAACCGTGCTCGAAGGGCACTGTGGCTGAAACTGTGGGATGCAGACAACGAGTTAAAGACTCTGCTCCAAAACTTACCTCTGAGGGGAAAACATGTTTTTGGGGAGGGGCTACAAAATTATTTGAAACAAAAGGAGGCAGTCAGAGATCTCCTCAAGAATAAGTCCAGGTTCTCCTACCTCCCCTCCTCGAGGCGGAGATTTTGGGGGGGGAACAAACCATACCAACCATGCAGGGACACACATGAATCAGGCAACTCCTTTCGAGGCAGAGGCACCTCTCCCAGCTTCTGTAGCCCGTACCCTCAGAGCTATCAGTACTCCTCCTTCAGAACCCGAGGTCAAAGATCCAGAGGATGAGGTAGAGGCTACAGGGGAAAGCAACAGTGACTACCCTCTCCCGGCATCACAAGGCCAGGACCCCTACCCACCTGTGGGACAAAGACTAACTCTGTTCACTCACCGCTGGCTCCACACAACATTGGACAGGTGGGTCCAAGACGTGGTAACCAAGGGATACTCCATAGAACTATCCCACGCCCACATTCCCCAAAGGATCGTCTCCTCCCCCATAACCAGGAGAAGGGCATCGTCACACCAGGTCCAACAGATCCTGTCAGAACTGGTTCAGAACAGGGCCATTCAACCCGTACCGGTGCTGGAACAGAATCAAGGGGTGTACTCAATTTTCTTCCTAGTGCCCAAGAAATCAGGGGAGCTCCAGCCTATCCTGGACCTCAAACACCTAAACCACCACATGGTCTTGCACCATTTCAAAATGGAAACCATCCGATCCACCCTTCGATGCATTCAGGTAGGCGACTTCCTGAGGTCCATAGACCTCAAGGACGCTTACCTCCATATCCCCATCATTCGGAAACACAGACAATTCCTTTGCTTTTACATCCTAGGCCACCACTTCCAGTACCAGGCCTTGCCGTTCGGCCTTTCCTTGGCCCCGAGAGTCTTTACCAAGGTCTCTATAACCTTGGTGGCCAGACTCAGGGAACAGGGACTGGACATCATCCCGTATCTGGACGACTGGCTCATATGGGACCCGTCTGAAAGTCAGGAACGGATACACACGGAATCCGTCCTGCAGGCACTCGAGGACCACGGCTGGGTGGCAAACCGAGAGAAGAGCCACCTCATCCCCACCAAGCAGATTGAGCATCTGGGAGCGCTCATCGACTCGGCTCAGGGGTGGGCAAAACCATTCCCCTCGAGAATTCACAACCTGAGAGACCTAGCCCGTCAGATGAAGGCCAGCCACAGCACAACGATGGGAAAGATAGCCCAGTTGCTGGGCTGTATGGCCTCATGCATAGACCTCGTGCCCTGGGCCAGGTGGCGCATGTGCCCGCTCCAAACCTACGTGCTGACTCAGGGGACGCCGAGTGAACACAACCTCCAGGTCGTGGTACCACTACCCCATGCAGTGAGACTATCCTTGGCATGGTGGACGGTGGAGGCAAACTTGACTGGGGGAGTCCCTCTGGAGGCACCTCACTCAATCGCCATAGAAACAGACGCGAGTCTCTCTGGCTGGGGAGCTTGTCTGGGAGACACAATGGCACAGGGCCTATGGTCACCAGCGGAGTCGGAGCTCTCCATTAACATACTGGAGATGAGAGCCATGTTTCATGCCCTAAAGGCATTCAAACACCAGGTACATGGGCAGTCAGTCCTAATCCAGTCCGACAATTGAGTCACAGTGGCCTACATAGCAAAGCAAGGTGGGACCAGGAGCAGAGCTATGCTGAGTGAGGCAACGGCAATCCTCAACTGGGCCCAAGCCAACCTCAGAAACCTGAGCGCGGTTCATCTAGCAGGAAAGCTGAACGTCCACGCGGATTGGCTCAGTAGGCAACAGGTACACCCGGGGGAATGGCGATTACACCCGGACCTATTCCAGATGATCCATGCGACATGGGGAACCGTGACCATAGACCTCATGGCAACACAGGAGAATGCTCAGGTCAGAGATTACTACTTGCGGTTCAGGGACAGCCTCTCCCAGGGAACAGACGCCCTGTCACAACCTTGGAGGCGGAGTCACACCTATGTCTTCCCACCTCTCCCCCTGATCCCTCAGGTCCTAACCAAGGTATGGGAATCACGGCACACAGTTATCCTGGTGGCCCCCTACTGGCTACGCAGGTCATGGTTCGCAGCAGTCCGAGAGATGTCACTTGCCAGCTTCAGGATACCCTACCGAACAGACATGCTCTCACAGGGGGCCAGTGCTCCACCTGACCCCATGGACCCTGAAGCTCACGGCCTGGCTCCTGAGAGGAGGAGACTGAGGGTAGCAGGTTACCATGATTCCGTCATCAGCACCCTACTCCAGTCCAGACGGTCTTCTACCACCTCCACGTATGAGAGACAATGGTCTATTTTCTCTCGGTGGTGCCTGGAATGGGGCAGAGTTCCCAAGCAGACCGCCATGGCTAACATCCTACTGTTCCTCCAACAGGGAGTAGACAAGGGACTAGCACTCTCCTCCCTCAGGGTGCAATTATCAGCCATAGGGGTGGCTACGGGTCTCATCGGGGGATACACCCTGGGAGCTCACCCTGACACCACTCACTTTCTAAGGGCAGTGGAGATCCTCTGTCCAAGGACTCGACTGACCGTCGCCCCGTGGGACCTACCACTAGTTCTAGAGTCCCTCAACTTGGCCCCTTAAGAACCCCTCCTCGAGGCGGACCTGTTCTGGATTGGCCTCAAGACATGCTTCTTGGTGGCAATCTGTTCAGCTAGGAGGATCGGAGAACTTGGGGCCTTGTCCTGCGTGGAACCTTATACAGTGTTCACCCCATTAGGGGTCTGTCTGAGAATGGTCCCAGCCTTCCAGCCAAAGGTATCCACTGGCTTTCACAGAGAGCAACCCATCGAACTACCCACCTTCCTGGAAGGGTCCCAGCAGGGCCCCAGTGCGGTCCCACATTATCTTGATGTTGGATCCGCCCTCTCTGTGTACCTGGCCAGAACCCATCCCATATGCAAGACAGAGAAACTGTTCATCATCTCCAAGGGACAGAGGCAGGGCAGAGCCACCTCCAAGGCCACCATTGCCGGGTGGCTAAGGAGAGTCATCCAGAATGCCTACTTAGCAAATCGGATGACTCCTCCCCAGGGGATCAAGGCTCACTCCACCAGAGCGATCGTCACCTCCTGGGCAGAAAGAGCTAACATATCCTCAGAGGACATTTGTAGGGCAGCCACATGGAGTTCTCTCCACACGTTCACCAGGCACTACAGACTAGAGCAGCTGCAGGCCATACGGCCCACTTTTGCCACTCAGGTCCTGGCGGCAGCATCCTCAACCCCTCACTCTTAGCCCACTCTGTTTCCCACCCTTGGGTACTTCACCGCTTCTTATCTACCCATGAGGTAATGTCTGGAGTGCCATAGATGCCAACCAACACAATCACCTTTACCAGGTGAGTAAACACCCATTGTGACCCAAGGCCCTCCCTTCAGAGTGCTCAGAGTGACCGGGACTGGACTAGGGGATCTCCTCCATGGCAGGCCCTACAGGGACAAACAGTTACTATGTTTTCTTAAAAGTTAATCTACCAGTCGGACCTTCAGGACCGAGATTAGACTGTAAATAGTAGGGAAAGAATAAAGCTCGGCCTACGGGCCATTGATACTACATCGTGGTCCGCATCCTTTCTTTTGGTCTCTGACCATCTCTCTTGTTGTCATCTTTTGGCTGTGCCTACGTTGTGTATTTCTTTCTTTTGTACTAACCGACCTTAATTTCAGCTGTGGATTCAAACTGGAGAGCAGGGTTTTCTGGGACCTGGATATGCTAGAAATTTGATCTGGGTCAGTGCATCAGTAGCCTATCAGGTGGGCTAAAACCCATGAGGTAACGTCTGGAGTGCCATGGATGCAAACCAACACAATCACCTTTACCAGGTGAGTAAACACCCATTACTACTCTAGAGGTGGGTTAGATCTGAGCAGTTTAGTAAGACAAAAGGTAGTTAGACTTATCGGCGCCAAGGCAGAGTGCTTGGATGGGGGGGGGACACTGCAGGAAGAGCAGTCAGACAGAAGTGGCACCTCAAACCCTGCTTCAGTCCAAGTATTTCTAGCATCCATTGTTAACTGCTTCCCACATCCTACCTAATTCCAAGTATCATTGGCATCCTATAAAACCTCCTCCCACATTCCACCACAGTCCAAAATTCTGTGGCATCCAGTGGTAACAATCCTCACATTCTTTCCCATTTCAAGTATCCAACAGTAGAAAATCACCAGCTCAGCCAACCTCAAAATTAGCAGAATACATAATCAGGGAGTAGCTAATTCCAATCAAGGCAATACAGTGCAAATGATGAACTGGAAAAAAAGGCCCAACTCAGCAGTATAGTGCTTAGAAATTATTTTACATTTAATAAGGATTCTTCTAAAACAGGTGCAGATCCATACCTTAACTACAATTTGGAGATATACTCCTTAATCAGTGTACACTGATTTAAATCTAAAAATATATTTACAGTTACACAGAATTAAAGAAATAGTTTACAATAAATATACTGTTGGTGTTGGAAATTAAATGTGCGATTTAATGAATTTACTCACATCCGTTAAATGTGCCAACATGTTACACTCCAGATTATCTTGAACCTGTATTCAATTTCACTATATTATAAACCAGTTTTTGTTCAATTTATAGATTTTAGTGCAACTTCATATGAAATGAAATCCATTATAAAGAAACTACCTTAAAAATATTTTGAGCATTTAGCATCCTTTTTCAACTTTGCACAGTTCTACTAAAATAAATTCAAGTAATAATTTCAAATATTTTATCTCACAGTCATTATCTGTTGAAATATATTTATGCCTCCCCAAAAAAACATATTTGTCCACTACCAGTTTTGCTGACTTAAGGATTTCATGTAAAACACATATTTCATCAAAACTATTTATTATTACATTTGTATAGTTCAAAACATCCGTGAATCATGATTAATAGTTATGGTTAAAAAACATTAGTCTTACATGTATCCAACCGCCCCCCCGCCCCAGTTTTGTATTTTTATTTATTTATGGAAACGTTTCACCAGGAAAGGCACACTGAACAACAAGTTGCTTGTCTAATGGTGCATACTGGTGGGGGGGGGAGGATACAGCATGAATATACATACAGTCAGTAGCAATACAATATAACCATACAGAACAAACAGTAATACAGTTATAATTGGGAGTATACATACCGTTTAAAGTAATACAAAATAAGCATACAGCACAAAACAGAATACAATTATACAATGAAGGCATGAACAATGTACATGGAGCTGAAGACTACAAGAGAATAAGAGTGATGTAAGTAAAGCACAACAAGGAAACATTTTCAACTCCACCAAACCCTTCAGTCCTCCTTTAGCGTAGCCGAACAGTGGTTCTCGGCACAATGCCTTATACTGAACTACAAGAAGATCAAGTTCATGATCCTATCTCACCCTCAGAACTCCAGGAAGGATCATTACCCCCAGATCCTAACTGTGGATTGAACCCCTCTTGAGCTTGTGGAATCCATTAAATATCTAGGCATCACCCTTGACCCTGCACTCAATTTCCACTAGCACATAGATCACCTGTCCACTGCCCTTAATGTCTGCCTCAGCTTGCTCTGTCAGTTTAAACACTGCCTCACTCCAAACACCCTCCGACTTGCTGTCTTGTCCTCTGTCCTCTCCCTCCTTGACTATGGTATACTCATTTACAGCGCTGCCACCACCTCGGCCCTTAGTAGGCTCCATCTCTCCCTCAACAAAACTTGTCACCTTGTACTGGACTGTGACTGTCTCACCCATACCTGCTCACTTTATAACTCCACAAACTGGCTTAACTTAGACAGTAGGATCAAGTTTGACACCTGCCTTATGGCTAAAAAAAATCACCCTTGGTCTCCCCCCCCCCGGTCTTACCTCTTTAGCCAATCTGACTACAGCCTAAAAAGTACCCCATAGCTCCATCAAGAAACTCCTCACAGTTCCCCACTGTCAAACCTCCCAATTTCAAACATCCTTCAACTACAAGGCCCCCTCTTGGATGAATGGCCTACCTAGCTCACTCATGAACGAAAATAGAATCGGCCCCTTCAAAATCCATCTTAGGGTACACTTCCAGTCCTCTAACAACTATCTAACCATTATCTCTATCATAGACTATGGGCTTATCATCTATGGAGTGGCCACGGCTACAGCACTAAAACAAATTTCATTAGCACTGAATAAGGCCTGCCAATTGCTAACTGGAATGGCCCACCGCACCCACATATGACCTTTATCAACAAGCAAACCGGTTACAACTACAGGGAGGAATCATGTACCAAACTTGCCTCATAGTAAAAAAGGCATCCCTTGGTCTCATGCCCCCTGGGGTCCAGAATCTCCTCAGCCAAGCCATCAGCATTCGCAACACCAGAAGCTTAGAAAATTGCACACTACTGGTTCCCTGCTGTCGTACCTCCCAAGGCCAGAGGTCCTTTGCTAGAAGAGCCCCTAAAATATTTAACTCCCTGAACAGTGATACCACCAATTCATGTACCCTTGGCCTCTTTAAACATAAGCTATGGTAGACACTTATGGCCAGAACTGAGTGTGACTGTTTCACTTACTCTACCACTTTCCTCTACATTCCACCCTATTTCTCCCCTTCCCCCCGCCCTCCTACACCCCTTTTCCTCACACACATCCTGTTCTCTATCTCTCCCCTCACACAGGCTACCCCTCACCACCACCCTATTCTTCCAGACTTTTCAAATACTCCCTCTGGACAGTCCCCCTTATTCCTCCCTCCCTCCTCTACTGTCCTCCCCATCCTCTCCATAATCTCTCCAATAGGCCCTGCCTGCCCTGTTCTACTTAAAGTTAATTCCTACGTAATACTGTATTAGTTTCTACCTGACAATGCCGTATTGGCTGCATTAAACTGTTTCACACTGTTTTATTCACTTTCATTTGGGTCTTAACCCAGAATATGTATACTGTGTCCTTGATCTTTGCTATCACATCATTGTACTGTTACCTGTATTTACTCATTTATTACATTGTATTCAAGCTTTCAATGCTATCTATGTACTGTGACATGGAACCTTTGTAAAAGAGCCTCTGGCTCAAAGGTGTTGAATCTGAAATTTAATAAATAAATAACAACTGTGACTGCCACTGAACCTGTCACTCATTCCTCCCCCTACCATGACAATGGCCTCTGGCTGGCTTACTCCTCCCCCCAATTTTTCCCCTTTCTTCCAATTTTGAGCCATCTCGGTATAAATGCCTATATGCTTTTCTGGTCTGGCAATCACCCTAAGCTTGCTTAATCCAGATTGCGAGCCTTTAATTGTATTTTTACCCTGTGTATAGCTTGTCCTGTCTCCTGCATTGTATTTTCCTTATTAATGTAATGTCCTAATTATGTGACGTGGAACCTTTGTAAATAAGTCTAGTTTGTCCTGTTCCCTGCATTGTATTCACCTTATTACTGTAATGTCCTAACTATGTGATGTGGATCCTTTGTAAATGAGTCTTTGACTCAAAGGTATTTTCCGAATCCTGAATAAAATAAAAAAAAATAAAACACTGATCACCCAAAAAATTGACTTGTCAACAGAGATGTGCACCTGTTGGATTATCCACTAAATCAGAGGGTTGTAGCAGGAAACCAGCTTGCAAGGTGGCAGGGACACCATGGGCAATGTGCTAGGGTTTGAAAGCTGCAAAGGAGTAAAGTTAGAGGAGGAGAAGCTTGGACGAGGCAGCAGTTAAATTTGGGATTAGTCACATCCTGTTGTGTCTAAAAAAGGGGGAAGACAGAGGAAAAAAAGGTAGCATTATGGCCCTTGCTTGCCAATAATTTTTATACTCTTTTTCAGTATACAGCTTGATCCTGCCCCACCCCGTCCGACCCCGACAACCACAACTCATTCAGTAATTCAAGTCACCAGCATGGTGAAAGTAAGGAGCACAGAACCTCAGCCCTCTGTGCCACCTGGCTTGCACAGTATAGTCCTCTTAATGGGGATGACTGGGATCACATTAATTCATCCTTATTAAGCAGCTGTCCCTGTTAACAGAAACCCACTAATTTAGTGATAGATTAGTCAGAGTTTAGTCAAGGTTGTCTTTTTTAATGTTCCCTCAAGTTTTTCTTACTGTTGTATTAAAATAATTAAAAAATGTATCTGTGTAGTTTGAATTTATTTTAATACAGTGCCTATCTTTGAAAATAACTGGTTAGAGCTTCTCAAACTTACACAAGGTCAGCAAGAAATAGTAGATTTTGTCTGAGTGGAGTAGAAGTAAAAGCCATGGTTTTCAGTAGATAACCAATGGTGTGTCATTTAGCCCACTAAGTAGTCACTACAGTCATTTCAAATCAGGTGTGAATTGTCCCTGTTAAAATGATAGTCCCTTTAACAATGTTATTAACACTGTGCTAACAGAGAAGAGAACTGTTACAGGGGAAATGTCCCATTTAAACACACATCTCTATTATCAGTGTCCCTATTAAGTGGATCTGCTGTATTTAGTCCCATTGTACAAAAAAAATACTTTTTATAAGAACATATTGGAAACAAGATAGGAAGGGGTTCTGGGCATCTTGGAATCCCCTGGCTATGCCTAGCCACATACAGCATGGATTTCATAATGGCTCGTAATATTTACTGCAGTTGCAAATTACAGTGGCAGCTTCTCATGGTGGCAAGGAGGAGAGCTGCAGGTGGCATCTTCTGGCCACAAGGATTGGGGAAGTGGAGCCCAGAGCAGCAGCATCTTTTGGCAGCAGCATCTTTTGACCTCAAGGGAGAGGGGACTAGATCGGAGAGCGAGTGGAGCAGCAGCAGAAAGGAGGCTTTTCATGCCATGTGCCCAGCCCGACTCTGACCTCTATTAAATGCCTACAGGGGGTGGGGTCATCAAAAAAGGAGGGCACTCATTGGTAGTCTCAATTAACAGAAAGAAGGACATAAAAGGGTCGATCACTAAAACTTGCACAAGCCCAGGAAGCAAATCATGATAATCTTAAAGCATCCAAAAAGGGCTGATTACCTGAAACTGTTCTGATCACTTGAAACTGTTCAGAAAGGGGGACTGGGGCAGTTCTATTGCTTCTGGGAGCTGACCAACTGAGAAATAGGGGGTGCAAACTTCTGCTTGTTGAATTAATTATGGTCACTGGTTAGTTGGCTAATTGATAGGTCAGTATATGCAGATCACTTGAAACTGGTCTTAAAAGCTGTCTGGGGAAAAGAGGTTTTTATTGCTTCTGGAGCCACTCAACCAGCAGGAAAGGGCTGGTTACTTGAGCAACAGGGGGAAAAACTGCTGTTTGTTTGAAACTGGTCTTAAAAGGGGGCTGGAGAAAATATGTTTTTTCTGTTTCTGGGCCACTCAAGCCAGAAGGAAGGGGTTGGTCACTTGAGCAACAGGGGGAAAAACTACTGCATGTTGAAATATTTATGGTTACCTGCATACTGGGAAGCTCTAGGCTTTGGCAAAGACTTGTGTTGTTATATGAGGTTGGACAAACAAATGGTTGTTACAAACTGGGGGTAGGTAATGGGACGTAGGTATGAGTGGAGGGAGTTGAGTCCCACTGACATTTGGAGAGGAGGTCAGCAGGGGCAGGGTTACCAATGGAAGGGCAGAGGGGCTGAGGCCTCAGGATGGAGGTGGGACAGATTGGTAGGACGCAGTGGATGTGGCACTGCAATGGCCATGAACATGATGTGGAGGCTGAGATACTGCCCAATATGTGCTAGGCCAGTGGAATTAGCAGCAGAGGTTAACTGGCTCAGGGAGGAGCAGACCAGGTGGACAAAGGGCATGTGTGCAGGGGAGAGAAGGACTGTGGACACTGTATGGGGTGGGAGGTTGGAGAACATGGTTATAGGGGGTAGGAGGAGAGGTTGGAACCATGAAAGGGAATGCTGAGATTAGGAGATAAACAGGGGTAGGGAAGAGTGGTTGGACAGAAGGGATAAGGCTGCTTGGCAGAGATTGAGGGCTGCTAGTGGCAGTGGTAAAAAGATCATAAGGACTCAGGGAAGGGAACAAAACTCACTGAAAGGGGAAGCTGGTAGGCAATCTGCAGGGGTGTTACAGGTCTTGAATAGGTACAAGCCATTATCGGGCACCACGTTGAAAGAGGGCCAAGGTGAAACAGTGATTGGAGGAGGGGAGGGGTTGGGAGGCTTGAGTGAAGGAGGGAACATGAGGCGGGCTACAGGATCAACTAAGGGTTTAAGGAGGAACAGTGGACATGTTGCTTTGAGTAGGGTGAAGCCCGCAGAAAAGGATAAGAAAGAGAAAATATTGGGGCAAGAAGGAGCCCTGGGAGTATGGGACCAGCAGGGAGTCCAAGTAGAGGGAGAAAGGAAGGGTGGGAAGGATGGGCAGAGAAACATTGAGGGCAGAAGGGGGTGAATGAAGGCTTTGGACTGGGTGCTCAAGTAGTAAATTAAATGGTTGAGGCCACCGGCTCAAGGTTGAATGGTATCAAGTTGGCTGGTGTCAACATATCTTTAGAATAAAGCATGAGTGGGCTTGCAGAAAAAGCATCAGAGGTGGCACTTTCAGGTGAAAGCCCATCTATAGGCCATTGGTGGTGGGCATTTGAAGCTAAGGCAAAAGAGCTGGGGGCAGGTGGGAGCAGGACAGTCAAGGTGCATGTAGCCAAGGTAGGGGAGGGACAGGCATGGAGTGGAGCAGGCAACGGGATATTAGAACAGACACAGAAAGCTACGGAGAAAAAGGCAGCTTCACTGGTTACCCAGAAGAGGAAGGAAGAAAGGTGCTACTGATCGGGGATGCCGTCATCAGGAGTATTAAGTGGGGAGTAGGAACAGTGCAGTTTGGGTGGTATGCATGCCAGGGATGACAGTGCTGGATGTAATCCACCACATACCCTCATGGGGGATGGAAAAGGACAGGGAGACACACCTGGTTTTCCATCTGGGAACCAACAATCTGGATGGGAACAGCATCATGGAGGTGCAGGCAAGAGCTAAGGCCTTGGCTAGGTTCTGTGGAAATCTTAGCTTCAAATCCATGGCCTTCTCTGAGGTGCTGCCAGTGCCCAGAGCTAGTACTGAGAGGAAACAAAAAATTAAGGACTTCAACTGCTGGCTAGCAAGGGGGTGTAGGGAGATGGGATATGGGATGGTAGTGGATTGGGGAGTGATATGGGATGATGTGAGCCTCTACACCTCTGACAGACTCTACCTAAATAAAATGCTAGTTGGGGAATTGCTTTGAAAGTGAGTACCACTTAAGCTAGAAAAGGATGTGTCTTAATAATCGGCCATGCAACACAGAGGCTGATAAGGGGGACTCAAGGTCACCCCCAGTGGCGTAAAAGTGGATTGAGTTGCAGGAATACCCTTGGGTAAGGATGGAGTGGGTGAGTGATGCTGGAAGGGGTTGGTGGTGAATGCCAGGAGTCTGACAAATAAGATGGATAAGCTGATGACTATCATAGAGTATGACAGCCTAGACAAAATTGTGGTCACTGAGACATGGTGGACACAGCATCATAAGTGGGAAATATCACTACCTGGATTCCGACATTTTAGGAAGAACAGGAGAGATGGGGGTTGCATTATATGTTAGGGAGGACATTAGGGCAATGGAAGGGAAGGAGGAGGATGAGGACACTGAACTCTTCTGGGTCACACTAGGCAGAAAGACAGGAGAATCCTTAAGACTTAAGGTTCTGTACAGACTTCCAGACCAGGGAGATGAACTGGAAGGGGGGATGTTGTAGGACATTGCAAGGGTAGCTCTAAAAGGGGAAACACTACAGGTGAGTGACTTAAACATCCCGGACAAACTGGGCCATCCCAGATGCGGTGTCAGCCAGAAGCAGGAGGTTCCTGGAGGCATTGTAGGAGATGTTCCTGCAGCAGCTGGTGCAAGACCTGACTAGGGGGCATAACCAGCTAGATGTGATCCTGGCAAATGGAGAGTGTGTAGAAGGGGTGGAGATGGGAGAAAAAATAGGGAACAGAGATTATAGGACCTTCAGTTTCAGGGTTAAGGCAGGTAGGGATGGATGTCGAACCAGCAAAATTGTACTGGTCTTCAGAAGCATGGAATTTGGTAGGATGAGGCAGATGGTTGGAGAGGCACTGGAAGCCATGTGAGAAATAAGCAAAGTGGAAGAGCTATGGTAAGCTATCAAAGATAGAGTGAAGGAGGCCACCTTTATGTGCGTTAGGATGGTAAGCAAAGGAACAAGGAAAAGGAGGCCCCTTTGGTTTGGAAAGGATGTGGCAAAGGTGGTTGGGGGAAGGAGGAGAGCATTCAAGAAATACAAAAGAACTCAGAACTATGAGGATAAGAAGGCTTATTGGGAAATGAGGAGGCTAGCAAGGAAGGTAATCAGGAGTGCAACGGCAACCACAGAGGAGAGGATAGCATCACAGGTAGAGGGAGGGAATACAAAATTTTTTAGGTATGTGGAGGATAGGAGGAGTGTCGGTCAAGGAATCTCAAGACTGAGGGAGGAAGATGGGGTCTTTTTAGAAGGGGACTGGGAGAAAGCAGAACTAAATAAGTACTTCTGCTCAGTAGTGTTTATGAAGGAGGGGAGGGAAGGGGACCAGAACTAAGGGGGGGGGAACATAGGGGTGGCCATGAGACCTTTTAGCATGGAGAGAGTCAGGGAGGAGCTAGGCCAGCTAAGAGTGGACAAGGCCATGGGGCCAGACGGGCTGCACCCAAGAGTGATCCGGGAATTAAAAGACGAGTTGGATGCTTCACTAGTGAAGCTGTTCAACCTGTCCCTTGACTCTGGTAGGTTGCCGGAGGACTGGAGGACAGCAACTGTGGCTCCAATACACAAGGGGGGGGAAGCAGAGAGCTGAGGGAGAACTACCGCCTGGTCAGCCTCACTACGGTAGTAGGCAAGGTCATGGAAGCACTCATAAGAAAAGGGCGAGAGACTACAAGGAAGCAAATGGGCTGGTAGATGATAGGCAACGCAGGTTTACAAAGGGGAGATCATGTCAGACCAATTTAATAAAATTCTTCAACTTGATGACACAGGTACTTGAGCAAGGGGGTGCGGTGGATGTGGCCTATCTGGATTTCAGCAAGGCCTTCGACACCATGCCCCATAGATAGATAGTCTTTAAACTGGAAAGCCTAGGGGTGGGAGACAAAATAACCAGATCTGTAGAAAGCTGGCTATCAGATAGGACCCAGTGGGTGGTGGTGAATGGGGTACACTCAGGGTCAAGGGGTGTGATGAGTGGGGTCCCCCCAAGGGTCAGTGCTGGGTCCACTCTTGTTCAGTATCTACATAGCAGACATAGTGGACAACCTCAGGGGACATGTGACCCTATTTGCAGGTGACCTGGAAATCTGCAAGAGGATGAACACAGCAGGTGATTCAGAAGATATGAGACAGGACCTGAGGACTCTGGAATGGTGGGTAGATGCCTGGCAGCTGAATTTCAACACAAAGAAGTGTGCAGTGATGCACATGGGCAGCAGGAACCCACAGTTAGATCACACAATTGGGGGGAGAAAATCAGGATCACGGATCAAGAAAGGGACCTGGGGATAACAGTCACCAGTGACCAAAGGGTTGGGAAGTAGTGCACCAGGGTCATGGGGAGGGCATGTAGAATGCAGGCAAGTATAAGCAGGGGAATAACAAGCAGGAAAAAGGAGGTTCTGACACCCCTGTACCAAGCCTTATTGAGGCTTCAGCAATGCTGGGTCTGGTATCCCAGTGCTTGCAAGTTTAAGGGGCATGGGAAGGAAGAAGAATTCTGAACCCTAACTGTAGTGGCACTGTTGCACTACTATAATGCAACATTGTGCAACTGTATTTATGTTTTGCTCACTGTATAAAGAGCTGTAGTTGAAAGTTCCCTGTATGACCTCTGCTTCTGAAACTGTTACCCTAGGACACACTTGTAAAGAAGAGAACTAAGCTAAAGGAGGTTTTCCGGGTGTTGCAAATCTAAATTTAAAAATAAATGAAATTAAATAGTGTACAGTAATTTAAAAACAGTAAAAAATATATGTTAAAACAAGTCAAAAACACATACAAAATTGGGACAGACTGTATTATATAATGTATAATGTATATTGACAATTCTCATGTCAATGTACCAAAATAATTATTGATTTACAAATTACCAAGTAGTTTCAAACAGAAAAGTCTTCTGCAATGAATATAATTTAGTAACACATGTTGCTGAGCTACTGCACAGACTAGGGAAACACATTTCATAAGGTGGCACCATAATAATAACCAAAATATGGCCCCTCTACTGCTTACAGTTTAATTGTTGGTACTGATTAAAGCAACTGATTTACAGAACCAGAATTACATGGGGAATTTAATAATGTAACATGTCCTCCAACTAGTCTGGGCCCTGAACCACGTAACTGTGTATAAATCAGGGAAATTATTCTATAACTGATTATTTTTTCAATAGGAAGCCTGTGACTAATTTAACTGATTAATTCTATGGAACTTGCAAAGTGTAAATTCACTAAATTTGCAAAGCTGTGACCAGCAAAGTTGCTGGGTTTTTATTCATCAAATTGGCCAAAATTCACCTGCAAAGTGATCTCTTTGCCAAAAGAATAGCCACTTCACCATAACAAACTTCACAGTTTTATTTATTTATTTCAGATTAATACCTTTGAGCCGTGGAGCTCTTTAACAAATGCTCCAAATCAGCTTTGGCAAAGTTAAAGTTCTAAAGGTCTGCAGAACTTGGTAAAGTTTCATTTCTAGTGCTCAATGGCTACTTTATCAGCTAGGTTTTAATTTGCAACACCTCTATCAGTGACATTGCTTGTAATTGGAGAAGTATGATGAAATTATTTGTAGCTGTCACAAGGGAGCAGTTGAACACATGACCACTTGTAACTCATTTTGAGGATATTTAGCAAGACCCGGAAATGACATTGCATTGTCCAGCCCACTAAACACCAAGGAATGCATCAGTGTTTTTTGATGCATTGAAGGTTAAATATTTGAAGATTTGCACACGTTTTCTAAGATAGTAACAGGCTGTCTTTTAAAACAAGTTTTTTTTTTGTTTGTATCCCCTATTTCTTCTCCGGTGGGTCAGGGCATTTCTCAGGAGTACCCACTCAACCCCTGGTCTCTACTCCCAGACTGAAACCACCCTCCCTGGGAGACATGTTTCTGAGTGCCCCCTCCCCAGACCCATGGACTCATTCAGCCCCCCGGATCACCCCCGGGAGGCCCACCCCCACTCCTACCCCACCCCACCCCTACTCCCACTTCCACTCCCACTCCCACCCCACCTACCTGATGGCCTTTTCTGTGATTAGTGGAGCTGTGTCTGGGCTGGATCGAGAAGATTGGGAGAGCTGGTGGAGGATTGGTCTGGCAATGGGGTGTGGGCCTCAGTTCCTGGGGTCTCTGTCACCTCCCTGGTCTTCCTGCATTTTAGCATAGTTTTTCCCCCTTGGGATGAGGTGTGCAATGATTCCTGCATGGTTTACACCACTCCTCTGCCACTGAGGTCTGCCATCATTCCATCCCCTTTGACATCCCTTGTTCTTGTGCTTCCTCCAGTCTCCACTGGAGGCTGCTACAGAGCCAGGAATTCCCTGAAACCGACCCCAGGAGAGGAGAGCATTCCTCCGAATGCTCAATCCTCTCCCTCCCCTGCCGACCCCCAATGACCCAAGTCCATTTCTGAACATGATGACCAATGTGGCAGGAGGTGTGGTATCCAGTGCCCCAACCCTCAGTGCCACCGGGCCATCTATAAAACAACTTATTAATATGATAATTAAAAGGTAACAAAGTATATAAAAGAACACCTATGTCTTTGACTAATCATTTACTTGAAGAATATAGTCCAAACTTCTAATTGTGAGAAACATAACTGTATTCCACTATAGGAGAACATTAGAAACCAATATCATACATTTTATCCATAGTTAAGCAGGAACATTTGAGCTTACAATGACTATGACTTTCTTTTTCCCAAGCTACCCTATTCTTTACAGCCACATCTGAAGAAGATCAAAAAAATAAATAAAATTGGGTGTTATCTTATTGGCATACAGTACTGATGAAAATTAAAAAGGGGGTGCAACACAAGACTACCAAAAGGAACAATAGAATAGGTTACAATATGGGGATAGGCTGGAGGACCTTAACATGTTCACCTTGCGGAAATTGAGATTAACTGGGGACATGATCTTAGTGTTATGCATACTCAGTGGTGTTGACTAGATCAAACAATTGGAGATGCTTGCTCAGGTGTCCTTAAGCAGAATGAAGGTACATAATCTGAAGATCAGGGGTGGTACATTTGAATCAGCCATACAAATAACATTGGTATTGCTCAACAAATGCCTCCCTCCTTTCAAAATTTTCTGAGGGAACCCTGAAATATAACGGCTCTAGAGTGCCTTCTGACATTATATTACTGTTACTTTGTTAATATACTTTTTGGAATGACAGTGCCCAGGAGAAAAGATAGATATTAAGTAAAATGCAACTAAAATTGATCCACAAAGAACCCCAGACTGATCATTGCCTTTATTGCTCAGTAAGGATTGCATAATACTGCAAAAGGCAAGGGACAAAATTATATTTCAAACCACCTAAGGGCTTGATCAGATACAGAAATCCACTTTTGCAGACTCTGATATAAAGAGGGAGTCCAGACACATTTCTGGCATCAATAAATTCAGAATTTGGATCAGCATACCCCTAATCAGCCTCATGCCAAAAATGAGATCTCTAAGTTACTTTATTTAAAAGTTACAAGTCATTTTGTAGCACTTAATTCACTACCTGTTCAAAAAAGCCAGTTTCAGTAAAGAGCTACTGATGATGTCATAACCAGAACTCAGAGCTTAGTCCTTTTTGTAAACTACCTTAAAGGACTATTTATCCAATGTTACATAAAACTGCAGTTGTAGTAAACATTTGAAAAAGTAAAGCTTGCACTGGGTGGATCAGGGCATGCATTTCCATAATGTGCAGGTGCAAGGTACAGTACTTAGGAATGTGATAGGGGATTGGAATACAGTGACAAACATGGCTTTAGAATGACAAAAATGTGTGCAATTTTTAGAATACCACAGGGATGAGATTTTGAAATGTCACCAGATTGCAACAGTGGAATGTAGCAATGACACAATATCAGAAAGTAGCGTGGACACACAATTTAGGAAAGTGAAAGAGGAGCTACAATTTATAGTGTGGTGGTATCATATAGTTTAGGAATGTGGAAGAGATACACAATTTTGAAATCTGGGAGATGCATAGTTGTGGAAGGGGACAGGGATATGTAATTTCATAATGTGTCTTGGATGCATTAATTTGGCACGTGGTGGTGACACACAATTGCAAAATGTGGTTGGGATGCTTAATTTCAGGTGGTGGTGGCAACATTCAATTTCAGAATGTGGCACAGACACACAATCTCAAAATGTGGCAGTAATGCAGTTTCAGAATGTGGTAGTCATATGCAATTTCAGAATTAGGCAAGGATGCATAATTTTTTTAATGTGACTTAGACATGCAATTTTGGAAAGCAGCAGTGACATTCATTTTCAGAATGTGGTGGAGATGTGCAATTTTTGGACTATAGTGAGGATGCACATTTTCAGAATGTGACAATGACAGGCAATATTGGAATGTGGACATTTACACACAAATTCAGAATATGGCAGGCAGGTACAGTTTTAGAATGTGGTGGAGACATGCAATTTTGGAATGTGGCACTGACACAATTTTTGAATGTGGCAGTGATGCACACATTTACAATGTGGCATGACACACAAATTCAGAATGTGGTGGTGATGCTCAAGTTTGTCATGTGATGGCGATGCACAAATTTAGAATGTGGCATGCCTCACAAATTCCGAATATAGCGGTGAGGCTCAGTTTTGGAATGTGGTGGTGGAACACAGTTTTGGAATGTGGCAGTGATGCACAAACTCAGAATATGGCAGTGATGAACAAATTCAGAATGCCGCAGTGATGCACAACTTCAGAATGTGGCGCTGATGCACAACTTTCGAATGTGGCACTGACACACATTTCCTGAATGTGGCACTGATGCACTGTTTCAGAATGTGGTTCTGATGCACAATTTTGGAATGTGGTGGTGGCCACAGTTTTGGAATGTAGCAGTGATGCACAAACTCAGAATGTGGCAGTGATGCACAAATTCTGAATGTGGTGCTGATGCACAGCTTTGGAATGTGGTGCTGACACACAACTTCAGAATGTGGCACTGATGTACAGTCTTGGAATGTGAAGGTGATGCACAGTTTCAGAATCTGGTGGTGATGTACAACTTTGGAATGTGGTGCTACCGTACAGTTTCAGAATGTGGCAGTGATGCGCAGTTTCGGAATGCAGTGATGATGCACAATTCCAGATGTGGCAGTCATGCACAACTTTGGAATGTGGTACTGACACACAACTTCAGATTGTGGTACTCATGCACAGTTTTGGAATGTGGTGCCTGATGCACAATTTCAGAATATGGTGGTGATGCACAATTTTGGAATATGTCAGTGATACACAAATTGGAATGTGGCATGACATATAAATTCCGAATGTGGTGGTGACACACAATGTTGGAATGTTGTAATGACGCAAAATTTGGGAATGTGATGGTGACACAATTTTGGAATTTGATGGTGACACAGTTTCAGAATATGGCATTGAAACACAGATTTGGAATGTGTCGTGGATATGCAATATTGGAATGTGGTGGTTATGCGCAATTTTAGAATATTGTTGGGTGCACAATATCAGATTGTGATGGGGATGTAATGCACAATTTTGAAATATTGGGGATGCATACAATTCTGGAATGTGGCAGGGATAAGCAGTTTCAAAATCAAATGGTGTGTCTTATCACATTCCAGCAGTGTGCATCCATCCTATACTCCAGAATTGCCAGTCTGCGCTAAATTCCTCAATGTGTCTCTGTTGCATTCTGAGACTGAGTGTCCCACCACACTGTGATATGGCATATTCCTGCCACATGCTGAGATTGCATGTCCCCCCAACATTCTAAAATTGTGCACAATTTTGACATTCTATGCCTTAGTTCAGCACTAAATTCCAAAGCGACCTACTGATGTATTCTAAAGTACAGTACTAGCCATGTGAACATCCTGGAAACCCAAGCACTGTAGCTAACACTGTGTCAGTTGTTTTTTAATGATTACTACAGCTAAAGTTTCTTAACATTTGGAGAAATAGGTTCTATAAGGTTGCTGACAGTGGGGATTAGGTTATGAGTTCCAGTTGTGACATCATCAGTAACGCTTCACTGAAACTGGCTTTTGTGAGCAAGCAGTGAAATCAGGGTTACAAAATAGCTCATAACTTTAAAACAAAGTAATTCTGAAACCTAATTTTTGGTATGAGATTTATTGGGGTTAGGCTGATTCTAATTCTGCAATGTATTACTTTTGGCCAGACTCCTTCTTTAAGGTTTCAAAGGGATGCAGGGTATTGGTCACAAATATCAGGAGCCTACATTCGATCAAGGTCTCTGAACTGGAGGCCTTGATGATTAGGGACAGACTCAATATACTGTAGTTGCAGTGACAGAGACTTGGTGAGACAACTCCAGTGATTAGCACAGAGAAATTAGAGCATACAAATGATTCCATAAGATCAGAAAGGACAGAACGGGTGGAGGCGTAAGTCTCTATATGAAGAATAATATAGACTTGCCACCAGTTTTTCCCCATAAAGACCACTGAAGGACAGGTCAGGAGTCTAAGGATACATATTTGTCTCAACAATAATAGACCCAAAATAGTCCTGAGTAACTGTTATAGGCCCCCAATTTGACTTATGAAAATGGCAATGCCCTTACGAATGAGAACACTACAGCTGCAAAGATGGGTGATGCACTTATTGTCAGCCGTGTCAACTAACCAGGAATAAATTTGGAACTATTAAAAGGATTCAGTCCCTCTGAGTGTTCATTTGTAGATTCAGTGGCATCAGTTTGCCTATCCTAACTGGTATCAGGCCCGACGAGAGGAGAGAACAGACTTGACTTAATCCTCACCAACACACACAGTCTATTATCGGGGATTTCTGTCAACTGTCCTATAGGTGGGAGCGACCATAAGGTAGTTAACCACACCATCAACTCATGCTCATTAAATACATCAAAATCCATCATCATGAACAATTATAATAAGGCTGATTTTACAAATATTAATAAGAACTTGGCAAAAAATAATTTGGGATCATGAGATGCAGAACACCTCCATCAAAGTGAGTTGGTCCATATTAAAAAAAAACAATATACTTGAATCTAAATCAAGATATGCCGTCAAAATAAAAAAATTAAAACACAACAATAAAGGAAGGATACCATGTTGGTTAACTCAATCAGTCAAAAAACAAATCAGATCAAAACAAAAGGCTCATTCCAAACTACAAAACAATAATACCCCTGAAAATTATAACATATATCAATTAGAACTAAAAAAAAAAAACAACTTAAAGAACCTGATCAAACTAGAGAAAAGCAGGATAGAATTTAAAATAGTTCACACTAAAGATAATAATACTTTTGATTCTTATGTCAATAGCAAAAAACTCTATACAAGATTGGGCTCAATTACTGTTGATAACAACACAATAACTGACAAAAATGGAATAGATAAGTCTTTAACAACTATTTTTCCTCTGTTTATAACTTAAAATCATATGTGTTGCTGAACATAGACAACCAACTATCTGACATTATTTCTTTTTCTAAAGAAGATATTATGACGGCTATTAAAAAACTGAAAGTAAATTCATCCCTGGACCAGACAGCATACATCTAAGGCTAGTAGCAGAGACAGCATCAAGCCTGCTATACCCTATTTCCTTGTTATTTAACAAGTCTGTAGCTAGAAGGGAGGTTCCATTGGACTGGAGAATTTTGGTAGTGGTCCCCATATTCAAGAAGGGGGGGAAGAGGAATAATAACCAACTACAGACCCATTAGTCTAATGTCAGTATTTAGTAAAACTATGGAACAGTTAGTCAAGAATAAAATAGAACAAGAACTGGCTGCATTAGGTTTCTCTGATATTCATCAACATGGATTTACTTCTGGCCACTCATGTACTACGAATCTGATTACATTCTATAACAATGTGGGAGCCAACTTTGATAAAAAAATCCCTGTTGACGTAATCCTGCTTGACTTTGGTAAGACTTTTGATAAAGTATCCCATTTAGAAATGATAAGGAAAGTCCTACATATAGGCTTAAAGAGCAGCTGATGCTTTCAGGATAACTTACACAAAACACAATATTTAGTTACAGTTCAGTTTATATTTCACATTAGTTCTATATTTTTCCTCCCCATTATTTATTATTGAGGTCATTTGCATGAAAACAGGATCTCTGCTCCTGAATAGTTCATCTATTCCAGTTGCTTTCTCCCCACCTGAGGTTATAATGCACAGCTTGTGACATCACAGTTACTCCCATGGCAACAGACTGTGATGTCACAACAGAGGATTATGACCTGGAGAAGAGAGTCAGCTATAGAGACAGATGAACTAACAGATAAGATAATGTATTCGGGCAAATTTCCTCTGTAATAAAAGATGGGAAGGAAAACCTATAGAATATATTAGGAATGCAAGCTGAGTTGTACCTAATTATTATGTTTTTCAAATTTTTCTTTAGGATGTCAGCAGCTCTTTAAGTCAGATTCTAATCAGATGTATCAACAACTGGCTGACAGGAAGAACCCAGAGGGTATGGGTCAGAGGTCATTTCTCTTCTTTCGGAATGGTTAGTAGTTGTGTCCCACAGGGGTCGGTGTTTGGATTGACCCTGTTTATCATTTTCATCAGTGACATTAGGACTAGAAGTAGGAACCACATTGCCAAATTTTCAGATGATACAAAAATTAGAGGGAAAGTAGATACAATTTCCAAACATACAGTCCTAGCCAAAGATCTTGAGATCATTGAGTAGTGGACTAAAGACAATAAAATGTCCTTAAGTCTGAACAAATGTATAGTGATACACCTTGTAAAAAACAACTCTAAGTTTAAATATGTCTTTAACAACAAAACATTGAAATCAAAGGTCAAGGAACGTGACCTTGGAGTAATTATAAACAATAGCTTATCATCAATGGGGCATTGTAAAAAGATTACTCAAATAGCCAATGTGATTTTAAATAATATTAAATGTTCATTTATCAACAAGCATGAATATTGCATTACTCTGCTATACAGAACATACATTAGGATCCACATGGAGTTCTGCTCTACCTTCTGGAATCCTTATTTCAAGCAGGACATTTTTTTTTTATTTAGTTGTTTAACCAGGTATAGCACACTAAGCTGAAAGCTTTTTTACAGGAGCGACCTGGGAGCACAAAGAGGTTAAGTGACTTGCTCAGGGTCACACAGTATGCAAGTGGAAGCTGTGGGATTCAAACCCAGGTCTGGTCTGCTGGATGTCACCAAATTTGCAGCTCAGAGCCTTAGACCACTGCGCTATACTGCCTCCTAACATTAATCTTTTAGAATAGGCTCAACACAGAGCCTCAAAATTTATTCCAAGACTAAGGCACCCGTCCTACCAGAAGAGACTGACTAAGACTGGATTAGTCAGTTTCAAAGATAGGAGATATTGGGGTGACTTATTACAACTGTACAAAATACTCAAAAATCATGACCTTACCATCCAATGTGGACTATGGTTTGTGAACCACTGTGTAAACCTCAGAAGCCCCAATAAGCAATTAGTGATTCGTAAGGCTAACACTAGTAAGAGAGATCACTACTTCTCTATTAGAGTAGCAAAGTCCTGGAATCAACTTCCACAGAATGTAGTCGAGGCTGAGAATTTTGTGGCATTCAAAGACAAACTTGACAAATATTTAAACTGGACCCAGGGTACTGACTGATTTGCCCACAATGTTATGGGAGACGTTGATTGATTGACTGATTGATTGTTTACTAATATGCAACCTAATGCAAACATGCTAGTTAAAGTTCGCATACAGTTTTTTTAATTAATAACTTTTACATAAAAAGCATAAATCCATTCTATACATAGTGCTTATACCATATACAATTAAAAATACACAATTTACAAATATATGCACCCTTGTGTACAAACATTTCATAAAAATTACATCTCAAAAAAGGGAGGTTCTCTAATCCATATCCAAGTAACGTACAAAGATTTAATGTAAGCTTGTATCCTTACCAGTGGTCTTTCCCACATCCTTGGTTTATGTAACTTATTCCCTGTAATATAATTTGGTACAAGCAAACAATGCAATTTATAATCAGGGTCACAAACTCTTCTAAAAGTCTCTGTTACCATGTTTTCCTTCTAATATCCAACCTTTCCAGCCCACATTTAAGTAATGCTTCCCTATAACTCATTTCTCACCCTACCATTATTCTAAGTGCCCGTTTCTGTGCTCTTTCTAGTTCTTCAAATTCATTTGTGTAAGCCAAACTGCTGCCCCATACTCTACCACTGGCCTAACATTTGCAGAAAAAAAGTAAACCAAATCAGATAAATTCAAGCCTGCCCATCTCAAAATTGTTAAAAAATATAATCTGCAGTTTGACCTTTTTACCATACTTAAAACTTATTTTGCCCAAGTAAAATCATTTTGAAAAATAAGACCCAAACATTTGACTTTTTTACCACTTCCTCTCTCTCCCTCACCCCAAATTTCAATGATTTTATTCCCACCCATCTATTTTGCTTCCCAAAATAAATCCCTTTAGTTTTTGTGGGATTTATTTGCATAACATTATTTCCTAACCATTTTCCTTTATAGTCCAAATCACACTGCATGGTACTATCTTCAAAAGTTTCCCAAATATCCAACACTGTGGTATCCTCTATGTACTTTACACATGGACCCTCCTCTCCTGATGCTCACTACCTCAGATTTCATTTCTTCCATTTCAATCCATTGTGACCTCCACTGCAAAAAAAGCATACAGCCAATTCATTATACACTCTGTGATATTTAAACATTCCAATTTTTTTATCACCGTTCCATGGTTAATAAGGTCAAAAGCTTTCTTATAATCTACTAACACAGCTCTCACGTAGTTTTCTTTATCCCAAGCTCTTATACTTAATTCTAAAAATTTCAGAGCAGCATCAGTGGTTGAGCAATGCCTCAGTGACCCAAATTGGTTGTTATCTAACAAACCTTCTACAATCTCTACATTCCTGATGGGCTTCGGCCTTGTTATGTCTTGCAAAACCTAGTAACCTAGTACCCTAGTATACGAAGTTGAGCTAAGTCTAAAACTACTGCAACAGAGCACCATCCTTGATTATCACATAGCATAATGTCATTGCCTACTTTAAAAACTTAGAATGTGTTGACAGAAAAGGACTGATTGGCCCACCAAGTTAGCCAAGATTTTCCCTGTCTGTTCTGTGTCCGCAGAACCTAACCAGTCTCTGGTGACACCCCTCTAATTTACCAGTGTTCCTTTATACCTATTCCATGCATGCCTGAAACTCCCCACTCTTTTATCCCCTACTACTTCTGATACCAGGCTCTTCCATGTGTCCACCACTCTTTCTGGGAAGTAGTAGTTCCTCACTTCCCTGCTAAACTTCTCTGTTCTAGCTTTGTTGCATGCCCTCTTGTTCTGTTGTGTTTCCTTATTTGAAACAGGCTTCCCACCTGTACCCTGTTCACTCTCATGAGGTATTTGTAGGTCTCTCTCTACTGCTCCCCTCTACCTCCTCTCCTCCAGATGTACATGCTGAGATCCCTCCATCTCTCCTCACATGGTTTCTCATGCAACTCCTGCCCCATTTGGTTTTCAAATGGTTTCATGACAGTGGTTTTGGCACCATGAAATGGCTGAAAAATTTAGCAAAATTTCTTGAACAAATTATCATTATCAGTCTTGCTCACAATAAATAATAGATTCATGATAGGATGAATATTTAACAATAAAATACTAAAGGGGACATATTCATAGCCAGCTGGATGCACCCGCATAACAGTGCATCACGCAAAACAGTTGCGCCGACTGGCTCTGTTGCATTATTCAAACAGAATTGGCAATCTGCATAGATCACGCATTCTTTATGAATATCAGACCCAGGATGCATAGCACAAAGTGGGCAGCCACCATGTTAGGCACAGCACATCTAGGGTCTGTGCTGAAGACCGCCAATGGAGGAGTGCAGGGTGCAAACCTGGATGTGCCATTTCCCCCAAGGGTGATATTTAGCCACAATATGCTAAAGAGCTCATTAGTATGGTTGCACTAGGAATGTGCAGTATATCCTTTTCCATGGTGTAGTGGATCCCCTCCCCACCCTGATCCCCAATGTAGCAAATGAATAACACAGTCCCCATTTCCATAGTGCAGTGAACCCCCATCCAGACCCAATCTCTGATGACATAACGTATACACATATTCTCCATTTCCATAGTGTAGTGTCCCTTCCATCCCTGATCACCAGTCTCCCATGAAATAAATAATTTCCATAGTGTAGTGGTCCCACCCTACCCTCTTCCCCGATCGCCAAACCCTGCACAACTGAGAAATACCCTGGCAGTCTAGTGCCCCCCCACCCAGTAACAATCTGACCACCCTGATCCCCCCTTAACCTGACCTACAGCTGGTGACTAGCATAGCCCACCACTTACCACCACTGCTTGCTGCCGACTGAGCTCCCAATGACTGCACAGTACTGTATAGTGTATGGCCCATTGACAGTGATTGACAGATCACTGTCAGTGGGCCTTACACTATACAGTATTGTTCAGTCATTGGGAGCTCAGTTAGTGGCCAGCTATGGTAGCGAGTGGTGCACTGTGCTGGTCACTGGCTGTGGGTCAGGTTGGTGGTGAACAGGGTGGTCAGATTGTTACCAGATGGAGGGGCCAGTAGACCTCCAGGGTTTTCCTCAGTTGTATGGGTTCAGGAATCAGAGAACAGTGTGGGGGGGGGTAGGACCACTACACTATGGAAATTGTTTATTTCATGGGAGATCGGTGATCAGGGAGGTGAAGGTGCACTACACTATGGAAATGGGGAATATGTGTGTATGTTATGTCATCAGGGTCGGGCTGGGTGGAGGGTCCACTGCACTATGGAACTGGGGACTTTGTTATTCATTTTCTACACTGGGGATCATGGCTGGGAAAGGGGCTCCACTGCACTGTTGAAACAGTGACTGTGTTCTTCATTTGCTACATCGGGGATTGGGGCAGGGATGGGGGTCCACTGCACTATGGAAATGGGAACTGGTTTCTTCATTTGCTACACTGGGGATTGGGGTGGGGAAGGGTGTCTCCTGCACTATGGAAATGGGGACTGTGTTATTCATTTAATACATCAGAGATCAGGGAGGGGGGGTCCACTGCACTATGGAAATGGGGATATCGCACATTTCTCACTGCATCATGGATCGGGGCTGGGAGGGGGGTCTTGTGATCAGCCCAGGCCATTGCACAGGGCACCACCCTGACTGGCACAAAGTTAGAACTGGGTTTTGGAAACCTAACTTTGTGCCTGCACATCTGGTGGTGTCTTTGCAAGGCCATCTTTGAATATTGCAATGCGGTCCATATTCATGAGGGACCCCTAATTGACATTACCACATTACAATATTCTGTGAAACGTAATAGTCGGGTATGCAGGGCACATTGATGGCTTCTGAATATTGCCACACCCTCGATGGCCCTCACAAGTCAAGGATGTGTGGGTGCATCTAGGGATGCACCCTGCATCTCGTTTGAAAATGGGGGCCTATATATATCTCCAGATCTCAGTTATGATCTTTTAACTGTGGCTTTCTATAGCTTCCTTTAGTACATCAGAGATATAATCATTGGAAATGGAATCACTGACAATTTTAACAAGCATTTGTCAATGCCGAATGTTCACTACTGGTATTGCTGTTGTACTGGGTCTTGTTTGTACACATGTTTACTATATATTTACCCAAGATAACGCAGATGAGATGCAATATCTCATTTTCAGTGATGTCCTGCTTTGACACATTGTTAGACTGTAATTACCTAGGATAGGGGAGCTGAGAGCAATATATACTTTTAAGTGGATGCCCACATTTTGACCAACAGTCTTTTTATGATCTGATATTAAGATCAAGATAGGTGGAATTTTAAAAATACCATCTGAAAGGTGATTTTGCTGTGCGACTGTGGAAGCAAGTTTCAGAGGGAATTTGAGAAATTACATCTGCAATGTTCAGGAAGTGGTGCAACACAAGGAATATGTTGAACAGAAGAGGCCAAAATCTGCAAAAATTAAAGTTATGAGTAAATATAGGAACAATTTGTTTTCTCATAACTTACAGTAGTTGTTTTTTTCTCATTTTCACCCTAAATTATCAATATGATCTTTTTATGATCACTCCTTCTGATCATGACAGGTGTCCTTTATAAAAACAATAGCTGAAGTTTTATTTTACATCACAAGTGGTAAAACTCATTTTGTATAGGAGTTGAGAAATGACAGCTGTCACATTTGGATTAGGAAACGACAGCTGTCACATTGATGTCGTGGTGTGAAAAAATGGCTACTGTATGTTGAAATGTTGGGGTCAAACTATTGAAAATTACCACAGTTATGAGCATGCATTGAAAAACTGCATTACAGACTCATAACTTTGTTGTTTTCTCATAGTTGTACCCCACATTTTCAACATAGCCTTCTTATGACCCACATAGCTTTCTCATGAACCCACCTCAGGAACAAGGGTGGAGAACATTTTCAAATCCTGCCCAAAAGGTGATTTTGCAACACAAGTGTGAAAACACTTTTGACCAGGATTAGAAAAATGACAGCTATCACGTTCCAAAGGTGCTGTGAAGAAATGGCTATGTTTAAAATTTGGGGTTAAAATATTGAAAATTACCCAAGTAATGAGCTTGCATTTGTAAATTGCAATATCGGCTAACAACTTTGAAGTGTTTAAATATTTTTACCTCAAATTTTCAATATAACCTTCTTATGACCCCACCACAGGAACAAGGACAGAGAAAATTTTCAACTTCTGCCTGAAAGGTGATTTCACACCGTAACTGGGAAATCACCTTTCAGAATGTGAAAACACATTTTTGGAGGATCTGAAAAATGACAGGAGTCACATGGTAACCCGTGAGGTGGGCACATGAGGAAGGGTGCCATCCATAATGGTGACTCCTTTCCGGTGCAATCCCTCAGGGCAAAGGGAGGGTAGGGTGACTGGATGAGGCTGTGGGTGAACTGGGCGACAGGATGTCGCTATGCGTACGTGTGTGGGGGGTGGGAATGAGCATGGTGAGCGTGGGCTAGGAGGGGGCAGAGAGGCTGTAGGGGGTGGTGCTGCGATAGCTAGCCGAGCTGCATCGTGGCATTGGGGGTTGGTTAGTGGTTGAGGTGGGTGAGGTACCGGGTCCGGGCGCTGGTACGATTTTATTGTGCATGGCATGAACCTTGATTTTTTTTTACTGCTTTCACCCCCCTGACATACACTCCCCTGGAGTTGAGAAACCTTAAGTAGGGGTGTGCGGTGGGCAAAGCCCCCCACGAGGGTGTGTGTGTGGGGGATGGCTTAGCCCCCCCTACAGAAAGCAGTAAAAAACTGTCCTGGCACCATTGTCCTGATGCGCCAGGGTTGTCAGAGTGCCAAAAATGTTTTTGGCACTCTGACTGAGCAATAATGGTGATAGCCTTTAGGCATTCACCGTTATCACATAGACCCCAGTCACATTCATGAGGTGCTGTGAAGAAATGGCTAATGTTGAAAATTTGAGGTCAAAATATTGAAAAGTATAAAATTTATGAGTCTGCACTCACAAATGTTCAATGTCAGCTCATAACTTTGTTTTTTTTTAATATTTAACACCAGCTTTTCAACATAGCCTTCTTATGACCCCCACCTCATGAACAAGGGCAGAGAAAATGTTCAAATCTTGCCTAAAATGTGATTTTGTGCAGCGACTGAGATATCACCATTTGGGACAGATTTGTTTCATTTCACTGACATTATTCATGAGGTGGGGTCCCAAAAAAGGCATATTGAAAACTTGGGGTAAACATATTCAAAAATGACCCAAGTTATGCACTAAGTTCAAAATCCCATTTAAATACATTGAACTGCATACCTGATTTCCTCAGTTTGCAGTCTGGCTTTGAAGAGTGAAGGTGTGTCTGCAGTCCTGAGAAAATTAAGTAGTTGAACCCCCGGTCAGTAAGTAATGGCTTGGGGTGGGTGTGGGGTGGAGGGTGTTGAGTGGGAGTATTGTGTGGGGGTACAGTAATGGCAGCAACAGATATCAATGAACAGTTTTTATAACAGGGTTTAAAAAAACTGATAAGGGACAATTTTCTTTATTTCAAGTGATGATATGTTTGTGGGGGGGTTGCTGGGTGCTGAGTGGGTGGGTTGGTGGGGGGACAGTACAGGCAGTGGCAAAAACAGACATTGATGGATGGTTTTCTTTTTTACAAGGTGTATATCACAGGGTGTGTATATTTGCATATATATATATATAGACAGAGAGAGAGAGAGATGGATAGATAGATAGATAGATAGATAGATAGATAGATAGATAGATAGATACTGTAGATAGATAAAAACAATATGAGGGATGGTTTTCTTTATTTCAGGTGGTGACATTGGAGGATTCAGCACCTCCACTGTCAGTGTTATGTTTGTGGGAGGTTGTGGGGGTGGTGGCTGCGGAGATGGAGGGTCGGGTGGGGGCAAATATGGTGGTGCCAGCAATAGACATCGATGGACGGTTTTCTTTGTTACAGGGTGTAATTTCTCAGCAGGCTGATCAAGACAGATTAGCTGTGCTTGCTGGGCTATGTAGTTAATAGGAAAGAGCCAACTTATGATGGGTCAGCTGTTTCATCATTATAATCATCATCATCAATTTTATTTGTAAAAAGGCGCCCTTCCAAAACTCAGGGTGCCAAAACAATTAATACCTCATAAAACGTTACAGTCACCATAAATCATAAACTTAAAATAGAGTTATACATTTACAGTACTATAAAAACCCCTTCCACAATCCCATTCAGACCCCCTGAAATGCCTGAAGAAAGAGATATGTTTTGAGGGTAGACTTAAAACCCTCGACGGTCAGGCTGTCTTGTATCAGAAGAGGTACAGAATTCCACAGGGTAGGAGCCATAAAGGTGAAAGATCATGATCCAGATGTCTTTAAACATAACCTGGGAATCTCTAGCAATCCCTCTTCAGAGGATCTGAGTGGTTGGGAGGGGCAACAGGAGTGCAGAAGATCTTGCAGATAATGGGGTCCCTGGTAGTGTAGGGCTTTGTAGGTCAGCAACGTGACCTTGAAGGTTATCCGCCACTGTACAGGCAGCCAGTGCAGTTCACGCAGCACAGGTATCATATGACTGGATCTCGGGGTTCCAGTTAACAACCTGGCTGTTGCGTTCTGCACCAGCAGCAATCAGCAGATATCTACCCCTGGTAGCCCTAGTTAGAGGGCATTGCAGTAATCAAGATGGGTGGTGACAAAGGCGTAGACCAAGGTAGAAAGATCGTTGGATGGAACCAGATGCTTCACCCTGGCGATATTTCTTAGATGATACAGTAAAAAGATTTGACTACTGGTGACACTTGAGGTTTCAATGTCAGGGTCTCATCAAAAATCATGCCAAGGTTACATACCTGGCTCGAGGCACATAATGGGGTTCCTCCAAGTCTTAATCCAGTGGGTGGTCCCACACATGCCCCGGCCATCCTACAATCTGGGTCCACTACCAATAACTCCATTTTTCCTGAGTTTAGCCACAGCCAGCTAGCACTCATCCAGTCCTGTATATCATTTAGGCAGTTGTTAAACACTGAGATAGTATCTGTCACCAGCTCAGGCACAAAAGACATGTACAGCTGAGAGTAATTTGCATAGCAGTGAAAACTCAAACCATACCATCTTATAATGTCTCCCAATGGCAGCATGTACACTGCAATCAACATGGGTGAGAGCACAGAGCCCTATGGCACCCCCACAGGGCAGACACTGTGGCACCAAGAATAAATTCCCAACACCACTCTGCCCTTGAGGAAGGATAAAAACCAACTGAGGACTGCCTCCCCAATCCACAGAAAAACTGCAGGTGCTCTAGCAACACACCATGGTCTACAGTGTCAAACGCTGCTGCGAGATCAAGGAGAACCAAATGATATGGGCTCTCTGATCTCTAGCCATCAGGAGATCATTTCCTTTGAAATACATGATGTTTCTGCCCAGCAAGACAGAATACTGTCATGATCAGCCAGGCTGATGAATAGTGTGACACTGACAAGCTCCTTGCAGACTGCTCTGCTTTGGACAGACAGTGCCACACTCCTTAAAAGCCACTCTCCTAACAAAATGTTCACTGCACGTGTGCACATGGCAAACATAACAAACTCTGGTCAGAGCCAATACGTCTGCAAAATAATGGTAATGATGATGGAAATTATTATTATGATTATGAAAATATGTACTTTTACAGAATCACTGCAGTCTGTGTAGTGTGATAACCAAAGAAGTGCATTGTTTTTATAGATATACTACAAACTAAAGATGTCTTGCATTTGGGCTTCCAAGAGTCCGCAGAGTGCTAAGCTGATAGGCACTGCAGAAAGGGGGGAAGCATGATCGAAGCAACATCTCACAGAATGCCAAACTGATAAGCACCAAAGAAACAACATGTCACACTGTGAGATCTATCCACAGAGACTTATGTATTGAACAGGGAAATTTATTTCCTGGACATCCAACATTTCTCCGGTGCATATCAGTTTGACATTCAGGGAGATGTTGCTTTGATCGTGCTTCCCCCTTTCTGTGGTATATATCAGTTTGCCATTCTATGGGATCTTGGAAGCCAACATGCAAGACTTCTTTAGTTTGAGGTGTACGGTATCTATAGACATGATGCCCTTGTTCACTTATCACTCTACAAAGACAGCAGTGATCCTGTAAGATTAAATATTTCCATAATAATAATTTCCATCTGCCGGCCTATTGGCACTGAGGGCTGAGGCACTAGATGCCTTACCTCGTGCCACACTGGTGACCCAGATTTGGGAATGACCTCGAGTCATTGGAGAGCTGTCATGGGGGGGAGGGAGCAAGATTGAGCTGTTGAAAGGTAGCCTCTCTCCTGGGGTGGTCGTTGCCCCCCCCATTTTTCCACTCCCACCGGGTGAAGGCCTGGTAAGTAGCATAGGCAGGAGGAGGTGGCAGAATAGTGGGAGGGTGCCCCGAGTCATGGCATGTGCATGCCTCCACATGCACGCACATGCCTGTGGGACAGGGAGAAAACGAGAGGGAAAAATGAATAAATAAATAATTTCCATCATCAATGACATCTCTTCACAACTGTATTGGCTCTGACCAAAGCTTGTTATGTTCAGAACTTAACAACTGAGTCTGAATAGTCAGGGGGCCAGCTTGGGGAGGACAGGAGGACTGGGCATGCCAGAGGACACTCTCTTTCCACAGAGAGAGCTGCCATCCTCACTGCAGTATTAATACTTGTGTGAACACAAGTGCCAATGCAGGAATGGAAGCTGAGCGGGAGGGTGAGGATGTTGACTAGAGACCCACACTGTGCATGCAATAAGTGTGCCTGTGGACTGGTACCACTCCCTTGCCCACCTTCCCAAGGTGGCAGTACAACCTAGAGGTTAAAGCAACAATTTGTATTAGAGCTTGATACATCCAGAAATCCTGGGTATTATTCTCACTAGCAAGTCAAAGGCACAGGCAGCCAGTGCTCACCCACATCACGCTACAGGGCATCCGACCACCCTGTAGTAGCAAAGTTGGGATACTCTCACACACTGATTATTACACCAAGTACTGAGTGTCAGTCTGTACACACACACACACACACACACACACAAACAATCCTCCAAGCAAATCAAGCATACACTATAAAGAGTGGTGAGAAAAATTAATTAATGAAAAATTTCTCAGATTATTACACTGTGCACAGTCAGAGTCTGACATCTCAATACTCTTTTGAAAGGAAACATTGAACCATCATGTTTAACTCTTACAGTCTGTTAAGGCCCATATAAATATCATCATCAGCTGCCAGATGTGCTCTCTGGTCTGGCTTTTTCCACCGTGTGATGGAACCAGGGCTCAAGACTGTCATCCCATATCCACACTGTCTACCTTAAACTGGCTCCATCCAACATATTTTCCTACCTCTGCTACCTCCGATAAACTCTAAGGGCCAGATATTCAGAACTTTGCCCAGGGGCTAAATTAGCACTGCCCGGCGGGCAAACTTAGCCCGAAGCACAGAGCAAGCTATATTGAAATGGAAATAGCCCGGTGCTAATCCTGCTGAATATTGCAGGCTAAGGAAGCCAGGCAAACTGGTCTGGGAGTGCAGGGCAAAAATAGCCCGGGAATAAGACAGCACTGAATAAAGCAACCAGGAAGTGCAACCCACAACAACAACATAGTGCACAGCAATGTAAGGGCAGGTACAGACGAACTACATGGCCAATGTGTGTGCCAGCAAATGCATGGACCCAGTACAGTTGCAGGAAGCAGCAGATGTGAAAGAACAGTGATTAAAACTGTATATTATTCCCCGTACCGTTAGCGCCGTGCTAACACATTAGCGCAGCATTAGCGTGAGCTAGCAGTTAGTCTGGGCAAACATCGCTGTCTGGAGCTAAAATGTGCCATATTCAAAAGTGCCATGCAAATGAGCCTACTTAGGTAGTCACTGGGAAAACAACCAGATTAGTATCTCATTATACCCTGATTTGCATGCAGTTTGCCCAGCATTACTGCAGGGTCCCACAGAGCCACCAGTAGGTCAGTCTGGAAGTACAGGGGCTGACCAGGTCCAACCGCAGCTCCACCTGTAGGTCAGTCTGGCAGTGCACTATGATAGCTGCAGGCTACATGTAAACAGTACAGCATAGCATAGCATATTGTACCCCAGGAGACAAGACAGCATAGGCACAGGTGGTGGTGGTGCTGCATGCAACTGTCACACTGTAGGGCATGCTATAGTGCACAGCAGACACTACAGTAGCAAGGGGGCCAGTAGTGTGAGGGACACAGCACTGCCTATGGTGTGTAGGGCAGTGATGATGACTGCACTGTACACAGTGACAGGCCCAACCTGCAGGTGTTTACTGACAGTGGACATTACTGTTACACTGTTGTGTGACCCACTGATGCTGTACCTGTGGCATAGGATGCTCACAGTGACATGTACATTTCTGGCTTTGTGTGCTATGGCAGTTGTACAACTGTGCGATATGTGTCCGGGGGGGGGCATATATTATCCAAAAAGCACACTAGTGTTGGGGGTATTCCCAATACTGGCCCATGTGCACTGCATGATGTGTCCCAGCCTTGTGGCCACACCTGGTCTGTGGCACAGCCTCGCCACCCATACACGCTCCCCTCAACATCCTCCATGCCCACAGTGCTGCATGTGTGTGCTGGCATCTGTTTGTGTCCACAGATGTGTGGTCCGCAGGTGTGTGCTGTATGGCCACACTGCCATGCTGTCCGCTGGTGGCAGGGTCACCACTTACTGCCTGGCATGGCTGGGACTGGTGGCAGATGATGGCATCATTGTGATGCCATCAGTTAGCAGCATGCTTCCTCTATGTTTAACTTTATCTATGTGTCATATTTATTTGTTAGGGTCGCGCAAAACCCGCGCTAAACCCAAGCAAACACCGCGCAAAGCCAAAGTGTCACGCAAAGCTGATTGCCCAGGGTTAAGACAAGCTTTTCCTGGGCGGTAATTTGCACCACGCTAAGTGTTGCGCTAAGTCGCGCAAAACCACTTAGCGCGGCGCTAGTCGCTGAATATAGCATTGAGCCTGTATTCATGTCAGTTTTCCCCTTGCATACATTATAATCTTGCCCGGTGCTAATGCAGTTTGCCCACACTATTTGGCCTTTTGAATATAGCAGACCCGCGCTAATCCCGCGCTAAACCTACGCAAACGTTTTTTGCCCGGCGCAAAGTTTTGAATATCTGGCCCTAAGTCTCTAATCCAGTACACTGCACACCATGTCTCTGCAAGCACCTTATTTGCTGTGGGTCACGCAATAACAACTATCCTTTTTTTGCTGGTTTTATTTATGATTTACCTGTGTGGTGCAAGTCGTGCATGCCACACAGCACCTGTCTGCAGGTGGAGCAGTAATTTCCAAGACGTTAATGATCGAACCAGTAGTCAATCCGGATCCTTGTTAGGCTAATGAACAATTAATTAGACTTATAATAAATATTTTTTCCATGCAGTTGGAGGCCTGAATCGCATGTTCAGTGGTTAGGGATAAAGGAAAAAATAATTTGTGGCAGGTTTTACATGAGATTTTGGAGACAACACTGGGAGGTCCAAAGACCTTTTGCATCGATTCTGCCTAGAGTTTAAATCAAGTGAAAAAGGAAAAGTAGAGGCTCTGGGTAATGTTATAGCTGACTCAATTATAGTTGCTTTTTTGGGTTGCTCCCATAGAGATACAGCAGTTTGGGCAGTAAAAGTGAAGAAACTTATTAAATGAAGGAATCAAATAGTGCCTATTTCCTGAGTCACAAGTTGCTACAGTATACTTGGCAAAGTAAAAAAAAATACAATTACTTTTTAAATGAATTTGTTGGTAAGTTGTCTTCACAGGTTTGGGTGTTCTAGCCCATGTAGTTGTGAAAACTGGTGAGGAGCACATTATGTTCCATTTAAGGACTATAATGCTGCTCAAGCTTTAGTAATGAAACAGTTTCTCACTGATCTTGAACTGAAGCATGGAACAGAAAATATTGAACATGTAGGTTCATAGGTTCATAGGTTGAAATTTAAAGTCCCACTATAGTAGCCATTTTCAGACTTGCCACTAACAGTGGATGTACTTGAATTTACTTTCCCCCATGTGTTTATCTAGCTGGTACTTAAAGGATTCCATACTGGTAACTCCTATTACTTTCTCCGGTAATTTATTCCATGTTTTCACCACCCTTTGACTAAACCAGTTACCTCTTCTAGTGGTTTTATACTGATCACCCTTCAGCTGGCAGGTGTGCATTCTAGTGGCTTTTTCTACAGCTCCTTTTCTGAAAAGGCCTGATATTTCCCAAATTAACTCAGCATGAAATGCTTTGTATACATAACACAAGTCCCCTCTCATCCTACGGTATAACATTGAGTGTATGCCCAATTCCCTAAGTTTTTCCTCACATGCTCTTCCCTTAACACTTTTCACTAATCTGGTTAGTTTTCATTGTACTCTTTCTACAGCTAATGCACTGACTCTGCTTTGTGATGTGCAGGCTGGGGCTCCATACTCCAGCACTGGTTGGACCAGTGATCTATACAGGGGCAGCATCAGCTCCTCACTCCTACTCTTTATGTTTCTCAATATGTTTCCTATTATTCTGTTTGCCCTATTTACACATTCCATACTACGTGTTTCAAAACTTAGGGTATTTTTTATCCATACCTCCCAGATCTTTCTCCTTCTCAGCTCTCACTATGGATAAATTGTTGATCTTATATGAGGCCCTGGGATTATTTACTCCAAAGTGCATGACTTTACACTTTGGCCCATTAAACACCAGCGTGTGCCTGTATGCCTATTGTTCCACTTTGGCTATTTGTTGTTGTAACCTTATTATGGACTCTTGGTCATTTACTATCACCTCCACCTTAGTGTCATCAGCATATTTGCATAACTACACCCCTGCTGTTGCTTGTATTGAGGACACAAGGATTCCAAACAGTGTGAGACCCAATATTGAGCCCTGTGGGGCATCACTTGTCACCATCCCCCATTCTGACAAGTGTCCTTGTATGGCCACCTTCTGTTTCCTACCACACAGCCAAGCACCTATCCAGTTCAGTAATTTTGCTTCGAGGCCCATGTCATACAGGGTGTGTAAAAAGTTATTGTGGGATACGGAGTCAAAGGCTTTAGAATAATCTAAGTATATTACATCTGCAGGTAAGCATGCTTCAAGTGCTTGACACATGGGTTCAAAAAATGTTAACAGATTTGTTATGCATGCTCTTCCCTGTACAAATCCATACCGTGAGACATCCAAAACCCCCAGTCTTCTCAATTCTTATTCAATAAATTCCTTTACCAAATTCTCCAGAATTTTCCCTACCAATGAAGTTGTGCTTATGACGCAATCATTTTTCACATCTGACCTTACTCCCCCTTTATAGATTGGTGTAATGTAAGCCTCTTTCCATTCTTTTAACACCTCTCCTTTATTCAGGGACAAATTAAACAACAGTGTAAGAGGTTCAGCCAATTCCTCCACTGCCTCTTTGAGAAGAAAAGGGTGAATCCAATCTGGACCACATGATTTATATTTATTTAGATCTTTTAGCTTTCTACATACTTCTCCCTCTAAAAGTGTTCTTCTTTTATTACCAACTGTGTGTTTACTCTTTTCCATGCACCCTCCTGATCCTGTCTCTGGACAAGTTCTATGAAGTGTTTGTTAAAAACTTCTGCCTGTTCTTTTTCATCCTCTCTTGTTTTTTGTCCTGTTCTTTTAGATGCACAAATATGCGTTTGAGAATTTCTTAAACTCCCTACATGGTTGTAAAATTGTCTATAATTATCCTTTTTCAGTGTGGTTAGTCTTAGTTCTGATTTTATCTTTGCCTTTCTTATAGCCAATTTACTTTCCTTTACCTTTCTCTTGTAATTATAACAATTTACATGTGATTTGTTCTTTTTATATTTTTTGTATGCCCTTTCTTTCTTCCTTATTAGTGTTTGCATTTTCCTTGAAAACCACTTAGGGATCCTGCCTTTCCCATTATATTTTTGAATCATTGGCATGTATTTATCACAGTATTTAATTTTATCACATATTCTTTCCCATGTTTCCTCTAGTGATAGATCTCTTAATTCATGCCTCCAGTTCCACTGTCATAGGTACTGTCTTATTTCTTCATAATTTGCTTTTCTATAATATCTTATCAGTATCTTTCCCTTGATTACCCTTTTATTTTCTGATATTTCAAATGTAATCATATTGTGGTCGCTTGTCCCTAGTGGTTGTATTATGGCTACATTATCTAGTTTTTCCCCCATGTTACTTAACACCAGGTCTAACACCTTATCTCCTCTTGTATTTTCCTTAACAATCTGTTCTAGCTGATTCTGGCTGCAGTATTCCAAGAATCTATTCTCCCACAGACCTGTCCCACTTATTAAATTCCAATTTATTTTTGGGAAATTAAAATCTCCTAGAATAATATAATATCTTCTAACTACCTGTTTTTCTACATTTTCCATGAAGATTAAATTCTCTGCATCACTTAAATTTGGGGATCTATAACATAATCCCAGAATTTTGTCCTTGTTCTTTCCTCTAATTTTTATCCAGGTTTGCTCTGGCTTACTAATACCACCTCCATCTTCCCCAATTTCCTGTGCCCCTAGGTGTGTTGATACATAAAAGGCTGTTCCTCCCCTTTTTTATCTTGTCTTGAGTTCTGAAAAAAATCATATCCCTGTATTGTATCAACCCAGTCATCCTTTCTATGCCATGTTTCTGTAATACCACATACATCTATACTATCCTTAAGCAAAATGTATTCCAGTTCATCCATTTTATTTTTTTAAACTTCTTGCATTGAGCAGAAAGACCTTGATTTTATATATGTCTGAATTCAGATTCTTGCCATGTTTCATACACTTCTTAATTTTATTTTGAGGTTTTACCTCTCTCCCCCTAACTTTTAGTTTAAAATGCTTTCAAATGTTTCTTTAAAAATAAGTCCCAGCTTCCTACTGCCTTTTTTATACAAATGTAATCAATTACTACAACACAAGCTCATGTTTTCTCTAAAAAGCTCCCAGGTTCTTACACACTGTACACCTTTGGCTGAACAATCAGTAGTGGATGCTAAAGCCACACAGTTTCTATTAATGACTTCAGTAACCTTAGTGTAGTGAGGACTCCAGCCTAGATTTCAGAATATAAAATAAAATTGGAAAAAGTTTAAATGTAATTGTGTTTATTCTTTTTGGCATGTTCTGCATACTATGAGTAGTATGAAGCAAGCGAGTGGATACAGACTCTAAAATTACTGAAAGATTACAACTGTTCTCAACTATATCTTCTGGAGTTTGAATTTGACCCTACAGTGGTGAAAAGGATGAAACATGTTGCTTGTGTCTCTCATTCATAATCTAATCTAATCTAATTTAATCTAATTCATTATATCTATCTATCTATCTATCTATCTATATATCTATCTATCTATCTATCTATCTAGCTATCTATGTATCTATCTATATTTTATTTTTAGTTTTACCTAAAATCAGAAACAACAGAATGATAGCAGGCTAAACTATTGAACTTTACTTGTTCTTGGACTATGTTGAAGGGGGGAACATTAGGAGAGATGTGTGGAAATAATTATTCACTCCCCCATCTCAGGGGGAAGAATGGACAAGGAAATGATAGAAGGCATCCTTAGGATGGCAGAAAAAGGGGAGATATTGTTGATGGGGGACCTGAATATACCAGATGTTATATGGAGTGCCTTTGCTGAGCCACATCCAAGAGCAGGGTCTTTCAAGTTGCCATACAGGAAGCATGCCTCAGACAGCTAGTGTAGGCACCCACTCAAGAGGGAGCAATCTTAGACCTGGTACTCTCAAATGGGGATGGAGAGAGGACCTCAGATTTAGAAGTGGGTAGCCATCTGGGAACAAGTGACAACCAAACAGTGTGGTTCACGATAAACACAGCCGTAAAGTCAAGCCACAAAAAGTGAGGGTACTGGACTTTAGGACTGCTGACTTTTGCAAAATGGGAGAGAGCCCCAGAAAAGCACTGCCAAACAGGCAGGAAGGAGGGGTGGAGGAACAATGGGGAAACATCAACACTGCCACCACAGAGGCATTTGTGTGAAGTAAATAAACAGATCAAAATGAAGGAAAACACCACCAAGGGAGAGATTCTGAGGCTTAGTAAAGGAGAGGGTGGGTGGGCAGAGAGTGACAGTGAAAAAGCAGGGATACTGAATGAATACTTCTGCTCAGCATTCACAAAAGAAGATGAGGGGGAGGTACCTAATCTAATCAACAGAAGCACTCTGGATAGGGCGGTCAATACCAGTCCATTCACAGAAGAAAGGGTTCTGAAAGAACTCCTAAAACTGAAGGTGGACAAAGCAATGGAGCCTGACAGGATTCACCCCAGAATCCTAAAAATCCTAAAAAAAATAATTGGAGAACTAGTGACACCACTGACTACCCTTTTTTAGCAAATCATAGGAGGATGGTGTGGTACCTGAGGACTGGATGAGGGTGGATGTGATTCTCCTTCACAAAAATGGGAACAAAGCAGAGGCATGAAACTATAGACCTGATAGTTTGACTTCACTTCTGAAAGAAAGAATTGTTGAGTACCTAAAAGCCACTGGGCATAGGACACAAGGCAGCATGGATTCACAGTGGGAAGATTATGACAGAAGAATCTAATAGATTTCTTTGACTAGGTGACCAAAGTAATAGACCAGGGAGGGGCTGTGAACATGGCCTACCTAGACTTTAGCAAGGCATTTGACAAAGTCACACACAAAAGATTAACAAACAAATTAGCCAGCATGGGTGTGGGTCCCAGGGTCGTAGCATGGGTAAAGAATTGGCTGGACAACAGGACACAGAGAGTAATAGTAAATGGAGTTCACTCCAAAGAAAGGGTGGTTTACTAGTGGGGTACCGCTGGATTCAGCACTGGGACCAGTCCTTTTTAATGTCTTTATAAATTACATTTTGGAAGGACTGGAAGGAAAAGTATGCCTCTTTGCAGATGACACAAAGATCTGCAACAGGGTTGACACAAAAGGGTGGGGTGGAAAGGATGAGAAGGGACTTGGCAAGGTTGGAGAAATGGTCAAAAGTATGGCAGCTTAGATTCAATGTAAAGAAGTGTGATGTAATGCACCTGGGAAACAAAAACCCAGGGGAAGAGTACACACGGGAGGGGGTACTAACAACAAAAAAAATGGAAAGAGACCTGGGAGTAGTCATATCAGATAACCTAAAGGTATGCAATCAATGTGAGAAGGCAGTAATGAAGACTGAAGGGATACTGGGATGTACAGGGAGAGGTGTCACCAGTAGAAAACAGGAAGCTGTTATCCCTCTATACAGACAGTTGGTGACACCCCATCTGGAGCACTGTGTGCAGTTCTGGAGACCCCATCTCAGCAAGGACATAGACCGGATGGAGGCAGTCCAGTGGAGGGCAACTAAAATGGTGCAAGGTCTGCATCTGAAGCCATACGAAGAAAGACTAAAGTATCTTAATATGTATACCCTCGAGGAAAGGAGGGGAGTATGGTAGAAACTTTCAAGTACCTCAAGGGAATCAACAAAGTCCAAGAGTGTAGCATCTTTCAGAAAAAGAGATGTGCAAGAACAAGGAGGCACAATTTGAAGATGGGCGGGTAGCTCAGGAGCAACATGAGGAAGTATTTTTTCACTGAGTCGGTGGTGGACGTATGGAATAGCCTTCCTGAGGTGGTTATGGGGTCAAAAGCAGAGGGGGAATTACAGAATGCATGGGACAGACATAAGGCAATTCTGGTGGGCGGTAGGAAGAAGTAGGCTGTTGGTGAACTAGGATCTGCAGTTTATCCAATAGGTAGGGAAATGAGCAGACTGGGTTGGCCAAATGGTCCTTATCTGCTGTCAAAGTCTACATTTCTATGTTACTATGGAAAGAGTGCTGGATGACTGGAATAGCCTACCTGAGGAGGTAGTAGGGGCAATGACTGTAAGGAGCTTCAAGCATGCATGGGATAGGCACAGGGGCATATTAGGCAGAGGAAGGAGGGGAGGAAGTGACACCTATGACCAACTAAGGTCAGTAGTGAAGGAGCATGTTAGGTAAAGGAACAGAGAGGAAGTGACACTTATGACCAAGTACTGTAGGGTCAGTGGTGAAGGAACAGGCAGGGACAAGGGGCAGACTGAATGGACCGAAAGGTCCTTTTCTGTCAACAAAATCTATGTTTCTATGTGTATCATCGAAGTTACTAATGAAAGTGTCAAATGTCATCCCCCCCTTAAAATGTGGGTTTGATAGGAATAATTAAGGAAATAAGTTGCATTAATACAAGTAAACAGAATACTTTTATGCAAAGTTCAATGTCTCTTATTCTCCCTTGATAGATAGTGGCTATTATCAAAAGATTCTCTACTTCATGTGTTACATATTCTAGTATTTATTTATTTACATATTTATTTATTTATTTCTGCAGTGTCTAACTGAATTAAAATTGCAGTTCAAACACTGAGACTACATGACCTGCTGATGCTCAAGAGCATCATGTAATGTTAATGGAATGAATGACATCTATTGTAGTCATACACTTAGTAAGCAGTAATCCATGACTGGGTATGCAGTTATTGGGGAGTAATCAACCCCCCAGGTGTGGTGTGAGGTACAAGGCCACAGGCCAAGTGTCCTCACAGCACCCAGGGTGTTGACTAATCCCCAATAACCCCATACCCTGGAATGGGTTATTGCACTTATAACATAGGTTATGTGTAAATAAAAAAATATCAAGAAATGTGTTTTTGTGCTGTTTAAACAGCAAGAAAGGTGTTGTATCCTGCAACCTTGCAAAATACTCCCTCGGAAATAATGCATCCTGCATTGCTGTTATGTACACAGAAGTGTCACAGATACTCTATTGACAGGATTTGTGACATTTCTGGTGCTAAATTCTGGCAGGTACTCTGCATACCACCTCTGCTGACTGCCTCCCCCAAAAAAAACACAATTACCCTAACATCCACATTGTGCATGTTAATCTCTGACATAACAGACTGGATGATTTGTGACATGTGTTGTGCATTATATTATGTGGTACACCCCTTACTCTGCTGTTCCCCCATACAGACACACAAAAACAGATTCAACACTTTCACCAGTCTAAGCATCTTGGGGAGCACTGTGAAGTTAAACAGAAATCATATGCTACCAGTACATACTGCATTGGGGGGAACTCACTTGTTGTCTCCAGCTCAATCTCTGTCAATGACTGTTACTACTCTGTCTTTGCCACTCACTCTGGTCACTGTCTCACCCATTTGCCCATTGAGACAAGCTACATGGCACTATTGCCTGCCAACCACATTCAGACAAAAGTAGGAGCACACTCAGAGGACATGTAGCAACCTGCTCTCTGTCCCGCTGTCTCTCATGGCATCCCCATTCCATAACACAGACTGGAAAGATAAAGAGAGCAAGAGAGAGAGAGAGAGAGAGAGAGAGAGAGAGAGAGAACACTGCTTCTGTTAGCATCTACCTGTCAGTCTCTTTCTGTCTGTCTCTCTCTCGAACTTGCTATCACTGGTGCACTGTTTAGGCAGCCAAGGCAGGATGTGCATGGTGCAGCACTTCTGCTGCAGATATGTAGCAGTAGAAGCGGCACTCAGTATTTTTGTGTCTCTCACTCTATGGAGAATGGGGGGGCAAACTTTGCCTCTGGGACAATGACTTGAACTGCTGACTGGCACCCAATGATATCCGCTCTGACCCAGGGGTCACGGAGACATGCTGGGCTTCAGCATTACATGCCTGCCTTGAAATTAATGTCCCTGTTAAGGTGCGGGTCTGGGAATCACCGGTCATCATGGTTGTGGTGACTAAATTGTATGGCTGCCCTATACTGCTACCAACTGTATCTCACTCAGCCACATATTCTTGGAACAATCATGAGCTACCCGGGTAGGGGGGGATTGACACAGTGAACAGACACACATACAGCAACACCAAGCTTACCTTATGCTCCCTTACTCTGGCTGATCATCACTGTCTGCCAATACATCTGGGGTGGGGGACATGGAGGGCCAGGGGGTTGTCACTGGGATGTTGGGCATATGTGCAAGTCACTGCATCTGTGTCACATGCTGACTTGTCACTCTCTTGAGAGGGTGCCGCAGCTGCCTGGCCACAAAGGTTGACAGAAATACCTCTCCCATACAGGTACTACCTCTGCTATAATGAGACTGAACCATCCTAGGTGATTGCCTTTGCTCCTTAGCACATAGGTTGCAACACTCGCTGGGTAAAGGGGGACAGTCTCCACATGGAAATATAAGCTGTCTTACATGGGCAAGAGAGAAAGAGAGAGAAAGGGAAAGGGACACACATTTTCTCATTCAGGCTGGTCATATCACTCTGAATATGCCACACTCATGATCCCTCATGCACTCAGGATTTTGCATGGTGCCTGCTACACTTTTCTCTGCTCTTCAGAGAAGGATCCCAGGCACCTCATCTTCAGAGGCATTCTGTGTGAAATTGAGCCTTATTATTTATTACTGTCTTGTAGCTGCTGAGGTGTGGGTTGGGAGGTTTCTGTGACAGGAATATGGAGTGAGGTAGAGAGGCCTTCTCGACATTGCTGCTCCCAGACTGATTTGGCATTTTCCCTGTATTGTGGCTCCAGGCTATTTAAGCTGCTGGGACGTGGGCATGGAGTCGCACTGTGCTTGAAAAATGATGAGGCACTGCTTCTGCATTGTTTGCATCTGAGCAGGTACATGGAATGAAGTATAATGGCAGTCCAGCTAGAGAAAAATTGTTTTACAGGATTAAAAGCCTGATCAGGGAATGGAATTCTATTGTGGGTTGGGGACGCCAATAACAACTGTTTTCCTTTAAAACCAATTGTAATGTCAGTAGTATTACTGCAGTAATGTGTTCACTGTTCATTTCCCAGAGAAGCTGTAGAAGTATAAACCTTTTTATTTAACAAGGCATTTATGACTGACCAGGAATTCCATAAGCTTGAAAAATTATTATTTTTTTCTCTAAATCCAAGAAGTATTGGGCTTTGGTTTGCCATACAAATTTCTTATACTGGTTTCTAAGCATTTTATATTCTAACAACCATTTTTAAGTTCTATTGATCTTATAAACAATTACATTTTTTTTGGTGCAGTATTAGCCACAGCTAAGCAATTTAAAACACAAATTGTAATGAGAAAGAAATATTTTGACTGAGACAGTATTTTGAGGGCCTGGGTTTAATTTCCAGTAGGTCACATTAATCTTATATACATTCCAAGCCATATTAATTTGAAAAGTCTGGGTGTCACCCATTTTTTATTATTTCCATGCAGTCTAATATTACAGCAGGGAGCACATTTGTTGCACATGTTAACAAATTCAGCAATAAAAAAGTAATGTTACAGCTACATCTGGTAGACTGTCAGTAAATAACCAATCAGAGCAAGTTCCTTCTTCAAAGAACATATGACCAAATTTCCAATATTTCTACACTACGTTATTACAGTATGGGGGTAGATGTTATTTTCAAGCACTCCAATTGCAGCAGACAGCAGAATGGTCACTTATTTGGTCGGATAACATGCCAGACCTTGCAACTCTTTCTGGTCTGGGCACTATGGCCATATCTGTTACAGACTTATGTGAAAGAAACACCCAGTGCACAGGTACTGATGGGGATGTGGTTTCCAACTGTACTCAGCAAAAAATAAAAACTGCATCAACAAAAGAAGCTTACTGAGACAATAAATATAGTGTAGCAGTAATGTCTTTACTCTGACTGAAAGTATACAATACAAAGAAAGAGTGGAACTAACACCCTAGTGATTCATACCCTATGGTTCTTCCTCAGGGGGTGGAGTCTCACCAAACTGTCACTCAATGTACAGTATGTGGCTTACTTAAAGATGTGATACCTCTAAATGAAACTGCCCCGAAACAGTGACTCGCTCTCTTCTTCTGCCCTCCACTAACAAAACTGCCAAGAACTCACGTCAGCCCCCAAACCACTTCATGTATTATTTATTTACACAGCTCAGCAACCCTGCTATCTCTGTGCTGTTTCCATTTTAAAATACACACATCACAGCTGACACTTGTGACTTGCCAACTCTGAGAACATTGCAGAATATGTCAATTATCTGTCCCGTTCTTGCTCACTCTGTGGCCACATCTGTGCTCAGACAGGATGACAGCCTTTCTCTCTCTATGGTGCACGATACTGTGTTTACAATGTGAAATGGTATTTAGAACTCCAGCCAGATGCTGTAGATATATATATATATATAGTTAACTGTAGTGCTAAGAACCCATGATTACATGTAGCCTCATGGAGCATGTGGGACAGACTTGACGGAGCGCTACTGTAAGCCACCTATGCTGGAAATGCACACAGCATCTGGCTGGAGTGCTACAGTATGACGCTGCACTGTTGTGACTCACTCTCTGTCTCTGCACTGCACACACCTTGCTTCCCACTGCTTATCTTGGGGATGGTGGGGAGGGAGGGTACCGTGACACTTTCCATTTAGAGCAGCTGGGTCGCCAGAGAAATACAAACACAGAGAAATGTCCCAGACCCATTTCACAAACCAAAGCAGGCAGAACAGGCTGGTGAGCAGGAACCCCAGTGCAGCAGGCACATCCATGCCAACAGCAATAGCACTGCCTATCCAAGGGGTGACAGATTGATGGGTGAGCCCGGTCCAAAATGTACAGCAGCAATTCAGCCTGTTGTGTCCACTGTCTTTCCGGAAAGCTCCCGAGCTATAGCTACTGTCCAGGAGGGCAATAGATCAGCAGCAACTGGCTGGTCCCTCAATTGAAGGCTGCTGTACATCCACTGCAAGTGTACTACAACAAGTCTGATCCAGTGGTGCTCTCCGGCCGATCCAGCTCTGACCATAGGATACTGCCTGCATGTGATCTGCCAACTATGGGGGTGTGTCTGTTGCTTTTGATAAATATTAACCAACAGCAAGGAAAAAAACCTTTTTACCAGTGCTGCAGTAGCACGATATGCATAACTATGAGGCTGCCTGTGTTGCACTACCATACTGTCACTTCACTGAGTAAACACACATAACATGTTGTTAAAGACAAGTGATGGTCTCCAGAGATCAGCAGGATGGGTGGGTGGGGATCAATACAGTTCAAAAAGTGCCATGGAGAAGAAAGACACAGCAAGGTTATGGTGGAGTGCTTCAGCTGGCAGAGGTATCGTGCTCAAACTCCACTTTTGTTGTTTGGTCAGTTCCAGATCCAGTAAGTGCTTTTCTGGAGCAAGATGTCTGCAGGCTCCACCTCTGTAGACTTAAAAAGGCTCTAATGAATGCAAAGCATGCAAAAAAGATTGTGCTGGTGGTAGAGAGTCCAGAGGACCAGTGATCACTCTCATACCATATAAGATATTAATGCCAGAAGAAGTCCTACTTACTGTAAAGAGGTACTTACTGTTCAAAAGACCAAATAACAGGCATATTTCATTCCCATTACCAAGTACAAATGTATGTGCCCAATAAACCTTGTTTGAAGTACAAGTACCTCCAAACACATTAAGTGTCACCAGCTTCTCTTCATAGCATTTGTTTTCCATACCTTGTATCATTTTTTTGGCCCAGTGTTCCACAATCTGTACTGCCTCAATGCCCTTTTGGTATTGATTAGCCCAGAACTGCATACAGTACCCCAAGTGGAGCTTGACCAAGGCTGCCAAAGAACCTAGAGAATTAAGGTGTGGTGAAGAACATAATAAGATTGGAAGGTGGTTGGTGAGGGGAGGAAATGGCTGAGGGTAGTGGTAAACAGAATCAAATCTGCTCTTGTGTGATTGATTAACATATTGAAAAGGAATGGACACAGAACTTTACTTAACCCTGTAATACCACTCTCTCTCTCATCGATCTGACTCCATGTACCACTACCCTCACACCTTGATCCTTTATTTTGACAGGATAAAAATTTTAGGAGCAACAGGCTGAATTTTCAGAGTTGTCCTGTTCAAAAAATTAAGTTTCCACATGTAAGATTTATTTATTTATTTGTTTGCTTGATTAATTAATTATTTATTTGAAAATTGGTCACTGGGAGACGCACATGGAGCCAAAGCTTAATTCCAGGTTAAATGCGGAGAAAGGGGATGTGGGGTAAAAAAAAAAAAAAGAAAAATTACACAGTCACATTTCACTGTTACAGTAAAGTGCAATCAGAATAACATAATAAATACAAACTTAATTTTAGACAATGCAAAGAGCAAAGACAAAGAATAAATGACAAGCCAGATACCACAGCACTGGGTAAGATGGCAAATTGCAGAGGAACATCAGGGAGAAGAAATACAGGAGCTGGAAGGGGTGGAAGGTATTTCAGCTGATGCCTGAGGCAGCCAGGGGAGGCAGTGAGGTGCATGATGGTTAGAGATGCAGTGAATTTAAATTTCACTGGTGGGCACTTCACGTTGTCACTCCACTGTGCGAAGTGGCCAATGCAAAAGGCTCACTTCACCTTGTAATTATTACTTTGCATTGTCATTCCACCTTAACGTGAAGTAAATCTAAGTGACAACAATATTGGCAGCCCTTCACACACACAGTTACCAAAATTAATGTGCATCCCCAAAATACTTATGTCTTGTGTCCAGAAAACTCCCCAGTGCTGATGAAGTGAAATGAGAGGACAAGAAATGTGAAGTCTTCCAGAATTAATGACGCACTCTGGGAGGAGAAGAGGCACTGTGGGTAAATTTGGAGGCAGGCAATGGCACCACAATCTGCACAGGGGTTGTATACAGACCCCCTTTTCAGGGGAAGGAAATGGACAAGGACATGATAGAACGTATACTTAGAATGGCAGAAAAAGGGGAGATACTGCTGATGTGTGATCTGAATATGCCAGATGTTAACTGGCGTACAGTTGCAGCAGCCACTTTGAAGAGTGGGGTTATTCTAGATGCCCTACAGGGGGCATGCCTTAGACAACTAGTATTGGAGCCCACTCAAGAGGGAACAATCTTAGACCTGGTTCTCTCAAATGGAAATGAAGAGAGGATCACTGATGTAGAAGTGGGTAGCCATCTGGGAACTAGCGACCATCGAACAGTATTTTTCACAATAAACACAGCAATAGAGTCAAGCCATACAAAGGCAAAAGTACGGGACTTTAGGAGGGCTGACTTTGCCAAAATGGGTGAGTACCTAAGGAATGCACTAGCAAATGGGTAGGAAGGAGGGGTGGAAGAACAATGGGAAATAATAAAAACTGCCATCACAGAGGTAACAAGCCTTTGTGTGAAGCAAATAAACAAAATGAAACAATGTAAGAAAACACTATGGTTCTCAAAGGAAGTGGCAGTGAAGGTTCAAGAGTAAAAGAAAGCATTCAGGAAGTACAATGAATCACAGAAGGAGCAGGACAGAGAACTATATCAGTTATAGCAAAAGGAAGCTGGGAAGGCAGTCAGAACAGCAAAGGCCCAAACCGAGGAAAAGATAGCCAACTCAGTTAAGAAGGGGGACAAAACCTTTTATAGATACATCAGGGAGTGAAGGAAGACCAAGGGAGGGATAGTGAGGCTTAATAAAGGAGAGGGAGGGTGGGCACAGGGTGACTGTGAAAAGGCAGAGATACTAAACAAATATTTTTGCTCAGTATTTACAAATAAAGAGGGGGAGGTACCCAAAACAAACAGTAGAAACACTCTGGATACAGAAGTTGATACCAGCTCATTTACAGAAGAAAGGGTTCAGAAAGAACTCTTAAAACTGAAGGTGGACAAAGCAATGGGGCCTGATGGGATTCATCCCAGAATTCTAAAAGAACTAAGGATAGAACTAGTGACACCACTGACTGCCCTCTTTAACAAATCATGGGAGGATGGGGTGGTACCCAAGCACTGGCGGAGGGCAGATGTGATTCCTCTTCACAAAAGTGGGAGCAAGGCAGAAGCAGGAAATTACAGACCTTTTAGTTTAACCTCAGTGATAGGGAAATGACAGAATCACTTCTGAAGGAAAGAATTGTCAAGTATCTAGATGCCAGAGGGGCACAGGACCCAAGGCAGCATGGATTCACAGTGGGACGGTCATGCCAGACGAATCAGATAGATTTCTTTGACTGGATGACCAAATTAGTAGATCAGGTAGGGGCTATGGACATGGCCTACCTAGACTTTAGCAAGGCATTTGACACAGTCCCACACAAAAGATTAATATACAAGTTAGCCAGCCTGGGAGTGGATCCCAAGATGACAGCCTGGGTAAAGAATTGGCTGGAGAATAGAGCACAGAGAGTAACAGTAAATGGAGTCCACTCTGAAGAAAGGGGGGTTACTAGTGGGGTACCACAGGGTTCAGTATTAGGACCGGTCCTCTTCAATGTCTTTATAAGCGACATTGCAGAGGGACTGGAAGGAAAAGCATGTCTCTTTGCAGATGACACAAAGATCTGCAACAGAGTGGATGCACAAGGTGGGGTGGAAAGGATGAGAAGGGTGTTGGCAAGGTTAGAGGAATGGTCAAATGTATGGCAGCTTAGATTCAATGCTAAGAAGTGCAAGGTAATGCACCTGGGAAACAAAAACCCAGGGGAAGAGTACACAATGGGGGGGTGAGATACTAACAACAACAAAAATGGAAAGGGTCCTGGGGGTAGTCATATCAGATGACCTAAAGGTGGGCAAGCAATGTGAGAGGGCAGCAAGGATGGCTGGGGGGATACTGGGATCCATAGGGAGAGGCATCACCAGTAGAAAAGAAGAAGTTATTATCCCTCTGTACAGACAGCTGGTCAGACCCCATCTGGAGTACTGCATGCAGTTCTGGAAACCAAATCTCCGCAAAGACATAGACAGGATGGAAGCTGTCCAGAGGAGGGCAACTAAAATGGTGCAGGGTATGCACCGGAAGACATATGAATAGAGATTTAAGGAGCTTAATAAGTATAGCCTCGAGGAAAGGAGGGAGAGGGGGACATGATAGAAACTTTCAAGTACCTCAAGGGAATCGACAAAGTCCAAGAGGGTAGCATCTTCCAAAAAAGAGGTGTGCAAGAACAAGGGGCACAATTTGAAGATAGAGGGGGCGGCTCAGAGGTAATTTAAGGAAGAATTCTTTCACAGAGAGGGTTGTGGATCCATGGAATGGCCTTCCGGAGGAGGTTGTGGAGTCAAAAACAGTGGTGGAATTCAAGCATGCATGGAACAGTCATAAGGCAATTCTAGGGGGTGGGGATAGGAAGAAGTAGGCTGCTGGTTAACTAGGATCTGCAGCTTATCCATTAGGTAGGGAAATGGGCAGACTGGGTGGGCCAAGCGGTCCTTATCTGCCGTCAAATTCTATGTTTCTATGTTTCACTCAGACTTTATGCGTGCAGTAATCACACACAGTCACCAGAATTAATGTGCATCCCCAAAATGCTACTGTCTTGTGTCCAGAAAATTCCCCAGTGCTGACAAAATGAAATGAGCATGTAACAAGAAATGCAAAGTCTTCCAGAATTAACGGCACACTCATTCATGTGCGCAGTGGTCACACACAGTCACCAGAATTAATTTGCGTCCCCAAAATGCTACTGTCTTTTGTCCAGAAAATTCCCCGGTGCTGACTAAGTGAAATGAGAAGGTAACAAAAAATGCAAAATCTCCCAGAATTAATGGTACACTCCATCATGCATGCAGTGGTCACACACAGTCATCAGAATTAATGTGCATCCCCAAAATGCTACTGTCCTATGTCCAGAAAATTCCCCAGTTCTGACTAAGTGAAATGAGAGCATAGCAAGAAATGTAAAGTCTCCCAGAATTAATGGTGTACTGTAAACACACAGACAGATTAAGATTGCACTGCGCACTCAAGAGATGCAGACAAAAAGGTACAACAACACCTAACCAGTGCTCACAAGTCACAAATCCAAATCTGGAAAAGAATACCTTTTGCCGTTTTGGGGGTAGTGCATGGCAATACCAGTCCACTAGCAGTAAAGATACCACAAAGCAGTATAAAAAATTCATGCAGGTGTAGTGGATAGCAGGTTCACACTGCTGCAGTTACTCTGTGGCACAATAAAAGGTCTGATTTAATGGCATGCATCGCACACACACTCACACATACTACAAGTAATGCATAGCAAATTGAAAACCTTTAGTAAGATAACCAAATGTTTTAAACAAACTGAAATTGTACATTGATGCATCACAACAATCAGCAAAAGAATGTCAAGAATTACTGAAAATATTACTGTGTGTATATTAACAGAGTTATAGAAGAAACATATAAGCAAAACAGAAAGACTGCCTTTTTCTCCCAGTTAGTCTACTTACACCAGAGATACACCCCTCCCCCAAAGCACACTTCACAGTACACAGACTGACTGTTCTAAATTAACATTCAAAATCCACACACAAACAATAAACACTCAATGATATGAGCACAGGAGGGTTTCCTACAATCGATGTACTAGAGTGTGAGAAAAACAAATAGCTCACAAAGGCTTTTTTAACAGCTTTTAGAGGATTTGAATCACAGAGCTCTGAGAGTAAACTGTCTCCATCTTCCACTACACACACACAACACATAACTGAGGCTGTGCAGAATAATCTAGAGCCCATGTGACCTGCAGTCCCATGAAGCACTGCAAAATTTGCCTTTGGAGCTCAAAAACAAGGCAAAGTGATGCGAAGTACATTGATTTCAATGTACTTCACCTTAAAATTGGTGAAGAAGTGGTTTGGGGAAGGCAGAATAGCACAAATTCATTGTTTTCAATGGACTTTGCATTCCCCATAATGACGCGAAGTACTCTGCTTTGCATCGTGGAGTACTTTGCGGATTCCGCTTTATTCCGTGAATTACTTCGTAGAGTGAATTTCAGCCACTTCACCCACCACTAATGATGGTGGAGAGCAGGTTCCAAACTGTGGAAAGATGATAGGTGAAGGCATATTGCCCAGCAGAGGAGTGGGGACAAGAAATGGAGAAGTTAACATCTCTCATTTAGTAGTTATGCAAAGGGGACAACATGGCTATATCTTTATATCCATGGAAAATTCCCTTTAGCATTTTATATGATGTTATTGCTCCTAACTTTTCTCTCCTTATCTGTAGAGGCTTCCATTTGAACTCTGTCAGCATCTTATAATCACAGGTGTCGTAAAAACACCTTAATTCAAATCTAGTAACTTATTATAAGTAACATCCAATTTTCTAAGCTATATTTATTGGCATATTGATATATTACATTCCCATATTCTGAGAAGGGTGAACAAATTTGTGTGGTTAAAGTAGTCCTGGCCTGTTTTGGAACTGAAGGCATTTCTGTGCAATGCTCCTAATCAACTATTAACTTTTCTAACAGTAGTTTTGATACAAGAATACCTCAGGGCACTTATAAGTTTTTGTATTTTTAATTTCTACATCATCCAGTGTTCTTATGTTTAATTTTTGTTGTTTATTACTTTTAATTGTATTCTTATTAAAAAAAAATAGATTGGGATTTCTTCCCACTTTGAACCATTTTAGTGCACTGTAGTGTCTGTAAGATATTGAAGTCAGACTACGTTTTCTTTCATTTGAACATAATTAGCCTTTGCTATTAATACTGTATCATCAGCATACAGTTTTGTTATTGAGTGGGGTATCTGTTCAGGGAGGTCATTGACATAAATTAAAAACAAAAGAGAGCCCAAAATTGAGCCCTGAGGCACCCCTTATGACAGATTTCCCACATAAGACACGGTCTTATTAATGTACACATATTGTTCATGGTTTGTCAAATAAGATAGGAACCATTCATTTATTTTATCATTTACCCCCACATTTTTCAGTTTATTTTGTATAATTTTATTATCAACCAAATCAAAAGCTTTTGAGAGGTACACATACATCACTCCAACAGACTTCCCAGTACCTAATGCTCCAGCAATTTCACCTACAATGTCTATGACAGCGTGGACATGGATCTTCTCACTCTAAAACCAGACTATTGGGTGTTAACAGACCATGGGGCCCGATTCTACTTTAGAAAGGGTTACGCCTGTCATAAACTGACTTGCACCCCCAAAAATGGTGCAAGTAGCAGTTTATGCTAGGAGTTGTGACATTCAGTAATCTGCAAAGAAGCCTGTGAAATGTCACAGGCTGCTTGTGCCAAAGTGGACTTGTCTCAGAACAGGACAATCAGGAGCTTAAAGGGCACACAGGCAGAAAGTAAGGAGAGAGAGAAAAAAAAACAGAGGAAAGAGTAAGGATTGTAAACAGTTAAGGGGCCAGAAATAAGACATGATTGGAGTGGTGCAGTGCAGTGGCTGTGGAGCAGCAGTCTTCCGGGAGATGTTCTGGAGGATGCGGTGTTGTCCCATCTGCAGGCACCTCTCTGGGCTGAGGGAGGAGGTTGCTCATCTCCAGGCTGAGTTGGCCAGGATTTGAGGGACCTCCTCTTCCATCCAGGGACCACCAGTGCCACTGCCGTTGTCTCAGAGGTTGCCAAGAAAGAGGAGCGGTTGGATCACAGTGGGCTCAGGGAGGGTGAGGGTGGTGGAACAGAGGTGCATCCCTCCAGTTGTACCTCTCCACAATTCCTATTCCATTCTGGCAAAGTGTGGTTCCTCTATGGAGGCACCCACAGTGGAGACCAAGGAGGATGCTGGGAACCTCCACAAAGGAGACCCACAGGAGGGTGGCAGGGGACCCTGCAGGGGAAGAAAACAACTCCTGGTGGGGGACTCCATTGTTAGGAAGGTAGAACTGGGGGGGAGGAAGGGGAGAGGGAGGTAAGGTGCCTGCCTGGAGCCATGGGTTGGAGAGACAGGGAGTGAATCCTCAGGATTGCCAGAGCAGCTGCACAGGGGAGGGAGCTGGATGTCATTGTCCACCTAGGGACAAATGACCTGGCTAAGAAAGGGATTAGAGAAGTGCAGGAAGAGTTTGTGGAATTGGGGAGGGGCCTTAGTCAAGTAGCATGCACGGTAACCTTCTCGGAGGTGCTACCCATCTATGGCATAGGAGAGGCTAGGGTGTTCCACCATGGGATTCAATCAGTGGTTGAAAAACTGGTGTGGAGCTCAGTGATTTGGCTTCATTGGGGACTGGGGGTCCACCTGGAGTGATGCAAGCCTATACTGGCATGATGGGCTGCATCTGTCCGGGAGGGGAACCAGGATCCTAGGTGATAGGTTTAAATGCTTCATTGGCAAGCTTTTAAACTAGCCAAGGGGGGAGGCACTGGAAAGGAGCAGGAAAATCCTAGCCCCCCCCAAATAATCAGTAGTAAGTGCAGCAAACACCAACATAGAGGTATCGATAGAGAGAAGGGCAGGGGTAAATGGAGAAAGTGACAAAGGCAAGAAGGACAGGGATGGGGCAAAAGGGAGTAAGGCCATCAGGAAATGGAGGGTAATGAGTACCAATGCCTGTAGTCTGGGCAACGAGCTCCCTGAGCTGATGGCCTTAATGGAAGAGGGATGCCTGGATATCGTAGCAGTCACAGAAACATGGTACACAGAGAACCATGTCTGGGATGTTAACATACCAGGGTACATAACCTACAGGAGAGACAGGCAGGGGAGAAGAGGGGAGGAATAGCTCTCTATGTAAAGGAAGGATAAAAGCAACTGAACAAAAGAGTAAACAGGGAGGAGAGGAGGCACTGTGAGTCACACCTGGAGACTGGAAGGGCACCACAATCCGCACAGGATTGTGTACAGACCCCATGTCAGGGGAAGAAATGGACAAGGATATGATAGAAGGCATTCTTAGAATGGCAGAGAAAGGGAGATACTGTTGATGGGAGACCTGAATATGCCAGATGTTAACTGGAGCACATTTGCTGCAGCCACATCCAAGAGCAGGGCCATTCTTGATGCCCTACAGGTGGCAGGCATTAGATAGCTAGTTTCGGAACCCACTCGTGAGGGAGCAATCTTAGACCTCATACTCTCAAACGGGGGCAGTGAGAGGATCTCAGATCTAGAAGTGGGTTGCCATCTGGGGACAAGTGACCATCAAACAGTGTGGTTCACGTTAAACTCAGCTACAGAGTCAAGCCATACAAAAGTGAGGTACTGGACTTTAGGAGGGCTGACTTTGGCAAGATGGGAGAGTGCCTCAGAAAGCACTAGCAAACAGGCTAGAAGGAGGTATGGAGCAACAATGGGAATTATCAAACTGCCACATCGCAGAGGCAAAAAACCTTTGTGTGAAGCAAATAAACAAATCAAAACGAAAGAAAAGCCACTATGGTTCTCAAAAGAGGTGGCTGTGAAAGTCAGGAAGAAAAGATAGCATTCGGAAGTATAAGGAACACAGAAGGAGCAGGACAGAGAGCTGTACCAGTTAAGGCAGAAGGAAGCAGAGAGGGAAGTCAGAATAGCAAATGCCCAAACTGAGGAAAAGATAGCCAACTCAGTTAAGAAGGGGGATAAAACCTTTTATAGGTACATCAGCGAGCGTAGAAAGACAAAGGGAGGGATAGTGAGGCTGAATAGAATGAACAGTGGGTGGGCAGAGGGGGACAGTGAAAAAGCAGGAATACTAAACAAATATTTCTGCTCAGTATTCACAAAAGAGGAGGGGGAAGTGCCTAATCCAATTAACAGAAGCACTCTTGATAGGGGGGTCGATCCCAGTCCTTTCACAGAAGAAAGGGTTCTGCAAGAACTCCTAAAACTGAAGGTGGACAAAGCAATGGGTCCTGATGGAATTCACCCAGAATTCTAAAAGAATTAAGGGAGGAACTAGTGAAACCACTGGCTACTCTTTTAATAAGTCATGGGAGGATGGTGGTGCCCGAGGACTGAGGAAGGCGGATGATTCCCCTTCACAAAGTGGGACCAAGACAGAGGTAGAAACTACAGACCTATCAGTCTGACTCTGTGGTAGGAAAGTGATGGAGTCACTTCTGAAGGAAAGAATAGTTGAGTACCTAGAGGCCAGTGGAGCACAGGACCCAAGGCAGCATGGGTTCACAGTGGGAAGGTCATGTCAGACAAATCTAATAGATTTCTTTGACTGGGTGACCAAAGTAGTAGACCAGGGAGGGGCTGTGACATGGCCTACCTAGACTTTAGCAAGGCATTTGACACAGTCCCACACAAAAGATTAATAGTCAAATTAACCAGCCTGGGAGTGGGACCCAGGGTGGTAGCCTGGGTAAACATTGGCTGGACAACAGGACACAGAAGGTAATTGTAAATGGAGTCCACTCTGAAGAAAGGGGGGTTACTAGTGGGGTACCGCAGGGTTCAGTATTGGGTCCAGTCCTTTTTAATGTCTTCATCAGTGACATTGCAGAGGGACTGGAAGGAAAAGATGCCTTTTGCAGATGACACAAAGATCTGCAACAGGGTTGATACACAAGGAGGCATGGAAAGGATGAAAAGGGACTGCAAGGTTGGAGGAATGGTCAGAAGTATGGCAGCTAGGATTCAATGCAAAGAAGTGCAAAATAATGCACCTGGGAAACAAGAACCCAGGGAAGAATACACAATGGGTGGGAGGTAGTAACAACAACAAAAAAGGAAAGGGACCTGGGGGTAATCATATCAGATGATCTTAAGGTTAGCAAGCAATGTGAGAAGGCAGGGAGGGCTGGGGGTATGCTGGGATGTATAGGGAGAGGCATCATCAGCAGAAAACAGGAAGTTGTTATCCCTCTGTACAGACAGTTGGTGAGACCCCATCTGGAGTACTGTGTCCAGTTCTGGAGACCCCATCTCTGCAAGGACATAGACAGGATAGAGGCTGTCCAGAGGAGGGCAACTAAAATGGTGCAGGGTCTGCAAGAGAAGCAGTATGAGAAGAGACTAAAGGAGCTTAATATGTATACCCTTGAGGAAAGAAGGGAGAGGGGGGACATGACTTTTAAGTACCTCAGTGGAATCAACAAAGTCCAAGAGGGTAGCATCTTTCAGAAAAAGAGACTTGCAAGAACAAGGGGACACAATTTAAAGATAGAAGGAGGGCAGTTCAGGGGCAATGTGAGGAAGTATTATTTCACAAGAGAGGGTAGTGGATGCATGGAACAGCCTTTCTGAGGAGGTTGTGGGGTCTAAACTGTGGGAGAATTCAAGAATGCATGGGACAGACATAAGGCAATTCTTGTGGGGGGTAGGAAGAAATAGGCTGTTGGTTAACTAGGATCTGCGGCCTATCCTGTAGGTAGGGAAATGGGCAGACTAGATGGGCCTAGCGGTCCTTATCTGCTGTCAAAGTCTATGTTTCTATGTTTCCACCACCAGTTACGCCAGAACCCCCTTGTGATATGGTGCTATGGGGTTTACGGCAGCAGTTGCACCCTATTCTAGAAGTGCAGCCTCCAAGTTCTTAATTTTACTATTCTCGAACAACCCCCGGAGGACATCTGCCAAACTACATTTACACCAGCTAATAGCTGTTGTAAATGTACTTTGCATCCACTGGGGGTTGCATAATGTGCCGCAAGTCCCAATCCCCCAAGCAATGGAATAAGCTCTGCAGGGCTTTGGAACCCCCATGCTCTCAATCCATAAATGATGTGTGGCAAAAGCACCACAGGGCAAGAACCCCCCCCATGCCTCGAGCCCCCAAATATACTAAAACAAGCCCCACAGGCTAGCAGACCCCCATGCCCAACCCCCATTAATCAAGCCCTGATCCTCCTATGTATGTTTAAAGCCCTGCAGGGTTAATCATGCTCCACAAGCCCCTATCCCCCAATGTACAGTATCTTTAAAGTCCTGCAGGGCTAATCATGCCCTTCAAGCCACGATTCCCCAAAAATGTATGTTTAAAGCCCTGCAGGGTTAATCATGCCCCAGCCCCAATCTCCAATCACCAGCCTGCCCACAAATGGCAAATATTGTACAAAAAGAAATCTAAATTGCGTTATCTCTGGTAGTCTAGTGGCCCCCACTCAGCAGTGTCAGTCCACCTCACTCCCCCCGACCTGTAGCCAGCCAGCATCTGGCACAGCCCGCCTCCCACTGTCATGGCTAGTCGCTGACTGAGCTACTTCTGAGCGCATACTACTGTATATAGTATGCGCTGAAGGAGTGAGCTGTCATTCATTGAGCATGTACTTTATACAGTAGTACACAGTCAGAAGGAGCTCAGTCTGTGGCTGTCTGCAGAGGTGAGAGGTGGGCTGTGCCAGTCGCTGGCTGGCAATGGGTGAGGTGGAGTGGGGTGGACTGGCACTGCTGGGTGAAAGGGTGGGGGGCCACTAGACTACCAGGGGTCCCTGTGACAAAGTATGCAGATTTGCTGCAGGTTGGGTGCTGCACCGCAGAGGTGACATACCAGAGGGGTCTGACAGATGCTGCCATCATGCCCCACTGCTGCAGAGCCAGAATCAGAACAGCAGCAGCACAGTAGAAGGGTGGGCACCCTGCAACTGGCAGGGGACATTGACCAGGGACCTAGGGGTGCTGTGTGCATGTAATGCAGTGCCAGGCAAACAATGGTGCTGGGAAGGTGTGCCCACAGCAGACTCACAGATCCACAGATAGGGTACCATGTAGTTGGGCTTACTGTACATACTGTACAGTAAGCCTGACAATGCACTACACAATCTGTAGATCTGTGAGCGAGATACAGGCATGCCTGTCCAGAGCCACCGTTTGCTCTGGCACTGTTTCCTGAGCAGACAGCACCCATTAGGGTACTTCCACTGGTCCCTGGACAGTGTCCCCTGCCTGTTGCAGGGTGTCCCCCCCATACAGGTCCAACTTTTGCAATAAGGGCTGTTAGACCAGAATTTGGCTGGTCTAAGCACAACCATAAGTTGCTGCCATGGGGGAGTTTCAACTCCCAATTTAGTGGATGCTGTAGCTCCACTATAGTGCTTGCCCACTTCCATCATGGTGCACCAGTGTGGCCATGTCATAAGGACAGCGCAGGCCGGGTTGGTGCAGTCAGCCCCCTCCCCCAGTGGTGCATGTTCCCTTCTAGGGTCAGGACTGGCACAAGGTGTGGAGCAAGGAGCCCTTTATACCATTTCTTCTTGCTACAGGCCCCATAGAGCCACTCCTGACTTTTGAAAATCAAGCCCTACATGTTATACTTGCATATTTCTTGACTACTGAAAATATGGGAATATTTTGTTCTTGCATCATTCTTACAAAGACATACAGTATATATTTGTAAGAATATTGCAAGAAAAAAATGGGGAATCTAAGAATGCATGGGACAGACATAAGACAATTCTAGTTTGAGGTAGAAGTAAGTAGGCTGTTGGTAAAGCGAGGATATGCAGTGTATCCAATAGGTAGGGAAATGGGCAGACTGGGTGGGCCAAGAGATCCTTATCTACCATCACAGTTTATGTTTCTGTGTAACTCCTGTGCTTACAATAGTCACAAAACATGCATGTACAATTCTTTTGTGCCTCACTACATTTTTTTTTACTTTCTGATTTTGTTCCCATTTTTACGTCACAAGCTGCCAGGACCTCCTTCAAGCTGCCCAAGCCCTCCACCCACCACGTGATATCCCAGATGATCCAGCCCAACACTAGCCTTTGCTCAACAACTTTCTGGGTACCCTGACTGTAATCTATGGCTTATCCCCCATGGGCAGGACCCCACAGTCCCACTTAAACTGGAAGGAACATACTTCACTCAACAGTGGGGGCCTGTGGGGTCGAGCCGGAGAGGTGTGGGAGGAGTCTTGGAGACCCTGCCATGGCATGGGGAGTGGGGCGGCTTCATCTGCCCTGAGCTGCTGAGGATATTATTCCCTGTTCCTCCCCTCACACAAGACCATGGTCCTGAGAGGTGGCCATGGCAAGATGCCTATCAGGGCCATCAGAATGGTGGGGAGAGATGCAGTGAATTTATATTCCACCAGCGAAGTGGCCAAATTCACCATGTGGAGTAATCTTCCATACCTTTGGTGGAATTTTGCCAAAGCAAAATTTCTCCTCCCGTCGGTGAAATTAAACCTTCCATGGTGAAATTTCATCTTCTGCGGGTGAGATTTCACTGCAGAAGGTGGAATTCCACCTCAGAAGGTGAAAATTTAGTCATTTTGTGGTGAAATTTTGCCATTCTGTGGGTGTAATTTCACAGCTCCACCAGGTGAAATTTTGGATTTCGCTCCTTGAAATGGCCAGAATTCTCAGATTACTCCACATGGCAAATTTTTCTCACTTTGCCCACCACTAATGGCAAGTGAGCCCCCTCCAACTTTTGGTGCTCCCCTGCCTGCCCCACTCTGAGCATGTGATGCCTCCACATCAACTGCAGGAGAAGTGGGTATGTGCCGATGTAAGACCACCCCAAAGGAACCACTTGTTCATTCCCACATGACAACCTCCTCCTCCTGGATCACCAGGGGGTGGTTGTTTAGCAGAAGGAGGTCCCATCTCTTCCACAAGGCAGTAGGTGTCCAATGGATGCCTGAAATCTGCCTCACTGGCCAGCACCAGACATGCTCAGCTTGGGGCACAAAAACACGGGTTGCCTAGATGGCAAGCAGTAACTCTACTGCTGTGATATCTGGCTGACTGCCACACTACATTTTAAAGGACAAGTAGATAGGCTGTTTTTTGGAATGTAGTAAAAATAACAATTACCAATGTTTTCTTATGCATTTCACTACAGTTTTGCATTTGTAGTTGGATTTATTACAAAATAATGTGTTTAATTTTTATTTTTGCCTTTGTTTTGTGACCCTCTGTGTTCCACTTTCATAAGCCATATTTTCTGAGCTCTGCACTGTGCTGTTCTGAAAGTGTCAGTGTGACATCACAGAAGTGAGTTGTTGCCGTGCTGTGAATGACAGCTCCCTTACATTGGTGATTCTCATGAATGCAGCCTGGCAAGTAATGTTGATTTTGACTCCTATGAAGAGTTATTTTATTTAGCTGAACCCTATATGTTCAAGCTGGTGAGGGCAAACACCAACAGGACACCGGATGAGTCAATGGATCCAGTTGAATTGTCAGTCAGTGAAGACAAAAGTAGTGACTCAGTACAAGAACCAGACAAATGTCTGAGAAGTCCCTTTACATTGTACATATTTTTATGTGTTTATTGAGGTGCTGTTGTAATGAATTACATATTTTTTGTTTATATATTTATTTCTTGAGTGACAGCAGTTTATTGCAGTTGAAGTATTACTGTTCGGGCGTTACATGCTCAGGATGCATTATGGCCATAACCCCACATATCGATTCCTATGTATGCCAGATAGTGTGAGCCTGCAAAGACCATGCCATGTGCATATTGTATGTTTTTTTGTATTTTATTTTTAATCTGCAGTGATCCCCTTTGCAGTTTGAATGCTGTTCTCTGTCCTGTGAATCCCCACTCACTGACTATCTGCTTGCAGCACTTGTGCACAATTCTGAGTCTTCAGATGAATGGCCATGCTGTGAAAGCTGCAGACTGATTGTTCATCCTTTACAGTGAATGAAAATTAGCATAGTTTGTGATGGTTTCTCCTATTTTGTTTCCAAAAGTGCCCTTTTGGTATGTGGAAACACTTAGTGGCTTCACTGTCAATGCTGATAACAACATTAGGTGTCACTATGCACCAGTAAGCGTAACTTTCCACATGTGGGTGCTAGTGCCCATTGACATGTGCCAGTATGTACCCATGAGTGTCCAACTGTGGGTGCAGCTGTCCACCAATGGGTCTCACTATCTAGCAGTTGTGTCCAGTGACCACCAGTGGGTGTAACTGTTAGCCAGTAGGTGTTACTGTGCCAGAAGTCTGCTTTCCTCCAGTATGTGTCACTCTCTAATGGTGGGTGCCTCGGTACACCATTAGGCTTCACTGTTCACCAGTGATTGTCACTGTCCAGCACTGGATTGCTTTGTCCACCATTGGGTGCCTTTGTCCACCATGGCTGACAATGACCACCTATGTGCACATTTGTCTACCAGTGAGGTCCACTGTCATGCAATTTCACCATATTTTTTCATTTTCTTTATTTGTTATATATCATTAGTGTCCCAAAGATATCTATGTAAAAAAGCATTATTTTAGTATCAGTGTCATACTGCTTCTCCACATTTTTTTCTGAAGTTCTTGCAGCATGTGTCTGTTGTGAGACTTTAACCTTGGATCTACTTGCCATGGTTTCCTGTGCTCTACTTAGCCTCATCATGGTACAATATACATGTACAACTGTTTCTCACAGATGTACAGTTAGAAGTGGGCTGCAGTGGGGGGCACAAGAGAACATGAGCACTGCCTGGTAGTGCTATTGGTGCACATTGAACCTATACAGGAGACCGTGGTTACTTTTGTTACCTGACCCTCTGGATGTAGAGGTTGTTCAGAGCTTTGTGCTCGATCTCTGAGAGGTCAGGATAGTTTTATAAATGATGTCAACATTTAGTGTTGTCAGTAAGTTGGCCTTGACATCATTTGTGACTGGGTAACATCACCACCCTACCTTCTTGGTGGGTCAACAGAGGTGCATCAATGAAGTGGGAGGGTTCCAAACAAACATGAGTAAGCTGTTATGCAGTCATCATGAGGACTGCCCAGTCTCCATGTTGCCAGGCTTTAGTTTGCCTTTTCCTCCCATACACAGTTCTGCATCATGGATAAATTGCATATCAACAATGAAAATATGAGCAAATTGTAGCAGTTCACAGTTAGAGTTCTGCAACAATAGATTAAATTGTACGTAAATGGCATGTATGTGACTGCAAACATTTCATGATGTCATGGTGGTATGGATGAGAGTGCATGAGTGCAGAATTCCCACTTTGGGGTTGGGGGGGACACATCTAAGTAAGCAGAAATGTAGGTAATTTAGCATAATATTTGCAGTAATTATTCATGTTTCTCCTCTCTGTACATGAAATGTCAGGTCATGGAGACTGCACTTGAATGCATCTCCTGTCATGAAATACCAATTATTGCAGCAGCCTGTGAGGAGCATCAAGTAAATTGCATCACAGATGTCAGATGCTTTCAAGTCAACTGTTTAGAAAGAGCAGTGATTCTCATCTCGTTTTATGAGTACCTCACTACCGATGGCCCTATTGATGATGAACCTATGAATGAGTATGTATCTTTCTTTCCTTCCTAATGTACAGCACTCGATTATGCAGCTGAAAATTGCAATTTGGCATTGCCCATTGAAGTTATTACAAAAGCGTGCACACCCATCTACTGACATAAGTCGATGAACTGATTTCTCATTTCATGATGAGCTTCTGCCCATCCCATCCCCCATTGCCTGCAGATCATCTGTCTCTTCTTATGTCAGTAGCTTCTCAGTGTATTATTGAATTAGGGTAGAGGTTTTACAATGATTATGACATCATACTGCTTGATGTGGTTCTGATCCCCCCAAAAAATAACATCACCTGCAGATAGAGTGCAGCACTCAGATCTCTAACTTATGTGCTGTTGTTGTACGTATCGAGAATACAACAGACTGACTCCAAACAGATAAGCAGTTATTCCTTATGATTTTAAATGACTTTACAATCTCATTGTTGTATATGACATTGATGAATTATGTTCTGTCTCACTAGCATTAAAATGTGAAATACATATTGTGATTCTGCCCACTGTATGTTTTTTTACTTAATGCCATACTGTATAAGAAATTAGACATGGCATGGTGCAGTTGTGCTGTCATAATGCATACCCAGAGATGTTGTTAGGCATAACGATGCAGGTGGATCTCCTTCAGTGTTTGGGTGTGCATTAATATGACAGCACACTGTACAAACTGTAGTCCTGAACTGCGATTATAAAATGGGTAAACAAAGAAAATGTAAAAAAACAAAACAAAATTATTCAACACATTTTTTAACTTATTTTAAAAGTAACTTGTTGATAATTAGTCCCTCCCCTGTCTACCCACACAATCAATAGAAGGAATTATTTTTTATCATGTAATGCGGAAATTTGAGCCATTGCAGAAGTTTACCGTTTGTTTGACCTAGAGTCCAATCAATAACTCACAACAAAAGATATCTGTCAGGAAGTGATTCCATTACATACAGCATGGTCATATGGTGCAGAGTTTGCAAGATGTATTTCCTGGTACTCAAGAAACAATATAGTATGTGTGCAGCGGGGGTGTGGAGGGGGTTTCAGGGTTCTGAAAATAATTGTCTAAGAAGAAAGACATTTGAACCATAATTGACTGTAATTTATGACTGAGGTTGTTTTGTTGTTACTGTTGTTATGCAGTATAGCTTTTTGTGCACTAGGTGATTCATTTACTGAGTAAAGGCAGTAGCCATGTTTGCAAGGGGTATCAGCAATTGTACAGAATGCATTGTTATTGTGCTCTGTCTTGAGTGGTGGCATTACTTTTACCTGTGTGTTCTGCTGTCACAATGCACAGATCCTTATGAATCAGGATGAATCACTCTCCATACATGTTATATAGAGATGATTATTTGCTTACTTATTTACTGTTTATAAGTAACAAGTTTTCAGATAATGTTCTCTCTTTTAGATCACTCCGGCATGTTGCATATTGATGCTTTACACACTGGATATGGGACAAACTGGGATGATAACGTCAGAAGACACTACCTGCATGTGTTGAAACCATGATTAGAAATGCTTTCCCCTATGATCAGTGTAAGGGATTTCAACCATCTCCAAATATGTAGTAATGATGCAACTCATCATTTATGACATATGTCACCTGTATGCAACAGTAAACATTCCGATTTCAGGGAGCAGCATTAGTTTGTTTAGCATTCTTATCCTCTATGTCATCTTTCAATAGCAGTATGTACTACACATCCTTTACAGACAGGACATTATACAGCTACTGATATATAAGTCATGCATGGTGGGGTGAAACACCATAGTGCCCTCTCCCAGTGCCACTACCAGCCCTCATCTGAGCTCCCTTTACACATCTCGGTTCCTTGAATTATACAATGCCACTTTTAAAAGAAGAATGCTGATTGGCTAACTGGCTCTTTGATCCATGAGTAAATCCCAGCATAACTCATGGATGAAGACCCAGTCAGCCGTGTCTGCAAAAAAATCCATCTGACCCCTGAAAATCACATTAAAGCTGCCATTTTGATTCCCCAGTAAACAGCAAATGCAAAAGCGGTACTTTAAAAATAAAAAGACTGCAGTATATAACTGATACAACGTAGCAGTCCCAAACCCACTTTTAATGCCAAACAACAGAAAAGGGGACGAAATCCTAGCTGTTCCTGCTACTGATGCAGGTACCCTGGCAACATCCACCCACTAATCCCACCGGTCCCAAGTATGGCTGCTTTACATATCCAATGGGTTTTCACCAGCCTCAAACTGCACCTGACAAGCAATCTGAGCAGTAAAAACACAACCCCTTCTTGTTGTGCACTGTTCATCCCTCCCTGCACTGTGGCCCCTCTCTTCTGTGGTGCTACAGATGTGTATGATGAATGTTACAGCCTTCCTTACATCTCCTCTGGCAGCTGCAGTATGTTCACGCAGTGAACACTCATATAGCACTCTGTGCAGTAATGTGCAGAGGGTACACACCAGAGGTGCATAGCCCTACTGCATAGCTATGCGACCGCGGACAGGTGCATCCATATCGGCATTCACTAATGTTGGCAACCTGACCCCCGCTGCATAGGTGTGCAGAGTACATTTCCACAGACCGGGCATGCATCCAGTGTGATGCCCATCCCCGGTCCACAAGTGAATATCTTGTACCCATGGGGCATGGATCATGGCAGATGGCACACTATGTGCCAGAGACACAAGGGCAATGGGTTCCCAGTTGCCCCCCCTGGCCTTGCTTGTGGCCCCATGGGCTGGGGCAGTATTCCATAGGGGGTCTATTGTACCCTGCCATTCCCGCTGCAGCTTGCGGTGGCATCCTGAGGGGGTCTAACCCTTATGACTGGGGGTTACCTAGCATATAGTGCACTCCCTATGCCCAGCACTCTGCACCGTTGTGCATGGCGTGGGGTGTGGGCATGCTCTCCGACATGCCCCCTGCCAGCCACCAGCATATAACTGTCTGTGTGGCTGGGGAGTTGGGTACATACATGTCCTGCTCTCCATTGTGAATGCCACACGGGGTCCGTGGGACACTGTTTTGCAGCATTCAGGCATATCAATGCCAATGCACCTGGTTTACATGATGTGTTGGCATCATGGATAGGACCCATAGTGTGTAGTAGAGCATTGTTCTTCACAGAATTTCATCCCTTTTAAAGTGCTGGTGTACCACGGTTCAATGGTCATGTAACATGTTTGCACCATTCTGTGGTACAACAACATTCTGTATCCCTTTAGAGTCAGTTTTGTTTTTAAAGTGAAAGAATCACTGTGCTCACTTTTCACATAATACTATACACAATAAAAATTACAGGATGAGTAACTTCATACGCAACCAGTGTGTTCTGCCAGCTCGGTGTTCTGATTTCCACAGACCTCTTGAGCTGCACTCTCGAGGTCCAAGGGAATCAGTGCCCCTCTATGGCAGAACACACTAATTGTGCATAGTTATCCTATATAGTATTCTCTATATAGTGTATGATAGAGCATTGTTCTTCATAGAAGTTCATCCCTTTCAAAATGCTATTGTACCACAGTTCAAATATCATGGAATGTGTGTGTACCCTTCTGTGGTACAACAGCATTCTGAAACCTCTAGAGAATGTACAACTCACTTTTGTTTTGTAAGTGAAAGAACAGTTGAACTCACATTGCACATACATAAAATAATACATGGGGAAGTGTGATTTATAAGGATTTAATGCACATCCTCGGTGTATGATGCCTCACACACCTAGGGTGTCCAAAAGATCTAAATCACAACACTTTTGCATGTTTTATTTTTTATATTTACAGGTTACTACTGGATAATTTAGTACAGTAATTAAGAGACAAACAGTTTATGTGAAGAACATTCATTTTGCTTAAATGGAACAGGAAACACTGCAAGTCAAAAGGCTATAGGTGTACAAGAACGCTAAACCTTTTTTTGTGTGAAGAGCTTCTAACAAGTACTTTAACTGAATTCATAACATTTTAAAAAATGTTTTTAATTTCCCACCCTGTTTCCCATTTCAACTTTACTTCTGATTGGCTGTACTGGCAAAGAGGAGGTGTGGCTTCTTAGGGTCTCCCTGTAGTCCAGAATCCAGCTGGCATGATGATTGGCTGTGGAGGGGTGGCTCATTTGTAAGAACAAGAGCTCTTCTTACCTCCTTGCAAGCACCTGCATGTTTGTTTGCAGCCACTTTAGATGCAGCTTTTAAATTCAAGTTTAGCAGAGATGGAGCTCTACCTGTGAAGTCCATGCCTTACTCCCAGTTGGCTGCACTGGATGGGAGGAGCAATGGCTTCTCAGGGTCACTTGGTGGTCCAGAATTGCGCTGGCTTGATGATCAGTGGTGGGATCCCCCTTGCAGGCAATATTATAAATATTCAATTGTGTTTTCCACTGTGGCCTTTTTATTTTTAGTCTAGAAGTGTTTGTGTTGCCCTGGTGGTTTTCAGTGAGGGGCTCTAGCAGACCACCAGCGTGAGGGCACCTTACGAGGGACACCTCAGGGAGACCTGCGCTAGTTTTGCGGTGCCTGTGTTTTATGGAACTCAGTAATTCACCAGTGTGAATTATAGAGTTTCAGAGGGTCTACTGGTGGTAGATTATTGCTCTTAACCAGTAAATATACTATACACTATAAAAATACAGGATGAGCAACTTCATGCACAACCAGTGTGTTCCGTTACCTCAGGGTTCTGATTCTCATGAACCTCTCGAACTTTGCTGTCAAGGTCCATGGGAACCAGTGCCCCTCTGTGGGAGAATGCATGAGTTGTGCATAGTTGCCCATCTAGTATTCTCTATGTTCTATATATAGTACATGTCATGTGAAATTCTCATATGAAAAGCATGCTCACTGCTTATACATATGACAGCTTATAGAGGATGTGTGATGAGGGCTGTGTCAGTCATCATATACATATGCTGCTCTATGACTACCACTCATGTCTATTGGTGGCTGTGTGGGGAATTTAAATCTTGCAGCAACATCCCCGTCTACATGACACTATTTTGCTTCATCCACCCTTCAGCCCACCCCATAGCATTGAGCAGGTGATGACACATGTGCACCTTTGCAAATGAATCCTTTGAATATTGTGTTGAACTGTAAAGTACATGATGCAGAGGCACACAGTGGGTTGCAGCCATACAAAATTATGAATAACAGGATCATGGGTCTGGTCTGTGTAATTTGCTATCTGGTGCCAGATTTTCAAAAATTTGCCCATGTGCAAATCTGGTTTGGTGACTCAGACATATTCACAAAACAACAGTTTGTGTACACAAAATGGGTTTGCGCAAGGGCACAGAATGGAGGGGGTTGCAATGCAAAAGTACGGATGGGATGTGAATATTGGCAATGCCTGATGCACAAAGCATTTGCTCCATGCAAGGGTGTCCTGAGTGGTCCCCTTGAACTTAGCAAATAACTTTTCAACTCCATCACTCCCTTCAAACCTCCTTTAGTGATGCTGAAAACTGGTTCTCCTCACAGCGCCTCAAACTGAACTATAAGATGAAAGTTATGATCTTCTCCCACCCACAGAACTCCCAGAGGGAGCACTGGCCCCCTCCACTAACTGTCAATCATTCCCCTCTTGAAATAGTGGACTCCTTTAAATACCTGGGCGTTACCTTAGTCCCAGCGCTGAGCTTCCACCAGCATATACACCTCCTATCCACCACCCTCAACATCCATCTTGGGATACTGCATTGCTTCAAACACTGCCTCACTCAAGATGCCCTTAAGCTCACTGTCTCCTCTTCGGTCCTCTCCCTACTTGACTACGGCTTGCTTATCTATAATGCTGTAAGCACCTCAGCCCTATCCAGAATATGCCTTGCCCTTAATAAAGCATGCCTCCTTACCCTGGGTTGTGACTGTCTCACCCACACTTGCTCGCTATACATGACCACCACCTGGCTCAACCTCAAAAACAGAATCAGGTACCATGCCTGTCTCATGGCAAAAAAGGTTACCCTTGGCCTCGCCCCCCGGGGCTAACCCCTCTAATCCACTCATCCCCAGCACTTAAGCACATCAGAAGCAAGCTCTGTGAAGAAACTCCTCACAGTTCCCCACTGCCATACCTCCCAATTCCAAAGGTCTTTTAGCTACAGAGCCCCCTCTTGGATGAATGGCCTACCCACTTACCTTACTAACGAAAACCTTATTGGCACCTTCAAAACTCAGCTTAAGGAACACCTCCAGTCCTCTAATTACTGTGATTGCCACTGATTACCTTCCCCTCTCTAACTAACGCCCCTGGCTGGTTTATGTCCACACCTGTTGAGTCTCCAGCCTAGATTTGTCAGGCTCAGCTGGTTCTCTGCGTAGTATTAACATATTGATTAAGAGCTGTGCTTATCATTCCTAGTATCAAACTGTTAGCCTTTTCCCTGCTCTATGTTTATTGCTTACTTTTGTACCCTGGTGAAGATGAATTGCCATGTAATGTCTGTTTTTGTATCTGATTTCTGTGACGTGGAACCTTTGTAAAGGAGTCTCTGACTCAGAGGTACTTTTCTGAAACTTCAATAAATAGAAAATAAAAATAAAATAATATCTACCAAGACCTGGTGGTATTCTGTGCACCCCTAGTGGGTTGTCATAGGTACTGTGTGTCCCCCCCCACAACTATGTATCAATGGCATGGGTAAAACACAATCAGCTTGATTTTCAGTTGAGATGTTTCTGTGGACCATACTTGCAGCAGGGTGTTTGGTGCAAGTTATGACCTATGCCAAACATTGTGAAAAAGGGCAATTTTCAAATAATCATGCCGCAAATGCCTGCTGCATGTCCAGAACCTGGGACACAAGGACTAAGACCAACATATCTCTGGTCTTTTTTTTTTTTTATTAAAGTGAGACAGTAATATAGTGTAACTATTCAAAAAGAGTAGGAATAAATGTAAAAGCGTGATTAAAAAGACTAGAAAAAAATACTATAAGTGTAAAATAAATCGGACAAAAAAACCTGCACAGTATTGGAACATAATAAAACAACTTGAGGGGAAAACAAAGAAAGATATAGAAATAAATATGGGATGAGAAGGATGTAGAAATTAGTGTATATCAAATTGCAAAATACTTAAATCAATATTTCTGCCAGCTCCCAGATATATATCTTAAATGTCAATTGGAAGGTATACTCAATATACAGAATGGTCCACTTAAAGCAGTACATATTAATCAAAATACATTGCAATTATATTTTTGAGTTATTATAACGAATGAGGTACAAAAGCAAATAAATAAAATTGAATTCATGGAAGGCCACAGGATTAGATCAAGTCGAGATAACATTTTTAAAGGATTCAGTTGAACAGATAATCCCAATCCTAACACATTTGTCTAATGCAGCTTACAACAAAGGAATTACCAAGTTTTTGGAACAACTCTAAAATTATACCTATTTTTAAGGGAGGAGCTACAGACAACCTGACAAATTATTGCCCAATAGCTCTGCTGTCTATGATCTCTATACCAAATATATGAGTTCCTTGAAAAACACAAACTGTTATCAGACTTACAGGTGGGCTTTAAGGCAAGGAGGTTGACGGACACTGCTCTGGCAGACTTTATAGACACAGTCTCAAGTGGACAAGAGATGGGGGAGTCTGTTGAAGCAGTGTTCGTTGACCTCTCAAAAGCCATTGATTTGGTTGATTGCAGCATTTTGATGGACAGGCTTACACTTGTTGGCATGTCTGATCCAGTTAAAACATAGATGCTTTCCTATTTGACAGAATGCACTCAGCAGGACTGTGTGGGTGACGTACTATCCGAGAAGGGGGGATTTTTAAGGGTGTTCCCCAAGGTTTGATCCTTTGCCCCCTTTTGTTTCCAATCTACATAAATCCATTGCTGCAGCTGATTGAAAGGTGTAAAATTTATCTGTACACAGATGATATGACTCTGATAGCCAGAGTCAAGAATAGAACAGGACTACAGAATACCCTGCAGTCTGATTTTGAAAAACTACAGTGCTGGTTGCAGGCCTCCAAAATGGTCCCAATAAGAAAAAGACTCAGGTTATGTTATTTAAAAAGAGAGATACAACAAAGACACATAACCAAGGACTGAATATTGTTACAGTAGATAATTATAAGTTGGAAGAAGTGAAACTATACAAATACTTGGGGGTACATTTAGATAAACTTACATATGGGGGGCATATAGTCACTGCAGTGGGTAAAGTGAATGTCAGACTAGAGGCTCTGCATAGGAAAGTTTCATTTCTGCCTAAAGAGTATAGAAATAAAGTAGCACAGCAACTATTGTTACCAGTACTAGAATAATGTAGTATAATCTATCAACAAGCAACAAAACCTTTATTAGGCAACTTAGATAAAGTATTTTATAGGATAGCAAGATTTGTCCTAAAATGACACTTCAGCACACATCGTTGCAGCCTTCTGCAAAAGTTGAATTGTGAGTCCCTCAAAATCCGAAGGAAAAAAAAGATTGGGTCAAAAAGCATATGTAGAATTTGGAAAGGGGAATGTAAATGTAACAAAATGTGCACAGGAAAAAAACCCAATAAATATACTTCAAGGAGCATAAAAAACAGATGCTTAAGAATCCCCTTTGTCAGTAATGTGTGTAGTAAGATGCAAAGATGGTATTACCTCCCAAAACAATGAAATTAATTAAACCCAGAGGTTAGAAATGCAAGAAATCTAGGACAGTTTAGAGAAGGCATAGGCACGATGTGGAAACCTACTTGTCACTGCCTAGGACAGTAAAGGGTTTATCAGGATATTGGTAAGAAATGGATGGGTTAGAAAATAGAATCACCTCTTATACATTATGTAAATAAGTCTATGTGCAAAAAACTTTTAGTAATTTTTTGTCTTAAACCATGTGGACACTTTATCCAAGTTTAGATCTTGTGATTGCTTAGTAAGGGAAACATTGTAGCATAAATATTCCTGTTTATTGTATACAATATTAAATTGAGACCCCCTGTCTTTGTATTGTTTAAAATTCTTTGTAAGTTTTATAGTTAAATGTGCTTTAAAATGTTTTATGATTGTAAGTCTTTGGTTCTCGCTGAAACAATTGTTAAGTTTTGAGCATTTCCACCTTATGTAACCATCTGGTTATACAGGTCAAGTTTGTAAAACAGAGCTTCACAATCCTAAAAGTTTATCTACTGTTAAAAAATAAAGTTTTTATCTTATCTATTAATCAAGTAATTTCTTCAATTTCACTATTGCAATTTTTCATATGATAAAATAATTAATACACTTGTTCTTTCCTTCAATATTTGGGATTCTTGTGGGCTTATACTTAGATAAACATTCAGTTTCTTTTACTTTCCTAATACATTTTTCTTGCTAGCTAGACTCAGATAAATTAGCTATTAGTATTTCCTGTAACCACATCAATGAATGGGTGCCATATTTTGTCAAATAGTTCTTCTTTGTGTCTTGTAAAGTAATATTTTTTTTTCTATTTTGTACAGATCAATCATCAGATTAATCCATTTATTCTCATTTGGTGCAGTTATATCTTTTCATTGCATTAATATGCATTTTTCTTACTAAAAAACCTAATTTTTTGGGGAGTCTTTTGATCCTAGTCCCGCTGCTGGGTCACCTCTTAGTAAAATCACTATAGTCTCTTTTCTTATTATAAGATTAGTTGCTTGCTCTAGTATATTAACTATGCTGCTCCAAAATTTGGTTAATTTTTTACATGTTAAAAACATGTGGATTAATGAACCTGGATTGTTGGCACATCTTGAACAATTTTAATTGATTTGATTGTCAATTTTATGTAGCATGGATGGCGTGAAGTATGTTCTGTGAAGGATGTTAAATTGTATTTTTTGCATTTTTGATAAACAAAATTATGTAGTTTGGTAGTGTATAATATCATTTCATGTATTATCATTGGTTCCTCTCAGCAACATCACAGAACAAAATAAAGTGAACAAAAATAAAGTGGCAAAAATAGTGCCACCATCAATATTGGCAGCACAAAATGTAGCATGCCAGAACAATGCAGGCCACACAACATGCAAGTAGCAAACAACATTCACCACATGGAGGCACTGTACTGGAACCACAGGGGCCAGGAGCACAAGCCAGTATGCCATCTCCCCTGTCCTGCATGTTGTGTGTCTTATTGGTGACATGCCAGTTTGTGCTCCTTGCCCCTTGCATTAAACACAGCCATCCACATGGTGGCCATGGTCCACATGTCCTCCAGTGGTTACCCCAGTACATGTTCTCCATCATTCAGCATTCTGGGTGGGGGTACCCCCCATGTGGGTGCCTGTGCCATTAAATTACCATGATAGGTGTCCAGTGGCCTGCTTCCCCCAGTGGTGGTTGCACCCTGCCCTGTTCTATCTCCCTGCACCCTTGTGCTATTCCTGTGCATGGGTACCTGCTGCTGTGTGTTCCAGTGCAATGCGTCCAAGTGGTGGATGTTGTTTACTACCTGCATGTCATGTGGCCTGCATTGTTCTGCTACACTACATTTTGTGCTGCCAGTATTGATGGTGACACTGTTTTTCCACTTTATTTTTGTCCACTTTATTTTTTTCTGTGATGTTTCTGATTGGAACCATTATCATCAATTATGTATCCCTTGTGCTGTTCCAATTTTCTCTTTAGTTGCACCAGAACATTATGATTTGAATTTTAAAGGCAAGCATAGATTGCAGAGATGATTTAACTTTTTGAGGGAGTCATAATTGTTTCTATTGGTGACTCTTCAGGTGTAAGGCCTCTTCTTTGAATAAGATCTCTCAGTTGAAGGTACCTGAAGAATTGGTGTTTTTGAATGTATATTTAAGCTGTATCTGTTGGAATGACATTAGGGTATTATTTTCAAAGATATCTTTGAGAGTTTTGATTTCTGCTTGTTCCCAGTTCTTAATGCCCATGTCCTCTTTAAATAGCGTGAAGTTATAGTTTCTGTAAATGGTAGTGCTGTTCAGAATTTTTACACTCCGGTGAAATGAAATTCCTCAGAATTTTCAAAATTCTGCCAAAATTCAGCCAGAAATGGAATGTTGCAATTCCACAGTAGAAAATAACCACAGAGTGATTTTCCATGGAAAAAAATGTTGTTCTGCAGAATATTATTCCGTGGATGTCAATATTTTCCATTGAAATTGTTGTGAAATAATTTTCCACAGAATAAAATGCTGTTCCATGGACTATTATTCCATGGATCACGTTATGTGGTATTCCACAGAAGAAGAAGTGAAATTCTGACTGAAATTCTGCCTGCAGAATGATCATTCTGTGCTAACTACACCAGCAAAATCCCACGTTCCGCACAGCACTAGTAAATGGGTGTATAATATGAAATCAATTTGGGGCAAATTATTATTTTATGAGCTTCCTTCCATGTTTTACATTTGGCTTTGATTAAAGTTAGTATGCTTATATTTTTTGTACTGTTTTGGACTTAGTATAATTTCATGAATGTAGTAGGCTTCTTATATCTGTGTATTTATATAAATCTTGTTCCATAAGTTTATTGATTATACTTTTGTTATTAAACCAGGCTTGGATTTGAGATAATTGAGTGACTAAGTAATAACATTTAAAATTAGGTAATGCTAATCCTCCAGCCAGAGTTTCTTCTGAGTTAATCAGGGTTTTGTTTTTTTTTGTCTTTCCATAAACATTTTGAAATTGAGTTTTCTATTTCTTTGAAATGGTTAACTTCTAATTGTATGGGTAATGCCTGGTACATGTAAAATAGCCTTGGAAGTACATTCATCTTTATCATGTTACATCTGCCTACAAGTGTTAGTGGTAGTAATTTCCATTTTTCCTAATCTCTTTTTATTTGAGATATGAGGTATTGATAATTCTTTTCATGCATGTTTTGTATTTCTATGGTTATGGTAACTCCTAAGTATTTGAATTGTTTAGCTACTTTATTTTGCAGAGTAGTAGGTAGTGTTTCTTTTTTGCAACTACCTAGCAAAATGACTTCTGTTTTATCATTGTTAATTTTATAGCCTGAAGCCTCTCCATCTTTCTTAATAATATTAAAACATTCTGGAATCGATTTTTGAGAGTTTGTTAAAAATATCAATGTGTTGTCTGCATATAGGTTTATACAATGCTCCTATGATCCTATTCATATGGCAGTCAAGTTTTGATATGTTCTGATTGCTATTGCTAGTGGTTCAATAATGAGTGCAAATAATAAAGGTGGAAGTGGGCACCTTCACCTTGTTCCCCTTGAAAGCATAATGCTTTGAGAGATATTCCTATTAGTTTGTACTGTGGCTTTTGGATTGAGATACATTATTGTAATTGCTTTAATGAACCTATTGCCAAATTTGAATTTCTCAAGAGTTTTAAAAAAAAATTCCACTCCACCCTATTAAAGCCTTCTTGGCATCTGTTGTTATTATAAGGGCATTGTTTTGTTTACAAGAATCTATTACATTAATTACTCCATGTATATTTGTGCCTATTTTTCTTCCTTGCTTATCTCAGTTTTGGTCTGTTTCTATAATTTTTGACAGAATTTTTTCCAATCTTTTTGCTATGATTTTTGCAAATATTTGAGTAAGGAATTTGGTCTTTATGATGTGACTTTATTTGGTTGCTTATCTTTCTTTAAAAAGACTGATATTTTTGCTTCATAAAATGTAGGGGGCAGTGCCTTAGTTCCAACTATTTTTATATATTTTTATTGAATGTTCTTTTATTTGTTCTGCAAATACGTTGTACAATTCTGAAGGTATCCCATCTGGGATTGGGGCTTTTCCCAGTGGTAAATCTTTTATTATTTCTGTTAATTCTTCTATTTTAATAGGGCCTTCTATCCAATCTGCTTCTTCTTGAGATTTTCTTGGAAGATTAATATCTGTCAAAAAGTGCTGTATAGCTTGTGGGTATTTTTGCCACTTGGATGTATATAGATTTTGGTAGCGATTTATGAATGTCTTATTGATAGCTTTTGGATTTAATGTAGAATGGTCAGGGTTATTGGGGTTATCATTAATTTGGAAGATTGTCCTTTCTTGCTTTTCTTTCTGTAGTTGATATGTCATTATTTTCTCTGGTTTGTCCCCTAATGCATATTATTTGGCTTTGGTTCTTAGTATACTTTTTCTGCTTCTAGCAAAATGATTTTGTTATATTCTACTTTTGCTGCAATTAGGCTTCTGTAGGTGAAGGAGATATGATTATGATTGGCCATGTGTAAGGCTTCTAGTCTAATGAATTGGTTTTCTAATGTGGTTTGTCTTTCTTTTTATTTCTTCATTTTTCCTGCAGAGTAACTTATCACCACCCCTCTAAGTACTGCTTTGAAGCATCCCAATTGGTGTTATGTGACATTTGGTTGGGTTTACTGAATTCAAAGTAGTCTTTTATTGATGTTTATACCTTTGTTTAGATTGTTTATCATAAAGTAATGCTGGTTCTAGGGACCATTGTCTATCTCCCTCTGTTTGATTCATATTTAGATTGTATTCTATTGGATCATGGCCTGAAATAATATTATTATAATATTTAACTAAGTTTGTACATAATTGTAATTGTTGTGCTATAAAGATAACATCTATTCTTGTGTAGCTCTTGTGAGGAGCAGAGAAAAAGGAACACTGTTGGGTAAATGGGTTTAGCTCCCTCGATATATCTATTAGACCCATGTCTTCCATATGTCCCTGCAGATTATCTGAAAAAGAAGATTTGTCCAATCTACTATCCATACTCAGATTAAAATCTCCACCAATGATATAGGGGCATTCAAAAGTTACTAACTGTAGAAAGAAGTTGCTGAAAAACTACAATAAGCATCCCATCCACAGTTCTTTTTTTTAATTTAATATGCTTTATTTCAATTTTTATCATGATACAGTACATCCATGGGTATCTTGTAGTGATTGAGGAGACATGAGTAGTAATAACATAGGTGAAGTTCAAGCCTCAATCCAAGTAAACTTAGGACAACATCATTACAATACTACCCCAAAACCCTTCCTTCCCATTATCCCACTCTCTAAATCAACCCCGTGCCAAGTTGTGTAGGTTGTATTTACATCAAAAGCTGTTGGTACACATATGGTAGACTTAGAGTACTTTATGATTTCCACACTGTGAATAAAGCTTCTAACGGACCATATATGTCCAGATAGCTCTGGTTTCTATTGGCCAGCATGGCTATATGTTTTTCAAGTTGGAGAGCTAATAACATTTCTCTGTGCCATTCTAATATTGATGGTAAAACATTGTCTTTCCAGTGCCTCATAATAATTAGCTTGGCCACTGCTGAAATCAGAGCAAGATGTGCCCTTCTATGTTTCATGGTCCCCTGAGGGAAGTTATTAAAAGGCAAACTTCAGGAGTAAATAAAAGTTGAAGTCCAAGTAATGGGTCTAATGAATTTTTAGTATTTTGCCAAAAGGTTGAACTTTAGCACAGGACCACAACATATGATAAAGGTCACCTGGAGAATCATTACATCTATGACATGGGGGGGTGGACGCTTTCCCATTTTGCACAATCTGTCAAGGGAAAAATATAAATTATGCATCACATTTTATTGCACCAACTGAAGTCTATCTTGTTTGATAAACTTATATGTTATACCAGAGACAGTGCAGAATGGGATTTCAGCAGATAGTGACACTTTATTTACCTAGTAATAACAGACACACTTGGGTAAACTTTGATCCTTGTTTTGCAATTCTTTGTATACCTTGGATATTGCATGGGATTGATTTGCCATCAGTAATATTGGGTATGGTTCAATAGTAGGGGAAGAGAAATGAGTTAGTTTTCCAAAATAAGACAGGATCACCTGCCAGATTTGTCAATATTTAAAGGGATTTGGGTTTTTTAATTCTGTAATTCTGACAGAATTATGAAAAGGTGAGAACTTTACTCCCGATGTGCCAAGTCACCCAATTTCAAATTCTTTAGAGGGGGGCCAGAAATGGGAAGAAATTGGGGCCTCTGCAATTTGGAAATTAGGATTACTAATTAGGGGCTGCTCCAGTGATTTATACCAGTTAATATTCCAGTGTTTTTGCATTAGGAATAGCACGTTTAGAGACCAACTACTTGGAGTGTCTCTCAAAGATTTAGGTAATACCCAAAGGGGGGAATATAATAGTGCAATCAAAGTACAATGGTAGGTGTCTGTTAACACTGTCTCAATATCTAACCAAATGGATTTGAGGGAACCAGGCAGTCTTTGGGCTGGTGTCTAAATCCACTGTAGAAGTTTTTTAATGTGTGTGGCACAATAATAGGTGAACAAGGAAGGGAGATCAAGGACCCCATAAAGTTTAGGTGCAGTAAGCTTAAAGTATGCTCACCTGACCTTCTTTCCTTTCCATAAATATTGATTAATCAAGGTTTGCAAGTTAGTGAACCATCTTTTTGGAAGAAAAATGTCCAACATGTTTAGGGGGTAAAGAATGCAAGGTAAAACATTTATTTTAATAGTAGCTATTCTGCCCCATAGTGAAATTGAGAAAGAGCCCCACCTTACCTAATCTGCCTTGAGAGGTGCCATTAATACAGAAAAGTTTTCTTTTATTATATGCAGGATTTCTCTGAAGATCTTCAGTCCTAGATATGTTAGGGACTTTGATTCCCACACCAGATTCAACCACTCTGTATCACCGAGTAGAGACTTTCCATTCATGGGGAATACTTTTTTTAGAGGGATTTAATTTATAAAAAGAAACTTTAGAAAACATGTCTATTTCACTGAGTAGGGCAGGGACACTATAGGCTGGGTTTTCTAAATGCAATAATAAATTAACTGCATAAGCAGAGATAAGATGACGAGATGTTCCATTCTGTATGCCTTGAGGGTTAGGAGAAGAAAGTAATTTCCTAATAAGGGGCTCTAAATATAAATTAAAAAGTAGCAGGGAAAGGGGACAGACTTGCCTGGTGCTATGGTACAGTGGGAGGGAATCAGATAATAAACCATTACACCAGACACAGGCTATAGGTGCATTATAGAGGGGTTGGATCCAACTAATAAAACTATTTGGAAAACCAGGTCTTTCTAGGACTGTGAACAAAATATTCCATGAGACTCAGTTGAATGCTTTCTCAGGATCAAATGAAATCAAGACAGTAAAATATGATTTAAATATATCAGCAATTTGTTGGGGATGGGTAACTACAGGCCTGATGTTGGCTGTTTTTAAGCTAGAGATACAACAGCTCATTTTAGCCTGCTTGATTTGAATGGCTAGGAGTGTACCCACCCTTTCCTCTGACTCTAGGTATTTAAGTCTAGTTCTTTTTATTGCTAATTCTGCTTGTTGAGACATATGATCATAAAATTTGGCATTTAAAGCATGTAACTTAACCCAGTCTTCATCTGGGGAGTAATGGCTGATATTTCTTTCTATAGTTTGAATGTCAAGTAGTAGTTTCTCCTTTTTGGCTTTAAATTGTCAGGCTCTATTGGACGCAAGGTGAATACATTCACCAGGCAGTGCATATTTGAGGGCCGACCATATGATGTCAGGTCTTGTAACCAAACTTTTGTTGGTTTGAACAAATTGTGAGACAAAATCCCTGATGTGTAATAAAGTAGGTTGTGATTTGAGTAATTGGTTGTTCATGCGCCACAGGAAGTCCCTTAGTATACCAAGAACAAGTAGGTAAGAGATAGAGACAAGCAAGTGATCTAAGATCACCGAGGCATGTATCTGGCTATCAATTATTCCCAGGAGGAGAAAAGAGCTCATTAAGAAATAATCAAGTCTGGAGTAGGTGTGATGGGGAGAAGAAAAAAAAGTGTAGGATATTTCTGTGGTGTGTAATATTCTCCATATATCCACCAACCCTGCTCCATTCGTAAGGCCTCTTAAGGCCCTTTGAGCTGTCAGAAGTCCAATTCTCTTAGTGTCAGATCTATCTAGTTCAGTTTCTGGTGTTAAATTCCAGACTGCACCCAGGAAAATTGCTTTATGCATAAAAGGGGGTAATCAAATTGGGAAGGTGTGAGAAAAACAAGGTTGAATATATGTTAGGGCTATAAATAGACCCTATCATAACCGGTCTGGTTTAAAATTCACCTGGGAGTAATATATACCTTTTGTATCCCATATTTCTTGAACAAGTTTAAATGGAATATTTCTGGCAATTAGGATAGCAACCCAACCTCGGCTAGTAGAGATCCCAGCACAGTACGGTTGACCCACCCAATTTCTAAAAGAAGAAACGTATTCTCTCTTTTTAAAGGCGTTTCTTGTAGACATGCAATTTCCACGTGAAGATGAGATAAGTGCCTGAGAACTACTTGTTGCTTTTACCTGTCACTAGCACCATGGACATTCCAAATTGTAATATTGTATGGACCTCCCATTATGAGGTTGGCAAAATGGGATGAAACCACAGAAACTTGGTTTAAATATTTTCCTCCACTGAAGTAATTATTAACCAGTTACCATATAGTAAGAAGAACTTTGTCAAGTCCCCCCCCCATTTATACCCTTAAATGTCCCTATCATTATTTATTAAACAAAACAGTTCACAGATTTAACAAATATCCTCAGTTCTATCAACCACACTAACTGAATATTCAGCCAGGCGATGTTAACTTGCACCCCTGCGATACAGCATTCTTTGCTCCCTAGTCCCAGACAGTCCCCCCCCAGAGCTTACTTATACAGTGTATAAATATTGCTAAGCAAATGAGGTATACATTTTCAACTTTATTAAGCAACTATCCACTCAGTCCTAAATATTATTTGAGAACTATTATTCTTTAACCTCAACATTTGCAAAAGATCAAAGCAAATATCCTGCATTTGGTTACCACATGGTATAGCAAGATAGTTAAAATAATAGTCAAACCTATTTAGGCAATATAGGCACAAGAACGTGAACCAAAATGTTCATCTAGTTAAGGTGAGAACAGATAATGTCCATCCATGGGTATCTTCATTCCAAGGGCAGTACCTTCAGTAATTATCTACCAATGGGGAAAGGAGGGCACATACAGATTGATTGTCATGGTTTTAAATGAAAACAAACAAGTATAGACCCAACTGATACAGCCCCTGAGTCACATCCAAACATTTGGATTTGTGCTGGAGAATTCCCCAATATGTGCTAGTATCTCAGTTTTATCTCCCAAAGGCTCTGGACATTTTAGAGATTCATGTAGGAAGAAAGTATCTGCCATTATGTGGCCTCAGGTGCTTATTACACTCAGTAGGAAAAGTCCCAAACAACTTTCTGTTTTCTAGCTTTTTACTGAGCCAGCAGGATTAGATCATCTCTTTTGCACTCAGTGACTCAGGTCCCCTTACATAAACTGATCTGGTAGCAGCTTTTTGAGTTCCAGTTGTGCTTGTTTGTGTGTATCAAAAGCATACCACTGCTCCTCAGTTTTCACCTGCAAAATGGCTGGGTATCGAACCACAAAATGTTTACCAGCAACAATCAGCTTGGAAATGATGGGATGCATTTTTTGTCTCCAGATTCTCACTGATTGAGGAAAATCTTGAGTGATGCATTTTTTTTATGCTCCCATTGTATCTCCTGGAGCATTTTAATTTGGGCCAGTATATGTTGCTTGTCTAGAAAGTTTAAGAGTTTAAATATTAGTGGCCTAGGAGGTGATCCTGGGGGTGGCATTGGCCGCAATGCTCTATGAGCTCTCTCAATAGTGTAGGTGGAACCATTGGGTGAGGGACCAGCTATTTTTTCATCGGGCTTTTGTAGAAATAATATTGGTGAAGTAAATTCTTCTCTTTTGGGGATCCCAAGAATTAAAAGGTTGTTTTGATGGCTTCTGCCCTCAAGATCCTCCAGTTTTTCCTCCATTTTTGTGATCCTCTTCCCCATGATGCTGCGATCCAAATCAGCTTTGTCTGCTTTTGTTTTCTAAAGAGGAAAAATGTGCCTCTGAGTCAGAAACTCGTATGTTTAGGGAATCCATTGAGGAGTGCACTTGATGTAGCTCTTCAGAAATGGCTGCAATTGAACTCTGAAGCAGCTGCATGATTTCTAAGAAGTGATCCTCCGTAAGGGTTGCTGATCCCACTGAAGAGTTACTGCCAGTGGCCAGCTGTTGTTTGGGCCACTTTGTGGCCTTGTCTTTCTCCGGCATGGGAGGAGGTGAATGGCACGGCGGCGCCTTGTGCATGAAAACCTCCATTCTTGTTTGAAGTTTTACATTCTATATATTGTAGAGATTATGCAGAACCTTTTCCCAAGAGGAATGTCTATATGAAACAGTGGTTTTCAATGAAAGTAGTCGGGAGGGATGTGCAGCAAAGGGAGCTGGCTGCTGATCATTAGGCTGCCATCATGTGACCCCATCCAAGGTTCTTAATTCCATAAAAACATACCTTCCTTCTGGGTCTATAGCAGAGTAGCTGAATTTAACTGATTTATTGTTTTTCTTAATAAGTATTGCAATGCCTCTTGCTATGTTTGAGTAGTTTGCAGATCTTCCTTTTCCACATTTATTTGAGTGAAAAACAGTTTCCTTCATGCAAACAATGCATTTCCTGTAGCATTAGAATATCTGCTTTCTTTTTAGTTAGAAAATTAAATACTTTCTTTGCTTTATGTCTATCTTTGAGTCCATTGATATTCCACGTACAAATCTTAACCATTTTCAAATGTTAATCATATTCTTTGTTTTCTTTTCCCATTCAAGAATCCATCTTAATGTGCTTCATTTTGACTTTCTTTTAACTTAGTTGTAGCTGTCTCCTTCCTTTTCTGTTTTTGTCCTTCCCCTATTAATGTTATTTTAAACTCAGATTATTTATAAATTAAGATACCTCCTCCCCCTATTTCTACACACCCCTTCTCTTCTTTCCCTGTAGTGTTATTGTTTGTACCTGGTGGAGTATTTACTTTTGTTTCAAAAAATGCCTTCCCTTTCCCCAGCCCCTCCCCCCTTTGGAGATAAGGTCTCTTTGTAACCCATTGCACCAACAAAGACAGTTTCCTGATTTTACCTACCTCCTAAGTTTGGGGAGTTCTGGGAAGTGCTTGACCTTAATCATTTATTTAACCACACTTCTATACCATTCTTTTACATATATATTTAAAAAAATACACCATTATAAATCAACTTTTACTTTGCAAACAAGGAAAATATCATGTTATCCAAGGTTGCATTTGTCCATGCTGTTTTTTATGTTATGGCAGCTGGCTGTATCTAGAACAAAAACAGATAGATATATACGTTATTATTACTATTTTCATATAATCTTCATTTGCTTTTCCTTCTTGCTTTTACTTCTTTTCCCTTCTCTTCTTCTGTTATTTCTTTTTTCATCATTCTCTTACTCCCCCAACTTCCCATTCTTACTTTTATATATTCAACATAGAATGCAAAACACTGGACACATGAACATATCTCCCTTATCCCCTCCCATTTTTTTCTTCTTAATCTTTCTTTTTGTCTGTTCTATATCAGTCAGTGTAAGCCTGAGATTTTAGAGGCATGTTTCCCTCCCTGTGGTTTTCCTCATGTTTGCTTTTTTTTTTCTCTGTCAAAATAGAAAATCTGTGTTTGCAGGATAGTACTTGTAGTCATGACATCATGTTTCTTGTGTAAGCCCTTACAACAAGAAGCATGGCACATAGCCCGGACTTGCATGCTGCTTTGGGTACACAGCCTGACTTGTACACTATTTGAGGATTTCCCTGGCTCAGCTCCCCTGCTGGCCACTCGAACATCTTCCATTTGACATAGACACATTTTCTGGTGGCTCCCTAAACCACCTTAGAGCCTTCGACTCCATAAGGGAAACTTCCTTTTAATCCCACGTCTGGGTACTTTCCTCAGCACTGGCCAAGTGCCTGAGGGAAAGTAAAAAAGGCCACAGAGCAAATCCATAGAGGTGAATTTGGTTACTACTGATGGGGGGGGTCTCCCACCTCTCGTTTCCACAATTCATACCCGGCCATTTCTCTGGACATTAAACATCTCTTTCTGAAAAGCTTGGCAATGTAGATTAAAGGGTAAAAGCATAGCACATTTCCTCTACATGTCTTGGCTTTCCCCTTGTGCTAGACTTGAACATACTTTTACATCTCTTTCTGAAAAGCTTGGCAGTGTAGATTAAAGGGTAAATGCATAGAACATTTCCTCTACATGTCTTGGCTTTCCCATTGTGCTGGACTTGAAGCTACTTTTACTTGACTTAGCCCATTACTCTAGGCCTCTCACTTAAGCAGTCCAATCCCCACTTTACAAAAGTTCAGGTGAAACATAGGCCCTATGTCAGAGCAGACTCAACCTTTGGTTGCAGGTGCCCCACATGTGATTCCTCACAGGAATTTATTTTGCAAAACTTCTGGTGCCTCAGCACAACTTGAAAAATAAGGCAGCTTCTTCCCTAGCCAGAACCAGGAGGGTTGCCCCTGGAATGACAAGCAAACATTTCCACCCCCATCCCCTCAGGGATGGGGCACAGGGACCAGTAACAGCTGTCTCCACCACTTCACAAACAGCTTACTTTATTCCTCTTTTGGCAGAAACACACACCTTCCCTAACAGTAGCTCTGTATCAGAGCTTTAGGCTCCAAGAGCCTGTGCACAGACTGCTGTGCTCCTCTCTTCAAGACTGCTCACGCACACTCTCTTCAAAAACTCTCAACATTCTATCCTAACTTCCAAATGCAGATTCCAGTGTGACTCATGCAGCTGCGAGAGTTCTATGGTGATGTCATCCCTCAGTCTCAGCTGAGACTGAGAACAGAGTGAGACCATGTGAAATCCATTTAACTGGAGTTTCACAAGCTGCTTTCCCTGCCTACAACTATGTCTTACTGGGATTCTAGAAACCCTGGGTAACTGGGAGGTTACACTCACCCTGGGCCAGGAAAATGACTGTCTGCAGTCATTATTTACCCGGCTTAGGCCATCTCATCCAATGTGCTACCTGTGGGGCTGGGTGATCAGGCCCCCTCCTACCATGTGCTAGCACAGGCAGGCAACACTAAGGGCCTAGAGGCCTTTGGCTGACATAACAGCCTCTTCTCTACCCATTAACTATGGGTGCCTAGTGGCTCTGGTAGAACTGCCCAGAGCATAGCCCTAATAAATCAGCACTGCAACCCCTACTGCAGGTCAGGGCCACAGCCTGTCTATCCCTCCTAGCCCTCTAGGGAAAACCTATCTGCCTTTAACTCAAATCCAAAAACAAAACAAACAGGGGACCTCCCTGACCTTTAGCACCTTGCAACCACACACCAGGAGCTAATACCAACCATTACATTACTCCCTCACTCCCCCACAACCACACCTCCCCCACATTTACTACACAGTAACAACAACAACAACAGTACTTTAAATACTACACACTAAGGTGCTGGTGAGGAACTCTGATGAGCCCCTCTCCCCTTCTTGTCTTCTCTTCTATCTTCTTCCGGATCATCTGCAAGAAAAAAAGAAATACAACACACACCCCTAATCTGCATACACAGTCTATTTAAACCCCTACCATCAAAACACTGGAGAATCCCAAAAATATACAGTATATATTTTTTTTAGAAAAGGTAGAAAACAGTACATACACTAGAAACAGTAGAAAAACAATGACATTATTTACAATACACATTTGGGGGATGGAGTGCCCTAAAAGTCCCATCTAGTGACCACAGTGCCCGAAGGCTAGTCCATTAAACACTCTCTTCTGGGCCAGAGCCCGGTGAAGCACAGTTCTAGCAGGACAAAGTCCTGAAGGGGAGAGTCTTTGAGGACAGTTCACACATCTTGAGTCTGCTAGTGTAGGGTGTGTACTGCAATGTCATAAGAATAGAAAAGTTTGAACTTACCAGCCCCTTGTAGAATCCACAATGGCACCAACCTGCTCCTTGGCCGAAGACTGTCCCTGGCAGCATTCTTTCGATACAGCTGGGTGGACATCTTCCGAGAATGACAGGAGGGCACATCTGGAAACTGCTGGGTAGATGTCATCTCTGGAGATGGAGCCTTGGAACAGGAACAAAAAGGAAAACAGCTGGTCTGACGTCATCTGGATACCAGGTGATGAATCAGGACACAGCTGGGCTGGTGTCCTCACTGGATCTGAAGTCATCTAGTGGGCCAGTCGATGGATTCTGGAAAGTCAGTACACTGTAGAACTGATGAATGCGAAGCACCTGAGTCCTAGAGGTCCATACTGGCGGAACAACAAATGCACTGCAATGGCTGGAGTGGCAGCACTGACTACCACTGCTCTGCTTTCCATCTGGTAGGAATGGGCACATTTGCAGGGAGGTATTTGCATTGAGGCCAATAGCACAATAGGTCAGGAGCTTGAATTATTATCCCATCTGGGCACACATAACTCACACTGTGACAGGTTTCACATCCCTCTCCATCCACTATTTGAACAGTGTCCATAAACAGTGTCCTGCCTCTTTTCCACTTGCTGTATATTTTATGAAACATTCAGTTCCTGACATGCTTGTTTGCACCAGAATGCACACATTTCTTTGCTTCAGCCCAGATCCAGGATTTTCTGCTGTTCTCAATCTCCTCCCAGACTCTCCGAGGAAAGGTAGGAAAGGACATCCCATAGATTTCATTCACCCTCTGTTACACGAGGTCCCTGCACCCTAATTGATACCCTCAGGGGTACACCGTAGACAGCTAATGTTTAGGCATAGGCTATACTAATACATAGGGCTAAGGGCATCTACCGTACAAGAGTAGATGTCAGGATATGAATACATATTATTGTAACCCACTTTGCTTGCTAATGCACACATATTATACCATGTATTTTCTGTCTTTTTCTTACTTGTCAGATGCCAAGACACCTGTCCTTGAAGTAATTGTAATATGTAAGGCAACACTGCCATCCTTCGGTGATGTGCACCACTTCACCTTGTTATGTAAGACTCTGTATAAGAACGTCTTTGTTCTAAAACTGATGACTTTACAGAATTATATAATGTTATCTTGGACCGTGGAGCCACCTCTAATTTAGCCAATAGAGCTCATCTCTGTAACTAGAAATGTTTCTATCTTTTAGTAACCATAGTAATTATCACAGGTATATAATGTTATGCACAGGCTTTACACCTCAGAGACCCGAGAGATCCCAAGAGACTACAGAGAAACGTCGAGGTGTGGGAACGCTAGCACTGGCTCCGGTTCAGATGGTAAGAACTGCTTAGGGCAACTGTGATTTATCCCTTTTGTAGTAATAAACTTGTTTATTACTTGAATGCAACTTGTTTGTGATTATTTGCATTCCCAATATTGCCAAGAACCTGAAGGTGAGGTTCAGACCTCTTACAAATTGGCGACCGTGTGCAGGCGATATTTGGTGTTTGCAAGTTTCACTTGTTGCTATACATTTTCCCTTTTCCCATGGGGACTGCAGGTGTACACTCCAGTAACACCTCTACCGTCTTTTCTACCAGTTTGTAGATACTTGCAAAGTCTGGCTGACTTTTTTGGGTGTGGTCGATGCCGTCTCGACCCACTCCATAGCAGCTTTGAATTGCAAGCCTACAACTTATACAGTAGCCCGGCTGTGTTTAAAGTACTCGTGTTGTGGATTGATACGCAACACGCCGTCTTTTTCACAGTTTGAATTTTCATTCCCTCCCACACAATGGCCACAGTATCAGATATCTGCGCAGAACTGAGACTCGATGTCTCTAACTTTCTTACCTCCCATGGTGGATGGGCTGACTTCGCGTGGGATGCAAGTCAATCTGAAAACCCTGTACTGGGGATTTCAACCCAGTATGTGGAGATGCGACAATCAACCAATAAGCGTTGCGCTAAAGGGTTGATGGTCGCTGCTCTCTACGCTGCTTTGGAAGCCTCCAAAGCGAGGTTTCGTACCCTTGACCTGCAGATCGCATCTCTTAAGCAAGAGATGGGTTTACAGGAAACAGAATGTATTCAAATACAGCAGAACCTAGAGTCAGAACTCCAGTCTCTGCGTAATGAAAAGGATTCACTATTGCATCATACCGCACAGGCTGGTGACCAAGAAATATGTACTCTGAAACAGGAGTGTGAAAGTTTGAGACAGGATAAGAGTCAGATTGTGCAAATGAATGATTTGTTGAGTGCTGGGAATGCACAGTTGAGTGATGAAATGGGTGAACTTCAGGACGAGATCAACCAGGTACGTAATGATTTAGAAATAGACTATAGGGACAATCGCAAATTGAGCACCATGTACCGTGTTTTGCAGAAGCAGAAACAGGATCAGGTTGATATGGATGTTGCAAGTGTGAATCATGATGAATGTAAAGCTAAGATGGATAAACTGCACCATCAGCGAGAGGTTTTGGCTGGCCACGTTAAGGCAATGGGAGGCGTAGGCCCTGCCTTTCACTCGTCATCAGAAGGGGGGCTATCTGATGATGACATCTGACAGTACAATGCCCAGTCATGCCCCTACTATGGCCCAGATTCCCCACCCAGCCATCCATAGTATGGCGGGTCCCCGCCCACAACTCCCCAGGTCACACGTCGACGATGTCGTGACGCTCATCATGGGAAATGCCATCATGGCGGCGCCCATGATAGGGGGGGAGCAGGCCCAAGCCTGGTCCTGAAGGTGCCTCCGGTAGCCATTATTAGTGTGGAAGACAGGCAAGAGATTGAAACCATGATTGTTAGAGCATTAGGAAATGTTCCTCTTCCTGAAAAAAGTATGAAAGCCATTAAAAGTCAGATTCGACATATTTTCCAAGAAGCTGGCACTCAGGCAGGTGTTGTTCGTACTGCGGCTGAAGCTGCAGCTCGTGCAGCATTGGACAGTGCGCGAGACACATTACCTCTGCCTGATCGACCACCGACTAATCCCCTACAAATGGCCTACTCTGTTCAGCAAATTGCTGACAGCATTGGTCAGATGAGCCCGTCCGACAATCTCAGCTGCCATTTGGAAAAGGTGTGCTTTAAATGTGAGATGCTTAGCCTCGCCGAAGAATATCAGGTCCAAATACTACGCCAGACCATCGATCCTGGTTTATGGGCCAAACTCCCCGAAGCAGTTTGCCAGGATGGGAACGCTACCTTTAACGAAGTCGTAGCTGAGCTCATCTCCGCTCACAGCCCTGGTGTGGTTGGAGTAATGCTGGCATACCCCGTGAAGCAAAATGCTAAAGAAAGTCCAGCGACCTACCACTAGAGACTCTGGGTGGCCTACCGAGCAGGGAAGCATCTGGCACAAGGAGCTGCGGATGTAGATATTATTGAATATAACACCTTGTTCCTTAGGAACATGATCCCAGCTGTAAGAGAGAAGGTAGAGCCAACCACATACCCAAATACGGATAGGTTTGCTGATATTCTTCGGAAAACCGAGAGAGTGTATCAACTGTACTTCCGTGATTTGAGTTCCGGTTCAAAAAAGGTTGCCGCTGTGGAACCCACTTCCAGGACCACGACACATTACACCGTGGAAGGGCAGGCCCAACAACAACAGCCCAAACATCCATCGGCCCCTCTGGCTAGCACCCAGCAAAACACCCAACAGGGCCAACAACAACAACAGTGGGGTGGGAACTGGAATTGGCCTAAAAACAGAAAGCACAAGGGCAGAGGGAAGCCATTACAAAGATCGGGTCCCTCATACAAGGAGATAGCTGAAGAAAATCAAAATTTCAGGAGCTCCTGGGGCAAGTGTGCTCCGTAGTGGATGCTGTTCCCGCACAGACCCTTGCAGCAGTACAACCGGCGACCCATGCCACTACTGGCCATGGAGACACCGGAAGTATGGGCTCTCAGGCCCACATAAGCCTGAACCCGGAAGCTCCTCCCTATATTGCATCACTGCAACACTGTGAAGTCATCCATGCAAGTCAGGCCCAACCTCTGCATGCCTCCAGCAATATGGAATGACAATTACAGGCCTCAGTCTGCATTGTAAACAAGCTGGTCTTGGATACAAATGGAAGGCCCTGCACCGAGGTTGAGGTTGGGGGCCGCCAACTAATTGTCTTGTTAGATACAGGTGCAGCTGTATCTGTGTTACACGATGAACACCCTGACACGTCTCCTTGGTCTACCAAATGGAAGACCAATATGTCAGGAGTTGATGGTACTAGGCTACCTGCATACCGTTCTCTACCCTTACCGGTATAACTAGGCCATTTGAAGGCCTCACATGCTTTCCAACTGATGGTGCTGCATGATCATCCTAGTATCATTGGGACTGACTTCCTTGCACCGCACGGCTGTGTGGTGGATCTAGCAAACATGTTGCTGATACAGATCCAGGGTCAATACCATACTGTCTTAATTCCTGACTCACATGCTGTGGCAACAATATCCATCAGCAACAAAGAGTATGACGTCATAGATTTGTTCAAGACCCATGAACTTTTCCCGAAACTCCTACCTATTCTGCAACGAGATTTAGTAGCTTGCAGTTACTGCTAATGATTGTGGCAGAATGCATACTATTATCGAGGTGCCAGGCCCGGCACATGAGAGACAAAGGCAACATCCGCTTTCCCACTGAAGCCTTACCCCTCTTTCCAAGAACAATCAAGTCACTCCTTAAACAAGGAGTAATCAGAACCTGTGTCTCCACTGCCAACTCTCCTGTTTGGCCTGTGAAGAAACCCACAGGCACCTGGAGACTTACTATTGACTACAGGAAACTGAATCAGGTTACTCCCAGTTGTTCCCCAACTGTGGCGTCGGCACCAGATGTGCTTCAACTTTTAACACCAGATCAGAAATGGTTCAGTGCCCTGGATATCTCCAATGGTTTTTGGTCATTACCATTGGCCCTCAAGAGTCAATATAAGTTTGCCTTCACCTTTGAAGGCCGACAGTACACATGGACTTGGTTGCCACAGGGATTCCATAATAGCCCATCCCTCTTCCATCTCCACATGATGGATGCCCTACAAAATTTCTCAGCCCCCCAATGTCTCTTACAGTATGTAGATGACCTGTTGTTGGCCACTGCCACACAGGAACAACATCTGGATCTCTTGCACGAACTATTGACTCTCATTCAGAGAGCAGGTCTGAAGTGCAACCCAGCAAAAGCACAATTATGTCAGAAAGAAGTACTCTTTCTGGGTTTGAAAATAACTGACCAAGGCCGGAGCCCTATTTGGAAAAAGATTCAGGGGTTAGAAGACTTGCCATTACCCACCAGTGTGGCAACTCTTTGAAGGTTTCTAGGTATGGTAAATTATTCCAGAGATTTTATTTGTGATTTTGCTCAGAAAGCCGCTCCTCTGTATGATCTACTCAAAAAGGACATTCCATGGAATTGGGGCCCCGTCCATACCCAGGCTGTGACGTCACTGAAGCAGGCTTTGGCCTCCGCCCCAGCACTGGTTAACCCCAATCCAACACTACCATTCCATCTGGAGTGTGTCACCTCTGACATCGCTATGTCAGCAGTGCTGGCCCAGAAGGTGCATGGCACCTTGAGACCTATTGCATATGCATCGCAGCTCTTGACCCCAGTGGAACAGAAGTATGTCCTTTGTGAAAGGAACCTTCTGACCACCTACTGGGCTGTCCAGCACTTCCTGTACATCATTGGGTACTCACCACTAATTCTTAACACTAATCATACGCCCACTACTTTTCTGCTCTCAGATAGAGTGAAGGATGGGTCAGTCTCCAACACCAGGCTGACACATTGGTCACTCCTCCTCCAGGATAGGGATATCCAGGTCCACCAGACCAAAGTTCCATCTCTGCTAGCTCATGGTCTCCTTTTTTCAGGGGGAACCCCATGACTGTACGCTGCAGTCACCTGACCTCCCAGATCCGGGTCCATTCCTCCCTGCCACCCCTGAGATACTGGAAAGTACCTCTTTGTGCTGCATTTTCACTGGTGGTTCAGCATCGTACTATCAGAGAGAACAGATTGCAGGGATGGGTATTTTGGTGGTGTATCCTTATGGGAACACTGTCAGGATATCTAAATGCTGTAGTGTAGCTTCATCGCAGTATGCAGAGATGGCAGCGGTGTCCTGTGCACTTGAGTTTATCCAACATGGAACTCAGTATGCTATCATTTTCACAGAGTCTAATTGGGTTTGCTGTTCCCTTACAGAATTTCTCCCTTTCTGGCAGAAGAACTCCTTTCTCTCCTCTGATGGAAGCCCAGTGAAATACAAAGAATTGGTAATCTACATACACGCATTGGCACAGAAACACCCACACAAACTTTATGTGCACAAGGTTAAAGCTCACTCCCTACATGATCCCTATCATGCTTTCAATGACACAGCAGATACCCTTGCTAAGGAAGGGGCCCGAGGGGGGGACGTCTGGACGATGGATCATCCAGAAGCCAATGCAGCTGTACATGTTGCAGCTCTCAAAAAGAAATCTGAATCTTTTCCCCTGGACCTCTCAGCAGCCCAGCATTTGGACACTGAACTCAAAGAAGTGTTCAGATTCCTGGACAAGGGTACTGAAGAAAGACTCCCTACACATAACCCATATTGCAGGCATGAAGGTAAGTTACACCTATCCCCTGACGATAAACTTATTTGGTTCCAACCAGAGGATACTACCACCAAATTGTGGGTAGTCCCCAGACATTTGAGGTCTGAATTTTTGCACCAGGTACATGACACTCCTACTGGTGGACACCAGGGGACAGAAAATACCCTCCAACGTCTCAAGACCACAGCCTGGTGGCCTGGGATTACCAAAGATGTTAAACAACACATTGATAATTGCCTTGTTTGTGCACAAAACAATCCCATACCTACAAAACGAAATGCCAAACTTTTACCACAAAGACACACTGGCCCTTGGCATGCCATTCAAATTGATTTCATTAGTCCTTTGACCAATACCAGCATAAACAACAAGTATGCCCTTGTGGTAACCGATTTATTCTGTAAGTGGGTTGAGGCTTTCCCCACTAAGACATGCACCGCAAAGACAACTGCCAAAATCCTGGTAGAGCAGATTTTCTCCAGGTGGGGCCTGCCTCTCAAGGTAGACTCCAACAAAGGAACCAGTTTTACAGGTGAGTTGATGAAAGAGTCCCTTGAACTCCGTGGGGTTCAGCAAAAGTTCCACATACCCTATCACCCTCAATCCTCAGGTCAAGTGGAAAGAGCCAACAGACGGATTAAGTAAATGCTTTCCAAATTCATTGAGGACAATCCCAAGACCTGGGATTCCCTATTGCCTTTACTCCTTATGGCAATTAGGGGTACACCCTCAGCCACCACCCAGCTTACACCTTTCGAGGTAATGACTGGAAGACAAATGAGATTGCCTGAACACTTGCTCTTTGACCTAGCAACACCCACTGCAGATCATGTGTCTGTAGATCAGTATGTGGAAAGCTCAGAAAAGACCTCATACACACACACACTTGTATGTTGCAAACTGCATGGGCAAGGCCCAGCAACAGTCCAAAATACAATTTGACAAACACGCACAAGAAGTGGATTGGCAGGTTGGAGATCAGGTAATGGTACTTTGATTTGCACATCCCACCCACTCCTTCTCCAATAAGTGGGAAGGCCCTTACCCCATTGTTAACAAGCTCAGTCCGGCAGTCTATCAAGTTAGACTCCTTCACAACAATAAATTGACTGACAAATGGTTGCATGCAAACCAGTTGAAACTGTACAAAGGAACTTAAACTTACTTTTCCTAACCCCACTGGGTGGAATTGTACTAATGTACTAATCTTTGATCTTCCTTTTCAGATACATTGACAAGATGGCTATCTTGTTCCTATCTCTCCTCCTTGCAGGAGTGATCCCTTTCACCCAAGGCACAGTACCAGACCTCCTTCGACACCTGGATCCTCCAGCACGTCCTACAGAGGGAGTTTCCATCAAAATACCAGATACTATGATTACTGTCCAGGAAGGTTCCGATGCATACCTCACTGCCTCGGTTGTTGCTCCTGACAAATCTACCCTTCAAATTGAGTGGCAAACCACATCACAAGGACAAATTCTCCCTGTGGTCAAACTCTCCAAGGGAACTTTTCAGGGTTGGCCCAACGCTAAAATATCCCCAAATGGTTCACTGTCCTTGTTACAAACTGCATTAAGACACTCTGCTTTGTACAACATTACTGCTCTGATTGATCCTTCCTATTGTAATTCTCTCTCCCAGGATTCTGCCCACAGATTCTGTGCTGTACACCACATGGCCTCTGCAGCCATGTATCTCTCTCTGTGTTGCCTCCTACTGAAAAACAGCTTTTGGAATGTCCAAAACATAACCCTGGTCCCCGTAGTGGTCTCACAGCCACTGCCCTCCCAGGTTCTTTAATTAATAATTTACAGTTTATGCATATACCTGTTTTGTTTAACCTTACTTACTGGAATATGAAAGAATTTGGTATGTGTCACAATACCAATACATCTGCATTCTATAGTACATTATTGCTTGACAGTTTAGCTGCATTTCAGATTCGTACTAAGGATCCCTTTACTGGGGTTTATTCTACTGAACATAGAGGTAATTTTAGGAGGAAAACCCCTCCTGGTATTCTTAATCATAAATGTAGTAAATGTGAAGTTGACAGTTCTGATGTTACAGGTGCTACAGGTACTGTCACAGGTCTTTTTGGTACTGCTATGTCCATTTGGAACAAAGCAGACATTGCTGCTATTAAGAGTCATTCTGCAAAGTTCTCCACTGGTTTGGTTAATAATGTTTTACCACCCTTATTGCATGGTGTGGATGGCCTTAGTCAGGAAGAAAGATACACTGTATACAACATGCACGACATTGCAAAAGCCTTCACTGATTCGAAAGATAAGATTAACGCACTCATACAACAGAACAATAGAGCAGCTGAAAAACAATACATTGGTAGAGAAATACTTCGCTCTGCATATGGTTCATATATCCTCACTACCATCAACAACCTCTTCCGTGACTTAGAAACTGGAAGAATCCCTGACATAATACATGACAGGCGCATCTCTAAATGGTATTGTCCTAAATGTAAACTTTCAACTTGTATTTCCTTATGTATGCAACAGACTTTGTCTATTCCTCTCTTCACAGCGAGAAACTTGGGGTTTGTGACCAGACACCCTAACACTGGTCCTTGTTTTTCTACAAAGAAATGTTCCATAACAGATACCATGTTTGTCTCGTTTACTGTCTCCTTACCATGTTTTGATCCCACTACAGCTTTATTCGACAAACTTGCACTGGCGCATTCGATTGGGCATTTGGCGACGACATCTACAGAGAACACCTGGATCTCCCACCTCTACTGGTCTACCACTCTTTCCTGGATGCCTGGGTGGCACCGCACACGGACTGCTGTGCAAAAAAGCAATATATCTACTTGTGCCGATGTGATGTGTTTGATGTTATACGCCCTGTTTGTGGCTACTCTCCAGACAGCATTGATTGGACTTTCACCATGGATGATGACATCACTGAGAATGGCACCAACTCTTTTGAATCGATGCCGTTACCAGATCAGCTCTACCAGTCCTATCGTGAGGCAGCTCATCGCCTGTCAACACGGATTTCGAAGACGACCTACACATGCCCTGTCCAGTTGCAAAAATGGAGACTACCTACTGTACGTTCACAGTATAACTCTGACGGAGAGTACTGTATAGTAACTAATGTGAAGTCTTATACATATAATTCTGTTACTTGTTCAATTGATTACCCAACTTTTGTTTTGTTCCCCATCAGAAAACTGTTATTGGACATACCGTAATAACCCCCCGTTCCCCTTATGGATGCGGATATTATTTATGGTAATCCAGATTATTTACTCATACTCTCAGAATACCTGCCATACTTTAATGTACACATATATCCACTTACACTTACATTGAAATCCCTTTTAGATAGAAAGGACACACACCTCATCCACATCAGCAATAATATAACCAAAGCCAATGAAGCTGTTCTTGACCTGATCAATGATGGAGATATGAATAACGATTGACTAACACCTGGTTAGAAATCACTTTTAAAGGTTTTGTTATAATACAAGCATTTTAATATTTACTTTGATTATTATGCTTTGCTGCTCACGACGTACACTGCGCCAACACCGTGAGCAGCTTGAGTTCCTTTACAAGGCTCGCGCGTCGGGATTGTAAACAGCCACTGCTCCTATCCACTCCTTGGATTTGCCTGTGTTGCCCTTGGAGGCAACAAGGGGGGGAATTGTTACACGAGGTCCCTGCACCCTAATTGATACCCTCAGGGGTACACCGTAGACAGCTAATGTTTAGGCATAGGCTATACTAATACATAGGGCTAAGGGCATCTACCGTACAAGAGTAGATGTCAGGATATGAATACATATTATTGTAACCCACTTTGCTTGCTAATGCACACATATTATACCATGTATTTTCTGTCTTTTTCTTACTTGTCAGATGCCAAGACACCTGTCCTTGAAGTAATTGTAATATGTAAGGCAACATTGCCATCCTTCGGTGATGTGCACCACTTCACCTTGTTATGTAAGACTCTTTATAAGAACGTCTTTGTTCTAAAACTGATGACTTTACAGAATTATATAATGTTATCTTGGACCGTGGAGCCACCTCTAATTTAGCCAATAGGGATCATCTCTGTAACTAGAAATGTTTATATCTTTTAGTAACCATAGTAATTATCACAGGTATATAATGTTATGCACAGGCTTTACACCTCGGAGACCCGAGAGATCCCAAGAGACTACAGAGAAACGTCGAGGTGTAGGGAACGCTTAGCACTGGCTCCCGGTTCGTATTGGTAAGAACTGCTTAGGGCAACTGTGATTTATCCCTTTTGTAGTAATAAACTTGTTTATTACTTGAATGCAACTTGTTTGTGATTATTTGCATTCCCAATATTGCCAAGAACCTGAAGGTGAGGTTCAGACCTCTTACACCCTCCTATGAACCAGTCTCTCCTCTTTACTAGCTTTGGTCAATCTGAGACTGCTGGTCTGACTTGGGGGTGGCCAGTACTGGTTCTGCCAGCTACGCATTCTCAATGAGACAAAAAATGGATCCCTGGCTTCTTCTTCTCACACAGCCAGGGCATTGGCATCACCACTCTCGTCCATGCATTCCTCTGAGGCAACAGCTTGAGGCTGTGTACCCATTCCTTTTTCACAAGGCCACATAGGTTCCCCCTCTTCTTCTTCCTCACTGAGAATCTGTGCCCAGGAGTGAGCAGTCGTCCTCACTCCTGAGACTATCCACTCTTCACTTGGCACGGAGGTCGATACCTCCCATTCAAAGGCCTCCCTCATCTCATATTCTCCTATGAGACTTGTTCTAGCCCCCCCTCTCCAAGGGTCTACTGATGCTCTGTCTGAATTGTCTATCTGTGATCCAGCATCCGAAACATCAGCATATGGTTCTGTCTGCAAATCTGCACCCTCTAGCTTTGTGCCACAATCCCCCGAGGGGCCTTCTTCAACAGGCTCAGCCTGGTGCTGTGTGCTGTCAACTACAAATTCCTGAACATTTGTCCATGTGGGAGCCAAACAAATCTTGGGCACTTTAAACAAGCCGCATTTCTCTAAACAACCCGAACTGTGAGGTACCATGAAGACGTCCCTTCCAGCATTTAAGCATATTAAACACACTTGCACTGGGTATCCAGGAATTGCCACATGAGAAGGCAGTTGTCCTCAATAGTAACACCTCTCAATGTCCCTTAACTTATTTACTTCTGCTGCTACCGCAGCCCGGGCATGATCCCGGTAGCGGGCTGGTCCTGAGGTCATGACTGCAGAGAAAAACAAACAAATGCTCACTGTTATTGAAAGTCCCACATCACTGAACACTTTCTTTCACTTTCAAAATGGCTCCTCTGCTGCTGTGTTTACATTACTACCCTACCCTGTAATGGCGGTGGCAGCACTCCTGTGCATCAACATTCTGAAATTGGGTCAAGCCACTGAGCATCCGATTTACACACTCTACTGATAACTTTGCTCAAAACTGCACAAACTTGCACTGTTCTTTTTTCTAGCACATTTATATGATTTGCCACGGACTTTTCACCTGCTGAAAACATTGCTTTAGCTCACAGTCCCTTAAAGCCCCAGGATTTCAAGCACAGGATTGCCTGTAACTAGTGCTGCATAAATTGCTACAACTCACAGTCTCTCTACTGGCTTTGAAACTTTATTCTGACGCTGAACCCATAACTATGCTCACAGTCAATGGCTTAACAGACTTGCTTTTGCTGGTGAAACTTGACACAGTCTTTATTTACAAAGCGACTACACTGCTGCACACAGATTCAGCTGGCTTTTGGCAAAAATCACTTGTTTGAGCAATTATTACTGTTGGTACTACTGTTATCAGTAGCTGTTTGCTGCGATGGAAAAACGGCCTGCAGCAAGTCTTGGAGGCCTCGGAAAGGAAGCGCATTGGCAGTTCTGTCGATCATCTCTCTGATCACCACACTCACAATCCAGTCGATCGAGATGCAGGTTGAGCCCGATTTTAAACAGTAAAGTCTGCTTTTTGAAACTTTTACAGTGCTTTCTAGTCACTGCAACGCTCCTCCACTAAACCAGTACACACACTCCACTCACACTCCCTCTCGAATGCTGGGCAGTCACTGTAGAGCTGGCTTGGGGGCAGGACTGATTGCAGCCTCACAAATCACACAACGCCATGCAAATGAGCCTCTTTCCCTCATGAGTGCTCTTCTCCTCACAGCGATTGTCGAGCAGGCAAATTTAAACTGAAAAAAATACTTTTTTTTCAACTGACTCCATGGCAGGAACCCATTTCAATCATCTGTCATGGCCATTAACACAGCAAGTCTCTCAGTTCACTAAAAAGCATTTCCAACATCCAGGGCACAATTTTCCTGTTGTTATCCCTAGTCTTCGATCTTTTCTTTGTCACAACAGTTTTTTTAAAAGCTGGCAAAATGCTGTAAATATTCAATGCAGGACAAGGGAATACTCTTTCAGCTTTACTGCTCCTTGGTAAACAGTTGGCATTTTAACAGCAGCAAATGGACAACAGCATACAGCGGCACACTAGTTAACCTTGCTTCAGCTTTTTGGGCTACCCACTGCCAGATAACCAAAATGCTAGCCCCTTTCCTGAGCACATTTCCTCCCTAACTGAAAATTCAAAGTGGTGCCTCCATTTTGTAAGCCCCCCACACCTGCCTCTTTGGCAAATGACAGGTGGTATACTGTTGAAGCTGACAGCAATGCCAGGTGGGGACTGGGTTCGGTGAGGACTAGGTTACTCAGCACAAGAGCTAGGTTTGGCTACTCTGCACAGGGGCACCCAAGTAAATCCGAACACAGGAAGCAATAACTGTAATGTCCAAAACCAGGAATGGGATTCTAAAATGTGGCTTTATTCACATCCAAGCAGAACAAAACAAAGCATAGACAGACTCCCACAGGGCTCCACTTCTGGTAATGCAGATTAAGAATCGGAACACTTCCTCAGCACTTCAGCCCTCAGGCTTTGAACCCACCAGGCACACAGCCCAGACTTGCACACTGCTTTGGGTACACAGCCCAACTTGTACACTATTTGGGGACTTCCCTGGCTCAGCTCCCCTGCCAGCCACTCAAACACCTTCCATTTGACATGGACACATTTTCTGGTGGCTCCCTAAACCACCTTAGAGCCTTCGACTCCATAAGGGAAACTTTCATTTAATCCCATGTCTGGGTACTTTCCTCAGCACTGGCCAAGTGCCTGAGGGAAAGTAAAAAAGGCCAAAGAGCAAATCCGCAGAGGTGAATTTGGTTACTACTGATTGGGGGTCTCCCACCTCTCACTTCCACAATTCATACCCGGCCATTTCTCTGGACATTAATCATTTCTTTCTGAAAAGCTTGGCAATGTAGATTAAAGGGTAAATGCATAGCACATGTCCTCTACATGTCCTGGCTTTCCCCTTGTGCTAAACTTGAACATACTTTTACATCTCTTTCTGAAAAGCTTGGCATTGTAGATTAAAGGGTAAATGCACAGCACATTTCCTCTACATGTCTTAGCTTTCCCCTTGTGCTGGACTTGAAGCTATTTTTACTTGACTTAGCCCATTACTCTAGGCCTCTCACTTAAACAGTCCAATCCCCACTTTACAACATTTCAGGTGAAACATAGGCCCTATGTCAGAGCAGACTAACCTTTGGTTGCAGGTTTCCCACAGGCGATTCCTCACAGAAATTTCTTTTGCACAGCTTCTGGTGCCTCAGCACAACTTGAAAAAAAAGGCAGCTTCTTCCCTAGCCAGAACCAGGAGGGCTGCCCCTGGAATGACAGGCAAACCTTTCCACCCCATCCCCTCAGGGATGGGGCACAGGGACCAGTAACAGCTGTCTCCACCACTTCACAAACAGCTTACTGTGTTCCTCTTTTGGCGGAAACACACACCTCCCCTAACAGTAGCTCTATATCAGAGCTTTAGGCTCCAAGAGCCTGTGCACAGACTGCTGCACTCCTCTCTTCAAGACTGCTCACACACACTCTCTTCAAAAACTCCCAACATTCTATCCTAACTTCCAACTGCAGATTCCAGTGTGGCTCATGCAGCTGCGAGAATTCTATGGTAATGAGACTGAGAACAGAGTGAGACAGTGTGAAATCCATTTAACTGGAGTTTCCCAAGCTTCCTTCCTTGCCTACCACTAGGTCTTACTGGGATTCTAGTAACCCTGGGTAACAGGGGAGGTTACACCTGTATAGGGGCTTTCATCTGGAGGCCGCTGCCTTGGAGACTGACATTTTTTTTCTTGAAAGTTTGCTTCATTTAATTTTTCTGCTTCTCTTGGGTCCAAGAAATATCACATTTTGCCTTTCTAAAAAAAAATCTTAACCTGGCCATAGGGAGTAAGGCATATCTTATTCCTCTCTCTCAAGAGTATCCATAACCTGGTTAAATGTTTTTCTGTCTTTGAGTGTTTCCACACTGAAGTCTGGAAGAGCTTGAAACCTATAACCTTTTGCTTTAAGTCCCTTTTCCATTCTTGCTTTCCTTAGAATGATCTCTTTATCTTGAAATTTATGTGGTTTGACATACTGTAAGCAAATCTAGGTGTATCAAGTCATTGTTGTGGTATTAAAATTCCAGCTCTATGAGCCCTTTCTAGCAGTATTTTCTGCTTAGGATATTCCAGGTCCATTGCCTCCATCAAACATTCTTCAAAGTAAGGCACTGGGTCACCCTTGCCTTCTACTCCCTTTGGTGCCCTAATTTTAAATTCCCTCTTCGAGCATGGTCCTCTTGATCCTGAACTTTTTAAACCAAAAAATCCAACTGTTCAGTGTGTTGAGCTACCTTTTTTTTATTGGGGCCACTATGTCTTCTAATTCTCTTATTCCTTGTGCTACTACTGTTGTCCTCAGAATCAACACTTCCATTTTAGAATGTATCCCTGCTACAGCTTCCGTTAATTGTCTCAATGTACTCAGTATGTCTGAGATGCCCTGCAAGACATTGGTTTGAAAATCAATTGAAAAAGATACCTGAGCCTGTGAAGCTGTGTGAATTGGGTTTGGCATAGTTTCCACATTGGTCTGTTCATCTCTGGGTAATTTTGCAGTTTTGTTGCTTCTTTGTTGCCCATCTTGATTGGAGTTCTGAGGTGTAGTTTCTGCTGCCAAGGTTGTTTTCCCATTCTGTTCTGATGACCAGGTCCACCTTGCAAATGAGCCTTGCTCAATGGTGCCCCACCTGGATAAAGATTTTTATTGATTGATTGTTTGATTGATTGAAACTGGCCTGTTGTCTGATTCAGTTGAGTCTGTTAGTAAGTTTTCAATAGCTGGATTTCTTTGTGACTTTGCACTTGTTTGCAGTATTGACTCCTCCCTTGACATTTTGTTTGTTTCCATAGAGTTGGTTTCCATCCATTATTCCACTTCTGTTTGTTGTTATTCCTTGTTCCTTTCCAAATTGTCCACTTCCATTCTGTTTTGGGTGTCTACCTGAGTGCCTTTTCTTTCTTCCTCAGCTGGAGTTGGAGTGTCTTTCTTTCCCTTTTCCTTTCCTTCCATCATTTCTGCCAGTGTTAGGTGACAACCACCAGGTATCATAGTAGAGATTGGAGACAGTAAGGTCAGTGATGCTTTGGTTTGTTTTCTCCACTGTTCTGAAAAAAGTCTCGGTGGCTGGTAAGGATTTTGTTGTCCTGTGTTCCTCGTCCTCCTTGGATGCAGTTGGGAATCACAAGCAGAGTCACTTAATTCTTTAGCTCTCCTAATTAATTTTGAAATTTTTTTGTGCTTGGCTGAAGCTTAAATTCAGTGTGTGGTGTCAGGTTCAGAGTTTTTGATATTACAGCTCCCAGTCCTCCCCTCTCAGAACAGACCTGCTTTGCATCTTGGATCCTCCACCATATCCCAGGTCTAACCTTACATCTGGGATTGCGGCACTTGCGTCAACCCTTTGGAGCAAGTAGCCGTAAAGTAGGAAATTCTTGCAAATGCGCCACTCATTTGAAAATTGGACCACTCTATGTCCAAGGTGCTTTGGTGCATCTGTAACCCCCTTTTGTGATGGATATAAGGCTTGATGCAAGCCCTGCATCCATTTTGTAAAATCAAGCCCAATATGTGCACCTGGTGGCTAATGGACCTTTCCCTCACCAGATCACTCACCCCATGTAATAAAAACAGTCACCCTGGTGACATGTGGTAGCTTCCCCCATACCCGTTGCCATACCATTTATGAAAACTAACCCCTCACATTTCTCTATTAATCCCTCCCATTAACCAAATGCCAATTGCTGTATCATTTTAGAACATTTGGCACAGTTGCAACATTTTTCACACTTTATGGCAGCTTGCACCAAAGTTTTGGCATGAGCCTTGTAAGATGGGTCCCCAAATGGTGCAAAGTTAGTTTGGGGGGGAAGTTGGTCTTACTGGCAGCATTTGGTGCCAGGTGCTTTCATCAGGGTTTTGCAACAGGTTGCCTAACGAAATTGTGGTTGCCATTCTATTTGCTGCAAGTTGCCCCTTGCGTCAAACACTTTGACACAAGTTCCTTGTGTCAATCCAAACCCTTCAAAAATAGGGCCCAAGACCTCAGACATAGTAGACAGTGTAACAGTATGTACAGTAGAGCAGGCAAAATACTGGATAGCGTCAAAAGAGGCATTCATAACAGTAGTCAAAAACTCATAATGCCTCAGTATAGAAGCTATGGGAGACTGGTCCTGGATAATAGCTCTCAGTGATGATCCTCATTGCTGAGAAAGTGTAGGAATAACACTTACTTATAAAAAAAATATTTTATTTTATTATTTTGCATTATTTTGTAATTACTGTTTCATATTCTTTATAATTGCTTAACTATTAATTAAGGTAATTGGGAGGTCATACTAAGACATCTGGTCAAAACTGCTGCCTGTATGAGTCCTCCAAGCAAGGAAACAACTGCTTAAATGAACTCTGACAGAAAAAAATTGCCTAGTTCTAAAACGTTTTTTTCAGTTCACCCTGCCTAAATAAAAAGAGACATAGCATCTGACTTACCATTTAAGACAAAGAAGTATCCTTGGACTGGCCCCAGGACAGATCATCTATAAAGTTAGGTTTCATTCTTTGAGCTCTGACTCAGAAGTAATTACCATGGAAACTTGACAGGTGATGAACTGCAGGTAGTCTCTCTGTGTCAGTTCGAAGCTGGTGCCACACAAGTGCCTGAAGTAAACTGCTCTATGTTTCAATATAAAAGAAAAACTTGTGGTTCTTGCAGAACTATCTTTGATGCTGCCAGCATGAAATTTACACAGTTGGTAAAGGACATTGCAACTTGTTAACTAGTCAAGTTGTGTAAATTTTGATGATGGGGGACCAGAGTTATCTTCACAAATGTCCTGAAACCATAATCCTCACTGTAGGCATATCAAGTTTATTCTTAAATGAAAGACAGTATCATAACAAGTCCAAAGAAGTAATTTGTGTGTGTGTAACTTGTTGCCAAACAGAAATAAACCATCTGAAAAAAAGTATGGAAAACAAATTTGACAGTTTTGATGGTTGTGTTTTCTTGAAAGAACAAACAAATTTGGATACACTGGAATTCAATGCATTCAAGAGCTTTCTTAAAGGTATTATGATACCTTATTCTAAAGCCTGGAAAATGAGAAACAAAAGTACCACTTTGTTTTTAAAAGTCTTTGCTAGAAAAGGAAGTTATAGTCCTTATTAACTTATCTTGGGAAATACTTGTTTCACAGACATGGGAGACATCTCTAAACACTTCCTTTAATGAGCTAAATTAAAAACATTCATATGGAAATTGTATGTTGTTGCATTCAAGAGTTGTGAAAAAACTAATTTGGGGCTTGAGACTGTATTTTCTAAGCCAGAGGTGGAGAATGTAAAAAAAAAAAAAAAACAACTATCCCCTGCCTGTGCAAGGACCAATCGGAACTAGTGCAATGACAACCTAACATGATGTCACTCTGGACCAGAGGTAATAAAAGATAGGTCCCAAGAGGGGTGGCTTAGTCTGCTTCCAACTGAGATAATAGAAGGAGCTGTTACTGGTGCTGTAGACATTTGTTGTGGTTGTCTTACTGAGTAAAGCTCCTGCCAAGACTGAAACAAAGGATTTGAGATGCCCACTGATGTCTAAACCAGGAGAAACAAGCTTCCACTGCTGTATTGATACCAGGGGACTCTAGGATCCAGGGTTTGAGTGCATGAGTAGAAAAAAGAACCAACACTACTATAAGGTCCAGCTACTACAGAACTTTTCGCCAAGGAGGAGAAGAATTCACAAAGATTTTAAATATAAAAACAAGAAGACCATGCCTCTATGAATGACTAGATGTCTGAGTATTATTTTTTTTTTTTGCTTTTCCCTCCCACTCTGACTACTCACTCCTTTGTGCCACCTGGAACCCATGGCGACCCTCCTTCCCGGTCGCCATCTGCTGCCCTTGCTACTGCTGGTCCCAGGTGACCAGATAAAACCCTTCATTGGGTGGGCCCCCTTCCATGGGAGAAGTGGCCTTAGTCACAACCAGTTAGCCCAGGGGCAGATGGGTGTCAGCACTGACTATCCTGGCTACTGTGTTGCACCAGGGACTAGTGTCCATTATCCAGTCAGTCAGTGGCCTTTTTCTGCTTTTATGGCCTGCCCATTGTATCCTGATTGGGCCTGCATGAGGATGGCAACCTGAGGCTGGGATATGCAAGGGCATGTTGAGGCTACACACCTCCTGCTGTAGCATGACTCCCAATCCACCTCCAGGTGCCAAGGCCTTACCCACCCTCCCAGGAGGGAAGTGTCCAATGGACTCTCTGGATCCCCTCCCTACCAGTGCCCTCTCCTGGTACCCAGGTTCGGGGCACAAATCTGGGTCACCAGTGTGTTGAGCAAACCCCTTTGCTTGGCGCCATGGAGCTGGCTGAGTATTAATTTAATTAATTTTTATAATATTCTAATTTGGCTTAGTTGAGGAGGTGGCATGGTAATCTTGACGTTTTAAACACAAATGTTGGGTATATGGTTAAGAGTATGCTCATTCAAGGAAAATATGAACATTTTTGCATGCCATAAAGTATGAAAATGAAGTTTATACAGAAACATAATCCAAGACACTAATGTAAAGATTTTGAAAGTTTGTATGCAAAAATGTTATGCTATATATGAAAGCATGTTAAAGGCATGGCATACAGCCAATACTATTCATTGTGTCGAATATTGCTTATTTCTTTGTTGTTTTGCTTATTTTATGGAATGTTTCTTTTGTTTGATTTTCTGAAACCTCTGTTTTATTTTTACATTGCTTTTCATTATGTTTACAAGGTTTTATATCAATGCAAATTATTAGTAATTAGAAAAATTGTATAGGGACAAATAAAATCTATTTTTTTTACATACTATATGAGATGTGGCAAATTTTTTTTCCAAGTCATCCAAAACTTGTATACAATGGGTAAAAATAAGATTTGAGCCAGTCTTAAAATTATTTATATAATTTATGCAAATTTGGTGACATGGGGCTAAAGGCGTAGCTAGTGCCCATAATAAAAATTTGTATTCTGACCTATTGTTACTACAAAAGGACACAGCAAAGTTAGAGAGAATCTAACAAAGAACAAATAAAGTGACAAATGGGATGCAGAATCTAACATATAGATGATATACAAGTCCTGGGTTCAAACATGCCACTTATTTCCATGAGTGAAGGGGTAGGCCCATAACTCACGAATAGTGAATCCACAAGTGAGTTATGAAAGTCCAGCACACTAACAAATGGAAACAAATTATATATTTGAACCCAGGACATGGTATTTTCTATGTATAAAATACTTTGTGTGTTCCTTCTTCCTTTCTTAGTGTAGCCTTTCTTCCTACATTGTGTGTGTGCTGTGCACCTGTTGTATCCCCCCTCCTGTAGTAGTAGTAAATAATTTTTTATTCATATATGAATAAAAGGATACATTCAATTGAGCAGAGCTCATTTTTAATGAAGTTCCATGTCACAATAATTCCCCGTCTTCACTTTTGGTCTGGCAGATCCCTTCTCTTCCTTTACTTTTTTTCTGGAGTCTAGGGTCCCTCCTAAAAGTACTGTGCCAACCAGTTCTACACACACACACACACACACACACACTCACACACACATTCTCGTTTGTACATGTGCACCTCGATTACAGTTGGAGTTTCAGCCCAGTGTTATGGCTTCCAAGCGCAAACCACTGATGGCCATTTTCTTCATCAGAGCATTTGTGTGTGGTCCCTAGGCAGAGATTGTGAACCTCAGGCCAGCAGTGTTTAAAAAAAAATTAGTTGAGTGGGACAAAATAGTGACATGGGGTAAACAACAGTGGGCTGGAACAACACAACAATGAAAAGCTACTGTATTTAATAAAAAAAAAATAGTGTGATGTGGGGATTCAACATGGTGACAAGAGCAGGAATTTGAAAGCCAAAGCAGGAGCACTATTGGCTATCATTGTAAGAAGGATTCTTTGTGGGACTGGCCAGTGGGAAATGTCAGTCATGTTGTTTGACATTTATGAGAGTGTGACGTAGGCAAGTGAAACATAAATGGTGTTATTTACCCAGTGGGTAAATGACATTGTTAGTCTTTCTCTTGGGTCAGATTGCTGGGGACATAATGGGTTATTTCAACTGTGGGATTACTACATGCAGTAAACTGTATACACACAGACAGACTAAGTTAAATATAATGAATGTTGAGCCAAGAAGGTTATGGGGTGACCTCCTATTTCTTTTGGATATTATAGAGGACAATGACTTTTTAAAAGAAATAGGAGATGAGCTCAAGGGAGGTGACAAGGGGCCATAACTTTCAGTTAAAATGCAAAGCTTTCAAAACTCTGAAGTAGAGGGTTTTCTCCTTACAATGCATAGCTGGAATATGAAATATGTTACCTGATCATATTGGGCCTATTCATGAAGGTGCAGGAAATACAAGTGAATGCAATGTAAGTGGAAGTGCACAGCTACTCACTGTGCAGACCTGGGTGAACATGCGGTTTTCACCAACAGCTGTGCACCATGCCTGAAAGGCAGGGGAAGAGTTCAGAGAGACATGCAAGCATGCACAGGGGTGGTGACAAAGGATGTGTGGGAACTGATACCCACTACTTGACCCCACCATATAAGGAGCTGCTGACTCACTGTGAGAGGGAAGCAATGCACAGTGCAGAGCAAAGATGGAGGTGGAACAAATGCAGGGTAACCAGGGCCCAGAACAGTGGGTTGGCTGCATTCCAACGCAGCCCACACTGGCTGGTGGGGACGAGGGAAAAGCTGGAAGAGAATGATGGAAGGGTCCACGGTCCACAAACTTCAGTGATGCAGAGGTGGGCATGCTAGCAATGGACATCCAGCAACACTATGATGTCCTATATGGGAGATGGTCCCTGTCCAGCCTCCCCGAGATGAAAGCACGCATATGGCTAGACATCCAGGTGGCAGTCAATGCCATGGGACTGGAAGCATGCACACTGGCCACAGTCAGGCACAAGTGGCGAGACCTCTGGTTCCAGGTAAAGAGGAAGCTGAGTGTAGCATGGCAGTCACAGGGTGCCACAGGCAGTGGACCACGCCTGTCAGACCCCCACACTGACCCTGATTGAGAAACTCGTGTCCAACACCATAAAAGATGTCATGAGGGACAGTGAGCCTGACAGTGTGGACAGCATGAGAGGTGAGGAACATGCACATTGCAAATGACACATTACACACTCAATGTACACACAGAACATGTTTACCAGGAGAACCTTCCCCCACGGTCCATGATAAGGACAGTGACTGAGAGGGGTCATCAGGCCTCAGCACAGGAACTCCAAAGACACCCACAGTGCATAGTAGGTTATGGCACAGTAGCTGTGCATGGAGCCATGCAACTACCACCAGTGATGTTACTAATGGATGCTTGTATACCCCAAGAGGCAGCACACAGCAGGACACCCAGCCAGTGCCTGAGGATGCCAACTTGCCGGCACTACACAGTGACCCCAGGCAGTGCAAGGACACTCACCTGATACACAGGGGACTGATGACATGGAGGACAGTGAGATGCAGCCACCCAACAGTGAGGACAGACAGACAACTGTGGACACAGGTGTGGAGAACCAGTGCATACTAGCCATCAACTGCAGCACCAGACAGGGCACCCAAGGCCCTGACACAGCCCCCGGTGTAGGCACCTGACACACATGCATCCTCACAATGCCTCTGGCAGATGCACCAGAAACATCAGCTGGCCCCCCGCCCACCAGATGGACATGCTGGAATCCACCCTGTGGTCTTCTATGGATGTACTATCCTGATCTGTGGAGGCTGGTGTGTGATAACCTTCAGGCTACAAGAGAGAGCATGCAGAACCTGGAGCAGCTCATGGAGGTGATCTTCAGTGCTGTCTGTGCCCAGGAATAGATGGCCGGCAAGCTTGTGGCTGGTGTCTGTGCACCGGACAGGATGGCCAACATGCTGGTGGCTATCATCTGCCACATGGGTGTCAGCCATCCCCTGATGCCCCTGACAGCACCCACAGTGGATGTAGAGCATGGACAACACCCTACAGCACACAGTGCCACAGGCCCCATTGGCCAGGCCAGGCCAGCAATGCACCAGCTGAGCACTGTGGTGACATGTCTCTCAAGAGTGTGCAGTACTCAAGGCATGCCATGCAGCCAATGGAGAGGGCCATGACTCAATGGCTGGGCACAGTGCCTAGGCACAGGCCCTGACACATGGACCAGAGGAGGGCACAAGAAGTAATATGCACAGTCCCATGCAAACTTGCTGTCCATGCCACACAACCAGCACACACACCATGGCCTATACACATCATGCACCACTCATTACAGTGTGCACACATGTAGCAGAGACCCCAAATATCATGCATGCAGCACACCACAAATCAGCACATCTTTACCCCATCAGCATACATTGTACTACAGCTATACATACACACAGTGGCCACATAATATCAGCCATAACAGACAGTGCACATGTACCATGACTGGGTATAGGTACATGTGCCATCAGATGAATGGTGACATCATTGCATCCATGGATCCACACCATATTTGCCAAATGTGTCATATGCCATGCAATGTCAGACAGCACATGTCACCATACAATCCAGCACAGGTGCACCTCATGGGCATCATTGCTGGACACCATTGGCATGGTGTGCCACAGGCTGTGGTGCAGGTGGAGATGCAGGGAGCACATCAGGGGGAACAGCAGGCAGCACATCAGGGGGCACCGGCAGTCTATGTCGAACACTGATGCTATGCTTCATGGCACAAGTGGTGAACATGCTGCATGCCTTGCCTGGTGACAGCATAATTGTGCCACCACTGCAGTCCAGGCAACAGAATCACATCTTCAGGAGACCTATGGTATGTTCCACAATGCTGTGTGCCCTCATATGTGCGTGTTTGTATGCCTCTTCTCTGCAGATGCTGTGGTGCCAGGTGCAGCATCAGGAGGTATGTCTGCAGTGGATATCCACTGTGCCCCATGGAAGTAAGGGAAATATCATTAGCAAGGCCCTACTTTTCTGCGGCACACTGGGACCAAGTTCTGCAGCAGGACTACCATTTGCTGCAGAACTTCTGAGGCGGTGGTTTGTAATTTCTGCAGAAGTTCTGTGGCACTAACAAATGACCACATCACAGTGTCAGCTTGTCATCCTGACTTCACTTTCATGGCAGTGGTTATAGCAATCAGGATAGTGGAAAGCACAATAACACTAGTTCCAAAAATAACAGACTCATAAAAATAATTTTATGCCTAAAAAAGCAAAACAAATGTCTCTCCCATAAGGTCCTAGCCTACTGAAGAAATGAAATATGCAGAGGGGACCTTATGTGATAAATAAGGTACTTCTATATGCATGCTGTCTATTCCACTAATGAGTTCTCCACTGTATATCTCATATATATTTGTATGTGCTTTCCACACCACTCATGAGGTTCCCACTGTATATCACTTATATATTTATATGCAATCTGTAACATACTTACGTGTGTGTATGTGTTTGTGTGTGCTTGTGTGTGTGTATAGTGAGAGAGAGATATATTGAGTGTGTGTGTGTGTGTGTGTGTGATATATATATATATATATATATATATATATATATATATTTTATAGGGGATACATGATGGGCATGAGTGTGATATGGCAAATATTATCACTCCTGCAGAGTGAGCTCTGGATATCTCATGAGTGCGATGGCAGGAGTGAGATATCAACCTGCATCTGTACAATATGCTATGATCTGCCCATCATGTATTCGATACATACAATAGGGCCAAGAGTTTTAGAAGTTTTGTTATGCTGTCTTGTGTTCTATTCCTGTTTATGTGTTTGCTCATTCTGTGTGTGAGCTTTTCTGAATGGACTGGCAGTGTTATAAACTCTGGGAGACACATGAGTGTGTTTTGCAATGCTAAATGAGTTAGTTTTAGGTAGGAGTGAGAAATATACTTTTGTGAGGCTGTATTGTTTAGAAGTCTGACTGCAGTGAAGCTGAGAGCATCACAGTAATAGTAATGAGCTGAGAGGCAGAGTGTCAGAACAGCTGATACTGTTTTCAGTGGTAATTAAGTTAGCTGTAGGCAGAGTGCAGAGTGTCCTGTGAAATTGTGCTCTTTGGGATTCTGGTTGCAATCAAGCTGAAAGCATCACAGTAATTGTAATGGGTGACAATTAGAGTTTGAGGAACAAGTGAGAGTGTGTTTCAGTGGTAACTGAGTTAGCTGCAGGCAGTAGTTTAGACTGATCTGTGAAGCTGTGCTGTTTACAATTATGGCTGCAGTCAAGCTGACAGTATCACAGTAATGAGCTGGAAGTTGGGGAGGGGGATAGGTGTGTTTTGTAATGCTCATTGAGTTAGCTGTAGGCAGCAGTGAGACCTCTGAAGTAGTTCTGCATTTGTGTCTATGGTAACAGCAGAGGTGTTTCTTGCATGCTATGGGGAAAGCTGCCTAGAATGATGACCTTTTGTGACCTGTGTGTGTAAATGGCTAATATCATCAAAGTAGAGCAGAGGGTAAAAATATCACACTGCAGTGGATGATACACTGTTTTATCTCACTCATTTACCAGTCACCCCAATTGTGTAAAAAAAAATATATATATATATACATATATACATATACATACAACAGGGGTGAGTGGTAAATGAGTGAGATAAAACAGTGTATCATCCACTGCAGTGTGATGATATCAGCCATTTACACACACAGTTCACAAAAGGTCATCACTCTAGGCATCTTTCCCTTCAGCATGCAAGAAACACCTGTGCTGTTACCATAGACACAAATACAGAACTACTTCAGAGATCTCACTGCTGCCTACAGCTAACTCAGTGAGCATTACAAAACACACCCACCCTCCCAACCAGCTTCCAGCTCATTACTGTGACTGCAGCCAGAATTCTAAACAGCACAGCTTCACAGAACAATCTAAACTACTGCCTGCAGCTAACTCAACTACCACTGAAACACACTCTCACTGGTTCCTCAAACTCTGATTCTCACCCATTACAATTACTGTGATACTTTGAGCTTGACTACAGCCAGAATTCTAAAGAGCACAATTTCACAGAACACTCTGCACTCTGTCTGCAGCTAACTTAATTACCGCTGAAAACAGTATCAGCTGTTCTGACACTCTGCCTCTCAGCTCATTACAATTACTGTGATGCTCTCAGCTTCACTGCAGCTAGACTTCTAAACAATACAGCCTCACAGAATTATGTTTCTCACTTCTACCTAAAATTAACTCATTTAGCATTGCAAATCACACTCATGTGTCTCCCAGAGTTTATAACACTGCCAGCCCATTCAGAAAAGCTCACACACAGAATGAGCAAACACATAAACAGGAACTGAGTACAAGACAGCATAACAAAACTTCTAAAACTCTTGGCCCTATTGTATATATAGAATACATGATAGGCAGATTGTGTGCTACGGCAAATATTGTCACTCCTGCATCGTGAGCTCTGGATATCTCACTCGTGCCTTCAGCACTCATGAGATATCCAGAGCTCCCTCTGCAGAGAGTGACAATATTTGCCATATCACACTCATGCCCATCATGTATCCATATATATATATATATATATATATATATATATATATATATATATATATATTTATTTTAATTTCCATGAAATTGAATCCTCATTCATACAGGTCCCATTGGAAATGGAATAATCAGAATAGAGGAGTTATTGCAAACCTAATTTTTCATGCCAACCTGCTTCCACCGACACACTACATAACACCATCAGGCCATGACATGCATGTGAACCGATTGTGAGACAGAGCTCTCCAGCTCATCACAATGTGTCCACCGTGTGATAGAACACTGCCCCATACCTTCCCAGGCTCAGAGCAGTGATGTGTTCCACCAATCCTTGTGCTGCCCAGCCAGCTCCCAGAGCTAATCTCTGAACCTGAGTTGCCAGCATGGAAACACAGCATGCTACCCTCTGGCTCAACAGCTGTCCCTGAACACATTTCTCCATAACTTTTGGGTGACTCTATCAACCAGTGACAATATGTAATCAATAACCCTGGCAAAAATGTGTGCAGCACAATTATTTATTTAACATGTCTGTTCTTTCAGCAGGTCTACACATTATTATATTCCACTTTTCTGGGCATAATTACTTTATTTTTCTTAAAAATGATAGTTAAATTAATTTTACCAGTTATTCATTTCAGATGGCATCTCTATACCTTAAAGCCACAAATAAGTTTGTACAAAGTGAGGTATGGCCTTAACAGGTCTGTGCTATTGACAAGGTTTTGTTTAAGTTGACCCTAGTACAATAATGTAAGAGTGAAAATTGTTTTAGGCTGTAGTGCAGGTTGAGCACATATCACCATGCCTGATGAGCTGTGCCACTGCCTCTGGCAGTGGGAGCTGTGGTAGATAAGTGACAGTTCATTTCTGTTGCAGAATGCAGCCATTTCATTAACTAATGTATGGTGTTATACAGTAGCAATGATAACATCACTTTCTGAGCATAGAGGGGTTTGGGATATGAAGGAAGCAGATTCGATTGATAAACAGAAATATTAATAAAAAATCACCAGGAAGAGTGAATTCTGCAGCACTGTGGAAGTTCTACAGTAGATTGCAAGTTCTGCACAAAATTCTGCGGCCATAGAATTCTAGGAGCCTAGATCATTAGTACAGGGCTGGTGGCATACAGTGACACATGGGGTCATGACACCCATGGACAGTGCTCACCTAGAATCCACTCATCCTCCTCCACACATGTGGCAAGGTGTTGCTTGAGGGTACTGTTGTTGAAGATGTAGGAGTCATGGCATGACCCAGGATATTTCGCACACACACATTCATGAGGATGCCTATTGTGTCACACACAATCTGCCAAATGATACTTTGGAACCCTTTACGATTTGGATATGCCTCCTCATTCACCACAGGCACCAGTATTGCAACATGTGTACAGTCAATTGCCACCATTGTGTTTGTCATGTCATAGCTATTACTGGATGCCTCCTTTGCCACCCTAATGTCCCTCACCATTGTGAGGTACCTGATGTGATCCACCATGTGTCACAAAGTGCATCAGTAACCTGATGCAATACTCTCCAGACAGATGTCTGGCTCACACATGTGACATCACCTGTCACCTTCTGGAATGACCCATGGTATAGTACTGTAGGGCACATATGACCTTTATCTCTATGGACATGGCCGTGGACCACTATGTGTGTGGCTTGATGTGTTCCTGGACTATGCCACACATATATAGTGCAGTGTGGCATGATCTACACAGTACCACTGCAGACATTCAATGTCCCACAGCATGTTTGTCTCTAGCCAGCACCAGAACACATGTGGACATCTGCATCTGTACTGTGTTTGGTGGCACACAAGTGCATCCTCAATGAGGACAATGTTCATCAGTGCACCTGGCACATAGTGTCATGGGGTGACCTCTGCTGTGTGGGTTGTGCACACAATGTGTCTCTGATGACATGTGGCATTGTGCATTGCATGACTGAACCACACATACTGTATGCCCTTTAAGGGGCATGGATGGCACACGTGGGTGGGGTTTGCTACATACACCACTGTGTTGATGTCACACCTGTGCCCAGATGCCCCATTCACTGCAGCAATAATGACCGGCATGGAAGGTAGTGCTAGCAGCAGTGGCAGTGGGCAGCCTACCATGGTGATTGTTTTGGGTGTCCTCCACTTGCTACCAGCATATGTACACAGTCAGAGCAGGTTTAGGAGGTGGTGGAGAACCCAAGTGTAGGTACAGATATACAGGTGTGTTGGTGTGCAGGGTGTTTGCATGGGGACTGGTCTCATGCACTGTCCTGTGCTATGTTTTCCAGGTGACATGGTACAAGCCAGAGAGGATGGTGCTGGAGCTGCTGGAGCTGGGGGAAGGGGCTACAGGCCAGGTGATGGCCCTCAGGTGCAGGTCCCTACAGGACATGCCAGGGTATCTTTCACTGTAGAGGTCCACCACTGACCTTGTGTACCAGGATGATGTGGGGGATCTGTGGGCCATTCATGAGCCATCCCAGGTAGGTTGTGTCCTTGTTTGTAGTGTGTGTGTGTGTGTGTGTGTGTGTGTATGGGTGTGTGTGTCTGTGTGTCTGTATGTTTGTATGTTTGTATGTTAGCTGCATATGTGTATTATCCTGCATACTGATGGGCAGATTCCTGTCTGTTCTTCTCATTGCAGTGGCACCAGAGACTACTGAGATCTCTTGTTCTTGAGAATAGTCATTTCATCATGCCCACCCCCCCCATCTCCAACCTTGGATTCCAAAGCATTTGACTGATGGTGACAGTGACAACCATGTGTGTGTGTGTGGGGGGGTGCTTTGTTTTGTTCCTGTCCAAGGTCCCTTTCCCTTCACCTGTCCTCATGATGAATAAAACATGGGTTTCTGTACATCTTCTGTGTCTGTGTCCCTTACTTGCCCTGCCACTTTGCAGCATGGTCAGGATTGTGTTGCATGCTCTGTTTTTCAGCTGACTGTTGCAGTCATTTTGTGTGCTGTCAGTGTCCACCCACAGTGGCTTGCAAGCCACTGTACTGTGTGTGCCCAGCCAGTTGTCCTGCACCTGAGTGGGCTGTGTGTGCTGCCTGTGGGCCTGTGATCTAGTACAGGTGGCTGGGCTATGCTGTGCTTTGCACTGCTGTTTGTGGCAAATATGCTGTGTGCCTGCTTTGGTACTGCACATGGTATGGGATGTGGGTCCAAGATGTGGCATGTGGTTCACTATGCCACCTTGCAAGTGTACCACATGTGTCATGTGAATAGAGGACGGCTGTCATGTTGGCCTGTTGGTGCTGTCTGCGGCAGTCATTTCATGCTGCTGCAACACCATCTGTGTTTCCCCGTGCTGCTCAGCATTGCATGTGTTCTGCGCCTGCTGTTTACAGATGCCTCACCTCTGCATAGGCTGAGCACTGTGACAGTATGCTGCTTACTTATGTACATGCCTTCATGCATGCATGTATGTCATGCTCTACTGGAAGGCTCTGCAGCCCTGCCTCCCCCCCCACAACCGTGGTGCTCTGGAGGCTTGCATGTTCATGGGGCAGGTGTCTGCATGCTGATATGCACACTTCATGCGTACCACTCAGGTATGTTGTAATTGTCCGCTGCATGTATCATGCTATCCACTGTGGATACATGCCCAACGTATCCAAGAGCACCTTCGTGAATAGGCCCCATTATCTATAACAAGTCTAAAACATTATTTAAAAGTAATTCAGACAGATTTCTAATGGACAGTAATGTATTTTATTATGTCCCTTGTTCAAACAAAACTTAACTCAATCAAGTGGTGCACTGCTGAGTTGCTAGCCCTAGTAACTGCAGTGTGGAAAGTTAAAGCTGTATACTCTGTCCTGGTAACAGAGAACTACAAAGTAAAGCACCCATTTATAATCCATGAATTATTCACTTTTATTACAGAGTTCTACAATTAAACAGTGCTTACTACTATACATTGACAAATCTAGGGAGGTTCTGTTAAACCACCCTACCCTCCCTGGTGCTTTGACAGACTGGTCTTCTCAGGGGGCTCTACCATTTTGGACTAAGTTATTATGTCCACTAAAAAGTGGAGTCAGATGTTAAGAGCACCACAGCCTACTTCTTCTCTAGATTCCAAAGCATGGTCCAACTTATTTTATGTAATAAGTATTTCAATGAGATTCAAGTAAAGATATGTCACTAAGTGATCACCACAAACCCTAATGGCAGTCAGCTGTGACAGTGCATGGGCCCCTTTGATTAATTTCACTTTTACCACTGTAGGGTACCATGTTTAAGGCATGACACTGTGTCATGCTGGAGAACAACACATCAAACATATCTCTCTGTTCGACATTATTGAATCTGTTCACTATTCAGAAGAGATGCAGTATTAGTAGTATTGGTAACATTTATTTCTTTTTTGACAGGGTAAAAACTTTTATGACCAGTTGTAGTGATAGTATAATATGTTGATTATTGTCACTCCATTTTGTATGCTATTTCATGTAATGTATGTCATTTTATACTCCATTTTGTATTGTGTGACTCCATTTTACATGCTGCTTCATTTAATTGGTGTTTTGCTCTTTAGATAGCCTCATTATTATGTTTTGCTTCAGACAGTGTATTTTGCTAACTTGAAGGTTGCATATTATCAGGCAACCTGTTTTTGTAGTTTTGTTTAAACTTCTGCTTAGCTCATAGTGTTCTAGGCACCGCCAGTGTTTGGAGCACAGTGACCTAGCAGGTGTAGGGAATTCTGAGCAGTCCTTATGGTGTGGATGCAGCATCCTGGGAGCCCGCCAGCTTCTAGAATGTGGCGAGACAACACTATGAAGGCTGCACGGTTATTTTTAGCATAGAATAAGATATAAATGTAGCTTTCTCAATGCCTGGTTAGAAGCCTCACCTGCAGGGTGGACGCATCGCTGTGGGGCCAATTCCCAGTTCATGAGACTCCTAGCCAGGCTGACAGGGGGCTTCCCAGCCATTGGAACAGGCTTGGATGTAGCTTTTGGAATCGGTGATGTATAACCTTTTGTATTATATTTTGCTATAATAAAGCTTTGGCTTGCTATACTTATTGTACTGTTATTGTGTGTATGTGAGTGTGAATGGCAAATAGCTGCTTGGTTTGAGTTGGCAGAACATTTTTAGTGAGTCGGCAGGATTCAAAATAAAATGTCTATTTTTAGGAAAAGGATGAGTTCTATTTTTAAAGGTGTATTAAGGCTCAAACAAGCAAGGGCAACTGCCCTTGTACTTGTAATTTGTGCTTGTTGTAATATACTGTTAGAGCCAATGATGGCTTTCACAGTTCAGGCTGCTTTTAGGAGAAAAGCAGTGGCTGGTTAAGAAGTTAGATAAGCAACATCTAGAAAAGAAAAAAAACTACTGTGGATGTACGCATTGTAGGTGACTACAGACGGGATGATTTGAAAATCCCCATGTTGCCTATCTTTGTAGTTTCAAGTTTTTCTGTATCAATTTCAAGTTCCCTTGCCTCCTATAGAGGCTGAAACATTTGATCCTAAACCCAAGTACTGGGACCTCTACCAGATGGATCTCAACCTAGTACTGTTAGAGATTTTGTTTGTTTTGTTTTTAAACTGCAAACCAGAGCTCTGGAAAAAGACTTGGTTTGGCAGGTTACTAAAATGGCCAAAAGAAAACCTTTGAAAGGGTTAAAACCTTTGAAAGAGTTAATAGCTGCAGCATTTTGAAATTATCACGAAGGTCCTGCAGTCAGTTTTCTTACTTAGACTAGTATATCGGAAAAGAAGAAGAAAAATACCTTGGCACTGGGTAAGTCTGAATTTTTTTTTATTCAAAGTTGTTTTATGTCTGTCTGTTTTATTTCTGTAATACGTATACTAAACAAGGTAATGCTCCGTCTTTCTCATGCATATTTTCTAGCTTATATCTGTGTTCTGTAATTATGTTCTATTGTCAAGGTTATGTGAGATAGGATTGACTGCCTTCAGTGCACAACATGTTACAGAAAAAAAAAAGAAAGAAGAAGTCTTTGCCTCATAGCTGACTGTTTTAATTGGCTTTATTTGTAATGGAACATTTGTGCTGCCTAGATAGGGTCAGTGAAAAACTTTTGTTTGTAGTTGTTGCTTGGAGCAGGTAGTGTTGATGGTGAAGAATTATGGCGTCATATAGATTGCAATGTGCAGAAAGAGTTGTAGTTTGCAAGCAATGTGCCAAGCCACTGCTAGGTGAAATGTAATGTGTTAACAGCTATAAATGGCTTTATCATACTTCTAGTTAAAACCAGAAACTTTTTGCAAAATGGCAGAGTGCCATATTTTAGTTATGTGCCAAAAGGTGTAATCATGTTATACGAGATGTGTTCACTTACAGATGATGTGTTTAAACAGTGTTTTGTTCTGGAAAGATTTGGCATGGCAATATGTATAAATGTGTTGGTTTAAAAATTGTCAGTGTTACAAGACAGGCAGGAGGCAGCACATATATCTAAAACACGTACAGTTTTCTAATAAAACTATGGGCATTACCTCAGCAAATTGGTGTCAAATAATATCAGTCTTATTTTGTGTTAAGTATTTATTTTTGTGTATGTGTATGTGTGTGTACTGTCTTGGCCAGCAGTTTTTTTTGTGTGCTCTATTGTTATTTAAAGATATTTTAATATTGGTGGTGTTCAAGGACACTACAGGAATGGCTGGGTTTGAATGACCCTTGCATGCACACTGTGACCTTTTGCACATTATTTGACCTTCTTGTGTTTCAACATTTTATGTTACTACCAGTTCAAACTTGATGTGTATTCCATGCCTAAAGCACAACTTTTCACACAAAATGTATGTTTTCATGAAATCACACCAAGAGTGAACCATGTAATTTGACTTTTATTGCAAAACTAGTATTCTAAGTGAAGAGGAACAAACTTTTACAATTTTGAAAAAAGGACTATTACAGCTGTTTTTGAGAGTTTACCATCTACAGAGATACGTACGTACGGTATTACCATCAATCTGGACATTTTGTCATGCTTAGGATAAGGGAACCCAGGGACGCTTGGCTTCTTTTATCCTATGGAAATAATCTTGTTTTATTTTTAAACTGATGTGTGTTTGTTTTTGTTGTTTGTCTGTGTTTCACAGCTAACCTTTTTATTGCTACAGTATTCGAGCTGTCTCTTGCACCTCGAGCTGTGTCTTCCACCAGTAGGAGCTTGGAGGGAGGGGTAGCTACCCTTCCTCCTTTCCAGTGTAATACCACAAAGGTTGCAAGGTACATGTCATATTTATACTGATTCATGGTCTGTAGCCAATGGTTTAACAACCTGGCTGCCCACTTGGGCTAAGGATGAGTGGAAAATTTATTCAAAAGAAATATGGGGAAAAGAACTGTGGCAGGAAATATGGACTATGGTGCAAAATACTCAGACCACTGTATTTCATGTTGATGCTCATAGTGCTTCAGATACACTAGAACGATGGTATAATTCTATTGCAGATGAAAAAGCTAAGATTCTTCCAGTGGATATTGAAGAAACTCAAAGTCAGCAGTTATCAGGGCTGGCAAAATGGGCACATCAAAAATGTGGACATTTGGGAGAGAAAGCCACGTACAGGTGGGCATATAGTAATGGGTGTACCCTAACATTGGATTTGGTTAAAACTGATTGTTCTCAGTGTCCTATATGCCAACATGGGCAACAAAGACCAATCCCTCATATTGTGAAAGGACAATTGGGAGGGAAAATTACGGGACAAATTTGGTAGATTGATTATATTGGCCCTCTACCCTTAGTGGAGGATGTCGATATGCTTGCACAGTTGTAGATACATATTCAGGGTATTTATTGGCATACCCTTGTAAACAAGCTACACAGAAAAACACCATTAAGGCAATTAACTTAATTATGTTGTACTATGGAATACCCTTGCAGATACAAAGTGACAATGGTTCCCATTTTAGGGGAAAATGGTACAAGCTTATGCTCAAGCCCATAACATACAGTGGTATTTCACATCCCTTATTACCCCGAGCAGCAGGGTTAATTGAGAGAATGAATGGATTGCTGAAAGAACAGTTTAGGAAATTGGGGGAGCCTATGAAAATGGAAAGAGAATTTGCATGAAGCATTACAGATTTTAAATAATAGACCAATTGGAGAATCTGAGACCCCTTAATGCGAATGATAACTCCTAATTTGCAAGTGCAGGCTTACTCAACTACAGAAACAGTGTTATATTGGGAAATTACACCAGGAGCTCTGTCTCCTTGGGAGGCAACCCAGAAGCTGCTGGACTTGATTTACATGTCCTTCAAGAATACAGAATAAACAGCAGAAACATTCAAGTGATAGAAACTGGTATTGGAATACAAATTCCACCAAGACATTTTGGTTGGATAGCACCTAAATCAGAACTAGCCCTCAAGGGAATACACATTTTGGGAGGGGTGATTGATTGTGATTACCAAGGAGAAGTGAACGTAATTTTGTTGAATAGTAGAGAACAAAATCTGTTAATTCAACAGTATGACAGAGTGGCTCAATTGTTAATTATTCCAGTTAACAAAGTGACCCCTATAAAGGGACAAGCCTCCACACTCTTAACAGCAAGGGAGGATAAAGGTTTTAGATCTACAGGAGGTTTTAACAATGGTGCCAAAATATGGGTTACAAACCCAGATGGCCCTCCTGAACCAGCTGAGGTGATAGCCACCGGACGAGACAACACAGTCTTAATTATCAGGTCAGGGAAAGAGAGATGGGAATATGTACCAGCGAACACATGTTATCTTCAAGAATAATCAGTCTGTGTATTTTCTAGGTTCTTCAATGGATTCTAAAAGGAATAACATTCTCTCTCATGGTCCATTCGGTAAAGCCTATTACCCCAGGTGGAAGAATATTGAAGCTTGACGACCCACTTGTACAATGGGGTTGGAAATCTTCCACCAGCTTACGGGTGCAAGACAACTTTACTTGCCCTGAAAACCAAGGATGTCCTATAGTGAACATTACTTTTCACCAGATGTGAACATTTGGAAACCAGTTGAGACAATGGCAGGATGATTATATGTCCAACCTATGCAGGACACAAATTGGATTAAATTACAGAACCAGACTGCTATTAGATGCTGCAACTTACCAAATAGTTGCATGGTGACTGTACAACATAGAGTTGATTGCTGCATGAATCAAACAGACATTTTCAATGCAAGTATTACTTTGATTGACATAGACACGTTATTCTGCATGAATGCTACTGCAATAACTAATAGAACTACTTGGGCAGATCACATTACAGTGTTGAAAATCATCCTGTAATTAGCAATGATAGTATAGTTAAGGTTCCATCCACATGTACATCAGTAGCGCAGGGTATCAGAAAAATGTAATCCATTTTAACATAACGTTTATGTTTAGTAGAAAATGCAAATATAAAAGAGCTTGGTATGATACGCTATTAGGTGGAGCAGGGGCAGGCATGGGAATTTTAAATAGTGTTGATATAGAAACACTGACTAACAGGCTTCAGGCAGTAGGAATTGATGTGTATTTAGCTTAATTAACTTACAAGCTCAATGGATGCCAACTGTTTTCTTACCCCAAAGATTAACTTTGAATTATGATTTTGAGTTCTTGCAGTTATTTAATGCTTCACAGGTATGGGAATGGGAGTAGCAGAAAATATTTTATGATTTATTGATTGGACAGAATGCACAATGCGACATATGTATTCTATAATGCAAAGAAATAAGGCCCAGAGTGATTTAATGAGTAATAATGAATATGTGTGGAGGACCGTGTTCAAATCATGGATTCCTAGTAATCATTGGATTGTAATGTCATCCACCACAGTAAAATGCACAGATAAATATGTAATATTACCTGTAATTTTTGGTCCCCCCATTATTTGATCCTGAGTTTTGGTTACCACATTTTAACGGAGATTATATAGATAGTCAGAACACCACCCATGACTTAAGTCTGTGTTCAAAAAACAGCTGATGGAATACTATGTGGACAGCATTCCAGACTTTATGAACCTTGTTTACTGGAGATTCAATAAATTTGTGTCAATGGACAATTTTACCCATAACCTTTACCATGTTTACAGAAATAGGACCCCAGTATGTTTGTATAGTAACTAATCAGGAGAATACTGTTAGGATGTATAACTTAACTCATCCCTTTTCAGGTTGTTTAAGAAATGTGACTCATTTGTGGTGGGAAAATACTACTTACACCTTTGTCCCTGATAATGAGCAGAAGCTTATTTTGTATTGGCAGCCCAATATTTTAGATCAATCAAGATTGAGTATCTCATTAAATAAAATTAAACAGATAATTCAGGAAACAGATGTAATGCAGGCTCATTTGGCAATAAGAAATAAATCATTAGTGCAAAGTCAGGTGCAAACTACGATAGTTAAAAAATAAAATGATTGATTTAAGTTCCAAGATTCAACAAGAGACTACTCATTATTGGTGGGATATTTTTACAGGATGGTCTCCATCAGCTACAAAAGTGTTAAATATTCTGATAAATCCTATCATAATCATTGCTGTAGTGACAGTTATCTTGCTTATTTGGACTTGTTACTTATCATGTTATATTCGTAGTAATTTTGCTATGGTACCAATATCATACAAATCGTATTCACAATAATCAAAGGACCGAATGTAGTGATAGTATAATATGTTGATTATTGTCACTCCATTTTGTATGCTATTTCATGTAATGTATGTCATTTTATACTCCATTTTGTATTGTGTGACTCCATTTTACATGCTGCTTCATTTAATTGGTGTTTTGCTCTTTAGATAGCCTCCTTATTATGTTTTGCTTCAGACAGTGTATTTTGCTAACTTGAAGGTTGCATATTATCAGGCAACCTGTTTTTGTAGTTTGTTTAAACTTCTGCTTAGCTCATAATGTTCTATGCACCCGGCCAGTGTTTGGAGCACAGTGACCTTAGCAGGTAGGAATTCTGAGCAGTCCTTATGGTGTGAATTCAGAGCATCCTGGGAGCCCGCCAGTTTAGAATGTGAAGTAGACAACACTAGAAGGCTGCACGGTTATTTTTAGCATAGAATAAGATATAAATGTAGCTTTCAATGCCTGGTTAGAAGCCTCACCTGCAGGGTGGACGCATCACTGTGGGGCCAATTCCAGGTTCGTGAGACTCCTAGCCAGGCTGACAAGGGGGCTTCCCAGCCATTGGAACAGGCTTGGATGTAGCTTTTGGAATCGGTGATGTATAACCTTTTGTATTATATTTTGCTATAATAAAGCTTTGGCTTGCTATACATATTGTACTGTTATTGTGTGTATGTGAGTGTGAATGGCAAATAGCTGCTTGGTTTGAGTTGGCAGAACACCAGTGTGGCTGTATTTTCAAAGCTGTCCTATAGTTCTTACAATTCTAGGTTACAGCTAATAACAAAAGCATTGCAGTGTTTTTAAAATACAGGTAAAAATCACTTTGACAATAATGATACATATCATACAGTTTATATGTAATCAGTGGGCACACTGGGACATATGGCCATTGAATTTTAGTATTTGAACTGTTGCATTAACAAATGAGCACTGTGCAGTAATCAGCTGGATAATGATTGCTATTTCATACATTCATTAGTGTATTGTGGATTGGTAAGGTGAATCCTAAAGATTACTAAATTTTAATTAGCAGAAGGAGGTATTTGTTACCACTAGCTATAGCTTATTCTTTAGTGGTTTCCATGTTTTGTCCATGAATGTTCCTTTTCACAGTGCTTAGTGATTTGACCAAATCTTTGTATTATTTAATGGCAGTTTTATGTATCCAGAAATGTATCACCCAGTGCTGTTTTAAAACCATTTGAAGATTTATTCCATCTCATATTTGTCAGTAATGCATTCCAAATGTTTGGTACAGTGTATTCTAAAGTCATGTTGCTGTAATTGGTACCCATTTTAAGTGTGTAGAGCCCACTGTTCTGTATCTCCCTGATAGTATTTTTATGGTTAGTGAGTTTAGTGAATGGCTCAATGTCTTGTTAGAGTCCATTTTGCCATTACTGAGAACCATAACACCTCTAGCTTTTCATATCTTGTTTTCAATGTGTCTCATTTTAATTTGCTCAACATTTTGCAGTGATGGTTGTCACATGGACATCGTAACACAAACCTAGCCATTTTGTGGTTGATAGTGTCTAGCTTATCCAGAAGCTGTTTGCTAGCATACTGGTATATTATGTTCCAATGTTCCAATACTGGAGGCAGTAATTGGGCTACTAGAGTTTCTCTTGCCTTCTTTGGGATTCAATGTGCATTTTTTTTAAATCAGCTTTATTCCACATACTGTATAGCATGTAGCATACAATCAATAGAGTACATAGGATTCAACATAGCATGTATGCTTGCTTACAAGTTTTATCACAGGACAAGGGTCTTTCTCCCTAGTTCAGAGACAGACAATAAAGAACATGCCCCACAGTTTTGCAATGAACATTAATAGTGCACTTCCCTTCCCTTCCATGAGAATTTTGCTGCAAAGATACTAATCTACTATTTGCTTTCTTTACTGTGGTTTTATATGCTTTTCAAGCACAGAATTTTATTGCTGTCTACTACCAAATACTTTATAACTCTTGTTGGCTTTTATGATGGGTCTATCTAAGTTTAATACATAACTTTTCATTTACTCCTGTGCTCTTTCTATGGAAGGCCATCAATTGTTTTTTTCCCTCTCACTTAATACCATTTTGACATTTGCAAAACATTTTTGCAAGGTGTCAAAACTGGACTGGAGTTTTTCTTCCATTTGTGCCAAAACAGAAGTTTATGCTATTAGAACTGTATTGTCAGCATACAGTTTTATCCTGGAGTGTTGCATTTATCCAAGGTTGTTAAGAAGAGATTCTAATTGTCAACTTCCAGTTACACCACAGATGACTCTGCAGCTTAGGGGACCTTCTCCTCACAACCTGCACAAATAAAAGTGCTCATTACATTTGAAATTGGAGAAAAAAACACCTAAATGTTGAGAGACAGTCATCAGAAGGATAAAGGAGACACTGCTTAGGGAAGATCGGCTCAAAAAAATCAGGATTCTGACAGATTGTCCCACAAGCATAGCAGCCACAGCAGATCAGCAGTGCTTGGGCCTTGGGTTACAATACTAAAGGAGAGAATCAGATCTGAGACCATTCTGGCAGAAATAAGGAGCTCCAGAACTGAAACAAAAAAAGATCTTCACCACCTCTCACAACAACTCCATAAAATGGACACTTGAATTGGAGAAGCCAAGAACAGAATCTCTTACACTGAGAATGCCATGACCCACCTTACCCAAGTGGTCAAGACCCTACTCCAGCAATCCATTGCCCTCCACGCAAAGCGTATAGACCTAGAAGGTCACTCCTGCTACAATAACTTGAGACTGTATGGACTTGCAGAGAGAACAGAAATAATGCCAATGTCAACCTTCCTAGAGAATCTTTTGAGAGCTTTCCCTTGAACTACCTCCGAATTATGCCTTCTCAATTGAACATGCTCATCATTCATTGGTGTCGAAACTGCAGGACCCTAATGTTAGGCCCCGATCAATCGTATTCATGGTTAGCAGCTTCAAGATAAAAGAAGATCTTTTAAAGTGAGCATGGGCAAAAAAGGAATTGAAATACCTGTCATCTTGGATATCCCTCAACCACGATTACCCACCAGAGGTTCAACAAGCATGCATGAAGTATGCACCAATCCTTCAACTGCTGAGAGAAAAAGGTATACAGTTCCAAACACCCTTCCCAGCTAAACTGAAGATCCACTGGGATGATGGTCTCCAACTCTGTACAACCCCAGAAAAAGCCTTTGAGGCCCTACAGCTGAAAGGAATACAGCTCCCCACGACGGGGCAGAATGGATAGCCAGGAAGAGCATTTACTCCACAGACTGGTTGCAGGTAATAACACACCGGTGTGCTGAATCACCGATACAAGCAGTCCACGAGGCCCTTGAGCATGTTCAGGCAGCAAAACACAACTGGAGTGGTCAGAAAGATGCTGGTCTCACTTTGGAAGAAGGATGATCACTTGAGGTACTGAAACTTATCTGAGGTTTATCTTTTTGACGATGTGCTTGGTAGAAAATGCAACCATGGAGCTCCTTTTGTTAGGAGCATACCTCCTTGAACTGTTCCCCCTGTCACATCCCAATGAGTTACTAATAGCAAGTGCACAACTTAAAGATGTGAACTGTAGTGCATGGAGATAGACAGCATATGATTCAATGGGGAACAATCTATATCAACATTACACAAAATGGTTATGACAATTTCCTTGCCTGAGGGCTAATGACACTTGGATTGCTTTTCTTTTATTAAGCCCAACACTAAGCATTAACCTGCAAACTATGTTATTCACTATAATAATTTGGGGCATTGAAATCAAAATTTACAAGTGGAAATTTCCTCAAAATGGACTGGGGTGCTGGCCTACGATAAGAGTAACAATCAGGTGCAGTGTACATCCTCGCACAGTTCATCCAGTGAGCACCTCATCTTAGAAAGTTCCTCCATTGCCGAGGTCTTTCAGATGAAGAGCTCCAGATAACACAAGGTTTTTCTCTTCTCACCACCACCCCCATCTTTAATATCCGATTAAGGGGGTGGACGAAGGGACCACAATGTTGGTCCCTCAACCTTGGAAGTTGCTATTCTAAAATAGTTAGGCAGTTGAAAATTCACTGCCAGCCTGTTCAGATGGTTGAGTTTTGTTGTTGTTGCATGGTTTCTACATGTTTTATCTGCTTCTATAGAGTTATTAAGGATTTGGAAAAATGCCATCAATGTGTCATACTATATAACAGAGGGTTCATAGAAATTCAACTTGGTCTTACCTCAAAACCTTCTGGATAAACTTACATTGATCTGCTTACTTAATGTAAATGAGCTGATCAATCCAGTAAAAAGAAATAAAATATTAGCACTCCTAAGAAAATCAGTCTCAGACTTCATAATGCTCCAAGAGACATATCTCTCCGATTCAGAACATCTAAAGCTGGATAAAATGAGTTTCAGCTACATGGCTAGTGCTTCATATGGAAGGTGATGATGCAGAGGGGTAGTGATACTGATTCTGAATAGAACCTCATTTGAACCAAAAAACACATTAATGGAAAAGGAGGGGAGATATGTGTTTCTAATGGGCCGATTTCAAGGGAAAGTGATAACACTAGCTTCCATCTATATCCCCCTGGGGTCAGATTTTGTAACATATCATTCTATTCTTACTAAACTACAGGAATGGCCAGAAGGTGAAGTCATAATAGGAGGGGATTTTAATACCCTTCAAACCCCCACCCACCTGGACACCTCCTCACAGATAACTAGACTGGACAGAGGGACCTTGAAGAAGTTTACAAAATGTTTAACATAGAAACATAGAAGTTGACGGCAGATAAGGACCGCAAGGCCCATCCAGTCTGCCCATTTCTTTTTCTACCTTATAAATGTGCCTTCGGCCTTTGCTCTGTCAGTGACCTATCTATTCATAGTCATTTGTATTGCTCCCTTATGCCTATCCCATGCCTGTTTGAAGCCCTGCACTGTATTCATAGCCACCACTTCTTGTGGTAAGCCATTCCATGCATCTACCACCCTTTCTGTGAAAAAGAATTTCCTCACATTCCCCCCTTAATCGGCCTCCCTCTAATCTCATGCTGTGTCCTCTTGTCCTGCTATTTTTCTTATATTTAAACATGTTAGACTCTTTCACCTTGTTTATGCCCTTAAGGTGTTTAAATGTCTCGATCATATCACCTCTCTCCCTCCTTTGCTCAAGGGTATACATATTGAGCTCCGTTACTCTGTCCTCATATGTCTTCTGATGCAGTCCCTGCCATTTTGGTTGCCCTTCTCTGGACTGCCTCAATTTGAGTTAATGTCCTTGTGAAGGTGTGGCCTCCAATACTGCCGCGAGTACTCCAGATGGGGCCTAACCAATGTCTTATTACAGGAGGGATTATTACCTCCCTCTTACGACTTCTGATACCCTACTAATACACCCTAACACCCCCTAGCCTTACCTACTGCTTTAGAGGTCTGCTTGGATGATTTTAGGTCATCAGTGATGATGATGCCCAAGTCTTTTTCTTCCTTTGTGACTGCTAGCAACTCCCCTCCCAGCCTATAAGTGGCTTCAGGGTTTCTCTTCCCTATGTGCATGATTTTGCACTTCTTTGCATTAAATCCCAGTTGCCACTCTTCTGACCATTCTGCTAGTTTATCCAGATCTCTTCTCATTCTGCCCACCCCATCTGGATCATCTACTCTGTTGCAGATCTTGGTGTCATCTGCAAACAGACAAGCCTTACCCTCTAGTCCATCTGCGAGGTCACTAATGAAGATGTTGAATAGGACTGGCCCCAGGACTGATCCTGAGGTACCCACTTGTGACTTGCATCTCTTCTGACTGTATACCATTTACCACCACTCTCTGTTTTCTGCCAGTCAACCAGTTTGCCACCCAGTTGACCAACTTCTCACCCACCCGAGCCTACCTAGCTTATTTATCAATCTTCTATGTGGAACAGTGTCAAAAGCTTTGCTGAAGTCAAGGTAGGCGACATCAACTGCTCCCCTTGGTCCACCACTCTGGTTACCCAGTCAAAGAAATCTATGAGATTAGTTTGACAGGACCTTCCTTTGTAAACCATGCTGTCTTGGATCCTGTGCTATGGATTCCAGATGTCTGCTATCCTTTCCTTAAGGAGTGCCCATAATCTTGCCCACTACTGAGGTAAGACTGACCGTCTGTAGTTCCCCGCCTCCTCCTTGCTACCACTCTTGTGGAGGACACATGAGCCCTTCTCCAGTCTTCTGGGACCTCTCCTGTGCTCAGAGACTCACTAAACAATTCTGCTAATGGCTCTGCTAGTTCCTCCTTTAGCTCCTTTAGTACCCTGGGATGTATGCCATCAGGTCCCATTGCCTTATCCACCCTGAGCTTAGCAAGGCTCTTGTAGGACCCTTTCTTTTGTGAAGGGAGTAGTGCTCACCTCCTCCCCTGTGTCCATGATGCTGAGCTGTGGGCCCTGCCCTACCTTCTCTTCAGTAAATACTGAGCAAAGTATCTATTTAGGATAGATGCCTTTACAGGGTCCTCCTCCTCACATGCTCCTTTTCTCCATTAAGCTAGCAGCCCCTCTGGACTTTCTCCTTTCACTAATGTATCTATAGAAGTCTTGTCACCTTCTTTTACTGTTTGTGCTAGTGTTTCCTCAGTTTGGGACTTTGCCTGCCTTACTGCTTACCTGCTTCCCTTAGGGCAGTTTGGTATGCCTCCCTATCTTCATCCGCTGTGTTCCTTATATTTTCTGAAGGCCAGCCTTTTGGCTCTGATCTTTTCTGCTACTGTATTTGAGAACCAAAGTGGTTTCCTTCTTCTTTGCACTTCCTTTTCTGTCTAACACAATGGGATGTTGCTTCAAGTATTGTATCCTTAATGCTTGCCCACTTTGCCTGTACCTTCACCTGTGTTTCTTTTTGCCAGGGCTAGCTTAACTCTGTTGGCCATCTATCAAAGTCAGCTCCTCTGAAGTCCCATATTTTTGCCTTGGAATGGGATGATTTAGATGTAGTAGCCAAATTGAACCATACCATGTGATGGTCACTGGCCCTCAGGTGACCTTCTACCTGGAGATCTGTGATCCTTCTTTGTTAGTCAGTACTAGATCTAGGATAGCCCTGTCTCTTTGTGGAAATGCTGTACCAGTTGTTTGAGGCCCTCCTGTAGGGAATCCACTATGAGTCTAGTTCTGCAGATGTTCCTGCTGGTATTGACCAATCTGTATCTGGCATGTTGAAGTCTCCCATTATCAGAACCTCCCTTTAGCTGTCATGTTTTGTATATCTTCTAACAGTAATGTGTCTATGTCCTCCCTCTGGTCTGGGGCCTGTAGACAACCCAGTTCTTATGGCTGTCCCATTTCCTGTTCCAGGGTGACCCACAGTTCTTCTGGCTCCCTTATGTATTCTGAATTTCTGTAGCTTTGATATTTTCATTAACATACAAGGCCACTCCTCCCCCCCTTTTTGCACCTCGGTCTCTTCTGAACAATACATAGCCAGGTACTGAAGTCTCCCAAGTGTGATTACTGGTAAACCACGTCTCACTAGGAGAATTGGGCTATGTGGATTCATGGCATCAATTCCATCCTAAACAGAAAGCCTATACTTTTTTTCTTCCCCCCCCCAAAGTGCTTACTCTAGACTAGACTATTTTTTACTTCCCAAGGAATCCATGTGAATAGTTAAGGATAGCTGGATTGGAGACATGGTCCTATTGTAGCATGCTCTCATCTTTATACAGATACACCTTTGAGATTTCCAGAAGTGCATGTTCTGGAGACATAACATCTCTTTACTGCAGGATTAGGAAATTAAAGAACAACTGACTAACACAATTACGCAGGCATTGGAAGACAATGCTACCCCAGACACATCAGTCTCTTTGAAGTGGGATATGACAAAGGCTTTACTTCAGTGTAAACTTTCAGCATATAAGAAAAAGCAGAGGGAGGCTAAAAAATGGTCTTTGCAAACAAAGATTGCTACCCTGGAGACACAATTAAAAGAAAATAACAAGAAACATTAAAAGTACTGAAAATGCCTAAAAATGAATTGCATGAGATTTTGGATTATCGAGTAGTACAAAAAGTTCTCTATTTGAAACAGAAATTCAATGAAGGAGGACATAGAGCCTCATGTTTACTGGCAACTAGGCAGTGTCTACAGAGGGCCAAAGCCCAGATACTGTCCCTGGCCCACCCACGAACAAAACAGATGCTTCAAACAACCCTGGAGATTGTCAAAGCCTTTAAAACATACTGTCAGTATCTGTATACAGCTACCCCACCACCAGTTAAATTAGAACTGGAACAATACTTAGGGAAACTAAAACTGTCTACAATACCTAAACAAATTCAAATGAAAATAGTTTCACCTATTTCCACAGAAGAAATCTGAACAGAAATCTTGAACCTAAAAATGGGTAAATGTCCAGGTATGGACGGATATCCAGGGGAATTATATAAACAACTTAAAACACCACTCCTCCCTATCCTGTAAAGAGTATATAATGAAGTGCTTACCACCACAGGTAAAACTCCAGTGTCATGGCCAAGCTATTATTTCAGTCATTCCAAAACCAGGTAAAAACCCACAATTTACACCCTCATACCACTCCATTTCCATACTGAATACGGATTACAAAATTTTCATGTTCATCCTCTTTCACTGGCTACAACTAACTCTCCCTCAGCTGGTACATATGGATCAGGCAGGGTTTATCCATGGTCAACAGGCACAGGATAACCTTAGATGCACAACCCATATCATAGATTCCATACAAAATTCACAACAATCTGCAGTCCTTCTCTGTTTAGATGCTGAGAAGGCATTTGATAAGATATCTTGGACATTTTTAACAGCTGTTCTTTCTAGGTTTGGCTTTCCAGTGCAGTTTATTAAACTCATTACAAAATTGTATGATGCACCCAAGGGCTACATCCATGCAAACCAGCATATTTCCACTCACTTTGTCCTGGGAAGAGGTACTAGACAGGGGTGCCCAATGTCACCCCTCCTATTTGCACTCTATTTAGAATGGCTGCCTCAAGGAATTCTGGAGAACATAGCCATAACAGGGATACAAATTGGTGGCATCCAGCAAAAATTGGCTCTGTGCACTGATGATTTTCTGCTTTACTTGTCAAACCCAGAAACTTCTATTCCAGACCTATTTGATCATGTAAATAAATTCTCAGACCTATACGGCTATTCACTAAACACTACTAAAATAGAGGTTCTGAAATTTCATTTCCAAACTTCCCCTCTCCTTAGACATGCATACCCCATGCGCTGGGACCTAAATGCTATGAAATACCTAGGTATAAATCTTGCTATCAGTACATCCAAACTATTTCAACTAAATTATATACCCCTTGAAAAACAAATGAAGACAGATATAGAGAGATAATCTCTCCTCCCACTATCAGTACATTCTAGAATGCAGACACTTAAAATGAATGTTTTACCCAGATTCTTGTTTTTATTTCATTGTACGCCTTGTAAGGTATCCCTAAACTAGATCAACATATGGCAACAAACCATGTTTAGATTTATATTGTTATCTGGAAGACCAAGGATCAGAAGACAAACCCTATATTTATCTAAAGGATCTGGTGTCTACGTGTGCTGCACTTACTTAGCTAATGGTGTGCCTCCCAAACAAGTGTGGCACTACTACTGCAGCACCCAGAGTATAAAGCTGGATGGAAGGATATTGACCTTACCAGCCTGTTGTCTCCTTCACTACAGACACAATGTTTTGCATTGAATTCCCAGGATCACTGGACCCCTCCTATATACTCTGGGATGAGGACGATCCTTGCAGATTGTAAAAAGGCCTTGACTGGGAGACTTACTAAAATATATTTGTCAAAGTATCAGTGCTGGTCAGTGAGTGCTGAACACAAACAGGCACACGATGACCCTTGGTATAAATACCAGGAGTTGAGGGGCTGTCGAGCACCCTGGCAATTTTTAAAGGGGGGCAGAATAATCTCATTTCAGGGGGCCCAACAAAAATTTTCATGGACACAAAGACACCTGATATATTACTATCAGATTAGAGAATACAGTAATAGACAGCTCCATAACTCTATAATAAAAGTTAGAGTTTCACCTTGCGCAAATATATTTGAGACAATTTGGAATTCAAAATGGGGGAACAATCTATATCCATTGTTTATAGTAATTATATCATGGACTTACAACACTCCACAGTCTATGTTAGGAAAAGTTGGGAACAAGATCTGGGCATTAGCCTTAATGACGAAAGTTGGTCCGGAGTCTGCTGAAACACCTGGCAGACCACTTTGTCACCGGACTGGTGGGAGTTTGTCTGAAAACTCTGAATTAGGTATTTTAAAGTCCCAGAAAAAAAAAAAAAACAGTCTAATGGAACAGAGAGGTGCCCAGCTCCTGTTGGAGAAACTGTGGAGAGAAGGTGGCCTCTCAAGCTCGCATCTTCAGGCACTGCGCTATAATTCAGAGATTTGGACAGCAAAAACAGGACTGTATTAGAGACCTGTTTCTCCTCTCCACTCTGGACCATAGTATCTAATACTAGGTATACAGGCCCCAGAAGTTAAAGGTCGAGAGACCATACCTCTGGAATGTCCTGGTGGTCATGGCCAACAAGAGCATTACCAAACAATTGCTTACTGACTGCCTCCCAACTCTAGAGGAATGGAAAAAGCTTATTGGTATAATCAAAACATATGAAAGAATCACTTTTTTGTGACAACAAGCTCTTCCCTCCTTCTTAAATAGATTAACCCATTGGGACCTAAATGAACCAGAGGACCCAGAGACAGAGACAATGGAGAGGGGTCAACTTGGCTCCCCCCTCCTCAGAGCTTCATACCCAACCCTCCATCTCCACTGCACCTCACCCCTTCTTAGAGTAAACCAGATACTGAGAGAAAATAATAAACACAATGGTTAATTGAGGAAAAAATATTTTTTTATTAGAATACATTTCTGAACCCTCGAGATGATTTTCTGGAGATGAGTGTGACCCAAACAATTTGAAGAAAATGGTGATCTGAGAGATGATAGACACTGCTTGACATGAAGACATATATGATGGCATTCTTGTTTTTGGTTTTAAGTTTTTTAACTTAAAGTTCACAGTTCTTTTTTTTGTGTTCTTAGATGTCCTAATCTCAGGCAGACCCTGAAATAAAATAAGATAGTATATTGTGAAACAAAACAGAATGCAAAACATACAGAATAAGTTGAAGATACTAGTCACAAGTTCCCCGGTCAATTGCCAGTGGAGCTGACAATTTGTTTCAGAACTTGGTAAACTTGTCACTAAAACTGACATAGAGACTCTGTTAAGACATACATAACTGAAGCAATTAATGAAAAGCACTATTGTTTCTTCTATCATGCTTCATCTCTATACCCATTAAATGTAACTGAGAAGGACTATGTAAGATTTGAGAAATCAAATATGTTACGTACCAGATATGTTTGGTTGAGAATTACTATGTATGTAAGACTACTGGATCATAATAAAATTGAAGTATAAAAAAAAAACAGAGAGTTTTCAATTGTCATCCCCTATCTGAGTTCCTAAATCCCTCTCCCACAACTTTTTTGAATTTTGTGTGAGGTCTGGAAATTGCTGTTTAACAATTTGTGCCACCCTCAAAATAAAACTCCTTGGGTTCTTCTATAAACCATACACAAGCTGCTCCAATGGGTCAAACTGTAGGTTCCCTTCCCCCCTCCTATCATTTCTTGGGCATAGGCTATCACCTGAAGGTCTCTGAATAGATGGGTTCTATCCAACCCCAGTGCCTGCTGCAAACTCACAAAGTGGAACATACCCTCCTGGGAACAAATATCCCCCACACTATGTATCCCTTTGTTTTCCCACTTCTCAAAACCTGGGGTCCTCTAGGCCAGGCAGAAGGAACAGGTTTTGGGCCACTGGTAGAAGCAAGGTCTCTCTGCCAACCCCACTACTCTTGTGCCAGAGACACTGCCAACTATCCACCACAACCAGAACCATTGGATTTGCCCCCTAAAGCACAGCGTATGATCTTCAACCCCACTTGGCAAGGTAGGCTGACACATGTCCTGGACATGCTGTCTGTTCCTGGTCCACTCAACTAGCTTCAGGGGGGCCTATTTACCCAGTCTTTTACATAGCGAAGCTAGGCTGTCAGAAAATGATTATGAAGATCTGGGAAGTTGAGACCACCCTTATCCATGCTAGCTTTAAGTCACTCCAGGCATCAATTATGCCTCCTCCACTGCCATATAAAGCCTGAGAAAGCTGTTTCCAGCTTCTTGCTATCCTTACTTGTGATCCCTGTGGGTAACGTCTGCAAGGGGTATAAAAGTATATGCAGAATGTTCATCTTTATCAGATTAATCCTTCCCAGCCATGAAATGGGGAGATTGGCCCACCTTCTTAAGTCAGCCTCTACTTTCTTTATGACTGGTGCATAGTTAAGCTCATAACAGGTCCCCAAACTTCTCCCAACCTATATACCCAGAAATGTAAAGCTTTTAGTGACTGGCTGGAAGCCCCATAAATTATGCTGCTCCCCCATCTGGCCTCTCTCCCCTACTTGTTAGGTACATGACATCCAATTTCTGAATACTAATCTTATACCCCGGTAAGTGTCCAAATGCCTCTATTAGCCTTAACATTGCTAGGACTGATGTACCATGATGCCTAACAAAGAGCAACATGTCATCTGCATACAGTGTGATTTTGTGAGGTCTCCCTGTTGCACCCTTCGCTCCCTCAAGCACCATATTCTTCTGTATGGCCACAGCTAGGAGTTCCCATGCCTGGGAAAACAACAGCAGGAAGAGAGACATCCCTGGCTCGTGCCCCTTGACAATTCAAAACTCTCAGAAAGAGAGCCATTTATGAAAACCTATGCCCTTGGGGAGCTGTACATCACCATACCCAACCTTATGAAGTTTTCACCCAGACCAAACTGGTCCAGACACTCAAATAAATGTTCCCATTAAGTTTGATCAAATTCCTTTTCAACATCCATAGCAAAGACAGCAGTATAACCTTGGTCCTTATTAAGCCCCTAAACTACATTTAACAGCATACAAATGTTATGGTAAGAGCATCTCCCTTTAATAAAACTGATTTGGTCTGGGTGAACCACCCAGATAGGTCCTTATCCTACCTATTGGGCAGAACTTTCACTAATATCTTGAGATCGCAGTTCACCTGAGAGTTGGGCCAGTATGATGCACACTCTTTCCCCTATTTACCTGGTTTGGAGATCAGGCAGATTATTACATTGAAATAAGAGGCTGTAAGCCCTCCCCTCCCTTTGGTGCCCCTCCAAACACTTCACTTAACAATTCTACCATGTGTTCTGCCAGGAGTTTGTAGTACTCTATCGGAAATCCATCTGGTCCATTATCTTTCCTGGTTTTCATTTCTTGGATTACTATTGTAACATCCTCCTTTGTTATAGGGGCTCCCAACATGGTTCGCTGTGCCTTGGTCAGTTTGGGTACGTCTAATGGTCCAATAATTCCTTAGCCAATCTCAATGTGCCCTTATATCCCACCTCATAAAGTTTCTGATAAAGTTGTCTAAATTTATCTCTTATCTGTTTATTATCTGTAAACCTCAGTCCCTCTCTATTTTTTATGTTAGTTATGAGTGATGGTGTTCTTCTTCCTCGCACCAGCCTTACTAACATGGGACTGGGTTTATTCCCCCCACAGTCATTTTCTTTCTACACAATAGCCATGACTGTTGTGCCTCTCCCCTTGCCAAGGCATTTAGGGCCTCCCTTGTCACCTCAAGTAAGAGTCTGGCATCTTCTCCTTCCCCTCCTGCTACCCTCCTCTCTAGCTCCTTAAGGCTTTTTGTCCAGATTTATCCTTTTGTCTTTCTTCTGCTTCTTATAATGAACCAAAAAGCTTATAATCAACCCCTGCATACATGCTTTGCCAGCATCCCATATAGTCACTTTTGTTGTCAGGGAGTTTTCTTTAAAAGAAAGGTAGGTTTTCCACTGGTCAGTCAGGAATGTCTTAAATTCTTTATAATGTATGGTAGAATGCTGTTAACCTTAGGAAATCATCATTTCCTAAGGTTGTTAACCTATCGATGTGACATAGAAATGTTGTTGACATATCGGTGCTCAGAAGGCTGAGGTGCTGGCACCTTACCTCAAACCACGCCGGCGACCCGGGTTCTGGAACAGACTAGGGTCGCTGGGGATCGGCAGGGGATGGGAGAGGATTGAGCATCCTAAGGACTGCTGTCCTCCCCGGGGGTGGGTTAGGGTCATGCCTCGCTCTGTAGCGGCCCTCGGTGGAGACTGTAGGCACTACAAGAAGCGGCGCGATGTTATGGAATCCAGAAAAAGTGGGAAAAATGGCATCCGGGCGACCGGATGACGGCCGCCTGGACCCCCCGCCTCCATGGAACCCCTAAAGAGCCAGGGGAGTAATGAATCCCAGCAGCATCAAGGCCGAGAGCAAGAATGCCTGAAAGGCAATTTCCCTCTGGAAGGAGGGGACCCGTCCGATGAAGGGTTACGTCGGGCTACCCTGGTCGGCTGCGATCTGGGATCAGGGGAAGCTGGCATCGGAGAGGGTACAGAATGGAGACACGGGGGGGGTAAGTCCTTGGCAGAAGGCCTGAAGGAGAGGCTGATTGGATGTAGGAGGGTGATAAATAAATAATGCAAAAAAAAAAACATATCGGTGCTGCGTCACATCGATAGGTTAACAACAGCGATCGGTCTGCTCACGTGCGTGCCTTTTTTTAGATGGGAACCGACGGATGAACGCGGCAGTTAGGGAAGGACTGAAGGGCCGCGGCAGTGACTTTTTCCAAAAGTAAACTGTTTTACATTTTAAGTGGGACGATACACTATAAAAAATAATGTATGGTCCCTCTATCGGCAACCGGTCACTGTTAACTGTCTCGAGGTTGCCATGGCGACGTAAACCTCTCGAGCTTTGCTCTCAAGGTTTACACTGTTGCCCTGGCAACCTCTCGACAGTTAACAAACCAGTTACTGATAGAGGACCATACATTATCCTCTATATTACCCAGAAGGTACAATGGGACTTTCCATGGCTCCATTACTGAGATCGAAACAATTATTATTGCATGGTCAGAAATATATACAGGTTTATGCTTGGCACACTGTAACCATAAAAACCATCCAAGGACATATATATATATATATATATATATATATATATATATAAAATCTATCCTGAACCATGTACCATGGGGGTTCAAATAAAAAATGAACTCCTTTGCCCCCAGAGTTGGCATTTTGCCAACCATCAATGAGCTCTAGGTCACTCATACCCAGCCACCAGCTCCTCAGTACACCCCTTACTATACCATTACCCTTAGAGTGGTCTAATCAAAGATGCATTGTGCAATTCAGGTCTCCTCCCATGACCAGTCCCAGGAATTGCTCCTTCACTAGGATGTCCAATATGGTCTGGAAAAATGTGTGGTTAAATACTGCTGGTACATATAGAGACGCAAATGTTATGTCTTCCCCATACAACTCCCTACTGATAAAAATATATCTGCCATTCAATGGGTCCACCACCACCCTTTTGACCCTAAGGGGGAGATTTTTATGTAACGAAATAGCCACATCCCATTTATGTCCATTAAATGAGGCTGAGTGACACACACCTCTACCCATACCCTAGCAAACTTAAGGTGTTCATGGGTGGTGAGATGCCTCTCCTGTAGCATTACTACCAGAGCACCTTGCTTTTTCAGCACTGACAATATACTCATTCATTTTAACGGTGATGATATACCCCTCATATTCCAAGACACTATTGTGAGTTCCTTTGTTTTAACCATAACTCTAATCATTCCGTACCTTGCCCTCCACCCCTGTTTTGTCCATCCAAGGGAGTTCCTCATTGAATGGAAATGCTTGTGCCAACATATTCTTATAACACTCTTGATTTCAACCTTGCATGTGTGACCAATTCAGATTTCTGTCAGTAATACCCATTTAAAAAAAAATGAATAGCTGTAACCCCTCTGTCCCCTCTCCCCGCTTCCCCAAAATTGAAACTCTGGCAACATACTCCAAACCAATGTGTGAAACAGCAAAACCCTCCCCCACCCACATAACAGCATTCAGAAAATATAACCCCTCAACCCACCCTACTTCCTCACTATGTCCCACCACCATCCCCCCACCCATGATTAGAAGTAATCAAACATGCTACAATACTCATTAAGAAGACTCCACTTGGAGTCATAATCAACCCTCCTTTGAACAATGAACAACCTCCCCCTCAGTATTAACCTTCTCCCCCACTAGAATTCATGGGATGCTGAAACAACTTTAATCAACAGCATCCAAGGTTTTCCTCTGAAGTGTGTTCCCCTCCATTTCCTTTGTTGGGTATTGACAAAAGGTGCCTCCCATATACTTCATCACCCCTCCTACACAATCAACATTTATTCACCCACTCACTTTACTACGTTTCTCTCTGAGCTGAAGACCCCAATGAGCAATGCACCCCAGGAAGAAAATGGTGGGGCTCCCGTTACTGTAGGCCTTCATTCATTTGGTTCCACCCAGTGTTCCCTCTTCTCCAAAAACCCTTCTACTAGAGAAGTGCAAGACCCTCAGAGATTCCCAGCAACACTTCCCAATGAAGTATCTTTATTATTATCTTTTTATACCTAGCGACTAGGGCAGAGGAGCGTGGAGCCAGGCAGTGCCATAATACCACACACATATCTGGGACCGCTGCCCCACAAACCACCAGAAATTCCCTGCTGACTGCACACCACAGGGCAGAAAAAAAAACATTCCTTTAAGTCCTCAAAATATTCCTGATCACACTCTAGAGAAATGTTTCCTGATCTCCACTTCCAAATTGAAATAATCCAAAACCGTTAACAGTTCCACCGTGGTAAACACAAGATTCTGCCAAACCGGCAAGTGACTGTTCAGTCTCTAGTCCACCACATACCTGGTATCTCCTGCTTTTCATCTGATTTTCTTCCAGTGCTCTTTGACAAATTCCTCTGCTTTATCTGCCTCCCAAAAACTGTATTTGGCACCCTCATGCTTGATCTTCAGGGTAGCTGGTTAAATAATGAAGTGCTCCACTTTGAGCTCTCACAGCTAGGCCGTGATCAGGTTGAACTGCTTCATTTTCTTTTGGAGCCAGTTAGAATAATCTTGCACAAGTAAGAGCAGGGCCCCATCAAAAACAACTTCTTTTTTGAGTCTGTATGCTTCCAGCACTGCTTGCCGATCCTGAAAATTGTGATCTCTGATAATTCTTTGTCTCAGCCGCTGACCATCCAGTGGCTGAGGCATCAATACACAATGGGCCTGCTCCAATATATGACAGCTCCCCTTAGGTTGGAGCTCCAGAATATGCAGCAATTGCTTAGCACAGAATGTCAGGATGTCGGGACCCTCTCCTCCCTCCACTAATACTCTCAGTCAGATATTGAATCTCTTGTTATAATTTTCTTGGTAATCAAATTGGTCTTGGAAATCTTCAAATGCCTCTTCCATTTTCTGCAATCTCCTGACCAATGGTGGTACTGTGTCTTCCAATTAAGATACGTTTCTGAACTTCTTCAATCCTACTATCTTGAGCAGAAATTTGGTCCAGGATCTCCTGCAGCTGTTTATCCAGATGTCCCTCCATGTTTTTCCAGTCTCGGATTTAGTGCCACCAGCATGTACCCAGTTACTTCTTTCCCAAATGCTGCCATTTCCACCACAGAGAAAGAACTGCGGCCTGGTGCCTCAGCCTGTTGTGTGGCTGTTTGCTTTTTACCAGATCTTGCTGCCGATTGTTGTGTTTTCTCACTGTTGGGCATTAAAAACTCAACCATGTCACCTCTGAATTGTGTACTGGTATTTAAATTATCAAAAATAAAGTCTAGTGTGGTTAATCTTTATTGCTTTTGTCCTGAGGGAGAGAGAGAGAGAGCTACAGGAGATAAGTCCTCACTGCTGGCTGCTCATCAATGCCCTCTTTTAGTAGTTTAAAATGAAAACTAGGCCTACCATTTGAGACAATTTCTCTAGCCTTTGTCAGGTCTCTCTCTTCACTCTCTCATACCCCCAAACATGCTTACTTTCATCTTTACATAGAGCAGCATACAAAAGTATTTATTAAAGGTGTTTGCTGCTGTTCGTGGGTCTTGAATTGCGCCACCAGATCTGGTGAATTTTTCGGAATGCAATAGTCATTGTGTGCCCCATCATTAGGGCACCAAACTCAGCAGCATCACTCACCCCTCCTTATTTAGGATTCCAGGTCTGGGTGGGGGTGGGCCTTGGGGAGGGGGCAATGACTTTTGGTTTTGGCACCCAAATGGCGGGGCGCATAAATGCCGGCACTCCATGGGTGTGCAGTGAATTTATCCACATTTCCAGCTGCCTTATGGCCTAAACAAAATAAGGCTAATTTTTTTAAACCTCTTCCAATCTTTCTCATTTATACTTCTGCTGCCTTTTTCCAGGTGCTGTTGTTTATTCTTTTTTAAACATATTGAAATTTGGAACTGATATATAAGTCCATGGCACAGAAAGGGTTAATCTTTTTTGTCACCAGTGGCATAATGCTATTCCTTATTCTTCTATTTTTTAGTGGGGCATGTTTATCACAAATGTCTGGGTTAAATCCCTAATGGGAATTTCCGTGTCTGGGATCAGTTTTAACTTATCCTACCCCTAATATGTTACATTAGTGATGACATTGTCAGCACAAAAGTTTTAAAACATCTAGCTGTTCTAAACTGATAGGTTGATTGTTTTAGCCACAACTTTTTCTATACTACAAACTATTGGGGAGTGGTCCAGTAGACTGAAACATAAAGACATATCATTTGTCAGCAGAGAAGGACTGCTCTTCTCCACCTCCTGCTGAGTGTCCACCCTATTATATATTTTGCTGTCATCTGAAAAATACATACCTTCCCTTCCAGTTCTTCTGCAGTTTCACTTATGAAGACATTGAAGAGGACTAGTCCCAGTACTGAACATTGCAGTGTCATGATGTTCCCTATCCCATTATTAGAGGAAGGGTTGTTTACCACCACCCTCTGTCTTCTAGCCATTAACCAGTTTCTAACCCAATTCATGACTTTGGATCCCACCTTTAGGCTGCTCAGGTTCATTATGAGACTCATGTGTGACACACTGTTGAATGCAGTTTTGGTTTAATACTTGATGCTCCACTACTTCAATAACCATCATTGCACAAATCAAGTTTAATATACCCCGCTGACACTGGCCTTTGAGCTTTACCTTTTGGGGGCTCAACCAGCTGGTGTAAACCCAATGAAACAAACCTATCAGCTGGTTTGTTCCCCTGTTTGCCTTCACATGCCATGTTGAAGACCCCATTATGAACCAACTCCTCTCTTCCAGTAAACTCCAATATAGTCTGTGATGAAGTCTAAATATTGTGATTTCACCTTGGTTGTAGAATCAATTACCTTAACATACAGTTTCATTGAAATAAGATTCACATTTAGGCACTCAGTGTTCTCTAATATTCCAGAATAGATCAGCTCCACATTACTTAGCTCCTCTTTTATGTAGATCAGCATCTCCCCTATTCTTGGTCTGTTCAGTCTGAAGTGATTAAAATTATTATAATTTTCTAATGGGATTTCCTTGTTCTGACATTCTGTTAGCCATGCTACTGTCAGTCCAGCTGTGTCCCATTTTTTTTTTGTTTGAAGCCCACACTTTAAACAAAATCAATTTACTAATCAGGCTCCTGGCATTGTCATGTGCTGTGCTTATTTTTTTCTGGTGTCCTGGTTCAGGGCTGGGGTTTGTTTCAAGGTCATCACACAGAAACAATCAAATTATAAATGTGGATATATGTGAATTCATGTCATCTGTTTTTGCAGACTGCAAAGTCACTAAATTTGTCAAGATAGTTTTTTTGACAAGATGACCAAATATTAGAGAAAACAGTTCTCCTGTGATGTTTATGTGCTGGATTTGTTCACTTCAGTAGGGAGCTCTGAACACTTAGATGGTTGCCCTGTGTTATTCAGTTCTCCATTATCTAATTTTCTTCTTACTTGAGCATGTACCCCCGCCCAAACCCTTTGCAAGAGTCAAATATGCAAACAGCATTTCTGGCTGCAACTTGTCTATTACAGCAAAGGATTCCTCCTGTCATAGATCATGTCACATCCTAGACTAATTTTCTCTTGGTTGGAATTAAGGACCTCTAGTCTTAACTCATAGCTGTTTTCCTCTATACCTCTGATCATTTTGGTGTCCATGTGTTGCACCCACTTGGCTGCCTCAGTGTCCTTTTTTTTTCTTGGTAGACCAGAACTGTATGCAGTAATCCTGATGATGCCTGTTCAGGGCCTTCTCTAGTGGCAGAGTTTATTCCCTTGCTCTTCTGGTTACCTCCCCCTTTTGATGTACACCAGCATTCTCACTGCTCTTTTTAAAGCCACATGCAATGCTTATCATACTTTAGCTCTCTTCCTGTCCATCATGACTCCATAGTTTTGTAAAAATGTAATTCTAGTACAAAGTCAGCTATGTCTGTTCAGAATGCTGTTGCATCTAATGAAGGGACATTTGTGGCCTCGAAAAGTGTGCATAATGTACCAACGTTGTACAAGACATAAGTATGCTGGTCCAATAAAAGTTATTAAACTATCCAGAAACTTGTTTTCCAAGGACTCATATGACTGCAGTCTATTTTACTACAAAATGGAAGATACCACAATTTGCCATTTAACATGGCAGCTCTGTAACATTAAAAAAGGAAGCTATACTTGACAGTAACATCTACTTCCCAACAGCATTTACATGCTGCTAAATTATATCTTAGTAACTTAAAATCTGAAACCCATTGTGAACTCTGTAAAATTTAATGTACACAAAACAACTGTGTCAAAGGACGTCCACAAAACTCAGGAATTATCACTTTCATTAGATCTACTCCTGAAAATCTTCACTTAAAAATAACATTTCTGAACTTTTATGTACATTACAAGAAAATAATAGTGTGGTTCCAGGATTCAACTGTAATCTCTTAACAAATTATCAAAAAAGCTCTCAAAGCTGTCATATCACAAGAGAAAATAAAACTTTGAGAACTACAAGGAAGCGAGTAAGACAGTACCTTTGACCATCTGGGAAAAGTAAACCACAAAACTAATAATGTGGAGCAGGATGATGCACTACAACATTTATCGGTGAACGACCTTTCAAATAAAAAAAACATTTACTAGTTAAAACATTTATATTATCCAAGGGCTTAACATTTTCCCCATGCAGGAATTTTAGAAAATTAGATTGTGTAAGGAATTTATTAGACAACTTTGTCTAAAGAAATACTTTTTTTGATGACAGCAGTACAGAAACAATGCACCATGACAGCAAAAAGAAATCATCAGAATGGCCCCCTCAAGTGGATGCAACCCAAAATAAGATGCCTACATTTACTGTTTCCATTAAAGAATAAATTCCTGTGTCCTAAGCAAAGAGCAGAAACTCTTATATATCCCACCACTGAAAACTAGGGCAATGCAAATGCCAAAAAACAATCTAACACAATAATAATAAAACAAGCTGACAAAGGAGGAGACATACTGTAGTTGCCATTAATATAGAGGACTACATCAAAGAGGCACACAGACAGCTGTAATACATAATGTATTAAAGAGAAATCAAAGATGACCCCACTATAAAATATGCTGAGAAACAAAAACAAATAATGAAATCGCTAATGACTTCAAGTACAGCTAAATAAGCTAATTCTGAACAAAACAACCTCAGGATCTGCTGCCTTAGACTATGTTTTTTTTTTTAAAGAACCCTTTAGGTAGCTATAAAACCTGCTCTTTTTAAAGATTTTATGTGCATTTTCAATGTGATTGATATGTTTCTCATATGTTTAAAAACAAAACATTTGTTGATATAGTTTTGATATATTTATGAAGCAAAATGTTGAACAAAATAAAATACTACTCCTATCCAAAATGCTGTCCAAGATACACAAACATGGAAACCCAGGGTGTCCCATCATCTCTTGAATTAATACACTCACTGGGAACAATTCAGGACACATAAATCCACAACAAAACCAATACTAACAGTTACTAGTAGTTTCATTTAGGACACCACAGGTTTTCTTAGTAAACTTGAAGCAAACTGGTCAAATATCACCCAGTACTATCTTAGTCACAATGGATGTTAATGCCCTCTACAAAAATATTGCCTCATGAAGATGGCATTTTAGCATGTCAGATATGTTTACAGGACAGCACAGCCTTAGGAGATATTCCAGAATCCATCATCAGCACTTTAATAAAATTCATTCTGACAAATAACAACTTCATGATTAAAGGCAAGTTCTTTTCACAGATCATGGGAACTGCAATGGGTACAAAAATGCATCTCAATATATCAACCTTTTTATAAATACTCTAGAAGAAGATTTTCTTAAAGGTTGCTTCTACAGTACAAACCATTAGTCTTCTTCCAATATACTGTATTGATTATATATTTCTCATTTGGAAAAAGGTGAACACTCCTTTAAATAGTTCCATCAGAATTTTAACAACATTCCCACTTCTATGAAACTAACCATTGAATAGTCCACCACCAACATAAATTTCCTTGACACAACAGCCAGTAACACAAATGATGGACATAAAATCTGCTGTTTACAGAAAACCCAGTAACAGACACTAGTATCTGCAAAATTCCAGTTTCCACCCAAGCCATGCACAGACACACACACACACACACACACACACACACACACACAATCTGTGATCTACAGTCCAGCAATGCAATACCCTCAGATCTGGTCAGATGAAATAATAAAAAACAATTCACTGCACTCCATAATTCTTTTAGTTAGCAAGGCAAGTAAACAGAGAAACAGAACTTGCTATGAAAATTCCACGAGACAGTCTATAGGCATACAAGCAAAACAAATCAAACTAATAACTCACTCCTAATTGCCACATACAGATCTATATGATAACACCCTTTCAACAAATGATTAATGAACTAAAATCCATTCTGAGTAAAGATGAAAGATGTAGATAATTTTCCTGAACCAACTGTCATTACCCCCTAACCTTTCTAGCTAAATTATTTGTATTATGAAATGGGCTTCAGATTTTGAGCCTTGTGATTGGTTGCTAGCAGTGCGCTGAAAATGTTTAGTGCATGGCTAAAAACATGTGCTGGTCAGCTTGACCTTACTGGTATTGATGCTGTTGATGCTGATTTGGAATCTTGGCATTTGAAACAGCAGCCATCATTGTTGTGTCAGTAGCCCTCAGTACCCATTTCAGTAAATGCCCCATTTACTATATTTGCCATGAACAATCCTACCATAATTTTTTATTTCAGTCTAACAAAAAAGTAGATTGAGAACTTCAATGCCAGCAAAGTCAAGATGCCAGCTGCCTCCAAACAACCAGAAACATATTCTCAGCAGTCTCAATTGGAAGAAATGGCACCTGAAATAAGCAAGAGCACAGTGAGAGTTCCATGTCAAAACAGCGATCGCCAAATAGCGATCACCATTACCATTACAGTGGGTGCACATCACCGAAAAACCTAAATGGCAATATGTAGTCCCAGAGAGGCAACACCAGCAAAATGAAATGTATTTGTGTGGAGTTCTGTCTCCCCACAACACCATCGTGGGGAGCTTCACCCCAAGCACCCCCAAGCTATGGATTCTTAACTCCAGGGGGTTGCATGTTGAGGGGGGAGGAGACACTTGTAAAAAAAAATTGTTCCCATACATTATACACAAAACCCTGCACCCTTCTCACTGTAGTCAGCCCGTGACACCACCACTCCACATGGCCAGCTTTGCACCCTCATGCTGCACTACCTCCCATATACCTTCCCTATCATCCCTCCTCTTCCATTCTCCCTGATTTTCTTCTGTTTGCCCTGCTGTACTCCCCTTGCTACACTTTCAGGGTAGATCACATAACAGGTGCTGAAACTGAGTCATTCATATCCAACTCACTCAATTTCAGTCACTCTTTTCACAGGATACCCACAGTGAGTAGCTGTTTCCTCACACTAACTGCCAATGACCTAAACTGCATAGAAGATGAGAGAAATGAGAGGAACAAACTCATAGCTACAGACTGGGCTCTAAACATGTTTAATAAGTGGACAACTCAAAAAAATGTGCAGGTGAACCGAAAAGAAATGCCAAAAGCAGTTTAAATGATATCTTTCAGCACTTCAACATGGAAGTGCAGACAACAGCTGGAGCAGAGTATGTTCTACTTGCTGTGCACTACACTACAAAGACACTTGACATCAGCAGCTGTGAGCCACAATATAAAACATCATAATGGACCTCAAGTTCTGCAGCTTAAATAATGTATTAATTTCATCTAGGAAGCCACTAACTTGGAGCCAGCAACAGAGGTAGAGCTATATTTAGTTTGGGTAGTTTTTCTTACTACAAGTCTGTTGTTTTTTGTTTGCTTTTTTTACTTTGTGTGGTGCTCTGGGGGGAGATTCCCTATGGTGTATGTTGGGGTGTGGTCAGATGGGGGCTGCATGCATGCTGGCTGCTACAGATCACACAGTCAGGAGATGGCTTGAGGCCCATGAAGGTAAAGCATTTAGTTGGGAAATTGCTTTCATTGGGGTTTGGAGGGAGGAGGGTGAGTGGTTTATTTCAATGTTCTCTGAGTGGTAAGTGATTGGAGTGGGATCCCAGCAGGCCTTTCTCTTTTCAGGGCAGTCCAAATAAAAGATGTATGGCTCAGTATTTTTTTAGCTGATTATCCAGTCTTGGAAGATTGTCTCTTGGAACATCAAGGGGAAGGGAGACAACATTAAAAAGTACAGTGTTTTAAGACATCTGAATTGTTTCCATCCTCTTATCACTTTGCTGCAGGATACTCTTCTTCCAGTAGACCAAACTAATAGTTTAAATAAGTTATGAGTGGGGCAGGTGTATGATGCGGGATACAGTGCCAGACGAAGGAGGGTAGCTATTTTATTGAACAAGTCCATCCCCTTCAAACTAATTCAATAATTGAACGACCTTAAGGGTAGACATATTATAATCCATGGTACACTTGCCAATACTGAAGTTATAACCGGGAAGGTCTTGTCAAGTGAATCTAATAGTTTTTGTTTGATTGGGTGACTAGGGAACTTAATCAGGGAAGGGAACTACCTGGATTTCAGCAAAGTCTTCTACACCATCCCACATAGAAGGCTGATTAACAAGATGGGTAGTCTGGGCATGGGAGACAAGGTGGTGAACTGAGTTAGAAAATGGTTAACAGATAGGAGACAGAGGGTGGTGGTAAATGGGGTACAATCTGTGGAGAGGGAGGTGACCAGTGGGGTACCACAGGGATCAGTACTAGGACCAGTCCTGTTCAATGTCTTAATTAGTGACATTGGAGAGGAGCTAGAAGGAAAGGTCTGCCTGTTTTCAGATGATACCAGGATCTGCAACAGGGTAGATATTCCAGAAGGGGTGCATAAAATGAAGAGAGACCTGGAGAAGCTTGAAAGATGGTCAGAGATGTGACACCTGAGGTTCAATGTAAAGAAGTGAAAAATAATGAATCTGGGTAGAGGGAACCCCAGGGACAGCTACAGGTTGGGGGGAGCTGACTATCACCAAAGAGGAAAGGAACCTAGGAGTTATAATCTCTGATGACCTTAAGGTATCAAAGCAGTGTACAAAGGTGGCAGGGAGGGCCAGTGGTATGCTGGGGTGCATAGGCAGAGGTATCACTAGCAGGAGGTGGGAGGTGGTGATGAAATTGTATAAAACATTGGGAAGGCCTCACCTGGAGTACTGCATGCTGTTCTAGAGACCACACCTGCACAAGGACATAGATAAGGTGGAAACTATCCAGAGAAGGGCAACAAAGATGGTGCAGGGCTTACAACAAAAAAACATATGAGGAGAGACTAAGGGACCTCAATATGTACTCACTGGAGGAGAGGAGACAGAAGGGGGACATGATTGAAACTTTCAAGTACCTCAAGGGCATAAACAAGGTAAAGATGGAGGAGCTTTTCCAATGAAGAAAAAGTACTAGAACAAGAGGGCACAATAAAAAATTGGAAGGTGGTAGATTAAGAGGTAATTTGAGGAAGTTTTTCTACACAGAAAGGGTAGTTGACACATGGAATAGTCTTCCACAGAAGGTAGTGAGGGCAAGCACAGTGGATGGGTTTAAGCATGCTTTGGACAGGCACAAGGGAAGCCTGAGAGGGGAGGTAGTGATGACAAGCCATTGATCACATATGGTCAGTGGTCACATACAATGTATAGGGCCTACAGGCAGACTGTATGGGCCCAGCGGTCGTAATCTGCTGTCAATTTCTATGTTTCTATGTTTCTGACCATTCTCTAATTCAATTACAACTACTACTATCACAGAGACCACCTTGTTCTGACACTTGGTCCCTTAATCCTCAATTGCTGATGGACCCCGCTGTGTTAGATCATATGAGAACCTACATACACTATTCAGTGCTGGAGAATGTAGACTCTATCTCTGCGAAAGACGTTGTGTGAGGGTCTCTCAAAGAAATGTGAAGAGGAGAATTAGTAAGATTAGGTACTATTAAGAACAAGAAACAGAGGAAACAAGTTGATGAATTTCTATCTAAAATTAAAGCACTGGAATCTATGTTATCTAAAAATTCTGATGAAGATAAATGGCTGAAGTTGAATAATTTGAAAGCCAAATATTCTGTTTATCTCATGGACAAAGTGACAAAGTTCAGCAGCAAACTTGAAAGCCACTTATATAGGGCAAGGGGAGATGGTGGGCAAATTACTTCTACTGTGCCTTAAATAGAGGGACTCTGCAAGATGAGTGGCAGCTTTGGTTGATCCCATAACAGACCACATGGTTTCAGACCCTAAACAACTAGCTGAGATTTTTAAACATTTTTATCAGGCTCTGTATAAGGCACTGGAGACTGGCTCTAACTTCATAGTGAATTTGGAAAATTTCCTGACTGACATAGACCTGCCAATTCTCACTGATCTACAAAAACAATTCCTTTTAGGTCCCATTACAGAGGCAGAGGTATTGTCAGTGAGAGGGACTATTTCCTCTGACAAGGCACCTGGGCCAAATGGCTTTGTGCACTTGTTTTATAAACCATTTAGGGCAGAGTTAGCACCTATGCTTGCTTTATTGTATAATTATTTCCATTCCTCGGTGGTTAAAGAGATGGCTCCTTTTTTTAAGTCCATTTGGTTGGGGAAATCCCCCCATAGGGCGATACTTGACCATGTTGGCCAAAGGATAAGGGAGTATTTCAGCTCCCTCATTTGTTAAACTATTATTTCACTCTACACAGTTCTAAATACTTTCAGTGAGGCCAGCCTAGGAAGAAAGTTTATGTATCCCTGACTGGTTATTGATAGAGACTTCACTGGCTGCAGGGCACCATCTGTCTTTGTCCTCTTTATTATATATCCCCTTCTCCAAACTACCTAAAGCTTTGAGAAACACCCCAATAGGTTGGTCCATACGAGCTCATTTGCAGTTGTGTCATTCCATGTACACGAATTATTGTACCTTACAGACCATAATGAACCCTTTTTTAACAATCAGAATATCCTGATTGATAACAAATGTGTTCTACCCGCACAGTGGAAAGGTATTGAGATTTCTTCATTAGCAGAAGTAGTTAAACATGATTCCATTATTTTTTTATCTGAGTTTAGAGAAAAACTTAATCTCCCAGTACATCATTTTTTTTACACTATGCCCAAATCAAACATTGTCTAGAAACATTTCTGGGAACCCCTCCATGGCACAATGATGCTGGCTCATTTTTTTGCAATTTTTCTTATGCTTATCATCCCAAATTAGGCCTATTTCCTATATTTATAAAGAACTGAACAGACTGACCTGGTTGAATTTTACTCTGGTGGCTTATTACTGGAATCAAGTGTTGGATCTACAGTGCCCCAATTCCACTTGGTCAGCAGTATGGAAAAGTTTATATACCTATATTAAAAAGATAGATTATGTTTACTGCAATTCAGTATTCTACATAGTGTATATTTTACCCCTTATAGGCTATTTAGAAAGGGTAGGCTTCCAGAATCCACCTGTCTTAGGTGCTTCCAAGATGAGGACACTCTATTTGATATAATTTGGACCTGTTTATGGGTTACTTCCTTTTGGCGTTTTATTCAAGACTTTTTTAAACATTTATTTGGCCATACCCGGCCAGAAATATGTATACTGGGTAACTATGATATGAGTACACCGTCAAAATAAAAGGCATTCATGGTCTTAATTGCTGAAGTGATTACATTGCTCCTAATAAGACATTGGAAAGATGTCCAAAAGCCCACTAAAGTAGAATGGGTTCAGGAGGCCTTCTCTGCTTTGAATGCTGAAAGGACAGTTGCAGTTGCTACAGCCAACCATGTATTGCCCAAATAACATACATGCTGGGGATCTCTTATTTCATTTATGACTGGGAGATAATCCTCTTTTTTTGGTCCTCCACCCCTTTAAAGGATTGGAGATATTACTTAACAATAGTCACCAGACCTAATGTTTGCCAATATTTTACTCTGTTTCTACTGTTTCCTTTGGTAGTTTATCAATATATTAAAGTTTGGCCTGCATGGGTGGGTTTGGAGGTGCCGGTTGGAGGGGTAGTATTAATTTGTTTTTAATTTTGTTTTTATTTTGTGGGGTTCTTTTTCATTAGGTTAGTTAAGACATAAGACTGTTTAGTTAGTGTTTATTAACCATTTATTTGTAAAGTGATAAACTTACTTGATGTGATGTGTTCTGTATTTTCATTAGATTTCAGTATTGTTATACTAGTACATTTCAATAAAGCATATTAGTTGCAAAAAATATATAATGTATTCACATCAAAAATGAAAGCCTATAGGAGAGATAAAAATACACAGCTAAGCACCATGATCCATTATCTGCAGCTGGCTTAGAGAAAATTTACGTCACTGTCCTGCTCTTTAACCAAATACTGAACCTGCCTTAGTCTGTACAGTATAGCTAGATACTCAACTGTACATGATCAAGTGGGTGTGAGGAGTTTCGGCAATTAACATCACACAGTTTCAAACTAAAAATAGATGAAAATAAACAAAAGTATGTCACACTGGGGTTCAACAAGCATACAAAAAATTGCAGCAACACCCTGGAAGTCAATAAACAGTCACAAGTGGTGGCACTTCAGTTTGAGGAACACCTCATGACCTGTGACATCTATAAGCCATTCCAGTCTGGATTTAGGGTCAAGCACAACAGAGAGACAGCACTGGTTAAGGTGCAAAATGACCTACTCAGGGAGAGAGATAGAGGGGAGCAGTCATTTCTCATTCTCCTCAATCTCTCATCAGCATTTGACACCGTGGACCACACTGTGTATTGAATCATCTTAGAGAGTATTTGGACTCACCAGAACTGTCATCCAGTGATTTGAGTCCTATCTCTCAGACACGAGGCAAAAGGTGGTGATGGAGAATTTCCCCTACTTCCCAAAGCCACTGTTTTGTTGAGTCCCTCAGGGTTTGATCCTGTCATTGATGTTGTTTACGGTGTAGATGCAGCCCCTGGGTGAGCTCATTAGACATCACAGTTTGGGTTTTCACTGCTATACAGATCGCACCCAGCTGTATATGTCATTTGCACCTGGAACAAATGGCACTACTGAAGTGCTGAATAAGTGCCTGGGTGAAATCCAGTACTGGATGTCCTCTAACTGGCTGAGACTGAATCCAAATAAGATGGAAGTGTTGGTGGTTGAGCCTATTTATGAGTTGTGATGGAAGTGCCTACAGGATGGTAACAAGATTGGCCACGGGATCTACCCTGTTGATGGCATCCCCCCAAGGTGAAAAATCGTGGTGTCATCCTGGATGACAGATTGACACTTGATGCTCAGGTGTTGTGTGTAGTCCTCAGTGGCTTTTAAAACTTAAGGAATGTCACCTGGATTAAACCCTTGATTCCGCCTGAGGACCTTCTATCACTGATGCTTGCCTTAGTTACATCCAGGCTGAACTACTTTAACACTCTGTACTTCGGGGTCAGTGGAGGGAACCTCCGATGACTGCAGTTGGTACAGAATGCAGTGGCCAGGTTGCTGACAGGCCTGTCTAGGTCCTGTCATATGGAACCAGTCCTGTGAGGTCTGCACTGGCTGCTGGTTGGGTGGAGGATCACCTCAATGTGGGCTTGCTCACCTATATGGCCCTATATGGCTTGGGCCCTGCCTACCTGTCTGACCTCTTTAAACCTGCCTTCCTGGTATGCTTCCTCTGTTCCTCTACCAGGGGTCTCCTAGAGGTTCTAAGGGCCAGACTGAAAACTTCATGTGGTCATGCATTTGAAGTGGCCAGCCTGGCACTCTGAAATTCACTTCCAGCATCTTTGAGGGAGGTCCCATCAGTAGAGGCATTTAAAAGTGGCTTGAGGACCTACTTTAAAAAAAAAAAGCATTTTCTGAGTATTTTAATTGATGCTATAATGATTCCTATTTATTAATTTGTTATGTTAATAGTTTATCTGCATGCTGTCTGCTTACCATACTGATTAATTCCATAAGTCACCCAGAGACTACGGGATTGGGTGCCGTATAAATACATTTTTACTTACTTACTTACTTGCATTGTGGCTATATGTTCTCTATCCCTGGTGACCCACAGTGTCCTGTAAGCAGCTATAAAAATATACCTCAAAACTGCCACCTCAACCTAAAACCCTGTATCTCCAACCAAAGCATCTTCCACAAGTAGCACTAGATACCATGCCAGTTTGGTATACTACAGAGCCCATTGGGCTGAACTTCCTCAGCACAATGATAAGCAGGCTATGCAAAGAAGCACAGTTACTGTAGGCACAAGATATACTAACCACTCTGTGCATACCATTGCAACTAGCTCCACTCATATGCAGTGTTGCAGAGCTGGGAAATAATGAGCATAACTGGGTACATGAGCATAGGCAGTCTGAAAAGCTTCTTGAAAGTGAGCAATGCAGATAGAAAAAAGGGAGCATCATCCTGGCTCCCCAACCAAGTATATTCCCTGCACAACAAGAATCCAGCACCATTGCAGAAACATCTGAGAATCATGAAACTGCAGACACAGCCACAGCAACACCTTCGGAACTCATGGAATACTTCTCTAAGGGGTAATTCAACATGCAAAACCACTCAGTAAATTTCCCAGAGCAGATAGAGTTTGGTAAATACATTTGTTATTTTCCACTTCAGCAACAGTGCATCATATGGTTCATTGCATTTAATGTTTTTTTGCCACCCCCCCCCAAAAAAAATTACAGACTCTTTCCTTGCACATGAATATTTAACTTAAAACAGAAGCACTGGATATTCAGGAAGTAATGATCAAAATGTTGCTTTTTGGCTGGAAGCATGCAGCCATAGTTTCAGTTTGCATATCGGTAAATATTTTTTTCTAGTGATCTTTAATTTTTTTAGATATTTAAAATGTATTTCCATTGTTGTGGATCCACAGCAAATATGGCTGATGCCTAATTTGCAGCCAAGCTCCCCCCTCACCTCACATCATGTCTTCTGTTTATATCCGTAGGACCCTGTGCTGCATGTTCCCACTGTCCCTGTGTAGTACTGTGAGTTATGCACATACATGGTTGGCAGCAGAGGGTTCCAGTTCAACATGGTGGGTGAGAGAAACATAACAAAAACAAAGCAAAACTGAGCAAATTACAGGGACATAGTGCAGCAAAAACAAGAAAGCTTACCAGGCAAGTGATCAACAGAACACAGGAAACAAACTGTTACAAAAGATTCAATTTTTTTATCTAGTACTGCTGTTTCTTTTTTATTTATTTATTTATTTATTTATTTATTTATTTATTTATTCTAGGATTACAAGTACCTTTGAGCCAAGGCTCTTTTACAAAGGTTCCAAGTTGAAATAACAAACAACAAGGAAGCAACAGTGAAATAACAGTAAACAGTTCATGTACAACAGTGCTATTGAGAGGGGTCAATTATAGGAAGAGTAAGGTGTAGAGGACGAGAAGAAGTGTAGGTAGTTAACAGAGGCAGCTATAGTAAAATGGTGAACACAGCTAGGTCGCATGTGCCCACAAGGAATGGGTAGGGTCAGGCACCCGGGGGTGGCAGAGAAATATGGATGAGAGGAGAGGGGGAGGATGAAGATGCAGCCAGAGGCATTTGTTGAAAAATAAATGGGAAGGAGTGATAGAAGAGAAAAAGAGGACAGGGTGAGGGGGATAAGTGCTATAATGGGGCAAGGAGAGACTAATGAGCTGGTATGAAGACCTGAGATTTGAAGTGGTGCCTCAGGAGCTGGGGGGTTGGGGACTGGGAGGCCTGGGGTTTTAATGTTTTAATAAGTTAATAGTTATTACTAATTTAAAACAAGTGTTTGTCTTTTTCTTTCCAGAATGGTAGCTGCTAATTTCATAACTGCAACAGAACACTCCAAGGGGTGCGCTCTAGACATTATTAGCACATGGACAAGGATTTAAGGCACTCGGCCTCCAAACTCATGCTTCACTATACCCCAGTCCATGTGCTAGAAGTGTCCAGCCCATACCCCATCGTGTTTTTTTTTTTTTTTGCTTACCTAAACTACCAGCAGTTGAAAGTAAACTTGAAATGAGATGAAAAGTACAACACAAAAATACAAGAGGCAAGACATGCACCCAGACCACCATTCAAACAGGTCAGAACAGTACATTAAAAATAAATGGATCTTTCACATGTAAATCAAGCAGTTGGGTTTACCTTCTTCTGTACAAAAATACACAAATGTATTGTATATGGGGGAAACAAGGCAACCACTTCAGATCAGGAAGAACCGTCACCTGCATACAATATTAAGTAAGCAATAAAACAAGACAGGGTGTGCATTAGACAGTTCTAATGGATGGCTGGGGGGCATAGTGAGGCATGAGGCCATGGAACAAGTGTGTTCAGTCCCCTAGCCGTGACTTAGAACTGTCCAACACACATCCCTGGAATGGCATATTGCACTTATAAAATGGGTCTGTGTATTCTACATGGGGTTTCTAGTGTTACCCTTGCATTAGACACTTCAAATGCATGGTTAACAACCAATCAGATTGCTTGAAATCCTTTGCTCATTTTATAAACCAGGTTATCATCAGACCAGTAAGACAGCACATTTCCCAAATAGATCACCCTCTCTCTCTTGGACCTGTCTTTCCTAATACTAAGAGACAACTTCAAAAATACACAGGAGAGAAGGATATGGCAATTAAAATGTACTGTATCAAACAATTTAACTCTAAATGTAATAGTCTCAATTGGCAGATGTGATTAATGCACACTATGGAGAACTCTTAACACCTCTATCCCTAAACAGTACTCTATACAGTTATATTTACTGTTTATTCACCTATGACATTTATAGTTTTTTTTATTTCTTGTTCTCTGTAGCCTCTCCTGCAGTTATGCATTTAATGTAAATACCAAGTACTGTGATCCTGTCAGGAAACATTTAATATTAACGATTCAACCCACCTATTTAGCCTCTCATACAAATATTTTAGCACTTCCTTCAACTGCATCCCTGCACAGTGGTAGGCTGGTGTAGACTGGTTTGCTATCTCTAGTCCACCATCCCTTCTTGAAAACATTTACAACTACTCTGTAATTAATATTTTGTAGAGAAGTAAATTTAGTATAAAGTCATTGTTTTCTGTTCAGAATGCTCTTACACCTGATAAAGGAAACCCATATGGCCCCAAATGCCTATGTACAGTACAAGACATACTGTACAGTATACTGGTTCAATAACAGGTGTCAAGCAATCCTGCATCCCCTAATAACTTTAAGTTTGGGACAGATATTAAGCTCACCTGAGTGGAAAGACAGAAGATTTTTTGTACTTTATCTTTTTATTAAGATTTATATATATATATATATATATATATACACACAAAAGAACAGTCAGTACATTGAGCTGCAACTTCCATATAAGATTGAGTTCACAACTTGTACATAGTGTTACTACAATTGGTAAGCATAGAATCAAAAATTAGGCTAAATACAATTTACAGCACGAATTTGTAGAAATATACTGCATGGGAAATAACTTATTAGGATAGTCACTAGTAAACATTGTTGAAGAAAATGCATAGTGATATTAGATGTACTTCTTGTAAAACAGGAGAATTTTCAGGTAGCAAGGGCCCAGACCATGTAGAGTCTTCTGCATTAACAAGCCTACTGCCTCTTGATGTTGACACAGCACTGAACAGACAGCCAGCGCAGGTTTCTCAGCACTGCTAGGATGTGATTTGACCATGATGTTCTAAGGATCATACTAAAGATGGATAAGGAGCAAGAAGGCAAGCAACCCATGAAAGCTCCTATAAAATTAATGCTTCAGGTAATTGCAAAATTTCCCAGAATTCTAGCAATCAACCAGGCCACTGTGTTCTGCATCAGACCCCAAGATAATCCTCAGGTAGAGAACATTGCAATCCAGTATGCAAGTAGCAAAGGCATGTACAATAGTAGCCAGGTCCCTGTCAATGGATATGATTTAATCCAGTGGATGTTCCATAAGAGAAAAAAGCCACTGTGGATTGTGACACAGTTCATTTTAAACTGTCCCAACAATGAGCTGGTTTTACATTATTATTTTAAATGTTAGAAATGGATTGACAATGCCAAATGTGTTCTTTTCAACTCCTAATCAGCTCAGGAGCAATATGTAGCAAATGTTTTCACAAATGAACTTGAATGCATCACGAGTTCTGTCATAATGCAATGCAAAACTGAGTTCAATCTCTTAGACAACAGTTTTTTAAAGGTTTTGCTATGATGCAGCGCATTGAGAAATAATAAAGCAACTAGTTGGGGAGACAGTTTAAAGCAAATTGTACTGTACCACTAACACATGATGTTCACGTGTCAACCTGCAATCCACAATAATCCCCAGATGTCTCATCCTATCCAGAGCTTTGAGTTTAATGCCACTTAAGGGTGGTAAAATAGCAGTATTATAACCCATGAGGACATAATTCAATCACTAACACTTCTGTCTTACCCAGGTTGAGGATAAGCCAGCTGGAGACCATTTAATTACTGATTTTGCCCAAATAAGCTATCAGACTGATGGTTGTCAGTCACAATAAGTGCACAAGGCATGTAATTAAGCAATAAGGTTCAGGTGGGATAATGACCGACCTCAATTGGGTATAAGCATGTGGTGAAGCTGAGTTCTTCCACCACCCAAGAAGGGCTATTATCCCACCATAACACCCCTGAACAGAATATTTCCAATGTTATTAAGTTCATTGGCACTAAATATTAGGTTTAAAGCTGACCATCATGATCCAGCATCAGAACGTCATGCTGCCCTCCTGACGAACCGCGTTTGAAAGTGAGTCCCTGAAAGTTGTATTGGAAGGCTGGTTATAGATATACAGTACGTTAGAATCTCTATTTTGCATTTTCTGTGAATCTTTCAAGAAAATATGCATCTAAGTTTTCAAATATCTAAGCATAGAAATAGTTTTAGAAATTTTCATGTGAGTATTAAAATGCTAGATTTTGAACCTCTATAACTTCCCCACCCTTCATCCAAATGTCATGAATCTTGGTAAAATATTGGGATCTGGCCAAGACTTTCAGATGCCTAGATTTAACACTGACTGTTTTGGCCAATTAAAGAATTCTGGAAAATTTCACAAAACTTTGCAGAAGTCTGTGAAAATTCAGCAAATTCAGAATTTGTTAATTTCACCCACCTCCAGTAGCTTCACTAATACTTTCCCAGAATGGGGAGGTCCAATACAGATCAGTAAATTGGAAGAACATAAGGTTCTAGTGATGGTTTCTTATGGAGTGGTCTCACTAATGCATTTTTCAAAGCACCTGGAAAAAAACCTTCTTAAGGGAGCATCAGACAATCACTTCAGTTACAAGGCAGATGACCTTCTAGTATGGAAGAGCAGTCAGATGAGATCTGGGTCAAGCAAACAGTAATTGATTGTAGCCCCTAAAGCACCTGGAACACATCATCCATCACACTGGCCCAAACTCTCCCCATAGTGAGGTTGCCATTACTCCCCCACAACTGGAAGTTGCAGGCCCATGGCAGGCCTCCTGCTGAATTCCCTGTCATCTTGGAGGATATCTTAAGGAAGAATAGGTTAAACTCCTTACACTGCTCTTTTAAAAAGTATTTTTTTTAAATAAAGACAAGATGGCTTTAAGAGCCTGGTCATGCGCAGAAGAGTGGAGCTGGTCTGTTCTGTCCTGCAGCAACCACTTGTGACAGGAACTCTTTCTTTTTTTTGCTGTGATTGCTCAAGGTTGTCAGTCCTCAGTGCCATTCTTTACTTCATTGACTCAACCCAGATCTCATTGAAGAATGCTCCAACCTCTATCCTGTAGTTGTTAACCACCTTAGTGCATCAGAATAACATTGGAAACTGTGGCAGAAAGTCAAGAGGCAAATGCGGCAAGGTACCAGGGAATCCAAGGCAGCTATAAGAAACACATTGTACGGAAACTCAACATGGCTTTCTTGTTTCCCTCAGCATAAGTTGTCATCATGCTCAAGATGTAAATTTCCTCCAGGAGATAGCTAGGCTCTAGATTGCAGTTTGGAGGGTAATGGACCATCTCCATGGGGGGGGGAATCGAATCTGGGGGTCCCTCAAAGGAACTGCAGAACATGAGAATCAAAGCAAATGACCAGGACAGCATGGATATTACAAATGTCAAGACCCAATGAGAAGACCAGATCCAAGAGGCAACTACCTGTGTGAGCCCTAATTAAGTCATCAGTTGGAGGAACTGTTTACCAAAGCGTAAGGCCTCCTCCTTAATCGAGGCATTAAAGTCCCTCAGTACCAGAAGTGTGAGGCGGTCCACACCTAGACTGGCTATAAGGTCACCAGTTTCTGTAGGAATTAGTACCCAGGCTATGGAGGTCACTATACAAGGAGGTTCATGCAACCTGCTCCTAGTCCACCAAATACTGACATGTTTTCAAATTATCGGGTAATTCCAATGGGTTATGCCGTGAGTCATAGTTTATCTAAAACAAATGGACAACCCGCCTCATGCACTCCTAAATCAGGCAATGTGCCACCAGGCCCCTAGCTGGAATAGGTGCATCCAGTGCCTGAAAAGAGTTATCCCTAACCAGGTCTCCATGATACATACACAATTAGCTGAGAAGTCAGTGATGAAGCTTTCTATTACTGTGGTTTTATTCCTCCATGACCTGGCATTGTACAAAACTGGCATGGATTGGAATCAGACATGAAGAACCACTGTCTAAATCCCAGTTACTTCCAGGTTTCCTCCTCGTCCAAACACACCATATTTAACCTCCACATATAGAAAAATAGAAGCGTAGAATTTATCACCAAACCAGTCTGCCCAGGTGTCCCCTGCCTATTCCAGCTGTGCAGACCCTATCTGGTCTGCAGTGACCCTACTTCCTCCTTGCCTCTTTTCTGCTGTACTCCTTTGTTCATCCTTTGCATGTTTGAAGCTCCCCCCCATTCCAGCTTCCATCACTTAGACTGGCAGTCTGCTCCAGGTATCTACCACCCATTCTGTGAAGAAATATAGTATTTTCTCACATCTCTCTTGAACTTCCCCTCCTTCTGGCATCATTGTATGCCCCTGGTCTTGCTGATCCTTCTCATTTGAAAGAGGCACCCCACCTGCCCCCTGTTCACCTCTGTGAGGTAACTATAAGTCACAGTCATGTCAGTACTCTCTTTTCCAGGTTGAACATGTTGAGATCCTTCAGTTTCTCCTTGTTGGTTCCCCATACAAACCTAGCACCATTTTGGTTGCCCACATCTGTACTGCCTTCACCCTGTCTATGTCATAGCTACTATCTGTAGCTACACAGTTTGACCAAATACATAGTTACAGACATGTATTCTCAGACTGAGACTTCTATGTCACCAGGGGCTTGACTTTCAAACCTCCATGAATAGCAGATAGTGCTTGCACCAAAAAGAAATGATGCAAGAGGCATCCGGTGGCACCTTGTGCACCATTCTCAATTTTCAGATGCAGCCTGCATCAAAAGCAGTGAAGTCTGTACCCAACAGACTTGTGCCATGCTTGTGACAATGTACAGGCTGCACATTATCATAAAAGGGGTTGTGTCAGCAATCTGATGTATCATCCCCTGTTTTGAAAATGTTGAATCAGGCAGTATCCTCCCTGTGGCAATGGAGGGTCCCACGGCAGGACACTGGCAGGACTGCGTACCTGATCTGGCTAACTGCAGAGCAGGACCTGGATGTCCTGCAGCAGTGGTAGTGTAGTGGCAAGTGTCATGCTGTTTGAGGATACAGCAGCAAAATGGGAATGTGTGCCATGCACTAGCTGACCGATATTCCCCCATAACTGTGATCCACACATGTGCCGGAACAAGGGACTACACATTTGCCACTGCCAACACTGACTTTATAGGATGTGGAAGGATGACTCTGGCACAGTGGCACCATGAGTGGAGTGAGCAGGACAGGGTGTCATAGGGCTGGATGTGTGGTCTTTCACTGCATGAGCAGCTGTAAAGGTGACTAACCACAGCAAGGTGTCTTGGGATTCTTCTGTCAATGTGGTGGCACCTGTATTGTTCTGTGGTGTCGGTTGTATGGAAGTTGCTCTGACCATGTCCCACATGGGAGGTTGTGGTGGGTACCTTGCATCTCTAGGGAATTCTGGGCTCTTGGGTGCCATCATAATGCATGGCTATTGGCCGATACTCAGAGGTAAAGGATGGGCATATGGGGTATTGGTCAGAGTGTCAGGGGCCAGGGCTGTTGGCCACTTCCACAAAACTCCTGCCATGCATCACTGGTCTGGCACAGGGAACCACTGACAGTATCCAAGGGGATTTTTGCACGGGCACTACTGTTATACCAGTATACAGTTCAGAGTCCCCAGTGCACAGGGTTTTGCCGCAAGTGTCTTGTGTCGCTCTGCCAGGCAATCTGAAAATCAAACCCAAGAAGTCCAACTAATTGCCCAGTTTGTTAAGGGTCTCCTGAAGTTTCTCTCCATCTTTCGATGAATCCAGCACCCTTCATGACTAGCATTATCCATGAACATAAGCAGCCAGATGGAGACTCCAGCTACTAACAGAAGAAAATGGTGAAGAGAACTAGCACCAGCACTGAATTCTGAGGGATGCACCAAGTACTTCTCCTGTTGGAGTAGTGCCAGTCTACAACAACGCTCTGTCTTCTGTCTCCATGTGAATTAGCAAGGCACCTTCCATGTGCCTCAGTTCAGTAACTGCTGTGTATTTTCACCGTAAGAATATCATGTGCCACAGTGTCAGTGGCGTTCCAGAGGTTAAAATATACTTTGTCTATGACCCTGCCTTTGTCAATGTCCCTCATCGCCCACTTGATTAAGCAATCAGGTTTGTTTGGCATGATCTGCCCTTTATAAATCATGTTAAGATGGGTGGAAATCCCAGCCTCAATAAAGTTATTATTTTTCCAGTCCATGATAATGGGCCATGACCTTGCTTAGTACTGATGTCAGGCTAACTAGTCTTAGTTTACAGGGTTCAAGCTTGACATGTTCCTTTTATTGGGAACCACAATATCAACTCTACTGTCAGTCCAGTCCACCACCACACTGGTAGTACTATCAGTTGTAATGCTGGTGACCCTTGTTCAGGAATGAGCCCAGGGCATCAGAGAACCAGTCATTGGGGTAGGATCAAGCATCCATTGCACTTCTTTCCTTTTCTGGATAGGGAGCCTTGTGGCAACCATTATTCACCTCACCCCTAGTAGTTGCAAAGGGTGAGAAAGTCTGAAAGCATATGTGCAGTGGGAAGGGGAGTGGTCAGAATCTACAGGTTGTGAATTAAAGTCCACAGAGCAGTGTGCCATTACCATTGCATGTCCACTCACCTGGGGGCAACCATGAAAACTCAAAACTACTAGCTGGAGGTAGGGACATGAATATCATCTACCCTCACCATGTCTGCTCTTAATCCAGCATGCCTGCTCCTGCATTCATTAGAGCATCACCTTTGTGAGAGCCAAACAGATTGAGATGCACGGTGACCAAGGCATAGAAAGCAACCTCATCCCTGGGGGCAAGCTTGGATGGTCCAACATTGGTGAGTTGTGTGTGGTCTGGAGTGTCAGGCATCAGATAAGGCAGACTTCAGAGAACAGGAGGAGGGACTATGAGAGCTGAAGGATGGCCTGCCTTGTGGTAATTTGGTATATAAATACAATAAAAAAATGTCAGGGTCCACTAGCACCACATGTGTACACACTCATGAACTATTATTGCAAGCAGTCCCACCAATTGATCCTTTAACACCACTATGATTCTGCAGTATATTCCATCTGTACCTCATCATTTGCTTGACTTAATCTTTGCCAGGTAATCGGTTATGAAGGTGAGTATGATGCTGACCAGTTGTGACATGGTTGCTTGTGGTGCCATTTAATGATTCACTTTCTTTGGACCAGGTAAGTGAACTAGACAATTGCATGCCTAATTTCAGGTGTGACCCATAAGATTACAAAGTGTAGAAAAGCAGGGAACAACATCAACAAATAAAAGGGAAACAAAATGCTTGAATGAATTGCCATTGGGATACCCTGAAGGAGGCTGGAGGTAATTGTCCCTCTGTATAACTGCCTCATTAGACAGCACCTAGAGTACTGTGTGAAGTTTTGGTGGCTGTACTTGAAAAAGGACATTGCACTTCTGGAAAGGGTCCAGAGGAGGGCAACCAGCATGATACAGGGCCTGGGAGAAAAATCCTATGAGAAGAGGCTTCAGGAGCTGAACTTGTACTCCCTGGAGGAGAGGAAGGACAGAGGAGACATGTTCAAAGTCTTCATATATCTGAAGGGAATTAACAGCGTCAGCCCAAGCAGGGTGTTCCAGCTGAGGGAGGAAGGGGCCACCCAGGGACATTTAATGAGGCTAGATGGTGGGAGGTTCAGGGAGGAGACTAGGAGACACTAATTTTCTGAGCGGGTGGTGGATTCCTGGAATGCAGTACCTATGAAGCTGGTGTCTGTTGGCACAGTGGAGGGATTCAAGAGGGGCTGGGACAAGTACAAAGGAAAGATAAAGCTGGGAGATACTGGATTCGGAGGAGTAACTATGATGGGGAGGGGGGTGTGGGGAGTTGTGGGGGAGGCAGAGAGGGCAGTAATGGTGTCCTGACCGAGTGCTGATTTCCGAGCAGACGTGATAGACCTTTAGGCCTCTTCTGCTGGCATCTATGTGTGCATGTAGCTATGTACATATGTAAAAGAAGCATGCAGAAGCATAAAACACACTTGCATTATTGCAATGCCAAATGGGCCCACCCAGTGAGCCCCTAGGGGCATTTTGGTGAACACTGAAGCAGAATATTCATTCAGCATCTCAGCCATCACCACTTGCTCATGCTCCTTCCAAATACTCTTCATCTCCTTCCTTTTTCCATTTATGTATTAGAAAATGGCTTTGGTGTATCTGTAGCTCATACCTATATCCTAGTTTCCACCCCCTCCTTAGCTTATTGAAAGCTAGTACTGCAGTTCCTCACTGCTGATGTGTACACCTCTCATGACATCAAGCAACCTTCTACTTTCAACAGTTATATACCCTCTTTTTGTGTATGATGAGTTGTCTTAGATTACTGTTGACTCAAGTCAATGGACAACTTTTTGGACCTTTGTCTTCTTACTGCTGATAAGGATATAGTCCTCTTTGGCGATGTTAAGCATCTTCTTCAACACATGTCAAATGTACTCCACAATATGCAGCCCCTTTAGATGCTTGGCAAGCAGATTCTTTATCTTGGCAAAGTCCATCATTTTGAAGTTCTCCATCCTGCAGGTTGAGAGTTAAATAGTCTTCCCTGAAAACAATAGAAGTTTGCCAAGTCATGGTCCCCAACTTCCACCAGTCAATTGATAGTTACACCACTGATGTCCCCATCCCTACTGCTGAGAACAATGTCAAGGATGGTGCCAAACCTAGCCCCTTGAAAAACATAATCTTTTACAGTACTTCTGTGATATACTATATTTAGACACAGATCTCTTACTGAAAGTTTAAATATTGCATATAAAACTAATTTGCAGAATACTAGGGCCATAACGGACAGTTAAGGGGCACGACATTTCCTTCTGAACTAAGAAAGTACTTTTACACACAGGGCTGGATATTCAAACTGCACCAAAAATGTGCGCAATTTCAGGAGCAAGCACAAGTCCATTGCGCACATGCTCAATAGACGTGATATTCAAACATGGAGCAAGCCAATTTGCGCAACCAGCCAACGTGTGAATATCACACAACCTGCACCATAGCGCAACCAGGAAGGGAAAGTTGAGCAGATACGATGCACTATAGCGCAACAAGGGCAGCCCAGCTGAGCAGCCCAGAGGCGCCATAGCACAAGCAGGGAGCCCCCCAGCAGCAGAGCAATGGAACTGCACAACCAGGGAAGTAGGCAGGGGCCCACCACCCATGCCACAGATGGGCACAGAAACACACTGCAGAACTGACAATGCACCCCCACACCCCAAGCACAGCACAACTGGGGGAGGGATGGAATATCCACCGGCCCATGGGGACAAGCAAATAAAGCACAGCTGGGCCATGTTGCCCCAGCACACCCACTGACAAGCTGAGACTGCCACACAAGGTGTGCAGACCACCCCATTGTACAGCAGCCCCCCCGTGCACAGCACACCCTGCACTGTGACCCCAAGACACCCCCCATGAGCAGTGACCATCACTGCAGGAATCCCCATGCATACCCCCTCACACTGCAACCTCGTGTACCACAGAACCATACAAGCCAGAGCCACCATGAGCACCCAGCAGTGGGTGGCAGCACATGGCAATGCAACAATGGCAGACACAGTGCCAACATGCACAACCACCCTGAGGCACAGCTGAGAGACCGAACATGTGTCATCACAAGTGGTACCTCACACCGGAAAGGGCATGCCCATGACACCACTGCCATTGATACAGCACCCTGCACAGTAGACAGGTGTTACAGTGCGACCCACCACGAGCCACAGCAGCCAGCACAGACACCCACAGTGGTGCATGGAAGCATGCAGCACACCGGATGCAACACAGTGCAGGGGCAAACACACACCCATACCCTCGGGGACACCAATACAGGGACGCAGTAGTGTGGCAACCAAGCCCCCAGTGTGGGCACATGTAAACTGTGCACACACAGCCTACAGTCCACCATGGCACAGGGGTGACACCCACCTTGTGCATGTACTGTGGCCCTGTACACCACCAGCATATGCCTGGATCACAAGTCACAGACAGTGCTGCACAGCCCCTGCAACACATACAAGGCACAGCATGGAGGTGGGACAGCAACTGTGGAGGCCACAGTGTCACCTGAGGCAAACATGCACCCCACCGGTGACAGGTGGCAACCCAGCATTGTGACGGTCACAGTGGATGACCTGCAGGGACAGCACCCACTGTCAAGGCAGCAGACCTGGCAGGCCACAGACATGCAAGGGTATCAGCTGCACAGGCCAAGGACAGCTTGACAGGGGCACAATGGACACAGAGCAGGCACCATGGAACACTGCACACAGCAATGCAATGCACAGAGAACAACACACACCACAGTTACCGACTGAAAGCCACTCCCACACCAGAGACACCTCCCCACGCACACACACACATACCCATTACCATACCTCCCCAGATGCCATGCACACCACTGCAACTGAGCACCTATAGCCAGCTGCAAATCAGAGACCACCACAGTATTCATATCAAAATAACTGTATTAGAAAACCAACAACAAGTACAACAACAACATCAACAACTATTTAATATATATAAAACTGGGGTGGAGGTACGGGTACAAGGTAGGGGTAGGTAAGGGGCAGGGGTGAACAACTGGGAGAGGGAAGGTGGGGTGTGAGGGTTAGTCAAAGGGGAGAGGTGATGCCCAGCTACTGGTCTCCAGCCTGCTCCCCTGCTGCCTGGTGCCGGTCCCGGGGTCTCCGTCTCCTCCGCACCCCTTGCTGCTGGAGGTCCTGCAGGATTTCTAGGGAGTCTGTGGCCACCCACAATAGCTGCTGCATGGATTGCTCAATGCGTAGTAGTATCCGGACACCTAGGACAAGTGATCAGAGTCAATGGGTGTGACTGTCCATCTCCCCTGAAGCCCACCCATCATGTATGGCATACAGCCAAGTGCCCCACTCCTGTGATGGTGTGCACCCACCCACAGTTACCATGTGCACAAGACATGCCCAACCAGGTTGCAACAGCCATGTGTACCTCTGCACACACACACCGCCCATGTCCAGCACAGCACAACCAAGGCCGTACAGTAACGTGGCTATGCAGTGAGCAGGCAGTGCCACAGACATGTGCCCAGTGCACGCATGGACCACCATTGACACACTCCCAGACATGCAGTGCCACTGGACAGTGCTGACTGTCACATGTCACGTGCATGGCAGTGGTGTCCGTAGATGGTGGCCATGCCCTGCTCCCCACCCTGTCACGCAGCATGCAATAGCAATCATGTTGTCATGGCACTCACCCTCATTGGGATGTTGCTGGCATTGTGGTTCTCCACTGCCACGCTTGGGTACTGCAGCCACCACCCTCTGCTGCTCAGCCATGGCCCTCCTCCGGTCTGCCATGCCTGTGGGAAACAAAAGGTGAGAAACACATCAGTACAATCCCAAAGCATATTCCCCCTATCCCAATGAGTGTGCCCACCCACCCAGCCAGACCCATACATCACATACCCTGTAAACACCACCACAGCCAACCCTAGACCAACCCTCCCCCATGTGCTGGACACAATAGACAGTGTTACCTATATGGACCATACAGGTGCGTAGATGGATCACCCACCTGGATGAGGCACCACACCCCTCCTGGCATGTGACCGCAGACATGCCAGTAGCTCCGGCTCCCTCCTCCTCAGGTCCCCATAGTGGTGCCTGCATTGTTCTGAGGTCCTCCTTTGGCCAGTGGCTGCCTCCAGGTCAGTGGCCACCTGTTGCCACACCTGGGTCCTGGCCCTGTCCAGGGGAACCTCCCCATACAGTGGTCTATAGTGAGGCTCCACAATGGCCACCAGGTTGGCCAGCTCAAGGGCACTCCATTGGGGGGCTCTTCTGCGTGCCATCTCCAGATCTATAGTAGGCAATATGGCGCTCCACATCGCGGAAACCCCACGTGGAATTGCTGTGCAATACAACGCTGCTATTCCCTATCATGCTGTCGGTACAGCGCCGCCATTCCCTATCGCTCTGTCACCGAACAGCGCGATAGAGCTGCAGACATGCCATACGTACAGCGCCAAGGGGCAAAGGTCGGGCACAGGGTCATGGGTCTCTGGCGCAAGGCCACGCACAGTGCCATTGGACTTCTATGTGTCCAGCGCGATTGGTCACCTGTGTGCCATTGCCACAGTGAACTATTGCACAGTTGTGCCACAGTGCCATGTAGTGACCATCGCCGTAGCACCACTGACACAATGGTGGCCATGCCCTGAATTGCCTACCGCGCACAGCACATCATCAGTGTGGCAGATGCCTGCGTAAGCTACCTGGGCATGTGCAGTGCGGTGTACTACGCAGTCACAGAACTGCGCCATTGGCTCAGCATGTTCAACCGTATTGCACAAAGCGCAACAGCGTGATATTCAGCCGTCATATGCAAATCATCTGATTAGCCATTCAATGGTGCAGCAGCGCGATTTGCATCTCATTAAAGTTGCTCCACACCTAATTTGCTTGGATTGCGCTATAAAAACTGCGACACTGTTCTGCAGTGGGCATATTCGGTTACTGCAGTTGATAGGTGAGTTGCATGCTGTGTGCTGTTCTGGACTATGGTTCCAGGGAATTGATGTGTACTGAACAGCCACAGTTGATCACTCTCACCTATACAGGCTGAGAAATGACTGAGCCAGGACTGGGTGAGGAGGATTATGGTGGGCGGAAGAGGAGGTCTAATTTTACGAAGGCTGAGACGGAGGCACTCTTCAATGCCTACCTGGATGAAAAGCCACTGCTCAGTGGACGGCAGGGCACCCCTCAAGCCTGTGCTGCTACATGGGAGGGGGTGGCATGTGCTGTCAACCTGCACGGCAGCCACCAGTGCTCTGTGCAGGAGTGTAAAAAGAAGATGGGAACCAACAGGAGGAGGGTGAAGGAGAAGGTGGCTGCCATCAGGGCAGCACGTGCTGCAACAGGTGGGGGCCAGCCGGACTGGTGCAGCTGACACCGGCAGAGGACAGGCTCACTGCAAGCATGCAGCACAGTGCCATTGAGGGCGTACCTGGAGGTGGCTTCCAGACAGGTGGTAGCCCATCACTGCATGGTATGTCATGGTCTGTGGGGGGTAGATCCCATGCACTAACATGTCTTTGCTTTCTGTTACAGATCCTGTGCGTCTGCAGGGGTCAGTGGTGGAGGGCCTGTCCACTGCAGACAGCCATCTGGAGTTGGAGGAGGGACCATCCACCTCCGATGGTAGCCAGCATGCATTGCAACAGTGTGCACACCTGGCTGCCAACACTGGGGTCATTGAGACACATGTGGGGGGTGCCCTTCCTGTGTTCCAGCAGTCTGGCATCCAAGCCATGCCAGCATGCTGTGGCTGTGGCACAGACCTGCACCATTGATGATGCAACGACCATTATGGGCGTTGACATGTGTGTGTCACAGAATGGACACAGAGCAGGACAGCACACGCCCATGGATCTGGCTGGTTCTGATATGTGTGCCAGCATGTCAGCACAGTCCCAGGCTGCACCTGTCATAACTGGTGGGGCAGCACCGGTGGCTGTTCAGGTCAGTGGCACTGTTGCAGCCACAGCGGTGGGACAACTGATCCCTTGGGCACAGCAGGTGGAGGGGCAGCAGCAGCAGCAGTCACCCATCGGGACTGGGGTACAGGGTTCAGCGGTGGCATATGTGCACCACCTGTGGACTTGCCTATACCTGGTCCTGGTGAGCAGCACCCACCCTCAAGGGGTGCTGTACATCAGGCCCTTCTATACCCTGAGAAACAGGTTGCTGATGTGGCAGATGACCTCTTTGATGAGCACACCTGCCTGCTGCAGGCATCAGTACAGCAGCAGATGCGGGTTGCAACATCTGTGGAGGCAATGTGTGTGGCTCTGGAGTGGGTTGAGGAGTGACACAGCAGGGACACTGAGAGGATCCTGTCTCGGATTGACCATTTACGGATGGATGTGACCGCAGCCATTGACAGGCTGACACAGGCGGTGGTCGCTGTCAGGGCCACATTGGGCACACAGTCAGGTGCCTCTGTGCCACTCACACCGCGTAGTATGCTATCCACTCCCCATTCCCGGTGTCTTGCAACACCCACCCTGTTGACACCGGGTTCAGCTGTGGGCATCCCGAGCACTCCTGGTGCAGGTATGTTCAGTGTGCTGCAGACACCTGTGCGGGCACGGTCACGTTCGCACAGTGGAACCTCTGATGGACCATCGGTGCCACCCCATGAGGCCCGTGCTCAGCCTGCCAGTGCTGCTGGGTCTTGTCGGGGCCGCCCACACACCCGAGGCGGCCATGGCACTGTGCCGCAAGACTGAGCTGTCTCCCAGTGCAGGCCCTGTCTGGTGCTGCCCTGTGTGCAATTTGTGTTTTGGTGGGCAGTGCACTGGTGGGTGCCCAGCCCTTCTCGCAGACACATGGACCACCTGCACACCCTCCCAACTGCTGTCCACAGGTGCGTGTGCATGATGATGCCTGCATCGCACTGTACACCAAAGTGCAATGGTGCCCAGCATCTGACACATGCGCATGGACCGTCAGTGGATGTGATGGCCTGTGGACATGTGTGTCTTTAGTGTCTGTGTTCCGGCCCTGTTTTGCACCTGACCCCTGTGCACCTTGTGCTTATTGTGTGTGTGTGTGTGTGTGTGTCCGTCCATGTGGCGTGTTACTGTTCACCCCTCCCTGGTTGTCTGTGTGTGCCTCTGTGCCCTGCCACTTCCCTTGCCGTCATGCACCCCTGGTGTGTTTCCATGTGTGAACATGGGTTGAGTCCTAGCCACTGGTGGTTGCACATGGCCCCATGACTTACCTGTGTTGGCTGAAGTGCTCCTCTGTGATGGTGTCCCGGTGCAGTTGGGCCAGCTGGATCAGTCGGGGGTCCCGTCGTCCAAGGGGGGGCTGCCCATCCCCATCTTCACCGGCATCACAGTTGTCCCCATTGCTGTCCCTCTCTTCAACCTGTACAGCTATCCCCCAGTCTTTGGCCATGTTTTGCAGGATACAATAGGCCAGGAATATCGCACAGGCCTTTGAGGGGCTATACTGTAGGGCACCGCCGGAGGTGTCTAGGCAACAGAAGCGCGCCTTCAGCATCCCAAACACCCACTCAATGATGTTGCGTGTGGCAGCGTGTGCCTCATTGAAGCGTTGCTGCGATGGGGTCGTGGGCTGCTGGTAGGGTGTGAGCAGCCAGGGACTGAGTGGGCACCCACTGTCACCTGTGTGGCGATAGTGGAGGTTAGTGTCTTGTTCAGGCTCAAATTGCCCCTAACCCTGTGTGCCACACCCATGGTACCTGTGGCTTACCACCCCTTGCCCCGATTTGTCAGTTTTACATGCATACTCACCCACTAGATGTCCTGTGGGTATGTCCCCACTCTCAAATCGATGGCACAGTGCCGACTGGTACCATAAGAATGAATCGTGTGCGCCCCCAGGGTGCTTGGCACAGACATTGATGATGCACTCACTGGCATCACACACCACCTGGCAGTTGACACTGGCATAACCCTTCTGATTCATATAGGCAGCCCCATCGGGGCCAGGTGGCATGTGAATGGCCACATGGGTGCAGTCTATCGCCCCTAGCACGCCAGGCATACGTGCTACCCTGTGGAACTCCTGTATGTTTGCTGTGCACTCCGCCACGGTGCTGGGGAAATGGATGTACTCCACAGCATGTGGCAGCAGTGCGCTGAGGAATTGGGTGAGGATGCATGATGTGGCTGACTGTGTTATGCCTGTGGTGTCCCTGTTGGTCTCTGGAAGGTACCTGTGGTGAGCAAGCACATGCAGGCTGTTACCTTTGTCTCCACTGACAGAGCGTGACTCGTCATGTGGTGCCTGCATCACATCACTGCACAGCTCACAGAGGCGCCTCAGTATTGCCCTGTTCAGGCGGTACCGGCCCACAATCTCAACATCTGAGTAAAGCTCAAAGCTGGTGTGGGCTCGGTAATGCCTGTTGGGGGCGTACCGCCGACGGGCTCTTCCACGGCCACGTCCCCCTGCAGCATGCCTTCTCACCCCCCTCATTACGGCTTCCATGTGGGAAGGTGGCACTGTCCATGTCCCTGGCTTGTGTCCCCCCCCAGCTGTTGTTGCTCTGTCCCCCGGCTGTCCTGACTGCTACCCCCACTGCACTGGGTACACCTACTGGCTCTCTCACACTCTGTGGCCCCACACACCTTTTCTTGCCCCTATTTTGTCCTCTGATCTCCTGGCCTGCCCTCTTGTCCCTCTGGCCTTGTCTCTCTCCCTGCTCATGTGGCTTCCTGTAGTGTTCTTGCACCTCTTCCTTGCTCCTTTTTAGTTTGGCTCATGTCCTCTATGGCGCAACTTCCGCCTGATCCACTGTTGCGCATTGCGCAAGTCTTAGAACATCGCACTGCGCACTTTATGCATGGTTCCACCCCCTTCAGTTGCATGTGCCTTCATTAGCATTGCACTGTTGCTCAGCATGTTTTCAGTGGTGCAACTGCCTCCTGCTGAATATCGCAGAATGGCACATTTTCTGACTTGCGCAGGCTCAACCCTATTGTGCATTGCGCAACCCTTTTGAATATCCAGCCCACAGAGAATAGTTACAATTTGTAACAGTTTACCATCTAATATTGTACACTGTACATAGAAATCTACTGTGAGTTCAGAAACAAAGTTGACTAATACCTGATGGACAGCGACTCAATAGTGTATTGTTACTGATAAGTGAGAGGACAGTTCCCTATGGGAACTATTTGCTTTCTTCTATCTTTGTCAACTTAGTATGAACATTAATATGAACATGCTGCTCCATAAACCAGTTCTTAGGAGTGGAAAGGTTTTAAATCTCAACTTTTTCATTAACACTCCCTATAACCAGTAGATTGAAGTCTCCCAGGACCTCCAATGCATTCAATTTGGCTACTCTCATTATTTCACTAACCAGCTGGGCATCATGTTCCACTGAACTGCTTGCAGGCCTTTATCACATCACCATGTTAATGATTTCACCCCCTTTTCTCCTATCTAGACTCAGCTGAACTGTGTGGCCATTGTTTTGCCCACTGATGTTTTCCTTGTCCTAAACAGTGACCCCCATTCTTATGAAGAGAATTATCCCTCCCCTTACTATTAGATATATTCCTTCTGAATAGCCTAAAGCTGTCTATCCTGCTGTCACAGTCATAATTTCCATCTCTCCACCATGTCTGTGTACTCTAAGAGCCACTTTGTCCAAGCCAGGGAACTGCATCAGTACCATGAGTGTGCCCATTTTTCCAGGTGTACTGTACTCATATTAGCCTGCATGCAAGTGAAAATATGTAGCTTTGACACAATGAGCAGAAAAATAAAATGTTGCACAATATACAAAGAGTGCAATCAAAATGATTATATATTAATGGATGCAGTCCATGTTAATTTAAAGATCATGATCAAAAATGTACTTTCAATCTGCAGAAAGATTATGAGGCAGGGCTGGGTAAAACCAACACATTTTTATTAATTTTATTGGAGAAACTTCCAAGATTACACAAACATCACCTTTTATCATGGAAAAAAAAAACATTTAGTAAAAATCTTCACTTTTACTAGAAAATTACAATTTTCAGTCAGAAAATCACACACAAAGTATAAAAATGACTACTATCACACAAATGGCAAGAATTGTGCAAAACCAGTCATTTTCATATGACAATGTTGAAAATGGTCAAAACCTTAAATTTTCAATAAGGACAATGAATCAAAATGGCATTTGTTACATATTTTGCTTGTGAATAATGTCAAAAAACTTTACTGACAAGTCAAACCACTTTCTTAGTTGAACATACAGTACCAACTGTTTTAATATATGCATGTCATCTTAAATTTAGAATGATATAAAATGTGCTGAGTTCAAGTAATTTCAAAGAAATATGAATTACTCTAAATTACCCGTTATTTTAATATTTTTATTTTATTTTATTTATTCATTTATTGAATTTTGATGACCGGGTAGGCCTACTGGGCCCCGAAGATCCCTTTTTCAGGGGCGACCCAGAAATGTTTCCATGTGAGCATAATGTTCTGGGTCACTTTATATTAATTGCTTTCATTTGAATAAATCACTGGTAAGCACATATTTGTTTTAATTGCTTATAACATGAATCAACATAGAATATATCTAACAAACAAGCATGTTTTCAATTATGGCCACACAAAAATGATTTGATAATCATCTCCTACTAAAAGCTGTTAAAATGTTTTAATGGATCAAGTTCATTCAACTTCAGTTCAATTATTTCCAAGTACCAGAATAAATAATAAACTCTCCAATGTAGTTTCTCTGTTGCTAGACATACAGAAAATCTAATTCACAAGAGGAGACTGAAACGGCATAATATACTGTATTCATCAGTTTAAACTTACAGATGACTGAAAACTGGTATTTTCAAGGTGACTGGAGATTTAACATGAATTTACTGTTTTATTCAGAAATATTAGCATGCCCTACTCATAGTTAAAAATAATGCTCATAAAACAGAGATGCATTGCACACTGGTAATAATATCAAATATTACAGTGTTATACAGTTACAATGCATGGTAAAATCATAAGAACATCATGAACTGTTTTGAAAGCAATGAAAAAGGGAGACAAACATAATTGACTTAGTGCTTATTGTCTGTTTTATATGATGTGTGGGATGCCATTGTACATGACCTTTCTTCAATGGTCAGTTCCTAATAAATGAGATGAAATAAAATGTGGCATAAAACAGAAAATACATTTACTGTGTTGTGTTCATGGTGCCGTTTTAATGAATATACAGTATTGTACATGTCCAGGTAGTGCTAACACCTATATTTTCCTTTATACATTTTTTTTTCTGTAGGGTAGCCCAACTAAAATGTACTGTACTACAGTATAACACCTCATTTAAGGTGGATCGTTTTACAGAAGGGGTATGAAACATACAGATCTGAAGTGACTTCTCAAAGTCAAACAGTGAATCAGTGACTGGATGGCATATAGAAGCTATTTCACATAATCCATGTTTTCAGGAAAGGAGACCCAAGGACCCTAAGCATTTATAGACCCATTTCAATCCTTCATGTACTCAATAAGTTATTTGTGAAATTGACTGCTGCACAGGTCTTGGACTACCTGCTAAAATACCAATTACGATCTAAACAGCAACATGGCTTTAGAGGAGGCCATAGTATAACCATTGTGCTACTTACTCTAACTAACCACATAGCCAATGCAATTGATGTAGGGGAATACTCAGGTGCTGTGTTTATTGATTTGATAAAGGCCTTCAGCCTAGTTGACTACCCCCTACTTCACACTATGCTCAAAGACCTTGGAATAGCGGAATAGCACCACCTGTCCTAAAATGTTTTACCAATTACCCTCAGGACAGGCAACAGCATGTTAAACTGGGCACAACCTTCTCTGAGCCTGCAGCATCTGTGATTGGGGTCCCACAAGCCTCTATTTTGGAGCCAGTCATGTTCTCTATACAAATCATTAACCTGCAAGAGTGCCTCAAATATAGCAAGCCAATTCTATATGCAGATGATCTCGTACTCCTAGTTAACTCCAATAATACTTGTAATATAAATAACATGCTGTCCCATGCCCTTCAGGAAGAACAATTGTGGCTATCACACAATAAGCTGCTCCTGAATGTATCTACAGTAAAATGCAAACAATTCTGTTTGGCTCTCCCCCACAATCCCCAAAATACAAGTGTGCTGCAAAGATCGTACTGTGCTTGAAGTGGTGCATTCCTTAAACTACCTTGGTGTCACATTTGAACCCTCACTTGATTTCCAGGCACATGTTATAGGGACTTGCAAAACAGTAAATTCCAGACTTGATCTGGCATACAGAATTCAAGATAACCTCACAGCACATGCTCATCTATCTGTTGGCAGGGGATTATTACTCCCTAAGCGTATTTGCAATGTTGAGGTATATCCACCTTTAACCTCAAATACGGTACTCAGGAAATGGGATGTCACTTAAAATATATCTTCCACTTCACTATAGCAACCAACAAACATGTATATCACTGTATCCTGTACATGAACCTAGGATGGCTCCCCACAAGTAATATGCATGAGCTTGCAATAGGTGATACCATATTCAACATCCTAAAGAAACAACACCACTTATATCTGAATGACTTACTTCATCCAGAACACAAGTCTTATCCTTTAAGATCTTCAAATATTTCCATGCTTGCCATCCCCAAGTTGAGGACAACCCTTGGAACAGCTGCTTTTCAGTATTTCACCCATAAGCTGTGGAATACCATTCCCTGGGATATGTGCTTGCACTATGGCTGGATTCTTCGAGCATGCCTATCACAAACACCTCGTGAGTATCTTTGCATGTAATTGTTCTAACACAAGATTGATGAGCTTCTAGGTACCCTGCACTTAAATTCATTGGGATCTTCTCCACAGGGGTTAGCTTGTAGCTACTCTTATCCACTGATCTCCGACTGCACTTGCCTAATGTTTATAGCCATTTACCCCATAGGCATTTACTGCTCCTTTGAGATTTTCTGCCCCTGACCATGTTATTGTCCTGTATCTGTATTTTAGCTATGTAATTGCTTCCACAGTATGTTAACATGTTGCTCCCCTTCTGATTATTGTACACATGCTTACAGTGTTGTGCTACCTTCTAATCCTGTACCAAATTAAGTCTGTATTCTTTGTTATTTTCTGATATGCCCAACCCTGTTGTACAGTGTTATGTATATTTTTACTAATTATCTCCACCATATGTTGACACTCTGTTCTTCCTCTTATTATTGTACATATGCTTACAATGTTGTGATGCCTTCTAATCCTGTACCAAATTGAGTCTGTATTCTTTGTTATTTTATGATGAGTATGCATGATCCTGTTGTACAATGTTATGTATTTTTGACTATGCTCTTATCTCCCAGGTCGTACCTGAAAAAAGAGAGTTTCTGCATAGTGTACCTACCCGGTTAACAAAAACTAACTAAATAAATAAAATATAAAACTTTGCATCTTCTGCTTCTCAGGCTTGAAGACAGTAGTCTTGATTCAGCATCAGAGGTGTTCTTTAAAGTTACTGTACAGCAGTAGTTTAAAAACTCTGATGATGTAGATGTCCAATTGAAATACTGCATGATTACTCTCATGTATGTTTTCCAGTTATTGTGTCAACTCTTATACAAACTTAATAGGAAACTTAAGGCATCACACATAAACTGTCTACAGTTACACACCAAATGTTTATTATGTAGATCTATTTTTTTTACATGAATGGGCATGCTAAAGCCTGCATGGCCATATATTTATATGGTTACTGTACATCATATCTGTGCCATCATTGAGCTTATGATACCTAACCATTGGTTACTAATATTAGATGTTCAGTATACAGTATAACCTCATTTATCCAAATGTGCTAAGGGGCAATGCAATTGTTTAGACAAATGGGGTTTAAGATAAGTAAGAACACTTAACAGTGAAGTTTATTCATCTGTGAGACACACCACAGTTCTGGATAACTGAGAGTTTTGGTCCAATGAGGGTTGTATTACTAGGATTTATATATACTGTATTTACATACGTACACATATACTAGTGGAAGACCTAGTGTGACAATCAGGGCACAAAATAACATTTGTTTTTCATGACTATCATATGCTAGGGTTGTTATCCCAACTATAATGATAATTCATGAAGCCTAAGTTATGGAAATATCTATGGAAATTTAGCATATGAATAATCTAACGTGGCTAACATGGTGTCTTATTTGTAAAATATTCTGTTTTCATCAATAAATACCTTTTTTGTTAATAAAACCATGACTTCTGCTTCTATTTAGGTGCTGTAGTATGGAACATTTCATTATTTGTTTCTTAATTATTTGGTTAGATGTTACCCAACAATCCATCTTAGCACAGCGTTGTATGTTAAACTTGGACATGTAACAATTTTGTTTTAACTTGAATCTTTTTTGAGGAATCGGAACAGCCATGTTGTATACCTTTCTTCACCTTTGTTCTTAAGATAACCAACTCTGCATCTCCTGGTTGAAAATGGGAATTTTTTTTAATTCTTTGTTAAGATTTTATGTGTTACAGGGACACCAAAATACCACAGTAAAACTGTCTCACCATACAAACTGCAGCTAACTACTGCTTGTTCAGTACATTCAACAATGTCATATTGATTACTTATAAAGAACTATATACATCTAAACACACTATTTACAAGTCATTTCGGTTTCTTTTCTTAATGGATTTAATCTCACCTGGAATGTGTCAGATGTCCTCATACCACCTCTTCTCAAGCCCAGGAAAAAATGAAGGAATCCAATGTAGCAAAGGAATGACCCATAGCCATATGTTCAGCAGTGGCATGGGGTCATAATGTCACAAGACATTGTGCCGTAGCAATTTACCATGCTGCCAATACAGTGCGATATATTGTAAACAGTATAATTCTTTTTTAATTTTTTTTGCAGGGGGCAGCTCCAACTAAAATAAAAAACTCTGGAGGGGTTCACACTTAACATCATACAAAGTGCAAGAAAAGGAAATGTTCATGCGTCTGGGAATGGGAATTCAAACACAGTCCCCCTGCTCCTCTTGCCTCTCTTACTGCCCATGACTCATCCTATCGAGCCATGGCAGCTGCTCAGTGGACCCCTCTCCCAGCAGGATTCTTATCCTGTACTTGGAAGAGTGAGAGGATGCACTACAGTGCATACTTCCTTTTGTGGTTTTGCACTCTCTTGCTCTTACCAGCTGTGCTGTTCCTACCTCATGGTCAATGTCGTGCACTGTAGAGTGTGTGACATTTTAACCTGGTAGGTTCAGCAGTATAGCAATGACTGAATGACTGTGATAGGTTGGAGGCACAAGGTGCAGACTAGGCCCTTGAAACACTCATTGTACTTGATGCCCTGCAAGGCATTTTTTTGTTTAGTTTCTCAAATTCATCTTTCAGAAAGTTCAGTTGTTTACCACATGCTGACTGCACAGGTGCAGTCAATTTCCAAACATTGGGCCTTATGCACGATGCCAATGTGCCATGTACACCAGGCACATTGACAGCTGCATAGCATGGTTCCATAGACCCTGCATGGCATTCAGAGAGGTGTTATGCACCTGATCCCCCAGCTGTGCAGACAGCAATGTACTGGGGTGGGTGGGTGGTGGTGGCATGACCGCACTCTACGCTATTCATAAAGGTGCAGAGTGCTGGGCTTGGGTGGTGCATCTCATGCTGTGTAACACCCAGCCATAAGGGATATGGGCCTCCCAGGACAACACCACCAGCCACGGTGACAATCTAGGGGAACTGCAGACCCCCCACATGCTGCCACAGACCATGGGACAAAAAGGAGGGCTGGGGCAGCTGACCAAGCACCCACCCACCTGCCCAGAGCTGGTGGTACACATTGCACCTTCTGGTGACATCCATGCCTTGTGGGAGCAAGGGATTCATTAGCAGACTGGGTCCAGGCACCCATTGGATGTGCACCTGGAGTTGGATTCACAAACTTTGTGAAAGTCCCGCAGCTGTGGGAAAACTTCAGTGCAAGAGGCTTGCCACTTGTGGCGCCACAGGTTTCCTGCAGTGGTGGGTATTCACAAACGTGAAGCCGGATTACAACTGGCTCCACAAATTACAACAGCTTTTGGGTGGTGTTATCAGGGATATCACCACTGCATCCGAAAGGTGTGACTGCCAGTGGAAGCAGCTGTACCACCCTCCACAACTGCTGCAGCTGTGAATCGCAATCTCTGTAGCTGAGGGGATTTCAGTCTACCACTGGAGTTGCAGAGTGGGACATAGTCCCCAAATGGTTTCTGAATACTGCCCCTGGTCCGTGGAAATGTCCTCTTCTCATCTGTGTGCCGGGGTGTGGGGCAGTGGACTGGTGCCCCATGGATGCATACGGTAGTGAATACTGTGCACCCTACACCAGTCTGGGTCTGAGGAGCTAGCGGGTAGGATAAGTGCCTTTGACACTTGCCCCCCACCCTCACCATGCATAGTGCTAAATGTCCTTGGATGGATGTGTTGAGTGTTCAGCCATATCTTCATCTGCACACTGGTAAATACTGCTTTTGTTCTTTAAAAGACATTTTACAGTTACTTCCCCATCCTTGGATGAAACAACTTGTGCCAAGTATATGTAGTTAGTATTTTTTCTCCCAGTCTGGAATATGACTGCCACAAAGTCACCTTCATGGAGAGTACTGCAAAAGAATAAAATAAATCATCCACTTGAACATTCTAATAGAGGTGGCAAGACACCTGCTCAAACATTTGCACTGTGCCTTGTGCTTGCCCAGGGGCCAGAAGATGCTACATTCAGTGGAACAGTGCACTGGAACTATTCAACTGAATATAGGGCCTTGTTGGCTCAGTACTTAGCCATTTAGTTCTGCCTCGACAGGGCTCTCAAAGTATGCTGTCAGAATGGATATCGTCGGAGTGATATTTCCAATATTCAAATGGACACATGCAAATTAACCCATTGGGCATGCATGGCACAAAGTGGCCATTTACATGCCCATTATGGGTTAATTTGCATGGGCAGTGATGCAGGTCAGTGCAGCACCACCACCCCAATTGTCCAATTCCAGCCATATATACATGTGCCTGGTGCTAGTGATCCCCCCAATGATCACCTGCCCTTTCTATAAAATAAAACTATCCCATGTGTTAGTGGTTTCCTTCTACCAATCACCAGTCCATTCATTAAATAAATATTTTCCCTAGTGCTAGTGCCCCCCCACTGATCACTAGCCCCTTTTCATGACTTTGGGCATAGCCAAGCAGGCATTTTGCATTCAGAAAAAGGCTGATGTCATTTTTGCTACCAAACAACATGATTGAGTCTTAAGAATAGATTCCTCCACTGAAGCCTCATTACTACTCTGACTGTGTGTATAGGAAACTGTAATGCACTAGATTTCCTCTGGTTTGAGGAGTTAATTGATCCCACAGAAAGTTAACTCATTATCTTCTAGCAGTCATTCTGTGTCAGATTACCAACGGATAGTACGGACAGCATACAAAGATATTGGAAGTAAAATGGGTTAAACACCACCTGGAGCTTTCTGCATAATAAATAAGCTCTACTGTGCCCTCAGCCCTTATGAACACCTCATTAAGCCATTTGACACCACCATCCTAAGAGCAGTCATTTTGCTACTTTGCAGGATGTTCTATTGCAAGAGTACCAGTGTTGTCTGTTTCCAAGTAATACACCAATTTCATTTTCTCAGGCAAGCAGTTCTGGTCTACAGTTTATATTCTGCTGAATGTTCTTAGCCTGTAATTTGTGACTATAGGTGTTTACAACTGAATTATGGTAACCACATTTGCTTCGCTTGCAAATAGGTAGGCATGTGTGTCTATTTTTTGTTTGACTTAGGTTACACATAGAATCTGATCAGTTCATAACATGCTGTATATGACTAAATGAATTGATAAATGGAGGTGTTGGTTTCTTTAACAAATTCATTTTTTCCTGACCATGGATATGCTAAAACAAAAATTTCTCAACAAAATGTTTAAAAATGAGTTAAGCAGTAATTTAGTTGATTTGGTATAAAGAGCTGCTCCCTGGAAAATTACCTGGTTTGGGGGGGCTGCCACAAGCAGAATGGGTCTTTATGGATGAGGAGCTCATGGCAGCAGAAGAGGCATGATTGCATTAAAAGCTTAATGGTGTAGATGTAGAGGTGCCAATATTTAAGCATGACTTTGGTAGAGGACTAATTGTGACTTGGGGGTTGGGGAGTGAGTATTGGTATTTTTAGCATAATGGTTTTCTGAAACTTCAACGTTCAATGGGTTAGACTCTGCATAAATCTGTACAGTATGTCACTAAGCCACATACAGTGGGGTGTGGATAAAAATCAGATCACCAGACCCAGACCAGCGCAGTAAAATCTGGATTTGGCACAGCTTGTGCAAATATTGCTGATCCACTCACTCCAGATGATCTGGTCTGGCTTTTACCTATCTGGTCTGGTCCTGATGGTTCCATTTTCAATCATGTCAAGGAAGGGTTGAAAAACAGACTTCCAGGAGTGGAGCAGATATGTAAAAGTTGGACTGAACAGTGCAACCAGAGTGAACAGACCAGCAGTATTTGTGCAAGTTGCACCCAGTATGGCCAGTTTGGATTTTTACAGAACTGCTGTGGTTCAGGTCTGTCAGTCCAGTTTTTAATCAATCAATTAATCTTTATTTTATACTGAAAGGTGTTTGAGCAAAAACACCCATTTACGTAAATGTCCAGTTTAGCATAAAAAGAGAACAGGACACTAGGTCAAACAATTACATAGTAAAACACAGTATAAACAGGTCTAACATAAACAGGTCTAATACAGAGATCTTGAGGGATGTACAGAAGAAAGGGGAAGCAAATAAATAACAGTGACAAATTTACAGCATGGGATATAGTTGAAGGTACAATTCAGTAACATGAACAGTTGGGTGATGCATTGAAAAGAAGAAATGCAAGTCCTGTGGCACACAGATCCTGCATGCTGATGAGGATTCCCACTGTGTGATCTGCCACGGCCCTAAACACTGGGTCAAGGATTGTGTGCCTGCCAATCCTTCAACCAGGCCACATGGATTTGACACCAGAAAAAGCTCAAAGCCCACTTGCTAGAGAAGTGCCTAGCTTTGATGGAAAAGGAGCTGCAGAATCTGCGTGAGAAACTTCTCTTCTAATGCCAGAACCCAAAAAGAAGAAAAATACAAGGAGAGACACCGAGATCAGGATAGGTCTCCAGCCACTTAACGGTGACCATCAGGCAACACACTGACACTGGAGGGGCTTCACTTTGGTAAGTACCCCTACTTCCAGGTTTTCTGCTGCTCCAGCCAATCAGACCATGGCCTCTCTGCCTGATTTACTCACTGTGCAGTCAGGTCTCTTCTAGGATAATGGAACCCCTATTGTGCTCCTTAGTCTCATATCTTATTCAGCATCTATCACTAGCAGCCAGGTCAATAAGTCACTCCCCTGCCCCACCTAGGACCGCACAGTCACAGCCAGCAAACTAGGTAGGGGGGTGAGTGCACAGCTAGCTTGCAGGCTTAACAGGTTGGAGTGCAAAACATGCTGTCTCCCCATGATAACGTTGAGGGTAAGGGGAAGGGACCACTAAGAGGAAGGGGTAGAATAAGGAACTGGGGGGGAGACAGATGGGAAAAGGTGGAAGGTGGTCTCCCTCAATGCAAGGAGTCTGGGTAATAAAACAGCAGAGCTTCAAGTGCCCCCTTGCAGAAGGGAGTGTGGACTTCACTTTAGTGACAGAGACTTGGGCCATCCAGTACCATGATTGAGATCTGGCAATCCTGGGGTATAAAATTTATTGGAAAGACTGGGGAATTGGAGAGGGGATGGGGTAGCACTCTATGTGATGGAAGGGATCATAAGTACAAGGGACGAGGGGAGGAAGGGAGGGCAGAGGCACTATGGATGCAGCTTCTGGACTCCAAGGGTAGAAAGCTGAGGCTGAGGGTGGTGTACAGACCACCAGGCCTATCAGTGGAACTGGACAGGGAGTTAGTGGATCAAATAAGGAGGGTGTGTAGAAAGAGGAGTGTGGTGACTGTGGGGGATTTCAATCTGCTGGGGTAGATTGGAACACCCCTGCCACCTCCAATGCCAGGGGAGCAGGTGCTCCTGGATGAGATCCAGGATGGTCTCCTGGCACAGCTGGTCAGTGGTCCAACATGATTAGGTAGCATGCTGGATTTGGTGCTATCAAATGGGGAGGCAGTGAGGGAAATAAGGGTGTAATACCCACTAGCTGGTAATGACCACCAAACAGTGTGGATCACTTTCAAGTTGAGAGGGAGTCTGGAGGCACAGTAACAAAGGTGATGGATTTTAGGATTACAAACTTGGGGAGGATGAGAGAAATACTGAAAGGGAGACTTCATGGTATTAGGACAGACATGGATGCCCAGCAAAAGTGGTAAATTATTAAAACTGGTCTACCAGAGGCTACAGAAGCTTGCACCAGGAATAGGAGCAAGATGTGCATAGCCAGGAAACCATGTTGGCTGAACAGAGAAGTTTTGGAGGGGGTGAGAGCGAAGAGAGCCGTGTACACCCTCCTACAAAATGTGAGCCAGCAGCTTCCATGCCCTCCTGGTACCTAAAACCTGCACACAAATGGGTGACCGAGCCTTCACTGCTTATGGGCCCAGGGTTTAGAACTCTCTTCCAACTAGCACTCGCTCCTCTCCCACTCATCAGAGCTTTAAAGCCTCCCTCTGGGATTTTCTCAAAATGGCTGCCACCTGTCTCTGCACTAGACAAACCCTCTCAGCCTGAGATGCCCCAACTAACCAGGATGCTACCTAAACATTATGACTTGGGCAGAGCACAACTGTGCTCATACTCTTCCTGTTCTCACAGCATATATAAAAATGGACCATTTAGGCCCACCAGCAAAACAGGGTGAGCACTATAACTGTGCACTCCTTTCTCTCGCACTGGGCCCACTCTATCCCAGCTGTGACCTCCTATTCTAACTGCTAGCCTTACAACTTGCTGCCTGGAGTGATGAATTCAGACTGCACTTTCCTACTGACTGCAATGTTTAATACTGTATTGTAATACCTGTTTTGGTATTGTTGTCTTACAATGTCCCTGTGTTCTGGTCACTTTATATTAACTCTTCACTACTATTTGCTTGATGAAATCTTATGCTTGTAAAATCCCTGTTGTGCTAATTCTATGTAATGCAATCCTCCACTTGTATTTGCCTGATGTTCATGTATGTACCTTGTAATGTACCTTGTAATCTCCCGGGTCACACCTTAAAATAGGCACTTGGCTGTCTAGTGTGCTTACCCGGTTAACAAAAGCAAATAAATCAATACCAGAAGTTCAGGAGAACTGAGAAGGAAGAGGACAGGAAGGCTTAAGTGAGTTGATCCAAGGAGGTGACCAAGTGAGTGAGAGTAGCCAAGTCCTCCCGGGAGCTAAGGTTAGCACAGGGCATCAAGGGAGGAGAGAATGACTTTTTTAGATATGTCAGGGAAAAGAGAAATTGCAGAGGCCATATATTGAAGATAAAGTGAGAAGGGGAGCAGGTAGAAAAGGGAGAGAAACAAACGAAAGTACTAAATGAATACTTTTGTTCCATTTTTATGAAGGAGAAGGATGGACCACCATGGACTGGGAGGGTGGGGGTGGGGGGATGATGATGGATGGAATGATCGAGGGGGAGTAGAGTACTAGAGGGTCTGAGGGCATTAAGGGTGGACAAGGCACCAGGTCCTGAAGGCATCCACCCCAGGGTGCTGAGGAAGATGGTGGAAGTGTTATCTGAGCCACTAGTGGAACTGGTCAGCACCTCCCTGGACACAGGATGGGTGCCTCAGGACTGAAGGGTGGCCCATGTGTTTCCCATACACAAGAGTGGACCTAGGGATGAGCCAGGAAATTTTGGGCCTGTCAGTGTCACTTCCATAATGGGTAAACTTATGGAAATGATACTGAAGTAGAGGCTGGTGTTGTTCCTTGAGGGCAATGACCTCCAGGATTGGAAGCTGCACAGGTTCACCTTGGGAAGGTCTTGTCAGACCAATCTAATAGAATATTATGACTGGGTAACAAGAAAGCTAGATATGGGTCATGCTGAAGATGTCCTGTACCTGGACTTCAGCAAGGCCTTCGATTCAGTGCCTCATGGAAGGCTGGGGGGGGAGCTCACTGCTGTGTGGGGGGGGATGAAGCTGACAAACTAGATAAGGTACTGGCTGCAGGGGAGGCAGCAATGGGTGGTAGCGGGGAGGAGCTCTCAACACTTGGAACGGTGATGTGTGGTGTGCTGAAGGGCTCCGTGCTGGGCCCAGTGCTGTTTGCACTCTTCATTTCAGATATTGCACACAAAATTGTGAGCAGGGTTAGTCTGTTTGCAGATGATACCAAAATGGGGCAGTGGTGGATGAAGAGGATGGATGGAAATAACTATAAGGGGACCTAACCAAACTAAAGGCATGATCAGAGAAGTAGCAGCTGGGATTCAATGTGAAAAAGTGCAAGATTATGCACTTCGGGCAAAGAACCCGAGGAGGGTCTATTAGTTGGGATGGGTGAGGCTGGGGATCACTTAGGAAGAGAAGGATCTAGGGGTGTTGGTAACAGGGAGCATGAACAACTCTGCCCAATACAAGAAAGCAGCAGCTAAGGTGAACAGGATGCTGGGCTATATCTCAGGGGGTTTCTCATCCAGGCATTGGGAGGTGATCCTGCCCCTCTACAGATCTTTGGTCAGGCCACACTTGGAGTACTGTGTGCAGTACTGGTGGCTGTATCTGAAGAGGGATATTAAATTACTGGAAAGAGTGCAACGGAAAGCAACGAAAATGTTACAGGAGGTGGAGAGCAAGGCCTATGAGGACAGGCTAAATGAGATGAATATGTATACGCTGGAGGAGAGGAGGGATGGAGGATATGATTGAAATGTTCAAGTATTTGAGGGGGATAAACAAATCTAGCACTGAAGGGGTATTTAAAATGAGGAAGGGTAGGAACATGAGGGGGCACGGACTAAGATTGGAGGGTGGAAGATTTAGGAGGTAGATGAGGAGGCACTACTTTACAGAGAGGGTGGTGTCTAAATGGAATGCTCTACCAGAGGGGGTGGTATCATGTAAGACAATAGGAAGTTTTAAGAGGGTGTGGGAGAGAGCATGACAGAGGATCTGGGTGGAGGGGGCTGAGGCCATCGTGGGAATGACAGATGGGGAAGGGGTTGGGGCAGCTGCAATCTAAGGGACTAGCTGCACACTTGGGCAGACACTGATAGGCTGGGTGGTCTGTTTCTGCTGGTAGATATATATGTTCACATGTTTGTATGGACTGCAGCTCCGCTGTTGTCTGCATGGCCCAGGCCAATATGTCAGACGTTAGCATTTCTGACATCTACACTCCTGTGGCTGGTAAGTCGCTCCCCGGTTCCTCTGGGGACTGCACAGCTGAGACTCTACCATTGGGGTTGCATTATACCCCTGACATTGAGCTGAAACAACTTCTGGACATGCAACAGTCTTTTGAGGGTTCCTCTCTCCCATTGACACAACCGGACCTTACAGGCTTGTCTGAAGATCAAGAGCTAGAGGTGGGCACTAATCTGGAGGTTCCCCCTAATTTGCCCTGTCAGTCTCTTCCTGATCTTCCCATTGGCCTAGTGTTAATCCCTCCGAGGGCCTTCTTTCTGGACCTCCTCAACTCAAGCCATCTTGGACAACCAGGTTCCACCATCTCGGACTGTAGCTCCACTGAGGACGGCGGGTCATCCTTCCGGTTCTACTCACACTCTGATGCCAAGTGACCCTTTGCCCTGCAACCCTTAGCTGCTTCAAGGTATATCTTTCACTCTGGCCATTCCTCAAATGCTGGATGGCCTTCCTTCAGGCCCCAAGGCACAGAATCTTGTGGTGCCGGACATTCCTGTGCCTGATCCAGTGCCAGCCTCTTCGAATGACCCTATGGAGCAGACACCTGGTCATTCTGGACCTTCTTCCAGGCCTTCAGCTCCATCTCTGGCTGGACCTTTGGGCAATGTTTCAGGCTCTCCGACCTCACAATATCCAATGTATCCATCATTGGGGTATCCAACACCTGGTCATCAACACCACTATGTACCAGGCTACCAGATGCCGGGCTATGTCTAATCAAGGGTATGCTCCTTCTGGCTTTCCCTACTCCTATCAGGCTCATAAATATCCTGAATATCAGACACAAGGCTATCCATTATGCCAACCTCCTCCTCCACCACCTCCTTCTCAGCCTCAGCCTCTGCCTCCACATCAGCCTCAGGCTAATATCCAGGCAGTGTTTCAGACCCTGATTCAGGAGGATAGGACTCAACTAGCCTCAGAGCTTGACTGTCAAAGACCAGTGGTGGCCTCTTCTCCTGCATCCTTTCTGACCACTAGATAAGCCTCTCCTGTGGATTCCCACCTTTTCAGAGAGGGCTGCTCTAGACAACAGGTCTGGGATAAAACACAGGACACTCCTCTAAAAAGGGTTCAGTCCCCCAGCAGGCACTCTTTGGACTCTGTCTCCGACTTGTTCTCCAGCTCTGACATGCATATACCTATATATCCTCAGCCTATGGAGTCCCCAGAGTTTCATCTGGAGGACCCTTCCTTTACAGAACTCCCCATAACTCCACAAAATGCCTGTGGCTGGGCTATCCAGGAACAGGATCCAACCAAAGTGGAAAAGGCCTGTGGAGCATCTAGACATGACTGACACAGCTCCTATGCCCATACAGTCCTGGACTGGGCCCCATGAAGACCTGACATACACTATCTGATAACAGCCTTCCTCCATTCCAACTGTTTCAAAAAAGGCAGGCAGGGTGTACCACCCTCCAGATGGGGTCACACACCTTACTGGCCATCCTAATGCAGACTCAGTTGTTATTATGGCAGCCCATGACTGGTCCTCTTAACCTAGCATTTGAGCATGTCTCCTCCTGATAAGGAGTCAAAGCAGCAGGACAGTTTTGGTCACAAGATTCATTCCTCCTCCACTTGCACCCTCAGGTCCCTTAATTATGTGGCTCATATAGTTTCCTATCAGAAATTTTCCCTGGCCTTACTCGAGTCAAAGATGGTAGCTAGACACAATCAGGATTGCCAAGACAGTGAGAATAGCTAGAATCCTTCTGTACTCATACCATCTGGGCCACTTATGACACAATAGACACAATTGCTCACACCACAGCCTCTGCTATCTTCATTAACCGAAATTCATGACTCAGGATTCCTGGCCTGGCACAAGACATCCAGACCTCCATGCTGGATGCCCCTTTCAGGGGATCCGTGTTATTCGGAGGTGATGCTAATGAAGGATATTATCACTGAATTGCAGGACTGAGGTAAATCCAATGTCCTCTTCATGTACCAAGGGGGTTATAAAGGCAAACAACCTTTTCTTCAGTAACAGAGACACCAGACGAAAGAGGTCCCTGCCAAACACCAGGCCAAATGCTGGTATCCAGCATCAGGAACCCCTACTCCCCCCTGCCAAGTCCCAGAAGCCCCCCAGAGGAGCTGCCAACTCCATCCCTCCAGCCTCCTGACTTGTGGGGGACCCCCCAGCCCCTTCAGATTCTCTAGGGGAACCGGTAGGGTGGAAGATTTGCCCTCCCTCTTCCAGGGTCTCAGGACATAACCACAGACACTTGGGTCCTTAGGTTAATAGCAAAAGGTCACACCATAGTGTTCCTAGACAGGTCTCTGGACAGCCCCAAAGGCTTTCCCATTTTCCTTGAAGGCACCTGTCTCTGATAGGGGACAAGATCCAGACTCTTCTGCAAAAGTCAGCCATAGAGCCTGTGGCTCCAGCACAGATAGGAAGAGGATACTACTTCCATTTCTTCCTAGTGCCCAAAAAGATGGGCGACCCAAGACCCATCTTGGACCTCAGCATGCTCAACCTGTACATTGAGTACAATAGGTTCCGCATGCTCACCATCCAGTGACTTCTACCTCTGCTTCACAAGAGCCATTGGCTTTGTGCGCTGGACATGCAGGATGCTTACCTGCACATCCCTGTCTTCCCGGCCCACTACCACTTTCTTCGGTTTGCCTTCTGGGGGAACATTGCCAGTTCAAGGCTCTCCCTTTTGGCCTATCATCAGCACCTTAGGTTTTTACCAAGTGTCTGGCAGTGGTGGATGTGGCTGTATGCCACAAAGGGATCTAATTGTGCCTGTATCTGGATGATTGATTTCTTTCAGCCACATCACAGAGCCGTCTGAGGGAGTTACTATCCTTCACCCTGAATCTCTTTTCCAGACTTAGAATAACAGTCAACTATCCCAAGTCCCACCTCCCCGTGCCTACAATTCATTTGGGGCAGTGCTGGATATGGTCCAGGGTAGGGCCTTAATCCCATTAGACAGAGCGGAGACCCTGCAGGAACAGGCCAGTTTAGTGGCCATCTCACACTGGACCACAGCCCAGTTGATCCTCTATCATCTCAAGCTGATGACAGCTGTGATCCCTACAGTTCCTCTAGCCAGACTGTGTACATGAAGGTGACCCAATGGACTCTTCATGTCCAATGGGATCAACGGCTGGACAACCTGGACCACAGTGTCCTGGTGTCTGGGTACATGAAGAAGGATCTTCTTTGATGGAAGGAGTTGTTCAATCTCTCCACGGGGTTCCTTTTTCAACCCCCTGCTCCTACCATGACCCTTAAAATGGATGCTTCATGTCAAGGCTGGGGAGCTCACCTAGGAGGCCATCAGACCCAGGGAATATGGTTTCAACTGGAGGCATCTCTACATATCAATGTGTTAGAAATAAGGGCAGTACTATATGCTCTCCAGGCCTTCCAGCCTCTTCTATGGCCAGGGACACTCTGGATTCAGATCAACAATATGTATGTGGTCTGCTACCTGAACAAAGAGGGAGGCACTCGCTCGTATCCTCTATGCCAGGAGGCAATGCGAGTGTGGTACTGGGCAGTCTAGCATCACCTCCACCTGACTGCTGTCCATGTGTCAGGCATCAGCAATATCCTGGCAGACAGCCTCAGCCACACCACTGTCAGGGCTCATGAGTGGGAGCTAAATCAAGAGGTGGTTGAAAGCTTATTCGATCTGTGAGGTCGGCCGGAGATAGACCTCTTCATTTCCCCATCCAACACAAAACTACCCAATGTTTGTTCATTTGTTCCCAGGCGTGGTGTTTTCTGGTGAGACACGCTGTCTCTTCGCTGGACAGGGAGATTCTTGTATGTCTTTCCTCCCTTCCCAATTGCTTCAGATGGTTCTCCTGAAGCTACAGGCAGAAGGGGCTCACATGATTCTAATAGCCCCTCTTTGGCCTAATCAGATTTGGTTGTCTCTGCTTCAACAGCTATTGATGGAATCCCCATTACCTCTGCCTCTCCACCATGATCTTCTGACTCAGAAGCAGGGCAGACTGGTGCATTTGGTCCTCAAATCCTTCCACCAGCATGTGTGGCACCTGTGGACATATATGGAATAACTCCCATTGTTATTTTTTTTTACAAAAATTGTCAACTGTGCAGATGCATTTGTAAAAAATGAAATAATATTGAGACTTTCTGAAATTTTATTTGACTTACCATACTCATGCTTGTCTACCCACTTACTCAGTCTTCTACTTGTTTCTGTCCTTGTACTAACTAATTCCTGTTGCTTCATATCAAGGGGTTGTTGATTTTCACATTGTGTGTGCCTGAGGTGGAGCAGCAATACAAGATAATCTATTCAATACGCTGAATAACACATCTATCCCAGTTTACTTTTACCTAACACCCATTTTTAGGTGTACAGTAAGATCTTCCTTCAAGAGAACAACTTGCAATGAAATGTGTAAGATTTACATTGACATTTGGGTATATGCACTTTTATATTATACTAATTTTGTGTGCGAACTGTATAGTAATCTCTAAAAAAATCAATTAAATACATCAAATGTCTTCAAAAACATGTCTCAACATTGTGTTTATCTTCTACCTTGTCACAACATATAGTTGTCTCAGCAGTGTTTGCAATTAAGGTACAGTACCTTCATGTATATGATGGCCTGGTTCTATTGAATTGATTGCTATAACAGAGCATAGAATAAAATGTGAAACATATAGGTAACTGTAATACAGACGGTGGCATTGTTTTTATATCTGCCCTTACTCAATGTACCATACTTTGATTCAGTTAGTGTATGCAACAGCAATTCATGTTTATGTTTAAGCCCATGAAACACCCTTATCTAGTTAATGCATTTACAGTCATAACGGCTTTGCCAGATCTTGTTTATATACACATTATTCCTGGTGTTAGTGGTACCTCTTCCCTCCAATTGCAAACCCCAGCAGAATGTATAATAACCCTGGTGCTAGTGGTAACCCCCCTCCCTCAGTTGTCAGCCCTGGTGGAGCATATAATATGCCTGGGGCTAGTGGTAACCCCTCCTCCCTCTGACTGGCAGTCTAGAAGTAAAACAAACACTTCCTGATGTCCAGCCCCCCCCCCCAGCACTGGGCATACCTCTCCCACTCACCTTTGCAATTTCAAAGGTGCTGTGGAAGCATATGGCAACCAGCACAGCCCTCATCTCACCTCTTTGGCCATTTGCCACATGTACAGGCAGGGATTGCACTACTTATTTATAGGACATGCCTGATCCTGTAAATAAGAGGCACGCTTCTTGCCTGTACTACATATGATGGCCTGCCAAGGATATTGCAAAGGTGAGTGGGGGTTTTATGGCTGCTACCACATGAGGGGACCAGTGGACAGCAAGAAGTTTTTTGTTTTACATCCTGAATGGCAACTGGGGGGCTACCACTAGCACCAGGGATATTAATTAAAGAACAGGAGAGAGATCTGGGAGGGGCACTAGCACTAGGGGCAATATTTATTTAATGAATGGGCCAGTGATCAGTAAAGGGGGGGAGGACCACAAAGCCCTAGGAATAGTTTTATTTCAAAGAATGAGCCAGCATTCAGACTACACTAAGGGGTGAAACATGCAGAACTAAGAAAATGAGTCAATGGTTCACACAGTAAGTTGTGAACCAATGGAATACATTACAAAGTACAACAGCTGAGAGTAAAACTATGGACATACTGTATTTAAAAAAAAACAACTAGATTCAAATATGGGTGTGATTAAATTTAAATATCTTTAGCTGACACACCACCCTAGGGTGGCAAGCTCATATAATAGGCACTGCCTCCTAAGCTTGTAGACCACTATGGAATTATGAAACCACTAGCACCAGGGATAATATTTTTTTTAGCAAACATGCTGACAATCGGTGGGGAGGGGTGCTATTGACCACAGGGGGTGGTTGTGCTCCCCCAATGGCAAACCAGCTCGGTGGCTGCATTATGTCTGGCAGCCACTAGGGTTGCCCAAAGTAAAGTCTGGGTTTTTCTCATCAGTATTTCTCACTTTGCAAAAGTACCATGCTAAACTCTTTTGCACAGCACAATGCAGCTCAATATATGGGTTAGCATGCATATGCATGGCCCTGCTCCTCTCCTCAACAACACACATACATTATGTTTTGCACAGGCACTAACCCTCTGCCCGCAAAACAGCTCCTTTTGAACATGGGGATCAAGCACAAAGACCTGTTAGCGACTGTGCAAACTTCTCAATATCAGGCTCCTGAAGTTTGTTGGGGGCAGCACAAGTCAGAAAATAGTACTGAATAAACTAAATAAATGGACGGAGGAAAAGGTATTTATATCCCCACTACATGCTGGATTTAGACAAGGGTTTTCCACAATTGATAATATTTTTGTACTCATGCATTTAATTGAAAAATATGTGTACATGAGAAAAATAAAGTTTTATGCACTTTTTAAAGACTTCTCATTTGTATTGGATCCCATAAATAGACAAAAATTTAAAAGCAAATATGCTGGACTTAGGTATTGATCATTCTCTGTTAGTTATGATTTATCTTTTATACTCTGGTACTTCTACTACAGTAAGAAATGATAACAAAGGTAACCTGACTAAATATTTCCCACCCCATAAAGGATATATATTATATATATATATATTAATATATTATAGTGGTGCGGTTGTGCCACTATATTTAGGGTTGAGATGTCACTTCTATGTTAAAGTCAAAATTTTGCACGTTAATAACTTTGGACCCATTTAATGGATTTGCCTGAAATTTGGTATGTGTGGTGGGGGTATGGTAGATCTCTTGATTTGCCAAATTTTGTTTCAGTTGGATTTATGGTCTTTGCACTCCAAAATGCTGAAAAATGCAAAATTATCCATTTTTGGAGGCAACTTTTGGGATTTTGGATGTGGCCATGCGTGGCTGTTGTGTGGTGTGCTGCTCTGCAAGATGGCTCACTTGAAAGAGTTTTGGTGGCCAAACATTCCACTTTTCATTTGGTGAAAAAATATTAAGGCATTCAAATGTTATGCCACTTTTAAGTTCCCATAAGTCAAAGGGAAAATTTATATGTATGTTTTGTGAACATAGAATGGGGTTCTGGCCATCTCGTCCTGCTTGGTGATCAAAGAATTTGCAGCCTAGTGGTTCAAGAATCTTTTCCCCCAAGAATTCTTTGATTGTGAGATCTGCCATCTTGTTTCTAGTTTTCCGATCAGAAAAACACAAATATCTCACCTCAGGGGTCACTCCTGAAGTAAAACTTGGATGGGTTTTACTCAGGGAGCTCCGAGCTTTCATCCAAATAGGTCAAAAAATAGAGTTATAAGCTTTTAAAATCATTGATCATGGCTTGTTAATGATCTTTGATCGTGAGCCTGCAAATTCTTTGATAGCGAGATTTATTGATCGTGATCTTCCATCGCGACCTAAAAACACAATTATCTCGGCTCAGGGGTGGGCTAGGAACACAAGCGAGGGTGGCTTTTGACCAGGGGGCTTTGTTCTACTGAGGCATGGTGTTGGTTCAGTTTAAATTGCCCCAAAAGTTGCGTTTCAGCATTTTTTATTCTATGGTCGTGAGCGTGCAATTTCTTTGATCGTGAGCGTGTAAATTCTTTGATCGCGAAATTCTTTGTGATCGTGCATTGCGAGCTAGGGATGAGATGGCCAGATTAAAAAATCTATTTTCTCAGCCCAGGGGTGCCATAGGAAGTCAAATGAGGGTGGGTTTTGCTCAAGGGGCTTCATTCTGACGAACCATGGCCATGGTTTACCGCAATTCCTTGTATTTTTTAAATTAGATCATTTTCTATTCTTTGATTGTGAGCCTGAAAATTCATTGATCGCAAGCCTGCAATTTCTTTGATTATGCGATTCTTTGATCATGATCTTTGATTGCGAGGGAAGGACAAGATGGCCAGATTTTTTATAATGTAATAGACAGGGCAATTTTTGTAGTTTTTAACATAAAATATGTCAGAAACGGTTTGGTCTTTTTACTTGAAATTTGGAGGGTGTTTATGGCATGTCCTGTAGATGTAAATTATTGAGATTATGTGTAGTAAAATTTTTTTTGGCGGAGATATTGTGTGGTGCAGTTTACGTTCTATGAACAGCGTTTTGCATTGTAGAGGTGGCTTGAAATTGATAGGATACAATATGCAATAATACTTGACAGGGTGGGCGGTATTGGGCAATACCAGACTGTACAGGGGTGTAATGAGGCCCGACACCACAAGAGGAGGGCCTTATAACCCCTGGAAGGTTCAGTATTGCCCATACCGCCCACCCTAGAGGGTATTATTGCACTTAGAAAATGGGCAACTGTATTAATGTTTTTGAGAAAAAGTTATTTCTGTTTAAAAGAAAAAAACTTCTAGCTGTTTGATTACATTGTAATAAAATAGTTCCTCTGCCGGCAATAGAATTGTGTTGATTTTTTTTTTTACCTTGGGACTTTTGTACATAACTTTCAGGTGGTTGTCATGGTTACCTCCATAAGTTTTTTTTTTTAATTCATTTGTTGTAAATTTATCAGGGAATCTGGCTGAACTCAGACCTGGAGTACAGTACTAGTGTATTTGCTTACCTACTGTAAGGACCTTCTATGCTTACTAACTGTAAATTTACAGAGTAAACACTAAAAATGATGATAGCTACAGTGCTATAGTTGCTGTGTCTCTGTTATGAGGGTAGAATATATCAAAGTCCACAAGTTTTCTTCAACTTTTGTGTTTGTAATCAAGCACCCATATTCCTGACAAAGGTTACAGTGCTAGTGCATTTGATTACCTCGTGTAAGGATGTCCTATGCTTATCCTGCTGAAGCAGATGAAAGTTTGTTTTTATCACTTATGACGGGTGCCAGAGTGATGTAATTATAGTCAGTCCATACTGGAGCTAAGTCCTGAAAGTTTTGCATCAACCAGGTCCCATTGTAACCTCTGTCACTACACTGTGTCCTTTGCCACTGAGAACTTTACCTGTGACCTTGGCTGATGGGTGCATTCCTCAGCTAAAAATACGCTGGACACAGAAGTACTGCTGGAGTGGGAGATGCAGAGCAGCACTTTTAACTTTACTTGCATTCTTCCTACAAATACTCCAAACAGAACCCCTAACAGTCAATAGAAATGAAACCAATGTGAACTCCACCCAAACCCTGATGAACCAGAACCAAAAATGTAGGTGAACCTAGGCTCTAAGGTGAGTGGCGTTGGTGGCGGTTGGACGAGCTGTTATATTTAGGTAACATTTTTTGCTGTGTCTTAGAATTTTACTTTGGTTTTGAGCTGCCTTACTTTGCTGGATTAATGAGAAGTTGGAAGTGGAGCGAAGGTTGCAGCGGCCACGCAGTACAGCAGCTGAGTACTGATGGAAGGACAACCGAGGTTGCAAGAACAGGAAAACAAAAACTAAACCTGCAAAAAGCAGGCACATTTGTGAGCTTTTGGTGCTGTTTTCTGGGAATTGTTCGAGGATCTGTGATGGGACAGGGGAGCAACCATAACAGCGGCTTGTACTTGAAGATTTACTGGCGATTTGAAATTAAGTACATTAGTGTTATTTTTGTTGCCAGTATTGTTCTGTTAATGAATTTAAAATAAAAATGCAGCATAAAATGTTCTTATTTTCAAAGTTTCAGGCTGCCTGTTGAAATTAGGTTGTGGAGGTGCGGTCTCACTCCATAAGCAAGAAAAAAAACATGGCGGGTAACTGTTTTGAATATTCCAGTGTCCATTGAAAACAGTGAGGAGGTCTGTTGGAGCCTGGCACGTTTAATACCTGGGCTCTGTTGTCTGTTAGAAAATGGGCTTTGCAAATAAACAAATCTGATTGGCTGGCATGGGGTACATTAACTTATAGTGAGATCCCTGCAAGTAAAACGTACTAGCCATGCCAGCCCTGCCAGCCTCACACATTGTATCCTTGGGCCCAGCCTGCTTTTTCATTGGGTAAAGAACTGGGCAAAAAATTTCAAACTGCTGCCATTTTTTCTTTGCCGCTTAGCGAGATGAGTGAGCCTCCACACACACAAAACAATGATGTACAAACAAGTGTCAGATACAGTCCCAATATTATGTAGTTCATGCGCTCGCACATAGCAAACAACAGCAAGGGAGAACACTTTCTTTTTAGTTTTCTGGCAGATGACATAAATATAATTTATGTAGCACACTTACTTTTCTACTCACAGTGGAAACGTTCGACTGCCACCACTACTGATCGTATCACGATCAGCGCAGCTCCTGATGACCTGCTCACTCTTTGCAATATCCCGCTCACACAAAGCATCCAGTATATAAACTAATTAACAAACAAATCCAAACATCAGTTTAAAATAAAGAAATTTAGCGGTATGCTGCTCCTTCCCATTCGCCATACTGTACTTCCGGGTATCACGTCTTTTGAGCACCCATGATGTACACGCTGCATCTCCCCTTGCACAGTATTTTCTACAAAAATAAATAAAAGGCACCAAACACAAACATACATAAATAAATTAAAAAAAAACAGAAAAACAGAGTGGTGTCTATGGGGGGTACTGACCATGACAACCATCAAATACACAGTAGTAGCTCAAATAGGACAAAACAATTATAATGAAGGTGGCTGAATTATTTTTCCTCTTACAACACAAATAAAATACTAAAAACATTTAATTTTTTTACATATCAATAATTTTCTAACACATTAAAATAAACTTGCCCACTTTCTAAGCATAATAATAATACCCTCCAGGGTGGGCAGTATTGGGCAATACCAGGCCTTCCAGGGGCTATAAGGCCCTCTGCCTGTGGTATCAGGCCTCATTACACCCCTGGGTGGTCTGGTATTGCCCAATACTGCCCACCCTGTTGGGTTTTATTACTTGCATTGACACCTGCCTTGCCAGGGCTATCAGCCAATCAGAGCCCACAAACTTTTTAGCCCATTTTCTAACTAGTCTTAGTGTCATGGATGTAGTTTTCAGTCATTGTGTCTGTTAAATGTCAATAGGTGTGGAAGTGTGCCAGTCTGATGAATGAAAATCTCAAACTTTAAAGTGTTATATCTCGGCCATGGTTTGGTCTTTTGCACTGAATTCTGGAGGGTGTTCTCATCATATCCTGTGGACTTAAATTATGGTGTATGTGTTGAAGAAATCTTCTTTTGCACAGATATTGCATGACCCAATTTATGTGTTGAGGAAAGTGTTTTGCATTGTGCTAGTGGATTGAAATTCATAGGGTACATAAAATTAGTGTCATGGATGTAGTTTTCAGTCATTGTATCTGTTAAATGTGAACAGGTGTGGAACTGTGCCATCATATTATGGAAAATCTCAAACTTTAACATGTTATATCTCGGACACAGTTTGGTGTTTTACATTGAAATTTGTAGGGTGTTGATGGTACACAAACATTTACAAGTTGGTGGGAGCACGGGACCCAAAGGGCCCATGCTCCCATCAACATGCACACGTTCTTAGTTTTTTATTCTTTCTCAAAAAATAAGGAAATTCTATGCAAAAAACTTCATCAATGCATCATTAGGGTTAAACACAAAAAGTCAGGAAATGAAATATCTTTAGGGTTGCCCCACCCCCCGGACCCACCTGTCATTCCAAGATTGACAGCTGACAGGGTATGTCATTGGAGTTGTGAGGCCTAAATGCCATGCCATTCTTATTTACTGTAGCTTGTGAATGTAATTTCAGATGGAATGGGGTGACATTTAGGCCTCACAACCCCAATGACACACCCTGTCAGCTGTCAATCTTGGGATGACAGGTGGGTCCAGGGGGGGAGGGGCAACCATAAAGGTTTTTCATTTCCTGACTTTTTGTGTTTAAACAGTAAATGATGCACTAAAAAAGTTTTTGCATATTATATATATATATATATATATATATATATATATATATAGTATTAGGAGTGCAGTTGCTCCCCTATGGTTAGGGTTGAGTAGACACTTTAATGTCAAGCCTCAATTTTTGCACTTTAATAACTTTGTAACTGTTAAATGGATTTGCACCAAATTTAGAATACACAGTCTGGTGTGGTAGATCACTTGATTTACCAAGTTGCGTTTTGGTCAGATATAAGGTTTCTGCACAGCGAAATGCCAGAAAATGTACTTTTCACCAGTTTTGATGTGTTTATTGCCAATGGCTGAGTGACCACACCATGTGGTCTTTTGGTCTGAAAGTTGGAACGGAGAAAGAGTTTGCATCAAGGAGCAATCTGGTGCTGGTTTAGTAAAAGAATAATAATGTGTTCAAAAGTTATTTAATTATTTAATTTTTGGGTTCTGAGCTTGCTCAGTTCACTCCAAAATTTTAATGTATTTTTTGCCCACCAAAAATGTTCTCACAGTCAAATATTTTGTTAGTTTGTGGACTAGGATTGTAAAAAATCCTAGTTCACCAGAAAAATTCCTTGTCTGCAAACCACCATCTTGTTTTTGTTTTTTCAGCCTAACAAAATGTTGTACCTTTGTCGACAGATGACTTTTGGGCCAAATGAGGTATGGGTTTTGTTCAGGGTGATGCCCTCTTCAAAGCCATGCCTTTGGTTTGGTTTGTTTTTGTCAAAAAATAGCTTTTTAAAAATGTAAAATTCTTTGTCCATGCCTCGCTAATGATCCTAGTCAGCGAGCTGACAAAATCGTAGTCCACGAGACGATCCAGGTCCGCGAGCCTTGTCCATCATTGGGAGACCAGATAGCTGGAATTTTGTGACCAGATGGCCCTGATGGCATGACCAGATGTCCCCTTGCAACCAGGAATTGATCTGATGGACTAGGAATTTGCTAGCTGATGGACTAAGAAATTCTAGTCCATCAGAAAAATTCCTTGTCTGCGAGCTGCCATCTTGTTTTCAGTTTTTCCTGGAAAAAAATGTTGTAGCTTTCTCCAGGGGTGACTTTTGGGCCAAATGAGGCATAGATTTTGCTGAGGGTGACACCCTCTACAAAGTCATGTTTTTTGTTTGGTTTGATTTTGTCAAAAAATTGTTTTTTTTTTATTTAAAAATTCTCTGACTGTGACTCACTAACGATTCTAGTCCGCAAGATGATCCTGGTCTATGAGCCTTGTCCTTCATTAGAAACCAGATAGCTGGAATTTCATGACCAAATGACCCTGATAGTGTGATCAGATGTCCCCTTGTGGACTAGAATTTTGCTAGCTCATGGACTAGGATTGATCTGACAACCCAGGATTTTGTTATCTCACGAATAAAGAGTTTTTAAAGGTGTAAAAACTTTACAATTGCATAGCTTACTAATGTTTTTTTTTTTTTACTTGAAATTTACAGAGTGTTGAGGGGATCCCCTACAGGTGTAAACTATGCTGTTTAGCTGTTGGGGAATTAAGTGATATCATAGATATGCCAGTATGAAATTGATATTTTTCCCATAGGCTAACATTGTGCTGACCATTGCGCTTTTCAGTGTCCATATCTCGGAAACAAAGTGAGATATATACTTTTTGGTACTGGTAGCTTAGATCACCTTTAGGTGATCTAAGCTATTAGATGAAGAATGGAAACCATAGACTACACCTGGAGTGGAATTTTTTCTGTAGGTTGCACGGTTAATGAAATATTGTCAAATTAGTGTCACAAGGGTTCAAAGAGTGCCTGTCCAGTGGTTTCCAGTGCCCGTATCTCATAAACAGTGTGAGATACAGGTTCAATCTTTAGTTGCTGTGTGCAGTACTCACTTTCATTGTTACAATGACACTCAAATTTGTTTTCTACCTTCTACGGTTCCTGAGATATCGGCACATTAGTGTTACAATGATTCCTTGCCATATAGGACTGCTGTATGGCTCTGTAGCTATGCATAAATGGGAGTGTGGGCTCAGAGGGACCACTCGCCCACAGATGCATATTGTTATGCAGAAATGGGCAACTTGATGGGAGCGTGGGGCCCAACCTGCACTCCCACAATACATGTTATTTTACACTTTTTCAAAAAGTAAGGACATTCATGGCAAAAAAACAGAATTTAATGCATCAGTTAGGGTTAAAGCAACAAAAGTGAGAAACTGAAACATTAGGGTTGAGCCCCTAACCCCCAACACACCCTGTACCCCCATCCTCCACAGACTGACAGACATGGGGTGTACCATGGAGTCATGAGGTCTAACTCTCACCCCATTCTCCTTTACTGTACCATGTCAACCTGCTCACACATGGAATGAGGTGAGAGTTGGGCCACATGAACCCATGGCACACCCCGGCATCTGTCAGTCTGTGGAGGATGGGGTTGAGGGGTGTGTTGGGGCTAGGGACTCAATCCTAATGTTTCATTTCTCACTTTTGTTGCTTTAACTCTACCTGATGCATTAAATGCACTTTTGCCATGAATATATATATATATATATATATATATATATGTATTCTATGCAAAAACTTTGTTAATGCATCAGTTAGGGTTGTTCTACAGCAACAAAGAGAGGAAATTGATATTAGGGTTGCTACCCTTGTACCCCACCCCACCAACAGGCATTGGGATGTGCATTGGGGTCATCAGCCCTAACTCTCACCCCTTTCCATGTGTAAAAAAGTTGAGGTGGTGCAGTGTAGGAGAATGGGGTGAGTGTTAGGGCTGATGACCCCAACACACACCCTAATGCCTGTTGGTGGGAGCGGGGTTGGGGTGGTGTGCAAGGGATGGCAACCCTAATATCGAATTTCCTCACTTTTTTCACTGTAGAACACCCTAAATGATGTATTAATGAAGTTTTTTGCATAGAATTTCCTTACTTTTTAAGAAAGACTAGAAAAGTAGAAAGTTGCACAAGTTGGTGGGCACGCGGGGCCCAACCACCAGCTTGTAAGTGTTGAGCCACCTTATACACCTAATGACTAAAAAGGACATCGACAACATCACAGCCAGCCACCAAACAAATGTTAATCTAGCAGAACAATAGAAAACACTTTCCGCAGAATGTAAACTGTGCCACACAATATCTCCACAAAAAATATATTGTTTGACACATAAGCATGGCAATTCACATTTACAGGACATGCTGTCAACACTCTCCTAGTTTCAAGTGAAAAGACCAAACCATTTCCAAGATATTCAATGTTAAAAAGCAGGTATTCACTATGATTGTGTTTTTTTTTTTCAGGTATCCAGCTATCCAGCCTAATAAAGATATTTGCCATACCTTGAGTATTGTGTTTATTTCTTTAGTGTAGATATTGTTTCATCTAGTAACATGTTTTGTTAGTTTCACACACACACACACAGAAATTACCTGTTTTGAATAAACACCACCAGTCTGGGACACAGAATCAGCAGTAAAAGTGACGTTAATTAATTATAGAACACTGCTGATTCTGCTGTTCATCTCTATACACATGTGTATGATTACTCTGGCACCACCTATGTGCTCATCCGTGTGTGTGTGTGTGTGTGTGTGTGTGTGTGTGTGTCTGAATGACAACTGAGGTGAATGTCAATTTTGGGTGGTCCTCACAAGCAGAGTAGTCTAACAGATGAAAAACAGTGTAGAATAAACTACAAATCAGTATGGGAACATTTTTAAGTATATATTTCCTTAGCACCTGCTGTTCTTAATAAACAGGTCCTCATTCACTTGATTATTTCAAAGCATCCTAAGTTGAAAAAGAAAAGGTTACTGCACGTGCCATTTTAAAATGTTGAAGTACACACTCTGTAGTGATTGTATTTTCCTGACATCTCTGGAGTTATTTAAATTCCACACATTGTCCAACTTTTTTAAGGCAAATTTTTTATTTTGTCTTGGCATTTCTGGGATGGGGAAGGATGCAGTGATGGAGAGAGAAAGAGAGCGAGTGAGAGAAATGGAGAGTCAGAATAAGTCTAATGGATTGCATCAACCAGTGAGGAGATGATGTATTTCACATCTCCTGTGTGTGTTTATACTGTTTGCCTTATAGAAACACAGAAACATAGACTTTGACGGCAGATAAGGACCTCTTGGCCCATCTAGTCTGCTCATTTCCCTACCTACAAGATAGGCCACAGATCCTAGTTAACCAACAGCCTATTTCTTCCCACCCCCCACAAAAATTGCCTTAAGTCTGTCCCATGCATTCTTGAATTCTCCCACAGTTTTAGACCCCAAAACCTCCTCAGGAAGGCTGTTCCATGCATCCACTACCCTCTCTGTGAAATAATACTTCCTCTTACTGCCCTGAACCCGCCTCTATCTTTAAATTGTGTCCCTTTGTTCTTGCATGTCTCTTTTTCTGAAAGATGCTACCTTCTTGGACTTTGTTGATTCCACTGAGGTACTTAAAAGTTTCTATCATGTCCCCCCTCTCCCTTCTTTCCTCAAGGATATACATATTAAGCTCTTTTAGTCTCTCCTCATACGGCTTCTCTTGCAGACCCTGCACCATTTTAGTTGCCTTCCTCTGGACTGCCTCTATCCTGTCTATGTCCTTGTGGAGATGTGGTCTCCAGAACTGGATGCAGTACTCCAGATGGGGTCTCACCAACTGTCTGTACAGAGGGATGACAACTTGCCATTGGTTTCACTAGTTCCCCCGTTAATTCTTTTAGAATTCTGGGGTGAATTCCATCAGGCCCCATTGCTTTGTCCACCTTCAGTTTTAGGAGCTCTTGTAGAACCCTTTCTTCTATGAAAGGACTGGGATCGACCCCCCTTTCAAGAGTGCTTCTGTTAATTGGATTAGGCACTTCCCCCTCCTCTTTTGTGAATACTGAGCAGAAATATTAATTCAGTATCCCTGCTTTTTTACTGTCCCCTACTGCCCACCCACCGTTCATTCTATTCGGCCTCACTATTCCTACCTTTATCTTTCTACGCTCGCTGATGTACCTATAACATGTTTTATCCCCCTTCTTAACCAAGTTGGCTATCTTTTCCTCAGTTTGGGCCTTTGCTATTCTGACTTTCCTCCCTGCTTCTTTCTGCCTTAACTGGTACAGCTCTCTGTCCTGCTCTTCTGTGTTTCCTTATACTTCCCGAATGCTATCTTTTTCTCCCTGACTTTCCCAGCCACCTCTTTTGAGAATCATAGTGGCTTTTTCTTTCATTTTGATTTGTTTATTTGCATCACACAAAGGCTTGTTGCCTCTGTGATGGAAATTTTGATGATTCCCCATTGTTGCTCCACACCTCCTTCTAGCCTGTTTGCTAGTGCTTTTTTGAGACACTCTCCCATCTTCCCAAAGTCAGCCCTCCTGAAGTCCAGTACCCTCACTTTTGTATGGCTTGACTCTGTAGCTGAGTTTAACGTGAACCACAATGTTTGATGGTCACTTGTTCCCAGATGGCAACCCACTTCTAGATCTGAGATCCTCTCACTGCCCCCGTTTGAGAGTATGAGGTCTAAGATTGCTCCCTCACGAGTGGGTTCCAAAACTAGCTGTCTGAGGCCTGCCACCTGTAGGGCATCAAGAATGGCCCTACTCTTGAATGTGGCTGCAGCAAATGTGCTCCAGTTAACATCTGGCATATTCAGGTCTCCCATCAACAGTATCTCCCTTTTCTGCCATTCTAAGAATGCCTTCTATCATATCCTTGTCCATTCCCTCCCCTGATATGGGGGTCTGTACACAACCCTGTGCGGATTGTGGTGCCTTTCCAGTCTCCAAGGTGACCCACTGTGCCTCCCCTCCTCTGTTTACTCTTTTGTTCAGTTGCTTTTATCCCTTCCCTTACATAGAGAGCTACCTCTCCTCTTCTCCCCTGCCTGTCTCTCCTGTAGGTTATGTACCCGGTATGTTAACATCCCAGTCATGGTTCTCTGTGTACCATGTTTCTGTGACTGCTATGATATCCAGGCATCCCTCTTCCATCAAGGCCACCAGCTCAGTGAGCTTGTTGCCCAGACTACAGGCATTGGTACTCATTACCCTCTATTTCCTGATGGCCTTACTCCTTTTTGCCCCATCCCTGTCTTTCTTGCCTTTGTCACTTTCTCCATTTACCCCTGCCCTTCTCCCTATCAACACCTCTATGTTGATGTTTACTGCACTTACTACTGTGATTTTTTGGTGGGGGCTAGGATTTCCCTGCTCCTTTCCAGTGCCTCCCCCTTGGCTAGTTTAAATACTTGCCAATGGAGCATTTAAACCTATCACCTAGGATCCTGGTTCCCCTCCTGGACAGATGCAGCCCATCATGCCAGTATAGGCTTGTATCACTCCAGGTGGACCCCCAGTCCCCAATGAAGCCAAATTCCTGAGCTCCACACCAGTTTTTCAACCACTGATTGAATCCCATGGTGCGGAACACCCTAGCCTCTCCTACGTCGTAGATGGACCCAATACTTGCGATGCTTTCCATTAAGACACCCGAGTTAACTGTTTTTTTATGTCTTCTGCTCACATTCTCTCTCACTGTCTCTCAAACCACGTCACAAACCTCTGTTTTACCCTGTCAGCCCCTCATTAGTATTTATCAAGCCCCACACACACACAGATGGAGCAAGTGCATATTCTGCAGACAGTCAGTGAATCCTTCTGTGCATCACTCTCCTCTCAAGAGTTAGTCACTAGCTCAGTGTCTGCCAGATATGTGTGCCAAATGCCTGTTTCATAGTAGAAATCAGACAAACAGATCACAGCATTAATCTCAATGTGTTCAGTAATAAAATCACACCTTATAGTGATAGTGATAGTGATAGTGATAGTGATAGTGATAGTGATAGTGAACGTCATTGTTACTTGCTTTCTGGATCTGAAGTTTGTCTGCACTATTATCCTTGCAAGCAAAAGTCAACTAGATTCATCCTTCAGAATACGTCAACACTAAATCATGCAGCACTGTTCTGTGGTTTATCAATGGGACTGAAGTAAATAATACCACCTTTAAAAAAAAAATGCTTCCCAATCCGAAAAAAAAATCATCCTCCTACAAGGACCCAACCCACAACCTTTATTACCAGTGGCAAGCATCTAACTCACTGAACCACTAACACTGTTTGAAAAAGTTGAATATTTTTCACCTGTTATATAGCAAGCCTTAGAATGAATAATAGTAAAAAAAAATTGTTTGACTATAAATATCTTACTCAAAATGCACCTGCTTCTCAGACCCCACTTGATAGACAGGGCTACCACCAAGGTAACACCCAGCAGGGCTACCTAGAGAACCCTGCCTCCATTCCAGCCTAGCCAATGGCTTAAGTAAGCTATCAGTCCTCTTTAAATGCACTTGGTACTGCCACTCCCAAACCCCCCCCCACACACACCATACCTGACAAAGCTCTCTGGAGCTGCTCCCCCCTCACAGCCGCACCCCGTTTCACTATCCCTCCACCTCTCACTCTCTGTAGTTGGTTTAAAACCCAATCTCCCTTGTTTCTCTGTCACCCAGCCACTCACCATCTGGGATAGCATTAAACCCTATGCAGTTAATCTGCCATAGTCTATCATAGAAACATAGAAACATAGAATTTGATAGCAGATAAGGACCGCTTGGCCCACCCAGTCTGCCCATTTCCCTACCTAATGGATATCTGCAGATCCTAATTAACCAGCAGCGTACGTCTTTCTGCCCCCAACCCCTAGAATTGCCTTATGACTGTCCCATGCTTGCTTGAATTCAAACATTGTTTTTGACTCCACAACCTCCTCTGGAAGGCTGTTCCATGCATCCACAACCATCTCTGTGAAAAAATACTTCCTTACATTACCTCTGAGCCGCCCCCCCATCTTCAAATTGTGCCCCATTGTTCTTGCATGCCTCTTTTTTTGAAAGATACTACCCTCTTGGACTTTCTCGATTCCTTTGAGGTACTTAAAAGTTTCTATCATGTCCTCCCTCTCCCTCTTTTCCTCGAGGCTATACATATTAAGCTCCTTTAGTCTCTCTTCATATGTCTTCCGGTGCTGACCCTGCACAATTTTAGTTGCCCTCCTCTGGACAGCTTCCATCCTGTCTATGTCCTTGTGGAGACTAGGTCTCCAGAACTGCACACAGTACTCCAGATGGGGTCTCACCAGCTGTCTGTACAGAGGGATAACAACTTCCTGTTTTCTACTGGTGATGCCTCTCCCTATGCATCCCAGTATCCCCCCAGCCCTCCTTACTTCCCTCTCACATTGCTTGCCCACCTTTAAGTCATCTGATATGACTACCCCCAGGTCCCTTTCCATTTTTGTTGTTGTTAGTATCTTACCCCCATTGTGTACTCTTCCCCTGGGTTTTTGTTTCCCAGGTGCATTACCTTGCACTTCTTAGCATTGAATCTAAGCTGCCATACATTTGACCATTCCTCTAACCATGCCAAGTCCCTTCTCATCCTTTCCACCCCACCTTGTGCATCAGCTCTGCTGCAGATCTTTGTGTCATCCGCAAAGAGCCATACTTTTCATTCTAGTACCCCTGCAATGTCGCTTATAAAGACATTGAAGAGGACCGGTCCTAATACTGAACCCTGTGGTTCCCCACTAGTAACCCCTCCTTTCTTCAGAGTGGACTCCATTTACTATTACCCTCTGTGTCCTATTCTCCAGCCAATTCTTTACCCAGGCTATCATCTTGGGACCGACTCCCAGTCTGGCTAACTTGTATATTAATCTTTTGTGTGGGACTGTGTCAAATGCTTTGCTAAACTCTAGGTAGGCCATGTCCATAGCCCCTCCCTGATCTACTACTTTGGTCATCCACTCAAAGAAGTCCATTAGATTCATCTAGCATGACCTTCCCGCTGTGAATCCATGCTGCCTTGGGTCCTCTGCCCCTCTGGCCTCTAGGATCTCGACAATTCTTTCTTTCAGAAGTGATTCCATCATTTTCCCTATCACTGAGGTTAAACTAACAGTTATGTAGTTTCCTGCTTCTGCCCTGCTCCCACTTTTGTGAAGGGGAATCACATCTGCCCTCCTCCAGTCCTCGGGTACCACCCCATCCTCCCATGATTTGTTAAAGAGTGTAGTCAGTGGTGTCACTAGTTCTACCCTTAGTTCTTTTAGAATTCTGAGATCAATCCCATCAGGCCCCATTGCTTTGTCCACCTTCAGTTTTAAGAGTTCTTTCAGAACCCTTTCTTCTGTAAATGTTCTGGTATCAAGTTCTGTATCCAGAGTGTTTCTATTGTTTGTTTTAGTTACGCCCTCTTCATTTGTAAATACTGAGAAAAATATTTGTTTAGTATCTCTGCCTTTTCACCGTCACCCCTGCACACCCCTCCTCCCTTTTACTAAACCTCACTATCCCTCCCTTGGTCTTCCTTTGCTCCCTGATGTACCTAAACAAGATTTTATCCCCCTTCTTAACTGAGTTGGCTATCTTTTCCTCGGTTCGGACCTTTGTTGTTCTGACTGCTTTCCCAGATTTCTTTTGCTTTAACTGATACAATTCTCTGTCCTTCTCCTTCTGTGATTCCTTGTACTTTCTGAATGCTTTCTTTTCTCTTGAACCTTCACTGCCACCTCCTTTGAGAACCATAGTGGTTTCTTACATCATTTTGTTTTGTTTATTTGCTTCACACAACGGCTTGTTACCTCTGCGATTGCAGTTTTTATTATTCCCCATTGTTCTTCTACCCCTCCTTCCTGCCCATTTGCTAGTGCATTCCTTAGGTCTTCACCCACTTTGGAAAAGTCAGCCCTCCTGAAGTCCAGTACTTTTGACTTTTTATGGTTTGACTCTATTGCTGTGTTTATTGTGAACCATACTGTTTGACGGTCGCTAGTTGTCTAAGGCATGCCCCATAGGTCATCTAGAATAACCCCACTCTCAGAAGTGGTTACTGCAACTGCACTCCAGTTAACATCTGGCATATTCAGATCACCCATCAGCAATATGTCTCCTTTTTCTGCCATTCTACTATGCTATTATACTACTATGCCATTCTGCCATACAAGTATACTTTCTATCATTTCATTGTCCATTCCCTCCCCCTGAGAGGGGGGTCTGTATACAGCCCCTGTGCAGATTGTGGTGTCATTGCCTGTCTCCAAATTTACCCACAGTGCTTCTTCTTCTCCTCTCTGTTTACCTTTTTGTTCTATTGCTTTGATTCCTTCCCTTATGTAGAGAGCTACTCCTCCTCCTCTTTTACCCTCCCTGTCCCTCCTGTAGATAGTGTGTCCTGGTATGTTTACATCCCACTTATGGTTCTATGTGTACTATGTTTCTGTGACCGCCATGATATCCAGATGTTCCTCCTTCATCAAGGCCACTAATTCAGGAAGCTTGTTATCCAGACTACGGGCATTGGTATTCATTGCTCTCCATTTTTTGATGGCTTTGCCTTCTGTAGCAGCATCCCCTACTGACCTTTCTACCTTGGTCTTTTTCTCATTTAGTACCCTGTTTTGTAAGGAGAGGCTGGGATTTTCCTGCCTCTTATCAGTGCCTCCCTTTTGACTAATTTAAAAGCTTGCCAATGAAGCATTTAAACTGATTGCCCAAAAGACTTGTTCCCTTCCTGGATAGATGCAAACCACCCTGCCAGTATAGGCTGGTGTCCCTCCAGGTGGAACCCCAGTCCCCAATGAAGCCAACCCCCTGTGCTCCACATCATTTTTTCAACCATTCGTTAAACTGCATGGTGCAAAGTACCCTCGCCTCACCCATTCCACTGATAGGCAGCACCTCTGAGAAGGCTACTGTGTGTGCTACTTGTCTTAGGCCCCTCCCCACCTCTACAAAGTCCTTCTGCACTGCTGTAATCTCATAATGAGCCAAGTCATTTGTCTCTAGGTGGACAGTGATGTCCAGCTCAGACTTCCGTGCAACTGTTCTTGTGATCCTAAGGATGTGCTTTCTGTCCCTCTAAGCCATGGCACCAGGCAGGCACCTTACTTCAGTTTTCCCTGCTCCCCCAAGTTCTATCCCCCTAATAATTGAGTCCCCAACCAGAAGCTGTTTCCTTTCCCTGTAGTGTCCTCTGTCTCCTTCCTGAGGGCCTCCCTTGTGACAGTTGTCTGCAACCTCCTTAGTCTCCTCTACGGGTACATCTATAGGGGAACTGTGCTCCCCCAGAATGGTGTCTGGATTGTGGAGTGGTAGAACTGACTGGGTGTGCCTCTGTTCCACCACCCTTACCCTCCCTGAGCCCACTGTGGTCCAACTGCTGTGCTTTCTTCACAACCTCTGAGGTAGTGGTGGTAACTCTGGTGCTCCCTGGATGGGGGATGTTCCCTTACTACTGTCAAGTGCAGCCTGAAGACAGGCAACTTCCTGCCTCAAGGAAGAGAGTTGTCTGCAAACAGGGCAGCATCTCAGCCTCCAGAAAGACTCCTGGAAGACTGCTGCCCCACAACCATCACATTGCACCATTCCCCACATGTCTGTCTACCTTGTTTACTTTGTGTGTGTGTGTGTGCATGTGTGTGTGTGTGTGTGATTGGTTTTTTATACAGAAATATATATATTATATAATGTGTATACTTATATTGTCAGTGCAGTGTGCTAGAGAGGATATGGCAGTGATATGCATCTTGTTCTCTTGAGGAAATGATGTCAGAACCCCAGGTATAAAGGAACTATTTCCAGGGGTGGGTGGGTGAGGGTGGGAAGGGTTGGAGCCTAGACTGTGCCCTCATGAAACAATCAACTAAATGCTTTGACCTATCGCTGTGAAGAGTGTCTTCATGTCAGCAAGATGCCCTACATGACAATTTGACAGAGAAAATACCCTGCTAATCAAACAGAGAAAAATCCAAGCATCCAAGTCAGACACAGGTAGACCTCCCCAGCCCCAAAACAGCCTGGTGACTTGTGCTCTGAAAGCAGTCAGCCCCAAAACAAGTCAGCTGTGCACAAGGACAGATACAGTATTCAGTCCCTGTGTGTTTAAACTGTTTCTGCACTGAAAATCTTAACAACTGTAACAAAAGTAAAGCAAGGTCCACCTCCCTCTGTTGATTGAAAGAATACCTTTTCTGATAATTCTAAGTTCCTTTTTTCACCTTTAAGTTAGAAGTATCCTCCACCTGAAGAATATTACCTTTCCTAAGGAATCTGCTTCAAACCAAAGACAATTGTAAATTGTAAGGTTCACCTTCCTCTGTTGTGAGCACAACTTGCTTTCTTGCAAATCCTAAGTCCAGTGTTGCAGCTTCCAGCCAGAGGTAGCTTCACCTGAAGAATATTAGGTTATCAATGGATTTGGAGGTTTCCAGGGGTGTGCTACCTAGGACAACTGATTAGAAATAGCTTAGAATTCAATTACAACTGCTCAGTTTTTTTCCTCCTATTTGTCTAATTGTCATGTATTCGCTCTTTAATGCCTAATGATTAGGCCTCTGTAACCACTGAATATGTGTATTGTCTTATTGTCCACCATGATGTGGAACCTTAGTAAAAGAGCTCACGCTCAAAGGTCTTTCTGAAATACTAATTAAACAATTAAATTAAACAATTAAAAAACAGATAAAAAAGGAGCAAGGTCTATAATAAATTCCACAGTAGTTGGCCAAAATTAGTTAAAAAAAGGGCAAATGTCACAAAGTAAAGTTGATCTCCAACCATCAAAATGAAATGAGTGCTATGAGATATTCACGCTACTTTAGACTGGTGTTATGCAAAATTAGTACATTAATACTTTTGCATAACACCAGGCTATATGTATTTTAAGCAGTTATCAAGAAAAATTTAAAAGTTCCAAATTTTAAAGGCACATCTGGTTGGACAAGCCAGTTTGTTCAACTATGAGTATAATCACCTTGTCCGAGGAAAAAAAATAAAATGAGTGAGAATTATTACTCGGATATATAGTTCTGTGAGGCATAAATAAGACCAAAATAGAGAAATATCTCCAAGCCTAAAAATTGTAGAAGCCACTGCTACTAATAATAATAAATCAAATCATCTTTATTTTTATACCACCTTTCAAAACCAAGGATCTGTACATAAAAACCATAAACATAAAAATAAAATTCTAAAACAGACATTAGAACAAATCATCCATAGATATAAAGCTAAACTAAATACATATGCCTTCAACTCTATTTTAAATCTATCAATAGTTGGGCATTCTCTCAGCAAATGAGGTAAAGAATTCCACAGGGTTGGTGCTAAAATACCAAAGGCACGAGATCCTGATGTCTTTAATTGAACCCTGGGAATCTCCAGCAATCCCTCATTAGTGGAACAGAGAGGGCGGAGGGGACAGTAGGGTACCAGGAGATCTTTCAGGTAACTGGCTCCCTGATCATGAAGGGCTTTAAAGGTTAGTAAACCAACCTTAAAGGTGATCCACCACCAAACAGGCAGCCAGTGCAGTTTGCAGAGCACAGGTGTAATATGACTAGTTCTAAAAGTCCCAGTCAAAAGCCTGGCCACTGTGTTCTGCATCAGTTGCAGGTGGTTTATTTCAACCCCAGGTAGCCCTAGGTAGAGGGAATTGCAGTAATCAAGATGGGTAGTGGCAAAGGCATGGACCAATGTTGGAAGATCACCTGGAGGAACCAGGTGTTTCACCCAGGTGATATTCCTCAGATGGTAAAAAGAGGATTTGACGACAGTTGACACCGGAGATTTTAGGGTCAAACCATCATCAAAAATAATGCCAAGGTTATGCACCTGATCGGAGGTAGTGAGCGACATACCACCAAGTAATAAGCCTGATGGTTGTCCAGACCCCAAACCCACCCCCAGATGACCTGGGTCCACTACCAGCACCTCAGTCTTATCCAGGTTCAGTCTCAGCCAGCTGGAGCTCATCTAAAGTCTGATCTCAGCAATGCAATTATTTGGAATGGAGAGTGCATCATCTTGTCTGGGCAGAAAGGACAAATACAGCTGAGTATCATTTGCATAGCAGTGAAAACCCAGACTGTATCAACTGATGATATCTCCCAATGGTAGCATATACACTGCAAACAATATGAGGTCTAGACTGGAACCCTGCGGTACCCCACAAGGCAGGGAGTGAGCACCAGAGGAATAAATTCCAGTGGCAACTCTCTGAAACCTGTCCGTGAGGTAAGAATGGAACCATTTGAGGACTGTACCAGACAGTCCACAAATGAACCGCAGGTGCTCCTACAGCACACCATGGTCTACAGTGTCAAATGCAGCAGAGAGATTGAGAAGGACCAGAAAGGTATGTGCCTTTCAATCTGTAACCATTAGGAGATCATTCAATATCTGGACAAGGGCAGTCTCCTTGAAGGAGCTTGAGTTATTACAAGTAAACAATGTTAAAAGATAATAATCAGCATGCCAAACATTCTGCTGTGTTACACTGAAATATTTTCAAAGGCAGAGGAGAACTTCAGATAATTAAATAACAACTGGATTTGGTTGAGCTAGCCCAATAATCAGTGTATATAGATTACCTTGTAAATATTACTGAGACAGCATTTTCCTAGCTTAAAAATGATAGGTAACAGCTTGTGAGGTGCAATTATTAGTCAGATTGTGGCTCTGGAGCATGAAATTCTAACAAAATATATTTTGATATGTGTACTAAACCTTTTTTTTCTGAAGATCTGCTACAAGCCCCCAACCCCACCCCTCCCCCATGCCTGGATAATAAAATGTCAATGTTAAGATAATACACATATCAAAATACATTTCATTACATTCCGTTGCTCCAAAATGAAATCTGACTCAATTTCACCTTACACTGCTAAGTTAACTATAATTTCATTAGGTAAACATTATCTAAAACTATCATTCTTGACTCTTCAAACATAAATAGCAGGCTTTTACACACATTGGCATATGGCAATTACATTGTCATTTTTGCCCTTTCTGGATTAGGATTACAACATAAAATAGATATATTTCAACAGAAATGTACACAAATGAAATTAAAAATAAACCTAGAAAAAAATGAAGGTAATGATATTTGGAAAAATGGGATTTTGATCAAAACAACCTACATTTTACTTGAAATATAATAAAATAGGTATAGTTAAAGAATATCTATATCTGGAAATAAAGTTTACATCTTCCACTAGTTGAGTACTTCACCAAAAGGAACAAAATATAAAGGCAAAATCTGCTGCTGAAGCATTATTAAATTGTAATTATAATTATGGGAGAAATACAATTATTCATGTCCTAAAGGCAGTAGAGGCTAAAATAAACCCCATATAAACATAAGAGGCAGACGTTTGGGGCTCCTATAATACAGATAATATGAAGAGAGTTGTGTTTTATTATTATAATGCTCTATTAGGGGTGCTAACTCAACTTCAAATGTTATGGTTAGAGCAGCATTAGGTAGAAGGTAGAATTCCCATAAATACAATGAAAGAGTTCAGTGTGGTAACATATTGGTTAAAATTAATAAATAACACTAATAATGATCTTCTTCATAGTTGTTTAGAAGAAAAAGCCCAATGGACTAAGGAAGAATATAAATAAAAATGATTAATGACCTTGGAAAATGTGCTTGCTAAAATAAAAATGACATATTTATGGACAGATTTTGAAAAGAAAATTAACATTTCAACACAGTTCAGGCTTATTATAAAAAGAAAACTGTTTAAAAAAGCCAAAGACTTTGACATGGAGATCATTAAAAAACAAAAATGTTCTGAATGGTTTGAAGAAAATAAAATTGACCGCTCATTGGAAGAATATCTGACTCTCCCCATTCCAGCAAAAGATAAAGAATAAATTACATGGGCCCATTTTGAACTTATTACTGCAATATATATATATATATATATATATATATATATATATATATATATATTATAATAACTCAGCATTAAATGAGGAAAATGTAGATAATTCTCAATGCAGATGTAATGAGGGACACAGGGAAACTCTTGCACATATAGTCAATATCTGTCTGTTATATGCAAAGGCAAGAAACCTGATTCTTCTTAACTTTTTTAAAATTTATGCCAATAGTAATTATGATACAGTATTTATTTCTCTACATCCCAAATTCTCAGAAATGGTCTCTTCTACTCTATCAGTTCCTAAATTGCACGTTGAATCAAAAACTTTAGGATATCTGATCAACATGAAATGCCAAAATCCTAACAAGGTTTTTCTGTATTAATGATGGTCGTTACCTGGAAATGTAATATAATCCTCTGTTTTTTAACCTATATGTATGTGTGTATAATTTTGTATTGTCTTGAGAGTTTATCATTTTTTTTAAACTATTTGTAATAACCTTCATACTAACAACACCAGGGTTGATCAATAAAACTTGAAACTTGAACAAACATGGGGCTCAAGCACAAACCCCAGTCTGTTTGGGCAAAGACCCATTAGCAACGGTGCAATCTTTTGCATATCAGGCCCTTGAAGTTTGTTGGGAACCGCACAAGTCAGAAAATAGCATATCACTGTACAGTAATGTGAAAAACTAGAATTCATCAAATGGCAAGACTACATTAGGACAATGACATCATCACTTGCTGATTCCACCAAAGCAACTGACACAGAAGTTGCCACAGGTGATATGTTCAGATAGCTTGGATTGAGGGAAATTTTAAGGGAAATGTTATTCTTATTGTGTACATGCAGTGGCATGTACCTGCATGCATGCATGGACACTGGTTCAAGGACTGAAATACCAAGCTTCTTCAAATATCATCGATTTAGCATAGAAACAATGAAGCATAGACTTTGATGGCAGATAAGATCTACTTGGCCCACCTAGTCTGCTCATTTCCCTACCTATTGAATAAGCTGCAGATCCTAGTTAACCAACAGCCTACTTCTTCCAACCCAAACCAAAATTGCCTTATGTCTGTCCCATGCATTCTTGAATTTCCCCACCGTTTTTGACCCCACAGTCTCCTCAGGAAGTCCGTTCAATGCATTCACAACTCTTTCTGTGAAAAAAAAAACTTCCTCACATTGCACCTGAGACGGCCCCCCTGTATCTTCAAATTGTGTCCTCTTATTCTTGCACATCTCTTTTTCTGAAAGATGCTACTCTCCTGGACTTTGTTGATTACCTTGAGGTACTTGAAAGTTTTTATCATGTCCTCCCTCTCCATCCTTTCCTCAAGAGTATACATATTAAGCTCATTTAGTCTTTCTTTGTATGGCTTCTGTTGCAGATCCTGCACCATATTAGTTGACCTGTTCTGGACTGCCTCCATCCTGTTTATGTCCTTGCAGAGTTGAGGTCTCCAGAACTGCATGCAGTGCTCCAGATGGAGTCTCACCAATTGTCTGTACAGAGGGATCATATCTTCCTGTTTTCTACTTGTGATGCCTCCCCCTATACATCCTAGCATCCCCCCAGCCATTCTTACTGCCTTCTCACATTGCTTCTTACCTTTAAGTCATGTGATATGACTAACCTCAGGTCCCTTTCCATTTTTTTTGTTAACCCCACCCCCATTGTGTACATTTCCCCTGGATTTTTGTTTCCAGGTGAATTACTTTGCACTTCTTTGCATTGAGTTTAAGCTGCTATACTTTTGACCATTCCTCCAATCTTGCCAAGTCTCTTCTCTTCTTCCCACCCCCCTTGGGTACCAACCCTGTTGCAGATCTTTGTGTCATCTGCAAAGAGGCACACTTTTCCTTCCAGTCCCTCTGTAACATCACATAGATACATAGACAGCATAGGCAGATAAGGGACTACGGCCCACCCAGTCTGCCCATTTGAGCTTGTTAAGTTTACTTTATGTTTTCATAGAAGTCTGTTACCCCTTAACCTTGACCTTCAGAACTCTTTTATGTCTATCCCATGCATTCTTAAATCCTGTGATTGTTTCAGCCCCCACCACTTCCTCTGGCAGGGTGTTCCACTTGTCCACCACCCATTCTGTGAAGAAATTCTTCCTCACGTTTCCTCTGAATTGTCCTCCCTGCAACTTCATCCCATGCCCTTTAGTCCTGGAACATCTTTTTCACTTACAAATAGTGTCTTCCTGCACCCTGTTCCTCCCTGTAAGATACTTCTAAGTCGCTATCATATCTCCTCTCTCCCTCCTCTCCTCCAGGGAGTACATATTCAGTTCCTTCAACCTGTCCTCATAGGACTTGTGATGCAATCCATGTATCATTTTTGTTGCCCTCCTCTGAACCTTCTCTACCCTGTCTATGTCCTTATGTAAGTATGGTCTCCAGAACTGTACACCGTACTCCAGGTGGGGCCTCACTAGTGTCTTATATAGTGGAATTATGACCTCCCTTTTCCTGCTGGTGATGCCCCTACCTATGCATCCCAGCATCCTATTTGCTTTACCTACTGCCTTGTCATACTGTTCCCCTACCTTGAGGTCATCAGAGATGATAATCCCAAGATCCCTTTCCTGCCTGTTGCATGCTATATCCTCACCCCCCCCAAGTGATATATTGTGCCAGGGTTTTTATGCCCCATATGCATTATCTTGCACTTCTTTGCATTTAATTTCAACTGCCAAACCCCTGACCATTCGTTAAGTTTCTGCAGGACCCTTCTCACTCTTTCTACACCCTCTGGTGTATCTACTCTGTTACAGAGTTTTATGTCATCAACGAACAGGGAAATTCTGCCTTTCTAGGTCCTGCACAATGTCACCGATGAAGATGTTGAACAGGACCAGTCCCAGCACTGATCCCTGTGGTATCCCACTGGTCACTCTTCCCTCTGTGGAGTGACAGCCATTTACCACCACCTTCTGTGTCCTGCTGCCCAGCCAGTTACCTACCCACTGCACTACTGTCCTGCCCACACCCATATTCCCCAGTTTGTGCAATAGTCTTCTATGTGACACAGTGTTAAAGGCCTTGCTGAAGTCCAGATTGGTCATGTCCACTGCCCTCCCCTGATCCACCTCACTAGTCACCCAGTCAAAAAATTCAATGAGGTAGGTCTGACATGACCTCCCCCTGGTGAAACCATGCTGCCTTGTGTCCTGTAGCCCATTGACAACAAATGTTCCACTAATCTCTCCTTTAGTAGTGCTTCCATGATCTTCCCCACTACTGAGGTGAGGCTGACTGGTCTGTAATTCCCTGTTCCTCTTTTTTCCCACTTTTGTATAAGGGGACTACATCTGCTATCCTCCAGTCTTTGAGTACCTCCCCTGTTTCCAGTGACTGGCTAAATAGGATTGCCAGAGGTTCAGCCACCACCTTTCTTAGTACTTTAAGGACCCTAGGGTGCACCCCATCTGGCCCCATTGCTTTCTTTTCTCTTATTACTTCCAGTTCCTGCAGGATCCTTTCTCATGTAAATGGACTTGTGTCCATTGCTGCACCATTCCCACCCCTTGTACTCCCTTCAGACACATTACCCTCCTCTTCCTAAGTAAAGACTGAGCAGAAATATCTGTTCAATATGTCAGCTTTATTGTTGTCATCCTCCACGTGGCTCCATCCTCCCCTTCAGTCTCACTATCCCTCCATTTCTCTTTCTTTTTTCACTTATGTACCTGTAAAAGGTTTTGTCCCCTCTACTCACTGATTTTGCAATGTGCACTTCTGTCTGAGCTTTGGCTTCTCTTACTGACCTCCCTGCCTCCCTTTGCTTCTTCTTGTTCTGCTCCCTATCCCCTTCTGCCTGTGTCTTTTTGTATTGCCTGAATACAATCTTTTTGGCTTTCACTTTCTCCGCTACCTCCTTGGAAAACCATAATGACCTCCTCTTCCCTTTCCCCTTGCTAACCTGCTTAAAGCATAATTCTGTTGTTCTTGTAATCCCCATTTTAAATACTGCCCACTGTTTCTCAACCTCTGATTCTTGCACCATTCCTCTTAATGCCTCTTTCAAGCATCTCCCATTTTCCCAAAGTCTGTCCCCTAGAATCCAGGATACATGTTTTTGTGTGGTTTGGTTCTGCTCCTTCTGTGATTTCAAACCACAATGACTGGTGGTCACTGTTAACCAGGTGTTCCCCACTGTTACCCCATTGCACTGTCCCTGTTTGCCTCCTGCCGAGTTGGTTCCATGACCAGTTGCTTGAGGAAGGCACCCGGAAGGGAGTCCAGTATAAATCTGTTCCCAGTTGATGCTGCTGCTGGGATGCTCCAGTCCACGTCTGGAATATTGAGGTCTCCAACCAGCATTACCTCACCCTTGTCTGCCATCCTTTGGATGGCTAGCATCAGCTCCCTATCTGTTTCTTCCTCCTGGGCTGGTGGTCTATAGACCACACCTGTGCGGATAGCTGGCCCCATTTTCCTTTCCAGCTTAACCCACAGTATTTCTCCCCCATTTTGTTCCTCCTGGATCTCTGTGGCTCTTGTGGCATTTTTCACATACAGTGCCACTCCTCCTCCTCCCTTCCTACCTACCCTGTCTCTTCTGAATATGTTGTAGCCAGGTATGGCCATCTCCCAGTCATGGTTATCATTACACCAGGTTTCTGGGATGGCCACAATGTCCAGGTCTGACTGCACCATGACAGCCTCCAGATACTCCATCATGTTGCTAAGGCTTGGCTCACATGACTTTCCATGATTTGACCTCCCTAGACTGCTTAGCTGTTCTACTCCAGTCCCTTCCCTGGTTGTCCTTTATCCCTGGTTCTCCTTACTGTCTGCTCTTCTATTGAATTTTGCCCCTTTTCTGCCTATCCATCTCTTGGGCACTTATCTCCATCTTTTGCATACTGCTTTGTAGAGATATCCACTCCTCCAGTTCACTGGTTCCACTGCTAGCTGTGGGGAGTGGGCAATTAGGTGCCCTCCTTGCTGGCCTGCCACCCCCTTGGCTAGTTTAAGTACTTGTCAATGTCACATTTATCAAAACATTAAAAAGGATTAGACCCAGTAATGAACTCTGTGGTACCATGCTTGTAACCTCCCTTTTCTTCGGAGTGGACTCCATTTACTATTACCCTCTGTGTCCTGTTGTCCAGATAATTTTTTACCCAGGCTACCATCCTGGGACTCACTCCCAGGATGGCTAATCTGTTTATTAATCTTTTGTGTGGGACTGTGTCAAATGCCTTGTTAAAGTCTAGGTAGGCCATGTTCACAGCCCATCCCTGGTCTAATACTTTGGTCATCCAGTCAAAGAAATCTATTAGATTCTGCTGACATGACCTTCCCACTGTGAATCCATGCCGCCTTGGGTCCTGTGCCCCGCTGGCTTCCAGGTACTCCAAAATTTTTTCTTTCAGAAGATATTCCATCATTTTCCCTACCACTGAAGTCAAGCCAACAGGTCTGTAGTTTCCTGCCTCTGCTTTGCTCCCACTTTTGTAAAATGGAATTCACATCCACCCTCCTCTAGTGCTTAGGTACCACACCATCCTCCCATAATTTGTTTAAAACGGTAGTCAGAGGTGTCACTAGTTCTCCCCTTAGTTCTTTTAGAAGTATGGAGTGAATCCCATCAGGCCTTATTGCTTTGTCCACCTTCAGTTTTAGGAATTCTTTCAGAAATCTTTTCCTCTGTGAAAGGACTGATATCGACCCCCCCCATCCAGTGTGCTTCTGTTGATTGTAGTATGTGCCTCCCCCTCTTCTTTTGTGAATACTGAGCAGAAATATTCATTCAGTATCCTTGCATTTTCACCATCCCTCTCTGCCCACCCACCAAACCCTTTATTAAGTCTCAATATCCCTCCCTTGGTCTTTCTTTGCTTCCTAATATGCCTATAAAAGGTTTTTTCCCCTTCTTAACCGAGTTGGCTATATTTCCCTTGGTTTGGGCTTTTGCTATTCTGACTGCCTTCCCCCGCTTCCTTCTGCTTTAATTGGTACAGTTCTCTGTCCTGCTTCTTCTGTGTTTCCTTATATTTCCTAAATGCTATCTTTTTCTCCCTAACCTTCCCTGCTACCTCATTTGAGAATTATAGTGATTTTTTCTTTCATTTTGATTTGTTTATTTGCTTCACACACAGGCTTGTTGTCTCTGTGATGACAGTTCTGATGTTTCCCCATTGTTTCTCCACCCCCCATTCTTGCCTGTTTGCTAGTGCTTTTCTGAGGCAGTCTCCCATTTTGACAAAGTCAGCCCTCTTAAAGTGCAGTACCTTCACTTTTGTATGCTTGACTCTGCAGATGTGTTTATCATGAACCAAATTGTTTGGTGGTCACTTGTTCCCAGATGGCTACCCACTTCTAGGTCTGAGATCCTCTCACTGTCCCCATTTGAGATTACCAGGTCTAAGATTGCTCTCTCTCAAGTGGGTTCCAACACTAGCTGTCTAAGGCATGCCCCCTGTAGGGCATCGAGAATGACCCCGCTCTTGGATATGGCTGCAGCAAAAGGGTCCATTCAACATCTGACATAATCAGCCCCCCCATCAACAATATCTCTCCTTTTTCTGTCATTTTAAAGATGCCATCTATCATTTCCTTGTCTTTTTCCTCACCTTGAGACAGGGGTCTGTATACAACACCTGTGCAGATTGTGGTGCAATTTCTTCTCTCCAGTGTGACCCACAGTGCCTCCTTTGCTCCCTGTTTACCCTTTAGTTATGTTGCTTTGATCCCATCCCTTACATAGAGAGCTACTCCTCCCCCTCTTCTACCCTCCATGTCCCTCCTGTAGATTGTGTACACTGGTATGTTGACATCCCAGTCATGATTCTCTGTGTATCATGTTTCTGTGAGTGCCACAATACCTGGCATCCATCTTCCATCAAAGCCACCAGTTCAGGGAGCATCATGTGCTGCCTTGCATAGAAGCATAGAAAAATAGAAGTTGGCAGCAGAAAAATACTGTCTGACAAGACATCCTTGTCACAGTCCTGTGACTGATGTGCAGCAAAGTCTTAAGAACAACTAGAATATAGGAAATGACAAGAGTCTATATTATGCTAAAGAAATTGTCTCCAATCTACTTCATCAAGCAACTGCCACCTGAGTAGTTACAGGAAATATATTCAGGTGGTTCAGCATGAGAGGGAGATTGTAGTCTCATTATGAATATGCACTGGCACACACCTGCATGTATGTAAACACTGGAAGCCTTGATGGTTCAAGGAGGATTGAAACATAGATCCTTCCAATAAGTCAGGTTATTACATTAGCATCATGTGCTGCCCTGCACACCAGAAACATAGAAGTGGACAGCAGTAAAAAACTCATTGGTCCATCTAGTGTGCCCATCTGTTATGGCCTCCCTGCTATGAACCCATGTAGTTTACTATCCTGGAGCAAGTTACTCTCTTGGTAGTATAGTAGATCCTCTTGGACTAATGTCTCCATCAGTTGTCATACAGAGATAAGACTGATAGGTTTGAAGTTACCTAGTTGTGCCTTGTCCTGAACCAGGGAAACAGCAGACCTAGACTCATAAGGCGATTGTGAAATTCCAAAATGAAGAGAAGTCTAAGACAGGGGGCATACTTTTTTCTATGGATTAAGATGATAAGGCCAGTAGATGGCTGTAGTAGAATATAAATCCTATGGCTACTTCCACTGAATGTGAATTATCCTGTGATGGTGCAGAGGAGGAATCTGTGGTTCTTGTGGCTGAAGAGATGAAGACCTCAACTGTGGTGCTGGTGGTGGTAGTGGAAATGGAGAGCTCAACTCTGGTGCAGGCTGTGCTGATGGTAGAGATGGAGACCTTGACTGTGGTGGAGATGGAGACTGTGGTGCTGGTGATGGGGGCCTTGACTGTAGTACTACTGTTAGTAGAGTTGGAGACCTTGACCATGGTGATGGGAACCTGTTCTGTTGTTGGCAGATCTGAAAACCTTGTCAATGGTAGTGGAAACACCTCTGCCCCAGATTTCGAAGAAAAGTTTCTCAAATCTCCCATGAACAATACAGTGAGACACTCTCCTTCATTTGATATGCATGGTTTTCAGAAGCAGCTTCACTATTTTGTAGATATGATGTAGAGATGTATTCCTTTCACAAAATATGTTCATCATTTGTTTGGCAAGGTTTTAATATGTGGTCTATCCACTCTTCTCCTGTTGGTCCTATCTGCTCCTCTCCTATTTATTTCACCCTTCTTTTCAAACATGAATGTGTGTGTCATGTGAACATCCTCCTCCTCATTTTTTAGACATGCCAGGCATGTTTGGCCATATCTGCATAATTTGTGTGCATTGTCTGTGATGGTTTTTCTCAATTTAACAGCTGTTCAGGCAATCTTCTTTAAGACTCCCACTTCTCTATCACATGGGCCTTTACCATGGTGACTTCCAAAGTAGTGTTTTTCAATGGCAACACTGTGGTCAACATCTCCAAATGATGCTTTATCAAACGTGCCTTTGCTTTTGTGTTGGTGCCCCTTCAGAAAAATGAATTTGCTTCATCATGGTAACCCCCCCCCACACACACACACACCCTGATCCTTCAGATATCTGATTGCTAGACTTGTAAAGTGGTGAGCATTGTGGAAGCTGTGTTTTCAATGTTCCCTAATAAAAATAAGTGAGCTATGCATATTAATGACACAGTTTGGTACAGGATATCTGTAATAAGCCACTACAGGGAAAATGTTTGCTTTGCTGTATACCCAGTGTGCACTCTGAGCTTCATCCTGATAGTGGCAAATATTGTTTTTGCAGGAATCCAGACAGCACGCAACAATGTCATCTAGTACATTTTGTGCATAGCATCAAATTGTCTTGACTGCCACTTTGCATTTGCTGCATCCAATTCTTTTTGAAGTTCTTCTATTAGGTCTCTGATAATTCCACTTTTCTGCCTCATTCAAATTTACTTAGACTGTGTCATCTTCCCATCCTTTCCCATGGTCACATCCTTGGTTTGCCATTTTCTTAATCAGACCAGTGAAGTCGTGTTCTTTCCATAACAGATTCAGTTTTGACTCTATATCTTGGGTGAACCATTGTAAACATATTCTTTCCTTTTGGGTTATTTAACTTTGGGGCAGAATGTTAACGCCAAGGCCTCATACTTGTGCTTTATTTCAGTCTCTGGTATTTTAAACTGTGCTCATTTTACAGCAATACTGTTCTGTTTAAGATCAATGTTCAAGCAGTACTCACATATGCACAGCATAAGCCTATATTTGAACAACCAGCCCACCAGCACTGCAGTAGCACTACTGTCTGTGGTGCTGATGACCCCTGTTCAGAAGCGAGCATGGTGCATCAGAGGGACAGCCAGGGGAAGGTTGGATTAGCATCACAAAGACTGCTCACCACCTCTGGGGGGGTGGATTCCTGGCATACTAGTGACACCCCGTGTAGGCTGTGTGCCCCGCAGTCAGACTACCTGGATTACTGGAGTGTCAGTGGATGGCTGTGGGATGGTGGTTGAGTATGCTCACCCCATGATAATGTCTTTGCACATCTATGCTGCTGGGGGGGGAACTCAAGGGAAAACCGACCTGGTTCATAGAGCTCTGTGAAGCCCCTGGACTGTCTCCTGAATTATGCCTCATACGTAAGCCTCAGCTGGGGTCACTGGTGGATCTTGGTCTCTCACCTACTGCCACAAAGGAGCCCTGCTATGGGGTAAGCTATAGGCCACCTAGTCAGGTGGCCTGGAGGAAGATTCCAGAGGTATGGTCTAGGCACTGATGATCGGGGTGATATCCCTGCACATGAATTAGAGATAAAGAGAGTTTAAAAAAAAAGCTCATGCTTGGACATTAGACTAATGTTCCAGTGGACAGTTTAATACATTTACTATAACTAATTTTCACACTAGCATTTTTTTTCTAGAACTGCTCATTAGTAGTAGGGACTGATGATTTCAAGGCTTTCTTTGCCACCATGTCTTTTGTCCCCGTGATTTTTAAAATGGGCCATTCATGTGATATATCCCTACACTGGTAAAAGTCCTGCACCTTCTTAATTGTGTATTCTGGCATGGCATCATTTCGTTTCGTATGTATGTCAATGTAGTCATCATCATACATGAGCATGCACAGAGAACTCTCCAGCCAAAACTATCTTCTAAGGGCAAATCTAATTTTCAGAAATCTTTCTTAACTACGATCAACTTGTGCAGCAATTTATGGATTCTAAGATTATTCTAAGATTATCTTTTTTGTTGTATATGTTTAATTGTTTCTTGTATAGCTTTCAGACATGTTTTCTCCAGAAAATTCAATCTTTTTTATTATATGTCATTAATACTGATTTCTTCCCACTAGCTTTATGCTTTCTCCATGTGGACCTTAGCAGAATTGCTGAGGAAACTTCTACAAATTTTGGGGGACTTTTTGCATAATGTTTAATAATCAGGATGTAGATTTTCTTTTGGCAGCATCACTATTGAATGCAGTTTGGGGTGTGATTGTCTATAGGTTGTCTAATTGAGGGCTAACAAAAGAAGGAACATCAGATACCACACTGGTATCATACCGGGTTTCAACTGTATCCATGTCTTGTGAATATGATTCAACAGCGGCAGTTTGCATTCTGGCACCTACTTTCTTCTGAGCATGCAAAAACCACGTGTGTTAATTTTTCTTCTTTTTTGTGCTGCCATTTTAAATTTGTGTTCCTTTTTGTTGTCCCACCACAATGCTCTCATATTTTCTGTTTCAGCTGTTGTGTGTTTCTTCCTTTCTGTTCCATCAGCTTCTTGATTTGCCTTTTTATTTTCTCTATACTTCTGCATCAAAATCCTTGCCTTTTCCCTGTACTGGGCTTTTTTCTCTTTGGGCATTGTATTTTATACAGCCTCAACCTCTCTGTTTCTTGCTGATGATATGCTTGTGTAAAGAACATGTCACCTGGTCCACCTAGTTTGTCCAGTGCCTGGTTTGATCTAGATACCAGACTAGTACTGTGAAAAAAATGCTCATTCTGTCCACTCTGTTGATAGCCTTTATGTATTTAAATATCTAAGCCATATTGCCTGCCTCAGTACAGATTCCAGGTGGTGTCTATTTTTTTTTTCTGATGTGGGCTTCCAATCTGCACACAGTGTTCCAGATGTGGCCTAATCAGAATAAAAGATGAATGATACTGTCAGAGAAAGATCCCCGGTCCTTTCAGTCAAAATAACAAGTTCTATCTAGAGCTCAGAATTGTAAGAGACAATCAGTTCCATTTATCCACAAACCACAAAGACACAAACAGGGACTCAATACATTATCACCAAAGCAGAGGGTCTGCTTAACCACTCCACCAAATCAACCATCAAAAAAAACAGCTAAACTTGATGACCAGTGTGGATCTAGGTGGTCTCCATCTTTTTCTAGATGTTGGCTTTCCAACTGTACTTAATAGTTCAGATGCAGTTTAATCAGTGTCTGGCACGGTGGCATTTCACTATCATTTCTGCACTGGAAATGTTGGATGATACTAGTGGAAAAAAATGATCTTGGATCCATCCAGGCAACACAACAAGATACCAGTCAAGCAGTTCTATTTATCCACAAACCTTTCTGTGACCACAAGACGTAATCAGGGATCCAAAGAAACAATCACCAAAGCAGATGGCCTGTGTAACCACTCCACCAAATCAACCACAAAAACAGTCAAACATGCTAATCAGTGCATTTCCAGGTGGTCTCTGTCTTTTTCAAGATGTTGTTTTTCCAACTGTATGCAGTACTCAATATGCAAATCACCAGCATCTGCAATGGTGGTATTTCACAATCAGTTCTGCACTGGAAATGCTGGCTGATACTGGTGGAAAATGGTCCCTGTTATAACCAGGCAACACAACATGATACCAGACAAGCAGTTCTATTTATCCATTAACTTTGCTGGGACCACAAGAAACAATCAGGGACCCGAAGACACAATTACCAAAGCAGATGGTGTGCATAACCACTCCACCAACTCAACCATCTCATAAATACAGCTAAACATACTGACCAGTGCAGTTCCAGGTGGTCTACATCTTTTTCTATATGTTGGCTTTCCAACTGTACACAGTACTCCAAATGCAGACTAACCAGCATCCCGCATAGCTCTATTTCATAATCAGTTCTGCACTGGAAATTTTGGATGACATTGGTGGAAAAAGATTTTAAATCCATACAAATAACACAAAATAGCACCAGACTAGCAGTTCTAAATATCTACAAACCTTTCTGTCACTTCAAGACACAATCAGGAACCCCAAGAGACAATCAGCAAAGCAGAGGGCCTGCATAACCAGTCCGACAACTCGACCAGAGAAACAGCCAAACATGCCAGAAAGCGTGAAAAAAAATTCATTTGTAGCAGGTTACGTCATAGACTATCAACATGGTTTCAACATGATGTTTGACACAGATAATCATGCTGTGCTTTATGGGACACCCAGTGTTTTTTTTTTCTCAATATAGAGAGTTTTATTTAAGTTTTCATAATATGACAGACACTACAAGCAGACATACAGTACCATGCTACAGAACTCATTATTAAGTATACTGTTGCCTGCCACATCAACATTCAGGTACAAGGCAGCTTTCTAACTGAAGCTGATATAGATATGTAGTTAGGCACTTGATTAACACAGTATTGGGGGTGGTAGAGGTGGGGATGGCCAGTGACTCATTGGAGGTTAGCAGAGGGAGCTGAGTGCCAGTGTCAACTTATACATTTAGTAAAAAGGTATCCAGCATCTTCCAACTTTTCTGGTTGAGACCCAGGGTGTGATACATGTGGTTGATCATCTTCTCAATGCTCAAGGCCTCCAGCATTCAGTTATGCCATTCCTGGAAAGAGGAGACCATGTTCTTCATCCAATGTCTGAGGAGGATTAGTTTTTTAATCATTGCTGATATAAGGGATATGTAGTACTTTGTGGCCCCTTAGAGGTTGTCCAGATTAAGCCCCAACAGGCAAGTTTGCAGAAAGAAGGCATTGTCCAGCCCCAGCAGGGGATCTAGGTGGAACTTGACTTCCTCCCACAAGGGTTTAGCTTTGGGGCAGTCCTACAAAATATGTTTTAAGGAGCCTTTGTCTTGTTTGCAGTGAGAGCAGTAATCAGAGTCGAGTTTGCCTGTTTTGAAGAGTTCGATTGAGGTGTAATAGAGGTTTTACTTGATTTTACACTGCATAAGCCTGAGGCCATTGAATTTAAGGAATATGTGGGTCTTTACCCATAGTGGTAATAATAAAAGTAAGGACTAACTCCACTGTACACTAAAGTTCTCCAACAAAGCAACTGCTTTCTTGTGTATTCCATCCACACTTGGTAAAAGGGCAACAGTTTCATGGCTGTCACCACTTCCTCAGGCCCAACAGTTGTATCAAAATAAAAACATAAAAAATACATGTTTAACTCTACAGATAATGACAGGTTGTAATGTACCCCAGATGACCACAGTCCTTAAAAACCATGAACCGTACCATACAGATCCAACCATACTATTCATATTCTATCTTTTACTATATCAGGTATAGAAAGTGGATTTTTTTCATGCAGCTCACAAATTAGACAGGTAACATAAATCTATTATCACAGAACATAATTTTTTTGTTAAGAAAATCATTTTTTTAAGAGTAGTGACAGTTGTGTAAAAGACCCTACTAAAATGGTTATTATGATAATTTTTCTACCATGATATTCTTATAATCAACAAGATAGACTGATATAACATACTCACACTCATTTCTTAATAATCATCTTGAACTGTGCTGTTCTGGTTTCTTTTGAAAATTTTTATTTGCTGCAAAATTATAAAAAAAAGTATTATTTTACTTTTTACCCAGTTTGTAATCAATTTCTGATATTATAGGTTAATCTATTCTGAAGAGTCTAAAGGGATGGTTTTTCCCTGTATTCTAAAGTTAGGGTTCCCTTCCAAGGGTTGCTTAGAATCCAGTCAGGGGCAAGTGCCCAGCAAACTGTGGATCTGTTTACTGATCTGTACAGATGTGCCAATAAGGGAGGTTTTAAGGGATGTGGGGAAAGATTTGTATGTGGTGCTTTTGAGGGCCTGTATGTTAATGTTTGCTGCTCGGCATAGATCAAGTTCCATCTGTTGCCATTGGGATCAGTAAATTATGTCCTCTTGGGTGGGCATGTGGGACCTCCACCAGAGGAAGTGTGTTGCCTGGGCTGCAAAATAATAATGCTTGAAATTGGAGACCTGGTGGCCATCCTTTTCATTGGATGGGGACAGTTTTTGGTAGGTCATGTGTGTCTGTTTGCCACTCCACAGAAAAGAGAAGATTATGGATCTAAGCTGGGTAAACCAGATTGTTGTAAGCAGACATCCGGTCATGCTGATAGGGTAGAGTAGTTTGGGGAGGACATTCATTTTGATTGTGTTGGGCCAGCCCAGTGGCACTGAGGGATGAGGTGCTGGATGCCACACCTTGCACCATGCCTGTGACCTGGGTTCAGGAACAGACTCAGGTCACAAGGGGTTGGAGGAGCAGAGGAGGATTGCGCATCCCAATGGATGCTCTCCTCCTCCAGGGAAGGGTTTCTTGGGTGCTTTGAGCACCCAATGCACCGGTGCCTGTGGAAGCATGGGCATCAGGGCACAGGTGGTTCTTCAGAACCAGGAAGGGGAGGACGTTGTGGGCACTTGGCAACAATGTGCATCAGCACGCCATCTGCCTGGACATCAGCCCTGCATGCCGATGTCCTCAGGGGTAGTGGGGCCATAGGGAGTAAATGGGAAAACACCCCACTCGCCGCCAAGATGACAACTAACCTAATCTCCTGGATCACCTACCATATGCAGACCCCAATGTGAAGGCACTCCAGAGGGTAGGTAAGAGGGACACAGAAGTATACCTGACAATCTAGGGGTAGACTCCATGGGAGGGTCACCAGGAATGGTCAAGTCTGAAGGAGTGGGGGCGAGTCAGTAGTAAGGTGAGATAAAAAAAATAAAAGTATTTTGATGGTGTTAATGCATGCCCAGAGGGTTAGAGGGAGTGAGGACCACTGTGGTAAGTCTTGCTTGATATGAGCATGGGTGGATTTCAGGTTTTGTGTGAGTATTAGTTTTTTGCTTTGGAGATTGGGTGCTCAGATATTTAATAGAGTCAGGGTAGCATGTGCCCCCCATTGCATGGCTTGGGCTTTAAAGGTGTGACAGTTAAGGGGCATGATGCAGGTTTTGGTTAGGTTTCTGGATTTTTGTTGTAGGGTGAAGATGGGTGGGACTGACTGGGCTGGGTCATCAAGATGTAGGAGCACATCATCTACGTATGCAAAGATTTTGTACCTATTGCCTCCAGCTTGTATACTCTGTATGTTGTCCTCCACAAGGATTCTCCTTGTTAGTGGCTCTATATACAGGTTAAATAGATATGGGGAAAGAGGGCAGCCTTGGGGGCCAACAGATTAGATTCAGCTTTGGGAGAACTCTCTATCCATACCACAGAAAACAAGTCATGGCCGGGCGCACTGAAAAATTGCACCGACAATTTTGCTGCAATATCACAGTTTTCACCATTCTCCACAAAAATTCCAAACTTTCTTGCCATTTATTTAATTTTTTTTACTATAGCTGTATAAAAATACTTACATTTTCAAGGAAAAAGGCTGGCTAGTGGTGCAGAGGGCTGAAGCCCAGTGAGGGGGCTTTGCCTCGTGCCATGCCGATGACTTGAGTTCAGGAATGAGCTTGGGTTGTCTGAGGCTGGCAGTGGGGAGGGCTGGCAGGTGAAGTGAGCAGCTGACAAGCAGTTCTCCTCTCCCAGGCAGGGGTTGTTCACCGTCCAGGCCCTTGGCTGCCACCAGGTGGAAGTCTAGTGGTAGCACCATGGCTGCAGCAAGCCAGATGGATGTCTGGGTGTGCAGAAGGAGACTGCTGTTCCAGAGCACATGTGTGCTTCAATGCTCATGTACTGCTGTGCCATGCTGCAACTCCAGTACTGTGGTAGAAAATATAGGAAGAAATAGGAAGTGGCCAAGGGTTAAAGAAGCCATGCCTGAAGTGCCATGGCTTGCCCTGATGCTCCAATGGGTAAGTGGGGGGTCTTTTGGATGAGAGTCACTGGGGGAGAGGATGGCACTCCCTCCCCTGGCCCATGGTGGGGGAATTTTGTAGGGGACACCGCCCTCTCCCGAGGGAGGGAAGTAGTAGGCTTGCCACTGCTATGTGGTGACAGGGCTGAATGAACACCCAGTCAGTCCATGAAGATAGAAACCTTTATTAAAAAAATATTATCAAGGAAATTTGTACTCAAGCATGCACACAGTGTGGTACACAAACTTAAATTTAGCCAAAAGAATATGGCTGTGAGGGGAGAAGGTGTCCAATGTGACTCTGCTTTTATCTGATTCACTTCCCTGATCTGGTATCAAAACCCTCTGGCTACTGTATGCATATGTACATTTAAAAACTTCACATCTGTGTTGAAGCAGACTATCAGAAAACTTTTTGCTGCCATAGAAACTGATACAATAGGTGCGAGACCAGGTGTAGCTAGCCCCAGTCACCTCAATGGAGCATTAAATACAACACATATATTTGAGTGGTAGGGTACTGTATGTTTCTTTTGTATACATAGTTTCATTCTGAATGGATTGTTGTACAACTGTCTCAGGATCCCCATTAATTATCAAGCTGAATGTGCTTTGGAGGGAGTAGGTGACAGTAATCCCATACTTGATAACCTGCCGCACCTACGTGCTCATATACAAAGGCACAAAATGTTAGAAAACACAAGCATCGAGGGCGACTCTGGGCCAGTCACTGGCCAGTCTCGGCCCAGGTGAAAAAACATAATTTTACATCTCTTTACCCCATAAAAAGCCATGCAGGACCTAATATGCATCACATGGTACACCAAATGATTACTCAAAAACACAGGCCTTTGCTCAGAAATGCATAAAAAAAATAAAACTATCAAACTGAAAGGATGCTTCGGGGGGCGCTGCTGAGCCCGAGCAAGATGGCTGCTTCCTAACACTGCTCTTCTAAGCTGAGTGAATTAAAGCTCTTAAAACTGAGTTGTTTGAATTAATACTCTTGAACTGCTGAAAGATAATTGATTCGGAAGCTCTCTGCCACAGGATGGGAAACCCTCGAAAAGATCGCAATCACCCAGATGGAGCTAGAGCTAAAAATGTTCAGACTACCTCCTCCACATGGTCTAGTGCTACTGTACAAGCCTCGGATTCCGAGAGTGCTGGGGAAGAAACTTTACAATCTTTGGGACAAAAAATAAATCGCCTAATAGCCTCTGTCTCGGCGTTGACGGAGAAAATGGATGGTATTGCCAACTGAGTGACCAATCTGGAGACCTCTATGGAGTTGGTAACAACGGAATCGTTAGAAGCTAAAAAACGCTCCGATGCTGCTATGGCGGTTAGTACTACCCTGATAAAAGAAAATGGGCACCTCCGTATGCATCTGGAGACACTTGAAAATCAAATCAGAGCACCTAACATTCGACTGCTTGGTCTCCCCGAGGGATGTGAAGTGGACCATCTCGGTTTATTCCTGCAAGACTGGCTACTACAACAATTTGGCGAAGAAGCCAAGGTTCAAGTAAAAAGTATTCAAAAAGCATTTCGGATAGCCAGGCAGGGGAAGCCAGACAATCCGGAGGCACCATGTGCAGTTTTGGCCGTGACGGACGGAGTGGCAACAAGGGACTATCTCCTAGCCATGGCAAGGCAACATAAAACTCTATTATGTGAAGGGGAGTCAATCAGTATGTACCCAAATATTAGTTACGCCATGAGACAGAGGCACAAGTTGTTTGATGGTGCTAGGGCACTCCTCCGAGAAGCCGCCATTCAGCATAATCTCCTATTTCCGGCTCGACTGAAGATCGTTCATCGAGGGAAGATTTTCATCTTTTTGGACCCGAAGGAGGCAGGTCACTGGATACAGAAGCAGGTCCCAAGAAGGAGACATTCGAAGGATCAATCCGATCCTTCTTCTGAGGAGGATGACCTGTGAAAGGGGACGGGGGATTCTTGATCTGTGAAGAGAGGACACTTAATTTGATTGATAAGACTGATTTATACCCCCCTGGGACTCTTCGTGAGTAACTGCACTGAAGTACAAGTGGGACTGCATAAATGCAAACAAGTTTGAGCTTTAGTTAATTATTTAAACGTCTCCACGAATGTTGCAATTAGGTAGGGGGGTAATTAATTAGTTTGTCGTGTTTGTTTTATGCAAATAAGTAGAATATCTCTCAGACTTTAATTCAGGTTAGAGTTTTAAAAATGTATCAATCAACACAGAATCGAAGTAAGGGGAGAGCAGTGTTAATTATTTGGAATTTAGCACTAAAAGAGTACTCCTTTTAAAGCTAAAGCATGGATGCTATCTTTTCCTCTTTTGAGGGAAGAAGATATAATTGTTTAATTCCTAGAATATCTGGTTAATTTTGTTTTTTATTTCCATGCTGCTCTTGGGCTTCACAAAGCAGCACTTGAAGGACTAATGGACTCAAAAGGACTTTTACTTTAGTATTCCCCTTTTGATGTATCTTTTGCAGTAGACTAAGGTAATATGCTTTGTAACATGAGGAGTGGCACCCTCAATGTGTTTATAACTCTGGTATGTCTCTGCTGGAAATGTACAGCTTGCTGTTATATAACAAAATAATAAATACAAAATACAAAAAAAAAAACTGAACGGATGCTTCCATACATGCCACTTAAACCTCTGCAGGCATCTGGGGAAAGGAAATGTGAATTAGGCATTTAAAGCTGTGAGATTGTCTGAGCTTATGCTCATTACAAAGGAAGTCACCATTTTAGTCTCCTTCTAATGAACATGGACTGAAACAACCAAACAGCATAAATGTACCAAAAAAATAAACAGAATCACTAGCAGCATTGGCAGTATTGTGCTAGTCACTGACCAGTCTTGGTCCAGGATACATAACATCATTTTACATCTCTTTTCCCCATAAAAAGCCATGCAGGACAGAACAAGCAAGTGGTACACCAAACTAATACTCAAAGGCACTGGCATTTGTTCAGAAATACATTATAAAGGTCACATTTTCAAATGTAAAAAGTGCTTATATTTGTGCTGGTTAAACCTCTTCAGGCATCTGGGGAAAAAGGATGTAAATTAAGATATAAACCTATGAGATTGCTCAAACTTGTGTTCATTACAAAGGAAGTCACCATTTTAGACTCCTTGTTAAATATAGACTGAAACAACCAAACAGCCTAAATGTGCCAAAAAAAAAACAAACAACAAAATGCAACAAAATCACTAGCATTGGAAGCTTGTACTCTGGGTCAGTCATTGACCAGCCTTGGCCCAGGTTACAAAACATAATTTTATATTTATTTTCCCCATAAAACAACAAGAAAAGACTAACATGAAGCAAATGGCACACCAAAGGATTAAACAAAAGTGCCATCCTTTCCTCAGGAGTACATAACATTGACAAATTTCAAAGACAAATGATGCTTACATGTGTGCTTGTTAAATTTCTGAAGGCATTTGATGGAAATGGATGTAGGATAAAGCTGAAAAGCTGTGAGATTTCCCTACAGTCTATGTTCATTTCAAAGGACAAGCTTAAAATTGTGTAAAATCACACAAAAAATGCTACAGAATTCTCAAACCAAGCATGACTCGTGACCATCACTGCCAACAGTGGCACTATTTACAACAATTTTTTTCACAATACTTGAAACCCCATTTCACTTATTTCTACATCTGTCAACATTTTGCCTTGATTTTAATTGAGAAAACTTCCCACAGCATGTTCCTCTGTCCTGAGCCATTTTTAGTTGCTTATCCATCTTTATACGTCTGTAAGCCCCAAAAGTTCTATAAATGGAACTGTAGCAATATAACTAAATATATTTTGGCTTTTATCAAAAATCATAATCAAAATGGCATTTTTCTCTGCTTGATCTTCATAAAACCCCCAAATGCATAAGCCTGACAGTACAGTACATCAGTAATATATATTTCATTTATTAGTTTAACCTTTGTAAATAAATCAGGCGATGCCTTGATAGGAGTGAGCAGCCTTTTAGTTTGTGATGCTAGCAAATACTGTAAATCCCCAATACAAAAGCATGTTTTCCCTGCCTGTCCTTCATTTGCACAACCAGCTTTACCATTATCCCCTCACTGTGTCCAACCTTCCCAAATGCATAGAAACATAGAAACATAGAGGTTGACGGCAGATAAGGACTGAAAGGCCCATCCAGTCTGCCCATTTCTTTTTCTACCTTATAAATGTGCCATCGGCCTTTGCTCTGTCAGTGGCCTATCTATTCATACTCATCTGTATTGCTCCCTTATGTGTATTCTATGCTATGCTGTACAAAATAATTTTTATTATTATCAATATTTTAAACTTGGGAAATAATGCAGATGATGTCCTTATATGAATGAGCAGCCATTTAGTTGTGTGCTGGTTAATAAAATCCACAAGGGCATGATTTGTCTACACTGATGCCCCCAATCCTCCCACCTTTACCTGCTGATCTTCCCTCAGAAATAGAATATAAGGTTAAATAAAAGTGTATTTACCTTGAGCAGAGAAGCCTTTTCATTGCAGATGCTAGTGGAAAAAAGAAAAGTGAACTAATTTCCAATGCAATTGCAAACACCAAAGAGAGTGTTATAGACTGTTGCTGTCTCTAATGTGTGCATGCAAAGTATAGAAAGGATGACACACACTTGACCTCAGGCAGAATGGTTGCAAAGAGATGAATAGCCACAATAACACTGCATTTATAGTGGTAAAACCATGGTTAGCCTAAACTGGAATCCAGCTTCTGGTTGACACATGTCTAGGGTAAAATTGGAACCACACTTAACTTGCATCAAACTCAGACACCTGACCACCAATGAACATTGATAGCAGACCTCATCTGCACTGTCTCAGCCTGCACAAAAGTTAACACAGTGCAATACATATGCTGTGAGAAACATGGAAAAATAGTTCAAATGAGCATAGAGCAAAAACACCATTCTGGCAGGGCTAGTCCAACCATGTTATGACACCATATGTTATAAACTTAGGGGAAGCAGAAATGAACAAAATATTTGTAATTCAATTTAAGGACTTTGGGCACAGTTTTCAAAAGTGTTTGATCGATGCAAGGGACTTGCATTACAAGAGTTTGACACAAGGGGTGACTTGCATCAGAACTTGCATCAAACACAATTTTCTAAAGCAGCCTGAGTCAAATCCTGACACAGCTGTGCCAAAGCACCCTTATGCTGAGGGTATGGAAAACAACCAAGTGTACCAGGTCACAAGGGGGCTTATACCACTTCAGGGATGCAACATCCTCTTTTGGGGGATTTTGCAAGCCCCACCATGGACACAGCAAGGGGCACCACTTAGAACAGCCAGGAGGTGGTCTAAATGTCTTGTGTCACTGGGGTGGAGTTTTACAATGGGTTGCCTGGGGCAGTAGGGGTACAGGAGGTGGAAGTGGGGGTGTTGAGGAGACATTTGAGCATTAATGGGACTGTTGTAGCAACTGTTGGCATGAATTTGCAGTATGGTAGTACTGTCACACATTCCATAGTATTGTATGATGATATATTGTAATTATGACTGCTATTATAAATACACGCTGTATAGAACTGATCTAATCCAGCACATCAGAGGAGGGACAATGGATAAGTATGACTACTATGGGATCATAATGAACTGTAACTTGGCAGACTCATTGATTGTCTTGTCAATGAGTCTGTACTGTATACAGTATGATCACCTTGACAGCTCAGTCAGTGGCCAGCCATTATGGAGGGCAGAGGTCTGTGTCGGCTACCGGCTCTGGAATAGGATGTGGGTAGTGGGGTGGAGTGGCACTGTCTGCTGTGGTGAAGAGGCGGGGCTCCACTAGACCACCAGGAACAGCTATTTGACTGCTTAATGGGGGACATCAGGGATCAGGGTGTGGGGACCACTAGACATTGCAGTCTGTATAACATAACAGTTTTGTGGGCTGCTGAGTTACGGTTCATTATAATCCCGTGGTAGTTGAACTTGTCAGTTCTTTCATAACACATGAAAAAAGAAGGTTGAATCATGAAAGAAGATGATGGGACTTAGTTTTTTTTTGTAGTTATCTATTGAGCTAACCATCTTTCATAAGTTATGAAAGAAGGTCATCTAACTAAAGAAGGTGGTGTGATTTAATGAGCCAACCATCTTCTTTTGTGTCTCACAAAAGAAGGTCAGCTCAGAAAAGAACTATAAAGAAAACCTAAGTCCCACCATCTTCTTTTGTGAGCTGAGCATCTTCTTTCATGAGCCGAGGTTCTTCTTTCATAAGACTAACGAAAGAAGAATTTTGACTCATGAAAGAAGAATTGGGACCCCTCACTAAACCTTCCAGGTAGGATTTTTTGAGATGTCCCAAAAGCATATATGGGGGTCTTTCTTCAAAAATCAAACACCAGGATCTAGCTAAATGAATCCTGTTTTAGTTAGATTCATGTGTTTGTTTTTCTCCAGGGCATCATTTTTATGGGTTTTCAAATTTTTATATATTTTTTTTATTAGAAAAATCAAGATGGCTGCCATACAAAAGAAAACTTGCTCTCATGACATAAGAATTTCAGCTCATAAATGAAGTTCTTGTTTTCATGAGAAAACATACAAAATCCAAATTTTTCTTTTATATCAAACATTTAAATGAGATGTCCTGCGTAGTGTGCTCATAACCAAAATTTCAAACATTCACAACTCAAGAATGGATTAATATCTTTTTTTTTTACCAAACCAATGAAAGGCACCATTCTATAGCAAGACATTTCAAGCCTGAAAATTTCAGAACAAAATTCCAAATCATGTAGGCAGTAGGTGAAAGCAAAATAAGAGCAAAAAACCCTCTTCCTCCACTTTTTGCAATAGCCAGAACTCAGGATTTGGACATCCAGCCAGCACATGACTTCTCAAAACTAGTAACCTTGCTCCCCCCACCAAGAGCTGGCTGTGGGAGGATGGCATATGGGGATAGATATAGATATAAGAGATGCACCTTACTACAGAACTTTTACATGTGTCTGCTGAACCTGCCAAACCTTGCTTCCTGCCCCCCCTTGTGACTGCCTGCAGCAACATCATCGGTCCTGACCTAGTGGCAGTGGTTGGTGGACTGGGAACTGAGAGCTGGTGGTGATGTGGGAAGGAGGAGGGGTAACATAATTTAAAAACTGCTAGAACTGTTTCCAGCACAGATGCACCTTACTACAGAACTTTTACCTATAGTGGCTGAACCTATCGAATCTGGCTTCCTCCCCCCCTTGTGACTGCCTGCAGCAACATCATCAGTCCTGACCTGGTGGCAGCAGTTGGTGGACTGGGAATTGGGAGCTGGTCGTGGTGTGGGAAGAAGAAGAGGCAACACAGTTTAAAAGCTCAGTACTACAAGTGGCTGTCCACAAAGCGGCTCTTTGTATGAATGGCTCTTGCTGGAGTGGTGAGAGTTACCTGCGAGAGTCTAAAGTCAGAGGTTGTATTATAAAAAAGTTTGGTTTTAGTTACATTTTAAATTTATTTGTTTTTAGGTAGAATGGTCTTAACAAATACCAGAGGTTTGTTATTTTTGTGTTGGGAATTCAGCACTATAGTTTGATCCTAAATAGTTTCATCTATATCAAGAAAATTGTGCTAGCTAAAGTGAAGATTTATTAATTTGCCCACTAAGTTACATTTATTTGTACTTAAGATGAAGATTGTAATGTTGATGTGGGGTTTTGGCCTTATGGGCATCATATTGGGCCAGAAATAAGAGCTGAAAGGGAGCCATAAACAAATTAACAAAAGTGAAAGTGTGTTTTCGATTACTATGTCAGTCCAAGGTCTCAATCCCCTACATGTAAATAGAAGAAACCATTCTTCAAACATATGGAAATTATATACAGGCAAAGTACACATGGTCAAAATGATGTTAAGTGGGGACAGTAAGAAAATGAGTAGGACCTCCTTGGCTCTCTTGTTGGTGTTGGGCAGGGGCATAGAGCCAAACGCATGGCCTGGTTAGGACACAGATTTAAAAATAGCCCAGGAAAACATATGTAGTGATGTCCTTAAATAAGATGAACTCTGGGTTTCTATGTAAAAGAGAAACTGGACATACTGGATCTAACTGAAACTTGGCTTCACAAGGGGGTGAAAAACAAGGAAGTCCAATTTAAAAATGATAAAAGTCAAAGACTATACAGAGAAAGTGTGGGGGAGAGGAGTGATCATGTATATTGAGGAACACCTGGGAAGTATTAAAACAATCTTGTCTGAAAATGTTGAGGGTATGTACTGCCTCCTTATTGAAATAGTATCACTAAAATTGATAATTGTGATGATTTATGTCCCACCCAAAACCAAACTGTGTAATTCTGAAATATAGCAAAACAGATTATCTGACACAGTAAAAAAATCAAAATGGTTACTTATAGGGGACTTTAATGCAAGATGGAGGCAGAACAGGGGTCAGAAATGGGAAGACTTTTCACCCCTAGGTTTAAAACAAGTAATCCAGGAACCAACTAGATTTTCTGAACTACTGACTCAGGGCTCAATCTTGGATCTAATTTTTATTTCTAAGGATATTGATATACTCGAGTCAAGAGTTTTTTCCAAAAATGTAAGATGTACGATAAGATGGAATAATCAAAGTAAAACTGAACCAAAATTCAAATGGATGAGGCAGCTAAAGCAATTTAATATAAATAGCTATAGGGAAAGTCTACAATTAATTAGATGGGACTGGATGAAGCTTATTCTAGATATTAATTTAGCAGTACAAGACTTGACTAACACTTTAATACAGGTACTTGAAAAAACACACCCCTAAGGTTCAAAGGAAATAGACAGTATCACGGATAGACTTAAAACTCAGATAAAGATTAAAAATATGTTATGGAGGAAAGCAAGAAGAATTAAAAGTATAGATGATTTTGAACACATATAAAATATTGCATAATAAATGAACAGAGAAGATTAGGTTAGCAAAAAAGAGGTATCACAAGATAGATTTTGAACAGTCTAAAAATCCAAAACAATTTTGGGAATGTGTTAGAAAAGTGCAACATCCACTAGTAGAGTCCAAACAGATTCCGCTAATAATTAATGGTAAATTGATCCAGGATCAGAAAGAGGTAAGAGAGGTTTTAATGATTATTGTATACATCTCCCATATTTAAAAATTGCTGCTCTAAACTGAGCTACTGAAGATATCACATGTGTCAGACTTGATAAAAATACTAGAGCAGAAAGGGGCTGAAACTCCACCACAAATAAAATCTTCTCTCCCCCCATTTAGGTTTAAAAGACTGACAGTAAAGGAAGTCAAAAAAGAGTTATGGAATGTTAAATGTAATAAAGCTGCGGGTATCGATGGAGTAGAGCCTAATTTTCTTAAAATAGGTGCAGATATATTAGCAGCTTCTTTGATCTATTTGTTTAACTGGAGCTTGTGTAGTGGAGTTTTTCCAGATACTTGGAAGATAGAACAAGTGGTCTCTATATATAGAGGGGGTGAGGCAACAATCATCAAACTACAGACCTATAGTTTTGCTGTCCACTATGCCTAAGGTAGTAGAGGGGATGATGAACAGGCAAATTTATCGATATCTGGAGGATTATGATTTATTGTCTATTGCTCAACATGGGTTTAGGGCACGGAAGTCCATGGGTATCGCCCTCTTAGATTTCAACAACTTAATCACTTCTTCCTTGAATTTGGGGAGTGAAACAGGGGCAGTATTCATGGATCTCAGTAAAGCCTTTGATCTGGTTGATGACCAGACAATTCTGGAGAGACTGTTCGAAACAGGTGTACATCAGGAACCACTGCATTGGTTTAAATCATACTTATCTAATAGGAGACAATGAGTTATTAATGGTACCTGTGTCACACAAATGAAATAGGTAATACTGGGGATACCACATCCTCGGCCCAATGCTTTTTAAAGTTTATGTAAATGGCCTGGAAAGGAATATTAAAAATAGCAGAGTGTGCCTGTACGCGGATGTCACCTTGTTGTTGGTATCCGCCTGCAGTCACCCCCTGATGAAACAAAAAACTACAAGAAGATTTGAGTAGTATTGAGGCTTGGTTTGAAACATCTGGCCTATTGTTAAATAAGAAAATCACACAATTGGCGCTTTGCTTGAAGCTGGCTGGGTTGTGGGAAAAAGTCGCATATCCCAACTGTATAGCTGTGCACCCACATACAGGTGCACCCATACCAGCATTCACCAATGCTGGCCACCTGTCTGCAGCTCCTCCCACAGCATGCAGAACTCCACAAGGCAGCCGGGGGGTGGAGTTGTGGACCCTGGTGTGCATCCAATTGGATGCCCGTCCTGGGTCCAGGAGTTGATCCCTTGCAACTGTAGGCTTATGTCCGGGTTGTGCATAGTCTCTGTGGGCACTCAGACCCATGCTACCACACACCTCCAACAGTCTGGCCCAGGAGACTGACCCCCCACCCTGGCATGGTGCAGCTATGTTCTGGGAGTCTCTCAGAGGCCCTCTGCCTCCATGGCACCAACATCCCTGGACACCAGACACAATGCCCATTCCACAGCTTAGCTGCCCCAGCCCTCCCAATCAGCCTCATGGACTAGGGTGGCACTGAGGGACCTTTACAGGTCCTCTTGCAGCTGGCAGGTTGCATCTGTGGGGGCGCATACTGGGTAACACCTGATCCTGGCTGGTGTACCCAGAGCCACCCTCCATACCCCATGCAGCCAGCACTATGCATTTAGTGAGTACCATGTAGTGCTGGCACTCCCCTGGTCTGCCTGCAGTGTGATGCTGTCCATGGCCATGGGGATTGAGTGTATTGGGTCCGCACACCTCCCATTAGTGCATCCTGCATGGGGGATGCATTGGCTGTTGGGTGGCTATGCACCCAAGATACGTGGTGCATAGCCACTCTGAACCTTTGTGCATAGAGGACCATGTCTATATTTTCAATCTGGCAAAAACAAACTCCAGGGCAAGATATTGGAGGTGAGGTTTAGCATTGGACTCAAGGTGGAAAACATAACTAACTATAAATACCATAGGGTTGCGGTGGATAATAAATTAAATTTTACAGAACACATAAAATGAATTGTTACAAAGATCAATCAAAAGTGGGAGGACCTTAGAAAAGTGACCAACTGTTTAACAACTGAGACTAGAAAGAACATTGTTAATCATATAATAATTCCTGTGACAGAGTATGATTTGGTATTATATAGGAATGCCAACAAAACTGAATTAAATAAACTAAACCAACTTTATTACAATTTGGCTAAATTTACAACTAAGAGTAAACATGGGATACATCACTGCAAATCCTATGATAATTTAAGTTGGTTACATCCAGAAGAAAAAAGAAGTTGCAGCTGGCTAAACTGGTGTCATAAATTAATTTATTTACAAAAAAATATGCAGTTGAGTTGCATTATAAGCCACACTCATAAGGCAGATAAGGGACATAACTTCAGATTTAATCATTTAAATATTCCAGATTTGGGGATGCAATTTTGCAGACTTCTGTATCCAGATCCTGGAATGAGTTGCCTAATAAATTAAAATGTCTATCTTCTCACTGTACATTTCAAAATCCCTTGAAAAAGTATTTACACCATACCTGCGTTTTGTTTCAAAGAGTAATTGTTTACTGTGATATTGAGTCATATGCAACAGAAACTTAATGTTCATATGTCTGAACTGTCTTTATATGTTTTGTACAGGAGATTGTTGTAAATAGAGGTAGAGGGGACATGACTGAGACATTCAAGTTCCTGAAGGGTATAAACAGAGTCTCCACCCAGGAGCTTTTTATGGACAATAGCACAAGTAGGACAAAAGGACAAGTGATGAAATTAAAGGGAGGTTGGTTCAGAGACAACACAAGAACGTTTTTCTTCACAGAGAGGGTGGCTGACCCATGGAATGCCCTACCAGCTGGAGTCATTGACTCCAAAATGGTAGATGAATTTAAAGTAGCTTGGGACAGACACAAGGGGGTTATCTCACAGAAATCCTAAGGAGGGGAGTAGGGCTTAGGGCAGACTAGATGGATCTCTAGTCCCCATCTGCGATCACTTTCTATGTTTCTATGTTTCTAAATATGGTTATACGCTAACAATTTATATTACCTGTAAAAAAAAAAATGTTATTCATTCATTGATGGGGCATTGGAAAACAGAGGTACCCTTCTACTTGATAATTCTCCTTCCATCCCTACTCAGTGATCCCTGGTATCTTTAAACTATTCAGCAGTAGAGCAAACAGTGCTCCCCCAGACCACATAGGCAGCCCGTGGTCAGGGAGTCCACTCCTGGAAGAAGAGCATGTCCTTGTGGAGGAAAAAGATGGCGGCCACGCTGGGCTAGCCTCTAGTAACAGGAGTCGAAGTTGTGCTTTATCGTAGTTTTAGCTATCCTTCTGAGTTTAATTTTATTTAGTTACTTTGTTTTGTTTTATCATTAGTTATCTCGTTATTTCATTTTTGTTTTATATCTGGTTTCCTTATCATGGTTTGGATTCATGAACTGTGTTTGTTTTTTGGATAACTTGAACTGGGATAACTTGAACTGGGAACCGAAGGAATATTTATTTGTGGAACTCTGACACTGTATGTGTATGAAGAGTAGAATTTGGAGCCCCAGAGGTGGATTAAGGTGAAGCATGGTGTAATTTGCCACGTGGAGTACTTTGGGGTGAGCAGCGAGGAGTAGATTGCCAGCGATGAAATCGGAAGTCAAAGTCGAGGTCAGAAGAGATTTAGGCAGTTTTGCTAGGAGAAAGCTTTTCCTGGTCCTGACCTCAAACCAACGGTGTGCTGTGGTGCCGCTGCCATAGGGCAGCTGTATATGCAGCTCTTCCGTTTTCCACTGCTCGGTAGCCGGTGGGCGGCCGTAGCAGGGAGCGGGCTTGGAAAGAGGTATCAGGAGCCAGGCGAGGACCCTCCTGAAGCCATCTATAGGTGGAATCCGGTGTTATTCGAACATTGGAATCATTACTGCCTGCCTGCTGACAACTAACTAGTAGAGTGGAGGAGCTGAACCTTTGGTTCCTGGGTGCCATGGATTAACTTTGCTTTACCCCCTGGTCTCTGATCTGGTCTGATCGTGAGTTTTTTCAGTTTGCTTTGCTTAATCTGAGATTTTTTATTTTGGGGCTTGCCATTTTCAGTTGAAGGTGAGAGCTCATCTGAAAACTGGAATATTGTCATCAGCATCTGGAGAGACAAGCCTTTGGATTTATTTTAATAATAAGCAATCTGCAATATGTTTATTCTTTTGAATTATTTCACATGTGAAAGGAGTGAACTTTTTACTGGTTGACATTCTGGTGAAACTGTGGCTGTCTGGACTTTTAGATTTTAGCCTTCTTAGCCTTTTAACTTTAGGTTATTATTTGTTTTATATTGAGAGTAATATTAATATGATTAACTAATTTTGTGTATATTATTTTATTTCTCTTTCCCAGTGGTGAGAGGACTGGGTGGGGAATTTAGTGGTTTTGTTTTATTTTGATGGTATTTTATGTATGGGTTTGGAGGGTGAGGGCTTTTTTAGTGAAATCATTATTTAGGGCTTGGTATTTATTTAACCTTAAGGGGTGGGTTAATTTTTGAAATTAGGACTGCTTATTTGTGTTACCTATTAGAATAGTAAATATGTGCCGGGAAAGCACAAGGACAGTTGGGCATTATTCCCCCTCCAGACTCAGAGACCTTCATCCTTTTTCCTGTCCTCCCCTATCAATAGAAGTTTATAGATGGTGTAGGGCTTTGGGGATTGTTGTAAGAAGGAGGAGGACAGGGCCTGGGTCTGGAGAGGGAATGGAAAGGAGCGGGTGGATAGGGATAGTGGGGACAAGAAGACGCCCTGAGTGAAATGGGCCCAGGAAAGGGGTCCTCCCTGCCTGGTTCCCATACCCAAGGGTTCTGACTGTAGTCAGCAGGTAACATGGTCATCCTCGGTTGCTCATCCTACTCGGGTGGTGTTGTGCAACGCCAGGTCTATTAAAAACAAGACGGCTATTATAGCTGATTTTGTTGGGACATCTGACCTGGCGTGCATCACTGAGACCTGGCTGGATGAAAATGCTGGACCAGTTTTGGCGGCAGCAGTTCCAGCCGGGTACTCAATGATACACTGCCCGAGGTTGGATTGTAGGGGCCGGGGTGTTGCTATCTGTTTTAGATCAGAACTGGGCCTAGTGGAGGTACCAGTGGGAATTACCAAATCCTTTGAATGTATCATGGGCGAGGGTGTGGGGTGCAGGATACTTCTCGTATACTGTCCACCAGGTGATGGGAATGTTTTCCTGCGGGAAGTCGCAGACTTCATTGTTGACCTGACATTGGGGTCCCCCAGATGGTTGGTTCTGGGGGATTTCAATGCCTGGGTCAATGATGAATTCTCGCAGTTTGGTCAAGACTTCCTCCAGTTAATGATTTCACTGGGCTTCACACAGGTTATTTCCTCCTCGACCCATATTGGTGGTCATTCACTGGATTTGGTGTTCCTTCTGGGGATGGAGATATCCGACTTGGTGGTGGAACCAGTCGGATGGTTGGACCATCACTCCATTGGGTTCAGTTTTGAGGCCACCCCTTATAGGCCGGCCCCTATGGAGATGGTCCGGTATCGCCCTTTAAGGGGTGTTTCCCCTGATGGCCTGATGGTGGTGCTGGACCTATCTGGCATACCGGGAGTTTGCATGGATCCAGGAGAACTGGTACTTGCCTATAATAAGGCGGTGGCAGGGGCCCTGGATTCCATTGCTCCTGTTCATGTTCGTCCTCTCACTCTTCGACCCAAGTCTCCTTGGTTTGATGAGATTTTGAGGGAGTTGAGGAGAGTTGGACGAAGGTTGGAGAGGTGCTGGCGGAGGTCGGGTCTGGATTGTGACAGACTTAGTTTGATGGATCAGTATGTGATCTATCAATCAGCAATCTCTCGTAAGAAGGCAGAATTCCTGTCCAGAGAGATTGCTGCTGCACAGAATAGACCAGCTCAGCTCTTCCGGACTGTGGACAGACTGTGCAATCCAATCTGTCTGCAGCCCAGAAGAGCGTTTTCTCAAGAACGGTGTGAGGAGTTTGCTCTATTCTTTTCAGATAAGGTTGCCACAATCAGATCGGATATCCATCTGACCCTTTCTAATGGGAGTGGTGATGGTCGGCAGGAGATGTTGGACACCCAGTTTGTGTGGTCTGACATCGGCCTCTCCCCACAATCGATGAAATTGTGATGATCATACAATTATTGCGTCCGACCAACTGTAATTTGGATCCGGGTCCCACACATCTCTTAGTGGGTTGTGTGGATAAAATCAGCCCCGTTCTTGCTGAGATAGTCTGGAGGTCCTTGGAGAGGGGGGATTTTTCCGAATCCTCTAAAGGAGGCTGTGGTTCAGCCCCTTCTTAAGAAATCCTCCTTGGACCTGGACTGTCTGGCAAACTACAGGCCTGTCTCTAACTTACCCTTTGTGGGTAAAGTTATTGAGAAGGTGGTCGCATCACAGTTAGATGATCATTTGACCAGCCACAATGTCTACGATTCTCTCCAGTCCGGATTTAGAAAAAAGACATAGTACCGAGACAGCTCTGGTACAGGTGCTAAATGACCTCCTAATAGCGAGAGATCGAAGGACTGGTTCCATCTTGGTCCTTCTAGATCTCTCTGCAGCATTTGACATGGTGGACCATGGTGTGCTATTGGAATGCTTGCGGTCTATCTGTGAGCTGTCTGGTACAGTTCTCAGTTGGTTTCGATCTTACCTCGAGGGTAGGACTCAGAGAGTGGTGTCCGGGATTTTTTCCTCGGCATCATTCTCCCTATCCTGTGGGGTACCACAGGGTTTCATTTTGGCACCCATGTTGTTTGCACTGTATATGCTGCCGTTAGGAGCGATTATTAGGTGGTATGGTCTGAGTTTTCACTGCTATGCAGATGATACTCAGCTGTACATGTCCTTTGTGCCCGGCCAAGATGCTGCCTTTTCGGTCTTCAATAACTGTCTTGCTGAAATCCTGGACTGGATGAATGTGAGTTGGCTGAGGTTGAACCCTGACAAAACTGAGGTGTTGGTTGTGGGCCAGGATCACTGGGAGGTGGGTTTATTGGTTGGATCACCCTCGGATCTATGGCTTGGGGGTGTCCCGCTAATTACCTCAGACCGGGTGCGGAATCTGGGCGTTGTATTTGATGACTGCCTGACATTTAAATCTCAGGTGTCAGCAGTTGTCAAAACCTCTTTTTACCATCTGAGGAACATCGCCCGAGTGAAGCACCTGGTTCCTCCAGACGATCTTCCTACTCTGGTCCACGCCTTTGTTACCACCCGCCTTGACTACTGCAACGCCCTTTACCTGGGGCTTCCGGGGGTTGAGATTTGCCGCCTGCAGCTAGTGCAGAATGCGGCAGCCAGGCTGTTGACGGGCTCTTCTAGGTCCAGTCATATAACGCCTGTGCTCCGCGGACTGCACTGGTTGCCAGTTTGTTGGCGAATCACCTTCAAGGTTGGTTTGATGACCTATAAGACCCTACATGATCAGGGACCTGTTTACCTGAAAGATCTCCTTCACCCCTACTGCCCCTCCTGCTCTCTCTGATCCATTGACGAGGGATTGCTAGAGATTCCCAGGGTTCGTTTAAAAACCTCAGGGGCCAGATCTTTTAGTTTTATGGCCCCAACCCTGTGGAATTCTCTACCTCGTCAGGTGCGGGATAGCCCGACTGTCCAAAGTTTTAAAGAATCTTTAAAAACCTATCTCTTTAGCAAAGCATATTATGATTTCTAATATTGTCGTTTAGTTTAATTTTAAAATTGTTTTATTTATTGTTTTATTTTGTATTGTACAGGCGCCTTGGTTTTAGAAAGGCGCCTTATATAAATAAATAAAGATTGAGATTGAGATTGATATGCATGGCAAGGAGTTGATCTGTCAGTCAACATGCAGAACATTCTGGCACCAATGGATGCAAAAGTGCAGGGTCTTATGCCAAGAAAAGCATTCTCTTCACTATATGATACTTGACCCATGTGAGCAAGCATGCACCTTCCCTTCCCAGGCTGGGAGTGGTGCTGCATGACAGCACAATTTCCCCAGCCATGGCCCATCCAGCTGACTCACTGAGCTTGCCAGCAGACTCAGCTCAAAACCAAGGGATTACAAAGCACTACCTGCTGGGGTAAAGGCAATAATTCCTCTTTTTTTTTGCCTAAAGCTTTTTCTTTCCTGGTTGGTGCAGGTAACCTCTCAGCCCTGTCCCTGTCCCCTCTTGCCTGGCACCCACAGCACCAGATTGCCAGTCCCAAATCCCCCATGGATCTCATCTAGTGGCTGGGCCAGGAAGGGGAATGTTGTCCTTCCTACCAGATCACCCACATCCAGATGGGCTTGGCGATTAGCCAATGGTGTGGAGCAGAGACAGCTGAGCTGGGCTTCATATCACCAGCAACATCCATTTTCTTATTTTCTCCCTTATTCCCCTGCCATGGAAGTATGTACACATGGACATGGAAGTGCACACACCTATGGAACCATGACCCCTCCCTTCATGTTGCTTGAGGCTGCCAGCGCTACCCGCAAACCTTCACCTTGGGTCATCCAAGGGCTGAGATGGCATACTGCCCTTCCAACAGAGAAGAGAGCTGTCTGCTGGATACTCAGTCATCTCTTCCAGCTGACCCCTGGTGACCCAAGCTCATTCTCAAATTCGAGTCACTGGCATGATAAAAATTAAGGTGTTGAGTGCCAAAGCCCTTTTTGCCACTAGCCTGGATCACACAACATTTCTTAATTTTTATTATTTGAGTACACATTTTTAAGATAGTCATTTTATGTCTCCCCCTTATAAATGTGACAAGATATTAAAAGAATATCAAGCAAAATGTCTTTTGTGCCACAAGTGAAAAAATGCATTTTGCCCAGAGTTAGGAAAATGGCACCAGTCACGTTTATGAGGGGATATGATAACAATGGCTTTGTTGAAAGTTTGGAGTCAAAATAGTTACCAAAATTTTTAGCAAGCATGGAAAATTTAAATGTATATTCTTAACTTTGCTGTTTTTCAATATTTTGACCTCAAATGTTGAGCATAATGTTCTTATGACCCCATGTCATGAGCCCAGAAGATATAAAGCAGTAACTGATCAGTGGCACTGGGAGGTGGGTATCTGGGTGTCACCAGCAATTTACTGGGGGCAGGTGATCTGAGGGAAATGGGGTGGTGAAGTGGTACTGGGGTTAGGCACATTGGTCAGTTAATTTATAATGAGTCAATTTGAGGGCAGAGATACTCTATATGTGCTAGTGTAGAAACACTATCAGAAAAAGTGCCTTTCATACTTCTGCATAGTAACTTGTGAAATACCTGGGTTAAACTTATCTCACATACACATGCAAAACATATCAGTGTCATTAACCAATTCAGTTAATAGCCAAGTCCAGAATAAAATGTCTGAATGCAACATTTTGCTACAATTGAATCAATGCAGGGACTCTCTAGAGACATACATGAATATACTAGAATTGTATTGCAACTTTGATTTCAACTGTGAAGATGGCATTTTACACAACAGTGAGGAGACTCTGCTCTCTGTATGAAAACAGCATAACTTTCCTCACTGCAGATGTCATGAATGGAGATGCATTGTCAGCCTGAGAGCCCAAAGTTGTCTGGTGATCTGATAGCTTGATGCATGTTTAGGATTGAAAGCTTCCTGTTCAAAATGTGCATTAAGCTGTCAGATTGCTGGCTTACAATTGCAATGAAATACTTGTATATTCATACATGCTGCTAGACTGTCCCTGCATTTATGAAAATGTTGCATTCAGCCATTTTATTCTGAATTTTGATATTAACTGAATTAGTTACTGACATATTTTGCATGTGTATGTGAGGCAATTTTACTCAGATGTTTCACAAGTTACTATGCAGAAGTATGCATGGCATTTTACTGATATTGTTTCTACACTAACACATTTACAATCCCTTTCCTGTTTCAGCTTGGCTACTATGTATTGATTTTTAATTTGTTTTTTTGACCTGCTCATAAATAAAGAAATTGAATGTGAAGCTTGTTGACATTGAAATGACAAATTACAATAGGCTGTTGAATGGAGGTGCTGTCCAAGCTGTTGTGTGCTGGAAAGAGAAGCCATCACATGTGCTGTCTGCGTGCAAACTGAAAAATGACTCTTCTTGCTGAGCTGGCCACACAGGATTTGGGGGTTTATAGAAAAGGTATTTCAAGCCCTAGTTTTAAAAAAAGAAACACCACACTCTAGCTAAATGAGTCTTGTTTAGCAAGGTTTGGGTGTTTGTTTTAAAGAAAAATTATTTTTATGTATTTCCCACATTTTTAGCTAAAAAAAATGAGAGACTATCACAACTCAAAAAACTATTTTTCAGTTTTAACACCTACTGTAAGTGATGTGTACCAAAAATGGTCTTGTGACCCAAAGGTTTTCAGTTCATATCAGAGACAACACAAACCATATGTATCTTCAGAAAGAAAAAAAAAAACTTCAAATCCGTATAACTGTGGAACTGATAACTATTTTTTTTTCATGAAATGACTGAAAGACACTACCTTAGGACTGGCTACCTCTACCCCAAAAGAGTCAGAAAAAACTCTTATTGTCTAGGCTGTTCGAGTGAACTGAATAAAGTAAGTGTAGGAAAAATAAATATTCCTTTTCATTAATACTTGATATTCCATATGTTGGAAACCACACAAGATGCCACAAAAAAGAATTTTAGTTCTTGAGATTGAGCCAGCCAGATCATGCATGCCAAATTTTGACATATTTTGTTAAGTTCCACAAAAGCTATTAAGGTACAAAAATTGGAGTTTAACATTAAACACCTTACTCAACCATAACTATTCTGGCGCTATTGCACTGGTATAATATTACATGGATGAGACTTTACTCTATAGGAGCCATTATTGTATATTCCCCTGTATACCTCAACAGTTAAAACTGTATACCTCCCAATTAAAGCTGTTCACCTCTGCTTTGAAACCCATATACAGAGTTGAGGAAAACACCCATACATCAACAATATGGCCACCAAAACAAATAACGTAATGACCAATTAAGCAATTTTATAAATCAATTACAACACCATCAAGTTAGCAATTCTGACACTTATTAACCCACCCATGAACCCCAAACCCTCACAAAAGACTACAGCACAGGCAAATACACAATCTAATCCCTGAAAAAAATCCTTAAACAAATAACTCAGTAGAAAACACACTAACAGAACAAAAAAATTCCCCATCTCAACTATGAAAAAGTCCTCAAAACAGTACAAAACAAACCCATACAGCAAGAAATCCTCTTCCAGTCTCTTACAAAAGAGAAATGTCCCTCAGATGCCATGCCTTCCATGATGTTGTAGACACAATCTCCATATAGCACCATTCTGACAGGCCATTGCCAACTATGCCACCCTCAAAATCCCATTGAGAGTTTGCTCCATTGGCTTTTACTCCACCTGGGAATGATACTCCTGATTGCATACTTTAGACACTGTGCTGCTAAATGTTGCATACTCCTTCACACTCTGCACCCAACAACAACAGCCAGCTGCATGCAATGCACAAACTGAAGGAGGACTGACCATACGTGCACCACTTTAAATAGGGACTCCAACACTATGAAAATGCACAAGGGCCATAAGAGTGACCATAACCAGAATTCTCCTATACTACAGAAGCACTAGGAACCACAACAGTGATGGCAATCAATAAAATGGCTCTGACCATATAAGAGATGTAACTTAACAGAAAGCTATGATAAAATAAACCATCCTAATGTATTACAAAAAAGAATAAATGATGGGCAACTGTTGCAAACAAGTCTACATACCCATCTCAGTAGCTAATTTGGACAAAAATGCCATTCGTCCTTCAAGTGTGTGGCTTATAGCACTAATTCCCCCCCAATATGTGTTTATCCTTGTACACTGCAGCTGAATATCTATATCTATATCTGTATCTGTACCTGCATCTGTATTTATCTCTATATCTATATCTATATCTATATATATATATATATATATATATATATATCTATATTCATATCCATATCCATATCCATAATCATATCTATATCTATATCTGTAGCTGTACCTGTATCTATAGCTATATCAATATCTAAACCAACCTCTATCACTACATCTATATCTGTATCTATATCTGTATCAACAGTGGAGCCAGCCGCGATGAAGTGTGGTAATTTGCAGTAATGACATGTCACAAAATCTACATGACAAAAGAGCTTAATTATCATTGACCTAATATGGCCGTGCAGTAAACTGCAACATTTTGTGATATTCTGCAGCATTTCTGCATTTCATCCTGGCTGTCACATCTGTATATCTGTATATGTATAGTATTTATATCTATATTCATTCCAAAAAAAAAAAAATGCATTAATACGCTTGTTAGTGTTCAACTTAATGCCACAAAATGAGAGAAATATTGTACTAGGGTTTTCAACCCTAACTCCCTGTGCAAGCAAGCAAGAAAAGGACAACACAACACAAGCTATCACAAGCAGGCATCATCAGGTAAGACAAACAACATATGACTGTTTTCAGAGTACTAAAAGGGCAGTAGCATTAATATACTACCATCAAGGATTTGCATCTGCAGCTGGACAGGGGTCTGTGCTTCTGCAGCCACAGTTGTGTATAGTACATGTGTGTATGTCACACAGTCTACATGAGTATTTCTGGCTGCAGAACTACTGTTGCAATATGGATATCATGGCTTCAGCAGCAGATCTAGATAATGTTCAAGGGGGTGGCAATTTAGTCTAGGGATGGTACTTTCTACTAGAAAAGTAAAATGATACTTTTTAAGCTCACATTACGTTAAAAAATGTAATTTCTGCTGTCCTAAGAAGGCAGTGGATGGTACTTTATTACATGTCAGAAACTACTATTGCATGCTCTTCTATATACATCTTCATATGTGCAAACCCCACTGGAGCTAGTGTTTCTACAGCTAGAAGTCAGTGTGTATGTCTTAAACAAAAGTATTGTTGCAATTTTGGTATCATGGATTTTGTGTCTCCTGTGTTTCTGCAGCCAGAGGTCAGCATGTATGTTTTCCACCTGTGACTGCAGAATGCAGGCCCTTCAGGGGCCTACACCTCTGCAGACAGAACTGTGTGTATGTCTTACAGTGTGGCTAAGTACCAGTGGCCACAGAAATGCTGGCCACATAGGGGCCTGCACTTCTGCAGACAAATTAACTCTTGCAATTTGGGTATCATGATTTGTATCTGTGGCTACAGTGGCTTGTGCTTCTGCACACAGTAGTGGTTTGATTTGAGTACTGTGGATTTCTATCTGCAGCCATAAGTAAGTAAGTAAGTATGTGTTGTTGTGTGCAAGACATATCCATATACATATCCTTGAAGATAGCACATCAGTGTAACTGCATTTGTGTCATTTGGAAAAAGTTGAATGTTGTTTGTCTTACCTGATAATGGCTGTCTGTGGTTGCTTGTGTGGTCTTGTCCATTTGTTGCTTGGAGTGGTGGTTGAGCACTATATTAAATAAATAAATAAATAAATAAATAAATAAATAAATAAATAATGAATGAATGAATGAATGAATGAATGAATGAACGAACGAACTACAGAGGAGTTTCACATTACTTTATCATTCCCAACTGTGTGTATACTGTATGTGGCAATGGTTTACCTTTTCTGAAGAGCTGGTTTATGTTAACCCTTTCAGGACCTATCTAATTGTTAGTGGCATTGGAACTGTCATGGCATTATAATTTGTAGGGAAAAATGCTAGGCAACTAATGCTTTAGGGGTTTCCAGGGGTTGCATGGGGCATAATAGGGAATTGTTAAGAAATCATAGTTTTGTCAGCTGCAACACCTGGTTACCCCTGAATGCATACCTCTCACCCTGCCAGTACCAAAATGAGGGCACCGCTCATTAAAATCATTGACAAATGCTCACAATCAGGGACACTGTTCTTACTTACAATATGGTGCAGTGTCACAATTTGTACATCTATTCAAATTCACTCCACAACCTGTCCTAAGGGTAATATTGTGCACTGGCATTAATGCATACAGTACCCTCTTGTAAAAGACATGCATAGGTAAACCATAATTTAATTGGCTGAACAGAATTGCAGCCATGTTACAAGTAATTTCCCAAAAATGAATAAAGGGGTAAAAAAGTCCCAAACTGTAATCAACATCATCACTGGCTATGTGTCATTATTGTGTAGGCAATGTCTAGATTATTAAAAATAAAACAAAAATAAATAAATTTCCATATTGCATCTTGTGCAACATTGGTATATAGTTGGATACCATCATAATACAGTAACTTCATACAGTATATACCTATCATGGTGTCACCAGTCCATGAGTAGTATATTGCTTTATACGTGTTCCTTTTGATTTTATCTCCCTTGCTCAGTGCATACATTATTACATAGACAATGACAATAAAAAAAGATCAAAGGTCCATCTTGTCTGTCTAGACTTCCCTATCTGCCCCAGGACCTATTGTCCATACAGGGTTTTATCCTTCTTGGTCCAATCACTTGCTCCCCTCCTTAATGCTGCTGACCTAAGCAAACACCAAACTCTTCACTCTGTTCCAGCCATGCCTACAACCAGTTTTGGTCTTGCTGCCTACCACTTCTGCTGGCAGACTGTTCTACAGCTTCATCACCCTTTCTGTAATATAGAATTTCCTCACATCCCTCTTAAACCTTCCCCTTCCAGTTTCAACTCATGTCCTCAGGTTCTTGTTTGTCAAAACATGTTTGTTTGAAGTCCTTGATCAACTTCCACTGCATCTTTCCTGGACTTGGGACCCTCCTGAAAAAAAAAAACATCATTACGCAGTGGGAGGGGAGGAGAATATGGAATCATGAGTGGCTACATTGTTTGAGAGTGTTTTAAAGTTCAGGGAGTATACAATAAGTGTAGGTCAAGGATTTGAAACAAAACAAGTCTGAGTATAGTAACACCATTGGCAGGCATTTTAGTTCTACTATGAAAGGAACAGACAAAACAACCAGCTAAATTAATGAATTTTAAAAAAGGTAAACAATTAGAAAATATGGGTTTTCAATAAGTAATAATATGATGTTGGCTAGGGACTTAAAACTCTTTACCTGGAATGTTAAGGGAGCCAGGCATAAGGTTAAGCAATATAAGATACTCAAACATTTGTGCCTGTTAAAGGCTGATATTAGTTTTATTCAAGAATCACATGTGCTGCAGTCAGAAAGCTTGCAATTAAGGCAGCAACAGGTAGGACAGTGTTTTTCTGCTGAAGGAAGCATGAAAAGCTCTGGGGTTATGATCCTGGTGGGTAGAAACATTTCCTTCACCTCACCTCAGATCATTAGGGATCCCCAAGGTAGGTTCCTTTTGGTCCAAGGTAATCTCCATACAACTCAGGTGGTGTTAACTAGTGTGTGTGGTCTGAACGTGGACTCACCAGGGTTTTTTATGCAGTTGCTCAATGCCGTAATCCGATACTTGTTCATTCCAATAATTCTAGGAGTGACCTAAACATAACTTTCGACTCACTCATTGACCGATCAAGTACCTCACATTGGGTCTCTCTCCAGCACAGAGAGCTCTGCGTGATATGATCGACAAACTGGGCCTGTGTGATATCTGGAGACTCCTTCACCCAGATACCCGAGAATACACATTTACTTCTCCCATGCATGGTTCTTCTTCTCAAATAGACTATTTATTAATCTCACATCTTTGATATCGGGTGTTCTTGACTCCTTAATTGACCCTGGCCCACCCTCAGACAACTCTCTAATTTCATGTATGATTAATTTTGCATTTCTCCACAAAATAGAAGGTTGATGGATATTGAATAATCAGTTATTGAAAGATCTGGTGGTGATTAAATATATTTCAAACCAGATTATTTTTTACCATTCGGTTAACTGTAATACCACTGACAAACCAGATGTTGAATGGTGTGCCTTAAAAGCCTATATTCAAAGAATTCTAATACTGTTGGTCTAGCTTCAAAAAAAGAAAAAAGAAAAAACAGGAGGGCCAACTTTCTTCTCTTCTCCTTCAAATCCGAGATAAGGAAATACACATGCCCCCCCAGTCCTCTGAGCAGGACATACAATTGCTTGTCCAACTCCATCATTCCTATCTAGAATTATTAAGTGAAAAAGACAACTTTGCTATACAAAAGGCAAAAGCCACCTAAACTGATCAAGGGGAGAAGGCAGGTCGTTTGCTTGCCTTGTGGATTAAGCAACAAGAATATTCCAGATTCGTAGAAGCTATTTACTCAACAGACAGTGCAACGTTAAAGACCTTCTCAATGGATATTGTGGCAGAATTTCAAAGTTATTACCAACTACTACATGGGCCGAAGGTCTCACCTCCTCCTACAAGCTGCCAAGAAGAATACCTAAAAGACTCTACTCTCCCCACCCTCAATGAGCAACAACAGCTGTTGTTGGTCTCGACTATTTCTGCTTCTGAAATAGAGCGAGTAATCAAATCCCTCCCCACGGACAGGACTCTGGGGTTCACCAATTTTTTTTTACATTTTTGCAAAAGATTTAATCCCCATCCTTCTCCCTTTTTATCAGCATATACTTTCAGGAGTTAAGGTTGATGCGTCCCTGTTTGAAGCACTAATAGTACTTTTGCTCAAACCCGGTAAATGCCCACAATCAATGTCAAGTTACAGATCCATTTCACTTCTAAATCAGGGCATTAAAATTCTGACCAGATTACTAGCTGACTGGATAAGTAACATATTACCTAATCTTACAGGTCCGGAACAAGTCAGCTTCATGAAAGGACAATCGTCCGTAGATCACCTATGTACTCTGTCACATGTCTTCTCAGTCTCCAGGGATGCCAACTTCCCAGCAGCCTTGTTCTGTCTGGATGCTGAGAAGGCATTCAACATGGTCAATTGGCAGTTTTTGCAAAGCACTATGAAAGCATTCAGTTTCCCCCCTGAATTTTTGCCCCAGCAGCTAAGATAATGTGCAATGGTGCCACTTCTAAACCCATTGCTTTACAGTCAGGGATGTGGCAAGGTTACCCCCTATCCCCACTCTTCTTCAGGTTTGTATCTTGAACCCCTCATTCACAGATTAATGGCCTGTCCAAAAATTCAGGGCATTCAGATACAAAATCAAGAGGTCAAAGTGTTAGCCTACGTGGATGAACTTCTCCTGCAACTATCACTCCCAGAGAAGTCTATACTCCCTATGCTTTCAATTATTAGAGAGTTTAGTAAACTATCTAACTAGAAACTAAATATAGAAAAAACAATAGTATTTCACCTTAACCATAAAGTCTTAAAACAAAATATAGCTGAATTAGGATTAGCATGGAAATCGGACTCTTTGAAGTATCTGGGTATCATTTTTGCAAAAAGCCCAAACCTCATTTTCAAATTAAACCTAGATTCTCTTCTCCAGGTAATAACTCAAGATCTAAAAAGGTGGTCCCACTTGTCAGTTTCCCTATGGGGGAAGTAAATTTAATCAAAATAAATGTGTTTCCCCATCTTTTTTATCCATTAAACCTTCTAAATATTTGGTTACCTCTATCCTAGTTCAAAAAAGTCCATTATCGTATCACAAACTTCATCTGGGTGGGCAAGAGACCCAGGATGGTGTAACACAAATTAGCTGCCCCGAAAGAAAAGTGGGGACTACGCTTGCCGCATATAGATCTCTATTATTGGGTGCACCATGAGACTTCATGGAGAATCACAAAATCCCTCCCCCCCCCATTCACTCCTGCCTGGCTTAAGATAGAGTGGGATATGCTGAGAAGCCAAGGACTTTCCCCCTTGGTGTAATTACACTTGAAGACAGTCTCCCTCCCACCCCAAATTAATCACATACCCATTGCAATATCTGTTAGAGTCCACTCACAATTTTGTAACTACTTAAAATATCAACATACCCTTGACCTGAATCAACCTCTGTTGGGCAACCCCAGTGTCAGCCTAGGGGGCAAACTCCTTTTGACAAGATGGCTCCCACAAGTAGGGGGCTGTTCTGTTCTTTATTTTGTTAAGTAGGATGGCTCTTGGCTTTCCCCTTTATAAAGTTTAGAAAAAGCTAACTTCCCACAGTCTGACATATTCAAAGCATTCCAAATACAGCACCTTCTTATTAAAGAGATTGGAGTTAATCCTCCCCCACCTGTGCCATTTAATTTTCAAGGGGAATTAAGCCCACTAGCAGGCCTCTCTCTTGTGGTCACCAAAATATATAGCACGGTACAAAATTGGGCAGGTCAGCAAAGTTTTGGTCTCACAGTTTACAGGGACACTTTATTCCCAGAGAAATTATTTAACTGGTCTCATTTATGGAGCTCCTGTCACAAAATAGTTACCCAGGACAGACTCTGTCTCATGCAATACCAAATTCTACATAATATTTATTATACACCTCAGAAATTGGCTAAATTTGGAATTGTGATATCTTCTATATGTGTAAGATGTGATCAAGGGGAGGATAATTTGATACATATTTTTTGGAATTGCTCCAAAGTGGCTCCCTTGTGAACTCAAATCCAACAAAGAGCAGATCCACTTCTAGGTTTGGCTGATCTTTTCTCAGCTGAAATCTGCCTGCTAGGGGACATTTCAACCATTTCTGTTTTAAATCAAAAGTCATATATGGCACTGATTTATTGAAGCATTGGAAAGATGTTAAAGAACTTACTTACATGGAATGGCTTCAAGAGTATCTAGCCAATCATCATACAGAGAAAACTATAATGAGTATCCACAACAAGACCAAAAGATTTAACCAGACATGGGGACCACTACAAACTCTCTAGTCTATTTAACCTGTAATGTATTACTATAACTAGGTATTGTTCACAAACTATGACCAGCTTTCTCTGCAAGATGTGGGAGGGAGAGAAATATGAGGGATGTGGAAGGGTGGGGGAGAGAATGGGTTGCTAATTTCCAGTGATGTAAACTGTCTTGTTTCTGTGTACCACAGATCTAGTCTCTGTATTAAAAATTTCTATTAAACTTTAAATAAAAAAAAAATAATATGAAGCAAAAAGGGTTAACAGTGACTCTTTTAAAATAAAAATTAGGGAGAAAAAGAGAGAGATCCCTTCCTTATCCATCTCAGTCATTATTAGTGGTCTAATGTTATTCTTCCAGGCACTGGGTGTGCATGAATAATGGCTGCCATCACCAATGACAACTGTAAAGTCAATGCAGCTAACATTTCCTGACTCCCTTTCTCACAGTGCGCAGACCTCATAGTGCCTCAATAAACTACCATATCTGCCTATTTAATAAGAGAAAACAATTAACTAATTATTTGTATGTAATGTTCCTTCTACACTGTAAGTAGAAAACTGTCTTACCTTATGGCAAACCTTTGAAAGAAGGCATACGCCATACTAGACACAAGGTTTGGTCGAGTCAGTCCTTTTGTGGAAAAAGGTGAAGAGCCAACAAAGAACATCCTGCACCAGCAATCTTCTGAAATGTGATGTTGACAAACACAGCGATGAACTTTGGCAGGCAAAATTGTATGCAGCGAGACTACCTGTGACATGGAAAACACCTTCAGTGGTAGATGACTAAACCTGTTAACATTTGTGGTCACAGTCTGATTAAAAAAAACATCTTTTTTGTTTTTTGGTTTTTACAGGAATACAGCACAGAAGAATAAATAGAGGGATGCCTTGGTAAAGTCATAATAGTGATTTTGATCACACAAAGGACATCCTTCACTGGAATACCAGATAATATTCTCCCACAGGAGCAAGGCTCCTAGGTGGGTTCCAGTGACAATGTTGGAGCTAACAGATAAGGAAATTATGGTAAATAAGAAGAAATTTATTCTTTCTGTAGTGCTCCACATTGTCAAAGGGTATTCACAACAACTGGGTTCTAAGAAGCAGTACCCAGAACAATTGGGAGGGGGAAGAATATTATCCCACATGCCAGAAAGAAGTTCTGAAGAGATTACTTGTGAACTGCTGCCTACAATACTCTGAGACCAAAAGCTGTATCAACAGATCTCTGAACATTCAATTTGTAGTATTTTGTGAATGTGTGGATGGAAGACCGTGTAGCTGCACTGCATAGCTTTAAAACTGATGCTTCACCTCTCTCCATCCAGGACATGGCCATAGCCCTGGTGGAATGGGCCTTGATGAGGGCTGGAGGCCTCCTCTTTTCTGCGACATAAGCTTAGCTTTAACAATGTAGACCCTTAAGAAATGCCCAAGAAAGCTCCAAGACTGGAAACCTAATCTCTCAGAGTGCTCTGTGTCAACCCCTTCTCTACGCTTTCCTACAGGAACTCGAAAAATGTGGAACTAAGGTCATGGAAGACTTAAGATCCTTCCCCCTGGCCCAGTATGAAAAGGTTGTCCATACATGACCATAATCTGCAGAAGTGGATGTTTTCCTGGCAGCCATCAAAGTATCCACTACTTTATTACAGAAACCTAATTTATTTTATTTATTTAGTTTTTGTTGACCGGGTAAGTGCACTAGACAAACCCTGCCTATTTTCAGGCACGACCCGGGGTACAGATGAATGCCAACTGACCTTGAACCAGATTAAGCTGTTGGTGGTATTTTTAGTGAATGAGGAAATTTGGCTAGGACACCAGGGAAATTTCTACTCTCTTTGATAAGTGCCATGGGATCTTTAACATCCACCTGAACTACCACCAGTCCAGGCAGATGGGACCTCAGTTTAACGTCTAGTCCAAAAGATGGCACCTCAGAAGTGCAGCACCCCTCTCATGCTGCACTACAGTGTCAGTATTGGGATATTAACCCAAGTGCCAGATGTGGGAACTGAACCCACAGCCCTCTGATCTCCCGGCCTCAGAGGTGAGCATGCTACCTACTGAGCCACTGGCACTGACCCATTTGAGGAGCATCCTCCTTCTATGAGCCAGGCAACTGCATTGATCTGGGTGCAGAATGGAACCCTGAGACAGAAGGTCTCCTCACAGTGGAAGACGAAAGGGTGCTGGCTGTGCTAAGTTCACTAAGTCTGATAACCACGGTTTTCTTGGCCACTCCAAGCTAGTTGGAGGAAGCTTCCTCTTGAATGCCTTATTTTTTGTGTGACCTTGAGGAGAAAAGGCAGAGGGAGGAGGGCATATGCTCTGTAGAATGTCCAATCCTGAGTTAGAACATCCACTGCTTTGGCCTACGGACAGTGTTAACAACTGAAGAACGTTGGAGTCTGACCATTGTAGTTGTATGAGAACAGATCAATCTGTGACTGACCAAACTTGTTGCACAAAAGGTCAAATATCTCCTGGTTCAACCTTTACTCCCCAGAGTGAACATTTTCACAAGTTAGCCAGTCCACTTGAATGTTCAATTCCCCTGCAAAGGATACTGCAGACAGAAAAAGGAGATTCTCCTTTGCCAACTTGAGAAGATTGGAAGTCTCTTTTAGAATCTCCCTGTTCTTTGTGCCACCTTGATTGTTTATGTATGCCACTGTGATGGCATTGTCTCATCTCATTTTTTTCCTGTTTTGATCTGCAGCAGATTTTGAAATTGATGAAGAGCGAGGTGAACCACCCTCATTTCCAGAACATTTATGTAGAGATGCTCTTCCTGCACTAATCAAGTTCCCTGAGTGGGTAGTTGGTTCATACTGCCCCCCAACTGTGCAGACTGGCATCCAATATTAGACTCTATTCTGGGGGAGTCCCATCGGAACCCCTTTGCTCAGATTCTGCACACTCACCCACCAACTCAGGGAGTCTTGAAGCTGAGGGGAAAGGGAGATTCTGGCTTGATGGCTTTCTGATGTTGGATCCTGGGCCATTGCAATCCCATTTGAAGGGGCCACATATGTAAGCAAGACCACAGGACTAGATCTTTCGCTGACACCATGGGGCCCAAGATTCAAATCAGGTTGAGAACAAAGGTTGATGACAGTCCTGAGCCACTGAACTTCTGTCAATAAAGTGTCCTTTTAGGAAAGCAAGAAGAAGAAGACCTTCCCTTGTTTCATGTTGATGACTGCCCCCAGGTGTTCTATGGTCATAGATGGCTCAAGAGAGTATTTCTCCCAGTTCATCATCCGGTAATGAGACTTGAACATCTCCTGATTCCAGAGCACCAACTTCCTTGTCAAGGGCAATGTCGGTGCATGAATAAGCAGGTGGTACAGATAAGGACAGACATGATGCCCCTCCTGTTGAAGTTAAGCCACAAGGACTATCAGCACCTTCAAGAAGACCCTGGGGGCTGTTGCAACTCTGAAGGGAAGCACCCTGTACTATACATGTTGGCTCAGTATCAAGAACCTAAGATACTTCTGGTGAGACTGATGGATGGGAATGTGAAGGTAGGTATCCATCAGATCTATCAAAGCTAGGAAGTCCCCCGGCTGAACAGCTCGGGTGATTGACCTCAGGGACTCCATTTTCAAGGTCATGTGGCACACAAACTTGTTCAGATGCTTCAGATCTAGGATGGGCCTGAAATCACCCCCAGTTCTAGGGGGAACTATGAAATAGATCTAGAAGAATCCCTGACCTTGCTCACTTGGAGGGACCAATACAATAGCCCTGATTTGAATGAGGTGGTTCAGGGTCTCTTACACTGCCTGACTATTTGCAGCATCCTGGAAGACTGGAGATGACAGAAAACATCCCTTTGAGCAGATTGTTGAAAATTCTGTGGCATAGCCCAGGTCTAGAATTTCCAAAACCCAGAGGTCTGGTGTTGAGTGGGCCTATCTTGAGTAAAATTCCTATAGTTTTTCACCAACAAAGGGGGGACAGGGATGGACCCATGTACCCCCATAGAAAGGAACAAGGCTTTTGGGTTGGGCCTTCTGTATGGCACCAGGCCAGGGCCCCTATATTACTATAACTCTTGCTACCTGAGTAGGCTGCTCTGTTATCTGGTTACCCATGTTCCTCTAAAATAGCGTCCAGGCAGGAACTGAACAACAAGCCTTCTTCAAAGGGTAGGTTAAACAACTTAGATTCTGAAGCTTGATCAGCCACCCAGTGACTAAGCCATATGCCCCTCATGGCTGATACAATGTGGTAGGCTGAACTGGCAAACCTGTGGAAATTCTCCATTGTAGAATCACATGGAAACTTGGAAGCCATGGTGACCAAATGCAAAATGCTTACTGCTTCCAAATCAGGAGGAACAAAACTGGCCAGAGTAGTGACCCACAAGTGGAAGGCTCTGGTAACAATAAAGGAGGTGTAAGAAGTATGTAGGTTTGTGCTGTTTGAGGGGAAAGTCCTCCTACATGCAGCATCCACTCATTTGTTGTGGGAATCTGTTAAGGCCAGAAAGTGTCCGATAGGCAGGGAGGAGTGTTTGACAGAATTAAGAATGGCCTTGTCCACCAGCAGAGTGGCTTCCCACAAGCGAGATTTTCCTCCTAAAAATGGAAAAGGCCATGCCTTCGGTTTCGGATGATACTTTCTCTGACCACACCAGACCGTTCTTGCTCAATAATTTGGTCACAAAGAATAAAACTCAGGAAACACTTTGTAGCAGAGGAGGATGCAGACAGAATCGTATTGACATCAATCGTCTCTACAAACTGTTCCTCCTTAAGTTGTAAGGATCTACATGCCTAAGCTATAAAAAAAGACAAGGACTTGTTGTCAAACAAGGGAGGAAACAAAATCCTTGACCCGGGCTCCAGCCACTCTCTTTCCTCTACCTTCTCTTCAGAGGGGAAGTTCTCTTCTTCAGAGAACAATTTTTTCTAAAGGTCAGAAGCTCACCAAAGATCCTCAAAATCCTCATCCTGACCTAAGTAGTCAGGGTCAGGGTCTGCTTGCACATCTGTCTCTGCAGCCGTTCTCACTGTGGCACACCTGGATGTGCCTGTGAGGGCCCCTCCGACCTGAGGGGCCTGGTTTGGGGTTGGGTCTGTCTGCTGGGATGTCCTGTGGAACACCAGGGCTCAAAAGCTCACCCAGGAGCAACATAAGTGATTTTCACAATTCTGCTTGCACACTGCCAACTGAAGAACTAAGGTGCCCTCCTTCCCAGCTCAGAGGACTGACTGGGGGGAACCCTTAGGGAATATTATGCTGAGCAACACAATGAGGGCAAAAGGAATCCATGGGGTAGGGCCTCATCACCCTTTGCAGGTCTTAAACTGTTTAACAATTAGTGGTCTCCAATAAGCCATGGTACCAAGTATATGTTTATAATTGTGAAAGCCAAAAGTACTGAAGTACAATAATTACCAGAATAAAAATAATTAGCCCCATTAGCTTGCCTGTGCTGATAGCTCTCAAACTGAAGCTTCAGGTAGGAATCAGTATGACTAGATAGAGGTAACTAAGCATGCACTCTCAAGGCAGGCACATGCATGACATCACAGCATCCTACGTAACATTAGTGCACTGAGGGTGTGCGTGCACTTGTGATTGCACAAGCATGTTAGTGGAATGGAAAAGATAGGCAATTGCATGTGATAACATCCCAAGCTATGCACATCCACATGCACCCTCTGGTGTGTGAAAACCAAGCTCCGGAAAGCTGACTGATCGTAACACAAGACAAAACAAAACAGTAACAGATAACACAAGCACTTAGCTAGGTGAAGAAATCCTCAGCAGCTCACCAATGAAATGTTGCCCAAAGAAGATGTCTGTAGAGTGCCAGGGGAAAGCTTGGCAAAAACCCCAAGGCACAAGTTCCTTAGGATTATAATTTCTTTTTTTTTCCTTAAACAAAAATTAGTCACACAGAAACATGAAGCTGGGGGCAACAGATACAACAGCTGAGGGAAACCCCAAAAAGCCCTATGCTGCCCCAGAAGTAAGTAAAATATACCTAATTTGGCACCTTTTTTTTTTTGTAAACTGAAACCATTAGAACATACCAGCATGGCAGATGTGGCTTCCAGTCTACAAACGGAAATGGGTAAAGCAGGTTAGCCAGTTAGAAAGCCACAGATTAACAGGGACAATTTTAATTTAGGGGTGCTCCCTTGAACCAGGCAACCCCAACCTTCTATGCAGAATTCAAGCCCCAACAGAAGTCTTGAAAATCTTGAAGAGTCTTGAGAGAAGATATAGGTAGCGCTTTCCCCTTTCAATGGCAAAGATGAACTGGGAAGTTGCTGCTGCTTTCAATCCTCATATGGCCAATGTTCTTTTTTTTCAATTAAATATACTTTATTAAAAAATATCTGAAACAACAACAAAACCATATGAAAAACATACCACACAACCAATATGACAGTCACCCTTCACCACATAACAATGGAATGCAACCAACTAAATATGCCTAACATTCTAAAGCTTAGGCTGTGCTATTCCCCTGATAGGGGTGCACTGTATCCAGTTGCTGTGAATACCCATTGATAATGTGGAGCACTACAGAAAGCTTTCTTTTAAAAATTTAGACCTAAAGAGTTTACAAGCTTTTTAAACCATTTAGTGATAGCTATGATATTATGACTACTGCACACAAAAAGCAAAGAAGACATCAATGAAAACTATATATTTATGGTTTGGCCTTATTATGCTTGTAGAATTCAAGTTCTTACCAAAGATTGCTGTGCACATTCTAAAAGCTGCTGTGCATGTTCTGCAATTACTGAGTCAGCTGTGTTCTCCTTCGTGCTGTTTCCAGTCACTTTTGGTCACTCAATGCCGCTTTCTCTCTCTCAGTGCAGCTCCACACAGTTTCATTTTTGGTTTCTTCTCTCTTCTTACAGTTATGGTTATGCTCAGTATGTCTCCCAAAGCTTACATAGGCCACCCAGCAGTGCTTTGTTTACACCAAACTTGGCTACTGATAACTAGCATGAGGGTGCTCTTGCATTGCTGCAAGCTGGCCCTCACTCTTAGAGTGAATGACAGGGTACATGGCCGCTCTTACTGTAGCATAGGGTAGCTCTACAGAAAATCTCTCATTTTCGGATCCTTCTCTGATTTATTTATTTTAAACCATTTACCATTTAAGAAACTCACCCTTGATCCAGCACTCAACTTCCACAGACACATACACCACCTCTGCCCTGCTGTCAACACCAGAATTGGACTAATTCACCGGATCAAGCACTGTCTCACCCCGTTGCTCTCCGCCTTGCCATCTCCTCCTCCATCCTTGCCCTCATTGATTATGGGATCTTAATCTATTGAGCCACTGACACCACATCCCTCCAAAGAGTTAGGGTAACACTCAATGAGGCCTGTCACCTTGCCCTTGGCTGTGACTGCATCACTCACACCTGCTCTCTATACCGGTTGTCCAACAGGGTTTACATCGACAGTAGGCTCAAATACCAAACTACCTCCTGCCTAAAAAGATCTCCATAGGGCTATCCTCTCTCAGGCTCTCTACCCTGCTACAAACAGCTCCCCTGTTAATTGCCACCCGTTGCTCCACTATATCCCCTTTCCTTGTTCGCCATTTCAGATCCTCCTTTGGCCAAAGATCTTTTTCCTACACAGCCCCATTTTGGATGAACTCCATCCCTAGCACCATACCCTCCAAACATAAGCTTGGCCATTTTAAAACCCTCCTTAAGGGCCATCTTCAGACCACTAAAACCTGTGACTGCTGTTAGGTTTCTAGTCCCCCTGCTCCTTCCCGACAAAGGATTTCCTCCTGCTCCATCTACCCCTGCCCCTCCTCCTCAACAAAGGATCTCCTCCTGCACCATCTACCCCACCTCCTAACAGCTTTGTTTGTTCTAAGCCTTTCACCACTTTCCCACCCACTAGCTGGTTGCAGCTTGACACTGTTTGTCCTTGAATTTATTAAGTAACCTGCTTTTACATACCAATGCTTGTATGTTCCCTTGATAAACCATTGTATACTTTCTTTTGTTATCTTCTCTGTGATTTTGTCATCTTCTCTGTTGTGTAACTTGATTTCTGATGTGGAGCCTTTGTAAATGAGTCACTGACTCAAAGGTTATAATTCTGAAATGTTCAATAAATAAATAAATAAAAACTCAACCTGTGTTTCAGTCTCAGGACTGAAATAATAGTATGGACCTCTAGAGCTCTCCTCTCAAAGACCATATGTTATATTTACACTTCGATGAAAACAGAAGCTTGTTGTGTATGGTCTCCATGCATTACTACTTATTATAGGTGTGCAGTAGTACCCCTATAGTTAGGGTTGAGTATCCTGTTCAATGTTAAACCCCTAACTTTGCACATTAAAATGTTGCCTTTGTTTAACGAAATCAGCTGAAATGTTGTATGTATTGTCTAGGAGTAAGTGTCTTGATCTGTGGATATTTTTGTAATGGCAGCTTGTGTGGTGTCTACTTTTGTCCTATACTTAACCTGGGTTGATTTTCTCTCCCTTACAGCATACATGGAGTATAATTCCCCCCTCCCCCAATTGCAGGGGAAGGAGCCAGCTCAGTGATGCTGAGGGTTAAGGTGCTGGACACCTTACCTCGTGTCATGCCAGTGACCCAGGTTTGAGAATGGACCTGGGTTGTCATACAGCCAACACGGGGAGGAGGGAGGAAGCAGGATTGAGCAGCTAAAAGGCAGTTCTCCATTCCCGAGGAGGACTCTGTCACCCGCCGTAGTTCCACTGCCCCCAGATGGAGGTCCATGGGCAGTGCAGGCAAGCAAGTGGCAAGCAGAGGGAAAGTGTCCCAGTACCAGTGTACACATGCCTCCACACATGTGTGTGCACTCATGCAGGGTTGGGAGAAAACAGGGATAAAATCAGGGTTAAAATATACAGTAAATAAAAAAACTACTTGTAAGGGAAATGAGTCATGTCCTGAGCTAGTGACTTTGACAGGGCTGGTGAAAATATATTAAAGGATTCCTGAGTTATAAGGCATTAAAATGCATTGTTTTCTGACCTGTGCATGTGTCTTTAACACTTACTGGAGCATTAACAACATTTTTTTGCAATTTATATAGTATATGGTTCAGTGTTGTTGTGTATGGAAATGAATTCTGTACACACGGCCAGATGTGACTGTACCACAGTAGGAATGTCAGAATGCTGTTAAACTGTACCACAGTAGTTACATAACTGTTGTGGTTAAACAGCATATAATCCACACCTATTTAGATCCAAAATGCTTACCTTCACTGCAGATTCCTCATAATGAAGATATCAGCAAGACTAAAAACACCCAGGCAGGAATATTCAAACCTGTTGCTAATTGAAGTGCAAATAACCCTTTGCGGTCGCTAATCTGTTTCAGTCACTAAACAATGGCATATTAGAACAATTGGAAACTGATACAGTGATTGCAAAATGTGTAATATTATAGCAGGTAATAACTACTGTCGCAGATGGAACTGTAATGTCATATGAACATATGATGAAGCTAGCAGAATAACGCCATTTGGTCTATTTATTCTGTTCATATTGCAGGGTCCACAGCTTAAGGGTTTCTGGAACACAAAGGGGGGGGGAGGGCCTCGGTACCCAACTAGGGATCTGAGGTTCGAGCAGACTCGATAGACCTTAAGGCCTAACCTGCTGGCAGTTAGTATGTTAGTATGTTAAGCTACTGAGCCTGACCCCCCGCCTGAATCCTCTCATCCTTTACATTTGCCCCTGCCATAACCCTTACTTTCCCCTTAAGTCTACACCAGCCTCTCTTGAAGCTGACCACCATCTTCAAAGAGACCACCTCTTCCACCATCGCATTCCAAAAGACACCACACTCTCCATTAAGAAATGGTTCCTAGCCTGCCTCCTAAAGATCTCCCACTCCAACTTAAAGCTGTCTCCCTGTGTATTTTGGTTGCCACTTATCTTGAAGGGTTCCTCCTTATCCACCCTATCTATCACTTTCAAGTACTTGAAGGTCTCAAGCATGTCCCCCTTCTTTCCCCAATCCTCCAGGGAGTACATTTATGGTCCCTAATCTCTTCTTGTATGCACTACACTGATAGCCCATGAACATTTTAGTTGTCCTCCTCTTGACAGTCTCCAACAGGTTAATGTATTTTTTAAGGTGTGGACACCAGTACTGTAATCCATACTCCAGGTGTGGGCTCAACAGTTACCTGTACATGGGCAGTACAACCTCCTCTCACTTACTGCTGATCCCTCTGACAATGCAACCCAACATTTTGTTTGAACTTGCTGCTGCTTTCTTGCACTGCATGCAGTGCTTCAGGTCACTAGTGATCATCACTCCCAGATCCTTCTCCTCCTCCTCCTCTATTGCGCATACCTGTACCCCTCCATCTTGAGATTCTTGGCTCCAGTGAGCATAACTTTGCATTTCTTTGCAGTGAAGCCAAGCTGCCAAATGCTAGACTACCTCTCAAGCTTCACCATATTGTCCAGTAGGTCCTGTGGTCTTTGATTGTATCCACCCTCCCACAGAGTGTGTTGTCATCTGCAAATAGGCAAATTTTTTGTTCCTCATGCCATCCCCAATATTACTGATGAAGACATTGAATATCATCAGTCCCAACATGAAGCCCTGCAGGACAGCACTGGTGACCTTCCTATATATCTATATATATATATATATATATGTATATGTATATATATATATATATATTTGTGCAATGGGGTGGACATATATTCTGTGTGATAAATGCGTTTATAAAATGGACTTAAGAAATGCAGAATGCTGACTGGCTAAAACCTAGTTTTAGCCATGTCCTTATCAGCATGTATTGTGCCAACCGATACTAATTCTCCGAAGCTGACCACACCACAAAAAAATATCCCTGTGTCCACACGAACTCTCCCGATGCAGGCTGCAGCTCATCACCTAGTAAGTAAGAGGACCACACTGAGAGAGCACTACCAGTATGTCATGAGCAACAGAAAAACTGTAAAATGTCTAATTTCCTGCACCACCAAAAAAGTCTATACACCTTCTACCTCTTCAGGGTTTTTTGTCACTCCCGTTTCCCACTGACCACTGTAGAGCATCTCTCGATCCCTTTCCCTCCCAGCATTTTAAATAGAGCGAACGCTGACTTTATAGGTCCGTTCTGAACAACCTCACTCTCAGTTCTTACTTCCGGTTCTCACATCCACCCCTCAACTGTGACACACGCACACACAATAAATAAGCCACCATGACAAAAAAAAAGAATGAAGTAAAATACTGTGCACATGATCACCCGCATTCCTATTTCATCAGAACCTGTTTACTTTCAATCTTGCTCATTTCTCTTGTTTCAAGCCCACAGCTCCCACTCACACTCTGCAAACTGCTCCGAAGATCAGTAATAACCCACACAAAAATTGCTGGCTGCAATAAATCACAGTACTCTCTTCTACAAAACCACATCTCACAGATGGAGCTGAAACCACACTAAATAACAAACCACATGATCATGAAGGATGAAGCAAAAACCATTTACTATAGTGGCTCTAAAGAGACACGCTCGCTCCAGTGAGAATCGACCGCTTGCAGCACCACAGAGATTCGACCCTCCAGTAAACTGAACAAAAACATATCAATACAGTATATACTATTTATTTAAAATAAAACTAAACAAAAAATATGCTGTCTGCCCATCTCTGCATGTGTGCTTAGCGGCAAGTGCGGGGGGGTGGGTTACTGTTGCCTGGAAGCAAGCCGCAAAAACCTAGCGTGTCTCCATCTGTTGATCCTCTGGATTGCTCCCTGTCAACACCTTCCAAATAAATAAATAAAAAAAAGAAATGCTGTGAAGTCAAGACACAGACAAACAGACATGGCATCACCTTCCCAAACAACTTAAAATTACTTTAAAAATGTTCAGTACAGGGACAGTAAAAGGGATTATTTTCTTCAAAGTGAGAAAAAAAAGACATAACAAATTAATAAATTGCATCTTACTTTTCAAACTGCACTAACTTTATTAAAATCTCTCTTGCAAATTTTGTGCCCATTTTATAAGCGCAATAACACACTCCGAGGTGTGGGTTATCTCCTGATAAGAGCTTGCTTGCTTATCTGAGTCACTGTATGTATAAATAAATTTATACATACAATGACCATTTATACACACAGTTACCATGTCACAAATCTCTTTAGAATTCATTTAGAATGTTCGGCCTCAGAAGCAGTACTAACCATATTCAAATGGGAATAACTTTAAAATGAAAAAAAGATAGCATGGTACTGTGAGCACAAAAATTGTTCAGCACAAAATTATATACAAAATGAGTGGCGGTTATTGTATATATACCCTACAGATTTTTTACAATTAGCAAAAAAGCAGAAGACAATTTTATTTTTTGTTCATTTTTTTGACAAACAAATGTGAATAACTTTAAAACAAAAAATGATATCATGGTAATGTGAGCACGAAAATGTTCAGCACAAAAATACCTACAAAATGAGTGGTGTTTCATTTATAGATACCTTTCAGTTTTATTTTTAATTAGCAAAAAACAGCATAAAATTAAATTTTCTTTTCCATTTTTTGATAAAGAAATGTGAATTATTTTAAAATGAAAAATGTACCATAGCACTGTGAGCATGACATTTGTTCAGCAAGAAGTTTTCTACAAAATGAGTGGTGTTACATTTAATAGCAACCACTATGCTAGGCAGACATACTCTACGAAAGTTAACCAAAACTCTCAGAAATTATCATTTAAAATAAAGATAAACAGTCAAAACCAAATGTCCCTGCACTGATAGAAAGCATCCATGTTGCATTAATGAAATATACAATGGTGAGCTGTCAGATAAATGATTTATCTACACTTGTGCTGTTTGACCTTGGACACTTCACTTGTGGCTTATGCCACCTATGAGGTTACCTAACGTCAAACAGCACTTGTGTAGATAAAATCATTATCTGACAACTCACTCATATATATATTTATGTAATATAACCCTCTTAGGCGTGTGGTTGCGCTCTGATGCTCCTTGCGCTTTGGTGTCGTCAACCACCCAAGGTGTGCGTATTTCAGTCGCGACTTCACCATAGAATGGGTTATCTATCTTATAAAATGGCAAAATAGTTTTTCGGGGTAAAAGTGCAGGGTGCGGTCATGCACTGATATACGATGGTCATGTGATGGACTCCAACAAATCAGAAGACATAATTTTTCCTACCCATTTTATAAATATATATATATATATATATATATGTATAAAATCACACATGCCCCCACAATGCAAAGCATCATGGGCTGCATATGCGTATGGGGTAACCATTGCCTCATTGCTTGTGAACAGAGGTTCTTTGTCCTATATATGAATATGTATGTATGTGTGTATATATATATATATATATATATATATATACAGTATATATATCATAGTGGAACAGAAGTGCCACTATAGTTAAGGTTGAGTACCCCATTTAAGGTTAAATCTGAAATCTGGCAGCTTAATAACTTTGCCTCTGTATTACGGATTTGCCTGAAATTTGGAATGCATAGCCAGGTACCACTGATCTCTGGATCTGCCAATTTTTGTAATGGTTGGATATATATGGTTGTGGAACTACAGAGCACCAAAAAACACACAAATTATATATTTTTGCACATTCTTTGCTCATGTACAGGTTGCACAGTCTGTGTGACTGGTCCAAAACCTTCAGGGAACATGCAGCTGGGGTCCACAATGTGCCTTTCAAAGATTTCATTAACAAATATTAAATGGTTCAAAAGTTATTCAAAAAACAAGTTTCTTATTATAGTCAATGGGAAAAGTTAATAAAAGGTTTGAAATGCAGTGTTTAGTGTCGCAAATGACCCCTGTAGTGTTGCAAATCCGCCATCTTGTTTTCAGTTGGTGGTCACAGAAATGCTTGGCATTTAAATTTGGGACCCTCTAGGGACACAATTCTTGCTGTGTTCACCTAGTCGAGTCCTGAGGATGCTAGGCATGTCTTTCTTTGCAGGTTTAACACCCCAGAAATATGTTTTAAAAATTTTTGTAAACAGTAGTATCACAAAGTAATGTCATACATTTGACACTTTTGTGATTTTGTTTTTTGCAAAAGTGTCGCAAATTACTACACTATGCCAAAAACAATAGGAAATCTTTGTCACCCTGCTGCAAAAGAATGGTTTGGTCTTTTGGGCTGAAATTTGGAGATAAGAAAGCCAAGATCCCACAGATGTGCATTTTGGTGGTTTTGGTGACAAAGTATTAGAGGACTGCAAAGTTATGGCACTCCAAATTTGACAGTTTTTTCCATAGGCTAAAATTACGGCGTATACCGCGCCTTTCGAGCCCATATCTCAAAAATGCTTTGAGACACGGACTTTTTGTCAGTAGAATTCTTAGTCCCCCTTTAAGGGGCTAAGTCCAAATTTAGTTCAGGAAAGTCATAAATAATATGAGATTAATTTTTTTTTCTACGTTGTACGGTTCCTGAGATATAAGCAATTTAGTATTCCAAGTGTTCATTTTCTGCTCCGAGGGACATTATTATGCATACATTCTTTGTATTCACTGTGCTTCTGAATGCACCTTTTTGTTACCATAACCATTTGCATATCCAATTGCGTTACCATTACTGTTTGCGTGTTCGTCACCATTTGCGATACCATTTGCAGTTTTGTTACCATTTGCATTTGCGTTTCTGTTGCCGTGAGCTTTGCATTACAGTTTGCATTACTATTTCTGTTTTCATTAATGTCTGTGTTTGCATTTCTCTTACCGTTTGTGTTATCGTTTATGTTTGCGACACCATTTACAATACCGTTCGCTCTTGCTTTTGCATTACAGTTAGCATTACTGTTTAATTTTACCTTACTGTTTCCATCACTGTTTGTGATAACATTACCATTTGTGTTTTTGCGTTTGCATAGTGCAGTGCAAAACATGATGATTTTGCTATTTTTCTGCACTGACTTCCGCGACACATAGCACAGCCAGTGTGTGGTGGGATGGCATGAAACTTGGCAGGTAGAAAGACCTTTGTTCAAGGAACATGCCATTTTTTGTTTGTTCCAAAGTTGCAGCCATTTGAAATTGCCCCGCTTTACAGTCCGCCATTTTAGTGCATTTTCTACCTCAATTTCGGCCATTTTGTGTTGGAAGACTTCTTAAAGGTACAGAAACATTGAAATTGAATATCTCAGGAATGGTTAGGTCTTTTCACATGAAAATTGGAGGTTGTTGAGTGGATGTCCTGGATATGTGAATTGTGCTGTTTACATGTTTAAAAAAAATTGGCTGTGGAGATACTGTATGACGAAGTTAACATTTTGCACGTAGCGTTCTCATGGTGCTACTGCCTTTACATTTATAGCAAAGGTAGCCCTAGTGGCTTAGAGGTGCCTTGCAGTGGTTTTGGGTGTAAAAGATTAACATTTATGGCACTCTGATGAATGAAAATGTGTTTCTTACACTTCAATAACTTCTAAACCGTGAGTCCAAGTTGCCTGGCATTTGGAATGTGCAAAGATTTATAATTCATCTTTCACTGTGCCAATTTTCAGGTCACTGGCCATACGGTTGCTGAATCATGTATATTACGTTGTTTGCACATGTCGCTGTGTGGCTGTTGAATGGATGAACACATAATTCTGGACACATGGTGTGCCATTGTACATGTCTTCATTTATCAATTTTATTTCAGTCAGTCATACAGTTTTTGCGCAGCTAGCTGACAAAAATTTACATGGTTTGGGCCCTGGACTCCCACCACCACATTCCATTAACTATTTATACTGCACATTCTGAAAAAGAAGGGAAATTCATGGCAAAAAAAAATCAGTTTAATACATCAGTTAGGGTTGTTCCACAGTGACAAAAGTGAGGAAATTCAGTGTTAGGGTTGAAAACCCTTACTGCGCATTCCCACCCCCACCACCACCACCACCACCACACTCACTCACATACATGCAAGTAGGGGAAGGACCAATGCAACACAACCAATCACACACAACCAGCAGCAGGTGACAGAACTAACATACAACTATCTAAACCACAAAACCACATACCCATGCTCCCATCGGGCTGTAGCATAGGGTTGTCACTGCTAACTCTGATCCCAGACATTCCACGCACAGCAAAACACATAGCACTATGCACAACTGGGCATCTTGGTCCACATGCTGCCACCAACACATAACACAGTCTACATATGGTATTTTGGGGTTCACAAGGTCCAAAACAGGATTTTGCATATTCCCTGAAATGCTTTTGAAAATCCCTTTCATAAATCTGACAGTGTTGGGATATGCATTTTCTACACTTTCATGCTTGCGGACAGTATTTTGCGAGACTATTTTGCATGCCTTTGCAAATGAGACACTGTTGTGTCTTCCATTTGCGACAGTATTTTGCGACACTATTTTATACGCTTTTGCAAATGCAACACTTTTGTCTCTTCCATTTCCTACACTTTCATGTTTGAGAAAGCATTTTGAGAAAGTATGCTCCTGATGACTGCACATCTTTGTCATTGTCCTGCAAGCAAATGGTTGGGTCCTTTGGGCTGAAATTTGTAGGGTGGCAAGCCCTGGTCCCACAGATGTGCCTTTTCCTGCTTTGGTGCTAAAATACTTAAGCATGACAAAGTTATACTGTTCCAAAATTGTGCAATTTGCCAAAGACTAACACTGAGATGCCCATAATGCCTTTTCGCCACCCATATGTCAAAAACAAAGCGAGACACACCATTTTTGCTACTGCCAGCTGAAGTTAGATTTCTTACCTACTTGCTACAGTAACACAGATATACACCTTCTGATGGCTGTGTGTCATTGTTTGTGTTGCCTTGGGCCTTCCCCTACTTGCATGTATGTGTGTGTGTGTGGTGGTGTTGGGGTGGAGGGAATGTGCAGTTAGGGTTTTCAACCCTAACACCGAATTTCCTTGCTTTTCTCACTGTAGAACAACCCTAAATGATGAATTAAACAGTTTTTTGCCATGAATATATATATATATATATATATATATATATATATTCTGACACAGTAGTGCCAGTATAGTTAGGGTTGCCCAGCCACTTCAATATTAACCCCCAGAATTTGCACTTTAATAACTTTGCCACCATATGATGGATTTGCCTGAAATTCTGTATGCACAGTGGGACATCATAGATCTCTGGATCTGGCAAGTTGCGTTATGATCACATGAGATGTTGTGGAGCTGCAGAGTGCCAAACATGTGTTTTTTTGCACATTTCTTTGCCCGTGGCTACAGCCCACATGATTTGTCCATTTGGTCTGAAATCTTCAGGGAAGATGTAGTCTGGGTCACTGATGTGCCTTTTGAAGATTTGGTGAAAAAATATAAATCTGTTCAAAAGTTATTCAAAAAATAAGTTCCCCACTCTAGTCAATTGGAAACAAATACATGTGCCTCACAAAAGCTGCCGCCACATTTTATTTCCCTAAATTACCCTTTTAGTGTCATGCAGTGGCCATCTTATTTTCAGTTAGTGAGAGAGAAAAATGACTGGCTTTAAAATTTGGGTCCCCCTAGGTAAACACTGACAGTTGCATTTACCTAGTCTGACCCTGAGGAACACAGCACTACCTTTTTTTAGAGAAAAAAACCCCAGACATGCCTTTTCAGTGATCGGACCTCCTGTAATGTCACAAATTTTGATAGAACAGATGTGACACTTTCACAAATCACAGAAGTGTGAAGTTCATTCTGTCACAAATTTTTGTAAAAGTGTCATAATTTGCCACAGAACTGCACCCAAAACAGCAATTATTTGCCACTACACTGCATTAAAATGTTTGGGGCTTTTGGGCTGACATTTGCAGTGTGGCAAGCCCTGATACCACATATGTGCTTTTTGGTGGTTTGGTCCCAAAACATTCAAAGGGCCCATAGTTACAGTGCTCTGAAGTTGAGAAATTTACCATAGGCTAACACTGTGGCACCCACAGGGACTTTTGATGCCCGTATCTTGGAAACAATTTGAGATATAGATTTTTCACTACTCAGGTGAACTGAGCTCTCATACAGGTTTTGAAGTCATGATTACAACTGCAGTGGAATTTTTTTCATAGTTGCTACGGTTACTGAGATATTGCAAAATAAGTGTTACAAGGGTTCCTTTTCAGTACTATTGGGCTGCTGTATGGCTCCATACCTATGTGTAAGTGGGAGTGCAGGGCCAAGAGGGAGCACTTTCCCATATACATATATCATTATGCAAAAATTGGGCAACATTAAGATATTGCAGGGCCCTGAGGGCCCATTCTCCCACAAAAACATATCAGTTGCCAGTTACACTGCACTTTCTCAGAAAGAAGGGAAATTCATTGCAAAAAACTTCATTAATGCATTAGTTAGGGTTGATAGCACAGTGACAAAAGTATGGAAATGTGATGTTAGGTTACCCCTACACCACACCTCCTGTCTATCCTCACCCTCCACACACCAACATATCAGGTGCCATGGGTTGTCAGGCCCAACTCTCACCCCATTCTTCTATACTATAGCATGTCAGCTTGCTTACACATGTAATGGGGTGAAGAGTTGGGCCTGATGACTTCATGGCACACCCCAACATCTGTTGGTGTGTGGAGAGTGTGGGTGGTGGGGTGGGGTTCAGTGGTGGGGGATAGCCCTAATATCACATTTCCATACTTTTGTTGCTGTTTTATTAACCCTAACTGGTGCATTAATGAAGTTTCTTGCAATGAATATATATATATATATATATATATATATATATATATATATCATTGAGGCAAAAAACTCTGTTTAATGCATCAGTTAAGGTTGTTCTACCGTGACAAAAGTGAGGAAATTCAGTGTTAAGGTTGAAAGTCCCCCTTGCACCCCTCAGCCCACCACCCCAACTGCCAATGGGGTATGCATCGGGGTCGTCAGCCCTAACTCTCACCCCACCTCATGTGTAAATAAGCTGAGGTATAGAAGAATGGTGTGACAGTTAGGACCGGTGACCCTAATGCACACCCAGTTGGCAGTTGGGGTGGCAGGCTGCGGGGTGCAAGGGGGGCTCTCAACCCTAACACCAAATTTCCTCACTTTTGTCACTGTGGAACAATCCTAACTGATGCATTAAACTGATTTTTTTGCCTCTAATTTCCCTTCTTTGAGAATATGCAGAAATAGTGAATGGATTTGGTGGTGGGAGCGTGTAGTCTTTGGGACCCCGCCCCCCCACCACGTGATTTTTTTATGACATAGTAATGATAAGTGCAAGGGAAATGCAACCGCTAATGGTTGCACACATGGTGACTGAAACATAAATGGAAAAGCAAACATTAGTAGAAATGCAAGCGCAAAGAGACGCCAAAGCGAACAGTGATGCAAAAGGAAACGCAAGCATGTAAAGAAATGCAAACCGTGATGTGCATGGTGATGGCACCACAATTGGAAATGCAAATGATAATGTTAACAGCAGAAATAATGCCAAAGGAAACAGAAACAGAAATGCGAATGTAAGCACATACGCAAATGGGAATGCAAACGGTAATGCACACGGTGGGCGTACACAGGAACGGTAAAACAAACGGTCACAGAAATGCAAGTGAAAACACTTACTGTAACACTAACAGAAGTGCACACCCTGGTTTTGCCCAACAGCTGCATAGAGAAACACAGTGTGTACAAAGAATGTATGCATGATAATGGGCCTCGTAGCAGAAAATGAATTGTTGGAGTACTAAATTGCTTATACCTCAAGAACCGTGCGACGTAGAAAAATAAATTTCAATTTCACATGATTCATGAGTTCCCTGGCTAGGTTTTCACTAAATGAATCTGTAGCCTATAGGGCTATGCATTGTTGTGATGAAAATTCCATATCTTGCACCGTTTCTGAGATACAAGCCCTGAAAAAACTGTCAGCTTCAGAGCACTGTAACTTTGCATCCCTCTAATATTTTTTTCACTGAACCACCAAAAGGCACATCTATAAGATGTTGGCTGTCCTCCCTCCAAATTTCAGCCCAAAAGACCAAACCGTTCTTTTGCAGCAGGGTGGCAAAGAATTCCTTTCATTTTGGCCATAGCCTAGAAAAGTAGTGTCATGATTTGTGAAAGCTTTCGCAAAATTTGCGAAAGGGTTACAGGTGTGACACTACTTTGCGACACTACTTTTTCCAGAAATTTTAAAAACATATTTACGGGGTATTTAACCCCAAAATAAAGACATGGCTAACATCCTCAGGGCTCGAACAGGTAAACACAAAAAGAATTGTGTCCCTAGATAGTCCCAATTTTAAATGCCAAGCATTTCTGTTTTCAGTAACTGAAAACAAGATGGCAGATTTGTGACACTACTAGGGCCATTTGTGACACTAAAAACTGCATTTGCAAAAGTGTCAAACGTTTTGTTAACTTTTTCCCATTGACTTATAATTGGAACTTGTTTTTTGAATAACTTTTGAACCGTTTAATATGTTTTCACGAAATCTTCAACAGGCATATCTGGGACCTTGGCCGCATGTTCCCTGAAGATTTTGGACTGGTCACACAAACTGTGTGACCTGTAGGTGTGAGCAAAGAATTTGCAAAAAAACATAATTGCGCATGAATGTCGATTAATAACTCTGCAGTTGTATATCCGACCAGTACAAAACTTGGCAGATCCCAAGATCTAAGGCAACGCCCTGTGCCTACCAAACTTCAGGCAAATCTTTTTGAACAGTGACAAAGTTATTAAGGTGCAAAGTTTCACCCTTTAACCTTAAAAGGGCTACTCAACCCTAGCTATGGTAGCACTACCGTGCTACCATAATATATATGTGTGTGTGTGTGTGTGTGTGTGTGTGTGTGTGTGAGACAGATTGAAAAAAATCTCACCAAAGTGAGAAACAGCCATAAATTATGATAAGGTGTCACACAGTCAGTAGCAGCAATCTGGTGGTACACAACCATTGAAAATTTAAAGTGTCAAACCACCTTAAAAGAAACACATGACAGATCACCCTAAAACAAAATGACGCCTATGCATGAATGGGCAAAAAATATGTGCTGTGGCACGTATCCCATCCACATAGCTCCGCAACTGTGGACAGGTGCATATGGACGGCATTCACCAATTGCCACCTCCTGTCCACGGCACTGCTCCCTGGTGCACAGATCTGCACAGGGTGGTTGGGGAGGAGTAGCAGACCTAGCTGGGCAACCAATTGGATGCCTGTCCTGGGTCCCTAGTGGATCACTTGCGCAGCTGGGTGTGGGCCTGGGTATGTGACTAGCCCTGCAGGTACCTGAAAGGTGCTGCCATGCCCTGCTGGCTGGAGGACCCTCTAGTCCTGCTCCTGGTGCACAGCAGTGATCCATCACACTGCCAAACCACTCTCCAACACACAGTGGCCCCTGCACCCTGTGAGCCCAGCTCCACCATCACATGTACACCCCTGTCCATGTAGTGCCAGTGCAGTCACCCCCCTACCAGCAGCACTCATGCCACACTGTGGGAATGCATGTCCCTCCTCAACCATGGCAGCCCCTCCCCAGATGGCAGTGCACATGGCTACCCCCCCATAGTTGTGCCCTGTCCTGATGCAGTTGCCCCTCCTCCCCTCAAGCACCCTAGCTGGCTTGCCCTGCCTGATTCAGTACTACCCAATCCCTGAGCCCCCCCAACGCTAGCGCACCCACCAGAGGCTTAGTTATACTATATGTTGGAGAGGGGGAGAAATGTTTAAACTCAAAACCTGCTCTTTAAGCACCCAATCCCAAAGGCTCTGGGTGGTTTACAAGAAGATGCAAAAGAGTCACACAATATCAACAATAAACAGGTCAGGATACAGGTGAGGGAGTACAGGTAAAGTGGGCAAGCATTAAGGATGCAATACTTGAAGCAACATCCCATTGTGTTAGAGAGAAAAGCAAGAGCAAAAGAAGAAGGAAACCACTTTGGTTCTCAAGAACAGTAGCAGAAAAGGTCAGAGCTAAAAGACTGGCCTTAAGGGAATATAAGGGAATACAGCGGGATGAAGTTAGGGAGGCATACTAAACTTCCCTAAGGGAAGCAGGGAAGGCAGTAAGGTAGGCAAAGGCCCAAACCAAGGAACAAAAGCATGAACAGTAAAATAAGGCGACAAGACTTTCTATAGATACATTAGTGAAACGAGAAACTCCAGAGGGGGTATTTCTAAGATCAAAGGTGATAAGAGGGAGTGTGAGTAGGAGGACCTAAATAGATACTTCTGTTCATTACTTACTGAGGGAAAAGTAGAACAGGGCCCACAGCTCAGCACTATGGACAAGGGGGGGAGGGAGGTGTGCACTAGCCCCCTTCACAAAAGAAAGGGACCTACAAGTGCTCACTAAACTCAGGGTGGACAAGACAATGGGACCTGATGGCATACATCCTGGGGTACTAAAGGAGCTAAGGGTGGAACTAGCAGAGCCTTTATCAGAACTGTTAGTAAGTTTCTGAGCACAGGAGAGGTCCCAGAAGACTGGAGAAGGACTCATGTGATCCCACTCCACAAGAATGGTAGCAGGGAACTACAGACCAATCAGTCTTACCTCAGTAGTGGGCAAGACTATGGGGGCACTCCTTAAGGAAAAGATAATGCAACACCTGGAATCCATAGGAGCACAGGATCCAAGACAGCATGGGTTTACAACAGGACTGTCCTGTCAAACTAGTCTCATAGATTTCTTTGACTGGGTAACCAGAGAGATGGACCAAAGGGGAGCAGTTGATGTTGCCTACCTTGACTTCAGCAAAGCTTTCAATACTGTTCCAGATAGAAGATTGATAAATAAGTTGGGTAGGTTCAGACTGGGTCAGAAGTTGGTCAACTGGGTGGCAAACTGGTTGGTGGGCAGAAAACAGAGTGTAGTGGTAAACGGTATACAGTCAGAAGAGATGCAAGTCACAAGTGGGTTACCTCAGGGATCAGTCCAGGGGCCTGTCCTTTTCAATATCTTCATCAGTGACATTGTAGATGGACTTGAGGGTAAGGTTTGTCTGTTTGCAGGTGACACCAAGACCTGCAACAGAGCAGATGATCCAGATGGGGTGGACAGAATGAGACGAGATCTGGATAAACTGGCAAAATGGTTGGAAGAGTGCGCAACTGGGGTTTAATGTAAAGAAGTGCAAGATCATGCACATAGGGAAGAGAAACTCTGAAGCCACCTATAGGTTGGGAGGGGAGTTGCTGGCAATCACAAAGGAAGAAAGAGACTTATTCATCATCATCACAGATGACCTTAAATCATCCAAGCAGACCACTAAAGCAGTAGGTTAGGCTAGAGGGATGTTTGGATGTATTAGTAGGGGTATCACAAGTCATAAGGGGGAGGTAATGATCCTTCTTTACAAGACACTGGATAGGCCTCATCTGGAGTATTGAGTGTAGTACTGGAGTCCGCACCTGTACAAGGACATTAACAAAATGGAAGCAGTCCAGAGAAGGGCAACCAAAATGGTGCAGGGACTGCATCAAAAAACATATGTGGACAGATTAATGGAGCTCAATATGTATACCCTAGAGCAAAGGTGGGAGAGAGGTGATATGATTGAAACATTCAAACATCTTAAGGGCATTAACAAGGTAAAAGATTCTAGCATGTTTCAATATAAGAAAAATAGCAGGACAGGAGGGCACAGCATGAGATTAGAAGAAGGCCAATTAAGGGGGAATGTGATGAAGTTCTTTTTCACAGAAAGAGTGGTGGATGCATGGAACAGCCTACCTCAGGAAGTGGTGGATATGACTACAGTGCAGGGCTTCAAACAGGCATGGTATAGGCATAAGGGAGCAATAAAGATGAGTTTGAATAGATAGGCCATTGACAAAGAACAGGCCTATGGCACATTCATAAGGTAGAAAAAATCGGCAGACTGGATGGGCCTTGTGGTCCTTATCTGCCATAAACTTCTATGTTTATATGTTTCTATGTTTCATGAACAGGTCATTAAACACAATAAATAAATGTCAATAAAATAACAGTGTATCAAAAATATATGAACTATATCTGGTTTCCAAAAGCTTTTTATATATAGATGGGTCTTCAGATCCCACCTGAAAGCCTCCATGGATGGAGACTCCTTCAAAGAGTTTGGTAACGAGTTCCACAGGACCGTGCTGGCCACCTCAAATATGTGCTCTCACAAGGTTTTTAGCCTGGCCCTGAGAACTGCTAGGAGGCACTTACCGGAGGAGCAGAGTAAATGCACAGGGCAAACAGGGGACAGAAGATCACTCAGGTAGCAGGGACTGAACCATATAGGGCCTTATAAGTGAGCAAACCTGCCTTAAAGGCAATCTCTCCACCTCACCATCAGCCAATGCAGGTCACGCAGGACCAGGTTCACATGGCAGGTCCTCAGAAGGCCTGCCGGCAACCTAGCTGCCGCATTCTGCACCAGCTGTAGTCAATGGAGAATTCCTCCCCCTGACCCCAAAGTATAGAGTATTGCAGTAGTCTTGCTTTGATGAAACAAAGGCATGTACCAGTGAATGCAGGTCACCAGGCAGTATTAAGGCTTTAATCTGGGTGACATTCCTTAAGTTGTAAAAACCACTCTGGATGACATATGACACCTAAACCTCAAGTGTCAACCCATCGTCAAGGATGATGCCCAGATTTTTCACCTTAGTGGAAGCTGCCAACTGGGTGGGACCCAAGAACAGCCCCATTCCCAATCCAGGAGCAGCCACTTCACGCCTGCGACCAGGCTCAATCAATAATACCTCTGTCTTGTCTGGATTAAGTCTCAGCCAGTTAGAGGACATCCAGTCTTGGATCTCGGACAGATATTTGTTAAGCACCTCCACTGCATCACTCGTCTGGGGTGCAAAGCACATATACAGCTGGGTATCATCTGCATAGCAGTAAAAACTCAAGCTGTAACATCTAATAATCTCACACAGGGGAAGCATGTACACTACAAACAACAAAGGCCACAGGATCGAGCCCTGGGGATCTCCACAAGACAGGGGCTTTGGGCAGGAGGAGAAATTCCCAATTAATTCTCATTGCATATTGCCCATGAGAAAGGACTCAAACCAGTTGAGAGTACAGGTGAGTCCACCGAGCTCCCTATGGAGACCCAATAGCACTATGTGGTCTACAGTGTCAAATGCTGAAGAGAGATCAAGGAGAATGAGAATTGACTGGTCTCCTCTATCTCTTGCATGAGGAGATAATTTTACACCCTGACTAATGTAGCTTTGGTGCCATGCCTTGACAGAAATCCAGACTGGAATGGCTCATAGATGTCATAGCTGCAAGTTGCACCTCAAGCTGCAGAGCCACCACTTTCACAGCAACTTTCCCAGAAATAGGAGGTGGGACATTTGTTGATAATTCACCAAGATGTCAGGGTCGAGTGATGAATCTTCAGGAGGGGCTTCACCAATGCCTTTTTCAAGGCATGAGGGGGAAAAATCTAAAAGCAAGCACTGAATCATCTCGGCGAACACTGGGCCAATGGACTTGATATATCCCATTAAGAGATGAATTAAGCCCTGGTCCAATTCACAAAAAGTGGTCAAAGCTTTAAGATTACCTCAATGACCTCTGCCAACTGTGCCAGCCTAAATTCACCCCAGCCAATATCAGGGCCTCTGACCAAGCAAGGCCTACCACAGCAGGGCTTATTATGCCCCACTTAAGAGATCCCGGCCCTCATAGAGGGCACCCTGTCGGAGATGAACTAAGCAAATTCCTCGCACTGGGTGACTGAAGCTGATATTTGCGGCTGCAATAAGGCAGGATGAATTAGCCTATCTACAGTCCAAAAGAGCAGATCCGGTCTCTTCTTCCCTGCAGCAATCTCCCTGGACTGGAGCTCTGTCTTCTTATGGTTGATTGTCCTTTGATATCCATTGTAGTGAATTCTCAAAGCCAGTTTGTCCTCCTTGGACCAAGTTTTCCTCCAGTAGCACTCCAACTTATGACCCCTGGTCTTAGTCTCCTTGAGAGCCTCATCAAACCACTTGGTGTCTCAAGTGAGAAGACCTAGGTCATATACTGAATAGGGCAATGGTGTTGAGCATCTTGGAGACAGCACCATTATAGGCTGCCACCACCTCACCCACACCCACTGCACATGCAGCACTCACACTAGAACAATCCACTACTGCCAACAATCACAATGGGGACAGCTCCCTCAATTGGCAATAGTGGACCGTCTCAACAGTGGAGGGACTAACGGGATGGCTCCTAATAAGAACTCCACCATGCAATTATTGGACAAAGAGACTGGATCAAACTTGAGATCAGTGACCTCATGCCCCTATGAGAATATTAAGTACAAGGCATGACCGTGGCCATGTATCGCAGAAACAACAGGTTGTGTGAGGCCCAGTAAGGTCATCGACTGGAGAAAGTCATGACCAAAGTGTGAAAGGTTTTCATTGACCCAGGCATTAAAGTCCCCCAGAATCAGCCATCTGAGTGACTTCAACACCCTGTCAATGACAAAGTCTACAACTTCCTGCAGGAATCCCCCCTCGCAACCAGAAGGTTGGCACACGAGGAGGATCCTGCAACCTGCACTTGGGCCCTCACGCACAGCCATGCATTAAATGATGATGTAGAGCCCACTGGTTACACAGAGAAGTCCAAGTCAGCTCTAAAGCAGATGGCCACACCCCATCCCTGCGTTCCCACCTCATGCAGTGCACTCTGGAGAATCTGGCCATGACCAACGCCTCCAGTACTGGACCTGCATCATATGCCAACCAGGTTTCCATAATGCAAGACAGATCAACTGAGGAAATAAAGTCCACAATAAGTGCAGTCTTGTTCTTAATTGATCTAGCAATGCAAAGCTCCACCCAAAGGGGATCAGTGGAAGTTGCTGACCCACTGACTACCTGCCCACTTGGTCCAGTGAAAACCCTTGGAATGGGCACTGAGCACCCCTGGCCTCTCCCTAGGACCCATGTTTCCCCAGGTCACCTCCTGGATCAGACCACCTCAATATGGCTCACCCCCACTATACCCGCAGCACTCCGCCACCTACCATCCCAGCCCCCTATCATTCCCAACCACCCTATCATGCCTTACTGCTGCTGCTGGTAAAGGGGGTCAGAAAAGGGCAGAGATCATGTAGCAGAGAAGCAGAGTAGGCAATACGTGGGGGTCTGAAGCCCAAACAAATCTTACAGAACTACTGCAACCAATAAAATTCTACTATATAGATTACCTCCACCCATAAAATATCCCAACCACCTCCAAGCAAAAAAAAATGTCACTTCCCATGAATAAAATGTAAAGCTCCACTCACCCTAAATCCCCACATATCCACCCAATTTACTCAATCAACTTATATAAATAAATTGTAACTGTACATAGCCACCATTCAGCCACTAACCTAAAAGCATTCACACCTCCCAAGTTAACAAAATACAACCAACACTCACCCTAATCCCTACACAAACCACCATTCAACCACTAACCTACAGCCACTCACACCAACCGCCTACCAATACCAACTACCCCCAAACATCAAACTTAACAGATGTTAAAACCATAAAACAGTAAAATATGGGAGAATCCTTGCAATGGGCTGTGGAGGAAGTCACAAAATGTTTATAGGAAGAGTGAAAATAAAGCTCTAAGATAGAGCATTATGTAATCTTTTATAGCAAATGCAGCAGTGCTCTCACCACTGCTCGATGTTGACACAGTTACCAGGAGAGAGTAGGTCTTAAATCACAGAAAAGGTGTTCTCATCACACAGTCCTGAGAAATAAAATCCAAAAACGGGACCCCTCTATCACCTTATTGGAGCACAAAGTCACAGATCTTCAAGCAGAAAAGTTACAACTTTCTCGATAGAGAAAGGCCCTCACCACCCCCCTCTGTAGAAACAGCAGATCATCCACATGATCTGGTTATTTTAGCAATAAAAAGTACTCACAAGAGCTGCCAAATAAATCCAGAGGTAGCTATCAGCAGGAAATCAACACCAGCTCTTCGCCCTGTCATGAGGTGTCTTCGGGCATACAGCCCTCCCAAGATTATTCAGACCATACTCCGGTCTCCAACCAAAAACAGCGGTTCTGCCTCTTGACTGCATGAGAGTTCAGTGAGCCCAACTCCAGCTTCCTCCTCTATTTACAGGCTTATCTCTTTTGGCTCCAAGCTTTGCTACCTCATCCTCATCCAACCACCATTCACCACTGGTCCAGGAGCAGATGTCTTCAGAACTTCAAACACCACTAGTAAGACGGCTTTCAGAGTACAGATTTTTTTCTTCTGCTCTATACCACAGGTTTACACCTAGAAAATAATAAAAAACTACCACATATACTACACTCACTGTACAGAATAATGATACTGCATGTACAGAACTAAGATACTGCACAGAATATGAATACACACATGCACACAGCAGATCATGCACACATAAGAGCAATCAATCCACTATTGCTACCCTACAGCTTCTACCAGTTGTTAAAGCTCTTGATAGTTGTGCACTCTCCCAAACAGTTGTAACCACATGGCTCATAGACAGTGTAACAGATGACATTGTCTCACCTAACCATATCCTCCAGCAGTATGCTGTTCCCACAGCTGTTACAGGTGCATCACCTTACACAAGGTCATGTCACCCCAAAAGTACCAGCATTGTCATGGGCTGTGGTCCAGGCCCTGAACTTGGGAGACCCGGCTGGCCACAGTCTCCCAAATATGGGCTTTCGCAGCCCTGGGAACACCTCAGTCTCTTTCCCCAAAGACAGAGGTCTTCTTAATGAGGACCTCCCTTACAAGAAAAGCCCCCTCATGAGTCATGAAGTGCCTGTCTTTCACTTGCTCCTCCTCAGACACCCTGCTGCTCCTGAATGTCATTGTTTCTATCCTGCTCCAGACCAGTGTTCTGGACAATATGCCATTTGCAATCATAACTTCTAAAAACAATGTGCCTTACATGTCTATGATCAGCAAAACATCATAGAAAGCTATCGCCACTTGCATGCCACTCAGTGCATGAACTGTAGGAACAAGTTCTTCTGTGACATTTACAATTACTAGCAGTTATGTATGCTTGTGATAATAAGCATTTGCAGAAACTGCATCATGTCATCATCAGCAATGGTCCTGATGTCATCAAGGTGTACAGCTGCCAAAAGCTGAGATTTTGTTGTAAACATCATTTGTGATTGCTATTACTTTAGCAACAGGTGTGAACAGCCATTTATTGGAAGGTAACTTGCAAATGGGGCTACTCTAACATTCAAGGTGCAAAACATAATTTATGTCATTATGCTCTCATTACTGGCTCATTATAGAAGTAGATCCCCCTAAGGGTTGAAATCAGCACTATTAACATAGCAGTCTGGAGAAGCAGCAGTTGTAGAACAAGATGAAAATGTGCACTTGGAAAAGGTAAGCTGCCACAACACAACTACCATTTATAATCCTCTGCCACAAGCACTGTGCACATTTCCATTACTATTCTGTTATATACATATGTATTGCAGAATGGCACAAGAAAAAAAAAGAATGGCAATGGGCTACGCAGACAGATGTTTAGTCCACGGGAACTACAGGTAGGCAGCTATTGCAGCCATACAGTAACGTATCACACTATTCATTTAGTTGTAGCTGCACTACCCTGTTAAAACAAAACATTGTATAGTTGCATGATGCTTATTTACAAGGGGGTCCTGTGTTAGTGGCAGTGCATTGTATGGACAGCATCTGACATGTGTCACTGTCGGTGATACCGGGTAAGGCCCACTAGGTAATCTGTAGTCAGTGGTAGCACAAGGGAACTGGCAAGATTATGTGCATAGCGCAGGGCTGTACAGTATTCAAGTAATACTGTGACAAACAAATCCAGATATGCATAAGGTAACATGATTATCCACAGCTCTGTAGCCTATACCATTATAATGCCAGGCCAACTATTTATAGCCTGTTGGTATATGGAACACACAGATAGAGAGCTGTCCACTGGTAGTGCCTGTCTGACAGACTACATATTGCATATGGCCTCAGGTAAGGGAGAATGTATGATGGGTATGTTGGCCAATATACCATGGTGATTTGGCACTGTGGGGGGTATGCCTCTACCAAATCCATGGTCACCAGCAATCTTGTGCACATGCAGACCACGGAATATGCATTGGTGATGGATGATATCCTCCCTGTAGCTCCATGTGCACTGTATCTCTTCACATCTAGACATGCCCACTGCTACCTATTGTATTGACAGACCCATGGTGGTGCATCAACACACCACTGTATGGTCGATGGTGGACAATAGAACTGTGCATGTGACTGCCCATATAGAACCCATATTGTCCACTGGACAGCACAACTTAACCTAGCAGCTACAAGGGGGGAACTTCATACTGTGCTGTGTGTGATGAGGTCAGTCATGGTGTGCAATGTACTCAGAACTGTTTTTTCCATATGGACTCTGGCTGTAGAATACCTTTCCAAGGAGGATCACTTGCACGTTGATGTCTCCTCATGGTGCAGGATGGCAGCATGGAAGGAGGTGACAGAGGTAATACTAATCAATACCAAGTAAGATGGGGGGACACACTTTGGAGAAGGTGAAAAAGCAGTAGTATGACATGAGGCGATGTACCAAGGAGAAGCTGGTCTGGGCAAGACAGAATCTACAGGCCACTAATGGTTGCCCACCAATGCAGAGCACCCTCACACTGGAGAATGAGCTTGTGGATGGCATCCTGGGCCACCAGCAGGTGGAAGGTGTGGATTGTGTCAACCAAATCACGTTCACAAGCAGCGACCATGGTGAGTACATGCACATAACTGTGTAGTATCTATGTAGTTATGTTTAGCATTACAGCCTATTTTTTTTTTTTTTTTTTTACCCACTGTGCTTTTTTCCCCACTGGCACCCCTAACCCCTCTAGCGGGCTCGCCTGGGCTTGGTGACCCAGACCCTCACCCGGGGATGCCCCCCCCCCGAGTGGGGCTGCCAGAGGCAGAACTGAAGGTGGCTGGAGGGTTGGGCACTGAACCCCGGCTCATACGCAGGGGCCAGCAGAATTTTACAGTAAGTCCCTTTGGAGCTGAGGATGTGCAATGACACTAGCACCTTACGGCAAGCGTCTGTCCCTGTTCCACCCATGTTGCGGTGTGGCGCCATGCTCCTGGCCTCTGCCAGGGGGCAAAGAATGCCAGAACTGGTTCCCTTACCCTCCCCGGAGGAGAGCTGTCCTCCGGATACTCTATCCTTCTCCTCCCATGCCAACCCCTGGCAGTCCGTGCCCATTCTCGAACACTGGTCACCGGCGTGGCATGAGGTGTGGTGTCCAGTACCTCAACCCTCAGCTCCACCAGGCCATACAGCCTATTTTTTTAAAAAACAGTGCTGTGGACCACCAGGATATGGCTCAGTAGACATTTACCTACCTTTAATACCACCATGTGTTAGAGGTCATGGTGATGTAGGTATTATTTCTTCCACCACATGTCAGGGCATGCATTCTGTTCAGAGTGTGCATGGGGATCTGCAGGGCACAGGTGCCAGTGGTGGGATTCTTGCCTGAAGCACTGATCAGACTAGGCAGCAGTGTGCAACACAAATGTGCTGCTGATGTGTTTGTTACACATGTCCCTGTGTTCTAGTCTTTCCAGATCCACCAAATGCAGATTATAACAATGGCAGCACCCCAGATGACTTCTCAGATGGATGTAAGAAATAGTCCTGGTAGAACATAACTGAGGAGGACCAGGGTGGGGTGCAGGAGGTAGAACAAGAGGAGAAACAAACAATGCTCCTCTTCTCAGATACAGAAACAGGGGAGGTAGAGCTCCTCCATGAGATGTTCAAGAAGGAGGGAGTGGAGGTGGGGGATGAACACACTGAGCATGAGTCTCCTGTCCAGGCAACCCATGCAGCAGGGGAGGGGTGGACACACAGTCCAGACATCAAACCCAGTCAGGGTGTAAAGGTGGCCGAGTAGCCTATGGTCCAGACTTAAGAATATAATTCTTCCCTAAGAAAGGTGTATTCTGGTCTTGGAATGGATGAGTGGGTTCAGATCCACCTTTTGTAAAATTTATACCCAAAAGATGGTGGGAGATGACCCAAGATGAGAAGGAAGAAATTTCTGGTGGGAAACTCAATTGTCAGGGAATAGACTTGGGAGTAGGAAGAGGGCCAGAGAAGGAGTTCAGGAGTCCACATGGTGCCACAGCCCAGAAGGATGGGAAGTGGATCTTGGGGATCGCTAGGCCACCAGGAATGAAGGGAGAGCTGGATGTCATTGTCCACCTGAAGTCCAATGACCTGGCTTAGTATGTGACTGAGATTTTGCATGGGGAGTTTAGGGAGCTAGTGAGTGGTCTTTGAGAGGTGGCTCACTCAGTGGCTTTCTCTGAGGTGCTGTGTCTCTACGACAGGGGGAGGAAAGGGATCTGTGTACCAAGAGCTTTAACTCATGGTTGAAGAAATGGTGCAGAAAAGAGGACTTTCGCTACATTGGGGAATGTGAATCCATCTGCATGGATAAGGGCCTATACAGGGTTGATGGCCCTCATCCATCCGGGAGGGGAACTGCAGTCTTCGGTGGATGGTTTAAATGTTACTTTGAACATTTAAACTAGCCAAGTAGAGCGGTGGAAGAAATTGGGGAGGCAAAAACTGCCACCCCCACTGGCTGAAGTACAGAGTAGGGAGAACTTGAGGGGAGATGAACCTCCCGGGCAGCAAATTAATAAGCTCCTGGTGGCCTAGTGATCCTCAGGATCCACTTCATATCCTTTGGGGAGTAGATTGGGGAACCCCAGCCACCAGTAATAAAAGGGAGCAGGTACTGCTGGATGCCTTTCAGGAAAGTTTCCTGACAGAGGTGGTAAGTGAATAAATGGGGGGGACACCCACAACCTAGTGCTCACAAATGGGGAGTTTGTGAGGGATATCAAAGTGGATGAACCACTAGCAGGGAGTGACCATCACTCAGTATGGTTCAGGTTGATTATGGGCAAAGATGGGATGGCATCCAACACAAAGTTGCTGGATTTCAGTCTGGCAGATTTTTCAATGATGGGAGAGGTAGTGAATGGGTTCCTGGCCAGGATCCAGCCTGATATGGACATGGACCAGAGATGGGAGCTCATTAAGAAGGAGATATTAAACGCTACCAGTTCCTGTAGCAGGACTTGGAGTAAAAAGGCAAGGGCCAAAACGCCAAGCTGGATGATCAAGGGGGTTGTGGAAAAGGTGAGGAGAAAAAGGGGTAAACTTTAGGAGATATGGGAAATCAGGGAAGGGGAAGATTTGGAGGAGTACCTGCAGGAGGCAAGGGAGGTGACAAGGGCAGTAAGAACAGTAACAGCCACCAAAGAGCTCAGGCTGACTCAAGGCATTAAGGAGGGGGAGAAGAGCTTCTTCAGGTACATCAGGGAGAAAAGGAGCTGTTAAGAACAGATAGTAATCATTAAGAAGGATGGGCGATGGGTAGAGAAGTGGGAGAGAGAAATGAAAGAAGCACCCAAGGACTACTTCTGCTCGGTATATATGAAAGAAAGAAGGGAGTGCTACCCAAGGGGGGTGCGGGACAGTAAATGCTGGGGAGGGAGTAACAGATGGGGTGATCACAGAAGGTAGAGTGCTGGAGGGCTTGAGAGTGCTGAGGGTGGACAAGGCACCAGTGCCAGATGACATTCACTCCAAGGAACTGAAGGAGCTAGCAGAGATCCTGGCAGGGTCTTTGGCAGGCCTATTCAATGCTGCACTGAATTTGGGATGCATACCAAAGGATTGGAGGTTGGTTCACATGGTTCCCCTGCACAAGAGCGGCCCCAAAGATGAACCAGAGAACTGTAGACCAGTGAGCCTCATGTCCCATGTGGGGAAGCTAATGGAAAAGATCCTGAAGGAGAAGCTGGTGTCCTTGCTGGAGTTCAGTTGTCTGCAGGACAGTAGACAGCATGGCTCTGTCACAGGCAGATTTTGCCAAACCAACCTAGTAGATCACTATGATTGGGTAACTAGGCAGATGGACAAGGGCCTTGAAGTGGATGTCCTGTACCTGGACTTCAGCAAGGCATTCAATTTGGTGTCACATGGGAGACTTGGAATAAAACATGAAGGCACAGGAGCGGGAGCAGAAATGATGGGATAGGTGACAACTGGCTGCAGGGAAGGCAGCAGAGGTTGGTGGTGGAAGGGGAACTCTCATCCCCAAGGGCAGTAATGAGTGGGGTTCTACAGGGCTCGGTGCTGGGACAAGTGTTATCTGGGTTGGGATCAGCCTGTTTGCTGATGACATCAAGATAGGGGCAGTGATAGATGACATAGAGGGTGGCAGAGTTTGCAGGAAGATCTGAAAAAGCTGGAGACCTGGTCAGACACTTGGCAGCTGGGGTTCAATGCAAAAAAGTGTAATGTACTGCATTTTGGGGCAAAAAACCCCAGGAGAAACTACCAACTGGGGGGAGTGCAGCTGGTGGAGACTGAGGAGGAGGAGAATGATCTGGGGGTGATCATCATGGGATCAATGAACAACTTGGCACAGTGTAGGAATGCAGCAGCAAGGGACAACAAAATGCTGGGTTGCATAACTAGGGGAATAACATTGAGTCGGGGGGAGAGGTGATTCTGCCGCTGTGTAGATTATTAGTTAGACCTCATATTGAATACTGCATGCAGTACTGGTGCCCATACCTGAAAAGGGATATTAAATTACTGAAAGGGGTGCAGTGCAGAGCAACTAAGATGATCCAGAGAATGGAGGACTTACCATATGAAAGTAGGCTAAAGGAGTTGAACATGTACTCACTGGAGGAGAGGAGGGACAGAGGCAATATGATCAAGACATTCAATTACATGAGAAGGATAAATAAGACTGGTACAGAGGGGCTATTTAGGATAAGAGTGGAGAGGGACACTTGAGGCCATGACATGAGATTGGAAGGGGAAGATTCTGGAGGGAACTGAGGAGACACGTTTTTAACAAGAGGGTGGCAGCAGGGTGGAACACGTTACCAGCAGAGATGGTAGCCTGTAAAACAGTGGGCTGCTTCAAAAGGTGCTGGGACAGAGCAAGAGGGAGGATAAAGGGAGGGGGTGAGGAGGGAGGGGCAGCTGCAGAATAGGGCTGCTAGCTATAAAATTGAGCAGACTTGATAGACCAAATGATCTTTTTCTGCTGGCAAATTTCTTATGTTCGTATATGAAGGGCGATTGAATTGAAGGGGGATGGGATCAAGAGCACTGAAAAAAGAGGGGAAGGAAGGAAAAAAGGGGGCAACAAGCAGATTGCTAACAAAATCTGAAAGGCTGTGTGAATGCTAGAAGTCTTCTACTGTCATACCCCATGTGCTGCAAACCAACCAATAAGCAGCTGTACTCTTTGGATATAAGGAAGCTAGCACCTGCAGTTTGGTCTCACATGGTTGCAGCTGCTGCTGAGTGGAGCTAAAACTCAGAGCTGCAGCGGGTAAGTAATTTGCTGTACTTTGGAGGAGGTTCAAATTATTTGTGCTGCAAAAAAAGTGATTTTTGTCGGGATTGCATGTGGGAAAGGGAGGAGGTAGGAGGCCACTAGAGGAAGGGTGAGAGAGGGACTCAGCAGTTGCCATACCACACATGTTACAAGCCAGCCAATAGGGCACATGTAGTTCATGAGTGTCAGGAAGCCAGCATCTGTAGTTCAGTATCACACAGCTGAAGTTGCTGCTAAGTGGAGCAAAGACTCAAAGCTGTAGCAAGGAAGTGATTTGGTGAACTTTCATAGGGTTTTGCTTTAAAAAGTTTATGCTGCAAAAAAGTGACTTGCATGGTTATTGTATGTTGGAAAGGGAGGAGGAGGAAGGAGGCTACTAGAGGAAGGGTGAGGGAGAGACTCATCAGAGGCCATAGCACACATGTTACAAGCCATCCAATAGAGTGGCTCTAGTTCCTATAAGGGCCCACAATCCCTAGAGAACCTGAAACATGAGCAACCCCGAAGCATGAGTGCCATGAAGGAGGAGCGTATGACTCAGTCATTTCTGGAGACATTGGCAGGGTGTCCAAAGGGAGGACCGCAGGCTGCAGGTGACGCTGGTCATGGGAGGAAATGTCAATTTAAAGGAAGGGCAGAATATATGCTGTAGGGGATTGGAAGGGGAATGCAGCTCATTCCTATCTGGGATCACCTTACATCTTACAGAGCATCAAGGAAGCAGTAAGGGGTAGATGTATCCTGGGAATTTGGGGGATTGCTGTAAACATCCTTAACTGGGTTATATTTATTTATTTATTTAAGAGTTTAACCAGGCAGGCATACTGAGTGGCTAACCACTCGTTTCCAGATGCGACCTGGGGGAACAAGAGAGGGGACACTGAGGGGAAACCACAAACACACAAGTAATTTGTACAGTTGAGAAGGCACATTAATAAAGACTATACATGTAGGTAGCTAAGACAGACATGCAACTTAAGACTAGGCAGGCACAGAGACATAGGGAGCAAAAGACCTTACATTGTACATATAAAGTTAACATAGCTAGTGTTTTGTAGACTATATCGAGGATAGCGTACTATATCAGAATAACATGGTATGGAAGCCCAGCAGGCATGAGGCCCTAATGTCTAGGCCCAGAGCAGGAGCAGACAGTGAGAAATGTTCATGAGTCAGGTGTTAAGGTGTCTAGGATTAGAAATGTGGCAGATATCTGTTGGGAGGTCATTCCATAGTTTAGAGTATGGGCAACTAGTGCAGCCTGACCATAGAGAGTCACCTTTATCTGAGGATATGAAACACCTTGTATCCAAATTAGCAAAAGAGTAAGCTGCCAGGGGTTGAGTAGTTAAGATAGAATTCAGGTAGGGAGGAAGGGTATGGGACCAGTATTTAGCAGCAACTCTAAAGCAGTAGATTAGTCTATGGGCTGAGAGTGAAGGAAAGGCCAAGGAGCTATATAGGTCACAGTGGTGCGTCAGTTTAGGACTTTCTAATATGAAGCGGCAGAAAGAATGAAAGAGTGTGTCCAGGCTGGTCAGAGTGGAAGGTGAGGCGGTGCCATAGACTACATCCCTGTAATCAAAAATTGGAAGTATCATTTTTTGCACGAGTTCTGACCGGGGTAGGCAGGCAGCCTTTGTTACGATAGAAGGCCCCTAGTTTAGGAAGCAATTTTTTGTGAAGGGAGTCTATGTGGGTTGAGAAGTCTAGATATTGGTCAAGCCAGACGCCGAGGTAGAGGAATGAGGTACAGGATTCTATGGGGGCAAGGTCCAGGGTTAGGTAAGGGGGGCGGATGGAGAGTCAGGAGAGCCGAGATTGCGAGCCAAAAGTTAGTGAGATTGTCTTTTTTGCATTTAAGAAAAGCTGATTCGATCTGAGCCAATGTTGAACAGCGTTGAAATCCTGCTGCAGTTGGTCATGCACTGCTTCTGCGGATGGGCCACTGTTGTAAAGCACAGTATCGTCTGCATGCATTTGTATTGCAGAGTGGGAGCAGACTTGCGGTAGTTCATTCAGGAAAACTGAGAAAAGGATTGGGCCCAGGACTGAACCTTGAGGAACTCCCATAGTGATAGGGAGGGGGGACGATACGTTGAAGCCAGTTCTCACTGTTTGCCGTCTGCCATGCAAGTACGTCTGAAACCAGTTAGTGGCAAGGTCAGATAGGCCGGCAGCCTTTAGTTTGTCCAGTAGGATTGTGTGGAAGACGGTATCAAAGGCTTTAGCCAGATCGATGATGTGGAGATACATATCTAAGGGTTAGGATGTGGTAGAACAGGAGCATGTACAGACATCAGGATGATAAGAAGAGGGTGGTGTGCTGTAATTGTTGTGGGGCAGCAAAATTCCTGGGAATGATGTGGAGTGCAGGTGGCTGTCCAGTGTGCAGGAGCCTGCAGCAGCTAAGGGCAGAAGTAAGACAACTCAGATGGTAGCAGGGCAGAATGCAGTGCAGAGTCAGAGGTGCAGGGCAGTGGAGAGAAAGACAGATGGAAGGTGCCCTGAGAAGAAATGGTCTCAAGCAGGGGAGAAGAGCAAGGAGGATTACCCAGTTTCCAGGGTAACTCTTCCTCAGAGGCCAGGGATCCCAGGAAGAGGGAATGGTAAAGGGTAGGGTGAATGCATGGGACTGCAAGAGATGCAACAGGAGTGAAGAACTCTTGAAGGGGTGCCTTTAATGAATAGATCTGACCCACTGTCTAGGAAGGGGAGAGGCAATAAGAGATGGGGTAGGAGTTTGAGTAAAGACAACAAGGTTGGGGGTGGAAGGACAGGAGAGGGGAAGCAGAACTCTGCAGGGTAGTTCAGGGGGGCAGGGAGGAAGAAGCAGGCATAGTAGAGCAGAGTTTTGGGGGGAAGGGAGAGGATAGGTTAGGAGGGAAAAAAGGGGAAAGTGGAGGCAAAGATAACTAGCCAGAAAAGATAAGGCATAGAAAGGAAAGGTGAAATAGTTGGATGGATAAGTAGAGGCTACAGTGGGATGTTAAGCAGTGTGGATGGGGAGCAATTAGGGTGTGAGGCAGTTCATATGGTAGTCAAGGAAAGAAGGAAGAGACACATGGGTGGAAGTGATGGAAGGGTGGTAATCCTAGGTGACTCCATAATTAAAGGTATTCACTGCGGAAGGATGAGGGACCCAAATGAAAGAATGAAGGTGGTTTGCATGTTAGGGATGACAGCAGGGAAAGTAGGCCCAAGAGTTGGGGAAATTGTTAGGGGGGGTTTGGGTGAACTAAACATAGTTATACAAGTAGGTAGCAACAACCTAGCTGGGTAGAGGTAGTACAAGGTAAATTTGAGACAATAGGGAGGATCGGCAGGGGGACAGCAAGATTGGTGGCATGCTTAAAGGTGTTAGTTCATCTGTATTGGAGTTTGGGGGGAGACCTAGTCAGATTAAACACTTTATGTACAAGACAGGCTACACCTCAGTAGAGATGGCTTGAGGGTACTCAGGGATAAACTTGGGGGGGTTACATTACCCATAAACTTAAATTAAACTGTTCATGGGCAGGTGGGTATGCAGACCCAATGACTCTGGGAGGAGGAAGAGATCAATGGACTTCCACCAATACTAGTAGTAGGGGTCTGGAGTGTGGATGGGTAGTGGAGCAGTCAGCAAAGGGAGGTTGGGGGAGCACACAGAAGGGAGAAATTGGAATGAAAGAAGTAGGTGACAGGAAGGAGGCTCAGATTCTAGGTGGAGGGTGGTTTCTCTGAACTTGCAATGTCTCAGTAACAAGATGGATGACCTGCAGGAGCTGCTGAAAGAAGGGGAGGTGGACATTGCAGCAGTCACTGAGACTTGGGCTACAACAAAGCATGATTGGGACCTCTTGATCTCTGGGTATATATTATACAGGTGGGACAGGGTGGTGAGGAAAGGGGAGTGATTTACATTAAGGAGGGTATAAGAAGTATTAGGGAGGAGTTGGAGTAGGGGAATGTAGAGGCAATGTGGGTTCAGTTACTTTTCAACAGAGGGAGAAAGGGGAGGTTGAGGGTGGTTTACAGACTACTCAACTCAGGAAAGGAAAGGGACAGGGAATTGAACTTACAAATATGGAATGTTGGAGGGAAGGAGAGGTGGTAATAGTGGGGGACTTCACCCTATCCTAGACAGACTGGAATGTACCAATCTCTACACATGCCATGGGTCAGGTGATCCTGGAAGCTTTACAGAAAGGTTTCCTGACTTAGGAAGTGGTTCTGGTTGGATATGGGCAGGGAAAATGTCCCCACTAAGACCAAAATCCTGGACTTCAGGATGGTGGACTATTGAAAGATGGGTGAATTGTTAAGGAGGCTTCGGCTGTCACAGGGGAGTATGTTAGGCTCAGGGGGAAGAATTCAATTGCCCAAGCAACCAGCTGGTTCAGTACTGAGACTGGCCAGGCAGTAAGGGACAAGATGTTAGCCTATAAGAAATTCAGGAAAACTAAGAGAAAGGAGGACAGGGAGAATTATCTCAAGATGACTAGTGAGGCAAGTAAGGTAGTCCAGTGGGCTAAGTTTAAGAAGGAGCTGCAGTTAGATGAGAGAATTAGGAAGGGGAGAAGGCCTTTTTTCACTATATAAGTGAGAAAAGGGACAAAAAGAATGGTAACGTAAGGCTACAAAATGGGACAGATGGGTGGAGAAGAATGGAGGGAAAGCAGAGTTATTGAACAAATATTTCTGGTGGTGGTGGAGGGGGGAGACATATCTGGTACCAGGGAGGTCACAAGTGGGGTCCTGCAGGGCTTGCTGCTGGGACCAGTGTTGTTCAATATCTTGATCAGTGATATTGCGGGTGGCATTAAGGGCAAAATGTGCTTATTTGTGCATGACGTCAAGCTTTGTGGGAGGGTAGACACAGCTGAAGGGATACAGGACCGAAAGGAGGATCTTGACTTCAGTGCAAAGATATGCAAAGTTATGCACATTGAAGCCAAGAATCCCAGGACAAAGTTCCACCTGGGAGGGATCTGTTTATCTGCAACAGAGGAGGAGCAGGATCTGGAAGTGATGCTCACTAGCAGCCTGAAGCACTCCACGCAGTGCAGGAAAGCAGAAGAAAGGGCAAATAAGATGTTGCGATACATAGACAGGGAAATCAGCAGTAGGTGAGAGGAGGTTATGCTGCCATTGTAGAGGTCACTAGTGTGGCCACAACTGGAATATGGACTACAGCACTGGTGCCCACACCTTAAAAAAGACTTTAACCTGCTGGAGATAGTCCAGAGTAGGGCAACAAAAGTGATTGTGTGTCACCAGGGTAAAGCATATGAAGAAAGGTTGAGGGCCCTGAACACGTACTCCCTTGAGGAGAGGAGAGTGAGAGGGGCCATAATTGAGACTTTCAAGTAGCTGAAGGGTATAAATAGGGCTGATCCAGTGGCACAGAGGGCAGAGGCACTGACGTCTCACCTCTCCCATGCTGGCAGCCTGGGATTGGGAATGAGCTTGGGTCAGCAGGGGTTGGCAGAGGGGGACAGCTGTGACTGGATTGAGTGGCCATCAAGCAGCTCTCCACTCCTGGATTGATAAGGTAGGCCTTCCCAGCCCTTGACTGCACATGAGTGAAGGCTCAATGGTAGAGTCAGGCAATGGGGGGCCTGGCTCTAGGCAAGGTGGGTGGAATGAGGTCAGTGCCAGATCTGACAAACATATATGCCTCCACATGCATGCTTGACTGTGTTGCCAGGAATGTGTCATGTAAGGGGAGAAAACAGAGGAAGAAAACACCCCTGGAGACAGACTGATGACAGCTCCATCGCAGGCTCCACACCAGGTGGCCAACACATGCCAGAGACCTGTGGCAGGGTGACAGTGGAAGGTAATTCCCAGAAGATCTGGTTGTGGGGCAGGGCAGGTCATTCAGAACGGGGGTCCCCAAGGGTGAGCAGGAGAAGAAAGAGAAGATGAAAAAAATTAAAAGATAAATGGGGTGGATAAAAAGGGTCTCTTTAAGCTAAGTGGCAACCAAAACACTAGGGGAAGTCTTAAGTTGGGGGGGGTATTTAACTGAGAGGTTAAGAAGCATGTCTTCATAGAGAGGGTGGTTACCAGCAGGAATGCACTGCTGGAATTGGTTGTTTCGTTGAAGACAGTGGACAGCTTCAAAGAAGGCTGGGATAGTCTTAACGAGAAAATAAGAGTCATGGCAGGGGCAGATTGAAAGGATAGGAGTGGAGATGGGAGGACAGAGTCAGTAGCTTACCTGTGGACCCTGCAATATGGGCAGACAAGACAGACCAAATGGTCTCATTCTGCTGGCCTGTTTGTATGTTCATATGTTCATAGGAAATAAGATTACACACCTAGACTCCATCATGGCAGACCCTGGCCTGGATACTGTGGCCATTATTGAGTCATGGTGCACTAAAAACCATGAGTGGGACATGGCCATAGCAGATTGTATTCTGTTCAGGAAAGACAGTGTGGAAAGGAAAGGAAAGGAAAGGAAAGGAAAGGAAAGGAAAGGAAAGGAAAGGAAAGGAGATGGTGTGGTGCTTTATTTGAGAGAAAACATAAAAGCAATGGAGACACATTGAATACAATGGGAGCAGAGGTACTGTAGGTCAACCAGGAGATGGGGAATAGAGCCACAATTTACAAAAGGTGAGGAAATAAATAAGGTATTGGTGGAAGCCATTATCAAATTGGAAGAATGGGAGGGCTGCTGGTGGGGGACTTTAATCTGCCAGATGTAGTTTGGAGTCTACCAGTTGCAACTCCATCTAAAAGCTGGGCCAACCTGGACTCCCTGCAGAGGGTATTACTCAGACAGGTCAGTGAACCCACTCATGATCTTGCAATGATGTACCTGGTACTCACTGAAAGGGAGAGTGTTGTGGCATCAAGAATGGAGACCACCTGGAGACCAGAGAACACCGTACAGTGTGGTTCAGTAAAAGGACAGCTGCAGAATTGATCCACACAAGAGCTAAGATCTTGCACTTCGGAAGGGCAGATTTTATAAAAGTAAGTGAATATCTCAGGGATAACCTTGCTGATGCAGATAACTGGAGGGGGAGGTGGAGGCAGAGTGGGTGAAGCTAAAAGGGGGTACAGTTAAGGAGATAAACCTCTGTTTCAAACAAGTGAGCAATCAATCAATCAATCAAAATCTTTATTTAACCAGGTGATCACCGTTGAGCATAACTCATTTTCAATGTGGATCTGGGGTATACAGGATAAAACAGATCAGAAAGATACAATGAACAATATACAAGGCAGGAATAAATACAATACTAGAAAAATATGTACAGTTATTAACAACAAGAGGCATGTACAGAAAAGGCAGTTGGAATCTGGGTCAGGGAAATAAACTGGTAACACATCATGCAAAGTATATATATATGAATATCAACATAAAAAAATATAACTGTCAATGGGTACAGCAGATTAATAAGCCTCAGTATATACAAAAAGTAAAGGTCCAGGGTAAGGATGAGGGTTAAAAGGATACTCCAGATGGTATTTCTGAGGAGGAAATAACAACAGAATAAGGGTAAGGTCAGGAACAGGGACGTGGTGGAACTGAATGAAGAGAAAAAAAAGAAAATACACAATGTTGATAAGAGGACCACCACAGTAGCGGGGAATCTAAGTCCAGCCAACAAAAGGATTCTGAAAAAGGAGAGAGACAGGGGGGTAAGGAGGATGGCAAGTAACTAAATTCAGGGTTAAACAAGCCAGAGATGATAGACGAAGTGAAAGTGAGGGCATCGGGTAGGGGAAGGCGGGGGCGGGGGGCCCGAAATTATAAATATCAAACACAGTGTATCTGTAGGGAAGGACACAACTAGGCTAGGATTATGGGATTAACAGCATCAAGTAAAACAGGTGCATGGCTCCTTGTTGTGACTTAGGTAAAGAGATTTTAAGGTAGAAAGGGAGATACGATGAGTTAGTTTGAGGGTCTTTTGCAACTTATTCCACATCTGAGATAGTACATAGCTTATAGCTGTTCTGTCAAAACTTGATTTTGCCTTATATACATACAGAGCAATGAAAGAAGTGCTTCTCAGGGCATACTTGCCGAGAGCACATATCAGGAGGCAGATGGAGATGTACTGAGGCAGTATTCCTATGATCACTTTGTAAGTCCAAAATGCAGCATTCCTCTTACGTCTGCAGCTGAGGGATGTCCATCCTACTGCCATGTACAGAGAGCAGTGATGTGTAGAATACGGTAAACCTGTAACAAATCTTAAGGCACAATGATAGAGTGTGTCTAGCTGTGCAAGAGCACCAGCAGTACCCTGGCCATATAAGAAGTCTGCATAGTCAAGTAAAGAAAGAAAGGTGGTTTGAACCAACTTCAGCTTGGCATCTCTAGTAAGTAGGTTGTTTATCCTAAAGAAAAGACCAAGTCTCTGCCTAAGTTTCTTTAACAACTCTTCAGTATAATCAGTGAAAGAAAGTTTATTGTCTAGCCAGAATCCCAAGTACTTGAATTTTGATACGTAGTCCAACTGCTCCCCAAGGATGGTGGTGATAGGTGGAAGTGTTCCATCATTAGAAGGATTAGATGCATGAGAAAGAGGTGATAGGAGCAATGCTTTAGTTTTTTTTAGCATTAAGAAGTAACTTCTGGTTTAGTAGTTGAAACTGCAACAGGTTAAATTCACTTTGAAGGGTTTTCTGTGCAGCAACAGGGGAAGGGCTGCTGATGTAAATCACTGTGTCATCTGCAAATAGATGTATTTTAGTTTCATTTATGGTAGCATCGATGTTGTTGATGTAGATAGCGAAAAGCAAGGAACCCAGAATGGAACCTTGTAGTACGCCCCTCAGCAAGGGTTTTAAAGGAGAGATTTCTCCCTCAGCCTTTACTGGATAGAGTCAGTCAGAAAGAGAGTTTGTGAACTATCTTAAGGAGAGGGCATCTAGGCCCATATTCCGAAGTGAAGAAAGAAGCAGGCTATGGTCCACGGTGTCAAATGCCTTGATTAAATCCAAAAACACCACACAGATAAAGTTCTTATTATCCAACTCTGTTTGCCAGTCATTAGTCACTTTAGCAAGTGCAGATATTGTACTATGCTGAGCTCTGAAGCCAGACTGTAGAGGATTAAGCAGGTTTTCTGATTCCAGATAGTTTTGTAGCTGGACACTCACTATTTTCTGCAGCATCTTGGACAGAACTGGAAGCAATGAGATTGGCCTGTAATAGTTAAGATCCCTGGGGTCACATGATTTAAACAATGGGACCACAAGAGCAGTCTTCCAAATGGGCAGAAGTTCACCTTGGGACAGAGAAAGATTAAAGAGATGTGTAATTGGAACTGCAAGGACATGGTAACTGACCTTTAAAGAAGTAGGGGTTGATAAGGTCAGCTCCAGCACTTTTTTTGGAGTCTAACTGAAGGAGGAGGTCTTCGACTTCTTTCAGGGTTATGGGCTGGAGTGAGAAATGATGGGCTGCATGTAGGTATATCATGAATATCCTCTGCCAGTTGTTGACAGAGAGAGCAGGCAGGGGAAGAGTCAAAGGCCAGACCAGCAGTAGCAAAATGATTGTTAAATGAGTCAAGGATGGAAGGCCTATCAGAGACTACAGAATCACCAGCTATAATGTTAGCAGGAAGATGATTTCCAGAAGAATGGCCTTCAATCACTTTGATTGTATTCCACAATTTAGAGGAACAACAGAAAGCTAGCTCTAGCTGTGTATGGTAACATGTGCTTTTGCTTCTCTAATCAGCTTGGTGCAGTGATTCCTTGCCCTTCTGAATAGAACCCAATCATAAGGGAGATTGGATTTCCTGCCAGTTTTCCAGAGCATATCCCTGCTCCTTAGGGCACCCTTCAAATCCTCCGTGAACCACCAGCAGTTTTTTTCCCTGGTACAGACTTTCACCAAAGGGGCACATTTGCTTATGGCCCCTAACACAATTTCGGAGAAAACGTCATAAGTTGCGGTCAAAGACTTAGCTAAATAAAAGTCCTGTCAGTGCAGGGAGTTCCTTAGCTCTGAAATATCCCCAAGAATCAAAGTTATGAGTATGTCTTTTGACAGTGAACTTGGGAATCTCTGTAAGTTTGCGAGTAGACCTTACACATGCAATGAAGCAGTGGTCACTAATATCAGCAAAGAAGACACCAGCATGAGAAAATAGGTGAGGTTGCTAACTAAGATAGCATCTAACAAGATACTTTTAATAGGGTTATTTTTATTAGGATGGGTAGCCCCAATAATCATCTGGGACAGTCCGAAGGAGTCACAGAACATTTTTAGGGGAGTGGAGTCGCTAGTAAGACAATCTAAGTTGAAGTCCCCTAGTATAATGTGCTCTGAGGCAACTAAACCCATGATGTTCCCAAGATGTTTCAGCAGTAACAGACCAGCAGACGGAGGCCTATAGCAGCCTGTTACACAGATTGAGGCACCGTTTGTAATGTCAATTTTTAAGGACAGACTTTTGAATTTGTTTTTGACTGAGGTGGAGTCCACAATGGAGACAGTGAATTTATCCTTGATGTATATGGCTACACCACCACCACCTCTGTCAGCCCTGAATAAAGAGTAGGATGGAATGTATACTTCCCAGCTTTTGGTTACTGGTCTAAGCCAGGATTCTGTGACAACCAGCACATCTGGCGCTGTATGACAAACCCAGGCCTGTACTGATGATATTTTTTTTAATAAACTGTATGTATTGACATGCAAGAAACTTAACCCTTACAGGCTGTGAAGGTCAGCATGAGCTGCTAAAACCTCAGGAGGGCCTGGATTGAGCTCATCATTGCCTGAACACAGGAGAGTAATAGCAGAAGCTTACTGAATAAATGTGTGAGGAGTTTAGACTGTTTAGTACGATTATGTGAGTGAGGTTCATGGGACTAGACTTGTGGAGCCCTAGGACAGGGTTTATACTGCCTTAAGGCTGCATATAAAAGCACCTTGGCAGGAAGCAGCCAGGAAGGTTGGTGAGTAAAGGCGGAGAGGGATATGCCCCTATGGGATAGTTCTATAATAGTTCCTTCATGCCATAATGGATGATATGCTGGCTGCAAAGAGGGAAGTTGTACAGCACGTACAAGCAGACCAATGAGGTGGCATATGTTCAAGCATGATAATGCATTATAGGAGCCACAGTCTGTCCTAGGAGATTTCTGGCAGACAAAGCTTAAACCCAGGACACATAAGATGAACAGGGACAAGCACAGGTGAATATGAAGTGCCCTCATTGTGGGAAGATCACCCAGCATGTATTGATGCATTTACTGAGGTATTATGAGACTAAAAACAAGATATAGCTTCTCAAACAGAAGATACAATTTAGCAGAAACAGCCTGAGCATCTAGCATCAATAGGAGGAAATGAACTGAAATTTACCAAATGTTAGCCAATAATAGAGGTCTAGAGGTAGTAGGCGGAGAGCGAGAGCATTTAAAGATGGCCTAAGGAGGGGGGTGGAGGGGAAAAAAAGAGCACTGCATATCAGGCTACAAACTCATACCCTTGCATATCAGGCTACAAACTCATACTGACTGCTGCAACAAGCGAGTTCGTAGAATCACAACCGAGTTCTTAAAATTAGCAGAAGGGTTCGACTTGCCAATCAAGGGGCTCTAGGCAGACAGCCAGCCAGTTGGAGCTTAACCCTAAAAGGCACTTGAATTTGAAGCTCTAGTATAGCTGCAGATGTAGAGCTGGAATAGCTGCAGATGTCCTGAAAAAAGCAAAAGCAAGAGAAAAAAGAGACCACTATGGTTCTAGAAAGAGATGGTAGAAAAGATAAAGGCTAAAACTGTTACATTCAGAAGATAAAAGGAGACACAGAGAGAGGATGATAGGATGGTGTATCTGGGAAAACAGAGGGAAGTAGAGAAAGCAGTAAGGTGTGCAAAGGCACAAACTGAAGAGAGAATAGCAAAAGGGGACAAGACTTTTCTTTTTTGGTATGCAAGTGAAAAGAAGTACCCCAGGGAAGGGACTGTAAGGTTAATAAACTCTGGCCAGAGCCAATAGGGCTGTGATGAGCTGCCAAGTGTGCAAAGATAAACTAGTATGTAGAAATTCTTGAACACTGGGGTGTAACTTGGCCATTTTTTGGAGGTGTTGCACCAAATTTTCAATGTGGCCTTTTTGGGACCCCTCCTTATGAAGAATGCCAGTGTCATTTTGTTCTCTTGTCCTGAAACGTGATTTCACAGAACAACCATGACATTCTATGCCACAGGTGCAAAAACATGTTCTGGGCAGGATGTGATAAACAACATCTGTACTGTTACAAAGGAGGTGTGCAAAAATAGCAATGTTGAAAATGTGAAGTGAAAATATAAAAAAAATTGGCAAAGTTAGGAGCACGCATAGAAACTGCACAATGCACACTCATAAAGCAGTCATTTTTTGGAATTTTTTCACCAAATTTGCAACATGGGCTTTTTGGGACACCTCCTCATGAGCAGTGCCACTGTTATTTTGTGAATCGGTCCCAAAAAGTGATTCCACGCAGTGATTGTGAAATCACCTTTTGGGACTGAGTAATGAAATGACAGTGAAAGGTTTCATGAGGTGGGGTACCAAGAACCCCATCTTAAAACTTTGGGGCCGAAAGTAAAAAAAAATGGCTGATTTATCAACATAAGATGAAACCCCCACTGAATGGCATAGCAGCATGCTTACCTTTGATTCTTCAGTTTGTGTTTTGGCTTTGAAGAGTGCAGACATGTCCCGGTCCAAAGAAGATGACAGTGCCAACCTCTGGAGGTAAGTATGGGGTGAGGAGGGGGTATGGGGAGGTGGGTGCTCAGTGGGAGGGTGAGGATGGGGGAAGGAGATTGGGGTGACAATGAGGGACTGTTTTCTTACTTATAGATTAAAACAAACAAGTCAATGGATTTTTTTTTATTAACAGGAAACAAAAAAACAGACATTTGGGCACACTGGGGTGGGCTCCCAGTGTGCCACATGAGTGGGGGTAAGGGGGTGATCACATGATGCTGACATGGGGATTGGGCATCCCAATGTCAACAGGGGGTGGGGAAAAATACATTTGGGCACACTTGGGTGGGCTTCCAGTGTGCCACATGAGTGTGGGAGGGCCTACATAATGCCGACACAGGGATTGGGGACCCCGATATCAGCAGGGGTCAGGGAAAAAAATACATTTGGGCACACTGGGGTGGGCTCCTGGTGTGCCATAGGAGAGAAAGGGGGCTACATAATGCTGATGTAGGAATTGGGGATCCTGATGTAGCTGTGGAGATAGGAATGGAGGGAGTGGGGAGGACAGCAGCAGTGGGAGGGTGCAAGATGGTTTTCTTTGTTGCCAGTGCTGGCAGTGGTGATGCAACTGTGCATGTGCAGAACTCATGCATGAACTCATGCATGTGCAGTTGCAGTTGCGGTGAATGGCATTTTGCCATTCACATGACAGTGCCAACAGAACTGTGCTTGCATGTGAATCGCGCATGCACAGTTTATGCCCTGGAATACAGAAGTAACGGCCAAAAAAGTGCGGCTGTTATTCTATAGTGGCCGATCATGGTGGAGGGTTTCAAGCTCTGCTGCACTTTTTGAAAGATACTTCCAAAAGTCCAACAGAATGTTCCATAATTGGCCATTTTTAGAGCTATGATCGATCCCAAAATGACTGTAGGCTCCATCCATAGCCCTAAAAAGGGAATGGTGGGACTTTGTAGAGTAGTACTGGGAAAAGCCAAACATCCTGAACAAATACTTCTGCTCAGTGTTCACAGAGATAGGAGAAAGGGATTGACCACAAAAAAGTAACAGGTGCTATGTGGGCAGGAGGTTGACACTAGTCCTTTTTCGGAGGAGAGAGTCCTGAAGGGACTCACTAATATGAAAGTGGACAAAGCAATGGGGCCAGAGGCAGCACGTCCAAGGGTATTAAGTGAGCACAGTGAGGTACTGGCTTCTCCTCTGACAGTCCTATTTAACAGCTTACTGGAAAGAGCTGTAGTTCCAGAGGACTGGAGGAGGGAGATGTAGTCCCATTTCACAAAAGTAGTAGTAGGGAGGAGGCTGGCAGTTATAGGCCAGTCAGCCTGACATCAGTGGTGGTAAGGTTAATTGAAACACTGCTGAAAGAAAGGATTGTGGAATAACTTGAACTACAGTATGTTCCAAGACCCGAGGCAACATGATTTCACAGGGGGAAGTTATGTCAAATAAATCTGATACATTTCTTTGACTGGGTGACCAAGGAATTAGATAAGGGTGGAGCAGTGGATATGGCTTACCTAGCTAGCAGTACAGCTTTCAGCAATGTTTCACATAGCAGAGTAGAAAGCAAGTTGAGTAGTTAAGTATGGATCCAAAGGTGGTAAACTGAATAAGAAATTGGTTAGGGGATAGGCAGCAGAGGTTGGTGGTAAATGGAGTTCACTCAGAGGAAGGGAGGGTGACCAGAGGGGTGCCTCAGGGATCAGCGCTGAGACTGGTCCTCTTTGATGTCTTCCAAACTGACATTGCAGAAGTTCTGAAAGAAAATGTCTGCCTCTTTGTGGGTGACATCAAAATCCTCAGGGGTGGAAAAGATGTGCAGAGACCTGAGAAAAAAGTAGGAGTGGTCAAGGGTATGGCAGCTCAATTTCAATGTGAAAAAGTGAAAAATAATGCACTTTACTCACAGAAACCTGGGGCAGAGTACAAAAATGGTGGAGTGGTGTTGACGACCACCAAGCAGGAAAGAAACCTGCGGGTAATCCTATCGGATGACCTAAAGTTAGTCAGGAAGTGTGACAAGGCAGTTGAGAGGTCTAGTGGGATGATGAGGTGCATAGAGAGCATATCACTAGCAGAAAAAAGGTGGTGGTGTTGCCCCTGTATAGATCATTGGGAACACCCCACATTGAGTACTCTGTCCACTTCTGGAAAACACATATCTGGAAGGACATAGGCAGAGTGGAGAAGGTCCAGAGGAGGGCAACATAAATTGTTCAGGGTCTGCACCACAAGACCTATGAGAAGAGACTAATAGAGCTCAATATGTACAGCCTGGAAGATAGGAGAGAGAGAGAGAGAGAGAGAGAGAGAGAGAGAGAGTGATAGAGACCTTTATATACTTGATGGGGGTAAATAGGATACTGAAGGGATGCATTTTTCAGAAAAAAATCAGATCAAGAACAAGGGGACATGCTATAAAGTTGGAGGGGGTTTGATGCAGGAGAGATGTGAGGAATTACTTCACAGAAAGAGTGTTGAACTACTGTAACATCCTTCTACTGGAGGTGGTGAAGGTGAAGACAATGGTGGGGTTCAGGAATGCATGGGACAGGCATAAGGGTATCTTAGTGGAAAGCAAGAGGGAGGGAGACTGCTTAGGGTCTAGGGTGACACTGTAGATAGGGAAAATTGGGTAGACTGAGTGGACCAAGCAGTCCTTATTTGCCATCAAATTCTGTTTCTAAGTCAACTCCACACAGCCGAGTGTACTAACAACATCTCCCACCTACACCACCTGTTTCTTCCTCCACATTGAAATGACAAACTAGGATATCTACAGGGCTGTTGTGGCAGCTCTCAAGTCTGTGACACAGAAGCTACTGTCACTGATGACCAAGGTGCTTGAGAAAGACAACAGGCAAGTGCAGGCTGTGGTGGATTGCAATGATTCAGTGCAGGTCATCTTGACCACCTTGAGTCACTATACTGGGCTGCTGTCATGCATTGTTTGGCACAGGAGAATCAGTCAGATCTTCTGAGCCATAGTACTGTGGTTGCAGAATCACCAGCAGCATCCCTGGCTTGCTTCGCGGAGGTAGCCATGCCGATGTTCTAGGGCAACCCCTAGCAGCAGATGTTAGAGGGTCAGGATTCAAGGGTGATACCACATAGGTGTGAGATTAGTCCCCATTGCATCCTGGTCTGCCTGTGTGATCAGCACTGGGGTCATCTCCCCTGGCACAGTCATGGGCTTGCACTGCTGCAGGTGGTTATATGCACGGTGCAAGCCCATCCGTGGTTGCTGCTGCCAAGGGGTCCATGGATGACAGTACTTCTTTGGAGAAGCCCACGTATGTCAGGGAGCTTGTGGGTGCAGGGACATGTGAGCAGCACTGCCAGAAACCCTGTGCAGCATCTCTCTGGGATGAACCCATAGGCAACAAAGAGGGCATGTAAGCAATAAGACACGACAGGCTTTAGATACTTTTAACACATGACTAGGAGGCATAGTGAGGCACAAGGCCACCACCTGAGTGCATCCAGCCTCCTAACCATGTGTTAAAATATCTAACACACACCCTGGAGTGGCTTATTGTGCTTATGAAATGGCTACCTAAAATACTGATGTATGTAATAACTAAAATACATAGCATTTAATAGTGAAAAACTTAAAAATTTGTCTTCATTTTTAATAAAATCGTTCCTCCGCTTACTGGTTGGTTTTTTTGAGTTGAGGACTTTTGAGCTGTTCAGGCTTCCATATTTGTATTTTTTCCCCATTATGTAGTTGTCATCGCACTACCCTTCCACCCCCACCCAACTAGCAGCACTCCTAAGTTTGGAAGAAGAAATTATGATTTGTGTTTGCAAAACAGACACTCAACCTTTTTCTCCAGTGTGGCGAAGGATCCTGGCTGGCTACCCCAAGATTAGTCAGTAGTTTCAGGCGGGCTTAAGTGCTGTTTGTCTCGTGCTCAGAGCTATCAGTTGCACCGGGTCCTGCAGCTACCACTCAGCATCTCCCAGCTGGGAACAGGGGAGAGGGCTCAAGCAACGTCAGTCTCATGCTCGGGGCTAGCGGCAATTGCAGCACAGTGCTAGGGACTCAGACTAGGGCTTGCCGCAAGGAACTCAGTGACACAACGCATGCAACAGGAGTTCCATCCCTCCACCACTGGGCCAGCTGACTGTAACTCTTGGGCAGGCTGCCGGATGAAACCGCTCCTGGTATTTTCAGCATTATATTTTTAGTTAGTGGGAGAATAAAGGCTGCTTTTTTTTTTTTTGAACATTCCATTTGGGCTGATTACTTGAATCACTACTCAGCTGAAGAAACCTGCACTTCTTTATGTTTCTAAGAAACATTAACACATGCCTTGCAGCCAATGAAATGACTGCAAATTACTTATCCAATTACTTATCCATTTTAAAATTCATTTTATCATACCTCCTCCGTATTCAGTTACTCCTCTAAGCCAGATGCACATTATTTCTGTTTGTGTTTCCCCTGTGCTGTCTATCCCTATACAATGCCCCCATGATAGATGCACTTTATTTTTGTTTGTCCCTTCCATTACGCTGCATGTTCCTATGCAATCCATCCCCATGATAGGTGCACTTTATTTATGTATATTTGCACCGAGTCGGAGAATGAAAGTATGGGGTGGGGGTGGGAAGAGTGGGGTACGTAGTGGGTGGTGCGGCGGGTGGGGCCAGAGACAGTGAGGACCGTTTTTCAGCGTCAAGTTTTTGTTTGTAAAATGGCGATGCGGGACATTTGCCACAAAGGGTGGGCTCCCAGTATACAGGGCGGCTGGTGGGGGCATGGAGCCAACAGGGGACTGGGCACCCCGTCAGCGATAGCATATGTTGCCATGCTGGGGTGGGGTCCCAGCATGGCACCCTACTCTGGTTGGGGTGGAACCAGTGGAGCCGACAGAAGTTGGGCACCCCATCTGCTATATGATGTTTGGCCATGCTGGGGTGGGCACCCAGCATGGCAAGGCACCACTATTTTGGGCGCAGCAGCCCGACAGGATGGAACACCCCTGTCAGCTACACAGTGTATGCGTGGGGGGGCAAGCATGCAGTATGCGTGTGTGTGTGTGTGTGTGTGTGTGTGTGTGTGTGTGTAGGGGGAGTGCGCATAAGCAGGCGATATCTTATCACTGCTCACTGAAGCGTAGCTCTGCCTTTCAACTGTACACCACTGCATTTGGGACTGCTGTCATAGACAGCTCCAGCAGGTACTGGAGAACTGCAGTTGCGCCTGCAAACACACTGACTGAATAGGAAGAGGGCTGCCACACCTCCGAAAACTCGGATGATGGCACTATGTTTCTTGCACATGCATGCAAGCAAACATAAAAATGATAAATTAAAACAAATACCATGCAAAATAAGTATGGGCAACCATACACAACAAGTCTGATGTTTTCATCTTGGGGTGAGATGACATCATAAAAGACCTATCAAACTTTGCTCTTAACGTCTATGCTGTCATCGCACCCCTCAATGGAAACACAACCCTTTTGTGTATGATTGCCTGTACTTTATTCTCTACATTGTTTATGGAGACTGAAAACTCAGTGCCAGATATCCAACAAAAAAACCTACAAATGAAACATAGAACTTGAAGCATTGTCACAGGTCGTGGGATGAAGAATGACTAACAGGCAGTGAGGCAGCATGAAGTGAAACAAAAATATATTTTTATTTCTTTACAGCAGAACAAAAAATGCAAACTTATAGTAACAAAATAAAAGGAGGAACACAAATAAATCATAAATCCTTCTATTCAGGAACAAAAAAAAGATCAGAATGGTAATAATATCACAAGTAGAAGAAGCTAGTTGATTTAGGTGTTCTTCATCAACACCCTACCACTATCTACCTAAGTTTACCACCACTAGTCCTTTATACAGGTAGAAGCACATGTGATCAATGTAGCGCCACCCACATCTTTGAGCTCAGAGAGAGTCTTGTTATAATTACATTTATTACAATATAAAAATATGTACAGGAATTTCATAAGCTCACAAACATGTACATGTTATTCAACCTATTTTATTTGGGTTCTTGGCTCTTTCCAGTCAGCACTGACCGCCCAAGCACTGCCCCCGACAAAAGTACAGCATAAAATAGAGAGAATAACGTCCATCAGGCACTATAGCTGCCTTCCATGGTAGAGGTTCAAGGAGAGCATCTGTCTGCAAGCTGGAGACCCGAGGAATCCCAATTTCTGACCTACTAAAGTAACTAAAACCCAAAACATGTTCAAGAGACATAAAAATAGAACCCTGACTATCAGTTGTACTAAATGCACATGCTTCCTTGTTAACTTAGACTGAAACTTGCTAGCGAGACTTGCAGGCTTGTATGAACATGCGCATAGCCATGGCTACGGGTGGCAGGAACAAGAAATGCAGCCTGTGAAGCCGCACCATCGAGTAGGAAAGCAAAACTGCACTCACTTTCTCCCAGCAGCGGCTTTCTGCTGCTTCTCAGTTTCTCAGTTGAGAGATTCTTCTCTCAGTTTCTTTCTTTTCACAGGACTGTTCATTATTGTGGAAAACCATGGCTGAGTTTGTTGAAGCAAGGGAAGGAAGTGTCTTTATCTGCAACCGGGCGGCATTTAAAAACCAAGAAATGCTTTTTTCAGTGCTATGTCTAACCTAGGAACATTATACTGGAACCTATGGGTTCTCAGCATGGTGCTATCTGATTTCAGACATATATGCCAAGCTATATTGAACTCATAAAGCTAAATAGGAACAGAACTACCTAACCTTCCTGTATTTCTGTACTAAAGCTAATGCAGCAAAACCAGGGCTGAGAAACATGTAACATAACAGTACAGATGGACAAACAACAAAGTGGGTGGCCAACCCAACAAACTCGACAAAGAAACATAAATAAGACATTACAACATAAATAACAGGCCATTCTCAACCCAGGATTACCACTGTGCTAAGTGACTAGGGAAAATGGATATGGGGTGGTCAACCTCTCACATTCTCCTCCCCATCCAAAACAAAGCCTATAGGGTTTTTATTTAGAGCTGCAATAGACACCTGTTATCAGATCCCTCACAAGGAGAGATGGAGCCATAGCCCACCCTCTCCTAAGGCTCCACCTCAGGGCCCTATTACATTACTTTCTCAAGTGAGAGATTCTTCTCTCTTTTACATCCTAATTCTCTTTCCCCGAGGTCTGATAACAGATGTTGTTCCTCCCTTATCCCATATCGAGACATAAAGTCCACATTACAGTGTGCTGTACCTTCATTATGCTTGATAGTAAATCTATACAGCTGCAATGAAAGGTACCACCTCATTATGTGTGGATTCTTGTCTTTCATGACATGAAGCCAGCATAATGGGTCATGGTCAGTCCATAGTTTAAATTCTACATCCGACAGATAGAAGCAAAGGGCTTCTATGGCCCATCTAATAGCCAGGCACTCCTTTTCAACAGTGGAGTAATGGGTTTCCCTTTCATGGAGCTTCCTACTGATTAAATGATTGGGTGTTCCTCCCCGTCGATCATTTGTGTTAGGACAGCTCCGATGCCATAATTAGAGGCATCCATCTGCACGATGAAAGGTTGTGTAAAGTCAGGTGTCCGAGAAATGGGGGGATGAACACAGAACCGCTTTAAGGCTCTGAAAAGCATCCTCACAGACTGAGGACCAAATGACCTTATCTGGCTTATTCTCACAGGTCAGATCTGTTAAAGGGCCAGCCACTGTAGCAAAATTCTGACTAAAACATCAGTAATAGCCAGCCAGACCCAAAAAGGAATGAACATCTTTTTTTGGGGGGGTCTGGGGCTCTTTGCCACAGCGTCTACCTTTCCTATATCAGGTTTCAAGAATCCTTTTCCAATTTGGAACCCCAAATACTTGGTCTCCTGCATCACTAGGGAATATCTGGAGGGATTAATCGTGAGCCCAGCATCAGCTATTGCCGACAATACCACAGCAAGATGTTTCTTATGTTCATCCCATGTAGGGCTAAAAACCACCACATCATCAAGGTACGTGGCACTGTACTTAACATAGGGAGTCAAAATTTCATCCATGGTCCTCTGAAAAGTAGCAGGAGCACCGTGTAGTCCAAACGGCATCACAGTGAACTGGAAAAGACCAAGGGGGGTGCTGGAGGCAGTTTTCTCTTTAGCCTCTGGATCTAATGGTATCTGCCAGTACCCCTGTGTTAAATCTAGGGTACTGGTCATTTCCTAAAGGATCCTGAATATCATCGATTCAGGGCATAGGATAACTGTCAGATTTGGAAATGTTGTTTAGCTGCCAAAAATCAAGACATATACAGACTCCTCCCTCCTTTTTCCCCACCACCACCATCATTGGAAAACTCCACTCACTACTTGAGGGCTCAATGATCCCAAGGGCCTGCATTTTCTGTACCTCCCGTTTAACATCTTTATGAACTCTTTCAGGAGGCTGATAAGGCTTTTGTCTAATGGGTTGGGCCTGGGTAACTTTAATATGGTGTGGTTCTGCCCCTCGTGCCTTCACAGGGGTTCCTGTAAAACTTTCTTTAAACATATTCAAGATAGATTGCAACTTAGCTGTCTGGTTGTGAGATTGCTCAGGATTTATGTTTATGTCAGCTATCCCTCCCACACCTTTTAAACACTGGTAAGCTACCTGAAGTTCATTTTTAGGGAGCTCAGGGTGCACATAGCTGCAAAAGGGAACTGGTCTCCCTACCCATGGTTTCAATAAATTAGTGCAAAATATATACTTCTTCTGTGTCTTTTCAGGTAGAAACACCTCATAGGTAACTGAGCCAACACATTTGATAACCTGATAAGGACCTTGCGATTTCATATATAACTTATTATCTGAGGAGGGCAACAGTAATAATACCTCGTCTCCTATCTCGAACTCTGTAAATCTCGTACCTTTGTCATACTGCTCTTTTTCTATGATCTGTCTATCCTGATTAACCTGATGAGCTTGTTGTACATATTGGGTTAACTTTTGCCTTAATTGATGCCAATATGTTACAGGGGTACTTGTTTCTATCTTACCCTCTTCCCATTCTTCTTTTATGACATCTAATAGGCCTCTAGGGTTTCACCCATAGAGTAGTTCAAATGGTGAGAAACCTGTAGAGGCCTGTGGCACCTCCCTATATGCGAACATGAGATATGGCAAATAGGTATCCCACTGAGACACTTCTGCCTGCATGAATTTCTGCAACATTTTCTTCATGGTCTAGTTGAAGCGCTCAACCAATCCATCAGTCTGCAGATGGTAAGGGTGGAGTAAATGGCTTCAACACCCAGGACTTGGTATAAACACTTCAGGACACCAGAACAAAAATTGCTACCTCTGTCTGTGAGGATTTCTCTTGGGATACACATTCTACTGAAGATTTTCCCTAATTTGTCAGCAGTTCTAGGGACTGTAATGGTCTGGAGAGGCATAGCTTCTGGATACTTTGTGGCATAGTCACAGACTACTAAAACAAAGCTATTACCTCTGTAACTTCTGGGTAAAGGCCCAACAATATCCATGGCTATCCTCTCAAATGGTACAGTGAACAAAGGCATCGGCTGTAGAGGGACCATGTCCTTGTGTCTGATTTTGGCCACTCTCTGGCATTCACAGCAGCTTTTACAGTATTCTGCCACATCTTTATGTATGCCAGGCCAAACAAATACGCTGAGCAAGTGACTAATGGTTCAGTATCTCCCTAGATGTTCAGCCAAGGGAATGTCATATGCAATTTCCAGTAACTTCTGCCTATATTGTAGAGGTACCATTAACTGATCAACCTTTTCTCCCATACGGGGGTTAGTACACATTCTATAAAATAGATTGTTACAGAGTCTAATTTCAGCTGCGGCTGAACCAGTTGATATTCCCATCTGTGAAAAAAAATGGGTTTAAAGTTACATCATTCCTTTGCATGGTTTTAAACTCCCCAGTCCCATTTTTCAAAACAGTATCCACAGGTATATTAGGTACCCCTTCTATTGCAATGTCCTTAACATCCTTATTAGTAACCTGTATCCAAGTTCTTTTCTCTTTTCTCTATTCTGCCTGGGGCTTCCTTGCTTTCCCAGCAGGGCTGAAAATGTCTTGCTCAAAGGAATAACACTTCAGAGTCCCTTGATTTTGCTCCTTGGACCCTTGTAGTGACTGCATATAAGTTCTTTACAAGCAAGGTTGAAAACTGAGGATGGTCATGTCCAATAATAACAGAAAGAAGGAGCTGTGGTACTACCCCAACTTATAGTGATTGGGACTGTCCATTCACCTTAAACACACTTTCTTGAAGAGGATAATAGTAGGTGTCACCATAAATACATGTGACGCCTGTAGTAGGACCTCCTGATGCTGGCCTACTATCCATTATATCTGCATGCACCAAGGTCTGCTTGCTCCCAGAATCAAGGAGCCTGGTGACAACTTTGTCCCCAATTTGGACAGGTATTAAATAATTCCCCCAATTAGCCAGAGCAAGATGAGATGGTTTAGTTTTATTTTTAGGACAGAACCATGCTACAAGGCCCTTCCCATTATATTCCCTACATATAATGTTTGGATTATAGCTCCTGTTAAATCTGCTAAATGTTTGTCTAGTCCCAGAATCAGTATTAGGTTGCCCAGAGGTAGTAGAAGGAAGTCTTACCGGTGTCGGTGCATGCAACAGCTGGTGTGGTCCCTTTTGCTGATGGGGTCTTGCCATCAGATAGTCCTCTGCTAATCAGATTGCTGTGTCAGAGGTTTCTGGTCGGTGTTACTTAACCCATATTTATACATCTTGGGGCAGCACTCTGATAAACTGTTCTAATATAACTGACTCCAGGATTTGTTCTACAGTTCTTGAGGCCAGTTGTAACCATTTTATACAGAGATCTTTTAACTGAGTATATGCATCTTGCTGGGAGTCTGCTGTTTGGAATCAATACAGAAAACCTCTGCTGATTTGTCTCAGTATTTATGTCATGTTGCTTCAAAACAGCTGCTTTGACAACATCATAATTGTTGGCTTGAGCTATTTCTATGTGGCTGTAGGCAAGTTGTGCCTTCCCAGTTAAGTAGAGGGCTAATCGTACAACCCACTGATCCCTCGGCCAGGCATATGCTGCTGCAACCCTCTCAAATGTCATTAGGTAAGCTTCAATGTCATCAGTCTTAGACAGCTTTACCAGCTTAATGTCTTTTTGGCCTCCTCCAGGAAGTGCTGGCGGTCTGGCTGTACCCAAGGCTTGAATGGCCTGGAGCATATCTGGCCATCTGACATCACTGTCCTTTTTATCCAGTTCTCTTTGGTTCTCCATGTCGACTTGACGAATACATAGCTATCTCAACAGTTCATTGGAATCCATAGGTGGCTCCATACCTCCAGAGGCTTGAGCCTGCTCCTCCTTCTTGTCACCTTGCATCTTTTCTTTTGAAACTTTCAGCTTCCCTTCCTTCCTTCTCACCACTGGGTCAAGACCAGGAACCAGTGGTATCTGGACCTTCTTGGACATACGATGAGTAACAACACCATGTACTGGGATGCTGGTCATCTTGTTCTGCAGCATCCAGTCCCCTAGGACCAATGGCAGACCCCTTCAGTCAATCCCACTACTGCCACCACGTGTCACAGGTCATGGGATGAAGATGGACTAACAGGCAGTGAGGCAGCATGAAGTGAAACAAAAATGGCTTTTTTATTCCTTTACAGCAGAACAAAAAATGTGAACTTAAAACAGCAAAATAAAAGGAGGAATACAAATAAATCATAAATCCTTCCATTCAGGAACAAAAAAACAAAGATCAGAATGGCAATAATATCACAACTAGAAGAAGCTAGTTGATTTAGGTGTCTTGCATAAACATCCTACCATTATCTATCTGAATTTACCACCACTAGTCCTTTACACAGGTAGAAGCACATGTGATCAACGTAGCTCTGCCCACATCTTTGAGCTTGGAGAGAATCTCGTTATAATTAAATTTATTACAATATAAAAATATATACAGGAATTTCATAAGCTCACAAACATGTGCATGTTATTCAACCTATTTTATTTGGGTTCCTGGCTCTTTCCAGTCAGCACTGACCGCCCAAGCACCGCCCCGACAAAAGTATAGCATAAAGCAGAGAGAATAGTGGCCGGCTGGCACTATAACTGCCTTCCATGGTAGAGGTACAAGGAGAGCATCAGACTGCAAGCTGGAGACCTGAGGAATCCCAAATTCTGCCCTACTGAAGTAAGTAAAACCCAAAACATGTTCAACAGATATAGAAACAGAACCCTGCTTATCAGTTGTAGTAAATGCACATGCTTCCTTGTTAACCTAGACTGAAACTTGCTAGTGAGACTTGCAGGCTTGAACAAACGTGTGCACAGTTATGAATACAAGGGAGCAGGAACAAGAAATGCAGCCCATGAAGCTGCACCATCAAGTAGGAAAGCAAAACTGCACTCACTTTTTCCCAGCAGCGGCTTCCTGCTGCTTCTCAGTTTCTCAGTTGAGAGATTCATCTCTCAGTTTCTTTCTTTTCACAGGACTATTCATTATTGTGGAAAACACTGGCTTTGTTTATTGAAGCAAGGGAAGGAAGTGTTTTTATTATTTGCAACCGGGCAGCACTTAAAAACCAAGAAATGCTTTTTTCAGTGCTATGCCTAACCTAGGAACATTATACTGGGACCTGTGGGTTCTCTGCATGATGCTATCTGATTTCAGACATATATGCCAAGCTATATTGAACTCATGAAGCTAAATAGGAACAGAACTACCTAACCTTCCTGTATTTCTGTACTAAAACCTTAGAGGTTTTTCTAATGTGACAAAACCAGGGCTGAGAAACATGTAACATAACAGGACAGATTAACAAACAACAAAGTAGCTGGCCAGCCCAACAAACTTGACAAAGAAACATAAATGAGACATTGCAACATAAACAACACAACATTCTCAACCCAGGATTACCACTGTGCTAAGTGACAAGGGAAAATGGGCATGGAGGGGTCACTCTCTCACAAACATAACATTTGATTGCAGATAAGAAACACTGGGCCCACCCAGTCCTCTCATTTCTCCCTGTCTGCTGTATTGCTCAAGATCCTGCTTGATCTCTGGCTCTTTCTCCCTCTCTCCTTCCTTACCACTAAGATTCCCTTATGCCTATCTCATAGATTCTTGATATCCATCACTGTTTCCATCCCCCCCTGCAAACCTCTGCTGCTGGGCTGTTCCATGAATCCACCATCCTTTCTCTGAGTAAGTACTTCCTCACATCTGTCCTGAATCTATGCACCTCCATCTTCATGGTGTGTTGCCTTGTTCTTGAGCTCCTTTATTTCTGAAAAATAATTCCCTACTTAAATTATTTACCACTATGATGTATTTAAAAGTCTCTGTCAAATCCCCTTTCCCTCATTTCTTCAAGGGTGAACATATTGAGATCTTTTAATCTCTTCTTGTACAGTTTTTTTGTGCAGACCTGCACCATTTTAGTTTTCCTCCTCTGGACCACCTCCACTCTATGTCCTTCAAGAGAAGTAGTCTACAGAACTGGACATAGTATTCAGTGTAAGGTCTTACTAGTGATCTACATAGTAGTGACATCTCTTCCCTCTTTCTGCTCAGGATACCACCCCCCCATGCACCCCAGCATCCCCATCCCAAAAGCCTTGCTGCACTGCCTGGCCACCTTTACGTCATCCAGTATGATTACCTTCAGGTTTCTTTTCTGCCTGGTAATCATCAGTACCACTCCACCCATGTTGTATTCTGCCCCTGTGTTTCTGTGCCATAAGTGCATTGTTTTGCACTTTTTTGCATAGAAACCCAGCTGCCATACCTATACCTCTCCTTAAACTTTCTCAGGTCTCCGCTCATTGCTTTTACCCCTGCCCATCCAGAGTGTCCAAACTATTGCAGATTTTGCTGTCATCTGCAAAGAGGCAGACCTTCTCTTTCAGCTCCTCTGCAATGTCACAGATAAAAACAAACAAAAAAAAGACTGGCATCAACACTGATCCCTGAAACACTCTGCTGATTACCTTCATTTCTATCCCATAACTAATTTTTAACCCAGTTTACAAGCTTTGGATCCACACCCAAGCTATTCAGCTTGCTTACTAATCTTCTGTGTGGAAAGGTATGGAAAGCCCTACTGAAATGTCAGTAAGCCTCATCCACTGCTCCATCCCGATCTCATTCCTTAGTAAACCAGTCAAACAATTCTATTACATTTGTTTGAGATGCCCCCCCCCAATAAAATCATTCTAGCTTGGGTCTTGTAACCCATTGGATTCAAGGTTTTCCACAATCCATTCCTTCAGAAACAATTCCATTAACTTTTGCACAACTGATCTCAGGCTGGCTGGCCTATAATTGCCTCCCTCCCTCCTCCCTGCTGTTACTTTTGTGAAGTGGGGCTACATCTGCCCTCCTGTAGTCCTCCTGAATCACTCCTGTTTCTGTTAAATAGGACTGTCAGAGGTGCAGTCAGTAACTCCCTGAGCTCCTTCATTACCCTTGGATGCACCCCATCTGGCCCCATTGCTCCGTTTCATATTAGAGAATACCATCATGAATCTCTCCACTGCAAAAGGACTAGTGTCCACCCCCCTCCAAATCTCCTGTTTCTTTTTTGTTGCCATTCCTCTTCTCTTTCCTCTGTAAACACTGAGCAGGAGCAATTTTTCAGGATGTCTGGCTTTTCTAGGTCCCTTTCTGCACATTCCCCTCTTCCCTTTTTAACCTAATAATCCCTCCCCTGGTCTTCTTTTTTTTCACTTACATACTGTACCTAAAAATGTCTTGTCCCCTTTTGTTGCCACCTTGGCTATTATCTCTTCAGTTTATGCCTTCACACTCCTTACTGCTTCCCCTCTTACCTCTATTTTCTGTGATACATTTTCCTTTCATCCTCCCTCTGAGTCTCCTTTTACCTTCTGAATGCCACCCTTTTAAAATTTTATTTTTCTGTCACCTCTTTTGAGAACCATAGTGGTCTCTTTTTCTCTTGTTTTTGCTCACTTGCTTGATGCCAAGTTTTTTCCGCCTTCACTATACTTCCTATTAGCTTCACTCACTGTTCCTCCTCACCACCCTTGTCATCTCCACTTCCAGGTAATCCAATATGCATTCTCCCCTCTTTGTAAAATCTTTCATCCTGAAGTCCAGGACCCTCACCCTTGTGTGGTTCAAGTCCACAGCCTTCATTATACTGAATTGCACTGTATGGTGATCACTAGTCCTTAGGTGGCATCCAAACCTTATATCCGCAACACTGTCCCTGTTAATGTGTATCAAGCCCAGTATTGCCCCATCAGGAGTAGGTTCACTGACTAGTTGCCTAAGGAATGCCCCTTGCAGGGAGTCCAGGACATTCCTGCTTCTACAGTAGATGAATCTGCAGCTGGGAGGCTTGAATCTACATCCAGCAGATTTATTTCCCCCACCAGCACCTCCCCCTTTTCTGCCATCCTGCCAGTGGCTTCCACCAGTACCTCAACTAACTCCTCCCCCTGTGCGGAAGGTCTGTAAATCATGCCAGTATTAACAATGGCTCTGTTCCCCATCAACAGCTGGACCCACAGTACCCTTGCCGCCTCTTGTATTGCATGTGTCTCCTTCAATTTTAAGCTTTCCCTAATATAAAATACCACACCCCCTCCTTTCCTTTCCAACCTGCCATTCTGGAACAGAGTATAGCCTGGTATGGCCATCTCTCAGTCAGGGTTTTCAGTGCACCATGACTCGGTAATGGCCACAATATTCAGGTAAGCCTCTGCCATAATGGCCTCGAGGTGTGGAATCTTATTTTTTAGACTTCTAGCATTCACACACAAGGCCTTCTGAATTTTGTTAGCACTCTGCTTGTTACCCCATTTTTCCTTTTCCTTCTAACTCCTTCCACCTGTCTTTTAATGCTCCTGCCCCACCCCCCTTCATTTTTATCATGTTGCTTCTTTTATTAATTTTCACATGGGGGTCCTCTCCCCTCTGATACTTCCTAGTCTCTATTTCAGTGTGTGGTGGGGGGTGGTGGCTTCTGCCTCTGAGATTTCTTCCACCACCACCCTCAGCTAGTTTAAATTGTTACGGTGTGGGTTCTACAGATGGACACACAGGACACAAAGGATAAGGTGCAACCCATGTTGGCTTGTGGGATGTTTATTAATTTTCATAAACGTTTTCTTCTTGCACCATCCAAATAACAGAAATGTCAAAAGAAAATAACAACAAAAAAAACAACTTTGTTAACACAAAGTAATGCAAAGTAAATCCTTCAGCAGGAACCTTCTCTCTCCACTGGTCAGCAGATACTGACCCTATCTGTCTGATGCCTGTTCAGGTAGGATTTATGTACCCGCCTACCTGAATCAGGTGACACAGCATCATCAGAATATAAAACTCTGTTATTAGTTACTAAAACAATTATATGCATATCCTAAAAGGCTCTGCTAGAAATAAACAGTCTGGGATTATACAGAACTCTATTATTGTTTTGTTTTTTTAATTTTAGAAGTAACAAAAGAAAGGAGCTTTTAAAACCACTATGTAATATATTTGGTTCTCTTTATGAAGAGCTGTCAGAACCGGAACAGCTTTGTGTTGTATATATCCTGTAGTCTGGTGAAACATACAGCCTGCCCAGAAAGTTATAGTTAATTGGACTTGTCCTGTGTTACCCCAAACAGAGCCACCTTATATTTACCAGGGAAAACCTGCATACAAATATCCAACTAAATTCCTCAACTACACCCAAAAGAATAAAAATAAGCAGCTCTCAAAATACAGAAGCAAGTTGTCAGCTGAAATTTTAAGCCGTTGGCTTCCTTTTTCCCCAGCAACGGAGGACTTCTTAAAGGGCTGTTCCTCACACTCTAGGCAGTTCTGCACTGCAATTTTGAGGAGGTCATCTTCCTAGATGAGTCTCCAGATTTATAAAATTAAAATGCACTACACTCTACACGAACATGTGCACGATTGCACAGCCCTCGCGATTGTGTGAATGGCTGTGCAGTTAAAACTGCTAGCGCTACAATGGGGGAAAGAGTTTTTAACAGGGAACATGCTACAGTTCAGAAATCCTCTTTCAGAAACAACAAATAACCTCTATCTCTGTTCTCAGAAGGACTCTCAAATACTACTGGATGACCAGAAGTCCATACTGCTTGTAGAACTAATGCAAATATTGCTAATTTTCCTCTTCTCTGACAGAACCAGATACAGTACTGGATAAGAACAATATTATAGTGACATAGAGTCTGCATTTATTCCGAATTATAGGCAGAGTATTTGTTAACTCCATAAATTTTATAGAAATGTACCTAATGGGAAAAACAGAGAAAAATAAAGCAAGAAGGCGCTAAGGAGATGGGGGGCTGTGTAAGGAGGTGGTCTGCCTCCATGCAGAAAAATACAGGGATAGCATTAGAAGAGGGGAGGAAAGTGGTTGCAACCACAGAAAAAGATAACAGAATGGGTACATCTATTAAGTGGCAGGGCTTCACACTGTCACATTTACCCACCTCTTGAAAAGGGAAGGTGTTTCTACAGCTTCCCATCAAGCCATCCAGGAGGGGTTGGAACTCCCACCCACCCACTCTCAGGAGTTCCATCCCAGGGTCCCACAACAAAACACACTGACATAAGGCATGCCAGTACCAAACATACCCTGGGATATTGAACATTATTAGGGACTATACATAGGGTTTATTCAACAGACTGAGGGACACAATGTCCATCTTTATGATCTTACACTTTCATGATCTAAAGTCCAACCCCCATACCATACAAGGGTTGGAGGAGCTCCTGCCCAGTCACTCCATGAAGCTCCATCCCAGGGTCCCAAAACTATTAGCACAAAAGTGCTAACACAAATAAAAATAATCTATTACATTACATACTTCACCCTGGGATCTTTATCAAGTGACCTTTTCCACTCTGAACATTTCTAGTAAAGTCAAATAACCAGGTATGAATCCAACTGTAATTATTTCTTAACGTTAACAGATTAATTCTCAATTCCTGCCCCATAATGAGACAGGAAATCAGCATTAGCATGTTCACTTCCCTTTTTATGCAATACTGTAAACTGGTATGGCTGTAAGACCATATACCATTTCATTATGTGGATTTTTTTCCCCCGCATTTTATGCAACCAACAAAGGGGGTTGTGGTTTGTGACAACTGTAAATTCTGCCCCCCAAAGGTAATACTGAAAGGCTTCAATTACCCATTTAAGTGCCAGACATTTTTTCTCAATTGTTGCATACCTACGCTCCTTTTCATGTAGTTTCCTGCTCATACATGTAATGTGATGCTCTGCATTACCTATAACTTGCGTCAGGACCACCCCCAACCCAACCCCTGATGCATCAGTCTGTACAATGAAGGGTTTAGTGAAATCCGGGCTTCTTAACACTGAATATGCATATAGAGGGGCCTTTATTTGTCTGAAAATTTCATCACATTCTCCAGTCCACTCAACTCTGTTAGGATATCTCTTTTTTGTTAATTCTGTTAGAGGGCATGCTACTGCTGAGAATCGGGGGATAAAGCATCTATAATATCCTGCTAACCCCAAAAAGGCACAGACCTGTTTCGTGGTCCAAGGTATTTCACCAGTAGAGACTGCATCCACCTTGTTTACCTCTGGTCTTATAACCCCATTCCTGATAATAAAACCAAGGTATTTGGTCTCAGTCTGTCCTATACAACATTTGGTGGGTTTATGGATACTCCTGCTTTTTGGAATGCTCCCAGAATTTTCTCTAGATGATGCAAATGGGTCTCCCAGTCAGGGCTAAACACCACTACATCATCCAAATATGCAGCACAGAAAGCTGCATAGGGTTGAAGCATCTGGTCTGTGAAACGCTGGAAGGTAGCCGGTGCTCCATGGAGGTCAAAGGGCATAGTGATGAATTCAAACAACCCTACAGGGGTACTGAATTACATTTTCTCTCTAGACTGTGAGGTTAGAGGCATCTGCCAGTATCCCTTTGTAAGATCAAGTGTAGAGATATACTTAGCATTATCCAACTGGTCAATAATGTCATCTATCCTTGGCATAGGATATCTGTCTAGAAGGGAGATGGCATTTACCCTCCAGAAATCTAAGCAAAGGCAGATACCACCTTCGTTTTTGTTAACTATTACCAAAGGGGATGACCAGGCACTGTGAGAAGGCTGAATTATCCCCGACCATTTCATAGATCTAACTTCCTTTACTATCTCATCCCTTACATGCACAGGTAGACGATAGGGTTTTTGATGTATAGGTGTATTCTGTGTCATTCTGATGTCATGCTCTATGCCAGTAGCTCGACCAGGTACATTGGTAAAAGTATCAGTAAAGGTAGTTAACAACTGTTGCATTTGGGTGTGTTGGTGAGGCATTAAGGCAGGGTTAATTTTTACCTCCTGAATCTGACCAGAGTATTCTAATCTCCTATAAGCTATATCTAGGTCAGACTCTTGAGGTTCTGTCTGGAAATAACAGCTCAGTTTAGAGGATTTTGGTCTCTTATACCACAATTTTAGCAGGTTGGCATGATATACCTGCTTACTGCACCTCATATTAGGCAGGTGGACCTCATACAGTAAGTGACCGGACCTATCTGTCTAATGATTTTGCAAGGGCCTTGCCATTTCATCAAAAGCTTGTTCTTACTGGCAGGTAGAAGGAGTAATACCTGATCTCATATGGAGAATTGTTTATGTCCTACCCCTTTATCATACTCAGCCTTCTGTTGGACTTGCTTGTCTAGTAATGTACAATGGGCCATTGTGACATATTTCTTAAGGCGCTGTCTTAAAGCTGTCATATACTGTAACACTCCCTGTTTTCCTATCTGAGAATTTTCCTCCCAATGTTTCTTAACAACATCCAATGGCCCGTGAGGGTTTCAGCCATACAAGAGGGAAAAGGGGGAAAAAACAGTTGAAGCTTGGGGTACTTCTCTGTATGAAAACAGGAGGTAGGGCAGAAATACGTCCCAATTTTTTCCCTCCTCATTAACAAACTTCTTCAACATTTTTTTTTGAGCGTTTGCTTGAATCTTTCCACCAACCCATCCATCTGAGGATGGTATGGGGAAGCTCTCACTTCTTGTATTCCCAGCAACCTATATAATTCTGTGAGCATCACTGAAGTGAAATTGGTACCTCTGTCAGTTAAAATAACCCTTGGGATGCCCATTCTGCTAAATACCTTAGTCAGCTCCTCTGCTACCCTTTGGGCTGTTACAGTTCTCATCAGAATTGCCTCTGGATATCTGGTAGCGTAGTTGCAAATGACTAGAATAAATCTATTACCCTTAGAACTAGTTCCTAGAGGTCCTACTACATCCATGGCAATCTGATCAAAAGGCTAGCTAACTAAGGGTATACTCTGGAGGGGCACCATATCCTTTTTCCCTGTTTGGGCTACCTTCTAGCATTCTGGGCAGCTCTGGATATATTCAGCCACTTGCTCATGAATACCCAGCCAATAAAATCTACTCACAATCACATTTAGAGTGATATCCCTCCCAGAATGCCCTGCCAGAGGAATATCATGTGCTAATCGTATGATGTCATTTTGATACTTCTGGGGGACAACCAATTGCATTATTGTATTCCCATTTCTGGGATTAGTACACTCTCTCTATATAAGATATCATTTACCAATAGATATCTAGGAGACCCATCATCAGCAAGTTTACCAACCTGAGAAAAAGAATTAGTTAGAGATACATCCTGTTTTTGGTCATGAGCTATAGTCTCTGGCGTAATATTTATAGGTCCCATAATGTTTTTATCTTGCCAGTTTTTATTTTTTTTTTGTCTCTCTGCCTTCCCTTACCTAGCTTGACCTGGTGCTTCAAACAGTTCCTCAGTAAAGGGAAAGACCTTCTCCAGCTGTTCATCTATAAGTTTGGCTTGTGACCGAGTTGTTATGGTCACAACAGGTGTTATCTCATTATTTGCCATCAGGGTGGCAAAGTCAGGGTGATTCTGTCTGATAATTACTGAGACAGGCAAATGTGTTACAATCTTGACAGATAACTCTTGGGTAGTTCTGTTTATTGTTAAATCCACAGACATAGTTGAATAAAAATGCATGTCCCCATGTATGCATGGAACCATGATACCTCCTCCTGATTTCTCTACCCCTTCTACCAGGTCAGCTTGAACCAGGGTGTGATGGCTTCCAGAGTCTATTAGCCCAAGTACCTTATTAAGACCCATCTTAACAGTAGTAATATAGGGTGCCCAGTTTGCTAAGACCAAATGTCCAAAGTCTCTTTTTACTGCCAGACAGTTTCTTATTAGGTGACCCTTCTTTTGGCATCCATGGCACACTATCTCAGATAGAGGTACCCACTCCCTCCTGTCTCTTCTCGCTTCTGGATTAGGTCTAGTATTATTATTAGAAAAGGTAGTTCTTACCAGATTCATGGAAGGAGAGGATGTGGGCCCTCCAGGATTTCTCCCTCTAGCAGGTCTTGCAGCCAGGAAATCCTCTGCCAGGGCGATCGTTTTCTCTGCTCCCTCAGGCTTATGTTCTTGAACCCACAATTGGACATCTTGTGGAAGTATCTTAATAAACTGTTCAATTGTGATGGCTTCCATTATTTGTTGAACTGTTTTAGTACTCGGCTGCAGCCACTTATCACTCAGATCTTTCAGGCCAGCGTAAACTTCCCTCAGGGCATCCATGGACTGCATTTTAAGGAACCTAAAACATTGCCTGTAGGTCTCTGTATTGAAGTCATACCTTCTTAAGATCTCCCTTTTCACAAGTTCATAGTTATCTGCATCCTCTATGGCCAGATGGCTATACACCCCTTGGGCTCTTCCAGTTAGCTGAGGGGCAAGTCGTACTACCCATTGTTTTTTGGGCCACCCACATGTTGGAGCACCCTCTCAAATGTCGTGAGGTATGCCTCAATATCATCAGAGTCATGTAAGAGGGATAATTTAATGTCTCTTGGGCATTGTGGTCTTTCCACATACTCAGTAAGTATGGCCTGTAACACCCCCATGGTGTCTGCCCACTTGGCGTCTTGTCTTCTCCGGTCTATTTCCCATTCTCTATCCAGCTGCACCTGCCAGACACATAGAAATTTTAATAGCTCCCCTACATCTTTCATAGGAGCCTGATCCATACAGGAAGCATCCACCTCTTTCTCCAGGTCTTCAGTCTCTAGGGGTTGCTCCAAGGGCATCTCATCACCAGGTTCACTGTGCTCTTCCTCCACCCTCTTGGAAGGTGGCCTTTTAATTTTTGGGCAAACATCAGGAAAACCCACCAGCAACTGTGCCCCCATCTGGGCTGCCATACTTCTTGTAAGAGTGCCTTGTGCCTGGCCACCCTCTGCCATGTCCACCTCAGGTATCAGGTAATACCCACTGTGACTTCTCCCTTCCTTATCAGTAGAATCCCACTTCTAACACCACTTGTTATGGTGTAGGTTCTACAGATGGACACACAGGACACAAAGGAAAGGTGCAACCCAAGTTGGCTTGTGGGATGTTTATTAATCTTCATAAATGTTTTCTTCTTGCACCATCCAAATAACAGAAATGTCAAAAGAAAATAACAGCAAAAAAAAAACAACTTTGTTAATACAAAGTAATACAAAGTAAATCCTTCAGCAGGAACCTTCTCTCTCCACTGGTCAGCAGATACTGATCCTATCTGTCTGATGCCTGTTTAGGTAGGACTTATGTACCCGCCTACCTGAATCAGGTGACACAGCATCTTCAGAATATAAAACTCTTTTATTAGTTACTAAAACAATTATATGCATATCCTAAAAGGCTCTGCTAGAAATAAACAATCTGGGATTATACAGAACTCTCTTGTTTTTTTTTTTTTGAAGTACAAAAAGAAAGGAGCTGTTAAAACCACTATATAATGTATTTGGTTCTCTTTTTCAAGAACTCTCAGAACAGGAACAGCTTTGTTTTTTATATATCCTGTAGTCTGGTGAAACATACAGACTGTCCAGAAAGTTAAAGTTAATTTGGCTTGTCCTGTGTTACCCAAAACAGAGCCACCTAATATTTATCAGGGAAAACCTGCATACAAATATCCAACTAAATCCCTCACCAACACCCAAAAGAATAAAAATGAGCAGCTCTCAAGATCCAGAGGCAAGTCATCGGCTGAAATTTCAAGCCATCATCTTCCTTTTTTCCTAGCAACAGAAGACTTCTTAAAGGGCTGTTCCTCACAATCTAGGCAGTTCTGCACTTCGATTTTGAGGGGGACATCTTCCTAGGTGAGCCTACATGTCGCTCTAGTCTCCAGATTTATAAAATTAAAAAATGCACTACACTCTACATGAACTCACACACGATCTCACAGCCCTCGCTATCGTGTGAATGGCTGTGGAGCAAAAACTGCTAGCGCTACAATGGGGAAAGAGTTTTCAACAGGGAACATGCTACAGTTCAGAAATCCTCTTTCAGGAACAACAAATAAGCTCTCTCTCTGTTCTCAGAAGGACTCCCAAATACTACTGGATGACCAGAAGTCCAAACTACTTGTAGGACTAACACAAATATTTTTCATTTTCCTCTTCTCTGACAGAACCAGATACAATAGTGGATAAGAACTATATTATAGTGGAATAGAGTCTGCATTTATTCCCAATTATAGGCAGAGTATTTGCTAATTCCATACATTTTATAAAAATGTGCCTAATGGGAAAAACAGAGAAAAATAAAGCAAGCAGGGGTTAAGGAGATTGGAGGGGGGGGGGCTGTGTAAGGAGGTGGCCTGACTCCATAAAGAAAAATACAGGGATAGCATTAGAAGAGGAGAGGAAAGTGGTTTCAACCACAGAAAAAGATAACAGAATGGGTACGTCTATTAAGTGGCAGGTCTTCACACTGTCACATAAAGGTTCATCAAAGTAATATTTAATCCATTGACCAAGGACTGTGATTTCCCTCCCAGATGGATGGCAGGTCATCACCCCTGTATAGGCCCTTATCCCTTCAGGTGGATCCCCAATTCCCAATACTGCTGAACTCATCCTGTCTGCACCATTCCTTCAATCATGAGTTTAAGCTTCTGGCACAGAGATCCCTTTTATCCCCTTGTCATATACAGGCAGCACTTCAGCAAAAGCCACTGAGTGTGCTATCTGTCTAAGACCCCTCCCCAGCTCCCTAAACTCCCAATGCATGATCTGAGCCCTATCTCTAGCAAGGCCATTTGTCCATAGGTGGACAATGACATACAGCTCTCCCTTCTGTCCTGCTGCCCTAGTGATCCCTAAGATCCACTTCTCATCCCTCCAGGCCATTGTGCTGAGTAGGCATTTGGCATCTAGCCTCCCTATCCCCTCTTTCCATTCCCAAATCTATGCCTCTCACCATTGAATCTCCCACCATAGGTTGCTTCTTTCTCCTCCTCCTCCTCCTCCTCTGGGGGCTTTTACCACCCTACTTGGGGTCTTCTTTACTGATGACCCCCACATCCTCCATGACCACTACCATGGATGCCTCCCTTTTCACAGTCCCACCCCAACAGAGTGGCATAGAAATATTGTAGTAGTAATGGTTAAGGAATGTGCCTCTGACCCACCACCCCTATGCTTCCAGAGCCCATCATAGTCAAATTGTTTCTCCTCCCTGCATCCTCTGAGGTACTGGTGGCAGACTTGGTGGTCCCTCCATGGGGGAAGAGGTCCCATGAACTGTAGCTAACTCATCCTGGAGTCTAGCTACATCTTTTCTCAACCCAGAGAGGTGCTTGAAGATCAGGCAGCACAACAGTCTCCAGAGAGTCTTTCTGAAAACTGCCACCCCACAATCACTGCAGTACACCATTCCAAGAATTCCCAATCTCTACTCTCCCTGTGTTATTTAGAAATATTTATGTACCCTTACCTTGATAATCATGATATTAGAGCAGTGCAGGAGCATCATGAGATTAGAGCAGTGCAGGAGGACTTTGTAGAGTTGGGGAGGGACCTAAGACAAGTAGCACACACAGTATCCTTCTCAGAGGAGCTGCCTGCCAATGGCATGGGTGAGGTGAGGGTACTTTGCAACCTGCAGTTTAATGAATGGTTGAAAAAATTGTGTGGAGCACAGGGGTTTGGCTTCATTGGGGACTGGGGTTCCACCTGGAGGGACACCAGCCTATACTGGCAGTATGGTCTGCATCTGTCCAGAAAAGGGACAAGTCTTTTGAGCAATAGGTTTAAATGCTTCATTGGCAAGCTTTTAAACTAGTCAAGGGGGAGGCACTGATAAGTAGCAGGAAAATCCCAGTCTCTCCCTACAAAACAGGGTACTAAATGAGAAAAAGACCGAGGTAGAAAGGTCAGTGGGGACTGCTGCCACAGAAGGTAAAGCCATCAAAAAATGGAGAGCAATGAGTACCAATGTCTGTAGTCTGGGTAACAAGCTTAATGAATTAGTGGCCTTGATGGAGGAGGAACATCTGGATATTGTGGCAGTCACAGAAACATGGTACACACAAAACTATGACTGGGATGTAAACATACTAGGATACACTATTTATAGGAGAAACAGGGAGGGTAAAAGAGGAGGAGGAGTAGCTCTTTACATCAGGGAAGGAATCAAAGCAACAGAACAAAAGGGTAAACAGGGAGGAGAAGAAGCACTGTGGGTCAATTTGGAGACAGGCAATGGCACCACAATCCGCACAGGGGTTATATACAGACCCCCCCCTCAGGGGGTTGAAATGGACAAGGAAATGATAGGAAGTATACTTAGAATGGCAGAAAAGGGGAGATATTGCTGATGGTGATCTGAATATGCCAGATGTTAACTGGAGTGCAGTTGCAGCAGCCACTTCTAAGAGTGGGGTTATTCTAGATGCCCAACAGGGGGCATGCCTTAGACAACTAGTATTGGAACCCACTCGAGAGGGAGCAATCTTAGACCTGGTTCTCTCAAATGGAGATGGAGAGAGGATCACAGATGTAGAAGTGGGTAGCCATCTGGGAACTAGTGACCATTGAACAGTATGGTTCACAATAAACACAGCAATAGAATCAAGCCATACAAAGGCAAAGGTACTGGATTTTAGGAGGGCTGACTTTGCCAAAATGGGTGAGTGCCTAAGGAATGCACTAGCAAATGGGCAGGAAGGAAGGGTGGAAGAACAATGGGGAATAATAAAAACTGCCATCAAAAAGGTAACAAGCCTTTGTGTGAAGCAAATAAACAAAACAAAATGATGTAATAAACCACTATGGTTCTCAAAGGAAGTGGCAGTGAAGTTTCAAGAGAAAAAGAAAGCATTCAGGAAGTACAAGGAATCACAGAAGGAGCAAGACAGAGAACTGTATCAGTTAAAGCAAAAGGAAGCTGGGAAGGCAGTCAGAACAGCAAAGGCCCGAACTGAGGAAAAGATAGCCAACTCAGTTAAGAAGGGGGATAAAACCTTTTATAGGTCCATCAGGGAGTGAAGGAAGACCAAGGGAGGGATAGTGAGGCTTAATAAAGGGGAGGGAGTGGGCAGAGAGTGACTGTGAAAAGGCAGAGATACAAAACAAATATTTTTGCTTAGTATTTACAAATGAAGAGAGGGAGGTACCTAAAACAAACAATAGAAACACTCTGGATACAGAAGTCGACACCAGCCCATTTACAGAAGAAAGGGTTCTGAAAGAACTCTTAAAACTGAAGGTGGACAAAGCAATGGGGCCTGATGGGATTCATCCCAGAATTCTAGAAGAACTAAGGGTAGAACTAGTGACACCACTGACTACCCCTTTAACAAATCATGGGAGGATGGGGTGGTACCTGAGGACTGGAGGAGGGCAGATGTGATTCCCCTTCACAAAAGTGGGAGGAGGGCAGAAGCAGAAAACTACAGACCTGTTAGTTTAACCTCAGTGATAGGGAAAATGATGGAATCACTTCTGAAGGAAAGAATTGTTGAGTATCTAGAGGCCAGAGGGGCACAGGACCCAAGGCAGCATGGATTCACAGTGGGAAGGTCATGCCAGGCAAATCTAATAGATTTCTTTGACTGGGTGACCAAAGTAGTAGATCAGGGAGGGGCTGTGGACATGGCCTACCTAGACTTTAGCAAGGCATTTGACACAGTCCCACACAAAAGATTAATATACAAGTTAGCCAGCCTGGGAGTGGATCCCAAGATGACAGCCTGGGTAAAGAATTGGCTGGAGAATAGGCCACAGAGAGTAATAGTAAATGGAGTCCACTCTGAAGAAAGAGGGGTTACTAGTGGGGTATCGCAGGGTTCAGTATTAGGACTGGTCCTCTTCAATGTCTTTATAAGTGACATTGCAGAGGGACTGGAAGGAAAAGTATGTCTCTTTGCAGATGACACAAAGATCTGCAACAGAGTTGTTGCACAAGGTGGGGTGGAAAGGATGAGAAGGGATTTGGCAGGGTTAGACGAATGGTCAAATGTATGGCAGCTTAGGTTCAATGCTAAGAAGTGCAAGGTAATGCACCTGGGAAACAAAAACCCACGGGAAGAGTACACAATGGGGGTTGAGATACTAACAACAACAAAAATGGAAAGGGACATAGGGGTAGTCATAGCAGATGACCTAAAGGTGGGCAAGCAATGTGAGATGGCAGCAAGGAGGGCTGGGGGGATACTGGGATGCATAGGGAGAGGCATCGCCAGTAGAAAACAGGAAGCTGTTATCCCTCTGTACTGACAGCTGGTGAGACCTCATCTGAGTATCAGTGCAGTTCTGGAGACCCAATCTCCACAAAGACATAGACAGGATGGAAGCTGTCCAGGAGGGAGAACTCAAATGGTGCAGGGTCTGCACCGAAGACATATGAAGACAGACTTAAGGAGCGTAATATGTATAGCCTCGAGGAAAGGAGGAGAGGGGGACATGATAGAAACGTTCAAGTACCTCAAGGGAATCAACAAAGTCCAAGAGGGTAGAATCTTTCAAAAAAAGAGGTGTGCAAGAACAAGGGGGCACAATTTGAAGATAGAGGGGCAGCTCAGAGGTAATGTAAGGAAGTATTTTTTCACAGAGAGGGTTGTGGATGCATGGAACAGCCTTCCAGAGGAGGTTGTGGAGTCAAAAACAGTGGTGGAATTCAAGCATGCATGGGACAGTCATAAGGCAATTCTAGGTGGTGGGGTTAGGAAGAAGTAGGCTGCTGGTTAACTAGGATCTGCAGCATATCCATTAGGTAGGGAAATGGGCAGACTGGGTGGGCCAAGCGGTCCTTATCTGCCATCAAATTCTATGTTTCTATGTTTCTATGCTCCTATTCCCAGCTTTGGTCTATCCTTTACTTTTCACCTGTACCTAGTGCTGTGTGGAATGCAGAATTCTGCTGGCAAAAGTAGCATGGAATGACCATTCTGACAGCAGAATTTCCTCCAGAATTTTACTGGTTCTTCTGCAGAATTCTACCTGCTGCAATCCACAGAACAATATTCCACAGAAAAGCAATTTTTCCACAGACAATCATTGTCCCGGACTTCCCCCTTTTCCCTCACAAAAAGACAGAGACCATTGTCTGTTGTTGTGATCAGACTGGCAATTAATTTATTATATATCATAATTCCATTTTCCATCTCATCATCATTTACTATTTTATCTTTCACAATTGTATTTTATTGCATCCATATATCAATCTCTAATCATCCCTCTTTCTTCCCTCTTCTCACTCCCCCAGGTGAAAACCTGGGTGCCTTCTTCTTCTCTTTTCCTGTTAGGTAACGGTGAGAACCGAGACCACTTTTCCTCCTTTAGCTTCTTCTTCTTTTCATCCTATTCCTTTTTCTTTCCCCCTCCCTCCTTCCCCCCTTTTTCCCCATTAGCCAGTCTCCAACTTGTGTTGGATGACTGGCTTTCCCCTCAATTTACAGTATTGTTCTCCCACCACTTAGGGGACCTCCTCCCTTTCCTTCTTTTTTTTTTTAAATCAGTTTTCTGCATGTCTCCTCCATGCTTCTATAAAATCCATTATTTCTGTATTAAACATATCTATGGCTAGACCTGAGAGGTGCATGCCATCTGACCTGTAGAAATCCTCTACCCACTCTTTCACACCTCTTAGTATTACGTGCCCCCCCCATTTTCGTTAGCAGGGTTCCTACCCTTCTATTCATCTTTCTGCCAGCCCTATCTACCACTGTATGACTGTGTTCATGTCTCCATACCCTTCTTTGGAATCATATCTGACCAGGCAAGGCATACCCCTGGCCACCACTGCTGTATTTTCTCTAAGTCCCTTTTCACCTGCATGTATGTGTCCACCCATGGCTTTCCCCCTATGTCGTTACCTCCTAGATGTACAATAATTAGGTCTGGAATGGGTCACCGCTCTTTCATCTCATTCAGGGTAGGAAGCAGTTGTGCCCATCTTATCCCACAGATGCCACGCCAAACCAACCTACATTTTCTCACATCCTGGTACAGCTGCTTTCCCCCAGCCTTTTTCTCAGCTCTCTTTTCTGCCCAATAAATGTAGGAGTGATCGCAGATCCATACTTCCTTGATCCTCCCTCTTCCTATAGAATTTAAGCAAAATAAATGTCTTATATATGTTCTTAGCTACTTTTCCATATCACAGCTCTATGCCCCCTCCCCCTCAATGTGGTTCTGTATCTGCAAAACAAAACACAGGTGATATGTTAGTCTCCATACTGCAGTGCTCGAATGTATCTCTTGTAACTGGCAGACCGCCAGCGCCCCTTCTCCATCATATTAGTCACTGTCTCACCTGCTGCTGCCCACTGCAAAGCAGCCCCTATTCATGGCGAGTGTGATGAGTAATTGCCTGGATCCTCCCCAGGGAATTGCATGCCTTTTTTGAGCATGGCCATGACTTGATAACTTGTAACCTTTTTTCTGTCTCCATGCACAAATAATCTCTCCATCCTACCCCTACGCTCTGTGGCGTAAGCCCACAAAACCTTTACTGGGCACACTGTGTCATCTACCTGAGCCTTCAGGGTTATAGTACAACCCTGACCCCCTTGATTCGTCTTTGACTTCTTGAACATGATTTGTATCTCTTTCATCCCCAAGCTTATATTTTCCCATTCTAACCCCCTTCTTCATCTTTACTGCCATGTCCCATAGCCTCACTCACTCTCATGGCCCCTGCAGACATTACCAGATAAATCGTGTGGAATAGCTGGGCCTCATCATTCGATCTGAAGATTGTCAGTAATACCCCTTTTAGTTTCACAAGCCACTGCTCCCCTATTGGTCTTCTACTATCCGTAGCTCTCTGTTTTAACCTACCAAATCCCTGCATCATTCTTCTAATCAATATTGACTTTGTCAGGTCCTTTCAACCCTTCAGGCTGCAAACTAAACTAATCCCTGCTAAATAAACCCCCATCGTGGTGAGGGGCCATTCCTCTCTGCCATTGCTCTACTGTGAACTTCCCTAACTGTTCCTCCGTAAGTGGCCCACTTACCTCCATGTGGTGTGTTGCCCTGAATGCTTGAAACACCTGCCATCCCCCTTCGTATGCCCTCAGCATCCATGATGCCCATGAGCTGTGAAACAACAGTTCTGCTCCCTCTTGCCAATGTCCCAGATGTTCATTGGGATGGGCGTTTTCTGCTCCTCTGCTGTTGGTGCCAGCATCTGGAAATGATCCAGCTGCTGATGGGAAAGGCTGTCAGCCAGGATAGTGTGTATCCCTTCTATGTGTTTAGCCCTGAATGACATATTCAATTGCAGGGTCCTCAACACCATCTGTCTCAAGACGCCCATGACTGTTTCTGACCTGGCTCCTTTGTTGTTTAAAACATCTACCACTGACTTGTTGTCGCACCAAAATGTCACCTTCTGATTCTGCAGCTCTTCCCCCCACACCAGGGTGCAGGCCCAAATGGGCATGATCTCCAACAGTGTGATGTCTTTTACTTTCCCATCCCTCACCCAGTCTGCAGGCCATGGTTCTGCAAACCATCTGCCCCTCCAATAGCCCCCCATACCTAAGCCTCCTGCTGCATCTGTGTAGAGATCGAGGTCTGTGTTATTAACCCAGTCCTCCTGCCAAAAGGAACAGCCATTATACGTGCTGAGGAACTCCTCCCAAACCTTGAAATCTTCCCTAACTCCTCTTGTCTACCCAGTGGTGTGGTCTAGTTACCCCCGCTGTGGCCCTTGCTAGTCTTTTAGTGAACACCCTCCCTGGTCCAATTGCTCTACATGCAAAGTTTAGATGTCCCAAGATCAGTTGTACCTGTTTCAATTGCACTCTTCTCCTACTTGTATGTACTTGAATCAGTTCCTTTAGTTTCATCACTGTTCCTTTTCCTACATTCTCCCTTCCTTTCTCATCTTCCTTCTTCATCTCCTTATCTGACCTAATCTCTGCCAGCGCTGTCTCCATCTGGCCCAACCCCCCTGTCCCAAGTGTCAAAATAATCTGTCTTATATATTCTTTGATGCTTTCTCCTACCGACCCGAGTACATTACCTGTGGCCTTGCCAGCTTCTTGTGGCCTGCTGTCCTCATGATGTCCTGGCATGTCCTCTTGCAGTTGAATGGCTGGTTGTAATACTAATAATGGCTGTGGAGAAACCACTGTGCTCGGGGAGTCCAGTCTGGGTTCCTCCGGGGGAACTCCTACCTGGTCTTGGGGAGGTACTGACAGGACAGGGTCATCAGGCTGTGGAGGTACTGGGCTGGCCCCTCTGGGTGGTACTATCAGTGATGGCTGCACCCTGGTTGGGCTGCGTGTCCTCCCTGCTGGCCATTTCCCTCCTCCCCCTTTTCCCTTCCCTGCTTTCCACTTCTCCCCAGACCTCCCTGGTTCCTCCCCCTCCACCATCTGCCACATTCTCTTGGCTTTCTCCGCCAGCTCCACTATGGCCCTGTAGACCTCCTCTTTTGAAGGCCTGTTCTTTTTTGGTGCCATGTTTCTTTGAGTTTCTGCAAAAGACTGTGAAGACAACTGACAACAAGTTTGTATTAAACTACTTATATCCTTCCTATAGCCAGGCCCATATATAATTCAAAACAGCATAGATGGCATACTGACTGCAACCATTTCTGCAGAAAACATTGAGATCCACAGAATACAGTTCCACAGAAATGTATATATTTCTGACACAAAATTCTGCTATTCTGTTTCCAGTTCTTGCTACCAATCAACTTGCACATAAAATAATATATAAATTTGTCCAGGCTATATATAGCTTTTTCTTAGTCAAAACATACAAAATAATACCAGGCAGGTATCTAAATAAGCCATCTAAATACAATCCTTGTTAAAAGTAAGCCCTTCCATGGTTTTAGGAAATTCATATTCAGGCTGCCACTACCTCCTATCAGTAAAAACACAGCAATGCTTAATGCATGAAAAATGTTCTAGTTTAAGAGAAACATCTGTAGTTTCTCATAGTACTAAGCAGTATTTTCTCTTGTCAAGTTTCACTAAACTCTGGATGTCATGCCCCCAAAGTCATCATGTTTGACTCAAAACCTCAGAAGTTCAAAAATTTCACTGGCACCTCTATGCCTCACTTTATTCTCCACTCCATAAATCACTCAGAATCAGTTGGAGTCAGCCTTCTGGTTTCCACTTCACACTATTTCCAACAATCCTGCTAGTCTCCTGTTTATCCCATCAATCCTTCACAATCATTCGTCCACTGGTCTGAGTCCATAACCAACCATGGGTAAGTTTATCTAACTATGTCAGGGTCTATGGCTGTGTCACCTCCAGTATACCACCACACTCCAACACTTGCAAAAAAACAGCAGGCAAAAGAAGGCCACCACAATACAAAAAAGATTCTATACATTAGTAAGCATATATAATTCAAAATAGCATAGATGGCATATTGATTGTTGTGCCTATAAATGTAAATGGTCTCTGTCTTTCCGGTCATCACCAGAAGCCACTGACAGTCATCATTTTTCTATTCAAAGGAGTCAATGCACCTATAAGAACATTAGAAATGCTAGAAAATAAATGCCTATAGGTCCAGAATGCTAATTTCTGCCATCTAGGCAGTTGTAACATTCAATATTATGTAAATACCTGCACTTACCATCATGCAGAGAAGGACACCAAAGAGCATTTAGAACTTTGCTTTGTTGTCTGTTATTCCTATTAAAAGATTTTAAATTAGCTGGCCTGGTGGCACCGAGGGTTGAGGCACTGAACGCCACACTTTGCACCACACCAGCAACCCAGGTTCGAGAATGAGCCCTGGTTGTCAGGGGTCAGAATAGTGGGGAGGGTGTGGAGTGGGACTGAGCTGCAGCAAGTTGGCTCTCCTCTCCCTGGGAGGGATGAGGGGTTTTACCGGCCCTTGGCTGCCTCCTGGTGGTGGATGGATGGCAGTTTGGGTAACGGGGATCTGGTGATAGCCAGGAGTGGGATGGAAGGGGCCGAGCTGGTACCAGAATGTGTGTGTGCCTCCATACGCACGCACTGCCATGTCTGCTGGGGTCCCAGTATTTTCGGGAGAAAACAGGGGAAAAAAACTCAAAAAGTACAAATTAAAAAAAACATTTTAAATTGAAATCTAGAAATATCAAACAGGATAAAGGACATAATCCCAAACTCATCAGGTGAACACTAAAAAAGGGTATTTGTCTGTTTGTATGATGGATTGTCTTTGTAAATAAATAGACAATGAAGGAAAGTTCTAAAAGCTCATTGGTGCCCTAATTTGCAGTCTATACATTTTATGGCTCAGTGTTCAATGGGAAATTTTAACATTACATTTTATAGACTTTGGCACTAGAGATCGGAAAACTCCCAGTGGTAGAAACCTCTGAAAACCCAAGACGAAGCTATCCATCTTTTCTTCTGTGGCATACTAACTCTTCAAAAATTGTGCACTACAGTATGTGAACCTTACTCCTCTAGTGAATTTCAATGCTGGATTAATACTGTTCTCAAGAGGAACTAATCCATCTTCAGTTTAAAAGATTAAGATTGCTGACCCATCGGCAAAGCAATAGGCCAAGCTAGTGACCCAGGTTCCAGAATGAGCCAACGAAATTGGATTAATAAAGTCTGGACTACTCGAATCTCACTTTCCTTTTCCTATGAGGAAGAAGAGTAGTGTTCTCAACTATAACACTACCACCTGTCTGACCATGGGTGGAAGCACAACTGGAGAGCTTTGGGAGGAAGGATGCAGTCTAGCTTCTGTGCTTGGCCATACAATAATGCATGCATGCCGCAGTGTCTTGTTGTCTGTGTCCCAATTAGAGATGCAGTGAAACAAAATTTTGCTTGTCAAAATTGCAACAAAATCAGCAATTTTGCTGGGTGAAATGTTTCACCAAATTGCAGTGAAATTTCGCTGGCAATTTTGCCTGTTGCCACCAGCCACAAGTCCATAAATTGAACCCCCTCAAACACACACACACACACACACACACACACAAGTTGCCCTGCACTCTCCCCCCCCATATATTTTATTTAAAAAAAAAATTCACCCTCCTTCACTCCCTGGTGTCTAGTGGTCCCACCGTCCGTCACTGCTGTAAACAGTAAATAAGCACTACCCCCCAAAGTTACCCTGCCACCTCTGTCATTGTTTTAAAAAAAAAATCAATGTTCACTCCCTGGTGTTGTCTAGTGGACCCCCCAACCCATCAGTAGACAGCTGGACCCACCCAGCTCCCCCTCCCAGTACCCCCTATGTGGCCACTGGCACAGCCCTCCACTCACCTCCATGGCCGGCAGCCCAATTGAGCATACGCTTTCATTCATTCAAGTGCTCAGTGGCACTCAATCAGGCTGCCGGCCATGCAGGTGAGTGGAGAGCTGTGCTGGTGGCCGATCCGGGTACTGGGGGAGCTGGGTGGGTCCTGCTATTTACTGATGGGGTGGTGGGGTGGGGGTCCACTAGACACCGGGAGTGAAATCTGATTTTTTTTTAAACAATAACAGAGGAGGCAGGGTAACTTTGGGGGGGTACTTATTTACTGTTTATGGCCAGTGATGGCTGGGGGGACCACTAGACACCAGAGAGAGAAGGGGGAAGGGAGAACTTATTAGCTGCGGGAGGCGAAATTACTCATTCAGGTAGCAAAATATCGCCGCGGGTGGTGAAATTTTACTGTGGGTGGGAACTTTCACCCGCAAGCGAAATTTTGCCAGCTTGGGGATGAAATTTCATGCCCAACCATGGGTGGAATTTCACATTTTGCCTGGCAAAATAATTTGTGAAATGTGCTAATTATGCAAAATATTTTGCAGGTGAAATTTTCCAGTTTTGCACATCCCTAGTCTTGAGGACAGGGTTAAAAGAAGAAGAAACCCCTGATGTAGAGCAGCATGCCATTTTCACTCTTGGGCCCCACTGCTCCTAATGACCCGTTGATCTCCCTTTACATTAAATAGACCTGAGTGAGGTCATAGCAGTTGTTGCTGCTGCTATAAGAATACACCATAGAGGGCAAGCCCCTCCTGGATCACTGGGGGTGCAGGTAAGCATCAGACAAGTGCGAGGGTGGATCTAGAAGGGAGCCTTGAATAAGATGACAGCATCAGCAATGGGGGAAGATGAACATTTATTTTTTTTATTTTTCATTTTATTAAACTTTAGGATTACAAATACCTTTGAGCAGGAACTGCTCGTTTACAAAGGTTCTACGTCAAAGGATGTAGAGTAACATACATACAAGGGTCAACTATGGTTACAGTTTTAAAACACAAAAATGACTAAGCATTAATTACACAGCCAAAAATGGAGAGAGACAACATAAGCTAGCTTCTGACAAGTTTCGGGGTGAACAGTATATAGTATAGGGTAGGAGGGAGTCAGGAAGAAGTAAGCAGACTAAAGGGCCATTATCAGAGGGTAGACGTGGGTGGAAAAAGTGTGAGGTGGATGGGCTGGAGGGTCCCATATCTGAAAGTGCCATTAGAGAGGGGAGGGGGTGGGTAAGGCAGGGGGATGTGGGGGGTAAGGGGTGAGAGTGGGGGAAGCTGGTGCCAAAAGTGTGGAGCTCTAAGGGAGGTTACAGGTCACCTTCGACTAGGGTAAAATGAGGAGGCAGTTACTTAGGAGAGACAGTCACATTGAGTGGTAGAGGTGAGGAATAGTCGGGAGTTGCCTTTTAAAGGGACCAAGGATCGCAGTTGTAAGTGTTTCTTTGTTAAGGGTATTAACATATATTGTGTATAAGATTCAACACTCGGCACTTGCATTGCCTCTTTTGGGAGATTGTTTGATAAGTCTGCCACTGTACTGATAAAAGAAAAGCTTCTTCAAATCATCCCTATTCTGACCCCTGCTTAAGGATAGGGTACGTCCTCTAGTTAGACTGCCCTAAATAAGCTAAAAAATGCTTTCCTGAGACAGTTTATCCAAATCTAAGGGCAACATAAAACATAAAAACATAGATGTCATGGGAAAAAAAAAGCCCATCAGCCCATTTAGTCTGCCCAATACCTACCTGCATCCTCACCCAAATTAATGCTGAGCTGGATCTAGTCTACCAATTTCTTAATTTGTAGTTTGACACTCACCACAAACTCATCTATCATGGAGCAGTATAATGTAGTGGTTAAGGGCTCTGAGCTGCAGTCCTGGAGACCTGGGTTTGAATCCCATCAGCCTCCACTTGCATACTGTGTGACCCTGAGCAAGTAACTTAACTTCCTTGTGCTCCCTGGTTACACCTGGAAACAAGCTCCAGCTTGGTGTGCCTTTCTTGGTTAAACAATTCCCCCATCCTCTTCTCTTCATCCCCTCAACTTATCCCCTAATCTTGAAGGTCCACCCTCCATCTCTCCTCTGATTTGTACTATTTGACTGTGCCAATCCCACCTATGCTTGAAGTCATTAAAGACGTTATGTTGAAAGCTTCCTGTGGCAATGCATTTCACTTTTTCGCAACCCTTTTTGTAAAGAACGTATTTGCATCCCTGTTAAATTAAGTCCATTTTAAATAAAGGCAGCCACTTAAACATGTAGTTCTAGAAATACATAGACTGATGTGCAGCTGGGGTATCATCCACAAGACTACTGATGTTTCCAAAAACCATCAATGTAAAAGACAACCTGTGTGTTTACTGAGTTGGGGCTATAAAAGGAAATACGTATCTTCAAACAAACTGCTGACCATCACTAACTACAGACAATCCCCACATACCTGAGGAGCCATGCAATAACATTTCAATGTCACCATGCAGATTTCTTTCTCAGTGTCACTCTGAGGAAAACATCTGTGTGGTGACATCCAAATGTTAGGGTGCTGTATGTTCAAGTTGCTTCTTTTATCTAAGATGGACCTGGTAAAATAACATTTTATATGATGTGGTAAGCCATTTTCCATTTGTAATATGCAGGGCCCCATATACACTGTAGCAAAGTGGACCTACATCCTGTGACAGGACCTCATGTTTTCTGTGGCCAGTGATTCTGCAGCATTTCTGTGATGGAATTTGTATTCTGTGGTAACTCAAATGAGACCCTAAATGAAAATGAGTTGCCTGGAAAGCCTGGCTAGCAAAAGGCAGCCTGGTGCATTTCAATAGATGCTCAAGGGAAAGAATACAATGCAATGCAAAACAACACAATGCAATTCTGGCATCAGGATTTAGACTGGAGGAAGAGCATGGGGGAATTGAAGGATTCATACTTTTTTTTGTTTACTGCAATCTGTTTTTATCCTCCCATAGCTCCCTACTACATATCTAGTGCTAGTTTACCGCAGCAGTGCTCCTATGTATTACTTCCCTTGCCTGCACAGTTGCTTGAAGACAAGTACTGCCAGGTTGCAAAGCAATGCTGCTCCAATGGCTTCCTCCTTCCCACCCACTTGCTTGAAGCCTGGTAGTGCCAGTTTGCAATGTAATGCCACTCCAGTGTCTTTCTCCTGCTCTCCCACTTCAGCATCAGTGGTGCTGTTGCTTCAATGCCACTTGGCTTCCACATCTCCTTCTCTCTCACCATATAAGGATTTATTTAAAGGCTAGAGAGCAGCTGGAGTATGTTACAGTACACAAAGGTCCACAAACCTTCCATTTTGTGTTTCTGCAATGATTACTAACACTTTGTCATTCCACAATTCTGCAGTCAGCAAATAGAACCATTTTTGTCTCATGAAACAGGCTTCCTAAAGTTTATTTAATGTTTGCAGAAGGCTATAATGGTCAAAACTTTCACAGCTATTGTCCAGTGGATTGTAAAAGGGTTGCCCCAGTGATCACTGCTCCTATTTCTGTGACAGGACCATGTTTCTGTGGCAGTTATTGCAACCGCAGAATATAAGAAAACAAGAGGCACTAGTTATATGTATTGAAGTTCTGACCACTTCCTGCCACCCCCAGGTCTGTGACTTATCTAGCATAGCCCTGGGTATCATGCACAACCTCTGTTTGAGCTGCAATACTGTGTTTTGGACTATATCCATCTTAAACTTTCCTCTCACCTGTTTCCATCCATAGTCTCTTGTTATCTTTTTCTGGCTTTATGTGAACAGGGCACTGCTGGCCACTTTATTAATACCCTTTAGGTAATTATACGTCTATCTTGTAGGTAGAAGACTTGGTTTGCTGGCCAAGGCACCTAGCTTCACCTGAGCTCTTTCCTTCTAAGACTGCTTGAAAGGCAGAGTAGAGAAACTTACCAGAGCAAGGGAGAAGGATTAAGACTTAGTTTGGCTAAGCAGATTTACTGTGTGATGGTGTTTTGATTTTTTACTCACAGGGATTGCTACTGTTTGTGGCTAACATTTCATTGCTTTATTTTTCTCTGATTCAAATTGTTGTTGCTGGTATACCTCTTCTGCATTATTACAAAGTGTGCCTACAGGTGTGGGCTAACAGATTACTGCTGTAATCTTCTGATTCAAATTGTCTTTTGCAAGGTATATCTTCTGTTACTGCTTTATTTTTCTCTGGAGCAAAGTGTTTCTTACAGGGTATATCTTCTCTGAAATTATTACAGGTGGTGCTTTTACAGGTTTTACAGTTTTATCTAACATTAGGATAAGCTTTCAGGGTTACTCCATTTGTTGTTGACTGATTGTTTCTGCTCTTACCTCCTTGTTCTTTCGTCCGTGGTTCTTCTTTTTTAGGCAGGGAAGGGCCCAGCCACCCACCCCCATCCCCAACCACCCCACGCTACACTCCTTTTATAGGGTACCACAGTTGAGACATTTCCTGGCAGAGCAGGAAGGGGCGGATCAGTGGGGCCTCCACAAGGTGATCTCATTTAGAGGGCACTAGTAATTTAACTTGTTATAACAAGTTAAACAAAGCACAATTAAACCATTACTTGCATTTTTTTCCTTTTTTCCTTCTAATTACTCTGACTAGGTTACAAACCCAGCAACTTATTTGGAATGGATTTCATTAACTGCAGGTACTGTGGAACAATTTTCAGAAGGACAGTCTTACAGGATTTAGGACACTGTCCTACATGCTGGGCCTTTGAGATCTTGGTCTCAGCTCCGCAGCATGGGCAGAGATTGCGCCTCAAATTTCATATTGAAGAGGAAATACATTATAAGAACCACCTGCCATTCCCCAGCATCCAACAGAAAACCTCGACCGCAGAGGGTAGTTGGTCCAGGAGGTTGGCAGGTAGTTAGGAGGAGCAAATCAGGTGCCCCATCACCTCTGCCTCCAACACATTACCTCCAAAACCATATAAACGCTACAAACAGGTATCTGCCTCTATCTCTGAAATCAAATAAAGAGGCAGAAGACACTGCAGAGCAGGACACTGTGTGCAGGAGCTAGCAGTGCACAACAATACTCACCCAAATCAGGAACCAAAACTAAACAAGCACAAAGGAAATCCAAAACTTCTTGATCATAGGAGACTCCATGACTCGGGAGTTGATACCCATCTCCAGCCAGGGTGATGGCAGATGTCTCCAGGTACATCAGCATGGAGAGACACTGACCGCATTGCTAAAATTGTTCACAAAGCAGGAGAAAACATTGATGTCCTAGTACACATAGGGACTAATGATCTCGCCAGTCGGTCAGTTGTGGAGACCAAGAACACCTGACTAAGCTGGGTGACAAATTATCATCTATTTCGTCCGGCATCTCCTTCTCTGAGATCCTGCCAGTCTGGGAGAAGGGAACAGATGGACGGAAGGTCAGAGAAGGAGATAGGGGAGCTAAACACGTGGCTCAAGGACTGGTGCCAGGAAAAGGACACAGATTTGTAGGAACTGGCAACAGTTCTGGGAGCGAAAGTTCTTTAAATTTGATGGACTGCATCTGACTAAAGAGGGAGTCAGTGCATTGGGGCAGAAGTTTGACGCCTTTGCAGAATATTTAAACTAGCAAATGGGGAGAGGGTGCAGCACCCATACACGGCGAATGGGAAGAACCCCTCTCCCTCAGCTAGTGGTCAAACAGGAATTCAGCGTGTTTTGCTATTCATTTGCATCACCAGGTAAGAAAAAGGTTTGTCTCCCCATACGATGCACAGGGGTAATGCCAAACTTCACCCAACAACTAACACACCAAAATCTGGCCAATGGAAAATCATGTACACAATGCTCACAGCCTGGGAAATAAGATCCCAGACCTGCAGGCAATAATGTCAGAGGCTAAACTGACATAGTAGCAATTAGTGAGGACGTGGGTTTACCAGTAACCACACTTGGGAGACTTCAGTACCTGGCTATGTATTCAGAAGAGACCGAGAGGTGCAAAAGGGGAGGAGCGCCCTGTATGTTAATGAAAATATCAAAGCTACAGAAATTCAGAATACATAAGGAGCCAGAAGAACTGTGGGTCACCCTGGAAACAGGAAATGGGACAGCCATAAGAACTGGGGTTGCTCTACAGGCCCCAGACCAGAGGGGGAGGACATAGACACATTACTGTTAGGAAGATATACAAAACATGACAGCTAAAGGGGAGGTTCTTGATAATGGGAGACTTCAACATGCCAGATATAGATTGGTAATACCAGCAGGAACATCTGCCAGAACTAGACTCATAGTGGATTCCCTGCAGGAGGGCCTCAAACAACTGGTGCAGCAACCCACAAGAGACAGGGCTATCCTAGATCTAGTACTGACTAACAAAGAAGGGATCACAGATCTCCAGGTAGAAGGTCACCTGGGGTCCAGTGACCATCACATGGTATGGTTCAATTTGGCTACTACATCTAAATCATCCCATTCCAAGGCAAAAATATGGGACTCAGAGAGGAGCTGACTTTGATAAGATGGCCAACAGAGTTAAGCTAGCCTGGCAAAAAGAAACACAGGTGAGGAGGTACATAAAAGTGGGCAAGCATTAAGGATACAATACTTGAAGCAACATCCCATTGTGTTAGACAGAAAAGGAAGTGCAAAAGAAGAAGGAAACCACTTTGGTTCTCAAATACAGTAGCAGAAAAGGTCAGAGCCAAAAAGGCTGGCCTTCAGAAAATATAAGGGAACACAGCGGGATGAAGATAGGGAGGCATACCAAACTGACTCTAAGGGAAGCAGGGAAGGCAGTAAGGCAGGCAAAGTCCCAAACTGAGGAAACACTAGCACGAACAGTAAAAGAAGGTGACAAGACTTTCTATAGATACATTAGTAGAAAGAGAAAGTCCAGAGGGGTATTGCTAAGTTTAATGGAAAAAGGAGCATGTGAGGAGGAGGTCTGTCAAAGGCATCTATCCTAAATAGATACTTTGCTCAGTATTTACTGAAGAGAAGGTAGGGCAGGCCCACAGGCTCAGCATCATGGGAGACAGGGGGAGGGAGGCGAAAGCACTACTCCTTCACAAAAAGAAAGGGTCCCAAGGAGCTTGCTAAGCTCAGGTGGATAAGGCAATGGGACCTGATGGCATACATCCCAGGGTACTTAAGGAGCTAAAGGAGGAACTAGCAGAGCCATTAGCAGAATTGTTTAGTGAGTCTCTGAGCACAGGAGAGGTCCCAGAAGACTGGAGAAGGCTCATGTGATCCCGCCTCCACAAGAGTGGTAGCAGGGAGGAGGCGGGGAACTACAGACCAGTCAATCCTTACCTCAGTAGTGGGCAAGATTATGGAGGCACTCCTTAAGAAAGGATAGTGCAACACCTGGAATCCATGGGGCACAGGATCCAAGACAGCATGGGTTTACAAGGAAGGTCCTGTCAAGCTAATCACATAGATTTCTTTGACTGGGCAGCAGAGTGGTGGACCAAGGGGAGCAGTTGATGTCGCCTACCTTGACTTCAGCAAAAGCTTTTGACACTGTTCCACATAGAAGATTGATAAATAAGCTAGGTAGGCTCGGGGTGGGTCAAGTTGGTCAACTGGGTGGCAAACTGGTTGACTGGCAGAAAACAAGAGAGTGGTGGTAAATGGTATACAGGTCAGAAGAGATCAAGTCACAAGTGGGGTACCTCGGGATCAGTCCTGGGGCCAGTCCTATTCAACATCTTCATTAGTGACCTCGTAGATGGACTAGAGGGTAAGGTTTGTCTGTTTGCAGATGACACCAAGATCTGCAACAGAGTAGATGATCCAGATGGGGTGGGGTGAGAATGAGAAGAGATCTGGATAAACTAGCAAAATGGTCAGAAGAGTGGCAATTGGGATTTAATGCAAAGAAGTGCAAAATCATGCACATAGGAAGAAACCCGAAGCCACTTATAGGCTGGGAGGGAGTTGCGTAGTCACAAAGGAAGAAAGAGACTTGGGCATCATCATCACTGATGACCTAAAATCATCCAAGCAGACCTCTAAAGCAGTAGGTAAGGAGGGGTGTTAGGGTATTAATGTAGGGGTATCACAAGTCGTAGAGGGAGGTAATAATCCTCGTACAAGACATTGGTTAGGCCCCATCTGGAGTACTGCGTGCAGTATTGGAGCCACACCTTCACAAGGACATTAACCAAATTGAGGCAGTCCAGAGAAGGCAACCAAAATGGTGCAGGGACTGCATCAGAAGACATATGAGGACAGATTAACGGAGCTCAATATGTATACCCCTGAGCAAAGGAGGAGAGAGGTGATATGATCGAGACATTTAAACACCTTAAGGGCATAAACAAGGTGAAAGAGTCTAACATGTTTAAATATAAGAAAAATTGCAGGACAAGAGGACACAGCATGAGATTAGAGGAGGCCGATTAATGGGGAATGTGAGAAATTCTTTTTCACAGAAAGGGTGGTAGATGCATGGAATAGCTACCACAAGAAGTGGTGGCTATGAATACAGTGCAGGCTCTTCAAACAGGCATGGATAGGCATAAGGGAGCAATACAAATGACTATGAATAGATAGGTCACTGACAGAGCAAAGGGCGATGGCACATTTATAAGGTAGAAAAAGAAATGGGCAGACTGGATGGGCCTTGCGGTCCTTATCTGCCGTCAACTTCTATGTTTCTATGTTTCTATGTATCATGCCACGTTTCCCTTCTGGCCTCCATTTTGTACATTTTGAGACACTCCATATTCTCTCATACGTTTTCCCCTGCTGCCCTTGAAGCATCTTTGAAGCCCTCCTCTGACCAGTTTGCAAGCAATCCCTGTCCTTCTTCGGGTGCAGGTTTGACAACTTTACACCCTACTCTAGGTGTGCTCTGACCAAAGAATTGTACTAAACCTTCATTTATCTTTTTGTAAGCAGAAATACTGTCAATCAGCAATACATTTCACAATATAGCTGCGTTTAATAGAACTGTCTTTCTGACCTCCTTATATTCGTAATCAGTATTTGTTTAGCAAAACTCTTTCTGACCTCCTAAGCTTCATAATCATTATTTTTCTCGCCTAAGACATTTTAAATAGCAGGTTTCATACCTGTTTTTGTAATTAAAGATTCAAGCCATAGAAGATATCCCACACGCGGGAGTCACATGATGCCTACAGACTGAAAAGCAGACCTTAAGAAGAGCTCTCGTCTCCCTTTCCTATAATCTGCTTAAATACCACTTCAAAAGAGGAATTTCACAACTTAACCAACTTAGACTGGAGCCTGCTATACCAACAATCAATAATTTTAACACCTTGCATCGCTATTGGTGGTATCACCGCCATGATGGACTTGGAGATGAAACAGGCCCCACCACACCACACGCCACCGACCTCGCCACTAAAAGCGCAGAAAAAAGCAAAAGCTCAGGGGAGCCAGCTTGCTCAAGCAACATCACAAAGCTCTGCAGCTATTTCATTAACAGAAGACAGATTCTTGCAAGAGCTGCTCCCCTTTCAAGAGACTCTAGAAGACATCGCGGCAGAACTGAAATCTTTAAGTTCCGATGTGAGTGACATGGAAGGAAAATAGGAGATGTGAATGTTAGGGACTCATGACTAGAATAATGGAGAGAATGAACAGATCCAATGATAATTAAGCTTAGACAACAAATGACAAAACTTCAACTTAAAACAGAGGACCTGGAGGGTAGGAGTCAAAGAAACAACCTTCTCATCTTTGGACTACATGAATAGGAGGAAGGTACTAATGTCATCTCTTATTCAAAAATTACTTGCCAAAATAATAGGCCCGACTCCATTCAATTCAGGCTATCAAATCAAGTGAGCGCATAGGTCATTAAGACCACGACCCCCAATAGGCGCACCTCCAAGGCCTATGATCCTTAAGTTCCTCAGTTATCTGGAGAAACAACATGTGTTATCCAAAGCTCAAGAGCTTCAGGCTGTACTTTGGGAAGATAAACCTCTGTGGATTACTCAAGATCTACCCCTGGAAACACGCCAAAAAAGAACTGCCTTTCATCCTATAGTCTTGAAGACAATAGCTGCCAGTTTAAAATTTAAAATGGCATACCCAGCGCATCTCCAGATATATATAAAGGATAGCTGGCACTCATATCACACTCCTGAAGTGGCAAAACAAGACCTAAAAATAAGATTACCCGATCTCTTCAGCTCTACCTGAACTCCATTTAATCTGATGTCTGTTTAACTGATTTATCTTTAACTAAAAGATGTGTTAGTTGGTATTGCCAAGGAGGACTTACCGCCTGACAATTGGGGAAAGGTGTTATAATGGCCCTCAGAGAATAATGTTGTCCATTCTGGTTCTTTATAGTTTTAAATTAACCATGAGTGCCTCTCCTACAGGAGACTGGAAGCTGGTGTTTAATCCCCGACCATTTGTTAGTAACCCATCTACAGGGCACTTAATCTTTAGTTGTCATTTTCAGAGGGCAGGAATAGTAGAGTACCAGTGCCAGCCTTAATTGTTCCCCCCAGCGTGCTTTAATGTCAGGAGTGAGATAATTGTTTTTGCTGACTAATTTTATTTATTTCCACACTGCTAATAAGGGCTGGTAGCCTCCTTAATTTAAATTAAACACCCACAGCTTCAGGCTAAGCAGCAACAGAGACCAGATTCAATTGAGCTGCTCAATGTCAGCAAAGAAGGTGTTTTTCCTTAGTTTGTCTCTACCAGGCTTATTTTATCTACATAATAGATCCGGGGTATAGATCGCAGGAACTTTAAGGGCCTTCGATGCCCATCTGCACAAAATAGTAATGGGCAGGTAAGCTACTGCTCAACTTCTCCTTAGGATCCCTAGAATATTACAACCTTTATAACATTGCAAACGGGGCGGATGAGCGAGAGGAATGTTTTAGTCTTGCGTGGCACCACAAACTGGATTAAGGGGGACTTGTGCTTGCTCCTATTCACTGAGTGCATTATGCAGTTTGATTTTATTATCCTTATTTACCCTGCTGAAGTGAATGGAATCAAGTACAATAGGGTTACGCCTCCACTACTGTTGATTTTCTACCTTTATGATAAGTATGAATCGCTAGGGGAAGGTACTGTAAACAGTTTAAGTAGTTGGGGATAAGGGATAGAATTGGGGACTGCATTACTGTTTCTGAACAGAACAGCATTATATACCCTCAAGGAAAGGGGACAGAGTAGTATATACCCACATTTCATCCATTGACCTCTACTTACAAAGTAACAAGCTAATAAATGACTGGAGTTTACAGTTTGGAAAGTTAACTGTTTTTTTCTGTATTTACAATAGTTTAGGAGGGTATTTTGAACTGATTTATAAGGGGAGCGGGACGAGGGATGGAGTGTGTCTTATGGTTCCAAAGGCAGGAGATACCTGTTTTGCATTGTATTTACTTTGTTTATAAGGAATGGGGGAGTACAACCTTTAAAATTATGACATGTAATGTTAGGGGTATTAGAGACCCCACCAAGCATTATCAAGTCCTAAAGCACTGTGCCTTGATACATGCTAATATAATTTTCTTGCAGGGAACTCATCTCATTGTTAAAGAGACCACATGGCTATGCAGACAAGGAGTAACTCAAGTTTTTGCCACTGGCAATTCTTCAACAAGTAGAGGTGTAGCTATCCTGATCATGAATAATGTCCCATTTCAGGCTACGTTGACTATTTCTGACCCTGAAGGCAGATATATCCTAGTTAAAGGAACCATTCACCATACAGAGTTAGTATTAGGGAGTATTTACGGACCGGTCAGAGAGGATGCACAGTTCCTTATGGAACTTATGAATAGATTAGCCTCATTACTCCCCACCCCCTTCGTAGTGGGTGGTGACTGGAATATCCCACCCACACAAGATTTAGACCATTTGTATCTACCCCTGAAACCACCGTCACATCCTTAAAGAGCCCTAAGTGATTTTAGTGACATGCTAGGGCTATGCGACCCGTGGCATATTCTTAATCCCTCTCATTAACTCTACACCTTTTATTCACCCATTCATCACTCTTGGTCCAGGCTTAATTATATATTGATAAGCCTTCCCTTACTATCCGGCTGATGCCAAACCGGAATAGAACCAATCGTTCTATCAGTCCATTCTGTAACCTGGATAGTCATATCCCCTGATTCTAATATACAAAAAGATGCTGTGTGGAAGCTAAATACCCTGCTCCTTATAGACAAATCTTACTCCGACAAGATCTCTTCCCTTATTCAATCTTTTATTGCACATAATACAGGTTCGGTCGCAAGATCAGATATTGAATGGTGTGCATTTAAATGCTACTTTCGGGAAGAACTTACTAAGATATCTTCTTACAGGAAAAAACTGAGAGAGCAAGAGGCATTTACATTTTTATCTCAAATCAGAACCACTGAATTAGCTGTCTCTGCTTCTACCCCAGCTATTTCACTAATGACTCTACTCTCCCTGAGAAACAAATACGCAGACATTCTTAGAGAGAAAGTGGAATACTCTCTTTTAAAAACACATTCTAAATATATAGACCAAGGGGAAAAAGCTGGAAGACTCCTAGCTCTCCACCTAAGGAAAATGGAAAGTTCCAGGCCGATTTCCTCGATCGTTGCTCCGGACGGCTCTATAAAGACTGCATCCCGTGACATAGCCTCAGTTTTTGAAAATTATTATCTTGAGCTATATGGCAAAAATCCTTCACCTCCGAAGGCTCACGTCATTGAAGAATATTTGGTTTCTGCTCACCTTCCAGGTCTTCTGGAACATCACCGCACTATCCTTTCTTCCCCTATCTTTCTTACTGAAGTGCAAGAAGCTATTAATAACTTAGCTCTGGACAAAGCACCAGGCCCAGATGGTTACCCCTCTAACTTTTATAAGGTTTTCTGCAAAGATTTGTCCCCTTTATTACTGCAGTTATATGAATGTATAATTCAGGCAGACACTCTGGATGCATCCCTCTTTGAAGCTACTATAATTCTTATTCGCAAACCAGATAGACCAGCTACACAGCCGTCTAGTTATTGTCCTATTTCCCTTTTAAACTGCAACATAAAAAAACCTTACAAAAATTCTCTCCACACACATCAGGAAAGTCTGGACACTCCTGTTGGGTCCAGAACAAGTAATCTTTGTACCTGGAAGATCCTCAGCTGATCATATTAGGAAACTAGATGATATCTTTCAAGTAGTCCAATCTTCTGCCTCCCCTATGGCACTTGTATCCCTAGACGCCAAAAAGGCCTTTGACAGAGCGGATTGGGATTTTCTCTGGTCCACTCAGAATTATGGGCTTCCTCTCTAGTTTATACATTGGATTCAAAACATATATTCTTCCCCCACTGCTAAGATAATATTATAATGGGTTCTTTTCTTCCCATTTCCTGCTTTTTAGCAGTACTGATCAAGGCTGCCCCCTTTCACCTTTCCTCTTTATTCTTTATTCTTTATCTAGAACCTCTCATCAGATATATTAATTTATCCCCTCAAATTCAAGGGATCTATATATCAAACTCTAGGCTCACACTATCAGTATATGCGGTTGATATTCTCCTACATTTGCAACAACCTAATATTTCGTTAAAGAACGCTCTTGAAGTTATCTCTCAATTTAGCCTCCTCTCGAACTACAAATTAAACCTGACTAAAACAGAAATGTTCCCCCTCAACCTTAACGCACATAAGGCAGACTTCTCATCCTTTGGCATGAAATGGTCTTCTCACTCACTCACTCTGATACCTGGTGATTATGTTAACAAATGACTCTGCTCTTACCAAGAAGCTCAATTTGGATAACCTAGTGTCCACTATACAACAAGATCTTAAGAGATGGAAGTCTCTCCCAATTTCTCTATGGGGTAGAATAAACATTATTAAAATGAATATTCTACCTAGACTTTCTTCGGCCATATTCACTTTCTCGAAGCCAATTTTATCTGGATGAATAGACATCCCAGTCGCGCATACTTCAAGCTGAATCTCCCCAAAGATTTAGGTGGCCTTCGCTTACCAAACTTCCTTTTGTATTACTGGTCCAGCCATTTTGTTAAAATGGGACAATGGTTGCTGAGTACTAATAAAGAATATCTTCCCGCATGGATGCAACTGGAACAATAACTTCTTCATACATACAATTTATCTACTCCTATTATTTTCTATTTGCCCTGGAGGAACCTACCAACTCCCCTCAGAAATACACCTATTGGGACCTCCATTAGAATGTTCTCTCAGTTTTGCTCCTTTTTCAAGATTCGTCCACCGAAAGATCCTTTCCAAACTCTTATTTCTAACCCAAATGTTAAGCTAGGTGGTTCTTGTCTAACACCAGGATGGCTGCCACAACTAAGAGACCTCACGGTTGCTCACCTATACTCCTCAGATTCTCTTTTTGACTCTCATGCTATCATCCAAAAATTTATAATATCTCAAAAAAACGTTTTCAAGATTTTCCAGCTATGACACTTAATAGGACAACTATTCGGGCCTGTTCCCAAACCTCCCTATGTCTCTCCTAGCCTAACTCAACTAAAAGATATAGTGGATAAACCACATGGAATTTCCTTAATATACTCTCATTTCTTAACTATGAAACATCCTGAATCCCTCCAAGGTTCTAAAATCTGAAATACTCCGGCACCTGACAAGATGTTAAATTGGACTCAGATTTGGAAAGACCTGTATATTTATATTCCTCAAGACAGACTTAGACTTACACAATATCACATTCTAAATGATATGTACTATACTCCTGCTAAACTTGCCAAAATGGGTCGTCTCCCTTCCTCTGTATGTTCAAGATGTGGCAAATCAGAAAGGAACATATTGCACATTCTATAGCATTGTGAAAAGGTAGCCCCTTTATGGCAGACTATTCAATCCAAACTGAAACCCCTGCTAGGCCTAGATGGTCTCCTTAACATTGATGTTTGTATTTTAGGTGTTTGCAAGATGATTAGAGTTAAAGAAAGAAGATATCACATGGCCTTAATTTCAATTGTGGTCAAGAAATTAGTGCTACGCCACTGGGTGGACCAGTTCACAAAATCATACAATGAATGGCTAAAGGAACTCTCTATATGTTTCCTAATTGAATGCCTCATAGCAAGCTCTAGCAACAAACTACGAGCTTTTGACAAAAAATGGGGCAAACTCTATGCCCTATATTTACATTAAGACGATACTCCATGTCTAACTATCCTTTTGTATTATCTTGTGAATTAACAAATTTAATTAATCCTGTCCTTTATACTTAACTTTAGTATTGACACACTCCGGGGGAGGGACAGGGAGGGGGGTGGAGGGAGGTGATTGGTTAGAGGTTATGACTAGTACTATTTTTCTTGTCTGCATCTCCATATGCATGATTCATAATGAAAATCAATAAAAGTTGAATTTAAAAAAAAGATATCTCTCACTCACACAGTTTATCATTCATTTCTTTTTAGGGTACCTTTGGACTGTATGTGATAGATTTATACTCCGGGTGCCCAATTTTCAAAGGTTGATGCAGGGATTGCATGAAGCCCTGTGTCTGACCCATTTTTTGGTGCAGCTGTGCCAAACACCTTTGCTGCAGCTGCATCTGATGTTATATTCTCAGGTGCTGTTGTTATACTTTCCTCACTTTAGAGCAGTTTGCACCAAATATTTAGCGCAAGCCACATAAAAATGGTCTGCAGAATACTACAAGTTATACCAGGGGAAACTGGTCTAACTTGTGGTATTTGGTGCAGGAAAGTGAAAATCCCAATCGCTGGCTGAGAAAATGCTGCAAGCTCCGTGCGCTGTATGATCTGTGAACCAGGGGCTTGTGGCAGTCTGTGGGGCTTTGAAAATTGAGCCCTGGATGTATTATGATGATGTCAGCACAAGTTTCTGATTGTATGCTGCACCACAGCAAGATGTTTTATTGCTTCACAGTGGGAATTGCAATAAAGCAAGAACTTTTACAACATTCAAAATTTAGTCTCTCAGTTAAGTAATGAAAGAAAATGAAAAGAAAATGTCATATACTGATGTTTTGTCAAAACACATTTTTTGTTAAACTTGATATGACTAACAACATTCTAATGCTTTAATATAATTAGACATTTGGCATGTGTGAAGCCTCCTTGATCACCCTAGTGTGACTTATTATTATTTTTTCACTTTGAAATCACTTTCTTTTTTTTTCATAGTTACTTATTAATGTTGCCTTTTTCCTAAACAATATTCATTTAGCACAATTCTGCTGCTTTAATAAAAATAGACATTTGGCATGTGTGAAGCCTCCTTGATCACCCTAGTGTAGCTTTTCGGTTTTTTTTTTCACTTTGAAATAATCTTGTTTATTTTCTGTTTTTTAGAGTTCCTTGTTAATGTTGCCTATTTCCTGAACAATGTTCATTTTTAGGTAATCAGTTCTGGAACATGGTGAAATCAGTTGTGCATAGCTCACATAATAAGTTTCAAAGCTGGACCTCTGCTCATCTTTTGTCACCTAGTTCTGGAACTTATCAGTAATTATAAAACTAGAGAAAAAAGCAACATGAAATAGGGGCTATAGCAAAGGAAAATGAACATGACTGTTACAAAGAGAACAAAGAAAATGCACAGTAGGGAGAATAAAAAAGTTACACACATCCCAAATGTACAGTTATCATGCATCATATGGTTTCCATGAGCCAGCATATGATTGATATCAGACTGACTGGTGTATAACTCCCTGGGTCATCCTTGGGACCGCTCCGATGGAGGGGCACTATTTGTGCTATTCTCCAGTACTGCAGTATCACATCTGTCTCCAGTGAACTGTTGAACAGATGAGCCAGGGGACATGCAACCTCCTCTACCTGATCTCTCAGCACCATTGGGCATATACCATCTGGGCTAGGGAATTTGTCTCCACTTAGTGCTAGCAACCCCTTCCTCACCTTATCCACCTCTATCAAATCATGTGCATGTCCTCTCCCATCTGCTTTTCCTCCCCCTAGTGGTACCAGCCCATGCCTCTCCCTAGTGAAGGCCAAACAGAAGTACACTTTCAGTGCTTCTGCTTTGCCCCTATCCTTTGCTACCCACCTCTCCATTTCCTGAGCCTAACTACCTGATCCTCCTTGTCCCTTTTATTGCTAATATACTGAAAAAAAGACTTTACCCTGTTTAATTCCTTTAGCTAGATATTTTCTTTCTAAACTTTATCTCACCTGACTACACTACCTGTTGCACTAGTCATCTTCAGGTAGTCCTCTCTATCTTTCTCACTCTGGGGCCTCCTGAACTTCTTGCTTGCTGACCTCTTATCCCTTACTGCCTTGGTGATCTCTGTGCTAACCCAGGTCAGTGCTTTGACCCCCAAGTTCTTCCCTTTGAGCCTAATGCACTCCTTTGTGGCTACCATTATTCCTTACTCGGTGGTGACCATCTTTGGTCTACCCGCATATCCTACTCAGAGCTTGTCAGGTGATCCCTTAGCAACTCACCCATCCTTCTGAATTCTGCCTTTCTAGAATCCAGAATTTTAGTCTTAATGGGGGCCTTTTCCCTTCTCATGTCCAATCAGAATGACATTGTGCAATGGTCACTCCCAGCAAGGGTCTCCTTGACTTTGATAACCTGGAGACAGTCCCCATTTATCTGCACCAGGTCAATGATTGCCCCCTCTCTGGTCAGTTCTGTGCTGCCCTGTGTCAGGAATCCACTTTGCAGCATATCTAGGATGAATTGGCTCTTGGTGCTGGTCATGGCAGGTACCCTCCAGTCCACATTAGAAAGGTCAAAGTTTACCACATTTATCACATTTTTCCTTTCCTGCAGCTGACTTATTCCTGACCACAGTTCGCTGTCTCTTTCCTCCTCCTTGTTAGGTGATGGTGTAAGCCACCCACATTCTCACCTCCTTGCCTTGGTTTGACAGTAATTGTATTCACATTACTTCCACCTTCCTCATTCAACACCTCCCTTATTCAGGTTATACCCTCCCTAATGTAAACCAGACCCCCTTTTCCTACCCCCTGTCTGTCCTGTATAATTTGAACCTAGGGTCAAGAGGTCCCAATCATGGTAGGTGTGGCCCATGTCTCTGTGACTGCCATGATATCCAAGCCTACTCTGCCAACAGTGCCTACAGGTCACCCATTTTGTTTCCAAGTCTTTGTGAATTCAAGGACACCACCTTCCACCTAGAAACTGAGCCTCCTTACACTCCCACCTGTTTGCCTTCCTCATTACTCCCTTTTGCCTGTTCCCACCCACCCCCACTAACCTGTCTCTCTCTCTCTCTCTCTCTCTCCCACACCTCTACCTTTCAGTTCAATTCTACTGGTAAAGGGGAGGTCTGCTGACCATCTCCTCCTGTAGACTTGGGACCTGTAGACCCACCCCCACCCCATCCACCAATATCAAATAGAGGCCCTAACAACTGCAAAAAAAAAAAACATGATGTTGAAGTGAACAACTAGAGTACCCTCAGAGTAATCATCCAGTTGTTGTGATTTCTTCATCTTCAACTTTACCAGTTGTATAGCTACTAAGTAACAATAATAGCTATTCTGCTAAAAGCATCCTCTATTTATCCTTTTACAGTTAATCTCTCATTCAGAGGTAACAAAATTATCAACACTGTTTTAGAACATAATGAGGTGAAATATTAATTTTGCTTTCTTGCAGCCAAGACTTCATCTTGTTTTTCCACCTTCCTAAGTTCTGTGCTTAGCAGTCTCATTCTTTCCTTAACTGCCTTCTTTTCTCTGGCATAACTGATTTTTTTTTTTATTATCCTTAATGTTATTTACCATGTTTCTCTCATTTTACTTGCAAGGTTCCAGTCATTTCCATTGATTGGTAGCAGTTAGTTGTGATAAGACTATTCATGTCATAACCGATAGCCCTGGACAATGGTGTACTCTGAGGACCAATCATTTCTGTAATGTTGTTTACTGCATATAGTATGTGTTAATGCTCTTAATAGATCATTAGGGAGTACAGTATTGGGTTTTACTGCTAAGCAGATTATACCCAACTGTATCTTGTATGTGTGGCTAACTTGGACTTCTTTGTGATCTTTAAAGAATGTTATCTATCAGAGACCAAGGATGGATGGCATCCCATTGATTTGCACTGAATTTAATAAAAAAGTATTGCTGCTTCTAGGCTCAGATTAACAGAACTTCACTTGGAAAAGCATCCATAAACTCCCATTTTTTGATGGAGTTCAGCAGGAATCTGAAAGAGTACATGCTGTAGCATGCTTGCAGTAGCTCATGGTAAGTGTCTGTCCTTTAAAGCTTTGTTGTCAACACTAGTTAGGATCAGTTTCTTATTTTTTTTGAAATAAGACCCACAGATACATTCGAATATTATCACCTAATGTGCTTATTTTGAAATTAACAGAAATGGGTCTAGAAACATACACTTTGATTGCAGATAAGGACTGCTTGGCCCACCCAATCTATCCATTTTCCTACCTATTGGATAAGGTGCAGATCCTTGTTAACCAACAACCTACTTCTTCTTCCTAACCCCCACCAGAACTGCTGTATGTCTGTTCCATGCATTCTTGAATTCCTCCACTGTTTTTTTACCTATGATCTCATTAGAAAGGCTGTTCCATGTGTCCACCACCCTCTCCATGAAACAATACTTCCTTATGTTGCCCTTGAGCCATCCCCTCTCGATCTTCAAATTGTGCCCCCTTATTCTTGCACATCTCTTTTTCTGAAAGATGCTCCCCTCTTGGACTGTGTTGACTCTCTTGAGATACTTAAAAGTTTCTATAGTGCCCCTCCTTTTTCCTCGTGGGTATAAATACCGTATACATGTATACATACTTATAGGGTCTGAAACTAGATTTCTTATAGAACAGATTATTTTTCACAAATTAAATAAATGGCTAAGGGAACTAGCTTTGCTTTAAATTTTGCATAATTGTACATGGGATCATGGAAGACAAAAACATTCTAACTTTAAGAACTAGTTTGACAGCAAACATGATAAAGCATTATGGAAATGCAACAATGTTAACATCCTCCTTACATTTATTTATTTATTTAAAAAAGTTTCACCAGGAAAGCACACTGAGCAGTGAGGCTCATTTCCAGGTGTGACCTGGGGGAGAGGGGATGAGATAATACACATTACAATACATACATTACAACAAACATAGCTAACAATCAAACCTAACATTAATAGTAATAATAGTAGGTAAGCAAGAAGTGCATGATAGGAGCAGTACAGTATTTACATGATAGAAGCAGTAATATGAAAAAAGAGAAGATTCACAAAGATGTTGCCCGATAATGTGATTCACATGTATCCTTTGCATGGGCTGTGCACCCTGTGATTTAGCTGCACATAGACAAATGCATAGCCAAAACCTTCACACTAAGCATATGGGGAGCTATGCATCAATGATGGGCCCACATAGCTCCACACTTGTGGACAGGTGCATGGTGCCCAACATTCATAATCAATGCCACCACCATGCACCTGTCTAAGGCCTTGCCCCTGTCATACAGCTGTGCAGATGTGGATCAGAGGACATAGGTTGGTATCCAATATGATACCTGTGAGAACAAAACTTGGTTAAAAAAATATTTTATTATATTATTATTTTATCATTACAATTTATATTTTTGTAAATGCATAAATATTAATTATGGTAGTTGGGAGGCTGTACTAAGGTATCTGGTCATCACGTTGTCTACATAAGTTCTTTAAGCAGGAAGATAAACTGCAACAAAAAAAAACATTTCTTTCCACCTCATTTTGCTTAAGGAAAATTTGGGGGATGTGCCATTCATGGCTGTGTTAAAGCAATATTAAAGACTGTGCATCCCTGCCAGCTGTTGAAGAAGAAGAGGCCCAACATTCCTTAGAAACTGAGAGGTCAAAGTTTCCAGAGTTTCCTAGACAACCAGTGGTAAAACCTGCCTTAATGATGTCACAGCCTAGTACAAAGTTATCTTCAAGGGAAAAAACAAAACGTTGAATTCACGTCGGCTTTAATGAAAGCAAAAGTCTTTCAATTCTTGCAAAATGTTAATGCTGTCAACATGAAATTTATAGAGTGAAACTAGGCTGTCTGGATTTGTTGCTTGGATACATTTGGAATACGTAACTTGAAAATGTGATGAGTTATTTGATGATTTATTTTTTATCAAGAATCTTAAAAGTAAACATATCAAGTTTGGTCTTAAGTAAACGATGGCATCATAACAAGTCCAAAAATGTAATTTTTGTGTGTGCAATTTGTTGCTCAACAGAAATAAACTGTCTGAAAGATGTAAAGAAAAACAACTGCAACAGTTTTGATTGATATACTTGTAAAAGAGAAGAAAGACTAATTTGTCTACAATGGAACCCTATCTTTTTGAGAACTTTCCTGAAGGGTTTTCTGGACAATACTTATATTATTCTAAAGCTGGAGGCATAAGAAACAAAAGTATTATTTCATATTTCGAGGATTTTGCTGAACAAGAAAGTTATAATCACTAATAACCAATCTCAGGAAATATTTGTCATATGAACATAAGAGGCATTTCAAAAGACTGCATTTAATGAGTGGAATTCAGAAATGTTTGTTTGGAAACAATATCATTTTTCCGTGCAAATGATGGAGGAAAAAACAACCCTAAGCTTAAAAACTAAACTCTGAACAGAGGGGCTATCCATGGAAAGGGTGGAGACCCACATCTACATCATTTGCATACTTCAATCAAAGTTGGGAAAAGTTGCAGGAAATTATGTCAGGACAATGTTCTGGCCAAAGAAATAAAACTACAATTCTGAAATCCATCCCAGTATCTTCTAAACTCTTGAGCTGTTAAGATCTATGTTGGTGGACTTACTAATGTTATTGTTTTGAGATCCCTGCAAGGCTTGAAGCCAAGAGCCATGCCTGCCTGTTGATGTTTAGACCAGCAAGGAACAAAGCCATTGATGTGTTTATACCAGAGATTCTGAGGTTCAGAGCCTGAGAGGAGACAAAACTGCAACAAAGCCAACAAGAAGAAGATAACTTTCAACAGCAAAACTTTTCCAGTTTTGGTGAAGCAAAGTCCGTTGTCTGTGTACTGGACATTTTGACTGAAGTAAAGTTTTGAAGTTCCTGTCAAAGCCAAAACAATGATAGAGACTGCCTGATAAGTCATCAAGTAAAATGCAAGCCTGCAGCGTAGATGACAAACGGGTTAAAAGACCAGTGTTCAAGTGGGTACGAGAGAAGAAACAGAAACAGCCATAAAATTCAGTTACTAAAAAACTTTGCTATCCAGGAAAAAGAAGAAGATTCTCAACAAGATTTTGAAGTTAACAGAAAGAACACCACACCGCTACATAACCAGATGTCTGAGTATTCTTCTTCTTCTTTTTTTTAATATTTTCATTTGGCTTAGCTGGGGAGGTAACATTGTAAACGTAACTTTTCAAATACAAAATCTTGGTTACATAGGTTAAGCTTGAGTTTAAACAAAAAGAGATAAACATTTTTGTATGCTATAAAGAATTGAAACAGGTTTTATACAGAAATATAATCCAAGACACTAATGTAAAGAGTTTGCAAGTTCTTATGCAAGAAGGTTGTGCTAGTTATAAAGCATGCTAAAAGCATGGGCCCAGATATTCAAAGGGGTTGCACCTGGTGCAACAGAGCTGCGCCAGTGCAACCCCACAATGTGCCCCTGCGGGACATTCAAAAGCCTGCCAGGTGCAGCGCACATTCCAATGCACTGGGGCACAATGATAATGTATGTGGCAAACATTCAGGGGGTGTGCCCATGCATATGCAACACATCCTGATATTCAGCCCAGTATGTGCTGTACATATGCCAGCACAACCCTGATTTGCACTGCAGATGGGGGCTCTAAGTTGAGCCAGAAAAACAAGGAGCAAACCCAGGCCAACCACAGGTGGGCTGCTGTAGAGTAAGGCATGACACAGCACCCACCAGCCATGGGAGGCTACATGCCCTGCAGGTACACCATCCACATCCACCCACACCCTCCCCAAAGGTCCAGTGGTTCTCCACTCCTTCCAGCAGTCCCGATGGCAGGTGGTGGTGTAGGCAAATCCCTCACCTGGTGTTCCAGTGGTGTCCCTCCCTCCTCTCATCTCACCTGATCATGGGCACCCAAAATAAATATATTCCCCATTGGGCCATTGGTATGCCCCTCCCTCCACTGTCACCTGATCGAGGGCATCTTCAATGAATAAATCCCCCAGTGGTCCATTTGACTCCCCCTCCCTCCCGTTTCACCTGATCACAGGCATCCATTACGAATAAATCCCCTGGCGGTCCATTTGACTCCTCCTCCTCCCTCCTGTTTCACCTGATCATGGGGATCTGCAATGAATAAATCCCCCAGTGGTCCATTTGACTCCCCCTCCCTCCCTCCAGTTTCACCGGATCATGGGCATCCACAATGAATATATCCCTTGGCGGTCCATTTGAATCCCCCTCCTTCCCATTTCACCCTATCATGGACATCCAAAATACATATATTCCCTGGTGGGCCAGTGGTACCCCCCTTCCCTCCACCCACAGAGGACCCCTGCCACCCAGCTCCCCCCATCATCAGCAGACAGCAGCACTCCACCAGCATACTGCCCAGCCACCCACTGAATTACAGCTTACAGTGTGATCTGTAAGTCAATTGGTCCACAGTGTGAATGAATGAGCACGCACCATACTGTACTACACAGGCGCAAATCTGTGAATGGGTTCGTTCACAGATTCATGCGCAGCTGTAGTACGGCTGTGATCTGGCCAGCTCATCACACTGTAGGCAACTGGCTTTCCAGATCATGCGCAGGCTGTCATTCAGTAATGTGGCCGATGTAATACCGGAGCCAGGCAAAGCCGCCTGCCCGATGATGAAGGGCTGGTAACAGCGTCTAAAGGAAACCTGACCCAGCCTCCGGTATCTCGCTGGCCTGGATGCCTGTAATCTGGTGAAATGGGAGGGGGATTTAAATGGACCACTGGGAGATTTATTCATTTTTGATTCCCTGAGATTGGGTGACACAAGGGGGGGAGTCAAATGGACCACTGGGGAATTTATTCATTTTGGATGCCTGAGATCAGATGAAACAAGAGGGAGAGGAGTCAAATGGACCACCAGGTATGGGATTGTCTTATTCTATAGCCCATGATAGGGCATATGGGAAGGGAGGCACTAGACCATCAGGGGCTTACAGAGGCAACGCAGGGTGCCAGGTGCATTTCGCTGGGCTGCCCTGCACAATACATGCAAATGGGGCCATAATGATATGCATATGGTCCCATTTGTGCCTTGCATATATTATGGCCCCATTTGCATGCCCTCTTCTGAATATCATGGGTGCTGCGCCCAGTGCAACTGCATTTGCCCTGGTGCATCCCAGTGCTCCAGATCTGTGGCTTGCACCTATGCATTGCCACTGCACATTGCCAATGCGCATTCTGTGCCATATTCAGTGGTGCCACACAATGGCACATCACCATTGCATATCACCTGGTCCTGGCCCCGGCACATCCCAGATGCACTGCGCCCATGCTTGTGCCATTGCCAGGCACAGTCTGAACATCCGGGCCACAGTATACAGCTAATACAATTTATTGTGTTCAACCTTGCTCATTACTTGGCAGTTTTGTTTATTTTCTGAAATATTTGTTTTGTTTTATTTGATTTTCTGAAACCATTATACTTTTATGTTTACATTGCTTTTTACTATGTTTACAAGGTATATTTATGCAAATTAGTATTACTTAGAATTGTTGTACAGGGATAAATAAAATCTATTTTTCTACATACTGTATGTGAGCTGTGACAAAAAAAAATTACCATTATCATATAACTTATCTACAATATGTATTAAATAGGATTTGAACCAATCTTATTATTATTTGTGTAATTATGCAAATTTTATGACACAGAGTCAAAAGTATAGCTAAGTGACCATAATAAAAATTCATATTCTGACCTATTGTTATGACATAACCAACCTGGTCCTGTAGTGAATCCCTTGCTCCTTGTAGGGTAGAAGATTCTGGTAGAAGTGGTGGGGTAAAAAATAAAGTTCAAGGGTGAGTGCCCAAATGGCTGCCCCTGCCCTCCCTGTCTGCCCAGAGGGTTGGGGCTGCATAGTAGGGGTGGTTGTTTCTGTCATAGCCAGTGATCAAAATCTGAGGGTATGCAATTTATACAGCAGGGTCTCTGCTGAATTATCCTGTACCCCCCTCACCCAGCAATCCATGCCCTCATGAATGTTGCAGAGTGTGGGCATGCCCCTGGACCATCCATGCATGTAGCTGTGTAATCAGGTGGCGGATCTTGTGCAGAAGGTGCAGGTACCTCTTCCATGACTGCTGCCATGGATCTGCTAGACTTCCATTGAGCAGCATTCTAACTTAGGGTTGCCTTCAGGCTGCAGGTCCACTGGTCATATGGAATCCAATGTTTAGTACATAGACACCATGGCAAGGCATATGGAGGGAATAGTGATATTCCAGGGAGTGGAGTGGAGCCAAACACTAGCATCTATGGCAATCCAGTACACTTTTATGCTCACCAATGGAATCACAGGATACCTGGGTAGAAGAGTAAGTGGAAAACTCTCTGAAAATCAGTACAAGTTAGCTCAACATATTTATTCATCCTTGCTTAAATGCATGGGGAGGGCACAGGTTGCACATGATGGGCATTTAGTCCCTTAGCATTTAGTCCCATACCACCGCAAAATACCATAACTCAACTTCAACCTTTCTCAGATTGGTTCTAGATATGAATCAGAGCAACGTGTAAAAATACAGTATATACAGGCCCCCAGGTGGCTCAGTTTTAGTTCACATCTGGAGTAAACAGGATTTCAAAGATTTAGGGTTAGATGAGCTGATCCACTCATATATATTGCCTTGATTGGGGGTCTGAATTTCAACCAGTTTTCCCATCTGCATTTTTGCAGTATGAAAAAAGTTTCTTAAATATATAAAGACACAAGTCAACTGATATTGTGTTCATTATAAGTGTTTATACCACCTCATGTGTTGTTCCAGTTGTTTGACTTGGCCGATATTCAAAAGATCTTACTTAGTATTAAAATGGCAGGTAGTGCTGACCCTGATGATCTTCATCTTAAACTGTTGAGACCTGCAGCTCAGATAATTGCTGCTCATAAAGTCTAGATTCTCAGTGTGCCCATTCTGTCTGGTTTTGTTTGTAATGTATGAAACAGGGACTATATTGTACCTGTCTTCAAATTTGGTCACCATAAATCATTGAAGAAATATCACCCAATAGCTATTCTCTCAGCCTTAAGTAAGCTACTGTAGAACATTGTCCACTTTTAATTAATTATCCATCTTAGTAAATGCCTTACAGATTCCTAAAATGGTGGTTTGTGAAACCACCACAGCTCATCCAAAATTTGCCAAAGATGCTAGTTGTGGCATGGATAATGGCTTTGCCACTGGGGCAGTATTTTATTGATTTGTCTAAAGCCTTCGACCCTATGAACCATAACATCCTGTTTAGTAAACTCTCTATATTAAGTGTCTCTCCTGCATCTCTCTTGATTCACTAGCTATCTAAGTGGTCATTGCCAATGGATTAAGATAGGCAGCTTCTTCTCCAGTTTCTCAAAAATGTCCACTGGTGCCTCCAGGGATCAATTGTTGTGTCCTTAGTTTATTCTATCTGTTGCTAAAGCTCCTTTCAGAGTCCTTAGTGTACTGCAGCAGTCTTTAATGTGCAGAAAATATTGTGATTTATTACAGGTCTAGAAAGCTGAACACCATAAACAATAATCTGAATATTGGCTTTGGCCACATCCAGAGGTGGCTGGAGCCACATCAGCTAGTGATAAGACTCAAAAAAACTAAATTCATGATCTTTGGTGTAGACAAACTATTTCCAGGTACAAGGAGCTGCTGCTGAGACAGCATGAGATCCAGCCTTGGGATTTATTAAATATAGGATGCAATAAAACCCCTTTTGCTGACCTGCAATTAAAAAGGACTGCCCTTACTGATACCAAGTTGGATAAAGGAAAAAGGGTAGATGACAATATCACTTTAAACATTAGGCAGCCAAAAAATATCTGGTCCTGGCAGAAGGAGATAACCAACCCTGCTGAGAATATACTGTAAAAAAAAGTGATGGGTTTGAGTTGGGGCAAACAAATCAAAACAGCATATGTTATCATAGGAATGATTTCCAGCTGACCTGAAGCTCCTATACAACTTTTAAAAGCGAATGTGCCTGTTTCTACTGCAGCAATTAATGTAAATACAACTATTAAAATTGCATGAAATGTTATTCTTTAACTGAACATTTTCCTTCCACACTTTAAAATAGCTTAGATTTAAAATATTATTTCATGCTCCTTATTAAGACTAGTGACGGCTTTTAACCACTGTAGGAGTCACAGGGCAATAGAAATCTTAGCAACCTGGCTAATTTTTTTTTTTTTTTTTTGCCATTTAGAGCATTTTATTCTTCAACATCATCAAACTGCAAAGGCTGTGCTTATATTTATACACAGAACAACAGTAATCAGGATACACACATTCTCACATCTCTCTGTACTATATTTATAAGGTCATCTATCTTTGTCATGCAGAAATGAACATAACTGAAATGTATACTTTAATTTCTTCAGAAGTACAAAATATTTTTGCTATACTTGCACAATTTTTAGACTATTGCATAAATGTTCTTCAAAAAGTCTAATGCATTGACCTTGTAAGAAATAAGAATGTTACACTCTCAGCACAGACACAATGGCTATAATATATTTTGCTTAAGGACAAATTTAATTAACTTGGATAGCTGATTTCTGTTCTAATTGTAATGATGCCTAATTTAAAGTTTCCAGTTTGCTGACTTCTCAAATTCAAGAATGTATTAACTGGGTGCAGCAACTTAAGTTTGATAAGGGTTTTGTGTTTGTGTTGCTCGTCAAAAAAAGTACTTTGAATAAAATTGCAAAAAAATTATGATAATATACTCACAATAAAACAAATTAAGTTTTACAGTCAGCTGACATGCCTGAGATTTATGTGTATCCACCATCTCTGGGCAAAGAATGCATGGGTAAATTAAAAATTTACACTGCTTAAGCATGAAACAATAGGGACCAGTGTAGTCAGGGGAAATTTCCACATACCTGTCAGCCAAGCTGGTCACTCCATTATCAAAAAATATTTTATAATCAGCTGTATGAATTAGACTCCAAATGGATTTACAAATTACAACATGAATAGGGGTTGCTGGGCTAATATCAATGTATCTACTGTTAACCTAGGTATGGTGTTCACCTTATGTTTTAAGCCAAGATTTAATAATAAGCACAATACTGGTGTGCCTTTTCAGAAGGCAAGCTAGAAACTCACTTGTAGAAAGTCCTGTCAAAATTAAGCTTTCATGAAATTAACTCACCAGCTTCAAGATTTGGATTTCAAGTAAATACTTCATTAGTATAGCAGGCTTTGGCTGATGCAGTTTATCAAATCTGGAAGCTGAGACAAAAGCACTGTCCAATCAAATAGCAAAACTGATACATTTACATTTGAAATTCTCCTATCCATTTGAACTGCTATGAACAGTATCTAGTTTATCCAATAGCAATCCTACTTGTCCCCACACTGCTATGAAAATCCCACCCTTCAAAGTCAAAAGAAAATGAAATCATGCTTCTCCAGCCCAAATGTGGAAAATATTTTAAGTTACCTCATGGTAGTGGGAGGTCCTAAGGATGGGGGGGGGTGAGATGCCACTATTTACTTCTTCCACAGAGAAGGGGGGTCCCACTTCTTTTCCTTATGAAATCCACAAAGAGGTACTTGATGTATAATTGAGAAACTTGCAGGCATTCTCATGTTGCACATACTGTCATATCTATCTATGCCTAGAGTATGTTATATACATTATTACATGAAAAGGTTAACCTAGATGTAAATAATTATATTCTGTATGGGCAATAGTTATCAGCTCCTTAAAGCCATGGTGTTGCTGGTGGCGTTAATTTTTAATGTGTGTACTGAAAGACCACATCTGTGGATTTACAAAAAGGCACTTAACAATTAAAGTAATCTATATATCTAACAAAAATCTAAAATGATTCCTGTTTTTTTTTTACTGTAACATATTTTATATAGATCCTTAAGCATTAAATAATACAAATGAATATTTAAACCTCTTTTTGGGGGCTCATTTGACTTAACCTTGTAAGTGAGCTTGTATTTCAGATACCGTACCATGGCTGGGATTTTCAAAGGCTGATGCAGTCACAACTTCCAAATTGCTGTTGCAGCTGCATCAAAAGAAATGCTCCAAGTAAAGAATAAGACACAATGAGGTGTGGTTTATGGGCTGATAAGAGCACACCCTGGGTGCATAATGAGGCACAGGGTACCTTCACAGAATGCCTTTAGCACCTGGGAAGTGCTCTTATCAGCCAATAAACCACACCTCAGAGTGTCTTATTCCACTTATAAAATGGGTCTCCTAACTAAATATTTAAGAAACAAAAGCTCAAAAGAGTTGTTAAAATGGAAGACAAAGGTTTTAATTGCCAAAATACAAAAAAAAATAGTTCCCATATTAGTGTAGAGTATGCTGACACTGTTAGTTGACATTGGTTTGATGCCCAATAGAGGGCTCTCCCCCATACAGAGTGCTCAAATTACCCCCCCATACAAATACACAGACATACAGTATATCTTATTTTTACAATGATTTGTTTTCCTTTTTCCTTTTTGAAATTCAAGTTTATTAAATTTACAGAATGAGAAATAGCATGAACATTGCATGAATTAAGCCAATTATCCATACATGGTATAAAATAAGAGAAAAAAAACCCCACAACCAGCCCCCCAAAACCCATCCCACCCACCACCCTCCCCGCCCCGCATCCTCTCTCCCACCACCCTCCCAGGCAAAGTGTGCCAAATGTCTACATAATTGAAAATTACTAATAAGTTTACAACTATTTCAAGAAGCAAACCTGCTCTCAGAAGAGCAGAGGACAAGGGTAAGAGATAAAGAAGAGGAAGAAGTCTCTTTGGGCATCAGAGGAAAAGCCAGGAGGTCACTGGTGTAAATATAGAGCATATAATTTACCTCACCTTTTCTGGAACAGGTCCATACGATTACGCAAACTGGCTGACAGCCTTTCTGTATTAAGGCAAGCAGAGAGCTCAGTCAACCATTCAGGGTAGGTCAGGGTTAATTGGTCTGTCCAATGTCTAAGGACTAATCTCTTAACCGCACTGGACACAAGGGCGATGTGATATCGGCGTTCAATACAGTCTATGGCATTATAGTCTCCTAAAACGCATATTTCAGGAGTAAAAAAAATTGGTAAGGCCCAATAGGGGGTCCAGATTGTCTTGGATGGCAGACCAGAGCAGGGCTACTTTAATACAGTACCAGAAAATGTGCAAGGGATTCCCTTCATTAAGCGAACATCTGGTACAATGGGCAAGAGCAAGCTTATTGAGCAGGAAAAGCTTCTTAGGAGTATAATACATATTGTTCAGAATATAGTATTGGGTAAGTTTAAGCCTGTCCTGAGTGTGGTATCTATGTAGATTCCTCCAAATATGGGACCAGTTAAAGGTAACGTCGGGAGTAGAGAAGGCCAGATATTAGACCCCTCAGTAGGTTTGGGAAATTTGTAATCCAGTAAAAAGGAGTATATTGCCAAAATAGAGTGTGGTTTAGAGGCAAGAGTGAAGATGCGAGAAAGGAAGGGGTGAACCTTGGATTCCCTAGCCTGAGTGCCAAATTTCTCAGCAATGAGGTGCCTTAATTGATATATTTTAAAAACTCTACTATTGGGAATGCCAGATTTAGCAAGGATGTCAGATGATGAGAGAAGAGATCCCTGATCATAGTACTGATCTAAATTAGTACCATTAATATGCGGGAGCCAGTCAGGGACAATCATCGAGTTGCCCAACTTAATGTTGGAATTGAGGGTGATAGGCTGTCCCGAGTCAAATTTAGGAGGGATCTTTGGAAAGTGTAAACATTGAAAAACGGACTTAAGGGATGTAAGAACTGTTTGGTCTGTTATCCACTGCGAGAGGACGGAAGTGGGAGTATAAAAGATGGCGTAAGGATCTAACTTAGATTCTGAAAGAATCAATTTCTCAATTTGAAGCCAAACCAGGGAAAGGGGGTCGGGGTGAGTTGGGATCCATCTCCCTAATTTAGATAAATGAGTGGCCCAGTAGTATAATAAGAGATTAGGAAGCCTAAGACCCCCTTTGTCTCTGGGGAGAGATAGTTTAAGGAATGAATGTTAAACCCCTTTCCTGCACCAGACAAATTTCGAGAAAGCAGTGTGAAACTGTTGCAAATAAGAGAGCGGCAGCCAGAGACCCAATAGGTTAAGGGGATAAAAAATACAGGGAAGGACATTCATCTTAATGATATTAATCCTACCCCAAAGGGAGATAGGAAGATTAGACCATCTTAGTAGATCTTGTTGGATCTGAGTCCTGAGAATATCCAGATTAAGCATTCTAAATAGAGCCGAGTCTGAGGAAAAATGAATACCCAAATATTTAATCGATTTAGGGGACCAATGCATTCCAAATTTAGTGAGGTCGTGTTTGTATGTATAGGCATTTAAGGGAAAGATTTCAGATTTAGATATATTCTGTTTATATTGAGAGAGGTTACCGAATTGGTTAATGAGAAATATTGCTTGCTCTAGAGAAGCAGCAGGGTAGGTAACATGTAGGAGTATATCGTCAGCATATGCTGAGAGGACCAAATCCTGCTGGTGCACCCGGCAACCTTTAATAAGTGGGGAAGACTGAAGTTTAATAAGAAGGGGCTCGAGATATAGGTTGAAAAGGAAAGGTGAGAGGTGACAACCCTGCCTGGTACCAGTATAAAGCTGAAACTTCGAGGAGAAAACCCCGTTACAGTATATCTTGGCCGAAGGGGAATCGTACAAAATCTGGATCCATTTGAGAAAAGAAACTGGGAAACCCATCCTGGTCAATGTGGCCCAGAGAAAAGACCAGTCCACGAGATCGAATGCTTTCTCTACGTCTAGCGAAACCAGGGCCATGGGGAGATGGGACGTTTGGGCAAGATGAGAAATATGGGAGAGGGTTCTGAGGTGGTCAGATGGAGAGCGAGAGTGAACAAAGCCGACCTGCTCAGGGCTAAGAAGATGGGTCCATATTTTCTTAATCATCTCAGCCAATACCTTGGCAAGAATTTTCATATCGCAATTCTGGAGGGATATAGGCCGGTAGCTCGCCGGGTCCGTGGGAGTTTTGTCCGGTTTAAGAATTAGGATAATAGTAGCTTCAAGAAGTGTAGGGTCCACCATGATAGCAGAAAAGAGATAATGATAAAGCTTGAGGAGTAGTGGGGCAAGTTCCTTGTAGAAAGCCTTGTAGAAATTAGCGGGAAACCTGTCTGGGCCGGGTGCTTTATCGGGAGCCATAGAGGCAATGACGACCTCAATTTCAGAGAGTGAAATGGGGCGGTCAGGGTAGTTATGTAGGAAGGCGAAAGTTGCAGAATATCAATATCCTTTAAGTATGTTGAGATGTCTGACAAAGAAGCAGGAGAGGAAGGTACACTATAAAGGTTTTTATAGTACCTCTCAAAGACCCGTGCTATTTCCCTAGGAGAGGTTTCAGTACAGCCAGTAGGAGATTGTATAGCCGGGATTATTCTGGAGCGTTCTAATGTCTGAAGTCTTAGAGCCAAGAGCTTACCAGCTTTCTCACCATGCTCAATATATTTGGCTTGAGTCTTAATGAGACAATATTCAGCTTTTTCTTTAAGGAGGTCAGTATACTCATTTTTAACTGCCAGAAGGGCTTCAAGGGAGGACAGGGGAGAAGAAGGGAGGTAAGAACTCTCCAGTTCTTTAATTTTAGCCATTAGAAGGGATGCCCGAGACAGTCAAGCCCTTTTCCTTGCTGAAGCATGCTTAATTAACTCACCCCTAAGATAGCATTTTAGGGAGCACCAAATGCTGTCCAATCTAGAGGTGGATCCAAGATTATTCTCCAGGAAGAAAGAAATAAGGGTCTTGATGTGAGTCACAATTTGGGGATCTTTAAGAAGTTGGGTATTAAGCTTCCAGGTAGTGTCCCTTTGAAAATTAGGGTTTGGGGAAATTTTTGTCCACACAATTGCATGGTCAGAGAGAACGATCGGCTCAATGCCAGATTGAAGGAGACCCAGAAGAAGAGTTTTGCTAATCAGAATATAATCTATCCTAGACCAGGACCCATGGGGTTGAGAAAAAAATGAAAAGGAGCGAAGGGAGGGATTGGAAAGACGCCAGGGGTCACAAAGACCTAACATATGGATGAAGTCCATCAGAGACCTTTGAGCTGGAGTAGGTGGATGGTTTGATTGAGGATCCTTATCTAACATATGGGAAGGTGGGAGATTCCAATCACCACCTAATATAATTTGGGAAGGGAGTAGGGCGCTAATTTTGTCTGCTAGGGACATAAAGAATTTGGGATTACCCCCTATTGGGCCATACACTGATCCTAAGACCATAGTGTCCCCATTGAGAGAACCCTTGATCAATATAAATCTCCCTTCAGGGTCAGCTATCATATTATTTACCAGAAAGATGACATATTTTTTAATGAGTATAGCCACACCTCTCTTAGAACTGGACCCATTTGAGACAAATACCTGTGAAAAACCAGACCGAAGCAACCATTTCGTTTCCGCACTGGTTAAATGGGTTTCTTGCAGGAGCAAAATATCAGCATGAAATAAGTCACAGTGCTTAAATACCTGAGTCCTCTTGACTTTCCCTCTGAGCCCACGCACATTCCACGATGCAATTTTAAGAGAATTTATAGCCATTTCAAGTATAAAACAAATACAGGACCGAGCAAGTATGACCCAAAATAGTAGGCACACTTAAAACCCATAGTTCCAGCCTCCCATAGCCTATCAAAAGAGGATTGCCAAGGGAGTAATATCTTAGGCAGTTGAGATAGGGCTAACTTTGAACAAATCAGATAGGAACACAGATAGGCTGGAACATCCCACACCCTGCCCCATTGAACCCCCTCAAAAAAACCAATCCAACTATTTACAAACCGGCACCAAGCATAAACAAACCTAAAACAAGTACAGGAACAGTGAGGACCTGGCAGCCAGTTCCCCAGTGCAAACCCAGAACACATTAGGCTATAGGGGTCTTGCAGACTAAAAGGTGACCAGAACTCAATAAGCCTTGAGAGGAGGATATTCCCCATCCAATCCAGAGAAATTACTGGAGACCCTAAGCTAGGGACTGGGTTTGCAGACCCCCCTTCCATCAGCTCGCAATGCAACTTTGAGTAGTCGCAAGGCGTTCAGGAGTATTCCCCCCCCACTAACAGCTGTCTGGCTTAAAATCAGGAAACAGCTACTTTCCCAAACTAGCCCCAGTACCCCTACCAGCGCAGGAAACCCAAGTGGAGAGGATTTACTCACTGCCAACAAGGGCAGGATAAGAGGGGCAGGAAACAGGTGGAATGAGACTCGAGAAGAAGGCACCATCTCAACGAGAGCAGGCTGTTTCCCGGGGGAGCCTAATGGCGGTGGGACCAAAACGGTCCATCCAAAAAAACAGTAAGCCGGGAAACAGCAGCCAGCCCAGGGAAATTCCAGGTAGTTGTACCCTTAAGAGAAAGGGAAAGAAAAAAAACCCCCGTCGTGGCCTAAATCAGTGTCCGCCCAGCCGCTCGAAGTCCCCAGTCAACCCAGCGACCCCAGGAGCAGCCAGACAGGTAAGGTTAGACCAGGCAAATGCCAAGAAACATTTTTGAAGCACGCAGCACCAAATGAGGCAGGGAGAACCTCGCAAGGAAACTTAAATTAGGGGCATCAATTCAGCCATTCGCTTTGAACAGATTGGGCAGTTTAGCAGACAGATCCTTGAAAGCCAAGTCCGAGGATTCATAGCTGTGGGAACTGCTGTCAACAGTAACTTTAAGGGTGGCAGGATAGAGCATGCGAAAGGGAATGCCCGCAGCAACTAATTTCTGAACAACAGAATGGAAAGCAGCTCTCTTCATTCTGGTTTCTTTTGGAAGATCTTGAGCGACGTGTAGTTTAGCTGATCCCCACATGATAGACTGCAGCTCCCGAGACTTGTTAAAGACATGCTGTCATTCTATATAGCTGAGAAACTTCATGATAATAGGTCGTGGGGGAGAGCCCGTTGGAGGCCTGGGCCTTAGTGACCTATGTGCCCGTTCCAAATGGTAGTGGGGGTTGAGGGGTGAAGGGCCTACTATTTTGGCCAGGAATTTTTGCAGAAAAGCAATAAGGTCAGGTCCCTCCTCGAGCTCAGGCAGGCCCAAGATTAATAGATTGTTTCTTCGGTTGCGGCCCTCCAGGTCCTCTGTTTTCAACTGTAGTTTCTTGACTTGCTGAGTTAAAGAAGACATCTCAGACTCGGCAGTGAGTTTCCATTGCTCGAGAGAATATATTCTGGCCTCCAAATCAGACACCCTCGTAGTAAGAGATGACAGATCCCCCCAAATAGACTTCAGGTCAGCGGTGATAGATTGTAGCACATCTTTTAATGGAGCAATCTCTTGCAAGAATCTCTCTTCAGAGAGAAGGATAGCTGGCTTGATTTTTGTCCCCCATTCTGTAGGAGGTGGTACCGGGTTGATTCCGTGGCTTTTTGGGCAGCTTTTCCGGCGTGGCAGGTGGTGTATGTCTGATTGCGGCCTGCTTTTTGTCCACCTCCATCCCCTTGCAAATCGTAGAGATGTACCACAAAAAACACCCGAAGGCCGACAGGCGGAGTATGGCAGTGCCGGTAAGGGTTAAAATTTGATGTTAGTTGGTCAGGAAATCGCCGATTCTATCGGATAAGTTGACAGGAAGGGAAAGCTCCAAACCCCTGCTGCCACTCAGCAAGCAGACATCACGTGACTCGTTTTCCTTTTTCTGTGGTTGTGTTGCTTTTGCCGGGAGTCAGCCACCAGCCAGCATGCCCCTTTGCAGTTCACAGTGTTTTTTCTATTTCTGAGCATCTGTTGGGAGTGAGTGGGTCCTAATGGAATGAAGAATGTTGCAGTGAGTGTAACAAGAAGCCACAACTTAGGAGAGCCACTGCTGTATGTAGGGTAATGTTTCTTGCCACCCCTCCCCCCCCGATAAGCAAATTATTTTTTTGAGTGTCCTGGGGTGTTTTCTTTTTCTCAATCTCCTCTGAATTTACAATGAGCAGTCAGTGGAGCATCAGAGCAAGCATATCCCTTAGCAGGTGCCATACAGAGCTGTTTACTGGTTTGTGGTTTTCAAACCATAACTTGTGCTCTGTGGTGCCATTGGAGATTTTTTGTCACTTGCTCTAACTTTTGTGGCCACACAATGTATTGATGCCCTACTGGTATGGTGGAGGCATGGGTCTCATGTTCATTAAAGAACTGTTTTGTTGGCAGCATGCAGGGATGATTTTTGAATCATATATGGCTCTCTGTGGAGACTGTGAATGGCTCTTTCATGAAATGGGCACAGAGGTCAGAGTTTTCCATTTAAATGTTTACTTTATTGTATTTGGGTGCTGTTGCAGAGCAGGGGTGGAGGGATGCCTGTAGGTCGGCCACTACTAGATGGAGTTCTGGGGGTTCCAACTTGGATAGGACAGACTTTGGCAGACTGATTTCTATTGATATCAATCCTGACTGGCTGAAGAGATTCTGGTTGACACAATCTGTCCTGATAAGGGCATTGCAAGAGGTACCTCTCAGCCAGTTAGGACACAGAAAACTCTACACCCATTTTATAAGATGTGTGAATGAATTTCTTAAATGTTTTGACACAGTTGCAACAATTTCCCTGCTAAATGACAACTTGCATCAAAAGAGTGGTGCATGCCTCACTTTTTGTTGCATGCGCTGTGTGTAATGTCACAGCTCATGCCACTTGCACAAATAAGTCAAACATATTGACCAAAGCATCAGGCATGCCGGAAAATCATGCAAGAAATCCCCAACAGACATTTGAAAATCCCCCTATAAGATCTGAATATTTTAGTTATTTTTCATTGAGCTTGCTTTCACATAGTTTGTTGGTTTATGACATACAGATTTGCATATCAATTTATTGAAGTGTCTTTGTTATATTGCACCTGAACATACCAAAACAGAAAACAAACAAGATTGTTGGTTTATCAAGCGCTTTTCCCCAACAAGTCAGTGGATATAGCTAGTCTATTCAATTTTGAAAAGGATCTACCCAAGATGCATATGCTCCTATTTTTTGAGCAGGCAGGTGTCCAAACCCAACATACTATCAATCACACGGCCTAACAGTGTCCAAAGAAAAGTTTGAATAAAAAAAATGGATGTGATTGTGTCCAAGATGGTGGCACTTACAAGTAACATCTGGTTTGGATGCAACTGTATCCAGTCTCTGCTGCAGATTTTGACTTTTTGCTGTAAATTTTAACTTTTTGTCACTAATGAATATGACTTCTGAAAACAGTAGCAGTGCTGCCTGGGTGCAAGTGGGTGGATGAAGACACAGGCACAGTGGGCATTTGCCTCTGCATCCAACCCATTTAAACACCCCCTCACAATATTTATTTTGTGTTCCGTGATTTACATGGCCTTCATTTAAAGACAAGGTCATTTCCAACAGATACTGCTATGTTCACCATTCATTCCATGAAGACAAACAAACTGTGTAGTTGCCCTATTGGTCCTAGTAAGAACAGCTCCAGAAGCAAATGGTTTGATACCTTTTATTGGACCAACATAAATGTTAAATGTTATAACATTTATGTTGGTCTAATAAAATGTATCAAACCATTTGCTTCTGCATCATTCCATGAAATAACTTTTGGTCTTAGTTTTCTCCAAGCAATGTTTCTATCCTGAGCACATATTACTGCAATGCTTTAATTTTTCCTATAATATAATAAATTGGAAGCAAAGGGGACATGACTCAAAGATATTTCAGTACAGTCTGCTGGAACAAATCCCTAAGTGAGGCTCTAAAAGGTACATGTGGCGCAACCCACCCACCCTGCACAGAGAGATATGCACAGAAAGATCCACAGAGATATAGGTAGCCAATGGAAAAAAAAGGCTGTTAAGGAGTATACTCAGGACATGCCCAATCTGTTAATGCTTTGCACTAAATTGTTAGATTTGAAGGAATGATTTAAATGACCAGTGCACAGAGCCATGGCTCTGATAGGTAATTGTTGTCACATGTTGTCCTTATTATAATGTAAGGAGCAGTCCATTGCACTTTGGATTGCATGGTAGCTAAGCACTCTGGCCTGACATAGCCCTGCACAGCCTTAAATGTTTTTATTGTTTGTACTGTAGTTTGTTCAAACAGTCATGATATCCCAGCTGAGCTACAGCATGCAGTGTTTAATGGGTAAGGGGTGTTCTGCAGCAGCCTCATTCAGTGGACTGACAAAGTGGTAGGTAATTTGACTTTCTCAGTGTCATATAGTGGACACTGAGCTATTGTGGGATTTCATCCATGAACATCCCTGATATTAATTGTCACCACTACCTTACTCCCGGTTCTAGTACATGAACATAAAAATGGTATACCCTAGTCTCAGTGGCTCTCCTCCTCTGTCACCCCTGGTCCCAGTACATGTCAATAAATACTCTATTCCCTGGAGCCAGTGCATCCCCACTCCTTCACCTCCAGTCCCAATATTTGTAAATAAATATAGTATTCCTTTGTGTCGTCTGTATCCCTCCCCCCAACAAGACCCCAGCACTTGTAAATACAGTATTCCCTGGTGAAAATGGCAACATTATATGCCATCTCCTGCTCTTATTTTAAATGGTCTTCTAATTCAGGCAAGGGTTTTATTCCCTTTATTATTTTTAGTCACTCCAAAATGATCTCACTTTAGGGCACATGTGCAGAGCAAGGAAACCCCTAGAGAGATCCCTATATGAGGTTGTCTACCTTTGGACACTCTGTGGCATCCATTATGTTGCTATCTACCCACTCTGCATCTGACCCCTGACTTGCATGCCAGGCCACGGGGGTTGGAGGGATGGGAGGGTTTTAGGGTACATGGGAGTCAATGTGTATGATCCTTAAGGATAGTTCCATTTTGCAGAGGGCTGGTAGAGTGCTGGTTGCTGTGCCTGCCTAGGGGCAGCTGTAGCAACTATGTACCACACTCTAGTGGGCCACACTACATGTTTCCAGACTTGACCATCCCTCTCTCCTCCAGCCCCCAAGACTAGTAGCCTATTAAGTGGGCTGGGGGCATCACCAGCACTGACACTATCCTAACCTTCAGTTAGAGGAGAAGGGGGAAGAAGCTTCTAGCTGGAGGCTGTGAGAGTAAGTAGACTTGAAAGATTTTCTTAGCTGGTATTCTGTGTGCTTGTAATTGTATTTGAGGGTTGGTCTTAACTACCATTTATTGTGCTTTTACATTTGGTTTGGACAGCCTTTTGTTGTGCTTTTACATTTAGTTTGGGCAGGAGGAAGGGATTCTAGCAGACACTTTGGTGTTTGCATGTGTAAAAAAGTTGCTATCTGGCCTGTAATGCAGGCATCATATTATAGGGGATTAGTGCTATTTGAATGCAAGGTGTGACTGCCTGCTTAGTCAGTCTTCGGTTAGGAGAAGGGGGAAGAAGCTTCTAGCTGGAGGCTGTGAGAGTAAGTAGACTTGAAAGATTTTTTTAGCTGGTAGTGCTTGGAGGTGCAGTGAGGTTCAGACATGGGTCTGATACACTCTCATGAGAGTCGGGTTTAGGCCTAATCCCACCCTCCCACCCCACCTCCCTCCCCAGAGCTCGGATCATTTATAGGGGAACACCTGCCCTGCATTTGGAGGAAAAGGCTTTGGGTGCAGCTCATGTAGTTCTAGCCACTGGGGGTTGGGTTTAAAGGCTGGGAGAGAGGAGCTTAGAGAGTTGTACACTTCCCCTATAAGTTTACTGTGTAGTACTGCATCTAGTAACAGGTGGAACCTGTTTACTGTGGGACTGTATCTAGGATCAGTGGGTGACCTGATTAGTGGGTAGGGGTGTATCTTGGACTAGTGGGGAAACTGGTGGTTCACCAAGGAAACCTGCTTGGAGGGGGATGGGACCACACATCATAAGGGCCAACATCTTTGGGAGGGTGGTAGGGTGTACAGGGTGTGGAGCAGCCATAATATTGGACTGGGCTTGGAAGTTCAGTGATTTCTCAGTGTGCTACCAGCTGGCACAGCTTAGGGAAGAGGTTGAGGGGATTAGGAGACAGCTGGAGGGAGAGGGGAGGTATGGTTGAGGAATAGGGCAGGGGCTCTCCCATGGGGTTGTACCAAGCACTAAGGGTGGGGGCATAGGGAAAGGAGTGCAGGAGAGTACTCTGGGATCACATAGGGACCCTGACAGAGGGGCCCAAAAGGAAGACACTACCAAGGAAGCAGGGAGGTATCTGGGGACCCTCACAGAGGGGGGCCAAAGGGATGACATTCTCAGGGAAGTAGGCAGATGGCTGGGGCTGGACAGAAGGAAGCAAGGGGGAGGTGGATTGGGCCTTAAGTTCAGTAAACACTTCAATTCCCTTCTTCTGCTTAAGGATGGGGGGTGATGTAGCCATGACAGGGGTGGTTAGAGATGGAAATGGATTTGGGGACAGGAGGCAGGGTCTGGATAGCAGGAAGAACGGGGGGAACTTGGAATGCAGGAAAAATTGGGGGAGTGGCAGATCAGAGCAGGAGGGGTGGTAGAGGGAGGAAAGCACAAGGAGAAGGATCAGTTGGGAGGAAAGAGCAAGAAGAGGGACCAGAAGTACAAGGAGGATACAGTAAAGGGGGTTGAGGGTTTAGGTCAGGGGAGCATGACAGGCAAGGAGGGGCTGAATGGAGATGGGAAGGAAGGGAGGACGAGCCAGGCAAGTTTAGCAGATGGGGGAGGACCAGTCGCGAGCAGTGATGGGGGGGTAGCGGGATACAGAAGGATACCCAGGAGAAGAAGAGGCATAGGATTGGAGGGGAGGGGTGGCCAGGGTAAATAAGGAGGGTGTGGCAGGTGGCACCCACATAGGGGGAGGAGCAAGAACCCAGCTGGGGGAGAGGCCAGTAGGAAGGATGAGGGACATGGAAGGGGAAATGGAGGAAAAGGGGCAGTCAGATTGCTCCTGTTGGCTGATTCCATGATCAGGGGTATCATATGGGATAGGGAGGGAGAAGCCTGCCCATTTAGAACAAAATGCTTCCAAGGACTAATGGTGCACATGGCCAAGAATGAGATATATCAGCTGGCACAGGATTGTGGAGGTTCCCTGGACATACTGGTCCACCTGGGTACCAATGACATTGAGAAAAATAGTGAGCTAGAGATGCAGGCAAGGTTCAGGGAGCTTGCCGGGGTCTGCCATGACATACAATGCACAATTTCCTTCTCAGAAATCCTGCCAGTGCCAAGGGCTAGTGGGGAACACAAGAGGAAGATTAGGGAGATAAACCAGTGGCTCAGGGAATGGTGTGGGGTGAGATGGTATGGGTTGATGGGGGATTGGGGGGAGACCTGGGAGGATAAGGGGCTATATCCTAGAGACAGGCTCCCTCTCAATTTGGAAGGTAGGGAAATCCTTAAGTTGAAAATAGAGGGGTTCGTTGGTGAAAGGTGGGGTTTAAACTTGTGAAGGGGGGAGTGATGGGAAAAAAGGCTGTTAAAGAGGGTCCGATAAAGAAGGAACTCTGTCTCCACCCCCCTGGGGAGCTGGAGGAATGTGGGAAAAGGCCAACTGGTAAGGTGCTGACCGGTTGAAGATGGAATCCCCATGGGAATGTGAGCAGGGGAAATGGAAGTATACAAAAAGGGTAGAAGGTAGTCCTGCTAAATGCCAGGAGCTTGAGAAATAAAATGCCTGAGCTCCAGGCAATGCTAACTGAGGGAGAGGTGGATGTGGCAGTGGTCACTGAGACCTGGGCCACCATAGGGCATGACTGGGACCTGAACCTGGAGGGTTACACCATGTTCAGGAAGGACAGGAAGGAAGGAAGTGGAGGAGGGGTAGCAATAATAGTCAAAAACTGCATTGGCATAGGAGGAGTGGAGGAGGCAGAGGGAACTGTGGAGGTGATTTGGGTCACTTTGATAACAAGGGGGGACAACAGAGTAAAAATAGCAGTGGTTTATAGACCCGAGCGCTAGCGGAGAAGCTGTAGGAGAGGCTGGTGGCAGATGTTGGGACACACTGCAGTCTGGGCAGGGGAAGGGTGGTGGTGTTGAGGGACTTAAACATGCCAGGAATGGACTGGGAGACTATGACATCCTTGGTGGGCAGGGAACATAGGTTTTTGGATGTCTTTCAGGACGCGTTTCTAACTCAGCAGGTGAGGGAACTGACCAGGGAGGCATGGATACTGGATGTGGTCCTGGCAGACAGTGACCAGATTGGGGGCCTGGAGGTAAGGAACCCATTGGTGGGGAGTGACCATGCCACAGTCTGGTTCTGCCTTGACCTAGGAGGGGTAGAAGGCTGCACAAAGTTGGAGGTAATTGACTGCAGGGGGGCACAATTCAAGGAAATGGGAAGGATCCTTAAGAGGCATTTGGATGGGATTGGGCCAGACATGGCCACTGACAGTAGGTGGGAAATCACCAGGAGAGGGGTGCAGGATGCTACCAGCACCTGTGCAAGAGTGAGACTAAAATGCGGTAGGACCCGTAAACCCTGCTGGTGGACCAGGGAGGTTCAGTAGGTGGTGAGGGGAAAGAAGGTGGCTAATAGCCATCTCAAGTGCTCAAGGAGTGAAAGGGATCGAGGGGAGTATGAGCTGATGGCCAGAAGAGCCACTAGGGTAGTGAGGGTGGCTAAGGCAAGGAACGAGCAGAACCAGGCCAGGGAAATTAGGAGAGGGAACAAGGGATTCCTTAGATACACTGGGGAAAAACAAAGGGTGAAGGGGCAGATTAGCAGGATTAAAACAGGGAAAGGATGGGCACAAGACCAGGGGGAGCAGGCTGAGTACTTTGCCTCAGTTTTCACCAAGGAAAATGGAGGCTGCATCATACATGGGAGGTGCGGAGAAACTGAGGAGGCGGGGACCCTTACCAATCGGCGGAACTGGGGAAAGGGGGGCCATCAGTGGCAGAAGGGGGGAATGCAAAGCAGGGGGACAAGGTAGCAGAGGTGGAAATCATGGCAGAGAGACTGAGGGAAGCCCTCAGGTCCCTTAAGACAGAGAAAGCACTGGAGCCAGATAAATTACATCCCAGAGTGCTAAAGGAACTGGCGGAAGTCCTGGCAAAACCCCTGGTGGAGCTTTTCAGCATCTCTCTGAGGATAGAGTGGGTGCCCCAGGACTGGAATGAGGTGCATATAGTGCCTATCCACAAGGAAGGATAAAGGGAGGTGGCAAGGAACTACAGACCTGTCAGCCTGATATCGGTGGTGGGCAAGGTGATGGAGGGCATTGTCAAGGAGAGGCTAGGGGGGACCTGGAAAAGTCGGGGTACCTGTACAATAGACAGCATGGATTTGTCCCAGGGAAATCATGTGAGACAAACCTTGTGGAGTTCTATGACTGAGTGACAAGTGCCTTGGGCCTGGGTAGACTGGTGGGTGTCCTCTTTCTTGACTTTAGCAAGGCGTTTGACTCTGTTCATCACGGGGGCCTGCTGGATAAGCTGGGAGAAATGGGGGCAGGGAAAAAGATGATCAGATGGATAGGAAATTGGCTCCAGGACCGGACCCAGAGGGTCATGGTTGGCAGGATAGTCTCATCCCCAAAGAGGGTCATTAGTGGGGTCCCACAGGGATCGGTCCTTGGGCCCCTCCTGGTCAATGCCTACATCTCTCACATAAGGAAGGGTATCAGGAGTGAGATGAGTCTCTTTGTGGATGACTCAAAACTGGGGGCAGTGGTGGATGGGGAGGAGGGGAGGGTGGCCCTACAGGGGGACCTGGAGGCTCTGGAAAGCGGGTCTAGAAAGTGGAAGCTGAGGTTCAATGCAGGGAAATGCAAAGTACTGTACCTGGGAGCCAGAAACCTGGGCCAAGTGTACACCCTGGGGGGGGATGCTACAAGCCTCAATGGCTGAGAGGGACCTGGGGATGGTGGTGGATGTCAAGATGAACAACTCTGAGACTTGTAGTAGGGCAGCGGCCAAGGCCAACAGGATGCTGGGATGCATCACTAGGGTGATCAACTCCAGAAGGAGGGAAGTGATAATCCCTCTGTATAACTACTTGATGAGGCCAACCTTGAGTACTGCATGCAGTTTTGGAGGCCACACTTAAAGAGGGACAGTGAATTCCTGGAGATGGTCCAGAGGAGGGCAACCAAAATGATCTGGGGCTTGGGGGACAGGACCTATGTGGAGAGGCTCGAAGAGCTAAATATGTACACATTGAAAGAGAGAAGGGACCAGGGGGACATGATAGATGTCTTCAGGTACATGAAGGTGGTAAATAGGGGAGGAGCAGTCAGTGTGCTCCGAAGGAAGGAGATGGGCAACTAGAGGGCATGGGTGGAAGCTGGAGGGAGGGGAGATTCAGGGGAGAAAGAAGGAGGTGCTACTTCACTTAGAGGGTGGTGGAGTCATGAAATGCCCTGCCCAGGGGGCTGGTGAAGGCAGAGATGGTGGAGGGGTTCAAGGGGAGGTGGGACAGGTACAGGGGAAGGGTTCTGGAAGCAAAGTCCTGTGCAGCGAGAATATCTGGGACTGGGGAGGGAGAAGCCAGAAAGAGCAAGGGGGGCAACAAGGTCAGCTCCAGAGTGGGGGCTGACCAAATGAGCAGACAAGAAAGACCGTTAGGCCTATTCTGCTGGCCTTTTAGTATGTTAGTGTAGGTTTAAGCATTTCATTGGAGATTTGGCAATACCAGAGGACTGCAATATCTTGACATGCCCTGCCCTCCTGCACAAGCAGTGATCAACTAACAGAGCATCATGGGTATCTAATTGGATGTCTGTGGCTCAGACCTACTCGTGTCACTTTTATCACCCTCTGTCTTCCTGCATGACACCACTCAAGCATTGGGGGTGCAGTGCAATGGCCTGGATATGCTCAGTTCAAGTGTATCCTAGCCTCCAATGTGGCTGAGCCTATTAGCTTCTTGCTTACACCATAGGGATCATCACACCCTTTACTTATATACTAGTCCTAATTTCTATACCATTTTCCTAGTAACTTGATCTTTTCTGTTCTACAAAAAAAAAATCATCTTTATTTTTTTATTTATTTATGTTTTTTATTTCGTTATTTAACCAGGTATAGCACACTAAGCTGAAAGCTTTTTTACAGGAGCAACCTGGGAGCACAAGGAGGTTAAGTGACTTGCTCAGGGTCACACAGTATGCAAGTGGAAGCTGTGGGATTCAAACCCAGGTCTGGTCTGCTGGATGTCACCAGATAATTTATGATTTGTGTCTGACATTTTATTTGTTTAGTTTATTTTTAAACCCACCAATACTCTCTTTTGAAATTACTGCACTCTCAGTCTGTGTATAATCTACAAATTTAGAATCCCAGCAATTAACCCTATCTTCTTTCATGCCAGATATGAATACATTAAAAAAGGGGTCCAAAAGACAGTCACCGTGGCACCTCACATTTTACATGTCACCATTCATAAAGGCTACAATTAATTAATATTCAATGTCTACTATTCAAGCTGCTTTTTGCCTTTTGTGAACATTTTGTAATTTACCTCATTTCATTTCAGAAACTATTCTCTTATTCAGCTTTTGACCATTAAAGGCATACTGAATGATGACTGTTCATTCTCAGATGCATCCTGAGGCGTAGGATACTCACTTCTGTTTTATTGACAGGTGGCATGATGGCCAGGAAACTGAGGCAAATCCATTACTACTCATGATAAATGCCATGGGATCTTTGATTTTCCAGCCTAAAAAGCAAGGTTGCAAAGCACTAAAGGATCAATTATCAGGGCCCTCGATGAAGTTCCAGAAAAAACAAACATGCTTGATGACAGAAGCCACCTATCTTAAATAAAATGTGCAGATGATTTTAAAAATATACTTGGTCCTCAAGTGCTTTGTTACTTTTGTGTTTAGTCTGTGCTATTTCCTGTTAGCAAAGCATATACTACAGACTATGTTGTTGTAAGAGGGATCTTTCATTTTCTACCCTAACAGTCACCGCAGCGGTGCGTAAAGAACCTCAATTTAATATGTCAAATGAAGGATGGTATTTCAACAGTACAACACTACCTCCCCAGCAGCACCATAGCAGTAGTATTGGGAATTAAGCCTAGTTCTTGGTGTGAAACTAGAACCCATGACCTTCTGATCTCGGGAAATGCAGTGTGGACAAATGGTTAGACCACTATCTTGGAAACCAAGAGATTACAGATATAAACCCTGACAGAGCCAAGTACTCACCGCGTGATCTTTGACAAATCACTTAAATTCCCAGTGCTCCAGTCTACCCAGTTGTGAAAAAGGGTAGAAGGTCACAGCTGGAAAAAAGACGTTGCATCTCAGTTTATTTTTTTTTTGTAATTGATAGTTTATTGAGTTTTTCACTCTATAACAGGTACAGCAACAATTTTCACGCAAGCTCAGAGTCTAACTATAACATCAATTTACCTTTGAAGTGCTTAAACATTCCCTAAGAATACAGTACATCAATATACATCATGGCTCAAGTGATGCCCAAAAAGAAAATCTCAAAATGCACAGTGTTGCATGCCACTCCCAGTATAATCATGCTTCTAGTAACAGTACAACTATAATTATTAATTAACAATTATTGCTGTCCTCCAAGCTACATCAGTGCACTATCAATCACAAAAACAATGTAGCATCAACAATAGAAACATTGAACATAAAAAGCATTAATTTTATAACAACTATTAACAGACAAAGCTAACTATTACAAAGTGTAACAACTATCAAATGTTGCTGCTCACAATTACAAAAAAGAGAAGAGTAAGGGGAGTGGGATTTATTATGAACAACATGCCTTTCTCACAGTTCTGATAGTTACAAATCAACTCAAGAAATGTCAGGGGAGGAAACAAGGATTGAATACGGAAGGTTGAATTCTCCGGTGCACCAAAAAAAGTTCCCATACTGTATCTGCCCAAACCAGTAATACTTTCTGGCCCCCAGATATGGTACATCAGCCTTTCATTTCCAGCCAACCAAAGCATACCATCTATCCACTCTTCAGCAGTGGGAATCTCTTCAGTACACCATCTCCAAAGTAATAATCTTTTTTGGTTTGGCAATATCGGCCATAAACTAATCACAGTGTGGCCTATAAGAAGTAAGGAGGCATACAATGTTTCCAAGGATAAATAAGGATGAAACACATGGTATCACAATACCCCGAATTTGTGCTATAACTGAAATTATCTTCTCCCACCAACTAGACAACTTAGGGCAGTCCCACTCATGATGGAGAAGAGTGCACTCATCATTATGTCATCTCCAGCAATCTGAATTGTTGCATCTCAGTTTGACTACCAAGGAACAATTCATTGTAAAATAAAAAAAAAACAATTAAATAAATACATTTTCAGCCCAGAAACAAGCAGGCAGCGTACTGAGCCACTGATACTAACAGTGAGCCACAGATACTGACAAGAGCTCTGCTTACTATATATCCAAATAAAAATATATGCTAGTGTTCCTTCTTCATTGAATGAATCTATATTAAGTAATCATATGACCTTGACAAAAAGAAAGGCTGGGAGTCCCTTCTAGTCATTTGTCACCTGTTTGTGAATCTGTGGAAGCATGGGCCTCTAGGCTTAAAAAGTTAACTGTGAAACATGTTAGACAAACTTGCTGCAAACCAAGACATTTTATGAAACTTGCTTTATTTGAAATAGTCACATTCTTCCTTGTTTAGGTTCCACTGTTAAGACTGTCTTTTATCTACCCAATATTCATTTTTTATTTATTTATGATTTTATTATTTTTAAACTACTTATGATTGTTTAGTTATTTATGAGTTTTTATAATAAAAATATAGGAGCACTTGCACATCAGAAAGGACATAGACAGGGTAAAGGTGGTCCAAAAAACAGCAACTAAAATGGTACAGAGCTTTCTGAGGAGGCCTGTGAGGAAAAACTGAGGAATCTCATCATGTACAACCTGGAAGACAGTAGAGAGAGACGGGACTTGTCGAGACTTACAAATACCTGACAAGAGTGAAAAGGGTGCATTTGGGGAGTTTCTTTCAGTGATGATAAGCACCAAGACATGGGGCATGCAATGAAGCTGAAGAGTGGGAATTTAAGAGAGATATGAGAAAATATTTTTTCACTGAAAAGGTGGTAGATGCCTGGAACAGACTGTCAGTGGATGTGGTGGAAGCTAGAATGTGGACCGGGTTCAGTCATGCATGGAATAAACATAGGGAGATCATAGAAAAGAGGCAGGGAGTAGGGTGGGTAATCAGAGACCAGATAGGGTCTGTGGAGGTAGAATAGGCAAGGAATACTTGTGCACACTGCATGGGCCAGGCTTTCCTTGTCTGCCAGCAAATGCTATGATTGCATGTTTCTATAATATGTTTTCATCCTTTTTATAATGCTTGACTTTCTATGGTAGGTGTACAGTTCTATGCCATCAAATGCAGCACGATAAGCATAGCCAATTGGCGACAAATGTTCCAAAGTTTCATCAGCTTTCATTGCATTTGGTTTGATAACCACTTATGGGATAAGCTTCATGAATAAGTTTAAAAATGGTGTGGATGATGGACATGTTTAAAGTGAGCATAAACCTTTTGAATTATACTTTAATCTAATTATAAACTTCTGCATGTGAAGTCTGTTTAATATGACCAGTGTACTGTTTTAAGTGTTTGTTTGAAATCATAATATTTTATCCACAGTTAGATCCCTTTCTTAAAATGGTGATTGTCATCTTTAATTGCTTATCAGTTCTCGAACCCTCTAATGTTAGTAGAGCAGTAGCTTTACACAAAAAAACTTCACTGCAGCATTCTAGCTTACAGAACTATGTAACAAGAACCCAGAAGTCATAAGGAATTTAAAAAAAAAATAATATTTAGTACAGTAGGTAAAATACAGCATTAAATAGCAGCTGACATAAGGGGAAGACAACTCATGTTCAGTAACTGGCTGCCCCAAGACCTAAATGATCTATATTTAGAATTTTTTACATTAGGGAATAAAAAGTTACAACACTTACAAAAACCATAATCAGGGCATTGGCAGCATTTGAATACTACTGAAAATTCTAAAAGGCTCTTGTACATGTTAAAGGGGGTAGTACATGTAATACTACCCCTCTTTATAAGAATGGGTGCATTCAGAGGTGTACAAAGTATTCAAATGCCACTGCTTCCCTGATAGCATTATAATGCTATCTATAGCACTGAAGTCCCTTTCCCATTTTACATAGTCAAGAAGCTGCTTTCTCGGCAGAGTTGCGACAGGCACACAGTGACTTCCACTTTACAGGGAATGAAGATTATAGTTTTTGTAAGTGTGGTAAATTCTTATTCCATAAAGTAAAAATAATTCTAAATATGGGTCATTAGGTTCTGGGCCAGACAGCTACTGCATATGAGTTGCCTGTAGCAAATAAAAGAAGGTGTCAGCTGCTCTTAAACAGGGGGTGCTAAATTAGAAAAAAAAGAATATTTCAAAACAAATGCACAGGGCAGTAAACTGGGGATTATACAGACTTCACACATACCACAATTTCGAATGATACAAAACAATGTAAAAAAAAACAGGTTTTCTGGCCAGTCCATCCTTACAATGGCAGCAGTGCCACTTGCAATGCAGGTGATCTTGGTTGGAGAATGAGCCTGGGGCATCAGGGTACATAGGTGGAGGATAAAGTGTCCCAGAGGACACTCTGTTCCTCTGGGTTGGGAAGGATGAAAACTCCACTGCCATGCTCTCTCCTCTGTGTTCTCAAATTGCAATGCAGTTGGAGCCAAGTGCAGGTGGGAGGACAATGTTTAGTGCCATACAGTGGCAAACCTCTGCATGTACATGCACTCTGAGTAAAGTGACCAAGACCATTATTGGTTGAAGTGCTGTGTCACGGGGTCCTATTGGTGTAAGTGTAATAAAGTACCTGATATGTACTATATAGCAGTTTACATTTTCTTTCAACTCTAGAGTGCTGTTCTTGTTCATTCACACTAAGCAACTTTGCAGCCTGCATACTGGGTGTACAGTAAATCATAATGGAAAGCCCTGGAACATGGTAGGATTAAAATAATGCTGTGTGCTCCACCATCCCATATCCTTCCTCCTTCCTGCACATAATGGGCCTATGGAGGAACAGCTTCCATCTGTAGCGGAACCCACCAGAGTTGTTGTAGCTCTGTAGATCACCTGGAAGAAAAGGGAAGAGAATCAGAAGGGTTAGGACAGGTCTAGGAGGTGTCAGCGGGGTTGGAAGGGACAAAAACAATACATTAAAAAAGGTTTATGTGCCATTTAATTCATACTAATGGTGCCAAAGAATTGCAGTTGTGGGAATGTGATTCTGAACTGATCATAACTTGCTTGCACATTGGCAATTTTACAGGATTTGTAGCCCACATGTTCCACCCTGTAGATGCCACTGCCACTTCAACTGAGAGCAAATGCTATCCTAATCTCACCCCTTAGGGATTGAGTACACCACCTTCATGGAACCCTTTGCCTCCACACATCAATGGTTTGTGAGGTTAATGAGTTTGGGGTGTCTCAGGTGATAGTAACCTGACCAGGCAGCAGTTTTCATATGAGACAAGAACCCCAGTGTGAAAGCACTGACGCAAAGGTTACCATGGAAAAGCATTAACAATAAAGTAAACAAAGAAACATAGAAACATAGAAGTTGATGGCAGATAAGGGCTGCAAGGCCCATCCAGTCTGCCCATTTCTTTTTCTACCTTATAAATGTGCAATCGGCCTTTGCTCTGTCAATGGCCTATCTATACTCATCTGTATTGATCCCTTTTGCCTATCACATGCCTGTTTGAAGCCCAGTACTATAACATATTCATATCCACCACTTCCTGAAGTAGGCCATTCCATGCATCCACTACCCTTTCTGTGAAAAAGAACTTACTCACATTACCCCTTAATTGGACTGCCTCTAATCTCATGCTGTGTCCTCTTGCCCTGCTGTTTTTCTTATATTGAAACATGTTAGACTCTCACCTTGTTAATACCCTTAAGGTGTTTGAATGTTTCGATCATATCACCTCTCTCCCTCCTTTGCTCTAGGATATACATATTGAGCTCCATTAATCTGTCCTCATATGTTTTCTGATGCAGTCCCTGCACCATTTTGCTTGCCCTTCTCTGAACTGCCTCAATTTGGTTAATGTCCTTGTGAAGGTGTGGCCTCCAATACTGCACAAAGTACTCCAGTAAAATTTCAAAGAAATGCATTACACATACTCTGCAACACATTGAAGCATGGGGAGCATATGTAAATAATTGTGATTCAGTTACAGTGATTCAATTACAGTAAAGATGGACTGTAATTATCATATGTGTACATTTGAGTTCTAATAAAACATTAAGCTTCACTTAGGACCCAATGTAAGCTGTTTATCACCGCATTAAAACATTTAATGGTCCTCTTAACATCACTGCTTTTTGGAACCTAATAGCTATTAAACAGTGCCATGCTAAGATGTTTTTTGTTTCTTTATTTCTGTTCTGTGAGTCTATGCACATCATAATTAATGTTACAGGAGTAAGTTCTTGGTTCCTTTACTTTAATATCTCAGTGTTGATCTGTGCTGTGGAGTTCTTTGTGAGTTATAGTCTATGGGTAATAACAATCATGTCAGCAAAGTGTATTTTTAAATTTTTATTTCAGGTTAATGAGAAAGATCAGTGTGTGACATTTTCTTCACTATGCAGAAAATGCATGTACATCTTTAACATGCAGTATCTGTAGAGATAGTGCAAAAGAGACCTGAAAAGAATCACGTTTTTTTTCAGGGCAGACTGTTTTTCCTGTTCAGGTGGAACAGAACAATTAGGTACAATATCATTGTTTAATGTATGTGGTTATTTAACACACTGCAAATTACAGCCATTGGCTTGAAGTAAACATTGCAGAAGTATTTTATCACTAGGTGTAATAATAAAGTGATATTTCCATACCAAGGAAAGTTTTAAACCTAAAATTGTGTTTACCCATTATTGTTCAAAAAGTTTTCACTTCTACAGTGTCTGAAGTTTTTTGTATTTTGGGGGAATTTATAACTGTCTTTTGAGAGTATGGCAATCATATTGCAGGCAGGAATATTTTGCACTCTTCCAAAAATATTTGTCTTTGGGGTCCTTAATTTATAAACCTAGAAAAGCCTAGCATGTGAGCTCAAATACCACAGAGAGGTTAAATTTATCCATTTCAGGCTACAGTGTTTCAGTATTTGCTCAAGATGAGTTAAATAGCAAAGAGAATGAAACTGATATTCCCATTGCTAAAAATGGCTGGATTTTCTATGGTGCCATTTGCATTAAGGTCAACAAGTTATTGGTCCCTAGGTAGGATTCAAGTCTGTCTAGCTCAGCATGAAATGAGCATTTTGTCATTCTCTGCAATTGCAGAAACCCTAGGGCTGGATGAAAGACTAAGGCATTGCTGTGTTATCAAAACTTTTATTGATACAAAATATCCTGTCTTGCAAAACTGCAAACCTCTAATGGTAACTAGCTGATGTTTGACTTTTTTGTGCTTTAAATTGGCTTGCCAGTGAGTAGTTAAGCAGAAATTGTGTATTATTTTTCAAAATTATGCATATGACCTTGACATATGTACTGTATAGCAATGCCAGAAAAGTACTGTGTTTCCGAGAAATGTACAAATGTATAATTCCTGAAATACAAATATGTATGTCACACAATAACCTGGTCATATTAATGGCCCTAAGTTGCACCCTCAGAACTGAATAAATGTCTTTTATTTTGAGAAGTCCATACCTGTATGGGGTGCTCCAGGTGAAGCCTGACCATTAGCATATACATTTGGGCTATGTTCCACTGCCCCACTGTTGTTCCTTTTTGATGAACTCTAGCTTTCTGCTGGCCTTCTTAACAGCAGCCATACTTGTCATGTTTCCTACCCTTGTCAATTATGCAGCAAATGATACCTCCAACTACCTCAGTTTTTCCCTACTTTAGTCTAGCCACTTGCAGTAGACAACATTTAACCTGAGATTTCAGGAGTCTGATCATTGAATCAGCTTGTTCAGTGGAGTCCATCAACTTGACCAGTTTAGTTATTATCCACAAACTTAAAACAGTAATGCATGTTAACAGTGAAAATTTGACTTATGCTTTTTTAACCTAGTTTAGATTTCCTCTATATTCTTCCTTGTGTGATACTCATCTTTACCCCATTTAGTCTGTTGTATCATTTATTTTTTTAAAATTTGAAATAATAAAAGGGGTGCTTATTATTTACAACTAAGTTCAAGATTTTATCAGTATTCACTGTTGGCTTTGAACACGAAGGGCTACATTTTCAATTGTGATGAGGTATGATGCTTTGGGGAGGCAGTATAGTGCAGTGGTTTAAGGCTCTGAGCTGCAAATCTGAAGACCTGGGTTTGAAACCCACAGCCCCCACTTACTTATTGTTTGACCCTAAGCAAGCCACTTAACTTCGCTGTGCTCTCAGGTTGCACCTGTAAACAAGCTTTCAGCTTAGTGTGCTGCTTGTGGTTAAATAACTGGAAAAAAGAACGATCATGTTTTGATTTTTGGCTGTGCGAGTGGCATCAATTATGCAGAAAAAACAATGAATGCCATTTTCAAACATATTGCTATATTTATGGCAATTCCTATCATTATAAAGTAAAATAGTTATGTAAGTGTATAATATTGAAGTGTGCATCATTATTCAGCTCCTGTTTTGCCACAAGCAATGGCAGAAGTTCACAAAAGTAAGACCACCTTTCAAATGTTATAACATATAGAGTAGCTGCAAGTGTTAGGGAAGCCACATGATTGTGCTGCGAGTTCCAGATGCAAGACTAAACCAGCAATCCCAATTGCTTAACATCAATTTTCATGTGAAAAAAAGAACTATCCTGAATTAGACATGGCTTCCTGGCTCACTTATTTAGTTTACAAGTTTTGTTTGGGAAAGCTACATGAGCTGGAGCTGATTTCCAGGTGCATCAGTAGAGCACAGGGAGATTAAGTGACTTGTGTAGGGTAATACATCATTTGATGAGGTTGTGGAACTCACACCCTAATTTGCAGGAGGTGCTGAGCTTGTTCACAGCTATTTGCTCAAACATCTAGGCTATTCTGCCTTATGGAACAATAGTTGTACAAAAACAGCTGAAAGTACTTTTAAAAACCTGGTCCAAGCCATATTAAAAGGCACTTCTTTTACTATTTTAAATGGAAAAATAAAGTACTAAAGCAGACTTGAAATGGGCAAAGAAGGGTATCATATAAGATAGAAGATAAGGGGTAATTTAAAATAGAAGAATGAGAGCTTTAGGTCATGTATTTAGCATAACATGCACTGCTACTTTCAGCCAGCTAGTAGAAACCCCATCTTCTAGATCATTAATGAGACAGTTGCATTTTAGTGGAAGATTACTGAGGGATGCTGCAGAGTAACCCTTTATGCAAGTAATAATATCCAACAGAGTGGGCAGTATTGGGCAATGCCAGACTGCCCAGGGGCTTAATGAGGCCCGATGCCAGAGGTGGAGGTCCTTATAGCCCCAGGAAGGTCCAGTATTGCCCATACCACCCACCCTGGAGGGTACTATTATGCCTAGAATATGGTCCAGAGGTAAAATTTATAGAAAATTTTACAAAAAAAATAAATAAATAAAAAAGAATAAAAAACAAATGTAAAGCAATGAAGTTACTTTTGATTTAAGGTTGTTCCTGTAGTAGTGTCAGCAGAATGCGCTGCTGTTTAAATTTAGTAATTTTTTTCCCCACTTTTCTTCTTTGTTAGCTTGTTAATGGAAATGACCTCTCTCTGCCATCTGCTTACACATACACACACGGATACATCAAAAACGAGTGACAAAGTGGGCACTGTATTTTAGGGCTAGTGGTGCCGGTCACTGCTCCAGAGTTACTGTCCAGCTGCATGGATTGCGAGTGCAATTCTGAAAGGAACGGAGGCGGAGCCATTGGCAATTTTTACTTTTAGCATGAGTATCCATCTACTGCTACAGTTTGAAAAAAAATGTCAAGTTTTTAAAATTCAGTTTCATTCTTTACACTGCAGCCTTCTAGTAAGGCTATGTGGCTTGCAAGAGTGATTCAAAAAGGAACAACCAATAAGGAGCTGCTGCGCATTAAATTTTAGTGTGAGTGTCCATCGGCACTGATTTTCAATTATATCTCTCACTAAGCGAGAGGAAAAAATGGTGGCATTTAAAACATTTTTGGCCAGCTCTCCAGCCAGTGAGGACAGAGGCTGGGCACTAGGATACCACATGAGGCTGGCATGGCTGGTACTTTTACTTACAGAGCTCTCACTGTAAGTTAATGTACCCCCTGCCAGCCAATAAGATGATTTAAAATGTTAAGCCCATTTTCTAAAGTTGGAATAATGCCTGCCCACCACCACCCTTTTTTTCTGTCAACAAGCCCGTTAGCATTCCATCTTAAATAAGATTCATATATGCCACACTTTTCTCAAAAGTCTGTCATGTGTCACAGTGTCAAAGGCCTTGCTAAAGTCCGGAGTTAATCAATTCCTGTTAGGTATTCCCCATTTGAATAACAGCCCTCTGCTTTTGACATCTCATTCATTTTCACAGCAACAAACTGTGATGTCACAAGTACAGGACCACGATTTCAAGTATGGAATTTGCAGCAAGAGTGGATAAGCTAATTATATAGAACAAAGATCATATTTTAATTCAGTGTGCACAGTAATAAAGAATGGGGATAAGAAAACTAGATACTATTCTATTAAAACTATGTTACATTAACATCAGGGTTTATGGACAAAATAAAAACAAATGGAAATTCAAAGTTAGGGTTTATAGTCCTGCAATCCCTGTTCACACCATTGCTTACATATTTAGCTCGATGCAATATACTGTATAAACAGTAGGGACACTTTATTGACTTTTAGTGTTTTTCTGTGCAATACCATCTATGTATAGTACCTATGTTGATTATGTTACATTTATAACAATATTATTACAGTGTTATATATTATTATACAATACATATAGAATCCTATGTGGAATGTTGTGTTTAACAAGAATTTTACAGACATCAGAGGTCTTGGATGCTACATATATCCCAAGAGCGAAGCTCAAGAGGTTTATTTAGGAATCCAACATTGACGGTGTGTGTAAAATTTGAGTTTTACATACCAACCCATGTTTTATTTTATATAACTGCTGAGGAGGGTTTTTTCACCACAGCAATGATATACTGTAAATAGAAACTCATCACTGTGCAGCCCGCTATGTTCAGGTACAAGCGGCTGTTAAATGTTTACTGTTTTTAAAGTGGTTCCTCCCAAATGTGTACTGAAAAGAGCTACTGTATCTTAATTTTTTTAACATTTGATTTATGATGGAGCTCAAATGTGAGAGGTAGTGAAGTGTCCAGCGCAATGAAGAGAAGTCTGGAGCTGGTGCATGTATGGAGTGCGGGAAACCTGGTGCGTGTTCGCTGTTATAACAAGTTGGTTATCATGGTGAATTATTACCAGGTTTCCCTATGGGAAAAAATGCTCCACAGTAATTAAAAATGTGTTGCTTTATATTCATTAGAAATTGTGTACATTTGGATCACATGCCTTTAACCCTAATATTGTTTTTTTTTTTTTTTATTTTGTGAGCATCAGCTGGACTTTTTTGTTTTTACTTAAGTTAATGTTTTTTTTTATAGCAAACGTGATAAAAGTTTCCCTGCTTTCTTCAAATTGACCCCTCTTCCCACACCAGTGATCTTCATTACAGCAGATGCACCTATCTCTAGATAAGAGTCAGCAAGCAGTTTGCTTCTTAGCTGATGCCAAAGCACCCCTTGTTGGCCATCAAGGATGCATGAATAATCCTTCCTCCTGAGCAATGAATGATTTACCTGACTCTAAGTACCCCTCAAGAAACGAACTTCGGGTATACACAGTGGGGTCCACCAAGATGCAAACCAACATTGCAGAATTTTGCAGCAGAAACTGCAGAAAACAAGACAAATTTTGTGGCAATTAATCCCATTTGTCATGCAGAAATCAATGAAACAGTCCCATTTATCATTCAGAAATCTATGAAATTGTGTTGCATCCTGGTAAGTACCACTTTAGTTAAAAAATTTATTTTAGAAAAATTTCATTGTACATGTGAGTAGTTTCATATTTACATATACCATTACTGGGGTGCTGTCATTAGGGTGCATTGAAGAGGGCACTCACAATGTGGCTGATTGAGGGTTTGAGGCATACAACACTATGACCACCACCTCCCCAATACAGGGCAGGGGGAGGCAATTATAAAATACTAGGGGGGTGCAAGGGGCACAGCTCCCCATGATGGGGGAGTGGGTGGTGAAGCCCCAAACAGATAATCATGCACACACTGTGTGCAGTCGGGTGATGGGCAACTAGTTCCTTGTCACTCACCTGCCTGGCAATCTTTTGCCTGTGCCCTCATTGATGGCAAAGTTTTTTCGCACACCTCCATGGATGAATCTCACATTTATTTAACTGTATTAACATGTTGAACTATTTGTATATAAATTATGTATTACTGTATTGTCTTGCAATATGTTATGTTTTGCATTGACTGCCCCTCCCGTCATGGATCAAATTGTATGTATGGTCTATACCACTTTCCTGGTAAAACAAACAAACAATATGTTAGGTCTTCTAGGAGAAGTGTTGGTAGGAAGCAGTGCTGCAACAAAAAGACCCTTCCCTATAGGCATTTTATATAAGCAGCCTGCACCCCACCTCAATCCCAGTCAGTAACCCAGCATGCCTATTCCTGGTCATCACCCTACTCCCATGGTTACTAATTGCTCTGTCACCACAAGCCCTGCCAGTAGCTTATCTCCTGAATATCTGTCAGAAACAAGGTTCTGCTAAGCTTTGTCAATAGCCTTCTACAGGCCTAATCAGTAGCCTATCCCATGAGATGGCAGTTCATTCCACTCAGCATGTGTGGGCAGTATTTTGACTCACACACCTAAGCCCAGTCAGTAGCCCACCCACCCCTAAAAAGCTGATATCGAGCCAATCTTTCCTGGGGTAAACACTATAATTAAATAATAGATAATTCACTACAGGGCATGTGGTTGTGCTCTGATATATGCATGCATTGGTATGTGTTGTGACACATGAGACCGCAGGCTGAGTGCGTTCAACCACCCAAGGTGTTTCAACCACCCATGACTGCACCTCCTATAGTGGATTATCTGTCCTATAAACTATCCAGAAGGTTTTGAGGGATGAAAAGTGCAGGCATATGGTCATTGTGAAGTAATGCATGGTCATGTAGTGTGTTTAATCCAGTCAAGAGATTGGATTTTCACATAATTATCTTACCCATTTTATAAATACATACTGTATATTACATTATGGCATGTGTCAATCATCAGAGAGAAAAGTCTGTTGAGGAAATCTCTGGAGATCCATGGCCTTGGCTGACATCTCTCCTGGCATAGGAACTTATTACAGTGACAGCTCAGAATGCTAATTTGGAGTTCAAAATTCAGGGGAGTTTTTTTTTTTTTTCCTTTTTGAGGGAGAACTTCCTCTCTGTCCTCTAATGGCATAATGCTGTGGTGTGTAAAAGTCAATCTCTGCAGCTAAATGAAGTTCCCTTCCCCAAAAAGGAGGCACATCTGTCAAAGCGTGGAATGAAGTAAGTATTGTGACGTGGACAGCCAGTTCTGAGTGCTGTATCATTTTTTTTATATAAAATATATTACTGACTGTATCTGCTGAACATCTGATGCTCTAGGAGTGACCTCGCTCACCCCCCCCAGGTTTCAGCTGAAAGATGAAAGCCATGAGAAAATGCTGAAAACAGCATGTTAGATCACACACACACACACACCAAGTTTTAGAGACAAGGTATTACATGGCAGGCCAGAAGCTTATTACATACTTTTCTAAGTTAATTATAGATTTGGCTGCTGAAGGGGAGATCAGTATCCCTTTTATGATGTTCCAAAGGGGAAACCAGGATTAGCAAACTGGTGCAAGGTTGTAAATGCTCCTGTGAAGCCTGTGTGAGGGAGGATGCAGCATGGATCAAAGAGATGTCATTTGACACATTTGAGTTATGCTGTGGTTACAAAATTAATACTTTGAAAAGACATCCTGTTTTTTAATTAGCTATATTTTTGTATATGATCTGACAGAGGAGGAGCTAGATGACCTCACACAAAAGGAGTTGGCAAATACAGTTTACTTTAAAGAATCATTCTGTTTTACTTAGACACTTTTACCTAGACTCTGACAAGAAAAGATCTGTGAGCACTTTTAAGCAGATATTTAGAAAGAGAGTCAAATCTAAGTACTGTAAGTAGGAATTGCACGGTTTAAACCTTGTTCTTTTAAAATATTTGTATCTCTTGTGATATAAGAGTTCTGTATTTTGTGTTTTACATATTTTTATCTTTTTTAGTAAAATTCTTTTTAGAACATACTTGGTCTGTCTTTGACTTCTTTTTTATTTGTGAGAAAAGTACATATGGTTATAGTAGACAAGAGACATAAGCTTGAATGGTGATAACAATCTGGAAAGAGAAGCGTTTTAAATCTGAGGCCTTTATTAAAGATTTTAAGGGTTCATCTCTGTATACCTGGTTAGGTGCCTGTAGGCAAAGATATCTGCCCCCCCCCAAGACAGAAATATCTGAGCCTGTGCATTGGGTATGCTAGCAAGAGGTTCACAGTTTAAATCCCTCCAAGACTTGAGACCAAAGGTTGATCCAAACTCACAAAACAGACAAGATGGTTACCTTGTTCTGTTAAACCATTCACAAGATTGCACTTGGAGGTTGGCACTTTGGGAGAAGAGGGCCTGACCTGCTAAGTGGGTTTGTGACAAGTAACATCTGCTGAAAGGCTATCACCCAGCCTTGGGACTGTGAGGATGCCTATCCTTGAATGGAAACAAAAGAAAGGCAATATCGAATGAGACTAAGAGAACCTTAGGCAGTCACAGGGAGAATAACTTTCAAAGGTGCTGCTGATGTGGTCTTCACAGCTAAAGCAACCCTTGTGGGCCTAGGGCCCCACCCTCTGGCAGCCGAAGTCTTAAATACTACACCTTGAGGTGCCGCTGACCAAAGATCTGCACAAATCATGCTTCCTCTGAAGCATTGGACCATAACACCCTGTGGAACTGCCAGGAGGAGCTGCAGGGGACAAGCAGCTTACAGAGAAGACCCCCCCTTTTGGAGACAAGGGACACACTCTCAAGATGCAGGCTTCAAGGGGAGCAAACGTTCTGCTCACAGAAGAACCCTGATGGCAACATTCTAAGTCAACCATTGCAGGAGGAGGCAGCTCAAGAAAACCATGTCCAGAGCCATAGGTGGAATGACAACAGGAAAACCAAAAGCATGGCTCAGATAGACTCTGGACTTACAAAAGGAGACCAGGGCTTGGTCACAGGATAAAAATACAGATTTTGTTTAAGTAATTTAAAATAAGTATTCACACTTACAATAGTAAACAAAATATGTACTTCATTTAACACATTTATTTTCAGATGCCGGTTTCCAGATACCAGTTCATGTTGCAATACAGTAGGCTTCCATTTAACCAAACCCCAGTTAACTGGAAATGATTCATGCAACACATAATACTGTATACAATCAAACAGTCCAGGACAGAACAACAAGTCATAATGTGCAGTGCAGTACCCAAACTCTAGTACTCTAACACACATCCTGAAAGCACTTACTGTACAGTACACTCTCGTATGAGCTTCCTTATTTGTGAAATAGAAAACAGTTTAGTTTTGCTTATGCAAAAATAAAATCACAAGTACTAGTGATACTGGCAGGCTGCCAGCCCACAACCATTTTCTTTCCACTGTCCAGGCTCCCTCACTATATTCAACCCCAGGTCTCAAGGGCTTATACAGCCAAATCTGACACATACACACACACACAGACACACAGACACACACACACACACACACACACACACACACACACCACATGTGCACACATGCTTTACTGTGCTGTTTGTGAAAGTAAAAACTGTTATTTAATTTGTTTTGATTTATGCAAAGATAAAGTCATAAGTAACAACCCCGGCATGCAGTTACACCATACCCTCCTGCTACCAACTGCTCAGGATCTTTTCCTATATTCAGATCCAGGCTCCAGGTGCTGGCATATCTGAACATGACATGCACAAGTGCTGTTTTGCACACTTTGTGAACGTGAAGCCCTTTTTAAAAAATATATATATATAAAGGCCTGGATATTCAGACTGCACCAGGCAGGGGTGCAAGCCTGGGCACAGTGCAAATGGGCTGTGCCAGGGCATGCATCAGGTGATATTCAACAGTTCTGAGCCATGGCACAGCACTGTTGAATATGGCACTGATGGCACATGCAATGCGCATGGCACAATGGCACTACGCCAGTGCAAGTGGCAGATCAGGAGCAGAGGGATGCACCAGCGCAAGTGCAGTGCGCTAGGTGCACCAACATGATATTCAGCACTGGTCATGCAAATGAGGCCATCATGCATGTAAGGTGCAAATGGGGCCATTTGCATGTCATTATGTCCCCATTTGCATGCGGTGCGCTGATCCTCGGCGACTTGCACCTGGCATCCTGCCAGGCTGCAGCCTTCGGGGACCAACGCCCTGCAGTCTCATAGTGATCCCCCACTCCTGTATGCCTGATCAAGGGCATAAGTATAAATAATCCCTGGTGGTCTGGTGGAAACCCCCCCATCTCCCGATTGTGGGCATAAGTAAATTTAACGTCCCTGGTGGTCCAGTGGAAACCCCCCCAGTCACCCAATCATGGGCATAAGCAAACTTAAAGTCCCTGGTGGTCCAGTGGAATCCATCCTCTCATTGTCCAATCACAGGCATATGCAAAATTAACATCCCTAGTGGTCCAGTGGAAACCCCCCCATCGCCTGATCATGGGTGGAAATAGCAAGAGAAACCCTGGTGGTCCAGTGGTACCCCCCTTCCCACCTGCCCACTGAGGTCCCCTGCCACCCAGCACCCCCCAGTCAGCAGTGGGTGGAAGCACCATGCCAGCATGCCACCCAGCCACCTGCTGACTGACAGCATACAGTATGGTCTGTATGCCTATTGGTCCACTGTGTTCATTCACCTATCAGGCCTGTGTAGTACAGTATTGTCTGCTTGTCCATTGGTCCATGCAGTGGACCAATAAGCATACAGATCATACTGCATGCTGTCAGTCGGCGGGTGCCAGGTGGCAAGCATGCATGGTGCTGCTACCTGCTGCTGACAGGTGGTGTGCTAGGTGGTGGGGGCCCCCAGTGGGCAGGTGGGGAGTGGGACACCACTGGACCACCAGGGCTTCTTTTGCTATTTCCGCCCATGATTGGGCGATGTGGGGGATTCCACTGGACCACTAGGGATTATTTATACTTATGCCTATGACTGGGCAATAAGGCAGGGGGTGCACAGCGCTCCCAGGGCAGGGAGCTTGTGGATAGTGTTCTGGGTGGGCGGGTGGCCACCCACTGCTGGTGGCTGCCGTGTTGCTCCCTGCAATATGGCAGCTCACCTGTGGGTGGCCAGGATTTGTTCTTCATTTTACCAGGCACATCTTTGCACCCCCATGAGCGGCACAAGGCAGGTTTGTGCCAGCATATGTGTCACACATCCTGAGCTGAATATCAGGATGTGCAGCATGTGCATGGGCATGCCCCCTGCACTTGTGCTGCATACATTACTGATGTGCCCCGGCGCATCGGGAGTTGCACATCGCAACTTGCCCTTTTGAATATCGCACTGTGGAGCATGGTGGGTTGCACATGGTGCATCCCTGTTGTGCCACATGCAACCCTTTTGAATATCTAGGCCAATGTGTTTTATAAAATGGCAAGAGTGAATCTAGAAATCCTATTGGTTAAAGGCTGTTAACTTACCTTGCTTTAAAACACTATACATTCGATGTAGACAATGATGAACACCTCAGTATCAACCACCTACACAATGTTATACAAAACATATCACTCACTTAATAGCTTTCAGAACCAAATTGCCTGCCCTTTCCTCTCTGTTGAAAGTAGCACAGCCCTCTCCTCCTGAAACACTGGAGTACTGTATAGGTACATTGAAGCCCATCAGGATAAAGCCCAACTCTTCAATATTCTGCAGTAGAATTACAGCAGCAAACAATGCAATTTCAGTGGGAGTTACTCCCTTTTGTCATGCAGGAAACCTAAGACATTGTGCTTCATCCTGGTGGGCTTCATTGTATGTTAACTTGCAGTCTGCAGCAGTTCAACCACATTCACGCATCAGCTTGTCTTAAAGGGACAACAACTGACTATTTAATCACTTAAAACACTATACAGTAAAATATGTCTTTGCTGTTTTAATGCACTTACAGAAATGTTTTGGTGATTTTTTTTTTATAAAGGTGCTCACTATTAATGTTAAGTAAGCAATTTAATAAGTGGAATGTAATCTCATTTCATTATGCCAACTGTGCATGCATACATTCCTTTAAATCACATCCAGTCATGGCTTATTAATTACTTATATTTTTAATGCTTTTTTGTGAACAAAATGCGCCTACTCATAGTGGACACAGCCAGCCAGCCAGCAAATAACCAGTTCTCAGCCACTGCCCAATCCTCTGCCTCTGTTCAATACGAGGTCTCATAGGTTTGTACAACTGAGCATAACATACACACACACACACACACACACACAAAATGCTGTGCTGTGCTGTACTATACATGAGCATGAACTTTTTTTATTGTTGTCTATGTGAAGAAAAAGTGGCAACTACTGTACTGGTGGAGCCTGGCAAGAAGCAGTGACACATGTTCCTGTTGCTTACAGTGCAGGCTGCCTCTCTATCATCTCTACTTCTCAAGGGCAACACAACTGAGCCTTACACACACACAAACACACAAAGACACACACACATTTTTTCAACATTTGTGGAACAAAATGTGTTTATGCTTCTGCATACTCTGTTGTGGCTTAACTCTATTCCCATCCTTGGTATTATTACTATAAGGTAGGTAGGTAGGTAGGTGTAGGAATTTTAGACTGGATAGCTGTAGGGACAGAAATCACCCCATCAAGGATGGGAGAGTGCTGCAGAAGGAGGAGGAATAGGTGTATGGGGGGTACTTTTCCAAACACTAGATCAAGAGATTCTGGGAGAGGATGGTATTTATTATGTACATGGAAGGAGTTATTCCTCCACGCTGAACCTCTGACTAAGCTCTCCCATTCAATGTTTGTGGAATAAAATGTGTTTATGCTTGTGCATACTGTGTTATGGCTTAACTCAGTTCCCATCCTTGGAATTATTACTTTAAGCTAGGTAGGTGTAGGAACTTTAGACTGGATAGCTGTAGGAATAGAGAGCCCTAAACATTAATGGTAGATTACCACTTCCAAATCACAGAGAGTATGACCAATAACATACAGGAGAGGGAAAAAAACCCTTGGGGGAAAATCTCCAAGGACCCATGGTTACTGGACTGCCTGTTCTCTGGGCATACTAAAAGGAGATGATCAAAAATGCTACTCTAATTTCAGAATTTGGAGTCAGAATGTAGGTTTTGTATACTGAAGATTTTCATCTCCCAGCTTCTTTATAATATGGGTAGGGATGTTACTTCTCGAATCTGATGAATTTGCTCTAAGTCTGAAAGAATGCCCAGAATATGAATAAGGAGCAAGTCCAGCTGATGAAGTAAAATCTAATATGGTCTATGAACCATGTTGTAGTCATTGGACAGTTATGGACTGGGGATAGTAAAGGATTAGAATGATTTGATCCAGAATAAAAATGTGTAAGTTTGTCCAACAGAGTGACCGGGCATCATTTGTCCTTAGATGGAAATACGGGTATGAAAGTCCCTTTGTGTATGAAATCGGCATGTTGGTGAGGCATTTTTTTAAATCCTATGGTAGAAATCTGGCCAAGGGTCTTCATAGAACACAGAACATCTATTCTGGTGAGCCACAAATAAAAACCATACATAGAGAATACTGGATGGGCAACTACGCAGAATGAGTGTGTTCTGCCACAGAGGGATTCTGATTCCCTCTGACCTCAAGAGCGAAGAGCGAGAGGTCAATGGGAATCAGAATCTTGAGGTGACAAAACACACTGGTTGTGCATAGAGTTACTCATCCTGTATTTTTTATAGTTTATACTATTGTGTGAAAAATGTGTTTTGTGAGTTCTTTTGCTTTCAAAATGAAACTGACTCATGCAATCTCTAGAGGTTCTAGAATGCTGTTCTATCACAGTAGGGTAGAACAGCATTCCATGACATTGGAACTGTGGTAGAACAGCATTTTGAAAGGGATGGAATTCTATACAGAACAACACTCCACTATACACTATAACCAAATCTGATTTTGCTGCAGTCATAGCAAAAGGTAGGAAACGGGGCCGGATGAACGGACCAGTGATGAGGTTCTTTAGGAAATCCTCTGAGTTTGCTGTTTAACAATGTCCGGTTCTTGAAATGCAGATTTCAAATTGCGGTGAGTGCATGCTTCAGAAGGAATGTCACTATTGTCACTATTGCTTGAAGAGTAAAAAAGGCATAACCCAAGAGAAGCTTCTATAGGTCATTATAGTAAGTTAATTTCCCTTCCTCTATCAGGAACCTATCCAATCATTTCTTGAAAGACTCCTTGCTCTTACTGACAGCAATATTTTCTGGTAGCCCATTCCATAATGTTACCACCCTTTTGGTAAAGAAGTACTTCTGTCTGCTACCCCTAAAATGACCTCCTTGCACCTGGATTGAATGACCTCTAGTTCTGGAATTATGATCCTTAAATATAATATTCAGATCACCAATTAATAAAAGGTCATTAACAATATCATAAAACAGTAGCAGATCACCTCTCTGTCTTCTTTCTTCCAGTGTGTACAATTTTAGATGATGTATTCTTCCCGCATATTGAAGTTCCCTGGCCTCAGATATTATTTTAGTTATATTTCTCTGCATCCATTTTACCCTGTTAATGTCAACCTTTTATATGGTGCCAGAGTCAAAAACAGAAGTCAAGGTGTGGCCTAACATAGGATCTATATAAGGGTAATATTACTTCACTTTTGCAAGACTTTATGTTCCTCTTTATAGAATCTGCTACTCCGTTAGCACTGGAAACAATGTTTGTACATGGCTCTCCAATGTCCAACTTTTCTCAATTAGTACAACCAGATCTCTTTCTGTATTAGCAGTTTTTAAGGTTGAATTGCTTAAAATATACTGGCATAACTTGTAGTTATGTCCTGAGTGCAGTACATTATATTTGTTAGTGTTAAAGATCATTCCCCATCTAAATAACCTGTTGGTTATGGGATCCACGTCATCTTACATAGATTTGATGTCCTCCATATTATCACTTGAGCCTCCCAGTTTAGTGTCGCCTGCATATTTTATTATTTTGTTCTTACTGTTATCTTCCAAGTCTGCGATAAATAAGTGAAGTAGTGCAGGGTCCAACATGGAGCCATGCAGGACCCCACTCATGACCCTCCCCTCTGCAGACAGATAACTATTGGTTGCAACCTTCTGAGTTCTGCTAGACTGCTAATTGCATATCGATGTCACTAACTGGTATGAATCCATGCTGAAACCCCAAAATGAAGGGGAACAACAGTAGTATGAAAAGGAGGAGAGGCTGAGGCAGGTGCCAACACCAAGATAAGGATTGTAGGTGATGGATGGGAAATTTCAGTCAGAAGACTGGAGAACCTCAGGACAAACACAGTGAGCATGGGAAGCACCAATAGTTGCAGTCACGGAGAGAGGTACAATCAGAGCTAGGATATCCCTGGGTGGGGAAAGCATTGCAGGTGGGGCGGCAGCCGAATATCTGAACAAGATGACAAAAGCATCAGAATGAGCTCAAGCCTTAACAATGTTATGAGGGAATCCAACTGACACAGATCTCCGTCATGGGTGAGGCAGGTTGAGGAGCCACAGGGGCTGGCACCAAATCTGGCACAGGCTAGAAACTGGAGATATAGTGGTCATAGAGGTCCAGCAAGTGAGCAGAAGTAAAGTAAGTAATACCACTTTGGTGAAGCACCAGTCAGATGAGGAACAGTCCAATCCTAAACAGAAAGCTGAGTCTTGGAAAAGCTCTCCCTACCAAGTGGTGGTGTAGGAGCAACTGCAGGAGTGGTAGAAGGAGCAACATCACAGCTCAGCAAAGGAGCATCCAAGGAGGAGGAAGAAGTCAGAAGAAAGCAGATTACAGTAATAAGGCAGAACTTTCTGAGGTGGAGATCAATAACAGGGTGCCACAGAGGACCTAGCCGGGATGAGGAGAAGCAACAGCAGGGTGAGACCTGATCAATGCAAACAATCCAGGGTAGTAGCAGTGGCAGGCTGCAGCAGAGGAAGACCTTATTAATACAGACAGTATACAGTAGTAGCAGAGGCAAGCAACAGCTGATGGAGACTTGGCTAATGCAGGTAATATACAGAAGCAGCAGTGGCAGGCAGCAGCAGGAGCTGGGATGACAAGCAATAAAACACAAGCAAGGCAAAGCAGCAAGGAAAACACAGCACTTCCAACCCATGGTGCAAAAACCAAAGGCACAGGCAGTCAGAGATGTACTGGGATGGAGACCACAATGAAACAGAACATAAGGCATAACAGGCACAATGATCCCTTATCCAAGGCAAGCCCTTGCCAGGCAGAGGTTATGAGAGGAACACAGGGGCAGCATGGCATAACAGGCATGATAAACCCTTATCCATGGTGAGGCAATGTCAGGCACAGGATATGAGATAAACACATAGGCAGCATGGCATAACAGGCAAAATGACCCCTTATCCAAGGTGAGGCCATGCTAGGCAGAGGCTATGAGATGAACATAAAGACAGCAAAGAGACCCATCCAAGGCTAATTTACAGCCACAGAGCAGACAGCAGCTGAAGGACAGAGACTTAATGAATGAGTAAGGCATTAACAGGACTCCCATTATCAACAGACAGAAAACTACCTTCACTCAGTGCTCCAAAAGCAGAGTTAGGAACAGGAACTGTAAAGCTGCTGGAGTGTGCTAGACGAAAGCAAAGAGAGAAATGGGAAAAGTGGAAGCAGGGAAGAGGACAAGTGAAGAAGCTGGAAGAGGAAATGGGGGAGGGCTTTCAGCAAAAGAGCAGGCAGTACATGGTAATACAGGGTGCACAAAGCAGTTTGCAGCTTGATGAAAAGATAGCATGCAGAGGCATGCTAAGCAGTATGCATGGAGCAAATAGCTCAGGCTAAACTGGACCCAGATCCAGTGCAAGGCACATGCCTGACAAGGCTATAGGACAAGCTAAGCAAGGAAAGAGGAAGGAACACAAGCTAACCAGGCCATCAATGAATGCCAATAAAGGTGACATAAATACTCTGATGATTATAGCAGTGAAGGCAGTATTCAAATGTGAGGTACATGAACCACACAGGGCCATGCCTGTCCACTATAATCCCTGCATCCTCTGCCATGGGAAAAACAAGAAGCCATGGCAAAGCACTGTGACCAACAAGCGGATCTGAAACTAGTATACGGCAACAGCTGTAGCTGAGCTGACCTCCAGAGTTAAATGAAGCATTGTACAAAAGCAATTTAACAGCTTCCAGCAGTAATTTGTTTTAGCTTCTAGCAGTAGCTAAGCTGAACAAGTGAACAAGCATGGGACTTGTGGCAGAGGCAATAATGCACTGAAAACAACAGCAATAATTGCTTGGTACAATTGCAGTTAGCAGATTTGAATCCCATGGAGAAAGTAATATAGAATTGAAGTAGGCTCTGTTTTGTTTCCCACTGAGTGCAAATAAACATATGTGAATGGATTTATATCACCAAAAGGGCTGAATGAAAACTGAGGACTTATGTAAGGAAATGTGTAGCAAATAAATGAAAGGCTGAGTGAAGTAAGCAGTAAAAAAACCGCAGGAAAATGAAAGGCTGTTGAGTTAAAATAGGGCTTGCACCCAATTGAGCATGTTTGGTCCCAGGTAGGCTACAAATGAGTAGATTCAGAAGAAGCAAATGAGTGAAGAGTAACAGCAGTGGGGATTGGAGGACTGAAATCCAAGAAGCAGGCAGCTGAGACACTCAAAGCAATCTGCTGAAACACCATATCAGAACACTGATTAGAGCCAGCCAGGTGTAGTCAATTAGGAACATGAGAGTGCTGAAAGGAATGACAACAACAGCAGACATGGATTAACACAAGGGAAACTAAACCCCCCCAAAAGAAAAGTCAAAACCAAGACAAAAAGGAAAACAAGTGCAGGAGGAAGCACACAGTGGCTACAGGCCAAACAATACTAATCAAGCAGGAGAAACACACAAACAAAATCCAGCAGAAACCAAACGGAAACCACAAGGAAGCAGGAGATGGATACAAGCAGGGAAAAATAACATGGGAAGAAGCAATGGAAACACAAAATGGAGCAGAAAAGTAAGCCAGCACACACACCACACGGGAGTTCCATGGAGGTAACTTTTCCAAACACTAGAGCAAGGGATCCTGTGAGAGCTATTTTTATTGTCTAAGTAGGAGGAGTTATTCCCCCACATTGAACCTCGGGCTAAGCCATCCCACAATGTACTTCTTGTGACTATGAAAACCATCATTATATAAAACTTTTTTTATGATTTATGCAAAGAAAAGGTACAAACTAGTTACTGGAACTGGCAGGTTCAGCTGCGAATCAACCCCAACATGTTGCCCACTGTCCAGTCTTCCTCCGTAGATTCATGCCATTGCCCCATGGGTTTGCAAAGCTGACTGCAATATACACATGAAATTTGATTGTGTAAAAAAAGTATTTCTTTTTGTTAATGCAAAGAAAAATGCAAATTACTGCATGTCATTGGAATGTTGCCAGCCCACACCCACTGACAGCCAACAGTCAAAGCTCTCATCCTATTCTTATCTATCTGTAGGTCCCAAAGACTTGCATAGCTGAGCTTGACATGAACTTCAAATCCTCCTATAGTAAACATATTTTTCTTAATCAAGTTTAGAATAATGTCAACTGGTAAAGGGTACTAATAATCTTTTAATCAAGGAGCTTGTTTTCTGCTATATGAACCCAGTCTATTATCTAAGCAGCCTCCCTTCCTCCCTGCTACATACTCCAGAACCTGGCTAAGGGGCCTGCACACTGCACAGCTCAAACACACACACACACACACACACACACACATATGCGCACATGCACACACACGTGCACACGCACATACGTGCACATACACAGGCAATACACATCTTCAGTGTTCATTTGTGTTTCACTTTACTGTAGCAGGAAACACAGTCTGCTGTGTTCTAAGGTTCTGTATTCTCTTCAAATTCTGTTTTGTTTTCTGTTGAAAAGTTTGAAACTGTAGCTATGTTATCTATTATTATCAAAGCACCCTGTCTAACTACCACTCAGCCCCATGCCTTGCATTTGAGTGAGCTCCCTCTCTATAGCCAAGCATTGAGGTGACATCAAAATGAAGGTGTGCACTGTATCATGTGACTGTCACTCTGGCAGACTGACAATTATGTGATATCAATCAGCATACAAACTGCAGTTCATCCGTATATCAGTTTAACTGGTTCACTGGTCTGCACCATTTCAACCAGTTAAACTGAAAGTTAGAATTTTTTGACAAAGGTTCATGAGAGTACACAGCAATCAAACACCCAACATGTGATGTGATTAATTCCCTATTAGGGACAAGCCTGCTTATCTATTTCTGTTTCATTGGCTTACAACTGTACAACCAGTGGACAAAAACTATTTCTAACATCCTGCATGCATCACCAAATGAAATCAGTGCGCCAAATTATCAGAATTTCTAGGTTCAGTTGTCAGTCATTTTCTCCCACTAATTATTTCTCTCCCCACTCTACAGGTAGGTTTCATTCTGTATATAAGTGAATGATTCCCACATTTTATCCACATCTACAAAATATTAACATTTCGTTTGTAATATGTTTGAAAATGTAAATCCATGTGTTTTTTTTTTCTTTATAATTGGAACCCTCCACCACTGATTTTCAATTCATTTATTTTCAATGATTGGTCACACTCCACCCAAAGTATCTTCACAACCCTCCCAAAGGCCCCATAGTATCTTAATAATGAAACTACAACTAATGACTCATTTGGGGATGTCCTTATTTAAAGTAGTTTTATGTCACAATTTATTTTCAATTTGCTGCACAGCTAAGTGTTATTTATGACTACAGCTCCAACAGGCACTTGTGTGCTCCTATCAGTAGTGTCCATTATAAGCACCTCTGTGAATTGCCATAAGGAATTGCAGTCAAAACTGTAGTACACAAAAATAAACATTGGACACCAAACTACTTGGGATAAATACAAATAAAAATACAATCCTTTTCCTATTTTGCTTTCATTGTAATTTGTGTATATCATTGGATCGTTTCAAGAGGCTTTAGTCCAAGGTATTCAAACTTAATCAGACTGTTAGGCTTAATAACATGCCCAGAATCTCCAGAGATGTAGTAACTGATCAAGAAGGGCAACTAGAAGAGGGTTAATTAAAAGAAAGAAGTAAAGAGGCAGAGGAGTCTAGGGTGAATTATATCCAGAGATAACATGTAAGTAAATGGGAAATCAAGTAACTACCTATCTAGGGTAGGTTGATAAAGTAAATATAAATAGATAGTGTAGTTGGCAAAAGGAACAAACACAGGAATGGGACAATAAGAGAGAAGGAACATTTGAAAGCAATAGGTAGCGATACACATACAATGGAAAGAAAATTTCCAGGGCTCTGATTGGTCAATGTGTGTATGAGACAGTAATATTATTACACAATAACTTCACAGTATTGATTTGTTGGATTGTTCTTTGGATCTCTCTTAAGAAACAAAGATATATTGCTACACTAAAAATCTACTAAACTCTTTTTTAAATACTTTTTTTTTTATTTTGTATAACATCAAGCCATTGTATGATTGCAATAAGGCACTCCAAGGTGTGTGTTATTGTGTAATAACGTCGCTCTTGGGGTGGTGGAAGCACACAACTTCACCATGTGCTTCAACCCACCCCAGGAGTGATGTTATGAATAGAATAATGGATAGGTAACTGGGTATTACTGGTGAGTAATACTATCAAGAGATTCTGGACACATATTTTTTTTTAATATATGGATCTGACTTTTTTTTTTGAATAATTTTTCTGTGACTGGTTGGCTGTTAACTAAAGGAATCTCACACTCATAGCTGACTGCCACAGCCTGTCACACTGTGTAGCCTGGTCTGTCTGTCTTCCCCGACTCACACACATGCATAGAAAACATTTAATTTTCTTTTACCTTTTGTTTTTGGGGGTGGGAGAGCACAGGATCACCAAGATGCATTTTTGTTTGTAGATACACCAAAAAAAACTGTAAACTTTCATCACTGTGGACTCCGCGTAGTGTCGTTTCGCTAAGCGAGAATCCGCTGCTATGTTTTTCAAACAGTTTCGGCTGGAAATGTGCCAATCGGAAGGCGTGCTTAAAAGACATGACAAGATAGACTTGCGCTTGCGTTGTTTATCTTTGGTGATAATACTATCATTCAGGTCCTGAACAATAGTATTACGGCTCCTGAACGATAGTATTATCACTCGGGAACAGTGGCATTATCGTTCCAGGAGCCATACTATTACCAGGATTTTTGTATATGCTTTATGATGGTATTAATTTGACAATCCATATATTAATACATGATAACACACATCTTGTTGTGCCTTATTGCTTAAATATCAGTTATGGTAGTGGTGCAGTGCAATTGTTGCCGATCTGCAGTATTCTGGAAGACATTCCGAAGACTGATGAGCTACCCCATCTGCACATACCTCTCTGGGTTGAGAAAGGGGTCACTGATCTCTGGGCCAAGAGGGTTAGGATCCAGAGGACATTCTAACCCATCCACGGGAACAAAGTCTACTGTCAGTATCCCAGAGGTTGGCTAGGAAAATGAGGGCTGCTGGATCATGGTGAACTCTAGGAGATCAAAGGTGGCAGGTCAGCAGTACATTCCTCAACCTGTGCCACTAGAGAACTCCTTCACCATTCTGGCAGGACAGGATTGCCAAAAGGAGGCTTTCAAACTAGTAGCAAGGGATTATGTGGGGTCCTCCAAAGGGAGGCCTGAAGTTGGGAGGTAGAATGCCCCAGAAGAGGAGAAGGAAGCAGATCGTGGTGGGGGACTCAACTGTTAGAGTGGCAGACTTGAGAACAGTAAAAGGGTGGATAGCTGCCTACCTGGCACCACAGATCAGAAGGATAGACAGCAGATATTAAAGATTGCAAGAGTAGCAGGGCATTAGGGGAGCTGGATGTCATTGTCCACATGGGGACTAATGACATGGGAAGAAACAGGGCTGGGATCATACAGGAAGAGTTCAGGGCATTGGGGAGGGGACTGTAGCAAGAAGAATGTACAGTGGAATTCACTAAGGTGTTGTCTGTCTATGGCCAAGGGGAGGATAAGATATGCTGCACAAGGAGCTTCAACTCATGTTTGAAGAAATGGTGCCAAGAGGAGGGGTTTGGCTTCACTGGGGACTATGACCTATCCAAGAGGTATATAGGTTTATCAAGATGTGATGGCCTCCATCCATCTGAGAAAGGAACCACAGCCCTCAGTGGACAGTCTAAATGTTACTTTAATGAACATTTAAACTAGCTGAGGGAGTGGTAGAAAGACAAATGGAGGCATCAACTGCCCCCCCCACACAGACTGAAACATTAGAAAGGCAGGCCCTGAGGGGAGGAATCTCCCAAGGAAGCAGCATAAAAGATGCAGCAGAGTAAAAGAGGACAAGAGAAAGGGAAACTATAGTTGATAAAAGAGAGGGGAATATGAGGCAAAGCACAATTGGGGTGGTTGGGAGGGGAGGAGGGTTGCAGGCAGAGTGGGAAAAGTTATGAAAGGCCATGTATGCAAATGCATGCAGTTTTGTAATTAAAATGATATACCTAGAGGCCATCATGGTGGAGGCAGGCCATGATCATGTGGCCATTTCTAAGTTGTGGTACGCAGGAAGCCATGACTGCGACATGGTCATACCAGGCTACACTTAGAAAGGACAAGGAGGTGGAGGAAGGGTGGAGAGATTGGCTTGCATGAAATGCAGCATATAAAAGCAATGGAAATTGCAAGGAACTTGGGGGCAGTAGGGGGGTGGAGGTATTGTGGGTCAACCTGGAGACAGGAGCTGGAGCCACCATTCGTACAGGGGTGGTATACAGGCCTCCAGCACAGGAGGAGAAACTGGATAAGGCACTGGGGGAAGCCATCAGCATATTGGCAGGTAAGAGGTGGTGGGGGCTTCAATCTTCAGGACGTAAATTGGAGCCTCCAAGCTGTGGACATGGCTATAAGCAGGGATATCCTAGGCTTCCTGCCGGGGACATTTTTCAGGCCACAAGTCTGAGAGGCAATTCATGATGGAGCAATATTGGACATCATACTCACAAACAGACTCAGTATTGCAGACACCAAGGTGGGATGCCACCCGAGAACCAGGAATCACTGTACAGTATGGTTAAACATAAGGACAGTGGCAGAGCCACACAAGGATGAGAGTCTTGGACTTCAGAAAGACAGAAATAAAAATAAATGTGTGAATATCTTAGAGACAGCATAGCAGTTGGGGATTGCTGGATGGGGCGGAAAAACAATACGGAAAATTAAGGGATGGCATAGTTAAAAAACCAAACCTCTGCATCAAAGGAGTAAAACCAGCAGTAAATATAGGCCACTATGGTTCTTGAGGGAAAAAGCTGCAGAGGTGAAGGCTAGAAGGGTAGCATTCTGGAGATATATGGAGAGTCAAAGGGAAGAGGATAGGGAGGTGTACCAGGAATCATTGAGGGAAGCTGGGAAGATGGTGAGGGGCACAATGGTGCAAACTGAGGAAAGAATAGCCAAAGGAGTAACTAAAGGGGAAAATACCTCTTTTAGATACATAAGTGAAAAGAGGAAGACAAAAGGGATGGATTGTTAGGTCAAGAATGGCAGGTGGAGACTGGGCAGAGCAGGATCAGGAAAAATCAATGTTCAGAACAGATACTTCTGTTTAGTCTTCACAGTGGAGGGAGAGGGGGATGGACCACATAAAACCAGCAGTTACACTGGGGAGAGAGGATGGAAACAAATCCATTCACTGAGAAAAGAGTCCAAAGAGGACTTGTGAATCTGAAAAGGGGATATGGCTATGAGGTAGGATGGTGTACACCCTAGGGTACTATGGGAGCTCAGGGACATACTGTCTGCTACTCTATCAGCCTTGTTCTACAACTCACTGGAAACCGGAGTCGTTCCAGAGGACTGGAGGAGGCAGCTGTAGTCCTGCTTCAAAAAAGCTACAGCAGGAAGAAGGCTGGCAAATATAGGCTAGTCAGTCTGATATCAGTAAAGGGAAGTTAATGGAGGTACTTTTTTTTAGCTAGTGGAGTATATAGAATACTGCAGGTTACAAGATCCAAGTCAGCACAGATTCATGGGGAGCAGATAATGTCAGACCAACCTGATGAATTTCTTTGACTAGATGACCAGGTAAATAGATCAGGGTGGATTGGTGAATATGACCTACTTAAATTTCAGCAAGGCCTTCTACACTGTACCACATAGTAGGCTTATAAAAAAACTGGACAGTTAGGCAGTTGGACCTAAGGTGGTAAACTGGGTAGGAAATTGGTTGGTAGATAGACAACAGAAGATAGTGATAAATGTTATTCACTCTGGTGAGGAGAAAGTGACCAGCAGGGTATCTCTGGGCTCAGTACTGGAGCCAGTCCTCTTTAATGCCTTTATAAGTGATATTGCAGAAAAGCTGCAAGGGCAGCTATGTCTCTTTTGCAGATGACACCAAAATCTGCAATAGGGCACTAAACATACTCCAGAGGGATTAAAGAGACTGAGCAGAGACCTGAGAACATTTAAACAGTCGTCAAGGGTATGGCAGCTGGGTTTTAATGTGAAAAAGTGCAAAATCATGCACCTATGGTGCAGAAACCCATAGGAGGTGTATAAAATGGAGGAAGATGTATTGAAAATCACTGACTAGAAATGGGGCCATAGGGTAATCATATCTGATGAGATTGGGGTCACAGGACAGTGGGACAAGGCAGTATGAAGTGCCAGTGGGATGTTGGGGTGCATAGACAGGGGTATCACCAGCAGGAGGAGAGAAGTGGTATTACCATTGTATCCATCACTGGTGAGACCCACCTTGAGTACTGTGTTCAGTTCAGGAGCCCACATCTCTGGAAGGACATAGGCAGGGTTGAGGCTGTCCAAAAGAAGGCATCTGAAATGGTGCAGTGGCTCCATAGTAAGCCCTATGAGGAGAAACTGAGAGTTCTCAATACAGTATGTACACCCTGGAAGAGAGGTGGGAGAGGGGGGACTTTAAAGAGACCTATACATTCTTCATGGGGGTGAATAAGGTACTGGAGAAGAGTATATTTCAGAATGGAAGGTACGTTAGAACAAGGGGGCATACAATAATACTGGAAGGAAGGAAATTTGGAGGAATGTCAGGAAGTACTTCTTCACTGAAAAAAATATTGAACACCTGGACCAGTCTTCCAGAGGACATGGTAGGGGAAAACACAGTGGTGGACTTCAAGCATGAATGGGACAGGCACAAAAGAATCTTGTTATAAAAGTGTGTGTAGGGGAGCAGCAGGAGATCAGGTAGGGTTTGTGGTGACATTATAGGCAGGGAAAAAGTGGACAGACTGGGTGGATCAAGTGGTCTTTATCTACTGACAATTTCTGTACAGTATTTCTGTTTTCTCAAACTGAATCTAGTAGTTAAAGGAGCAGGACATGTTATGGTACATGGTAAACATTTCGGCCTGAACTTTTGTATTATATTTTTGGATGCCCCCTCCCCCTTTTGCCCAATTTTTCCTTTCTGGTAAGATACTAGTTGTTCTCCACCTTGGGTTTACTCTAGACTTTTTATTCCCAATATTAAGTTTGTTCTAGTATTTCTTTTACACATTTGCAACGATAAACAGAGGGATTCTTTCACAATGGCTATTCTCACATTTTCATTATTATTCTCAGGTGTTTTTGAATACTCATTTGTCCTATCAATTTAGGGAGCTGAATCTGTTGTATGCTAGTTTGTTCTACTCACAGGAACAGTGATGTTGAAAAACGAGTGTTCAAAAACATAATGGAATACTGATGAAAAACTGAGGAAAGCCATGTTAAAAACAACACACTTTATTATTTTAAGTTTTAACAAGAAGTGGTGGAGCAGACTCAGAATGGGAAAAGGGGAATCTTTTAAGATTGGAAAGAAGAGGAACTCTAAACAAGAATAAATTCAAGTACAAATAGTACTAAAGATGACCAATAAGATCTGTAAAGTGTAAAATAATTTATGTATTAAAATACTGTAACACTCTGTTGTTATCTGGATTCAAACCACTAATCCTTTGCCTGCTCGGTGAACACACATTCAGTGTACCACTGAGCTGCAGGTATGTGAATTATAGTTCCTGTGGAGTAGAGGTCGAGTCACAACCTGGAAAACCATTGACTGGAGACTAATCCCAGCAGGCAATTTACCTTCTCAAATGGTTGTTCTCAGATAAATTTACTTCTCATATAATTTACTATTCTAACTGTATACCACTATAAATTGCTAGTAGACTGAATTTCCATCTTAAAAACAAGGAAAAAAATATTTATTTGAACTGTGTTCACCTGAATTTGAACTGCTGATTCTTTATCTACTAAGCAAACACACAAATTCAGTGTGCCACTGAGCTGCAGGTGAGTGAATTGCAGTTTCTGTGGTGTAGAGATATATTACAAACTGTAAAACAGGTGACTTGGGATCTAATCTCAACAGGCAATAGAACTTCAGAAATTGTGGTTCTTAGCTAAATGTACTTCTCATATTATATATCATTCCAACTCCACGCCACCATGATTCTCCACTCAAGAAAGTTTCCATCTCAAAAAAAAAAAATTGAAACAAATTTTACATCCCTGCAAGAATTTAAACCTCTGATCATTGGCCTGCTAAGCAAACACACATGTAGTGTTCCACTGAGCTTCAAGTAAGTGAGGTACAGTTCTGATGGTGTAGAGGGTATGTCACAACCAGCAAAACAGGCAACAAGGGATCAAATCCCAGCATGTGATTTACATTCACAAATTATTGTTCTTAAGTAAATTTACTTCTCATATAATTATTACTAGTACAACTTCACATCACCATGCATCACCACTCAAGTAAGTTTCCATTTTAAAAATTATGATTGAGTTTCTAACAGGATTTGAACCACTGATTTGTTGCCTACTAATCAAACTCACATTCAGTATGCCACTGAGCTGCAGGTAAATGAACTGCAGTTCCTATGATGCAGAGGTTATGTCACAAACTGTAAAACATGTGACTGGGGATCTAAGCCCAGCTGGCAATTTACCTTCATAAATTGTTGTTCATACTAATATGTGATTCCATCTCACAAAAAGCATTTTAAAGACAATGCTTAAGTCCCTGCTCTGATTTGAGCCACTGACCTGTTCCTGCTAAGCAAACACACATTTATTGGGCTACCAAACTACAGATAAGTGAGCTGCAGTTCCTGTGATGTAGAAATTATGTCACACTTGCAAAACAGCTGACTTTGGAATGAGATCTAATCCCAGCAAGCAATTTTCCTTTACAATGAAAGGTTCAGAGGAGGGGGCTGACCCAGGCCCTACCCACCCTCCATTAAAACAACCACAATCTGAAAAATTGTAAAATGATGTTTTTTTTATGCAGATCCAGCCCCTCATTTACTTGCTAGATAAACAGTCACCCTCTCACAAAATCGAGAGTCAAGACTTGTGATGGGAGTTGACTCTTTGGGAAGTGGGGCAATCCATCATAATATGGGCATGACAGCACATGTGCAAAGACAAGACAGGGAAAGAAAAAATCATATGGGCATGGTTAACACTGTCAGAATGAGTGAAACAGATGTGTATGGTGCAGATCAGAAGAAGATTCTTGCAACTGATCAGGTCTTGGCTCTTCCCTCTTCCAAGTCAGCTCAGTGTTTGGATGGTGGTGGTTTGTGGATAGTAGAGGTGGGCCAAAGTTGAAATTTGCCAGAACATTTGCTGCAAAGCAGGCAAAATTCACCTCAGTGGAGCTCCACAAAGTTTTCCCCAGCTTCAGAAGCTTTGAAATGGTGAAGTTCTGCCACAAAGTGGAGAATTTTACTTGCAAACATTGGAATTTCACCTAAAAACTGTAGAATTTTGGTGAATTTATGCTGGTTATGGGTGAAATTCTGCAACTTGTGGGCAACATTCCTCACTTTGTGGTGGAAATCCACACTTCATGGTGAGACTTCACCATGCAGAATTTGTGAAATGCCATGAAATTCACAGATTAATCTGCAGAGCAAAGTTTGCCAACTTCGCCCACCTCTACTGAATAGGAGTATGTACCATGTACAGTGCAGCAACTGATCACAAAGCTAAGACATGATGAGTTGGGGGAAGATGAAGAAAGACTACTAAACCTGCTAATGGACTTTGAATTGATTTCCCACTGCTTGGAGTCATCACAATTTGCGCTACTAGATGAACAGGTTGGTACTAATGCACAGGGTGAACTTCAGCATAATTACTCAAATACTGATCTTGGAGAGACACTCCATGAGTCTTAGAGTCTGAACTGCCAACTTTAATTTAATATAAAATAACATTAGAAGCACAACTATCAGTTTGTTGTGGCTATTAGTGACATCCCAATATGACATCAATAGCCCCAGAGACCCCCTGTCAAGCTTTCTTCTTGCTACTTGTGCAGTGAGAGCCCACTCAACAGAGCACACTGCACCTCCTTTGATCACTGGAACAGCATATAGTTGCAGCCAAAGACATGGTAAGATATTTCCAGATATTTCCTGATATTTCTAAACAGATTCTTGCTTGTGGCCCATGGTACTGCAGGCGGGCATGGAAGCTCTGTAAAGATATTACAGAGATTTCACAAAACATCTGACATGACTTTGTCTGCAACTGTATATCCATTAAGGCTGCTTAAAAAAAATATTACTGTTGTGTGGAGATTACAGGGGAGAGCTGTATGCTTGTGAGCTACTTTTTTTGGGGGGGGATATACTGTAATTGGTAGTGAAAGGGAGCAGCAGTCGGATTTTGATTTTTGTTCACTTGATGGAGGAAACACTGTATTCACAAGGGAGAACAGCCAAATTACAGTTCTTTTAAGGGGCTGGAGAGGAGGGCTTTGGAGAAAAACTTATGTGTGCTTCAAGGAATTACTTGGTTGGTGAAGAGATTGACTATTGAGGGTGAGCAACAAACAAAAGTTCTCAAACCTGAAAATACGTGTATGTGGAAGGGGGGGATAACTATCATGAGCCTTTAGCCTTAGAGTGTATGTGTGGGTGTGTGTGTGTGTGTGTATGTGTGAGTGTGCGTGCATGTGTGTTTGTGTGTGTATATGAGTGTATGTGTGTGTGTTTGCTTCAAGGGGGCAAGATGTATGAAACACAGCTTTAAATGCAAGAAAATATAGCATTAACAGTGTTTTATTTATAATTTCAGGGGGGGGCATGCATAGCTTTGTGGAGATTTTGGCTCCCTTTATTCTTTGACTCTTTCCACCCAAATGTTCACAGATCATTGTTCTTCGCTAAGTTTACTTTTCGTATAATTTACTATTACACACCACACCACCATGAATTGCTACTCAAGTATGTTTCAATCTTATAAAAAAAGTTGAAAAGTCTAAGTCCTTGCAAGCATTCAAACTATACAGTATCTACCTCAATTTAAACTATTGATCTTTTGCTTATTAAGCAAACACACATTTAGTGTGCCACTGAGCAGCAAGTTAGTGTGCTGCATTTCCTATGGGGTGGAGGTTATGTCACTCTCTTCAAAACATGTAACTATGGCTCTAATCCCAGCAGGTGATTTACCTTCGCAGATTGTTGTTCTTAGCTAAATTTACTTTTCAGATAATTTACTATTACAGCTCTAGAACACCATGGATCATCACTCATTGTTTCTATCTTACACAAAAAAAAGTTTAATTACCTTCCAGGATTTGAACCACCAATCCATATGCAGTGTATCACCAAGCTGTATGTAAGTGAGTTGCAGTTCACATGATGGAGTGGTTATGCCATAATCTGCAAAACAGGTGACTTGAATTGTATTCAAACCTGACCAAAGTCAGCTGGGACTAATTTAATTCTCTACAACCTACTGTAGATCTAAGTTCAATTATCTAATAGTCACATACAGTATTAGCTCTGCTGAAATCCTTCACTACATCTGCAATTACACCTAACAATGTCTCTCATACAACAAAAATTGCAGTGAGAAAGAACAAAAAAACTGTGCAGAACAGGGATCAAACCCAGGTTTGTGCAGGCCTGAAACCATATGCCAAGACCAAGAACCCTGTCACTGACATCATCAGTGACATCATGCAACCAAATCACTCGCACTGAATGTAAACGTAAACTTGAGTGAAATGCAGAAAAGAGTATGCACAACCATAATAGTGCCGACAGCTATGCAGTTGGCACCTAAAAAGAGTTCAAATGTTTTCTTTCACATGTAGTGCTGCTTTAAGCTCAGTTTTCTGCCAAGACAATTCCCAAGATGAGTTTAAGCATTCCCTGCCTAAAATATGCTTCAAAAATAAATGATGATCAAAATGGAAAACAATCCCAAATATACTGCTGCTGCCAAAAGTAACTACTGCAGTTGCTTTTAGGCTATTTCCAGGAATACAAAATACATTGTGGCCTCAGAAAGAGTAATTAAGGGGCATGGAAAGAAACCTAATCATTCAGGCCCTGCAGATTCTTTCCAAATGATTGTTTAAAGGAGTACTGATCAAATACACTAAAATAACAAGGGTGTGTCATTTTAATTGCTAGACTAAAAGCACCAGTATAAAACATCCTGGAACCCAGACAGGGAAAACCTTTCAGAAAAGGTTTCAACATTAAGTTGTCTCAGCCTTTAGTAGTAGTTTTATTTATTTTTGGCACCTTTTCCTGAACGCCCAGGACACCATTACAAAATGAAACATCAGCACAATCAACCCATACTAATACTGACATCCATCATAAACATGACAGTAAAAACTCTAAAACCAAAAATGTAATGAACTAAAATCAGTTAAAATCTACAGCAGAACTAAATGCCTGAGCAAATAGGTACATGCATAGGTATCATAGATTTGTACAAAGCCAAAAGGACATTTACACATTCATGACGGCTTGCCATATATTAACTATAGCCTGTAATACCCTGATCTATCAGACGATCTTCCAATCTTGCCTTGAATTCGGTCATAGTATGACTAGCCACCACCTCTATCGGAAGACTGTTCCATATTTTAGCAACCCTAGTACTGAACCAATGCTTCCTAATTTTTGTACGATAGGGTTGGAATCTTTATTTGAAGTGGATGAGCCCTAGTGTCATATGCCTGGATCCTTAACTCAAAACCCAGTTGGGCCTATAAATCATCATCTAGAAGTGTTTTGTAAACCATGCACATATCACCCGAGTCTTCGGAATTCCAGTATATAACAGTCTAATTCCTGCAGCCTCTGGAGATAACCTTGCCCTTCCAAACCTGACACCAGCCTGGTTGCTTGTCTCTGTACTCACTCAAGAGCATTTACAGTCGATTCCACTTGTGTGCCATTCGGTTGTGTGCACATTCCGTGTGTGTGCACAAAAACGTCTGGTCCCGATTCATTCCCTATACCTGCAATGTTAAATTGATTGGATGTGTGCACACAGATTTTCGGTTGTGTGCACACATTTTTAGCAAGACAACATGCTATCAGCTTGTTTTTCAGCAGCCACTAGTGGAGATAATTAGGTGCTAACTGAGTGTAGTGCTAAACAATAGCAAGACTGTCAGTGCGGCTAGGCAGTAAGCATGTGCTAAGCATCTGCCTAATTGTTAGCTTGTGGTAACCTGAGGTTACCTGAAGTTATGTGATGTGAGTTAAAGTTGTTTTTTTTTTTCACAAAACATCCATAGCCCATAGCCCAACAATGGAGAAGCATACCCATACGGTCCTGTCTTTTGAAGCAGAAGGTACAGATGAAAGGTGTGCCGCAATATAGACTGTAGAAGAGTGCATGAATAAAGAGCAAAAAATGATTTTGAGGCTTCGGACAGGTGGCTACGAGAAGTGGCTATGAGAAGTGTTGCCTACCATCACTGCTTCCTTTGCACCAAGGGACATTTTCATCATGGATGAGACCACAGTTCTTAAGAACAACACCAGACGGCACCCTCTCCTTTAAAGAAAGAGATGGTTTGCCGGTTGTCAGGCAATACTATGCCTTATTAAATTTGTTTTTGATACTTTTCTACATGTCAGGCTGCTGTTTGTTAAGTACCACAGCACCCGTGGTTCTGGGATCGATTATATGCAGTTCTGAGATTGCGGTAAATGTATTTTCGGTCATGTGCATTTTCAGATGTGTGCACAAATTTGGCTGGTCCCAACCATGTGCACACATCTGGAATTGACTGTATTTCTGTTTTGCCCCCTGGTGACCAAAACTGGGAACAGTACTCCAAATGTGGATGAACCAATGCTTTATACAGGGGCATCAGCACCTGTCTATCTCTACTTTTAATATGCCTTATTATGCAATACAGTAACCCACTGGCTTTCTTTATAGCCTGATTACAATGAGGCTTAAAACTTAGATCGCTAGTAATATGAATACCCAGATCCTTTTCATCTGCCAATGCTTTAAGCTCTGTTCCATTAAGGCTATATTTAAAAAAGCTGTTCTCTTTCCCCAAGTGCATAACCCTACATTTATCGGTGTTAAAAGTGGATTGCTCCAATAATGCCCACTGCTCAAGTTCTCTTAAGGCTAGCTGTAAGGTGGCCGAATCTTCTTTAGAATTTCTATAAAGTCTATCCTGGTGTCATCAGCAAACTTGTATAGCCATAGTGGAGTTGATGTTTGCATGGATGAAATGTAAAGATTAAAAAGGCAAGGGCCCAATACTGAACCCTGGGGGACCCCACCTGATGCCTGTGCCCATCCTGACCAGGAGCCCCTTACAGACACCCTCTGGCTTCTATCCACTAGCCAATTTTCAATCCAGCGGGCAATATTTGCATGTATGCCATGCTGGATCAAGGCCTCAATAAGAAGGTCATGAGGGACTTTTATCAAAGGCCTTTGAGTAGTCCGAGAAAATAATGTCCACTGCATTATGTGAATCCAGCACCTGGTTAATCTTGCCATAGAACTTCAGCAAATTCGTTTGACATGACCTGCCTTTCCTAAAGCCATGTTGTTGGTGGTAGTCTATACCAACTGACATGGTCAACTTTTCTGTGATGTGTGTTTTTATGGTACCCTCCAGGACTTTACCCAAAATCAATGTTAAATTTTTTGGTCTGTAATTCACTGTATCTTGCCTAGATCCCCTTTTTCCTCCAGTACATCAGCATTATCTACAGAATACTGGAATAAATAGGTCACTGGGGCTGCCAACACATCAGACAACTCCTTCAACACCCTAGGATGGAGGCCATCAGGACCCTGTGCTTTATTTTGATCTAATGCCTTTAGTCAGTCTCCGACTTCATCTATCCCAATTTTGAGTGACAGACCTATATCTTGGGCCTGATGTGTCATAGTGTTGCTGGTTTTTGGATTGTAAACTGAGACAAAATAAGTATTATAGTGGCAAGCCATATCCCTATCCTCTGTTATTAGTTCCCCATTTGGTTGCTTTAGAGGACCAGTTGTTTTGTTGCTACCTTTTTCATTATTTATTTAGGAGAAAAAGGATTTATAATTATCCTGGACTTTGGCAGCTAACTTATGTTCATAGTCTGCTTTTGCCTTGCGAATACTAGTTTTACATTTTTTAAGCTCTGTTTTATATTCGTTCCAGCTAGCTTGTAGACCACTTTTCTGAGCCTTGTTGAAAGCTTTATTTTTGCATTTAACATTTTTCTTAACAATGGCAGTCAACCAAGGTGGATTTTTTAGGGAGCTTCTAGATTTCCTTGAGCTAGGAATAAACTCTTGCACAAGTGCTTTGATTTTATTACATAATGAGTTCCACATTTGGTGTAGTGAATATCTAGTAAAGTCTGCCAGCCAATCCCATGATGCTAGGTGAACCCTTATACTTTTAAAGTAAGCCCTTCCGTAGTTATATACTACTGTAATACTATGTTGTAACCTCATTAATACAAAATCCCACCATATTATCGTCGCTGAAACCTAACGAGTGCAAGGCCCTGCAATCCTGGATAGCATAATCTATATTACTAAGGACTAAGTTTAATATACTAGAACCCCTGGTATGATTCTTAACTTGCTGTTCTAAGCCATTTAGTAAAAATGACACAAGAAATATTTGCTTGACCAGTATTTCAACCTGTAGGGGGTCCCATCTTAATCCTAGGAGGTTAAAATCACCTACTGATAAGGGGTTACCTGCTGAAGTAAAGTTTTGTATGAATTCTAAAAGCTGAGCATCTTCTGAATGTGAACTACATGGCAATCTGTATATAATACCCACATTTATTTTTGGCTTATGGGGGGGGATAGTTTGACCAAAAGCAGTTCTGATTGCTCGTGCTGAGAAGTATCAATGCTCTCTGTTATAATATTGTCTGCTACATATACAGCGAAGCCTCCACTCCTAGCATGTGGCATATCCCTGTGATAAAGAATGAACCCTGGGATTTGTTTATCCCATGAATCTTCTTGGTTCCACCATGTTTCAGTGATAGCACATAAACTGATGCGATATTAATTTAAGGTGAACACTAGCTCATCTAACTCATTGTTAAGGCTTCTAGCATTTATTAGTAAGCAGTTCCACTTCTCCAGTGGTGCTGGACCTGCGTGTACCAGTACCTGTGCTGGGTGTTTTCCATCCCGGATAATTTAAAGATCTGTCGATTTCATGTTTCAATACTTGTGAAAACCAAGCTATTTCCTTGGCTATTCAAATGTATCCCATTCAGTGCAAACAGCTTTGTATCATAACAGCTGTCCCAATTATCTAAAAAGCTGTAGTCCTTACTATGACACCAACTCTATTTCTAGTCTCCTTTGATAAGTAATCTCTTGGCTTAGGAGAATGCCTGAAACAATCAGGTCACAACCTCTAACTCTGCACCCACATATTTAAAGTCCCTCTGAATGTCCACCAATTTCTTGAACCCAACTTAATTTACCCCTATATGTAGCAGCACCACTGGTTGTGAGGTATTTTCAAGGGAGGCCAGGCATAAGGGGCTTGATATCAGAAATACCTGCACCTGGTAGTGTACTAACTGCAGTGCTACTATTTCTATTTTTACATAGAATGGTATCAGTATATCGCAACATAGAATTGCAGATTACTAAGACATCTCGATGAAGTGTGTTATGTGCCGTGGTCTCTTATATTATTTACCCTCCAGGGCTGGCTGCACTGTGACCTGTAGTGAGGGACTGCTGACTAGAAGGAAGTACCTCCTGATCAGTCATGACATCATGTGCTAGAAGACTAAATTTATTTGATGTTAATAGATTTGAGCTGCCACCAACATTACGTCTGCCCTTTTTAAATTTTTGTGAGACTCTGCACCACTCCTCTTCCTGCACTGTGTCCTGCATTGCTGAAGCATCTATAATTTGTTGGGAGCCTAAGGTGTCCTGGCCATAGCTGGAGTGTACCTCTGCAGCTACAGAGTTGATGTAATCTTCCCGGCTTACTGATATCAGTCTGCGTTTTTAGCCTCATCTGTAGTGCAGTGATTTCTGCGTGTAACACCTCAATCAGTACACATTTTTCACACATAAAATTCTCTATAGGCTCTCCCAACAGAATCATTTTACAAACATTACATACACTACCTAATGTTTTAAGGCCTTTTTTGAATATTTCTACTGAAGGGACCTTTTCAGAGCCCTCGGTAGTGAATTCCATACTACTGGCCCTGCCACACTGAGAGGAGTTTTGGAGACCACAAGTAGGCCCTCATTGGAAGAACAGAGAGAGCAAATGGGATGATATGGATATAGGAGATCACATAGTTAGCATATATACAGCCTGTGCAGGGCCTCATAGGTTAACAAACTGATCTTAAAGGAGATGTGCCACTTAACTGAGCAGTTCCCACAACACCAAAGTAATGTAACTCAACCTAGGAAGGCCTGTCAACAGTCTCTCACTTGTGTTCTGCACCAGCTGCAGGCATCACAGTGCACCTCCACTGGCCCTGAGGTAGAGGGTACTGCAGTAGTCGAGATGAGACATCACAAAAGCATGCACCAGCAAAGGCTAATCATCAGAGGGCACAAAGGAATAAATCTGGCTAATAGTTCTAAGATGATAGAAACCACTCCAGACAACTGACAACACATGAGCCTCAAAATGTCAGCCCTTCATCCAAAATGATGCCTAGATTCTTTGCCTGTTAAGCAGTGTCAAGACAAGAGCTACTGAGATGGAGATTACATATCCTCTCTGACACTGTCTGTCCTCCTTTCCTACCAGGCTCAAGTACCAGTTTTTTTGTCTTGTAAGGACTGAGTTCCAGCTTGAGGGCATCCAGCCCTGGATCTCAGCCAGACCTTTGTTTGGCACATCCACCACCCCCTGATCCTGGAGTGTAAAGGACAAATAGAGTTGAGAATCAGCTGCATAACATGAAACCCAACTCCATATTGCTTAATGATCTTGCACAGATTTAGCATGTACACCAAAAACAACATGGGGGAATGGACTGATCCTTGGGGTACCCCACAGTGCAGGTCCATTGGGCATGATGAGAAATTACCCATTACAACCCTTTGGGACCTACTGTGGAAGAAGGACTTGAAACAGCTTATAACTGTGCCAGTGAGTCCCACTTATGCCCTGAGATGGTAAAATAGCAACCCATGGCCAACAGTGTCAAATGCTGAGGAGAGATCTTGGAGAATGAGAATTGATCTCTTACCGCTATCCCTCGCCATGAGTAGGTCATTGTACAAATTGAACGGAGCAGTCTCAGTGCTGAACCTTGACCAAAATCTCGACTGGAGAGGCTCATAAATATCAAAGGTCTCCGTGTGTACATGCAGCACAATCACCTTCTCAATAGCCTTACCTAAGAATGGAAGGTTAGAGACAAGTCTGTAATTTGCTATAAAATTTGGGTCCAAAGTCATTTTTTCCAACGGAATCTCACCAGTGCAGTTTTTAATTTATTCAGGAATATTCCCTCTAACAAGGAGCATCGGATGATTCCAGCAAATACTGGACCCAACTGCTCCACATAGCCCACTAAGAGCCACATTGGGCCCAAGTCCAGTTCACATTAATTTGGTTGCAACCCTGACATCACCCAGATGACCTCCTCTATTGTCACTGGATGAAACTCACTTCACAACTTCTTACAGCCTCTGTGACATTCCGTCCCCCCACTGACAGACGATAACTCTCCAAAAGAGAGAAAGAATAGAGGACACCCTTTCCAAGGAAAAACTGAGCAAACTCCTCACATTTTGCAAACAATGTAGCTTTCATGGTGTCCAGTCAGGCTGGGTGTAAAAGCCTGTCTATAGATCAAAAAAGTTGAACTGGTTGGTTTCTCCTATCAACAATTTCTTTTGACAGGAATTATGCCTTTTTAAAAGAGAGCGCCCTTTGATACTCAGCATATTGAGTATTCAAAGCCAGTTTGTCCTCTGGAGACATGGACCTCTTCCAATGCCTATCTAACCTCCATCCCATAGCCTTCATTGACCTTAGCTTACCATGAAACCATGGCAAGCTAGGACACAAAAGCAAAGGATAGACATGGAGTGGAGCTACTAGGTCAAAGACCTCTGTGATGGCTCTATTATAGGCCACCACTGCTTCCTCTGTGCCCTCAGCACAGGCCGCCCCATACCCGATTTGTCAAGAACTGCCAGAAGACCCTCAGGGTTCAACCCTCTCAAAGATGTGATACCTGACTACCTCCACAGGGGGTAGGCTACAAAGGGGAGCACTGAAACTCAAAGCTAATGGCACAATTATCTGACCAACTGATTGGGTCAATCCTGAAGTTATCCATTTCAGCCTCTGTGTGGAACAACAGGTACAATGTGTGCCCATGTTGGTGAGTTCAAACAGCAACTGCTTGTGCCATGCCAAGAGTTAACATGCTTTGATGGAACTCCTGCCCAAAACATGAGAGCTTGTCGCTGACCAGGATAATCCACCTCAGTGACTCCAACAGCCTGTCACAGACAAACTCAAAAATCTCCCAAAGAAATTCCACCTCATGCCCTGGTGGATGATATATCAGGAAGGAGGACTCTGCACCCAGAAACTGGACCCCTACACAATGACACACACTCAAAGGATGAAGTGTCCCCCACAGGATGCACCACCATTCCCAGTTTAGTTCTAAAAAAAATAAGGTGACCCCTCCCCCACTGCAATCCTTCTTTGGGCAATACCACAAAGAAACCAGCCAGTACCACTGCCTTCTAAACTGACCAGCATCATCACCTAACCAGGTATCCTTAAAGCATGGCAGGCTGAATGAGGAGCAATAAACAAAATCTGCAATAATAGTGGTCTTATTCCTCATTGACCTGGCATTACAAAGCACTGCCCGAAGAGGACAAGAACTGCAGACCAGCCCATCAGCTGCCTGTCCACTGGGTCCAGTGGCTTCTCTGGGGATGGGGACTAAATATCTGCCACTCCTCCCCAATCCCTGTCTAACCCCAGGCTGTTTCCTAGCCTGCACAATCCTGGTCATCCCTCCCCCACAGCTCTCCTCTCACCCCATACGTTAACCCTCCTGCGATGTCTTTTGGAGACCCCTAACCCCTGCATTGGCTGTAAACCTCTGCAGGTAGGGGGACATCCCAGAAAGGATGCATTACATATAGCTGGGAAGGGGAGTAGCTGACTACCCAGAGGCTCATGCAAGCACATTATAACCAACCAACAGCTTAAAACTTAAAAAAGCCCCCACTTACCCCCTCACTCTCCCCAATCCTACAGCATGCTTGTACCAACACAATTACAAAGAATAATGAAATTATACTAAACACATGCATTCTTTCCTAACCATTTATACAACCCCAACCCACTCCAATATTATGACAACTATTAACAACATTATGTAAGGATCACCCAATACTAACAAGTCCAGCAACGTTCTCAACTTTGTGAGCATAAAATTCAAATTAAATAAGTCTAATGTCAAGTGTCACCCAGCAAATCAGTTCTTACTTTAAAAACAAGTTCAAGTCCAAGCCAGGTAAACCATAAAGGAAATAAGATGAGGGACAGAATTTATGGGTTTTGGGAACTTTCTTTGCTCTCACCAAGGAAAGTAATCCACAGGCTAAGATCACATAAAGTAAAATAGGATACACACTCTGTCCTCCCACTGCAGAGTTTGTCTTAATCCATATATTCAGCATATAATGAATAGTGAAGTCAGCACAGCCAAAAAAGGGATGACAAATAACCAAGCAGAGCAGTAACTGTAAATGCTCCTACCGACCTCAACTTCAGTAGGATACTGAACATTCCTAATACAACTGACTAGATAGGCTTTCTTTTCAAAAACCAGTGTACAGATACAAATAAATTGCAAACACAAAGAGAACTATTGCACCATGCTTACTTACAAATGTAGATCTTGAAATCCATTCCAGAGGTTTTAGTCCCATGGATTCAAACTAAATCAAGTCATTAGGCTAAGCAAAACATCTAAGCATGAGTTTAGCTCGGCATCAGTTCAAATTAAATCCAACATTTAATCCCGCAGCCTGTCAAGGCAACTCTTGCTGTGAAATGTTTAGTTTGTGCCAACATTTTGTAACATATAAGTTTGACTCAATTGTGCATTATTATGAAATTAGGGGAAGAAAGCACATGAAAAACAGGCTGCACTAGGAAAATGCATGGGGCTTCAACTAACATATGAAAGTAGAAAAAAATGAAAAGTACTAAATGCTTTATTCTCTTGAAACTTCATTGCATATGAACAGCTTTCTCAAGACTTGAGAAAGCCTCTTACATGCAATGAAATGCTAAGTGACTATGTTGTTTGCATACTTTGAGCAACAAAGCTCCATTTTGAACAAAAACTATGTTTAACTATTTAATAGCATTTTAGCTGCTTTTCCTGAAGACTATGCAAGTGTTCATTTTCTCTTTTTTGTAATTATTCAGAAATTGCACATTTTTATACTTAAGTTGCTTAATGAGAAATGTACAGTTTTATGACAACACTGCTAACATTGGCAAAGGAGCATACTATTTGAAATATCATATTTCATAGTTTTAAAGGTGCCTATATGTTTGCAAACTACATAAAATAAAAAGGTAGATTTCATAAAAGATGTCGCTAAAATGTCAAAGTTTACAATGTCTGCACTTTTGAATCGCACAGTTTCAAAAATTCACATTTGCACTTTCAAAATGGATTCTAATGTTCATGAAGTACACAGAACTGTGAAAAGGTTCTGTGAATTTTGGGAAAACTACATCAAGCAATGTGAATAAACTATCCAGCTCTAGAACCACAAGACACAGAAACTTTAGGGTCACTAATTTGCAGGTCATATTTTGTAAGATAAATTGAACACAGACTCTTTTGATTTTATACAAACTTCATTGCTATCAGGAAAGCAAATTCAAGTTATACGGATTGAAAACATTTGGTAATTGGGATTAAAATGGAATAAATGGGTAAATCATATGAACTCTTAAATATTTAAACAGCACCAAAATGTTCACCTCTTATACCTGTGGGGGAATCAAGTCCTGTACATGCTATGTAATGTGTATTTATTATATTTTTCCCCACTGCAGCAAGGTTCTCTGATGATCATTTAGCAAGAAACTCCTAAATAGTGTTTGGCACATGCTCTTGCTTCCTAGAATCTGTGCACCTGAGCTCCACAATGTACATAGCCCCTATCCAGCCTCAAAGTTTGATTTTGAGACTGGTACATAAACCCCAAGTCTCTCAGGCTGCAGCAATATGCCATGTGGCCATGATGCCACTACTGTTGGTCAGACTTAGTAATACTGCAATTCAAATGTAAAATTTCTGACCCAGTGGAGTGCACAACAGTGCATCACATCATGTGTCTTCTGCTGGCTAGAAAAGTCTGAAAATCTCATCTGAAATGTGTTCTTCTAATGGTAGTGTCAACTTAGCACTTGCTGTTCTAATGCGTTGGAGCAATCATAGACTTCTTTGTTGCAAGAACCAATATACATAGCAAAACATGAAAGTGATTTAAATGACTTTCAAACATTTTTAATCAGCATTGTGAGCTTTCTTTTTTTATTCCTTTTATTATTCAGCTGTACAGGTATTAGCTGGTGTTCAGCAGTTTCATTACATTCATGAAAATGAGACTTATACATTAACAATCATGCAGATGCTACATTTACAGCTATATCTAGTCCACTTTAGCAGTATAAACCAGGATCAAGGTCACGCCTTGTCCTGGTGCACACTACCGTGTGATTCCAGCATGCCCCCAACATTCCCCTCCATGGTGAAAAAGATTCCATGTTTCATTGAACAAACTCTGGATCCCTTTCTCCTCGAAAGAAGACCCACAACAACTATCTGGAAGTGGAAGTGTCTGATCATTGGCTCAATAAATAGGTATGTTGTTCCATCTTATATATCTCCCCATGACCTCCATCCAGTTCTGCACAGAGGAAGGATCTATAGCATGCCACAGTCACATTATTGCCTTTTGGGCTGCCTCCAACAGCACCTTCCATAAACAGAGTGCACCCCCTCAACATCCTCTGGTATGATCCTCAGGATCCCATGTTTCAGAATAAGCTTGGTCATTGTGCCAAACAGTTCTTTAAAAGTGCTTGCCACTTCCAGCTAGGAGAAATACAGTACTGAGAACAACAAGAATATGTGGTAATTGTTCTCCCTGCACTGCTGCAGCACTCTGAAGTGATCCCCCTTCTACACTTCTTGTATTACAGGGGCAACAAAATGGAGCCACAAAATCCAGAACACAGTCCACCATTCCATTGATGCTGTAGCTAACAAACTCACAGGCATGCTTGAAATAAAATGCCCCTTTATTAAAGGGCTTCCCCTGAAAGTGCAGACAAACTCACTCAGGGAACAGCTGGATAAGAATAGCAGAATGCATCACAGTGGAAAAATCTCCAATGCATTTGTTTTTGTTAGTTTTTTTTTAACTCCTCAGCTGGGGGGTGTTCCTATGGTTCTCCATATTCAGGCTTCCTTGCTTCGGCTGCTCCCCTGAACCCAGTCAGAACTCAGACCCTTTTCTCCCTGCCATCCCAGGTCACTTCATAGTGGTGATTTATCCTGTGCACTGCAGAAACCTGGAGAGGCGGGGGGCTGAAGGGGAGATGACTTAAGTGAGTCTGAAGTGGGGCTGATGGAGTCTGCCATCATTGCACCAGAGGATTGTTTTTGTCCCTTTATCTCCCCCCTCTTTGGCATGAATGTGCAGTGGAATCAAGGACTTTACTGCACACGTGATTGTCTGCAGTATGCACTACACCTGCTTATGCCAGCCCACAGTTTGATCCCCGAGCCTGCACTTGCCCCCAGCCACTGCCAGGAGCAAGCATCTCAGTGATCCTCCCCACCCTCCCTCCCCAAAGGCGGAGAGTGGTCCATGGGACACTGACCTCCTTCTCCCAGCCAACTTCCGATGCCCTGAGTCCATTCCCGAACCTGAATCACCAGTGTGTCATGAGGTGTGGCATCCAGTGCCTCAACCCTCAGCACCACCGGGCCACCTTCCAATGCATGTTGCAACTTCAAGACACTTCATCAAATTCTTCTGTGATTTTCCTTCTGTGAGGCATTCTGTTCTTATCCAGCATGCTCTGTGACTTTCTTAGTTGCAGCACCATTGGAGCGGTGGATGCGGTGCAGGATTCTCGGGCCATATTGTTACTAAACTTATCTGACATCAGTCATCCCTGGGTGTGACCTTGTCTTGCTGTACTATAACAAGATGGCTCCTTGCCTTCCAGCTGAACTCCTGCTATAGTGGTGAGTATGAGATCCAACCATCTGAAATGAAGAATGGAATATTGCACCCCACCCTAGTCCGTTAGGTCCAGCCCATTCTCCTGCACCCATGCATGTTTTATCAGCTCTGCCAGGTCTGGGACAAACTCCCTTAAAGGCTTTATACAGGGCTTTATACAGGGCGGAAATTTGTCTTGTTAGTATCTTACCCCCTTCCCCAAATATTCTGTACTGTTCTCACAAAATTAATAATCATGGGGATGGGGTGCCCCTCTCTCAAGCATTGAAATAAAGTGCTGCACCTAGAGATACCCAAAAATCCCTGTTATACAGGCCAAAGTTCTGTTTCAGAGTATCAAATGTCCACACTGCTCACTGTGACAGAAATTGACAAGGACAACACAGTACTCCTTGCACCACCGCCTACATTACGCATCCATATCAGCTGACCAAAGATGGTGTCCCGCACCAACTGCTGTAAATGCCATAAAGAAATCATTTTGATCTTCTAATGAATGATGCTGAGTCCAAATATGCAATAAAGAAGATTAAAAAAAATACATTTTTTGTTCTTGTCAAATAATCAATTTTCAACCCTTTTTTAAAAAAAAAGTACTCGAGCTTGCCTTTGTTATCAATTTTTGTTGTGTTTTCCTGATGTAGCACTGTACTACACAATATGTGCAATAGTTTGCCAGGAAATCTTGAACAAAATCAAGAAAATGTATTTCCTACCTTTTTGGCCATGTGATATCATGTTGAGAGCTCATGGAGCCCTGTACTTCAAATAAGCTTCCAAACTCATGTCTCTATTCAGGCAACATTTCATTTACTATACAGTGGGCTCTTTATTATCTGATAGATAGACGGATAAGTACAGTAGATAGATAGATAAACAAAGTACTTATGATCATGCTCTTTGACAGTCAGATGGCAGTCAGCTGAAGAGGTAAGTGTAGTTTTTTTTTTTTTTAATTTGTTTAACCAGGAGTAGCACACTAAGATGAAAGCTTTTTTACAGATGTGACCTGGGAGCACAGGGAAGTTAAGTGACTTGCTCTGGGTCACACAGTATGCAAGTGAAAGCTGTGGGATTCAAACCCAGGTCTGGTCTGCTGGATGTCACCAGATTTTCAGCTCAGAGCCTTAAACCACTGCATTATACTGCTTCCTGTGCCAGCTGCTGAGCTGATAGGGATTGCCAGTGAGTGATGACTGGCATAATGAGGGTGCAGGCTGGGGGGTCCTTGGTGGTTGTCACTTGCATGGGAGGAGGGTCATTCACACTCAGTGGGGGGAAAGGCTGCTTCTGCTTCCAAGTCTTCTCTTTCCCCATAAACACATTTATTCTTGGCAGTATAGACTTATTGCTGCAGTACTGATTTTAAGGAAAATGTACAGGTTTGGACCATTTGAATGGATGACTTGTTTTGAAAAAAAACAAACAAAATGGAACAGGCAATGGACCACTAGACCACCAGGAATGTGGCATTAATATTACATCATGGGCAATTAGGGAGTGGGTCCACTAGCCCACCAGGGAAGTGGCATTATTATTATTATGGCTGTGATAATTGGAGGGAGGGTCTCCACTAGACACCATGTAAGTGACATTAATATTATAGCAGGGGCGATTGGGGGAGGAGTCCACTAGACTAACAAGACATTTCTTCTTCTGTTCCCCAGCATTTGGGTAAGTAGTCTGCTGTGCCCATGCAAATGAGCCCATAATGGGAATAGAAATGGAGTCTTTGTACCTTGCATGCCCAATGAGCTCATTTGTATATCTGGGCTGAATATGAACCATAAGAGAAATGGTGCTATCCCATCTTAGACACACTATCTCCTGTGGGCCATATGCAGCCTTGGGCTGTGTTGGAGCAACATATATTTACTCAGCCCTGTGCCGACATGGCTCAATATTCAGTCAGTCAGCACACTCTATCAGTGCATGCTAACCAAAAGAACATAGCTCAGAGCCAACTGTGCACTGTTTTTGATGTAGCACTACAGGCTGTGCTGTGCAAGCAGCTGCTCAGAATATGGGTGCTGTCATCTTTTAAAAGGTCTAAAACAGGAACTGCTGGGGTTTGAAATTGTTTTTACGTGTCAATACTGTTTTATATATATATATATATATATATCTCAATACTATTTGAACCTACTTTTTCAGTGTACTGTTAATACATGATTTTTTGTTGTGACACAGCCAAACAAACATTTGTCAATGCTGAATGTTGATTGCGTTGGTCCATTGAGCTCGCTCACTGCCCCTGTCTCACTCACTCTTCTGTTTCTCCCAGTGTTGCAGGCTACTCTTTTCTACTGTGCTTCTGCCTGCGTTGGCAAATTTTTCTGCTCACAAAGAAATCTGCAGCTGTCCCGACAGAGCTCCATTGAGGTGGGTCACTCCCCTTCTCTCGCTCGTTGATTCTGTTTCTGCTGGCACTGCAGGCTGCCCTTTTGTACTGGGCTTCTGCCTCTGTTGGCATCTTTTTCTGCCCACTAAGAAATCTGCAGCAGTCCTGACACAGGTCCATTGAGCTACCTCACTCCACCTCTCTCACTCGCTCATTCCATTTCTGCTGGCACTGCAGGCTGGCCTTTTGTGCTGGGATCCTGTCTGCATTGCTGCCTTTTTCTGCCCACAAAGAAATCCACAGCAGTCACAATAGAGCTCCATTGAGCTTGCTCACTCCTCCTCTCTCTCACTGACTCGTTCTGTTTCTCCCACCGCTGCAGGCTGCCTTTTTGTACAGGGCCCCTGCATGCATTGCTGCCTTTTCCTGCCCACAAAGAAATCTGTAGCAGTCCCAAAAGAGCTCTGTTGAGCTCACTCACTCCCCCCCCTCACTCACTCGTTCTGTGTCTCCTGGCACTGCAGGCTGCCCTTTTGTACTGGGCTCCTGCCTGCGTTGGTGCCTTTTCCTGCCCTCAAAGAAATCCACAGCAGTCCCGACAGAGCTCTGTTGAGCTCGGTCAATCCCTCCCTCTCTCAGTCGCTCAATCCTAATCTGTCCCAAACACTGATTTCTGACAGTGACTGCAGTATTCTGTGCCAGAAGTGCGGAAACACATTTTGGCCAGGATGTGAAAAACGACAGCTGTACTGTTCATAAGGAGGTGTGAACAAATGCCAGTGTTGAACATCTGGTGTGAAAGAATTACTAATTTGTGAACTTACAAGGGTGCTTGGAAATTGCACAACACATGCTTGTGACACATTCATTTTAAGGAGTTTCATCACAAAATTTTCAACATAGGCATTTTAGGACCTCTGCTCATGAACAGTGTCAGTGTGCTTTTCTTAATGTGTCCCAAGCATTGATTTCCAACAGCGACCATGTTATTGTGCTCTGGAAGAGCGAAAACACATTTCAGCCAGGATGTGAAAAATGACAGTTACACTGTTCATAAGGAGGTGTGGAAAAATGGCAATGTTGAAAATCTGGAGTGAAAATATTGCAAAGTTGCAAAGGTATGAGTGTGCATGGAAACTGCACAATGCACATGTGTAACATACTCATTTTATGGACTTTCGTCACCAAATTTTCAACATAGGCATTTTAGGACCTCTGCTAATGAACAGTGTCACTGTCATTTTCATAATGTGTCCCAAACATGGATTTCCCAGCAGCAACCATGCTATTCTGTACCAGGAATGCAAAAACACATTTCGGCCAGGATGTGAAAAATGACAACTGTACTGTTCATAAGGAGGTGCAGAAGAATAGCAAAGTTGAAAATCAGGAGTGAAAATATTATTAATTCATGAAGTTACTAGCATGTGTGCAAACTGCACAATGTACGCTTGTAACACAGTCATTTTATGGGGTATCACCACCAAATTTCCAACATAGGCATTTTAGGATGTCTGCTCATGAACAGTGTCACTGTCATTTTCTTAATCTGTTTTGAACACTAATTTCCCACAGCAACCACGCTATTCTGTGCTGGAAGTGCGAAAACACATTTTGGCCAGGATGTGGAAAATGACGGCTCTACTGTTCACAAGGAGGTCTGAAAAAATGGCAGTGTTGAAAATCTGGCATGAAAATATTGCAAATTCGCAAAGTTACGAGCGTACGTAGCAACTGCACAATGCACGCTTGTAAAACAGTAATTTTTTAGATTTTCCCCAACAAATTTGCCACATAGGCTTTTTGAGAGCCCACCTCATGAACACTGGCACTGTCGTTTTGTTACTCAGTCCCAAAAGGGGATTCCGTTCAGTGACCGTGAAATCACCTTTCAGGGCTGAATATTGCCATGACAGTGCCAGAATTCACGAAGAGGGGTTCCAAAAATCCCATGTTGAAAATTTGGTGCCAACCAAAAAATGCCTGAGATATGCATTAGAGTTGAAAAAAACTATTTATTCTATTATACAGCTTACTGACATTTACTCAGTTCACGGTTGGCTTTAAAGATTGCAGACGTGTTCTCGGTCCACCGAAGATGGTTGTGCCAGACTCTGGAGGTAAGTAAGGGGGTGGTGTGGGGAGGCATGTGCGCGGTGGGTGGGCATGGGTTGTGGGGGCAGGAGACTGCCAAGGGACCATTTCCTTTTTCCACAGGAAAAAAAACACATTCATGGGACCATTTTTGGTTTTACAGGGGCATGTGGCATGCTGGGGTGGGCTCCCAGCATGCCTAAGGAGTCTTTTTTTGGGGGGGCAGCTGTAGCCAACAGGGAATTGGGCACCCCTGTCAGTACACAACAAAGGGGGGTTACATTATGCCGTCAGGGATTGGGCATCCCCGTTGTCACACAACAAAAGCGGGGGGGGTGACATTATGCCGATGGGAATTGAGCACCCCGTCAGCACACAACAGAAGCGGGGGGGGTTACATAATACCGACAAGGAGTGGGCTCCCCCATTGGCAACATCAGCCTTGGGGCACTGAAGCCGATGGGGAATGGAGCCCCCGTCGGCAAACACACATGGTGGGGTTGGGGCACATGCTGCGAGGGGGATGGGGAGCTTAATATTGTTTGTGAACAGGCAGCAAGCTGCCACCATGTTCACAAACAGTATCACTGTAACAAGGTTCTGCCCAGCAATGAGGGGTCACTTCCTCATTGCAGTGAATGGCTTACTCTGCAATGGCAAGGTGGCTCCTGATTGCAGTGGCTGAAACCTTACAAGGTTGTGGCACGCTGGCTGAACTAGTGTCAGCAGCAGCATGCCATGGCATTGGGGAAAGTGGGCAAAGCCTTTAAAGGCTGTGGGGGTACTGGCCACAACAGTGCCACGCCTCCACAATCTGCTTCTAGAAAGCTGCCACAATGACAAAATACCAAGTGTCAATATTATTTTCTGTATTGCTAGACTGTATTGATACTATTCTTTTGTATCACCACATAAAATTACATGACAGTTTAAAAAGTAATTTTAATAAGAAATATTTTTCAGCAATTTCTATTGGTATTGCTACACACTACTTAATTAATAATTGTATAGTTTTCAGCTTAATTTTCATTAATCTTACAGTATGACACTTATTATATTGGGAACATTTCAGTCTGCCTCCTGGCAGTACTCATTCTTCCTAACTTTTGTCTGTAAAAGCATTGGATGATAATAATGTTGGCTTCTGTTAATTGCCCACACTGTGGCAGCACTCTAGAAAGTTCCTAATGCAGTAAAAAAAGTGCCAGGGGCTTGATAATCAAAAGTTTACTCAGGTGCCAATCAGTCTTTGCCCATGCAAACCGAAGTTTGCACTGGATCCTCATATTCTAAAGGGGCTGTTGTGTGGGAAAATGAAGGTTATCGCTCATGCAAAACACAATGCATGTGAATGGACAAGGAGGGGCATGGCCATGAATAACTGCTACCGCATATTCAGTGGCTTTCTCCAGCACAAAAGAGTTCAGGGTGGGCCTTTCATGCAGCACAAATGCCACTGAACCACACCACAACTTATTCCAAGCAACCCTAGTGACTGACGGAGGTAGTGCACCCACCTAACTGGCTGGCTGCTGGAGGAGCACACCCACCCTCTGTGGTCCCTGGCATCCCTCCTTCGATTTCCAGCAAGTACTGTATAAAGTAAAAATCCCTGGTGCTTGTGGTCCCCATTCTGATCCCCAGCCCGTACTGCATAAATTAAAATATCCCTGGGGCTAGTGGTCCCCTCTCCCTCCAATTCCCAGCCCGTAATGTAGAACATAACACTTTCTGGTACTAGTGGTCCCCCCTATTCAATCACCAGCCAGCACTGTAGCCCTGTTGCTAGTGGTTCCCCCTTCCTCCAATTGCCAACCTACACTGTAGAAAGCAAAAATCTCTGGCATCTAGTGGTCCCCCCAATCTCAGCTCTGAACACCCACTCCACCCCACCCAGTTACCTTACCAGTCCACTTAGTGCCGCAGGTTCATCCAGCAACAGGCACAACCCTCCTCATACATCCTCAATCAGCTGCCGTATGTCCAGGCAGGAAGTGCTGGTCTTATTTATAGGACAGGCATCCTATAAATCAGAGGCACACTCCCTGCCTGGACATACAGCAGCCTGCTGAGTTGGAGGAGGGCTGCGCCATTCACCATATGCACCCACTGCACTGAGAGGACTGGTAATGTGACTGGGGGGCCAGGGGGGTGTTTGGTGCAATGGTGGGGGTGGCCTGTAGATGCCAGGGATTTTTACTTTCTACCGTATAGGCTGGCGATGATATGGAGGAATCACTAGCACCAGAATGATGTTACTTTATACAGTACAAGCTGGCAATTGGAGTGAGAGTAACTAGTATCAGCGAGTTTTACTTTCTGCAGTACAGGATGGTGATCAGAGGGAGGGGGGACCACTAACACCAGGGATATTTTAATTTACACAATATCGGCTGGCAATCAGGGCAGAACCACTAGCACCAGGGAGTTTTACTTTCTACTGTATGGGCTCGCAATGAGAGGGAGGGGAAACCACTAGCAGCAGGCGTATGTTATTTTTACAGTATGGGCTGGCGATCGGGGAAGGGACCACTAGCACCAGGGATATTTTAATTATATAGTATGTGCTGGTGATTGGAGGGAAGGGGAGACCACTAGCACCAGGAATATGTTGATTTATATAGTACAGGCTGGTGATCGGAGGGGGGACTGCTAGCACCAGGCTGTTTTACTTTCTACTGTATGGGCTAGTGATTTGAGGTGGGGGGACCACTAGCACTGGGATATGTTAATTTATACAGTACAAACTTGCAATTGGAGGGAGAGCCACTGGCACCAGGGATATATTTATTTATACTGCACCAGCTGGTAATTGAAGGGGGAACCACTAGCACCTAGGATATTTTAATTTATACAGTACAGGCTGGAGATCGGAGGGGGGGCCACTAGCACCAAAAAATATATAAACAGCTCTGGGACTGTGCAATGGGGGGAGGGAGTGCTGCGCTAACCAGCCTCACAACCCATGCAAATGAGACCAGAATATACATGCAAATGGCTCCTTAGCTCCTTGCATGCCCAATGGACTCAATTGCATGGGTTCCTTTGCATATTGCAGATAGCGTTCCAGTGCTATCAGTTCTGGTGGCCTACTTCAGGATCCATGTCAGGGTAGCACTACTTGAATTAGCACCGTTCCTACATGGCCCTATATTCAGTCAAATAGTATCAGTGCATTATAGCCAATATCTACATATCATTACAGACACTCTGCTTCATTAACTTTAAGTGCTTGGTGTTCCTTGTTGAGCACAGTCATTTCAGGTCATTACACTTGCTGACAGGGAATTATAGTCCTGCAGTATGTAACTGCTTATCCTATATGACTCACCAGAGGTGCTTCTTACAGAGCTGTAGAAGTGTCTGAATACAGTGCTTAAGTTTTCAGGAGTAACTGTTTTTAGGTCTATTTTGGCTTTAGTCTCAGTCACCCAGTCCTGAAATACTTTAATTGCATAATGTAATAACATACTAAAATGCCAGCAGAATAGGCCTAACGGTCTTTCGTGTCTGCTCGTTTGGTCAGCCCTCACCCTGGGTGCTGACCTTGCTGTCCCCCTCGCCTTCTCTGGCTTCTCCCTTCCCAGTTCCGGATATTCTTGCTGCATTGGATTTTGCTTCCAGAACCCTTCCCCTGTACCTGTCCCACCCCCTCTTGAACCCCTCCACTGTCTCTGCCTCCACCAACCCCTAGGCAGTGCATTCCATGGCTCCACCACCCTCTCAGTGAAGTAGCACCTCCTCCTTTCTCCCTGAATCTTCCCCTCAGCTTCCACCCATGCCTCTAGTGGCCCCCTCCTCCTTCCTTGAAGCACCCTGACTGTTCCTCCCTATTTACCCTGTTCATGTACCTGAAGACCTCTATCATGTCCCCCGGTCCCTTCTCTCTTCCAATGTGTACATATTTAGCTCTTTGAGCCTCTCCCCATGAGTCCTGTCCCCAAGCCCCAAATCATTTTGGTTGCCCTCCTCTGGACCCTCTCCAGGAGGTTAATGTCCCTCTTTAAGTGTGGCTTCCAAAACTGCGCCAGTACTCAAGATGCGCCTCACCAAGCAGTTATACAGAGGAGTATCACTTCCTCCTTCTGAGGTGATCCCCTAGCGATGCATCCCAGCATCCTGTTGGCCTTGGCTGCTTCCCTCCTACAAGTCTCAGAGTTGTTCATCTTGACATCCACCACCACCCCAGGTCTCTCTCAGCCATCGAGACTTGTAGCATTTCCTCCCAGGTGTACACTTGGCCTGGGTTTCCGCTCGGGTGGAGTACCTTGCATTTCCCTGCATTGAACCTCAGCTTCCACTTTCTAGACCATCTTTCCAGAGCCTCCAGGTCCCCTGTAGAGCCACCCTCCCTCCTACCATCCACCACCGCCCCCCAGTTTCGAGTCATCACAAAGAGACTCATCTCACTCCTGATTCCTGTCCTTATGTCAGAGACATAGGCGTTGAACAGAAGGGGCCCAAGAACTGATCCCTGTGGGATCCCACTAATGACCCTCCTTGGGGATGAGACTATCCCGCCAACTACGACCCTCTGGGTCCAGTCCTGGAGCCAATTGCCTATCCATTGGATCAGCTGGTTCCCCAACCCCATTTCTCCCAGCTTATCCAACAGGCCCACGTGAGGAACAGAGTCAAATGCCTTGCTGAAGTCTAGAAAGAGGACGTCCACTGGTCTACCCAGGTCCAAGGCACTTGTCACCCAGTCATAGAACTCCACCAGGTTTGTCTGACATGATTTCCCTGGGATGAATCCATGCTGTCTATCATCCAGGCACCCTGACTTATCCAGGTCCCCCCCCCAGCCTTTCATTGACAATGCCCTCCATCACCTTGCCCACCACCAATGTCAGGCTGACAGGCCTGTAGTTCCCTGCCACCTCCCTTGATCCCCCCTTGTGGATAGGCACTATATGCACCACCTTCCAGTCTTGGGGCACCCACCCTGTCCTCAGAGAGATGGTGAAAAGCTCCGCCAGGGGTTCCGCCAGGACATCTGCAAGTCCCTTCAGCACTCTGGGATGTAATTTATCTGGCCCTGGTGCTTTCTCCATCTTAAGAGAGCTGAGGGCTTCCCTCACTCTCTCTGCTGTGATTTCCACTTCCGGTACCTCTTCTCCCTGCTTAGCCCTCCCCCCACCTGCCAGTGATGCCTCCCCCTCTCCCCAGACCCGCCGATCGGTGAGGGCCCCCCCTCCTCAGTATCTCTGTCTCCTCCCATGTATGATGCAGCAAACCCATTTTCCTTGGTGAAAACTGAGGTGAAGTACTCATTTAGTACCTCAGCCTGCTCCCCCGGGTCTTGTGCCCATCTCTCCCTTGATTTAATCCTGCTAATCTGCCCCTTCACCCTTCGTTTTTCCCCAATGTATCTAAATAACCCATTGTTCCCTCTCCTAATTTCCCTGGCTAGGTTCTGCTCCTTCCTTGCCTTAGCCGCCCTCACCACTCTAGTGGCCCTTCTAGCCATCAGCTCGTACTCTCCTCGATTCCTTTCACTCCTTGAGCACTTGAATTGCTTATAGGCTGCTTTCTTTCCCCGCACCACATCCTGGACCTCCTGGTCCACCAGCAGTTTGGCCCCTACCACATTTCGTCTTACTCTTGCACAGGTGCTGGTAGCATCCTGCACCCTCTTCTGATGATTTCCCACCTACTATCAGCGTCCATGTCTGACCAATCCCATCCAAATGCTCCTTAAGGATCCTTCCCATTTCCTTAAATCCACCCCCTGAAGTCAGTTACTTCCATCTTTGTGCAGCCTTCTACCCTCCTAGGTCCAGGCAGAACCAGACCGTGGCATGGTCACTCCCCGCCAATGGGTCCCTTACCTCCAGGCCCCAATCTGGTCACTGTCTGCCAGGACCACATCTAGTACCAGGCCTCCCTGGTCGGTTCCCTCACCTGCTGAGTTAGGAACGCGCTTGAAAGACATCCAACAACCTCTGTTCCTGGTCACAGAGGATGTCATAGTCTCCCAGTCTGTTCCTGGCATGTTTAAGTCCCCCAACACCACCACCGTTCCTCTGCCCAGTCTGCAGTGTCTCCCAACATCTGCCACCAGACTGTCCTCCAGCTCCTCCGCCAGGGCAGGGGGTCTATACACCACTCCTATTTTTACTCTCTTGCCCCCCCTTGTTATCAAGGTGACCCAAATCGCCTCCACGGTTCCCTCCACCTCCTCTACTCCCGCTATGCCAATGCAGTTTTTGACTATCATTGCTACCCCTCCTCCCCTTCCCTCCCCCCTGTCCTTCCTGAACATAGTGTAACCCTCCAGGTTCAGGTCCCAGTCATGTCCTGCAGTGGCCCAAGTCTCAGTGACCGCTGCCACATCCACTGCTCCCTCAGTTAGCATCGCCTGGAGCTCAGGCATTTTATTGCCCAAGCTCCTGGCATTTAGCAGGACTACCTTCCACCTTTACCTATAGTTCCATTTCCCTGCTCGTGTTCCCATGGGGATTCTGTTTTCCCTGGTCTGCACTTGCCAGTCGGCCTTTTCCTGCAATCCTCCTGGTCCCCAGGGGGGTGGAGACAGAGTCCCTCCTTTATCAGCACCCCCTTGACAGCCTTTTCTCCCATCCCGCCCCCCTTCACAAGTTTAAGCCCCACTTTTCACCAATGAACCCCTCTATTTTCAACTTAAGGATTCCTCTCCTCCAAATTGAAATGTAGTCTATCTGTAGCATACAGCTCCTTATCCTCCCAGGTCTCCCCCCAGTCCCCCATCAACCCATACCCTATGGCCTCACACCACTCCCTGAGTCACTGGTTTATCTTCCTAATCTTCCTTTTGTGTTCCCCACTAGCCCTTGGCACTGCAGGATTCCTGAGAAGAAACTGTGCATCCTATGTCATGACAGATCTCCAGAGCTCCTGAATCTTGCCTGTATCTCTAGCTTGCTATTTCCTCAATGTCATTGTACCCAGGTGGACCAGTATGTCTGGGAACCCCACAATCCTTTGCCAGCTGATATACCTCTTGCTTAGCTCCTGTATCACGTAGTCCAGGGAAGCATCTGTTCTAACTGACCAGGCTTCTCCCTCCCTATCCCATTTGATACCCCTGATCATAGAATCCCCAGCAGGAGCACCTGACCACGCCTTTTCCTCCATCCCCCCTTCCATGTCCCTCATCCTTTCTGCGGCCCCTCCACCAAGCTGGCTCCTTGTTCCTCCCCTATCTGGGTGCCACATGCCACCCCTCCTATTTACCATGGCTACCCTCTCCCCTCCCCTCCAATCCTATGCCTCTCCTCCTCCTGAGTATCCTTCTGTACCTTGCTAATTCCCCCCTCACTGCTCACAACTGGTCCTTCTCCCCCATCTGCTAAACTAGCCTGGCTCATCATCCTTTCCTTCCTGTCTCCATTTATTTCCTCCTTGCTCGTCGTGCTCCCCTGGCCTAAACCCTCAGCTCCCTTTACTGAATCCTTCTTGTACTCCTGTTCCTTCTCCTTTTCCTTTCCTCCCAACTGGTCCTTCACCATTCGCTTTCCTCCCTCTTCCCCCTTCCCCTCCTGCTCTGATTCACTGCTCCCCCCATTTTCCTGCATTCCAGGTCCCCCCCATTCTTCCTGCTATCTGGCCCCTGCCTCCTGCCTCCCACTCCCTTTCCGTCTCTAACCACCCCTGTCATGGCTACATCACCCCCCCTCATCCTCGAGCAGAAGAAGAGAATTGAAGCGGTTATTGAGTGTAAGGTCTGATCCACCTCTCCGCCTTGCTTCCTTCTGTCCAGCCCTGGCCATCTGCCTACTTCCCTGAGAATGTTGTCCCTCTGTCCCTCCTTTGAGAGGGTCCCCAGTTACCTGCCTGCTTCCTTGGTAGTGTTCTTTTGGACCTCCTCTGCCAGGGTCCCTATGTGACCCCTGAGTATTCTCCTGCACTCCTTTCCCTATGCCCCTCCCCCTGTGCTTGGTGTTGGCAATGGAGATTCCCAGCCCCTTCCCCAACCATACCACCCCCTTCCTCAGCTTTCCTAATCCCTCAACCTCCTCCCTGTTGTGCTAGCTGGTAGCACACTGGGTAACCACCGAACTTCCAAGCCCAGTCCAGTATCATGGCTGCTCCACACCCTGTGCACCCCACCACACTCCCAAAGATGCCGGCCCTAATGACGTGTGGTTCCATCCCCTTCCAAATAGGTATCCTTGGGTGAGCCACCAGGTTCCCCCCTAGTCCAAGATACACCCTACTGCCTAATCAGGTCACCCACTAATCTTAGAGACAGTCCCACTGTACACCAGTAACCCTGTTACTAGGTGCAGTACAACACATTAAAGTTATAAGGGAAATGATCGACTCCCTAAGCTTCTCTCTCCCAGCCTTTAAATCCAACCCCCAGTGTCTAGAACTACGCAGGCTGCACCTGCAGCCTTTTCCTCAATTGCAGGGCAGGTGTTCCCCTATAATTAGCAGACTTCTGGGAGGGAGGGGTGGGGAGGGCGGGTCTTGGGCAGACACCTGACTCGAGAGAGAGAGAGTGTATCAGCCCTGTGTCTCCCCTCCAAGCCCAGCAGCCAAAGAACCAGGCCCAAGCAAATCCCACCAAATAGGTTTTAAATCAGAAGAAATAGGCCTCTACCAGCACAGCCTGTTACACAGTGAAACATGCACAAAATGAGCCCCACTTACAGCCACCAAATCATTTTTCAAACATCCAGCAGCCCCCAAAACAATACCCTGCTAGCCCCTTAGAAGTAAGAAAGAAAAGAACTAACCTACCAAGTAAAATCCACAAGAACCCTGTGAAAACAACAGCAGCAGCTACTGTCCTGGAACACAGCTGATCCATGTGTTTGTCTTTTTGTTGTTGGATCATTTCAATTGCATTCCAGCCAGTCATGGTCTTGTGACTGAATTTCTAAGTGCTGTTTTTTGATAGTTCTTTTTCTACTTACATTTGGTGTTGCATCAGGAATTAGATTACCAGGACCAAACCAGGCATCTATGGAAGACATGTTAATGAAGGTAAAATTTATTTCTGGAGAATTACTCATAGTTTTTCTGTCATATGAGGCTTCTCTGTCTAATCTGACTGGGAAGGCATATTGATATGGTTTTCTCATGTTTTCTGTGTGTTTTTGTAACAAGGCTTTCATGTTGCCTGGACAAGATCCATTATGTTTTGCTGGGATAAGATCACAGGTTCAGTCCCAGACTGATCAATCAGAGCCTGGGATTCTTTCTTGCCATTGTTCAGTTCTTTGTTTTTTTTTACCATGTCCTCTGGCTGCTTGATCCACTTTTTCACCACTCCTTTAGTGAAAACGTGGTTGCAGCTTGTCCCTTTTGAATCTCTCCATCCAAATTTCAGTGAGTTTTCCCTTATCACTGTATTTTACCTCATAGACAAAAAGCAAGTAATTAGTTTGGGTGCTGGGTGGATGGGGGGGGGGGTGTTGTTGTATTTTATTTAATTTTTAATTTTTATTGTTGAGGTGTTTTCCTTATGTGTTTAGCCAGGCCTTATTTGGTCTATTCAGTGGAGCCGCTATGAGAGTGTCATCCCTTCAGGGGGTGCGCCCTTGCACCTGGTCTCTCAGGAGTAAAACAGTGATAATTGAGGCCTGTATTGCAGAATCCACTGCAGATCTGGTATGTAATCATGGAGACCTGGTTGGGGATGATTCGGGTCCTGTGCTCAAGTCATCTATTTCTCCAGGTTTCTCCATGGTGAATTGCCCTAGGTAGGAATGAAGGGGCGTTGGGGTAGGCATCTGTTTCAGATCCACTTAGCAGCTGATAGCATATCCCTTGGGACAGACTAGATTGTTTGAATGTGTGGCCATAAAAGGAGGACTGGGAACAAGTTGCAGGATTGTGTTCACTTACCAACCCCCTGGTTGTGAGCATGAATTCCTGCAGGAACTGGAGACTTTCATGGCTGACCAGGTGTTAAAGTCACACAAGCATTTGGTTCTTGACAATTTCAATGCCTGGGTCAATGATGAAACATTTCCTTTTGGTATGCAGTTTGTTAAGGTGATGTCATCCCTGGACTTTGTTCAAGCAATTGCTACTGGGATCCATCAACATGGCCATGCCTTGGATCTGGTCTTCTCAATAAGCCTTGATATTAGTAATGTCAAGGCTGACCTAGTCATTTGGTAGAATCATCATGTTGCTCAGTTTTTCTGTAGTGCTCCCCATTTAAACCCACCATGGACATGGTCAGATAACACTAATTATAAAAATCAGAAGCCTCAGAGCATCCTGCTGGTACTTGATATCTCAGGCATATAGAGGGCTTGCATGATGGGAGTTGAGGCAGCTGTGGAGGGTTATAATGTAGCTCTCCCTTCTGCTTTTGACCCATAGTGCCAGCCCATGTACGTCCTTTGACTTCACACCTTATGTCACCCTGGTATGATGTGGATCTCAGGAACATGAAAACTAAGGGATGGAGCTTGGAGTATTGTTGACAAAGGTCTCACTTGGAGGAGGACAAATTGGCACTAAAAAATCACTATCTTAAGTATCAGCAAGCAGTAACCCTGAAAAAGTCAGCTTTCCTGTCACAGGTGATTGCTATTGGAAGGAACTGGCCAGCTCAGCTTCTCAACACTGTTAGACTAATAAATCAAGTCTGCCTGCAGTCTTGTAAAGCCTTTTCTTGTGAAAAATGCGAGGTGTTCAACTGGTTCTTATTAGACAAGGTTTCCTCCATCCAGGCTGGGAACTCCCTGAGCAGCCTGTCATCAGCTGACAGTGTCTATTCCTTGTGGGCTGTAGGCACTCCATCTTTGTGGACTGAGTTTGAGCCAGTTTCATTGGATGACATGTTCAGGTTGGCCTCTAGTTTGTGACCCATCTTCTGTGCACTGGACACTTGGCTTACCAGACTTCTTTTAGAGTGATGGGACTTTCTTAGTTCAATTGTGGTAGAGATCATCAGAAATTCCCTTCAGGAGGGTGTCTTTCCATCTGCCCTTAAAAAGGCATTGTTGAAGCATCTCCTTAAGATGGCTTTCTTGGACCCTGATGATCTCTCCAACTACAGACCCATCTTGAACCTTCCTTTTCTTTGGAAGTTTGTCGATAAGGTGGTGGTGTTGCAAACAGAACTGCACCAGGAGAGGTATGATGTCTATGAGCCCTTCCAGCCTAGTTTCCGGCCTCACCACAGTACAGAAACTGCCTTGGTCCAGATGCACCATGATCTCCTTTCAGCAAGGGATAGTGGACATTGTTTGATCCTTGTCTTTGTAGACCGTTAATCTGCATTTTGACATGGTGGATTATAGAGTGCTACTGGCTTGTCTTAAGTATTATTTAGGACTCTGGGATACCATGTTGCAGTGGTTTCAGTCCTACATAACCAGCAGGATGCAGCAGATGGCACTTGGCTCCTTTACATGGAGCAGTGCTGCATTCTCCTCTGGTGTGCCTCAGAGGGTGATTCTGGCTCCCATGATATTCACAATGCCACTGAGGGAGGTCATTAGATGCTATGACTTGGCATTTCCTTGCTATGCTGAAGACACCCAGCTGTATGTGTCTTGTACCCCTGATTACAGAGTGGCTATCTTGTAATTGAGTGAGTGCCTTGAAGAAATCTAGGATTGGATGGCAGCTAGCTGGCTTAGGCTCAATTCACAAAAGATGGAGGTGTTACTGGTGGAGCCAGGCTGTTTTGGTTCTACGGCAGCAACTGGGGGCACAGCTCTTCCAGTGTTGGATGGTGTAAACCTTTATGCTTCGGATAGAGTGAAAAATCTGGGGGTCATTTCGGACTCTAAGTTGACTCTGAAATTCCAGGTGTCAGTTTGCAGTTTGGGCCTGTAGTGGCCACTATCATCTTCAAATATTGCCCAGATTAAGCACTATCTTGAACCAACTGACCTAGCAACACTAGCGCATGCCTAGGTCTTGTCTGGACTGGATTACTGTAATGCTCTACTTTGGGCTATCCACAAGGCTAATGCACTGCCTGCAGCTGGTTCATAATATGTCACTTTGGCTGGTTGCTGGGACATGTTTATCCAAACATTATTTGCCAGTTCTCTGTGCTCTTCACTGCCTTTCGGTCAGGTGGCACATCAGCTTTAAGGTTTGCTTGTTGAGATACAAGGACCTATATGTTCTGGGTCCGGGCTACCTGCAAGACATCCTGATATCATATGCTCCAGGTCATGCCCTCCAGTCAGTGGAGGCAGGCCTCCTCTCCCTTCTCAGATCCCATTTAAAATCCTCAGGTGATAGGGCATTTGATGTGGTAGCCCCAGTTCTTTGGAATGCCATTCCCTGAGATGGAAAGGTGCTCTGTCGCTGGCCAATTCTAAAAATCTTGGAAAACTCATTTTTTAAATTTATGTTATGGCCTTGATTTTTGATTATTAATTATTTTCAGGTCTTATTTAATAATTGTTTTATTTTGTTTTAATGTAAGGTACGCAGAGCCTCAGGGATTGGGCACCATATAGACGGACACTAACATCTTGTCATCCACCTTATTTATCACAGCAGGGACTTATATGCTTCGGTCATGTCACCTCTTTCCCTCCTTTTTTCAAGTGTGTACATGTTCAAGTCCTGCAGCCTCTCCTCATATGTCTTGCCTCCTAGTCTATGGACCATCTTGGTTGCCTGCACTGAACTGCTTCCAACTTGCTGAGTCTTTCCTCAGGTGTGGACTACAGTACCTTGTCACAGTTTTCCAGATGTGATTGCTCCAGTGACCTGTACAATGCGAGGATCACTCAGAGACATATAATTTGTTGGCAGAAAATGAGCAGAAGGCCCATCCAGTATGCTATATTTTCACTTATCCTGACACCTCAGACTCTATCTGGTCACCAGTGCCCCTCCCAACTCCCTTTCTTCTACTTATCATGCCCATGTGCCTATCTCACAGATACTTGGAACTCTCAGCTGTCTTTCTCCCCCTCCACCACTTCTGGCATGCTCTTCTAGTTATCTACCACCCTTTCTTTGAAGACGTATTTCCTCACATCCCTCCCAAATGTCTCACATTGTGGACTCATTATATGCCACTGTCTTCTGGTGCTTTTTATCCTCTGAAAGAGACTCCTCACCTGCACTTTCTTCATCCCTCAAGGTACTTTTAGGTCTCAATTGTGTCCCCTCTTGCTCTCCTCTCCTCCAGGTAGTACCTGTTGAGATCCTGCTACATCTCCTCATATGGCTTTCAGTGTAACACCTACAACACGTTTTAGCCTTCCTCTGGACTGCTTCCACACTGTCAATGTCCTTGTGGAGGAGCAGTCACCAGAACTGACACAGTACTCTTGGTAGGTTCTCACTAGTGAGTGATACACTGATAACACTAGCTCCCTTCTCCTGCTAGAAATCTCCTCCTTATGCATCCCACTAGCCATGGCTACTACTTTAATACACTGCCCTGCCACTTTGAGATCATCAGATATGATTATCCTGAGTCCTTTTTTTGCTCAGTGACTGTAACTGCCCCCGTCTGTATACAGCTGTCAGGTTTCCCAATCTCAGGTGCATGACTTTGCACTTTTTAGCATAGAAACCCAGTTGTCACACCCTATAGCACTCCTCTAGTTTCCTCAGGTCACTTTGCATCCTCTTCATCCCTTTCTGGGTGTCCACCCAGTTGAAGATTTTTGTGCCATCAGCAAAGAGACAGACCTTTCCCTCCAGTTCCTCAACAATGGCACTTATGAAGATATTGAAGAGGACTAGTTCCAGTACTGATCACTGTGGCAACCCTCTGATCACTCTTTCATCCGCCAAGTTTCTGCCATTTACTACCATCCTTTGTCTCCTATTCTTCAATCAGTTTGATACACAGCTTACCAATTTCCCCTCAACTTCCAGCCTCCTTATTTACTTTATTAGCCTCCTGTGCACACAGTGTTGAAGGCCTTAGTGGAGTTCAGATGGACCATATCCACTGCCCTCCCCTGAGCCACCTCCCCAGTCACCCAGTGAAATAAATCAAGATTTGTTTGCCATGACTTCTTCTCTATGAAACTGTGCTACCAGTGGTCATGTAGCCTATTTGCTTCCAGGTACACCATTACCCTTCCTTCAACAGTGTCTCCATTAATTTCCCCACCACTGATGTGAGACTAACTGCCTTGTAATTGCTAGCCTTCTCCCTGCTGCTGATCTTGTGCAGTGGGACAACACTGGCACTGCTCCAGTCCTCTGGGACTACTCCCATCTCCAATAAGGTGTTAAATAATATTGTCAGAGGGGCAGCTTGCATTGTGCTCAGTTCTTTCAGAGCCTTGTTGAATCATGTCCTGTCCCATTGCCTTGTTTTCCTTTTGGGTTTCCAGTCCCCTTAGGACTCTGTCTTCAGAAAATGGACTTGTGTCAACTTCCCCCTTCCCTTGGTGCCTACTGATATGTGATAGTCCACCCCATGCTGTGAAGAGCTAGTCGAAGTACTCATTTAAAATTTTAGCTTTTTCCTGATCTGCTTCTGTGCAGTACCCCGTCCTCATTTTCACTACCCACCCCTTGCTTTTCTCTTTTCATGTACATACCTGAAGAAAGTGTTATCTCCTTTTTTGACCTCCTTGGAAATCCTCTTCTCTGTTTGTATCTTAGCTGCCCTCACCATCCTTTTTCCCTCCCTTTGTTTTTCTAGATATACCTCTCTGTCCTCCTCTGTCTTGGTCTTGCACTTCCTTAAACCTGTCTTTTTGTACCCCAACACCTTAGTCACTTCATTTGAGAACCATAGTGGCATCTTCCTGCTCCAACCCTTGCTTATTCCTTCAAACAGCATGCTGTTGCCATAGCTGTTTCTTCTCTGATCTTTTTCCATTGGGTCACTGCTCCACTTGCCATCCTTTTCTTTGAGGTATTTACTAACACAGTCTCCAGTTTCTTTAAAATCTGCCTTCCTGAAGCCCAGACCCCTCATCTTAGTGTAATTTTTCTCTTGCCCAATGTGTAAGCCAAGCCACACCATATGGTTATCACTTGTACCCAGGATACTACCCACTTTGATGTTGCAGCACTGTCCCTAATCATAAACACCAGATCCAACACTGCTCTGTCTATACTGGGTCCCATAACCAGCTGCCTGAGAAATGCCCCCTGTAGGGAGTTGAGAATGGTCCAGCTTCTTGTAGTAACTGTGACTAGAATGCTCCAGTCTACATTTGGAAGATTAAAGTCCCCCATAATCAATATTTCCTCTTTGCTTGACATTCTGCCAATGGCCTCACCCAAAACATTGCCTAAATCCTCCCCCTGTTTTGGTGGTCTGTACTCCACCCCCATGTGGATAAATGCCCTGACCCCATCTCTAAGCTGACCCAAATTACCCACAATACGTCCTGATCTCCATGGTGTTTCTGTAACTCTGTGGCCTTTATACCTTTCCTTACATATAAAACCCCCACATCACCATCTTTCCTCCTGGCCCTATCCTTACAGAACATGGTGTAGTCTGGTATGGCCACTTCCCAGCTGTGGCTGTCAGTGCACCATGACTTTGTTAAGGCCAGCAGATCCAGGTTTGCCTCTGCAATTACAGCTTCAATGTCAGAAATGTATTTCCTTGGCTCCTTGCACTTCCCAGCTTCTGCTACTGAATTTCCTCCCGATGGCTCCCAGCATCCCTTTTCCTTACCTACAGTCCTCGTACAGTAAACTGATGTTGTGGGACACTCCAGTACCCTGTCCCTTGTGTTCTTCTCTTCCTTGATATTTACCAGTACCCCCCCAATTTCATGTTATAATCTGGGTTTCTTTTCCCAATGTGCATAACCTTACATATTTTAAATTTGCAGCACTGTTGTCTCAACTTTGACAAGAAATCACAAATTCAGCCTGCACTCTGGGAGTTTAAAATGGATTAAAAAAACATCACTTCTAGCAGGCCAAGTGGGAGAGTTATTACATAAAATGTGGCCTATCCTTATCTCAGACCGTGTACTATGTGAACAGATTCATCACAAACCTACAGTATGGTAACCTTTAGAAAGACTAGCAGTATAGAAACATAGAAACATAGAAACATAGACTTTGATGGCAGATAAGGACCACTAGGCCCATCTAGTCTGCCCATTTCCCTACCTACAGGATAGGCCGCAGATCCTAGTTAACCAACAGCCTGAGTGTATTGGGGACTTTATTACAGCCAGCCACATTAGCAATTTTAGCAGTCAGGAAGATCTAAGTATGTGGCTAAAAAGCAGACCCAGGCAATTCTTAAGAAGTGGATTAGGAAATGTATACAAATTTTGTAAGGAAGGAAATGTATTGCCCATCATGTCAAAAATGTAGGCATTAGACAGTTCACTACATGTACTAAACAATTTGTAATATATGTAGTATATGTTGTTTGGTGTAGTTGCAACATTTAGTTCATAGGAAGAACAGTGAGATCCCTGGAGAAATTAATTCAGGAAAATGTTAAAGCAATTTACAACAGGGACAGGGTTAGTGCATTGGGGCACATTTTGCACATCATCACAATTCAGCTGCTCTAGTTTTACTTTCTAGGCTCTTGAACATGTTCCTCATTGGAAAATGAGGGGGGATAGGGTTTGTACCTTATTCCAAAAAGAAACATAGAAATTAATGGCAGATAAGGACCACCCAGTCTGTCCATTTTCTCTACCTGCTGCAAAAACCACAGAACCTGCTTGATCTTTGGCTTTGTTCTCTTACCTATTGCTATAGTTCCACAATGCCTATCCCATGCATTTTTGAATTCCCGTACCGAACTTGTCCACACCACCTCCACTGGGTGGTTGTTCCATGCATCCAACACCCTTTCTGTGAATAAATACTTCCTCACATTACTCCTTAGTCTATCCCCTTCCATCCTCAAGTCATGACCTCTTGTTCTAGAAAACCTCCTTTTCTGAAAGATGCTAGCCTCCTGTGCCTTATTTATGCCCTTGAGATATTTCAAGGTCTCTGCCATGTCCCTCCTCTCTCTCTTCTCTCCTCTCCTCTACGGTATATATATTGAGGTCATTCAGTCTCTTTCCTCATATGACTTTTGGTGCAGGTCCTGCATCATTTATTTTGCCCTATTCTGAACTGCCTCCACTCTGTCTATGTCCTTACAGAGATGCAGCCTCTGGAAGTAGACACAGTACTCCAGATGAGGTCTCACTAATTATTTGTACACAGCCATCACCATCTTCTTTCTTCTGCTGGTGATACCACTTGCTTACTTATGTATTCTGCCAAAAGAAACCCACATGTTCTTACTTCTCCATGGATATGCATGGTTAGATAAGGGAGACTGAATACACTAGGGATCTTGATATTCCATGATGAAGTGCTTGTGCAATAAAAAAGTAGAAGTACTATTTCAGATGCCTCTCTCCCACTCTGCCATATCAGCATAAGGCTGTAGTGCAGATATAATTGTGATTCACTTTACACATGTTTTTTGATAAATATAATGATCTTCAATTTTATTGCAGAAAAGGTGTCACTCCATGTCACTCCAATACAAAGAGAAAGCAAACATTCAAATGCTGAATTGCTGTGCAAAGAAAAGAGAAAAACAACAAGATGATAGCATTGGGAGGCCTTTAAGCCTGAGTTCGATGGGTGGAGCAATTACATCACTCCTCCATCGAGTTTAAAAGGTCACTACATCCTGGGCTTTGCCAGGATTCTTTTTTGTTGCCCACCATCCACCCCTCCTCCTCCAGCAGTTCATCTCTCTTCCCTGTGGACTTCTTCCTACCCTACCTCTAGCTGACGCATTCATTCCCAGCACCTATAGGGGGGGAACCCTCCTCTAGAGTTCCTTGCATTGTACTCCTACAGAGTGGTATATCCAACAGATAGAAAGGCAGAAAACCGTAAAGAAAACTCAAGTTACCCAAGCATTATCTCATATTATCTCTTTCAGTTGTGTAAGCACATCGAATGAGTATTAAAAGTGGACAAGGGCAGAAATAGAAAAAAAAAATGAAGGCTCAATGGAGGGAACAAAAAAGAGAGCAATAGAACAATGTAATCATTCAGAAAAGAAGAACAAATAAATGATGGTGAATACAATATGAATTGAAAAAAGGGGGACAACACAAAGAAATAATTCAACCCAAATAGTCACTGATGACTCCAACACCAAAACAGAAACTAATTCTCCATCTCAACTCCTCTAAATTACACTATGCAAGACACCATTGTCACACATACACCATTTAGCACTCAAACAGCAAAGCAAAAAGCTGTGTAATGAGCACTGAAATTCATGCTTGAAAGTCTACAAAAGTTTACAGAAGTTATCTCTTCTATAATATCAAACAACCCCCTGAAGAAAGAAAGCAATGTTAGAGAAATGCATTCTCACGCCTTTAAAAAAAATGCTTACATTTTCCTGAAGAAGCAAATTTAAAATCAGCACTCCAACCTATTAAAATGTCATGCAAGAGGGACAATGTACACCTTAAAAGACTAATAAATCAATCTGTTCAAATCAAAAGAAATTAAATTACAGCTACACTGTCAGTTCGGAATTAGATGGATCTTCCACTGTGTAACTCAATTTTGGATAAAGACTACTTAATGAAATGGAAAAAAAAGTTGTTCATTACCATTATTAAACAACTGTGAACAGTTTTTATCTCAGCAGTGAGCTGTCAAGAGAATTGTCATATTCCAAAGTTGACCATGAAAGAAAGACTGCAAATCATTTGCTTCTGGATCTGCATCCAAAAAAGACATGTGAATCATCATCATTACAAGTGACATTTGAATAATTCAAGGATGAGCATCCAGTTGTGTCAATCGGTTACAGCAAGTTTGTTAAAATGTGCCCTCAAAATATTAACCCAATGTTGAAACATAAATTGATCCAGTGTTTGTAAAGTTAAATAGCACTGCTGCAGAGTTTACACAGTTCACAACTTCATAGGCATCCATAAAAAAAAAAATATCAAGGTATTCATGATTACTTTTTGTCCTATGGAAGGAGAATTCTACAAATTAAAAAGCTTATGTAGTGCCCCAATGTTGGTGCCCTACAGTAAAATTAACTCAGCAGCCCCCCCAGAGGCAGTTGTGGGACAGCAGTGTGGCAGAGGTCCCAAAAGATAGGGTATGGGTCCCTGAGAAAAAGCAAAAGGGTGCAGGTATCCAGTTCGGACCCTGGGCCCGTAGTCAAGGCCCCAGCATTGACAAACATCCCCTTTTGGCAGTGTCAGGTTCCCTGTTGTCCATCAGTCTAAAGAAGGGCTGTGTTTTAAACATTTTTTTACTCCCTCTGTGTCCTGCTGCCTGCTTTTTGTAATCTGCCCAAGCAGGTAGCATGATGGAATCACAACTGCTGTTCCTGCCCAGTATGTGGGCATTTTTTAAACTGGAGGCATATTGGTGGTTCATGTTCAGGTTTCACCAATGGAAACCCAATCTCTGAAGAAAACAAACATGACTGTTAGCAATTTGAGCTGGGCCACCAAAGGGGATGCAGTGCAGGACCAACAGGTAGCATGAAACAGGGACCAATGGACTTCAGGCTTACCTGGAGGTTTGAAGCAGGTCATGTCTACTTCAGCTGTTCACTACTCTACCAGTCGGGAAGTTCCTAAAGTCTCTGTGGGTCCAGTGAGCAGCAGCCAGCAGCAGTGAAGAGCAACTGTTGTGGGCTCTGTATCACCGATGTTTATTTTCTTTTTCAGTTGGTGTACCTTGCCAGCAGTGAGCATGGGTCGCAGAGGAAGAGCAATGTGAAGGAGCATCATGCAGAGCATTGTGGTCCCGCCTCCAGGTCTATCTTAGCATTATTGCAGCCACTCCCACTGAGAGCAACTACAGTCACTCCCACTGACATTTATTACAGCCACCCCTCCCTCCTTAATACTACACCCAGGGTCTGTGCAGTAAAATGTAAGCAGCAGCAAGAGCAGGTGATGACCACAAGAAGTATTTTAAATGTAAAAGCTTTGTGTTTTTGCATAGCACCTAATGGTTCAAGGGACAAGTGGCTAAGACAACAAAGGGGACTGGCGTGCCCAAGCTACTAGAGATCACCAGGGGGGTGGATCATCAGGCTGTGGGACTTCATTTAAACAAGCAGGAGAGTGGGCACCGGGCCAGAGGCCCTTCATTATACTAAACAGGAAAGCTTCCAGAGGCCAGATCCAGGGGTGCAGCAGCCCAGCAAAGGGAGAAGTGTGCCAAGTATAACTTTTCTTTTTTTATTATTTACACAACTGGTGCAGGGTAGGGCTAAGCCAGTGCCTGAGGCTACATGGGTAGGCAGGGAATGCCCCACTTCTAGGACCGCACACAGTGACAGCAAAGAGAAAGCTACAGTATGTTGGAACTAGATTGGGCCAGCCAGACCCCAGTAACAGGCCCGCTTATAGAGTGAGGGTTTGAAAAGTTTCAGAGGAGTCACATGGGGGGCTTGGGTGACTAAAAGCAACCCCACTGGGCACTAGTCTTGTTACAAATGAACTGCCAGTTCTGTGTAGTGGCCTTACTATAAACGACTGACAGTCCTACATTATATCTGAATTACAAAAGAACTGCCAATACTAAGTTGTGCCCTTACTGCATATGAACTGACAGTCCTGTGTTGTACCCTTACTGCAAGTAAACTGCCAAACCTGTGTGGCACCCTTATTGCCAAGTAAACTGCTACACCTGTGTGATGCCTTGCATTGCAAAACAAACTGATAATTCTGTGTTGTGCCTGTGTCAAATGAACTGTCAAATCTCTGTTGCACTCTATCTATAAATGTTTTGTCTAAACCTACACCCTTGTGGACTACAAGTGGAACAATTGACCCAGCTAGAGTTAGGGCATAGATTGGACACATCCTTTCAGCTAGTTATCTTTGCTACATCCCTACCCCATTAAGGAATGGAAGGACATCTAGGAGGCACCTCAGCTCAATTGTTAAGGACTCCGATGTGCAGCGGCATGGGAATTTTCTTGTTACAGGAATGACAAAAGTACAAGATTTGGAATGATGAAAGTGGGAAGACTACAAATGATGAAAGCAAGACTAGGAGTGATGAAAGCAGCATGACTAGTAGCAGTAAAAGCTCAAGAAACCTGATATTAAAAATCCTTATGTGTGCAATGTGACTCTGGTTGGCGGTCTGCAACAGTCTCCCTACTGATGTGTAGGTGGTTCTTTGAAAGGAATCAGTTTTCTTCATTGATTGGCAGTTTGTCAGGTCCTATTTACTGATAGAGAAGCCTTGGAGTGCATTTGGCATGGCTGTCTGTCATGACCTCTCCCAGGCCCCACAATTCTTCAAACCAGGGGGATGAGGAGCATCCATTGGTGGTCTCCTCTTTTGAAAGTAAAGTTATCTTATTCCACCAAGTGTCTTTCTTTCACCCATTGTAGTATAATTGTACCCCAAAATCCCCTTCTTTTGTGCATCTTGTTGCTTGTAGAGTCTATCTGCAGATCATCCTTGACAGCTTCGACAAAGTTTAACCAGAGTATAATCTGGGTTATCCCTGGCCAGGATTATAGAGTTTAGAGTTCTTTGCCATTGTCATAGAGCTTGAAAATTGCATGCCAATGCTTTAGAGCTTTAGAATCTTTGCAGTCTCATAGAGTTTAGAATTTCAAAAATGCTATAGAGATTTATATCTTTGAATCCTGTTGAAGTACGGTAACCTTAGAGATTTTGGAATTATTGCTACTGCTTGCAAGTTTAGCCTCCAATTACAGTCTTTCCAGTATTCTACTTTATGTGTATTCTGTTGTGACACTTGAACTTCTTACTATAATAAAAAAAAAATATTCTGACTGCATCTGAAGTCATGCTTACCTCTTCTTGTAAGTCAGAGAAACATCAGGTCTGAGTAAATGAGAACAAACACATAGTCCCTTTGATGGTGGCAAAAGAGTGTGCCAACCACACATACAGTAGACAGAGAATATAACAACTGTGGCCTCCATGGCATTATAAAATAAATGTTTCCATTGTTAAATGATCAAATGAGTTCTACAGTGAAATGTGGAAAATGGCAATTGGAGGATGTGATGACCAGAAACAACAAAATGTGAAATAATATAAACAACTATGTGTAAAGTAATGTACTGGAATGATTTGTGATGACCACATTTCAAGTGGTCCTTATGCTGCGTGACTGCCGTGTATAGTGGTGAGGCAGACCTGGCCACTAGAACTGACTGACTGCTTTATTTTTTGTTTTAATTGAGTTGACTGCACGATTTTGTGGAGACCAGGCAGCTGCATAAGAGGTGGGAATTGTAGTCCAAGAGCAGTACAACTTGGACTACTGATCTACTACTGGAAATGATAGAAGGCATCCTTAGGATGGCAGAGAAAGGAGACATATTGTTGATGGGAGACCTGAATATGCCAGATGTTAACTGAAGCATCTTTGCTGCAGCTACATCCAAGAGCAAGGCCATTCTCAATGCCCTACAGGAGGGATGCCTCAGACAGCTAGTGTTGGAACCCACTTGGGAGGAAGCAGTCTTAGACCTGGTACTCTCAAATGGGGACAGAGAGAGGATCTCAGATCTAGAAGTGGGTATCCATCTGGGAACAAGGGACCACCAAACAGTGTGGTTCACAACAAACTCAGCTGCAGAGTCAAGCCATACAAAAGTGAGGGTACAGGACTCCAGGAGTGCTGACTTTGTCAAAATAGAAGAGTGCCTCAGAAAAACACAAGCAAACAAGCAGGAAGGAGGGGTGGAGCAACAATGGGGAAACATCAAAACTGCCATCACAGTGGCAACAAGCCTTTGTGTGAAGCAAAAAAAACACATCAAAATGAAAGAAAAAACACAATGATTCTCAAAAGAGGTGGTGGCGAAGGTTAGGGAGAAAAAGATAGCATTCAGGAAGTATAAGAAAACATAGAAGGAGCAGGACAGAGAACTGTACCAGTTAAAGCAGAAGGAAATGGGAAGGCAGTCAGAATATAAAAGGCCCAAACTGAGGACAAGGTAGCCAACTTGGTTAGGATGGGGGCTAAAACCTTTTATAGATACATTAGGGAGTGAAGAAAGACAAAGGGAGGAGAGTGAGGCTTAAAAAGGGAGGGAGGAGGGAGGGTGGGTGGGCAGAGAGGGACAGTGAAAAGCAGGGATACTGAACAAATAACTTCTGCTCAGTATTCACAAAAGAAGAGGAGTGGGAGGTACCTAAGCCAATCAATAGAAGCATTCTGGATAGGGAGGTCAATGCCAGTAATTTCACAGAAGAAAGGGTTCTGAAAGAACTCCTAAAATTGAAGGTGGACAAAACAATGGGGACTGACGGGATTCACCCCAAAGTTCTAAAAGAACTAAGAGGAGAGCTAGTGACACCACTGACTACCCATTTTAACAAATCATGGAAGGATGATGTGGTACCTGAGGACTGGAGGAGGGCAGATGTGATTCTCCTTTCACAAAAGTAGGAGCAAGACAGAGGCAGGAAACTACAGACTTGTCAGTTTGACCTCAGTGGTAAGGAAAATTATGGAATCACTTCTGAAGGAAAGATTTTTTTGCGTACCTAGAGACCAGTGGGGCACAGGACCCAAGGCAGCATGGATTCACAGTGGGAAGGTTATGTCAGATGAATCTAATCAATATCTTTGACTGGGTGACCAAAGTAGACCAGGGAGGGGCTGTGGACATGGCGTACCTAGGCTTTAGTAAGGCATTTTACACAGTCCCACACAAAAGATTAATAAATAAATTAGCCAACCTGGAAGTGGGTCCCAGGGTGGTAGCCTGGGTAAAACATTGGCTGGACAACAAGACACAGAGGGTAATAGTAAATGGAGTCCAGTCTAAAGAAAGGGGAGTTACTAGTGGGGTACTGCAGTGTTCAGTACTGGGTCAGATCCATTTTAATGTCTTTATAAGTGACATTGCAGAGGGACTGGAAGGGAAAGTATGCCTCTTTGCAGATGACACAAATATCTGCAATAGGGTTGATACACAATGGGGTGGAAAGAATGAGAAGGGACTTGACAAAGCTGGAGGAATTGTCAGAAGTATGGTAGCTTAGATTCAATGAAAAGAAATGCAAAGCAATGCACCTGGGAAATAAAATCCCAAGGGAAGAGTACACAATGTGTGTGGGGGGGTAGCAACAACAACACAAATAGAAAGGGACCTGAGGTAGTCATTTCAGATGACCTAAAGGTTAGCAAGCAATGTCAAAAGGCAGTAGGTATGGCTGGAGGGATACTGGGATGTATAGGGAGTGGCATCACCAGTAGAAAACAGGAAGTTATCCCTCTGTTCAGACAGTTGGCGAGACCCCATCTGGAGTGCTGCATGCAGGTCTGGAGACCCCATCTCTGCAAAGACATAGACAGGAAGGAGGCAGTCCAGAGGAGGCAACTAAAATGATGCCGGGTCTGCAACAGAAGCCATATGAAGAGAGAGACTAAAGAAGCTTAATATATATACCCTTGAGGAAAGAAGGGAGAAGGAGGACATGACAGAAACTTTTTAGTACCTCTAAGGAATTAACAAAGTCCAAGAAGGTAGCATCATTCATAAAAAGGGATGTGCAAGAACAAGGGGACATAAGTTGAATATAGAGGAGGGATGGCTCAGGGGCAATGTGAGGAAGTATTTTTTCACAGAGAGGGTGGTGGACACATGGAACGGCCTTCCTGGGGAAGTTCTGGGGTCAAAAACAGTGGGGGAATTCAAGAATGCATGGGACAGTTATAAGGCAATTCTTGTGGGGGGTAGGAAGAAATAAGTTGTTGTTTAACTGGGATATGCAGCTTATCCAATAGGTAGGGAAATGGGCAGACTAGGTGGGCCAAGCGGTCCTTATCTGCCATCAAAGCTTATGTTTCTATGTTTCTATGAGCTTCCTGTGCAACTTGAAATGAGCACCATAGTTAAGGAGTATGAAAAGGGTTGCTTTTTTGAAGTAGCATACTGTGGGAGCCCTGATTGGTCTCTGTAAGTGCAGAAGAGATATTTTGAACATTTAGTTCTGCAGTTTTCGGACAGAGTTAGCTACTTGGTGTACATGACCTGGCAAAAACTTCCAGGTCATGGAGGTATAAATAGATCTCCCCATGTGATTGGCCAGTAATTTTGAGAGGTCCTTATGCTGCCAGACAGGTGGTGAGGCAGACCTGGGCATTACAGCTGACTGACTGCTTTATTTTTTGTTTTCATTGAGGTGACTGCACACTTTTGTGGGGACTAGCCAGCTGCATAGGAGGTGGAAATTGTAGTCCAAGAGCAGTACAGCTTGGATTACTGAGCTTCCTGTGCAACTTGAAATGAGCACTATGGTCAGGGAGCCTGAAAAGGGTTGATTTTTTTGAACTAGGATACTGTGGGAGCGCTGATAGGGCTCTGCAAGTGTAGAGGAGATATTTTAAACATTTAGTTCAGCAGTTTTGGGGCAGAGTTAGTTCCTTTGTGTATGTGACCTGGCAACAACTTTCAGGTCATGGAGGTATAAATTGATCACCCCATTTGAGCAGGGAGAGCACGGATGGGCAAGTGCACATTTTCCGCATGTGAAGACATGTGCAAAGACACATGCAGCATGTCTGCCATGTCAGCAGTGTCTGCTGGTGCAGAAGGGGAAGAAGGCACAAGACACAGGCCAAGTGATGAAACAAACAGGTAAGGAGTTTTGAGAAGTACAACGAAGGTTGAGAAGAACAAAAAAACAGAAACAGCAAGTATACAAACATTAAGGATAAAAATTGACACAGATGTGCTTAAACTGATAGGAGGTGAATTAGGCTTGAGATGTATTGTTTCTAAGAAGTTTAGTACAGATGTGGCTAATGAAATATTGATATTTACCTGTAATTAATGTAACTTGATTAAAGAACTTAGGCAAACATTTTTGGAAGTTGAAATGGCACTAATCTATTTACAACAAAATAAATTACTGCAGGATGTTGATTGCACTCAACAAAGTGAGTTACAGGATGCTGCAGAAATGGTATTAGACAATAAAAAGAGGGGAAGGGAACAGGATGATGTTGGAAAATTGGAAACTGAACAGAGAAAAATGAAAAAAGGGAGAAGAAGAGCTATGGGATTCAATCTAGAGCTCCAGAATAGTTTTGAACCACTGCTGTTACTTGATGTTGAAAACATTGTGAATGCACAGAATTCAATAAACATTAGCTCAGAGGTCACTATGGGTGAAAATAATAATGTTATTGCACAAGCACCTGAAAATATAACACCAACACGAGAAAGCATGCAACACTCTAATATGTCTATCACACAAGGGAATTTGACGCAAACTTTCTATTAGAGAAGTCACAGACCCAAAAGAGGCCCCAAACAGAGAAGGAAATGAGAGGGACTCATGAAGTAATAAATAATGAGGAAAATTAAATGTACACAGCAGTACCAGTCACTGTCAGCAACATAAGGGATGAGGCTGAGGCAATGGGAAGTGAAAGGGGTAGTAAAATGGTGTGTGTTGAATGATTCAATAATTAAATATACTGACAGGTATACATCTGGGATATAAGGAGTGAGTTATGTACAGTTACTTCTCAGAAGCAAAGATAAATGATTTGAGAAGTATATTAAGCAATTTAGTTAAGGAGAGAGATGGATCAGCTACAGATATTCTCTATATGGGAGTCAACAATATTGGTAGTCATGGAAGAGCTGATATTAAAAATGAATATATAAAGGAAAATATGGGATGAGGCAAATAAACTTAACTGTAAAGTGTATTTTTCAGAAATATGACCAGTTCCCAGACAAAACACCTTCAATATGAACAAGATCAAGGATATAAACAACTTGCTTAGACAATGGACACTCCAGGAGGGTATAGGATATATTGTCTATTGGGAAGAGTTTATCAAAGGAATTAAAACTCTTCTTAGGGCATTATCATAGACCTCCAAATACAAATAGAGAAATGGATGAAAACTTGGAGAAGGAGATTGAACTAATGGCTGAGGAAGGAGATATAATAGTAGCCAGGGATTTTAACCACCAAGAGATCAACTGGGAACAGCAGAGCAGTTGTTAAAAAGTAATAATTTTTTGGACTTGTTGAATATGGCTGGGCTGAGTCAACTTTATATATAAGCCAACACATGGAGAAAACACTTTGGCTCTTCTAATTACAAATAGAGTAACGGTAGTAGGGAAAACAAATATAGGAGAGCACCTTAGCAATAGTGATCATAATATAATCGAGTTTGTTATTAAGAAAAAATTAAGTTATATACAGTAGCTAGAGCTTCCACCATAATAAGGAATTATAGGAAAGCTAATTTCACCAAAATTAAGCAGGAACTACTAAGCTGGAAATTGGAAAAAATTTTGAGGGTAAAGGTGTATCTGGCATGTAGACAGTGTTTAAAAACAAATTAATGGCATTAAAGGAAGAAAATATACCAATTAAAAATGTATAACAAAAGGGAAAAAGACCAGCTTGGTGTACAAATAAAATGATAAAAATCAATACAAAAAAGAGAGCCTTAATTAAAATGAAAACAAATGGGTCACAGGAGAACAACACCCAATATAAAATCATACTTAAGAAACTAAAAAAGGCTATTGAAAAAGAAAGAAATAAGTTGGAGTTTAACCTAGCTCACACGAAGGACAATGGGAAGGACTATTATAGAAATACCCAAAATAAACAAAATAACCAAATAAGACCTATTACATGGGAAGGCAAAGACATTAATAATGCTAGAAAAATGGCTAAAGCTTTCAATAAGTATTTTATTGCTGTTTTCATAACAAAGGGCAGTTGAAGATTTGATGTAAAGGATGATATTTGTCCACATTTATATCATGGGGTGAATATATCTGAATTAAAGGACATTATAAGTAAGCTGAAGGTAAATAAACAGCAGGACCTGATCAAATCAGTCCTAGGCTTACAAATAAATTGGGGATTATATTGTGCACCCACTTAGTAAGATACATGATATGACCTTTGATACAGGGGATGTACCAATTGATGTGAGGCAGACTACAGTAATCCCTTTATATAAGAAAGGAGACAGATCCCAGACATCTAACTTTAGACCAGTTAATTTGACTTCAGTAGTGGGTAAAATAGTCTAAACTATTTTAAAAAGCCAAAATTGAGGAAAATGTTAACAGAATAGGATGGGTGGGTAAAAAGCAACATGGATTTAAAAAAACAGGGGGTGCACCACAAACCACTTATGTTTTTATGAGCATATAAATAAAAAATGGAATCATAATATTTCAATAGACATTATAGTTTTGGACTTCCAAACAGCATTTGATAAGGTCCCTCATAATAGCCTTCTGCAGAAAATGATGACACTAGGCATTAATAGCAAAATTATAAGGTGGACTAAGACCTGGTTAGATGGGCGACAACAAAAAGTAAGAGTCAGAGGGGAATATTCTGATCCAATTGATATGACTAGTGGAGTGCCACAGGGCTCTGTATTGGGTCCAGTTTTATTTTCAATATACATACTGTAAGCGACTTATATCACAACATTTATAATGAAGTCATCAAGTGTGCTGATGATATAAAGTTAGGAGGACCTGTAGGGACAACTAAACAACAATTAGAATTACAGAAGGACTCAGAAACAATAGAAGAATGGTAAGTTACTAATCAGATGCCATTCATCATTGATAAATGTAAAGTGATGGATATAGGAAAACAGAATATAGCACAATCATATACATTAAATGGGAGAGTATTAAAGGTAACTACACAAGAAAAAGATGGTAGCATAAAAGTGGACAAGGATTTAGATTTCAAAAACCGTTGGACGGAAGTAATTAAGTAAAGTAATTTCATGATTAGGAATATCAAAAGAAGCTTCACAAATAATACTACTGGTTGCCTAATACCACTATACAATATGTTTGTATGGCCTCAAGTAGATCATGCATCCCAATAATGGAGCCCATATAAACAGGGAGAAATAGATAGGATAGAAAAGATACAGAGGTGGTTCACTAAGATGACAGGCTCTATGACAGTATTAAGTTATAATGCTAAACTAAAAAAGACAGGTTTGTTTGCCCTACAGCAGAGAAGAATTAGAGGGGATCTAATGTCTGTTTTAAATAATGAATGATACAAGTCTAAGAAATGAGATAGGAATCCTTATACAAGATAAACCAATGGGACTTGGAAGCCATCAAAATCAGATAAAGTTTGAAATAACAAAAAAACAGTAGGCATTATTCATTCTTAAACAGAACAGGCAGAATATGGAATTAACTGCCTAATGATGTAGTAGACAGCGCTTCAGTATCTATATTCAAAAATGGAATAGACATTTGGTTGACAGGTAATAAGTCTATATGGACCCACTGATGTGGGGAATGATATATATGGGATGTAAGACCTTTTTCCATTCTAAACCCAGTATGAAATTAATGAAAGAAATGGAAGAAGAATTTGAAACCCTATTGAAGCATATTTTCAATTCCAAATGACAAGCCATGCAGTTTGATTATATTTGAAGAAATTTGCTCAATGGATGGGATGTGTATCTCCTACATTTTGATGAAAACTAAAATTGCCATTTTTAAGATTAGGTGCAGAGTATGTATTGGGCATACAGCCAGCCCACAATTCACTCAATCATTGCTTCAATCAATTCACATCCTGACAGTGGTGGCTATTCATAACTCCCTGATGTATATCAGTGAAGACGAAAAGCATGATGTTTATGTAGTTTATCACTTCATATGTCATGCAACAGAATACAGTGCTTCCTCTTTTATCCACCAACCTCTATACATCCTAAACTTTGGTGGGTAAAATAGGTTGGCTGCTAATAGAGGGTAGCAGTTAAAGGGGGAGATACCATTGCTGGAAAATGGGACAGGAGTTCTCACTGGCAGTAAGCAAGGGCGGTGGATAAATGGGGGCAGATACACAAGGGAGCACTGTATCCTAAAAGAAATCAGGGAGCACAGCTGTCAAAGGTGATTAATCGTTCCAGTGGTGCACCAACATGATACAAAAGCAAGAGGAACTTTGCAGATGCATCATTCAGAGTGACAGACTATGGATTTCCAATCAAAAAGTACTTCTTCTGAAGTTAATATGGAAAGGGACCATGTGATTGGAACGTTGGTGTTCTTAAAAAGGTTACTTCCACAGCTGCAACATCAGAATGAATGGTGAATAAAAATGCACGACTTGTTTGTTTAGAGGAAATTGAATTTGACCTGCCACAAACAGAGGATGAGCATGTGCATGCTTGAAGAACATTCTTCTTTATTAAAGGGAAGTGAATCACAAACATACCCAAAGACACAGTGTTAATTCTTTGACAAACACATGCATGACACATTGTGTAAAATGTATTGCACCATGTCTTTTCTGCAAAGGAAATGAGCTATTTCTGTACCAACTGCATAAACAAAGATAGACGGCCTCAAAATGCACTATTTACTGGAGACTGGAGAATGTTTTGTTTAGAATCAGAAATAGATTTGGTCAAATACCACTCAGGTTGAGATGACCAATATCACCACCAATGCTACCACCATCACAACCAATAGCATTGAGTCGATATGCCACGTGACAATAAAAGCACTATAGAAAACCACAGAGGCATATTGCTGAAAATGAAGGTAGTGCTCAGCAAAATAGTGAGCGACGCCTTTTTTCATTAACATATAAATTGTATGTTCACAGGGGGCTCTCCCCCCCCCATTATGGAGGGGGCTGTGCCCCCCATGTTTTAATAAATAATTCTGGGGGGGACTAAACTTGGGGAAAGGGAGAAAACTCAGGGGAGACAACAGAAACAACAACAAAAAAATTCCCCAAGACTGGGAACTGAGCCCTGGTCCATCACCACTCCACCACCCTTTCCTATCTGTGGCTTTATCCACTGAGCCACATCAGCTGCTTGAACAGCACATTACATCTTATCATTAAATGTGGCTCAGAATCACACTTATAATTGTTGTCTTATTTTTATTTCATGAATCAACTTTGTAATTCACAGTATCTGAGTTGTTTAGAAAATGCGAAAAGTGAATACAAAACACACAAAAATGTGCACCAATTCAAGTATAGGTAGCAGGTACAAGCAGATATTGCAGAATGTTCCAAAACAGAAGCAAAGAAGCAAGTGCAGGCATCTAGCATAACAAAACTGCACATTTGAAGCAGTCCAGCACTGGGATGGCTCAAAGGTTCTGTTCAGCAATTAAGTAATTATGTTAACTAACTTTTAAAGTCTTTAGGCATCAACTCAATTCAACTTATTATCTTGTTGGTCTTACCAATCAAATTGCTTTGCTCACAGCATTCTGCCAGCCAGAGGCTTTCACCTTTTCCATAAAGGCAACATAGCTTCATAGGCACGGGGTCAATATGCAGCAGACATCAACAGCACAGTCAAAAACTGTACAGGCATACTGCCAAAAATGGAAGTAGCACTCAGCAAAACAGCAAGCGATACCTTCCTTGACCAAAAACACAGAAATTATATGTTTGCGGGGGGGGCTCTGCCTCCCACTCCCTATTAGGGGAGGCTGCTCCCCCAAACCTACCCCTATCTTTTAATAACTAACTCCAAGGGGGGACCAAACTATGGGAAAGGGAGAAAACTCAGGGGAAGACTACAGAAACAACAACAACAAAAAAAAAATCATTATGACTGGGAATCGAGCCCTGGTCCGTCGTCACTCCACCACCTTTTGCTACCTGTGGCTGTATCCACTGAGCCATGGTATCTGCTCATACAGCACACTGCCAGCCAGATGCTTTAACCTCTTCCATAAAGTCAACATAGCTACATGGATAATGATAATTTACATTCACTATACTGATCACTATACTGTCCCTGTAGCTATTGTGCCTTCAGATGTTTTGATCACATCATTTATTCCACCCGTTTCTAGCTTCAACAAATTGACCACCAACAATTGACTTGTTCAACTTCTGAAAGCACACCGATTGTCATAAATAACATTAACCAACTCAACAAATAAGAATGAAACAAAGTCTAAAATGACACCAGCAACATGAGTAAGGTTGAAGAGATCAACAAAAACTCAAAATTCATCCCTGCTGTCCAGTAAGTCACCAATATGGTAACTGTTCATGAAATATATTTTCCAACTCTTATTGATGTTGGGTTGGTGGGTTGTATTGTTTGAACATGATATATTGAGCTAAAACACTTATTTTTGCAGGGATGTCAATGCAGGAAACATTTTCAGTGTCATGATTAAGACAGGGAAGAACACTATTTCCATTTACCTTGCAGCAGTTATGTCTTCAACCAGTACAGAGGTCATAGTCTAATACCTATTAATGATTAGATACAACACATATAGTTATGTTGATGAAGACATGGTTGAGTCTTCCTTACAGCCATTGGATGACATTGAATGGAAATTTAGTGAACCCACAACAAAGAGACCCCACTCAATGCTAAGAAAAGAGAGCCACCGAACTTATTTTGTTTGCAAAATATAAAATGCAGGTTTTTATTTAAATAAATGGCATACAAGGTAAAAACACCCACAGGTAAAAACAATGCCCGATGATCATTTCATGCCCTTGCAGATGCTTTTTTAGGGATCCCCTAAAATCAACAGATACGCAATACTTGTTTCCCAAGATGACTTCGAGTACAATGTCTGTATATAAAACACCCTTCAGATGAAGAATAATTGGTTCACTTGTTACTGCTGATGTGTAGATTGGAAAATGTTGCTGATACTTCATATGAGTATAGTGTATTACATCACAGAATGTCACAATTAATATGAAGTACTGACACCTGAAGGAAGCATTCAATCACAAATACAACTCACACCACTGTCGGTCAAAAACAGACTATATTTTTTTAATGCTAAATACCTATACTTTCACTTAAAGACTATATGTATCATTACATTTTATATGGTTGATCCTACTGTACCTCCTGTTGGCACGGGGGTTGAGTGAATTTAGATAGGCATCAAATGACCTAATGTGACTGTGCTTAGGCAGATGTAAGAAGCAGGACAGTAGTCATGGAGTATGTATAACAGCGAAATGATATACAGATGTACAAATAGCTCATATTTTGAATGTTGCATCTGCAGGTGATATAACTCACCAATTACAACTATTAATAGCTCAATCATGACACTAAAATACATGCTTCACATATAATTTCGCACTCAAAAAGCTTTATTGATCAGCAACATGCCATTACAGCTTAGTACAAAATACATAAATACAAATTCGATCATACATGGAAGAACTGTGACAAACATTATAAAAGAGTAAAATACAGACAGTATATCAGGGTCTTTCATATGATAAATAATACACATATAGATAAAAACAATCTACAGTATCATAACAATTTCATAACAATTTAATTCCTATTATTAATGTTGGAAAAGGGCTAGGACAAATGCCTATCCTAAAGGCATGTGAATCAGAGTTACTCTGATCAACACAAATCCTAATGAACAAAGAACTGATTGGGACAAAAACTGCATGTGACACTGTGGGGCCTCTGCATAATTTAAATTTGGAGCCCTATAGGCACAACACATTAGAAAATGCAGTGAACTACAGTATGTGTAATACAAACTGAAAAATCCACCCTTTATTTGGATATCTCAAACATGGAAAGATGTCCCTTAGGGCTCAAACTCAACCCTGATCCAACAAAAACATATTTCAACCAGTCAAAACACTTCCCTGGTAGCTAAAAGGTTTACCCTTCCAAACATTTTTAATTATCTAAAAATAATTTGCAAGTTTATTTATAATAACAGTATAATTTGCTGTTAAAAGAAAGCTAAGAGGATCATCTGAAATATAACTTAGATCTGACACATATAGAACTCATTACTATATAAATGCCTAAGCTGTCTAAAATATGACATTTTACCAACACTCTTTCCACAGTTAACCTATGTTTGAATAGCAGCATTAGCGTGGGCACCATCATGATCATCCTTTCTCTTGGCTTTTATTATTCCCTTGAAGTTCAGTGGAATTTGAAGATAATTTGAGAAAAACAAATACATTTGTTTGGCTAATTTAGCATCCATTTCTCCACAAGATTTCTTAATACCTAAACAACATTTTGACAGCAAACAATTCAAAAATCTGACTCTGTAGGTGACTAAAGAAAAGGCTGCTGCATTCATTAATGCTAAAACTACATTTACATAATTTACCTAAATGTTGTTCCAGAGCATTTGAAAATTGTAAAATCAGCCTTCCAATTTAAAAAAAACTGTCTTACCTGCTTCCTAAAATGGCCGCCAAATGTGTTATGTGATGACATCATTAGAGCCAAAGTCACAGAGATATATGGCTCTCTGTAGTGCTAAGTAGTTCTTTTTTTCCTTTGTTTAAAATTGTTTCACCCAAATGGTCAAAACCATGTGCATTATTTTGTATAATGCAAATGTTAAGCTATGGTTCTGTTCATTTTGTTTACTTTAACATGCTGAAAATGTGTTTTAATCCAACAAATTTCTCTGTGGCAAACCACAGTGCAGTACAATCTTGAATAACCTGAAGGTCTAGTGGTTATGGTGGATCCAGGATGCTACAATGGGGTGCTGGGGTGGTGTGCATGTTCAATATGCACTTTTTAACATTTTTATTAAACCTTTATATTTTCTGCTATTATTCTTTTCTAGTATGTTTTTGACAGAACCTACAAATGTAATCCATAGTTTGAATGTAAACATTTGTACAATCAATGAATCAGACTTCTTCAACAAAGTGAAATGCAGCAGCAGCAGCAGCAAGCAAGTACGTTACTATGTTGGGGGGGGGTTGCAGCCACACCCATCACCACCCCTTAGAGCCACCACTTTTTTGTAGCAAAGTTCTTGTGCAGTCCAATGTTAGAGTTCATACTTTCTCAAAACTCAAATATATGCTTATCTTGTCTTCTTTTTCCATGGGAAATAATAATAAGAATCTGTATTTATATGGTGGTTTTCGATGCATTGTATACCAAAGTGTTTTACAAGCAATACTAGACTGGTAGTGAAGTGACTGAAGGTGTAGTGGCAGCCATTTCATAAATTAGTATCCACACACAGCCTTTGACAATTGCACAAACTGGTTTTATGGGAAGGGGACTGTTAGCCAGGACAACGGGGTCAGGTACTGATCAAGGTGCTGGCAGCCCACATCTTATTCTCACAGTAATCTGCTCATATTTCTCTCCTTCTGTCTTCCCCTTTCCCTAAATATAGCAGTACCTTGCAAGAGTGGCTTTCTCAGTCCCCCTCTGGTATTCATTCTTCAGTATTCCTCCTCAAACCAAATACTGGTGCGCTCATCACCCTTCTGCATCATGAATGCAAGTAGCACAGTCCCCATTTTATTTTGACATAAACATATATTTCCAGTAAGTCAGGCTCATAGCAACAGGGAACAAGAGGAATGATGGGCTTTCCTAGCCTTAAAAGATATAGGCTACTTTTGATTAGGCACTATTAAATGACGGGTTTGCACATCATTATCCAAGTCATATAATAGTGCCTAATCATAGGTGGCTTAGATCTTATATGGGTAGGAAAGCCTATTTTTCCACTTGTGCCATGCTGCTATCAGTCTGGCTTACCATAAGATCATGTTTATTATTAATATGTAAATATAACATGGGAGACTGTACTAAACACATTCATGATGCAGAAGGGTAGTGAACTCACCAGTTTTTGGTGTGGGAAACAGGTGAGAAGAATGAGTGCCAGAGAGGGACTGAATAGGCCATTCCAGCAGGGTACAGCTATATTCAGGTTAGTTGAAGACATGAATGAGGACGCTGAGCAGATCATTGTGAGATCTGACATGTGGAGCTGCCAGCATCGTGATCACTACCTGACTGTGGAAGAGAGTAGCCAGTGATGTCGAATACTCACAGTGGCAGGGCTGCACCTAAACTGTTATTCAAATTCAGTGTAGGGAGATTACCCTCAGTTGGGGGGGGGTGTTGACATTTGTTAGGACAGTATTAAGGAAGTTAGGTATAGCTCATTCAAGATTTGGAATGGTGGTAGCCAGCCACCTCACATTGAAGAGTAGAGCACAGAACAGTACAGGAGAAGAATTGCTGGGAACTGTCCTGCATGGTTCTGCAGAGCACAGGTACAGGAGTAGACTGACACTGGAACTCAGGTGGATTCGCTCAAGGTATTAGTATGCCTCTCCTGATAATAATATTGTTATCCATTGTAAGTGCAGTCCTTATGAGGGCATGAACAGCAATTTTTCTGGTGGGTCATGATGCTTATTTCTTGGCCCTCCAGGAAGACCTAGTTGCCTATGAATGAGGTGGGAAAAAAATGCAACAGGGAACTGTACATACTACCTTCACTGTGCAGAAGGGCAGTGATCCACTCAATGTTTACTGTGGGAGCAGAAGCCAAACACTGAGAATGTGGACTGCAGAGTGATTTGGGAGGCATTTTTTTAACAGTGCCAGCTGATGATGCATATCAGTATAGGTGTGCACGACTCTCTGAGGTACAAGATTACAATCTGAGGTGTGATCATTCTCTTCATGATACCGAAAGCTCATATGCAGCCCCAGGCAATATTAAGGACAGGCTATGGATGGTGGGGTGTTCAACAGAAGGCAGGCTAGGTGTAGAGGGTTCACATGGAAAAAGAAAGCCTTATTTGTGGAACAAGATAGCATGAGCTTTGGAACTGGACAAAACTGGTACTTTGCTGTGTGACCCTGAGCAAGTCACTAAACCTCCTTGTGCTCCCAGGCCACACCTGTAAAAAAACTTTCAGGTTTGTGTGTCTCTCCTGGTTAACAAAACACAAAATTCTGTGCAGCATATAACTACTAGATCATTAGGTATTTGAAGTGTTGTACTGTAATGCAGTTTGCCAAAGAAAAAGTCAGCTGAACTGCAAAACATTTTCCACAAGTTAAAGTAAACAAAATGAACAAAATCATAGCCTAACATGTGTACTGACCAAAATAATCCACAAGTTAATACATGGTGTTGATCATTCTGGTACAACAATTCAAAATAAAGAGGGAAAGAAGAACTTGATAGCCCTATACAAATATATGTGGATCTCTGCCTCTGGCTCTCGTGATGTCATCATGACTCATCACTTAACACACTTGGCAGATATCTTAGGGAGAAACCAAGGCTGTTTTTTGAAAATGAAAGGCTGATGCTTACATTTTTCAAAAGCTATGAGACCTCATTTATGTTATTTACAGAAATGCAGTTTTAGCATAAATGCAAACAGCAGCCTTTACTTTACCATACTATGAAGCCAGATTTTGGAATTTGCAGTTTTAAAAAACTGCTTGTTTAGGTACCCTTTAAGACCAAAAATACTAAGGGAAAAAGGTCCAGTATCCTGAAGGGCTGTGCTTGCAGAGCTAAAGGTCTCCTCCCCGTTTATGTATGTTAATGTGATGTTAAATGTTTCAAGTAAATGACCATTATTCCACAAATAATTTGTAATCCTATAGTTTACACAATTAATCTGGATACTGCCCAATCCAAAGTCATACCAAGAATGTGAAATTTGAACTGTGCTGCCTAACTCAATTGGGGCTTCCATCTTGGAATGAAGAAAAGAAACATAAAAATTTAAGAAAGTTTCATCTTCCTCCAGGTCTTTCATTTTAAAACCATATAACTTCAGCCTACCAGGCTCATAGGCCAAGATGTGGGGATCCGAAGGTAAAGAATCTTTCATTTGCACTGGGGTTACACTCAATAAATGCCTGGCTGTCACCTTCCTCTTAGTCCAGTCTTCATGTGCATATCCTGACTCCTGTGTTGAAACTGTATTGATAGTAAGAGGCTCCATTGGTTTTGAGAAACCATTTCTAGTAGGGGGTTCCCCTAAATCTTTGCCTCACTTACCCACACCACCTACTTTCCCCAGCAAGGACTCATAGTCTTCTTTAATTGCAATAATATCAGCACAAGTGGCCTTAAGTTTTGAAGTCAAGGAGCCACTTTTCTTACCTGAAAGTAAAGAAGAATCTTTAAATAACCAAGCCTCCACGGTGCACTAATTACTTTACCCCTGGAACTCTACCATATTAGACGATCCAGTACCATTCCCATGTGACACAGCTCCTGACGTTGAACATCTGAATACTCCAAGGGCCTTACTTTCCCACCTTCTTTTAGATTTTTTAGTTACTCATTTCTTTCCTGGCAGATCTTCAGAGTAGCTCAAGTCAGGAAAAATAATGTAGCTAAAGTCCAGTCTCGTATCAGGATCCAGCTCTGGATCCAAATCCTCCATGATGGCCACTGAGGATGATTCTCCAGTAGGATAAACCTGATGTAATAGTTGTATTATATCATCCATTCTAATATCATTAATGGCTACTGTTTGTTCTCCCTGTCTCAAGTTCACAATGAATAATAGCATGTTGTTCCATTAACATAAGTTCTGCAGCATAAGAGTTAATCATTAAATTATAATATCTTCACTCAAGTATGAAGGGAAATAAGGAAGAAGTTCAGTTCTACCAACAGATTACAGAGATGGCTTAAGAACCTCAGGACTGACACTTGACGTTTTGATGCTAACATTGGAACATAATCTAAACTGAGGATCTTGCACAATTGCTATTTCAGTCTGCATCATTTTAGATTTGTCCAGTTTCTTCAACCCTGCTATGGTATTATGAGGATCCAAAATAACTTCAGCCATAATAGAATTAGATTATTTACTCACAGGCACTTCCACTTATTCTACATCAGCCTCTTGGAAGGTGAATAAACCATGAATCTGCAAAAACAATTAGTCAAAACATTTGTTTTTTGGGGACTCATAAGTCATCATTTGACATTTGGTTGGCATCTTGTGCCGTCAACACTGGAGCCAGATCTGAAGATTTAATTAGTGAATCCGGGAACTTATCTAATATTAGATGTGCATTTTGACTAGAGGGGAGGGTCACCAATGGACTTAGTCTTGGAGTGGAAGTTAATTGCTTAGAATCCATTTTATTCCAACGATGACTGGAGGAATTTTGTAATTCAGGCTCATTAGTAGTTATCTTTACACTGTTAGTTAAATGCTCAGTAAGTCTGGGTTGGGAAATATTATCTGTTAACTATAGATTCTTTTTATTCTTTTTTTGTGATTTTAAGGATTCTTTAATACTATTTTGCTGAGCCTTTTTTGAATTTTTCTTTTTTCTTGCAATGGCCTCTGAAGGGTTGGTGTTGCTAATTTTCCATTTCTAAGACTTTAGTGGAAACCAATTTCTCATTTGTCTGTCCCCTCATCACCACTAGATTAGTACCACCAAATAAAAACAAAATCTCAAACACCTATGTTCTAAATATTTATAAATAACAAATACTTCAAATGTATACTGATATTTCACTGAAAAAAATGGTAAAATGTCAGTATGCACACAAGGAGGTAAATATTTCCACATATACAAGTATGCAAATAAAAAAAAAATACAGTATAGAATATTTGCAAAATGTTCACTCAAATTCACAAGAACAGTCACAAAACACTTTGTTCTGAGTTGCTGAAACAGCTCTTGATACAGATTCACTGGTTGCTCAAGCAGACAACTGCAATTAGGGCATAACAGACCAATATCTAATGCTCCTAGATGAAGGCGAATGTGTCCAGGGGAGATACCTATGACTCCTGCCACGTATAGAATATTTGTAAGTTCTTCACTTACATTCACAGTATAAGTCCCAAGAGACTTTGTCTTGATTTGTTGAACAAGCTCTTGATACAGATACCCTGGTTGCTCAGGTGAACATTTGCAATTAGGGTACATAAAACCCAAAACCAAGGCTCATAGATGAGGAACAATGCATCCAAGGGAGATACCTGTGATGTCAGCTACAAGCTCATAAAGGGGAAGGGGGAAGGGGAAAATTGTTTAACCAGAAAAGGCACACTAAGCCAGATCTTGTTTCCAGGTGTGACCTGGGTGCACAATTAAGTTAAATGACTTGCTCAGTATCACACAATATGCAAGTGAGTGCTATTGGGATTTTAACCAAGGTCTCCAGGTTTGCAGCTCAGTGTCTAACCACTACACTATACTGCCTCCTAAAGTCCAGTATATAGGTCAAAAATCAGTCCTTATAGGGTCCACAGACATAATCATACAGGCAGAAATTGAAAGGAGATGCTAAAGAAGGAAAATAATCTCCCTTGAAACAACAGACTGCATGCTTAACTGCACATGGTTGTTCAATCTCATATATTACAGGCTTACGTTCATATTCCCTCCAGAACTTCATACTGCATTACTTAGATAATAGATACAAGCAGAAAAATAGCTTCAACTTTTTGGCTCTTAAGCTGTATAATTATAAATGTACCAAGCTGCTTGGTGGAAAAGCTCTGAACAATTTAAAAAGAGCTTCTGGTATACCCTTTTAGCTCTCTTAGAATAAATAATTTATGGCAATTATAAAAATAAGGCAGAATCATAGCTGTAACTCTACAAGCTTCTGCAAAAGCTTTCAATAAAAAAATCTCAACTTGTAGGAACGTTTCAGTAAAAATGTTGAAATCGATAAAAAAAAAACTACATCAAACCAGAGCAGCTGTTCCCCACAAAGACACACTGGATTAATGCCACATAATGTTTGGCACCATCATTAGAACAGATGTAGTAGGTTATTGTATACTCCTTTGGACACACTCAATACAAGATGCAGCCATGAGTGACTGAAGGCTAAACTAGATAAAATGTAATTATTCACAAAGCCAGTAACTGCAAATCAGTACTTATCATGGCAATGTTTTCATCCAGTTTCACACATTGATATGTGACACATTTGCCACTGGATATTTGACTTTTATTGTATACTGTTAATAAATGCCCATTGGGTTACACATTTTGTGGCTTTTAAGAGTATGGCTGCAGTTCATCACATCACCCAATTGACCTATTCTCCAAGTGACTGACTTAGTTTGTTGAAACTGAGTGAGAAAGGCATGGCACCATGATGCTGTGTACATGTGTCCTTTGAGTAACCCATTTATGGCTTTTTGAAGTAAGTCCACTGGTTGTCTCATTGCCCAATTGACATATTCTCTGTGTTATTGTCTTGTGGTGTTAAAATTGGATGAGAATGGCATTGGACAATGACATCATGTTCATTTGCCATTGGTTGACCAAGTTTGGACTTTTGGGCATCTGTCCCCTGGTTGTTATGTTGTCCAATTTGACTTATTCCGTATGTCACTGTTTTAGGATGTAGAAATCAGGCAAGGAAGGACTTGCACCATGGTGTCATGTGCATTTTCCCATTGGGTAACCCATTTGTGGGCTTTTGGAAATCTGTTCCCTGGTCATCATGGTGTTCAGCTGACATATACTATATGTCACTGTCTTAAGGTATTGGAATCAGCCAAAAAAAGGCATGGCACCATGATGTCTTGTACTTCTGCCCATTGAGTAAACCATCTGAGGGCTGTTTGAAATATGTCCTCTGGTAGTCACATTGTCCAATTGACATATTCTCTCTGCTGCTGTTTTGGAGTGTTAAATTTGGATGAGAAGGGTGTTGCACCATGGCATCATGTTCATTTGTCATTGGTTGAGCAATCTGGGGGCTTTTGGGCATCTGTCCCCTGATGGTCATATTGTCCAATTTGACTTATTCTCCATGTCACTGTCTTGTGGTGTTGAAATCAGGTGAGAAAGGCATGGAACCATGTTTTCACATTCACTTGCCCATCAGGTAACAAATTTTGTGCTTTTTTGTGTCTTTTCCCTGGTCATCACAATGTTCAATTGATAGATTCTCCATGTCTCTGTCTTACAGTGTTGAAATCAGGTGAGAAGTCATGGCACCATGATGTCATGTGCATTTTCTCATTGGGTAACCTAGTGTTTTGCTTGTGGGCATACAGCCCCTGGTCATAACATTGTCTAATTGGAATGTTCACCATGTCTCTTTATTAGGGTGTTGATGAGACTGTTTCACTGGAAACAGGGGAGGTACCCAAAGACTGGAGGACAGCAGATGTAGTCCCCTTATACAAAAGTGGGAACAAAGAGGAAGCAGGGAACTACAGACCAGTCAGCCTCACCTTGGTACTGGGGAAGAGCATGGAGGCACTACTGAAGGAGAGATTGGTGGAACATCTGGTTGTCAATGGACTACAGGACCCAAGGCAGCATGGTTTCACCAGGGGGAGGTCATGTCAAACCAACCTCATTGAATTTTTTGACTGGGTGACTAGGGAGGTGGATCAGGGGAGGGCAGTGGACATGGCCTATCTGGACTTCAGCAAGGCCTTTGACACTGTGCCACACAGAAGACTATTACACAAACTGGGGAATATGGGTGTGGGCAGGACAGCAGTGTGGTGGGTAGGACACAGAAGGTGGTTGTAAATGGCTGTCACTCCACAGAGGTAAAAGTGACCAGTGGGGTACCACAGGGATCAGTGCTGGGACCGGTCCTATTCAACATCTTCATCAGTGACATTGTGCAGGACCTAGAAGGCAGAATTTCAGTGTTCGCTGATGACACAAAGCTCTGTAACAGAGTAGACACACCAGAGGGTGTAGACAGAATGAGAAGTGACCTGCAGAAACTTGAAGAATGGTCAGGGGTTGGCAATTGAAATTCAATGCGAAGAAGTGCAAGATAATGCATATGGGGCACAAAACCCAGGCACAATATATCAGTTGGGGGTGAGGATATAGCATGCACCAAGCAGGAAAGGATCTTGGGATTATCATCTCTGATGACCTCAAGGTAGGGAAACAGTGTGACAAGGCAGGTAAAGCAAATAGGATGCTGGGATGTATAGGCAGGGGCATCACCAGCAGGAAAGGAGGTCATAACTCCACTATACAAGACACTAGTGAGGCCCCACCTGGAGTACAGTGTACAGTTCTGGAGACCATACCTATGTAAGGACATAGACAGGGTAGAGAAGGTTCAGAGGAGGGCAACAAAGATGGTATGGATTGCATCACAAGTCCTATGAAGACAGGTTGAAGGAACTGAACATGTACTCCCTGGAGGAGAGGAGGGAGAGAGGGGATATGATAGAGACATACAAGTATCTTACAGGGAGGAACAGGGTGCAGGAAAACACTATTTTTAAGCAAAAAAGATGTTCTAGGACTAGAGGGCATGGGATGAAATTGGAGGGAGGATGATTCAGAGGAAACATGAGAAAGAATTTCTTCACAGAACGGGTGGTGGACAAGTGGAACACACTGCCCGAGGAAGTGGTGGGGGCTGAAACAATCACGGGGATTTAAGAATGCATGGGATAGACATAAAGGAATTCTGGAGGTCAGGGGTATGGGGCAACAAACTTCTAGGAAAACAAACTGAACTTACAAGCTCAAATGGGCAGACTGGGTGGGCCATAGGCCCTTATCTGCCGACACTGTCTATGTATCTATGTATCTATGATCTTGCACAATGATGTCATTTTCATTTGCTCATTGGGTGGCCCATTTTGGATCTTTTGAGCATCTGTCTCCCTGACATATTCTCAATGTGATTGTAACATGGTGTTTGAATCAGGTGAGAAAGGCATGGTGCCATGGCGTCCTGTACATTTGCCCATTGAGTACCCCATTTGGAGGCTTTAGGAAATAAGTCCACTGGTTGGCACATAGCCCAACTGACTAATTCTCCAAGCCACTGTCACTGTCTAAGGTTGTTTTAATTGGGCAAGAAAGGCATGGAACCTAGTGCAATGTGAATTATTCCATTGGTTAACCCATTTTGGAGCTTCTGGGCATCTACCTCTGGTCACCATTGTGTTCACTTTACATATTCTCCAAGTCACTGTCTTCTGGAATTGAAATCAGGTGAGAAAGGCACGGCAACACATCATATTCACTTGCCCATTGAGTAATCTATTTTTTTTTTTGCATTTGTCCCCTAGTTGTCACATTATCCATTTGACACACTCTGCATGTCCCTGTGTTAGGGTGCAGAAATCAGGTGAGAAAGCCATGGCACCATAGTGTCATGGGTATTTTCCCATTGAAAACCAATTGTGGGGCTTTTGGCAGTATGTACACTGGTTGTCATATTGTCAGACTGACATATTCTTCATTTGACTGTAACCAGTTTTGTGGATTTGGGGAGTGTGTCCATTGGTCATTAGATTTCCCAATTGATCTATTCTCCACATCACTATCTTTGAGTATTCAGGAAAGATGAGCAAGGTATGGTACCATGTTGTCATATTCCATGCATGGCCAGACCAGCTGGACAATCCTGTCAGGTTTTTTACCATTTTTAATCTGTTCTGGTAATATGTATTTCACAAGGTATTCTTAAATAAAAATAATGTGATGGGGCAAGTTGCGTAAATCATTATTTTCCCTCTTTGGAAAAAAAATATGTAAGCAATAAGACATGACAGGATGTACATTACGGTGTGATAACCACAGTCCTAGGGGCATAGTTAGGCATGAGGCTGAAGGCTGAATGCTGGTTGTCCTTAGGAGTGCAGTTATCACACCGTAATGCACAACCCTGGAGTGTCTTATTGTGCTTATAAAATAGCTTAACTAAAAAATAATACACAAGAGAACAGTTTATAAAGTTAAAACATTGAGTTTATTTTAAGCATGGAAGAAAAATAGTTCAAAAAATTGGGGGCTGCTTCAGTAAAATAACAGAATAAAACTAGACTAAACTGTATGTTGCATTTATACTGTGCAAAAATTAATATGTAGGTTACAGTGAGTGGCATGACTTTTTCTAAGATGCTGTGCTGAGCTGTGGACCAGTTTAAATATAAATCAAATGTAAAATGCTGTTGAGCTTCATTTTAAAATTTACTATGGTTGGCTTTCTATTTCTGAGACTGAGTTGCTTTCCTAATTTGGTAGTTGCTGGGCTAAAGCTAAGCTTTTATTATTGCAGCATTTTACTTCTTATGATAATTTATTTTGCATTTTGCAGAATGTATGCTTTTCTAGGAAATAGCACTGTCTGTAACATATGTGTGGGTTAAATATTACAGTTAAAAACTGTTCTGGTGTGTGTGTGATGAAGCCGTGTACCCCAATCTACACATGTTCTGGATGTGGAATTTATTCAGTGAATGGTGGGCTCACAATAGCGACTGACAATGCGCTTTTGTTTAATGTTTATGGATGTGCTTACTTTCCCCAGTCTTTGCCATGTCTGCTTGTTTGGGGTAATGGACAAGGAGGTCCAAGTTGCACAAGGAGGTGATTGTGAAGTGTGTCCGATGGCAGGTTTGAATTTGCAGTATACTAATGTACTAATCTACCGCTGCTGTGCCTGCTGCCTGCCGTATTTTCATGGGTAACGCTAGATGGAGATAGCATGCTAATGTCAGATGTATTGGGCTTTGAAATTCTATGCAGCTTTTGGATTTTCACTGTTACTGGTAGAAATGTGCATTTACAATTCTGTTACTGACTCTGAGTCAGTGATGAAAGTGAACAGGAATGCACAGGAACAGAGTTCCTGTACTTCTTCCCACTGATACTGGAATTGAAATTCTTAAACCAGCAAAATAATGACAGTTTCTGGGCCTGTGACCTGAAATCAGGGATTCCATCACAAAATGTGACATGTACAACAATGATATTTTCCTAGAAATACTTCAGTATCCCTAATCGAATCCCATAGTATCTATACAGTTATCCTTCCGATTAAGGAACTTCATTCTGCGTTTCATATTTGCCAGTGCCTGAGTTCCTGTACTTCTTGTCTACCAATTGCACCACTGCTCTGAGTGCACAGAATATAGAAACGATTGGCAGCCCAGAATGGAGGAAAGAATGTCGACATGAAATTTGTGTAAAGTTCTACTTAGAATGCCATTGATGTGAAACTTTGAGCCACACTACTCTGTTGTGAGGCTTTTTTTAATGGGTTTAGTTATTTATAGTGCAACATTTTCCAATATTGCACTATAAATATCAAATCAGATTACTGCATTATTGTCAGCTATTTTATAAAAATAGTTATTTCATGTTTCTTCTGCTGTGCTTGATTGGACATTTCCATAAAGAGCATCTCCGATTTCCACTGTGCATAAAAGATGTACAGTAGGTTATATTACTGTGTTTTGTTTGGTTGTCAATAAGCCATTGATATAAGAAGAGAATTTTTAAGTATTTTGTTCGATATGTCACACATTCAAAATCTCATATTGCTATTGTGGTGGTTCTTGTCGCCCACAGTAGGAGTATACAACATGACTGGTAAAATAATTCTAGTATAACCAAATGATTTGCTGGTGTTTATCTTTCTGCTTATAGACCTACTTAGCTGTGGAATACAGCTAGTCTGGGGAAAAACAGTATATGTCAGATATAGCTAAACTGTGACAACCTCTTGTTTGTTTATAATGGTGTCACAGATTAAAGGGACACATAGTGACACAAAGGTAAGGAAGAGGAACACAGGAATAACTGTTTTAAACTAATGCTCATAAATAGAAGGCAGAGACATTGCATTTCATTATTTACATTAGTATTAGAAATGGCAAATTTACCATGTTTACCACATAGGTTTCCATATTATAACCTACAGTGCCATTCAAAATGACCACATCAAGAGCTATCTTTATATTTTGTAGTGTACAAATACCATATATAGTCATTTAAGGTAGAGCCTTACCTGGTTATCAAGCTTTTTTTGTGGACATGAATGTCACACTTGGTCTCTCAAATACTGTCCACCTGCATATTGAAATATTGACCAAAATAATGGTCCATTCTCTTTTATTTTTACAGTAAGCAAATATTCCCACTAACAGCCACTGCTAGGGTCAGATCAGTCTTTATTAAAGGTATAAGACCAAACATATGTCATCCTAATATATTTACATTCTTACTACTGTTAGAATATACTTCATAGCCCGGACAGTCTAGGAGGGATTGATGCCGTCATATTTTTTGAAGACCATCAACCTTTAACTTTGACCAAAAAAAAAAACTATTTCAAAGAATTATCAGCCCCAATATCTGGACCAACCCAATAGTATTCTATGATAAAATCATTACATTAGTTCTAGATCTGAGGGTGGATCAGTCTGATGAGAAGCAACTCAGTCTAAACTCACCTCTTCCAAAACTGACAACTTATTTGTAGTTTGTAATGAATATCTAACACTGAAGGGAATTTAGGGTGTTCAAAAGCATCAAATAACCATGATTGATACAGAGTTTGGACATTTTAAATTTGAAAGGGACTAAATGTGTAGGGCATATAGTGTATATCTGTTAAAATAATCCCACCTTGTCTAATTGACCACCATTATTCCAATCTTCCTTTCTGCCAAAATTATTTCTGACTTACCCATAGAGACCTCCAAAGAAACCTCCATGCAGTCCCTGAATAAGAAGCAATCTGTGCCTATTTAATCTGTTCACTTTCACAAACAGGTTACTTTAATCTACAAATGGAATGAAGGGTAACAAAGTTGCCTCCCTTTCTAACAGATTCAAGAAGGATTCTTGTTTACTTGAATTGTTCCAAATGACACCTACATTTTTTTCTAGCCTATCATCTGCTGCTGCACCATTTACATTTTTATTTTGTACCAAGAAATTGTTAATGGAGAGAGAGGTGATTCAAATAAAATACCCATATTTTTAAACTTGCATTTGCACTCACAGATATCTAAAGTTTAGTCCATGTCCTTAAAGTTTGTAGTAAGTTGACCAGAATCAGTAATGCTTCTGTGCCTGTGTACCTGAATAATATTTTCAGCTGCAAACTCATTTTCTGTTACATTGTAAAAGATATACAGTACTTGATTGTGTTCATCAGTTGTTCCTGTAATTGCTTCCCTTAGGGTGGATTACCCAATCAAAGGTGTATCATAATGTGTAGGAATACAGGTGTAGCGAAATGTGTGGAAGTTACACAATGGTATACAGTAGGTCAGCATTGTTTGGGTATACAGTATGATCATATAAACCAAATAGCAGCAAGTTGAAATAAAACCTATTGACAATGTACAATATACAGTTTTGTACAGACATATAAGTTCTGACATCAAATTAAGGGTTTACTGTAAGGTACAAACATAACACTGTAAAGAAGCATGAGCAAAAATTCAGCAGAGTAGGCCGTAGAGGTGTATGAAACTTATTGTTTCCATCTTAGGGGAACTTCTGTGAAATTTTGTAAACTTCATAAAAGTTTCTGAACTTCTTCCTGTAGTGTATCAGAAAACATTCAAAGGTTTCAGGCAAAATGTGGCCTTGTTCCACTCACTTATAGGCAGAAACCATGGAAGAAAAATAGAAAAGTTATCTGGTGTCCAGTGCTGCCCCCCCCCCGAGCCCTCTCCATAACAAAATTATTAATCCCTGGTGGTATGGGGTCCCTCCTCTGACCTGATCATGCACCCCAAGTTTTAAAAAAAATTCCCTGAATCCCTGGTGGCTAGTGGTCCCTCCTCCCACCTGATTACCCACCCTATATTTGTGTTTTAATTCCCCTGAATCCCTGGTGACTAGCTGTCCCTCACCCCACCTGATCACCCACTCAACCTGTCAAGGACATCATGCCTGGTGTCCAGTGTAACCCTCCCATCCCAATCTCCCACCATATGATAAAACAAAAATTTTCCCCCTGGTGCTTTAATGTGCCCCTATCCCCAATCACCAGGTCATGAATTAAAATATTATTCCCTGGTGGTCTAGTGCACCCCTGCCTCCCCAGCCCTGCAGGCAATATCCCAACACCCTGCACCCTCATCCCAAACCCGAGCAGGCAACCAGCACAGCCCTCCTCTCTCCTCCATGGCTGCCAGCCCACTGATCTGTCAATGAATGAGCACCTGCATGCATTCATTCCTTAACAAATCAGTGGGCTGCTGGCTACAGAAGAGAGAGGAGGGCTGTGCCAGTCATTCACTTAGGTATGGGATGGGGGTGCAGGGCGGTGGGGCATTGTCTGCAGGGGTGGGGGTAGGGGTGCACTAGACCACCAGGGAATAACATTTTAATTCATGGACTGGGGATTGGGATGGGGAGTTTATTAGACTGCCAGGGTGAAAGTGTTTTTTGTTTGTTTTTACTATACTGGGGGGACTAGGATGGGGGTTACACTGGACACCAGGACATGATGGCCTGGACTGGTCAGATGGGTGATCAGGTGAGGGGAAGGATTGCTAGCCACCTGGGATTCCAGGTATTTTTTAAATATGGGGCCAGTGATCTGGTGGGGGGAGGACTGCTGGCCACCAGGTATTCCAGTGATTTTTTTTTTTTAATATGGGGAAGGTGATCGGGAGGAGGAGGGATGGCTCACCATCAGGAAATTCCTTTATAATACATCAGTGGCAATCGGTGACTGGTGGGGGGGGTGCTAGATGCCATAATGCAGCTGGTCAGTGGGTGTGGGCAGGGACCACTATCCACCAGGGCATTAATTTGCATATTTTGATTTTACAGTTAGCATTGGTTAGTGAAGTAGGGTAAGCAAAATTTCTGTGAAAGTTCTGAAATGGATTTCCAACCTTCCATGAAAGCGAAAGTCTGACTACTGCTTCAATTCTGCCGCTGAATGTTTTTTACACACACCTCTAGTAGGCCAGCATTACATGCTACAAAGGCAGGCTGGAGTGAAGTAGGAACACTGTTTCAATTCAAAGGTTTTAAAGCTCTGGCGTCCCATATTCTATAGTGGGAGGCTATTCCAATATTCAATGAGGCACAGAGAATTGCTTATGTGCCAGATGACTAGAAAGTTCCATATGCATTACCAACATTCAGAAACACTCTAGGGCTAAACCTCAAAAGTATAGTCCAGTCAGCACAGCATTAGCACTAGGGAAGCTGCTGTTACTGATCATAAGAAATGAATGTTCTGAACACTTAAAAAATACTTGCTTTAATGGCCAATATAAGTGCTGCAAAGTAAAATCATGCAAGGCAGTATTGTTGCACTTTTAATAATGTCAGCAAGGAGCCTGATGAGAAGAAATCTATAGAAGTTGTGTACAGAATCACTGGCAGAGCCTACAGCACTGTATAACATAGATGGCTTTTGCTTAAAAAAGAAAAAAACATCCTAGGACTAACTAGTTTTGTAATGGAATGGATTATGAAATGTTGTAGTATGGTACAACAAAGGGTCATAATCAATTACTATCTTTTTGCATTGAAACAGGTGACCAGTAGAGTCCCACAGGCATCTGTGCTGGGGACAACGTTGTACATTATATTTACAAGTGATCTAAATGTGGGTAAGTAGCTTGATTAGCAAGTCTGTGGTTGACACCAAAACTGGAATAGTAATTGCATCTTGGATGGAGGTAATAGAAATTCAGGCTGACATAGATATGCTCATGAAATGAGCAGAAACATGACAGCTGAACTACAATATTGAAAAATTGCAAGAAATTCATCTAGGCAAGAAGTAGGGTATAATCAAATTAACTCCTACATGTCCATGGAATTTGCTGTGTAAAAATACAATTTAAATAAATCCTGTGAAAATTCCCTTTTTGTGGAAACAATCCTGAGAAATGTGATGTAGTATAAGGAAATGTAATGTTGAAGAGTTTTTTTAAACAACAGTGCAATTTTTGAGGCATTTTCATCTAACTCTGCATGTGCACAATTTTTTTTTCAGAAAAAAACTCTTGTGACTATGGAATTTTGCATGATTGGTGTGGATGAAATGCATATTTGTCTTGCCCTGGTATAAATAATTAAATGGAGAATACTACCTACACAACACAGAGGTTGCTGAAAATTAGCAGGAAAGGGAACTAGGTAATGGAAGGCATACCCAAATACTAAGCAAAGTGGACTGGAACTATCAATCAATTTAATGAGTCATTGAGAAATGGCAAGGTAAGGCAATGTAGTTTTATTTATACAGCACTCTTGTTTCCTTAGGGCACATACAGTAGCACTGTATAATGAACAAACTCACAGCAGAGAAATAAATAGATTTGACAAATGCAGAACAAATGAGCTAGATTATTGAAATAGAAAAAAAAAGTCATTAATAAGATTAGCACCCTGAAGAAACACAGAAAGTCTTCTAAAAATGATATATTTTTGCAGCCTTGTTAGTGGTGTCACTGAGGGTGCAGATTCTTGACAAGAAACCAGTAATTCCAGATTATGTGTATTGCTACCAAAAATGTCTTGTTACCAGAGTATCTCAGACAGAAACTTGGAACAATAAATACATGGCAGATAATATCCATGGAGTACTCGTGGGTCAGGATCAGTAAAACTGAGTACATACAGTATACAGATGACCTCCTCCTCCTTATTATCTGTGATCTGGTCACTTCCATTCCTTGCCTCACATCCATACTGAACCTATTTTCTCAGTGCTTAGGTGTTTAAGTGACCTGTTTAAAAAATAAACATACTTCTCCTAATGAGTTGTGCACTGAAGAGGCTTGGGACTGGGGGAATGATTGTGAGCCAACAGCATAGAATATTTAGGGATAATGGTTCTAGTAAAAGAATGAAGGACCTAGTTAATGCTGGAGTTGGGGAGCACAATGAGCAAGGGGAAAACTAAGTAGGATGAATTTAATTTAATAGAAACAAGAAGCATCACACTCAATCCAGGAAAAAATTGAGAGTCAGCCTGGGGAAGAATGACTGAGTGTTCCAGGAACTGCTCTCCTTCTCTTGGGGGATTCAGTGTCCTGAACATTACTGACCTCTGGTGGAGGCCATTGTATCAGCAGCTACCAGCACCTTAAATAAGTGGAGGCGGCACCGGCATCACATCCGTGCCATAGATGTCATTGCATGTTCTGCCTCCTGGAGTACACACTGTCAAAAATTAGGTTCTCTGACATGATGTACAGCCCAGTGAACCAGACCTTGTGCTGCGGCCAGTGACCCCTTGCCCCTGCCAGTATCACATTTTGATTCATTGGGGAACTGGTAGCCTTGCTCTGTTTGGAAGACAGTGTGCTTGTGGAAGTTGGAGTGGTGTCCCAGCCAGCAGTAGTGGGGCCGAGTTAGTAGACTAATGGGTGTCGATTGGGCCAGGGCAAAAAGCATTGTTAACAAAGAAAAAGTGCTAAAATGTAAACTTACAGTTTTATTGACAAAGTGCAGCACCAAAAACCCTAGTGCTTCAGCTCTCAGCATGACCCTTCCTCAGGAAGCATGGCTCCAAACATCTGAAGCTACATTTAAATATCACAGCTAGCATATAGGTCATCACTCATTGCAGAAGTTGTATCCAGTCTAGAAACATAGACTTTGACAGCAGATACAGACCACTTGGCCCACCCAGTCTGCCCATTTCCCTACCTATTGGATAAGCTGACAGAAGAGAAGCCATCTGAATAAATGAATTTCACCCAAGTGACAAAACATAGAATGCTTACAAATTGAACATGTTAAAAGTGAAGTGAAACATCAAAAAAGCATAATTACACTTTAGCAAATGTCATAAGGGAGGAATAAAAAAGCAAGTTGATACCTATTAACACCAGAAAAAAAAGGATATAAATAGGGGGAGTGAGAACTGAAACAAGTAATAGTAACTGAGTTAAATGGTAAGTCACTGGAAGAGTTGTACCACTAAAATAAGAACTATAAAAGGGGTGCGGGGACAGGAAAATTTGCCAGCCAGAGTTGGTGGCAAACACAGAAAACACAAAAGTTGATCATTAGATCGGGGGGGTGTGGGTGCCAAACTGAATAATGGCAACTTTTAGAAAGTAAGAAAAGAACCTGGAAAAGCCTCCTGGAAGAGCCCCAACACAAAAGGATAATGATGGAGAGCATATCCATAAAGTCAATATGGAAGCAGGACAGCTGGAGAAGTGGAAAGAAATGAACTAGCAAGGGACACTGAAGTGGTAGTGCAGAATAGGTCCAGGGAGCTGGAGAGAGGCTTACAACAGACAGCTCACGAGGTGAAATGGGATAAAAGAAAAAAAATCCAAATTAGCAATCATAAAAAGTACAACATTTCTATTTTAAAGGAAAAGCAATAAATCAATGGAGTCATTAAGTCAGCATTTGTCAATGCATGAAGCTTGTAAATCCAAGGAAATTGTTTTCTTAGCAAAGTTTGGGTTCAGTTGCAACCTCTTGGGTTGGCAGGTACGTGCTCTAGCTCCATAAAATACATGTACAGTACATTTGGTTCTTGTTGAGGCAAATTGCATTATGTTCTCCCATAGGAGTATCAAGTGTGGCAGATTGGATGGAGTATACATGCTCCTATATCCATTTTCATAAAAGGCCAATTGTGCAACTAACAAATCTTAGGACAACAACAGACTAAAACAAGGACTACAAAATCAGTGGTTCAAGAGATGAATTCAATAATTTGTACTTTATGATGGGTAATAGGATTATCAAAGTAAGAGCAAGACTTAAAAACATTCAGATATTGCAATGTCCACAAGGAAAATTACTCAAAGGTTTGGGGAGGTAGCCAGCTGGCTGGTCTGGGTACTACACGTCCCCCTCATTTTTCCTTCTTTTTCATTTTCTGCTTTTGGTGAGAAATGTATGCATTTACTTGCTATATATGTTGCTGGCCTTCCTTGGCATCGCAGTAGTTTAGTTTCTTCCCACCTCTCTTGGTCTTCTTGTTTGTTTGCCTTCACCATTTGTACACCTTTGTGCACTATGAGGTGTTTTTTTTTTATTTTATTTTTTGCTGATGTTAATTATTGGTATCAACTTGCATTTTTTTATACCTCCACTATGACATTTGCTAAATTTTAATTATGCTTTTTTGATTTTTTACTTCACTTTGGGCATGTTTATTTTGTAAGCATTCTATGTTTTGTCACTTGGGTAGAAGTAATTTACTCAGACAGCTTTTCATTTATCAGATTGGCTACAGCTTCTGCCATGAATGATGATGTTTATGCTATCTATAATATTTAAATGCACCTGTAGAAGTCTGTGGCCACACCCCTTGAGGAAGGGTCACAATGAGAACTAAAGCACTGGGTTTTTTGGTGCTGCACTTTCTTAATAAAACTGTGAGCTCATACCTTATCACTGCAGTGTTATTTTTTCTTGGACTGAGTTCAATGCTTTTTGTTTCTGCCTGTCCTGGTTCTCACATCCACACCAGCTATATGCTTCTATGAGTACATGGGGACCAGTGCTCTTTCTGAATTCAAACTAATCTTTTTCTAATTTCTTTCATCTTGCATGAGCAGTGGTTCGGGTTGGGATTCTGAGTCAGAGTTGGGTGGGAAGGTGGGACAAAGTGAAGGCATAGAGACAATTAGTGCTGCGCACGAAGTCCTTTTAAAACTTCATAAGGGATTAGAGCTGCTTTTCAGAGTACATTTGCTGGGATTTGGGGAGTGCTGACACAGAGGGTAACTAAGCTGAGTGAATCCAAACAAACCTTTTGCCAAGTTGTTTTGTTTCGCAGGAATGGCTGTTCAGGTCAGGATTCCAAGCCAGTATTGGGCAAGAAGGCAGAAAAATATGGAGGCAAGGAGACAATCAGGGCTGTGCAGGAAACCATTGTACAACTACCTATTGCCTTCCACCTAATGCATCCCTTTCAAGTTCATGTCCCAACACTTGAGTAGAACAGAATATGAGTGCAACAGGTGTAGAGATTGGCATCACTAAGCAAATTCAGGTGACAGCAGACATTCAGGAGACTGACAGTCTGCTAAGATAATGTAGAGTACGAGTATACCTGTTGCTGACTAAGGAGGTTTGCAACTTCGAAACTCCTACTTAAGAGAAAATAGGAATAGCACTCTACGTGATGTAAGAGTATAAAAGAGGTTTGATTATTTGTTTGTAAGTAAAGCACCCTATCTAGGGTAATGGAGCTGAGGGGTAGGTTCAATTAAAAGGGACTGTACAGAAAGAAGTATTCAGAAAGGCTAAAGAGGGAAACCTAGGAAATCCCTTTCTAGGATCAAGGTACATAAAGGTGGCAGAAACAGGACTGATTTAGAAACAAGTAGTAGGAAAGGCTAAAGAGGGAGTAGTATAAAATCTCTATCTAAGGTCATGGTACAAAAGTGTAACTGAAATCGGAGGGTTTTAGAATAACCCTAACTGGGGTAAGGGTACAAGTCACTAATAGGATTGTGGAAATGGGAATGTAGGGAGTTGTGCAGTGCAGCAGTTCTGGAGCAGCAGTCATCAGGGAAACTTGCTGGATGCTGAAGTGCTGCCCAATCTTCACGCATCTCTCAGGGTTTGGTGAGGAGGTTACCAGACTCCAGACTGAGATGGCTAGGATTCAGGAGGCTTCTTCTCCCAGCCAGGTACCTCCTAGTCTACCACCATTGCCTCAGAGTGTGCTGAGGATGAGGAACGGCTATTTTTTTTTTTATTATTTTATTACAACTAGGATTACAACTACTTTTGAGCCAGGCTCTTTTATGAAGGTTCCGCATCAGAGAACAAATACAATGCAAGTTACAGATATAGGAACAAAACAATAAATAGGTCGGCATATTAGGGTACAATGGTAGATCAATACAATAGCTAGAATAAGTAGAATGTATACATGGGAACACAGAGTAACAGAGGGATAAGTAGGAGGGAGGGTGGAAGATGAAGATAAACGTGAGAAGTGAAGTTGGAGAAGGCAGGAATTGCAGCCAAAGGGCATGGTCATCAACTGGGAGCAGGCTGAAACTAGTCAACAAAAAGGGAATGATCACAGAGGGCTCAGAAGAGGCGGGGGTGAAGGGGGGATAGTCAGAAGTGGTGAAAAGAAAGAAGAAATAAAAAAGTAACAGAGGAAAAGGAGGGGGTGGAGATGTGATAGGTGATAGTTGGAGGGAACAAAAACAAGAGGGCTGAGGAGATTATAGGTATAGATAGGCTGTACTCTGGGAAGGTGAAGTGGCAGTTCAGGAATACAGTCCTCAGCCAGTGCCATTAACCAACTTGTACACCACTCTGGTGAGATGGGACTGCCAGAAGGAGGCACCTGTGGTAGTAGTGGCAAAGGAGAATGTGGGGTTCCACAAGAGAAACTCCAGTGTATGAGGCAGAGGACTCCAGCAGAGGAGGAAGAAACTTATGGTAGGGACTCAATTGTTAGGGGGACAGTTTTGGAAACAAGATGGGAGAGGAAGACGGAGGTGAGATGCCTACCCAGAGCCTCAACACAAAAGGATAATGATGGAGAGCATATCCATAAAGTCGATATGGAAGCAGGACAGGTGGAGAAGTGGAAAGAAATTAACTGGCAAGGGACGCTGAAGTGGTAGTGCAGGATAGGTCCAGGGAGCTGGAGAAAGGCTTACAACAGACAGCTCACAAGGTGAAATTCATTAAAGCGCTACCTAAGTACAGCCAAGTGAAGGATAGGGAACTCTGCAAAAGGTCTTTAAACAAATGGTGCAGGCAGGAGGTATTTGGCCACATCAGGACTGGGATCCTACCTGGAGGATAGAGGCCTGTTTAAGGGTGACTGCCTGTATCCATCCTAAAGATGAACAGCAGTCCCTGATGGAAGGTTTAGATGCTAATTTGATGGGCATTTAAACTAGCCAAGGGGTAAGGCAGAAATGCTGAGAGATGCAGAGATTGTGCCCCCCACCTTCCTGGAGAACAGGACATCAGTGAGGGAAAGCCTGGGGAAGAGAATTTCCCAGGGGAAGAGTGAAGGAAGATTATGCGAGATGGAAAGTTGGAAGGGTCAGGAAGGGGAATTGAAGTTGTGAAAGGTGCTAGAGAGGGCAAACAGAGAAACTGCAGAAAAGAGGAGGACAAGCCTGAGAAGGCAAGAAGTGGTAGGAAGGGAAACAGGAGAAGGGACAGGAAAGGGGAAAGGAGGGAAAAAAAAAGAAATGGAAGGCCATGTGTGTAAAGGCAAGGATCATAGGAAACAAAATCCCTTACTTTGAGGCTGTCATTGTGGAGGCAGACCTAGAGATTTAGTGGCCATAATGGAGTCATGGCACAACAACAACCATAGCTGGGATGTGGCCATCACAGGATACATCATGATCTACAAGGACACGACAGGAAGAAAAGGTAGGGGAGTTGTTCTATATGTGAGAGAAGGAATTTAGGCCACAGAGATACAGGATCACCATGGGGGAGAAAGGGGGACTAGAGATGCAATGGGTTGACCTAGGAACATGATCAGCGGCCTTTGTTCAAACAGGAGTGGTACATGTAAGCAGTAAGATACTATGGGGTGTGCATTAGTCATTTCTAATGCACAGCTGGGGTGTTGTGAGACATGAGGCTGCAGCCGAGTGCCTTCAGTGAGCACACAAACAAAGCCACACTGAGAGAGTGTACGGTGGGTGCAGTCAAAATTTGTATTATCAACACAATCATGAAAATTGGACTCAGTTGGCTTCAATCAAAGAGATACTTACTACAGACATTTTATTACAAAAATTTACTAGCCATCCACTTTATTACGAGGAGTCCCAAATGAGTCCACCACCTTAGCGCTTCAAGCAAAATTAGATGCTTCACCAAGAAGAGGGGTCCCAATACTGAAGCACCCACTTTATACACTTTGATGTCTGAAAGAAACAGTACTTAATTATAAACACATTCATTACTTATAGTGCAAAGACAACAGTGCAAATAGGTTCTAACAGCATTAAACCCCATTACTGACAAGATTAATACCACATAAATATTTATAAAACCCTTATTGTTCAAAAATGTGCTACCAGTGCAAATATTCACTTTTAAAACAGCCAAAGTATCAGAGAAAAAAACAGTCTTATCAATTATAGACTACAGAACTAGCAGCAGACATGTATGTTTCAATCCAATAATAAAGGCAGGTAAAATGTAATCACCTAAAGAATTATTAGTAATAATTTATAATAATTTGACTGCTGCATCTGGAGACAGATGAATGGTTCAGTTTTGTACATAATCAATTAGTTCTTCTTAGGATCAAACTTGATGATGAAATTTATACATCATACATCCTTAAGTTTGTCAGTTTTGAATGATGAAGACCATAAGACATCCCAAAGTGTATCACCATTCTAACCCAAATTGAACCAAGTTATCATGATAAACATATTCTAATATACACACTTGTACTTTCACAGAACTCTCTTCAAAGGAAGAATCACACAGAATCACAGAAATCTGACGGCAGAAAAGGAAGATATTGGCCCATCAAGTCTACCTTTTCCCTCCTCCCCTACTCATTTCCACTCTTACGGGCCATCTCCTTCCCCTCACTTCCAAATCCCATATGTCTGTCCCATGCCCTCTTAAATCCCTCCACCATTTCAGCCTCCACCAACTCTCATGGTAGTTTATTCCAGGACTCAACCTTTCTCTTTGTGAAGAATTGCCCCTTCAGAATACCTCAATATTTTCCACCTTTCAATCTTAGGCAATGCCCTCTAGTTTTAGCTCCAGCCTTCCTTCTGAACAAGCTTGGTAGCTCTTTGAACCCTTACCATCCCAACATTGTCCTTGCATAAGTGCGGTCTCTGGAACTGAACCCCTTACTCCAGATGTGGTCTCACCATGGCCTTGTAAAGAGGCATCAGCACCTTCCTCCTTCTTCTAGTTATGCCCCTCCCAATGCATGTTAACATTCCATTTGCCTTTCCCACCACCTTGCTACACTGGCTACACACCTTAAGGTTGCTCGATACTGTAATCCCCAGATCCCTGTCCTGCTCTGTTTTTTTTATTTCCTTCCCTCCTAGAGTATAAGAAGATGGTGGGTTTTTGCACACCAGATTCGTCATAGCACACTTTTTGGCACTGAATTTCAGTTGCCAAGTGTTTGATCACCCCTCCAGAATCTTCAGGTCCTACCTCATGGCCTCCACCCCCTCTGGGATGTCTGTCCTACTGCAGATTTTCATATCATCTGTGAATAGGAACACTCTTCCCGCCAGACCTTCTGCTATATCATTGATGTATATATTAAAAAGGAGGAGTCCCAGCACTGACCTCTGGGGCACCACACTCATTACCCCCCTCACCATGGAATGTAGTCCATTTACCACCATTCACTTGACTTCTGCTTGCCAACCATTTTTCCACCCATCTAATTATTTTCTGTCCCATTCCTAAGCTTTCTAGCTTATTTACTAGCTTCCTGTGAGGGACAGTGTCAAATGCCTTACTGAAGTCCAGATAGGCCACGTCCACTGTCCCCCTGGTCAACCACTTGCATTTCCCAATTGAAGAACTTCATCAGGTTCATCTGGCAAGACCTCCCATTCATGAATCGGTGCTGGCTTTAGTCCTGCAGTCCACTGTCCACCAGGTAGCCCACCAACCTCTCCTTTATTAGTTTCTCAATCACCTTTCCCACCACTGAGGTGAGGCTGACCGGGCAATAATTTTCTGCCACCTCTTTACTGTCCCTCTTATGCAGTGGCACCACATCTGCCTTCCTCCAGTCCCTTGGCACACACCCTGTATCCATAAACAAATTAAACAGTCTCATCAGTGTGGCTGCCAGCTCCTTCCTCGGCACCAGCAGTACCCGTAGGTGCAAGCCATCTGGCCCCATTGCCTTGTCCACCTTTAACCTGTTCAGTTCCTCCCTTACCCTATCTATGCTGAACATACTAGGATCCACCTTTTTGCCTTCCCTGCTCCTATCCCCCAGTTCTGGTCCCCTACCCTCCCCCTCCTCCCTGAAGACTGAATAGAAGTAGTTATCCAACACCTCTGCTTTCTCAAAGTCCCCTTCCAGTTATATTCCTCCTTCCCCTCCAAACCTTACTATCGCCTGCTTCACCTTCCTTCTTTCCCCCATATGCCTAGAAAAGGTTTTGACCCACTTAGCTATATTCTGCTCAGTACCCACTTTAACCCTCCTTATCTTCTGCCCTGCCACCATCTTCTTTTCTTTATAAGCCTCCCTATCATTCCTCTTTGTGTCTTCTTACATTCCCTAAATGCTCATTTCCTTTCTGTCTGCCACCACCACCTCTCTAAGTAAACCAGAGCAGTCTCCTCCTTTTTTTGTTCTTTCTCACCTTCCTAATGCAAATTTCAGTGGCCTTCACTACCCCTCCTTTGATAGCTCCCCATAGCTCCTCAACATCCCCTATATTCCCCTTCTCTGCCATTTCTTCCTTAAATATCCTCCTAATTTTGTTAAAGTCTATCTTTCTGAAGTCCATCTCCCTCATTCTAGTTTGATTTGTCTCCCTTCCTGTTTTTACCCTGAATCTCACAGTCCTGTATTCACTAGTTTCTAGTCCGTCACTCGCATCCATCTCTTCCACACTTTCCCCATTTATGAGGACCACGTCCAGCAGGTTTTCTCCCTTAGTGGACTCCCTAACCAACTGTTGCATGAATACCTCTTGTAATGTCTCTAGGACCCCCCGTGCTCCTAGTTGATACCACAGCTGGGATACCCCAGTCCATGTCGGGAAGGTTCAGGTGCCCCACTAGCAGAACTCCCCCTTGAGAGCCATCTTTGTAACTGCCTGTATCAGCTGTCTATCCCCCTTACTCCCCTGCATCAGAGATCTGTAAACTGCCCCTATCCTCTGTAATTCCCAAGTCCATCTGTCAAGCGTGACTCACATGCACTCTGTTTCCCCTACCTCCTCCTGCCCTTCCTTTGCCCTACTGTCATCTTTGAAGTATCATGCCACCCCACACACACTCTCTTACATGCCTGTCCTTCCTAAACAGTTGGTAGCCTGGGATAACTGTCTCCCAGGCATGATGTTCTGTCCACCATGTCTCACTTACCACCACAATGACTAGTCCCTCGTCTACCATTGATAGCCTCCAAGTCCACCATTTTGTTCACTAGGTTCCTGGAGTTGTCTGATAATCCCTTCCACCAGGACCCACTGCTCTCCCCTACTTACCTTTGCTTGTTCTTGCTTTCTTCCAGTACTTTATCTCCACCCCGGGGGAGGATGAAAGCCTCCCATCATTCCTGGCACTCTGAGTGGCCCATTCCTTGACCCCCCCCCCCCGAAATCAGTTGAAATGATAATTTCCTGCAATAAAGTCCTCTAACTTTCTCTGTAGCACTACTTGTCCCTCCCTGCTCAGGTGTAGCTTGTCTGGAGCAAATAGGCTCTCATCATCCCACATTTCTCCCCAGGCCCCCACTATCCCAAACCCCATCTGTCTGCACCAACCCCCCCAGCCATTGATTAAATTCTTTAATTCTCTGCTTTCTTAAAGTGCTTGCTCTTGGTACAGGCAGTACCTCCAAGAAAGCCATCTACTGGAAACCTGCACTACTGCAGAACCTAGCAAGCTCCCTGAACTTAGCCTGCACTTCCATAAGACTACTCCCCTCCAGATCATTGGTGCCTAGGTGGAACACCAAGTGTGACCTCTCATCATGCTGCTTGCCCCATGAGGGTATATTGTGCCTCACCTTTAGCACCATTATTCCTGGCATACTCTCAACCCATATGGTGCTGCTCCTGTCTCCATCTGCCCCCCATCTGATTCCCTTTAGTACTGAGTCCCCTATGAGCACTATCTTGCTTCTCCCTTCCTTTTGCTTGTAATTTTGCTTACACCCCTTTCCTGGCATACCATTTCCCTTTCTGGTCCCATTTTCCTCCTTGTCCATCTCCTTCCCCAGAGTTTTACTCTCCCCCTTGACTAAATCTCTCATTCCCACCCTCTGGTGTCCCAACCAGTCCCCCTCATCCTAGCCTCCCCTTTTACAGGCTCTGATCCCTCCCTTTGTTCCCATCTTTCCTCTTTACTGCCCGAATCCCTTTATGTATAGGTACCCTCTCCCTTTCCCCCTGCCTCTATCCTTTCCCTTCTTGAGTTTACTGAAGGCTCCCTCCCTGTCCCTTCTGTGCGTTGTGTCCCCCTGGAGACTGTTTTCGCCTCCTCCTCTTGTTTGGTTTGGCTACTTCCCTCCAGGTACCCACCCAAGGGTGAAGCCCCCATTCCTGATTCTTCTAACACCTTAGCCCCTTCCCTGACTCCAATGAATTCCTTGCTGCCACACTCCTTGCCATCCTCCACCTCAAGTGCCCCAGGGGTGCATATCTGTTTTCCTGCTCTGCCCCCTTGCTTCACAGCATGCTGCCTGCTGTTCTCCTCCATAATTACTGTGCCTTCTCTGATGGTGTTTGCTGTGCTTGTTTTGATCCTACCACTTGCCACTTCCACTGGCCCCTCTTGCCCCCTATTTCCCTTTTACCTAAGTCTCCTGCAGCCTCCCTTGCACTCCCTCTTTTTCTTCTCGCCCCTTTTCAGTTCTCTCCCATTCTTCTGGTGTCTGTCCCTAAACCCCTGCAGCCCTCCTTATATTCTTTCTTTCACCTCCCCACCCAGCAGGTGTTCTCTTTGGGGATCCTCCAATCCTCTTCTCTTCCCCTTCTCCTATGTGACTTAGAGCCCTCCTCCACCACCCCACCTCCTCTTAAAGCTGTGTAAGCTGTCTGCACACCATGCAGCCCCCCCAGCCTCCATGCTATATCCAACACCATAGCTGCCACACACCCATTGCAACCTACCATCCTCCCAAAGATACCCCATGACCTAGTGGCCCAGAGACCATGCTCAAGTCCTGCCCAATCCCATTTCAGGCTACCTCTCCAACTGAGGGGGGTGGAGCAGCAAGATGGCCATGCTGCTGCTCTACTCCACACCACACCATGCCACATTGAATAGGAGTTCCTACGTTTTAAGACTAACTTCTTAAACTCTGTTTTTTTAGGATTTTGTGAATGATACTTGTATTGTTTTTGTATGGGGCTTGTAACAATGAGCCAGCTAACTCCTTAAACATAGGTGAGCAGTATTATCAGTGGATATGGACATGGATGGAACTGAATGCTGTGTGTACATCTTATGGATAATCTCTGGTGAAGAGAAAGAGGCTTGCAGACTTGGCTCCTTGATGCACATGGGGATATAGGATTGTCTGCACTTGTTGTGCTTCTATGCATTCTTTTAACTTCTAACAGGTAGTTAACCTTCTGTTTGGATTGTGAGCAGCGCCAGAGCATTGTCAGTGTGGTGTGAATCCAGTAGAGCTTACAAGCCAGGTTTATGGTGCAGCTGCATGTTGGAGACTTTGAGATGGGAGAATGAGGAGCTTGGGAAACCTGGAGTGGGAGTTCAGTGAGCTCTAGGAGAGTGTCACATAAATTAGCTCATGAGAAATGTGACATTGCTCTACTTTTACTGTGGTGTCTCACTTTTTGGGGGTTTAATAATGACGCTAAAGTAGTGACCCTCTGAGACTGTTTCAGAGGAAAATTTCCCTAAAATGCTGCTGCTGGTTTTTTTTTTTTGAGATAAAAATAACTTTATTGAAATGGATTCTGAGAGTTTTGGAACCCTTTAATTCTCCAGCTTTCAAGGAAGGACTCCTGAGCACCGATGGAGCCCCCCAAATTCTGTTTTAAAACTGCCCGTTTTTTTTTTTGTAAATCTGCACCACTAAACAGCTATAAATGTCAGCCTAATTAAGCATAGAATTTGTTTTGTACAATATTTTTTGTTAAAACAGGCATCTATCTGCCAGAAAATGGCTAGTTTTTGAAATGGGACTCCTAGCTATGGAGCTGACTTAATGGAGATTATGGACTCCCTTGTTAAAACATTACTGTGCAAAAACGCTTTACTCTTGGCCCATGGCTAATGATCCTTGGAGACCACAGGTTCCCTTGCTTAAAATTTCCAAGCAAAAGCACTTAACTCTTGGCCCATGGAGCCTGCTCGGGATTGCAAGGATGCAGTGTAGTGACTGCAGTAAAGCAAACCGATTTCTTGTCCGTTGCAGCTCAAAAATGGTTCCTCAGTATAAACAAATCCTTGTTGCCACTTCTACTTAGAACTCATATTATGGCCCGGCCCAGTGGTAAGTTTGGCCATAGAAATTCTCTGGCAAGAAATTGACACACAAGGTAATTTGCAAGAAAACCACTTGCTGTGATGAACTAATAGCAGCTGAGTGGGATCTATGTAACTGATATGGCTTTTGAGTCTCTTGGTCTGATATTTTGGAACAAGTTTTTGTTAATTACAGTGTCTTTACCTGACTTGGACACATATTGAAGTGGTTGTATCTTTGTATCAGTATGGCCATAATTTAGATACATAGATACATAGACAGTGTCGGCAGATAAGGGCCTATGGCCCACCTAGTCTGCCCATTTGAGCTTGTAAGTTCAGTTTGTTTTCCTAGAAGTCTATTTCCCCTTACCCCTGACCTCTAGAATTCCTTTATGTCTATCCCATGCATTCTTAAATCCCATGATCGTTTCAGCCCCCACCACTTCCTCTGGCAGGGTGTTCCACTTGTCCACCACCCGTTCTGTGAAGAAATTCTTTCTGACGTTTCCTCTGAATCGTCCTCCCTCCAACTTCATCCCATGCCCTCTAGTCCTGACACATCTTTTTTGCTTAAAAATAGTGTTTTCCTGCACCCTGTTCCTCCTTGTAAGATACTTGAATGTCTCTATCATATCCACTCTCTCCCTCCTCTCCTCCAGGGAGTACATGTTCAGTTCCTTCAACCTGTCTTCATAGGACTTGTGATGCAATCCATGCACCATCTTTGTTGCTCTCCTCTGAACCTTCTGTACCCTGTCTATGTCCTTACGTAGGTATGGTCTCCAGAACTGTACACTGTACTCCAGGTGGGGCCTCACTAGTGTCTTGTATAGTGGAATTATGACCTCCCTTTTCCTGCTGGTGATGCCCCTGCCTATACATCCCAGCATCCTATTTGCTGTACCTGATGCCTTGTCACACTGTTTCCTACCTTGAGGTCATCAGAGATGACAACCCCAAGATCCCTTTCCTGCTTGGTGCATGCTATATCTCACCCCCAACTGATATATTGTGCCTGGGTTTTGTGCCCCATATGCATTATCTTGCACTTCTTTGCATTGAATTTCAACTGCCAAACCCTTGACCATTTCTTCAAGTTTCTGCAGGTCCCTTCTCATTCTGTCTACACCCTCTGGTGTGTCTACTCTGTTACAGAGCTTTGTGTCATCAGTGAACAGTGAAATTCTGCCTTCTAGATCCTGTGCAATGTCACTGATGAAGATGTTGAATAGGACCGGTCCCAGCACTGATCCCTGTGGTACCCCGCTGGTCACTCTTCCCTCTGTGGAGTGACAGCCATTTACCACCACCCTCTGTGTACTGCCACCCAGTCAGTTACTTACCCACCACACTACTGTCCTGCCCACACCCATATTCCCCAGTTTGTGTAATAGTCTTCTATGTGGCACAGTGTCAAAGGCCTTGCTGAAGTCCAGATAGGCCATGTCCACTGCCATCCCCTGATCCACCTCCCTAGTCACCCAGTCAAAAAATTCAATGAGGTTGGTCTGACATGACCTCCCCCTGGTGAAACCACGCTGCCTTGGGTCCTGTAGTCCATTGACAACCAGATGTTCCACCAATCTCTCCTTCAGTAGTGCTTCCATGATCTTTCCCACTACCGAGGTGTGGCTGACTGATCTGTAGTTCCCTGCTTCCTCTTTGTTCCCACTTTTGTATAAGGGGACTACATCTGCTGTCCTCCAGTCTTTGGGTACCTCCCCTGTTTCCAGTGATTGGCTGAACAGGATAGCCAGAGGTTCAGCCACCACCTCTCTTAGTTCTTTAAGGACCCTGGAGTGCACCCATCTGGCCCCATTGCTTTATCAGCTTTATTACTTCCAGTTCCTTCAGGACCCTTTTCGTGTAAAGGACTTGTGTCCATTTCTGCACCATTCTCACCCTTGTACTCCTTCAGACCCATTACCCCCTCTTCCTTAGTAAAGACTGAGCAGAAATACCTGTTCAATATGTCAGCTTTACTGTTGTCATCCTCCACGCTGCTCCCATCCTCCCCTTCAGTCTCACTATCCCTCCCTTTGTCTTTCTTTTTCACTTATGTACCTGTAAAATGTTTTGTCCCTTTACCCACTGATTTTGCAATGTGTTCTTCTGTCTGAGCTTTGGCTTCCTTACTGACTTCCTGCCTCCCTTTGTTTCTCCTGGTACTTCCCTATCCCTTCTGCCTGTGTCTTTGTATTGCCTGAATGCAATCTTTTGGCTTTCACTTTCTTTGCTACCTCTTTGGAAAACCATAATGGTCTCCTTTCCTTTTCCTCTTGCTAACCTGCTTAATGCATAATTCTGTTGTTCTTATAATCCCCATTTTAAATACTGCCCACTGTTCCTCAACCCTGATTCCTGTCCATTCCCTTAATGCCTCTTTCAAGTATCTCCCCATTTTCCCAAAGTCTGCCCCCCTAAAATCCAGGATACGTGTTTTTGCGTGGTTTGGTTCTGCTCTTTCTGTGATTTCAAACCACAATGACTGGTGGTCACTGTTACCCAGGTGCTCCCCCACTGTTACCCCCATCACACTGTCCCTGTTTGTGAGCACAAGGTCCAGTATTGCCTTCTGCCGAGTTGGTTCCATGACCAGTTGCTTGAGGAAGGCACCCTGAAGGGAGTCCAGGATAAATCTGCTCCTAGTTGATGCTGCTGCTGGGATGCTCCAGTCCACGTCTGGTATATTGAAGTCTCCAACCAGTACTACCTCACCCTTGTCTGCCATCCTTTGGATAGCTAGCATCAGCTCCCTATCTGTTTCTTCCTCCTGGGCTGGTGGTCTATAGACCACACCTGTGCGGATGGCTGGCCCCATTTTCCTTTCCAGCTTAACCCACAGTATCTCTCCCCATTTTGTTCCTCCTGGATCTCTGTGGCCCTTATGTCATTTTTCACATACAGTGCCACTCCTCCCCCTTCCTGCCTGCTCTGTCTCTTCTGAATATGTTGTAGCCAGGTATGGCCATCTCCCAGTCATGGTTATCATTACACCAGGTTTCAGTTATGGCTACAATGTCCAGGTCTGACTGTACCATGACAGCCTCCAGATCTTCCATCTTGTTGCTAAGGCTCCTGGCATTTGCACACATGGCTTTCCATGATTTGGCCTCCCTAGACTGCTTCACTGTTCTACTCCAGCCCTTCCTTGGTTGTCATTTATCCCTGGTTCTCCTTGCTGTCTGCCCTTCTGCTGAATTTTGCCCCTTTCTGCTTATCCACCTTTTGGACACTAATCTCCATCTTTGCACACTGCTTTGCAGAGATAGCCACTCCTCTGGTTCACTGGTTCCACTGCTAGCTGTGGGGTGAGCAAATGGGTACCATCCTTGCTGGCCTGCCACCCCCTTTGCTAGTTTAAATTCTTGTCAATGTAGCATTTAAACTTATCATTGAGTGCTTGGATTCTCTCCAGGATGGATGCAGGCCGTCAGGCTTGAACAAACCTCCATCCCTCCAGGTGGGTCCCCAGTCACCAATGAATCCAAACCCTTCCTCACAGCACCAGTTCTTCAACCATGAGTTAAAGTTCCTGGTGCATGCACTCCTATGCTCTCCTTGCCTCTCACAGGTAGTACTTCTGAGAAAGTGACAGAAGTAGCTACTTGCTTGAGACCCTCCCCAGTTTCCTAAACTCTTCCTGAACTTCCTTTGGCTCCCCATTTGCCAAGTCATTAGTACCTAGGTGGATAATGACATCCAGCTCACCCTCCGTCTTGCCTTCCCAGTGATCCCCAGTATCTTCCTTCCATCCCTCCATGCCGTGGCACCTGGTAGCACCTCACCTCCCTGTCCTCCCCTTCTGTGTTCCTAGCTGGATCCCTCTTATGATGGAGTCCCCACCAGGATCTGCCTCCTCCTCTGGGGTCCACTGCTTTCCCCACTGAGGTCACCTCCTTGGCTAACCTCCACATCCTTTCCTTCCACTTCTCTGGGTACCTCTATTTGGTTGTCCTCATTTGCCAGTGTGGCATATGAGTTCTTGAGAGGAATAGGATCTGGGATGTGCCTTGCCTGACTGCTCTAACCTCCCTGAGCCCACTGTCATCCAAGTGCTCCTGCTCTCGGCATCCTTTGAGGCAGCTGCATTGGACTGGGTGGTCCCTGGATAGGGTGATGGTACTCCTGACCCAGTTTACTTCCACTCTGGGTCTGGCTACCTCATCCCACAGTCCAGAGAGATGCATGCAGATAGGGCAGCACCTCAGTGTCCAGAAGGTCTGCCTGAATATGGCTGCCCCACAGCCACTGCATTGCACCAGTCCCCACATTATACTGCAATTCCACTACTTCTCTGCTACTGAAGCTCTCTTAGTTCTCTTTCTATTTATTTACAGTACTAAAAATCCTGTAACTGATCCTCAGATATATATTTTTTTTTTTAAGGAAAAAGAAACCAATAAATAAATAAATGAGTCAAAACACTTGTCGTGCTGAGGGTGGTCTTCTTCCCCCTTATGCCCCTTCTACTTCACACCTCTTACTATACCCTGTGTTTAGCTCCTGTCAATCAGATTTATCAGGGCACATAATTAAGAGTTGGGGGAAGGGCGAAAATTTGCAGCAATTAAAGACAGCACAGAATTACACCACCACTATGTTTTAAATTTTCAACAGCCCAAAAACAATTATAAGTAAAGACAACACAGAAAGAAAGTATAGTGTCACTACAAGCCTACAATCTAAGTTTAAAAGAAAAATACCATTTACCAGTTACTCTAAAGCACTGAATTGAATATGTTTCCTTCCTTCGCCTTCTGGCTTCTTCTAATTTATTTCATTACAATGATTTGCTACAAAATTTGCAACACCCTGTTTATGGACACCAGTATTAGAAGGTATTACAAATTAGAACACTTGCTCCCACATGTATAATGTGTGAAAATACATTCATTGACTGTTTTATAATCCATGAAAAGTGTATTCAGCTTTGTTTTTTATACAGCTTATAATGCCTTTGTACCTAGTTGTGAATTATTTAAGGGAACAGAAGTAGTCTTGCAGACAACTATCTGCCCTGAGGAGGAAGTTGCCCATCTTCAGGCCGCACTGGACAGTAGTAAGGAAACCTTCCCCCAGGCCACACTGGACAGTAGGAAGGGAACCTCCCCATCCAGGGAGCACAAGCGCCACCATCACTACCTCAGAGGTTGTGAAGAAAGCACAGCAGTTGGACTACAGTGGGCTCAGGGAAGGTGAGGATGGTGGAACAGAGGCACACCCAGTCAATTGTTCCACTCCACAATCCATACACCATTCTGGGGGCTAGCACACCTACATGGATGCACCCTCAGAGAGACTGATGACAATTGCCACAGGGAGGCCCACAGGAAGGAGGCAGAGGATACCACAGGAAGGAAGCAGCTCCTGGTGGGGACTCAGTTATTAGGGTATAGAACTGGGGGAGCTGGGAAAACTGAGTAAGGTGCCTGCCTGGTGCCATGGCTTGGGGGACAGGAAGCGATCCTCAGGATCACGAGAACAGCTGCAAGGGAGTCTGAGCTGGATGTAATTGTCCACCTAGGGACAAATGACTTGGCTCATCATGAGATTAGAGCAGTGCAGAAGGACATTGCAGAGTTGGGGAGGGGCCTAAGACAAGTAGCACACACAGTATCCTTCTCAGAGGTGCTGCCTGTCAAAGGCATGGAGGAGATGAGGGTAATTAGCACCATGTAGTTTAATGAATGGTTGAAAAAAATGGTGCAGAGCTCAGGGGTTTGGCTTCATTGAGGACTGGGGTTCCACCTGGAGGACACCAGCCTATACTGGCAGGATGGTCTGCATCTGTCCAGGAAGGGAACAAGTATTTCGAGCAATCGGTTTAAATGCTTAATTGGCAAACTTTTAAACTAGTCAAAGGGGGAGGCACTGACAAGCAGCAGGAAAATCCAAGCCTCTCCCTACAAAACAGGGTACTAAATGAGAAAAAGACCAAGGTAGAATGGTCAGTGAGGTATGCTGCAACAAAAGGTAAAGCCATCAGAAAATGGAGAGCAATGAGTACCAATACCCGTAGTCTGGGTAACATGCTTCCTGAATTAGTGGCCTTGATGGAGGAGGAACATCTGGATATCGTGGCAGTCACAGAACCATGATACACACAAAACCATGACTGGGACATAAACATACCAGGATACACTATCTACAGGAGGGACAAGGAGGGTAAAAGAGGAGGAGGAGTAGTTCTTTACATAAGGGAAGGAATAAAAGCAACAGAACAAAAGGGTAAACAGGGAGGAGAAAGAAGCACTGTGGGTAAATTTGGAGACAGGCAATGGCACCACAATCCGCACAGGGGTTGTATACAGACCCCCTTCTCAGGGGGAGGAAATGGACAAGGAAATGATAGAAAGTATACTTAGAATGGCAGAAAAAGGGGAGATATTGCTGATGGGTGATCTGAATATGCCAGATGTTAACTGGAGTGCAGTTGCAGCTGCCACTTTGAAGAGTGGACTTATTCTAGATGCCCTACAGGGGGCATGCCTTAGACAACTAGTACAGGAGCCCACTCGAGAGGGAGCAATATTAGACTTGATTCTCCCAAATGGAGATGGAGAGAGGATCACAGATGTAGAAGTGGGTAGCCATCTGGGAACTAGCGACCATCGAACAGGATGGTTCACAATAAACACAGCAATAGAGTCAAGTCATACAAAGACAACAGTACTGGACTTTAGGAGGGCTAACTTTGCCAAAATGGGTGAGTGCCTAAGGAATGCACTAGCAAATGGGCAGGAAGGAGGGGTGGAAGAACAATGGGGAATAATAAAAACTGCCATCATAGAGGTAATGAGCCTTTGTGTGAAGCAAATAAACAAAATAAAATGATGTAAGAAACCAGTATGGTTCTCAAAGCAAGTGGCAGTGAAGGTTCAAGAGAAAAAGAAAGCATTCAGGAAGTACAAGGAATCGCAGAAGGAGCAGGACAGAGAACTGTATCAGTTAAAGCAAAAGGAGGCTGGGAAGGCAGTCAGAACAGCAAAGGCCCAAACCGAGAAAAAGATAACCAACTCAGTTAAGAAGGGGGAAAAAACCTTTTATAGGTACATCAGGGAGCGAAGGAAGACCAAGGCAGGGATCGTGAGGCTTAATAAAAGGGAAGGAGGGTGGGCAGAGGGAGACTGTGAAAAGGCAGAGATACTAAACAAATATTTTTGCTCAGTATTTACAAATGAAGTGGGGGAGGTACATAAAACAAACAGTAGAAACACTCTGGATACAGAAGTTGATACCAGCCCATTTACAGAAGAAAGGGTTCTGAAAGAACTCTTGAAACTGAAGGTGGACAAAGTAATGGGGCCTGATGGGATTCATCCCAGAATTCTAAAAGAACTAAGGGTAGAACTAGTGACACCACTGACTACCCTTTTTAACAAATCATGGGAGGATGGGGTGGTACCCGAGGACTGGAGGAGGGCAGATGTGATTCCCTTCACAAAAGTGTGAGCAAGGCAGAAGCAGGAAACCACAGACCTGTTAGTTTAACCTCAGTGATAGGGAAAATAATGGAATCACTTCTGAAGGAAAGAACTGTCAGTAGCTAGAGGCCATAGGGCACAGGACCCAAGGCATCATGGGATTCTGGCAGGAAGGTCCATACCAGACAGATCTGATAGATTTCTTTGACTGGTGACCAAAGTAGTAGATCAGGGAGGGGCTGTGGACATGGCCTACCTAGACTTTAGCAAGGCATTTGACACAGTTCCACACAAAAGATTAATACAGAAGTTAGCCAGCCAGGGAGTGGGTCCCAAGATGACAGCCTGGGTAAAGAATTGGCTGGAGAATAGGACACAGAGAGTAATAGTAAATGGAGTCCATTCAGAAGAAAAGAGGGTTACTAGTGGGGTACCGCAGGGTTCAGTATTAGGACTGGTCCTCTTCAATGTCTTTATAAGCGACATTGCAGAAGGACTGGAAGGAAAAGTATGTCTCTTTGCAGATGACACAAAGATCTGCAACAGAGTTGATGCACAGGGTGGGGTGGAAAGGATGAGAAGGGACTTGGCAAGGTTAGAGGAATGGTCAAATGTATGGCAGCTTAGATTCAATGCTAAGAAGTGCAGGTAATGCACCTGGGAAACAAAAACCCAGGGAAGAGTGCACAATGCGGGGTGATACTAACAACAAAATGGAAAGGGACCTGGGGGTAGTCATATCAGATGACCTAAAGGTGGGAAAACAATGTGAGGGGGCAGCAAGGAGGGCTGGGGGGATACTGGAATGCATAGGGAGAGGCATCACCAGTAGAAAACAGGAAGTTATTATCCCTCTGTGCAGAAAGCTGGTGAGACCCAATCTGCAGTACTGCGTGCAGTTCTGGAGACCCAATCTCCGCAAGGAAGTAGACAGGATGGAAGCTGTCCAGAGGAGGGCAACTAAAATGGTGCAGGGTCTGCACCAGAAGACATATGAAGAGAGATGAAAGGAGCTTAATATGTATAGCCTCGAGGAAAGGAGGGAGAGGGGGAACATGATAGAAACATTCAAGTACCTCAAGGAAATCAACAAAGTCCAAGAGGGTAGCATCTTTCAAAAAAAGAAGTGTGCAAGAACAAGAGGGCACAATCTGAAGATAGAGGGGGGTTGGCTCAGAGATAATTTAAGGAAGTATTTTTTCACAGAGAGGGTTGTGGATACATGGAACGGCCTTCCGGAGGAGGTTGTGGAGTCAAAATCAGTGGTGGAATTCAAGCATGCATGGGACAGTCATAAGGCAATTCTAAGGGGTTGGGGTAGGAAGAAGTAGGCTGCTGGTTAACTAGGATCTGCAGCTTATCCAGTAGGTAGGGAAATGGGCAGACTGGGTGGGCCAAGAGGTCATTATCTGCAGTCAAATTCTATGTTTCTATGCCTTAACCTGATAAATACTCTTGAGGTCGAAGTAATTGTCTTCTATGTTAAAGTTAATTGCTGTTTGCTATTTTGCCTATTTTGTATTTGCTTTACATATTGTGGAACTAATATGTCTTAGTATTCTGTTTTATGATTTAGCAGCCATTGTAGTACAGTGCTTCTCCCAGTGGACAAAAGGATGAAAACTGATAAAAAGTCTGAGAGACCAGTATTTGATTTCAGACTTATTGTGGGTTTACTTGTCCAGTTCCCTTTAACCTTGAGTGCAGGTATAACCAATGCTCTTTGAATTAGTGAGAGGTTGCTGGGATATGGAAACAGCTAGGAAACTGGAGGTTTGTAAGCACTAAGTTGCATTTTGATATGGCCTGCATTGGGATAAATCTGTAGCTATATTCTGAGGCCTATTAAAATAACGGCAGAAAAGGGCAATTTCCCTTGATGCTCTAGGGCCATTCCTTGGTGTTACATCAAGAGTGGCCTGTTAAGTGGCAACGGTTTTCCATATTTGGCCTTAAAAAATAATTTTGCCAAACAGGCTTCTATGTTGAATTAGCTTAACCAATGACTATGTATGCTCTCAGAAAACAGTACACCGGGTTCTGAACTGACCCATGGGGGAATGGAGCAGATTTAATGAGAGTTATCTTGATCCTGTGTCTTTTACTATCGATTCTGATTTCTCGATATTCAGTGGATTAATATTAATTGTATGGATTCTAGATTCAGATTTTATATTTCCACGTAAAGTGTCCTGGATAACTATGTATGCTGCATTACGCATGTTTGATGTTACAGCGTTTTGTATATTTGTATTGAATGTCTTATTTTTTCGAATATTGTAATAGCATTTTGCTGAACAATAATGAAATACTACTACTACCTCTCCAACTTTGCTGCCTGTTCATTTGATCTCCTGTCTTAAAAATAATGAAAGAATACCCCCTTAAATAACAAGACATAGAATCAGTTTGTACTGCACCCATCAGTTCCCCTTACCATAGCCTTCCTGCAATCACTACCCTTTTGTGTGTGTACCAAAATTATTTCTCCCCTTCAGATCTCCTAATACCTTCTACTTGTAAATGTCACTAACACTTTTCACTTTACCTTGTTTTAAGATAACTTGAAAGGAATATAACATTAGAAATATAAAAGTCCAAATTGAAAACACAGTATACTGGTATGCTAGCCCACTCACCCCAAACAAAGTTCAAAACAAAGTTCAAAACAACTCTTTGTTGAATATCTAGTTTAACACTCTGAATAATTCTTATTTTGTAATTCACTCAAACTAAACCATTTCACTTTGCACTGTTGTAAAGTGAAAAAAATTATTTATCGATGGAAATATTAAAAGTTTTTGAAAATACATATTTTTTATACAAATAAGGTAACCAGTTTTTCCTGAAGAAGGGAGTTTTCCCAAAATGTAGAATGAATTTTTACAAATGGATGCTAATTGATGATATTAAAAGAACATCATTCAACAATGAGTTGTTTTGAACTTTGTTTGGGGTGAGTGGGCTAGCATACTGTACCAGAATACTGTGTTTTCAATTTGAGCATAAGCTTATACTTGTTTTTTTCCCTCTCCCGAGAGAATAGAACACTAATATAAAATTTGTTTATTTTGGGGTTCTGGCTGTACTGGAGAAGTTCTAGTTTTAGAAAATATGAAAGTCCCTTAGAGATAAAAAAAAAATCACATCAGAAATATATAAAGTCACATAAAACTTTAACATTTCACTCTGCCTCATTCCTTCCATTTGCTGAAAGACACTTTTGTCTTAAGATAAGACAATAGCAATATTCATATCCCTTTATCTCTCAGTGGCCATTCCCCTTCCAAGAGAAAGAAAGAAAAACTCCCTTTCTCCTCCTCTTGTGTTGGTAGACTCCCCTGGGAGAAGCCCAGTTACCTAGCAACAGTATCTGAGAAAGAACCCTTGATCTCATATTATCACATTAATCACAATATTTTAGTAACCTTCATTTCATCTCCCAGCGCTTGCCATAAATGTCCCTTTATCACAGTTTACCTCATTTACTACAATTATTTAATTAACTGTTCTTTTGTCAATCAATAAATTCGTATGTGTACTTTTCATTTCAACCTTCAACCACCTGTTAAATCATGTAATAGGATGTTTGTCACTTTCAGAACTATTGACTATTGAAAGTGTTTCCTTTCTGTTGCCCTAAGCACCTTGTGTAATAGGTTGATTGGCTTTAAAACTATTTCTATTGAAAGTGTTTTTTTTTATTATTTTAGCTTTCCAATGCTCCTCCTCCTTTTCTGTCCTGCCCAATCTCTGTAGATTCCTAGTGCGTATTGAATAACTCACAGAGAAGGAATGGGTAGGAGGGTAGGAATTTTTAACTCTGAGTTGCAAATAATGAAATTTAAACGTCCTGCAGTATTTGAAACTGGCACCTTTTTGCACTGCTGCTGGTTGGCTAGGAGGGGAGAGCAGGAATTTATTCTCAGAGGTCTTTTTTTTTGTAGCCATCAGTGTTCAGGACCTGATCTCTGGCAGTGAGGAAAAGCTGCAAAACATATTTGCTTGGTGCAGGAAGAGAGCAGAAAGTATAAGCAGCACTGCTCACTGACCCCTGAAGTACTCCATGTCTCCTGATCATTCTGAACTCTGAGCCACAAATTATGACATTTAAAGGTTGCTGCAGTATTCGATACTCACACCTTTTTGCACTGCTGCTAGTTGGCCAGGATAGGAGGGCAGGAATTCACTCCCAGAGGTCCATTTTCTTTGTGCAGCTGGTAGTGTTCAGGAGCGGGTCTCCAGTCATTAGAAAGAGCCCCATAGTTTTTGTTTATCAATGGTGAAACTGTTTAGACCAAGATAGGAATGAACCTTCAGTGGGAATATCAATTTGGTTTCACACTGCAACAATTTATTTTGCCTGACTCCACCTCTGGGGTTTGCAGTAATGTATTCAATATCTCGGAACTGAAAACTAGAGTGACTACTACTGTGAAACTCAACAAAATGTACTCCCACAAGGCAATCATGTTCTATGTTAACTATGGAGTGAATGTACTCTTGAATTTGATCCTTTAGAGTACAAATTCGGCAACCTACACAGATTTCTGGACATGAACATGACAGTTTACAGTGCAGTCTCAAGAAGGTCTGGTGGTGATTCTACAAAAGTATAGGAATTTAAACTTACAGATTGCCCACTCACCCCCATATACTATAATACACCAGGATCTGATACTATAAATTATATATTTTATTTAGGTTGTACCTGCCTGACACATTTCAGAACAGAGGTTCTTTTTCAGCCTTTGATAAAGGAACCTTTGTTCTGAAATGCGTCAGGTGGGTACAGCCTGATGAAAATATTTAATTTACAGTATCAGAGCCTGGTGTAGTATATTATATTGTGGTCAGTGCTTGACTTCTAAGTTTTGATGATTGTTCATAGACCACATCTAACTTGGTTGGGGAATTCAAAAATGTGTGGGATGGGTATAGGGGTATCCTAGTGAAAGGAAAGAGAACAAAGCCTGAGATCAAGTAGGGTAACTGGTTTTTGTAGCAGATAGGGGAAAATTGGTTGACTGGGTGAGCCTAGCAGTCCTTATCTGCTATCAATTTCTATGTTTCTGTGTTTCACAAAGGGTGTCATACAGTTAATAAACTGCTTGACCAAAACAGTTTTGTCCAGAATTAGATGTTTAAAAACTTTCTTTTTGATGCAATAGCCGCATACATTACTTCTGCCAAAACAAAAGGAACCAACGGGGGCAAACAATCCAGTCTATTACTTGGTTTCTTTTTAGAATAAAAACTACTTGTCAATTTTCTCTTTAGGTTTTCCCACTGCAATAGGTAATCCTTTATCACCAGCCACAGTGTGTAGTATAGCGTTCCCACTCAAATCATCCCAGTGTTTATTAATTATTTGAACAATCTCAGATGAAGAATGATTATAAATAATAACAAAGGTTACTGGTTGTAAATTATGAACTGGTCTGCTTTTGGGTGTAAACAAACTTGCCCTGTCTAAATTCCTTTCCCTATTATATGCTTTATTAAGGCAATTACAGTAGATGGTCCTGTTTACCCTGATTGTCCAGAGCATTGGGATGATCTGATTTATCCCTAGCTGACTGCCTCATTAACATTTCCGTCAATGAAGTTCAAGTTGCCTTAAAATCTTTGAACTCTGGCACAGCCTCGGGCAGTGATAGGATCACCACCAGATGGTACAAAACAATGCAGGATCACATATGTGCAGATCTAGCCACTGTATTTAATTAGCATTTGCCTCATGGTAATTTTTTTCCCAGCATGAAAGAAGTTGCTATGATTTTTTTTATTTTTAAAAAAGGTGACAAGCAGGACTTGCAAAATGAAAGGTGAAGTAACCTCTTTAACGTTGATCTTAAAATACTTATGGACATTTTGAAGTAATAGAATAAGTTCTAATTTAGATTCCATAATTGCTGTTACACAGCCCTGTGCAATTCCAGGACACAAAATCCAGGGAATATTTGCACCTTTATCCGGAATTGTGTGAATATATTGAAAATATAAGTAAAAGATGACGTGAGTGTTTTTTCTCCTGTCATTACTTCAGGAGAAAGCATATGATAAACTATCCCATGCATATAAACATAGAAACAGAATTTGATGGCAGATAAGGACTGATAGACCAATCTAGTCTGCCCTTTTTCCTTACCTACTAAGAAAATGCTGCAGATCCTACTTTATCTCTGGCTTTACCTCCTCTTTTGAATCGATTGGGTTCCCCAGTGTCTATCCCATGCAGTTTTGAATTCCCCCTATTCCTCATAATTCTACAATTATGGCCACATATGGAATTCCAGGCAAGTTTATAAATTGTCTCACCATGTGCTGGTCTGAGGCCATAGTTTTTCCAAATGTGAATGAATGGATGGTAGTAACATTTTAATTTTAATGGGTTGGTGGCAGAAAATGCTGTGCTCTGAGCCCATTGTTGTATATTTTTATTAACTTAACTGCCTATTAACCAGATACACACCTTCCAGTCAGGAAACTTTTATAATTTTATGGCATTTTTCAAGCACATCAGGATTCAAAATGCAGTAAATTACAATAAATCTATATGGCCAACCCCGGACACTTTTGGGGGTCTCTTTGGGTCACACTTGGAAATGAGTCCTGGCTCATTGTGCCTTTCCTGGTTACCAAAGTTTAAATAAAATAAATAAAATAACTTTTGAAGACCCTGATCTTCCCTCGGTAGCTTGTGATACCACAGCCAAGGAACCAATATAAATTTTTGGAATGTATTTTGTAAGTTAAATGATGCTAAATTAACCTGGGATAAGAAATTTGAAGATGGTTAAAATAAAGTACCTAAATGGAAATCCAGGCAGAAGTTCAAAAAGAAGAGAATTGAAATGATCAGATCTTTCATACTTCCAATTTTCATTTTTTAAGGTATGTGCCCCACCCCCCCTTCAGTGGAGAGACTGCATTCTGTAGTGTATTCCTTCAACTGCTCTGAGGAAGCAGTCTTAAACCTGTGAAATGTAATATTACCTACATTTATGTTAAACAGGGGGACATGGGCATGATTAACTTCATAGTTTTTGTATACATCATTTTTTATATAAATATGGGCAGCACCCTGAGAAAAACCCTTGTACACAGGGCACCCCGGTTTTGAACTAGATAACATGTTTTTGACTCACGGAGCTCAAGTAAATACACATGGCTAAGAAATGAAGACCTATTCACACATATTGAATATGTAAACAATTCTGTAAATAAAATAGGACAGTGGAGGTTTACATGCTCCAAGATGGCTACTACAAAGAGGATGGGATTATGTCAACATATAGTGTGCCCAGTCTTTGCTGTTCCTTCTCTATCTCATGGACCCCCTGGTTATTTTTTGAAAGAGACTCTGGACACGTTAAATGACAAGTACATGCCACACAGGATGCAGGATGTGTTTTGGCGGAGCACACGAGAGATTGGGGATCCAAAATAACTGGGTAAATGTTTTTGTCCAAGATAGGTATGTGATCTTTTCTGGAGACCAAAGGCCATCTCTTTTTAGAATACCCCTTTATAGAGGACTTTTAGCAAGGGTTACTGTTGTGTGGCAGGAGCCCCTATGAACATAAGAACATATGAAATTTGCCAACAGATAAAGGCCTAGAGGTCTATCAAGTCTGAATGTGAGCTAGCACCCCTTATTCTGTTTTCCTCCATTAGATATGAGGAGCTTATTTTCATATCTTTAGCCCTGACTGGCTGGAATACCATCATTCCGTGATTGCTGTGTGGTTTTCTATCAATTATTTATCTGGCAGGTACCATGCCCATTAATATTGCAGCAACATGTGAGTTTTGCCACAGATATACAATGTTTTTTTTCCCCTCTCTACATTCAATGAATATACAACAAAGAATGGATTATATATTGAAAGAGTCACTAATGTATTTATGGAGATGCATGCTCTGGATTTTCTTATACTGAATTGCATATATGTTCTCCTTTTGTTTGGTCTTTTTTTGTGTTTTAATTTTCCTCCTTTTTCATGATATTTGAATGGCTTTTAGGACAATACATTATTGAAATGTGTTTTTCTTTCTATTTCTTTCAACGTAATTCTCACAGTTTGATTTAACTGATATGTCTTTATTGGTAAATTATTTAGTTTCACCTATTTTCTGTACTGATTAATTTTGCTCTCTTGATTTGCTCTGAGTTGACTGATTTATTTGTTGTATCATAATATAATTCAATAAAATTATATCATGATAAAATTCCCCCACTGTCCACTGAAAAGTGCCATTGTATCTCTTACTTACACCTGGTCAGTGAGCAGAGATTGAAGGAAGAGACCTAGGTTTAACATCTCATCTGAAGAATGGCACCTCAGTTGTGCAGTACCACACTCATATTGTACTACAGTATCAGTAAATGTGGCAGGAGACATTTATGAGCTACACTCTTTGGAATAACTTGTGTCCCTAGTGCTAGGTGGTCATATGGAGTATTGGACATTACATTTATTATGGTAACCTATTGGAGTTGCACCTCTGGATGGAACACAGTAGGAGGGGTTGTGTTATATTTCTGTATTTAACTTTGATCCTTGTGTATTTTACTGTAGAAAATGGGCTACTAAATCTCCGGGCTTTGATTGGCTGATAGCTCTGCCAAGATGGGCATCTATCAGACAATAGAGCCTGGGTATTAAAAGTGCCAGTACCAACCGACCTAATAGTCATTATTAATGGACCAATGGAATGTCGATTTGTAAATATACACCATTTTTTTCTCTTGCTTACACCCAGCCCCAGCCCTTCAACTATCTCCCCTCAAGCTTAGCCTACTGCCACAACCAGACATCATGTTTTTCCCCTCATCCACATTACTGAAAACAGACAGTCTCCTCTGCTAGCACTCGTAACTTTCCTCTACCAGCCCCCCTCCCAATCAATTGGCAGTGTCAATTTTGAATGGACAGAACAACATTTTTTCTTCTCCACTAATGGAGATTCCTCAGTAAATGAAACAGGACAGTCTCTCTTTCTCTGTATGACCCCACAAATCTATACATAAGCATCAACAATCAGCCTAAACAAAAACATTGCTGGTCTCTCTTTGCCTGCAACTTCATTTTTAAATATTCTTGACATTTTAAACTGTGCTGCTAGCACATTGCTTGCTATGCGCTACCAAAAACAACTTTCCCTGGCTTGTACAGACTTCACTCTCTCTCAGATCCCTAGCCCTGCTCATCAGAGAAATGTTTTACTGAAACGGTTATTATGGGGTGAAAAATGGAAAAATTGTACCAGCTCTGCATTGATCACCAGCAGTGATTGAGCTCTCCCATGCCGCTCCTGATGTTTCACTGGTGCCCACAATTCAAGCTGCCAACCAACTCTAAAAACCCCACTCCAGATCTACTGCACTTCCCTTACATGCCATCTGTTACTTAAAAAAAATGTGCCGTGGTTTGAAGGGTTCATGAAGGAGATGGTGAACAGAAAAGAGGAGGATCAGGGAAAAATCAGCTAGTAAAAAGCAGTGAAGTGAAGAACTTGTGGTCAGTAAAACTATGCTATCTAATGACCCCAGTCTTATTTTTAAGTGGTCAGCTTGGTATCACCAAGAAAGTGGGGAAATGAGGCAAATGTACACTGCAGTAACTGGTGTAAAAGTGCTATGTAAAAAAATAAATAAATAGAACAAGAGCACTCCCGTTCTTGTCATGCTATCTGAGAGAGAGAGAGACAAGTACAAGACCTCCCACACTATGCACTGCAGTGTCAAAATCAGCTTACATTCTGAAAAAAAAATTCTCACTAAACTGACAACATTCCATTTGACTTTTTCTCCCTCTCTCTTCTGTCATTAACCATGGTCAGCTACACAGCCTCCTCCAAACAAGCTACAATTCCCATGAAACCATTTGGCAGTTAAAATAACACAGTAGGTGGAGGGACTATTTTGTTAGAAAATAAATGAGTCTGCTAAGAGTTTCATCATTTAAACTTAAAAATATATATTTTTAAACAACAGTAATAAAGTGGCCCACTTTCTAAACACAATAATACTCTCCAGGGTGGGTGGTATTGGGCTATACCAGACCTTCCAGGGGCTATAAGGCCTCCCCTCCCGTGGCATCAGGCCTCATTACACCTCTGGGTGGTCTGTAATAGCCCAATTCTGCCCACCCTGTTGGATATTATTGCTTGTGTCTCACATCTTTGTTGCTGTAAAATCTTTTCTGTATTTGACTAAAATGCAATAAACAGAATTTACCATAAAAACAAACTTATATATTTTATTATTACAGGATGATGGGAGGATGCCAATAATATTTTCAGAGGTTTCAAGAGAGGGTCAGTTGATCAGAGGAAATCCCCACTGGCTCATGCTAAGTGATGGAAATTAACTACCACCAGCACTCACCCATGAAGGGCACCACTATGTGGACTGCTATGACAAGGACTTGTCAGTGGACGGTCACCGAGTGAGCACTGTCTGCAGACAAATGCTGTAATAATTATTATATTAATTACATAAATTCTGCCATGGCACTATATGCCCAGTACTAGAAATGCATCTTGACCATCTGTCTTTAAGACTGTCAATAATGGAAGGGAGTACTCAACATTTAGAACCTGACTGTTTTAAAAACAGTTCTGCTACTTTAGGAACAGACTGTACACAACCTTAAAGTATTTTAGTTTGGTATTAAAAAAAAATAAAAAATATGTAAATGGATAAAAGGTGGACATAAAAGAAAAGATTACAATGTACTTATTATTGTAAGGTGTGGAAGTAAAGGGTTATAAGGTTTTGCACAGACGTATCTGTGTGATGTATTTGCAACTGCCAACTGTCTTTCACCTGCTTCCTAATTAAATCTGGGAAAATGTGTTACCTTAGGGTACCCTGTTGAGCACCAGAAGCCTGGGTTCATACAATAAGAGGAAGGTGATTCTCAGGGTGGTTTTACAGCACACTTGTCCAGTTGCAGGATGACTTTTTCTCTTCTTTGAGGCCTGGCTTTCTTTGGCAGATATCACATAAGGGGACTCATACGTTTGACATTTCTAGTGGAATTACCATGAAATTTGAGATACATGTTCCCCAAATGGTCACGCAAGGAATTTCAGAAGCCTGGGGTCATATAAAGGAGGAAAGTGGTTTTCAAGGAGTGCATCTGTATGATATCTCGGAAACTGCAAGTTGCCATTTCACTGATTGTCATTCCATTTCAATGACATCACACAAAAGCATACATAGCTTTGGCATTTCTTTTGATAGTAACATGAAATTTGGGAAACTGTTCCCAAAGGTGACCACTGAAGACTGCCAGCAGCCTTGCTTCATACTTTAAAGGAGGAAGTGGTTTTTGAATGGTGGTTTTGTGTGGTGCTTGTCGTGCTGCAAGACACTTTTTTTCTCTCCTCTGATGATCTAGCTTTATTTGGTAAACATTACACAAATGGAAACTTGGAAACATAGACTTTGACGGCAGATAAGGACCACTTGGCCCACCCAGTCTGCCCATTTCCCTACCTACTGGATAAGCTGCAGTTTCTAGTTAACCAACAGCCTACTTCCTGACACCCTCTACTACAATTGCCTTTGTGTCTGTCTCATGCGTGTTTGAATTCCCCACTGTTTTAGCCCCAACAACCTCCGCAGGAAGGCAGTTCCATGCATCCACCACTCTCTCCGTGAAAAAAAATTTCCTCACATTACCCCTTAGCCGTCCCCCCTCTATCTTTAAATTGTGTCCCCTTGTTCTTAAACATCTCTTTTTCTGAAAAATGCTACCCTCCTGGACTTTGTTCATTCCCTTGAGGTACTTGAATGTTTCTGTCATGTCCCCCCATCCCTCCTTTCATCAAGGTATACATATTAAGCTCTCTCAGTCTCTCTTCATATGATTTCTGATGCAGACCCTGCACCATTTTAGATGCCCTCCTCTGGACTGCTTCCATCCTGTCTACGTCTTTGTGTAGATGAGGTCTCCAAAACTGCACACAGTACTCCAGACGGGGATTCACCAACTGTCTGTACAGAGGGTATTATGGTATTAATAAGAAATTTGCTTTTCATATTCTCCAAATGTTCCCTGTTTAAACACAGGCATATCAGTTTCACACAATAAAAAGGAAGGTGGTTTGGGGGGGCTGGTTTTACATGATGCTTGCAAAGCTGCAGGATGACTTGTTCTCTCCTCTGATGGCCTGATGTTGTTTAGTATGTATCACAGAAAGACACCCACAACTTTGGCATTTCTTGTGGCATTAACATTAAATTCAGAACTCATGTTCCCTGTATGGTCGCCTAATGACCAGCAAAGCTTTGGGTTTATTGCAAGAGTAACATGGATTTCAAGGGGTGTGGTTATAGTGCATTTGGAAAGGCAGGCTGCCCTTTCACTGTTTAAGATTGACAGTTTCAAAGACATTACACAAAAGCACACATAACGTTGGTATTGCTTGTTGCATTTGCATGATGTTTGGGCATAGATGTTCCCCAATGGGCCCCTTGAAGATACCGATATGAGCCTGTTTCATACAATAAGGGAAGATGGTTAATGGGGTGGTCTTATGTGATGTTTACCAAGCTGCTGGGGTGATTTATTTTTTTCTTCTCTGAGGACCTTGGTTTGTTTTGCAAACATCATATAAAAGCATTTTTAACTTTGGCATTTCTTGTGGTATTAAGATTAAATTCAGGATACATGTTGTCAAAGGATCCCCTGATAATCACTAGAAGCCTGGATACATACCATAAGGGGAAGATTTTTTTGAGGGGGGTTATATGATGCTTGGCAAAGTGCAGGATGACTTGTTTTTGCCTCTCATGGTATGCCTTTGTTTCCCAAACATCATGTTCAGCTGGCCCAGCAGTACAGTGGTAGTGTTACTGCTTGCCACACCAGTGACTAAGATTTGGGAGTGAGCCTGGGTCACTGGAGGGCCAGCTGGGGCAGGATGATTGATTGACCCATGTTCTGCTCTCCTCCTCCAGGGGGGTTGCAGCATCTACTGCATGCCTAACCTCTAGTAGTGTCAGGGGGGAGGCTCCAGACCACACGTGGAGGGTGGGGGAGGATCATGGTAGATGCCCAGTGTGCTGTGCATGGAAGCATGTGCAGCACCACCATTGGTGTCATTGCACACCATGCCTCAACACTCAGGGGTTGGGAAATGGGGGGTTGGGGAACATTACAACCCCCCCGTCCCGTGCCACACGATAGTCCCTTCAGTCAAGCTGGCTCCAAGGAGCAACAGTATGATGTTTTTGTAGCTGGACTGGGGGTGCAAAAGTAGAGCATCTAAAAAAAAACATCATGCAAAAGCACTCCTAACTTTCAGAAATTCAGGAAACATGTACCCCAGAAGACCCCCAAGCAACCACCAGGAGCTTGGGTTTGGTGTATATAATAAAGGGAAGGTATTTTTCTAGGGGGTGGCTCTATGTGACACTTCTCAAGCTGCAAGACATCCTTTTTTCTCCTCTGATTGCCTGGCTTTGGTAAACATTGAGTTAAAGTATGCATAACATTGGCATTTCTTGTGGTATTGAATTGAAAATCAGGAAACATGTTCCCCCAAAGGGTCCCCTAAAGGCAACCAGAAGCATTGGTTCATACAATATGGGGAATTAGGTTTTCAGTGATGGTTGTGTGTGCTGCTTGTCAAGTTGCAGAATTACTTTTTCTCTCTCTCCTGAGGGCCTGACTTTGTTTGGAAGTCATCATGTAAAAGCACTCATAACTATGGCAATTCTTATGGTATTAGAAATATAAAAACACATACATTTGATGGCAGAAAAAGACCTCCATGCCCATCCCATCTGCCCTTTATACTTTGCCCCATAGGGGACACTAGACCTTACTTAGCCACCCTCCCCCTTGGCTCCCTCCCCTAACCCCCCCATGGAGACTGCAGTCACTATTCCCTTTCCAGGTTCCTCTTCCTCCCGATTTCATTTATTCCCATGTGTTTATCTCATGCCCTCTTGAATTCACCAACCGTTTTGGACACTACCACCTCCACCATCAGTCTGTTCCAGGGGGAAACCACCCTGTCCATGAAGTAGTAACCTCTACTGTTCCCACTGAACTTTCCTCCCTCCAGCTTCAAATTGTGCCCTCTGGTTTTTGTACTTGTTTTCTGAAATATGTTCCCTACAGCGTCCCTTGAAGACCACTAAAAGCCAAGGTTCATATAGTATGGGTGAAGGGGTTTTCAGAAGATGCATCTGTGTGCTGTTTTTCTTTTTTCATCATAGTCAGCCATCTCACTCTGAAAAGTGCATCCATTTCAAAGAAATCACCCAACAGCTACTATAACTGTGGCATTTCTTTACAGTATGTATTTAAATACATTTGGGCATTCATATTGTCCCCATGTCTTTCAAACAGCACACATACTATACTACACAGGTGTACAAAACGTGGCACAGCTGAAATACTGTAGTGTAACCAGAGCCATACAGGGAAAAACAAATGAAGCACTGTGTAACTGGCCCATTTGTAAAACTGACAAAGTTTGGGATTCAAAGTGTCAGTCTTTCTTTCAAACAGCACAGATACCATACTGCAGAGATGTCCACAAAGCAACACAGATGAGGAATGTAGTGTGACCAGAACCCTACTAGTGAAAGCAGAGGAAGCGCCAAGGAACTGGTGCATGTCCATAACTGACAGCTGAAAACACCACACTTTGGAAGTGACATGCAATTGCATGTCAAGATCACATACCAAAAAATAAATAAGCAAAGTCAGTGTAATGGAGTGATGTACACAGAGAGCAAAGATATGTGATGGTTGAACAAGATGCCATTGTGCTGTTACACAGCAGGAAATTACATGCTACAAGGCACAATTGTATATACTTTTTTAATAATAAAACTAATCTAATGCAAAAGTCAGGAAAGGTATTCTTTTCACTAACATTTTGTTAATGATGTCCCAAATGCAATGGACATGACTCTCCTGGCACCAGGCGGGGTGGGGGTCACCTTTTTGGGGGTTTATTGGCCAGAATGCACTTTGACATCACTGTCACATGATCTTCTCTGAGGTGGATCTCATTGATAGAAGGGAACTGTGTAACTTTCTGCTTCTACAGCCAAAACTAAAATCAGTTGCACAATCCCCTTGGCCACCAACTGTCTGGGGACCAGGAAATGAAAAACAAGTATTCATCTTGCTAGTACAGAATAGACATATATATATATATATATATCACATGGAGACTGTCACAAACTATTAGGCATATTTTGCCTTTTTTATTGAAGGAGAAAGGTCTGCAGAATGCCATGGTGATTGCATTTGCTTTCTGACTGTGTTATAGAAACATAGAAACATAGACTTTGACGGCAGATAAGGACCGCTAGGCCCATCTAGTCTGCCCATTTCCCTACCTACAGGATAGGCCACAGATCCTAATTAACCAACAGCCTATATCTTCCTGCACCCCACAATAATTGCCTTATGTCTGTCCCATGCATTCTTGAATTCTCCCACAGTTTTAGACCCTCATAATCTCTCAGGAAGGCTGTCCCATGCATCCACTACCTCTCTGTGAAATAATACTTCACATTGCCCTGAACCACCCTCCTTCTATCTTTTAAATTGTGTCCTCTTGTTCTTGCAAGTCTCTTTTTCTTGAAAGATGCTACCCTCTTGGACTTTGTTGATTCCCTTGAGGTACTTGAAAGTTTCTATCATGTCCCCCCTCTCCCTTCTTTCCTCAAGGGTATACATATTAAGCTCCTTTAGTCTCTCCTCTATCACGGCTTCTCTTGCAGACCCTGCACCATTGAGTTGCCTCCTCTGGACTGCCTCTATCCTGTCTATGTCCTTGCGGAGATGGGGTCTCCAGAACTGGACACAGTATTCCAGATGGGGTCTCACCAACTGTCTGTACAGAGGGATAACAACTTCCTGTTTTCTGCTGTTGATGCATCTCCTATACATCCCAATATACCCCGGCCCTCCCTACTGCCTTCTCACATTGCTTGCTAACCTTAAGGTCATCTGATATGATTACCCCCAGGTCCCTTTCCTGTTTTGTTGTTGTTACTACCTCCCGCCCATTGTGTATTCTTCCCTGGGTTCTTGTTTCCCAGGTGCATTATTACACTTTTTGCATTGAATCCTAGCTGCCACTCGTCCCAGCCATTCCTCCAACCTTGCTGAGTCCTTTTCATCCTTTCCACGCCTCCTTGTGTATCAACCCTGTTGCAGATCTTTGTGTCATCTGCAAAAGGCATACTTTTCCTTCCAGTCCCTCTGCAATGTCACTGATGAAGACATTAAAAGGACTGGACCCAATACTGAAATCCCCGCGGTACCCTACTAGTAACCGCCTTTTCTTCAGAGTGGACTCCATTTACAATTACCTTCTGTGTCCTGTTGTCCAGCCAATGTTTTACACAGGCTACCACCCTGGGACCCACTCCCAGGCTGGTTAATTTGACTAGCAATCTTTTGTGTGAGACTGTGTCAAATGCCTTGCTAAAGTCTAGGTAGGCCATGTCCACAGCCCCTCCCTGGTCTACTACTTTGGTCACCCAGTCAAAGAAATCTATTAGATTCGTCTGACATAACCTTCCCACTGTGAACCCATGCTGCCTTGGATCCTGTGCTCCACTGACCTCTAGGTACTCAACTATTCTTTCCTTCAGAAGTGACTCCATCACTTTCCCTACCACAGAGGTCAGACTGACAGGTCTGTAGTTTCCTGCCTCTGTCTTGGTCCCACTTTTGTGAAGGGGAATCACATCCGCCTTCCTCCAGTCCTCGGGTACCACACCATCCTCCCATGATTTATTAAAAAGAGTAGCCAGTGGTATCGCTAGTTCCTTCCTTAATTCTTTTAGAATTCTGGGTGAATTCCATCAGGACCCATTGCTTTGTCCACCTTCAGTTTTAGGAGTTCTTGCAGAACCCTTTCTTCTGTGAAAGGACTGGGATCGACCCCCCTATCAAGAGTGCTTCTGTTAATTGGATTAGGCACTTCCCCCTCCTCTTTTGTGAATACGAGCAGAAATATTCATTCAGTATTCCTGCTTTTTCACTGTCCCCCTCTGCCCACCCACCGTTCATTCTATTCAGCCTCACTATCCCTCCCTTTGTCTTTCTACGCTCGCTGATGTACCTATAAAAGGTTTTATCCCCCTTCTTAACTGAGTTGGCTATCTTTTCCTCAGTTTGGGCCTTTGCTATTCTGACTTCCCTCCTGCTTCTTTCTGCCTTAACTGGTACAGCTCTCTGTCCTGCTCCTTCTGTGTTTCCTTATACTTCCGGAATGCTATCTTTTCTTCCTGACTTTCACAGTCACCTCTCTTGAGAACCATAGTGGCTTTTCTTTCGTTTTGATTTGTTTATTTGCTTCACAGAGGCTTGTTGCCTCTGTGATGGCAGTTTTGATAATTCCCATTGTTGCTCCACACCTCCTTCTAGCCTGTTTGCTAGTGCTTTTCTGAGGCACTCTCCATCTTGCCAAAGTCAGCCCTCCTAAAGTCCAGTACCCTCACTTTTGTATGGCTTGACTCTGTAGCTGAGTTTAACATGAACCACACTGTGTGATGGTCACTTGTCCCCAGATGGCAACCTACTTCTAGATCTGAGATCCTCTCACTGCCTCCGTTTGAGAGTATGAGGTCTAAGATTGCTCCCTCACGAGTGGGTTCCAAAACTAGCTGTCTAATGCCTGCCACCTGTAGGGCTTCAAGAATGGCCCTGCTCTTGGATGTGGCTGGAGCAAATGTGCTCCAGTTAACATCTGGCATATTCAGGTCTCCCATCAACAGTATCTCCCTTTCTCTGCCATTCTAAGAATGCCTTCCATCATATCCTTGTCCATTCCTTTCCCCTGACAGGGGTCTGTACATAACCCTGTGTCTTGGATTGGTGCCCTTTCCAGTCTCCAAGGTGACCCACAGTGCCTCCTCTCCTCCCTGTTTACTCTTTTGTTCAGTTGCTTTTATCCCTTCCTTTACATGAGAGCTACTCCTCCCCTCTTCTCCCTGCCTGTCTCTCCTGTAAGTTATGTACCTGGTATGTTAACATCCCAGTCATGGTTCTCTGTGTACCATGTTTCTGTGACTGCTAAGATATCCAGGCATCCCTCTTCCATTAAGGCCACCAGCTCAGGGAGCTTGTTGCCCAGACTACGGGTATTGGTACTCATTACCCTCCATTTCCTGATGGCCTTACCCCCTTTTGCCCCATCCCTGTCCTTCTTGCTTTTGTCACTTTCTCCATTTACCCCTGCCCTTCTCCCTATCGACACCTCCATGTTGGTGTTTGCCACACTTACTACCGTGATTGTTTGGGGTGGCTAGGATTTTCCTGCTCCTTTCCAGTGCCTCCCCCCTTGGCTAGTTTAAAAGCTTGCCAATGAAGCATTTAAACCTATCACCTAGGATCCTGGTTCCCCTCCCGGACAGATGCAGCCCATCATGCCAGTATAGGCTTGCATCATCCAGGTGGACCCCAGTCCCCAATGAAGCCAAATCCCCAGGCTCACACCAGTTTTCGACCACTGATTGAATCCCATGGTACGGAACACTCTAGCCTCTCCTATGCCATAGATGGGTTGCACCTCCGAGAAGGTTACCGTGCGTGCTACTTGACTAAGGCCCCTCCCCAATTCCACAAACTCTTCCTGCACTTCTCTAATCCCTTTCTTAGCCAGGTCATTTGTCCCTAGGTGGACAATGACATCCAGCTCCCTTCCCTGTGCAGCTGCTCCGGCAATCCTGAGGATTCGATCCCTGTCCCTCCAAGCCATGGCGCCAGGCAGGCACCTTACCTCCCTCTCCCCTTCCTTGCCCAGTTCTACCTTCCTAACAATGGAGTCCCCCACCAGGAGTTGTTTCCTTCCCCTGCAGGGTCCCCTGCCACCCTCCTGTGGGTCTCCTTTGTGGAGGTTCCCAGCATCCTCCTTGGTCTCCACTGTAGGTGCCTCCATAGAGGAACCACACTTTGCCAGAATGGCATAGGAATTGTGGAGAGGTACAACTGGAGGGATGTGCCTTTGTTCCACCACCCTCACCCTCCCTGAGCCCACTGTGGTCCAACCGCTCCTCTTTCTTGGCAACCTCTGAGGCAACGGCAGTGGCACTGGTGGTCCCTGGATGGAAGAGGAGGTCCCACAAATCCTGGCCAACTCAGCCTGGAGATGAGCAACCTCCTCCCTCAGCCCTTATCTCTTATCTTCATGAGAGTTGATGTCTTGTAATCACATTGTGTTTTGCATCAGTTTCCCCTGGTGGCAAACATTTGCATGAGCAATCTTTCAGGATTTTGCTTGCCATGGCAATGCAGTGTAATTTTTTTTAGAACATGGTAATATCTACAGATAAATTTGGTGCAACTCACATTTGCAATGAATATGTTTGGCATGCTGTCTCACTACTCAATCTAAGAAAAATAGTGGGAAATGGCTTGCATTTGAAAACAATTATCTAACTGAAAGGGAAATTCAAAGCCCTGAAAATCTTGCTGAAAAACAGTAAAACATCCTTAGATTAGGTAGACAGGGAACATCTGTGCAGAATGGGTGGGCCAAGTGGTGTTTTTTTATCTGCTGACAAATTCTAGGGGACCAATTCTCAATGCCCTTAGAATGACACAAGGTGCCTGCATTAATATAAATGATGCAAGTGGCACATTGCATGAAAAAATGTATCCTAAGCTATTCTCAAAAGCAGCCTGCATCAAACACAAGCTGCTTGTGCTAAAGGTAGCCTGTACCAGCCTTGAGCAACAAAATGGGCTGTGGCATGGCACTATGGGGCTTGCAGAAGATGCAGGCTGCATAACCTCTAAGTTGCTATTATCAAAACCCACCCAGAGGGCAAAGGTCCAAGTACAGTTAGACCAGCCAGGGGTTGGTCTAATAATACTTAGAAATCCTCTGGGAGGTTGCGCCAATGTGCCACCCCCAAAAGCTTTGATCTCACATCCTAATGCTCAATACTATTTATAATAATATAATTATAATCCTTGATAGTCTAATGGCCCCTCAAGCCCTTATTGTCCATCATTTTGATTAGAAAATCCCTGGTAGTCTAGTAGCCTCTCAAACCACAATTGCCCATCATTATGATTAAAATATCCTTGATAGTCTAGTGGCCCCCCCTCAAGCCCCAATCACCTGTCATTAAGATTAGAAATCCCTGATCATCTAGTGCCCCCCATTATAAAAATTAAACTATACCTGCTGATCTAGTGGACTGCTCCAGTCCTGCTCCCCTATTAGGTATCAGTTCTGAAATACCTGGTGGTCTAGTGAACTCCCCAACTCTGAAAAGTCCTACCACCCCGCTAACCCATCCCATAATCTAGAAAGTGACAGGCACAGCCCTCCACTCATCACCATGGCTAGCTGCCAACTGAGCTCTCAATGAGTGCGTACTGTATATGGTATGCGCTCAGTGATTCACAACAGCTGTCAATCACTAACCAAGTACTGTATTTCGTACATGCTCATTCAGAGCTCAGTTGGTGGCTGGCCATGGAGGTGAGTGGTGGGCTGTGACAATCACAGGACTGGTTACAGGATGGGGCAGCAGGGAGGTAGGGCACTGCAGGGTGGGGTCAAGGGGTCCACTAATCCACCAGGTATTTTGGAATGTCACTTAACTGGTCATCTGGGCTTGAATGGTCCACTAGACCACCATGGATAGTTTAATTTTTATAACAGGAGATCAGGGCTTGACAGGGCCACTAGACTATCAAGGATCTTCTAATCATAATAATGGGTGATTGGGGCTTGGGGGCCACTAGACTACTGGGGACAGTTTTTCCATATTTTCCATGGGGATTGGGTATTTGGGTTTGGGGGCCTAGACTATCAGGGACACTTGTTACTTATGTTGTATGATTGGGGATTGGGGCAGGGTGGGGCCTAACCACCAGGTATCTGTCCATGATGCTATAGTGCCGCATGGCTGAGCCATGGCTTGCAGCAAACCTTCCTGATGTGCCATCTGTTTGGCACAGGGCAAAGTTTACCATATGCCACAGGACTTTGATGCCAGGGCCTTACCTGATAGAGAATTAGGAGCAGGGACCCTGGTGTACTGGCAACCAGCACATGTTGCCTTTGGCAGGGCTTGAGCTGACTTTTTAAGACTCAGGCCCAATGTGTCTATGTTTCTAGTTTATCCTACAAGGGCTAGGCAACAGGAAAATATTTTATGAAGTAGGAGAAAACCAAGAACCCACTCAGTACAGGGGGAAGTGGGGAGGGACTGTTCTAAATAAAAAAAAAAAGAAATCTCAAAGCTTAGCCTAGGCAACAGGCTATCAAGCAACCCAAAAATAGCAAAGTGTTGGTAATTATTATACCTCTGTCTCCTACGCCCTTAATATTTTGCGGAAAGTCAAACTTGCTTTACCGTGTCCTGAGTAATTTGAAAGAAGAAAAAAAACGGGATTCATAGTTGGTGAAATTTATTCTACTTCAAATCATTATACAATCACCTTAAAAGGAAACGGTTTTTGAGAAAAGAGGAGTTAAATCCAAGTACTTTAATTATAGTAAAGCCAATGAATCATTACTGAAACAAGAAATCAATAATTGGGATCATACGACTGCACTTGAAAACCAAGATGCCATTAATAAACAGGAAATCTAAGGCTATGCCTGGAGTTCAGTGGCCAAGCAGCCAGCCACTCCCTCAGCTACATAAGCAGTTCCTCTAAGCCTCATTGTGAAGCACTTTTTCTTTGCAGCCGAAGGCTCTGCTAGTTTGTCCTTTAAGCTAGTTAGGCCTTCCTGGCTGGCTGAGGCCTCCCCCCGCACCCCCCACACTCCTGCTTGTCTCTGCTGGGCTTCAGTGTTATTTTTCTACTTCTGGTTTGTATTTTGCCTTCCTTCCTTTTGTGCTTCCTTCCCTTTTTTTGGGGTGAGGCTTTGTTTCTCATCTCCTAGCGTATTGCTACTCTAGAGCTCATACTGCTTGCTTTTCTTACTCACAACTCAAATTACCTGCACAGTAACTCTTAGCATTCTATTATGTAGAGCTCATGTTACTGCTTTCAGTTGCCTACAACTACAGCCACTGCTGCTGACTATTTACTTTAATTGCTATTGTACCCAGTGCCTGTGTTTTAACACTGTGCTCTCCACGCTCAAACTACTGCAATGCTATTGCATTCATTACCTGTGTGTTTCAGCTCAGCCATAGCTACTTCATGTTGCATACGCAATTCTTTTCACCTGATGCAGTTTACTCTGACCCTACCTGTGCTTCTCATTTTACTTGCAACTTCCCTGTACTACCTGGCTACACCTGCTTTCAAACATTGTCTCCCTATTTTATTGCACTTATAACTCTGAGGTCAGCCAACTAGCTCCTGCTGAGGCTGTTATAGCTTGATATTAAAAAATTATGTCTTCACCACTGAAAATCCTCAGAGTCTGTCACCTTGATTTGGCTTTGTGCTGTCTGGCTGGCTTGCTCCCAATTCAGTTGTTTAATTGCTATACAAGTTTGATATGCTGGTTTACCTATCATGACTACTGCTTACTGACCTATGTGCAGGTCTACACATGCTTATGCAGCTGTTACTCCTTGCTTACACAATCCATTACTTCATGCATTCTGCCATCCCTTTGGCTTCGTCCTGGGATTCTGCTGCACTTGATCTGCATTTGACCTTGCAAGGTCTCAACACTCCATGCTCATTACAATCTCAGCATGCCATCCTCATTCAGCTCACCAGCTTCAGCTCTCAATCAATCTATGGGGCATGCCAGCCATTCCAATCTGGCGCAGGGTTCCTGCAGCTGACAGTCTCACTCTGCATTTAGTCTGCATCATCAAGCATGTCCAACTTGGGGCCGTAACCTTCTCACCTGGCTTCTAGTTGGGAATGTCCTCGCCCCAGGCTTGGCTTTAGCTGTCTGCTACATGACAGCAGCTCCTGGTGTAGAATTTAAGACTAGTGGTGAGGGTTGATTACAATGATCTCCTCTGGATCTAGTGTTCCACTATAATGGTTGGTCATTGACTTTAGTGGTTTCCCTAGCAAGGCAGCTTCACTGCATTCTCCCTATGACTGTCTCTGGTTCACTTGGCTTGATTTAGTGTGGGTAGGCCAGGTGAGTGCCTAAGCAGTTGTTGTTCTCTTCTTGCACTTTGGATGCATGTATTGGTGAAGAGTTTTCTCACAACCTTCTATGAATTTCCCGCTAGAGGGTTTGAGTAAGAGCCTCCCTCCAAACTGGAATATTGTCCACTCCCATTAATTGGGTTTTCCAAATTGCAGCTGCAGAGCCATCACTAAATAAATTTTCCCAAGCCTGGAGGGAAGGCGACCTAGGCCTTGGATCCCCAGAGATTTCCTCCTCATATGGTTTTTTTTCTCTCCTCCGTTGCCTCAGGGAAAGGGGAAAGGGGAAATTGTTTAACCAGAAAAGGCACACTAAGCCGGAGCTTGTTTCCAGGTGCAACCTGGGAGCACATGGAAGTTAAGTGACTTGTTCAGGGACACACAGTATGCAAGTGGAAGTTGTGGGATTCAAACCCAGGTCTGGTCTGCTGGATGTCACCAGATTTGTGGCTCAGAGCCTTAGAGCACTGCGCTATACAGGTTATAACAGTTAGTTAGCATAGTTGTTTACCCTAGTTTCTTTAGGTAGGTTCCGTTGTTGGATGGAGGTGGAGGATGTCCTGCCATTCCTTCTCTCCTTAGGGGATCCCCTTCTCTTAAAGCAAGCCATCAGTATCATGCTACGCAAACCTGGGCTGTTACTATGACAACCGAGCATATCATTGCATTATTAAACTGCCTATGCTTTTCTACTACTACGTTAAGGTTACTGCTTCTATGTCACTGTCACTGCTTGCAATATGCTTCATGTTGCCTTCTTTTTGGGGATGATACTACATTTTTTGGGGGGGTTCCTAAGGTACCTTTAGCCATGGGAACCATCCCATGGCACCCCTAGGGATGGAACCCTCTCTGAGAGTTCCTTGCCGTCGTACCCCTACAGGGTGGTAATTCCTCTAGAATAGAGAATGCAAACAGCCAAAACCAAACTAGCACAGTTGCACAAGCATAACCCTATACTGGCTGTGTAGATCAGTGAAATATAATAAAACTGTATTATGGACACACAGGGCAAGTATATATAACCACCAAATTATACAACAGAAACAAGAAGAAGCAATAGTAGTTAACCAAAATAAGTCTGTCATTGACTGTGAAATAAAAGGACAGCATGCAACTATATGAAAATTACAAATTCAGCAGAAGACAAAAATAAATTTAAAACCAAACAGAAACAATATAAAAAAGCCATTAGACATGAAACAAGTTCTATCCAGAACCGATACAGCTACAGCTGAGGTCACCAATGGAACATGGCACTGGCCACCTTGTCCAAGGTTATGGCCACCAGAGTTCTCTGCACATACACACTGACTCGCACATGCACCCTGAACACTGGCAGCATGGGGGCACAGTCCGCTGTGTCCAAGATGGCTGCTGGAGTTCCCTCCACCTGTTTGATAGCTTATGCATGTGCACTGGGCTTCAGTGGCCATCTTGAACATGGCAGACTGTGTAGCCATGCTGCCGAAGTTTAGTGTACATGCACGAGTGATTGAGTATGTGCACAAAACTCCAGTGGCCATCTTGGACAAGGCAGCTAGTGCTGTGTTCCACCAGTGACTGATGGACAAAATAGTGTGGTGGATGACCAGTGTTTGCAGTTCACTTCCAATATTTACAAGTCCATCTGGTATCTGGTAGGCTCCCTTTACTCTACTGTGCTCACAAGATGTGTGCAGGGCTACACCAAATGCAGTTGTAAAAAAGAAAACAGAGTACAAACTGTCAACTAACAAATTAAATTCAGAGGAGATTTATTTATATGTTAACCTAGTTTCAAACCAGTCTAAACCTGTTGATCTTATAACAGTCAAGGACAGGTCATATTGAAGGAGGAAGACATGGATGAAGCATTAAATACATACTTCTGTGGAGTTCTCAAGAACAAATATGATTTAGACAGTAACTGTTTATAAATTATTAGCACGTCCATTGTGGGAGCAGTGCTGTTATTCAGTACTCTGATGATGCCATCATCTACCAATCCTCTGACAACCTGGGGGACCTTGTCCCATCCCTCCAAGAGGACCTGCTTACAATGGAGAACTGATTAATTGAGACTAAAATGGTTCTTAATACTGCCAAAACCAAGGCCATGTTGTCTGGACCTAGATCCCTTGGCCAAGGCAGAACACAACACCTGCAACTTACTTCCAGGTCTGGGAACAGCTTAGAAGTGGTGGCCTCCATAAAATACCTAGGCCTCACTCTGGACCAAGGATTCACTCTAAAACAACATGTTGACCAAGTTACCAAAGTCATACATGGGAAACTTGGTACCCTCTATCTCCTCAAGGATCAGCTGATCACAGAAGCTAGGACTGCCATTGCCTCTAGTGTCCTCCTGCCAACACTTACCTATGCCACCCCAATAGTTCAGGGAATGACAAAGCTCAAGATCAATAAGTTACAGGTCTTGTACAACAAGGTGGTCTGCTTCGCCACACAGTCTCACTCTAGAAGCCACTGGTACCCACTGCTCTCCCTAGCACACAAGCTAATTAGCCCAGCCCCTCCCCCCAGCCTCTCTGGCCTCATAGCTGCCAAGCAAAACCCTTGCAACCTTCAGACCTCAGGCCAAACTCTTCTTGAAGTTCCTAGGATAAGGACCAAGGCAGGGGGCAAGTCTTTTTCCTACACTGCCCCTTCCCTGTGGAAAAAACTTCCTCTGGAGGTATGGGAAGCTCCCTCAATCATGATCTTCCATACAAGACTCAAGGCACACATGCTCGCTATGAGCCAATGTCAATACCATGATACCTGACACCTCCCCTCATCCCTCCTGCCCACGTACATACCTCACCCTACCCAAAACTGGAAGCCCAAACCTTTCCTAACTGGGCTCTTTACTTAACAAATGCTCATTGCGGGTAACTGTAACCCATGTGAGATGCTCTGGCTTTTCCTATCAATGATTATAGTTGCTAATCACTATAACCTGTTATATACTATGTTATTGCTATGAGATGTCCTGTACATGTTATGACCTACTCATTGTACTACTGATGTATATCCTATTTGTCCTTGTAACTCCCAGGTAACCCCTGAAAAAGGGACCTCCGGGGCCCAGTGTGCCTACCCGGTCACCAAAAATTCAATGAATAAATAAAATAAATAAGCTGAGGTATTGAACCAGTCAAAAGAATTATTAAGAACAATCTAATAGTTACTGAATCTATGATATTTGAGGATACATGTAAACTGATGTACAGTATACTACATCAACTGGCCCAGATACATATCTGGCAGTATAGACCTGAAGTTGGAGTAACTAGCTGCAAATAAGCTTTTTTTTATTTTATTTTCATTGAGTTTGGAATTTCTGTATATAATACAGGTGTACAAATAAGTACATTTCAACAGAGGGATAAGAGACTTTGTCATCTAGCAACATGATCTATAAATAGCACAAAAAAAATTCTTAAGCTTTAAAGGATAGCAGCAGCTAATTATGTGTAATTGTCAGTGTTGGTTGGTCTATATATGTAAAGCTATACAATATTTTAAATCCTTTAAACTTCAATGGCTCTCCCTATGTGGTCGAGTGATCCAACCCCCTCCCAATAATGATACATAAATTAATATACTCTGGGTATTATGTCTGTTCTATGGTTCAACAGCCAGATTAACCAGCTTTTCCACTGACTGGTAAAAGCAAGCATTGCTTTTGGATTGCTGGTTAATCCACATGTGATCTGTTCCATTTTATAAATGGACATGACTGTATTCTCTCATTCCAGTGGAGTAGGGCAATGAGGGGTTCGCCAATATCTTGCTATGGCCATTTTGGTCACTGTCAACCAGATCCCCAGTTGTTGTCAGTATCGTTTTTTCTTTGAAATTGGGTGGATATATTAAAAATACTGCCATCATAAAAGTCAAAGCTCCCACATGTAGTAGCAATTACATTAAAGCTATTTTTATGAATTCCTAAAATGGGTGAATGAGGGGGCATTCCCAAAAGATGTCAGTATGAGTGGCAGGCATAGTATTGCATCCTCTCCAACAGGTTGTACATCATTGCAGTTCATATTTTCCAATACTTTGAGGGGTTCAAAAGTAACAAGTTATAATTTTCCACCCAAATTCCTTCCATAAAAAACTAGAAGTGAAATTATGTTGATTTTGAAAAGCTGTTTGTCATTTTGAGTCTGAGAGCATAATACCTGCTCCAGTTTCCCAGTGCGATGTAGTGAAATCTGCATTTCTTCCCGATTGCTTCTAATTACCCGATATGTTAGTTGTATAAAGTGTGAGGGAGTTCCTCTTTCAAACATTTGGATAAGAAACTGCAGTAGCGCTGGACTAGTATTGCTATCCCACTCTAGCCTCAATCTATTCCTTAGACAATGCTGAACCTGTAGACATCTGAAATGATCAATGCTAGCTAACCAAAATTCTTGCTATAACTGAGCAAAACACTAGAAGTTTTTTTATGATAATATTGATAATAGAGTTTTAATCCTAGTCTAAGCCATTTAGAAAAGGTGACACCTAATGCTTTTGGAGGGAACCAATCATCCGCTATCAGCCATTCCAGATATCTTGCATCTTTTATCAAAATTGGCATGTCACATGAGACAGGATGCATTGTAGGTACAAGAAAAACAATAAACCTGTCTGAGAAGGAGATCCCCCCAGGGGTTGTAAAACTACCATAAGGCTAGCAGGATAATTTAGTGAAAACTCCTAATAACAGACAGAGGGAAGGACACACTAGGACTTCACACACAAATCAAAACACTCTGTACAACATTTGTTTTTTTTTCAAATTCTGGGTGTACTACTCCTTTAAGAAGTCAGCCTGTGTGTGTGTAGTGTACATAGCCCGGGGCTGGGTCTGAGTGTAACAAAGCTAATGACCAGTCAGGCAAAATCCTGAGAGCCTCCACTCTGTAGTCGATTGATAAAGCAGAGGGAGCTCTGTTTTAATCTATAAATGTTTATTGTTGAAGCCAAACTGTTTCATAAGTTTATCAAGCAGAGTAGACTTACATCCATTAATTGCTTGCCCAGATTACACCATCATGTATTTATTAACATATAACTTATGTAGTCTTGTTTTAAACAGTTCAATAGTAGTACTGCTTACCACTTCAAGAGGCAGGGTGTTCCATATGGAAGGCACCCTCCGGCTGAACCAACTTTTTCCTTTTTTTAGGTTCCAGTGTGGTAACTCTAACTGTAAGTGGTGCTCCCTAGTATTATACTTGGATTCTTTGTTTTGTTGTTGTTGTTTAGGCCATATTCTTTCCATAAAATATGATCATGGAGTAATCTATAGAGCATACACAGGCCACCTCTCAATCTTCTATATTGCAATGTAGAGAAGTCAAGATGTTCTAATCTATCTTGGTATGTTAATTGATTAGTGCCTACTACAGCCTTAGTTGCTCTGAGTTGAACTCATTCCAGTTTTAGGATATCCCCCCCCCATATGGGGCCCAAACTTGGACTCCATATTCCAGGTAGGGCCATACCAGGGCCTGATAAAGAAGGATAATAACCTTCCTGTCCCTACTTTTTATATGGTGAAAGATACAATTTAATCTTTGATTTGCAATTTTGGTAACATGATTGCAGTGAGAAGTAAATTGTAGGTCAGAGGATATTATTATCACTAGATCTTTTTCATCAATTGTAGTGGGTAGATTGGTATCCTTGATTCTGTAAACAACTGTGGGGTTGAATTTCCCCAAATGCATGACAGCATATTTGTTCACATTTAATTCAAGATTTTATTAAGAGTCTAATTTGCTATGTCTAGTAGGGCTTTTTGCATAATATTTTGCTCCTCCTGAGTATTAATTATAGACCCCAGTCTAAAGTCATCTGTGAATTTTGTCAATCATATATTGCTATATTTGCAGTTCAGTGATGTTACGTATATGTTAAATAAGCAAGGACCCAACACGGACCCCTGAGGCACTCCACTCATCACCCCCACCCAATCCGATAAGACTCCGTTCACCATCACCCTCTGTCTCCTCCTCCGTAACCATGAGACAATCCAGTTAACCAATTTGGAATCCACTTCTAGTTGCTGTAATGTGCATACCATTTCTTTATGAGCCAGTTTGTCAAATGCCTTAGAAAGTCCAAAAAAGCCACATCCATGGCATTACCCTCATCTAGTGCTTTTGTTACATGTTCATAAAAAACTAGCATGTTAGTTTGACAAGAACGGGATTTCATAAAACTGTGTTGTGCTGGATCTATTTGATTTGTTACACCCAGATGTTTCTTGAATGATGTCCTTAATTATGCATACCAGGATCTTACATATAGGTGATATCAAACTAATTGGTCGGAAGTTACCTGGGTTGGACCTTGGACCTTTTTTCCAAATAGGGACAACCAGGGTGTCCCTCCATCCTTGTACTACTACCCCCATATTGATAGATTTTTTTAAAAATATAAGTTAGTGGGGCTGCCAAATATTCTGCCAATTCGACTAAGATTTGGGGATGACTGTTGTCTGGTCCAAGGGATTTATTAATTTTAAGTTTTTTTAACCTGTTTGCAACTTTTACTTCATCAATTTTTATATTACCCAAACTAGTTTGGCAACTTGTTATAAGAGTATCTATAATATTTTCCTGCTGATTAATTACTGAGCAGAAGTAATCGTTCTGAATGTTTGCTGTTTCCTTATCACTGGTTTTGTTTCCATCCGAATTTAAATATAGGCCAATAGCATGTATAGTTTTTTTTACTGTTGTTTATGTAAGTAAAAATGTTTTATAATTATCCTTAGTTTTTGTGGCCAATTCTACTTCATAATTTGCTTTACTTCTCTTTATTGTAGTTTTTACTTCTTTTACTAGGAGCTTATATTTAATCAAATCCTCAGGATCATTTGATTATAGGAATACTTTGTACGATAAATTTTTATTTTTTATTCGTTTTGTTATCTTCGAGTTAAACCATGCAGATTTATGCTTATTTTTACCCTGATGTTTGTTGCTACTGGGTATGTACTTAGATGTTTCAATTTTATTTTAGATGACAATATTTTCCACATCTCATCTACAGTATTATTGTAAAGTTGTTTTTGCCAATGCCATTTGGCCATCTCAAATCGAAAGGTATGAAAGCCAGCCCTCCCAAATTTGATATATTAGTGTTCTTATTTACAGGATCAATGGGGGAATCTTCTTTGATTTGAAACAAGACCATTAGATGATCATTATTTCCTAAAGGATGTGAAACTTCTACATTTATCACTTTGTCACTGTTAGTCATTACTAAGTCTAAAATATTACTGCCTTGATTACATTTGGTGACTTTTTGTTCGAGTCTTATTTGATCTATCATGTCTACAAAAGTATTTTCAGTGATAGTGGAACCAGTTGAATTGGTCCAGTTTATACCTGGTTAATTAAAGTCTCCCATTAAAATATATTCCTTAGCAGGGTCCAACTTAGATAGATAGATGGTTTATTAAAAAGTGATCTTCATCTTTTGAAATTGAAGGGGGTTTGTAAACTAACCCTAGGTTTATATGGGAACCTTTGTCTGGAATAATCTTTATCCAGAGCATTTCTAGTGTCTGATGTTCCAGAATTACTTCTTCACTATTGTTAGAGTTCTTAATATAAATAGCTACACCTCCCCCTTATCTGTGTTTTCTTGATTTGGTATACAAAGTACAGCCCTCAATGTTTTTATTACATGGGTCCAATTTGTCCCATCAGGTCTCAGTTATTAAGGTGAGATGAATGTTATGAGATAATAAAAGATGTTTAAATTCATCAAATTTATTGATTAAGCTTCTCGCATTTATAAGTACACCATTCCAGTCCATACTTTGTTTACTGGTGTTCATTCCGTTGTTTTTTGAAATTATGTCAGGTAGTTCCCCCCCCCGTACCAGTTTAAATGTAATTTCATCACTTCATTTATTCTCTTACCAAACATTCTAGTCCCTGCACTGTTTAGATGTACACCATCCTCCTTAAAAATAACTTTATTGGAAAAGGTAACAGCATTGTCCATGAAGCCCAATTTATTTATTAGACAGAAATGTCTCAACCATGTGTTGATTTCATTGGTAGTTTCATTCTTGTAAGACTATGCTTGGTGTGTAGGTAGTATTCCTGAAATAATTATTTCCCCTCTCTCTGTCTCTTATTCTATTCACTAACTTTATATAATTATTCTTTATAGCTGTTTTGGTGCTTCTTCCAATATCATTAGGCCCTACATGAAGTACAACTAGTGGATTATGGGTACCTTCTAAAAACCCATTCAGTAGTGTATCAACATTAGACAACCTTACCCCTGAGAGAGTAATAACTACTGTGTTTGATTTTCTCCCTTCACATATGATGGTATCGGTACCTCTTGTTGTAGAGTCCCCTATGATGATAATATCTCTTTGTGCCTTAGTCATGTGTTGTTGGTCTGAAGTTAGTTTATTTTGATTACAATTCATACCCGTTGTCTTAACATTTGGCCTATTTTTATTTTCCTTTTCTACCTTGGGACTATTTTTTGTTACCGACACATCATGGGGAGTAGTAGTAGAACTCTGATCAGTGGCTTTTAAATCTAGCTTCATAGACATTTTGTCTGCCCCTAGGGGACTGTTATTCATTGGGGTATCCTGAAGGTTGGCTAAGAGGCTGTGGTCTACAATGTTTTTTAGACTAGTGTCTAGAACTGTAGAGTCTTGGGACTTAATTGTTGCTTCTGTATCTAGAAGTTCATACTTATTCTGAGTTAATGATTGCTTCCTCCTAGGAGTTTTTTGGTTTGCATTTTGTCTTCTATTTTTGTTAGTTTTAGTTTGTGTGCTTTGGTTGACTGGTTCCCAACTCTGTAATTTAGGAGTATTATTGATTTCCTTGATTGTAGGTGTACTTGTGTTAAGGCCTTGTCCCTGCACAGTTAAATTCAGCACCATGGTGTCTAAAAAGGATTCAAGTTCTCCAATTTCCTTCTGAGTTTCCACTCTCTTTTAAAGCTGATACATTTCTTCCCCTAAACTATCAATCAGCAAACACTTCCCACATGTCAAATCTTTACATTTAGCTCCTTCGAGGGACATTTTACATTGGTTGCATTGTTTGAGATATTTCTTTCCTCTTCCTTTACCCTGAGACATTTTACTTACTTTAATAGTACTAACTTTGTTTTCCTATAACTTATCTCTTCACCTATTGTTAGTCTAGTCATGCAAGTATTTATCTTTTTTGGCATGATCCTCTGCATCCTCAGTGGACAGAGCAGACACGCGCAGATGCATGTATCTCTGTGCATGTATTGCACACCCCGATCACAGCTGTAGTGGAATTTATAGGTTGGTGAACCCAGGAGTCCTCACTTTTATTTGGATGCAGTAATGATTAAAATTAAAAAAGTTGCAACAAAATTAACACTCCTGGAGCTCGTAGTATGTAGCCTAGGAGTTTGGAGTGTAATTGATTTACAGAAACAGTTTAAAAATTGTGAAACAGACTCTGTGTAGTTCGAGTTAAACCCTTATTAAACTACAGTCTGTCTACCCAGCAAATGTATCCTAGGGCTCTCAAATAATAAAATCAGCACAGTGTATACAATGTTACCACAGATCTCTGCCTAATTTACATCACTACACAAACTGCCACAGTGAATTCATTTTAAAATTAACCTAAATTTTGGACTGTTTACTTTTCTGGCATGAGCCACCATATTTGGAATGGAACCTTGCTTGTGGACCAGTCAGAACTCTAAAGATCCTTAGGGGTCCTTATGACAGTGCTTTCTGGAAGAAACTGAGAACTTTCCTACTTGGCATCTATTTTAACCAATCAGAGCTCCAGGGCAGTGATTGACAATGTGGGCAGCCTACTGGAATACAGGAATCCTAGTCTTCAGTCTGGGACTGTTTTGAATAGTTTTCAGATTAGCTCGAGCTCTAGTAGAGGTGGGATCATGTTTGGCTTAGTGGAGAGTAGCAGGAAAAAGGTCTGTTGTTTGCCTTTCTGAAAGTGAATAGCTGTCCTGAGTGGATTATTAGTTCTAGGACTGGCTCAAAGCAGGAAGAGAGTGTTCTCAGCTTCCAGAGCTGATCAGGAGAGTGCTTTGCCAAAGGAAGTATATTTTGCTGAACTGTCTCAGAGGTGAGAGCTTGCTGTGAAGAAATTGCTTCAGAGACTCCTGTGTGTAAAGTGGAGCCTAAAAATGCTGAAATTGTATCCAGCCACATTTTCCAGAAAAGGTTAAGACCAGAGATATTTTCCAGTATACATAAAAAAGATTGAAAATCTTGAAGTAGGTAAGTGGTGTCTGCCATTTGAACTGCACCAGTGTCTAAACTGTATGTGCTGGACCTCCATCATGGAACACCTCAGAGATTCTTGCTGCAATTCACCAGCCATTCTGGCTAAAGACAAGCTCAGGGAGTCGGCTCCTGTGGAGAAGAATCGTAGGTTGTGGCCACCTTGTGGGAAAGGCTATGAAGTAGAGGCAAGTCATGTCGGCCCTGGTCCCCAGGATCCTGCCTGGTATGAAAGCAACCAGCCTGTCTACAGCCATCTGTCCTGTTAATCCTGGTACCATGAGTAACTTCTGGGTCTTTACCCTGCAACAATCCTTGCAATGCTTTGTGTCATCTACTTTGTCTTTTAAATTCATGTTGATGTTTATCCTTGATGGCCAACCATTTGGCTGTGGATTACAATTTCCTTACTGTTTAAAAGTGTTTTCTTCTAACCAAAGCAAGTTTTCTTTCTTAAAGAACTCCAACCAACTTCAATGTCGACCTACCTGCTGCAATGCCTCAGACCCATACTCGGTACTAAACTCAGTTTTAAAAGACAGAGAGATGACTTTATAGCCTATTAGGTCTGACTCCCCTTAGACAAAGGAGGTTTAACACCATACCTCTGAAAACAGATATACATTGAGTTTATTTGTGAATTCAGTAATGTTATCTGAGTTCATACATTCTTGTGGTAGTGCATTCCATGTATTAATACTTATTTCACTAAAAAAAATATATTCTCTTATTGTTATGTGAATATGTCAATTTAATTTGTTTGTCATGACTCCTAAGATTAAATTTGTGAGCTGAATAACAAATATCCAGATCCCCCATTAACTCCTTATCCTTAGATATTTTAAACATTTGTAGTAAATCTCCTCTCATGTGTCTCCTTTCCGTTGGGTACAGATTAAGCATCTGTAATCTAGTCTCATATGCTACACTGCTTAATCCTCTAATCATTTTAGTAGTTCTCCATTGTACTCTTTCAAGGGCATTCACATATTTCCTCAAGTAGGGACTCCACAAAGGATTCCAATATTCGAGATGTGATCTAAACAATGCTTTGTATAGTGCCATAATACATGATATCTGCCTTGTTACAAATGATCTACAAATGGTACTTATGATTCTGTTTGTTTTATTTTTCAATTTCTTGCAATGAGCAGAAAAGGATAAGTCATTATATATTAAGATAACCAGATCCCTCTATTGGGTAACTGATTTAAGAATTGTATTATTAAGGGAGTATTCTGCATCTACATTCTTACCCCCCCCCCCCAAGTGTAGAACTACACACTTGTCAGTATTGAATTGCATTGCATTCTGATCTGCCCACAGCTGTAGCTGTGTCATATTATGCTGGATTGCACCCACTATATATATATATATATATATATATACCCCCACTGTTGTGCATCATTTTGAATCATCAGAACATTTTGCACATTTATTTATAAGTGTTTTATTCATATCAGGAATAAAGATGTTAAACAGCACTAGCCCCAGGACTGATCCCTGGGGCACCCCACTACCAACAAATCCTTGCTCTGAAATGTGTCCTCTTAATCTGACTCTCTGCGTTCTGTTTTATAGCCTTTTTTTGACCCACAAAATAATGTATTCATTAATACCCAGAGCTATCATTTTATTGATCAATTGAGAATGTCGGACCTTATCAAATGCTTTCTGGTAATCCAGACATACTATGTCTACTGGTTAATTATTGTCTAACAAATTGCTCACTTTATTATAAAAAGTGAGCATATTTGTTAAGCAAGATCTTTTTTTTTTTTTTGAAGTGAAGCCATGGCGTGTATCATCTACTACATTTTTATCTTTTAAGTCCTTTTCCAACCTATCCCTCAATAGGGACTCAAACTTTTTTCCCAAAATTGAGGTCAGGCTTATGGGCCTATAATTCCCCATTTCAGCCTTATCCTCGTTTTTATAACTAGGGATGACATCTGCTTCCTTCCAATCATTTGATACTTCTCCAGTGATTAGGGACAGTTGAAAGAGTTTGTGCAAAGGTTCAACCAACCAGTTTTTTATTTCTTTCAATTATTTTGGGTGAAGCTTATCATGTCCCACAGTTTTTGATATGTCTATTTGATTCAATCTATCTGCTATTTTGCTTCAAGATATTTTATCAGGTTGTGCACCCATGTCACTTGTACAGACTAGATGTATTATGAGAACAGAGGGTTTGTGGTAAACAAAACAAAAATAATCATTGAACACCCTGGCCATGAGTAATGGATTTCTTTGCTCCTCGCTCTTCACCCGAATAGGGCCCACATCCCTATTTATAGATCTATTATTTATATAGGCAAAGGCAGTATTTCCATTGTCTTTTAGGTGAGCAATCTTGAATTCCAGGGCCAACCTCTCCCTCCTGATTATTTTTTTGTTTGTTTTACGTAACTGATTTTTATATGTCTGTATATTACATTAACTAAAGAGACCAAGTAGAATGTGCACAAGGATTGTGGTGCTGCAATGCTAAAGTAAACCAAAATAAAACCACATAAAGCAGAGCACACACTATTATATTAACTAGTCTCTCTTTTCATTGCCAATATGCTTGTCTTTTCCTGATTATTTGTCTACAAATGTTGTTAGTACTGTATAGAGTTGTGAGAAATTGGAATATTTCACTGGACAAAATATTTTGCAGAATTAGTGCAGTACGGGAAATATTTTGCCAAGCGAAATGCAAAATGTTGCTCATGTTTGTGATTGAAATTTCACCTCCAAGCTACTGAAATTTCAACTGTGGGCAATATTTTATCACTGTGAGTGAAATTCTGCCACTGTTGGTGGAATTTCACCACCCACAAGTAAAATGTCGCAATTTTTGACAGAATTTCGCCACTCACAGGCAAAATTTTGACATTGTTGGTGGACTGCTGAGGGTGAAAATGTGGGTAAAACTGTAAAATTACACCACATTTTTGTGAAACATTTTGCCACCATGTTTGGACCAGGGGCTTGCTTGTGGACCAATCAGAACTCTAAAGGTCCTTGGGGGTCCTCATTACAGTGCTTTCTGGGAGAAACTGTGAACTTTCCTGTTTGGCACCTATTTTAACCAACTGGAGCTCTGGGACAGTGACTGACAGTGTAGGCAGCCAACAGAAATACAGGAATCCTGGTCTTCAGTCTGGAACTGTTTTGGACAGTGGTCAAATCAGATCAAGCTCTCGTAGAGGTTGGAGCCTATGTGGCTTAGCTGAGAGTAGCAGGGAAATGGCCTGTTTTGCCTTCCTGAAAGTAAATAGCTATCCTGAGTGGATTGTTAGGTCTGGGACTGCCTCAAAGCAGAAAGAGAATGTTCTCAGCTACCAGAGCTGATCAGGAGAGGACTTTGCCAAAGGAAATGTATTTTGCTGAACTGTCTCAGTGGTGAGAACTTACTGTGAAGAAATTGTTCCAGAGACTCCTGTGTCTAAAGTGGGGCCTGCAAATTCTGAAACTGTGTCCTGTCACATTTTCCAGAAAAGGTGGAGACCAGAGATATTTTCCAGTTTACAGTAAAAAGACTGAAATTCCTGGAGTAAGCTGTGTGTGCTATTTGAACTGCACCAGAGACTAAACTGCATGTGCTGGGCCTGCATCATGGGATGCCTCAGAAATTGTTGCTGCAATTCACCAGCCATCCTGGCTAATGACAAGCTCAGGAAGTGAACCCCTGCAGAGAATCGCAGATTGTGGCCACCTTGTTGGAAAGGTCTTGAAGTTGAGGTAAGTTGTGTTGGCTTGGTTCCCATGCTCCTGCCTGGCAGGAAAGCAACCAGCTTGTCTACAGCAATCTGTCCTGTTGGTCATGGTACTGTGACTAACTTCAGGGTCTTTATCCTTCAACAATCCTTGCAGTGCTTTGCGTCATCTGATTTGTCTATTGAATTCATGCTGATGTTTGACAATGATTGCCAGCCATTGGGCTGTGGATTACAATTGCTTTACAATTTAAAAGTATTTCCTTCTAACCAAAGCAAGTTTTATTTCTTAAAGGGCTCCAATCAGTTGCAACACTGGCCTTCCTGTAGCAATGCCTCAGGCCTGCACCTATTTCCAAATTGGGTACCCTGCAGCTTGGACTGTCTGTTAAAGGGTCTAAATGTTATATTTGCATAGCTAATTTACACCAACTAATTGCCTTAATCTTTAATCTAAATTCATACCTCTTCCCTTATTCAATTCCCCTAAATAAATCAGATGTTCTGTTTTGATGTTTAATCTGGCTTTTGAGCATATTATTATTATTCAGCTTGAAGGTTATTGTGTCATCCAAAAGACATACTGTTTTTTTTAACTCAGTTTATCTCCTTCCTACCTCTGGCATGGACACTCAGTGCAGCTTCTCCCATCTGCCTGAAGCTTCCAGCTCCCCAACACTCTATTTGGGTCCTTTCTCCACTCCTCCTTTCTGGCTGCACAACACCCTGGCTCTGAGCCCCCTGGAGTGGGACCACCAACACTCCCCCTGGAGCTCTATCTATAATCCTAATTGAGCAACAAGGTATTCAGAGGGAGAACCAGGTGCGGGTGTTGGGAAACCCTGCATTGGATGTGGGGCCAACCACTGGTCCAACCTTTGCTTAACGTCAGGTGGGGGGGTTCTTAGTTGCACCGCCAGAGGTGTGGCCATGCAATGGCAACAGCATGCCAAGGATGTACTCCTGCCCCCTTCTGCAGTTGCCAGCCAACACCATCCCCATTGGGTGCCTTGTTCTGCTGTGATGTGCCCCCTAGTCACCACCATTACTGCTGCCTCTCATGGGGAATCCCTCAAAACCCACCCCAGAAGAGGAGAGTTGTCCTCTGAATCCTCAGTCCTCTCCTCCCTCTACAGACCCCCAACAACCCGAGTTCACTCCCAAATATGGGTCTATGGTGTGGAGTGAGGTGTGGCATCCAGCGCCTCAACCCTCAGCACCACCAGTCCTGATAAAAAGGTATACTATTATTGCTGGCAGTTGTTCTTTGCAGGTACTCAGGGTGTGTCCTCAGAAGCCAGAACCCTGATGGTATGTGTGGTGTCCATGAGCATATTATTAGAGCTCACCAATATTTGCACTTTGAATGCCAGATACACTGTTTGTGAAACCTATTATATAAGGTCACTAGTTAGGGTTGTGGGTAAGTACAATTTCCCGGAAGGTCATACTAACTTAAGATCTAGCCTACTTAAACATTACTCTGGTTGGAGGCATCATAACTGTAGTTTTACTGTTAGGCATGACTCCCCAGTAACTGTTAAATCTGAACCCAGGCCCCTCAACCTGCAGTTAGGAAAGAAGGCAGGGGTAGTACCCATTATGAGGTGGCACCTGAGTTACATTTTCTGAACTACTGTTTTAGTGGTAGCAATCAGAGGTGTTAAAGAGACATCACCTTGCTTTTGTCTGTTTGTAGAAAATGAAATTTGTCCAGTAGGGTGGTCAATTGGTGTTCCTGTTGTGCTTTTTTTGAGCAGCATATTGATAGCCTCTCAAAACTGTCTTCAGATTATCCCAAACAACAGTAGCTGAGACATCATCAGATTTATTTTCCTGAATAATTCTTTTTTTTTTTTTTTTACTTATTGTTTTTCCGCCTGCTGTCCCTCAACCTTCCACTCCTTCGGTCCCTCAAGGAGTATCACCCTCCCAACCCTACCGACACTCAGGGTCTGCCTCTAGAGTACCACCCTCACTGCCAAATGGACCTCCATTAACAGCCTGGATTACCCCCAGGGCGGGGCGAGGAGAGGTCCCCCACCTTACCTCCCTCTGTCCTGCAGTGAGCTATACAGTGAGGTCTGCCCTGTTCGGTCGATGGGTGGTGAGACTGGCTCTGAAGGATGTCATCTAGGTAGGCTGGAGGGCTTTTTCCTCTGAGATGTCTTTTCCCCCCGATGTCGGCATGCAATGAGGAGCAAGGCTGCCAGCGTGCATAGAGACGCACGTCGGAGCCGGCCTTCTGCCAACGTCCACCCCTGTTTTGCATCTGGCTCTCCTCAACCGCACCGACCACCCTGAGCTTCCCCAACAGGTGACGGTATAGCAGCAGAGAATGAGGTCCCCCTCCACCCGGAGAAGGAGAGCGGGCATTGGGCGCGCAATCTTTCTCCCTCCCTGCCAACCCCCGTCGACCCTGGCTCGCTCCCGAACCTGGGTCACAGGTGTGGTACGAGGTGTGGTGTCCAGCACCTCAACCCTCAGCGCCACTGGGCCGGCTTTTCCTGACTAATTTGATGACTCTTTTTTTTTTTTTTTTAATAGTGGTATACAGTAAATTCTGGATTGTGAAGGACAGCTAATTAAATCACCACTATCTTAATTCTGGAGTTTTGTCTAATTAAAGTGGTATTCAGTGGGGTGCATGGTCAGAAAGTACAATCTGCCCTATATGAGCATCCTGTATCCAGCACATGTGTTCGGCTGTCAGTAAGAAATAATCTGTTCTGGAACAGGTGTAGTGTGGGTGAGAGTAAAATATAGTCTTGGGTTTGACTATGATAAAGTCACTATACATCCACAAAACCCAGCTCCCAGACTAATCAACAGCCATGTTTTTGTCCTGAGGTCACCCATGGTGGGTGGGGATTTGTTGTCTTTTTTTATGGTCAAGTAAAAAATGTAATTCTCCTCCCAAGAGAAAGGCACCTTCAGAAAAATTAAAGATTGTTTTTGAAAAGGAGGTATATGGCAGAGGCATCCATACCTGGGGTGATATAAATACTACCAACAGTAATCCACATCCACTGTACTGGTTACCAAAGCTAGTCTTCCAGCCATGTCAACATAAGTCTTGTCAATGTGATATACAGAATGGCATGTTTGTAATATGGACCATCCTCTACGTCTGCCTTTGTTATAAGAGGAGGCTACTGCCTGCTTAAACCATACTTTTGTCATTTATATGTTCCCAATTCAGAGTGGTGTGTCTCTTGCAATAGCAATAGATCAGGTTTCACTTTTTTAGTGCCGAAATCACTTAAGTCCTTCAACCTGGATTAGTTAGGTCATTCACGTTATGGGATAGTGGCTTGAAATTAGACATAATAGAAAGTGTTGCTGCAATACTAAATTCCCTCTCCCAACACCAACAATGAGAGGTTTGGCTACAAAATCTTTCAGTCTGGCACCCATTTTTTAAGTAGGTTGATCTGTCAAACAACAATCATTGCATTTTGTTTCCTGTGTAGCCCCTCTCTAGCGCTGTCCTAGAGAGGGCCACTACCACTGCTTTGCCAGCTGGTTAAAAGGTTAAGGAGCCTGGGTTCCTATTAACTGTTCCACGTGGATCCATTCCCAAGATATAAAATAATATGACAGTGCCTCCATGCAGAGTACATTTGGTGGGTCTGATCTCTCCCAGTACATCCCTCTGGGATGCTGTACCAACTCATCTCCTCAAACAGTAGCCCCAAACATGGACACAGCATTAACCAATATCCCCACAGTCAATAACTGGTGTTTTTAATGTCAGGTAATAACATGTTCAATAAATCAGGCTCTTGAGCAAGCACTTTTCCAAAACAGTAACTTCACATTTATTTACACAGGAAGGGTTAGGAAGGGGAGATTGGAATAGAGGTTAAGCAAACATTCTAGTTAGATCTGCATCTAAAGAGTTGGCATTTTCGAACAATTATTTTCCCTTTTGATTTTACCCCAAATCACCTTTTGATCATTGTAGCCACAACAGTCAAACTAGATAACTGCTGCAGGTATTACCATACCCAAACCCCCAACTGGCACCAGTTCAGAACAATGCCAAAATTCTGACCTTGGGTATCCAGATCTTTAAGTTGCAGGTATGAGGTGCAGCTGGTTGGCCAGCATTGATACATTTGATGAATCAAATTAACTTTTTGCACCTTTCTCAGATTACTCTACTAGCTTCCTATGCCAGCGGTCACACTTGAGCATGAAACTATATACAACCTCCAGGGGCAGGGCAATTCCTGCTTTTACTCATGGTTCTGTGACATCAGTCCCCTGGTGGTACACAATCAAAGTCCTGCAGTTGATGGATGAGCAGAAGCAGAACCTAGGATTGGATGATTAAATAAATAAAAAAGATTGAACACACTGAGAAGGGGAACAGGATGCTGCAACTTGGATCTTCACTTGATTGAAGGTCTTGCAGCTTGTCCCCTTCACCTATTGAGGCCTGTTTCAGAGCACTGCGCAAGGCCTGCCAACCACAATGGACCCAGACTTAGGAGTGGCCCCATGGCCCGGCTCCTTCACAGGTCAGAGAGCCCTAACATTTGGGTATGAACCCATGATCCCCTGCAGCCAGCAGACCCCACTTGATGAGGGTTGGCAAGTTCCCCACCTGGCCCTGGGTTTTGGATGGAAACTTCAGATCATATTTCCCTTCCAAAATAACCAGCTACAGTGTGTAACCAAAGCAGTCTCTGTTTCTTTCCTGTCTCTCAGGCTCTGGGGAACTGTACAGTGTCTGAATTGCAGGTTTATCACAACAGTCTCTTTTCTTAGCTGCGTTTCAGGAGCAGACAACAGGTACACTACCCGGAAGGCACCTGCCCATCCTTTTGCTTTACAGTCTCTCAACTTCAACACAGCCGCCATCCATGCTCTAGCTCACATACAATACAGAAAATCTTTCTGTCTCTCTCTCTCTCTCTCTCTCTCTCTCTCTCTCTCTCATCCATGGTTTCTTTAAGTCCCTCTGATGCAAAACCAATATTTCTCTCATCATTTAGGTACAGATAATTTCAGAAAAGGCTCTTTCTTCAGACTTTGCCTCACAGAATCGGACCATTTTCAGTAATCCGATTTCCAATTCCAAAAACCTTGCTTAAGCCTTTTTGTCCTTCCCTTTCCTCTTTAGATGCTTTGTCTCTTCCAGAGTTGACCAGAACCTTTTCTTCCTTTTTTTGTCATCTGCCTCACTCAAATATCTATTCACCAGTGTCTTTTCCATGTGGTGCAGATGAAAATAAAAGAGGCTTTCTCCTCATCCTCTTCAAATAAAACCAATTCATTTCCATGAACCTTTTCCCAAATCTGATCAACCTTTTCTCTGAACACTTTCACCACTGTGGTGTAGCTTCTTACCATGGTAACCTGTAACAGGATCTTGCATCTGTCTTTCATCATCTGCAGAGCTGCCTGAACGACTTTCCCTTTTTTACTCTCAAGATGAGGAAAGGCATGACCAGCCCCAGAGGACAATTTGCTGGCAGCCACCAGACAGGCCCTTTCTCAGCCTTACAGTCCCATTCTCTACCTAGAGTATGGAGCCCCGATCCCTGTGGAGGGCTCCCTCCAAACTGGCCCAGTAAACAAAAGTTCTTCACTTTTGGGAGCTTTCTCGCAGCTCCCCATTGTCTGAAGCCACTTGTCCTTTCATAAAATTAATGTGTATGAAGCTCCCTCATTGCCTCATTGGCTGTTCAAAAGGGCACCTAAAGATTACACAGTATTTTCCCCCCAAGAGTCCTTTTAGAAGCACCAGAATTCTTCTGATAAGCCCTGGCCCTGTGGTTGGCTGCCCAGCGATCACATGGCTGCAGATATGGCTTCTGGCAAAACATTGTCCATTCAGTCCTTCAGTAACCTTGCTTCAGTGTCCTTGTGCAGCCAAATTTAGCATTTATTTTTGGTGACAGCCCCACTGAATTGTTGAGGCATCTGTGCCCTTTAAATCTCATTAATATGCATGAGACACATTATTAATATGTATGAGGCAGCTCCCAGATTCTCAAGCGCGATTGGTGCTCACAAAAATACTTCTCCCTGCCTCTCTGTTGCCTCTCCGGTATCCTGCAGGTCTCCAGTCCCCATTTTACTTTACAGAGGGAATGAGACCACCAGAGAGACAAACCAAAATTGCCACTAAATGGCAGAATTAAATTGCTCTTCTGTGCATGTGCAGAGTTCCAATATGCACCCAAAGTGCAGACCAAACCAGTAGCTCTGCGTTACAGCTTCCAGGGCACCACTCTGCAAAAACACTATGCAGGTTCCTGAGTGAGGAGCCAGGAACCACAGGGACAGCCAGAAATGAGGAAAGAAAATGGGGAAAAACAAGGGCAGCCCTTGGGTCTAAGCCCCCGACAGGGGGGTTACACCTATATATTTAGATCTAACAGATTAGACCAGCTTTGAAGTTGTGTTTGAATGGGAAAGTTATAAGACATAGAAACATAGAAACATAGACTTTGATGGCAGATAAGGACCACTAGGCCCATCTAGTCTGCCCATTTCCCTACCTACAGGATAGGCCGCAGATCCTAGTTAACCAACAGCCTTTATCTTCCTGCCCCCCACAAGAATTGCCTTATGTCTGTCCCATGCATTCTTGAATTCTCTGACAGTTTTAGACCCCACAACTTCCTCAGGAAGGCTGTTCCATGCATCCACTACCCTCTCTGTGAAATAATACTTCCTCACATTGCCCCTGAACCGCCCTCCTTCTATCTTTAAATTGTGTCCCCTTGTTCTTGCAAGTCTCTTTTCTGAAAGATGCTACCCTCTTGGACTTTGTTGATTCTTAGGTACTTGAAAGTTTCTATCATGTCCCCCCTCCCTTCTTTCCTCAAGGGTATACATATTAAGCTCCTTTAGTCTCTCCTCATACGGCTTCTCTTGCAGACCCTGCACCATTTTAGTTGCCCTCCTCTGGACTGCCTCTATCCTGTCTATGTCCTTGCGGAGATGGGGTCTCCAGAACTGAACACAGTATTCCAGATGGGGTCTCACCAACTGTCTGTACAGAGGGATAACAACTTCCTGTTTTCTGCTGCTGATGCCTCTCCCTATACATCCCAGTATACCCCCGGCCCTCCCTACTGCCTTCTCACATTGCTTGCTAACCTTAAGGTCAACTGATATGATTACCCCCAGGTCCCTTTCCTGTTTTGTTGTTGTTACTACCCCCACCCATTGTATTCTTCCCTGGGTTCTTGTTTCCCAGGTGCATTATTTTGCACTTTTGCATTGAATCCTAGCTGCCATCGTCTGATCATTCCTCCAACCTTGCCAAGTCCCTTTTCATCCTTTCCACGCCTCCTTGTGTATCAACCCTGTTGCAGATCTTTGTGTCATCTGCAAAAGGCATACTTTTCCTTCCAGTCCCTCTGCAATGTCACTGATGAAGACATTAAAAGGACTGGACCAATACTGAACCCTGCGGTACCCCACTAGTAACTGCCCTTTCTTCAGAGTGGACTCCATTTACAATTACCTTCTGTGTCCTATTGTCCAGCCAATGTTTTACCAGGCTACCACCCTGGGACCCACTCCCAGGCTGGTTAATTTGACTATCAATCTTTGTGTGGGACTGTGTCAAATGCCTTGCTAAAGTCTAGGTAGGCCATGTCCACAACCCCTCCCTGGTCTACTACTTTGGTCATCCAGTCAAAGAAATCTATTAGATTCTCTGACATGACCTTCCCGCTAGTGAACCCATGCTGCCTTGGATCCTGTGCTCCACTGACCTCTAGGTACTCAACTATTCTTTCCTTCAGAAGTGACTCCATCACTTTCCTACCACAGAGGTCAGACTGACAGGTCTGTAGTTTCCTGCCTCTGTCTTGGTCCCACTTTTGTGAAGGGGAATCATATCCGCCTTCCTCCAGTCCTCGGGTACCACACCATCCTCCCATGATTTATTAAAAAGAGTAGCCAGTGGTTTCACTAGTTCCTTCCTTAATTCTTTTAGAATTCTGGGGTGAATTCCATCAGGACCCATTGCTTTGTCCACCTTCAGTTTTAGGAGTTCTTGCAGAACCCTTTCTTCTGTGAAAGGACTGGGATCGACCCCCCTATCAAGACAACTGAAGAAATAGAGAATCAACTGGACACTCCAAGTTAATATAAACTATTCCAGTGCTCATTGAAGTAAAGATCACCATCAAACTATAATACACATTGACTTCCAAAAAGAGGGATAGTTGAACATTCTGTCCTATTAATCTGATGCCTGAGAGAGGTGTCAGAAACTCAGTGTTCATAGTAGGGATCTGTCAGAAGAGCAGGTCCTCAAAGTCACCCTGGAATGACTCCAGCTCCTGCTTAAAAAACAGTGGTATAGCAGTATTACAGAAGAGAAGTAAGCTATGCCAGTGACTTACAAAGAACATCACATTAAACATCATGCAGTCTGTGTTCAGCCAAAGCCCAGCCCCCCTTCCATTTGCATAACAAATGAAATAATATAACCTATAGTATGGTATTTAGGAAAATAATGAAAAGACAGTATGATGGGCTAAACAGTAAATTTATGGAATATATAAAAAAAAGAAAGCAAAGAATTAAGCAAGCAGCATTACCATAGTTGCCATCTTGGTCTTAAGCCTTTATTTCCAGCTTATTTTCATGGCAGTATACAGTAAACAGAACCTGTCTTTTCCTTACTCGACAAGGTAAGCATAACTGGTATATATCTTTAATATTCCCATATATGTTACTGGGTACATCACTGCCATGATTAACCCTGTTGGAAATGCAGTAATGCTCTGGAGAATATCATTTATTTATTTATTTTCCCCGATGTAGAGCTCTGGAGCTAACGCACAAAAGCCATGTGATAACCAGTTTCATTTTTAAATATAAACAAGAGCCTGAAATTAAACATGTGGCATACCAATACCTGCAATATTAAGTCAAAACCACTATTTCCTACTTATTTTAATGGTTGTATAACCAGAAAATACCATTTTCTTCCTAGGCAGAGTACTCCTAACTAATGTAATTCGTAATATTCCGATAAGTATTACAAGGTGCCCCACTTCCTTAATTAAGCAAAATGAAACAGCAGTTCCCTGTCTGAAATTCCATAGTTCTCTGGAAAATATATGCTTTCCCAGATGTAGAGTGCTGGAGCTATAACACTATGAAATGTGCTAAACAATGAAGTTAATGAATATAAAGAAAAGTCACAAATGAAACATGTAACAAAGTCATGGCTGCAGTATTGAATTTAAACCACTATTTCCCTGCCTACTGTAATGACAGTGGATACAGAAGCTGACATTTCATAACTAGGAAGATTAATCTAACTGGAGTGTATCCTAATATTCCCGTATTCATTACAAGGTACATCTCTGCCATGACTAAGCAAAGAGACAGCAGTTCCCCCATCTAAACTGCATTAGTTCTATGTGGAATATATTTATTCTTGATATTTAGCTCCAGAACCATTAATGTAATACTTATGCCTTGCTAGGTCTGAAATATTCAGACTGATTGGGACCTCTGCTGCAAAAAACAGCCCATTTGGAGACTCGTCACTGCTCTGTTCTCCAAATAGTGAGAAAAACAGTGTAGTTATGACCAGGTTGGGGGGGAGGGGGGCGTGAAAAGAGATGGACTGCACAGCGACTACCAGAATCCTAAATGCAGGAAAAGTAAGAGCATTCTGTAAGTTGGGTAATCTGGGCACCACTCTGTAAAAATCCAACCAGCTATTCTATATCCTAAAAGACAAAATCATATGGCCTAGGCTGGGCTCAAATGTTTAGGAAAGAGCACTCTAGAACTATAAGTAAATAATGCACTGGTTTCTCGGCATTACAAAATCCACTCACAGCTCCCTTTCAGTGAATCCACGATGGGTCATCTACAAAATATTTGTCAATTGACTTGGCAAGGAAACCGGCAGGTTGATTGCATTTTGCAGTCAGCTACCGGTTTGCAGAAGCAATAAGTGTTTTCTTTGTGGGACTTCACCCCCCCAATGCTCCACACTGGGGCTGCACCCCCACACCCTCTGATTTCAGATTCTCAACTCTGAGTCAGAGCTGAGTTGGGGGGTGCAGGACCTCCTACAGTCAGTGCTGGGTACCAGCGGGTTCTCTACAGCGACGTGGTGCTGTTGTCACTGTAGGGGACTCCACTGTTGACATGTCAATGTCAGGGATGTATACCCCTTTCAGTAATCCCACAGAGCCATGCCATTTTAAAGCTATGTATTTAGACAGCAATGCAGGTCAGTTCTCCACTTTCAGATTAGCTTTGTTCCAGAGCAATAGTCAACTCCTCCCCAATCACCATCACCAAACACTAACCTGTTAGAAAATAAATATTGTAAAACCATTCAGTCTGCAGCTGTGGATGTGTTTTAAAATTGCTGTAGCTGTTCCAGCACGCAATGCATGGCAGCTCATGTCTGCTGTTGTCTGCGATGAGTTGCTGATCTGGTCTCCCTCCTAGGAGGTGGTGGAAGGTGGAGGAAGGTGGATGAATGTCCTTTCATTGGCAGAATTCCTGTGGTCTGCAAGTTGACCTTAGCCTCAGTCATGCTGTTGTAAGTTTGCTGACCAGTTGGAAACTGGATGGTAAGCCTGGCCAGATAAGGTTTTTGAACTCTAACTGCTTGTTCCCAAGAAATGGAAAGAGAGGAATGTATTCCCTATGTAATCTCTGTGTGGATGGTGCATAGTCATTATCAAAAGAAAAACAACTTTGCTCTGGTCAAAGTAGAGCTTCTGTTTTTGCCATGCCAATTGTAATATTTTGTCTTTAGTAGCATAGTTTAAGAAATGTATTATCAGGGATCTGTGTCAGGTGGCTGGTGTTGCAGAAACATAGAAACATAGAAACATAGAATTTGATGGCAGATAAGGACTGCTTGGCCCACCCAGTTTGCCCATTTCCCTGCCTAATGGATAAGCTGCAGATCCTAGTTAATCAGCAGCCTACTTCTTTCTACCCCAACCCCTAGAATTGCCTTATGGCTCTCCCATGCATGCTTGAATTTAATCACTGTTTTTGACTCCACAACCTCCTCCACAGGTTTGGTGCCAAAGGCCCTATGTGCTTGTTCATTGTCAATCAGAGTCAAAACATTCAAGTCAAGTAAGGTATGGAGGAAAGTATATGAACTTGTAGGTAAATCTGTGCTCTCTGCATTCTCTGGGACTCCAAATATACAAAGAGTTTTGCATCTTGCACAGTTTTATGCATCTTCTTGTCATTGTGTGATATGCAATTGGGTCTCAGCCATGTGATGCAGTGTGGACTAAAATTGATTCAGCTGGGTAGAATTTTCAGTGATTTGCTGATCTGCCTCCATTTTTTTTTTTTTTTTTTTTGCTGCAGTGTTGCTATATCTGTACATATTTCCAGTAAGGTATCTTTTACCTCTGCTCAAAATTGTTATATTTCCTTTAGAATCAGCTCCAATTTATCATTTTTGAGATTGCTTTTGTGACTTTATTTAGTGCATCACCATCGGTCTGGACCTTGCCTACAGATGTGGATGACTCCAAATCTAAGCTGTTTAGTCCAGTCCTTCATGTTCTGTGTTTAGCTTCTGTAATTAAAATGGATTTGCTTTTGCCATATAACAGGGTCCCCTTACATCTATTTAGAATAAAAAGTGTGCCAATTTCAAGCTCTGTATCAGGAAAACCTCCTTATTTTCTGGGATAGTTTTGTCTTAGGCTGCCATCTGTCTCCTGGCGGAACCGGAAGTCGCTGCTAATGAACTTGGTACATTTAGTAGACCTGGATTTGATTCCACCAACCTCCACTTGCATACTGTGAGACTCTGAACAAGTCATTTAACCTTCCCAGTGCTCCTGATTTGCCCCTGAAAAGAGGTGACTGTGCTTAGTGAGCTTTACCCTGTTACAGAAGAATAAAAAAAAATCCACCTCTAAGAGAAATATCCTAGAGTTACCATCAATGGTCCCATTAACCTGATTATTTAACCACTCACTAACATCAGGTAAAATCCCATCAGCTTGGAAGGAAATCTGTGCTGTCCCCATATTTAAAAAAAGGTTCAAAATGTGAATGTTGAAGTTACCATCCTGTGGACAGTTCCTAAAAAAGGCATTAATAGTTTAACTAAAATCAGCTGGTATTCTGGACCATTATCAACATGGGTTCATGAGTGGGAGATCCTTTTCCACCAATTTGCTTGCATTTTATGATAAAGTAGGTTGCAACTTAGATGAAAGGAAAATGCTGGACACCATTATTCTGGATAATGCCAAATCATTCCATAAGATCTCTAACAAAGCTATTATACATAAACTATACCATCTGGGGATCCGTGCATTGGTAATAGAATGGGTTAATATGTTACTTAATAATAGAACACAACGTACTAAATTATGTGGACATTTATCCAAAAATGGCCCAGTGTTGTGATGCATTCTTCAGGGCTCCGCACTATGACTGGTACCTCTCCACAATTCCTATGCCATTCTGGCAAAGTGTGGTTCCTCTATGGAGGTTCCTACAGTGGAGACCAAGGAGGATGCTGGGAACCTCCACAAAGGAGACCCACAGGAGGGTGGCAGGGGACCCTGCAGGGGAAGGAAACAACTCCTGGTGGGGGACTCCATTGTTAGGAAGGTAGAACTGGGCAAGGAAGGGGAGAGGGAGGTAAGGTGCCTGTCTGGCGCCATGGCTTGGAGGGACAGGGAGCGAATCCTCAGGATTGCCAGAGCAGCTGCACAGGAGAGGGAGCTGGATGTCATTGTCCACCTAGGGACAAATGACCTGGCTAAGAAAGGGATTAGAGAAGAGCAGGAAGAGTTTGTGGAATTGGGGAGGGGCCTTAGTTAAGTAGCACGAACGGTAACCTTCTCAGAGCTGCTACCCATCTATGGCATAGGAGAGGCTAGGGTGTTCCGCACCATGGGATTCAATCAGTGGTTGAAAAACTGGTGTGGAGCTCAGGGATTTGGCTTCATTGGGGACTGGGGGTCCACCTGGAGTGATGCAAGCCTATACTGGCATGATGGGCTGCATCTGTCCGGGAGGGGAACCAGGATCCTAGGTGATAGGTTTAAATGCTTCATTGGCAAGCTTTTAAACTAGCCAAGGGGGGAAGCACTGGAAAGGAGCAGGAAAATCCTAGCCCCCAAAAAATCACGGTAGTAAGTGTGGCAAACACCAACATGGAGGTGTCGATAGGGAGAAGGGCAGTGGTAAATGGAGAAAGTGACAAAGGCAAGAAGGACAGGGATGGGGCAAAAGGGGGTAAGGCCATCAGGAAATGGAGGGTAATGAGTACCAATGCTCCGTAGTCTGGGCAACAAGCTCCCTGAGCTGGTGGCCTTAATGGAAGAGGATGCCTGGATATCGTAGCAGTCACAGAAACATGGTACACAGAGAACCATGACTGGGATGTTAACATACCAGGGTACATAACCCACAGGAGAGACAGGCAGGGGAGAAGAGGGGAGGAGTAGCTCTTATGTAAAGGAAGGGATAAAAGCAACTGAACAAAAGAGTAAACAGGGAGGAGAGGAGGCACTGTGGGTCACCTTGGAGACTGGAAAGGCACCACAATCCCACAGGGTTGTGTACAGACCCCCATGTCAGGGGAGGAATGGACAAGGATATGATGGAAGGCATTCTTAGAATGGCAGAGAAAGGGAGATACTGTTGATGGGAGACCTGAATATGCCAGATGTTAACTGGAGCACATTGCTGCAGCCACATCCAAGAGCAGGGCCATTCTTGACACCCTACAGGTGGCAGGCATTAGACAGCTAGTTTCAGAACCCACTCGTGAGGGAGCAATCTTAGACCTCGTACTCTCAAACGGGGGGCAGTGAGAGGATCTCTGATCAAGAAGTGGGTTGCCATCTGGGGACAAGTGACCATCAAACAGTGTGGTTCACGTTAAACTCAGCTACAGAGTCAAGCCATACAAAAGTGAGGGTACTGGACTTAGGAGGGCTGACTTTGGCAAGATGGGAGAGTGCCTCAGAAAAGCACTAGCAAACAGGCTAGAAGGAGGTGTGGAGCAACAATGGGGAATTATCAAAACTGCCATCACAGAGGCAACAAGCCTTTGTGTGAAGCAAATAAACAAATCAAACGAAAGAAAAAGCCACTATGGTTCTCAAGAGGGTGGCTGTGAAAGTCAGGAAGAAAAGATAGCATTCGGAAGTATAAGGAAACACAGAAGGAGCAGGACAGAGAGCTGTACCAGTTAAGGCAGAAAGAAGCAGGGAGGAAGTCAGAATAGCAAAGGCCCAAACTGAGGAAAAGATAGCCAACTCAGTTAAGAAGGGATAAAACCTTTATAGGTACATCAGCGAGTCGTGAAAGACAAAGGAGGGATAGTGAGGCTGAATAGAATGAACGGTGGGTGGGCAGAGGGGGACAGTGAAAAAGCAGGAATACTGAATGAATATTTCTGCTCAGTATTCACAAAAGAGGAGGGGGAAGTGCCTAATCCAATTAACAGAAGCACTCTTGATAGGGGGTCGATCCCAGTCCTTTCACAGAAGAAAGGGTTCTGCAAGAACTCCTAAAACTGAAGGTGGACAAAGCAATGGGTCCTGATGGAATTCACCCCATAATTCTAAAAGAATTAAGGAAGGAACTAGTGAAACCACTGGCTACTCTTTTTAATAAATCATGGGAGGATGGTGTGGTACCCGAGGACTGGAGGAAGGCGGATGTGATTCCCCTTCACAAAAGTGGGACCAAGACAGAGGCAGGAAACTACAGACCTGTCAGTCTGACCTCTGTGGTAGGGAAAGTGATGGAGTCACTTCTGAAGGAAAGAATAGTTGAGTACCTAGAGGTCAGTGGAGCACAGGATCCAAGGCAGCATGGGTTCACAGCGGGAAGGTCATGTCAGACGAATCTAATAGATTTCTTGGACTGGATGACCAAAGTAGTAGACCAGGGAGGAGCTGTGGACATGGCCTACCTAGACTTTAGCAAGGCATTTGACACAGTCCCACACAAAAGATTATTAGTCAAATTAACCAGCCTGGGAGTGGGTCCCAGGGTGGTAGCCTGGGTAAAACATTGGCTGGACAATAGGACACAGAAGGTAATTGTAAATGGAGTCCACTCTGAAGAAAGAGGGGTTACTAGTGGGTACCGCAGGGTTCAGTATTGGGTCCAGTCCTTTTTAATGTCTTCATCAGTGACATTGCAGAGGGACTGGAAGGAAAAGTATGCCTTTTTGCAGATGACACAAAGATCTGCAACAGGGTTGATACACAAGGAGGCGTGGAAAGGATGAAAAGGGACTTGGCAAGGTTGGAGGAATGGTCAGATGTATGGCAGCTAGGATTCAATGCAAAAAGTGCAAAATAATGCACTGGGAAACAAGAACCGGGAAGAATACACAATGGGTGGGGAGGTAGTAACAACAACAAAAAAGGAAAGGGACCTGGGGGTAATCATATCAGATGACCTTAAGGTTAGCAAGCAATGTGAGAAGGCAGTTGGGAGGGCTGGGGGTATACTGGGATGTATAGGGAGAGGCATCAGCAGCAGAAAACAGGAAGTTGTTATCCCTCTGTACAGACAGTTGGTGAGACCCCATCTGGAATACTGTGTCCAGTTCTGGAGACCCCATCTCGCAAGGACATAGACAGGATAGAGGCAGTCCAGAGGAGGGCAACTAAAATGGTGCAGGGTCTGCAGAGAAGCCGTATGAGGAGAGACTAAAGGAGCTTAATATGTATACCCTTGAGGAAAGAAGAGAGGGGGACATGATAGAAACTTTCAAGTACCTCAAGGGAATCAACAAAGTCCAAGAGGGTAGCATCTTTCAGAAAAAGAGACTTGCAAGAACAAAGGGGACACAATTTAAAAGATAGAAGGAGCGCGTTCAGGGGCAATGTGAGGAAGTATTATTTCACAGAGAGGGTAGTGGATGCATGGAACAGCCTTCCTGAGGAAGTTGTGGGGTCTAAAACTGTGGGGGAATTCAAGAATACATGGGACAGACATAAGGCAATTCTTGTGGGGGGCAGGAAGATATAGGCTGTTGGATAACTAGGATCTGCAGCCTATCCTGTAGGTAGGGAAATGGGCAGACTAGATGGGCCTTGCAGTCCTTAACTGCCGTCAAAGTCTATGTTTCTATGTTATGTTTCTATGGTATTGTTTGATGTTTTCGTAATGGGCATGAGTAACAATCATTTATCAAGGCAGCACACTGTGTGAAGATATCAAATTAGGTTGTGAGGCAACTAGTGTTGTCCGGAATTTTCAAATTCAATCTTAACAGAATTTTACAGAATTTTCAAATTGCACAGTTTTCCACCCAATTTTGCTGGGAACAGAATGACAGATTTCTGTAGAATTTTATTCTATGGATCTCAATATTTTCCATGGAAATTGCTGCAGAATGATTTTCTGCTGAATAAATGCTGTTCTGAGGATCTCAGTATTTTCTGTAGAAATAGCTGTGGAATGAATTTTCAAGGGAAAAAAACTGTTCCACAGAATAATATTCCATGAATCACATCATGTGGAATTCCACAAAAGAACTAGTGAAATTCCAGCAGAAATGTTGCTGGTGGAATGGTCATTGTGATTGGTTGGCATCCCATGGCACTCCAGACATTACCTCATGGGTTACAGCCCACCTGATAGGCTAATGATGCACATGATCCAGATCAGATTTCCAGTATATCCAGGTTCCAGGAACCCCTGCTCTCCAGTTGTAATTTGTGCATCTGAATAGGCAAGAAGCATCCAGAGAACCCCTGTCTGCTCTATAAGATCTAAGGTAGGAACCTGTGATTTCTCTGAAAACATCTGTTTAAATACATTCTTTTTGTTTCCTTTGATAATGTCTGGGGTCTGCATGCTGCCCCAGAATTATATCTTATAATCTGGAAAAAGTCTGCCTTAATGCTCAGGCATTTTGTTCTATGCAAGGAATCGTTTATTTAATACTAGCCAGTATTGTTACGTTTTTTTCCTTATGTTTGAGATGTTTCTCATGCTCCCCTTAGGAGCCTAGCGCTCCTCGTGCTCTCTCCTGCAAGCCCTGCCTTCCCAGGCCATCCCAAGCAGCGTGCTGCCTGCCCCTAAAGCCACACGGCCTCGCGGGCATTTTCCTTCCAGGCCCTCACCTGGCCTAGCTCTCCGTGAGTTGCCTCTCCTCCCCGCGACTCGCGGTCTCCCCAGTGGCCCTTCCACTCCCTGAGAGCCTCCCTCCCACCCGGCTCGCTCCGGGGCTCTCCCCGGCCTTCTCAACCACTTCCGCGTCTCTGGGCCGATCGCCCAGATGCTTCCAGGCCTCCTCCCATCGCCGCCTCATCTCTTACCCAGGTGGGGAAACTCAGGAGGAGCAGGGCAAAATCCTCGAGCCCCTAGGCCCTACACGCTGTCACGCGGCTCGGCGTTCCACCTCTGGGCCTAAGCCCGGCCCTCTCTTCTTGGCCTTCTGGCCGATGGCTCCCTAGGCCTTCCCGGACCTCTCCGGAGGCCTCAGACGCGGCGTTCTTCCTCCCCCACTGCTAGGGGGTTGTGCCAGCGGTATGGTCGCCTCCCTCGGTGGAACTCTCTCTTCGAAGCAGGCCACGGCCACGTGGCATCGTTCCTCAGGCCTCAGGATGAGGCCTTCACTTCCAGGACTCTCCTTCCTTCTCGCTCTCTCCCTCTGGGCCGCCCCTACTCAGAGGCCACAGTCAGGTTGGGGATCCCCTTCAACGAAAAAAAAAAAAAAAGAGAGGAGGAGATAACCGCGAGGGTCCAGGGCTCAGGCCCACCCCGACCCTCACCCAGAGCCTCTCGCATGCCCAACGGGGCAGCTGACCACAGAGACAGCACTACTCAGTGGTCTAGGCCAGAGCAGATTTTTTTCTTTTTTTCCAGGCAGATCCCCCCCCGACTACCGAGTTAGGGGGATCAGGGGTCGGATCATGCAGTTCTGTTCCTGGCTTCCTTGGACCTGTTAAAAAAAAAAGGGAAGAGACCTCCTTACGCCAACTCGGGTCCCTCACATAGCGACCCCAGTAGGACCACGCTGAGCTACCTACCCGGGTCCCTCCCATAGCGACCCCGGTAGAGTCCTGCGGAACTATCCCCATCACTTGGTGGCCACGGCCCCCTTCCACAGCGGGCCCCAGCTTACTCCAAGTAGGAACTATCAAAGAGGGGATAGGTAGGTAAGGATAGTAGAGTAAAGAAATCTCCGTCTCTCCCACGGTCTGTCTAAGGGCCTCCCATCTGCTGGTGGAATTCTGCATTCAGCACACCACTAGAGGCACCCTCAGTTGAAGAGAAGAATAAACTTCAATAGGATACAAACAGAGTAGCTGACTAGATCACAGGATGGGGTAAGAAACTCAAGATCAGTAAATGTGAAGATATACACCTGGAAGGAACAACAATAAATTTGGATGTTATAGTAATGGTATACAAATTAGCATAACCAAAAAAAAAAAGGATTGGGGTGGAATAACTGCAGGCAATGAAAGAGAACAAAACATTATTAGGACACTGTTGCAAAAGCAAACCAAATAATAGGCTGCATTAAGTGCCACTTTTCATCAAAATACACATCTGTTACCTTCCTGCTGTGTAGGACCTTGGTCAGATTGCACCTGAACTGTTGTTCAGTGGAATGGAACCATTGTCATAAAAATTATAAGTTATTACTAGAGAGGGTGAAGAAAAGGATTTCCAGAGTAATATGGGACTGTACAGACTGGGACTCATGGCCCTTGAGGATTGCAGGAAAAAAGTGTGACCGATTATTAAGTTTCAGTATCATGTATGAAGCAATCTACTTTTAATACTGACAAGTGCAGGGTCATGCACTTGGGCAAGAACAACAGTAATTATAAGTATAGTCTAAATCGAGTGGAGCTACAGGCAGTTCAAGATGAGAAGGAGTTAGGCATTGTAATTACTAACAACCTTAGCCTTAAGTCCCATTGCAATCAGGCTATTAAGAAAGCCAGTGGTTTATTGTACTGCACAAATAAACATATAAAGTGTCGAGACAGACAAGTAATGCTGCCCCTGTACACAGCACTGGTTCACCTGCATGTGGAGTATTGTGCCCAACTCTGGTCACCAGGGGGTAAAACAGAAATCAGAGCACAGGAACAAGTGCAGAGGAGAGCAACAAAGTGTATCACTAGTCTAAATGAGCTGAGTGATCATCAGAGATTGCAGGCTTTGGGTCTTTATACTACAGAATTTCGTAGACTTCAGGGCAACTTGTGCATGGTCTAGAGAGCATTGTCTGATCATGATCTGTGGGTACAGTGGGGAAAAGAATGAGAACACAGGCATATGCAACAAGGGCACACCCAATACAATTAAAGGGCTCCACCTATCAGACAAAAAAAAGGGAAATACTGGTTCAGCATTAGAGTTACTAAAATCTGGAATGAGCTCCCAACTGAAGTAGTAGCCAGTCATGCAGTGTTAGAATTCAGAACACGTCTAGATGACTACTTGACTGCAACTGGTATCTTGGGTTACAATTAATATTATGGAGAGCTGCTATGGACACTAAGTCTTATTAGCTCTGTATCTACCTATGAGACCTATGAGAATGATTCATAACTATTGAAATGTCTTGGAAATGAAATTAAAACTGATCAGAGAGTGACTGGAAAATCCGTAATACAGATCAGAATAAATAAAAAATGTGAAAGCACTGCATCACAATATTTATTTACTCACAGTTTGATAGGTATGTGGAATGAGCTTCCATAAGAACTGACCAATAGGATTAACAAAGCTATCTTTATCAGCACAATTGAAAAAAAATGTATTAAAAGGTGCACTGTAAGAATGTTATATAGAGAATAATGCATGGTTTGTTGTGTGTTATGAGAATTTAATATACAACCAAGGTGTGTGATGCTACATAAACCCCAAGAGTGAAGCTTGATGGGTTTATAGCAGCATTACAAAGTGAGGTTGTATGTTAAGTAAGGAATAAGATATGACGGGGTGGTTATGGTATGTTAATGTACTGAGTGGTGGGTTAGACTCCAAACCCAAAGAGTGAGAGGGTTCAACCAACACTCTAGGAAGCCCTTGGTGGAGGTGCAGAGTGAGAGCCCAGGGTGGACTGGGGTCAAGGGGTCACTTCAGATAGCCAGGGTCCAACCCGTATAGGGCCCTGTAGCTGAGCAAGCCCACCTTGAAGATGATTCTCCACCTCACTGGCAGCCAGTGCATGTCATGCAGGACTTGAGTCACATGTAAAGACCTCAGAAGGTCTGTCAGCAGCCTGGCTGCTGCGTTCTGCACCAGCTGCAAGCATTGAAGAATCCCTCCACTGACCCTGAACTAAAGAGCATTACAGCAGTAGCGTAATGTTGTCAATTTGTGCTGTATCTTTAAATGGTTTCTGTCATGAGACATCATTCATGTGCATTGCTGGGTAGTGGAAAGTCAAGCAGCATATAGTCTACCTTTTCTTTGTTTCTAGGTATGTAGGATTTTACCAGCTGTTACAGACCAATTTTAGCAGAAGATTCCTGATGGTTCAGTAATGTATATATAATGTCAATCAATTAATCAAAGTCTTTATTTAACCAGGCAATCACCATTGAGCAAGCTCATTTTCGAGGTGGACCTGGGTTTGTTAACAAGGAACAAGGGACTATATACACGGGATGCAACACACAAGAAAATAGTAATAATACAAATAAAGTGAGATACAATAATACAGTATATACAAAGTATCAACAGGTAGCATTGACAGTAGTATATGTTTGGAACAGAAGATACAGCTAGATTTGGGTAGGACACAATTTTTCATAAAAGTAAAGAAATATACATATCAGGTGCACCGAACACAAATAAAACCTAATATAAAAAGATATATAGTGATATGGTATGGAGAATTTAGAGCTGGAACCAGGGTCAAAGAAATGTGGAAGGGACAGATATGGGGTAGAAAAAGGGGAGAGGGAACAGTCGATTACAGATGCGATCAGTCTTTTAACAGTAGTAATTAGAGTGTGCTTGGACTTATAGGAGTCACTATTTAGGGTAAACAGGCACAGGAATCCTTATTATGATGTAGATATAGAGATTTAAAAGCTGCTAGACTGATGAGGTGAGTTAATTTCAAAGTTGTTTGCAGCTTGTTCCACAGTTGAGGGAGCACAAAGCTGATGGCTGTTCTGCCAATGCGAGATTTTGCTTTGTATACATAAAGGTAGATATACGAGGTGCTTCTTAGGGCATACTTCCCCAGAATGCACAAAGGTAAACAGACAGAGATATACTGGGGCAGTTTATTTGAGATAGCTTTGTATGTCCGAACCACAGCATTTTTTTGACGTCTGTAAGCAAGGGATGACCATCCCACTGCCGTGTACAATGCACAGCGGTGGGTTGAGTATGGAAGACCAGTGATAAATCTTATGGCTCTGTGATAAAGCGTATCGAGTCTGGCTAGGGTACCTGCAGGTCCCTGACTATATAGAAAGTCTGTGTAATCCAATAGGGAAAGAAAGGTAGTTTGAACCAGTTTCAGTTTAGTATCTCTTGTGAGGAGATTTCTAATCCTAAAGAACAGACTAAGTCTTTGTCTAAATTTCTTTGCCAGTTATTCTAAGTGATCTGTGAAAGTAAGTCTATGGTCTAACCAGACCCCCAGGTACTTGAACTTTGGTATGTAGTCCACCTGCTCACCTAGAATGGTAGTGATCTGCAGGATTGTCCCAGCAATTGCAGGATTTATTGCATTTTGAAGGGGCGAGAGGAACATTGCTTTGTTTTTTTTTTCATTTAAGAGTAGTTCTGGTTTATAAGTTGATGCTGCAGCAGAGTAAATTAATTTTGAAGGGCTTTACAGGCCATTTCAGGTGTGGGGCTACTAGCATAGAGTACCGTATCCTCCACGAATAGGTGTATTTGTGCTTCTTTGATGGGGCCATCTACGTTGTTAATATAAATGGGGAAGAGTAAGGGATCAAGAATGGAACCTTGCAGTACACCCATCAATAGGGGTTTTGGTGGAGAAACTTCCCCTTCTGCCTTTACTTGTTGAAGTTGTCCTGAGAGGTAGTTGGAGAGCCATTTAAGGGACAGGGAATCCAAACCAATGTTCCAGAGGGACAACAGAAACAGTCTGTGATCAACAGTATCGAACGCCTTGCTTAGGTCCAAGAAAACTGCACAGACAAAGTTTTTCTTGTCTAATTCAAGGTGCCAGTCATTTGTCACCTTGGCTAGAGCAGAGATTGTACTGTGCTGTGCTCTAAAACTGGATTGTAATGGGCTGAGCAATTTTTCTGATTCCAGGTACTTCCGAAGCTGGGAGTTCACTATTTTCTCCAGCATCTTGGACAGGATTGGAAGTAGTGAGATTGGCCTGTAGTTATTGAGGTCACTAGGATCTCCTGACTTAAACAAAGGAACCACAAGTGCATTTTTCCTAATGGGCGGTAGGTCACCCTGGGACAAGGATAAGTTGAAGAGATGAGTAATTGGGACTGCAAGGACACAGTAGCCTACCTTTAAGAAGTGCGGGTCAATGAGGTTGGCCCCAGCATTTTTCCTAGTGTCCAGCTGAAGGAGATCTTTGACTTCTTTCAGGGAGGTAAGCTGCAGAGAGAAGGATGGACTGGGGATGGGTTTTTCTTGTGTATCCAGTCTTAGTTGTTAGCAGAGGATATTTGCAGGAGAGGAGTGAAAGGCTAGCCCTGCAGTGGTAAAATGGTTATTGAGAGCATCAAGGATAGATGATCTGTCAGAGATGACAGTTTTGTTGATCAATAATTTAGTAGGTAAGGAATTTACAGTGGTGTGACCTTCAATGTCTTTGATAGTGTTCCAGAATTTGGAGGCATTTCTTGAGGAGCTCTCCAGCTGAGAGCAGTAGAAATTAGTTTTGGCTTCTCTGACCATTTTGGGGCAGAGGTTCCTTGCCCTTCAGAAAGAATTCCAGTCATTTATTAAATTAGTTTTCCTAGCAGTTCTCAAGAGTACATCCCTACTCTGCAAAGCATCTTTCAGGTCTTCTGTAAACCACTGACAGGATTTGTTTCTGGCACAAACTTTTACTATGGGAGCATACTTGTTGAGAGCCCCTAGCATAATTTCTGAGAAAATATCATAAGCTGCAGTCAGGGACTTGGCTAGATAGAAGTCCTGCCATTGCATGGGGTCTCTTAGGTCTGATATATACCCATGTAGATCAAAGTTGCATATGCACCTTTTAAAGGAGAATTTTGGTACAGTTGTGGATTTAAGAGTGGATCTTACACACGTGATGAAGCAATGGTCGCTAATATCAGAGAAAAAGACTCCAGCATGGGAGAATAAATGGGGTTTGTTGACTAAAATGATATCCAAGAGAGTACTGTTATTAGGGTTGAGCTTGTTTGGATGAGTAGATTTGTTTATTAGCTGTGACAACCCAAGGGAATCACAGAACATTTTAAGTGGGGTGGATGCACTGGAGAGCCAGTCTAAGTTGAAGTCCCCTAGTATGATACACTCTGAAGATGCCAAACCCAGGATGATGTTGAGATGTTTTAACAACTGTAGTCCAGCTGATGGGGGTCTGTAGCATCCTATTATACATAATGAGACACCTATGGAAATTTCCATCTTTAATGACAAGCTTTTGAATTCTGTTGGGATAGAGGTTGAGTCAATTATGGAGGCAGGGAATTTATCCTTGATGTAAATAGCTACCCCACCACCTCTGGTTTGTTTGTTGGCTCTGAACAAAGAGTAGGAGGGGATGTTAACTTCACTGTTACTGGTCGCAGGTTGGAGCCAGGACTCCATAATCACCAGAACATCTGGAGCAGTATGACATACCCAGGCCTGAACAGAAGTGATTTTTTAATAGGCTACATACATTAACATGCAAGAATGTAAGCCCCTTGAGGCTTTGTAGCTCTGCTGGGGATTCCATGGGTGCCAGATGGCCTTGATTAAGCTCAACATTTCCTGAGCATAGTAAAAGTAGGAACAAGAGTTTCCTGCAGAGTCCTAGAAGAAGTGTGGGTGGCTGGGTCTTCTTTCGGTTATGTGATTTGTCTGTGGCAGTAGAGGGAGCCCTGAGGCTAGTTCCCAGTTTTCCTGATGCTGCATACAATAATACTCTGACCGAGAGAGTCAGTGGGAGTAGGGGGAAGTCTGCAGAAGGTGGTGTAGCCCTGTGGGGAGGCTCTAGGAGAGTTCCTGTATGGCGGTGCAGGTGAAGGACCAGCAGTGGGCTAGGGGAAGTAAGAGCACATACAAGTTCTTCTACTTGATAGGAAAAGTCCCGGTTCGACAATGTAAAAAGAGAGCCATTCTCCACTCAAGGAGTTATTTTTTGATTCACGTTCTGTCCAATACATGTAAGATGAGCAGAGACAAGCATAGAAGCAGGTAATATGCCCTCATTATGCGACTATCACCCAATGGGCACTACAAGTGCAGGCAAGAAAAGGGACTCTCAATGGAGGAGAATTTCTTAATCCCTGCAGAATACTACTATAGGCAGTGGAGCCTGAAGCAGTAATCCTTAAGCACAGCTCCTAGTCAGGCTAATAAGAAAAGAGTTCACCTGACTATAGAGTAGAACTAGGGGCAGAGAGGCTTTGAAACAAATGTCTTAGCTACTACTCTGGAGCAGACTGAGTACTAGAGAGATCACCTGACCTAAATCAACTGCCTTTGCAAGACAGGATATGCTAGCCAGTAGTAAGCAAACATAAACTACCAAAATGGTATGCCTCAGCAAGACAGAATGAAATAAAGCTGCTAGAAGGCTTAGTTGCAAAAAGGGGGATGGGAGGAATTGCAGTTGTTGACAGTAAGTAACCTATAAATTGAAACATCAATTAGGAGTGGACAGAGACTGTGTGCAGTTAAAGGAGGCCGGGGGGGATGGGATGAAAAATCAAGGGGAAGTTTGCAGAGCTAGCACAGAATCAGTGCATATACAGTTGGAGAGAAACTGCAGCAGGGGGGGAATTGTAAGTTACTTTACACAGGCTGAGCAGAACAGGCTAAATTAAAACATATAAATTAGAAGCCGAGTACAGGGATGCAGGCTTACATTAAGCCACACATCTTGGGTGCTTCTGTCTCAAGTGAGTGAGACCAGCCAATCAGGGAGCTCTACACAGGCATGGAGCCAATAGCGTTACCCTGAGAAGGCACTGAAATTGAAAACAGCAAATTGCAAGTGATGATCTGGTTTAGCGTTCACACAGCCCAGAGGAATTGTGGCAATTTTTCAAGCATCATACCTTATCTATCTTTTTGGGGGGTGGGTGGCTCAGGCTCCTTGCACTGTACAGGTGCTATGGCTGGATCGTGACTGCTGCTCGTGGGGCAAGTGGCACCTTATCTATCTCTTTGGGGGGTGGGTGGATCAGGCTCCTTGCACCGTAGAGGTGCTATGGCTGGATCGTGACCACTGCCCGCAATGTATACATGTATGTTTCTGCTGTTGTGTAGAATCATACTTTTGAAATACGTTGTGTGTTTTTATCAGGTGTTTAAAATGTTTGTGTTTGTGTCTATGTGGGTGGGGGTGTGTGTGTGTGTCAGAGAGAGAGAGAAGCACTGAGATGTTTGGAGTTTGGATTTCTGAGAAGGATGTGCTGTATGTTTTTTGCATAGTTGTTGGATGGATTTCCTTTACAGTTTTTGATTCTTGAGCAATGTTGCATTATAGGGGTTCATTTTTTTTAATTTGCATGATTTGTTTTTGGTGTTGCTGTGTTGTTTGATTTGCATTGTGACCTTTTTAACCCTGAAGATATGCAATGCTCTTGACTGGTTGTTCTCTTGATTAACACACCCCATCGTGTCTTTTGAGCAGGAGTATGTGCTAGGTTAACACAGTTCCATGTGACAGGGTCCTGACCAATGATGAGTCAGATCTGACCAGGCACCATTATATAAATTTGAGTAACCATACCATCACATGCATTATTTTATATAATAACTGTACATCACGCTTTTTGCCTCAACTCCTGTCTTGTTACTCCAGTTTTTTCAGTGAAATGCAAGCAGAATCCAATCCAGAAAGTGTTAAAAGTTCAAGGTCACTTTGCATGTTTTTATCTTGCTGCTGGATAAGTGCATGATTCTGTGGTTACCCTTAACACACACACACACACACACGACAAAGCTGTGCTTTTATCACTTTTTTAATATGCTTGCAAACATTGTAACAGATTTCCAACCAGTTCAGGTAGTAAAAGACATTTGCGCTGTCAAATTCACTTTTAACTACTTTTGAATTAATCTTAGGAATTTCTGAACAGTGAACAAGGTCAGATTTAAAATGTAATATTGACCATGAATGTGCTTGGTTATGCCACCTACATTGTGGATAGGAATGAGTGGAAAACTGCCCAGAGTAAACACCATACTCAAAGACTGTGTCTCGTGATCACAGCTGCAGTACCCCATGTGCATGTTTGTCATAGTATTTGGCCAGTTATTACAACAAATAATAACTGTACATCACCACTGAAAAAAATAATCATCAGATCTTATTATAATATTTAGTGTTACAGTTTTGAAGCACCTCATGTCAATTTCTGCCTTAGACCCATGTAAATTGAAAAGCTTTGCCTGTGGTACAGCAGGCTAAAGCAACCAGCAATGTCCCCTGCTTGAGCTATTTAAGGCAGGCCCTCCAGATTCCTTCAGAAGCATTCTTTATTTGCTGCAGCCAGAGGGTCTCCCTTCCCTCCTTTCCTTTCTTCAGTGTTTGTCCCCTTGTGTTTGGATCCTGCTCGGTTTGTGCTGGACTTCTACTTGTTTGTGCTAGCTTCTTATTTGGATTTTGGTAACTGGTTAGGCCCATTGAGATGGAATGTCCCTTTTTCAGGGGTGACCTGGAGAAAAGGGTTACAAATGGAGGGACAGTGATAAAATAAATAATAGCGTATGGTAAGTGTAGGTAGACACTTTATAAAACATACATAATATACAAATCAAAATGTTATACTGGCAGTAAATTAAGTTACAGCTTCAAAATTGGTATAGGGATAAAAGTGAGAGAACAATAACTAAGCAAAGCATATATGTACTTAGGTATAACTGAATACAGAGTATACAGGCACAGTGAGAAATTGTTTACAACTGAGACTAACCAGACAATGAAAGTATGACTTGCATAGCACCAGAGCACAGTGTAACAAATAAAGGTGGATAAGCAGGCTAAGGTAAGGAACCCAAAAATAGGGCAAGAGAGAGGACAGTGATGAGAGATAAGGGAAGTGCTCAACAGGAGCAGGTACACGGCTGGAGGCAAGGTGAGATTTGAGAGAATGCATGAACAGGTTACTAGAAGTACAGGTTATGACAGTGGAGGGAAAAGAGTACCAAAGAGAGGGATCCAAGAAGGTGAAAGCACTCTGAACCAGTGATAGATGGGGTTTAGGGACAGAGAACAAAGGTAAGCCAGTAAACTATAAAGTAGGGGTGGGTGAAAGTGCGGTTTTCCGCCCCGTGGAACTTCCATGGAAATCAACAAACTTTTGCGGACATTTCCGAACTTCCACTTGTGGTGGAGCAGAAAATTTGCTTGAATGTTATGGGTGAAATTTCACCCTAGGGGCAGAAAAACACATTTCTACCATCCATCCGTGGCCCTTTTGGTTAGAGAACCCTCCCCCCACCTGCCTCAGGAATACTTATAGCCTGTCCCTGGTGGTTAGTGGTCTCTCCCCATCGGATCACTCACCAGCCATTGCCAGCTTGACTTTATTTATTTATTACCTTTTTTTTGTTGACTTTAAAAAAAATACCCCATCCCGCCGGGTTGCGATCTCTCCCACCACAACCCTGCACGACAAAAATGCCCTGGTGGCTAGTGGTCTATACCCTCCACTGAAATTGAACAGTAACCCCTCCCCCTCTCCATATTGCACTCTTTCCAAATCCCAGGTGGTCTAGTGATAATTGACAACAAGTAAAAGTAACCCCCTGTCCTGACCCCTCCCCATCCCTGGTCCCCAGTCCCATAGCTATTCCTGGTGTTCTAGTGTCCCCACTCCCCACCCCAGCAGGTGCCTGCCCATCACCTGGATCCCACCACCATCATAAACCTCCCCTCAGAGTGGGTGGACCAGCACAACCCTCCTCTTCCTCCATGGCTGACCTGCCAACTGAGCTTAATAAATGAACATGTTCCTGTAAGGTATGCACTCATTCATTAAGATCAGTAGGTAGGCTTGGCAAGGAGGAAGAGGAGGGCTGTGCTTGTCCGTCCATTCTAAGGGGGGGTTTATGATCGGGTGAGAACCGGGTGGTGAGCACCTGCTGGGGTAGGGGGCACTAGACCACCAGGGATTGCTATGGGACTGGGGATTGGGGATGGGGAGGAGTTGGGAGAAGGGGTTGCTTTTACTTGTTGATGGTTGTCAATCACCACTAGATCACCAGGGATTTGGAAAGAATACAATATGAAGTGGGGGTTACTGTACAATTTTGGCAGCAGCTGGCGGGTGGAGGGGAGAGACCACTAGCCACAAGGGATACTTTTTTACTTGTGGGGTGGGTGGGAGGAGAGAGCACTAGCCACCAGGGGCTTGAAGACGATCGTTCCTGTGGGTGGAATTTCCGAGGAAGTTTGGGAATTAATTTCTGAACTTCTGCGGAAGCAAATGTCAGACTTTTGCTTGAATTCCACCCTTGGAATTTAATTTTCTCACACCTCTACTGTTAATGTCTAGTTATGGGTTTACATAGAATGATGAGCCAGAGGAAAGGAGGAGTGTAAGTATGGACAAGTTTTAAAGTTAGGCAGAGGGTGGGGAATTGCAGCCTAGCTTCAAAAGAAGGCCAGCCCAATGAGCTAAGAACAGTGCAGTGGTGATCTTTGGCATTAGTGCCAAGGGCAAATCGAGCTATCCTGTGGTAAGACTGATTTATCTTGTTAAGAGGGGATACTTGAGTGGAGTGGAGGATTGGGGCACTGTGAAAGATAACTGGAAGTAGGGAGGAGGAGGAGGCAGTGACAAGGCAGGTGTAAGATACAGCTTGAGGTGGTACAGCATTCCAAACTTCTAATGAAGGGTCTTGGCCACTGAGGAAACATGGCTGTTAAAGGTGAGGTGGGAGTACAAGGTCAAGCCCTGATATTGAAAGGATTGAGCCATTTCAAGAGGGTCACCCTCAGAGGAGTAGATTAACAGTGTGGGTGAGGTGTGAGGCTTGGGGGTGAAACGGAAGAAGAGCATAGATTTAGTTTTCTTAGTATTAAGCACCAGGAGGTTATTAAGAAACCAAGTCTTGAGGTTCACAAAATACTACTGAAGAAGGTGGTTTAACTTGGTGGTCAGAGGAGGACTGGTAGATAATGGCTTAGTCAGCATATAATTGAACCGATGAACCCCCACAATGTTCCCAGAGCTCACTGATGAATAAAGAGAACAGGAGTGGACAAAGAGTAGATCCCTGAAGGACCTCATACTTTATGTCACCGAAAGGGGAAGTCTGGCCTGCCCATTTGACACATTTAGTATGGCCAGTGAGGTAGTTTGTGAACTAATTTAGATCTAGGGTGTTGATTCAAAAGGTGAGTAATGTATGCAACAGGAGATTATGGTTAACAAGGACAAAAGCCTTGGTGATATCAACAGATATGCACCAGTCACAAGGCCTTTGTCCATACTGGTAAGAATGTCAGATGTAACAGTGCTGAGGGCAGTGTGGGTACTATATGATTTTCAGAAATTGTGCTGCAACATGGAGAGAGAGTTATTCAGTTCAAGATACGATTGAAGCTGGATGAATCATTGTTTCCTGAATTTTTGCAAGAGGGCAAAGGATGAAGATGGGACAATAGTTTTCAAATAAGAAATTTGGACTGCTCTTGTGTATTGGGATGACTTTTGCTGTTTTCCATTTACTGAGCATGGTAGTTGAGCAAAAGGGCAAAAGGACTTGTTGATCAGGTCATGCATAGGAGGGGTGATGGCATGGGCACCCAGTTTAAGAAAATGCAGTTCTAAAGTGTCAACCCCAGGTGAGGCAATGTCCTTGATGCTGCTGAGGTGATGCAGAATCTCTTTCTGGGTGGCCAATTCAAGGTGGTAGGATGGACTACTCTCAGTGAAAGTTGGGGAGATTGGCTGTGGAGCATGTGTCGTAGGGAATTCTTATATTTAAATAGGTTTGTGAAGGCTAAATTAAATTCTGTAACACTTGACACAGGGTCGGTGATCTCAGAGTCATTAAGGAGCATGGCGTGGGGTGAGGAAGTGGATTTGCCATTAAGTAAGGAATATATCTGTCCCCAGAATAATTTGGGGTTTGAGAGGTTATTGATTTAGAGGGTACTCCGGTATGTATGTTTGGCTGAATGGATCCAGAACATGGTTACAAAGATGTCTGTAGGCCTGTGAGTCAGACAGCATGCCAGAACTCTTGTATACCTTCCACGCATCATCACTTGCAGTAATGAGAACTCTTAGATCTTTGGAGAGCCAAGGGGCAGAAGCCCCCTTGAACCTTCACTTAGCCAATTGTGCGTGATGGTTGACTATAGAATTGAAGATGTTACTAAAGTATTCTAGGGCCAGGATAACATCAGGTAGACTGTTGACCGAGGATCAGTCAGCTTGGGAAAGAGAGGTTAGAAAGTCCCGAGGATAGAACAAAGTCAAATCCCTAGATAGCACTATTTTGGAGGTGGATTTTTTTTATATTTATTTTTATTATCACTTTGATGACCGGGTAGGTGCACTGCTCCCAGAGACCATTTTCAGGTACAACTCGGGCCAGATTCAATGCCACAGAAGTAAACTTAAGCTAAGTACATTGAACCGTTGAGAAATTAACAATGGTGCAAGAGAAAAATACGACAGTAGGTTCAAATATAGTTAGTAAAAATCCATAGGGCATACAAATACAGGCTGTAAATCCATTCAGCAAGACTAGGTGTAAGTTTCCATAGTAGTCAAACAAGCAAAATGCAATAAGAGTAATTGGACAGACAAGATAAGTGCAGGCAAAGAAGCCTTAGGACAGGGGAGAGATAACCATAAGTGTAGACAAGACAGGGGGGAAGGGGGTAGGTTCATTGGAGGGATTTGAGAAATAAACACAAAAGGGAGAGGTGGAACTAGAATAGACTCCAGGGGCCTGATTCTAAGATGTGTGGCACAACTCACCGCTACACTGGGGACTCTGAACAAGATTCCAGAATAGGAAGGGTCCCCAGCTACTATGACCTGTGGCTTGAGGCACCTCCAGGGTTGCGTCACTGGAAGGGTGCACCTGACCTGGGTGCTACAAGCCACCGACATGCCCAATGACAGGGTGCAGCCCCCCCAGCCCCAAGTCCAAAAACATGACTGCAAGCCCTCGTTGGCCATGGGGGGGCTGTTAGCAGCAGCACATTGGCACCGATGGGGGGTTGGAATTATCACATCATGGTACTGGGAGCCAGCAGGTGGAACCACTGGTAGTGCCAGGGATTGGGGTGGCTACTATATGGTGGGAGGGTTGGTATGGCATGGCAGTGTGTGGGTTGGCTCCATGCGGGGAGGCATCTGGCTGTTGGGCATGGCAGAATCCCACTACACCAGCACATAGCTGTTCTAACTCCACAATGATGGAGGGAATCCTGGAATGGCATTGTGGGGTTACAGCAGCTGCCCTATCAGAATAGGGTGCAGATGCTGCCATAACTCCTCCTTCTGCTGTGCTGTAGGGGCCTTGGGTGGCGTAGATCCCCCTTGGTGCAGGCAGACTGTGCCATGGTACCGGCCGCCTCTTTGAATCCTTGCTGCCAGTACCCATGGATCAAAATGTGACTTACTCCATATGTCTTGGGACAAGTCGCACTCCGCCACGGCGTAGGTGTCTTGGAATTGGACCCCAGGAGGTTAGAGAGGAGGTAGGGGGCTACCCAGCAAAACAATGGCACTGGGATTCAGCCAGGAGCCAGTCCTTCAGGCCAGATTTGAACAGGCAGTGGGTGTCCAGGGATTGAAGCTCAGCAGGTAGCCTATTCCACTGTGAGGGGGCTGCAGCTGACAAAGATCTCTCACACATATTGGTATATACCCTAGCAACTTTAAGAGGGGAATATTGTCAGAGCGGAGACCACGATGTAGTGTTCAGACATTAAGGAGGGCTACAAGGGGTGATTCCTGGCTGATTCAGATGGCATTATCAACCATGCAGGAAAGGGCAATGACAAACAGCCTTTTAGTGGGAGCCATTCGAGTGACTGGTAGGGGACATAGTGGTGGGTGGAGAAAGGGGACATTAAGACAAAGTGACAGGCACTGTTGTAAGCAGATTCATGGACTGTTTGCCAGCACTGGCTACTCACGGACCTCTGATACAAGAAAGACCATACAGCATTCAGCATACAAAATGCTTGGAGTCCTAAACTGGTGCAAAAAGGTGTTTGTGTTTCATTTTATTTTCCAGTGTAATAGCACATACAGCAATGACAGTCTTTCCAAGTTTCAGCTGCCACTTCCTCTCCAAAACACTACAGAACACACACCCTTGACGCATTTCATGCCCTCTAGTGCTTAATCATAAGAATGACATGTAATGCCAGTTATTACCTTAAATAAGGACCCATTTAAAGTGACAGTGCTATAGTGAGTTTAAAAAATGTTTCATATGTTCTATAAATATGAATATAAACAATGCAATAAATATGCTTATATATACAAGTAAAAACCCTTCCTGATATATAAATGATGAACATTTGTTGATGTATCAATATCTTTAAATATTTCAACTAGTTTTACCATCCTTTTGAAGTCGATTAGTAGAACACCTGGATTTCCGCAAGGCTTTCCACAAGAAATGACTACAGTAATGTGAAACAATAATGCCCTAGAAAATGGAAAAAAGAAAATTTATGAATAATATGACAAAACAAACATATACTATATACACTCATCGTCCATTATATTTCATACAAAAACTTATTTTTATACTAAAACTGTAACAACTTAAAAGCATAATACTTAAAATTTCTGTTTCCCATAGAACTGTTACCATATAATTATTAATTTCACCATATTACATACTTTAGATATAGTTTTCCTCATTCAAATATATTTATATACATTATTTCCATATGCGGGGAAAAGTAATAATGGAGGGGGGATTTCAAACTGGGATAAGGTTCTATTTTTTCAAGAATGACTTTAGTTCTATTTTATCATTTAGGCCTTGTTTCTCTGAGGCCCCTGTAGAAAAGATCCAGTATTGTTCTCTTTCAAGAAGCGGCATTGTTGTAAACTCCTTCCTTGGGACTCTTTATGGATTTCTCAATGTCCACAAAAGTGAAGGCATGTTCATTTGCTCATTTTCTAAATGAAACATTTATGTGTTGAATGCTGATGCCTATTTAACAGTGTTGTTGAAAACATTTTACTGCATTCTGTTTTGGAGCCCTAGTCAACTCTTGGTTAGGAGGAGTAGGAGCTGTAGTCTTCAGGCTCACTTCCTGACTACACCTCAGAATCACTTTTAAACAATTTATTTTACTTTTGGGACTGTTCACCTGCAATACACCTTTAAGGGCACAGTCTAAATATTTTTAAAAGGGTTACTAATTTCTAAGTGGAGTAGGTGAGCGTGACCCAGAATCTACTTCTTGGTCTCTCTGGGCTATTTTAAGCTGCCTCTCTTGAGCTCACCCTTGCTCATTTTCTAAATGAAACATTTATGTGTTGAACACTGATGCCTATTTAACAGTGTTGTTGAGAACATTTTATTGCATTCTGTTTTGGAGCACTAGCCAACTCTTGGTTAGGAGGAGGAGCTGTAGTCTTCAGGCTCACTTCCTGACTACACCTCAGAATCACTTTTAAAACAATTTATTTTACTTTTGGGGACTGTTCACCTGCAATACACCTTTAAGGGCATAGTCTAAATATTTTTTAAAAGGGTTACTAATTTCTAAGTAGAGTAGGTGTAGCGTGACCCAAGAATCTACTTCCGTGTCTCTGGGGCCATTTAAGCTGCTTTCTGCTGCGGGAGGTGAGCAATAAGTGGCAAGCTGTGCAGTGGTATGAAGACACGCCAGAAAGACATGCGTGTCTGTGCATGTTATGCATGTTGGGCATTTGGGAGGTTTACAAAGTTAAATCCTGAATGATTTTTAGTGTTCAAGAAATATATTAGGTAAGCAACAAGCTATATAAAGCACTACTATAATAAAATAATAATAAACATGGCCAATAATATTGTGACTACGGATGGGAGATTTGGAAGTAAATGCCTATTATGCAATATGTTTGACATGGAAATAGGGACAGAAAACATTGAAGCCTTCATTTGTAATAAATGTATAAAGATTAAAGAATTGGAGGAGGAAATTAAAATGTTTGATGAGAGATTAAGAATACTAGAATGTAGCCAAAGGGAAACAGCTAAAAGACTACACATAACAAAAGAGCAAAGTACATTGGCAGTACCTAGTGCAGAAGCCACTTATGTCATTACTCAGCCTGTTATAGTGACCAGAAAGAGACCAAGACAAGATGAAAATGTTTCTGACTCAGAAAATGATTGTTTTTCTATTCAATATAAAAAAAAACTTCTAAAAGGGGAAGAAAAGCTGAAACTTTTCAGTTACCAAGTCAGAACAAATTTGATCCCTTGACAGATTCTGATATTGGAGTGATTGTTGATGATGGAACTGATGTACCTCTATCTGTAAATGAGGTAGTAAATTCTGCAACACAAGCTAATAGTGCAGATAATCTTTTACATGAGAATCTTATTAATGTCACAGAGAACCACTTTAATAATGATGGAATTAATGAAGAAAATATTGACATAAGACCTTTGAGTCAGGATGTCATTGAAGCACCACAAATTTTTGTGTTAGGGGATTCCATGGTATCTAACTTAGACAGAATAATTTGTAACCCGAATAAAACCACTCCTACATTATCATGTTTCCGTGGGGCTTAGATTAGTGATATTAGCAGAATAAGTAAACAGATCTTACAAGGTTGTAGCGAAAAAGATCTAGTAATAATTCACATTGGGGTGAACAACATTTGGCAACAGGGTACTCAACATATTAAAGAAGCCTATGTTGGATTGGCAAACATTCTGGCCCATATTGGTATCCACACAGTGTTCTCTGAGATTCTCCCAGTACCTCGGGCTAACCATATTTTAATTAATAAAATCAAACACATAAATTGCTGACTCAGGTCCTGGTGTCTCAAACAAAATATCAAGTGCCTAACCCATTGGGAACAGTTTCAGTGGAATAATACATATTACGCAAAGGATGGTTTACATTTAAGTAGGTTGGGCAAGGAGACAGTGGGTCATGTGTTTAATTCTGCAATAGAGTTTTTTTTAGGCAAAGCTCAGGGGTAGGAATAGATAGGGTTACAAAAACATGTGAACATATACTTCTGAAACCTGTCAAAGCTATGTATGAAAAAGAACAAACAGCCAAATTAAATCTACTTCTACTAAATGCTAGGAGTCTGAGCAATAAAATTGAAGAACTCCAAGTAATTTTACATAATGAAGATATTGACATTTGTGGTGTCACAGAAACTGGTTCAATGGAGACCAGTGGGGACTTAATATTAATGGTTATACCTTATTTAATAAAAATCGTACTTATTCCAAGGGAGGTTGAGTTGCCTTTTATGTTAAAGAAAACATTATATGTACAGAAGTTGGTATAGATAATGACAACACCCGGTCACTTTAGGGATATGCTATAGACCACCATCTATGGACACTGTTAATAATGAAAATGTGTAATTATTTGGAGAATCTTAATTTAAATGCAGATATTATTCTAATGGGTGATTTCAATTATCCTGGAATAAATTGGTCTACCAGGGTGGGTTTTAATAAACAGGAAAATAGATTTATTAGTGCAATGTCCCATCTAGGACTAGACCAACTTGTTAAAAATACAACTAGAAACAACAATACTCTGGATTTGATATTTTCTAATATTAAAGTTGATACTGAGTTTCTTGGCACTATGGCTCCTTTAGGTAATAGTGACCATCAAATAATTAAATGGTCAATTAATCTTTATATCAATAAATCTTGTGGTAAAACTGAATTCAGAAACTTTAATAAAGCAAATTATATGGCTATTAAAGACATTTTTTGATGTGGAATTGGGAACAAGAACTAAATGGGTTATCTGTGAATAATATTTGGCAAAGAATTAAAGAAGAAATTGAATACTGTATTTCTGAATGGGTACCAATCAGAGTTAAATATATAGGACATAAAAGATCACCACCCTGGTTTACTAACAAAATAAAAAGGTTAGTCCTAGCAAAGAAAAAGGCATTTAACAAATATAAAAATAATAAATCGGAATACAGCTGGACTAAATTTGTCACCAAAGCTAAAAAAGCAAAATATGCAATTAGAAAGGCCAAGCAAGAACTAGAGTTAAATGTAATTAGTATGCAAGGTGATAATAAGAAAAGATTTTTCAATTATATTGGTTCCTTAAAATCCTCTCCCATTTTAGTTGGACCATTAGGAATAAATGATGTTATTATTGATAATGAACAAATTATGGCAAATAAATTTAATCTTTACTTTGCTAGTATATTTAAAAAAAAAGGATGATTTCACGGTTGTGAATCCTTCCAAATGGATTCTATAATTCAATTCACTGTAGCGAACACTTACAACATTATGATTCCTTAAAATCTTCCACATCAGTAGGTCCAGACAATATTCCATCTATATTCTTAAAAAATGTTTCTTCTGAACTGGCGGGTGTACTGACTTTTTCGTTTATTGAATCATTAAAGAGGGGTAGAGTGGTTAATGAATGGAGAGATGCTGTGGTCATCCCAATACATAAGACTGGCTCAAAGAAGGATTTAAAAAATTACAGACCTATAAGCTTGACAACTTCTATATGTAAAATCATGGAAAGGCTTATTCTAAGTAAAATTAGTGCACACATATTAGAAAATGGTCAGACTGATATTTTCCAACATGGCTTTCAACCAGATAGATCACGTCAGACTAATTTGATTGATTTTTTTGAATCAGTGAGTGAAGCTTTGGACCTTGGTATGCCAGTGGATGTTATATACTTGGATTTTGAAAAAGCCTTTGATTCCATTTCATATGGCATATTACTTGATTGTTTAATAAAATTAGATCTTAACAAATATTTGACTAAATGGATAATGCAATGGTTATCCAATAGAAGACAGCGAGTATCATTGAGGGGTTATTCTTCCCCGTGGACATTAGTTAGCAGTGGAGTACCCTAGGGATCAGTTCTAGGCCCCATGTTATTTAACATCCTTATAGCCAGTATGAATACCAGTAATGGTATTTGGATTACCAAATATGCAGATGATGCTAAACTGGGTGGGATTGTTAATAATTCGGAATCCATATCCATATTACAGGACAATTTAAATCTAATTTCTGAATGGGTTATCAGTCACAAATTAGACTTTAATATAAATAAATGTAAGGTTATGCATTTTGGTTGGAATAATAGATGTGCTAACTATTATATAGGCAATAACACACTAAGTGTCATGACATCTGAGAGAGATCTAGGAGTTATTATTAATAATAAATTAAATTTTACTTATCACTTAAATTCTATAGTCAAAAATTGTTCCAGGTTTAGTAACTGCTTATTTAAGAATATAAAAAGTAGAGAACCATCAATAATGATCCCACTATATACCAGCATCATAAGATCAAACTTCGATTATTGTTCATCATTTTGTGCCCCAACTCAGAGGAGATAGATTATCCAGAGAGAAAGTTCAAAAAAGATTTGTTAAAAATATAACTGGAATGGGCCACCTGACATATGAGGAAAGACTGAAGAAATTGAACTTGTATAGTATGGAATATAGATCTATGTGAGGATCTTTGTTTGCTTTATAAAGCAAATAAAGATGAATACTTATTTAATACATTACATTTGACATGGAATCCTACTTCTGTCCATACTCGTTCACATAATTTAAAATTACTTTCATCTACTAACAGAACTGTGAAGAGAAATCAATTCTATACTCAGAGAATAGTTCCAATATGGAACTCACTCACATATGAGGTTGTAAACTGTGAAAATTTGGCTCAATTTAAAACTAAACTTGATATACATATGAATGATTTAAAATTTGTATCCCACCTAGCTTAGGTGGCATGATCCTAATGGGCTTGTCCCTTGATCATGTAACTCACCTATGAACCTATGTTCATTCTTGTTATTAAATTTATTGACATGTATGGCTAGTGCATTCTTGGGGACATTGTTCTAAATGGCTCTTAGGTGTTCACCTATTCATATCTTAAATTGCCTTTTTGTTTTTCCCACATAATAACAGCTACTTGAACATGTTGCCATATAAATAACTCCTTCTGTTGCACATGTGATAAAACCCATTACTTTTGTTTCTAGTTTATTCTTAGGGTTGATAAAGTTTTTTGTGGTTTTCACCTTGATACAAAATTTACAGTTTCCACACTTATTGCACCCATCATTTCTTTTTGGTAGCCACATCATTGGGTTATCTATGCTAGGCTGTACTGAACGGACTAAAGTATTTCTAGGGCTATGGCCTCTTCTGTGCACCATTCTAGGTTCTGTATTTTTAGGTCACTCAAACCGGGATCTAGACCTGCTATGTGCCAGTGTTTTTTGATGAGTTCACTTACTTCCTTTGATTTTTTTTAATTCAACATACTTTATTAAGCAAATCACAATACATCAACATTTGAGGAATGAATGAAGTACTATCAATGTACACTGGCAAAAAGACCATACATAGATTAATGAAATAGAATGAAATGAGAGTCAGAGAAATTAAATTCAAAACCATATAAAAAAAGGAGGCCCTCCTCCCCCTGAAAACTCCTCACTCTCCCACCCCAACCCCCATGGTGCACTCTCCTTTACTTATTTTCATAAGGTTAACAAAGGAGCAGCAAGAGCAGTCATTAAGATGTAGTTAAAGAGGGAGGAGAGGTTCAGGAAAGCAACAGGAAAGATCATATCAAGAAAAATACAGAACATATAATATCCCCCAATTTTTGTTAAAAGATGAGAGACGATGGTGCACACTCACAATTAAGTGTTCAAGGCAGAGTGCAAATGATATTTCATGCAACCATTCTGCATAGGAGATGGTAACTTGATCCTTCCAGTGTCTAAGCACTAGCTTTTTGACTGCCATAGAGATTAGAGCCATGTGAAACTGTCTCTCCTTCACCAGAATTCTGGAATAATCTCCCAAAATACATATGACAGGGGAGAAGATGCCCTGTAGTCCCAACAAAGGGTCTAGAGTGGATTCAATTTGCTTCCACAATGGGAATATCCTTTCATAGGACCACAATATATGAAGGAGTGAGCCTTCCTCTTTATTGCACCTAGAACACATGCTGGAAGTAAGCCTCTTCGTCTGGGCCAGTTTTACCAGAGTATAATACATATTGTTTGGGATACAGTATTGTGTAAGTCTGTATCGGTCCTGCGTGAGATAAGTGTATAGGCCTGTCCATATTGTATGCCAGTTAATAGCTTCATCAGGGAATGAAACCTGCCAGACCCGAGAACCAGCTATCGAATGAGACTGACAGAAAGTGAGGACCAGCTTGTATACAGTAGAAATGCCATGGGATATGGAATTTACAAGCCAAAGTCTTAATTTGTTTGAGAAAAGTTTCAATACTAGAGGGATTACTCTCTTTCCCCACTACCTTAACGAGTAGGTGCTTACGCTGTAAAATTTGAAAGACAGCCCATGACTTTAGACCCAGCTTAATGAGAATATCCTCGGTGGATAGGATAGCACCATTTGAGTAGAAATCAGACACCGTGAGCTCAGGAGGAAGAGATAGCCAACACCGAGTTATGGGGACTCCCCCTATTTTGAGATTCAAGTTAGAATATAGTGGCTGAGAAGGATCTGAACTCAAAAGTACCTTATAGAAACTGAACATTTGAGAAAGAACCCTAAGTGAGGTACCAATCAGGAAGGACTGCAGGGATTTTGGCAATTTTTTAAAGGGCTTATAAAAGAGCGACGAGGGGGCTACATTATGGGCAGCAAGAGTGTCAACCCTATGAGTAACCAAATAGGAACATAGTCATGGTGAGCACGGAGATGAGTTAATGAAAGCCATTTCCCACACTTATAGAGGTGACAAGCCCAGTAGTAAAACAAGAAGTTAGGGAGATGCAAGCCCCCCATCTCCTTGGGTAAAGAGAGCTTACTGTAAGATCTTCTAATTGCCTTGTCCTGCAAAATAAAGGAACTAACGTCAGAGTGGATGCATTGGAAGAAGAACAAGGGTAACCAGACATCCAACATATTTAATGGATAAAACAATCTGGGTAGAATGTTCATCTTGACAGTATTAATTCTACCCCAAAGCGAGAGAGGGATCCTCTTCTAAATTAAGTTTGCGGAGTAATGGTAAATCCTAGGTAATATAAATACACAAGTATTTAATGGACTTGGGAGTCCATTTCATACCAAATTCACTGAAGGCTGAGATATATGTTAAAGAATTAAGGAGAAAAATTTCAGTTTTAGTAATATTGAGTTTATTATTTGAGAATTTCCCAAAAGTATCAATAATATGCAATGCTTCTGTTAAGGAGGAGACCGGATCTGAAAGGTGAAGCAATACGTCATCCGCATAAGCCGAAAGGGCAGGGGTCCTATCACCTATTGGAATGCCAGTAATTAAGGGGGAGGAGTTTAGTCTCCTAATCAGGGGTTTGAGATATATATTAAAGAGAAAAGGGGAGAGCAGACAACCCTGTCGTGTGCCTGAAAAAAGAGGGAAAGCCTCGGATAAGAATCCATTACAGTTTATTTTTGCCTAAGGAGAGGAGTATGGAGTCTGAATCCATTTGATAAAGGTATTAGGAAAGCACATTGTCAGCAGCATAGCCCACAGGAAGTTCCAATCCACCCTATCAAATGCTTTTTCAGCATCAAGAGATATGAGAGCCATGGGAGAGGGGGGCGGTCATGGCCACCTGAACCAAGTACGCTAATTTACGAAGGTGTTCAGCAGGTGTTCTACCTGACATGAACCCAATTTGCTCTGGGCTAAGAAGCGGAGTCCAAACCTGTTCAATTCTGCTAGCGAGTATCTTAGCCAAGATTTTAATATCACAATTTAACAAAGAAATGGGATGATAACTCGCTGGAGATCGGGGTGGTTTGTCTGGTTTAAGAAGAAGGATAATAGAGGCTTCTAATAGGGATGGATCTAAAGTCTGTCCTGGGAGCATATATTGATACAAATGTAATAAACAGGGAGCAAGATCTTTAGCGAAACTTTGTAAAAGTTTGAAGGGAAACCATCTGGACCAGAGGCCCTATCTGAGGCAAGGTTATGAATAGCAGACAATACTTCCTGAAGAGATACAGGAGCTGATAAATGGGATTGCTGTGAGGGAGAGGGAGAGAGAGATAGAGAGAGTAGGTAATGGTAAGGCAGATAGATACTCAAGTAATTTGGCATGAGATGGGGATACAAGACACTGACTATAGAGGGAAAGATAAAACTGTCTAAAAATGGCAGTTATGTCTCTTGGATGTGTTTTAGTGGTTCCATCCATATCATTGATTGAAGGAATAAATCTGGATGCCTCTAGTTTCCTCAGATGCAGAGCTAGAAGATGACTTGCCTTCTCCCCCTGCTCTATGTATTTTGCCTTAGTTCTTAAAATGAGAAATTCTGCTTTTTCCTGCATTAGATGAGAATACTGATTCCTTAAATTCAACAAAGATTTTAACACATCGGGAGAAGAGGAAGAGGAAAGAGAATGCTCAAGAGTGCGAATCTGACCCAGGAGTGAAATAGTAGCTGCCTCTCTCTTTCATTTACAAGTGGAGGAGAGTCTGATAAACTCACCTCACAAAAAGCAATTTAGGGCGCACCACTCATGGTCCATTCTAGCAACCGAACCCTGGTTATTTGCAATAAAAAGTTGAATCAGGTCTGAGATCTTGGTAATGATGTAATCCTTCTTTAGAAGCTGCGTATTTAAACGCCATATTGAGTCCCTTTGGAGATTTTGATTTAACATAACTGTGACCCATGCCACAGCATGGTCCGATATAACAATAGATTCTAGGGTAGAATCATTAAGACCATGTATGAGAGAATGACTAAGTAAGATATAATCCAGCCGAGACCAAGTGGAATGCACCATAGAGAGAAATGAGAAAGTGTGGGTCTCAGGATTTAAAAGACACCAGGGATCGCATAATCCTTTAATATCAAGAAATTCAACAAGAGCCCTTTGGGTTTGAGTAAGGGGTTTAGGCAAGGAATTAGATCTATCCAAATCTTGTGTGGGTGGCAGGTTCCAGTCCCCTCCAAGAATTAAAGGGAACATTGAGAACTTTTGTAATTCGGTCAATAATTCCTGAAAAAATGTAGGATTCCCCCCTCAGGCCCATACACACTCCCCAGGACCAATTCAGTGCAGTCCAATAATCCTTGGACTAATACATATCTCCCCTGCGGATCAGCAGTTGTTATGTTGGGTTGAAAGGCTATCGCCTTGTGAATTAAAATAGCAGTACCACCACTGGTGGATGAGTTACCAGAAGCAAAAACTTGCCCAATCCCAAATCTGCACTGACCCTCTGTTCCCCAGGGAGCAGATGAGTTTCCTGAATGAAAGAGATATGGGCATTCAGCAGTGATAAGTGTTTTAAGATCTGAATTCTCTTGTTAAGATCACGATCCCCTCTTACATTCCAGGTTATTCATTTTTTCAGACCTGTAGCCATTGAGTATTATACCGATCAATGCATAACCAAACCAATATACTATGAGAGTGCACCACTAACCCCCCCACTGATCTTACATATAGTTTATTAAATTGGTGTTCCCGCAAGACCCAAGAAGAACCCCAGAACATACTATCGACCATGAAGACAACTGTAAGATACGGGGAAATCCCATCATCAACAATAGAGAACAATGGAACACCACAGTTACAACCCCCCAATCCCCCCCCAAGTAACTATTTACAAATATTCCTCCACCTAGATTTGACACCATTAAGGAAACTGCATTTTTATTCAATGGTAGACAGCCCGCAAGTACCCCATTGTAACTACCCTCAATACCTCTGACCTGATAGAGTCTAATAAATGTAATGAAAACCCACACTGGATACCTTTCTGACCCCAATTTGAGTATTAATGCAAACCAGTCTAACATGCCAAAAGGAATCCCCAGAGTGCCAATCCAAATAGAGCAAGAAGCGAGAGTAATTAGAGTACTACCCCCCCCATACTTCAGGACATGTGGTGGGTTACTTTCCAGCCAAAATCCTCCTCCCACCCACCCACCCTCCAAAACAAAAAGGATATTAGATTTAATCTGCAAATCGGACTGAGATACCCCAGCAATGTATAAACTTTGTGCAAACCCCATATAATACATCTTATTCCTGCTAGAACCAGAAGTGAAGTAAAGTCAACTCCACACTCTCTGACAGAATTAGTAGATAAAGGATATGAATGTGTGGTAGACAAGACTACTGAGAGTGCTGAGAAAAAGTCCCAGGGATAGGTATACTAAAAAAAGTGGTGAGATAATGAAAAAGACCTGAACAATAAGAGAAGAGAAAAGGACTGAAGTCCTATAGAGAAGGAGAAGTTGAGAAGAGACAAACACCATTATATTAAGCATAGCATAATTACAAGATATTGAGAAATAAAGAAAGAAACTGAGACAGCCCATGAGAATAGTTTGGGTAGTGAGCAGGAGAATGGATAAAATGAGTCTTTGCAGAATTATTTGCATAAAATAATGGCAAAATCATCACCAAAAAGAAAAGGCATAGCAGGCAGCTTCTCGAATATGCAGGTGTTCCCCTGAGGAACCATACTGGAAATGGGCTAAACTGTCCAATAAGAAAGAGTCCCCACTGGAAACAAATGGCTGCAAGAGAAGGGGATCCGAAGGAAAATGGTGCTTCATTGCCGCGCAGAGTCCTCCGGATCCACAGGCCATCATCCACCTCTCTCCTCGGTCACCGTCATCCTCACCACACCGGGGAAAACTCCCCTCCCAGAGACATCCCTCAGAACAAGCTCCTCACTGGTAAGCCAGCCAAATAGCAAATGGTACAGCCAAAAGTAAACAGTTCTTTGTTAGCAAGAGAGCAAGAATGCAATCCTAAGATTGAAATAGTGCAGGCAGCTTCTTGCAGAGATCTGCTTGAGCCCGGTCAGCCGAATCATATGATAGCCATGCTCCATCCACCAAAACCTGCAGACCTGCTGGGTATGCCATGAGAAACTCAATACTGGCAGCTATCAGCTTGCTGACTATGAAGTGAAAGGAGGCTCTTTTCTGCCGAGTTTCTAATGGCAAATCCCGAGTAATTCTTAGGCGCTTGCCCTCCCATTGTATAGATTGTAAATCTCTGACTTTTGCCAAAATGTGCTGTTTTTCCAGGTAGTTGAGAAAACGAATGATCATCAGGCAAGGGGAGGCATTCTCCTCCGGTTATGGAGGTAGAGACCTGTGCGTCCTTTCTATTAGATAGTTAGGATTATGTGGGGAAGGGCCCACAATCTTGGTGAAAAGTTTCTGCGTAAATAATATTGCAGAGGGACCTTCTGCACCTTCTGGTAAGCCAAAGATCAAAATATTGTTCCTCCTGCTGCGCCCCTCTAGATCTTCGGTTTTGAACTGTAGTTTAGTCATTTGTTGCCTGAGCTTTGTGATTTCTGGATCCGTCCTGTCACTCCAGGCATCTAGAGAGTAGGTGTGAGCCTCCGTGTCTGCCATGCAAGTTCTGAGTTCAGCCATTTCAGTAAGAATATTTTTTAGGTCAGCAGCGATATCCAGGAGTGTCTCCTTAAAAGGTTGCAGCTCTTGCAGAAAACACTCTTCTGAAAGTGGTGTTGATGCCGCCAATGCACTCAGTTGTTCAGTCAATAGTTGCTGGAGAGGTTTTACCTTCTTCACCTGTTTGTCAGGCGAGACCGGGGGCGTGTGTCTGGATCAGGCCGTTTTCATCTCAGCCTCCATCCGTGCATGTTAAAACAATAGATGCTACCAAAAAAAACCACCAGCAAGCTCCGTTAGATGAGCAGGAATATAGAGATGTTGAGGATACCCTGAATTACCAGCTAAAAAGCACTTGATGATATTAGATTGTCAGCCGGGGAAGCGTGAGCCTAGGGAAGCAGCAGCTTGCAAGCCCAGACCATCACGTGATCTACTTCCTTTGATTGTGCATTGAAGGTACTGACAAAATTCACTCTCAAACCCCCTTTTTCTCTCTTTGAATTCTTTGGCTCCATGACCTCTGTCCTTTACATGTTATAAACCTCTTCTCTGGCCCTATGTATCATGCTACTTGGATAACTTCTCTTCTGTAACTTGTCTTCCAATTCTGTAGCTCTTTTATCATCCTTGTATTGAAATGCACCCCATGATGGTGGATTAGAATCAATGGGGTATTATTTGAATAAAAGAAGCAACAAGGACCCATCTACAGAAATACTGGTTAGGTTAGTGGAATTTGCGCGAAAATGCAACAGATCATTTTATTTGGATATCCAGTATATACAGAAGAAGGGTACGGCCATGGGAGCAAGTTTAGCCCCAAACGTTACCAACAAGTACTTGGGCAAGTGGGAGGAGGAGGAGGTCATATGAGCACAGGAGGTCAAGCCATTTTATCAGAAGATAGATCTATATCATAGATTTATTGACAATATACTGATAATATGGACAGGAACTGAGGAAGAACTGTTTGAATTTTTGAAATACCTGGAAAACAGTAAAGCCTCAGGTTCTCTCTGTCTTTCAGTAAGAAACAAATCTACTTTTTGGACCTTGTAATCTTAAAAGCTAGAAAAGGGGGAAGGGGTCAAGACAGACCTATTTAGAAAACCAACTGACCACAACATTCTACCACAAGCCAAAAGTAGTCATCCTTTTCATTCCATTGCAGGGATACCAAAAGGACAATTTATATGAATTAAAATAAACTGCATTGATGAGGAAACATATGATAAAAGAGCTACATAATTGAAAGACAGGAAACAGGAGAGAGGTTATCTGAGTAGCATGATACATAGGGCCAGAGAAGAGATGGATAACATGCAAAGGTCAGAGTTCATGGAGCTGAAGAATTCAAAGAGAGAAAGGGGGATTTGAGAATTAATTTTGTCAGTACCTTCAATGCACAATCAAAGTAAGTAAGTGAACTCATCAGAAAACACTGGCACAAAGCAGGTCTAGATCCATGTTTGAGTGACCTAAAAATACAGAACCTAGAATGGTGCACATAAGAGGCCGTAGCCTTAGAGACACTCTAGTGTATTCAGTACAGCCTATAATACATAACCCAAGGATGTGGGTACCCAAAAGAAATGATGGGTGCAATTAGTGTGGGAACTGTACATTTTGTAGTAGGTGAAAACCACAAAAACCTTCATCAACCCTAAGAATAAACTAGAAACAAAAGTAAGGGGTTTTATTACATGTACAACGGAAGGAGTTATTTATATGGCAACATGTTCATGTAGCTGTTATTATGTTGGAAAAGCAAAAAGGCTATTTAAGATACGAATAGGGACCACCTAAGAGCCATTGAAAATGATAACCCCAAGAATGCACTAGCCATACATGTCGATATATTTAATAACAAGAATGAACATGCAATCACTTTTGTGGGCATGAGAAACTCATAAAGAGCCCTGGGGAGGGGATTACAACAATGGTGATTCTTAAAAAGAGAACAATATTGGATCTTTTCTACAGGGGCCTCAGAGAAACAAGGCCTAAATGAAAAAAGAACTTAAGCCATTCTTAAAAAAATAGAACCATAGCCCAGTTTGAAATCCTCCCCCCACTATTAACTTTCCTCTCACATGGAAATAAAATATATATAAATGTTTGAATGAGGAAAACTATATTTAAAGTATGTAATATGGTGTAATTAATAATCATATGGTAAAAGTTCCAAGGGAAACAGAAATTGAAAGGATTATGCTTTTAAGTTGTTACAGTTTTATTAAAAAAATACATTTTTATATGAAATATAATGGGCACGAAATGTATATATTATATGTTTGTCATATTATTCATAAATTTCCTTTTTTCCATTTTCTAGGGCATTATTATTTCACATTACTATAGTGATTTTTTGTGGGAGGTCTTGTAAAAATCCAGGTGTTCTACTAGTGGACATTAAAAGGATGGCAAAACTAACTGAAATATTTAAATATATTGATACAACAGTAAATGTTCATAATTCATATACCAGGATGTGTTTTTACTTGTATATATAAGCATATTTATTGCATTGTTTATATTCATATTTATAGAACATATGAAACATTTTTTTAAACTTACTATAGCACTGTCACTTTAAATGGGACCTTATTTAAGGTAATAGCTAGCATTACATGCCATTCTTATGATTAAGTGCTAGAGGGTGTGAAACGCATCAGGTGCATGTGTTCTGTAGTGTATTGGAGAGGAGGGAGCAAGCTGAAACTTAGAAATACTGTCATTGCTGGGTGTGCTATCACATTGGAAAATAAAATGAAACACCTTTTTGCACCAGTTTAGGACTCCAAGCATTTTTTATGCTGAATGCTGTATGATCTTTCTTGTATTGGATGTCCTTGAGTAGCCAGTGCTGGCAAACAGTCCATAATTCTGCATTAACAGATACTTCCCCACACCTTTAGCTTTCAAATCAACTGTTGTAAGCAGTAGCATGTTTGGCCATGATGGTTGCAGATGACCTAGCATAGATGGCAGAGCAGCAGTTAAGTATAGGGAGTAGCTTCCCCTGGACAATGGCAAGTCGGGCCTCAGGGGTGAGGTAGTGTCTGAGTCTGCAGGTAGCACCTAGCTTTTGATGTATCCTGTGAACCATAGAGTTGATATGCTCAGAGGAGAGGGAGGAATCGAGCAAGACACCTAGACATTTGAAGGTATCCACATTTTCAAGGACCTGGCCATCAGGGGAGGCAATGCATAGAGCAGAGAGGGATTTGTACTTGGCTAAGAAGGGCTTGGATCCTTGGCATTTACCAGAAGGAGGTTGGCTCCAAACCAGATATGGGAAGCTGCATAGTTATGGGTGAGAAATGAGGAAATGTGGGTGAGGTATCTATAACTGAAGAAAAGGACTAGGTCATCAGCATAGAGGAGAAAGTTAGAGCTGAGACTGTCCGGGACCCCAGTTGAGACAGGCAAGGTAGGGGAGCAAGCGGGGCCTATGCACACATATTGGGAGCGATCAGTGAGATACCTCCTAAACCAGTCAGATTCCTCTTGAGGGCAGCCGAGGAGATGTAGCTTGGAGAGGAGGAGGGTATGATTAATCTTGTTGATGGACTCAGAGAGGTCAACAAAAACAGCCCCGGTGACATTTCTATGGTTCATGTTAGTAAAGATGTGGTCAATCAGCAGAGCAAGGGCAGTAGAGATAATATAGTTCTTGTGAAACCCATGTTGCTGGCTGCACAGGAGATTGTACTTATCTATGTATTCAGTAAACTGATGGTGGATAACTTTCTTGAATAACTTTCTAAAGTGGGGGAGGATGGAGATAGGACGATAGTTGTCTGAGTGTTATGGATTACCAGCTTTGAAAATAGAATCACTTTAGCAGTCTTCCAGTGGTCCTGCATGGAGGAGGTAGAAAGGGCAAGGTTAAAAACAAGAGTGTGGGGGTTTGATGATGGCAGGTGAGATGAGCCTGAGGAAAACAGGGGAGAGGCCATCAGACCCAGTGGTGCTATGGTATCGGAGGCATTTGAGAAGCTTACAGGTATCAGTGACTGATATTGCTTTAAAATAAAAAGAGGAGAATGGGGGAAGGGGAGGACTGGGAGAGGTAATCAGGGGGTTGTGGAAGTGGTATGAGCTGCTTGGTTGGCCTCCCGGAAGCTTTCATAGATACACGGATAAGTCAGTAAATTTATCATTGAAAACCCGGGCCACCTCCAGAGGGTCCATGATGAGGCCAACGGGGGAGTTCAATTACATGGCTGTCTTACTAGAGTGGGATTTGAGAAGGGAGTCATTGGATTCCCAGAATTTCCTGGGGTCTCCAAGGTTTACCTTTTGAAGGTTACGGAAACAGGTCTGTTTCAGGGATTTAGCCAAATGCTTGCATAGGTTTCGCTGATGCCTGTAGACATCCCAGTGGGCAGTGGAGGAGGATGATTCATAGATAAACCAAGCATGATTTCTATCTTTCATGAATGTAAGGAGATCTTTGATAATCCAGTGAGAGCAACTGCCTCTGACTCATCTTCTAGTAAGAGGGAAATGCTGATCCTGTAGGGCCGGCAGGGCCTGTGGGAAGAAGGTTACTGCCGTGGTCATGTCAGTGAGTGAGTAGAGATCAGACCAGTCCAGTGACCATGCCTCTGTAAGGTGGATGGGGGTATTGGGGCTGCAGAAATTTAGAAAAGAAAGGTATTTGAGGGGGGACATTTAAATTTGGATGACCAGAGGATGAACGTAGGGGAGTGGTTGCTGATGGATTCAGCCATGGTGCCGACTTGCAATACATAATCTTCCTGTTCGTGAGGATCCAGTCCAAAAGGGTTTGGGTAGCAGTGTGTGGGTTTTGTCTGGTGGGGAGCATAATAGTCTGGACCAGGTTAAGTTGTTTTAGAAGGCAAGTGTAGTCCGACTGGTGAGCACTCAGCCAGATTAGATTGAGGTAGCTGAGGAGAATGATTGTGGAAATGATTCCTCCAGACACAAAAGGTGATGGAGTGATCACTCAAGGCATCAGGCAGAATGCCAGAGGCTTTAATGAGCTGGAAGTTGTTAGTAAAATCCAGTCAAGAAGAGTATGGTGACCGGATTTATTGTTAAGACGGGTAGGATTAATAATAAGCTGGGAAAGATGTACAGTAAGTCAGATAAGGCATTGTGAACTGAACCCAGCCCAGGGCCTAGCCAATTGCAATTAAAGTCACCACATAAAAGCTTTGGAAAGGATACAGATGCACTCAGTAAGTAATTTTTTCACTTGCCCAAGTACTATAAAGATGTAGTCTGATTCTACAGAGGAATCACGGGGGAGCAACATGAATTCAGTTACAGACAAGGAGGATTTGGCATAGATAAATATGCTGTCACCATGTTTAGAGGGCTGATCATTTTGAAAGGTTGTGTAGCCAGGAACAGTTATAGAATGGGAGGGGATATATGGCTACAACCAGGTCTCGAAGATTGCAAACACATCAGGGCTATAGTGATGCATTCATACCTTGAGCTCAGGAAGCTTGGATCTAAGGCTTTGGATGTTCATTTGTGTGATGCACTGGCCTTTAGTGTTATTCCATGCAGGGGCAGGCAAAGAAAAGGAGGGACTTTTAGGGCTGGGGTTTGTTTCAGTATCCTATGAAAGAAGAAGTAAGGGGATTAGTAACACAAGATGTGATAGGAGGAAGCAGGGCAAAATGGAGAAATAGAGACCAGGGGACAAAAGCTGGGGAGGGGAGCATTCGAAGGGTGTCATGAAAGGGGGGCAGAGGTAGACTGCTTCATAGGATGGGGAAGAAGGGGAAGAAAAGGACAGAGCTAACGAAAGGTACAGAGCTTTGAACTGGGAAAAGGCAGCTATGCTGAATTGTGTTGTTGTGTTGTTGTTCTTTGTTGCAGTACTGGGAAGTCCTTATTTCACAATCATTTTTGTGCTTATGACTTTGAACAGTAATGACAAAAGTCTTTATTTCACCACAATAATTTGGCTTCCATCGTGGTACTGGTTGGCTTGCATCGATCATTTACTATGCTGCATTTCAGGAAAGAAAAGAAAAGAAAAAGTGAGACCTAAATGTGGGCTTTTATAAATTGTTTTACCTAAATGTGGGTCTTCAAATATGGTGTGACCTAAGTGAGGGTCTTCAAATTCTCTGTGCGACCTATGTGTGAGTCCTTATGTACATTATACCTGACTTGTCACCTGTTGCCTTTCAAAATGCTTTCCATACTGGATGCATGCCAACTACAACCATAAATCACTATGCCTCAGGGCTGCCTTGCAGCAAATGGTCTCACTCTGCATCCATGAAGTCCATGTCCTGATCATGTGAAACTCGGGTTGGAGTCCTTCTTATCTGGTCCATAGTGGGCATGGCCTCACTCCAGGTGGAGCATTAGCCATGCAAACATATTAGTGGCACCTCTTGATGTAGAATTTAATACTTCAGCTCTGACGAGTCGGGCCCTTAATCTCAATGGGGCTCCTTTAGCTTGCCGATCAGGTTTGGTGGCACCCTCTAAGCTATTTTCCCTACAACTGCCTTAGGCTCACCTAGTCTATTCTTAGGCCTATGTAGCCCAGTTAAGTGGCTTCAGCAGTTGTTGCTCTCCTCCTCCCACCTTGAGAGATGGTCCTCCCATGTGGGAGTACCCTGTTGCTGCAAAGCACACTCACAGCCCTTCACAGCATTCCCATTAGAGGGATAGAACAAGAGCCTTCCTCCAAATAGGAATGTTGTCCACCTCCTCTGAATTGGGTCTCTAAATTGCAGTAGCTGAGCTGTCACTAAATATATCCCAAGCCTGAATGGAAGGTGACCTAGGCCTTGGATTCCCAGATGTTCCCTCCTCATAGGGGGTTCTTCCTCTCCTCCATTCCAAAGGTCAAAATACTAGTTAGGCTATAAAGCAGTAGATTCTTAGATCCTTAGCTTCAGCTGTTGGATGGAGTTGGATGGGTGCTTTCCTTTTGTGTGTCATGGTAGCTCTCCTTCAATGTACCCACTATCCTTAGGAAGTTATGCTCTTTTGCTCAACATTCCTCCCTATCATCTCATTCTGTATCTGTCTATGCTCATCTCTGATGGCTGTCATCCCTCCAGTTGTTTTCAATCATGCTCTCCAGCTTTAGTGAGCAAAGTTTTCTGCCTAATATTCTCTTCTGGGGTTCCTTCCTAAGGTATCTTTAGGCAAAATAATCCTTCCCACTGCATCTCTATGGGAAGAACCCTCCATTAGGGCTCCTTGCCTTCAGTAGCCCTGCAAAATGGTATTCCCTATGGAACAGAGAGGTGACTGGCCACAAAGGTTTATCAACAAGTTGTACAAGCATAACACTACATTAAGTTGTGTAATCCCATTAAATTGAAAGACTTGCCTGTGGTTTAATGAGTTGAAGCAACCAGCCATGCCCGCTGCCTGAGCAATCCAAGGCAGGCCCTCCAGCTTCCTTCAGAAGCATGCTTTCTTTGCCCCACCATCCTCCCCTTCTCCACCTGTGGCTTGTGTCTCTCCTTGGGTTTCTTTCCTAAGGTACATTTAGCCAAGGGAATCCTTTCCTTGGCACCTCTAGGAATGGAACTCTTCAGGGTTCCATGCCTTCAGTACCCCTACAGGGTGGTATTTCCCCATGGAATAGAGAGGTGAATGGTCACAAAGATTTATCAACAAGTTGCACAACATAACACTACACTAGTTACGTAAGCCCATTCAACCAATAATTAGCCTTTGTCAGGACTTATGGTTAAAGTAGGAGACATATTAACTTTTAAACCACAGACTCACTTTAAATTTAGAAATGCTACTTGTAATAAGAAACAAGATTACTTGCTATGAGTTATCACAGTTAAAAAAATAAAAAGAACTGCAAAAATTTAAAGTAGAGGAACTACAGGGAAAAGCTGCATGTTCCTTAAACAGCTGCAAAAAATTGGAAGGTCTCTGTCACAGTGTTGTGATGGTCACCTTTCTTGATTCCATGGAAAATGTTATATATTGTGTGTGTGTGTGTGTGCATGTTGCGGGGGGCCTTATTTTTTTGACATCTGAAATACCCAGCAGAACTCTAAATGAATAGCCCAGTGACAATGTGAAATGAAACAGGAAAGCTAATGAATGAGATAGATGGCCATAGCATGTTCACATAGGAAAATGGTAGACTAAGAGGAGAAAGGATCTTAGTTTTCCTTGAACTCACTCAATGATACTGAGAAGACTGAATGGGCAGAGATGTCTAATCCGGTGTCCTCCAGCAGGACATGCCCTGAAACTCAGTGGTGGTAAATTCCGTGGTATCATTAGGAAGCACTTATTATCTCAGTGGACAGTGAACCTACAATGTATAACAGTCTAATAATGAAGAGGACATGAAAACAGTATAGGCCTTTAAGGTAAGCCTGGGAAAATTGCTGCTTAGCAAGGGAACCACTGGATACACAGGGAAGTAGTGTGGGTAGGAACTCCTTTGACCTAGTACAGTGTACTTTTATTGTTTCCTTTTTATGATCCAGGGGTAGACATGTTAGACACAGAGTCCTTTCTGACCTTAAATTAGTATGCGTTGTAGCATATGACATTGTCTTATTTCAATTTTCATTGTTTTTTCTCCCACAGACTAATCATAGATTCATATATAGTTTAGAGTCTGCCCTGTTGTTACAACCCAGAATTATTCATTACTTCTGAAGCTCACAGAGTCCTTACTTTTCTGTTTGCTTCTAATTACCCCCTTGTACATATTCATTGGGTTTTAAATATTATGATACAGTACTCCTAGCAGTAATCACATTATGGGATAGATCTCTGCATCCTCTTTTTGTAAAGAAGTATTTGCTTAAAACAACAGTGTTTATTAGTGGAAAAATATTCATCATATATATTTTTCAAGTGATAATGGGCTTCACTCTCTAAACTCTTGATTGAGACGCAAAGTGCCCGCTTCAAATAGAAGCAATGCTAGGGGCACCTGGAGGAAGTAGAGGAGGGTGGATGTGATTCCCTTCACAAAAGTGGGAGCAAGACAGAGGCAGAAAACTACAGACCTGTCAGTTTGAACTCAGTGGTAGGGAAAATGATGGAATCACTTCTAAATGGAAAGAATTGTTGAGTACTTAGAGGCCACTGATGGCACATAATCCAAGGCAGCATGGATTCACAGCAGAAAGGTCATGTCAGATGAATCTAATTGATTTCTTTGACTGGGTGACCAAAGTAGTAGACCAGGGAAGGGCTGTGGACATAGCCTACCTAGAATTTAGCAAGGTATTTGACACAGTTCCACACAAAAGATTAATAAACAAGTTAGCCAGCCTTGGAGTGGGTCCCAGGGTTGTAGCCTGAGTAAAACACTGACTGAAGAACAGGACAGAGGGTAATAGTAAATGGAGTCCACTCTGAAGAAAGAGGGTTTACTAGTGTGGTAACGCAGGGTTCAGTAATGGGACCGATCCTCTTTAATGTCTTTATAGGTGACATTGCAGAGAGTCTGGAGGAGAAAGTATGCCTCTTTGCAGATGACAGAAAGATCTGTAACAGGGTTGATACACAAGGGGGGGTGGAAAGGATGAGAAGGGACTTGGCAAGGTTGGAAGAATGGTCAAAAGAATGGCAGTTTGGATTCAATGCAAAGAAGTGCAAAATAATGCACCTGGGAAACAAAAACCCAGGGGAAGAGTACACAGTGTGGGGGGAGGTACCAACAACAACAAAAATGGAAAGGGACCTGGGGGTAGTCATATCAGATCCTAAAGGTAGGCAAGCAATGTGAGAAGACAGTAAGGAGGGCTGGGGGAATACTGGGATGTATAGGGTGAGGCATCACCAGTAGAAAACAAGAAGTTGTTATCCCTCTGTACAGACAGTTGGTGAGACCCCATCTGGAATACTGCATTCAGTTCTGGAGACCCCATCTCTGCAAGGATATAGACAGGATGGAGGCAGTCCAGAGGAGGGCAACTAAAATGGTGCAGGGTCTGCACTGGAAGTCATACGAAGAGAGACTAAAGGAGCTTAATATGTATACCCTCGAGGAAAGGAGGGAGAGGGGAGATATGATAGAAACATTTGAGCACCTCAAGGGAATCAATAAAGTCCAAGAGAGTAGCATCTTTCAGAAAAAGAGATGTACAAGAACAAGGGGACATAATTTGAAGAAAGAGTGGAGACAGCTCAGGGGCAATGTAAAGAAGCATTTTTTCATGGAGAGGGTGGTGGATGCATGGAGTGGCCTTACTGAGGAGGTTGTGGGGTCAAAAACAGTGGAGGAATTCAAGAATGCATAGGACAGACATAAAGCAATTCTAGTGCTGGGTAGGAGGAACTAGGCTGTTGGTTAATTAGGATCTGCAGCTTATCCAGTAAGTAGCGAAATAGGCAGACTGGGTGGGCCAAACAGTCCTTATCTGCTGTCAAAGTCTATGTTTCTATGTTTCACCTCCCATCACAACTTGCAGAGTTTGCAATTTAGAAAGGACAGCTGCAGCACAATGGGGACCCCCTCTGCCAGACCAGCTGTGCGCCAGGCATGCACCAAGGCTGACAGTGCACTGAGGTGCTTGGAGGATTGCAGTTGATGCTGGCTGCAACATCCCCTTAATTTGGATTCCAACAGCCAGTGGGACCTGCCAGTACCTGGACCACACATGAGGTGATCTAACAGCCCTTGTGCTACTCCTGGTGCCTTGGCAGGGTGAGAGGTTACCTGTGCCTCTGCCCACCTTCAGTATCCCACAGCCCCACATCACCCAGGGAACTGACACCCAATGGTGAGGTCCTCTCTGGTTCCCCCATGGTGCCAGGCATGTGGTGGCTGCCCCCCTATGGATGACACAGACATAGCCACATCCTCTTTGGGGACCTGTTGCCACCCCTGGCATCCATCTGTACCCTATCTGCCCTCTCTAACCCCTGTCCAATCCCAACTGACACTGCCAGCCTCCAAGCTGGTCCCTGCTACTGGGCACTGATGCCACCTGACCACCACGCAACTTGCAGTTAACTTCTCCCATGCACTTTGCCTTTGGCAAATAGGAACACTTGCTGCAAGTTGCAGGACTTTGGCACTGGGAGCCCACCCATTTACGAATTGGGTGCAGGGTCCCTGTTTGAGAATCAAGCCCAATGTGTATCTAGCAAAAACTTCAATGCATCAGTTTTTCTTTTCATTGTATTTCAGTCATGATCTCAAATATTAGACAGCATTTTAAAGTATTAAAATTTCTCAGATTTCTGGCCATGACAACTATGAATAAATTAAATACTGTTCTTTGGTCTGGGGCTGTGCTGTTTGCCATCAGAAATGTGTGTGAGCACTCTACTAAAATAGCCATAGTAGAAATCCAATATGTAAAGTCATATCATGAGCTCAAGGGAAGGGACTTTTGAAAATTGATAGTGGCTGCCATCTCTAATCATTTGGGTCATTAACAGAGGAGTAATTTTGGTGTAACTAAGTGAAGGGTTTCTCAGAAAATGAGAGTGTGTTGGCCATGTTTTGATTCACTTTAGATAATGGACTTGAGGCTGGCCCAGTGGCGCAGAGGGCTGAGGTGCTGGCGCCTTACCTCACACTATGCCAGAGACCCGGGTTCAGGAATGACCTTGGGTTGCTGGGAAGCCAGCTCGGGGGTGTGGGTTGGAGTAGGATTGAACCATTTCTGTCCCCCCAAAGGGGTGGATGCCTGCTCCACTGTAGTCCTGCATCCACTGGATGGTGGTCTGGTGGGAAGTGCAGGTGGTATGGAGTGGTGGAGCAAGTCTGGGGAGGGGTGGATGGGGTCACTGTATCCTGGCATGTGCATGTGCCTCTACATGCACACATGCATGTGTACACTGTGACTTCAAGGGGGGGAAGGGAAAAATCTAAATTACATAAAAGTATATATGAAGAAAAGAAAACTGGCTTGAAAAATAAAGCATGCAGATTGGGTAAAATCCTGTCCAGTCATGCACTAATTTTTCAACAATGCCCGCTAAATAACAAGTGCCACTTTGGGGTGCCCCATGACTTAAAGTATCCTGGGGCCACCCCGGTTTTCAAACTTGAGTGCCACTGTTTTTTCTGCCCACTAAGCGAGCGGAAAACTAGCCGCCGACCTGCTGCCACTGGAGCCGGTCACGTAACCCGTCACCACCCGCTTATGATATATTTTAAGCTGTGACCGTTCCCGAACAAAATTTTTCTTTTCTTCCTTTCACAACAGCATTACTGAAAACTACTGCAGCTTGGCTTAAAACTGTTGCACACAGCTTAACGATCACTGCTCACTCCCCCAATTGCTCCACACAACTTAACATTCAGCACTCACCCTCCTCTCTGTAGCTCCACAGTCCTAATGTAAGCAAGTCATGCTCAGAATTGTGACACAAAAATTACCCCAGTTCAAAGCAGCATAGACCTTCTTCTTTCTGCACACATACTTTACTTTTTTTCACCCAGCTTGCTCTACCTCAGTCGGAGTTGTGCTCCTCAACTTCCAGCCCTGCTCAGCAGCTGCACTGTGTGCTACCTCTCGCTACCTATCCAGAACCAAACAGAAGGAAAGAACACTCATTTGAAGGGGGAGGATGCTTGTCAGGATGATGACCAACACAGTAACAAAACTAATATACTAAAACACTCATGTCCTCTGCTGGCATTTGTTGGCAATTGTGCCAGTTGAGGCACTAGTTTACAAAAAGTATACGAACTTACTAAATGGTATCTATCTTATTTTATTTATTTAATGTTTCAAATTCTGTACTTTAAATTTGATATGCAGACCATTTTCTTAGCACAATAATACCCTCCAGGGTGGGCGTTATGGGATATAATGGACCTTTCAGGGACTATAAGGACCTCTGCCTGCAGTGTTGGGCCTCATTACTCCCCTGGACAGCTTACTATAGTCTAGTAATGCCCACCTTGTCGGGTATTAATTGCCTGCATACTAAATCCTCCACTCAGCTTTTCTACTTTGCAAACTTTTCTTACATTTTCAAATATAAACAGACTGCTGATCCAATTTGATGTGTGCCACAGAGTGGGGCCTAGATTCAGAGAAACACACACATTTACTCACCCATCTGAGTCTCAGTTCTGGTGGTATGTTGCACTGAAATGCATCCTCCTTAAGTCAACTCCATGTGTTGGGCAGCACAAGACTGCCTCGTACACTCCAGGTTCATGCCTCATGCCCAGGATATCAGGAGTAGAGGCCAGAAGGGAGGAGTAGGAGTGTGACTGTCATAATGCTCTCCCATGTTATGGAGTCCCAACATTGTGATCAGTTCAACTACCTTGATTACACCATAGCCAGGTGGAAAGGGGAACTCCACAATGACCAGTAAGCAATGGTTGTATGGTGTACTTGATCAAGGAGTGGCAATGTCTCGGTAGCGGAGAAGCAGATGAGTACCAGGACTGAATGAAGCCATAATTCAGGGGCAAAAGCGTAATTAAAAAAAAAGCCGTTTGCCCTCATGACTATGGAGAACCAATATAGTTGGGGCTCTGTCTTGAAGGGGGGATGTATGTGAAGGCTTGTAGGACAATAGATTGGGCCTTTCTTGATTCGTTTTGCCATTGTGGTGTGTGTTGAAGGCATCTGCAGCTCTACAACATTTCTACCAACAGTAGTGAAGGAGATGTTAGTCAAGATGTTCCTATAGTACTGTATATGACAGTTGTCCAGTCAATATTTGCTGTTCCCAGGTGTATGGACTCATTTTACAATGCAAACAAATAACTGGTATGTGCAACTAGGGATCCCCTTCTTAGTGTATGAAGCAAAGGGCCCCATGGCTACCTAACATGGAACTGAAAGGAGATTAAAAAATCCAGTGTGTTAGTACATTGGCTAGCATGTCCATCAATCCAGATAAGTGACATTGTATGCATGCAGCACCACTTATCAACTATGGTTCTGGAACCATATAAATAGAAACAAGCATCAAATTGGATATGGGAAAATATAAGCTACCTTCTTCAGGCCAGGGTTGGTGCTGGATGAAGTGGCAGTTAACACTGAGGGGGACTACAGAAATGTAAACTAGATGTAAGAAAAAATTGGGGGGGAACACATCCCCCATCCCCCATAAAATTACATCTAAGGTAATTAATTGTAAAACTGTTAATAAAACTCTTTAAAAAAATAGGTCAGAGAAATAAAAATACACTGATAGTTAATCTGATTATGCCAGAAGTATAGAAGTGCTACAAAACTATATGATGATTTTTTTTTTGGGGGGGGCAACAAGAAATACTGCTGCTTGAAGTCTTTCTTGTAACCCCATTAGTTGTGTTATTCCTTAATTTAAATTACATAGATACACAGATACATAGACAGAGTTTCAGCTGATAAGGGCCTATGGTCCACCTAGTCTGCCCATTTGAGCTTGTAAGCTCAGTTTATGTTTTCCTAGAAGTCTGTTGCCCCTTACCCCTGACCTCCAGAATTCCTTTATGTCTATCCCATGCATTCTTAAATCCCGTGATTGTTTCAGCCCCCACCACTTCCTCTGGCAGGGTGTTCCACTTGTCCACCACCCGTTCTGTGAAGAAATTCTTCCTCATGTTTCCTCTGAATCGTCCTCCCTCCAACTTCATCCCATACCCTCTAGTCCTGGTACATCTTTTTCGCTTAAAAATAGTGTATTCCTACACCCTGTTCCTCCCTGTGAGATACTTGTATGTCTCTATCATATCCCCTCTCTCCCTCCTCTCCTCCAGGGAGTACATGTTCAGTTCCTTCAACCTGTCTTCATAGGACTTGTGATGCAATCCATGCACCATCTTTGTTGCCCTCCTCTGAACCTTCTCCACCCTGTCTATGTCCCTACGTAGGTATGGTCTCCAGAACTGTACACTGTACTCCAGGTGGGGCCTCACTAGTGTCTTGTATAGCGGAATTATGACCTCCCTTTTCCTGCTGGTGATGCCCCTGCCTATACATCCCAGCATCCTATTTGCTTTACCTGCTGCCTTGTCACACTGTTTCCCTACCTTGAGGTCATCAGAGATGATAACCCCAAGATCCCGTTCCTGTTTGGTGCAAGCTATATCCTCACCCCCTAACTGATATATTGTGCCAGAGTTTTTGTGCCCCATATGCATTATCTTGCACTTCTTTGCATTGAATTTCAACTGCCAAACCCCTGACCATTCTTCAAGTTTCTGCAGGTCCCTTCTCATTCTGTCTACACCCTCTGGTGTGTCTACTCTGTTACAGAGCTTTGTGTCATCAGCGAACAGTGAAATTCTGCCTTCTAGGTCCTCCGCAATGTCACTGATGAAGATGTTGAATAGGACCGGTCCCAGCACTGATCCCTGTGGTACCCCACTGGTCACTCTTCCCTCTGTGGAGTGACAGCCATTTACCACCACCCTCTGTGTCCTGCCACCCAGCCAGTTACCTACCCACCACACTACTGTCCTGCCCACACCCATAATTAATCTGAGAAGTCCACCATGCTGTGCCAGCATTCATTTGTAGGTTATATCCCTCCATTTCATTCTTTCCTCAAATATTTACAAAGGAAGTTTAAAATTAAACACTCAAAAAAATGTGTTACACCAGTGGAAAATGTCATTATATTTTATCAAGATGGACTCTGGTATAATGGTTTAATGTGAAAATGTATGAGAATCCTATGATATAATATTGTTTGTCTTATTGTATAGTTTTATGTTTATAAATTATGTCTTATATGTTGTACATAGGAGTCAATGAGAGACATTGCTGCACATGAAGACATCTTATACAGCATAGAGGTCTTCACTTGTAATAGCCTCCTTCTTTTGAGAATATACTGAAAGTTCTGTATTCTAACATACATTTGTTAGAAAGATCCATAATGTCCTGGTAATATCATCATGTGAACAGTACAGTCTTTAAGTCACAAAGTGACTTGTGATCAATGTTTAAAATCCCCCTGAAAGTCTGTTAATGTTGTCTACTCACAGATGAGCAATGAGTTTAATAATATTTGAAAAACATGGTCTATATCACAATTAGTTTTTTTTACTGTTACAGCTGTAAGTTAAAAACAAAGTACCCCACTGTACCTTAAAAACAACACATGCAAACGGCATTAGGTTTAGCATGTGTGTAATAAATCATGTCCTACCTCTGCCCAGTCATTATTGATACTGTCAGTGCCTCTCAGCTCAGTTTTCTTTCACTTGCTCTGAAGGGTATAGTTCACAGATCTGTGCTGAAATTTGTGAGGCATTTCTGTGATTCATTTCAGTTCCCTTGCATACCAACCTCTGTCTGATCATGATAGAAAAATAATCAGTCCATAAACAAACAAGCAAGATTGAAAAAAAATATATAAATAGTGCAGTGTTCTTTCTCTGGTAAATAATTACCATAATTGACAGCATGTCCCAACTGGGGATCGGGGGCTTGGTGATGGCATGTAAAAACAGAGTCTTGACATAAAGGTAATAGATCAGTTATTTACTTGTGTTTTCATTCTTTGTATTTCAAATGCATTTATTCTGTTCATTATTAACAAATTAAGTGTTACAATGATTGTGTGGTATGTTGTATTTAGAGAGAGCTGAGCCTCCCCCGAAAAGCAGTCTCGTCTAGTATAGAGAAGGTTTCAGTTTTCCATCTTAAAAAACAACAAGTTTGTCAAGTCTGGTGCTGATTTTCAATTATTTCATTCTGTAGTATTAAAAAAGTAAATCATGTTTTGGTTTAATAAGCTATAAATAAGCCCTAAAATATAGAGAGTGAGGGAAACAGAGCGAGCCTTCTATAGTCAATAAATGATGTCTCCAGTGTATTTCATACCATCATGCTGTCTTTCAAACTAATGAAATCAAGTACTTCTAAATAAAAAAAAATTAAAAACATGAATGAGCCCCTTTGTAATATAACAAAGATTTCCCCTCACAACTAAACATGATATTCTTTGCATGATCTGTGAGGATTTAGGTAATTATTCCAGTAAGGGGAGTGAGGCACTTATGTGTGTCTATGTGTCTATAAATGTAGGCAAGGTAAAGGGGATACAGAAGATAAATAAAATGTAATAGAGTAATAAACCATGAGTTCACAAATGCCTGAAAAACAAACTCAGTGAATCTTAGAATGAAAAATGTATAATAGAAACACAAATCCCAGCAGGAAAAAATAGAAAGTGCACCATCTCAATGCAACTGAACCTCAGCATTAATGAAATTCCATATAAAAATGTTACCTAGGTACCATGGCAACAAAGTTCTGCAGTCCAGTTCCAAACAGAAACTGACTGTTTTGACTCACTTTGACATTTCTCGCATCAGTTAAAGGATCATGGAACTTGTAGCCTTCGAACTGAGCTTCATCATGGAAAACTTTGCTGACATAATAGCTGCAGAGCTAGAAGAAATCAATAACATAGAAACAGCTGTCACTGATGCTGGCCCAGCCAGTACTGCACCCAGATTTTCAGGCATGACAGCAGCAGATGCTGCAAATGTGGAAGAAGAACATAAAAAAAGGAAAAAAGACACAATCTATTGAATAACTTGGCAGTAATGATTTTCAAGGATTTCTGCAGAGAAAAGAACATCACTGCATATTTTGAAATACTGTTAATTTTAGAAATGGCTCAATTATTAGGAGAATTATATCTGTCTATTAGACATTAAGATGGCACTCTACACAAGGGTGGCAGCCTGATCAGCATCAGGGACTGCATATACAAGTATTTACAAGCACAACCGTGGTGCATGAATGTTGATATTAGGAGAAATGTAACTTTCCAACAGGCAAACAGGAGCCTTAATATCAAGTGCAAAAATACTGCCACAGGTGGATGGAAAAATGTGTCACAAGTCTTCAATAACTAAGAGCGATCTGAAGAAACTTTATGATACTGTGGTCCTCTGCTGCTCACCACCATTGAACTTCCTATACAAACTATGGTTTGAAATAATGTATTTTTGCAGACCAGATAATTAGAACACTGCAAACCTGAAGAAGACTGATTTTACTGTGCTTAAGGATTCCTTTGGTGCTAAATATGTTACAGTGATAATCTCCAAGCAAACAAAGAATGACCCACAAAGGTGGCATCAGTGATCAACACAATATATCTGAACAGTGTAAGTATGCTTTAACTGTATCTCAGAATTGTTTTTCGAAAAGTTTTAAACTGTACACCTCCAAAATTTATCCAGTGCAAGAGAGGCTATTCCAGAAGCCAAGATGTGCAGAGTCTGATGCAGACATTTTGTGCTGCAAGCATCCTGTCAGTGCATGCTTTATGTACGCAATGATGTCTAGAATTTCAGATGTGGCATGTCTGAGCGACAGGTATACTAATCACTGCATGCAAGCAACATGCTGAAGCCTACTGCTGGTGTCACTGACAAACACATCATTGGTATTTCAGGACATAAGAATGAATCAAACCTGAGGTATTATGCCCAGCATGCTGACAAGCAGCAGAAGAAACAGTTCAGTGATGTCCTATTTTTTTTTTAATTATTTAACCAGGAGTGAAATACTAAGCTGAACGCTTGTTTAAAGGTGTGACCTGGGAGCACAGGAACATTAAGTGACTTGCTCAGGGTCACATACTGTAGTATGCAAGTCAGGAGCTGTGGGATTTAAACCCAGATCTCCAGATTTGAAGCTCAGAGCCTTAAACCAGTGCACTGTACTGCCTCCCATTCTATGGGCCAACACATATTCAGCTGACCATGCCAAGACTGCCATAAACACAATAAAACAGATAATTTTGCAACTGAGCCACATCTGTTTGAAAATCAGAGGTTTTCAATGCAATCATCATCACCCCTCAGATTCTGTGCAATGGGTGCTAACTTATCTGCACCTTTCAATTCCAGCCAGAAAAATAAAGATGGTTGTGGATCTTCACTGCACCTGGCTTAGAAGAAAGCACAGCTTAAAAAAAAAAAAAAAAACAAGAACAAAAAAAATTAAAATAAAAAAGCATTCCACCACCCCACATCCAATATTCCATCCATTCTAACACTTCCAACACCAGGAATCCCTCACTTATAATTAACAGAGTACGCATCTAGCTCCATGGAGACAGGTGGCCTGGAGATGGAACCTTATTCAAATGATGGAATTTAAAATTTGGTTCAAACTCTGCATCCACAGCTCACTCTAACAGTTGCCTCAGATTTGTTAATGTTTTTAGATTTCTCCCGTCCCCCATTGATTCCTAGAAACAGGAGAGTACCTTACCTATTTTTACTGTTATGTTTGGGCTTTTCTAACAAGAAACCAATATTTTTACTTTTTATAAGATATTGTAAATTGGGGCCAAACCACTTTCACTTTTCAATACCTTTTATACCCTTTGATCTAAATTGATTGATTCCTGTTATGGGAACTGCACTTAGACCTTTTCTCCAATCTTTTTACTAGCATCATAGTGTTTACTGCAATAGGGTCTAGGTGCATTTTTGTTCCTTTGAGAAACAAAAAAATAAACGCATCACCAATAGGCTTAAAAACTGTTACAATTTTAAAGCTTCTGGCAAAGACAGACTGCCACAAGCCTTGTAAAATTCTTGGGTTGACAGCAACTTTACTATTGTAAAATTTGCTTCAGGTTTTGGCTAAAACCTTGAAAAAGGGTTAAAGGATACATGATGGCTTCACAGTGTGCCTCTGTGTCGGAAAAAAATTAAAACAGCTCTAAAAGAGTTCCTAATGAGGGTGAAAAGCACACATCAGAAGGGTCCTTCTCCTCATGTATAGCAGCAGTCCCTGTAAAAGGTGACAAAAAAAAGATAAAGCTGCAAAGCCATATAAGCATGGTGACAATGGATCCGATACCAGGGTGTCTAAAAGGGGGAACCTCTGAATCCAGTAATGGCAAAAATAAATATAAAAGATCCTCAGAGCAGACACTGGAAATGGTGCCTGCTAAAAAGAAACTTAAACAAAACATGTAACTGCTACTCCTTCTGGAAAGAAAAAGGAATAGACAGATGATTCAGACAGAATGCCCTCATCTGAGGACATTTCATAAAGATAGAATTTTTTCCAAGCCATCCAGGCCATGGGGAATTTTAAGAATATACCTGCCACCACCCCTCCACAGGCTTAGGATCCAGCTTATCTGCCTGTGGAGGAGAAGGAAGAAATATGTTATATACAAGAGAGGGAAGGTAATCCTTTAAAATCAGATGGTACACCTGAGCAAGATTGTAACTCTCCTCTAAGGCATAATGAGGACTACACTTCATTTTCTCATTTCAGAAAAATGGCAGTTACCTTCAACACCCCCTCACCCCAGAAAATGAGGAGGATGAATAGGAAGTTAAATTCATGGATATGTTGGGAGTAGTACCTGCAAGGAGGCTGCTGCTTCGCACACATGAATCACTTTAAATGGCCACTTCACAAATCATGTCTGCACCTACCTCAACTGCAGCAATAGGTAGGAAAATTGAAAGTAAGTATCAGGTTGACAGATGGGTGTGGAATACCTATATGCCCACCCCGATCACCAAGGGGTAGTCCAAGCTGTTGCCTGCAAGAAGGCCCCTTCTCTGCATAGCTCTCTGAAAAGGATTAAAAAAACTGGATGCTTTAGTCAGAAAAGTTTATTTATCAGCTGCCTTACTTATTAGACAGGCTACTTATTTGGTCTTTATTGCTCAGTACCAGAAAGCACTGTGGAACACAATACTGTCAGTGTCAGAAAAGCAGGTAGTGAGCTGTCGCAGGACTTAATTGCCACAGCAATTTCAGCCTTTAATGCTACAAAATATGATTTTCACAAAGCAGTGGACAGTAATGACATTACAGCTAGAGTCTTAGCTCATGCAATGTCCTTTAGAAGAGTCTCCTGGCTTAGGACAACTATCCTCAAGACATGAACAGGGACGAGATGGACACTGTGTTGGGCTGCCATTTGTTATATTTAAATTGCAGTTAAATTATAGCATTGTAGATAGGGATGTTTTTCTCTTTTGACTTAAAGAGTGTAGTTAATAGTTATTTTTTGTTAGTCCTCTTGAAGATTTTATCTCCAGTATCTCTCATCAATTTAGCTTTGGTTTAAAGTTCAAGTTTTTGGATTCTGCTGTGGAGCACCGAGGTCTCCTTTGCTGTTCTAGCTTAGAAGTTGATGTCTGTGTAGTTTCAGAAGAATGTTTGTTGGACATTGTTTTGGTTCATGCTACATTCAGTCTGGTGCTGTTGTTATGAGAATTCCACTCCACAAGAAAGTCATGGGTGAATTTATGTAGTGCTACTCTGAAGCACGATCATCTGCAGTTACAGAGTGCGAATGTGAGGAGCAGCTGTGGAGTGAAGCATTCAGGGCAGGATTCCATGTTCTTTGGGAGTAAGGCTTCCTATGGTGGCTTGCTGAATTCATTCATAGAGATTTATGCCAGCTGCTGCATTGTAAGACCTTGAGTACTGTTAGCCGGTAAGATTGCTATCACATACCAGCTTCTGCCTTGATGTCTGAGCATGACCTCAGTTGTGGTGAGAGAGCAACTCCTGTTCTGTTTATTGAGATGTGTGCTAGAGCTGGCTGCTCTTCAAAAACTCTGTTTTGACTTCAAGAGACATTATTGGATTTTTACCAGAAGGCTTGTGAGAAAAATCCATTATGCCTTTCTAGGAATTTTGCCAAGACTAATTTCATTGTGCTAGCCCGTGGTTAATGGCTTCCAAAACTCACTTTTAATCCATTGTTTTTTAAACAGGATTGTGAGAGACTGGTGATACACTACATTTCTTTTGATGAGATCTATATTTTGGGTGTCTGTGAGTGAGATCGTCCTAGGAGTTTATTCAGCAAATATTTATGTCACTATTTAGCTGTTATTCATTTTCCTTCTGGTGGCAGCAGATGGACAGATGAAATAAATGTTGTTTTTAGCATCTGAAATGGACATTTGCCTAACTAAATATTACTTCTGGAATAGTGACACTGGGAAGTAATTTGTTGTCTTGTCACACTCATTTTTTTAAAGTTGACTGTGTGTCTCAGGTGTTTCAGTGGAGTAGACAGTGTTACTGGATAGTTTAAGTGAATGATAAGTGTATAAGGTCGGTTAGGGGTGTTTTTGTTAAAGTGGGAACTGCAGGTTGTTTGAACTTAGAAAATGTGCAGATGCCATTTGATAAAGTTCTATTCATCAGAGGCACTTAGGAAGCTATGTCCTGTTTAGGACTGGCTTCTGGGGCTCCGTGATGATGTTGTTAGAAGGTGTACATTTTTTTGAATCTACCAGAGTAGGAGACAGAGGAAAAGGGGTAAAGGTGGAGCAGTGAGAAGGTGGATTGGAACCAGGAAACCTGTGGAAAGAACTGTAGTCCTGCTTCCTGTCCACCTTCAGAAGCTACCAGGTGCTGGGACTCAAAGTCCCACCACAACTCCAGTGAAGGTGCTGTTATTAAATACCAGGCTGATTGTTAATAAAACTGCCATTTTGAGGGATGTAATTTTAACCTCTGGCTCCAGTCTGGTTTGTGTGACTGAGACCTGGTTGGGGAACAGTGCAGGTATTTATATCTCTGAGCTTACCACCCAGGTTTCTGTCTTACATTGCCCTCATCCAGAGTGTGTGTGTGTGTGGGGGGCCTTAATATATAGATCTGAACTGAGAGGAATGGCAGTCTTGGTGTCTTGGTGGGGGAGCACAGTTCCTTTGAGTGTGTGGCCATGAGATGTGTGGGTTGACCTAAACTGTAATATCCTGCTGATGTATTGCCCCAGAGGTAGTGGAGGCAGGGAGTTTTTGGAAGCGCTGTCAGACCTGGTGTCTGCCCAGCTCTTGTATTCCCCCCTGGCTGTTGGTTTAGGGGGATTTTAATTGCTAGGTAGACCTTGAGGAGGATAAAATTGTTACTGAACTCCTTCAATTGATGGATCTGCTGTTTTTTTCTCAGGGAGATCATGCTACTACACATGTGGGAGATCACACATTGGACCTTGTTTTCACTGGTGGGATGGTGGCTGACAATCCACAGGCTGAACATGTGGTTTGGTCAGATCACTATGCAGTTTCTTTCAGGCTTTTGCCCTCCACCCCGCCCGGGCTTGTCTGTCTCTTTGGAGATGGTCCAGGGAAAGGCTCAATTCCAATGTAATTTGGGAGATTGCAGACGTAGTGGACATCTCTGGCGTTATTATTGCTTCAACTAGGAGCATCACTGAATCAGTGAAGGTTTTTTTATAACAGTATCTTGTCTTCTGCTGACACTCTAGTGCCAGTCCATTGCCACCATTCACAAGGAGGAAGAGTGCACCTTGGTTTAATGATGCTCTCCATTCTCTTTCAGTGAAAGGTTGGTGGCTACAGCACAAGTGAAGGAATTCCAGCCTGGAGTCTGACAATGTTGTCCTGGTGACCCATTACAGAGAGTATCAGGAGGCAATGATTGCTGGTACAAGGTGTTTTTCTCAGACATCATCACAGCTGACAGAAGCAGATCAGCTGCTCCCTTTAGAGCAATGGATGAGGTTCTCCATTCTGAGCCTATATCCCAGGATTTGTGGGAGATTTCTAAGGAGAGATGTGATGGGTTTGCAAATGTCTTCTCATCCAAGATAGCCAAAATCAGGGCTGAGATTTCCCATATGGTGACTTCTTGCAATTGTAGTGGTCAGGTGAGGGAGATGGCAAAAACTTAGATTATTTGAGGTGAGTTTTGCCCAACTGACTTGTGGAAGATCCACTGGGTGCTCTCAGACCTGTGACTGAGCCACTATTTGCTGGATCTAATTGCAGCTTCTCTAATGAAGATTGGAGTCATGATAACTGGTCCAGCACTTGTTGAAATTGTCAGTGCCTGTCTGCAGGAGGGTGTGTTCCACACTACATTGAAAGATTCTATGGTGTAACCACTCCCTAAAAAGGCTGCATTAAATATTGACAATTTTACCAACTTTTAGATTCATCTCTAATTTGCCCTTATTGGTCAAAGTTATTGAGAAAAAAGGTGACGGAGTGGTTTAGGGAGCATCTGGAGAAGTTCTCCATCTTTGAGCCATTCCAATCTTTTTTTTTTTGTTCTCAGCATATTACTGAGATAGCCCTGTAAGGATTTGAAATGATGAGGTCAGCTGGTCAACTCCACCACCTCAAGCTGGTGCAGAATGTTGCAGCTATATCAGCCACCTCTGTAAGGAGAAGTGATCACATCCCTCCATCATTGTGCTCTCTGCACTGGCTTCCTGTGAGATGACAGATTGACCTTAAGCTCTTACCTCTTACTTTCAAGGCTCTCAATGGACTGAAACCCCAGTTCCTTTGTTAGCATTTTGTGACCCCCCCAGATGTCCATTAATTATGCTTAAATGACATATGCTAGTTGGTCATTCCTAAATCAAAATTGGAATTGGCTGAGTATTGGGTCTTCTCAAGGCATACCATTAATATGGTGCAGAAACAAGGGCGCCATTATGTGGGCACACCAAATGTGGGTGTCTGGGACTTGTGGGCATGGTGCAGTGAGGGTATCACTCTGCCTCCTACTTCCCAATTTTCCCCTCCAAGGAGGGGATTATATTAATGTTGGAGGGTGCAGGGGGAAGAACCCCCCTCATAACCCCACACTACTTTCCGTTGTACTCTCTGTGTCTGTGGTGCAGTTGCTGGGTGCTGTCAATACTTGCAGTCTTTTGACTGCACCCTCATTTACTGCACTGCAAGTTGTTTCACCCACATATGGTAGAAACCCTTCTCAGTAGCTGCCCTGTTGCTTTGGAATGGCCTTCACATGGATATTTGTTGTGCCTAACCTGTCAACACTTTTAAAAGTTGGTTAAATATGTGGCTGTTTAGACAGTCATTTGCAGGAGGCTGGATGAGCCATGTTAATTGCCATGATTACTTTCATAGTTTCATAGTGAGTTACAAGTTCAGTGAGCATATAGTCCTTTAATGAACTCGCCACCAACTCATTGGTGGAATAAAAATGTCTTACCTTTCATAAAGTTGTCCAGATTAGCTTTAAAAGTACTTATATTAGGGCTATCAACAACTAGACTTGGAAGCAAATTCCATTTTGATATCACACGTTGTGTGTAGTAGTTACTTCGCTGAACTGTATTATTAGATTCGCCCCTCAATTTCAGATTATGGGTTCTAGTGCTATCGATACCTGGATTCCTCCTAAACCCAACAGTTTCTGACATGTACACATTCTGTAAGGTTTTATAAATTAGACAGAGGTCTCCTCTTTCTTGCCTATATTTGATTGAATAAAGATTTAACTTAAGGAGCCTGTTTCCATAACTCATATTCTTAGTGGTTCTTATATTTCTTGTCATTTTCCTTTGTATGTTTTCATATAGTTTCTGAGTCCTTCTGGATGTTGGAGCACAAAACTGGGAACAGTACTCCATATGTGGTCTCACCAATGCACTACACAGGGGGACCATCACCTCCATCTCTCTGCTCTTGATATTCCCAAGTATACATCCCATTAATTTGTGACATTTTTTGGCCATGACTAATGCATGGGTATCAAATTTTAAATCATTCGTAACTATTACACCCAGATCTTTTTCTTCTTTAACTGTTAACAAGATGGTACCATTAATTTGATATGTATACATGGGGTTATTTTTCCCCATATGCATCACTTTACACTCATCAAGGCTGAAGTACATTTCATTCTCTTTAGCCCAATTTACTATTGTATTCAAATTAGTTTGTAAGAAATTGGCATCCTCTTGATTATTTATCAGACAACCCAGTTTACAATCATCAGCTTATCTTCCAACCCATACTCTATTAGAGCATGGTAGGGATGATATTAAAATATTAAACAGTACTGGACTGAGTACAGAGCCTTGAGGAATGCCACTAGTAACAAACCCCCATTCAGATGAGTAACCTTTAATGGTTACATGCTGAATTCTATTATTTAACCATGAAGAGATCCAACTGATGAGATAGTTGTTTAAACCTATGTGTATAAGTTGGTTTATTAAGATTTCGTGAGAGACTTTGTCAAAGGCTTTTGAATAGTCAAGGAAAACAACATCAACTGGAACATTTTTATCTAAAGCTGCGCTAACTGGTTTAAAGAAACTAATTAAGTTTGATAAACATGATCTTCCAGGTGTGAAGCCATGTTGAGTTGAATCAACTAACCCATTATCTATTAAGTGAGTTGAGATGTGTTTATATATTAATTTTTCCATGAGCTTTCCATGAGCTTATGGGACAGTAATTTCCCACTTCTGTTCTTCAACCACCCTTGAAAATTGGGATCACCTCTGCCATTTTCCATTCTTAGAGTACCATACCCTCCAAGATGGATCTACTAAATAGGAATGTCAATGGCTCCACCAGTTGGAAGACTAGTTTCTTTAAGAAGCTTGGTATAATGCCATCAGGCCCTGGAGAACCATTAGACTTAAGACCATTAATACCTTCAATTATGTCAGTTATTTGAAATTCTATTTTTTTACTGTTTAATTCAAAATGCCATGGAATATAAGTTGTGGGGTCGTGCACCTCAGAAAATATGAATTGAATATGGTTGCCATATCAATCTCTTCATTTAAAACCTTCTCACCAATTTTTAAAGGGCCTATTGATGGTTGTTTGCCTTTAAGGCTACCTATATAGCTAAAAAAAAATTCTTACTGTTGTCCTTTAACTTGTTCACCAGATTAAGTTCAGTGGCTTTCTTAGCTTTCTTAATTAAATTTGTTATGTTTTTAGCTAATGTTTTAAATTTAAGACACTTGTCTGGTGTCTTATTCTTTTTATAGGCCATGTAGTATCGTTTCTTTCTCCTCATTAGCTTATTTAACTTGTGAGTCCACCAGACAGGGACTCTCCTGTAATTGGTGTATTTGTACCTGGAGGGGACCCAAGTTTTAATACAGAAATTAATATGGTTATATATTATTTTCCATGTTTTGTTGAAGCATTTTGCCCTAAGTTCATTTTTCTAATTTATGTTATTCAGATAATTTTTTATCCTTTGGAAATTTGCTTTATTGTAATCCAATATTATAGTTTTACCATTATTTATATAATATTTAACTTCATATTCCAAAAGGATAGGATTATGATCACTGTCGGCCAGAGGAGTCATAACCTCAACATTTTCTATAGAATCAAGGTTGTTAGAGAACACTAGATCTAAAATATTATTCCCTCTAGTGGGGCAATTAACAATTTGTTCTACATTCTGTAATACTGTAGCATCAATAAATTGATTTTCAATATTGTTGCTACCTGTCAATTTATTCCAATTTATGTGGGGGAAGCTAAATTCTCCCATAAGTATCATATCTTCTTTTATGTTAAGATTAGTTATATCATGTATCAAATTACTGTTCTGTTCCTGGACTGTATTAGGGGCCCGATATATAAAACTAATATTAAGGAAGGACGGGTGTGTCTTAATTTTGGCCTGAATGGACTCATTAATAAGTTCATTGTGATTAAATTCATAGGCCGTAAGGGAATGCTATATATACAGGGCAACACCACCCCCTTTTTTTGTTGTTCTAGTTTTACATAATTTTAAATAACCGGGTATATCAGTATTATAGTCCCCATCCTTGAACCATGTTTCGGTAACCCCACAAATATGTATATCTTTAGAGACTAACAATTTGTGTAATTCATCTTTCTTATTCTTTAAACTTCTAGTGTTAAGTAACAATATTCTTAGGGAGTTTTCAAAGTTATTTTTCTTCCCCTTAGTGTTAGGTTTTACTGTATTTGTTACTTGTTCAGTGCTAAAGTCACTGATCCAGTTTAACCCTTCCCCCTGCAAATTAGTTTACATTAAATGTTTGTTGATAGTCTTAATTAAGTGCTCCCCAAGTAATTTATTTCCTCTGGAATTGAGGTGTGAACCATCCCAGGCATAGAGATCAGGTCTATATATGAAGTCTTCCCAGTGTTTTATGATGTTGATATCTTGCTTTGAACACCAGCCTCTTAACCAGTTATTCACACTTCTTTATTTAAGAATTTGCATATGATTAGCCCTAGGTGTCGGCAAAATTTCAGCTATAATGGGTGTGCAACCTAACTGAATAACTGTGTTAGTAAGAGAAACTTAATGCTCTTTAATGTTTTGTTCTGAGTTACAGAAAATATTATTAGTGCCAACATGTATGATCACCATAGGTTCAGATAAGGTATTGGGTACTATGTTATCCAACATGCACGTTATATCTTGGATATTAGCTCCTCTGAAGCTAGATAAGATTCTGTGTTCTTTATCTGGATTACAAATAATCCTAGCAATATTCTTTACCATCAAGTCCCCAAGTACAAAAATATCAGGCTTTGTCATGTTAGTTGAATCCTGATGTAGCTGGTTACTAATGGGAATATCAATCTGCATTAAAGATATCAAATCATCAGGTACAGTTGACTTTTTTTGTACTGTGATACTGTTAGGTGTACTAAGTTCATTTGATATCACCTCAGTCTCATTCATAGGTTGATCCTGAACACTGTGAATTGGTAGAAGTGGGTCAAATTGGTTAAATAATGGAGTAGGGAATTGATTAGCCCTTCTGCCTCTATTTGGGGCCTTGCCATGTTGAACTATCATCACTATTAAATTCAACTTCCTTGTTTCTTTTACTGCCTTTATTTGGGGTACATGATGTAGGAATGGATAAAGTGCCATGAGTAACATTGATTTCTTTTTCCTTAGGTTTATTTGAAACATAAGCATTTTTGACATGATTTGATAACTTTTTCTTTTTCTGATCTTGTTTAGATACATGCCTTAAAGGTGAAGTGTTTTGTACAACCATGTCCTGGAATTAGTGGATGTACTTTCCAAACCAGCATTAAATCTGGTCAACATTTGCTTCTGACTTTCTTTCAAGGCCCTAAGTCTAACATTAAATGTATTAACTTCATTTATTAGGTCAGTATTTTCAGTGCATTTAGGACATATGAAGTCTGTTTCCACTTGATCTTGATTAATTTTTTAAAAACATGTTACACTGGGTGTACCCAATCAACTTGTGACCATCTATAGTAACAAGCACCTCAATGATTGCTTTATTATGAATCAAGTATCAGTGTACTTACAAGATCTTCTAGGATTTATAGACTTTTTTAATCTATCACCAGTCCAGAAAAATAGCTAACCAGGCTTTATTTAACAGTTTGGATAAGCTTCCATCACCAGTCAGGCTGATCCGCATAGCGTGCTAGACGCGTAATGTCTTAACGCGGCGTCTTCCGCAGCGTGGAGAATCACTTTTCGCCCTGCTCACAGTAGAACCTGGTTAAAATGACTGGGAATCACCTGGAAGTGAAGACAGGGGTCAGCCCCTAAAACGTAAAATAAACTAATAAAAAAACTTAAAATAGTTGCAGGTACTTCAAGGCAGGACAAAGTCCTTTCATGCAAGGACCTGGCAAGCCGAGTTCCTAGACAATGTATGTCACAAATTTCTGCCCTCAACCCCCTGAACTGAGTCTGATTACACAGCAAGTTTACTTGTGTGTAAAATTCCTGATATTAATGTATGCGACTATTTTATTATGTTTTCCAATTTGTTATTTTATTATTATTTATAAAGTGCCTTGGTTTTAGAAAAGCATTTCTTAAATAAAGTGTCTGTCTGTGTCAGTCTATTTATCTGTCTGCCTATCTATCTATCTATCTATCTATCTATCTATCTATCTATCTGTCTGTCTGTCTGTCTATCTATCTATCTATCTATCATCTATCTATCTATCTATCTATCTATCTATCTATCTATCTATCTATCTACAGACTAAAGCTTTGAATTTCCTCTGTTAGGGAAACTCACTTTTTGGTGACAAAATATAGGCATATATGAAGAAAGTGGATGAATTTAGAACCACTGCAAGAATTATTCAGAAAAAGAAAATACCTTCACTTCCTACAGGCCTTATGAAAGTGGAGGCACTGGTAGAGGTTACTACTCAAGGTCCTATGCTCCTTATGGACACCAACCCCAAAAAGGTTACTAAAGGGGCAGGAGGGGCACTATATGAGTAGCTGGAACTCCAGCCACAAAGCCACAAACAAAACAAAATGTCTGACAAATCTGCTTATGTCACCCAACCATTGTCAGTGTCGGAAAGGCTTGCAAACTACTTTCAGGAATGGCAAAACATTACCACAGACAATTTGGTTCTGGAGGTAATGTGCCAGGGACTGTCCCTGCAATTCAAAACAAATTCCAAACTACAGAAACACACACATTTTCTAGCACACCCTCCAATAGAGAGAGACTCCTGCTGGAACTGGAATTAAAAAAGCTACTGCAAGCAAAAGCAGCAGTCCATGCCTCTCTTTCTGAGGCAAGGGCCTATTCTCAAGGTGCTTCCTAACCCACAAGAAAAATGGAGACTGCTGACTCATTTTAGATCTTCAATATCTGAAGAAAAATATAAAAAGACAGATTCAAGATGCTCACACTGAGAACAGTGATAACATATTTGCAGTCAGTGCACTGGATGGAATCACTGGATCTGAAAGATGGCTGCTTTTACATTCCACTCCAATCTTCTAACAAGAATACCTCAGGTTTAGGCTTGAAAACTGCTAATATCAGTTAATAGCACTTCCCTTTTCCTCCCCTCAGCATCAAGAGTATTCACAAAGTGCTTCCTTGTTGTAGCAGCACATCTGAGAAGGCTCTGTGTGGCAGTTTTCCCCCACCTGGATGACTGACTGATCTCAGGAAGAACACGACCAGAAAATGTTCTCATTTCAGAGCGTAAAAAGCACCTTGGAGAATCTGGGGTTCTGGATAAATCTGCAGAAGTCCAAACAGAAACTGTTCAGGTGTTGTACTTCATAATAAAAACACTGGATATCCTGCAGGGGAAAGCATCTCACCCACAGAGCAGAGTGACAACCCTGATGACTAAATCAGAATCCTTCATAGTAGACCATCAGAGATCTGTAAGGGTTTTCTTGAAACTGCTGGGACACCTGGCATCCTCCACAGCTGTGGTTCTATGGGACAAATTTCAAATGAGATATATCCAGTTCAATTTAAGTGACTACTGGCCTCAAAGATGGGACCCACTCTCAAAACTAATGCCAGTTACAAAACCTTTGGGAAGATCAAATCATATTTCATGACCTGTAGTTTGCCAGACAATGTGATAAAGCAATTGGGAGAGCCAGTGGGATGCTGGGGAGTATAGTTAGGGTATTACCAGCAGGAAGAGTGATGTGGTATTGCCACTGTATGGTCTTTGGTAAGACCTCACTTGGAGTACTGTGTCCAGTTTTGGAGATCACTTCTTGGGAAAGACATAGACAGGGTGGATGCCATACAAAGGAGGGCTACCAAGATGGTGTGAGGTCTACATCAAAAGCCCTATGTGGAGAGACTTAAGGACTAAACATGTACACCCTGTAGGGGAGGAGAGAAGGGAGGGGTTATGATTAAGACCTTTAAATACCTCACCGGGGTGAATAAGCTGCAAGTGGGAAGTATTTTTTGAATGAAAGGGTTCTTCAGAACATGATGCCACGATATGAAGCTGTATAGGGATAGGTTCAGGAGAGATGTGAGGAAATATTTCTTCACAGAAAGAGTGCTTGATGTCTGGAACAGTCTTCCAGTAGAGGTTGTAGGGAGTGAAAGCAGTTGTGGGATTCAAAAAAGACTTGGATAAGCACAATGGAATCATAAGGACTAGGCAGAGGGTGAAAAAGAAAGTTTTTTAGACCTAGAAGGGTCTACAGCATGAGCAATGCAACAAAAAAGGGCAAACTGGATGGACCATGCAACCCTTATCTGCTTCCAGTTTGTATGTTTCTGTATTTTCTTGTCACTAGAGTGATGGAAGGAAGAAGGCAACCTCAGAGAGGGTATTCTTTTCCTTCAGCAATCACCAACAAGTATGTAGTAGTAAACTGCATTTATACAGGTGTAGGGAGAAAAGAGTACACCATTAGGGTTATAAATATCCTATTTATAAGCTATTCCTGTAGGATGCTACATTTGTTACAAGTTACACATGAAAACAAAACAAATACAGACAATATTAAAGCAAAAATATGTAAAATAGGATAATCCAACATTTGCAAGTATTGAAATGCACTAAACAATGGGGATCATGAGTTTCCTTTGTGTAAGACACCTAATGCATTCACATCTGAAGCTCAGTTATTGTTTCTTTGCAGATTTAAAAGCAGCAGGAGATATTGCCATCTTATGCAGATCTGGGGGAATTTCATTCCAGGTTTAGGCAGCTTTATATTGAGAAGACATGTTGCCGAAGTTATTCTTTATCTTAGGAACAAGCAGGTCTCTAGAGCCCTTTTTTCTTAATTAGAAATTGTGATTAGGCTTTACTAATTTATACGACAAAGAAGGTTGTTTGTTATTTTTGAGAACTCATATTGCAAGAGAAGTTGAAATGGTTCCATTAAGTTGGGGAATGGTTAATATGGACCCACGGGTCTTCTACCATTCTAAGCCCAGTATAAGAACACAGTATAATTCCATGTATTAAAATAGACCAGACTGTATCTTTACAACAGATGCCTCACTCCTGGGGTGGGGCACTCACATACAGGATCTTAGAGTAAGTGGCATCTGAAGCCCACGGGAGACTATGCAGCACATCATTCTCCAGTAGCTCGGGGCCGTATTACTAGCAATGCAAGCATTTTCCTTCCAGCTGCAAGGTCAGTCTGTTCAGATCAGAGTAGGCAACACCTCTACAATATACTACATAAACAATCAGGGAGGAACAAGACGTTCAAAGCACTGCACAGAAGCAGTGGGACTTGGCATATACCTTCCCCACACTGGCAATGGTTGGGCATACACCTTAGAAGCTCAGGTTTCTATGGTGCATTTTCCAGGCAAGGGCAAGGGCAATGTACTGGCAGAATCCCTAAGCAGAATCAGCCAGGGAAACCACAAAAAGGCCCTAAACTGATCGGTTCTGGATGAAGTGTTCAGGAAGTGGAGCACTCTAAAATAGATCTGTTTGCCTCCCAGGAGAACAATCAGCTCCCACAGTTTTGTTGCAGACCACCAGCAATGGGAACAGTCCCAGAGGATGCTTTGGCTCTGGATTGGACAAGAAGGTTCCTGTGTGCCTTCCCACCATTCCCAATCATATAGAAAGTATTTCTAAATCTCAGGAGTGAGTCTGTAAAAATTATCCTAATAGCATCCAAGTAGCCCAGACAGGCCTGGTACTCAATGCTTTTGGCTTTGTACAGCAAGAATCCAATCAGTCTGCCACTGAGTCACAACTTGCTGACTCTGTCCCAGGGCAGAATAGAATTCCCAGACTCCAGCACACTGAGCCTACGGCATGGTTCCTGAACAGCTAGAACACATTAAATCTTTCAGAGGATGTCCTGAAGGTCCTTGAGTTTTCTAGGAAACCAGCAACCAGGTAAGCATTATTTTCTAAATTGAAGAGATTTTTATTCTGGTGTGCCCTCACAAAGATAGTCCCAATACAGGCAGGGCTGTGTTTAGTTTTAGATTACCTAGTGCACTTGCAGTATCTAAGCTAGAGATGCAGCGAAGTAAAATTATGCCCGCAAAGTGGACGCAAAGTGGTCACTTCACCTTTGTATTCCACTATGCAAAGTGCCCATTTTAAGCCCTCACTTTGCCGCTTCATGTTATAATTATGAATTCATGTTGTGCACTCTGCCTTATTCCACTTTAAGTCAGAGTGAGAATTCACAGGCAGTTCACAACATCACATGGCTTACACAGTGTAGGCCACATGCTTCTCAGGCAGGCAGGAGGTTACAGGCAAAAACACTCTCCAACATGGGCTGACACATGTTTTGCATGGGGTGTGACAAATGGCTCTGTTCTGTGAATGGTCGGAGGTGGGGGGGGCGAGTGATGTAGAGGGTTCACAGGTGACAAGTCCACAAATGAAGTTATTTTCCCCATTTTATGTACAGGGGTTGATGTACCACTTGCACTAGACATACTGCATTGACCACCACCACCAACATTGCTATTCTGACCATTACTTGACAAGATTTCTAAATCATAATCCTCCCCCTTATCATGCTCCTAGTAATCCTTTGGTGTTATTTCATCACTACTGCAAACATTCCTACTTGGTCTTACACTCATAGAAGGGAATAACATGGTCAGTAAGGTTGATTATGAGGGTGAACGACCCACTATGGCATTAGCTGCCATATGGTGCCTGGTCCACAGTACCATGTGCCTGTTTTTAAGATGTGTATGCAGGCCCTCCATGTCCAGATGACTCCCCTGTTTATCTCGACTTACACGTGCATGGCAAAGCTGGCAGATTGCAACTGACTCATCTTGCATCTTTGCATCTTGCACAAAAAAATTCCAAACAAGGGATTGTGATCCCCTACTTTTAACATGTCCCTGATGCTGCTTATTGGACTGTTTTTTTTAACACCTGAAATGGGGGGTGTGCTACTTGATTTTTCAGGCTGGATACACTTGGACTTCAACTGACCACCACGACTACTTATGAATAATCCTGGGTCATCATCATTTTCATCAACAGGAACTGCTAAATCACAACTTTTTTGAGAAGGGCGAAATTATCACCAACAGACCCAGACACAGCCACCCTGACTTTCTTTTTTTCTGGTTCCCAACAGGGGTCACTGACATCATCATCATATTCATCAACATCTTCCGCATCCACATTTTCAGCTTGGATGCTGTCATGTGGAGAACATGTTCCAACCACACTCAACAGCGCTGGAAGAAATACGACATTGTAAGTTATCATTGCCAGAATCAGAATCATGTTCAGTTAACATGGGGATGTTAATGGGGAGTATGACATCATCTACAGTGTCAGTCACAGCTTTAGACTAAACAATACTTTTTAAATGGTTAACTAGTCAGAAGTGGAACTTGAGGCAGCAATACTCATGCCAGCAGAAACTGTACTAACACCACCAGCTGGGACAACATCAGCTCCTCCAACTATGAGTGAAGCTACAGATTGCACTGTAAAAAACATTGATGGAGAAATCCCTTTACTGACATAAGCTATGCACTTTTGCATACTACCATGCCCATGGACAATCCTGCCACTGGCAGCAGTGCCATGGCCAGAAACAGCTTTGTTTTCACTTTTCTTTGCAAGCATTTTGGGGGATCACCAAGAAAATTCTAAACAAATTTAGATTTTTGAACTTTCAGTGTGGGCTGATGGATGTGAAGCTAAAAAAAACCAACAACTGTGGCTTGCAGATAGAGATTGGGCACTAAATAGATGCAAAAGCACAGACAGATTAAGTTTGCACTGCAAAATCAAGAAAAGATGCAGATGCAAAGTCACAACAACACCTTAACCAATGTTGACAAGTCACAATCCAGTCTGGAAAAGAATACCATTTGCCGGTTGGGGGGGGGGTGCAGTGCACTGCAGTAACAGTCCAAAACCAAGATATGACAAAGCAGTACAAAATCACGTAGGAGTGGTGGATAGCAGGTTCACACTTCTGCAAGTACTCTGTGGCACAATAAAATGTGTCTGATTTGATGGCACGCATCACACACACACTCACACTACAAGTAATGTGTGGAAAATTGAAAACTTCAGTAACATAACCAAGTCTTTTAAACAAACTGAAATTATGCACTGCAGCACCACAATAATCAGCAAAAAAAGTCAAGAATTGCTGAAAATATTACTGTATATACATTAACACAGTTATACAAGAAAAATATAACCAAAACAGAAAGACTGCCTTTTTCTCCCAGTTAATCTACCTCCACCACAGATATACCCCTCCCCAAAGCACATTTCAAGTGTCTGTCAGTACACAGACTGAATGTTCTAAATTAACATTCAAAATATACACACAAACAATAAACACTTGATGATATGAGCACAGGAGGGTTTCCTACAATCAATGTATTATATTTTGAGCAAAATAATGGCTCTAAAAGCCTTTTTTAATAGTTTTTAGAGGGTTTGAATGGCAGAGCTCTGAGAGCAAACTGTCTCCAGCTACCACTACACACACACACTACACAGAACTGAGGCTGTGCAGAACAATCTAGAGACCATGTAACCTGCAATCCCATGAATCACTGCAGAATTTGCCTTGGAGCTCAATAACAAAGGGAAGTGATGCGAAGTACATTGATTTCTATGTAATTCGTATTAAAATTAGTGCAGAAGTGGTTGGGGGTGGGCTAAGTAATGCAAAGTCATTGTTGTCAATGGACTTCGCTTTCCTCATTATGATGCGAAGTACTCCACTTCTCGTAGCAGATTACTTCACCAATTCCACATTACTCCACAAATTGGTTCACAGAGTGAATTTTGGATGCTTTGCCCACCTCTAATCTAGGCCTAAGGCCATCCACACTCATGATGCACCTAGCATCACTCTCAGCTTACACATCAGCTGGCAAGGGAAAGTAGCTGGCCTCACAACCTATCTTTAAAAAGTCACTAGTACTCAATGATAAGGAACCCAGTCCCACCATGGGTTCTCAAAGTATACTTTGCTGAGTTCATGAAGGCTCCTTTTGAGCCTATGGACACTGCTGATCTAAAGTTTGTCACATTGAAAATCATATTCTTGATTGTCACGACTTCAGCCAGGAGGGAAAATGGGCTACAAGGCCTCTGAACTGAGCCAAACTATATAATCTTCCAACAAGTAAGGGTAATATTTAAAACCAATATGAAATTCTTACCTAAGGTGGTGTCTGAATTTCACTTGAACCAGTCAATAGACCTTCCTGTGCCTTATCTTGAATACTCCAGTCAAGGTGAACAAAAATTGCACAGCTCTGACTTAAAGTAAGCTCTGGGTATCTATGTTGACTGGACAAAGAATATCAGGTCCAAGAACACTCAGCTTTTTGTTATCTATGGTGAGCTTGACAAACTTAAAACAGCAGCCAAGAGGTCTGTCTCTCATTGGGTGGTCTCTTGCATTCAATTATGTTTTGAAAAAGCTGGGAGAATGCCAAACAGAAACATTGGGGCAAATCCAGAGGCTCAATTACGCACTCCACAAGGGATACCTCTGTGGTACTAACAAGGAGCACGTCATTGTCAGACATTTGCAAAGCAGTTACCTGGAAAACTGTACACACCTTCACATAGCATTATTGTCTAGACATAGTCCAGGAGGGATGCCCCACTTTGGAACTGCTGTCTTGCAGAGTTTTTCCTAAATAGGTTCTGGACCTAGCTTCCCAAGATCCTGCTACACAGTCTGCATACAGTGTTTATAAAAAGTAAGAGATTTTGGATGTTAGAAGAAAAACATTATTCACTGTAGCAATGTTGTTTCTTCTCAGGGATCCACTATTATTACACTAACCCTTCCTTCCCTTCCACAACCTGAAAATAGGTTCAAACAAGAATCAGTTCTTTTAATAAGGTGCTTGAGCTACACTATAGCAGTCACTCTACAACTGTAAAGTTGGTTTTACTAAAATATTTCAGTGTCTGTTAACATTTACATGTCTGCTTCAATTTGATTGATGTTTTTCAAAAACTTCTATTTAAAATTTTATATACATTTTTGATAGCCATTTAGTTAATTTAGTAGCCTAACATCCACTCTTTTTATAGAAAGAAATCTGAGGCAACTATCAGAGTGGACTGAGGATGCAGAGTTTGAACCAAATTCTAAATTCCACCATTTGAATAAAGTTCCATCTCTGGAGCATCTGTTTCAATGGAACTAGATGCATAAACTATAATCATAGAGCGGGATCCCCAAGAAGAAACATTACTATGGAGAACAATATTTATTTCCTTTCTTTCCATCGCATTTTCCCAGCCCAGCATACCCCAAAACCTAAATCACATACTACCCCACACTATCCCTTTTCCAATACATCCACCATCACCCAAATCAAAGGGCACGCACTGCCCAGTTAATCATTTATCATGTCATGGTCATGTTCCTTTACATCTCAGTTTATTTTTGAACATGCTTAGTATGGACCACTGAACCATAACTGCACCAACACTGCAACTGCAAAGTAGCAGCAGATGTAAGTTTTTTGCCAGCAACTGCAACCTTGGGGCAGCACTCCCTTGGGGCAGCAACTTTCCTGTGGGCAGCATGTGGGGCTCTCTGGGGGCAGCGCTGACTTCTGGGCAGCAAGCTTCCCTGGTGGTTCTTCCTCGGGGGTGGCACATGCAGATCTGAAGCTTCTACAGCAAAAACAGCTCAGCTTCCCTGCTGTCTTGGCTTCATCATGTAGTGGCCGGGTCTACTGCCTCATAAACCACAGGTTCATAGTTTGAACCCAGTCAACGTCTCCTCATTTCTACTTTGAAGTCACTGAGCCATACTAAGGGGAACAGGGGTGCTCAGTGACACAGTGATTCAAATAAAGCAAGAACTAGTCATGGTACTCACCTTGAGTTCTTTTACAATTTTAATAAATGGTAGAAGAAGGGAGTGACAGAAAGGCATTCTCCATGTTCTTGTTTCGAGTTTTATAAGCTTAAGTCTGCATAGAAAGCCCTATACTTCATAAATCAAGGAACAGAAAATGGTTTTCCAGTTTAAGGACATCAACTGTGGACACCAACCAGAATATCCTCTCCCTACTTATGTTTATCTATCTTTAGTCTCCCCTTCCAGGCATTCTATCACTCCCTTCTTCTGCCCTTTGTGTATTCAATTTAAATAGAATGTAAAGAACTTTGGTTCTAGAGATTTTTCTGGAAAAGTGTTTTCGACACATTGGGTAATCAGAGAGAGGAGCTTTTAAATATGTCCTCTGGTCAATTATATGTAAACACTAAGTTACAATGCATTTTTTTGTACACATTTTAAGTCACATATTAGATAAACATATTATTCAAGATGTGAATATAACACAATTTTAAAAGGTAATATAAAGTTGTTATATTAAGCACCAGCACTTAAAGTTGGAAACATGTGGCACTTGGGGGTGCTATAAAAGGACTATGCCACATGAGGCAGCATCTTTGATAAATCCTTTGCCAAGGAGAAACATCAGAGCTTGCTTTGTCTTTCTCTCTGACCTAGGCGAGCTATCTGTAGTCGTTTGGCAAGTTTCAAATAAACAGAGATTTAAAGTCGAATATCGGTGTGGACTCTCCATTTGTAAAAGTACTCAGGGTGAGTGTTGTGACTAGTTATTGCTTTATTTGTCTCCTCATTTCTCTTTTGCTCAGAATTTCACTTGATTTATGATTCATTGTTGCGTGTAGTTAGTTATAGTAAATCTGATATAGGATAGGGAAGCACATTGAGGAGCATTTAAACTAGGAGGGGGTAGCAGGATGGATAGAGCAGTTCAGAGGCCTAGTGATGTGAAACCAAATGTGCTTACCCCCTGTGATAGCAAAGTAGAGAGGAAGGTAACTACTAAGGGAGCAGACATAAACACAGAGAGGCAAGGGGAAGGGTAGAGACAAGGGCTGGAGGGTGGTAACACTAAATGCTAGAAGTCTGGGGAATAAGGGGGCAGAACTACAGTCTCTCCTGGAGGAGGGGGGAGTGGACTCAGCAGCTATAACCGAGACATGGGCCACACAAATCCACGACTGGAACATGATGGTTCCGGGATGCAGGTTACACTAGAAGGATAGGGAAAAGGGGAAGGGGGAGGCTGGATGGCACTGTATGTAAAAGAGGGATTAAAATGTGTAAGGGAGGAGGGAGATGAGGGCGATAAAGAAGCACTGTGGGTGCAACTACAGGATCCCAAAAATAGATCACTAAGACTGGGTGTGGTGTACAGGCCACCCTCCAATCTGAAGGGATGGACAAAGTACTGGCAGAACAGATCAAAAGGACCTGTGGAAAGGGGGGATTGTGATAGTAGGGAACTTCAACCTGCTTGGGGTGGAGTAGGATACACCTACCACAAAGAACAAAAGGAAGTAAGCAATGCTGGACATCTTCCAGGAAAGCTTTCTAGTACAGTTGGTCAAGGAACCAGCATGGGAAAGGGACATCCTTGACCTCGTACTTATGAACAGGGAGTGGTGAGGGATGTTAGGGTGGAGGAACCACTGGGAGGGAGTGACCACCGGACAGTATGGTTCCAGTTAAGGAGTGCTAAAGAGAGGGGGGGCACCTGGCACAAGGGTGCTGGATTTCGGGAACGCCAACTTTAAGATGATGAGGGAAGTGGTACAGGGGTTCCTGTGCAAAATTCAACTGGGTATGGACACACAACAAAGGTGGGAACTGATAAGACAAGGGATAGTGAAGGCAACAGAAACTTGCTGTAGAGCCCAGACTAAGAAGGCTAGGGGAAAGAAATCCAGCTGGATAAGCAAAGGGGTGTTAGACAGGGTGAGGAAAAAAAGGGCAGCTTACAGGAAATACAGAAAGGGAGGAGGATGGCGAGGAATATCTGCCAGAAGCAAAGGAAGTGACTGGGGGGGTAATGGCAGCCAAGGCGGCAATAGAACTCAGGCTGGCGCAGGGCATACAAAAGGTTAAAAATACTTCTTTAGGTACATCAGAGAGAAAAGAAGCTATAAGGACAAAATTGTAAGAATTAAGAAGGAGGGGGATGGGTGGAAGTTGAGGTGAAAAGGCAGAAGTGCTCAATGATTACTTCTGTTCAGTCTTTATGAAAGAAAGGGAGGGGGCACTACCCATAATAGGAGGAAGGATAGAAACAGATGGTGGGAGGGGTGATGGACAGTGAAATCACAGTGGGGAGTGTGTTGGAGGGGTTAAAGGCATTGAGGGTGGAAAAGGCACCAGGACCAAATGGAGTACATCCAATAGTGCTGCAGGACCTGGCAGACGTCCTGCAGGACCATTGTCAGAATTATTTAATTCATGTCTAGACACAGGATGGATACCCCATGACTGGAGACTACCTCACATGGTTCCCCTCCACAAGAGTGGACCCAAGAACGAACCAGGGAACTATAGGCCAGTAAGTCTAACATCCACAGTGGGGAAGCTAATGGAGACCATCCTAATGGAGAGGCTAGTGGCACTACTGGAGCTGAATGGGGGTGCAGGGTGGGAGGCAGCATGGTTTCGTCAAGGGAAGAACATGCCATATCAACCTGCTGGAATATTATGACTGGGTGGCTAGGAAAATTGACGGGGGCCATGCAGTGGATATCCTGTACCTAGACTTCAGTAAAGCCTTCAATTCAGTACTGCATGGGAGACTACAGAGCTACGGGGCACATAGGCAGGAGCAAAACTGGTGGGGTGGGTGGAGAACTGACTAAAAGATAGGCACAGAGGGTGGTGGTAGGTGGGGAATACTCATCCCCTAAGCCTGTAACAACTGGTGTTCCACAGGGGTCGGTGTTGGGCCCTGTGCTGTTTGGCATATTTATTGCAGACATCTCAGAGGGCATCAGCAGAAAAATCAGCCTATTGGTGGATTATACCAAGATGGGAGCAGTGGTGGACAACCAGGTTGGGTGGTGGGGGCTACAGGAGGATCTGGCAAAGGCTAGAGGCATGATCTGACAGATGGCAGCTGGGGTTCAATGCAAAAAAATTCAAGGTATTGACTTTGGAACAAAAAATACGAGGAAAAGCTACCATCTGGTGGGGGGTACAGCCGGAGGTAACAGCAGAGGAGAAGGATCTGGGGTCGCTCATGATGGGAGCAATGAACAATTACACGCAATGCAGAAAGGCAGCAGCAATGGCCAACAAAATGCTGGGGTGCATTGCAAGTGGCATTAACACGAGAAGAAGGGAGGTTATTCTACCATTATACAGATTGTTGGTTAGGCCTCACCTGGAATACTGTGTGCAGTGCTGGCACCTGTTCCTACAAAAGGACATTAGGTTGCTGGAGGGGGTGCAGCTTAGGTCAAGGAAGATGATTCAGGGCCTGGGCGAATTGCCATTTGAGGTCAGACTAAGAGAGTTAAACATTTACACACTGGGGGGGGGACATGATTGAGACATTCAAATACATGAAGGAGATAATCAAAACAGACACAGAGGGTCTATTCAGGAGGAGGGTGGGGAGAGCCACTAGGGGCCATGACATGAGATTGGAGGGGAGTAGATTTAGGAGGGAGGTGAGGAGGAATTTCTTTATGGAGAGGGTGGTGGCAAAGTGGAAAGCACTATCGACTGCGGTCATGGCATGTGACACAGAGGAATGCTTCAAGAATGGGTGGGACTGGGCAAAGGGAAGGATAGAGGGAAGGAAGGAGGAGGGATGGGGAGGGAGGGGTGGGGCAGCTGCTGAATAGGAGCTAGCTGCAGTCTCAAGCAGCCTAGATAGACCAGCTTGGCCTTTTGCTAGCAAGATTAGTATGTCCATATGCAGGAGAACCAACTTGATTCTCAAAGAAGAATATATATGAAAGAGTTACAGGTACCGCTGGGTGCAGCTGAGGGCAACAAACATACATGAGTGAAGTAGCATTACTATTTACACACTACTACATACGATTAATGATTGTTGACTACCATAATTCATGTGTACATGATTTTGAACTTAATTGTCATCATCTTGCCTCACCTACACTGCCAATATTCACATTTATGACACAAGGATATTCAGGGTTAGAGGTCTACATCCCACTGAGTCATGCTAAGAAGACTGTCATAAAAATACTGGTCTGTCAAAAAGATCTGCTTTTTCTTATACACAAGAATGGTAACAGATAACAACACTGACGTCTTTTGAAATAAACAAATATATCTGTGGCATCCACTCAGTAAACAGCCTACTGATTTCTATAATACCCTTAAACATCTCCATGTAGAACATATTGTAATAAAACAAGTAGGCACTTGATTGGTTAAGTGGTTAGCTGTAGGTGGATAGGAGGTACCTTTTACACAGTGGGTCCAATTCACAAAGTTGCCATTAAAGCAATGCAAGCTGTGTCAAACAGCAGTTTGCATCAATTGCCAGTGCACCAGGGACCCTCCACCCAATTCATGAATGGGAGGGGTCCATGTGCTAAAGTCCCTCAGTTTGCAACACCCACTCTTATGCACCAAACACATACCACATGGGTGGGGTTTGCCACAAGCTAGGGGAATGGTCAAGTGGCATTGGTGGCCATTGATGAAACCTGCTGGCTGGTCACCCTATAGGCTGTCAGGGTCATGGGGCCAGAAAAGAGGTCAAGGAGGACAGATTGGGTTGGAATGGGAGGAGGGGTGTCAGCGGATCCCTGACAGGGACGGTGCACAGCTGTCACAATGACATTGCGGTCTGTGTGATAGGCAACCAGATGCCTGGCACCATAAGGGGGGAAACTGATGGCACCGATCCACTGATGTCTCCCAGTACTATGGGGGACCAGGGTAGTGCAGATCGGGGGAGGCTACAAGGGACACAGTTTCCCTTCTAGCTAGTGATGGCTCCAGGGATGGTGCACAGGCTGTTAGATCAGCCACAGTCTGGTTAATTTTCACAGACCATGCACCCTGTGGGGAGGAATTACTTAGTTCCATAGTAGGGGATACTGTAGCTTGCATCTGCCACAAGCCCCATACCGTTGTGGTGCAGGTGGAGGGCTGGTGCATTCCTGGCACAGTTGACTCTGGCATAGGTTGTCCCTCTCCTTGCACAAGCGGTGTTGTTGAAACAGGAAAGACACAAGGTGTGGGGCAGATTGCTTCTTGCATCATTTTTCTTGACCCAAGCACCTTGCATCATTCCTGAGGCTTTGTGAATTGGGTCCAGTGTGTGTAACTGCTTTTTTTACCTTCATCATTTTTCTAGTTCTGTTGCACATAGGGTAACTGGCTTAAATTTTATGATTTCCTCTTGCTCTGTGGCACTGCTGGTTAGTAGGTAGGAGAACCATAAAATGTGAATACATGTGCCCAAACAGAGGGATTGTTCACAGCACAAGTGGCACAGTTTGGGGTATGCTAAAACTGCAGACATAATGGACACGGTAGGTAGTGTATAACCTCACATCCTGTGAATGGCACAAAATAATGTGATTTATAAATGGATAATGGGGCTTACAAGATGTCTCTTTGCATGTCAAGAGTATCATCTCATTCTTCCTTAGGGTTCCAGAACCACTCAACTTTGCTTCATAGTTCTCGAACCCTAAGGAGGCATGAGATGACACTCTTGATAAGCCAAGAGACATCTCATAAGCCCCAGTTTCTTATAATATACCTCTAGTACATGTTTATTAGTTATTTTTATAGCCATGTGTGGCTGAAAAGGAATCAATAACTCAGATCACTTCCTGATTAAATAAATAAATAAATAAATATTGTCAAATAATATACAACTTACAATTATCTATTTTTTCTAGGATGCTTTGTTTTGCTTTACTTTCAAATAGGCCTTTTTAAAACTACCTTGTCATTGTTTTCACTCACACAATCATGATGTTTTATAATCACACAGTGTCCTTGGTAGTTACAAACCAGAATTTTCCAGCATAGTACATGCCATCCTCTTATTGTTATCTACGCTTTTTCACTTCCCTTAAACTAATCATATGTTACTGGGAAATATGCAAATCACAGTACAATACACTGATAGGTACACAATAAGTCATATTATTCCTGTATTCACTCACATGACGCAAGTGTAATTTACAATGTCCCTGTTTTTCAAATCTCAGTCTAGCTCTACATTGAATGCAGTGATACTATCCCCCTTGACAAGGTCTTATAAAAATCTATTTCTGCAAGTACAGTGCAGTCCTAGCATGAATACAAACAAGTATGTCTACAGTTATAAGCTATAAATACATCATGATCCTGTTCCAAAAGCAATTACGGTCTTATGCACAGTTAAAGAAGTACAATTACAGATATGTCAATAAACCTTGAGACAATGTTCTAATAAATATGACCACACATGGACACTGGTGGAACTGAACATACACATTATTTAAAAAATGTATATTTTGACTTGAAAGCATGATCTACTGATCCAGATAGACTCAAGTTTTCAAATCTTAACCATTTTGTTCTTTTTTCTTTCCTAGAAATGCATTTATATTTTGAATTTTTTTTTTTTTTTGCATTTTATCACCGTGTAACATACAGTAATCAAAGTACCAATGGCACTAATGGTATCAAAGAAGGTTCATGGGAAATAATTATGGTGCCAGAAAGAAGACTGACAGCTTTCCCTAGATAGTGAAAAGGAAAGTGGCTCAGGGATTGTGGACCGAGACATAGCATCTTTGAACTATACTGGGAAAGGGAAAAAAATCTGCTACGGGGATTAAACCCAAGCCCCTTACTCTCTACTGCTCCATAGCCTATAACTCTAATGCTGTGCTAAACTCCCTGTGCAGGAGTTGCATGCTATGCCAAAGGACATCCATCACTGACTGCAGTCCCCTTTCCCACAGTTGCAATGGATTTTCATAATGAACAGTATGACTGAAATTTCCCTAGCTGCATTTAAAACTCCAAGTCTATGCTTGAACCTTTTATCAAAAATGTACAATGTCAAACCTAGCTGAATGTCTATCACTAACATCAGCAATGATATCCAACAATATATGTCATATTATATAAATTATAGTAAGAAGAAAAAAAAATTCAACTTTGGAGATCAAACCCAAACCTCCTGCTCTCTACTGCTTGGTAGCCTGTAGCTCTGCTGTTGTACTAAGCATCCTATACATGAGATGAATGTTGTGCCAAAGGACATGCAGCAGTGAGGGAAGACACCCCCTCCACAGCTGTAGTGGATTTTCATAATTAAGTCTGTATATTTGATGCAATTTCAAATTCTGAGCTGCAACTTTTCAAGTTATCAAACTATTTAAAACTTCAGATCTTGCAGAAAGTATATCACTATCATCATCAATGACATCTAAAAAATTCTCCCAAAAAACATAAATTGTAATGAGAAAGATAACATATTTTTGCACTGGAGATAAACCCCTGACTTCTGTAAGTCTGAAACTCTATGGCAAGGCCTAAAGGCCCTATCACTCATGTGTCAATGACACTATGCAGCCAAATCACTCACACTGAATGTACTTGTGAACTTGACTAAATGCAAAAAAGAGTAAGCATGACCACAGTTAAGTTCCTACAGCCATGTTGTTGGAACCTAAATAGGAGCATCTCCAAACTGCAAGTTCACATGCAACCTGAAGCATTCTCCTTGCCTGTCTAAAAAGAAGATCAGTAGGAGTCCCAGAGTTTCAATAAACATTGCATTTTTTAGGCAAATTCTGAAATTAGACAACGTTGTAGAATTTCTGAAAATTCCACAGTTTCTTGATGTTCAGTGATATACAGTTACATTACTTTGTCTAGATACTGTCACACTGAACAGCACAACTTCTCTCTAGCTCAGATGTAAGACCTTGAGCTTTGACTTTCCTCACAATCACTTCTTCAGCCAACGGATGCTCCCAGTGTTCCACACACTGGTCATATGCAGAATTCTCCAGATGACCATCAAGGCCTGTGGACCTGCAACTAAGATGAAACAGGGATAGGAGCCACTGAGATGAAACAGGACAAGGAGCCACAGTAGTGAGCCAGGTGACCACAGGCAATAAAAGCAGATCAAATCAAAATAGTGGCCAACATGAACAATTCAGTGTGTTGATCTTGACTTCTAATAGCTGTGAGAAGTTGAGAAGGGGGAGCCCAAACTGTCCTTCGGCTCACCAGGATTTCTTTTTTTTTTTTAATTTGCACTTTTTTCTGCCTATGGCCACCAGTGCATCTACCTGGTAATGGACCCTTGCCCTCCCACATCCATATTGGCCTCCACTCCCCCGACACCCCTGGCTTGGCTCCCAGGGTGGAGTTGCAGCATAGGGGCATCAGGACAAGTGCTGTAAGCCTTTGACTGGATCAAGGAGCCAGCCTGTAAGCTAACTGAAGCCAAGGGCATGCTTTATTTGTGGAGGCTGCAAGTGTTATTTTCCAGTTTTTCCCCCGGGCAAGGACATGCAATGATGTCCTACATCTTCCCCGCCCTTTCTAGCTCCAGGTGCCAATCACCAGAGGTTCTCCTGGTCTCCGCCAGGAGTCCCTTGAGCACCGGGCACTCATCTTCTCCTCCCCCTTGGAGAAGGAGGACAGCCCATGGGATGCTCAATGCTTTTCCCTCGGCTGGCCCTCTAGTTCTAAAGTCAATTCTCTGAACCTGGTCGTCAAGTGTCAGCACAGAATCGAACTGCTGTGCCAGCATGCCAGCCCTGGCTCACCAGGACTTTTCATCTCCATGTGAAATGATCCTCTATATCTTCTTCCTGTCTGCCTTGCTGCAACACAGAGAAAAGAAAAAAGGTAGAGGAAAACAACTTTCTCTTTCTCTCTGTCTGTCACACTTGCATTCCAGATGCTTGGAAGAGTCACTTTGAAGGAAATGTGCTTCTAATTTCTTTCCTGATTGGCAAGACTGGTGAGGATAAGTCACCTGTAGCATGTCAACATCAATTAGTTGTAGGGGTGGGTAGCAATCTTGCTTGGAACTGGCATTGAACATTTTCACATAAAAAATGTTATAGCATTTCACTATCCCACATTGTCAGCTGTTTTTAGTTTGCACAACTACAGCTGAGACCGTTATGCCCAGCCACTATATAAAGCACTAACAGGACCCTAACAGGCTTTTAATATGACCTTCACCCCATCACCCTGTTGCTGAGAACCCACCCCTGGTGTGTAATATTTAAATAAAATAGTCATACTACCACCACCCCCAGCTGTTGAATCCTCCCAGTCATGATAGTATGCCCATTGCTTCTGGGATTATCTTAAACATTTCTGCCACTCAGATCACTATGATCCAGTTGCTGAGCAAACCCCTGCTGCCTTCAGTAACTCTCTAAAAGACTCCCATTTATAGAATATGATACTCCAGTCATACAGGACCCTTATCTTATGTTGTACAGCAGCATACAGCACTAGCCAATATGAATCTGATAAGAATACAGGTGGATGGTGGTGATATTGAAGTTCTCTGAGTCCAACTCAGAAAAGATGTCTTGTGGGTAGTGCCACTGTAACCAGCCAGGGGTCAGGTTGATATTATTTATTTATTTATTTGCATGGTACGGTGCCTCCATTTTGTAACCCACTACCTGTCTGCCTGGGTTTGGGGAGAAAACTGTTGCTCAGCATTTTGGCTAGGTTTGAAACTTCTGCACAGGGGCACCCAAGTAATCTGGACACAGAAAGCAATAACTGAAATGTCCAAACCAGGAGTGGGATTCTAGAGTGTGGCTTTTATTCACAAAACACAGAATAATAAAGCATAGATGGACCCCCATGGGGCTACACTCCCTGTTAATGCAGATTAATGGAGGCTAGAACACATTTTCTTTACAACACTGTAACCCTCAGGTTCTGAACACTGGGTTCTCACTCGAACTACTACTCTTCTCTTGGATTCCCTGGCATGGCACCTCAGCCAGAACTGGGATATTTTTCCATATGGTATGGATATTTATCTGGTGGCTCCCTCTACCACCCAGGAGCACTTCCTAGCTCCATCAGGGAAAACATCATCCTCAATCCCACATCTGAGTACTTTCTGCGAACACTGGCCAAGTGCCCGGAAGAACGCTATAGGTTCCCAAAGTGAACCTGTGGAGGTAAATCTGGTTAATTTAGATGGGGGGGGTCTCCCACTTGTCAGGAGGTCTAAACCTCACTCTCATGTTCTTGGCAATATTGGGAATGCAAGTAATCACAGACATGTTGCATTAGAGTAATAAACTTGTTTATTACTACCAAAAGGATAAAATCACAGTTGCCCTAAGCAGTTCTTACCAATACAAACTGGGAGACAGTGCTAAGCATTCCCTATACCTCAAGGTTTCTTTGTGTCTCTTGGGATCTCCGAGTTACAAGACTTAGTGTCTCACATTATATACCTGTGGTAATTACTATGGTTACTGTAAGATAGAAACATTTCTAGTTACAGAGATGAGCCCTATTGGCTAAATTAGAGGAGGCTCCACAGTCCAAGATAGCATTATACAATTTTGTAGTAGTCATCAGTTTGTGAAACAAAAGAGTACTTATACAGAGTCTTACATAACTCAGTGTAGTGGTACAAATCACAGAAAGGTGGCAATGCCAACTTATATGTCATAATTATTACAAGGACACAGGTGTCCTAACATCTCATAAGTAAGAATTACACAGAAAATAATAGAGGAATATATATGTATTAGCAAGCATATTGTATTGCAATAACATTCGTACATATCCTGGCATCTACTCTTATACGGTAGATGCCCTTAGCACTATACGTTAGTACAACATATACCTAAGCACTAGCTGTCTACAGTGTACCTCTGAAGGTGTCAATAAGGGTGCAGGGACCTCATGTAACATTCCCCCCTTTGTTGCCTACAAGGGCAACACAGGCAAATCCAGGAAAAGGTCAGGGAGCAGAGACCATTTACAAACCCGACGCACGAGCTTTGTAAAGGAACTCGAGCTGCTCACGGTGTTGGCACAGTGTGCATCATAGGCAGCATAGCATAATAATCAAGAAAAATATCAAAAATGCTTGTATAATAACAAAACCTTTAAACATTATTTCTAACCAGGTGTTAGTTAATGCATCATTCATATCACCATCATTAATTAATGAAAGGATAGCTTCATTGGCCTTGGTCATATTATTGCTGATGTGGATGAGGTGGGTATCTTTCCTGTCTAAAAGTGATTTTAATGTAAGTGTAAGTGGATCTATGTGTGTACATTAAAATATGGTAAATATTCAGAAAGTGTGAGCAGATAATCGGGGTTACCATCAATGATGTCTACATCGATAAGAGGGACGGGGGTTATAACGGTATGTCCAATAACAGTTTTCTGGCGTGGGACAAAGCAAAAATTGGGGGTATCAATAACACATGGTTCAGATCCATAAGTATAGCTTTTTGAAATTAGTAACCATGCAATACTCTCCATCGGAATTATGTTGAGCTCTAACAGTGGGGAGTCTCCACTTTTGCAACTGTACCGGGCAGGTGTAGGTCGTCTTGGAAATCCGGGTTGACAGGCGATGAACCTCTTCATGATAAGATTGGTAGAGTTTATCTGGAGCCAATTTTGAGTCTGGGAAATCTGTGCCATTTGTGTTGATGTCATCATCCATGGAAAAGGTTCAATCAATACTATCTGGAGAATAACCACATACAGGTTGAATAACATAAAATACATCACATTGACACAAGTAAATATATTGCTTCTTCGCACAGCAGTCTGTGTGCAGAGTGACCCAAGTGTCCAGGAAAGGATGAAAAACCAGTAGAGGAGGTAGATCCACGCGTTCTCTGTAGATGTCTTCATCAAGGTGCCCAATGGAGAGTACCAGTGCCAGCTTGTCGAACAAAGCTGTAGTGGGATCAAAGCATGGTAAAGAGACAGTAAAAGAAACAAACAAAGTATCTTTTATAGAACATTTCTAAGAAGTAAAACAAGGACCAGTATTAGGGTGTCTGGTCACAAAACCCAGGTTTCTAGCTGTAGAGAGAGGAATAGTTAGAGATTGTTGCATACACATAGCATTACAGCCAGGGGTTTTACATTGTGAACAAAACCATTTGGAAATGCGTCTGTCATGTATGATATCAGGGATTCTTCCAGATTCTAGATCACTGAAGAGATTGTTGATGGTAGTGATAATGTATGAGCCATAGGCAGAGCAGAGAATTTCTCTAGCAATGTATTGTTTATCTGCTTCTTTGTTATTCTGTGCAATAAGTGCATTAGTCTTCTCTTTAGAGTCTGTAAATGCCTTAGCAATGTTGTGCATATTGTATACAGTGTGTCTTTCTTCTTGACTAAGGCCATCCACACCATGCAATAATGTGGGTAGCATATTATTCACCAAACCAGTTTGAAAATTGGCATAATGAGATTTGATAGCAGCAATGTCTGCCTTATTCCAAATAGACATAGCTATACCATAGAGACCTGTGACAGTACCTGCTGCACCAGTGACATCAGAACTGTCAACTTCACGTGTATTACGTTTATGACTTTGATCATCAGGATCGGGTTTTCTCCTGAAGTTGCCTCTATGTTCAGTAGTATGGACCCGGCAATAGAGTCTTGAGTACAAATCTGAAATGCAGCTAAACTATCAAGCAATAACGTACTATAAAATGCTGACGTATTAGTATTGTGACACATACCAAATTCTTTCACATTCCAGTAAGTAAGATTAAACAACACAGGCATATGCATAAATTGTAAATTGTTAATCAATGAACCAGGGAAGGCAGTAGCTGTTAGACCACTGCAGGGACCGGGGTATGCTTTGGACATTCCAAAAGCTGTTTATCAGTGGGTGGTAGCACAGATAGGTACATGGCAGCAGAGGTCATGTTGTGTACAGCACAAAATTTGCAAGCAGAATCCTTAGACAAATAATTACAATACAAAGGATCAATTAAGGCAGTAATACTGTACAAACCAGAATGCATAAGAGCAGTTTGCAGCAGGGACAGAGATTCATTTGGGATAATTTACCATTAGGCCAACCCTGGAAAGTTCCTTTGGAGAGTTTGGCCACAGGGAGAATTTGTCCTTGCGATGTGGTTTGCCACTCAATTTGTAGGGTAGATTGATCAGGAGCGACAACCGAGGCAGTGAGGTAAGCATCATAACCTTCTTGGACAGTAATCAGACTATCGGCTATTTTGATGGATACTCCCTCTGATGGAGATGCTGGATGATCAAGGTGTGGTAGGAGGTTTGGTACCATGCCTTGGATGCAGGGAATAACTCCTGAGATAAGGAGATAATGGAACAAGATAGCCATCTTGTCAGTGTATCTGAAAAGCAAAATCAAACATTAGTAAGTCAGTACTATTCTGCCAAATAGGGTGAGAAAAAGTAATTAAGCTCCTTTATATAGTTTCAGTTGGTTTGCATGTAACCATGTGTCAGTCAGTTTATTATTTTGCAGAAGTCTAATTTGATAGACTGCCAGACTGAGCTTGTTGACAATGGGATATGGGCCTTCCCATTTATTGGAGAAGGAATGTGTGAAATGTGCAAATCGGAGGACCATTTCCTGATCTCCAACCTGCCAATCCACTTCTTGTGCATGCTTGTCAAACTGTATTTTGGATTGTTGCTGGGCCTTATCCATGCAGTTTGCAGCATACAAGTGTGTGTGTATAAGGTCTTTTCTGAGTTTTTCCACATGTTGATCTACAGACACATGGTCTGCAGTGGGAGTGTGCAGGTTAAACAACAGGTGTTCAGGTAATCTCATCTGTCTTCAAGTCATCACCTCAAAAGGTGTGAGCTGGGTAGTGGCTGAGGGTGTGCCCCTAATTGTCATAAGGAGTAATGGCAGTTTTGGGATTGTCCTCAATGAATTTGGAAAGCATTTGCTTAATCCATCTGTTGGCTCTCTCTACTTGACCTGAAGATCGGAGGTGGTAGGATATGTGGAATTTTTGTTGAACTCCAAGGAGTTCAAGGGATTCTTTCATTAACTCACCTGTAAAACTGGTTCCTTTGTCAGAGTCCACCTTAAGAGGTAGGCCACACCTGGAGAAAATTTGTTCCACCAGGATTTTGGCAGTGGTTTTAGCAGTGCATGTTTTAGTGGGGAAAGCTTCAACCCACTTAGAGAAGAGGTCAGTTACCACAAGAGCATACTTGTTACTTCTGCTGGTATTGGTCAACAGGCCAATAAAATCAATCTGTATGGCATTCCAAGGGCCAGAGTGTCATTGTGGTAAGAGCTTGGCATTTCGTTTGGTGGGGATGGGGTTGTTTTGTGCACAAACAAGGCAGTTATCTATGTACTGTTTGACATCTTTGGTGACACCAGGCCACCAGGTGGTGGTCTTAAGTCTCTGGAGGGTGTTTTCCACTCCCTGGTGCCCACCAGTGGATGTATCGTGCACTTGGTGCATAAATTCAGACCTAAGGTGTCTGGGGACCACCCACAACTTGGTGGTGGAATTATCTGGCTGTTACCAGATGAGTTTGTCTTCTGGTGAAGAGTGTAACTTACCTTCATGCCTCCAGTAGGGGTTATGTGTGGGAAGTTTCTCTTCGGTACTCTTGTCAAGAAATCTGAAAACTTCTTTGAGTTCAGTATCAATTTGTTGGGCTGTGGAGAGGTCTAAGGGGGAAAGGGTTCAGGTTTTTTCCTGAGTGCTTAAATATGTATGACCTAGAGAGCATCAGAGTCCAGGACTTGAAGGTGCACCAATCATGGAGCTCCTGCCGAGGAGTCAGCCAATCATGGAGCAGCTGCATAAAGGCGCCAAAGGTGAAATAAATACCGGCTCAACAGCAGGTCCATACCTGGACTGTGATACTCCTGAGGCAGCAATGAGTTGCGGTAGGCGGCAGAAAAATTCAGCCTCACTGCAGGCGAAGGGGCACCCGGTCAAGGGCTCAAGAGCTGTAGGGAAAAATAAAAGAGGAATTAATTTATTATAGTACAGGTCAGGGGTGGGGGAAGCTAGAACGGCCATGTGATTAGAGGGGGGTTGGGAAGTGGAGAGCAGCAAACAAATAAGCAACAGGGGCTGGAGACTGCAGGAGATAGCTAAGAAATGGGCTTAGGTAGGAGAACAAAAAGACTGGGCTTCATCGGGGGGCAGGGCCACAGAAACTGTGAGGAGGAAAGAAGCAGTAGGCAGGGTGGATCAGCACTGAGCTCCTAAGAGAGAGAGAGAGAGGAGGGTGTGTGGAATGAGGAAGATAAGGGGTGTAGGCTGGGAGGGAAGAGAAAGAGCAGCTGAGGCAAAGAAGGTCAAAGTAAGTTACAAATGAATACACATTAAGCAGTACATTACATCAGACTAGCACTGACAAAACAGTTGTAAAACAGGCTCAAATGGTACCATTCATTTATATACAGTTGTAGTATCAGAAACAAGTACACTAAAAGCGAGGGCCTTAACAGACCACACTATGTAAAGCATCAGTAAAATAAATCAGCAATATGAGGAGGCATTCAAAACATGCAGTATTACGGTTAGATTATCAAGAAGGAGTGCAGTATTACTGTTTATATTGGCAAAGAAGGAGCCTAGAGAGCAACAGAGTCCAGGACTTGAAGGTGCACCAATCATAGAGCTCTGGCTGAGGAGTTGGCCAATTAGGGAGCAGCTGCAGAAAGGCGCTGAAGATGAAAAAATTACCAGCTCAACAGCAGGTCCGTACCTGGATTGCAAGACTGCTGAGGTGGCAGCAATTTGTGGCAGGTGCCTGGAGAACTTAGCCGCACTGCAGGCAAGGGGACACCCGGTCAAGGGCTCAAGAGCTGGACTGCGAGACTCCTGAGGTGGCAGCAATTTGTGGCACGTGGTTGGAGAACTTAGCCGCACTGCAGGCAAGGGGACACCCGGTCAAGAGCTCAAGAGCTGGATTGTGAGACTCCTGAGGTGGCAGCAGGTTGCGGTGGGAGAATTCAGTAGCACCGCAGGCAAAGGGACCCGGTCAAGGGCTCAAGAGCTGGATTGCAAGATTCCTGAGGTGGCAGCAAGTTGCGGTGGGTGGCAGGAGAATTCAGCCACACCACAGGTGAAGGGGCACCTGGTCAAGAGCTCATGAGCTGGACTGTGAGATTCCTAAGGCAGCAGCAAGTTGCGGCAGATGGTGGGAGAATTCAGCTACACTGCAGGTGAGGGGGCACCTGGTCATGGGCTCCAGAGCTGGATTGCGAGACTCCTGAGGTGATAGCAAGTTGCAGCAGGTGGTGGGAGAATTCAGCTGCACCGCACCTCTGGAAACCTATAAATTGCTCCTTTTAAACTATTCAATATCAATTTGCTTTTAAGTTTTATTATAATTGCATTCCCTTGACCAAAGAAAATTCTCTTGATTTAAATATGCTCCTTCAATGGATTTGGTTTCCATAAAACAAGTTACTTTCTGTGTGTTGAAAAGTTGTATTCTGTTAATAGACTATTATGCCAATAGCATCACAATCTGAAAACAATTGAATGTTTTCAATGCCAAAATAATTTTTGTCATAATAGTTTTTGGTTTTTTCTTGTTACTTTTTAATGTGATATTCTGTTATCTAATGAGTTTTTTTAAATGTAATACAGTATACGGACACAGTGCATGGAAACATAGAATAGTTGCAAAAAAGGCGCAGTGACCCATCGAGTCAGCCCTGTTTTTGTTTAAATTATTAAATTGTTTCTGAAAACTGAGCATGCTGATCAGCAGAAAGCATTCTAAATGGATTAGGTTTATGACTTGAAACGTCAGTGTACCGTAGACCCATCAAATGTTTTCTATACTTTATTGTAAAAAGACAAACACACTTTAGTTTAGTAATCATACTAACACACTCCATTGGTTGCACTACCTTTGTTCATCTAAACCTAGGATTATAAGGTAATTGGCTTCACCTTGTACCTCATGATTTTCAAATATTAAATTAAGTAAGCAATAATACCCGTCAGGGTGGGCAGTACTGGAGAATACTGGACCACCCGGGGCATAATGAACCCCAATACCACAGGCAGAGGGCCTTATAGCCCCTAGAAGGTCTGGTATTCCCCAGTACCACCCACCCTAGAGAGCATTATTGTGCTTAGAAAATGGGTCATTGTTTCTTATATGTTTGAAAAAAAAAATTGATGTCAAATGTTAAGCCTTTTAGATTTATGATTTTTTTGGTAATAAAATTGTACCTCCGCCTGCATTAGAATAATGCTTTTATTTGAAACATGAGGATGTTTGTCCTACTGCAGCCTCCATAGTTGTAGGTGGTTGTCATGGTAACCTGCCCCCCAAAAAAAACACAGGTAATAAAGTTAAACACTTTGGTTTGTTTTTAGAAGTGTGTAAAAATATATATATATATATATATATATATATATATATATATATATATTCATGGCAAAAAACTCCGTTTAATGCATCAGTTAGGGTTGTTCCACAGTGACAAAAGTGAGGAAATTAAGCTGTTAGGGTTGAAAACCCTAACTCCAATCACCCCAGCACCACACACACAGACACACACACACATTCAAGTATGGGGAGGACCAAGACAACACAACCAATGACAGACATCCAGCAGCAGGTGACAGAAATAACAAACAATTGTCTAAATGTACTACGAGACATCCCCACCCACCTGACCAGGTACTGCATGCTCAGTGGAGATCAGCAGCAAAACTGAGGCCATGTACACCAAACGTACACATCCCTGATTGCAGCTGCACACAGCGTACCACACTTAGTAGTTGCATGGCCTTACCTACTGATGCCCCACACCACACCACAACTGGTACTGTGCCGTTATTCAATATAAATGCTGAAGGTGCATGATGACAGTTGTAGAAAGGTTTTAACACTACTGAGTATACATCAATTAAGAGAAGCACATAAATTAACTACTAGACACTAGCATGCTCAAGATAAAAGTAGTGATACATTTAGTAGGCGATTTACATAGTAGTACATTTACTGCAATGGTTTACTCAACAAAGAGAGGCTGATGTAAACGTATGGAAAAGCATTGCCTGTTCAACGCTGTGAAATTGGTACTGCCAGTATCACATGCATTCTTACTGATGAAGGTGTACTGCTGATGTACATACATAGACCTTCAGTGTGTTTCAATATTAAAGATGCAGTAAGTATTCTTTGTAAGAAAGGTTGTAATTGCATGGATCAGGCCAAGCAACTTCTAAATATCATAGCACTACTGAGCCAACAATGATGTACCTGTATCGGACATGTATATAGGATAGATTTTCCTGTAGGCACTTACTGAGTATGTTGTACCTGATAAAGACAATCTCATTGCATCTGTGATGACTAACATCCAAATAGTAATACATTTGCTATTGTTGCAATGAGTGATCTATGCCACTTATGGACACAGTGTGATTTTTTTAACAGTTGTTTCATACTCAGGCTGTATGCCTACTGTTTGGGTTTGCCACACTTCTGTCACTGATGCTATCAAAGTGATAACTATGTTAGTTCTGCTACAACAGGAATCAAGTAGGTATGGTGTAGATATAAACAGAATGTCTTTTAGTATTGATTTAACTCATAATGGGGTAAGTGTACTAGGACAGCAGGGGTTATCCTCTAACACTGAGTCTGTCAGTTACAATCACACTAGGGTTTTGATGACTGTGATGATCAAGTTACACTGTTCATCTTCATGAGTTCATATTCACAGCCATTCTCCAGTAACTAGACAGTGTATGGTGTACTGGGTGGGACACTGTGTTGCAAAGCTGCTGCAGTGCCTAGCAGAGGGGAGATTATCTACTCATAAACACAATTAAGCAATAAGGCATGACCAACAGTTATGTTAAATGGTCTGTTAATCACCCTGTAGGGGTTTAATGTTCAATGAGGCATATCCGAGTGCCACATGTCGCTAGACAGTGATAAACTGACCATTAACATAATACCCGGGAGCGGCTTATTGCTATCATAATAAAACTGTTTTTTAAACAACATTAAACCATGTTCATCATATGGTTAGGCTCTACATGTATGTTAATAAAAAACTAAACATAAGGCTGTTACAATGTTTACAGTCAATTAGAAAGCTGCATTTCTCAAAGCCTTGTTATAATCAGAGATATTATACCTGTACAACTCCTTGGTATTGCTTAACTCTATTGCTCAGGTGGGCCACCACAAGTGGTGTGGTGTGGTGTGGGGCATCGGTAGGTAAGGCCATGCAACTACTAAGTGTGGTACGTTGTGTGCAGCTTCAATCAGGGATGTGTACGTTTGGTGTACATGGCCTCAGTTTTGCTGTTGATCTCCACTGAGCATGCAGTACCTGGTCAGGTGGGTGGGGATGTCTCGTAGTACATTTAGACAATTGTTTGTTATTTCTGTCACCTGCTGCTGGATGTCTGTCATTGGTTGTGTTGACTTGGTCCTCCCCCATACTTGAATGTGTGTGTGTGTGTGTGTGGTGCTGGGGGGGGTGAATTCGGAGTTAGGGTTTTCAACCCTAACAGCGAATTTCCTCACTTTTGTCACTGTGGAACAACCCTAACTGCTGCATTAAACTGAGTTTTTTTGCCATGAATATCCTGTCTTTTTCAGAAGTATTACTCAGCATACTACATGATTTATAGTCCTAAGAATAGTGCACATACATATAAAACAATGTTCCAGTATCAGAAATATTTCAACTGTTGTGGTTGCATTTACTGTCATTGTCTTAATTACTTTATTAATTGTCATTTGACATTCTCGTTCCATGTAGTAGTTTTAATGTTAAAGTGTCTTAATCATTTTGTTTGTGAGCACATACGTTAATTTAAAAATGTGCATAACTAAATGACAATATGACATGACATGGACACTATTAGTTCATGTACTGAACAAATGGATATGATACTATAGTAACTTGAGATTTCATAGAGTGCTTCCACTACCAACTGAGGTGGTACCATCAATCATGTGAACAGCGGTGGAAGAGATTTGTTGCACTGAATACATATACTGGACCACCAGGGCTATGTTCGGGGGGTTACTGCTTACATCCCAAGAACGGGAGTTTCAGTCCACTGGACCACCAGGGCTATGTTCGGAGGGGGTTTACTGCTTACATCCCGTGAATGGGAGTTTTGGTCCACTAGACCACCAGGGCTATGTTCGGGGGGCAGCTTTACTGTTTACATCCCGTGAACAGGAGTTTCAGTCCACTACACCACCAGGGCTATGTTCAGCAGGAGGGGGGGTTGTATTTCACACTGATACACCCTGCAATCAGCTTTTCAGTACACTGAACCACCAGGGATGTATTCAGGGGAGGGTTGTTTTTAAACTAAAGCAGCCCATGGTCAGGCTTGTGGGGGAGGAACATTTCTGCTGTTGCCCACAATAGGGCCAGTGGTGGGGTGGTGTTGGGATTGTCACTCTTTTGACCATGATCAGGCTGCACGAGGGGACATGGAGTGGGTTGGGGGCCAGCCACAGCTGTCAGCTGTGGTGTTGTGCCATGCAATGCAGCAGGTTACCTGTGGGTGATCGTTGACTAGAGCATTTTTTTGGCCTCAAAGTTGTGCAGGCGCAGGTTGTGGGTTGTGCCTTCACAACTCTGCACAGCCTTGCTGAATATCAGGCTGTGCAGTTAATGCATGGTTGCTCCCCCTGCAGTTCATCATGCATTCATTTGCATTGCACTGTTACTCAGCATGTTTTCTGTGGTGGAACTGCCTCCTGCTGAATATACGCAGAATGGAGCAAGTCTTGACTTCGCAGGCACTACCCTATACACATGTCGCAACCCTTTTGAATATCTACCCATAAAGTATAATACTAATAGAAGGAAGGCATTTGTCACACAGAGACTGGTGGCCCCTTGGAATGAGCTCCTTGTCACTTATTTGTCCTAAATCAAAGATGCTTTTAAAACTCAGCTGTATAGAAATTTTTATGAAGGAAGCTAACATGACTACATAAGAGATACTGGCTGGGAACAGCTATGCCTATTCTTTACTGTCTGGCCTCCTCCACTCCCTTGAACATTTGTATGAACCTTTCTATTAACTATCTTTATATTAGGGATTACAATACTACCACATATACCCAATGTTAAGATGATATGGTTATGACAATTGCCCAAAAAATGTTGGGGCTTGAATGTCACACTTTATCTCTTGAATAGCAATAACACACCAAACACAAGAGAGTATAGTTTAACTTTTTTTACTATAAAAATAGTTTCAATATAAAAAATAACAAACAAAAATATATATTTTTTATAAATACAAAAATAGATTTTTACAAAATAATATATACATAAAACGAAAAAACATATAAGGTGTGTATTGCATCATACACAAAATAAAAATTAAATAAAAAAATTGTTTTAGTCATATTAATAAAACATATAAAATATATTTAAATGTTCTTTTAGTTCAGTCGAAGACTGCGAGAGATGTATGCACTGCTTGAGGCAATCCAGGCTGGAAGCTGGATTCAATGTGGAGGCGCAAAAGAAGTGGAAACTGTTGCCCTCGGAGATGATACTGGACCGCTATGAAGGGTGGCCAGTTTCACCCAGGAAGCTGCAGGAACAGATGGTAGCCGTGGAGGTGAAGCACTGCTACTTGCAACAGCACCATCACCCACTGCTACGACCGGCTCAAGCACGAGGTTCACAGTCTGCTGCTGTGCATCCAAGAGAGACTGGATTTTGTCCAGCCTCTCAAGGATCACAGCATTCTCCTTCCGCAGACTGAGAACCTCGCGCGTGAGCCGTCTGTAGCAGCGGCAATGGCCTGTGCACCTTCGCAGTCGCCGGCGCCCTACAAAGAATAAAAAAAAAAACAGTTATGATGAATATATAACACAAATTCAACAATTACAACTGTAAAATATTTCACTTCAAATATTTCTTATCTAATGCAATATCAAAATGCATTCATTTAAAAGTTATGATAATAGTTTTAAGTATGATGCTAAACTATTTAGTATCTAATTTGTCTCTCTGTCATACTTGACTATCTATATTATCTAATAAGCTCACAACATAAAAAAATGTATAGTTAGCTGTGGCTTAGAATGCTACTCTTAGATTTTCTTTCACTACTCATAAATATTCTGTATGTGCATACTTTTGCATTATTTACACTATTATACCATAGAGTTGAAATACATCCTCATCAAGCGTGAGAATGTTTACTTCACCATGTCTGCCTATAATGTGTAGTCATGTATTCAGTGAAATTAAAGTACCTTGACAGTAGCAGTATAATAAAATACTTTTCATGCGTACACTATCATGATAAGTTTAATGATACTTTTAAACCAAACAGCTTTTTACCCGTGTTTCAAGATCTCAACACACATCAGTACTTTAAATAATTGTCACTAATATAAGATGCGATGCAAAAACATGCCAGATATCGAGCCGAGCTGAGCAGAGTTGAGCAGGCGCAACCCCAAAGCTGCGCCTGCACAACTTTGAGAAAAAAAAAGGATCAAGTTGAGGGCCACCCACAAGTGAGCTGCTGCATTGCAGGGCCTAACACAGCAGCTGCCACCTGTGGCTGCCCTCAACACTCGATCTCATACGTCTGAACTGTTTGTTCCCAAAATGTGTTACATTGCTTCTCAAAATGTTGAAAGAATAGGAAAAGCGTGGAACACTTAATCTAATTTTTAAATTAAAACCCACAACACTGTTAAAATGTTTGCATTTAAGTTCATAAAGTCTGCAATTTATCAAATTGATATATTTAGCATCATTTACTATAGAATTTTGCAAAAAATGTTAACACTGAATGTGTTACAAGTCCTCACAATGTGAAACAGGAAGCTTTAGTGAATTAAAATGAGTAACATTCCTACTCAATGTGGTATACTTGAGAGATATGCACTCTCACCCCCTCATCAAGGCAATCATGAGGCAGCAATGTCTGCCCCCAACACTCATGTCTTTGTTGGGGTGGGTTCTAACTACATCCCACAATTGGGATTTTCAGGATATGATTGGAGGTGGGGGTTCAATACTTAAGCCTGCAATTGGGCTTATCAGTCCACTAGTATCACCAGGGATATATTCAGGAGGTAGGGAGGTGTTTCATTACTTAATAGCGCATTGTGCTTATTGGTCCACTGGACCTCCGTCTGTGTTGAGCGGGAGACACATTGCTGCCCCAACTGGGCTACTGGGGGAGGTATTAACAGTATACCTGCAATCGGGCCAGTGGGGAAATTTATGCTCTTTTGCCTGCAATTAGCCTGCAGGCATCCTTCCCCATGAGCTACTACCTGGTAAGGACCCAAGCGCAAGTCCTCGGGGATCACCACACCTGCATGCTAATGGGATGCAAATAGGGCCATAATCAGATGAGAATGTCCCCACCCCATGCCTTGCCTGAATTACAACCACATTTGCATATTACCTTTAGAATATCGGGATTTTGCGACCACAAGTAGAATGCTGCAGTTTCTAAACTTGCGCTGCTGCAAGTTACACTGCGCCATGCACAGTGGATGTGCTTAGAGGTGATATTCAAAGTACTTCCTCAATACCACAACTCCTTTGAATATCATCCTGGACACACCCCTGCGCAACTATTTTGCACACCAGAAGGGCTTGCGCCTATGATAGCATATAATGTTCATCTAAAAACAAATGTTTTAAAGTAGACATATTACCACCTTTACTCACATACAGTCTCACAGTCATCTCCTTACACTGTCCCAAAAAGTAATTTGAACAACAGCCACACCATCATATAGTGACGTTTTAAAAACACTGTTTTAAAGAATAGTTGCTCATTGAAATTATGACACTGTCTGTTGCTAACCCATGCATCATTGAACTATTTAGCAATGTGATCTATGTGGCCCAATATTTAGCACAGTTTCACTACTCAGCAACTACTTTTCATAACACACCTCAGAAACAGCACCGTATAATGTAGTGGAATTTTCACCACTGCAACCTGTCATACTGCATTTAATTAAGCAATAATGCCCGACAGTGTAGGCAGTATTAGGAATACCGGAACAGCCAAGGCGTATCGAGGCCAACGCCCATGAGCAGATGGCTCTCTACCTCCTAGCCGGTCTGGTATTGCTCAATACCGCCCACCCTAGGCATTATTCTACTAAAATAGCCCCATGGTACTATTTTTATTAAAGAAAAAATATTTTTATGTTTAATGTGAAAACTGTTTTATTTTATTTCTTTTGTAATAAAATAGTTCCTCGCATGTGTCCTAGTCATGATCCTGTAGTTGTGGGTTTGGAGGCTGTTGTCATGTTAACATAACCACCCCCACCATACACAGGACTACAGAGAGTTCGATCAAGATATGTTTAATAAATTTGTCTGTTCCTTGTCACCACTAGCACAGCACTGGCCCCTCTCGCACAGCTCTGACCCTGCTGACGCTGAGCTTAATACAAATTCCCAGTCCAAATGCATCCGGACGCCCGTTTTCCTTCTACCGCTGAGGCTGTACATTGTTTCGAGCTGCACCATGCTACTGTTCCCGTGGACGCTACAGCTTCACAGTCAGGCCAAACAATCCCACAAAAGTAGGTGAAGCTTCAGGGGAAACAGTAGAGCGGAGGGCAGAGGTATAGAGAAGGAACAGAGAGCAGTGAATTGTTAGCTAGTGCTGTCTCATTTAGGAACAGAATCAGTGAGAGGGCGCCATCAGAATAGCGTTGGCTGCTATGGTTACCGATCCTAAAAATACAGAGAGCACAGTCTTGGCAGGTGGGTGAAGTGACATAGGGGAGGTACTTATGGTTAAAGTCAGCTGTAGTGGAGCTAGGGCTACAATAAAACTGTAATATGGAAAAGGTGTTGAAATGCGCTGGTAGCATAGCGTCCTAGCGCTGTTTAAATACAGACATCTTTAAAAGAAATCGAAATCAATACACTTCTGCAGAAATGAATTTGCCTGACAAAAGTTGTTGAAGGAACAGTGACAGTGTGTGTGTGTGTGTGTGTGTGGAGAGGCAGTGTCTTTTGAGACAGCTTGTCATTAATGGGCCAATATCTCTCGCTAAGTGACAGAAAAAAAAAATGGCAGTGATTTCAAATTTATTTAGATGTTTTAACCAAATGAACAACCTGGATGGGCAGAGGGATACTTGAGTGGGTGAGAGAAATTGCTAGGCTGGTACTTTTTATTTGCTGGGCATCTATTGAAAGATTGAATTACCCCCTGGAAGAAGTACTAGCAATCCAGATGCCGGGAAATAAAAAGCCCATTTTCTAAGTGTGGTGAGACAACTTCCATAGGTGTTATTTAGAAGCGTCATGATATTCATAGGGTGACACAAACAGTCCACTATTACCTGCATTATTAGTTTTATTGACATTCCCTCAGTTTATGATCACCTTTAAAAAATACACATATATGCCAGTGCACTGAACAGCATCGCATTACATTGTAGAGGTAAGCATGAGGCTGGCAAGGCTGAGAGACAGACACACTGCACAGCTATCACTTTTACTGGGAAAAGGGATCATGAACACTATAAGACACCTTTTAAACTTGTAGATTGAGAAAAAAAAACTAATAAATCATAATTGTACACTTTATACAGTGCACAACATTTAGAGTAACTACAATATCCTACCACCATGTTTCTGTTTTGGGTGGTTGGGTATCTGCAGTGATCAATGCATTCCACCCTTATAAGGTCACATCACACGTAAAGTAAGTAATGTAAACAGTGATTCAACCCACCCACAACAAACAAAAATAAAGTGGTACTCCTCAGCAACGAAGCTGCTGTTGCTCACACCCCAGACTATTTTACATTGCAGTGAGTATGCCAATAGACAGTGCACTCCCATATCATGCAGTAGGACTGCTAACGTGTAATTCTCAACAGGAGCATTGATCACCACAGAATGTTGACAACCCTATGGTACTTCTCAAGGATGCAGAAAGATATCAACAACAGATTTTCACTTACGTGGTGGACTGGCGCCGGGCTTCCTGCTTCACCTACCGTTCGGAACAACAGCTTCCCAAAGAGCTCTATTAAAGGAAACAAGAAAAATATGATCACATTAATAGATGAAATATCAAAGGTCAAAGTGTTTTCTTTAAAACATCAATTTCTTCAATAACAGTATTTTCAAAAACATTACACACAAATATATAATTGGAAAGTATGCAGTGCAGAACAAATTAGTGCCTGACCATCAACTAACAATACTTATAACATTGTCATAATGCATAGTTGAGACACATGAACATCCTAAAAACATTACATGTATGTTCGCAATTTACATACATGCATACCTAATTATATGACGCTCTGTTCCTTTAATAGTTTAAAAATGGAGTTATAATAAAAAAACACAAACACAACGATAATGTCACTGGTCACTCAATGACCCTCTAGCTGAATCCCAGCAGCCATGTATGTTATTAACCATATTACCTACAGGGGTATTAAAACACATTAACAAACGTAGATATTCTATTATGCACATTAATAACTATTGCAATAATAAAAATGAAACATTAGCATGACATATATAAATATTAACTAAATACAATCTAGGGACATGTCATAATTGCAACAGATTATTTAGCACACACCATTGAATTCCACTGAGACACCTACAACACTACAACAACATTAAAATTTGTTATCTATTGCTCATTATACAATGGCAGAAAAAATCTGGACTCTGATTGGTCACTCTTAGGCAGGACCCATGATGCTAACTGGGCACAACATCACGGGTTCAGTCTCAGCCTTACTGTGAACTCATGATCAGCATGAGCATGTCAGATCATTTGCTTGATTGTTTCGCTGCTCTAAAAACAAAAATATTTTCCCACACAAAACATATCTTAAAATTGTTTTTTCTGTGTAACAACGAGCCATTGTTATAATAGCAATAATGCCCGACAGGAATTGTGTGTCGTTGGGATAACGTCCGCGCTCTCAGTTGTTGGACACACTTGGCCTGCCGAGCCTCGTGCCTAACAACCCGAGGCATGACGTTATCCCAACGACACAATAATTCTGTCGGGCATTATTGTTAATGTACTAAACTCACCACCAAAATTAGCAGAGGAGAAGACCTGCCCCACACAACACCGTAGTCTACCGCTATGCACACCCACATTTATCAGATTCATGAAGAATATTATTCCATCACATCTGTAGTAATACCAGTTTGTTACACGGCAGTACAGGATCTTCTGCCATGGTGGGACACTGCACAATCAATAAGTTGGTTAGCACCTTTTTAAGTATTTTGGGTGCATATTCTTGATAGTTGACCCAAGCGTGCACCACTGTGACTCCCCCAAGCGTGTCCCTGATGCTCCACCGCCGAAATGCCCCATCGCAGACCATAATTAAGCAATAATGCCCGACAGGGTGTGTGTCCTGCTGAGATAGCACGTCAACGCCTCAGGTGGTTGGGCACAAGGCCACGGGCGGTGCGTTCAACAACTGAGGCGGCGTCTAAACACCTGCACCTGGAGGTGATATACTGTGCTCTAATGGCTCATTGTTGAACCGAAGAAAAAATAATTTTAAAGATGTTTTGTGTGGAAAAATATTTTGTTTTTAACAGCAGATGAAACAATCAAGCAAATGATCAGCATGGTCATCAAGCAAATGATCAGCATGCTCATGCTGATCAACAGGTTCACAGTAAGGCTGAGACTAGACCCATTGATGTTGTACTGATTAACATCGGGTCCAACAAACGACAATCAGAGTCCAGGATTTTTCTTGCCATTATAATGTTACGTAACCTACTAAATGTATCCATTCAGCTCAAGAGCAGCAAAATGCTAAATTGCAGCCAGTAAGTAAAACAACTCAGCCTCTTGTCCTGAACATATCCATCCTGTTCTACTGACTGAAATGTTTATTTGGTGGTAGTTAGCGTAATACCCCGTCTGAAGATAGCCCTGGTGAATTGGCAAGTTGCGTGATATGTTACACTTTCTATCATAAAGTTGCACCGCAGTATTGTTCCCCGCCATGCCCGCAGCCTGTTAGGCACCACACACAATTCTCACGGACCAACAGACCTGCATGGACAATAGCATGCAAATCACAGCATAACAACATGCAAATAAGCTTACACTGCATCTTGCAATGATGATAATACCACATTTCATGTCACATTTCAAATATTGCCCCGAGACACAGCTGTCCAGCTTAGTGCACAACACAATACCTTGCGATGTATCAATGCCACAATTTCAATATCACACCTGTGTCATGAGAAACCCTCATTTCTATTTGAAAACAACCTAAGAACTTTGTAATAATAAAGTCTTACCGTCAGACTCAATCAGAATTACACTGTCAGTGTCTGACTGACCACCCTCCACAACTCAAACTACTGCTGGCACTAACTCTCCGCAGCTGGCGAGCACATCGATGTTCTACAATAAATGCAAAACAAAAACATTTGAATGTTAGATGTAAATCAGAGTACATTTTTAACACTGACAACAACAGTTGTTAAAAATACTACTTTCTAATTTATCATAAGCGTTATTAGCTGTATTCAATCTTTGATTATACAATGGCAAGAAAAAATTCTGATTGGTCAGTCTTGGGCTGGACCCGTGATGTTAATCAGTACAACATCACGGGTGTGATGTTAATCAGTACAACGTCACGGGTCTAGTCTCAGCCTTACTGTGAACCTGCTGATCAGCATGAGCATGCTGATCATTTGCTTGATTGTTTCATCTGCTCTTAAAAAAAAATATATTTTTCCATACAAAAACATCTTTAAAATTATTTTTTTTTCTGTATAACAATAAAACATTGCATTATATAATAATGCCCTCCAGGGTGTGTGTCGTTTGAGATAGCGCCATCCCTCAGTTGTTGGATACACTCGGGACTCACGCCACGTGCCCAACCACCTGAAGGCACCACGTTATCGCGCACACACGACACCCTGTTGGGCACTATGCTTTTATTGGATATATATGAGAGAGATACCAAATACAGACAAAACAATGTTCAATACTATTTTCAAATATTGCAATGATAATACAAATAAGGCACTCTCTGACTGTATATATCAATGGTCACTTAATCACTGTGTGACTGATGTAGTACTCAGCCTGTGCCTCATCCCAATACACCAGTAAGCACATTTACAACATTGAATAATCACTCCTGATGTCTCATTGCTTATTTATGCATGCACAGATAGCGAAAACCAGCCATTCTGAATCACGCAGCCCTCGCTGCTCAAAATAATGGCGCCTGGTGTGTCCAGGGAAATATTCAATCAAATTGTGCTATGGACCAACATCTTTGACTATCACCCCAGCCACAGCCACTGATGACAACAGACTGCAACTTAAAGCACACAAGTTGCCAAGTAGAGTTGAGCATTAAATTTGCAGTGGCAGAAGTACCATTGCACCATGCACAATGATATTCAAAAGCTGGCATCAAGTGAGATAATAGTTTATACAGACAAAAGTGGATCATTCCATCTATTTATAGTCATTTGCATGCCATTACATGTAGGTGCATGATCACAAGTTTGCACCTCGCCTTCTGGGCAGCAACCGTTGGAGACCGATGCCCCTGCAGCCAATGACACACTATCTCTCTGTCACATTACCCTCCCAGACAGATCTGAAGCCAAACACAGGCAAAAAGTAACATGACCCCCACCCACACACTACCGACGCCCCATCGGGCAATACAGTAACATCATTCACAAATGTGAGTCATACATTATGAGCTGCGCCCTGGCTATAGTTCGCATCACGGGCATGCAGTCATATAAGATTATTCAGCAGGCAGCGGGCAGCATGTGTGGGATGCGCCCACTGCAAAGGGTGCAGGCTGGAGGGCTTCACAGAGACTGGGGCACTAGGCACCAGGCTGACTTTTGAGGTGGTAAACTGACATTCTGCCCGATCAAACATTACAATCCATGGACCACCAGGGAGATATTTTGGAAAAGGCTCACATTCTGCCCATGATCACGCGCAGGAGGTGATACACATTCTGGCGTGATGGGCCCGAGATGTGTAAGCAGGAGGTCATGTTACTTTATTGCCCCCATCACCTGTGGAGATCTGTAGAGGCATGTTACTTTATTCCTGCAGTCAGAGAGATGTGGGTGGGGATATGTTAATATACACGAGGGGCTGGTGGAGAACACGAACCAACTAGGGTCCAGCAGAGTGGCAGCTGCTGTGTTGCACCCTGCAACACAACACTCACCTGTAGTGGCCACAACTTCATTTTTGGGGGCTCAAAGTTGTGCAGTCAGAGGTTGAAGCATGCAACTCTACAACCCCACTGAATATTGTGTTATCAGCTTATGCATGGTTCCTCCTCCTGTTAACCATGCACTATTTCCATTGATCTTAGACAATTGTTGTCAATGGCATAACTGCCTCTGGTAATATCGCACTATAGTTCAAATTGGACTGCACATACACAACCCTGTTGCACACATGGAGGAACCTTTTCACATGTATCCACACTCATAAGACGTTTTTCAATAAGTTCGAAAAAAACATTTAATAACTATAATTAAAAGTTGTGCTGATTTACTTACGGTGAGTAAGGCCCCGCACTTGGCTTCCCAGCAGCCTCCCTATAATTCATGAGCGAGGTAGTACCAGCACGTGTCGTTGTCTATCACTCTCCATGCCCTTCAGTACATAGAATTGCTGGCACAACAGCTTCCACTTTTAATTGCACCACGGACTTATTTTTAACTTTAGTGCAATATATATAAATAACTATTCACGCTACTCCACATTGCATCTGGTATGTGGCTGTGATGCACAATATTTGCACTTCACCACCCTACTAAGCAGCAGTTGTTGAGACCGATGCACCTGCAGCCCAATGACACACTATCTCTATTTTGATATTTATCGCCCCCAGACAGATCCTACACAATCACAGGCACAAAACATGCCCCACCCACACACCTACCGATGTCCTATCACGGGCAATACAGTAATACTTCATAAATATGGACTGTCATGTACATGCGGCTGCATGTCCATTGGCTATAGTTCGCATCATTATGTGCAGTCGGCTTCAGGCAGTTATTCGCAGCCAGCATCGCATCATGTGTGGATGCTGCCACCCACCGCCTACAAATGGAGGAGCAGGGTAGAGGGCTCACAGATCAGGCACTAGGCACCAGGCTGACTTTTTGAGCTGGTAGTAACTGACATTCTGCCCACAATCAGAGATTACAAGCCACTGGGCCACCAGGGACATATTTTGCTGAGAAGGGCTCCAGATTCTGCCCATGATCACGCACTGGGTAGGTGATATGTTCTGGGCATGATTGGGCTTCAGGAGATGTGTGAGAGGGAGGTCATGTTACTTTATTGTCCTTGACCACACTGTGGGAGATCTGTAGGGCGGGCATGTGTTTATTCCTCATGGGTATCAAGAGATGCAGGTGGGTGTGTTGCACTATATGCACACAATGGGCTGGTGGGGGCACAAGAACCAACCACGGGTCCAGCTAGTAGTGGTAGCTGCTGTGTTGTACCCTGCAATACAGCAGCTCACCTGTAGTTGGCCATCAACTTCATGTTTTGTAAGGGACTCAAAGTTGTGCGGCATATGTTGGTCATTGCGCATGCACAACTGTCTATTACCCACTGAATATTGTGTTGGGCAGCTTATCCATCGTTCCTCCCTCCTCTTTTGTCCATGCATTCATTTCCATAAATCTTTTCACAATCTGTTGTGAATCACATAACTGCTCTTGCTACATGTCGCACAAATGTAAAAAGTTGAACTTTAACAAACACAACCCTGTTGCACATCGAGGAACCCTTTTCAATATGTGTTCCATACTATAAGACGTTTTTCACTAAGTCTGCAAACATTCACAACTATAGTTCAAATTTGTGCTGATTTACTTTACGCTTAAGGCGCCCCCGCACTTGGCTTCCCAGCAGCCTCCCCACAATTGTGAGCGTAGGTAGTACCAGCACGTGTCGTTGTCTGGTATCACCTCCCATTCCTTTAGCATCGAAGCGCTGGCGCAACAGCTTCCACTTCTTTCAATTGAACAATTGACTTATTTTTTACCTTTAGAGGATATAAAGGTAACTATTAACACGCCGCCATCATTGTATCCAGCTTCCGGTTGGTACTGCATCAAGACTCTAGCATTACCTGGCCTGACTGTCTGAAGCAGTGCACACACCTCTCGTGAGTTCCACTGCGTCATCTCGGTTTCTGAGTGTTATAGTTCTGCAATACAAAACCCAAAACATGCACATTAGTTTCATGTAACAATATTCATCATTTCTTAAACAAATTCTATACAATAGTGATTAAATTACATCAAACACCACTTGTCCTTCAAGATAGCACAAACACACATCAGTACCATAATAGAAAAAAAAACAGGATACAGCCACCTTGACAGTAAAAGCAACTGCTAGTACACTAACATGCTATGCTGTAGTCTCATGTGTTGGAGTAACTGTATCAAACATCACATTTGGGATACCATAACATATCCATCTCTACCACAGTGAAATATTTGCATAACATTGTAATGTGCTATTAAACACAGATAAAACACACATCACAGAACTGTGTTTTATTGAAGTCGCAAACATACATTACTGGTACACAGGTCTTGAAATAACATACTCTCCACACAGCTCAGACACCTGCTTTTTCATTGGCAGAGGTGTTTTACTTTCTTGACCTGTCCCTTAGACAGGCAGTTCTGATTTACGAGTTTGCCACACATATTAGGCTGCTAGGCCCCAAACACAGCACTCTATATAGAAAAAAGTGATGCCAGGACCTCATGATATGAGAATGCACCTGCCAGGAGTCGGTGCGGGCACTGACAAATTAAAATAAGCACTTCAGTTTTAGTAATTGCCACTCCGTCAGCGGTAGCAGCAACTTAAGGGCACTTGGTAGCTCGTCATGCGTGTCTGTCCTGCGTAGTAAATAAATTAGACACGGTAGCCAAAATGTAATGTGGGTGAGTCAATCCATAAAGCAGTACCGGAAAGGGTATGAAACATTTTATATGGTCCTGGGAAGCCAAAAAGTCCTACAGATGAAACTTCATGAGGTGAGTTAGCTAACATAAATGCTACAGGGTGTGATTCAAATATATCCTTCTTATACTTATCGTTCAAGGATGTTTACTATAGTTCATTTGTTAATACTCATTTGTAGCTTCCGCCACATCATCATGATTGTTTTTCAGAATGAAAACTACATTTATTCAGATGTGCTTTCACATTCCGTGAAGGAATCATCCTGTGACATCGCTACAGGTATTGTCAAACAGTTATCACTGGCAAACATCCTTCAACAGTTAACCAGGTAAGAAATATTCTCCTACAACCTGACAACTTTCAAAAAATACTAAAGCATTAGTGCAGCAAAGAATTCAGATAAATTACCAGACACTCAGTTCACCATGGCAGCTAGGCTACTGCATATTTTTTAAATCTATTTTTGACCATATAAATATGGTTCTGAAAAGAACCTTTGTGTATACTATCATATTTCCTCAAACAGTCTCACAATCTAAAGGACTTCAGGATTCCATCTTGAAGGGTTCCCAGAAATGACAATTGCCAGCATGCGTAGAAATGCACACCATCTGGTAGGAAATAGCCAATCATTACAGAATTTAATTTGGGTGAGTGATAGTATGCATTCCATGCATGTGTAAAAGCGTAATCTGTACATTTACTTTTCAAGAGCTCTGTCAATCAGATACATATGATGCTCTGCTTGCCAGACTCTGCGCCTGTAATATCTGAAAAATATGATATTACAGGCAGGCAACATAGACATAATAGAAGCAAGGTCCAATTTTGCCTCTGTTACTAAATCTACCCAGCATTTTGAGCCCAAATCATTGCTCTCCAAGATGGATTAGCAGTATGTCAGGAGGAGAGTGAGTTCTCAAAGTCTGTCATGGTTGCATAAGATGTTCTCATCTCATCCCACCACGACCAAACCATTTTACATAGCACTGGGAGCTGCAGGTCCCTTCCAAAATCACTATGAAGTGCAAACTCAGCTGCTCGATCTTATATAACTGCTTCCAATAATCCACAAATCCTTTTCCTATTTTCTGCCATTCTAAGTTTTTCACCCAGAACTGCACAGAAAGCTACTTAGAAAGGGACTGTTCACCCTGCAGTGACCAGACAGCACTGAAAATCAAACTGATATTTTCCCTCATTTCAACCTAGCTTCACTGCATTCAGTCAAAACACACACATTTAAAAAAACATTCCTCCTGGTCTGGCTTCAAGACCAATGTAGCCTATGCATTCAGTATTATTAGACTATGTTTCTGCTAAAGTCCAAAACCACTGAGAACTAAACAAATGCATGCTTTTCATAGGCAGTTTAAAACACTTACAACATCAGAAAGAAGTCTGATTGGTTGTGCTTTCATCATACAACCTTACGTGCACCTTCCTATCTCCCTCCATTTGCAGCTGTATCTGTACAAGTGAGTACTGAACTTCTTTCTTACTTTAAAGTATTTTCTTCAGAAAATAGCACTGCCATATAACAATTGACATCATCAGATTAAACACCCAAAAACATTTTGATTAATGATATGTACATGTTCTAATAATTTTTAAATACTAGAAAAATCATGTGAACATAGACTGTACCTTACAGTTTAAACTGCTTTCTCTCTGCTATTTTCAAATGGATCTTGTTTTCTTCTTTTCAGTGTTGTCCGTCACTGATTGGTCTCTCGGAAGTGGCCTGACAAATCTTAAATTTCATTGGTAGACCTATCTGTCACTCAAACAGACTATTGAATGATTTGATAATGAATTTTCTGCCACTCCCAATATTACATTTACTTTTCAATGCATCAAAAGTACATTTGGCAACACTTTGATAGCATCAAAGTAAATTTTACAAAGTGCTCAACTTGACTGTATTTTGCCCATAGTGTCGAATTATGCATCAGTACATTTTACACATCAATGTACCTAAAAGCAATATATTCACACTTTTGCTCACGAAAGTACTTTTCAAGAACTTTCTATATATTGACACAGTTTCACATTTTATGGAAAAATGACTTAATTATCAATTGTAAACACATAATCTGCTACATGACTGCCTCAAACTCAGCGCAGTGCAGAGATTTGAGATTTACAATGCTTAATGCGTACCCATTAACTGTGCAGTGTACACTCGCAAAACACTTATTTGTAGTATTTTTTACACTCAAACGCTCTCATATATGCATTGCACAACCTCTGCTCATAACATTACACTCTTATATATTAAATTTCTACAGAATAGTCATTTGTCACATAGACTCACGTAAAACGCAGCACATAAACAAAAACACAGCATCATCAAGAAGCGACAAATGAAATCTACACTTTTCAGAACAGTGTTGTCTGAAGTTAACAATAACACCCTCCAGACTGGATAGTGTAGGCAAAAACCAAACCAACCAGAGGCGTAATGAGACCCGACAACACAGGAGGAAGGGCTTATAAGATCTGGAAGCTACAGTATTTCCCTATATCAGCCACCCTGGAGCGTATTATTGCACTTAGAAAATGTGCACTGTAAAGCAAGAAAAATTGAGCAAAAAAGAAATTTTTAAAATATATATAAAAATACAAAATGAGCTTCATACAACTTTAATGAATAAGTAATCCCTCTGGCTGTTTTGATATATAAACTATTAGGGACTCCATTATGTGACAGGGCACTTTGTTGGCATGCACTTTGTGACTAAAGTTACCACGGAGGGTTTGAACTGGGTTACTGGGTAACCATTCATTGAAGATTTTTTTGTTTGAAGGTACTCTGTGCCTGCCAGTAGTTTGGGACACATGCAAGATTAGTAAATACAATAGAGGGACTTGTGCATTTCTTTATAGATTTTCTGAATAGAGCCAGGCAACATTCACAGCACTTTCATAACTTACAGTGGCCATGAATGGACACATCCCAAGAGCTTTCGCCATATATATGGATTGCCCAGTCTTTGACAGACTATGATACACGGCATTTTCTTACCTATTTGCTGGTAGATATCAGTCTTTAGAGGTTTTGAATGAGTACTGTGCTTCTGTTGGTTTTGTCTGTGTGTGTGTGTGGGGGGACATCATGGTCTTGTAACTCATTTGCTTAGCAAGTGGTACAAAGATGGCGGGTGAAAAGCTTAAGACTCGGGTTCTACAACACAGTGTACAATGCAGCGCCGAATACTAACTTTTTTTTTTTTCGGGTATCTATTCATAAATACAGAACCACTGAGATTGGTATCATAGCCAATCAGAAGGCTGGGATTTTCAGACCCATTTTCAAAACCATATAGTAATCTCTGAACTGAAAAGTATGACACAACACAAAGTTAGTAGTGTACCTGTGAACTGTAATGCACAAGCTTGTAAATCAGAAATATTTAGAATTCTCACACACATTTTGGAAGATATTCAATTTATGTGTTCAGAAACGCATGCACACTAATTCTCACACTGTCTTCCACACAGTTATTTCTGCAAGAAAACTTCATCATTGCACAGCACATATAGAGAAAAACATTATTTTGGCATGGTGTGAAAAATCACAGCTCGAATAACAATACACACCAGCACAAGAAACACTATGTTACTACAATGCAGCATCAACATAAAAAGATCGCTAACATGCAACCATATCTACCAATTCTGCCACACACACACACAGTCACACAAACAGCAATAGAGGCATATCCTCCACATTATTGTAAATATACTAATTGTGATACATTTAATAATGCACACTGTCACTCTCAATTTCTTGCTCCACCATATACTTTATCATCAACCTGACTATCACATAACACGCCACACAGCATTAAACACATATTAGCACACAGATAAAAAATACCATCCATCATAATCGTAAGAACACACGTGAAGAAAAAAACATGCAAATCTCACAGAAATATTGAGAATGTTAAAATTTCTGATGTTACATAGCAGCTGTGCAATGCACATTCATAACAGCTATCATTTGCTTCTCTTTTCACCAAATTGTCAACATTATTAACATGATATTTTAGTAATACACATTACTATAAGAAATGTACTGAAGCATATTCTAAAACTTTTTTTTTCTTTCTCATACAGGTGCCTGATACTTCTGTAAGATTGGTTACTGTGACTGTCAACTAGACTACCTGAAAATGCCAACTAAATACAGACGTAGGTGTATCTCAAAACGAGAGCGGCATAATAGTACTACACTGTTGTATAAGGGCAACAAACTAAAAAGTAAAGTTACCCAAAAAAATGAGAATCGACAGAGCATTGCTGCAACAGTGACTCCTACATCAAGTCACTGCACAAAGAAACAAAAATCCATAAAAAAGAAACAGAAATGTATAACAGCACAAATGTTGTGTCGATCTGTAAGACGAAACACAACTATCTTGAGTGTAACCATCAAGAGACGCTCAAATCAACAACATAAAATGAAAAATTGTGACTTACAACTTAGAAAAAGAAAGTATTTTCGATCACTAGCAAGTAAAGCTAAGATCGAAAGACTTATTACTGCTGTGGTACGGCACAGCCGCAAACAGATCAAGAGTCGCCTTTCTCTGATGAATTTCCGTCTGAAAGTAAAAACATTTGTCAACAGAGCACTGTTTGTACTACAAAGATTGTGGGGTAAGATGTCTCATGTCATTGAACAATTCAGGAAACTTGTATATAGCATAAAAAAAGGCTTCAACAGTATCCTTGTTTGACTGTTGACAACTTCTGCCATGTCTTCACAGGACAGTGGATGCACACACAGCACTCAGAAGCATATTTCTGGGAAGAGACTTATCATGACTTTACGAAACAACAGACATTCAATATCGATGAGTCCGCCAAACTTACAAATGTCCTCAGTATCTCTGATGACAATCAATTAGATACTGATGATGACTGTGGTCCAACCATAGTCTTGAATAAACGGCACTGCCTTACATGGTCATGTGATGCTACCTGCAACTGTAGGCAATCATCATTTCAAAAAGTAGAACAGTTTGTTAACCTATTCATAATAACAGATCGAAAAGAGAGACATAAGCTATTTACCGAAATTGATCATTGTGAAATACGTCCATATACTGGACTCATGGGTCACTCGCTTGCATGTCTCGATAGTGGTGTTTGTGATAGTTTTTTTCACAACATGCGGATGCTCGCAGTGCATCACACAGGCATGCAGAACTTTGTCTACAGAGTATATGAAGTACAGCAAGCTGTGCATCAGTACACTTGTTTAAATGACTTACTGCAGTCGGGTGACATGCACGGTGCCATGACTTTCATGAAAAAACTGAAACACATTCCTTCTGAGCCAGAAACAGGGAATTTCCAGTGTCACACTTCGACAGAAAAATCTGTTTCAGTGTTAGAAAACGACATTCTGAAACAGCATGGAAAGGAAATTGCTAAGTTTGAGATAGCAAAGTATCAGAAGTTTGATTCTGTATGTGTGTCATGCGACCGTTTGTGCTACGCAAAACAAACTGTCACAGTAAACCTAGAAACCTGGTCATCATACAATGACATGTGGTTGTGCCTCACAGCATTCTTGCTTCTGAAATCTGACTTTCATCCACAACAAACCATTGTACTATGCAAACACTGTTTTTCAAACTGAAGTACAACACTTTGCCAGCAAGGTCAGTGCTAAACAACATGGAAACAGATGTCACACCAACTGAGATTTCAACATTGAATATGTTTGAACTGATTCTAATTCAGACAATGAAACCATTCCAAATGATTCTACGTCTGAACACAAAGACACGTAAGATTCCACAGAAAGAGCTAGTTAGATCTCTAAAGGGCTCTGTGATGTATCTACCACTTCCTCTACAGGAAAATGTTCAAGCTATCTCAACAGAAAATAGCTTGGTCATTCTAGTAAATGGTGTGCCTACAAAGGCCAAGGTCATCTGGCAAGATGTTGTCAACCTGCAAAAGGTAAAGCTTGCTCTGGCTTATTTAAAGAAGAACAATTCCTTTTATATAGACCTTGACATAGATCAAATGGCCAGCCTCTCTGTGCAAATATGATCTATTAGAAAAAGTAAGCCAATCATTGAGAAAGTCACTACACAGACAAGGACAATGTGTATGAACAGTACACAATTCACCCACTACATGGTAGAGATCCATTAGGAGACAACATTGATCTCTATCAAATGAAGCAGGTGGAAGGTGAGCCTGTCAGCATTTGGGAGGCAACACTAGAAGCACGCTGCATCCAAGACCTATTTCCAAAAGGGTCAGGCGGTCGCCTAGATGAAAGAGAAGTCCGGGTACAGGGTGCTGAGTACCGCACCAGCCGTATCCTGAGCAAAGATGGCAAATTCAGACATAACATACAGTACCTCTTCCATCTGCTCGGGGAAAGTGAGCTTAGCATTCTGTCTGCATCTATAGCACATACCATTCGGCTAACAACTCCACTAGATGGAATTATAGATGCTCAATTTCTGGAGAAATTGAAACAGAAAGATGAAAATGTGCAAGGAATCTGTCTTCCATACTTTCAAGCCTACGTGGCACCAAAGAATATTGGTATCGAGACACCAGAAGTGATGACAATGTTACGAGAGTATGGCGCAGCCACATGGTTTGTCACACATAGTTGTGCAGAATATGCCAGGGACGAACTCATTGAACTGTTGAAGTGGGCAAATTCCGATGTCAAAGGCATCTCATCAATGACTATCGGAGAAATGTGTTCACTTGATCCTGTGTCTGTCACAAGACACTTTCACAATCGCTTCCATGACATTCTCAATTTCATCTTATCAAAGGACAATCCTCCTCTAGGCATTGTAGAACACTACTTTTGGAGGACAGAATATCAACACTAGGTTCCCTCATATCCATATGTTATTATGGATCAAGGATGCACCACTTAATCGGTGAACATGACGCAGCAGAAGTGCTGTCATTCATAAAAAATATATCACTTGTCACATTCCAGACAAGTATGACAGTCCTACACTATGGAAGTTGGTTCAAAAGTTCCAGCGACATATTTGTGCAAAATATTGCCGGCGAGCAGTAAAGAACAAATCTAATTGGTACACACGATGTCGCTTTGGATTTCCTAGAAGAGTTTGTCAGAATGGTGCCATTAATGACCTTTTCTCAGCAATGCAACACCACTTGAAGGCAAAATCAACCAAGAGGGTATACGAGTTACCCAGAGATGAAAAAGAGGTGTATATCAATGACTACAACCCATCTCTTCTCCTAACGTGGCAAGCAAACATAGATGTTCAGTTTGTGGCTGACAACTCACTAGCCCTGGTTCGCTATGTGACTTTGTACATAACCAAACATGAATAGACTAGCTTGCAAGATCTTTGGGAAGATATTGCCAGTTCAAGCAAAAGCCTGACATCTCAGCTGTGGTCATTGGGTTTGAAGACTCTTTCACACAGAGAATGTGGAGCTTACGAAGCCAGTGACCGCTTAATGGGTACACATCTGTACGGGAAGTCTGACGCTGTATGTTTCCTCAGTGTAAACTACAAAGAGAAACGGAAGCGTGTACTGATTCCTCATGCCGAAATTGAGGAGCTTGCTGTAAACGCACCTTCTTCAAAACATATCTTGAAGAATAACCTGATAGACACATACTACCCACGTAGACACAACAAGATGAATGATATGTGTCTGTTTGAGGTGGCTAAGTGGTATGACTACAAGACAGGTGTAGAACATGACTCAACACGGCACATTTACAAGGTCAATGGACTAGATGGCTGTCTTGTGAAGAGGAACAAGCCATGGCTTATAGATCACTGCAAACTGCATCTAGGCACATCAGAGAACACAGAACATTACTACTTTGCTCTCTTATTCCTATTTAGACCATGGAGGAGTGAGTCTGAATTAAAAGGTGACTCTGACACATTCGAAGAACAGTTCAATCTCACTTGTGAGAATTTCCAAACTGACTACTCACAAACATACATACAAAGACTAAAAGCTGAGAAAGAACAGCTCGAGCAGGCAGAGAAGCAACTTCAGGAAGACACTCCAGTGAGTTCACAAGACAACCTTGATCCAGAAGGACATGGTGTTCTAGGTGACCCTCTGCCATTAAATGCCCCAGAACTGTTAATCTCAGAAATTGAGACAGCCATGCAACATAGCACACACTCTATGGTCAACCCAGCTGATGTAAGACAAAGACTAAATCAGCTGCAGCATACAGTACACTCCAAAGTGGTTGAAGCTGTCTAACATGGTATACTACATGAAACAAAAAAATGTGACTGCACTCAGCACAAACCACTACTAATGTTTGTCAGTGGTTCAGCTGGCACAGGAAAGAGTTTCCTGATTGAAGCTATCACTTCAGAAATACGGACTGTGACAGGCTCTTCAATGTCTGTTGCTGTGACTGCTCCCACAGGACTAGCAGCATACAACATTGGTGGAGTAACATTACACTGTCTCTTTATGTTGCCAGTCGAACATGGGAGAACTGGAGAGTATCGTAAACTGTCATTCGAGGTTGCATCTCAGCTCCATCCCATGTTCACAAAGATGCAGCTACTCATTGTTGATGAAATCAGCATGGTCTCCAATGTCATGCTAGCCTGTATTCATCTACGTCTACAGCAGATCTTAGGTACTGATGATGCAGTGCCATTTGGTGGCTAAAGTATACTTGTGTTGGGAGACCTTTTACAACTTGCACCAGTCAATGCAGAGCATGTATTCACAACTCTGACTGCCAAGCAAGCTAAGAATATCCTCGGTTGCATTGCAGGCTATAACATATGGAATTATTTACCTATGTTGAGTTGTCTGAGAACATGCAAAAGTGGTGACCTAGCTACAAATCACTTTTAGATGAAGCTCAGACAGGTTCTCTATCATCAGAACATGTTTATATGTTAAATGATAGAAAAATCACAGTAGATAGTACATGCATAGAAACAGCATGTAATGTCTTCAGCGACATATACTCTACTGCCAGACACATAGTGTGTCTTATGCCATGACTAAAGAAATGCACTGAATTCAACAATCTAATGCTACAAAGAGAGAACCAAGAGATTGTCACTCTCCATGCAATTGATACAGTTGATGGCATTATTCTTAGTCTAAAGCTAGTAGCAAAGATGACTGAACGACTAAGTGAACTGAAGTCAGATGTTTCACGAACAGCTGGCCTAGAAGCTCTTCTCACACTTTGTAAGAATGCACGTATCATGCTACGATGTAATCTAGATGTTGAACAAGGCATGGTAAATGGTGCCATGGGAAACATCACTGACTTTATCTATAATGTACAGAAGACATTTATTCAGACACTTGTAGTGCAGTTTGACAACATGCAACACTCTGTACACATAGATAGAACCTGCGTTAAATTCCAGGTTTTTAAGGATATTTACGTAAACAGGAAACAGTTCCCATTATGTGTTGCATACGCTGTCTCCATTCACAAATCTCAGGGATTAAGTTTGGATTCAGCAATGATAGACATAGGTACAGACATATTCAAAGATGGCATGAGCTACGCTTGCACTTTCAATGCACGAAGCCTTTCTGGATTGCACATCATTAGTATAGCACCTCAGAAAATATGAGCTGACAAGCAATGTATTCTTGAGTACAACAGATTACATACTCTACATCAGCCACAAATGTCTTTAATACCACTGCCTACATATCTGTCTGTCTCACACAATTCAGTCACAGCTAGATGAAGCAAAAAACAGCAGCAAGCTTCAGAAAGTGATTCAAAAAAAAAGAGTTCAGCAAAGACCACAACCTCAAGTAAACATTCACAACCAACAATTCATCAGAAAACAGTTGGTGTAGCTGCTGTACCACTGTTTGACAACAGCAGTAGAGTAAACTGCTATGCTAACTCAACTATGCAAGTTTTCCTACACATGCCACAGTTTGTGCAAGCAATATCTGCTTCACAAGACAATCCCCTATCAAATGCTTTGAAGTAGATTATCAACGTGACTTCTGACCACTCTAACAATGTACACTCACTAACACCACTACGACAGGTGTTATCTACATATGCTGGATGTAGTACATTTGCTGCAGACATACAGCAAGACAGTACTGAGTTTATGATGGCTGCGATAAACAACCTTGATGAAGACGGCACCCTAATCTGCTAGTACTTCACAGTAACATACGTTAAAAATATGTATGTGTTTCATGCGGCACACAGCGTGAAACCACACAAGACATGTTGTGGATAACTCTCTTTGTTCCTAAAGCCAAAAGTGTCAAATTTCGACAGCTGTTCACTAATGCTGAATGTAGTCATGCCTGTGGAAGGTGCGGAGGCAGATGCACTCAGTCCATACGCCTGAGGACTTCATCTCAATATCTGTTGCTTATGTTGCACAGATTTGACACCAATGGGCTCAGAGTTGATACTCCTATCACAGACTACACAGCTAGTAGAATAGTGTTCAACCAATCACTGTTTGAAACGCACAGCATTATCTATCACCATGGTCAATCCATGCATTCTGGACATTACACCTCTTTACTAAGGTGCACAGCTGGATGGTTAGAGTGTGATGACTCTACAACAACTTTTAAACAGAGACTGCCACGTCACCTGAAAAATGCATATCTTCTAATATTGAAGAATTATGACAACCTTCATATTTCAGAAGAATAGGAAAAACATGTACCATTTTAACATGAGTACTTTGTCCCCAAAATGTCATAACTCGCTATACAGTGTGCAATTTACAACTGTAAATTAACAATACAATTTCAACAGAATTGAATTCAAATATAGATATTACTAGACTGTGACATGTCACATCTTGTGTAGATCAGTGACTACATGAAAATTGTTGTAGTGGCTTCAATCACGCCAACAATATTTACAGTCACTAGAGAAACCATGATTACATGTCTATACAAGACTATTCATCTAAAAACGTCACTAAGCTGCACAGCTGGATGGTTAGAGTGTGACGACTCTACAACAACTTTTAAATAGACACTCCCACATCACCTCAAAAAATGCATATCTTCTAATATTGAAGAATTATGACAACCTTCATATTTCAGAGTAAGGACAAAACATACCATTTTTACATGAGTACTTTGTCCCCAAAATGTCATAACTCTACAATGTTCTACAATTAACAACTGTAAATAAACAATACAATTTCAACAAAAAATGGAATTCAAATACAGACATTACATAGACTGTGACATGTTACATCTTGTGTAGATCAGTGACTACATGGAAATTGTTGTAGTGGCTTCAATCAGCGCCAACAATATTTACAGTCACTAGAGAAACCATGATTACATGTCTGTGAAAGATTCTACCCTTATAACACTCAACAAACATTCCACTGTGTCAGAAGTAGTCTTTTAACACTTCTAGTGACTCTTCACATATAGAGAACATCATTAGATCACCATGCAACAGTGTAGAACTATCACGCTTTCAGATGTAGTACTAGTATTGTACATATGTAAAAACAACTACTGTTATTGATAATGCAAGAAGCTGACTTACACAACTGTTAATAATAACCAATTACTGAATGTAATTCAGTGACTCTTACAACTGTTTTAAATTTCTTGTACATAATAGAAACATTTGTTTTCAAGTGTACATTGTTAATAACTTATTTAATAATTGAACTAAAAATAGCAGTGTAGCACTACAGTACAAGTGAATGTCTTACATATTACTCTGCAGTATACTAACAACATGTAACTTAGCATAAGTTTGTGAAAAAATGCATTCCATCACAGTTTTAGTATTTACAAGTTAAGAATTTCCATAGAAGCCAATGTAAGAATTGATAACATTTTTTTGTTCATGTAAAACCTGTATTTTTTGTTTTGTACTTGTCACATAACTAACTGTACCGTATGTACAAAATATTGACAATTGTAAATCAGGCACTGTTGCTGATCACAACAAACTGCATACCTGTTCCTGACAATATTTATGATCGCCTCAATTGAGGGGTCGGGTGAGAATTTTCCATTTGCACCTAGTCAGTGACATATAATTAAATAATAACAATCAAATGTCACTAAACTTAGAATTGTGTAAACTGTACTACTTAGACAATCAGCATATGGTTTTTCGCTACCCAGAACATGCACATTAGCAGTCGTACAATTACAACAAAACACTTGTCTATCTTGTGTCTAATCACACTTCACTACCAACTGACATTACCTTATTAACATAGCAGACAACTAATGCACTCACATAGATACAACATACAACCATTTAAAAAAAGTTACATTTTTTACAAACCACATTTACATTCAATAGCAATAGCTTCAGCCTGACTATTAAAATAAAAATTCAAATGCCAGAAAATACTTCCACAAATATAAACAGAAGCGAGTAGTGAAGCACAACTAAAAACACACATCTGATTAGTTTCATATAATATCACACACTTAGTCCAATCCACATGATACACTTATTATTCTTACACATTTACAAATTTCAAAGTAATGATTGCACATACAAAACATTGTATTGTGAGACTGCTTCTGTTAACTTAATTTCACTCTTGATTGGACCTTTTCTCCATTTGGCAAATTGGCAATAAATTTTTTAAAACCATAACCACCTGTGTCGTCTCCTTACTTTAAATACCATCATGACATAAAAATAAGTGTCTATGACTTAAGCATACAAATAAATGTTTACTAATACTGCTACAAGTAAACCTCCATCTATTTGTTTGGTACCTATGACATGCAGTCAGTAACACAGCAACACAAAGGGTAACACACATGGTGGCATAGACGGGATCGTCAGCCCTAAGTCTCACCCCATTACATGTGTAAAGCAGCAGAAGTATAGGAGAATGGGGTGAGAGTTAGGACCCATGATCCCAATGCGCACCCCAATGCCGGTTCGCGGGGTGGTTGGGGGGGTCCAAGGGGGGTTTCCAACCCTAACAGCGAATTTCCTCACTTTTGTCGCTGTGGAACAACCCTAACTAATGCATTAAACGGAGTTTTTTGCCTCTAATTTCCCTTCTTTTTGAGAATGATAACGAGAAATAGTGAATGTAATGTTGAAGGGAGCACATGATGTGTTGTGGCATACTAACAGGGACAGCAATGCAAACAGAAATGCTAACAGTGGCGCATATGGTAACACAAGGACGAATGAGAACAGAGAAGGTAACGACATGGTGCTTAGACGGAATGGTCTGCCACGCGATGTGTTGTCACATAGTAACATGGTGCCTGCAAACAGAAATGTCAATGGGCATGGTGATGTAAAGTGAAACAATAAGATAAACAGCACTGTAGACAGAAATGGCAAAAATAACAGAAACACAAGCGAATGAAAATCAGCCCTAACTTTCACCCCATGACATGTGTAAAGCAGCAGAAGTATAGGAGAAAGGGGTGAGAGTTAGGACCCATGACCCCAATGCGCACCCCAATGCCGGTTTGGGGGGTGGGCGGGGGGTCCAAGGGGTTTTCAACCCTAACAGCAAATTTCCTCACTTTTGTCGCTGTGGAACAACCCTAACTAATGCACTAAATGGAGTTTTTTGCCTCTAATTTCCCTTCTTTCTGAGAATGAGAATGAGAAATAGTGAATGTAATGCGTTACCGCTGCATAATGCGTTTGCGGGAGAGCGGGCCCTTGGGCCACGCTCCTGCCACATGATGTGTTGTGGCATACTAACAGGGACAGCAACGCAAACAGAAATGCTAACAGTGGCGCACATGGTAACACAATCACGAATGAGAACACAAAAGGGTAACGCACATGGTGGCGTAGACGGGAATGGTCTGCAACGTGATGTGTTGTCACATAGTAACATGCTGCCTGCAAACAGAAATGTCAATGCGCATGGTGATGTAAAGTGAAACAGTAAGATAAACAGTACTGTAGACAGAAATGGCAAAAAATGACAGAAAAGCAAGCGCAAATGAAAACGCAAAGGATAACGTACATGGTGGCGCAGACATCAATGGTAAGTGAACCGGGTACGGATCCGCAAGCGGAAAGGGCAACAGTAACAGTAATGTAAGCGCACAGGCTGGTTTTCCCCAAAACCTGCTTTGAGAAACACAGTGAGTACAAATAATGTATGCAAAATAATGACTATCGGCGCAGAAAATGAGATCTTGGAATACTAAATACATTATATCTCAGGAACTGTAAGATGTAGAAAAAAATGTAAAAGTCATATTATTTACAACTGTCCTGGCTAATTTGGATCTTAGCCCCATTTGGGGGCTAAGAAATTTTCCGACGAAAAGTCCGTAACGTGCACCGTTTCCGAGATACGGGGCCTGAAAGGCGCGGCGAACGCCGTAATGTTATCCTATGGGAAAAATAGAAAAGTTCGGAGGGCCATAACTTTGCCTCCCTGTAATGTTTTTCCATCAAACTACTGAAAGGCACATCTGTGGGCTGTTGGCTGTCTTCCCTCCAAATTTCAGGAAAAAAGACCAAACCGTTATTTTACAGCAGGGCTGCAAATGATTTCTGTTAAGTGTCAGGCGCCATAATGTTATCCTATGGGAAAACTGTCAACTTTGGAGTGCCATAACTTTGCCGCCGTGTAATATTTTTTCAAAACAACACTGAAAGGCACATCTGTGAGATGTCGGCTGCGATCCCTCCAAATTTCAGCCCAAAACTCCCAACGGCTATTTTCCAGTGCAGTGCCAAAGAATTGCTGTCATTTTCCCACAGACTAGAAAATTACTGTCGAAATTTGTGAAAGCTTTCTCAAAAATTTGCGACACTTTCGTGAGCACGAAAGTAATTTAAAGTACTTTTTCCAGAAATTTGAAAAACATATTTCTGGGGTCTTTTACCACAAAAAAGACATGGCAAGCATCCTCAGGGCCCGACTAGGTGAATACAAAAAAATTAGGTTGCTAGAGGCTCCCAAATTTAAATGCCAACCATTTTTCTGATCACCAACTGAAAACAAAATGGCTGATTTGCGAAAGTAACAGGCCCATTTGCGAAAGTAAAAATGCATTTGCGAAAGTGTTGAACTTTTTGTTAACTTTTTCCCTTTGACTTATAATGGGAAACAGTTTTTTGAATAACTTTTGAACCGTTAAATATTTTTTCACCAAATCTTCAAAAGGCACATCGGGGACCCTGGCCGCACGTTCCCTGAAGATTTTGGGCCGAGTCACGCAAAACCGCATTTACCTGGTAGCACCGTAGAATTCCAGAAAAGCGTAAATGCGCGCACAGATCGCGGCTTATTAACTCCGCAACCGTGATATCCGATCAGTATAAAACTTGACAGATCCCAAGGCCTATGGGTCTTGATCATACATTCCAAATTTCAGGCAAATCCATCAAACAGTTGAAAAGTTATTAAGGTGCAAAATTTTGGGTTTAACATGGAAATGGCTCCTGAACCCTAACTATGGTAGCACTACTGTGCTACCATAATATATATATATATAGCATAGTGATGCGGTCATGCCATTATAGTTAGGGTTCAGTGGTCATTTACATAGTAAAGTCAAAAGTTTGAGCGTTAATAACTTTGGACCTGTTCAATGGATTTGCCTGAAAATTTGTACATGCATTGGAGCATTGCAGATCTCTTGATTTTCCAAATTGCATTTCAGTCGGAGTGCCGATCTTTATGCACAAAAGCGCTGAAAAATGCAAAATTATCCATTTTTGGAGGCACCTTTTGGCATTCTGAATGTGGTCCTGCATGGCTGTCATGTGGCATGCCCTCTGTGAGGTGGCTCATTTGAAAGAGATTTTGTGGCTGAACATGTCGCTTTTTGTTTGGTGAAAAAATATTAAGGCATTCAAAAGTTATGGCACTTTAAAGTTCCTAATATAAGTCAATGGGACAATTTATATGTATATTTTGCGATCAAAGAATGGGGTTCTGGCCATCTCGCCCTGCCTGGCAATCAAAGAATTTACAGCCTCACAGTTCAAGAATCTTTGTCCCTGAGGAATTTCAAAAATTATTTGATCGTGAGGTCCGCCATCTTGTTTTCAGTTTTCCGATCGAGCAAACACAAATATCTCGGCTCAGGGGTCACTTCCGAAGTACAACTTCAATGGGCTTTACTCAGGGGACCCCGATCTATGGAGCCATGGCTTTGGTTCCATCCAAATCAGTCCAAAAATAGAGTTATTAGCTTTTAAATTCTTCATTCGCATCTCGCTAACGATCTTTGATTGCGAGCTTACAAATTCTTTGATCTCAAGAATCTTTCATCGTGATCGTGCATCGCGAGCGAGGGACAAGATGGCCAGATTTAAAAATAGTGTTTTGCAGCCCAGGGGTGCCCTATTAAGTGAGATAAGGGTGGTTTTGCTCAGGGGTCTTTGCTCTGCCCCATTTGAATACAAAAATCAGTAGTTGTCATTATCGCTGGTACTCTAGCAGGCCCCTCCCCATCATGGTAATGCACTTAACCATGATTGTATCCTTGGTAGTCTAGTGATCCACCCAATGAGTATGTTATTTATATCTTTATATTTTTTATCCGTGACAGTCTAGTTGTCCCCACATGTGTATTTATTTATTTTTGTAATATCCCTGGTAGTCTAGTGCCCCCCCGATCTGTACTTCATAATGACTATTACTGACATCCCTGGTAGTCTAGCAGTTCCCCCCTCCATCATAATAAAATTAATGTAATCCTTTATATCCTGGTAGTCTAGTGGCCCCCCAACCAGCCATGCCAGCCCACCCAGCTCCCCATGCTTTCCCAGCCAGCAACTGGCACAGCCCACCTCTCAACTCTACAGCCAGCCACCGACTGTGTGTTTTATGAGGCTAATGGAAAGAGGCACTCTGAAATTAGCCCTCTTTCCATTAGTGCTCATAAAACATACAGTTGGTGGCTGGCCATGGAGTTGAGAGGTGAGCTGTGACAGTTGCCGGCTGGGAAGTGTGTGGGGTGCTGGTGGGCTGGCATGGCTGTGTGTGGGGTAAATACTAGACTACCAGGACATAAAGAATGACACTAACTTTATTATGATGGGGGAGAAGGGGCCACTAGACTACCAGGGATGTCAGTGATAGTCATTATGAAGTACAGATTGGGGGGGGCACTAGACTACCAGGGATATTACAAAAATAAATAAATAAATACACATGGAGGGCCACTAGACTACAATGGATAAAAAAATATACTGATATAAATAACATACTCATTGGGGGGGCACTAGACTACCAGGGATACAGTCATGGTTAAGTACATTACATTATGGCGTCCGTTGCGTCTTTCAGGGCACTTATCTTGGAAACAGCGTGAGATATGGACTTTTTGTCACAAAAATGCTTAGCCCCCCAAATGGGGCCTAAGTACAAAACAAGACAGGAAAATCATAATTCATACAATTTTTTTTTCTATGTCATACGGTTCTGAGATATAAGCAATTTAGTATTCCAAGTTGTAATTTTCTGCTCCGAAGTCAATTATTGGGCATACATCCTTTGTTTTCAATGTGTTTTTTTCAATGCAGTTTTTGGAGAAAAGAAGGGTGTGCCCTTTCGTTACAGTGCCAGTTAACGTTTCCAGTTGCACTTCTGTTACCATTCACATCACCGTTCCCATCTACGCCACATGTGTGTTACAGTTTGCATTTTCGTTTGCACTTGTGTTTCCATTTTGTTTGGTGTTATTGTTGCTGTTATCGTTACTGTTTGCATTAGCAATTGCGGTACTGTGCCCGTGTGCATTATGGTTTGCGTTTCCGTATGCTCTTGCATTTCTGTTTCTGTTGGCTTTATTGTTGTTGTTACTGCTACTATTTATATTTACAATTGCGGCACCATGACTGTACATGTAACGGTTTATGTTTCCATATGCGCTTACATTTCTGTTTCTGTTGGCTTTATTGTTGTTGTTACCACAACCATTTGCATTTACAATTGTGGTACTGTGAACGTGTGTGTTACCAGTTGTGTTCTGTATGCACTTCTGTTTGTGTCTCTGTTTATGTCACTGTTCGATTTGGCATCACTTTGTGCTTGCATTTCTATTACTGTCTGTGTTACCATTTACATTTGCATCACCATGTGTGTAACCCTTTGTGCTTGCATTTCCGTTGCACTTACTGTCACTATAGTCACATAAAATCATGTGGTGGGGGCCCCGTTCTCCCACTAACTTGCGCAACTTTCTACTTTTCTATTCTTTCTTAAAAAGCATGAAAATTCTATGCAAAATCTTCATTAATGCATCTGTTAGGGTTCTTCTATAGTGACAAAAGTGAGGAAATTTGACATTAGGGTTCCAACCCCTTGCACCCCACCCCACCCTGCCCCCACCAACAGGCATCAGGGTGTGCGTTGGGTAGTCGGTCCTAACTCTCACCCCATTCTCCTACACTGCACCACCTCAGCTTGTTTACACATAGGATGGGGTGAGAGTTAGGACCTATAACCTCAAAGCACACCCCGATGCCTGTTGGTGGGACGGGGGGTGGGGTGCAACCCTAATGTCGAATTTCCTCACTTTTGTCACTGTAGAAGAACCCTAACTGATGCATTAACAATGTTTTTTGCATCGAATATGTATATATATTCTATGCAAAAAACTTTGTTAATGCATGATTTAGGGTTAAAGCACAAAAAGTCAGGAAATGAGACCTTTAGGGTTGTCCCATTCCCCCCCATGGACATGCCCATCATCCCCAGATTGACAGCTGATGGGGTGTGTCATTGGGGTTGTGAGGCCTAAATGTCACTCCATTCAATCTATAGTCATATTCACAAGCCACAGTAAAAAAGAATGGGGTGACATTTAGACCTCACAACCCCAATGACACACCCTGTCAACTGTCATTCTCGGGATGATGCGCAGGTCCATGAGGGGAGTATGGGGCAACCCTATAGGTCTCATTTCCTAACTATTTGTGCTTTAACCCTAAATGATGCATTAACAACGTTTTTTGCTTAGAATGTATATATATATATATATATATATAAATATATATATCATATTCATTGATTCATTCACTTTTAGTGAATGATTCATCTATACTTTGTTTGTTGGGGGAATCTGGAGTAGGAGCAGTAATGGTTGTTCGGCGAAACAGGATACAGTGCAAAGTAAGGCTGTGTGGCAGTACCTTAGATTTTTGTTTTCTATTAGTTGTCAGCTTCATTTATGTTTGTGGCACTGAGATGGGCTCCATTTAAAAAAAAATATATGTGTCAGGGAATTGGCAGTAGCACAGTATGACGGGCAGTGCGGGCAAGCAGCACATGTGCATTTTGTTGTTATGCAAAGGCTCATGCTGTGCTGCCATTTTGAAAGCCACGGTGCTGAGCCTACTAAATGATGTGAAGCCATTCCAACTGATGGCTTCCTATTTATGTCATTATTTTTTTATATGTGTGGCTTACTACTTATTGATATTAATGAAAGACAAAGGGAGAGATTTGCTAGCCACCAAGTTGGTCAGTCAGTCTCTCGCTAACTGAGAGAAAGACAAATGGCAATTAGCTAGTTTGAAAATTCAGGGTGGCCCAAAGTTACCCCAAGAAATGATGCTTCCCAAATGATAACTTGTTTTTCACCGGGTTCTATTCAAAAATACCTGCCAGGTAATGTTAGAGTCTTAGTCAATCTGAAGGCTAGGATTTTTTTTCCAATTTTCTAATAGCTAATAAGGCAAACTTTGATCATGTTTTAATGCTTGTTTTACCTAGAATGAGATGTACTATACTGCTTCCAGTGAGGTGTTACTTTGACCCAAAAGATAGGTTAATCAAAGCACTAAGACATAGTGACGTGCTCAAGATCATACAGTGAGTAAGTACTGTAGCTATGGTGAGATCTGAAGTTGAGCAGACTGGTTCCCAAATCTATTCTCTAGTCATATGTCTTAACTTCTCAACAGTAACATATTTAGTACTGGCCTTTAAAATACAGAGAAAATGGCTAGAATGTGTAGGACTATGTTAATTTAAAGAACAAAAAGATTAAAAGCAATCAAATGCCATGTGTTATGGGTTAATAAATGTTTTTATATGGTTAATTTCCTTTTTACAGCTGCAGCAGGTGGAGTTCTGCAGTTGTTTTGCTATTTCAGTAGAAAAATGGAGCCCTCCAGTTTCCCAACAGACTGGATAATATTGGAGCTTTTGTGTTATCAATATCCTAAATAATTATAGCAGTCTGCTAAGGAGGGTTTCAAAGCACGACTTTTTGTGCTAAGCTCCACTCTGTCTAGAATTGATTTTGAAGTAAGATTCACAGACTCATAAACATGTCAAGTCACTCAAGGTGACAAGCATAAAGGGTAAATAAGAGTGAGGAAGGAGGTTTCAGATTTCAGATGCTATGTTAAAAATCCTTAGACAGGCCAGATGAACACTTAAGAATAACTGAGAAATTAGACCAGAGACCTACTTTTACATGAAGTGAATAGTTTATTTTTTTCGTTAGCCAGTTTTCTTTATTTGAAACTAGGCAACATTTCGAGATCATAACGTCTTCATCAGGAAACTGGCTAAAATTCATATCATAATCCTAAAATTAGTATACAATGTTTCACTGTGAACATACCTCACAAAAGAATTCATGGGATCATTTTTTTTATTCTTTTGGTAACTGGGTAATGCCCACTAGGCACAAGTGCTTTGTTTTTAAGGGCAACCTGTGAGCACTGGGGTGGGTAAGTAACTTGCTCATAGTCACACAGTATGCAAGTGAAGGTTGAGGGAATCAGACACCGATCTGCTCGATGTAACAAGCTCATTCATAGCTCATTAACCTCTAGGCTATACTGTCAGTGTCAATTGTAATATGGGGTGGAATAGTCTTCACATTACCTCAATAGTTCCACAATGTATGCACTTCCTAATCTGCTTTCTTTAAACATTTTTTTCAACCAAATCTGTGTGCATAAACATATATTAAATTATGCTCCTAAATATCACTATGGACAACACAAAATCACTAAAACATGTTATTAAAACTTGCTATTGGCCACACAATTGTCTACAAAATGAGCTACTTTGTAAATGCTATATCAAAACCTTTACCAGACACAAATAGAAATAACTACCTGACCCATGTTTGCTAGGAAGTCACTATGTTACTATGGTGTATGCTATCACAAAAGAAAAACATGTAGTTCATAATACCACTCTTTAAACATGAAAAAAGAATCAATACAGACTGTTAATCTAATTCACTTCACTCCTTTTTAAATTCTGTGACCACGGTAGCCGCTATTACCCCTCTGGTAGGCTGTTCCAGGCATCCACCACCCTCTCCATAAAAAAAAAAAATTCTCATGTTTCCCCTGAGCCCCCCCAACTTCATTTTGTGCCCCCTTGACTTGGAGCATCCCTTACTTTGGAAGATGCTTCCTTCCTTTACTCTGTTTATACTGGTGATGTATTTGTGCATCTCAATCATGCCCTTCCCCTTTCCACCAGGGAATTAAGCAATAAGCCATGAGGGGGTGTGGCTTGTTAGGGGATTTATCATGGCTGCAGTGGTTTGACCATGAGGCACAGCTGAGTGGGTAAATCCTAGCCAGCCATGGTAAATCCCCTGATAACCCACTTCCTCCGAGTGGCTTATTGCGATTATACCAAGGTTAATTTTATTTACTATAATAAAATGCAAATATTAAAGAGGTTGATTTGTTTTATTTTGTTATTTTTATTCTATTTATTCCTGTGCAGCAGATGATTTATTGGATAGTCTTATCAACAGCCATTGATTATCAGAGGATTCACACCGGTGGTAAACTGCCAGTCTGATAATTTCATTGGCTGTTCACTTATGTACATGGTATAATACATATTTAACTTCTTTAGTCTTTTCTCATTGGTCTTATCCTACAGGCCCTGCACCATTTTAGTTGCCCTCCACTATGCCACCTCCACCCTGTCTATCTTCTTTCTCAGATAAGGCGTCCAGAACTGGATGAAGTATTCCAGGTGCAGTCTATCATGGGTGTCTTATACAGTGGCAAGATGACCTCCCACTTTACACTTCTGATACCCTCCCCTATGCATCCAAGCATCTGGATAGCCTTTCCATCTGTCTTATAGCACTTCCTAGTTTCTCTTAGGTTCTCCAAGGTGATAATTCCCAGGTCCTTTTCCAGCTTTATGACTGTTAGTACCTCCCCATCTAGTTTGTACTTTGCACCTGGGTTCTTGTGCTCTGTGTGCATGCTCCTGCACATCTTTTCATTGACTACCAGCTGTCATTCTTCAGACCATTTCTCTAGTTTTTTTAAGGTCTTCCCTCATTCTTTCAACACCCACTGGCGTCTCCACCCTATTGTGTATCTTTCTTGTTTCACTATTTATGCACTTCCTTATCTTCTTTCTTTAAACTTTGTTTTCAAAAAATCTGTTTGCATAAACAAATATTAAATGATACTTCTAAATATCAGTATGGACACTGCTAAATCACTAAACCATGTTATTAAAATGTGTCACCTGCCTCACAATTGTCTACAAAATGAGTTCATTTTTAAATGCCATATCAAAACCTTCACCAGACACAAATACAAATAATTACCGGACCCAAGTTTGATAGGAAGTCACTATGTTACTATGCTATATGCTATCACAAAAGAACAACATATAGTTCATCATAACACTCTTTAAACATGAAAAAAAAACATTTTCAATACCGTTAACCTAATTCACTTCACTCCTTCTTAAATTCTGTGACTATTTAAGCTCCTTGCACCCCCTCTGGTAGGCTGTTCCAAGCATCCACCATCTTCTCCATGAAAAAAATACTTCCACAGGTTTCCCCTGAACCTTCGCCCTCTAACTTTACTGCATGCCCCTTTAACTTGCAGCGTCTCTTATTTTGGAAGATACTTCCTTCCTGTACTTTGTTTATACTGGTGATGTATTTGTACAGTATGTCTCAGTCATGTCCCTCCCCCCATTTTCCTCCAGGGAATACATATTTAACTCCTTTAGTTTTTCCTCATAGGTCTTATCCCGCATGCCTTGCACCATTTTAGTTGCCCTCCACTGCACCACCTCTACCCTATCTATGTTCGTTTGCAGATGGGGCCTACAGAACTGGATGCAGTATTCCAGGTGTGGTCTCTCATGAGTGTCCTATACAGTGGCAAGATGACCTCCCTCTTTATACTTCTGATACCCCTTCCTATGCATCCAAGCATCTAGATAGCCTTTCCAGCTGCCTTATCACACTGCATAGTTTCTCTTAGGTCCTCTGAGATGATAACTTCCAGGTCCTGTTCCAACTTTGTGACTGTCAGTACCTCCCCACCTAATTCATACTTTGCACGTAGGTTCTTGTGCCCAATGTGCATGATCCTGCACTTCTTTGCATTGAATCTCAGCTGCCATTCTTCAGACCATTTCTCCAGTTTTTTAAGGTTTTCTCTCATTCTTTCAACACCCGCTGGTGCATCCAGCCTATTGCCTACCTTTCTATCATCTGAGAAGAGGCATACCTTCCCTCCAGTCCCTCAGCAATGTCCGCAATAAAGACATTGAATAATACTATCCTGAACATTGACCCCTGTGGCACCCTGCTCATCATCTCTCCCTCACCAGAGTACTCCCTGTTTACCACAACCCTCTGACCCCTGACATGCAGTCCGTTTTCCACCTTCAGAACTATTTTAGCATCCACTCATAGGCTGCACAGTTTATTAATCAGCCTTCTATGGTGACAGTGTCAAAGGCCTTTCTGAAGTCCAGATAGGCCACATACACTGCACCCCCCTGCTCTACCACCTTAAATACCCAGTCATGCTGTAGATTAGTACAATGAGTTAGTGCAAAACACAGTGCTTATCTTAAATACAGAAAAAGTTAGGGTTAGATGTATAAGTTATTAAATGCCATATAAGGCAGTGTATGTGTGTCAGCATGTGTGTGGCAATGCTCTGTGTGTGTGTGTAGACAGTGCACTGCTATGTTATACTGGAATATACTGTATATGCCTATATGTGTATAAGTGTGTGTTTATCACAACAATTAGAAAGTGTAGTTAGGTGGCTCAGTTGTTAGAACAAAAATTGATCATCTACATCCCCTATATCTAGATCAGTTTTAGCCTTATGCATGTCATTGCTGATTTAAAGGAAGTGCTAGTGGCAGCCTCCACCCTCCGATGTATCTCAGAGCCTGAAAAGAAGAAAACAGTCTCTCGATTTATTTTAATCTGTAAAAATGTGTGTAGGCAGTGCACTACAATGTTACATTGGAATATATAACCATATATGTGTATATGTATTAGTGTGTATGTGTCACAACAATTAGAATGTGCAGTTAGGTGGCTCAGTGGTTAGTGCAAAAATTGCTACTTTACATATTTCTCACTGCCCATAATACCATTATTTTGCAGCCATGTCTCTTGCTAGAATGTGTTAATTTAGATTGCAATAGAATGCCATCCACCAATCAGCAAGGATGACAGCTCTGCTGATAATTCTATGTACATCTGCCTCCTCTTGCTGCACATTCGATGCACGTGACCCAGATTCACAGACTGCTTCTCACAGTGAAAGCCACTCACTTAAGCAATAATGTACAACAGGAGGTGTGTTGTGTTAGAATAACTTCTCACCTTGGATGGTTCACACAAGGCTGTAGGCTGAGTGCATCTAACATTTGAGAAGTGATGTTATCCAAAAGGACACATGACCTCTTGTGCATTATTAAGCAATATACCATGACAGGGTGTAGGTCATGCTGGGATTTACCCACACCTGGTGTGGTTCAGTCATGAGGTATTACAACTTGGATTTGTTGTTGAATTTTGTACAGGTTAATTGGTGACTGTGACTTCAAATAATCAAGAGACCCTTTATTCCCAGAAGTCTTGCCTACTAGCTGGGAGGAAAAGGAAGTAGAGAGAAAGTCAGTGTGTGAACTGTGTGAGTCAGCTAGAGAGTGAAGCTGAACTTCTGACAAGAGAAAGAGAAAGAACATTTTAGAAGCTAAACATCCTGCTGAGACTTATTGCCTTAGTTAAGAATAACAAAGTTTAAAGTAAGACAATAAACAACTTTAAGAGAGAAATTGTTCAAACTTTTTATTCATAAGAAACAACAGAACATAAAGTTTGATGCCAAAACCCGGGAAAGGACAGAGAGAAAATGGCTAAACAACAGGAATAAATGAAAACAAAATGGGGCACAATTCACACTTCTACCACCAAGATATCACAGAGAATAGAAAGTGAATTGAGAAATGAAAGCCTAGACACAGACAGGTTGGAAGAACTCTTGGATCAATTAATGGTGAAGGAAGGAAACCTTAACAAGTTGGACTGGTGCATCGACGCAGGAACTGCACTGGAGAAAATGGACGAAAAGGTAGAAAATGCCCAGGAATATCAAGATTGAATACATTTGTGGAAAACCCATGCCAAAAGAGCAATACAGAGGTAGCATGAGGATGAAGTCAGTTCTGTTGCTTCAACTGGGTCTGGGGTAAGACCAGAGTGACCTGAACAAATGGTAAAACTCCATAAGCTGATAACTGAAAAATTCTCAGGAGAAATTAGTCTTTGGCAAAATTTCTGGAACCAGTATGAAGCTTCAAATCATAACAACAAGAGTCTATCCAAGATTGATAAATTTAACTATTTGAAGTCCTACCTAGGTGGAGCAGCAGTGAGTGCAATCGCTGGATTGACTTTGTTGGACAGCAATTATAATGCAGCCATTAACATACTTTTGCAGAGATTTGGAGGAAGGACTTTCGTAATTATTGTCCACATGAACAAACTGTTAAATTTAACGGCACTGAATAAATCTACTAAAATTGTGGCTTTATGTCAATTGTATGACAAATGCAAAACTCAAGCATGAAGCCTAGAGTCCATGGGAGTCGTATCACACACGTATGGTACTTTATTATGCCCTATACTGTTGGAAATGATTCCAGAAGCCCTCATACTTGAATTTAGCCATCAAAGAGAGACTGACAATGAATGGATGGTACCTCAGCTTATGAAATTCCTACAGAAGGAAGTCGAAAGTAGAGAAAGAACTATAAATTTGATGAAGACAGTAAGCACATCAAAAGAAGAACAATCAAGTTGCTGAACCCCCCTGAAGTCTAGTGCACATTTTGAACAAAGACAAAAGAGGCCTGTCATGGCATCAGCAGCAACACTTCACATAGCCAATCCAAAAGAGAATGCAAAATGCGTCTTCTGTGATAAGGTGGACCACAAGTCAAGGGAATGCTCAGAGCTCACAGTAGAAACTAGACAGGAAAAGTTGAAAAGACAGGAAAGGTGTTTCATTTGCTTGGGACCAAGGAACATTGAAAAATTCTGTAAAAAAGGGGTGTCTTGTGAAATGTGCAGGAAAAGACATTACAAGACAGTTTGTGACCAAAGCAAAGTGACTGAGTTAGGTCCGTCGGAATCCCCGAAGGATACCATTATTACCTTAGTGTCACTGAGCCATGCAGGACAAAAAAACATTACTAATACAGACAGCCACAGCTTGGATCAAAGAGCCCGCAGACAGAACATTGGTTCATTGCTTATTGGATGGAGGTAGCCAGATGAGCTTCATCTGTGAAGACATTTCACGACTATTGAAACTACTGATTGTAGGTGAAGAAACATTCAACCTACATACCTTTGGTACTGATATGCCCACCAGAACTAAGTACAAAAGAGTGAAAATGCATCTTAGAAATTTTCAAACAAATCAGCTTAGAGACATAGAGGCTTTGGAGACCCCCACAAGTGTGTACTGCAGTAATGAAAGTAGCTGAGAATGATTCCAAAGCAAGCTAGAAGCAAAGGGGCTACAACTTGCAGACATGTCTAGGGGAGACTCAGCAGATTCCAAACTGGCAGTTTTAATTGGATGAGACCATTACCTGAGGATGGTTTCTGGTAAAACTGAATGTTTAGAGGGTACTCTCATGGCACTTGACAGCATTTTTGGATGGTTGATTCAAGTCCCAGTTTCAGTCTCAAGCATAGTAAATGGCATTATAGATATTGGGACCATGCATGTTAGTGTGGATGAAGATACTCTAGTATCTGAACAATTATGTTCATTTTGGGAAGTGGAATCCTTGGGAATTGCTGCAGACCAAGACGTGAATTCAAACACTGATCTGGAGACTTTGCAATCTTTTGAGCGTACAGTGAAATATACCAAAGGGAGATATGAAATTCGATTGCCATGACAAACTGAACAACCAGAGCTGCCAGACAACTACAAGGTAGCCACGAAATGATTTGACCAGCTGGTGAAAAGATTTAGAACTGATGTAACGCTATACACCAGATATAAGGATGTCATCCAAGAATATATTGAACAAGGCATGGTAGAAGATACAGCTACAGTACATCTTACTAATGGGATTGCCAACAGTGTCACATATTATCTGTCACACCATGCAGTTATAAGGGAAGATAAAATTACAACTAAGTTGCACATACTGTTTGATGCATTATGTCACGAAGAAGGAACACCATCATTAAATGATTGCTTATCAACTGGTCCTAATCTGAATCCGGACCTGCTGGGCATCCTAATCAAGTTTCGACAGAACAAAATTGCATTCATAACAGACATCCAAAAGGCCTTCCTGCATATCTTTGTGGCTGAAAAGGTTAGAGATGCCATAAAATTTATTTGGGTCAATGAGATTCCCAAGGTGGGTGAAAAAGCAAATCTCCATATAATGAGAATGACCCGGGTTTTGTTTGGAGTATCACAAAATCAATTTCTACTGGCAGCAACCATCAGACACCATTTGAAACAGTATGAAGAGGCTCACCGAAAAGTCACTCAAATGTTAAATGGATTACTTTACATAGATAACTTTATAGCCAGAGAAAACACTGTGGAGGAAGCTTACAGCATAACTATGGAAGTGAAGGAAATACTGCTTACAGCTGGCATGTCTGTATGCAAATGGAAAACTAACTCCAATGCATTATGAGAATGATGGCAAGCAAATGCAATGGATGGAACTGCTGAGATCAGGAACCATGGGATGCTATTAAAGATGGTGAGCCTGGCCTGGAGATCAGAAACCAACAATTTCATACAGTATTTGAGTTGTGGAACCTGTTAGGATTCTTAAAGGACTGGAGAAATACAAAAATAAATGTGTTACAAGCTGCAGCATGCATATTTGACCCCATTGGCTTCTTGACTCCATTCACAATATGAATAAAATGTATTTTCCAGGAAGTGTGAGCGAGGTATTGGATGGGATGAGGAACTACCTTCTGATTTGTCTGAAAAGTGGAACCAGTGGTGTGGTGTTCAGAGCTGCCTTGTTTACAAACTTGGTCAATACCAAGAAGCTATGACACAAATTTAAAGGAAAAGGGTAATCAAACAAGACAATTGCATATATTCAGTGATGCTAGCGAAAGTGTATACTGCACAGCTGCTTATTTGCACAGCACAGATACTGATGGAAGGGTGGCATGTCCTTTGTTGCATCTAACATGAGAGTAGTGCCCTTGAAATGAGTCACCTTACCCCATCTTGAACTGTTAGGTGCCTTAATCAGAGCAAGATTAGGAAATTACTTGAGCACACAATTGAAAATGGAAAAAACACAGATCCATTTATGGACTGGCTCCATGATCACCTTACAGAGATCAGAAGCACTGCAAAGAAATTGAAGCCATTTGTTGCAAACAGAATAAAGGTGATCCTAGCCCTGACAGAGCCCTCAAAATGGTCACGTTGCATTGGGAAGCAGAACCCAGCAGACATTCCTACCAGAGAGCAAGGACTTGATAATCTAAAGGAGAACTGCTTGTGGTGGAAGGGGAAGCTGTGTTTAACTTTGCCAGAAGACAAATGACTGTGACACTGTTTGGATAATGGGAGTGACTCATCCAACTAAATTGCCAAAGTTATTGCGCAGCATCAAGTCTCTGTGCAAGCCCTATGAAGAAGAATTGCAAACAGCAATATTGGAACTGAAGGATTACAGCATGCTAAATACTGTGCTTTGCATAACGGCTTGAGCGAGGAGATTTGTCTACAACATGCATACAAGGAATGCTAAGAAACAAAGATAATTGTCCACAGAAGAAATTTTGGCAGTAGAGAGACAGTGGCTATGGACAATACAACAACAAGGTTTTAAAGAAGAAATAAAGCAGTTGGAAGAAAGGAATGCTGTAAGCCATCACTCTAAAATTAGAGAATTAAATCCATTCTTAGATGAATATGGGCTTCTGTGTGTGGGCGGATGACTACATACTGTATGTTAGACTTCTGTGATAAGCAGCAACACTCTTGGATATTGCTTGTGAAGGATGTGTTTTCCAAATTACAAATACAACACCAACATGAGCAACTGATGCACTCTGGTCTCCAGGGCACCCTGATGCAGGTGAGAGAAAGATTTTGGATTCTGCAGGGAGACAGTTAACCAAGCATGTTATACAACACTGCCTAGCATGTAAAAGGTTCAGGCCAAGCCAGGGAAACAACTGGCAGCTCCTTTACCGTGAGACCAGATAGTGGAGGCACCACCCTTTGATGTAACAGGGGTAGATTTCACTGGACGGCTGTATGTACAGGTGAAACCACATGCTAGCAAGGCATATATTGCATTGTTTTCATGTGCTGTAATAAGAACAGTATATCTAGAACTTGTTTCAGACCAAATCACATAAAGGTTCTTGTTAGCCTTCAAGAAGTTCATCACCAGATGAGGATTGTGTCGAATAATGTATTCAGATAATACAAAAACCTTTAAAAGGGCTGATCAAGATTTAAAGGAGCTATGATAAATGCTAAAAATGTCCTCCATCTGAGAATTCTTTTCTAAAAAGCAGATCACTTGGAAGTTTATTGTGGAAAGAGGAGCTTGGTGGGCTGGAATTTGGGAAAGACTAGTGAGATCAGTCAAAACAAGGCCCCTGAGGTAGCTGGAAATTATCAAAAGAATTACTCTTATTAGAAACCTGGGCTGATAATAACAAAATGGTATTCAATGTACATTACTGCAAAGTAATGCACTTAGGTCATAACAACTTGAAATATAAATATAAAATTAACAATGTCATGCTACAAGAACAAATCAATGAAAGGGATCTAGAAGTAATCATAGACAATAAACTTAATTTTGATAATCATATATTAGTTACAGTTCAAAAATGTCAACGTATCACTGAGTGCATCCTAAAACATATTAAAAGTAGACAGCCAAATGTTATACTGCCATTATACACCAGACTTGTGAGACCACATTTAGATTATTGTGCACCTCTTTGTGTGCCAAGTACAATAAAAGGAAAAAAGTTCATTGAGGGAGTCCAGAGAAAACTAACAAAAAAGATTGTTCACTTAGAGAATAAAGAATATGGTGAGAGACTGTAAGAACTCAACCTTTATTCAATGAACTATAGGCAACTTTGTGGTGATCCATGCCTAATGCATACAGCCACAAAAGATGCATTCCTTCTGGAAACCCTTGGCTTAGAAATAAATCCTACTAAGGTTCAAACCAGATCCCACAGTTTGAAACTAAAGGGTGTACCTTGTAGAACTAAAAAAGAAGTAATTGTTTCTCACAGCAAGTAGTGAATCAGTGGAATACGTTATCTTGTACAATAGCTGATAGCAGGACTATGGATAACTTTAAAAAACAATTGGGTACAAATAAATTAGAATTTCTTTAGATGGCTATTCCATCTTAGGGTGGTGATCTGAAATAAAAGGCACTTCCTCCTGAGCTTGTAAACCACTTTGAAACTATGAAACAAGCCTTAAGAAAATCTTGGGGAAAGCATCTCTGGAGTTTGACGAACTCAGCACAATACTGACTGAAATTGAAACAATTTCTGAACTCCAGACCACTGACATTCATGTATGGTGATGCTGGAAAACCTCAGCCTTTGACCCCAGCCCACTTTCTTCACAGGCAATGACTTACCACAATTGCCACCACCAACCTTTTCACAATCCGATCAATTTACCACTACCAAACAAGCAGAAATGTCCAAAAGATGGAAATACAGACAAAGACTGATGAATAGTTCTTGCAACCGATGGCAAAAGGAATACCTATTGGAGTTGAGATCAGCCCACCACAGTGTTCAACCAGACCAAGCTACACATCTGAAGGTGGGAGACCTGGTGCTCGTATATGAAGACAAAATGCCAAAGCAAATGTGGAAAATCGGAAGACTTGAAGACTTGTTCCATGGCCGAGATGGATGCATTCATTCATGTTCATTGTGTCTACCCTTAAGATCAGTGCTAAGGCGTCCATTTCATTTACTGTACCCTTTGGAAATTTGAATTTGCTGAATTTTATTTAAAGTTCATCGGACCAGAGGATGCTGCAACTTGGATTTGTTGTTCAAGTTTGTATGAGTTAATTGGTGACTGCAACTTTAAATAATCAAGGGACCCTTTTTTCCCCAAAAGTCTTGCTTTCTAGCTAGGAGGAAAAGGAAGTGGAGAGAAAGTCAGTGTGTGAGCTGTGTGAGCCAGCTAGAGAGTGAAGATGAACTTCTGACAAGAGAAAGAGAAAGGAAATTTTAAAAGCCAAACAGCCTGCTGGGACATATTGCCTTAGTTAAGAATAACAAAGTTTAAAGTAAGACAATGAGCAAGTTCAATTAAAGATAGAAGTTGTTCAAACATTTTATTCATAAGAAACAACAGAACACGAGGCCACAGGCCAATTGACCAAACCACACCAGGCATGGATAAATCCCAGCATAACCCACACCCTGGAGAGGTATATTGCGATTATGCAATGTCCCCCTATTTTTGAGATAGAAAGAAAATTAAATAAAAAGGTTTGGGGGCATTTTAATGTATTTTTATTGATTTTCTTACTGTGCTTGAAATAATAGTCCTGGTTGTTAGAGCAGTGGTGGTGTTGCACTTGCCCAGTACTGATTTGTTATTCCCTCTTACAGTTCTTTCTTTCTGGCTTCTAAACATTTGATAAATTTGACCATGTCCCCATACGACTGTGTCACAACACAATTTTTTGTTTTAGGAGCTGGGGTAACTCTCAGCGCTTGAATTTTTGTCCATTTTTCATTATGGAGCACTGCTCCATTTTGTTATCACTGTGCACATGTGCAGTACGATAGATTGCTGCCAAGCTTTCTAAGTATCATGTATCTGTCCTCTTTGGTTCTTGGCCAAGAAAAAGAACTACTCTGTTTGGTGTTTTTCTCTTCGATCACCCTCCCAGAGCACTGTTGAGGGTTCCACACCGTAATGACCACACATTTGAACTGTGCAGCTATGGAGGGCTCCTGCACAACTGATTTACCTGGTATATCATCTGTTGGGGAAGGGGGTTACAGAGAGCTGTGGAGATTGCGGGGATAGAGTCGACCGTGTGGAACTGCATTTTGAACAGATGTGAAGACACTGCGGTAAGGCTGTGATTTTTTTTTTCTGTAGACTGTTGTGCAGTTTAGCAGTGGAGCAATATAGCGGTGAGTAGTTTTAATGTTGGAGGGGTCATAGTGAGAGAATTGATCAGGACTGGCCAGTCCTGTGAAATGTGTAGTACACTGAGTGAGCATCTCACCGGCAATCGCCGTGTTTGCCAGTCCATGGTTGGAGTAATTTCAGGGAGGGGGGTCCTGCTGCGGCTGGCACCTTTTCCCATTGGTATATCACAGGATTTACAATGGGTAAAAGATGCTATTCAACCAATCAGAAAGCAGGATTTTTAAGATCATTGTCTAATTGCCATTATACAATGGCAAGAACATTTTCTCGGCTCTGATTTGTTCATCTGGGACTGGACCCGTGATGTTATCCCAGCACAACATCACGGATCAAGTCCCAGCACACTTATGACTGCATAAAATGTAAAAACAAACAAGTCCACAGCCATCTCTGTCACCCTTCAACAATCCCCACAAAAGTAGCATTTGCAATGCACAGCACTGTAACACAATACTTTCACATATTTCCCCAATGTTCTGTTTCTTCACTTTAACAAAAAAAAAAAGCTGAGTGAAAGCCGTCTTTATGATCGGCTTTACAACAGTTCCCACTCCACAGCTCTTCCACCCCAACGCAACGAGTGCACCTCTTCCAAAGCACATCGTGGACCTCCCACGTACCACACAATGTTTTTGTATCCCATTTTATTTTCTTGTGGCAGAAACAGGGGACAATGCTGCCAGGATAACCACAATGTTGAACCTCAAATATTCCTCAATTCAACAGGAAATGCAGGAGCGAGCGAGCAGTCGTATGGCTCACTTTACCTAGCACGCACTTGCTCCTTGCCGCTCGGAATACGCTCTTGTCTGATTTAAAGTGCTTTCTTTCCCCATTACATTATCATCTTAATTTTAAACACATCTATCTGATCTGTACCGGAAGAACTTGAAGCAGAGTCAAAACAAGCTAAAATAGCGAGCGGTGCGGGCACAGGGGCAACAGGAGCAGCATTCTCATCATTCAAAATTAATAATCTTCACCAGGCACCAGACTGGCTCAATTAAACTTGTACAGTATGAAACAGTACTGTGTCTGTGTGTGTTTGGGGGGTGGGGGTAAACATACAAGAATCCCACTGTGGGGAAAAAAGAAAACAACAAAACCATCTAAACAGCAAACAATACAGTCAGCAGGACTATTTCTCCTCCACATATACCTACTCAGAAAAGAAATGACTCTCAAAAATACTTTTAAACATATTTTAATCATTTGTTTTGTATTTTATTGTAGGAAAGCCATTGTATAATTCCAAAAATGCACTCCAGGGTGTGTGTTGTGCTGGGATAATGTCACTTCTGGGGTGATTAGTCACACTCAGCCTATGGCCTCGTGCCAAATTACCCCAGACGTGACGTTATCCCAGCACAACACACACCCTATCATGCATTATTGCTTAATTATACAATGGTTCCAATGTAAAGAAAAAGGAAAACATTTAAATATATATGTTTTCTTTTTACTTTTTTCACTCCAGCTAAGCTGCTTCCTTCCCTCTGATTTCCACCACCCATCAACCACTGTCTCAGGAACTTACCTTGGTGAGAGAGATCCCTCAAGGATATACTCCCCATGGCAGGGTCAAAGGATGGAGGGCCATCCTGCACACCCCCAAAACACAATCCATATTTCCCATGAGCCCTCTAAGTGGTGTGAGGACTTCATAGACTAATTCATCCTATGACTACTTAAGGGTGCATTTCTGCATTTCCATGGTAGCTCCCCCAAAGGCCAAGCCATGTATAATGATGTACCCATGCATGCTGATGTATCCATATGATACCAGCATCCATGTCAGATCACTTTCCCCTTGCACTCACTTGTCATACTTCCCAGACTCCACTATGTGATTCTGGTGCAGCAAGACACCATGCATGCTTCCACAAAGGTGGAGCGCTGTCCTTCAGATGCTTAATCCTCTTTCCCCTACCTGGCTCCCAAGTGACCCTGGTCTGTTCCCATACCCGAGTCACTGGCATGGCATAAAGCAAGGCATCTAGCACCTCAGCCTTCTTACCTATGGGGCTGGTCCTTTAAAAAAGTATACATTTTTAAATATAGTTTCTGTGACTTTTTAGAGGAGTAGGTTCTGGTTTTCTTTTGATCAGTAGGCGGTGCTGCAGAACAGTGCTATACTGCTTTGTGTCCCCTCCCCCACTGTGGAATAAACATTCCCAACTCACTACAGAAAGCAAGCAGCATGACAGTGAGTAGTATGAACTCACTTTTTTAGTTATAGAGACGGTTTATCATGACTGTCAAGAGATTTGGGAAGGCACCAATTGATAAGCAGCTCACTCAGCTGTTTTTGAAAAGCAGACACCCTAGTTCTTCTCATCTATTGTTGACTAAATATGATAGTTTAGATTAGAACCCCTCCCACTGCTCCACTCACTGTTGTAAACAGCATGGCAGGGAGAGCTGTTGTTTTTTGTTTGTTTGTTTTTAACTAATGGAGTTTACCATGAAGGCATGGGTTGGTAAGCAATCTGCTACTCTTAAAAGCAAATGTACGGTTTGTTGTTTGGTGTCAACATCAGGGCACTGAAGCTGATTCCAATAATGGCTTTCATTTTCATTAAGCAAGTTGTTGGGACTGTCTGTGTGTATTTTATTTTGCTGGTTTGGGGGTTCAGTAAACAGTTTACTGTGGCAGTTCTACATTAAGAGGAGGGAGGGATTTTGTTTTGTGTGCAATGTCGAGTCTTGAGGGATACCTAAATTGGCATATCACAGGAAATTGTATTTTTTACCCACCATTGTGTAATGTAGAGATTTTCTATATCTATCAAACATGTCATAAACCAAGAGTTTGCTACCTGTAGAGGGCGATAACTAACATGACAAATTACTTCATTTAAATTTAGATTAATGGCTCTGACTACAGCTGAACTTCAGCATGTGTATGCACCTGACTATATTGGAATGAGTCAAGGCTGAGATGTCCCTTTTTACCTTCATAAGGTAGAAAAAATGAACAGACTGGATGGGTCTTGTAGTCCTTATCTACTGTCAACTTCTACATGTCTATGAATCCACAGTCATTCATACTGCTTGCAGGACTAAATGCCCTTGTAGTTATTTAAAAGGGTATTTAACTTTTATAACATAGTGGTATTTAATGCAACCATGGTGTGTATAGGCTGTCACAGTTATCAATTACACACCATATAGATGTGAGCCAATTTAAAGATGCGTAGGTGCTATTCAGATTTTTCTCTATATATGCACCATTATTTCAACTTGTAGTCCCTGCCAGCATCTTCCTCTATAATTTATTAGCTGACAACAGCTTGAACTAAACATATTTTCGCTTTAAGCCATGGTTTCAAGCATCTTATATCCCATTTTCATTCATAATATTGGCCTAATGTTATCACATAATGCAATGCAAAGAACTGTCTAGCATTTCAGTGTGTGTGTGTTTAGATGTTCACTAATGTGCTAGCATGCAGAATTAATTTTGTTTTACTTTTATATGCATTTAAATGTATGTTTTATGAATATAAATTTTCTATAAGGCATTGAATAATAAATACATTTATTGTGTTTAAAAATGTGTGTTGTATTTTATTCATGTGACCTGAAGTATAACATTTGATCACTTTTTGAATGGGAAAAAAACAGATATTGAGGCTGAGACTGTTCACATTTCTTTGATTGTGTAGTAGTTTTTTGTTACATTTCCAAAAGATCATATTGCAATGTTCCTTTTTTTCACACTTACATTTTATCTTGTCTGCATTTAGATTTCAAACACTTTTCTTTTATTGTTCATAATACCATACTGTGTAGTATATGGTCACAAAAATGAGAGCCACAAAGGTTGCAGACTTGATTTCTTTCATTTTACCCATGATAATACTACTAAAAAAGCATGCATACTTTTCTGCCAAATGTATATTCACTGCTTATTCTGATAAGTCAACATACAAGAGAGAACAATATGAGACGGTTTAACTGAGCTGGTTAAAACTGATGGGAAAGCTGAAATCTTTTGTTGTACTATCTATTTTTTTCAGTGAGCACTCTGCAATGGCTGCTGATTCATCTCTTGAGTGAGGTGTATAACTAAAAAGGAAATGAATGAGCGTAATTTTTGATGTCATATTACTCTATTAAGAATGTAAAAAGTGGCTAAGATATAGATGCGGTGACAGTGTAACTGTTTGTGGATCTCATGATGACTCTGGTTCAGTGGTTACCTTTAGAGACTGGAGGGATGGCAGTGGGATGAGGACTGGGTTTCCATAACACTTCTATGGTGGGATTTATATGAGTGTATATGTGTGCCAGGTCTCTAGTGGCTGCTAGTTGCACATCAAGTGAGATGGAATAACAAGTATGGTTAGGTGGCTCAGTGTTGCAGACATCTATCATACAGTAGTGTACTGTATTTATAAGCATCTTGTATGGAATTGCAGACATTCTTTGTGTGATTGTTCACCCACATTTATTCTATGTATGTGGTGTATGAATGTCTATGTTTTATTCTGATGTGGAGCCTTTGGAAATGAGTCTATGACTCAAAGGGTTGTAATTCCAATTTTCTAAATAAATAAAAATAAATAAATAAAAGAAAGGCTGAAGAAATTGGTTAATTTGGAAACCACAGTCCCAAGTTGCACAGCCAGTAGTTGGAGGGCCATGTGAAGGTCATCTAACTGCGGCTGTGTTCATCGACCTCACCAAGGCTTTCGACTTTGTGGATCACCCCCTTCTACTGACTACCCTTAAAAATCTTGGCTTCTCATCTCCTGTAACAAACTGGTTCAGAAGCTACCTAACAAACAGGACACAAGCGGTCAAACTCAACTCTGCTATCTCTGACAGCGCCACAATCAATATTGGAGTACCGCAGGGCTCAATACTAGGCCCTCTCCTTTTCTCACTGTTCATAAATAATCTTCCCAGCAGTATAGCATCTGGTGCCTCGCTATTCTATGCTGATGACCTGGTCATCTATGCTCGTTCAGGTTGTATTGACCATCTAAATGCCACTCTGACATCTGCCTTCCACTCTGCTCAACACTGGCTAAGCGCTCATCGTCTCATACTTGACGCTAGCAAAACAAAAGCCATGCTACTGGGTTCGACCAATAAACTAAGATCCTGCTCATCTCCCCTGAATATACTTGACCTTAACGGAACCCCTCTTGAGATTGTAAGTACCTTCCGCTATCTGGGCATACTGCTCGACCAAACCCTTGACCTGAACCAGCACATCCAAGAAACCTGCAAAATGGTTAACTGCAAACTGGGGGGCTTCCTACAGAACTAACTACATGCTCACACCCACTGCCAAACTGGCCATTGCCAGGGGAATTCTCCTGCCAACTCTATCCTACTGCGCTCCCATCCTAACCATGGCGCACAAAACAATGCTGCAAAAGTGGGATACCACCTACAACAATGTTTGCCAATATGCATCAAAGGCCCCCCACATCAAACATCACTGCCAACTTTACAAAGACCTAGGCTGGCTTTCCCCCTCTGCCACCAGACTGTACTACCTATGCTGCCTCTCTGACTCCATAATCAGAGTGGCTAGACCTGCTACACTATCTGAACTGCCCCAGCCTATTATCCCCTCGCGTGAGTTGAGATCGTCTGACAAGTCTCTCCTAAAAGTTCCCCTCTGCTGCACCTCCAAGGGCTCAGGTGCATTTGGGCATGCTGCCCCACAAGCGTGGAACTCACTACCTATTGACCTAAGACGAGCTTCCTCACACTACTCTTTCAAGTGATGACTACGGAATCACCTCACTTCTATGGACCAATGTGCCTGTTATGATCCACTTGAATCCTTTCTTCATGCCACCTCTTCCTCCTCCTGTCTACGTCTCACCTTCTTATCCCTTGTATATGCCTAATGTCTACTTTCCCACTATTTTGCCTTGCATATTGGTTTGGGCTACTTGCACTTTTTATTATGAAAACAAAGAAACTTATATGTGCTCTACTGTCTTGCCTTCCGAATGCCTATGTGTATTACAAATGCCTCTAGTCACTTTACTCTTCTTGACTTTGTGTATTACAAATGCCAATCACCTTACTGTTTTATGTGTATTACAAATGACTCTAGTCACTTTACTGTTCTTGACTTTGTGTATGACAAATGCCAATTACCTTACTACTTGTTGCCTGTTTCTCAACCTACTGTTTGCACTAATTTTTGATGTACTATTTGAAATTGGTACTGGTCTCTCCCTAAATCCCTTGAACCTCATCTTTCTTCCCTCTCCCGCACACCGACTAGCCCAGGTATACTAGCCGGCTTTCAGTTCCACGGCACCAGGTCGCTGCCACACCTTTTCGTGCTAAAGCCGCCTTTTGCTGTATCTCTCACCTCAGAGACCGAGTCCCCTTACTTGCCCAGCCGGCATACGGTTCCATGAGCCCGGACGCTGACTGTAGCAATCTAATGCTCTTGCCACATCTTCCCACCTTACCCCATTCCTGTTTCCACGACTCCAGTTTTCTGCCGCCGTGCCATATACCATGCCTCCTAGCCATCTGTCTACCTCACCCCTCCTCATGGCGACCTCCTTGCTGGTTTCCGCGCCCATGATTTAACTCGTTTAGACTAGGTACACCTCGCTCATCCAGGTCGCCAACCCTGCCCAGCTAGGACACCCGCCAGCCCGGCCATAGCCCCCTGCCTCCAACCGACTCAAGGTTCCGTGAGTCCGGTCACTGCCCCTTGTTTTCCCCGCTAAAGCCATAATCTCACTTGCTGTTTGCTGAACTCAGCACAGCTCCCCTCAGTAACTCTACCCCCTTACCCGGCCTCTAGAACCTGTGGTCTATACACTTTCCCTTTTTACTACCTTTCTGCTACTGCCAGCCAGCCTCTTAACTACTTCTACCCCGTTCCCCCCCCCCACATTCTCAAACCGGGAATCGGTTCCATGAGCCCGGTTATAGACTCTTCCTTCCCGCTGCAAAAACCGTAACTTTTTCGCTTGTCCCACCCTACTTTGTTGCCTCCCCCCCTGCCTGCCCCGGATACTCTCCCTCTAATTATCTCAGATACAGGGTGACCCTTTCCCCTACAGCTAAATCAGTTGGCAGGGTTTCGCTAACCTTGGTCTCCGGCCCTGACACCTCCCAATGATCTTTAGCTGTGCACTTACCCTTCCCTGCCCACTTCCTCCTTGTTAGTTTCTCCAATTTACTCAAAAATCTATCCTTTCACCAGTACCCTCTGTTTGCACTACCTACTTGTAAAAATTGAATACTTGCATCAATGTACCTTTCCATGTACTGTATAACCTGCACTGTTCTACCTGTATTGTAATTGTACCTCCCGGGTCGTGCCTGAAAATAGTCACTTGCTGGCTAGTGCACCTACCCGGTTAACAAAAACTAAATAAATAAATAAAATAAATCCTCTACCGCCCACATACATCAAATGCATAAACTAAATGTTTGGTGTCCAGATGGCGGTGCTAGCCAGATGAAACTGGGCAAGGCTTCAGATAGCCCACCTTACTGATTTTCTGTTTTTTTTACCAAAGACCCATGAAACACCACCATGTAAGTATGTGTGTAGGCATACAATCACCAGCAAATAGAGACACCTCCATTTGAGGCTGCTCATGCATACAATGTCATTATGCCTCCACTCAATGGCAGCAAAGGACTAAGAAACTATGTATCCCTCCCATAGAGAGTAGGACAGGCCCCGGGATGTTCAATCCTCTCACTACCAGTCTGACAACTAGGTTACCTGAGTTCCTTAGGATATGAGGCTGCCAGCAAGGTCTGTATCAGCTCTACAGCCTTGCCACTGTGCTTACAATTCAATAAATGTTTTTTTCTATAAATGTGTGTCTGTCTCACTGTCTGAAGTTGGTGGCTCTCAAACCATGTCCCCGCCCTCCCTCAAACATCATCCACCAACCTGGGATTTACCTGACTCATAGAGCACCACACATACTTTCCTGCATGGTGATCAATGATGGGTGTGTTGTCCTCTCTACCCAGAGGCACAAATCCAGAAGTGGAGACTGTGAGTCCTGGCAGTAGTGTGGGCAGATGGCATGAGCTCAGATCTTCACTGTTCCTGACTCTGTCATAGTTCCCTTTATTTATTCCAAAGACATCTTGTTGCACAAATGTCAGCAGATGTGTATGTAGGCATGCAGTGCATTTTAACAGTCATGCAGCTCCATGCTTATGTACAACTTCAACCTGTAGTTCTATACAGTCTGGTCTTGGTTGCTGTTGACTGAGGAAGATAAAGCCCTTACTTCCAATGAAAAGGAGTATTCCACTAGATGCTCATTTCTATCCCTTTTACTGGTTGACCCACAGCCATCTGAGAACATTTCAAAACTCGAGTCACCAGCATAGTAGCATGTGAGGTACATGACCCTCAGCTCCTGATGATACAGGTCTGAAGTTCTTAAAAATGTTAAGGTAAATTTAAATAAAAAAATATAAAGTAGCTGATCAATTGGCAACAATATACTGTATAACTATCAATCGTAAAGGTGTAGTCACTTATGGTTGTCATCCATTTGGGACACATCCACCATGTCTATGTCCATTTAGAGTTGCAGTCTACAAAACTGGACACAAGAGTCTAAGTGGGCTGCACCAGTGAGTGACATAGGGGCAACACCACCTCCCACCTCTCCCAACCTATGCACAGACAGCTTCAAACAAGACATCTCCACTGTCTTGTCACACTGCTCTGTTACTTTGAGACCCTCAGATATGGCAACCAAAAATGTATTTTTCTGTCTATTGACTACCAGGACCTCCTGCATCATATACTCAATACCATACTTCCTATTCCCTAAATGCATGATTTTGATTTTTTTTGGGGGGCATTAAAAGGAAACTCCCATGTCTTTGACCACTGTTCAGGTTTCCCTAGACCATAGCATATTTCCTGCAAACACTCATGACTGTCCACCCAATTGAAGATTTTGGTTTCATCACCTTCAAGGTAGCATTGCTGACCTATAAGGCCCTACATGATTTGGGACTCCACTACCTGAAAGAACTCCTGGTGCCTTACTGCCCCATCTGCTCACTCTGATCCTCTGATGAGGGATTGCTAGAGATACCCAGGGTATACTTAAAGACATCTGGAGGAAGATTGTTTGCCTATATGGCATCTACCCTGTGGAATTCTCTTCCTCATCAGATACGAGATTGCCTGACTGTGGAAAGTTTTAAAAAACAACTAAAAACATTCCTTTTTAATCAAGCATTCTCTGGGATTTGATAACTAAGGGTTATTTATGATTATTCATTATATTTATTGTTTTTTATATGGTTTGTATTTAAAGTGTTTGAACTGTTGTAAAAGCGCCCTGAGCATGGGAAGGACACTTTAAACAAATACATTTTACTTTACTTTACATCTGCAAAAAAGGCATACCTTATCTTCCAGTTCTTCTGCAGTGTCCCCTGTGAAGACATTGAAGAGGACTGGTCATAGTACAAGCTCTGTGGTATCTTGCTGGTCACTCTCCCATCCAAAGTGTGAGTGCTTTAGCATCCACTCAATGTCTCCTATATGTTAACCAGTTTCTAGTCTAATTCTCCAGTTTGGTTCCCTCTCCTATGCTACTCAACTTTATTTAACACCATCTTGTGCATCACAGTGTTGAATGCCTCGATAAAATCCAGATAGGCCACATAAACTGCACTCATTTTATCAATTCCCGTGGTCATCTGGTTAAACAAAACTTATCTGATTTGTTTGGCATGCCCTTCAAGGTCTGAGTCCATGCTGCATGTGGTTCAGTGTTACATTGGTCTGATCAAACGATAGTTTGCAAGTCTCCTCTCCCCTGCCATTCTTATCTAGATGGATCATGTTAGCCCTTCTGCTGTTCTCCTGAACCATGCTTATTTCCAGTGAACTGTTGAGCAAGGCCATCAGTATTGCAGCACCTAGGGGTGAGTGAAAGCTGTGAATTCTGCTTTTATGAAATTTCTGTGAACATTTGGACACTTTGTGGAATTTTCCAAATTTCCGCCATTTGCGAGATAGGGATCTTCCAAACGTGCTTGGCAGATTTTCGCCATGTTCTGTCAAATTTTTTGGCTGAACTGCAGTAAAATACATGTGAACTGTGGAACAACAGTTCTGAGGACTTTTTTTCCTCAGTTTGAAAAATAATTCTGTATTTCATGTAATTATTCCGCAGTTCAGTAATCAGTTCTGCAGACTTTTTTCTCCACAGTTTAATAGAATAATCTGCAGTTTATTCATTTATGCCACTGTTCTAAGTCAGAATTTCTGCAAAAGTTGCTAATTTAATTTACACACTTTTGAGGAAGAGAAAATCCGACTTTTGCGGAAATGCTGCTGACAGACTTTTTTTTCACACACCTCTGCTATCACATCCTTAACTTCTTTCAGAACTACGAGGTGAATCCCATCTGATCCCATGTCACTCTTCATCTTTACAGCTGTATGTCCTTTCAGGACTGTTTCATCTGAAAATAAACTTGTGACCACTTCAACCCCCACTCCCCCCACCCACACCCTGCTCCTATGTCTCCCTGGTGGTCATTTCTAGCCTCCCTCCACTTGAAGACAGAGTAAAAGTACCTGTTTAGGATGTCAGCTATGTCTTGGTCCCCTTCTGCACAGTTAAAACCTTCTGATGTACTATTCCTTATTACAGATGCAAGAAATTTAAAATACGCCGACAAAGTGAATGCAAAGTGACCACTTCACATTGGCACTTTGCTACGTGGAGTGCCCCATAGGAAAGGCTCACTTCACCTTGTTATTATTACTTTGCATTGTCATTCCACCTTAAACGTGAAGTAAGGTGGAGTAACAACAATATTGGCAGCATCCCACCCACACAGTTACCAGAATGAATGTGCATCCCCGAAATGCTACTGTCTTGTGTCCAGAAAACTCCCCAGTGCTGATGAAGTGAAATGAGAGTGTAACAAGAAATGCAAAGTCTCCCAGAATTAATGGTGCACTTAGTCATGCGCACAGTGGTCAGGTTACACACAGAGTCACCAGAATTAATGTGCATCCCCAAAATCCTATTGTCTTGTGTCCAGAAAATTACCCAGTGCTGACAAAGTGAAATGAGAGTGTAACAAGAAATGCAATCTTCCAGAATTAATGTTGTCATGCCAAGTCACAAATCCAAATCTGGAAAGGAATACATTTTGCCAGTTGGAGGATTAGTGCACAGCAGTAACAATCCACTACCAGTAAAGATACCATAAAGCAGTATAAAAAATTCAAGCAGGTGCGGTGGATAGCAGGTTCACACTTCTGTAATTACTCTGTAACACAACAAAAGGTGTCTGATTTAATGGCATGCATTGCACACACTCACACGCACACTCAAGTAATGCATAGCAAACTGAAAACCAAGTGTTTTAAATAGAAAAATTGTACAGAGCTGCACCACAACAATCAGCAAAAAAAAGTCAAGAATTACTGAAAATATGACTGTGTGTACATTAACACAGTTATACAAGAAAAATATAACCAAAACAGAAAGACTGCCTTTTTCACCCAGTTAATCTACCTACATCACAAATACACCCCACCCCCAAAGCACACTTCACAGTACACAGACTGTTCTAAATTAACATTCAAAATTCACACACAACAATAAACACTCAATGATATGAGCACAGAAGGGTTTCCTACAATCGATGTAATGTATTAAATTTTGAGCAAAATATATTACTCAAAAGGCATTTTAAACAGCTTTTAGAGGTTTTGAATTGCAGAACTCTGAGAGCAAACTGTCTCCAGCTACCACTGCACACACACTACCCAGGCCAGAACTGAGGCTGTGCCGAACAAGCTAGAGTACATGTGACCTGCAATCCCATGAATAACTGCAGAATTTCATTTGGAGCTCAATTACAGGGTGAAGTGAGGCGAATGACATTGATTTCAATGTACTTCACCTTAAAATTGGTGGAGAAGTGGTTTGGGGAAGGCGGAATAATGCAAAGTTATTGGTTTCAATAGACTTCGTGTTCCTCATTATGAAGCGAAGTACTCTGTTTCACATTGTGGAGTTCTCCGTGGATTCCAAGTCACTCAGTGAATCACTTCAAGGAGCAAATTGGGACCACTTAGCCCACCACTACTTACAATACCGTAACTCGTGTGCTGTACGGGAAGGAATGCGAATGTCTATGGCTGTACTTCCCCGATGAGCTGTAGCACAAAACTCCCCGACTTAAAAGCACTTATTAATGTTGTGATTCATGACATGATCATGAATCATGATTTGTGACTACATTTGTGACCGTTATGATGAAAAACATAATTCAGGGTCAACGGTGTGAGATAACCAATATGGAACTGTATTGGGAATGCGAATGCCTCAGGCTGTACTTCCCCGATGAGATATAGCACAAACTCCCCTACTTAAACACGCTTATTAATGAGTACAATGGTGGGGTGGTGAAGCCTGGTGAGATACTACAAAACATGCTTACAATACATCCAAGTGACTAGTAAAAAAATTAATGTTATGATTTGTGACTGTATTTGTGACCGTGATGATGAAGAACGTGATTTGTATCACGAGTGAGTCATGATGATGGTCCTGACTTAAAAATACATATTAATGAGTACAATGTTCATGCAGAATTATGCACCACACCTATCCAGTACTCTGAAGGGAAGACAACAAAACAACTGTGACTTAAGTTACAGATGGAGATTGGGCCCTAAAGAGATGCAAATGTACAGACAAATTAAGATTACACTGCACACTGAAGAAATACAGACACAAAGGCACAGCACCCAACCAGTGATCACCATCAGAAATTCAAATCTGGAAAAGAATACCTTTGCCAGTTGGGGCAGGCTGTGTGTGTGGGGGAAGGGGGAGTGTACTGCACGGCTGCAGTAACATTCACTAGTACTAGTACCAGTAAAGATACCACAAAGAAGTACAAAAATCACACAGCTGCAGTGGATAGCAGGTTCACACTGATGAAATTATTATGTGGCACAATAAAAGGTGTCTGATTTGATGACACGCATCACACACATACTCACACACACACTAAGGTAATACGTAGCAAATTGAAAACTTCAGCAATATAACTACATATTTTAAACAAACTAAAATTATGCACTGCTGCACCACAACAATCAGCAAAAAAATGGCAAGAATTATTGAAAATATTACTGGGTGTACATTAACAGAGTTATACAAGAAAAATATCACCAAAATAGAAAGCACCGTCTTTTTCTCAAAGTTAATCTATCTACACCACAGATACACCCCTCCCCCAAAACACACTTCCACTGTCTCTCAGTACACAGACTGAATGTTGTACATTAACATTCAAAATCCACATACAAACAATAAATGCTCGATGATGTGAGCACAGGAGGATTTCCTATAATCGATGAACTAAAGTTTCAGCAAAAAAAAAATGACTCAAAAAGGCTTTTTTAACAGCTTTTAGAAGGTTTGAATCACAGAGAGCTCTCAGAGCAGATTGTCTCCTACAGCTTCCTAAACACACTACCCCAAACTGAGGCTGTGCAGAACAATCTAGAGCCCATGTGACCTGAAATCCAATAAATCACTGCAAAATTCACCTTTGGAGCTTAAAAACAAGGTGAAGTGAGTCGAAGTACATTGTTTTCAATGAACTTCACCTTAAGAATTGGTGGAGTAGTGGTTTGGGAAGGCGGAGCAATGCAAAGTCATTGTTTTCAATGGACTTCATGCTACTCTATTATAGCGTGAAGTACTCTGTTTCACATTGTGAGTACCTGTGAATCACTTCGCGGAGCAAATTGAAGCCACTTCACCCATCTCTATTCCTTATTATCCCTCCCCTTGCTTTCATGTTTTCACTAATGTACATGAAGAAAGACTTTTTTTTTTGTTAATAAGGTAAAAAGCACTGAACCACATGGCCCTTTTACAAGTTTGTCAGATGTAGCAATTGAAGAACATATAACTTCAGATACAATACTTACTGCGATGAATATATCATGTGATGTACTGCATGAACATCTACTATAACAGTTGACATTGATATCAACATGTAGTGTTAAGTGCCAGGATAACCTGAAACCTTCCCAGAGAACTTGAATGATCCCAACATCAGATAAAGTACTGTAACTGATGTTCAAAAATATGTTCCCACAATTGGATTTAGTGCTCAGTAATGGGAGATGTCTGAGACATAGGCTTCGATACTGATACTACGTCAGCTATCAGCAATGTAGAGCTACTCTAGATGTGAATGATCCACTCTGTGACAAACTAGATAACATAGAATTTGACCTCTCTGACCAGGGCAATGATGAATGCCATGATCATGACAACAAACCAGTAAAACAGTTCCTTAATCCCCAAATCAATTACAGTAAAATAACAGATGAACACAGGCAGCTTGGTGTGAAAATCTGCGACAGTCATGAAGAAAATTGTTATACTGTTTCTGAGGGTATGTTTGCATAACTTTTCTCTAAGTGTTACTGCTGTCATCTGGAGGTTGACTCATGCATTTTAAGCACTGTCAGGACAATGTTTGTTGTTTATAGTCAGTGTTCAAATGATCATACCAGACTTTGGAACAGCCCTGGAACACTACAAGGTATGCCTCTAGGTAATGTCATATTTGGCTCTGCAGTTTTCTGCAGTGGCATAACCTGCCAATGCATTGCATCTGTTCCAGAATATGAACATTTCTGTGGTCTCACAGCTTGTATATCATAAGCTACAGAAACATAGAAACATAGAAACATAGACTTTGACTGCAGATAAGGACCACTTGGCCCACCCAGTCTGCCCATTTCCCTTCCTATTGGAGAAACTGCAGATTCCAGTTAACCAACAGCCTACTTCCTGCAACCCCCACTACAATTGCCTTATGGCTGTCCATGCATGTTTGAATTCCCCCACTGTTTTAGACCCAACAACCTCCCGAGGAAGGTGGTTCCATGCATCCACCACTCTCTCCGTGAAAAAAATGTCCTCACATTACCCCTGAGCTGTCCCCCCTCTATCTTTAAATTGTGCCCCCTTGTTCTTACACATCTCTTTTTCTGAAAGATGTTACCCTCCTGGACTTTGTTGATTCCCTTGAGGTACCTGAAAGTTTTTGTCATGTCCCCTCGTTCCTCCTTTCATCAAGGGTATACATATTAAGCTCTCTCAGTCTCTCTCTTCATATGGTTTCTGATGCAGACCCTGCACCATTTTAGTTGCCCTCCTCTGGACTGCTTACATCATGTCTATGTCCTTGCGTAAATGGGGTCTCCAAAACTGCACACAATATTCCAGATGGGGTCTCACCAACTGTCTGTACAGAGGGATAACCACATCCCTTTTTCTACTTGCAATGCCCCTTCATATGCATTCCAGTATCCCCCTGGCTCTCCTTACTGACTTCTCACATTGCTTACCCACCTTTAGGTCATCTGATATGACTACCCCCCAAGTTCCTTTCCATTTTTGTTGTTGTTAGTACCTCCCTGCTATTGTGTACTCATCTCCTGGGTTTTTGTTTCCCAGGTGCATTACTTTGCACTTCTTTGCGTTGAATCTAAGTTGCCATATGTCTGACCATTCCTCCAACCTTGCCAAGTCCCTTTTCATCCTTTCTACCCCCCCTTGTGTATCAACTCTGTTACAGATCTTTGTGTCATCTGCAAAGAGGCATACCTTTCCCCTCCAGACCCTCTGCAATGTCACCTATAAAGATGTTAAAGAGGACTGGACCCAGTACTGAGCCCTGAGGTACTCCACTAGTAACCCCCCCTTTCTTCGTAATGTGTTCCATTCATTATTACCTTCTGTGTCCTGTTGTGCAGCCAGTTTGCTACCCAGACTACCATCCTGGAACCCACTCCCAGGCTGGCTAACTTAATTATTAGTCTTTTGTGTGGGACTGTGTCAAATGCCTGGCTAAAGTCTAGGTAGGCCGTATCCAAAGCCCCTCCCTGATCTATTACTTTGGTCACCCCGTCAAAAAAATCAATTAGGTTCATCTGACATGACCGTCCTGCTGTAAATCCATGCTGCTTTGAGTCCTGTACCCCGCTGGCCTCTAGGTACTCAACAATTCTTTCTTTCAGAAGTGATTCCATCATTTTCCCTACCACTGGGTCAAACTTACAGGTCTGTAGTTTCCTGCTTCTGCCTTGCTCCCATGTTGGTGAAGGGGAATCACATCTGCTCTCCTCCAGTCCTCAGGTACCACCCCATCTTCCCATGATTTGTTAAAAAGTGTGGTCAGTGATGTCACTAGGTCCTTCCTTAGTTCTTTTAGGATTCTGGGGTGAATCCCATCAGTCCCCATTGCTTTGTCCACCTTGAGTTTTAGGAGTTCTTTCAGGACTCTTTCTTCTGTAAATGGACTGGTGTCAACCCCCCTACCCTGAGTGCTTCTATTGTCTGGTTTAGGTAACTCCTCCTCATCTTCTTTTGTGAATACTGAGCAAAAGTATTCATTCAGTATCTCTGCCTTTTCATTGTCTCCCTCTGCCCACCTCCCCTCTCCTTTATTAATCTTCACTATTCCTCCCTTAACCTTTCTATGCTCCCTAATGTACCTATAAAAGGTTTTATCCCCCTTCTTAACTGAGTTGGCTATTTTTTCCTTGGTTTGGGCCTTTGCTATTCTGACTGCCTTATCCACTTCTTTCTGCTTTAATTGATACAGTTTCCTGTCATGCTTCTTCTGTGATTCCTTATACTTTTTGAATGCAGCCTTTTTCTCCTTAACCTTCCCTGCCACCTCTTTTGAAAACCATAGTGTTTTTTAACTCCGCTTTGTTTTCTTTATTTGTTTCACACAAAGGCTTGTTGCCGATATGACAGCAGTTTTGATTTTTCTCCATTGTTCTTCCACCCCTCTTTTTTGGCTATTTGCTAATGCATTCCTCAGGTATTCACGCATTTTGCCCAAGTCAGCCCTTCTAAAGTCCAGTGTCCTTGTTCTTGTATGGCTTGTCTCCATGGTTGTGCTTATTGTGAAGCACACGGTGCAGTGGTCACTTGTTCCCAGATGTCTACTGACTTCTAAATTTGCAATCCTCTCTCCATTTCAGAGTACCACGTCTAGTATTGCTCCCTCCCGAGTGGGTTCCAACACTAGCTGTCTAAGGCCTGCCCCCTGCAGGGCATCGAGAATGACCCTGCTCTTGGATGTGGCTGCAGTACATGTCATCCAGTTAACATCTGGCATATTCAGATCCCCCATCAACAGTATCTCCCCTTTTTCAGCAATTTTAAGAATGTCCTCTATCATTTTCTTGTCCATTTCCTCCCCTTGAGAAAGGGGTCTGTATACAACCCCTGTGCGGACTGTGATGCCATTCCCTGTCTCCAAGGTGACCCAGAGTGCCTCTTGTCCTCCCCCTTTACTTTTTAGTTCTGTAGCTTTTGATCCCTTCCCTTATGTATAGAGCTACTCCACCTCCTCTTTTACCCTCCCTGTCCCTTCTGTAGACTGTGTACCCCGGTATGTTGACATCCCAGTCATGGTTCTCTGTGTACCATGTTTCCGTGACTGCCACAATATCCAATTGTGCATTTTCCATCAGAGCTACTAGCTCAGGAAGCTTGTTTCCCAGACTATGGGCATTGGTACTCATTGCCCTCCATTAAATGTTGACTTTATCCTTTTTTCCCCATCCCTGCTCTTATTGCCCTTGTCTATTTTTCCATTTACCCCTGTCCTGCCCTCTTTTGAGCTCTGTACCTCAGTGTTTGCCTTACTACCTGCCATGTTTTGTGGGGGAGTCTTGAAATGTCCTGCCTCTTATCAGCACCACCCCCTTGACTAGTTTAAAAGCTTGCCAAGGAAGCATTTAAACCTGTCACTTAGGAGCTTGGTTCCATTTGTGGACAGATGCAGGCCATTGTGCCAGTATAGACCTTCATCTCTCCAGGTGTACCCCCAGTTTCCAATGAAGCCAAAGCCCTGTGCTCTGAACCAGTTTTGCAACCATTCGTTAAACTGCATGGTATGCAGTACCCTAGCCTCACCCCTGCCATGGACTGGCAGCACCTCTGAGAAGGTAACCATGCTTGCTACCTGTCTGAGGCCCCTCCTCAACTCCACAAATTCATCCTGCACTGCACTGATTCCAAGCCTAGCTAGGTCATTTGTCCCAAGGTGGACAATGATATCTAGTTCCCTCTCCTGTGATGCTGCTTCTGCAATCCTGAGGTTTCGCTTCTTGTCCATCCTAGCCATGGCACCATGCAGGCACCTTACTTCCCTCTCCTCTCCTCTCCTCTCCCTTCCCCAGTTCTACCCCCCTAACAACTGAGTCCCCTATCAGAAGCTGTTTCCTTCCCCTGTGGTGTCCCTTGCCACCCTTTTGTGGGTCTCCCTTGTGGATGTCCGCAGCATTCTTCTTGGTCTCCACTGAGGATGCCATCATAGAGGAACCTTGCTCTCCTACCTAATCCTCATTGTTCAACAAATATGGGATAAACAACAGGAGGATTTGTTATCCAGCATTAGGATTTGCTATCCAGTGTTAGCGACCAAGATTTAGTTCTTGGTGGTGATACATGGTGCAACTCCCTTGGTCACTGAGCTAAGTATGGACTGTACATGCTCATGGCTTTCCAACATGAAAAAGGAATCCACTTGTAGTTAATAAAGTTAATCACAATGTATAACCACACACCATGTCATATGTTATCATGTGCACCTATGCTGTACAGTATTATGCATATACATTTTTCCTTTGTAGTCTTCAGGGCCAAAAAACTCATCTGCAAGGGAATTGGAGGGGATGACTTGTGTTCTGGAATATATTTGAGAGAAAGGATGCAAATTAACTGGGCGTGTAACAGATATTCATGTCCAAGTAAAGGCCTATATGCTAAAAAAAAAAACAACCAGAAGTGAAACATCATTTCAATGTGTGGCATATGGCCAAAGGTATTATTTTCATTCTGATATATAGGCTATAGCATATAAGAGTTTTTTTTTTCAGTTTTTACTTCTAAGGCAATCCCCCCATCTGTTATATGCATCCAACATCTTACCGGATCAATATTTTTTCTTTTACTCAGTTTGACATTTTACATATGCCTGTCAGCATCATCATCATCTGTGCTACTTTAGATTTTCCCTCAAAAGGAGGCCCAGTCAATGGTATTTACCAAGTAGCTATTTTGTTTAATCAGTATTATTTAATTAACTTGTATGACCGACTATGGGCACACATAGAAAATCAGCAGTTTATTCAGTGTCTTTTTTTTCTGTTTTCTCCCATACTCATCTAGAACCATGCAACCAACCCAGGCACACCCATTCATTGTCACCATTAAATCCTATCACCACCTGCCCCCCACCCCGACTCTCTGGTATCCAACTGGAAATAACCCTGGTATTTGAAAACCTTGGAACACCAAGTCATCCTACCTTTTTTTTTTTGGCTATAATGTAATCTTATACTCTTCATTCTGGTATTTTTCTGGGCCCTTAGAGGGTGAATATCTGGACCCATAGATTGTGTGTGTATGTGTGTGTCAGTCAGGGGTCTCAGCGGATGGTGCTGAGGGGGGGCATGCATGCTGAAGGGTAGGAGGGTAGTAAAGTTGAACTTGTCTATTGCTTTACTCATGCCAGTTCTGGCCCAGTGCCTTGCTGATACAGTTTTTGAGTTGGGGAAAAGTTGGAAAGGAAAAAGTGTTTCAGGCAATGCAAGTGAGCACTGCTAAGCTGGTGTATCTGGAGAGGGAAGGGTGTGTTGGAGGACAGTGGGTGAAGAGAGAGGGGATGGTGAAGGGTTAATTGTCAGAAGCTGTGGAGAGACATGGCTTATGTTGTGGGGACATGGAGTGAGGCTGCTAATGTTGGGAGGCTATGAAATAAGGTGGCTACTGTCGGGTGCACTGGATGGACAGGACTTGTGTTGGGTGGTATGGGGCATAGTGTGACATGGAGGGAGGACATAATGCCTCCAGTGAACAAAACACACACACAAAAAATAAATAAAAAAAAAACTCCCACTCCCTCCCTCTATGAGCTCTTCACCCCCCCCCCCATTCCAGGACTACTTTAAAAAAAATCCAACTCTCTCTCTCTACATGCTACTCCAGGGTAGGACAAATTAGTTTGTAGACAGGTGGGAGGGTGGCCAAAGGCTTTCAAAATCTGGTAGCCAAAACAGATTTTTGTGGCCACCTGGCTATCTTATTTGTCCCACTGTATCCCACCCTCTGTTCCTGGTCCCTGGTCTATGATCATTAGCTAGATTCACCTTGAGTTGTGGTCTAGGATCATTAGCTAGAGACTTCTTGAACTGAGTGTTTCTTTCATTATGTCTCCTGTCAGTCAGTCTGATCATGTTTTGTCCAAACTAATGATGGGACACATCAAACATACTAACATACTATTTGCCAGCAGATTAGGCCTTATGGTCTATCAAGTCTGCTCGAACCTAGATCCTTAGTTGGGTGCCGAGACCCTCCCATCCCTTGTGCTCCAGAAACCCCTATCATCCATTCCCACCCCCCCGGGACAGGCCATCATCTGATACATCCACTTTCTGTGTCTGTCCCACCCTCTCTTAAAGCTCTCCACTGTGGATCTCTGAACCAGCTCACCAGGCAGAGCATTCCAAGGGTCCACCACCCTCTCAGTGAAAACCTCCTCTTTTCCCCTCACCCTTCCACCTTCCAACTTCAAACCATGCCCTCTGGTGATGCCTCCTGCTTTAGTCTAAAGATCCCTCCATGTTTACTCTATTTATTCCCTTGAGGTACTTGAAGACCTCAATCATGTCCCCCTGTCTCTCTCCTCTCCTCCAATGAAAACAGGCAGAGCCTCAAGTCTGTCCTCGTAAGTCAAATCCCTAGCCCTCTGTATCATCTTTGTTGCCCTCCTCTGTACCCTCTCCAGGAGCTGTATGTCCCTCTTCAAGGTGGTCTCCAGTACTGTACACAGTACTCAAGGTGTGGTCTAACCAGTCCATTGTACAGTGGCAGAATCACTTCCTTGCTCCTAGAGGTGATCCCCCTTGCAATGCATCCCAACATCCTGTTTGCCTTGCTAGCTGCTCTCCTGCACTGCTCAGTGTTATTCATACATGTATCCACCATGACCCCTAGGTCTTTTTCCCCTGTTGAGGCTTCCAGCACCTCCCCTCCCAGGGTGTACCTGTGTTTAGGGTTTCCGACCAAGATGCAACACCTTGCACTTGGTGATATTGAAATTTAATTTCATGTGTGAGCCCAGCTTTCCAGGGTGTCCAGGTCTCTGCAGGGCCAACCTCCCTCTTCTCCCTCAACTACTGCTCCCATCTTGGAGTCATCCGAAGAGACTCATTTCACACCCTATACCATCCCTGATGTCTGATATGTATGCATTAAACAGGATTGGACCCAGGACCGAGCCCTGCGGTACCCCACTACCAACCTCTGTAGGGTTCGAGAGCTCCCCACAGACCACTACTCTCTGAGTGCGTCCAGCTATCCAGTTTTCAATCCATCTGACCATCAAAGGGCCTACTCCTAACCCCATCAGTTTCTCCACCAGACCATTGTGGGGGACAGAGTCAAACGCCTTGCTGAAGTCCAAGAATAATACATCCACAGGCTTACCCCTATCCAGTTCTGATGTTACCCATTCATAGAACTCCACAAGGTTGGTTAGACATGATCTACCAAACAAACTGCATTTATAAATTTTACTAAAAACTAGAGTAAAACCTAGCACTCGAGATGCTGCCTATGATAAGATGATTATGTTTGCATGCATTGCAAATTTCAAAAGTGAATGAGCTGGCTAATTCAAAGAGTCAAAAAAAAAAGAAAGAAACCAGAGCCCGAGGCTTACTAAATATGCATGATTTCATTTGCATAACACAACTCACTTCCACCATTGATTGAGCCAGAGCATGGGCTAAGAACAGGGATATGCAAATGTATCATGCATGTTTAGCAATTTCCCAGCCTCCTTTTTTGCTTTGTACTCCTACGATTCAACACGCTCCTCTAATTCACTTCATTTTCTGAGTATACAAAAATAATGTTTCATATATAGCAGCTCTTGAATTAGCAATGGTTTATTAAAAAAAAAAATATAGCGGCATTTTACTTCCCAATATGTGTGTGTGTTATCTTGAGTGACAGGAAAAGTAGCATATATGTGAACCACAAAGGAGACAAGCCTGGCCAATCAGCAAAAGATTTGGGCATGCCTTCTGGTTAGAAGCTCAGAACAGTAAGAACTGCATGAAAATTGTGCCACTCTTGTGGTGCAAAGTAGAGGCTATTCAAAAGTGTGTGTAATGAACATACAGAAGTATTTTTGTTTATTTAATTTGATTTAAATATTAAATTGGTTTGTGTCACGGTTATTTATTTATTTTCTTAAGTGAAATGTGCCATGGTTGAGGCTGGACTGTGAGCTGTGAGTGGCATTACCTGATTCATAATGGCACCAGGCCTCACACTCAAAAGAGGCCTACTGCCCAGGCCCACTGGACTGGATCTACTTGGCCAGTGGGAGTCTATAAGGGCAGGTGGCAGGCGCCCCCCCCGGGCTGGGTGAATGTAGGAGGGATATGCAAATATCAGCCTGCTCCCTGGACAGCATAGGAAGATTTGTGTAAGGCCATGTGAGGGAAAGTGCACTATTCATGCCACAGTGTGACTTCATGATAGTTTGTTACACTTGGAGTACTGTCTGTTTCCTGTGGCTTTCAGTTGGTGATTGTCACTTCCTGTCTCTCGGACTATCATCAGTCAGACCACTCTTTTCTCACTCCCCAGTATTCGGAGGGAAGTCTTTCCTACTCATCATCCTTGGTCTCCATTCCATTGCTTGGTGGTGTGCTGCTGGTAGGCTAGTAGGTGAGTAGTACTTTGCTGTTTGCAAGTTCTGCAGCTTTTTGGGAAAACTGGCAGTAGTGAATTTGATTCAGTAGAAAGTGTGTGCGTAACACTTGGCATCTTGACATTTGCCAGGATGGACAAAGATGGTAACAAAAATCAGGATCGGATGGATTGCTGTCCAGTAGTAGCTAGCAACAGGCTTGTTTGATGGGCCATATATAGACGAGCACAAGGAAATTGTACAGGATGATCAAACTGTAAGTTAAGAATGTTTGAAAATGGCCATTTGTTGTATAGCTGTTGATATAAGGGAATTGGGGAAATAACACTGCAACAAAGCGGGGATAACAAATAGGATAGAATTTTGCTAAAAGGCAGTGGATTTGGGAGGAGAGGCTATACATGGAGAACAGTACGCAAATTAGTCACCTGGAAAGGGGAAATAAATGGCTTGAGGGGGAGAATAAAGAAGAAAGGAAATCGGGGTGTACAGCTTGGAAATGGTTCGGACCATTTTGTTGGCAGTGAAAGGACAGATTCTTCATGGCACAGCCGGCAGGCTGGGGAAGCGTGCTACATACTGTACCTATCTTGAATGGGGAATTGGGGATGCACATTGCATAAAACAAGTAGACTATAGCTACACATTAACATTGTTTTTATTGATCCTCAGCAGCACAAGCACACCGCCTGCTCCACCTCCTTGACGTGTGTGTGTGTTTGGGGTGGGTGGGGTGGGAGAGGGGTTCCAGGCAGCAGAATCCAGAGTTGGGTGCTGTTCATGGGGCCGTAGAGGCTTATACTTCATCAGGTTTGTCAACTAGGATATCAACCTAGGAGGCACTATTTCTGAATAGTACACCACCTACTGACAATCTTCATTCCCCATCTGCTACATTCCTTACATCCCTCCCTCTTCCTACCTCTGTACTGTCCTTACCTGCCCTCATCTACCCTTCCCCTCTTTTTTTCTTTTTTCTTTTCCTCTTCTACTCTGTCTTGTCACTACCACATCTGGACTGCTCATACTTGTCTCCATACCCTATCCTTCTCCTTCAGTGCTCCAGCATGCCTGGTCACTCGGTCTTCCTAACTCAATCATAAGTAGGCTGCAATCTCCAGCATGCTGCACTTACTTCATATAGACCCTGTCATTCTACAGTTATGCAAATTGAGTACTTCTCTAAATTGAAACCATATAATCTTTACTTAATGTGTTTAAATGCATTGAATTATTGTCCTTCATAAGTGCTAATGTAAATAGCTTGCTAGTGACTCTTAGCCTGCAGCATATTACATGTACTTATTTGCATTGTGTATGCCTTGTGTAATTATATTGTCATTATATATGCTTACTATATACTTAGCTTATGGCCCGTCTGGCTACTGTATTGTTCCCATGTCCATCTTGTAAATGAACTTGTCTCAATGGTGTTCTGCCTGGCAAAATAAAGATATTGATTGACTGATTGACTGAGGAGAAAATCCTACCATTATCTATTAAAAAGGCTTCTTAAGAGATAAAGGTAGGATTGCCTCCTCCTCTCCGGCCTCATGAACTGCACCCAACTCTTTATTCTGCTTCCTGGAACCCTAACCAACTCCCCCCCACACACACACACACACACACACTCTCTAGGCTTTAGACCTACTTTATGAGGGCAGCTCCTGTAAAAATGAAGGCTAAGAGGATATAAAATGTCAAGGTTTTAAATTTTAATGGGATTGGATGGGGTAAATCTGGGTGAGGGGAATGTTTTCAGCTTGTTCAAGGCAAAAGAACTAGAACGTTTTAGCCAGACAGTGGTAAACCTAAGGAATGAGCTCCAAAATGAAGCATTGAACTGGAGATTCCCTATCTCCCCACGCTCTCAATTTTCTCAAGTGTGTCCCAGGGGTCCATCCTTGGTCAATTCTTTTCTCCATTTTCATAAATGACCTCTCTCACTGCCTGTTAATTTGCATCCTTTCACATGTATACAAATGACACAGTACTCTTTATCTCTGACTCCTTTACCCCCTGACCATAAATGAGCTCTGCAGATACTACCAACAAGTAAAGCCCACAGAGCAGCATCGGAGACCAAAGTAATGGGATTCTGGTTAGTGTATTTGCACATATGATGGCCCTTTTGAAGCTCATAACTCAAGTCCTGTGCCTCTTCTTCACTCTTCACTCAACTGCTGTTATATTTCTTTCACATAAATCATACAGTTTTTAAGTAAACTATTTGATTTTCTTATTTTATGTCTCATTTTGTATTGCCTTTATTAAGTCATTTTAAATTACTTAGTATGTGTTGAGCATTTTTTTCTATTCTTAAAACTATTTTTTTATACTTATTCTTTATTCTCCTAACTTCTACTGCCCCGATCACTCTTTCAGAACTCCCTCAATGCACCTCACAGAACTGTCCAGCCAGCAGTACTGAGGGGTCTACTCTTAGAGTGTGACATACTTCCCTAAGCTTCAGGGCTTCCAGATTACCCCACAGGCAGGGGGGAGGAGGCACTCCCCAAATCTCCCCCATGATTATCGAGGAGCGCATACACATTGGAGTCTGCCCTTGGGTCCTCCTTTGGATGTGGTGCTGGGGGGTTCACCGCCTAGATCCTGGGCAGGGTTTTTTCCCTGTTCTGTGCCCTTCCCTGCTGACATTGGCACTCAGTGAGGGCCAATGGGACAGAGGGTAGCTGAGATGCATCTCCGCTCAGGATCCTCAGCTGACATCAACCCCTCTCTTTCAGTTGTTTTCCCTGGCTGCTCTGCCAATACCTAGGTTCACCCAGGAGATGGCAGTAACATGGTGGGGCTAGACTGTGACCCACCCCAAAGAGGGAGAGCTGCCATTGGGTGTTCAGTCCCTATCTCCCCCTGGCTGACCCCCAGCAACCTGAGTCCTTCACTGAACCCGGGTCATTGGCATGGTGTGAGGTGTGCTGTCCAGGGCCTTAACCTTCAGTGCCACCAGGCCAGCTGTCTTAAAACTATTTTTACAGTACTTTTAATTCTTTGTCTTTAATTACTTTTATTTTGTCAATTTTAAGTACCCACCAGTTGGTTCAAGGTGCCTGCTGAAGAGCACTCCAGCTCAGGTAAGGAATCTACTTACTGGTTTATAGGATTATCGTTTAATGGAACACAAGTATCTGTTACAGGGGTGGGGGGAGAGATGACGACAACAAAAGCCTTATACATTGCCGCTGGTTGGGGTGCAGAAGATCTGTGTTTTCTATGTGTGGTACAAAATAATTCATGGTATTGTGCATAAAAGCATCATATCACAAGCATTCATGTGTTTCGTGAGTCATTAGAATGTAGTCAAAAAACATTAAAATAAGTAGCACCATTAAAATGAAACTTTGAATTTAAATGGCACACTCATTTATGAACCAATTAATGGAAAATTTAATGGCATACTATGATGGAAATTTAATGGTTATGTTTAATGGCACCTTAATGGTGCATGTGCACAATAGTGTTGGATACTAAGCTGTAACGGTGCAACCTCAACTATTAAGACACTGTGGGATTTCACTTGTTAGGTAGCTGGCTTAGTGATATGCCACTATTCTGTTTATTCCATTTCACAATAAAAATATGATTTCACTGTGAAAAAAATTAGGGAAATTATTTGAAAAATCTAAGTTAATGTGGTTGAAGATGGTAAAGCTCACAAAGTAACAAAATTAAAAATATTAGGGTTTGCAGTCTCAGGCCCACCAGCCCATGAAAGCAGCAGCCTCTCATCACTTTGGCCATCACATGTCTGAACTGTTACAGAGCACATACTATAGTTTCTACAGTAAAGGCTCCCTGACAGCACAGACGGCTGAGGTGGGAAGAGGAATACTGTGCTGTTTGTCTGTCCATACAGGACAAATCAGTGGTCAGGGGTGGGGGACCTGGCAGGGGTACTCAACAGGTGTGGAGGGATCATATAAAGATTAGGAGAGTGGGGAACACTGCACACCAGGAAAAAGTTGAAGACACAGAATGTGGATCATGGGGTTGGGCACCACTAGATAACCAGGGATTAACTTACCTGCTACAGAGTTGTTATCGAGGGTTGGGGGACCATTAGGTTGTACCAGGTGTACCTGGGCTGCATGCATGCAGATGAGCACATAATGGGCATGCAAATGGACCCTAAGTTCCTTGCAAGTAGGATTGAGTCCTATGCATGCTATGGCTGAATATGGTTCAAAGGATCCTAGCGCTATACCATAAGGCCTGCTCTGTGCTCCTATGGGGCATGCATTCAGCCCTGTCCAGTGACACTGCACACTGTCACTATGTGCTGTGCTGCCCCAGCCCAGTTCAGACAGTGCACACCAGTGGGAAAACACTATCAATCTGAATATTGCCCTGGAGTGGGCCAGCAATATATGCTGCTCATTGAACCTGTTTGCAATGTACAAATGGCAAGCTTTAAATATGGGAACCACATGACTCCTTAGTCGAGCAGACAGGTTCTTCTGCCCTGTCACCACTGCCCTTAACTGGCAAGTACTGTACCTCCCCAGAACTTATGGGGACCTCAGTGTTCATCCATGGATTGCCTCCTAAGGTGGGGCTAGTTGCGGAAGGACTGTCCTCAATCCCCCACCCTACACCCCCATGGGAGGCTCTCATACAGGTCTTGGGTTAGGGTCATGGTGGTGGAGTGGGCTGAGGGTATGTGAACATGGTGCAATGGTTCGATTATAAAGAGATTAATGCATGAGGTGGTGTGCGTTACAAGATTTTAATGCACACCCAAGGTGTGCGATGCTATATAAACCCTGAGAGCAAAGCTTGAGGGATTTATAAAAGCATTTCACACTAAAGGTGTACATTAAATTTGAGTAACCACTCCACCCCATACCTTATTTTATATAATTGCTGGCCATCAATTCCACCCCCCGCATAAAATCATAAGCATCATCATTAGTATCTGTTCTGTTCAGTGCTATCACAGTCAGCTGAGTAAACTCTAGTGGGTTACCATTTTTCTTGTCTACAGAGCAAGAAATAGACTTCTAAATAGCTATCTTTTTTTTAACTAAAGTTGCTGAAAAGAGCCTGAAGTTGGGTGGGTTAGCTCTGATACCGGGTAAACACCTGAAACATTACTGCACTGAAGGTCACTACTTAAATTTTAGAGTGAGTCTTTCTGTTTAAAAATAAATAAATAAAATACCGGAAGAACATGTACTGAGTCTTTGATTGACGGTTTGTTTCCAAAGCAGAGTGCTGACTCACCGAAAAATGCTGCAGCTGCTCTTCACTTAGGGAGACTCATAGATGCAATTGCTGTCACGTGCATAGTCAGAGCATTAGTTGTGCATGTGAATGCTGTAATAACTGACCGGTTATTACAGGAAATAATAACTGGCAAATCTCCATAGAAAAAAATCGATGGTCAGTTATTTTATCACCATAATGCACACCCTGTCTTGTGTTATTGCTTAAAAATGATAGTATTTAAACAGACAACAAAGTTTAGGTATTCCTTAATAAGACTCAGGAGGTAATGGAAAGGGTGAGGGCCAAGAGAAAAGCATTCTGGAGGCTAAGGAAATCAGGAGGGCAAGGGGATAAAGACAAGTATATGAAGAAGTCCAAGGAGGTTACCAGGTTAGTAAGAGCGGCCAAGGCTTCCAGAGAGCTGAGACTGGCACAGAGAATCAAGGGTGGGGAAAAAAAATTTCTTCATATACATTGGCGAGAGATGAAGAAACAACAACCAGATTCTGAAGATTAAGAAAGATGGGGGTGGGTGGGAATAGGGGGAGGACCAGGCAGAGGCACTAAATGAGTACTTCTGCTCTGTGGTCACGAAGGAAAGAGGGGGGCAGATACCCCTTGGGAAGGGTGGAGTGGGAAGAGGGGGGGTGAGGGTGACTGATATCAGAATTACAGAGGACAGGGTGCTGGAGGCACTAAGAGCACTGAGGGTGGACAAGGCACTGGGCCTGGATGGCATTCACCCTAGGGTACTTAGTGAGCTAGTGAAGATCCTGGTGGGACCACTGGCAGACCTGTTCAGTACATCATTGGACACAGGATGCATGCCACAGGACTGGAGGATGGCCCATGTGGTGCCCATTCATAAAAGTGGACCAAAGGATGATCCAGGCAACTACAGACTGGTGAGTCTCATTTCAATCATGGGGAAACTCATGGAGTCAATCTTAAAAGTGAGGTTGGTGACATTTCTGGAAGACAGTGGGCTCCAAGATAGCCATCAGCATGGTTTTCTATTGGGCAGATACTGTCAGATGAAAGTAGTTGAGTACTATGACTGGGTTACCAGGGAACTGGACATGAGCCATGCAGTGGATGTCCTATATTTGGACTTCAGCAAGGCCTTTGACTCGGTGTCATAAGGGAGGCTGGGGGAAAATTGGAATACATTGAGGTGGGGACAAAAATGGTCAATCGGATCACCAACTGGCAAAGGGGTAGGCAGCAAAGGGAGGTGGTGGTGGGGGGGACTCTCATCACCAAGGGATGTTATGAGTGGGGTACTCCAAGGATCAATACTATGACCGGTACTGTTCGGGATATTCATAGCCAATATCTCAAAAGGGATCCGGAGTAGGATTAGTCTGTTCACAGATGATGCTAAGATCAGTGCAGTGGTAGATGACATAGAGGGGTGGAGGGGGCTGCAGGAAGATCTGACCAACTAAAAGAATAGTCAGAGACATGGCAGTTGGGGTTCAATGCCAAGAAGTGCAAGGTACTGCACTTTGGAGCAAGGAACCAGAGGAGGAAATATTAGTTGGGTGTGGTACAGTTGGAAAGCACAATGGAGGAAAAGGATCTGGGGTACTAATAACGGGGCATATGAACCACTCAGCTCAGTTCAGGAAGGCAGCTGCAAAGGCAAACAAGATGCTGGGGTGCATAGTGAGGGGAATCTCCTCCAGGCACAGAGAAGTGATCCTATCCCTGTACAGGTCACTAGTAAGGCTGCATCTGGAATACTCTCTGCAGTATTGGTGGCCATTCCTAAAGAGGGACATCAGATTGCTTGAGGGAGTGCAGCATAGGGCAATGAAGATGATACAGGGACTTGAGGGAAAATCCTATGAGGAGAGGCTGGAAGAGAGACACAAATGTATTCCCTGGAAGAGAGGAGGGAAGGGGGAATATGGTCGAAACCTTTACGTACCTAAAGGGTATTTACAGGATTAATACAGAAAGGATTCTTCAGATTAAAAGGGGGGGGACACGGGAGGGCATCAGCTGATATTGGAGGGGGGAGATTCAGGAGAAAAACCAGGAGACATTTTTTCATGGAAAGGGTGGTAGATAAGTGGAACACTCTGCCCGAGGGGGTGGTATCGTGTAAAATGGTGGGAGGATTTAAAAGAGGGTGGGACAGAGTTAAGGGAGGGATAGTTATGAGGAGGTGAGGGGAAGGTGTGGTAGCTGCAAGTTGAGGGGCTAGCTGCACAATTTAGCAAAATGGTCAGAAGAGTGGCAACTGGGATTTAATGCAAAGAAGTGCAAGATCATGCACATAGGGAAGAGAAACCCTGAAGCTACCTATAGGCTGGGAGGGGAGTTTCTGGCAGTCGCAAAGGAAGAAAGAGACTTGGGCATCATCATCACCGATGACCTGAAATCATCCAAGCAGACCTCTAAAGCAGTAGGTAAGGCTAGGGGGATGTTAGGGTGTATTAGTAGGGGTATCAGAAGTCGTAAGAGGGAGGTAATAATCCCTCTTTACAGGACACTGGTTAGGCCCCATCTGGAGTACTGTGTGCAGTACTGGAGGCCACACCTTCACAAGGACATTAACCAAATTGAGGCAGTCCAAAGAAGGGCAACCAAAATGGTGAAAGGACTGCATCAGAAGACATATGAAGACAGATTAACAGAGCTCAATATGTATACCTTTGAGCAAAGGAGGGAGAGAGGTGATGTGATCGAAACATTCAAACACCTTAAGGGCATTAACAAGGTGAAAGAGTCTAACATGTTTCCAAGAAAACTAGCAGGACAAGAGGACACAGCATGAGATTAGAGGGAGGCCGATTAAGGGGGAATGTGAGGAAATTCTTTTTCACAGAAAGGGTGGCGGATGCATGGAACGGTCTACCTCAGGAAGTGGTGGCTATGAATACAGTGCAGGGCTTCAAACAGGCATGGGATATGCATAAGGGAGCAATACAGATTAGTATGAATAGATAGGCCACTGACAGAGCAAAGGCCAATGGCACATTTATAAGGTAGAAAAAGAAATGTGCAGACTGGATGGGCCTTGCGGTCCTTATCTGCCGTCAACTTCTATGTTTCAATTGAGCAGACTCGATAGACCATGAGGCCTGTTTCTGCTGGCATTTCATATGTCCGCATGTGAGTACATTTAATTTATTTATTTATTTAAAATTTTATAACCGGGAAAGGCACACTGGGCTGAGACTCATTTCCAGGTGCAACCCGGGGGAGAGACAAATACAGTGGTGAGTAACACAGATGAACATTACAGATCAAAACAATTGGTCAGATGACGTTCAGTAGGCCGAATAAATACAAGTATATACATAGCAACATGCAGTAGACAGAATAAATATAAACAAAATTCAGTAGGCCACATAAATACAAGTATATACATAGCAACATATAGTTGACAGAATAAATATAAATGAAATTCAGTAGGTCGAATAAATACACGTATAAAAATAGCAACATGATTAAACAGTATTAAAGCAATATACAGTTGAGTACTGTGCTATATACATGATGGATGCACGACTGCACAGATTTTGTATGAAGCAAAGCGGGTAATGAGAATTAATTCTAGACAGGCAAAAATAAGGGATAGAATGCAAGTAAAAGAAGGATAGGAGGAAGATATCAGAAATGGGGGGAGGGGCCACGCACTGCAGACAAAGAGGCTGGGCCTGAAGAACTGGGGATGGGGGGAGGTGGGCAGAAAAAGGGGGAAAGGAGAGGGGAACAAGTGCAAGGGGCCACGGGAATGGCATGGAGAAGGAGTCTCAGGCGGGAGAAGGTAACAATGTGATGGGTGTCCCAGGGGCGTTAGTTCCAGAAGTGAAGGAGTCGGTAAGAGAAAGTCACCTGACCTGAGCAAGAGCAAGAGTAAGGATGAGGGAGGGAGAATGTATCGGCATCCCTAGAGTGATGGGAATATGAGGAGGAGCTAACCAGGGGAAAGACTGGAGTTGAGGTAGTGGGGAGGCCAAACCAGGATTTGCCAATGAATGTGAGGCTTTGTATCTGGCACCTGGCCTTGAGAGGATTGAGGGGGAGAGAGAGGAGTAGATTGTACAGTGGTGAGTGAGAGGATGAAGGAGGTGGCAAAATGGCAGAATGCAGTAAGTAGGGTGTCAGGTCTAGCTAGTGAGGTTGCAGGATTGGCGGCATAAACAATATCCGCATAGTCGAATATGGGAAGAATTGTCTTGTTGACTTATTCACAATGAGTAGATACAGGGATACAATTTTTATGTTGGTAAAGGTCACCGAGTTTAGGGTGGAGCGTGGAACAAATATAGTCTAAGTGGGCGGAGAAGTCAAGGCTGCTGTCCAGCCAGACCCCTAGGTATTTGCAAGAATTGACAGAATGGAGGGGTCAACTGTCAAGGGTGGTGAATGTATGGGGGGGATTGAGTTTAGAACAGTTTTTGCTTCATGCCAAAAAGCATGGAAACTGATTTTTTGGAATAAAGTTTCAGCTGATTCTGGTGGAACCATTTTTTAACTTTGTCGAAGTTGCTTTGAAGGAGGCCATTTGCCAGGCAAAACATAAGATGTGATTTTTCTGGCCCGTTTGCCATTATGGTGACCAGCCAACATTTTGCACATAGTGTTTTGCACAAATGAAAGCTTTATTTATATAGTGATATCTGCTCTGGACTGGGTGCTTTCTTCTGTTTCTTGGAAAGACAGATTATGCAGGGAACAACTGAAGAGACTTGGTGGGCCAAGGGGCAGTTTACTGCTGACAAAGTATCTGATTCTATCTTCCATGCATGCAGGGTAACCAATATGTGGATGGAAGCAATGTGTGTACTGCATTTTTGTAGAGATGTGCAAAATGTTGAAACTGCGTTATGCAAAATATTTAGCAAAATTCACATATTTCATAAAATATTTTGCTGGTGCAAAATGCAACATTCTGCTCATGGAATGCAAAATTACACCCAGGAAATGCAAAATTTAGCCCCAGAATGGTGAAATTTCACCTGTGAGTGGGTGAAATTTTGCCATTTTGGGCAAAATTGTGCATTTCATGGTGAAATTCCCCATCCTGCTGGCAAAATTTTGCAGCTTCACACCCTGTGAGAAATTTCTTGGAATGGTGGAATTTTGTGAAATATTTCAAGTGGCAAAACTACCGATTTTGCTGCAATTTCACCGGTGAAATTTAATTTTGCAATATCTCTACATTTTTCCCACTCCTTTTGTCATATGACTTCACACTCTTATCTTTGCTAATGTGTACGACTGAGCTGGTGGGTAAGACTATGGCTTAGATTAACAGACTGTTTATCAGTTCAATGTTCATAATGTGATATGTGATGCAGTCTATTGATAATATGCAGAAGTGGCTGGCTGAGAGTTCATCTGACTCCTGGGACTGCAATATCACTACTGTCACTGCAGCAGGAATCAGCCATGTGGAGCAGCATAAGGCAAACTTTGTATGCTCAATAAAAGGTACAGTACTATAGTGCTCTGATTGGTGGAGGCAGTTACACTGCTTTGTAATATTAAAATAGTTCTCCAACTGTTAATGAATGGGGGTTGAGGTTCAGAATGCATAATTCTGGTAGCCAGGCTGCCTGCACAGCAGTAGCTCTGCCACTTGTCAGTTTTGATTGTCTATGACATTGTTTTTGTTATTGGTTGTGAGAGTTATTTATACTTAGAATTTTTTTTCACTTGTAACTTAATTTTTTTTTCATGCAGGACTGTCTTGTAAACAGAATTAGTATTGTCCTAATGACTTGTTTCCTGTATAAAAATTAAGTTTTTACATTTATGTTTTTTACATTTTACTTCCAATACTGATGATCCAGGTTCAAGAACAAGTCTGGGTCATCAGAGAGCTGAATGGGGGAGGATGTGAACTGTAAGCATTCATTCACAACTTTGTGTGATTCACAAGGTTGTGAATGAAAGCTTACAGTGCACATTGCAAGTCCATTGGTCGACAGTGTCAACAAATGGTATTGTAGTGCATACCGGAAGCTGTCATTCTGTGACAGCTCAGTTGGTGGCAGCCATGGAGGTGTGCAGGTGGGCTTTGATGCCCACCGATTTCATTGGCCATGCTGGGATGGGGTGAGCGGGGTGTGGTGTGGGTGCCTCAGTGAGTGACGGGGATCCACTGGACTACCAGGGAAATATTGGGATATATTTCTATGTTACGATCAGGGCTGGGAGGGTTTTCACTAGACTACCAGTATATTTCAAACTTGGATCATTTTATATACTGGGTCAGGGACGGGAGAGAGACCACTAGACTACCAGGGTATTTCAAACTTGGATCATGTTATGGAAGGGGTCGGTGACAGGAAGAGGGGCCACTAGACTACCAGGGAAGTATTTTGAGATACTGTTGATATGTGCTAAGACTTCAGGGTTGGGGGTAGCACTGGATTACCAGAGATATGGAAGTTTGTTTAAGATTGTTTCACCATCAGGACTAGGAGGGTAGCCACCCATGGGCTGGCAGCTGCTGTGTTGTGCTGTACAGTACAGCAGCCCGCCAGTGGGTTTTTCCAACTGCACCACAGATCTTGGCTGAATATGGAGATGTGCCACATATGCATGAGAATGCCCCCTCTGGATGTGCTGCATACATTATCTTTGCACTATGGCACATGCGGAATTGCGCAGCACATCCCCTTCTTTTGAATGTGACCCAGGGGTGTCACTATTTTGGGAATACACAACCAGGAACTGCTGAGCTAGTGGTGACTGGTGACTAGCTACAACTACGGTTATGGTATGAATGGAAATGGGGGGAGTCTATAAATTTACTATACACTTGGGCTTGGGGTGTAGGGGAGGGACCACTAGCCACCAGAACATAAGAGCATTTGGGCTGTGTGGGCACTGTTGGGCAGGGGAGCAGATTTGTTTATTTTTTTTTAAGTTGGGTGGCAGGCAGGTGAACCGGTGTGGAGGAGGGACCTTGAGCCACCATGTATTTAATGTGTACCTTTGGGATGGGTTGGGGGAAGGGCCACTAGCCACCAGGATTTTTTTTTTTTAAATCTGGTGAAATTTCACCCATATCTTTGTGGAAGTTTCCCACTCCGCCACAGGTGGAGTTTTGGAAACTTCCACAAAAGTTTCCTGATTTCCATGGAAGTTCCGCAGGGTGAAAAATTGTACTTTTGCACACCTGTGGCGGAGCCCCCTGCAAAAAAAGAATTATGTTATTTGCAATATATTGCACTGTATTGGCAGTGTGGTATACTGTTACAGCATAATGTCTTGCAACATTATGATCCCTTGCCGATCCCTAGCAGTGATTAAGCCTGGAGAAATGAAATAAAATCCAGAAATGTTGAAGAGGCCATTGCAATGATTGTGAAAACAGCTACTAAATATGTTAACTGCACATAATGATATAGCACTGCTGATTTCTGCATTATGATTGTTGAAGAGAGGGCACACTGTTCCATGAGGTGAGCATGATACCACACGCCATTTCTGTTCTGCATTAGCCATAGGGTAATGAGGTCTCAAGCTGAAAAGATGACATGAGTTTCTTGAAGTATGATCTGTCTATTCACCATCTCAATACACAACTGGTCACTATAGATTTCAATACTTTCCACCAGTGTATGTTGTGTGGTCCTGCATTCATTGACCATGCTTAGATATAGGGTTGGAAACTATGATGGAAATTATCTGTTTTACAGTGAGGTATGAGCAGGTTAAAGTAAACATGGAAGGTGCACTATGACTCTAATCTTGCTGTGCCACATGGTATTTTATTGAAAAATGTGGAAGTTATGAAAGACAGTGCCGGCTGTTCTTCATTGCAGTATATTGGTAGCCTGTGACAATGGCAACTGTGACTCAATCACAGTGTCTGTCCAGAGGGCTACCGGGCAGGGAGGGTGACCAGATGGGGGTTCTGCAAATATAGCGACAGGATGTGACTATATGTACACGCACACGGGGGGGGGAGTGAGCATGCCATGCGACATGCAGAAGGGGAGGGAGGGAGGGTTTGTGGGGTGTAGTGAGGCAGTTGGTTGCTGAGTTGGCTATGTGGTATGGTGGGTATGTGGCAGGCTAGGGTTGGGAGGGTACCAGGTTTGGTCTTGGTGTAGTCCCTTTTTTAAGCACCATCCAGGATTTTTTTGTGTGTGTGTTTTGCACCAACCTGACATGCACCCCCCCTGGAGTTGAGAATCCTTAATTAGGGGTGTGTGGGTGGTGCAGCCCCCCCCATATAAATAAAAAAAAAGTAAGTCTCCAGTGCCCTTTTGCTGTTTGCCATTAGTGTACATCGGCGAAATTGATTTCCGGTGACGTTTACTCCACTTAACGCGATCGCCTTTCTGTGATCACCGTTATCACATGGAACCGATATATTCACATAACAGCTGTGTGTGTCTATGATCATTGCTAAATAGATATGCCAATTGTGAATTTGTAAACATAATACCATATAATTAAGTATCTTATTACATGTCAATCTTACTCAGGTTTTGATTTCATATAATGTCTATGATGGGTGTGTTTCTATATAGAAATCAGTTCAGAGAATAGAGAGAATAACGGACTTACAGCCACACGTAACAAGGCTATGTCCACATCAAGAAAGTTTTATGGCAACCAGGAATCTCAATAGTGAAGCTTGATTTTTCATGTTTGAATTAAAAAAAAAATATAATGTGAAGACACAGACTTCTCTGTGTATTGATGTCCATACATTATCTTTCATAATGCAAATTTCAACCCAAAGAACCCAACAATTTGCTTGCAGGAGGATGGAAAAGACATGTAGTTATCAGGAGCACAGTTTTGCAAAATACTTTTGCAAACATGAAAGTGTCAGAAAAGGAAGACAGGACAGTTTTTCATTTGCAAAAGCATGTTAACACAAATACACATGGTAATGCAAATGGAAGCACAAATGCAAATGCAAACAGTAATGCTAATATCAACGTGACGCAAAAGGAAACAGTAACGCAAACGGTAATGGAGATGCAAGTGCAAATGCAAACACTAACGGTAACACAAATGCAAATGGTAACACTAATGCAAATGGTAACAGTAATGCAAACGCAAGCAGAAACACAAACAGTAATGCAAACGGAAAGCTAATGCTAACGGTAATGGAAACGTAAGCAGAAACATGAACACTAATGGTAATAGTAACAGAAATGCACAATCTTTCTGTCCAAAATAGGTTCATTCAGAAGCACAGTGAATACAGTACAAAGAATGAGGGAATAATAATGGCCCTCGGACTGGCAAATGAGCAGTTGGAATACTAAATTGCTTACATCTCAGGAACAGTACGACATACAAAAAAATTTTAAATTTCAGATTATTTATGACTTTCCAGGCTAGTTTTATATTTCTATCTCGATTGATTTTCGAGATACAGGACCTGAAAGGCAAGGCAGATGCCATAATGTTATCCTATGGGAAAAATCATCAACTTTGGAGTGCCGTAACTTTTCAGCCCTGTAATATTTTGGCACCAAACTACCACAAGACACATCTGTGGGATGTTGGCTTTCTTCCCTGAAAATTTCAGCCCAAAAGACTAAACTCTTGTTTTGCAGCAGGGTGGCAAAGATTTCCTGTTGTTTTGGCAATACTTTGGCAAATTACTTTCTCAAATCACACTTTTGCAAAAAAAAAAATCACAAAAGTGTCGCATTTGCGACAGTATTTTGCAAAAGTGCTTTTCACAAAAATGTAAAAAAAAATATTTCTTGGGGGGTTTAACCCCCCATAAAAGATATGGCTAGCATCCTCATGACTCGACTAGGTGAACACAACTAGAACTGTGTTCCTAGAAGGTCCCAATTTGTAAGCTCCAGGCATTTTTCTGAGCTGTAGGTGAAAAGAAAATGGCTGACTCATGAAACTAAAAGGGTCATTTCCCATAGACTATAATGGGATTCAGGTTTACTTTAATAACTTTTGAACCATTTAATATTTGTTCAAGAAATCTTCAAAAGGCACATCAGTGACACTGGCTGCATGTTCCCTGAATGTTGTGGACCGAATGCATAAATCATGCGGCCTATAGGCACGAGCAAAGAAATGCACAAAAAGTTCGTAATCTTGTATTTTGTGGTGCACTGTAGCTCCACAACTGTACATCCAACCATAACGCAACTTGCCAGATAAAGAAAACCATGGTTCCAGACCATGCATTCAAAATTTCAGGAAAATCCATCATACGGTTGCAAAGTTATTAAGGTGCAAAATTTGAGGTTTAACATTAGAGTGGCTACTCAACCCTAACTATAGTAGCACTACCGTGTATATATTCATGGCAAAAAACTCTGTTTGAAACATCAGTTAGGGTTGTTCCACAGAAACAAAAGCGAGGAAATTTGATGTTAGGGTTCCCACCCCTTGCACCCCTCCCTCACTCACCATCAGGCACGAAAAGACATGTCGTTCCAACTCTCACCCATCCCATGTTAAACAAGCTGAGGTGGTGCAGTATAAGAGAATGGGGTGAGAGTTAGGACCGATGACCCCAACACACACACCGATGCCTGTTGGTGGGGAGGTAAGGGTGGGAACCCAACATTGAATTTCCTCCCTTTTTTTCATGGAATAACCCTAACTGATGCATTAAACAGAGATTTTTTGCCATGAATTTCCCTTCTTTTTGAGAATGTGTACTATAAATAGTGAAGTAACAGTAACGCAAATGCAAGCGCAAACTGTAATGCACATGGTGACGCAAATGTTAACAGTGGTGCAAATGGTAATACAAATGCAAGCGCAAATGTTACTGAAAACAGAAACACAAATGCAAGTGCATACACAAATGCAAATCGTAATGTGCACGGTCACAGTAACGCAATTGGAAATGTAAATGCTGACGGTAACACCAATGATGACACCAAAGGAAACACAAACGGAAACGCAAATGGAAGTGCATACTCAAAAGCAAATGGTAATGCACACGGTGACACAAATGTAAACGATAACACAAATGGTAATATAAATGCAAGTGCAAATGGTAATGGAAAGAGAAATGTAAATGCAAGTGGGTACAGAAACACAAACCATAATGCGCGCAGTGATGGTAATGCAATTGGAAACACAAATGGTAATAGTAACAGCAATGATGACACCAAAGAAAAGACAAATGCAAATGCAAATGGAAGCGCATACGCAAACGCACATGGTAATGCACATGGTGATGCAAAATGAAATGAAAACAGAAACAGTAGTGGAAACGCAAATGGTAACAGTAATGCAAACACAAGCGCAAACAAAAACGCAAAGCAGAATGCACATGGTGGCGTACATGGGAACGCTAATGCAAACAGGTAAGGAAATGCAAGTGGGAATGCTAACAGTAACAGTAACAGAAGTGCACACCCTGTTTTTGCCCAACAGCTGCATAGAGAAACACAGTGAGTACAAAGAATGTATGCATAATTATGGGCCTCGGAGCAGAAAATGAGCACTTGGAATACTAAATTGTTTATATCTCAGGAACTGTAAGATGTAGAAAAAATAAATAAAATTGCATATGAGTTATGCCTTTCTTGGCTAGTTTTGTACTTAGCCCCTTAGCAGGGGGCTAAGCATTGTTCTGATGAAAAGTCTGTATCTCGAAGCATTTCCGAGATATGGGCCCCAAAAGGCACTTTGGATGCTGCGATGTTAGTCTAAGGGACAAATTGTTAGGTTTGGAGTACAGTAACTTTACATCCCTGCAATATTTTGTCACCAAACCACCAGAAGGCACAGCTATGGGGTGTTGGCTGTTTTCCCTCCAAATTTCAGCCTAACAGGCCAAACCATTGTTTTGCAGCAGGGTGGCAAAGAATTCCTGTTATTTTGGGCATAGTGTCGCAAAGTAGTGTCGCAAATCACGACACCGTTGCAAAAAAAATCACAAAAGTGTTGCACGTTCGACACTACTTTGTGACACAAGAGATTACAAAAATTTCAAAAACATATTCCTGGGGAATTTAACCCCTCAAAAAAGGCTTGGCTAGCATCTTCAGGGCTCGACTAGGTGAACACAAAAAGAACTGTGTCCCTAGAGGGTACGTTATTTTGTAGCAGGGCGGCAAAGAATTCCTGTAATGCAGTGGATGCCGTAATGTTATCCTATGGGAAAAAAGCAACAAATTTGTAATGCCATAAGTTTGCCGCCCTGTAATATTTTTTGAACAAACTACCAAAAGCCACATGTATAGGATGTTGACTTTCTTCCCTCCAAATCTCAAGTAAAAAGACCAAACTATTTCCAACATATTAAATGTCAAAGATTAGTAAAATTTCCCTATCTATTCCATTATAAAATATCTGGCCATCTTGTCTTACCATCATGATCAAAGATGGTGATCAAAGAATCTCATGATCAAAGAATTTGCAGGCTTGTGATCAAAGAATTTGGAGGCTCACGAACAAAAAATTAAAAACCTTATAAATAAAAAAAAAGAAGTAATTGCGATGAACCACCACCATGGTTCGACAGAACGAAGTCCCCTGAGTAAAATCCACCCTCCTTTGTCTGCCTATGACACCCCTGGGCTGAGAAAATAGATTTTTTTAATCTGGCCATCTCATCCCTCGCTCGTGATGCATGATCGCGATCAAAGAATCTCTCGGTCAAAGAATTTGCAGGATCATGATCAAAGAATTTGCAGGGTCACGATCAAAGAATCAAAGTGTTCAAACTTAAAAAAATAACAGAATTGCTGCAAACCACTGCCATGGTTCATCAGAATGAAGCACCCTGAGTAAAACCCACCCTCATTTGTCTTCCAAGCACACCCCTAGACTGAGTAAATAGATTTTTTAATCTGGCCATCTCATCTCTTGCTCATGATGCACGATCGCGATCTAAGAATCTCGCGATCAAAGAATTTGATTGCTCGTGAATAAAGAGTGAGCGACTAGATGCCCAGATCTTAAAATCTATTTTCTCAGTCTAGGGGTGCCCTAGAAAGTGAAATGATGGTGTGTTTTGCTCAGGGGGCTTCGTTGTGCCCCATCTCAATAAAACAAAATTAGTTTTTATGTCCTTGGTAGTCTGGGCCCCCCCCCCCCGATCATAACATACATAATGATCTCACACTCCCTGGTAGTCTAGTGGTCCCCCAATGTGTCTTTCATTATAAAATTGTTTAGTTTTATACCTGGTAGTCTAGTGCCACCCCAATGTGTATTTTATTAATATTTCTTCTATATCCCTGGTAGTCTAGCAGCCCCCATCATAATAAAATATATTATGAACTGTGATTTCCTGGTAGTCTAGTGGCCACCCACCCAGCCATGGCATCCCACCCAGCACCCCACCCTTTCCCAGCCAGCGATTGGCACAGCCCACCTCTCACCTCCACGGCCAGCTGCCGACTGTTTGTATTATGAGCACTAATTCAAAGAGGCTCTCTGAAATTATTTCTGAGCACCTGTTTGAATTAATCATAAATCTATATCATATCTATATCTAATTATACATTCTATAAATCTCCTCTGCACCTCTTAACCTCCTCCCAGGCAAGGTCGTTTGTACCAAGGTGTGAAACCAGGTGAGGTTTCCCTTCAATCAGTCTAATGCACTCCTTGATTTTTAGGAGTGTCCTGCTTGCCTCCATCCCTGACTCACAGAAGACCGACCTCCCCTTGAAAGCTACTTCCTTTCTTAACCAGTGGATCACTTTAATAATAGAGTCCTCATACACTATCACTGATTTTTTGTGTGCTGACTCCAAGTGTGCTACCAACGCCCTTACCTGGCTGTTTCTCTCCTTCCTCCTGACTCCCCCTGGTCCCCTCTCACCTCTACCCCTTCCTTCACTATCCCTTTGTCCCCCTCCCCTGCTGGATGGCCCCCAGCCTCATGCTCATTGCAGCACACACCTATTCCACTCTCCAACCCATCCTCTCCCTGAATGCCTGTTCTTCTCCAGTCCCCCCCCCAGGATGCCTTGTCCTGCTTCCTTCCCCTTCCCTTTTTTGCCCCTGACTGTTACGACCTGTCCCCCATGCTATCCCTCCTTTTTCCATTGGTATCACTCTTGCCCTTCACTTCCCAGACTAATATAGCCTGATCCTCCCCTGCTTCTGATGTTTTCTGCCTTTCCTGGCTCGTCTCCTTATCCCTCATGGCCTCAATCCCATTCTCATCCTCTTGCTCCATTATCTCCATTAAGTGCCAGTCTCTGTTTGAGCCTGCTGTGTACCTAAGTTTGTGAATGCCGGCACTCCTGCCCGTCGTGTTCCTGTCCTCTGACCTGGTGGTTCCCTCCATGACCCACTGTGTGACCTGGCCCCTCCACCCCCTAAGCACCCGGTCAGCCTGCCTCCTGCTCCCTACTTGATTACCATCTGTAATTTTTCTGGTGATGTCCCTTTTTGTCCAGGACAATTCTCTTTTTAGCCATGCTAGCTCAGCCTTCAGTCTCCCCAGCCTTTGACAAACTGGGCATGTCCCCAGTCTCCACATAGTCCTCATGAACACTGCCATGCCACAGTTATTACAGCCCATGATCCTCCCTTCTCTATGTCCCTTTTTCTACTCCTTCCCCTGGTTGTCCCTCCCCATGCCACCAATGACCCACACCCTGCCACTCCCCTCCATACTGCCTCATTCTGTGATGCTTCCACCGACCATTTCCCAGGATTGCCCTCCCAAACCTCTCCACCCTCAACCCCCCCTTCCTGCAAGGCCATTCCCCCTTTCCCCCATCTCCCATTCCTCCCCCCATTGCCATACTCCCAGTGAACAGTTTACCCTCCTTTACCAGTTTCCCCTCCTTTTCAAGGTGCTGCCTATCTCCAAACACAGTTTAACAATTTGGCCTCAACTCACAATACCACTATACAAGACACTAGTGAGGTCCCACTTGGAGTACAGTGTACAGTTCTGGAGACCTTGCCTACATAAGGACATAGACAGGGTAGAGACGGTTCAGAGGGGAGCAACAAAGATGGTACAGGGATTGCATCACAAGTCCTATGAGAACAGGCTGAAGGACTTGAATATGTACTCCCTGGAGGAGAGGAGGGAGAGAGGAGATATGATAGAAACATACAAGTACCTTACAGGGAGGAGCATGGGGGCAGTAATACATTATTTTTCAGTGAATAAGATGTTCCAGGACTAGAAGGCATGGGAATGAAGTTGGAGGAAGAGTGATTCAGAGGAAATGTGAGGAAGAATTTCTCCACAGAAAGGGTGCTGGACAAGCGGAACACCTTGCCAGAGGAAGTGGTGGGGGCTGAAACAATCATGGGACTTAAGAATGCATGGGATAGACATAAGGGAATTCTGGAGGTCAGGGGTAAGGGGCAACACACTTCTAGAAAAACATAAAGTGAACTTACAAGCTCAAATGGGCAGACTGGGTGGGCCAAAGGCCCTTATCTGCCAACAGAGTTTATGTATCTATGTAATGCCTTAACATTTGACTTCTTGTTAAAAACCAATGACAGTGACCAATGAGCCCTTCTTATTCAAAACCAATGACAATTTAACCCCTCAGCTCAACTCTGTTACCTGAGCCTTTACCCAGCCTGCAAGTTTCTACTCAGACACTGTATCCATGTATCAAAACCAATGACAGTGATCAATGACCCCTTCTTATTCAAAACCAATGACAATGTAACCCCTCAGCTCAACTCTGTGAGCTGAGCCTTTACCCAGCCTGCTAATTTCTACTCAAACACTGTATCAATGTACCCATTAACCTGACAAATAAGACTTCATGACCCTTCCCCCTTAATAGGAGTGTCTTGCCCCCCCAAGCTCCTCCCCCCACTGTCTTTATGACCAATTGGTTTGTAGCTGAGCTGTTGTCTTTCAGTCTCCAAGTCCTGCCCCACATACCAACAGGTCAGAGCACCCCACCCCCCAAAATGCAATAACAAACTAACACTTTCAACCTAAATTGGCAACTTACTTTTATAGTTGCAAACAGAGTGAGGGTCTCTTGGTATTCACTTCAGGGCCCTAATGTGAAGTCACCTAGCTACCAGTGTTGAGGTGGACCTCCTGTCAGCTGGGTACCTTCTCTATACTGCACTGCCTCAATTGGCTTACCTTTATAGGCTGCAACAGCACAACGATAGCTTAATAAGAGTATGGGCACAGCCAAAGTGCAGGCAGCTTCTGGTGAGCTTGTTACAATAAGAAGGCCGCACTTCTCCATAAACAAATCAACACAAAAAATAACTGCTCACCCTTGCTTATTTACAAACTAAAAAGTCCTGCCCCTGTGCCCTTGAGAATTTAATTAAGGTCAGAGGAGGGGCCGGGTAGAAGGGCTTTTTCTTAGCAGCAAAAAAAAGAAACAGCTCTTTCTACTGACTCCTTCTGTCCTGTGGCTGGATGCTGTTGTTAAATCCCAACCACAACAGTTCTAGTTGCCTCCTGGTCTGCTCCTCCTGTGCCACCAGTGCGTTTGCCATCCTCCTCTTTCCCTGCAGCTGGTATGGCTCCCTGCTCTGCCACTGCCCTCCGCTGATGTGGCAGTCCCTCCTCTTGCTGCCGACCCACTGCTTCCTTTCCTGCCCCCAATGCAGTGATACCGATGTGTTGCCAATGCTGTCATCATGGCTGAGTGGTTCTAGGAACATTGGAGGAGGAAGAGCTGGAGTTAGCATTGCTGTACATTAACTGTTGTTTATTGTAGATCTGAAGGCAGCATTGCTGTACTTTAACTGTTGTTTATTGTGGAGTATGCATTATATCATCGTCATAGTTAGTGTCAGCATAATTTCTTGGCAGTATGACAGTGAAGGCCCTGGCTGTTACACTCTCTGCCATAGCCAAGAGGCTGAAGGACAATTAGGAGGAGAAAATGGTAGTGAAATCTATACATGGTTGAGCATGCATGCTGATTCACCTAGTAGTGGTTGTGGTCCCTCACTGGTTGGTACTAGGTAGTGTACTGTCAGGGTTTGGTAGTACTATTTGAATCAGTGTGGCAATGTCAGATGAAGCAGTTACATTGAATCTATTCTTGGTAATAACTGGACAAATATGAAGGGATGAGGTATCTGTGAAAATGGTGGTGATGATGTTTACTACTTCTAGGTGGAGTGGGCCACTGTGTCTTGACATCTGAGGTAGCAGAGCAGGAATAAGGAAAATTTTAATGACCAACGGCAGGTAGGGAAGATCTACCCCCTTCCCGTAGGGATCAGCATTGTCTCTGTACAACTACTGCAGTAGTACTTAATAGAATTTCACTTTTTTATGTGGAATGGGGATTAAACAACCGGATAATAATGTAGAATAGGGTAATGCAATATTAAACAACCACTGCAGTAATGGTTAATAAATCATATTTGTTAATCTAGAATGGGGACTAAACAATGGGATAACATCCAGGGCAAGGGTAATCAAATTCACCTGATTAACAGCAGATACTAACACCACCATCACAAATCCAATGAAAAATGTATAACAATAACTTAAAAGACTATACCGAGTAGAAAAGGGTGTGAGGGGCTATCTTTCTTCAGCCTTGTTCCACTGCCACATCATCCAGGAAGCAGCCATTACAGTCATCCAGACTGGAGTTGTCACTGGGTGGAAATTCTCTTAGCATTGCTGCTTCATCCACCTCGCTGCTGGTGGAAGTCTTGGCAGTTCTGACATCTTCATTGTCATTATCGTCACCGAGACAAAGTTCATGTGGCATCACCAATATCACTGTGTTATGTGGAATGTGCCCCTCATTCATTTTTATGAATGTTAGCATGGACATATTCTTGGGTGATAAACTGGTCCTCTGGTCATGCACAATAACCTCAGCCAAACTAAGCACTTGTTCCATACTGACACTGGATGGTGGGCAGCTCAGGTATTTAACAGCAACTGATGCAAGTGCTGGTCAGTCAGTCACTTTGCTGCTCCAGTACAGCAATGGTTCATCAGTAATGTCAAGGTGCTTTGTGTTCCTCATGTGGGCCTCTACCGTTTGTTGCACTACCCTGAGTCTGGCTGCCTCATCTATCTCCTCCTCCTTTTCTTCCATTGCTTCCACTCTCACCTGATACAGAACATCTGAAATGGGATTACTTGACATTTTCTGCTGTAACTTGCAGGATTTGTCAGATGGTGTTCCCTGTGAGTTGCCGGTGGCAGCAACATCCAGTCTCTGTGCAGTTTGTGCCTTCTTTGCCTTTTACCTCTGTACACCGTATACCCATCTAATTAGGTACTCGGTCAATTTTTGCATTCGCTGACAACCTCCTTCAATTATTGATGGCAGGCCATGTTTGTAGCGTGGGTCCAGCATTTTAGCAATTGCAAATTCATCTGACTTGAGAATGCCAGAAATATGGGTATTGCTGTCCAGCATGTGAAGCATGTGATCCATTAGTTCACAACTTCTATCATTCCCACTTGCCTCCATCTGATGTCAAACATTAACCAGTGTCTGCCTCAGCACACATACAAGGGGTATTGATTGACTTGTACAGGCAGTGTCCCCACTCACTGCCTGTGTTGCATGCTCGAACAGATGAAGAATGCATATTAGGCCATCCATTTGGTGCCACTGCTCGGTTGTTAGAGAGATGGACACTCCAGCACTGTCCCGGGTGGTGTTCAGCAGCAGGTAGTCGGAAACAGCCTTATACTGTTCATAAAGCCTGTATATAAATGTACAGCATGGAGTTCCACTTTGTCACAACAGCAAGCTTTACACGGTGCTGAGGCAGATGTTTTCTGAGCTGGAGCTCACGTAGATGGTTATGGGTCTTTGCAGAATGGGCGAAGTGCACACAGATGCAATGGGCAACAGTCACCATTTCCTCAATTTCTGCATTGTTGAGAAACTGCTGAAAAACCAGATTAAGGCAGTGTGCCAGACAGGGCACCCATAAAAACACACCATTGCTAATGCACTTCACAACATTGGAGCCATTATCACTTGCAATAAATCCTGCTGTAAGTGAGAGTGTGTGTGTATCCACTCGTCAATCTCATTTAGCCGCACATTAAGCATTTTCTCACTCCGTGTGAGAACTAGTAACACTTGGCATACTGAAAGTGGCATGCTGCTGAATTCCCAGTGTGTTGCTACCACCACAGTTTTGCTTCACACAGGTTTTGCCAGGCCCCAAATCAACTACCACCCCAGGTACCTGTGCCCAGTGTGCTCTTATGCATAGACACAAGACTAAAGTTGTTTGCCCACTGGTCCACATATCCATGCTAAGATGGATATATTCCATTGCAGAATGCTTCAGGGCATGTATTATGGACTGTGACACTCTCCCATAAAGTTCTGTCGTGGCACGTTTAGAGAAATAGGTTCATGATGGAACCTACCATTTGGGACAGACACGGGCCATCATTCTGTGGAATCCAGCATTCTCTGAATGAGAATAGCAATAGATCAATGGCCAGCATTTCAGCTGTTGCTGCATTTAACTCACATGCAGCAGCATGACTGGGGTGAGAGGTACTTTGAGTGCGGCTCAAAGATGCTCTTCAGTATGGGTTACATCTTTGGAGCTGGTCGACCAAAATGCTGGACTCGTAGCACCAATGTTGTTGTTGTTGGGATAACAGTTGACTCTTGGGGATGTGCAACTTGCATGAAACCAGTTATTTTGGGTGTGCTAGTTTACTTTTCTGACTCAAGGGAGTGATGCCACCACTGCTACTATGCCCACTTCTTGAGAGAGCAAAGGATTGTTCATCCTCCTCCTCCTCCACTGACCCACTTAGCCCTCCCTCCTCTGGCTGTATTGTACTGCTCTCAGTAATTTTTAAGTTGATGAGGGAAGTGCCACCAACAGCTCAGGCTTCCTTCTGATGTTTCTGCCAGCAAAGTGGATGCCTGTTTTTCACATGTGAGTGTTGGCCACCAGTGCCTTGGTGGCTGCCCTTTTTTCCCCAACTAACACATGCTTGACACAGCTGACATATTGCTATTGTCTCATCAGATGGATCAAGCATGTAAAAGTCCCAAACTATGGACTTTGCACCTCTAGACTTCACATGGTTCTGGGACTGGGAGAGTTGAGCAAAAGGTGTTGAAGTTTGTGCTTTTTTGGGCTGCTTTCATCACTTCCATAATGATATTTTTGGGAAGGGGGGTTACTTGAGTGCTTGGAGGCATGCTGATAACATGACCCTCAGGTTCTGCATCTGAAAGGGCTAAATCACCTTTGCAATTTTCACCTCTGGCTCCCATAGGGGATCCGACACATCATTTTCATCAGCACCACTGCTAATGATGTCCTCCTCCTCCCTGTCACTGTCTTCTTCCACAGCAACTTTTTCTTTCCCTCTAACCATCTCCTCAGGGGGTTGACTTTCCTTATCTCATGGATTAACTGACACGAGCTCAACACAATCACTAGGAGATATACTAGGAATAATTTAGATTCACAAAGGGATAATTTGCCCATTATGGTACATCTCCCACAAGTGGGTTATTTTTTCCCTGAGTTTGTAAACAAATAATTATCTAATTTTACTTTGAAGGCGTTGAAAGATTCTACTTCAACCACATCACTTAGGAGTGAATACCATAAGGGTATTATTCTTTGTGTGTAGAAATATCTTCTCTTCTCTTATTACTCTTAGCTTATGACTATGACTTCTCAAACAAAATTCCCTATTGTTTTTAATTAAACCATATCTCTCATCAATTGCTCCTCACAGGATATGTTGTACATTTATAGCAAGTCTCCCTGGGTTCTTCTTAACTCTAATGAATGAGTATAAGTTTAATTCTGATAACCTGGACTCATAGTTCATGCTATGCAGCCCATCCACTGATCTAGTAATCCTTCTCCGGACATCCTCCAGCCTTTTGATGTCCCTCCAGAGGTAAAGGCTCCAGAGTGGTGTGCAATAATCTAGGTGTGGCTTTACATAAGCCCTGTGCACAGGCAAGATGCTTGCCCTATTCATGGAGGTGAAGGCCCTTTTAATACATCCAATGATCCTGTTTGTTTTTTAATCGCCTCATTGCACTGTTTGCTGAATTTAAGGTCACTAGAGAAAATTACACATAGATCCTTCTCAGTGTCTACTGATTTCAGTGGCTTATCATTTATGGATTATATATTCTGACTGTTAGATTCACCTAAATGCATGATGACACATTTGTCCATGTTGAACAACATGCAACTGGTCTTTGCCCATTCCTCTAGAACCTTTAAATCACTTCTTAGGTATTCTACTTCTTGGATGTTGTTCACCTCAGTTGCTATTTTAGTGTCATCAACAAATCTGATGGCAAAGCTTGTTATCCCCACATTAATGTCAGAAATGAAAATAGTAAACAGGACAGGGCCCAATATGGATCCCTGTGGCACTACACTAGTTACTGATCCTGCCTCAGGCAAATATCCCTTTATTCGCACACTCTATGTTTGATTTCTGAACCATGCCTCCACCAATTCACTATAGTTTTATTAAATCCCATACAGTGCATTTTCTCAACTAAGATGGAATGTGGCACTTTATCAAAAGCTTTACAAAAATCTAGATAAATCATGTCCACAGAAGATTTTCTTTCGAGTAGTGTGCTCTCTTATAAAATAATTAAGTTATTTGTTAGGTTAGCTGCATTTGTGCTGGAAGCTGAGTGAGAAGCACAGTTTTACCACATTTAAGCACTTTTTAGTGTAAATGAAACGTTCGGATATTGTATTGTAAAAGTGTATTTTACTGCCTTGTTATACTCGCAGCTGACTGGAGTGCTCAGGAGCCCTGTGATCAGGAAGTGATTGTAGGCAGAGTGAGACTGTAGTCCTCTGAGCTCGGTAGGGCTATGACTCAATAAGCAGACTATTTAAACATTTTCTGGGCACAATTTCCAGCCAGTGCTCAGCTTCTAACTCTAGAAATACTGGAGTGCCTGATTTTTGGAGCTTTATTAAAACTTTTGTGTGCTTGCAAACTAAAGAGTCAGCTGATCTGCTCTACACTGCCGGGTCAGTACACTCCTTAATATGAGCCCTTCGACGAGTGGGTGTTTGATAGCTGCATTTATGCTGGCAGCTGAGTGAGACACACAGTTTTACCACATTTAAGCACTTTTTAGTGTAAATGAAATGTTCAGATATTGTCTTGTAAAAGTGTATTTTACTGCCTTGTTATACTTGCACCAGATTGGAGTGCTCAGGAGCCCTATGATCAGGAAGTGATTGCAGATAGAGTGAGATTGTAGTCCTCTGAGCTTGGTAGGACTATGACTCAATAAGCAGACTATTTAAACATTTTTGGGCACAATTTCCAGCCGGTGCTCTGCTTCTAACTCTAGAAATATCGGAGTGCCTGATTTTTTTTTTTTTTTTAATTGTTGTGTGCTTGCAAACTAACAAGCCAGCTGACCTGGTCTACATTTCCAGGTCAGTTCACTCTTTAAAATGAGCCCTGCAAAGAGCAAGGTGAGTACGCACACTAGCATGCACTTGTGCGTGCGAAGATGCACTCAAAGACATGTGCATCTAGCGCATGTTTTGTGTGTTCTGCATGGCAGCGAGGGGAAAGTTGGCATTCTACAGTACTAGCTTAAGGTAGGCGATTTGAAACCTAGTTACTAATAGGTCCTATTTAAGCAAGGTACAGAAGTGCACTTCCTGTGCTTAGTATCAAACTTTAAATTAGTTCACTATTGCTGAAGTTCTTAGCAATCTGGGGACTTCTGGCCTGAACAGTATTTACCAGCATTTGTATTTGCACATACTCTCGAGCTAGGATGGCTGAATACATTATTACCATGGATGGCGATACTGGCATCAGATATCTTTCTTGCAATATGTATTCATTGTTTTCTAATGCAACAAGCAATAAAACAGCTTACAAATGCATAACATGTGTATCCAATGAGGAATTGCAACACGAAATAAGTACTTTTGGGGCCAGATTACAGATATTAGAAGCCAGCCAAAAAGACATGGCTAATAGATTACAAACAAATACTGACACTGATGGGCAATCGAATGCTATGGGACATGTACAATTGATACTGTTATTGAACCATTTAACAACTTAACTTGTATCCCCCCGCTGGAAAATCTTAATAAAGACAGGACAATTATAGATTTACAACTGCTAGATAAAGTTACAGTAACAATAAAAAAAGACCCAGAGAGTGTGATCTAAACACCAACTTAGAGGATGAATCGTTCCTTGTTCAGAGCTCAAGGGCCATAGAGCTGAAACATTTGAGTTACCAATATCAAATCACTACTCAACGTTAAGCGTCCCAGAAGCAGCAGAGGTCAGCAACACTAATCTAACTGTTGATCACCATTCTTTGATATCATTTGATTCAAATCCAATTATAGTAACAAATGCACCACCCGCAGGTCCCACTGAAGCCTTAGCTGTTCATTTACCTTATGAAACAGAGTTGATGGATTTCGAGACTGACATAACACCTAAATCAATATTTGAATTAGGTGATTCCATAGTAAACCATTTATATAGAATGATCTGTAACCCTGATAAAACATCTAGAACATTATCTTCATTCAGTGGAGCAAAAATAAGTGATATCACTTTGATGTTGGATAATATTTTGGCTAATTCAGCCCAGCCCTCCGTTATTATACATACAGGGGCTAATAATATTTCAAAAGGACCACTGGCAAAAATTAAAGAAAGATTTTGGTGCTATGGCTAACAAACCTACTGATTTAAGTTGCAACTTCGCCTTCTCAGTGATTTTACCAATTCCAGAAGCCTCCTATCTTAGCCAAATAAAAATCAAGGAATTAAACAATTTGTTGAGAAATTGGTGCCTAAAGCAACAAATAGGATGCATCCTCACTGGGAAGACTTTTGTGACAGAAAAAAGCATTTCTCTTGGGATGGGATACACCTGATTAGAAGGGGAAATGCTCTATTGGGGAAGCATGTACTATCGTACATGCAAAATACTTTAAACTGAAGCATAAGGGGGAGATGCTTTTCCTAGAGGACTCTTCTGAACTATAACCTAGCCCAAACAACAATAAACTACAGAAAATTTTGTAATGAAATGTCTAGTAAAAATTCTAAGAGTTATTTAACTAGAAATACTAAACAAGTAAAGTCTAATACTAAATCAAGTACAAAACATAATTTAAACATGCTACTTATAAATGCACATAGCCTCCTAAACAAGATAGATATAATAAAACATTATATGGAAACAAATAAAATAGATGTGTGCGGGTAACTGAATCTTGGTTAAAAAATGACTGGGGTACAGTAATACCAGGGTATACTAAAATTGAAAAAATGCAAACAATCAAGGGAAGGAGGGGTTGTACTTTATGTAAAAGAGACAATCAAATGTATTCCAATAGATACCTGCTTGCAAGATAATGATATCAAACTAATCTGGACCACAATCATGTTTACTAAAAATCGCACAATAACAATAGGCATAGGATACAGATCACCAAATTTAAACAAGGAAGAGAATGACTTGTTCATGAACAATATTGAAGCTATGATAGATGACAGAGATTGCATTTTAAACCTTCTAAACATTAATTGGGACATCAACAAGGGCAATTCTCCTCTTGATTCTGGATTTTTAGACCTCATGATAATAAATAATATGGAACAACTCATGAAAGAACCTATGAGAGAAAAAAAACATATCAGATCTTTTTTTTTTCCAATATTGAGGATGCTAATACTCAAGTTATTTTTGTTACCCATGCCCTATTTAGCAGTGACCATAATATGGTCCGTATATCTATGAACCTTGCACATTCAACTAAAATAAACAGCTTTACAAAAATTAAAAAAATTAACAAAGCAAACCATCCATGTAACAAAGAATATCTTAAAAATGGAACTGGGCTAAGGATCTCATAGATTGCAATTTTGACAAAACATGGACCATGATTCAGGAAAAACTCTGATATTGTATAAACTGATGGGTTCCAACAAAAACAAAAGAACCCCAATATGGTGAAATAATAATATAAAGAAAAACTAGCAAAGAAACTAAAATTATATAGAAAATACAAAAAATCTGACTTCACTAAAGTGGCAATTGTACAAAAAAACAGTAAATAAAAGTAAAAAAAACAGTAAGAAAACAAAAACTAAAATTAGAAAAGAAATTGGCCATATCAGTTAAAGACAATAAAAAATCCTTCTATATTTATATTGGTTCCCTAAAAAAAATAATCCAACCATAGGACCCCTACATACTTCAGAAGGTATTCTCACTGATAAGACTGTAATGGCATCCAATTTAAACAACTGTTTTGTAAGTGTATACAAACCTAAATTTATTGATTCAGTACCAAATATGAATACTGATATCCTATTCAAATTAATAACAGAGCAGGAAGTTAAGGAAGGAATTAATTAAACCAAATGGCTCAGCCAGGCCTGATGATACACCAATATTCTTCAAAACCTTAGCTAAATATTTGATTGGACCTTAAACCATATTATTTAATTCTTCCTTAAAGGCCAGCTCTACTGTTCCGATCTGGAAGAAAGCAACAGGTATTCCCCTACATAAAAGAGGTAGCAAAAATATATCCCAAAACTACAGACCTATAAGTCTATCTGCTGTATTCTGTAAACTGATTGAAAGAATCCTAAAAGACAGAGGCCCAGATATTCAGACTGCACAAGGCAGAGGTGCAAGCCTGGGCACAGCACAACTGGGATGTGCTGGGGCCAGGGCCGGGTGATATTCAAAGGTGAAGCGCCATGGCACAGCACCATCGAATATGGCAAGGTCAGTGCACATATTGTGCTTGGTGCAGTGGCACTACACCGGTACAAGTCACAGACAGGGAGCACGGGGATGTGCTAGTGCAAGAGCAGTTGCGCTAGGTGCATCACCCATGATATTCAGAAGGGGGCATGCAAATGAGGCCATAATATATGCAAGGCACAAACGGGGCCATTTGCATGTCATTATGGCTCCATTTGCATGCCTTGCGCAGTGCAACCCCATGACTTGAGCCTGGTGCCCTGCACAGCATGACATGTGCAATTGGGATCCCTGGACATCCCCCGCCCCAGAGCTGTGATCGTGGTATATGTGAAATTGAACAGTCCCTGCTAGTCTAGTGGTCCCCCCTCCCTCCTGAGTCTCCGAGTCCCCAGTCAATGCCATAAACGACCCCCCGGTTATCTACTGGCCCCCATCCCGATTCCCTGAGTCCTCAAGAAATGTCTGTAATGTCTCTCCCTGGTGGTGCAGTGGAACCCCTCCCCACCCATTGCCCAGATCATGGTACAACACCACAAAATATATCCCTGGTGATACAGTGGTACCCCACACCCTTCCCGCCTACACTGAATGCCTTGCCTATGCCACTCCCTCCAGTCATACCACCTGGCCACTTGCCAAATGACAGGTACAGTATGGGCTGTAAGCCCATTTGTCCCCAGTGTGGACCAATGTGCTTACAACGCATACTGTACTAGAGAGTTCCAAATATGTGAATGACTTCATTCACATATTTGGGCCTGTCAAAAACAGTATGCCCTGCAAGCCCATTGGTCCACACTGGGGACCAATGAGCTTAGAGCTTACAGCCCATACTGTACCTGTCATTCGGCAGGTGGCCAGGTGGTATGTGATTGGGTTGCAGCCAGTTGCCAATGACAGGAGGGGGAGTGGTGTGGGCATGGGTTTCGTGTGGTGGGGGGGTGAGGGGTACCACTGGATAAACAGGGATATATTTTGTGGTGTTTTACCATGATTGGGGCAATGGGCAGGGGAGCTTCCACTGCATAACCAGGGAGGGTCATTACTGACATTTCTCGGGGACTTAGGGAATTGGGAAGAGGGACCACTGGACTACTGGGGGGTTATTTATGGCATTTATCGGGGACTCAAGGACCTGGGAGTGAGCAGGGGCCCACTAGACTACCAGGGACTGCTTCTTGTGCCAATTTCTACGATCATGGCTATGGGCAGAGGAGGGACCACTGGAGTACCAGAGCAATGTGTCTGCTTGTGGACAGCATTCTGCGTGGGTGGCTGGCCACCCACAGCTGGTGGTTGCTGTGTTACACCCTGCAATACAGCAGCCCACCTGTACATGGCCAGGAGTTGTTCCCACTCCTCACAAGCTCAACTTTGAGCCCCCCATGTGGTGCAATGCAGGGTTGCGCCAACACATGAGCCACACATCCTGGGCTGAATATCGGCATGTGCTGCATCTGTGCCACATATGATTACATTGCACCCTGGTACATCGGGAGTTGCACTGCACCAGGTAGCCTTTTCAATATCCCACTGAGCCGCAATGCAGGGCGCCAGGTGCATCCCCTTTGAATATCCTGGCCAGAAGAACTAAACATCTGGCAGAGACTGGATATGTGGATATTTTCCAACATGGTTTTGTTAGAGGTAGATCATGCCAGACTAGCCTGTTGAATTTTCTGGAATCTGTCAATGAAGCATTAGATAAAGGTTAGCCTGTGGATGTGATTTTCCTGGATTTTTCTAAAGCTTTTGATTCAGTGTCTAATCAAATACTTATAGTACAATTAGAGTCTATAAGACTCCCTCCACTAATCATAAACTGGATAAAAGCTTGGCTATCAAATCGCACCCAGCAGGTTTCAATGAAGGGTTATCTTTCATTTTGGGGACAGGTTACCAGTGGAGTGCTGCAGGGCTCAATTCTGGGGCCAGTTCTCTTTAACATATTGATATCATCTTTGAGTTCTCTGACTAATACTTGCTGGTTAGCTAAATTTGCAGATGACTGCAAACTAGGAAGTATTATAACTGATTCTATTCTGCCATTGATTTGCAAAACAATTTATCTTACCTTGAAGAATGATTAAAAAAAACAACGATTTATTATTCAATGAACAAAAATCCAAGGTAATGCATTTAGGGAAGAACAACCCATGTTATGCATACAAAATGAATAACATCATTTTACAGACATCAGAACACACAAAATACCTTGGGATGACTACCTTGGATAACTTTAACTTAGAGGTTCACACAAAAAATGCTGTTAAAAAAGGGAATAAAAGGCTGGGTTGCATTCTTAGAAATATTAAAAGTAGAGACAGGAAGGTGATTATTCCACTGTATGCAGGTCTTGTTAGACCACATATGGAATATCGCTCCTCAGTTGTAGCTCCTCATTTGATCAGAAATAAAAAGCTCATTGAAAAAGTTCAGCGAAAAACTACTAAAAAAGTCCATGCAGTTAAGGAATTTGATTATAAGTCGAGACTAAAAACTGTGGGTCTCTATTCTATGGAATATAGAAGACTTTGAGGTGACATGTCTAACATATAAAGCCTTCAGTAATGACTCAACTCTGGAAACAATAGTTCTAACTAGAAATCTGTCAAAAACTAATACCAGATCACATTCCCTGAAATGAAAAGGTACTCGTAATAACACACAAAAGAGGAACCAGTGGTAGTCACAGAGAGTCATTAATTCTTGGAATGCACTGCTGAATAGTATTGTATCTAGTACCGCTATTACTTAATTTAAGACAAAATTGGATTTATATATGGAAGATAAGAAATTCAGCTTCCATCAATAAAGTTGTTGGTCAGTTCATTAAGGGCAGTTTTGTTCACTGAAATCGTAAACATCCTATGATCTATGTTTTTTCCACCCATGCTAGGTGTTGTCTTCCAGGTTATTTTTACTGCTTTCATGCTCTATTCTGTCCTTAATAAGTGACTCCAAGATTTTCCCCAGGCCACTCGTTAGGCTAATAGGTTAATAATTTGCTATGTTCCCTCTGTCACCTTTTTTAAAAATAGGTACCACTGTTGCAGTTTTCCAATCACAAGGAATTTCCCCAGTTGTAAGGGACACATTGTAAATCCTATGCAATGGGTCTATCAGCCATTGCGTTAGCTCCTTCACTAGTCTGGGGTGAAACTGATCCAGCAAAGGGGATTTATTTGTTTTCATTTTAATAAGTGCATCTCGAATTTCAGTTTTGGTTATTTCGGGTAGATAGCCCTCTTTTTCTTCTTTTTCAGGTGCTGTTGCTACCTGATGTTCTGTCCCAAAGACAGAGCAGACATATCCATTAAATTCCTCTACCATCACTTGTGGGTCTGATATTTCAATGTTGTTTATTTTCAGAGGACCTATGGTTTTATTGACATTTTTTTTATTATTGATATATGCATGTAAAGTTTTGTCTCCACCATCCATATGTATTAACTTAAACTCTATTTTTTTCTCTTTCTCAATGGCATTTTTGCATTTCTTTAGTATAGTCTTTTATTTATACTTATTATACTGATTACTGTCCCTTTTTAGGAACCTATATGCTCTTCTTTTGGTACCTAAGAGTTCTTTTTTATGGTTGTGGTGAACCACAAGGGTAATTTCCCTTTTTTATTATGTTTTATTGGAAACATATTTGTTTTCCAATTCTAGTATTTTGTTGTTTTTTTTTTGCTCTGGACCACATATGTTTTACTGATTTAAAACATTGTCCCATACCCACTGGCTAAATTCTTCTTTTAATTTTATAAGATTGGCCCTTGTGTAATCCTTATTGACTGTTCTGCCTCATCTCTTCCTATAATTCTGTAAAATGAGAAGATGATGTTATGGTCAGCATTCATTAGCGGCTCATGTGCCTCTAGGTTGTGAATTTTGTCTGATGCATCTGTTAAAACCAGATTGAGAATATTGTTATTTAGGGTTGGTTCCTTAACCATCTGTTGTAGCCCATTTGCCAAACATGTATCTAACAATATCTGCTCTTGGTTTGTGGCAGCACAACCATCATCCCACTGTATCCCAGGTGCATTACAATCTCCAAGAAGTAAAATGTATTTATTATTGAGTTTACTTTTGATGCTCTCAATCAAGTACTGATGTTTCTGTGTGCTGACATCTGGTGGTCAATAGCATAGCCCTATTAGAACTTCATTTTGATTATGCTTAAGTAGTTCAATCCATATTAATTAGTTGGGATCATTAATATTTGCATCATTTACCTGCCTGTATTGAATGTAATTCTTGACACAAAAAGTGACGCTACCACCCTTTTTCCCTGTTCTATTATTATGACTGATGTTATAGCCAGGAATAGCAATGTTCCTTCCTGAGTTCTGTCCCCACCAGGTTTCTGTTATTGCAGCAACATTGGTGTTTTTCTGATTTAGTATTAGTTCTAACTCCTCTTTGTTGATGATATTTAGACTTCTTTCATTTGTTAGCAGAAAATATGTGTCGTGTTTGCTGCTTACTTTGTCACTCTTGCTGTTTTTGTTATTCCTGGATCTTGGAGTATTTCTCTCCTCACACCCACTTTGATCTAGGTTTTGGGAAATTGGGGATTCCCCATTAAGACACAATGAAACATGCTGCCTAGCAACCTTGTACCTCTCTTGCTATGGTGTAATTCATCTTGGCAGAATAGTGTTGGATCATCAACAAACTTTTCCCACGTTTTAATACAAGGGATATTATTCATCAGGCACCACCTACTTAACCAGTTGTTATATAGGCCTTGATACTACTCAATTTTTTCCTTCCTGCCCTAGGTACTGGTAGTACCTCTGATAGAATTTGCTTTGCATTATGTTCTTCCATTTTTGCTAGAGCCTGCTGCATATCTTTAATAGTTTCATCATCCCCCTGTTTATTAAGATCGTTAGTACCTGCATGCAGGATTACAGTTTTTGGATTGGTAACATTTTGTAAAATACCAGTCAAAATTTAAGTAATAAGGAAAAGAAAGGTACTGTGCACTCTGGAGATTCAGTAGTGCTCTTGCAGAGTTTACAACTCAAAACATGAAAAGAAGAAAAAGCAGGTGCTCAAAGTACTGAAATTTCAAGTGAAATAATTTATTAGGATGGCAGAACGCCTTACAGACCAAGACGCGTGCTTCAGCCCTAAAGTGTGTCTTCCTAAGGGCGGATCTAAAACACCCACAAATGTGACATCATTTATAGTATACAGAATAACACACAATCAAGATAGTCATGAAAAATTTAAAGAGATACTTCACAAATACTTTTAAAGTTATTCAAACAATACAAATCAACTCTAAGCTCGAGCACTGTTACTTATTCATCTATTAGCATAATGCTATCTACTTTTCAATAAATACAATACTGGCTAAATCCCATCAGTCATAAATTATTTTACAATATATTATAAAACACACACATCCTGAATAAGAAGAATCCTATACATTTTATATATTTAAATAAATGGGAGTGAACAAAATAATAGATAGGAATAATAGGAGAAATGAATTGGAAACAGAATATAATGATAGGGAGAAAGGGGGGGCAGAAAAAAAAAGTAAATTTCTTAGGACTAGGTTACCCAAATGAAATAATTAATGAATTGCACGGCTGTTCCCACAATACTAAGTAAACTAGTCTGACTAATTCAATGTAAGGCCACTTACAGTAAATTCCTATTTGAATTCTAATAAATAAAATTCAAAATACATGTACATTATAAAGCAAGTGCAGTGGAACAAACCTTGAAATTACAAAAATAAACTCTTCATTAATACCTAATATACTTTTTCCAAAAATAAACAAAAAAGGGAGGGGGAGGGAAGGGGGAGGGCAAAATAAGAAAAATTCAGATGAAGGGTCACTCTAATAACTGTATAGACCTGAGTGTTATAAAAACGGAGTGAAATCAACCTCTTCATTTAGACCAATTGGAGATAAACTGCCCAAAGTCATAATCCACTTAGTTTCCTTCTATAACAGAGTATTCACTCTATTACCTCCTCCTGGACGTCAAGGGACATGTTCCAGGGTTATAAAGTGTAGGGAATCCAGGGTACCCTGATGGCATTCACAAAAGTGGACTCCTATGGAGTTGTGCATATTACATAGAAACAAAATTTGACGGCAGATAAGGACCGCTTGGCCCACCCAGTCTGCTCATTTCCCTACCTAATGGATAAGCTGCAGATCCAAGTTAACCAGCAGCCTACTTCTTTCAGTCCCTACCCCCTAGAATTGCCTTATGACTGTCCCATGCATGCTTGAATTCCACCACTGTTTTTGACTCCACAACCTCCTCCGGAAGGCCGTTCCATGCATCCACAACCCTCTCTGTGAAAAAATACTTCCTTAAATTACCTCTGAGCCGCCCCCCCTCTATCTTCAAATTGTGCCCCCTTGTTCTTGCACACCTCTTTTTTTGAAAGATGCTACCCTCTTGGACTTTGTTGATTCCTTTGAGGTACTTGAAAGTTTCTATCATGTCCCCCCTCTTCCTCCTTTCCTCCAGGCTATACATATTAAGCTCCTTAAGTCTCTCTTCATATGTCTTCTGGTGCAGACCCTGCACCATTTTAGTTGCCCTCCTCTGGATAGCTTCCATCCTGTGTATGTCTTTGCGGAGATTGGGTCTTCAGAACTGCACACAATATTCCAGATGGGTTCTGACCAGCTGTCTGTACAGAGGGATAATAACTTCCTGTTTTCTACTGGTGATGCCTCTACCTGTGCATCCCAGTATCCCCCCAGCCCTCTTTGCTGCCCTCTCACATTGCTTGCTCACCTTTAGGTCATCTGATATGACTACCCCCAGGTCCCTTTCCATTTTTGTTGTTGTTAGTATCTCACCCCCCATTGTGTACTCTTCCCCTGGGTTTTTGTTTCCCAGGTGCATTACCTTGCACTTCTTAGCACTGAATCTAAGCTGCCATACATTTGACAATTCCTCTAACTTTGCCAAGTCCCTTCTCATCCTTTCCACCCCACCTTGTGCATCAACTCTGTTGCAAATCTTTGTGTCATCTGCAAAGACACATACTTTTCCTTCCAGTCCCTCTGCAATGTTGCTTATAAAGACATTGAAGAGGACTGGTCCTAATACTGAACCCTGCGGTACCCCACTAGTAACCCCACTTTCTTCAGAGTGGACTCCATTTACTATTACTCTCTGTGTCCTATTCTCCAGCCAATTCTTTACCCAGGCTGTCATCTTGGGACCCACTCCCAGGCTGGCTAACTTGTAAATTAATCTTTTGTGTGGGACTGTGTCAAATGCCTTGCTAAAGTCTAGGTTGGCCATGTCCACAGCCCCTCCCTGATCTACTACTTTGGTCACCCAATCAAAGAAATATATCAGATTCGTCTGGCATGACCTTACCACTGTGAATCCATGCTGCCTTGGGTCCTGTGCCCCTCTGGCCTCTAGACAATAGACAATTCTTTCCTTAAGAAGTGATTCCATCATTTTCCCTACCACTGAGGTTAAACTAACAGGTCTGTAGTTTCCTGCTTCTGCCTTGCTCCCACTTTTGTGAAGGGGAATCACATCTGCCCTCCTCCAGTCCTCGGGTACCACACCATCCTTCCATGATTTGTTAAAGAGGGTAGTCAGTGGTGTCACTAGTTCTACCCTTAGTTCTTTTAGAATTCTGGGATGAATCCCATCAGGCCCCATTGCTTTGTCCACCTTCAGTTTTAAGAGTTCTTTCAGAACCCTTTCTTCTGTAAATGGGCTGGTATCAACTTCTGTATCCAGAGTGTTTCTACTGTTTGTTTTAGGTACTCCCTCTTCCTTTGTAAATACTGAGCAAAAATATTTGTTTAGTATCTCTGCCTTTTCACAGTCACCTCTGCCCACCCTCCCTCCCCTTTATTAAGCCTCACTATCCCTCCTCGGTCTTCCTTCGCTCCCTGATGTACCTATAAAGGTTTTATCCCCCTTCTTAACCGAGTTGGCTATCTTTCCTTGGTTTGGGCCTTTGCTGTTCTGACTGCCTCTTCCCAGCTTCCTTTTGCTTTAACTGATACAGTTCTCTGTCCTGCTCTTCTGTGATTCCTTGTACTTTCTGAATGCTTTTTTTTTCTCTTGAACCTTCACTGCCACTTCCTTTGAGAACCATAGTGGTTTCTTACATCATTTCATTTTGTTTATTTGCTTCACACAAAGGTTTGTTACCTCTGTGATGGCAGTTTTTATTATTCCCCATTGTTCTTCCACCCCTCCTTCCTGCCCATTTGCTAGTGCATTCCTTAGGCACTCACCCATTTTGGCAAAGTCAGCCCTCCTAAAGTCCAGTACTTTTGCCTTTATATGACTTGACTCTATTGCTGTGTTTATTAGAACATACTGTTCGATGGTCGCTAGTTCCCAGATGGCTACCCACTTCTACATCTGTGATCCTCTTCATCTCCATTTAAGAGAACCAGGTCTAAGATTGCTCCCTCTTGAGTGGGCTCCAATACTAGTTGTCTAAGGCATGCCCCTGTAGGCATCTAGAATAACCCCACTCTTTGAAGTGGCTGCTGCAGCTGCACTCCAGTTAACATCTGCATATTCAGATCACCCATCAGCAATATCTCCCTTTTCTGCCATTCTAAGTATACTTTCTATCATTTCTTTGTCCATTTCCTCCCCCTGAGGAAGGGGAGTCCTATCACAACCCTGTGCATTGTGGTTCCATTGCCGGTCTCCAAATTTACCCACAGTGCTTCTTCTCCTCCCTGTTTTCCCTTTGTTCTGTTGCTTTGATTCCTTCCCTTATGTAAAGAGCTACTCCTCTTCCTCTTTTACCCTCCCTGTCCCTCCTGTAGATAGTGTATCCTGGTATGTTTACGTCCCAGTCATGGTTTTGTGTGTACCATGTTTCTGTGACTGCCATGATATCCAGATTTTCCTCCTCCATCAAGGCCACTAATTCAGGAAGCTTGTTACTCAGACTACAGCATTGGTACTCATTGATCTCCATTTTTAGATGGCTTTACCTTCTGTTGCAGCATCCCCCACTGACCTTTCTACTTCGATCTTTTTCTCATTTAGCACCCTGTTTTGTAGGGACAGGCTGGGATTTTCCTGTTGCTTATCAGTGCCTCCCCCCTTGACTAGTTTAAAAGCTTGCCAATGAAGCATTTAAACCGATTGCTCAAAAGATTTGTTCCCTTCCTGGACAGATGCAGACCATCCTGCCAGTATAGGCTGGTGTCCTCCAGGTGGAACCCTAGTCCCCAATGAAGCCAAACCCTGTTCTCCACACCATTTTTCAACCATTCATTAAACTGCATGGTGCAAAGTACCCTCGCCTCACTCATGCCATTGACAGGCAGCACCTCTGAGAAGGATACTGTGTGCTTCTTGTCTTAGGCCCCTCCCCAATTCTACAAAGTCCTTCTGCACTGCTCTAATCTCATGTTGAGCCAAGTCATTTGTCCTTGGTGGACAATGACATCCAGCTCAGACTCGCAGACAGCTGTTCTCGTGATCCTGAGGATGCGCTTCCTCCTCCAAGCCATGGCACCAGGCAGGCACCTTACTTCAGTTTTCCCTGCTCCCCCCAGTTATATCCCCCTAATAATTGAGTCCCCACCAGGAGCTGCTTCCTTTCCTTGTGGTGTCCTCTGCCTCCTTCCTGTGGGCCTCCCTTGTGATAGTTGTCCTCAGCCTCCTTAGTCTCCTCTGTGGGTGCATCCATAGGGGAGCTATGCTCCCCCAGAATGGTGTATAGATTGTGGAGTGGAACAACTGACTGGGTGTGCCTCTGTTCTACCATCCTCACCCTCCCTGAGCCCACTGTGGTCCAACTGCTGTGCTTTCTTCGCAACCTCTGAGGTAGTGGTGGTGGCTCTGGTGCTCCCTGGATGGGGGAGGTTCCCTTCCTACCATCCAGTGTGGCCTGGGAGAAGGTTCCCTTACTACTGTCCAGTGTGGCCTGAAGACAGGCAACTTCCTCCTCAGGGCAGAGAGTTGTCTGAAATAGGCAGCATCTCAGCCTCCAGAAAGACTCCCGGAAGACTGCTGCCCCACAGCCATTGGCATTGCACTACTCCCACATGTTTATCTACTTTTTTGTGTGTGTGTGTGTGTGATTGGTTTGTTATATAGAAATATATATATATATTATACAATGTGTATGCTTATATTGTCAGTGAAGTGTGCTAGAGAGGATATGATAGTGATATGCCTTGCACTCTTGAGGAAATGATGTCAGAACCCCAGGTATAAAGGAATTATTTCTAGGGGTGGGTGGGGTGAGGGTGGGAAGGGGTTGGGCCTAAACTGTGCCCTCACAAAACAATCAGCTAAGAGCTCTGACCCACCGCTGCGATGAGTGCCTTCCTGTCAGGAAGATACCCTACACAACAATTTGACACAGAAAAAAACCCTGTTAATCAAACAGAGAAAAATCCAGACATCCAAGTCAGACACAGGTAAAACCTCCCAGCCCCAAAACAGCCTGGTGGTTTGTTCTCTGAAAGCAGTCAGCCCCAAAACAAGGCAGCTGTGCTTTAAACTCTTCCTGCACTGAAAATCTTGAGAATTGTAACAAAGCCTGTCTTTTCCTGATAATTCTAAGTTCCTTATTTCACCTTTCAGTTAGAAGTAGCCTCCACCTGCAGAATATCTGCTCCAAACTGAAGACAATTGTAAGGTTCACCTCCCTCTGTTGTGAGCACAACTCACTTTCTTGCAAATCCTATGTTCAGTATTGCAGCTTCCAGCCAGAGGTAGTTTGACTTGAAAAATGTTAGCTGTTCTGATGAGTTTGCTATAAAACACTTGCTTATAATAAAATTGTTCTCAGGTCTGTTACCAAAGCTATTGGCTGATAAGTAGCTATGATGTAAGCACTTCCTGCTAAAGTCTGGAATTTTCTTTTAAGGCATACACAGATAAACACAAAAAACAGTTTCCACCCCCTAGGGCACTTGTCTGAGTCAAATACATAACCTGTACCTGCACTTATTTCAGGATTTATGACAAATTCTTAGCCCAAGGTTTAAACTCTTCCTGCACTGAAAATCTTAAGAATTGTAACAAAGACTGTCTTTTTCTGATAATTCTAAGTTCCTTATTTCACCTTTCAGTTAGCAGTAGCCTCCACCTGCAGAATATCTGCTCCAAACCAAAGTCAATTGTAAGGTTCACCTCCCTCTGTTGTGAGCACAACTAGCTTTCTTGCAAATCCTATGTTCAGTATTGCAGCTTCCAGCCAGAGGTAGTTTGACTTGAAAAATGTTAGCTGTTCATATTGTCATTAACTATGGCTCTAACATGTTCTTGAATTCTCAATTTGATAATCCTTGTTGTTATCCCAATATAATACTTTGGACAGTTACACCAACATATATAAATCACAAATGGTGTAACACAATTAATAAATTATGCGATCTCCAATAATTTTTCATTTTTATGAAAAATATTTCCTATCCAAGCATATTTGCAAATATTGCACCTTCCACACATGTGGAAACCTGATGGTTTCTCTCCTAGCCATCTTTTATCAAGAAGGGGAGTATCACTAGATTTCACAAAATGACTATGTGAATTTTTTTTCCTATGTTTTTCCCTTTAGAAAAAGTAACTGTAGGTTTATCTAAAACCTCATTTATAAGAATTGAATCTGTAAGCAAGATTGGACAGTTTTTGTAAACCAGATTCCCCACTCTTCCAGCCACTGGACTAAATTCAGTAACAAAAGTCACAGTTTTACTTTTTATTTCACTTTTGTCAGATGAATTCCCTTTCTTTGGCATCAAAATTTACGCAGATGCACCATGCATAAATTATGCACTTGCACAAGTTACTCCAACTCAACTTGTGATATACAAAATACACAATATTCTCAAAGGTATGCTAATTACAACAAAGCACCCATGACATGTGTCATATAAAAGCATGTATGTCACAAAGAAGATGGACAGAGCAAACGAATGCCATGGTGGACAGAGGATCACAGAGAGAGAGAGAGAGAGAGAGAGGAGATGGTGCAAACAACAGCAGGATGCCAGAGAAGAAAGAAAAACTTCTCACAGGAAGAGACAAATATATTCATAGAAGAGGTGCATGCCAAAGCAGCACTACTGCTCAGCAGGGTGGCAACAAAAAGACAAGGGACAAGAAAAAGCAGGCCTGGGACAGGGTTGTCAGAAAGGTCAATGCAGTGGCCACCCAGAGGTGAACAGTCTGGGACCCGCAAAAGAAATACAATGATGATAAAAGAGTATTAAAGCAGAACCTGACCCACAATAGGCACTGTGCCCAGACCATTGGAGGTGGGCCGACCCAGGTGCAGACCCTGACAGCCACAGAGTGGATGGTAGCCACCCTCCTGGTTCAATGCAGCATCAGTGGGAACACTAACCTCGACACCTTCAGGCTGCAAATCACCAGAGGTAAGTGGAGGGGGGTGGCACACCCAACATAGGTGAGCATGGACATGGGTATGTGCATGTTTCTGACCACCACAGAAACTGTCCAAAAGAATCATCCGCTGGTGCACAGCCAATGCCACACAGACATATGCACTTGGCCATGATGAAAAGACAGCATACTGGTGTGCCACCCCCACATAGGTATGGGCTGCATATGAACATTGCAAATGTGAGGTGGCTGAACAAATGACCATGGAGGTGGGTGGTTTGGTGACAATGTGTATGGGAGAACCCATACCAGAGAGAGGTCTGCACCCACTGGGGAATGTACAGCATTCCCAGCAACCATCCACATGGGGCAGTAGGCAATACACACATGGCAGGAACCAGAACTGTGTCAATAGGAATAGTGGCATGGAACAGCCGGCTGGGAGACCAAGAGGCTGTACAGGGCCACACAGTGGCCAGAGAGGCAGGGTTAAACCATTGTGAGGCCATGCAAGTGACTATCCTGCATTGCACCCATATGATCCACAGGCCAGATGAGAACCAGTCAATAGCAGGAAACCCAGAAAGAAGACACCAATGGGGATGGCACCAGCAGTGAGACCAGCAGTCCTGCAACCCCTGAAGACCAGGACAATACCAATGGCACTGAGGAGGACATGGAAGCTGCAATGGAGGGAAATGAGGAGTGTGTGTAAGAAGAGGAGGGTGATGTGCAGAGGGAGGAAGAGGTGGAAGAGTGTGAGGAGGAGCATGGGAACTCACAAGGATCCACATGAAGCAGAGAAGGGTATACCAGTAACACAGCATCCTTAGAGGACAGACAACGTGAGCAGCATGGCACAGGGAACACAGTGCACACCATAAGCATCCTTGACAATGTTGCCAAGGAGTTGAGACCCTTAAGCATGGACAACCTAGAGGCCTGACTGGAGGAGGCCATGAGGACACTGCAGCAAGGTACCACAACCCCAGAGTATTTTGGGGATACTGCGATTCTGTGGTACACAGGCAGGATGAGCTTGCTAGAGAGATAGGTGCCATGCATACCAGCATGGAGACACCAGCACCGGGTAGAAGGGCATATGGCAGACATGGTCACTGCTATACAGGCAGAGTCCTGGGACAGCAACATAGCCCTGGCAGATGTGTTGGCCCTGCATGGCGTAATTAACCAGTCACATAGGCTGACAGATGCAATGCAGCAGTGCACCACTGTGCTGTAGGGCTCTTTAGTACTACAACAACAGCACACAGAGGCCCTAACATCAGCTTTGTATGCCATCACAACTGTGCTGCATACCAGACAGCAACATGATGCCACACCACCATGGCCAAAGCCAGCCATGCAGAAACCACCACAAGCACAGGCATGCCCAACCTGTGGGAATGTATCCCAGAGGTCAGAGCCACCATCCATGCTACCACAACAAGTCAGCACACATCAAAGATCACCTATGCACACACAAGGCACACATGTGCAAAGGGGGTAACACCACAGTGCCAGTCACAGGAGGACAGCAGGCCACCCCCAGTGCATCTACCATAACCAGCACAGCCACACCCTACAGCACAGCCCCTATCACCACCAGTGAAGGCCACACCACAGGGCAACAGCCAACCATGGAACAGACCGCCACCAGTGTGAGTGGGCAGCAAACACACACAGCAATGCTACCTAGCACCAGTGAGCAGGAAGACACAACTCATGGAGTACAACAGATGGTCCAAGAGAGTGTAACACAGCCCAGGAAGTGGGACAGGAAACTCCAGAGCATGACCAGTGTGGAGACTTCACCACAGCCCCAACACGTTGGTCCAGTGGAGGTAGGAGAAAGGGATCCCATGCAGAGATGCAGCAAAATAAAATGTCGCTGGTGAAATTGTGGCAAAATCGTCAATTTCACAGGGCTAAATGTTTCGTGGAATTGAGGCAAAATTTCACAATTCCTCTCGCAATTTCACCCACCTCAACCAGCCACCACAAATCTGTAAATTGAATCCCCCCACACACAAGTTACCCTGCCCCTCCATTTTTTTTATTAAAAAAAAATTACCCTCCACTCCCTGGTGTCTAGTGGCCCCCCCAGCCAATCATTGGTCGCAATTACATTAAATAAGCACCCCCTCAAAGATACCCTGCCCCCTCCATTTGTTTTATTAAAATAAAAAATCACTCTCCACTCCCTGGTGTCTAGAAGACCCTCACCCCATCATTAGATAGCAGCACCCACCCAGCTCCCCCCGTCCCCCGATTGGGCCACTGGCACTGCCATCTACTCACCTCCAAGGCCAGAAACCTGACTGAGTGCCACTGGGCACTAGAATGAATGGGTATGAGCTCATTCATTCAAGCACTCAGGGGCGCTCAGTCAGTCTGCCAGCTGTGGAGGTGAGTGGAAGGCTCTGGCAGTAACCCGATCGGGGAGGTGAGAAGGAGCTGGGTGGTCTTCCTATCTAATGATGGTCGGGCAGAAGGAGTTCACTAGACACCAGGGAGTGGAGGTGAATTTTTAATAGAACAAATGGAGGGGCAGTGGACTTTGGGGGTGCCTTTAATTTAATTATGGCCAGTGATCATCCGACGGGATCACTAGACACCAGTGAGTGAAGGGTGAATTTTATTTATTTATTCAAATAAAAGAAATGGGGGGCTAGGTAACTTTGAAGTGATTATTTGATGCAATTTTGATGTTGATTGGCTGGGGGACTACTGGACACCAGGAAAAAAAATGCTGGCTAGTTAGAAGTGGGGGGAATGGAGGGACCGTTAGACACCAGGGAGTACTTTGGGTAGTGGCCACAGTATTTCGCCGTGGTGAAAGTACTAGCACAGGTGGCAAGATTTCACCCATGGGTGCAAAATTTCACCATCAAATGAAATTTCACCGACTTGGGGACAAAATTTCATGCCCAACCGTGAGGGCGAAATTTCACAATTCGCCCAGCGAAATATTAGGTGAAATTTAAGGCCCAGCAGCAGGCAAAATTTCACACTTTGCCCAGTGAAATATTTAGTGAAATGCACTAATCATGCAAAATATTTCACTGGGTGAAATTTTCCAGTTTTGCACATCTCTAGTCCCAGGCAAAGTGGCAGGGGACACCAGACACAGCAGCAAACAACCACTGAGCAGAGCAGCACACATGGCAGACAATCAAGCAGAAAGGACTGCACAGTCTAATGAGATCATGCACAACCTGGGGACACACACAGTGGGACCTGTCAAATTCCCCTAACACAGTGTTCACTATGTGCAGGGGCACCAACATGTGGCCATCCACACATCACAGTGGACAATGACATAGATTCAAAACCAGAGACACCACTGGTGATGTGTATGGGGGTGTGGGCAGATGCAGGGAGTCACCTTGTCAAACGCACATGTAAAGATTCCACTGGACATCTGGGCGGGAGGGATACATATGTACTGTCACTAGCATAACTGCACACTTCCTGTTGTCTGTGAGTGCATATCCTGGGAATGTAATGAGCCAGCAATGTTGTGCCATAAGCATACCGAGAACTACTTCTACAGTGTTGGGCAAAGGTGCATGGGTGGTGTGTGTGTACAGGTGCACTGGCTACATGGCATGGCAAAGAACCCTGTGCCATTAAGGCCATATGTGTGTGTGTGTGTCTTCATGTCTGTGTGTGTGTCTGTCTCTGTGTTTGTGTACTGCTGACCAGGCAACACATCATAACACACATGGGCCCAAGGTGGGTTGCAATGGTATGGTCATATGTGCATATGGTGCATCACAAAGGAGGTGGACCACATGCCAGCTGTGTTGATGAGCATTGTAGTCCTGTGAGGGATGCAGTGCCATGCATACCCATGCAGGTTATTGTATGCAACACAACATGGTACCATGGCCGGTCCAGCTATTGTGGTGGGGGGCCATGCCAGTCACTGCAGTCCTGCACTGCAGTCCAACAGACATTCACTGCACTCATACACCTATGGCATGCCTTGGCACACATACCAGTGTAATCGAAGCTGCATCATCCAGCTGTGTACAACCCCTGCCTGCTTTAGTAGCTACCAGGTCCCACCCACCTGACATGGTCACCAGATACTATAAACAGTGATGCCATGATGGGTGAGCAGCACCAGGCATCATGTCACTGACATAGTGCGGTGTATGTGTTGGATTATGTACTACTGGCACTGGTGCCACCTGTAGTTTTGTTTCCCCACAGGTTGTGTGAAGGGCTATCAATCCACAGCCAGCACATTGGTCAGGGCTGCACAGTGTGGTGTACTGTGGCCCATGTGGCTGCATGTAGACACAATTCCTGTGGCCATTGATGGGACCAAACTGCTGCTATGCACATGTGCCATGGCACAGTGGCCAAACAACATCCACATGGCAACAATGTGCCGCATATGTCCCATGTGACATGTGTGTGCAAACACAGAAGAGTGCCATGGTTCCAACTGTGCCCTTTGCACAATACCATGTGACCTATCAGTAATGTACGATAGTAATAGCAATGCACATAACACACAGTGACACATCTGTCCATATCAACAGCAGGCACATTTAATAGACAGTAACTCAACAATAATAGGTGACAATAACAACCCCATCTGCCCCACCCAAACAGGTCTAACAGGTATGCCAGACATGGCAACATTGATGATAAGCATGCTGCAACAACATCCACATCTACCCCACCTACCCAAATAGTGAAACAGCTACAACAGTCATAGCAACAGTGTAGGACAGTGTGCATTAACCAACCCACATCCACCACAACTGAACCAAAACAGTAAAACCAGTACAACCAAAAGGGAACACTACAAAGAGCTGTATGTACTGCAAAGCCCACATTCCCCACCTCACCCCAACAGGCAAAACATGTAACACTGATGTCAACAGTATGAAAGACAGTCTGCAATACAAAGCATGCAACCAGCACACCCAACCAACCCAGACAGGTAACACACTGCTAAAACAGGTAATACGGCTAGTGATTACAGTATGCGGTACCCTAACACTCAGCTGCCCCACCTATTCCCAACAGTGTAGACAGATAGCTGAGCACAACGAACAGCAATAATAATAGTGCAAAGGCACACCAGTGCAGAATGCCTGGTAAAAAACTCTCATAGTGCATGGCACACCACCATGTTAGTTCATGGCTCTTGAGTGCATCCATGAACAGGCGCAGTGAGCCCTTCAACCAGGTCATGTCCATAAGGATGTCTTGCACCATGCCAGCCAGGTGCTGGACTCTGTCCATCTGTACCACCAGTGCTTGGGCTCCAGCTCCTGAGTCCACACCCTGCTGTCCAGTCCCATCCTGTGCATCCACAGGGCTATCTGCACCACTGTCACATTCCACCACTGGCATGTCCATGCACAGTGCAGCAGCCTCATCCTGCACCTGCATGTCACCTGTTGCCTGCAGGGCCTGCAGCACATCCTGGACCAGTCCCATGGGTGATGTGTCCTGCACCACTGCTGTGGCGTTCTCATCAGCAGTGTCCGCAATGTCCACCCAGGTGTGGTTCAACTCAGCATCGACATGTCCAGCAGTGATGCAATGGCTTGCAGCTGATGATGGCAGTCGTTGTCCTGTGTTCTGCTCCTTATTGCCACTGGTGTTCCTCTGACTGGCAGGAGATGCTGTGTGGCTGTGGTGTTGTGCCTCCACCCCACCAGTGTTCTCTCCCCAGATGGGGTTGTGGGCTGTTGTCCCTGGACTTGCATGTCTCCATTGGTACCAGCTGTGTCACCCTGTGTGATGGATGCAGCGTCAGGCTGGGCATCAGTGCCTTCTCACTTGACTCTATCTGCAGTTGCCTTGCCTTCCATAGACATGCCCTGGTGCACTGCTGATATGCATGTGCATCCTCCTTTTTAAACCTCCTCATCACTGTCAACAGAGCACAGTGTCGAGGGTTGTCCACCTAAACACCACCATGCTGTGTGGTACCTGTGGGATGGAAGTGGTACATATGACAGGGCCATATCATGCATGAACTATGTTGCTGTTACAGTGGTGTGTGGTGTGACTCTGGGATGCCACACTGTGATGCTGCTGGCATCACCACACCCACTGTGGCCAGACACTGTGGGCCTACAGTGGTCCTGCCACCACCACACTCACAGCAGTTGTACTGTAGACATCTCACACCTGACATCCCCACAATCCACAGCCACAAGTTGGGGTGAGGCCATGCTGTGTGGCACACATCATGTGCAGACATTGCCACTGTTCCACTGTCTGTTGTGGTACTGTGCCCACAGCACAGCCCACCACACATGCCGGCATGGCATGTCTATATTCATGGGGTTGCAGACACTTACCTCCCCATGTCCACTGCTGCAGCCTCTGGGTCTGCATGTCCACCTTCAGTATTCCTGTCATGGGCCATACATCTGTGACCTGTGGAGACATGGAAGGAGACATGCATCAGTGTTTGGCCCACCATGGCATGTCAGACATGCCATGTGGTTATGGCAGGGGAGCTGCAACACTGTATAACTCTCCTTCTGGTGGCCTCTGGCAAGTTGTTATGGCCACACCACTCTCCCTGGCCATATCCAACATGCTCTGCAGGACCTGGTAGTCACATCTTGAAAGATCCTGCCACCTGTGCTTAAGCTGCTGTATAGTACACCTAACACCACTGAGGTGGTGAAGATACTCTGTGATCTGCTGCCATACTGCATCCATCTCACTGGGGGGTGTCCTCGCAGTCTGGTGGCAAGAGTGTTCTGCACCATTGCTGGACTAGATTGATGAGCTAGGAAGTCTCTTGGGGTGCAAAGTTAGATGCGCTGCCACTTAGGATCAGCCTTCCCCTGATTGCCATGGTTGTTTGGGCAACTAACACTAAACAGTGTGACTCCTACTGGGTTTTGTGGTGTTTGGCATCACACACTGTGTTCTGCACGTGTATCTGCATGTTTCACATGTGTGTCATTGCAACTTGCATGCACAGCAATATGTGCAGCAGAAAAGCACGCAGGCTGCACACGCATTGACAATGATGCATGCAGTTGCTTTCCTCCTTCAGCTTGCTGTGTATCTGCGCAACACACAGTTATACTGTGCTGCATGGGGTTGGGGGATTTTTGTAGGTGTGATGTGCATGTTGGTGGGGATCCATGCATGACATCCACTGCCTGTGTTGCATGGAACAGCCTTCCGGAGAAGGTTGTGGAGTCAAAAACAGTGGTGGAATTCAAGCATGCATGGGACAGTCATAAGGCAATTTTAGGGGGTGGGGTAGGAAGAAGTAGGCTGCTGGTTAACTAGAATCTGCAGCTTATCCATTAGGTAGGGAAATGGGCAGACTGGGTGGGCCAAGCAGTCCTTATCTGCCATCAAAATCTATGTTTCTATGTTTCTATGTTTCTATACGGGTACACAGTGGACATGGCAGTTTTTGTGCATCTGAAATTATCGCAAGCCGCTTATGCAGTGGAAAATGTGTGCACCTGCATCATGTATTAGCTGCAATGTGTCACTACATCATAGTCTGCATATGCCAGTGGGTTGGGCTGTTCAGAGCATGCATGTTTGGTATGGCTGCATTGCCTGCAGCACTGTGTGGACCAGTACCATGCACTGTACACATGATCATGTTGTGTGGGTCACATGTTAGCAGTCAGGACTTGACGCCGACAGTGGTGTGCAGCACACAGCATGAGTGCAACAGGTGTACCGTCATCCCAATGCCACACACCTGACATGACATCACTGTTATTCAGCCAGTGACCATGGCCAGTGTGCAGCACCTGAGTGGCACAGCACATGTCAGTGTTCATATGCCTGTACAACTACAGTGTCAACAGCTGGTCTTTATGTGTGTCATGATGGACTACAGTGTGGGGCATGGGGTGGGGCTTAATCTGTGCAAACCTTTGCAGGCACATGTCATTGCTGTCCATCCAGGGTGGTGGGCAGTGTATGTGTGCCTCCAGCATGCCTTCTTCTCTCCTAGTGCACCTTGGTCTCACAACACAGTGATGGTGGTTGTTGTGTCCACCAGATGCTGGACACAGGACAGGGTCACTGGATGCTGTGTACATTGTGTCACTGTCATATGTCCAGCACTGGGCAGTGGGTCTGTATGTTGTTTGAGTGTTCATGGTGTGCTGCCATACCACTGCCGGTGCACAATACATACTGATGGTTGCTGTTATGCAAAGTGGTGTTCAATCATTTAACGTCTGGTGCATTGCCCTGCAAGGCACAGTGCAGCATGGGTCTGCAGTTGCCTAATGGAACGGTCACAGTGTTCTCCATCCCTATCATCCTCCAAGCCACCCAGTTCTGGCAGTGGTACGTGGTTCCTCTGTGCCAGGTTATGCAGGATGCAGCACATAAGGAATATCTTGAAGGCCATCTCAGGACTGTACTGGAGTGCCCCACCTAACTGCTCCAGACACCTGAAGCATGCCTTGATGATGCCGAAAGTACAATCAATCACTCCCCTTCTTGATGCATGGTAGTCACTGTACTGCTGTTTGACAGTGGTGTGTGGATGTTGGATGGTTGTCATAACCCATGGGAGCTGTGGGTAACCACTATCACCTGTTGGGTGGAACGGTACATCATGACTGCACTGCACATTGTTGTTATCTTTCCTGGACTGTGGTGTTCACCCTGTGTGCCACCTTGACCTACCGATAAGCCATCCACCTGTGATTTGTCCCAACTCGAATGCCTCATGCAGGCCACAGTTCTGTAGGCTGTATGAATCATGGCAGGCACCAGAGTACTGGGCAGTCACATCAAGGAATATGTACTTGGTATCTCACACAACCTGCATGTTCATGAAGCAGTACCCCTTTTGATTCATGTAGACATCAGCCTCACCTGGTGGTGCCCGGATGGCCATGTGGGTACAGTCAATTGTACCAAGCACACAGGGAAACTGGGCCACATTGTAGAATGTCTGCTTGAACACTTGATGTTGCTGTACATCCCTTGGGTAACATATATACCTATCCACATGTTTCTCCAGTGCATTCAGGACCTGCCGCAGGCACTGTGATGTGGCAGGCTGTGAGATGCCAACAGTGTCACCAGTTGGGGTTTGGAAGGTCCCTGTGGCAAGGAATCACAATGCTGAGCTGACCTTCACCTCCAAAGGGACAGGATGCCCTCTTCATGTGGCACTCTGGAGATCTTCCCTCAGGTCATCACACAGCTAGACTGTGGTGGTACTTGGCAGGTGATAGCGTGTGATGCAATGCTTCTCCATGCAATCTTGGTATGACTTCCATGGATGGTACTCACATGGTCCTTGGTGTCTGCCAGGTCTTTGCTGCTGCTGTTGATGTCTTTTCCCCTGGTTCCTGATATCATGCCTTCTGCAGTGCCTATACTACCCCTCCATTGCCAGTAGTATCCCCATTAGGGCTACTGGGGATGTCATTCCTGTATCTCTCACTCACAGTAGTGTGTGTCCACTGCTTATTCCACAGTGTCTCTCTCTCTCTCATGTGTGTCTCCTTCTGCCCCTTTTATACTCTGATGAGTTACACCTGCTAACCCCTGGTGTAACTTCTGCTGATTGCTATTGGTGTATTCTATGGGTTGGAAGCTTCTAGAATTTCAAGTCATATCTGTCTGCTACTGTCTTTGGTGCATCTCAAAGTATGCATATGCATATCTCAGGGTTTGGAGTAACAGCTGCATAAGTAGCGATTGGTGTAATGTTTTGCACCATGTCTTATGTACATTTTATAGAATCCCGAATGTTGCAACTGTGGGCGTATCTTGCCAGTTGTGACATTCATGTTTGGCATTTTACACTTACGCTTGACGTATCCTTTTGAGAATCAGGTCCAATGTTTCCTAGCAGCACTAGGACAAAGTGACTATTTTGGGAGCAACTTGCTCTCAAAAAAGAAGGTTTAAAGAGGTTTTAAAGGGTTTATTGGCTGTGATGCACAACACTAGACTGCTGTCCAACTCTACAGGCAATAGACTGTGCTAGAAACTGCCTCCACTTGATATCTGACCATTGCTAATTTTGTCTTTTAAGCATAATTTTGCAGGTGAAATTCAAAGCCCCAACTCACAAAATTTTTGCAGTACAGTGAAAGTTTACATCAATGGGCGAAGTTGCACTGTTAAACAGCATTCTGTGAAATTTCTGCAATTCCTCAAAATTGCCATCACTGGTGAAATAAAATTTCGCATCAGCAAAAAACTTCGCAGAATGGGAAAATTCTGCAACATTTTTTGGTGAGTGTAATTTCCATACTTAGCACATCACTAATTGTGCATATAAAGTGCTTAAAAATCAAAGCCAAAAAGTGCTAGAGCAAATGAAAAGGGAAAGATGACCATATTAAACAACTGAAAAAAAATGACATTGTATTTAAAATATTAACTCACTGAGTCTTCAGGAGCTATTTGAGAATTCAACCACTTGTGGCCTGTATACTTTTAACAGTGGAACCTGGAGCTTCCTGAGCAAAATCAAGCCATAATCAGCATGCCACAAGCAAATGTGAGTACCTCATGAATCATAAGTGCTACACACAAAGTATGAGTGGCAAAGTTGTTCAGCTCAAAATTACCTTCTAACGGTGCTATGCAATTAATTATAAGTAGTTCCTATTTTTTCTATATTGGTTGAAATAGGGCAACTTGATTAATTTTTCAATAAAAAAGGCAACATAAACCATTTTTTGTGGGGAAATATTTAACATATTAACACCAAATTAAGCATCCATACATTAGATGGAGGTACAAAACTAATGTACTAAAAATATATTTTTCTAATATGATACATGCATTTTTGTTCCCGTTTTATTCAAGGTGGCTAGGTGAAGCTTGAGAAACAGATCTCTGCCCTACACACCATACCATACAAAAATGCAAATATCTTCTAAAGTATATGTGAGAGACACAAAGTATCAGTGGCAAAGTTGTTCAGCACAAAATTGCTTTTCCAATGGTGCTATGCAATCAATTCCACTCACTTCGGTTTGTGAAATATTTAAGTTATAAGTAGTGACACCCTTAGGCATCTTAAGCCCTCAGTGGCACAAAGTTCAGGACATCAGGAGGGATTAAAGACCTCAGGAATATCTCTTCTGCTGCCACTTACAGGCTTCTTGGGGTCTCAATGAGTTAAAGCAACAAATACGCAAGCACCATCAAGATGAATCTGAAGCAGCATTACTACCAGCAGCTAGATTGACACCATACGTGGCAGGTGCACTGTGTAACAACAGCTGGCATTTCACAGCTAGGCTTCCTCAGAGCTGATTGGCAGGTACAATACATTTACATTTAAGCTTAAGAAACATGCATATTCAAATAGTGGGTGTAGCCAAAGTGCTCATGTGCTGGCTACAAAACACGACACAATGGGAAATTCACAAAATACAGTACAGAAACACACACACATATAGATAAAATATAATAAATAACATTGGAGGGGCAGTTCCTTATTCATGCCTTTCAGAATTAAAGTGTCCAATGCATGATTCCAGAAGCATTCACATTTAGACAGTTTGCTCCAAAGATCTCCACGTCTTGGTTCCATCTCAACTTTCTCAATGCCAGAAAATGATAGATTTGCTGGTGATCCATGATTCATTTCTAAAAAAATGTATGGCCATTGCATTTGTCATGACAGCATTTCTAATACTAGATTTGAGTTTACTGATTCACTCTTTCGCACAGTGGCACATCCGCGAAATTCCCTTTTGGGGCATCAGGGAGCCACATTTTTTTTTCTGTTCTGTTCTGTACTCTACTGTACTGTTATCTGATGTAAACTGTGGACCAGTTTATCTTTCAAATTCCTGCCTTTGCAGTATATAACCCACATTTCTGCATTCTCAAAGGTGGAATTGCCTCGCAGACAATGCTTTCTCACAATACTTGCAATTGCATTGCTTTGGCTACAAAAGTCATTGAAAACATCACTGGCTGATCAATTTGGGTCTTTTCTTTTGGTAATAAGAGCTGTGAATGTTCCTCACAAATTATTCTGTCGATGCCATTTTTCAGTTTCTGTGGTGGGTACCCATGATCAACAAACCTCTGCACCAGAGTTGCAGAATGTTTTTTTAAATTCACTCTCAGTAATACAGAGACTTTTAACACATAGCATCTGACCCACTGGGATACTGTCAACAAGCGATCTAGGCTGACAGCCAGTGTAACAAAGCAGGATGCCCACTGTTTACACCAGACAACAGTACAGGAAGAAATGTGGCTCCCAGATGCCCCTAAAGGGAATTTCAGATGTGGCCATTGTGCCCAGTGCACTAATACATCTGATTCTGAGTTGTTTTTTTTTTTTATTTAAGTTTTTATGGCCCTGATTTTTCTCCATTTTCTCCCAGCCACTGTCCTGGCTGTGTGAAAGTGTGTGAAAGCATGCATATGCTGCAGTATCAGGATGCCCCTCCCACTACTTGCCCATCTGCCTATACTGACCATTAGACCTCCACCCGATGGCAACAGAACTATGGGGGGGTGACAGCCTCCCAGGAGAGTAGAACTGCCTTAAGGCTACTCAATCCTGCTCCATCCCTTCCCCCTTACTGGTTCTCTGATGACCCAAGTCTGTTACCACACCCTGGTTGATGGTGTGACATGAGATAAGGCATCCAGCACCTCAGCCCTCTGCACCAGCGGGCTGGCTGATTCTGAGTTTTTTAAACATCCCAGCACTGGTAGAAAATTTAAAATCAGCTCCTTCATAACCTGCAGCTGGAGTGATTTATCTATTAATGTGCCTATGTGGCATGGGGTATGTGGATCAGACCAAACACCCTCTTAAAGAGCGAATCAGTGAACACAAATCTACTGTTAGAAATACTGTCTTGACAAGTGCAATGGCTAGACATTTTTGAGAAATTAATCATGGTTCACCAGTGAATCTAAAGTTTTCTGGAATTGAGAAAGTTGAGATGAGACCGAGAGCTGGAGATCTTTTGCACAAACTGTCTAACCTTGAATGCTTCTGGATTCATAGATTGGACACTTTAATTCTGAGAGGCATGAATGAGGAACTACCTCTCTGATATTATTGATGATATTTTATCTATATTTGTGTGTTTCTGTGTCGTCTTTTGTGAATTTACCAATGAGTCATGTTTTGTAGCTAGCACTTGAGCACTTTGGCTATACCCACTGTTTGAACATGCATGTTTCTTGGTGTTAAAAGTAAATGTGTTGTACCACTCAATCAGTTCTGAGAGGAAGCCTAATGGCAAAATGTCAGCTGTTTCTATGTTGCACCTGTGGGTGCATGTAAGCTCTCTACCTAGCTGCTGGTAGTAATGCTGCTTAAGATACACCTAGATGGTACCGGCGTGTTTGTTGATTTAAATGTGCTAAATATGATGCAATATGGCCACATTTATGTTTTCTTTTGCACTATTTGGCTCTGAGTTTTAAGCACTTTATTTGCACAATAAACAGAACACATCAGCAAAGGTAAGCTGTTTCTTTTTTTATTCGGAGCATAGTGCTTTGGATTTGTGCTATAATGTTTTCTTGGATAGTATTATTTTCTTCTACTTTGCTTCGTGACTTATTTGCTATATGCACCAGATTGGTCACTACCAGTGAATCTGAGGCCCACATTTTCTGTTTTTTTGTTGGTCTGCAGTTTTGCAGTTTCTCAGAGGACCACGTGGGAGCTCCTAGTGTGACAGTGTGACCAACACTTTGTGGCCAAAGCGATAGGCAAAAATGGCGACAGGTGTAACAAATACCTCAGAAATTGCAGCAGTTAACACAAATTTGGAATTCCTGTCATTTAGTGAAATAGAAGGGGCTAATATTATTTTTGACTGGGCAGCATGTGATAGGCATAAGGGAGCAATACAGATGAATATGAATAAATAGGCCATTGACAGAGCAAAGGCCTATGGCACATTCATAAGGTAGAAAAAGAAATGGGCAGACTGGATGGGCCTTGCAGTCCTTATCTGCTGTCAACTTCTATGTTTCTGTATTTCTGTGTTTCTAAATTGTTTGCCCCATTAGCAAGCACTAGCTCTCTCAGCAAAAAACAGATAGTGCATCATTAGAAAATTTGAAAAGGAAGCTAGTAAGATGTAAAATGCACACTTTCTCATTATCTCACTGTTGGAGAGAGAAAAATTCTGATGTGTCTCCGTATACAAATGTCACCAGCATATGGCTTAGAGGATCAAATACTGATGCAAGATTGGGAATGAATCCTTAACAAAGCATCTAGCAACTTAATTCTTAGCTTAATCAAAAAAGCTACAAGAGACATAGAAAGCATACAAAAGGAAACTGAGAAAATGGAGGCAGACATAAAAGTAAATGTGACACATTCTGAAGTCGAACTACTGTTTAATAAAATAGAAACACAATTAGTTAAATTTCAGGAAGAATTAAAAAAACTACTGAAGCATGAGAGGGATGACAGAGATTATGAACAAGGCCAAGTGTATAACTGGCAATGTAAAATCAAGAGAGAACCATATAGATACAAATAAGACACCCGGCAGTTTAAAGAAAATAACTTCATGTTCTCCCCTGAAAGTGAAGTTGAATCACATCATCAAACTGCTAGAAAGGAGGGCTTTTAGGACACAGAACCATGAATGTGGTTCAGGGGGAAGTTCCTCCATATTAATGAGTGGAGGGCGAAGTAGGACGGTTAGGTGGGTTCATGAGAGGTAGATAAGGCAGAGGTATAAGGCATTGGCAGTAATTGGGGCCACCCAGATGGTCCAACAGGGCCAACAAGTGGCAGTCGTGAATCTAGTTAATACTGACTTGAATACAGATCAAGGAAAAGTGCTGCAAAAGTGATTGTCATTTGTTCCAAATTCAATGATTGCCCTTTCCAAGTTCAAATGGATCTATTTAAAGTTTATAGACAGCTTCATCTCAAAAGTTTTTTTGCTAAACCACAGCAATTGAATTTAAAGTGTGAGATGACTAGTGCAGCATGCAGGACAGTTACAGTTGAAAATGTACCACAAAATACACCTGCCATATCCACTTGCTCGACTCCCACCACTACAGACATGCATTCTGAAACATCCCACCTCAAAAAGAAATCCACCTTACACCAACCTACATATTCCAGCCATGCAGTGAACACTTTTTTAGCACTGGTTGACAGAGATGTTAATGAGTTATTTAGGAAACATCATCATTTGAATACTTATACAACTCTAACATGGACAGAAATAGAAGCCTTGAATTCTTTACAGAACAGCCATGATTTAGTTATCAAGCTAGCCAATGGGGGGGGGTGCGATTGTAATTTAGGGGACAGATTAGTATGAAATGAAGATGGAAAGACAACTTTCAAATTAAAAGTATTACTAACGTTTAAATGCAGACCCCATAGAGAAAATAAAGAAACAAGCTTTGGAGTTCATCACATGGGGGAAGCAACATGCCACTTAAACAAACAAGAATGTGAATATCTAGAGGTGCTAAATCCCGAGAAGCCATGAATCTTTATTACCAAAGCTGTATAAACATCCCCTGAACTCCACCCCCCCCCGGATGCCCTATAATGGCCGTTATAAATTCCTCAATGGAACCATTCTCACAATTGATTGACTTTTCTGTGATGGTGGGTTTTTCAACTTAAGTCCTATTTACAAGGTACAAGAGGCACTATTTGAACAATCTCTGATGTTGTAGTGTTCTCTGATGTAATTTTGGCTACTTTTGATATAGAAAGTTTGTATTCTAATATACCCCATCAAGAGGGTCTGAATGCTCTAAGGCACTGTTTAAACCAGCATGTTGAACCAGTGACACCTGATACTGCATTCCTTATTCAAATAGCAGATATGGTATTAACATCAAATTATTTTGTATATAAGGAGAAGTTCAATGTGCAAAAAAATAGAACTGTGATGGGCACAACATTTGCACTAAACCTAGCCAGCTTATGTGTAGGCCAGTGGGAGGAACATTTCTATACACTAATTCATTATTCAAAAAATATGTACTACTTTGGAAGTGATATATAGACAATTGTCTGTTGATTTGAAAGAGGCCAGACTCCTGAATTGGATCTGTTTTTGAACATATGAACAAAACAGATACTAACCTGAGATTTGAAATGCATGCAAGTGTTGACTGTATCAATTTCCTTGACATTACAATATATAAGGAAAGGGACAAGTTGCGGACCACTATGTAGAGGAAGCCAGTGGATTGCAGCAGACTGCTTCATTACACTAGTTGTCATCCTAGATCGCTTGTCAACAATATCCCAGTGGGTCAGATGCTATGTGTTAAAATACTCTGTAAGGCTGGACCAGTGGCATAGAGGTTTGAGGCGCTGGCTGCCATACCTCGAACCATGCCGGTGACCCGGGTTCGGGAACGGACTCGAGGCGCCGGGGGTCAGCAGGTGATGAAGAGATTGAGCAACCGGAATACTGCTGTCCTCTTCAGGGGTGGGGGGAGTGGGTTGCCTCACTCAACAGCAGCTCCCAGTGGAGACTGGGGGCATTGTTCAGAGTGGCGCAAGGTGAGGAACACCAGAAATGGAAAATGGCTCTGTGTGTTCGCTATATGACAGCTCCCCCACTCTGTGATAGCACCAGAACCTCCATGGACCTCCTCTACCTCAGCAGTGCTTCTGAGGGGCCTAATAAAGAGTGAGCTGGATAAGCCCCCTCCTGGTGCCTTCCCCCTCGGAGGAGAGGGATCCGTCTGGTGAAGGGATACACTGAGATACCCCCCTTGGGAGTCAGCTGTGATATGAGGACTGAGGAGAGCCCAGGAAAAGGATGGCCAGTGAATCAGGAGCACTGTGGAGCCCAAAGAAGAGGGAAGCATGGAAGCATGACAGGCGGGTAAACACATAAAAAAAAAAGACTCTGTAGCACTAAGAGTAAATTTGAAAAACATTCTACAACTGTGGCACAGAGGTTTGCTGATCATGGGTACCCACCACAGAAAGAGAAAAATGGTTTTGACAGAACAATTTGAAAAGAACGTTCACATCTCTTATTACCAATAGAAAAGACACAAATTGATCAGCGAGTGATGTTTGTCACTGACTTTTGTAGTCAAAGCAATACAATTGCAAGTAATGGGCCCTATGCACTATTGGGTAAGGATTATTCACCAAAGGTGCATATTTCTCCCATGTAGGGCAGAACTTGGGAATGGCATGTATGGCCATCATTCACCATCGGCAACCATCAGTTTGTGGCACAGTCCCCCTGCAACACAGTACTCCACAGGGTGGCCAGGGGTTGAGTCACAGTCCCAGGTGGGCATACAATGGGATGCCCATCCAGGGTCCCAAAGTGGATCCCTTGCACAGCAAGGTGCGGGTCCAGGGTGGTGAATGCCTACTGCAGGCACCTTGGCCTGCGTGCCCATGCCCCAGTGGCCAATCAGCAGTTGGAGTCCCCCCACACAAACATGTGCCCTTTAGCATGGAAACAAGACCCCCACCCAGTACCCTGATGAAACTGTGCTGTCCAGTGGCTGGTAGTCCCCCCCCACCCACGGCACTGACCCCCCCATGGCAAGATACCTGCCCGGTGGTGCCACAGGAATGGATGGCCAGCAGCACAGTCCTCATGCCACTGCCTCCACCGCTGGCAGTCTAACTGCCAATGGAAGTGCGTCACTATAAATAGGCAGTGTGCTCCCAGTGGCAGTTAGATATCCAGTGGCCAAGGTGCTGTGGTGAGGACTGTGCTCCTGCCTGTTGATTCCCATGGCACCACCGGGCAGGTATGTTGCAATGGGGGGTGCCACGGGTGGGTGGGGAGATCACTGGCCACTAGACAGTACAGTTTCAGCAAGGTATTGGGTGGGGGTCTTGTTTGTACACTGTGGGGCACCTGTGTCTGTGGGGGGCATCCTGATCAACAACAGGGTCAGGGCTGTGATAAGTCTGGGGTGGGAGTCTGCCTCTAGCAGTCCAGGTCAGGGCAGTGTGGTGTTGAGGGGGTCATGGTTCTCTGCTCACCCATGGATGTGGCCAACATGGGTGGGGGGGCATGGAACTATGTGGCACATGAGCAGCAACCCAACTGGCAACCCCAGACCTCCTGTTCTGCCCAGTGGGCTCAGCACAGGGGGTGTCGATTCAAGGTCCCACATTGCATGGCAGGTGATGACCATGGGGTTGCATAGTGGGTTATGGGAGTGTCTACCCTGGCATAACCTGCTCCCTACCCCCTGGTGAGCAGCACCTTGTAGTTTTGTGGACGCTGCCTAGTGCTGGCCTTCCCCCAGCACACACCCCACCTCCCCATGCACATTGCAGTCCACGTGGCCAGGGGTTCGGGCACATAACAGTTGCACTCCCCTTTGATGAATGTCACATGGACACCACTCTATGGCATCCAGATGTAGAGATGCCAACACTCTGGTTAAGCAGCATGTTGGCATTGTGCATAGGGCCCATTATGAGAAAGCATTGTCTCACACAGTGAGGTAATTCCACCTTTGAGAATGTGGAATTGTGGGTTACATACTGCAGAGGCAGCAGTTTGAAAGATAAACTGGTCCACAGTTTACACCAGAAAGCAATACAGAAAAAAGGTGGCTCTTTGATGTCCCAAAAGGGAATTTCAGATGTGGCCACTTTGCCTGGTGCAATAATACATCTGAGTTTGAGTTTTTTAAACATCTCAGCACTGGTAGAAAATTTAAAATCAACTCTTTCATAAACTGTTCAACAGCTGGAGTGATTTATCTATTAATATGCCCATGTGGCATGGGGTATGTTGGTAAGACCAAGTACCCACTTAAAGAGGGAATCAGTGAACACAAATCTGCTATTAGAAATGCTGTCATCACAAATGCAATGGCCAGACATTTTTTTTAGAAATGAATCATGGTTCACCAGTGAATCTAAAGTTTTCTGGCATTAAGAAAGTTGAGATGAGACTGAGAGGTGAATATCTTTTGAGCAAAACTGTCTAAACGTGAATGCTTCTAGATTCATACATTGGGCACTTTAATTCCAAGAGGCTTGAATAAGGAACTGCCCCTCCAACAATATTTATGATATTTTATCTCTGTTTGTGTGTTTCTGTGTTGTCTTTTGTGAATTTACCATTGTGTCATGTTTCGTAGCCTGCACTTGAGCACTTTGGCTACTGTACACCCACTGTTTGAATAAGTGTTTCTTGGGCTCAAAAGTAAAATGTGTTGTACCAGCCAATCAGCTCTGAAAAGGCCTAATAGTGAAACATCAGCTGTTGTTATTTTGCACCTTTGGATGCACATATGCTGTCTACCTAGCTGCTGTTACTAATGCTGCTTCAGATGCACCTTGATGGTTCTGGCATGTTTATTGATTTAATGTGTTAAAGATGATGTAATACAGTTGCTTTTCTGTTTTCATTTGCACTAGCACTTTTTGGCTCTGAGTTTTAAGCACTTTATACGCACAAGAAACTTAAGAGGTCAGCGAAGGTAAACTGCGTCTCTGTTTTTATTTAGAGCATAGTACTCTGAGTTTGTGCTATAGTGTTCTCTTGGGTAACATTGTTTCCCTCTACTTTGCTTAGTGACTTATTTGCTATATGCACCAGATTGATCACTACTAGTGAATCTGATCCCTACAATTTCTGGCTTGTTGTTGGTTTTAAACCCAGTATAATCACCAGAAGGAAAGGCACTTTGAATAGTTGTCACTGTGCATGCAGGTAGAATACATCTTCCTAGTCTCCTCTAAATCCACTACAGGAAATGCCTATGTGCTTCACACTGATATGTCCTATAGAAAACAGACATAAACAGTGTTAACATTAATATCAAATTGGTATTAACAAATTCAGATTCAAATGCAAGACTCATCATAATTGTATGGACACACGTATACTTAAGCAATAAGGCACATCTGGGTGTGGGTTATTGAGGGATTTACCTATGCCTTGTGTGGTGTGTTACGAGGTGCAGCCTAGTAACTGAACCACAGAAGAAGTGGGTAAGTCCGCCAATAACCCACACCCTGGAGTGTCTTATTGCTATTATACAATGGACGCATGTGTAAAATAAATTTTAAATGTGTTTAATTATGATTTTTTATAAATGCCATTTATCAGCCGTGGGTTATTGCAGGATATACCCACAGTCATGGGATGCGTTTTGACCAATGAGGTTACAGGATTTTCCTACCCATTGTATAATTAAGCAATAAGTCATGAGGGGATGTGGGTTATTGGGGGATTTACCACAGCTGGCGTGGTTTTCCCACAAGGTGCAGCCGAGTGGATAAATCCTGGCCAGCCATGGTAAATCCCCCGATAACCCACATCCCCCAAGTGGCTTATTGTGATTATACAAGGGTTTGGAAGCAAAAGATTAAAAAAAAAGAGCAATAAATAGTTTACATTTATTTTTTAAATGTGTTTTTCTTGGCTCTTTAGTTTGATAACCTTCCTGTGTTAGTTAAATAGTCAGTTATTGCAATCTAAAATGGGTGTCATCCGTTAGTAATCTTGCAACAGAGAGACAGATATTTCATTTTTAAGTCTGCAGTCTTTTTTTGTTTTAGGTTATGAGTGAATGTAGCACGATGTGAACATTTATAGACTTTGTAGATGGTTGTGAAAGAGGGAGCTGTAATGGAGAGCAAGGGAGAGGGCAGGCAGGTGCAGGTTAGAGAGCGAGAGAGAGACTGTGAAGTTTCATTGTTGTTCGTCAAGGGAGAGAGAGAGAAAGAGCAGTGTGAAAATTAAATGTTAGTTGCTGCTCACATAGAGAAAGAGAGGAGGCAAGGTTTCAAGTTTTTTTTTTACAGTTTGTGTGTCTCAGATTTCGGAACATGTTGCTAGCAAGTGTTGGGTTGCAATGCACAGACAGCGTGATGTGTTCAGCGCTGCGACTGGGTGGAGTGGGGCGTCAGAGATCATTTGTTGAATTTCAGGGTATGCAGCTAAAATGGTGTTGAGGGGCATTTATTAGAGGGATTTTTTCTGGCTGTTTCATTTTTTTTAATGAATTATGGGATAACACAGGTTGCACAGGTAGAGGGCTAGTTAGTACACCAACGTTTATCGAGGAAATGATGATGGCGGCTCGGAATGATTTTTTAATTTTTTTTTTGTTATTGAGATGTGGCTGGCTGGCTGGCACCTTTTGCGGTGATTTTCGGTAGATAATCAATGGAGCCAGCCTGCCTATCGGACTGGTCAGTGTCCAAGGTCCATTGTATAATTCATTATATGGCATACTTTACCAAGGCAACAATAATAAAAAAAACAAGATATGTTTTACAGTATACTGAGAAATTTTGTATTTGAAAATGTAATATGCAACTGTAACAAGTAATTAAGGCTGTCATACCAAAAGTGACATTAAATCCAGCATATACTACATGTAACATACACATGCTTAAAACATGCACATTGGATCAAGCAAGAGAAGGCAAGTGTATAACATCTCAGTGAGACACACACATGTATTCCACATATCTCTGTCCATTCAAACATCATAGCCCGTGACACCTTGTTTGGGAAGAAGGCCTTTTCACAACAATAGCAATGCAAGTGATGGATTTCTGGTTGTGGTTGAAGGGCATCAAGCACCATTGAAACAGCAATTCATGCAGTGGGACATGATCAATTGCTCTTTACAAATTACATGGATGTGTGCAAACAGTGGTGTTTATTAAAACATCCACAAGTGCATGTGTGTGTGTGTGTGTATATGTGTGTATGTGTGTGTGTAACACATAGAGAAAGATATGGTCAACCATATTCAACAAGGCTTTTTTTCCATTAAGTGGTTAAGAAGACAGCATATGAACCTTGAGACGGAAGTTGTCATCTTATCAATGAGATGTTAACATGTGCAGAGTTTTGTGTGGTTGCTCATATTTTATTTTATTTAGTATACATTATAAAACTATGATTAGTACCTGTTGCCTGGTGTGGATCTATAAACCACAACCATCTGATCTTCCAGACTCAGACGTAAGTGTTCAGTCTAATAAGCAAATGCCATTGTACCTTGGAATATGCACAATTTACATCAAAAGAAGAGTGAGAGTAATTTTTACCCTGTATCTGAGGTAAACAGAAATTTAACGTGCCCATTGCCACAAACAGTTGAAAATTTATAAGTTGAACCTGCCGCAATGATGGTAATACAGGTAGGGGAATGCACAGGGGATGGTTGGAGTAAAAATAATAGAGGGCAGGTGGTACAGATAACAGCTGTCCTGAAAAGAGTATAAAAAGCATATGGTGATCAGTGCAAACCATGCAGGTAGGAGACTCTGATGACAAAGACTCAACTAGATGTTCACACTGGAAAATACAAGAGTGGTGCCAACTGGCATATGACACATGGGAGTGTAGACATGCCAGTCTTAAGTGGCATTAAAAGTTTGTTCCACTGGACAGGAGACACTAAATAAAAAAAACAGTAAACTCAGGGACGCAAGATAAAACCACTCATAATTGTGGCACACATATGATGAGAGAACATATCACATACAGAAAAGTCATGGTTACAAAACTTGGGTGACTGGCAAGATAGGTGGGCAACATGTTCGGTATATAACAAAACTAATATATGTGAATAACTATCTGGTTCTCAGCCAGAATAAGAAAAGTTACATCATAAATCACAAGAGAAATTTTTAATTGCTTTATAATGGCACTTTGCCTACAAGGTTTGAGCTCAAAACTTGTTCTTCAGTTGCAGATTTGGGTGTGTGAAGGTGGCTGTGGGAGCAGAGGGGTTGCTATTATTGTAAATGATTCAACATGAGCATCATTCTCAAAACTAGATTGACCATTTTCCTCTTACCGAGCTGCTCTGGCAATATGCCATACATTACCAATATTTTACCACTATGTTCAGATAGTGGTAATATCGTTTTTCTACTGCATGGGATATCACTTGACTGTTTATGGTTTCACTTTGAATCTGTTCCAACGTGTAGGTGCTGATGCTTAGAATTCAAAAGTCGTGAACAATTTCAATAGCTAATAAAGGTGCATGCGAAAAGTATTTTTAAATGTTGTGATGATGTGAACTACTGTTTAGAAACACACGAGAATGATCGGCAATGTCTATTGTAAAAATTGACTTACTCATGAGTTGGAGTATTGTCATCAAATGGATCATCAATAACCAGGAATTCATAAAAGTACTGAAATAACATTCTTGTTCAGAGAATTGTCACAAACATGTATAAATCGTTTATGCAGTTCACATGTTTATCTTCAAGGTTTCCATGAATTATTCTGACTTTGTGGCAGGAAATGCATTCTTTCTGGGGGAGGCATAGTTGCACACAGTTGGCAAAGGCACTAGAGGTGGAAGAAGTGGCCAAAATCCACTATGCGGAGCAATTTGCGTATTAAGGCAGAGTCTGTGGAGTAATCCACAATGCGAAGCGGGGTACTTCACCTTCAGATTATGATCTTGAAGTCCATTGGACGCATTGACTTTATGTTACTCTGCCTTCCCCAACCACATCTACACCAATTTTAATATGAAATACATTGATTTCAATGTACTTTGCATTACTTCGCCTTGTTGGTGAGCTCAAAGGTAATTGCGCAGTGTTTCATGGGATTGCAGGTGACATGGGCTTTAGATTGTTCTGCACAGCCTCAGTTCTGTGTAGTGTGTGTATAGTGGTAGCTGGAGACAGTTTGTTCTCAGAGCTCTGAGATTCAAACCCTCTAAAAAATGTTGAAAAAGCCTTTTTGAGCCATTTTGTTTTGTTCAAAATTTAGTACGATTGTAGGAAATGTTCCTATGCTCATATCATCAAGTATGTATTGTTTTTGTGTGGATTTTGAATGTTAATTTGGAATATTCAGTCTGTGTACTGACAGATACTGTTGAAGTGTGCTTGGGAAGGGGTGTATCTGTGGTGGAGGTAGATTAACTGGGAGAAAGGCAGTCTTCCTAACTGTTTTGGTTATATTTTTGTTGTATAACTGTGTTCATGTACACTCAGTAATATTTTCAGTAATTTTTGAAATTTTTTTTGCTGATTGTTGTGGTGCAGTGCATAATTTCAGTTTGTTTAAAAGATTTGGTTATATTACTGAAGTTTTCAATTTGCTGCACATTACCTGTAGTGCATGTATGAGTGTGTGTGGGACGTGTGCTATCAAGTCAGACACATTTTATTGTGCCACACAGTAATTGTAGCACTGTGAACCTGTTATCCATCTGCATTGTTTTGTACTGTTTTATGGTATCTTGGTAGCGGACTTTTACTGCAGTGCACTGCCCTCCCCAACTGACAAAAGGTATTCTTTTCCAGTTTGGGATTTGTGAGCACTGGTTAAGGTGCTGTTGTGCCTTTGCATCTGCATCTCTTGAGTGTGCAGAGCAATCTTAATCTCTCTGTGCGTTTGCATCTGTTTAGTGCCCAGACTCCTCTGCAAGCCACAGTTGTTGTGTTTTGGCTTCCCATCCACCACAAACTGAAAGTTCATAAATCTAAATTTGTTTTGAATTTTCTTAGTATTCCCCCAAAATGCCTGCAAAGAGACGTGCAAGCAAAGCTGTTTCTGGCCATGGCACTTCTGTCAGTGACAAGATTGGCCATGGGTGTGGTAGTACACAGAAGTGCATAGCTGATGTCAGTAAAGGAATTTCTCTGTTAATGTTTTGGATTTACGTGATAACGGTAAACGCCTAAAGGTGATCACCATTATCACGAAGCCAGAGTGTGCTGAAAATCAATTTCAGCACTCTGACTCCATGGTGCACAGCAAAATTGTGCAAAGGACTTGTTTTTTTACATGTTTTATGAGGGGAGCTGCACCTCCTGCGCCCCCTGTGGGGAGCATTGCCCCCTGCACCCTCGACTTAATGATTCTCAACTCCAGGGGGGTGCATGTCGGAGGGGGTGCAAAAAACATTGGAAAAAAAGTAATTTGGGCCAGGCACAAAAAAAATGCACCAGCACCCAGACCTGAACCCAGCACCCTGCCCACCGAAGCCATCAACACACCCACCAAGCCATGGAGCCAGCTCAGCGACCCAAAAACAGCACTACCCCTCAAAGTCCCTTCTACCCCTCACTGTGCATGCTTGTTCCACCCTGCACACATACATATAGTGACATTCCATCACTATATTCACCAACCCCCCCATCCAGTTGCCCTACCCCATCAGTAGCCCTGATGACATGTGCTAGGGATTGAGTCACCATTATTGCAGGTGCTCAATCGCCAACATCCATGTCATGAGATACCAATGTGTTTTACAGCACAATCTGTTGCTTCACTGATAGTTGGAGGAGATGATGTTGTCCCCCCGGTGGTGTTAGTGCAGTTGTTGTTGGCATGAGTATTGCTGTCCCAAGTACTAATTCTGACCAGTTAACCATTAAGAAAATATAGTTGAGTCTAAAGCTATGACTGACAGTGTAGATTATGTCATACTCCTCAACATTCCCATAGTAGTTGAACATAATTCTGATCCTGATGACAATAACTCACAATGTCACATGCCTTTGCCATCCAATGATTCAAAGTGTGGTGCAAAATATTGGATGATGATAATGATGCTGTGGTTGGAACATGCTCTCTGCAGGACAGCATCCAAGCTGAAATTGTGGATGTGGATGATGAATATGATAATGATGATGTCAGTGACCACTGTTGGGAACCACAGAAAAAGAAAGTCAAGGTGGCTGTGTCTGAGTCTGCTGGTGTTAAATCTCTCCCTCTTCAAAAAAGTTGTGATGTAGCGGTTCCTGTTGATGATGATGATGATGATCCAGTAGTAATCACAGGTAGCCGTGGTGGTCAGTCAGAGTCCAAGTGATCCAGCAAGAAAAATCATGTAGTACATCCCCCATTTCAGTGGTTAAAAAACTGGAGTACCATATGCAACATCAGGGACATGTTAAAAGTAGGGGATCAAAATCCCTTGATTGGAATTTTTTTTGTCCAAGATGCAAATGATGAGTCAGTTGCAATCTGGTAGGTTTTCCAAGTGTGTGTGAGTCAAGGTAAAAAGGGGAGTCATCTGGGCATGGGGGGCCAGCATACACATCTTACGAACAGGCACATGGCACTGTGGACTTGGCACCAGAGGGTCACTAATGCCATAGTGGTGTGTTCACCCTCATTGTCAACCTTATTGAGCATGTTATTCCCTTCCATGAGTGTAAGACCAAGTAGCAATGTCTGTAGTAGTGTTGAAATAACCTGGAGGATTACTACAGACATGATGAGGAGGAGGACTATGATTTATAAATCTTGTCAAGTGGTGGTCAGAGTAGCAACAGAGGTGGTGATCTATGCAGTATGTCTAGTGCAAGTGGCACATCAATCTCGGTGCTTAAAATAGGGAAAATAACTTCATTTGTGGACTTGTCACCTGTGTACCCCACTTCATCACATGTTGTCACCCCACCCCGGCCATTCACAGGGCAGAGCCATTTGTCACACCATGTGCAAAATGTGTAACAACAAGTCAGCCCACGTTGCAGAGTGTTTTTGCCCGTAACCTGAAGTACCCACCCAATCCAGCAGTGTCATGTGAACTTAATGCTGCTGTAGCTGAAATGCTGGCAATTGATCTTTTGCCCTTCTCCTTCATGGAGAATTCAGGATTCCGGTGGTTTGCGGCATGCACTGGTCCAAAATGGAAAGTACCATCCAGGACATACTTTTCCACCAGTGCTGTCCCCGAATTATACCAGACTGTGGCCAACTCTGTAAGACATGCCCTTCAATATTCCTTCTCACCATTCATCCATTTAAGTATGGATATGTGGACAAGTGGCAAAATGGCTGGGAGTTCATATTTGTGTATTACTGCACATTGGCCGCAGGTGCTGGGGGTTGTTTGTGCTGGTGGTAGTGGCAATAATCAGTATAGTAAGGCAGACTGTCATGGTAGCAACCTTCTGGGAATTTGACAGCATGCAACTCTTGCAATGCACAGTGTGGCCTGTTCCCACACTGCTGAAAACATGCTGGTCTTGCTACTGACTAAAACTGATGAGTGGCTGAACCCCTTGTCCCTGAGAGTTGTATTTATAGCAAATGACAATGGCTCAAATGTGGTTAAATGCATCATGAATGGTGGCTTTGTTTGGGTTCCATGCATGGCCCACTGTTTAAATCTGGTGGTCCAGGAGTTTCTACAGCACCCTGATAAAAAGGAAATGTTGACAGTTGCACACCATATCTGTTCACACTTTTCATGCTCTGCAAAGGCCTGTGACTGACTTCAGCAGCTGCAGATCCAAAGCAGCTTCCTGCAGCACCACCTCAAGCTAGAAGTTGTCACATGGTGGAACTCAACTTTATACATGGCAGAGAGGTTGTATGAACAATACAAAGCAATCTCCAAATATCTCATCATGCACACTAGCCATGACACTTCCGGGGCCTCCATGTGTCCCACAACCAAAAGTGGCACCTCATGGACTCTGTTATAACAATTCTGAGGCCTTTTGAATATGCCACACAGGCAGTGAGTGGAGAGTCTGCCTCCATCAGTCAATCAATTCCACTGCTTCGGGTGCTGAGGCAGACTTTGCTCAATCTACAGCATAGCCTTGATGGTTCAGGATACTGTGCCAGCAGTGTGTTACTGAAACACATACTGATAGTATTCAACCACAATCATCACATCTTGAGTACTCAGCAAAGTGATGAATTCACAATAGCAATAATGCTGGACCCACGTTACAAATGTGGAATTGCATCACTACTGGAGGGAGGGCCTGAACAGGTTAAATTTTCAGTGGTTAACTTGTGCACTTGGTTCATAGGACAAATAAGTCACGTGTGAAGGTCAGCAATCCTCAGCAGCATAACATGGCTGAAGGTCAGTTTGGAGTAGCACCAAGCACATCCTGTAAGCTGGCTGTGGTTCCAGGTGGTCTGTTATCAAAACCGGTTGCCATTAACCCACTTTGGGGTGCTTTGTGCCAAGTCAGGATTTCTGGCATCAATGAATCCGGAGAACAGGGTGATGAGTCAACCAGTGGACTTCGTGCAGCACAGCGAATGGTTGACTCATATTTGGCTAAAAACATTCATCTGTTAGTAATTGATGATCCTCTTTTATACTGGAACAGAAAGGTTGGTGAATGGCCAGAGCTAACCTCAGTGGTACAGAATCACCTGACTGACCCACCCTCCAGTGTAAGTGTTGAGAGGGTATTTAGTTCTGAGAGGCAATAGTGTGGGACCATCATAAAAAAACCTCTCTCCTTCAAATGTCAGCAAGCTGACATTCATAAAAATGAATCGGGGCACTTACCAACTCAGACTGCAACCTCTGTATTCATACCCCATCATGGTCATCATCCAATCTGTCTCCAACCAAGAGGAGTTTTTTTCTCAGCTTAGCAGTGAAGAGTTCACTAGATTCTTTGCAGATAAGATTGCCAGCATCAGGTCTGGCATCGGTCCGACCTCTCCTATGAGGGATTGCAGTGGTCAACAGGAAGTGGCATGCACTCAGTCTGTCTGGTCAGATTTCCACCGGCTAGAGTTCACTGACATTGTGAAGATTGTCCAAACATTGCATCCAAGCAGTTGTAGTTTGCATCCGGGCCCTACACGTCTCCTAGCTGGATGTGTAGATGTTATCTGCCAGATCCTTGCTGACATTGTCTGGAAATCCTTGGAGAGGTGTGTCTTTCCTGACACCCTCAAGGAGGCGGTCAATTCGACCACTCCTTAAAAAACCCTCCTTGGATCCAGACTGTCTAGCTAACTACCACCCTATCTCTAACCTGACATTTGTTGGTAAGGTTATTGAAAAGGTTGTTGCTCTGCAATTGAATGATCATCTTGCAACTCACAATGTCTATGATACTCTCCAGTCTGGTTTTAGGAAGAAGCATAGCACAGAGACTGCTCTCGTTCGGGTATTGAATGACCTCCTAATGGCTAGAGATCAAAAGGTATGTACCATTCTGGTCCTTCTTGATCTCTCTGCTGCATTTGACACTGTAGACCATGGTGTGCTGTTGGAATACCTGTGTTTTTTTTGTGGGTTGTCTGGTACAGTCCTTAAATGGTTCCATTCATACCTCAAGGGCAGGTTTCAGAAAGTTGCCACTGGAATTTATTTCTCTGGTGCTCACTCCCTGCCTTTTGGGTGCCGCAGGGCTCCATTCTGGCCCCCATGCTGTTTACAGTGTACATGCTACCATTGGGAGATATCATCAGGTGATACAGTCTGAGTTTTCACTGCTATGCAGATGATACTCAGCTGTATATGTCCTTTCTGACCAAATAGAATGATGCACTCTCCGTGCTAAATAATTACCTTGCTGAGATCAGATTTTGGATGAGTTCTTGCTGACTGAGACTGAATCCAGATAAGAACGAAGTGTTGGTAGTGTACCCAGGTCATCCGGGGGCTGGTGTGGGGTTTGGACAACCATCAGGTTTATTACTTGGTGGTATGTCACTCACTACCTCAGACTGGGTGTGTAACCTTGGCGTTATTTTTGATGATGGTCTGACTCTAAAATCTCAGGTGTCAGCTGTCGTTCATTCCTTTTTCTATCATCTGAGGAATATCGCCCGGGTGAAACACCAGGTTCCTACGGATGATCTTCCAACATTGGTCCATACCTTTGTCACTACCCACCTTGATTACTGTAATTCCCTCTACCTAGAGCTACCAGGGGTTGATATCCACTGCTTGCAGCTGGTGCAGAATGCGGCAGCCAGGCTTTTGTCTGGGACTTCTAGAACCAGTCATATTACGCCTGTTCTCCGTGAACTGCACTGGCTGCATATCCAGTGGCGGATCACCTATAAGGTTGGCTTGCAAATCTTTAAAGCCTTACATGATCAGGGACCCGGTTACCTGCAACATCTCCTGGTACCCTACTGCCCCCTCTGTCCTCTCTGATCCACCTACGAGGGATTGCTTGAGATTCCCAGGGTACATTTGAAGACATCTGGTTGTCATGCCTTCTCTTTTTCGGCTCCAACCCTTTGGAATTCTCTGCCTCTTCGGTTGAGAGACTGCCCAACCATCGGTAATTTTAAAACTGAGTTAGAGACATATTTATTTAACCTAGCCTTCCCTAGTTATGGATGACCTGTTTTAAATGCTTATTTAATTTTATTTATATTTGATGTATCTGGTTTTATGTACAGCACCTTGGTTTTGAAAGGCACTATAAAAATAAAGTTGATTTGATTTGATTTGATTTGATGGTTATGGTTATGGTGATGTGGAAGAAACAGACCATCCTGATGGCAGCATGAAATGACCTACCATTGAATTAGATGGTGAAATCACGGAGAAAGAATTCCCTAGTGGGAACAATTCAGGCACTGATGACTGTGAGGGCAGCTTCCTGTATGATGATGATGATGAGGTTGATGTTGGTGGGTTTTATGTTAACTGGTTATTAGGCTTTCACATTCTTTTAATGGTACGTGTTTTGTTTTTCATGACGTAAAATCAGTGTCCCACCCTGAATGAGTCCCATTCCATAATTTCATATTGGCAGCTTCGCAGAAGTAAATTCACAATCCTTCTATTTTACCTTCCCCACCTTGGTATTATTTCTGATTAGACTTAACAGAATGTGTGCTGCTGTCATTAGCAAACACAGTCTGATTCTTAAACACAACTGTCCATTTGTAGTAATAAGTACTAACCACTTAAAACCTGCTGATTAAAGATATCTGCCTCCTGACTGAGAGTGAAATGCTGAAATACAATACACACAATATCCAGCCACCCACCCGTGTGTGTCTGACAGTGAGAGGGAATGTTTTACAGCTGTTCCCATGACCACCATCAGTAAACCGCAGTCATCAAAAAGCCACCAGACAGTGAGAGGGAATGTCATCATGTGCCCATGACCACTACCAGTAAACTGCAGTCAGCCAAAGCCACCAGATAGTGAGAGGGAATGTTATAATGTGCCCATGACCACCACCAGTAAACTGTGGTCAGTCAATACTCCAGATACTATCTCAGTGAGAGGGAATGTGATTGTTTTCCATCCTGTGCTCTGCCCATGCCATAGCAGAAGGAGACCACATCCAGCAGTCACAGCCAGCCACATCCACATAGCTTCTTACTATCAACACTTTACAGAGAGTATGTGTACTAATTTTTCATACTATGGAAGTTCATTGAGCTGTGTTATGCTTCTTGTTGCATTTCTGAGATGCACTTGAGAAACACATATGGTCAACTTATTTTCTTTTTTACAGGTTAACAGTTTCAAGCACTCTCCTGGACTGGAGGACTGTCGTACTGTGTACAGCCACCTATAGGATATCCGTTTCAGGTAAGTATATCAATTTTATTTTATCAGGTCTTTTTTGTATTTCTTTTTTTCAGGAGAGTGTAAAACATAGAAAGAAGGTGACATGAACGTCACATAATATATTTTTCATGCACATCAGGCACTATATTGCTGTAGCAGGCCATGGAGCATTGAACAAAGTTTTATCCAGGTTGTGACAAGATGTCTTTTAAAATGTAACTTAAGTTAAGACATTGGGAGAGTGCATGGGTTACATGTATGAAGCTTGTGATTTGCTCTTGCTGTGGCTTACTAAGAGCGTGGTATCTGTTAAGCTGGATATACAACAGACAGCAACAGCCACACTTTGAACAGAATGTGTTACTGCAATGAAGTCCTAATAATTTCTTGTTCATCTGTTTTTGCAGGAAACATTTCAGCGCTGTGTGCTGCTATTGGTGCTTTCTCCAAATAAGAAGTTCAACATCACACCTACAACTGGTATAAATCCCAACCATTAGGACTGTACTGGAGGATACACAGAAAACCTGTGAAGAATTCACAAAAAAAGAAACCATTAATGAAACTTGCTTCCAAATGATAACCTTCATCCATCCCCCCCCAAAAATACTTATCTTGACTGACTTGACAGTATCCCAATGCCAAAATTCCTTATCAAGCCAAAAAATGTGCACCCCAAGTTCGACTATATGATGACCTGTGATACAAAAAGAAAGCAATGATTACATGCATATATATAATTATATATATATATATATATATATATATATATATTAGAGGCAAAAAACTCTGTTTAATGCATTAGTTAGGGTTGTTCCACAGCGACAAAAGTGAGGAAATTCGCTGTTAGGGTTGAAAACCCTAACTCCGAATTCACCCCCAGCACCACACACACACAGACACACACACACATTCAAGTATGGGGGAGGACCAAGTCAACACAACCAATGACAGACATCCAGCAGCAGGTGACAGAAATAACAAACAATTGTCTAAATGTACTACGAGACATCCCCACCCACCTGACCAGGTACTGCATGCTCAGTGGAGATCAACAGCAAAACTGAGGCCATGTACACCAAACGTACACATCCCTGATTGCAGCTGCACACAACTTACCATACTTAGTAGTTGCATGGCCTTACCTACCGATGCCCCACACCACACCACACCACTTGTGGTGGGCCACCTGAGCAATAGAGTTAAGCAAAACCAAGGAGTTGTACAGGTATAATATCTCTGATTTAACAAGGGTTTGAGAAATGCAGCTTTCTAATTGACTGTAAACATTGTAACAGCCTTATGTTTAGTTTTTATTAACATACATGTAGAGCCTAACCATATGATGAACATGGTTTAATGTTGTTTAAAAAACAGTTTTATTATGATAGCAATAAGCTACTCCCAGGTATTATGTTAATGGTCAGTTTATCACTGTCTAGTGACATGTGGCACTCGGATATGCCTCATTCAACATTAAACCCCTACAGGGTGATTAACAGACCATTTAACATAACTGTTGGTCATGCCTTATAGCTTAATTGTCTTTTTGAGTAGATACTCTCCCTCTGCTAGGCACTGCAGCAGCTTTGCAACACAGTGTCCCACCCAGTTACACCATACACTGTCTAGTTGCTGGAGAATGGCTGTGAATATGAACTCATGAAGATGAACAGTGTAACTGATCATTACAGTCATCGAAACCCTAGTGTGATTATAACTGACAGACTCAGTGATAGAGGATAACCCCTGCTGTCCTAGCACATTTACCCCATTATGAGTTAAATCAATACTAAAAGACATTCTGTTTATATCTACACCATACCTACTTGATTCCTGTTGTAGCAGAATTAACATAGTTATCACTTTGATAGCATCAGTGACAGAAGTGTGGCAAACCCAAACAGTAGGCATACAGCCTGAGTATGAAACAACTGTTAAAAAATCACACTGTGTCCATAAGTGGCATAGATCACTTATTGCAACAATAGCAAATGTATTACTATTTGAAGAAGTTAGTCATCACAGATGCAATGAGATTGTCTTTATCAGGTACAACATACTCAGTAAGTGCCTACAGGAAAATCTGTCCTATATACACGTCCGATACAGGTACATCATTGTTGTCTCAGTAGTGCTATGATATTTAGAAGTTGCTTGGCCTGATCCATGCAATTACAATGTTTCTTACAAAGAATACTAACTGCATCTTTAATATTGAAACACACTGAAGGTCTATGTATGTACATCAGCAGTACACCTTCATCAGTAAGAATGTATGTGATACTGGCAGTACCAATTTCACAGCGTTGAACAGGCAATGCTTTTCCATACATTTACATCAGCCTCTCTATGTTGAGTAAACCATTGCAGTAAATGTACTACTATGTAAATCACCTACTAAATGTATCACTACTTTTATCTTGAGCATGCTAGTGTCTTGTAGTTAATTTATGTGCTTCTCTTAATCAATGTATACTCAGTAGTGTTAAAACCTTTCTACAACTGTCATCATGCACCTTCAGCATTTATATTGAATAACGCACAGTACCAGTTGTGGTGTGGTGTGGGCATCGGTAGGTAAGGCCATGCAACTACTAAGTGTGGTACGTTGTGCAGCTGCAATCAGGGATGTGTACGCTTGGTGTACATGGCCTCAGTTTTGCTGTTGATCTCCACTGAGCATGCAGTACCTGGTCAGGTGGGTGGGGATGTCTCGTAGTACATTTAGACAATTGTTTGTTATTTCTGTCACCTGCTGCTGGATGTCTGTCATTGGTTGTGTTGACTTGGTCCTCCCCCATACTTGAATGTGTGTGTGTGTCTGTGTGTGTGTGGTGCTGGGGGGGGTGAATTCGGAGTTAGGGTTTTCAACCCTAACAGCGAATTTCCTCACTTTTGTCGCTGTGGAACAACCCTAACTAATGCATTAAACGGAGTTTTTTGCCTCTAATTTCCCTTTTTTTTGAGAATGATATTGAGAAAATAATGAATGTAATGTGGTGGCGGGCGCGAGGGGCCCTTTAGGCCCTGCTGCTCCCGCCACATGATGTCTTGTGGCATAGTAACAGGAGCAGCAATGCAAACAGAAATGCTAACAGTGGCACACATGGTAACATAAGTGCAAATGATAACAGAAAGGGTAACGCACACGGTGGCGTAGATGGGAACGGTGTGCCATGTGATGTCTGGTCACATAGTAACATGGTGCCTGTAAATGGAAATGTCAATGGGCATGGTGACGCAAAGTGAAACAGAAAGAGAAACAGTGCAGTACACACAAATGGCAAAAAAGTAACAGAAATGCAAGCGCAAATGAAAACGCAAAGGATGACGCACGTGGTGGCATTGGGGTGTGCATTGGGATCATCAGCCCTAACTCTCACCCCATGACCTGTGTAAAGCAGCAGAAGTATAGAAGAATGGGGTAAGAGTTAGGACTCATGATCCCAATGCACACCCCAATGCCGGTTGGGGGTGGGTGGTGCAAGGGTTTTTCAACCCTAACTGCGAATTTCTGACTTTTGTCACTGTGGAACAACTCTAACTAATGCATTAAACTGAGTTTTTGCCTCTAATTTCCCTTCTTTTGAGAATGATAACAAGAAATAGTGAATGTAATGCAGCAAGGAGCACGGTGCCCTCTGGGCCCACGCATCCCTAATCAAGATGGCGCGGGCGTGAGCCGCTCTTGGGCCCCGCTGCCCCACCACATGATGTCTTGTGGCATACTAACAGGGACAGCAACGCAAACAGAAATGCTAACAGTGGCGCACATGGTAACACAAGCACAAATGAGAACAGAAAGGGTAACGCACATGGTGGCGTAGACGGGAATGGTCTGCCACGTGATGTGTTGTCACATAGTAACAAGGTGCCTGCAAACAGAAATGTCAATGGGCATGGTGATGTAAAGTGAAACAGAAAGATAAACAGTACTGTAGACAGAAAATGGCAAAAAATAACAGAAACGCAAGCGCAAATGAAAACGCAAAGGATAACGCACATGGTGGCGCAGGACGTCCAACGGTAAGTGAACGGATAATGAAATCGCAAGCGGAAGGGCAACAGTAACAGTAATGTAAGCGCACAGGCTGGTTTTCCCAAAACCTGCATTGAGAAAAGACAGTGAGTACAAATAATGTATGCAAAATAATGAGTATCGGCAGAAAATGAGATCTTGGAATACTAAATACATTATATCTCAGGAACCGTCTGACGATGAAAAAAAAATTTAAAAGTCATATTATTTACAACTGTCCTGGTTAATTTGAATCTTAGCCCCATTAGGAGCTAGAAGTTTACTCTGACAAAAGTCCGTATCTCGCACCGTTTCCGAGATACGGGCCCTGAAAGGCGTGGCGAACGCCGTAATGTTATCCTATGGGAAAAAAAGAAAAGTTCAGAGCACCATAACTTTGCCTCCCTGTAATGTTTTTTCACCAAACCACTGAAAGGCACATCTGTGGGCTGTTGGCTGTCTTCCCTCCAAATTTCAGGAAAAAAGACCAAACCGTTATTTTGCAGCAGGGTGCCAAAGGATTTCTGTAATGCGTCGGGCGCCGTAATGTTATCCTATGGGAAAAACTGTCAACTTTGGAGTGCCATAACTTTGCCGCCGTGTAATATTTTTTCAATACAACACTGAAAGGCACATCTGTGAGATGTTGGCTCCGTTCCTTCCAAATTTCAGCTCAAAACTCCCAACGGTTCTTTTGCAGCGCAGTGCCAAAGAATTGCTGTCATTTTCCCACAGACTAGAAAATTACTGTCGCAATTTGCGAAAGCTTTCGCAAAAATTTGCGACACTTTCGTGAGCATGAAAGTAATTTGCGAAAGTACTTTTTCCAGAAATTTGAAAAACATATTTCTGGGGTGTTTTACCACAAAATAAAGACATGGCAAGCATCCTCAGGGCCCGACTAGGTGAATACAAAAAAAATTAGGTTGCTAGAGGGTCCCAAATTTAAATGCCAACCATTTTTCTGATCACCAACTGAAAACAAAATGGCCAATTTGCGAAAGTAACAGGCCCATTTGCGAAAGTAAAAATGCATTTGCGAAAGTGTTGAACTTTTTGTTAACTTTTCCCATTGACTTATAATGGGAAACTGTTTTTTGAATAACTTTTGAACTGTTTAATATTTTTTCACAAAATCTTTGAAAGGCACATTGGGGACTCCGGCTGCACGTTCCCTGAAGATTTCAGGCCAGTCATGCAAACCGTACGACCTGTAGGCGCGACCACAGAATTCCAGAAAAGTGTAAACGCGCGCACAGATCACACTTAATAACTCTGCAACAGTATATCCGATCAGTACGAAACTTAGCAGATCCCAAGGCCTATGGGTCTTGATCATACATTCCAAATTTCAGGCAAATCCATCAAACAGTTGCAAAGTTATTAAGGTGCAAAATTTTGGGTTTAACATGGAAATGGCTCCTCAACCCTAACTATGGTAGCACTACCGTGCTACCATAATATATATATATATATTCTATGTGTGTATATAAACATTTAAGGTCAGGTTCTGTGGAAAACCCTGATGGTGCCAGGTACATTAGCTTACCAAGGGTAGTATGTGTACACACGCAAAGGGCATCCTTCCTGTTTGGGTCAGCCCAGCAGAATTTGGGTAATCAACAGCATCATCACATCATCATGGTTAACTCAATGGTCATCTTTTGCTATCACATCATTTGGCAAGACACTGTGCATCAGCTCAGTCAGGGTAAAAAGCATTACATGAAATTCCAAAAGTAGCAGCAGGTGACATAGTTCTTGTTGGAGTGTGTGCATGCATGAATGAGTGCAGTACAAATTCACAGAGACTTTTCATCCCATTTAATGGTCTCATCATTTTTTTCAATATGTGGAGCCTGAAATTTTCATAACATTTATACAGCACTATTTCTTTGGTCCACAATTATGGGGACTGTGTGCATGCATAATTTAGTGCATCAAGATAGACCACAGACTTTTCAGCACATTATGCTCTCATCATTTCTCAATATATGTAGTCTGAAATTTTCTAGACATAAGAAGACAGCAGCATTTTGGAGATACATAATTATGGGGACTGGGTGGACACATGAATGAGTGCGGCATAAATTAATGGAGACTTTTCATTTCATTTCATGCTCTAATTTCTATTCATCTGGAGTCGGGAATTTTTGGGACATAAGACAGCGGCATTTTGGGGGTGCACAATTATGGGGACTGGGTGCATCCATGAATGAGTGCAGCATGAATTAATAGAGACTTTTCATTCCATTTTATGCTCTCATTTCTATCAATCTGGAGTCAGGAATTTTCAGGACATAAAACAGCATCCCAAGATTTGTACAAACACTGGCCAAAAACATTCTATAGAAAATAAGCTAAAAAACAGTGCTCTTCACCTCCTTGTTATATTCTAGGAATATTAAGAATTTTGAAGACACAAGGGGGCTCAAGACCCATAGTTTATGTCCCCCACATATGTGGGTTAATCACACCATCAACTGATTATTATAATAAAGTACACCTGGAGTATTTTTAAAGGCAGTTAGACTAGTACAATCGACTACTGGTTGAGGTAGTTTATTCCAGACCATTGGGTCTCTGACCATGAAGAAGTGATTCCTCTTTATTTATTTATTTTATTTATTTGTTTTTGATGTTATTTCTACATTTATTTATTTATTTTTGATGACCAGGTAAGTACACTAGGCAACAAGCCTGCCCTTTTTCAGGCATGACCCGGGAGAGTACAAAAAATACCTATATTTCTACATACGTGAGTAACAGGTGCAAGACAATAACATTATCATAAACAGTACAGTAATCCATGCAGGGATATTAGAGAAAATACATAAACAATAAAAAATGACATCCATGCAGGTATGCGAGGGTCCAATGTAGGCACACCCAAGGAGTACATGGAATAATAGAGAGACAAAGTAGTTATGAAGAGAGACTCGAGAGGAGAAGGAACAGCAAGGTTAGCCACAGTCACAGGTATCAAGTGCAATGAGGTGACAAAAAAGTGCAGTTTAAAAGGAGGAGTGAGAAGGAGAGCATTTAAGGTGGGGAGGTAGGGAATTCCAATATTTACTGTTGCAGTCTGTTGTATACAAATGTGTTTGCTATGAGAAAGCAAATTACCTCTTACATTGCTGAACTGTAAATTATATTCATTCATTTATTCAATGTTCAGAGATAACTTGTATAATAACAGCAGATCGTCCCTTTGTCTACGAGCCTCCAGGGAATGTAAACCAGTCTTATGTAATCTAGTTGGATAATTAAAGTGTTTTAATCTTGGAATATGTTTAGTAATCGTCCTCTGGACTGTTTCCACTATCTTAATATCCTTAAGCAGATACGATGTCCAAAACTGTGATCCATAATCTAGTATGCGCTACACATAAGTGATTTAAAGAGGTAAAATAAGTTGCTCTGTCTTATGTACAAATGAACATCTGATCTTGGTTACCACAGACTGAGCAGATTTAGCAATTCTCAAGTAATGATTAGAAGAGGAAAGGGAATATTTTATTATTATACCCAAATCCCGTACATTTAGGACTGGCTTCAATATTGTTTGTTCTATTATATATGAATAATTTGGGTTATTTCTACCTGTGTGAAGTACAACACATTTATCTGTGTTAAAAATCATCTCATTTTCCTTTGCCCGCATCTGAATTTTGTCTAGGTTAGAAACTAAACACAAATGTTTATGTATAGTGTTCACCTCTCTGACCAATTTTGTATTGTCTGCAAACTTATTGATCATGTTCTCAATATTTGTGTCCATATCCTGTATATAAATGCTAAATAGTGTAGGTCCAAGGACCAGTCCCTCGGGAACACCACTACCCAATAATCCTTCCTCAGAAATAATATCATTAATACATACTTTTTTTCCTGTTAAGTAACCAGTTATATATCCATCTTATTCTGACTTAATAATCTCTGTTTCCAAAAAGAAAATATTTTATTGGTCTCAGTAATGTTTTCTTTCTGTCTTGGTGTGAGAGTGTGTGTCTGTGTGTGCATGTGTATGGAAAAGAAGGAGTGAGCAGTGCAAAAATATGCTAAACAGCATGTGTGCACTGTCAGGTGCACACTGTCCAGCCCTCTGAAAACATATCTGAAAGTTGACTTGTTCCACTGTTGATACGAACATACGAACATACAAAATTTGCCAGCAGATAAAGGCCTAGAGGTCTATAAAGTCTGCTCAAATGTGCAGCTAGCACCCCTTATACTGCAGCTGTCCCTCCCTTACATCCTTCCCCTTCCTTAACCCTCCCCCTTGTCCTGTCCCATCCCCTTTTGAAGCAGTCCACTGTTCTACTGGATACCACTTCTGCAGGTTATGCATTCCACCCAGCCACCACCCTCTCTGTAAAAAAGTGTCTCCTCATCTCCCTCCTGAACCTTCTTCCTTCCAGACTCATATCATGGCCCCTGGTGGCCCTTCCCTCCCTTACTTTAAACAGCCCCTCTGTGCCCGTCTTATTTATTCCTTTCATGTATTTAAAGGTTTCAATCATATCACCTCTGTCCCTCGTCTCCTCCAGTAAGTACATGTTCAACTCCTTCAACCTCCTCTCGTATGATAAGTCCCCCTGCCTCTTGATCATCTTTGTTGCCCTGCACTGCACCCCCTCCAGTAACGTAATGTCCCTCTTCAGATACAGGCACCAGTACTGCACGCAGTACTCCAGGTGTGGTCTAACTAATGACCTATACAGTGGCAGAATCACCTCCTCCCTCCTCGAGGATATACCCCTTGCAATACAACTCAGCATTTTGTTTGCCTTTGCAGCTGCCTTCCTACATTGTGCCAAGTTGTTCATTGACCCTGTAATGAGCACACCCAGATCCTACTCCTCCTCTGTCTGGGCTAGCTGCACTCCCCCCAGCTGGTAACTCCTCCTTGGGTTCTTCATCCCAAAATGCAGCACCTTGCACTTTTTGGCATTAAACCCCTGTTGCCAGGTGTCTGACCAGGTTTCAAGCTTTGCCAGATCATCCTGCAACCCTGCCATCCCCTAGGTCATCCACCACCGCCCTACCTTGGTATCATTAGCAAACAGACTGATCTTGCTCTTGATGTCCCATGATATGTCTGCAATGAATATCCCAAACAATACTGGTCCCAACACCGAGTCCTGTGGAACACCGCTCATCACTGCCCTTGGGTGTGAGAGCTCCCCACCCACCACCACCCTCTGTTGCCTTCCCTGAAGCCAGTTTCCTACCCATCTCACTAGCTTTGCATCTGCCCTCTGCCTACTAACTTCCTTCCCAGCCTTCCATGTGGCACAGAGATGAATGCCTTACTGAAGTCCAGATACAGGACATCCACTGCATGGCCCCTGTCCAGTTGCCTAGTTACCCAGTCATAGAACTCCACCAGGTTGGTTTGGCAGGATCTACCATGTATGAAACCATGCTGTCTGCTGTCCTGTAGTCCTTTGGCTTCTAGGAGGGACACCAGCCTCTCCTTCAGGATAGTCTCCATTAGCTTACCCACGATGGATGTGAGGCTCACTGGTCTGTAGTTTCCTGGTTCATCCTTGGGGCCACTCTTGTGGAGGGGCACCACATGAGCCATCCTCCAGTCCTGAGGTACACACCCCAAATGTAGTGAGGCATTAAATAGGTCTGCCAAAGGTCCTGCTGATATAAAGAATATATGATGATATAAAGAATATATAACGTATGTTTTATTTGTACCATCATCAACAGTGGACCAAGCCAAATAATATGTTTTCAGGGGGCTCAGTGGACAGTGGCAACCTAACTGTGCACACATGCTGTTTAGCAGGTTATTGCACTGCTTACTCGTGCTTTTCAACAAACAAGCCACAACAGAAAGGAAAGATTTCTGAGACCCCAAAAATATTTAATGGTAAACAGGCATTATTAAGTAAGCAATAACTCACAACAGAGTGTGTGGTTACTGGGGATTAATCGACACCCTGGGTGTGTTGTGAGGCATGAGGCTGATGCTTGAGTGTCCTCACAGCACCCAGGGTGTTGATTAATCCCCACTAACCACACATCCTGGAGTAAGTTATTATGCTTATAACATGGGACTGATAGATTATTGTAATATGTTAACTTAAACATTAAATGTTTGGAGAAATATATGCAGGATCTCAAGTGTCCTTTCTCTTCATAAAGTAGTGCGTCCAGCAACAGAATTTGTTTTCATAATCGTTCTCATTATATTTTCATTACATTATATAATTTATGCTCAGTATTAGGCTTAGAAGGCATTAAGTATGGCAATGACTAATTTTTTAACAACTGTAATGGTTTAATAAAACATACCTGTTCAACACCATACTCGATAATATGTAACACATCAGTATTTTGATATGCTCATACAACAGACTGAACATTGTTTTGTTATTCTACTAATGGGAAAACTAGTTTTAATATATGTACTGTACTTGTGGCACTGCAAATTATTGTTAAACTACTCAATATTTGCTTTTCTTTTTAAAATACGCTCGACCACATTATCGTACAGTGGTGTGGCATGGAGACAGGTGTGGCACAAAAACATTCCTCCTGAAACTAAACCAAATTACACAATTCCACTTTAAATAACACAATAATTGTACCTACTCATGTGCTACTATTTTCAATTACTTGTACAATAGTTCAGAAGATTTCTTTCCAATTTTTAATAAATGGTGGTGGTCATGGGTATAATATGACATATGACATTCCCTCTCACTATCTGGTGGTATCATTACCAGCTACAAAAAACAAGCACTGCACTGCACAGATGAAATGATCAGGGGACATGAGCTGCTCTGTCTCTATTGAACCAGCATGGGGATGAGTTACTAAAATAGAGGATGACAGAACACTACTCTTGCTCAGCCATTCACTAATGATGACAGTTGATGTCTTCATGGGGGAGAAGATAAATGTCTTCATTTTACTACTGCACTGTGCTGCATAAAAACAGTGATGAACAACTCTCTCTCACTCTCTCTCTCTCCCCTCTAACTTGCTCACACTGACACGCACTACCAGGACTGCTGCATGGCTCACTTGCCCACTCTGTCTCTCCCCCAAACAGCAGCTCACTAGTGCAAGGTAATTAATGAGATGCAGCCTGCCCTCCAGCACAACATAATCACAAAATGAGTTTCTTTGACATGCTCACAATTTCGTGTATTTCTTTTATTTACTCATTGCAATATCTGTGAGGAAAACCTGAATCTGTGTGACAGGCAAATATCCTGTGGGTGAGTGGGTGGGAAATCACTGTATTTCTTGATGTACAAAATGGCAGATGGTGTTAAGGTTACTTTGTAAAAGTTCTGACCCTGTGTTACAGCTGGAGTAGTGATCTGTCTAGGAGAATGATCACCCTCAGCATGTGTGTAATATGGATTAATGTATTCACGTGACATGTTTTACCCAATCACAGTTTTCTATTTATTTTCCCATGTTATAAGTAGGAATATAACAGGTCCAGAAGCACACTGTGCTAACACTGGGGACGGGTGCTGGTAGACAGCAGCTAACTCCAAAGGTGCAAGACAAAACCAGAAAGCCAGCACTCCAGATGAACAGATGCCAAGAATAAATGTTCACTGCTAGTGCAAATTTATTGATGGCAAAACAAGCCCCACAAATTACCCCTGCACTTCAGTGGTTAGGCCTTCATTAGAGAATTACACCTCACTATAAGCAATCCAGTAGCAATGAATTTTTCTTTGGAACACACACAGTACAGTATATAGATCACTTTCACATGGTGCAACAATCTTGCATCATGCAAAAACCAGTGATGCATTGCAGCATGATACTCCGACTGACACTTCACACTGTGTTATTCACAATGAAGCGGGGTGCACCAGTAATGTGTGCGAAAAGAAAATCACATGAACATGCATATCCATGACTTCCTATTATTCGGGCTGGTATGTGTGGCCTATATGCAGGTGCACACTCAACTTGCACTGTGTGGCGGTGGGGTGAAGATCCATCATAAAAAAACAGTAAGAAGATCTAGCCAGTTATACATGATTGACATATTGCAGAGTATAAGATGCTACCCATCATTTGTGGATCTCAACTAGACCATGTTTCTTAACCATTGTACCCCAAATGATAATTGGTCACACTCTCTCTATATGTAAAGTAGCTCTGTTGGTACAGTGGGCTCTACTCGTTCAACTGATAACTCGCTTTCTATATGTTGAGTTGCCATGGTAGTCCAGTGGACCCTACCATATTGCTGATCTCAAGCTTTCCATGTATAAATACAGTTGTTGGTGCAGTAGATTCTACCCCCCCTCATCTGATCATGGTCATGATAACTACATATATGCCACAGCAGTCCACTGTAGGCTACCCCCTTGCACAGCTATTGGGATAATTAACTAGATCCAGTCAGTGTTGGCCCACTAGACCTGTTCCTATGGCTGATAGTGCTCTTTGTAAATGATAGATTCCCTTTTTTTACAGCAGTACCACGTTTGCCACCCACCCATAGAGACCCAACACCACAATTCTCACCTAGCCTCATCAGGAATGGGTGACAGTCTACAGCAAGACACCTCGAAACCAATCATGAAGTGACACATACAGTACAGCTGTATGCATATAGATGCAAAATGTGGGCCACTGAACATGCATAAAATAGTCTGCAACAGAATCCCAATATGTGAATGGTTCATCCACATATTGAGACTGTGTAGTACAGTACTGTCTGCATGTGATTTTCCCAATTTGTTACATAAATAGCCACACAGCTGTAACATTAGCTAGCAATCACCGCTTGTCTGGCTGGCTTAGGTGTCACAAGGGCCTGCATAATGTTGAAGGAGTGAGTGGGGTGGGTGTCATGGCGGCTATTAGTGTTACAGTGGAGAATATTGTACTACTGTATCACCGGGTCTTATATCATTCACAAAACCCAAAATTGAAATTGGAACCAGGTACAGTGGATCAGCATGTATTATAATCACTTCATTATGCTTGCAATCAGGTGACGGTGTTATGGTACAGTGGATCAACAGGGAACATTCAACATCACAATTACTGTGGGCATATATTGTAGTGCATTGCTACTGAGGGACATGAGACATTGGGCACCAATAGCTTACCTGGCAGTGCAGCATTTGCAAGTTGCCGAGGATCAGTGCACCTGCATGCAAATGACACATCATCACAAGAAAATATCCCCATATTCACTTTTGATATAGTGTGACTCATTTGCATATATAGTACTGAACATTGTGCTACATGCACCAAGTGCAGCTGTAGTTCTGCTGGCACTGCCATATCCCTGTTCTCATTAATCACTACTTTTGCTCAGTCAGTGTCAGTACACATTGTACAGTGACAGTGAGACATGAACTGTTCAGGAGCTGCCTTCATGATATTAAATCATGCTGATTCATGATTCATCACCATTTAATATTACCCACACCATGCTACAGCACAGTTCAGCTGTGCCCTAACCAGTTTATGCCTCAGGCTAGAACATTTCTGCATATCACATGCCCCACACTCTATTGTTTGCAAAATATACAACAGTTAACCTTTCTATTTTGCTATACTGTTGAGCCATAGAAACAGAAATAGTTTATAAATCATCTGGCAATGTGAATGATTGTTGTTGCACAAACACTTTGTAAAAGCACACTTTGAATACTCATCTAAGTATTTGTGGCATACAAGACAGATGAGATACTGTGCTGTCACAGACAAAGTAATTGCCTTTGCGAACTATGCATAGTAACTTTTCAGGTATATTGATTAACTTAACATACACTTTCAGATTTTTTGTTCTATAATCTAGTTAGCAGTACATCTTGTCTGAATATTTTTTACTATCACACTTATGCTCAGCATTGGTGCCAGGCTCCTGCTTCACCTGAGCAGGTGGTACTGCCACTGCCTCTCTGGCCACTGTAAAAAACAAAATAAGTATAGAATGTAATACCACACACTTCAATATGTAAATCTATTACAATGCTTTTATTGTATTACACATGTTTCATATTGTCTCATGGTGGTTTTCAACAATGTGCCACAGGTGTCCATGTAGATACCTACAAGATGTGAAAACAAACATAATTAAAATTACCAAGACTGTCAATGTTTCACTACAATGCAGGCATCTAACATAAATAATATGTAGTTGTGTGTGTATAAGTAAACACATAGAACAATATTTTTTGCTATGTTTGAATTCAATTAACACAGCACAGACATTAAAGAGCAGGTAAGAACAATAATAACATGTTTCTACAGTTTATTTCCTAAATAATGTGTCCTGCTTGAGCTGCAGAGCTGTCTTGCATACAATACGTAACTAGGGTGAATTATCATCAACCTTGGCCTGGTCTAGTTTTCTACATATTCAGGTTCTTGTCAATTGTGCAACCACAGTAACTAAATGCAGTGTCAACAGTTTAACACTGGACACATAGCAGTTACAGTGGAATAATATTTGGTTGCAGTATTGACTAGCATTATCACCAGTTACCCATCTCTGTGATGGCAGTGTTTAGAACTTGAGCCACTAACATAACAACTAAGAATGCATCACAGTTTCACACTCCTCAGACTTACAATGTCAAGTGTCTGTAAAATGACTATACAGTATGAAAGGTAATGCCTTGTGATCAGGTGACAAACAATGTGAAAAGCATCTAGTATGGTTGTTATCATAACAGTTACACCATAGAACTACACTCTAAAATGCTTACCATGTCACCCTACAACCACTACAGTTGATAACAGCATGGTCATCATCAATCCCCCCCACAGTCATTCTTCAATGTGTGATATCAGATATGAGACACTTCCTTTGTAGTAAGAGGTATACTAGAACTTTATATAAGCCACCAATGCAACAATAGCAGGCTGTTTACACAATATTGGTAATCTGTAGCACAAGAAGTAGTGCCATACCAGGTGTGATGTTTAGACTGCGTCAGGCTATAGCAGAGGCCTGGTCACAGTAAAAGAGACATGTGGTAGGACATATCCTGTTTGATATTCAATTGTACTGCAACATGGGCATCACTGTAAAATATGTAACAGTTGCCTCCTGCATCACGTGTCATGGACTGGCACTATACCACCTCAAGTCTCAAATGAGGACCAGGGTGATTCACAAGTACAAGTACAATTGCACTACTGGAGTAACAATAATATTCAACAGTTAAGCAAGTGTGTAACTTATGCATGGGAATTCCAAATACAGCCATTTTAATTTAAATATCACCCCATATACATGCATGTACACTATCAACAACTTGCATCAACCACTCTACCAACCTGCAGGCATTGGTGACCAACAGCCCCTGGAGTTTGGCATCACAGCACTGTAATGATTAAACATAGTTATTGAAATAGTCAATCACTGACTCGTCAAGTGAAACTGTTGCCAACCCTGATTGTGTTGTTATTAAATCCTAGGATCCCTGGAGGTCTAGGGGTACCACCTTCCATACTCATCCACTCAGTCACACCACCCTACACACTCCACCCCCCAATCAGAAAGACATGGCAGAGCCTCATCCACACACTGCCTGTACAGCTGTCAATGGACAAGATGCAGTACAGTTGAACAGTCATTGCTATACAGTGTGGGGAAAAAAAAGGTGTGCAACCTATTCTGTAGTACACAGTTCCGGTATCTGAATGTAAGTCATTCAGATATTGCCACTATGTTGTACATTACTGACTGTATACTGATTGTCTCACAATCTGTAGCAATGAGCATGCAAACCTACTGTATGCTGTAAGTCAATCGGCAGGCACCTGTTGTATAAGTAAGCCCTGCTGCCCACTACTAAACAGGTAGGAGGATCATATTGGTGTGACCGAGTAGACAGTTATTGAGGGGTGTACCAGAGTGCCACCACAGATTGCTAATTTTACAAAACCCGCAATCAGGCTTGTGAGCGGCTGCAGTGGAACACCAGGGCTACAGAACACTTCACAAACACCATTACTGAACTACATTTCTACCAGTGGACCACCTAAGATACAGTTATTGTTACAATGCACACAATTAAAGTGGGGAGCAGGTCCATTGGAGCATTAGTGATATATTTTCTATAACAAATCCTGCAAATGGGCACTGCAGCATGACACTGTCAGAGTATCACAGCACAGCTTACTTGGCACCCACAGGTCATGCCCGACACATTGCACCCTGCAATACAGCAGCTCAACTCTGGGTGGGCATCCTTTCAAATTCTTGTTTTTTTTTTTTGTAATGAACCTTCAGCACTGTGCACTCGATGTTGAGATTGTGCCAATATATGCTCAGCACATAACAAACTGAATATCAGGACCTGCCGGATATGCATGGGTTGCCCCCCTCCCTTCACCTGACTTGCGTGTATTACTAGTGTGTACCCTAGCACATCATGATTTGCACAGAAGAATATTCTCTTTCGTATATTGTGCCTGGGCACATCAGTGGGTTTTATATGCCACAACAGTATTTCACCATGCAAAAACCCTTTGAATATACCACCCCAAGTATCCAATGTAATTTTTGTATTATCGTCTTACCATCTGACTCAACAATAATGACACTGTCGGTGTCAGAATGTTCAGCATCCATGACTTCTGACTGTGCTGGTACTACCTCTGCGTGGCATGGGGATTGCCTTTGACAATCTGTTAATGAAAGATTATAGGCAAATTTACTGACTCTTTCCTTTCTATGTTCTCAAATTTCACACCACTTTCTCTAAGCAATTAACATGTTTCTGGTACCTAACATTCTCCTTACTCAACTATTGCACAGTCATTGCACACCCATATGTCATAACAAGTTTGTACTAATTAATGTTTGTTCTACAGTAGATTGAAAATTGATGCATCAGTTCAATACTTAGTACTAATACAGTGACAGCAATGAAATACCATTGTTCTTGAATGAAACACATACTGCATAGTAACTCCACACTAGTATGTGATAACAGTTATTTATATTGATAGTAGAAATACATTATAACATATAAAATGTGGCTGATACACAGTGATTATCACCATAAAGAGTGCAATTTGAATGTTAGAGCATTTGACCCCATCCCCTCAAGCAAATTGACACACACAGCAAAATCCAAAGTCACAGAATGTTATGTATCAAGACAACATTAATTGCATAATTGTCATGATAGAATTGCTGAACATATATATATATATATATATATTTGGTGTTAGGGTTGAAAGTCCCCCTTGGACCCCTCCAACCCACCCCCCAACTGGCATCAGGGAGCGCATTTGGCTCATCGGCCCTAACTCTCACCCCATCACTTGTGTAAAGAAGCTGACAAATAGAAGAATGGGTTGAGAGTTAGGACTGTGCTACCATAATACAGAATGGCAAGAAAAATGTTAATACTTATTTAATTACTCTAGAAAAAATAGTTTACTCCTAAGCAGGAGAAGCAAAACAAAACACAAAAACAATTATATCTATGGTGACCTACACAATATTTAATTGGTCCACAGTGCTGACACTTGACTTGTGTCATCAGGCTGTGAGAATACCATGCCTACAGCAACAAAGTGATCAATCCCAGAAATACTTCTTTTCCCATTTGTGTGGAAGTACTGTTATATAATTGTATCACTAAAGCTTGTCGGAATAACTTACGTTAAGTAAGACGATCCCTTGCAGCTGGCTTGCCTGCTGCTTCCCACAGCTCATGCACAAGGTAGTACCAGCACTTGTTATTGTCTGGTATCTCCTCTCTGCACTTCAATACATAAAAGTGCTGGCACAACAGCTTCCACTTCTTCTTAAGCTGGACAATGGTCTTGTTCTTCACTTTCTATACCATGTGTAGAAACGAATTGATGCACCTCCACATTGCATCCAACTTCCGATTAGTGCTCCACATTAATATGCAAACATGACCTCTCGCCTAGACTGCCTCAAGCAGCAAACACACCTCTCTTAAGCTCCACTGCTTCATTGTTCCACATCGGCTTCTGCAGTAGATAGACAAAAAATAGTCCATAGGTCAGAATGATAATGTTAATTGTTAATTTGATACTACTTTTCATCAGATTGTTAAGCATCTTATTTTTTTGCTGACCCTCTTTATGCAAGAATAAGTGCCCAATTGCAAGTCATAGTTGGGCAATGAGAACCTATCTGTCTTTCTACCCGTCTCACTATATTTATTGCATGTCAAGACATAACGCATTATAAAATATTTTAAGTGCATGGTATTTACTTAAGCAATAAGGCACGACAGGGTGTGTGTTGTGCTGGGATGACCTCACGCCTGGGTGGTTGGGCATGAGGCTGCAGGCTGAATGCATCCAATGTCCAAGAAGTGAGGTTATCCCAGCACAACCCACACACTGGAGAGCATTATTGCTACTATACAGTTGCTCATTGTTATACAAAATTTAAAAAAAAATTAAATGCTTTTAATACATTTTTAGTGAGGCAGTGTAGCTTTGTTTATTAAGAGAAGAGCAAAAAAAAGGTCCAGCTCATCTATGACAACAGCAAACAAAAGGTCAAGCTCATGTATGACAGCAGCAAAAAAAACTCACACTCATCATGCTCATCAATGACAGTGAGGTTGTGCTGGGATAATCTCACTGTGCCAGGGACACACTGACCAATCAGAGTCCAGGAAATTTTCTTGCCATTGTATAATGTGTCTTTAGCATTCACATAAATGTGAACATCTTCATGTATTAAATATAGCTCACCACTGAAAAACCAACATTTATTCCAGGATATTCACACTGTACCAAACTGTACCTACAACCCTGGGTGCAGCGTGGCTGGGCTAAGCTACAGCACAGTCCAAGCATTACTGCACCATTGTGTGGCATGGCTCAACAGTATATTAAATAGTGCCATTGCCACCTGCATTATGTATCCTACAGTGGGACTGTCACAGGATGAGCAGTACAAGAACAAAAGGAGGATGTGTCACCAAAAGTTAACTTATGAAATTAAAAATAACACAATATTCAGTGAAGAGTTAAAAAAATCATTCCATCAGGTATGTAGGCCAAGAACTGGTCAATTATCATTACATGATGGTTACATACATATGCAGCTCTGGTGCTACACATCAACAACTATGTGATGCTGTACCAGACTGCAACCAATGTTAACTACAACCCACTGTTCTTTGTCTGCAACATACCTAAGCACCTGATTACAGAATCTGTAAAAGCACATCAATCACTCCTTTGAAACTAGAGCCTTCCACCGACTGCATTCAGATGCACCATCAAAGTAGTATCATCCCTGTTGGTGCAAATCTACGCCCATCGTAAATAAGCAATAAGGCATGACCAAGGGTTATGTTGCCATATAGTATCAGAAATCATTGTGTTTTACCTTAACTTGATGTATGTTAACAATAGTTGAAAACTGTACATCAGTCACTTTCAGTGATGACAACTGAGCATTTTTTTTTTGTTCCTGATAATATTTTCTGATCGCCTCTATTGAGGGGTCTGGTGGGAATTTTCCAAATGCAGTAATAGTACACAAGGAGGTGTACTGTCAATGTCCATGCCCTTTTTGTTTTACTATGGCTAGCTACTCAGGATGCAGTGCCTCCTCTGGTGGGGGGGATTCCTGACTGAGACTCTGCAACTCCTAACTCTGCAAACTTGTGCACATCTTCAATCAGGAAAGTGTACAATTGATGTCCATGAACTTATTTTTGCTGTGCTTCTACACTCACTACGCAGTACCTGGTCTGTGTAGGGTGGTGGGGGGACATTGCCTGGCTGACACCATGCAACTCCTAATTGTGCTAACTTGAGTGTACTTGCAATAAGGGAGGTGTACCACTGATCTACACAACCAACATTTTGCTGTGTCTCTCCACTCAGGATACAATACCTGATCTATAGTGTGGGAGGAGCATTGCATGGCTGAGCCTATGCAAGTCATAAGTGTGGTAACTGGAGTGTAGCTGCAATCAGGGAGGTGTACTATTGATCTCCATGGCCTTTTGTTTTACTGTACCTCTCCACTCATGATGCAGTACCTACTATAGTGGGGGAGGGATTACTGGCTGACACTGTGCAACTTCTAACTGTGAAAACTTGTGTGCAGCTGCAATCAGGGAAGCATACCGTTGATGTCCATGAACTTATTTTTGCTGTGGCTCTACACTCACTACACAGTAGTTGGTATGTGTAGGGAGGTGGGGGGGGCATTGCCTGGCTGACACCATGCAACTCCTAACTGTGCTAACTTGAGTGTACTTGCAATTAGGGAGATGTACCATGGATCTCCACAACCAAAATTTTGCTGTGCCTCTCCACTCGGTATACAATACCTGATCTACAGTGTGGGAGAAGCATTGCATAGCTGAGCCTGTGCACGTCATAACTGTGGTAACTGGAGTGTAGCTGTAATCAGGAAGGTGTGCTGTTGACCTCCATGGCCTTTTGTTTTACTGTACCTCTCCACTCATGATGCAGTACCTTCTCTAGTGGGGGGTGCAAATTCATGTCTGAAACTGTGCAACTCCTAACTGTGAAAACTTGTGTGCAACTGTAATCAGGGAAGCATACCATTGAAGTCCATGAACTTATTTTTGCTGTGCTTCAACACTCACTACACAGTACCTGGTCTGTGTAGGGGGGTGGGGGGCATTGCCTGGCTGACACCATGCAACTCCTAACTGTGCTAACTTGAGTGTACTTACAATTAGGGAGGTGTACCATTGATCTCCACAACCTAAATTTAGCTGTGTCTTTCCACTCAGAATACAATACCTGATCTATAGTGTGGGAGGAGCATTGCTTGGCTGAGCCTGTGCAAGTCATAAGTGTGGTAACTGGATGTACCTGCAATCAGGGAGGTGTGCCGTTGATGTCCATGTCCTTTTGTTTAACTGTACCTCTCCACTCACGATGCAGTATCTCCTCTGGTGGGGGGTGCAAATTCTTGGCTGAGACTGTGCAACTCCTAACTGTAAAACATAAATGCAGCTACAATCAGGGAACCATACCATTGATGTCCATGCCCTTATTTTACCTGTGGCTCTACACTCAGTACGCAGTATCTGCTCTGTGGTGGTGGGTGGGGTCATTGCCGGGCTTAGACCATGCAACTCCTAACTGTGCTAGCTTTACTGAAATTGCAATTAGGAAGCTACACCATAGATATACACAAACTCAGTTTTGCTGTGTCTCTCTACTCAGGATACAGTACCAGGGCACCACTGCATAAGTGAGTCCATACAAGTCACAACTGTATTATCCAAATTGTATCAAGCCACCAAAAGACACATATGTGAGACTTTGAGTGCCTTCCTTCCAAATTTCAGCCCAAAGGTGCTAGAGTAACACAGTGTATATAAAGAATGTATGCATTGCAATGACAATGGAAGCTTAAAAGCAGCATGGGAAGCACTTACTTGCTAATATGTCAGCAACTGTATGACATAGAAAAAAATTTAAATGTCAAAAAAATCATTATTTTCCTCACTACCATTTTGTATTACATATGGGCTATGAAAGTTGTGATGAAAAATTTTGTATATAGCATCGTTTTCGAGATACGAGCCTCGAAAGGCACTGCATACACCACCATGTTAGTCTATGAGAAAAAGCATAAACTTTGGAGTACTGTAACTTTAGAGCCATACAATATTTTTTCAGCAAACCACCAAAAGGCACATCTGTGACATGTTGGCTACCATCCTTCCAAATTTCAGGCCAAAAGACCTAACCATTCTTTTGCAGCAAGGTGGCAAAGAACTCCTGTCATTTTGGCCATAGTGTAGCAAAGTACTTTCATGATTTGTGAAAGCTTTCACACTGATTTGAGAAAGTGCCATGCATTCAAAAGTCCTTTGTGAAAGTACTTTTTCCAGAAATTTGAAAAACATTTTTCTGGGGTGTTTAACCACAAAATAAAGACATGGCTAGCATCCCCAGGCTCCGACTAGGTGAAACCAAAAAAAATTGTGCCCCTAGATGGTCCCAATTTTAAATTCCAAGCATTATTCTGATCGCTAACTGAAAACAAAATGGCAGATTTGAGAAAGTTGTAGGGTCATTTGCGAAAGTAAAAAGTGCATTTGCGAAAGTGTCAAACTTTTTGCTAACTTTTCTCATTGACTTATAATGGAAACTTGTTTTTTTGAATAACTTTTGAACTGTTCAATATTTTTTCATGAAATCTTCAAAAGGCACATCAGGAACCCTGGCCAAATGTTCCCTGAAGTTTTCAGACTGGTCGGGCAAACCGTGCGACCTATAGTTGAGAGCAAAGAAATCCCAAAAAAGAGTAATTGTGCAATTGGTTGTCACTTAATAACTCCACAGCCATATATCCGACTGGCACAAAACTTGACAGATCCTAAAATCTACCATGCCCAATCATGCATACCAAATTTCAGTCTAATCCATTGAACAGTGGCAAAGTTATTAATGGGCAAAATTTGACCTTTAACCTTAAAAGTGCTACTCAAGTTTAACTATGGTAGCACTACCATGCTACCATAATATATATATATATATATATATATATATATATATATATACATACACACACACACATATAAATATAGTATGCAAGACACTTTGTTAATGCATCAGTTAGGATTCTTCTACAGCTAAAAAGTGGAAATTCAATTTTAGGGTTCCACCCTTGCCCACCCACCTGCCCCCAACAGGAATCAGGGTGTGCATTGGGGGTCATCAGCAAGGCCACCGATTTACGGTGATTAAAACAATTAAATTCCATTTTCAAGACTTAAGATTCCGGAATTTCACCGGTGATTGTTACTCTGATTTCCAGATTTTACCGGGATTCTTTTATCATTTTTTAGTATGTGCATAAATAATCAGAATTAAAGAAGGCTTAATATACAGAGCATTAAATGAAGCAAACTGAAAATAGTACAGGAAGGAATTAAAAGAAAAACACACTTTTTTATAGATTTACTGATCTGATAGAAAATGCCAGATTCCATAAAATCTTCATTTTTACCAGATTTCAGGCAGCCCTAATTCCAGAATTTTAATGGATTTTCTGGTAAAAACCGAAAAACAGTGGCCTTGGTCATCAGCCCTAGCTCTCACCCCATCCCATGTGTGAACAAGCTGAGGTGGTACAATGTATGAGAATGGGGTGAGAGTTAGGGCAGATGACCCCAATGCGCTCACCGATGCCTGTTGCTGGGTGTGGGGTGGGGGTGGGTTGCAAGGGGTGGGAACCCTAAAATTGAATTTCCTCACTTTTTTCACTGTAGAAGAACACTAACTGATGCATTAACAAAGTTTTTTGCATAGAATTTCCTTACTTTTTAAGAAAGAATAGGAAAGTCAAAGTTGTGCAAGTTGGTAGGAGCGAGGGGCCCTTTGGGCCCCCCGCTTCCACCAACTTGTAAGTGCCAAGTCATGTTACACACCCAATGACTAAAAAGTACATTCACAACAGCAAAGGCAGCCACCAAACAAATGTAATCTAGTAGAACAATAGAAAACACTGTCCACAGAATGTAAACTGTACCACACAATATCTCCACAAAAAATATATTTTCCGACACATAAACACCTCTATTAACATTTACAGGACATGCCGTCAACACACTTCAAATTTCAAGTAAAAAGACCAAACCGTGTCCAAGATATGACATGTCAAAATTTGAAATTTTCATTCGTCAGAGTGGCACAGTTCCACACCTGTTGACATTTAACACACTCAATGATTGAAAACTACATCCATGACACTAAGGGTAGGTATCCTATCAATTTCAAGCCACCACCACAAGCAAAACGCTGTCCACAGAACGTAAACTGTACCACACAATATCTCCACCAAAAAAATATTTTCCAACATGGAAACACTGTAATTTACATCCACAGAACATGCCATCAACACCCTCCAAATTTCAAGTGAAAAAAACAAACCGTGTCTGAGATATAACATTTTAATGTATGAGATTTTAATTCATCAGACTGGCACAGTTCCACGCCTGTTGACATTTAACACACAGTATGACTGAAAACTACATCCATGACACTAAGGCTAGGTATCCTATCAATTTCAAGCCACCACCACAAGCAAAACACTGGCCGTAACACTTAAAGTGTGTCACACAATATCTCCAAAAAATAAACTTTCTCTGACACAAAAACACCACAATTCTCATCCAAAGGACATGCCATAAATACCCTCCAAATTTCAAGTAAAAAGACCAAACCATTTCCAAGATATTCAATGTTAAAGATTGGTAAAATTTCCCTATCTATTCCATTATAAAAAATCTGGCCATCTTGTCCCTATCTCACGATCAAAGATGGCGATCAAATAATCTCACGATCAAAGAATTTGCAGACTCAAGAACAAAGTATTAAAAATCTTATAAATCCAAAAATTGATGGAATTGTGGTATACCACTGCCATGGTTCGACAAAACGAGCCCCCCTGAGTAAAACCCACCCTCATTTGTCTTCCTAGCACACCCCTAGACTTAGAAAATTTATTTTTTAATCTGGCCATCTCGTCCCTCACTTGCGATGCACGATCGCTATCAAAGAATCTCATGATCAAAGAATTTTTGGGCTCGCGATCAAAGAAATTTCTCACTCATGAACAAAAAGCGAGGGACGAGATGGCCAGATTTTAAAATAGGGGTGTCCTACAAGGTTATATGAGGGTGTATTTTGCTCAGAGGGCTTTGTTCTCCCCCATCTGAATAAAAAACATAAGTTTTCAATATCCCTGGTAGTCTAGCGGCCCCCTCCCCCCCGATCATGATAATATAGATAACGATGTCTGTATCCCTGGTAGTCTAGTGGCCCCTACAATGTGTATTTTATTCATATCTCTTTTTTTTTATCCCTGGTAGTCGAGTGTCCCCCCATGTGTATTTATTTATATTTGTTGTTTATATCCCTGGTAGTCTAGTGGCCCACCTTGATCTGTATTTATTATTATTATTGATATAACTGGTAGTCTAGCACCCTCCCATCATAATGAAAAAGATAAGCATTTGCTATTTCCTGGTAGTCTAGTGGCCCCCCCAACCAGCCTTGCCTGCCCACCCAGCACCCCACCCTTCCCACAACGGCTGACTGGCAGCCACCTCTCACCTCCACGACCAGCCACCGGCCTTGTGTATTACCAATATAATTCAAATAGGCATTCAGAAATAATTTCAGAATGCCTCTTTTGAATTAGCATTATAGTCGAAAAGTCAGTGGCTATCAAAGGTGAGCTGATGAATATAACAGGAAAAAGGTGAAGTGCTGAGTGAGTGTACGGCTGGAGTGGGGGCCACTAGACGTCGCGAAAAATAGCAAATGCTTATCTTTTTCATTATGGTGGGGGGGCGGGGCTGCTAGACTACCAGGGATATCAATAATAATAATTAAATATAGATCGGGGGGGCCACTAGACTACCAGGGACATAAACAACAAATATAAATAAATACACATGGGGGCACTAGACTACCAGGGATGAAAAAAAGAGACATGAATAAAATACACATTGGGGTGGCCACTAGACTACCAGGGATACAGACATCCTTATCTATATTATCATGATCGGGGGGAGTGGGCCGCTAGACTACCAGGGATATTGAAAACTTATATTTTTTTATTCAGATGGGGTAGAATGAAGCCCCCTGAGCAAAACCCACCATCATATACCTTTCTAGGGCACCCCTGGGCTACTAAAATCAATTTAAAAGTCTGGCCATCTTGTCCCTTGCTCGCGATGCACGATCGCGATCAAAGAATCTCACAATCAAAGATTTTGCAGGCTCGCGATCAAAGATCGTTAGCAAGCTGCGAATGAAGATTTTAAATGCTAAAAATTCTATTTTTGGACCAATTTGGATAAAACCAAAGCCATGGCTTGATAGATCGGGGTCCCCTGAGTAAAACCCATCCAAGTTTTACTTCAGAAGTGACCCCTGAGCCAAAATATTTGTGTTTTTCTAATCGGAAAACTCAAAACAAGATGGCAGACCTCGAGATCAAAGAATTTGAAAATCCTTGGAGACAAAGATTCTTGAACCGCGAGGCTGCAAATTCTTTGATCACCAGGCAGAATCAGATGGCCAGAACCCCATTCTTTGTTTGCAAAACATACATATAAATTTTCCCATTGACTTATAATGGGGACTTAAAAGTGGCATAACCTTTGAATGCCTTAATACTTTTTCACCAAATGAAAAGCAGCATGTTCGGCCACCAAAGGTCTTTCAAATGAGCTATCTCACAGAGTGGCACACCACACAACAGCCATGTAGGACCACATCCAAAATCCCAAAAGCTGCCTCCAAAAACAGATAATTTTGCATTTTTCAGTGTTTTCGTATGCAAACACCATAAGTTCAACCGAAACACAATTTGGCAAATCAAGAGACATACGATGCTCCACTGCGTGTACCAAATTTCAGGCAAATCCGTTGAATGGGTCCAAAGTTATTAATACCTAAACTTTTCAATTTAGTATGTAACTGACCGCTGAACTCTAACTATAGTGGCACGACCTATATATATATATATTATGGTAGCACAATAGTGCTACCATAGTTAGGGTTGAGGAGCCATTTACATGTTAAACCTAAAAGTTTTCACCTTAATAACTTTGCAACCGTTCAATGGATTTGCCTGAAATTTAGAATATGCGATCAAGAACCATACATCTTGGGATATGCCAGCTTGTGTACTGTTCAGATATACGGCTGTGGAGTTATTAAGCGTGATCTGCATGTCCATTTATGCTTTTTTGCAATTCTTTGGTCATCTCTACAGGTCGCACGGTTTGCGCAACCAGTCCAAAATCTTTAGGGAACTTGCAGCCAGGGTCTCCGATGTGCCTTTTGAAGATTTCATGAAAAAAATATTAAATGGTTCAAAAGTTATTCAAAAAACAGTTTCCCGTTATAAGTCAATGGGAAAAGTTAACAAAAAGTTAAACACTTTCGCAAATGCAGTTTTTACTTTTGCAAATGGCACTTTTACTTTCGCAAATCCACCATTTTGTTTTCAGTTGGTGATCAGAAAAATGCTTGGCATTTAAATTTGGGACCCTCTAGCAACACAATTCTTTTTGTGTTTACCTAGTCGGACCCTGAGGATGCTAGGCATATCTTTATTTTGAGGTTAAACACCCTAGAAATATGTTTTCAAGTTTCAGGAAAAGTACTTCCCAAAGTAGTGTCGCATGTCACGTAATCTAAATTTTTGAAGCTTTCGCAAATTGCGACACTACTTTTCCAGGCAATGGCAAAATGACAGCAATTCTTTGTCACCCTGCTGCAAAAGACCCTTTGGTCTTTTGGGCTGAAATTTGGAGGGAATGCAGCCAACATCTCACAGATGTGCCTTTCAGTATTTTGGTGAAAAAAATATTACAGGATGGCAACGTTACGGCACTCCAATGATGACACTTTTCCCCATAGGGTAACATTACGGCGTCTGCCACATTACAGGAATCCTTTGTCGCACTGCTGCAAAATAACGGTTGGGGCTTTTGGGCTGAAATTTGAAGGGAAGAAAGCCAACATCCCACAGATGTGCCGTTCAGTAGTGTGGTGAAAAAATATTACAGGGAGCCAAAGTTATGTCACTCCGAACTTCTCTTTTTTTCCCTTAGGATAACATTATGGCGTTTGCTGCGCCTTTCAGGGCCCGTATCTCGGAAATGGTGCGGGATATGAACTTTTCGTCGGAAAAATGCTTAAAGTGCAAAACTAGCCAGGAAAGTCATACATCATATGACTTTTAATTTTTTTTTCTTCGTCATACGGTTCCTGACATATAAGCAATTTAGTATTCCAACTCATTTTCTGCTCCGAAACCCATTATTATGCATACATTCTTTGTACTCACTGTCTTTCTCTATGCAGCTTTTGGGGAAAACCAGCCTGTTTGCTTACATTACTGTTACCCTTACTGCTTCTGCTTGTGGTTCCGTACCTGTTTCACTTACCTTTCCCATCTATGGCACCATGTGCATTACCCTTTGTGTTTTCATTTGTGCTTGTGTTTGTGTTATTTTAACCATTTGTGTCTACAGTACTGTTTATCTTCCTGTTTTGCTTTGCGTCACCATGTGCATTACCATTTGCGTTTGTGGGCACCATGTTACTATGTGACAAGACACTCCCACTGCAGCATTACATTCACTATTTCTCATTATCATCCTCAAAAAAAGGGAAATTAGAGTCAAAAAACTCAGTTTAATGCATTAGTTAGGGTTGTTCCACAGAGACAAAATCGAGGAAATTTGGTGTTAGGATTGAAAGCCCCCCTTGACCCCCCCCGTCCACACCCCCAACCGGCATCAGGGTGCGCGTTGGGGTTGTCGGTCCTAACTCTCACCCCATTCTTCTATACCTCTGCTTTTTACACATCTGATGGGGTGAAAGAATGGCCAACCCCAACGCACACCAATGCCGGTTGGGGGTCTGGACAGGGGGGTCAAATGGGGGCTTTCAACCCTAATACCAAATTCCTCACTTTTGTCACTGTGGAACAACCCTAACTAATGCATTAAATGGAGTTTTTTTGCCTCTTATATATATATATATATATATATATATATGTATGGAAGAATTAGTCTTTATTGGTAATGTGAAGGTGACAGTGGTATGAATAGGGAACAGTTAGTCATTTGTGGTAATGCAGAGTTGACAGTTGAATGTAAAGGAACAATTCATCACTGTTGTTAATGCAATGCTCTATGTTTAACTAACAGGAGTCATTGTGGGTAATATGGAGTTGACAGCTGTATATGTAGGGAACAGTTAGTCATTGTTGGTAATGCTTAAGTGACATCCATATGTGTAGAAAACATTTAATTATTTTTGGTAATGCAGAGGTGACAGCTGTATGTGAACGTAACAATCATTGCTGGTAATTCTGACACAACAGCTTTATGTGTAGAGAACAGTTAGTTATTGTTGGCAATGCTGAGGTGACAGCTGTATGTGTTGGGAATAGATAGTTCTTGTTGGTAATATGGGTGACAACTATGTGTTATGAACAGTCAGACATTGTTGGTAATGAGGAGGTGACATCTGTATATGTAGAAAACAGTTCAGCATTGTTGATAATGGGTATGTGGCAATTGCATGTGAAGGGAACAGTCAGTCATTGTTGATAATGTGGAGGTAACAGCTGTATGTCTAAGGAGCAGGTAGTCATTGTTCATAATTCAGAGGTGACAGCTGCATCTATTGGGAGCAGTCATTGTTGGTACTTTGGAGCTGATAGCTGTATGGCTGGGAACTATTAGTCATTGTTTGAAATGTAGAGTTCTGTGTTTAGAGAATAGCAGTCATTGTTGGTAATGCAGAGATGACATCTGTATGTGTATGGAACAAATAGTCATTGTCCATGATGTGGTGCTGACTGCTGTATATGTAGTGAACAGTTAGTCATTGTTGGTATTGTTGAAGTTACTGCTGTATGTTAAGGCAACAGTCATTGTTGTTAATGTGGAGCTAACAGCTGTATGTGTAGAGAACAGTAAGTCTTTGCTGGTAATTCAGTGGTGGCAGCTGTATGTGAAGGAATAGTTTGTCACTATTGGTAATGCAGAGCTTAATGTGTAAATAACAGGAGTTATTGTTGGTAATGCAGAAGTGACACCTGTATGTGTAGTGAGCAGTTAGTCATTGTTGGTAATGCAAATGTGACACCTATACAGCATGTATAGGTACCAATAAGTTATTGTTGGTAGTAGGTTGGCAGTAGGTAGATTACAACTGTATGTGTATGGAACAGTTAGTCATTATTGGTAATTCTGAAGCCACAGCTGTATGTGTCATGAACAGTCATTGTTGGTAATTTGGAGGTGACAGCTATATGTGTTGTGAACAATTACTCATTGTTTGAAATGCAGAGCTCTATGTGTAGAAAGCAGTACTCATTGTTTTTAATGCAGAGGTGACAGCTGTATGAGTATGCAGTTATTTATTATTTGTGATACTGAAGTGACATCTGTATTTCTAGTGAACATTTAGTCACTGTAATGCAGAGGAGACAGCTGCATGTGTAGGGAACAGTTAATTATTGTTGGTAAAGTGGAGGAGACAGATATATATGTAGGGAAGAATTAGTTATCGCTGGTATTTCCAAGGTGACAGCTATATTTGACTGATTGATAAAATGTAATTTTTATACAGGATAGACTGTTAGGATTTTATTCCTATTTTCAACAATGTCCTGTTTATGATATACAGTAAAATACATTCAATGAAAATTGCATACCAATACAGACATCGAATACATAACTGTATAAAAAAAACAGCTGTGACATTAAATATAATAACTTATGTACATACATACACATACATAATCTATTTCTAAAAACAAGTGCATTTATTGATGAAGAAATGTTTTCAGCTTTGTTTTAAATTTTGCAATTGATTGTATAGATCTCACGTCATCTGGTAACAAATGTCAATATCTAGCCATATTTTTCTGCAGGGTTGCCTCCCCCGTTCTATTATAATCTCTTACTGTAGGACTATTCAGGCTGTTTTGCCTTAAGTTGTATTTGGACATATTTTCTGGTTTCAGTGCTACTAAATTATCTAGGGGAAGCTTGTCAGGAAATGAACTAGTTTATGGCACCAGGTTAGCTGCCTCTTCTGAGCTGGCTAAAACCAGTTCAACAACCCATACGTTTTACAGTGATGTGCCCCAGGTTTGCTCTTAGTATTAAATCTGGACAATCTATAATAGGTCTGGTCAATTTTAGTCGATCCTCCCACCAGTGGATTTATGTATAAGTATGAACCATACTCCAGTATATGTATTAGTAGCTGCTCAACCAATTTTCTCCTAACTTCAGTGGATAAACATGCTGAAACTCTCCTTAGGGCCCCTAATTCTTGGTTCACTTTTTGATCTGCATGCTTATATGTTCAGAGTAATTAATTCGATAATCAGTTTGTACCCCTAGATATTTATATGATTTTACATTTGTTATGCCAGTTCCATTCATAAGATCAATTTCTAGCCCTGGGATAAGGCCACCCTGAGGACCTAAAGAAAACAAAATATTTCAAATGCTGCCTCTTTTCTTTGGGGGTGGGTCCTACCCTATTACAATTACGATTGCTGTTTGGTCTTATGGTGCTCAGTTTGTGACTTCCTTGTTATTCCCAAATCAGAGGACTGTGTTGTCTCAGTGGAGCATCATGGTTTCAAGAAACATGGGCATGCTTTATGCGAACTATGATTTAGCCTGCTCCTCTGCCTACATGGCTTTTCAGTCATGCAGGCATAAATGCTGTACCCTCACAGTCTACATGGCGTAAAAATATCCATTGCATTCCATTACTGCATTGCAAATGCTCCTTGCAGAATGACCTAACTTTGCCTTAATGGCATTTATGGCATTCATACTACTAATATCAGTTCACTATTCCTGCTGACACCATACCAATCAACTGCTTTTGTGTAAACTATATGACTTTGCTCTCTTATCCTATCAAATGTGCCTGCCTACACTTTATGACATGAACAACAAAGAAACCTTTATTTCACTCACTTGTGCACACTGGCTACTAATGTACTACCTAATTTGCAATGTTGGCATTTTCCTGTGTTTGTGTGTTTCATTTTGTCCATTCTTTTTGTGGTTTTCATTGCACTTTGTGTGTGTTGTATTAGTCCTGTGCCTGTGATCAGGTTCTTTTCCTCCTCTGCTGCCTAACAAACTCTCTTTTCATGCAATTGTTGTATGTTTTACCTCCTTTCCAACTTCTCTGCTGCTGCTGCTGCTTCCATTTAATTTACCACACCTGGTCTAGGTTTCTACAGTCAGCTAGCTGCCACTCCCTGTTGTAGCTCTGCTCATAGTGTATCAGTGCTAGCTCCACTTAGATAATGCTGCATTGCAATATTAAACCATTAGCTCTTCTATTTTGCCACCCGGTTGTGATGCTCTACTCCTGACACCCTATTATTCCTACAGCACAATACTGTAATGTCTCAGTGGTCCATCATGGTCCGGGTAGCAGAAACATGCTTATGTAAGTTTAGAAACCTGTTTATGTGCTGCTCCTTGCCTTCCTGGATTGTTGGCTTTCCATGACAAGCGATGTATGTACTTTGTGGTCTTCATGGCTTTTTTGAATTGTATGTATATCATTACTGCTTTGTCTAATTGATATGTTGGCTAATGCTGGCTGATATGATAATTATGATGCTCACATTAATTTGACTTTTCTAATGGAACTGGCTGGCTTGCCTTCCCTGGAAATTAATCAAATTACTGCTATGCTGTTTCACAGACCAACATGCAGGTCTAATCATTGATTGCACTCCCTTTGGGGGTTTAGTCTGCTTTGTGCTTACCATAACAAATGTATGACCTACATGAGGGTCTACAGCACTCATACTTCCTTTAAGCTCCTTTTATATTGCCTCATCCATACTCGGAGGCATGCCAACCATGTCCATTAGTTACTATGGAAACAAATATTGCCTCTGCCTACAATTCCCATGCTCATTCAGTTGTTCAGCTTAGCTTCTGCTGGAAGCTATAGCTAATTACTGATGGAAGCTGTTAAACTACTTTAATACAATGCTTCATTATACTCTGGAGGTCAGCTCAGCTACAGCTGTTGATGTAAACTAGTTTTAAAATCTGCATGTAGGTCATGGCACTTAACCATGGCTTCTTTGTTTTTTACTATGGTGGATCACGGTGGTTATAATGGAGTGTTGTGGCTCCACATGGTTCAGATACCTCAAGTTCGAATACTGCCCTCACCACTTTAATCCTCTGAGCATTTATATCACCTTTAATTGGCATTCACTGCCTTTCTTTTGGGGGGTTTTCATTGCCTTTGCATAGGCAGCTGGGCAGCCGTAGTTAATTTAACCTCTCAGGAACTGCCCAAGCATGGGCAGCTATATTTAAACTCTCATGAACAGCCCAAGCATGGGCAACTGTATTTACCCTCTCTGGAGGAAGGTTCTGGAACAATCTAAAAGAACTTCAAGGGAAATCAGTGTCACCTCCCCTCACAAATCAGCCCTAATGGTACTATGGCTACTGACCCTTGCATATAACTGACACCCTTAACACCTCCTTTTTGTACATCAGCAGTGTGCTCCCACCCAACATCTTTGATCCCCTATCCCAGCCCTCACTTGTTCCCCCTCCACCACCACCCTGTTTCACTTCAAAGTTATCTCCCCTTCAGATGCCAAACCCTACCTTCTAAAAGCAATCAGGGACTCCAGGTTTAGCAGTGACACCCTGGACCTAGAACTTCTTTGCCTGACCCTCAATGAGCTCCTTGTCCAGCTAACCACACTTCTAAACCACTTCCTCTGCCACAATCAATTCCCTGCAAAATGGAAAGTCACCATTGTCACCCCTATCCAGAAAAGTGGTGATCGCACCAAAGCTGGGAACTACCCTCCTATCTCCATCCTCCCCCCTCTCTGAGGCCTTGGAGAGGATAATATCAGACCAGCTCACTGACCACCTCACCAAATATGACCTCCTATGTCAAGAACAGCATGTCTTCCACAAATCTCACAGCACCACACCTGCCCTTCTGGAATTCTCATCGGTTCTGCACTCAGCCCTTGAGAAAGGACACATAGCTGGTGCAGTCTTTATCGATCTGTCAAAACCCTTTGACACCTTGAACCACTCCCTCCTCTTGTCTGTCCTCCCTGGCTCTGGTCTCTCCAATGATGCCACCAGCTGATTAGCCCACTATCTCGCTGACAGATCTCAACAGGTTAAGATTGGCAACACTCTCTCCTCCCACCTACCTGTCAGGTCAGATGTCCCCCAAGCTTCAATACTCGGGCCTTTTCTCTTTAGCCTGTTTTTAAATATCCTCCCCAGAGCATGTCCTGGGGGTGTACTCCTTTATGTGAATGATGCAGTCCTCTTCTCCACACACTCTGACCTCACTGAGCTTCAGTTATCCCTCCAGACTGCCTTCTCTGCCACTGAATCTTGGTTTTCATAACACCGCCTAATTCTGAATTATAATTATTGGGAAGATAGCTGTGCACCAAACAATCTCTTATATTCAGAGCTCTCTTATAAGAGAACCTCAGGGGGTTCAAAAAATAGACTCAAGCTGTGGTGTACCTCTCAAAATCTGAAGATTATTCTGCACAATATCTGCAATCTCATTAGTACCCCTTACATAGGTGGTGGCAAAAGTCATCACTGACTCTTCTTTTTTCCTTTTATTCTTTGGAAGAAATAATGACTCTTGTACCATCCAATCAGATTTGTTTCTAGCAAGCATTATGTCACCCATATTGTACCCCCTTGCTCTCAACCTCTGTTCAAGCTCTTCAGCCCTTTTTGTTTACTAGGTAAGTGAGGACAAAAGGAAGCTATGAAGCCGATCTTGATTGTCCTCCACATTTGTGGGAAATTACACTTTGTTGTAGTTTTTGGAGAGCCAATGATCTACGGCCTTTTTAAATTATTCAAAGGTATTACAGTGTACTAGCTTTTGTGGTAGCTGGTTCCAGAGTCTTGGTGTTCTTACCAAGAAGAAATGAAGCCTCCTGTTTTTTTATTTGCTTTACACACCATTAGTTGTTGATTGTGAAGTCTAGGTACTATTTTTCGTTTTGTTTTAACAATGCTACATTTGTCCATCAGAGAGAGCGATTTGAGAATTTTATATAAGAAGAGAAGATCACCTCTGGAGTGCCTAAACTCCAGTGAATGTAGGCCTGTTTTTTGAAGCCTCTCTGGATATGGTAGTGATGCTAAATGGGGCACCATTTTTGTTGCCCTTCTCTGAACTCTTTCAATCACTTGAACGTCCCTGACCATGTATGAACTCCACGCTGGTGACCCATAATCTGTATATGGTCTGATGTATTCTTTAAACAATGGGGTAATGCATTCCTCTGTCTTAGATATAAACATACGGTTAATGTGCCTAAGTAGTGAATTAGCAGTTTTAGCTACATGATTACAGTGACTGGAGGAGGATAATTTGTCATCTATCAGGATGCCCAAGTCTCTTTCACATATTGAAGATGTAATGTTAATATTGTATAGTGTATAAGTTTGTTTGGGATTATTGTAACTTAAGTGGAGAACAGAACATTTATCTGTATTGAATGTCATTTTGTTTTTCTGTGCCCAATGCTCTAATACTGAGAGGTCGTTTACTAATATGTCCATATTATAGTTGGGATCCACCCTACCACCTAATTTTGTATCATCTGCAAATTTCGAAAGCATGTTCCTCGAGCTAATCTGCATGTCTGAGATGAAAATAATGAATAGCACTGGGCCCAGAACTGATCCTTGTGGCACACCACTGGTCACACCCATATTACTGGAATAGGCACCATTGATCCTAACATGCTGGGTCCTGTTGGTTAACCACAATTGATCCATTTTATTATGTTACAAGAAAAATCTAGGTCTGATAGCTTAACTAAGAGAATATTGTGAGCAACCTTATCAAATGCTTTGCTATGTTCCAGGAGGATGACATCCATGGGAATCTTATTGTCTAGTTCTTGGTTGGCAGTATTGTAAAAGGCTATTAAATTGGTAGTGCAAGAAAAGCCTTGCTTGAACCCATGTTGTGAGTGGTCGATAATACCTAGAGTTTGCATTTCTGCCTCTAATATGCCTTTAATAATTTTTTCCATTACTTTACATGGAATGGAAGTAAGGCTGATGGGGTGGTAATTACTCACTATGGAACGGTTACTCTTTTTAAGTATAGGCACAACTGTAGCAGTTATCCAATCAGATGGAACAGATCTTTCCACTAATGATTTATTAAAAATAATGAAAAGTGGTGTGGCAATATTTTCAGCTGTTTTAATCAAAAATATAGGATTAATTAAGTCTGGACCACAGCTAGTATTTGGTTTTAAATTTTTTAACAAGGAAACTACTTCAGAAATATTTATGGTGTGGTTATTTTCAGTATAACTTGATATGATAGTATTTGTATCAATTATGACTGCATGATTTGAGAATACTGATGCAAAATAGGTGTTAAATGTGTCAGCTGTCTCTTTATCAGATATAATGGTGTTTGTGCCATTGGTCAATGGCACAATTTGTCTGTTACTACCTTTTTTACTATTGAGATAAGAAAATAGGGATTTGTGATTATCTTTGGAATGGGCTATGTGGAACTCGAGGTTGCGTTTTGCCTTCTGATAGTACTTTTTAGTTCTTTAACGGCAGTTCTGTATTGTCCCAGTATGAGTTCTTTTGTGTCTGTTGTGCATTTTTTTAAATGGGTAAACAGTTTTTTCTTCTGTTTGATTTTCCTATGAATATCATTATTTAACCACAAAGGAATATTACCTTTACTGTTATATTTTATCCGGGCTGGAATATAAGCTTTTTCTAGGTCTATTATCTGTTTTTTAACAAATACCCAAGAGTCTTCCAGGGTTAAAGGTGATAAAATTGTTTCCCATGGGGTATTTTTTAGGCTGTTGTTTATTGCCTCAAAGTTGACTTTGTGGTAGTTATACACCTGAGCATTATTAACTTTTATGCTAGATTCATACTGTAGATCAAATACAATGGCATGGTGCTCACTGTCCCCTAGTGGGTCTGATATTGAAAGATTTAAGACTTTGTCCTCAATATTGGTAATCACAAGGTCTAATATATTACATCCTCTACTGGGTCCTTGAACAATTTGCTCAAGCCCTAATTCATTTATTGTTGAAATAAAAGTTTTTTGGACAGCTGTTGTGCCATTAGTAGTAAACAAATTTATGAACAGCATGTTAAAGTCTCCCAGGATCAGGATATTGCCTTTATTCATAATGTGGCTGATGTCTTGTATTAATGTGTTTGTATATTCTGAATCAGAGGATGGTGGGCGATAACATGTGCCCAAGATTAGTTGTGGGTGTCCATGAAACTGAATGGCTACCCATGTAGTTTCCATTGGTGAAGTATGTGGGTATTCATGTGAATAAATTGTGTCTTTAATAAAAGACATACACCACCTCCCTTTTTGTGAAATCTATCTTTTTGGTATAATTTAAAGCCTGGTACGTCTTTCATCCAGGTTGAATCTTGGTCCCACCATGTCTCTGTTACTGAAATGATGTCAATATCCAGCAAGGGAATTTTGGTTTCAAGCTCGGAGATTTTTAACAAGTTTAAGGACCTTGCATTAAGAGATAATATTTTGTAAACCTTAGATGTTGGAGGCTTATTTGCTAGAGTCTTGGTGTCACCCCAAACTCCCCCCTTGAAGTCAGTTTAAACAGCTGCTAATGTGTGAGAGAATTCTCCTGCCTAAGATGGAACTACCTCTCTTGCTCAAGTGGAGCCCATCCCAACAGAAGAGAGAAGGGTTCTCTACAAAATTTTCCCAGTTCAAAAGGCATTTTATTTCCTGTGACAAACACCATTTCCTCAGCCACTCATTGTAGGATTTAATTCTGTTAGTAACATATTCAGTAGCTCTTGGTACTGGCAAAACCTCCAAAAAACATATTTCACAACCCATTTTGGTCAGTATGTTGTTAAGGCAGACGGTATTTAACTTCATTTGGTTTAGGTAGCATCTATTGATATTATTTGTACCAGCGTGTATTATTACCAGGGGGTTTGCACCAGAATGTTTCAGTATGTTTAGAGCCATCAAGGTTATATTGGATATACCTGCTCCCTGAAACTGGAGCAGGTACATTTACTCTTATCTGGATTACACACCATCCTGTCAATGTGCTTAATAATGGAGTCCCCTAATACAAATACCTGCCTGGGAGAATTCACCTTACTAGTTGTTGTTGTTCCAAGGTTAGGTGTAGTCAATTCTAGGGGGACAGGGCTTTTGTTGTTGGAATTCATTTCCATCTGAGTGAGTGTAGGTACAGAGGTAGTGATATATTTTTGCTGGTGGTCATAAGAAGTAGAGGTACCTGATGAGTCTGTGTCCAGAGAATCATCGTCTGGTGTTAGGACCTCAAACATGTTATGTGTCTGCACCACTGGGGCACTACTGAACACTTAGCCACCCCTGCACTTTGTTTTACCTTTGAGGACCTGTGACCATATTTCATCCTCTGGGTTGGGTACAGGTGCTAATACTGAAGTGGCTACTGAATTTGTTGGTTCTAGTACTGTATTAGTGCCACTACAGGGATAGTAAAAAGATGCCATTTCATCAATGTATGACTCTAATGAGTGTAAGTCTTGGTCAGAGGGGCTTTTAGTGTGCAGAATGTTTAATTCATCCTGTAATAGCTTGAGCAACAGACATCTATCACAAACAAAATTCTCAGTTTGTGGCTCAATGGTGTACATTTGACAACTACCACACAGGTTTTCATGGTTCCCCATATTATGTTATGTTTGGCCACACTCTTTCACTTAATATACTCGTGGTCTACCTCAGACCCTTCCTAGCGGCTATAGTATTTGAAATTGTTGTGAAAGATATATACACAGATGTAATTTGTCTGACCTACCTCTCTGCTGACCCAGCTGACACAGCAGACATGCGCTGAGACACTCGTGTCTCTGTGCGCATCTCCGCATGTGAATACATGCGCTCGCTCCACTCACTGGAGCTGTACCTTATAAGGAGTGGGGGCAACAGGAAGTAGTTTGTCACTTCCTGCCAACCTCTCACCCCAACACAGAATGTTTTAAAGTTCAAAACAGTTTGTTTTAAATCCAACACAGTTGCCACCTCATGTGGTGGTCATAATATGCTGTTTCTGCACTTCCCCTGCAAAAAAGCCAACTAGCAATGAAGGTGCTGTAACTGAGATATGGCTAGGTCCTCCACCTTCCCACACTGCCTTTGGGCAAGCAGCTAAGCACCTTTTGAGACAAAATGTCTCACTTGTTTCCAAGGCAACCTGAGCCCAAACACAAACCTCTCTCCAAAGGTATGTACTGTTCCAATTAAAGTTTAAAATGCTGCAAAGTTAAAAGAACAAGCCAGAGTCAGACAGAATGCAGGAAATAGTGTAGACCTCTGTACACTCTGTTTATCTCCTCCTCTTCTCACTGGAGCTGTGCCTTATAAGAAGTGGGGGCAACACGAAGTAGTGTGTCACTTCCTGCTGACCTCTCACCCCAACACAGAATGTTTTAAAGTTCAAAACAGTTTGTTTTAAATCCAGCACAGTTGCCACCTCATGTGGTGGTCTTAATATGCTGTTTCTGCACCTCCCCTGCAAAAAAGCCATCTGGCAATGAAGGTGTTGTAACTGGGATGTGTCTAGGTCCTCCACCTTCTCACACTACCTTTGGGCAAGCAGCTAAGCACCTTTTGAGACAGAATGTCTCACTTGTTTCCAAGGCAACCTGAGCCCAAACACAAACCACTTTCCAGAGGCAAGTACTGTTCCAATTACAGTTTAAAATGCTGCAAAGTTAAAAGAACAAGCCAGAGTCAGACAGAATGTAGGAAATAGTGCAGACTGCTGTGCATTCTGTTTATCTCCAGAATATATAGTATACTATATTTTGTATATAGTTTGTCATTTCCACAGTTGTGTCTGACACTAATGAACTGTCCTTTTGGTAGGTTTCTGACCACATAATTAGGATGGTAGCTTCTAGTATGTAATATGCTATTTCTATCCATTGATTTCTTAAAAAGATCTGTGAGCATGCTGTCATCCACTTTTTTTTGTATAGTGACATCTAAAAAATCTGTTCTATCCAGAGACATGTTCAGTTTAAAATGAAGGTTAGGATTGGCACTCTCTAAATAAGTGAGAAAATTGGACAGTTCTTCTCTGCTCCCCTTCCAAATGAGAACTATATCATCTATAAACCTTCAATAAAAGTCTATGTTGTCTCTATAGGGGTTATTCTGATTGTCATACACATATTTATCTTCCCATTCCCCTAAATACAAATTTGTGAAGCTTGGAGCTAGGGTGGCCCCCATCGCTGTCCCCTTTACCTGCTTATAGTATCTGTTCTCAAACAGAAAAATATTGTTTTGAAGGACAATGTCTGTAAGAGCTGCCAAAAAATTATTTTTTTTCTTTTGGGAACATCAGTGTGTATACATAGAAACTGTTCCATTGCTTCAATGCCACCTTTATGTGGAATGGTTGTATATAATGAATCCACATCTAACGTGACAAAAAAACACTAATGTTCTACCTGCATATCTTTCAAAATTGAAAGTAGATGGCCTGTGTCCATAATGTGGCTTCTCAATTTTGGAACAATAGGGGAGATATAGTTGTCAACATACTGTGAGAGAGGTTCAGTGAACCAATCAATGCCAGAAATAATAGGGTGACCTGGTGGTTCAGTGAGGTTTTTGTGTATTTTTGGCAATATATATGTGGCAGGTTTGGTGTGTGTTTTTACAGGTAAAAAACATAATTCATAAGTATTTATAAGGTTGTTATGAAAAGCATCCAACACATAGTTTTCAATGTTTGTTTTTATCTTTGCGGTGTGGTCAACGGTCAAGCTCTGATAGTAATCACTATCAGCCAACTGCCTTTCTATTTCCTGAACATATTTAGATCTATCTTGCAGCACTATACTCCCACCCTTGTCTGCTGGCTTAATAACAATGTCATGGTCATTAGCAAAATTCTCCAATGCTTCCTTTTCTGCTTTTGTTAAGTTGGAGTGTGCCATGCTGGGAGGTTCCTTAAATAAATCCTCTAAATCCTTCACACAACAGTATAAAAATGTGCTAATGCTAGGATGAAGTAGGGGACAAAAAGTAGAAGGTGGCTTAAATTTCTTATTACTTCTTAGCTGGTCATCACTGCTGTCTCTACTCACATCATTTTCAATATCCCTGTGTTCAAGATCATTTTTATCTGCAAAGAACATTTTTAAATTACACTTCCTAGCTAATTTCTGCATATGCTTGGAATTCAGACTGTCTACAAGTAGGAATGAAGGAGAGGGCTTTTGACAGTACTTGATTCTCCAGTTCTGAAAGTTCTTTGGTGGAGATATTGATAACAGTTAATAACAGTTGTTTACCATTATCATTTGTCCTCTGCCTCGTTCTCCACTTCTTCCCCTTCCCCCTGCACGTCTTCCTCTTCTGTTTCCCCAGTCTCCTCATCCTTCTGCTGGAAAGTGAAATTGTGTGTATCTGTTCTTCCTCCTAAGGGCCCTCCCAGAAGGAGTGTGCACTAAAAAAGGCCCCTCTGTTTCAAGGTCCTCTGGCTCTGAAGCACTCTCAGCAGTATTATAATCAAGTCCTTCTGTTCGTCACAAAATGGATTCTGGTGTGTTCTCGGTGTTCTCTGTTTTGGCTGTTGATGTGGATGCTGTGCTGGGTGGCATGGAATCAGCTGAGGTAGACTATTTATTTTTCCAACTGAAGACCCTATTCAGGCAATAATCATTAAAGTACCTAATGAACTTCTTTTCTTGTCCTTAGATCTTCAAATCATATGCTTTAAAGTATTCTTAAATTTTTTTTCTGGTACCTTTCAGAGTCATTATGCTGAATGAAGGTAGCAACTATTCTTTTGTATTGCTCCAGTTCCTGTTTGAGTTCCTTCTGGGTCTGTAGGACCGCTTCAATAATTAGCTGAATTAGCTTCAATGATGCTTCCTGTAGTATCTCTTACCATTTCTTTATAAAAAATGACTTATTTTCACCAAATGTGGGCCATTTTAAAATTCTCAATCCCCGAGGGATCCTTTTACCAGTCAGATAAGCATACATAGTTTTTGTTTGCCAATGAATTCATCTGGCTCTGGTTGTGAGTTTCTCCAAAGTGAAAAAAGCATTTTGAATTGTATTACCTTCAGTTCCAGCTGCTTGATCATTAGTAGAGGCTACCGCCCCACTGGTGCTAGTGCCCTCAAAGCTAAGGTCCAAAACTTGGTTCTTATTCCTGCTGTCGTCAAAGATGGAGCTGTATAAACTCTCTGTTGGAACATTTTCTTGATTGCTGACTTTGTTTTAATTAATGGTTGGTACATTTGACTCACCCATTATCCTGCGCTCCACAAGATGATGGGAAAAAATCCAACTTAGCAAAGGTTTTTTTTTAGTAAATGCATGCTATGCCCAAAGAATGCAGTACAAAACATGTCAGTTGGGCAGGCACCCAGATGATGGTGCGTCACACTAAAGTTTGCGAATTCAGACCAAAATGTAGTGCTGCACTCACCTCTTGAAAAAAAGACATACTCCAAGTGATTTGCAAATTAAAATATTTATTTGACAGTCACTGCCAAGAGCAGAGCATCACTGCAGCACAGAAAGTTCTTATGTTTCACCCGGACTCAAGCGGGCTTCATCAGAATGACTCAAAAATGCAGATAGCTGATTATTTCTGTCCACGTAACAGAACCCATATATCTATCAAATTGATTGCTTAATTAGTTTCAAAAAAACATAATCAAATCACTATATACACTTCGTGAATTAACATAAAGTAAGCTAAATATTTACTCACAACCTGATCATTATTTTTATACAGTAAATTCAAAATAAATCCTACTAATATTAGTGGAATATTCACTTTTGGTTGTAAACAACTCCATGTATTAATACAGCCCACTCAGGAGGACTTACAAAAGAACCAAAGCAAGAGACATTAGTAACTGATAGAAACCAGTACTACACTTAAGCACTATACAAGGCGGGGGGGTGAAAAAAAAAATTTCCAACTCATCATACAGATTGATTGTGTAGGTTCAAAGCCCTCTAGAACTCCTGCTAGGCAAAATCATATAGTCAGTATGTACAGTTTAATTATTATGACTTCTGATATTCATTATATAGGTTTACAGGTTAACATCCCACCAGAGCCCCTTAACTAATACAGTGGGGAAGAAAAGGGACTGGAAAAACACATATACCTTTATACATTTATTTCTTCAGGAAAGGTGTAATCTCAAATTTACCATTGGGTCCTGGGGGTCTTAATGACCCAGTCTAAAAATCCATTCCTGTTCTTTTTTGTTAAGTTTGGCTTCTAGGTCGCCACCTCTCAAACTAATATTTATTTAGTTTTTGTTGACTGGGTAAGTCCACTAGACAAATTCTGCCTATTTTCAGGCATGACCTGGGGGAAGGGAATACAGATGAATTTCAACTGACCTTGAACCAGATTAAGCTGTTACCGGTAATTTTATTGAATGGGGGAAATTTGGCCAGGGCACTGGGGAAATTACCCTACTCTGCCTATAGGGGTGCAGTCACTTCCTGTGGACAGGATGGAGGGGCCCAGTTTGGAGCAGGAAAGAGGAGGTGTAGGTTGTGCTATGCCTGAGTGGCCTAGTACTTTATCTTATGGACCAGTACAAATGATTGAGATTATGGAAGCACCAGAAGAAGTGGTAATGACTGCTAATGCAACCCAGGTAACTACAGCAATTGAAAATGATGACTATTCTGTGACAACTATTTCCATAGATGTGGAGTTGCCAGAAGAAGAGGAAACAGTAGAGGCTACTGAGCTAAGAGCAAACATTAAAAAAGGACTTGGAAAGGAAAAAAAAAAGCAATTGCTGAAGATGATTACAGCAGCAGAGCAACAATACACAGAAAAAAAGAGTAAAATAGATGAGGAACAAAAGAGAAAGTGGTCAGCAGTCAGCCCCTTAAGTATGGCTGAAAAAGATTACATATATATACAGTATATATATATATATATATATATATATATATATATATATATATATATATATATATATATATATATATATATATACATATATATAATATATATATATAATATATATATATATACAGTATATATATATATATATATATATATATTAGAGGCAAAAACTCTGTTTAATGCATTAGTTAGGGTTGTTCCACAGCGACAAAAGTGAGAAATTCACTATTAGGTTGAAAACCCTAACTCCAAATCCCCCCCCCCCAGCACCACACACACACACACATGCAAGTATGGGGGAGGACCAAGTCAACACAACCAATGACAGACATCCAGCAGCAGATGACAGAAATAACAAACAATTGTCTAAATGTACTATGAGACATCCCCACTCACCTGACCAGGTACTGCATGCTCAGTGGAGATCAACAGCAAAACTGAGGCCATGTACACCAAATGTACACATCACTGATTGCAGCTGCACACAACGTACCACACTTAGTAGTTGCATGGCCTTACCTAGCGATGCCCCACACCACACCACAACTGGTACTGTGCCGTTAGTCAATATAAATGCTGAAGGTGCATGATGACAGTTGTAGAAAGGTTTTAACACTAGTGAGTACACATTAATTAAGATAAGTACATAAATTAACTACAAGACACTAGCATACTCAAGATAAAAGTAGTGTTACATTTAGTATGTGATTTACATAGTAGTACATTTACTGCAACTGTTTACTGAAGATAGAGAGGCTGATGTAAACGTATGGAAAAGCATTGCCTGTTCAACGCTGTGAAATTCGTACTGCCAGTATCAGATGCATTCTTACTGATGAAGGTGTACTGCTGATGTACATACATAGACCTTCAGTGTGTTTCAGTACTAAAGATGCAGTAAGTATTCTTTGTAAGAAACAGTGTAATTGCATGGATCAGACCAAGCAACTTCTAAATATCATAGCACTACTGAGCCAAAAATGACGTACCTGTATCGGAGATGTCTATAGGATAGATTTTCCTGTAGGCACTTACTGAGTATGTTCTACCTGAGAAAGACAATCTCATTGCATCTGTGATGACTAACTTATTCAAATAGTGATACATTTACTATTGTTGCAATGAGTGATCTATGCCACTTATGGACACAGTGTAATTTTTTTAACAGTTGTTTCATACTCAGGCTGTATGCCTAGTGTTTGGGTTTGCCACACTTCTGTCACTGATGCTATCAAAGTGATAACTATGTTAATTGTGGTACAACAGGAATCAAGTAGGTATAGTGTAGATATAAACAGAATGTCTTTTAGTATTGATATAACTCACAATGGGGTAAGTGTACTAGGACAGCAGGGTTTATTCTCTATCATTGACTCTGTCAGTTATAATCACACTAAGGTTTCAATGACTGTAATGATCAAGTTACACTGTTCATCTTCATGAGTTCATATTCACAGCCATTCTCCAGCAACTAGACAGTGTATGGTGTAACTGGGTGGGACACTGTGTTGCAAAGCTGCTGCAGTGCCTAGCAGAGGGAGAGTATCTACTCATAAAGACAATTAAGCAATAAGGCATGACCAACAGTTATGTTAAATGGTCTGTTAATCACCATGTAGGGGTTTAATGTTGAATGAGGCATAGCCGAGTGCCACATGTCGCTAGACAGTGATAAACTGCCCATTAACATAATACCTGGGAGTGGCTTATTGCTATCATAATAAAACTGTTTTTTAAACAACATTGAACCATGTTCATCATATGGTTAGGCGCTACATGTATCTTAATAAAAACTAAACATAAGGCTGTTACAATCTTTACAGTCCATTAGAAAGCTGCATTTCTCAAACCCTTGTTATAATCAGAGATATTATACCTGTAAAACTCCTTGGTTTTGTTCAAATCTATTGCTCAGGTGGCCCACCACATGTGGTGTGGTCTGGTGTGGGGCATCGGTAGGTAAGGCCATGCAACTACTAAGTGTGGTACATTGTGTGCAGCTGCAATCAGGGATGTGTACGTTTGGTGTACATGGCCTCAGTTTTGCTGTTGATCTCCACTGAGCATGCAGTACCTGGTCAGGTGGGTGGGATGTCTCGTAGTACATTTAGACAATTGTTTGTTATTTCTGTCACCTGCTGCTGGATGTCTGTCATTGGTTGTGTTGACTTGGTCCTCCCCATACTTGAATATGTGTGTGTGTGTGTGTGTGTGGTGCTGGGGGGGGTGAATTCGGAGTTAGGGTTTTCAACCCTAACAGCGAATTTCCTCACTTTTGTTGCTGTGGAACAACCCTAACTAATGCATTAAACAGAGTTTTTTGCCTCTAATTTCCCTTCTTTTTGAGAATGATAATGAGAAATAGTGAATGTCCCACCACATGATGTCTTGTGGCATAGTAACAGGAACAGCAATGCAAACAGAAGCGCTAACAGTGGCGCACATGGTAAAGCAAGTGGGAATGAGAACAGAAAGGGTAAAGCACACGGTGGCATAGATGGGAACGGTCTGCCACATGATGTGTTGTCACATAGTAACATGGTGCCTGCTAACGGAAATGTCAATGGGCATGGTGATGCAAAATGAAACAGAAAGAGAAACAGTACTGTAGACACAAATGGCAAAAAATAACAGAAATGCAAGCACAAATGAAAACACAAAGGATAACGCACATGGTGGCACAGACATCAACAGTAAGTGAAATGGGTATGGAACCTCAAGCGGGAAGGGCAACAGTAACAGTAATGTAAGCGCACAGGCTGGTTTTCCCCAAAATCTGCATAGAGAAAGACAGTGAGTACAAAGAATGTATGCATAATAATGGGTATTGGAGCAGAAAATGAGGACTTGGAATACTAAATAGGTAATATCTCAGGAACCGTATGACGTAGAAAACAAATTTAAAAGTCATGTAATTTACAACCGTCCTGGCTAATTTTGTACTTCACCCCCATCGAAAAGTCCCTATCTAGCACCATTTCTGAGATACGGGCCCTGAATGGCGCGGCGAACAACGTAATGTTATCCTATGGGGAAAAAAGAGAAGTTCAGAGCACCATAATTTTGCCTCCCTGTAATATTTGTTCACCAAACCACTGAAAGGCACATCTGTGGGCTGTTGGCTGTCTTCCCTCCAAATTTCAGGAAAAATGACCAAACCGTTATTTTGCAGCAGGGTGCCAAAGGATTCCTGTAATGCGTTGGGCGCCGTAATGATATCTTATGGGAAAAACTGTCAAATTTGGAGTGCTGTAACTTTGCCGCCATGTAATATTTTTTCACCAAGACACTGAAAGGTACATCTGTGGGACATCGGCTGCATTCCTTCCAAATTGCAGCCCAAAACTCCCAACCATTCTTTTGCAGCGCAGTGCCAAAGAATTGCTGTCACTTTCCCACAGACTAGAAAACTACTGTCACAATTTGTGAAAGCTTTCACAAAAAAGTTCGACACTTTCATGAGCATGAAAGTAATTTGTGAAAGTACTTTTTCCAGAAATTTGAAAAACATATTTCTGGGGTGTTTTACCCCAAAATAAAGACATGGCTAGCATCCTCAGGGTCCGACTAGGTGAATACAAAAATAATTAAGTTGCTAAAGGGTCCCAAATTTAAATGCCAACCATTTTTCTGATCACCAACTGAAAACAAAATAGCGGATTTGAAAGTAACAGGGCCATTTGGAAAGTAAAAATGCATTTGTGACACTGTCGAACTTTTTAACTTTTCATATTGACTTATAATGGGAAATTGTTTTTTGAATAACTTTTGAACTGTTTAATATTTTTTCACCAACTCTTCGAAAGACACATCGGGGACCCCGGCCACATGTTCCCTGAAGATTATGGGCCAGTTGCGCAAACCGTGCGACTTGTACGCGTGACCATAGAATTCCAGAAAAAGCATAAATGTGCGCGCAGATTATGCTTAATAACTCCACAGCCATGTATCTGACCACTACAAAACTTGATAGATCTGAAGGTCTATGGTTCTTGATTATGTATTCCAAATTTCAGCTAAATCTGTCAAACAGTTGTAAAGTTATTAAGGTGCAAAATGTTGGGGTTTAACATAGAAATGGCTCCTCAACCCTAACTATGGTAGCACTACCGTGCTACCATAATATATATATATATATATATATATATATATATATATATACATACATATTAAATCTATTGATTTCTTCAAGAGCTGGACAACAGGAGAATGCTGAGACAAATAGGAGCTTACCTGCACACAGTCAAGGAGACAACATCATTTTCTGTGGATCACCATCAGAGTGGACCCCAGAAGTGGCATTACAACAAGCAGGCTTGATTTTCAATGGTCACATATGGATTCTGGACCCCTGAATACCTATCCCAGGTTCACCTGAGAGAGAGAATGGCAAAGAACAGAAGAAGCAGCAACCCAGTAAAGGTGACCAAACAGAGGTTATAGCTGCAGCAGCAGTGCAGGAGAAAGGGGGGGAGTCCAGAGCCAGAATGCTACACCAGATGCTGACACAGAATCAGCACAGCCTTACCCAGAGAGCATATCAAGGAGAAATTCTACTACATCTTCAAAATCATATCACTCAGTGGGTAATGAATCTGAAAATGAGGAGGAGGAGGAGGATGAAACTGAGATGCAAACAGCAGGTACTGATTTAACTATCCCACAAATTCCTAGCCATTCTGGGGGGGGGGGATGAACAGAGGGAACAAAATAGATCAAAACAGCAAAGAATGAGCTATGCAGGACTTTTCTGAAAGCCTGCAGAAGTGGGGAAAATGCTGATTTGTGGTTAGATTAAGGTCTAAAGGTCTTTAAACTCATGCCCCAGACAGACACTTGACAGGAAGAGAATTCATTAAAGATCCTCTGGGATTCACTCCTGCTGAAATATATACTTGTATTCATGCACCGGGAAATAATAATTATGATATTAGCTTTTGCAATGCAGCATTGCTGGACAGGTTTTGGAAACTAAATTATGAAGTAAAATATGATGAACTGTGGAGTGATTTTTTTGTCAATACCAATCGCAAAACCAACAGTTTAAACAGTAACTGCACTATTCCAAAATGAATGGGTGTCAGTAAATGATGTGATGTTCTGGTTAGAAAAGTGGTGCAATGTCCAGGGTACTCCAAATCCAGTCATGGACGATAATGGTTTCTGGACAGGAGGCTGGACTTTTCGATTAACTTTGAAACACACAGACAAAGGCATACAGCATTTACCAATTTTTTTTTCTGGGTAGGGATAGCGGCATATTATTTTATCCTGACAGCCTAATAGCTGTTACAAATGTGGCTCCCCTTCCAATTTGAATACAGACTGCCAGCAAGTAACATTTTTCTAGTGTGAGGAATTGGTTCACAGAGCAAACATGTGCACAGTAACCCCCCCATATGCAATCTCTGTGGAGACAATGAGCACTCTTTTGGTTCATGCTCTTTGGCACCTCACAATTCAGAAGGATCTGCAGAGAAAGATTATTATTTACATATGGCAAAATAAGATTTTAGAGTGGCAGAAAGAGAACACTCTAGGCCTTCTACTAACACCAGAAGAAGGGGATGAGTACCAGGGAACAGACCCCCAACATGGTCTGAAGTCCTGTCCCTGAGAAACCAGCCCTTATCCCTTTCAAATCATAGGGTTTTAACTCCTATAATAAATCTTGTGGAAAATACTTGCCAAGCAGATCAGCAGCCTTTTCAGCAAGTAATAACAGAGGCTGCTCAAAAAACAACAGCTAAAGAGGGAAATTCAGTAACCCGCCCCCCCCACATCAGTAAAATAAAAAATAGTAACAGACGACTTGGAGGTGGGTGATATGCCCCCATCCCTCCTCTTCCACTGGAGATAACAACATCAATTTTGGAAGATACAAGAGGAGACTTTCAAACAGTAACCAAAGGTGCAAAGCAGTGCCAGCCACAGTCATCTGCTATAGTAGAGCAACTTTTCTTGGAGAATAAATATGATGCTCTGCAGCGTTGGGGGGAAAGCATTGAAGAAGAAGGATCAGATGTGTCCTCCCAGTCCATGACAAATGAACACTCAGATCAATCTAGTACTACAGGAAAGAAAGAGACAATACCAGGTAAAAAGAAGAGGATTACATGCTCTAGTTCTAAGAAATTGTAAAACTGAGCTCTCTACCTGAACTGAGACTGGCCAGTCTCAACACTAACAGTATCAAGCTGCCATTAAGAAAAGCAGCTACCTTTGCCATACTACAACTAATTTGTGATATAATCTTTTTATGGGATACAAGACTGCATGCACTGCTGGAAGCACAAAAAGCTGATGCAGATCGAAGAATGGGGCAAACATTTTGGTCCCCAGGAATAGAGATATGTAGTGGGATAGGGTTTTTCCTTCACAACACAGGATGTTACTGTTGAAAAAATTATTGAAGTTGAGCTAGACAGAGCATTAATACTTGACACAAGAACTAAAGGTATTGAGTGTCACCTTATAAATATATATGGTATCAAACAAAGGCACTCAGAATTTAATTATTAAGGAAACTTCAGCCCTTTCTTTATACTAGAAGATTAGTTTTCTTTGGAGTTGATTTCAATATAAATATGAGTAGAGCTACTAAGTATACACAAAGACAAAAAATATACTGCGACAAATCCTTTTTACAAAAATGACTACACCAAGCCCTGTTAAAAGACACACATGCAAAGATGTAGCAGTCTACCTTTTATAAAAGTAGACTGTCATCTAGAATGGATTTTTTATTTATTTCAGAGAATATACTTTGTTAAGTAGCAAGTACTTTGCCAGTAGAAACTTCAGACCATCTTTTAATGAACATAACTGTGTCTTCAAGTCCCCCCAGAACTGCAGGGAAGGGTTTTGGAGATTAAATACAAGCCTATTTCTTAATCCAGAAATAAGACAAGATATAAAAATGACTCTAGAAGATAGGAAATCAGTACTTTTTCTATATGATTCCCTACTTACATGGCGGGAAGACACAGCAATATGTCTTACAGGTTTTTTCATGCAGGTCTCCCAAACAAGAGCAGCCACAGAAAATCGGGAATACACATTATTAAGGGAGAAGTTAACTAGATTAATTTCAGATCAAAATACTTTCACAAGCTCTGAATCAGATGAAACTGCAGAAACAAAACAAAAAATGGTTCAGTTTTCAAAACAAAAGACAAACAACATTAGAACAAGAATGGAGGTTTGTGCCTCAAGGCACTGTAGAAAGGAACAGACAAATCCATATGAAGATTGTAATAAAATAATTCAGAAGAAGCAAATCACAAAGCTAGTTTCAGAAACAGGAGAAATTTACACAGACAATAAAAGTATCATGACATTTTTAGAAATTTGTTAAACATACTTTTGGTACCCCTACAATTGAAACAGACAGGGTGACCCAGCTCTTACAAGCAGCTGATCTGCCCAAAATGGATATAGAACAGTCAGAATGTTTGACAACACTTTTTACACTCTCTGAAATAGAAAGAATGATAAAATCATTACCCCAAAAGGGTTCCCCTGGCTCTGATGGTCTCTCAGGAGAATTATATAAACTCCCATGGGACCTAACACCAACTGAGATTGTTACAGTGTATAATTCTGTTTTACAGGAGGATAGGTTACTAGACCACATGTATGATGGCTTAATGGTTTTTTTTTTTTTTTTGCACAAGGCAGGACCAAAATCAGACATCCAAAACTGGAGACTGATAACATTATTAAATATGGATTTTAAAATTGTCTCCAAATTACTGTGTAAACATTTATCAACACTTAGAAAACATGATACACAACACACAGTTCTGTTCAGTACCAGGCAGAAAAATCTCAGATGCACTATGGTTGTTAAGAGAAATAATGCCAATGGGGAAACAAAAACTCACTCAGGGTTATATTATTAGCCTAGATCAGTCCAAGGCATTTGACAGAGTGTCACATGATTGCCTATGGCTATGCTTGGCACATTATGGAATCCCCAGAGATGTCATGCATTAGATCCAGATGTGCTATGCATTAGCCTATGTAAGACCCTATGAAAATGGTTGAATAGGAGAGAAATGTCAGATTGTAGTAGGAGTCCATCAAGGGCGTCCATTAAGCCCCTTTTATATATAATAATGCTTGGCCCGATCCTTAGATCCTTCAGTTATCAACAAATATATAGAGAATTAGTTGCAAACAACTGTCACCTGTAAAAACCATTGAATATGCTGATGACATTTGTTTACTAGTAAAAGATAGATGTTCAGGCCAAAAAGCAAGTGCACTATTATAGGTGCTGGCTGCAGTGATAGGAGCAGCTCTTTATACAAGGAAAAGCAACTGTTTCAATATTCAACAGACTGGACAAGAAGAGGCAGCTATAGCAAATATTATGGTACAAACCATGCCTTGTAAAATCCTAGGTATTTACTTTGGCCCTGTGGACATGGTTAGGTATAACTGGGAAAGAGGTCTAGAGAAAGGCAAACAAAAGTGACTAGATGGAACTCTTGGTGGATGGGGAAGCTAAAAAGAGTATTTATGATACGGTCCTTTTTGGTTGCTTTGTTTCCATACCTCAGTCATGTTTTTCCAGTTCCAAGAAAAACTAGAGACACAACTTTTAAGTTGTTTTTTTACCTGCTTCTGGGGGAGCAGACTAAACCCAATTAAAAGAAACACATTGTATAAAGAAAAAAAAAAGATGGTAGGGTAGTATTACCAAATCCAGTCATTTTTTATTTTACTATATTTTTATATGCAAATTTATTACCTCTTATAAAAGGTGAGACACAATTATGGGTAACATGGGCAGCAAGATCATTAAAAGCAACATTACAGGAATGGGCTACTGGGAATTTCCTACACAAAAATAAATGGTCCCGCAGATTACTATTATTGTGGGAAGGAGTTTTTGACAACATAAAAAATGGGCAGTAGTATATACAGTGGTTACACAATTTCCATTAAATTTATTTACAAATTTATAAATCAGCAATGGTTTATGGAAACTCCATTTGCATCCATTACTGTATCTCAACAAAATCAAATAAAATTGCTACTAATGGATCAAAGAACTCCACGAAAAATACGGGATATTATATGGTTTGGGATGCATGGGAGGATCAATACCAAAGGGAACCAGAAACACAAAGAACCTAAGGAACGATATTGTCCTCGGAAAACATGTGTCACTCAGACTTGAGACAATGAATCATCTCAATTTTCATTGCCCCTTTTTAGAAGCTTTTGGTCTGGTCTTTGTTAAAAGAGAAATGGAAAACAGGTTTATTTTTGAACCTAACTGCAGCAATTTTATACTTTGGGATATTTCCATTAGGCTGGAGAAGGTTCAATACCAGTACTTTATACATAATCATGGCAAGTTGCCTATACTGGATATGGCAAGTTAGGTGCAGATTAATCTTGCAGCAGCAGGATATTACAATATTAGAACTGTTATCAATGATTACAACACATCTGAACAACATTAAATATAAGGAATTTAATACTTTGCCAGAAACATTATGGAAAGTGTTTTGGGAAGCCATAGAATGGCTTGTATAAAGAATATAAAAGTGTTTATTTTATCATTTATTTTGTTTTAAAATTTAGATAACGAACTTATGAAATATGTGATTAACAAACGGTTTAGAAATGATAGAAATGTTATACTTATTTTTGGTTTATAAAACAGTTATAGTTATAAATGGGTGTGTCGACTGCACATTGAAACACCAATGGCAAAATAACTTACAGCAACAATCTCGACAGGTTTCAAGATTGTCGCTGTGTGGGACCAGAGGATGGAAATTTGTTCTTTTTCCATGTTTCACCCCCCTCCAAATCAACTCCAACTCAGAGCTGATAATCTTTAGTGTGGGGGGGGGGGTCACATGGGGCTCAGCCTCCAGAGTAAAACACACCAATGTTGGACAGGTGAAGTTTTGCCTGTCGACATTGGGGATGTCACTATGCCAAACCTCAACAAAAGTGATGTTGATTTGGCATAGGTAAACCATTATAAATCAGTTGCTTTTTGGTTATGCGCTGTATGTAATGAAATATTGCTAAAGATTTAATAAAAAAATACCCCTACTCTTTTCAACAAGTGCCATGGGATCTTTAACATCCACCTGAACAGGCAGACTGGACATCAGTTTAATGTCTCATCTGAAAGACTGCACCTCAGGAGTGCAGCATCCCTTTCATGCTGCACTACAGTGTCAATATTGGGATTTAACCCAAGTGCCTGGTGTGGGGCTAGAACTTACAGCCTTCTGATCTCACTCCCTCAGAGGAGAGTGTGTTACCTTCTGAGCCACTGACACTTACATCTCTGGGAAGCATACAAATGATGAAAAAACATCTCTGGGAAGCATATAAATGAAGAAAATACACTCCAAGTGAGTCCAGTGAGATACAAAAGCCATTGTGGATAGTAACATTATGATGGTCTATACTAGAGCCTAGGATCCAGTGTCAACAAACTCAGAGACAGACACCATAATTAAAGATTATACGGTGCCAGAACAAAAATCAGCTAAGTAGGCTTTGTCCAAGAGTACAAATGGTAGGTAGGTTATAGTGTGCCACAGTAAAAAATCCAAAAATACAAATAGTGGGGGAGGAGGCAAGGAGGAAACAGAACAGAGAATTGAGCTAGCAGTAAAGGGGGTAAGGAGGAATTAGAGCAGGGAATTGAGCTAGTAGCAAAGGGGGCAGTGTATCAGGTGGGCAAGTGCTGAGCAGGAATTGAGATAGTATTAAAGGGAGAAGGTTGTCAGATGGTCAAGTGCTGTGGGGTACTAGGGTTAGTCACTGCGTGGGGCATTTTTGCAGATTCACTAGTGTAAGCTATGAAGGGCAATCACAGCCACCTATAGCAATGAGGTGTTCCTGTAATTTTTGCTTGAAAGGGCCCAGTTTGGATTCAAGCATGATATTGTCTTGGAGGGAGTTGAGCCAGCTAGGGGCACGGTATGCAAAAGACCTTTGATCCTGAGAGGTGTGGCAGAAAGAGACCTTGAACATATGGTAGCTAGAGTCTCTTGAGTGATGAGGGCTGAAAGTGATGCACAATAGGTTCTGGACTCACATGGGGTAAGGCCCATTGTCACTTTCTTGGCTAGCAGGCAGGTCTGGTACTTCAGTCTACTCATTAGATGTAGCCACCCCATTTGGGCATATAGGTTACCTGTGTGTGATCCTGTGGGCTCCAGACATAATTCTACATGCTTTGTTTAAGGCAACTAAGGCCCTTTTAAGGGTACAGTCAAAGACAGCACTGTAGACAACTAGGCTGTAATCAGCTACAGAGCTGACAGAGCCATATACTGCAACCTGAAGTGCCTCTTGATCAAGCAGTGTCTGTGTCTGTGTAATAGGCCAAGTCTGGTGTTGATGGCTTTGGTGACATTGTCAATGTGGTTGGAGAAGGACAGAGTGCTATTGAGGGTAACCCCCAGGTATTTAAAGGATTGGACCTGATCTAAGGGTGTTAAGGTTGTTTGCTATAGTAAATTTGTAAGCTCTGTTCTTGTTATGAGGTTTACAAAAGTCATAGTTTTTATTTTTTGTCATTCATGAGCAGCTTATGCTGTAAGAACCAATTCTCTACACATGCAAATTGACCCAGAAGCTGCCTCTCAAGGAGTGATGGGTCCTTCTTGCTTGTAAAGATCACATCATTATCTGCATACAGGAAAATTTTCTCCAGACACTCAATAGGGAGACAGTTGAGAAATAGGCTATAAAATAGAGGGCCCAGGACTGATCCTTGGGGAACCCCAGTGTGCATTGCCTGACTTTCTGACAAGATTCCATTTATCTTTATCTGCTAACATCTGTCAGTAAGGTAGCTGTTAAACCAGCCTATGACTCTATCAGAGAGCCCAGTGCAGGAAACCTGTTTTAATAGTAGCTAATGATTAACCATGTTGAAGGCCTTGGTGAGGTCTATGAAGATCGCCTCCAACATGATGCCATGGTCTAGGGTATTGTGTATATATCTGGTAAATTCAATTAGTGCAGTGGTAATGCTGTTTGATTTCCTGAAGCCGTGCTGTTGGGCGCACTGAATTTGATATTTTTCAAGGTAGTCAACTAGCTGGTCTGGCACTATAAATTCCAATGTTTTTGAGAGGGAGGGGATGATGGAAATGGGATGATAATTAGAGTGCAAAGTTCTGTCTCCACTTCTGTGTACCAGTGTTACAGAGGCAGATTTCCATCTCTGAGGGAATTTGTCAAAGTGTAAAGATAAGTTCAGGATGTATGTTAATGGGGAGAGGATTTCATCGAGAGTGAGGGCAATAAGTCTGAGGTCTAGTTTGTCACCAGTAGACCTAGATTTCCCAAGGACACATTGTAAGTATTTTTTTTCCACCTTTCTGGTTATTGCTTTAAAGTAGGGGGGGCGAACTGTGCTTAGTTTTGGCAAATTATGTCTTTTTTTGTGTTCAGCCAGCTTGAAACAGTCAAGGGGAGGACACTACTGAGGTCAGTGAAAACAGTATTGAAAGCATCGGCAATGGCTTTCAGGTCTAGGGAAAAAACTCTGTATATGTCCAGCATAGTTGGAGCTGCTTTGCTGGCTTTCCCCATCAGTTCCTTAATGTTTCCCCAGTGTTTTCTACTATCCCCCAAGGAGTTAGCAAACTCATCTTTAAAGTGACGGCTTTTGGAAGCATGTACAGTATCGCATGTGTGCAGGCATTCCTGGTCTTCCTATAAACTTGTATATCGGCCTGATTGCCCGTGACAATAGCCCGGTTCCACAAGTTGTCTCTGTTTACTATGTGCTCAAGTAGTGTTGGTGTAATTCATGGATTATTGGCACCCTTGATCTTGCGTTTGCACAGAGGGCCAAAGATGTCACAGGCTGCGATGAAAAGAAGAATGAAATATTCAAGGGCGTGGTTTACATCCTCTGAGGTGCTGATAGTGGACCAGTCTTGATGCCTTAAGTGAGACCTTAATGAGTCAAGATGCACTTTTTTCAATACTCAGCTAGTTATAGTTTTAGCAGGTGGCTTGACAGATTTTTTTGACCAGTGACATAACATAAGGAAATGGTCAATGATCAAATTGGGGAGAACAGGGGTATTGTTGACCTTCTCTAGCCAGTTTGTAAGCAGCCAGTCTAGGAGTGAGTTATATCCTGTCCGATAATTTATTCTAGTAGGGAAGTCTACTAACTGGACAACATTGATGGAGGATAATGCATCTTTGTGGGGAGCCGCATCAGGGGACTACCAGCTAATGTTGAAGTCACCCAACATAATTACCTCAGAGTTGTGGTTAAAGTTACTGTAGTAGTCTATGACCCCTCTCAGGCTGACCACCTGTACTTTTTTCCTTATGTTTACAAGTCCTTTGTTACTTATTTATTTTAGTAGTAAAAGTTCTGCTGTTGGATGGAAGTGGATGGTGACTCTACATGCTGTTCCCCCGCCTTAAAAAGTCCCCTGCTGTCATCATAGTAATCCATTTTATCCATGCTATTTTGCTAACCAGTGCATCTCATTTATGTTTCATCAAGCTGCCAGTTGCTTTAGTCTGCTTTTCTATCTTATAGTCAATGATTACTGTTAACGGTCCTTTTTGGGGGTTCTTCCTAAAGTTTCTTTAGCCAAGAGAACCTTCCAGTGACACCTCTAGGGCTGAAACCCTCTTTCAGGGTTCCTTGCCTTTGGTATCCATACATGGTGGTAATTCTGCATGGAATAAAGAGTGAGAACAGCCACAACAGAGTAGCACAGTTGCACAAGCATAACATTATAATGGTGGCTTAGGCCACTGAATTGAAATGCTATGCCTGTAGTTCAATGGATGAGCAATCAGCCACACCCTCTTCTTTATCTATATATGCAGTTCCTCCCAGCCTCCCTCTGAAGCAATTTTTCTTTGCCCCATCATCCTCCTCCTCTCCTCCTCCAGAAGTTTGCCTCACCTGGGTGGAGAGGGGAGGTCTTCCTAAGGTACCCTAAGCCAAGGGAACCTTCCCACAGCACCTCTAGGGGTGGAACCCTCTTCCAGGATTCCTTGTCTTTGGAACCTCTACAGGGTGGTAATTCCTAATGGAATAGACAGTGCAAACAGCCACAACAGCAGAATACAGTTGCACAAACATAGCACTATACTGGTTACGTAACATAGAAACATAGAATATGATGGCAGATAAGGACTGCTTGGCCCACCTAGTCTGCCCATTTTCCTACCTAATGGATAAGCTGCAGATCCTAGTTAACCAACAGCCTACTTCCTCCTACCCACCACTAGAATTGCTTTATGTCTGTCCCATGCATTCTTGAATTCCCCCACTGTTTTTGACTCTTTGACCTCCTCAGGAAGGCTGTTCCATGCATCTACAACCCTCTGTGTGAATAAATACTTCCTCACATTACCTCTGAGCTGTCCCCCCTCTATCTTCAAATTGTGTCCCCTTGTTCTCGCACATCTCTTTTTCTGAAAGATGCTACCCTCTTGGACTTTGTTGATTCCCTTGAGGCATTTGAAAGTTTCTATCATGTCCCCCCTCCTTCCTTTCTTCAAGACTATGCATCTTAAGCTCCTTTAGTCTTTCTTCATATATCTTCTGGTGCAGATTCTGCACCATTTTGGTTGCCCTCCTCTGGACAGCCTCCACCCTGTCTATGTCTTTGTGGAGATGAGGTCTCCAGAACTGTACACAGTATTCCAGATGTGATCTTACCAACTGTCTGTACAGAGAGCCAACAACTTCCTGTTTTCTATGGATGATGCCTCTCCCTATACATCCCCATATCCCCCCAGCCCTCCTCACTGCCTTCTCAAATTGCTGGCCCACCTTTTGGTCATCTGATATGACTACCCCCGGTCCCTTTCCATTTTTGTTGTTGTCAGTATCTCACCCCCCCCCACTGTGTACTCTTCCCCTGGGTTTTTGTTTTCCAGGTGCATTACTTTGCACTACCTTGCATTGAATCTACTGTAAGCTGCCATACATTTGACCATTCCTCCAACCTTACCAATTCCCTTTTCATCCTTTCCACCCCACTTTGTGTATCAACCCTGTTGCAGATCTTTGTGTCATCTGCAAAGAGACATACATTTCCTTCCAGTCCCTCTGCAATGTCACTTATAAAGACATTAAAAAGGACCTGCCCCAGTACTGAACACTGTGGTACCCCATTAGTAACCCCCCTTTCTTCACTGTGGACTCCATTTACTATTACCCTCTGTGTCTTGTTGTCCAGTCAGTGTTTTACCCAGGCTACCACCCTGGGACCCACTCCCAGGCTGGCTAATTTGTTTATTAATCTTTTGTGTGGGACTGTGTCAAATGCCTCATTAAAGTCTACGCAGGCCATGTCCACAGCCCCTCCCTGGTCTACTACTTTGGTCACCAAGTCAAAGAAATCAATTAGATTTGTTTGACATGACCTTCCTTCTGTGAATCCACGCTGCCTTGGGTCATGTGCCCCACTGGCCTCTAGGTAATAAACAATTCTTTCCTTCAGAAGTTATTCCATCATTTTCCCTACCACTGAGGTCAAACTTACAGGTCTGTAGTTTTCTGCCTCTGTTTTGCTCCCACTTCTGTGAAGGGGAATCACATCTGCCCTCCTCTAGTCCTCAGGTACCACAACATCCTCCCATGATTTACTAAAAAGGGTAGTCAGTGGTGTTACTAGTTCTTCCCTTAGTTCTTTTAGAATTCTGGAGTGAATCCAATCAGGTCCCATTGCTTTATCCACCTTCAGTTTTAAGAGTTCTTTCAGAACCCTTTCTTCTGTGAAAGGACTAATATCAACCCCCCTATCCAGAGTGCTTCTATTGACTGGATTAGGTATCTCCCACTGCTTTTTCATTGTGAATACTGAGCAGTAGTATTCATTCAGTATCCCTGCTTTTCACTGTCACTCTCTGCCCAACCACCTTCCTCTTTATTCAGCCTCAGTATCCCTGCTTTAGTCTTTCTTTGCTGCCTAATGTACCTATAAAAAGTTTTATCCCCCTTCTTAACCGATTTAGCTATCTTTTCCTTGGTCTGGCCCTTTGCTATTCTGACTGCCTTACCCGATTCCTTCTGCTTTAACTGGCACAGTTCTCTGTCCTGCTCCTTCTGTCTTTCCTTATACTTCCTGAATGCTATCTTTTTCTCCCTAACCTTCCCCGTCACTTCTTTTGAGAACCATAGTGATTTTTTTTTCTTTTATTTGATTTGTTTATTTGCTTCACACAAAGGCTTGTTGCTTCTGTGATGGCAGTTTTGATGTTTCCCCATTGTTGCTCCACCCCACCTTCTTGCCTGTTTGCTAGTGCTTTTCTGAGGCACTCTCCTATTTTGACAAAATCATCCCTCCTGAAGTCCAGTACCTTCACTTTTGTATGGCTTAACTCTACAGCTAAGTTTATCATGAACTACACTGTTTGGTGGTCGCTTGTTCCCAGATGACTTCAAGATTGGAGATCCTCTCTCCATCCCCATTTGAGAGTACCAGGTCTAATATTGCTCCCTCCTGAGTGGGTTCCAAAACTAGCTGTCTGAGACATGCCCCCGTAAGGCATCGAGAATGGCCCTGTTCTTGGATGTGGCTGCAGCAAAGGTGCTCCAGTTCACATCTGGCATATTCAGGTCCCCCATCAGCAATATCTCCTCTTTCTCTGCCATCCTAAGGATGCCTTCTATCATTTCCTTGTCCATTTCCTCCTCCTGAGATGAGGGTCTGTATACAACCCATGTACATACTGTGGTGCCATTTCCAGTCTCCAGGGTGACCCACCGTGCCTCCTCTCCTCCATGTTTACCCTTTAGCTCTATTGCTTTGATCCCTTCCCTTACATAGAGCGCTACTCCTCCTCCTCTTCTTCCCTCCCCGTCCCTCCTGTAGATTGTGTACCCTGGTATGTTGACATCTCAGTCATGGTTCTCTGCGTACCATGTTTCTGTGACTGCCACGATATCCAAGCATCCCTCTTTCATGAAAGCCACCATTTTGAGGAGCTTTTTACCTAGACTACAGGCATTGGTACTCATTACCCACCATTTTTTAATGGTTTTATTTCTTTTTGTCCCATTCCTGTACTTACTGCCTTTGTATTTTTCACCATTTACCCCACCCTTCTCCCTACTGACACCTCTATCTTGGGGTTTACCTCATTAACTACCCTGATTTGTTTTGGTGGGGGTTAGGATTTCCCTTCTCCTTTTAAGTGTCTCCCCCCTTGGCTAGTTTAAATGCTTTCCAATGAAGCATTTAAACCTATCACCTAGGATCCATTGAACTGTATGTGAAGGGACCAGTTTGCCATTGTAGTAATGCAGATGAGACAGCTGTATGTGTAGGGAAGAGTTAGACATTGGTAATTCAGAGTTGACAGCTCTATGTGTCAGGAACAGTCATTGATGGTAATTCAGAGGTAACAATTATATGCGTCAGGAACAGTTAGTTATTTTGGCAATGCAGAGGTGACAACATATATGTATAAGGAACATTTAGTCATTGCTGGTAATGCAGAGCTGACAGTGGTATGTGTAGGGAACAGTTGTCATTGTTGCTAATGCAGTGGTGACAACATTTATATATAGGGAACAGTCATTGTCTGTAATACAGACCTTACAAATGTATGTGTATTGAACACTTAGTCATAGTTGGTAATGTTACCATGACAGCTATATGTATTGGAAACAGTCATTTTTGATCATTCTGATGTGACAGATGTATGCGTTGGGAACAGTTATTCACTGCTGGTAATGCAGTGAAGACAGCTGAATGTGTAAGAAACCATTAGTTATTGTTGGTAATTTGGAGTTGACAACTGTATGTGTTGGGAACAGTCATTGTTATTAATTCTTTGGTGACAGCTGTACATGTCAAGAACAGTTGGTCATTGCTGCTAAAGTGAAGGTGACTTCATGTATGTATAGGGAGCATTTCAACTCTGTTGGAAATGCAGAGATGACATCTGTATGTGAAGGAAAACTTAGTCACTGTTGGTAATGCAGAACTCTATGTGTAAAGAACAGTAGTCATTGTTGGTAATGTGGAGGTGACATCCATATGTGTAGGAAACATTTATTCATTTTCATGGCTGAAAGGTGATGTCACCATGCTGACATATTGGTATGAGTAGGAGAGATATAATGGACTGTGACAGGATAGTAAGACTGTCTTCTTCCCCTCAGCGGTTTGGCTTGACATGACACACAACTCTCCTATGGCAAGCTGTTAGGGACATAATTCAGAATCTCTGGCTGTATAGTAAAACACACACTATATGGTGAAATACATACATCATATAGTGAAATACATACATTATATAGTGAGATACATACACAATGTAGTGAACCACATACAGTATCTACTGAAATATATACATCGTATAGTGAAATACATATACTGTATACTGAAATACATATATTACATAGTGAAACACATACACTATATAGTGAAATGCTTACATTGCACAGTGAAATACATACACTATCTACTGAAATCCACATACTGAATACTGAAAATCCACATACACTATATACTGAAACAAATGTACTATGTACTGAAACATATAGACTACCTATTGAGATACATACACTACAGACTGAAACATCCACATAAACTATCTACTGAAACAAATACTCTATAGATTGTAACATATACACTATATATTGAGAAAAACTGCATACATTATATACTGAAACAAATACACTATATATTGAAATACATACACTACACACTGAAAAGCATATACACTATATACTGAAACAAATACACTATATATTGAAACATCTACACTTTATATTGAAATACATACACTATCTATTGAAGTAAATACACTATGCACTGAAAATCTGCATACACTATATATTGAAACAAATACACTGTATATTGAAATACATACACTATCTATTGAAATGCATATACTACACACTGAAAAAAAGCACATACACTATATACTGAAACAAATACACTATATATTGAAACATCTTCACTTTATATTGAAATACATACACTATCTGTTGAAATAAATACACTATGCACTGAAAAATCTGCATACACTATATACTGAAACAAATACACTACATGGTGAAACACATACACTATGTATTGAAACACATACACTGTAGAATGAAAAATTCACATACTCTATATACTGAAACAAATAAACTATATACTGAAATGGACTATGTTCTGAAACTACCCATTCCTCTGCCCCTCCCCCATGAATGTCCTAGAGTTGAACTCATTGCCTGCTGCATTCAGTTAGCTGCTAGCTTGATGAGAGGATGTCTGAAACTGCAGAGCTGAGGTAAACAAAACAGGGCTATCTCTTATTCTACTTCTTTATGGGGTTTTCTTTTGTTTTGCTTGCACACCTTTAGTCAAATATCAGACCATTGTGATGTGACAAGAAACTTTTAAAACTAATTTAAATGCTGTAGTTTATTCTTTTAAATAAGTGCTGCCTTCATTTACTGTCAGACAACACATTTGTATAGGAAGCTAATACAGGATATTCCTAACATACCTGTATACATAGGGAGCTGCATGCATTTTTCCAAGTTAAAGTGTTGATTTGTTTTATGTGTAATTAATTACTGTGTAAGTCCAGCAACTTATCTGAGTTGAATGCTTGGGAAGCACTTCAGGAGCTGTGGAAGTGTAAGCCAAAATCATTGCTAGTTTGTACTCTACGGACTATGTTTTAAGTTTTTATTTTAAAATATATATTTTTGCTGCAATCCCTCAGTATTCAATTTTAACAGGAGTTTAGCTGGCATATGCATATAATTTGCATTGTTTTACTAAATAACTTTATTGTGAATCCTCACTGGAGGCATGCACAGTCTGTTTTGGGGTTTGAGCTTCTCAAACTCTGTTTTATTTCTTTTTTTTTTCCCATAGAGATTTTTATCTCCTTAGTCACCCTGCTACCCTTTGCCCACTGACATCTCCAGCCCAATCACTTACCATCCACAGGACATATTTGCTCTGAGATCCCCAACTCACATCCCCGTGTTAGCCAGGATGGGAGGGCCATTGACAAGGAGACACATATATGAGCAGAGCCTGTTTAGCAGTGCAAAATCTGTGGCAGGTCGTTGATCATTTTGCCATTAGGGGTTTCTACCTTTGGTTTCATCCCTGGGCAGCCAAGCATGGAATGATGCAATTGCATATAAAGACGCATGCTTCCTTTGTGCCTGCCTGAGCCCTCCCCTATGTAACTCCACTGCCCTGCCAGCCCTCCTCAGCTAGGGTGGATGTTGAAGAGCGGGTGGTCAGACTTCCCTCACTGAGAGGAGAGCATTCCCTGAGGTGCTCAATCATATCCCCCCCAGCTAACCCCTGTGCAACTCAGGTCCACCCCCAAAACTGAGCCACTGGCATGGGAGGCAGTGCAATCACCAGCAAGCTGCTAGGCCAGCCCACCAGACTATGTTTTTATAAGTAAATAAAGACAGCATATAGGTAAAAGAAGAAAACAAACTGTATTTTAACTAGTCTGTTATAAACATTTTAAGTCACATCACAATGTTTTGAAATCGGATAAAGGTTTTGCAAGCAAAATACGATAAAACAATACATAAAGAGATAGATAAGATAAACCTTTTATGTTTACCTTCTGCATTTTAGGAGGCATCGGCCAGGATTTTCAGTCAATTAGGGCCCCATTTCCAGAAGGTTAGCGTGCAGAGCTAAACATTACACTGTGGGAACAGCATGGTTGGATCGGTGTCGTATTCAGCATCACTTGATGCTACCCTGATCATGTGATGTGCATATATACTATCGGCCATGTAAATGAGCAATCCTCTCCTGCATACCGAGCACGGTGCTGTATAAAAGGTTTCCTTAGTGATCATAAGTACCTCCCTCTACATTTTATACTCAGCCTCTAGGCTTCTAGTACCTAGATGCTTGATATTGCACTTTTGGCTTTGAACTCGAACTGTCATGTCCCATAGCACTCTTTAAGTTTTCTAATGTCCCCACTCATTCTCTCCATCTGCACCTATCAACGCTATTACAGATTGTGGTGTCATCTACAAAAAGGCATATCTCCCCTTCCAGTTTTTCTGTTATGCCACTTATAAAGACACTGAAGAGGATGTGTCCCATTACTGAACCTCTGGCACTCTACTGGTCACTCTCCTCACTGGAGGGAGTGCCATTACCACCACCCTGTGGCTGTGTATATCTCAGGTGCAGCACTTAGGGTGCACAACACTAATCTGAAAATGGGGCTCCACATACCACTGTAACAGGACTAGCACTGCATTGTGATAAGCATGGTTGATACTATTTTAAAAAGCATTCTTCTGTGCAGTGCTAACCTGCTAATGTGGCACAATTTTTTTTTGCACAGGATTACTAATTGCAACCACGTGCTCATACAACTGGGGGTTATTCTAAAGTATATAAGATGTACAGGTATATTAAATGCTTTCTTGAAGTGTTAACATACTGCGTGGTTAGTGCTAGTTAATGATTCTGGGAATCGTGTTTTAACTGCACACGCGGAGCCTGCCATCAACCCCCCACACAAATACACACATAGTCAGTTCTGGACACAATAAAAAAACAAGCATTTGTCAATGCTGAATGTCGATTGCGTTGGTCCGTTAAGCTCGCTCACTGGCCCTCTGTCACTCGCTTGTTCTGTTTCTCCTGGTGCTGCAGGCTGCTGTTTTGTATTGAGCTCCTTCCTGTGTTGGCACCCTTTTCTGTCCACAAAGAAATCTGCAGATGGCCTGACAGAGCTCCGCTGAGATGGGTCACTCCCCCCTCTGACTCCCTCATTCTGGTTCTCCTTGCGCTGCAGGCTGGCATTTTGTACTGGGCTCCTGTGTGCATTGCTGTCTTTTTCTACCCACAAAGAAATCTGCAGCAGTCCCAACACAGCTCCATTCAGCTTGCTCTCATTCCCCCTCTCTCACTCGCTCATTCCATTTCTGCCAGCGCTGCAGGCTGCCCTTTTGTACTGGGCTCCTGCCTGTGTTGCTGGCTTTTCATGCCCACAAAGAAATGTGCAGCAGTCATGATAGAGCTCCATTGAGCTTGCTCACTTCTCCTCTCTCACTCACTCATTCTGGTTTTCCCACCACTGCAGGCTGCCCTTTTGTACTGGGCCCCAGCGTACATTGCTGTCTTTTTCTGCCCACAAACAAATCTGCAGCAGTCCCAAAAAGCTCCATTGTGCTCACTCACTCACTCATTCTGTGTCTCCTACCGCTGCAGGCTGCTCTTTTGTACTGGGCTCCTGCCTGCATTGGCGGCTTGTTCTGGCCAGAAAGAAATCTGAAGCAGTCCCAACACAGCTCCATTGAGCTCACTCACTCCCCCTCTCTCGCTCACTCATTCCGTTTCTCCCAGTGCTGCAAGCTGGCCTTTTGTACTGGGCACCTGCCTGCATTGCCACATTTTCTGCCCACAAAGAAACCTGCAGCAGTCACAATACAGATCTGTTGAGCTCGCTCACTACCGCTCTGTCACTCACTCATTCTGTTTCTCTCGGTGCTGCAGGCTGCGCTTGTGTACAAGGCTCCTGGCTGCATTGGCACCTTTGTCTGTCCACAAAGAAATCTGCAGCTGTCCCGACAGAGCTCCGTTGAGGTCACTTAGTCTCCCTCTGTCACGCGCTTATTCTGTTTGTCCTGGCGCTGCAAGCAGCCCTTTTGTATGGTGCTCCTGCCTGCATTGGTGCCTTTTTCTGCCCACAAAGAAATCCACAGCAGTCCTGCTTGAGCTCTGTTGAGTTCACTCAGTCCCCCATCTCACTCACTCATGCTGTTTCTCCCACCGCTGCAGGCTGGCCTTTTCTACTGGGCCCCTGCCTGCTTTGACACCTTTTTCTGCCCACAAAGAAATCCGCAGCAGTCCTGACAATGTTCCGGAGAGTTCACTCACCCTCCATCATTCGCCCCTCTCATTCTGTTTCTCCCAGTGCTGCAGGCTGCCCTTTCGTACTGGGCTCTTGCGCTGGGGCCTTTTTCTGCCCACAAACAAATCCGCAACAGTCTCGACAGAGTCCTGTTTAGCTCGGTCACTCCCCTCACACTTGTTCGATCTTAATCTGTCCCAAACAGTGATTTCCCCACATGACCGCAGGTTATTCTTCAGCAGGAGTGTAAAACATATTTAGACCGATGTGAAAAATGACAGCTGTACTATTCATAAGGAGGTGTGAAAAAAGTGCAACAGTTGAAAATGTGGTGTGAAAATATTACAAATGTGCGAAGTTACAAGGCTGCGTGGAAACAGTTCATCGCACGCTTGTAACACGGTCATGGTATGGAGTTTCATCACCAAATTCTCAACATAGGGCTTTTAGGATCTCTGCTCATGAACAGTGCCACTGTCAGTTTCTTAATCTGTACTGAACACTGATTTCCCACAGCGACCGCATTATTGTGTGAGTCAACTGTGAAACCACATTTCAGTCAGGATGTGAAAAATGACAGCTGTACTGCTCATAAGGAGGTGTGAAAAAATGCCACTGTTGAACATCTGGCATGACAATATTACAAATCTGCGAAGTTACAAGGGTGTGTGGAAAGTGTGCAACGCACACTTGTAATACAGTCATTTGCTGGGCTATCATCACCAAATTTTCAACATAGGCATTTTAGGACCTCTGCTCATGAACAGTATCACTGTCATTTTCTTAATCTGTCCCGGACAGTGATTTCCCACAGCGACTGCTCTATTCTGGGCCGGAAGTGCGAAAACATTTTTCGGCCAGGATGGGAAAAATGACGGATGCACTGTTCATAAGTAGGTGTGGGAAAATGGCAATGTTGAAAATCTGGAGAAAATAATACTTATAGTTATGAGTGTGTGCAAACTGTGCAACACACACTCATAACAGTCATTTTATCGAGTATCATTAGCAGATTTTCAACACAGCCAATTCAGGACCTCTACTCATGAAAAGTGTCACTGTCATTTTCTTAATCTGTCCCAACCACTGATTTCCCACAGCAACCACTCTATTCTGCTCCAGAAGTGCGAAAACACATTTCCGCCAGGATGTGAACAATGACAGCTGTACTGTTCACAAGGAGGTGTGAAAAAATGGCAATGTTGAAAATCTGGCATGAAAATATTGCAAATTCATGAAGTTACTAGCGTGGGTAGCAATTACGCAGTGCACGCTTGTAAAACAGTCATTTTTTGCATTTTTCCACCAAATTTGCAACATAGGCTTTTTGAGACCCACCTCATGAACACTGGCACTGTCGTTTCATTAATCGGCCCCGAAAGATGATTCCGCGCAATGACCGCGAAATCTCCTTTTGGGGCCGATTAACGCAATGACAGTTCAAGAATTCATGTGGAGGGTCCCAAAAACCCTATGCTGAAATTTGGTGAAAAAAGTCCCAAAAATGCCAGAGATATGTACTAAAGTTGAAAAAACACTATTTATTACGTTATACAGCTTACCGGCATTTCCTCAGTTCACGGTCAGATTTGAAGAGTGCAGACGTGTTCCCGGTCCACTGAAGATCGTCGTGCCAAGCTCCGGAGGTGTGTATGGCATGATGGGGGTGGTGGGGAGTATGCAGTGGGTTGGTGTGGGTTGCAGGGTGGTGCCAGGGACACCACGAGAACTGTTCCTTTTTGCAGGTAAAGAAATAAAATACTTCACGGGACCATTTTCCTTACAGGGCCATGTGGCATGCTGGGATGGGCACCCAGTGTGCCACTAATGGCTTTCTTTTGGGGGCAGCAGTAGCGACAGGATTGGGCACCCGTCGGCAGGAATAAAGGGGGTGTTACAGAATGCCGACAGGAGGGCTCTTCGCTGGCACCAGTAACAATGGGGCACCGAGGCCGACGGGGTTTGGGGACCCCGTTGGCACATAAACACGGTGGGGGTTATATTGTTTGTGAACACAGAGGCAACCTGCCGCCATCTTCACAAACGATATCAGGGTTTTTACATCCCACCCTGCAATGACGGGTCACTCCCTCATTGCAGCAGATGGCTGATGCTGCAATGACGAGGCGGCCCCTGATTGCAGCGGCGAAATTGTCAGCAGTTGGTGCAAATATTCCAAACCACTGTCACCAGCAGCCTGCAATGGCATTGGGAGAAGCAGGACGAGCCTTTGCAGGCTGTGGGGACATTGGCCACAACAGTGCCATGCCTCCACAGCTTGCTACTGAGAAAGCTGCTGCAATATGTTATTTGCGCTGTGCGCGATCAACATAAAAATGGTACATCTAATCTGCCCCATTTCCCATATTAAACCTCAGAACCTACTGTTCATGCAGGGTAATAGCCTTCACTATCCACTCCCTTGTACCCCTCCCTACTACTATCAGCCTGAGTAACTATTATTACCCTTCACTTTGTCACAGCCATTCTTGAAACCATTTATAGTTTTGGTGCCTGCCATCTCAGTTGGCAAACTATTCCACATTTCCACCACCATTTCTGGAAAATAAAACTTTCCAATATCCCTTTTGAACCTCCCTCCCATCAGTCTCTACTTGTGCCCCCATAACCTTGAACTGTTACTCATGCTAAGTAGTTCTCCATTCACTTTGTTTATTCCTTACAGGAACGTGAAGGTCTCTATCATATCACTCCTTTCTTGTCTGGTCTCTAGTGAAGACATGTTTAGTGCCTTGAGCAGATCCTCATACGATCTGTTCTGTCAGCTCTGAATCATCCTGATCACCATTTGTCTTTATCTTTCCTGAGGTGAGGTCTTCAGAAGTTCAAAACTCTGAACAGTATACCCAGTGCAGCCTCACCAATGATCAATAAAGAGGCAGTAAACCTCTTTTCTTCTACTATCAGAACCCCTTCTGGCATATCCTAGTATCCTATTTGCCTTACTAGATGCCTCACTGTACTAGCTTGATTGTTTATGGGAGTCACTTATGATGAATACTAGGTCCCTTTTCTCAGCTGTAGTGCTCAGCTCTACCCCTCCTATCCAGTACTCTGTCCTGGGGTTCTTGTCCCCTAAGTGAATCACCTTGCACTTTTTTGCATTGAATTTCAACTGCCAAACCTTAGGCCACCTCCCTAATCTTTACATGTCAATCTGCAGTTTCCTACTTCCCCATCACTATCTATCCTCCCATGAGCTTGGTGTCATCTTCAAAGAGACACAGCCCCAGGTTCATTCTCAAACATTGTTAATGAGTATATTGAAGAGAACAAGAGTCAGGATGAATCCCTGTGGCATTCCACTCTTGACTTCCCTCTTTTCTGATCTGACACCATAATCACAACCCTCTGATGCCACTCATTCAAATAAAGCCCCCTCACCACCATCAAAACACTGCTTATATTTTCCTTCAAATCCTGGGACCTCACCCCCTTGCGCCATGACCTAAGTCACTCTGATTGGTACCCTGTCTCATTGGTCTGCTCCAATGATTCCATGCTAACATATTTCAAAACAAAATTGCTCTAAATATATATATATATATATATATATATATATATATATATATATATATATATATATTCTCTTAGTTGTTTAACCAGGAGTAACACACTAAGTTGAAAGTTTTTACAGGAGCAAACTGGGAGCACAGGAAGTTAATGACTTGCTCAGAGTCACACAGTATGCAAGTGGGAGCTGTTGATTCAAACCCAGGTGTCTGGTCTGCTGGATGTCACCTGATTTGCAGCTCAGAACCTAAACCACTGCACTATACTGCCTCCTTTATGGAACTGCCATGCCCCTCAGAGCAGGACACTGAGAAAGGTACACCACCTCCCAGATCATGGCTGACCTCATAGCTTACTTTGCAAGTGCATGATTTGGCCTGGTCAAAAAATAAACGTAACCCATCCCCCATGGCTTCCAGAGGTATCATCATCTCTGCAGCATCTGTACCATGGCTTGCCAAAGGTGAGAATTTTACATCTAACTTCAGTACCAACATTGGTTACCTGTCTAAATTTTGAAAGGCTGCCACAATCTCTTCTCCCCTCCCACTCCCTGCCTGTCCTCAGAGTCAGTGACACCCCTCTCTCTAACCTTTCCTTCATCACCATAGAGATGTAATTCCTTTTCATCACCTGTACCTCCTCTCTCCTCTCCTCCCTCTACCCTTCCTCACCTCCCTCTCACCCCTGCCAGCCTGCATGATTGTCATCTCCTTCATTCCCACTATTGTTTTTTTCTCCAGTAACTCCATCCTGATCCTCGACATACACTTCCCACCCTTAATCCTTCCAAGGGTAGGAGCCTAGATGGCTGGGATAGCAAGCCCTCCATCTGACTGCTTCTGCAATTTCCCCATTGGATGACCTCCCTAACCTCCTCTTTCTGTGTTCTTCCATCCTGCTGACTGGAAGACTACCCACTGTTACTCCTCCTCCTCCAAAGATGGTGACCCGTCCAGGTACGTAGACAGCACCGACTCATTTCTCTCCTCCTCCAAATTACAGGAACAAATTATCTTGTTACAGCTTTTCCTTTCTGGACTCCTCTTCCCTTTTCACCCAATACAAGTCTGACTTACGCAAAAATCACTCCACCATCTGCTCAGCCTCACCAAATCCATCCATAATGGTATGGATCACAGCCTATTCACTTCTGCTATCTTCATCAATCTAGCCAAAGCATTCAACCCTGTCTACCACCCAATTATTAGCCAAACTCCAGGCTGCAGGCCTCTCTGACTTAGCCATCATCTGTTCCACTCCTACCAGAGGGGTAGGTCCCAAGCAGTCAAAAGTGGTGACCTCCTCTCTCCTTCCTGCCTGTATCCACTTGGGTCCCACAAGGATCTGTGTTAAGCTTCCACTACTTTTCCATTTTCCTTAATGCTCCCTCCATGTGCTTGTCTGCATCCATTCACATGTACTGGATGACACGTCCTCTTCTCAGAAGGCCCTCAGGCTACAGCTGACTTTGATCAAGTTCAGCCCTGACCACCACAAATCAGCTTTTCCTCAATGTCAAGAAGGCTGTCTCCATGTCATTTGGCACCAGGCACCAGACTTCTAGGCTCCCTCCCTTCCTACTTTCCATACCCTGGATGGCTCCCTGTGGAGGATGTCACCACCTTTAGTTATCTTGGTATCTGCTAGACCAGCACTCAAACGTTTCTAGAACAAGTGGATGCTATAGTCAAAAAGCTGCACCACAATTTGGTGCACTTTACAGGAACTGTGACTGTATCCCACCTCCAGCATACCATGCTATTATCCAGAGAATGATCCTTCAAATCTCTGACTATGGTGAGTTGGTCTACAGCATAGCCCCCTTCACTACCCTTGCTAGACTGGACACACTTTCAAATATTTCTGCCATTACACTCTCGATTATCCTTCTTGGACTCACCATTGTTCTATATATAAATCTCTCTCCTTTTGTTTTCTTGTGGACAGACACCATGCCAACTGTGCCAGCTTTGTGGGCAAATCCAGTTTGTTTCCCAACCCTCCTATCTCTCCGACTGCCCCGTTATAGCCATACCATCAGAAGCTGAAATATTCAAACCCTAGCAGTTCCTTCAGTTTCCACAACCATTGGCAAAGTCACGTTCAGCCACTGCTGCCCTAAAATCTGGAACTCCCTCACCCCAGCCATTCACCAATCTCCTTCCCATGGATTCTTTCAAACCACTTCAGTGGTCTCACCTCTCCTCCTGCACTTGCTCTAGTTTTCCTCTTGCTCCTATTACTTGTTTCCAGTTTAGGTGCAGCTAAAATTTGGCACCTATGCTTCCACTCTAGGCATTATGCACAAATGTTTATAGCTAATGTTGAAGTAAAAGCCTCCAGCCCCTTATGCTTCAGTTGTGCAGATGAGCTCCCTCCCAACTGTGAACTCAATCAAATACCTTGGGTGACACTTGACCCCAGTTGGACCTAGGAGTCATATCCTAAATGTCTGTAGAACTGTGAACTGTAATTGGGTCTGCCTATAGGGCTAAAATAACCTGACACCTGCTGCTCGCCTGACACTTGCTAGAGGTGTATTACTTCTTCCTTAGCTATGGTCTCCACCAATTTGCCTGTACCTCCAAAAGCTCTTCTTTCTCAGTGGCACACAACGTACAGTAACATCTGTCACTTTGCCTGTTGCCCCAGTCTCACCCACCATTGTGAGCTTTATGATAAACTAGGTTGGCTTTTCCTGACCAATCACCTGAACTTTGGGCTGGGATGCCTCGTGGGCAAAGTGATCAGAACCGGCACCCCCCTGGGGCTGGCACAGTGTCTGTCACCTCCTGACCCCTCCTCTTACCCACTCAGGTCCCAGGGTCCTGGGATGCTAAAAATACCCCTAACCCAAACCCTTATGGGGGACAGGGACTTTGTTGCATGTGCTCCTATGCTCTGGAACTCCTTTCCTGACCATGTTCGTTCCGCCTCCTCCCATCAGTGCTTCTGGAAGTCCCTGTGGGGGCATCTTAAGCTGGCCTCAGTGTGCGGATGTCCCAAGCCTCCCTAACCTAATTGTACTTGGAGCCCAACTGTTCTGAGGACCTGCCAATGATCTTTTGGTCGTTTCTCATGATCCAATTGCTCTCATAGGCATCTGACTGCACTATGTATGCTCTAGACTATATTGTTGATTATATGTTCTTTATCAATTTCTGTCATAGCAGTTCACTCCATGCCTTACCGTTTTGTGACTCAATGCATTTTGTTACTCTATGTACTAGCTTTACTTGCTGTTATGTTCTGATGTATCTGTATTACCTGTTGTACTCTCCCGGGAAGTTCCTGAAAATAGGCATATAACTTGTCTAGTGTACCTACCAGGTTAACAAAAGCTAAATACATAAATAAATAAATAAAACTGCTCTGTATTTGATCGCCAGCATAGGTTTGTGGCTCCTGACTGTGCTGTATATACATTGTCGATTGTTTGCTTGTCACTCAAGTTCTCACATCATGCATGAATTATTCCCAATGTAATTTGTGGTAGTGTACCACTCTGCTCCATGTATGTTATGTATTTTGAACTATTGTGCTACCTAAGACCCACTTGTACAAGTTCCCCTTCCCCAGGATGCATCTAGAAATGAGCTCCCAGCTTAGTATTCCTGGGTGGGGAACACTAGACACCAAGGATCATTTTACTATAATAATTGGAGTCATTTAAACTGCGATCAGGGGTATAGAACCTTTACATGCTAAGGATCATTTTGGTATACTACTTGGGAGCATCATAATGGTGACCACAGTTAGGTCACAATATGCACCACTGTGTGCTCAAATTAATTTATTTATTGAAAGTTTCAATTGGGACTTGCACACTGAACAACAAGTTGCTCATCTCCCGGTATGACCTGGGGAGAGGGGTGGTGGACACATAGTACCAATGAGTAACAATAAAATACACAATATCAAACAAAACATAGGTTATAACTGGCACACATTAGCATGAAAAGCAAATAATTACAAGGGTAGGAAGAAAAAAACAGCTCCAGTGTGGGAGTCGTGAAACAGAGAGAGATAGCATAATGTAAAGCAAGTGTGAACTGAATGGCATGCACTATGCAGACTAAGAATAAGCACAAGGTGGCAAGTGAAGTGAGTCACAGGGCATCAAACAGGATGTAGGACAAGAAAGGGGGAGCTAGGGGGTGCGTAATTTACAGAGAGGTGTTGTAAGAGCTTGATTTAATTAGCCAGGTGAGGAAGAGGATCGGATATGTGTAGGTGGAGCATTCCACATTTTGGGGAGACTATAGGGTGGGAGGCCTGTCCACTAGGTGTGATCTCCAAGGAACAGACAGAGTTCTATGGCCATGGGCTCTAGAAGTTGAGAGGGAGTGGGTGAGGGAGGAGATTAGGGAATTTAGGTACGGAGGGAGTGTGCCAAGCCAGTACTTAGAGATGAGATTTGCACAATGATGCAGTCGCCTATTTGTTAGGGATGAGAAGGCTAAAGCTCAGTACAAGTGGCAGCGGTGGGTAAGGTGAGGTGCATCCAGAGCAAACCAACAGAATGAGTTGAAAAGAGGATCCAGGTTGGTTAAAGAGGTGGCAGGAGCAGAGCAATAAACAACATCACAATAGTCGAAAACTGGGAGGATCAGTTTTTGGATCAGTTCGCGTCTTGCCTGTGGCTGGAGGCAGGAGCGGTTTCTAAATAGGGCACCGAGTTTGGGATGAAGCTTTTTTATTATGGCATCTACATGGGCCGAGAAGGTCAGATGTGTATCCAGCCGCCCAGATACCTGAAAGACTCCTGTAGCATCACAGTTGCTCTGTCGAGGGTAGTGGTGTAGGGGTGAAGGAGCCTTGACAGAAGCTGATGTGTGCCGTGCCGCGACAGTTTTCTGGTATTTAGAAAGAGTTGGTGAGATTGAAACCAGCTCTAGGCATTGTTGAAATTACGTTGGAGCCTGGAGGCGACATCCAAGGGTGAGGGCCCAGAGGAGAATAGAACTACATCATCAGCATGTACATATTCATAGAAGATGAGGGTACAGATGGATGAAGATCATTCAGAAAGATGGAGAAGAGAATCGGGCCTAGTATGGACCCTTTGGGGACTCTCCAGACATATGGGTAGAGGAGGGAGATGTAGTTGGATATTTTACAGACTGTGTGCAGTCATATAGTATATGCTGAACCATTTAATGGCATGTTCAGACAGCCCAGCTGATGAGACGGTGGAGCAGGAGGAGTGGGAAACCGTGTCAAAAGCTTTAGAACGATCAATAAAATTGCAGTGAGTTATGTGACCGCAATCCATGCCTGTCAGGATCGTGATCAGTGATTCAGCAGCGAGGTAGTAGTAGAGTGATGTTTACGAATCCGAGATTGATATTGGGTGAATAAATTTCTGTCTGAGAGTGTTCGTGGATAGTTAGTCATGACTATATTCTTGTGTAACCCCCATAAATGGGGGTTCCTAAAAGCTTCCTGGAGCTTGTTTAAGTGCTCCATGCTTGGCTGGTGTTCGTGTTTAAGCCACAATGTTGTGGCGAGAGCGCTTTTAAAGCCTCTGTATACTGTCTCTTTAGCGGACCGCCTGTCTGCATTCATGGGCAATTGAAATGGTGGGGGCTGTGGTCCCATGCCTGAGTCCTGCCTAATAAGCGAGTAAGCGCCCATTCTGCCATCACTAGATGTGTGCAAGGGAGTTTCTGAAGGAAGTAACTATTTGCTGGGGATAGCTTAGAGTGGTAATGATAATGTAGTTGTTCTAACCTGCTTCCTTTGCAGCAAAGACTGTTTTGATTATTTCCTCCATGTTATTCCCGAACTGCTGACTTGGACCAATCAGTACCTCAGAACTCTAGTGGAGCTGTCTGACCAATAGAGGGACTGCTTGTAACTTTGGAAAAGGCATTATGGGCTATGGCACTTCTTTCGGCCCACTGAGGGCCAGAGTAATTGACTGGCAGGTGACGTCAGCCAATGGAATCGGGTAGCAACCAAACGGTAAGGAGTGCCTCCTGCTGCTAGGGGCAGATTCGCTGTGGCGGTGAAGGAGAAGGGAGCTCTGAGCTTCTGGCCATTTTGAGTGTTCACGCGGGAAGTGCGTGAAAGGCCTGATTCGGCCGTTTTTGCCTTGTCAAGTGCTTCGATTAAACTGCATGCGGTTGGAGGAGGTTGTGTAGGGACACAGCTACCTACCAGGCTTTACCCAAGGGACTGGAGAATCTGCTGAATCGTGCTTGGTCCATTAGGATGGTTGGGTGGCTGCTGCTGCCTGAAGTGGTTGTGAGTTCATTTGGGTCCTGAAAACCACTGCCTGGTATGCGGTGCCCCTCTGTGTTTTGCCATATAAATGTGTGAGGAGACTGGTGGCTCCATGGTTCAGCCCTGCCAGTGGTGAAGGAATTTTGTTGAGTCATGAGTATTGGATCAGGGTAGCTCCTGTTAAGCTTACAAGCAGTGGCCAAGACCCTTTCATTATACTGTTGCCGCATTAACTGAGCCTTCTGCTCATTTCTGATCTGCTCGGTACAGTAAATGTTCATTTGTGTCAGGGCCTCAACCAGCTGCCACGAGGGACTAGCCATTGGGCTTGGCTATCCAGGGACAGTAACTATTAGGTTTAGGTCGTGCACAGAGCCCTAGGTAGATAAGTATAGTGATAAACCAATCACCTTGATTTCCCCTAGCCTTGTTATTCCTCACTTAAATAAATCAGATTGTTTGTTTTGCAACTACATCCTGGCTGGATTGTGTTTGCTGAAGATATACTGTACAGTGGTAACGTAATGGTACCACTTGCTCGGGGTCCCCGGGTGAGCTATGAGATCTGAGCCGCTGGGGGGTAAGTGCCAGGAAAAGTATTGTCGTTACTCTCAGAGCCACTAGGGCCAAAAGGGGTGGGGTTGCAGTAACCTAGAAGTTGCTTGACTGAGTCAATCTTGACCGTCTTGCCTCGACACTCTGGGTGGAGGCACCAAATCCCCGTGGATGGGCCTCACCTGTCACAGGCGAAGGGCAGGCAGGGTAGTACAAGGGAAGTACCCCCTGGGGTTACACTCAGTTTGGCTAACGCCAGAGGAGAGAGATATAGGGCGAAGTCTCCTATAGGGAGGAGGAGTCGCCACTTGTGGAGAGGAGGACAATAGCATGCGCTTCCACTCATGGGGAATTTCAGCCAAGTGAAACGAGAGTGATTGAAAAGAGCAGTGAGTGGGGAGCAATGGTAGAGGCAGACAAGTTTAGTAACTTTGGGTCCAGTCCATCAGGGAGCTACCTTTGCTCGGGTTTAGGGGCTTCCATAGTTGCCAGCATGTCAGTTCTCAGAATTTTTGAGAAGGAAAAGCTATGAGGTGGGGCTGGAGGACTCTAATGGGTGCAGAGAATAACTGGTTAATAGTTGGGAGGAGCCTAGCAGAGTAGAAGCACATGAGGTAAAGTGCGAGTTGGCTTAGCAGCAATGCTAGGTGGTCGTAATGACAGTATTGTTTATTTGGAGGAGGGGAGGAAGGGGGAGCCTGTGAAAGTGAGTGGATTACTTTCCAGAATTTGGATGGGTTATTTTTATTAGTTAGAAGTAGAGCTGAAGTAATCAGCCTTGGCCAAATGAGTGGCTTTTGTGCATTTGTTTCTTCTTTTCCATTAAAATTTTATTAATAGTTTTTACACAGAGAATATATCCGAAACATAAACCTGCAAATATTAATAAACATATACACAAGAACAGATTATGGAACATCCTCTGCCCCCACCCTAACCCCACCCCCACTGACCCTCATAATTTGAGGTCCTGCCAAACACTAAACCGTGAATAACTCAATTTACAATTTGTAACAGGTATAAGGCCAGATTTTATTAACCAGACATTATTTTAAGAATGGCAATCATTCACTAGTTCTGAGATTGGCTAGTTTTCTAATCATTCTGAGTAGCTGACCAGAGTCCTCCAGTGTCTGAGAACAACCCTTGAGGATGCCAAATTATGGAGTATGAAACTCCTTATTTTAAATGGAATAGAAGCTACATCTCTCATGACATATCTCCGAGTGAACACCAATCCAACAACGGCCTATTCTATTTTAATGCTAGACCAAAGCGGGCCATTTTCTGACAACCCAAAAATATGCAATAAATCTCCACTCCCTGCTGACACCTTGGCTGTATCAGTGGTGTTTATCTCAACCCAGCCAGCTTGAGGGGTAATAGATATTGTGGAGTATCTGAACTGGATTAGTCTCAGACGATCCTGAGAAAGCACGGCGACAATGCCACAACGCTGTCTAGTCCAGTTCTACTAGGAAAGACAGAGGCCCAATAAGATGATGTGGCTAAATTCTGGGAGTAGGCCCAGTTACAATAGCATCGTACAACTTTTGAACAGCATGAGGTAAACTCGCCATGGGCCTTAATTTCTGAAAATTTATTCGGGCTCGTATTAACAAATTACCCAGCTTACTAATTAATAGGTGATGGAGCTGATAGACCTGGAAAATCACGAACTGGCAGCTTGAACTTACTCAAAATCTCTGAGTAGATACTGTTTCTCCTGTCATTACCTTTATATGGCACTCCTCCTGGTAACCTGTTAGCCCTCATAGTCACCTCAATATGAAACCGCTGGATTGCCTCTTTATAGGTTGGATCCTCGACATGAGAGTATTTCAGAAGCCACAGAGCTTTTAATGGGCCTCACAGAAAGTCCACTGGGGAATTTCTGGAGATTTTGTAGAGATTAGAGTTGTTAGCCAACAAGGCTTCAGGAATAAGAGGACCTGCTCCTCGCTAATTAGGCTAATTCAATCTGTAACCATAAAGGGAAATACGAGGTCTCACACTTGACCCATTTCAGCTTGTTAGTCTGGCCTGCCCAATAATAGAGTCCAGGGGTGTAGCCTGAGCCCCCCCAATAATTTAGAGCAGCAATTTTGATAAGTCATTTGCCTCTGTATCCCCATACAAAGTTGGCACAGTCCATGAATCTTCCTAAACCACGTAGTATAGGAATATTCAAAACACTAAGAGGATAAAACAGCCGGAAACATTCATTTTAACCAAATTTACCCTTCCCCAGCGAGATTGGAGTTTTGCCTATCTTTTGAAATCTAAGTAATTTATAACTAAGGTATCCAGATTATAATGTCTTACTGCCTCATGTCTCTAGATATGAGAGACCCAGATACTTGATGGCATCCGATTCCACATCAGGCCCAACTCCGTAATCTTGCTTGAAAATCCTCCTATTAAGAGGGTAGACCAGTGTTTTGCCCAAATTAGCTTATAATTGGCCAAAGAGCTGTACCTAATCGTATTTAATAGGGTAGGATCGAGTTACTGATGGAGATATATAATTAGAGATCGTCTGCATAGGTTGTTACCTTGATAATACTATCCTGATTGATACCTTTTATCCTGATTATGTAATATTTTTACTAGGGGTTCAAAATAAATTAAAGAAAAGGGGGAACGGCACTTGACGAGTGCTAACGATAAATTCAAGGTGTCCGACGTCACCCCATTGCAGGAGATCCTAGCAGGGATTAAGATAGGATCCAATCCATTGCAAGAATAGCTCAGGGAAACCAAACTCTATGTTGTTACTGGTACCACCAATGACCCCTATCGAACACCTTTCCGCCTAACGAGACCAGAGCTATTGAACACCGCTCCGCAGACACGGAGAAGACGTCGCCTACAGTTCTCAAATGATCACTTGTAGACCTTCCTGCATAAAACCAACCTGCCTTGATCCAATCAATCAGGCAAGACCTTGCTTAAACGATCGGCCAGACCTTCTGCCAGTATTTAATAATATCAAAATGGCAGAGAGATGGACCCACCAGTAAGCTGCTCAGGAGGTTTAATATCAGGTTTTGGAATTAAAACAATAAGTGCCTCTGATAGCGATTGGTCCACAGCCTGACCCTAAGAATATACTGAAACAAGGACACCAGGAGGCGCTAACTGTTTAGAAAACTTATAAAATTAGGAGAAACCATCCGGTCCTGGCGTTTGTCCGAGGAGCCCTATAATAACCTTCTCAACTTCATCCTGAGAAATTTGCAAGCATCGCTGTTGTTGTTGACAGGAGGGAAGATTTAGCTCCGAGAGGACAGTATCCTCAACTGAGGGAGGCTTAGTCATTGACTATACAGATTCAAATAACACCTAAACTCCTCCGCAACTTCCTTCAGGGAAGTCATTATCCTACCATCCTTTTCGGACTGACTGAATTATATCAGAGGCCTCAAGTTGCTTGACTACTGCCAGCAACTTGCCCGCTTTTCTCCCTGGTCCACATAACTATTTAGTTTTAATTAAGGCCAGTTAGCTTGTTCTAGTAAAGTGGATTCTTCAATCTACTTATCCTGCTTATCTTTCCGAGGAATCAGAGAGATTGATCCTTGAGTCTTATTTGAGCCAGTAACCCAACATAAGGCTCTTTTCTCTTCCTTTAACTGACTGCCTTATCAAACTCTTATAATGCTTTAAACGTTTCCAACCAGTCCGACGGCATCTTCTCTCATTATGTTATAAACTCATCTATTTGAGAGGAGATATATGACTACATTTTGATTCCTCAGAATTTGATTATTTAACTCCATCGTTATTATGCTTGTAGGGCATCAAAGTCTCGACACTACTACTGCATGGTCAGAGGGAGGCCCTGATTGTATGTCCGAACCCAGTACCCCGGGCGAGATTGGCGAGAGAGCATAATGTAATCGATACATGAGAAAAGCTGTGCCATGAGCGGAAGATAAGGAAAGTATACTCGATCTCCAGGGTGGAGAACCCTTCCACCCATCCGACAGACCAAATTGATCTGTCTAGTCCCTCACTGCTCTTTTGAGCCGGTGAAAGACCAAACCAGTAGACTTGACTTATCCAGCAAGGGGTCCATACAAATTAAAACTCTCTAATATTAGGATTGGCAAGGTGCTGAACCCACTAGCTGCACAAAAATCTGGGTCTCGAATTGGGACCGAGATTGACCTAATTAAATCAAAGTCTGTAACTTCCCAAAACCAAAATGTATCTACCTACTTTGTCTTGTGTTATTTGAAGGAGTGAAGGGGACAGTCTGTGAACTAAGACCATGACCCTCTGTTTGTGAGCTCCTTGTGAAGTAAAACTTCTAACCTGAAGTGCCTTATATTGTTCTCCGCTTTAGCAATGTGTCTTTGCAAAGACACGTCTGCCTTAAAGCCTATGTTTTAAAATTTTGTACTGTTTGGACTTCTGCCTCTTAATATTCCAACTTGAAATTTAACACTCTATAAGCTGCTATTGATCCAAGTGAGAAACAGGAATGCAAATGTCTTTCTCCAGTTACCTTACCCATTACCCAGAGCCTTGTGTTACCATCCCCTGCACCCTCCAAACCCCCAAACCAAAAACTAAACCCCACATACTCACAAAGACACTCTAATGAACTCCATCATCGTGGGTCCATATGACAGTCGCCTGCCACCTCATCCCCGGCTACTACCTCCAATTTCCTTTAGCTCAACCATACCAGGGACCACCCTCCAATATGGAACCCAATAAAAATAGCCTGAACCTCACAAAGATATACCGGCAGTAGCTTGACCTAACTTCCACACTGAAAGACCATCCCATTCCAGAGAATTTTCCTGAAACTACTATTCCAGTGTGGCATAAGACTCGTTATAAGTTCGCCCGCAGAAACGGCATGATGTGCTGCCTCATGGGCCAGCCTCCTTCACCAGGGCATATTATTTATACGAGCGGGGGGAGAAAAAGGGGAACTGAGTTTATCAGCCCTAGGTGCCAGTCTCATCAAATATTTAACCTGATACTCCTCCAAAAGAAAAATAAAAACACATGATGAGGAGACCCATTATCATTCCTGTCTCAACATGTCTGTTCGTCATGAGGGTCTCCAAAGCCACTTAACTTCTATACTTTCAATGGAGTTGCACCGCTATTCAACATCTAAAATAAGACGTTCTTTCTTCTGGTCATTCAGACCCTGGCATGCCTTTTTAAATATCTAACCGGGTTGCAGCAGAATAAGACTAACAACTGCCATTCTTTCAGAGTTCTTTGAATGAGGCTTCCCAGCCCTAGGAGGCAAATAAAAGGCATTAATCAAATCATAGTTCACGCCAGCACTCCCCCATGACACCCAGTTGAACTGATCCCCTGGGGGGATCTAGAAGCACTCATTTTGGCTTGAACAAGTTAGGCAGGACCCTCTGTAGCACCCAAGGCTGAATCTACATCCTAATGCCTTCCAGATGTCGCCCAGACTGCAATTTCGCTGGGTACGTCATCTTGACCCCGCCGCACTAGTTTGGAGACTACGGGTGAAGGTGGTCCTTGTCGCAGACGGACAGTGGCAGATCTTGTGTCATCTGAGATCGCCACCCCACTGCAGACTTGATCCCTGACTTTTGCAGAAACAACTGTTGCCCTGAAAGTTCAGGAACTTCATTAGAAAATACAGGGGTACCTGGGGGATAGGTCGAACAACTGTGCTCTCCTACTATAACATGGCCCAAAAGGAGAAGGACCGACAATCTTCGGCTAAATTGAAACTTAATAGACTCCCTCCTCTCTCTCTGGTAGACCTATAGGACAACATTGTTAAGTCAGCTTCCCTCCAAGTCCTCGGCTTCATATCCAATTTAGCTACCGCTGCTTAACTCAAAGTAGCGCTCTCCAACTCTCCGCCCTGTTCTCGGCGAAATATCTGGTTTCGTCATTCTTTGACAGATCATTCAGGTGCGATGTTCTTAATTTCTGAGGCCATATCTCCGTCCGCCTAAAAGGACGGAACCTTCCAGAAAGCGCTGGCCAGCATTAGCCGCTCTTCCTCTCTCCGCTACCAGAGCTGCAGGACTGGAGGGCTGGCGTAGGCAAGGCCCGCACTTTGTGGCCTTCTCCGGGTGGCGGGTGGCGACGTTTAGGAAAAGCTTCGCATCTCCTCCATTGAAGAAACCATCAGACGTCCACAACCTTAACGGTTCGTATGTGCAATTTGTGTTGAGCAGTATATGCTATTAGGCAGGTGTTGAGCCTGCAGAGTGTCAGCTGCGAAAAACATCACGGACTTCAGCATTTGTTTCTGAGGACCTGTAGGCCTCATAGTCTTAAGGAGCTGTGTTTATGGAGCTTCCAGGTTGCACACGCTCTTAGATGTTAAATGAGTTCTGGGAGATCCAGGGAGGTGGTTTCATGACATACCCGCGAGTGGTTCATGTTGATTCAGACTTCAAGGAATTGTTCTTGGAGTAGCAGTGGCGAAAGTGTTTGCCCCTTCTGATTTTCATTATGTATATTTGTTACACTGATGTTTTCAGGTCTTTAGAAAGTGCATGCTCGATAAAGGAACCTGAGTGAACAAATAACACTTTTTTTTTTTTTTAATTTCACTTATTAATGAAAAAGTTAACCAACACCAACTGGCACTGTGTGAAAAGTAATTGCCTCTTACACTTAATAACTGGTTATGCTACATTTAGCTGCAATGACTGCAACCAAACCTCCTATAATTAATATCAGTCTTTCACATCGTAGGAGGAATTTAACCCACCTCCTCTCAGAACTGCTTTAATTCAGCAATATTTGTGGTTTTGAGCATGAACTGCCTGTTTTAGGTCCACAGTATCTCTATTGTTAAGTCTGACTTTGACTAGGCACTCCAAACCTTTAATTTTACTTTTAGCCATTTGATGTGGACTTGCTTTTGTGTTTGGATCATTGTCTGCATGACCTAACTACGCTCAGCTTCAGTTGATGGAAGGATGACTAGATATCTCCTTAAGAATTTTCTGCAGAGCATCATTGTCTTTACTTGGCAAGTCATCCAGTCCTTAGGCAACAGTTACTTTTACACCATCACACTACCACCATGTTTGACTGTTGGATGGTGTTCTATTGTGGAATGCTGTGTTTGCTTTTATGCGAGACATTCTAATCCACGTCCAAAGTTCCACTTTGACTCATTCACCATAGAACATTTTCCAAAAGGTTGTGGATCATCCAGGTGCTTCTTGGTAGTTAGAGGCGGTGTTTATGTCTTTTTGGTAGCAGTGGTTTCCCTGCTACCTCACATGTGCCCATTTTTGCCAGTCTCTTTGATTGTGGAGTCATGACATTGACCTTAGGTGCGAGGCAAGAGAAGCCTGCAGTTCTGGATGTTGTTTTAGGATCCTGAGACTCTTGATGATTTTACGCGCCTTGAGTACTTTTGCATGCCCACCCTGGGAAGATACTATTGTTCCGTGTGTTCTCCATTTGAGATTATGGCTCTCACTGTGTTCGATGGAGTCCCAGAGCCTCAGAAATAGCTTTGTAATTCTTTCAGACTGATAGAGGGCAACACATTTTTTTCTGATCTTTCAGGAACTCTTTGATCGTGGTATAATTTTTTGTTGAATCTTGTGCTGGTATATGACCTGATGGTGGGGTCAAATAAGTGAGGTTTATGTTGAGAGGGCTGGCTGTAATCAAGCTTGGCTGTGTTCAATCAGCTGACTTAATTATCCTTTAATTGTTGATTTAACTAGGGGGCAGTTCTTTTCAAGAATACTGGTTGGGTTATAATCCTTTTTTCATAAACAAATGAAATGGTAAAGTATTTGTCACCAGTTCCCTTTATCTATTATATTTTGTCTAAAGACCTGAAAACATCCAGTGTGACAAATATGCACAATAGAAAATCAGAAGGGGGCAAATACTTTTCACCACTGTGAAGTTGTGGACATCTAGGGTTACTAGCAACAAATATAGTTCCATTAGTGTTAGTAAATCATGAAGAAGTGTCAATGTTCAGATTGTATGATCGTTTGTGAGAGTTTTATAGTGACTTGACTTGTGAATTTTGCACCAGGAAAGTCATGCAATGGTCACTGAAGGCATCTGCAGAGTACTGAATTAATGACCCTGTGGGTGGGGTTGTAAGGTCCAGTCGATGAGGGAATGTTTCTGTCTGTGATTTAGCCTAGTCAGATCTTGGAAGTTCAGTAGTTAACACATGTATAGCATTTAGCACTTTGCTGGTATGGTAGTCCGATTATGTTGAACCTCCATAATATATAATTTGCCAGCAGAAGTGTGGCTAACTAAGGTGGTTATGAGTCAGTAGCAATATTGGGTTGGAGCGAGACAGCACAGACACCTGCTAACAAAGATAGGTTTGAGAAGGGATGAGATTTGCAACAGCAGAGCCTTGTGCTTTTTGGTAGAGCATTAGAAAAGACAGAAGTGAATGGATGGAAGAGACATAGATGGTTATCCTACCTCCTCCCCAAGTCGTTTCTGTCTTCATTATTGTAGCTGAGAAGAGATGAGTTGCTGATTTCTTTTATTTAGCCAGGATTCAGAAATTATTATTATGTCAGGTTGAGCATGGCCCGTGTTGTAGCAAGTCCACTTTTTGTGAGGGACTGTGTGTTGATATGTAGTTTTTAAGGTCATTGAAGAGCTGAGACGTGGCTCAGTGTTGCAGCAGAGGAGGTCTGCTGGCCAGGTTGGGGTTTATGTCATCAGCTGATAAGAGAGAGGTAATACATAATGCAGCTTGGCGCCTTGAACCAGGAGTGGTTGGCAGCATGGGGAGCTAGGATTAGGTATTAGGCAGGGTGACTAGAGCTACAGCTATAAGAGTAATGTACATGCAGCTGGATGAGAGAGGGAAGGAGTGGTGAGTGAAACCAGGATATGGTAATGGGAGAGGGGAGCACTGATTGTAGATAGGGGGAGGGATATCATCCACCTCAGAAGAGGTGATGTGGGATTAGGAGGGGGTAAATAAGTGCTGTGAAGTGTAGGGTGTTATCTTGGTTAAACTGGGGAGTATTGGTCAATGAGGAAGAGGCTGAGTCAGAAGGTGCTGTACTGGCTCAGTAGGTCGCTGACAGTGGGGTTCTGGGAGAGCCAATGAGAGCAGGGATAGGAGAAGGTGAGCATATATGTATTAAAGGATGCCTGGGGGTGGGACAAGAAAATCACAGAAGAATATGAGAAGAATCAACCTCAAATGCAAAGGCGCACAATCGGTGACGCACTGCTATCAATCAGATGCCTGCTGTAGCAAAAGGAGCTGCAGCCAATCGTAGTAATTGCGTGATTGAAGCAACGTGAATACTGGGAGTTGATCCGGGGCAAGTTCCAGGAGGGCGGGGAGCTGTAGGTCCCATCAGCAGTGGTGGCCAAGGAGGCACTGCCTTCGATTTGAATTGCCACCGCCTCGGCAGATCTGTTGGGGAATTGACCTGGGTGAGTTCTGAGGCAGCAGGATGTAGTCCCCAGCAGTGGCGTCCATGAGGCATTGCCTTTCAGATTTAAATCACCACTGGGGCGCCAGCAGATCGGGAGTTGATCCGGGGTAGTTCCAGGAGGGCTGTGAGCTGTAGGGTCTGCCGGCAGCGGTGCTGGGGATGCACCGGTTTTTTTGATTTGAACCACTCAGGTGCTTGCAGATCTGGGAGTTGATCCGGGCAAGTTCCAGGAGGGCAGCAGGAGCTGTGGGTCCTGTCAGCAGCGGCAGCTGTGAGGAGTGCTGCCTTTTCGATTTGAAGGCCGCTAGTACATGGCAGATCAAATGAGGGCAGGATTTTAAGCAGCAAACAGTATTGCACTTTAGTTGTTGAGCACTTTCAAAACCTTTATATACACTGCTCGTATGCAGGAGGGAATTTCATTTGTAAGGTTTTGTAGTAATATGTACATGCACATGATCAGATTAGTATTGGCTGCAAATATGATACCTGTTAACTATGCTTTCCACATGGCACAGTGATGTTTAGCACCCGCGCTAACCTCTGAAAACGGGCCCTAATTGACTAAAACCTGCTTATGTTCTTAAGATGCAGTAAACAAAATGGACTATCTTATTCTACTTGGTATTATTTTATGTTATTTTCTTTTTATCAGAGTGCTGTTTTTATTTATTATAAAATACAGTCTGGTTTTGGTTTAGTTTAGTTGGTGGTAATGACTGCCTCCCATGCCATTGGCCCAGTTTCGTGAGGCCCTGTTAAATAGGATTACAGGAGAGATGACTGAGTATCTGGGACAGTCAGTAGGTTGGGTGATTATTTTGCTATTGGAGGTTTTCTACCTGACTTATCCTGAGCTGTCAAGCATGCACGATGCCAATACAATTAAAGGCAAGTAGTGCTTAGGCTGCCTGAGCCCTGCCAGCATTCCTCACCTAGGTGGTGCTGTTAATGGGGTGGTTAGACCCTCCTGAGTGGAGAGCAGTCCTGAAGATGCTGGTCATCTCCTGTAAGCTAACACTTGTTTGACCTTGGCCCCCCGAATCGTCCACTGGCATGAGGCAGTATAGAACCACTAGTTTCAACTAACTATTAAACCAGACTGTATTTTATAAGTAAAAAAACAGCACTTGATGAATATAGAAAGAAAATAACATAAAATTATACATAAAGATGAAGTATGAGATAGTCCATTTTCTTTACTGCATCTTAAGAGGCCGGGCAGGGATTTAGTCAATTAGTTCTGTTTCAGAAGGTTAGTGGAGTTCAACATTAATACTTGCGGGAGAACAGTATGGCTGAATAGGTATCATATATTTTAGCAACTTCAGATACTACTTAGATGGTGTGCATGTGCATATGTATTACTAAACTTTGCAATGAGGGATCCTCTTCATACAGAGTACAGTGCTATATAAAAGGTATTAAGTGTTAACAACTGAAATTGCAATATTGTTACTAAGCCCAAAATCCTGCCTCATTTGATTGGCATGCACCTCTGGCGCTCAACCGGAAAGCGGTGCTCGGCTGTCGCTGCTGACGGACCCTACATCTCCTGCCACCATCCTGAACTCACCGGATCAACTCCTAGATCTGTTGAGCCCAGTGGCGCTTCACCGAAAGGTGTGCCTCCTTGTCGCCACTGCCGACTGGACCTTCCAGCTCCTGCTGCCTCCTGAACTCACCCTGATCAACTCCCAGGTATTCACTTGCTGCTTTCAGCGTGCACCCGCAGTTACGATTGGTTGCAGTTCCTTTGCTACCGGGCATCTTATTGGTCAGACAGCTAGCACGCTCACTGATTGGTGTACCTTTTTGTATCTGTTTAGTTCAGCCTGCTCATTCTTGCTGTGATTTTTCCATCCCCCCCCTCCCATTCCTTAAATACATACATGCTCTGCCTTCCTCCTACTGTCCCTGCCTGAACCCTGTTGCTCCACTGACCTACTGAGCCAGTACAGGTTTTCTTCTGACTCCAGCCTCGCCCCTCCGGACCTGTACTCCCCAGTTTCACCAAGATGCTGCCTCACTCGCAGCACTTATTCTCCCCACCACCTAATCCCACATCACCTCTTGGAATTAGATGATATCCCACCCCATCTACAATCAGGTACCCTCTCCCATTACCATCCTGTCTCACCACCCACTTCCTGTGCCTCGTTCAGCTGCCTATGTACCTTTTTATATGGCTGCTTAGCTTCGGTCACCCTTTGCACACCTAAAGCCCTAGCTCCTGATTGCTACGCAACCACTCCTGGTTCAAGAGCTTGTGCTTATTATATTATTATTGCCTCCTCTTATCAATTGCGACAACCCAACCCTGGCCCAGTCAACCTCCTCCTGCAGCTGCACTGAGCTGATCTTCAGCTCTCCAAATGGCCTTAAAATACTACATATCATATACGTAGTCCTCTAAAGTGGACTTGTTACAGCTACTGGCGGCTATGCCCAATCCTATAATAATAATTTGAACTTGGTTAAATAAAATCAGCACTCATCTCTTACCTCCTGGCTTCATTATCTAGACAGGACTGACTGGGAGAGGGAGGGGTAGCATGTCTCTTCCATCCATCACGTCCGTCTTTTCTAGTGCTCTACCAAAGCTTATAAGGCTTGCTGTTGCAAATCCTCCTCTTCTCCAAACCTATCTTGTTGGTAGGTGTCTACTGCTGTCCTGTTACAAACCCAGATTGCATTGAACTTATAACTATTTTAGTTAGCCACTCTCTGCTGGCTAATTATATATTATGGAGAGTTCAATATAAATTGGACCACCATACCAGCAAAGTGCTAAATGCTATGGTTCCAACCAACCCAAATTATCCAAGATCCAACTAGGCTAAACTGCGGACAGGAAACCATTCTCATTACTGGGCCCTTATAACTCACATCTATAGGGTCATTAATTCCAGTACTTACAGATGCCTGAGTGACTATTGCATGACTTCCTTGAGCAAAATTCACAAAGCAAAGTCCCTATAAAACCTTATAAATCCAATTACAACCCTGAACATTGACCCACTTCTTTATGATTTGACTCACTAACTGGGCATTATAACTGTTGCCAGCACCAGATGTTGCAGTTAACTACTTCAGAGACCATTCCTGAAGTCTGAACTACGCACCACTATCGGTACGTGTCCGTGGAAACCACTTCCTGATCTCCCAGAACTCATTGCTTGTCTAAGGCACGTGATAGCCCAAGCTCCATAAAAGAACAAAGCTCCAAAGATATGAGGCCTACCAGGTCCTCAGAAACAAATGCACAAAGCCACTGTTTGGCCATGCTGATTATCGCTCTACTTAACCTAATAAAATAACCCAAATTCTGAAAGTAACTACCATTTTTCCCACAGGCTCCTTCTTCCCTCCTCCAAATAAACATTACTCGTCATTGCTTAATTAATTCTAGAAGCATTGCTGCTGCTTAACTCTAAGACTTAATTTCATGTAGTTTTCTACCTCATAGCCTCCCAACTATTAACCAGTTACTCTCTCTTCTGTTAGCACCTTTGCAAACTGTGTGAGAGGCCTTTCGGCACCATGCAACTCTGCTTAAAGTTGGACCAGCATAACATTCTGTGGTGATTTGCATATGCAGCCCATGATGCTTTGCATTGTGGGGGCATGTGTGATTTTGTATTTTCTTGAAACTTGGCTTCCCAGCCAAATGCCCTTTGGGTAACCTTGCCTCAGTGTTTACACAGAGGTTCTTTGTCTTTAAATAGTTTTTATTTTAATGGGTTCACCAAATATATCCCAGGCACACTGCCTTAGGGGTAGCTGGTCCATTCCACTGGGGTGTCAAACAGACGAGGCATACTGATGAGTCCTGTAGGACAAACACGTGTCTATGTCTTCTGTTAGCACCCTTTGCAAACTGTGTGAGAGGCCTTTCCGCACCATGCAATTCTGCTTAAAGTTGGACCAGCATAACATTCTGTGGTGATTTGCATATGCAGCCCATGATGCTTTGCATTGTGAGGGCATGTGTGATTTTGTATTTTCTTTCATATAGTAATTCACTCTTGAAAAAGTGAAGCGATAAACAGAGCATGTGCATTACAGAGCACTGAGGAAGGATGGCTCTGGGATAGGCAAGCTCCATGAAGCTTTGCAGCAGAAGGAGTATGGAACAGATGGGGGTAGCCTGCCAAACTCTGAATGTTAACAACATTATAAACAAGAACAAAGCACCATGAGTTACTTTAAACTAATGCCTTTGTCTTGCATGATCTCATTTCTCTCTCTCACTCTGGCACACACACACACACACGCGCGCGCACACACACACTTACACACCTCTTCTGTTTTGCTGCATCTCTCTCTCTCTCTCTCTGTCTCTCTGGCTTGCTTGCACTCACACTGAGCTGAATCAAATTACAGAGCTGGTTGTCATCATTCACATTTTACTGATGGAAATTTAAACCTTTTCCTGCTAATTTATCTTCAGCCACTTTTAATGGAATGCTTTTATTTGCATTTCTCTGTTCAGGTCAGACCTATATCAAAGGCACTGTTTTGTTATAGAGTATTCCTCACTTGTCTTATTTTATTATAAAATACCCCCCCCCAACAACCTCACTAGGTCACTGAGGTCTTCCAGCAGTCACTCAATAGTATAGCATCCTACAAAGGAATAATATGGTCTTTGCTTTTAGCTTGAGTAGCTCTGCATAGCAACCCATACTGTACCCTATTTTCCTGCCCACTTATAACTGATTGTTCGATTATACTGTACAAAATGTTACTGTGGTCTTGAACTTCACTGTATGTATAACCTTTTTTTGTTTTCGTTTTTTTGTTGTTTTTTTCCTGCACTGTGTACCTGGATTTCTTCTGTTCTGTATTTGTACTAGTGAGACCCACCTGGAGTACAGTGTATAGTTCTGGATATCTTACCTATTTAAGGACATAGACAGGGTAGAGAAGAGTCAGAGGAGGGCAACAAAGATAGTACAAGGATTGCACTACAAGTCCTATGAGGACAGGCTGAAGGACTTGAATATGTACTCCCTGGAGGAGAGGGGAAGAGAGGTGATATGATAGAGACATACAAGTACCTTACAGGAAGGAACAGCATGCAGGAATACACTATTTTCCAGCAAAAAAGATGTTCCAGGTCTAGAGGGCATGAGATGAAGTTGGAGGGAGGGTGATTCAGAGGAAACATGAAGAAGAATTTCTTCACAGAAAGGGTGGTGGACAAGTAGAGCACCCTGCCACAGGAAGCGGTGGGGGCTGAAACAATCACAGGATTTAAGAATGCATGGGTTAGACATAAGGGAATTCTGGCGGTCAGGGGTAAGGGGCTACAGACTTCTAGAAAAATGTAAAGGGAACTTACAAGCTCAAATGGGCAGACTGGGTGGGCCATAGGCCCTAATCTGCCAAGAGTGTTGTAAGAGGTCTGAACCTCACTTTCAGGTTCTTGGCAATATTGAGAATGCAAATAATCACAAACAGGTTGCATTCAAGTAATAAACAAGTTTATTACTACAAAAGGGATAAATCACAGTTGCCCTAAGCAGTTCTTACCAATACAAACTGGGAGCCAGTGCTAAGCGTTCCCTACACCACGAGGTTTCTCTGTAGTCTCTTGGGATCTCTCGGGTCTCCGAGGTATAAAGCTTGTGCATAACATTATATACCTGTGATAATTACTATGGTTACCAAAAGATAGAAACATTTCTAGTTACAGAGATGAGCCCAATTGGCTAAATTAGAGGTGGCTCCACGGTCCAAGATAACATGATATAATTCTGTCAAGTCATCAGTTTTAGAACAAAGACGTTCTTATACAAAGTCTTACATAACAGGGTGAAGTGGTGTACATCACCAAAGGATGGCAATGTTGCCTTACATATTACAATTACTTCAAGGACAGGTGTCTTGGCATCTGACAAGTAAGAAATAGACAAGAAAATATATGATATAATGTGTGTGCATTAGCAAGCAAAGTGGGTTACAATAATATGCATTCATATCCTGACCTCTACTCTTGTACGGTAGATGCCCTTAGCCCTATGTATTAGTATAGCCTATGCCTAAACATTAGCTGTCTACGGTGTACCCCTGATGGTATCAATTAGGGTGCAGGGACCTCATGTAACAATTCCCCCCTTGCTGCCTCCAAGGGCAACACAGGCAAATCCAGGGAATGGACAGGAGCAGTGGACGTCTACAAGCCTGATGCGCGAGTCTTGTAAAGGAACTCAAGCTGCTCATGATGCTGGCACAGTGTACGTCATAGGCAGCAAAGCATAATGATCAAAGTAAATATTAAAAATGCATGTATTATAACAAAACCTTTAAAAGTGATTTCTAACCAGGTGTTAGTCAATGCGTTATTCATGTCTCCATCGTTGATCAAGTCAAGAACAGCTTCATTGGCTTTGGTTATATTATTGCTGATGTGGATGAGGTGTGTGTCCTTTCTATCTAAAAGGGATTTTAGTGTCAGTGTAAGTGGATCTATGTGTACATTAAAGTATGGCAGGTATTCTGAGAGTGTGAGTAAATAATCTGGGTTACCATCAATAATGTCTGCATCCATAAGGGGAACAGGGGTTATTATGGTATGTCCAATAACAGTTTTCTGATGGGGAACAAAACAAAAATTGGGGTAATCAATTGAACAAGTAACAGAACCATATGTATAAGACTTAACATTCATTACTATACAGTACTCTCCATCAGAGTTATACTGTGAACGTACAGTAGGTAGTCTCCATTTTTGCAACTGGACAGGGCATGTGTAGGTCGTCTTCAAGATCCGTGTTGACAGGCGATGAGCTTCCTCATGATAGGACTGGTAGAGCTGATGTGGTAACGGCATCGATTCAAAAGAGTTGGTGCCATTCTCAGTGATGTCAACATCCATGGTGAAAGTCCAATCAATGTTGTCTGGAGAGTAGCCACAAACAGGGTGTATAACATCAAACATATCACATCGGCACAAGTATATATATTGCTTTTTCGCACAGCAGTCCGTGTGCAGTGCCACTCAGGCATCCAGGATGGAGTGGTAGACCAGTAGAGGTGGAAGATCCAGGCGTTCTCTGTAGATGTCGTCGTCCAAATACCCAATCGAATGTGCCAGTGCAAGTTTGTCGAATAAAGCTGTAGTGGGATCAAAATGGGGTAAGGAGACAGTAAAGGAGACAAACATGGTATCTGTTATGGAACATTTCTTGGTAGAAAAACAAGGACCAGTGTTTGGGTGTCTGGTCACAAACCCCAAATTTCTCGTTGTGGAGAGAGGAATAGACACAGTCTGTTGCATACAGGAGGAAACACAAGTTGAAAGTTTACATTTAGGACAATACCATTTAGAGATGTGTCTGTCATGTATTATGTCAGGGATTCTTCCAGTTTCTAAATCACGGAAGAGGTTGTTGATGGTAGTGAGGATGTATGAACCATATGCAGAACAAAGTATTTCTCTACCAATGTATTGTTTTTCAGCTTCTCCATTGTTCTGTTGTATGAGTGTGTTAATCTTATCTTTCGAATCAGTGAAGGCTTTTGCAATGTCGTGCATGTTGTATACAGTGTATCTTTCCTCCTGACTAAGGCCATCCACACCATGCAATAATGGTGGTAAAACATTATTAACCAAAACCAGTGGAGAACTTGGCAGAATGACTCTTAATAGCAGCAATGTCTGCTTTGTTCCAAATGGACATAACAGTACCAAAAAGACCTGTGACAGTACCTGTAACACCTGTAACATCAGAACTGTCAACTTCACGTTTACTACGTTTATGATTAAGAGTACCAGGAGGGGTTTTCCTCCTAAAATTATCTCTATTTTCAGTAGAATAAACCCCAGTAAAGGGATTCTTAGTACGAATATGAAATGCAGCTAAACTGTCAAGCAATAATGTACTATAGAATGCAGATGTATTGGTATTGTGACACATACCAAATTCTTTCATATTCCAGTAAGTAAGGTTAAACAAAACAGGTATATGCATAAACTTTAAATTATTAATCAAAGAACCTGGGAGGGCAGTGGCTGTGAGACCACTATGGGGACCAGGGTTATGTTTTGGACATTCCAAAAGCTGTTTTTCGGTGGGAGGCAACACAGAAAGATACATGGCTGCAGAGGCCATGTGGTGTACAGCACAGAATTTGCGGGCAGAATCCTGGGAGAGATAGTTACAATAGGAAGGATCAATCAGAGCAGTAATGTTGTACAAACCAGAGTGTCTTAATGCAGTTTGTTACAAGGACAGTGAACCATTTGGGGATAATTTAGCATTGGTCCAACCCTGAAAAGTTCCCTTGGAGAGTTTGGCCACAGGGAGAATTTGTCCTTGTGATGTGGTTTGCCACTCAATTTGAAGGGTAGATTTGTCAGGAGCAATGACCGAGACAGTGAGGTATGCATCGGAACCTTCCTGGACAGTAATCATAGTATCTGGTATTTTGATGGAAACTCCCTCTGTAGGAGGTGCTGGAGGATCCAGGTGTTGAAGGAGGTCCAGTACCATGCCTTGGGCGAAAGGGATCACTCCTGCAAGGAGGAGAGATAGGAACAAGATAGCCATCTTGTCAATGTATCTGAAAAGGAAGATCAAAGATTAGTACATTAGTACAATTCCCCCAGTGGGGTTAGGAAAAGTAAGTTTAAGTTCCTTTGTACAGTTTCAACTGGTTTGCATGTAACCATTTGTCAGTCAATTTATTGTTGTGGAGGAGTCTAACTTGATAGACTGCCAGACTGAGCTTGTTGACAATGGGGTAAGGGCCTTCCCACTTATTGGAGAAGGAGTGGGTGGGATGTGCAAATCGAAGTACCATTACCTGATCTCCAACCTGCCAATCCACTTCTTGTGCATGTTTGTCAAATTGTATTTTGGACTGTTGCTGGGCTTTGCCCATGCGGTATGCAGCATACAAGTGTGTGTGTATGAGATCTTTTCTGAGCTTTTCCACATACTGATCCACAGACACACAGTCTGCAGTGGGGATGTATAGGTCAAAGAGCAAGTGTTCAGGCAATCTCATTTGTCTTCCAGTCATTACCTCAAAGGGTGTAAGCTGGGTGGTGGCTGAGGGGTGTACCCCTAATTGCCATAAGGAGTAAAGGCAATAGGTAATCCCAGGTCTTGGGATTGTCCTCAATGAATTTGGAAAGCATTTGCTTAATCCATCTGTGGGATCTTTCTACTTGACCTGAGGATTGAGGGTGATAGGGTATGTGGAACTTTTTGCTGAACCCCAAGGAGGTCAAGGGACTCTTTCATCAACTCACCTGTAAAACTGGTTCCTTTGTCGGAGTCTACCTTGAGAGGCAGGCCCCACCTGGAGAAAATCTGTTCTACCAGGATTTTGGCAGTTGTTTTTGAGGTGCATGTCTTAGTGGGGAAAGCCTCAACCCACTTAAAGAATAAGTCGGTTACCACAAGGGCATACTTGTTGTTTCTGCTGGTATTGGTCAAAGGACCAATGAAATCAATTTGAATGGCATGCCAAGGGCCAGTGTGTCTTTGTGGTAAAAGTTTGGCATTTTGTTTTGTAGGTATGGGATTGTTTTGTGCACAAACAAGGCAATTGTCAATGTATTGTTTAACATCTTTGGTAATACCAGGCCACCAGTCAGTGGTCTTGAGATGTTGGAGGGGTACTTTCTGCCCCCCGGTGTCCACCAGTAGGAGTGTTATGTACCTGGTGCAAAAATTCAGATCTCAAATGTCTGGGGACTACCCACAATTTGGTGGTAGTATCCTCTGGTTGGAACCAAATGAGTTTATCGTCAGGGGACAAGTGCAACTAACCTTCATGCCTGCAATATGGGTTATGTGTAGGGAGTCTTTCTTCAGTATCCTTGTCCAGGAATCTGAACACTTCTTTGAGTTCAGTGTCCAAATGCTGGGCTGCTGAGAGGTCCAGGGGAAAAGATTCAGATTTCTTTTTGAGAGCTGCAACATGTACAGCTGCATTGGCTTCTGGATGATCCATCATCCAGACATCCCCCCTCAGGCCCCTTCCTTAGCAAGGGTATCTGCTGTGTCATTGAATGCATGATAGGGATCATGTAGGGAATGGGCTTTAACCTTGTGCACATAAAGTTTGCGTGGGTGTTTCTGTGCCAGTGCGTGTATGTAGATTACCAATTCTTTGTATTTCACTGGACTTCCATCAGAGGAGAGAAAGGAGTTCTTCTGCCAGAAAGGGAGAAATTCTGTAAGGGAACAACAAACCCAATTATAGTCTGTGAAAATGATGGTATCCTGAGTTCCATGTTGGATAAACTCAAGTGCACAGGCCACCGCTGCCATCTCTGCATACTGCGATGAAGCTACACTACAGCGTTTAGATATCCTGACAGTGTTCCCATACGCATACACCACCAAAATACCCATCCCTGCAATCTGTTCTCCCTGATAGTACGATGCTGAACCATCAGTGAAAACACAGCACAAAGAGGCACTTTTCAGTATCTCAGGGGTGGCAGGGAGGAATGGACCCGGATCTGGGAGGTCATTTGACTGCAGCGTACAGTCATGGGGTTCCCCCTGAAAAAGGAGACCATGAGCTAGCAGAGATGGAACTTTGGTCTGGTGGACCTGGATATCCCTATCCTGTAGGAGTAGTGACCAATGTGTCAGCCTGGTGTTGGAGACTGATCCATCCTTCACTCTATCTGAGAGCAGAAAGATAGTGGGAGTATGATTAGTATTAAGAATCAGTGTTGAGTACCCAATGACATACAGGAAGTGCTTGACAGCCCAGTAGGTGGCCAGAAGGTTCCTTTCACAAAGGCCGTACTTCTGTTCCACTGGGGTCAAGAGCTGCGATGCATATGAAATAGGTCTCAAGGTGCCGTGCACCTTCTGGGCCAGCACTGCTGACATGGTGATGTCAGAGGTGGCACACTCTAGATGGAATGGTAGTGCTGGATTGGGGTTTAACAGCACGGGGGTGGAGGCCAAAGCCTGCTTCAGTGACGTCACAGCCTGGGTATGGACAGGGCCCCAATTCCATGGAACATCCTTTTTGAGTAGATCATTCAGAGGAGCGGCTTTCTGAGCAAAATCACAAATAAAATCTCTGGAATAGTTTACCATACCTAGAAACCTTCGAAGAGTTGCCACACTGGTGGGTAATGGCAAGTCTTGTAACCCCTGAATCTTTTTCCAAGTAGGGCTCCGGCCTTGGTCAGTTATTTTCAAACCCAGAAAGAGTACTTCTTTCTGACATAATTGTGCTTTTGCTGGGTTGCACTTCAGACCTGCTCGCTGAATGAGAGTCAGTAGTTCATTCAAGAGATCCAGATGTTGTTCCTGTGTGGCAGTGGCCAACAACAGGTCATCTACATACTGTAAGAGACATTGGGGGGCTGAGAAACTTTGTAGGGCATCCATCATGTGGAGATGGAAGAGGGATGGGCTATTATGGAATTCCTGTGGAAAGCAAGTCCATGTGCACTGTCATCCTTCAAAGGTGAAGGCAAACTTATATTGACTCTTGAGGCCCAATGGTAATGACCAAAAACCATTGGAGATATTCAGGGCACTGAACCATTTCTGATCTGGTGTTAAAAGTCGAAGCACATCTGGTGCCGACGCCACAGTTGGGGAACAACTGGGAGTAACCTGATTCAGTTTCCTGTAGTCAATAGTAAGTCTCCAGGTACCTGTGGGTTTCTTCACAGGCCAGACAGGAGAGTTGGCAGTGGAGACACAGGTTCTGATTACTCCTTGTTTAAGGAGTGACTTGATCGTTTCTCGGAAAGAAGGTAAGGCTTCAGTGGGAAACGGATATTGCCTTTGTCTCTCATGTGCCGGGCCTGGCACCTCAATAGTAGTATGCATTCTGCCACAATCATGCTTATTAACTGCAAACTCTTCCAAATGTCATTGCAGAATAGGTAGGAGTTTTGGAAAAAGTTCATGGTTCTTGAACAAATCTATGACGTCATACTCTTTGTTGTTGATAGATATTGTTGCCACAGCATGTGAGTCAGGAATTAAGACAGTATGGTATTGACCTTGGATCTGTATCAGCAACATGTTTGCTAGATCCACCACACAGCCGTGCGGTGCAAGGAAGTCAATCCCGATGATACTAGGATGATCATGCAGCACCATCAGTTGGAAAGAATGTGAGGCCTTCAAATGGCCTAGCTCTACCGGTAAAGGTAGAGAACAGTATGCAGGTAGCCAAGTACCACCAACTCCTGACATATTGGTCTTCCATCCGGTAGACCAAGGAGACATGTCCGGGTGTTCATCATGTAACACAGATACAGCTGCACCTGTATCTAACAAGACAATTAGTTGGCGGCCCCCGACCTAAGCCTCGGTGCAGGGCCTTCCATTTGTATCCAAGACCAGCTTGTTTACAATGCGGACTGGGGCCTGTAATTGTCAATCTGTATTGCTGGAGGCATGCAGAGGTTGGGCTTGACTTGCATTGATGACTTCACAGTGTTGCACTGATGCAATATAGGGAGGAGCTTCTGGGTTCAGGCTTATGTGGGCTGAGAGCTCGTACTTCCTGTGTCTCCATGACCAGCAGTGGCATGGGTCACCGGTTGTACTGCTGCAAGGGTCTGTGCAGGAACAGCATCTGCTACGGAGTGCACTTGCCCCAGGAGCTCCTGATATTTTCTATTTTCTTCAGCTATCTCCTTGTATGAGGGACCCGATCTTTGTAATGGTTTCCCTCTGCCCTTGTGCCTTCTGTTTTTAGGCCAATTCCAGTTCCCAACCCACTGTTGTTGTTGTTGGCCCTGTTGGGGGTCTTGCTGGGTGCTAGTTGGAGGGGCCGATGGATGTTTAGGCTGCTGTTGCTGGGCCTACCCTTCCATGGTGTAATGTGTCATGGTCCCAGAAGCAGGTTCCACGGCGGCAACCTTTTTGGAACCGGAACCCAAATCACGGATGTACAGTTGATACACCCTCTCAGTTTTCTGAAGAATATTGGCAAACCTATCCGTATTTGGGTATGTGGTTGGCTCTGCCTTCTCTCTTACAGCTGGGATCATGTTCCTAAGGAACAAGGTCTTATATTCAATAAGATCTACATCCGCAGCTTCTTGTGCCAGATGCTTCCCTGCTCGGTAGGCCATCCAGAGTCTCTGGTGGTAGGTCGCAGGACTTTCTTTAACACTTTGCTTCATGGGGTATGCCAGCATTACTCCAACCACACCAGGGCTGTGAGTGGAGATGAGCTCAGCTGCGACTTCGTCAAAGGTAGCGTTCCCATCCTGGTGAACTGCTTCAGGGAGTTTGGCCCATAAACCAGGATCGATGGTCTGGCGTAGTATTTGGACCTGATACTCTGCAGCAAGGCTAAGCATCTCGCATTTGGAGCGTACCTTTTCCAAATGGCAGCTGAAGTTGTCGGACGGGCTCATCTGACCAATGCTGTGAGCAATTTGCTGAACAGAGTAGGTAATTTGTAGGGGATTAGTCGGTGGTCGATCAGGCAGAGGTAATGCGTCTCGCACACTGACCAATGCTGCGCGAGCTGCAGCTTCAGCCGCAGTATGAACAACACCTTCCTGAGTGCCAGCTTCTTGGAAAATTTGTCGGATCTGACTTTTAATGGCTTTCATACTTCTTTCAGGAAGGGGAACATTACCTAATGCTCTATCAATCATGGTTTCAATCTCTTGCCTGTCTTCCACACTAATAACAGCTACCGGAGGCGCCATCGAAACCAGGCTTGGCCTGCCCCCCCATCATGGGTGCCGCCATGATGGCGTTTCCCATGATGAGCGTCACAACGTCGTTGACGTGTGACCTGGGGAGTAGTGGGTGGGGACCCGCCATACTGTGGATGGCTGGGTGGGGAATCTGGGCCATAGTAGGGGCATGACTGGGCGTTGTACTGTGAGACGTCATCATCAGATAGCTCCCCTTCTGATGACGGCTGAAAGGCAGGGGCTATGCCTCCCATTGCCTTAACGTGGCCAGCCAAAACCTCTCGCTGATGGCGCAGTTTATCCATCTTAGCTTTACATTCATCATGATTCACACTTGCAACATCCATATCAACCTGATCCTGTTTCTGCTTCTGCAAAACACGGTACGCGGCACTCAAATCGCGATTGTCCCTATAGGCTATTTCTAAATCATTATGTACCTGGTTGATCTCGTCCTGAAGTTCACCCATTTCATCACTCAATTGTGCATTCGCAGTACTCAACAAATCATTCATTTGCACAACCTGACTCTTATCCTGTCTCAAACTTTCATACTCCTGTTTCAGAGTACACATTTCTTGTTCACCAGCCTGTGCGGAATGATACAATAGTGAATCCTTTTCATTACGCAGAGATTGGAGTTCTGACTCCAGGTTCTGCTGTATTCGAACACATTCAGTTTCCTGTAAACCCATCTCTTGCTTAAGAGATGCGATCTGCAGGTCAAGGGTACGAAACTTCACTTCAGAGGCTTCCAAAGCAGTGTAGAGAGCGGTGACCATCAACTCTTTAGTGCAACGCTTATTGGTTGATTGTCGCTTCTCTGCATACTGGGTTGAAATCCCCAGTACAGGGTTTTCAGATTGACTTGCGTCCTGCGCGAAGTCAGCCCATCCTCCATGGGAGGTAAGAAAGTTAGAGACATCGAGTCTCAGTTCTGCGCAGATATCTGATACTGTGGCCATTGTGTGGGAGGGAACGAAAATTCAAACTGTGAAAAAGACCGCGTGTTGCGTATTGATCCACAACACGAGTACTTCAAAACCTGGCAGACTACTGTATAAGTTGTAGGCTTGCAATTCAAAGCTGCTATGGAGTGGGTCGAGACGGCATCGACCACACCCAAAAAGTCAGCTAGACTTTGCAAGTATCTACAAACTGGTAGAAAAGATGGGAGAGGTGTTACGGGAGTGTACACCTGCAGTCCCCGTGGGGAAAAGGAAACTGTATAGCAACAAGTGAAAACTTGCAAACACCAAATATCGCCTGTACACGGTCGTCAATTTGTAAGAGGTCTGAACCTCACTTTCAGGTTCTTGGCAATATTGGGAATGCAAATAATCACAAACAGGTTGCATTCAAGTAATAAACAAGTTTCTTACTACAAAAGGGATAAATCACAGTTGCCCTAAGCAGTTCTTACCAATACGAACCGGGAGCCAGTGCTAAGCGTTCCCTACACCTCGAGGTTTCTCTGTAGTCTCTTGGGATCTCTCGGGTCTCCGAGGTATAAAGCTTGTGCATAACATTATATACCTATCATAATTACTATGGTTACCAAAAGATAGAAACATTTCTAGTTACAGAGATGAGCCCTATTGGCTAAATTAGAGGTGGCTCCACAGTCCAAGATAACATGATATAATTCTGTAAAGTCATCAGTTTTAGAACAAAGACATTCTTATACAAAGTCTTACATAACAGGGTGAAGTGGTGCACATCACCAAAGGATGGCAATGTCACCTTACATATTACAATTACATCAAGGACTGGTGTCTTGGCATCTGACAAGTAAGAAATAGACAAGAAAATATATGATATAATGTGTGTGCATTAGCAAGCAAAGTGGGTTACAATAATATGCATTCATATCCTGACATCTACTCTTGTACGGTAGATACCCTTAGCCCTATGTATTAGTATAGCCTATGCCTAAACATTAGCTGTCTATGGTGTACCCCTGAGGGTATCAATTAGGGTGCAGGGACCTCGTGTAACAGTGTCTATGCATCTATGTATCTTGTACTTGTTTGTAATTCTTGTGCCATCTTCATGGCCCAGGTCATGTCTGAAAATGGCCCTATGGATCAGTACATCCACCCAGTTAATAAATAAATAAATAAATAAATAACTTATGTTGTTCAGTGTGCACCTCCACTTATACTTTTTTTTTCTGTTTGATCAAACTTCACAGCCAGTGGGTCAAGGTAGAAGGAAGCTTCACAGCTATATCTTTATAGTGCAATGTATGGTATTTATCTGATTTCATTACCATACTTTTTGTATCTGCAGCAGCCTCTATATTCAGGGCCCAATCCTTAAATGGTTTGCTGCTCCTCTATAAGTGCAGAGGTCATGGAAAAGCCATGGAGCATCCCCCATCCACCACATGCACACAATCCAGGCACTACAGAGTATCCACAGTATTGGTGTGTGCCCCCTACATACCCTGTGCCTGACCAGCACACCTCTCTATGTGGGTGGGTGGGATGGTGGGGCATAACCCAATATCCACACTGATCCTGGACTCAAACTCCTTGAGGCATAGGGCCAGTGGAGGGGGCCATTAACTACACATGTCTAAGGGCTGCAGTAGCAGCTATGCAGCCCCTATGCCTGTCCATAAACCACACATCCTACCCCCTTTGGCCCTATCTTCTCCAGATCCCAGTCCTCAGAGCCTCTGCAGTGTCCTTGAGGTCCTCATTGGCAAGAGGCAGCATTCAATGAAATGCTGTTTAATTTTCTGTGGGGATTTGGCAGTCCATGAGGATGATATCTCTCCCCACCAATGAAATGTTATTTAAACCTTATGCAAATGGTAAGCATCCCATTGCTTTTTTTAACTTTCTATTTCTGCTCCCTCCAATCTCAGGTGCAGCTCTTCTTTGGGCTACCCCAAAGTACCAGAACTCTATTACCTCTGACTACAATATACCTCCTCCATCAAGCCGTGGCACTGTGCCACAGACAGGGACAGGAGTGGGCAGTAGCATCCCCAAATCTATAATGTTGCATCAAGCATCATGGTGAGACTGGTGCAGAGTCCTCCAGATATACTGGGGGATCATCTCTGACTACTGCTGGGGCTATTTTTTTTCTCCCTATCCCTGGGCTGTCCACACACAGGGCTCCAAACAGCAGTATGCACATCTGCATGCCTGCTGTAAGTGCAGCAGATGTTCCCCCCACCATGCCTCTGTTCTGCCTCCACCTGTGTTCACTCAGGTAAAAGCATTGTGATGGAGACAGAGACCCTCCCACTGTAGAGAAGGAGAGCACCCTTTGAGACACTCAGTTCTCCACTCCCTGGCCTTCTTTGAATGATTCTGGCTTATTTGAAAACACAGGTTGCTGGCCCTATGAATGATAGCTCAACTACTGTGTCAATGCCAGCCTTTGGCCATTTCATGCTGGTGAAAGAGAGAAGACATTCAGAATGTCATTTGCTATGTACTGTATTATGTGGGAAAAGAGATCTGTTATATTAAGGGAATGGGATGAAAAATGTAAAGAGCAAGGCCACCAGTAATTATTGGTGGCTGCATTGTGTGGCCCTCCAGATATATGGCTTGAAACCCACTGGTTTATTGTACTATGCCTGTGTGTATCATGTGAGTGTACTCAGTGGTCTTTGTATGTCTGCTGCATATAACCCCTTACTACCTTTAATGTGGTGTTTTGTAAAGCACTTAGGGTTACAGTGTTTATGAAGGGAACTGTATTATATAATTAGGGTCTGCATGGCTTTACATCCAAACTGAAAAGCTTTGATACCACAGGACACAGGTCATAGAATGCTGTTGCACTTGTCTGTGGTGTAATAACTTTTTAATAAGATAGAAAAAAGAGTGCTACCTGTGCTCTGTTCTTTTCACAGTTGTTATCTCCCCTCAACACACATGCACACATAGACCCAAACACAGAAGCTTTCTATTTTTCTAATTAATTTTTACTAATGAACATACCCTGCACCCAGCTATCAATGTCCCACCCTGTGCCACTGATAGCGTTTTGCTTTCAAAATCATTTAAAAAGAATCTTACTTAAAAAAAGTGAAAGGAACTGGGAAAAAGCATAAGCATGATCTGATCTAGAACGTATTTGTGTGAATCCATGTTGATTTAAATGGAAACACATAAGTGCAGATCTTACTCTCGCTCATCAGCCGGGTTGTCCTTTTTTATGAAGTAAGCTTTTTTCAAATGATTTTAAAAGCAAATAAACTGTCAGTAGCATGGCAAGGAGTATTAACAGTTGGATGTAGGTTGGCTTTATTAAGTTTAACATTTTCTAAAATTATATGTTTTTTGTGTGTGTTTGTGTGGGGGGCATCAATGTATTTTTTTAAGATAAAAAATATACTGTATAAAACAGTGGATGCCCAGTCACATGCACAACAAGCCTGCATTTCCAGCAGGTTTCTGACTACTTTTGAGGTCGGTGACAACACAGACTTAGTTTGCTTGGCTGGCCATCCACTATCCTCTATTCACAACATTATAAATTATGACATCATTCTTGGCTAATCAGGATTATTTCTAAACATTTCAAGTACTATTTTTCCCACAAAACATCTCATGCAAACAGTTTTTATGTTGCAGTTCTAACTTCAGATAGGGTAGTCCATTTCATCACGCAGGGATTGTGCTAATTGTCCACAAAATCTGACAGCTGTATTTTAAATTCAAGTTGCATTTCTTAACAGAAATCTTCAACATGATTTATAATGTTCCAACAAAAAAATGTCAGTGTTGCTCATTTCCTTAGATAATGAACTATTAAGGGGTTTCAGGGTGCAATTGTGGTCAGGTAATTTAATGTTTGTTGTGCACACCGCCTTAGCCTCTGGGTGCTGTCCACCTGCACTCCCCTTCCAATGTTAGTATTTAGTTCTGTTTTCAATTGAACTTCACACTTTGGGGTCTTTAATTCAAACTGCTTTTATTTGTCACCATCTTCATAAATCATGAGCATATATAAAAATTCAATCATTTGTTGTGAATTTTTAAGGTTCCATTGCTTACTTCCAATAATAGTACATTGTTCTTTTTAGTATAATACAATTAAATACTTTACCACACTTATTCAAACTTTCATTTGTCTTTCACATGTCCACATGCTAACAATAATGTTTCAAACAGTTCAAATCTTCTTGGTGCAATTGCCTATTCCTCTCTCTACCCAAGGTCCATTATGAGATGTTCCTGTGTCAGCACCTTTTTATTTTGTTTTCGGCCCAAGTGCTGTTTCTTATTTTAATGGTGCAGGAAAGCATTAGGGAGACACCAGTTAGCACTCTAAATGCCTACTTTCACCATTGCCTCCTTCTTCCTGCTTCAAATAGCCCACCCTCCTTGGTGCAACCACAAATCAGGTGTTGATGGCATGTACTAAACCGCTGACATTTTGGAGAAAGAAATCTCCATCATCAGAGCTGTCTTGTGGTTAAAAGAGTTTCTGTTCAAGTCATTTGTGTCACAAAACTGCTCAGCTTTGCTCTGTAGTTCTGTTATCCGAAAAACTCAGGAATGCACTCTTATAACCATAACAGACACAGTAACTGTACATGCAAGCATATAACAAATGATATTCCATTCTATTATTCTAAACTAAATCTGAAAATTCTTGCATCATTTTGGAGCCCCACTGCCTCAGTGGCTCAGTGTCTTGAAAGCAATTACTCCAAGGGTGTTCTTATTGCTAAAGCAGGCAAGGGATCACACTCCAGGAATAGCACCAATTTGTAGATGATAAAAAAAACAGTTTTTATCAGTTCTTTCAATTGTAGGAACATTTTATTATGTTATAGCAACAAAAGAGCACTTATAGACACACAGAGAGCACTGCACTTACTGGTTCTTCAGTCTTAAAATTGGTTCTTTATCAGGGAGCCCACTGATGAAGAACATAACAGAGTTTATATCTCAAGTGATAGGAAAAAAAATTGGAGGTACTGCTCTAGTCTGGATTTTTGTACTTCTACAAATTTGTGTTAGCCCTGGACTGCAGTCTTATGCCTGTTGTTCCTCTTGATTTGTTGAAGTGGTGCAATTAAACTATCAGCTGTATCAACACCTTTGAGTAGTTTTTACTCAGACTCATGGTTCTGAAGCAGCTGTGTTGACTCTGACCTGAGTTTGTTGGTAATGTGTAGGTGACAGCTCTATGTGAAGGGAACAGTCATTGTTGGTAATTCCAACATGACAGCTTTATGTGTAGAGAACAGTTAGTCATTGTTAGTAATGCCAAGGTGACAGCTGTTTGTGTTGGGAATAGATACTTCTTATTTTTAATGTGGGGGTGGCAGTTGTATATGTTGGGAACAGTTATTCATTGTTAGTAATGCAGAGGTGACAGCTATATACAGTATGTTGGAAACAGTTTGTCATTGTTGGTAATGGGTATGTGACAAATGAGTGTACAGGGAACAGTCAGTCATTGTTGTAAATGCAGATGTAGCAGCTGTATGTCTAGGGAACAGGTAGTCATAGTCCAAAATTCAGAAGTGACAGATGTAGCTATCAGGAGCAGTCATTGTTGGTATTTTGGAGGTGACAGCTGTATGGTTGGGAACAGTTAATCATTGTTTGAAATACAGAGTTCTTTTTTTAGAGAACAGTAGCCATTTTTGGTAATGCTGAGGTGACAGCTGTATATGTATGGAATAGTTAGTCATTATTGGTAATGTGGAAGATACTGCTGTATGTTTAAGCAACAACTAGTCATTGCTGGTAATGTGGAGGTGACAGCTGTATGAGTAGGGAACAATTTGTCTACATTTGTGGTGCTGAGGTGACATCTGTATTTCTAGTTAACATGTAATTATTGTTTATAATGTGGAGGTGAAATCTACATCTGTAGGAACCATTTAGTCAGTTTTTGTACTGTGGAGATGACAGCTGTATATGAAGGGAATAGTCATTGTTGATAATTCTGACATGAAAGCTGTGTGTGTGGAGATCAGTTAGTCATTGTTACTAATGCAAAGGAGACAGCTGTATGTGTAGAGGACAGTTTGTTGGTATTTTGGAGGTGACAGCTGTATGTGTCAGGGAGAGTTAGTGATTATTATTAATGTGGAGCTGAAAGTTGTAAGTGTTGGGAATAGTTAGTCATTGTTGGTAATGAAGAGGAAACAGCTGTATGTGTAGGGAATGCTTAATCTTTGTTGGTAATTCAGAGTTAACAGCTGTATGTGTTGGTAACAGTCATTGCTGGTAATTCGGAGGTGACAGCTGTATGTGTCGGGAACAGTTTGTCATTGCTGGTAATGCTAATGTGACAGTTGTATGTGTAGGGAACAGTTTGTCATTGTTGTTGTTAATCTGGAGATGACAGTTGCATATGTAAGGAACTGTTAGTCAGTGTTGGTAATGTGGAGTTGATAGCTGTATCTGTAGGGAGCAGTTAGTCATTGTTAGGGATGTGGAGATGACAGCTGTATGTATAGGGAACAGTCAGTCATTGTTGTTAATGCACAGCAGACAGCTCTTTGTGTTGAGAACAGTCAGTCATTGTTGGTAATGTGGAGGGAAAAGGTGTATGTGTAGGAAACAGTTAGTAATTGCTGGTGATTTAAAGATGACAGCAGTGTGTGTTGGGAACAGGTAGTTATTGGTATTTTGGAGGTGACAGCTGTATGTGTAGAGATGAGTTAGCCATTGCTGGTGATGTGGAGCTGACAGCTCCATGTGTAGGGAACTTTTAGTTATTGCTGGTAATACAGAGGTGACAATGATAGGGAGAAGGACTGGGGTAAATGAAGAAAAAGGCAAAGGTAGTAAGGGCATGGATGGGGCTAAAAAGAGCAAGGCCATCAAAAAATGGAGGGCAATGTGTACCAATGCCGATAGTCTGGGTAACAAGCTTCCTGAACTAGAGGCCTTAATGGAAGAGGGACACCTGGATATCGTGACAGTCACAGAAACATGGTACACAGAGAACAATGACTGGGATGCCAACATATCAGGGTACACAATCTACAGGAGGGTCAGGGAGGGTAAAAGAGGAGGAGGAGTAGCTTTCTGCATAAGGGAAGGGATCAAAGCAATGGAACTAAAGGGTAATTGGGGAAGAGAAGAGGCACTGTGGGTCACCCAGGAGACAGAAAATGGCACCACAATCTACACAGGGGTTGTATACAGATCCCCATCTCAGGGGGAGGAAATGGAAAAGGAAATGATAGAAGGCATCCTTAGAATGGGAGAAAAAGGGGAGATATTGTTGATGGGGGACCTAAATATACCAGATGTTAAATGGAACACATTTACTGCAGCACATCCAAGAGCGGGGATCATTCTCAATGCCCAGCAGGGGGCATGCCTCAGACAGCTAGTGTTGGAACCCACCTGAGAGGGAGCAATCTTAGACCTGGTACTCTCAAACGAGAACAGAGAGAGGATCACAGATTTAGAGGCGGGTAGCCATCTGGGAACAAGTGACCACCAAACAGTGCGGTTCACAATAAACACAGCCATAGAGTCAAGTCACACAAAAGTGAAGGTACTGGACTTTAGGAGAGCTGACTTTGGCAAAATGGGTGAGTGCCTAAGGAATGCACTAGCAAATCGGCAGGAAGGAGGGGTGAAAGAACAATGGGGAAAATCTAAACTGCCATCACAGAGGCAACAAGCCTTTGTGTGAAGCAAATAAACAAAACAAAATGAAGTAAAAAAATGCTATGGTTCTCAAAAAAGGTGGTAGGGAAGGTTAGGGAGAGAAAAATAGCATTCAGGAAGTATAAGGAATCACAGAAGGAGCAGAACAGAGAATTGTATCAGTTAAGGCAGAAGGAAGTGGGAAAGGCATTCAGCATAGCAAAGGCCGACACCAAGGAAAAGATAGCCAACTCAGTTAAGAAGGGGGATAAAACCTTTTATAGGTACATCAGGGAATGAATGAAGACCAAGGAAGGGATAGTGAGGCTTAATAAAGGGTAGGGGGGGGCAAAGGGTAACAGTGACAATGCAGAAATACTGAATGAATACTTTTGCTCAGTATTCACAAAAGAAGAGGAGGAGGAGATACCTAAACCAAACAATAGAAGCATTCTGGAAAAGGGGATTGACACCAGTCCATTCACAGATGAAAGGGTCCTGAAAGAACTCCTAAAACTCAAGTTGGACAAAGCAATGGGGCCTGATTGGATTCACCCCAGAATTCTAAAAGAACTAAGGAGAGACCTAATGACATCACTGACTACCCTTTTTAACAAATCATGGGAGGATGATGTGGTACATGAGGACTGGAGGAGGGCAATGAGATTCCTCTTCACAAAAGTGGGAGCAAGGCAGAGGTAGGAAACTATAGACATGTCAGTTTGACCTCAGTGGTGAGGAAAATGATGACATCACATTTGAAAGAAAGAATTGTTGAGTACCTAGAGACCAGCAGGGCACGGGACCAAAGGCAGCATGGAATCACAGCAGGAAGGTCATGTCAAACGAATCTAATAGATTTTTTTGACTGGGTGACCGAGGTAGTAGACCAGGGAGGGGCTGTGGATATGGCTTATCTAGGCTTTAGCATGGCATTTGACACAGTCTCACACAAAAGATAAATAAAAAAGTTATCCAGCCTGTGAGCAGGTCCCAGGGTGGTAGCCTGGGTGTCAAATTGGCTGGACAACAGTGTGCAGTGGGTAATAGTAAGTAGAGCACATTCTGAAGAAAGAGGGGGGCACTAGAGGGGTATCACAGGGTTCAGTGATGGTGCCAGTCCTCTTTAATGGCTTTATAGGATACACTGTGGAGTGGCTGGAAGAAAAAGTATGCCTCTTTGCAGATGACACAAAGATCTGCAGCAGGGTTGAAACACAAGTGGGGTTGGAAAGGATAAGAAGGGACTTGGCAAGGTTGGAGGAATGGTCAAAAGTATAGCAGCTTAGATTTAATGCAAAGGAGTTCAAAGTAATGCACCTGGGAAACAAAATCCCAGGGGAAAGAGTACACAATGGGGGGTGAGATACTAACAACAAAAATGGAAAGGGACCTGGGAGTAGTTATACCAGATAACCTAAAGGTGGGCAAGCAATGTGAGAAGGCAATAAGGAGGGCTGGGGGATACTGGGTTGCATAGGGAGAGGCATCAGCAGTAGAAAACAAGAAGTTACTATCCCTCTCTACAGACAGTTGGTGAGACTCCATCTGGCATACTACCTGTAGTTTTGGAGACCCCATTTCTGCAAGGACATGGACAGGATGGAGGAAGTCCAGAGGAGGGCTACTAAAATGGTGCAGGGCCTGCAACAGAGGCCATACGAAGAGAGACTAAAAGAGCTTATTATGTATACCCTTGAGGAAAGGAGGAAGGGGGGGACATTATAGAAACTTTCAAGTACCTCAAGGGAATCAACAAAGTCCAAAAGGGGAGCATCTTTTAGAAAAAGAGATGTGCAAGAAAAAGTGGACACAATTTGAAGATAGAGGGGATTTGGCTTAGGGGCAAGGTGAGGAAGTATTTTTTCACAGAGAGGGTGGTGGACGCATGGAATAGCCTTCCTGAGATGGTTGTGGGGTCAAAAACAGTGGAGGAATTCAAGAATGCATGTGACAGACATAAGGCAATTATAGTGGGGGGTAGGGGGAAGTAGGCTGTTGGTTAACTTGAATCTGAAGCTTATCCAATAGGTAGGGAAATGGGCAGCCTGCGTAGGCCAAGCGGTCCTTATCTACAATCAAAGTCTATGTTTCTATGATATGTGTATGAAACAGTAACTGTTCGTAATGAGGAGGTGAGAGTTGTATGTGTAGGGAACAGTTTGTCACTGTTGGTAATGAGGAGGAGACAACTGAATGCATCAGGAAGTGTTAGACGTTGTTAATTCGGTGTTGACAGTGTCCTGTGTCAGGAACAGTCAATAGTGTTTTTTTCAGCAGAGACCGCTGTATGTGTCATGAACAGTTAGTCATTGTTCTTAATGTGGAAGTGACAGCTGCTTGTTTAGGGAATAATATGTAATTGTTGGTAATGCAGAGGTGACAGCATTATGTATAGGGAACAGTTCATCATTGTTGGTAATGCGGATCTGACATTGATATGTTTAGGAGACATTTAGTCATTTTTGGTAACATGGAAGTGACAGCTGTATGTGATGGGAACAGTCCTTGTTGGTAATTCTGACAATTCATCTGTGTGTGTTGAGAACAGTTAGTCATTGTTGCTAAAGCTGAGCTGACAGCTGTATCTCTAGGGAACAGTTAGCCATTGTTGTCAATGCAGAGGAGAGAGCTGTATGTGTTGGTAACAGTCATTGTTGGTAATGTGCAGGTGGCAGCTGTATATGTAGGGAACAGTCATTGCCAGGGCCACTGGAAAATTGCGGAACATTTTACCTGAAAATGTGGGGACTTTTTTGCAAAAATTGCGGGAAAATTGCTGGGGTTCACTATACATCCCCACTGCCCCCTAATAAATATTTTATTGTTTGCTGCAGCATGTATCGGTCACATAAATTGTTTAGATAAATGCATTGCCTCTTGTAAATGCTTTTGATGTGAAGAAAGGTGTGTGTTTTTGAAATGCACTGCAAATTAATCATTATGTAGCAAATCTTCTAAAATCAAGACATCTAAGTCATGCAGTGCTAACTAGATTTTATTCAGTAATTTACAGTTAGTCTATACTGAATGCATCCTGAAACAACATATTTTGCCAGTTTCTAGATGTTAAATAATGAAGCCTGTTTAAACTACTTGCTTTGGTGCAAGAAAAAAATAAACAGATAACTAGGGTGCCTAATAAAGGTCTAGTAAGAAAAATGTTTATTTTGTTAAAATAACTACTGTTCTTAATCAGCACTATAAGTACATTTTAAAATCACAAGATAAAAGTATCAAATTATAAGAGTAGCTTTTCATTACATCATACAATAGTTTTCAGTACATGGTACTTTTGTTCTACTTGGTCTGCAGTGATTTTACTTGGGTTGCAATTATTTTGTCTATTTGAAGGTAAATATTTAACTATACTTAACCTGTTCAGCATTGTGACAGAAATGGGAAGGAAAGAGTTAATGGTTTGGATTCTGTAGATGTCTTATTTTTTTAGCAGTGTGGAAAAAATACACTGAGACTGAAATCCTCCAGCAGCAACCAGCTTGTGGAATTCCTAGCTGCTAGATAAGAGCTGGGTCATAAATCTCGAGTGGACATCTCCAGACACACACAGACCTTGCAGACACGGACACAGGGCCATTTGAATGGATTGGATCATTCAAATATAAACTTAAGGTGAAAAGGGAATATAATTGGTCACCATTAGGTGTTCACTCTGATTGGGACAATTAAATGCATACATGTTAGTTGGTTGGCGCATTTAAGGGGAGAATAGGAATGACCTAGTCTCCATAGACTATATAAGCTTCTGTAAGACAGAGAACTCTCTCTCTTGCCCTGGAAGCTGTGAGGGGAAACATAAGCTTGGAGCCTACCTGGTATGTCCGTGGGAGCTGGCAGTTAGAACAGGGTCCAGTGTCTCTTGTAAGGACAGGGAAGGGTAAGTTTAGTGATAGTATATTTCAGTAATAGCCTTCTTCTTTTGCCATCTGTTGTTTAAAAACATTTGTTTACTTTTCCTGTATGAGTGTTATTCTCTTGTGTTGTAAATACATTTCCTGTAAATGCTCATTGCACTTTCTGTTAAGTAAAAGCTATTTATTTGCTCAACAGTTGTGTCTCTGATGTCATTTTTCTAAGGTAAGATTTGGTTTTCCACTGGCTAGGGTAAACTCTGTGTAGCATCCGCCACCTGAAAGAGACACACTACCAGACTTTAACTTGTGCAATTGCACGTGTGATTATTCAAGTTTGTACACTTGAAAGAGGTGCCGGAAGGAAAGTCCGGCTGGTGGCAGCGAATACCCAAGGACACACACCTCTCTAAAAGCTGTTTCAGCCCAGAGGGAGAGGTGGGTTGTCACAAGCATGTTTACAGAAATGTTTGCTTTTTTGTAGGTTTTGTATGTGAGTATGCAGTTGTGACAGACTGACATGTAAGGAATCACTGTCACCAACCCCCTCAGAAGCACATTCAAGTTTATAATCAGCAGGGCCATCCAAACTCCTGACACATTTGAATCAAAATCCTTTCAGATTGAAAGTATTTATACAAGGAAAATCTACCCTACCATTCAAAAACAAGCATTGTGGTCAATGCTTTATTTAGGTGAATGGGGCACATTGCACCTCTTCTCATACCTATTGTTTCAGTCTCTACATCAGAAAAAAGTTCTCTAACAGTCTGCTTTCACACAGATTTTAAGTGTTCAAGTCTACATATGCATGACCAGAGGATTCTGAAACCAAAGCAGGGAAGTGAAGCACGTGAAAGCAGAGTCACATTTGACCCCTTCTCACCTCACACTATACTGTTTTGGTCAAATCCAAGTCTGTGTACTAATCTGTTAGCATATCTGAGTAGATTTCCTTGAGAATTTAAACATTTTTATACAATTTTAGTCAAAAATTCCATAAATGTAAGAAATTGCAAGAAATTGCGGATTTTGTGCGGAGAAGGGTGAAAATTGCGGAAATTGTGGAAAAATTGCACCCGCAATTTTCCAGTGGCCCTGGTCATTGCTGGTTATGCAGAGGTGACAGCTGTATGTGTTGGGAACAGGAAGTCATTTTTCATAATTCGGAGGAGACTGCTGTATTTTTTCGGGAACAGTTATTGTTGATATTTTGTAGGTGACAACTGTAAGGTTGGGAAAAATTAGTCATTGTTAAAATGCAGTACTCTATGCATAGAGAACAGTAGTCATTTAATCATTGTTGGTGATTTGGAGTTGACAGCTGTATGTGTCAGGAACAGTCACTGTTGCTAATTCAGATGCGTTAGCTCTATGTGTTAGGAAAAACTAGTCATTGTTGGTAATGTGTTGGTGTCATCGTGTATGTGTAGTGAACAGTTAGTCATTGTTGGTAATGTGGAGACAGTGGTATTTTGGGGGACATTTAGTCACTACTGGTAATGCAGAGATACAGCTGCATGTGTAGGGAAGTTAATCATTGTTTGTGATGCGGATCTGACTGCTGTATGTGTAGGAAACAGTTAGTCTTTGTTGGTAATGCAATCATAAATAGAGTGGACAAAACCAGCAGTGAAAATTAGGTGAAAAATAAGTTTTATTAATGTTTCCTGTGTGGCCAAACCAGCTCAAGTAGATCAGGACTTGGACTGGTTTTGCTCAGCAGAGCGTCCTCGGGAGGTAATGAAACCATGACAGCTTCTTGTATCAGGACCAGTCATTGTTGGTAATTCCAATGTGACAGCTGTATGTGTTGGGATCAAATATTAATTGCTGGTAATTCAGAGTTGACAGTTGCATGTGTTGGAAACAGTCACGGTTGGTAATTCTTAGGTGAGAGCTGTATGTGTCAAAAACTGTTGGTCATTGTTGCCAAAAAGGGAATAGATAGTAGTTGTTGGTAATGTGGAGGTGACAGCTGTATATGTAGTGAAGAGTTAGTCACTGGTAATGCAGAGGTGACAGCTGCATTTGAAGAAACAGTCATTGTTGATAATGCAGAGTTCTGTGTGTAGAACAGTAGTCATTGTTTGTAATTCGGAGTTGACAGTTGTATGTGTTGGGAACAGTCATTGTTGGTAATTGTGAAGTGACAGCTGTATGTGTCAGGAACAGTTTGTCATTGTTGGTAATGAGGATGTGACAGCTGTATCTGAAGGGATTCTGGTGCAATAATTTGAACTTATAGATCAGTTCTTAGCGCACTGGCGTGGTATTCTGGTGGCCTGTGTTTAATATCCAGTTGGTCACATTATGTCTTTCTCACTTCAGCTTGCGATCATTCTTTTACTTGGAAGCTTGCTTTAAAAAAATATATGATTTCTTGCCATACAGCTAACAGCTTGAATTTCTCCCATAGACTTAATTATTTATATGAACGTGCTTGCTTTTTCATGAGTACCTCTGGAGTATGGTGTGACTTCATAAAAATGCAGTTAGAAAAACTGCCATAAAGAGTGTGCTGTGGTGTGAAATTGTGCTATACTGGATGTCATTTTCTACAATGTCTGGGCTACTGATTTGAATTCTTTATTGTGATAACATTGAACACCAATTTGAACCTCATACCCTTGTACTTGAACTAATAAATATAATTTTTTGTGAGCTACATAAAAGCAGTTTGGCTAGCATGCACATTATTTTTCTGCCCTAGTTATACTGATGCTTCTAAACATTTGAATTTATTAATGTTCAGCTCAGTAATGTTATGTTACATAAATTCAGTAACTACAGTATATATTTAATGTCTGGGGGCTGACTAAACTAATAATAAGGTAATGGTCCAATCATCATCATCAGTACTAAATGAGTACTTCACCTCAGTTTTCACAAAGGAAAATGGGGGTGCTGAATCATACATGGGAGGAGACAGAGATACTGAGGAGGGGGGGACCCTTACCGATCGGCGGGTCTGGGGAGATGGGGAGGCATCACTGGCAGGTGGGGGGAGGACTAAGCAGGGAGAATAGGTACCGGAAGTGGAAATCACAGCAGAGAGAGTGAGGGAAGCCCTCAGCTCCCTTAAGACGGAGAAAGCACCGGGGCCGGATAAATTACATCCCAGAGTGCTGAAGGAACTTGTGGATGTCCTGGCGAAACCCCTGGCGGAGCTTTTCACCATCTCTCTGAGGACAGGGTGGGTGCCCCAAGACTGGAAGGTGGCGCATATAGTGCCTATCCACAAGGGGAGATCAAGGGAGGTGGCAGGGAACTACAGGCCTGTCAGCCTGACATCGGTGGTGGGCAAGGTGATGGAGGGCATTGTCAAGGAGAGGCTAGGGGGGACCTGGATAGGTCAGGGTGCCTGGACGATAGACAGCATGGATTCATCCTAGGAAATCGTGTCAGACAAACCTGGTGGAGTTCTATGACTGGGTGACAAGTGCCTTGGACCTGGGTAGACCAGTGGATGTCCTCTTTCTAGACTTCAGCAAGGCATTTGACTCTGTTCCTCACATGGGCCTGTTAGATAAGCTGGGAGAAATGGGGGGTGGGGAACCAGATGATCAGATGGATAGGCAATTGGCTCCAGGACCGGACCCAGAGGGTCGTAGTTGGTGGGATAGTCTCATCCCCAAGGAGGGTCATTAGTTGGGTCCCACAGGGATCAGTCCTTGGGCCCCTTCTGTTCAATGCCTACATATCTGACATAAGGACAGGAATCAGGAGTGAGATGAGTCTCTTTACAGATGACTCGAAACTGGGGGCGGTGGTGGATGGGGAGGAGGGGAGGGTGGCCCTACAGGGGGGACCTGGAGGCTCTGGAAAGATGGTCTAGAAAGTGGAAGCTGAGGTTCAATGCAGGGAAATGCAAGGTACTCCACCTGGGGGCCAGAAACCCAGGCCAGGTGTACACCCTGGGGGGTAATGCTACAAGTCTCGATGGCTGAGAGGGACCTGAGGGTGGTGGTGGATGTCAAGATGAACAACTCTGAGACTTGTAGAAGGTCAGCAGCCAAGGCCAACAGGATGCTGGGATGCATCGCTAGGGGGATCACCTCCAGAAGGAGGGAAGTGATACTCCCTCTGTATAACTGCTTGGTGAGGCCGCACTTTGAGTACTGCATGCAGTTTTGGAGGCCACACTTAAAGAGGGACATTAACCTCCTGGAGAGGGTCCAGGAGAAACCAAAATGATTTGGGGCTTGGGGACAGGACCTATGAGGAGAGTTCGAAGAGCTAAATATGTACACATTGGAAGAGAAGGGACCGGGGGACATGATGAGAGGTCTTCAGGTACATGAAGAGGTAAATAGGGAGGAACAGTCAGGGTGCTTCAAAGGAAGGAGAAGGGGCCACTAGAGGGCATGGGTGGAAGCTGGAGGGGCAAGATTCAGGAAGAAAGGAGGAGGTGCTACTTCACTGAGAGGGTGGTGGAGCCATGGAATGCACTGCCTAGGGGGCTGGTGGAGGCAGAAACAGTGGAGGGGTTCAAGAAGGGGTGGGACAGGTACAGGGGAAGGGTTCTGGAAGCAAAATCCAATGCAGCAAGAATATCTGGAACTGGGAAGGGAGAAGCCAGAGAAGGCGAGGGGGACAGCAAGGTCAGCACCCAGGGTGGGGGCTGACCAAATGAGCAGACACGAAAGACCGTTAGGCCTATTCTGCTGGCATTTTAGTATGCTAGTATCATGTAAATGCTGAGTTCGAATCAAAATTGTGCATGTTTCTGGATTATTTTCATGTTCCCTTATACGAACTAGTAAAATGGTGGTTTATGGCATTCTTTTAACCGTTGGCTATTTTGTAAGCAATGTATGTGTCTGCATCTTTTTAATTACTGACACTATTGAAGTAGGAAGCACACAGCCGTCCACCCTCCATGAGGAAGTGCACATGCGAGAAACTGGTCGGGGCAGTTAGTGGGTGTCTCAGCATCTCAATTGGCTCATGTATGTAAGGTGCACTTTATATTTGCTATTTTACATGGAATGAGTGCAGCACTATTTGTAGCTCATATGGAGTGAATGGCAGTGCAATTTTTGATGAACCATTGTATCTTTCATTTGAAGTGAGCACACTATGCTGCAGAAGCAGCTTTTGTTGTTTTCATTGGTCTCCCATTTGACACTGGGAGATTCCTCAACCCTGTGGACCTTAAAAATAGAAACAGCAAATAAAACAATTGCTCAAATTGGCTAAGCTGCTCCCCACACAAAATAGTTCAAATGTATAGATACTATTCTTCACTGTATTGCAATAGAAAGGGCCCAGTACAAGGTAAACAGATAATCCCAAAGATTCAGTAGGTTATAGAGCCCTTTTGGGAAAAGAAATTTGCACATTCTGCAAAATATTTATCGGGTGTGAAAAGCAGAATTTTGCCTGCAAATGGCAGAATTTCTCCCCCAAGTGGTGAAATTCTGCCATTCCCAGGCAAACATCCACATTTTGCTGGCTGAATTTCACATTTTGCACCCGTGAAATATTTCACAAAATGCACACATTTTGCAAAATATTTTCTGGAATGAAATTTGTGGATTTTGCCCATCTCTAATAAAATACGTACACAGTAACTGAAGTGCTGAATGAACATCAATTCAATAGCATTGCAACCTGTTAACAAATTAGTAAAATATACAACAATAAATTCATATTATTGTGAATGAGAAAGCTTGTTTACTGGCTAGTCCTTCAGGATTTTTGGTTGCATTCCATCATGACCCACTGCCTGTGATCTGATTGCTTATCCTCTTTTATTAATATATGTGTGGATTATACCAAAATAGTCACATCTATTAAGGATGCAGCCTCAATCACTCAAAAGGTTTAGCTGAATTTTAACAAAAACAATGCTATTTTAGCTGAAAAGTGCTGTTCCCCAACAAAATTCAATGGCACTTTATTAAATCAAACAGCCCTACTGAGTGTCCCCCTCTTTTAGATACCTCAGTGCAAAAATAAACTTAATGTTATCATCCAAGGAACACATTTAGTTTACAGCTGATAAAATTAGCATTTTAATAAACATAATCTGAAGAATTTGTGACTGTCTATCCCTTGACTATCATAGTCAGCTTGCTGAGGGCACTAACCTCCCATACTATAACTATGCTGATCCATTCTTAACATTAGCTTCAGATAGAACTCTATGAAAAGTTCCCCCCACTTTAGAATAGTTGCCAGATTTACTGTAAATGTTTACAAACAACCCATCTATTTAAAGCTCAACATGTATCCCTTCCACCACAGGTAAGGTTTCTATTTAATGCACCAAGCACCTTATAAAACTACATCCTTAACTCCCCTGATTACAACTTGTACTTCCACTTAAGACCTGACTCAACTGTTTTTTTTTAACTCAGGAATACAAACAGGAGCCCAAGCTTTTGCCACTCAGATCACAAATAAAGGAACAACTGTTTAATAGTGAATGTTCCCTGAACTACTCTGCTTTTAAATCTTTGCTATGGGATAAGGATGTTGTGATGCCAAATTTGTATATAGGTAATGTGCTGATATTTGAATCAGCACAGTCAAAATTTGGGGCCATTTTTGGGATCACTTCAATCATAGAAACAGAATTTGTCAGCAGATAAGGACCACGTGGCCCAGCAAGTCACCCCATCACCCTGAGACTCTCCTTAATCTTCACTTCTTCCTCCTGCCTTCATTCTGTCTCCTAAGATTCTATTAAGTCTATCCCAAGCTTTCTTGAACCCCTTCCACTGCTTTCTCCCTAACTATTTCAGTCAGTAAGCTGTTCCAGGCATCCTCCACTCTTTCTGTAAAAAACTCTGTTACATCTTTCCTGAATTTACCCTACTCTAGCTTCACATCATGCTCCCTTTTTCTTTTGTTCTATACTCTGTTTGTCCCACAGGTCACGGCAAGGGAGGGCTCCCTTCTGCCAGCTGCCACTCCCCCCTCCATCCACCATCTTCCCAGAACCCCTTCAGTGAGGGTACCCCCAATAGATTACCCCCCATGGCGGGGTCAGGATAGGGAGGTCCATCCTTCCCCCATAAGCATATGACCCAGTACCTTGCCGCAGGGCACCCTGGTGATGTGGTGGGTGTAGATTTGGCCAGTGGTTGTCATACACATTAACCACGCCCTCACTTTTTCCTCAGCTTTTCTCCCCTGACTATTCCCTGGGACCTCTGTAAACCTCTTCATGTACGTAGGCATGCATGTGTGCCAGAACTAGTGGCTCTACTCCACCCGCCTGGCCTAGTACCTGGCCCCCTATCTGCATGGTGCTACTACCGAGTCTCCACTTTGTGGCAGCCAAGTGAAAGAAAGACCAAACTCCCCAATCTGGGAAGAAGAGCTGCCTGACAGCCACTCAATCCTACTCCCAGCCCTTGCCCCCAGAGGAGCCTCAGAGGCCCAAGCTTGTTTCTGAACCTAGGTCACTGGCATGGGAGAGGTAAGGCGCTAATCACCAGAGCACTCTGTACCACAGGGCCAACAATGCCTCCTTGCTTTTGAGAACAATTTCTTCTGAAATATACTCCCATACTGTACCTTATTTACCCCCTTTAGGAATTTATATGTCTCTATGATGTCCCTCCTCTCCCTCCTCTGTTCCAGTTTGTTTAGTCTCCCCTCATAAGTTTTGGTGAAGACCCTGCATAATTTCAGTTGATTTCTTTTGCACTGCCTGCACTTTGTCTATGTCCTTTCACAGCTGTGATCTCCAGAACTGCACACAGTATTCTAGATGAGGTCTTAATAGTGACCTATACAGAGGTAACACCATCTCCCTATTTCTGCCGGTGATACTGCTCCCTATGCACTCCAGCTTCCCACTAACTTTCCCAACTGCCTTGTCACACTGCCTGGCTACCTCTAGGTCATTCAAGATAATTCATAGAAGTTATTAGAATTTTAGAGCAGATAAAGGCTGTGAGCCCATGTGAATTGCACTCCAACTATGTCAGTGGTAATACTTGATATTTGGTTTTGAGGCCAAAAATTCATCTAATCTTTTTTTAAAGGTATCTTTGGTATCACTTATCACAACCTTAATGGGAAGGCTGTTCTGCACACCCACCACCCTCTGTTAGAAGTAAAATTTCCTTCTCTCTATTCTGACTCTTTCTCCTATTAGACAAAGTGGGTATCCCCTGGTTTCCTTATGATCCAATTTAACATTCGTGTTAAGAGATTTCAGATCCTGCTACACAGTACTACCACTTAGTAGGGATGTGATTGATAGAGACATCTCAGCTGGAACCAGTTTTTGCCCCTTTTGGTTCCTATGTTATCCACAACATTTTCTATGTGGACTGAAGCAGTTGGTTAACTGGGACTACAAAAGTGCAGACTAGCATGTTACAGTTACAGGCCCATGCCCTCACTTTTGCTAGTTGCTGCTTGTAGTTTTAACAATTAGTACTTTAAATCTGTAGTAAGATTACCAGTTATGCTGTCTTGAGAGTCAACAAGGTTAACTTTAACATGACAATACAGTATGTACTATACAAGCTTTAGTAAAGTTAAGTTACTAGAGCACTAAGGGCCAGATATTCAAACCATTGCGCCTAGCGCAAAACCATAGTGCTGGAATACTGCTGGATTTGCACAAGGCTGCAATATTTCAAAGCCCTATTAGCACCGGCACTGTGTGGTAGCGCCGATGCTAATAGATAATGGCATGCAGAGGCAGGGTTAGGAGAGTGCCCATGAATGCCAGCAGTGCGGCATATTCAAAGGGCTAGCGCCACACTACAGGCATTAGCGCGACCTGTAGCATGGCACTAGATACTGCCGAAAGAAAGCTGGCTGTAATGCGGTGGTGACCCCCCCACATCATGGACCCCCATAGCTGTGATATAGCATGTATTGTCCTGGTAGTCTAGTGGGCAACCCAGCACAAATCCTGACCCCTGTTAAATCTAAAAGAATATCCTTTCCCTGGTAGTATAGTGGTCCCCCCAACCCCAGCACGAATGCTGACCCCCATTAAATCTAAAAGAAAGTCCTTTCCCTGGTAGTCTAGTGGTCCCCCCAACCCCTGGCATGAATCCCAATCCCAGTTAACTCTAAAAGACAATCTTTTCCCTGGTAGCCTAGTGGTCCCCCACCCAGCAGTGATGCCCTCACACATCCCACAGACAGTCCGCACAGGGGGCCGGCGACTGGCTCTGTCCTCCTCTCACCACCACCACCGGCTGCCGACTGCAGTATGCATGAGTGCTACGGAAATGAATGAGCGCTCATTCATTTCTGTAGCTCTCATGCATATCGCAGTCAGCAGCCGGCTGTGGTAGTGACAGGAGGGCAGAGACGGTCGCCGGCCTCCCTGTGCGGACTGTCAGTGGGATGTGTGATGGCATCACTGCTGGGTGGGGGGACCACTAGACTACTAGGGAAAAGATTGTCTTATAGAGTTAACAGTGGTCAGGATTTGTGCTGGGGTGGGCGGACCATTAGACTACCAGGGAAAGGATTTCTTTTTAGATTTAATGGGGGTCAAGATTCATGCTGGGGGGTTGGGGGACCACTAGACTACAAGGGAAAATAATGTTTTTACATTTAGCGAGGGTCTGGATTCATGCTGGGCGATGGGGGACCACTAGACTATCAGAGAAATGAATGTTTTTACATTTAGCGAGGGTCTGGATTCATGCTGGGGTGGGAGACCACTAGACTACCAGGAAATTAATGTTTTTACATTTAGCTAGGACTGGATTCATGCTGGGGGGGTGGGGACCACTAGACTACCAGGGAAGAAGTTTTTGCATTTAGCGAGGGGTCTAGATTCATGCTGGGGTGGGGGACCACTAGACTACCAGGGAAAAGAATGCCTTTTACATTTAACGGGGTCTGGATTCATGCTAGGGGTGGGGGGGGGACCACTAGACTACCAGGGATATTACATCTACTTTTATTTTGAATGGGTCAGGTGCATACCTCTCAACAGTCCCTGAATTTCAGAGATGTCCCTGAATGTGCCTCACGATTAATACTCTGTCCCTCCTCACAATTGTGTTTCCCTAGCTGAACAGTGGCAATAGTAAGCACAAAATAATGCCAAGCATTAAAGCTACAGACTTTTTCTTCTTTAGAACATGCATTTTGCACCAAACCCTATATTCTACCAGCTGTCTGATTGGATATCTCTACATTTGAAGATGTGTCCCTGATTTTGGTCCTTTGTCCCTGATTTGTTTGAGCTTTGTCACTGTTTCAGGAGGCAAAGGATTGTGAGATATGTATGCACCAACTGTGCCTGGCAGCACACAGTTCTTGCTGCTTTCAGCCTATCCTTCTTTACCGACCAACAGGGGATGCTGTGGGTCTGCCTTGGTCTGCAGTGTCAGCCTGTACTTCCATTCCGACCAAAAGGGGGAGCTTTCTGCTTCATGCAGTAGCACCAGGCAAACTGCATGGTAATGTATGCTAAGCAGCAGTTAATGAGTTGCAAATGTACCTGTTTTCCCAATGATTACCTAAGTAGGTTCATTTGCATGGGAGCTTTGAATATAGCTCCCATTTGCCTCAGGCTAACCAGTTTGCACTGGGCTAATGTGTTAGCACTCTGCAATCAGGTTAGCCCCGGGCAACCCTCACTTCAGCACAACACAGTTCTGTAGTGTGTGGCTTACATTGTTGCTTGCAGTCAAACCTCTCAGTTGTCCCTGATTTTCAGAGACGTCCCTGATTTTACCTCAGTGTTTTACTCTGCCCCTCCTAAACATTGTGTTTCCGTGACCAAACAGTGGGGGTTGTAAGCATACAATAATGTCAGACATTAATGTTACAGACGTGTTCTTCCTTAGAAAATGCATTTTACAATACACCACTTATTCTATCAGCTTCCTGAGTGGATTTCACCAATTCTTAAGTTGTGTCCCTGATTTTAAACCTTTGTCCCTGATTGTTTTAAGCCTTGTCCCTGATTTATGCGACAGGAGGTTGAGAGGTATGTTTGCAGTAGATGTGAGACATCTCTGCAATCACACACAATGTTCTCCACCTGCAACACTGGCTTGCTACAGAGTCTAATGTGCTGGAGTTGCAGTTTGCACTACCCTGTTGCCATATTCAGTGCTGTCTTATTCCCAGGCTATTTTTGCCCTGCACTCCCAGATCAGTTTGCCCGACTTGCTTATACTACTATATTCAGCAGGATTAGCACTGGGCAATTGTCTTTTGAATATAGTTTGCTTTGTGCTCTGGGCTAAGTTTGCCCGCTGGGCAGTGCTCATTTAGCTCCAGGGCAAAGTTTTGAATATCTGGCCCTTAGTGTTACTCATGAGTACAACACATTACTACACTCATGAGATGAATGACTCTCAGTTTCAGTATCACATGGGTGAACTCCTTTTCAGGGGTGAGCATAAAATAGGCCACAGCCTTTTTGCTCCTATATATCGATGAGATCTAAAAGGGACACCTGTTCAAATGGGAAAATAATGAACCCACCAAGGTATTCCAAATAAGAGCTGTCTACTGCACATCATACAGAATCATTAAATCCCTTCTTACACATCTTCTTTGCAGGGATGATCATTTTAAATTATCAAGATTTTTTTATATTCTATATGCCAAATTTCCTTAATTACTTTCACTATGCATCTCTGTACTTGTTCTATTTTCTTGATTAGGGTACTTTTATAGGGGGCCCAGAGCTGTGACCCATAATTAATAATGGGGTGAATGTATGCTCTATAGAGTGGCATTAGAACACTGCTGTTCCAAGATGTGATGGGTCTTATAATTACACTGAGATCTCTCTCATCTTGGTTGTTGTCAATATTACTCCTCCCATTTGGTATTCAGCTGCTGGGTTTCTGTACCCCAAGTACATTATTTTGCACTTCTTCTCATTGAACCACAGTTGCCACACCCTAGACCATGCCTCAAGATTTCTCAGGTCTCAGTTCATTCATTCCCCCCTTCCTGGAATGTTCACCCTGTTACAGATTTTGTATCACCTGCAAAGAGGCACACCTTCCCCTTCAGCTCCTCTGCAATGTTACTTATAAATATATTAAATAGAACTGGTCCCAACACTGAACCCTGTAGCACCCCACTGGTCACAATCCCCTCCTCAGAGCGACATCCATCTACTACCACCTTCTGTCTCCTATGCTTTTAACCAATTTCATACCAAATTTAACATTTTCAGACCCACTTTTAAGCTATGCAACTTGTTTAATGGTCTCCTATGTTAAACAGTGTCAAATGCCTTACTGAATTATAGATATGCCACATCAATGGCACCATCCTGCTCCACTTCCTTCATCATCCAATCAAAAAATTCCACCAGATTCATTTGAATGCCATTCCCCATGAACTTGTGCCGTCTCTGATCTTGTAACCCTTTTGATTCAAGATAATCCACTATCCTCTCCTTCAACAATGATTCCATTTTGTTTTCACCACTGAGGTCAGACTGACTGGTCTACAATTTCCAGCCTCCTTCCTGCTGCCACTCTTATGAAGAAGGACTAAATCTGCCCTCCCTGAGTCCTCCGGAACCACACTTGTTTCAAGTGAGCTGTTGAATTGGAGTACCAGAGGTGAAGTCAGTGTCTCTCAGAGTTTCTTTATTACTTTAGGATGCACAGCCGGTGGTTCCATTAATCTGTCTACTTTTAGACTAGCAGGCAAGTCCTTCTAGTACCCAATCCTCTGAAAAAGGACTGATATCCATTTCTGTCCATATAGAATGTAAAATGCTCTTTTTGTGCCCCTCACTTCCTCCACGCTGAACACTGAACTAAAGTATTTGCTAAGCATGTTTGCTTTTCCACGGTCCTCTTCTGTGCAGACCCCCCATCTCTTTTTAACCTTTCAATTCCTCCTATGGTCCTCCTCTTTTCACTTATATACCTAAAAAATGTATTGTCCCCTTTCTTTACTTCTTTGGTTATCCTCACTTCAGTTTTTGCCTTCACACTTCTTACTGCTTTCCCTGTTTCTTTCAGTTTTTGCTGATATATGTCCCCATCCTCCTACCTCTGTGTTCTCCTTATAGCTCCTGAATGCTACACTTTTAACCTTTACCCTACCAGCCACCTCTCTCGTGAACCATAGTGTTCTGTTTTTCCTCTTAATCTTACTCCCCTGTGGATACAGAGGTTTGTAGCCTTCAAAATTGCCCTCTTTAACTTTGCCCACTCTACCTCCACTCCACCTAAGTTATCTCTCCTTCCCAATTCACCTTTTAGGCATTCACTCATCTTAACAAAGCTGCCCTCCTGAAGTCCAGGACTCCCACTTTAGTGTGGTTGGAATGTCTACATTGCTTAATATAGTGTCAAAGAGCACTACTAAATGTGCTGAGATTACCTCATATATGTTTAATGTAAATAACATATTAATTTCATATCTTGGAATGTTATGTAACACTGTCCTCTGTATCTCTGCTTAAAGTATTAATTCTTTTCTTCTGAACCTCTCTGTAAAGGGAGCGTCTGGCATGGGGGGCCTTCAACAAATACACAAACAAACAAATAAAAAAAACAAGCAAAGAAAGAAACAAAAACAAAACAAAACAAAAAATCAGCCAGGACAGACTTTGCTGACAGACAGCAGTGAAAGAACCTAGCTTTACCTTGAAGGTATATTTATTTGGGTAGCACGTCATAACAGTGACTATAAAATAGTGATGCAATATGGGTGAAGCAACAATAGTGAATGCCATTATAGCGAGTTGCATGAAACAGTGAGTGGCACAATATAGTGACACCATACATTAGCAACTGCACACTTAAGGGATTGGAGTTGGCTGATACCCCCACCATCAATGAGTGGCATGGAGTAAGAATCCTAGAGATAGGGGATTGGGGGCACAGCCCCAAGTGTTGAGTACAATTTAAAACAGCTGGCTGGACTGGTATAAATGCTGCTGTGTTTTGGCTTCTCGTCCTTGTCTGAAGATGGTGAGGGGATCCATACCTCTCAACTGTACCACATTAGGAGGAACGTTCCTCATTTTACTTCAGAAAAGGTCCCTGTTCCACATTGTGAGGAATTGTTCCACATTCAGAGTCAACATTTTAAAGCAAATATCCATAGTAAATGATGGAAAAAATAACTTATTCAATTAATTACAGACATTCTCAACATAAATGCAACATTTTAATAGTGTTTTGAGCTTTTTAGGTAAAGATTTTATTAAGTGTTCCACATTTTGCCCATTTGTTCCACATTGTGACAGGCAATGTTCCACATTTGGGGGACAAAAGGTTGAGAGGTATGAGGGGATCATATGGTCATGAATGATGTGCCATAGAGGGACTGTACGAGTGTCTAAACAATGGCCCAGGTAGTGCTGCAGAGTGTTGCTGGTGCAAACAGTGCTGTTGCTGGGAGGCTTCCCTCTGTCCCATTGTGAGCTTTAGTAGCTGTAATGTGCTGTGCATATTATTGGTATGCGCTATTGCTGGTGTCGTTATTCCAGACTCACTGTTATGACATTCACTGTTAACGATGAATTGTCATTACATGGAGCCTTTATTTGTATTTCTCTTCATATTTAAAGTAGCAAGGTAAGTGGGGAGAACAAAAGTGAGTTGTAGGCAGTGTTTGGAGCATTTTTAAACTTGTAATTAAAACTGTGACAGGTGGTATTGGGTAAACTAGTGCAGGAGACTAATCTTGGGACTGAGTAGATTCAGGAAACCCAATAAATAAGGTATGAGATTGGGGGTTGGAGCTGACAGAGGCTTAGTATATTCTTACAAGATAACTATAAAAGCACTTCCACTCTAATATGTTCAGCACATTCATGTCCCAGAGTGTGAGTGGAACAGTGAAGGAAAGGGACAGGTAACTGGCATCTTAGGCATTGTCAACCATCAGCAGAAGGAAGCAAGGGACTCTGCTGGTCTACTAATGTTGAACACCTGTTCATTACTGTGTAACAGTCACTGCTAGGAAGGGTGGAAAATAAAAGCTATGCCAAAACTGGGAACAGGAAACACCCCATCTATAGTAGGAGTATAAAGAGATTTAAACAAGGAAATGGGGAACACAAACAGAAACATAAAAAGAGAAATACTAGAAACACTTTAGCAGAAGTAAGGGCACAAAATTACTTCCAGGTAACACAAGGAGAATAGAAGCTAAGAATGTTGGAAGTGATGCAATGCAGTGGCTTTGGGGTGGCAGTTTTGTGAGAGAGATTCTGGAGACAGCGGTGTTGCCCCAACTGCACCCACCTCTCTTGGTTAAGGAAGGAAGTTGCAAGACTATGGGCTGAGTTGGCAAGGATTCAGGGGACCTCTTCACCAACCCAGAGGCCATTATGTCTGCCTCTGTTACCTCAAAGGGTGCTAGGGAGGAGGAGGAATGGCTAGACTATGGTGGGCTGTGGAAGGGTGGTGAATGAATAAATATGTTACTGAATGTATGTCTCAATCCTTTTTTCCTACTTCAGTTATCAAAAAAATGAATAAAATCCATAAAATACTATTAATTGTAATACTAATCATGATGTTCTGATAGGTATTATGCTGTACCAATAAGTGTTAACTATCCAGTCCTAGCATAGACAAGAGCTGAGTTTGTCCTGTTTTCATGTGAGTTTTATCAGTATTTCAGAATTCGGTATACTTCAATTTCTTTATATACAGTACTGTTTGTAATTCTACCCATGAGCATAAAAACTTGGCCACATTACAGAACAGCAGAGTGCAATCTGTCATTTTTATTATAATGCAAATCTCTGTTTAGATGCAAATACTCTGGTCAACAGTCATGCAAGCCTTGAATGTTCCAGCGTGTGATAAGCATAATGCTCACTGAATAATCAAATGGCAAGTAATTAGGAGTGTTTCATATTTTTCTCATGCTTTTGAAAAGATAAGGGTTTTATTTTTCATTATTACAAATTTAGGCTATGGAAGAGAAAAAAGGCTGTAAAAGATTCTTCAGCTTGTGTGCGGTGCTTGCTATTGGAATTAAGCAGCCATAAAATTTGCAGTTAAGGGCACAAATCACATTTAGGGCTTCATGTTGCCTACTTTGTTTGTTCTACTTATTTTTTTTTTCTTATTTTGTCTCATCTCCACTGTTAATCTTGTTAACATTGTTGGCTTATATGATCTGTTACTGGAAATGGTATGCTTGAGACATTATTGGAGCATCTGTTTTTAATGCCATGTTAATGTGGCCTGGAAAACAAATATGTGGGTTGTTATCCTTGAAGATAATTGCTCTTTCTTTTCACACACACTCACACATACACACACACACACACACACACACACACACACACACACACACACTTACATCTGCATTCCTTGCCACACATGGATCCCTTTTCTTCCCTCCACTAAGTCTGCTGCTGATGAAACACTGACCTGATTTTGGCATCTATTTGGGTAGTCACAGAGTGAGACACCAGATGACTCTACACTTAAGTACCCAGGTCTGTATGTATTCCCTCAGGTTGGCAGCTGTATCCCAGGCTTAAATATTGTACCTTGATCTGCATTTTATTCTAGTTGTGATGCTCAATTGTGCATGTTATTTCTTCCTGTCACACATCTGTGCATGCCAGGCACACTTAGTTCTATCATACTGTGCTATGGCATTATCTGTTATTTGGTATTATCTGTGCTACCCCATCTGAACATATTTGTAGTTTTTGTGATCTGGCTCTCTAAAAGAATAAAATATGCTAATATCTCCTTGGCCGAATAGGTCATTCATATGTAATACTGTGGCAAGCATATATGGTGGTGTAGCCATTTACCTCTAAAAAAGTCTAAACTTTAGCTTAATCCATGCCTCTGCTAGCCTCTCCTACTCTGAAATGCTAGTTTTAAAGTTTCCTTTCCCTATTCCCTCTTAATCCAAATCAGTGGTTGGAACTGTTGTCCTAGTACTATCACTGAAATGCCACTGGAATTTAACTCCTTTGCCTGCCTGGCTACCTCTGGCATGCTCCTGATCCAACGTAAAATCAATGCCAGTGGGCTGAGCCCACTTGAAAGAGTTCACTCTTGATGTCTAAGCTCAGTGCCTAACTGAACTTTTCAAGAAACTTACCAGTGTAAACTCTAAGTCTCTTAATCACTCACTAATTTACTTTCCTCCCCTGCAAAGATGACTTTACAGGCATCTGTCCAGACATATTTTATGAACATCACCCCAGTTTATATGTAAGGAAAAGTGGCAGACCCAAAATTCCTTCAAGGACCATCCTCACCTAATCTTTCTGTAGACTGGACCTCACCTCAATATTGTCTAACTTCTCCATTATTGACTGGTTACCTTTTTCTAATGCCTCATGTGTCAAAGATGCAACTGAGTAGTTTAATTGCAACTTTATCAAGATCCTAAACTCTTATGCTCCTAACAATAAACAATTTTCCCAGAGGTTTTTCAAACCTTTATACCCCTGTTTAAGAACCAGGATAGAGCCTGGCCTCTTATAAGGTCTCCAGATCCTCCAAGGAGCTCATCATAGTCAAGAAACTTTAGATTTCTTACTTTCCCCTTCACTGAGGGTCCCCTATGCACACCTTTTAATTACATAGTAATACATGTAATATACTATGCTCCCACACTTAAAGAGTTCAACACTTGCCAGCATTCTGAGGTCAATACTTCCAGTCCACCTTTCTTTATGATATAAATTGACTGCCAAATTTTGGAAGACTGCCCACAATACATTTGCACCTCTCAGTATGCCATTTTATCACCAAAAGTTAATTACTTCCTTTGCTCTTCCCCTTTAGATGTTGCCAATACATTCAGTAAGTGCTTCTCTAGTTGTGTCATATCCCTTATCATGGATCCTATACCTTTTTCCCCATCTTCTAAACTTACCCAACATTTCTCTTGTTCTGTTTCCTCCTTTCCTATTTCTCATTTTCTTGTCTCTTCAGCTACAGATTCAAGGTCTTGCATGCTCATGACCCAACTGAAAAGCAGCCCTGATTACCTAGATTAAACACTCCTGTTCAGTTCTTCACTACTTGAGTCAAATACCTTATCATGGTTTCTCAATTTCCACACCCTCAACTCCTACTCACCTTCCCCTCCCTCTGTCACTTCCTCCACTATTTCTGTTCCTCCACTGTCTCTTCAACTACACCGTTAGGGCCTTGCAAGCTCTTGGCAGACTTAAAAGAAACAATCTTTATTGCCTGGATCAGGCAATCCCCTCTCTTACGGTTCCAGCAATTGCCTCTACTATCTCATCCCTATTAAACATGTTTTCTCTCTCCTTTACAGTTCCTAAGAATTGGAAAGTTGCAATGGTTATACCCCTACATATGGGTTGTGACCTCACCTTTTCTGAGACCCATCTCTCAGCAATCTACTTTCACCAGGTTGCAGGAGCTTTTTGCTTACTCCCAACTCACTGCCTTCTTCTTTTCCTATCTCAGCTCATTTCAGTTTGACTTCTGATTCAGCTACCTGCTACGTATTATTGACATGATCCAGACTTGGATAGATTAGGCACTTCTTACCTGCTGTGTTCACTGACCTCTCTAAAGAATTTGACACAGTGTTCCAACACTTTATACTCTCCAATTTGTCCACTCCAAGCTTGTCTGTGTGAGCTAGTTCCTGGTTCAACTCCTTCTGGTGAAACATAATTTAGACTGTTCTGGCATGGGGATTCTTCACATCATCACATCCCATTCATATGTGGGCCCCACAAGGCTTGGTCCTTGGCCCAATTATTTTCTTTATGTTCAAAATGTAATGCCTCAGCCTGTATTAACCTGCCATAGACACATGTATGCTGACAGCACTGTGCTGTATGATAGTGGCTCAGATATCACCCCTCTTGAATTCCAAACCCAGCCAGACAGGAGTCCAAACCTAAGACATATTCAGCAGTGCTTTTATTCATGTCAGTTGACACTGAATGTTAAGATAATAGTTATGGCCTCTGTTTCTAATTCCAAGTTGGAAGTTCTTTCCTTCTATCCTCTGATTCTGACTTGCTCTCACCTGGACCACACCGCATCATTTAAGTACCTTGGTAGCTGGCTTGATTAGTTGTTCAACTATGCCACCCTCCCCAAGTATATGATCTCCACAAGAATACACCAAGTCTTCCTGCTGCTACAAGACAAGATAATATTCAGAAAATGACCCTCCCCATCTATGGTTATGAGAACATACTCTATAGCAGAGTCCCTATGACCATGTTTGCCAGACTTAATCCCTTTCCACTATGCTTTCTGCTGCTTTGCCCTAAACTGTCCCTTCTGTACTCACCAATATTACCTCTGCTCTTGCCTACACTGCCTTTCACTGGAAGGTCATTCTCACATGCTTTCATCTTTACTAATCTTTAAATACTTGTTTAACACTCCCCCTGATTATCTAAACTCTCTACTAATGCCTTCCTAATCCCTTGCCTATTATATCTACTCAGACCTTCTAACTCTCATTCCATCAAAACGATAAGACATTACCTAGCACTTGGTCAGCTTGTTTTATTTTTTTAATTTCTCATGCTTTGAAACACAGAAACACACTCCCCTCATCCAGTCAACCATCTCATGAAGGTTTCTGAGAAGCTTCAACCTGGTATATTTTGTGTGCCTGCATCCATACTGCTCCTTTTGCTCAAGCTGCCTCATCTGAGACATAGTTGCACAACCCAAACTTATATTGTCACAGTCTTGTCATCCTGGTTTGTTGCATGTCTTCCATTCCACCTATTCCTAACTAAATGTTCTCTTCAAACTGCAGTCTGCTTTAAAAGTACCACAGTCTGGGGTTCATCCCTTTTTTGAGTCTGTTATACTTCTCCCACAGTAATTAGGATTCTTTCTCATTATGTTTTTCTCCTTTACATTGTTTTACATGCATGGTATACAGCATATACTTTTGCACTGAAGTTTTCACTGTAGTATTGTATGCTATCCCATACATACAGTTTTTATTTGCACTGCATTTTTTGAGCAATGCTGCTTTGATGCTTTATTTTACAGTATCCCATATTTCTGTTCCCCCAAAATCTCAGTGTATCTTTTCTAGCCAAACCTTAAATAATCACACACACACACACACACACACACACACATATATATAGGAAATGGTCTATAGTTAGGGTTGAGTAGGCAGTTTAATGTTAAATTCCAAATTATTCACCTTAATAACTTTGCAACCATTCAATGGATTTGCATGAAATTTGGTATGCACTGTTCCGTGGTGTAGATCTCTTGGCATGCCAAGTTTTGTTTCAATTGGATGTGTTGATTTTTCGCAGCACATAGGGAAAAAAGTGGGCCCAGAGGGCCCATGCTCCCACAGATGTATATTGTTATGCAGAAATGGGCTGCTCAGTGGGAGAACGGGGCCCACAAACACATGCTATTTACTAGTTTTATTACACTTTCTCTAAAAGTAAGAAAATTAAATGCAAAAAAATTCATTTAATTCATCAGTTAGGGTTAAAGCAACAAAAGTGGGAAAATGAGACATTAGGGTTGAGTCCCTAACCCCCCCACCATCCCACCCCCATCCTCCACAGACTGACAGATGCCAGGGTGTGCCTTGGGGTCATGAGGCCTAACTCTCAGCCATTCTCCTTTACTGTAGCATATCAACATGTTTACACATGGAATGGGAGGAGAGTTGGGTCTCACGACTGCATGGCACACCCTGGTGTCTGCTGGTCTGTGAAGAATGGGGGGTGAGGTGGTGGGTGGGTTAGGGGCTAAACCCTAATGTCTCTTTTCTCCACTTTTGTCACTTTAAAAATAAGTGATGCATTAAATGAAGTTTTTTTGCAATTAATATACATATATATTATAAGGGTGCAGTCGCGCCCCTATAGTTAGGGTTAGGAAGGCTCTGTAATGTGAAACTTGAAATTTTGTGTGTTAATAACTTTGGACCCATTCAACAGATTTGCATGAAATTTGGTAAGTGTTGTGGGGCAGGGTAAGTCTCTTGATCTGCCAAATTGTGTTTCAGTCAGACTTACATTTTTTGCACAGTGAATCTCTGAAAGAATGCACTTTTCACCAGTTTTGAGGGAAGTTTTTCAGATTTTGTCCATGGCACTGCATGGCCATCATGAGCTTGGGACAAGGAATATGCCACTTTGTTTGGTGAAGAAATACTAATCCATTTAAAAGTTACAAAACTTTTTAGCTCCCATTATAAGTCTGTGGAAAAATTTATATGGTTGTTTTGTGAAAGAAGAATGGGGTTTTGACCATCTGGTCACTCCTCATGATCAAAGAATTTGCAGGCTCACAATCAAAGATTCTTTGATCGTGAGAAATTTATCGATCACGATGGCCACCATCTTGGTTTCACTTTGGGATTGGAAAAAAAACAAATATCTCAGCCCAGGGGTGACTTCTGAAGTAAAACCTGGATGGATTTTGCTGAGGGGGCTTCCCTCTATTGAGCCATGTCTGTGGCTTAATGTAGTTGTGTCAAAAATTGGGTTTTAAACTTTTAAATTGTTTGATCGTGGCTCACTATTAATCTTTGATCATGAGCCTGCAAATTCTTTGATTGCGATATTCTTCAATCACAATCTTCATTCGTTCATGAGAGACTAGACGGCCAGATTTTTGGGTTGGAAAAAAACAAATATCTCAGCCCAGGGATGAGTTGTAAAGTAAAACTAGGATTTTTTTTTCATTGAGCTATGCCTGTGGTTTAATGCAGCTGTGTCAAAAAATGGAGTTTTAACATTTTTTAATTCTTTGATCATGATCCTGCAAATTCTTTGGTTGTGAGATTTCTTTAATCGTGAGCCTCTTTCTTGAGGGTGGGACAAGATGGCTAGATTTTTGCTGGGCCAGATGTGTCTGGGAGGGATCAGATAGCCCAAATTTCCTGACCAGATGTCCCCTTATGATCAAAGATTATCTTTGATCGTGAGGTCGTGGCTGATTCTCACAATCAAAGAATTTTTAAGGATACAAAAACTTTAAAATTAAATATCTTGGAAATGGTTTGGTCTTTTAACTTGAAATTTGGAGGGTGTTGAGGGGATGTCCTGCAGATGTGAAGTATGGTATTTAGGCATCAGAAAATTAATTTTCTGCAGAGATATTGCATGATGCAGTTTACATTTTGCAGATAGTGTTCTGTATTGTGGTAGTGGCGTGAAATTTATAGGGTAGCTAGCCCTACTGCCACAGAGGTACTTTTCAGTGGTTAGGTGTACAAAATGTAAACAGGTATGGAATTATGCTACTCTGATGAATAAACATTTGGTTCATTTCAAGTTGTTGGGAGTGTGGGGGCCCAAAGGGCCCCACACTCTCACCACTACATGTGATATTCTGTACTTGTACTGTTATGTTAGGCAGAAATTTGCAAGTTGATTGGAGCACGGGGCCCACAGGGCCCCACACTCCCACCAACTTGTATGACATTGTACTTCACTATGCTTTCTCAAAAAGTAAGGAAATTATTTGCAAAAAACTGTGTTAATGCAACAGTTAGGGTTTTTTTACAGTGACAAAAGTGAGGAAATTCACCATTGGGGTGTGTGTTGGGGTCATCGGTCATAACTCTCTCCCCATTCTCCTGTACTGTACCACCTCAGCTTATTTACACATGGGAATGAAGTGAGAGTTAGGGCCGATGACCACAACACACACCCTGATGCCTGTTGGTGGGGGGTTGGGAGGTCGTGGGATGCAAAGGGTGGTAACCCTAGCAATGAATTTCCTTGCTTTTGTCACTGAAAAAACCCTAACTGTTGCATTAATGCCCTTTTTTGCAATGTATACATATATATATAGATATAGATATAGATATAGATATAGATATAGATATAGATATAGTCTTTGCAAAAACTTCATTAATGCATCAGTTAGGGTTGTTTCCACACCGACAAAAGTGTGGAAATTTCACATTAGGGTTATCACCCCACCACCCCAACCCCATGCCCCCTCCTCAAAACCCTAACTCTGCATTCTCCCCATCACCTCATCCCTCTATCCCTTCACACACATATGCAAGCAAGGGAAGGGCCAATGCAAGACAAGCAACCCAGGACAAGCAGGAACAGTTAACAGAAGTGACATACAACTCTGTAAATGTTTCACAAGACACAGGCATCTTCACAGTCCACCAAGTGTAAGAGTTCTGCAACCATGATGGTGGCTTGGGGGTACACACACACATGCTGGGCAATCATGGCACAGATGCCCATATTTCAATAGTTAACAGCTGATGAAACACACAGTGTATTATCCACATACATTGTATTAGAAATGACAGTTTCTGTGAGCCTAGCAACAGTCATTGTATGTTTTCATTTTGTTTTGTGACACATTGAGTCAGTCCTAATAACAAACAGTGGTAGTAATACAAGTAATGTCTTGTAGCATAGTTTTCAAGTAAGATGTAAAAGCAACAGTTGTAACATGCAAAGGTAACCATAACATACTGTTAATTAGTATTTCCAGGTAACGCAGCAGCATTACGATAGGTGTTGGTGGTAGTTTCCCACCAGAATAGTATCTCAAAGTACTGTGTTAGTGTCAGGTGTATCTGTCCTGCTACCAAATGCCTATGTGGTAGTGACAATACTTGCAGTGACCCAATTGTTGCATTATGACACATATAAATCAATATTTTGAAAATGTATACGGACTAAGTGCCATTGTATTAGAAAGATATGCCAGCAGTAATGTGTCATCATACTGTGCTGGCAGTATAGAGTTGCTTATACTGTATTTGTTTTTTCATTATATAGTGTTATGTGAAATTAGTACAGTGTTGTGATTAATGTACTTACAGATGTGCCAATGTGGTATAGTGTTGTACAATGTTTCATGTGCCTGCATCCGTGTGTGCATGTGGGGATGGTTGGGGGGGAATGTGGAGTTAGGGTTTTGAGGAGTGGTCATGGGGTTGGGGTGGAGGGGTGGTAACCCTAAAGTGGAATTTCCACACTTTTGTTGGTGTGGAAACAACCCTAACTGATGCATTTACAAAGCTTTTGCAAAGAATTTCCTTTCTTTTTTTAAAAGTGCAATGCAAGTAATAAATGGAATGTGTTGGTGGGATTCCACCAAGCTGCCCAGTTGTACATAATGATATGTGTCTGTGGGAGTGGGGGCCCTCTGGCTCCTGTGCGCCCACTTACACATAAGTAGGGAGCCATACAACAGCCCTATAAGGCAAGGAGCCCTTGTAACACTAATTTGCCCATATCTCTGGAACTGAACCAGGTAGAAAAAAAATTCTATTGTCGTAATTGTGAGAGTGAGTAGTTCTTGCAACAAAAGTCAATCAAATCTTGTATCATTTATGAGTTATGGGCACCAAAATGCACTGTGAATGCTAATGCTGCAGGCATAATAGTGGCCTACGCACATGAAAATAAGCAATTGGAACACTAATTTATAAATATCTCAGGAACCATACAAGGTAGAAAAAATCTAATTTCATTGTTTTCATGGCTTTGCAACCTATGTCTGTAGGGGAACTAAGCATTTTTATGATGAAAAGTCTGTATCTCACACTGTTTTCAAGATACGGACCCCAAAAGGCATCATCGGTGCTGCAATGTTATCCTATGGGAAATTTCCTGAACTTCAGAATGCTGTACATATGGGTCTGTTCAATGTTTCCATACCAAACCACCAAAATGCACATCTGTGGGACTAGGGCTGTCCACCCTGAAAAGTTCAGGCCAATAGCACAATCCATGTTGCCACAATGAAGGGACAAAGAAAATAACTACTGCAATGTAATTCTAAGGAAAAGTTTCTTAACTTCTGAATGGTGTAACTATGGTCCTGTTGAATCTTTCTGTACCAAACCACTGAAAGGCACATCTGTGGCACCAGGTCTTGCCACCCTGAAAGTTTCAGGCCAATAGCACAAACCAGCTTGCCACAATCAAGTGACAAAAACAAACATTTGTTTGTGCAGTGTTGCTATGATAACATTAATGTTTGCATGATTCTCCTATCTCCATAATGGTAATGTTAGTGTGCACAAAAATGTTTTAGTATGGTTACTTTTTTGAGTTTGCGTGATTGTTTGGGTGGCAACAAAAATGTTTGTGCGATCAAAAAATGGAAACAATTTAAAAAAACTTATTTCCAGACCAGCTGATGAAAAACTAATACCAGAGGCATGTTCCTTGGGGCCCGATTATGTAAACCCTATGGTAAGTGTTTTGTAAAGTGCAGTATTTTTTGAATTACAGCATTTTGTTCTCTCTCGCTAATGAAAACAAGATGTCGGCAGCAGAACAAAATTTTGGGGCAAGCTCGACAACAACATTTGATCGCGAATGTTTTCGTAGTACACTTATAAATTTTTCCCTAAGCTATAATGGGACATGAAAAAATGCAATAAATTTTGAACGGAGCCATATTTTGTCACCAAATCTTCAAAAGGCACCAGTGCAACCCAGTAGACATGTAGGTAGCCCAATTTGAACCCACTCAAATGCATTCTTCAGTGCATTATGCGTGGACAAAGAATTTGCAACATTTGGAAAAATTCACTTTTTCAGGACGCTACAGCTCTGTGACCGTACATCCAACTGAAACAAAAATGTCCAGATCCAGATAGATATTTCTACATTCCAAATGTCAAGCAAATTGGACAAATGGTTCAAAAGTTATTAAAGTGCAAAATTTAAGGTTTAACATAGAAATGGCTATGCAACCCTACCTATAATATATGTACATATATATATATATATTATAGGCAAAAAACTCCGTTTAATGCATTAGTTAGGGTTGTTCCACAGCGACAAAAGTGAGGAAATTCACTGTTAGGGTTGAAAACCCCCCTTGGACCCCCCGCCCACCCCCCTAACCGGCATTGGGGTGCGCATTGGGATAAGTCAGCCTAACTCTCACCCCATGACATGTGTAAAGCAGCAGAAGTAAAGGAGAATGGGGTGAGAGTTGGGAACCACGATCCCAATGCACCCCAATGCCAGTTGGGGTGGTGAGGGGTCCAAGAGGATTTTCAACAACAACAGCAGAATATCCTCACTTTTGTCGCTGAGAACAACCCTAACTAATGCATTAAATGGAGTTTTAGCCCTAATTTCCCTTCTTTTGAGAACGATAACAAGAACAGGAATATAATGCATTGGGGAGGCCGGGGCCCCACCACATGATGCTGTGGCATACTAACAGGGACAGCACAAACAGAAATGCTAACAGTGGCACACATGGTAACACAAGCACGAATGAGAACAGAAAGGGTAGCAGCATGGTGGCGTGAGCGGGAATGGTCTGCCCACGTGATGTGTTGTCACATAGTAACATGGTGCCTGCAAACAGAAATGTCAATGGGCATGGTGATGTAAGTGAAACAGTAAGATAAACAGTACTGTAGACAGAAATGGCAAAAATAACAGAAAGCATAGCGCAAATGAAGCGCAAGGATAGCGCACATGGTGGCGCGGGCGTCAATGGTAAATTGAAAGCGAATTACGGATCGCCAAGTTGAAGGGCAACAGTAACAGTAATGTAAGCGCACAGGCTGGTTTCCCAAAACCTGCATTGAGAAAGACAGTGAGTACAAATAATGTATGCAAAATAATGAGTATCGGCGCAGAAAATGAGATCTTGGAATACTAAATACATTATATCTCAGGAACCGTACGACGTTGAAAAAAAATTTAAAAGTCATATTATTTACAACTGTCTTGGCTAATTTAAGAAATTTTCCAACGAAAAGTCCGTATCTCGCACCGTTTCCGAGATACGCGCCCTGAAAGGCGCGGCGAACGCCGTAATGTTATCCTATGGGAAAAAAAGAAAAGTTTGGAGCACCATAACTTTGCCTCCCTGTAATGTTTTTTCACCAAACTACTGAAAGACACATCTGTGGGCTGTTGGCTGTCTTCCCTAAACATTTCAGGAAAAAAGACTAAACCGTTATTTTGCAGCAGGGCTCCAAATGATTTCTGTTAAGTGTCTGGCGCCGTAATGTTATCCTATGGGAAAAACCGTCAATTTTGGAGTGCCATAACTTTGCCGCCATGTGATATTTTTTCACCAAACTACTGAAAGGCACATCTGTGTACTGTTGGCTGTCTTCCCTCCAAATTTCAGGAAAAAAGACCAAACCGTTATTTTGCAGCAGGGTGCCAAAGGATTCCTGTAATGCTTCGGGCGCCGTAATGTTATCCTATGGGAAAAACTGTCAACTTTGGAGTGCCATAACTTTGCCACCGTGTAATATTTTTTCAATACAACACTGAAAGGCACATCTGTGAGATGTCGGCTGCGTTCCTCAAATTTCAGCCCAAAACTCCCAACGGTTATTTTGCAGTGCAGTGCCAAAGAATTGCTGTCATTTTCCCACAGACTAGAAAATTACTGTCGCAATTTGCGAAAGCTTTCGCAAAAATTTGCGACACTTTCGTGAGCACGAAAGTAATTTGTGAAAGTACTTTTTCCAGAAATTTGAAAAACATATTTCTGGGGTGTTTTACCACAAAATAAAGACATGGCAAGCATCCTCAGGGCCCGACTAGGTGAATACAAAAAAAATTAGGTTGCTAGAGGGTCCCAAATTTAAATGCCAACCATTTTTCTGATCACCAACTGAAAACAAAATGGCTGATTTGCAAAAGTAACAGGCCCATTTGCGAAAGTAAAAATGCATTTGCGAAAGTGTTGAACTTTTTAACTTTTCCCATTGACTTATAATGGGAAACTGTTTTTTGAATAACTTTTGAACCGTTTAATATTTTTTCACGAAATCTTCAAAAGGCACATTGGGGACCCTGGCTGCACATTCCCTGAAGATTTTGGGCTGGGCACACAAACCGTATGACCTGTAGGCACGACCACAGAATTCCAGAAAAGCGTAAATGTGCGCACAGATCACACTTAATAACTCCACAGCCGTATTTCTGACCAGTACAAAACTTGGAAGATCCCAAGGCCTATGGTTCTTGATCATGAATTCCAAATTTCAGGCAAATCCATCAAACGGTTGCAAAGTTATTAAGGTGCAAAATTACGGGGTTTAACATAGAAATGGCTCCTCAACCCTAACTATGGTAGCACTACCGTGCTACCATAATATATATATATATATATATATATATATATATATATATATATATATATATATATACACACACATATATATATATATTAGAGGCAAAAACTCCATTTATTGCATCAGTTAGGGTTGTTCCACAGCAACAAAAGTGAGAATTTTGTGTTAGAGTTGAAACCCCATTGGACCCTCCAGCCCACCCCCAACCCGGCATCGGGTGCTCATTGGGGTCATCAACTTACTTTCACCCATCACATGTGTAAAGCTGAGGAATTGGAGAATGGGGTGAGAGTTGGGACGGATGACAATGCGCACCAGTGCCAGTTGGGAGTGGGCAGGAGGGATCAAAGGGGGTTTCAACCTAACACCAAATTTCCTCTACTTTTCATTGAGAACAACCATAACTGATGTATTAAATGGAGTTTTTTAACTCTAATTCCCCTTATTTTTGAGAATGATGATGAGAAATAGTGAAAGTAATGCAGCGGCGGGAGTGCAGGGACCTTTGGGCCCCACCCTCCCACCACGTGATGCACGTAGGGGCACAGTACCACAATTGTAAAGGCAAATGGTAATGGTAACAGCAACAATAGCAGCAAAGGAAACAGAAACGCAAAAGGAAACGGAAGCGCATATGGAAACACAAACCGTAATGCTCACGGGCACAGTAACACAATTGCAAATGCAAATGGTAACAGTAACAGCAACGAAGACACAAAACGAAAGAGAAATGGTAAAGGAAATGAAAGGGCTGCCATAAACGTAAATGGCAATGCACACAGGGACGCAAACTGAAATGCAAACACAAACAGTAAGGGAAATGCAAATGGTAACAGTAACTCAAGCGCAAATGAAAACGCAAAGGGTAACGGATGCAGTGGTGCACACAGGAACAGAAACGCCAACAGGTACATAAAAGCAAGTGGAAACAGTAACTGTAACATTAACAGAAGTGCAGACCCTGTTTTTCCCCAACAGTTGCATAGAGAAACACAGTATGCACAAAGAATGTATGCATAACAATGGGCCTCTGAGCAGAAAATGAGCTCTTGGAATACTAAATTGCTTATATCTCAGGAACCGTACGACGTAGAAATAAAATTTAAATATCACATAAATCATGCCCTTCCTTGCAATGTTTTTGTATATGTGGTCGAAAATTCCGTATCTCGCACTGTTTTCGAGATACAAGCCCCGAAAGGCATGGCGTAGCCACCATGTTAGTCTATGGGAAAAAATGTCAACTTTGAAGTACTGTAACTTGGCAGCCATGCAATATTTTTTCACCAATCCACTACAAGACACATCTGTGAGATATTGGCTGCCTTTCTTCCAAATTTAAGCCCAAAAGACCAAACGGTTCTTTTGCAGCAGGGTGACAAAGAACTCCTGTCGTTTTGGCCATAGTCTGGAAAAGTATGGTCGAACCTTGCGAAAGCTTTCGCAAAACAGCACGAAAGTGTCGCATGTGCGACACTACTTTTTGAGAAATTTAGAAAACATATTTCTGGGGTGTTTCACCCCAAAATAAAAACATGGCTAGCATCCTCAGGCTCTGACTAGATGAATAAAAAAAGAATTAGGTTGCTAGAGGGTCCCAATTTTAAATGGCAAGCATTTTTCTGATCACCAACATAAAACAAAAATGGTGGATTTGTGAAAGTAAAAGGGACATTTGCGAAAGTAAAAACTGCATTTGCGACACTTTCGAACTTTTTAACTTTTACCTTTGACTTATAATGGGAACTTGTTTTTTGAATTACTTTTGAATCATTTAATATTTTTTCATGAAAACTTCAAAAGGCACACTGGGCACCCTGGCCGCACGTTCCCTAAAGTTTTTTGACTACTCACACAAACTGTGCGACCTGTAGGCATGAGCAAAGAATTCACCTGAAACTGTAAATGCAAGTGCAGATCTGACTTAATAACTCCACAACTGTATATCTGACCAATACAAAAGTTTGCAGACCCAAGATGTCTGGTTCTTGATCATGCATTCCAAGTTTCAGGCAAATCCGTTGAACGATGGCAAAGTTATTTAGGAGCAAAGTTTGACCCTTTAACCTTAAAAGTGCTACTCTACCATAATATATATATATAGCAAAAAACTGCATTAATGCAAGAGTTAGGGTTCTTTTACAGTGAAAAAAGTGAGGAAATTCATTGTTTGGATTTTCAACCCTAACTCTGGCTCCCCTCCCCCACCAACACGACTCAACCCCACCAAGCCCCCATTCCCACTGGCACACACACACAGGCAGAAACATAAACACACACAGACACAGACACACACAATCAACACACAACTATGGGGGCAGTACAAGGAAATACAACCAATCACACAGACCCGATCTCTGTAAACACATACACAGAGTGCAACCCGTTCAGAGGAGGGTAAACAAAATGGTGCAGGGTGTGCAGCAGCAAAGATACAAGGAAAGACTAAATTAGTGAGATTCACACCATAGAGAACAAGAGTAGATCAGGCAAATACTATAAATTTCAATAATGTGAAGCAAACTAACAAAGCACAGCATGATGACATCTTTCAAAAAACAGATGTAAAACAAGAAAGTGCAAAAATTTGAACATAGATGGGCATTGCTTTAGAAATAATGTTAAACACAATTAAATGACACACAAGCTTCTGAATGCATGTATGAGGCTACCTGACAACGTTGTGGACTAATGAGGATTGGTAGAATTAATAAGACATAAGACTATTCTAGTCAACATCAGCATGAAGTAATGTGTTGTTTAACTACAATCTGTACCTTGTTGATGAGATATAAAATGGGCAGTGTTACTACGCAATACTTGCTTATCTGATGTCAAATGAATCTCTTACATGAATGTTTCTATCTGCATGAAATTCTGTTATTTTAGTAGTATCCCAACACGTGATTTCAATACAGCAAGACAGTATTTATTCTTTTGTGTACTGTTTGTGGCCCTAAACAGTATTCAGAACCATTTGAGACCTGAGCAGAATGTTTTTTCAATTACTCTGGCAACAAGCAGTATTATTACAGTTGGACACCGTTCACTAGACTATGACACATGACTCTCCATTGCAAGAGAAATGCCTCCATATTCTACAGGTTACTGTTGTGATCTGTAAATGACATTTGTGCATCCAGTACAGAAGACCAGAGTGTGATTCACAGTAGCTGAATTGCCATAGTGTGACTGTAAGTAAGTGAGTTAAGACACTACTGCTTGTAGCTCATTCCTGAAAACATGTAGTTGTTCCTAGTTTATGTCAGCCTGTTCCAAAACATCACAACATATATATATAGATATATTAACTGTTCATGCCAATTGCTAAAGACATCTTTTCTGAAAGAAGTTTTATATTATTGCCCTACTTTGCTCTTCTGTTTTGGTATTTGCTGAGAAATTCTATCCTCTTGTACTTTCTAAAGGCCATCAATGTAAAAGATGCTTTACTCTCTCTCTTTGTATCTTTGCTGCTGCACACCCTGCACCATTTTGTTTGCCCTCCTCTGAACAGGTTGCACTCTGTGTATGTGTTTGCGGAGATTGGGTCTGTGTGATTGGTTGTATTTCCTTGTACTGCCCCCATAGTTGTGTGTTGTGTGTGTGAGTATCTGTGTGTGTCTGTGTATGTTTCTGCCTGTGTGTGTGTGTGTGCCAGTGGGAATGGGGGCTTGGGGGGGTTGAATCATGTTGGTGGGGGAGGTAGCCAGAGTTGGGGTTGAAAACCCTAACGATGAATTTCTTCACTTTTTTCGCTGCAAAAGAACCCTAACTCTTGCATTAATGCAGTTTTTTGGAAATAATTTCCTTACTTTTTGAGAAAAACAAATGCTGTTTCTCTTACCACACCTTAAAGTAAAAGTTACCTTACCTGTGTACTTTTCAATACAGTATCCAATACCCACCTTCAGAGATCATTTCTGTATTGCAGTATCCCATCATGTGATTGTAGTGAGAGACAATCATAACTATTTCTAAATACTTCAGACAATTTCTGTTCCATTTTATCTGCTGTCTGTACTATTAAAATACAGAAACCAAAACAAATGGCTCAGTAAGACACATACATTTTATAAATAGATAGTAGTGTCTGTCTCACTAATGTAATCACAAAATGTAACACAAAGCAAACCAACACCATTAACAATGTGTCCATTTCATACAAACCATTTCCTTGGGGTGACACTGGTGGTCACTTAACTGTCACAGATGTAATAACCTGCACCCACCCTAGCCAATAACTCAACAATATACATATCTTTTATAATAATAATGAGACAAACAAATGTGTGCAAAATTAAAACTGTTTATATAACTATTTTTTTGTGGAAAAATATAAAACTTTTTTGTACAAAAAATTGACTGAAACTGAGTCATAAATAAATATACAAAGAACTTAAATGCAACGAATAAATACAAAAATAAATACATAAGACATAAAATTAAAGCTATGTAAAATAAATAAAAGTGCTACGTCACACTAAATAAATAAATGAATGGTAGGTTAAAAGAACTTGAAATATATTCTGAGCTTGACAAACTATTTACAAAAAAGTGTCCAGGAGTGACATAGAGGTGCTGGCCACTCAAGCTGTTGGGACTTGGGGAGGTGACGGTGTCGAGGAAGTGGAAGTCTGGTCAGGAGTAGGTACAGCTAGGTGCCCCTCTTCTGTAGCAGCTTTCAATGGAGATGTTGGAGGGGCACCTTCGAGGAGCTCATGCTGAGGTTGTTCAGAGGGGTGATCATCCTCTAGGTGTTGGAGGTCCTGGTGCAGAAGCTGATGAATTACTTCTGTGGCCTCCAGCTGGTTCTCAGCCAGCCGCACCATGAGACCGTGCGTAGACTCAAGCGAAGCAAGAGAGGCCTCCTCTCAAAGTCCCTCAAGGACTCAATTGCTTTGGTGAGGCCCCTGTTGCTCTGCTCAAGCTCACAAGTGGCAACTAATGTTGCATGCCCTACACACCTGTGGTGCTGCAGCAAATCAATAATCTCGCCACCCTGCTGAATAATTTTACCCGCCTGCCCTACTAGATAGTTCAGTTTTATTGCAGAGTCACGGGTGTGCTTAGCAGCAGCCTCATTGCCACTCCACACAGTCTTGAGCAGCTGGCTGAGGGTGTTACTAATTTTGTTTAGAATGGCAAGTTGCCCTGTGTAGGCAAAAGAAAAAAAACAAGAAAAATATTTTTAGTAGATGGAACCGTACTGGTCTTTTGTAAAATAGACTATTGAAACTGTCTGTTAAGAATATACAGTATAAAAGACCTCTAATGTATTCCAATGTATTGCACTTACAAATAAATAAATGGGTTGACTTAAGATAAGAGTTATCATTGTTTCTTATGTACACATGTGGTCTCAGCATGAAATACATAGAATAATACTACACATATTCTATCTGGATCACATTCTCTCAACCCAACAATAGTTGTTTATTCTCAGTATCCCTTAAAGCAGTGTATAAATCAACATATATCAAGTATGTATAACATGTCTAGCATTAAGAAAAATCATCACGTCTACATTGTTGCAGCTGTAACACTGCACAGCACAATACTATCATGTTGAATGACGTGTACAGTGCAACTATTGTCACTATGAGACATAGAATAACACCCAACAGTAAACAGCTTTTATATAAATTCATGTAGCAGCAGTTGGAAACTAGTTCAAGCACATGCAATGTTTGAAATTTGACCAGTGAGAACACCAGCAACCCCCCCCATTACATGTGAAGATATATTGTCTATTCAAGGAGTGAATACTACTGTACCACACTCTATAACCATCTGATCTGTGACAACAGCATTTCAGTGTAAGTCTGTGATACTATGGTGCAACTGAAACATACTCACTCAATATCTCAAACACTAACACATACCACTTTGATAATAACCATCACTGTAGTGCTGTGTCATCTCTTACAAATCCTTAAGATGTATGTACCCAATACTAAATCCTCAAATTAATCAGTCTGACAGTTTCTCACAACCTAACTACATATTATAGATACAAACATTGAACATATACAGTAAAGTAAACACCACTAAAGACGAAAAAGCATTTGCAACTGTCTATCTCTCCATACTTACCCATACACCATTGTCTATCTATTGAACTTCTTGAATAGACAGACATACAAACACATATGGCATTTATAAAACCCACACAGTTCACCATTACGCACTCAATTAAATGATGTACAACTGTGCCACATTCTGTATCCTTTGTTGGATATTTTATTAGAAAACATAGATTCTCCATCTAAGAAAACAGTTTAAAATTATTTATATATATATATATATACTGTATATATATATACAACCTACCTATTACTTTTATTCAGACCTCTCCATATAAACAGTAGTTAAAAAAAATGACCATTACTGATACACAAAGTTAGACATGCTGATTAAGCACTGCACACTCCCACCACATGCGATTCTCTCATGTAATACGCCTATCTAAGTCTTTCATAAGTCCATGCTCTGATGTGAAATTGAAGAATCAGACCCAAGATTGTTTGTTACTACAGTGTAATAAACCTGTAACACAAAATTAAGATGCAATAGGACAAAGGATACACACAGTCGAGGCTACTGCTGTCAGAGTAAAGATGTCTATATTCAAACAGCAAACTCATAAATAACAAGCTAAAGCAGAACTAGTTATGAGTAACAACTTTTCTGGGAATATACTGAAAAGGCAACTAGGCAATCTACCATGACTAGTTACATTGAGATAGATAAGCATGCTCACACCCAGTCACTGTGTCAAGGTTAAACATTTTGAACTGGGACTGTAAACTAACTGCAGTGGTACTATCTCTGAAAATATCAATGTTGTCTACACTTCGTACTAATCTTTAATAATAAAAGCACAAGCTATATAAGAAGTACTCACGTTCCTCAGCTGGAGGCCCACCTGGACCTGCAGGTGATGAAGAATGACCTGCTGCTGGAGATTGTGCCATCTCCTCCACAGAGGGTTTGATCTCAACAATTTCTATCCCCTCTGTGGAATCTCCCCCTCCAGCAACACCCTCTGCAGATGGTTCATCCTCTGAAAAACACAGGTAAACAAAATAAGTCATTCATGTCTCAATATCAAAATCTGTATATGTAAATATACATATCACCATAACCAGTTGTTCAAACTCCTCAATCTTCACATATGTCATACTATGTACTGTTTCAGTAAGTCACAAAACACACATCTGATTCACTAATTAGAATACTAAATTGAATAATTTACATCTATGTGCAATCATCTTGTTTTGTATCCACAAACTGTAGTAATATCTCACTGATAAAACACCTTTACACATGAATACTCAAAATGATACTAAACACATACATAAATACTTTTTCTTACACCACTTCCTGATTAAGAATATGCTGGATGCATATTAATACAGTGAACAGTTCATCCTGACTAACTGTTTAAAATATAACAATTGTATAACTAATAAGCAAGCCATCACACCCACACTGTAAGTGTTATTGTACAATACTGCACCACCCAAGGGTGTGATGAGACCTGAGGCCACAGGCACATGGCTTTATAACCCCTGGATGGCCCTCCATTACCCATGTCACCCACCCTGGATGGTATTATTGTGCTTGAAAATATCTCACTTTGAAGATAAATAACTGTTACACAAAATTGTAACTTTAAAAAACATGATAAATATATTTTGTGATAAAAACTTCATACGTTACCATCAGAATATGCTTTAACAACTATGCACTATTCAGTGTCACTGTACACATGCGCACACAGACACAGGTCTGTGTCTATTGTCTGATAGATGTCCAGCTACAGAAGTGTTTCACTCAATCAGATGCCTCAAATAGGTGTGCACATCCTCTAACATTATACAGACTAGATACAAGAAGAATTTATATGACCACATATGTACAGTAACCATTCTCATACCCTATGACAGCCATAACACCTATTAAATAATAATACAGACTGCAGTACATTATAATAACTCACCAGCAGAGTTGAGCACAAGTAGCTGCTCAACTGGAGACCCTTGAGCCGCACCTTCTGGGAGTGGTTGCAGCTGCACAGCATGGGAGGATGCAGGTTCCACAGTTGGTCTAGCTGAATGAACAAAAAAAAAAGGAAATTCACAAACAACACATCTCTAACAATCTAATAATGAACACTGTACAAAACATATACTATTGGTCACACAATATCCCACGCTTTTGTTATGATCAGTACCCTGTCCACAGATTTCACCTGCCTATGTTTAAAAATAATCTTTTGTAACATTTAAATATCAGAACATCTCATATTCTGAATATGACAAGCACTGGAATACCACCACAAAAGTATCATTGACTACTTTCAGAGAATTTATGTAATCTTGACTCTTTTTCCGTAGGAAAAAATCCATATCACTACAAACACACTCCTCAATTAACAATTGCTAACCTGCCATTCTTACAAATCTGTACTGATATATCAATAGTCACACAAGTATAATACTACATATTACTAATAGTTTAGTAATAAATGCTAATACCTCATTTGAAATATGGGAAAAAGCAATCTTCTCAGTCACAGACTAAATATTTGCATCACAACAGTTTCAAATATATACTCACATGAGTGATGGCGATCTCTGAACTCTGGTTTTCCTGCATCCTCCCACATAATATAGGCTATGTCATACCACTCCTGGACACTCCTTCGCATATCACCTGCCACAGACTTAGATTTTAAAAACATCTGGTGGGTGGTCTTCCACTTCCTATGACACATGTAAGGAGATTTTCTGATTTCCTGCCTCCCCAAGGCATGATTAACCTGAGAAAAAAACATAAAAAAGGAAAAAACATAGTGAATCTTCTATGTGACAGTGAAAATCATAGGTTTTCATGTTTCTTGACCTAGCTAGAAAGACTGCCACTAGTCTAACTACATATATTGCAAATGCAGTATTCCTAGTAGGGCAGACAGTGTACTCCCAATCCTAACCTCACAGATCCTGAAAAAAAGAATGTAGTGCTTAAGCAATATGCCCCTCCTCACCTGGCCACTTACTCAAACCACCACAATGTTACCCACTCACCAGTTTGTGCCACATCCCCACCCACAAGTCATCTATCCACCCACTGACTGCTAGAGCACAGTAAAGCAGAACACCAATGTTTTCTTTTTTAAATTATATTTCTTTATTATTTTACATAAAGGTAATATACCTGAGAGTACAGTACAGGGATTGCACATTATGACCAATGACATAAACTGTATAGCAGCTGCAGAGTAACAATATACAACATTTTACGGAAATCCCCTGAATCTGGAAAAACAATAAAAAATACCCCCCACCCCTCTACCCCAGATCCCCAGGCCCCCATCCCCCCTTCCCCAGGATGTGCCTTCTATAAAGGAGAAAGAAAAAAGAAAGAAAAAAGAGAAGAAAAAGGTAAAAAGGGAGCTGATCCTGATACATATGAGATGCATAAAGGTATATCAGATGCCAAGGTAGCTAGAGGTGGACCCAACAGGACATTAATTCAAATAACGAGCATATAATTTGCCCCAGTTCCACTCAAATGAAACCAGACAATTCTGAGAACTTGTTATTAGCCTTTCAGTCTGAAAGCAGAGAGAAATTTCACTATTCCATTCTGCACACGAGATAACCAATTGGTCCATCCAATGCCTAAGGACCAATCCTTTGATGACCATCAAGATTAAAGCCATGTGGAATCTATGGTCCATCACTTGTATATTGGAAAGCATCCCTGGGATACAAACTTCTATAGTGAATAAATCATCAAGGTCCAAAAGAGGGTCTAAGTTAGAGTGGATGGACTGCCATAAGGGATCCACCTTCTCACAATACCAGAAAATGTGTACCAGGTTCCCTTCCACTGTGCCACACCTTGTGCATAGAGTTGAAGATAATCTATTTAATTTAACCAGTTTAACTGGGGTATAATACATGTTGTTCAATATATGGTATTGAGTGAGTCTATGTCTGTCTTGAGAGAGATACCGATATGTATCTACCCAAATTTGTTCCCAATCTAGAAGGGTGTCTGGCAGAAGAGAAGACCAGCATTTAGAACCAGTCAGGGAGTCCAGGAATTTAGTGTCCAGTAGGAAAAAATAAAGCTTAGAAATACTATGGACCTTAGTTGTCTGTTCCTGTATCTGGTTTAGGAAGGGTTTAATTTGAGACGGTGTGGGATTGGAGCCGAAATTGGAAGCCACTAGGTGTCGTAACTGAAAAACTTTAAAGATGTGCTTCTGAGGAATATTATACTTGGTCAGAACCTCCCCAGGTAGAAGAGAGTTATTCAGGAATAAATCGTTGACACAGTAATCTCTCAGCTGAGGAAGCCAGTCTAGAGAAAGCGGGAGACCCCCGATCCTAATATTTAAATTAAGGGTAAGAGGTTGGGAAGTGTCTTTCCTGGGAGAAAGATTGAAAAAATGCCAGCATTGATTCATCACCTTGATAGAAGTACCAATGACGCTCCCCTGTAAAAGTGGAGGCAAAGTGGATAGGTTATAATAGAGGAGTCTGGATGGGGGAAGGCCAAACTCGGTTAGAATCTTTTTCTCAAGTTGTACCCAAATTGGTAGAAACTCATCCACCCTCTGGTCATACCACCTGCCAATTTTTGCCATGTGGCTTGCCCAGTAATAGAGCATAAAGTTGGGAAGACGGAGCCCTCCCTTCTCTGTCGGTAAATTAAGTTTTAAGAAGGCTTTCCTGGGCTGTTTACCCTGCCAAATAAACTTGGAAATGGACCTCTAAAAGTGATGAAAATAGGACATCGGCAGAAAAATGTTCATTAAGCTAAGTGGGTAGAAGACCTGAGGCAACACATTCATCTTAACAATATTAATACGACCCCACAGTGATAAAGGGAGGGCAGAACATCTCTGAAGATCTTGCTGAATTTTAATCAATAGATTGTGTAGGTTAAGCTTCCTGAAGAGTTCAAGGTCTTTAGTAAGGAAAATGCTTAAATATTTGAGAGAGGAGGGGGCCCATTTCATACCAAACTGGGAAAAGTTGACCTAAAGCGTGTTAACGTTCAGTGGAAATATGATTGATTTAGCTAAATTCAACTTATAATTAGCCACTTGGCCAAACTGAGCTATAATGTGTAGTATATGTGTTAGAGACATTTCAGGGTTAGTCAAGTGTAAGAGAATGTCATCAGCATAGGCCGAGAGAACCAGAGACTGCTGCTGAATGAAACATCCCGTGACCAGTGGAGAGTTTTTGATACTGAGAAGGAGAGGCTCCAGATATAGATTAAACAGGAAAGGTGACAGGGGGCAACCCTGCCGGGTGCCTGTAAATAGCAAAAATCAAGAAGAAAAAACCCAGTTACAGTAAATTCTGGCAGTAGGGGATTGGTAGACCGATTTAATCCTTTGAATAAAGACCTCCGGGAAGACCATTCTCTTTAATATAATCCAGAAAAATTCCCAATGGACTTTATCAAAGGCTTTCTCTGCATCTAATGATATCAAGGCCATAGAGATTTGAGAGTCCTGGGCGGCTTGAAAAATATGTGAGAGAATACGCAGGTGGTCTATAGAGGACCTGCCCTGCACAAACCCTACTTGTTCGGGACTCAACAAGTTAAGCCAGACCTGTTTGAATCTAAGGGATAGGATTTTTGTTAGGATTTTAATGTCATAATTAAGAAGTGAGATTGGGCGGTAACTAGCAGGATCGGTCTGGGATTTGTCTGGTTTCAGTATCAGAACAATAGTGGCTTCCAGCAGGGAAGGGTCCAGAGTTGTAGCATTAAATATGTATTCAAATAATTTTGTGAGGAGAGGGGCAAGTTCCTTCCCAAAAGTTTTATAGAAATTGGAGGGGAAGCCATCAGGTCCTGGAGCTTTGTCCAGAGCAAATTCCTTGATTACCTCCTCCACTTCCCTTACCGTGATAGGAGTAGTCAGAGCTTCTCCTAGGTGAGTTTGGAGGGTAGGAAGGGACAGGCCCTCCAGAAACTGGTCCACAAGGGAATGAGAGAGGTGGAAGGCACCACTGCCGTAAAGTTCCTCATAGAATGACTCAAAAATTCATGAAATATCACTAGGGGAAGTTTTAAGGGAACCATCGGAAGATAATAATGAGGGAATCCATCTCGATCCCTCGATTTCCCTCAAACATAGAGCTAGCATTTTACCCAATTTCTCCCCTTGATCAAGACAGAGGGCCTTTGTTTTCAGGAGAGCATACTTTGCCTTGTCTCTTATCTGATCTGAGTACTCATTTCTAAATTTCATTAGGGTTTCTAGATCAGCTTGGGAAGAGGAGGAGGATAACTTATTCTCTGCCAACCTAATTTAGTTCGACAATAACATGATCTTGGCCTCCCTCTTTTTTTTCCTCCTAGAGGCGAGTTTAATAAATTCGCCCCTGATGAAGCATTTAAGGGAGCACCAAAGCAGATCTTCCCTCTTGATTGAACCTGTATTGGTCTCAACAAATGAGGTGATTAGGGATCTAATATGGGAGACTATGCCCTTGTCCTTTAAAAGCTGGGTGTTTAGTTTCCAGGCGGTGTCTCTTTGCACCTGCTGGTTTGGGGAGACCAAAATCCAAACCACCGAGGGGTCTGACACAACTATGGGCTCAATACCAGACTGGAGTATTCCCGACAGAAGGTTATTGCTAACTAGTATTAGGTCAATTCTGGACCACGTCTTGTGTACTTGGGAATAATATTAGTATATATTATAGTATAGTATTAGGACTGGTCCTCTTCAATGTCTTTATAAGTGACATTGCAGAGGGACTGGAAGGAAAAGTATGTCTCTTTGCAGATGACACAAAGATCTGCAACAGAGTTGATGCATAAGGTGGGGTGGAAAGGATGAGAAGGGACTTGGAAAGGTTAGAGGAATGGTCAAATGTATGGCAGCTTAGATTCAATGCTAAGAAGTGCAAGGTAATGCACCTGGGAAACAAAAACCCAAGGGAAGAGTACACAATGGGGGTGAGATACTAACAACAACAAAAATGGAAAGGGACCTGGGGTAGTCATATCAGATGACCTAAAGGTGGGCAAGCAATGTGAGAGTGCAGCAAGGAGGCTGGGGGATACTGGGATGCATGGGAGGCATCACCAGTAGAAAAAGAAGTTATTATCCCTCTGTACAGACAGCTGGTGAGACCACATCTGGAGTACTCGTGCAGTTCTGGAGACCCAGTCTCTGCAAAGACATAGACAGGATGGAAGCTGTCCTGAGGAGGGCAACTAAAATAGTGCAGGGTCTGCGGAAGACATATGAAGAGAGACTTGGGAGCTTAATATGTATAGCCTCGAGGAAAGGAGGGAGAGGGGGACATGATATAAACTTTCAAGTACCTCAAAGGAATCAACAAAGTCCAAGAGGGTAGCATGTTTCAAAAAGTGTGCCAGAACAAGGGGCATAATTTGAAGATAGAAGGGGGTGGCTCAGAGGTAATTTAAGGAAGTATTTTTTCACAGAGGGTTGTGGATGTATGGAATGGCCTTCCAGAGGAGGTTGTGGAGTCAAAAACAGTGGTGGAATTCAAGCATGCATGGGACAGTCATAAGGCAATTCTAGGGGGTTGGGGTAGGGAGAAGTAGGCTGCTGGTTAACTAGGATCTGCAGCTTATCCATCAGGTAGGGAAATGGGCAGACTGGCTGGGCCAAGCGGTCCTTATCTGCCGTCAAATTCTATGTTTCTATGTTTCTATATTAATAAGAGAAAAGTTGTCTTGTGGGATTAAGTAGGCGCCAAGGGTCACACAGGCCCAGTAGGTCCATAAAATTCCTCAAGGCTAGCTGTGAAGAGGAGAGTGGTTTCAGGGGTCTATAAGATTTATCCAAATCTTGTGAGGGAGCAATATTCCAGTCCCCCCCAATTATTAACATTGAGGGTAAGATTCCACTCAACTTTTTAGCCAAGGTCATGTGGAAGTCTGGGTCCCACCCCTACTGGAGTGTAAATCTCCCCAATGTTATCTTCGCATTATAGAGCAAACCTTTCACAATAATGAATCTACCTTCATTTTCCGATAAAAACTCTTCTGCCAGAAAGGGAATGTGCTTCTTAACCAGAATGGCCACCCCCCTACTAGAGGATGACCCCCTGAGGCAAAAACCTGAGCGTAACCTTGATGGCGAAGCCCATTGACTTCTGATGAGAGCAAATGGTTTTCTCGCATCAAGAGAATATCGACATTCAGTAAAGCAAGGTTTTTGAAAACCTGGTACCTTTTAGTTAGGTCACTGACGCCTCTTACATTCCACGTAGCAATTTTAAGTGATGTAACACTCATTACCAAATATACAGTGCAGCAATGGAATATGTAAACATGAAAAATCAGACCACCCTAGAAGGCACATCCTGCCCTCCCGCCAAAAACCAACCACCGACCAGATCCCAGCCCTCCACCCCTCCCTCCAAAACCAGTAAAGAAAAACTGAAGCAGTGTAAATTTCAGACATGGCATTATAGCCTTTACCAAATCATGAAACATAGAAACATAGAAACATAGACTTTGACGGCAGATAAGGACCGCTAGGCCCATCTAGTCTGGCCATTTCCCTACCTACAGGATAGGCCGCAGATCCTAGTTAACCAACAGCCTTTATCTTCCTGCCCCTACAAGAATTGCCTTATGTCTGTCCCATGCATTCTTGAATTCCTCCCACAGTTTTAGACCTCACAACTTCCTCAGGAAGGCTGTTCCATGCATCCACTACCCTCTTTGTGAAATAATACTTCCTCACATTGCCCCTGAACCGCCTCCTTCTATCTTTTAAATTGTGTCCCCTTGTTCTTGCAAGTCTCTTTTTCTGAAAGATGCTACCCTCTTGGACTTTGTTGATTCCCTTGAGGTACTTGAAAGTTTCTATCATGTCCCCCTCTCCCTTCTTTCCTCAAGGGTATACATATTAAGCTCCTTTGGTCTCTCCTCATACGGCTTCTCTTGCAGACCCTGCACCATTTTAGTTGCCCTCCTCTGGACTGCCTCTATCCTGTCTATGTCCTTGCGGAGATGGGGTCTCCAGAACTGGACACAGTATTCCAGATGGGGTCTCACCAACTGTCTGTACAGAGGGATAACAACTTCCTGTTTTCTGCTGCTGATGCCTCTCCGTATACATCCCAGTATACCCCCGGCCCTCCCTACTGCCTTCTCACATTGCTTGCTAACCTTAAGGTCATCTGATATGATTACCCCCAGGTCTCTTTCCTGTTTTGTTGTTGTTACTAGCTCCCCACCCATTGTGTATTCTTCCCCTGGGTTCTTGTTTCCCAGGTGCATTATTATATTATTATATGAACTAAGAAAGAGAGACCCCTTCCCTCCCTTTCCCCCTCCTCATCCCTGAAACTATGTACAACTGTTCTCCCAACTGCTTCCTGAGGAAAACTGAAAGTGATATTGCTTGGGTCGGGGAACAAAACCTCAAAAGCCACCACCAGATGGGTGTACCAGGAGGTAAGCATGAACCAGTACCCTGAAGAAGTGTCAGCTAATGAGTAGACAGTAATTCCCTCATAAGTATTGAGAACTTCCTGGCTGAAGAAATCCCCATCTGGGTTGCTCTCCCCCCCCTTGGTGTGTTTAGCAGTCCCACCAGGGCCGACCCTCCCACGGAGCCTCCACCCCCCAGACAGATAAATCAGAATAAGCCTACAAAAAGACTGGGAAAGTTGAGAGCCTAACCAAAATATTGGGATTATTCAGAGAAAGCCCCATTAACCTGGGTTCAATACAACCAGAACTCACTAGAGAATGAGAGCCCACCAGGGCCCCCTGGATTCCAGTCTTCACCATGAGAAAATAGCCCCTGATCAAATTGCTGACTGACTGGTTCATCACCTGCCTCCAACCTCCCAAGTGCCATCTGAACTCCTTAAACCCTCAAGAAAGATAACCAAACTACATTACCTGCCTAGGTTTCAAACTAAATAGGGTAGGGGATAATAACCCTGAGACCCCAATGGTAGTGCTAAGAATCAGAGTCAGCCCCCCCCAGCCCAGGGGGCCAACTTCGGGGTTTGCAGCCATCAAAAGTGTCAGCGGTAAAAAATTATGTTCCCAAATATAGGAGTGTGTTAGGGCACAAGCAGGGTCAGACTGACATCTTGCTAACCCCCTTCCAAAGTGTTCACCATAACGACAACAATCCTCATTGCCTAATATCGGCCCAGCTCATTCCTTTTCTCAAAAAACCTCCCCAACCCACCAACCACACCTGATGAATACCCCAGGATATCCTAGTGACCGCTTCAATCCAACTTGTTGTAAAATTAAGCAAGCCTAATTACCTGAGCCGGGGAAGCACAGGAGGAACTGGGGGAGCAATAGTTACTAGGGGGACCAAAAGGTCCTACTGGTCCAACGTTGTATAGAAACTGCCTCTACACCCCAAGTTCCCACCCCCCCAGCGAGCAGGCCCCATGAACCACCGCACAAACTGAGCCCACCCAACCCCCCTACAGACCGCTCCAAAGCCATTCCCCCACCACCAGAGAATCCAGGCGAAAGAGAAAAGAAAAACCAAAAACAAAAGGTGGAAGTCCAAAAATGCAGCATGTAGCAAGAGGTAGCTTCTTGGCCCTGTCTCAGCGATTTGGCCTGGTTTAAACAGGTTAGACAACTTGATTGAGAGATCTGCACCAGACAGTCCAGACGAGAGAAAAAAGAGGAATCAAAAACCAAAAGTGCGAGTCCAAAAATGCAGCATGTAGTAAGAGGTAACGTCTTGGCTCTGCCTCAGCGATTCTGCCCGGTTTAAACAGGTTAGGTAACTTGATTGAGAGATCTGATGCCGTTTTGCCTGGGAATTCGTAGGAGAGCCAAGAACTATCGATGGCAACTTGTAGCTTGGCAGGGTAGTTCATTTTATAGCGAATGCCCGCTGCGATCAGCTTACTGACTGTAGAATGGAACACTGAGTGTTTTTGCCTTATCTCGTAGGGAAGATCCTGAGTAATACGCAGCTTGGAACCACTCCATAGAATTGCCTGTAACTCTCTTGCCTTTGATAATACATGTTGTTTTTCCAAGAAGCTTAGAAATGTAATAATGATAGGTCTTGGCGGGGCTCCAATGGCAGGTTTCGGCCTAAGAGAGCGGTGAGCATGTTCAATATGATATTGTGGATTAAGAGGGAAAGGCCCAACGACTATGTTTAGAAACTTCTGGAGAAAGAGATTAATGTCTGGGCCCTCCTCGGACTCGGGGAGGCCCAGGATCACCAAGTTGTTTCTTCGGCTCCTTCCTTCTAAGTCCTTCATTTTGAGTTGCAGTTTATTGATCTGTTGTCTGAGGTAAATGATTTCTGGGTCTATCTTTTCCCTCCAGGTCTCCAAAGAAGAAATTCTGGCTTCTGAATCTCCCATTCTTGTGGTTAGGGCACTGAGATTTCCCCTTAGTGATTTCAGCTCAGCAGAGATATCATCCAATGTTTCCTTAAAAGGTATTAGCTCTTGTAAGAAATGGTTATTGGTAAAAGGAGTTGGAGAAGTATTGGAAGGGGGTGGTTTTACTGCAGGCCCCGAATTCTGGTTTTTAAATTTTTTTGAAGATTTCTCCGGCGTAGATGGTGGATTGTGTTTCATGCTAGCAGGCCTCATCTCCACTTCCATCTCAATCTGCCTACAAGTGCATTAATATGCACAACGAAAGATGCTGCCAAGTACCGAAGAGTGTTATCTATACTCTAAATGTAGAATAGGACTTTAAATGTCAAATTTGTAGGCTGAAAATAGCTAAAAGATGGGTGGGTAATGGGTGCTCCGCGAAAATGCCGCCTCTAGCTGCACTGCATCACGTGACCTCCAGAACACCAATTGTTAACAGCATACATCAATATGCATGCACACTATACTATGGAATGCATTGATAAACATCACAGTAAATTGATAGAAATATCTGTAGTATTACATCCACCAATATGCTAACAACCATGCTGACATGGTCTGCAACTAAACACACAGACATGTAGTATGTCGTGTTGTTCAGGAGCCTAGTGAACATTTCTGTATGTTGTGATGTCCTGCCCAATACAACTACCTAGCTGCATACACACAGGTCTCACTACCTGTTTAGACAGGAGAGCACTGCTGGAATGCCTATGTGTAAGCAATAAGACACAATGGGGTATGCATTAGACAGTTCTAATGCACGGCTAGGGGGACGTAGTGAGGCACGAGGCCACAGGCTAAGTGTGTCCAGTCACCTAGCCGTGCATTATAACTGTGTAATACACTTCCCCGGAGTGGCATATTGTGCTTATAAAAATGGACCTGTGTATTCTAAATAGGGGTTCTAGTTTTAGCTGTGCATTAGACACGTGTAATGCATGGCTAACAACCAATCAGATTGCTTGAAATCCTTTGCCCATTTCATAACTGTCCTTTCACAATGTTCACAAGCAGTCTTCACACAAACCGCACTGTACCAGCAAGAAAATATATATGTTATTCACAGTACATACAGCAGAATGATCAAGCTGTTGATGGCACACTGTCCCAGGAACATCCAAAACATTTGCAAGAAATACAGCTGACCGCACCGTTGTCATCTATCACATGTCTAGCTCTGTTAAAAAATGTGAAGACTCATTATAATCAAACACCTACCTTGCCCCATGTATTGGTCAGGCTCAGGTTAGTCGCACACATGACAATAGTAGCAATGGCATGCTCCCGCAGAGCCTGAACTAGAGCCAGCACCTCTGCATCACTCCACGACTTTGGCATGATTGTAATCTAAAACAAGGAAAAAAAAGAAATAGCATAAAAAACTATTTGATATTACACAGATATTGTTCTACCTTACTACTGTTTTTTGTTGCTTACCACTCACAATCAAATATGCTTGGCAACTTTTAAACTCTGAGCTAACAATAACTCTGTTATTAAAACACATACTAACACACTAAAATGGCAGTAGAATAGTCCTAACGGTCTTTCGTGTCTGCTTGTTTGGTCAGCCCTCACCCTGGGAGCTGACCTTGCTGCCCCTCTCTGTCTCTGGCTTCTGCCTTCCCAGTCCTGGATATTCTGGCTGCACTGTTTTTTGCTTCCAGAACCCTTCCCCTGTACCTGTCCCACCCACTCTTGAACCCCTCCATTGTTTCTGCCTCCACCAGCCCCCCTGGGCAGTGCATTCCATGGCTCCACCACCCTCTCAGTGAAGTAGCACTTCCTTCTTTCTCCCCTGAATCTCCCCCCATCCAGCTTCCACCCATGCCATCTAGTTGCCCCCCCATCTTTCTTTGGAGCATGCTGACTGCTCCTCCCCTATTTACCACCTTCATGTACCTGAAGACCCCTATCATGTCCCCCAGTCCCTTCTCTCTTCCAGTGTGTATATATTTAGCTCTTTGAGCCTCTCCCCATAGCTTCTATCCCCCAAGCCCCAAATCATTTTGGTTACCCTCCTCTGGACCCTCTCCAGGAGTTCAATGTCCCTCTTTAAAAGTGGCCTCCAAAACTGCATAAAGTACTCGAGGTGCAGCCTCACCAAGCAGTTATACAGCAGGAGTATCACTTCCCTCCTTCTGGAGATGAACCCCCTAGCGATGCATCCAAGTATCCTGTTGGCCTTTGCTGCTGCCCTCCTACAAGTTTCTGAGTTTTTCATCTTGACATCCACCACCACCTCCCAGGTCCCTCTCAGCCATCGAGACTTGTAGCATCCCCCCCCGGGTGTACACTTGTCCCAGGTTTCTGGCTCCCAGATGCAGTGCCTTGCATTTTCATACATTGAAACTCAGTTTCCACTTTCTAGACCAACTTTCCAGATCCTCCAGGTTCTGTCATAGAGTCACCCTCCCCTCCTTCCCATCCACCACCACCCCCAGTTTTGAGTCATCCACAAAGAGACTCATTTCACTCCTGATACCCTTCCTTATGACAGAGATGTAGGCATTGAACAGGAGGGGCCCAAGGACTGATCCCTGAGGGACTCCACTAATGACCCTCCTTGGGGATGAGACTATCCCTCCAACCACGACCCTCTGGGTCCAGTTCTGGGTCCAGTTTCCTATCCATCTGATCATCTGGTTCCCCACCCCCATTTCTCCCAGATTATCCAAAAGGCCCTCATGAGGAACAGAGTCAAACACCTTGCTGAAGTCAAGAAAGAGGATGTCCACTGGTCTACCCAGGTCCAAGGCACTCGTCACCCAGTCATTCAACTCCACAAGGTTTATCTGACATGATTTCCCTGGGTCAAATCCATGCTGCCTATCGTCCAGGCACCCAAACTTTTCCAGGTCCCCCCAGTCTCTCGTTGACAATGCCCTCCATCACCTTGCCCACCACTGATGTCAGACTAACGGGCCTGTAGTTACTTGCCACCTCCCTTAATCCCCCTTGTAGATAGGCACTATATGCACCACCTTCCAGTCCTGGTGTACCCACCCTGTCCTCAGAGAGATGCTGAAGAGCTCCACCAGGGATTTTGCCAGGACATCCGCCAGTTCCTTCAGCACTCTGGGATGTAATTTATCTGGCCCTGGTGCTTTCTCCATCTTAAGGGACCTGAAGGCTTCTCTCACTCTCTCTGTTGTGATTTCCACCTCCACTACCTCGTCCCCTTGCTTTGCCTTTCCCCACCTGCAAGTGATGCCCCCCTCCCCAGACCCGCCAATCTGTAAAGGTACCCCCTCCTCAGTTTGACCATCTCCTCCCATGTATGATGCAGCCCCCCCATTTTCCTTGGTGAAAACTGAGGCAAAGTACTCATTTAGTATATTATCCCACTCCCCAGGGTCTTGTGCCCATCCCTCCCCTGTTTTAATCCTGCTAATCAGACCCTTCACCCTTCATTTTTCCCCAATGTATCTAAAGAACCCCTTGTTCCCTCTCCTACTTTTCCTGGCCAGGTTCTGCTTCTTCCTTGCTTTAGCCACCTTCACCACCCTAGTGGCCCTTCTGGCAATCAGCTCATACTCCCCTCTGTCCCTTTCACTCCTTGAGCACTTGAATTGCCTATAGGCCGCCTTCTTTCCCCTCACCACATCCTCAACCTCCCTGGTCCACCAGCGGGGTTTTCGGGCCCTACTGCATTTTCATCTTACTCTTGCACAAGTGTTGGTAACATCCTGCAGCCCCTCCTGATGATTTCCCACCTACAGTCAGCGGCCATGTCTGGCCCAGTCCCATCCAAGTGCTCCTTAAGGATCCTTCCCATTTCCTTGAAATCTGTCCCCCTGAAGTCAGTTATCTCCATCTTTGTGCATCCTTCTACCCCTCCTAGGTTCAGGCAGAACCAGACCATGGCATGGTCACTCCCGCCAATGGGTCTCTTACCTCCAGGCCCCCAATCTGATCACTGTCTGCCAGTACCACATCCAGTATCTGTTCCTCCATGGTCGGTTTCCTCACCTGCTGAGTTAGGAACACATCCTAAAAGACATCCAACATCTGTTCCCTGGCCACCAAGGATGTTATAGTGTCCCAGTCTGTACAGTACTACCTCCCTCACATTACCAAAACAGCATGAACATGAAATATCCAAAATATGAAATATAACTGCACTATCAGTTTAAAAATAAAAAAAAGATGTATTATTAATATATTGACATCATAGTCTCATAGGTCATATAAAACAGCTGCACAGCATTGAGACACACTCAGGAGTGTTCTGTCTGTTCCTCATATAACTGATCTCCCGGTACAAGCAAATACTTAATACTTAACAAGATTAACAATATTTTACAACACCATGGGATGCAGTCATGGAATGGCACCGAGTGATCATGCTGCACAGCATACTAAAATGTTCACAATGATTAGTGCATGATATGTATGGCAAATACATATGTTACTAACTCTCCATATTATTTCTTATTTTTACTTGCATGTAAACCAAGTAATACCTCCACTTGGTTGTCAGTTTACTTCTATTTATCCTGTTAGCAGACCCCCCCCCGAATCATCAGTCATGATGATGTCTAACAAAATACATCGAATTCAGCAATGACATAAAACAAAAAGCAAAATACTTACTGGACAGTAGACTGTTGATACAAGAAAGCACACTCACAGTTATCTAGCTGTGTAAAGAAAAACATAAAAAATGTTGTTAAAACTTTTAAACAACACAAACATTTCACACACAGAAACAGTATGACTGAGATCAGTAATCAATATATCCTAGCGACACATAACACACTACATCAACAGCATATGTCCCCTCATATAACAAAACCATCCTTTGCTTGCCACTTCATCTTCAGAAACATATGACATATTTTCAGCCGTACTTGCATAATGCACCCCCCCCATAACAAGCCATACTCAACTATTAATAAAAAAAAACTAGGGACTATAACAGTAACAAAATACACACCCTACATATCAACAAAGAATGAGAAACATGTAGCCTTTACCACAATGACAGACAACCAAAATACCATTCAACCCACCTAAAAAAAAACACACATACAATATCAAGCAATAATATGCATCCTACTCATTGACCAATAAGCACCATCTCACTTCTCTGCAATTAAAAGCAGAGAATCTGTACTTGCCAAATACTCACAACCTAACACACAGACAGCAATGTGCAAGATGTGAACAGTTCTATTTTTTGACCATTTTGTGGTGGCTCTAAAAAGAGCCATTTTTTTCACAGTGTAAATGTGATGTACTTGAGAGGCACCATCCTACAGGCACACAATCACAGAACTGTAAGGATACCATGTTGAAGGTCCCCAACAAAAATTTCATTGCCAGTGTTAGAGGGATGCACACCATCTTTTAAATATAGCCAATACTTGTCATAGGTAATTCGGGAGTGACGAATAGTGTGCACTCCCATAGCATGGAGGAATCCAGACATTTGTATGTTCACCTTCCTGCATAATCTTTCAAGTGCAGGACAGTAATCCTCACTTTTCCAGACCATGCGCTGTGTAATATCTGAATACAGAATTTTACACAATGGCAACTTACTGATAAGATGCTGCAAGTCAGACTGTGCAGCCTCTGTTAAGTCATTAGCCCTTTTGTTACCCAAATCATTGCCTCCAAGATGGATAAGGAGTATGTCTGGTTCTGGGTGTGTCTCCAATAAATGGCACATGGTAGGCATGAGCTGCTCCCACCTCATGCCACCCTTCCCAAACCAAGAGACACTGCATCCAGGTAGTTGTAAATCATTCCCAAAATGACTACATCCACAGAACACTGCTGCCCTTCTCACCAAACTTGATCCTACTATCTATACAGTTACTGTGGATTTTTCTGCCATGCTGAGTAACAAATCTTAATAACTCAGATGTAGAAATATCACAATTGTGTCTGTCTGACTACCAAGTACTAAGAAGTGGACCATCGCAATGACCACTATTCTATTGCATCATCCAGATAAAAGCAGACAAAACAATCACAAACAACAACCTGTTCACAGATTGGCTAATTCAGTCTCAGAGTCCTAGCTATGCATATAAGCTGTCTTACTATTTGTATGATGTTTATTAAACATTTTTTTTTTGGTTTTTGGGGAAAATACTTTAATCTGATTGGCACACCTCATAGCTTGCCAACAACACAAATTTTGATTGGTCTAAGTTACTAGCCATAATGGACTGTCAAATTAAATTCCCTCTCTTTCTCAGCCAGCTGCTTGAGTGGTGAGTGGAACCATTTCTTACTACTTGTCAGAGATAATGAACAACAGTAACCAATAGTACTATTCTAATTACATTGCACAGGTCTCAGAACCACAGTTTAATTTAATGAGAAACTATTTCCAGTGAGAAGTACTGTGACGTAATTACTTAAGTTAAATATATGTATTTGTCTCTCTATATAACAAGTGCAAAAGCAGTGCCTGGTTAAGCTAGGCAACACACAATATCATTCCAAGTCAGGATTCTACAACATTTAAAACACACACATATGTAGCCAGAAAGTGCCAGTATTAATAGATCAGCCAGCAATTGTCACAAATCAAACTAGCACTGAGTAACACTAAATCTCCTTAGCACACTAACTGTCAACTTGTACATATCAGCCAGTCTGAGATACCAAAAATACCCTAGCAAACACTAAATAATAAAGACTATTTTGAGCCACAAGAAAGATCCAAAGGACAATAAGTTAGTTAAATAAAACAATAAGTTAGTTAAATAAAACAATCACAGCAGTTTCACTGACTACATCGCAAAATGGATAAAACATTATACAGCTTTTCAATAAGTGCTGATTTTTTTTCTTTTTTGCTTGCACAAAGCACACCCTCAAAAACCTATTTCCATGACTTTACCAAAACCAATTCATTGGTGATACAGATATATAAACACTTAAATCTATGGCTAAACTGTTTAACACTTTCCCAGGCCATGATGCTATCAGAATATTAAAGTTGCTGTAAACTGCAGCAATAATCAAACTAAAGTATACAGTTCCTGTCAATATCAGTGGTAAAAAAATACATACAGTAGTTCCTAAGTTGCCAATACACTATTAAATAACTTTTCCAAACTTTAAAGATTACTTTACACCCAAGTTCTATAATATTTTGACCAAGCACTTACTTTTTTAATCTGCCCTGTTGCCTGCTGGAACACTAGATCTAAAATGGCCCCCTTAGTGTTATTATTTAATTCTATTGGTTCAGGAAACTCACATGACTAACTTAGCTGTTTCTTTGATCACGAGCATGCAATTTCTTTGACCGTGACTCACATTGATCACCAGGATTGATCGAGAGCATGCAAAATCTTTGATTGCGAGAATAACATGAGACTTTGACGTTAAACATTTCTCACAGTGCAAAGCCAATATTTTCAAAAGCAATACAGTACAGAAACCCTTCTAGCATTTAAATTACCCATAATTAAGAAAAATGCTTGATTAATTTATTTTAAAACATTTTTTGCATAATTCCCACATTTTTTACGATCTTTGACCGTGAGCATGCAAAATCTTTGACCGCCTCTTGGTTTGATCACGAACTTGAATCGTGACTTGAAAAATTCTTAAATCATGACGAAAACCATGTGATTTCCAAAAAAAACACTAAAAGTTCTAAAAACTCAACTATTAAGATACTATGTCACCACACAATGTGCACATATGACTATTGACAGTTAAGAAGTTCTACATGTAATAAAAGCAACGTTAACAAGCTTCTATACTAATAGCACATGGTATACACATTCTTTGTTCGTGAGACCGCAAATTCTTTGATCGCGACCCTCTTTGACCACAAGGATTGTTTGTAAGCTGATAAATTCTTTGATCGCGACAAAAAAATAAAAATTTTCGAATTTTGACTTATACAACTTTCCATTAATTCACTATAAGAGTCAATCATAATCAGACTCATGTATTAATTTCATCCCAAATATCAATAAAGTAATATTGTTTCAACGCAACAAGATTATTGACATCATCACCACCACATTCAGCCAGACCCATTATAGTATGATTGTAGCAATCCATCAACACACTTGCTATTTTATTCATCATTATATGCATAAGTGCATGTAACAATGCCACAAGTTATATTTAACAACTTTACAAATGAACACTTACCACTACCCAAACAACAACCAATAAACGTGCCACACATATTCTTCTTTATCAACTTTTGCCTGTGTGAGAAGTGGTTGCAATATTCAGTACACAGTACAAGGCACAAATAGTTAAATAATTCATAACAAAGTAATGCTAATCACAGCAGATGTTTTCTTATTAGCAAAATACTATGTATTATATTTCACACACACAATTTCTGATTTACTGCCAAGTGGCTAGTGTTGCTGACTTCTAAATATATGTATTTTCACTTTTCTTAGGGGATTACAATGGCAAAGATATTGAAGAAGTACTTCACCTATTTCATCATGGCCATCTGCCGTAAAACCAGAGCACACAGAAAAAGTGCTAGCTGTACTGCTTGTTCATTGTCATGCCATGCAAGAACAAAAGGTAAAGCTTCTAAACAGAAGCATAAAAAACTCTCTTCTCTCCACATCACACACGGAGTTAATCATACACAACTAAAGAAACAGAAACCCTCCTCTAAGAAAACTACTACAAGTTGCCTTCCTAGAGAAATATTACAATCACAACATCCAGCACCGTCATCACCAAAGTGTAGACATGTGAGACAGACAAAGAATGCTAGGCATAGTACCTCTGCTAATGCTCAACACAGTGGCTTATGTTTTTCCAAAAACTAGTCCACAGAGCCAGGATTGAATGTGTGAGTTCCAAAATAGTGAGACGCAAAGGTAACAGACTACGTTCTAAGATCTCATTGATTAAACTCCGCTTAAGAGCAAGATGATTTGTCAATGTGGCTCTAGCAATACATTCCCAACTGTGGAGTGAAATGATGTCAGCCATTGATAAATTGAATACAAAGATTGAGGAGATGAGAAACAGTATTGTATCTTTTGAACACTTAAGCAGAGAAAATATCTCTCTTGTGTTTCAAGGAGACTGGTTTCATTCGGAGTACTCAGAAGCATTCTTCTGGGAAGAGACATGCCATGCACACCATAGAAACATTACTTTTACAGTAGATGAGCATGGAAAACTGCAGAATGTCTTACCTCTATCTCATGAAACCATTCCTCCCAAAAAATGACAATGTAGGTGAAGAGGTTGAAAGTGACCCAAAGTCATCAGCAAAAGAATGGGCATGTGACAGCACATGTAACATTAGAAAGGAATCTATTATATCTATGGAAAGTTTTCTGTCAACAATTCTAACTACAAAGAGATCTGAATGACACACACAGCTTCATAACATTGACAAGTGTGAGATCCGGCCTCACAAAGGCCTGATGGGTCACTCCCTCACATGCTTAGAGACCATGAACTGCAACAGCACATTTCATCACTTTTGTATGCTAGCAGTGCATAACTCTGGCATTCACAAATTCATGCAAAGGTTGTATCACGTCATATCTGTCATTCGAGACTACACGCAATTCCAAGCATTGCTCGATGATGGAGATGTTGAAAGACTTGCTTTGTTAATTAAAAAGTGGCAAAGAACCTATAGATTGAGGTCTACTGCCACTGTTCATGAAGAAACAACTACTCTTCAGACATCTCTGGTTAAAGAAGACTACCTCCTACGACATTTTGGTCATGAGTTTGCTAAATTTAAATTAAGCAAAACAGAGAAATTTGATACAATCTGTGTGTCATGTGAGCAATTGTTCTACAAGCACTTATGTCTCACACTAGACCTGCAAAATATTCCATGTTGGAATACTATGTGGGGACGTCTCCATGCATACCTCCTATTAAAGTCTGACTTTGAAGAAATCACAACTGTGTTACTCTGTTCCTACTGTCATAAAAAATCAAGAATGATAGTTTACCTCCTTGTTCAGTGCTCAATAAAATGGAAGTAGAACCAACGCCTAATGAGATATCAGTGTTGAACTTGTTTGAAAGGATTCTCATTCAGACCATGAAACCATTTCAAATTATCATCAGGCTGAATACTAGGACACAAGACCAACCAAACAAAGAACTTGTAAGCTCTCTCAAAGGTTCTGTTGTCTACCTGCCTTTACCTTTGCAAGAAAATGTCAACACTATTTTTCAGGACAATAGTGTAGTCATCTTGGTAAATGGTGTGCCAGCAAAGGTCAAAACACTATGGCAGGGCATTGTCAATGTAGACAATCTGAAGAATGCTTTTTTTTTTGGAAATTAAAATTTATTGAAGAGCTTTTTTTCATCCCTTACAATTAAATCCATACATTAACAAACAGACATAAAGTCCATTCCTACTCATATACACAGATTTATATTTCAAGTCAGAAGGGAAAAACCAAGGAAAGAAGAAAGAGTTCAGAAAGGAGTAAAGAGGAAAAAGAGAGGAAAAGAGAAGACGAAAGAAAGAAGTCCTGGGGAGGAGGATGCCTTGAGTTCTACCAAGAAGTAAAAAAGAGAGATAAGAAAAGTGAAAACGATAACCAGAAAATTAAACATTTGCAAGTCATACCTGTCTATCTACTACCATTGCTTTACACAATTAATAATGGGATCCACATCTAAAAAGTGGACCATTACAAACACCATGTACTTAGTTATACAATGACATAACCAGCACCCCAGAGGAGGAGCAAGGCTCAGAAGTTATTACTGTAAATAAGATGTAACTCTAACATACTGGAGTCTCCCATTCTAGCCCACCATTCAACCCTGCTGAACCGGAACTGGGAGGCCACATCAAGTGTATCTAGCTAGTACTTCTAATACAGGTCTCTTTTCCCGGGAGGCCATGAATTGCATAAAGGGAAACCATCTTTCCTTGAACTTTTCCATGGAAAGTCTCAGTTTGGCCGTTAAATACTCCATATCTAAAATCCTAATACAGATTCTAAACCCAGAGGAGATGGTAGGTTTGTTAGGTGTCAACCACAGCAAATTGATGGCCTTATGTGCTACCGTTACCAAAATTCCAAATAAAACATGGGATGATCTTGAGGGTAAGGAGGGAGGATGCAATCCCAACAACCAGTGTTGTGGGGGATCTAGCATAACAGTCTCAAAAATCAACTCAAAGACACCCTTTATTTCCCTCCAGTATTCCTGCACAGTATTGCATTCCCAATAAATGTGGAAATATGTACCAACCAGCTAGCAGTTCCTCCAACAGAGGTCGGATTGATGTAATCCATAATGCTTAGTTACCACCGGGACCCTAAAAAATCTCATAATAATTTTCCAGCAGAATTCCTGCTAGTAAAGGGATGAAGTAGTGGTCTGCACAGCTTTCCAAATTTGTGACCAGTCCATCTCAGATAGGCAATAATTGCAATCTCTGTGCCATGCCTCTTTAATACTCGGTACTAGATCTGTCTCTACATTGTGAATTGCTTTAACTAGTTTAGAAGACAGGTGTTTCTGATGTGGGGAACAGATCATGGAGGATAAAAGTGAACACACTGGGTTTGATAAGGACTCCGAGCTAAGTTCAATGGCTTTAACATTTACTTGGATAAAGTGTCTTAACTGGAGGTACCAAAAGAAGTCATTTTGTTGTAGACTGAATTCAGTTTTTAATTGTTGGAAGGATTTAATCAAATTTTGCTCAAAAAGTTGACCTAAACTAGTAAGGCCCACTTTTGCCCACCGGTGGAAACCCAAGTCCCATCTAAATGGTTCGAAATCCGAACAACTCAATATAGTTGTGTTTGGGTTAAGCTTTAAAGTAATGCCCAACTTAAGGTTCATGTCCCTCCAAATTTGGGGAAAGACCCTCATAAAAGGGTTCCTGAACTCCAGTCATCTCATTCTAGTGGAGTCCAGATGTATTAAGTCCACAGCCTTCCATAAGGGAAGATCAGCCTCCTCAATCTGGACCCATTTTGGTGGGGGATCCCAAGCCCAAGCCACCAGAGTCTGCACCTGAGAGGCCCCAAAATATTTCTGGATATCAGGTATCCCAAAACCACCCCTCTCCTTAGGAGCCACCATAGTCTTCCACCTCACCCGTGGTCTTTTCCCCAGCCAAAGAAATTTAGAGAGGGTGGTTCTCAAGTCCTGCCAAAAATTTCTCGGGGGTTCGTATGGGATAGCACCCATTATGAACAGTAAACGAGGAAGAATATTCATACATATTGTCTCTCCCCTGCCAGAGATAGAGAGGGGAAGCTCCTTCCATCTGTTACAATCCTCTCTAATCTTCTGAAGCACTTTTAAATGATTTGTGGAGTATAAGGTTTGACAGTCCCTAGGAATCCACACCCCAAATATCTGAACCCTGACCTGCACCATTTAACTTGCTGTACCCTAGGCAAAGGGTGGCTCCGGACAGCCCCTAATGGGAATAATTCCCGATTTATCTGGATTAACTTTGTAGCTGGAGAAGGATCCAAATTCCTTAAGAAAGGTGAGAATTCTCGGGACCGTGTTTAATGGATCTGAAACATATAACAAAATATCATCAGCATATAATGAAATTTTGACCTCCACACCCTAACTTGGAGACCTGTAAAAAGATCTGATTGTCTAATGTACATAGCCAGGGGTTCTAAACTCAGGGCAAATAAAAGGGGAGAAAGGGGGCAACCCTGCCTGGTACCCCTCTCAATCTCAAACTGGGAAGAAACCATCCCATTAACCCAGACCCTGGCTCTAGGCCTGGGATATAAGTTAGAAATCCATTTGTGAAATTTGTCCCCAAACCCAAAGCCCCCCATTACTAAGTCAAGATATTGCCAGTTTAAACGATCAAAGGCTTTTTCAGCGTCTAGCGTTAGTACCTGCTGAGAGTGGTGAATTTAAGGGGTGTTGGGCTGAGGCAATCACATTCAGTAATAACCATATGTTATCTTGTATGTGTCTCCCGGGTATAAACCCTGTTTGGTCAGGATGAACCAAGATGGGGACCACTTTTTGTAATCGTTTGCTAATTATCTTAGCGAAGATTTTAGCATCCTGGTTAAGCAATGAGATGGGACATATCCAGCACAAGATGAGTGGTCTTTTCCAGGCTTGGGTAATACTGAAATAAGGGCCTTCCCTCATGTATCCGGCAGGGCACCCGGCAGGGCACCCAGCTCCTGTGCCACATTACAAACTCTGGTGAAAAGTGGGGATAAAATACCAGAGAATCCTTTATAGAATTCTGAAGTAAACCCATCTGGGCCGGGAGCCTTACCAGACCTTAGGGTTTTAATAGTCACCCCAATCTCTTCCACAGTAAAGGGAGACTCTAATAATTCCCTCTGGACCTCTGACAAGACAGGCATCTCTAAGCCTTGTAAAAAATTCTGAATTCTTTCCCTGTGCTCGTGTGTTTCATCTTTAAAATAAAGTTGTCTATAAAATTCTGCAAATTCTTGTGCAATCTCCCCCAGAAGGCTCTTATAAGAGGATATAGAAGGGTCTTTACTAACCTTAGCTACATATCTGTCAGCTGCTTGCTTACGAAGCCTCAAAGCAAGAAGTTTGCCTGCCCTCTCCCCCCTCTCATAGTAGCGTTGCCCGGTATATCTAAGAGAATTTTCCACCCATCTCTGCAGCAAAGCTTTATAAATATTCCTGGTCTCTATCAACTTTTTAAGAGTAGATTTGGACCCTGTGCATTTATGTAATGTTTCAAGGGCAGTAATTTCAGTAAGGACTTCGCTAATACGTGCTTGATGCTGTTTATATTTATAGGAAGAGTAGGAAATTGTATGACCCCTCACCACCGCTTTCAGAGCAACCCATATATATTTGGGTTTAGAGAGTACCTCCGTATTTTCCTCTAAATAATGTTGAATATTTTTTTTAGTGGAGTCTATATAGTGTTTGTCATTGAGAAGTCCAGGATCAAACCTCCAGAGACCCTCCCCTTCCTTATGCCCCAATGTAGTTTAGCCTTAACCATGGCATGATCTGAGATCGTGATTGGGAGAATGGAAACATCTTTAAATGTATGCAGGTCACTTCTGTGAGTATAAAATCTATCCAGCCTGGAATACATTTTTGAGGCCGACGAATAAAAGGTAAAGTTTTTTACCAAGGGGTTGAATTGTCTCCATGGGTCTGTTAGTCCAGCCTCTACCAACAAACTGCAAAGCAGTTTGGAGCAAGATTTAGAATTAGGGGCTTTGGTTGAGCTCCTGTCCAGACTGACATCCTCCACACAATTCCAATCCCCCATTAAAATAGTTTGTCCCGGTGGTAACTTCACAATTGAATTAAATGGGGAGCGTAAAAACTCACCAGAGGGTGGGGTAGGGGCATACACCCCAACTAGATGTATAATTTGACCCTTGTAATTCCCCATGACTATCAGCTGGTGTCCTGTACCTGAATGGTTTATTGAATGAATCTGAAATGGGAGACCCCTGTGAAATAAAATGGCCACTCCCCCTTTTTTGGCTTGAGGGTGCTCATCAGAACACACCGTACCCACCCAGTCCCTTCACAATTTCATATGTTCTCCCTGGGTTAACCTTGTCTCCTGCAGGCAGGCAATGTCACTTCTCTTTTTTAAATTCAGTTAATATCTTAGCTCTCTTAATGACACTATTAATGCCCTTGACATTCAATGAACCAATTATCATGTCACACATATTATTAATCCACAGTTGTTACAGCAGCTTGTTATACATCCTACATTCCTTTGTGTAACCATGGCGTAAATAAGCGCCTTGAGGCATCCTCCCCAGTGCAGAGAATAAGGGAAAGAGAAAATAAAGTAGACGAAAGATAGAACAAAGATGAACACAACTTTTAAGACCAAAGTTTGGTCTGACAATCTAAAGTTTCCCATAAAGGAGACCAAAAACATGCCTCCCATGTGGGAGGGCAATGACAACAGGTCGATGCTGAAACTAGGATTATCAGCCGAAGCACCCTTCCTAACCGTCCTTCAACAGCTTAGCAGGTGCACCGGCATGGAATAAGGGGGAGAAATGTACCAAACCCCCTTGAGGGAACAACACTCTGTCGAGAGTGAAAGGGCTGGAAATAACCCCAGGAGCCTGAGGTAGTACCCGCCTGTGCCCTCTGTAAGTCTCTTGAATGTGGAACTTTCCAGGAGGGGCTGAAATACCTAGATTACCCCTTGTGGTATTAACATATTTGCAAAAATTAACCCAATCCATAATAAGAGAATCCAATGTACTAAAAAATTAAGGGGGGGACTCCAACATCCACAATGGGCGGTCTCCTTACAGTTGGATGACTGTAGTATTAATTGCCCCAACATTGAAGCACCCATCAGTGCCAAAGTCCCCCTTTAGTTCTTCCCAAAAAAAAAAAAAGAAAAAAGGGGGGGAGAGGGAGAGATCCCACTGACAAATACTGGCCATTGATACACCAGCACCTGACTCCTGTTTCAGTTAATATGGGCTGGGTGAGATCAGTGGTGTCAAAAGCAGCCCCATCCGCTTCCTCCCCAGTTCAGCCAAAGACACCGCAAACCCTGCTTGCAAATGTCTCACCAGAAATGAAGGTTAGCTCTCTCTCGTTCTACACTATTCCTACTGAAGGGAATGGGAGCAAAAACAAGAAATCAAGAAGGCCCAATTCTGACAAGGGGACCGTAAACTTTACCGGACTTGGGAAGGTGCCACCATAAAAAAAATACCCATCTCTCCTAAGGACATAAGACAAAAGGGCCGCCCCATCTGTCCTCCGGAGCACCTATCTCTGCTCCGGGTTCACCTGGGGAGAAGCAGGGAAACCCACAGGAAGCCAGGCCGAGAGAGACAAAAGCGGAGGGGATCCCCTTCCCGAACACAACCAGGTAGGACCTGCGAGCAACCCATTCCTCTGCCGTGGAAGATTTTTTTTTTTTAAATTGTAACTGGTGACTTTTATCTGTAGTCAGTCCTTTGGCAAGCCAGGTGGGCATGTGAGTAATCTTAAGAAACTGTAAGCAAGCAAAGTCTCACTTCTGGAAGCAGGTAGGATCTTAAAACAATATGTCCCCCATCGACACCAAGTGGAAATACCAACATTGTCAGCTAGTACAAGTTCACCACCTTTACTTTGCAAACTTCTCTCTTGAAATCCACCTGGCAAGGTCCACGTGTAAAGGCACAACAGAATCAACTCAAAGGTGTGACCGAGTACTGTTCTTAGCTCCTGGCACTGTTGCCCATAAAAGCTTCTCAATTTCCTTTTCTGCTATTTCTTCTTTTATATCTGGGATCTGGATATCATTTGAACTCAAAAATTCTTTAGCCACGAGAAGTGAGTCGAACGTTTTCTGCCCCTGTGGTAGGTCTACACAAAGTCTGGCTGGGTAACGTACTTGGGCCCTGAAGCCTCTCTCCTTAAGCTGTTTCACGACCCCGAGCACTTTTCTCTGGTGCTGGGCCTGGGAGGGGGGGAATCTTGGTCCACATACACCTTCATTCCATTGAAGTTAAGGTCTTTCTTTCCCCACGCCAGACGTAAAACCTTTTCCTTCGAGGTATACCTGAGAAATTTAACTAGGATTGCTCTCAGGGGAGCTCCTTGTTTGGGCTTAGGGGCGAGGGTTCTATGCGCCCTTTCAATCTCCAGTGGAGTATCTTCCTTGATCTCTAACTCCATTTTCTGCCAACAATCCATGAAGGCGATCATGTCTGCCTGCTCAGCTCCTTCTGGGATTCCCATGACCTGAATATTATTACGTCTAGAACGAGCCTCAGCATCTTTGGCTTTGGTTGTCAGTGCTTTCTCTCTTCCATATTGGAATGCCAAAGATCTGCCGAATGCCATATGTTCTGTCTGCAGCCCTTCTACATGCTGTTCAACTGCCGTAGTTCTGGATTCTAACTTTTTAAAGTCCTTTTGAATATCAGATACTTTGGCGTCAATTTAATGTAAAAGCTTGATAATCTTCCTAGACTTAGCTCTTGTATTCGTGGAGCCAGAGTCCGAGCACGAGTCTTCGGCGCCTGATGCAGAGAGCACCGATGAGTGCGAGGGTGCTGGGGTAAGGCCTATTGGCTGTCTACTCGAGGTGCTCTTCAACTACATGTTTGCCACTTGGGAACCCCTTTTTTTGTGTGGACTATTCCAAGTCCTTTCTTGCACCTTTGTAAAGCTCTGTAGACGCAGGATTCTATCTATAGGCACTGGTTTCTCTCTGAAAAAATAACGTTGGTAACCAGAGCGAGGAACTAAGCAGCCACTCCCGCCTGCTACGTCACCGGAAGTCAAGAATGCTTTGAGATATCTAAAAGAGCACAATTCTTTCTATGCTGACACTGACGCATTTAGTGGTCTCTCATCAGGTATTGCAACAGACAACTCTGACAAGTCAATACTTGAGAAGGTTGACATGGCAACTGTACAAAATGTGTATGAGCAATTTATCATACACTCATTGCATGGCAAAGAGCCAGTAATGGATAACATAGATTTATATCAAATGAAACAAGTGGAGGGCAATCCTGTTAGTACATGGGAGGCCACTCTAGAAGCTCGTTGTTTCCCTGATCTGTTCCCACTTGGTTCAGGTGTTCGATTAGGTGAATGAGAACTTTGAGTACCAGGAGCTGAGTATAGGACCTCGTGAGTACTACATAAGGATGGCAAGTTTTGAAGAAACACTGCATACCTGTCCCACCTTCTTTGGAAAAGTGAACTCAGTGTCCTATCTACTAGTATTGCTTACACATTGAGACTTGGAACAGAATTCAATAATATGACAGCTGCACAGTTACTACACAAGTTGCAGACCAAAGATGAAACACTGCAAGTCAGTCTTTCTTCTATTTTGTCTAACATGGGTGTACCAAAGAATATTGGTACAGACGTCACTCCGAGGTAATGTGCATGCTGAGAGAGGTTGGACCAGCAACATGGTTTGTGATGCCTAATTGCACAGAATATTATTGGGATGATCTGCTTGATATACTCAGATGGGCAAACTCTGATGTTGAGAACATCCAAACAATGACTCTCAATGAACTCTGCTCACTTGATCCACTAACTGTTTCACGTTACTTCCACCACTGGTTCCAGAGTCTTTTGAAATTCATACTGTCTAAGACAAATCCTCTCCTCGGTATTGTTGAGCACTACTTCTGGAGGGCTGAGTACCAAGTCCATGGAGCACCTCACATACATATGTTCCTGTGGATTAAAGATGCCCCACAAATCATAGATAATGAAACATCTGACATTCTAAGCTTCATCTTGAAGTATGTCACATGTCAGATACCAGACAAGTATGATAGCACAACATGTTGGGAACTGGTCCAGAAATTCCAATGACACCTCTGTGGCAAATACTGTTTTAGGAAAGTTAAGAACAAAGGTCAGTGGTATACTCACTATCGTTTTGGCTTCCCAAGGCAAGCTTGCCTAGCTGCTTCACTGAATGATGTGTTCTCAGTCATGCAACACCACTTGTAAGCAAAGTCAACAAAGCGAGTCTATGAAGTACCTCGCACAGAATCAGAAGTCTATATCAATGACTATAGTCCTTCTCTTCTGTTGATGTGGCAAGCAAACATTGATGTCCAGTTTGTTGCAGGCAACTCAATGGCTCTTGTAAGGTATGTGACATCATACATTACTAAGCATGAGCAAACTAACCTGCAAGAAATGTGGAAAGAGCTGGCAAACTGTGATAGGTCACTGTCTTCCAGACTTTGGTCACTGGGGCTTAAGACTCTGTCACACCGTGAATGCAGATCCTATGGAGCAAGTGACCAGCTAAGAGGTGTGTGTCTATATGGTAAATCAGACTCCATTCATTTCTTAAATGTAAATCACAAGCAGAACAGGTGTTGTTTCTTAAGAGCCATGAGGAGATTGAGGAGTTGGCTGCTACAAGACCAACATCCACAAATACTCTTAAGAGCAACTTAATTGACAACTGCTATCCACAGCGGCACAGTGCTATGGATGATCTCTGTCTCTTTGAAGTTGCTCAATGGTATGACTACAAGTCGGTTGTTCATTCTGATCCAGAAAAAGGAATATATAAAGTCACTAGCTTCGATGGCTCACTTGTAAAAAAATGCAAACCATGGCTAATTGACCACTACAAACTCACCTTGAACACGACAGAAAGCAAAGAACATTATTACTTTGCCCTGCTGTTTCTGTTCAAACCTTGGAGAGCAGAAGCTGAATTAAAAGGATTGTCTGATACGTATGAACAAGAGTTCATGGAAACATATGATACCTTCCAGAGTCATGTCTCTGAGACATACAATGAGAGACTTGAAATGGAAAAAAAACAGCTAGAGAACACAAAGAAAGTCCTAGATGATGACACACCTGTAACATCACAGGAGATGGTCGATGTGGAAGGAGAAGGAACTCTTGGTGCTCCTCTTCCTGCTAATTACCTAGCTGTGTTAATGTCAGAGGTAGAGGGCACAATGCAACAAAGCATGTACTTGTCAGAGTCAGTCACCGATATTGTAGACAAGTTGAACTCACACCAAACAGTCGTATATCACTCTGTGATGCATGCTGTCAAGCATGCAATCAAGCACAAGAAAAAACAGTGTATTTGTGAAGAACAGACACCAATCAGGATGTTTGTAAGTGGTGCTGCTGGGAATGGTAAAAGTTTCTTGATCAAAGCCATAAGCAAAGGAGTGCGTGACCTTACCAATGCACCAACACCTGTTATTATTGTGACTCCTACAGGTTTGGCAGCTTATAACATTGGTGACATCACATTTCATAGGTTATTCAAGTTGCCAGTTAAGCATGGAAAGAGTGGCAATTACAGAAAGTTGTCATATGACATTGCCAATGAACTGAGATCAATGTTTGACAAAATGCATTTGCTCATAATTGATGAGATCAGCATGGTCTTAAATGTTCTCCTCATATTCATCCACCTATGTCTACAGGAGATACTAGGAACCAATGATAACGTGCCATTTGGTGGAAAGAGCATTCTTGCTCTTGGAGATCTCCTTCAGCTGGCCCCTGTAAATGGCAAGCATGTTTTCTGTAGTCTCTCCATCGAAGAAGCAAAGAAAACAATTGGATGCATTGGTGGAGTCAATCTGTGGGAATTCTTCTCATATGTTGAACTCTCTCAGAACATGAGACAACAAGGCGACATGTCTTACAAAGCATTACTTGACAAGGCACGTATTGCTGCACTCATACCCACCCACGTTGAAATGCCAAGACAGCGCTTGATCACAAGATATAATGCTCCTATTCAGGATGCTTGTGATATCTTTGCACATGTCCAGAAAGGAGGCATACATGTTGTATGTCTATTCCTAAGGCTTAAACAGTGTGCAGAGTTCAATGACATCATGATGAAGAGAGAACAGCAGCCTATTGTCACTCTACCATGCAAAGATACCATAGATGGTATTACTCTATCACGAACAATGGTATCAAAAATGGCTGATCGTCTGAAAGAGCTCATGAATGATGTGTCACAAACAGCTGATCTGGAAGCTGTGCTACAACTGTGTAGAAATGCATGTATCATGCTCTGCAGAAACATTGTTGTAGATCAAGGTCTTGTAAATGGTGCCATGGGAGACATCCAAGAATTTCTGCACAATGTACAGACTACAGCTGTGGAGTTCATAGTTGTAAAGTTTGACAACTGAGCAATACCTCACCCAACAGACAGAGTAACAGTCAAGTTTGAACTTGTGAAAGACATATATGTGACAAGGAAACAGTTTCCATTGTGTGCTGCTTATGCAGTCTCCATTCACAAGTCACAAGGCCTCAGCCTTGATAGTGCCATAGTAGATATAGGCACTGGTATATTCATGGATGGCATGTCTTATGTTGCCTTGTCTAACTTAAGACAATTGTCTGGACTACACTTTGTCAATCTTTCACAAAGCAAAATATGTGCTAACACAAAATGTATCATTGAGTACAACAGATTGAGTACATTGTACCAACCAAATGCTCCTTTACTACCAGTTCCCAAATATGCATCTGTCACAGCAATCACAATCGATGAAGGACACAAACTGAAAAGACAGCATACTAAGACTCAACAGTCATCACCTGACTACTTCATGAAACAGCAATCTCTTAAGAGACTACTTGCATCTCCCCCTGCGAAAAAATGTATTGGAGTCAACACACTCCCAACATTTGACAACAGTACAGGAGTCAACTGCTATGCAAATGCAACTATGCAAGCACTCTTCCACATCCTTGAGTTTGCTAATGTGTTAAACTGTGCCCCATCAACTCCTCTGTCAGAGGCACAAAAGAGAATCATAAGGGGTACTCAAGATGAGCGGCCCAGTTTACAAAGCTTGATTCCTCTACAACTAACTCTTGGTCAATATGCAGGACAATCTGTGTTTGCTAACAATGCACAACAAGATGTGACAGAATTCATGATGGGAATAATAAACAGTTTAGCAGATGATGGCATAGATCTGCGTCAACACTTCAAGGTTGACTATGTGTCCAAGTACACATTTTTGTCATGTGGACACAAAGAATTACAAACAACTCAGGATATGCTGTGGCTCTCTGTCTATGTCCCTGAACAGAGAACTGTGAAATTTTACACATTATTTGTTAATGCAGAAACTGGTTGGCTCTGCCGAAGATGTGGTCCATCTTGTGTATGCTCTCTGAGAGTTACATATTCAAGCTCATACATTATTATTGTACTACAGTGCTTTAACTCTCAAGGCATGAAAGTCACAATGCCAATTTCACACTTTATTGATGGAAGAACTATGTTCTCAGGTACTCAGTTTGACATGCATGCAATAATCTTCCATCATGGCCTATCCATTCACTCTGAGCACTATGTCATTTGGCGAAGATTCAGAAAGGGATGGGTGAAGTGCAATGATACTGTATGTACCCTAAGGGAAAGGCTCCCAAGCAGTCTGAAAGATGCATATGTCATAATACTCCACTGCACCAATGCTGCACAACGTATGGAAGAGTGATGATATCTAATCATAGCATATCACTAAACCAGTGTCTATGTAAAAATAACATTGCATCTCCATATCCCACCCAAAAGTGTTTTTGTCAACCACCAATAAACATACACATTTACATTACAAACTTCATTGAACACTGCTAGTGTCTGATGACACCCATGGTGACCGGTGTGTTCTACTTATTGCACAAAAATCACCACAGCCCATGCTGATTTACCACATTTCTCTGCCATTGAACAAAGATAACACAACAGTACAACAATGCAGCTACCTATGGCACACAAATCCCTGTGTATCAAACTGCTACCCTCATAATTCGGATGCAAAACAAGACTGTTTTGATCATTAATCACAACTGAATATCAAAATCACTCTATTGTGATATTCAGCATTTGCAACTTAGATGTACTAACAACAAAAAACTGCATTATTACTGTTCAAGTAAACTTGAGGGTATTGAACTGTAATCAATAGCCAGTCAGTCATATCTTTTTGCAGATGCCTTACTTAACTTCACATACTTCAGCACATATTACTGTGTACTCACTTGTGTCACAGTACTATCTTACATGGCAAGGACAAATTTATTAACCTATTGAAACACTAATCAGAGATGCAATGACTGTTCTCAACATATTCAGTTGAGAATCCTACTTGTTTTAACAACACACATCAGGTAAAGTTCCTGTTGTTGTCTACATTCCTGACCACTACTATGATGCTTACTAAATTGACTTCTGCCAAATCCAAGCAGACTCGAGGGTGCTGGATATTACTCATCATCAGTTAGTAAGTTATGTTTTGGCAAATGTAGCTATCACACCCACACTGAGAGTATGACTGCCCACACCACAATCTTATCTCTACTAGTATGCTCTAATTGTTGAAAACCATGTGATAGAATGTCCTATCACTGTTTTTGCACTCTGGACACTGAACATGACATTATCTGTCAGTGGTCCATAACTTACAACACTGGATATGACAAACCATTGAAAATGAATGCGACTCAGACTTGTACATATGTATATAATACTGATCTTCAATATGAATGTACATAAGTTTAATAGGCTTAGAAATGTGCATCTTTGTTTTGAAAAACCAAACACAACAATTACTTACTTTGCTTACCGCTGTTCCATACAAACTATTTCTGTGCACTTAATGGTATTGTATTACATTAAAGAGCTAGTGTACTGTCTGCCTGCAATTAATTGTAACTTTCAGATGTAGTCAGCTGTCACTTCTTATATCTCAAGTATTTATTCTTTTCGGTTTGCTAATTAGAAGATTTTCCACCTGGCAGTACTGGGGTGATGTGTAGAGCAGCACTCTGGAGGGGAAAAAAAATCAGTTCTGTTCCTCTCATTACAACAACACTGAAATCACAAGAACTACGACATCACTAGTAACCAATGAGAACCATTTCTCACTGCCAGGTTTCACTTTCACATGAAGCAGCAGGGACTGGCTCTCCCTGGTTACTAGTGATGTCACAATTTCCTGCATTTTGATTGGTAGCTTGTGAAAGTCACTGCTCAGGCTGCAAGGACTGTGGTGCCTCAAGGTGTTTGGTTTCACTTCTGATGATGTAGTGGGAGGAACGGGCGGCTTTCCTCTCCAGACAGAGTGCTGCTCCACACATCACCCGAGTACTGCCAGGTGAAAAATCTTCTAATTAGCAAACAGAAAATAAAAAAATACTTCAGATATTGGAAGTCATAGCTGACTGCATCTGAACATTACTATTCATTCCAAGCAGTACACTAGCTCTTTAAGTGCTTCTATTGATATAAGTAATACCTGATAAAAGATATCTATACATGTGGTTTTCTGGCCTATTCCCACTGTATAATTAATCTTTATGCATCTATGCAGAAGTAAACGAATCATAACTAGTCACAAAATACTTACAACGATTGTATACTTCTACTATACAATGAAAACAATTGGTGTGCTCTTGCTGTAACAGAATCATTTATATTTTTGGAGGTCAGATGAGGAATTTTTTCCCTGTTCAAGAAATAAACAATACTTCTAAAAACTTATTTATTATCAGCGTCACCAACAATATTAAAATGAGTACCCTCACCACACCATAAAGTACAAAAAATGTGACATGTCTGTGATAGTTTCATTTTTTTAAACTGCGTAACATTGCAACATCTAACTTACAATAAATAACTGCTACTTTAACATAAGTAGTGCCAACAAATAACATATCACTAATTTGCTACAATAGTACTTAAATCAGAAATGAAAAAATATCACGCATTTAACTGATACAAAATAGAAGCATAGCAGAAAATGAATCTTTATAATATGATTGTTGATTTTTAACTAAACGTATTTCCTCAGATGTAAACTATCTCCACCAACTATTACAGTACTATATAAATCTACAGATGTGGTGATACTGTAGGAAAATGTAATAATGCTAACACAACAAACACATAATGTCTCTTACTTTATAATGTGAACAACTAGTCAAAAAGTAAGTACCATTAAAGAAAGGTTGGTTAGTAAATATCAATATTCTAGCCAGTTGCTCAAAATCACCACTTTAATATTCAAAACCACATGTGAAATAATAAATTCTTACTATCCATTTGTTTTAATATAGAACTGGTAACTTAGACTAATAATTAACTACTATTAACAGCCACATAACTAATAGAACTCAGCAATACATGTAGAAAAAAATAACATTTGTTAGCAAAATATTGTCTACCACAAACACCCATACAAACCACTCTTAAAATAGTTTAAATTCTTACATCTTAACACAATGTGTGTACAAAAAAATATGAATAGAAAGAAAAGACTGTAAGTCAACTCAGGAAAATGGCAACAGACAAAATACATCCTGAGAAGCGATAACAGAAATAAGCAACAAACTGTTTTCTTTACCCATCCCAAGAGCAAACAACCAATTCAGACTATGGGCCAGATATTCAAAAGAGTCGAGCCATGCGCAATAGGGTTGCACCTGCACAAGTCCAAAATGCACCATTCTGCGATATTCCGCAGGAGGCAGTTCAGCCCCCAAATCATGCTGAGCAACAGTGCAATGATAATGAAGGCACGCACAACCAAAGGTGAAAGAACCATGCATAAACTGCACAGCCATATATTCAGCCTGGGCCATGCAGAGTTATGCAGGCACAACCCCCTACCTGCGCCTGCACAAAGTTACACCGAAAAGGAAAGGAACAAGTCGAGGGCCACCCACAGGTAAGCTGCTGCATTGCGGGGTGCAACACAGCAGCTGCCACCTGTGGGTGGCCTCATTTCTCCTACTTCTGGTGGTGCCCCATGCCCCGATCACAGGCATCAGAACCACCCCCAGTCCAATATCCTGGTGGTCCAGTGGACTGAGATTAGCCTGATCACAGGCATAACTGTACCCTCCCATTAGCCCGATCGTGAGCATAACTGTACCCCCATTAGCCTGATCATGGGCATAACTGTATCCCCAGAGTAGCCCGATCACGGGCATCAGAACTCCCCCTAAAGTCCAATATCCCTGGTGGTCCAGTGGACCACAAGTAGCCCGATCATGGATAGCATTCCACAGCCCCTCAAGTATGATATCCCTGGTGATCTAGTGGCCCCCCACCCAAACCACCCATGGATCCCCACCACCCCACTCCCCCCATCAGCCAGTGGGTGGCAGCACCCCACCCACCTGCCACCCCACTGCCCGCTGACTGACTGGTCAGTAGGGCTGCATGCCCATTGGTTCAGAGCATGAGCCAATGGGCATGCAGCCCATTCTAAGTCAGTCCAGATATGTCAGATGAATTCATTCACAGATCTGGACGACTTGTACAATATGAGCTGCATGCCCATTGGCTCATGCTCTGAACCAGGCATGCAGCCCTGCTGAGCCACAGCACAAGGGCAGGCGGGGCGGCAGGCGGGTGGGTGCTGCCACCTACCGACTGATGGGGGAGCAAGGTGGTGGGCTCCTGTAGACAGGTGGGGTGGGGGCCACTAGATCACCAGGTATATCATACTTGAGGGGTGAGGAATGCCACCCATTAATTGGCTACCTTGTGGTCCACTGGACCACCAGGGATATTGGACTTGGGGGGGTTCTGATGCCTTCGATAGGGCTACTCAGGGTGGGGGGAATACTGTGCTACCCATGAACAGGCTACTCTTGGGGTGGGGAATACTGTGCTGCCTGTGATCGGGCTACTGGAGGGGAACAATGTTATGCCAGTGATTGGGCTGCAGGGGGCATCGGTCCCCAATGGCTGCTGCCTGGCAGGGCACCAGGCACAAATCATCGGGGTTCAGCACACCCACATGCTAATGGCATGAAAATGGGGCCGTAATCAGATGCAAATGGCCCTCTGTGTGCCTTGCATAAATTATGGCCCCATTTGCATGTCACCTGTTGAATATCACAGGTGCTGTGCATGACGCAATGGAACTTGTGCCACCGCATCTCAATGCTCCATTCTGACCACTTGCGCTGGTGTAGTTCCACTGCACCATGCACACTGGGTGTGGCCAGGGGGCGATATTCAAAGAAGTTCTGCCATAGCGCAGCTCCATTGAATATCACCCTGGCCACACCCCTGCATAACTATTTTTAGCGGGGCAGGGGCTTGCGCCACTATATGGCACAGATTGAATATCTGGCGCATATATATATATATATATATATATATATATATATATATATATATCCTATTTAAATAATAAACTAATTCTTAACCTTATTCTATGTCTCCTGAGTTTTATTTTCAAGCAGTTACTGTTATGGGCTTGTAATACTGATCACCATGTCTTCTATTGCACTGTAACTGCATAGCACTCAGTATGCAGACTAAGTAGAACAGTAGCAACACCACCTCCTAGAAATGATCAGTGGGGGGGGTGAGTGAGAAGCTGGTGCAGACACCTAAGTAAGTGTCTCATGGGACAGATCTCACATAGGTGCAGAGTCACAATACTATCAACTCTTGTCAAGTAACTTGTTTCATCCCCATTGACCATCTCACAGATAATGAGAATTTCTGAGTATCACAGTATACTCTCAGCATCAATCAACAATGTGCCATCCCTACTCATGACTCTGTGACCACAGCTGTTGTTCCAGCCATTGAACATTTTCACAAAAAAAAAGGGATGCATATTCTCTTTCTGGCTCTATACCTACATGAGAAGACATATCTCAGTATGCCTTGCCATATGCCCCACATATTGATCCCAACTCACAATGGCTGTACCTTGCAATCTGCATGGTCTCATGCAGGTTCTTCAAATCTGTCTAACAGACTCTACATAGAGTCCCACCACAGACATTGCCACCTATTTTCAAAAATTCTGCAGATATTTGCAGATAGATCTAATACTTCCTCCATTTCTACAGCACAACCAGCATACACAAATCCTTTAGAATTTATGTGAAATCTCTGGCAATATCTGACAATGTCTGGGCATGCACCTGTGGTTGCAACATGCACCCACAGCTCATCAGACTAGGTTGCATATCACCTCACACATTGCAACCTCACCATCCTAATGAACCCTGAATACCTGACCCAATTGCAATGAACAACAAATCCAGTGTGACCTATCCAAGATCAAACAAATGCAACATAAGTTCTCTACCACAATGGCATCATGTATTGTCAACTAATGTGTTCCATTCACAATAACCAACTAACTGGAAGTGTATAACTCAGTCACAGGATAAGCTATGATGACAAAAGTCAACTTGGACCATTATTTTGTTATCCAGCATGTACAACACTAAAACAGTCAATACGTGTATGGATGCAATCTTTAAAAATTCCCAAACAACTACTGTATGTAATACCCCTCTCTGGCTGTAACAATGCATGTACAGCACAGCATCACAGACAACCAAGAAGAAATTACTGGCAGCCATTCTTCTGTCTACACACCTGAGACTGAAACAGAACAACAGAGCTATGACCCAGAGAAGATTTCTTTTGACGTGAATGTCAACATGACTAGGTGAGTAAGAGGTATGGTGGAGATCCATCAGTGTAAGGCAACCCACACTGTTATGTATCTTTTTTCTTAAACAGTTGAAATTAATCATAAGTGTCACAGGCAAACATTTCTCCCCAAATGAAAATAGTTACATCTCCTTCAAACCTAGCACCCAATGCTTCAGTCAATTCTAAGATATTCTAGGAACAATTATACCTGAGTAGCACTCACCCACATTCAGGGTAGGACTATTAATTAACTGCACATCAGAGTCAATTCTCGAAGGGATACACCTGGCATAACTGCACATGCGCCATGTAGAATGCTGAATCTAGCAACTTACACCACCAATTGCAACAGACACGATTCAAGGTGGTGGTCTGCAACATACCACAGGCCACATCCACCAAACACCAACAATGTCACATAAATCCCCAATGACATGGCACTAGATAGTTTAAGGCAGCAGTCACACCCCATCCCACAAGGTCACCCACAAAGTGCCCACATTGGCATTCAACAAGCACTCACAGAGGAGACACAGCAACATAAGCTATGCCATTATTCAGCTGATTTAACTTACAGATGTCCCCCTGGAGGTCATGTTGACCCATCAGCTGCACACTGGAATGTGCATTTTTACCCACCCCCCACAATGCCCAGCACTCTCCAACACAGCCCCACAGGACTACCCATACCCCCCAGTCCTGCAACAGCACTAGGCAGAAAGTCCCAAACAACAACACGGCCACCCACTATGCATGGCCCAAGCTTTAAATCACCCACAGCATGCATGGCACACAACACCTCTGGTAGTCTAGTGCCCCCCCAAACAAACTGTACAAAAATAAGATTAATTTCATTCTACACCACCCACCCAGCACCTCCCCCACTGCCCTTAGTCATCAAGTAGTACAACCCACCTCTCAACTCCACAGCCACCTGCCTACTGAGTCCAATATTAGCACCACTACACAGATGCACTCAAAACATTATTTCTAAATACATCTGTACAGTAGCACTAATACTGCATTTACACACCACCCAGGGAAGGAGGTGAGAGGTGCACTGTGCCAGCTACCAACTGGGGACGGGTGTGGTGAGGTGCACGGTGGGCTGGCATGGTGTATTAGAAGGGTGGAGGGCTGGAGGAATAATAGACCACCAGAGACTCATGAGTGGATATATTTTATTATTTCCCAGTTGAAAACCAGACAGCGGGGCACTAGGGTACCACAGAAGCAAGTATGTAATCAATCTGATTTTTATACAGTTTAAGATGGCATGAGGTGGGAAACACACTAGACTACCAAGAAATCGGGTATGGAACTCTTGACCAAACCACCAAGAGACACATCAGTGGGATATTGCTTTTCTTCCCTCCAAATTTCTAGTCAAAAGACCAAACTGTTCACAAGATATTCAATATCAAAGATTACTAAAATGTCCTTATCTTTTCCATTATTAAAAATCTGGCCATCTTGTCTCTCACTAGCGATCAAAGATGATGATCAAAGAATCTCACAATCAAAGAATTTGCAGGGTCACGATCAAAGAATTTGCACACTCACAAACAAAGATTTTAAAACCTTATTAATCTAAAAATTGAAGGAATTGAGATAAACCACCACCATGGTTAGAAAGAAAGAAGCCCCCTGAGTAAAAACCACCCTCATTTGACTTCCTAGAATACCCCTGGGCTGAGAAATCTGATTTTTAAATTGGGCCATCTCGTCCCTCTCTCATGATGCACAATCATGATCAAAGAATCTCACAATCAAAGAATTTGCAGGCTTGCGATCAAAGAATTTGCAGACTCAGGAACAAAGACTTTAAAATATTATATATAAAACAAATGTAGGAATTGCAGTAAACCACTGCCATGGCTCCACAGAATGAAGCCCCCTGAGTAAAACCCACCCTCATTTGACTTCCTAGGCCACCCCTGGGCTGAGAAAATAGATTTTTAAATTGGGTCATCTCATCCCTCTCTCGCAATGCATGATCGTAATCAAAGAATCTCACGATCAAAGAATTTGCAGGCTCGCAATCAAAGAATTTGCTCACTCATGAACAAAGAGCAAGGGATGAGACAGCCAGGTTTTAAAATGAGTTTTCTCAGTATAGGGGTGCCCTACAAACTTAAATGAGGCTGGGTTTAGAGCAGGGGGCTTCGTTCTGCCCCATCTGAATAACAATAATAATGTATTAAATATCCCTGGTAGTCTAGTGCTCTCCCTCCCATCATAATAAAAATATAATCATGTGTAAAGTCCTGGTAGTCTAGTCCCCCCCAATGTTCATTTTTTTACATCGCAAAATAGACACACTGTATAAATTTTCCCATTGACTTATAATGGAAATTTAAAAGTGGCATAACTTTCAAATGCCTTAATATTTTTTCACCAAATGAAAAGCAGCATTTACAGCCACCAAAGCTCTTTCAAACTAGCCATCTTGCAGAGTGGCATGCCACACGATGGCTGTGCAGGGCCATGTCCAAAATCCCAAAAGCTGCCTCCAAACATGGATAATTTTGCATTTTTCAGCGCTTCTATATGCAAAGACCTTAAGTCTGACCAAAACGCAATTTGGCAAATCAAGAGATCTATCATGCCCCACTGCATGTACCAAATTGCAGGCAAATCCATTGAACAGGTCCAAAGTTATTAACACCTAAACTTTTGACTTTCGTGACCACTGAACCCTAACTATAGTGGTACTACCACGCCACTATAATATATACATATATTAACACATATATATATATTTAACTGTGTATGGCCCATTAGGCAGAAGTGCCTGTTTTCAGGGGTGACCTGGGAGCACTGGGAGGTTAAGTGACTTGCTCAGAGTCACACAATATGCAAGTGAGGTTGTGAGAATCAAATTCCGTTCTGGTCTGCTGGATGTATCAAGCTCATTCACACCTTGTTCCTTTAACCTCTAGGCTATACTGCCAGCCTATAACCATGGCACCTAACAAACAGTTATAACAATCATAAAATCAGTCATTATAAATATTTAAAAACAAATATTACAGTTAAAACCAGAATATAGTTCAGTCACTGAATTCTTTCTTCCAAAAATAGGTTTTAGGAGCCTGTTTAAATCCCTCCACAGTTGTGCATTCCTATATCTGATGTGGTAGAGAATTCCAGAGGGTAGGGGCTGCGCTCATGAATGCCTGGGCCCCAGAAGATTTTAAACAAACCCTCAGAATCTCTAGCAACACTTCGGCAGCTGAGAGGAGCTATTGTCCATGGAAGTAAGGGACCAGAAGGTCTTTCAGGTATTCCGAGCCCAGTCCATGTAGGCCTTTATAAGTCAGAAGTCTGACTTTAAAGGTGATCCACCACTGTATCGGCAGCCAGTGCAGTTCATGCAGCACCGGAGAAATATGTCAGGACCAAGAAGTTCACATCAATAACTGGGCCACAGCGTTCTGCACCAGCTGCAAGTGATGGATATCCACCCCAGGTAGCTCTAGGTAAAGGGAACTGCAATAATCCAGCATGAGGACACAAAAGCATGGACCAACATGGGGAGGTCACCAGACAGAACAAGAAGCTTAACCCAGGAGATATTCCTCAGATGGTAGAAAGAGGATTTGACCACTGCCAACACTGCAAGCACAGTGTCAGCCCTTCGTCAAAAATTACCCTCAGGTTTCACACCTTTTCAGAGGTCAGGAGTGATAAGCCTCCAAGAAAAAGACCCAAGGGTGAAAGTATCACCAACCTCCCTATCTGGCACCCCAGGTCCACAACCAGAACCTCAGTCTTTTCCATGTTCAACTTCAACTATATATAATTCATACAGTCCTGAATTTCAGTGAGGCAGTTATTAAATGCAGAGAGAGCTCTATCCTGGTTGGGTGTGAAAGAAAGGTAGAGCTGGGTATCATCAGCATAGCAGTGAAACCTCAGCCCATTCTTTCTTACAATGTCTCTGAGGGGAAGCATATACACTGCGAACAACATGGGGGACAACACTGACCCCTGAGGCACCCCACATGACAGGGGAACTGGGTCAGAGGAATAAATCCCCAACACTACCCTCTGAGTTCCTCCTGTGAGGAAAGATGTAAACTACCTGAGGACTGTACCAGACAGGCCACAGATGAACCTCAGATGAGCAAATAAGACCCCATGGTCCTCAGTGTTGAATTTTGTTGAGAGATCAAGAAGAACCAAGATGAAGCATTGTTTCTCATTTCTTGCCATCAGGAGATCATTGAGCACCCAAACCAATGCTGTCTAGGTACTGTGCCTCTTTTGGAAACTGGACTGGGGAGGTTCATAGATGTCATGGATGCTCAAATGGTTCTCCAGTTGTACAGCCACTACTTTTTCAATCACCTTCCCTATAAAGGGAAGGATTGAGATTGGTCTGTAGTTCGCATGACAGTCTGGGCTCAAAGACCCAGGATTGCCCACTAAACCCCCCACCCACCATCCTCCACAGACTAACAGATGATGGGGTGTGTTGTTGGGGTTGTGAGGCCCAAATCTCACCCTATTCCATATGTAAGCAGGTGGACATGCTACAGTAAAAGAGAATGGGGTGAGATTTAGGCCTCATATCCCTAGTGATACACCCCATTGTCTGTCAGTCTGTGGAGGATGGCTGGTGGGGGAGCTGGGGGCAACCCTAATGGTCTCATTTCCTGATTTTTATGTGTTTTAACCCTAATTGATGCATTAAACTTAGTTTTTTGCAAAGAATTTCCTTACTTTTTCAGAAAGTGTATTATAACTAGCAAGAAAACATGTATTGGTGGGAGAACCAACTTGCACATTTCTGCATAACATCATAATATAAGCTACTTCGACAATTTTCCACTTTTTTCACCATGCAATGATTCCACAACCATATGTCCCACTGACACGAAAATTGTCACTGTTGCAGATCTATGATTATTCATTCTACTTTCGAAATTTCAGGCAAATCACACAAATGGTTCAGAAGTTATTAAAGCAGAACAAATTACATTTTCAAATTTCACAGTGGCATAATGCCACACTTATTTGTTTTACACACCAAACCACTGAAAGGCACCTCTGGGTCACTAGGCCTACCTACTTTATAAACTGCAAACCAATAGTACAATGCATAATCCTATGGAAAATACATTAACTACGTCACTCAAAATCCCTGCAACAAATTAATTGTACAGCACCTAAATAGCATAATTCACATATCTAGAACATCCCTTCAACACCCTCCAAATTTCAACTAAAAAGACCATATCATTCCTGAGATATACAATTTTAAAGTTTTTAAACCTTAAAAAATGTCTTCTTTCATGAGAAAATCTTCGACCACAAGCTTCAGCCACAATCTAACAACATCTTTGGCCGCGAACGTCAATCTGGTCATGATAAAAGCATTGAAAACACCACCAAAACATAAGCCTATGGCACCAAGACTTGGCACCCTGCAAATAAGGGCTCAGGAGCATAATACAGTGACATAATGGAGTGACAGAGAAAGAAACACAAGGGACAATGTTGTGCAGAAATGTAGCCACAGGAACAAAAATGTTGCCACTAACAAAATCTTCAGCAGTGAGTGGCCATCTGGTCATGATAAAAGCAGTGAAAACACCACCAAAACACACATCTGTGGCACCAGAACTTGGCACCCTGCACATATGGGCCAAGGAGCACAAAACACTGGCACAATGGAATGACAGAGGAAGAAACACCTTGAACACTATTGTGCAGAAATCATGCTGCGGGAACAAAAAAATGTTGCCACAGAAAAATATGTGTCTGAACACATTGAATATTTCTGCAACCAATTAATTTTCCAACACCTAAATAGCATAATTCTCATCTCTGGGACATCCTCTCAACACCCTGAAAATCTCAAGTAAAAAGACCACACCACTCCTGAGAGAATGAGGATGTGATTGCGATCAAAAATGTTTAACACAACCGTATTAAATGTTTACATGACAAGAAAATGTTGTTGTGATAAAATCATTGGAAACAACACCAAAACACACATCTGTGGCACCAAAACTTGCCACCCTGTAAATATGGTCCCAGAAGCACAATACACTTGCACAATGGAGTGTCAGAGAAAGAAACACCCTGGACAACATTGTGCAGAAAAGTTGCCACACAAGCAAATCTTGTAACAGTACACATAGATTTTGCCTTTGACTATAATGGGAGACAAAAATGCCATAACTTTTTAATGGAGCGACATTTTTTCACAAAATCTGCAAAGGGTAGCAGCACACTCAAGGACCCATGCATACCAACCAGTTTGAAGCCACTCAAATGCATTCTTGTTATGCACAAAAAAATGTGATCACTATTGTTTTCCTCCTGGGGATCGAGGCTTCCAACTTAGTGGTGGAACCAGTCAGTTGGTCCAATCACTACTCAGTTGGGTTAAATGTTTTGGCCCCCCTGGGCAGATCGGCACCTGTGGAGTTGGTCAGCTGCCGTCCATTGTGGGATGTGGTCCCTGAAGACCTGATGGTGGTTATTGACCTCTCGTTGTTGGATGAGACTTACACAGATCCCAAGCAATTGGTCGCGGCCTATAATGGGACCGTATCTTCAGCTCTCTATCTGATTGCTCCTATCTGTGTTCACCCCCTAACGCATCACCCTGGGGCCACTTGGTTTGATGGGACTCTAAGAGAATTGTAGAGATTGGGGCAGAGGTTAGAGTATCATTGGAGGAAGACTGCCTCTGATGCCGACCACCTTATTTTGTTTGAGCATTATAAACCCTACCAAACAGAAATTTCCTGTAAGAAGGCAGAATTCCTGTCCAGGGAAATTTCTGTCACACGGAATTGACCGGCTCAACTCTTCAGAACTGTTGACAGGCTGTGCAACCCAACCTGTCAGCAGTTCCATCGAGTCTTTTCACAAATTGATTGTGATGAGATCACTCGCTTCTTTGAGAATAAGGTGGCATCAGGTGAGAGTACCACCAACTTCACTCTAAGGGGATTGCTGTTGATTGGTGCTTTGTCACAGAGCCCAGAGTTTCCTGGAGTACCTTTGACCTGCCAGATTTCATAGATATTATGTGGATTGTCCAGGAGATGTGTCCCACATGCTGTAGTTTAGACCCAGGCCCTACTTCCCTGATCTTGGGTTGTAGTGATATTATCGGCCCGGTCTTAGCTTGGATTGTCTGGTGCTCTCTGGATTTGGGTGAGTTCCCTAGCTCCCTGAAGGAGAGTGTGGTGACCTCCCTTCTGAAGAAAGCTTCTTTAGACCTGGAGCACCTAGCAAACTACAGGCCTATCTCTAATCTCCCTTTTTGGGGAAGGTTATTGAGAAAGTTGTGGCTGCTCAACTGGATAACCATTTAACCATTTATAATTTATACGAACCCCTCTAATCAGGTTTTCGTAAGAGGCATAATACTGAAACTGCTCTGGTTCTGGTGCTCAGTGATCTCCTGATGGTGAGAGATTGGAGACACCATTCTGTCTTGGTTCTCCTAGATTTATCATCAGCTTTTGATACTGTGGATCATGGGGTTCTGCTCGAACATCTGAGGTTTATCTGTGGGCTGTCTGGTACAGTCCTCAAATGATTTTCATCTTTCCTTGCTGGTAGAATGCAGAGAGTTGTCTTAGGTTTATTTTCATCTGGGGCTTTCTCACTGCCCTGCAGGGTACCTCAGGGTTCGGTGCTGTCTCCCATGTTATTCACAGTATATATGCTATCCCTCAGAGACATTGTAAGACAGTATGGGCTGAGGTTTCATTGCTATGCTGATGACACCCAGCTCTACTTGTCTTTTGCTCCCTACCAGGTTAGTACTATCTCAGTACTGAACAGCTGCCTCATAGAAATCCAAGATTGGATGAATACCAGCGGTCTAAAGTTGAACCCAGGAAAGACTGAGGTTTTGGTTGTGGACCTGGGTCATAGGACAGAGGGGTTGAGGACTGGGCTCTCTTCCAATTTAGTCCTGGGGGATGCCCAGGTTCTCACCTCCGAATGGGTGTAATCTGGTAGTGGTGCTCGATGGTGGTCTGACTCTTCATCATCAGGTATCATCAGTCATCAAGCTGGCCTTTTACTATCTTAGGAACATTGCTAGGATTAGGCACCTTGTTCCGTCCAGTGATCTACCTGTCTTGGTCCATGCCTTTGTGACATCATGCCTCAATTACTGCAACTCCCTTTACCTAGGGCTTTCTGGGGTTGATACCCACCACCTACAGCTAGTGCAGAATGCAGCAGCATGTTTGTTGACTGGGGCATCTAGAAGATCTCATATTACCCCTGTGCTGCACGGTCAGCACTGACTGTCTATACAGTGGTGGATCACCTTTAAAGTAGGTCTTTTGACTTACAAAGCCCTACATGGACTGGGTCCTGATTACTTGAAAGAGCACCTGGTTCCTTACACCCCTTCATGACAGCTCTGCTTGGCTGATGAGGGGTTGCTGGAGATTCTGAGGGTTAACCTAAAGTCACCAGTGCATTTGCCTTTGGGTTTGTGGCACCTACCCTCTGGAATTCTCTGCCCCATCAGCTTTGGGAGTGCAGGATGGTGGGGGGTTTTAAGCAGGCACTTAAGACTTTTTTCCTAGGTGATAGGTTTAAATGCTTCAGTGGCAAGCATTCAAACTAGCCAAGGGGGTAGGCACTGAAGGGGAGAAGGGAAATCCTAGCCCCCCCCCACAAAAAATCAGAGTAATTAGTAAGGTAAATACCAAAACAGAGCAGTCAACAGGGAGAAGGGCAGGGATAAATGGAGAAAAAGTAAAAGGCAAGAGAGACAGGGATGGGGCAAAAAGAAATAAAGCCATAAAAAATGGAGGGTAATGAGTACCAATGCCCATAGTCTAGGTAAAAAGCTCCCTGAAATGGTGGCCTTGATGGAAGAGGGATGCCTGGATATTGTGGCAGTCACAGAAACATGGTACGCAGAGAACCATGACAGGGATGTCAACATACCAGGGTACACAATCTACAGGAGGGGCAGGGAGGGAAGAAGATGAGGAGGATTACCTCTCTATGTAAGGGAAGAGATAAAAGCAATAGAACTAAAGGGTAAACAGGGAGGAGAGGAGGCACTGTGGGTCACCCTGGAGACTGGAAATGGCTCCACAATCCACACAGGGGTTGTAAATGGACCTCCATCTCAGGGGGAGGAAATGAACAAGAAAATGATAGAAGGCATCCTTGGGATGGCAGAGAAAGGGGAGATATTTCTGAAGGGGGACCCGAATATGCCAGATGTTAACTGGAGCACCTTTGCTGCAGCCACATCCAAGACCAGGGCCATTCTTGATGCCCTCTAGGGGGCATGCCTCAGACAGCTAGTTTTGGAACCCACTCAGGAGAGAGCAATCTTAGATCTGGTACTCTCAAATGGGGATGGAGAGATGATCTCTGATCTTGAAGTGGGTAGCCATCTGGGAACAAGCAACCACCAAACAGTGTGGTTCATGATAAACTTAGCTGTATAGTCAAGCCACACAAAAGTGAAGGTACTGGACTTCAGTTGGGCTGATTTTATCAAAATGGGAGAGTGCCTCAAAAAAGCACTAGCAAACAGGCAAGAAGGTGGGGTGGAGCAACAATGGGGAAACATCAAAACCACTATCACAGAAGCAACAAGTCTTTGTGTGATGCAAATAAACAAATCAAAATGAAAGAAAAAAACACTATGGTTCTCAAAAGAAGTGGCGGGGAAGGTAAGGGGGAAAAAATTAGCATTCAGGAAGTATACAGAAACACAGAAAGAGCAGGACAGAGAACTGAACCAGTTAAAGCAGAAGGAAGTGGGTAAGGCAGTCAGAATAACAAAGGCCCAAACTGAGGAAAAGATAGCCAAATTGGTTAAGAAGGGGGATAAAACCTTTTGTAGGTACATTAGGGAGCAAAGAAAGACTAAGACAGGGATACTGAGGCTGAACAAAGAGGAAGATGGTTGAGCAAAGAGTGACAGTGAACAAGCAGGGATACTAAACGAATACTTCTGCTCAGTATTCACAATGGAAAAGCAGGGGGAAGTACCTAATCTAGTCAATAGAAGCACTCTGGATGGGGGGGTTGATATTAGTCCTTTCACAGAAGAAAGGGGTCTGAAAGAACTCTTAAAATTGAAGGTGGATAAAGCAATGGGGCCTGATGGGATTCACCCCAGAATTTTAAAATAACTAAGGGAAGAACTAGTAACACCACTGACTACCCTTTTTAATAAATCATGGGAGGATGGGGTGGTACCTGAGGACTGGAGGAGGGCGGATGTGATTCCCCTTCACAAAAGTGGGAGCAAGACAGTGGCAGGAAACTACAGACCTGTCAGTTTGACCTCAGTGGTAGGGAAAATGATGGAATCACTTCTGAAGGAAAGAATTGTTGAGTACCTAGAGGCCAGTGGGGCACAGGACCCAAGGCAGCATGTCACAGTGGGAAGAGCATGTCAGACAAATCTAATTGATTTCTTTGACTGGGTGACCAAAGCAGTAGACCAGGGAGGGGCTGTGGATGTGGCCTACCTAGACATTAGCAAGGCATTTGACACAGTCCTGCACAAAAGATTAATAAACAAATTAGCCAGCCTGGGAGTGGGTCCTAGGGTGGTAGCCTGGGTAAAACACTGGTTGGACAACAGGACACAGTGGGTAATAGTAAATGGAGCCCACAGTGAAGAAAGGAGTGTTACTAGTGGGGTACAGCAGGGTTCAGTACCGGGGCCAATCCTTTTTAATGTCTTTATAAGTGACATTGCAGAGGGACTGGAAGGGAAAGTATGTCTCTTTGTAGATGACACAAAGATCTTCAACAGGGTTGATACACAAGGTGGGGTGGAAAGGATGAAAAGGGATTTGACAAGGTTGGAGGAATGGTATAATGTATGGCAGCTTAGATTCAATGCAAAGAAGTGCAAAGTAATGCACCTGGGACACAAAAACCCAGGGGAGGAGTACACAATGTGGGGTGAGATACTGACAACAACAACAAAAATGGAAAGGGACCTGGGGGTAGTCATTACCAGATGACCTACAGGTGGGCCAGCAATGTGAGAAGGCAGTAAGAAAGGGTGGGGGGATACTGGGATGTATAGGGAGAGGCATCACAAGTAGAAAACAGGAAGTTGTTTGCCCTCTGTACAGACAGTTCGTAAGACCACTTCTGGAGTACTATGTACAGTTCTGGAGACTCGATCTCTGCAAAGACATAGACAGGGTGGAGGCTGTCCAGAGGAGGGCAACCAAAATGATGCAGGTCTGCATCAGAAGACATAGGAAAAAAGACTAAAGGAACAAAAGATGTATAGCCTCAAGGAAAGGTGGGAGAGGGGGGACATGATAGAAAACTTCAAATACCTCAAGGGAATCAACAAAGTCCAAAAGGGTAGCATCTTTCAGAAAAAGAGATGTGCAAAAACAAAGGGGCACAATTTGAAGATAGAGGGGGGACGGCTCAGAGGTAATGTGAGGAAGTATTTCTTCACAGAGAGGGTTGTGGATACATGCAACAGCCTTCCTGAGGAGGTCACAGAGTCAAAAACAGTGCAGGAATTCAAGAATGCATGGGACAGATTTAAGGCAATTCTAGTGGGTGGTAGGAGGAAGTAGGTTGTTGGTTAACTAGGATATGCAGCTTATCCGTTAGATAGGGGGAAATGGGCAGACTTGGTGGGCCAAGCGGTCCTTATCTGCCGTCAAATTTTATGTTTTGTTTCTATGTTTGTGGGGGAAAGCATATTCGGTACTTTCTTGATTTTATATTGTATGTATAGTGTTTTGTTTTTATGTGACATGTACAGCGCCTTGAAATTTGAAAGGTGCGTAAACAAATAAATGTTATAATGATTTTATTATTATTATATATTTTCCCATTGACAAAAATGGGAGACAAAAAAATGGCATATTTTTTGAACAGAGCAAGATTTTTTCATGAAATCTTCAAACAGCAGCACCACAGCCCAGCACCCATGTATACAAAACAATCTGAAGCCACTAAAATATATTCTTGTTGGCAAGCAAAAAATGTGATCACCATTTTTTTTCACAATGCACATATATATTTTCCCATTGACTATAATGACAGACCAAAAAAATAGGATAACACTGGAATGGAGCAAGATCTTTTCATGAAATCGTCAAAGGGCACCAGCAGAGCCCAGCACCCCTGCATACAACCCAATCTGAAGCCACTGAAATGCATTCTTCACTGCTGGTGGGGCCCTGCACTCCCACCAACTTGTACATTTCTGCATAACATCATAATATAAGTAGCGAACCACAGGTATTGGTGGGAGCAGGGAGCCCTTTGGACACTGAGCTCCTACCACATTGCCCATTACATTGCATAACAACATACATCTGCCATACTTTTTGAGCTGTCATATACTTTATAATGGGATCTTCCTGTGCACCCAAAAATAAGCTCAACGTTGTTTTCACAATGCACATATATACTTTCCCATTGACTATAATGAGCATGTGCTATGAGTCCACAACTGTATGTCCCACTGAGGCAAAAATTGTCAATGTCAAAGATCTAGAACAAATCTTTCTACTTTCCAAATGTCAGGCAAATTGCACAAACTGTTCAAAAGTTATTAAAGCAGAACAAATGAAATTTTCAAATTTAGCAGTTGTGATAATGCCACACCTGCTTAAGTTTTACACACCAAACCACTAAAAGGCACATCTGTGATAGTAGGGCTACTAACCTTATAAATTGCAAGCCAATAGCACCATGCATAATCCTTTGGGAAAAATGTTGACTATGTCACTCAATATCTCCACAACAAATACATTTTACAGAACCTAAATAGCATAATTCACAACTCTAGGACATCCCCTCAACACCCTCCAAATATGAATTAAAAAGACAAAACCATTTAAGAAACATTTAATTTTAAAGTTTTCACACCTTTAAAAATTCTTTGACTGCAAAGCTGCAAAATAATTGGCCATGACCATGACCTAAGATGATTTTCGGCCATGAGGGAACATCTGGTTATTCCAAATTCAGACCATCTGGTCTTCCCAAAGAAGATCTGGTCATGAAATTCTGGCTATCTGGCCATGAAATGGCAGACTAAGCTTGTGGCTGCAAAACGATATAGCGACCGAAGATTTTGCAGCCTTGCAGCCGAAAATCATTAGCGAGCCATGACCTAAGATTCTAAAAGTTTAAAACTCTATTTTTGACACAATTGAATGACACCAGAGGCATGGGTTGATAGAGGAGAGTCCCCTGAGCAAAACTCATCCTTTATTTACTTCAGAAGTCACCCATGGGCTTAGATATTTTTTTTTCCGACCGCAAACTGAAAACAAAATGGCGACCATCACAGCCCTTAAATTTCTGGTGGCTGAAGATTTATCAGCTGTGATCCTGCAAATTCTTTTTCGTGAGGGGAGACCAGATGGCCAGAACCCCATTCTTCTTTCGCAAATCATACATATACATTTTCCCATTGACTTATAGTGGGAACTTCAAATGTTAATAACTTTTGAATGGATTAATATTTTTTCACCACACAAAATGTGGCATGTTCCTTGACCCAAGCTCTTTCTATGTCCCATGTTTCTGACTGGCAGACTACATGGGAGCTGTGCAGCACCACAGACAAATAACATGCCAAACTGGCAAAAAGTACATTATTTGGCATTTTGCTGCACAAAAAATGTATGCCATTCAGGTCTTGTGGTCCAGCTCTCACCCCATTCCATGCGTAAGCAGGTTAACATGCTTCAGTAAAGGAGAATAGGGTGAGAGTTAGGCCTCACGACTCCCAATGGAACACCCCGGCATCTGTCAGTCTGTTGGAGATGGGGGTGCGGGGTATGCTCGGAGGTTAGGAGCTCAACTCACTTTAACCCTAACTAATGCATTAAATGCAGTTTTTTGTGATGAATTTCCTTACTTTTTGGAAAAGTGTGATATAATTAGGAAAACACATGTATTGGTGAGAGCGTGGCCCGAAGGGCACCGTGCTCCCACCAAGTTGCCCATTTCTGCATAACAATATGCATCTGTCGTCCACATAGCTACAGAGCCATACAGCAGTCCCATAGGGCAAGAAATCCTTGTAGCACTAATTTTCCGATGTCTCAGGAACCGTAACAGGTAGAAAAAAAATGTAAGTATCATTGTAACTGTGAGAGCAAGTACTACATGTGACAACTAATGACTGAATCTGTATCTCACATCTATTATGAGATATGGGCACCAAAAAGCACTGTACAGGCACTCTTTGAACTCTTGTGACACTAATTTGACAATATCTCATTCACCGTGCTACTCACAAAAATAATTCCACTGCACGCTTACTCTATGGTTTCAAATTTTTTTTCCAGTGGCATAGGTCTCTTAAAGATGACCTAAGTCACTAGTAGTGAAAACTCTGTGTCTCACTTCATTTTCAAGATACAGGAGCTGAAAGGTGTGACAGACCCTGCAATGTAATCCTATGGGGAAAATTTCAACTTTGTGATGGCATATCTATGGAACCACTTAATTCCCCAAAATCTAAACAGCATAATTCACACCTGAAGGGCATCCCTTCAACATTCTGTAAATTTTAAGTATAAAGACCAAACCATTTATGAGCTATGCAATTTTAAAGATTTTACACCTTTAAAAATTCTTCATCCATGAGATAGCAAAATCCTGGGCCATCAGATCAATCCTAGTATGTGAGCTAACAAAATTCTAGTCCATGAGGGGACATCTGGTCATGCCATTAGGGTCATCTGGTCATCACCAAGGACATCCGATCATGCCCAGGAACATTTGGTCTTGCAATTCTGGCTATCTTGTCATCCCCTGGCAGACAAGGCTCATGGACCAGGATGGTCTTGCAGACCAGAATTTGTAGGCTTGTGGACTAGGATCATTAGTGAGTCATGAAAGAAGAATTAAATATTTTAAAAAAGCTATTTTTTGACAAAAACAAACCAAATCAAAGGCATGTCTGAACAAAAGTCACACCTCATTTGGCCCAAAAGTCACCCATAGACAAAGCTACAACATTTTGTTTAGCTGAAAAACTGAAAAGAAGGTGTCGTCTCATGGAAAAAGAATTTTTCTGACAGACTAGGTTTTTTTATCCTAGACTGTGAGCTGACAAAATCTTTGACCATTAGACCATTTATTTTTCTCAAAAAATACATATAAATTTGGGAGTGAACTGAGCATGCTCAGAACTCAAAAATTTAAAATGTAATAACCTTTGAACAGACTAATATTTTTTTACCAAACCAATGCTGTATTTTTCCTTGTCCAAAACTCTTTCCACATTCCAAATTTGAGGCCACAAGACCACACAGTGTGGTCACAGCGCCATGGGCAAAAAATGCATAGCAACTGGCGAAAAGTACATTTTTTGGCATTTTGCTGCTCAGAAACTGTATATTCGACTTAAATGCAACATGGTAAATCGAGAGATCTACCATACTAGACCACACATTCCAAATTTCATGCAAATCCATTAAATGGTTGCAAAGTTATTATTGCTTAAAATTTGAGGTTTAACATTAAAGTGCCTACTCACCCCTAACTATAGAGGTGCGAACGTGCCACCGTAAAATATCTGTCTGTCATTTGCATTTGTGCTCATGCTTCTGTTTGCATTTCCATTTCTGTTTGTGTTTCCTTTGGCATCATCGTTGCTGTTACCGTGAGTATTTGCATTTCCAATTGCATTACTATAACCGTGTGCACTACAATTTGCATTTCCATGTGTGCTTGCATTTGTGTTTCTGTTTTCATTAACATTTGCACTTGGGTTTCTATTACAATTTGCGTTATCATTTACGTTTGCATCACCATGTGCCTTACAGTCTGTGTTTGCATTTGTGTTACCGTTACTTCACTATTTGTAGTGCACTTTCTCAAAAAGAAGGGAGATTCTTGGCAAAAAATTATGTTTAATGCATCAGTTAGGGTTGTTACACAGCGACAAAAGCAAGGAAATTCGGTGTTACAGTTGAAAACCCTAACTGCACATCCCCCCCAACCCCACCATCACCACACACACACATACATCCAAGTAGGGGAAGGACCAAGTCAACACAACCAGTCACACACAACCAGCAGCAGGTAACAGGAATAACATACAACTATCTGAACCACAAAACCACACACCCATGCTTCCATCAGGCTGTGGCATGGGGTTGTCACTGCTGACTGTCATGCTGGACATTCCATGCACCGCTAAACACATTTTGTACTATGACACTTTTGTGTTTGCAAAAGTATTTTATGAAAGTTTGCTCCTAATGACTGCACATCTTTGCCATCATTCTGCAAGCAAATGGTTGGGTCCTTTGGGCTGATATTTGCAGGGTGGCAAGACCCGGCCCCACAGGTGTGCTTTTTCCTACTATTTTGCTAAAATACTTAAGGATTACAAAGTTACAGTGTTCCAAAATTGAGCAATTTGTCATAGACTCACATTGCAGTGCCCATGACACATTTCGCCACCCATATGTTGAAAACGAAGCGAGGTACACTATTTTCCCTACTGCCAGGTTGGTTCACCTTTATGTGAACTAACCTCAAAGAACAACTTTGTAACTAATGTATCATATCTGAACTTGGATTTCTCCACTTCCTACAGTGAGACAGGTATTCACCTCCTGCTGGATGTGTGTGCTTGTTTGTGTTGCCTTGGTCCTTCCCCTACTTGCACTTATGTGTGTGTGTGGTGGTGGTGATGGTGGTGGGGAGGATGTGCAATTAGGGTTTTCAACCTTAACATCAAATTTCCTCACTTTTGTCATTGTGGAACAACCTTAACTGATGCATTAAACAGAGTTTTTTGCCATGTATACACACACACACACACACACATATGCCAATCATAACTCTTACGTTACTCCTGTTTTGCTTTGCCAAGTCTACTATCAATGACTATATATTATAGTAGAGCTTCTTAGGCTAACAGATTTATTTAATAAATGTGCCATGTACTGTATGCCTTTATTCCCACATCCTGGAAAGGAACTTATATCATTCCAATGTATAAAAAGGGAGTACACACTGACCCACAAAATGATAGACTTATTAGCCTATTAGATAATATGGCCAAGATCTATGTGAATGTTTTATTAAATAGGCTACAAATTCAGATTTATCAACATAACAGAATCTCTCCACTACAAGCAGAATTTAAAAAGGAAATGGGTACAATTACTCAAATATTCATAATCTCATATCTTGTAGAAAAATACTGTATTAAAAAAATATATATATATATATATATATATATATATATATATATATATTTGTTGCCTATGTTGATTTCACCACTGCTTTTGATTCCATTTTGAGGCACTATCTATGGGAAAAGTTGGAAATTCTAAGTATTGACCCAAATCTATTAATATTAATTAAACAACTATATTCTAATTCATGAATGAAAATAAAATACAGTAAAACCTGTCAATGAACTGACCAAATTAAGGCAAATGTGAGCATCTCCAAGGGTGCATATTAGCACCCACATTGTTTAATATATACATTAATGAAACCCTAATAGAATTAGAAGATACTTTATTTCATCCACCAAAGACTGAACAACCGAAAACTCCCATTTTGGTTTATGCAGATGATCTTGTCGTAGTATCACAAAGTAGAACTGGCTTGTTAGGAGCACTTGCAAAATTGGAAATTCTGTGCATTAAACTTAACTTAAAACCAAACATAAAAAAAATGAAAATCATGGTGTTTGGCAGTAAAAAAAAGTATAGGAAACTAACATTGGCTGGCAGTAGTCTGAATTTCATGAATGAATTCCCGTACTTAGGGGCAATGTTTGACAGTAATAGTAATTGGAACAAACATTTAGAATGGTGCAATGAGAAAAAGAAAAATAATTTGAGAGCATTGCAGAGATTTAATCTTAAATATGGTGGGATGATGGTTTCCACCATGTTAAGAGTCATAAATGCAAAGTTAATAAATCAAGGCTTATATGCCTATTAAATATGAGGAATCACACATGTGTCAAAAATAGATACCATATTAAATAAACAATATAAACAGTTACTAAAAATCCCATATAGCACTCCAGATAATTTGGTAAGAACACAGATTGGTCAGGTAAGTTTTACAAACCTGGTTCATATTAGGATAATAAACACATTGGTATAGTTTCAAATGGGGAATACAGAAACTATTGCAGCTAGATCTCAAAGGGAGGAAACTAACTGTTCAAAAGAAAATGTTGCTAACTGGCTTACATTTGTATACAGGCTACTGGAAAGTAAGATTTTACATATTTAAAGTTTTGGAATGACAATGGTATTGTATCACCTTAAATAAAGCCTGTAGAAAAACTGTTATTAAACAAATACAGAAGATGGCCAAAAAATGATTTAAATACCATCTCTCACTTGAATGTTTCTAAATGGTATGTTGCCAATACAAAAGAACATACTTTAAAATACAGTCTAGAAGCCCTTACAACCCCAGAACACAGGCAAGTACTTTTGCAATATAGGTTTGAAGTTTTTCTTAGTAATATCCTTGAAGCACATTTACAATAAAGGAGAAAACCTATCTGCAAAATGTTTGTGTGCTTTACAAGAGGATTAGGATATCTTTCATGTTATATTTTGCTGTCCTAGATGCTCTACATTAAGAGGAAAATTTTGGGGACCTTTTGTGGCATCACTTTTTATGTCACCAAAATATTTACTTGATTTGCTATTTAGCTCTGAAAATGTAGAAATTCTAGCCAGTTTGGCTCATTACCTACTACTGATAAATAGAACATAGAAAAAATATATATGGTCCAGTTTGGCAATTGAAGTAGGAAAGTATAACTTTTAAGCAAGCCTCTCCTTATCTAGACTATCAATAGGAATTAGGAACATAAGATCTGTTTCTGCAAAATGTCTTTTGATTCTGGCATAGAGGGCTGCCCATGTAAAAGGGTAGACCCCATTTCCCCAAGGCCTCAGCAAATAAGTGTGGAAAGCTACAGAGGCAGGGGGAAGGGGATGGAGGGGAGGGGTCTCAGGAGAGCCAGCGTGTCCCAAAGGGGAAGACGTGGTGAGGTCACAAAGGGGTCAGAGAAAGTGGAGTGGTGGGAACGGTGAGGTGGCAGCAGGAGATTGGCCCAGGGAGTCAGAGGGAGGCACAAAAGGTGCCAGTTATAAGGGGCTGCTGTGGGAGTTTTTTCCTCTGGAAGCGCATTCAGTTTGGTGGAAAGATTGAGCCAGTGGGCATTTGGGAGTAATAGGGTATTCTAAGTAAAAAAATAAACAGAAAGAGAGTTTAAAAGTTATGTATTGTAGTAGACTCAATTTGGATAAGCAGATCAACTGAGAGGAATGGAGGCCCCTTGAACAGTCAGTAAAGCAGGCAAATCACAGAAACAAGGTAAGGTCCTGATTTAACTTGCAGCAAGTGAGGACTGGAGAAGTGGGAAGTCCATACTGACTGTGCAGAGCTGCTTTTACTTGTGAATATGCCATAGATTTTATGCTGTTTAATAAATAGGGCAATGGGCAGGCAATGCATGGTTTCAGCCTGGGCTGTGAGGTAGTAAAATGTAGACACCATAACGGGATTATGGCAGTTGGAAGTATTTGGTGACACTGCGAAGTGTTTGGGAGAAAGTGGGACCAATCAGGAGAATGAGAGGCATGGATTTGCTCAGTTGCAGTGTGGGTGAGGGGCTCCAGTAGCCCAGGGAGGGCATGATGTGAGGAGAGTGCTGCTCAGTGAAGGTCACTGTGGTAGCGCACAGTAAGGATAATGGGATGTGGCCAAGTGGAACCACAGATCGCAGAGCCAGAAGTTGGTTTTAGTTGAGCGGTGCAAGAAAAGGCTGTGGGGGGCCAGCAAGAAAGCCGTTACTAGGCAGACCCCATTTTTTGTGATGGCATTTCAGTGAGTTTGTTGGGGAAATTAAGCACCTAAAAGGATTTGCACAGCCGGAAGGACAGAGGTCAGGCCTACCAAATGTGTCGAATCTGACATCATCGCCACATGGTACAGGGCACAAGGGTATGAAGGAGGTCCTCGATAGGTGGAACAGGGGGGTCAGGGCAAGGAAGAAAGGGCTGTGGAGGGCCAGCAAGGAAGCCTTTGCTAGGTAGAAGCCCTTTTTGTGATGGCATTTCAGCGAGTTTGATGGGGAATTAAGTGCTTAAAAGGGCTTGCGCTGACATGATGGACAGAGGTCGGGCCTACCATGTGGGATGGCATCTGACATCATCAACACGTGGTACAGGGCCCCGGTATATGAAGGAAGACCACAATAGGTGGAACAGGGGGTCATGGCGAGGAAAGCAACAGGAGCTGGGGGGGCTCAAGGGGTAGAGAGTCATTTTGGGGGTTGATAGAGTTTGGAGCCAAACATACAGGCTAATGGATTTAGTAGAAAAAGCAAACCAGCTGCTGGAGATAGTGGAGCCCAACGAGGTGGAGAGAGGCACTGAAAAGAAGGGGAAGCAAGGGAAGGAACAGGGGAAGGGTAAGAGAGTGCCTAGTAAGCACGAGGTGCCAGAACCAAGGACGGAGAAACCGGTTTTGACCCCACAAGGGCAGCCCCCCTGTAACCCGATTCCCAAGCCAAACCCACAACCATTAATAGTGCCAGTGCCAGAACCTCATGTGCCCATTGCACTGCTGCCTCAGCCAGAACCAAAGTGGCCAACAAAGGCCTCTATCCCCATATCTGGCCCATCAGGAGTGCCCCAGTAGGGGAGCAACATGCCAGCCACAACAGGTAATCAGGTGGTGACACTGGAAAGCAGTGTGAAGGAATAATTAGAACAGATGCTAAAGAACATAGGAGAGAATGGTTTGGGGCAGCTGTAAAAGGTATTAGGTGAAATTAAGGGGAAGGGGGTGGCAGTGAGGATGGGAGGGCTAACTGTGGCCCCCATGTTGGGGTGGGAGATAGGTGCCCTAGGGGTAGGGTTGGCGGATCACATTCCCACAGCCGTGAAAGAAAAAATATGGAAAGGAGAGTACATGGATATATTTGCCTTAGCAAATGTGGATGCTATGGATAAGTATGAAGAGAAGGATAGCTTTGAGAAGAAGGACATGGTAGCAGCAGCAGTGGTTTTACTAGGGGAAAGCGGAAGAGGACAAAGTGGGGAAGGGTAAGAGGTGGGACAATTGGTCCAAGGGATTTTACATATTTTACCATGATAGTCATTGAAAAGTGGCCAGAACTAGCTACCCCACTTCTCACCTATTCACTCATCATAAAAAATGCATATAAAAAGGGGGGACACAGTTGGTTGAGTATGATGAGAAGTTTAGGAAAAGAATGGCAAATTCCGAGTACTTAAAATGGGACATCAGGCAGATAGACCTGTTCCTGGAAATCTACTCCGAGCTGACAGAGAAAGAGACAGAGGGAGACAGATGGGGGGGGCAGGGTAAAGGCTTGCTGGGGATACAACAGGGCAGTTTGTACGTGGCCTAACTGCTGATTCCGGCATGTCTGTTCTAAGTGCAGTGGACAGCACCCTGTGTCCAAGTGCAGGTACAGTTGGGAAAACAGGGCCAGCAACCAGGACAACTCATACCAGCAACCATTTTGGACCAACACAGGGTCCTTTAGGGGGCAGCACTGGGGGATGGGCAATAGGGGTAGGGCAAGGGGAGGAAGAAGAGGCCACAGGTACCAAACCAGACACCAGGATAACTGAGGGATCAGTGGGGGTAGGTTTCCGGCTGGCCCGGACACCCATAAGAGTGGAGGTGGAGGTGATGGAAAGGTGGTTGGGAAGGTGCCCGGATAAGGAGGTAGTCAGGAAGTTACGGGCAGGGTTTTGTGTGGGTTTTAGTTTACAATTTTAGGGAAAACAGAAGGCAACAGAGGCTAAGAACCTCATATTCACATGAGGCAAGGAGTCCACGTTGACGCAGAAAATTCAGAAAGAGGTAGCAGCTGGAAGTGTGGAAGGGCCATTTGATTCCCCTCTGTGGCCACACCTAAGGACTTCCCCACTAGGTCTAGTACCTTAGAAGCAGGCAGGTGAGTACCAGGTGATACATCACCTATCCTACCCTGAGGGGAAGTCGGTGATGCGATAGGTGAGGAGGATAGTAGGGTCACATATGCCACCCTGTAGGATGCAGTCTGACTCTTTAAGGCTAAGCAGAATGCCTGGTTAGCCAAAATGGATATAAAGTCCACCTTCCGGTTGCTGCCAATCAGGCTGGCGAACTGGGACCTACTGGTATTTCGGGTAGGGGCAATATTATTTTAATAAGTCCATGCCGATGGGGATGCTCCTTAGCACGAGCCACCTTTGAGATGTTCAGTACATGGTTACAGTGGGCATTCCAAGCACATTTCAGGTGCCAGGCAGTGGTGCACTATTTGGATGATTTCCTGTTTATAGGCGAGGGGAAAAGGAGACAGAAGCCATGCTGCAGGATTTTAAAATATTATGCCAATAAGTGGGGGTCCTGCTAACGGAGGACAAAATGGAAGGGTCTAGTCGAATGATAGAGTTTCTAGGACTGGAACTGGACATGACAAAGGAACTGTACAGGTTACCGGAAAAGAAGGTAGCGTGAATACGGGAGCTATTGGGGAAGATGGGGGGTGCAGGAGGGTGCAGCTGCAGCAGGCACAGCAGCTGTTGGGACAGCTAAATTTTTCGTGCAGAGTCATTGCTCCAGGGCGCACATTTACTCAGTGCCCAGCATGGGCAACACGGGGTGCAACGCAGCCCCACTATTGGATAGATATTAATAAGGGGACTAGGGAGGACATGATGATCTGGGAGCAGTTCTTGCAGGATTACAATGGGCGGACTTTTGGGCAGGATGAATGGTTATACAACACTGACATGCAGCTGCACATGGATGCGGCTGGTGGTTTGGGCATGGGAGGTTATTTTCAGGGTAAATGGTTTGCGGCACCTTGACCAGCAGAGTGGGTAAAGGAGGAGGTGACAAAAGATATCACTTTCCTGGAAATCTTTCCCATATGGGTGGTCATGCTGGTGTGGGGAAGAAGCCAGTTCAGGAACAAGAAAATAACCTTCTGGAGTGATAATAAAACAGTGGTGGAAGTGCTGAATAAGAAGAGGACGAAGTCAGAGAGGGTCATGAGAGTGTTAAGCAGGATGGTATGTCTGGGCCTAACCCTGAACATGTCATTCAGAGCTAGGCATATTGATGGTGTGGACAACGTGATAGTTGATCGCCTGTCCCAACTGCAGATGGACAAATTCCGGACCATCGCACCCAGAGCAGATATCAGGGGGACCACCATCCCGGTGTACTTATGGATGATTGTATTGGGGGAACTGAAGAATTGTTCCACAACTCCTGGGCCCTCAGGACCCGTAGAGCTTATGAAACCTCGTGGTGGGCATTTCAAAGATTCCGTGAACAGTATGGAGGGCAGGTAAGTGGGGCAGTAATGAGGGAGCAGGTAGCCCAATTCATTGTAGATGGCTGGCACCAGAGCATGGCACATGTTGCCATGGGGGTACATCTGGCAGTGATAAGACAGATTTGTACCCTGAGGGGATAGGAGGACCCAACAAAAAGTAACCTGATTCGCAGGATGATGCAAGGCTGGATGCAAGGACAGGACAGGAGGCAGGATGTCAGGAGGCCAGTATTGGAGACAATGATGGGACAGTTGATGGGGATATTTCCCCAGGTCTGCAGTTCTGAGGGGAAGGAAGTACTATTCAAAGCCTTGTACGCCACCAAGTTTGGTGGGGTTTTCAGATTAAGTGAGGTGTTTGTTAATGGCAGGGCAAGAGAAGGAGGGAGGATACAGTGGGAGGATGTGGTCTGGACAGAGGAGGCAATCACCATTTTTTTAAGGAGATTGAAGACTGATCAGCAGGGCCAAGGCAGTAGGGTGTGGTTAAGGAAGCATCATAATACAAGCATTTTCCCAGTAAGGGCTCTGCACGTGTATGCGGCAGAGCACCCAAAGGTGGGAGGCACGGCGCTGTTCATACATGGGGCCAGCCGGCCGGTGTCAGGGTACCAGGTGATAGCAGTGCTGCACAAAGGACTCAGATTCCTGGGAGAATCAGGGAAGGATACTTCTCCCACTCCTTTAGGATCAGAGCAACCTCTGCCATGGCAGCGCAGGGTAGCAGGCCGGGATAAATCAAGGAAAAGGGCAGGTGGACGTCAAATTGCTATAAGAAATATGTATGGAATTTACCACAATAACAATGTTTTCTTTTCTCTCCCTTTAGCAGGTTCAAGGGCTAGGGGAAAGGGAGGAAGGGGGTAAATAAGGGGGTATGGAAGATATGAGATTAATCAGTGTGTTTTTGGCTTGTGCAGGAAGACCCCAAAGGCTTGAAGTGTGGCTCTGTGGGCATTCATTCATACACTGGGTGGAGAAATGGGCTGCCAGGGGACAAGGGGGAAAACAGTTGTGTTTGGACAGCGACACAGTCTGGCTGTTGTGGAAAGGTTGGAGGAGAATGAAGAGGGTGCAGCTTTTACCAGCACTCAGGAAGCTCAAGAAAGAGCACAAGCACCCAAATTTAATGGTAATACATTTGGGAGGCAACAACCTGGGTACAAGGCCCTGGCTGGACATATTCTACCAAATAAAGCATGATGCTGAAAAAAAAAGAGGGTGGTGGCTGGAGGTTACATTGGCCTGGTCCGAGATCACTCCCTGAAGGGTGTGGAGGCTGGAGGTGAGCCACAAGGGTATGGAAAGGGTGAGGACATGCATGAATGCACGGGTAGGCAGGCTAATTGAGAGCATGGGGGAATAGTCATACTACATGGTATTTTAGAAGGGGTGGATGAATTTTATAGGGGTGATGGGATACGCCTTTCAGGTTTAGGACTGGCACTAATCAATACGGAATTAGGCAATGCCAAAGAAGGGTGGCTACGACAGAGAGGCAAAAGGGTTTAGGGAGAAAGCAAAGACTGGTGGTGGGGGAAGAGAAAAAAAAAGGTGGACTAGTGGAAAAGGGGTGAGGATAGGAAAGAAGGGGAGGGAAAAAGCAAAACAATCAAAGGACACAGCAGTGAGAACAAGGTGGCAGGGGTATGGTGTGTACGCTCATACCCCTTGACAGCATTAGAGGAAGAGGTAGAGCCCTCCCAGGATGTACATCTGGGGGGCAGAAGAAGAAAAGAAGACAATGAGAGAATGTACCTGTGGAAAGAAATACAGATGTATATACTGTATATAAATGCAATGGGGTAGAGACAAGAAATGGAAATGTAAAATGTACCAGTTGATGACAACGTATGACGAATCATGATTTCACAAAACAGTAAATTTATTGCCAAACTGAGCATCCACACTTAAGTTGTTGGTGTCATTATTTGGGGAGTTCTAGGGACAATGCTATTCTTGCATCTTCAGTGGGGAATGGTTGTAAAGGTTTACTTTATACCCCATGGTACCTCATAATTTATAGTAAGCCAGATGCTGTCTTTTAACAGATTTTTAAATGGCTACTGAGACTGAAAATGTGTCACTTTGTATTTATGATTATTTTATGACTTTGTAATTTTACTAACTTTTGTATTTATGTATTTTGAAATGGTAATATTTGTTGGTCAATAAACTTGAAACTTATATCCACTAAGACTTTTTAACTCGAACTCCTTACAAGACATTACCTGGCACTTGGTCAGGTTGTTTTATTTTGGTAATTTCTCTCGCTTTGAAACACAGAAACACACTCCCCTCATCCAGTCCACCATCTCACGGAGGTTTCTGAGAAGCTTCAACCTGGAACACTTTTTGTGCCTGCTTCCATACAGCACCTTTTGCCCGAGCTACCTCATCTGAGACACAGTTGGACAATCCAAGCTTGTATTGTCACAGTCTTGTCAGCCTGGTCTGTTGCATGTCTTCCATTCCACCTATTGCTAACTAAAAGTTCTCTTCACACTGCCATCTCCTTTAAAAGTACCACATTCTGGGGTGTATCCCTTTTTTGAGTCTGTAATACTTCTTCTACTTGGGATTCTTTCTCATTGTGTTTTTATCCTTTACATTGTTTTACATGCATGGTAAACAGCATTTTTTTTTTTGCACCGCTGTTTTCACTCTACTATTTTATGCTATCCGATGCATACAGTTTTTATTTACACTGAATGTTTTTGGTACTGCCGCTTTGATGTTTTATTCTACAGTATCCAATTTTCCTGTTCCCCTAGCATCTCAGTGAGCCTTTTCTGGTCAAACCTTAAATAATTACATATGTATATACACACACACAGACACACACTCACACACACACACACACACACACACACACACATCAATCATAACTGACATATTAATCATGTTTTGCTTTTCCAAGTCTACTGGCGATGACTATATATTATAGTAGGGATTCTTAGGAGATACCATCAAAATGGAAGCTGTCATCATAGGATTTCTGACTTGGAGTTTGTCTGGATTTAAAACTACCTTATGCGACCTAACTCAGAATTTGGAAAAAAACTTCTGGAAAGTGAATGTGAGTGCCATTCATAGAAACATTGACAATGATATCAGAAAAATATCAAAGGTCCATCTAATCTTCCTGCAGCTCCCTGTCTGCCCCAGGAACTAATGCCCACATGGGTTTTATCCTTCCCGGTACATCCCCCTGCTCGCCTCCATACTGCTACTGACCTGAGCAACCACTAAACCCTTCCCTCTGCCCCAACCACGCTTGATACCATTTAAGGTCTTGGTGTCCACCACCTCTGCTGGCAGACTTGTCCATGGCTCCACCATGCTTTCAACAAAATATAACTTCTTAGCATTCCACTTAAACCTTCTCCTCCACCAGTTTCCAGCACTGATCTTGGGTTAATGACACTGTACTCCTGCTAAATACTTCCCACAGTTCACCTTGTTTCTTCCCTTCAGGAACTTAAAGGTTTACATCATATTCCCACTTTCATGCCTGGCCTCCAGTGAGAACATGTTTAGTACATTGAGATGATCTTTGTAAAATCTGTTCTGTTGGATCTGAATCACCTTAGTAATCATGTGTTGAACCTTCTCTAGCCTGCCCCTGCCTTTTTTTAGGTGAAGACACAAGAACTGAGCACAGTATTAAAGATATGGCCTCTCCAGAGACCTACAGTATATAGAGGAGTGCCTGACCATCCAAAGTTTTAAGTCACCCCTCAAGACCTATTTATTTAGGTTAGCTTTCCCTGACAGTGCCAGATGATAGTTTTGGTAATAAATGTTAGGCTGCTGTTGGAAACTGTATTATGGAAGTAACTTATTTTAATTGGATTTTATAGAATGTTAAAAGGTATTATTTTTATATATGTTTCATATTGTATGTTCAGTGCCTTGTTCTTTTGAAAAGGCACTTTATAAATAAAGATTATTATTATTATTACCTCCTTTTTCCTGCTGTCAATACCCTTACAATACACCCCAGCATGCTATTAACCTTACCATAGGACTTGTTACACTGGCTTGATTGTTTGAAGGAGTCAATAATGATGTCTCCCAGGTACTTTTCCTCTGCCAAAATTCTCAGCTCAACCTCTCCTATCTCTCCTATCTAGTACTCTGTCCTGTTTTTTTTGTCCTAGGTGCATAGCTTTGCATTTTCTTTCATTGAATTTCAACTGGCAAATCTTAGAGCACCTCTCCAGTCTTTGTAGATCCCTCTTCATCTCTCTTATTCTGTCCTTGCTATCATCCTGCTTCAAGTTATCCCTAAAGAGACAAAACTTGCACTGAAGGCCCTCTCCAATTTCACTGATGAATGTATTGAAGAGGATTGGACTCAGGACAGATCCCCGTGGCACCCCTTTCTTGACCTCCCTCTCTTCCAGTTTAACCCCATTTAACACCAACCTCTGTTGTCTCTTCTTCATCCAGTCTCCTACCCATCTAGCTATGTACCTAGCTCTGCCCAGGCCCTCGAGTTTCTTCAACTATCTTCTTTGTGGCACTGAGTTGAAATTCTTGCTGAAACTGAAGTAGATTAAATCCACAATGTAGCCCTTATCTACTGCCTTTGTCAGCCAGTGAAAGAAAACAATCAGGTTCATCTGACAAGACTTCCCTGTCACAAACCAATGCAGTATAGCATCCTGTAGACCATTGCCCTCTAGGTAGTCAACAAGGTCCTATTTGATCAGTAACTCCATCAGTTTACCCACTACTGAGGCAGTGCTACAGGGTCTGCATTCCATGGTCACTCCTTATCCTCCCCCTGTCGTGTAGTGTGACTATGTCTGCTATCTTCCAGCCTTTTGAAACTCCCCAAATCTGTATCATGTTTTTGAATGAGCACACTAGTTGTTCAGCCTGCTCTGCAGGCAATCCTGGAGTACTCTTGAGTGCATTCTATCCAGTCCTGGGGCTTTGACTACCTTTAGAGCATCAAGCCCCTTCTGGACCCTTTCTCTGGTAAGTACTGGCTGCCTCATTTCAGGAATGCTCCAGACAGCTGCCTTGATGCCACTTTCAAGCAGAACCCACTATCTTCTCTTGAGAGCAATGAACAGAAGTAATCATTATGATGGCTTCTTTCTGTTCATCTTCCTCTTGTACCCTCCCCCTCTTGTAGCTTAACAATAAACATTCCCTGCTTCCTTTTTTCTTTAACAGATCTGAAGAATTGTTTTTTCCAATGTTTTACCCCTCCACAGTATGGAGCTCTGTGTCTGCATTTGCCTCCCTAATTGTACACTTTGTTTGTATAGTTTTTATTTGGTACTCTCCCCATTCCTCCACCCACTGCTTTTCTTTGTGCCTGATGCAACCACTGCTTCTCTGACCCTTTCCAAAAAAATGTACTGGTCTCTGGTATCAGTTTCATTTTGTAACAATTCTCATATATTACTTTGTTGCTCTATGAATGATCCTCTTAATTGCCCATAGCTTTCCTCTACACCTCTGATGTTGTCCTCTCTAGTCAGTTTGTCTTGGACAAGCTCCCTCATCTGGTTGAAGTCTGCTCTTTTCAAATCTAGGACTTCAGTTCTTGATAAGAGCATTCTGGTCCAGAGGGCCAGCCTGAATTAAATGGAGTTATGGTAGATGGGCCCCACTGGCTCCTTTACCCTCACTTCAACCACCATCTTCGAGTTGGTGAGCACCATATCTGCAATGGCCATCTGTCTAGTGGGTTCCTTAATCAGCTGTACCAGCAGGGAGTCCTGCAATGTATCCCAATAGTCATGACCTCTGGTGAACCTGGCCACCAGAATCTTTCAGCTGCTATTTGACGGGTTCATATCACCCACTATCATCACTTCCCCTTCTTCATTCCCCCCCAACAGGTTCATATCACTCACTACCATCATTTCCCCCTTTTTCACTACCCTTGACTGGCCTTGCTCTCTCTCTCTCTCTCTCTCTCTCTCTCTATTCCTCTTGTCCTGGTGATCTTTAGATCACCTCAACCCTATTTTCTTGCCTGAGGGTGCCGTGAGATGAACCCACAGTGACTCTTTTTCCACTTTGTTTTCCCTGATGTGAACATCCTCCAAAGCCTCTATGCCCCTCCTGCCATAAAGTGCTGTGCTCCCTTTGCCATTCCCTCTATCCTGTCAAAACATTTTGTGACCTGGGGTTGACAGGTCCCAGTCTTTATTCTCTATGGCCCAGGTTTCTGTGATGGCTATGAAGTCTGCCTCAGTGTCTGCCATCAGTGCCTGGAGCTTCATGATTTTATTACCCAGATTCCTGGCATTAAGGCAGACCCCCTTCCAACGAGCTCTAGAGTCTCTCTTGCTGTTTTATGATCATAAACCTGCATTCCTTTACATTTTCCTTACCTTTTTTTCTATTGCTTGCAGACTCTGAGAGCCTTCCTACTTTGACTCTTCCACTATAAGTTTTTGAACCTCATCCTTATTTTTAACCTGCACACTGCTACAGTACCAGTCCTCCGCAAGGGCGAACACTACATAGGTTCTCCTCTCACACCCTCTTTATCAAGGTTCCCCTAGCCTCAATGTCCCTCTAGAGTCAGTTTACCTGTTTGTAGTAGATGCCAAACTTCTACCTTAGTTTAAAGGTCCCCCTTTTTTCAGGCGAAGGTCATTGGCATTCTCCTGATACTATCCTTTCAATGATCTATTCATGTCCTTCATCTTTTCCATCCTTACTATATCTTTCCCGCCCCCCTGCTCCACACAAGGAGGACCTCAGAAATGTCCAGGAGGAAGAAAGTGCCTACAATCTGTCCCCCAGCACCTGAGAGTTTGGCTTAACTTGCTATACATGCTGATTTGCCAGATTGTTGGTACAAAAGTGTTCCACATCCCCCAACACTTCCCTTCCATCTCTGCCATTCTCCCTGTTCTATCTATGTCCTGATGGCTGATGCTGAGGAAGGCACCTGGCCATCCTCCACTCCTCATCTCCCCACCCACCACCCTTTCTAATCCCCTGATCATAGAATTCCGGACAACTAAGACTCTCCAAGCTGTCATTTTCTTACTCTCTCCCGTGGGTGCTACCAGGACATCTCTTGCATTTCCTCTGACTGACTCAAAGTTCAATCCGGTGGATTCAAGTGCCTAAGTCTCCTCCAGGGGTACACAGAAATTTTCCATAAGGATGGTGTTAGGTTGGTTGATGTTCATGTTTCTGCCCCGGCAACCCTTCTCTCTTCCTACCATCTTCCACCCCCTGAACAAGTGGACCTCTTTGAGATTGGGGGTGTGCGTTGTGGCCTACAGATGAATCAGTGCTGCAGGAGAGATATCTCTTCCCTTGCCACTATCAGATGAGCATGGAGCTCTGCAAAGGTCCTTTGGAAAGGGCAGTGACCCCTCCTACACAGCGTAACCATGGAGAAGATTTCCTTATAGTGCCTGTTAATGAATTGCTCCCTACTAAATTTCATCCCTATACTGAGCCATATGATAATGAATAGATTTTTAGGTGAAATGTTCTACCAGAAATATACTAGCTGCCTCCTTGCTCATGAAATATCAAAGGCAGTTTACTATGGTAAACCAGCTGAGACTATTATCACATTTGATAGTAATAGTAGGATAGATATCTTTTTTTGCAGTGGAAAGGAGCCATGCTAGCCTTTATAAGACAGACTGCAGTTTGTGCTAAAGACTGATGGATTCATTACTTATAAGTGGTTTGAATTGTTACTCAAGCAGTTCCAGAACTTTAGTAGCTTTAGAAACTGCAAGTTTTCAAAACGCTGTAGTTGTTCCTCCCTCCTTCTCTGGCACCCATCTCCCCTCACCAATTGGCAACTCTCAGCAGCACTAAACTCCATAGCCATTCTTTCTTCTGCTATCTAGTGGTTACAGGTGGTACTATACCACTAAGGTAATTGAAAAGCTGTTCCTTTAGCTCAATGTGAGCTGTATACCATTTCTAAGTTTGTCTTCTCCTCTTACCCCTCATATAGGTAGGTAGTAGGTAGATAAGAGATTTATTGTTCCGTCATTTGACCTTTACAAAATAAACAAATAAAACACAAATACATATATTCATACAGCAAAATGGAAATATTACAGTTAAAATCAGCATATACAGATATGTTCTAAGGATATTGAAAAGGTATAAAAGACAAACAGTTATTATAACAACAGTTCATTTCTATAAGTCTTTCTAAGGAATAACATTTAAAATCTCAGATATTGCACTATGTTTGGCCTTAATCCTACAAATTTCTGTCACATACCCCGCAATTTACCTGATTATAAACTCATTACTTGTAGTAAAAGCTATTTTTAACAGTTTATTGTTATCCATTGTTAATATACTTGCCCACATTAGTGTTAACCATTTATCGCTAGATTGTTTGTACCAAGTACAATCAAAGATAACATGGTGTACATTCTCAACTACTGTAATCCTACAGGGGAAAAAGGTAGCTTGAGAAGATACCACTTTGTTAAATCTTTTGTAAAGAACTGCACTAGGAAAGAGCTCAAATCTATATTTAATATATAAATTCATTTTTCCAAAATCTGTTAGGATGTCCAAATAGTGTCTGTAACCATGTGCTACATTGTTTTGTCTCAGCCATGTCAACATTTTAAAGTGTTTCATACTATCTAAATCTTGAGCCATGTATTGATTCATTAATCTTTGGGTGACAAACTTCTAGTATTTTAAGCTTATTACTATCCCTCTTTCCTGGAGATTTTCCAGGAAATCCAATGTTGCTTCTTTTAGTATTTCCTGGATAATTTTCAGCCTATTGGATTTCATTAACCCTGAAGAGTGCCAGAAGTATTTTTCTGTCACACAAAGAGATGACAATCTATCTGTAATCATCTGTAACAACTTTATCCAGTAGTTTTTTTTTTTGCCGGAAAAAGAGTCTTTAATCTCAGAAGTCTGAGTTCTACCCTTACCATACTTGCTGGACCTGAAGCATTTAAACCAATACATGATCTATAGAGTTTGTTTAAGGGTATTTACAATGGGCCCATATTACCAATATCCCAAACTTCAGCACGATAAAGGGCTTGGGCATGATATTTTGCTTTTACTGCTTTTATTACTCTCTTCATGGGGTTACCACCATATTTATGATTAAATGTTAATAGAGAGTTTGCAGTCTGCTTTAATTTAGTTTTAAGTAAGCTGACAAGATTGTTCAAAGTACAATTGCTATTCAGGTACACTCCCAAATAGTTACAAAAAGCTACAGTTTTAATTTTTTTCCCACTATATATCAGCTTGTTTTTGGCTTTTTAACCCCAAAGAGCATTACCTGTGTTCTAGTTTCATTAATCCTTAAATTAAAGTTATTTGCATAAGTCTATAATGTACTTAACTTCTCAGAAAGACCAGACTGTGTTAATGAAAATAGTACTAGGTCATCTGTGTTGGCCAAACCAGCACAGTTTTTCAATACAATTTTTGGGAAATCATTTTGAGACATCTCTAACTGTAACAAAAGTTTATTTATGTAAATACAAAATAATATTGGTTCAAGAACACAGCCCTGTCTTACCCTATTTGTGGGAAGTCTGGCAGAATCAATTCATGACCTAATTTGGGCCCAGGTATTTGAATATAGCTCCCTAATAATTTCCACTTACTCTGGGGAAATACACCACTCCAGCATCATTCCCCATAGGGTATTTCATGTAATTGAATAAAATGCAGAGCTAAAATCAATGAAAATTGCATACACTTTTTGTTTTCATAGAGTAACATATTTTTTGAAAATATGTCTGATGACAAAGCAGTTATTGATGGTGCTATATCCAGAATGAAAACCCTCCTGCAGCTCTGAAAGGCCACTAGAATATTAATTTGAATAAGTAATCTCTCCAAAATAGTTTTGGAAAAGATTTTACCCATCCTGTCGAATAATGAAATGGGCCTATATATTTTAGGGTCTTTCTTATTCCCTTTTTAAAGATGGATATAATAGTTGCACCCATCCATGAAGTCAGAAATTCCAGAGAAGTGCAGCAATCATTAAAACACTTAGTTAATATCTTTGTGCATGCTCCAGGGAACAATAAATATAATTATGTCAGAATAGAATCCGGCCCAGGGGCCTTTCTTTCTTTCATTAAACTAACTGCAAGATAGACTTCAGCTACCCTAATCTTATTAAACTGTGACATATTAATTGCTACCTTATGTATTAATTCCTTAATGATGGGATCATAAAAAATGCTGGAATAATACATTAGTCCATTTATCCATTGTTATATATGAGTCTATATTATACTTAAGATTATTGGTTCCTTTCACAACCATTAGTCAATAGGAGTGAGCATCATTCTTTCCTATGACTTCTACCATCTTCTCCCACTGTTTCCATTGTTATTCTCTTTGTTTTAACTTAAGCAGGTTTGTGTAACTGTTCCTTAGTTCATTAAGGTTGCCATATCCAGTTTCACCATGCTTATGTTTATAAAATCTAATCATTTTGTTTATTTCTTTCTTAGCTGTTTTACATTCTGCAACAATCCATAACAATTCTGGCCTCCTTGTTCCTCCTTCAGCTGTAATGTCTGTTGATATCTTTTTTAATAGCCCTAAGCTTTCTGTTACTTTACCCATAATCTGCTCATTATTATCAACAGCATTTATTAAGGGAGTTACTATCGTATCACCTATTAATTGTATACTGGATTCAGGAAATTTTTGCCAATTAATTGTAGCCTGTTACATTTTTCAAATTGTGCTAATGGTTGTGTTATATCCAAATCTGTATTTATTAACATTGTTGTTATTATAAGTGGAAAGTCATCACTCTCAGCCCTACACTCTACACAGCAGGTGTCCGATAGTTGTATTTCATCACTCCAAAAGAAAACACCTAAAACTGATGGACTGAAGGGGCCAAAATGAGTAAACCTTCATTCCTGGTCACCAATTACCCTCCCATTCACTTGTGCCAGATAATACTTTGTTGTTATTATAAGTGGAAAGTCATCCACTGGTACTCATTGCTTTCCATTTTTTGATGGCTTTACCTTCTGTTGCAGCAGAGGTTTTAAGTATTTCTATTAATTTTTACCCCACTGTATTTACCTTTTTGTCTTCTGTGTTTCTAGTTTGTGCATATACATCTTTGTGACACCAAACGTAATAAGGAGCAGTAATGTAACCATCAAAGGCCCCTATTCTGGCATTAAAATCTCTCTAGAGAAGAGTATTTTCAGAGACGGATAAGGCCCCACTTGTATTAATCACTTCCTCCAAGTTTCCCCATAACCCTTCATGGTAATGTTTTGTATTATTTGGAGGAATGTATGTATTAATAAGGCATAGTGTTGCATTGGGCATCTTAACCAGAATCGTAATACAATTATATATTTTGCTTATTAATTCAACTTTTATTTTCTCATCTGTTTTGACACAAATAATCAATCCTCCAGCAAATCTACCTGTCCTGGTAGTTCTTTTATCTGGCATTTGATATGCTAAATAACCATTTAGGTTGGCTTCAAATTCATTCTTTTGCCATGTTTCTTGCAAACAGAGTACAGTGAAAATACTTAAATAGTCTCGAAAATTAGTATCAGCCAATTTAGAAAAAAGCTCTGCTATATTCCATGATATAAATGATATAGCACCATTTTGTTTGGTATCAATATCCGTACTCTGAAGTCAATTATTCTGATAACCAAGAATCTCATATTGGTTAGAGACAGTAATATTATATAATGTACTCAAATTAAGATTGTGTTCTTCCCCCCTTCCTGGATCCACAGATATTTTCCTTTTTGCTTCTTTCCCATAAGTTGTACTTTCATTTTCTGGATCTTCTGATAATACAAAGAGTTCCAAGGCATCCAATAGCCCCATATTTTCCATAATTTTAACATATTGACTTTGATATTTTACTGTAACCTGCACCTGACAACTATTAGAGTCACAGCCCAGTATGTATACTGTGATGGCATCCTGTTTCTCTATGGAAATGTTTAAGTGTTGTTCCAGGAGATCTTTTACAATTACTTTCAATTTTATATTATTTTCATTTTTTGTTCTTTCTAATCCATATACTGTTAAAATGTTTGATTTTTTCTCTGTCTTGTAAGTCATTTCTGAATTTGTTGGTACATCCCCTGCTACCCCTAGAAGTGAGCCATCTCTAATATACAACCCTGCTATGTCAAGAAATGCAGCTTTCTCTAAGATAGTTTGGGACATATCCATATCTTATAGCATCTACTCGAATGGTTCTGTTATCATTTTCACATTGATGCACCTCCAGTATAGTGGTTTCATCTACAGGAATCTTAAAAACTTGCATGAAAAGATTATTTAAAGCATTTTTAATTTTTCCATTAGTTTCTCTTAAAATGGGATTTAGGCCAAATATGCTAATGTAACCTGTTTTTTTTTTCATATTAAATATACTTTATTGAGTTTCTTTGTCTAATATACAGGCATCATTAGATAAACAAGTGATACACTGCTGAATGTCTATACACAAGACACAACTTCTAAGAACATGAAAATACAGCAATTATCAAACAAAGTTGTGGATCAGTGCCTGTATCCCCCTCCCTCCTACCCCTAGCACCCCAAACTGCCACCGTTCCAACACCCACTCCCCCCTACCTCCCCCACCACAAGGTTAGAGCCATATATAATTTCTGGGAATAATCTCACGTATACCTTAGAGAAAAGGGAAGGGTGACTTAAAAAGGAGCACTTGTCCTAGAAGTTGCTGGACTAGGTTGGATTAATAACAGATTATAAAGAGGATCCCAAACTTTTTTGCATTTTCCCATTCTATGGATAATCCCTGCAATAACATGTTCTGCCTGTATGGCAAACATAATTTCTTTGCACCATTCAGTATAAGAAGGTGTAAGTGCATCCACCCAGTGTCTGAGCAGTACTTTTTTGGCACATGCTCAGATTAGTGCCATATAAGCTCTTTGAGTACGGCTTTGGAGATTCACATAGTCTCCTAAAATGCAAATCTCAGGCGTAAACTTATCTGAAAGAGATAATAGCAGATCCAAGTGGGATTTGATACAATTCCAGAATGAGGAAACTTTGTAACAGGACCATAACATATGCAACAGATCCCCCAGGAACTGCAATCATTTGGCACAGAGATTAGATGACAGGGACCCCATCTGTTGTAATTTAGCCAGGATGTAGTACAAATTATGGTTAATCTGAAACTGCTTGCATCTGTACCCTATTCCATTTAATGTATCTATATAAATGCTTCCATAATGTAACCTGCTTTACTAGTAATAACCTGAGAGGTATTCAATACTGTTCTATTTAAGTAACGAACACTTCTGCCATACCTTTTAAGTGCAGCATTATTAAGCCATATTTGATTTGCAGCCATTGGTACCTTAAATAATATGAATATACAGTTTTTGCCTTCCTCGTCTTTATCTTTCCATATTTGGGTTATATCTGAATCCTGATTCAGCTCCAGTAGCTGCTCTTAACAGGTTCACAAACTAGTTTCTACCTGGGGCATGATTGTCACTTCCATCTGATTGTATCCATATAGATATAAGATGGCACATTCTGCAATATCGATTAGATTGGCCTCATTATTTTGTATAACTTCCACATCCATTTTAATAAAATCAGAATTTGAATTATGTTCTAATCTATTATTAGTCCAGTTAATCCATTCTTATCTAAAATTTCTTAAGTCTGCCTCAAATTTCACAAGTTGAGCACTTATTGTTTCAAGATATAAGTACTCTATTCCCTTATGTAAATCTTGTGCCTTAACGTGATCCATCATGGCGTAAAAGGTCACAAAATTGTCACCATCTTCTATTGCTATTATATTAGTATTTAATTGTTTTGCCCTGTCTGTCACTCCCCGTCTTTGATATTAGTTGTATTTATTACTTGTGTCCTGCCCTTTACCATTTCTTTTTTCCTATTATTTTTTTCCCTTTGTGTTTCTTTCTCACCTTTCTTGTCATTGAGGTTTTTACATATATTTTAGGAATAACTAGGGGCAAGAAATCAGTAAATGTAAAGGGGGAATTTTCAATTAAAATAGAAGGAGACCCATCTTGTGGGACAAAGTTTTCTATTTTCAATAAACTATCATCCAGTTTGAAACCATTCTGTGCAATACCTTCCTGAACTGCATCAAGCTCATGTTTAAAATTAAAAATCTGTTCCATAATTAACATATGGTCAACATGAGAATCATGCATGAATGTTTGTAATTCGTTGCTAAGCCCAAAGGGATAGGGTGGAGCTGGACTAAAACCTATGTCTCCCTTCTGGCTTGTTTGTTTTTGGGAGATAGAAGTTGTTAGTGCTTCCCTTGCTGAGGTATCAAGTTGTTTTAGGCCACTTATGGTATTTTGTAGTTTGCTGGCTATATTTTTTAATTCCACTTGCCAGATCTCTATCTGGTTAGACTCAAGAAAATATTCTGAGGAGAAAACAAGAGAAGAATGACACTCATACCCACAGTCTGACAACATACTATTAGAAGTGTCTTTACATCTAGAGCTTGAGCTCCCCTTTCTTGAGTTCCATTTATAGTTTTAAGACAATTGGGTGTAGATGTATAACTAGTCTCAAAAATATTTGGTGTAATGGATAATCTTCCAGGGGCTGTTATCTGATGTGATACAATTCCTGAAGTAGTTTGAGTGTCTAATACTGTTACTAATTCTTGAATGCACCCTAATAATTCTAAGGGTTCAAAGTGCTTGTTTATCTTGATCTGTTCCCCTGACTTAATGGGTCTTTTCCCAGCTAATAGACCTTGATTTTGTGAATTATTAGTGGTCTTAGTTGTATCATTACTGGCTTTGTTTGAATCTTTTATAATTGTTTTCTTTCTCTTTCTTCTGTCCAGTACTACATTTTTTGATCAGACTCCATAGTGATCTTTTTTTTTATGTCCAATATTAGTTTTAGATGATGATTTAGCCTGCAATACTTCACTATAACACATAACACTGTTTTCTGACTCACGAGCCTGCCTTCTAGCTCATGCACTGTTATTTATGATATTAATACCCCTACCAAGAGAAGTGTGTCAATGTCATTTTAGCAATACTGTTTATATCACAGAACATCATGTAGATTTGTCCTTGTATGGTTGATTACTTCTGAACTATACCTGTTATTTGTTTTGTCTGCCAATTTTGTATTGTAACCTCCTGGGTCGTGTCTGAAAATAGTCATATTTTGTGGCTATGACACATTACATGGTAAACAAAAACTAAATAAATGAATCTTAACAGGTGTTTGATTTTTCTTTTCCTTTCCTTAGTAAGCAAAAAAAAAAAAAAGGAAAACACAGCCTACACAATATATAAAATGAAAAAAAATGGAAATAAGAAGAAAAAAACTTTCCAGAAATCTGTTTTGAGACCTGTGGCAACAAAACAGGCAGCAAAAAAAAATAAGTGTTTTAAATTCTGAGTCCAGGTCTGAATGCCAGAGAAATAATCTGTAGCAATGAAAGCCGAGAGAAAGATTTCAGTACTTATCCAATCTTCACATTGTTTATGATTTTTCCAATGCAGAGCTACAATTCCAGAGCCAAAGAGTGCAAAACTTTGTATAGCTTGTGCTTCAATTGAAGTTCTAAATGGCATAAGCTTTATTTGATGTCTCCAGTCTTTAGTCTTAACCTCTGAAGATGGCAGTTGAGATGGTAATCACCATTTCTTTAGAGTTTCCACCCGGGCCAACATCTTTATCATCAAGTGTAAAACTGCCATGGATGCATGTATATCAAATCCAGATCCACATCAACACAGGTGCTAATCGCTGTGGGAGTTTCAGTTTAGACAGAGAACTCCAACCGGTTCACAGGTCTTTAAAAGTTCTTGAAGCCACTGACAAAACACAAATTCAGTTAGAACACTCCCATTTAGAAGCTAGCAGCCATGGCACACGGCCCATGACACTTAAAAGTAGTTTAAAAGCAGGGCCACAAAAATATTACAGCAGTTGTATTGGTATTTAAAAATATCAGAGGTACAAAAAGAAAATACAGCAGAACCACTACTTCACGCTTGAGGTTCCATGTGCCCAAAACCTATCGATGGTATTATTGCCTTGTAATAAACACTTATCCATTATTCTATTTCTAAATCATAAGACTTTTTTATTGTTTGGAAACCAACTTGAAATGTTGTTATTCCATAAGTTTTGCATATCAGATTGCTTAGCAATGTGTGTCTGGCACATTTGTTTTACTTGTGTGCTTTATTTCTTTTTATTTATAACTAGTCATTTATAATACCCTACTCAAAGATGTATCAATCCAGTAATGTTCAAAGCTTCCATCACAGTATGTAATCATTGAACGTATAGCCCTAGCCATCAAAAATAATTTTTTCATTAGGTATTTCACTGGTAATGGTGAAGACATGGAAGTTATTTCAATCAAGTAGCCTAACAGTTTCCTCAAAATATCAGCAATCAGTCTTATATGACCCAATTCTGATGTTACAAAATATTACAGTGTGTTACAACAAACACCTAATAATTTAATTTATATGTTTAATATTAGTTTTTCAGAACTATCATTAAAGTTTGCACCCTAAAATCTCTGTACAAATAAGTAAGCAGTGGAGTCTGCTTAACATCTGCAGCTTTTGGTGTTGGAAAACATACCCCTTCACCATGTTTCAAATTAAATATTTTTTCAAACTAAATAAACTTTATTAATAATTTCCAAAAATACATTAAAGCTCAGGAAATCATACAGCAATATTAAAGTGCATATACAAGCAATAATTCAAGCATACTTGCTGAAGGTAAAGTATATTACAATGATGAACCAATTCCTGAGTAGCTAAGGCATCCAATATAACAACTGGATAATAGTGCATAGTAAGGTGTTGTTCTCTATAGAAATCAGAGTATTTCAAAATACTGTTGTACCACAGTTCAAAAGGTCATGAAACACGATTGTACCACAGTGTGGTGCAACAACATTTTGAAAAGCTCTAGATGTCCTCGCACTGTACTGTGAACCAACTGCATTCTTCAGGAAATTTTTTCACTTTGCAGTACTGACAGAGTTAAACACATATAGATACACAGTTTGATGGTGGATGTCTTTTCAAAAGTTCATGATGAGTGCAAGAGATTAATTGAGGAGCAAGTAAATAAGTGCATGGCACAAAATACTATAAATGACATCTGCATAATAATGTTGTACTGAAAGAACATTGACAAGTGTCACCCACTTCATGAAATACCACCTGCAGAGTTTGATTTATTACTGGAAGACTTTATATTCAATGTAAAACACATAGACAGCACAGAGTATGAGCCCACTATGCTACATGGACTGCTTGGTATTGTGGACAGATATTTAAGCAAGCACAAGTATGGACACCTAATATTCCATTGGAAACTCAACATAATTTAGAGAGACTCTGCAAACCCTGACTGCCAAGCAACGTTATCTGAAGAAACTGGGCAAAGGCAAAAACCCCAACAAAGTTGATCCCATGGCCTAGAAGGACATTGAGGAGTTGTATGCATCTGGTTCACTTGGTCTACACAACCCAACAGCGCTTTTAAATATGCTTTTTTGCAGTATTGGGCTGCATTTTGCCTTGTGCACCAGTGAGCATTATAACTTGAAATGGGGAGACATAAAATTGCATGAGGACACATCTGGCAGCAACTACCTGGAGTACACGAAGCACCAGATGAAAGCCAGAACAGGGAAAAATCCCCACAATGTGCACCCTGTCAAATCCCATATGTACCAGAACAAAGAAAATAGCAGCAGAGACCCAGTAGCAGCCTAGCTAAAGTAATCTTCACAAAGGCCAAGTAAAACGAGAAGTGGAGATAGTCCTTTTTTGTCTGGCACTAAATACAAATAATGTGCCAGAGAACCAAGAATCACTTTGGTTTAGGAATATGACAGTGCATGAAAATAAGCCTCAAAGTCTGATGAAGCAAATAAAAATGTAAGCCAGTCTCCCTGAAAACAAAAAAAATATATAAATAATTCGACTAGGAAGACGTCAATTCAATGGCTAATCGACTGTAATGTCCCCACAACAAAAGTTGCCCAGATCTCTGGTCACAGGAGCCTGCAGTTAATTAATAATTACCCAGTCCTGTCAGAGGAGAAACAGAAGGAATTCATTTATTTTTCAAACAAATTCAACCATTTCCCCACCACAGATAAGTAAACCACCAAGTGCAGACAGCAGCATGGCTGAGGCTCAAACTACAAATGACCCATCAGCAAGCAGGAGTAAATGCCAACCTCAAAGGAACTCTTAGAACCATCACCTTGTTTGGCCCTAATTGTATTTTTCTGCTGGGTGTCCACACCAAAATCTGCCAAGGAGAATATCAACTGAAAAGGAAAAGAACAGAGCACATCAGTTCTTCATCTGACTTGTACTAGGTAAACTGATGCAGTTCTCTCAAGAAATACTGCCTAATTAGTATGAAGACCATTGGGATGGGGTACTGTAAGATGGGAGATAGGATTGGGAAGAGAAATGAAAAATATTTGGCACAAGCATCAGCCTCTAAATGGTGTGCTCTAGCCAGTTTAACAGTGGTATAGTACTAGTTGTTCAACAATTTATATTAAGCTAGTTTAAGACAACCAAATTTTAAATATTTGTACAGATTAATCCACAACATGGAAACACTAGCCTTGTCCTGTAGTTCTACAAACTCTGAAACCCAATACTCCAACTTTAGATTGAGTTTGCTGGTAGCATGGCCACTGAGTCTCTTGTATAGGAAAAATATGGTGTGGCATTGTACTGAAAGGAAGGAATTCCAAATCACTCTATGCCCTGTACAAAAATTAAAAATAAACCTCAGCAGCTCAGAGGAGTCATGAAGAGGAAAGGTACTCAAAAAATCATATAACTGCCTGCAAACTCTTATCAGTGTACCAATAGAAAATTTTCATAGGGAGGCTGGAAGCTGGTCAAATGAAATCTTAGGAGAGCTTGTTTTATAGTTACAACTATTTTTCCTATACCAATGGGTATGTCATTTACCATTAGCTGAAAAGCTTATTCCAAGATATTTAGAAGTATTTACTTGATCAAGAACCTGGGTGCCCGTTCCTCAAATACTGTGTGTTTCCATTTCTTCCCACCAAAAGACATGCATTTTATTTTACTGAAATTCTTGGGGAATTTCATTTTTGGCACTTAAGTATACTGAAACTCCAGTTCTCTTTTTCAGACCAACTGGGGTGACAGAAAGCAAGACTAAGTCATCCACATAAGCAAACATTGGGCATGAGGAATTTAAAAGTTTATATGAGCAGATTGCACTACAGTGGAGGCCAATTAAGTGTACGCTGGATATGTGCACATCCCACTTAAATGCTTACTTTATCAGTTTCACTTTTTTCTTCTATATTCTCATTTAAAATAGTCTGAAAAGTACTCACTGTTTAAGTGCACATCCCACTTAAAAGCACAGTTACAGCTGTCAGAAGATGACCATCTCCTGTTTAAGTGTACATTCATACTGTACAGTATGGTGGAATAAGCTGCCTGCTAATCACACCCTGATTCTAGATTTGCTTCTAGTTCTAAGGTGTCTCACACTGGGAAAGTTTTTAGTTCAGAAGTATACCAGAGCTAGGCAGACAACTAGTAGAGGGTTTCCAATAAAGTAATGTAGGGATACTGAAAGAGTTGATAAAAGGAGCAAGGAACAGGGTAGGTAAAGTTAGGTCAGTTGCTGTAATGTGCATCTCTGAATAAGTCCTTGGGCCTTAAAGGACCTTTAATATGACAGACATCATGGAATGCATGTCAGAGGTGATCTGCTCTGATCTGTGAGGTGAGATAATGCACTGTCTGCTTAAGTGCACAGCCCAGGAGCACCTATGTTGCTGCAAAAATGTTATTGCTGATGTCAATTGTAGCACCAGCATTTTGCCAGCACCACAGTCAGCAACAGTGAACCTGAATGTCCCACAACATCAGTGAAATACAAACACAGGCAACAAGTAAAACAGTTGCCCAATCAACCACTGAGTACCCCATCACATGCCACAATGTCCCACAGGATAACAGACCCCAAACTTGAGTATCTCAGGGGGCTCTGCCCCCCAATGATCCCCACACCCACCCTACTTAATGTAACCAACTCCATGGTTGCACCACAGTTGCTAGGGGATAACACTGGGAACTGCACACCACCATAGCACCACTGAAACAGCATACTCAGCAACTGCTTCACAAACTGAAAGAAAAAGCAAACCATTCTGGTCCCAAACTTGGAAAACCTGGGCACCATGACCTTACCTGACACTGCACATGATACCAGTAAACAACCCTGTGCCCACATCACTGCCCACCAAATCCACCCAGATGCCCAGCACACTGGGCGATCTAAAGCACAGCTCACACTAGTGCTCCACTACAACCTGTGGTCACTCTAATGATGGTGGCAATATTAAGTCGCTGTCCTAATGGCATACCCACAGCCCACTTACTGTAAATGCACACCAATTTTGTTTCCTAAAGATGCATACTTATCAGGGCTGTACTGTACTTATTTTGTCTCTTGTAAACAATTCAGAATCATTAGGGGTGATTGAGGAACATTTCCATTTTGTGTGAAGTTTGGGTTATACAAAATGCATCTAAAATGTTTTAGCTAGCTCTCTGGACTAATATGAACATAAATATAATTTTCCTAGTTTTTCAACCATGAGTAATCAAAGACTCAATTTTTTTGGTCATTATTATCAATAATAATGAACATCTGATTCCATAATTCTTTTTTATATAAACTTTTTTTGTGACATGAAAAGGGATTTATACTGTTTCTTAGGTGAGTTTAAATAAGGTAGAGTATGTCTGTCAGTGCAATAGAGAGTACATATGCATCCACTGAAATATAAATCAACCAAGGAGTTAAGTGGCTGTAAGGGTACTAAGGGAGGACTGGGGGAGAAAGATGAGCTTGCCAACGTGAAGGTAATACATGCTGTTTTCTATCTCCCCGTACAATAGCAATTATGTTGCTGTAAATTAATAACATGTAGAGAATTTGGTTAAGCTAGTCACACCTTTGACATGAAAGTATGCATATATGTATGTATTCATTTATATATTTATTTATTTACTTTTTTACAATTGGTGACTGGGAAAGGCACATTGAGTCAAGGCTATTTTCTTGGTGAAACCCATGGGAAAGATATATGTGTGAATATACCAGATACTACTGGTGCCTGGATAGTATCCAACAAAATCAGACACTTTCAGATATCGCCAGTTTTCTCAGATGCCAGACAACATTGGATACTCTTGGTATCTGACTACTTGATAGTGTGATCCAGGACCCGGGTGGATGTCAGACTATCTGATGTAACTATTTGGGATCTGTTGGACCCAAGCAGACATCTCAATTTCAATCCCATTTGGATCCCACTGTCAGACCTCATATTCCACTATTCGGTCTTGGATCCAAAATCTTAATGGAGTCAGATAGGATATCGGATCCAGAGTCAAATAGATGGACTATTTGTCAGATTCCATTAGTTTAGTAAAAAACACTATCCAAGCATTGGTACCAGATAGGTAAAAAGCATAACCAGTCTATATACAGTGAAGATAATATACTGTAAGTTAATTAAATTTGAAAATGGTACAGAACTAAAAATATGTGCAACAATGATGGCACCATTCTAAGAAATGAGTATGTCAAGGCCCCAGGACAAATATCTATGATATATTTCATGAATGCTGTTTGATCTTATGACATCATGAGTGGCAGAACCATGGGTGGTGTCATAAAGTCAAACAGCATGAGTGAGTAATATTGTGGGTACTTCTCCTGGGGCCAATGCATATTCAGTTTAGCTAACACTGATAATTTTTATCATTTCCTTTTTGTTTTTATGCTTTTTGCCTACTTTCAGAGATTTTCTGTGCCATTTGTTTGTTTTCAGTTGGCTGAGTGGCACCTGATATAAAATGCATGTGACACTGTACATACGTCACTGCATCATCAGCAAGTGTGCGATGACTCTGGTGCTGAGGAACTAGTGGGTGCTAGTGTGAGCGGAAGCTGCTGTTTCAGAATCTGAGGTGTGGAGTCTGAATGCCATGAAGAGGAGGAGCAGGGATGTGCTGGTCAGAGTGGGAGTTGGGTATGCAGCTGAAGGTACAGGGAAGCATTTGCTTGTGACTGCTGTAGGATGATTCACTTGGCAGGGAAGGGCAAAATATAATTATGAGGGAATACTTTTTCTGTTAGATAACTGGTTTTTGGTAGTATCTGATGGAGCCAAAATTAAAAAAAAACAGAAAGCAAAAGTGCTTTCAGGCAGTCTGAAGAGAACTGAAACTTGTGCTTGGGGCCAACATGTGAGTGAGAATTTCTTGTTTTAAAATTAGAATTGTACTGATTGTGATGCTGGCCTCCATCAATGAGGACCTACACTGGGAATATTTTTGTTCCTGGGGACCTAGAGTGACAATATTTTGATATTGTCACTCTTGGTCCAGAGGAAGCAAAATATTGTGTCATCACAAGTATTGAATAATGATAGATAGATAGATAGCTAGATAGAAAGACAGATCGATAGATAGATAGATAGCTATAAATATAGATAGAGAGACTTAGATCGAAAGAAAGATATACAGACAGATGGACAAATGGACAGACAGACAGGTGTACAGATAGATAGATAGATAGATAGATAGATAGATAGATAGATAGATAGATAGATAGACAGATAGATCGATAGAAAGAATAAATATCATAGGAGAGTGGTAGCATGCCTATAGTTAGTGTTCAGTGGCATGCTCAATTTTAAGCCCCTAACTTTGCAGCTTAATGACACTGGCAGCATTCAATGGAATAGCCCAAAAATGTGTATGCTTAGTCACACTGCCATAGTCTCAAAACATAGAAAGTTTCACGTCAGTATCTTGTGCGGTTTCTGAGATCTGGATACCCCTTATTTTGTAAAAGGGTATTTTTTTCCTATACTTATCACTGGAGTTTTGAGGCTGTTTTGCTCACATGTACAAACTAGGTGGTAGTGATTTTTTTAAATGAAACTGCCACAGTGGAAGCAGCCTGTGCCAAAATAGTTTCAGTTGAAGGTTTTTGAAAACATATTAAACAGGGTAGCAAACTGGTTGGCTGACAGAAAACAGGGAGTGGTGATAAATGGTATACAGTCAGAAGGGATGCAAGTCACAAGTGGGGTACCTCAGGGATCAGTCCTGGGGCCAGTCTCTTCAATATCTTCATCAGTGACACTGCAGATGGACTGGAGGGTAAGGTTTGCCTGTTTGCAGATGACATCAACATCTGCAACAGAGTAGATGATCCAGATGGGGTGGGCAGCGTGAGAAGAGATCTGGAAAAACTGTCAAAATGGTTGGAAGAGTAGCAGCTGGGCTTTAACACAAAGAAGTGCAAGATTATGCACATAGGAAACAAAAACCCTGAAGCTACCTATAGATTGGGAGGGGAGTTGCTGGCAATCACAAGGGAAAAAAGAGATTTCATCATCATCATCACAGATGACCTGAAATCATCCAAGCAGACCACTAAAGCAGTAGGTAAGGCTAGAGGGATGTTGGGGTGCATTAGTAGGGGTATCACAAGTCATAAGAGAGGGGTAATAATCTGTCTTTTCAGGACATTGGTCAGGCCCCATCTGGAGTACTGCATGCAGTACTGGAGGCTGCACCTGCACAAGGATATTAACAAAATGGAGGCAGTCCAGAAAAGGGCAACCAAAATAGTGCAGGAACTGCATCAAAAAATATATTAGGACAGATTAATGGAGCTCAATATGTATACCCTAGAGCAAAAGAGGGAGAGAGGTGATATGATTGAAACATTCAAACATCTTAAGGGCATTAGCAAGGTGAGAGAGTCTAACGTGTTTCAATATAAGAAAAATAGCAGGACAAGAGGACACAGAAGCAGATTAGAGGGAGATCGATTAAAGGGTAATGTGAGGAAGTTATTTTTCACAGAAAGGGTGGTGGACACATGGAATGGCCTACCTCAGGAAGGATTAGATATGAATACCGTGCAGGGGTTCAAATAGGCATGGGACAGGCATAAGGAAGCAATTCAGATGAGTATGAATAGATACGCCATTGACAGAGTAAAGGCCTATGGCACATTCATAAGGTAGAAAATCTGGGCACACTGGATGGGCCTTGTGCTCCTTATCTGCTGTTATCTTCTATGTTTCTATGTTTTACCAAATTTTCAGCATAACCTGCTTGGGATCCCATCTTATGAACAATGGCAGTGCCATTTAATTAATCAGTCCCAGAAGGTGATGTCTATGTAACTGAATGAAATCACCTTTCGGGACTGAATAACAAATTTTCACCACCAGTGTTCATGAGGTGGGTCCCAAAAAAGCCATATTGAAAATTTGTGAAAAAAGTCCTAAATATTGCCATGTTATGAGTATTCATTGAAATGTTTCTGTGCATGCTCATAACGTTGGCAATTTTCAATATTTTGACTCCAAATGTTCAACATAGCCATTTTTTTCACACCACCTCTTAAACAGTACAGCTGTCATTTTTCACATCCTGGCAGACATACGTTTTTGCAGCTGGTGCAGAATTGCATTTCCGCAGAGATTAGAAAACTTTCACCTACCAGGTTTATTAGGTGCAGCCATAAGAAGACTATGTTAAAAGTTTGGGGTCAAAATATTAAAAAAAACAAAGAGTTTAAATAATGTTGTTTGCAGTGATGTCCGTTCCACCACTGAGGGACACACTGCCTTAATGGTCCAGTGAGCTGAGTTCAGGTGTGAACTCAGTGATCCAGTTTAACAGGACAAGGCTGATGGGGAAGATGCTGCAGCATGCAGCAACAGCCCCAGCCTTGATAGGGATACAGCAGTGCTTTGCTGCAGACACCGCACACTGTGGTGAATCAGAGAATATCACCCACAAGGTATCAACATGTGTGCCGGGGCCTACTGGGCCCATGCACTTGGTCAGGACTGTCTCCAACACTGTATTTTTGTCATTTTGTGCAGGTCCCAAAGGGGCCTATGCAAATGAGGATACAATTCCAATATCAGAAAAAGAAGGCAAATTTATTGCACAAAAAAACAATGTTAATGCAGACATTAGAGTGCTGAATACAAAGCCCACAAAAACATTAGGGATTTGGGTCTCTGGAGTATTGGAAAATCAGTAGTGGGGTCTTCTTTGGGCTTGTCAACCCTAATGCCCACCCTCTTCCCTGGCCAGATGAGTTCAAATGTTATGTCTTCACACAGGGCCTGTACAACCCTTCATTAAGAAAGCTCCAACAGATTATGTTGGCCAAACTGTAGCACTATGAGGCACTTGGTTGGAGCTGTATCTTGTGCTTTTGACAGGAGACAATGGTCTGGGGGCAGGGGTGGGCATTAGGGTTGACAGCCCCAAGTAAGACCCCACCACTTATTCACCAACACTCTGGGGACTCAAATCCTTAATGTTTTTCATTCCCTTTCTTTGTGTGCTTTGTGTTCTACAACCCTAATGTTTGCATTAACATTGTTGTTTGCAATGAATTAAAATATACATTATATTACATATACATTACAAAGGTAGGATGCATTCCATAGGGACTGGCAGTATAGCCTAAAGATTAGAGCAATGAGCTGTGAATGAGCTTGGTACATCTGGCAGACATGGATTTGATTCCCGCAACCTCCACTTGCATACTGTGTGACTCTGAGCAAGTCACTTAACCCCCCCCAGTGCTCCCAGGTCACCCCTGAAGTCAGGCACTTGTGCCTAGTGGGCCTTACCTGGTTACCAAAGACTAAAATAAATAAATAAAAATAAAATAATAGTTCAAAACAAACACTAATGTAGCAATATTTAGAACTACATTAACTATCCTGTATGGATTTTGCCCTAGAAGCAGTAAATGAATCCCAGATTTTATCATATACAGATATTTTTTTAAAAGTCACATAGGAGAAGCATTCTAGGAAAACCAAGTAGCTAACAGACTGAAGCCATTCATTGAAGGTTACAGTTTCCATTGACCTGCAATACCCCAGCAGAAGTCTTTTATCTGCAACCACACCAGATGGCTGAGTTAGATTTGTGGATTTGTGAACATGTTTTGTTTGTTTGTTTTGTTTATTTAAAATCTGGTACGACCATGGGCCAAGGTTCATTTTCATGGGTGACCAGAGACACAGTCATACATAAATATAATTAACATACAGTCAAGTATAAAGCAAATAGTACATCAATCTTAGCAACAGAATTATTTAAAACATTTACACTGACTCTTAGACAAAAGATAATTTTTCAAAGCAATTCTGAAGCCACATAAAGAAGTATTTACACAATCCAGAGTTGATGTAATAGCATTAAAGAATATAGGGAGGTTTTAAAACATAGATCTTTGTCCTAAAAAAGATTTTATTCTTGGAATACATAAATGTATGTGATATGATGAACATGTTCCCATTTTGTTTTTAGAAAATCTCAATATGGTATGAAAGAAATCAGGCATCTTTTTAGAAATTAGCTTTTTAGCTAAACCCCCTAGTTGAAATTGATATCTAGTATCCGAGGACAGGCAACCAGCATGATTTAAAAGAACATAGTAATGTTTTCTGGATGGCATTTGTGCAGCAAAATGCTTTTTGATTTAATAGTGTTGTTACCCTAGCATATAATCCCTCAGTTGCAGAGTAATAAAAAATAAAACATAATCTATGACAGGAACAAAAATCTCTGTGAAAGAAGTAACCTAGTTGGTGGCAAAAGCAAAGTGTTTAACCTATATAGGGCCCCTAATCTTTTGTGGACCACTTTTATCATTTGCTTTATGTGCTTTTCATAGGACAAACAGCCATCCACTATAAGGCACAAGAACTTTAAAAAAATAAACATGTTCAATCTCCCTGCCTCCTACTGTGTGGAGAGACAGGACAGGAGCCTGGGCCCATTTTTTTCATTTAGCTGCAGAAAACCATGGACCTTTTTTTTGTTTGTTTGTTTTTTATCTAAAATCAGTCTATTATTGTTAAACCAGTCCTGAACTGCTTTGAAATCCATAGCCAAGTTATTTTGAACTCTAGTTAAACTTTCTCCACTCGTGAGGACCACCACATCATCTGCATAAAGAACCATATAAGACATTGAACAGGACATTGACTTGAGAAAAGGGGGAGCAGACACTGCTGATCCGAGTAGCTTCTGATCTTAGACTCAAATAGTTCCTATGCAAGCCAATCACCTCATCAGACATTCCAAGTTTTGAAAGTGATTGCAAAAGCAAATGATGATTTACTAAATCGAAGGCCTTGGTGAGGTCCACAAACACTGCAGCAACATAGAGACCCTTGTCTACAGCCTTGTGTACTGAGTTCATGAACCCAACCAAGGCAGTCAAAGTGCTGTAACCTGGTCTGAATCCATGTTGCACTGATGTCAGTATATCATACTTTGTTAGATAATCCAAGATCTTGTTAAAAGCCAAGCACTCCAGGACCTTTTACAATGTGCCAGTAGGGAGATGGGGTAACAGTTCTTGATATTTGCCAAATCACCAGATTTAAAAATCGGGATCTCAGTGGCTTGCTTCCAGATATCAGGAAGAGTAGATTGACAAATGGATAAATTAAAAATAAAGGTTAACAGAAAGCACAGAATATCTGAGGTTGTTCTCATGAACTAAAAGTCAATATAATCAACCTCCACCAGTGGACGGGGGTCAAGTCTTTGTAAATATGCAAAGACTTCACTCAACATCAGCTGTTTAAAATAGAAATTAGGATAGGGGAGACCTCCCTTGACATCATCATCATTGATCAAAGGGGAACCAGAGTTTACAAGAAACTCCGGCGGCACATAACTAGATAAATCTGAAAAACATTTATTAAATTCCAGAGCAGTGCCTGATTGATTATTTAATATACCTGAAGTTGTATTCAGATTTTTAGTTGAAGAGCATGTGATGCCTAATAATACAAAGGGTTCATACAGTGGTAAGACGTCAGGCAATATCTGATTGCAGTAGGTGAGAATCTGATATCAAATGTGCCTAATTGGGTCAGGACCAGGGGATATGTAACAGTGACCTAACATGAGATGAATACCTATGGCACATATCATCCAAGAAGACACCCATGTGCTTGAGAGTTTGTGGGATTTGATACCAGACATGTAGTATCTTCAGTTGAATATGCTGCACCCTAATATCCCATGCAAGACACATGTCCCCAGAACTAGCATTTGTTTCAATCTTCTTCTGTGATCATGATATGTACAGTGGCAGTCATAGACATGGTCACATACATCCTGAAATGTCTGTGATATCTCTGGAAAAATGTCCTACGTGGCTGCAATATCACTATAGGCCAACAGAGGGAATCTTTTTAGATATTTCATCAAATATCTGGAAATGTCTGACCATATCATGTCTGTGACTGTATTGCCACTTCACTTCCCAATTGAATCTATTCCTAGCAGTAGGGAAGAGTCCATTGTCCCTCAGTTATTTGTAAATTGCTCCACATTTTCCCTTTATGCAAGGCAAGTCAATTGTGTATGATTCTTTCTGGGGGGTCTGGCAGGTTCCTCAGGGGATATTTTTACCAATGTGGTGATTGCAGCCCTGATTTGCAGGAACCACGAAAAGTCATCAAGTAGAGGTTCGAACCAGAGGGCTAATTCATCAAAGAAGGTAAGATGACGATGACCTGGTGACAATAGGTCCTGAACCTTATGAATCACTGCCTGTTTCCAGGAGGGCCAGATGATGTATTTGTTAGCAATTGTGATCACAGAGATTTTCCAAAGGGGCACCCAGGTAATGGGATGCTGTGAGATGTGCAGAGGTTGCATGACTTTGTGCCAACAGCAGAGACAGATATTTATGATGGCTTGATGTTGGACCATCTTGAGTGATTTGGAATAGAGAGTGAAATGTGACAAATGGGTACCCACATGGTGGTCTTTAATTGTGGTCCAGAGAGGGGAGTTACTATCTTTTCTATGGAACCATTTGAGGGTCTGAGCTGTAATAGAGGCCATGTGGTATTAAGCAAAATCAAGGAAACCCCAGCCTCTGTTTAAACAGTGTTTTCTTAATTTTAGCTGGATGAATATTGGGATTTGCCCTCCCATAGGAAGTGGTTGGCCCATTTATTTAGTGGATTATACCATTTATCTGATACTGTATATGGACTGGGAGATAGGTGATGAAATGGAGAACCTTAGGTGCAAACATTAGTTTGATAGCAGTTATATTATCAGTTAGAGAGATGCAGGCTGCTCCATCTATCCACCTCCATTCACAGTGATGCAAACAAAGGAGAGGAGTAAAATGTAAACTAAAGTATTTAATACTAGTGCAACCCATTGACAGACAATTTTCTGAAAAAAAATAACTCTAGGCAATGGTGGATATGGGGAAGACTTCTGATTTATTGTGACTGAACTTAAGTCCAGACGTGGCCATAAATGTAGTCAGTAATTGACAGAGTGAGGTGATTGCCGTGGGAAGTCCATCAGCAATGTAAGAAAATCATCTTCATAGGAGACTGATTTGACCTGGGTTTGTCCAATGGCAATGCTGACAATGTCTGGGTTCATCCGATAGGTACCCCGGGTGGTTCAATAGCTAGAAGGAATAAGAGCAAGGGGCAGTGACTAACCCTGTCATGAGCCCCTGATGAGTGAGAAAGATTGGGAAAGGAGGCTGTTAGTTATTGTATGGGTGGGGGGGCAGTGTAGTGAGGTTCAAACACCCTTAGTAAGTTTGTGCCTACCCCCATGTGCCACATGACTGTGAACATGTAGTGCCATTCCATTGAACCAAATGCTTTTTCAAAGTCAATGGTTAGGGCTGCTGTGGGAGTGGGATGTTCTGGTCACTGCTTGTACATTAATAAAGATTCTATGGTGATCTGAACTCAGTCTCTCATACATAAATCCTACTTGGGAAGGATGCATCACAGTCAGGAGGACTTGTTCTAGATGCATATCTAGAATTTTGGCATCAGCATTGATAAAGGCAATAGGATGGTAGCTACTGACTACTGGGTGTCTTTGACTTTTTTAGAAAGGATAGTAATAACTGAATTCCTAAAGGTAGCTGGTAAAATAGATATAGATAGAGTGAGAGAACATCCCCAGGAGGAGAAGAGAGGAGTGAGCTTTTTGTCGAGGGCTTCATAAACGTGCATAAGGAGACCATCGTCTCCTGGAGTCTTGTTTTTGTTAATGCCTAGGATGGCAGTGGAGATCTCCTCAGGGGAAATGGAGTATTCTAGGACTTGTGCCTGCAAAGTGGTAAGGTTGGGGGAGGTCAAGGGAATCCTGAAATGTAGAGGTGAAGTCCTCATTTGATGTGCTGGAAGAGGAGCGAACGTTAGAAAAAAAATCTCTCATGATGTTCACAATATATTTTGGTCTTGTTTGGGTGATATCCTGAAAGTTTAGAGTCCTGAAATATACTGTTCCACCTGATGCTTACACAGTCTATATGCCAGGAACTTACTAGTCCATTCTCCCTCTCCTAGTATGTATGGTGAATTCTGAACAAGGCAAGTTTTGCTTTCCTATCATGAAGAGCATTTACTTTGGCTCAGAAATCTAGCATTTTAGAAGGGTCAGCCCAAGGGTTGGCTTTCTGTTTCCCCTTCAACTCTTTTTATTTGGCTTCAGATTGGCTAGCTTCTTTTTCCCTGCCTCATTGCTGGTATACTACATATTGCTAATGCAACCTATTAAGAAGGCCTTCAATCAGTCCAATAACATACCATCCAACACCTTCCGTGTCATTATTGGGTAAGGTATTTGTGGATCTCCTGTCAGGCCCAGGTGATAAAATTGGGGTGGCAGGGCATTAAGGGGTTAAGGCACCATGAAGATGACTTGGGTGTTGCAGGTCCCCTTAACATGTGCAATGTAATATGGGCCTGATTACAGATAATTATGGACTAATTGTAATATCTATAATGAGGGGAGTAGTGTCGGGGTAAGTGAGTTAAAGTTCAATGTGGCTGGAGGAGTGATGCACATTGGAGAAATAGGTGTGGTCCTTCATGGTAGGGCTGTTCAGAGTTTAGACATCTGTGAAGGAATGTTTGTGAAAGAGATGGGATAGTACCTAGACCACCATATTGTGTGGTTCAGGGAAGGCAGAGGAGCAGTCCAGGGTAGGACTTAATGTAAGGTTGAAATCACCACCCATAATGAAAGGGGTAGACCCTGTCTAGAAGGATGCCAGTGAGTCAGACAGATGAGAGAAAAAGTGTGAGGGGTCAGCTACATTTGGTGTTTATGAATTAGTGAGCAGCAGAAGACCTTCAGGGTTGGAGACATTGGCCATTACCCATCATCCTTCCTTGTCAGCTAGGGAGGAGATACAACACCATGTCAGTGATTGTAAACTAGGATAAAGACTCCTCACATAAGTGATAAAAAGGTAGTATGCACTTCTAGGTCCACCTGCTCATGTTTTAACTTAAGGGCTTCCTGCTTTGATAATTTAGTCTCCTGAAAGAAGGCAGTCAGCCATTCCCACAGTTACTTGTCATTGCAGTGGTGACTGTCACAGCTCCATATGTCTGTAGGTGCTGTTCTTTGGAGCTCAGAGGTGTAGTCAGAGGCAGGGCATAAGTTCTGAATCCAATGGTTGTGGATGAGATGGGGTGGCTGTAGAGTAGATTTGTCCTTGATCTTCATTGTAGTTTTAATCTGTGGTTTGATTTCTGACCCAGAAGTGCAGACCAATTTTTACAATGGGGAAAGTGGCTACCAGTGAGTGTCATGTCTGAACTCTCAAAGGAGGCTTTGTGGTCTCTGTTGTGGCTGTGGCTATGGAGGTGGGGCCCTAGAGCCATTGATATATGAGTAGCTTGTTTTCTTTTCTGCTTCTTTAAGGAACTCCTGCCTCTTTTTCCAGAATGTCAGGTTCTAGGGGTCCTCAACAGGGTCTTCTGACAAGGGGACTGGAGGACCAGTTCTCTTCACAGACTTGCATATTGCACGGTCTAGCATAGTATCCATGACATAGACATTGTTGGGCCTATCAGGATCCTGATAGCTGTAGGCCATGAACAGCAGATGAAATCTTAGGCCATCTCTGTGAAAATGAAAGAAATTGAGATCCCATTTCTGGGGATCCTGAGTGCTGCAAGATACAGAAGGCTATATGATATCTGGAGATCCATTAATGCATGTCATGCCCTAGTGAACTATCTGGGATGTTCAGTGAGGCAGGGGAAAAATCTGGGAAAATTTAGATGTGGTAACCTTGCAGCTCAGAAGCTCCCCTTTTCTTAGGCCAACTGCACGATGTGCACCTTGATCAGGAAATGCAATACTTTTTTCAGTGCTGGATCAAGGTCTCTGCCTGGGCTTGGGCTTGGGCTTGGGCTTGGGGCTAGAGATAAATGTGTCCATTCAATCTGTTTGGGTACCAGCCATCAACGTTTAAGGAGAAATGGTATTATTTGTTGAAGGAGTGCTGTTATATCTGTACCTTTCACCCCCCTCAGCAAATGTGACCAGCCATAAGTTTTTTCTGTGACCTCAATTCTCAAGGTCCTAGATGCGATCCCAGAGCTGGTGGATTGTATTGTCCAATTCTTGAAGGTGAGTGGTGAGATGGTCCATTGCAATCTCTTGTTAGTAAACGTTTTGCTCAGTATGAGTCACCCTTTGTGAAAGAAAAATAATGTGGATGATTGATGTTTTGGTTGCTGTCTTTAACTTTGTCTGTTTCCAGCAGTAGCTGTGAAAACATTGCCCTAATTTCTTGCAAGTCTTCAGCCAGCTATACCTGAGCCACCAGCCCCTGGTGACGTCTGGACCAGTAAGGAACAAAGCCTTCTTTGCTGTGTTTATACCAGCGGTGCTGAGGTCAAGAGCCTTAGGTTCAAGCCTGGGAGGAAACAGAAACTACAGCAAAGCTAGCCACATGGAAAAAAAAAACACTTTTCACAGCAGAATCTTCCAAATCCTGGTGCAGTAAACATTTCTGTTTGTGCAAGGGACATTTTGACTGTTAAGTAATGTTTTGAAGTGCCCTCCAAAACCAAGAAAAGGACAGAGACTGCCTATTGATGTCCATCAACCAGAAGTAAGTTTGCAGTGCTGTGTTGACAACAAATGGGTCCAAAGTTCAGGGTTTGAGTGGCGACAAAAGTAAAAACAGAAACAGCAACAGGATGCAGTCATTTAAAGAACCGTGCTGTCTGGGGAAGAGGACTCTTACCCATATTTTGAAATTAAGTAAGAAACCAGACTCCACAGCTAACCTAGGGCAGGATTTACAAAGAAAGCCAAAAATCCTGCAACTGCGGGAAAAAGGCCTGCAGCACTGCGGAAATGTAGTTGGGTGATATTCATATAGACATTTTGAGCAGGTGCAGAATTTCATAAAATCCCTGCAGCTGCAGAATTTCAGCAGCTGCAGAAATTGCGCACGTGCTGAAAATCTGCAACTGCAGATCCACAGCTGCAGAAATAGCTTAGGAGGCATAGCAACAATGCATTTAATTAGCTGGAACAGCAGACTTTAACAGTGCTGCCATAGAATGAAGCTGAAAGCACCCACAATGAGACCAGCAACCAGTCCCTTAACTGGGACCACTGCAGCACCACAGTTACCAGCAATACCATGGCACCACAGTGGCCAACTGTCACTGCTGGTCCTCCATCCCAGGGGTGTTCCTGTTGCCTGCAGGGGTAGCACTTGCTGCATGCTGGCCAGGCTCTACTGCCTGTGGGGCTGCATCATGGGCTGCACTGTGTCTGGTGGTTGTTGTTTGTTGCATATCATGGCAATATGTGCTTTTGTTGCTATAACAGCAGCCACTGTTATACTATCTGGGATGCTATTACCTGTGCCTCACCACCACCTTAATTGATTCCAATTGCTGGGGCACTACTGCAATTTGCTAAGGGAGAATTACACCTCATTCCACTGTGTGTAACATTTTTTCCTCAGATGCGGAAAAAAACTGGTTGTGAATAGCCTTTCAGGGGATGCTGCATGCATATCATGGTACTTTTTCCCTGCAAAATATTTTCCGCAAGTGCATTTGTTTCACAACCACTTTATATTTTTCCCACACCTGCGGGGCATTTGTGAATTACCCACAGCACATGTAGGTGTGTTTTCCCACAGCTGCACAATATTTGGACACTTGCAGGTTTTTTTCTGCCCTACTTTCTTTTGTGAATCCAGCCCCAGATGTCTGAGTATTATTTTAATTAACTTTTATAATATTCTAATTAAGCTTAGCTGAGAGGTTGCATAAGAAAAATAATCCTTAGATACTAAAGTGCTGCACACACAGTTCAAGCTGAAATTTAAGTAAGTATATTTATATATATATATATTGCATGAGAAAAGATATTTATATAAGTTACAAAGAAAAGTCTTGATACGCTAATTAGACAATGCCATTTAAAATCTCTAAGCAAACATTGTTTTTTCTGTTTGCAAAAGTTATCAAAACTGCTGGCTGTTTTGTTTTATTTCATTTGTTTGTTTTCTAAAGCTTTTATTGTTTTGTGTTTAGGATGCTTTTCACTATGTTTACAATGTTTTATATCTATGAAAATTATTAGAAATTAGTTCAATTGTATCAAGAAAGTAAAATCTATTTTTTCTACATATTATATGTGGATGTGACAGAAATGTTTTTCCAGTTATCAAGAAGTGCATGCAATAGGTGGTAAGTAAGATTTGAGCCAGTCGTACATTGTTTATATGATTTATGCAAAATCTTTTGATATGGGGCTAAATGCTCAGCTAAGTGACCATCATAAGAAATTGATATTCCAACCTATTGTTCTGACATTTTGGGGGCTAGACTGTGGGGATAATTGTTTAGTGATCAACAGTCCACACCCTAATGTGTATGAGAAATAGATATTATTATTGTTATTATAATTAATTGCAAAGTTACTGAATGGCATAGATAATATTTGTTCTGTTTTTGCTTCTCAATGAACGCTAAAGTCACCTCTAGACAAAAGCAAGAGAAACAGAAAGAAGTAATTGTCTGACTCAGTATTACTGCAAGCAAGGAAATTACCTTTAAAGCATCATAAAAATTATTTGGTTGTTTAAACTGTTGTGTTGTATAAAGGTTATTGCTATTTAATTGTTGTTCAAAAGGATATTATTATAGTCATTGTTGAAGTTTAATAATTAGTATTGCAAAGCCATGACAGCCTTAACTGTGAGTGCAAATGTTTTGAACACTGAAACAGCAATATATACTCCAACACAGCTGACTTTTATTAAAGGCAAAAATGAAGGGATAAATAAGCTGAAAATTGCTGGACTATAAATCTTTTGAATGTGATAAATGTACAGGCTAGGTTGAAATATTAGAAAAGCTGTTACAAGAAATTAAAAAGACTTTTCTAATAACTAGTGTGCTTTAGTCAAGCTAAAGACTGAAAATGCTGTTTTGGAAAGTGATTTACTTGCCGCTAAACAATGGCAAAAGCAGTGTTTAAATTTGGAAAAAAGTTGACTTAGCAAATGCTTATTAACAGGTTAACAAAGATTTGGTTGACTTGAGAAAAAATATGAAAGTGCACCTAGTAAATACAAAGTTAGAAGAAACTTAAAAGCATTTAAAAGGTTAGACTGCAATGCTGATTCTTGTATTTCATCCAAAGAGTCATCTGATTCAAAACATGAATCATCTCAGAGCAAAAAGAACATCCCTAGACAAAACAGTGATTCTAATTCTTCTGATTCAGAAAGAAAAATATTTGGGAAATACAAGGAAAAGCATAATATTATAACAAAGGGGGTTCCTCTATACCTCAAGCTAAGGTGTTTGAGGACACAACTCCTAATGCTGTGGCTAAGGGGGAAGAAAGTTACCTATGAATAAAAAGGCAAAAAAAAAAAAAAAAAACAGTCAAATCCTATGCTAGACCCAACTTTGGCTCAGCAAACTTATCAAGACACATCACAATGCCAAAATGGGAGTCTCTCCTAAAGGGGGAGGGACCTTTTTGAAGGATACAGTCACAATAAGAAGAATCAGTATTTATATAGTGCTTTTCATACATCCAAAGCACTTTACAAGCAATGCTGGACTGGTAGTGAAGTGACTGAATGTGTGGTGGCGGCCATATCGCACATCATCACCCACACACAGCCTGCATAATTGCATGAACCGGTTTATGGGAAGGGGAATGTTGGACAGGACACCGGGAATGTTCCCTACTCTTTGCAAAGAGTGCCCTGGGTTCTTTTACTTCCACCTGGACACCCACCAGGACAACACCAGGATGGGTAGAAGGGACCTCGGTTTAACATCTCATCCGAAGGATGGCACACCCCAGCAGTACAGCACCCCCCAATACTGAACTCAGATGCCAGCGATTTTTAGGTGCAAGTCCAATCCTGGTGTGGGACGAGAACCCACAACCTTCTGGTCCAGAGGCGGATGTGCTACCAACTGAGCCACTCTGACACAATAAGTATGACAAAGATAGAGGTGACAAAACTGACCACACAGGGTGCCACTGTTCTAACTATGATAAACAAACTAATAGTGTACCTCAAAATGAGTCTAGGCATAGTTCTTCAAGACTGAAGGAGATGATTAAAATTCACAGGATGAAATGGGAGAGTTTAAATAAAATGGAAGCGGTAAAAGCTCTTTTTTAAAGCTGCAGTGGTAATTGTAGAAAAGCTTCATGTACCCCAGTATGCTGGCAGTTACTGAGGCGGTATCCCCAGTGTGTTGATCGGTACTTAATCTAATGCGGTGTTAAATGTGGCAGTACAAAACAAGCTTAATGTGCTTCATCCATTTGCCACTAGATGGTAATCAGCACTCATTCCAGAGAGGTTGGTGTTATGGAGTGTGCTTTTAATTGTTTTTGTAGCTAAAGTAAGTCATTAGCTGGCAGATGGCACTACAATTGAAAAAAAAGAAAACACTCTCCCTCATGGCCTAGTGGCCCCTTCCCTCATTTCTGATGTTGCCCCACCATTTAATTGATTAAAAAACACTTCCTCTGCTAGTCTATGGAACCTGATCCCCTAAGTCCCCCATTCAAATTTTTTAAACTTTAATGGATTACTAGAAAGGGTTCTGTCTGCCATTCTGTAGGTCCCAAAATCACCACAAGTGGGAAAAGGAAGGAAGCATCCAAAGACCAAAATAATGGCACCAAGATGTTTTATTTAGCACTCTCCAAGCATTACAATTAAGGTGCCAGAGGTCCAGAGTGCTTCACAATGTTTAACTTTTATCTAGCAATATTTTCTCATGTCCATCATATCCAACATCATTTCAGTCATAGCCAACATAATTTCAGTTGTATTTCATAATTAACCTGCTTGTTGCTTAACCTACACTGTTGTCTAATACCAAGAAAAAAATAAATGATTAAAAATAAGTCAGACTGCACCAGCTGAGATATAGTATAACAATTACAAAAATAAATAAATAAAAAGGTTATTGCTATTACTTACACATTAAATGAAACATATAGTGCATTAAAAATCATGACAAACATTTTTTGTTGTGTAACCATAAAAGATTGTGATGTACATTAGTCTGAATGAAATATTTAAAATTCAATAGCTAAGAAATATGTTTCCATTTTATGTTTGCTTTGTGATTTATAACTGACACAGTGCAAATAAAAGTCTCATGCCTACAGTTTGTTATAATTTATTCACATGTGACATAGTGCTGACAGACATAGTTGTTTTGTGTAGTAAATCTCCATTTGGGCACCACGATATGCACCACACCAAGATTTGAGGTGCAGTTCACCCTTCTGTGTAAGGGACCTCACTGTGAAACTTAGCATAACTGGGAGCCACAATACAAAGTTCTAAAGATTTCTGCAAAAGGTCCTATGGATCAACCAGCTAGGATACAGGAAAGGTTTTGCAAAGGCAACTGACATACACTGTGTTGTGTACATCTACATAGGAGTTAAGGAGTTGTACTCCTGCATCATGGACAGTAAGGGAATACACATCTAAGGTCATGGTAGTCAAGATACGGCTAGTCTCAGTGGAATACAAGTGCCAATCACATGTATTTGCTGGGCAATTTGGGGTCCCCTTATGTCCCATACAAGGAGATTGGAAAAATCATCTAGCAATATTTCACACTGAAATGCTAGACATGCATTCAATAGTCTTAGGGGGCAGTTTTCTGACCTGTCACACACTGCCTAATGGACATACTGTGAAGCAACCATTTATTCCTAAATCCATCAGACATGGAATGACTGACAAACATGTGTCCATAGGACTGTGCCACACAGGGTGTCAATTGCACGTCTCTTTTCCAAGAATAATTATGCTACTGCCTCACATAAGGGACAAATGCTAAGTGCAACACCCTAAGGGCTGACATTGCCAACCAATCACCCACACACACCATTTACAACAAGCACTATGATAGGCCCCCTTGCAATTTGTCAATAAATATGTGCACACAACTGACAGACAAAAACTTCAAACGGCAATCTGACGGCCAACCCCATTCAGGAACTATCATGACCGATGTTCAGCGATGTATTGATTCTGTTTATTATTGATCCTGTTTATTAATGTCTACACCAAACATAAATCACAACTTGGCCTGTTTTGAAGACTGCTTACTCAAACTTTCCAGTTCACCTGTGTATGACACTACACTAAGGATTTTTATTTATTTTATCATTTTTTTTGTGATTGGATTCTGTATCTATTTAACTGACTGCTGCAATCATTTTTTTCCCTTCAGAGTTAGACTTTGTACGGAATAGTGAGAGTGGTTTATGTATAATAACATTGTAATTCTCAATCAACATACATTGTGTCAGACACACATACTTTGTTATCTGAATGCATTTTTTATACATACACAGAATATTAGTAAGAACTCATTTGTGTTTTAATGTGACCATCAAAACACAATGGCTGGGATATTCAAAGGGGTTATGCCTGGCACAACAGGGGTGCACCATGCGCAACCCCCCAATGCTCCCTGGCACGATGATTGAAGGGGCAGGTTGCACGGCACAACCCCCAATGTACCGGGGCGCATTGGTAATGTATGCAGTGCAGATGCAGGGGGCATGCCCATGCATATGTGGCACATCTCAATATTCAGCCTGGGATGTGCGGTGCATATGCTTGCACAACCCCTTCATGCTCTGCAAACTGGTGCTCAACGGTATGCTGAAAAAAACAGGCTCAAACAATGGCCACCGACAGGTGGGCAGCTGTATTACAAGGTGCAACACAACAGCCGCCAGCCGTGGGTGGCTACCTGACCAGTAGGAACACTGTCCACAAGCACCCTGACCCTCCTTGGTAGTCAATTGGCCCCCCTGCCTTGGATGCCTGATCGCTGACAACTGTACAAGGTAATGAACCACCTGGTGGTCTAGCGGTCCCCCCCATATGCCCAATCATGGGCTGTTGTAATATGACAGATGTACCTGGTGCTCTAGCAATACCCCTGTATACCTGATCATGGGCTGTTGTAAAAGGAAAGAATTACCAGGTGGTCCATTTGTACCCCCATCCCCACCTACCCACAGAGTGCCCCCAGCCACCCAGCACCCCCTCGTCATTGGTGGGTGGCAGCACAGTGCCCATATACTGCCTGGCCACCCACTGAATGACAGCATACAATATGACCTGTATGCCTATTGGTCCACAGTGTGGACCAATGGGCTTGCAAACCATACTGCACTACACAGGACCATATATGTGAATGAACCGTCTGTGTAAAAGCTGGGCTTACCATGCCATCTCGCTCATGGGGCATCAGCTGTGACAGATTGGAAAATAACTTGGCCAGAGTAAGTGTTATATTCTTTAGCAGTGTGATATCTTGTGACACCATTCTGCAGCTCATTTTCTCCTCTGACACAGCTGAAGAAGCTGAGAATTATTAGCATACCAAAATATAACTAGGATGCTGATAAAGCTAAAAAATAAACAAATAGAAAGATTTCAGTGATAAGTTAAATAGATAAAATTTAACAGTTCTGCAATCAGCAGGGTAAAAAGGCTACAGTAAGCTTAGTAAGACATCTCTAAGGTCAGTTTCTGACAGTCATGTTGACGTCGATTTCAGTTTTCTCTGTGTGTACTCACTCCACCACTGCCTCCTAAACTCACTGGTCCATCCAAAAACCTTAAACTTCATTCTAATAAATATTGCCAATGTTATTTACTGTACATGTTATCTATTAATTCCACCTTTAGTCATCAAACTAGCATGCTAGCAACCCCCCCCCCCCAACCACCACCGCCATTGTCCTAGTCAAAGTATTATCAACACTGGTTGCAAAAGTCAAAGCCTTTTTTTCCTTCTCTGTTTTAAGATGGAATAAGACATCTAGATATTATACAGTCCATTGTGGTTGATCTGCTTGCTGAAGTTACACATGGTACATGAATTAGATACAGTATCTCTGTCCCTGTGGTGACTGTCCTAGTCAAAATATTATCAACACTGGTTGCAAAAGTCAAATCCTTTTTTTCTTTCTCTGTTTTAAGATGGAATAAGACATCTAGATATTATACAGTTCATTGTGATCAATCTGCTTGCTGAAGTTACTCACAGTACATGAATCAGATACAGTACCTGTGTCCCCTGTGGCTTCAGTGATTATCCACTAAACAGTTACTTATAGATGTAAAAAGAGAAAAAAGGTTGCAATTGTCAAATATATTTTTTATATTTTTCATCAAATTATTAGTCTGAATTATTAGCAATCACTATTTATTCTGGTAGTGTTGCTTTATTGTTTCACAATATATCAGTGTGAGTAATAGATACTGTATATGCAACAAGTTTATTGTGATGTATCTGTTTAAAGATCAATGACAAACATGTCAACACTGTTTTCTTTTTCCCTATTTTTCTTACAGGCTGTTCAATAATTCATGACTTGCTTTATATAATCAAAACTGTGTACTGAGGTAATTTTTTTAGACGGACTTGATACAGTAAACCAGTCTGGATCAAAGTATTTTGTTTTCTTATTTATTACTCTCCATGTTTGCACCCTAGACCCTGAGGAGTGGCACAGAGCCAGGAAAGAATGGCACTGCCGGGAGGAAGGGAATGCTGGACAACAGCCACAGGCCACTGGGCCCAACCTGCAACAGCACCCAGATTAAGCCGATGAAGGTGAGTGCCTTTCTTCCAGGATATTCTGTGCATTTTGTATTGCAGGGTAGGCAATGGGGCATGGCCACCATCCATTGACACCACTGACGTGCATGCCACATGGTACACTCAGCACTGTCCTGTGGCACTGCTTGTGTGGGTGTGCATCACTGGTGGTCCATGCGTGCACCGGGTACATGGCTGTGCCACTGCCTTCACACCGCATAGCCATGTCACTGTACAGCCCCGGTGGTGCTGTGTGGGACTTGGGTGGTGGGTGTGTGCAGCAGTCCACATGGCTGTTTCCACCTGGGTAGGCAGGTCATGTGGACACGATCACTGTGAGTGGTCGCACACCATCACAGGGGTGTGGCCCATGGTTGTATGCCATGCACAATGGGTGGGCTGCAGGGGGATGGACATTCACAAATATTGACTCTGCTCCCTTGTCCTAGGTGGATGGCGGCTGATGCAGCTGGAGAGGGCCATGCAGGAGCTCCTGCAGATAGTGATGGTGTCATTGGAGGTACTGCAGAGATTGTAGCAGCATGGTGTCTTGAGGTGGAGGACAAGGAGGCACCACAGGAGCAGGGAGTGGGGCGGACGCTAAGCCCTCCATGCCCCCAGATTCACCCTACCCCCCCTGGACCTACCCTCACACCCCGTCTTCCCTCTCCCATTTGTTCACCCCTACCCCTTACCCACCCCCACCTGGTATGTGGCCTCACCCCCCTTATGTATATACTTGTATATAGCTGTTTGTACCTTATTATAATACATTTGTTTTGTTATGCCTTCTGTGGAGGTCTCTGATTTACAGTGGGCTACAGGTGCTCAGCTGCAGTGGTGTGCATGGCATCAGGGTGGTGCAGGCATGGGTGTGAGTGTGTGTCTAGAGGGGAACCACCTGTGGTGTGGGTGTAGCTATCAGTTACTGTCTGTGGTTTGTGTGTTGTTCCCCATGCACTGGATGACTGCGTGCAGTGGTCCACGGTGCATGCACTGTGTCCATGGTGCCCCTGTCAGACCATCCATGGCCTGTGCAGCTGACACCCTTGCATGTCTGTGATCTGAATGGTCTGCTGGCATGTCAGTGGTGGCTGTCCATGCTGGACAACCACTGTACCCAGTACAATGCCGGGTTTCCTCCTGTCACTGGTATGGTGCATGTCTGCCTTGGGTGGCACTGTGGCCTCCACTGTTGTTGTCCCACCTCCATGCTGTTGCTTGTGTCTGTTGCAGGGGTGTGCTCCACTGTCTGTCACTTGTGCTCCGGCTGCATGCTGGTGGCATACTGCTTCATGGTGCCTGTGCAGGGTGGCTAGCCCACCTGTGCCATGGAGGGAGCTGGCCATGTGTACACAGCTGCTGTGGCCACACACCAGTGGCTTGGTTGACCTGCTACTGTGTCCCTGTGTTGGTGTGCCCTTGGGTATGGGTGGGTGTTTGTTCATGCACTGTTGCATCCTGTGTGGCACATGCTTCCTTGCAACACTCTGGGTATCTGTGCTGGCTGTTGTGGCCAGTACTGGGATGGGAAGTGTCCTTGGGAGGGTGTGCAGGGTGCTGTACTGCTGGTGGTAGGGTCCAGGGCATGTCCTGTCACATGTGGGGTACCTCGTGTGCTGATGTATGGTCAGTCTCTCAGCTGTACCTCAGGGGGATGTGCAGGGCAGCACTGTGTATGCAGTTGTTGCATCACTGTCTGCTGTGGCCTGCTGCAGGGTGCTCACAGTGGGGCTGCCTTGCATGGCTTTGTGGTGCACAGGGTTGCATTGTCACAGTGGGGGTGGTGGCATGCATGGGGTGTCCTGCACTGTTGGGCACTAATCCTGGGCAGGGTGTATGGGGATCATGGTGCAGGGTGTGATCTGCATTGGTGGGATGGTGTGGCACAGGGTGGCCAGATATCCTTGTGTGCCAGTCACAGCTTACCAAGGGGTTTGCTGGGGAACAATGCCCCAGCTGTGGGATTGTTGCTGGTGTCCATGTGCTGCTGGTTCTTCCAGTTCTCCTCAGGTTGTGTGGTGCATGGGGTGTGGGGGTGATGTCTGTTCTGCTGTGTGCTCCTCTGCCCATATCTACCATGGGTGGTGGACCCATGCATCCTGTCCCTGTGCATCCCTGGTTGTGCTGATGCACTGCTACCCTGCTCCACTGTGAATCCCTGGTTGTGCTATTATGCATCAGTCCTGTGCCACTGCCACCCCTGGTTGTGCCATGGCACAGTTGGCATGATATTCAGTTGTGTGCTGCAGGCGCAGCTTGACCTGTGCAGTGTTTGAATATCGCCCGTGTTGCATATGGGCGCACTGGACTTGAGCCTACTCCTGCTATTGTGCTACTTTGTTGTGCAGTTTGAATATCTGGGCCAAGTTATGAAAGTAATAGAAAAAAATGGTATTTTATTAAAGTTAATTAAAGGGTGCAGTTTCTTTCATTTAAAAACTCTTTTTATGGTCGCCTTAGTCATCACACAGCTCCGCATTTATCACTGTAAACACAAACTGTGGTAGCACATACATTGTTTAGTAGAGAAAAAAACAACAGTTCATGACAGCTAACAATGTAGCACAACTTTTCAACATAAAAATAGACAATTCATTGATGTCATTACATACAGTACTCAAAGAGACCAGGTATTGTTGCCAATCACAGTATACACGGGAACTATTGATGCTCAGACTACCTGTGTGGTATCCTTCTCAGCCTGACTTATAAATGATGGCTGTGTCTAGGCATTAAAAAGGAATAACATTTAAAAATGACCTTGAGCATCAGGCAGTCACCCTTTTGATCCTATCACCTATGTTGTGGATACAGTGACAGCTGTCAGTTCAGCATCATCAAGTGCTGTTCACACCAATCAAAAAAATGTCAGCACTGGATCTTACAAAGTATATACATAATTCCACAAAACAGAGGGAGAGAAATAAAAAAAATCACTTATTAAAAAGCATGATTGCACTCACAGTCAGAGAAAGCTGTCAGCATACATTCACTGCCCACATTGGATATGATATTTTTTTTTGTGGGGGGGGGAATGAAAAAATGCAGGCACAATTATACTATCATGAATGAATTAAATCAAAGTGCTGTTTCTGTTCTGTACATCACACTACACTGAAGTGAACCTAAAACAAACAACCCAGGAAAGGCAGCCACAAAGAATAAAAAACAAACAAACAAACACAAGGCAGGCAGAGAGCAATTAGTATTTTTTCTTTTTTGAGATAACACTTTACTTATTATGGTACAGCAGGAAACAAACAGCTCTAGTGACAAAACTATATTTCAAAACTTCTGGAAACCTGACAGCATGTGCAGCAGGAAGAGTAGTTGTTAAAGTTGGATAATTGGACTGTGGCCACAGCAGCTGCTGCATAATTTGGGGGATGCTCCTAGGTCTAAGTGAGGTTCAAATGTGGACTATGGAGGCACCTGGTGGAAAATCTGAAAGTAGCAGCTGCATCATGAATGGAACAGTGCCACCTGCTCAATTCACCTGTGGAAAGGTCCTTTAATAAAACAACATACAAAATGCCACATACCACATCACAATAACCACTGCTACATGCTACCGCTTAGTGCCCGTCACCAGCAGTACCACTATCACTATGGACTACCATGATTACTGCATTATACCTAGCTAACGGGAAGCTTATTAGCGACTACTACTGCATGTGCTCCATATTGCTCAGTCAACTTTTGACCCTCATTTTCCTGTGCAAAATCCTTCTTCAACAGTACCTACTGCAGGGGGGACTAGTAATGCTTTGTGGCTTACAAATCTGATTCACTCTATCACTGACATGGTAAAAAAAATCTGCTGTTGTTAAAAAGGGTAATAAGATTAAAATGAGATTTAAAAATAAAATGTTAAATAAAAATGAAAATGCTAGCTGTGTGTCTAGCCTTTCTCAAAAGGTATTCAGAGTTTGTACCAGAAACAGTTTGAAATGCATGAGTGAAACTGCTATGTTGCCAGGAAAGAAAGACAAATTCTACCTGGGCAACTTAATTCCCAAAGAAAAAGCAGAGCAATTTTACTTTAACATAAACTCTGAGAACAGTCTGAATCATGTGGCCTTGCTTGACTCAGGAGCCAAAGAAACCCTGATGTCTAAGTGTCTCTTTGATCAGCTGACTAATGCCTTAAGTGACTCAAAGAAGCTGAAACCCCTTTCTAACAGCTTACAGAGTGTAGGTCATGGAAAGGAAGCTCATCAGAAGGCTATGTAAAGTTTGGCTGAAATTAAAATTTGGCAGAATGGTAATTAAACATTCAGTATATGTTACCAATAAAGCAGGTAAGGATTTCTTGACTGGAAATGACCTTCTAAAAAGGTTTAAACCTATCCTGAACTACTTTCACAAAGATCTGTGGGCACAGATAAAGAGGCCTATTCCATTTAGGAAGAGTCATAACATTTCAAAACAATCAGAATCATGCTACTTTGAGAAAAAGATGATGTAATGATTAGACTGAATTTTGTGCATTCTAATGTGCTTGATGTATCTAGACTTGGTAATTCTAAAAATCTGGCTAAATGGAGAAGTAAAGCTTATGCGGGTTGTTGGTCAAAACAAGATGTGGAAAATCTGAGATGAATAACAAAGGCTTTTCTTCACAAAAGAAAGTAAATCCTGTTTTTTTTTTCTCAGTGCCATCCTGTTTCTGACTCAAAGACATTAGATTCTATATACCCGGCCCACCAAGGACTGTGGAAAGGAGGTGCCACTAAATAAGACAAATGTAAATCTATGGTTCTAGCCAAAACAGAACATGTAAAAACCTAGTTCTGTGTTGTGCCTAGGTTATGTATTGTTCATGTAGTACATAGTTTTACACAGGGTTAAAAAAGAGTGGTTAAAATTGTTTCAAGCAATAAAGAAAGTTTCAAAATTATAGTCACTTGAGCCTTGCACCTCCAGTTAGTGTGAAAAAGTATACAACATCCTGTATGTAATGCAATGTTTAAAATCTCCCATGTCTTGAGTTAGATGTACCTGTATAATTGGATGTGTTTATAAGCCTAGCCAATGAAATAATGAGGTTATCAATAAGGAGAATACCCTTACCTAATAAAAGTGACACCATAGGCCATGCGGTCTGGACAAACTATTCCTCAAATTTGACACATGGTGAGTGCATGCACTACAACAATTTCAGATAATGTAAAAAAAATTATGTTAGATTTAATAGAAAGAAAGGCCAAGATGTGCTGGACAAAACTGAATTCTGAGTGCCAAACCTGCAGTAGTGATATGGACTTAAAGATCCATCCCACACCTTGCCTGGATATGTGCTATAGAGTAATGCATGTTGTAGTACATAATCCAAAAGTAAAGCCTGTGATTTTAAAAAAGTATTTGTGGTATAGAAACAGTGATGGGGAGAAATCCTTTATGATTCAGAAATTAGTTGTCCCAGTTATTGGGGAGACTAACAGAAGGTATTACCTAAAAAGAAATTAAGCTAAAGAGTTTTGGAAATAAGTATACTGTATGTAGTTAATGATAAAAAAACTAAGATGATTAAAGTAAAGTATATTCAGGTAAAACAAGTTAATGGGACGCTGTAACCTTTTTTTGGATCATGTTATTTCTGGTTTAAACCCCACATTTTATGATTGCTTACGTTCTCTAAAACTCATTGATATTGCTGGTTGTTTTGTCTGCCTTCTTGCTTAGTAGAACTGAAATGCATGATAATGTATATTTATACCCAACTTTGTTTTACTTCAAATTTTGGGTTTATACTTATTGTATACTTCCTGAACATTAGAAGCACCCCCAAACAGTGCAGACATTCATGATGTAATAGTTTCTTTTGCTCCCACTGCATTATAAGTGGCTAGACTGGATTGGGAGTATCCTGTGTCCAGAAATGATGCAGTGGTAGTTGATAAAGCAATGTAAACAAACAAGTTTTTTTTTTCTGTGGTAACACCACTATGCTGGGCTTTCTGGTTTTTTTTTTCACATTTTAAAGAAACAAATCACAATCAAACTATCAGCTATATCTGCAGTTTCTGTAGAATGTGGGCATTCATAAAATGTGTTTTTTAAACTAGGACACTTTGAGGCCTAAGGGGGTGGACAGTGTCCCTTTAACCAGGTATGTACTTGTAAAACTGAATTAGGAGAGGGAACAAAATGTGTTTTAAAGTGTTCTTTCAGCTGAAAGACATATTTTCAAAAGATGCCCATGATTGTGGGATAACTGACCTTCATGTTACTGGGGTACCCAAACCCACGTAAGGGTCCAGTTTATGTATGCTAGTACAAAACACCGCAAGCATCTTAAAAACACAAACAAGAAAAGTTAAATAAGCTTAATTGTAATGCCTATTTTGATTTCCCAGTTTTGATTTAATGAAAATGTACGTGAGATAGTAAGAATCTAATTTCAATTCAGTGAAAGTACAATAAGGTAATGGAACAGTATGGACATTTTATAATTTCATTAAGGATCCCAATATAACTACGAGTACTGAAAGTGAACTGCAAATGAACCGTAAACTAAAAGCCATGTACTACCAACAAGGTAACTTCCACTCAATGAATGATATTCTGGTAAAAATGGGTAACGGTTACAAAGGCCCAAATAAGTAGCACATTCAGCTTCCACACATGGGGAGGGCATGACAAAACGTATAAAATATTAAAAGAAATAGCCTTCTGGGCTTACCTGTACTGTAACACTAAAGATTAAATACTACAATATTATGTAAAAGTGCTAATAACAAACAATAGTCACACTAAAAAGTAAATTGCAATAATATTTGCAAATAAAAAACAAAACATTAATTTGTTTTACTTTTAAAAATATCTGAAACAGTGTGAAAGAAAAATGTTAAAGCAGTTACAGTAAATAAAAATTGTACATAGCTGTAATCATGTTTATTCATGTAGTACTGTACATATTTCTATGTATAGGTTAACATCTCATATGATGTCAAATCTGAAGAAGCCACATCCAATAATGTCACATATGATGATGTCATAATTACAACATAATAATGCAACTTTGTCTTCTGTGTTTCATTTTCCCTGTGATGCTTAAACTGTATGCCCATATACTGTAGTAAAATTATGGTTTCAAATTAGAAAATGCATTATTGAGGTGCATTTTTAATTTAAAAAGGGTGAAATGTTGGAAAAAATCCTAGTTATGAAAACAATAGTTTATTATAATATTATTTTGCATTATTGTAATTACTATTTTATATTCTTTAACAATGCTTAATGATTAATTAAGGTAATTGGGGTGTAATATTAGACAACTAGTTCAAAGACTCTAAAGGGAATGGAGGTTTTAAATTGACCAAACTGCCAAAATGGACTTTCTCAAGAAAAAAAAAATCTTCTTCAGTGACTTTTAAAATCAGATGTGCCTAATTCCCCACCCTGTCTATGGTCTTTTTAAACAGTAATATTAAAGATCTGTGCCTAGATGAGATGTTGAAAAAATGGTTTGCAAGTTATAAAACTGACTTCTTTGACCAAGTGAAGAGCTATTATGCTTATGTTTCAGTTTTGTCTCTAGCCGAGAGACAGTTACCATGGAAACTTGACAGCTGACAAACTGCAGCTGGTCTCCTGTGTCAGCTTGAAGCTGGCACCATGCAAGCACCTGAATTTAAGCTACTAAATGTTTTTACTGTGAAAAACAAAACTTTTATTTCTTTTAAGATTGTTTTGAATGCTGCCAGCATGAAACTTATACAGTGAAAAGAGTATATTGCAACCTGTTGACTAGAACCTGAAGAGAAGGTGAGTTATTTTATTATTTACTTTATATCAAATGCTTGAAACAGAAAATATCTAAGTTTGATCTTAAAAGAAAGATGGTATCATGACAAGCTCAAAGATACAATTTTTGGATGTGCAACTTGTTGCTGGGCAGAAATAAACCATCTTAAGGAAGTTTGAAATGAACAAGTTAACAGCTTGACAAATGTGTTTCCTAGGAAGAACAAAGCACCATTTGCCTACAATGGAATTCTGTGCTTTTAAGGACTTTCTTAAACTTGGATGTGAAGGAGACCTGCTTAATTTTGGTGCCTATGACATATACCGTAAGCTCATTAAATACTTTTTTAAAGATTTTGCTGAAAATTGAAGTATAATCATTATTAACTTATCTCAGGAAATATTTGTTTCACAGTCATGGGAGCCATGTCAAAAGGCTGCTGCTAATGAGCTAAATCCAAAAATGTTTGTTTGAAGATGGTATGTTTTTGCATTCAAACGTTGTGAGGAAAAGTAGCTTTAGGCTTAAAAACTAAACTCTGAACAGTGGTGCAGTCCTTGAAAGGGGTGAAGTCTCACCCCTTACATCATTTGCAGGATCCAATCAAAGTTCATACAATTTGCAGGAAATGATGTCAGGATGATACGCTAACTAGAAATAATAAAGCCAAGCACTGGAAGATCCAGCCCAGTTCTTGTCTATACTGCATGTTAGAAGGATCTGTGCCTGTGGTCATGCCAATGTTGTTGTTTGTTTCATTGTTTTGAAATTCCTGCAAAAGCCCAAAGCCTAAAGCCAAGAGCCAAGCCTGCCAGGTGATGTCTGGACCAGCAAGGAACCACTCCTTCATTGCACTGTTTATACCAGAGGTGCTGAGGTCAAGAGCCAGAGGTTCAAGCCTGGAAGGAAACAGAACTGCAGCAAAGTCAACCACATGACAAAATGACTTTTTAAAGCAGAATCTTCCAAATTCTTGTGCAATAAAGACTTCTGTTTGTGCAATGGCAATTTTGATGGTTAAGTAATGTTTTAAAGTTCCTGCCAAAATCAGGAAAAGGACAAAGACTGCATATTGATGTCCATCAGAGAGAAACAAGTTTGCAGTGCTGTGTCTCCAAAACCTTTGACCGAGTCAACCATTCACTCCTGCGATCCACCCTTGGGACCTTGGGCTTTGTCCCCCACCCTCTTCTGGTTCACAAACTACCTTTTGGATTGGCAGCAGTATACACATTTTAACAAGGCCCTCTCAGATCCCACTCCAGTGACTTGTGGTGTCCCCCAGGGCTGCTTCCTAGGGCCCATCTTGTTTTCCCTCTTTATAAATGACTTACCCTCAGCCTCTGCCTATGGGATCTCCACCCTGAATGTGGATGATCTCATTATTCTGGCAAGCTCTCGGGACCAAAAGACCATATATACCTGGTTAACCTCCAACTTTAACCATGTCCAGTTCTGGCTCGAGGACCACAAGCTTTCCATTAACCTCAAGAAGACTCAGGTCATGCTCTTTGGCTCCTCTGCCAAGTTAAAAGCCTGTCCTGCTCCTCCAACAATCCTAGGAGCTGATGGATCTCCACTCCCTGTTATTGAAGTGGTTAAGTATCTGGGGGTTACTCTTGACCCTCAGCTGGATCTCACCCTGCACATCCGTAACACCTGCAAAACAACAAATTGCAAGTTTGGCCTGGCCTACAGTGCAAAATCGTGCCTCACCCCAGTGGTTTTACTGGCCCTAGCCGGGGGGGTCTTCCTACCCATGCTCTGTTATGGTCTTGTATCCTTTGCACAAGTCCCAAAATCCAGTCTCTCAAAATGGGACATAGCGTATAACAATGTATGCCACTTTGCTCTCGCTACTCCCCACCTCATTCATTGATGTGATCTTTATTCCCAGCTGGAGTGGCTCCCATCAGAGTCCCACTGCATCTTTACCCTGGGCAACTTCTTAGACAACATCATCTGTACTGCCACCCCTTCTGCACTTGTCCTGTCCCTCACTCCTGCCACTCCCCCCTACCACATAAGATCCAGTGACTCTCAGTTCCTCCTGGTTCCTAAAACCCACACTCATATGGGTGACCAGGCCTTCCCTGCCTTCACACCAAAGCTGTGGAATTCCCTGCCAGCCTGCACTCGCACCACCCCATCACATTCCCACCTCAGAACCTCCCTATGGGGCTTCCTGAAATCAGCTGCCATGTGTCTCTGTGCCTGAATTGCTTCTTCTGGTACCTACCTCTGGGTGGCCTGTCCATGGCTAAAACCAGCACTTTACCCCACTGGACTCGCCTGTATCTCCTGTCGTACCCTGCCTGGTGCTCTATTACCCTGTAGTGACTGGTCCTGGATGGTAATCTACCTGATTCTCCTCTTACCCCCTGTTCTGACTTATCCTGCTGCCATGTACCTTGGTATTCTTCAAGATCATTGGGAGTCTACCGTCTCCTATTTTTCCTGTAGTTGGCTGGATGCCAACTAACATAGTTATCCATGCTACCTCACAGCTGATTTCCACTCATTGCGCTTGGTCAAATGTGATCTATGTACCTCAACTATTGTACCTTATTCGGATGTTTCTAAAGTGCCTTAATCTCTGTACCCTATTCATATGATTTATCATGTTGCCTGAACCTAATGTATGTTAACCCTGTTTATACCTGTATGCCTGATGTTCATGTATTGTTCCATTGTAACCCTCCAGGGTCGCACCTGAAAATAGGCACTTGGCTGTCTAGTGCGCTCACCCAGTAAACAAAAGCAAATAAATAAAATGGGTCCAAAGACCAGAGTTTGAGTAGAGATAAAAGTAAAAAGAAGAAACAGCAATAGGATCAAATCACTAAAGAGTTTGCTATCCAGAGAAAAGGACTCTTACCAATATTCTGAAATTAAGTAAGGAAACTAGACTCCATAGCTAACCAGATGTCTGAGTATTATTTTAAATAACTTTTATAATATTCCAACTGGGTATAAGTGGGAGGCTACATAACAAAAATAATTCTTAGATACTAGAATGTTGGGTACATAGTTCAAGCTCAAATAAAATTTATATTTATATATATAGTCTTTGCAAAACAACTTGGTTAATGCATCAATTAGAGTTGTTTCCACAGCAACAACAGTGTGGAAATTCAATGTTAGGGTTACCACAAGCAGGATCAGGCAACAGAAGTAACGTACCACTCTTTACATGTTCCACAAGACACAGGCATCATCACGGTCCACCAACTGTATGAGTTCTGCTGCCATCATTGTGCCTTGGGGGTACACAGGCATGCTGGGCAATAATGGGTGATCGCTCACAGTAAGCATTTTTGCATTACAAACATCAATAACAAGATTTAAGCAGATGCCCATATCTCAGTAGTTAACAACTGATGAAACACACAGTATGTTATCCACACATAGTTTATTAGAAATGACAGTTTGTGTGAGCCTAGCAACAGTCATGGATGTTTGCATTTTTTTATGATGCAGTAAGTCAGTCCTAATAACAAACAGTGGCAATAATAAAAGTATTGTTGTAGTATAGTTTACAAGTAAGATGTAAAAGCAACAGTTGTAACACACAAAGTTAACCATAACATACTGTTAATGAATATTTCCACTTAATGCAGCAGTATAACAACATGTGATGGTGGTAGTTTCCCACCTAAGCAGTATCTCCATACTACTGTGTATGTGTTAGCTCTATCTTTCCAGCTACTACATGCCTATGTGGTAGCAGCAATACTTGCAGTGACTCAATTGTTGAATTATGACACATACAAATCAATATTCTGAAAATGTGTACAGACTAAGTGTCAATGTATGAAGAAGACATGCCATCAGTAATGTGTCATCATATTGTGCTGGTAGTATAGAGTTGATTATACTGCATTTGTTTTTAATTACATAGAGTTATGTGGAATCAGTATAGTGTTGTGATTATTGTGCTTACAGATGTGCCGGAGTGGCATAGTGTCTTACAATCTTGCATATTTCTTGCATGTGTGTGGGGGATGGGGTTTGGCAAATGCATAATTAGGGTTTTGAGAAGGTGGTACAGGGCAGGGTGGTAACCCTAACATTGAATTTCCACACTTTTGTCACTGTGGAAACAACTCTAACTGATGCATTAATGAATTTCCTTTCTTTTTGAAAAAGTGTAATATAAGTATTAAATGGCATTTGTTGGTGGAAGGGCCCCGCGCTCCCACCAAGCTGCGCAATTGTGCATAATGATATGTGTCTGGGGAGGCAAGGGCCCTCGGGGCCCTGCGCTTCCACATACACGTAAGTATGGAGCTATGCAGTAGCCCTGTAAGGCAAGTAACCCTTGTAACACTAATTTGCCAATATCTCAGAAACTGTAGCAGCTAGGAAGAAAATTCAAGTGTCATTGTAATCATGAGAGTGAGAAGTTCTCACAGCATTAATTGGATGAATCCATATCTCACACCATTTATGAGATATGGGCACTGAAATGCACTGTAAGTATTAACTCTGAGGGTGTAATAGTGACCTACAGATATGAAAATGAACAATTGGAACACTAATTTCTAAATATTTCAGTAACCGTACAAGGTAGAAAAAAATTCAAATTTCATGGTATTCATGGCTTCTGCACTTAGTCCTCTGGGGGACTAAGAATTTTTGCGACAAAGAATCTGTTTCTTGTACCATTTTCGAGATATGGGCTCCAAAATGCATCACGGGTACCACAATTTTATCCTAAGGATAAATTATTGATCTTCAGAATGCTATAACTATGGACCTGTTCAATGTTTTCATACCAAACCACCAAATGGCACATCTCTGGGGCTAGGGCTCTCCACCATGAAAATTTCAGGCCAATAGCACAATCCACCTTGTCACAATGAAGTGACAAAGAAAACAAGACAGCGAAATGTGTTTGGTTGTGTTACAGCCATTACTTTAATGTTATCATGACATTCCTATCTCTATAACGGGAATGTTATCATGCACACAAAAATATTGCTGCTGCTACTATTGTTCCTGAGCTTGAATGTTTGAAAGGCAACAAAAAATGTTGCCGAGCTCAAAACATGGCAAAAACTAGAAAAACATATTTGCAGACAAGACAGATACAAACTAAAGCCATGACCATGTTGCTCAGGACCCGATTAGGTAAACACAACTGTTGGTGTTTACCAAACTGCATTATTTTTTGAATTATAGCATTTTTTCTCTGTCACTAACTGAAAAACAAGATGGCAACTGCATGAAAACAATTTCAAGAAGCTCAACAACAAAAATGTGATTGCGAAAGTTTTCACAGTCCACATATAAAAGTTTCCATAGGCTATACTGGGACATGAAATAATGGAATAACTTTTGAACAGAACAATATTTTTTCACCAAATCTTCATAAGGCACCAGTTCAACCCAGGCCACATGTAAACAAACAAATTTGAAACAACTGAAATGCATTCTTCAGTCCAATATGGCTTACTGAAGAATTTGCAACAAGCATGAATGTTCACTTTTTGAGAGCCCCACAGTTCTGCAACCGTACATTGGACTGGTACAAACATTTCCAGATCCAGAGATCTATGGTAGGCAGGTCTGCATTCCAATTTCAGGCAAGTCAGACAAACAATTCCAAACTTATTAAAGTGCAAACTTTGAGGTTTAACATAGACATGGCCATTCAACCTTAACTATTATGTGTGTGTGTGTGTGTGTGTGTGTGTGTGTGTGTGTGTGTGTGTGTGTGTGTGTATGTGTGTATGTACTGTATTTATATATTTGTATATATGTGTGTGAGTATAAATATATATACAGTATGTGTATATATATATATATATATATATATATATATATATATGTGATATATATATATATATATATATATATGTGTATGTATATATATATATATATATATATGTATAAGAATAAGACACAAAGAGGTGTGATTCATGGGCTGATAAGAACATGCCCCAGGTGTGTAATGAGGCACAAGATGCTAGAGATGACTGCCTTTAGCACCTGGGAAGTGCTCTTATCAGCCAATAAACCACTTCTTAAAGTGTCTTATTCTGATTATAAAATTATTCCCCCATAAACTCCCTTGTATTTTTTTAATGTGCTAAAAGTGCTAAAGATAAAGAAGAGAGAAAAATAGTTCATCTGTATTGCAGAGTAGCAGACCCTATATATCGCATCCAGCCTCTAGAGAGTGGTGGTGGTGTCTGTACCTCCTAACGCTGACTGTTCCCCAACACATAAACACTTAGTTTTTTTAAGTTTTTTTTTGTTTGTTTATTTAGGCTATGTTTTTAGTTGCAGACTGGGTTTGTGAGCTTGTCCATTGTAGGCTGCCATACAGAGATCGCGGTTATGAATGTGTCTGCTGACAGGAGTGAGTATGGCTTAGTAAGCATGATTTTTGAAAGCAGGAGAATAGTGGTTTCTGTGCTGCAAAGTTTGAGCATAGGGCGGATCAGCTCTCACAGTCACTGCTGGCAGGAGAGATGAGGTCCGCGGAATGCAGGGAGAACTGGACAGTTCAAGGAATGCAGTGGCCAGTGCTGCAGCAACTCTCAGTTACGGCCACTGAGCTGGGGGGATGAGGAACACAGAGAGGGAACCAAGCTGCAGCTGGAACAGTCCACAGAACAGTTGCTGATCAACACCCTGCCACAAACCTTTCACACGAGAAATGGAAATTTTGGTCAGTTTCTTCTTTTAAGAATGTAAAACTTGAAGATGTTTGAGTGTGTGTGGGGTGGGGAGAAAGGCTGCAATAGAATGAATACATTCTGCTGCCGGCAGTGCCATAGATGCAACAGGAGAGTCATTTCAGAGAGGCATTAATATCTCTGTATGATGTGTTTTGGTTGGCTTAAGTAATACCAGTTGCCAGTGTATGTCCTTATAGGGACACAGCAAATGGTACTTCTTAGCCAATCAAAATTCAGGACATTTTCTACCATTTTATAAATACATATGAACATTTTTGCATGAGAAAATATATTTAAATAAATTACAAAGAAAAGGCTTGAAATATTAATTAGACAAAGCCATTTCAATTCTCTAAACATAAACAGTTTTACTGTTTGCAAAAGTTATCAAAACTGCAAGCAGTTTTGTTGTGTTTTGTTTTGTTTCATCTGTTTTCTAAAACCTTTATTGTTTTGTATTTAGGCTGCCTTCACTATGTTTACAATGTTTTATAGTTAAATTGTACAGGGACAAATGCAATCTATTTTTTCTACATATTACATGTGGGTGTGACAGAAAAGTTTTTTCCAGTTATCTTGAAGTGCATGCAATAGGTGGTAAGAAAGACTTGAATCAGTCATACATTGTTTATATGATTTATGCAAATTTTGTTAAGATTAAGGCTTAGCTAAATGTCCATAATAAGAAATTGGTATTCCAGCCTATTGTTCCTACACAGGGCCCAGAGGACCTGTGCTCCACAGGCAAATAAGGATATGATTACACTATCTCCACAAGAATTGATATATGAAAGCACAGGGCACAGTGGGCACTCTGCTCCCACAGACAAATAAGTATACTACTATACTATATGAAAAAGTACTGACATCCTTCACAATAATCTGCATTAATGCAACATTTAGGGTTCAGGCTAAAGCAAAAAAGTCAGGAAATGTGGTTTTAGTGTTTCCAACTCTAAAATCCCACCTCCACCTCTAAAACAAATCAGAGGAGCAATCTTTATTGGTGTTGTCAACCTTAACTGCATCTAACTAAGGAGGGAGTCAGTGCATCGGGGCAGAAGTTTGACATCTTTGTAGAATATTTAAACTAGCAAATGGGGAGAGGGGTGCAGCACCCCATACATCAAATGGGAAGAACACCCATCCCCCCAGCTAGTGGTCAAACAGGGATTCAGCATGTTTGCAGTTCATTTGCATCACCAGGTAAGAAAAAAGGTCCATCTTCCCATATTATGCATAGGGGAAATGCCAGACCTCACCCAACAACTAACACACCAAAATCTGGCCAATGGAAAACCATGTACACAAATGCTCACAGCCTGGGAAATAAGATCCCAGACCTGCAGGCAATAATGTCAGAGGCTAAACTGGACATACAGTAGTAGCAATTAGTGAGACGTGGTTTACCAGTAACCACACTTGAGAGGCTTCAGTACCTGGCTATGTACTGTTCAGAAGAGATCGAGGTGCAAAAAGGGGGGGGGGGGGGGGGGCGTGGAGTGGCCCTGTATGTCAATGAAAATATCGAAGCTACAGAAATTCAGAATACGCATAAGGAGCCAGAAGGACTGTGAGTCACCCTGGAAACAGAAAATGGGACAGCCATAAGAACTGGGGTTGTCTGCAGGCCCCCAGACCAGGGAGAAGACATAGACACATTACTGTTAGAAGATATACAAAACATGACAGCAAAAGGGGAGGTCTGATAATGGGAGACTTCAACATGCCAGATACAGATTGATCAATACCAGCAGGAACATCTACCAGGACTAGAGACATGGTGGATTCCCTGCAGGGGGAGGGCTATCAAAAACAAATGGTACAACAACCCACAAGAGACAGGGCTATCCTAGATCTAGTACTGACTAACAGGGAAGGGATCACAGATCTCCAGGTAGAAGGCCACCTGGGGGTCAGTGACCATCACATGGTATGTTCAATTTGGCCACTGCAACTAAATCATCCCATTCCAAGGCAAAAATATGGGACTTCAGAGGAGCTGACTTTGATAAGATGGCCAACAGAGTTAAGATAGCCCTGGCAAAAAGAAACAGAGGTGAGGGAGTACAGGCAAAGTGGGCAAGCATTAAGGATGCAATACTTGAAGCAACATCCCATTCTGTTAGACAGAAAAGGAAGTGCAAAAGAAGAAAGAAACCACTTTGGTTCTCAAATAAAGTAGCAGAAAAGGTCAAAGCCAAAAGGCTGGCCTTCAGGAAATATAACGGAACACAGCTGGATGAAGATAGGGAGGCATACCAAACTGCCCTAAGGGAAGCAGAGAAGGCAGTAAGGCAGGCAAAGTCCCAAACTGAGGAAACACCTAGCACGAACAGTAAAAGAAGGTGACAAGACTTTCTACAGATACATTAGTGAAAGGAGACATTCCAGAGGAGGTATTGCTAAGCTCAAAGGAGAAAAGGGTGTGTGTGAGGAGGAGGGCCCTGTAAAAGCATCTATCCTAAATAGATACATTTGCTCAGTATTTACTGAAGAGAAGGTAGGGCAGGGCCCACAGCTCAGCACCATGCATACAGGGGAAATGGAGGTGAGCACTACTCCCTTCACAAAAGAAAGGGTCCTACAAGAGCTCACTAAGCTCAGGGTGGACAAGGCAATGGGACCTGATGGCATACATCTCAGAGTACTAAAGGAGCTAAGGGTGGAACTAGCAGAGCCATTAGCAGAACTGTTTAGTGAGTCTCTGAGCACAAGAGAGGTCCCAGAAGACTGGAGAAGGGCTCATGTGATCCTGCTCCACAAGAATGGTAGCAGGGAGGAGGCAGGGAACTACAGACCAGTCAGACTTACCTCAGTAGTGGGCAAGATTATGGAGGCACTCCTTAAGGAAAGGATAGTGCAACACGCGGAATCCATAAGGGCACACGATCCAAGACAGCATGGGTTTTCAAAAGAAAGGTCCTGTCAAACTAATCTCATAGATTTCTTTGACTGGGTAACCTGAGTGGTGGACCAAGGGGGAGCAGTTGATGTCGCCTACCTTGACTTCAGCAAAGCTTTTGACACTGTTCCACATAGAAGATTAATAAATAAGCTGGGTAGGCTTGTGGTGGGTCAGAAGTTTGTCAAATGGGTGGAAAACTGGTTGATGGGCAGAAAACAGAGAATGGTGGTAAATGGTATACAGTCAGAAGAGATGCAAGTCACAAGTGGGGTACCTCAGGGATACATCCTGGTGCCAGTCCTCTTCAATATCTTCATTAGTGACATTGCAGATGGACTAGAGGGTAAGGCTTGTCTGTTTGCAGATGACACCAAGATCTGTGACAGAGTAGATGATCCAGATTGGGTGGGCAGAATGAGAAGAGATCTTGATAAACTAGCAAACTGGTCAGAAGAGTAGCAACTGGGATTTAATGCAAAGAAGTGCAAGATCATGCACACAGGGAAGAGAAACCCTGAAGCCACCTATAGGCTGGGAGGGGAGTTGCTGACAGTCACAAAGGAAGAAAGAGACTTGGACATCATCATCACTGATGACCTGAAATCATCCAAGCAGACCTCTAAAGCAGTAGGTAAGGCTAGGGGGATCTTAGGGTGTATTAGTAGGGGTATCACAAGTCGTAAGAGGGAGGTAATAATCCATCTTTACAAGAAACTAGTTAGACCCCATCTGAAGTGCTGCATGCAGTACTGGAGGCCACACCTTCACAAGGACATTAATCAAATTGAGGCAGTCCAGAGAAGGGCAACCAAAATGGTGCAGAGACTGGATCAGAAGACATATGAGGACAGATTAAATGAGCTCAATATGTATACCCTAGAGCAAAGGAGGGAGAGAGGTGATATGATCGAAACATTCAAACACCTTAAGGGCATTAATAAGGTGAAAGAGTCTAACATGTTTCAATATAAGAAAAAATAGCAGGACAAGAGGACACAGCATGAGATTAGAGGGAGGCAGATTAAGGAGTAATGTGAGGAAGTTCTTTTTCACAGAAAGGGTGGTGGATGCATGGAATGGCCTACCTCAGGAAGTGGTGGCTATGAATACAGTGCAGGGCTTGAAACAGGTATGGGAGAGGCATAAGTGAGCAATACAGATGAGTATGAATAGACAGAGCAAAGGCTGATGGCACATTTATAAGGTAGAAAAAGAAATGAGCAGACTGGATGGGCCTTTTCGGTCCTTATCTGCCATCAACTTCTATGTTTCTATGTAACTTTACAGATCTCTCTTCAGGAACATAGACAGATAGCCATAGCATCTCATTAGTTTCCTGAGACTCTGTGTGCCCACATGAGAAGCAGGTGTACTTGCATACATAATCAACTGTAAAGTGCTGTCAAAGTTGAATGCCATCATCTGCCAAGGTGTTCATGACACCCATCATGAATTCAGTCGCATCCTGTTGGGCATTATCAGCAAACATTCTTAGCCCTGCATAGTTGTATAGAGTAAGCTGTAGAGGAGTCAAACTCTGCAAGCTAGGTACTTCCTCTTGACTACCTCTAATAACTGTGTTCAATGCATTGGAGAAAGCTGTGGATTTTGCAGTACTCAATACATGAATGAACTCTTTCATATGCAGAAGTGCTTGCATTGTAGCATTAGCACAGCAGTTCACTACTGTGCTATTGTCAAAGATTGGCAGTTTCTGAACTCCAGTAGAGTCCTCTGCAGGTGGAGATCTGATCTGATCAGCAAGTGACTAATTATTAAGCAGACCATTTGGTGAACAATGTTCTGTTTTACTCCGTTTCCTCTTCTGCTTATGTGTTACATCCATTGGTACATCGCTCATGGACATGTATCAAAGAACAGGAATCAGATGTGCATTCGATTAGTACAGTGTACGTAACCTATTGTATTCCTCAATACATTTAACATCAGCACACACCTTATTCTCTGCAAGGTTTAGTATGTGCAGGCCAGAAAGATGTCTCACCCATGACAAAGCAAAATATGACATGCCGTGCTTGAAAATGCCATTCCCTACATCGACAATGGCACTATCAAGGCTAAGTTCTTGTGACCTGTGATTAGAAACTGCATAAGCAGCACACTGTGGAAACTGCTTACGTGTTACATAAATGTCTTTCACAATTTCAAACTTCACAGTGGTTCTGTCTATTGGCAGAGGAGTGTCACAGTTGTCAAACTGAACAATAACAAATTCAACAGATGTGTTCTGCACATTGTACTGAAAGTCACAAATGTAGCCCATAGCTCCATTCACCAACCCATGGTCAATGTCAAGGTTTCTTCGAAGCATGACGTGTATTCTTGCATAGTGTTAAGACAGCTTGCAAACCAGCAGAATGTGATACATCACTCGTGACCTCTTTCAGTCACTCAGTCACTTTTGTTACCATTGTACTTGTTAGACTGACACCATCAATGGCATCTAGTGAAGTAACAGTCACAATAGGTTGCTGCTCTCTTTATAACATAATGTCATTGAACTCAGTGCACTGTTTCAGTCTTGGCAATAGACAGACAATGCTTTGCCTACCTATGCAAAGAGATCACGAGCATCCTGAATAAGTGTTTGTTTTGTACTGATAATATGTTGCCTTAGCATTTCTAGATGAGAGGCTGATACGCTATCAATTCAAGCTTCATCAAGTAATGCTTTGTAAGACATATCACCTTTCTGTCTCATGTTCTGGAACAGCTCAACATAAAAGACGAACTCCCAGAGATTTACGCCACCTATACATCCTATTGTTTCCCTAGCCTCTTCTACTGTAAGATTGCAGAAAAGATGTTGCCCATTCACAGGAGCCAGCTGGAGAAGACCTCCAGATACAGTACAGCAATGTTTTTTCCCACCAAATGGAATATCATCATCAGTTCCAACAATCTCCTGTAGGCATAGGTGGATGTATGTAAGGAGAACATTTGAAACCATGCTGATCTCGTCTATGATCAGCAAATGCATCTTGTCAAACATTGACCTTAGTTCAGTAGCAACCTCAAAAGACAGCTTTCTGTACTCTCCAGTTTTACCATGTTCAACCAGTAGCATGAACAGTCTATGAAGAGTAACACCATTTTTGTTGTAAGTTACTAAACCTGTTGGAGCAGATACAATAACAGATGTTAGTGTATCAGTGAGAGCATGCACATCTCTGCTTATAGCCTCAGTCAAAAAAATGTTCCCACTTCCAGCAGCACCACTGACAAACATCCTTACAGCTTCATGTTTGTCACAGTAACACTGCCTCTTAGTATGCTTTACAGCATGGCCAACGATGTACATCACTGTACTTGTAAGCACCTTTTCTGGGGCCATAATCGCTTTAAATTTAAACGCCAGAGTTGTTTGCACTCCAGGGCCCCCTTATACCTGCTGGCGCCACTTTTAAAATCCTGTCCCCAACACGAAAAGACTGGCTAAGCGCCCATAGAAACAAAAGCAAAATCAGCATCTAAAAAGAAAAAATCTCTCAATTCTACAGCTATACAGTTTAAAGAAAGGCAGCATTTAATGCTAAGCTAACTTCTACTGTTTCATAGCCCAGCCCCTTTGAGAAACGCCCTGATAGCATAGTATTTAATCCTGCTCACTGACCTTTTCTCCTTGTCCACAGACCAAGGATCCAGGAGGTTGAGAGGGGCACATTCCTGAAGCCCTCCCCACAAAGCAAGGTCACGGGTGGTCGCGAGGGACCGAGTTTGAATCTCCCCTCAAGCCCTGAAGTTCAGTGTAAGCCTCTACGGCAGGCAGCTTACCACCTCGGGACAGCTCCTCTTTCCAGTGTGATTTAGGGGCTGCGCGCTGGCTCCCCACCGCCCCCACCACCACCCTTGGTCGACTCTCAGCTTTATAGGCTGCATCACGTGAGCTCAAAATCCTAGCTGCTCACTTTTCCATTTACTGGTTATACTAATTGAACAGTAGGGGGCTCACATTTAATAACAGAGGAAAGTAAGAAAACAAACCATAAAAAATAAAAAAAAAATTAAACCATGTTAAGCAGCCAAATGATACTAATACAAATAATGGTGACATTAGCTTTTGTCTTCTACTCACTCCTTCCTACACCTCTAAGTAACAGCTTCCTAGCTAATGGGCATATGAACCTACATCCCTTCTCAAACATAACCTTGAACCTTAGCTACACCATAAATGGGCTAACAAAGGCATCCCAAGCTCCACAACCCCACACACACACCTTCTCAATATTCCCAACCCTCTCCCTTTACAAGGACAAAGAGCTCTACTGATCCAATCACTCCCCATTCCATGCAAATCCCCAAAAAACAATACAAGCACATGCAACAATAAAAACCTCACAAAACGGCTACAGCTAACTGCACTCAGACATGCGCTCTTGTTACTACTACTATTGGCAGGTGATATACACCCTAACACAGGGCCGGCCATGGCTACCACTACAAAAAAATCCAAGCAACACAGGTCTGATGCTGGCTTCCATAAACATACATAGCCTACCAAAAAAGTTAACTCTTCTCCAAGGGTGGGTCGCACAACACTCTCCTGACATCCTTGCCCTAACTGAAACATGGTTAACTACTTTGGTTCCTGACTCCACAGTTGCACTAAATGACTACATCATATTTACAGCTGATAGGGAGTTAAAGAGGGGAGGTGGGTGCACCATCTATGCCAGAGCAAAATTTAAGCATCTATTAATCCCCTTGCCAAACCCGAAATATGGTGCCCAAGCAGTCACCATCAAGACTACAATTGGCTTCCACGGGAAACCACTGTATATAATGTCAGTTTACATACCCAACAACCAGAAAGAAGCCTTTGATTCTATACTGGCAAATATAGCTATGCTCCCCACAAGAAGTGATCTCATAATAATGGGTGACTTTAATGTAAATTGGTTATCAAAAGGAGCAGATCCCTTTAAAGATGCAGCAACTGCTCACGATCTGACTCAAGTTGTCCAGACCCCCACATGTCAGGAACCAAGAACAGGCACACACACACTCCTTGATCTCATCCTGACGAACTCCCCCAAACACCTATCTAACGTCAAAGTTCTCCCAGACATCCTTAGTGACCACTCTCCTCTCTCCTGCACCTGGTCCAATAAGAGCCCCCACAAGTGCCCTAAACTATCCTACCAAAGACACCTCAAACAGGGAGCAATATCCAAGATTATCCACAGCGTCTCCACCAGTGACTGGTCCCTGGTCCACGCTGCCATATCCATTGATGGGAACCCTCACTTCCTTTATAAATATCTTCAATGCAGCCTGTGACAAACATGCCCCCCTTGACAAAAAGTTTATAAAATCAAGGGACACACCGTGGATAACACAACCCCTACTAGACCAGATGTTACATAAAGACAATCTATGGTACAAAGCTCTCAATTCTAAAGTCCCTCATGACAGACAGCTCTACGGGGAGGCCAGAAATAAGTGCACCAAGTCCATTCAGATAGCTAAAGCAAACCACTACAAACAAGCCCTAACAGAGTCCTGGGGATCAGGGAACAAATTTTGGAGCAACATCAAAGAATTATGTGGTAAATCAGATAACCAACCACCAACCCAAATAACCTATAATGGCACACCCTCACAAGACCCCACCTTAATAGCCAATACTCTGAATAATTCCTTCTCAGACCTCAGCCACATACTCCCTCCAAACTTCTTTGACCCACTCACCTTGTGACCACACACCTCCTCCCCCAAGCTCAGCATCCCACCTTTCAGGTTTAATTCTATCTTGTGCAATAATACCAAACACTACCTCACACAAGCCTTAAAAAAACAAAAGACACAGCAGTGATAGCTTAGACCTAAAGATCCTGTGGCTAACACTAAATGTGACTATCCCTCACCAAACTAAAATATTCAACCTATCACTTCGCCTAGGGCAATTCCCAACTCTCTGAAAAAGAGGAATCATCACTCCTTTACTAAAAAAGGGTGATCCAACCGACCCTGGTAACTGTAGGTCAATCCCGATTCTTCCCCCTCTCTCAAAAGCCCTCGAAAGAATAGTGTTAGACCAACTCACTGAGTACCTGACAAAACACTCCCTACTTTGCCAAGAACAACATGATTTCAGAACAGGTCTTAGCACCACCACGGCACTCCTCACGCTTACGTCTTATATCCATGAAGCTCTCAACGCAGGTGACCTAGCAGGAGCAATTTTCATAGATCTTACTAAAGCTTTCGACACTGTAAATCACGATTTACTATTACACCAACTTCCATTACTCAACCTAGGTCCAGACACCATACTCTGGCTCAAGAACTACCTCACAGACCGGACACAAGAAGTAAAAATAAACACCACTCTATCCTCAAAACTCACAGTTAAGTCGGGCATACCACAAGGATCAATTCTAGGCCAGCACCTTTTCACCCTATTCCTGAATGTCATCCCTAGCACCTGCAACAGTAAGCTTCTACTTTATGCAGATGATGCAGTAATCTATTGGATAGATTCCACCCTAAATGCTCTTCAGCACAATCTCCAAACTAATTTCCAGGAAATAGAACACTGGTTCATGAATCAACGGTTAGTACTAAACCTCAGCAAAACAAAATCCATGATCTTTGCGCACAGACAAAGCCCTTACTATAGCTCCCAACTAAACATAACCAACCACCAGGGCACCATAATTGACCAAATACCACACTTCAAATATCTGGGCATCACGCTAGACACATCACTGATCTATCACATGCACATTGACCAACTCTCTGCCTCAGTAAACGGCAGACTAGGACCCTCTTTAGGCACAGACAATGCCTCCCAACCCTCGCCCTTCATCTGGCAGTAAGTAGCTTGGTTCTATCATTGGTATACTATGGAATAACAATATATGGAGCAGCTGACCCCCATGACACTAAAACAAATCAATCTGGCCCTTAACAAAGCCAGCCGTCTGGTTATGGATAGCGATAAGCTAACCCATACCTGCGAGCTCTATAAAAAAGCTAACTGGCTGACTTTCATGGGCAGATTAAAATACCACACCTGCCTACAGGCCAAGAAAATCCAATTGGGGATGGCACCCATTGGGCTCCACCACCTAATAAAACTTAACACTCACAGGATTACCCCAAGACACCCAGCTAAAACACATACATTAGTCCCCCTTAGAAGGACCACACTAGGCCAAAGGTCATTTGGTTATCGGGCACCCACCTGGCTCAATGAACTCCCCCATCTATATCACAGGCCCCAAGCATTAGCCTGTTCAAAGCCAGCATCAAGATGCACCTACTAGACTCAGAGACATGTAGCTGCATCTAAACACAATACGCCACATAGACGGAGGGTTGATTATCCAACCTGAGACAAGGTCTGTTGATTACAAAGTTTTTCTACACTTCTGGAAAGTACTCACAAGTTTTCTTAAATGATGCATTTTCTATCTGACTTGGGATACAATAGCAACCCAAATGTAACTACCCAATCCATGGAATTATGTCTTCTGTCTTATTGTAATCACCTCTGTACATTAACATTTATTAATTATTGTTGTTATATTTTGCATAACTTGTCTGTTTGCCCTGACATGGAGCCTTTGCAAAGGAGTCACTGACTCAAAGGTTGTAATTCCGAAACTTTAAATAAATAAATAAATAAATAAATAAACAACTTTCTGATGGGTATTGAGTTCATCAACAATGTTTACTGTTCTGTCTGAGAATTGCACACTTGTTGCATGGCACTCTCTGTCTCTGACATTAGCACAGCTGAGTCATTTGCAGGCAGTGGAGTACCAAGTGTCCCTTCACCCTCAGGATCAACCATATCTTGTGACATCACTGGAGTGTCATCATCTAATTGCTGCCTTGCTTTCTCAAGCTGACCTTTCTCAATCTCAAGTCTCTCTATATAGCTGCTTGACAGATCACTTTTGAAGGAATCATAATTCAACATGAACTCTTGCTCATGAGTGTCAGATGATCCTTTCAAAGCAAGTTCTTCTCTCCAAAAGCCTAAACAGAGATTTATCCTGGACTCCCTTCAGGGTGCCTTCCTCAAGCAACTGGTCATGGAACCAACTCGGCAGAAGGCAATACTGGACCTTGTGCTCACAAACAGGGACAGTGTGATGGGGGTAACAGTGGGGGAGCACCTGGGTAACAGTGACCACCAGTCATTGTGGTTTGAAATCACAGAAAGAACAGAACCAAACCACACAAAAACACATATCCTGGATTTTAGGGGGGCAGACTTTGGGAAAATGGGAGATACTTGAAAGAGGCATTAAGGGAATGGGACAGGAATCAGGGGTTGAGGAACAGTGGGCAGTATTTAAAATGGGGATTATAAGAACAACAGAATTATGCATTAAGCAGGTTAGCAAGAGGAAAAGGAAGAGGAGACCATTATGGTTTTCCAAAGAGGTAGCAAAGAAAGTGAAAGCCAAAAGATTGCATTCAGGCAATACAAAAGACACAGGCAGAAGGGGATAGGAGAAGTACCAGGAGAAACAAAGGGAGGCAGGGAAGTCAGTAAGGGAAGCCAAAGCTCAGACAGAAGAACACATTGCAAAATCAGTGGGTAAAGGGGACAAAACCTTTTACAGGTACATAAGTGAAAAAAGAAAGACAAAGGGAGGGATAGTGAGACTGAAGAGGGAGGATGGGAGCCATGTGGAGGATGACAACAATAAAGCTGACATATTGAACAGGTATTTCTGCTCAGTCTTTACTAAGGAAGAGGGGGGTAATGGGTCTGAAGGGAGTACAAGGGGTGAGAATGGTGCAGAAATGGACACAAGTCCCTTTACACGAGAAAGGGTCCTGAAGGAACTGGAAGTAATAAGAGCTGATAAAGCAATGGGGCCAGATGGGGTGCACCCCAGGGTCCTTAAAGAACTAAGAGAGGTGGTGACTGAACCTCTGGCTATCCTGTTCAGCCAATCACTGGAAAAAGGGGAGATACCCAAAGACTGGAGGACAGCAGATGTAGTCCCCTTATACAAAAGTGGGAACAAAGAGGAAGCAGGGAACTACAGACCAGTCAGCCTCACCTCGGTAGTGGGAAAGATCATGGAAGCACTACTGAAGGAGAGATTGGTGGAACATCTGGTTGTCAATGGACTACAGGACCCAAGGCAGCATGGTTTCACCAGGGGAGGTCATGTCAGACCAACCTCACGATTTTTGACTGGGTGACTAGGGAGGTAGATCGGGAGGGCAGTGGACATGGCCTATCTGGACTTCAGCAAGGCCTTTGACACTGTGCCACATAGAAGACTATTACACAAACTGGGAATATGGGTGTGGGCAGGACAGTAGTGTGGTGGGTAGGTAACTGGCTGGGTGGAAGGAGACAGAGGTGGTGGTAAATGGCTGTCACTCCACAGAGGAAGAGTAACCAGTGGGGTACCACAGGGATCAGTGCTGGGACCGGTCCTATTCAACATCTTCATCAGTGACATTGCACAGGATCTAGAAGGCAGAATTTCACTGTTCGCTGATGACACAAAGCTCTGTAACAGAGTAGACACACCAGAGGTGTAGACAGAATGAGAAGGACCTGCAGAAACTTGAAGAATGGTCAAGGGTTTGGCAGTTGAAATTCAATGCAAAGAAGTGCAAGATAATGCATATGGGGCACAAAAACCCTGGCACAATATATCAGTTGGGGGTGAGAATAGCATGCACCAAGCAGGAAAGGATCTTGGGGTTGTCATCTCTGATGACCTCAAGGTAGGGAAACAGTGTGACAAGGCATCAGGTAAAGCAAAAATAATGCTGGGATGTATAGGCAGGGCATCACCAGCAGGAAAAGGAGGTCATAATTCCACATACAAGACACTAGTAGGCCCCACCTGGAGTACAGTGTACAGTTCTGGAGACCATACCTATGTAGGACATAGACAGGGTAGAGAAGGTTCAGAGGAGGGCAACAAAGATGGTGCATGGGTTGCATCACAAGTCCTATGAAGACAGGTTGAAGGAACTGAACATGTACTCCCTGGAGGAGAGGAGGGAGAGAGGGGATATGATAGAGACATACAAGTATCTTACAGGGAGGAACGGGGTGCAGGAAAACACTATTTTTAAGCGAAAAAGATGTTTCAGGACTAGAGGGCATGGGATGAAGTTGGAGGGAGGACGATTCAGAGGAAACATGAGAAAGAATTTCTTCACAGAACAGGTGGTGGACAAGTGGAACACCCTGCCAGAGGAAGTGGTGGGGGCTAAAACAATCACGGGATTTAAGAATGCATGGGATAGACATAAAGGAATTCTAGAGGGCAGGGGTAAGAGGAAACAGACTTCTAGGAAAACAAACTGAACTTACAAGCTCAAATGGGCAGACTAGGTGGGCCATAGGTCCTTATCTGCCGACACTGTCTATGTATCTATGTAAGTAGAAGAGCAAAATAGTAATGTTCTTTGCTTTCTGTTGAATTCAAGGTCAGTTTTCAATGGTCAATTAACCACGGTTTGTGCCTCTTGACCAGAGACCCATTCAGACCTGTAGCCTTATATATGTTCTTCTGAGGTTCAGAGCAAACACTCCATTTGTAATCATACCATTGATCAACTTCAAACAAACATAGATCTTCCATCACACAATGGCACCGTCGACAGTAGTTATCAATCAAGTTGCTCTGCAGAATGTTTGTGGATGTTGGCCGTGTAGCAGCAAGGTCTTCAATCTCATTATGGCTTTTAATCGCACAATATCTCTTCTGTTTCTAGTTAACATTCAAATAATGAATGGACTTAGACTTCCCATACATGCATGTCCCTGTAAGGTGGTCACTTGCAAGCATGTCTGCTCATGCTTAGTTATGTACGAAGTGACATATGTCACCAAGGCCATTGAATTTTCAGCAATAAACTGAACATCAATGTTAGCTTGCCACATCAGCAGAACAGAAGGGCTGTAGACATTGATGTAGACTTCAGACTCTCTGTGAGGCAGTTCATACACTCATTTAGTGGACTTGGCTTTCAGATGATGTTACATAGCAGAGAAGATGTCATTAAAACATGCATCCATGCAGACTCATGTTGAAAACCCAAAACAGCACCTTGTGTACCAGTTTCCTCTGTTTTTAACCTTTCTGCAACAGTACTTGTCACACAAGTACCACTGAAGTTTCTGTACCAACTCCCAAAGTGTTGGGCTACCACACATATCTGGAATCTGACATGTGACATGTTTCATGATAAAGTTTAGAATGTCATCTGTTTCACTGTCACTAAAATGTGGAGCATCTTTAATCCACAATAACATGAGTATGTGCAGAGCTCCATGAGCTTGATACTCTATCCTCCAAAAGCAGTGTTCAACAACCCCCAGAGGAGGATTAGTTTTGGACAGTATAAATTTTAAGACAGCCTGGAACCAATGGTGAAAGTATCATGACACTGATACTAGATCCAGTGAGAACATCTCACCAAGAGTCATGCTCTGTATGTTATCTACATCAGAGTTTGCCTATCTGAGGAGATCAACTAAGTCATCCCAGTAGTATTCAGCACAGCTTAGTGTGACAAACCATGTTGCTGGACCAAACTCCCTCAACATGCACATCACCTCTGAGTGTTGTCTGTACCAATATTCTTTAGTACTAGACATGCTGGACAGAACTGAAGAAAAACTGGCTTGTAGTGCTTCATCTTTCTTCTCCAACCTCTGTAGCAGCTGTATAGCTGTCATATTTGCAAAGACTGTGCTAAGTCGCAATGTGTGAGTGATACTTGCAGACAGTACACTAAGTTCACTCTCCCATAGAAGATGGAAGAGATATGAAATGTTTCTGTGGAATTTCTCATCTGAATGTAGAACTCTTGAAGTTCTGTACTCTGCTCCAGAAACATGGACTTTGCATTTGTCAAGGTTCCCACCTGTTCCATGTGGAAACAGATCTGGAAAACAATGTAACTCCAGTGTAGTCTCCCGGATGTTTACAGGATTGCCCTCCACTTGTTTCATTTGGTACAATTCAGTGTTATCAACAACCGGATCCTTCCCATGCAAAGGTTGGATAGTGAATTGTTCATATACATTGTCTGCTGAAGCAATGTCAACCTTTTTTAAGAATTGGCTTTCCAGACTCAGGCATTTCAGCTTATGTCTGAACATCAGCAAATGTGTCTATGTCAGTCCCAGCATAAAAAGGATTATGCTTCTTTAGGTATCACAATGCATGCTTTACCTTCTCAAGATTAACAATGTCTTGCCGTATCATTTTTGCCTTAATTGGCACACCATTTACCAAAATGACAACACTATTATCTATAGAAATAGCGTTCACATTTTCTTGCAAAGGCAGATACATTATAGAGCCCTTCAGAGATCGAACTAGCTCTTTTTTATGGCAGATCTTTCATTTTTGTGTTCAGTCTTATAATAGTTTGGAATGGGTTCGTTGTCTGAATCAGAATTCTTTCAAACAAATTCAAGCCTGCAGTCTCCACAGGAGTCATATGAACTTCCATGCCATTCAGAATAGAGTGAGGTGGCAGAGTGTCACACTTTATCTTCTGGTGACAGTATGTGCATAGTGATATTGTCTCCAGCAACCTAAAGACTGTCTTTAAAAGCAGATATGCAACAAGACGGCCCCACATCACATTCCAACGTGTTATGTTTTGCAGGTTTACAGTGACACACTGTTCTTTGTAAAACAGTCACTCACAGGATGCACAGACAACATCACATTTTTTAGTTTTTCTAATTTCAAATTTTGCAATCTCATTTCCAAATTTCCTTAGTAGCTGTGACTCCTGGACTGTGGGCATCTTCAGGATATATGTAGTATCATCAATAGTAACAGTTGTCCTCAATTTGTGGATTGCTTGCAACTGTTTAACAAATTCAATAAGTCCATCAACATCTCCACCATCTAGCAAAGATTCAAAGTGAGTAAAGTCTCACACAGTGATCTCACCTGGTATAGCTGTTGCACAAATCTATGCATCCCAGACTGGTGTACTGCTATCATATGAGAATGATGGAACACACTGTCACATCTGCCACTTTGCAAGCATGCAAGTGAATGACCCATTAGCCCAGTGTGAGGTCAGATATCACACTTGTCAATATTTGCAAACAACTTATGTCTCATATATCTCTTGGTGCTTAACAACGTCATTAGAAACTTCTCAATGGAAAGCATTGATTCTTCCCTGATATTACATTTTTTATTTTATTTTTTAATGAATATTTTTGGTTTTATTTTACTGTGAACATTATCTGTGTAGACTCTGACTTTTTATTGGGGCAGTGAGAGTGCCTGGACTTCCCTGCTTCCCTGGCCATGAGAGGGCTTGGGGGGGTGAATTCATAAACCATTTTTGTGTTTTGCATGACCTGTGAGAGGGGACTGCAGTAGCTCCCGAGCCAAGTGGAGGAGTGATTTATCCATTTAGTGTGGGATAGGGTGGCATTTTATTTTTGTTTTATTTTGTATTAGGGTGGGTATTTTTTGTTGTGTTTTGTTTGAGTTGGGTTTAGTTGAGTAATTTCGGGGTTTGTTTTAGTTTTACTTTATTTTATTTAATTTAATATTTCTTTGGTTGAGAGTTGGGTTTGGAGGATATTTATTTGGTTTAAGGAAGATTCTGTTTATTTATTGAGTTGTGTGGAATGTGTCAGATGCCTGCCCCTGCAGTTGTGCGCTATTCACCCTCTGCTTTCCATGCGCTCTGGCCTTTCTTCACTCCTCCCCTTCAGTTTACAACTTACCAGTGCTGTAGAGCACTGGGTATTGAGTGTAAGAGATGGAGGGGGTGGGGGCTATGAATAGTGGAGGGTGAATGAGGGGGTCATTGTATCGAGGTGGTAAAATCCAGGAGACACCCTGGGGTGAAATGGAACCAAGAACGTAGTTTTCCATAACTGGTTTCCATACCCAAGGGCACTAACGATTGTTGTAGGCAGGTGATTCGGGTGGCCTGGGAGGTTCATCCAACTTGGGCGGTGTTGTGCAAAGCCAGGTCCATCAAGAACAAGACTGCAATTACTGCAGAACTTGTTGAAATGGTGGACCTGGCATGCATCACCGAGACCTGGCTGGATGAGAACTCTGGCCCCATCTTGGAGGCTTTAACTCCAGCTGGGTATTCAGTGATACACCATCCGAGATTGGACCACGGGGGGTTTGCGGTCTGTTTCAAGACTGAACTTAACCTCACCGGTGTACTAGTTGAGGAGGCTGAGTCATTCCAGTGTGCTGTAGGAGCAGGTGTAGGTTATCGGATCACCCTCATTTATCAGCCACCCTGTGATGAGAAGTGATTTTTCCAGGAAGTGGCAGACTTCGTCATCGACATGGCATTTGAGTCACCCAGACTGATGGTTCTGGGTGACTTCAGTGCATGGGTCAATGACGAACTCTTGCAATTTGGTCAGCACTTCCTCCAGTGGATGACATCTCTGGGCCTCACACAGGTGGTTACCACTGCTACTTATAAACACAAACACTCCCTTGACTTAGTCTTCCTCTTAGGGATCAAAACATCTGACTTGGGGGTGGAGCCAGTTGGCTGGGCAGATCATTACACCATGGGGTTTAGTTTTAGCACCCCCTTCATTGACCTATTCCTGTGGAGATGGTTAGGTACCGTGCTTTATGAGATATAAGTTCTCATAGCCTAGTTGCGATGCTTGACCTGTCATCGGCAAACAGTGACCCAGAGACCCTCGTGAAGGCCTATAATTTGGCTGTCTCAGCTCTGGATTCCATTGCTCCAGTCTGAGTTCATCCTCTCTCCCTTCACCCTTGATCCCCTTGGTTTGATGAGACTTTGAGGGAGATGTGGAGACTAGGATAAAGGCTAGAGTGTTGCTGGTGGAAGTCCGCCCTTGATGCCAACCACCTTAGATTGATGGACCATTATCAAACCTGTCAATCTGCAATCACCTGTAAGAAGGCAGATTTCCAGTCTGGGGAGATTGTGGCTGCTCATAATCAACCAGCTCAGCTTTTCTTAACAGTAAATAGACTGTGCAACCCAGCTTGTCTACATGTTCAGAAACCTTTTTTGCAATTAGAGTGTGACGAACTTGCTCGATTCTTTGCTAATAAGGTGGCTGACATCAGGGTGGTACTCCAACCGGCACACTCTATGGGAGTTGCTTTTGATCAGTATGAGGTCACTGCATCTTGGCCTTCCTGGAGTACCTTCAGCTGATCGGAGTTCATGGATGTCATGCTGATCATCCAGGGTGTGCGCCCTACAGGCTGTAGTTTGGACCCTGGACCAACCTCCCTAAGTTTGGGTTGTATTGATGTCATTGGTCTGGTCCTTGCATGGATAGTCTGGTGCTCTTTGGAATCTGGAGAGTTTCCTAGCTCCCTGAAAGAGGCGGTGGTGACACCACTCTTGAAGAAAGCTACCTTGGACCCAGACTGCCATGCAAACTACTGACCTATCTCTAACCTCCCCTTTTTAGGGAAGGTGGTTGAGAAAGGTGGCAGCACAACTGGTGGACCATTTGACCATCCATGACATCTATGAACCACTGCAGTCTGGTTTTCGAAAGAGACATAGTATCGAGACAGCGCTAGTTCGGGTGCTCAATGATCTCCTGATGGCTAGAAATCAGAAGAGCCACTCCATCTTGGTTCTTCTGGATCTCTCATCAGCCTTTGATACCATGGACCATGGGGTGCTGCTTGGTCACCTGAGGCACATCTGTGGACAGTGGGGAAAAGTCCTTAGGTGGTTTACATCATTCCTTACAGGTAGAACCCAAAGAGTGGTGTCTGTTTTTTCCTCAGGCCCTATTTCTCTGTCATGTGGGGTTCCTCAGGATTCAGTGCTGTCACCCATGTTGTTTCTTGGTGTACTCACTACCCCTCGGAGACATTGTATGAAGGTATGGTTGAGTTTTCACTGTTATTCTGATGATACCCAGCTCTACCTTTCTTTTGCACCTGACCAGGATGGAGCTCTCTCAGTTTTAAATAACTGTCTGAAAGAAATCCAGTAGTCGATGGATTCCAGCTGGCTGAAGTTGAACTCAGAAAAAACTGAGGTGCTGGTTGTGGACCCAGGGTGCCAGATAGGGGGTTGGGAGTTGGTTCGCCCTCTGGACTTTTTCTCGGTGGCGTTTCACTCCTGACATCTGAACAGGTGTGTAACCTGGGGGTAATTTTGATGAAGGGCTGACCCTGCATTCTCAGGTATCAGCTATCATCAAATCTTGCTTTTATCATCTCAGGAATATCACCAGGATTAAGAATCTGGTTCTGTCTAGTGACCTTCCCACTTTGGTCCACACCTTTGTATCCTCGCGCTTAGATTACTGCAACTCCCTCTACCTAGGGCTTCCTGGGGTAGAAATCTGCTGTCTGCAGCTGGTGCAGAACATGGCATACTGGCTTTTGATGGGATCTGCTTGGTCCTGTCATATTTCGCCGGTACTGCATGAACTGCACTGGCTGCCAGTTCAGTGACAGATCATCATTAAAGTTGATTTGCTGACTTTTAAAGCCCTTTACAGACTGGGCCCGGATTACCTGAATGAGTTCCTGGTTCATTACTGCTAAGGACGATCACTCCGCTCGGCTGACAAGGGGTTGCTCAAGATTCCAAGGGTGTGTTTAAAATCTTCTGGGGTGAAAGCATTTAAGAATGTAGCCCCTACCCTTTGGAATTCTCTACCCAGTCAGTTAGGGGAGTGCACAACTATGGAGGGATTCAATCAAGCTCTAAAAACTTTTTTGTGGCACCTGGTATTTAGTGACTGATCTTCCTTTTGAAGCATGGTATATTGGTTTTAATGTTAATTGTATTGATGCTTGATTTGTTTTTAAAACTGTTAGGCTCCTTGGTTATGGATAAGGTGCCTTATAAATACACTTATTATTATTATTACTTATTATTACATTGACTGTCACAGGTCCGCTTCTTGGCACATGACTTTTGATGTGTTGCATTTTCACAAATGTCAGTGTCCAAAGTGAACACAAAGTCATAATTTGAGACAATTGAAACACTGTGAACTTTTCCACATACAAATAATGTCAAACTCACATTTGTACTGTGGACATCATATGTTTCCTCCCAGAAAAAAAGCTTCTGAATACTCAGAGTGCATCCACTCTCCTTGAAACACTGTGCACAGATTGTATTTGTTAAAGTGCTCAAAAGCAATGAGTCTGTTCCTCATATCTTCAACCTTTGCAGTAAATTTATCAATAACTGACATCATCACAAACTACAACTGAGACCAGATTGTCATACCCATGTTGACAAAACGTCTTGTTCTCAAGCGCAGTTTCATGAGAGCAACTTTATTCTTAAGTTTCTTACCTTTGTGCCTCATGATAGCTGAGTTCAGATGCTCAGCTTTAGCATGATGCACCATTCTTTTAAAAAATCTTGCTTTGTTGTGATGTCTAGCAGCACAATTGACACTGACAGCATTTCTCTTGCCTGTTACAGAACTATTAGTGATTGCCTCAGGAGGCACAACTGCATGTTTGTGTGTAATATTTTTTTAACCACTCATTAGAGGAAGTATGGCACTGCGTACATGCTTCTTCACATCTGTGCATTTTTTTAAACTGCACAACAAGATAAAGAAACATGTGTTTTTTTAGCTGTGCGAGACACAGCACATTTGTCTTCATGACATGACCCAGAACCACCAATATACCTATTGTCTCTTGGTCGTGGCTGCACTTTCCGCATAATAGTCATGCTATTAACTGTTCATCAACTATTCACTCATCCTGTTTTTGGCCATCACCTAAGAAAAAAACAAACAAAAAAATATAAGAAACAATCAGAACTGTTCCCAATGTATACAACAATTGTACAACAAAGTCAATATAACATAACAAGTATCCCTCACAGCCAAACAGAAAAAAATGGTAGTATGCTCTCAAATTTGCTGATTTTGGTGAGAAATGCCACGGACCATGATTTTGGAGTCTCAAGAAACATAAACTTCAGCCGTCATGAGTCACAGACTAAAAATTTGCAGTCTCGTGAAACAAGAAATTAAATATGTCAGTAACTTATAAAACAAATGTGAATTGTAAAATTATTGATGTATCATTACTGCAATCATCTGAAATACAAAAGATAAGCAAGCTGTGACACACTTTAAAAATTCTATATTTATTTTTGCAGCAAAATCTCATCTCTGCTGATTGTTTCCCTTGATAATCTCACAGACAAGGATTTTGCGCTGCTGCGAAACATAATTCTTGACTGCCTCAAGTTGTGGACCAGGATTTTAATTTGTGATGAAGCAAAAATAAAAAAACATATTCTGACTTAAAAAAGACATTTAAACTAGGTAACTACATTCAATATATCAATACAAATGAATGTAATACACCATAAAACATATCTTTAACAGTTTTTTTGTAATAGATTTCCTTCAATTTTGAAAACAAACACATTTCCCATGTCCAATTCCCATGATAGCCTCGAAGACAAGGATTTTGTGCCCTCGTGAAACATAATCCTGGTCCACTATGGGTCACAGTCAAGGAATTTGCAAGGTTGCGAAACAAAAAATGAAAAACAACAGGAAATAGCCATTCTCCACCAATAGAAACACTGGAAATAATGACAAGTCAGCCATCTTGCATGTTACAATCTGAGCAGCACTGTGGCAGGTCAGAAATGTATGTAAAACATTTAACATTTTATTAATTTTAAACATGTATATGATTATTGTTCCGCATGAAAACAGTATATATCAGAATCAGAATGTGGGCTGTTTTAGATGCTACGGGCCCAATTCCAATTCACATGGCACAACTCACAGTTGTTCCATGTGGCTCTATGATGGGGACCCTTCAGCCTATTCCAAGACAGGCAGGGTCCCCGACATCTATGACCCATGCCTTGCAGCAGCCACAGGCTTACACCACAGAAATGGCACAATGGACCTGGGTGCCACAGGTCATGGCCCACATTTAACTGTCCCCCAGAGCCTACCACCCTGTAATGCACCCACAATCACCAGGGGGCCTTGTGGTGGCTGGCCAGGTGGCATAGCCACATGGGGCACTATGAAACATGGACCCAGGGGGTCCTCAACATTTGAGGGGGTGGGGGCATGACTATGCTAGGAGATACATGGGGTAGGGCACTGTGCATCCTGTGGTGCTATGGGGGGCATCCATTATTTTGCCAGAACAGATGCTCCATAGACCTGCCCCAGATGCAGTCTTGGAATTGCATAGGTGGGTTACGGCAACCGCCATTTCAGAATAGGGCACAGTTGCTGCCATAACCCACCCTTGTGCCATGCCACAGTGGATTGTGGTTGTAGTGGGTGTAGTGGATGGCGTAGCCCACCTTTGGTGCAACCCGCATGCGACATGACACAAGCAGCATCTTGCAATCGCAACTTGCTTATCTCATGGTGAAAGGTACAATTTATGCCATGGGGTTTGGCATAAATCACCTTGTGCCCTGCATAAGCCATCCTGAAATCTGGCCCAGTGTTTCTCAGTTGGACACTATATTGCATAATGTGTGAAAAAAACTGTTTAAAAGAAGCACTCCTCAGAATTTTTGCATAATTTTTCTTTTTCCCCTTCTCATGTAGATCATGAAAAAAATTAACTTACTGTCTGGAAAATTCTTAGAACTAATACCAAAATCATTAGATATATTACTATTTCTGCGATGTCACAGATACTTAGTTGATATAGTTTATAATTAACTGTAGTTTTTAACTGCATTGCTTGAAATGTAAGAGACCATCATTTTTTTTCCAAAACTGGGGTAACAGTGTTCACACTCACAGATTTATCAGATCAACAATACAAATAACCCACTCTCTAACCTACAGATAAAGTAAACATATTAAGTCATATAATATTGCATGATTATATGAAAAGTACCTAACTATTTATTTCTTATAAGTCATTAGACAGTTCTGCACTAGTACAACTGCACAAGTACTCACATCAGTAATCTAATCAATAGTTTTTCTTAACTATGCACATCTAACATTTTAAAATCAAGCATCTAATTATGTGAAAAACTAAACAACAAAGCAAAGTTAACACAAAAAATAGAATTAACAGTAGCAGCTGGTTAGAAGCTTCATTTAAGTAAGCATATATGGAGTTGCTCTTACCAGCCAAGGTGCCAGTTCAGAAAGAGAGGGAAATTAGGCTCAATGTTAAACTATACCACATATGTCTGGCCAATAGAAATGTTCAATGTTGTCAAGACACTACAGATGACAAATGAATGACCAGCATTATCCCACCAAAATAAAAAAAAATATGTTTTATAAACAAAAGACCAATAGTGGTAATTTTTCTAGACAAAACAACTTATGTTAACCACTACTAACCAATCATATGTGTGCATAATGTGTCTTGCTGCCTCTCAGAGCGTTTCTTCACTGCTGTGTCTAGCATGCAATAGTCATAGTGCTCATTTGACTTAGTACTGTTCAGAAAGACACATATTTCTGATATTTCTTCACCTGAGGCATTACTGTTTTTTTACTCAGAATGGCAGAAAGATCCAGAGTCAGTGCATGGATCATGGGGATCAGCCTGATTAGAAGAGCAGTTGTATTTAGTAGAGCAAGTTATTTTGGTAATGACTTGCAGCTACCAAACTGCCCTGTGTCTTGGTTTGGGAAGGGTGGCATGAGATGGGAGCAGCTCATGCCAACCATGTACCACTTGCTGCAGACACACCCTGAACCAGGCATACTCCTCATCCACCTTGGAGGTAATGATTTGGGCTACAAAAGGGCAATAGATTTGGTAGAAACTGCACAGTCAGATTTACAGCTTCTTATGGAGATGTTACCTGCTTGTATAATTCTGTATTCAGATATTACACAGCAGGTGATCTAGAGAGGTGAGGAATACTGTCCTGCACTTGAAAGATCACATCATAAGGTCACCATCCAAATATCTGGATTCATTTGTGCTATGGGAATGCACACTATATGCCACCCCAGATTACTTTTTGCAAACATTGGCTATACCTAAAAGATGGTGTGCAGCTCTCAAGCACAGGCAACACAGTTTTTGTTGGGGAACTCTGATATGGCATCCTAGCATGTCTCTGAATGTGTACCTCTCTCTCTCTCTCTCTATATATATATATATATATATTATAGTGGCACGGTAGAGCCACTATAGTTAGGGTTGAGGAGCCATTTACATGTTAAATCCAAAATTTTGCACCTTAATAACTTTTCAACTGTTTGATAGATTTGCCTGAAAATGGGAACACACAATCAAGACCCATACGCCTTGGGATCTGCCAAGTTTCGTACCAGTCAGATACACAGCTGCGGAGTTATTAAGCATGATCTTTGCACGTGTTCACGCTTTTTCTGGAATTCTACGGTCATGCCTACAGGTCACATGGTTTGAGCGGCCGGTCCAAAATCTTTAGGGAACATGTGGCCAGGGTCCCTGATGTGCCTTTTGAAGATTTCATGAAAAATATTAAACGGTTCAAAAGTTATTCAAAAAACAATTTCCCATTATAAGTCAATGGGAAAAGTTAAAAAGTTCAACAGTATCACAAATGCACTTTTTACTGTCGCAAATGGCCATTTTACTGTCACAAATCTGCCATTTTGTTTTCAGTTAGTGATCAGAAAAATGCTTGGCATTTAAATTTGGGACCCTCTAGCAACCTAATTCTTTTTGTATTCACATAGTTGGGCCCTGAGGATGCTAGCCATGTCTTTATTTTGGGGTAAAACACCCCAGAAATATGTTTTTCAAATTTCTGGCAAAAGTACTTTTGCAAAGTACTGTCACACTTGCGACACTGTCGAATGTATTTGCAAAACTGTCACAAATTGTGACAGTACTTTTCTAGGCTGTGGGAAAATGACAGCAATTCTTTGGCACCCTGCTGCAAAAGAATGGTTTGGTGCTTTGGCCTGAAATTTAGAAGGAATGCAGCTGACATCTCACAGATGTGTCTTACAGTTTTGCGTTGAAAAATATTACATGGCAGCAAAGTTACGGCACTCCAAAGTTGATGCTTTTTCCCATAGGATAACATAATGGCATCCAATGCATTGCAGCAATCCTTTGGCGCCCTGCTGCAAAACAACGGCTTGCTCTTTTGTGCTGAAATTTGGAGGGAAGACAGCCAACATCCCACAGATGTGTCTTTTAGTGGTGTGGTGAAAAAATATTACAGGGAGCCAAAGTTATGGCACTCCGAACTTCTCTTTTTTTTCCCATAGGATAACATTACGGCGTTCGCCGCGCCTTTCAGGGCCCGTATCTCGGAAATGGTGCGAGATATGGACTTTCTGTCGGAAAAATGCTTAGCCCCCTGCTAAGCCCTCCTGCTGGGGGCTAAGTACAAAACTAGCCAGGAAAGTCATAAATCATATGACTTCTAAATTTTTTCCTACGTCGTACGGTTCCTGAGATATAAGCAATTTGGTATTCCAAATCCTCATTATCTGCTCTGAGACCCATTATTATGCATACATTCTTTGTACTCACTGTCTTTCTCTATGCAGCTTTTGGGAAACCAGCCTCTGCGCTTACATTACTGTTACCATTGCTCTTTCCGCTTGTGGTTCCGTACCCGTTTTAATTACCGTTCACGTCTACACCACCACGTGCGTTATCCTTTGTGTTTCCATTTGCACTTGCGTTTCTGTTATTTTTTGCCATTTGTGTCTACAGTACTGTTTCTCTTTCTGTTTCGCTTTGCGTCACCATGCCCATTGCCATTTCCATTTGCGGGCACCGTGTTACTATGTGACAAGACATCACGTGGTGGACCGTTCCCGTCTATGCACTTGTGCGTTACCCTTTCTGTTCTCATTTGCACTTAAGTTACCATGTGTGCCACTATTAGCGCTTCTGTTTGCATTGCGGTTCCTGTTACTATGTCACAACACATCACGTGGCGGGAGAGAGGGGCCCAAAGAGCCCCGCACTCCCTCCGCTGCATTACGTGGTGGGATCATGGGGCCCGCTCCCACCGCTGCATTACATTCACCATTTCTTGTTAGCATTCTCAAAAAGAAGGGAAATTAGAGGCAAAAAACTCTGTTTAATGCATCAGTTAGGGTTGTTCCACAGTGACAAAAGTGAGGAAATTTGGTGTTAGGGTTGAAAACCCCCCTTGGACCCCAACCCCCCAACCGGCATTGGGGTACGCATTTGGGTGTTCAGTCCTAACTCTCCGCCCATTCTCCTATACCTCTGCTTCTTTACACATGTGATCAGGTGAGAATTAGGGCTGATGACCCCAATGTGCACCCCAATGCCGGTTGGGGGTGGGCTGGGGGTCCAATGGGGTTTTCAACCCTAACACTGAATTTCCTCACTTTTGTCATTGTGGAACAACCCTAACTGATTCATTAAACTGAGTTTTTTGCCTCTAATATATATATATATATATATATATATGCAGTACATAGTGTGTGTGAGAACCAAAAGGCTCTTTTAAGAGCCAAGCAACATTGTCAAAAAATTGAAAAAAATGTAATATACACACCATGGCCAGGATTCACAAAGGAGATTCACTCAGTGCATCTCAGCTGCCCCAGTGCAGAGGATATGCACCAAAGTGCTAACAATGTTATTCACAGAAGACGCATAGGGAAATGCCCCTGTTGCACCTCCTCTGTGACTTCCACAGTTGCATCCAGCCAAGACAGCAACAGGACATCCCCCAGATCAGAGTGTGAATGTAATAGATCAGAACATCTCAGGCTCAGTATTAACAGCTCTGGTCATGCTAATAGAACCATTAGGCATGCAAGGCTGAATGAGGGCATTTGCATGTTATTATGCCCCATCTGCATGCATGCCACAGGGATGCACCTACTAGAATGCACCAGGCACCCTACAGGACTTACAGTGCAGCTGTAGCACAGTACTCGCTCTGCTGCTTAGTTGGCCATGTCACTCCTAGCACCAACCATGGTGCCCTGCCCAGCAATATCCTGGTGGCATAGTGCGTCCCCTTCCACACCTGTACCAAGAACCCAGCTGCACCATTTAACAATGCCCTCATGGCATAGTGGTTCCCCATCCCTGCACAGAGCACCACATCATCAAACATAGAACAACCAGACCCCCAGTCATAACAGTAACCCCTGCACCACCAACCACATCCCTGTCAATGTGGCATTGTACAAAGTTCCCTGGTGGTGCAGTACTCCCCCCCCTTACCACTTATGCACCCCCCAAACCAAATACATGTGCAGTCCAGTAACTGGTCAGCTTTGACAAAGTTGTGTATAACTGCCTACAGTGCACACTACAAGCCTATTACTCAACATGCTGTGCCCATGGGTTGCGATCAGTACTCTATTCTATCATGGTGAGACAGCATGCTCAGCAGGCAGCCATGGCACTGTCCAGGTTTAGAAAATGGGTTAAAGTATTAGATGCTTCTGATTGGCTGAGGTACTTCTCTAACTGGACATCTATCAGATAACAGATGCCCTGCTATTAAAACTACTAGCCCAGCCAGCCTCATCAGCAGAATCCTGCTCCCTAATTGGCTAAAACCCCCTCAATTCATTTTCAAATGTACGCCATTTTTTCTGTCACTTAGCGAGAGCTTACACCCAGCCCTTGTCATCCAACCATCCCCCTTCCGTATACCCTACTGCCACAACCCGACATAATTTCCTTTTCATCCTGTATTCCTAAAGCTGCTTTCCAGCTCCAAAAGTGTCACAAAGCATTATCTCCGATACTGCTACTGAGCATGAGAGCAGCGGTATTTTCTTAATTTTCCATACCGCAGATGGACGTCCATCTGCGGTACAGAAAAAGTCGAAAATACTTCTCTTCTCCTGCTCCGTAGTGGTATCGTAGATACTGCTTTGATTACTTAATGCAGTGACCACTTTCAGCAACTGAACAGTTAAAATTCAACAGTTGTTGGGAAGAACACAGGTTGCCTAAAAATCACAAGCTAAGCGAGACAGACGCAGCCAGCTCCGGTAGTGTTACTGGTAGTGTGTGTAAAGTAAATCAGCAATAGTTCTTAGTTTTCCAGACCATGTATCTAGTGCCCTCTCTTTCGGTCTCTCACTAGCTCGCTCGAGTCAGTATGTGCTGTTAAGCAGTATATAGTAATACATAAAAAAAATGAAGGCAGAAAAAAGGAAGCTGTCATTCCGATGGACAGCTCTGTTTTCAAATGAGCATTGCATGCCTCTCCACAGCAGCTAACAAGTGCTGCTTGCCATGCTGCTTTCAATACACTGGCTACCTCCCAGAAACAAATATGCCTATCCACTGCTTTCCAACAGCAACACAACTCTTTCCTTCCTACCTGCAGTGTGTCTCTTTCCTTCCCTCTGCTAAGACTGCTCCCCATCTCTCCACAACTTACCAGAATTGGTGATCAGGAGCTCCAGAGATGTAAAGCAGAACAGGGTTTGTGTCTATTTCTATCTCGCTCAACTAATTTTGCCATTGCTCCCAAAAGCAGTGTGTGTGTGTGTGTGTGTGTGTGTGTGTGTCTGTGTGTGTGTTAACCCTGACAACAAAATGAAAGGCAGAAGTACAGAGGCTCCACTACCACCCCAAATTAAAAAAATCAGTATAATGCAGGTGGAGGAACTATTTTATGACAAAACTTATTTTAAACTAACTTTTTATTAACACTTTTTATTCATTTTTTTTTTTTTTTTTTTACAATGCCCATTTTCTAAGCGCAATAATACCCTCTAGGGTGGGCAGCATTGTGCTATACCGGACCTTTCAGGGGCTATAAGGCCCTCTGCCTGTGGTGTTGGGCCTCATTACACCCCTGGGTGGTCTGGTATAGCACAATACCGCCCACCCTATTGGGTGTTATTGCTTACGTGTTGTGCTCCCTACCAACCAGTTACAGGACTGCACATGGTGTTGGCCAAGCAGATGCCTTACTGTTTTGGTCAGTGGGGGGATACCACTGAACCACAAAAGTACTTGATACAGCAACACCTTCACAGTAGTGCAGCTGGCAATGGGGTGGGTTACTATTATGACTAGAGGTCTGCATGGACTATGTATGGAAATGTGTTGCTATGGGTGGGGAGAGGGGTCCACTATACCTGTAGGCCATTCTTTCCTACCACAGTGGGATTGCTGCCATGGACAGGGGGGGGCCAGTATGTCAGCAGGGTATTGTTGGATACAGTACAGTGATTGCCACTATAGGCATTGAGGGTGGTTGAACTATATCACCTGTGGTCATAACACATAACAGGTGTGAGGGGTTTGACTGCAGTGCTAGTGAATGCAGGGTGCCATTGAGCTGTCTGCAGCACAGAAGCGTGCCTGTAGGTGCCCACCCACATAAGTCTAGATTTGTTCTACTTATATTTGGCTTGCACATCCCTGGACAGGCCCCAGGCATGCACCTCTGAATTGTTCTATGAATGGGGCAGCGCCTGGCAAACATAGCCACACCCTCTTAACATAATACTTTATTCTGAGCTTTTTCATTTACTTTAACAGTTTCCCTTTTTTGTATCCTATAGAATAATTGTTGACTACAACAACTCGTGGCAGCACACTCTGCTGAGGAGAGAATTTACCAGAAGACCTCTTGTCTCATTCTGAAAGGTAAAAAATGATTGGCAGTTACTTAATTCTCTTTTGTTCATATTATTTGTAGGCCATTCAGATCAAATAATGTACACCAGCTGGACATGCTTTCCAATTTACTGAACTTTGTGCTGTATCAGTGTATAAGAAAAAAAAATAAGTGGTGCCTTGCTATGCAATACTGTCCTCATAGGTGTGTATTTGTATTTTCACAAGCGGAAGTGTGGTTGTCTGGCACCTTTGTTTTTATGGGACACACATTGCAATCGATACATGCAGTGGTAAAGTATGAGCAATTTTCTTCTACCTCTGTGATCATAAGACTTGGATGACACACACCATGGTTATCACTGGATAACATGAAAAGTCATTATCAAGCACCACAGGGTGGTAACAATCCTAACTCATTTTATCGAGGCATAACCTGATACCCATTTGACTACCTAATTAGGGGTTATGGTGCATTGCTCATGGCATGCAACACTCAGAAGTATGTACATACACACAGTACTAAACTGTTGACAAGTTAATTGCAGCTGTCTGTTCATATTAATGTGCTAAAAAACTATTCGATCATTACTGCGTAATATCAGGAAACATGAACAATTACCACAGGATGGTGACAATACTACAAGATGCCACCAGTTCATAAATTTATCATTTTCATTGACAATCTGTTACTACATGTGTCTCTTCATCTCATACTAGTCTGAACATATTCACTATCTTTTTCACAGATTACTCTGATCGAAAATGCCAAAAAGCTGGTCAGATGGGGATGTGCTAACCCTTGTGTAGGCCATCAGGGAGCATGGCAACCCCTTTTTGCCATGTGGGCCACTAACCTTCCACTCTCACAGACATGACGAAAGGTAAGAGAAGACAGAAACAAAGAAATTAGTAATTCAAATATTTTCACATCACTGTACAGCTATTTCAGCTACATAAGAACATGAGTCACTACAAAATATCACAATGCATCACCATGTACAAATCTATTAAGTGAAAGTGTTTGTAAGTACAGATGCACATCCCACTGAATAGAATATATAGATGGTGACATCTCAATAGCACTGGTTAATCACAATGTTATCATCGTAAGCACTTTCTAGTACAAACAAGTAAAACCTCAACAGTGCAGCTCAAGATGTTCACAATTGTCATAGCAACAACAAGAGGTGATGGCATCTGTGACTGACCACTGTTATTTCCTCATTAAATGTACATACTATATAGAAAAACTAGGCACTGTGACAGTGTAATGAAAAGTGTTTTAGTCTCTGTCTCTTCATCTCCTTCCCTACAAATGCCTCCTACTTTCAATGTTCAGACACTGAAGTGCATAAATTTGCCATTGCAATATATACCATCGCGTGACATGTAACTTGTGCTGTTGAAGTATCAAGTGGTAAATACATGTACGCAGACACTGTATTACCCAGTTACATGGCTAGCAATACAGTAGTGGTCACTTCTGACAGTACATTCTCAGTAATTGATTGTCAGTGTCACAGAACATGCATAACTGCAGCAACAACAGACTCTTAATTGTTTTAATAGTCAGAGTAGAGTTACAAGTGTACAGAGCAATACTCAGTACTGTGGCAAAACTGGAGCTATACAATGTACTACTATGATCTAGTCACAGCAGAAGAAGACTGTTTTGTATCACATCTTTTTATGGCTTACAACCAGTGACAGCACCCACCTACCCTTTGTTCTCAGCAGATAGTTAAATGCTGAACAGCAGTACTGTCATCACAAACTCAATCAAAATCATAACAAGTATATATTCTGAAAACAAGCATTTTCTTCCTTTCTTCCACAGGTTAGTTGTGCCTCAGAAAGCAAGACATCGTCAAAGATGTGGATGAGTGTAGGAGGAAGTGGAAATTCACCCGCCAGTCCTTCTACCAAATCAAGGTGGAGGGTGAGATCTGTATGAGGATCCCGAAGTAGTATGACATTACATACCAGATGTGGGAAGAAGCAGGGAAACCTGAGTTTGGCGACAGGCACCATGGTCATAAGTATAAATCAACCAATACTGTAAATTATACAACAGCAAGAAAGAAAGAATCCTAGTTTTTGATTCACCCGCTGGTCACTGCTGCAGGGATGTTATCCTGGCATAACATCCCCGTGGCACTGTTAGATTTACTGGAGCTTTTCATTCATCTTCCCTTCAAAAACAAAGATATATTGCCATACTAAAAATCAGCTAAAAACATTTTGTACTTTTTTTTTTTAAATTTTGTATAAGAAACAGCCATTCTATTTTAGAAATACCATCCAGGGTGGGTGTTTTGCTACGATAACGACCCTTCTCTACTGTTGGACAGTCTTGACCAGTGTCCTCAAGCCAAGTCACCTGAGGTGGGATGTTATCCCACATAACACCTACCCTGTTCGGCATATTCCTTTATTACACAATAGCAAGAAACTTTCCTGGACTCTGGTTGCTCAGTATGTGTCTGACACAGTGATTATATCTCAGTATAACATCGCTGTATTGATTTGTTGCAACTACAATTCACCACTTACTCTTCCTCCTGTCTGAAACAAAGATACACTTCCTCACTAAAAATCTACTAAACACATTTTTTAAAAATATTGTTGTACTATGCATTGCAATGAGCCCTTGTATAATAGCAAAAATGTACTCCAGGGTGTGTGTCATGCTGGGATAACAGCATGCCTCAGGTATTGGACACACTTGGCCTACGGCCTCGTTCCCAGCCACCTGAGGTGTAACTTTTTCCCAGCGTGACACACGCCCTGTTGGGCATTACACCTTAATTAAACCATGGCAAGAAAGATTCCTGGACTCTGATTGCTCAGTGTATGCCTGAAACTTTGATGATATGTCAGTAACATCACTGTATTTCTTCCCCATATACCTTTTCTCTTACCATAACAGTGTGTGGGACATCTCATGTTTATGAATGGCTCTGATGGTTTAGTCACATGGATGCAGACCAACTATCCAGCCATTGGCAAATATCTACATCACCCACACCTTACAGAGTTTTATTGCAATGATACAATGCAGCAATAATACACAACAGGGTATAGTGTATCATGAGATATCATCACACCTCAAGTGCATTGTGAGTCATGAAGCCACAGGCTGAGTGTCTCATGCACCCAAGAAATGACGGAATACCATGATATACCACACCCTAGACTGTATTATTGCTGTTATAACAAGCATTTGTCAATGCCGAATGTTGATTGCATTGGTCTGTTGAGCTCGCTCAGTGGCCCTCTGTCACTGGCTCAGTCTGTTTGTCCTGGTGCTGCAGGCTACTCTTTTGTACTGGGCTGCTGCCTGTGTTGGCACCTTGTTCTGCTGAGGAAAAAATCCGCAGCTGTCTCGACAGAGCTCCATTGAGGTGGCTCACTCCCCCTCTCTCACTCACTCATTCTGTTTCTCCTGGTGCTGCAGGCTGGCCTTTTGTACTGGGCTCCTGCCTGTGTTGGTGGATTTTTCTACCCACAAAGAAATCCACAGCTGTCCTGACAGAGCTCCGTTGAGGTTGCTCACTCCACCTGTCTCACTCACTCATTCTGGTTCTCCTGGCACTGCAGGCTGCCCCCTTTTGTACTGTGCTCCTGCCTCTGTTGGTGCCTTTTTCTGCCCACAAAGAAATCTGCAGCAGTCCCGACAAAGCTCCATTGAGCTCACTCACTCCCCTTCTCTCACTCACTCAGTCTGTTCTGCCGGTGCTGCAGGCTGCCCTTTTCTACTGGGCTCCTGCCTGCATTGCTGCCTTTTTATGCCCACAAAGAAATCTGCAGCAGTTACAATACAGCTCTGTTGAGCTCACTCACTCGCTTATTCTGGTTTTCTTGCCACTGCAGGCTGCCCTTTTGTACTGGGCCCCTGCATGCATTGCTGTCTTTTTCTGCCCACAAACAAATCTGCTGCAGTCCTAACAAAGCCCCGTTGAGCTCACTGACTCCCCCTCCCTCACTCACTCACCTCATTCTGTCTCTCCTGGCACTGCAGGCTGACCTTTTGTACTGGGCTCCTGCCTGTATTGGCAGCTTTTTCTGGCCAGAAAGAAATCTGAAGCAGTCCGGACACAGCTCCACTGAGCTCGGTCACTCCCCCTCTGTCACTCTCGCATTCCTTTTCTACTGGCGCTGCAAGCTGGCCTTTTGTACTGGGCTCCTGCGTGCGTTGCTGCATTTTCTGCCCACAAAGAAATCTGCAGCAGTCACAATAGAGCTCCGTTGAGCTCGCTCACTACCGCTCTGTCACTCGCTCATTCTGTTTCTCTTGGCACCGCAGACTGAGCTTTTGTATGGCACTCCTGGCTCCGTTAGCACCTTTGTCTGTCCACAAAGAAATCCACAGCTGTCCCGACAGAGCTCCGTTGAGGTTGCTCAGTCTCTCTCTCTCTCATCGCTCATTCTGTTTGTCCTGGCGCTGCAAGCTGCCCTTTTGAACAGGGCTCCTGCCTGCATTGGTGCCTTTTTCTGCCCACAAAGAAATCCCAGCAGTCCTGATAGAGCTCCGTTGAGCTCACTAAGTCCCCTTGTCTCACTCACTCATAGTGTTTCTCCCACCGCTGCAGGCTGGCCTTTTGTACTGGGCCCCTGCCTGTATTGATGCCTTTTTCTGCCCACAAAGAAATCCACAGCAGTCCTGACAGCACTTCGGTGAGTTTGTTCACTCCCCCTGCCTCACTCGCTCTCTTGTTCTGTTTCTTCCAGTGCCACAGGTGGCCCTTTAGTACTGGGCTCTTGTGTTGGGCCCTTTGTCTGGCCACAAACAATCTGCAGCAGTCCCAACAGAGCTCAGTTGAGCTCGGTCACTCCCCCCCTCTCACTCGGTCTATCTTAATCTGTCCCAAACACTGATTTCCCAGAGTGGCTGTGCTATTGTCCGGCAGGAGTGCAAAAACATAATTTAGCCAGGATGTGAAAAATGGCAGCTGTAGTGTTCATAAGGAGTTGTGAAAAAATGCCACTGTTGAAAATGTGGCGTGACAGTATTACAAATTTGCGAAGTTACAAGGGTGCGTGGAAACAATTCAACAGATGCTTGTAACACAGTCATGTTATGGAGTTTCATCACCAATTTTCAACATAGGGATTTTAGGACCTCTGCTCATGAACAGTGCCACTGTCATTTTCTTAATCTGTCCCGAACACTGATTTCCCACAGTGACCACATTATTCTGTGACAGAACTGTGAAAACACATTTTGGTCAGTATGTGAAAAATGACAGCTGTACTGCTTATAAGGAGGTGTGAAAAAATGGCACTGTTGAAAATCTGGTGTGATAATATTACAAATCTGCGAAGTTACAAGGGTGCGTGGAAAGTGCGCAATGCACACTTGTAACACAGTCAATTGATGGGCTAACATCACTAAATTTTCAACATAGGCATTTTAGGACCTCTGCTCATGAACAGTTTCATTGTCATTTTCTTAATTTGTCCCAAACCGTGATTTCCCACAGCAACCACTCTATTCTGCACCAGAAGTGCGAAAACACATTTCAGCCAGGAATGAAAAAATGACAGCTGTATTCTTCATAAGTAGGTCTGGGAAAATGGCAATGTTGCAAATCTGGAGTGAAAACATTATAAATTTGTGAAGTTACGAGCGTGAGTGCCAACTGCGCAATGCACGCTCATAACACAGTCATTTTATGGAGTATCATTACCAAATTTTCAACATAGGCATTTTAGGACCTCTACTCATGAACAATGTCACTGTCATTTTCTTAATCTGTCCTGAACACTGATATCCCACAGCGACCGCACTATTCTGCGCCAGAAGTGCAAAAACACATTTCGGCCAGGATGTGAACAATGACATCTATACAGCTCACAAGGAGGTATGACAAAATGCCAATGTTGAACATCTGGCATGAAAATATTGTAAATTCGTGAAGTTATGAGCGTACGTAGCAACTGTGCAATGTACATTCAAGAAACAGTCATTTTTTTTTATTTTTTCTACCAAATTTGCAACATAGGCTTTTTGAGAGCCCAACTCAAGAACACTGGCACTCTCATTTCATTAATCAGCCCCAAAGGGTGATTCCAAACAGTGACCGTGAAACCACCTTTTGGGCCCGATTAACACCATGACAGTTCAAGAATTCATGAGGAGGGGTCCCAAAAACCCCATGTTGAAAATTTGGTAAAAAAATGCTGAAAAATGCAAGAGATATGCATTAAAGTTGAAAAAAACCTATTTATTACATTATACAGCTTACCGGCATTTCTTCAGTTCGTGGTCAGCTTTGAAGAGTGCAGATGTGTTCCCGGTCCACCGAAGATCATCGCGCCGAGCTCCAGGAAAGTATGGGGTGGGGAGGCGGGTGCACAGTGGGTGGGTGTGGGTTGTGGGAGGGGTGCAGGGAGACTACGAGGGGCAGTTTCCTTTTTACAGGTAAAAACAACAAAAAAAATTGCAGGACCATTTTTAACTTTACAGGGGGATGTGGCACGCTGGGGTGGGCTCCCAGTGTGCCACCAGAGTCTTGCTTTGGGGGGGAAGCTGTAGCTGATGGGGGAATGGGCACCCCCATCAGCAAACAACAAAAGGGGCATGTGGCACGCTGGGGTAGGCTCCCAGCGTGCCACCGGAGTCTTGTTTTTGGGGGGCAGCTGTGGCCGACAGGGGATTGGGCACCCCCATTGGCAAACAACAAAAGGGCGGGGGAATTCTTTTCTGCTGACAGGGATTGGGCACCCCGTCAGCAGACAATAAAATGGGAGGGGGTTACATTATGCCAACGGGGAGTGGGCTCCTCCATCAGCAAATAAACATGGGGAGGGTAAATATTTTTTGTGAATATAGCGGCAAGCTGCCGCCATGTTCACAAACAATGTCAGGGATCCTACATCCCGCCCTGCAATGACAGGTCACTCCCTCATTGCAACGGATGGCTGATGCTGCAATGATGAGGCAGCCCCTGATTGCAGTGGCTGATTTTTTAGAAGGATGTGGCACGCTGGCTGAACTAGTGTCAGCAGCAGTGTGCCATGGCATTGGGGGATGGGGGACAAGCCTTTGCAGGCTGTGGGGGCATTGGGCACAACAGTGCTACGCCTCCACAACTTGCTTGTGGAGAAAGCTGATGCAACATGTTTCTTGAGCATACGCGCAATCAACATAAAAATGGCCCAAAAGTATTTCTATGTGGCTGATCTTGCTAGTCAGTTTTGGACCATGACAATATTGTGAGACATCATGACAGGTCAAAGTCTGCTTCAGGCAATCAGCTTCTGGGATTTTTCCTCTTCATTTCATGATCTGTTTTTTTTTTTCTTTAACAGGAGACAGAAACAAAAGCTGGATTTTTTTACCTATCTGAAATAATGTTTTGTTGTATTTATTACTCTGCTAGAAAAAGTAGTGCTACATTGATAATCATCCACTGTGTTGCTAAATGAACTCTAATGCTTGCCCAAGTGGATGTACACCATTGAACAGTAATGTACTGTGATTATTATTTTGTTTGTTTATTTTTCTGTTTTTTCCTTGATCTTTTTATAAAGACACACTCAACAGTTAATTTATCTAGATGTTAACAAAACAGTTTACTGTTGGTTTACTGCTATCTCTCTGTGAACACATTTTTCCACCATAAATTTGCAGTCAGCAAAAAAAGTAGCACTGTTACTAACGGTAATATCATTTTCTCCACTGTATATTCATAATACATCAGTACAGCATGTGAGTTACAGTGTATATACACAGTTCTTGTTTCTGTAACTGACTGAACTGTGGATTGTTAAACAGCACACAGTACATGGATAATCACCAAATAGCACACAACCTGGACTGCCTTATTTCAATCGTAGAACAGCTCGTTTGTTAATACCAATCACAAACTTTATATGAAAGCTGTGCCAGGACATCACTTCTTCCTCTGTGTGACTGGCAATTTAAATATTTTTTTTTTCATTTCTCTCTTCTTTTCAACAAAAGTGATTAAGTTAAATTATAGAAAAAGTCTAAGAAATGCTGCAATCTGACTAGCTGTTAGGATTACAACGGCCGTTCATTAATCCATGTTATACTGTCACGTACAGCCTGATCACCATGGCACATGGATTCTTCTGGTCAGCATTCCATCTTCTAGCACTGCTGAATGTGTGGAATGATGCATTTTGATTTTGAACCAGCATTCTTAAACTGTTGGTGGAAGAACTATTGTACGAAAAATCTCCCTCTAAATGAGGAAAACATTCAAAAAGTATACTCTTAACACATTTCTTTTGGAATTATTTTTCATAATAGCAATAAGGCAAGCCCAAGAGTTAGATTAACAGCAGTTAATTACCTGCAAGGGGCAATATGGCACTTGACTATGCCTCGTGCCACATTACATGCTTAGGGGGTTATTAAGAGACTGTTAATGTAACTCCTGGTCATGCCTTATTGCTTAACTCTACAGCATGGTACAGTTCCTTACAGTGAGTAGTTTTCATCAACCAAGTGACCGGTAGTGACAGTACTCACAGTTTATGTAGTTCAATGAAGCTGCTCACTTCAAGGAAACAAAGTGGACATGGAAATTAAGTTTCTTTTCTATGGTATAATGTTGTATCTACTGTGAGAACTGCATTTGATCATTGAATGTCTTCTCCTGTATGCCTAAATCATGGGGGGTGGGGGGGCTTCCATCAGGAGTACCATGAGGAATAACAGTTTCACTTTTACTCATTTGCATATAAAGTGCATACAGTAATTTTTCTGCCTAGCCTACATACACTGCTGTCATTGTGTGAGACCCTGTGTCCAGTGTTCAGCAGCCAATGAAACTGCAACAATTATTTCTGCCACTGCATGACAGTAACTTAAACAGAGAGTTCTTCATGGCAAAGGGATCCACAGTACTGCATATAAAGTAATTTGTCATAAAGACAATACACCACTCACTTTTCTGTTCCCAAATACCATGTAACCGTTTTCCTTCTGTTACTTCTGCCAACAAACATGTGTGATCCTGTAGTGTTGTATAACTTCCAACTACTAAGGCCTACAATACATTACTACACGTCCTGATACAACCACAGTACAGATACCACACAGTACATCAGAGAAAGCACCTAATTTATCAAAACTAAAAATATATGATTACTTCCCATGATTCTGTACAAGAAATCCTATGCATTTTAAGCTAAATCTGATGTGAACCTTTTCCTTTTCTACAAACAGCACAGCAAAGGCTCCCTGCTGAGGAACACAGGATGCATCTCGTACCACTACCGGAAGATGAGGAGAGAGAGAGAGTATTCTGTTGTCAAGCAGCTACTTGTGCTTGGCTCTGCTGGTAAGTAAAACTAACATCTCTCATAAAACGACTTGCCTAGCTGACAAAAAATAACATACCTAATTGTCATAACACATAATTCATAAAGGAGATGTAGTCACTGCATCTTGCCTGCCCCAGCACAATGGAGATGTGCTGAACACATATACTGGTATCCACGTAAGATGCATGGTTGAATTCCCCTGACTCATCACCACCGTGAATACCACAGTTATGCCCTACCCAGACTGCATCAGTGCACTCCCCCTCCACATCAGGTTGATAACCCAATGAGACAGTGCATCTCAGCATACACATCACCCAGAATTGCAGTTCACAGACACAGACGTGCAAAGTGGACCATTAGCCAAACAAGGTGCAATGGTGCCATTTTCTTGTCATTATCACTCCATTTGCATATGACTTTTAGGGATTCACCTGTGCAAATGTGCTGGACACCCTGCAGGGCTGTCAAAAGTGAAACAGCACCACAACCCGCCATGGTGATATACTGGTCCCCCCTCCACACCCGTACCGGCAGTGGTCCTGTATATTTATATATATATGTCTCTGTGGTTCTATAGTTGTGAATTACAGGCTACTGTATGCACCACATCCCATTGCATGACATGGACAACCAATGCTATGCTTGCAGTACAATAGCTTGTCAAACATAGAGAGCATACTCAGCAGACAGCCATGGTGGTGTGCAAGTGGGCTGTGTTGGCCACTGCTACGAGACTTGTGCTGGGTTTGGGGCATGGACCAGCACCTGAGTTAGTGAAGGTGGGGTGGGGGTTGCAGGAGGGGGGGCTGCGTGCACCACTGGACCAACAGGTACATATGTACTACATTATTCGGCACCCATGATACTACAAAAATGGTGAGGGGAAGGGCACTGTACCACCTGGATCCATGACAAGAGATACATGGTACAGTGCTGTGGGCTGCCTGGGGTGATGATGCTTGGAGTGGTACTGTGTGCAGGATACCATGCTGCTGTCTCACTACATTAGCCTGCCTGTGGGTAGCCACCCAATTAAGAAAATTAAAAGTATCTCACCAGCACAGGTAACCTAAGAGAAATTGGGAAGCAGGGACTTGCAGTGGCATATAGGGTATTCTAGTTCTGTTACTGGCAATATAAACTTTTTATGCTACCTTTTATACTGTTAAATGTAGGGGTGTCTGTTATTACAAGAACAACAATGACAGTGTTCACAGTTCAGAGAAACTGCTGGCATTGGACAGCAAAAGCGAAATGAAAATGATACATATTAACTCAAAAACTGTTTTATTTTCCTTTGCATTGTTTAAATGTGTACACAGTGAACAAAAGTTTTGAGAATAAGATAAACACATTAACACATTGACATAACAAAAGGAAAAAGTAACACATTTCTTCTCATTTTGTGTTTCACAGAGGAAGACAATCCACTGGAGAGTGTTGCTAGAGCGGAAGAAGAAGCCACAGAGGTTGAGTTTGTCATCCAGGATCCCTCTGTCGCAGAAGCAACAGTTCCAGCACAGGTGAGGTCCAAATGACACCTGAGCCCCACCTGGTCAACCTGATGAAGCTGCAGGTCCAGCCGGGCCTCCAACTGGGGGAATGTAAGTTTCAATTGTTAAATACAGTTCTTCAAATATCCATCACAACCCGTTATTTAAGCAATATATATGAGACGATGTTGATGATACCACCATTTACGCACACCTGGAATGTTGTTTCAGAAAAATACACAGCCATGTGTAAATTGTAGAATCACCAACACTCTCAATTGCCACATTGTGATAACACAACTGTCCCTTTGGAAAACTTTCCTCATGTCAAGTATCTTCTTGACGAACTCAATTGCAGTCTCACTGCATTAACTGGATATTTTTAGGGCAGCCTCCCAGCATTGCTACATAAAACAAATATATTTTTCATCAGGAAGGAGGGGACGTAGGCCAGGATGTCAACAGAGAATTGCACAACCCCTCATCATACAAGGTATTATATCTCAGAAGCAATACCAGTGTTCATTAGATCCAGACCTTCAGCACTGTATCATGAGGCACAGCCAATTCAGTTAAGCACATAAAAAGTCAACAGATGGGCCAATAACTTGGACTCTGGACTTGCTTATGTTAATTATACAGTGTAGTCACATGTAGAACAGAATCAGAATATGTTCAATTATATTCTACAGAAATGCCATTTCTGAGCCACACATAATTTACAGGAAAAGTATGGGTGCAGTGTGTTACAAGAATATAGCACACTGTAGAGTTGTTAAACAGCACATAAACCTTCTGAGTTTGAAGCCCGAGTCCTTAATGATACCCATGCAACAAAGAGGGTCTCTGTTAAAAACACTGTGCCCCATATTGAGTTTTATATAATTAAAAAGGTTTTGTTTTTTATTCTTCCAACTTATAGGTCTGAAGACGAGTAAAACAGACAGTCTTTCATTGCCTTGTAAATTTCTTTTATTTGGATAAATGCATAGCTAGCAACAAATTAAAACCTGTAAATTTAGTGAAAAGTTTTCAAAAGTTTAGCAACACTAATCACATTAACTTTGACAGGAAACATGAAGAATAACAACATCAATTTAATTCCAACAGATGTTTATTTTTTTCAGCTTGCTACATATGCTGCCAAATGTTGCTTGGCAGTGGATTCTTGTGACCTGCAGAGGGAGGTGGAAAGGAGGAAGTACTGTTGGGACAAAGCTTTGTTAGGGATGATGATATAACTAGTACAGGGAAAACAGAAAATATGCTGTTGTTTCACTGCAGCAAATGAGATGACTGTTTATTTCTCAGTGAATTCATCATAGATAGAGTTTGTGACAGTCTCAAGCTGCACTGCATCTTCAGCATTTTTCCACTCAAAAAAACGATGTAAATGCCATAATAACTACTCAGGTGTTATGGTATTTAATACACAGTTGTTAAAATAGGAAAAAACAGAATCCATTAATTATTTAATCAATAATACATGACAGGGTGTGGTATATTATGAGATATCATAACTCCTCGGGTGCATTGTGAGGCATGAGGCCACAGGACAAGTGTCTCAGGCATCTGAGAAGTGACATTAAACAATGACATACCACACCATTGAGTGTATTAGTGTTATGATAAAATGGTCCTAAAGTATTAGTTACTGGCTTCTCTTGGCAGTCAATATTGTGTTGTTACGATATTGTAAGATATCAGCATAGGTCAAAGTCTGCCTCAGGCAATCACCTTCCAGGATCGATCCTCTCCATTTTGTTATTAAGCAATATACCATGACAGGGTATGGTTAATGGCAGGATTTACCCACAAATGGTGTAGTTTTCTCATGAGGCACACTCAAGTGAGGACAATATATCAGAAGTGGATAAATCTTGCCATCGCTGTTACCAGGTCATCGTATATTGCCATAATGCAATGAATAAAAAAATTGCCATTCATTTTATTTTAAGTGTCTTGTGTTCTGGTCACTCAGGGGGAAAAATAGTGGTTGCTGACTTTGGACTTCATGCCCTGATTAGCTGGCACATCTACCATTATGTGATATCAGGGTTTTCAATGTTGTAAACCATGCAGGCATCCAATGAGGATTAAGTATTTTAGGCACCCATTGTATAATTCATCAATGATACACAACAGGGTGTGGTATATCATGAGATATCATCATGCCTCGAGTTCATTGTGAGGCATGAGACCACAGTCAGGCTGTGCCATGCACCCAAAAAGTGACTATATTTAAGCAATATACCATGTCAGGATGTGGGTAATGGCAGAATCTACCCACACCTGCTGTGATTCTGTCACGAGGTACAGCCGAGTGAGGAAACCACAACAGAATCAGATAAATCTAGCCTTCACAGCCACCCCATCATCATATATTGCCATAATACAATGAATAAAAAACATTTTCATAAATGTTATTTCACATTTCTTGAGTTCCAATTGCCTGTTGAAAGTAACAAATTGTGGCTGGCAGCTTTGTACTTTCTCCCTGATTAACCGGCAGCTGTATTATGGTGGGTACATCAAGATTTACAGTGTTGCAAAACATGCAGACAGGCAATGAGAATTAAGGATTTTAGGTAACCACTGTCCAATACAGGCAATACTGTCGTAAGGTGATGTGTTCTAAACAATGAGGCTACAGAAGTGTCATACCCCATTGTATTACACACAATTTATGCACATTCATGTGACATGTTTTGACAACTGAGATAAGATAACTGTCACATACCATTGTATTGTGGACCATTTAACTCAAAAAGAAAAAATGCATTGGATATCATGCAACTTCCAAGTTACTATAGCTATAACAATTCCTCCAACAGGTACTAAAAAAATTAATTAAAGACATCACTCAAAATCGATTATCTTTCTCATTTTCCAACAGATCATTGCACTGTGATTCCCACTGCTGTATCTCTCCTGCAAGGTAAGCATTATTTAATGACTTCAATTCCTTACAGTGTACAAGAGATACTAAAGTAGCACTAAAATGTAAATTATTAGTAAATTGCATAGTGCCATCATGGCACAACATTTCAAAATTCTATTCCACAGATGTTCAGAAAACATAAGGTAACATATGTATTCATGACTCTGCACAACAGATTGTTGCTGAGCATCACACATACAACCCGTTATGTAGAACACCTACACAATATTCCTGTTCTATCATTTATGGCTCTACCCATCAACACATCAAGTTGTATCACAATTTATTCATATGTAGGCACCCAACATACCTCAGTCACCTGAAAGATTAGACTACCAACACATACCCACAATCCACACAATCACATACTCTGCCCTATATCCAAACCCATATTGAACATTGTACCTACTGCAATACTCAAACCCTCTAATACCAATCTTCCATTGCCACCACCATCCACACTGCACAAAGTAACTAATTAGTTCTGTGCCATCCCCACAACCCCTCTCAACAGTACCACCCCTTTCTTATCCACACAGTGTCACCATGAGGCACACCCCATCACTCAGCATCATGCGTAGAGAACAACTCTCTTCTATAAAGGCTGTATATTGTACATCTTCACTCTTCTTGACTGACAGCAGCTAGCATTCACCCACTTCATATTGACCCAATACAATACAGTGGTGCACATGACAGTACCTCACCATAGTGTTAAGTAACCAAGTATGCCAGCCACCTGAAACATGTAAATATGGCAACAGAAGTACATACAGTCCCATCAGTGGTGTGAAACACATACACAGTCAGCACACTACCTCAAAGCTAATCTCAATTATAGAAATTGGATGTCCTATGACAGTATTTATTGTATCACAGCACATAAGTCTCATCCTACACGAGACACATCACAGCTATCATAGTAGCTATGAAGGACACGGCATCCCCCCTTCCCCATTCTAATGCAATATCCACCCATTCATACAAAGCATTCCAGAATACATAAAAGGCACACCCTACCTTGTGCACCTGCCACAAGACACAGGCCACACCATGCTATGTCCTCTTCTTCTGCACCAATGAAAGACTACACAACAAAAACTTCATTGTCACAATGCTCAATTCTCACAGCTTCAACTGACCTATATTCAGAATGCAAAAAACAAATTTTAGAAAACCGTTTCTCCAAACACATAGTTAGCCCATGGCAACCTGGTTTAGGAAAATCCTTTTATAATCTACCTTTAAAAATGTTATTTCTCGGTCATGTATTGTATGTTGGTATAGCATTTCTCCACAGGTATGACACATGGTTTCACAACCCAGGTAACAAGCTTTATCTGCATCTTTCTACCATCTTAAGAGCTACACAACTGTTAATATGTTCTTAACTAATTATTTAGTATTTCAAATAGCAATCATACAAATTCCAACAAATTTAACAACTATCAATATACCGAGGTTGCACAATACAGCATCATGAAAAATGCTCAAATACAACTGTTGTTAGTAATGAGTTAACATCAAAACTTAACAAGTTAGCAATATTATAAACATGTTGCAATAACTTTCTGTCTCTTCTTTATTCCACAATACCACACTGTGTCAAGAAAAAAAACAAACTATAAGGAACCTCTCCAGTAGTAAGCTATAAACACCCACCATTGCTTGCAGTTTTTGATTTTTATTTTGCATGATCCACTAATTCACCACATAATTAAATATAGCTAGCTGATGCATGACTCTCTTCACTACTTATGCTGTATCCTATGTCATGATGTATAATGCGCTGTTATAATACTCAATAGAGAATCTCTCTAACCACTTCACTATATATGCAATAGAGCACTCACCAAACTCAGAAACAGAAATTTTAATACATCCTACACATACTTCCTTAACAGCACATAACCGTGTATTATGTGTTTTCTAAGTAGTCAATATATTATCACACAAAGCACACAATGGTGTTTGCCCTTTAAGGGCAGACCAGGTTGTCCTGGTGCACCTTCCCTTTTCATTAAGATGGTGTGCTCAAAAGGAGGGAGAAGGAAGGGAGGACCAGGGTGAACAATGGCCAAGCAACAAGATGGGGAGAGGCAAGAGGAGGTACATAATGGGCAGCACAGGAGTGGCTCAGCCACTTTTGCTGGAGTTTTGATTTAATTGAAACTGCAGCACATCAGATTGGCTGAACAACAGGATAGGTTTGTGCACTAGGATACAACAGGTAAGATAGCTCACAATGAATGAAGTTAAAAAATATGATAATAAATGTAGATAAATTAATAATGAGATATAATGATAAGTTGTATTACTTTACAAGACAAAATCATTGAAGGTGAATTGTATATGACTGGCTCATTAGGCCTAGAATATGACCCCTGTTTGTAGGAAGTTTTGGAGTAGGACCCCTGTTTGAGGAAGTTTTCTTTGAATTGAATAAGGCTGTAACAGCATGTTGCTTAGTTTCTAGGATCCTGAGAAACTTGTAAGGCATAGCTCTTTTGGCATTTCCGTGCCAGCTTTCCATTAATTTTGAAGTTTTGAACTTGCAAACACTTTCTGGACAAAGGAGAATGCAGGCAAGAAAAGTTTTGCAGTTTTGTATGTTTTGGTTAATGGCTTCGCCGAGCAAGTGAGTCGAGCGGAACCTGCGCTGCTCCAGGATGTGTGGAACGCCATTAGGACAATTGTACAATTAAGGGGTTTGTTTTTTGGTTGTTTGTACAGAGTTTTGCTTAGTTTCTGGGTGCATGCATGGAACACATGCAAGACAAAGATGGAAGTGAGCAGGCAAGACCTCGGCCTTCAAGGTTTTTTTTAGTAAAGTAGCTTTGAAGCTGAAGGAGTTATTTTAAAAGCTTTTTCCGAGCAAGCACGTGGATATGAATTGTGCTACAGTCTGATGCTGGGTAACACCATAGTTGTTTTAAAAGCAAAATATGTTTGTTCGCTCAATCTTTAGGGGTAACAGGGTGATTTACAGCTTTATGCATGGGAAAACAAAGAATCTCACCACCGAGTGAAAGGAGGGCAATTCGAAGGGGGGCAAGGAGATGGTGCCTGCCAAAAGGGAGTGAGGACAGCAGGCATAGTTTGGTGGCGGCCTAAGGGGCTGAACACTAAAAGTGATAGGCAAGGGAGGTGGAAGGCATTTGGTCACAAGAGGAGAAGGAGATGGCTCCTGGAGAAAAGGAGTGAGGACAGCAGAGGCAGGGTTGGCAGCGACCTGAGGGCTGAATGGATATAGGGGCTGGAAGTGAGGGGCAAGTTAGGGGGATGACATGGGAAACAAGAGGGAGGCAGGCGATAGAGGCTAGGCACAGGATAGCACCGAGAAAAAACACATGGCGTGATGTCACATGCCAGGAGAACCATGCAGTGACAACAAAGATGGCCTGGAGAGCTTGAAAAGGGTCTAGGGATGGGAAACAATGTATATAGGGTGCAATGGGGGGCAGAAGCAACCCAAGCAGACAGGGTATCAGCAGAAATAGGGGTATACGATCACAGGCATGTGAGGCATGCTAAGGGGGGATGTATAGGCCAAATGAGGCCACAAAAGAAAGCTCAGTGAATGCAGCATGGCCTCAGGCATTTGAATGCCAACCATGCAGGGGACAAAGAGAAGTGGGCCCAACAGGCCAAGAGCATGGTGAAGGAAGCCAGGGAGAGTAGGGCAAAAAAAAACGGGCTCTCAAGAGGAAGGCGATGGGGATTTTTAAGAGGAAAAGCCACTTGGCATGGATGGAGACAAAGCAGGGCAAGAGAAGAAGGGAAGCGGAGAGGTCTGGGGTGGTCAGCAGCCATAACAATGCAGAGCATTTAAGGAGAATATGGTTAGGCCACAAGAGGTGGTGCTTAAGGCATTTTTGAGGCCTGGGAGACAGAAAGAGAGGTGGATAGAAGACAGGGAGACAATAAGAATAGTAAGGAGGAAGGCAAATTAAAAGAAGGACAATTTTAAGGATTACAGAGGAGGAAAGCCCTGGGCAGAGGATTAGGTATGATGCATCTGGCTTCAAGAGGGAAGCATATAAGGAGGATTTTCGAACCTTGCAGCATTGCTACATGCACAAAGGAAGCTGCAGCTTTGGGCATGAATCAACCTTATAGCAATAGAGGACCGTGCAACAAAAAAAAAAGAGGGGCACTTTTGTCACCATTAGTTGACTGTTTCTCTTGAAAATGGGCCTGGTCATATGAGGAATATTATGGGCTGGTTTGTAATTAATGGAAATTCTGTTTTCTTCTCTTCAGTTGTTTCCACAGTTTGCGAACAGCAAGGAACATGGCACCAAAGAAGAACAGGCCTTCAAAGGAGGATGCCTACAGGGCTATAGTGGAGCTGGCAGAAAAGCCAATAGAATGTGGGAGCTGGTGGAAGGGGAGGAACTGGGGAGACCTGGGGAGAAAAGGAAAGCAGAGAGGGGGAAAGGGGGCAGAGGGAAGCAGCCTGCTGAAGGACCAAGCAGTCCAGCCAGAATACAGCCTCCGATAGTGGGACCCAACAAGGTGGTTAGTCCAGTACCTCTGCAACCTGTTGATCCGGTACTGCTAGTACCTCCCCAGGACCAGGTTGGGTTTCCCCCAGTGGAACCCAGACCAGATCCCCAGCTCATAGTGGTTCCTCCACAGCCACTAGTAGAGCAACCACCCCTTCAACCACAGGGCACCATATATGGGCACCAGGAGGACAGCAGGCAACAAAGAATGGACAAGGCCACAGGTAACACACCTGGCTCAGTGGGTGACAGCATCAAAGAGTATATAAACCAAATTGTTTTGGCACTAGGGACAGGGGGCTTAGGGCAGATGGAGTCAGCACTAGCAGAGATTAGGTCAGAAAAGGAAGTGCCAAAAGAAAAGAAGGAGCAGTGGAGAAAGAAGGAGAAGGAGCGAGAGAGATGGGACTCCTAGGGATGAAGGTAGGCACACGTTTCATTGGCCACAAGAGAAAATATGGAAGGTAGAGTATGTGGATATCTTGGCCTTGGTAAGCTGGGAAGCAGCAGCAAAATATGAGGAGAAGGAGAATATAGGGAAGAGTGAAACGGCAGCAGAGGTAGATTTGTTAGGCATGAAAGAGGAGGACAAATTCACTAAACAGAAGACTTGGGAAGGGTGGTTTGTAGGTTTCACCACATTCTCAGCCATAGTATTGGAGAAGAGGTCTGAGGTAGGCATCCCACTCATTACATACTCATTGATAATAAGGAGAGTAAATGCAAAAGAGGTGTGGGGTGGCTATACTATGATGAATTCTTTGGGCAGAGAATGGTGACATATGGGGATGTAAGATGGGACATGAAATAATTAGACTTGTGGACAGACTACATAACCGATCAGTCCACGCAGAAGAGAGCTGGAGAAGAAAGGTGCCATGCCACAGAGATGTTGCTGGGCCTACAATAGGGCTTTGTTCCTTGCCACAATGCTGTTTCCAGCACACATGTTTGAAATGTGGGGACCACATCCAGCGAGCAGATGCAGGATGACATGGGTCCAGGAGCCCAAGGATCTGGGGGCAGGGTCAGGTCAAGAGTTTTTTGTGAAGAGCAGGGATATAAGGGGCAGGCATGGAATAAAGGGGAGGGCAGGGGACATGAAAGTAGAGGATTCAGAATCACTGATCAGCAAGTCCAGACATCAATCAGAGTGGGAGATCTTGGCGGAGAAAAGAAAAGACAAGGGAGCAATTTAGAGAAACTAGAACCCCATCAGGATAGAGGCATGGAAAGAATGGTTAGACAGATACCCGAATAGGAAAACAGCAGAGATGATTAAAAAAGGTTTCTGCACAGGTTTTTTATTGCAGTGTGAGGGCCCAAGGCAAGTGAGAGAGGTGAACAATCTGGGTTCGGTAATAGGGAGGGAAGAAATGTTAAGACAAACAATAGAGAAGAAAAAGGCAGCAGGGAGTCTAGAGGGACTATATGATACCCCGCATTGCAGAATATGAGGATTTCTCCATTGGGTTTGGTCCCCAAAAAGCAGGAGGGGGAATACAGGGTGATTCATTACCTATCCTTTCCAGAAGGTGATTCGGTGAATGATTTTATCAGCGAGGAATATAGTAAAGTGACATATTCCACTTTGGACGGCACAGTCTGGATCATCTGGGCAACTGCGGATGCATGGATGGCAAAGACAGACATAGAGTCTGCTTTCAGATTACTTCCAGTTAGGAGAGAAGACTGGGACCTGTTGGGGTTTAAAATTGGGGGACAGTACTATTTTGACAAAGCCATGCCCATGGGTTGTTCTATAGCATGTGCGACATTTGAATCATTCAGCACATGTTTGCAGTGGATAGTCCAAGAAAGAACTGGTTATAAAATAGTTATTCACTATTTGGATGATTTCCTTTTTATAGGCAGTGGGAGAAGAGAGACAGAAAAAATGTTAGCCAGCTTTCAAGGACTGTGTAAAGAACTAGGGGTTCCATTGGCACCGGAGAAAACAGAAGGGCCTAGTAAGGTGTTAGAATTTCTGGGTATTGAGATAGATGCTCCTGGGAAATATTTTGACTGCCTGACAAAAGTGTAAAAACTGAAGGAGTTGATTCAGATACATACCTGTAGAAGAAGAGTACAACTAAAACAGGTACGACAAGTATTGGGACATCTGAACTTCACGTGCCGGGCTATTGGGCCAGGGAGGCTTTCACTAAAAGGTTTGCAAGGGCTACCGCTGGGGTGACCAGAGCACACCATTGGGTAGACATGACAAAAGGAGTTAAGGATGATTTTAGTATGGGAGGAATTCTCACAGAATACAATGGCTGCTCTTTCTGGCAGGAGAAATGGGTATATAACACAGACCTTGATCTTCCCACAGATGCAGCTGGGGGACTAGGCATTGGGGGCAATCTGAGGGGCATATGGTTTGCAGAACCATGGCCAACAGACTAGGTGAGGGATGGTAAGGTAAAAGATATAACATTGTTAGAGATCATGCCCCTTTGGGCATGCACCCTGGTTTGGGGGGAAGAATTACGGAATCAGAAAGTGACATTCTGGTGTGACAATAGAGCAGTGGTAGAGGTCCTAAACAACAGGGGAGCCAGGTCAGAAAAGGTCATGCAAGTTTTGTGACTTCTGGTGCTAAGGGCTTTGCAGTTGAACATGTCATTCAGAGTGAAACACATAGAAGGAGTACACAATACCCTGGCTGACAGCCTTTCCTGTCTGCAGCTGGATCATTTCAGAGGCTGGCACCAACAGCAGAGGAGCAAAAACGTCCATACCAATGAACATCTGTGACTTTGGCAGAAGGATCAGAACTGTTGTTTCGCCGTTCATGGGCACCACAGACTCTGAGGGCCTACGATGGGGCCTGGCGAGTGTTTCAAATGATCAGGGCAAAACACCATATGGAGGTAAGTGGGCCACTCACAGAAGAACAATTGAGGAAGTTCACCATAGAGCAATGGCAAAAAGGAACAGCCCACACCACAATTGGGGTCTATTTGGCAGGGATTAGTGTTATTTGCAGCTTAAAAGGATGGAAGGACCTGACAAAATCAATGTTCATTAGAAGAATGATGCAGGGATGGGGTAGGTTAAAACAAGGGACACTGTGGGTAATAGAAGACTAATAGGGTAACAGTGGCTTGCGAAACTAAAGGATGTGTTACTGGCAATATGCAGATCAAAGGTCGAGGCCCAGCTATTTTGCATGATTTATGTTGTAATGTTTGCTGGGGCCATGAGAGTGAGTGAGGTGGTAGGTCATGGCAGTAAAGACAAGGAAAGGGGATTGGAATGGGAAGATATAAGCTGGGGGATGAAGGAAATGCAAATCATGATCAAGAGGTCAAAGACGGATCAAAGGGGGTAAGGTTGCACGGTAACACTAAAGAAACATGTGGAGGGCACAGTGTGCCCAGTGAAAGCTTTGTGGGCTATCACCACAGAGCATGGAAATAGGACAGGAAGATTATTTGTGCATGGAGATGGCAGGAAGGTCATATGTTATCAAGTCACAGCCTTGCTCAAAAAAGGCATGCAATTCCTGGGGCAGGATCCAATTAAATACTCATCCTACTCCCTACGGATAGGGGCTGCCTCACAGTGGGCAGCAGCAGGTGAGATGGTGAATAATATTTTGGAGAAAGGGCACTGGCGGTCTGCCACTTATAAAAGATACATTCGAACACTGCAGTATGGAGACTAACGTATCACTTGTGTTTTGTTACAGATTTGGATCCACATGAGGGAACAGGGAGGAGTGATATAGTGAAAAAGGGAAGTTAAGACCATATATAAGATGTTTATTCTGCTTAAACCCTATAGGAAGAGGGAGGATCATGGAAATCTGGATCTGTGGCCACTCTTATATTTATTGGGTAGAAAGGAGAGCTGAGAAAAAGGCTGGGGGAAAACAGTTGTACCAAGATGTGAAGCAATGTAGGTTGGTTTGGCATGGCATCCGAGGTATGAGATGGGCACAACTGCTTCCTACCCTGAAAGAGCTGAAGGAGTGGTGACCCATTCCAGACCTAATTATTATACATCTAGGGGGTAATGACCTTGGGGGTAAGCCATGGGTGGACACATACTTGCAGATAAAAAGGGACCTAGAGACAGTACAACAGTGGTGGGCTAAGGTATGCCTTGCCTGGTTGGATATGATCCCAAGAAGGGTTTGGATACATGATCACAGCCATGGAGCTTGAATAGAGCCAGGAGAAAGATGAACAGAAAGGTAGGGATGCTGATAAAGAAAATGGGAGGGCAGGTAGTACTGTGGGGTGTGGAAGAGTGGGTAGAAGATTTCTACACGTCAGATGGTGTGAATCTGTCAGATCCAGTCATAGACATGTTTAATACAGAAACAATGGGTTTTATAGAAGCATGGAGAGGCATGCAAAAAATGGAAGTTAAAAAGAAAAGAGAAGGACAGAGAGGGTTTCCTGAGGTAGGGAGGACGACACCCTAAAGTGAGGAAAGCTGGTCATCCAACACAAGCTGGAGACAGGCTAATGGGAAAAAGGGGAAGGAGGGAGGGAAGAAAAGGAATAAGATGAAAAGAAGAAGAAGCTGAAGGAGGAAAGCAGCCTCAGTTTTCACCGTTACCTAACAGAAAAGGAGAAGAAGAAGGCACCCAGGTTTTCACCTGAGGGGAGAAAGAGGAAGAAAGAGGATGATCAGAGATTGGTTATATGGATGGAAAAGAAATGCAATTGTGAGAAATATAATGATAAATGATGATGAAATGGGACATGGAATTATGATATATAAATAAATTAATTGCCAATCTGAGCACAATAACAAACAATGGTCTCTGTCTTTTTGTGAGAGAAAAGAGGGAAATCCAGGACAATTGTGTTTGCCCTTTAAGGGGCAGACCAGGTTGTCCTGGTGCACCCCTTTCCCTTTCATTAAGATGGTGTGCTCAGAAAGGGAGGGGATAGGGAATGGGAGGGCCGGGGGTAGAACAATGACCAAGCAACAGGAAGATCAGGGGCAAGAGGAGGTACATAATGGGCAGCACAGGGTGGCTCAGCCACTTTTGCTGGAGTTTGATCTCCACCACCCTGGAAATACAGAACAAGAGGGAAGACAGTCAGAAAGGGACTGTATGGTAAGTCTCTGAAAGGTGGATGACAGGAAATAGTACAGTAATTGGACTGCCAAAGGTAGATGGCAGAAAGGGGAAAAAGGGGGGGAAGAGGGGAAGGGGAAATAAAAAGGAATAAGATGAAAAGAAGAAGAAGCTGAAAGAGGAAAACAGTCTCGGTTTTCACCGTTACCTAACAGAAAAGGAGAAGAAGAAGGCACCCAGGTTTTCACCTGGGGGGAGAAAAGAGGAAGAAAGAGGGATGATCAGAGATTAGATATATGGATGCAAAAGAAATGCAATTGTGAGAAATATAATGATAAAAGATGATGAAATGGAACATGGAATTATGATATATAAATAAATTAATTGCCAATCTGAGCACAACAACAAACAATGGTCTCTGTCTTTTTGTGAGGGAAAAGGGGGGAATCCGGGACAATGTACATGATATATACACAATCAGCAACACACACACTTAGTGAAATCACTAACAGTGATGCTACATAGTACACCACATCTATAACTATTTACAAGGCTAGCATGTTACTCACAATCAACAGACCCCATAACCATCACACATACAATATACTAAACATCTATCACAGTAACTAAAAGCATGATTCACATCAAAAAACAAAAACAAACATTTCGCTACTTTTTCTATCATACTATTTGTTTCTTCTTTCTTTACAGAGTGTGTACAGCAACCTAAAAACACACAGTACAACCTCAGCTGGCTACTCAAGGCCATGGAGGAGGGCAACAAAGCTGCAGACCAGCATGGTCATCTTGCTGCAGCAAAACAGGACAAAATAATTAATCAACAACAATAAATAACTGCTTTGCTGCAGCAGCACTCCCGTGTTGGTCATGCAGATATGGTTGCCATCTGTGGTCTCGAGGACAGCAGTAGAGGCCTTGCCAAGCAATTAGAGATCTCTGTGAGGAAGAAGAGGCCACTGTTGCTACCAAAGAGACCACCATGCCCTCATGGTGTGGCTGGCTGAGAGCCAGTTGGAAGGCCGACCATACACCACCCTAATATGGCAAGATCTGCAGCAGTACCAACAGAACCCACCATACACCTTCCTCAGCAGGAATAGGAGCCTCTTCAAAGTGCCCCTCCACCACGACACTTCAAGAGAAGGGGCACCAGGACCTCCACCAGACCTTCCTACAGAAGTTTCCACTTCCTCCAGCTCCCCCAAGGCACTGGCAACAGAACACAAGGGCTAGATGCCCCCAAAAAATGGCCAGCCATTTTTGTTCTGTAACTTTTCATACAGTAATTCTAATTTTCTCACACCTACTTTGTTAAGAATTTTTTCCATCCTTCACCCTTGCCCACCTTTAGCAAACCCTATTCAGTTAATCCAATTGTTCATTTTATAAATAGTGTAAATAATGGAAATAGTGAAAAAAGTATATATTTTTTCTTTAAGTTATTTAAATCCCAGTTTCACTTATTTTTTTTTTATTAAAGGTTTACCCCATGTTCCCCAACCCACCCATGTGTGAATTGAACACATCCCTGTTTAATATTTATTAAAAAAATGAATCTGTTATTATATGATGGACTTTTCTTTTCCTGTGAAAATAAACAAATAGTAAAAAAAAGTTTATGAAATTTAAGAAATATTTCCTGTCTCTTGCTTGCAACATTTAGTAAATACAATTATATTCATATATAGAAGCACAGTAAGACCTAACAATCTAAAAGCAGTTATTCCAGAAGTAACAACATTCTCAAGAACAGTGCCACAACAATGGCACAAGTGCAGTACAGGAGACCATAGCTACAATAGGCAGGAATAGCTAACAAAGCCTAGCAATCCATAGCAATGTAGTCATTATGCATAGGATAACATCATGGCACCTGTAGCAGTTTCAAGCACCCATATGTGCACCACAAGTGCCAAACAGATGTAAATATCATAGTACTCCCTGTGTAAATGGCAAAATTAACTTTAGTAATTAAGCTATTATGCTTGAATGGGTGTGTGTCAAGCTGGGGTAATGTCACACCTCAGGTGGTTAGGCACGAGACCGCATTATTGTTATCATATGATGGCTGGTTGTTATAGAAAATTGTAAAAATACATTTGAAAGCTGTTTTTGTTAGTGTGCAAAAATATTTTTATTTCTTAACATAAGATGCAAGGAATAAAGCAAGGAATCAATCAACATTTTCACAGTGCTGAGACTAGCCCTGTGATGTAATACTGGAATATCATCACTCTCCCAGTCACACAATGACTAATAAGAGCCCAGATAATTTTATTGGCATTGTATAGATGAACAATAATGCCAGACAGGGTCTGTGTCGTGCTGTGATAACGTCACACCTCACGTGTTTCAGCATGCAGCCGCAGGACGAGTGCATCCAATACCTGAGGCTTGACATAATCCCACCACAACACACACCCTAGCGCCATTATTGCTATTATACAATGGATTATTGTTATACACAATAAAAAAATATATTAAAATCTTTTTCTTATGGTGTAAAAACATTTTTGTTTCTTAAGGAAAAAAGCAAATCTAACAAACCTATTATAGCAATGAAGGGGATCAAAGTGCTAAGACTAGACCCATAATGCTGTGCTGGGATAACATTACAGGTCCAGCCCCAGACTGACCAGTGAGAGCCCAGGATTCCTTCTTGCCATTGTATAATCATTAGTAGGAGTACTCATTATGTGTAGTTGGAGAAATGACTCCCAACATCTTCTGATACAATTTCAGTGCACTTTTGTTGTCTTTTCTTTAACAAAATTCATTACCTGCTCTGACAACCAGAATCAAAGCACACAGTTTTCTTTTTTTTTCCCCTTCAACCTGCTCCCACAAATTAAAATCACAGTTGAAGTGGCATTTTCACAGTTATGACTGGCTATTCCAAGGACCAGATATTAGTACTATTTTTTCTTTAAATGTTTTATGGTTTCACAGCCCTTATTCAGTACCATGAGGAACAGCTATATGAAGATGATCAGCAGGTGGTGTTCAAATAATGACACCGCATCCAGACAACTATGCAAACAGAAGACAAGACCCAGAAAAGAGAGTTCTTAAACTATGATTGTATGGTGCACTGGTAGTGGGGGATGCAGTGTAAACCTTAACATCAGGGAGGCAGTATAGCACAGTGGTTTAAGGCTCTGAGCTGCAAATCTGATGACATCCAGCAAACCAGACCTGGGTTTGAATCCCACAGCTTCCACTTGCATACTTTGTGGCTCTGAGCAAATGACTTAACTCCTGTGCTCCCAGGTCGCTCCTGTAAAAAGCTTGCAGCTTAGTGTGCTGCTCCTGACTAAACAAACATCTCATCTACCCACTTTTTCCTTCGTTAACCCCAAGTAATGCATTAACAAAGTATCTTGGTATAAATTTCCTTATTTTTGTGAAAAGTTTACCACAACTACTACATATCATGTGTTGGTAGGATCACACAGCCCTTTTGACCCCATGTTCCCACCAAGCTGCCTATTAGTTGATACTGATATGCATGTGTTGGAGCACAGACCCTCCAGGTCATACAGAACTCCAAAAGGGCAAGGAACCCAGTAAAAGGAGAATGGATTGACAGGCCACACAACCCCATGGCACACCCCAGCAGCTCTCAGACTTTGGAGGATGTGGGTCTGAGCTATGTGGGGAGGAGGTTAGAGGCTGTACACTAAAATTTCATTTCCTCACTTTGTTGCTTTAACCCTAACTGGTGCATTAAGCATAGTTTTCTCACATGATTTTCCTTACTTTTAATAAACTGTAATGCTCCACTAAGCTGGCCATGTGTACATAATAATATAATGTCACAGCAGGTCTCTGGACATAATGGTGAACTGATACACCATTTACTTATGCGGGGTAACATCAGAGTCATTAACACATACTAACGTATCAATTTTTATAGAAACAGAAACATGTGTTTGAACAGAAACTCTCCCCAAAGCTTATGCTGGGGTAACATCAGAGTCATTAACACACACCAAGGGCAGTGAAAAGGCTGTCAGATATTAGCCATTCATAACCACATAGAGTGAGAGCATGTGGCCCTTTGGGTCCCATGCTCCCCACCAAGCTGTCTATGTGTATATATTGAGATAATGACACAGCAGTCCTCCGTACATAATAGTGAACTGATACACCATTTGCTTATGCGGGGTAACATCAGGAGGTATTAACACACTAAAGGTGGTGAAAATACTGACTGACATTATCCATTCATAACCCTAACATTGAATTTCCTCACTTTTGTTGCTGTGCAAGCAACCTAACTGATGCATTAACAAAGATTTTTGCAATTAATTTCCTTACTTTTTGAAAAAGTATAATATTACTAGTAAATAATACATGTTGGTGGGGGCGTGGGCACTTCTTGATTCATGCCCCACCAAGTTGCCCTTACTGCATATAATAATAGCATCAGGGAAGCATGGCCCTCTGGGCCTCTGCGCCCCACTCTACACATAGCTACAGACCCATACAGCAGCCCTATAGGCAAGAAACCCTTGTAACACTAATTTGCCAATATCTCGGGAACTGTAACAGCTAGAAAACAAATTCAAGTGTTATTGTAACCATGATAGTGAGTACTGCATGAAACAATTAACGAACAAACATGTGTCTTGCATTGTTTATGAGATACAGGCACTGAAAAGCACTGGGCAGGCACTCTTTGAACCCTTATGATATTAATTTGTCAATATCTCATTAACCGTGCAACCCATGACAGTCTGTGGTTTCTAATATTGTTCCAGCAGGTTAGATCACTTCATGATCTAAGCTGCTAGTAGCAAAAAGTCTGTATCTTGCTTCGTTTCTGAGATACGGAAGCCGAAAAGTGCAATGGATGCCACAATGTTATCCTATGGGGAAAAATCTCAATTTTGTAATGGCGTATCTATGGAATTGCTTAATTTTCCCAACACCTAAACAGCATAATTTACACCTGTAGGGCATCCTCTCTATATCCTGAAAATTGCAAGTAAAAAGACCAAACCATTCATTAGCAATGCAATGGTAAAGTTTTTACATCTTTCAAAATTCCTAGTCCATGAGATAGCAAAATCCTGGGCCATCAGATCAATCCCCGTCTGTGAGGTAGCAAAATTCTAGGCCATCAGTGGGCATCTGATCATGAAATTCTGGACATCTGGTCATGCAATGACAGACAAGGCTTGCAGACCAGGATCATCTTGCTGACCAGGATTTTGTCGGTTTGTGTACTTAGCAAGTCACGGTCAAAGAATTTTAACATTTAAAAAGTTATTTTTTGACCAAAACCAGCCAAGAAAAATGCATGATGTTGTAGAGGCCATCACCCTGAGCAAAACCCATACCTATTTTGTTTCCAGGAAAAAGTGAAAACAAAATGGCGGCTTGTGGACAAGGAATTTTTCTGAAGGACTAGGATTGTCCACAGTGTAGCAAAATTCTAGTCTGTCACCTTAATCCTGATCTGCGAGAGGTCATCCGGTCATGCCATCATGGACATCTGGTCACAAAATGATAGACAAGACTCGTAGGACCAGGATCATCTTGCAGATTAGGATTTTGTCAGCTCGCAGACGAGCATCTTTAGCGAGTCACAGTCAAAGACTTTTTTAATTTTAAAAAACTATTTTTTGACACAAACAAACCAAACCAAAGGCATGGCTTTGTAGAAGGCATCACCCTCAACAAAACCCATACCTCATTTGGCCCAAAAGCCACTCATGGACAAAGCTATGGCATTTTGTTTGGCTGAAAAACAGAACAAGATGGCAGCTCGCGGACAAGGAATTTTCTGGCAGACTAGGATTTTTCCAAAAGCCTAATTAATGAGTTGACAAATTCCTTGATCGTGACACCATTTTTAGTTAGTCAAAAAAACATATAAATTTTGGAGTGAAATGAGCATGCTCAGAACTCGAACATTAAAAATTAAATAACTTTTGAATAGATTAATATTTTTTTTACGAAACCAATGCAGTATTGTTCCTTTATCCAAATTATTTCTATGTTCCAAATTTCAGACCGAAAAAAACACATGGTGTGGTCACAGCGCCATGGGCAAAAAATGTGTCAAAAGTGGTGAAAAAGCATTTTGCTGCATGGAAACCATAAGTTCGACTGAAACGCAACTTGGAAAATCAAGATATCTACCATACCAGACTACACATTCCAAATTTTGTGCAAATCTGTTGAATAGTTGTATGGTTATTAACGAGCAAAAATTGAGGTTTAACATTAAAGTGTCTACTCAACCCTAACTATATGACGATATGTATATATTATGGTAGCACGGTGGTACTACCATAGGTAAGTTGAGGAGCCATTCATATTAAACCAAATTGCACCTTAATAACTTTGCAACCATTTGATGGATTTGCCTGAAATTTGGAATACATAATCAAGACCCATACGCCTTGGGATCTGCCATGTTTTGTACTGGTTGGATACACGGCTGCGGAGTTATTAAGCGTGATATGTGCATGCGTTTATGCTTTTTCTGGAATTTTACGGTCATGCCTATAGGTCGCACGGTTTGTGCAACCAGTCTGAAATCTTCAGAGAATGTGCAGCCGGGGTCCCCGATGTGCCTTTCAAAGATTTCATGAAAAAATATTAAACGGTTCAAAAGTTATTCAAAAAACAATTTCCCATTATAAGTCAATGGGGAAGTTAAAAAGTTTGACAGTGTCGCAAATGCATTTTTACTTTCACAAATGGCCCTCTTACTTTCGCAAATCTGCCATCTTGTTTTCAGTTAGAGATCAGAAAAATGCTTGCCATTTAAATTTGGGATCATTTAGCAACCTAATTCTTTGTGTATTCACCTAGTCGGAGCCTGAGGATGCTAGCCATGTCTTTATTTTGGGGTAAAACACCCCAGAAATATGATTTTCAAATTTCTGTAAAAAGTACTTTAGCAAAGTAAGTATCGCACTCACGAAAGTGTCGCACATTTTTGTGAAAGCTTTCATAAGTGCGACAGTACTTTTCTAGGCTGTGGGAAAATGACAGCAATTTGTTGGCACCCTGCTGCAAAAGAATGGTATGGTGCTTTGGCTGAAATTTGGAGGAAACGCAGCTGACATCTCACAGATGTGCCTTTCAGTATTATGTTGCAAAATATTACACAGTGCCAAAGCTACGGTACTCAAAGTTGACACTTTTTCCCATAGGATAACATTCGTCATCCGGCGCATTGCAGCAATCCTTTGGCACCGGCTGCAATATAACGGCTTGGTCTTTTGGGCTGAAATTTGGAGGAAGACAGCCAACATCCCATAGATGTGCCTTTCAGTGGTTTGGTGAAACAACGTTACAGGAGCCAAAGTTATGACACTCCAAACTTCTCTTTTTCCCATAGGATAACATTCTGGCGTTAGCGTGCCTTTCAGGGCCGCATCTGGAAGCGGTGCAAGATACAGACTTTTATTGAAAATTACTTAGCCCCTTAAAGGGCTAAGTAAAAAACTAGCGAGGAAAGTCATAATTCATGTGACTTTTAAATTTTTCTATGTCGTACGGTTCCTGAGATATAAGCTATTTAGTATTCCAACTCCTCATTTTCTGCTCCGAGATCCATTATTATGCATACATTCATTGTACCTGTCTTTCTCTATGTAGCTTTTGGGAAAACCAGCCTGTGCACTTACATTACTGTTCCGTTACCCTTTCAGCTTGCAGTTCCGTTTCCGTTTCACTTACCGTTCACGTCTATGCCACCATGTGCGTTATCCTTTGCGTTTTCATTTGCACTTGCGTTTGTGTTATTTTTTGCCATTTGTGTCTACAGTACTGTTTCTCTTTCTATTTTGCTTTGCATCACCATGCCCATTGACATTTCCGTTTGTGGGCACCATGTTACTATGTGACAAGACATCACATGGCGGACCGTTCCCATCTACGCCACCGTGTGTGTTACCCTTTCTGTTCTCATTCATGCTTGCATTACCAGGTGCACCACTGTTAGCACTTCTGTTTGCGTTGCTGTTCCTGTTACTATGTCACAAGACATCACGTGGCGGTTCAGGCCCCGGGCTTCCGCCGCTGCATTACATTCACTATTTCTCATTATCATTCTCAAAAAGAAGTGAAATTAGAGGCAAAAAACTCTGTTTAATGCATCAGTTAGGGTTTTCACAGCAACAAAAGTGAGGAAATTCGGTGTTAGGGTTGAAACCCCCTTGGACCCCCAGCCCACCCCCCAACCGGCATTGGGGTGCGCATTGGGGTGTTCAGTCCTAACTCTCACCCCATTCTCCTATACTTCTGCTGCTTTACACATGTGATGGTGTGAGAGTTAGGGCTGATGACCCTATGTGCACCCCAATGCCAGTTGGGGGAGTGGGCTAGGGCCCAAAGGGGTTTTCAACCCTAACACCAAATTCCTCACTTTTGTTGGGAACTGTCCTAACTGATGCATTAAATGGAGTTTTTGTTTCTAATACAGTATATGTATATATGTGTGTGTGTGTATGTCTGTATGTATATATGTGTATATATATATATATATCTATATCTATATATATATATATAGATATAGATATATATATATATATATTCATTCAAAAAAGTTGTTTAATGGATCAGTTAGGGTTAAAGAAACAAAAGTGAGGAAATGAGATGTTAGGTTTGAGCCCCTAACCCCCCCATCCTCTACAGACTGACAGAGGCCGGGGTGTGCCATGGTGTCATGAGACCCAGCTCTCACCCCATTCCAAGTGTAAACAGGTTGACATGCTACAATAAAGGAGAATGGGGTGAGACTTAAACCTCATGACTTCATAGCAGACCCCGGCAGCTGTTGGTTTGTGGAGGATGGATGGTGGGGTGTTGAGGGGGTTAGAGGCTCAACCCTAATGTTTCATTTCCCATTTTGTTACTTTAACCCCAACTGATGCATTAAACAAAGTTTTTGCAATGGATTTCCTTATTTTTGAAAAAGCATAATATAAGTAGTAAATAACATGTGTTGGTACCACCAAGCTGCCAATTTCTGCATGGCAATATGCATCTGTGGGAGTGTAGGGCCATCCTGGGCCCCGCTCCACCTCTAACTACGAAGCCATACAGCAGCCCTATTGGGCAAGGATCCTATAACACTAATTTGCCAATATCTCAGGAGCCGTAGCAGCTAGAAAAAAAATCAAGTGTCATTGTAATCATGACAATGAGCACTGCATGCAACATAAATTAACTGAATCTGTATCTTGCACTGTTTCAGAGATATGGGCACTGAAATGCACTGGAAAGGCACCCTTTGGAATCCATGTGACACAATTTGCCAATATCTCTGTAACTGTGTCAAGTAGAAAATAAATTCCACTGCTGGTGTACTCTATGATTTCCACACTTGTTTCAGCAGCTTAGATAAGTTGCAGGTAGTGAAAAATGTTTATCTGGCTTTGTTTTTGAGATACGGGCACCGAAAGGTGCCATGGGCATCGCAGTGTTATCCTATGGGAAATGTCTCAAATGTAGAATGTCATAAGTATATAACCAATGTAATTTTTTACACCAAATCAGCATATGTCACATTTGTGGGACACCCCTTTGCACCCTGCAAAGTTCAAGCCAAAAGTCCTTACCATTTCTTAGCAGTGAACTGGCAAAGTTTTACAAATCCTTGTTCGTGAGCTGTCAAAATCCCTGTCCATGAGCCGAATCCCTGTCCATGAGGTGACAAAATCCCCATTCGTGAGTCGATCTCCTTTCATGAGATAGGGCCTTCTGGTCTTCATCTCACGAATGGGGATTTTGCTATCTCACGAACAGGTATCAGCTCACAAATGAGGATTTTGACAGCTCACGAATGGAGATTCCCTGTTCATGAGATAGCGCCATCTGGTCCTCATCTCATGAACAGGGACTTTGACAGCTCATGAATGGGAATTTGGCTCACGAATGGGAATTTTGACAGCTCACAAACAAGGATTTTTTTTTTTATGAACCCATTCATGAGGTGTCAAAATCCCCATTCATGAGCTGAATCCCCATTCAAGTGAGCTGTCAAAATCCGTTCATTAGCCGATCCCAGTTCATGAGCTATAGCCATCTGGTTCTAATCTCTTGAACAGGGATTTGGACAGCTCATGAATGGGGATTGGCTCCACGGCCGACGATACAAAGGTAGGGGCTATAGAAAACAACCAGGAATCAATAACTAATTTTCAAACTCAGATATCCTATTGGAAGATTGGGCAGCTAGGCATAAATTGATATTTAATGGTCCAAAGTGTCAGTTGATGCACTTCAGTACAAATAATCCAAAAGCATCCTACAAAATCAATAACCAGCAAACAGCAAGTGTCAATAAGGAAAATAATTTGGGTATATGGGAGACAAACTATCTTAGTTTCAAAACACAAAACATGGAATGTGTGAAAAAGTACATAAAATATTAGGAAATATTCTAAGAAACATAAAGATTTCTCCATTAGCTCCTTATATTGTTTTGCCACTAGAGAGCCTGATTAAGTTTGAACAATTTGCTCCCAATACCTCACTTGTCACATTTTACTGCTCTCTAGTAGCTGTTTTCACTTGGTGATCACCCCCTCATCACTCCCTCATCACCCCCTCTCCAATCGTCGAAAGCTATCCCGCCATTGTGCACTCCCCAGATCAGCCCTCCTCCTCCTGCTCCTGTCAGGCAATGTCCACCCCAATCCCGGGCCTGGCAGCACTGGTCCTCCCCCTGAAATCTCCTGGGCTGTGCATTGCTTCTATGAACATCTGTAGCCTCCTGAAAAAACTGGACTCTCTACACTGCTGGGTGACGCTTCATAAACCTGATGTTGTTGCCCTGGTTGAAACCTGGCTGTCTCCCTCCACTCCTAACTCTCATGTCTCTCTCCCTGGCTACACTCTCCACCAGTTGGACCATGTCGGCAGGAGAGGTGGGGCTGTGTCTTCTATTTGAAGGATTCTCTCAGCAGGGCTACCTCCCCCGCCTGACCTCGACCATAAGGCCCAGGCACTTACTCTAAAGCTGTCCCCTGACCCAGCTAGAGCATTATTCTAACATGGCCCACATACCCCAAGAACCAATCCCAGGCCCTGGGCCCACTAATTGACTACCTCACCTCCCTACCCAACTCGTCGGACCAAATCTTGGTGGGCGACTTGAATATAAACTGGCTCTGCCCCTCGTCCTCCTCCCACCGTGAGGCTTTCGATTCAATTGACCTAACTCAACTGGTCACACAGCCTACTAGAAAAAACCCTGGGGGGGGACAAGCACCCTCCTGGATGTGGTCCTCACCAACAGGACAATCCGCAACCACAATATCCAAATCCTCCCTGACTGCCTCAGTGACCACTCCCCTGTGCTTTTCAACTGGGAAACCCCTAGGCCCTCATCCCTGGTCAAAACCACCTCTCGAAGGCGGCTTAGGCCTGGAGGACTCATAGGCCTTAAGCGCTTCCTTGCCCACACTGATTGGTCCCCTCTGACGAGGGCAACCAACATTGACTTGGCCCTGGCCTTCTTTGTAGCACTTTCAACTTTGCCTGTGATATCTTTGCTCCCATAACTGCTCAGAGGTCCAAAGTGAAACATGCCCTTGGATCACCCCCCTGCCCTACTGTGGCAACTTAAGAACGCGACAATCTTTGGTACTCCAGGGAGCTTGCTACTGGCCGTTCAGCTGACAGGTAGTCCTATGCTGCTACCCGCAACTAGTGCATGCACCTGGGCCATCCGCGAAGCAAAGGCGGAATACTACCAAGCCTCTCTTACCTCCTCCTGGGGGAACCCCAGGTGCTTCTGGGACAACATCAAGCAACTGAATGGTCACTCCCAGTCCCCCTCTCCTTCTCTTCTCAACATCAATGGTACCGTCTCCTCTGACCCTGCCCTCATTGCCACCCACCTCAATAACTCCTTTATCGACCTTAGCTCAGTACTTCCTGGTAACTTTTTCAGTCCACCTCCTCCATCTGTACCACCACCCATTGCCCGCCCCTCTTTCCACCTGCGTCGTGTCACCATGCAAGAAGCTAGGCCTTACTTGCTAAAAGCCCTAAAAGGTAACACCATTGGTAATGACTCACTTGATCCCTGCCTTTTACGTCAGGTCCTGGATCAGGTCCTCTCACCTATTACGTGCATTTTCAACAAATCACTCTGTCTCAGACAATTCTCCTCTGCCTGGAAGATTGCCACAGTTACCCCTGTCCATAAAGGTGGTGACAGGGCTCTTCTGGGTAACTACCGACCCATCTCAATCCTCTCCCCCCTCTCTAAGGCATTAGAGAAAATTGTGGTGTCCCAAGTCTCTGACTACCTCTGTAAGTACAATGTTCTCTGCCCTGAACAACACGGGTTCAGAGCAGGTCATAGTACCAATACAGCACTCCTGGAATTTCCCAACTTCCTCCATGCCTCCTTGGACTCTGATGCCCTGGCTGGTGCTATATTCATTGACCTGTCTAAAGCATTCGATACCGTTTCGCATCCTCTTTTACTCTCCACCCTTGACCTAATAGGCTTTGCCTCAGAACCTGTTTCCTGGTGCACCAGCTATCTCTCTGCCGCTCCCCAATGTGAGAAAGTCAACGGTACTCTCTCTGAAACATGCCCCATTCACTCTGGGGTGCATAGAGCTCAATTCTTGGACCCCTACTATTCTCACTCTTTCTTAACTCCCTACCCAGCAGTTGTAAGGGTAAGATGCTTCTCTATGCTGATGATGCTGTTCTCGTTGCCTCCCATAATGACCCCATGCTGCTACAGAACTCCCTCCAACTAGTCTTTGACTCTGCAGCTACCTGGTTCACTGAGGCACCGACTTGTTATCAACCTTAAGAAAACAAAAAGCGATGCTCTTCTCCCACCCCCAAAATAAGTACAGCAAGTTTCCCTTAGCTGTCCACTCCACACCAATCTCGTCGTTGACCAGGTGCAGTCCTATAAATATCTTGGTATAACCTTTGACCCTGCACTTTCATTCCATGGACATATATCTGCCCTAAATTCTGTCGCCAACTCCACGGCTAGGCATTCTTTACCGCACAAGAAATGCCTCCTCCTGATGCCCTCACGCCTGGTGTCACCTCCTCTGTCATGTCTCTCATTGACTATGGCCTTCCGGTCTATGGCTCAGCAGATCAGACTGCCCTCAACAAGGTTCACCTCACAGTTAATAAGGCCTGCAGACTTATCACTGGTGCTCCCAGACTCACTCACACATGTGAGCTGTACACCCTGGCTACCCTACTCAACCTGGAAGAGCGACTCATGTATCAGACATGCCAGCTCACCTTTAAAAGCCCCGCGTGGCCTATCCCCATAGGCCATCCAACTCCATTCACCGTGCTGCACCGACCCAGATCACGTGCAGCTCATCAAAGACTACCCTAGTTATTCTGAGAGCCAGGACCTCTCAAGGTCAGAGGGCATTCCCTACCATGCGCCCCACTGGTATAACTCCTCCCCTGCCAGTGTCTCAAACTCACTAACCTTAGCTTGCTTTAAGCCCAGGCTCAGAAACTTCCTGCTTAGCTCTCTCAAATGCAACTGCCGCTAGCCTAGTGAAAAAAAAAAAAATATATATACTCTGTTTGACAATGCTCACTGAGTAGCTCCCCCCTTCCTTTCCCTACTAATTCCTCCTCCCCTATCTCCCTTCCTTCTACTCCCACCAGCTCTCCCCCGACCGTATGTTTTGCACCTATTGTTATCTTTTGCTTCGTTAGAGATTGTATTCTATTGTAACAAAATTGTAATTGAACTGTAACTTTTTTGTTTGTAAGTACTGTGTCCCTTGTACTACTGTTCTGTTGTCCTCTTTGTGATGAGGTACCTTTGTAAATGAGCCTCTGGCTCAAAGGTTTCTAAACTGATGTTTAACTAACTAAATAAATAAATAAATAAGAAACATAAAGAGCAGAAACAGCAAGTGTCAATAAGGAAAAGGATTTGGGTATATGGGAGACAAACAATCTTAGTTTCAAAACACAAAACATGGAATGTGTTAAAAAATCACATAAAATATTAAGAACTACTCTAAGAAACATAAAGAGCAGAAACTGCAAGGTGATACTGGCCCTGTACAAATCCATGGTTCGACCAGTATTGGAAGATGGGGCTCCAGTATGCTCACCAAGAAACAGTGGAAGTGTAGAGGCTGTGGGAAGACTACAAAGGAAAATGACTAGAGTAGTGAACTGTGTTAAAGGAAAGCCGTATGGAGATAGATTGGAGGAATTGGGATTGTATTCCAAGTTATACCGTAGAATAAGAGGTGACATGTGTTTGACATATGAAGCCTTTCATAATGAATTAACATGCCAAATGTCCAGATTAACTAGAAAAGGAGTAAACTCAAGTGAAACGAGACTGCACACATATCAGCTGAAGGGAGAGCAGTACAAAACAAATAGAAGAGGGAACTGATACAGCCAAAAGGTGGTGAGACCTTGAAATGAACTGCCAGAGCAAGTGGTTGGTGCCACCAGCTTGAAAGCATTCAAATGCCTATTAGACAATTATATGGGGGACAGAAAATTGCAATACCTCCATGGTTAGTGGCAAGTCCATAAATGGCTGTTTTTAGTTACTGGACTTGAACTCCTACCTATGAAACTATGAATGAACCATGATTTGGACACCTCACGACTGCGGATCAGAAGCGAGTCACAAATGGGGATTTTCAAATAAAAAAGGCATTTTTTTTAATTACGTGATGGAAACCAAATGCATGATTTTGTAGAGGGCATCACCCTGAACAAAACCCATGCATTTGTTTTTACAAAATGCATCTGTGGGGCAAGTAACAACATTTTGTGTTGGGCTAAAAGTGAAAACAAGATGGTGGCTCATGAATGGGGATTTTTTTCTCACAAATGGGGATTTAATGAATCCCCTTTCATGTGCTGTCAAAATCCCCATTTGTGAGCTGAAATCCTTGTTCACAGCTGTGCATCTAACCAAAAGACTGAACTGAGCATGCTCAGAATCCGGATTTTCAAAATTGAATAACTTTAGGTCAAAATAATATTTTTTCACCAAACTAATGTTGTCCATTTTCTTAGTGTAAGCTTTTTCTACCCTGAAGCTTCCAGACTAAAATTCAAACTGGTGTGGTTGCAGGGCGATGAGGAAAATTCAGGAATAATTATTGGAAAAAAGCAAAAAACACACTTATCCCCATATGCGCTATGCAAAATCTGCACACATGATCAAAATAAAACTTGGCAAGTCAAGAGATCTATCCCACAGGACAGTGCATTCCAAATTTCATGCAAATCCATTCAATGGTTGCAAAGTTATTATGGTGCAAAATTTAGGATTTAACATTAAACTGCACACTCAACCTAACTATAAAGGTGTGTGACACCTTTATAATATTAATACATATATATATATATATATATATTAGAGGCAAAAACTCTGTTTAATGCATCAATTAGGATTATTCCACAGCGACAAAAGTGAGGAAATTTGATGTTAGGGTTGAAAACCTCCTTGCATCCACCCCACCCTGCCCCCAGCTGGCATCAGGGTGTGCGTTGTGGTCATTGGCCCTAACTATCCCATACTGTGATATGCACGGTCATGGTATGGCAATTGGAAACACAAATGGTAACATTAACAGCATAAATAATGCCAAAGGGAACCGAAATGGAAATGCAAATGCAAGCGGACACAGAAACGCAAACCGTAATGCGCATGGTCATGGTTCCGTAATTGTAAATGCAAATGGTAAAGTTACCATGAACAATAATGCCAAAGGAAACAGAAACAGAAGCAGGATTGGAAACGTGTACCGAAATGCAAACCGTAACGCGCACGGTCATGTTACCGCAGTTGTAAATGCAAATGGTAACGGTAACAGCAACAATAACTCCAAAGGTAACAGAAATGCAAAAGCAAATGGAAGCACATACGGAAACGCAAACTGTAATGCACATGGGCATAGTAACACAATTAGAAATGCAAATGGTAACAGTAACAGCAACGAAGACGCAAACAGAAAGAGAAACACAAACAAAAGGGGTGCCAGAAATGCAAACTGAAACGCAAACAGAAACAGTAGTGGAAACACAAATGGTAACAGTAATGCAACTGCAAGCGCAAATGAGAAAGCAGAAGGTAACGTACATGGAGGCGTACATGGGAACGGTACCACAAATGGGTACGGAAACGCAAGTGGAAATGCTAACTGTTACAGTAATGGAAGCGCACACCCTGTTTTTGCCCAACAGCTGCATAGAGAAACACAGTGGGTGGGCTGGCCATGCGGAACCCACTGATGTGCCCTGGCGTGATATTCAATTGGAGAATATGAGCAGCACAAATCCCCATGCGCCTGGGCGCATCGGTAATATATGCGGCACAGGTAAGGGGGCATGCCCATGCTTATTCTACACATCCCGATATTCAGCCCAGGATGTGCTGATAATATGCAGGTGCAACACCTACATGTGCTGCACACAGTTACACCATAAAATAATAGAGCAACAGCTGGCAACCCACAGATGAGCTGCCGTAATGCAGGGTGCAACACGGCAGCAGCCAGCTGTGGGTGGCCACCTGAGCTCTGGCGGCACCATCCGGTGGCGTAGCACCCCCCATGCCCGATCGTGGGCTATAATAGTAAAGAACCTCCCTGATGGTCCAGTGGACCTATCTCCATGCCTGATTGTGGGCTGTAATAATAATTAACCTCCCTGATGGTCCGGTGGACCCATCCCCATGCCCGATCGCAGGCTGAAATATTAAATACACTCCCTGGTGGTCCATGGGTACCCTTACCCTCTCCCCAACCACTCACTGATTCCTGCCACCCAGCTCCCCGGTCCAGCGGCGGTGCTAACACCACCACAAGCCACCGGCCACCACGCAATGGATCCATTCCCATATTGGGACTGTGTATTTACAGTATGGTCTGCACCCATTGGCCATGCTGTGGACCAGTGACCACATCCGTACTGTATGCTGTCAGCCATGGGGTGGCCGGGCGGCTTGTGGGTGGACCCCGAGCTACCCATTTGTGCATAATGATACGCATTTGTGGGAGCTTGGGCCCTCCAGGCCTTGCTCTCCCACTTATACATAACTATGGAGCCATACAGGGCAAGGAGCACTTGTAACACTAATTTGCCAATATCTCAGGAACCTTAACAGCTATGAAAAAAGTCTCAGTGCTGTTGTAGTTATGACAGCAAAACCTCCATGCAAGATACATTGACTAAATCTGTATCTCACATCATTTCCGAGATATGGGCACCGAGAAGCGCTGTGAGTGCTGCAATGTTATCCTATGGGAAAAATCTCAACTTTGTAATGACATTGCAAAAAAACTTTGTTAATGCATCAGTTAAGGTTAATGCAACCAAAGTTAGGAAATGAGATGTTAGGGCTGAGACCCTAACCCTCCCAATCACCCCATCCTCCATAGACCAACAGATGCCAGGGTGTGCCATGGGGTCACAAGGCCTGACTCTCACCCGATTCCATGTGCAAACAATTCTGTCCATGCCAGTGTCTTGGGGTTATATCTGCATGCTAGGCAATCATGGGTGATGGCACACTGCAAACACTGCACTCCAAACTGCTCCCCAAAGATGTATAGAAACTTATTTTTGTTAAGATGTACACAGATGCATATAAAAATAATGTATGTGTGGTCTCCATTTGCTTTCACTATTACATAATTTTCCTATACTGTGCAACTGCAAATTTTAGTATGGCCTTATGTTGTAATGCTACATAATATTATTTTCCTATGAAGCTGTAGCATAATCTATACCCTGTGGTCTCATCCATACATTATTTGTGTGTACTTTGAAACAATATCACAAACTTTTGTATGCTGTGGTGGCACAGGGTGTGGAGGATCCAGTGGTCCAACACAAAAATACTTGTTATATACTGTGTAAGCACTGGTAGTCTGAACACTGTGTATAACACAGTAACATGCTTTAATATGTAGTTGTACTGCACGGTACACGTAGCTGTGCACTGCAAGCGACACCCAATTTTTGTTATGTATGAAAGCATGTTTTCCTGCACAGCCTGTTCTCATTCACATACATTATTTGTGAATGTTGTGCAACTAGAGACTCCTCAAAACCCTACATACACACAAAAAAATGTATTTATTATGCGGTGTAGCTATGCAGGATCCTCTGCACTATGCTGGCCCATGAAAGCATAAGAGTAACATATGGGTGTAATAAAGGACACTTTATACCATGCAGTGATGCCCATGCATATTCCTTCTTCTGGTAAACAGTCACAGTTTACTGTTTAGCTGGTTGTGTGATTCTGATATAGTTTCCCCATACTGAGACAGAAAGTTACTAAGGGCCCTGTGCTTAAAACAAAACATGTTTTCAGCATACCGTGCCAGTTCACGTTACTTTGATTTGTGTACTATGACAAAAACATAATTTGTATAGATTGTAGTAGCACAGGGTCCTCCATACCATGTGCTGCCATGCAAAAGTCACCATTACATTATGTGGTTACTTACAGTTGTATGTGCCATGAACTCTAATTGATGCATATTTTTGTTATTCATCTATATATATATATATATATATAAAAAACTAAAATATGTTATGCTAAATCTCTAAGGGAGCAGTATGGGAGTGCAGTTCATGTCACTGAGCAACACATGGTTGCTCACCATTGAGAATTACCCCCAAGACAGCTGCTGTCACATGCATATATTTAATTTTTCTCTTGCAGAACCACATGTCCCTTTAAATTATTTATTTACAGTATTTAAAAAGGTTTCACCTAGGAGTAATTATAGCAGATGACTTAAAGGTGGGCAAGCAATGTGAGAAGGCAGTAAAGAGGGCTGGGGATACTGGGATGCATAGGAAGAGGCATCAACAGTAGAAACAGGAAGTTGTCATCCCTCTGTACAGACAATTGGTGAGACCCCATCTGGAGTACTGAGTGCAATTCTGGAGACCCCCATTTCCACAAAGACATAGAGTGGAGGCTGTTCAGAGAATGGCAACCAAAATGGTGCAGGGTCTGCACCAGAAGACATACGAGGAGAGACTAAAGCAGTTTAATATGTATACCCTTGAGGAAAGGAGGGAGGGGGGGACATGATAGAAACTTTCAAGTATCTCAAGGGAATTAACAAAGTACACGAGGGAAGCATCTTTCAGAAAAAGAGATGTGCAAGAACAACAGGGCACAATTTGAAGATGTGGGGATGGCTCAGAAGTAATGTTAGAAAGTATTTTTTCACAGAGAGGATTGTGGATGCATGGAACAGCCTTCCTGAGGAGGATGTGGAGTCAGGAACAGTGGGAGAATTCAAGAATGCATGGGACAGGCATAAGTCAATTCTAGTGGGGGGTAGGAGGAAATAAGCCTTTGATTACCTAGAATCTGCAGCTTATCCATCAGGTAGAGAAATGGGCAGACTTGGTGGGCCAAGTGGTCCTTATCTGCCATCAAATTCTATGTTTCTATGTATGTTTATGTTTCACCAGGAAAAGACAACATGAGCTGTAAATAACTTGTTTCCAGAAGCATCAGGGGAGGAGGGATTATAAAATGGGGGGATCAAGCAAAAGCATAACAAATCAAATACATACAGTGCAATTCAAAATGTAATGTATAATATGAATACAGTGCAATTCAAATACATAAAGTACAGTACGAATACAGTGCAATTCAAATACATAAAGTATAGTATGAATACCAATACAATGCAATCCTAGACAACAGATAGTATCATATAGAAAAAGTAGTATATATCAAAGTAAAAGTCAGAAACATTGGATGAGACATACCCGGGTAAGCAGAACAATATGTAGATAAAGCACATATAGTAGTATAAGAGGAAAAGGTAACCCATTAGGTAATGGCCTAATGGCGAACGATAAGCAGCAGGCAGAGCACAGGGCTACTAAGTGCTAACTGAGATCTGAAAAGTTACTAAGTGCTAAAATGGATTTATAGAGGGGAAGTTATATCATAAGTGGTTGTGGGGGTGGGGGAAGGATGGGGGAGGAAGGGTAGGAAAGGAAGCCAGGAACTAATTCCCTTCAGGATGCTGAAAATCCTGCAAGGGAGCAAGACCCAGAAGAAAAGGAGAAGAGGGAGGGGGAGGGATGCTAGGAAGGAGAGATGAGGGGCAAGCCAAGAACTAATCCCCGTCAGGATGCTGAGAACCCTGCAAGGGGACAGGACTCAGTAGAAAAGGAGAAGAGGGGAGAGGAAGGGTAGTAATGGGGGAGTGGAGTAGAGGGGGGCAGGAGGTAGGGTGATGGGGCAGGAGGCTTCAGCAAGAGATAACCTAGAGAGGCATGGGGGGAGCACTAAATGATGTAGTGTCAGTCAGACATAAGTTCCCGATTCTGTGACAATGCAGGGAGCTATGGACCCTGTGGTACCATACAAAGATACTTGCACCATGCTGACTTAGTGCAGGGTGATGTGGACTAAGAATTCACACAGAAATATACATCTACTACAGTTGGGAAGTTCGGTGTCCAAATCTGTATACGTCTTAACAAAAATACATTTCTATACATCTCTAGGGAGCAGTTTGGGATGGAGTGCATGCAGTAGGCTATCACCTATGGTTGCCTAGCATGCAGTTGTACCCACAAAACACTGGCATGGCAGTAGAACTCATACAGTTGGTAGACCATGATGATGAATGTATCTTGTGGTATTTTCAGGGAGTTGCATGTTCTTTGTCTTACCTGATGATGGTTTTCTGTGACTGGTTGTATTGCTATGCCCCTTCTCCTCCTTGCATGTGTGTGTGTGTGGGGGGGGCAGAGTTATGGCTGGGAACCCTAACATCATATTCCCCTGTTTTTGTCACTTTAATAGCAACCCTAACTGATGTTTTAACAAAGTTTTTTGTAATGAATTTCCTTACTTTTGGAGAATTTTCCAATGTTATATACAGTATATAGGGGATACACAATTACCTTATTCTAAAGATGCAATTTATCTTCATGACTGAGGGGGCAGGACTATGACTTAAAAGTGGCAGAGCCATGAGAAAATTATGACAGTCCTGTCACCTCACAAATGGAGACAAGTTGTATATTTTGAGTAAGGCCAATGTGTATTTGATTTATACAACATCAGTGTGTAAGTTAGACCTTTTAAATCAGCGGTTTGTGTAGACTTAACTGTTACTCTTTGAATTCAGCAGCTAGATTCAGAGCAGGGCAAGGCTATTGTGATACCATCAGAACAGTGAAATCTGTTCTCTGATCGGTCTCTAGGTAAAGGATAGCCATTCTGACATATCTAATATCCAGATAATTGTTTATTTGGAGGTAAGACAGTGTGATAAACAATTTTTCAGAAAAAATGTATCACTACTGGTTTTGTAATAAATATGCTCAATTGCATGATTTGTTTGTGATATACATTATCACATACAAACCTTGAGAGTAAAGATCTAGTCTTGAACTATATGTTGAAGAGACCTTGAGATGTACAGGCACACTTCTCTGCGACTAGTCCCCCATATGTTATTGCTTGTATTGTATGTGCATTCATACAATACCCATTCCAGATTCTTTTCTCCTGTCAGTTAAGTAGGTATTGAGGGATAGCCACTTGAGGGTTAATGGCAAGCACAACTAGTGGAGTACATGATCTCCACATTTTAAGTTCTGAATAAAATTTTTATTTTCCTTTTTTTCCCCAACACGTTGTATCTCAATATGAAATTAAGTTATTGTGTACAAGCATTGTAAGTTAATTTGCTGTAGTATTCTCATCAGCACTACAGGCATACAATATAATGATTTCAGTACTGCAGAGCAATAAGCATATCCTACTCATAGAATCCCACATATGACAGTGCTACATTATGTTCTATATGCATGATTATGTATAGAATACATAAAGAAGTGCTGGGCCTTTACAGCATTTTTTTTTGTGTGACAACCCGTAAAGGTAGAAGTGAAGTTCAGTAGGTTGTCTAGTTGTCACTTGATTCTTTGCATCTGTAAAGCTATAATTTGTAGTGCACTGTGTGTGGGGTTACATATGCATTTGAAATGCTGACCTCTTCTTAGCGAGTTGTGTTTTGGGTGGAGACGCACTTGAGATTAGATTGGAACCTTATCTTACAGTCTTCACGTGTTTTTCCTCATTTTAACAATTCAGGGTAAGTAAGAAAAAAATAGTCTCTGACTTGTTTAGATATAATAAGAAAAGTTCCAAAGTAAGCTCACTTGTAAGCCCTGTCATGGTTAGAATGCAAATATAATGTAGTACTGTATGTAAAATTCCCAGATACTTATAGATGTTCCTTCTACTTGCTTTTTCTGGTACAAATCAATATTATTAACCACAGGATCCTTATCATGTAGAGGGTGAATTGTGTATAGCTCATAGACATTTTTTCAGTTGCCATGGAGGCCTTTTTGATCATTGTTGTACTGGTGTCAACTACTCCAAACTGAGTATCAATGTTAGCAAGGTGGTCTATATTAATATCCTCATAGAAGGTATTGTGTAGTTTCAAATACCGTAGGACTTTTTCACCTTTTCAACATTGACAACATCTTTCCAAATGGTCTTTGGTTTTATTGGCACGCCATTGACCAGAATCATAATGCTGTTGTCTTGGGTTTGCAGTGGCAGGAACATGATTGAACCCTTTAATGATTTAATAAGCTTGTTTGGCATTTTGATGTTCACACATAGAATTGTTTAGAATAGCTTCATTGTCAGCATTAGAATATGTTCAAACAAATTCAGGCAAGCAATATCAACAGGCATCATATCAACCTGAATTTTGTTCAGCACTGATCTTGGAGGCAAACTGTCTGATTTTATCTTACGTAAGCTGTATGCACACATGTGTACTGTTTTGTTGAGTTAAAAGTTATTATTCAACAAGTACATAACCAAATGACCCCAGATTTCATTCCATCTTACAATATTGTGGATGTCAACCTTTACTGTTTGTTTAGAATACAACAGATGGAAACATGACACACATGTAACATCAAATTTCTCAGACTTAGTCATCTCAAATGTTGCTATGTAATTTCCAAATACTTTTAGCAAGTGTGAGTCTTGTACTGTCACTGACTGTTGAAGATGTTCAACTCTCACTGTTGAAACATCACCTGGGACAATCTTACACAGCTTATGTTCCTTGATAAACTGTAGCAGACCATGCATGTCACCATCAGTTAGTAAGGAATCAAATACTGTGAAATTTCGAACAGCATATCTGAGGCAGTACAAACTCCTGACAAATTTGCACATATCTGTATTGTGTACAGCAATCATCTAGAAGTGATGAAATATATTATCACATGCTCAGATTTGTAAACAAGGTACGAATGCCCCATGAGACTACAGTGATCTCAAATCTCACACCTGTTAATGTGTTGAAGAAGCTTGTATTTTTCCCATCTCTTCGTGCTCAGAAAAGTATCAAAGAATGTCTCAATTACATGGAAAGTGTCTTCTCTGACATTGCACATAGCATCACATGTCCATGAGGCAAAACATGTTTTTTTTTTCTTCAACCGAAACAGAATTGTCAACATCCATGTCTTCCATGGCACCATGTTGCAACAGAGGTAAAACACTTTGAGCTTTACCACAGTCATCCACAGAAATAGTGTGCATGCTATTCTGTGAATGATAGGTCTCCTTCCAAAAGTATGCCTCACTGTTTTCTCTGTGTAGCCATTCCCCATTGAACACCAAACACAAGTTGTCCTTGTTGAGATGCTCAAAGTCATGTAGTTTAGCTTTGAGAATCTTAGCCTTAGTATTAAATTTGTAAATGGCATTCATCATTGTAGTCCACAACTGGGACTGCATATTCATTGCCATGTTAGCAAATTGACGGGCTTCCAGACGTAGCTTGAGGAGAGAAACCCTCCTCCATGTAGCATGGGCTAAAACACATATATGGCACACTGATGAGTCCAAATGAGGATGAAACACATGTATGTGTCTGCTGTTCTTAGCCTTTGCTGATTCTACTGTGAGACCTTCCGGCACCATGAAATTCTGCTTAAAGTTTAGCCAGTTCAAATTTTCTCATGGGGATTTGCATATGTTTCCCATGATGCTTTGCATTATTGGGGTATGTGCAATTGTGTTTTCTTTAAGATTTGGCTGTATGGCCAATATCCTCTGGGATAACCCATGCTTCAGGGTATTTGCTCTGTGGTTCTTTTGTAGTTGAAGAGAGAAAGTTTTCTCTACAATTTCTTCCCAGTATGTCTTACTATTTGCAGATATTATGCAATCAGTCTTAATTTTGTATGACATCTTAACCCTTGCATGGCCGTGGACTGATATATCAGTCCAAAATTCCTACACATTCTAATTCTGTCAGCAGCATGAAGGTTAAAGTAGTTTAGTCTTTTGTGTTGTATACTATCTACAATGTCACTTGTATTGCTTTTCTTTTGCTTACGTGACTGTCTCTTGATCAGATTGTGGCCTCTGTGTGTTTCTCTGTTCAATGACAGCTTGACATGATGTGTCTTAGATGTGGTTGTCATAGCAGTTGCACGACATCTGGAGCCAGCTGTTACCTTTGGGGTCACTTTACTGTGAGTTCTGTGGCAATGTGCCATATGGGCATTGTTACTATGAACACTGCCTTACTTATAGCATGAAACACACCTATCAAAGTACTCTGTTTTCTTTGTAAAGAGTTTCTGTTAGTAGCAGGTGCCATATTATTGGTTGATGTCATGTGTATTCTATTGTGTCCGTTGTGAATATGTAAAAGAAATAGAAAAAAAAGAGAATTACCACTGTTTAATAAATTGCACTTTACATCAAACTATTCAAAACACCAATTTTCTCATGTTAAAAGATCCTCTTTAACAAGATCATATTCCTTTTCTGCTACTTGATTGCAAAAAAGGACTGGCTGGTGGATAAATGATGTAACTACAGTCAAGCCCACTTAATCAAATACCGCTTAATAGAAAATCCCATTTGAACAACTAAAAACCCAATTCCCCAATTCATTTTCTATGTGAAACATAATAAAACGATTGGTTAAATGCATTGATTGCGCCCGTATAATGGCATAATTTCTGGCCACACTTTTGCAACTGTTCTAGCCACAGATTGCTCAAAAACATACTTTATTTAAACTACTGCTGTCATTAAGTCTTCATCACTAAGTTGCAGTTACTTGTTAGCACCTCTCAATGAGGTGTACTTGCATCTGAATTGCTAATTAACACCTTTTTCCCATAAATGATCACTGACCCCTGCCACACACTCAGATTGCAGCTCCTTGTTATTGTGATAATGCTGGTGTGACTTCTTTAAACAATGGATGTTACCCCAAAGTAAAGAAAGGAGCTTACCCTCAGTGGTAAGGTAAAAGTACTGAATCTTCTTGATAGTCCTGGTGCCTCCAAGTCTGAAGTGGCTCGCATGCTTTCTGTGTCCCAAAGCCAGATTTGCAGGACTGATAAAAACAGGGACAAGTTCCTGCATGACTTTCAAACAATGGGCAACACTGATCGGAAGCGCAAAAGGGAGAGGAAGGATAGTGCGGTAGAGGAGGCTTTGCTCTGCTGGTTCGAGCATGCCCGTGGCTCAGACATGCCAGTTTCAGGAGCGTTCCTGCAGGAAAAAGCTAGGAAACTGGCATGTGTGATGGGTAGACCTAATTTTGAGCCAAGCAAAGGGTGGTTATGCAGGTTTAAAGTCCGACTTTTAAGTTAGATTGCATTTTTGACAATAGGAAAGTGAAAGATAGGATCACTGTGCCTACCTGTGCTATCAAAGCTGACAGATCACTTCACTGTGCTCAATGCAAAATAAGCACACACGAACAGAAGATTTTAACAGTACAGTATAAGGCAACAATAAAGTAGCAATACAAATGCCTTTTTAATAAAAATACAGTACTCAAGCACAACACAACAAAAGAACTAGCACTATATTCCATTATGAGTCACATCCATCTCACGCACATACCCAACACAATTCTGTTTGAGATGCGGATAAGTCTGTGATGGGAAAAAAAACAGAAAAACAGCAGGCTCGCATAATAGAATATCTTGCTTAATCGCAGAATCAGCTCCAGTCCTGAGCCTATGCTATTAAGTGGGTTTGACTGTATATGTAAACAATAATAACCAACATGGTGGTTGGTATTCTGCTGCACCAAACTGCCCTGGTTTCTAATGAGGCCTGATGCTGCCTTTGGATGGCCTTGTAGTCACTGGAAGGTCCAGTATAGCCCAATAACACCCACTTTAGATGGTAATACTGTGCTAAGAAATGGTGCACTATATTATTATAGTAAGTAGACCTATCCGTGAATAAGAGTAGGGTGATCTGTGTTCCAATTTTCTAAACCTAGTTAATGATTTCATTGACCCAATAAGTACCCTCAACAAATTCAAAGCTGTCTGTTCTGCTAGAAAACTGATGTAAACAAAAATGTGACTTGACATTAGGCACAGGAAATGTCCATAGTCTCATGAAAAGGATCCTTTTTCATGAGACTGAATTTCTAAAAAAGGATCAACTGCTGGTGAAAACGTATGTAAATTGACACAATAAATGTAATCAGTGACCAAATAAGTCCCCAAAAGCAATTACAAACTGTCTGTTTCACTTTAAAAAATGATGAACAACAATGAAACTTTTTATGTCAGAACAGAAAATGGAAGTAGTCTAGAAAAAAAGGATCTTCATTCGCAAGAACATATTCCTTTTTCACCACTTGCTCGTGAAAAAGGATTGATGGCTGGTGAAAAACAATGTGAATTTCCACAATCTGTGTCATTATTGACCCAATAAGTACCCAAAAGCACATAAACACATTGAAAACTGTTATTAACATCACAAAAAAATGTTTTAAAAAATTGTACTTTGTATTTAGGCACAGGTAATAGAAGTAGTCTTGTGAAAAGGAATCCTTTTTTGTGACATCTCATTCCTTTTTCACCACTCACTCTTGAAAAAGGATCAATGGCTGGCAAAAATCAATCTCAGCTTACATAGTAAATGTCATTAGAGGCCGAATACTCACCATAAAGTATCCTAAACAAATGGAATACTGTTAGTGACATACAAAAAAGTTACTAAAAAATAATACTTTGTATTTAGACACAAGAAATGGAAGTATTCTCACAAAAAAGGATCATTTTTTCATGAGATTGCATTCCTTTTTTGCACTCAAGGTGAAAATGAATCAACGGCTTGCAAAAAAAGGATTCCACTTTACACAGTAAATTCATTAGTGTCCCAATAAGTAACAAGAAGCACCCCAAAAAATGTTGAAATGTTAGTTGCATCCAAAAAAAAAGTTTTCAAAAATTGGACTTTGTATTTAGCAACAGGAAACGGAAGTAGTCTTGTGAAAAAATATATTTTTTCATTAGGTTGCATTCCTTTTCATCTCTTGCTCAAAAAAAAGGATTGGCGAGTCATGAAGCAGGAATTTAAAAATGAACAGGAAGTGCTTTAAACAGTCAATCAGAAAGGGAGATGATGACCAGAAGTATGCCATCTTAAATTTCCTGACTGTTCACTGCTGGTAGAAACGCTAGAGTACTGTAAGTACCACAATTTAAACCACACTTTTTAAAATGATAGAATTCTTTTTTTTGATGAATAAAATGCATATTATGAAATCAGAATTTATGTAGAATCGAACACTAGATTTAGAATGTGATTGTGGCAAGTGCTCCATTGACAAACAACGAAGAGTTTATCTGTACTCAGTACATTTCAAATTCAGAGTAATGCTTATTAAGATAGCAGTTTGTACTACCATAGCAGTTATGTTTTAAGAGTTACAGAAATAAAAAGCAGATAAAACTACTGAAATAAGCAGTACTCAAAATAGCTTACAATTTATATTACAGTGTGTGTAAACTGAAAAGCAACTTGAGACAGAGCCATGCTGAGTCTCAGTTTTTTTAATTCTCTCATGTCTTCTGTCATACTGTTATACATTTAATTCTTATAAAAATAATATGCATAATCTAACATTGTTCTGTTGTACCATGTGCATACATGTCATTTTTTTCACACATCCAATAAATACAACTTATACAGAACATGTGATGTAAGTGACTTACCACCTAGAATGCCAGCTCAAAAAGGAGGGAACAGAGGATATGCCAGTCTATCCTTACCAGGTGACTGACCAATAAGATTGGTCAGTATTGGCAGAGTCACAAGTAGTAACCAATCATGTTGTCAGTTAAAAAAAATTGCTTGATGCAGTTATCCAATATTAAACATAGTATAGCACTCAATAATATTTATTTTTTCTGATTGGCACACACTAAATGTAGTTAACCAACCTAATGGTTTCTAGCTGTGTTGAGCTGTGTGACTCAACAAATCTGTCTTGACACATATTAGGACAAGAAGTTTGCCAGTCACCTGGCACAGTGCTATTGAGAGAGATAAAGACATTTCTCAGAGTTCTAACATTTGCACTATCTGACAAAGAATAAAGCATGGCAGATGACTCCAGAGCTAGTGCTTGGATCCTAGGCAGTTCCATTGTGTGTATGGTGGACGAGTTTGCTAAGAGAAGTTATTTGGGGAATAACTTGCACCTGCAGAAATGTGATGTTTCATGGTCTGGTAAGGGTGGCATGAGATGGCAGCAGCTCATGCCAGCTGTACACCAACCTTTGGAGATGCAACCTAAGCAAGACATACTCCTTATCCATCTAGGAAGTAATGATTTGGGAAACAAAAGGGTTAGATATTTAATTGAATCAGCTACATCAGATTTGGCTGCTTTAACTGCAATGTTACCTGCCTGTAAAATTCTGTATTCAAATATTTCTTTTTTTCCCAATTGTTTAACCAGGAGTAGCACACTAAGCTGAAAGCTTGTTTACAGGTGCCACCTGGGAGCACAGGGAAGTTCAGTGACTTGCTTAGGATCACACAGTATGCAAGTGGGGTCTGTGGGATTCAAACGCAGATCTCCAGATGTGCAGCTCAGAGCCTTAAACCACTGTGCTATACTGCCTTCCTGTTACAGAGCAGATGATCTGGAAAGGCCAACAAAATACTCCTGGGCTAGAAAAATCATGTCATAAGGTAAACCTTCAACTATCTGGATTCCTTCATGATCTGGGAATGCACACTGTACATCACCCTGCAATTAAATAGAAGTATTAGCTATACCTAAAAGATGGTGTGCATCACTCAAATGCTGGTAGCAGTATTTTCCTGGGGGACCTTCAACATGGAATCGATGCACTGTTGTGAATGTGTTGTCACATACATCATAAGTACCAACATGCCAAAAACACAAAGGCTCTTTCAAGAGCCATATATATTTAGGTCAAAAAAATAGAAGAAATACACCTACGTAGAATACACAACATAAAAACATAACTGTTTTTGTTATTTTTCCTCTTCTTTTTTTATCTCACACTTTTTTCTATCAGCCATCTATGTGATTCCTTTTCTGTTTTTGTTTATTACCTGTGATATTGAAGTCTGTTTTCAAGGATGCTAATTCAGAATAAGTGAAATGCTGCTGTGCGCTATTACAGGATTGATGATGTATTTCTATTGCTCATAAGGCTGTGTGTCTGTGTGGCAGGGGGGTCAATGGGGTAGATGTTCAGAAATAGGAAGGAGGGTCATGGGGATATGCATGTATCACACAAATTAAATATATTTACTTCTGGTAGTTGCCTCTGCCTGGGACATGGCGAGTCTGTAATTAATATTAACCAATGGAGACAGAATTATACATGTCATAATGGGTGAACAGTTGGTGTTCAGTAAGAATTGCAAAGTCTAGCTCAATATGAGTAGTAGAATTAGCTTGGTGGTAACTTCTGCTCCATGCCATTGGCCAGTTTCGGGGAGGACCTGGTAAACAGGTTAGCTTACAGGAGATATTTGTGCATCTCTGGGACAGCCTGGGCAGGTTGTGGATTATTTATGGAGGCTACCTTGACTTATCCCTGAGCTGTCACATGCAATGATGCTAATACAATTAAAGGCAAGTAGTGCTTGTGGCTGCCTGAGCCCTGCCAGCATTCCTCACCTAGGTGGTTGTTAAAGTGGGGTGGTTAACTCCCTCCCTGGTGGAGTAGTCCTGAAGATGCTCATCATCTCTCCTGTAAGCTAACACCTGTTTGACCCTGGTCCTCCCCGAACCGGGCTACTGGGGGAGGCAGTACAGAACCACCAAGCCTAAATTGTTCACTAAATAGACTGTATTTTATAAGTAACAAAACAGCACTTGGATGAACAGAAGAAAATAACATGAAATTATACATAAAGATGAAGCATGAGATAGTCCATTTTCTTTTCTGCATCTTAAGAGGCCTCGTCAGGATTTTTAAGTCAATTAGGGCCCGTTTTGAAGGTTAGCGGAGTGCTAACATTTAAGCACTGTGCCATGTGGGAGAACAGTATGGTTGAACAGGTATCATATATTTTAGCTCCCCAGATACTAACTAGGATCATGTGCATGGTCTGTACTACTAAACCTTGCAAATGAGGGATCCCTTCCTTCATACAGACAGAGTGCTATATAAAGGTATTGAAAGTGCTTATCAACTGAAATTGCAATACTGTTTACTGTTCGTAACCTGCCTCATTTGATCTGCCATGCCTCTAAGCGTCGCTTTGAACCGAAAAGGCGGTTTTCCTCGGTTGCCGCTGTTGACGGGACCTTGATCTCCTACCATCCTGGAACTCACCCCGATCAACTCCCCAGATCTGCCGACTGCCGTGAGTGGCGCCTAATTCCGAAAGGCAGTGCCTCCTTGGTCGCCACTGCCGACCGACCCTGGGGGCCCTGTCGCCTCCTGGAACTCACCCCTGGATCAACTCCCAGGTATTCACTGCTGCTTGAAGCGTGCACCGCAGTGCTTACGATTGGTTGCAGCTCCTTTTACACGGGCATCTTATTGGTCAGACAGCTAGCACGTTCACCGATTGCGTGCCTTGCATTCAGGTTTCAGTTCAGCCTGCTCATGTTCTTCTTCTGCTGGATTTTTCTCCACCCACCCTCCCAGGCCTCCTTAAATACATATGTATGCCTGCCTCCTCACTGTCCCTGCTCATTGGCTCCCAGAACCCTGCTTGCTCCACTGACCTACTGAGCCAGTACAGGTTTTCTTCTGACTCAGCCTCGTCCTCCGTGACCAATACTCCCCAGTTTAACTTAAGATGCTGCTTTCACTTCACAGCACTTATTCTCCCCCACCACCTAATCCCACATCACCTCCTTTGAAATTAGATGATATCCCACCCCTGGTCTACAATCAGGTAACTCCCCTCCCATTACCATATCCTGGTCTCACTCACCCACTCGCCTGTGCCTCTCTCGTCCTAGCCGCTCATGTATCGTTACTCATATGGCTGTTACCCTGGTCACCCTTGCTAATACCAATGCCCTAGCTCCTGATGTTACGCAACCACTCTGGTTCAAGAGCGTAAAGCTGCATTATATTATTATTGCCCTCCTACTCATCAATTGGTGACATAAACCCAACCCTGGCCCAGCTCAACCTCCTCCTGCAGCCAGCACTGAGCCACATCTCTCAGCTTCCTTCCAAATGGCCTTAAAATACTACATATCAATATCATGGTCCCTCCTAAAGTGGACTCTTCATACTTTAATGTCGGTTATGGCCAACCCTGATATAATATTTCTGGAACTGGTTAAATAAAAAATCAGTAACTCATCTCTACTCTCCTGGCTTCCAATATCTAGACAGGACTGACTTTTAGAGAGGAGGTAGGGAAGCCATCTATGTCTTCTCTTCCATCCATTTCACGTCTGTCCTTTTCTAGTGCTCTCACCAAAAGCTACAAGGCTCTGCTGCAAATCTCGTCCCCTTCTCCAAACCTATCTTTGTTGTGGCAGGTGTCTACTGCTGTCCTGGCTCAGTAGCCCAGTATTGCTACTGAACTCATAACCACTTTAGTTAGCCACTCTTCTGCTGGCGAATTATATTTATGGGAGAGTTCAACATAAATTGACCACCATACCCAGCAAAGTGTTAAATGCTATACATGCTCAACTCAACCTAAATTATCCAAGATCCAACTAGGTTAAATCACAGGACAGGAAACCATTCCTCATTGATTGGGCCTTACATTACACCCATAGGGGTCATTAATTCCAGTACTCTAGCAGATGCCTTCAGTGACTATTCATGACTTTCCTGGTGAGCAAAATTCACAAAGTCAAAGTCTCTCAAACTCTATAACCAACCATACAAACTCTGAACATTGGACCCACTTTTATGATTTTTGACCACCTAACTGGGCACATATAACTGTTGCCAGCAACCTAGATGTTGCTCAACTATCTGAGAATGATTCCTTGTAGTCTGGAATCAACATGCACCATTATTACGCTGCACGTGTCCGTGGAAACCACCTCCTGGATCTCCCAGAACTCATTGCTTGTCTATGGGCACGGATAGCAGCCTGGAGCTCCATAAAAGAACAAAGCTCCTTAAAGACTATGAGGCCTCATCAGGTCCTCAAACAAATGCACAAAAGCCACTTGTTTGGCCAAGGCTGATTACTTCAGCTCTACTTCTAACTCTAATAAAAATAACCCATCCAAATTCTGGAAGTAATCCACTCACTTTTCTCCCCACCGGCTCCCCTTCCTCCCTCCTCCAAATAAACAATACTGTCATTGCCGACCACCCTAGCATTGTTGGCTTTCAACTCGCTCTTTTACCTCATGTGCTTCTACCTGCTAGGCTCCCTCCCAACTATTAACCAGTTCTCTCTGCACCCATTAGAAGTCCTCCAGCCCCACCTCATAGCTTTTCCTTCTCTAAAATTCTGAGAACTGACATGCTGGCAGCCTTGGAAGCACTAAACCCGAGCAAAGGTAGCTCCTCTGATGGAGTGGACCTAAAGTTAGTAAACTTGCCTGCCTCTGCCATTGCTCCCCCACTCACTGCTCTTTTCAATCTCTTGTTTCACTTGGCCAAAATTCCTCGTCAGTGGAAACATACTATTGTCCTCCCTCTCCATAAGTGTGGCGACTACTCCTCCCTGAGAACTACTGGCTCTATATCTCCTCTGACGTTGGTCGAACTGCTATTTACATCTAGTCCTTGACTAACTATCCTCGCACTTTCAGACAGAAATTTCTTCGCCCAATATCAATCTGGGTTATGTAAACATCACTCTAGCTCGCTACCTCGCTGCTTTGAATCACTGATGCGATCCTGATAGGCATGGATTGCAGTCACATAACCACTGCAATTTTTATTGATCTTGCTAAAGCTTTTGAAACGGTTTCCCTCCTCCTGCTCCACTTCCTCTCATCAGCTGGGCTGTCTGAACATGCCATTAAATGGTTCAGCACATACCATATGACTGCTCACAGTCTGTAAAAATATCTGACACATCTCCCTCCTCTACCCATATACTCCTGGAGTCTCCAAGGGTCCATACTAGGTCTGATTCTCTTCTATCTTTCTGAATGATCTTCCATCTATCTGTACCTCATCTTCTATACATATTATGCTGATGATGTGGTTATATTCTCCTCTGGGCCTCACCCTTGGATGTCACCTCCAGGCTCCAACGTGATTTCAATAATGCCTAGAGCTGGTTTCAATCTCACCAACCTTCCAAATGCCAAGAAAACTGTGTCCATGACTTTTGGCACATCAGAAGCTGTCAAGCTCCCTTCTGCCCCTACCTTCACTACCCTCGACGGAGCAACTGTAATTGCTACTGAGTCTTTCAGGTATATGGGCTTTGGCTGATAAAATCTCACCTTCTCGGCCCATGTAGATGCTTTATAATAAAAAGCTTCATCCCAAACTCGGTGCCTTTTATAGAAACCACTCCTGCCTCCCCGCCACAGGAAAGACGCGAACTGATCCAAAAAAAATGATCCTCCCTGGCTACTATTCAATGTTGTTTATTGCTCTGCTCGCCATCCCTAGCCAACCTGGATACTCTTTTCAACTCATTCTGTCGGTTTGCTCTGGATGCACCTCACCTACCCACCGCTGCCACTTGTACTGAGCTTTAGCCTTCCCATCCCTAACAACAGGTGACTGCATCATTACGCAATCTCATCTCTAAGTACTGGCTTGGCACACTCCCTCCTACCTACTCCCTAATCCCCCCACCCACTCCCTCTCAACTTCTAAGAACCCATGACCACAGAACTTTGTCTGTTCCCAGGAGATCCACAGCTAGTGGACAGGCCTCTCCCTCAAATCGTCTCCCACAATATGGAATACTCTACCTACACATATCCAATCCTCTTCCTTTCTGGCTCTCATTAAATCAAGCTCTTCATAATTTCCTCTCTGTAAATGTACCTGCCCCTAGCTCCCCTTTTTGTCCTACATCCTGTTTGATGTCCTGCTGACTCCACTCAGTTGCCACCCTGTGCTATTTTTAGTGTATAGTGCAGGCCATTGGTTCACACTTCATATTACATTATGCCTCTCTCTGTGTCTCACCACAAGAGCTCACTGCGACTGGTTTCACTTCTTTCTCTGTAATTATTTGCTTTTCATGCTAATGTGTAATTCAGTTGTAAACTTATGTTTTGTGTGATACTGTGATTTTGTAGTACTCGCTGTTACTGTTATATAATTCCCCCACCACCCTCTCCCCCACGTTGTACCAGGAGATGAGCAACTTGTTGTTCAGTGTACCTTCCCTGGTGAAAGTTTTCAATAAATAAATGAATTTGAGCACAGTGGTGCATAGTATGTGACCCTACCTGGTCACCATTATGATGCTCCCAAGTAGTATACCAAAATGATCCTTGGCATGTAAAGGTTCTACATCCCTGCTTGCAGTTTAAATGGCTCCAATTATTATAGTAAAATGATCCTTGGTGTCTAGTACTCCCCGCCCAGGAATACTAGCTGGAGCTCATTTCTAGATGCATCCTGGGGAAGGGAACTTGTACAAGTGGGTCTTAGGTAGCATGGTGTCTAAAAAGACATAACATACATGGAGCAGAGTGGTACACAACCACAAATTACATTGGGAATAATACATGCAAGATGTGAGAACTTGAGTGACAAGCAAACAATCAACAATGCATATACAGCACAGTCAGGAGCCACAAACCTATGCTGGCAATCAAATACAGAGCAGTTTTATTTATTTATTTAGCTTTTGTTAACCGGGTAGGTACACTAGACAAGTTATATGCCTATTTTCAGGAACTTTCTGGGAGAGTACAACAGGTAATACAGGTACATCAGAACATAACAGCAAGTAAAGCTAGTACATAGTAACAAAATGCATTGAGTCACAAAACGGTAAGGCATGGAGTGAACTGCAACGACAGAAATTGATAAAGTACATATAATCAACAATATATAGTCTAGAGCATACATAGTGAAGTCAGATGCCTAGGAGAGCAATTGGATCACGAGAAATGACAAAAGATTATTGGCAGGTGCTCAGAACAGTTGGGCTCCAAGTACAATTAGGTTAGGGAGGCTTGGGACATTCACACACTGAGGCCAGTTTCAGATGCCCCCACAGGGACTTCCAGAAGCACTGATGGGAGGAGGCGGAATGAACATGGTCAGGAAAGGAGTTCCAGAGCGTAGGAGCACATGCAACAAAGTCCCTGTCCCCCATAAGGGTTCGGGTGAGGGGTACTTTTAGCATCCCAAGGACCCTGAGACCTGAGTGGGTAAGAGGAGGGGTCAGGAGGTGACAGAAGCTGTGCCAGCCCCAGAGGTGGTGACGGTTCTGATCACTTTGCCATGAGGCATCCCAGCCCAAAGTTCAGGTGATTGGTCAAGGAAAGCCAACCTAGTTTATCATAAAGCTCACAATGGTGGGTGAGATGGGAGGCAGCCAGTGCAAAGCAACAGATGTTACTGTATGTTGTGTGCCACTAAGAAGAGCTTTGGAGGTACAGGCAAATTGGTGGAGACCATAGCTAATGGAGGGAAGTAGTACACCTCTAGCAAGTGCCAGATGAGCAGGAGGTGTCAGGTTATTTTTGGCCCTATAGGCCAGAGCCAATTTACAGTTCACAGTTCTACAGACATTTAGAATATGACTCCCTAGGTCCAACTGGGGGTCAAGTGTCACCCCAAGGTATTTGATGGAGTTTACAGTTAGGAGGGGAGCTCCATCTGCACAACTGATACGCAAAGGGGCTGGAGAGGCTTTTACTTCAACATTAGCTATAAACATTTGTGCATAATGCCTAGAGTGGAAGCATAGGTGCCAAATTTTAGCTGTACCTAAACTGGAAACAAGTAATAGGAGAGCAAGAGGGAAAACTAGAGCAAGTGCAGGAGGGAGAGGTGAGACCACTGAAGTGGTTTGAAAGAATCCATGGGAGGGAGATTGGTGAATGGCTGGGGCGAGGGAGTTCCAGATTTTAGGGCAGCTGTGGCTGAACGTGACTTTGCCGATGGTTATGGAAACTGAAGGGACTGCTAGGGTTTGAATATTTCAGCTTCTGATGTATGGCTATAACGGGGCAGTCAGAGAGATAGGAGGGTATGGAAACAAACTGGATTTGCCCACAACGCTGGCACAGTGGGCCTGGTGTCTGTCCACAAGAAAAGAAAAGAAAAGGAGAGAGATTTATATATAGAACAATGGTGAGTCCAAGAAGGATAGTCAAGAGTGTAATGGCAGAAATAGTTGAAGAGTGTGTCCAGTCTGGCAAGGGTAGTGAAGGGGGCTACTGTAGACCACATCACCATAGTCAGTGATTTGGAGGATCATTCTCTGGATAATAGCATGGTATGCTGGAGGTGGGATACAGTCACAGTTCCTATAAAGTGCACCAAATTGTTGTGCAGCTTTTTGACTATAGCATCCACTTGTTCAGAAACATTTAGGTGCTGGTCTAGCCAGATACCAAGATAACTAAAGGTGGTGACATCTTCCACAGGGGAGCCATCCAGGGTATGGAAAGTAGGAAGGGGAGGGAGCATAGAGAGTCTGGTGCCTTGTGCCAAAGGACATGGAGACAGCCTTCTTGGCATTGAGGAAAATCTGATTTGTGTGTGGTCAGGGCTGAACTTGATCAAAGTCCAGCTGGAGTCTGTGGGTCTGCTGTGAAGAGGACCATGTCATTCATGTACATGTGAATGGATGCAGACAAGCACATGGAGGAGGAGATCATTAAGGAAAATGGAGAAAAGTAGTAGGCTTAACACAGATCCTTGTGGGACCCGAGTGGATACAGGCAGGGAGGAGAGAGGGGGTCACCACTTTTGACTGCTTGGGATCTACCACTGTGGTAGGAGTGGAACAGCTGATGGCTAAGTCAGAGAGGCCTGCAGCCTGGAGTTTGGCTATTAATTGGCTGGTAGACAGGGTTGAATGCTTTGGCTAGATCGATAAAGATAGCAGAAGTGAATAGGCTGTGATCCATACCATTATGGATGGATTTGGTGAGCCTGAGCAGGTGGTGGAGTGATTTTTGCAGAAGTCAGACTTGTATTGGTAGAAAAAGGAAGGGGAGTCCAGAAAGGGAGAGAGTTGTAACAAGATAATTTGTTCCTGTATTTTGGAGGAAGGAGAGAAATGAGTCGTTAGCTGTTCGTACCTGACAGGTCACCATCTTTTGGAGGAGGAGGAGTAACAATGGCAGCCTTCCAGTCAGCAGGGATGGAGGAACACCAGAAAGAGAGGTTAGGGAGGTCATCCAATGGGGAGGAGATTGCAGAAGCAGTCAGATGGAGGAGCTTGCTATCCCAGCCATCTGGGCTCCTACCCTTGGAAGGATTAAGGGCAGGAAGTGTGTCGGGGATCAAGGATGGAGTTACTGGAGAGAAAAAAAACAATAGTGGGAATGAAGGAGATGACAATCATGCAGGCTGGCAGGGGTGAGAGGGAGGTGAGGAAGGGTAGAGGGAGGAGAGGAGAGAGGAGGTACAGGTGATGAAAAGGAATTACATCTCTATGGTGATGAAGGAGAGGTTAGAGACAGGGGTGTCACTGACTCTGAGGAAAGGCAGAGGAGTGGGAGGGGAGAAGAGTTTGTGGCAGCCTTTCAAAATTTAGACAGGCAACCAATGTTGGTACTGAAGTTAGATGTAAAATTCTCACCTTTGGCAAGCCATGGTACAGATGCTGCAGAGATGATGATACCTCTGGAAGCCATGGGGGATGGGTTACGTTTATTTTTTGACCAGGCCAAATCATGCACTTGAAAGTAAGCTATGAGGTCAGCCATGATCTAGGGGAGGTGGTGTACCCTTTCTCATGTCCTGCTCTGGGGGGGGCATGGAGTCCCATAAAGGAGAGGCAGTATAGCGCAGTGGTTTAAGGCTCTGAGCTGCAAATCTGGTGACATCCAGCAGACCAGACCTGGGTTTGAATCCCACAGCTTCCACTTGCATACTGTGTGACTCTGAGCAAGTCACTTAACTTCCCTGTGCTCCCAGGTCGCTCCTGTAAAAAAGCTTTCAGCTTAGTAAGCTAGTCCTGGTTAAACAACTAAAAAAATATATATAATTAGAGTAATTTTGTTTTGAAATATGTTAGCATGGAATCAGTGGAGCAGACCAATGAGATAGGGGACCAATCAGAGTGACTTAGGTCACAGCGCAAGGGGGTGAGGTCCAGGGATTTGAAGGAAAATATAAGCAGTGTTTTGGTGGGGGTGAGGGGGCTTTAGTTGAATGAGAGGCATCAGAGGGTTGTGATTATGGTGTCAGATCAGAAAACAGGGAAGTCAAGAGTGGAATGCCACAGAATCCATCCTGACTCTTGTTCTCTTCAATATGCTCATTAACAATGTCTGAGAATGAATCTGGGGCTGTGTCTCTTTGAAGATGACACCAAGCTCATGGGAGGGTAGATAGTGATGGGGAAGTAGGAAACTGCAGACTGACATGTAAAGATTAGAGAGGTGGCCTAAGGTTTGGCAGTTGAAATTTAATGCCAAAAAGTGCAAGGTGATTCACTTAGGGGACAAGAACCCCAGGACAAAGTACTGGATAGGAGGGGTAGAGCTGAGCCCTACAGCTGAGAAAAGGGACCTAGTATTCATCATTAGTGACTCCCTTAAACAATCAAGCTAGTACAGTGAGGCTTCTAGTAAGGCAAATAGGATACTAGGATGTGCCAGAAGAGGTTCTGATAGTAGAAGAAAAGAGGTTTACTGCCTCTTTATTGATCGTTGGTGAGGTTGCACTGGGTATACTGTTCAGAGTTCTGAACTTCTGAAGACCTCACCTCAGGAAAGATAAGGACAAAGTGAGATCAGGATGATTTAGAGCTGACAGGACAGATCGTTTGAGGATCTGCTCAAGGCACTAAACATGTCTTCACTGGAGACCAGACAAGAGAGGAATGATATGATAGAGACCTTCAAGTTCCTGTAAGGAATAAACAAGGTGAATGAAGAACTACTTAGTATGAGTAACAGTTCAAGGTTATGGGGGCACAAGTAGAGACTGATGGGAGGGAGGTTCAAGAGGGATATTGGAAAGTTTTATTTTCCAGAAATGGTGGTGGAAATGTGGAATAGTTTGCCAACTGAGATGGCAGGCACCAAAACCATAAATGGTTTCAAGCATGGCTGTGACAAAGTGAAGGGTATAATAGTTACTCAGGCTGATAGTAGTAGGGAGGGCACAAGGGAGTGGATAGTGAAGGCTATTACCCTGCATGAACAGTAGGTTCTGAGGATTAATATGGGAAATGGGGCAGACAGGATGTACCATTTTTATATTGATTGCACACAGTGCAAATAACATATTGCAGGCTGCTGGTGACAGTAGTTTGGAATATTTGCACCAACTACTGACAATTTCGCCATTGCAATCAGGGGCAGCCTCATCATTGCAGCATCAGCCATCTGCTGCAGTGAGGGAGCAACCCATCATTGCAGAGTGGGATGTAAAAACCCTGATATTGTTTGTGATCAAGGCGGCAGGTTGCCGCCCTGTTCACAAACAATATAACCCCCCCACCGTGTTTATGTGCCAACAGGGTCCCCAAACCCCGTCAGCCTCAGTGCCCCATTGTTTATGGTGCCGATGGGGGAGCCCACTCCCCGTCGGCATTCTGTAACACCCCCCCACTTTTATTCCTGCCGACGGGGTGCCCAATCCCTGTAGGCTACTGCTGCCCCCAAAAGAAAGCCATTGGTGGCATGCTGGGTGCCCATCCCAGCATGCCACATGCCCCCTGTAAAGGGAAAAATGGTCCCATGAAGTATTTTTTTTTTTAACTGCAAAAAAGGAAGCGTTTTTTTGTAGTGTCCCTGGCCCCCACCTGCAACCCGCACCAACTCACTGCACACCCTGCCTCCCCACACCCCCCTGTCACCTCATACTTACCTCCGGAGCTTGTCGCGAAGATCTTCGGTGGACCAGGAACACATCTGCACTCTTCAAAGCCGACCGTGAACTGAGGAAATGCTGATAAGCTGTATAACGTAATAAATAGTGTTTTTCAACTTTGTATCTCAGGTGGGATTTTTTCACCAATTTTCAACATAGGGTTTTGGGACCCTCCTCTGAATTCTTGAACTGTGATTGCGTTATCGGCTCTGAAAGGTGATTTTCGGTCACCGCAGAATCACCTTTGGGGCCGATTAACAAAACAGTGCCAGTGTTCATGAGGTGGATCTCAAAAGCCTATGTTGCAAATTTGTGGGAAAATCAAAAATGACTGTTTCATTTAGCCGCACCGCGCAGTTGCTACCCACGCTTGTAACTTCGTGAATTTGCAATATTTACATGCCAGATTTTCAACATTGGCATTTTTTTACACCTCCTTGTGAACAGTACAGCTGTCATTGTTCACATCTTGGCGGAAATGTGTTTTCGCACTTCTGGCACAGAATAGCATGGTCACTGTGGGAAATCAGAGTTCAGGACAGATTAAGAAAATGACAGTGACACTGTTCATGAGTAGAGGTCCCGAAATGGCTGTGTTGAAAATCTGCTAACAATACTCGATAAAATGACTGTGTTATGAGCGTGTGTTGCGCAGTTTGCACGCACGCTCGTAACTTCAGGAACTTATATTTTCACTCCAGATGGTCAACATTGCCATTTTCCCACAACTACTTATGAACAGTGCATCCATCATTTTTCCCATCCTGGCCGAAATGTGTTTTCACACTTCCTTCGCAGAATAGAGCAGTCGCTGTGGGAAATCACTGTCCGGGACAGATTAAGAAAATGACAGTGATACTGTTCATGAGCAGAGGTCCTAAAATGCCTATGTTGAAAATTTGGTGATGATAGCCCAGCAAATCACTGTATTACAAGTGTGTGTTGCACACTTTCCACACACCCTTGTAACTTCGCAGATTTGTAATATTGTCATGCCAGATTTTCAACAGTGGCATTTTTTCACACCTCCTTATGAGCAGTACAGCTGTCATTTTTCACATCCTGACTGAAATGTGGTTTCACAGTTGATGCACACAATAAAGTGGTCGCTGTGGTAAATCAGTGTTAGGGACAGATTAAGAAACTGACAGTGGCACTGTTCATGAGCAGAGGTCCTAAAAGCCCTATGTTGAAAATTTGGTGACAAAACTCCATAACATGACTGTGTTACAAGCGTGCATTAAACTGTTTCACGCACCCTTGTAACTTTGCATATTTGTAATATTTTCACAGCACATTTTCAACAGTGGCACTTTTTTCACACCTCATTATGAAGAGTACAGCTGTCATTTTTCACATCCTGACTGAAATGTGGTTTCACAGTTGATGCACACAATAAAGTGGTCGCTGTGGTAAATCAGTGTTAGGGACAGATTAAGAAACTGACAGTGGCACTGTTCATGAGCAGAGGTCCTAAAAGCCCTATGTTGAAAATTTGGTGACAAAACTCCATAACATGACTGTGTTACAAGCGTGCATTAAACTGTTTCACGCACCCTTGTAACTTTGCACATTTGTAATATTTTCACAGCACATTTTCAACAGTGGCACTTTTTTCACACCTCATTATGAAGAGTACAGCTGTCATTTTTCACATCTGGTCTAAATATGTTTTTGTACTCCTGCCGGAGAATAGCACGGTCACTGTGGGAAATCAGTGTTTGGGACAGATTAAGATTGAACAAGTGGGCGGGGAGACTGAGCTAAACTCAGCTCTGTCGGGACTGCTGCGGATTTGTTTGTGGCTAGAAAAAGGCCCCGGCACAAGAGCCCAGTACAAAAGGGCAGCCTGCAGCACTGGGAGAAACAGAACGAGAGAGCGAGTGAGGGAGGGTGAGTGAGTGAACTCACCGGAGCACAGTCAGGACTGCTGAGGATTTCTTTGTGGCAGAAAAAGGTGTCAAAGCAGGCAGGGGCCAAGTGGAAAAGGCCAGCCTGCAGCGGTGGGAGAAACAGTATGAGTGAGTGAGATGGGGGACTGAGTGAACTCAACAGATCTCTAGCGGGACTGCTGCAGATTTCTTTGTGGGCAGAAAAAGGTGCCTATGCAGGCAGGAGCACCGTACAAAAGGGCCACTTGCAGTGCCAGGACAAACAGAATAAGCGTGTGACAGAGGGAGACTGAGCAACCTCAACGTAGCTCTGTCGGGACAGCTGCGGATTTCTTTGTGGACAAACAAAGGTGCCAACACAGCCAGGAGCCCCGTACACAAGCGCAGCCTGCAGCACCAAGAGAAACAGAATGAGTGAGTGACAGAGCGGTAGTGAGCGAGCTCAACAGAGCTGTATTGTGACTGCTGCGGATTTCTTTGTGGGCAGAAAATGCGGCAACGGAGGCAGGAACCCAGTACAAAAGGCCAGCCTGCAGCACCAGGAGGAACGGAATGAGTGAGTGAGTGAGAGGGGGGAGTGAGCGAGCTCAGTGGAGCTGTGTCGGGACTGCTTCAGATTTCTTTCTGGCCAGAACAAGCTGCCAATGCAGGCAGGAGCCCAGTACAAAAGGGCAGCCTGCAGTGGCAGGAGACACAGAACGAGTGAATGAGGGAGGGGGAGTGAGTGAGCACAAAGGAGTTCTTTTGGGACTGCTGCAGATTTGTTTGTGGGCAGAAAAAGACAGCAATGCATGTTGGGGCCCAGAACAAAAGGGCAGCCTGCAGTGGTGGGAAAACCAGAATGAGCGAGTGAGAGAGGGGGAGTGAGCGAGGTCAATGGAGCTCTATGATGACTGCTGCACATTTCTTTGTGGGCATGAAAAGCCGGCAACACAGGCAGGAGCCCAGTACAAAAGGGCAGCCTGCAGCGCTGGCAGAAATGGAATGAGCGAGTGAGAGAAGGGGAATCAGAGCAAGCTGAATGGAGCTGTCTCGGGACTGCTGCAGATTTCTTTGTGGGCAGAAAAAGGCAGCAATGCACACAGGAGCCCAGTACAAAAGGCCAGTCTGCAGCACCTGCAGAAAAGGAACGAGCAAGTGACAGAGGGGGAGTGAGCGACCTCAACAGAGCTGTGTCAGGACTGCTGCAGATCTCTTTGTGGGCAGAAAAAGCTGCCAATGCAGGCAGGAACCCAATACAAAAGTGCAGCCTGCAGCACTGGGAGACACAGAACGAGTGAGTGAGGGAGGGGAAGTGAGTGAGCTCACCGAAGCTTTGCTGGAACTGCTGCGGATTTCTTTGTGGGCAGATAAAGGCAGCAATGCATGTATGGGCCCAGTACAAAAGGACAGCCTTCAGCGGTGGAAGAAACAGAATGAATGAGTGAGAATAGGAGACTGAGTGAGCCAGCTCAATGGAGCTGTATTGTGAATGCTGCAGATTTCTTTGTGGGCAGAAGAAGGCGGCAACGCAGGCAGGAACCCAGTACAAAAGGGCCACCTGCAGCACCACTAGAAACGGAATGATCGAGTAAGAGAGGGGGAGTGAGCGAGCTCAACGGAGCTCTGTTGGGACTGCTGTAGATTTCTTTGTGGGCAGAAAAAGGTGCCAAGAGAGGCAGAAGCCAACTACAAAATGGCAGCCTGCAACACCAGGAGAAACAGAATGAGTGAATGAGACAGGCAGAGTAAGTGACCTCAACAGAGCTCTGTCAGGACAGCTGCGAATTTCTTTATGGGCAAAAAAAGGTGCCAACACAGGCAGAAGCTCAGTACAAAAGGACAGCCTGCAGCAGCGAGAGACGCAGAATAAGCGAGTGAAGGATGGGGAGTAAGTGAGCTCAACGGAGCTCTGTTGGGACTGCTGCAGATTTCTTTGTGGGCAGGAAAAGGCAGCAATGCACGCAGGGGCCCTCTACAAAAAGGCAGCCTGCATTAGCGTGAGAAACAGATCGAGCGAGTGAGAGAGGGGACTGAGCGAGCTCAACAGAGCTCTATCATAACTGTTGCAGATTTCTTTGTGGGCAGAAGAAGGCAGCAATGCTGGCAGGAGCCCAGTATAAAAGGGCAGCCTGCAGTGCTGGCAGAAACAGAACAAGAGAGTGAGAGAGGGAGAGTGAGCTAGCTCAACGGAGCTCTGTCGGGACTGCTACAGATTGTTTTGTGACCAGAAAAAGGTGCCAACAGAGGCAGGACCCTAGTACAAAAGGGCAGCTAGCAGCGCCAGGAGAAAAAGAATGAGCCAGTGAGAAAAGGGGAGTGAGTGACCTCAATGGAGCTCTGTCAGGACAGCTGCGGATTTCTTTGTGGGCAGAAAAAAGCAGCAATGTAGGCAGGAGCCCAGTACAAAAGGCCAGCCTGCAGTGCAGGCAGAAATGGAATGGGTGACTTAGAGAGGGGGAGTGAGCAAGCTCAATGGACCTGCATCAGGACTGCTGCAGATTTATTTATGGGCAGAATAAGCCAATGCAGGCAGGAACCCTGTACAAAAGGACAGCCTGCACCCACAGGAGGCACAGAACCAGTGAGAGAGTGAGGGAAGTGGAGTGAGTGAGCTCAGCAGAGCTCTGTTGGGACTGCTGGCAGATTTCTTTGTGGGTAGAAAAAGGCAGCAATGCACCCAGGGACCCAGTACAAAAGGACAGCCTGCAGCGGTGGCAGAAACAGAATGAGTCAGTGAGAGAGGGGGGAGTGAGTGAGCTCAACAGAGCTCTATCGTGACTGCTGTGGATTCCTTTGTAGGCAGAAAAAGGTGGCAACGCAGGCAGGAGCCCAACACAAGAGGCCAGCCTGCAGCGCCGGCAGACACGGAATGAGTGAGTGACAGAGGGGGAGTGAGCAACCTCAACGGACCTGTGTTGGGACTACAGCAGATTTCTTTGTTGGCAGAAAAAGCCACCAACAGAGGCAGGTGCCCAGTACAAAAGGCCAGCCTGCAGCACAAGGAGAAACAGAATGAGGGAGTCAGAGGGGGGAGTGACCCACCTCAACGGAGCTCTGTCAGGCCATCTGCGGATTTCTTTGTGGACAGAAAAGGTGCCAACGCAGGAAGGAGCTCAGTACAAAACAGCAGCCTGCAGCACTGGGAGAAACAGGATGAGTGAGTGACAGAAGGCCAGTGAGCGAACTCAACGGACCAATGCAATCAACATTCAGCATTGACAAATGCTTGTTTTTTTGTGTCCAGAACTGACTGTGTGTGTATTTGTGTGGGAGGTTGCTGGCAGGCTGCGTGTGTGCAGTTAAAACACGATTCCCAGAATCATTAACTAGCACTAACCACGCAGTGTGTTAACACTTCAAGAAAGCATTTAGTATACCTGTGCACCTTATATGCATTAGAGTAACCCCCAGCTGTATGAGCACCTGGTTGCAATTAGTAATCCTGTGCAAAAAAAAAAAATAAATAGTGCCACATTAACAGGTTAGCACTGCACAGAAGAATGCTTTTTAAAATAGTATCATTTAGCACTGCACAGAAGAATGCTTTTTAAAATAGTATCAACCATGCTTATCACAATGCAGTGCTAGTCCTGTTACAGTGGTATGTGGGCCCCCATTTTCAGATTAGTGTTGTGCACTCCTAAGTGCTGCACCTGAGATAGCACACAGCCACAGAAGGTGGTGGTAAATGGCACTCCCTCCAGTGAGGAAAGAGTGACCAGTAGGGTGCCAGAGGGTTCAGTAATGGGACACATCCTCTTCAGTGTCTTTATAAGTGGCATAACAGAAAAACTGGAAGGGGAGATATGCCTTTTTCTAGATGACACCACAATCTGTAATAGCGTTGATAGGTGCAGATGGAGAGAATGAGTGGGAACATTAGAAAACTTAAAGATTGCTATGGGACATGGCAGTTCGAGTTCAAAGCCAAAAGTGCAACATCAAGCATCTAGGTACTAGAAGCCTAGAGGCTGAGTATAAAATGTAGAGGGAGGTACTTATGGTCACTAAGGAAACCTTTTATACAGCACTGTGCTCGGTATGCAGGAGAGGATTGCTCATTTACATGGCCGTAGTAGTATATATGCACATGCACATGATCAGGGTAGCATCAAGTGATGCTGAATACGACACCGATCCAACCATGCTGTTCCCACAGTGTAATGTTTAGCTCTGCACGCTAACCTTCTGGAAATGGGGCCCTAATTGACTGAAAATCCTGGCCAATGCCTCCTAAAATGCAGAAGGTAAACATAAAAGGTTTATCTTATCTATCTCTTTATGTATTGTTTTATCGTATTTTGCTTGCAAAACCTTTATCCGATTTCAAAACATTGTGATGTGACTTAAAATGTTTATAACAGACTAGTTAAAATACAGTTTGTTTTCTTCTTTTACCTATATGCTGTCTTTATTTACTTATAAAAACATAGTCTGGTGGGCTGGCCTAGCAGCTTGCTGGTGATTGCACTGCCTCCCATGCCAGTGGCCCAGTTTTGGGGGTGGATCTGAGTTGCACAGGGGTTAGCTGGGGGGGGATATGATTGAGCACCTCAGGGAATGCTCTCCTCTCAGTGAGGGGAAGTCTGACCACCCCGCTCTTCAACATCCACCTAGCTGAGGAGGGCTGGCAGGGCAGTGGAGTTGCATAAGGGGGAGGGCTCAGGCAGGCACAAAGGAAGCATGCGTCTTTATATGCAATTGCATCATTCCATGCTTGGCTGCCCAGGGGATGAAACCAAAGGTAGAAACCCCCTAATGGCAAAATGATCCAACGACCTGCCACAGATTCTGCACTGCTAAACAGGCTCTGCTCATATATGTGTCTCCTTGTCAATGGCCCTCCCCATCCTGGCCCCAACATGGGGGATGTGAGTTGGGGGATCTCAGAGCAAATATGTCCTGTGGATGGTAAGTGATTGGGCTGGAGATGTCAGTGGGCAAAGGAGTAGCAGGGTGACTAAGGAGATAAAAATCTCTATGGGAAAAAAAAAGGAAATAAAACAGAGTTTGAGAAGCTCAAACCCCAAAACAGACTGTGCATGCCTCCAGTGAGGATTCACAATAAAGTTATTTAGTAAAACAATGTAAATTATATGCATATGCCAGCTAAACTCCTGATGAAAATTGAATACTGAGGGATTGCAGCAAAAATATATATTTTAAAATAAAAACTTAAAACATAGTCTACAGAGTACAAACTAGCAATGATTTTGGCTTACACTTCCACAGCTCCTGAAGTGCTTCCCAAGCATTCAACTCAGATAAGTTGCTGGACTTACACAGTAATTAATTACACATAAAACAAATCAACACTTTAACTTGGAAAATGCATGCAGCTCCCTATGTATACAGGTATGTTAGGAATGTCCTGTATTAGCTTCCTATACAAATGTGTTGTCTGACAGTAAATGAAGACAGCACTTATTTAAAAGAATAAACTACAGCATTTAAATTAGTTTTAAAAGTTTCTTGTCACATCACAATGGTCTGATATTTGACTAAAGGTGTGCAAGCAAAACAAAAGGAAAACCCCATAAAGAAGTAGAATAAGAGATAGCCCTGTTTTGTTTACCTCAGCTCTGCAGTTTCAGAGATCCTCTCATCAAGCTAGCAGCTAACTGAATGCAGCAGGCAATGAGTTCAACTCTAGGACATTCATGGGGGAGGGGCAGTGGGATGGGTAGTTTCAGAACATAGTCCATTTCAGTATATAGTTTATTTGTTTCAGTATATAGAGTATGTGAATTTTTCAGTCTACAGTGTATGTGTTTCAATACATAGTGTATGTGTTTCACCATGTAGTGTATTTGTTTCAGTATATAGTGTATGCAGATTTTTCAGTGCATAGTGTATTTATTTCAACAGATAGTGTATGTATTTCAATATAAAGTGAAGATGTTTCAATATATAGTAGTTTGTTTCAGTATATAATGTATGTATTTTTTCAGTGTGTAGTGTATGCATTTCAATAGATAGTGTATGTTTTTCAGTATACAGTGTATTTGTTTCAATATATAGTGTATGCAGATTTTTCAGTGCATAGTGTATTTATTTCAATAGATAGTGTATGTATTTCAATATAAAGTGTAGATGTTTCAATATATAGTGTATTTGTTTCAGTATATAGTGTATATGCTTTTTGCAGTGTGTAGTGTATGTATTTCAATATATAGTGTATTTGTTTCAGTATATAGTGTATGCAGTTTTATCTCAATATATAGTGTATGTGTTACAATCTATAGAGAATTTGTTTCAGTAGATAGTTTATGTGGATGTTTCAGTCTGTAGTGTATGTATCTCAATAGGTAGTCTATATGTTTCAGAACATAGTACATTTGTTTCAGTATATAGTGTATGTGGATTTTCAGTATTCAGTATGTGGATTTCAGTAGATAGTGTACGTATTTCACTATGCAATGTAAGCATTTCACTATATAGTGTATGTGTTTCAATATATAATATATGTATTTCAGTATACTGTGTATGTATTTCACTATACGATGTATATATTTCAGTAGATACTGTATGTGGTCCACTACATTGTGTATGTATCTCACTATATAATGTATATATTTCACAATATGATGTATGTATTTCACCATATAGTGTGTGTTTTACTATACAGCAAGAGATTCTGAATTATGTCCCTAACGGCTTGCCATACTCTCTGCTGTTGTCTCCATTTATGACAGTGGTACTTTTGTGTCTGGCCCCCTCCTCTACCTCTGCCTACATTAGACTGCACTGTTTCATTGCTGGACTGTAAGTTCCACTTAGATACTTCAACTATCACTTCCTTTTTAGCTATTTCTACAGCCCCTTTAATAATTGTGCCTGTTAATAGAGTTTTAGGCAATAATTGTCCTGATTCCTATTGAAACACATATTCATCATTCTGAGGGTATATGAGATAGATAGCTTTGTGTATAGGGCTAAGTGAACTGATTTTCACAATTTAAGTATTATTTTTTAAACAAGGGCTCTTTCATATAGTAAAAGACAAAGAACCTCTGTGTGTAAACACTGAGGCAAGGGTTACCCCAAAGGGCATTTGGCTGGGAAGCCAAGTTTCAAGAAAATACAAAATCACACATGCCCCCACAATGCAAAGCATCATGGGCTGCATATGCAAATCACCACAGAATGTTATGCTGGTCCAACTTTAAGCAGAATTGCATGGTGCCGAAAGGCCTCTCACACAGTTTGCAAAGGGTGCTAACAGAAGACATAGACACGTGTTTGGTCCTACCAGGACTCATCAGTATGCCCGTCTGTTTGACACCCCAGTGGAATGGACCAGCTACCCTAAGGCAGTGTGCCTGGGATATATTGTGGTGAACCCATTAAAATAAAAACTATTTAAAAGACAAAGAACCTCTGTGTGTAAACACTGAGGCAAGGAGTTACAAAGGGCATTTGGCTGGGAAGCCAAGTTTCAAGAAAATACAAATTCACACATGCCCACACAATGCAAAGCATCATGGGCTGCATATGCAAATCACCACAGAATGTTATGCTGGTCCAACTTTAAGCAGAATTGCATGGTGCCGAAAGGCCTCTCACACAGTTGCAAAGGGTGCTAACAGAAGACATAGACACGTGTTTCGTCCTACCAGGACTCATCAGTATGCCTCGTCTGTTTGACACCCCAGTGGAATGGACCAGCTACCCTAAGGCAGTGTGCCTGGGATATATTGTGGTGAACCCATTAAAATAAAAACTATTTAAAGACAAAGAACCTCTGTGTGTAAACACTGAGGCAAGGAGTTACCAAAGGGCATTTGGCTGGGAAGCCAAGTTTCAAGAAAATACAAAATCACACATGCCCCACAATGCAAAGCATCATGGGCTGCATATGCAAATCACCACAGAATGTTATGCTGGTCCAACTTTAAGCAGAGTGCATGGTGCCGAAGGCCTCTCACTACAGTTTGCAAAGGGTGCTAACAGGATACGAAACACGTGTCTATGTCTTCTGTGGCACCCTTTTGCAAGCATGAAAAACTAACACCATCTAGTCTTCATTAGACATTCTGATTATCTCTGAATAAACATAGTGAATTAGTGAATGATTTTTTTCAGCTTCACTGTTTACTCATTAGGAAGTAAATTAATTGCCGAATCTACAATGTTTTTATGTATAGTATTTGTTATATAATATTTTCAAATGCATTACATACAGTGTGTTAATATGAAAAATAAAAGATGAAGTACTACAAAACATAACATGTAATCCAGGGGCTATAAAATTTCTATAGTGAAGCAGTACAATGTAAATCAAAGCATCAAGATGTAGAAGTGGTATATCACAAAGATGAATGAAGTATGTTATAGATAACAAAGCTTGCTTCACTGAAATATACTCATGACATACTACTGCACTGCATTTCTCATTGTTGATATCTATGTCCGCTAGACACATTCCATTCCCTCCTGTTATTTATTTCAATCCAAATCCTGCTTCCAAGTTCCACAGTACAGACCACACACTGTCAATCACAGACAGTTTTCTAACGCTTCCTTTCAAACATGCAGCTAAGCTGCAACTTCTGATTTTTTTTTTGTTTCTGTTCCTCACACATTATAATGATGCAAACACATTCAACTGACTCTTCCAGCAATTTTATATTTAGCACATGATAATTAAGGTGCATTAAGGTAAGGACAAAAACCTACACAAAGTGACACTTTGATGTCAACATGCCTCTTTGCCAGGCAAAGTGGTGCACACAATGGGCGTATAACCTTTTGCTGAACATAGTGGCAGTTTGCTTTGTACAGATGTTTGAGAGGGGCCATATGAGCTATGTGCCCTTTGTGACGATCTTGGCAAATCTATGGTTAACTGATTATTCTCAGCCCTATTATTTACCCAGGATATTCCACCTGAGATGTAGTATCTCATTTTTGTTGTTTTGTTTTCAGTGGCTCCACAGGAATATTAATCATGATTGTGTAGCATTCACATTACTGTGGTTGAAATAGAAACCAGGATACTGGCATTCCAAGTTCAGAGTCTCGTTAGCTGACATCTGGACTACACTGCCACAACAACATTGACTTCATATTGAACACAATTGCAATCACCTTCAAATCGGAAAAAGTCCATCAAAGGAAAACTGATTCTGCTACAATGCTCATTCATACATTTATTGTATACCATAGTAGCTTGTTGAAACTTGATAGTCATATGTCTCCTCCAACATAGCCTTCAGAGGTCAGATCATTAACCTTGGCAAAGGCAACATATCATAGCTCAACAATGATTTCTCAGCTTCACTATTTACTCATTACAGCAGATTAATTGTAAAATCCCATTCTTTTCTTGTAAAGCATTTCTCAGAAAAAACATCAAATGCTTTACATGAGATATGCCATCATGGCAAACAGAAGATAAACTACCACTAAAAACAAAATGCAGTCTAGGGATATAAAATATTTATAGTGAAACAGCAAAGTATAAACAAAAAAAGATATAGTGGTGGATGTAGTGAGAAATAACACAGAACAGCAGACTAGCACCAGGATAAAGCCATGGTACTATAAACAGAGGTCAAACACACACACAGAATTTAAAGCACCCAGAGCAAGGACAACACAGTAAACAGTATTGACTACAAAATGGAGCTTTCTGTTTATTGAAAGAAGAATATCAGCTTCAATAAGTCAATTACCCACCATACCACCATGCTGTTGGTGAGACAAATGCTCTGGCAATTACTGCTGCATCATAATTTTGCACCACTAATGTTCCATTTGGAAACCACTAAGCCTCATCAGAGTTAGACAACATCATTATACACATCTCATATATAGTGCACAATCTGTCACACTGTATACATGAATAAAAAATAGTTAAAATCATACTTGATCTAAACCATGATCAGGTATGAAATGTATGGGAATAATATCAATATAGCACCTGATGTTATAATATCCAGTTATACAAATACATATACATAGCACATCTCACATTATAGGAGTGCAGTATGCATATATATTTTTTTTTAATTATTGTATTCCCTCCTGTTCGCCCTCGCCTTTCCTCTTAATCAGGCTTGCTCAATGTCTCCCATCCCTCACTGAGTCTGCCCCCCTAGAGTGCCTCTTTGGTGGCTCCTACCTGCCTCTTTCTCCACGGAGCACCTGCACAGCGGGGTCTGCCCATGATGCAGACTGGAAGGCTGGAGCAGCCGTCACCCAGGAAAGCCGAAGGGGTTTTCCACTTTTTTCTGTCCCTCCCTCTCACTCCGCTCGCATACCTGCCAAGTGCCTGATGGCATCCTCCTCCCCAGCTCCTCCCTGGGAAGCTGTTGCCCTGAGAGTCGGTGCTTCCACCAGCTCTCCCGACATTGGGTGTATTAAACACCCTGGTATCCCTTCCCGAAGGAGGGAGCATTTGGGAAGCGTCAATCCTCCTTCCCCTGCCAACCACTGGCAACCTGAGTCCGTTCCCAAACATGGGTCCATCGGCGTGAAAGCGGTGTGGCCCAGTGCTCAACCTCAGCGCCACTGGCCGGGTTGTGTGTGTATATATTTAAGGAAACACATACAAATAGGAGAGAAAGAAATAAGTGCTTCAGCTGGGACTTGAATGTAATTATCTGTACAGCAACAGGCTGTGTTTTGTTGCATGAGTAATGTGCTAGGGGATGGCCCAGTACCCAGTTACCTTGGTGGTGCACCTGGAAGTGCAACTGGAACAGTGACCAAGGCAGCCTGGGCTCAGGTCCCAGCTGAGGCACCTATTTTTTTTCTCCAGTGTTTGTATGTGTCCGTGTCTCCCATCCCTTTATTCCTCCCCCATTGCAGTTTACAACATACCAGCACTGAAGGGCACTGGGTATCACTCGTAAGGGGAGGAGGGTGGGCACAAACAGTGGAGGGTGAATGAACGGGGCCACCACATTGGGGTCATGAGATCCAGGAGATGCCCTGGGGTGAAATAGAACAAAGAATGTGGTCTGCCATGTCTGGTTTCCATACCCAAGGGCACTACCAATATTGGTGGGCAGGTGGTTTGGGTGGTCCTGGAGGTTCATCCAACTCGAGTGGTGCTATGCAATGTCAGGTCCATTAAGAACAAAACTGCAATTACTGCAGATCTTGTAGGAATGGTGGATCTGACTTGCATCACCAAGACCTGGCTAGATGAGAACTCTGGCCCCATTTTGGAGGCTTTAACTACAGCTGGGTACTCGGTGATTTGCCACCTGAGATTGGATTGCGGGGTGGGGCGGTTGTGGCCTTTTTTAAGACCAAACTTAACCTCATGAGTGTACCAGTTGAGGAGACTGAGTCATTTGAGTGTACCATGGTAGCAGGTGTAGGGTGTAGGATCGCTCTCATCTACCATTCACCCTGAAATAAGAAGCGGTTCCTTCAGGAAGTGGTGTACTTCGTCATCGACATGGTGTTCGAGTCACTCAGACTGATGGTTCTGGATGACTTCAGCGCCTGGGTCAATGACAAATTCTCACAGTTTGGACAACACTTCCTCCAGCTGATGTCATCCCTGGGCCTTACACAGATAGTTACCACTGCTACCCATAAATATGTTAACTCCCTTGACTTAGTCTTTCTCCTGGGGATCGAGGCCTCAGATCTGGGGGTTGAATCAGTTGAATGGTCTGGCCACTACACCATGGGGTTTAGTTTTAGTGCCCCTTCATAGGCCTAGCCCTGTGGAGATAGTCAGGTATCGCCTTTTATGAGATGTTAGCTCTGAAGGTCTGAAGCAGTACTTAACCTATCATCCCTTTCTGTGGCAAACATGGCCCAGGCTCTCATGGTAGCCTTTGGCATGGCTATTTTGGAGGCCCTGGATGTCATTGCTTCTGTCCGTGTTTGTCCTCTCTCCCTTCACCTTCTATCCCCATGGCTTGAGGGGACCTTGAGGGAGATGCAGCAACTATGACGAAGGTTAGAACTTTGCTACCAGAGATAGTCCCTTGATGCCGACTACCTTAAATTGATGGAGCATTATGAAGCCTATAAATCTGCAATCACCCATTAGAAGGCAGTGTTCCTGTCCAGGGATATTGTGTCTGCTGAGAATCGACCAGCTCAGCTATTTTGCACAGCAGACAGACTGTGCAACTCAGCCTGCCTACAAGTTCGAAAAGCCTTTTCGCAAGTAAAATGTCATGAACTTGCTCGATTCTTTGCAAATAAGGTGGCTGACATGAGGGCGGCACTCCATCCAGCACACTCTAAGGATGTTGCTCTGGATCAGTGCATGGCTGCAGCTCCTCAGCTTTCCTGGAGTACCTTCAACCGACCGGAGTTCATGAATGTAATGCAGATTATCCAGAGTGTGTGCCCTACATGCTGTAGTGTGGACCCAGGACCAACTTCCCTGATTTTGGGTTGTATTGATTCCATCAGTCTGGTTCTTGCATGGGTAGTCTGATGCTCCTTGGAAGGAGGTGGTGGTAACACCCCTCTTGAAGAAAGCTTCTTTGGACCCTGACAGCCATGCGAACTACTGACCAATCTCAAACCTTCCCTTTTTAGGGAAGATGATAGAGAAGGTAGTGGCCGGACAGCTGGAGAACCATTTGACCATCCATGATATCTATGAACCCTCCAGTCCAGTTTTCAAAGAGGCATAGTACTGAGACAGCTGGTTTGGGTGCTCAATAATCTCCTGATGGCTATGGATCAGAAGAGTCATTCCATCCTGGTTCTTCTAGATCTCTCATCAGCATTTAACACTATGGACCATGGGGTCCTACTTGATCATCTGAGGTTCATCTGTAGATTATTGGGTGTAGTCCTCAGGTGGTTTACGTCTTACCTCCCAGAAGAACTAAGAGAGTGGTGTCTGGGGTTTATTCCTCAGACCCAGTTTCTCTGTTTTGTGGGGTTCCTCAGTGCTCGGTGTTGTCCCCCATGTTGTTCACAGTGTACATGCTACCCATCAGAGACATTGTAAGAAGGTATGGGCTGAGGTTTCACTGTTATGCTGATGATACCCAGCTCTATCTTTCTTTTGCACCTGACCAGGATGGAGCTTTCTCAGTCTTTAATAACTGCCTCGCAGAAATCCAGGAGTGGATTGAAACATAGAAAAATAGAATTTGATGGCAGATAAGGACTGCTTGGCCCATCCAGTCTGCCCCTTTCCCTACCTAATGGATAAGCTCCAGATTCTAGTTAACCAACAGTCTACTTCTTCCTACCCCTACCCCCAAGAATTGCCTTATGACTGTCCCATGCATTCTTGAATTCCACCACTGATTTTGACTCCACAACCTCCTCAGGAAGGCTGTTCCATGCATCCACAACTATCTTCATGAAAAAATTCTTCCTCACATTACCTCTGAGCCATCCCCCCACTATCTTCAAATTGTGCCCCCTTGTTCTTGCACACCTCTTTTTCTGAATAATATTACCCTCTTGGACCTTGTTGATTCCCTTGAGGTACTTGAAAGTTTCTATCATGACCCCCTCTCCCTCCTTTCGTCGAGGCTATACATATTAAGCTCCTTAAGTTTCTCTTCATATGTCTGCTGGTGCAGACCCTGCACCATTTTAGTTGCCCTCCTCTGGACTGCCTCCATCCTGTCTATGTCTTTGCGGAGACTAGGTCTCCAGAACTGCATGCAGTACTCTAGATGGGGTCTCATCAGCTGTCTGTACAGAGGGATAACAACTTCCTGTTTTCTACTGGTGACGCCTCTCCCTATGCATCCCAGTATCCCCCCAGCCCTCCTTACTGCCCTCTCACATTGCTTGCCCACCTTTAGGTCATATGATATGACTACCTCCATGTCCCTTTCCATTTTTGTTGTTATTAGTATCTCACCTCCCATTGTGTACTCTTCCCCTGGGTTTTTGTTTCCCAGGTACATTATTTTGCACTTCTTAGCATGGACTCGAGTTGTCTGAAGTTGAACTCGGATAAGACTAAGGAGTTGGTTGTGGATCTGGCGCACCAGATGGGGGCTGGGGTTTTGTTTTGTTTGCCCTCTGGGCTTTACCTTAGGGGCCTATCACTCCCGACCTCTGAACAGGTGTGGAACCTGGAAGTAATTTTTGATGAAGGGCTGACTCTGCATTCGCAGGTGTCAGCCATCATCATGTCCTGTATTTTATCACCTGAGGTATATCTCCAGGATCAAGCCCCTTGTTCCGTCCAGCGATCTTCCTACACTGGTCCTTGCCTTTGTGTCCTTGCACTTGGATTATTTCAATTCCCTCTACCTAGGGCTACCTGGGGTGGAAATCTGCTGCCTGCAGCTTGTGCAGAATGCAGCGGCCTGGCTTTTGACAGGAACTTCTCTGTCCAGTCATATATTGCCAGTGCTACGTGGACTGCACTGGCTACCAGTAGAGTGGCAGATTACGTTTAAAGTCGGTCTTCTGACTTTTAAAGCCCTACATGGACTGGGCCCAGACTACTTGAAAGAGCTTCTGATCCCATACTGCCCTGGCAGTTGCTCCACTCAGCTGACAAGGGGTTGCTAAAGATCCCGAGGGTGTGCTTAAAATCTTCTGGGGCCTGGGTATTTATGCATGCAGCCCCTACCCTCTGTAATTCTCTAACACATTAGTTAGTGGAGTGCGTGACCATGAAGGGATTTAAACAGGTCCTGAAAACATATTTGTGGTGTCAAGCATTTGGTGGTTAATTTCTTTTCTCTAACTGTATCAGTTGGTTTTATATTTTTAAGACACTGAATTGTCTGATGTTGTTTTTAAACTTTGTTAGGCACCTTGGTTTTTGAAAGGCTCCATAAAAATAAAGCTTATTATTATTATTATGTATTATTATTATTATTAATATGCACCCCACACTCTCGTGATCAAAAATGTAATTATCTGTGCAGCACCAGGTTGTGCCTTTAAAAGGGTGATGTGATCCAGGCCTGCCCAGTTTCCAGTTGCCTTGTTGGTGCAAGTGGTAACGTAACCAGAACAGTGTTCCATGTGGCTTGAGTTCAAGTCCCAGTTGAGGCACTTAATTCTTTCTCTCCTCTGTTTGTATATCTTACATTATAAAAGTATCATTAAAGAATATCACATTATACTTCATGTGAACATGTATCAGAGTGGGCATTCCCATTTTTCATTTAGAAGACAAACAACACTTATAGGTGTACCACATCTTATTCCTGAATGCTGTTACTAGTAAAGAGAATAGATGATCCATGTGCCAGGTACAAATTCTCTGATAAAACATGTTTTCTGTTACAATAGAGCCCATACAATTCTACAGCCACTTATCATATATATAAAGATTTAATATTGTCTAAAATTAATAGAGATACTGGGACACGTCATCCTATATTTAAATAAAATGTCCTATTTTATTTACTTATTTTTTGAAACATTTCACCAGGAAAGGCACACTGAACAAGTTGCTCATCTCATGGTGCATCCTGGGGGAAAGGGTAGTTGAAATACTTACATGCATATAACAGCAAACATTATTACAACAATATTGGCAGTGGTGAATAGCAAATAACAGAAAGAACATGTTAAGTGCATCATATAAGTACAATTGTTTACAGAGGTCACAATGGACAGGTCAAGTGCACTATATCAGGATAAACACCTTAAATCCATGATGATGGTGCCATTTAGCCACAAAGGAAGGGATGGATAGGGAGTAACAGCAGAGGTGGAAAGGTAGCGAGGCTGGGATGGGAGCAGATGACTAGGAATCAAGGTTACAGATATATTGATATTTGTAGATTGACAGGAATCTAAAGTCATAGTTATATTGGTAGTTATAGATAACCTGATGTAATGGCCAGGTAGGGATCTCTGCAGAGAAAGAAAGTAGTGGGGCTGGAAGGGAGCTGTAATTTATAATAGTTACTTAATATATTGATAGAGGTTGGGGAACAGGTCAGGAATACCAGGTAGATTAATTGCAGGTACAATTCACAGAGAGGAAATTATGTAGGGCTGAAGTTATGGGGGGGGGAGGAGTGGTGAATCTGGTGAGGAAGTGAATTCCACAGTTTTGGGAAGTGATACAAGAAAGAAGCCTGGCCTACAATGGTAGACCGGCAAGGGACAACCAAGGAACAGGAGTCGTAAGATCTAAGTCAGTGGGCAGAGTGAGGGTGGGACTGATAGAGAGGAAGTGAGATAGGATCCAAACCAAAATTTAGAGGCAAATTTAGCACAATGATGGAGGTGTCTATTTTCCAGTGAGGGAAATGCCAGAGAGTGGTAGAGTAGTGGGTGAGAGGAGGAGGAGGAGAGTCCAGAGCAGAGCGACAGAGAGAGAGCTGAAGAGGGTATCCAATCTGGCTAAGGAGGTCTTGAGAGTGGCATTGTAGACTACAACACAATAGTTGCAAGTAGGAAGGATCATCTTCTGGACATGTTCACACCTAGTTGAGAGAGGGAGGCAGTTCCGGTTCCTGTATAGAGTGCTGCATTTGGGGAGCACCTTTTTCAGGATGGTGTCAACATGACCAGAGAAGGTGAGATATTTGTCAAGCCAAACACCCAGATATCTGAAAAAGGAGATGTCCTCAAGGACTGTCCCATCAAAGGCATGGAAGGAGGGCAGGGAGGGAAGCCTAGAGAGTCTCTGCCTAGTGCCAAACATCATGGAGACTGTCTTCTTGGCATCTAGAAAAAGCTGATCAGAGTAAAACCAGTGCTGAACATTACTGAAGTCCTGCTGAAGACTGTTTGCAACATCAGTGGGGGACTGTGCAGAGGTGTAGAGGACCATGTCATCTGCGTGCATATGTATTGAGGTTGATGCACAGACAGATGGTAGGTCATGAAGAAATATGGAGAAAAGTATAGGGCCCAAAATGGACCCTTGAGGCACACCAGTGTTGATAGTGGGGGGTTGGGGAGATTTGGAGTCAGCGATTCTGACTGACTGGGTCCGACCTACAAGGCAGGCTCTGAACCAGCTAGTGGCTGAGTCAGTCAGACCTGCTGAGGAAATGGAGTTTAGCAGTAGGGTGTGGGATATCATGTTGAAAGCTTTGGCTAGGTTGACAAAAATGGAAGATGTGATTTGACCACTGTCCATCCCTGAGAGGATGAAGTCAGTAAGCCTGATCAGGCAGGTGATGGTGGAGAGTTTTTTTTTTAAAAACCAGATTGGAAAGGAGTGAAAAAGTTGGAGTTAGAGAGATAAGAAGAGACTTGGGCAAGAATCAAGTGTTCTTGCAGTTTGGCAATGGTGGAAAGGAGGGATATGGGATAGTAGTTCCCCAGTGAGGAAGGGTGACTGCCCTTAAGTAAGGAAAGAACAATGGCATGCTTCTAAACAGATGGGATGGCTGCCATTTCGAAAGAGAGGTTGAAGAGGTCAGACAGTGGGTCAGAGATAGCTGCAGCTGCGAGATATAGCAGCTTGGGGTCCAAGCCATAAGGCAGTAATGGGTTTAAGGCATACAAGGCATCCAAAGTGTCAGAAGGGGCAATTTTAGTGAAAGAGAAACAAGTAGACTTGAGCCGTGTGCATGGTGAGGTGGGGAGGGCACCTGGCCTAGTAGGTGATAAGAAGGATAGTAGACCAGAGGTACAAGAGGTGAAGTATGAATTAAATTCAGTAGCAACACTGGGGTGATCAGTAATAAGGTGTTATTTGCATTGAGGAGAGGGGAGGGAAGGGTGGAAGGGGAGGAGAAGTGGTTGAATGACTTTCCAGAATTTAGAGTGATTATTTATGTTGGATTGAAAGGTTGAGCTAAAGCAGTCTGCCTTAGCCAAATGAGTGTTTTGTGCACTTATTGCGAAGAGATTGAAAAGTGTAATAGACTTTAGGAGCTTTGAGGCTTTATGCCTTCCAAGCTTGGTCCCATGCTCTTTGACAAACCTTGACTTCAGGTGAGATCCATGGAAGGTGGCTCCCATGGACTCTGACATCATCAGTGAGGTGTGCTTATTCCAAATGTTGAGAAATGTACCTTTAAAGTATTCTGTGGCTTTGTCTTTTGAGTTTGCTGAGGCTTTAGGGGCTCAGTTTGTATGCCCTTGGTCACAGAGGAAGGAGCGAGGTTCAGAGATTTATATGAGCACGTTACTAAGGTTTTATGAGGGGCCTTGATTCTGTGAATTTTACATACTAGAAAGGTCATGAGGTGGTCACTTAGGGCATCTGATAATACACAAGATTTAATGACCTATGTGGTTGTATGGTGAGGGCTCAGTCGATAAAGAGAGGTTACTTGTTTTATGGTTCATCTTATTTGGATAAGGATAAGCTGGGATAAGCTATGGGCATCAATTTCATTTCATACATTGTTCATGGTGCGGGATAACCAGTTTAAGTTGAAGTCACCCATTATCTAAATTTCACCTGAGAAGGTATGGGATACTATGGAACTGATGAGGTTTGTAACAACAAAGGAGTGGAGGCCTGGGTGATAATAAGCACCTGCCACAAATATAGGGATGGAGAAAGGGAGGGATAGCTGTAAGATAAGCACCTCATATGCTTTCAGGACAGAGGTGGAAAGAATGATGGTGAATTGGATAGATGAGAAGGCGTAGCTAGCCACTCCTCCACCCTCCCTGACCAGTCTTGTTGAGATATAGTATAGCCTGGGATGGAGAGAGAAGGTCACTTATTTTTTATTAAGCCAAGTTTCAGACAGGATGATAATATCAGGAACAAGTGAAGTAGCCAGAGGCTGGAGTACATCGACTTTAGGGAGAAGGCTGCCTTTATTTAGGTGGAGAATTTTTAGTCCACAGAGAAGGATAGTGATGCTTGATGTGGAGGTTCCTGGAGCAGTAGATCGGGGTGCCAAGACGCGTGGAGGGCAAGGTCCAGAGTTGGGATTTATGTCTCCAGAAGATAGGAGCATGAGTGCAATGATAATGTGGTTAAGCTTTACACTCTTATACCAAGGTACGGAGCAGGCTCAACTGGAGATAAGGGGGTGTGGAGAGAAGAAGGAGACTGGAAGTAGAAAATATGTAGTAGTGTGCAATATATAGGAATTGCTAAGAGTGAGGTACCAGTGTGGAAGGGGTAGTGTTCCCAGGTCTGATGAAAGGGAGATGAGGTAACAGCATAATTTAATTTAAGACAGAAGAGTGGAGTATTAGTGTGGCAGAGAGGGCCAGTAATAATAGGTATGGGAAGGGTGTGGGTGAGAAGGGGAAGACAGAGGACAGAGAGGATAGGAGAAGTAGTCTGAGTAAGTCTAGAGGCATGGTGAGGAAAAGATATGTAGTGGATTGAGCAGGGGAGTATAAAATCAATCAATCTTTATTATATCAGGTGAAAAACCACTGAGTGAAACTCTTGTTAATTAGGGGAAAGAGAAGACTATACTATAAGTTAGGGGAAGAGAAGACTATACTGTAATGACACAGTTGCGCTGCAAATGAAAGCACTGAGATTCCCTCACAGGGTTCTCAGCATCCTGAAGGGGAACCAGGGCTTGGCTGCCTCCCCTCCCCCTACCCTTGCTGCCCTCAGCTCCCTCTGCAGGATTTCCTCATCATCCTGAATGGGTAACTTGTGTTTACCGCAATCCCCCCCCCTTCCCCTCCTTTCCCTCCCTCCTGCCTTCCTTTTCTCCTCCTTAGCATTTACATAGAAACACAGAAATTGATGGCAGATAAGGACTGCAAGGCCCATCCAGTCTGCCCATTTCTTTTCTCTTATAAATGTGCCATCGGCCTTTGCTCTGTCAATGGCCTATCTATTCATACTCATCTGTATTGCTCCCTTATACCAATCCCATGCTTGTTTGAAGCCTGCACTGTATTCATATCCACCACTTCCTCAGGTAGGCTGTTCCATGCATACCACCCTTTCTGAAAAGAACTTCCTCACATTACCCTTAATGGCCTCCCTCTGTTCTCAAGCTGTGTCCTCTTATCCTGCTATTTCTTATATTGAAACATGTTAGACTCTTTCACCTTGTTAATGACCTTAAGGTGTTTGAATGTTTCAATCATATCACCTCTCTCCCTCTTTTGCTCTAGGGTATACATATTGAGCTCCATTAATCTGTCCTCATATGTTTTCTGATGCAGTCCATGCACCATTTTGGTTGCCCTTCTCTGGACTGCCTCAACTTGGTTAATGTCCTTGTGAAGGTGTGGCCACCAGTACTGTACGCAGTACTCAGTTGAGGCTAACCAGTGTCTTGTAAAGAGGATTATTACCTTCTTCTGACTTGTGATATCCTTACTAATACACCCAAACATCCTCCTAGCCTTACCTACTGTTTTAGAGGTCTGCTTGGATGATTTCAGGTCATCGGTGATGACGATGCCCAAGTCTCTTTCTTCCCTTGTGACTGCCAGCAACTCCCCGCAGCCTATAGGTGGCTTCAGGGTTTCTCTTCCTATGTGCATGATCTTGACTTCTTTGCATTAAACGTCAGTTGCCACTCTTCTGACCATTTTGCTAATTTATCCAGATCACTTCTCATTCTGTCCACCCCATCTGGATCATCTACTCTGCTGCAGATCTTGGTGTCATCTGCAAACAGACAAACTTTACCCTCCAGTCTGTCTGCAATATCACTGATGAAGATGTTGAAGAGGACTGGCCCCGGGACTGATCCCTGAGGTACTCCACTTGTGACTTGCATCTCTTCTGACTGTATACCATTTACCTCCACTCTCTGTTTTCTGCCCATCAACCAGTTTGCCATCCAGTTGACTAACTTCTGACCCAACCCAAGCCTACCCAGCTTATTAATCAATCTTCTATGTGGAACAGTATTGAAAGCTTTGCTGAAGTCAAGGTAGGCGACATCAACTGCACCCCCTTGGTCCACTACTCTGGTTACCCAGTCAAAGAAAACTATGAGATCAGTTTGACAGGACCTTCCTTTTGTAAACCCATGCTGTCTTGGATTCTGTGCTCCTATGGATTCCAGGTGTTGCAGTATCCTTTCCTTAAGGAGTGCCTCCATAATCTTGCCCACAACTGAGGTAAGACTGACTGGTCTGTAGTTCCCTGCCTCCTCCCTGCTTCCACTCTTGTGGAGCGAGATCACATGAGCCCTTCTCCAGTCTTCTGGGACCTCTCCTGTGCTCAGACACTCACAAAACATTTCTGATAATGGCTCTGCTAGTTCCACCCTTAGCTCCTTTAGTACCCTGGATTTTATACCATCAGGTTCCATTGCCTTGTCCACCCTGAGCTTATCGAGCTCTTGTAGGACCCTTTCTTTTGAAGGGACTAGTGCTCACCTCCCTCCCCTGTGTCCATGGTGCTGAGCTGTGTGCCCTGCCCTACCTTCTCTTCAGTAAATACTGAGCAGAAGTATCTATTTAGGATAGATGCTTTTACATGGTCCTCCTCCTCACATGCCCCTTATCTCCTTTGATCTTAGCAATACCCCTCTGGACTTTCTCCTTTCACTAATGTATCTGTAGAAAGTCTTGTCACCTTCTTTACTGTTTGTGCTAGCGTTCCTCAGTTTGGGCCTTTGCCTGTCTTACTGCCTTCCCTGCTTCCCTTAGGGAAGTTTGGTATGCCTCCCTATCTTCATCCTGCTGCATTCCCTTATATTTTCTGAAGGCCAGCCTTTTCTCTCTGACATTTCCTGCTACTGTTTATTAGCTACTCCCTTCCGTCTCCTCCTACAGCACTTGTGTACTACCTTGAGCATGCTTCTGGTACACCATCGCCCTATAGAGTGTTCTGTCGCATTATTGTTTTGCATGTTATACTGTATGGTATTCTGTGGTCCCCTACTGTTGTATAATTTTACAAGCTGTAATTACCTTTATCGCCCTACATTTGCATTCTTGTTTTCCTGCTCCTACATAATTTATAGCTGTTCTTCCATCCATTAGTTGTATAATCTCTGTTTCATTATCCTTCTGCACCCACCTCCCCCCAGGTTGCACCATGAGACAAATAATTTGTTGTTCAGTGTGCCCTCCTGGTGAAGCATTTCAATAAATAAATCAAATTAGTAAAGAAATAAGCTCCTTCTAGTGGCAGATATTATCATGCTAATGTTTCCAAGCTATTTACTCCTGATCCTGGATATGTCCCAGCTAGAAGACAATTCCTTTTTTACATATCTGGGTGTCTGGCTGGATCATCGTCTCAACTTCCCCTGTCACTTTGATGTTATCCATGAGTAATTTCTCCAACACCTTAGACTGCCTTACAGGAACAAAGCCAATATCCTCCTGCCTATTTATTGGGAGATTGCTGTGAAAATTATTCTGACAAAACTTTAAAAATGGTAAAATTATCTTCTTGGTGTTTGAATGTGGAGATAGAGTTTATAGAATTACATCTGCATCCACCCTGACCAGACATGAGCCAACATTCCAGTTCCTTCTGTTACTTAGTTTGCAATTGTCTGCACATCCTACACTCATTACTCCTTACACTCCCCTATCTCTCTCTCTCTCCCTCTATCTCTTTCTCTCTCGCTCTCTCTCTCTCTCTTTCTCCTTACTGAAGGGCAATCAACTTTGTCATTGTGTATCTCTAAATTCTACTTTTGACCTTTCCCCAATTGCTTCCTCAGCATTTTCCTTTTTTTTCTGCTCCCTCCACTTCTCCTACCTAAACAGAATGTCTGACCCAACAGTTTCTTTGTACCCCACACTAAGACCTCTAATGCTCATCTGCTTTCACCTGTGGACTCTCCTAGCTCTGGTTTAACTTTTCCCTTCTACCACTGCTCCTCTCCCTCTGCTTTGAACTGTTTTCTCTATAGTAACACTTTTCCTGTCTGTACTTACACCTGGCCCTTTCATCTTTTCCCCCTATTTAACTCACCTCAATTTGGTATACGATTAGAATAGTGACTGAATTTTGTCACTGCAATTAGGGTGCTGCAATAAGAGTGACAATGACAGGTGTGATCTTGATTTTAGTTCCCCCCTCAGTCATGCCACCCTTTGTGCACACACAATTTCTGTCCCCTCTGGGCATAACAACAGCAACAAGAACTCAGCACTTTCAAACATGGAAATGTCCCAGACAAATTGTCATTTCACTCATATATTCTTTCACTATGTAGAAGCAGCAACCACAGTGCAACCACTGGACCAACGTTTTAAACTCTTATCAAGTTCTTTGTCAAGGTGACAAAGAACTCAATAAGAGTCTGGGATATTCCTTGTTTGAGACTGCTAAGTCCTTGTTTCTGTTGTTCTGTATGCAGGACTTTCTAGCACCAGTCTCTGGGTAGTGTCCCTTGCTGCTTTCTACTCTCTGGGAATGCCCACCACAGAGGAGGTTATATTTGGTGTGGGGTGGTGCAGTGGCAAGCCCCTGCATTGGGGTTATAAGGTAAAGCTTCCAAAAACATGACTATGTACTGGGACGGGCTTTGGTGCTCTCTGTCCCGGAGCCGCAATGCCTGCTGCAGACATGCCAGGTGGCATATTGCTTGCACCTATATCAGTGTCGACAAAATGACTGTCGACTGATATGGGTGAACCTCTACTTCCACCTTTCAGTTGTCTTTGTCTCTCTGTCTTAGGCCTGATGTACTTTTCCCAGCTTCTATTGCTATATGTATACCCATCCTATTTTATCAAGTTATATTTTTACTGCCATACTGCCTTTTTTATTAATGGACTCTTACACTAAGATTCATAATTGCATACTCAACCTTTGTCTACTGCACAGTTGTCCTTCATTACTGTAATCTGCATTTTTGTTGTATTTGTATACTGTTTCGTTTTGTACAGCTGCTCCTATTCTGCACATGGTCACTGTTATCCTATATTCTGTGCACTTCTGTATGTAAAACTGAATTGTACAGTATATTCTGTTTCTCTTGTTCCATTCCCATGTGACACATCAGGAAATGAGCTGGTCTCAGTGCTGTGTGACGTTAGGTGAAAACTTTTAATAAATACATCTCATACTAAGCAATTCTGCCCTTCTTCTTTGATTAACAGTGCTTACAGTACAGTCATCCCGGAATTTATCACTTCACATTGAAGGACAGAGTTCATCCTATAGACAATATATAAAAAAACTCATAACAATCACAGCAGCGAACTTGAGATTGGTATAGAGGGAAGTAATATCCAATGTTACAAATAAGCTGTCCTCATTCACATGTAGGTCCTGCACAATCTTCAGAAAATGGGTTGCATCTTTTATGTGTATTAGCCTGGACAAAATAATGATGATCATTCAGGGTGGAGATTTAGACAACATATTACTTCAATGGGAAAGCATGTGGCATTACAGGTTAAGGGCCAGTGGGCAAAAGGCTTGAATGAAATGCTTAGATAGTGCCTTAAAAAATAAATAAATATGATGTGTCTATCCCGAATATTATGTTATTTTGTGGGTTAATTGCAAATTTTTGTAAATACGGTGTATATATTTTTTTTCCACATTTTACTGTGTGATTTGTATGCTATGGCTATGGGGTAAGGGTGCTTAATATGAAGATAAAAGCCTGTCTCTTTAAGAAAGTGCATTTTAAACAACAGGGCCCAGATATTCAAAAGGGTTGCGCCATGCGCAACAGGGTTGCGCCATGCGCAAGTCCAAAATGCGCCATTCTGCGATATTCAGCAGGAGGCAGTTACGCCACTGGCACCAGGTTGCGCTAGAGAGCAATGCAAATGAATGCATGCTCAACAGGAGGGGGAGGATCCATGCATAACCTGCGCAACCCGATATTCAGTCGGGTTGCGCAGAGTTGTGCATGCGCAACCCCCAACCTGCGCCCGCACAAGCTTGAGCCAAAAAAAAAGGCTAAGTCGAGGGCCACCCACAGGTGAGCTGCTGCATTGCAGGGCGCAACACAGCAGCTGCCACCCTGGCTGGCCCCAACTCACTCCCTGTGCCCCCACCAGCCGATCGCGGGCAGTACAGGTACGCTCCCCCCACACCTCCCACAGCCGATCGGCCAGAACCTGCATAAACCCCCAGTGCCCGATCGCGGGCAGAATGTAACCCTCCCCAACCCGGATAACTCCTGGTGGTCCAGTGGACCGTAAAAGCTGTCGCGGGCAGAATGTACAGCAGAACCCCCAAACATCTCCCTGGTGTCTAGTGTCCCCACCCCACCCCTGACCTCCACCCGCTCCCCGCGGCCGGGCGGGCGGCAGCATCCCACCCGCCTGTCGCCCTCGCCGCCGATGACTGTCGGTGGGCTGCACGCCTATTGGTGCAGAGCTACAGCCAATGGGCGTGCAGCCCATAACAGACATGACAGTCCAGATTTGTGAACGATCATTCACAAATCTGACTGTCATGTACGGTATGGGCTGCACGCCCATTTGCTGTAGCTCTGCACCAATGGGCGGCAGCCCTACCGACAGTCAGTCGGCGGGGCAGCGGTGGCAGGGGTGGATGCTGCCCGCCGCCGCGGGGGGGAGAGGCTTCGTGGTGGTGGGGGACACTAGACACCAGGAGATGTTTGGGGGTTCTGTTGTGACATTCTGCCCGCATCGGGCTTTACGTCCACTGGACCACCAGGGAGTTATTCGGCTGGGGGGAGGGTTACCCGCCCGCGATCGGGCTATGGGTGATGTGGGGGGCGACATGTATGGATTCCGCCCGCCACCGGGCTATGGGTGATGTGGGGGGCGACATGTACGGATTCTGCCCGCGATCGGGCTATGGGTGATGTGTGGGGGCTCGCGTAACTGTGATGCCCGGTCAGGCTGCATTGCGCGCCGGTCCCGACGGCTGCTGCCTGGCAGGGTAGCCAGGAGCAAGTCCTCGATCGGGCCACCTACATGCAAATGGCATGCAAATGGGGCCATAAAGAGATGCAAATGGCCCCCCCTGTGCCTTGCATAAATTATGGCCCCATTTGCATGTCACCTTTTGAATATCGGAAATTTGCGCATGGCGCAATGGTACTTGCGCCACTGCAAGTTGAATGCTCAACTCTGGCAACTTGCGGTAGTGCAAGTTCCACTGCGCCATGCGCAAGTGCTGTGGCTCAGGGGCGATATTCAAAGGAGTTGCTCAACAGCGCAACTCCTTTGAATATCACCCTGGCCACACCCCTGCGCAACTATTTTGATCAGCGCAGGGGCTTGCGCCTCAGACTGGCGCAGTTTGAATATCTGGGCCCATATGTATACCTGTTAGCCACACCTTGACAAAGTTGTTAGATTATGTGAAACATTGGCATCTTGTGGGGAGCGTGCTGCTGTGATGTTTTTTCAGATATGTAATAAATGTCTGTTTTAACAAAACATATCAGATACGTTTTTTTTTTTTTTTCCGGTGGACCATGTTGCCTGACTTTTTCATAGTCAAATTATTTTTTTGATGCAGGTGTAATTTCTTGGGGGCAATTTATGTCAATTCCAGATGCAGGAATGGACCCCTTTTAGGAGGTTTACTGTAACCTGCATCAAAATTTGACATGTGGACCCTGAAGACCTTTTACAAATCCGGAACTTAATCTCTTTAAGGAGAACTGAGCTGAACTTGTAAATCACTTTTCCCAATAGAAGCTTTTTTTAAGCACTGGCTACAATTCTGTTATTTTTCTGTCTATACAGTCTTATTAGGAACCTCAGTCAGTGTTTCTGCTTTGCTTTCTAGTGGTATCATTTTAGAACGCTATAATGTAGTTTATGTCCCAAATAACCTTAGAGTTCTGTGGTAGAACATAAATACATTGTACCAACAATAGAACAGCAGATCAGGGATATAAACTACATTATACAGTTCTAAAATGGTTCTTATCAGCAGAATGTAAATCAGAAACAGCCACCAGGATAACTAACAAGCATTTGTCAATGCCGAATGTTTGCTTGCTGGCATTGGCATTGGTAGTGTAGAAGTTGCAGAGCTGCATAACAGGAATGGTAGAGAAGTATTGAACTGAAGCCAACGCCACCAACACCCTGCAGAGAGTGACAGGCATTGGGGTGTGCCTTTGGGTCATCAGGCATAACGACCACGCCATTTCACCACACCCTGCCCTGCAGACACTGACAAGTGTCACGGTGTGCCTTGGGGTCTTTGGCCCTTATGTGCACCCCATTCCATCAGGAAATACAGTGAGATGGGTGTGGTATAGGAGAATGGGGTGAAGTTTGGGTCGAAGAGTCAGGCACACCTTGATGCTCTCACTGGTTGCAGGGTGTGGGTGGGGGTGGAATGGTATGAGCATTACAGGCAAGAATCCCAAGTCACACCCCTGATGCCAGTCATTCTTTACAGGGTGGGGCGTTATGGTCAGAAACCCTAACGCCTCAGACATTCATTGGTATTTTCACTCCAAATTTTCAACATGATTTTTTTGTGACCCCCACCTCATGAACAGTGGCAATATCAGTTCGTTAGCCGAAAGCTGCTTTTGCACAGCGACTATGGCATTTGGCACCTCAGATGCAAAAACACATTCCGAACAGGATGTGAAAAATGACAGTGGTACTGTTCACGGGGAGGTGTAAAAAATGGCAATGTTGAAAATCTGCTGTGAAAATCTTAAAAAAACTGGTGAAGTCACGAGCGTGCGTAGAAACTGTGCAATGCACACCCGTAATGTAACGAGTTTGGGGATTTTTTTTTACAACAGATTGTTAACACAGGCATTTTGGGACCTCCGATCATGAACAGTGTCAGTGTGATTTTCTTTATCTGTCCCGAACAATGATTTCCCACAGCGACCACGCATTTCTGCGCTGAAAGTGTGAAAACACCGACTGCGCCATTCTGTACTGCTGATAAGGAGGTGTGGTAAAATGGCAATGTTGAAAATCTGGAGTGAAAATATTGAAATTCGCAAACCTACGAGCATGCGTAGGAACTGCGCAACGCACGCTCGTAAAATAGTCATATTTAGGAATTTTTTCACCAAATTTTAAGCATAGCCATTTTAACACCTCTGCTCATGATCAGTGTCACTGTAATTTTCTTAATGTGTCCCGTACATTGATTTCGCACACCGACTGCGCCATTGTGCACTACATAGGTGGAAACACGTTTTGCGTGAGATGTGAAAAATGACAGCTGTACTGCTCATAAGAAGGTGTGGTAAAATGGCAAAGTTGAAAATCTGGAGTGAAAATATTGAAAATTCACGAACTTACGAGCCTGCGCAGGAACTGCACAATGCACACTCGTAAAACAGTCATTTTTAGGAATTTTTCAACCAAATTTTCAAAATAGGCTTTTTGAGAGCCCACCTTATGAACACTGGCAGTGTTGTTTTGTTTGTTGGTCCCGGTGATTTGCGCGAGTGACTACGAAATCACCCTTGAGCCCGATCTACTGCGCGTGCAATAACAATATGCCTGCGAGAAAGTTGGGGGAGCTCTGCTCACTGAAGCAGAGCTCTCCTTGCAACTGTATGCCACTGATTTTCAACTGCTGTCATAGACAGCTGGAGCAGTGACAGCATTCATGAGAAGGGATCCCAAAACCCCATGCTAAAATTTGGTGCAAAAATTCCAAAAAATGCCGAGATGTGCAGCAAAGTTGAAAAGACCCTATCTATTACATTATACAGCTTACCGCATCCTTTGTTTGTGGTCGGCTTTGAAGAGTGCAGACATGTTCCCAGCCACCAAAGATCGCGCTGACTCCAGAGGTAAGTATGGGGGTGGGGGTGTGGGGAGGCAGGTTGTGCAGTGGGTGGGTGGGTGTGGTGGGGCAGGAGACTGTGAGGGACCATTTTTAATTTACATTTTTTTTTTTTTTTACTATTAAGACGACGGGATGTTTGCCACCCTGGGGTGGGCTCCCAGCGTGGCAGCTGGAAAGGCTGTTTGGGGGCTGGAGCTGACAGGGATTGGGCATCCTCATCGCCATACAGGCTTGTGCCATGTGGGGTGGCTCCCAGCGCAGCAGCTGTAAGGCTGTTTGGGGCCTGGAGCCGCATGGGGATTGGGCACCCTGTCGGCCATACAGACTTGTGCCCAGCATGGCACCAGGAAAGCTTTTTTTGGGGGGGCTGCGTGGAGCCGACGGGGCATTGGCCACCCCCGTCGGCTAATACAGTATGTGCGTGGGGGAGCATGTCAGCATGCAATATGCGTGCATACGTGTTGAGGGGAGGAGCTCTGCTCACTGAAGCGGAGCTCTCCCTTTCAACTGTATGCCACTGCATTTTCAACTGCTGTCATAGACAGCTGGAGCAGTGATTGGCGCACTGCAACCGTGCCTGCAAACACAATGACTGAATTGGAAGAGGCTGACACACCTCTGGAAAACTCGGATGATGGTACTATGTTTCTTGCACATGCGTGCAAGCAAACATAAAAAGCCTGAATAGGTAGAGCAATAACAGAATTTGAACATGTATTTTAAAAAATACAGCTTTTACTGGGAGAACAGACTTATCGATTCAGTGCAGTTCTCTTTTAAGAACAGGTGTTATCAAGTTTCTTTACAGTTGGCAAGTTTCAACTGCTTCCTATTAATTCTACGAAGACTACATTATTATAAATTAGTTATTTTAATCTGCTTCTTTTGCCAGGTACAGTATATGAGGCATTTTTTCTACTTAATATTTCTCTTCACAGGCATCATGTGAACTTTTGCTTAATCCCCTAATGATTTAGTGTGTGGAGGTATTAATTTATCTTTGTTGTTTTCAATACTGTTTTTTCTGAAAATGGTTAATTTTATAGGTGTTTTCCAGCCAAATTATGTTTTTTTTTTCCTTTTCTATTATCGGCATTTTCTCACTTTTGCAACATAATTATTTTTCTCCCATGTATCTATTTCAGACACAGACACTGTAGAGAATCTACATGGCTACACTTTATGGTATTTATTGATTGCAAATTAGAAACCTGGAAAAGGACACCAAGCTGAGGCTCATTTCTAGCTGTAATCTGAATGAAGAAAACTGAGGTTAAAAAATATTTACATAAAAATTATACAGGAAAGGACATTTATATAAAAAGCATATAGCCTGAGGTGGTATACTAAGTTTTCTGACAAAACATTGGATTTAATGTTATTATTCATATCACATTTATTACAGCAGTCCCTCATGGTGGTTGCTACAGTATATGCAGTTTGGTGGCATTAGCAGCTGCTCTGCAATAGTCTTGGTGCACACACAAAGATAATCACAAGTGAACAGTAATCATAGTGTGCAATATACAGTCCATCATTTTCATACACAGCATACTGACATTCAAATGATCAACACCATCACTAGCAAACTGTGAGCATCCAGGCCATGAAGAATGCACATGGTGTTTCTTCTGCCCCTTGTACTTACCACTTAACACCAGAAAGTTGGTCTGGGGAGGGCTGTCAGAGACCTTGAATGAAGTAACAACAGCTGTAGCATGAGGAAGCATCAGGACAAAGGAAAGCTTGATGAGGGGTTGCTGGAGTATGATGATAAGTGTGGTGGTGCATGATGATTCAGAGTACTGTATATACAACAGGGATTGGTTTTTTGACAATCAAGGAAATATGGTCACTGAGAAGGAAGCTACTTTATGAATGGAGAAAATGATTGACTGGATGTGGGATGATGAAGTATGAATTGGGGGATTACAAAGTGTGTCTGGGGCAGGCATCTTGATTAGTTGATTGATGGTTATCCTGCATCCATTGTACTCCCAGAGTCTATTGAACTGAAATGGTTGCTGACATTCTGGGTCACTTGGTACTAAGGATGAGCATTTGTGACTGCTAAGTTTCATCACAATGCAGGCACTCACTATCAGTGTTTGCACAACTGGAACAGCAAGTCTGCATAAGGTCACACTGCACAAAGTTTACCATGAATGGCACTGCCGAAAAGCAACTCAGGGTATTCATTATGCTCTTAACCTTACCACAAATGACTGAGTGCAAAACAGCAAAAACTGCACCTGAACCTGACGGCATATATTGTATATATGGAGTTCTATGTTTTTCCTTTGTTCAGTGCAAACTAAAGCAAAGCAGTGCCATGTCTCTCTTCTTTCTTTCTTTCTTTCTTTCTTTCTTTCTTTCTTTCTTTCTTTCTTTCTTTCTTTCTTTCTTTCTTTCTTCCAAGACTAATAAAAAAGAGTTTGCTTTATTTTTTTGTCAGATGTTCAGGAGGACCTTTATTCAGTTGGAGGTCTGTGAAAATAAAAAGTTATGGTAAAGGCCATCAGTCTCAACAATTGAGATACGGTGACCCACCTATATGAGGTGTCTAGTTTGACAGACCAGGACACTTGGAGTAGTAGACTCACTCACCAAAACTATTTTTGTAAAGATTTTATTTAATACACAAAAATAAGATACTAATCACATGTACAGTAGATAACCCAATGTTTTGTAAGAAAATCTCACTTCTCATGGTAAAACACTGTCTTGGATGGTACATCCTTGTATCTCTTATTTAGGGTTCTTTTGATTATTTTTAAACTGATTTCTCATCAGCCCATCTCCATTTAATATACAAAATTATATAAGGCTAGTATATGTCCTTCATCAAAGGTTCATTCAGGAATAAAGTTGTCTGCTCATGTGTGAAGCCATTGCTTCACTGCTTATTGTGCAAACCACTGAAAAACTGGAACATTTCAATAACAGGCAATAAGAGTTGATAAGGCTATGGGACCAGATGGGGTGCACCCCCAGGATACTGACAGAGCTAAGAGAAGAGTTGGCAGAATCTCTGACTACCCAGTTTAACCTGTCATTAAAAACAGGGAAGGTATCTAAGGACTGAAGAAGAGCTGATGTGGTCCCTTTATGCAAAAGTGAAAACAGGGAGGAAGCAGGGAACTACAGACTGGGCAGCCTGAGCTCAGTAGTGGGAAAGGTTATGGAAACAAGACTAAAAGAAAGAATAGTGGAACACCTTGTTGTCAACCTTTCTACAGGACCCAAGGCAGCATGACTTTATGAGAGGGGAGAGCATGTCAGACTAACCTCGTTGAGTTCTTTGACTGGGTAACCAGGAAGGTGGATTGGGGAGGGGCAGTGGATGTAGCCTACCTGGATTTCAGCAAGGCCTTTGACACCATGCCACATAGAAGGCTGTTAAACAAGTTGGGGAGCACAGGGGTGGGAAAGAATGTAGTGAAGTGGGTGGAGAAATGGCTGGATAATAGGACACAGAGGGTGGTGGTAAATGGCATGCACTCTGCAGAGGGTAAAGTGACCAGTGCAGTAAGGATCAGTGCTGGGTCCAGTCCTCTTCAATGTCTTTATCAGTGATATTGCAGAGGATCTGGAAGGGAAGATTTGCCTGTTCGCTGATGACACTAAGCTCTGCAACAAGCTGGACACACCAGGAGGAGTGGACAGAATGAGGGGAGATCTATAGAAGCTGTAGGATTGGTAAAGGGATTGGCAAGATAGAGGGACAGTGTGACAAGGTGGCAGGAAAGACAAACAGGATGCTGGGATGCATAGGCAGAGGAATCACCAGCAGAAAAAGGAGGTACTAATTCCACTATACAGGTCATTAGTGAGGCTGTACCTCTAATACTGTGTCCAGTTCTGGAGGCCTCATCTACATAAGGACATATAGTGTGGAAGGTGGAGGTGGTTCAGAGAAAGGCAACCAAAATGGTACAGGGACTACATTGCAAGTCCTAGGAGGTTAGACTGTGGAAATTAAATATGTACTCCCTGGAAAAGAGGAGGGAGAGGGGGGCATATGATTGAGACATTTAAGTACCTCACTGGGAAGAATAAAATACAGGAGAATACTATATTCCAAAGAAAAGGATGCTCAAGTATGAGGGGGCACAAGATGAAACTGGAGGGAGGGAGGTTCAGAGGGAATGTGAGGAAGTACTTCTTCACAGAGAGGGTGATGGACAAGTAGAACAGCCTTCCAGTGGAGGTGGTGAGGGCAGAAATTATTACAGGTTTTAAACATGCTTGTGATAGGCATGGAGGATTGCTGGTAGTCGGGGGAGGGTACAACCTAATGCCAGCATTGCATGACACAGCACAATTGTTAGTGGTAATAGGGCAGACATGGGGGGGGCTGAAGGCCCTTATCTGCTGACAGTTTTCATGTCTCTGTGTTCCTGGGCTCTCAATTGATTAAGGCTCTGTAATGTGACTCCTCTGTGGCTCGCCATGTCCACCCAGCTATGAAGTATGAGATGTACATGTCAACCAGAAAAAAGTAAAGAGCTTGTGATCTTCCTATTTTAAAAAGGCATCAATGTCCCCATGCTGTAAAGTGCAAACACTAGACTGCTGTAGCTGTGGTTTTACTGTTTACTGTCATGACCACTGAAGCACTGCTTTAGCCATGGATTTGCTGCTTACTGTGCCAATTACTGAAGAACAGAAAACTTCCATCACTGAACAACAAAATGCTAAAACAATCAAAAACATTAATTTTGTCCAGAGGTTAGTGAACACATTTCTACAAGAAATGGGTGAAATCTGACAAATTTGTGACATCCCTGTAAGCTAGTTTCATGCTTCCTTCATGAAGATTATGATCTCTGTAAAGAAACAAAATAGTGATGAATGTCAACCAGCCACCACCCACATCATAATCCAATGTATTAACTGCTTTCTCTCCTCACAAAATGCCCCATTCCATCTTCAACGGGCTAAAAAAAGCTCATAGCAAAACAGAAACAGTTTAATAATTTACAAAAAAAAAGAAAAAAAAGCATAGGAAACTGCCCAGTGATAGCACTTACTGACCAAGGTTTAAAACTTCTCAGTTGATCCCAAACGATTAGCCTTAAAAATTCAGTGCAACTGATAAAAAACATTTTTATTCCAATTTGGTTTGAATTTTGCTCTTGGAACAAAAGAGCACCATGACTTAACATAAGGCAATATACAGTTAAGCATGGATTGTCATGGTACCCAGTTCCACCAATGAAGTGAATCCCAGAGCAAAATCCGAACTTGAGAAATCCCCTGTAAAGTCAGACAAATACATCTGCAAATTTACCAAAATATTGAGCTGTCCAGAGACACAGTTTCAGCGTATGAGCTGCATTTACAACACAGACCACTCAAAATGAGTCAGTGACTTTCCTTTTTACTTCTACTCTTATCTTCAACTACTGTATATCCAATAGATTTCCTTCTAGTTCCATGCCATGAAAATTGGGATACATACATTTTATGATGTCCTCCTAAAGCTAAATGGCAGGCTGCCTGTGATAAAAGAAACACCAGCCATAGCACTCAAGAAATGAGCATACAAATGCTTATAAATGCATATGTATCACTGACTAACTTCCAGAATACTTTCAGGCACAGGCATGTACAGACTAGTAATGATTAGGCCAGCCTATTAGAAGAAAAACAACAGGACAGCTCATGGATTTTCAACAGCCTCACCAACAGTACATCTGAAAGTGCCTGTGTTGCTGCAAGCATATTGAGTGCTCAGTTAAGTACCAGCCATTAAGCAGTCATGATTTCCTGTCCTCAGGCAACAAATCAGCCTCTCTGTGTCACTCAAAACATCTCCCCCAACTAGCCCAATCACAGAAGTGCCTTTCAACCCCTACTGGTCCATTGATGCTCTTTTAACAGTAGAGTGACAGTAAACATCTGTATAAACGCAGTCTCCCAAACCAAAGAGACAGTGATTCTGTGTCATATATGACACTTCAGACAGTGAGTAACTGTCATACAACTTCAACACTTACACGTAAGTGCTCCATTGAGCACAGTTAGAAGTGCCATTTTGCCTCAAATTTTAAGCTCTGCTGAACAGTTACAACTTTATTTGCAGCTCCGTTGGGTATTGTATGTTTTGATGCTGACTATTTTGACTCCTTCATGTCACATCTTATATCTTCACTACGAGCCCTGATCAACAGTCACCACTCTCAAAATCATAAGAAAAAAATATATCTTTAAAGCCAACAAAGCTAGATAGATTAGCCATATACTATACAAAATAAAATATAGGCTGTCTTTGACTTACAAGGTGCTACAGTAATTCAATCTTGGAGTTTCTGCAAGCAATAATGAGAATGGAGTGGTACTTCTGCTGAGATAACTGCCCTCTCAGGGGTGTAGTAAGGCTTGACACAACAGGCAGAAGGCCTTATAGCCCTAGAATGATGGTTATCTCAGCATAATTACCATCCCGGAGTGTCTTACTGCATTTATAAAATGGGAAACATGTAGCTTTATAGACAAAACAAATACAATAAACAAAAAAACAAGAAACATAAGTAATCATTATGAATTAAATTATGTAAGTTACCTGAAGGGGACAAATAGCCCAAGACTTGAGGAGGGGCACATAAGAAAATCACAGTTAACGTGTGGTGCAATTTTGCTGAAGTCAGGCAAAATTAGCTGCCCAGTTCAACTTTTTGTAGATGTTTTTAAACTGTTTCAACTTTTTGTTTTGTTTTTTTTTAGCAGTTTGCAAGAGGTGAGGAACAGTCAGTTCTGGACTTGCTGCTGCAGGCTGGAGCCTGGAGGTCAGGATCAGGATTAGTCACTTTAGGACATTGAGCTATAATTAAAGTGTAAAGGAGCATTGAATACAGGCTGCATCAGACTGTAATGCTGCATGAATGCAGGCATAGCTTAATTGTTGCTGTCTTCCTGTTCTTGGGTGGTCTGTTGCTGCAGCTGGCTGAAGGCAAGAATCTGTGTCAGTTTGAGCCCAGTGTCACGGAGTGAGATTTCTATGCAGCCCATTGGTGGCAGTGGCACACCACCATGTGAGGCACTGGAACAAGAGGCTGCTGTAGTTGAATGCTCCTTCATTATTGAGAGCTTCAGTGTGTAGCCTGTGTCAGCCGGTGAGTGGCAGTTGCTGGAAAGTTGCCCAGTGAAGCATGGTTGCTGTTGGAAGCTCCTGCAGCGTTGTACATTTTGGGGGGTACTTCCAGATATATTGCTGGACTTTCCAAACAATGAAGGGAGGACAAAGCAGTTTCTGGAGGGTGCGTACAAATGCTGGTTGCAACAATAATCTCACTGGATGGTTTTCTCTTGGTAACAGAGGCTTCACAGTTTGTGCTAGAAACTGCATTTTCAGAAAGGTTGGGTTTTGCAGCTCTGAGGTCTGTTTTAACAGCAGTTGCCAGAATGTGTCCCCAGCCACATTTGTCATCTTCTGTAGGTGCCGAGTAAGATCTTATCTAGAATTCAGGTTTATGTCCAGTGACAGACTTAATTTCTCTGGCTCCCAAGCCAGCGTCAGATAACATCTCTATGGCAGTGGCATGGATCAAGTGTTTGGTGTACCTCCATGATAAATTTGCTTCCCTAGACAGCTTTGGAATTAATGCTCCAAGGAAATTCCTACTCATGCTCATATCTGTGTACCATACAGCTTGACTGTTAAGCTAGGTTTGTATTAATTTCCTGGAGTGCAGGTAAAAATAGGATGCATATGCTGGGATTTTACTGAGGAATTCTGTTTTAAACTGAAGACTGGGTGCAGGGGTTCCCTGGGCTGCTGTATAAAAAAATGCCTTGCTTTGTTGCTTGGTCACTTCAGAATACTCCCTGTGGTTTTCTAAAGACACACTGAAAGTTAGCATGGCATATTCAGTCCCTGAACTGCCAGTTTTGATAGATAGCAATAGCTTTAAGTCACAAAGTCACTTCTGACTGTGCCTGGCCATATATGATTTAAGCAATAATGCATGACAGGGTGTGTGTCATGTTGGATAACATCACATCTGAGGTGGTTGGGCATGAGACCACAGGTCGAAAAGGCCCAACACCCTAGAAGAAGAACACTTTCTGAGTGCATTATTGCTATTATAAAATGGCCTGTTTATAGTATCACACAAAAATAAAAGAAAACATGTTTTAAATACATTTTAACCTCATTTTTGTTTTGCATAGGAGCATGTTTTGGGAAAAAAGTCCTCAGATTCTGTTTTACCCACTAGATGTTGCTGCCAGTACCTACTATCTTCTGTTCCTCTGTCCCAAGTTTTTTTTTTTCTCTCCTGAGGCAGAGGTCTGCATCTGTGCTTGTTTGTTCTAGCATGCTGGGTCTTGTCCGCCCTTGTAATCTTTGTATTTAAAACTGCTTAAGAAATTCAGGGTTATGTTATGTTAATTGAGGTTTGTGGTCACTGAGTCAATGGCAAGTACCCCAGCAGCTGAAGTGATTAACAGGATCCCCTACTAATGTTCTGGGGTGAAAACAGATTACAAGTAAATCTTCCCTTTTTTAAGGGCATGGCATGGATGAGGATGTATGACAGTTAAAAGATAGAAAAGAGATATCATTTTCATGCTAGCTTTTCTCCCATGAACTGAGAGCAATCAGTGAATCTTGTGACCAGCAGTTGTGATCTCTATGGTTCACTGAAGCCTCTGGGTTTGGGGAACAAAACAGACATGACAGTTTTATTATTTATGCTTCAATGTCTGCTTCATTAATTTAGCAGTGTGAATGACCACTGGAGTATGACAGAACAGTAGAGGACTATTGTTAAGCTACTTGGCTGCATGGGTGATGGTGCAGTAAGTGGTCACTTATTGTAAGTTAGTGGGAAAAGTGGGACATGGAAGTGGTCACACTGAAATTAAGCTCTAGGAGAGAATGGTCAGGGTGCTTTGTTACTGCCAGCATTTAAAAAATTTTTCATGTTTTTCTCAGATCTTTATTGCTGTGTAAGATCAATGTGTTTGTTGTAGACGGTGTGTGTGTGTGTGTGTGTGTGTGTGTGTGTGTGTGTGTGTGTGTAAAACCACAATGACTCTCAGAAGGGGTGCAGTAGTTTTGGCTTGTTTTCTTAGGTTGCTTTCTGCTGGACCTTCACACAGTGTTGTTATACTGAAATAACTTCACTGGTGGAAGGTGGGCACTGACCAATCAGAGCCCAGGATTCTTTCCTTGCCATTGTAATATGCATCAAAGCAAGCCTTTAGGACAAGGCAAGGTGCAGTGTTGGGGGGGGGGGATATAACTGAAGTTTTGAGCTTTTGAGGCTCTGCTTGGTAAACAGCAGAGTGATGGGTGGCTGTATCTTTGTTTCATTTTCTGTAACTTTTAAGGGCTGAAATAAACACTGTTTGCTGGCTTCAGAGCTGGATCAATAATAAAACTGATGTTTCTGCATAGGTCTGGACTGCTCAGAAAACAATTTAACTCAGCTCTGAGTAATGTATAGCTAGCAACTTAGTATTCTGCACCTCTGTTTTTTGAACTACAGAATAAAAAAAAGACTCAAATGTTGACTCATTTCAATCATAAATGTTGTTCCCAGGCAAAGCTTTTTGTTTCTGAAAGCCAGTCATTGAAGATGATAATTGACCATTTGGTGGTCTTCTGAGTGCTTTTTCCATCCTTCTGTATTTCAGTGTTGTACTTAACCTCAGGAAGAGTCAAATGTATGTGTCTTTTACATATATGTTCTTCTTTCTTGGCTTTTTTCTAGTACTGGAAATGCAGAAACATAAACTATGGTGGCAGAAAAAATCTAGTCTGCTGGAGTTTCCTATCTGCCCCAGAACTTATTCTCCATACAGGGTTTTATACCTCCCTAATCCACTCCTCTGCTCCCCTCATAACTGCTACAATCTGAGCAAAAAACCAACCCTTCACTGTGACACAGCATTGCTTAAAATCATTTACAGTCTTGGCACCCACACCTCTCATGGCAGAATGTTATGCGGTTCCACCACCTTTTCCATTAAATAGAACTTCCTCACTTCCCACTTTAACCGTCTCGCTGTCAGTTTCCACTAATGACCTCATGTTTTTGACTCTGTACTCTTGCTAAGTAGTTTCCCCCCACAGTTCTCCTTGTGTATTCCTTGCAGGAATTTTAAGATCTCTATCATATCCTCCATCTCTTACCTAGCCTCCAGCGATTGCATGTTCAGTGCTTGAGATGATCATCACAAGATCCTCCCAGCTGGCCCTGAATCATCTTGGTCACCCTACATTGCACTGTCTCCAGCTTGTCCCTTTACTTCCTTAAGTAAAGACCACAGAACTGAGCACAGTATTCCAGAGGTAAAGTATTCCAGGTGGCCTTACCAGTGACCTGTACAGTGGCAGTAGGACCTCCTTTTTCTTGTTGTCAGTACCCAGTCTGACACACCCCGACATTCGATCAGCATTAATAATTGACCTTATTACACTGGATGATCATTTAAGGGAGTCACTAATGATGACTCCTATCTTCTTTCCTTTGCCATAGTGCTTAGTTTAACCTCTCTCATTCAGCACTCTGTCCAATTTATTTTCCATAGGTGCATAACCTTGTAGTTTTTGGCACTGAATTTCAACTGCCAAACTTTAGACTGCCTCTCTATGCTTTGTTTATCTTTATCCATCTCCCTGATCCCTTTTTCACTATATACCCTAGCACAGAACTTAGTGTCTTCTGCTAGGTCACTGATTTATGGTGATTAAAGTAAGGAAATTCAGTTTTCAGGACTTGAAGTTCTGAAAAGTTGCACTAGTGATTGTTAATCTAAATTCCAGATTTTACCAGGAGTCTACTCTCATTTTTTTAGCAGGTGTATAAATACTCAGAATAAAAGAAGGCTCAATGTACAGAGCATTAAAGAAAGTAAATTTAAAATAGTACAGGAAGGAATTATAAGAAAAATACATGTTCTGTAGATTTACTGATGTGTATGAAATGTCAAATTCCATGAATTTCTTTGTTTCTACAGGTGTACAGGTGGTGCAAATTCAAGAATTTTGCCACATTTTCCAGTAAAAAACAAAAAATCAGTGGTTTGGTCATCTGTGAAGTGACACAACTTAGCCCAGATGCCATCCTTGATGTCACTGATGAACATATTAAAGAAAATAGGACTCAGAACAGACGCCTGTGACACCCCATTCATGACCTCACTCACTTCCAATATGAACCCATTTACCATCATCTTCTGCTCTCTCTCCTTCAACCAGTTTCCAGTCCATCTAAATCTATTCCTAGCTGCACCTTGGTCCTCCAGTTTCCTCAGCAATCTTCTGTGTGGCACCTACTTGAATGTCTTGCTAAAATCACAGCTGAGCAAATCCACAATGTGACCCTTATCTATTACCTTTTTTACCCAGTCAAACAGAACTATCAGGTTGGTCTAACATGATCTCTCTGCCCCAAACCCATGCTGTTTACTATCCTGTAGACCATTGCTCTCTAAGTAGTCCTCAAGACCCTCTTTGATCAATGACACCATCAATTTACCAACTAAAGAGGCAAAGCTGACAAGTCTGTAATTCCTAGGTTGCTCCATGCCCCCCATAGCGGGATTATATCTGCTACCCTCCATCTTTAAGAATTATTCCTGTCTGAATTGTGCTATTGAAAAGTGCTACTAGTGGCTTAGCCAGTTCCATGGCCAATTTCTTGAGCACCCTTAGTGCATCAAATCTGGCCCTGGGGCTTTATCTACCTTTAGGGCTTTAAACCATTTTTGTACCTTTCAGGAATGCCCTGACAGCCATCTTGATGCCACTGTCAGACAGGGATTCACTGTCTTCCCATCTAAATATAGAACAGAAGTAATTACTAAGGACAACTGCTTTCTGTTCATCTTCCTCTAGTACCCTGTCATCCTCCTGAAGCCTAACAATACCCCTAAAGAGTTGTTTCTCCTCACCCTGGACTTTCTCTGCAAAGCACAGCTCTGTGTCTACCTTTGCACTCCTGACTGTCCTCTTTGCTTCCGTAGTTTTATTTGGTACTCTCCCATTCCTCTCCCCTGCTTTTCCTTGCACTTGGTCAAAACCTTTTGTTACCCTTACTGCTTCTTCTAGCCTTTATAGGAACCATATTGATCTCTTGTACCTGTTTCATTTTGTAAAACAAATCTCATGCATGAGTTTGTTGCCTCAGCAATGGTCCCCTTTATTGACCCCCATCTTTCCTATATACCTCTGTCCACTGTGTTCATTTTTTCTCAGACCAGCTCCCTCATCAGGTTGATGTCTGCTCTTCTGATATCTTGGACTTTAGTTTTTGATAGGGGCATTCTGGTCCCAAGGGTCAGGCTTAACCAAATGGAATTATGTTCACTAGACCCCATTGGCTCCCCCAACCTCACTCCGAGTTAGTGAGAATGAAATCAAGAATGGATGTCTGTCTTGTGGCTTCCCTAACCTGCTGCACCAGCAAGTAGTAATGAAATGTATCAAACAGGGTCTGACTTGTGGTGTACATAGCCATTGGAATGTCCCAATCGATATCCATCAGGTTCTATTCACCCACCAGCACCATTTTCCCATTCTTAACTCCCCCTGCCAGCTCTTCCTGAGATCTTCTGTGCCTTCCCTTTTTTCCTGGTGGTCTACAGATCACCCCCACCCATATTTCTTGCCTGAGGGTGCCATGAGGTGAATCCTCAGTGACTCTATTTCTTCTTTGCTTCCCTGATGTGTCCATGGTCCACAGCCTTTATGCCCTCCCTGACATATAAGGTTGTGCCACCCCTGCCTTTCCTCTATCCTGTCCAAAGACTGTGTAACCTGAGACTGACAAGTACCAGTCATTATTCTCTGAGGCCCAAGTTTCTGTGATGGCTAAAGACCTGCCTCAGTGTCTGCCACCAATGCATGAAGCTCACTGATTTTATTATGCAGACTACATGCATTAAGGCAGACCCCATTCCAACTACCTCTGGATCTTCTTCTGCTGTTTTGCTATCTTACACCTTCCATTCCTTCCTATTTTCTTACCTTCTTATTTTTCCTAGTTCTTGCAGATGCAGAGACTTCCCCTTTGCTTCTTGCAATACTCTTTTGAACCGCAGCCTTAGTTGTAAACCACTCTGCTATCAGTCCCCAGTATAGGGAAGAACTAACTAGGTTTCCCTCCTCACTCCATTAACCATGGTTTCCCTAGCCTCAGTGTCCACCGTTGTCAGTTAAACTATCAGATATAGACATCAGTCTTCTACCCCAGTGCACTGGTCCCCTTTCTTGTCAGGTGAAAGCCATCACCTTTGAAGAGCCTCCTGTCACAGGAGTTCCCCCAGTCTCCCACAAAGTGGTACCCTTTCTTTAGATACCACCTCCTTAAGCACCCATTTAATTCCTCCAGCTCTTCTCTCCTTACTTCAACTCCCCCACTCCACACAGGGAGGACCTCAGAAAAGGCCTGGGAGGCTGAGTGTGCCTGCAATCTGTCCCTCAGCCTCCAAAAGTTCTGCTTCACAAGCTCCACTGGCTGTTCTGCTAGATCATTGGTTACCAAGTGTACTAGCACCCCCAGCTCACCCTCCTTCTCTGCTATTCTTCCTATTCTGTCTATGTCCTGGATGGCTGACTCTCCAAGAAGGAACCTGACCATCCCCCACCCATCACCCTATGCACCACCTCTTCTGTTCACCTGATCATATAATCCTAACCACTAAGACTGCAAACTTCCTTCTTCTCTCACCCTAGATGCCACCAGGTTACCACTCCCATTTCCTCCAACTGATCCAGAATCCTGCCACCTTCCCCCACCCCAGTGGAGTCAACTACCTGAGTTTCTTCCAGCAGTGCAAAATTTTCTGTCAAATGGTGTGGGTTGTTTTTTAACATTAAACTTTTTATTGAAAGTTTTGAAAACATACCTACATAGAACAAACAAAAATATACAATCATTAGAAATGAGTTAAAACAATCCATTATAATTAGTACTTTAATACTGTGTATAATGTCTGGACAGTACTCAGCTACAGGACTCTTGACCTCTAAACAAATGAATTTATAGTCAGATGTAGGTATACCATATTCTGGTCTCTGCCAGGAGGAGGCTAGATATTGGCATACAGGGCACTATAATGAGTGAATCAATGATAAGTACCCTAAGCCCCTCTGTACTATGGGATGCAGGAGGATATTGAAGTTGGAGAAATGGGAGCAGACCTTATTGTAGGTATAACAATTTTCCAAGGGCCAAGTGAGAGAGGTGTTCTGATATGGTGACTGGCCCATGGCCAAGAGCCACTATTATAAGAAGGACTTCAACAGATCTCCATCTCCCAAGAATCAGTCTTTAGTTAAGATGTTGGCTTCATCAGCCATTTTAAGAACAGGGGTTTTGGGAATGCTGGTTGGTGGGATGACTAGAAATACTAGGATGGGTCTAGAACAAAGTCAGGAAGGCACACTGCCTTGCAGAGACCTACTGTAGCACAAACACCCAGATCTGAGAGATGCTCAGGCAGAACCACAGGCTATTGGAGAGGGAACCTGTGAGAATGTTGCATCACCAGCAGATTTCCACTTGCATAAGACTCAGAGTTTTGAAGGCTTGTGGCATCCTGTACCACCTGTGGAGTATGTTAAGCTGCAAGAGCTGTGCTCTAGCATGTCTACAGCTGCTGTGTGCACAGAACCAGACAGTCTGCCATTGGTGGCCTGAAATTAGGACAACTAGTTCCTCTTCCCATCAAAACCATGCTGGCCCTGTAATTGGAGGATCCCTGTCTAGGTGGGTTTTGTAAATGTCTATTAGTACTCCCTTAAGCAGAAGCGGCCATCTCTTTAAAGAGTATGTGTCCCCCCTTCTTGGAGGTCTGGAAGCGTGGCGTGAGAAGGGACCACTGCTGGAGCTAAAATCAGAAATCTTTTTTGGTGAGCTGGTTGAGTGCAGTCAGTTCCTCAAAGGAGTATTAATAGCATTGATTCTCTGGACAGAGATCATGCACATACTTAATTCTTGCATCTCTCCATGTCCCTTCTAGGATTGATCTATTGCCTATGTGAAAGATCAAATTGTCTGAAACGGGGGCATGGTGTTCGGGGGGGGGTTCAGAAAGGCTCCATAGAGATGACAGGTATGACCAATATTTGCATGAGGTTGGGAAGGTTGGGTGCTGGGTGTCTATCCATGTAACTTTGCTATATAACACTACTCTGGGATTCAGTAAATCTGTAACCTGATTCTTCATTTCTACCTATAGGTGGAGGGAGCAGAGCATGGTAGGAACCATTTGACATTCTGAGCTAAGACAAAGCTTTGTGGTATTGAGTGAAGCTGGGAGACCCCAGCTGTCCTAGTCCAGTGTTGCTTGAGCTTGGGAGCATTTACCATCTTTATGGCTGTCGCTTTCCCCTTCAGGGATGGATTAAGGAGTTTCCACCTGAACAGATCCCCGTTGAGTGCCTCCTGCAGTGGTGGTGGTGGTGTGGGGGGGTGACTTTGGTTCTATTCTCAGCCTCTGTCATGAGTTTAACCCTGATGGAGTTTTTTCCAATTTCACACCATTTACAGGGGGCCCTAGACAACACATGCCACTAAAATGTGAGTTTAGATGATATTCTTCAGACTTCATACGGTTAATGCAAAGATCTGATACAGCTGAGAAGTTCCACAGCATGGCTTGGAAAGAAGCGATGGTTGAGGGGACATCCACTAATAACACCAGGATGTTATCTGCATACAGGAGGGCTCTGTGTTCCTCTTTCCTTGCCTTTATTACTAAGAGCTGTGGCTGGGATCTCATGGCCAGAGCACTCATGGCCAGAGCAATTGCTCTATGGCTACTAGGAATAGCAGAGGGAATGGGACAGCCTTGCCTAGTTCCTCATTGTACAGGGAAGGTTTCAGAGAGGGTGCTGTTTGTAAGCAGTCTGGCTGTTAGCCATTTATACAGTGCTCACACTGCCTCCAGGTAGAAGGGATAAAACTCATTGTCTGCATAACCTCAGATAGGTAGCACCATTTGACTGAGTGAAAGACTTTCTCAAAGTCAAACATGAGGGCCACTGCAGGTTAAGAGAGGAACCCAGACATATACTGCAAGTTGAGGAAGGAACGGAGGTGGTCAGATCCCATTCAGCCCTTGATGAATTTTACTTGTTCAAGGTGCACCAGATATTTATTTATTATTTATTTGAAAGTTGGTGACTGGGAGAGGCACACAGAGCCAATGCTTGTTTCCAAGTCTGATCTGAGGGAAAGGGATGGGGAGAGCATAGTTACAAAGGAATACAAACCAGGTTGATAGTAATGATAATTACAAAAACACTGGAAGAATGGATTCCACCCTCCCGGCAATCATTTAGTAAGACTTTGGTGTCTGCATTTAGGAATGATATGGGGTGGTAACTATAAGGAGATGAGGGGCCCTTCCATTTTTTGTGGAGAACAGTGATCACTGCCTCGCAAATCTTGGGACACAGTCTTCATGAGGACAGTATATCCTGAAAGGTGCATAATCAGATAGTTTTTTTTTTTTTTTTTTTTTCAAGTTTAAGTTCAAGTTTATTGCAGGAAAACTCCATTGAGCAAGCTCATTCACAAGGAGGTCCTGTGACATAAACACTTAAAGTACAAACACAGATAGGTAATAACAGTATATACATGAAATGCAATTACATGTTACAGGCTGGATATACATACAAGGGTACCACATAGGGTGACCGAGGTGGTAAACATTGATATGAGACAGGGAAGTACTTTACAGGTTGCATACTGATAAATGAAACATGATGACTGGTGTGTGCGATACATATATTTTGACAGCTAGAACAAACAACAGACTACAACTGATATGGGGAGGAGTGATTTGATAGAGTAGCAGTGGAGCGTAAGCATCAGATAAAGCCAGGAGAAGGGAAGGGAAAGCATTTAATATGACAAATCAGTTATACCTTACCAGTGGATAAATATGGGACACTTGGGAAGGAAGAGACTTAATGACAGTTACAGGTGTCTTTTATTTTGGCTGAACTTAGCAATTTGTAGAAGTTTATTGAAACTGTGTTAGTTAGTTTCAGTATGGTTTGTAATTGGTTCCAAATGGAGGGAAGGGCATATGCAATAGCACGTTTAGCAAAGGAAGTCCGCGTCCTTGGTATGTCAAGCATAATAAAGTCAGATTTTCTTAACGAGTATGCACTATGTGGGATACTAATAAGGGAAGAGAGATAGCTTGGCAATTTCTGCAGGAGCAGTTTAAGAGTCCATAGCCCAGCATGGAGCAGGCATCTAGTAGTAAGGGATGTCCAACCAACAGCTGCATATAAGTCACAGTGATGCGAACGGTAAGTGGAGTTGGTAATGAACCATAACGCACGGTGATAAAGGATGTCCAGTTTACTTAGATTTGCAAGAGTGGTGGAGGAATAGATTACATCGCCATAGTCGAGTAGGGGGAGAAAAGTGGCCTGTACAAGCTTGTTTCGAGTTTCAAGGGGGAAAAGGGACCTATTTCTGTAGAAGAAACCTAACCTTGCTTTTAACCTTCTAGAGACATCTTCGACGTGGTCATTGAAAGATAATTTATTGTCGATCCAGATACCCAGATATTTAAATTTGGTTACAACTTCCAGAGGCTCGTTTAGCATGGTGACAATGAAGTCTTGGCAAGGGTATTGGGGGCCTGTGCCAGCACTGCGGGAGAATATCATCGCTTAGTCTTCTTAGCATTGAGCAGAAGCTTTGCCCTTATTAGATTATGCCTAAGTTTAGCAAGTCTGCTTGAAGCACTCCTTGACTTCAGATAACGATGAGTCAGAAGTATACAACACAGTATCATCTGCAAAAAAGTGCAGATTGGACGTAGATATGTTAGCATCTAAGCCATTAATGTACAAAGAAAACAAGATACGGCCTAAGATGGATCCTTGGGGGACTCCTCTTGCAACTGGCAAGGCAGCAGAAAAAAAGCCTTCCACCTTTACTTTTTGGAATCTTCCAGTTAGGTAGCTAGAGAACCACTGGGTGGTATGGTATGTGGCACCCTACTTTGAAAGGCAATTGACTAATAGTTTGTGATCAACAGTATCAAAAGCATTGCTGAGGTACAAAAAGACTGCACCAGTTACCTTCTTAGCATCTATAGCAGAGATCCAATCATTGGTTATTTTTGCTAGTGCAGTGATTATGCTATGATTAGCCTGGAAGCTGGATTGAGCTGGGTTAATGAGAAAGAAGATTTCCAAATGAGATTTTAACTGAATATGGATCCGTTTTTCGAGAACTTTAGAAAGGATAGGCAATATGGAGATAGGCCTATAGTTGTTTACATTGCACGGGTCACCAGATTTAAATAGAGGGAGAATATGTGCTGATTTCCAGCAGGACGGCATAGTAGCAGATGTAATGGAAAGATTGAAGATGTGCAGAATTGGGGCAGTGAGATGGGAGTAGCCTGACCTTAGGAAAAAGGGTTCCAAGCCATCATCCCCTGCGCTTTTTTTGGTGTCTAAGTTAAGAAGAGAATCTTCTACTTCTTTATAAGTTATCTCGCGCAGTTTGAAGGGGGCGAGCAGGACTAGATGTAGGGGAGGGGTATGCTGGCTCACCGCAGCACCAGCATAAGGTGACGAGTCAAAAGCTTATCCAGCTGTGGCAAAGTGGGAGTTAAGTTCTTCCAGGATTAGGGACTTGTTTTCCACAATCTTGCCACTTGCAACTATCTTTGTTGGAACAGAGGGGGCCATGGGCCGTCCTTCTGTAGCTTTGATAGTCTTCCATATTTTATGAGGGTTACCTTTAGCTTGTTCGAGAGTAGAAATATAATAGTTAGCTTTATGCAGGTCATCTACCTTCTGTTTATACAGATCAATGGACAATCCATCTCTGTCAATTTATTCATATTCATCACCAGAACTGCAGTTTTGGCCACTAGCAGGGCAAGGTAGACTTGAACTTGGCAAGACAGGCTAGAGGTATTGAAGGAGCTGAAGTCTATTAAGGAACAAAGTGAGCCTGTCCACCAAAGGGGATGGTGAGGAATACAGGCCAGAGCAACAATCTTTCATTACCTTGTTAAACTATACCACGTCAGTGTGTAGGTTGCTGCTTGATTCCTAAGCCTCAGAATATGACTTTCTGTCTGCATTTTGTGGAACCTGTATAACAGAACTTTATTCAAACATACCCTCCTTCCCAAAATGTGTGGTACATACACAGAAGAACTGGTTCTGCTTTCTGAAAGAATAGCTAATGTAACCAGGTATGTAGCTGTATTACCTAGTGTGGACTTAAGCAGAGATATGCCTTCAGGGCAGTTTCAGCATCTTTAAGTTTAAGTCCTTGTGTCAGCCTTCTCCATTTCTTCTATTTGCCACATACCCGGTTATGTTCCTTCTCAAGTAGGATTTCCATTCTTCTCACAGGGTTGAAGGTAAATGTCTCATTATCATTGTGACACATGATATCTTGCAACTCAGATTGGGCTCAGGGCACAAAGTGGGGTCCTTCAGTAGGAGTGGATCCAGGCTCCAAGTGGCTGATCTTGGTGGGAATTGGGAGGGGTAGGGCCCCACAGGATATTCAGGGAAACAGGGACATGGTCTGAAATTAGGTCAGGGTGGATATTGGTATCCGCTACCTTTTGGGTGATATATGGAAAGGTAAGCCAGAAACTGAGCCTAAGAAAGAATTTGTGTATCTCTGAAAAGAAGGTGCTATCCCTAACACTGGGATTTAAGAGACTCCACATATCTATAAGAGTGACTTCTTGCATCATATTCTGTAGTGTGGCTAGAATTCTTGCATGAGGCTCTCTTTAAGATGCTAACCTAACCAGGAGAGGCTCTAAAACCAGATTGCAATCTCCCCACAGGAAAGGGGAAGAGGTGGCCTCATCCTGAGAAAGAGCGTGTGTATTTTGAAACATAAAGGCAGGTGAGTCCTCATTAGGGCATACAGATTCAACAGTATGAGGGACCCTTGTGGGGCATCAAATTTACCAATATCCACTGACCTTCAGTGTCACCTTGTGAGGCCAGCAACTGCCATTGCAAAGTCCTGTGTCATAGAATTCCTACCTCTCTTTTGGTGGATGGGGAAGAGCTCAGTATCTCTCCCCACACCCAATCTATTTACATTTTAACAGCTTCCATAGTTTCCAACTTTTTTCCAGGTTAAGTTCCAGTTTAGCTCCCATTTCTTTGTAGGTGCATGAGAACCTTCTCACATTTAATGGGAAAGTTAAAAAACTGAATGTTCTAGGTAATAAAGATGTGGTCAGCTATTGGGTAAAGTGGGGCTATTAATGATGTCCATGACAAGTGAAGTGGAGAGAATGTGCTCTGCACCCCCTCCCTGAGAGAAGACTGTTCTATAGTCACCTTGGGTAACTCACAGAGTGTGGGGAGAAGTAATAGGCATGTCTCCAGGAAGCCAGCTACAGCCATCAAGGCATCTCTCTAGGGTACAGTGCTGTCAGCAAGATGGTACCAACATATAGTACACACATTATAAATAACTTGCCGAGAAAGTTCAAAAGGGTACAGAACAAGATCATTCTATATACACCTAAGAGTATAACATCATGAAAAGTATTGCAACCCCCCATCTTCTTAGAATCATGGTTCTCAGTGCCATGAGTGGTCATTGTGACTTCCCAAGCAAAAGGAGCAGAATCAGAGATAGACTTGACTCACTTCCCACACAGCCTTCAACTCGACTAATGCAATACTCAACACTTGTCCTTGAAGGAAACATAATATTAAGAACCACTATTGGAACGAACAGTCGCAGACCCACTTGCAACCCGGTCCCAGACTGTGATGGGTTTAGTGAACTGTGGGGACCATGAATGACTCATGGCCTAGGTTTGGGCAGCAGCACTCAGGTCAGTTTGGGACCTATATATTGGCCAGAATCCTGTCACCCTTGCAAATACCAGATAAACAAGTGGCACAAAATACTGTGGGCTTGTGGACGTATAGCCAAGTGGAGCTCATGTCACTCAGTGCAAGGCTGTACCCTCCAGACCACCTGCTGGAAGGTGCTGGCAAACCCCCACCCCTCCCTCCATGATTCCACTGCCCATCTCATTCTCGTGACAACTACTGAGAGACACCGAGTCCATGTCAGTCTGTATGACATCACCTGTGAGGCACAAGAGTTATTGTATGTGAGTTAGTCTTGGTCTAATGAAACATCTGAGAGACACCAGAGGCCCTGAGGGTATTGTCTTTGAGCCAATACTTTTATTTGTGAGAAATCTGATAAGCCCTGAGAGGCCCTGAAGAATACTATTTGTGAATCAAGCTCAGTCCCTACAGGGACATCCAAGAGGCACCAAGGGATATAGAATTTAGCCCTGAGAAAGTTAAAAGGCTATTCCCCTTGTCATAAAAGACATTCCAAGACTGGTCATAACATGTGGTATAGCCTATTATAATAATGGGTATGGGGCTCATGTCAGCCAAAACCAACCTATTTAAGTCTTTAGAAAAGTCACAGACACAGTTAATTGGATGCCTCTGGCAAGTCACAGGGAGCAGGTGCCGGCCTGCCTCAGCCAATCAAAGCCAGAATTTTCCCTACCCACTTTACAAGGAACTTGATAAGCCCCCTCAACCTCAACTGAATTATCAACTTGCAACTAACAGTTGGCTATCATTAATTCTATAAGTAGTGACAGCAAGAGCTACCAAGCTAAAGGGCTACTAAAATCATCAACAAAAGCAAATATGATGATTTCTGTAAAGGGTGCATGCAACAACAAAACATGTCTATGTAAAATATAGGTGAAAGGATAATGCCGTTGAGTGTCATACAATTTTTATAAAATGTGTAAATGATTGATACAGTAAACACAAAACCTTTAGCTATTGATATTTTATAAATGCCATTCATTTCAACCATTGCTATGGATATTCTTAAATGCAGTTCACTACAACCATGGTATAAACCTAATGTTTGATAATGGGTTAGGAAACTGCTCAAACCTCACTGGCTGATTGCAACTATCACCCTGGTCAGTATCAGTGAACAGAGGCCAGCAAATAATAAGTGTCACTGCCATCCTACCATTTTTGCAGTAAATAAAACTGTGACAAATAGAATTTTCCAAAAAAAAACAGATGACAGTTTTTATCCCATTTACCAGCTTGCCCTTCTTTTGTCCCACTCGATCTTGTCTCCCCCTCTTACTGTACTGCACCAATAAACACCACCACTAAGAATGATATTGGTGCTGGCACCATCACTCTCCCATTCTCTTGTCAGGTCAGCATGACCGCTGTCCCAGAATACGCTCCTCGACTGCAGTTACGTTGCCGTTCTCCACCATGCCTACTCTTATCCAGACCCAATCACAACTGCAACAGCTCCCAGTCCTGATCACAGTTTACAATTTTAAAGAAACAAACTGGTACTGGGGTGGATGGGGCAGTGTAGGGATTACTTTGCAGATAACTTTTTTTAATTTCTTTATATTTAATGACTACTTTATTAAATAAAAAAATTTTTATTAAAAGTCTGATTCAAATCTCATTTTCTAAGTGCAATAATAAACTCCAGGGAGGGTGGTATGGGCTATACCTACCCTTCAAATGGCTATAAGACCTTCTGCCTGTGGTGTCTGTCTCAACAGGCACAGGGTCATTTCACTGTAGGACAAAACAGCATGGCTAAAATGCCACAGAAAACAGCGCCAAAACAAAAACAGAGTCAGACAAAACACTGACCTGTTCAGAACAACATGCCCATTAAAACAATGGTCCTTTAATTTTTTTTTATGGGCTTTGCTCCTGCACCCCCTGCATGGGGTCTTGCTCCCACATCCCCTGGAACTTAACTAACAAATTCTGGGGGACTTGGGGATGGGAGAAACTCAGGAGGGTGGAACTTTTCTTTTAGAAAACATCACCAGTAAAAGTTGTAGCAGGGGAACCTGGGAGAACAAAACTATGGTCCCAGGTCTAAGTAATGCACTATGTGCTGATGCCCTAGCCACTCATCCACAGGAATGGCTCAACCAGCACCCAGCACACAGCAACTTGTCCACTCTCCCATTCAGCATACAGTGACAGGGGTAGTAGTATTCCCCTACTGCTGTTCTACCCCTGACACTGTAATCCCAGGTGCTGTGTATACAACACGGTTAAAACTGCGCTGTTTTACATGTGTGGTACTGACACAGCACCATCTCAATACACCCATGGGCAGGTGGACATAGTCCAGTACTACCCACCATGTTGTGTATTATTACTGCTTGCATGTCACAAATCAAATCAAATCAGCTTTATTTATATAGCGCCTTTCACAGCCAAGGTGATGTACATAAGAACATATACATAAATCGATTAAAACAACATTAAAATATATCAACTATATTTAAATAAAAGTGAAACTAAATAGATATGTTTTTAAACCAATTTTAAAACTATTGACAGTTGGGCATTCTCTCAACCAACGAGGTAGAGAATTCCACAGGGTTGGTGCTGAAAAAGCAAAAACACGTGAACCTGATGTTTTCAATCGAACCCTGGGAATCTCTAGCAATCCCTCATTGGCGGAATGGAGAGGACGGAGGGGGCAGTAGGGAATCAGGAGATCTTTCAGGTAACTGGGTCCCTGGTCGTGTAGGGCTTTAAAGGTTAGTAAACCAACCTTAAAGGTGATCCACCACCTAACAGACAGCCAGTGCAGTTCACGAGCACAGGTGTAATATGACTGGTCCTAGAGGTCCCAGACAAAGCCTGGCCGCGCGTTCTGCACTAGCTGCAGGTGGTGGATATCAACCCCAGGTAGCCCTAGTTAAAGGAATTGCAGTAATCAAGGCAGGTAGTGACAAAGGCATGGACCAATGTTGGAGAAGATCGCCCGATGGAACCAGGTGTTTCACCCGGGTGATATTCCTCAGATAGTCAAAGAGGATTTGATGACGGCTGATACCTGAGATTTTAATGTTAGCCCTTCATCAAAAATAACACCCAGATTGTGCACTTGATCGGAGGTAGGAGCAATACCACCAAGTAACAGACCTGAGGGTTGTCCAACTCCCAAACCCGCCCCTGGGAGACCTGGGTCCACTACCAATACCTCAGTCTTATCCAGATTCAGCCTTAGCCAGCTGGAACTCATTCAAAGTCTGATCTCAGCAAGGCAGTTGTTTAGCATGGAGGTGCATCACCCTGGCCGGGGAGAAAGGACAGATACAGTTGGGTATCATCTGCATAGCAGTGAAAACCCAAGCTGTATCGCCTAATGATTTCTCCCAATGGTAGCATATACACTACAAGCTACATGGGAGCTAAGACGGAACCCTGCGGTACCCCACAAGGCAGGGGGTGAGTGCCAGAGGAATATATTACAGTGGCAACTCTCTTAGACCTGCCTGTGAGGTAAGAGTGAAACCACTTGAGGACTGTACCAGACAGCCCACAATAAACCTGCAGGCACTCCAGTAGCACACCATGGTCTACAGTGTCAAATGCAGCAGAGAGATCGAGAAGGACCAGAATGGTACATGCCCTTCGATCTCTGGCCACTAGGAGATCACGCAATACCCGGACAAGGGCAGTCTCTGTGCTGTGCTTCTTCCTAAAACCAGACTGGAGAGTATCATAGACATTGTGAGTCATAAGATGATCATCCAGGTGCAGCGCAACTGTCTTTTCAGTAATCTTACCAAAAAAGGCAGGTTAGAGATAGGCCGGTAGTTAGCTAGACAATCTGGATCCAAGGAAGATTTTTTAAGGAGTGGTCGAACGACCGCCTCCTTGAGGGGGTCAGGAAAGACCCCCCTCTCCAAAGACTCCCAGACAATGTGAGCAAAGATTGGGCAGATAACTTCTACACATCCCACTAAAAGGGGTGTAGGACCCGGATCCAAACTACAACTAGTTGGTCGCAATGTCTGGATGATCTTTACAATGTCGCTGATCTCCATCCAGCAAAAGTCTGACCAGTCAGACCGAGTACATGCCGCTTCCTGCCAATCACCGCAGACCCCAAAGGAGAGGTCAGACCGATGCTAGACCTGATGCTGGCAACCTTATCTGCAAAAAACTGAGTGAACTCCTCGCATCTTAGCTGAGAAAAATTCTTTAGGCTGGAGACAGACTGGATTGCACAATCTGTTCACAGTCTGAAAAAGCTGAGCCGGTCGGTTCTGTGCAGCAGAAATCTCCCTGGACAGGAATTCTGCCTTCTTACTGGTGATTTCTGATTGATAGCTATCATAATGTGCCATCAACCTAAGCCTGTCAGCATCATTGCCGGACCTCCGTCAGGCTCTCTCCAACCTTCGGCCAGTTCGCCTTAACTCCTTGAAGGAGCCATCAAACCAGGGGCTCCTTGGATGGAGGGCGAGAGGCCGAACATGAACAGGAGCAATTTTGTCCAGAGCATCTCCCACAGCCTTATTATAGGCTTCTACGAGATCATCTGGACTCATGCATTCACCCGACAAACCCAATAGATCCAGTACCGCCGTTAGGTCACTGGGGTTAACACCCCTTAAAGGGCGGTACCGAACCATCCTAGGGCAGACCTAGTTAGGTGCCCTGAAACTGAACTCTATGGTGTGATGGTCAGACCAACTGACTGGTTCCACCCCCAAATCAGTGATCTCCATACCCAAAAGAAATATCAGATCCAATGAATGACCCCTCACATGGGTCGAGGAGGTAACCACCTGTGTTAGACCCAGCATTACCATCAGCTGGAGGAGATTTGCAAAATGTGAAAGTTCATCGTTGACCCAGGCATTGAAGTCACCCAGAACAATCAGTCTGGGGAACCTCAAAACCAAGTTCGATCGATGAAGTCTGGCTATCTCCCTGCAGGAAATCACCACCTTCACCTGGTGGATGGTAAACAAGGAGAATCCTACGCCCACCTCTCCGGGGATATATTCAAAGGATCTGGTAATTCCTAATGGCACATCCACAAGGCCCAGCTCAATCTTAAACATAATGGCCACACCCCCGGCCCTAAGATCCAACCTTGGACGGTGTATCACGGAAAACCCATCTGGAACTGCCAAGGCCAAAATAGGGCCTGGATTTTCATCCAGCCAGGTCTCAGTGATGCAAGCCAGACCAGTTGACCCAACAAGATCAGCTATAATAGCTGTCTTGTTTTTTATAGATCTGGCATTGCACAACACCGCCAAGGCAGGATGAGTTGTCGAGGAAGACCTCAGCACCTGTCCATTGACATCGTAACCCTTGGGTATGGGGACAAGACAGGAATAACCCCTATCCTGACCCCATTTTGCCCCAGGGCATCTCCTGGACCCCAAAACCCCAATCCGCCCGCCCCTTTCCTGTCCCCCAACAGGCCCAGCTCACCACCTTCTCCTACTCTTCCTGAGAATGCCCAACTCACGACACCTAAAATAGATGTCAGATGACAATGGAGGGCATTCAAAGGGACGTAATTCCCTGAGCTTGGTGGGGGAATAACGCCCAACCCTCGCCAAACCTCCCCAACGCATTATAACAATACAACAAAGAAAAAAGAAAAGAAAACAAAAATAATAAACAAAAATAAACCTATGAGTATCAAATAACAAAAATAATAAGTCACTCCTTCACTCTCTCTCACAAAGGAAGGAGTCAAACAAAACCATATTATACATAAAAAGAAAAAACAAAATAAAATCCCAACCCAAAAAATAACCCCAAAGTAACAATAAAACTATTTTAATAATTACCAACAATTTAAAATTAATAAATCCAAACTAAGAACTTCAAACAAAGTCATATAACAAACAGTAGTAAAGTCGAAGTTTCAAAGTCCAAAACCAGTCCCCAGAATCTCTTTCCTTTTGAATCCAAATTGAAAACAGAATCAACTCTCACTTGATTCAATTCATGAGTCCCAGAAAAAATACTTTTGGCCTTAGAGTCTCTCACACCCCAAAGCCATAAACCAGATTATAGTTGCTTTCCCCAACCACAGTTCAGTAATACAGGCTGGGAAATGAAATTCAGGGTACTCTCACCACCCAGTCCGAGTTGCAGAATAATAATAGCTAAATAGCATGAACTCAGCCCATATTTTCATGTGTGGGGATGCAGGTAAAAATAATCGACAATATATTACTTTTAATACAATTATAATACAGTATGGTACTGTGCAAGATGCTGCAATTTTATCATATAGATATTATACAATGGTTTGCATGAATTAAAAAGTCAGGCCAAATTTTGTGTCAGCTTCAGTCTTTTGTTTAATATGTAATTATATTTGTGTGTGGTTTATTTCATGTTGCATATAGTATACATGGCTGAAAAATATTTGGTTTGTTTGTATACAAAGCCTATATATTATTAGTTGAGCTGAAAGGAAATTTAGTTTTTTCCATCACTGCTATTAGTATATTATCTGGGATGGCAGTGTTGTGAATCCATTAGATATTTTGTTATCTCTGCATTCCATTTTAAAATCATGTCACTCCAGCTCTGAGACTGGTGCAAACAAAGCCATCTGCATGCCAGCTGCTAACAGTAAACAAAACATAGACCCTAACCTGCATACAGTAGGAAGAAAAAACAAGAGCTATAATTAGAAAGTATACATGGCGTTTGCTACTGTTCTTTCTGATTGCACAGTATGTAATTCACTTTGTGGCTTTTATGTCTATTTTCTGTCAGCTGGCCACTATGCCAAGAAATATTTTCTAGTGTGATGCAAATCAATCTGGTGGGATGATAGGAAGCCAGAGAAGACTTTAATATTGGCTCTAGTGCCGTAAACCTACTAGCTTGGGCAACATCCAAAGTCTTTCATTGTAAAATCGTAAAGCAAATACTTTAACTCTTTTTAACATGGTTCTTTTAAAACATCTCTGGCACCTTAACTTGCCTAGCATGTAAAGTAACTCATCAATATATACCCTGATAATATTTAAGAGTAGAAACATTGAGATATCATGGTTTGATCTTTGTCATAATATATCAACTATTCTGCAACTTAAAAAATACTGTCTGAGTTACTGTTGAGATGGTAAAGGTGGAAAATTGTACTTTTTCATTTTTCTCAAAAAAAAAATATCAACCAGTATTTTCTAAAAAAACTACAAGGAGTTACGTACCTTATGAAATGTGCCAGTTTTGTTATCAATCAATCAATCAATCAAAATCTTTATTTATTCAGGCTAACATCATTGAGCATAGCTCATTTACAAGATGGACCTGAGTGGTCATAACAAAAAAGGTTACAGAGTGTATACAAAAACATGATATTGAAATAGCACAAATACAAACATTTATGAGTGAGATAGATATACAATTATTTACATATATACAAGGCAAAGGACAGTAAACCAAAACCTATTAAAGGTGAGAAACAAACAATCTGGTGGGGATAAGGCTTGGATAATGGTACATGGGTGGGCATATATGTTTGAGGTTTGATGTGGAAAGGACCAGAGGAATGATAGAAGAATAGGGAGGAGATTTAGAAGGGGGTGGGGAGAGAGAGGTGTGGGGGTGGGGTGGGAGGACTAGGCCTTGTGGAAGCAATTGCATGAATCTGGGATTAGGCTGGTGTACAGCTTTTGAAGGATGTAAGGGGATCAGTGTTTCCATTTTCAATGTCTTTTTGATAGAATTCCAGATAAGTGCCAGGGAATAACTGATTGCAGCTCTTCCATACCGGATGCAGGTGATAGGAATCTTCAGCAGGATCAGTTTGTTGATCCTCAAGGTGTAGGGCCTGGATGTGATCTGGTTGAAGCAATCTGAGATGTAGGAAGGAGTTTGTTTGTCAGAGCTTTGTAGATCCAGATTGCAGCATTTTTCTTCTTCTATGTTGCAGGGATATCCAGCTGACTGCATTGTAGAGAGAGCAATGATGGGTGCTAGAGGGAAGGTCAGTAATGAATCTAATAGCTCTATGATACAGGGTGTCTAGTTTGTTTAGATGGGAGAGGAGCAATGACCGAGAGGAAGTCAGCATAATCAATGAGGGACATGAATGATGCAAGGATTAATCTTTGTTTGGAATCTTTGGTCAGGTAGTGTTTGATTCTATAGAATAGACCAAGTCTTTGTCTTAGCTTTTTCAGGAGCTCTTCAACGTGGGTAGTATAGTCTAGTTTATTGTCTAGCCATACTCCTAGGTATTTGAATTTGTCAACATATTCCAGATTTTCACCAAGGATGGTAGAGAGTTGTGGGAGGGTGAATGATGGATAGTGGAAGAACAGTTCTTGTGGGCAAAGAACATAGCTTTGGTTTTCTTAGCATTTAGTAATAATTTCTTTTTTATAGGTTATGCTGGAGGAGGGAGAATTGAGACTGTAGGAGCTCACAGGCTTTTGATGGTGAGGATCGCTCACATAAAGTACAGTGTCATCTGCAAAAGGTGGATATTAGAAAGAGAGAGATTGGAGTCAATATTGTTGATGTAAATGGCAAAAGGATGGGACCCAGGATGGAGCCTTGTCACACCTCTTAGGGAGTGGCTTAGGGTAGATAGATCACCATCATTCTTTACCAGTTGTAGCCTTCCAGAGAGATAGCATCTGAACCATTTAATAGAGAGTGAGTCAAGGCCTATGGAGTTTAGTGAGGGTGATTAGAAGATCATGATCCACAGTGTCAAAGGCTTTGCTTAGATCCAGAAACACAGCACAGGTATTATTCTTTTTGTTTAGGGCAGTCTGCCAGTCATTTGTGACTTTTGCTAGAGCAGAGATGGTGCTATGCATTGATCTAAACCCAGATTGAGCTGAATTTAGGAGATTGTTGGTATCAAGGTAGGCAGTTAACTGAGAGTTTACCAGCTTCTCAAGCATCTTGGATAGTATTGGTAAGATTGAGATGGGCCTATAATTATTGAGGTCCATGGGTTATGGTTTGGTTTAATCTAGATATGCTTGTATGTTGTGTTTTTAAATATTTACAAAGTCTTAATTACGGTCCAGTTCTCAGCTGCAGTTTTATGTTCTGGAAACTGGAGCAAAAGTTCACCCCATTGCACTGAAATGTAAAAGTGCTAGTCAGAGAACAAAAGATCTACAAAAGGTGGTGGAGACTGCAAGCACAGATGCTGATATGTACATGAAGAAGCCTGGATGATTTTCATGTTTGCACACAGAAATATACATTATACCGCCATATGCATGATGCATATGGTTTGCTGCAAACACATAGATATGCTTGAGGCAGTGTGGGTGTGTGTGTAGATACTGGCCCTCATCCCCAATCTATACATTTGGCCACTTCTGGCCCTCTCGAATCATCAGCAAACTGTCCCCATGTTCTTCCTGTTAATACACTGGGCCTTGAACCCATTTGCAAAATCTTTTTTATCTCTGATTTTTTAGTTGCTCCCCATTCCATACACCCGGCTGCCAGTTTTTCACCCTTGATGATCCAGTTCCTTGCCAAACTGTGTTTTCTGATGTCTGTGCACAGTTGGTTGAGGGGTCTTACACCCACTTCTGCCAAAACCAAATGTTAGGGGGTGTTGCAAACTGTTGCATCATCTGCATCAGCAGTTTGCACTGTACATACCATGCCCCCTTCATGCACTATGATGTGTGCTGGCTTGGAATTGCCCAGTCCCCTTCTCAGCATAGATCAAGGGGGCTGAAATCAAGGGGATGGTGCTAAATTGGTTTGCAGTGATTTAGCATCTGTTTCTTGCAACTAAGAATCAGAGCCAATGTGTTTAATCCTGGTAAAAGCTCAGTGGTGCCAAAATCAGAAAGTGTTCTGCATATAGTAGAGCAATGAATGTCTTCCCACTTTCCAACAAATTTACAATCATATACAGTAAATATGTTCAAATTTCAGTCACTTGTTACTAGAAAAATACTGGGAGTTAAATCCGCTCACACTGGAGTACTTTGTATACCAAGAGTTAGGGAACAAAGCTGTGACATCTGTTTCCAGTTCATCTGCTCTTTTTCCAATTCCACAGTTCATCACTGACAACTATTTTGAAAAAATGAACAGACATCAGGAAGGCATTGTTGATGATAAACTTACTCTTGAGTAAATTAAAATGATCTAATTGCACCTAGTGTCCCCCAAAAGCTAGCATAATTGCCCTTATTTGTCTAACCCTGTAGCATGTAAACCCACCTTCCTCTCCGTACTCTATTTATTTACATACTTATCTGTTTGATCCTGCCCCATCATCATATTGATATAACAATCTTCTCTCTCTCCCCCTATCTCCCAAGACCATACCCCATCCATCTCATATTCAATTAAATATAACAGAATATTTTCCAGGTTGCTCAAATTCTAAAAGCCCAACATAGGATCTTTCAAACAAGGTATTATGCTTACTAGTAGGTAGCACGGGACCAGAGATTTAAATACCCAAACTAACTGTAAATTAAATTAAGGCAGCAGTAATTTATTTCATGAAATCTTGAAACAGAAAGCACGGTCACTGAGGGGAAGCTGTAATAAATAACATACAGCTTCCCCCTCAGCGACATCATAATGCATAATGAAGCAGTCAAACAGCAGCTTTCACAATAAAGATGACATGACAGTAGCCATGTAGAGCTCTGAAGTAAGAAGTTGAAATCAGAGTAAAACAAGTAAATATTCAAACTAATAACTGATTCAAAAGCTATAGATAATACACTGATGCTTATGGTATAACTCCAGCATGCAATGGTCAGACTAAAAGCATGCAGTTTATCATCACATGTGAGCAAACAGGACTTTCATAATTCACTTGTGGCTTTGCCACTCATGAGATATGGTACAGTCTCCTCATATGCAATGATACATTGCATAATCTAAGTCTGCATATCCTTAAAGCAGTGATGTATATGATTTGATTTTGGAGTAAAACATGATTTTGATAGTCATCTCATGGGCAACTATAGTAGGCTGAAATATACCATGGCAAAGCAATTACACACCTCACATGCTATACAGTTTGATGATTTATTTGCAAATTAGAATAGTGTACCATTCCACAGCGTAAAAATTCACTATATAAACTATAACATTGACAATATAGTCTCCTCCTTTCTTTTACCTCACAATCCCTTTCTTCTTTTTCCTTTCTAAAAAGCTCTTGATCCCTTTGGTTACCCCATTGGCTATTCTTTCCCCTGTTTTCCGCTTTGCCTTCACCGCCTCTTCATGTTTTCCTTTGCATTTCTTGGTACATGCCCCTATCCTCTCCCTGAATGGCATCCTTTTAGCCTGTATAGTACCTTCTCAGCTACTTCCCTCAAGAACCATAGTGATCTCTTTTAGCTTCTGTTTTTGCTTACTTATTTTGCCCAGAGGTTTTTTGCCTTCACTATGCCATCCCATTATTGGGCCTCAAATACACTAGGGTCACTGTTCTTCTACACCACCTAGGCAACCCCCCCCCCCCAAATAGGACATCATTTAAGCATTCACTCACGTTTTTTAAATTTGTTCTTTTGAAGTCCAGGACCCTAGTCCTTGTGTGGTTTGTCTCTGATGCCATCCTTGTGATAAACCCCACTGTACTGTGGTCACTGATCCCCAGGTGGCATCCAATCTTGATGTCTGCAAAACTACCCCTGTTTTTGAGCACCAGGTCAGTTAGAGCCCCATCTCAAGTTGGCTTCCTGACTGGTTGCCTGAGAAATGCCCCCTGTATGGAGTCTAGGGTGGCACAGATGTTAGCTGAGGCTGTGGCTAGGAGCCTCCACTTTACCTTCAGCAGACTGAAATCCCCCACCAGCAGCACCTCCCCCTTTTCTTCCATTGTGCTGATGGCTTCCTCCAGTGTCCTATACAGTTCTTCCCCATGTATGAGACCTGTATATTATCCCATTGTGGATAGTTGCTCATATTCCTTTTTCCTGGGTAATCCAAAGTACCTCCTTTCCATTCTGGTTCCCGTGCATTTCTGAAATTTTGATACCCTCCCTCACATGCAGCACAAACCCTCCAACCTTCTTTTCTTCCCTATTCTACCTGAACTATGTGCAGCCTGGTATGGCCATGTCCCAGTTATGGTTTACTGAGCAAAACTACTCAGTGATGCCACAAGATCCAGAGCTGTCTCCACCATGATGATGTCCAGGTCTGGAATTTTATTTCCAAGACTCCTTGCATTTGCACATATGGAACTCTTCAACTTGCACCCACACTACCTGCACCCCCTTCCCCCTTGTGCTCAGACTCATTCTTCACTCTATTTTTACAGATCCTCTTCCTGTTCCCACCCCCCCTTGTCCTCTACTACTGTGTTGCTTCCTTTCACCTTAACGGGCTGGCAGTATAGCCTAGAGGTTAGAGGAACGAGGTGTGAATAACTTTTATACAACCAGCAGACCAGACTGAGTTTGATTCTCACAACCCCACTTGCATGCTATGTGACTTGAACATGTCACTTAACTGCCCAGTGCTTCCAGGTCGCCCCTGAAAACAGGCACTTGTGCCTAGTGGGCCTTACTCGGTTACCAAAGACTAAAATAAAAAATAAAAAATTAAAAAAAAACCTGATCTCTGAGGAGTTTCCTCTACTCTGGGCCTCCCTTTTTGCTGCATCAGTCTGTGGGGTTGGGTCAATTTATGCCTACCTTTGACTTTCCACCCCCAACTTAGCTAGTTAAACTGTTAATCAAAGTAACATTTAAACCGTCGACTGAGGAATGTGGTTCCCCTCTCAGATGGATGCAGGCCACTGTCTCTGTATAGCTCATATCCCTCCTGGTTGACCACCACTCTTCAATCAATCTGATCCCCTCAGCACCATTTCTTCAACCACGAGTTGTACCTCCTGGTGCAGAGTACCCTGTTCCCCTTCACTGTAGACATGTAGCACCTCAGCAAATGCTGTCATATGCTTTGCATTGCTAGGCACTTCCCCACCTCTCTGAACTTCCCTGAACAATCCCAACCCCATTCCTTGCTTGTTCATTAGTTGCCAAGTGGACAATGACATGCCACTCCCCCTAAGCCCTGCTGCTCTTATAATCCTGAGGATCCACTGTCCATCACTCTGATCTGTGGAACCAGGTAGGCAACCAATCTTCCTCTCTCTGCCCCTTTCTGTTTCCAAATTTACCCCTTTAATCATTGAATCCCCCATTTGAAGTTGTTTCTTCTTCTGCTTGGGTCCTCCATCTCCAACCATGGGACCTCCCCAATATCCTTTCATGCCACTACTTTGGGTGACTTCTCTCAGCAGCCCCATTCCACCAGAACAGCAAAGGAATTCTATAGTGACAGCAACTGGGGAATGTGCCCCTGACCTGCCACCCCACCCTCCTGGAGCCCACCAAGCTCCAGCCAACCCTACCTTTTCTAGGCAACCTTTGGAACAATGGTGGTAGACTAAGTCACTCCTGTGTGAGGCAAAAGGTCCTCTGGATCCTAACCAGCTCTGCAGGAAGATCATCAAATTCCTCTCTCAATCCTGAGAGGTACATGCAGATGGGGAAGCTCCTGTCTCCAGAATCTCTTGTGGAATAAGGCAGCTCCACTATCATTGCACTGCACCCCTCCCTTATCCAAATTTTATGTATAACTGCCAACTGCTTTTAATGTACCTTGCTCCAATTGTACACTTGGTATGTTTGTTCCTTTCCCGCCTACACCCTCTATCATCAGGATTTATTTCCCCATATGACAGATCAGTGAAAGAAAGCTGCTGCTGCTTCCCCCGCAGATAAATTTAATTACCCCTTCCTCACACTGTCTTGGTCACATTCCTTTCCTCTCCTCTGCCATCCTGCCCTATATTCTTATTCCTCCTCTACCTCCTGCCTTCCTGGGCCCATGAAATTAAGTAGGTCCCTGATATATAACTCTTGATCGCATATGTGTGCTCAGTTTGTCTATGTCATGCCTGTATTGACCAGCTCCAACCAGAGCCATGTCCATGTTGATTTACACTCATGCACTTATTTTTTGTGTCATCTATTTTTTCTGCCCCCATGCTCGCTGGTCCACCACTTCTTCGGGCTCTAGCAAGTTCCCCCCAGCCCCTTCTGTCCTTACCCAACCCTCCTCTGATACTCGTAGTGCAGCTGACCCCTGGGATATCCTGGCATATCCCTTCGCCGGGCGGGTCCCTCTCCTCCAAAGGGGAAGGCACCGGGGGAGAGGCATGACCCCAGCACATACTCTCTAGGGCCCAAGGATGCTGCCGAGGAACAGGAGGCCCTGGGAAGATACTGGAGGCCCTCAGGGAACAGAGAGCCATCATCCAGTGGCCAGCAAGTGATTTTCCTGGCTTTCTTAAGGTCGTGACATCCGGATGTCAAGGCAGAGCCGAGGTCTATCATGCACCACCCAATGACCCTGACATTTTGCTCTACCCTGGCCTCCACCAGTGGTCACTTTAACACGGTCACAGCCCCTTCCTTCCCTGAAGGTAGTGAGCAGTCATGGGATGCCTGCTGCCTCCCTGGCCAGTCCTCCAGCCACCAAGCTCGTTCCTGCTGTCACTGGCCACAAGCAGAAATCCAACCACTGTGCCGACAGGCAGGCCTCATGCACTTTTTTATGGTTAAAGTTGTATTGTACTTTTGCTCCTCCTGTGTTCACAAATGTGCATTATTGCACTGTTTGGATTGTATTTGCTCCTTTGTCACTTTGTGTAACAGGTCCATCTTGTAAAGGAGCTTGCTCAACGATGATCGCTTGCAAAATAAAGACTTTGATTGATTGATTGATTGATTACCCAACCCTAGATAGGGTGTTTCTTGCTTTCCCTTTACTGATGTGCTGTTTCTGAATATATCTCCCCCTGTACCCCTCCTTACATGTCTCTTTTAATTAACCCTTCCTTTTTTGCTGTTCCTGATTTGTTACTGTACCTTAACCAAGAAAGCATGACTCCAGTATTTCTACCTGGAACAGCTACCTGCTTGTGTTTTTGCCAGCAGATACTCCCTACCCCACAACCTGTAGCTACCTATATAGGTAACAGTAAGCTAAAAGGTAGCCTACCATTGCCTTCCATCAAGCAGTGCCCCCTGCTTACTTGTGGTCATCTGTGAATGTCTGTAAACACCTTAGACCCCATAACCTGTTCTACTCCTGCACTGTTCCACTCACACACTGTGGCACAAGTGTGATGGCACATGCTGGGAAATGGACCCTTTTATCAGGCTCTTGTTATATGGCACTAATCATCTGGAAGCTCCCCCCCCCCACACACATTACACTCTTGATTCACAGGGCTTTCTGAATATACTCAACCCCAAGATGAATCTTCTGATTGAGTTTTCCCACATTGCCTATTACAATTTTAAAGACAAGTCTCAAGTGTCCCATACACTGCCTAAAACTGTCTTTTTTCTAGTCACTTACATTGCTATTTTCAGTATGAGAGATTATATATATATATATATATATATATATATATATATATATATAGCCAAGTTAAAGTTTGGAGCTTACTCTCATCTATGTCAGCAATTTCTGCACTTCCCATACTATGCGGTGTGCAACCGTGCTATGCTGCGTACTGGCTAGGATAGTGTAATGTTTGAAAATAAGGGAGGGATGAAGGGGGAGCTGTATTAGAGCAAGTGCATGTTGAATTGGGAGCAGGGCTGGGAGGATGGCAGACAAAGGCCTGGACTAGTGTCAGGGGCAACTGCAGAGGTGAGTAGAGAAATCACAGAGGAGAGATTTCAGTGAGAGAAATGATGGAGTGGACCAGATGAAAGGATGGAAAGAGATCCACAGTTTAGGGAATCAGAAGGAGAATGCTGCTTGACCAGCAGTGGCAGTGGGCGGAGTGAGCAGTGAGGAGGGAGGCAAGGTAGGTGGGGAGGAAGCCAAGACAGAGTTTTGAGATTAAAGAGGGACAGTGAGCAAGGAACATGACATCAAGGGAAGGGAGAGGAGAGGAAGGAGTGCAATGTACAGTAGTGGGTGCAAGGGAGACAGCCCAGGGTGAAATAGCAGAAGGAGTGAAAGACGGGATCCTGTCTGGTTAGGATGGATTTGGGAGCTGCATTGTAAACAGTGTCACAATAGTCAAAGATGGGGGAGAATCATCTCTGAGATGATCTCTCTGCATGCAGGAAGTGGGGATACTCCCTTATTTCTGCAAAGTGCACCAGATTTGGGGTGTAGTATCTGGTGAACAATGTTCACATGTACAGAGAAACTGAAGTGTCGGCCCTGCCAGTCCCTGAGGTACTTGAATCACTGAACCATCAAGGGCATGGAAGGAGGGGAAAAAAGTGAACCTAGTAAGCCTCTGCCTGGTGCCAAAAGTCATAGGGATCATGCTTTTGGCATCTAGGACAGATGTTTGGCCCAGGAACCTGTGCTGAATGGTTTTACAGTCCATCTGGAGCAGGGTTGTGAGGTCAGGGGCAGAGGATCCAGAGGCAAAGATTACTGTGTCATCTGTATGCATAGGAATGAATGCAGATGAGCAACTGCAATATATAAGATGCAATATTACATAGAGTCAACTCTGAGTCTCTATCCTTTTGGGAAATTAAGTTACTGGAAATTATGCACTTTTTTGAAGTTTGTACAATAGAGTAGTTTACCACTTATTTTGTCAAGATATGTGCAATTCTTCTTTGAGCAAAATGTAATATTATATTAAAAGACTATCTAAAATGTTATGGATGTGGAATTAGTTGTACTAATAAATGTATTTTCAAATGTATTTTTTACTCAATTTGTTTATTAAATATTTGAGTATCAGCTCCACCCGCCCATCCAGTGGGTCATCTGTATCATATTTTGAGTCCTGTGGTAATTGCATCACTCCTGTTTGCTGACACCAATGGGTTTTGTTACATTGATCAAGATCTAGATAATGGAGAAAAAAAGTGTTTTCAGATAGTAATATTTCTTCTATACAGCATGTCTGCAACTTTAATAGAACTGAATAAATTTCAGCAATGTGAATCATTCATTAATTTTCTTTTCAGGATATTTGTCCTGAAACAGATAAAGAAATGGCATAGGGGCCAGCTGGCCAGCACAGTGGTAGTGCTACTGCTTGCAATGCCGATGATCTTGGTTCGGAAATGAGCCTGAGGTGTCAGATGGCTTGCTGGGGGAGGATGGTGGGGTAGAGCTTGGTGCTCAATTTGCCTCTGGTGGAAAGCCAGAGGAAAGGCTGCCTGAGCGTGATGAGGGAGACGTGCAGACGTTGGAGCATGTGTCTTGATGTCAAGCACATGCCACGTCTCCCAGTGAGAAAAGGACTCCGCACCACCCTGTCACATAGGATAGCCATGGGGACTATGGGAGAGGTAAGTCCTGGAGGAAGCACAATGGCCAAAGGAATGAAAGTAAATGCAAGGGTCCACAGCAACCACATCACTGAAGAAGACTCATGAGCAGTCAAAGTACTGGGCGGTTTGTGAAGGAGTTGTGTTTGCTGGGGACCCTGCATTTACTTTCATTAATTTTGCCATAGTGGAATAAATCTATTTTACTTGCATCAGACTCTGTGCATTTGCTTTATTTGGGTCTGAGTGCTGCTATGTTCATTTGGAGCACAGCATCTAGTGGCACCCCCGCCACCATCCGACCACCATCTCCTAGTCCCTTCTTTTTTATTTATATATTCTAACACCATGATGCCCACCCCTAGTGTTGGATGCCCCCCCACATCCCATTGTTTTATTAATGAGCCTACATCAAGGGGCCCAATCCCCATGTCTGCATTTCCCCCCCAGCAGTGTGGGACACTAGGGAGCCCACCCCCAACATATCCTTCTTATTATCCCATCTCATTCATGTCACAGCTGTCATTTTTCAAATCCTGCCCAAAATGTGTTTTCACACCTGTGACACGGAATCGCATTGCAGTTGCACAGAATTACATTTTGGCAGGTATTTGAACATTTTCTGTATCAGGTTCATGAGGTGGGATAATAAGGCTATGCTGACAATTTGGTCACTGTTGTACTATAATGAAGTGCAGGGCCTAGAGGGCCTGTGCTTCCCACATATATATATATATATATATATATTAGAGGCAAAAAACTCTGTTTAATGGATTAGTTAGGAGCTCTGTTAGCGAGCAAAGTGAAATTTGTGTGGGGTGAAAATCCTTTGCGGATTTCTGCCATTACTTCCTCAACCATCATCAGGCACATTGGGGTTGCCGCCCAACTCTCACCCCATCAGATGTGTGAAGAAGCAGAGGTATAGGAGAATGGGGTAAGAGTTAGGACCGATTAACCCCAATGCACACCCTGATGCTGGTTGGGGTGTGGGCGGGGTCCAAGGGGGCTTTCAACGCTAACACCGAATTTCCTCACTTTTGTCGCTGTGGAACAACCCTAACTAATGCAGTAAATGGAGTTTTTTGCCTCTAATTTCCTTTCTTTTTGAGAAGGATAATGAGAAATAGTGAATGTAATGCCGCGACGGGAGCGCAGGGCGATGCCCGCTAATGCAAATGGTAATGCGCACAGTGATGCAAAGCGAAACTGAAAGATAAATAGTACTGTAGACACAAATGGTTAAAATAAAACAAATGCAAGTGCAAATGAAAACGCAAAGGGTAACGCACATGGTGCCATAGACGGGAACAATAAGTGAAACGGGTATGGAACCGCAAGCAGAAGCGGTATGGGTAACAGTAATGTAAGCGCACAGGCTGGTTTTCCCCAAAAGCTGCATAGAGAAAGACAGTGAGTACAAAGAATGTATGCATAATAATGGGTCTCAGAGCAGAAAATGAGGAGTTGGAATACTAAATTGCTTATATCTCAGGAACCGTATAACGTAGAAAAAAATGTAAAAGTCACATGATTTATGACTTTCCTGGCTAGTTTTGTACTTAGCCCCCATTGGGGGACTAAGCATTTTTCTGATGAAAAGTCCGTATCTCACACCGTTTCTGAGATTCGGCCCGAAAGGCGTGGCTTAACGAGTAATGTTATCCTATGGGAAAAAAAGAGAAGTTCGAGTACCATAACTTTGGTTCCTTGTAATATTTTTCACCAAACCACTGAAAGACACATCTGTGGGATGTTGGCTTTCTTCCTTCCAAATTTCAGCCCAAAAGACCAAACTGTTATTTTGCAGCAGGGTGGCAAAGGATTCCTGTAATGCGGTGGATGCCGTAATGTTATTCTATGGGGAAAAGTGTCAAATTTGGAGTGCCAGTAACTTTGCTGCCCTGAAATATTTTTTCACCAAAATACTGAAAAGCACATCTGTGAGATTTAGGCTGCAGTCCCTCCAAATTTCAGCCCAAAAGACCAAACTGTTCTTTTGTAGCAGGGAGCAAAGAATTGCTGTCATTTTCCCACAGCCTGGAAAAGTACTGTCGAACTTTGCGAAAGCTTTTGCAAATTCATTCAACAGTGTCGCAAATGTGTAAATACTTTGTGAAAGTACTTTTTCCAGAAATCTGAGAAACATATTTCTGGGGTGTTTTACCCCAAAATAAAGACATGCCTAGCATCCTCAGGGTCCAATTAGGTGAATACAAAAATAATTAGGTTGCTAGAGGGTCCACATTTAAATGGAAAGCATTTTCTGATGACCAACTGAAAACAAAATGGCCAATTTGCAACAGTAAAAGAGCCATTTGCTAAAGTAAAACTGCATTTGTGATAATCACAACTTTTTGTTAACGTTTCCCATTGACTTATAATGGGAAATTGTTTTTTGAATAACTTGTGAACCTGTTTAATATTTTTCACAAAATCTTCAAAGGCACATCAGGGACCCTAGCCACATGTTCCCTGAAGATTTCGGACCAGTCAAAAAACTGTGTGTGACCTGTAGAGCTGAGCAAAGAATTCCAAAAAAGTGTAAACATGTGCACAGATCATGCTTAATAACTCCGTAGCCGTATATCTGAACAATACAAAGGTTGGCAGATCCCAAGATGTATGGTTCTTGATCGTGTATTCCAAATTTCAGGCAAATCTGTTGAACAGATGCAAAGTTATTAAGGTGCAAAATTTTAGATTTAACATGTAAATGGCTCCTCAAACCTAACTATGGTAGCACTACCGTGCTACCATAATATATGCACACATATACATCTGCAGAGGGATGAGAGTACAGGGTCTAAGGACCCAGCACTTCCACCATTAAATAAAGATGCAATAATACTATCTCAATAAGTAATGAAATAAGTTGCAAAAAACTTTGTTAATAAGTTAGGGTCAAAGCAACAAAAGTTGGAAAATGAGGCATTATGAATTCCGTAACACCCCACCCTTTCAAACCAGGCAGGAGAGCAAGTGTGGGGTGTGCCTTGGGCTTCTCAAGCCTAACGCTCACTCCATTCTCATAAAAAGTACACATCTGACCTTATTTACATATGGAATGGGGTGAGTGTTACGTTATAATAAGAGTGTATTACCATGTTATTTGTAATCTGAATTGATGCTTGTTTTTTCCTCATTTTTTTCTCTTTTTCCCTTTTGTCTAGATTTTTATGAAATATTTCTCCTTCTGTATCTTTTCTATTATTGCTATATGGTGTGGCATCGCACTGGGTATACAGAGCATTCACCTGTTATGTAGCAGCCAGTCAGCAGCAAGGATTTAGTTCTACTTTTCTGATGTGTCCCCAGACTACCAGGCTTATACCTGGAAAGGACACTGGTTTAATCAAGTAGATTTATATATTTGTGACACCTCATCTGTTTTTAATATCGGTGTGTACTTAATGTATTGGGTGTTTCTGTTTCCTAGAAAGTCTATACATTATGGTACCAAATAGGGGGTATGAAAGTATACATTTAGTATGCAGCTGCAAATTAGCAAGTGTGTATTGAGTTTCAGTACTGAGAGACTTGCATTCTACTAGCATTTTATCTTAAAGAAGACAATGATGGTACCAAAGGGTTTGTACAAATGGGAGACTTCATTTGTTTTAATCAGTTTCTCCTAATCTACTCACTTTAGTGAGTTAAAGATCATCTTTTAATGTTCATATTCTGTGGGTCTTAATAGAAAGGTAGAGGGTATTTAAATATTATTTATGTATAAACCATTTGTGGTAACAGAATGTAATGATGTTATATAGCTTTAATGATGTGTGAGGTATGGGGCCAGATAGTTAGAACTTTGCCCTGGGGCTAAATTAGCACTGCCCAGTGGCAAATTTAGCCTAGAGCAAAAAGCAAGCTATATTCTAAAAAGGAATAGCCCGTGCAAAACCAGCTGAATATAACAAGCAAAGGAAGCTGGGCAAACAGGGCCAGGAATGCAGGGCAAAATTGACCAGGAATAAGATGGTGCTGAATATAGCAACAGGGAAGTGCACACTGCAACTGCAGCTCATTAGACTCTGCAGCAAGCCAGTGTTGCAGGTGGAGAACATTGTGTGTGATTGACAGAGATGTCTCACATCTACTGCAAACAACAATGTGCTCACGCACTGCAGAACTGTGCTATGCTGCAGTGAGGTTTGTCTGGGCTAACCTGACTGCACAGTGCAAACACATTAGACCAGTGCAAATTGTTTTTAGACCAGTGCAAATTGTTTAGTCCGGGGCAAATGGGAGCTATATTCAAAGCTCCCATGCAAATGAGCCACTTTGGTAATCTGTGGGCAAACAGACACATTTGCATCTCATTATATGCTGCTAAGCATACATTACCATGCAGTTTGCCCAGTGCTACTGCATGGTGCTCAAGCTCCCTTTTGGTCAGAATGGCAGTACAGGTTAGAAGCAGCAGGAACTGTGTGCTGGCATACACAGTCGGTTCATACATACCTCTCAACCCCTTGCCTCCTGAATCAGGGACAAGGCATAAAAACATCAGGGACAAAGACCCAAAACAGGGACACGTCGTGAAAAGTGATACTATTCACTCAGAATGCTGACATAATAAGGGGAATTGTGATAAGATGCATACTCAGAAGATGAACAAGTCTGTAACTGTAATGTGTGACGTTATTGTGTGAGATCATTTCTCACTGTTCTGTCACAAAATCACAACTTGTACAAGGAAGAGAGAACAATATGGAGGCAATATCGGGAAAGTCCCTGACAATCAGGGACAGTCGAAAGATATGGGTGCATACAACACAGCAATGCACGTGTGTGCCTGTTACACACCCATTTCCCTGGTAGTCCAGTGGTCCCCCACCCCCTCAGCATGAATCCCGACCACCGTTCAAATTAAATAAAACAATGTTTCCCTGGTAGTCCAGTGGCCCATCCCTCAGCATGAATCCTGACCCCTGTTCAAATTAAATAAAACAATGTTTCCCTGGTAGTCCAGTGGTCCCCCACCCCAACATGAATCCTGACCCCCATTCAAATTAAATAAAACAACATTTCCCTGGTAGTCCAGTGGTCCCCCAGAAAAAATCCAGACCCCATTAAAATTAAATAAAACAACTGGTATCTGGTCTAGTGGTCCCCCCACCCAACGCGTATCCTGACCCCGGTGCATATATAAACTTACATCTTCCCTGGTAGCTAGCAGGTCCCCCATAGCGGTGACACTCGCTCCTCCCAATAATGTCCAAGAACAGAGCTGGTGACTGGCTGGGCCCTCCTCTCACCACCACGGCCGGCCGCCAACTGAGGTAGGAAGGAGCGCTCCTCCTAACTCAGTGGCGGCTGGCTGGTGGTGGTGAGAGGAGGGCTGAGCCAATCGCCAGCTCTGTTCTTGGATGTTATTGGGAGGAGTGGGGCGTCTTGCTGGGTGGGGGGACTCTAGACTACCAGAGAAGATGTAGGTTTAATATATGCACCAGTGGTCGGGATACATGCGTGAGGTTGGAGGGACCACTAGACTACTGGGGAGACTATATTCTACGGGGAACAGGGTTGGGATATGTGCTGGGAGGGGGAACCACTAGACTACCATGGAAATGTGGATTGTCTACAGGGAACAGGGTTGGGCTACATGCTGGTGGGGTGGCAGGAACCGCTAGACTACCAGGGAGATGTTATTCTATGGGAAACAAGGGTCAGGGATCATGCTGGTGGGTTGGGGGACTAGTAGTACACCAGGGATTGGGTGTGCTGTTACTGGACACGGGGGTCGGGTTACATGATGGGGGTTTGGGGCACCGCCGCTATTAGCGCTGCATTAAAAGCAGCTTTTTCCAGGTGGTAACTAGCGCCATGCTACAGGTCATGCTAATGCCTGAAGCATGGCGCTATGCTTTTGAATATGCTGGTGCGCCAGCATTCAGGGCCTCCTCCACTCTGTCCCTCCCCTGCATACATTATGGTTAGCATCAGTGCTGACACCTAACACCAGCGTTAACTGTACTTCTCAATATTGCAGTTGGGCGCAAAGTCAGTGCTAGACCAGTGCAACAGCTTTCACTGGGCACTGAGCTTTGAATATCTGGCTCATGATGTCATCAGATTCAGACAATATAAAAGGACAAATCCTCATCTGTTTTTAATTGTCTGTGATAAAGGGTCTAGCCAAGATCCAAAACAAGTAAGGCATGATTCTGTGTCTGTTTTTGAACCTAGGATTAAATAAAAAGATGGATTTCTAGCTGAAAATCTACAGAGCCTTTCTGAGTGGCATCCTTACCCAAACAGGTGGTGAGTGCTATATTTTTCTGTTGTTCAGCTCTCCAAAACCTGTCTTTAAAGTGGTATACCATTAGGATGGTAACTGAATGTTGTCACTGAAATTATAGCACACAACATGGGTGACAGTGAAAGGGATAATCTTGATTTTAGATCACACTCACTTCTGTCTCCCTTTGTTCCCACACAGTTTCTACCCCTTCTGTGACATTCCCTCCCGGAAGAGGTTATATTTAGTTTTGGGGGTGTGGGTGTGAAGCCCCTTCAAAATAACTGTTTCCTGGGAGGGCTTTTGTGGAGTAACTCCCAGGAAACACAATGCCCGGCACTGTAATGCCAGGTAGCATGTTGCCAACACGTAATCAGTGTCAGCAACATGTTTGCCGCTATGACTTGAGTGAATCCTTTAAATTCACCAAATATATTAAATCATACCAAAACATGTCCAATGAATGTGATGGCACTAAATAACAAAAAAATCTTGATCTGTGAATGACAAAAGATACGTACAACCTCAGACAGCGTAAATGTTGTTGTTCTGCCACCATTCAACTTTATTCCACCATTCATCTTCATTTCTATATCTACCAGGGAATAAACATTTGTATTACTGCAAATAGTAGTTCTGTGAACTATACTTTGTGTCTCCATTTTTACATTGCTGGAATACAATTGTTCCTGAGAATTTCATAAGCAGTGAGAACATGATATTTTTGTGAACATTTTCAATATTTATTGATATGTAGAAAGTCTGAATAACTTAAAAGACATAAAAACGTACTCTGGATGTCGGTGCCAGAAAAAGGAACAATGGCCCAACCAGTCTGCCCAGTTTGTTCCTGACCCCTTGGAATTGCACAGAGAGAAAACTATTTCAAGACTAAATTCTGTTATAAAACTCCTAAGGAGGGTTTGAAGCTTATTGAAAGTAATTGGAGTATTTCACACCTTTGCTGCTACCTGTTTTGTTAGACTCGAAATCAGCTGACATACATGCCATGAAGACTAAATGGGCATTTTGACATCATGTTCACACTGCTAATACAGCTCCTAGGAAAAAACACAATTTCAACAACCATAAAATGGAGGCACCCATAGTTACAGGAGTCTACTGATAACAGTAAAAATAAGGAAAAATCAAAAGTTACAAAATGGAGTTACCAAATGACAAAGTTGCAGATCAAGGGCCATATTTAAAAGCTTGTCTAGGTGAAACCAGTTTGTCCTGTGTAAACTGTGTTTTGTACCAAAGTGGTATTCACAAAATCCAGTTTGCACCCACAAACTGAGTTTGCAGCTGGCGATATTTGAGTGGGCCTAGTGCAATTGAGGGGAGGGGACCTGCATATTGGTGCAGTCCCATATACAAAATATTCTTTCCATCCTAGGGCCTTTTGCAGAGGTCCCTTACATACAGAAAATACTACTGACTGAGACCTGGACGTATCCTGCACATCCCTAGTGGCAGGTGGAGGTACTGCAGCCCCCCTCCCATTGATCACCATCCCATCTAAACAATATATTGTCCTTGGTAGCCCCCGGAGCAGTCGTCAGCAGTTGAAATGGTCAGTTGCAATTCAATGCAGTTGCAATCTGTTGCAATTGCAATAGATTGCAGCCATAAAATAGTTGAGTTGAAATCCACTGCAGCTGACGATTCCATGACCTGTCCAGGTTTGTTTTTGTGGTGCACTGCAGTGTTTTTTCTCTTTTTTCTTTCTGGGGGGAAGGGGCAAGGGGGGCCACGAATATCTAATGGTCCTCAACTGCCAGCACTCGAGCCTTACAGCCAATAACATGCACCCATGGCTCCTGGACACAAAGCATCCACCAATTAGGAGAGATAGAAGGATGAGCCAGGAGCTTGAGAGTGTCTGTGACTGGCCATACAAGGTGGGGGGGAGCGTGCCTAGGTAGGAGAGGAGACTGTCAGGAGAGGAGGCAACTATGTTGGTGTGTAGGCAACATAGCAAGCAGAGTTTTCTGCAAGGACGAAGTTTGGTGGTTCATCCTTTAATTTAAAAGTAAGTTAACTGTGTCCACTGTCCTGATGTGTCCAGTGCCCAGAGAGAGATTAGTGTGTGGCTGTGCAGGTCCCAGTCAGTTCTCCAGCAAAGCCAGGCAGCAGTCATGTGAAGGCAGCAAGTCAGTGGTCTGGTCGTGGTCAGGATCAGCCCGTGACCTCATCGGCTGGGCCTGCCAGGTGACTCTTACTCAGTCTCAGTCTGGTTTTCAGAGTCAGCGAGGAGGAGGAGTGATAGGTGCTTTAGTTCCACTGCACAGAATACCGGAGTGGGGATGTGGGTCCAGGTTGGGGGCTGACTGTGTGGGCTGGGAGGAGGGAGCACACAGCTCCAAAAACACCAGCACCACCACCAAGTTGAGCAGCAGTGGCAGCCTGAGCCATGGAGCCACCCGACGCTGCCAACCGAATCATCACCCGACACCTGATCAAGCTGGCAACAGGCTACTACAGTGAGCAAGGTACTGTATGGGATGTGTATGTAAGGCCCGCCAGGGCTGGGCGGTGGACAGTAGGAAGGAGGAAGATGGTCTGTCACAGACTACTCAGTCTGTCTGTTTGTCTTCTGCATGCTGGACTGGCTTGTCTAGATAGTTGAGGGCTTAGGGGCTGTGGGGCGGGGGGCCAAACTTGAAAAGCCAAGGTCATTGATTATCATCGATCTATTGCTGTCATCCTGGCTGGGCTCTCTCTGACTCTGGTGGCATTGTGAGTAAGTCAAGACTCCACGAGGTCATGGAGCAGGCCAGGCGCAGGTGGTCGGTTGGTGAGTTCCCAGATCCATAGGAGGCCGGAGCGTGGAGCATGGTCGGTTAGGTCCAATGGACAAAATGTTTGTTGTTTGCCACTGTAGGAGTCAGACTGAGTAAATATTAAAGTCCTTACTGCAAGATGAATAAATTAAAAAAAAAAATTGTGTACATACTGAAAGCCAAAACAAGCTCGGAAACTGTGTCAGAAAATGTTTTTTTTTTTAATACGCATGAGTTTTTTTATCTTTAAATTTAAACTATGGATACATCTCAGTTCTGGTATACCATACAAGAGGTATTTCTAGGGGTCCTCCCTTAAACTGGTTTTAGTCTCACAGAATCTACAACTACTAGTAAACTAACATATATTGATGGTTAGCTCTGTTTGCAGAAGGGTTCCTTCTAGCTTCTGTGGGGTGTTTGAGGCCCTACCTATACAGCATTTTAGACTCACAGTTCTTTTTCTAAGTAACTAGTATTACTGTTGCTTATTTTTCTATACTGTATACTGTTTTACTGCCCTGCTTCACTTGTTACTTTCAAGGACTTCCGTATATTTTGTTGTTGTTTTGACTGGTTATTGTGCTTTAGTGGGTCCCTACTGTGTGTAGATTTATTTCACTGCACTTTGCATTTGCATTTTAAAGAGCAGCCAGCTTCTTAGCTGCTGCTGACTAGTTGCTGCCCACTATAGCACATGCAATTCCTCACCTGCCCCAGAGTTGAGGGGCATAAATAATTCCTTTTGTTTTTGCCCATTTATGAAGTTATAATGCTGCTAAATTCCAAATGCTAAAAACAGAGCTGCTTCCTGACCTTAACCCACCAACACGCTCACGAGGCACAGGCATCCCTGTTTTGTGATGTCAGAAGGTGAAGGCTGCAGCAGTAATGCGTCTCCATTGATTATGGGGTGATTTTACCATACATTTTATTAACTTTCATAGTTTAAATTTTAATTAAAAAAAAGATACGAAGTAAAAAAAGTATGACAAACTACTACATAATAAAATTCAACGATGGTGAAAGTTGAAAAAATTGGTTGGATTTTCTTCAGTTAGTTGAAGTCAAAAATTTCAAACTAGTTAAAAAAAATCATTCATAATATGTGGTAAGTCAGTCATAATTGTTTTTTCAACTGACTCCGGGGTCTAGTCCTTGGTGGTCCAGTGATCCCTTCCCACTCCCCGGCCTCCTTCCCAGTAGTTTTTCCTCAAATATCCCTGGTAGACTAGTGGTCCCTCCCTGTCCCCAATCCCCATCCCGTGAACTATGAAGAAACATAACCCTGGTGGCCTAGTGGACCCCCCACCCTGTCTGGTAGTGACACACGACCCCTCTCCCCCCAACCTGATCCCCTGCCAGTGACCAGTATAGTCCTCCTCTCACCACAACGGCTGGCCATCGACTGAGCAGTGAATGAGTGCATACTGTATAGGGTATGCAATCATTCAGAGTGATTTTTTTTCCAATTCTTTAACTAGGAGTTGCACACTAAGCTGAAAGCTTGTTTACTGGTGTGACCTGGGAGCACAGGGAAGTTAAGTGACTTGCTCAGGGTCACACAGTATGTAAGTGGGGGCTGTGGGATTCAAACCCAGGTCTCCAGATTTTCAGCTCAGAGCCTTAGATCACTGTGCTATACTGCCTCCACTGTGAATGAGTGCATACTCTATGTGGTACACACTCATTCAAAGCTCAGTAGGCAGCTAACCCTGGTGGTGAGAGGAGGGTTATACTGGTTGATGGCATGGGGTCAGATTCGGGGGAGTGGGGTGGTGGGTCACTACCGAGCAGGGTGGAGGGCTCCATTAGACCACCACAGTTATGTTTCTTCAAAGTTCACTGGGTGGGGATTCGGGATGGGGTGGGACCACTAGACTACCAGGGATACTTGAAGGAAAACTACCAGGAGGGAGATTGGCAACTGGGGAGATGAGAGGGATCACTAGACTATGAGCGAAATTATATCACTTAGACAGGGATGGCGATCTGACATTGGGGAGGGAAGAGACCTCCAGACCACCAGGGAAAATATGTTATTTAGATGGAGATGGTGATCAGACATCTGGGGAGGGGGGAGGGACCACTAGACTACCAAGGATATTTCATATGAATTATCGGGACAGGGATTAGTATTGGTGACAGGGGAGGGACTACAACACCACCACTCACTACAGCTGAGTCATTCAGGGGCTGGGGACAGCATGCTACAATACCCACAGCCCATGTAAATTATACCATAATGGGCATACAAATGGCCAGCTAGCACCTAGCATGCCCAATGGGCTCATTTGCCTGATTTATTTTGTGAATACCAGATAGCGACTGGCACTATTCATTGCCTGACCATTCACAGGGCTGCATGTCGGGCAGTACTAGTGGGTTAGAGGTAGAGGTAGAGGTAATGGTATACCACTGCTCTACCCAGTCTATTGACTGTCAGATAGCACAGTATGCTATCCATCTGTAAATAGCATGTTACACATGGGCAATCATAAAGCGCAACCAATGTTTTGTATGGCACTTTGCAATTTTTGTGAATCTGGACCCAAATGTTTAATACAGTATGTGAAGGTCAAGACTCCATTAACATGCCAGCTGTCTGCCACAAAATGAAGCAGCAAAATTTCAAAAATCTGACTCTGCTCAGCAAATGTCTCAATATATTATTTAATTTCTGCAGCTCATAAAGCATTTAAGTTCAGCATTCACTGCTTTTACTTTTTGCTTCACAGCTTCTCTCAACTACCATGTTTTTATTTGTACTTGTTTTAGATGATTTTAGGCTGTTTGTTTTGTTTAAATCATTACATTTGTATATTGTATTTGATACATTGTTTGTATTCTGTAACTTGTTAATTGCTAAGCTAAGGTTGCCTTTGTAAATGAATTTGCTCTATGGCTTTAACTTAAATAAATAAACAAACAAACTAATGGAGATTCATCAGGAAATACAACTTTAAAATAAGAAAAGAGTTTTCTGTTATCTATTTTAAAATCATACACATTTTGCTTTTCACAGACAAGCTGTCTGATATACAGAATCTATCTATAATTATTTACAATCAGATCAATTATATGTATTTATTTATTATATTTAAACCTATTTTACACTTCTTAATTACATTATTAGTTTGCAAGGAAATTACAAGTCTACTCTGGACTTCTACATTTTTGATACATTACTTCACTAACATATAATACATCAAACAGCACATTCACCTTATTCAACTATCTGCTGTATATGTTCATCGTTCTTCTATCCCTTCTTTACTTTCTGTGACTGGCAGCTGTGTACAACATTAATAAGTTTCATTAGCTAGCCTAGTCAAAGGCTATAGCTCCAAATTCAAACAAAAATAAAAAATAAAATTACATCACCTATTTCTTCTAGTCATGTGCCAAGTTTCCTTAATCTTGTTTGTTTCTTAAGGACTGTATGATTCGTTAAAGTGTACAGCAGCAAATATTATAGACTATAATTTAGTTAATGTTTGTGTATTTCATATTCAATATATACATCTCTAAATATTGCCACAAATCTCTCATGTTTTCATTATAGGCTTCAGGTGAGCTCCACCTCTTCTGTCACATTATAGGAGACACATTTTATTAATTTAAAGCATATTAGCTCTTTAAGTAACATTTCTCAATTCTGTACTTACCATATGCTGTAGGCATTCTTATGCAATAGCTACCAGCCACCCACCTCTTTCTTTGTTCTTTTAACTGTTTGAACCTAGTACTAGCTATATGTGCATCACAACAACATCACGTCAGTACATAATGGTGTCATACATACATCTTTTTTAAACATTTCATACATCTCTCTTTGCATCATAATCTGTATCTGGTGAAAATCAATCCATTTTTTTAAATTAAATGTTTTTTATGCCGTATCCTCATCTTATTTATTTATTTGTTTATTTATTTATTTGGTAACCAGATTGGTGCACTGATCCGAAGACCCTAAAACTGACACAAACAATGTAAAAATTCATTGAGAGAGCAGCATGAATCATACAGGAAACAAAACAGTGTAGGTCAAGATAACAGAGAAACTATAAGGTAAATAGTACCAGGTGCATCAGCAATTGAGCAAACAAGGTATATAACATTTAAATAAACTGGGTAAGGTTGCTCCATCATTCAACAAAGGAATACAAATAGTGTTCAGGGTGGGAGAGGAGAGAGAGCACTATACAGGGAGAGGTTAAGAGTGAGCTGCGAGGAGGTGAAGCCATGCTTGCAGCCTGTGGGCAGATGCAGGTCGTGGTGAGCAGAAAGTGCATTCTTAAAAGGGAATTTAGATTTAGTGGTGGGTCAGGGGAACATAAGGAGGAAGGGAGGTCATTCCATAGTGAGGGTCTCATTGCAGAGAAGTGCTCTTCGGTCCCTCCCCGTAGTTATGTTAGGGTGCTCTAGTTGAAGGTGTGAAGACTGATGTAAAATGCAGCAGTAAGTGCTAGACCAGATAAGAAGGGATAGTGGAGAGTAGGAGGGATTGTACAAATTATCAGCAACAGTCAGAGCCAGCAGATAGAAGTGTTGTGCTTGTGGGGGAGCCATATAAGGGACTGGGAAAGAGTGCAGTGGTGAGTAGTGAGGGAGAAAGCGTGGAGGACAAGGTGACATATATGACTGTAGGTAGCATTCAGGTGGTTAGGTTGGTAATGAAGGAGAGGGAGTACACTGGGCAGCCATACTAAAGGAGGGGAAGGAGGTTGCCATGGGCAATACAAGGCGGGCTTCCAGTGAGAGGAGGGTCAATCATGCGATAGCAGAGAGCTATCTTCTGGTTTATGCGATATACCTGATAACTGAGGAAATGTGGTCAGTGTGTAGGTTAGAACAGGTCCAGGATTACCCCCAGATACATTAAAGTGGGAACAGTGTCAAGGGGACATCCATTTTGGGATCTGACAGTGAGAACGCCACCATTGTGGGTTAGGGTGGATAGTTTCAATTGGGAACCAAAAAGCAAGGCCTTTGTTTTGGCAGCAATGACCAACAGTTTGTAGGTGGAGAACCAACAATGTGCCTTGTAGAAATCATCAGTAAGAATGGCTGATAGATAGGAGGGGGGGTCACTTGGGTATAGTATTCAGTCATTGGTGTAGAGGAGTGATTTACAGGATAAGCCCTCAGATGGGAGAGAGTTTATGAACAGGAAAAAGAGGAGGGAGCCAAGAACAGATCCCTGTGGGGAACCTATAGAGACAGGCAAGAGGGAGAGGTGACACCACCAAGGCAGACCATCTGTGTTGTACCAGAGAGGTAGTTAGTGAGCCAGGCAGCAGAGTCAGGGGAGAAACCAAGAGCGCCGAGTTTGCATTCATGATGTTGTGATTTACAAGGTCAAATGCCTTGACAGATCAACAAACATTGCACCAGTTAGCTTCCCTTCATCCCATATTCCTTAGCACACGGTTAGTGAGAGAGAGGCAAGGGCCATGGTAGTCCTGTGCCCTTCTGGAAACCATGTTGCTGAGGGCAAAGGAGATTAAATTTTGAGATATGCACTGTAATTTGGTAGTTTACTGCCTTCTCTAGGAGTTTACCAAGATGGGGCAGAATGGAGATGGAGATGGTAGTTGTCCATAAAACTAAGGTCACCTGACTTATGAATGAGGACAATTTTGGCCTGCTTCTAGACATAGGGATCAGAGGCTGTAGTAAGGAGAAGTTAAAGATGATGTTGAGTTGATAGTCAATGTCCTAGGCAGTTTTAAGAGCGGGGATAGATCATCACTACCAGCACTCCCTCAAGATGGCAGGCTGAGAAAGAGCTTAAGAGTCCCAGGAGGAGAAATGGTCTTAAAATAAAAGAGGGATAGTAGGAGGGAAGGGAAGGGAAGGTGAAGGAGGGCAAGGGGTGAAGGGGGGCTTGTGCCAGGTAGTTGCTAATGTTTGAGAATTTGCATTAAGTGCATTCACAATTTCAGTAGGGTCAGTGAGGAGCCATGTTGTGTGTTTAGGGAAGTTGACTGCTTGTTGATGGGGGAGAGCAAGGTGTTAGAGGACCAGAAATGTCTGGGGTTGCCTAAGTGACTGGTTTGAAGTGATTGTAAGTAGGCCAGCTTCTTGGATTGTATATGGCACTTGCAGATATTTTGCAGGTGACAGTAGCTATTCCAATGGGAAGAGGATGAGGCAGCTTTATGGATGCCCACTTTGAGTCATGCTGCTCCATAAGCTTGAGGAGGTCTGATGTGAGCCAGCAAGCATCACCCCCATGCACTCTTCATGAAGTGAGTGGAGAATGCTTGTCTTGGATGTGAGACAGGGCTGAGACAAAGATGTCTGGTGCAAGATCAGCATTAGTGGTACCATAGAGGGAAGTCCAGTCAAGGACTCTGAGGTCATCCTGAAGCCTGAGTGGGTCAAAATTAGAGAAATTGTGTAAGGTCAGGAAGGTAGGTGAATGGTGGGGGGTTGGTACACAGACACAGTAGATGAGGAGGTCACTAATGGTGTCAGACAGTGTACGCATAGCAATCTTGTCTGCTCAAATCATCAGTATCTAGTTCAGAGTAGTGTGTTTGTTGGACCAATTGTTGAGTGTGTATGAGAGGTAATTAGCTGGGTGAGATTGTGTTGTTGTAAGATGGAGTTGCAGTCAGACAGTGGGTTTGTGTCCCAGTGAATATTGAAATCCCTACAAGAGCAGAGTCTCTTGTGGGTAAAGAAGGTGTAAGAAGGTTCAGGAGGGCTGCAGCCCCAGGAACACCAGTACTGATGGGTTATAGCAGCATTCAACAAGAAACTTCATATTGGTGGCAACTGTTAGTTCAGCTGCAAGCCACTTGGAAGGAAGGTCACTGGAGGACTGGCCAAGGAGTGTGCCACTGTAGTAGTTATGGTAGTACAGAAGTACACCACTACCATGACGTGAAGCAGAGCGATCATGATGAAGGAAAGTGTAACTGGGTAGGGAGCAGTTCTGGTCATGGGTGGAGCTCTTTTGCCAGGTCTCTGAGATGCCCAGTATGTCGGGATTGTACAGACAGACCCAGGCCACCAGCTCAGCTATTTTAGGAAAAAGGCTCCTCACATTCAATTGGGCAATTTTTAGACCATGCATAATATCCCATAAAGGATGACTGTGGGACAGAGGAGAGTTTAAAGGGGTGAAGAAGTGGGGCCAGGGTTGTTTTCTATTTCACCAGAGAGAATGAGGTGCAACATGGAAGTTGGATCAGAGAGAGATATAAAGAGATGGGACCAAGAGGGAGAGGGATGAGAGGTGAAGGAAGAGACAGTGCCAGTCATGGGAGTTGATGAAAGCTAGGGCTGCAGATGGACAGAAGAGAAGCAGGCTGCAAGCAGGCCTAAGTGGTATCGCATCTGGGCAGATGGTTGGCTGGGCATGCTTCAGAGCAATTCGTTTGAAAGCTAAAACCAATGCACCAAAATCAAAGGCTAAACAGTGGCCGAGGAGTAAACGGAGAGAGAGAGAGAGACCAATAGCAGTAGTGGAAGACATCATGGGTGGGTAGAGAAAGTGGGGAAATAAATACAGTTGGGGGAATAGGGAGGTTTAGGGGTATGGAACCGGGAGTGGACTATAAATATTGTTGGTGTTATAGGGATGTTTTAGGGGTATGGAAAGTGTACACAAATTAAGCAAAATAGTCCATTTTCACCTTATCCCCAATTGCATAACCACAACAAAACCCTTAACAGATGTTCCTTAATTATCACCTTGTTTACAATTGATCCCAATAGCCCAGATTCCAAAACCTTAATTTAACAGAACAATGTAAACATAAAACAACAAAGGTTTTAGAAAATCAAATATAACAAACATTTCAGAAAAACATTCTCAAAACATTAACACGACCTTTAACATATTTCCTTATAGTCCCTTGTTTACAATTGATCCTTGTAGCCCATTTACACATTTTCCCAGATTACAAAACATTTAAAACACTTCTCATTTACAATTCAATTGCTTATGTTTACATTTAGGCTTAGAAACCCTGCTCATGAGTACCTTTTGGGTGGAGAAACTGCAGGTTTCAGGAGGAAAAGGATCCTGGGGGTGGTCGTGGGATGTCAAAAGGAATAACTCTGACCAGTGTAGGAGGGCTGCAGCTACAGTAAATAAAATACTGGGTGCATTGCCAGGGCATAACCTCAAGGAGATGGGAGGTGCTTCTCCCTCTGTAAACTGCCTGGTTAGACCACACCTAGAGTACCTGCGTGCAGTTTGCACCTATACTTGAAAAGAACATTGCATATCTGTGAGAGGTTCCAAAGGAGGGTGATCAAGATGATAAAGGTATGTGGGAAACATCCTATGAGAAAGACTTGAGGAGTGAAACTTGTACTCCCTGGAGGAGAGGAGGGACAGGGGATATGATCAAGGTCTTTAAATATCTAAAGGAGTGAATAGGGTCAGCTTAAATATGGTGTTCCAGCTGAGGGAGGAGGGGACCACCAGGGGCATTCCATGAAGCTGGTTGGTGGGAGACTCAGGTGGGAGACTAGGAGACATTACTTTACTGAGAGGGTGATGGACCTTGGAATCGCATGCCTGTGGAACTGGTAGCTGTTGGTAATGTGGGGGATTCAAGAGGGGCTGGGAAAGGTATAAAGGGAAGGTAAAACTGAGTAATTCTAGATCTTAAGGTGTAACTCTGATGGGGGATGGGGTCAGGGGGATTTATGGGGGAGGTGGGGAGGGCAGCAACGATGTCCTGACTGGGTGCTGATTTTTGAGCAGACTCAATAGATCATTAGGCTCATTCTGCTGGCATCTTAGTATGTTAGTACATGATAGTGATCCCCATCCCAGAAGAAACATATGACAAACAGGCCTAAACATATAGTAGAACACAACCCTATCATACAACCATAAGTCCCTCCTCCCATAGTAGACCAATGAAAAATATTAGCCCTGAGAAGTATTCTTGCCAATCCTACCCACAGAATATTTAATAAATGATGGCGATGGGGGACTTACAGACAGAAAGAGCTGAAAGGGTCTCTGGAAACCCTTGATATAAGCAGGTTGCTTTTCTTACTTTTTAAGTCCATTTACAGACACTGGAGGATGTGGTGTTGTCACATCTGCAGGCACCTCTCTGGGCTGAGGGAGAGGTTTCCCGTCTCCAGGCTGAGTTGGCCAGGATTCAGAGAACCTCCTCTCTCACCCTGGGACCACCAGACCTGCCGCTGTTGCAGCAAAGGTGGCCAAGAAAGAGGAGTGGTTGAACCACAGTGGGCTAAGGGAGGGTGAGGGTGGTGGAACAGAGGCACATCCCTCCAGTTGTACCTCTCCACAATTCATATACGCCATTCTGGCAGAGGGTGGTTCCTCTATGGAGGCACCATCAGTGGAGACCAAGAAAGATGCTGGAACCTCCCAAAGGAGACCCACAGGAGGGTGGCATGACACCCCACAGGGAGGAAACAACTCTAGGTGGGGGACTCAATTGTTAGGGGTTAGAACTGGGGGGAAGGGGGCAGGAAGATAAGGTGCTGCCTGATGCCATGGCTTGGAGCGACGAGAATGAATCCTCAGGATTGCCGGAGCAGTTGCATGGGAGAGGGAGCTCGGCATCATTGTCCACCTAAGGACAAATGGCCTGGCTAGGAAAAGGATCAGAGCAATGCAGGAGGAGCTTGTGGAGTTGGGGAGGTGCCTTAGACAAGTAGTACACATGGTAACCTTCTCAGAGGTGCTGCCTATCTATGGCATGGGTGAGGCTAGGGTGCTCCACTTCTAATCCAAAACACGTTAGTTGTGGATGGTAAGCAAATGGTAGATGAACTTAATAAATATTTTGTTAGTATTTTCAAAAGCAAAGAGAATTTCAGTATGGAAATCCTACCACCCCTGTTCTATGGCCTTCTTTACTGATAGTGATACTCTTAGAGTTATCAATAACACTAAATAAAATTCTTCTGTTGCATTGATGGTATTCCTTCTGTCTTTATAAAGAATCTCTGTAAAGAACTAGTTGGCATGCTTACTCTTCTCTTTAATACATCACTAAAAGAAGGTACTGCTCTGGATGACTGGAAATTGGCCAATATTACCTATTTATAAAAAGGTTCTAAAATAGTGTTAGTAATTATAGGCCCATAAGCCTGACATAATGTATTGGTAAGCTATGGAAGGTTGTTACAATATAAAATCATCGAACACCTTCATAATACAGGGAATCAGATATAACTCAACATGTGGTTTATGCGGAGATTGTGTCTGAGTAATTTAATTAGCTTTTTTATCAGTGTCAGTGGCTTAGCAGGTAGCACACTCTCCTCTGAGGCAGGGAGATCAGAAGGCTGTGGGTTCTATCCCCACACGAGGCACTTGGGTTAATATCCCAATACTGACACTCTGGTGCAGCATGAAGGGAGTGCTGCACTCCTGAGGTGCCGTCTTTCGGATGAGACATTAAACTGAGGTCCCATCTGCCTGGTCTGGTGGTAGTTCAGGTGGATGTTAAAGATCCCATGGCACTTCTCAAAAAGAGTAGGGAAAGTTTCCCCAGTGTCCTGGCCAAATTTCTCTCATTCACTAAAAATACCACCAACAGCTTAATCTGGTTCAAGGTCAGTTGGCATTCATCTGTATCCCCCTTCCCAGGGTCGTGCCTGAAAATAGGCAGAATCTGCCTAGTGCACTTAGTCAACAAAAACGAAATAAATAAATAATTTTTGAGCCAGTCAGCAAGGTTTTGGATGAAGATCTTCCAGTTCATATTATATTTTGGATTACAAAAGGCCTTTGATACTGTAACACACAAGTTACTTTTAGAACAGCTTCATAAACTAGTAATACATCCTTGATTGTAAAATGGATATGTTCATGGTTAGACAATATGAAACAGAGGGTTGTTTTAAGAGGATGCAAGTCTGAGTGGGATATTGTGAGCAGTGGAGTTCCGCAGGGGTCAGTGCTTGGACCAATATTATTTAATATTATGGTCTCAAGCATGCAGACAAAAAATGGTATTTGACTACAAAAATATGCTGATGATAGTAAGTTTGAAGGCATTGTAAACAACAGTGCTTCCATTGAATTACTTCAGGACAATTTAAACTGTCTTTATTCTTGGGCCACTGAACATAAATTAGTCTTTAATATTGCAAAGTGCAAAGTGATGCATCTTGGGAGCAATAATCGACTGGCAAGTTATTACATAAATAATTTTAAGCTTGAAGCAACTACTTCTGAAAAAGATCTCGGTGTGACCATCACTAATAACATGAAATTCAATCACCATATTAACATAACTGCCAAAAAATGTCGTGTCATATTCAGATGCATTCTAAAACATATAAACAATCAAGAAGCTGAGGTTCTGGTTCCCCTGTATACTACTCTGGTTAGGACACATATGGAATACTGCACCCCTTTTTGCTCTCCCACAGCCATTAATTATATGGAAGTTTATGAATCTGTACAGCGAAGGATGACTAAATCCGTATCCAAAGTAACACACCTGGGATATGGTGACAGGCTTAGAAATTTACTGCTCTTGTCTCAAAAATATAGGGTTAACATGGGGTGAAATGTGTTGGGCCTACAAGGCTTGTAGGGATGAACTGTTTTTAGAAACCAACTGTTTGATGAAACAATCACCAATTGAAAGTACTGGGTCACACAACCTAAGATTATATGTTGAAACCTGTAAAACCCAACGGAGGAGACACTTTGTAACACAAAGAGTGCCACATAGATGGAATTATCTCCCAGTTAATGTGGTATTGAGTCAAAACATGGATCATTTCAAATATGAACTTGATCTGTATAAGAGTGACAAGACATTTTACTACCATCATTAATGTTAATGATGGCGAGATCAAATATGGGCATGTCCCTCAAATTTGTACAACCTATGAACCAATGAACTCTGCACCATGGGATTCAATCAATGGTTGAAAAATTGGTGCAGAGCTAAGGGTTTTGGCTTCATTGGAGAATGGGGGTCCACCTGGAGGGATATAGGCCAATACTGGCCTGATGGTCTGCATCTGTCCAGAAGGGGAACTAGGATCCTAGGTAATAGGTTTAAATGCTTCACTGGCAAGCATTTAATTGAGCCAAGGGGGAGGCACTGAGAAGGAGCAGGGAAATCCTAGCATTCCCCAAAAATCAGGGTAGTTAGTGAGGTAAACACCAAGATAGAAAGTTGTTAGGAGAAGGACAGGGTAAATGAAGAAAAAGGCAAAGGTAGTAAGGACATGAAAAAATGGAGGGCAATGAGTACCAACGCCCATAGTCGGGGTAACGTGCTCCCTGAACTGGTGGCCTTGATGGAAGAGGACACCTGGATATTGTGGCAGTCACAGAAACATGGTACACAGAGAACCATGACTGAGATGTCAAAATACCAGGGTACACAAACTACAGTAGGGACAGTGAAGGTAGAAGAGGAGGAGGAGTAGCTCTCTATGTAAGGGAAGGGATCAAAGCAACAGAACTAAAGGGTAAACATGGAGGAAAGGAGCCACAGTGGGTCACCCTGGAGACCAGAAATGGCACCACAATCGGCATGTGGGCTGTATACAGACCCCCATATCAGAGGGAGGAAATGGACAATGAAATGATTGAAGGCATGCTTAGGATGGCAGAAAAGGGGAGATATTATTGATTGGGAACCTGAATATGCCACATGTTAACTGGAGCACCTTTTCTGCAGCCACATCAAAGAGCAGGGCCATTCTCGATGACCTACAGGGGGCATGCCTCAGACAGCTAATGTTGGAAACCACTTGGGAGGGAGCAATCTTAGACCTGGTACTCTCAGACAAGGATGGAGAGAGGATCTCAAATATAGAAGTGGGTAGCCATCTGGGGACAAGTGACCACCAAACAGTGTGGTTCATGATAAACATAGTTGTAGAGTCAAGCCATACAAAATTGAAGATTCTGGACTTCAGGAAGGCTGACTTTGTCAAAATGGGAGAGAGCCTCAGAAAAGCACTAGCAAACAGGCAAAAAGGAGGGGTGGAGGAACAATGGGGAAACATCAAAACTGCCATCACAAAGGCAACAAGCCTTTGTGTGAAGCAAATAAACAAATTAAAATGAAAGAAAAAAACACCATGGTTCTCAAAAGAGGTGGCGGGAAGGTTAGGGAGAAAAAGATAGCATTCAGGAAGTATAAAGAAACACAGAAGGAGCAGGACAGAGAATTGTACCAGTTAAAGCAGAAGCAAGTGGGGAAGGCAATCAGAACAGCAAAGGCCCAAGCTGAGGAAAAGATGCCCATCTCGGTTAAGAAGGGGGATAATTCCTTTTATAGGTACATTAGGGAGCAAAGAAAGACCAACAGAGGGATAGTGTGGGTTAATAAAGGGGAGGGTGGATGGGAAGAGAGTGACAGTGAAAAAGCAGGGATATGGAACAAATACTACTGCTCAGTATTCACAAAACAAGAGTAGGGGAAGGTACCTAATCCAATACATAGAAGTACTCTGGATAGCGGGGTCGATACCAGTCCTTTCACATAAGAAAGGGTTCTGAAAGAACTCCTAAAACTGGAGGTGGACAAAGCAATGGAGCCTGATGGGATTCACCATACAATTCTAAAAGAACTAAGGGGATAACTAGTGACACCACTGACTACCCTTATTAACAAACCATGGGAGGATGGTGTGGTACCTAAGGACTGGTGGAGGGCAGATGTGATTTCCCTTCACAAAAGTGGGAGCAAAGTACAGGCAGGAAACTACAGATCTGTTAGTTTGACCTCAGTGGTAGGGAAAATTAAAAAATATATATTTTTGTTAACAGTTAGATTGGATCTGTTTTCAGGCTGAGCTGGATGGAGACTCCTGAAGTCTGAGTGATGAATGAAGGAGGGACTGGGAGCTTTGGGACCAAGAAGCAGGAGGATGCTGATTTGTCACCTGCCACTACCCACTGTTGGTTGGCATGTTTTGTCTGTAGAAACAAATTAAAACATATATATTTTTATTTCACAAATAAAGTTTTCTGCCAAGTTCACAAGATGTATCACATTTGTCGTACAAGCTCAGTTACTCTTGCATAGCGGAGTTCAAGGTGAGACTGGGAACCATTTGTGGTGGGTTGCAGCTATTACGTTGGTTTCTGTTGTCAGCATTCTAGTAATTGCTACAAATTGGGACTTTTTCAGAAACAATATTTAAAAGAAAATATTTTATTTAATGAATAAAGTTTTCTCAAGTTCATAGAGAAGTACAACATTTGTGCGTGTCAGGCTCAGTTTTCCTACCCTGGATGGAATGGGTAGTGGGCGGCAACCAGCATGTGGATGTCAGTTTGCAAATCAGGCTTTCTTCAAGATCACTAGAAGTACAGCATGTGGTGCATGTCTTGATTAGTTGTGCCTGCCCTTGCGAACCATGGGAGGTGGCATCAAGTGGTTGTCAGTTTGCAACCTGCTGCAGTAAAGCAGCAATGGAACACCAGAAAGAAGAAAGGGATGGTGGGGGGAGTGCAATGGTCCAGATGCAGCAAGTAAAAAAAAAATAAAAGCAAAGTTAAGTTGGTTAAGTAAGGTCCCCTTAGTAAAAAGGATGGAAACTGAACAAAGTATCACACATTATAGACAGCACACCCCATTGCACTGCAAGAGTTGGAACTTAGGCAATGATAGTTGAAAATGCAAAAAATGGGCAACAGGCTTAGGCAGTAAAGAAGAGAAGGAGGTGGAAAATAATGGGAAGGAGCCCCGTAGGTCAGATACACTGATCATGAGTACGTACCTGATAGAAATAAACCAGGTTCCCAAGTCTAAGCTCTAACTGCCTTCACCTCAGTTACAAAGCACACAGTACACATAAAGCTGGATGCAAATTAAAAGTATATATATTTTATTGTTTAAAAGTACATTTATTTCATTGCCAATAAAGTAGAAAAACAAAGGTTTACTCCCAAGCAGAATATTATACAGAAAAGCATTGTTTTGTACTCTTGTGTGCTTTTTAAAAGCCTTGAAAAAGCATACAAAGGCAAGAGTGGCCCTTGCCACTTGACAATGAGAAGTGATTACTTAAGTAGTAGCTCTCATCTCTACATTAGACAGTTCTCTTCCAGTAACATCCAATTGGCACCGGCATTTGTGTTTATGAAGAGGTCATGAAATACTATCAGATTAATACTACATGTGACATAGGATAACTTGTTCCTTCTTGAACATGTATACTGATAACACTAAGAGTACTCCATAGTCACGTGCTTGACATCTAAATATTGTGGGGAAAATGTTTGTGCAGGTATTGGTCTTTGTGGGCTTGACCTTCCTAGGTAAACAATTTTATGCTACTTCACCCTGAAAAAATCCTTTAATAAATAAATACTTCCCAGTTGTTTTTTTAGCAGTAACCTTCGCTGTTCAGATTGAAAAGAAATATATGCTAAACTTAAATCTTTGAAGCAGAATTTGAAACATGCAAATCAATCAGTTTTGGCAGCTCTAATGATTTAGGACAACTTCTGCTATGAACCTTGTTGGGAAATTATGCTTTTCTTGAGCATCAAAACAGAAAACCGCACTTGATCATTCACTAGTGCCATGAAAAATCTCTGTGAAATATTCCAGTCAAATTCAAAGCCATTAAAACTTGAATACTTTCAAATCTAGTATGTGTCAAAAATACATAACAACAAAAGGATTAGTAAAGTATATATTCAGAAATAAATATAAACACAACTCATGAATATCAAATGGCAAACTGTTCCCTTGAAACAGGATGAAAAGCCATGTCTCTGTGGCTTAATATTTTATGGTGCTTTCTCTAATAGTTTTAGTAAGAATATTAGTGATAAGAAACTGTGAGAAGGTTCTGGTTCTTGTTTTGGTTTTGCCAATACACCCCAGGCCTGATTCACAAAGCTTCCCTGAATGGCACAAGGAGCCAATGGTGCCAGGCATGGCCTGTGCCACAAGATGTACTGGGAGTGATTCACAAAAGAAACCTGTGTCAAACGCAGGCTACGTGCACCAAAGGGGGCTTGCACCAGTTATGCACCACAAAATGGTCTTCGGCATGGTGCTAGTGGGCCTGCAGCAGATGCCAGCTGCCATATCCCCAAAATTGGGATTCACAAAACCCTCACAGATGGTGAGATTCTATACTACATGGACCAGCCAGGGCTGGTCTATGGGGACTTAGAAGTGTGTCCTCTTGAGGGTGTTGAACACTGCACCAATGTGCCGCAACTCCCCTTCCCCAGCCTTGATACCCTGTCATCAAAAAATCATATCCTGGTAGATTAACAGCCCCCTCCTGCCCCAATCTGTCCATATAAAAAATATTGCCCTAGTAGTCTAGCGCATCCCCAGCAACGATTCCTATCTTAATAAAATTAGATAAGTCTCTGGTGGTCCAGTTGACCCCCCATTCCCAATCTGACCCTATAATAAAATATTTTCCTGGTAGTCTAACAGTCCCCCCAGCCCCGATCCCCATTTACCACAAAAATGATATCCCTGGTGGACTAGCAGCCCCCCCGGCCTCAATCTGCCCATATAAAAAAATATAGTTCCCTGGTAGTCTAGCGGGCAACCCTTCTGATCCCCTGTGTGCCTATTTCATATAAAACTATATTTCCCTGGTGGTCTACTATTTACATCCCAGCAGACAGTGCTCCCCACTCAATTCACTCCTTCTCCTATCCCCGATCTCAACTAGCACAGCCTCTGCTCTCCACTATGGCAATTGTAGACTGAGCTGTCAAGAAGCATGTACTGTATACACACAGGCTCTTGACAGCTTCAGTCCATGGTCAGGCCGTGGAGGCGGGAGGGCTTGCCAGTCACGGTCTCAGGAATGTGTAACAGAGGGCAGGGTGGTGGGGTGTAACTGCCTGCCAGGATGGGGCCAGTAGACCACCAGTGAATGAAATGTTGTTATTTATTTATTTACTTATTTCAATTTTGTTAACTGGGTTAGCCCACTGGGCCCGAACGTCACTTTTTCAGGGGCAACCTGGGATTAGTTACATTCATTAAAAAACATTTGCAGATTGAGGCTGGGTGGTCTTCTATGTTTTTTGTGATTAATGAGGATTGGGGCTGAGGATGTGACCACTAGACCTCTAGAGAAATGTTTTATTATAGGAGCATATCGGGACTGGGCAGGTCTCCACTGGCCCACCAGAGACATATCTTATTTTATTAAGATGGGGATCAGGACATTAAGGGGTCCACTGGATCACCAGGGATGTATTGTATTTCATTAAGATGGGAATTGGGACTGGGGGGATCCACTGGGCCACCATGAACATATCTAATTTTATTAATATAGAGATCTGGCCAGGGTGGGATTGCTAGGCCACCAGGGCAATATTTTTTATATGGGCATATCAGGCTGGGAGGGGTTAGCTGGACCACCAGGGATGTATCTAATTTTATTAAGAAGGAGATCATGGCTGGAGGGCAGTCCGCTGGACCACCAGGTACATATCTTTTTTTTTTATTATTGAACATCTTTATTAATTTTACGAAAAACACCTCAAAGCAGATACACAGCTGAGAGTGCGAGATAGAGGAACAAAACACCACCAGACACTAACTCACCCAATCATTGAAAAATAAAATCCCTCCTCCCCACCCCTCCCAAGGCTACACACATGAGCACACCCTAACTTGCCAGTCCTGAGCTACTCTGAGGGCCAGGCCTCCATGCCATAAGGAGCATTTCAAACGAACTCAAAGCGCCGTGTATGCTATCAATCTATTCTGCATGCAAGCTTATGTTTTTCTAATTGTACTGCTAAGGTACATTCACGGTACCATTCAACAAAGAGGGAACTTTATCACTGGCCCAATGTCTTAAGATTACCAATTTAGCCACAGCGGATAAAAGTGACATTTGGGCCTTTTTAGCTACAGAAGTACCAACTGGAAAAAGGCTCACCAGACATATCTCAGGGGTAAACAAGTTTGTTAAGCCAAGGATAGGGTCGAGGAGCTCATTGATAGCCCGCCAAAAGACCTGAATTGAAGGGCATGACCATACCATATGATATAAAGTACTATCTTCCTTCCTTTACCTCGCACAAAGAGATGTATCTTTTGGCCCATATTTACACAATCGGGATGGGGATAAGTATAAATGGTGCATTAAGTTAAAGTGTACCATCCTCAACCGATCTTGTTTTACATATTTATACATTGTAAGCCACAACTTCTTCCAGAAATTGGGTGCCTCCGATATACCTAGTTCCCTTGTCCAATAGAAGCATACTCCTAAAGGCAGTCTGTGATCCCATTCTTGAAGTGTTTTGTATAACTTAGAAACTGAATTTGGTTGAGAGGCTATGGTGAGGAGAATATCGGCGTCTCGGTCACCATAATCGATTAGCACCTCTGTGAGAAGGTAGATTTTAGGGCCTACTAATTTGTAGCCACTTAAAGAAGTCCTGATCCACAGCCCCAAAAGCATTCACCAACTGACCAAAAGACCGAGGACCCCCATTTACCCAGAAATCCGAGATTCTAAGGTGACTTAACTGAGGCCAAAAAGTAGCAGACAGGGTCTTAACCCCAACTCTAATGTGGGGATTCTCAAAAATGGTTTGATTGATAGATAGATGCCACTTAACTGTAAGGTAATTTTGCAACTGCTGAAAGGCCCTTAATGACCAACCCATAGGATTATTTTTCAATAGTTTGGGTATAGCCGACGGAGAAGCATATAATAGGACCAGGTACATATCTAAGTTTGATAAGATAGGGTTGGGGCTGGGGGGGGTCTGCTAGCCACCAGGGACTGATGTCCATAGTTCTATAGTCACACAGCTGCCCTGTGGCTTGCTGCACACCTCGCAGATGAGCTGTTCATTTGGCACTGGACTGCAGTTGCTGCAAGCCACAGGACTTTGCCACCGGAACCCTACCTGATAGTGAACTGGGTGCAGGGTCCCTGGCACACCAGCGATTGGCACAGGCTTCCCTGATCTTTGTGAATTGGGCCCCCAATGTTTTGGTTTGTAATCCAAGGACAAAATGAATCCAATAATAAAACTTACTTTGTTCCTTCATTTTAAAATTTAATAAAGAATAAAACAGTAAAATAATGTTAACAAACACGGTTAGTATTAGAATAGCAACTAGCAAGCACCAACAGTTGATAGACTAAAGAGATCATCTGTAAAGGTATTTGAAAGCTATATCACAAATGTGAACAGTACCTAACTAGCAGTCTTGCTTGCTAGCTAGCCATCTGCTCAAAAGACTAATGTGATATGATGACTGTCATGAGATGAGGCAAAGTAAATGACAGGAGAGATGACATGGTAATTTACAGGTGACAGGCTGATGCAACATAATAGCTGAGTAGTGACTGACTTGTATAGTCCTGAAGCCAGTTATCTGTTGGCAAAGTGACTTTGTAACTGAAGGGTGACAGGACACTGTGAATGACAGGTGATTGGCTGAGGCAACATGCTTCACAGAAGTGAGTACAGTGAGAACATTTTGGCCTTTCCACCCAACCTTTACAAATCTATTAATTTTCTTTTTTTAAGCTAACTTTGTTGTTTGTTGGGTTTTTTGTTTGCAATGGGCCTCTGCATTTTGAAATGTCTATTGTTTACTCTCATGAATAATAATGATGATGATGATGATATGATGCAAATGCTTGCACACTACATTTTCTGTTCTTGTTTTTTTCTTTATTTGTTTATTGTTTTTACCTCTGAATTAAAATAAGAATCTAGGCCACAAAATAGTTTTTCCATAGGCACAGAATAGGAGAATCACTGTTGTGGCTAGAGCTTTAAGTAAGAATAGGCTGAAGCAGCACAGTACACTACAGAACCAAACACCTTACCCTCTAGTCTCTTAGCTGGTACCTAATAACAACCTCTACACCTTAAGAGCCTCAGAAACTGAATAGTAGTTCATTCCCAGGTTGAGATCTAAATATGGTGAAAGGGCTTTCTCCTCTTTAGCCCCTAACTCTGAAATAGCATACCTTTACCAGTGCGACAGAACCTATCTGTTGGCACCTTCAGAAAGCAGTTCCATTAACACCCTCTTGAAAGCTACCAATGCACTTGCCCCTACATGTCTCACCTCTGTCATACCCCACTCCTCCTTATTTTTTAAACAAACTGTCAAGCCAATTCTCTGTACATCCACTTCTGTACCAAATAGGCTTCCCCTCCACCTATCATTTATAACCTGAAAAATGACCTTCCGTTGTGAAAACTAAGTATGCTACCACCTTCACTAATCTAGTGCTATTTCTGATTGCATCCTACCTTATTGTCAATATACTATTGGAATCTCATTAGAGCCTACTTTAATGTTGTGTGTCTGTACAGAATTCTTCCCTGTACTGGCTTTGCACAAAGTCTACCTTGTTTGGATTTATCCACCATGACCCTACACAATCCTGCCACCTTTTTGGTCATTCTCCATTATGAACCTTGTACAATTTTTTTTGTTTCCCTTGTAAGCTCCCAGGTCATGCCTGAAAATAGGCAGATGTCTGCCTAGTGCACACAGCAGGGTCAACAAAACTAAATAAATAAAATACAAAGAGTAACATCTCACTCAATTCAATATGTTATTTTTCTTTTTCGTACTTTGTTATTCTCTTCCATGTGAGTATCCTATCAAGCACAGTCAGTCAGGACTGCAGTGGAGTTACAGTGAGAGTGTAATCAGTGATGGTATGCATAGTGCACAAGTCAATACTGTAAAATAGTCTAAAGAGAGTGGCATCGGTACTTAGTTGTCACTTACTTATGTGGGTATAATTCTTTCATACGCCATATAATAGACAAGCTGCCTGACTGTTGCAATCACTGGCAAAAAAAAGTTAAATTATTAACAACAGAAGACAGGGCCAGACAAATAGCTGGAGGCAGGCTGAGGTGATGTGTTTTGACTTTTCCCCATCACTACTCTTTAATATCACTGTCAATTGGTTCATCATCACTACTGTCTGAGCACTGATTTAGAAGAGTCCCTGAGTATCCAGCAAATCCACCATAGCTAAGTTTAATGAAAGCTAGCTTCTTCACATTTTGTGGGAGCAGCTTTCTTCTAATACTGACAACATAGTCAAACAGTACTAAATATTTTTTCTGAATAGACACTCAGTGGGCAACTCAAATACAAAAAGCCACTTTTTGTAATGCGTGCCAGACTGTGCTCTTTCCATGCCAATAATTCAGATGTTCATCTTAAACATTCATCTTTCAGCAGACCTTTGAGAAGTCATTCACCGTACTGCTGGCTGAGTAGCTTGTGATAGGGGAACCATCCACTCTACCTCTAACTACTGTTATGTCATTCAGTCCTGCCACAATATTGTCCCTAGATACACCAGACGAACTGGCTATGGTTTCTGATTTATAATGCAAACCTTTTTTTCTGTGCTTGTTGTTCTGCATGATCATGTCTTGCTTTGCTGAGATTTGTTTCTTGGAAGGGAGCATGGTGATTTTCATGATTAGCAACTGCAGCAGTGTTTTAATGATTCTGTATACCAGTGATAACAAGAAACTACACAATGTCCCCAGTTATAAGTATTTGGGGCTTTGGTTAAATGAGAGTCTTAAATGAGATCACCGTCAAAGCGTTCTTTAAAAAAGGCTAATGCCAGAATTGGATTCATGTACAGGAACAAATAATATTGTTGAGTGGATTTGAGGAAGAGAACAGTACATTACAGACTATGATTTTGCCTCTGTTTGATTATGCCAATCTTATAGATGCTGTATTATCAAAAGCTCAGTGCATGAGGTTAGTTAAGTTGCAATATAAATCAGCTTGTTTTTGTTGTTCTTGCACCAACTTGCCTACATCACTCTTTGCCAGCCTTACCCTTAACTGATTATCATTACAACTTGTAAGACAGCTACACATGCTAACCTTCATGTGGAAGTGTGTTAAGCAAAAGGTCCCAGCATATATTTCTGATTTACTTACTTTCCATTCTCTTATGTTTGGGTTAAGGTCAACTAAAGGATTTGAATTTACTGTTCCTAGGGTAAATTCTCAATTTGAACAGCTGTCTTTGTCATATAAAGGCCCTATGGAATGGGATGCTCTCCCATGTATCTTAATGTGCCAACATTGATGATTTACCATTTTTTATACTATAGAGCAATGTTTCAAATCAAATTGGTTAGTATAGTATAACTCTTGTGGGAATTTACAGTTCTAGTTGTGTTTATGACTTTTGCTCTGGGGCCCGATATTTAAAAATTAGCAAAGCAGAGAGCAAATATTAGCGCTGCACCTTGTGTTTGCCTGGGTGCCCAAAAATGCTGTATTCAGTGGAATAGTGCACTGGCGCCATTCAACTAAAAATGGGGCCATTGTGGTCCAGTGCTAAGCTACTTTGCACTGAGAAGACATGGCTCCTGAAATAGGCGTCATAATGGCTTGCCCACATGCTAAATTTCTGATATTGAAACAGACCCATGCACATGTTCCCATTTGGGCATGCAAGGTGCTAAGAGTCCATTTGCATGCCCATTACATGCTCATTTGCATGGTTAGATGGTGATTTAGTGTGGTGTCATGCCCCACTTGCTCAATCCCAGAGAGCTAGACCTGGTGTTAGTGTCCCCCCCCCCCAAGCTCTGGTCTGAAGTAAAATAGTAACTTTCCCTGGTGTCTAGTGACTCCCCCTTGCTGATAACTGACCCAATATAACATATAACGTTTCCCTAGTGTCTAGTGGTTCCCCACTACCAATTGCTGGGCCAATTTTGTAAAGTTCTCATGGTGCCTAGTGGTCCCCCCTTCACTGATCGCTCTCCCGATGTACTAGGTAAAGGAAGTAGGTAGAACTGGGAGGACACTGTGCTTTCTGAATTAATGGAATTGCAAGAATTTTTATCAATTTTGCAAACTTTTCTGAAATTATGAATTTGGCAAAATGCTAATCTCTAATCCTGAAAATGTGTTTAATGAATTTTTGTCCCATTCCACAAAACGTTTTCACTGAATTGCAGAATGACACATAGGAACTGTAGAATGACAGTTCTGCAGAATTCCATTCTGCAGTTTAATACATCAATCTGCAATTCATACATTTATTCCACCATTCTAAGTCAGACATTTGTGACAGTTGCCAAGGTACATTCTGAAATTTTGTAGAAGTGAGATTCTGACATTCTGAACAATTCTGCCAGCAGAATTTTGTCTCTGCACAGCACTAGACATAGGAGTCACCATAAGTGACTCCTTTAAACAATCTAGCCAACATAACATGGAGTACAGTAAGACAAACAGGATGCTGAAGTGTATTGGGAGGTATTTTGACAGCAGGAGGAAAGAGGTATTACTGCCTTTCTATAAATCACTGGTAAGTCAATACATGGAGTACTGTGTCCAGTTCTGGAGTCCTAACTGAAGGAAAGACAATGGTATGCTTGAAATGGTGCAGCATATGGCAGCCAAATAATTCAGGGTCAACAGGTAGATCCTATAAGAATCAGCTTAGGGCAGAGAACATGTACTCTTTTAAGGCCAGACATGAGAAGTCAATATGATAGACACTTCCTAGTTCCTCAAAGGAATGAACATAGTGACTTTGACAAGTTACTTAACAGAAGTAGCAATTCTAGAACATGAGGACGTGAGTGGAAGCTGGCTGGGGGAGGTTCAGGAGGGCTGTGAGAAAGCTTAGTTCACAAAGAGAGTGGCTGAACCATGGAATAATCTGCCAGTGGAGGTGGTGGGTGCCAAAACCATTAATGGGGTTCAAGCATGGCAGTGACAGAGTTAAAGGCATAGTAGTTACACAGGTGCATAGCAGCAAGATGTGGAAACAAAGGGGTGTATAGTGTAGGCAAAATCTCCATATTGACAAAAGGTCCCAGGGGATGTTAGGGTTAAATTAGTTGTGATGTCTATGAGTGGACTAATGAGGTGGCTGGATTTCAACAATAGTCTCTGAGCTATTTTGCAATATCAGTAAAATAAGTCTGCTTTTCTTTTTGAGATGCATTAAATGTAGCTATGCATGAAAATACCACCAGCATTTTCTGTTTACTATATTAAATGTTTTATTCTTGTTTTAAAACTGCTATATAAAAGTACACAGTAGATACAGTGTAACTACACCACAACTGCAATGCAATTGCAGTCTAGTTGCATGCAACAAACATGTAAGTACAGTGTAATTGCCCTGTTGCATGTTAATGATTAGTTACCTTGAAATGGACAACATAAAATTAAACTCCCTATTGAAACCATGATAGTGCACTAGATTTTTAAAGCATGGCTTCAGTAACAACTTTTCAGCACAAATGTGAATTGACTTTTCTAACAGATCTGGAAACAAATGGTTTGATACCTTTTATTGGACCAGCATAGATGTTACAACACAGGAAAAAAGTGCTCTAGCATTCAGACCAACCAAATCCTTCTTCAGAAGCTTTATGACAGTTATTTAGAAAATCCCATACTATTAACTACCAGATAATGCATAAAAAACAGAAATAATTCTCATTAGTTTAACATATTCATTTGAAACCTAACAGAAGATTATGTCAGAGAAGCTAATTAACACCAATATGCCTTTAGCTGAGAAGTCCCTGAAGGTCAAAGGTTATCAAGAAATAACAACAGACAGATAGTTCTCCTCACATAAATTTTAAAATGTCTTAGTATGTGTCAAGAAAACAGTTTAGTGATAACAAAATCTTAGGATACTATTCTCCACAATTACATGTACGATTAAGAGTTTACAACTTTAATTGCAAGTGTCCTGGTGTTTTAAAAAACACAGTCAATGAAAGGCAAACCTGTGGATAATAAATACATGCTAAAATGAGGCCAAATTTAAGTTAAAACAAGCCTCAAAATAAAAATAAAAACTAAATTTTATATATACAGTATACATATATATATATATATATATATATATATATATATATATATATAGCAGAGGGTTTAAAGTTAAGTTTTCTCAAAGTGAGCAACTGTTTCACATAAAATATAATAGTGTACTAAGTTTTAGATATTTTCTCAACTATACTCTCAACCAGGTAATACATTCCATAAATATTAAGGCCTTTAGTTTTGTAACATGATTTAATATATGATAACATCAATTGTAAGTATAAGTGCCAAATAAAAAAAACCAAAAACAAAACTACTTGGCAAGGATCCCCGAGAAATTGAGACCATGAGCCTGATATGTACAGATTTCAATACAGTGTCAGTGTATAACAAACATGTACAGACTCAGCGTAAGGAATCTGAATAAAAACTCACAGGAATAAAATCCCCCAGCCCCCCCCCCGGGAAAGAAAACTAGTAGGAATGAGATATATGTACAAGAGTCCTAATACATCATCATCCACACCAATCTTTGCAATATTTACCCAGAGGAATTAACCCTTTCATGAACCCCCAAGTAAATGAAATTTGCATCTTAATATCTACAGAATATAAAAAATTGGACAGTATGAAATCTAACCACTGACAACAGAGCACCACAGTGGTACAATACTCTCAACAAAGAAACTCTCACTGCTGCTGCTCTTGGCCCTTTTAAGAGGCAACTCCAACTTCATCTCATTTCAACTAGTCGTTGTGACTGCCTTGCCTAATCAGGGGCCCACTGCTCACTGCCCTCCACTTCAATTTTGACAGCTACCTCTCCCTGCCTTGCCCCCTTCTACCTGCCTGCCCCCTTGCCCCTTCTCCCTTTCCTCCCCTCCAGGCATTTCCTGACTTTTATCCCTCCCTCCCTCCCCTTTAGAGCTCTTACCCTCACCCTCTACCCTCCGACAATGGCCTTCCTGTCTGCATACCCCTTCCCTCTCACCTGCAGTGCTTATTTCTAAGACTGCCCTTGGCTGGTATGTCATGCTACCTAACATTTGGCACATTTTGAATTACTGGAATTTCCTAAGCCTCAGTCTCTTACTTCTTTTTATTGTGTAACTATGTATTATTATGTTGACCTTTGTATGTTTGTATATCCCCCATTCCTTCGACATGGAACCTTTGTAAATGAGCAATTCCTGCTCAAAGGTATTTGTAATCCTAGATTTCAATTAAAAAAAAAAAAACTAGTAGAAGAAACTAAATGTTCACTATATAGGAGAACTAAGAGTTCTGGCCACTGTAATGCCATTATGTCATGTGCCTGAATAAAAGCCTTGCTCAATGTCACCACAATAACCATACTTATACTCACAATTGATCTTAAGATGTATTAAATCCTGTTACAACACTGAAGTTCTTAAAGTTTATGTAATGTATTAACTGGTTGAGAGCATAGTTGGGAAAATGTCTCAAGCTAAGTTTTATATTACATTTTGTGTGAAACATTTGCTAACTTTCAGTAAACTTCACTTTAAACCCTCCGTATGCCATATGTGTGTGTGTGTGTGTATATATATATATATATATATATATATATATATATATATATATATATAGTGTATATATATATATATATATATACATATATACTGTTTTATTTTGATTTTGAGGCTTGTTTTAACTTGCAATTAGGCCTCATTTTAGCATATATTTACTATCCACAGGTTTGCCTTTCACTGAGTGTGTTCTTTAAAACACAAGGACACTTGCAATTAGAGTTGTAAGCTCCTAATCTTACATGTAATTAGGGAGAATAGTATCCTAAGGTTTTGTTATCAGTAGACTGTTTTCTTGAAACATACTGAGACATTTTAAAATGTATGTGAGAATTCTCTGCTTGTTGCTATTTCTTGATAACCTTTGACCTTCAGGGGCTTCTCAGCTAAATGCATACTGGTGTTAATTGGCTTCTCTGACGTAATCTTCTGTTATGTTTCAAAAGAATGTGTTAAACCGATGAGAATTGTTTCTGTTTTTTATGCATTATATGGGTATTAATAGTATGGGATTTTCTAAATAACTGTCATAAAGCTTCTGAAGAAGGACATGGGTAGTTTGAAAGCTAGAACACTTTGTTCTTTTGTTGTAACATCTATGTTGGTCCAATAAAAGGGATCAAACCACTTGCTTCTGGATCTGTTCTTATTAGAACCAACACAGCAACTACACTATTTGTTTGTTGACTTTTCTAAGGCACTTAAAACTTAAGTTCACTGGTAGTTTATTATGAAATGACCATGAGGAAAGATTAGACCAGTGAGGTCACTGGAGTTACTGTAACCAATTCTCTGTTAATCATTTTACAATTGATGCCAAACAGCCTCTTACCACACAGGGTGACTGTATCAATCTATGAAGAAAATATCCATCTTGCATCTAAAATAAATCCAATTAATGGAGGTATAAAGTGCTGAGAGGAAATTAGTAGAATACAATTAACTGTTCACAATGTTGACAGAAAATAATAAAAAAAAAAATTCTAAAGATTCTTTAAATGTGATTTAATGTTTTATACTGTATACCATCTGAAAACATCATTTTACTATCTGGGAGAGTTTCCGCATGTTAATAGTTGTACAATGATAGTGAATCCTTATAAAATGAGTTTTGTATTTTTAACTGTTTTAGATATTTCAAAATATGTTTTTATTTTATCTGTTCACCCAGCTTAGCTGGTATTACATGTTTTGCTTTCATTGATCCAGCTAGGAAATGAACCACGAACTAAAAATAAACTATAAGTAATATATAACAAAAAAAAAATAGAAGGGAGCTGAGACAACAGATGAGGGAATAAAACCAGTATGTGGGAATGACTGCAGAAATAGTAAACAAGCATCTGTCAATGCCGAACGCTGGCTGCTTGTTAAATAATTTTTAATTTTGCAATTCTGACACCAAATTTTAAAGATGCTCGTTTTAGGATTTGCTTTATAGAAATGACATGTGCCATTTATAGTATATTGGTCAAAATGTCATTTTGTACCAGAGGAGTGAAAACACATCTCATCTAGGATTTTTAAAATGGCACGTAACATTTATGAGATGGTGTGGGAAAATGGCTATGTTTAAAGGCTGGAGTAAGAGTACTGAAAATTAATGAACTTATGAGTCAACAGTGAAACAGTGTAACGTTCAGTCATAAACTAGGCATTTAACTGTACCTGAACACCACATTTTCAGCATTGCATTCTTATTGCCCCAACTAATGACTGCAGTAGGTGAACATTTGCAAATCCCCGGCAAAATGTCATTCCATGCCACAGGTATGAAAATACATTTTGGCCAGGATTTGAAAAATGACAGCAATCACATTCATGAGGTTCTGTAAATAATGTCTATGATGAAAATTTTGGGAAAATATTGAAAATTACCAAAGTTACAAGGCTGCATTGGTAAATTTCAATGTTAGTTCATAACTGTTGTATTCTAATGTTTTTGCCCAAAATATTCAACAAAGCCCTCTTATGATCCCACCTCATGAACAACTGCACATAATATTTTCAACTCCTGCCCAAAGGGTGATTTCACTCAGAGACTGCAAAATCACCTTTCGGGATGCAAAAACACATTTTGGCCAGGACTGAAAACATGATAGCTATTATATTAATGAGGTGCTTTAAAGAAAATGCTATGGGCTGGCCTGGTGGCACTGAGGGTTGAGGCACTGGATTCCACACCTCACGCTGTGCCAACGACCCAGGCTTGGAAATGATCCTGGGTCATCTGGGGTCAGCGGGGAGTCTGAAGGATTGAGCATCCACCGGACTGCTCTCCTTCCTGGGATGGGGGTTTGCTACTACCGGTGCTCTGGTGGCCTCTAGCAGTGGCTGGGGATGATGTAGTTGCACAGGCAGTCAGGAGGGATGTGCTGGGGCTGATGCCAGGAAGGTGCGCATGTGGTAGAGTGCACGTGCCTGTCCCTTGGCATCATTGCATGCCTCACACATCATAGGGAACCAGAAACAAAAATGGAAAATTTGGCACTGGTTGTGGTGGCATGATGGCTGTCTCCATTGGGAGCATACAGCTCCCAGGGTATGCAGTGACACACTGGATCCAGTCCCAGCAGAGGGTGTAGGGGTGCCTGGTGCCACCCTGCTGCAGGGGTAAGCCATGGGGTACTAGCTGATGGGACCCGAACAGGAGCCAGAGGTCCATGGAAATGGTGTCCAAAAGACCTGAGGGGATGCCAGGACATGACAGAGGTAGGCAGGCCAGGGCCGAGGGGAGAAGAAATTATCAACCAAAAAAAAAGAGAAAAGGCTATGTTGAAATGTTGGGGTCAAAATATTGAAAATTACCATAGTTACAAGCTTGCATTTGCAAATTTCAACAAAGGCTCATAACTTTGTTGTTTTTTTTAAATATTTTTATGACAAATTTTCAGCATAGCCTTCTTATGACCCCACCTCATGAACAAGGACAGTGAAACATTTCAACTCCTGACCAAAAGGTGATTTCACTCAGTGATCACAAAATCACCTTTTATGACAGATTTGCCTGCTGTCACTCTAATTGTTCATGAGTTGGGGCCCCAGAAAAGGTATGTTGAAAATTTGGAGCAAAAATATTCAAAAAATGTCCAAGTTATGCCACTACTGTAAGTTCAAAACCCCATTGAAATACATTGAACCACATACCAGATTTCCTCAGTTCGAGGTCCAGCTTTGAAGAGTGAAGACATCTATGTGGTCCAGAGAAGATTTCAGTGTCAGACCCCCGGTGAGTGAGTGAGTAAGTAAGGGCTTGGGGGGGTTGGTGTGTGCTGAGTGGAACTGTCAGGTGTGGGGACTAACGGTGCAACAGACATTGATGGATGGTTTTCAGCTTTAGAGGGTTAAAAAAAAGCAATGTTGGATGGTTTTCAATATTCCAGGTGATGACACTGGATGATTGGGCACCCGCAGTGTCAGTCTGATGCTTATGGGGGGTGAGGGGTGGTGGGTCCTGAGTGGGAGAGTCGGGTCGGGGAAGACTAGTTAATGGGTGCCTGCAACAGACATTGATGGATGTTTTTCTTTGTTAAAGGCAGTCTATATCAATGAAATAAAACAAAAAACTATGAGGGATGGCACTGAGCGACTGGGCACCCCCAGTGTCAGTGTTATGTTTGTTGGGTAGAGTGGGGTGGAGGGTGCTCAGAGGCAGGGCTGGGTGGGGGGAAACAGTTACACAGTTACAACCTTCAGACAATGATGGACTGTTTTCTGTGTTACAGCTTACATATACAAATAAAAAAAAATACTGGGTGGCAACACTGGGGGATTGGACACCTCCAGTGTCAGTGTTATGTTTGGGGTGGGTGTGGGGCAGTTGGTGCTAAGAGGGAGTGTTGAGTTGGGGGGACAGTTACAAGGGGGCTAGCAACAGACATCGATGAAAAGTTTCCTTTTTTACAGACTGACAAGCTCCTGACATAGAACGCCACTCAGCAGACCACCTTCATGCAAATCAAAGGATCACCCATATCAGTGCGACAGTCATTTTGTCAATGCCAATATGAGTGAAAGCAATACACTGCCTGGCATTATGGTGCCAGCATTGTGGCTTCTGGGATGTGTAGCGCCAAAGCATCATTCTAGGAAACAGACCTGGCATCACCCCCCTGCACCCCGCAAAAATGAATATAACAACCTCGGAGACAGGAAGGCCCCAGAGGGGGTAGAAACTGTGTGGGCACAAAGGGCAGCATCAATGTGGGTGATCTAAAATCAATATTGTCCCTGTCACATTCACCCTTATTACAGTGCTCTAATTGTGGCAACAATTTTTAGTTGCCATTCTAACAGTATACCCAAATCAAAAAGCCAGAGCCCTCTTTGATTGGCATGGCTTTGGTCCTTTGAAGTACATGTATTTCTACCCAGCAAGCAGCGAGTGATGTCAGCAGGGATGTAGCCAGAAATTTCCATTTTGTATACCATCTCCAACAGTTAGCTCCCCATTAAAACATGTACACATCCTTTCCAAATGGCACCCTCTTCCAAACAAGTCAGATTGTTGTTACATGATTCCTGTACTCTCTAAAGAGGTTATACATGTATCTGTCTCAAAAACAACATAAGTTTAAACAGAGACACTCCTCAGTGGCCTACACTAACTCAAATACTACAGATTAGAATGATAGTATTAACAGAGTGGCTTATGGTTTGTGACAGGCACTCAACAAAAGTGTACACAAATGTGTACAGTGAGTATGCCTGTCTACACTCTTGGATGTCAGTACCACAGTGCATGGTCATTGGTGTAGACTGCTGAGCCCCTGCTTTTGTGAACTTCACTGGGCTCATCAGTGATACACTCCCAAAATACCCTATCCTTGCCACAAAACACTGGGTGTGAAAGTGCAGCCAATGTAAAAAGAAGTCTGGACTCAAGTGGAGATGAGAAAGTGGAGAAGTAAATGTAACAGTGGTGCAATCATCAAGGTCAGTCAATGGCAAAGTTCAGAAGAACCCCAATGACCAAAACAAATAACATCCTCCTTAACGGGTGGCAGGGTCCCTCTCCCTGGCCTAAGACACAGATATGGCACACTTATGAGTCCAAAGGGGATGAAACACATGTATGTGTCTGCTATTTTAGCCTTTGCTAATTGCACTGTAAGGCCTTCTGGAACCATACAATTCTGCTTAAAGTTGAGCCAGTTCAATTCTCTTGTGGGGATTTGCATGTTTCCCATGATGACTTGCATTATTGGGTATGTGCAACTGTGTTTTCTTTAAAATGTGGCTATAGGGCCAATATCCTCTGGGATAACTCATGCCTCAGGACATTTACTCTGGGGTTTTGTTGTAGTTATTTTCCTTCCCTTTTTGGGCCCCCATGACCCAAACAAAGAACAGCCCCCTTAACGGGTCGCTGGCTCCCTCTCTCTGGGCTAAGACACAGATATGGCACACTGATGAGTCCAAATGAGGACAAAACATGTGTATGTGTCTGCTGTTCTTAGCCTTTGCTAATTGCACTGTGAGGCCTTCTGGCACCATGCAATTCTGCTTAAAGTTGAGCCAGTCTAATTCTCTCATGGAGATTTGCATATGTTTCCCATGATGCTTTGCATTATTGGGGTATGTGCAATTATGTTTTCTTTAAAATTTGGCTGTACGGCCAATATCCTCCAGGATAACCCATGCCTCTGGACATTTGGTATGGGGTTATGTTATATAACAGTACTGTATAATGTAAAAAGTTATACTAAAATTGAGATTTTGAGAGAATATGTCTATTACAGAATCAAATCTATAAAAATGCTAATTGATTATATTTTAATACTACAACTTAAAGGATTTATGTTACAATATAACACATTATATTTAGAACATTTAAAGTGCCCACAAAGAAGAAAGCTACAGTGTACAGATAGAGAAACTTCACAAATATGTCCCACACTATGTAATAACTTATAATTTTCATCTTTTTCTAAGAGTGCAAGACCACTTGTAAAATATGGTGACAGCATATTTGTAATTCATCCTGTAGATATAGCCTTGGGATAGGTATAGAATAGGAAACTTTTAATTATTTTCTACTTCAGTAGGCATTTCCTTGACCTTTGTTTGAATTATCAATTCTTTAATTTAGTTTGTGAGAAAATAAGATTAGTGTGACTGGAGAAAGAAACCAGTCCTTATAAAAAAAATGTTATATGAATCTCTAGTCTGCCTTCAGGAGTGTAATTAACGTACCAGCTCAGTGAGCTGGTTCCAATAAATTACTCATCATAATGAAATTTCCATTTACAATAAAAATTTCTCTTGGTTGTTAAAAAATGATGGGGGGTTCTTTTTAGAACTAGTAATAACAACTTGAATATCATCAGAGGAAATACTTGCACCAGCAGTTAAGGCAGCAGTTATATGGTTGCTAACCATAAAATGAACTATGATAGAGATTATTATATATGCGTACTCTCTGCAGCATATTCATCAGTGGCATAGGTCCTAGTCATCAGTAGTGAACACTAGCAGAAGTTAAAATGTACAGAAACCTGAAGTCACTAACATCAACCTTTTGAATGTTTGGCATTTTTCTACTGTCTCCCCATGGAAAACATCATTATTTAAACTATATCATGATATCCTTGCTGATTTTGTAGTTAAGTGCAGTATAAAGGCCCATTTTGTGAACTGCAGTACCCTTTTCATTTCATTAAAATAAATAAAATCTAAAGTAAGAATGATTCAATTCTAGTATATGTTCTACTTTATGTGTTTACTGAAAACAATATAAAATGGGATGGACACAGGAAGAGGGAATAGTCTTGTTTGTTGTATTGTTTTAGTGATTGTAATATAATATTATCAAACATAATATCATGCATTTCAGTAAAAATGATAAAAAACAAGTGAGCATTGTGACACTTGGACAGCTGGTTCTGATCACTGTATCATTGTTTGTAATATAAACATGGGTTATGGACTGTCTCTCTTCAGAAATGCTGAAACAGCATGTGAGTATAACACACACACACACACACACACACAGGCTTTGGATACAAGGTGTTACCTGTAAGACCCAAAGCTAATTACAGACTTTAACTAAGTTAATTATAGCTGTAATTGCCAAGAGGGAAAATCATAAACTTTGATAACACTTAGAAGAAGAAGAGCAGGTTGTGACATTTTAGTGCAAAGTCATAGAAGATGCTTTGGTGTCCTGGACGGGGGAAGCTCATCATAAGATCAAAGAGAGTCATTTAAAGAACATGAGTGATGCTGAGTTTGCAGAATTTAATACTTGGAAAAGACATCCTGTTTTTATATAGATATATTTTTTATATATTCTGACAGGGAGGAGCTAGGTGACCTCATGCAAAGAGGAGGGCATAGCCAGCTGCTATACAATATTCTGTTTTACTACAGAGACACTTCTATCTAGACTCTGACAAAGAAACATCTGTGAGCACTTTAAGCAGGTATTTAGAGAGAGAAACAAATATAAGTACTGTAGTAGGAATTGCACTGTTAAAATCTGTTTTCTTTAAGTGATGTGTATGTTTTGTGATATATGGTTCTGTATTTACATGTTACTTATTTTTATCTATTTTAGTAAATCTCTATTTTTAGAGCTTACTTGGTCTGTCTTTGATTTATTTCCTTTTACAAGTGGAGTATATATGGTTAAAGCAGACACTGTACATAAGCTTGAATGGTGATACCAAACTGGAAAAAGCTAAGCATTTTAAATCTGAGGTCTTTTATTACAGTTTTTAAGGGTTCATTACTGTACACCAGGTTAGGTGCCCATAGGCAAAGATATCTGGCCCCCCAAAGACAGAATTATCTGTGCCTGTACATTGGGTATGCTAACAAGAGGTTCACAGTTTGAATCTCTCTCCAAGGCTCGAGACCAAAGTTTTATGTGAACCCACAAAACAGACAAGAGAGTCCTTGTTCTGTTAACTGTTCACAAAACTACGCTCAGAGGTTGGAACTTTGGGAGTAGAGAGCTGACCTGCTGAGTAGGTTTGTGACAGATTGGTTGGCAGCGGTGGCATAATTTTGGTATCACAGACTTTTATTGTTCAGAGGGTCAGCTTGAGACCATAAGCTCACTTGCTAAGAAAGAAAAAGGGAGTGATTTAATTTTAGAAAAGGAAACAGAACTATATCACTTGGCATACAGTCAAGTTCCTACCCATTTTATTTTTTTTCTAAAAGTGCAAGTCAGAGTAGCAGTAGTGAGGGAAGAAGATGGCTTCCAACTATAGCAGGCACACTGTATACTCCTTAAAGCAGTTGTGCAGGGACAGAAGAGTCCTGTTTAAGGTGAAAGCCAGCAAGCAGAACATCATAGATGCCCTGATGGTAGCAGATACCCAGAGCAGCGAGTCACAGACCGTGACTGAAAAGGACCAAACCTCGAGGTATGGCAGGGTTAGCGGCCACTGCAGTGTCCAGATCCGATGAGGAGGGCAACAGGGCCACTGTCAGTGAAAGGCCACAGCAGCAGGGGATGGTCAATAGTATCCTGGATCCAGAGGCACTCGGACTGCAAACTGAGTTGAGCAAGACGGAGCTGGAGTTCCAGGAAAAGAGAGAGTGAGAAAAGCGAGAGGCGAACCGTGAGGCAGAGCGAGAATGCCAAGAGACTGAGCATGAGGAGCATGAGTGCCAGAGAGCTGCAGAGGAGAAAAGAGAGGAGCGCCAGAGGCAACATGAACTGGAGAAGCCACAACTTCAACCAGTGACACCAGAGCAGGTAAGTGGCTTGGGTTTAACTGGGACTGCAGGACTGGGTTACAAATTGAATTCCAAATTAATAGCTGAGTTTAAAGAGGTGGAGGATATGGATGCCTTTTTAAATTCTTTTTAAAAAGGTTAGTATTCAGGCTAAAATTCCTAGAAAGTCCTGGAGCTTCCAGCTATCCCCGCTACTTACCGGGAAAGCTCGGAATGCATTGGGTCAAATGGACAATGAGGACAGTGATGATTACAGCAAACTTAAAGTTACACTGTTAAAAAAATTGAATTAACTACTGAATCATACAAAGCTAAATTCAGTAAGCTCAGGAGAAGCCCTGATATGAGCTATGAGGAGCTAGCCACAAAACAACATCAATTTTTAAAATGTTGGTGGGAAGGAATTAAGGCAAACTCTGTTGATAAAATTGAAAATGTGATTTTATTAGAACAGTTTTATTGGGCATGCCCAGCAGAGCTAAAAACCTGGCTAGAGGACCGAGATCCCAAAACAGTGCAAGAGGCTGCTGAACTCTCGGACTGCTATGCCATGAGCAGACCTGCTCTGAGAGTGAATGTGGCAGGCATGGAAGTGCAGAAAGGGAAAAACGTGCCTTCAGGGCAGCTAAAACTTTCACTGCCCCCACCAAAACCAGTTAGACCCAGGTTTCAGAGAGAAGATTTCTCTGAGAAAAAGAATGAATGTTGGCTGTGTAAAGAAACTTGCCATTTTGCCAGACAGTGTCCCAAAAGGGCAAGCAATAATACACAAAATGGTACTAGGAAAGAAGTGGGTTGTTTGTGTGTCCCTGGAAGCATGCCAGTGAACATGAGGGAACACATGCACCCAGTCATGGTGAATGGTGTACAGACGCAGGGGTTAAGGGACACGGGGGCATCCCTGACCTTGGTAAAGGGGGATCTGGTACAACCTGGTCAGCTTATACCAATAAATACATCACTGTACAAGACTTTGTGGGTGGGGAGAAAACATTGCCCCTCACTAGTATTCTCCTAGACTGGGGTGAAACAGGGGGAACTGTGCAACAGGTGGCTGTAGCCAATACCTTATCAGTGGATGAGATCCTGGGCAACAATCTAAAACAGGGTATGGTATGTGCAGTTACCCGTAGCCAAGTGGCAAGGGAAAATTGTAGTTCCCTGAACCCCACAGAAGCCATTGTGGAAACCACTGAGAGTCTGGTTCCCCAGCCTGTGTCTCCTGATATGGAGATTAATAAAGAAGGGGTAGAAATTTCCCCAGTAGCAAGTAACCACAAAGCTACAGAGAGTTACTCCAAAGAAGGAGGGGTGACCCATTGTCAGAGGGTGGGGATTGACATTGATCCTGAGTGCCCTGATGCTAGTGCTAGGGACCCTAGTTTAGCAACTGAAGATGACCTGTCCCATGCCTTGGGAATGTGTGAGGGGTTTGCAGCTGCTCAGAGAAGTGACCCTAGTTTAGAGAAGCTAAGGGCTTGGGCAGACTGGGACGACACACAGGGAGGTGACAGCAGACATAAGGTTTATTGGGAAAAAGGACTTATGTATACTCAGGCTGTGTAGACAGAGTGAGGGATGCTAGGCAGGCACCTTGTCATTTCCCAGGGGTATCATGAGCATTTACTCAAGATTGCACATTATATTCCCTTGCCTGGTCATCTTGGATTTGAGCACACTATGCAGCAGTTGGCCCAGAATTTCTATTGGCCTAACTTCACCCAGCAGGTGAAGGAGTATTGCAGGTCTTGTCACCGGTGCCAAGAAATAGGGAATGTGGGCAGAAAAACCCAAGCTGCCCTGATTCCCTTGCCCATAGTGGAGGAGCCATTCCAGAGGGTGGGAATGGATATTGTGGGGCCTTTAAATACCCACAGCTCCTCAGGGAAGAGATTCATCCTAACTGTGGTAGATTATGCCACCCGGTACCCAGATGCAGTCGCCCTATCCTCACTGAGGATGGACAAAGTGGCAGATGCCTTACTTGGGATTTTCTCCTGTGTTGGGTTTCCACAGGACATTATCACCGATCGAGGGGGTTCCTTCATGTCGGACTTTATGAAATGTTTATGGGAGAAGTGTGGGGTGGTACAGAGATGCATGACACTGTATCATCCGCATGTCAATGGGCATGTGGAAAGATTCAATGGTACCCTGAAGTCAATGATCCTGGTGTTTGCTGAACAGCATGGGATGGACTGGGAGAAATACCTTCCCCATCTGTTGTTTGCATATAGGGAGGTGCCCCAAGAGTCAACAGGATTTTCCCTCTTCGAACTCATATGGACACCGGGTAGGTGGGCCCCTAGACTTGATCCGGGAGGACTGGGAAGGCAAGCACACCACCCAAGGAACTCCCACTGTGGATTATGTTCTTAGGTTTAGGGAAAGGCTGAAGGAGCTTATGGGGACAGCCCAGAGCAACCTGGCAGCTGCCCAACAGAAACAAAAAGTGTGGTACAACCGCAAAGCCAGAGCTTGCTCGTACATGGTGGGTCAGGAAGCCATGGTCCTTATTCCGGTCCAGAAAGACAAGCTGCAGGCTGAGTGGGCAGGACCGTACAAAGTGGTTAGGAAGGTAAATGACGTGAACTACATTGTGGAGTTACCTGACAGAAGAAAGACAGAAAAGATATACCATGTCAACATGATGAAGCCATATACTAATAGGGCTGACATGGTGTTTGCAATGTGTAGTCCTGGGGAGGGGACAGATGAAGGAGACCCCCTTCTGGACTTGCTGGAAGAAAGTAAGTAGGAGTCCTCTGAGGAGGCAGTAAAATTGTCTCCCCAGCTGGCCCCAGACCAGATCCAGAAAGTAAGGGAAGTTTTAGCAGACTTTGCCCCATTGGTTAGCACCTAACCTGGACTAACCCCCTTAGCGACGCACAATGTGGAAACAGGGACACAGACGCCCATACAGCAGACAGCATATCAGGTGTCAGAGGCTGTCCAAAAGGACATTAGGAGGAAAGTGGTGGAGATGCTGCATTTAGGGGTAATCCAGAGATCCCACAGCCCCTGGGCCTCACCCGTAGTTCTTGTGCCCAAGCCAGATGGTTCTACTCATTTCTGTGTGGACTATCATGGACTGAATGCAGTCATGAAGTCAGACACCCACCCAATGCCCCAGAAAGAAGAACTCCTGGACAAGTTGGGGGGGCAACCTACCTTACGACTATTGACCTGACCAAGGGGTATTGGCAGGTACAGCTGACAGACAGAGCTAGGGAGAGGTCAGTCTTCTTCACTCCGATAGGCTTATTCGAGTTTAAAGCAATACCTTTCATAATGAAGAATGCCCAGCCACTTTCCAAAGGTTGGTGAACCTGGTGTTAAATGGTAGTGAGGAGTATGCCTTGGTGTACCTGGATGACATTGTCATCTTTAGTACCAGCTGGGAGGAACACCTATCCCTTCTTAGGGAAGTGTTGGGCATTATACAGAGGGCCAGGCTCACTGTCAGAGCCGAGAAGTACCAGGTGGCCATGGGAGAAGTGGCATGCCTTGGTCATGTGGTAGGCGGGGGACAGCTCTGTTCTAACCAAATAAAGATAGATGTGATCAAGGCATGACCCAGACCAGAAACACAGAAGCAGGTCAAGAGTTTTCTAGGGACAGTAGGGTACTACAGAATATTTGTACCCAATTACAGTGCCCTGGCTGCTCCCCTATCTGACCTGACAAAGAAAAGGATGCCCAAGAAAATTACCTGGGGCCCAGCATGTGAGGAAGCCTTTTCCAAACTAAAGGAGGCACTCTGCAGTGCTCCTGTTTTGACAAGTCCTGACTGTAGCAAAACCTTTATAGGTCAGACTGACACCTCAGACATGGATATTGGGGCAGTACTGAGTCAGACATCCAGCCAAGGGACAGATCACCCAGTAGTGTACCTGAATAAGAAGTTACTTCCCAGGGAGCAAGCATACTCCACGGTGGAAAAGGAATGTCTTTCCATAGTGTGGGCCCTAAAGAAATTAGAGACATACTTATATGAGCAGCATTTTGTGGTGCAGACTGACCACAAACCCTGGTTTGGCTGACACAGATGGGAAAGAACAATGGTAGATTGCTAAGATGGAGTCTTGCTTTGCAAGGGAATGGTATGACAATCGTACATAGGGCTGGAGCCAAGAATCAGAACTCAGATGGGCTGTCTAGGGTCTATGAGGAGTGAAATGATTTGGGAAGCACATCCCATTGGGGATAAAGCCCTCCAAATTCATGCTAGTTGGGGAGGAATTCTGACTCTTGGACAGCTGGTTCTGATCACTGTATCATTTTTTGTAATATAAAAATGGGTTATGGACTGTCTCTCTTGAGAAATGCTGAAGCAGCATGTGAGTATGACACACACACACACACACACACACACAGGTTTTAGATACAAGGTGTTACCTGGAAGGCCCAAAGCTAATTACAGACTTTAACTAAGTTAATTGTAGCTGTAGTTGCTAAGAGGGAAAATCATAAACTTTGATAACACTTAGAGGAAGAAGAGCAGGTTGTGACATTTTAGTGTGAAGTCATAAAAGATGCTTTGGTGTCCTGGAAGTGGGAAGCTTATCATAAGATCAAAGACAGTCATTTGAAGAACATGAGTTATGTTGAGGTTGCAGAATTTAATACTCAAAAAAGACATCCTGTTTTTATATATTCTGACAGGGTGGAGCTAGGTGACCTCATGCAAAGATGAGGGCATAGCCAGCTGTTAGATAATATTCTTCTTTTTTTTTTAATTTTCTCTTTTTTCCTGGCAGGGCCCCATCTTGGATTGGCCCTGATCATGGCCCCCTGGAGACCTCCACCACCGTCTACGGCTGCCGAGATCCCTCAGTCACCCCGGCTTGCCCCTGAAGGCGGGGCCGTGGCCATCTTCACTGGCTACCCACGGAGCTCGGGGATCTGCAGCGACAGTGGTGCAAAGAGGTCCTCCGGGGAGGGCTTCATGTACACAGTTGCCCTTGCCTCGGTTTTTATCCCCTTTTTCCTTATGGAGGTGGGGACATGCAATGACGCAAGCATCCGCCCCACCACCCAGAGCTGTATGCCTCAGTCACCTGAGTTCCCCCCGACCTCCGCTAGGAGCCCTCAGTGCACCGATCGCTTCCCTTACCCTCCCCTCCGGAGAAGGAGAGCAGTCCTTAGGATAGTCAGTAGCAGAAAAGGTCAGAGCCAAAAGGCTGGCCTTCAGGAAATATAAGGGAACACAGCAGGATGAAGATAGGGAGGCATACCAAACTGCCCTAAGGTAAGCAGGGAAGGCAGTAAGGCAGGCAAAGTCCCAAACTGAGGAAACACTAGCACGAACAGTAAAAGAAGGTGACAAGACTTTCTATAGATACATTAGTGAAAGGAGAAAGTCCAGAGGGGGTATGGCTAAGCTTAATGGAGAAAAGGGAGCATGTGAGGAGGAGGACCCTGTAAAGGCATCTATCCTAAATAGATACTTTTGCTCAGTATTTACTGAAGAGAAGGTAGGGCAGGGCCCACAGCTCAGCATCATGGACACAGGGGGGAGGGAGGTGAGCACTACTCCCTTCACAAAAGAAAGGGTCCTACAAGAGCTTGCTAAGCTCAGGGTGGATAAGGCAATGGGACCTGATGGCATACATCCCAGGGTACTTAAGGAGCTAAAGGTGGAACTAGAAGAGCCATTAGCAGAACTGTTTAGTGAGTCTCTGAGCACAGGAGAGGTCCCAGAAGACTGGAGAAGGGCTCATGTGATCCCGCTCCACAAGAGTGGTAGGAGGGAGGAGGCGGGAAACTACAGACCAGTCAGTCTTACCTCAGTAGTGTGCAAGATTATGGAGGCACTCCTTAAGGAAAGGATAGTGCAACACCTGGAATCCATAGGGGCATAGGACCCAAGACAGCATGGGTTTACAAAAGGAAGGTCCTGTCAAACTAGTCTCATAGATTTCTTTGACTGGGTAACCAGAGTGGTGGACCAAGGGGGAACAGTTGATGTCGCCTACCTTGACTTCAGCAAAGCTTTTGACACTGTTCCACATAGAAGATTGATAAATAAGCTGGATAGGCTTGTGGTGGGTCAGAAGTTGGTCAACTGTGTCAGTGTCAGTGGCTCAGTAGGTAGCACACTCGCCTCTGAGGCCGGGAGTTCAGAGGGCTGTGGGTTCAGTTCCCACATCTGGCACTTGGGTTAATATCCCAGTACTGACACTGTAATGCAGCATGAGAGGGGTGCTACATTTCTGAGGTGCCGTCTTTGTATGAGACGTTAAACCAAGGTCCCATCTGCCTGGATTGGTGGTAGTTCAGGTGGATGTTAAAGATCCCATGGCACTTATCGAAAAGAGTAGAATTTCCCGGTGTCCTGTCAAATTTCTCTCATTCACTAAAAATACCACCAGCAGCTTAATCTGGTTCAAGGTCAGTTGGCATTCATCTGTATTCCCCCCTTCCCTGGGTCGTGCCCGAAAATAGGCAGGATTTGTCTCATGCACTTACCCGGTCAACAAAAGCTAAATAAATAAATAAATAAACTGGGTGGCAAACTGGTTGACAGGTAGAAAACAGAGAGTGGTGGTAAATGGTATACAGTCAGAAGAGATGCAAGTCACAAGTGGGGTACCTCAGGGATCAGTCCTGTGGTCAGTCCTCTTCAACATCTTCATTAGTGACCTTGCAGATGGACTAGAGGGTAAGGCTTGTCTGTTTGCAGATGACACCAAGATCTGCAACAGAGTAGATGATCCAGGTGGGGTGGGCAGAATGAGAAGAGATCTGGATAAACTAGCAAAATGGTCAGAAGAGAGGCAACTGGGATTTAATGCAAAGAAGTGCAAAATCATGCACATAGGGAAGAGAAACCCTGAAGCCACCTATAGGCTGGGAGGGGAGTTGCTAGCAGTCACAAAGGAAGAAAGAGACTTGGGTATCATCATCACTGATGACTTGAAATCATCCAAGCAGACCACTAATGCAGTAGGTAAGGCTAGGGGGGTGTTAGAGTGTATTAGTAGGGGTATCACTAGTCGTAAGAGGGAGGTAATAATCCCTCTTTACAAGACACTGGTTAGGCCCCATCTGGAGTACTGCATGCAGTATTGGAGGCCACACCTTCACAAAGACATTAACCAAATTGAGGCAGTCCAGAGAAGGGCAACCAAAATGGTGCAGGGACTGCATCAGAAGACATATGAGGACAGATTAACAGAGCTCAATATGTATACCCTTGAGCAAAGGAGGAGAGAGGTGATATGATTGAGGCATTCAAGCACCTTAAGGGCATTAAGAAGGTGAAAGAGTCTAACATGTTTAAATATAAGAAAAATAGCAGGACAAGAGGACACAGCATGAGATTAGAGGGGGCCATTAAGGGGAATGAGAAATTCTTTTCACAGAAAGGGTGGTGGATGCATGGAATGGCTTACCACAAGAAGTGGTGGCTATGAATACAGTGCATGGCTTCAAACAGGCATGGGATAGGCATAAGGGAGCAATACAAATGACTATGAATAGATAGGCCATTGACAGAGCAAAGGCCGATGGCACATTTATAAGGTAGAAAAACAAATGGGCAGACTGGATGGACCTTGCGGTCCTTATCTGCCGTCAACTTCTATGTTTCTATGCTCTATCCTTCTCCCCCCGGCCAGCCCTCCGATGATCTGGGCCCGTTCCCGAACCCGGGTCATCGGGGTCACAAGCGGAAAACCCACCGCTGCGCCAATGGGCCGGCTTTTAGACAATATTCTGTTTTACTACAGAGACACTTCTATCTAGACTCTGACAAAGAAAAATCTGTGAGCACTTTAAGCAGTTAGTTAGAGAGAGAGACAAATCTAGGTACTGTAGTAGGAATTGCACTTTTAAAACCTGTTTTGTTCAAGAGATTTGTATGTTTTGTGATATATGGTTCTGTATTTACATGTTACTTCTTTTTATCTATTTTAGTAAAACTCTATTTTTAGAGCTTACTTGGTCTGTCTTTGATTTATTTCCTTTTACAAGTGGAATATATATGGTTAAAGCAGACACTGTACATAAGCTTGAATGGTGATCTCAAACTGGAAGAAGGTAAGCGTTTTAAATCTGTGGTCTTTTATAACAATTTTTAAAGTTTAATTTCTATACACCTGGTTAGGTGCCCGTAGGCAAAGATATCTGGCCCCCCAAAGACAGAATTATCTAAGCCTGCACATTGGGTATGCTAACAAGAAGTTCACAGTTTGAATCTCCAAGACTTGAAACCAAAGGTTGATGTGAACCCACAAAGCGGACAAGAGGGTTACCTTGTTCTGTTAACTGTTCACAAGACTATGCTTGGAGTTTGGCACTTTGGGAGTAGAGGGCTGACCTGCAGAGTGGGTTTGGAACAAGCATTGCTTTTATTTAGCACTTTAAGCAGGCACAAAGTTGAAAGCTTTTGGGAACACCACCTGCAATGTTGTGGAGCTTCTTATAATACATGTATTTTTGTACTAAATAAATGCTTGCTGCTTTTCAAATTGTAGGCTTTGCAGCTAATTGTGATTGGAATACATGATGTCCATTGCTGCATTACTTGTTGTTGCACAGTCAGTTCTGTTTGTATTCACCTGGCAAGAGAAGCTGAATTTCAGCATGCAACAGAAATTGCATGATGTCAAATTCTGTACAACTTTACCATGATAATGGTAGGACACATAAGAAAGTGAATTGCAACACTAGGCTTTGTAACACAAAATCTTACTTAATATCATGAGTTATTAAAAATACAGCAGCAGTACATGTTAAACACATTTTAGCATTACAAAATGTTAAAACATTCACTGTGAAAATGGGACAGCTAAAAAAGCAAGATGAAAAATCATGTTGAAGTCACTTTTCTGTCAATAGCTCACAATACTGTAACTCACACCTCATTCGATCATTACATTTTGAATGTAGTCCATGATTTGAGTTTCTCTGTTTCATCTCATTGCCAGCATTGCCATCCTGTGCTCAGTGCTGTAGAATCAGATGCAATCTATTTCTTCCCTTGTCTCCAAGTTGTGGTGCATTCACCATAGTGTTGCCTAGACTTCCCCCTGTGGACAGCACCATGACCTCAGGCTCATTTTATATTCTTCATTGCAAGCTGCACACATTTTATTGCCAGTGTTGCCAACCTGTACTCAGTGCTGTAGAACCAGCTGTAATCTGTTTTCTCCTCTTGTCTCCATGTTGTGGTGTATTCACCATAGTATTGCCTAGACTCCCTCCATGAACAGTACCATGACCTCTAGATCATTTTCATCTTCTTTATTGCCTGATGGGCAGTCACCTGCCATTATTGTGGTACAGATTTTGGCCTCACTCACTCCCCCTGTTGTGGGCTTATGCTTGCCAAGAGTCACAGATTGTGCAAATGCAGCTAGTATTCCTATAGGTAGAGGCACATTCACATAAACATCTATGATTTGCTCATCTGTCTCAATTAGACCAGCATTTTGGTGATTGACTTGTGTGCTGGGCAGTTTTCCACAACCATTGCAATTTTACACTGCTGAAGATCCATCTTTTTGTTCACAGTTCACAGCCATTCAGTGAAAACTGCAGGAATCATCCAGACATTTGAATTGGCTGTGCACTGTACAGAAGTGTGTCTACTATGTTGATACCCTTAATGCACTGAGGTTTCATAGATTGTACGGCATTTAGCAGTGACATATTTTTTGTGCCAATGTATATCATTTTGGATACTCTCATTTGATTGCTTGTGCCCTGCTGGCTTTTCACTTTTAAAAATGAGTACAGTTTGTTGTTGTTGACCTGAAAAGAGTGTTGTGTCATCTACACTGAAAATGTCCGAAGAGGGAAATGCACATAAAATTGAAGAGAGCACATTTCTGATCCACACATCAGGTGCTTCTTTTTCTGATTCAGCTTTCTTGCCAAGGTTTTTGTTGTAGCCAGTGTTGTTTCCTTATACCTTTTCAGCATGAAGACACTCAGTGGGGGCTTCAGACACAAGGCCCATTGTGACATAAAGGTGTTTAGCCTGTTGTTGTAGTAGATTTCCTGACAGATGTACCCCATGATTTCTCATGGCAGTAAACTACCAGAGGAGTGCATCCTCCATCTGTGCATTCTTGCCATCTGTTTTCCTCTTTCAGTCTTTGCTTGAATGGGTACACCACTCAGTGAGGATAGCATCTTTCTTTTTTTTAAATCCTCCCCCATGCTAAACGCATGAAGTGAGCATGCAGTCACAAGTTCCTTTAGCCTGGAAAAATTAATTTCTTGAATAGTCTCTTGCTTACACAGTTGCAGACAAATGAGACTCCAATTGTTCAGCTTCTAGATTAATAAACAGCTTTCTGCACTTTCATAAGTTTCTGAGGATGAGTTTGGTTGCTCTGAAAGCTGAAGCACTGTTTTCTTTTGTTACATCTATGTTGGTCCAATAAAAGTGATGAAACCATTTGTTTCTGGATATATCCACTTTCTATAAGACACACCAAGGTACATCTTGTTTAAAAGAGGCTTACATAACTACCTGATGAATCATTTTTCTTGTCAATGTACTTCTTTACTGATGTTATATAGTTTTAATTTTGCACATAAAGCAAATTATTATAAGTCAGCAATTATTGAAACGTGTTTCACCCAGTTCACTTCCTTGTGAAAATAAATAAATAAATAAATAAATAAATAAATAAATAAATAAAAGAATAATGAATTAACTGTTAAAGAGCTGGAGATTGTCACACAGTCTACCAAGATGTTTTTAATATGTCTTTACTTCTGTGTACTTGCCACATTATAGCAGTACAGGTTTGGCTTGTAATAGTTAATCTGGTCCAGAGTTATAAATAAAAATCTCAATAAATGAATTAGCTTTATCCAGTAGCTCGACATTTTACTTCAGAGAAAGAGCTGCATGCTTTACTTCCTCCTTGTCTCGAGCTGTGTAAAAGTGATGGAGCTGAGTCATCCCAGTGGTGCAGTGCACTGGGGCATCAATTGCATTACCTGCTAGTGACCAGGGTTCAGGGATGGACTTGGTTGCTGGGGGTCAGCTGGTGGGGAGAGGATTGAGCATCCAGTGGACTGTTCTCTTCTCCATGGGGGGGGGGACTTAGTAGCTCTGCCGCAGACAAGCATGAGGTGGAGGCTTTGTGATATTGCAGGTTGGGTGGTATGTACAATACAGGCCACTGGTTTGGCATGGTGCATGTGTGCCTCTACATGGCATGCACGTCTGACTGTCCATGGAAGGGGATGGGAGGGACAGAAAAGCTGAAAAGATATGTAGGATTTGTGTAGCCCTGCACAGTTGTCCTTGACTGCCACTATCCACAAACACCAAGACCAGCTCTGGATATGTGTTCCAGGAGGAATGGACAGCCCACCCCCTCCTGGTTCTGCCTTAGGTACCGTGGGAGGTGGCTGCTGGTCGGGGGAGAGCTGGGAGAGGTCTGATACTCTGCCCTCACGTTGCCTGGAGTAAGAAGGTTTATAAAAAAAGTGATGGCACTACACTGCTTTAAAGCAAAGCAGACAATTTCTGCTTATTGTGATTAATCACCCTACATTGTGTATATAAAATAAATTAACATGTTCTGAATGGCTGAAAGGTACCAACAATCTGTTATATCCTCTTTAACCTGAGAAATATATGGGGAAAATGGGGATATAAGAAGCATGTAGAATTGCTGATATGCATACACCACTGTATTGTGTTGAACTAAATGCAAACTAAGACAAAAAGTGCATCTAAGCCTGCTGAAGGGCATCTTTGAGAACATTTTCCTGCCAGTTTACTTCTCTCATTAAAGTTAACAGTTCCCAGCCCAGTTCTAACAGTACAGTACAACATTAAGACACATAACACCATTTTATACTATAATATTCAATTCCATTATTCTGCTTTAGTCATCAAAGAACAGAATCCTACTCAATGATCGGGCCCTATTTTCAGTCACAAAGGGTGGCAGGGCAAAATAGATGCAAACAGTTTCACTGTTTTGCTACCTTTCCTGGGATACACAAAAGAAGTGCATACAGTAGCCGTTGAGGCGAGAACACATTAATCTTCCTGCAGAGGTCCATCCCCTACCTTTTTAGTCTATCCTGGGTGTTCATCAGTTTCAGCACAACCACAGATTATAATATCTGTTACTAGGTCTGGGCCATTCATTGCCCTATTCTGTGGCATATAGGAAGACCTTACCATGGGAGGAACAGCTGGCTCCTCTGTATGTCCCTTGTCATACTAGCGCCCTGCTCTCTCTATCAGACATCACATTCCTCCCAGGGTAGGGATGAGTTTGCACCTCTCCCTGTTATGTGCTCAACAACTCCTCTCATGAATTTCTACGATTACTGCATCATACAGCTGTATTTGCCTGGAAGTGGGACATCTTCCAAATTGCCATTACAGGGTACTCCTCCCTCCCTCCCATCTCAATACTTTCTTCTCCTGGCATGTTTTGGTCCGGATTCTAGTGGCTGCAACCCTAGATCAGTACAGCACCAGCAGTGGTGATAACTATGTTCAACTTCACTGCCCTACCAGATGCTTAAAGAACAAAGACTACAAATTAACTTTTGCTGCCTTAAAAAGGATTTTGCTGCTATTGCTATTGTGCTCAGGCAATAGTGAGCTCAACTCGGGGCCTCTAGATACCCTTGCTTCTCCCTCTGACCTTGCAGGAATTAAAGGAATGTCATTCTGGCATGTCAATGTCTGCAGCCTTTAGAAAAAGATCACCATGATCCAGGCTTGGGTTAGTCGCACCCTACCTGATGTTCCAGTGATCACTGAGACCTGGCATAGACCAGCCACTCCTGACAGGGAAATCAACATCCCAGGTTATTTGCTCTTCCGAGCTGATAGGCTATCGAGAGGTAGAGGGGTGGCCATTTATGTCAGGGACAAATTCTCTGTATCATGTCTAGAATTATCCTCCTCCCCTAATGAATTCGAATGCTTGTCCCTAAAGGTTGAACTATCACCTTCTTGCACACTCTGTGTAATAGGCTGTTACAGGCCCCCGTCTGCAGGGTCACATCTCTTGTCACATCTAAGCTCTGCTCTGGGGCTTAGTACACTGGAAACTATTATTCTTGGCGATCTGAACTATGACTTGTTATCAAAAGCCTCGGCTCCCTAGAAATCCTGTTGTGACACCTTGGGGTTGGAGCAACTCACTGGTGAACCCACTCACCCAAATAAAAAGAACCCTAGTAACAGTACCCTTTTAGATGTAATTTTGATTAACAAACCACACCTACTTTCCCATGTCAGAACATTTTTCTCTGACATCAGCGATCACTGTTTCATCTCCAGCATCAGATCTGTGCATAATCCACAGTTTGTAGCAAAATTCTCTATCAAGAGGTGTAAACACAACTTCAACTTGTTTGCCTACCATGATGAATTGAAACATTATCTGCGATGGCGGGATTTCTACTTAGCCAAAATGGTTAATGAGGCATATACTATCTTTCACGAAATACTAATTGTGGCCTTAAACAGGCATGCCCCCATGGTAAAGGTACATGTAAGGAGCAACACTTGCAGCTGGTTTTCACCAGAACTCAAAGCTTCCATGCTAGATAGGGATACTCTTTGGAAAAAAGCATGCAGAAGCAAGAATGATTTGACTAGGAGGGCACGCAGTAAGTGTACCAAGTTGGTCAGAGCAGCCAATGCCACTTTCTATCGCCTGAGCTAGACTCTGCCTCAAGGAATCCTTCAAAATTTTGGAAAATAATAAAGGACATGTCTGGTCATTCACCTGGAAATTCCCTCCCATCAAAATTTATATCCAGCAGTAACACCATCTCAGACCGATCGGAGATACTGGAAGCCCTCAATAATCATTTTGCAACTATTGGGCTACCATTTGACACATCCTCTGCTAATGCCATCCACACTCAGCAGGGACTATTGTTTCACAAGTCTCCTGCTACCAAAGAGGCCTTCTCCTTCCTGTCTGCCTCTCTAAAAGAGGTTGAAGAGCTATTGCTGCAGTTGGATATCAAGAAGGGTGCAGGTTTGGACTCTATACAGCCTTACTTTTTGAAATGTGCACACCATGTGTTGGCAGTGCCAATCATGCACCTCTTCAACTTTTCACTATCCTAGGGAAGCCTCCCCTTGCAATGGAAAGTAGCCCATGTCATCCCTCTGCTCAAATCAGGTGACCCTTGTGACCTTAATAATTATAGACCACTCTCCTTCCTCCCCATTTTGTCTAAATTACTGGAAAAGATAGTAAGTGGTCAGCTAAGGGTGTACCTTGAATCCAGGAGTCTGTTAAACCAAGTGCAGTCTGGATTCAGAGCAAAGCACAGCACCATAACTGCTCTAGCAAAAGTGACTAATGATTGGCTCCTTGACCTTGACTATAGGAATTTTGACTATGCCATTTTTTTTTATCTAAGTAAGACCTTCGACACAGTCGACCATAGCCTGCTTCTTTCCTCCCTGTGTAACCTAGGCCTGGATCCTAACTCTATGTGGTGGTTTGCAGACTACCTCGCAGATCGGAAACAGCAGGTTAAAGCTGAAGGTGATCTTTCGCCACTTAAACTCCTATAGAGAGGTGTGCCTCAGGGGTCTATCCTTGGTCCCCTGTGGTTTGCTGTTTACATTAACAACATCAATAAGGCTAATATCCACTTGTTTGCTGATGACACAGTACTTTATTTGAGTAGTCCTACACCGGAAGCAGCCTGTGAAGACCTCCAAGCCGAATTTAACCTATTGCAATACCAGCTCATAAGCAAAAAGCTTCTGCTTAATTCGAAAAAAAAACCAAATGCGATGCTCTTTTCCCCTTCCTCCTATGCGGCGAACCCCACTTGCATCGGGGCTATCCCTCATATTACCACAGTACTTGGAGAAAATTTAGAGTATGTGCCAAAATTCATATATCTGGGTATATGGCTCGATCACAAACTCACCTTCTCTGAACATCTCAAAGAACTACAGAAGAAACTAAGACAAAGACTAGGATTATTCTACAGAATTAACCACTTCCTTACTAGGGATGCCAAGCAGCGGTTGGTTCAAGCCATGTTCTTTTCATTAATAGATTACGCTGACCTTCTCTGTAGCCATTGTACTGCCTCTTCCCTGGCTAAGTTGGACACCCTATACCACAGAGCAATCAGTTTCATAACGGGCCTTCCACTTTCCACACACCATTGCTCCTTGTACACTGCGGTGGGCAGGACTTCTTTTCATTATAGGAGTAATACAAATGCCACTTTATGGGCTTTCAGATCAGTTACCAACAAGCTCCCCCCATACTTCTCTGATTGTATTCCCCTGAGTGTAATAGGTGCCTATGCTCTAAGAAGCTATTCCCTAATTGACTTGCAATTACTTAAGGTCAAATCTCATTTCGGCAGAGCTGCTATAAGTTTCTTGTTGCCTTCTTTGTGGAACAATATGCAAAAAAACTTGAAGCTGAGCTGTCCTGTTAGACTGAATATTTTCAAGTCGCTCTATGACCACTCCGTGAAGGAATCCTGCAAATGTTTCCCACATTGCTAGATCACATATTTTCCAGTTTTCCTCCTGCCCATCCTGCCTCCCACCCTGTCTCTGCCCCTGCCTCTCTCTCCCTACCTAAATACCAGCTTCTCTGCCTCTCTTTAGCTATGGCCAAGTTCCACCCCCTTCCCTGAAGTATGCCAGTTAGGTATTCCAACCCCGTCATTTCTTCCTAAGCTGGTATCCCTCTTCTTGCCTTTCTCTCTCCTTTTAAGTGAACATTCTGGTTGTACCCAGTTCTGAGCCTATCTGTTGTAAAGGCCCTCTCACTCAAATGTTGATGTACATATGTATATTTTTCTTCTTTGTATAATATTGCATTATGTTTTACCATGTTACTGTACTATGATTTTTGTATGACCAGGTCCGTCTTGTAAATGAGCCCTGCTCAATGGTGCCCACCTCGATAAATAAAGAATTTGATTGATTGATTGATTGATTAATTGATTGGGAAGAGACACCTTTTCAACTACCGCAATGCAAATGATGTCTAAGATATTAGTTGGGGTGACATGATTGAAATATAACAATAACATTAATAATAATACTAATATGCTAGTCCAGTGACACAGCGGTAGTGCTACTGATTTCAATGCCTCTGACCCGAGTCTGATAGTGAGGCTAGCTCATCGACGGCTGGAGAGGGAAGGAGGATTGCACATCCCAAAGGATGATTCTCCTCCTCCAGGGAGGGGGGGGCAGTAAGCTCTATCACATAGGTGATCATAGTTGGAGATGCAGTGGAGCAGGAGATTAGAAGTGGGACACTCTCCCCCACAGAAGACGGAAGCTTGCTTTGCATGTGCATATCATGCTGTCCACTCGACAGAGCATTTGTGGGTCAGTATGAAAACAGGAGGAAACAGCAGTGGCTGTGGCAGGATGGTACTCCGAGTTCCCTGCAGACCCCACACTGACTACTGGACCTAGGACCAATTGAACTGAGCAAGACATCTGGAGGGGGCTTTGGGTACTCTCTACAGCCTAGCCGCAGGGGTATTCACTGTGAAAGAACAGATGGATCCCACAGGTAAGCCCCAGAGACAGTGAGTGATGGGGTTGGGGGAATAACAGATTTGAAAGGGGCCCACAATGTGCAAGGGAGAAGATAATGATAATAATAGTTATTATTTAATTTACAAGAAATAGATATACAGAATACCTGACCCCTGAACCCAGGCCTGCCAAGACTTATTTTGCACCCTACAAATTGACCTAAAGCTCCCTGCTCTACACTTGCCCTAGCAGCCTACCTGCCATGCAACCCCCCTTCTCCACTCACCTACTGTCTGTTAGCCCTTGCCTCCCTATTCAACACCCTCACTACCCATGAGCCTAGTCTTTGTTCCCCTCCTCTGATTCCTCTTCTGCTACCTATTCCTGATTAATTCCCACCATCTCGACTGTTTACCATGGCTAAGACTACTCCACTGGATTTAGCCTAGTAACCAATCTAGTTATCAGGAATGATGTTCACCCAGATCTCCTGTTCCTCTCTACAAGCTCCAGCATAGCTTCAACCTCTGATTTTCTGCAGCTAGTACCTAACTTAACTTATGCAGTTTACTGTCTGCCCTGCTGTGTTTACAGTACCCCCATGTACCCTGTACCCACACTCTGGTTATGTGTTGCTTTTGCCTTTTTTTACCTATGTATGTTGCTGTTACCAATGTTATTGATTGCTACTAATCACATTATGATGTTTTTGACAATGCCTACTGCTACTGACTCCCAGACTCATGTATTCTCCCCTCCCTTTATGACGAGTATCCTTTATAAATGAGTTTTTAGCTCAAAGGTTGTAATTCCAATTACTCAATAAATAAATAAATAAAATAAGGAATAATGGATAGGCAACTGTGTGTTATGGATTTTTATTTACACACCAGTGGTGTGTGATGACCCCTAAACCTCGAGGGCGATGCTCAAGAGGTTTATTAGGTTATCAAACACTGAGGGTGTGTAAAAGAAATTCACAAGGACACTGTTGTATAGCCTTAATTTTTTTATAATTAATGGTGCAGTGACTGCAACTGCTGTAGTCTCTGCTGCCTATTACTCAGTCCCTCTGCTATATATATACACACACACACGCACACACTCTGTCTCTCTCTCTCTCTCTGTCTCCCTCTCCCTTTCTCTCACCCTCCCTCTCCAGTATGAGCATTTTTTTTCTTTTTTTTTATTTACTTACAGTGTGGAATCATGGTCGAATTTAACTAGTGCTAAAGGTAGTCAGTCATAGCCGCTTTCCTGCTCGCACTCACTAAGAGCATTTCTGCTCACACTCCCAAACCTGATGAACACCAGATCAACCAGATAAAGCTTTTGAAAATGCAACATAGAAATAAAGAAACTGACAGCAGATAAGGACTGTTAGGTTCACCCAGTCTGCCCATTTTCTCCACATGGTGCAGAAATCTTAGACCCCTACTTGATCGCCGTCTTTGTTCTCTTTCCTTTTGCTTTGGTTCCCTTTTGTTTATCCCATGCATTTTTGAATTCACTTACTGAATTTTCCCCCACCACCTCCATTGGAAGGCTGTTCCATGCATCCACTAGCCTTTCTTTGAAGAAATACTTCCTTACATTACCCCTCAGTCTTCCCCCTTCCAGTCTCAAGTCATGATCCCTTGTTCTAGAACATCTCTTTTTCTGAGAGATGCTACCCTCCTGTGCCTTATTTATGCCCTTGAGATATTTGATGGTCTCTCTCATAGTCCCTCTCTCTCTTCTCTCCTCCAGGGTATACTTATTGAGGTCCTCCAATCTCTCCTCATATGTCTTTTGGTGCAGATCCTGCACCATTTTTGTTGCCTTTCTCTGAACTGCCTCTACTTTGTTGTAGAAGTATGATCAATCAGATAAACATTTAAAAAAAATAATAGAAATAGATGCTTAAGTCTCATACTAACGTCTCATCACTAAGCGACAAATGGAGCTGCCATGTTTGCAGAACTGTTTAGCCTGCACACAGACACACACAGAATAGGAGCCAATGAGGTATCACAACAAGTGGTACTGACAGGAGAGTTAAAACAAAACACTGTAATAACTGGGTAATCCAGTTATTATGGCATTTGAAACATGCCTCTATGCTGTATATTAAAGGAGGTCACCAGTAATTATACACCATTAATCAGGAACTCTTTCACAACGTTTTCCAATTATAGCAGGCTCTGGTTACAGCTTAGAGAAGAAATAATTTATGTATTATAGCTTGTGTACAGACACAGATTTTCACAAAAATTACAATAGTTCTCTTATCCTTCACGAGTAAAGAGGCACCCTGTATCCAACTGGACCTGACCAGCACAAAAAAATGTACTTATATGAAAGAGAAAGATAACAATCCCCCAACAATACAAATAAGGGTGAGTGTAGAGGTACATTTCCTCTAATTTATTTATTTAGTTTTTGTTTACCGTGTAAGTGCATTAGCCATAGCAATGACTATTTTCAGACACAACCCAGGAGGGTACAGTACAACAGTACAGGCAACATTCCAGTACAGGTTCAAACATAGCTGACAATAGAATACAGAGCAAGTAGGAAAAAAGTAGCTACAGACAAGGTAGTGCAATAACATTGTAGAAAAATGTACAGAAACAGTTTAATAACCAAAACTACATCACCAATAGTTTTGAGGAAAACAGAGCAAGATTGTAAATACTTGAGTGCTAACATGGGATTGAAATTAGGCAGTTCAGGGGATGGATAGTAGTAAGTGATAGGAGTAGGAGGCCAGAAAAGAGTTGAGGATGAGGCAAGGTGGGAGGTGGGACAGACAGGTAGAGGAGAAGTGCTTTGTGTTTAGAGGGGCAGATCAGAAGTGGCAAGGAGAGATGAGGCTAGGAAGGAAGTATGAGCTAGGGGGTTTGAAACAGGAGCACCTGTGGGAAATATCAAGATAATTATGCAAGCCTTTCTTAAATGATGCGTGAGATGGTGATTGGCGCAAGGCTAGTGGAAGGGAGTTCCTGTATTTGGGGGCATAGCAGGTGAAAGCACTAGCGCCTTTAGAGGTGTTATGTCTGGGAATGAAGACAGGAGCTTGGTCAGCAGACCATAACCTGTAGCAAGGTGTCAGATTTTGGAAGAGGCCTGCCAAGGGTTTGGGAATTTGTAGTCAGACAATACTGTCAAAGACAGAGACATAAGCATGAAGTCTTAGCTCAGGAGGAGGAAGCCACCCCAAGTCAAAATAGATTACAAAGTATCTAGCATGCTTAAAGAGGTTCTGTCACTTTGGGAACACTTTGAGAAACATAATATTTAGACATAATTCATCTTATATTTGATATGTTTTCTATATTTGTGGCCAGTTTATTTCCATACTATCTTGACTTTTATGAAAACAAGATCTTTGTAACCTGCAGCTGATCATCTCCTACTGGTTAAGCCTACACTGAAGTCACAGTTCTCTGTTTGTGAAATCATTATCATTTCCATAGAAACAGAATGGGATGCCCCAAATTGAAGATTATACCTAAAGTGAAGGATTTAGCAGCAGATGAACTACTGGGGTCAAGTATCCAGCTTCCATGCAATTTAGCCTAGTAATGCAGAATAAACAAAAGAAAAAGCAGAAAATATATAAAATATAAGATGAATTGTGTCAAAATAATGGTTTTCAATGTTTATTTAAAATTGCAAACTCTCTTTAGAAAACACATAGCAGCTTTTGATAAGATTTGGACACCTTTTAACAAGTTATTGTAGTGGGATATAGTTAGAATGTAATGTATACTGTTTTATGATACTGTAATGAAATAACATTCCTTGGAAACAGCCTGCGCATGCTTTCTGCACCAGAATGTTTAGGTAGTTTAAGTTAATCCTGGCACAGATCACTTGTCCATGGTAACTGAACTGATAGATCATAACTAAACAATCACTGCAATTCTATTGAAAATATTTAATACAGTCAATTCCACTTGTGGAAACATAGATACATAGCAAAAAAAGACCATCAATTCATCCAGTCTTCCCTGTTTTATCCTATTCTACCCTGTGATGTATTGTCTAGAAGGGTGTTTCACCCTCACATCCCCCCAAGTTCCCTGCCTTACTGCTACCCCCCAAGTATCTACAAAGTCCTTTACTCTATTCCACCTGTGCTTGTACCCATTTATAGTTTTTGTTCCCACCAGCTCAGCAGATAGGCTGTTCCATGGCTCAGCCACTCTCTCTGTAGAGTAAACTTTACTCACATCATACTGAAGCCACTCTTGCTGTGTGCTTCCTTTCAGTTTATCTTGTTTATTTCTTTCAGACTCTTGAGGGTATTTATTATGCAGCCCTTATCCCTTCTGTCCTCCAACGAATACATGTGTAGTGCCCTAAGCCAATACTCATAAGATCTACAATGTCAGCCCTGAATCATTTTGGTTAATATGTGCTGTATCATCTTCAGCCTGTCTCTGTCTGTCCTCACTGGGGACTCTAGAACTGAGCTAAGTAATCCAGATGTGGACTTACTGGTGATTTACAAAGAGGTAGTACTCTGTTTGTCCTCCTGTTATTACACCCCCAACGTTTTTGTTGCTATGGTGTTTACTTTGTTACATTGGCTAGTTTGCTTCAGGGAGTCACCTAATGACTGCCAGGTCCTTTTCCTCAGATGTAGTGCTAATCTTAATCCCTTTCATCCAATATTCTGTCAAGGGGTTCTTGCTCCACACATGCATCACCTTGCACTTTTGGCATTCAGTTTCAGCAGCTCAACCTTGGACCACTTCACTAACCTTGCAGGTCCCTCTGCAACTCCCTTACTCCCCTCTGCAGTATCCACCCTGCTACGGATCTTAGAGTCATCTGTGAAGAGATACATCTTGCCCTGTATTCCTTCTCCTATGTTGCTGATGAACATATTGAAAAGGACTGGTTCGAGGACTGAACCCTGTGGCACCACATTTATGACCTCCATCTCCACAGATTTGGCCCTATTAACCACCACCTTTTTCTGTCTCCACCTTAACCAACTTCCCACCCTACTAAATACTGTCCTTTGCTGCTACAAGAGCCTCCTACTTCATCGGCAGCCTTCCATGTGACACTGAGTCAAATCTGTTGCTGAAGTTAAAGTAGACTACATTTACTGCTTATCCCTTACCCCCACTGCTCATGTTAACCTGTCAAAGATTGCTATCAGCTTGGCCTGAAAAGTCATGCCTGTAATGAACCCTGTACAGATAACTATCCTGATGCCCACTTCTTTCTCTCTCTCTCTCTCTCTCTCTCTCTTGATCTCTATCTCTCTGTAGTACACCAAGTACTCTTTGAATAGTGGTTCCATCAGTTTAACCACAATAGAAGTAAAACTGTAAAATTGATGTGCCTGTAATTTCCTGTAATGTTACAACTTGTCCTATCACTGGTGGAGTGCAAACACATGCACTACCCTCCAATCTCTCATAACCATCCCTGATTGTAATAAGCTATAAGCCAGCGCTGCCATGGATCAGTCACTTCCAGTGCCAATTCTCTAAGCACCCTCAGGTGCATCCCATCAGGCCCGGAGACCTTATTTATTTTCAGAAGGAAAACATGCAGCATGAAATATCTGTAAAATATAAACCTATTAACTAACTTAATGCATCATACTGCTTCTCTTTGCTTAAGTTTATTAACAAATTAATCATATGAGGAATTTTGTTGTCTTCTATTATACATGGTTTGTTAAAAGTGTGTATGGGAAGAGTGAATAGTTTTGCTTTATAGAATTTTATAGCTGGTCTTAAAAAGTAATGGAGGGCTCATGGATCTTTTAAAATGACAAATGGCTGACATTTTGCCATAGAGGTCTCTTCAACTAGGGAGTATCCTTTCCTGAAGTGTGACCTACTTACGTGAACCAACTATTGGTCAGTTCAATGTTCCACCACAGTGCCATTGTAAAGGAGTCCCACATTAATCAGTGTTATTTATTTATTTATTAAAATGTTTCACCAGGAGAGGCACACTGAGTAACAAGATGCTCGCTCACAGTGCGACCTGGGTGGGGGGTTACAGAGGAGAAGAGTATACATGAAACAGCAAATGAGATTGTTCATTGGAGTCATGAATAGGGTGCCATTACAAGCTTTGTTACATGGTTAAAATGTTATGTATGAAACAGCAGTTAGCAGTAGCCTTCCAACGCCTCAATGGCTACTAGCTAACTGCTTTTATACTGTGTCTCTGTGTAGGATTTATGTAGGTGATTTAACTTCTCATTTTATACTGTGCTCCCAGAAGGGATATAATACAGACATTTTAAAGGGAGCATACAGAGGAGCACCATAACTCCCTAACCAAGTAAACCATAAAAACTAAAAATAGCTTGCTCAAACCTTTAAATTACTACACACGCCATTGAGGCATTGGAAGGTTAGGGATCAAAATCAAGGGTCCCAACTTGACGTTGGTGATTTAGCTCACTCAAATTGGAATTCCAGTCTGAAACTAAGAGGACCCTCTCTCACATGGAGTTTGAAAGTAAATATAGCCATTTTTGGCATTTGAAAGTTTAAATGTTATGCTTATGGGGGTGCGCTAGTCTTTTGTTTTGTTTGTTATTTGTCACCATCTAGCAGCACCCCTTATAAGAAATGGAATTCAGTGTGTAGTAATTTAAAGGTTTGAGCAGCTATTTTTGGTTTTATGGTTTTACTTGAATTTGGGGAGTTTATGGTGCTTCTATAGCATGCTCCCTTTTAAAATGTCTGTGTTATATCCCTTCTGGGAGCACAGTATAAAATGAGAAGTTACATCACCTGTGCAAAATCCCTGCTGGGAGCACTGTATAAAAGCAGTTAGCTAGTAGCCATTGAGGCATTGGAAGGTTAGGGACTAAATCGAAGGTCCCACCTTGACGTTGGTGATTTAGCTCACTCAAATTGGAATTCCAGTCTGAAACTAAGAGGACCCTCTCCTCACATGGAGTTTGAAAGTAAATATAGCAATTTTTGGCATTTGAAAGTTTAAATGTTATGCTATGTGGGGAGGGTGTGTGCTAGTCTTTTGCTTTGTTTATTATTATTATTTGCTCTACACACTAAGAGTGTTTAGGCAACAATGTACATGACTTATCTTCATTTAGAATTCTTCAGTGAGTAAATAAATAGTTTACCTTTAAGAACTGACTCTCACATAGAGTACGTTGTATAACAAGTTCTGGCCAGAGCCAATAACAGGAGGAGGATAAGCAGGAGAGGAATTTGGGTTACAAATATTGAAAATATTTTTTAAAAATATTTTAACAACAAATTTTCAACACAGCCTTGTGATGACCATGCTTCATAAGGGCAGAGAAAATGTTCAGTTCCTGGTCTAAAGGTGATGTCATGCAGGGACTGCAAAATCAACTTTTGGGCTGCAAACACGTATTTTGGGCAGGAGTTGAAAAATGGCAGCTGTCACATTCATGAATCGCTGTATCAAAATGACTATGTTGAAAATTTGTGGTAAAAATATTGAATATTACCAATGTATGAACTTGCATTTGCAAAATTCAATATACCCTCATAACATACTAGTTGGACATATTAGAATCATAGAACACAAGACTGTGCAAAGTATACTATCACCCCATATTAATTTTATTCAAGGCCAGGGAATGCATTGTTAGTCTTTTTTTTTGGCATTGAAAAAGTTTCACTTGGTCCACATGGAGAAAATTTGGATACAGCTTTACTTAATCAAGCCCTAAATATCATGATATCTGGGCAGAAAGGGGGTTAGGGCACACTCAGATGGAAGTTTGGATAAGGTCAAGAAAATGTATTATGGTACTGTATCCCAGATATCATAGATAGTACAGAGCTTCATCCACCACTACTCTAGGAACAGTGTGTTTCTTCCCTAAAATGATTGTTTAAGTTAATCTTGAACAGGTCTGTCGACCTGCTACTGACTACCTCAAAGGAAATGCTTTCCATATAGGAAAAACTGTTTGGTTGAACCAATCACCACTTCTCATTAGTTTAAACTGCCTGTTCTCCACTTGCAGAGGATGTGATCCAGTAGAATATGTTTGCACCTTACTCTGAAGACCCAAAAGGTCCCACAGCTCATTATCTGACCATGCTCTATGCACTAGGCACATGTCTTCTCTTAATCTCCTGTATTCCAGAGTAAACATGTTCAACTCCCTCAGCATATCATGATAAGTCCTAGCTTTGAGTCCCTCATTAGCCCTAGTTGCTCTTTTCTGGACTCTGTCCATCATCTGGACTTCTCTTGTCTTATAGGGGACCAGATCTTGGCACCATGCTCCAGTATAGGCCACACCTGGGACAAATAGAAAGGACAAGTATCTCACTGTTTTACTCTCAGTGTGTCCTAATATACAGTTTAGGATTTTATTCCTTTTCTGAACTATGCCTTTGCAATGGGATTTAAAAGAAAGATCCAGTATAATCATGATTTTCAGATCTCTTTCTTCCCTAGTAGTATTTAGGTTGATTCAATTTAATGTATATGTATAACTGTGTTTTGTTTTCCCCATATGCATAAGCATGCATTTATCTTGGCTTAAAAGCAGTTTATGTTTGATAGTCCAGTCCTGAATGAAATCTAAAGCCTGCTGAAATGCAGCAGTGCTTTCTTGATTCTTAATAACAGCCCCCAGCCTATAATCATTGGCAAATTTTGTTAAACAAATTTTATCATGAATATATTGTATAGTGGAGACATAGATATTAAATAGACAAGGGCCCAGCATTAATCCCTGGGGGAACCCGCTCATCACATCTGCCCATTTTGAAAAGACTCCCTTTATAAAAACCCTTTGCTTTCTCTTTGAGCGCCAAGAATTAACTGCATAGGGTTTAACGCTATCCCAGATGGCGAGAGGTTGGGTGACAGTGAAACAAGGGGGATTGGGTTTGAAACCAACCGCAGAAAGTGAGAGGTGGGGGATAGTGAAACAGGGGCTGTGATGGGGAGCAGCTCCAGAGGGCTTTGTCGAGTATGGTGTGTGTGTGGGGGTTTGGGAGGGCAGTACCAAGTGTGTTTAAAGAGGACTGATAGCTTACATAAGCCCTTGGCTAGGCTGGAATGGAGGCAGGGTTCTCTAGGTAGCCCTGCTGGAAGTTACCTTGGGGGTAGGCCTGTCTATAAAATTGGGCCTGAGAAGCAGGTGCATTTTGAGTTAGACATTAGGTGCTGTTTGAGGCCAGTGTGATGATACCAGCCTTCAAGATATCCACTGTGACAACAGTAATAACATATTTTAAATATCTTGCAGTTATTTTCATCTTCAACCACTGTTGTATGAAAATAATTGATGCAAATAATAATTCCATAATCACTGAGAAAATCAATCAACTCTTATGTAGGAAGCAATTCTGGCTGCAGTTGCCAGAATCCAGAACAGATCTTTAAGAGTAAGGTTGCAACTAAGCTCAGAAATATTAACATATCGCTTGGTAAGATATTTATTATTGACCCCGCACCAGCATTAGAAATGTGAGGGTGTGAATACTGTGCACGTCCAGGACAGTGTCTCAGTGCCTGGATGTTCCAGTCTCAGGCTTTACCTTTAGACTACCAGAATCAGTTTAATATGCAGGCAATAGTGGGAGGCTTAAATGCTACTGTACTTAGATAAGCATTAAAACTAGCCAGGGGAAGTGTTGTAAAATCAATGAAGCCAACAATTTCCACCCAGATGATGAAGCAGCAGGGCAGGATAGCCTGAGGGGAATAAGCCTGTGGGAAGGGGGGAAAAAACAGAGGGATTAGGACAAGGCAGTGGATACAATGAGTATATATCAGGAAAGCCAAAAGAAAGCAGTAAAGGAGGTGGGTAACAGAGAAGGTAACAAGGGAAGAGGGATGTCAGGGGGAGTTTAAGGGAAGAACACAGGCAAAAGGGCTTGGGGAAAGTAGGAAAACAGGCAGAGAGGGAACAAGATATGGAGAACTATGTGTGTTAATGCAAAGAGTTTGCAAAATACAGTTCTGGGCCTAGGAAACCATTATGTTGAAGGCTAACCTGGATTTGATGGTCATGTGAGAGTCATGATGCACTAATAGCCATGACTGGGACTTGGATGTACTGGGCTACTTTCTATTCAAGAGAGGCAAGGAAGGGAGGAGGGGGTTGTACTACTTGTGAGGGAAGAAATGAAAACCACAAATGTACAGGGGTGCCTGGAAGAACAAACTCTGGCCAGAGCCGATAGGGCTGCAGGGAATGAATTTGGGATAAAAAAATGAAAAATTACTAAAGTTACGAGTCAGAGTTCGCAAAATGTAACATTGGCTGATAAAGTTTTTGTATTTTTAATATTTTTACACCAAATTGTCAACATAGCCTTGTTATGACCATGCCTAATGAAGAAGGGCAGAGAAAATGTTCATCTCCTGGCCTAAAGGTGTTTTCATGCAGGGACTGCAAAATCATGTTTTGGGACACAAAAACACATATTGGGCAGGAGTTGAAAAATTAGTTATCACATTCATGAGTTGCTGTACCAAAATGGCTATGTTGAAAATTTGGGGGGAAATACTGAATATTACCAATGTTATGAGCCTACATTTGCAAAATTCAACATAGCCACATAGCCTTATATATATATATATATATATATATATATATATATATATTTACAGGACATTTTTAACATAGCCTTTTATGACCCCGCTCTATGAACAAGGGCAGAGAAAATTTTCATTCATTTGTCAATGCATTAAACATCCTCTGAGCCACCAGAGAATGAAATATTATAGTACCTGAAAGAGATTTACAATAATCTGTTAAGTCTTGCAATTTCTAACGTATAGAGTTAATTATCTACAGAAATATCAGCAAATATTTTAAATGCCTGTTTTGGAATGCTTGAAAGTACTATACACAGTAATGGTATTTTAATTATTTATTAATTATTCTTTCAAACAATGTTTACCCTTTCTTGTGAGTGCAGCATTTCTGATGTATATAGAGTGCTCAGCAGAAAAAAAAATATGTTGAACTTATGTTTGACTTACTTGAGCCTGGGAACTCATATTTGACTAAATTGAAACAGAAATCAATTGTGTTATCTGCTTGCTAGATACAATTCAGGGCCATGCTGTCCTGTAAATTATACAAGGAAATAATGTCCCAACCCTAGCAGTCAAAATAGCTTTTGGCAATAAGGGCACGTTTTCTCACAGTTCTTTTTGTATATACCCCCCGTGGGACAAGGATAAAGGATTCAACATGGTCTGACTACATTGCCCAGCCACTTTGAGGTCATTGCAATAGACTAGAGATGTCCTCTATGTTCTAAGTATTGTACACTCTTGATAAGGAGCCTTTGTAAATGAGTCTCTGGCTCAAAGGTATTGTAATTTTGAAATCACAAATAAATAAAAACAATTAATTGCAACATTATACATTAACTTGATTCTTAAACCTTTAAAGTTTGTTTATATGTCATATATTGGAAAACAGGGTATTAAGTGCAGTTTTTCCTTTTTTAATATTTTTATTTACAAGTACCAGAACAATAAAAATGATTGACACACAAGAGAAATAATTTATCACATTACTGTGATCTCTATACCTCTCTCTCTCTCTCTTTTCCTTCTCTTAGTACCAGATGTCTTGCACACTGTTCTTCCCTTATCGGCAAGTATTGGCTTGGATCTCTACCACCCTACCTCTCCTCCCTAACCCCCTCTACTCTCTCTGAAACTCCTCCTATAGGACATCTGCTCTCCTCTAGGTCCTCTATTTTGGTAGAGCTGCTTTCTCCTATTGCTTTCCCAACACTTGGAATCAACCCTCCCTTGACATTCATTCATCCTTCTCTAATTCCCTTATAACCTCCTTTGAGCAGGATTATCAAGAAAAGGGTACTATCAAAACAAAAAGCAAAACAAGTATGCCACTCTATCACAAGATGTAACAAAATGACAGTTAATAAACAAGCACAACCATAAACAAAACAATAACATCCTGGAGATGGGCATCAACCTTATATCCTGGAATATTGAGGGTCTAACCTTAAATTAGCCAATGCAGAAATTGTTACATTTCTGAAAAATCATGAAATCCTTTGTCTCCAGAAACTTGGCACCAGGAGGAGGAGGAAGCACCTGTTATTCCTGGATATGAGTCTTATGCCATCCAAGCAGATAAAACTAAGAAAAATGGCAGACCTAGAGCTGGCATTGTGACTTACATAAAAACTTCATTGAATTTCAAAGTTACTCAAATCTCAACTAAAATAAAAATTATGCTTCCGCTTATACTGGAGTATGTCAACATTTTAGACTCTATAGAGGAAACCTATTGTATGGTACTAGTCATAATAGCAGGAGACTTTAACACAAGAATCTTAAATGAAAGCATGTTGGTAGGAATAAACACAGATAATGAATGTAGTCAATTTTTAAGTAATCCAAATATAAGACTATAGAGATAAAATAAAGACACCAAGATTAATAAACAAGGGAAAACACTGGCCATCTGAAAGCAGTGCCTCAGCTGGTTTTGGAACTTCTGACTTCTTGGAGCTATAAACTGCAGGAAATCCTTTCTCACAATCTCTTCTCTGCTCAGTGTTTTGCCCACCCACCCATCCCCACCCCTTCCTTTATTAAAAGCTCCTTACTCACAGCATGACCCCACCTCCAGCCTTCTAATCTGGTGAATATCACCTGAGCAGTCTCTTAAAGGGGCCAACCTCATTTCTGGTAGCCTGATTCCTTCTGGAGTGAACTTTTACCTCCATAGTGACTACTCTCTCTCTCTTTTGGTGTCCCAATACATGCCCTTATTAACTGTCTTGCACCTAGAGTGCTTAATAATTACATCTACTCTGTTACTACTCCCAATTAACCTTGCACTGCACTTGGGACCTTTGCATGGGCCCTTACTGCTGCACTCCTTGGTATCATAATGTCTCTTATAATGGCTCTATTTCCTAGAGGCATTATTCTGGTCTCTGTTGTCCCAATCTGACCTTGCCAGTGATAGGTTTCTAACATCTACCTCTACAACACTGGACAGTAATCATTCATGTGTTTATAGCACTGTCACCTCATCCCAATGCCCTGACCCTCTCACTATGCCCTGGAACCCACAATCCACTGGTGACTAGGAGTTGCTATTTCATTGCCCTGGCTGACTACCCCCTCTGGTACTCCTCCCTGGGACCTTCAATGTACAAGCTAACAGTAAAGCACGCTCAACTCAGAGAAAGCTTCACAAACTCTGCAACAAGCAGTTAAAGGAATATCTGTGTAGACTGGCCTTTCTGCTGCTGCTATTGTCTGGCAATATTCACCCAACCCTGGCCACCACAACATATGACATGCCCACAGTCATCTACGGGGTTACTTACAATTGCCTCATTTAATATATGCAGCCTCCTTCCCAAATGGATGTTCTGAATGCATGGATCTTACAACATAACCCAGACATCCTTTCAGTTGTAGAAAGATGGCTTTCTCCAAAAATAGCAGATGCTTCAATTTCCATCCCAGGCTACAGAGTCTTTAGACAGGATCATCTCTCCAATCATGGGGTGGTTGTACAATCTACCTCCATAACAACCTTCAGGGTCTGTTCTAACGCTGCCCAAAACAGATGACCATATGTAAGCCTTGCCATAAAAGTGCTTCTTGGTGCACACAATAAAACCCTTGCTGTGTTTTCAGTCTATATTCCTCCCAGACAGATGCCCCCCTGCTTTGATTCACTCCTGGAGTGTCGTGGCTCTTGGAGTCTTAATTTGGAAATTATCATGTTAAGAGATTTCAATATCAACTGGTTCTCTCCTGACACAAGCCCTTTCAAAGATGCAGTTCCAGCTGTTCACCTCACCCAGCCAGTCAAGTCCCCCACTAGAATCAACTATAAAACTGGGATAGGTACCTTACTGGACTGGGTGCTCTCTAACCACACTGATCATATATCAGACACAACTATACTCCCAGATGCCTTCAGTGACCACTCCTCTGTCTTGTTTCATTGGTCGAACAAATTCTGTAAACCACCAGCTAGGACCATTACCACCAGGGTAATCATCTGTTGTCATCTTGACTCACTGAAAGCTGACCTACATAATTAGGACTGGTCAATGGTTTACTCTACTAATAATGTTGACATTGCCCTCAACCAATTCATTCTTCAGTTCAACGCTATGTGTGATAGGCAAACCCCCCATAAAAAGCATAAAATCAAAGGCCACTGTAATCCCTGGTTCTCTCCAGACCTCCTTGAACTTCTGAATGCCAGGAATCATCTATGGCAGAAGTCAAGGTCCTCATGTAATCTGGCTGACATCCAGAAGTACAAAGCAGCTAGAAACAACTGCATGAGGGCTATCCGTGCAACTAAAAATCAATATTATAAGGATGTGCTCTCTCCCACCTGGAATGATGGCAGAAAATGTTGGACTAACCTTAAAGAGGTCATATGGAGAGACCTCAGATCTTCCCCCACAATGCTTAACATTAATGATGTACCCTCACTCAACCCCAAACTTATTGCTGACACTTTTAATAATGTCTTCACAGACCTGAGTGGTGTCCTCCCACATGGCTTCTTCTCTCACCCTTTCACAAGTGTCTACTCTGGGAGTGAGTCTCGGTCCCCTTCACATCCTCCTTTTTACTTCAAAACCCTCTCAGCCCATGAAGCCATGAAGTACATAATTAGGGTAGTAGGGAAATCTAGATTTAGTGGTGACATCCTGGATCTTAAATTTGTAACCCTTACACTGGATGATATTCTGTCACCTCTAACACATATTATTAACATGTCACTTAGATACTCTTAATTCCCCCAGAAATGGAAATCTGCCACTGTGACACTAGTTCATAAGTCTGGGGATCACACAATTACTGGGAACTACAGGCCTGTGTCTATTCTGCCTCCATTCTCAAAAGCTCTTGAGCGTATAGTGGCTGACCAGCTGGTTGAATACTTAGAAAAATATCACACAATGCCTGCAACAACACAGGTTTAGAAATGATCATAGTACCACTATTGCCCTTCTGGAGTTAACAGGCTTTATTCACCACTTCTTAGATCAAGGACACCTGTTTGGTGCTGCTTTCATTGATTTTACCAAAACTTTTAACACAGTGAATCATGCCTTCCTGGTTGAACAGCTTGCCACCATTGTCATAGCTCATGATAGAGTAACCTGGTTTTAAAGCTACCTGCATGACCATTTACAGCATGTGAAGATATGTAACATCCTCTCGGATAGCAGACCTGTCCTATCTGGAGTCCCTCAAGGGTCCATCTTAGGCCCTCTTTTATTTAGCATTTTCATCAACAACCTTCCTTACTGCAGTCAGGGTCACATCCTTGTATGTGCTGCTGATGCTGTCCTGTTTACCAGTGATCCAGACTCTAAGGTTCTTGAGTCCAGGCTACAGAGTAATTTTGCAGTCATAGAAAGATGGTTCCATAAGAACAAGTTAGTTATGAATTACAGCAAGACTAAAACCATGCTGTTCTCCAACTCCCAAAATAGGCACATAACACCCTCTTTCCATCACCAATGAATAGGGTTCTCCCCTGAGCTAGTTCAGCTCTTTAAGTATCTGGCAATTACAATTGATAGTACGATGACCTATACCTATCACATTGACAACATTGCTAAATCTGTTAACTCCGCATTGGGTTAATTTACAGGCATAAGCAATGTTTGATCCCAGAAGCTCTTAACCTGGCCATTCATAACTCTCTTGTCTCATTTACTGATTACAACTTACCAATCTATGGATCAGTTACTGAATCAACTCTTTGCTGCATCACAGTTGCACTCAACAAAGCATGTTGGCTTCTTACCAATTCAGCCCATCTGACCCATGCATGTGACATGAACTCTCAGACTAACTGGCTCTAATTCAAAGGTAGACTCATGTACCAAACATGTTTACTATCCAAAAGAGAAAGCTTAGGCAAAGTGCTCCCTGGTGTGCAAAAGCTTCTTACCCCCACTATCAAGCATCGATGCACCAGAAGCTCTACTAGCCAGATTTTTAATATTCTCCACTGTCACACTTCTCTGGGACAAAGATCTTTGCTTACCATGCCCCACTATGAATGAACTCTCTGCACCCCAACATCACTTCAGCATCCACCTTAGGCTCTTTCAAGCTTAAACTTAGGTAACAGCTAGTTGCTGATGCCAGCTGTGACTGCTTCCAATAATCTTTCCTTCTTGTTACCAGCACTTATCCTGACCTTATGCTATGCTGACCTTATGCATAACCATTCTCAGCATGTAAATAACTGTTCTGAGTAGCTAATCATTCTCCTTTCACACTTCCTTTTAATCCCTTCCACTCTGTCCCCTCACCCCTCTATTATTTTCCCCTACCCCTTTACCTCACACTCTCCTCTTCCTGCCCCCTGTTATATATCCTGAGCTCCCTTGATCACTCTAAAATGCTTTGTCCCATACCCTCGCCTCTGACAAGGCTCTTGGGCTGATTCCATCACTTACCTTGTTGATTATTAGATATTAGGCCAAGTCTGTTCTCACTTCCTGAAAAGGGAAATTTCATATGATGCTACCCCCTCTAATATGACCCATTAAATTCCAGGTTTTAATCAAATATGTACCTTGGCATACATTGTACAATGCCACATGTATTGGAACTTATCTAGTTATACATTTTTTTAATGTTTTGTATAATTCCTTGAGTTGTTTGCCTCCCTGCTTCATACTTTTCCAGTTTATTTTTGCCTCTGATGTGGAACCTATGAAATTAGCTTGTTCTCAAAGGTGTTATCCAAAATTTCAATAAATAAAAAAAAGGTTGTTTTATCTTAAATGGTAGAATATCAGGAGACTTAGAGAGAGAATTCACATTCAGAAGTACAAGGGGCACCTCAGCAGTAGATCTAATATGATCCAACTCAATATCTTTTGAATATATATTAGGATTACAAATTTTAGATTGCTCAGTCTCTATGCACTACCCACTAAAATTATTTCTAAGATTACCAATAAGGAACAATAAAAGTAACTCACATAACAAAGTAAGTATTGAGCATGAAAGAATCAATTCAAAAAGAATATGGTGGAATGGTTATTCAGTAAGAAAATTTAATAATGTATTATATGTCAATCACATAAACCAAATTTGTGACAAAATAATCTTTAAGTCAGAAAATAAGGAGGATATTGTTGCGTGATGGAATGAGATTAATGAGTATATTGGTCCATATTTATAGAACTGAAGAAAAAGTTAAATATGGGAATACATGGTTCAACTCAGTGTGTAGAAAAGCAAAAAAAAAAAATTAAGCAAATTAGCCAGAAAGGTAAGACTACATCCTACAATGTATCAGCACTGCAGTTTAAATCAAGCCAGGAAACAATACAAAAACCCCATTAGAAACAGAAAGATAAAGTATCAAATAGAAATGTGGAACAATCTTAGGGATGCAGTTCAGAACAATGATACAAAAAGATTTTGGACATTAATTAGCATTGGATATTACCAATACTCAGAAGAAATAGAGGCAGCCATCACCCTGTAAAATGGGAACAACATTTTGCAAAACTTTATTTCTCAAACTTAGAACACACTAAAAATTGTAGATTTAGGAAAAACTGTTTTTTCCAAAGCCTATATGCATATATAGGGATGAAATAAACAAATTAATTATGTCATTAAAAATCAAAAGGCCAGGTCCAGACAAAATATTATGAGTCATATACAAATATATCATTCACTGGTGGCACCCAATATAACATGTCATATTTAACAAGTTAGTACAAAGAACAGTGATGTCTCATTCATGGAGGGAGTATAATATGCCTGATACACAAAAGAAAGCTAAACCATTGGACCCAACCATGTATGGCCAACAAGTTTAATCAACAGCACACACATTTTTTTTAGAATCATATTGAAAAGGAAAGAAAAATGTTTGGAAGAAAATAACATACTTAGTGAGTGGCAATATGGATTCCGCTCAGGTAGATTTACAACGCAACATTGCTATGTATCGACACATCTGACCTTGAAATAAGTCCAAATTAAAAAGGAAAGTTATACTGCCTTTGTAGACCTGAAGACAGCATTTGATTCAATAAGTAGAGCAATATTGTGGGAAAGACTGCAGGCATATGGAATGGATAATACATTATTGGATACTATTATAAGATTACATAAAGACACCTGGATGAAAGTCCAGTTCAACCAGACTGGAGATGTATCAGAAAAATAGCAACCAACTTTCTGTTAGGCAGGCTGTCTGCTAGCACCAACATTGTTTAATGTGTACATCAATCCAATATTAGACCAACTGGACAATCCTGACTTCCATTACCAAACAATTAAAGATAACAACATTTCATTATTAGCCTATGCAGATGACTTGGTGTTACTATAGACCTCATTATTAGGCTTACAGAGAAAGGTGAACCATTGTAGTACATTCTGTAAGGAAAATAAGCTAAATATTAACACAGCTAAAACAAATTTAATGATATTCGGGCAAAAACCAAAAAAAAGTCCCATCCACATATATAGATAAAATAAAAATTCCAGCAGTAACAACTTATACATATTTAGGAGTATGTTTTTCACAGAACTTAACATGGACAACACACATCAAAACATCACATCAAAAAGAAATAAATGCATTTAATACATTTAAAAGATTTGCAAATAAGATAGGAAATGGATCAATAAAAGGATAATTACAGACAATAGAAGCTAAAATCGGATCAAGTATAATTTATGCAGCCAAAATATGGGCAACAAATACTCCAACATTTTTAGAAATTCAACTTAACAAACTTTACTGATACATATTGAGGGTGCCACCATTTACCCTCACCTCCATGGTCAGAGAGGAATAAGGGCAACTCCCTCTTTCAGCATTTATAGAGGAGAGGAGAATACATTATGTATTAAAATTATTTCTGCTGCAGAGTACAGGTTGCCAAGCAGTGTTTGAAGGAAGAACTGTAGTATAATTATAGAGCCTTCTATTCTCCCTCAATAAAAAACAATAAAAACACACATTTTTCCTATTGGGTTGACAATTTTAATATACCAGATTTACAATAGACCACATAGGAGATTAAAGAATAAATAAAAATAATAATAAGGGACACGTACTTTGCACTGGACATGGAACAAATCAGAGTTATAAAAACTATTATTGGTATAAAACCATAAAAAAGACTATAATTATGAAACATATTTAACAAAATTTAATGATATCAGAAATTGCAGGATGATGACACATTTCAAGCATTAACATTTTAAAAGCAACCACGTATGGTTTAAACAAAAATGACCAGGCATGGATTCAGAATGGTGTAAATGTACAATGTAGGAACCAGATGACCTAAAACATGTCCTATCATGCCCTTTATATGAGAAGGGCAAGAAAAAATGGCTGGGCCTGCTCTTGATGAATCTCAGTCTCCCTCCAAATCAACAAATGTCTGAACTATTTAATATGAAGGACAGAGACACGTACAACAGACTAATATCCTTTAGGCACTTTACAAAACTATAGATGCACAGATTTTATCTTAAATGTAATATGAATGTGTCTGTAATGAGTTATGTGGGTACAGAATTCATGTTATGAAGTGGCTGTTATTTAAAGAGTGTTTTAGTTAAAGAATGTTGTATTACAACTTTTAATCAACTGTTAAATGATACTTAGATTATATATATATATATATATATATATATATATATATATATATATATGAATATTGTAATGGCTCTCCTGAACAATAAAGAATTTGATTAATTGATTGAACATCCTTTGCATTCACATGCTCCCCTCCTGCAGCTGCTCTAGTTCCTCCCTCTCTCCCATAGTCTCTCTCTCACCCACTAACTTCCTAAATATTTCTATTCTTATATTAATTCCCTTAGGAAAATCTCTTGCATGGTGGGGCCTCTTACTTTAGATAATATTCTTATTCATGAGCCAAAGGCCATTGCTGATAGAATTAACATTGAATTTTGTAAAATCTTCCCTTTATCGGAAGTCCAAATACCACAGCCTATTATTACACCATTGGATCCTCCTATTATATTTTCAGTGGAGTTTAATCTAAAAAATTACACACACTTAAAGGTAAATTCTGTCCAGGCCCAGATAACATTGCAAGCTATTTACTATATCTACTGCCTGAATAAATAGCCTTTCCACTTAAGCTTTTGTTTGATCTTTTCTTAAAGAATAACTATATTCCTACAGAATGGAAAGAGGCTCTTCTAGTTCCTATTCATAAGAAGGGATCTAAACATCTTTGGGAAAACTATCAGCCCATCAGTTTAACCTCTTCTATATGCAAATTGTTGGAAAGTCTTCTTAAGGATATTATTGCTCCTGTAATTGATGCATCTGATCTACAACAACACGGTTTCAAGAAAAGTAGAAGCTGCTTAACTAATCTACTTTGTTTTCACGAACACTTTAGTTCCCGTTTGGATAACGGATACCTTGTGACTTTGTCTTCATTGTCTTCAGTAATGCATTTGATACTATGCCTCATTGGGCTTTAATTCAAAAACTCAGGGGACTTAACATTAATAGCTGTATAATTGTCTGGATTATTAATTTGCTTTGCAACAGAACACAGAGGGTGATCATTAATGGTGTTATTTCTAACTCTGGCAATGTTTTGAGTGGTGTTCCGCAGGGTTCGGTTCTCAGCCCCTGTCTTTTCTAGGCCTTTATAGCCAACAACAATTCCTGTCTCTCTTTACAATAAAATATGCAGATGATATGAAGATTGGGGACCATGCTCTAACTAAGGTCAAATATCTTGCATCCAGCATGATCTCAATATCGTTTCCATTTGGATTGACAAATAAGGTATGAAATTGAACACTACAAAGTGTAAAGTTATGCATTTGGGTTCCAAAAACTTAAGTTTCCAATAAGTTTTGGATGGTTCAACACTGTGTGCCACTACAGATAAGAGGGACTTGGGAATCACTATTTCAGATGATTTAACATACTCCAAACATTTGCATTCAATGCTTAGTACATCTAATACAGTTGCTTGGTCTATTCTATGTAATATTAGATCCCGAGACCAGGAGGTATTGTTGCCCCTGTTTAGGTCCTTTGTCCACCTTCATCTTGGGTGTGCATCACAGTTATGGTGTCCATTTAAAAAATCGGATAGTAATACTCTTGAAAAAGTACACTAAAAAAATATCTGGTCTTGACTCCAGTTCCTATGAATCCAGGTTAGATACATTAAAACTTATGCCTCTTTCCACTAGACTCCTTAGAGGCGACCTTCTTTTCCTATACGACGTTGTTCATGACCCATATGTCATAACTGAGTTAGGTCTTTCTTTTAGGTCATCAATACATGATACTAGAGGTCACCATCTCCAGTTAATTGGCAAATCTTTTAAACACAATGATCAGAAGTTTTTCTTTACTGTGAGATCTATTGGACCTTGGAACAGACTTCCATCTGCTGTGGCTGCTAGTAATACTGAAGAGATTTTTAAACATCGCATCAATGTGTTAATTATGTCTGGGTATGACTTATCATATTATTCTTTAGCCTAGCATAAGAGCATTATGGGCTTCGCCTACTAGCTCTTTTCTGAACCTTAGTATTAACTTCCATCCCTACTCTTGCCCCTCTATCCATGCTTCCATTCCCCCGTTCTTCCACTTTCTAATTCCAACAATGCCCCTACCTCTTTTCACATTTACTTTTCCCAGTTCACCCTCCTGCCATCCCCTTAAGTGGTTTGTGCATCCCAAATGGGAAGACTCAGTCTATCCTCTGCCCTATTCCACTCCCTGTCCTCTGGTATGGCTTCCCCATGGTCTGCTCATGTCATGGCACTTACGCACTTTGTAATTTTATTGTATATGGAAATATATGTTGACTTAATGTATAATTGTTCTTAGTTATTGTTCCTGATACTCTCAATTTTTTTTACCTTCATAAACATAATAGCTTATGCATCCTGTTTACTATTTCTTGTAGCTGTCAGTTTCTTTTTGTCAGTCTTCCATAATGTGTAAGTTTTGCAATTCTTGTATTTTATTGTGTATTCCCATGTTCCTTTTCCACAGGATGAATCTGGAATCCAGCTATTGCAGTTCAGTGTTCTCTTCCTGGTGAAACTTTTTCAAATAAATAAATAGATAAAATAATACAGCTGGACAGAGCTGACACATATTATGTATCAAAGCACCTTTTTTATGGATCTCTGTATTGCGAAATTAACCTTTTTTAAATGGTTGACTCCCTTTCATCCAAACCTGGGTGCCAGCAGAAATGTGTAATTTCTAAAAATGAAAACCTGTTTTTTTTTGGCAGTATTAGCCACTTAAGATAGTAGAAATGCAAGCTGTGAGTTATTTTCTAAGGGCAGTGGTGGCAAATTTATTAATATAATACAGCATTCTGCCATTTGTTTGGCACTGAACAAGAGGATGTAACACTGTAACAGAGGAGTGAGTGAAACATATCATGCTGTGTGGCAACAAGTTTCAATAAATACTGAAAGAGTAATGGCCTTGAGGCCTCATTTCACTGAGACTGTGGTAACCTGATTTATTTTAGATGAGGCATCTCAAGTTGTAACTAGGATGAACACACACACACACACACACACACACACACACACACACACACACCATGTCATATTTATTAATTTAGCTTTTGTTTACGGGTAAGTACACTAGACAAGTAGTATGCCTATTTTCAGGAGACGACCTGGGAGAGCACAAAACATACAGTATACATACATGGCAACATTAGAGAAACAGCATGATACAGTAAAAAACAGCTATAACAACGCTTGTATAAGGGCAGAGATACTGCCACACATAGTACAAATTGTTACAGGACATAGATAAACATTAGAATCACTGAACACATATTTCATAGACCATCATGGACTCATAGTAGACAATAGTGGACTGCAGAGTATTACATTACAGAGACTAGGAGCAGTCACATCTTGTCGTTTGTTTTAGGTGGGACCACAGGAGGAGGCGAAAGTTCCCATGGGAAGGGCAGAGCAAACAGAGTCTGGAATGGAGTTCAGAGCCCAGGCACAAAAGCAAGTCATGATCCCCATAAGGGTCCGAGTAGGGGGAACTTTAAGCAACTCGGCGGTCTCTGACCTGAGCTGGTAGGGGATGGCGTCCGGTTTTGGGAGGAGATGCGCCAGTCCCGATGGTATGCCCGTGGCAAGCACTTTCCTGGTGAAGTTTCCTACACCAAGGATCAGGAATTCAGGATACCCCCATGCCTTTATTTTAAACAATAATGTGCCTATAAATAGTAGGCCCCATATAGTTAGTGATAAGGAACATTTCTATCAACTGAGTTCAATGATTTAATAGTTTGTCTGTCCAGAAATAGCTGTAACATTAATAAAGAGAATGACTAAGATTTTGGCAATGGCTTTTAAAATACATTAGTCCATTACCTTATGTTAGCGACACTCATTTGAGCCCAGAAAAGGAATTTCTTTCATTAAGTCCACTACGGAAGGGAAGAGATTGACAACTGTGCTGAGCAGATAGCCAGATGAACTCTTCCACTTCCTGGTCAGCTGGCCCCCACCCTCTCACTCAGATGTTTTGTGATGTCTAAACAGGCAGAGGGAGGGGCTGTACCACATAGAAGTCAAAGGAGGACATTTTCTGAACTGTCTGATGCTGTATATACTAATATGACCTTTGATATAAATAACAGTCACTGCCCAACTAATTGGGACCCTATTAGTAAAGCAATCACTTTCATTTATAGCAAAGGCTGCTTTAACATTAAACTGCTTCAAAAATGTCCTTCATTGACTTCTATGTGGCACGCTTCTGTATTCTGCAAGGTTAGACATCACAAACTGCCTGAGCATGGGGGTGGGGCCAGCAGGTCAGAAACTGAAGGGGTTGCCTCGCTCATCTCTTCGGCACAATTTTTTGATCATTTCTCTCCCATGGTTGACTTAAGGAAAACATTTCTTTCTGTGCTCAAATGGCTATTCCTAGAAGAAGGTAATAAGCTACTGTATTTCAAATGCTATTACATAAATCTTAAACATTTCCTTTAAGAACATCAGTAAACCTGTGAGGGGCAAGGGTAAATTTCAGTGTAAAATCATAGCACTATGTGAAATTCTTAGCAGTTGAGAGATATGGAACTACTAAGGGTAGGAGACTAAACAGATTTGTGACAGTTGGACATACTTCAATATATACTTGAAACTGCACTGGTTTGCAAAATAAAACTGAACATGCAGCCCTAGTAGGTTGTCAATGAAGAGCACATGCCAAGCTGTTTAGTTAAATCAGCTCACTTTCACATCCATTACAAGAGGTGGAGGAGGATTCTGCATCTGCTTAGAAACCATTAGTCTCTCTCTCTCTTCTCTCTCTCTCTCTCTCTCTCTTTCTCCTACAATGATCCAGAAAAAAAGATTTGATACCATCATAGATGTTACAAAAAAGAAACAGGTACTTGGGCCTTCTGACTACAAGAAAAAGAATATCATCCCCATAATGAGTCAGTATACTACAGCTGTAGTCACAGGGTGTGACATTCATTCTGTTTTTTTTCCATCTGTCATCAGTCATTTCCTTAACAGTGTTACGTGTCAGTGGATGGGGCTAAGGAAGCATGAGTCAGACTGCAAGCAGCTGGTTATGTTTTTTTGGCCCTTGAGGTTAACTGATTATCATGAAACATGTCTAGATGATTTAATTTGTTGCTTGGATTTATCATATTGGTGTCAGTATGCCTGACACTCTTTTATATGACTATCACTTTAAGGAAAGCTCAGAAAGTTTTAAACCAGCTGAATCCATGAAGTTGCCCTGTGAGTTAATTTCTGAATCTTTATGAGTTAACTTCTATTTTGATTTTAATAAGGACTGCCAGTTGAAATGTCTGGCAAGCATATATTTTCGCAACTCTCCCCTTAGCAAGTATCACATAGACTGTAGATAGCTGTATGCTTTAAAAAGTTACATGTTTATTTCTTAAATTATACAGCACACTTCTGAGACAACCAGCAAAGGTGCCACCCCTGAGGAAAGCCTGACTATGTTTCACTCCTTACTTAGTAATGATGGATGTGGCAGCACTTTATGTAAATGTACCTGATGGGGTAGACTACAAGTACTATGCTATCTAAAACGAGCACTAGTTAGATCATTGTGATGCAGGCAAGAGGGTAGCAGCTTCACTGATTGGCTCCCACTAACCTTAAAGAAAAACACAGCTATTACCGTACCAGACTGCAAGTTCTTACTTTCCGCTTGCAGAAGAGACTACTTAGAATATGGTGGTGTGCTTTGTTTTGTTACATTGGGAATAATGGATGCAGATATGCAATAGGCACCACCATGACACCCTCTGCCGGCGACACCAGACAAGGTTGCTAAGAGGTCCAAGGCCCAAACTCAGCAAAGGGCCACATGGAAACTGCCATCTCGGGGCAACACCATTAACAGAGGAGCGATTCTTGTTAGAATGCTGACCATTCTGTGAGCAACTACAAGCCTCACCAAGGATTTGAAGTTGCTTACTGTGTCAATAGGTAAATTAAGCCAATGAACCAGTGATAATTAAGCTCAGCTTACCTGATTGGAGAAAAGATGTGACCGTGCAACACCTGAGATTATGGTGCTCCGGCAACACAATGCCGAATTAGAAGCAATGTTGGAAGAACTGTAGGGGTAGAGTGGAAGGAATAATGTGGTAATCATTGGTCTCCCCGAAAAGGAAGAAGGCCCTGACCCTCTGTTGTTTTTTACAGAAGCTAGTCCAGAAACTTGCGGGCCCCTCACCATATGGAACTACATATATAATTGAATGGGTGTAAAGAGTTCTGAGACCCATGCAGCCAACTGGATCACCACCTAGACCATTTATATCAATTACTTGGAACATCAACATTTTCTTTCCAAGACCAGGGAATTGGAAGAGGTGAAAGGGAAGGCCAGCATTTAAGGGTGGCTCAAGACCTCCCAGGATCAGTGAGGCAAAGAAGAGCTGCCTTTCACCCTTTTGTGACAAAGGTGATTGCTGTAGGCTTAAAGTTCAGAATGGGGTACTCTGCTAATTTTAAAGTGTTAATCAAGGACTCTTGGAAAGCTTATGATACCCTGGAAAAGGCTTCTACTGACTTGAAATTGCTCCTGCCTGAGTTATTTAAGAAGTGCTGAATGGTAGAATTCATGAAGCAAGAGCTCTGTAATGCGCTCACAGTTGTACTGGAATTATCTACTTCACATGCTGTTGGAATCCTGATAAGCAAGAGTGTTATAAAAGTTACTTTTTATGTTTCATCTGTCTTCCTTTAACTGTTGCCAGAGGCCTGGCGTATGGCTAGTACCCATCTTTATTATTAAGGTGAACACTGTAGGCAAAGGAGACTGAGTGATATTGCAGCCAGTTCACTTTTATAGTTTCCCAAGGCACAGATGGTCTCACAAGATGGGGTGCAGAAGCAATGTATGTTCTGAAATCTTTATCCCTAAAGTTGTGCAGATATTGGAGAGCATTCCTAGATGAACCGTAATCTCGGCTTTTGGTAGAAAGGTGGGATTAGCTTGGCTTCTTAATTACCATTGCATGACTGATGACCAGGCAAATTGGAAAGCATAAGATCTGGATGGTTGGAGCCTGGATGCTGGATATACTCCACTGAGACTGTGCACTTCATGTTGTTCATGGAAGGATGTACACTATTTCTCAATGGAACATTGAGGATCTATATTAGCAGTCTCTGGGGATTTCCAAATTCTGCTGGTTCCAGGGCTGGTGATAGACCCCCAACCCCCAGGATCTACTTTAGGGACTTATTATGTGTTCATTAGTTCTTGGTGGAATACATTTGTTTGCTTCTAGCTATGTCCAAACAGATCGTGGACTGGGGGGGGGAAGGAATGTTATATGTTCGGGTTTCTATTTTTTTTAAAAAGGTTAAATAAAAACACTGTTTTGAACAAATAGTTATAATTAAAGGTTTTTCGGGGGAGTGGGAGGGAGGGGGTAGGCACTATCAATCACTGGGCATCTTGGATCATGCAATTGTTTTGTTGGTGGGGGGAGGAAATAAGATGTGGAGGTTATTTGTTGTGGGAGGTTTTATTCTAGGGGGAGCTGGGTATTTCCTAAATTGTTTACTTCAAAGGTTTTGCATACACAACTGTTCACTATTGTTACATATACTTGTTCGTGACAGCATTGTGGGGGCTGGCATAGACCTGTTAGTTTAACCTCAGTGGTAGGGAAAATGATGGAATCACTTCTGAAGGAAAGAATTGTAGAGTATCTAGAGGCCAGAGGGGCACAGGACCCAAAGCAGCATGGATTCACAGTGGGAAGGTCACGCCAGACAAATCTGATAGATTTCTTTGACTGGGTGACCAAAGTAGTAGATCAGGGAGGGGCTGTGGACATGGCCTACCTAGACTTTAGCAAGGCATTTGGCACAGTCCCACACAAAAGATTAATATACAAGTTAGCCAGCCTGGGAGTGGGTCCCAAGATGACAGCCTGGGTAAAGAATTGGCTGGAGAATAGGACACAGACAGTAACAGTAAATGGAGTCCACTCTGAAGAAAGGAGAGTTACTAGTGGGGTACCGCTGGGTTCAGTATTAGGACCAGTCCTCTTCAATGTCTTTATAAGCGACATTGCAGAGGGACTGGAAGGAAAAGTATGTTTCTTTGCAGATGACACAAAGATCTGCAACAGAGTTGATGCACAAGGTGGGGTGAAAAGGATGAGAAGGGACTTGGCAAGGTTAAAGGAATGGTCAAATGTATGGCAGCTTAGATTCAATGCTAGAAGTGCAAGTAATGCACCTGGGAAACAAAAACCCAGGGGAAGAGTACACAATGGGGGTGAGATACTAACAACAACAAAAATGGAAAGGGACCTGGGGTAGTCATATCAGATGACCTAAAGGTGGGCAAGCAATGTGAGAGGGCAGCAAAGAGGGCTGGGGGGATACTGGGATGCATAGGGAGAGGCATCACCAGTAGAAAACAGGAAGTTATTATCCCTCTGTACAGACAGCTGGTGAGACCCCATCTGGAGTACTGCGTGCAGTTCTGGTGACCCAATCTATTAAAGACATAGACAGGATGGAAGCTGTCCAGAGGAAGGCAACTAAAATGGTGCAGGGTCTGAACCGGAAGACATATGAAGAGAGACTTTGGGAGCTTAATATGTATAGCCTCAAGGAAAGGAGGGAGAGGGGGGACATGATAGAAACTTTCAAGTACCTCAAGGGAATCAACAAAGTCCAAGAGGGTAGCATCTTTCAAAAAAAGAGGTGTGCAAGAACAAGGGGCACAATTTGAAGATGGGGGGCAGCTCAGAGGTAATTTAAGGAAGTATTTTTTCACAGAGAGGGTTGTGGATGCATGGAACAGCCTTCCGGAGGAGGTTGTGGAGTCAAAAACAGTGGTGGAATTCAAGGATGCATGGGACAGTCATAAGGCAATTCTAGGGGGGGGGTAGGAAGAAGTAGGCTGCTGGTTAACTAGGATCTGCAGCTTATTCATTAGGTAGGGAAATGGGCAGACTGGGTGGGCCAAGCAGTCCTTATCTGCCATCAAATTCTATGTTTCTATGTTTCATATGGGTGGAGGGATGGGGACAGCAGAGTGGTATGGTTTGGGATACTAATTGTTGGTTTATTCATTGCACTAGTGTCAGTTTAAAGTGTTCTAGATTGTTGATTTATGGTTAACTTGTATACATTTGTGACTCGGAATGTGAGGGGAGCTAGGAACAAAACTAAAAGGTACCAGCTTCTTAAACATATTCAACAATTCAAAGGGGATGTCCCTTTCTTGCAAGAAACTCACCTCCTCGAATCTGAAGCAAACTTTTTCCACAGGAACAATATAGGTCAGGTATTTGAAGCTTTAGATTGCACACAGAGTAGGGGAGTGGCTATTCTGTTCTCTTGTAAGGTGCCTTTTGTTCGTGAACAATGTTTGCCGGACCCAGCTGGTGATTTTTATTTCTGAGAGGGCACCTGGATAGGACAGAAGTTCTGCTTGGGTGCATCTATGGGCCCAACACTGATTCACTTTTGTTTTTTGCTGAATTGCTCCTTACTTGGCGTTCCTCTCTTCTTATAATCATAGGGGAGATTGAAATCTTCCATTTGCTTTGGACCTGGCTAAATTGGACAGGTGCAAGTTTAGCTATCCGGCACAGTGCTTTCTCCGGGACATGGCTAATTTTTCCGGTTTGTGTGACCCATGGAGAGTACTGAATCTGGATGCTCAGAAATATACTTTCCATTCACCAGTGCATGGTAAGGCCTCACGGATTGACTACTTTTTGAGCCATGTGTCTTTGAGTGGGAGTGTTGGGGTGTGAGACGGCCTCAGAAGTACATAGATACATAGACAGTGTCGGCAGATAAGGGCCTATGGCCCACCCAGTCTACCCATTTGAGCTTGTAAGTTCAGTTTATGTTTTCCTAGAAGTCTGTTGCCCCTTACCCCTGACCTCCAGAATTCCTTCATGTCTATCCCATGCATTCTTAAATCCCGTGATTGTTTCAGCCCCCACCACTTCCTCTGGCAGGGTGTTCCACTTGTCCACCACCCGTTCTGCGAAGAAATTCTTCCTCATGTTTCCTCTGAATCGTCCTCCCTCCAACTTCATCCCATGCCCTCTAGTCCTGGAACATCTTTTTCACTTAAAAATAGTGTATTCCTGCACCCTGTTCCTCCATGTAAGATTCTTGTATGTCTCTATCATATCCCCTCTCTCCCTCCTCTCCTCCAGGGAGTACATGTTCAGTTCCTTCAACCTGTCTTCATAGGACTTGTGATGCAATCCATGCACCATCTTTGTTGCCCTCCTCTGAACCTTCTCTACCCTTTCTATGTCCTTACGTAGGTATGGTCTCCAGAACTGTACACTGTACCCAGGTGGGGCCTCACTAGTGTCTTGTATAGCGAATTATGATCTCCCTTTTCCGGCTGGTGATGCCCTGCCTATACATCCCAGCATCCTATTTGCTTTACCTGCTGCCTTGTCACATTGTTTCCCTACCTTGAGGTCATCAGAGATGATAACCCCAAGATCCTTTCCTGCTTGGTGCATGCTATATCCTCACCCCCCAACTGATATATTGTGCCAGGGTTTTTGTGCCCCATATGCATTATCTTGCACTTCTTTGCATTGAATTTCAACTGCCAAACCCCTGACCATTCTTCAAGTTTCTGTAGGTCCCTTCTAATTCTGTCTACACCCTCTGGTGTGTCTACTCTGTTACAGAGCTTTGTGTCATCAGTGAACAGTGAAATTCTGCCTTCTAGGTCCTGCGCAATGTCACTGATGAAGATGTTGAATAGAACCGGTCCCAGCACTGATCCTGTGGTACCCCACTGGTCACTCTTCCTCTGTGGAGTGACAGCCATTACCACCACCCTCTGTGTCCTGCCACCCAGCCAGTTACCTACCCACCACACTACTGTCCTGCCCACACCCATATTCCCCAGTTTGTGTAGTAGTCTTCTATGTGGCACAGTGTCAAAGGCCTTGCTGTAGTCCAGATAGGCCATGTCCAATGCCCTCCCCTGATCCACCTCCCTAGTCACCCAGTCAAAAAATTCAACGAGGTTGGTCTGACATGACCTCCCCCTGGTGAAACTATGCTGCCTTGGGTCCTGTAGTCCATTGACAACCAGATGTTCCACCAATCTCTCCTTCAGTAGTGCTTCCATGATCTTCCCCACTACTGAGGTGAGGCTGACTGGTCTGTAGTTCCCTGCTTCCTCTTTGTTCCCACTTTTGTATAAGGGGACTACATCTGCTGTCCTCCAGTCTTTGGGCACCTCCCCTGTTTCCAGTGATCGGCTAAACAGGATAGCCAGAGGTTCAGCCACACCTCTCTTAGTTCTTTAAGGACCCTGGGTTGCACCCCATCTGGCCCCATTGCTTTATCAACTCTTATTACTTCCAGTTCCTTCAGGACCCTTTCTTGTGTAAAGGGACTTGTGTCCATTTCTGCACCATTCTCACCCCTTGAGCTCCCTTCAGACCCATTACCCTCCTCTTCCTCAGTAAAGACTGAGCAGAAATACCTGTTCAATATGCCAGCTTTACTGTTGTCATTCTCCACGCGGCCCCCATCCTCTCCCTTCAGTCTCACTATCCCTCCCTTTGTCTTTCTTTTTTCACTTATGTGCCTGTAAAAGGTTTTGTCCCCTCTACCCACTGATTTTGCAATATGTTCTTCTGTCTGAGCTTTGGCTTCCCTTACTGACCTCTCTGCCTCCCTTTGTTTCTCCTGGTACTTCTCCCTATCCCCTTCTGCCTGTGTCTTTTTGTATTGCCTGAATGCAATTTTTTTGGCTTTCACTTTCTTTGCTACCTCTTTGGAAAACCATAATGTTCTCCTCTTCCTTTTCCTCTTGCTAACCTGCTTAATGCACAATTCTGTTGTTCTTGTAACCCCCATTTTAAATACTGCCCACTGTTCCTCAACCCCTGATTCCTGTCCCATTCCCCTTAATGCCTCTTTCAAGTATCTCCCCATTTTCCCAAAGTCTGCCCCCTAAAATCCAGGATCGTGTTTTTGTGGGTTTGGTTCTGCTCTTTCTGTGATTTCAAACCACAATGTCTGGTGGTCACTGTTCCCCAAGTGCTCCCCCACTGTTACCCCCATCACACTGTCCCTGTTTGTGTGGACAAGGTCCAGTACTGCCTTCTGCCAAGTTGGTTCCATGACCAGTTGCTTGAGGAAGGCACTCTGAAGAAGTCCAGGATAAATCTGTTCCTAGTTGATGCTGCTGCTGGGATGCTCCAGTCCACATCTGGAATATTGAAGTCTCCAACCAGTACTACCTCACCCTTGTCTGCCATCCTTTTGATGGCTAGCATCAACTCCCTATCTGTCATTATGAACAGTGACATATTGTTGTGTTTGTGTTATTTTATTATAATAACTCACATTTTAAACCTGTTGAAGGAACAGAGTTATATTAGGCTGCATGTATGTAAATTTGAACATGCATGTAATGTTTTAGGATGTTTCTGTGTCACAAACATGCATTATGACAATGTTATAAGTATTGATTGATGGCAATTACTTGTTCTGCACTGCATACTACCACCATATATTTGTGAGTAATCTGAAAACATGTTATTGAAGAACAGTGTTAGGGAACTAGGAAACAATGAATTTCTTTATTAACTGTTCTGATTGATGGAGATTTGTCTTGGAAAAGATATATACATGGTGTAATAATTTCAAGACTTTGTAATATCATGTATACTGAGTTAACAACATACAACTAGTTGAGACAGAGTTGTTTTAAAGAGATATGTAATCAAATGATAGTTGTATGAATGATGTGGTATTAGAAATTGATGTTTAAAGAAAACACTTTTATCCTTGATATTTCACTATTAATGTGACATTTTTTACTTGTTTGTTTAATAGAGCCCGGAAGCTGTGTTGCTGAACGCGGTGGAGGTGAAGCAGGAAGCCGGGGTACCAGCCCACCACATAAGGAAATCTGTTGTTGCTATGTGCATCCTGAGAAGTACTATAGGGTCAACATTCTGTGGTGATCACTGCCCTGTTGATAATACTTTGCTGTCCTACTGCATGATAGGAGTGCACTGTCTATTGGCATACCACTGCAAATGTTAAATTGTTTGGGTGTGAGTAACAGACCTTCGTTGTTGAGGCAGTACCACTTCTTTTTTTGTTGTGGTTAATCACTGTTTACATTACTTATTTTACTGTGCTGTGACCTTATATATGGCAATGCATTGATCACTGCTTATGTTCAACCTATCTTACCCAAAACACAAACATGGCGGTAGATATTGTAGTGACCTAAATGTTGTGCAAATGCATAAGTGTCCAATTATGATTTTTTTTTTTTCTCAATCTACAGTTTAAAAGTGTGCCTTATAGTGTTCATGATCCCTTTTTCCCAGTAAAGTGAATAGCTGTGCAGTGTGTCTGTCTTCAGCCTGCCAGCCTATCGCTTACCTCTACAATGGCTGCGATGCTGTTCAGTGCACTGTCAGATATGTGTATTTTTTTAAAGGTGATCATGAACTGAGGGAATGTCGATAAACTAATAATGCAGGTAATAATGGGACTGTTTGCATTCACCCTATGAATATCGCTGACGTTTCTAATAGCATTATGAAGTTGTCTCACCATTATTCTAAATGCAGTATCTATGACAGGTTGCAGTGGTGCAAATCTACTGACATCATACTGCGCGCATTTCTGGGTTGCGTTATGAAAACAAGTTGCTGATAGTGAACTGCGCTGTACCGGGGCCACATAGATCACATTGCTACATAATTCAATGATGCATGGCTAGGCTTACACAGTCCATACTTTCAATGAACACCTATTCTTTGTAAAACAGTTTTACTGACGCCACTATATGATGCTGCTGTGGCTACAGCGAAATTACTTTTTGGGACAGTGTAAGGAGATGACTCTGAGACTGTATGTGAGTAAAGGTGGTATGTCTATTTAAAACATTTGTTTTGAGATGAGCATTATATGCTATCATAGCAAGCCCTTCTGGTGTGCAAAATACTGCGAGGGGTGTGGGCTCAGGGTGATATTCCTAAAGGAGTTGTGTTATTGAGGAACTGTTTTGAATATCAGCCCCAAGCACAGCCACTGTGCATGGTGCAGTGGAATTTGCACTGCCATGTTGAGAAACTGCAGCATTCTCTACCTAGGTCGCAAAATCCTGATATTCAAAAGGTGATATGCAATGTGGCTGTAACTATGCATGGCATGGGTGGCCATTCAGATCTGATTATGGTTCCATTTGCATGCCATTAGCATGCAGGTGTGGTGATCCCCGAGGACTTGCGCTTGGCCTTACCAGGTAGCAGCTATTGTAGATGAGGCTTGCAGGGCCAATCACAGGCAAAAAGCATAAACCCCTCCACTGGCCCGATTGCAGGCATACTGTTAATACCCTCCTCACTAGCCCAATTGAGGGCAGCAATGTGTCCCCCTTCAACACAGGACGTGGAGGTCCAGTGACCAATAAGCATGATCGCTGTATTAAGTAAACACCTCCTCACCTCCTGAATATATCCCTGGGGTCCAGTGGACCCATAAGCCCAATTTCAGGCTGAGTACTGAAACACCCCCACCTCCCGACATCATATCCTGAAATCCCAATTGTGATGTAGTTGGCAACCCCCAACAAAACACATGAGTGTTGGGGGCAGACATTGCTGCCCGTGATTGGCTTGATGAGGGGGCGAGAATGCATATTCTCAACCATACCACACAGTGAGGAATGTTACTCATTTTAATTCACTAAAGCTCCCTGTTTCACATTGTGAGGACTTGTAACACATTCAGTGTTAACATTTTTTAGGAAAACTCTATAGTAAATGATGCTAAATATATCAATTTGATTAATTGCAGACTTTATGAACTTAAATGCAAACATTTTAACAGTGTTGTGGGCTTCTAATTTAAAAATTAGATTAAGTGTTCCACGTTTTGCCCATTCTTTCCACATTTTGAGAAGCAATGTAACACATTTGGGGAACAAACGGTTGAGACGTATGAGACAGAGTGTTGAGGGCCAGCCACAGGTGGCAGCTGCTGTGTTGCGTCCTGCAATGCAGCAGCTCACTTGTGGGTGGCCCTCAACTTGATCCTTTTTTTTTCTCAAAGTTGTGCAGGCGCAGCTGGGTTGCGCCTGCACAACTCTGCACAGCCCGGCTAGATATCTGGCATGGTTTTGCATCGCATCTTATATTAGTGACTTAATTATTTTAAGTAGTGATGTGTGTTGAGGGCTTGAAACATGGGTAAAAAGCTGTTTGGTTTCAAAGTATCATTAAACTTATCATGATATTGTACGCATGAAAAGTATTTTATTATACTGCTACTGTCAAGGTACTTTTTTTCACTGAATACATGACTACACATTATAGGCAGACATGGTGAAGTAAAAAATCTCACACTTGATGAGGATGTATTTCAATTCTATGGTATAATAGTGTCAATAATGCAAAAGTATGTACATACTGAATATTTCTGAGTAGTGAAAGAAAATCTAAGAGTAGCATTCTAAGTCACAGCTAACTATACATTTTTTATGTTGTCAGCTTATTAGATAATAAGATAGTCAAGTATGACAGAGAGAAATAAGATACTTAAATAGTTTAGCATCATACTTTAAACTATTATCATAACTTTTAAATGAATGCATTTCTGATATTGCATTAGATAATAAATATTTGAAGTGAAATATTTTAAAGTTGTAATTGTTGAATTTGTGTTGTATATTCATCATAACTTTTTTTTTTTCTTTGTAGGGCGCCAGTGACTGCGCAAGTACGACAGTCCGCTGCTACAGACGCTGTCACGCAAGGTTGTCAGTCTGAAAATGTTGTGATCCTTGAGAGGCTGGACAAAATCCAGTCTCTCTTGATGCACAGCAGCAGACTGCCAACCGTGCTAGAGCCGGTCGAAAGCAGTGGGGTGATGGTGCTGTTGCGGGCAGCAGTGCTTTCACCTCCACAGCTACCATCTGTTCCTGCAGCTTCCTGGAGAAACTGGCTGCCCTTCATAGCAGTCCGGTATCTTCTCCGAGGGCGCAACAGTTTCCACTCTTTTGCGCCTCCACATCGAATCCAGTTTTCAGCCTGGATTGCCTCAAGCACTGCATACACCTCTCTAAGTGTTCAACAAAACTAAAAGAACATTGGACAATATATTTTTATATGTTTTTATTTATGTAAAGAAAAAAATATTTTTATTAAATTTTTATTTTGTGTATGATGTAACACACACTTTTATACGTTTTTTTGGGTATATATATATATTATTTTGTAAAAATCTATTTTTGTATTGATAAAAAAAAATATTTTTGTTTGTTATTTTTTATATCGAAAATATTTTAATAGTAAAAAAAGTTAAAGTATACTCTCTTGTGTTTGGTATGTTATTGCTATTCGAGAGATAAAGTGTGACATTCAAGCCCCAACATTTTTTTGGGCCAATTGTCATAACCATATCATCTTAACATTGGGTATATGTGGTAGTACTGTAATCCCTAATATAAAGATAGTTCATACAAAGGTTCATACAAATGTTCAAGGGAGTGGAGGAGGCCAGACAGTAAAGAATAGGCCATAGCTGTTCCCAGCCAGTATCCCTTATGTAGTCATGTTAGCTTCCTTCATAAAAATTTCTATCCAGCTGAGTTTTAAAAGCATCTTTGATTTAGGACAAATAAGTGACAAGGGAGCTCATTCCCATGGCCACCACTCTGTGTGAAAAATGCCTTCTATTAGTATTATACTTTATGGGCCAGATATTCAAAAGGGTTGCACCATGTGTAATAGGGTAGTGCCTGCACAAGTCCAAACTTGCTCCATTCTGCGATATTCAGCAGGAGGCAGTTGCGCCACAGAAAACATGCTGAGCAGCAGTGCAATGCAAATGAATGCATTCTGAACTGCAGGGGAGGAACCATGCATAAACTGCACAGCCCGATATTCAGCCAGGCTGTGCAGAGTTGTGAAGAACTCAACCTGCGCCTCTGCACAACTTTGAGCCCAAAAAAATGCTCAAGTCGACGATCACCCACAGGTGAGCTCCTGCATTGCAGGGCACAACACAGCAGCTGACACCTGTCGCTGGCCCCAACCCACTCCATGTGCCCCCCATGCAGCCTGATCATGGGCAAAAGAGTGAAAATCCTCACCACCACCCCCCACTGGCCCTATTGTGGCAACAGCAGAAATGTTCCCCCACCAGCCTGACCACGGGCTGCTTTAGTTTAAAAACAACCCCCGAATACATCCCTGGTGGTCCAGTGGGACTGAAAAGCCTGATTGCAGGCTGTATCAGTGTAAAATACAACCCCCTCCTGCCGAACATAGCCCTGGTGGTCCACTGGACTGAAACTCCCGGTTATGGATGTGGGCAGTAACTCCACCCTGAACAAAGCCCTGGTGGTCCAGTGCACTCAAACTCCCATTCACGGATGTGAGGCAGTGCCACCCCCGTCAACATAGCCCTGGTGGTCCAGTGGACCAAACTCCCGCTCATGGGATGTAAGTAAACCCCCAACATAGCCGTGGTGGTCCAGTGGACTGAAACTCCTGTTCTTGGGATGTAAGCAGTAACTCCCCCAACATAGCCCTGGTGGTCCAGTTTATGTATTCAGTATAAGAAACCTTCCACCACTGTTCACATGATTGATGGTACCACCTCAGTTGGTAGTGGAAGCACTCTATGAAATCTCAAGTTACTATAGTAGCATATCCATTTGTTCAGTAGATGAACTAATAGTGCCCATGTCATGTCATATTGTCTTTTAGTTATGCACATCTTTTTATTAACATATGTGCTCACAAACAAAATGAGTAAGACACTTTAACATAAAAAATACTACATGGAACGAGAATGACAAATTACAATTAATAAAGTAATTAAGACAATATGATTAACAATTGACTACTGTTACTGTTAATAACAGTAAATGCAACCACAACAGTTGAAATATTTCTGATATTGGAAGATTGTTTTATATGTATGTGCACTATTCTTAGAACTATAAATCATGTAGTATGCTGAGTGATAGTTCTGAAAAAGACAGGATATTCATGGCAAAAAACTCCGTTTAATGCATCAGTTAGGGTTGTTCCACAGGCACAAAAGTGAGGAATTTGCTGTTAGGGTTGAAACCCTAACCGAATTCACCCCCAGCACCACACACACACAGACACACACATTCAAGTATGGGGGAGGACCAAGACAACACAACCAATGACAGACATCCAGCAGCAGGTGACAGAAATAACAAACAATTGTCTAAATGTACTACGAGACATCCCCACCCACCTGACCAGGTACTGCATGCTCAGTGGAGATCAACAGCAAGACTGAGGCCATGTACACCAAACATGCACATCCCTGATTGCAGCTGCACACAACGCACTCACATTTAGTAGCTGCATGGCCTACCTCACCGATGCCCCACACCACACCACACCACTTGTGGTGGGCCACCTGAGCAACAGAGTTAAGCAAACCAAGGATTTGTACAGGTATAATATCTCTGATTATAACAAGGGTTTGAGAAACGTAGCTTTTAATTGACTGTAAACATTGTAACAGCTTTATGTTTAGTTTTTAGTAACATACATGTAGAGCCTCAACCATATGATGAACGTGGTTTAATGTTGTTTAAAAACAGTTTTATTATGATAGCAATAAGCCACTCAGGTATTATGTCAATGGTCAGTTTATCACTGTCTAGTGACATGTGGCACTCGGATATACCTCATTCAACATTAAACCCCTACAGAGTGATTAACAGACCATTTAACATAACTGTTGGTCATGCCTTATTGCTTAATTGTCTTTATGAGTAGATACTCTCCATCTGCTAGGCACTGCAGCAGCTTTGCAACACAGTGTCCCACCCAGTTACACCATACACTGTCTAGTTGCTGGAGAATGGCTGTGAATATGAACTCATGAAGATGAACAGTGTAACTTGATCATTACAGTCCTCGAAACCCTAGTGTGATTATAACTGACAGACTCAGTGATAGAGGATAACCCTGCTGTCCTAGTACATTTACCCCATTATGAGTTAAATCAATACTAAAAGACATTCTGTTTATATCTACACCATACCTACTTGATTCCTGTTGTACCACAATTAACATAGTTATCACTTTGATAGCATCAGTGACAGAAGTGGCAAACCAAACAGTAGGCATACAGCCTGAGTATGAAACAACTGTTAAAAATATCACACTGTGTCCATAAGTGGCATAGATTACTCATTGCAACAATAGCAAATGTATTACTATTTGAATAAGTTAGTCATCACAGATGCAATGAGATTGTCTTTATCAGGTACAACATACTCAGTAAGTGCCTACAGGAAAATCTATCCTATATAAATCTCCGATACAGGTACATCATTGTTGGCTCAGTAGTGCTATGACATTTAGAAGTTGCTTGGCCTGATCCATGCAATTACAATCTTTCTTACAAAGTATACTTACTGCATCTTTAATATTGAAACACACTGAAGGTCTATGTATGTACATCAGCAGTACACCTTCATCAGTAAGAATGCATGTGATACTGGCAGTACCAATTTCACAGCGTTGAACAGGCAATGCTTTTCCATATGTTTACATCAGCCTCTCTATGTTGAGTAAACCATTGCAGTAAATGTTACTATGTAAATCACCTACTAAATCTATCACTACTTTTATCTTGAGCATGCTAGTGTCTTGTAGTTAATTTATGTGCTTCTCTTAATTAATGTATACTCAGTAGTGTTAAACCTTTCACGACTGTCATCATGCACCTTCAGCATTTATATTGAATAACGGCACAGTACCAGTTGTGGTGTGGTGTGGGCATCGGTAGGTAAGGCCATGCAACTACTAAGTGTGGTACGCTGTGCAGCTGCAATCAGGGATGTGTACGCTTGCTGTACATGGCCTCAGTTTTGCTGTTGATCTCCACTGAGCATGCAGTACCTGGTCAGGTGGGTGGGGATGTCTCGTAGTACATCTAGACAATTGTTTGTTATTTCTGTCACCTGCTGCTGGATGTCTGTCTTTGGTTGTGTTGACTTGGTCCCTTCCCATCACTTGAATGTGTGTGTCTGTCTGTGTGTGTGTGTGATGCTGGGGTGAATTAGGGTTGGGTTTTCAACCCTAACAGCCTAATTTCCTCACTTTTGTCGTGGAACAACCCTAACTGATGCATTAAACGGAGTTTTTTCCATAATATATATATATATATATATATATATATATATATATATATATATATATATATATATATATCTTAGACTGGCACTGTAGTGCCAGTACTGTTAGGGTTGCATGGACACGTCTATGTTAAACCCCACATTTTGTACTTTAATAGCTTTGCCACTGTACAACAGATTTGCCTAAGATTTTGCATACACGGTCTGGTACCATAGATCTCTGGATCTGACAAGTTGCGTTATAGTCGGATAAACGGTTGTGGAACTACGGAGCACCCCAAAACACAAACAAATGGAGGTTTTGCATATTTTTTTGCTTGTGGCTGCAGCCTGCATGACTTGTCTGCTTGGTCTGAAATCTTCAAGGACAATGCAGTCTGGGTCACTGATGTGCCTTTCGAAGATTTGGTGAAGAAATATTAAACCATTCAAAAGTTATTCAAAAACACAAGTTTCACATTATAGTCATTTTGGGAAATATATGTGTCTCTTGAAAGCTCCTGCCACTACATTTTACTGTCACAAAAGACCCTTTTACTGCCATGTGGTGGCCATCTTGTTTTCAGTTAGCGAGAGAGAAAAATGCCTGGAGTTTAAATGTGGGACACCCTAGGTAAACACTGACTGCTGTTTACCTAGTCCGGTCCTGAGGATCACAGCACTGTCTTTTTTGGAGGGAATCCCCCAGAAATTCCTTTCTAAAGATCATACTCCCAGTTGTGATGCAAACTGTGACAGAAATAGCCTTGACACTTTGTCAAATCATGAAAGTGTTGGAGCCTATTTTGTGAAACTGTTGCTATTTCCGACAGTACTTTGCTCCCCTAAAAAATTCTTTTGCTATCCCACTGAAACAAAACTGTTAAAGCTTTTGCCTGAAATTTGCAGGGTGGCAAGCCCTGGTCTCACAGATGTACCTTTGGTGGTTTGGTCCCAAAACAGTCAACAGGCCCATAGTTACAGTGCTCTGAAGTTGAGAAATGTCCCTTAGGCTAACATTGCAGCACCTGCAGTGACTTTCGCTGCTTGTATCTTGAAAACGATTCGAGATACAGATTTTTCACTACCCGCAGCTTAGTCCACCTAGTGAACTAAGCCTGTGAGGAAGTTTCAAAGTCATAGATTACACCTGCAGTGGAATTTTTTCCCTACTTTCTATGGCTACAGAAATATTGCCAAAAACATGTTATAGGGGTTCCTTTGGAGTATTATGGCGCTGCTGTATGGCTCTGTACTGGTGTGTAAGTGGGAGCACAGGGCCCAGAGGGCCCACACTCCCCCATAAGCATAACATTATGCAAAAAATGGGCAATGTGAAGGGAACACAGGGCCGGAGAACCCAAGCTCCCACTAACACACATAGTTACCAGTTACATTACACTTACTCAAAAGAAGAAACTTCATTGCAAAAAATCAAAATGCATCAGTTAGGGTTGATAGCACAGTGACAATATGGAAATGTGATGTTGTTACACTACCCACATCATCATCCCATTTCCACTCACCAACAGATGCCGGTGTGCCATGGGGTCATCGGCCTAACTCTCACCCATTCTCCTATGTTGTAGCATGTCAGCTTGTTTACACATGGACTGGGGTTAGAGTTGGGCCAGACAACCCCATGGCACACCCTGATGTCTGTTGGTGAGTGGATGGTGGGCGGTGGTGGAGTGGTAGGGTATAACCCTAACATCACATTTCATACTTTTGTCATTGTGCTATCAACCAGAAGGATACATTAACAGAGATTTTGTTGCAATGATTTTATATATATATATATATATATATATATATATATATATATATATATTATAGGTGTGGTTGTGCACCTATATTTAGGATTATGAAGGCACGTGTTTGTTAAACTTGAAATTTTGCACATTAATAACTTTGGACTTGTTTGATGGATTTGCATGAAATTTGGTATGCATGGTGGTGCATGGCAGATATCTTGATTTTTCAAGTTGTGTTTCAGTCGGACTTATGGTTTTTGCCCACCAAAATGCTGAATAATGCACTTTTCACCAATTCTGTGGGCAGTTTTTTGGATTTTGTCCGTGGTGCTGTGCGGCTGTTGTGTGGTCTGCTGGTCTGAAACTTGGCACATAGAAAGAGCATGGGTCAAGGAATGTGCCACTTTAGTTTGATGAAAAATATTAATTCATTCAAAAGTTATTAAACTCTTTATCTTCCATTATAAGTCTATGGAAAATTTATATGGTTATTTTGGCAAAAGAAGATTGGGGTTTTGGCCATCAGGATCAAAAGAATTTGAGGCTTGAGATCAAAGAATCTTTGATCATGAGAAATGTATTTATCGCAATGGGCACCATCTTGTTTTCAGTTTGGGGTTGGAAAAGTAAATATTTCACCACGGGTGACTTGTTAGAATGAGGTAGCGGGTTTAGATCAGGGGGCTTCCCTCTATCAACCCATGCCTCTGGTTTATTTTAGTTTTGTCAAAAACTAGCATTTTACATTTTTGCAATCTTCAGCTGTAGCTCACTAACGATCTTCTGTCTCGGGGGGACTGCTAAATCTTCGGCTGCAGTCACGGCCGATTATTTTGCAGCCTTGCGGTCAAAGAATTAAATAACATGGACAGGTTAAAAAAAATGATGCATGAATGAATCTGTTCAAATCTGTTGATTAAATTTGTTTGACTGTATAAATTGAACCCATTCATTTTTATGAACATTCTGTCTGCAGCTCATATTCAGTTTTCCAATAGCACTTAAGAAGCCATAGTGTTGATCCAAAAGACAGTTACTTTAAACCAGGGGTGTCATGCAACCGGAAATTTAGTAGGGGCACAAATTCAACATTTCTCTAGGTGGATCTGGGGGCATGCTCCCCCAGGCACATTTTGAAAAACTGAGGTCAAATTGTGCATTTTGGTAATTCTTAGGAGGCCAAAAAGCTTTTCCTTAACATACTAAATGCTGTCACAATGATACTTTTTTTTTCTTTGCAGTCTGTGATTGTGACCTCTTTTATTTTTAAAGCAATTTTGTAAAAAACAGAACTGAAATGGTGCATTTTGGTGGCTTTTACCATACAGTGAATCAGCTAGCTATTTCCAGTCCATTCTGAACTAATTAATTACCTGCTGAAAGCCAGAAATGCACCATTTGAATAGTCAAATTATTACAGTCATCTACTATAAATGTTTTGCATGAAAATAATGACACAGGTCATCCGTTCTTGCTGATAATTTGTTTATTGTGTAATCTTTCCATGTATTACTTATATATATGCAATAGGTTTGACTATAAACAGAGTATGATGAATCCATTTATTTGAGTAACTGTGTGTATACATTTCATTTATACACAGTTATTACATCATGATCCACCACTGTGAGGTTACTTGAGGTCAATGGCAACTTCACAAGATAACTGTTTTATCACACAGTTGCCCTCCCCCACATATCCCTTATTCATGCAATAAGCATGGCAGGATATTAAATAGCTAGTATAGCACAGCATAATGCTATTCAGTATCAGAGGGTGGTGCTATCCATTTTCTGAACTGTATAGCACTAGACTGCTAAACATTTTTTTATGTTTTTTTATTCAAGTTTACACATATGAAACAAATTAAAAACAAAGTATTTTTCATTTTGCTAACCAGTCTGTACCATATACTATGCTTATTTTTTGCAGCTGATCAGCACTTTCACATGTGAAACTGCTAATCAATTATTTTTTGGATTATTTAATACCCTACATGGACTAAAAACCCATTTAATAAATCCGTTTATCTGCACAGTCATTGAATAAATCAAATTTATCTATGCAGTAGTGATTTAATCACCATTTATCCACATTATTTATGTCATTATCATTTATCTGCATGGTAGTGATGTCACGTATTCCCATATTTAAATGCAAATAACTTTAAATGAAGAATGATAGCATAATACTGTGAGAACCTAAGAGGCCCAGATATTCAAAGGGTTGCACATGGCGCAACAGTGTGCACCATGCACAACCCACTGATGCGCCCCGGTGCGATATTTAAAAGGGAAAAGTGCACCTGCACAAATCCCGATGCACTGGGGTGCATCAGTAATGTATGCAGGCACAGGTGGGGCGGTGTGCCCATGCATAAACTGCACAGCCCGATATTCAGCCGGGCTGTGCAGAGTTATGCAGGCACAATCCCCTACCTGCGCCTGCACAACTTTATGCAAAAAAAAAGGATCAAGTCGAGGGCCACCCACAGGTGAGCTGCCACATTGCAGGAGCGCAACATTGGCAGCTGCTACCTGTGGTGGCCTCTCCATTTGTTCTGGTGCCCCTATGCCCCGATTGTAGGCATAATGTAATTTCCCCAGCAAAATCGCTGGGCATATTATTAACTTCCCCCTACCTTCGAATAGCCCAATCGTGGCATATTAGAAAGTCCCCCCGAATAGGCCAATCGCTGTGGGCATATACTAGAAAGTTCCCCACTTCGAATAGCCCGATCGCTGGGCATAATAGATAGTCCCTCTCAGCAGCCCGATCGGGGTATAATAGACAGGTCCCCCGTAGCCCGATCGTGGGCATAATATTAACCTCCCCACTCCTGAATTGCCCGATTAGGGCATAATAGACAGGTCCCTCACCCCCCAAATAGCCTGATTGTGGGCGCATCCTCACCCCCTGTTCTGAATCCCTGGTGATCTAGTGGCCCCCACCCTCCTGCCCAGGAGCCCCCCACCTTCTCCCCCCTTCAGCCAGCGGTGGTGGCGCTCCACCCACCTGCCGCCCTGACGCCCGCCGACTGACAGCTCAGTAGGGCTCCACGCCCATTAGTTCAGAGCATGAGCCAATGGGCATGCAGCCCATACCGTACAAGGCAGTCCAGATATGTGAATGAATGCATTCATTCATATATCCGACTGCCTTACAGCAGGGCTGCCGCCCATTGGCTCATGCTCGAACCAATAGGCGGCAGCCCCGCCAAGCCGTCAGTCGGGCGGTGGAGAGGCGGCGGTGGTGGTGCTGCCACCCGCCTGCTGCCGGGTGGAGCGGGTGGTGGGGAACTTTCAGTATGCCTGCAATTGGGCTATTTGGGGATTACAATATGCCCGCGATCGGGCTTCGGGGGGGACGGATTACTGTTCTGCTGCAGGGGGCATCGGTCCCCAATGGCTGCTGCCTGGCAGGCTGCCAGGCACAAGTCATCGGAGATCAGTGCACCTGCATGCTAATGATATGCAAATGGTCCATAATTAGATGCAAATGGCCCCCCTGTGCCTTGCATAAATTATGGCCCCATTTGCATGTCACCCTTTGAATATTGCAGGTGCTGCGCATGGCGCAATGGAACTTGCGCCACCACATCTCAATGCTCCACTCTGACCATTTGCGGTGGCGCAGTTCCACTGTGCCATGCACAGTGGGCGTGGCTAGGAGGCAATATTCAAAGAAGTTGCTCCATAGCACAACTCCATTGAATATCACCCTGGCCACACCCCTGCGCAACTTTTTGCAGCGGCGCAGGGGTTTGTGCCTCACAATGGCAGAGTTTGAATATCTGGGCCCAGGTGTTCGGCAGAAAGATATTTACAAAATTAGTGGTGTTTCATTTATCGTTACCTTTTAGTTTTTTTTATAATTAGCAAAAAATAGCAGAAAATTCAATTTTGTTCACTTTTTGCAAGAAACAAATGCAAATAACTTTAAAACAAAAAAAATGACAGCTTGGTACTTTGAACACACAAGCTGTTCAACACAAAACTATCTACAAAATGAGTAGTGTTTCATTTAACAGCAACCACTGTGCTAGTTGGAAAGTTGACAAAAAGTCACACAACCTATCATTTAAAAAACATCAAAAACAAATGTCCCTGCAGTGTCAGAATGCATCCCTTATTGTATAAAGGAAATATACAATGGTGAGCTGTCAGATAAATTATTTATCTGTGCAAGTGCTGTTTGATATTGGAAGTCTGGACCATACCTCTCAACTTATCATGTCTGCACTTGTCTTTAAATAGCAAGCAAACTGTCTGAATGTGTAGCACATTCTTAATCAACATACAAATAGTGGGTTTCCTAGGCTTGTGCTAAAGTATGTTTCAATAAAAGTTACATTTTTATTATGAAACTGCAAACAACCCAGAAAAACTGCGAACAGGCATGACAGAGATCATGATGAGCAATGCAAGGCAGAAATAAATGTAGGTGAGAATAATCCATCACATTTGGGCTGGCAGTATAGCCTAGAAGTTAGAGGAATGAGGAGTGAATGAGCGTGATACATCTAGCAGACCAGGCCTGAGTTTGATTCTCACAACCTCCACTTGCATACTGTGTGACTCTGAGCAAGTCACTTAACCGCCCAGTGCTCCCAGGTCACCCGAAACAGGCACTTGTTCCTAGTGGGCCTTACCCAGTTACCAAACACTAAAATAATAAATAAATAAATAAACATCAGTACCACCTCCCTACCAACAGGCTCTCTAAATGAAGTACTGCAAACAGAGCAAGTCAGCTTGCAATACACTGTGCTTGGTATTGCTAACAAAAGTAAAACTGTCAGAACAGCATAATAAAGGATCATACTAATTAATGTTATTTGTAAAACTCCTACTGCACCGGGGATAACCCACCTAAGTCACACAGTTTACAGTCCATTCAAGAGCACAACCATGTCCTGCAGGCTCTCAAACCATAGCAAGCCTAATAACAACAAAATAATGCCTTTACTAATAACCTTCCAACACTAACAAATGACAGGGTGGTATTCATGATAACACCACACCCAGATGTGTGACCTCCTCTTGCAAACCCTCCAAACAGAAACAGGCACATGACAATAAAATATAACACAGACTGACAACCCAGACCCTACTGAACTTCTGCTGCTGCATGAACATCTGCCTCTTTTGATTGGCTTGTCCATGATGGCAGGTGGTCAGCTCCTCTGCCTGCCTCTCAGCACCACAGGGAATCCTCTGCAGATGAAGCTGTGCTGAATGTGGCACAGTTCACTCCTGTTGCTCCAGCTGAGTACAGGATTCTTTCATTCCCAAAAACCAAACTTTTATAGCTCTCTGTTGGTGTCTGGGGTGAGCCAATGGTCGTGTCCCCTACATTGAACCCAGGAGAACTCTTATCAATAGTATTCCCTCTGATTCTGTTGCTCCCCAGACCCCACAACTGCTCAGCTCATGGCATAGACCACTGTCTTTTTCCAGATGCTGGAGGCTGGTCTGCATTGATTACTTCCACTAAGTATATTGCTTTGTTTGCGGGGGGGCATCCATTACTCCTGTTGCTCTGGGTCCCAGCACTGTGGCACCTGCCACTTTCCCAGAGGGACTGCACAGTTCAGTGACACCCCAACACCATGTCCAAGTATCCCAGGTGTATGGTACTACCCCAACACACCCTGCCTCATGCCCAACTATCTGTGGCATTCAGAGGCAACCCCTCCAACACCCCATCCCCACCCAAATATCCCTGCTGGCCACTGATAGTGACAACTCTCACCATTTTCCCCCAGAAACACACACACACACACACACACACTCCTTGCCTGGCCACTAAGTAGGGGCTTTGTGCAAAGCACTTTTATGGCATGGCAGTATGGAGAGCCTCTGTGTGCCCCTAAAGACCATCACCCCCAACAGCCACTGTATATCTGCCCCAAAGAGCCACTGTGTATTGGCCCTGTATGCCTACAAAAGCTTCTGAAGATAATTATGTGGGTTGCAGTTGTTACAGTCAGTGAGAACCCTGGATCTCTGTTGCTCATTATATACTATCTTTTAATAAGGAGACATGCCAAGAAAGAAAAGTCAAAATCCAGCATGGCAGAGTTAAAAAAAATGGCATAGTTTTGTGTTCCATGAGCATTTCTGCCTACACTCCAAAGCTAAAACTGAATTCCTAAATCAAATTCAGGTTTCTTTTACCTGGTTAGTTACAGTTTGCCTCTGAATTTTAGGAAAATGAACAAAAGCTAACCATTCAAAGGAGAGACTAGCATGACTGATGCAACTTTTTTCTTTCTCAGGTGATGGACGTGTGAGCAGAGTTTCATTTCATTTCATTTCTTTTCCATAATGCTTCAGAAAGGAAATGAAACAAAACTCTGCTTACATGTCCATCACCTGAGAAAGGAAAAACAAAACCTGAAAGTCAGAACGGGAGAGGGAACGGATTGGCAATTTGGAGAAGAGGTACCTGCAAAAAAAAAAATAGGGGACGGAGAACACATTCCAAGTGAATGCCACTCATCAGCCTTCCAAACACAGAAATCCTTGTCTGTGGGCCGACGCTGGCTCATAAAGTAGTTGACGGACACTGGGCACAGCTCAAAATAATTAGGCTTGTTATCACACCCACTCTGCCCCATCCCCCTGTCACATACAACATCATTCAAGAACAGAGCCCTTTTACAAGCCAACCCAGACTGACAAATGAAGACATTCGGACTTGCCTGCCTCCTATTGCTGCTGATACTGCTAGTACTCTGCTCCTGGGAAGTAGCGGTGGCACATACACACCCACAGCTGATCTCACTCAATAAAGTGGACCACCACAGGTGAAAGTTTACCCTTCTTGGTTGCAGTTTTGCCTAATTCTTCTCATACCAGTCTCTCCTCATTCTGTCCTCCTTGAACGCACAGAGTAAGATGGTGCCTGAAAATCCACTTTTGATGTGTGGTGGTGTCAACAGATCCCCAACCCCACACTTATGACTTCAAAAAGTCAATATTGTTTTAAACCTTGTAATTTTATGGAAAATAAAATACATTTATGGGTATTTTATACTAGTTTTGAGCATTGATTTTGGGGGGCACATGCCCCTCGGGCCCTGTGGGCATGACGCCACTGCTTTAAACCATCTATTTCATTGGATTAGCATAATATGGGATACTGTTTGACTCTCCTTTGGTTCCAGCTGAGATTTTCTGTAAGGTGAGTTCCTATCATATTGGCAGTGCCAACATATTGAACTGGTTCCTGATTTTACCACTACTAACATGCTTCATTATTTTGCTCTAGTTGTGATGATACTCATAGTATTTGCTGTTGCTTGTTACATTTTGCAATATTGATGCTTTGGTTTGTACATATTGTTTGCTGCATCTAGCTTTTGACTCAAGTACTGGTAATCACTCCAACTGAGGGCACCGACACAGGTGGGCATCTACTGGGGATCTTTGCACCAACATCCCTGCTGGGACAGGAATCATGCTAGTAGTTCAATTGGACCAAACTGGTGAAATTGGATCAAGCTACTTTACTATTACAGGCTAGTGCAGTAAGATTGGGCTAGTTTAATGGGATCGGCTGGTATAGCAAAATGGTACCAGGCTAGTAGTTCAAGCACAGTGTTTCACAGTAGCTGAAATGACTTTTCAGAAAAGTAAGCATAGTGCCTTTGGTCATATATTTTTATGAAGGCAGGTGCATTGCTTTCGAACGACAGAATGGGTAGGGGCGTTTTGGGGTAGGTTACAACTTTTGGCACATAAATTGTTAGTGCTGTCCTTGCCTTGTCATCCCTCAGTAAATCTTCTACGTGCAATACATGGGGTTGGAGGCTGAATCAACTGAACACCTTCAGGAAATATTATCTGTGTATAATAATTGTATTTCAACCTGCAGTCTAACTCTCAACCTGCTCTCACCCCAAAATGGGCCATTCACTGTTCATCAAAGTAAAAAGTAAAGTATGAGATCCTGCCTGTCAGCCTCTCCTCAACCAAACATGAGCCACTGTCTGACATAAAAGACTCTGAGGGTAGAAAAGCATTGAAATATCTCCCCAAGGCACTGTGATTGTGATTAAAAAGGGTGCTCCACTGGTCAAATAAAATAAATAATAAAAAAAATCATGGTTATTACACTCAACTTTCTGCCTAATCAATTAAAAATGTGTTCTTTTATTTCTAATTTTATAGAAAAAATTTGATTTTTCAACAGTTGAAACCCAATTATCATTTTGTACAATTTATAATTGAATGATTTTTTTCTTTAGCGCAAGGTGATTTTTTTCCAGTATTTTTCTGTAAAAATAAATCTTTCAGATTGGAGAATTTTTTTTTCTTAACTATATGCTTTTCATGTCACTTGTTCTAATTGTTGTCATGCCCCCCCCCCAAAAAAAATGAAAGTATATTTAAGAAGCACAGAGGCTTGAAAAGTACCACTCCCTCGCTACCCTGGCAATCATGAGCAGCATGAACAAGGAGCTGAAGTATCCTTTATACATGGTAGAGGATAGAACTCTAACTGAAGTTTATGGAATTCTGTAACTGAATAGATAGTAGAGCTATTTTTAAATAAAGACACAAAGTAATAGCTAGAAAGAGTTTGATTACTTTTAGCCTAGGCCCTCAGTGAATTCAGGAATTCACAAACATAAACAGTGGTCATGTAGTACAAGGCATGTTTTAATTGAGAATGTGAACATAGGAAACTTAATGCTAATTATTTTAAATAATTCAATATTTAAAATTTTTGATATTGGGAGATCCATGTTCCATGTTGGGGGGGGGCATCAAGTAAGGATTTGCAAATCTTTATTTTTCTTTTTTTTGTCATATCTGATCTATTTCATTAATTAATTAGAATAGTATTGTCTATCTAAAATGTAATTTTTAAGTCTGAGCACACTCGTGTTTTGCAGTGTCTCTGACCACTTTTTTGCAGGTAATTTTGCAGCCTGTCATAAATGAGAACACTGTCAAAGTCTCCAGTCCTGTTGTCAGTGTAGTTAACATGAAATAATTTTTAAGACAAACACTTGCAAGTACTACTATTTATTTATTGTAATAATTTACATCGACTGCAGCACATGATGTACTGCATCTGATGATTTTGTGTCAGTATTGCAGTTGTGTCTACACTGAGTTGTCTATTTTGGATGCTCTTATGCATGTGTATCACACCCTTGCGCTTGCAAGATCGCTATCGGGTAACTGGCTTTGTAAGAGATATCTCTGATCGTTATACACCTGTAATACTTTCATGCATATGACATCAGTCCAATGTATCCTGAAACTTTCTTACCTGTAGAAGGCCACTATTGTCTTTGAAAGATTTTCTTTTTATTAATGAATCATCTTTTGTAGTGTCTCTCTGTTGTTTGCCATCCACCCCAAAACATACACAAGCAACACTTTACCATTAGAATGCAGAGAACTGATTGTTGTTTTTTTAATGCAATAAAATTAAAAGCTGCTGTCAATGTTCACATAGTCAGCAGTTAGGTTTGTTGCTGTCACCCTGTCCCCTGAACACACATATGCTACATACACATTGCAGACCCCCCCCCCAGGCACTTTCATCGTGGGCATGTTTAGTGTTTTTATTTATTTAACAAGAACAATTAGATCATCATTAACGCACAAGTAATAGGTATGGATAAGCACAGACTGAAGACAATTCTGATGGAACATCAGCAAAAGTGTGATCGCCAGTAAGAGGACTGAAATACAATTGAGATTCAGGAAAAGCAGAAGACTGGTGTTTTTTTAATTTTTGATTTTGTATATATGCTTACTGGTGCCACAGTCTTGTTTACAGTTTTGAGTGGATAAATTATTCCTTGTTGTATGTCCTGGTGACCAGTACCAAAGCATGACATGATTAACCACCTGAATGGGACAGAAACAGCATGAATGGGTCAGTGGCAACATTTTAAGTGGTAATGTTTAAAAATTATTCTGTCCTTTTAAATATCTTTGTCCTGTGATGTTGATGGGGATTACAAGAGCAACAGAATTATGCATTAAGCAGGTTAGCAAGAGGAAAAGGAAGAGGAGACCATTATGGTTTTCCAAAGAGGTAGCAAAGAAAGTGAAAGCCAAAAAGATTGCATTCAGGCAATACAAAAAGACACAGGCAGAAGGGGATAGGGAGAAGTACCAGGAGAAGCAAAGGGAGGCAGGGAGGTCAGTAAGGGAAGCCAAAGCTCAGACAGAAGAACACATTGCAAAATCAGTGGGTAGATGGGACAAAACCTTTTACAGGTACATAAGTGAAAAAAGAAAGGCAAAGGGAGAGATAGTGAGACTGAATGGGGAGAATGGGGGCTGCGTGGAGGATGACAACAGTAAAGTTGACATATTGAACAGGTATTTCTGCTCAGTCTTTACTGAGGAAGAGGAGGGTAATGGGTCTGAATGGAGTACAAGGGTGAAAATGGTGCAGAATGGACACAAGTCCATACTTCAGAGAAAGGGTCCTGAAGGAACTGGAAGTAATAAGAGTTGATAAAGCAATGGGGCCAGATGGGGTGCACCCCAGGGTCCTTAAAGAACTAAGAGAGGTGGTGGCTGAACCACTGGCTATCCTGTTTAGCCGATCACTGGAAACATGGGAAGTACTCAAAGACTGGAAAATAGCAGACATAGTTCCCTTATACAAAAGTGGGAACAAAGAGGAAGTGGGGAACTACAGACCAGTCAGCCTCACCTCGGTAGTGGGGAAGATCATGGAAGCACTACTGAAGGAGAGATTGGTGGAACATCTGGTTGTCAATGGACTACAGGACCCAAGGCAGCATGGTTTCACGGGGGAGGTCATGTCAGACCAACCTCATTGAATTTTTGACTGGGTGACTAGGAGGTGGATCGGGAGGGCAGTGGACATGGCCTATCTGGACTTCAGCAAGGCCTTTGACACTGTGCCACATACAAGACTATTGCACAAACTGGGGAATATAGGTGTGGACAGGACAGTAGTGTGGTGGGTAGGTAACTGGCTGGGCAGCAGGACACAGAGGGTGGTGGTAAATGGCTGTCACTCCACAGAGGGAAGAGTGACCAGTGGGGTACCACAGGAATAGTGCTGGGACCGGTCCTATTCAATATCTTCATCAGTGACATTGTGCAGGACCTAGAAGGCAAAATTTCACTGTTTGCTGATGGCAGAAAGCTCTGTAACAGAGTAGACACACCAGAGGGTGTAGACAGAATGAGAAGGGACCTGCAGAAACTTGAAGAATGGTCAGGGGTTTGGCAGTTGAAATTCAATGCAAGGAAGTGCAAGATAATCCATATGGGGCACAAAAAACCTGGCAATATATCAGTTGGGGGGTGAGGATATAGTATGCACCAAGCAGGAAAGGGATCTTAGAGTTATCATCTCTGATGATCTCAAGGCAGGGGAAACATTGTGACAAGGCAGCAGGTAAAGCAAATAGGATGCTGGGATGCATAGGCAGGGGCACCACCAGCAGGAAAAGGGAGGTCATAATTCCATTATACAAGACACTAGTGAGGCCCCACCTGGAGTACACTGTATAGTTCTGGAGACCTTACCTACATAAGGACATAGACAGGGTAGAGAAGGTTTAGAGGAGGGCAACAAAGATGGTGCATGGATTGCATCACAAGTCCTATGAGGACAGGTTGAAGGAACTGAACATGTACTCCCTGGAGGAGAGGAGGGAGAGAGGGGATATGATAGAGACATACAAGTATCTTACAGGGAGGAACAGGGTGCAGGAATACACTATTTGTAAGCAAAAAAGATGTTCCAGGACTAGAGGGCATGGGATGAAGTTGGAGGGAGGACGATTCAGAGGAAATGTGAGGAAGAATTTCTTCACAGAATGGGTGGTGGACAAGTGGAACACCCTTCCAGAGGAAGTGGTGGGGGCTGAAATAATCACAAGATTTAAGAATGCATGGGATAGACATAAAGGAATTCTGGAGGTCAGGGGTAAGGGGCAACAGACTTCTTGGAAAACATAAACTAACTTACAAGCTCAAATGGGCAGACTGGGTGGGCCATAGGCCCTTATCTGGTGACACTGTCTATGTATCTATGTATCTATGTATGTATCCCTCTACCAACCACTTGGCCCTTACAAAGGGGGCTCACTCTGAGGTGAATGTCAACTGTTTACCCAGCTTTCATTTTTTTTGTGACCTTCCCAGTCCACTACAGGTAAAGTGAAGCAGCTTTGAGAATGGTTGTGGCTTGAGCCACAGTGTGGTCAGGACAGTTGTGCTTCTGGAGGTGAGAAAGGGATGCTCTCTCTCTCTCTCTCTCTTTCTTTCTCTCTCAATAGCAGATTATATTTGTTCCTACATTTAAGCTTATTTACAGACATTTTAATCAGAACACGCAGAAATACATACTTTCTGGTTGATGCAAGTGGGAACAGGCATGAGTTCATGTACATAAGAAACCTATTTATGCTGCAGAACTATACCTACCCTTATAGAGCTCTCATCTTTGAGGTAAAATTGTTGCACATCTGCAGTACCATGGCCACCCTCCCCACAAGTACCACACATGGGTGGTTATCTGTTCGTAGCAGTCCCACAGCACCTACTTTATTATGATTCTCTTATCAGTAGCCTGACTGCATGTTATGTACTGTTTTACAATGGAGCCCCAAGTTACTTCAAGGCTAGCTGCACATAATGCTGAGAGCCACTTGTTCTTTTCATCTGCCACAATTTTTGTCAATATTTTATTTTTTTATGTTGTCGGACTCGAACCTGAGTGGGCTGCAGCATATTTGTTTTTGTAACGTGAAGCACACTTTCCATATGGGCTGCTGCACAGACAGACGTTACAGTTATGTATTAATGCACTCCAGCTTACCCTCCGAGGAGGACCACAACACCACAGCCTGCCTGTCAATGATTGAAGAAGGTGTCGCATCACTGACATTTCCTTCCTGGCTTACCACTCAAGGGTGGGGTTCAGGGCCTTGGTGGCCGATGTTGGTGAGGAACTTGTGGGGGCAGACCACAGTACTTCGATGCAGGATCCTGTGTCACAAATTTTCATGCAGGATTCTGCATCAAAGATAAAAACATCAGGGGAACAGTTTTCATTTATTAACAGGTAATGGGAAAAAACAACATTCTGGCATGCTGGGGTGGGCTCCCAGTGTACTGCATCAGTGGTGCTTGTGGTGGTGGTGGTTGATTCCTGCTGCCGATATGGATATTGGGAGCCCCAATGCTGGCAATACAATAAAAAAAGGCACAGCATCTTAAAGGAGATAGGAAACTATTTACAGTGGTTGGAAACTAATAAATAAATCATAAATACCAAGCAATGATCTGAGTGTGTGTTTTTTTTATTATTGTAGAGTGGTAAAATGTATTTTTATGTGCTGTCCTGTTAATAGAGAAACCCCCTTCAGTTTGACAGGCTTTTTTTCAATCATGAGTCAGCATGTGCCAAGCTGTGAAAGGGCATGTCACTGACTCCAATTTTAGACTGCTGCAGTGTTCTGGACTAGCAACAGTTTAAAATGACAGCCTTATAAAATAATCAGACTCCTGCTAGGTCTGGTCAATAACTACATAATCCCAACTAGAAACACTTTTTTACAACCAGCTCATTTTGTTACCCCTGCCTCCCCACACACAAACACACTTTGTTAGGCAGGCAAATCAAGGAAAAGTCAGGACACTGGTTTTCAATGACAGATATCTGCACTACCATCTTGCTGTCCAGTAATTCCCCCCATCTAGAGCTGCCTTCCAGTCCAAAAAGCACCATCAGCCTCTGTTGCCTTAGCTGCTGGCAATGAATTATCAACTCAGTTTATGATTCTTTAGCCAGTGCGCCCCCCCATATTTACTGTCATAGCCCAATGTCTTTATCTTTGTCTCCCTGCCTGTGTTTGTCGATGTTGGTCCTGCTCCCAATACTATGTGCTAAGTAACTGGGACATTTATTTATTTATTTATTTTTGTTTAACTGCATCAGTTTCTGAGGAAATAGGATCTCAATGTCTCTCACAGCTCTCTTTGTGTATACTCTTTTTCCATCTCATTCTCTCTCTCTTTCTTTTTCTGCTTGGATCCCCTGCCCCACCTGTGGCTACCATGGGTGTCCTCACTACCTCTCCTTGCTCCTCCATCCCAAGCACCACTGTCATCTGCTGTCACTCTCTTTTTCTCTTTTCACTATTTCCTGGCTCTGCACCCCCATCCCAGTCCTGTTTCACCCATATCTGCGAGAAGCTCTTGGCCTTGCACTGCTAGGGTCCATCCAAGAGGAGTTACAAGTGACCGTTTCACTGTTCCCCTATCTCCTGGCAGCCACCAAGATAATGCTTGGCTGTGTACACTCTGCATCAGGATGGAAACCCTTAAGGATTGATTTCAGTGGAAGCTGATGGTACTTCTGGGACTGGAAGGTAAATTACACCAGATGAGGGAGAGGGCGAGAGTTACCAGACAGCAAGTACTGTAGTAGTGCCTTTATCGGTCATTGGAAACCAAGACCAGTACAGTGTCCTGACTTTTCCTTGATTCATGACTGACCAAGTGTATTTGTGTGTGTGTGTGGGGGGGGGGGAGAGGGTAACATAATGAGCTGGTTGTAAAAGTGTTTATGATTTATTTATTAGTTTTCTATCTCCTTCAAATGGCACTTCAATGCAGGATTATTCATCTAACATGACAGTTTGATGCAGGATTCTGCATCGAAAATGCCCGCAATCCTTCATCATGCCTGACATTAAATGTTTTCCCCTTTGGAAGTAATGGGAACTACGTATTGCAATAACTTTGGAACAGATTATTATTTTTACACCAAATTCTCAAAAGGCACAGCTGTGAGGCTAAGGCTTTCTACCCTGAAATTGTCAGTCACTAATGTTAATCCTTTTTAGAGACAGAGGTGAGAAAACTAAAAGCCAAAAACAGCAAAGCCCTCTGTTTTTTCAACTCTCTATATCTCGAAAACTGCAAAAGGGATTGACACAATATTTTGCACATCAAGAGACATTCCGCTACTTATAAAGCATGTCAAACTGTGTGCAAATCCCTTTAATGGTTCCAAAGTTATTGAAGTACAAAATGTGAGACTTAACATTAAACTGACCTGCAACTCTAACTATACTGGCACTACTGTACTAGTATAATATATATATATATATATATATATATATATATATATATATATATATATATATATGTATATATATATATATATATATATATATATATATATATATATATATATATATATATATATATATATATATATATATGTATATTCACAAATTTCCACTTACTGCATCAGTTAGGGTTGTTCCACAGCAACAAAAGTGAGGAAATTTGGTGTTAGAATTGCCCCCACTTTGCATCCCACACCTACCCCACCCCACCAACAGGCATCGAGGTGTGCATTGGGGTCATTGGCCCTAACTCTCAACCCATTTCTTGTGTGAACAAGCTGAGGTGGTGCAGTATAGGAGAATGGGGTGACAGTCAGGACCCATGACCCCAATACATGCCCCGATGCCTGTTGGTGGGGGCTGGTGGGTGTGGGATGCAAGGGGTTGCAACCCTAACAGAGGATTTCCTCACTTTTGTCACAGTGCAACAACCCTAACTGATGCATGAAATGCATTTTTTTGCCATGACTTTCCCTTCTTTTTGAGAATGTGCACTACAAATCGTGAATGGAATGTGGGTCCAGAATTGTGTGTACATCCGTTCAACCACCATACAGCGCCATGATCAAACAATGTAACATGCACAATTCAGCAACCATAAGTCCCAGAGACCCCAAAATTATCACAGTCAAAGATGTGTTATTAATCTTTGCACATTCCAAATGCCAGGCAAATTAAACACATGGTTCAGAAGTTAATGAAGTGTAATGAACCAAATTTTCATTCGTCAGAGTGGCGTAATTCTGCACCTGTTAATGTTTTACACACCAAACCACTGCAAGGCACCTCCATGCCACTAGGGCTACCTACACTATAAATTTCCAAGTCAGTAGCACCATGAAGAACACTATGCAGGAAACATTAACTGCATCACACAGTATCTCTGCAGCTAATTATTTTTCAAACATGTAAACAGCATAAGTCACATCTCCAGGACAGCCACTCAACACTCTCCAAATTTCATGTGAAAAGAACAAACCAGGGTGAGTTAAGACAGACAACCCCAACGCACACTCCAATGCCTGTTGGTGGGGCTGGTGGGCATGGGTGCAAGGGTGGCAACCCTAACACCAAATTTCCTTGCTTTTGTCACTGTGGAAAACCCTAACTGATGCATTAAATGGACTTTTTGCCATGAATTTCCTTCTTTGATAATGTGCACTATAAATAGTGCAAAAACTGTATGACTTACTATAATTAAAATTGGTAAATGAAGACATGTAACATACCACAACACGTATAACAAATGTTATCTGAATCTGTTCAACAGTTGAGCAGCATCACACCGGGAAAACTGTGCAGGAGTGCCACAAATAACATTTTTGCCATCCTGCTACACAAGAACCATTTATCCAATGGAACCAAATATTATTAAAAGAAGACATGTACCATAGCACACCGTGTGTCCAGAATTGTGTGTACATCCATTCAACGGTTGCACAGCATCATGAGCAAAAACTGTAACATGCACAATTCAGCAACCATAAGTGCCAGGGACCTGAAGATAGTCACAGTCAAAGATGCATTATAAATCTTTTTACATTCCAAATGCTAGGCAAATCAGGCACAAGGTTCAGAAGTTATTGAAGCATAATGAACAAAATGTCCATTCATCAGAGTGGCATAATTCTGCACCTGTTAACGTTTTGCACAGTAAACCACTGCAAGGCACCTCTATACCACTGGGGCTATGTATGCTATAAATTTCAAGCCAGTAGCACCATGCAGAATTCTATGTGCACAACATTAACTGTGTCATGCAGTATCTCCATAGCAAATTACATTTCCAATATGTAAACAACATCATTCACATCCCCGGGACATCCACTCAACACCCTCCAAATTTCATGTGAAAAGACCAAACTGTTCCAGAGATATTCAATTTTTATGTTTCTGCACCTTTAAGAAATCTTCAACCACAAAATGGCAGAAATCGCGTCCGAAAATGTGCTAAAATGGCAGACCTGCCGGTTGAAAAATTAGTAACTGTGCAGCAAGGCAACTTCAAATGGCAATAACTCTTGAACAGAACAACATTTTTTCACCAAACTAAAACTGACATATTCCTTTTACAAAGATCTTTCTACGTGCCAAGGTTCTGACCAATTAATCACAAACTGGCTGTGCGATGTGTTGTGCAAGACAGTGCAGAAAAATAGCAAAAACAATGTTTTGCACTGCACTATGCAAATGCAAAAACACAAATGGTAATGTTAACACAAATGATGATGGAAACAGTGAGGTAAAAGAAAATAGTAATGCTAATGGTAATGCAAACGCAAGTGCAAATGGTAACGCACACAGTGATGCAAACAGAAACGATAACGCAAACATAAGAGAAACGCAAACTTAAATAAAAACAGAAATGGTAATGCAAATGATAACACAAACACTAATGGTAACAGAAATGCAAATGATAATGAAAATGGTAATGCAAATGCTTACGGCAATGCAAATGCAAACCCTAACACAAACAGAAACAAAACGGGAACGGCAACGGCAACGGCGACAGAGAAGGAAACAGTAATGCACTCAACAACAGAAACTCTATTGAAAATGCAAATCTTAAGGCCAACAGAAATGCAAATGGTAACAGACACACAAATGGTAATGGTAACACAACTGGAAACGCAAACGGTCACGGTAACACCAACGATGATGACAAAGGAAACAGTAATGCAAACAGAAATGCAAGTGCACGCAAACACAATAACGCAGTTAGAAATGCAAATGTTTAGGGTAACACCAACGATGACGCTTGAAGGAAACACAACGACACGCAAGTGTGTGCAATGCAAATGGTAATGCACACTGTGATGCAAAAGTAAACACAAACAAAAACATTAACGGAATGCAAAGAGTGTACAGTAATGCAAACGCAAGTTCAAATGCAAAGTGTAAAGCACATGTTGACATAAACAGAAAAGCTAATGCAAACGGTTACGGAAAGTCAAGGAAACGCTTAACAGTAATATTAACGAACATACACCCTTTGTTTCCCAAAAGGTGTATTTAGAAACACAGTGAATACAAAGAATGTATGCATAATAATGGCCCTCAGAGCAGAAAATGAGCACTTGGAATACTAAATTCCTTATATCTCAGGAAACGTATGACTTAAAAAAAAAATTAAAATCTCAGATTATTTATGACTTTCCAGACTAGTTTTGTACTTAGTTGCCTAGTGGAGGACTAAGCATTCTTCTGACAAGAAGTCCGTATCTCGAAGCGTTTTTGAGATACGGGTCCTGAAAGGCATAGCGGATGCCATAATGTTAGCCTACGGCAAAAATTGTCAATTTCGGAGTGTCATAACTTTGAAGCCCTATAATATTTTGTTACCAAACTACCAAAAGACACATCTGTGGGATCTTGGCTTTCTTCCCTCCAAATTTCAGCCCAAAAGATCAAACTGTTCTTTTGCAGCAGGGTGGCAAAGATTCCCTATTGTTTTGGCTATAGTGTCGCAAATTACTTTGACAAATCATGACACTTTCGCAAATGAAATCACTAAAGTGTCGCATATGCAAAAGTACTTTGCAACACTGTTTTTAAAAAAAAAAAAAAACATATTTCTGGGGTGTTTTATCCCCCAAAAAAGACATGGCTAACATCCTCAGGGCTCGACTAGGTGAACACAATAAGAATGGTGTCCCTAGAGGGTTCCAAATTTAAATGCCAAGCATTTCTGTGATCACCAACTGAAAACAAGGTAGCCGATTTGTGACACTACAAGGTCATTTGTGAAAGTAAAAAGTGCATTTAGACACTTTAGCATATTTAACTTTTCTATTGACTATAATGGGAAATTTTTTTTTTGAATAACTTTTGAACCATTTAATATTTTTCACGAAATCTTTGAAAGCCACATCGGGATACTGGCTGCATGTTCCCTGAAGGTTTTGGATCAGTCACGCAAACCATGTGACCTGTAGATGCTAGCAAAGATTGTGCAAAGATGTGTAATTTGTGCATTTTTTGGTGCTATGCAGCTCCACAACTGTATATCCAACCTTAACGAAACATGGTAGGTCCAGAGAACAATGGCACCAGACTATGCATGCCAAACTTCAGGCAAATCCGTCATATGGTGGCAAAGTTATCAAGCTGCCAAATTTCAGATTTAACAAATAGAATGGTACTCAACCCTAACTATAGTGGCACTACTGGCCATTATATATATATATATATATATATATATATATATATATATATATATATATATATATATATATATATATATATATATATATATATATATCTATATATATATATAGTCATAGCTAAAACTCAGTTTAATGCATCAGTTAGGGTTGTTCCACAACAACAAAAGTGAGAATTTCATTGTTAGGGTTGAAATCCCAACTCTGCATCCCCACACCCCCAGCTACACACACACACACACACACACACACACACACACACACAAATGCAAGTAGGGTACAGGACCAAGGCAACAAGACCAATCACAGACAACCAGCAGCTGGTGACAAAAATAACATACAACTGTCTAAATATACTACAAGACACATCAATCATCATAGGCTACCAAGTGTAGAAGTCCTGCAGCCATGCAACTGACTTCATCCTATGCATGCATACTGCCCATCAGTTGTTGCTGTATCACATAATACATTTTTTTATATCTAATAGATTTCTTATGTATTCTGAATGACAGTGTGTTGATAATCATCACTGTAATAACATGTCAGTATCTGGCAGTGGTCTTAGGGACCTTTGTTGACTGTTAATGCCTCCTGATGTGACCTCAGAATAAGACAATTATGTATCAGTACACTATTCTCTGCACAATAGTGCTGTACCATTATCTTACATTGTAGAATTGAAGATCTCTGTGGAACTGTCAGACCCAATAACTCACATCGTCACACTACATAATAGCTGAGTTGAGGAAAGTTTGTCATTTAAAACAGCAAAGTGTGTTCCTCCTCTATTTGATATATTGGTGCTACAATGGTATTCAAAGGACCCATGTTCACGTTTGTCTTCATGAGTGTGTAGTAGCATAGATCACTGTAAGACAGTTTCATGTGTCTAAGTACCAAGTGATCTTACCATGCCATATGAAAAAATTGGATCAGTTCAGTATTATCTACTAAGTCATTCTCCACCATTATTTGAACCTTCACAGCTGTATATGGGAGTGTGTCACCCAAACTATTCCATGGTACCAGTTCACTCCTTTGCCTTGCTGTGACTTAGTAAGTGTAAATGCATGTTTCTGTTTGTATACACATTCCTACCTATGTGGTAACAGTGGTGGCCAAACACAACATGTTACCACTTCTGTACCTATGAATGGATAACATTAGACACCATTTACACCAGGTTTCATGTATGTTGAAATGGCTCCTAATGTTACCCTAATAGTAGCAAATAATGTATCCAAATATAAAAATAAACACTGTACTGCTGCACTGTTATCTAATCTTAAAGAACTCAACAGCTATGTGTAACTGTAGCTTACAAACTATTTAATATCATCATAGCCCATGGTTCACATTGTTATACAAAGCATTTCACATATTAACAGTAATATGACTATTATCATGGGGTGGGAACATCATGCAGCATGTATACCACTGTTAGTTCTGTCTGTGGTTCTGCATGTAAGCAGAAAAATAACAAAATATTCATTCTGCATACTATTTTGAATCTCAAATAACAGAACTGTCATAAAACTATTGAGCACTGCATATATTAATAGATTTGTGACCAGAAATCATTATTCATGCAACATGTGTATCTCAATGTGGCCTATGCCCATCTTGATTTGAACAAGGGTCATTGCACAGTACATGTTACTGAAAGGGTTCCCTGCTGTCATTTTTTCTGCCTATGTCCACGTTAGATAATGCATCATGTTATACATGCTTTCTTCCATGTTGATACCTCATGATATTATCACAGCATAACCAAACATTGTATATTATAGGAATTCTGTGTACAGTACTATTGTTGTGACATGTGAAGATGTCCTCCACATGCTGTACACCCATAGCTGCTCAAATGCTGCAGTTGTTGGCCCATGATGATGGATGTGTCTTTTAGTACATTTAGACAGCTGCATGTTATTTCTGTCACCTGCTGCTGGTTGTCTGTGATTGGTCATGTTGCCTTAGTCCTGCCCCCTACTTGCATATACAGTATGTGTGTGTGTGTGTGTGTGGAGCTGGGAGTTTGGGATGAAGAGTTAGGGTTTCAACCCTAACACCAAATTTCCTCACTTTTGTCACTGTGGAACAACCTACCTGATGCATTAAATAGAGTTTTTGGCATGAATTTTCTGTCTTTTTAGAAATCATTATGTCATACTATATTGTGTATGTTGTTGAGAACGTGCCTCCCTTTTGCACCACAGACTCACCAAGATATAGATAGCTTTACTAGAAAATGTACTTGTCTTATACTATTCATGCAGCAATAGTTCATGTACTTCTTCTTTCACATGAAAATGAAATGATACATTTATGGAATAGCAGATTATATGTGTGCCATAGGACCAATAGCACATGTACTGTGCTAATAGAAAATCTGCACAGATGAACGTCTTGCACTTTGTTTCTACGCAGCAATATACCAACACCAATATACATATTAGCACGGTAACTTAATATATAATAAAAGACACAACTACAGGTAGATGAGGCTTAAAAAGATTTGTTGCCTAATTTAAAGTTGATAAAAGGACCAAATTAAAATTCCATTTGGTACACTAAAATCAGTCTCGCAAAACAGTACAAAAAGTATGACACCAAAGTTTAAAGTCCATGTAAAACAGTATGACAGGTACTTTATAAGTAAGATGTGACAGTAGCACACAACAGATGAACACAGCTACCACAGTACTCTCTGTACACTGCTTACATGCATAAAACAGTAATGATGTTATTTTCATTGTGTGTCTTATAGTGTGAATGTTCTTGGGGTGGGTGAAAAACCAGATGCCAACTGTTTAAATAATAACAGCACAAACACATAATGCTCTTTAAAAAAAGATACATCTGAAAGCCATTTTAAAACATTTTATAGTAATATATGTATGTGTAGACATATGCATATATATATATATATATATACACATACATATACATGAAAGACATATAGATATATGGGTGTATTGGAAAATTCCTACCCAACCCTCAATAGAGGTGATCAAGAAATATTATCAGGAACATAAAAAACAGTTGTTATCAAGTGAAAGTGTCTGATTTACAATACTGTACTATTCTATACATACATTTAATTTACTTATTACACAAACCAAAATCAAATGGAATATGGTAACAGGTACATATACATCAATGAAAGTGATCAAAGCTATACTCAACATTAACAGTGAACTAAATAGAAGTATCTACATCACTAAAACTTGTAGTTACTAAAATGTAATTGTTTCCAAGAATGCTATGAATATTACATTAAATAATCTATTATTCAGAAAATGTCACCTCTTGATAATAAACAAATATCTGCCACAACACTCTACTTTACTATTAATGATGCCTATATGAAATTACTACAAACTAGAAAAGTTATATTAAATATCTATGTTATATTAATACATATATTAACCTTTAAATACTTGTGAATCAAATAGTGTAAAACAGTGAAATATGAAACATTTTTAATCAATTCAGTTAATTAGCAATTAATACAACTACTTAAAACCTAACAGTACTAACTGTAATCAAACAATGTATTAATAATCATATATACAATACAGATGTGAGTCAAGAAAACAGGGATAGTACAACACTGTTGTGGCACAATATGGTGGTATTCAGTGAAGATGGAAACGGACAAAAAAAAGAAACACAAGCCACACCTGATGATACTCAACATGTCACAGAATGATGTGTATTTCAGAGTATTGTACTCTTAAGTACAGTCAGTAGATCATATAAAAAAACAGTGTTCAATTGTGCTAACACAGAAGTGGCACAAACACCAGTATATCTTTTAGTCATAAAAGAGCCAAATAATGTAGTGATGCAGACAACTCTTTAAAAAGACGTGTTACACAGTTTTATCACATGGACAAGTATTATGCCTTAGTAGAGGCACACAGTTGGCAAGTGTGTCAACTAGTACTTGTTATGGCTGCATACAACATACTCATAAGAAAAGACAATGACAGAAGAGGACAATCATATAGGAATATATCTTTTGACATTTCAAAGTATTCCTTGGACATCTAAGTGTGGTTTCTCTAGTGATTGCAAAGATAGTTGGTGCCGATTGAAGACCACTGCAACTATTTTCACTGTGTCACTGATCAACACAATAATCTTATAAGTCAGATAGAGTAAACATATGCATGTAAACCAAGTGATATGTTAACAGTGTAATCTTGAAGGCAGTTTGCATGAAAAAAAAAATGTTTATCTACCAGAACTCACTCTGTAACAAAATGGACAGCAAGTAATGTCATGCATGAAGATCGTAGTAGTTCTTCAATATCACCACATATGCATTTTTAAGTGTCTTCTGTGGTAGTCTCTGTTGAAAGTGCTTGTTGAGTCATTGCATTCAACCCAGCCAGTTCTGTACGTCAACAAACAAGTGTAATGTCCAGAATGTACAGACTGGCCATAGTGGTAGATCACAGCCTGAGTGTCAAACACTGCTTGGTTAAATACAATTCTACCAGCTGTGAAATCTGTGATAGGTGTGTCAACTCTGAGCCCATTAGAGTTAAATCTATGTAATACAAGCATCAGATATTGAGATGAAGTCCTGAGACATATGGAATGAGTACATGTACCTCCACACCTTACACACAAGTGACCACTTTCAGCATTGGTAAAACAGCTGCCGGCACTCGACATATTGAGTCTGAGGCACAAACATGAAACCCAAAGCATGTCTTCAGTGGTTTCTCACTCTGAATGACCACATTACACACATACAGGTACATATCTGGTAACATATGACACAGTGAAGTACTGATGCATTGGATTCCCCTCTGCATCCAAGCTGTTTATGATGGCCATCATAAACTCACTGGCGTCCTGCTGCATGTTAGCAGCAAATGTATTGCATCCATCATATGTACCTAACACCTGCCATAGAGGTGTCAGTGACTGCACGTTGTTTGACTAATCAGAAGCCACATTGACAACTTCCTTCAATGCCACTCAAGGTGTCAGCATGGTTCAGTTGGTAGCACATCTGCCTCTGGACCAGAAGGTCATGGATTCTCGTCCCACACCAGGATTGGACTTGCACCTAAAAATCACTGCCATCTGAGTGCAGTATTAGGGGGTGCTGTACTGCTGGGGTGTGCCGTCCTTCGGATTAGATGTTAAACCAAGGTCCCTCCTGCCCATCCTGGTGTTGTCCTGGTGGGTATTCAGGTGGAAGTAAAAGAACCCAGGGCAATCTTCGTAAAGAGCAGGGAACATTCCCAGTATCCTGGCCAACATTCCCTTCCCATAAACCGGTTCATGCAATTATCCAGGCTGTGTGTGGTTGATGATTTGTGATATGGCTGCCACCACATTCAGTCACTTCACTACCAGTCTAGCATTGCTTGTAAAGCACTTTGGGATACTGTGTATGAAAAGCTTATATAAATTCTTCTTCTTCTTCCTTGATAAAGGAGTCTCTTGAAGCTGGTATTGTCTGCACAAAGTGTGGCATGTGGAGAAACTTGCATAGCTGAATTAGCATAGCAGTTTACTTTAGTACTGTTATCAAACATTGGGACAACAGCCATACCAAGTGACTTCTGAGCAACAACTGGTTCTGCATCTGCATTTGACATTCTGACCTTCTTAGTACTCTGCACAGTTTATTCAGTTGTGGCAGTTCATTTTCTCTGTTGCCAGGTGAAGCTGTGACTGTGGATGTGAGACAACCACTTACTGAGGCAGTGGTATTAGAGACATCTGTGGCTGATAAAGAGTATGTAATCTGTTGTACTCGACAATACATTGCTTGTCAGCACGTATCTTCTGAGGGCAAGTGTTACGATGTGCAACCCAGAAAGACTGCAGACGTGGTGAAAGTGTGGACGTAGCTCATGCCATCTTTGAAAATGTCTATTCCTATGTCCACCATTGCTGAATCCAAACTCAAGCTCTGAGACTTGTGAATTAAAACAGCATACGCAACACATATTGGGAACTGTTTCCTGTTGACATAGATATATTTAAATACCTGGAACTTAACACAGGTACAATCAGTCTGCACAGGCTGTTCCATGTTATCAAGTGGACAACAAGTGTGTTGATAAACGTCTTCTGAACATTCTAAATGACATCTATGATGTGACCCATGGCACCGTTTACCATGCCACGCTCAACATCAAGATTATGCTGTAGCATGACACGCGCATTCTTACAAACTGTAAGAACCACTGCCAGGCCAGCTGTGTGTGAAACATCTGACTTCAGTTCAGAGAGTCGCTCAGTCATCTTTGCTACCAGATTACAACTTATAATGACACCATCATATGTATCAACAGCATGCAGTATGAGAATTTCTTGATTCTCTCTCTCTGCAACATAACACTGTTGAACTCAGCACATTTCTTAAGTCATGGCATAAGACATACAATCTTTGTGCCCTGGGTACACATCACTAAAAACATCACATGTTGTTTCTATGGATGTAGTATCCACTCTGATTCTTCAACCATATAACATTGAAAGATGTTCTGGTGACAAAGAACCTGTACAAGCTTGATCCAACAGTGCCTTGTAAGCCAGATCACCACTCTGCTGCATGTTCTGACACAACTTGACATAGGTAAATAACTCCCACAGGTTAAAACCTCCAATGCAGCCTAGTGTATTCTTAGCCTGCTTGACAGTCAGAGCTGCAAAACATATTCTGCATTAACTGGTGCAAGTTGTAAAGGTCTCCAAATACAACAATGCTTTTTCCACCAAATGCATCTCCATAGTCAGTCCCCAAAGTCTCCTGTAGACGTAGGTGTATACAGGTAAACATCAAATTAGAGACATGCTAATCTCATCAATGATGAGTAACTTCATCTTAGTAAACATAGAACGAAGCTGAGATGCAACCTCAAATGACAGTTTACGATACTCTCCTGCTTTGCCATGCTCCAATGGCAACATGAAGAGAAGGTGTAACATAACTCTACCAATGTTGTATGCAGCCAGTCCAGTGGGAGCACTAATAGCAACAGACATTGATAAGCCTGTCAGTTTCTGTATTTCAGCCATAATGGCCTCTATAAGGAAGCTCTTTCCTGTACCTGCTGAGCCACTGACAAACATCAGTAGTGGCTTGTGGTCAAGACAGTCACATTTCTTCTGTTCATGGTTCATGTAGTATCCCATGCTGGACAGCATCAGTAACTGCAGAGTGCACCACACACTGCTGCTCATTGAGTCTCTTTCTTTCAATTCTACTGGGTCAGCACTGCAGTGTGTGCCATGTCCCATAGCACTCTCCACTTCTGACATGAATACTTCTGAAGCATTCAGAGGCAGAGGTTCTCCAAGGATTCATTCTCCTTCCGGATCAAGATTGTCCTGTGAACTAACAGGAGTGTCCTCTTCAATTTGTTTCTGTGCCTTTTCAAGCTGCTCTTTCTCAGCATCTAGTCTCTGTATATATGTGTCTGAGTATTCAGTTTTGAATGTATTGTAACTGTGTCTGAATTCTTCCTCAAATGTATCACAGTCACCTTTTAATTCAGACTCATTCCTCCAGGGTTTAAATAAGAATTGGAGAGCAAAGTAGTAATGCTCTCTGCTCTCAGATGTGCCTAGATGTAATTTACAGTGGTCAATGAGCCAAGGCTTATGTCTCTTAATGAGACAGCCATCCACTCCTTTGACCTTGTAAATGTCACATGTGCAATCAGGTTAGACATCCATCTTGTAGTCATACCACTTAGCCACTTCAAATAAACACATTTGAGCCATGTCTTTTTGTCTACGGGGTAGTACATGTCAATGAGGTTATTCTTCAAGTTATGCCTTGAAGAGGGTGTCTTGAGAGCCAGTTTCTCAATCTCAGCATGAGGAATAAGTACATGTTTGTGTTTCTCTTTGTAGTTTGCACTGAGAAAGCGCACAGCATCAGATTTGCCGTACAAATGTGTACTGATCAAGTGATCACCAGCCTCATAAGCACCACATTCTCTGTGTGATAGGGTCTTCAATCCCAGTGACCACAACTAAGAGGTCAGTGATTTGCTTGAACTGGCAATATCTTCCCAAAGATTTTGCAAGCTAGTCTGTTCATGTTTGGTGATGTACGAAGTGACATACCGAACAGAGCCAATGAGTTGTCAGCCATAAACTGAACATCTATGTTTGCTTGATACATTAGAAGAAGTGTGGGTTGTAGTCATAGATGGACACCTCATTCTCATCTCTGGGTAACTCATATACCCTCTTGGTTGATTTTGCCTTCAAGTGGTGTCTATAGCTGAAAACAGTTCGTTCATGAAACCATCCTGACAGACATGCCTGGGAAATCCAAAACAACATCTTGTGTACCAATCAGATTTGTTCTTCACTACCCAGCAGCAGTATTTTGCACAAGTATGGCATTAAAATTTCTGCACCAACTTCCCCAGAGTAGGAATAATTTCACCTAGGAATAATTGTTAACAATAAATTAACCTATGATAATCACACAGTAAACATTGTAAAGAAGGGTAACAAATTATTAGGATCTGTTTTAAGGCACATAAGAAGCAGGGAGGCAACAGTTATTATGCCCCTATATAGTGCACTTGTGAGGCCCCAGTTGGAGTATGGTGAATCCTTCTGGTCACCACAGAACAGTGGGATTATACAATAGTTGGAGAAGGCTTAAGAAAGAGTCATCAAGCAATAAGAACCATTAAAAATGTAACCTATGAAGAAATGTTACACACATTAAACCTGTTGTCATTAGAATAAAGTTGATTAAGGAGAATCTTGTGCCCTATGTACAAAGCATTTAAAGAAAATGATCTAAGGGAATGTTCAGGATTTGAGACAAAATTAATTAACAAAGACACTAGAGCACATAAACAGCAGTTAAAGGGAGAGTTGTACAAAACAAACATAAGAGGAGGGTGGATTAAACATCTGGTGGTTGCTGCTTGAACACTTTACCAGAAATGGTGGTTAACAGATCCAGCATGGAAGCTTTTGAGAAATTGCATGATAACCACAAAGTCAGAACACACACTAGAATATTCCATTAATAAGTGGCAAGTTTTTAATGGTTAAAGCTGTTTGACTTGTAACTCTTCTATGAAATCTATAAAACATTTTAAGACTTAGGAGAGAAAATATTGGTCTCAATGGAATTGACTTCCTATGGAAGTAATAGAAAGTGAAAACTTAAATGCAGTTAAACATGTAGTAGGTTAGACAAGTACAAATGTAAGAGGAGTACTGGGCTGTGACAGTTGAGAAGCAACAGGCATTCTACTATAGGTGAGCTTTTCACCTGCTTTTGTCTGCAGTATTTTCTGTTTCTGTGCTTCATATCAATATTTTATATATCAGCCATTTCATAAAATAACAGTGGCTGAAAGCTAAATACGTTAAAAAATAATTAAACAAAGTCTCTGCCTTGTAAAAAATAATCCACGTTTGCAAACCTTGCAAGCAGTGACCTCTTGTGGCTGGTTCTAGGAGTATGAGGTCCATACATGAACGTTTATTTTGTCACTGATTGGATGAATCATGCCAGCAATTTATAAATAACTTGATAGCTAGAAACACAGTTTCCCAAGTGCCTGACATCAACATCATTTTATATCTTGGTCCAAGGTTTCTCTTATTTTCTCCTACTGCAAGGAAATTTTTATTAGCTGCTTTTTATTTATCCATATAGGATGGCAAGAAATTTGACTCCTCCCTAGAGCAAGCAGAGACAGAGGAACACTGAAACTTCTCTGATTCAGGTCAAGCCACCAATCATGATCCAGTTTTCCTTTTTACAGCTGCATAGCATCAAAGCTATGCTGACATATTGTGATCAGAAGAAGAGGTTTGACTGGAGTGGAGTTGAAGCACAGCTTCCTTCAATTCTGTCTGCATCCTCTCCATTCACTAAAATGTGTTTCTTTCTTCTCCTTCTCCACCTCACCCTACTGCACTATTTTCTTGCCGACCCATATATTCACAGAGCTTGACTATTCATCGCGCTCTCTTCTTGTATCTCTCACTAACCATCGGACACATAATCTCATCAACAACAACTGTGAAAGCAACCAACTATGGACTGTCTGGCTCACAGACTAGTGTCCACTGATCTGATCTGGCCTGGCATGGGTGGGTAACACAACCCCCACCCTATGTTTATATTCCTGATGGGGTCAGGAATGGGGACTCTGAGCTGCAGCAGTGGAGACTCACTCGGACAGAACTTGTCGGCCCTCTTCATGCAGTCAGTGGCCCCAAAGCTCCTCGCCATGGCACCAGTTATCCAGCCAAAACATAAAGAACTCACTGCCCCCACCTCATCTACCAGTCTCTATCTGCTGCTGTCAAACAACTTCTCCTGATACCCTCCTCCCTCCCATAATTCCAGCAGAAAGTCTCATGCAAAGAGGCTGCCTTACCACCTCACAAGAACATCAGTAGTAGGGGAAGAAGCCACATGGTTTCCTGTCAGAGTTGCTGCACAGCTCTCCCCAGCAGCACTAAACAATCTTTATTGGACATCATCATAGAACAGCCCTGCTGCAGCACACTTATCATTTCATCTTTACTTGTTCACTTGGCCACCTGACCTCATCAACTATTCACCTTCAGAGCAGCCCAGTTTCTACATTGGAGTGTGAGGTGTGTGTGTGGGGGTAGCAAGTACAAACTCATTCAGTGAGAAAAGGTTGAGAGGTATGCCCACAGGTTTTTGCACCTTTTGAGTGTCAGTGTCCTAGTCCTGCATTTCAGTGACAAAAGGTTAAGGAGCAAAGTAGTTCTTTGTAAAATCAATGACTTGCTGTCCTGGCCAAGCAGGGGTTAATCCTGGATGGCAGGATCTATGTGCATTTGATGTGGTGGTGAGTATAAATGGGGGAGATTGCCATGCTAGACTCTGAAGTGAAAGTGGCCACCTGGGAGATCTGTGCTGGTGAATAAAGCCTGAAAGCATGAAACAACACTCCCAGAGAACAAGAATAATGTGGGGGAGTTGTGAGTGTAGGAGACAGAAAATGTTGAATGAAAACAGAAGTAAAGTGAGAAGCTGCAGCGGCTTAGTATGCATACAACAATACAAATTTTAGGTGGGGGAGAGGGCTGCTATGAACTTTACAAGGAAGAAACTGCAAATACACAAGGATAAAGGCAGTCATGAGCAATACATTTCTACATATCCATTGACTCTGTGGAGCTAACAGCATTTGAGAAAAATATTTAAAAACAGTTTGAAACAAAGTGATGCTGGCTTGTCAATAGATTCAGATTATCAGCCCCTATCTATTGCACTTGTTGGTGTCTCAGGCTGGACGCAGACAACAAAATCTATATCATTGTTAAAACAGAGCTCAGATGAATCAATGAAAGTGTCTGGCATGAATAGAAGAGCTAGGAATGAAGACTATATGAAAGGGAGGTGATGACTGAATGGAAGAAACTCATGGATGTGGCAAATATGAAAGACTTGCCACTGGCGGATGGGAATTAGGCAGGACTTTGACAGCAAGAGGAGAGAGAGAGAGAGAGAGAGACTTAAAGTCTGCAAGCATAATGTATGGGTTAGAAAAAAAAAAGCTAGTACAGGGTGTATCTAGCCAAATGTCCTTGGAATGAGCTCCTCATGTCCCCCTGCGATGTCAAGTGAATGACTCCTGATGACATGCATAAGGGGCAGGCACCCCTTGGGTTATCCTCGCTTTTGCTGGAGGGAACACAAAGTGACCAACATCACAGATTATAAAATGTATCACACACCACTTCAACCACAAAAACAGCCAATATAGGCTATATCAATTAAAACATTCTATTTTTTGGAGGACTTCTGTTAAAAAAAAAAAAAAAACAGACCTTGTGTCAGGTTAAGTTATAGCAGCCATGTTGGCTCTGACCAGGGTTTGTATAAATCTGGCGACCATACAGCTGTCTCAAATTATTGGCCCTCTATATTTTGAGCCCTCTCCAAGACTCTAAAGAACATTTTTAGTGATTACCTTATGGAATATTGCTCTGCAAACAGTCTTTTAGCAACTGAACAACACAGTTTTAGGAAACTGCATAGTACAACTGCAATGACTGAATTAAGTGAGGAGCTCCATGTAGCCTTGGACAGAAAAGACAACGTAGGAGCCACATTTTTAGCTTTCTCAAAGGCTTCTGATTTAGTTGATCATAATATTTTGATATAGAAAAACACTTTTGGAGTTGTGCATGTCACTGGATGCAGCTACATGGTTCTCAGATTACCTAGGAAACAGAACCCAGAAAGCAGATGTAGTGATGTATTCTTCTTGTTACAACCACTGGATAGAGGGTCCCACAGTGAAAATAAAAATATACTGTATACAGATGATACTGAGATTTATATGAAACACTGTGACTTTGCAACACCTGAACATTTGTAACATGGCATATAATAAGGTCTGCCACTGGTTTACATCAAATAACCTGGTTATTAACAAAAAAATGGTGTTGTTTTGCAGCAGTCACATTCTGAAGGAAAATCACTAACTGTGCACCACTACAGCTAACAGTTATTTGATTTAACAAGTTCAAGCTGAGCTGATAAGTGAAATACTTACAAATTTAATTGGACACCATACTGTCATTTTCTCCACATGTGGCTTCACTAGTAAAATGCATTAACCAATTACTTGGTCTTCAATAGGCTTGAGTGACACACTGGATGTGACAATGCATTACAAGCAAACGATTTGAGGTTTGGGTCCAACCATGAACTCATTTCTGTCTTTTAATAATAAAAAAGGTTAGAATATTAGTAGACACCCAAATTGCACATTTGGTTCATTTACAGGGCAGACTAGATGGGCATTCCAGTCATTTTCTGCCAATGTATTCTATGTTTCTATGTCTCTTTGCTGTATAGAATAGTCACAGTTTTACAAATGAGGTCAAGAAGCTTGTGGCATCAAGTCTCATTGTTTCGGTCATAAATTATGTATTGGTGATTTATTTGGCATCAAATAGCACTGTTCTGGAAAGGATCTATGTTGCTTTGATTTTGTGCTTCTAAATTTGCACCTAATTCAAAATCTGACACTCATCTTTATGCATCTACAAATTGGGTTTCTTTTAAACTTAGAGCATCCTTCTAACTGTCATTAATTTGCAATGGTCTCAACTGGGCCTTATGCCCACTGGAGTTCAAATTTGTTTTTCTTAACTTTGTGAATAACAAATATACAATACACAATGTATGAGCAAATGTTGCAATTACTATTTAGAAGAACTGCCACTGGGCAATGATCTGTTGTCATCAGAGCTGTAAAGTGATGGAATCCCTTACCAGTGAAGTTATATACATTACATCTGTCTCTTTTTACTATTTTAAAACAGGACGTATTACTTATTTTTCAGAAAAACTGAAATGTACTGTAAGTGTATATATTTTTTTATCTTTTTATTTTGTGTTGTCTTCCATATTTGTAACATTGTTCTAGAGCCTTTCACCCAAAGAAGGACACCACACTCAGTAGTGCGTTGGTTGCTCAGTCGACATAGCATTTATTAAAACGTTGTCATTCAATTTTTCAACAATACTGAGTTCCTTTACATGCCATATTTTAAAACATTTATTTTCATATACTCTTTATTCGAACTATCACAATTTGTATAATATTTCCATCACATTGTTATCACATTTTATATCATATTTTTCTTCCTCTCCACTCTCTGGATGTAAACCCGAAGGGTCTTTCTTTCCTGTCCATTTCTCTTTATCCCCCGATGTAAACCTGAGGGGTTATCTCTTAAAATCTGGGTCAGGTCCACCCTGCCCTCCATTTCCATTCCTGGGTGTCCACACCTTTTATCTTGTTTGGGCCAGGTTCAATTCCTGTCCCCCATTTTTATTCCTGGGTGTCCATACTCTTTTTCTCTTATACCCCATCTTGGTGTAACTCCAGACTTTCCCCTCTCCCCTCCAGAGAATATTTGCTCTCTCATTCTTCCCCATAATTCCTTGTGTGGTGGGTGGGAATCAAAATTTGCCTAGCAGAAGTGAGGAAGAGCTTCCTTGTGCAACCCCTTATATCCCTCCTTTTGCACCCACCCCTTTGCTCTCTTTCTTTCTCTCTCTCTCTCTCTCTCTTTCTCTCCCTACAACCTATCTCCGACTCTCTTTCTTAATGCCTCATCCCATATTGTGAGGTCACCCCTCTCTGAGCCGAGCTCCCTCCCCTTCTTTCCCTGGCCCTCCCCCTATGATCACTTCTCAAAACTCTGCCCATTGGTTCCCAGGTCTCACTCCCCCCCTTCCCCATTCTCTGTTCCTCTTTCTAGGCTTCCAGGCCTATAACAATGGGGCTTGTCTTTTTAGAGATAAACCTTCTTGTTCTAGAGCCTTTCACCCAAAGAAGGACATCACACTCAGTACTGTGTTGATCGCTCAGTCGGCATAGCATTTATTAAAACTTTGTTATTCAATTTTTCATCAACAATACTGAGTTCCTTTACATGCCATATTTTAAAAGATTTATTTTCATATTCTCTTTATTCAAACTATCACAATTTATATAATATTTCCATCGCATTTTTATCACATTTTATATCATATTTTTCTTCCCTCTCCACTCTCTGGATGTAAACCCGAAGCGGTCTTTCTTTCCTGTCCATTTTCTCTTTCATCCCCCTTGATGTAAACCTGAGGGCTTATCTCTTAATATGTGGGTCAGGTCCAATTTCTGCCCTCCATTTCTATTCCTGGGTGTCCACACCCTTTTATCTTGTCTGGGCCAGGTCCAATTCCTGTCCCCCATTTTTATTCCTGGGTGTCCATACCCTTTTTCTCTTACACCCCACCTTGGTGTAACTCTAGAATTCCCCCTCCCCTCCAGAAAATATTTGCTCTCTCATTCTTCCACTAGCCTGTCCCAGCTTGTGTTGGAAGGTGGCTTTCAAACTCCTTCCTTCCGGTGAAATCCTTAACCCTGTATCCATGTCCCTCTTGATTATTGTGATGATAATTTGTTTAACCCTCTCTATCAGTTGGGCTCTGTTCTATACCATCCATCTATTATTTTACCTGTGTCATCCTGCCGCCCTCATGTTCCCCATCCAACCTTGACAATTTTTTTTTCTTTCTGTCTGACCCTTCTCTATGGCCTTTTGTTCTTTGAGCATGCCCCCCATCCCCTTCCTACTGCATCTACCCAACCTGACTCTAGGTTCCTCTCTTCTTGGACTCTCTGGTGATCCCGCATCTGATTAAATATAAGTAACCACAAAACGTGCACTTAAAGGCACTTGTCCCCAGGTGTACCATAATGCAGTTAGGTTCTGAATTGGTCTGGTAGCGTCCATCCTTCAATGGCAATAACAGGGTCCTCAATGTGCCGCTCCATGCCCTTCCACCGATTCATACCTTTTGTTGCTCAAAATCAATTGTTCACCCCCCCAGCTTCTGTTCGCCTGTCTCTTGGCACAGCATATTCGAAATGTCTCCCACTCCAGTATTTCTGTACTGTGACCGGTATCTATAACACATAAACAAATCATGTGAACCATTTATTTTTATATGCATACTCCCCCCAACCTGGTCTGGTTTTCTGTGACACTTCCTTAGTGATTTCCTTTTGATGTTTTTTTTTTTTGTGTGTGCAGCTAGGTGTTCCCCATTCAAATTTCTCAAGCCATCCTTCAACACCCATTGGGCTGCAGCCTCCGAGGCTGCTCCATCTTATTACCTGTAATGATTGCTTTTTCGGTTTCCTCATAGGGCCCATGCCTCTTTTTATTTTCGACTATGATTTCCTCTTGCACTTTCCATAAATTGGGCAATGATCCATTCTCCTGTGCTGTTGTAGTGGACAGATGGATCCCCTTTTTCTCTCCAATCTTTTTTTTTGATATACCAGAATTTTGATCCTTTCTCTGCTCCAGCAGACAGTCCCTCTTGCAACCCTGATAATGAGGCACTCTGCTGATGGGCCTTATGGCTCCCCCCCAAATTGCACCCCCATAGCTTCCCCTGCACCCTACCTTGCACTGTTCACCTTGGATGTCAAGTAGAAAAAACCTGTGGCAGCACCTCTGCCAATTTTCCCAACAACTATTCCCCTATAGGCTCTCTGCTTCCTGCCCTCCTCCATCCCCAGCTGCCATCCCATCATCACCATCTTTGCCATTACACTCTATGATTCTGGCCCAACAATTGGCTATAGCAGCTTCCACTCCTGAAATGAGGAAAACAAAATTTCCTTGGATTCCCTAGATGCAGCGGGAGCAAGAATACAGTTCTGCTGTCCGCCCTGGGCCTCAGTGGCCACAGGCAAGTGGGTAATGGCAAACTTCACCAGTCATACGCAAGTTATTTCAGATCAGTAGCTTGAACATCTGGTCTCTTTTATCTCTTGTTGTTTCAAATCAGCTCCCTCCATCCTCCCTAAGAGTGCTGCTGAATCATCTCTTGCCAGCTGGTACTCTAACACCTGCATGCTCTTCTGAGGTGGAAGTAAAGCCTACTCCACTTCTGTCTGGTGGTAATGATCAGGGACATCCATATGCCTCCCACAGATTTCAATTTCATAACCCCACCCTGCATCCACAAAATGCTCAGGTTGATGCTGTTGTTCTCCTATAAGAAGCACCTTGAAAATAAAGATTATCTAGCACACTAGCTCTCCAAGACGATTATCCTCAACTTCACCCTCCAATCAGCTACCAAAGATCCAATGTGATGCCTCTTGCCAGTACATATCCTATATCCCTGTTAATACTCCTGCCCTCATCAGCCCCAAGGGCCTTCACAGGTATCTGCAGCTTTAGCAACTAACCTTGAATGGAGGTGATATATTTTTTTTTTTGTGTCAGGCTGATTGGTTGCTAAAGGACCTCTCTCAAGCTTTATTGTTACTAGCACCCTAAAAGAACCAGGGCAACTATCACAGTATGGTGAGACTGTGGACAGGACCCAGAAACCTATATATTGGTAGGCAGGTACCCCGCCACAATGTGGCCCAGGTCATGCCTAAAAATGGTCCTTTGAATCAGTACCTTACCTGATTACCCAGCAGATGAGTAAATTAATAAAACCATCACATCTCTAAGTTAAATAGGCAATGGTAACTAACCTATGCCAAAGACCTTACAAACTTTCTATCCCGTAATGCAGCTGGACTCATGACCCCCTTCATTGACCCCTACTGTTACCCCAGGCTGGCTCTGGATACTTCTATACTTTTCATCTTCCCAATTCGACTCATGTTAACCATTTCACGTATAAAGACTATTTGTTTCTTCTGATTATAAAGTGCCTGATCTGTCTTACATCCCAACCACAACCTTGAATAGTCACAAACTCCAGACCAATAAGTCTTGATAAATGATCCACCTAGATGCCAGCCTTAAAGGCTGGGTATAAAGTCTAAAACACTGCAATGGTACAAGGAATGTGATCTATAACTAATTGCAAAATTACCGCACCAGATGCTGGAAAACCTCATACACTTCTCAGCATTGGTCCTGTTGGCATACCTGGCAGAGGGCCTGGTCATGACAGTGGTATTGGTACCAGTGCTGGGGTTAGCAGTGACAAGCAGGACCAGTCCCTTTTTTATTTTAAACATGTGTTGCCCCCTTTTAAGGAGTCCCAGTGCTCAAAGAAGTAGATAAAATTAAAAAAAATAACTTTGCCGGCTCGCCGGCACAGTGGTTGGATTTCCACTTGCGACGCCAGCGACCCAGGTTCGGGAACGGACTCGGGTAGTTGGAGGGCCAGCTGGGGGAGGAGGATTGAGCACCCAGCGGCTGCTCTCCTCCTCCAGGGGGGTTGGTGGGGATGCAAATCCCGCTGCAACACAGCCACCTGGGTGACCACAGGTGGAGGTGCAGTGAGACTGCACGTAGCAGGGAGGGGGGACATCTGCCGGGAGCAGGAGCGTCAGGCACGTCATGACTTGCTCCGCCCCTAGGTTTCCCCAGCATGCGGATGTCCTGCGGGCAGGGAAGAAAACCAGGAAAAAGACCCCGTCAGAGTTCCAGTAGACGGAGCTCCTGGCCACGATCCCCAATGCCCCTACCGGTGTCAGCACCAGCATCCCCCGACGAAATTCAAGTCACGTCGGGGTGTAAAGGGCCCCACCCCATACCCGCCTGGGGGGTATAGCCAAGGCTCCAGTGGGGGGGATGGACTGCGCTGGTTGCCGGATAGCAGGAGCGGGGATGAATCAAGCCAATGGAGACTCCTGAAGGAGTGGAAAACCGGAGGAAAGGAGCAGGGGGGGAAACTTTGTTTATTAAACCTGAACATCTGAAAGACACGCTTGGGAACCGACCCATTCGATATCCACCCCTTTCCCCATCCTCTGCCTATTTGCAGCCTCCCCATGTCCTGATTACACCTGTGTGTTCATGCCATGCTTGGGACCTGTTGTCCTTGTATAGCCCTTAAAGAGGACCTTCACTAGTCCTTTTAACTTTTACCCCAATTGTATTTTATTATTGTCTGCTGAGTTAGTTGTCACATTCTGAGCTGCTAAAACTGCAGGGTGTACCAGGGCTTCTATAGCAAGCCTGGTGTTTCTGTGGTGCTAGGGTTGTACTGCTGACATTACTGTAGGGCAGAGTCAATTTTACAAAAGAAAAACATATTGACAAGGCATTTTGATTTTGGCATAATGCATTGTTAACAGGGTGTCTTGGGAGGGGAACACAGTATGTATACTGAGTACTGGTAGGTTTTCCTTGCGACATTGTTGCAACTGCATGGCACTGCACAGTGTGAGTCACCCCCCTGTCCTACAATGATGTCACCAGGAGCTAGCAGCCCAGCAGCCAAATCTCAGTGGCAAGTGCAGTAGGGCTCAAAACAAATCCAGATTTTGTAAGGCAGAGTAAATCTTGCCCAAAAATCACAAATGGACACACCGTTTCAGGTCTAGTACTGCATATAATGACTACCAGCTGTAATTTTTTATTTTTTTGGGGCTCATCACTGAAGTTCCTCTTTATCTAGCATTCATGTTTGATGCCATCCTTTATTTATTTATTTTTTTTGCTGTGGTGCCCCATATCCGCCCTGATACATTGGCTCTAATCACCAAGCAGATGTGTAACTACAGGAACATCAGCCCACCCAAAGTTCCGAAATTGTTTTATGGTCTCCCCTTGCAGAGGAATTTTGGATTGAACCACCTTTTCCATTGCCGTAGTATAGAACCACCTTGCCCTTGCCCGGAAATGGCAATACTGTCCCCAAATTGTGCTCTTTCCAAAGAGACCCTATTGTAAGATAGGAAGTTATGGTTAAACCCAATTTTATTTATTTAATTATTTATATATTTTATTTATTTATTTCTTTGCTAGAATTGCAACTGTTCACACGATACTTGGGCGCGCCCATTAAATACCCAAGAACGCAACTATCCTGACAGCCCTGATAGGACTTGTACCTAAATATTCCAGCACAGATCCCAGCGCTATCATGATGAGGGGCACTGATCAATGGCAAGCCTCTGGCTAGAATGTCTGCTGTTAAAATTAAAATATCTTGCTAAATTTATAAATGCCTAATTTCACTAATAGTTTTATATTCTTTGTACCTTTTGCTGGTATTTCTTCATTTTTTGATTTTCCAAATGGTGAAATGGTCAGAAATTGCATATTCTCGCCTCTGGATACTGTCATAAAATGCAGTTTGTTTGTCAATATCCAATTCAAAGTTGCCACCCCACCTCCCCCCTTTTTTTTGGATTCTTCCGTGTGTTTTCATTTTTACTGAGATGATGTGCTACCTTGTTATAGAAGCAGTGGCTTCTATTACCTGTTAATTTTGTACTACAGTTTTTGATCCAGGGTGGCTAATCATCGCAGGAGACTGTTAATGTAATTCCTTAAATAGGTGCTGTCCTGGTCACCAAACAATTTCACAGGGTGAGCTATCGGTGAATAACTCTTTTTTCACCCCCAAAATGGCAGCTGCCATGTGGCCGGAATCAAAATGGCAGCTTCGAGAGGTCACTCCCTCAACCCTTCACACCCTTTTCCAAAAAATTCCCCTTTATTCCATGTTTTCCTGCCTCATACTCGGATACTATTGCTCCATTGTGCCCCAAAACACCAGCTGATTGCTTGCAGAGACAACATGAAAACAACCCCCCCCCCAGTGTGGACAATGCATCAGCCCCCTTTTGGGACCTCCTACCGTGAACTCCCTGTTCACACCCTTAAGCTTCCTTTGTCCGTCTAAGTGCCTCACATGGTTAATTGTGGCTTTCATCCTCGCCCTTCCTGCAGCAGCTACCTCCCTGCCTCTTACATTGTTTGGGCCACTAATTACTGTCCTCCTGACTCCCATACACTTGACCCCTGTCCCTGTGCAACTTCCCTGATTGATCCTGTTCACCCACTCTTAGCCAGTCCTGCTTTCCCCTACCACACTATAAAAGTCCAAATGGTGGGTCACCATGTGACCCATAAAAACCATCCGCATGTGGCCAAATGTACCATAATCAGGCCATTGCCCACTTTTTCTGCCTTCCTTTGCCACTGCAATAACCCATGCTTCATTTGTTCCAACGGCGATGGCCATAAAAAACAGTCACACCACGGCCAAATCTACCCTTATTCGTGGTACTGGCAGCATTTTCTGCCTTCTCCTGCCACTCCAAACTGGCTTCTGATGTCACACAACAGGCTGACAGCCGCCATGTGGTCACCTCTGTCCTAACATGGTGACCGCCATGCTGCTGCCTGATTCACTCAGTTGGCAAGGTCCCTAAATGCACTCACATTTTGCGCAGCCAGTCTGTAATAATGAATATCCCCAGCCCCTTGCCCCTCCCCCACAAAACTTAGCCAAACAACTCCTGGGCCCAATCAGAACTGCAAGAAACATTGTTTCAACGATATCTCGTGTTCTGCCTCCCTTCACAGATCTGTGCCATGATACCCTTTCTCCTCTGCCAGTACTCGATGTTTCCTTTTTTTGAGTTAGGCTCTGAGAGCACCTCCCTGCTGTACTCTAAATCCTCTCTTTTTTTTCAGGTTGCGGCAAACTGAAATTAAAAGTTTGTCCTGTACCTTTCATGACACAAAATGGCCCACTGGTGACCATTGCCCTCGCCTACCTTGTTGCAGCCCTCTCTTTGTCTAAATAAGTGCTCAATGGTCGCTGCTAAGCCGAAAAAATTTACTTTTAAAACAACTCTTAAAAACCAACTCCTCTTACATGCCATGTTACCTTCTATCCAAACCATTTGTTTTGAAAGCAGCCTGTCGGCATGTAATTTTCTCTACTAGTCATACTACTAGGAACTTAGCAAAACCAATCTAACTAAGGAAGACATTTTCTTAATAAACACACAAAGTTTGTCTCTTTTTTTAAACTGCCTTGTAAATAAAATTGTCCTTACCCAAGCCATTCTATTACCTCAGGAACTCCTCCGACTGATGTGCCTAAGCAAATCAACATTTTGCCTAGCAGAAGTGAGGGAGATCTTCCTTGTACAACCCTTATATCCTCCTTTTGCACTCACCCCTTTGCTCTCTTCTCTCTCTCTCTCTCTCTCCTACAACCTATCCCTGGCTCTCTTTTCAATGCCTCATCCCATTTGTGAGGTCAATCTCTGGAGCCGAGACCCCCTCCCCTTCTTTCCCTGTCCCTCCCCATGACCACTTTATAAAAACCCTGCCCATTGGTTCCCAGTTCTCCCCCATTCTCTGTTCCTCCGCCTATAACAATCGGGCCTGTCTTTTTAGAGACAAACCTTATCATGTTTGCTGTTGACTTGGACCCTTTTAAAAAGAGCTATTAGTTCAAATGTTATTCAAATTCAATAAACATAGGACCTGTCAACAGAAAAGGACTACCTAGCCCACCCAGACCCTCCCACCCAAGCCACCTCCGCAGATCCCAACTAGTCCTCAGTGACCCTCTCAATCATCTATTTACCAATGTATCATACAAAACACATCTGAAGCCCCCCATTGTTCAGCTCCCCTTCCCTGCTGCTGCCCTAATGATCCTCTGGATCTGCTCTCCATCCCTTTGAGCTGTGCCTCCCCACAAACACTTAACCTTCCTCTCCACCCACTACCTCACCCCAACTCCACTCCTCTGACTATGGAGTTCCCCACTAGGAGCTGCTTCCTCCTCCTCTGGGGTCCTCTGCTGCCTCCCTTGAGGTATCTGCCCTGGAGGACCTCCACATCCATCCCCACTACTACTTTGGGTGCCTCTGTGGAACTGTCCCACGCTACCAGTGTGGCTTAGGAATTCCATAGTGGTATGGGATTTAGGATGTGCCTATGCGCCACCACCTTAACCCTCCCCGGGTTCACCATTGTACATCCATTCCTCCTTTGCAACATCCTCTGAGGAAGCGGCAGTGGACTTGGTGGTCCCTGAGTGGGGGAGTTGGTCCTCCTAACTCAAGCCAACTTAATCTTAAGTCTGGTAACCTCCTCCATCAGCCCAGGGGGTGTCTGCAGATGGGGCAGCACCACAGCCTCCAGAAGGTCTCCCTGAAAACTGCCACCTCACAGCCATTGCACTGCACCACTCCCATTATAGTTACACCCTGTATGTAGACCTTACCTGCTCCCCCCTACCAATTCCCTCAATACAATAATGAACCTACAGGTTAACAACTCCCCTTGTTTTAGTGTAGTTAGTGCTTAGATTGCACTGCTGTGAACTTGGAGAACAAGGTCTAAATTTCTCTTTTACCTCATGGTTAGTGCTTGATTAGAAGCAAGTCATGCAACTCTCTTGTGTCTAATGCGCCTTTCTCTGTCATTTTCTGCATCCTCCCTAAGATTTTCTTAAATTCCGTCTATCTCTCATAACCTCTGCATGCTTGGGACTGCATGTGTAATGGCTGTTATATCTCTGTATGGCTTACAAAGCCTTTTTTAGGAAAGTGTGCATGAAAGACAGTGCTGTATACAAAATCAATTTCTTTCCTTCCTTATCAATTCCAGATTGTTTCCACTATGAATGATTTGATGCTGGCTATAATCTTACTTATCTTGCCACTGAATGGATTTCATTCTGTTGACTCCAGCAGAGCTTTTAAATTGCATGTGAATTGTTGAGCATGAACTCTATTGATGTAACTATGCATTCATGTGAACCCAGCGCCTGTTAGAGTGAGATGAATTTATTAATACCAAACTGCAAAGATACAAGGCCACATACAGTAATTACATGTTAGTGCTGTTATTTAGGTATAGCATTATAAATAAAAATACAGCACAAACATATGTCAAACAATGGCCTGGTCAGGAGAAATGTATTTGTGTTATTATCTATATCTGTAGCGAGACAAATTTAGAGAATATTTAAAAAGCCAATCTGCTGATATGCTCTGCATATTTTATGGTGCTAAAAAACATTGCAACACTTCCCCATGAAAATCAAGTATTTCCATTGTCCAAAAATAGTGTGTTAAATGCATGGTGATTCAATGAAACTATCAGCATTTGCTATAGAATTAAGTTTTGTTGTCCACTGTTTACATTACACAGCAATCATTATGATAAGCTGCATTGCATTGTTTCTGAAATAATTTTTGTACCTGACAGAATGAATGACTAAACTTGACATTTGCAGGGAATGTGATGATACCATTACTAGTAGATTGTAATAACCATTCACTGTTTTACAGATGTGCTTTCTGAAACAAATCTGAGTAATTTAAGCTCACTTTCCTGTTTTATTAACTTTAAATGCTTGTATTAATCATATATAATAGATACATGAAGACAGCAACATATTTAAATGTGCATCATGTGCAACTGGCAGTTAAATAACAATGAACATTGATTTAAGAATGCATGGGATAGACATAAAGGAATTCTAGAGGTCAGGGGTAAGGGGAAATAGACTTCTAGGAAAACAAACTGAACTTACAAGCTCAAATGGGCAGACTAGGTGGGCCATAGGCCCTTATCTGCCGACACTGTCTATGTATGTATCTATGTATCTATGAACACACACTCTCTGGTCAGGCACTATGGAACGTCTCAAAGAACCAAAAAGGCTAAAGAGACTATAATGTACAGTATGTCCTGAATTTCTTTAATGCTTGTTTATCATAAGCATTTTGGTTATCAAACTAAAGAGTTAAAAATACAGTATTTATATTATTACAATGTTAAAGAATTTTTTTATTATATCAGGAGGTGGATTGGACAGTGGTTGAGGAGGGAGGGGCTAGCACACTATCAACAGATGCAATTATTTTTATGGGGAGGGTGATCGGACATCTGAGTGGGGGGAGGGACCACTAGACTGCCAAGGAATATATTTTACAATTGACTGCAATAGTATTAGCACAAAATAGGATCCTGTTTTATGAAAAAGGCTCCTTTAGAGTGCTTTCCCATTGAGTACAATGGGATTAGCTCAATCTAAATTCCTATTTCATGAAAAAGGATTCTTTACCATGCTTTCCCACTGACTACAATGAGATTAGCACAATTTAGCAACCTGTTTCATGACAAAGGATCTTTTATCATGCTGTACCATTGATTTTAATGGTACTATCTCTTTCTTTATCACTCCACTGTTTGTAGACGGTTTCTGCTTTTGGTCGGAAATTTTCACGTTAGTAAGGCCAAGCCCCACAGATGTGGCTTTTGGTCATTTGGTAAAAAAATATTACATTGCTTTGGAGTTGTTTGGAGTTGAAATTTTTGGTTCTTTTCTCATAGAACAGTATTGTAATGTGAAGTGTACATAGTTGTTTCTTCGTCACTCTGCTGTGAAGAAACAGTTACCAGTTTTGCTCTGACACTTTTCAGGGTAAAAAGGGCTTGCTCCACCCATGTGCCTTTTGTTGCTTTCATGAAAAAATTTTACTTTCCTCTGGAGTTCTGGGGAGCGCAGGGCCAAGAGGGCCCTGTGGACCCATAGGGAAATAATAAAATTACAAGCTGTCAAAAATTATGGATGAATGGGAGTGCAGAGCCCAGAGGTCCCTGTGCTCTAACAAGCCAATAAGGCTACCATTATATTATCTCCAAAAGTAAGGAAATTATTTGCAAACAAACGCTGTTAATGCATCAGTTAGGGTTAAAGCCACAAAAGTAAGGAATAATGTTATCAGGGTTTCCAAGCCTAACACCCCACCCCCAGCCTGCACACACCAACAGGCATTGGGGTGTGCCTTGAGGTCATCAGCCCTAACACTCACCCTATTCTCCTATACTACACCCATCTGAGGTTATTTACTTATGTAAAAGGGTGAGTGTTAGGGCTGATGACTCCAAGACACACCCCTGACACCTGTTGGGAGTGTGCAGGGGTGTCATAGTGTTGGGGTTGGAATCTAATATACATGTCCCCTACTTTTGTTGCTTTAACCTTAATAGTTCATTAGTGGAGATTTTTGCAACACACACACACACACACACATATATATATATATTAGAGGTGAAAACTCCATTTAATACATCAGTTAGGGTTGTTCCACAGCGACAAAAGTGAGGAAATTCAGTGTTAGGGTTGAAAACCCCCTTGGACCACCAGCCCACCCCCAACCGGCATTGGGGTCATTGGGTCATCGGCCTAACTCTCACCCCATCACATGTGTAAAGAAGCAGAGGTATAGGAGAATGAGGTGAGAGTTAGGACTGAAGACCCCAATGCGCACCCAATGCCGTTGGGGTGGGCTGGTGGTCCAAGGGGTTTTCAACCCTAACACTGAATTTCCTCACTTTTGTCACTGTGCAACAACCCTAACTGATGCATTAAATGGAGTTTTTTGCCTCTAATTTCCCTTCTTTTTGAGAATGATAACAAGAAATAGTGAATGTAATGCGACAGCGGGGCCCCGCTCTCCAACCACATGATGCTTTGTGACATAGTAACAGGAACAGCAACGCAAACAGAAGCACTAACAGTGGCGCACATGGTAATGCAAGCACGAATGAGAACAAAAAGGGTAACGCACACAGTGGTGTAGATAGGAATGGTCCGCCACGTGATGTCTTGTCACATAGTAACATTGTGCCCGCAAACACAAATGGTAATGGGCATGGTGACGCAAAGCGAAACAGAAATAGAAACAGTACTGTAGACACAAATTGTAAAGAAATAACAGAATGCACATGGTGGTGTAGACGCGAACAGTAAGTGAAACGGGTACGGAACTGCAAGCGGAAAGGGCAATGGTAACAGTAATGGAAGTGCACAGGCTGGTTTTCTGCAAAAGCTTCATAGAGAAAGAAAGTGAGTACAAAGATTGTATGCATAATAATGGGTCTTGGAGCAGAAAATGAGGAGTTGGAATACTAAATTGCTTATATCTCAGGAACTGTACGACGTAGAAAAAAAATTTAAAAGTCATATGATTTAAGACTTTCCTGGCTAGTTTTGTACTTAGCCCCTGCTAGAGGGCTAAGCATTATTCCAATGAAAAGTCCGTATCTCGCACCGTTTCCGAGATACGGGCCCTGAAAGGTGTGGCAAATGCCATAATGTTATCCTACGGGAAAAAAAGAGAAGTTCGGAGTGCCATAACTTAGGCTTCCTGTAATCTTTTTTCACCAAACCACTAAAAGGCACATCTGTGGGATGTTGGCTGTCCTCCTTCCAAATTTCAGCCCAAAAGACCAAACCGTTATTTTGCAGCAGGGCGCCAAAAGATTGCTGCAATGCATCGGACGCCATAATGTTATCCTATGGGAAAAAGTGTCACATTTGGAGTACGGTAACTTTGCCGTCATGTAATATTTTTTGAACAAAACACTGAAAGCCACATCTGTGAGATGTTGGCTGCGTTCCTTCCAAATTTCAGCCCAAAACTCCAAACCGTTCTTTTGCAGTGGGGTGTCAAAGAATTGCTGTTATTTTCCCACAACCTAGAAAAGTACTGTCGCAATTTGCGAAAGCTTTCACAAATGCATTCGACAGTATCGCAAGTGCGACAATACTTTGCAAAAGTACTTTTTCCAGAAATGTGAAAAACATATTTCTGGGGTGTTTTACCCCAAAATAAAAACATGGCTAGTTTCCTCAGGGTCTGACTAGGTGAATACAAAAAGAATTAGGTTGCTAGAGGGTCCCAAATTTAAATGCCAAGCATTTTTCTGATCACCAATTGAAAACAAAATGGTGGAGTTGCGACAGTAAAAGGGCCATTTACGAAAGTAAAAACTGCATTTGCAACACTGTCGAACTTTTTGTTAACTTTTCCCATTGACTTATAATGGGAACCTGTTTTTTGAATAACTTTTGAACCGTTTAATATTTTTTCATGAATTATTTGAAAGGCACATCAGGGACCCCAGCCACACTTTCCCTTAAGATTTCAGACCAGTCGTGCAAACTGTGAAACCTGTAGGTGCGACCGTAGAATTCCCAAAAAAGCGTAAATGCATGCGCAGATCACGCTAAATAACTCAGCAGCTGTATATCCGACCAGTATGAAACTTGGCAGATCCCAAGGCATATGGGTCTTGATCGTGTATTCCAAATTTCAGGCAAATTCATCAAACAGTTGCAAAGTTATTAAGCTGCAAAATTGAGGTTTAACATTTAAATGACTCCTCAACCCTAACTATGTAGCACTACCGTGCTACCATAATATATATATATATATATATATATATATATATATATATATATATATATTAGAGGAAAAACTCCATTTAATGCATCAGTTAGGGTTGTTACACAGTGACAAAAGTGTGGAAATTCAGTGTTGGGTTGAAAACCCCTTGGACCAGCCCACCCCCAACCAGCATTGGGGTGCACATTGGGTCGTCGGCCTAACTCTCACCCCATCACATGTGTAAAGAAGCAGAAGTATAGGAGAATGTGGTAAGAGTTAGGACTGAACAGCCCAATCGCACCCCAATGCTGGTTGAGGGTGGACTGGGGGGTCCAAGGGGCTTCAACCTAACACTGAATTTCCTCACTTTACCAGAAAACAACCTAACTGATGCAATAAACTGAGTTTTTGCCTCTAATTTCCTTCTTTTGAGAATGCTAATGAGAAATAGTGATATAATGCAGCGGCTGGAGAGCGGGGCCTTTGGGCCCCGTGCTCCAGCCACATGATGTGCTGTGACATAGTGACAGGAACAGCAATGCAAACAGAAGCGCTAACAGTGGCACACATGGTAACACAAGTGCAAATGAGAACAGAAAGGGTAATGCACACGGTGGCGTAGACGGGAATGGTTAACCACGTGATGTCTTGTCACATAGTAACATGGTGCCCGCAAATGAAAATGGCAATGGGCATGGTGACGCAAAGTGAAACTGAAAGATAAACAGTACTGTAGACACAAATGGCAAAAAATAATGGAAACACAAGCGAAAATGGAAACGCAAGGGATAACGCACATGGTGGCGTAGACATGAACGGTAAGTGAAATGGGTACAGAACTGCAAGCGGAAAGGGCAACAGTAACAGTAATGTAAGTGCAAAGGCTGGTTTTCCCCAAAAGCTGCATAGAGAAAGACAGTGAGTACAAAGAATGTATGCATAATAATTGGTCTCGGAGCAGAAAATGAGGAGTTGAAATACTAAGTTGCTTATATCTCAGGAACCGTACGATGTAGGGGAAAAAATGTAAAAGTCATATGATTTATGACTTTCCTGGCTAGTTTTGCACCATTTTTCCTATGAAAAGTCCGTATCTTGCACCGTTTCCGAGATACGGGCCCTGAAAAGTACGGCAAACGTTGTAATGTTATCCTATGGGAAAATAAGAGAAGTTCGGAGTGCCATAACTTTAGCTCCCTGTAATATTTTTTCACCAAACCACTAAAAGGCACAACTGTTGGATGTTGGCTGTCTTCCCTCCAAGTTTCAGCCCAAAAGAGCAAGCCGTTATTTTTGCAGCAGGGCACCAAAGGATTGCTGCAATGCGTCAGATGCTGTAATGTTATCCTATGGGAAAAAGTGTCAAATTTGGAGTGCCGTAACTTTGCCGCCGTGTAATATGTTTTCACCAAAACACAGAAAGGCACATCTGTGAGATGTCTGCTGTGTTCCCTCCAAATTTCAGGCCAAAGCACTAAACCGTCTTTTTGCAGCAGGGTACCAAAGAATTGCTGTCATTTTCCCACAGCCTAGAAAAAGTACTGTCGCACTTCATGTAAAGCTGCAAATGCATTCGACAGTATCAAGTAAGTGTGACAGTACTTTGCAAAAGTAATTTTTCCAGAAATTTGAAAAACTTATTTCTGGGGTGTTTTACCCCAAAATAAAGACATGGCTAGCATCCTCAGGGCCCGACTAGGTGAATACAAAAAGAATTAGGTTGATAGAGGGTCCCAAATTTAAATGCCAAGCATTTTTCTGATCACTAACTGAAAACAAAATGGTGGATTTACGACAGTAAAAGGGTCATTTGCGACAGTAAAAAGTGCATTTACGACACTGTCAAACTCTTTGTTAACTTTTCCCATTGTCTTATAATGGAAAATTGTTTTTTGAATAACTTTTGAACAGTTTAATATTTTCTCACAAAATCTTCAAAAGGCACATCGGGGACCCTGGCCACACGTTCCCTGAAGATTTCGGACCGGTAGTGCAAACTGTGCGACCTGTAGGTGCGACCGTAGAATTCCAGAAAAAGCGTAAACACAAGCACAGATCACGCTTAATAACTCCGCAACCGTGTATCCAACCAGTACAAAACTTGGCAGATCCCAAGGCACATAGGTCTTGATCATGTATTCCAAATTTCAGGCAATTCTGTCAAACAGTTGCAAAGTTATTAAGGTGCAACATTTGGGGTTTAACATGTAAATGGCTCCTCAACCCTAACTATAGTGGCACTACCGTGCCACTAGTATGTATATATATATAGTGAAGTCCACCAGGATGAAGCACAGCACTGCAGAATTCTGCAGTGGAGTTACTGCAGGAAACAATGCAATTTCAATGGGAGTTAATCCCTTTTGTCATGCAATAAACATGTGACACTGTGCTTCATCTTGGCAGGCTTCACTGTACATATATATATATATATACTATAGTGGCACGGTAGTGTCACTATAGTTAGGGTTGAGTATCCCATTTAAGGTTAAAGTGTGAAATTTTGCAGTTTAATAACTTTGCCACTGTATCACAGATTTGCTCTGAAATTTGGTATACATGGAGCAGTAACATAGGTCTCAGGATCTGCCAAGTTTTGTACTGGTCAGATATAGGGTTGTGGAGTTATAGAACAACATTCTGTAGTGCATTTGCACTTTTTTGAGCATTCTTTGCTCTCACCTACAGGTTGCACAGTTTGTGCAACCAGTGTAAAATCTTCAGGGAACATGCAGCCAGCGTCCCCGATGTGCCCTTCGAAGCATTCATGAAAAAATATGAAACAGTTCAAAAGTTATTCAAAAAACAAGTTTCCCATTATAGTCAATGGGAAAACTGAACAAAAAGTTTGACAGTGTTGCAAATGTAGTTTTTAGTGTCACAAATGACCCCTGTAGTGTCATGAGTCAGACATTTGTTTTCAGTTTGCTGTCACTGAAATACTTGGCATTTAAATTTGGGACCCTCTAGGGACACAATTCTTTTTGTGTTCACCTAGTTGAGCCCTGAGGATGCTAGTCATGTCTTTTTTTTTGGGGGGGGGAATTAAACACCCCAGAAATATGTTTTTCAAATGTTTGTAATCCGTAGTGTCACAAAGTAGTGTCGCACATGTGATACTTTCATGATATTTTTTGCGAAAGTGTCGAAAATCACGACACTATAGTGCGACATTATGGCCAAAATAATAGGAATTATTTGCCACCCTGCTACAAAAGAACGGTTTGGTCTTTTGGGCTGAAAATTGGAGGGAAGACAGCAAACATCCCACAGATGTGCCTTTTGGTGGGTTGGTGAGAAAATATTGCAGGGATGCAAAGTTACAGTACTCCAAAGTTGATGATTTTTCCATAGACTAACATTGCGGCATCCGCTATGCCTTCCGGAGCCTGTATCTCGAAAAAAAGTTTACATTTGCGTTTCCAATTGCATTACCATGACTGTGCGCATTGCAGTTTGCATTTCCGTACCTGCTTGCATTTGCGTTTCTGTTACAATTACCATTTGCACTTGCATTTCTATTGCTGTTTGCTTTATCATTTACGTTTGAGTCATCATGTGTATTACCATTTGAGTTTGCATACATGCTTCTGTTTGCATTTCTGTTTGCATTTGTGTTTCCTTCGGCATCATCGTTGGTGTTACTGTCAGCGTTTGCATTTCCAATTGCATTACCATGACCATGCGCGTTACGATTTGCGTATGCTCTTGCGCTTGTGTTTCTGTTTTCAGTAATGTTTGCTCTTGCATTCTATTACCGTTTGCTTTACCGTTAATGTTTGCATCACCATGTGCGTTACCGTTTGCGCTTGCATTTGCATTACCGTTACTTCACTATTTATAGTGCACATTCTCAAAAAGAAGGGAAATTCATGGCAAAAAACTCCGGTCCTAACTCTCACCCCAGTCTCCTATACTGCACCACCTCAGCTGGTTTACACATGGGATGGGGTGAGAGTTAGGAAATGACCCCAACACAACCTGATGCCTGTTGGTGGGGTTGGGGTGGGTGGGGTGCAAGGGATGGGAACCCTAACATTGAATTTTCTCACTTTTCTCGCTGTGGAACAAACCTAACTGATGCATTAAACAGAGTTTTTGCCATGAATATATATATAAATAAAATATACAATGGTTAGCTGTCAAATAAATGATTTATCTACACAAGTGCTGTTTGACCTCTGGTAACCTCTCGAGTGGTGTAAGCCATGAGTGAGGTATCCGATGTCAAACAGCAGAAATGTAGATAAATCATTTATCTGACAGCTCATCATTGTATATTTCATTTATGCAATAGGGAGGCTTTCTATCAGTGCAGGAACATTTGGTTTTGACTGTTTATCTTTTTTTTTAATGATAATTTCTGGGAGTTTTGGTTAACTTTACTAGAGTATGTCTGCCTAGCATAGTGGTTGCTATTAAATGAAACACTACTCATTTTGTAGAAAACATCTTGCTGAATAAATGTCATGCTCACAGTACCACTCTACCTTTTTCATTTTAAAGTTATTCACATTTGTTTGTCAAAAAAGGGAAAAGAAAATTGAATGTTATGCTGTTTATTGCTAATTATAAAACAAACTAAAAGGTATGTATAAATGAAACACCATTCATTTTGTAGATATCTGTGTGCTGAACATTTTACATGCTGACAGTACCATGGTATCGTTTTTTGTTTTAAAGTTATTCACATTTGTTTGTCAAAAAAGTGAACAAAAAATTTTATTTTCTTCCTTTTTTTGCTAATTATAAAACAATTTATAAGGTACCTATAAATGAAACACCACTTATTTTGTAGATAATTTTGTGCTGAACAATGTTTGTGCTCACAGTACCATGCTATCTTTTTTCATTTTAAAGTTATTCCAATTTGAATTTGGTTAGTACTGCTTCTGAGGCCGAACATTCTAAATGAATTCCGAAGAGATTTGTGACATAGTAACTGTGTGTATAAATAAATTTATGCAACAGGGGTCAGGATAAAAACTGTAGAATAAAACCTTTTATCTTCGCTACTATGGTAATAAATTTATTTATCCACATAGTAACTACATCATCACCCATTTATTCGCACAGTAACTACATCAGTAGCTCATTTATCTACACAGTTCTCTTCAGAATTCATTTAGAATGTTTGGCCTCAGAAGCAGTACTAACCATATTTAAATGTCAATAACTTAAAACCAAAAAAAGATAACATGGTACTGTGAGCACGAAAATTGTTCAGCACAAAAATTATCTACAAAATGAATAATGTTTCATTTATATAAACCCTGTATATTGTATATGGTTAGCAAGAAACAGAAGAAAATGTAATTTTTGTTCACTTTTGACAAACAAATATAAATAACTTTAAAACAAAAATTGATAGTATGGTACTGTGAGCAACGAAAAAATGTTCTGCTCAAAAATATCTACAAAATGAGTGGTGTTTCATTTATAGATACCATTTTGTTTTTTATAATTAGCAAAAAACAGCATAAAATTCAATTTTCTTTTCCCTTTTTTGACAAATTATTTACACCTACCAAAATCAAAATGTTCACACAACATCTAAACCTGTTGCATAAATGGAATATGCAGTGGTTCAGTGTGTGATAATGCATTTATTTTGTACAGTTTCCAGTGACCTCTTGTAACTGTGAGAGGTTGCAGGTCACTGAAACTGTACAAGATAAATGCATTATCACACACTGGAACCGCTGCATATCCTTTATTTATACATACAGTGACTCAGATAAATGGATTTATCACACTCTGTTTATTTCCACAACTATTGCATATATATATATATATATATATATATATATATACTGTATATATATATATATATATATATATATATATATATATATATATATATATATATATAGTGGCATGGTAATGCCACTATAGTTAGGGTTGAGTAGGTCTGGTACCAGTAATCTCTAGAACTGCCAGGTTTCATTATGGTAGTATGCAGTTACAGAGTTACAGAATGCCCAAAAAAAATTACACATTTTGCACATTCTTTGCTCATGCCTACAGGTCACACAGTTTGTGCGACCAGTCCGAAGGCTTCAGGGATCATGCAGCCGGTGTCCCCGATGACCCAATGTGCCTTTCAAAGATTTCACGAAAAAATATTAAACGGTTCAAAAGTTATTCAAAAAAACAATTTTCTCATTATAGTTAATAGGAAAAGTTAACAAAATATGTGAGTGTGTCGCAAATGCACTTTTTACTTTTGCAAATAACCCTTGTAGTGTTGCAAATCAGCCATCTTGTTTTCAGTTGGTGGTCACAAAAATGCTTGGAATTTAAATTTGGGAACCTCTAGGGACACAATTTTGTTGTATTCACCTGGTCGAGCCCAGAGGATGCTAGCTGTGTCTTTTGGGGGATAAAACACCACAGAAATATGTATTTTTTCAATTTTTGTAAAAATTACTGTCACAAAGTAGTGTCTCATACGTGACACTTTTGTGATTTTATTTGCGAAAGTGTTGTGATTTGTGAAAGTACTTTGCAACACTATGGCTAAAACAATAGGGAATCTTTGCCACCCTGCTGCAAAAGAACGGTTTGGTCTTTTGGGCTGAAATGTCGAGGGAAGAAAGCCAAGATCCCACAGATGTGCATTTTGGTGGTTTGGTGACAAAATATTAGAGGGCTACAAAGTTACAGTACTCTGAAGTTGACCATTTTCCCCATAGGCTAACATTTAGGCATCCGCCATGCCTTTCAGGGCTTGTATCTTGAAAACGGTTCGAGATACTGACTTCTCATCAGAAGAATGCTTAGTTCCTCACCAGGGGGCTAAATACAAAACTAGCCTGGAAAGTCATAAATAATATGAGATTTTACATTTCTTTCTACATCATACAGTTCCTGTGATACAAGGAATTTAGTATTCCAAGTGCTGATTTTCTGCTGCAAGGGCCATTATTATGCATACATTCTTTGTATTCACCATGCTTTTGAATGCACCTTTTGGGAAAAAAGGTGTGCATTTGCGACACTGTTACTGTTAGCGTTTCCGCTTGTGTTTCCATTACCGCTTGCTTTAGCATTTCTGTTTACGTCACTGTGTGTGCTACCCTTTGCATTTGCACATGTGTTTGCATTACTGTTACCGTTTGCATGTCTGTTACCATTTTTGTTTGCATTTACTTTTGCTTCACCATGTATGTTACTCTTTGTATTTGCTCTTGTGTTTGTGTTACTGTTACCATTTGCATTTCTCTAACTGTTTGCGTTAGCTTTTCCATTTACATCACCGTGTGCAATACCTTCTGTGTTTGTGTTTGCACTTGCATTTGCATTTCTGTTACTGTTTTTGTTTGCATTTACTTTTGCTTCACTGTGTGCATTACGATTTGCATTTGTGTAAGTGTTGCATTTGTGTTTACGTTTGTGTTTCCTTTGGCATCATCGTTGGTGTCACCATAAGCATTTGCATTTCCAATTGTGTTACTCTGACCATGTGCTTTACCATTTGCATTTGCGTACGTGCTTGCATTTGCATTTGCGTTTGCGTTAGTGTTTTCTTTGGCATCATCTTTGGTGTTACTGTAACTGTTTGCATTTACAATTACATTACCATTACCATTTGTGTGTTCGTTACCATTTGCATTTGTATAACCGTTGACCTTAGCGTTTGCATTTTCAGTAGCATTTCCATTGTCAAGTGCATTACTGTTTCCTTCTGCGCCACCGTTAGTGTTACTATTTTCTTTTACCTCACTGTTTCCATCGCCGTTTGCGTTAACGTTACCGTTTGTGTTTTTGCATTTGCATAGTGCAGTGTAAAACATTGTTTTTGTTATTTTCTGCACTGTCTTCCATGACACATAGTGTAGCCAGTGTGCATTTGATTGGTATGAACCTTGGCACACAGAAAGACCTTTGTTCAAGGAACATGCTAGTTTTTGTTTAGTAAAAAAATGTTGTTCTATTCCAGAGTTATTGCCATTTGAATTTGGCCCACTTTTCAGTTACTGATTTTTTCTGCCACCAGATCCGCCATTTAAGGGGGATGATGACCCCAATGCACACCCCATTGCCTATTGTTGGAGGCGGGCTGGGAATGGGGTGTAAGGGGTGGCAACCCTAACACCAAATGTCTTTTGTAGCTGTGGAACAACCCCTTATATATATTATGGTAGCACGGTAGTGCTACCATAGTTAGGGTTGAGGAGCCATTTCGATGTTAAACCCCAACATTTTGTACCTTAATAACTTTGAAACCATTTGACAGATTTGGCTGAAATTTAGAATACATGATCAAGAACCATAGGCCTTGGGATCTGTCAAGTTTTGTAGTGGTCGGATACACAGCTGCGGAGTTATTAAGCATGATCTGTGTGCGCATTTACTCTTTTTCTGGACTTCTATGGTCGTGTGTACAGGTCGCATGGTTTGTGCGACCAGCCCGAAATCTTCAGGAATGTGTGGCCGTGGTCCCCAATGTACCTTTCAAAGATTTGGTGAAAAAATATTAAACGGTTCAAAAGTTATTCAAAAAACAAGTTCCCATTATAAGTCAATGGGAAAAGTTAACAAAATGTTTGACAGTGTCGCAAATGCATTTTTACTTTCACAAATGGCCCTGTTACTTTCGCAAATCTGCCATTTTTTTTTCAGTTGGTGATCAGAAAAATAGTTGGCATTTAAATTTGGGACCTTCTAGCAACCTAATTATTTTTGTATTCACCTAGTTGGACCCTGAGGATGCTAGCCATGTCTTTATTTGGGCTAAAACACCCCAGAAATATGTTTTTCAAATTTCTGGAAAAAGTACTTTTGCAAATTACTTTCGTGCTCATGAAAGTGTCGAACTTTTTTGCTAAAGCTTTCGCAAATTGAGACAGTAGTTTTCTAGTCTGTGGGAAAGTGACAGCAATTCTTTGGCACCCTGCTGCAAAAGAACGGTTAGGAGTTTTGGGCTGCAATTTGGAAGAACGCAGCTGACATCTCACAGATGTGCCTTTCAGTGTTTTGGTGAAAAAATATTACATGGCGGAAAAGTTATAGCACTCCAAAGTTGACAGTTTTTCCCATAGGATAACATTACGGCACCCGACGCATTACAGGAATCCTTTGGCACCCTGCTGCAAAATAACGGTTTGGTCTTTTTTCCTGAAATTTGGAGGGAAGACAGCCAACAGCCCACAGATGTGCCTTTCAGTGGTTTGGTGAACAAATATTACAGGGAGGCAATGTTATGGCACTCCGAATTTCTCTTTTTTTCCCATAGGATAACATTACGGTGTTTGTCGCGCCTCTCAGGACCTGTATCTCGGAAACGGTGCGAGATACGGACTTTTTGTCGGAAAAATGCTTAGCCCCTTAATGGGAGCTAAGTACAAAATGAGCCAGGACAGTTGTAAATCATATGACTTTTACATTTTTTTTCTATGTCGTACAGTTCCTGAGATACAACCTATTTAGTATTCCAAGTCCTAATTTTCTGCTGCGATACCCATTATTATGCATACATTCTTTGTACTCACTGTCTTTCTCTATGCAGGCTTTGGGGAAAACCAGCCTGTGCGCTTACATTACTGTTACTGTTGCCTTTTCCGCTTGCGGTTCCGTACCCATTTCACTAACCGTTGACGTCTGCACCACCATGTGCGTTATCCTTTGCGTTTTCATTTGCGCTTGCATTTCTGTTATTTTGCCATTTGTGTCTACAGTACTGTTTCTCTTTCAGTTTCATTTTGCGTCACCATGCCCATTGACATTTCCATTTGCAGGCACCATGTTACTATGTGACAACACATCACGTGGCAGACCATTCCCGTCATGCCACCATGTGCATTACCCTTTCTGTTCTCATTACGTGCTTGCATTACCTATGCGTGTTAGCACTTCTGTTTGCGTTGTTGTTCCTGTTACTATGCCACAAGACATCATGTGGCGGGGCCTGGGCCCATTACATTCACTATTTCTCGTATCATTTTCAAAAGAAGGGAAATTAGAGGCAAAACTCCGTTTAATGCATTAGTTAGGGTTGTTCCACAGTGAAAAGTGAGGAATTCAGTGTTAGGGTTGAAAACCCTAACTCCGAATTCATCCCCCCCCCAGCACCACACACACACAGACACACACATATGCAAGTATGGGGGAGGACCAAGTCAACACAACCAATGACAGACGTCCAGCAGCAGGTGACAGAAATAACAAACAATTGTCTAAATGTACTACGAGACATCCCCACCCACCTGACCAGGTACTGCATGCTCAGTGGAGATCAACAGCAAAACTGAGGCCATGTACACCAAACGTACACATCCCTGATTGCAGCTGCACACAATGTACCACACTTACCTACCAATGCCCCACACCACACCACAACTGGTACTGTGCCGTTAGTCAATATAAATGCTGAAGGTGCACGATGACAGTTGTAGAAAGGTTTTAACACTAGTGAGTATACCAAGGGTTTGTCGCTGTTGAACAACCCTAACTAATGCATTAAATGGAGTTTTTGCCTCTAAAATATATATATATATATATATATATATATATATATATATATATATATATATATATATTTATATATATATATAGATAGATAGATATAGATAGATATATAAAACTGGCAAATATTTTTGGTGAAGTGCTGGAAAACTTGCAATATTATCAGGCTCAAATAAGGTAGCTTGTGTGGTATCAGCTTATACTGTATTTAGGTGTTCCAGGGTGACATACAGTAGGTATTAGACACCACTTACTCAAGGGGGAGCTGCCTGTCTAAAACAGCCATTTAAACAGAAGTAATTGGGGAGAGCACTGATGTCCAAACAATAGATATGTGGAGCCCATTTAGAGGACCACTAGTCATCCAGGAGGTTATCCAGGATAAGTGAACTGAATGACCTCATTGAAATGTAAATGGGAGGACCATGCAGTGGTCACTAATTGAGTTTGGAAGGATAACAGCAGCACAAATTCTGTGTGGGTGAAAGGATAAGATCTAGTTAAGGAATGAGTGGTTGGTTGAGTAGTGATAGTGCCAGGTATGATCACAAATAAGTTAAGAAAGATTTACAGGCTCAGTTTTGTGAGTGAGTTGTTTAGGAGCAGGAGAGGACCAGTTGATACTGAAGTCTCTGAGAACAGTACCTTCCCCAGATGAGGCAAGAGTAAAAGAGGAGTAGAAGAATGTCAGAATCAGATCTAGCTTTAGGGAAGGTAATCCACACTAATATAGATGGCATGAGAGTGGAGGAAAAGACGTTTCAGGTCAGTATGGAGGAAAAGGCAATGTGAAGGGAGAGAAATGGAAGGGCTATACTGTATTTGAAGATACAACTTTAAGTGAAGAGAATATGGCCTGAGTGACCTATTCAGACACATGGGAAATCTTGTGTTTACTTAAGTAAACCTTTGGTATTGCTAACTCAGTAAGAGAAAAAATATATTTGAAAGAATACAATACCCAAGGGGCCTTAGGTTAGACAAAACACCATCAGCTAGGTTCACTGCTAAGGATTTCATGGCTTGTTGGGATTTTGCATTTCATTTTTGTTCAAAGATCCTCATGACAATTTTCTTTGAGTAACATTTGTTTAAATAAAACGTGGGCAGCCACGCCCATGCCTGGTGGTCACTGAGTCAATGCCATTGGCAACGGGGAGGTCCACCATCCTTGGAGGGGTACTGGATGGGTTCTCACTGGTGTGATGTCCCTGAGACCCAGGTTGGATGCAGGGGATGTTGTGGATGGCCATGTGTGGTGACGGCATCAGTAGCAATGGTTCACTTGATGCCATGACCTAGGGGTGCTCAAGGCACCCTAGCAGTGAGAGCTGCCAGTCATGCCAATCTACAGTAGGCAAGCCTCTGCCAACATCTGGGTGCGCCATGCAGCCGATGACTCATATTCCATGGCCAGCTGCATCCAAATGACCTCAGCTCTACCCTGAAGGATTCCTGCTCTTCCATGGTGTCCCACAGGAGCTGTGTAACCCTCGACCTCATCTGCTGGGGATACCTCACACGGACAGAGCCGATGGGCAGGGGTCTCAGCCTGCTGTGCTGCATTCACCATAGGTGGATGCACCACATCAGGCTGCTATAAGGCAGAACTGGGCAGGAAAACACTGTGTTCAGGGATACCCACATCCTGGTCTCTGCTGCCCACTGCTGCACCCCAGCACCTTGTTGAACAGTGCCAGTGGTCCCTGTCCCTACAGCAGCACCAGACAGAGGACCCCAGCAACTGCCACCTTGGTGGTTGTGCAGGCCCTGTGGGTGTGCCTGGGGACAGAGGACTGCCAATGCCGCATAGTACCACCCTTGCATGCACCTATGTCTCAACCAGTCTGCTTTCAGCCATGCCCCCAAATCTGTGTGGCATCTGGACATCATCATCATCGTATGTCCCCTGCATACCAGATGCCAGCACCAGCAGGGCATCCGCAATGTCAACCCTGTCCTCTGGCTCATCATCCACCAACCAGTATGTTGACCAGCCATGAGCGATCATGGCCACCAGCTGTGGCACAGGTTGTGGAGGGATTTGACAGTCCTGCAACAACCAATGCTGGACCTGTGGTGGTGTTTGAAGGACCCGACATGGCACTGGCCACAGTCATGGTTGTGGCCTGGTGTGATGGTCCGGCCTCCTCCCCTGCCAGGTCATTGTGGGGTCCACCAGCCATGGCAGCACCCTTGAGATGTGATGAAGCTATAAGAGAGAACTGGAAAAATGGTTACTGATATGTGTGAATGGTGTGTTCAGACAAGCATGTACAGGGGGACATGCACGTGTTCCATAGGTGTAGCTGACATGCCATATAGGGGACCGCCCATGGGGCACATGATGGCTATGCACCAATGAATGAAAGCATGCACTGAGGCCTGTACAGGTGCTCATGGACATGTGTGTGTGACCAGCCCAACCCCCTGGCCACCACCAATGGGCATATCATCCCAGATGACCACCCCCACCAACCACAGTTGTTCCCCACCCTGGGCTGCACAGGGGCACCATGTCATACATCTGCAACACACAGTAGACAGAAGGGGCATACTGCAGCATGATCAGTGCACACCAACTCATGGGCACATAGCTTCCCATGGTGGGGCTAGTCAGGGCACCCATGGCACACACACATGGACAGGCACAGATTTGGGGACATGTATACTCACAGTGCTGTGATGGACTGCCACCTGTCTGGAAGCCCCCTCCCAGAATGCCCAGCACAGCTGCCCAGCCCATGCTGGCCACCAGAAACTCCTCATTGGGTGTGAGGCACAACCTGTCTGCAGTCCACCCCTGTCCCACCCAGGTCTCTCCTTGACCCTCCTCTTCTTATCATTGAAGTGCTTCCTGCACCCTGTGGTATTCAATTATGCTTTCCATGGGCATTCACATGCCTGGCATCCACCTCTCAGCCCTCTATTCCTCTGCTGGCAGCTGCCATCCCTGCCATCCAGGATTTCCAGCCTTATGAGTTAGGCCTCCGCAGTGCCCTGTCCTTGACCACTGGAAAATTCAAACATCTCCACCCAGCAGCTCCATCCTGTCCAAACATTGTGGTTCCTGTGGGTGACAATATGCAGGCATTAGCACAGTACAGGAAAATGTGGATATGTGCCACCACACTGGCTGGATGCTGCACAGGCATAGCACCCTGTATGCCCTCAAATCCCCAGTCATAGTGTGCTAACAAGCTGTAAATTATAAAATGTGAACAGACCTATCTTCAAGGATGCAATTTCTGTCAGTCACTAGAAGAGTGAGGAGTTGCATTCAGGAGCACTTATAACTCAGGGCATGCAAATGAGATTGGGAGCATCTGTAATGAGATGTTACGCAGGTGAGATGCCCCTGAATTTGGTAATGAGCTGATTTTGAAGCATTGTCTATGAACTGCATATTTGCCTCCAGCTCATCTCAATCAACAATGAGCAACTGATGTGTTAAGCGATCCCATGTCATATTCCCCACACATGCACAGTCAAGTTGGGGCATTTCCTGAATGCAACGCAGTATCTCAGTGCATCCCCACGCATGTGCAATGCAGGCTCATTGACATGCCAGGCATAACGCAAGCTGTCCAGTGGTTCTGGTAGCATGATCAATGACGGCAGCGCATCCAGGTCCCCATGTGCCATTGGTACAGTGCTGCATGACTTGTTGAGTGTGTGTATGGAGAATCGGTGTGACATAGCATCAATGCACACCTGCAGCACAAGGTGCAACACTTGCAGTTTTCACAGCCCCAGTGCATTGTGTGTGGCATTGCTTTCCATTCCCAATATGGTGAATACTCAAAGAACACACATCGCTACCTGGTTGTGACCCCTGACCCTGGTCTCCCACCTGTGCAGTGCACACTGTGCATGAATGGTGATGCACAATGGGCAGCAATCGTGCATTGCCACACTGCAACAATGTGATACGTGGTCCAGTGTAAAATGGCCTATTGTGCATGTAGTGCAAATGGGTCATTGCACACCAGCAGCCCTATCAGTGCACACCTGCTCAGGAGACCCATTTAAAAACCATGCCATGTGCTCAGACAGCAGCCCAGGGCCATGAACTGGGGAGAGGGGGAGCTGCTGAACCTTGTGGCACTGGTTATGCTCTGGATGGCCAGCTGTTTGCACACAGGATGTTACTGAGCCATGCTATGCATTGTGGGTGAGGGTGGCGAAGGCTGCTGTGTGCAGGACTGGGTAGAGTGTATGGTGGAGCAATGCAGGCACCACTAGAGGGATCTGCAGCACTGGGACCCAGACAGGCTCCAGACCCTCTCTGACTGGGCTTGCAGGGGTGCAGTGCCATGCCCAGGTAAGTCACAACACCATACCGTAACACAGGTAGACAGGGGGTTGTTTCTGGGGGGGGCAGTATGTGCTGGCGCATGGCCCCCCACCCCAAACAGACACACACACACATACACACACACATGTGGCATGCTGTGCCTCTGCAGCATGTGGGGTGCAGACATGGTCACCGTGCATAGCCATGTGCGGTATGGTGCACAATTGGAGGGTACATGGGCACTGTGGCAGCCACATTGTGGTTCAGACATTGGCACAGCAGACATCAATCTGCACACAACCATGGTGGGCACTGGCTGGGGTCATGTGTATTAATGCATGCTGACTGGGGCACCTTAATTGGGGCTCTGTGGGGGTGTGTCCATCACTGCATGCTGGCACCAGTGTTGCTGTTCTGGGACATGGGGGGATGGTACACACCTACCATCACCTCACGCTGCTCTTTGCTTGTGCTTCCCTTACAGGGCTGGCAGACAGGCACAGGGCCATAGTGGTAGTGGAGGCCAGGCTCGATACAGCTGGAGGTGAAGGCCAGGGATCAGGTCATGCAGGTGCAGGTGAGTGTTCTTCTTGTATATCCTCTGTGTGTTCATAAGGGGGATTGATGCCCACTGCAGGCCATTGCTGGCCACATGTGCATGTCTGTGTGCTGCACATTGCACACACTCATGGGGTGTGGCCATGGCAGCATGTTCTACAGTGACAGTGCACATGGCTCCTATGTGTCTGTCCACCTTGTGCACATCTGCTGTGGACCATGGGCACACTGTTGTGCTCTATTGGTGATTGAATGGAGAATGCACAGTGTGCAGCCTGCTGGCATCTGCACATGCTGTGTGGGACATTGCTGCATGCCCCTCTGCACCTAGGACTACATGCACATGTGGGCCTTGTGCTGTCTGAATACCATTGCACGGTCACAGTGTGACACTGTGTGCCAGCCTGTTTCTGGTGTGTGGTGTGCCTGGTGGGCTGGCGGCCATTGCCATGGTGGCTGCATCCTGCACACTCACTTAGTGGGCAGGGGGACAGGTGTGGAGCATGGCACTTAGTACCTTTTGCTGTGTCCCCACTATAGGTTCATGGAGATTACAGCCAGGTGTGCCAGGGTGGTGGAGGAGAGGACTCATTTGGTGGCTGGTAGGGTTGCAGCTCAGGAGGGTGCTCCAGAGGACTATGGAACCACTTTACAAATGTCAGGGGCAGCTACTGCATGCCATAATTCTACTTTTCTGGTGCTGAGTATGAGGGCGATGGAGGGTAGCCACCGGCTGCAGCCCATCCACTGTACTTAGCCCCTTTGTTGGTTGACCCCAGCCCTACATGCCCATCTCCATTGTCTGTTGCTGTCCCCTGTTCCCCCACCTCAACACCATCACCTTCCTGTTTACTGCTTGATATGTTTCTGTTCTGATTCCCACACCACACTATCCTTGTTCATACTGTTGTATTGGAATTGTACATAATTATTTGTGTTACTTTTCATATTTTGCTAATGGTGTCTGTGGCCATTCCTTGTACCTTGTGCATGTGCTCTGTTGTGCTTGCTGGTTTCCACTGAACCTTTGTTCCCATTCTCACATGTGCACCTGTTGTACTGTGCACCCATGCACCCTGTCAACTTTTCATGCTCGCTTCAGTGTGTACCCTCCTTGTTGCATCTGGCCTGTTGGTGGGCATTTCACTGTATTGGCATTCACAGTGCCCCTATTCTGTGAGTGGTGCATTCTGGTTGTTTCTGTTGTACTATTCCCCTGTTGTTGTACCACTCTTCTTGTGGTCCACATTGCCTATGGGCATGTTCCACCTGTGCAGGACATGATCTTCTGCCTGTGTGCCATTTTGCCTGTCCCCCTGTGTGCACCTGTGTTGGCAACTCCCTTGTCTACCCTGCTGTGTTCCTGTGCACCAGGACATGTGTGACACCCTCTTCCGTGCTGCACAGTGCACCCTACAGCTGTGGCCCACCTCTGTTCATGCATCTGTTCCTGTTGGGCACCTGTGTTGGGTGTGTGTCTGGTGCTTCTGTGTATCACCGTGTGTGCTCTGTCTGTGCCCCTCATCTGCTTTTGCCACTCTCTGGCCCTTTGGCATACTGGCCAGTCCCTGTTGGGCTGTTCACCTGCATCCTTTTTGCCACTGCAGTCCCCCCTTGTTGCTCCTTTGTCCCTTGCTAACTTGCTTCTTATTCAGTGTTGTGTTGTCCAGGGTGCTTCTGTGCATCCTGGTTGTACTGGAGCATCTCAGGTTGCACCATGGCACTTCAGTAGTATTCACAGTGGAGATGCACAGTGCATCTTGCAGTGCACCCTTCTGTGAATCCTACTGTTTGGGGATGGCAATCTCATCTGTGCAATCCTGCCCAGGAAGTTTAGTAGCTAGACGAGATAAGCCCATATTACTCAGTACTACTCAGAAATAGCTTAGTAGACCTCTGTTACTAATGCATTGTTCCAGTTCATTTTTAAATTCAGTCATATTAATAATGATTTCAATACGTAATACATTCCAAGGGTTTACAATTCCTTGTGTAAAAAAAAAATATACTCACTTTTCTGTGTATTAAATCTTTGTCCCACCAGTTGTAATTGGTGACTTGTGTTTTTTTTAAGTATTTGTTTGATGTTGAAATTCATCTCATGATGCAGAAGCAAAGGACAGGAAGCATATGCAGTTAAACATTCTAAATAACATTTTATTATTATCAATAATAAAATAGAAAATTAAAGTTGTACAGGATAGCACTTCATACAGACAGTAGAGACAAAAATCTTTCCACTGAGTCTCTCTCTCTCTCTCTCTCCAATCTGAAAAAAACAAACAAACATTGCACTTTTTATATAAAATGTCTTTTCCTGGCAGTTTAAACTCTGCCTCCTGTTGTACACAGTTTACGTCTCCTGTTTTTCACACAGTATATCAAGGCTTTTGTCAGTCTCTTTCTTGTGACCAGCCTGAAGGCAATTCATCTAGTTTAAACAGGTGACACAAACTAGAACATTCTGTCTCAGTTCTGGTCTATAGTTTACAATTCTGTAAACAAGCTTGTGGAGGTCAAAATACCTCTCAAGATCAACTCCCTGTATTCCAGATTGTTATCTCCTCTAATAAATCCAAAATAGCTTTCTGCAATCACTTCAGACAATATAATTATATACATTTGCAAACCAGGGATCCATTTTCACATAAAGATTCACATATGTTTTAGTCCCAGAAAAGTAAGGAGAAAAGAATAGAAATAGCAAGTGAAGGAATGAAGATAACAGGTGAAAACTGTAGGGACATTAGAGTGCCCAATTCCTAGGTGCAACAAAAAAAATTGATTGTGCCATCAAACAGGCAAGAGACAAACAACTGGTAGTTTAGGACAGGACAAACTAGATCCTTGCTTCTTCTATCTCTTTTTGCACAGAAAATGTCACAGGACCATATTAAACCCTGTCGCACACACCCTCTTTAACAGGGACATTTTTTTCTTAAAGATGTCCAAGACCTTTTTTATTTCTCTATTAACACTCACTTATAACATTCATAGTTCCTTGCAGATGCAATATCCCTTTTTCTAACACATTCTTCAGGAATCTCCCTTAACTGGGAGCAATACTGAGTGGCGCCGATCCTGAACACAGCTGCTCACTGAGCACTCCCTTCAATGGCTGCCCACCCAGCAGGCTTCCAGAAATTGCCCTTGACCAGGTACAACACAGAACGGTCCTGGCCCTGATCACAGTCAGTCACCACACACCCCTTCAATGGCTGCCCACCCAGCAAGCTTCCAGGAATCGCCCTTTACTGGGTGCACACACGCTGCACTGGCCCGAACACAGCCGGTCACCACACACCCTCTTCAATGGCTGCCCAACAAGCAAGCTTCCAGGTACAGTGAATCTCTCTGGGACTCTGTGAATTATTAGCCACCATTGTCATTGGCTGTCCGCAGTAAGCCACAGCCTGCAATTGGCTACCTGAGCGCAGCTCTCCTCTCATTGGATCACCCGCCCATAGACTGCTGAAGCTCTGATTTTATTCTTATTTTAGCCAGCTTAGCTTTTCTAGCTTTCTAGAACTTGATTTTTTGAATTAATTATTGTGTCTGTTGATTAGATCATTCTAGTGTAATTTTTAAAGTACAACACATCTACTGATTTTTTGAATTGATTTTTGTGTCTGCTGCTTAGATCACATCACTGTAATTTTTAAAGTACAGAACAGCTACTGACAAGAGCTTTTAGGCCTTAGACAGAACAATTTGCTTAACCCTGTATTGTTAACTGTGATTTGTGCTAGACTTTGAACTTTTCACTATTCCTTTCTGCACTTCTCTGACTGCTCCTGAGACTCCCCCCTGCTGCAACTCCTCCATGATAATCCCACTTTTCAAACCCTCTCTTCTTGGCAATTTCTATTTCTTAAACTTTGCAATTCCCCCTGCTCTCCTCTGCCTGCTTCTGAGTCTCTCCCCCCTGCTGCCACTTCCCCCTGATTATTCCCTCACCTCAAACCCTGTCTCTGACAAAATTAATTCTCTCTAATTGACCCCCTGGTGCCAAGGCCAGACACTCCTCCCAGGCTTTCTCTCAGCCTTCCAGCTCACTTTTACACTTCACTTAAACTACCTGCTCTCTATTTGAATACTGAACCTCCCACTGATTATCTCTGGGCATTGTCCTGAGCCTTTATCTAGCTGACCTTCCCCCTCTCTTTCTGTTCAGAAATCACCCTTGACCAGGCGCAATACTGAGCAGTGCCAGCCCTGAAAACAGCTGGTCACCGAGCACCCCCCTTCCATGGCTGCCCACTCAGCAAGCTTCCAGGTATGGTGACTCCTCTCCAGGACTCTGAATTGTGAGCTGCCACTGTCATTGGCTCGCCACGAGTAAGCCACAGCCTACAATTAGCTACCTGAACAGCAGCTCTCCCACTCATGGGACCACCCTCCTGTAGACTGCAGCAGTTCCGTTTTTATTCTTATTTTAGCCAGCTTAGCTTTCCTAGCTTTCTAGAACTTGATTTTTCTCCTGCCCACCCCTGTCCCCAGCACTCTTTAAATCCTTTTCCTCCAAAGGGTGCTGCACACTCTCCCTTTCTGAGTTCATTCCAGGGAAAAGCACACTCCCACACTTAAAGGGGCCAGTCATATTTGTAGAGAATAACTCATATATAATTTGGCTACCTTCAGATCTGCCTCTCACTGAAGTACAACTGAGTCCCACCTTTGTTCAAAACCCTGACTAGGAGAATGATCATATACTATGGCTTGATAATAACAGTTCTGTTTAGCACCCTAAAGACAGCAGATGATGAGCAGCCTGCACTGTCACATATACAAGATTACCACCTCACTTGTAGCTCACTCTTTCAGCCACCAGGCTCAACACTGGGACAGGATGCAAACCCAATGGCTCAAAGCCCTTTCAGTTTTGTACCTCAGTCACAAAGGTCACCCACCTCCACTCCCACAGCTAAAGCAGAATTGATACAACTTGATTCAGGATATGGTGATGGAATAAAGCACAGTATCGAAAGGCGCAGGGACTTCCACAGAATCAATACACACTGGAAATACACCATACAACAACTTTTAATCATCCTTCTACTACAGTCAGGGAATGTTCACCCAAACCCTGGCCATTCTGTCTTAGCAACTACTAAGATGCATGACCACGGGCAATTACAAATTGCATCTATTAACATAGGCAGTCTCCTACCCAAACCACCCCAGTTCCAGGCCTGGGTTACCATACACAAGCCTGGTGTAATCTCAATTACAGAAACATGGCTCTCACCCAAGATAACGGACTCATCATTCTCAATGGATGGACATACCACCTTTTGGCTGGACCATCTGGCCCAGCGTGGGGTTGGATGCCTTGTCAATCTAAGCAATAACATTAGGGGACAAGTCATGCCCTATATAACTAATGCTAAAGAAGCTCAAATACTTTCAATAAAAGTATCAATTTGTCGGCATCTCAAAAATGCTGTTACTGACAACAGTCTACATACCCCTGGGAAAACAAGGACCTGGACTTGAGCTGTTTTATGACCACTTCAGAAAAGCTAAACAGGGCTGGGGACAGATTATCCTAGGGGAATTTAACACCAACTGGGTAGCACAGGAAACAGTAGTTGCTTAAGATAAAATACATGACCTATACCTTACACAGATGGTCACTCAAACTACTAGGATGAATTACTGTACAGGTACCATCACACTCATAGACTGGCTCTTCACTACTTGCCCATAGCATGTCAAAATGTCATCATACTCCGGACACCATGAGAGACCACTTTCAAATAACCTGCTCCTGGACAAACAAGTGTACAAAGACCCCTCAGCTCACCAAAACCACTCGCTGAGAAAAGGACAGCTGGAACACTCCAAAAGGTACCTGAAAGCCATGGACTGGACCCTTTAGAGGACTGTGTTGACACCAGTCAGACCCCTGATAATGTAATCACAGTCTTCAGTAAAGCCTGTGACCTATTTGCCCTGTCAGAACTTCCAAAATCAAAGGAGCTATTAACCCTTGGCTCAATGGCCCCTCATTAAGCAAATGAAACCCCAGGACAACCTCTGGCACAAGATAAATAGATGCATTTTGGGATGAAGAACCCAAGGAGGACTTACCAGCTAGGGGAGTGCAGCTAGCCTCAGACAGAGGAGGAGAAGGATCTGGGTGTGCTCATCACAGGGTCAATGAACAACCGCACAGTGTAGGAAGGCAGCTGCAAAGGCCAACAAAATGCTGGGTTGTATTGCAAGGGTATATCCTCAAGGAGGGAGGAGGTGATTCTGCCACTGTATAGGTCATTAGTTAGACCACACCTGGAGTACTGGTACAGTTCTGGCGTCGCATTCTGAAAAAGGGACATTCAGTTACTGAGGAGGCAGCGAGGCCACAAAGATGATCAAGGGTCTGGGGACTTATCATGAGAGGAGGTTGAAGGAGTTGAACATGTACTCACTGGAGGAGAGGAGAGACAGGGGGACATGATTGAAACCTTTAAATACATGAAAGGAATAAACAAGACAGGTACAGAGGGGCTGTTCAAAGTAAGGAGGGAGGGCCACCAGGGGCCATGATATGAGACTGGAGCGAGGAAGGTTCAGGAGGGAGATGAGGAGACACTTTTTACAAAGAGGGTGGTGGCTGGGTGGAATGCATTACCTGCAGAAGTGGTATGCAGTAGAACAGTGGACTGCTTCAAACGAGGATGGGACAGGACAAGGGAGGGTTAATGAAGGAAGGTGGAAGGGAGGGCAGCTGCAGAATAAGGTTAGCTGAACATTCGAGCAGACTTGATAGACCTCTAGGCCTTTATCTGTTGGCAAATTCTCAGATGTTCGAGATGTTCGTGATAAAAGTGACTGGTGATCAAGCAGATTATAATGCATACAAGACTCGTTAGAAATAAATGTACCAGATTAATCAGGAATGCAAAGGCCACCAATTACAGAGAGCAACTGGATAAAAGCTGGGGTAATGGGCGGCAGTTTTGGAACAACATTAAAACACTGACCAGAAAGGAGTCCAGAGCCCCACAAAAATGTCATTGTTACTCCCGTGAGTCCACTACAACAACCTAAAGACCTTGCTAATGCCCTTAACCAGGCCTTCACAGACCTAAACACCATCCTACCCCCAGAATCTCTTGACCAGAACACAACTTGGAAACCCTACTGTACCAACCCCCCACCCCACCCCAAACACCAAACAACCACTCTTCTACTTCAAAACAGATCACTAGGTCACAAATATTTAAATATATCAAAGGGTCCTGGTCAAAATCAGAATGGGCAGTGACATGTTAGACATGAAGCTAATCACTCTATTACTGGACAAACTTGCCCACCCTCTCACTATGTTATTTAATATATCCCTCAGAACTGGAATATTCCCTGAGAAATGGAGGACAGCCCTCATCACCCTGGTTTTCAAAAACGGCGACAGAATCAGTTTGGGTAACTATTGCCCAATCTCCATTTTACCACCGCCTCAATAACTCTTGAGAGAATCGTGTTGATCAATTCATGGAATACCTGAACAAATTTAATATTCTTTGCCCTCAGCAGCATGGATTTCGAAAATATCACAGTACTATCACAGCACTCACAGACTTTACCTCCCATCTATATGATGCCTTGACTCTGGAATAATGGTTGGGTCTGGTTTTATAGACATAACCAAAGCATTCAACACTGTCAATCACCAGATCTTGCTCAACAACCTCGTGACTCCAGGCCTCTCCATTGATACTGTTTCATGGTTCTCAAGCTACCTATTACAAAAGTCTCAGTGCGTAAGGATAAGAGGGGTAACCTCTGAAACAAGGAATGCAACTCTGGGGATCCCTCAAGGATCTATATTGGGGCTCTTACTTTTCAATTTATTTATTAACTCACTCCCAGGTGCCTGCCTAGCTAAGATACTGCTTTACACAGATGATGCAGTTAACTCTGTCCCAGGGAACCACCAAACCAAAATAACAGCATCTCCTTAAGATAGTTTTTCAATGCCCGAGTCCTGGTTCTCTCAAAACCAGTTCCTCTTAAACTACAAAATAACTAAAACAATGCACTTTATCATTCAACACTCAAAAAAGAATGCTGACCCTTGACCATTCTAAGCCACAGTGGAGATGCCATTGAACAGGTCTCTACCTTCCAATATCTTGGCATCCACTTAGATGACATTCTCTCCTTCACCTCCCATATTAACCATGTTATAAAATCTGTGAATTGTAAATTTGGGATTCTCTACCACCTCAGAAAAGCCATGACCCTGGAGGCCTTCAACCTTGTCACTTGGAGCTCTGTACTGACAACTTTAGACTATGGTCTAGTCATACACAATGCTACCACTAAAACTGCACTAAAACGTGTTAAATTACTCCTTAACAAGGCCTGCTGTCCTGTACTAGGAGCTAATCACCCACCCACACTTGCAGCCTAGATTCTTCCACTGGCTGGCTCTGCTACACCTAAGGACTAGATATCAAGCATGCTTAATCGGTAAAAAAACCCTACTTGGATTAACTCCTGATTCTACAGCAACTTTATTCCAATGAAACTTAACCACCAAAACTACCAGATCAGTAAAGGGTGTATTACATGTCCCTTTTAAACAAACCTCCTTTGCCCAATGGTCACTTTCTTATCGTGGGCCCCTGTGGATGAATGACCTTGCCCCCTCCCTTCTGCAACATGAAAAACTCTGCAATTTTTAAAAAAGAACTCTGTATCCTCCTGGCTGACTCCAACCACTGTGACGACAATCCCTAAAAGCAGGTAATCCCATCCTTGTTCCTGAGTCTCCTACACCTGTCTCTCCTCTCTCTCTCTCTCTCTCTCTCTCTGCTCACCGCTACCCTCTATTCATCCCCTTATGCCCCCCTTGACAGAGCCATGCCTTGGCTTCTACCTCCACATTTCTTGCATTTGAATGTTTCAGGGTTCACCACACTCATCTCCCCCCCCCTCCACTCCCACCTCCTACCCCCTATCACCCCTTTCCCACCCTTCCTTGACAATGCCTTATCTGGCTACCACCTCCCCACTTCTTACACTTAGTAACTGGATCTACCTGACAACTGTGATATTTGGAAATATGAATATCTGTGTGAAATTGTTGATCTTTTTTGAATATCTGTTTAGAAACGTGATCCAGTCTTAGTCATTGTAACTGCCTTCCTAGTCATACTCCTGTACTTTATGTTTTGTTATCTTGTGTTTTGCATCTGTTTGGCTTGGAGCCTTTGTAAAAGACCCTTTTTGGCTCAAAGATTGTAACTCTGAATCTGAAATAAATAAATAAATAAATAAATAAAAATAAAAACATTTCACTTATGCAAACAAATGTTTTCAACCTTCTGAATTCTCAATTCCTGAACCATATATTGACAGAAAATCTGCATTGGCATTCTCTTTTTCTGGTTTTGTGCAGCACTTTGAATTTAAATGGCTAGTGCCAGGTACCACCTTGTGATTTGAAGATTTTCATCTTTCATTTGATTAAACCATCAGAGTGGACTGTGATCTAAATACAAAGTCAGCTCCTAGCATATACAACTTTAGGGACTCCATTATCCATTGTGTAGCAAAGCATTCTTTTTCAATAGTGGAGTAACTTTTTTTCTCAGTCATACAGTTTCCTACTGATCTGCAGAATTGAATGTTACTTCCCATCCATATTCTGATTCAGAGCTGCACCTAGGCCTACTTCTGATGCATGCATTTGTAACCAAAATTGTTTTTCAAAGCCTGGACTTCTTAAAACAGGAGTTACACTTCATGCAGCCTTGATGGCCTGAAAAAACTCATCACACTTGGGGGCCATTTCTTATTGTTCAGGTATTGTTTTTCATGAGTCCAGTGAGAGAGTAGCTAACTGGGCAAAGTTGGGAACAAATCTGTAGTAACCAGTCAGACTTAAAAATTACCTGACACTTTTTTTTGTTTTAGGACAGGACTGTTAGCTACAGTTTCTGTCTTGGAAATCTCTGGCTTTACTTCGATTTCTCAAAATATAACCCAGATATTAGGATTCTTGCATGCCTAGTGTGCACTTGGAAAATGAATGGTCTGACTTACATTTTGATATATTATTTTGTTTTGATTGTATAACTGCTCATAGGTGTTGCATGGATTTTCCAGTCTGGAGTGTACACCACAACATCATCCAGGAAGGCTGCACAATAACCAGTGTGAGGGGTTAGAATTGCATCCATGTGCCACTGGAATATACTGGGAGTGCCATGTATACCAGACAACATGGTAGTGAAATGATGGAATCCAAATGAAGTGGAAAATGCAGTTTTGTCTCTGGATTCTTTAGCTAGGGGAATTTGCCAGTAACCTTTGATGAGATCGAGGGTACTAATGTACTTGACACTTCCCAATCTGTCCACCAAATCATCTGTCCTGGGCATACAGTAGGATAGCTTTCAAATACAGACACTTGATTTGGTTTCCTAAAATCAAAGCAGATTCTTACATAGATACATATACACTGTTGGCAGATAAGGCCCTACGTCCCACCCAGTCTGCCCATTTGAACTTGTAAGTTCACATCATGTTTTCCTAGAAGTCTGTTGCTTCTACCCTTGACCTCTAGAATTACCTCATGTCTATCCCATGCATTCTAAATCCTGTGATCGCTTCAGCCCTCATTACTTCCTCTGGCAGGGTGTTCCACTTGTCCACCAATCGCTCTGTGAAGAAATTCTTCCTCACGCTTCCTATGAATCACCCTCCTCCAACCTCATCCCATGCCCTCTGGTCCTGGAACATATTGTTTCCTGAAAAATAGTGTATTCCTGCACTCTGTTTCTCCATGTAAGATACTTTTATGTCTCTATCATATCCCTCTCCTCCTCTCCTCCAGTGAGTACATATTCAAGTCCTTCAACCTGTCCTCATTGAGGTCGAGCTCAGTTCAAACCTCTGTCTGCTGCACTTTGAAGCACAACCATCAGATTCTTTATTCCTTCTAACTGAACGATCTCCGGAGATTTCTCCTTTACTCAGGTTTGAAAGTAGGTTAAAGTTCTGTTTTACTGATTATTTTCACAAGTTTCGCTTCAGATCTCTGTTTGTGGTACAGTAAGTACTAGGTAGTGAACTAGGCATATTAAACATGTGGAAATTGTAAAAGTTTATTTTTCGACTGGTTCGGCTGAACCAGCCATTTAGTGAATGATATATTCTGTCTTTGTTTCTAAACTTAGAGTGTGGTTACCGGTCCTTATCGATTTAAAAAAATTGCATTTTCTTGTGGTTTTTTCCAAACCCGTGACACGGTTAGAAACCGATAAGGGTGTCTTGCCTGGTTGTTTGCCATAAAAAGGGTATGTTTGTGGTTAGGATGGCTATGTCTAAGAAACCCAAAAGAAAAACTGGGCCCACTGGGTTTCAACACTGCAGTGTGTGTGTGGGGAGGTCTTTGCTAAGACTGATCCCCACACCACCTGTGTTTATTGTCTGGGGTTTGACCACCTCGATTCAAACTGCTAAATCTGTAAACATTTCCCTAAGTCTACCCTGGAAAAAAAGATTAGATAGGCTTAGGGATAAGGAGGCCAAGAAGTCCACTGACCCAGATGGCCAACCCGGTTCAGTTCTGACCGAACCTGAGGGAATGTCATCTGACCAGGGCCATACTTCTTCGGGCAAGAGGAGAGCCAATCCTGCGGGATCAGTTCCTGCCAAAAGAAAAAGAAAAGAAAAATTGGCCAGTTTGGATCAAAAGACCCATTTTCTGACTGCCGAAGAAATTGCCAAAGCAATAAGGATTGTAGAATCGCTTCGCCCGGTTCCGTCTGATCCGGCGCCTTCTGGCAGGCACTCGGTTCGGTCGGTTCCTCCAGTTCAAAATTATGCCCCTGAAAATTTCTATGAACTGGAGTTGGAGGGGGATGAAGATTATGAAGAGGAGGATGATGATGATGACGATGACGATGGTGTGGCTGGTCTGGTTGAGCCCATTGAACCGGACATTTCCCCAGACAGGCCTTCTGGTGTTTCCCCCCTCCTAGGCTTTCTAAGTCCCCTTCCCACTACATGTTTTACAGGAAAGTGGCAGAAACCTTCCAGCTCCCTGTGGAAGAAGCTGTAGAGGAACAAGAGGAACCTGATTATGTGGAGATGATGGACATCCCAGTGTCCACGAGACTGTCTATTTCTCTTCATAAGTCTTTTGAGAAACAGACACAAAAGATTTTAAAACTCCAAATTCTGTACCTCCTGTCGACAGAAGGATAGACAAAGGTACACCTTATCAGGTTCAGGTACAGAGTACTTGTATCAACAATGCAGCCATGTTAGGTTGCGAGGCTGCAGCCTGTGATAAGGCCAATATACCCTTGGCTTCACACACCTCAGATAAAGAGTCTAGGAAGCTGGATGCCATGGCAAAGAAACAGTACATGACATCCGCCTTGGGACTCAGGCAGGCTAATTATGTGGCCTATGCAGCCAGGTACCAGAAGTCCAGGTGGTACACTGTACTGGCATTGGCTAAGCAGGCCTCCCCCCATCTAGCCCTGGAGCTGGAGGGGGTGGTTGCTGATGGGATTGAGGCATCTGCGGTACAGTTCCATGCTGCTGTGGACTCCAGTGATGTGTTATCTAAAGTCATGGTTACATCTGTGGCTCTTGGAGAATGGCTTGGCTCAGATGTACTAGCCCTCACAGGACACCGGCTAAGGCCATGGATTTCCTTTCAGGTAATTCTCTGTTTGGGAAGCAGACAGAGAATTACATGAAAAAGATGGATGAGTAGAGACCACCTATAGGAGTGCACAGGCCAAGGAAAGGCAGGAAACTCCTGAAAGGCAGCAAGCTAGGGAAGGCCTTTTCATAGGCCTTTCTACCAAGCACAGGCCTCTTCTCCATTTCCTCAGAGGGTTCTTCAGAGGGAGAGGCAGAAGGGGATGAGCAGGGCTGCATCCATCCTCAACCTAAGGATCCTGCCAAGCAGACACCCTTATGTGTCAGCCCGGTCGACTCCCACATTCCTGTAGGAGGCAGGCTGGCTTACTTCATCCAGGACTGGATGTCTGTTACCTCAGACAAGTGGGTCCTGGAGGTGGTAAGCCAAGGGCTGGTTCTCAGCTTCAAGAAATTTTCAAAGCTGAGGGCCAGATCTTTTCCACTTGCAAGCATCTCCAAGACCATTGCCCTAGAGGCAGAGATTACAACTGTACTGGCTCTAAAGGCTGTAGAGACAGTTCCTACATTGCACAGGGGCAAAGGTCTGTACTCCAGGTACTTCCTTACTCCAAAAAAGACAGGGGAGTGGCGACCCATCCTAGACTTAAGATACCTGAACAAACATCATTTAAAACCAAAATTCAAAATAGTGACTCTGGGAATAATCCTTCCCTCTCTAAGACCAGGTGACTGGCTAGCCTCCCTGGACTTAGAAAGATGCCTACTTTCACATTCTCATCAGGTGCTCCTACAGAAAGTACCTCAGGTTCGAATTGCCTTCAGGCCATTATCAGTTCAAAGCTATGCCCTTTGGCCTGACATCAGCTCCAAGGGTATTCACAAAATGCCTAGCAGTAGTAGTGGCCTTTTTAAGGAGGAAAAATATTTCCATATTTCCATATCTGGATGACAGGCTCATTGTGGGTCAGTCCCCAGACCAAGTCAAGTCAGACCTTCAAGTGGCTCAGCAAGTGCTCACTTCCCTAGGATTCCTTCTCAATCTTCCAAAGTCAGTTCTCAAGCCTGTACAGCTCCTCATCTTCATAGGGTCAGAGTTGGATACAGTCAAAGTAAGAGCTTTTCTTCCCTGGAAAGGGCAAGGCTTTGTAGAGCTGGCTTCTTCATTACACCTTCTGGTCTCTCAGCCAGCAAGGCACTTCCTTCAGCTTCTGGGCCACATGGCAGCTTCTACAGCAGTGGTCCAAGGCCAGATGTCAGATGTGGGACATTCAGTTTCACCTGAGGGCCTTTTGGTCTCAGAAGAAAGATTATCTAAGCAAACTAGTTCCAGTGACTCAGACCCTGATCCAGGCTCTTCAATGGTGGCAGGATCAGGCAGCCTCAGGCAAGGAGTCCTGCTCATCACTCAGTCTCACTTTGTGGTCCTAACCATGAATGCTTCTCTATTGGGGTGGGGAGCCCATCTGGGGGCTTTCACAGCCCAGGGACTGTGGTCCCCTCAGGAATTTCTTCTTCATATCAATCTCTTGGAACTCAGGGCGGTCTTTCTGGCCCTGCAAGCTTTCTTTTAGTCAATGCAGAACAAGGTGGTTCAGGTCAGGACAGACAACACCACCACCATGTGGTACATCAACAAGCATGGAGGCACTCGGTCCATGGCCTTGTGCACGGAAGCCATGAAATTGTGGTCCTAGCTTATTCTCTCAGACCTTTCTGATAGCAGTCCACCTTACATGGAAGGACAATGTGCTATCAGATGCATTGAGCAGGATATCCCAGGCCATCACGAATGGTCCCGGGCCCTCTGGTGTTGAAAGTGATTTTTTCAAGGTGGGGCACTCCAGAGATAGATCTCATTGCAGCCCCAGACAATCACCAGCTTCCTCTGTTTTGTACACCCTCAGTCTTGGGATCAGTCCTCTGGATGCTCTGATTTTGTTCTAGGAAGGAAATTTCTATATGCCTTCCTCCCTTTCCTCTACTGTTCAAGGTTCTGGTCAAGGTAAGGTCACAACCTTGCAAAGTGATTCTGATTGCTCCAGACTGGGCCAGGCAGTCTTGATACCCCTGTTACTGTTCCTAGCAGTCCATCTTCCCTGTCTCTTCCCAGGAATTACAACCTGTTAACCTCCTCTCAGGGGAGGATTTGGCACCCCAATCTTCAGTCTCTCAATCTCAAGGCATGGCTCTTGAAGAGTTAGAGTATGCAGATTTGCATCTGTCCCAAGGGGTTCTGGATATTCTCAAAGCCTCTCGAAAGCCTGCCACCAGAAAACCTTATAATTCAAAATGGAAAAGATTTAGCATTTGGTGTTCCAAGAAGCATATATCCCCAGATACTGCTGAATTGTCTACAGTTCTGGATGATTATATGGTTCATCTTAATGGCCATGGCCTCAGACCAGCTACTCTCAAAGTACATTTGTCAGCTGTTTCTGCTTTTCTGTCACTTGAAACCTTCCTGTCTGTCATCTCACCCTGTATCCTGTCAATTTTTCAAGGATTGCTTCATACCAATCCCCTTTAGGATCCTACCCATGCTTGGGATCTTAATGTTTGCATTGCTCATCTTATGCAACCCCTTTGAGCCTTTTGTCTTCAGCAGAGCTTAAGTACTGACTTGGAAAACTGTGTTCCTGGTAACTATTACTTCTGCCAGGTGTATTAGTGAATTGCAAGCTCTGTCAGTGGAGCCTGATTTTATCTCATTCCATAGAGATAAGGTGGTATTTATAACTAATAGGAGATTTTTACCTAAAGTGGTTTCAGATTTTCATCTGAACCAATCTATGTCTCTCCCTGTGTTCTTCACTGATCATTCTTCTTCTTCAGGAGAAAGAAGTTTACCCAGTTTGGATGTTAAAAGATCCCTTAGTTACTACATTGAGCGTACTAAGACTCACAGGTTTGACTCCTCCAGTTGTTTCTCACTTATGGGGAAGTGGTAGGCAAACCTGCCACTAAAAAACTATTGCCAGGTGGATTGTCTCTTGTATTCAATTCTGCTATGAAGCTAGGAAAATACCTCCCTCAGGCCTGAGGGCTCATTCGACTAGAGGTACAGCTGCTTCCTGGCTGTGGCCAGTGATGTTCCTTTGCTAGAGATATGTAAAGTAGCCACCTGGAAAACAGTCCATACATTTACCAAACATTACTCCCTGGACATCCAGGCTAGGAATGATGCTCGGTTTGGTACTGCAGTACTGCAGAGCCTATTCCCAAGGTAGGTTTGATTCCCTCCTCCATGGAGGTACTGCTTAGTAGTCTGTAATAGTCAGAACACAGCAAGATTTCATGTTGTTTGAAGAAAAAATTACTCACCTTAGCAATTATGTTTCTTCTAATGGAGTCTTGCTGTATTCTGACCTCCCTCCCTGCCTCCCCTCTCACAACCTGTTTTTGGGAAGGGGCTGGCAGGTGCAGTGTTGCACCCCAGGGGTGCATTTGGGTACTCCCTCCTTTTAGAGAGGGGGAGTGGATTATATTATTAATTTAACAGTCTTAAGTTGTTCACTACCGGATTTTTGATTTCTTGACTTGAGTCTTTTGGGGATCCAAAATATTTGGTTGCCATTTGGCTAGTAAACATTTTTCAATTTCCACATAGTAGTTAGTTAGTATTAGCTCATAAGAATCTGATGGTTGTGCTTCAAAGTGCAGAAGACAAAGGTTTGATCTGAGCTCGAGCTCAATGTTCTATGCTCTGCATAGAAATTAACCCTCTACTGTCCTGGGCAGTTTGAGTGCTGGGGCTAACTGCAATAGTCAGAATACAGCAAGACTCCATTAGAAAAACATTATTACTAAGGTAAATAATTTTTCTTATCTCACTGTCAGGAAGGCAGAAGAGATTTCCCTGATGAGCAGGTAAAGCTAAAGTGAGATTTGTCACTGTTAGCAAAGAAACAGTTGTAATGAAAACTATAAACAATACTTAATGTTTCTAATTTGTTTACGTGTAAGAGTGTGATGATCTGGTAAACAACATTTAATTAATTTGTTTTATTTTATAATTAAGGTAGTTTTATTTTAGGGCCCAGTTGAAGGTTTCTACAGTGTAAAGGTAGGAGCCATGTTTATGGTGGAAGATCAGTTCTGGTTGTAGGGAGATGGATGGAAGATAGTTCTGGTTGTAGGAGGACTGATTTGCTCATTGTGTGATGTGGTTTAGAACCAGGATGATTGTGCATATATAGAGATTTAATGTATGGTCAGCTGATCTCTCTTGGCCAATGAGATTTCTAGATTTTTTCTTGCCATTTTATAATCAACAATACTGTCTGAGGATGTTATGTAGAGGTTGGCAAGAGTTGTGATTTCCTCCTTAGCAGAACTTCCACAAAATGTCTCAAATTTCATGGAAGTTTTCAACCTTCCTCCTGTGGCAGATCAGAAATCTTAGATACTTTCCCTGGTCACCGGACTTGCTGATCACTGCCTGATGTTAAAATTATTAATATGTTGTTGGCCAGTCTCTCCCCACCACCTGATCACCAGCACCATATGTAAAAGCATTCCTATTGGCTAGCGGTCCCTCCCACCTGATCACCTGCCCATATGTAAAGAAAATCCTGGTGGTTGTGGTCCCTCCCCCACCTACCCACCCCATATGTAAAACAAAATCCTGGTGGCTAGCAGTCCCTTTCCCCACCCACTTATCCACCCCATAGGTAAAAACAAAATCCCTGGTGGCTAGAGTCCTTCCCCACCCAATCACCCACCCGATGATAATATCATGCCCTGGTTTCAGTGACCCTCAATGCTGTTACCCCATGTTGTCAAAAAGCCTTTCCCTGGTGGTATAATGCACCCTCTCTATCCCCAATCCTCTGGCAGCCCATGAATTCAAATATCCTTGTGGTCTAGTGGATCCGCCCACCCCAGCAGACAGTATCCCACCAGGCCACTCACCTCATCCAAAACCTGAGCGTGGTGACTTGCAACCTTCTCTCTCCACCATGCCTGGCCACACATTGAGCTGTCAATGAATGAGCAAGTGCTTGTACAGACACATGCTCATTCACTGGCAGGTCACTGATTAGCTGGTCATGGCAGAGAGAGAAGGCTGTACTAGTCATCTGATCAGGTTCAGGATAGGAGAGAGCAGTGTGATGGGAGACTGCATGCTTGGGTGGAGAGGCAAGGGATGCAGTAGACCACCAGAGATATCTGAATTCATTGACCGCCAGGAGACTGGGACTAGAGCAGAAGGTGCATTAGACCATCAGGGAAAGGTTTATTTTTTGACTATACAGGGGATCGAGTTGGGGGGGTTACAATGGACACCGAGGCATGATGTCCTCATTGAGTGGGTGATTGGTTGCAGGGAGGGGCAGCTAGCCACCAGAGATTCTGGTTTTACCTATGGGGTGTGCAATCAGGTGGGGAGGGACCAATAGCCACCAGGGATTTTTCCTTACATAGGGGGCATGTGATTGGGTAGGGGCATGACTGCTACCCACCACAGAATTTTTTTTGCAATTGTGGTAGGTGATCAGGTGGAAGGAGGGACCACTAGCAACCAGGTAATTATTAATTTTAACATCAGGCAGCGATCGGTATGTTTGTTGAATGGTGGGGGGAGGGTGCTGATTGACTGTAGGGTGCAGGGCAGGTGGAGTTTCTGTGAAAGTCATTCATAGAAGTGAAAGTCTGACTTTCACAGAAATTCCACCACCAGGAGTATTTTCCTTGCACAGCTCTAGTGTTAAGAAAAGGTTCTTATGTCAGTGATACGTAATAGTCAGTACAACTACTTCAGCAATGCAGCACCAACATTGTTACTCTGAACAGTAATAATATCTTTAGGTATGCCCACCCTGCTGAAAATATTGGCAAGCTTTGTTGCCACTTTTGGGGATAGAAACAGAAACATAGAAGTTGATGACAGATAAGGACCACAAGACCCATCCAGTCTTCCCATTTCTTTTTCTACCTTATGAATGTGCCATTGGCCTTTGCTCTGTCAATGGCCTATTTATTCATACTCATCTGTATTGCTCCCTTATGCCTATCCCATCCTGTTTGAAGCCCTGCACTGTATTCATAACCACCACTTCCTGAGGTAGGCCGTTCCATGCATCCACCACCCTTTCTGTGAAAAGAACTTCCTCACATTACCCCTTAATCGGCCTCCCTCTAATCTCATGTTGTGTCCTCTTGTCCTGCTGTTTTTCTTATATTGAAACATGTTAGACTCTTTCACCTTGTTAATGCCCTTAAGGTGTTTGAATGCTTCAATCATATCACCTCTCTCCCTCCTTTGCTCTAGGGTATACATATTGAGCTCAGTTAATCTGTCCTCATATGTTTTCTGATGCAGTCCCTGCACCATTTTGGTTGCCCTTCTCTGGACTGCCTCAATTGGGTTAATGTCCTTGTGAAGGTGTGGCCTCCAGTACTGCATGCAGTACTCCAGATGGGGCCTAACAATTGTCTTATAAAGAGGGATTATTACCTCCCTCTTCCAACTTGTGATACCTCTACTAATACACCCCAACATCTCTCTAACCTTACCTACTGCTTTAGTGGTCTGCTTGGATGATTTCAGGTCATCGGTGATGATGACGCCCAAGTCTCTTTCTTCCCTTGTGACTGCCACCAACTCCCCTCCCAGCCTATAGGTGGCTTCAGGGTTTCTCTTCAATGTGTGCATGATCTTGCACTTCTTTGGTTAAACCTCAGTTGCCACTCTTCTGATCATTTTGCTACTTTATCCAGATCTCTTCTCATTCTGCCAACCCCATCTGGATCCTCTATTCTGTTGCAGATCTTGGTGTCATCTGCAAACAGACAGACCTTACGCTCCAGTCTATCTGCAATGTCACTGATGAATATATTGAAGAGGACTGGCCCCAGGACTGATCTCTGAGGTACCCCACTTGTGACTTGCATCTCTTCTGACTGTATACTGTTTATCACCACTCTCTTTTTTCTGCCCATCAAACAATTTGCCACCCAGTTGACCAACGTCTGACCCACCCCGAGCCTACCCAACTTATTAATCAATCTTCTATGTGGAACCGTATCAAAAGCTTTGATGAAGTCAAGGTAGGTGACATCAACTGCTCCCCCTTGGTCCACCACTGTGGTTACCCAGTCAAAGAAATCTATGAGATTAGTTTGACAAAACCTTTCGCTTGCAAACCCATGCTGTCTTGGAGCCTGTGTTCCTATGGATTCCAGGTGTTGCACTATCCTTTCCTTAAGGAGTGTCTCCATAATCTTGCCCACTACTGAGGTAAGACTGACTAGTCTGTAGTTCCCTGCCTCCCCTGCTTCCACCTCATGGAGGATCACATGAGCCCTTTCCAGTCTTCTGGGACCTCTTCTGTGCTTTGAGACTCACTAAACAGTTCTGATAATGGCTCTGTTAGTTCCACCCTTAGCTCCTTTAGTACCCTGGGGTGTATGCCATCAGGTCCCATAGCCTTGTCCACCCTGAGCTTATTGAGCTCTTGTAGGACCCTTTCTTTTGTGAAGGGACTAGTGCACACCTCCTTCCCCACTGTGTCCATGGTGCTGAGCTGTGGGCCCTGCCCTACCTTCTCTTCAGTAAATACTGAGCAGAAGTATCTATTTAGGATAGATGCTTTTACATGTTCTCCTCCTCACATGCCCCTTATCCCTTTGATCTTAGCAATACCCTTTCTGAACTGTCTCCTTTCACTAATGTATCTATAGAAAGTCTTTTCACCTTCTTTTACTGTCTGTGCTAGTGTTTCCTCGGTTTGGGCCTTTGCCTGCCTTACTGCTTTCCCTGCTTCACTTAGGGAAGTTTGGTATGCCTCCCTATCTTCATCCTGCTGCGTTCCCTTATATTTCCTGAAGGCCAGCCTTTTGGCTCTGATCTTTTCTGCTACCGTGTTTGAGAACCAAAGTGGTTTCCTTCTTCTTTTGCACTTCCTTTTCTCATGTGACTGTATGGAACTGAATTGTCTTTTGAGTAGCATAGTCACATACTATCAAAATGAATTGATAATTAGTTTTACTTTTTCTGAAGGACCACCATCCACTGCAATTCTCTCAAAGGGCATGTCTATCAATGGTAAGGGGACCAGGGCACATGGTCATTTTTCAGTAATTGAGGCTACTTTCTGTTATTCAGCACAAGAACTGCCATAAGTAGTAACATCTTCAGAAATTTCAGGGCAATAAAAGCTGTGTGCATTAATCTGGCAAGAGTGCGATCATTCCTCGAGTGACCAGCTACAGGACTTTCATATGCTATCTGTAACAAATCAGTTCTATACTTCTTTGGTATGACCAATTGTTTTATCTGTTCCTGTGTCTGAGGATTATCCCAGTCTCTGTACATTAGGCTGTTACATTTTTTTAAACATTGATTCACCCTGTATTTGTTTTACCCCCAGCAGCTGCTTAAAATAATCTTATAGAGATGAGTTAGTTTGCTCTGCAACAAACTCACAAACAGTTTTAAGTTTAGTTTCAGTATTTTCATATATCAGCCCTTTATGTCCATCAATCATCAGTTTCCACTGTTTTATAGACATCTTCTTTCTTTCATGGACTTCTGGATCCCAGAGTAGGCTCAAGCAAGTTTGAATCAAAGTCACCAAAAGGAAAAGAGTCCCTAACACCTGAGATTTTGTTTGCCTGTGTTCATGCTATCACAGGTGCTGAAACAGGGATTCCATGTAATATGAGCGATGAAAGAATAGCGAACACAACATGAGCTTGTGCATATCTCCTGCTACAAGAATGGCAACATGCACTACAGCAGATACCTAAATAGCAACAATCTGCACCATTCTGTCCGGGCTCGATATATATACTAACATTTTTATGTGGGTTGGCTATGCAACCGGCCCCCCCATTCAAGTGGCTTTGCCTCCCGCACCCCCCCATACTTGTTATAATCAACTTATTGGGGCTTTGCCCCCACAACCCCCATACTTATTATAATCAACTCTGGGGGCTGCCACTGGGGGACAGGGGAATATTCAGGAGGGGGCTATTTGGGGGGCAACTTGCAGATGGAGGGAACACATCTGGGAGAGCGGGGGAGCAAGGAGCAGAAATCCTGAGAGATCAGGGAATGGGGAAAAAATCCAGTACCCAACAAACACGCAAAAAAAATTATACACAGACAGCTAGTCAGCTCCAAACCTGGGTTCTCCTGAACTGGAGGCATTGGAGGCATGGACTCCCACCACAAGACCAAACTGCCTGCTGGGAACTGCCTCCACACTACCTCCTATATCCTCATTCCCTATAGCTCCTCTTCTAGTCACTGTATTCTTCAATTGTGATTCTTGCCCTCAAACATTCACTTTTACCATGCCTCATTAGCCTTTCACACTTGTTCATATCACAGGTGGGTAAACTGAGTTGCTGAATTTGACTTACCCATATCAATGGATACTGAAATAGGAGGGTTTATTCCCTCTGTGATTAACTTGGCAAATCCTGGAAAGACATTTCAAATAATCACAGGTACAAGTAACTTTGATTCTACCCCCACTTTCATTTGGTGCTACACCCCATTAGTTTTAAGAGTCAGTTTTGTGGTAGATAGCATGGAATGTCCCTGTGGGTGCAGATGACCCCAGTGTGTGATCTTGTTGCACAGTCTATTACCAGAACTTCAACAGACACCATGTTTTGTCTGCTTCCCAAATCTATAAGTCCTTTCACAGTCTTATCTTCCACCCTGACATCTGTTAAATACTTGTCCCAATTTCCTAAGGCTAAATGTGCTCTAGTGTTACCATGGTTATTTTTATGGTGGGTTCTGTCAATGTGGTCTGACTCAAGACAGTTATAGCAAATAAAGTCTTTGGGTGCAGATTTACTACCTGAATCAGATTTAATCTGCTCTGGAGTTAAATCAGGAAAAAGAGGGTCTTACCATTCTTTGGCTGTTACTTTGCTGCTGTGATATCTGCCTGGCTACCTGATAGACATCAGCAAAAGAAGCAGCCTTTTCCTCACTTTATGGTTGGTGTTCTTTTACCCAAAGCTGTATGTCTGTAGGAAAAAATGTTGATGAATTGCTGCATTGCAAATATATTGATGATTTGTGGAACTGTTTTGGCCCCTTTTTGGAGCCATTTTGTGAGGAGTTTAATGAGTTGCATGCTGGCTTCTTGAAGATTATAGACCGAGTGGTACTTCAGGGACTGGAATCTCTTTCTGTTCTCTTTTCACAAGGTCATAGTTTTCTGACTGGGCAGTGTCCATATTGCTGTAAGCAAACTGGGGTTTACCTATCAGATAAGGTATCCAGCCTGATTGCCCATTGCTATTTTGACCATTGGCAGGATCAGAAGATGCTTTCAGAAGTTGTCAGGTATTCTTCAATATTATCCTTTGGACATAGCTTTATAAGTTTAATGTCATTTAAGTTATGTTTTGTTGATCTTTTGAACCAGTACCAAATCCTCCACATTTTGATAGCTTGCAATAGCATCCCACCATCACTGCTCCTGTCACTGCATCTCTTCTCTTCTCTATTTCTTTGTCTCTCTTTGTTGTATAGGCCATCATTTGAAGAAGGTAGACATGCTTTCAGGTTCTGTCCCTGTCTGTTCTTCTTCTTTCATCACTGGTGCTGGCTGTACAGTCATAGTTTGGACTTTCATTTCTGCTACCAGACTGGCTGCTATTCTTCTGGTAATCACTCCTGGACTTGCTATTACAGGAGCTATATCTTTCTTCTTTGCTTTCCTGGTACCAGCTCTGGTGCCATCACACAAACTCAAGCATAGAGTAAGCATGTGTAAATCCCATGTTGTATGACAGCAGCTGTGGTAGTGTCATAGGCCAGGAAGCATAGGCAGTTATAAGATTTGCAAGTAATAGGAGGACAGAGAAAGAAAGAGAAAAATAAAATAAAATAAGTAGTGTTTTGTTATTATCAATTTAACCCCCAGTTCCTGTTATTACTAGAATCCCATCAGTCAGTGTTAGGTAGGGAAGGCTGGAGAATATCTAGTTAAATGGATTTTCACCTGCTTACTCTTTGTTTACTTGGCCTCAGCTGAGAGCAGAGAAGTGATGTCATTTAGAACTCTCACAGCAACATACTCCACAGCTTGTTGTGAGTGTGGGGAGTTTAGAATTCTGAGGGGAGTTCAGTTCCAGTGCTCAGAGAATGAGCAGTGCTAGCATTTCTCACCCTAGTCTGAGGACATCTTTTGCCTGATTTGAGAAGTGGTGGAAACCATCTTCAGGATTTTCTGATACCCTCATTGCCAGTGAGATGAGAGGAGCTGTAGAGGATTTGCGGACAATCCCTGAACCAACCTAGATCCTTTTGAAGCTGCCTTGGTGTACAAACTGTGAGTAGATTCTGTCTGAGAGTTACCCAGGATATGTACCTGCTTTTGTTATCTACGGCTGACACTCTGATAAGGGACCCATTCACCCATTTCTGTGAGACTTTCACAAGAAGATTTGTTTTAAAGTTTACTGACAACAGTGGATGTCCCATATGTGACTATGCCCTTCATTCAGAACTTTAACTTTACACCCTAGTAGTGCTTTTTTTTCTGATGATAAAATGTGCTAAACATTTGAAGAAAGCATAATTTCTACAGTTCAGTATTTGTTGAGGTGTAACTCTGAAAGAATGGCTGGGTATGGACAAGGAAGCAAAAGGTGGGAGACTCCCCCATCTGGACTGGCCAGTTCAGCACTTCAGCTTCTGTAAGGGTGGTTGTTTTCTGTCGGTGCATGTGGCCAATGCCTGAAGAAGTTTACCCCTTGTATGATGGTTTTGTTAGTTTTAACCCTATTGTGCTCCGTTGTGGCTAATAGATACATTCCTATCTTATTCCATACGGGAACTGTTCTAAGTAATGGCCTAGTGCCACTTCCAGGAGAATTTTGTGTGTTTTGACTGTGGCAAGGACCACATTTCCAGATGTTTAATCCTATGCTATATGAGAGGTTCAAGTTTCTGTTTTCTACAGATGTATTCTGCATTACCTTGTGCTACAAAGTGTAAACCCTTGGGGGTCTATCTTTGCTTTTCTGTTTCAACTTTGTTTCAGAATAAAACCACACTCTAGAATCCCAACCTGGTATCGACAATCTAGTTACTGCTTCCTTTGTGGATTTACTGGGTATCCCTGTCCCGAGGTACCAAACCTAGCATAGCCCTCAGCAAAAATTTCTCTCCTCAGGACCTGGGTTTTGGTATAGGTCTGTTTGTGCCTAGTACACACTTTGTGTTTCTGTTACAGTTGCTTTGTACCCCAACCCCTCTCTTTTCCCCAGACAGAAAAAGTATGGGAGGTGTGCCTAGTAGTTAAATAAGGGGCCAGTGGGGGTTGACATAAATAACAGTAAAAAGGAAAAAAAAGTTGTATAGGATAGCTCTTCATATAGGCAGTACAAACAAAAATCCATCCTCTGAGTCTCTCTCTAAAATCTGAAAAAAGCCCTCTTTATATAAAATGTCTTTTCCTGGCAATTGAAACTTTGCCTCCTGTTGTTGTCAGTTTCCATCTCCTGGTTTTCACAAAATATATCAAGGTTTTGCCAGTTTGTTCCTGTGACCAGCCTGAAGGCAATTAATCTGGTCTTAACAGGTGCCACAAAAAAGAACATTTTGTCCCAGAGCTGGTTTCTTGCTGACAATTCTGTAAACAAGTTTGTGGAGGTCAAAATAGATCTCAAGGTCAACCCCTGTATTCCAGATTGATACTTCCTCTAATAATACCAAATAACTTTCTGCAATCATTTCATACAATATTGTCATATACATTTGCAAACCAAGGGATTCCAGGTTCACATAAAGATTCACCAATATATATATTTTTTAAATCACACAGAAGCAAGGTAAGCAAGAAAGACTTGAAACAGCAAGTGATGGAAAGCAGATAATGGGAAATTGTGGGACCATTAGCGTGATTAATTACTAAGCGCCACAGGAAGAAAATTAATTGCACAGACAGAGAGGCAAGAGACAGACAAGTGGCAGTTTAGGAGAAGAAACAATAGATCCTTGCTTCTAACTCTCTCCCTGCTGAACAGATGGGAAATTGTCTTACCCAACCCTGTCACACTAATGTATTAAGTACATTAGTATAAGTAATGTATTAAGGTTTGTAATTCCGAATATGCAGTAAATAAATAAAAAATAAATAAATAAAAAAGTAGGGATCATATATTATTTCAAACATCATGGGCCCAATTTTAGAAGGTTGTCGTAGGTCTTGAATCAACCCTGCCTCAACCACAGTGTTTGGCACAGTTGTGCCAAACTGTTTTGATGCAATGCAGCCCGATTTTAGACAGATTGGCACAGTTGCGATATTTGTCACAGTTTATGGCAGTTTGCACCAAAGCTTTGGTGCAAGCCCTGTAAAATGGCTCCCCAAATTTCACAAACTTAGACCGGGGGAGCTGGTCTAACTTGTGATGTTTGGCTCAAGGGACTTGTGTCAGTATCTGCTGCAGGCTTTGTTCCAAAATCGCAATTGCTGCAATGTTTGCTGCATGTTGCCCCTTGCATCAAACCCTTAGCCACAAGTCCCCTGCATCACTCTAAGTCACTTCAAGAATTGGACCCATGATTCAGTGACCTTGATCAGTAAGTGACCCTGGATGTGGTGCAGTTCGAGTGTCATCAACATCAGTTCATATACTCGGCTATCATATGGCATAACCTTAGCTCTGATTATTTTGTTATATTTTTATCTCTTTCCATTTGTTTATTGTTTTCATTTTCTAGGAACACCAGAACTGGGAATTATGGTACAGGTGTGGATGTACAAATGCCTTATATAATAGAAATATGTTGTCTTTATTCTTAGATTTTTTTTGTAGACCAGAACACCTTATTTGTTTTTGCAGTAGCTTCATTAATTTGTTCTGGATGTTCAAAATCTTTTATTATGATGACACCAAGATCCCTTTCAGTTGGTGTTACTGATGAAAGATTTCTGCAGTGTGACTTGTTGATTTACATTGACTTTACCAATGTGCATCACCTTACATTTGCCTATCTTAAATTTAATCTCCCTCATTTCTGCCCACCTTGTGATAAGGTAGAGATTCATTTGAAATTCAAATCTCTGGTCCAATGTGTTCATGACCAACCATATTTTGTATCATCTAGGTATTTGGTAAACCAATTATGTAGGTTTTTTGTTAGGTCAGAGATAAATAAGTGAAAGATCATTGGCCCAAGTACTGACCCTTAAGGTACTTCACTAGTAACATTACCAATAATCTGTTTATGGGCATTTATTATTACCTTTGTGATCTGTTTGCTGGCCAGTTTGATGTCCATTGATTAATTTAATATCAATGTTTGCCTTTTTCATCTTTTTCAATAATTGCCCATCATGGGACCAGATCAAAGGCCTTACTAAAGTCCAACTAGATAATACCACAGGTATATTTTTGTCAAAGGTGGTACTAATTCAACAAAAAAAAAAAAAAAAAAAAAACAACTACAATAAATTCATGGAACGAGATCTTCTTTTGGTGATATTGATCTAGATCTGTGTTTATTATTTGTGACAACGTGTTAACTTTTATAATACTGTTCAACATTTTCCCCTGGACTCTTAGAAAGATTAATTGATCTTTAGTTGTTTGTTTGTTTGCTGTTTGGCCTGCAGCTTTCTGGGAGTGGTGTCCTCAGTCCTCATTGGAAGTGTTGAATGTTACTTGAATGAGCATTTAAACTAGCCAAGGGAGAAACTGTATTGCCAAGGGTGGCATAAACTGCCCCCTCCACAGGTTGAAGCAAATAGGTGAGAGGACCTGATGGGAGAAAATTCCCTAATAGCAGGTGTGCAGGATGAAGGGGATGTAGACAAGGTGTCAGAAAGCTGGCAAGAAAAAAGGAGGCAGAAAGAGAGGCATAGAGGAGTCAAGAAATAGAGAGAGTAATGAGGCAAGAGAGGTATCAGGGTGACTTACCAGGAGCAGCAGAGGCAGAATGGAAGAGGAAAAGGGGGTTGCAGGCAGAGAGAAAGAGATATTTTGAGAGCCATGTGCTCCAAAATGGCACAGGGTCATGATGTCATGCACAATAACAGGAACAGGACATAACCTCACAGGCAAAATGCCATCTGTAGAAAAAACATTGGTCAAAACACTGACTATCACAGAAATGTCATCCGCCCATTCAAACAATAGGAGCGATGGAACAGCTCTCTTGTTTCATGGGGTGCTGCACCCCACACCCCTGACTAGGGTTTACTCCACCCCCGGAATGATTATAATCAATTCCGAGGGGTGGACCTGGGAGTATGTTGCAACTCAGAATGGGGGAAAACTTTGTTTCTCAGCAAAAGAGAAAAAAAATAAAACATTGTGAGACAGGGAATCAAACCCTGATCTCTTGGTCATCCCCATTGCACAGTCAAGTGCCTTAGGAACTCAGTCTTGGGAGCAGCTCAATCAGGCCCCAGAGCTGCAGCCTCTTCATCCCTTCCCCATTCTTCCATTCAGCGACAGGGGTAGTGGTTATTTCCTGCTGCTGTTATACCCCTGTCTCTCTGAAAGCATTTGCTCCTTACATAGCGCAGTTGTTTTTGTGCTATATTCACCTGGTACCCTCCAAAGCAAGGAGTCTTGGAAATAAAAATATGGACTTGGAGGCCATCACAATGGAGGCACACCCGGATATGGTGGTCATAACTGAATCAAGATGCATTAAAAATTATGACTGAGATACTAGGGTACTCTCATTTCAAAAGAGATAGGGATGGGAGAAGGGGAGGCGGGGTTGTTCTGTATGTGAGGGATTGTATCTGGGCTATGGAAGTGCTGAGGAATCTAAAAGAAAAGGAAGACCTAGAGGTGTTTTGGGTTATCCTGGAGACAAGAGCCAGGGCCATTATTTATACTGGAGGTGATATACAGACCTATAGCACAAGGAAGCGGATTGGATAAAGCACTAGGGAAAAACATCAGTACAATGGCAAGAAGGAGGAGGTGCTGCTAGTTGGTGACTTTAATCTGCCAGATGTAAATAAAAATAAATACAAATAAAAATATGTGGATCAAAGCATTCGAACTGCAGCTTTGGCTAGAAGCAGGGCCATCCTGCCTCCTGTAGGAGGCATTTCTTGCTAACTAGTCAACCGATGCACTAGGTATGGGGCAATAATGGACCTGCACTTACTAACAGAGACAGTATTGCAGACGTCACAGTGGGTTGTCCCCTAGAGACTAGTGATCATCTTACAATGTGGTTCAACATTAAGATGGGTACAGAGGCAAACCACAAAAGACAAGGGTGGCTGGCCCACCAGTGCAGAGAGAGTGCATCCATCTGCGAAGCCAATGACCCAGATTCAGAAATGGACTTGGGATGTCAGAGGGCTGAACTGCTCTCCTTCTCTGGGGGAAGGGGGTAGTGTGTCTGTCATGTCATGGACCCCTGGTGGAGGCTGGGGGGAGATCCATTGTACCAGCACTGTTATATGCATGGGGCAGGGCAGACATGGGCCATCATTGCATTCCCCAACCCCCAGGTACAGCTGCACACAAAATCCCGGCCCTGAGCATGAAGCCCCACTGTGCCGCCACCCCCACTACCAACAGTGTCTGCCATGTAGGGTCCCACTTCTGTGGTCCCATCCAGAGGGTTAAGCCAGGGCACATTACCATGGACTGTGGCAAGGGGGTGCCTGCATGGCAGCCCTGCCCAGGGGAGTAAGCCTGGGCACGGGGGCACAGTGAGGGGGTGGGGCTGAGCTCCCTTCAGGTAATGGGGGAGCCAGACCAAAAAAGGAAAAAACACAAGGGTCCTAGACTTTAGGAGGCTGAATTTTAAAGAATGGGAGAGTGCCACATAACCAGACTACCAGTGCAGGATTGTCAAGGATGGGCAGATGAATAGTGGAAAAGAATTAAGGAGAGGCATAGTGAAGGCAATCAACCTATGTTTGAAGATAGTAAGGAAAGCAGGAGGAAAAAAGATCATTATGGCACTCTTGGGGAGTGGATGTGAAGGTGAAGGAAAAAGGGTGGCATTTATGAGGTACAAAGTAAAGCAGAGGGATGAGGATATGGAGGAGTACCAGGTAAAGGGAAGCAGATAAAGGAAGCAGGTAAGGCAGCGAGGGAGCAAAGGTGCAAGAAGAGGAAGGGTATCAAAGGTGTAGCAAAAGGGACAAGATTTTCTTCAGGTACACAAGTGAGAAGATGAAGGCAAAGGGAGAGCTAGACAGGATAAACATGACAGAGAGAGACTGTGCAGAGGGTGTAAGGAAAAGCAAACATCCTGAACAGGAAATTCTGCTCAGTCTTCACAGTGGAAGGAGAGGGTGGACCACACAGGAGAAGAAGAAACATTGGAGTAGAGGTGAACAGAAGTCCATTGTCAGAGGAAAGAGTCCTGACTCCTGAAGGACTTGCAAATCTAAAAGTGGAGAAGGCCATGAGATAAGACAGGATACACCCACAGGTGTAAAGGAACTCAGGAGGTGCTTGTGGCACCACTGGTGGCCTTGTTCATCAACTTACTGCAAAATGAGTGATTCCAGATGATTGGAGGTGAGCACACAAAGTTCCCTCCATATGAATGGCAGAAGGTAGAGGGTAGCAAATATAAGCCAATGATTCTCACATCAGTGAAAGGGAAGTAAATGGAAGCCCTGTTAAAGTAAAGACTATTGGAGTGTCTTGAAACGAGTGGGTTACAAGAAAGGCAGCCTGTATTCATTGGTGGTGAGGGTGAGGGTGAGGGTGGGGTCATGCCAGACAAAGCTGATTGATTTCTTCAAATGTGTGACCAGGGAACTAGATCAAGGAAGGCAGTGGATGTTGCCTGTCTGAACTTCAGCATGGCCTGATGATGTGCCACATAGGTGACTGCTTAAGGAATTGGGCAGTTTATGGATATGACTCAAAGTGGTACACTGTGTAAGAAACTGATTAATGTATAGGCAACAGAGTGTGGTGGTAAATGGCACTCCCTCTAATCAGGGGAGAGTAACTAGTGGAGTGCCACAGGGCTCAGTACAGGGACCATTCAGTTTCAGTCTCTTCATAAACAATATTGCAGAACATAAGTAGCCTTTTTACAGATGACACCAAAATCTGTAATAGGAGAGCTACTTAGGGTGGTGGAAAGAATGATTATGGATCATAGAAAGCTTGTGGTATAGTGGAGTGCATGGCAGCTGGGGTTCAAAGCCAAAAGAGTAAATCATGCATCTAGGACATAGAAACCAAGGATCTGAGTATGAAATGGAGGGTACTGATGATCACTGAGTTGGAAAGAGACGATGGGGTTATCATTCCGATGACTTCAAAGTAGTTGGACAGTGTGACAAGGCAGTGGGCAAGGCCAGTGAGATGTTGGGGTGCATAGGGAGAGATATCACCAGCAGGAGGAGGGGAGGTGATATGGCCAATGTATTGGTAGCTGTTGAGACCTCACCTGGAGTATTGTGTCCAACTCCAGAGTCTGCATCTCAGAAAGGATATTGACAGAATGGAGTCAATGCAGAAGGCAACTGCATAATGCAGGAGTTACATGAAAAGCCCTATGAGGAGAGACTGAGAGATATCAACACGTAAACCCTAGATGAGAGGAGGGAAAGAAGAGCACAAGATAGAGACCTACAATTACATTGCAGGGGTGAATAGGGTATAGGAGGGGAATCTATTTCAAATGAAGAAGTGCACCAGGACAAGAGGGCATGCAATGAAACTGGAAAGAGGAAGGTTTAAGAGGGATGTGAAGAAGTACTACTTCCCTGAAAAAGTGTTGGACACCAGGAATAGTCTGCCTGCAGAGATGGTTGAGGCGAAAACAATGGAGGGTATCAAACATGCATGGGATAAGCATACAGAAATATTGGTAAATAGGCAGGTAGGGATAGGGTAGACAGGGATCATGCAGAGTCTGAGAGAGCAGACTAGGCAGGGAAAATCTGGACAGACTAAATGGGCCAAGCAGTCCTTTTCTGTCGACAGTTTCTATGTTTCTATGACTTTGTTCCAGAACTATAGTAGGAGGTGTGATTAATGTAATTCTGGAGTGTGGATACAAAATACTCAGACTTCACAAGTCTGGTGGCTTCGAAACATGTGTTGTGTAGATGCCCATAGCTGGCCAAAGCAGACAGGGAGCCAGTGATTTTGTAGGAATTTGAGTGTCATGACCCAGTTTCAGTTACCCAAACTGAAACCTAGAAGCCACATGTGTGGTAGGCAACCTGATTTACTTTATACTAGCCCAAGAGCAAATTTTAGTCCCAGTGTAGTGGACCTCACATAAACCCCAATGTTATGAGTTTCACAGGACAAGTAGATAACAATAAACCTGTACTACACCATTCAATAGCTTTTATTTTAAGCAACACATACTTGAAAAATGTTGGCACATAAGCAATTAGCAAGCAATTAATCAACAGCCTCTTTCAAATACATTTGTACCACTGCATTCTCATTAGATGAACAGAACATTGTTGACAGCTTTTGTTTCTCCCTAGATGGGGGCGTTGGGAAAATATGTTCCTTGAACAGTTCCTTTTCAGTTGATACTTCAGTACAAGAGTCCCCATTCTAGCCTGGGATATAAGCAGTCCAGATGATAACAATTTATATAGTTCTTAGCAAAACATGCACACACATCAGCCACTAGATAAACCTGCAGCCCCAGGTAAAATCTCACTCCCAGACTGTTTAGTATCTTACCAAAGATGAGAGGTTAGTTATGGAGTTTACATGGCAAGGGCTTATAGTCATTGACAAGCTTTTAATTTCAGCTGGTCTATGGGGAGGGGCTGCCTGCTGGTATTCTCACCCATGATTGTCCAATCTGGAGTAGATGTTTGGAGCTGGTGGAAGTCTTGCTCCTAAATGACTTGTTGTATTGTGATTTTGATGGTGAAGAATTCTATGTTGTCTTTCTCCTGAAGTTCTGTAACTTTGAATTGTTACAGATAGACATGTTGCTACCTGTAGCTGACACAGTGATGGTATCAGATGTTGAAAATACCAACTTGATAGTGGTACATGTTAAGCATTATACAATGGCACTCATAAATTTAGAATTCTGATTGAATGACAGGGTCTTTTATCCATGAGTATATTGCACAACTCACAGATAAAGACCCATTCAGCCGTATCTGCCCACAAATCACTCCGACTCCCTCAAACAAAAACATTGAAGCCACCATGTTTCATTCCCTGGTAAATCATGACAGTGCATCACCACAGCACTGAAGCCATGGGAGGCAAGTCTCATACTCGCCTCCCATGATCCTTGTCCAGTTAGTAACATATTTTAACTCTCTGACAAATCCTGACATGGGGAAACTGTTTTTTTTTTTGTTATTAAAAACAAGGGGTATAACTTGTAGACATCACCACCAAAAAGCTAAGCATTGATACTGGGTTTCCTCATTTCAGGATTTGTCAGAGAGTTAAAATATGTTACTAACTGAATGAGGATTGTGGGAGGCGATCATAAGCCTTCCATGGATTCAGCACTGTGGCCACCAGGAACTGTCACTCATTTTAGGATCTGTCTTGCAGTGACCAGTTATGCATTTCTTTGGACAACAGTAGCACGTTTCTGACAAAGGACACAGCAGGTTGCAGGCCTATATGGGGAGGTCAATTGTAATCAGGCACACTTGAGAGGTATGAATAGAAGAGATGCTGAAGTAGGGAAATTGCAGCAGCACTTTTTGATGAAGGACAAAGCAGTTTTCAGAGTTAAATAAGGGTGGTCAATTGTAATCAGTAACAGCTGAGTGGCATGAACAGAAGAGATGCTGAGGTAGGAGATTGCCTGAAATGAGGGAGAGTCCTCCAGATGCAGGCATTACACGCAACCAGCTCTTCCTTCTTTGAAAAACAGCTGCTCCTGAAACCTAGGAAGGGCCTCCATAACATCAAAGGACTATTTTCTGTGGTGGAGTAATAAAATCCTTCAAAATAATTTAAAATACAAAAAACTATTTTCTGACACAAAAGGGACATTGTATAATTGTAATAAACTGCCCCAGGGTGTGGGTTAGGCTGGGATTTATCCACTTCTGGTCTTGATCTGGTCACTCAGCCTGCGGCCTTATGACCAAACCACACCCGGCCTGGTAAATCGCAGCATAAAACACACCCTGTCATGGTATATTGCTTAAATACCACATTTCTTCATGGCATTAGATGTTGGGAAATACCATCCTGATGATATTGTTGTTCGGACGTACCATACTCTTTCTCTTGAAAATGGTCATATTTTTATACAGTACATTTTACAGAGCAAACATTTTTCATCTACCATCATCAGACATTAAGAAAGCTAAGGTAAGTTTTGCTTAGATTTCAGCAAGGAACATTTGATCACCATATTTTTGCCAATGTCAACAAAACAGGTTGAACCTCGTCCTTATTCATTGTATTTCAATACACACTGGTTTTGTAACAAGAAATGCTAGGAGACACTAGTTTTTCAAAAACCGCCACTGAGAAAATGTGATAATACCCATGACACACTTGTTTAAACATATTCAGTGCCACATATAAAATAGTGTATGGTTGCTCATACACAACAAGGCTATGTTGCCATCGAGAGGATGTGATGACATCACACAGACCTCGAGAGCAAAGCTCGAGAGGTCCGTGTGATGGAATCACTTCCCTGAATAACAAACATACTGTTATTTAAACTATATATACTATTATATAATTATAGTTCCCCAAACTGTAGGAGGTTTGACTTCTGACAAGGTTCATACCTTGTGAATATTGTCCGCTAACGCTTCTGATCGCTCCCTCCTAGTCCATGCTGCAGTCGCAATCCAGTTCTGACACCGAAGATACCGGTGCTTCACTGCTTCCTGCAGTCGTGCTCTCGACAAAAGAAATAAAAAAAAACCTGACAAACTGATAGTTTGGGAACACGGAGCCGAGTATGGCAGTCCTTGTCCCAACTATCTGACTGAATGGCACTACTGACTGATCGTTAGACACCTCCGCTATTTTAGAGCGCATTTTTTGATCAGCTCTGTTTTCAGCCAATCATGTAGCAGCTCAAGGCTGAAAAGTTGTTGTACTATTGATCTGATGTCAGAATGATAGTACAACAACTTTTTTTGATCTTTGAACTGTCCTACAACAACATTTGGGAAGCCACTGTTTTCCATCTAGAGTAAGCCCTAACCATATACTATTAATCTGTTCTGTCCCGAGACAAAATTCAAAATGACATTGCATCCTTGGTGTAGATTTATCAAAAAAGGACTGTTATGTTAGAATTTACCATAAGAGTAGATCTTCGTGAGAGGCTCTTGCAGTAGGTAATAACCTTGAGGACTGTGCCCCCTGGCATCAGGACCACATGAAAACTTTAGTTAGCAGTGTCTGACAGGGGACCGGCCACCCAACATCACATGATGGACATCAGCATGACACTATATAGTGGGTGGTCCCCACACCCGCCTTTCAGTTCTCCTGCCAGAGACCTCCAAAGGGAATGGCAGGAGAATGGAAAAAGAGGCTCCTGGTCGGTGATGTCAGCATCAATGGCAAGCTAATATTATCAAGGTTCCCCCAGGACTACTCCTAAATCTAACCCCATCTACATCCCGCTCTGGCCTCCAGAGGTAAACAACGCAAAATTGATGACATGATGGCTAAAACTCGACAGTGGCTGAAAGATTTTACGGCAGAAGGGGAGAAATTAGACCAGGGCAGCAGAGATCCTGAGGCGCGGGACGAAGGCCTCAGATCGCCCTGCCGCACGAGTATTTCAAGCTCAGACCCTGCTTCAAATGATAGCTCAGAAGAAGAGGCTGCATTTACCATAACCTCTAAGAAGTTGTATAAAGAGTTACACAGGCTGGGAGATACCCTAACCAGTATCCAGAAAGACCTAACAGAGGTGAAGTCGGAGCAAAAAGAGCAGAAGAAACAAATTGCTGACCTGGAGCAGAACGCAACAGAAACTTCCAAAACTGTCGACTTATACAACGGTACCATCCTTCAACTGCATGACCAGGAGATTTGGCTTCAACAAAAGTTATAAGATTTAGAGAACAGGTCTTGGAGGGTGAACATCTGAATCCACGGGATAATGGAGGGGACTGAATCCGGTGAGATGATCCACTTTACTGAAAGCTTCTTACGTGAGGTTTTGGGCCTGGAGAAGGACTTTCCCCTAAACATCATAAGAGCTCATAGATCACTAATAGCCAGGCCGGTTGACCCAAAAGCACGACCAAGATTGGTAATTATAGCTTTTTTAGATTACCTCACCAAATCCGAGGTTTTAAAGCGGGTATGGTCGAAGAAGGAGGTCATGTTTGGTGATGTACGGCTATTCTTCAAGCATGATTCTGTTCCAGTTATGATGGATCACAGACGGAGACTTTTCCCAATCCTAAAACTACTGTGGGCCAAAGGAGTTAAAGCACGTTTGGACTACCCCGCCACTTTAAAAATTACAACTGACTCAGGTACACATTCTTTTTCTAAAATTTCGGAAGCTGCAGAGTTCCTGAAGCAGTGGGACATTTCAGTCGCTTCCTTGCTAGACCCAGAGATGATCAAAGAAGTAGAGGGGTGGCGCTGGTACACAATGGCAGGCCCGAGAGGAAAACTTGCGTGATCGGCTGCAAAAAATAACCTGGACAATCACCCGCTTGAGCAGCTCGAGGGTTCGCGTGTTCCGACTCCCACACAGGCTTCTTCACTGCCTCAACATTCAAGTAAGAGTGCAAAATGAAACAAAGGGGTGAAAAGGAGGGATGCGCAGAGAAATTTACCTGCAGAGACAATGTGAGGAAAGCTGCAGATGCAGAAAGCATTCATTTATTGGACTCATAGTGGACATGGGCATTCGAGGCCTTAAATAAATAAAAGAAGCAAACGTTTCAGTCTATGGAGATAGAATGGGACGGGGGGGGGTTCTCTCTCTCTCTCTACTCTCCTGTTAAATAATTAATAGACGGGCGACAGGAGATAATATGGAATGCATGGGTGGAGGAATGTAAAAGTGATAATGCCAACCTTTAACAGATATCAAGTGAGCTCTATATCCAGTTCACTCTTCGAGAAAGTTACTCTAGCTTGTTTTATGTTTAGTATTTGTTTAAAATATTTAGATGAATACGGAGTGGGGTGGAGGGTGCATGGGGAGCTGGAGGGTGTGGTTCTAGCCAGTGCTGGCCAGGGACTTTGTCACCCCTTAGCCCAGCTGGGCTTGGGTTAGTGCAATCAAGGTGTTGCACCATCCTACCCTATTTAACATCAATAAGGGCAGGTATTGCAATCATGTTTGGAAGTCGGGTAGTCAAGTTATTCTAATTTAAGGAGGGCTTTCATTCTCCTCATTGTTTTGACAGAGTTAAATGGTTAATCTTACTAGTTACAAATGCCTAGATGGATGGCAGGTGGCATTTATACAGGAATCCCATCTCAATGAGCTGGAGCACTCTAAGCTCCATAGAATGCGGGTGGAGGAGGTCTATAGCACTTCATGGCCTCAAAATCCACACAGGAGAGGTATGGTAATACTGCTTAGGAGAAACACTCCAATTAAAGTGTTGGGGGTGGAGGCTGATCCAGTGGGTCGCTATCTCAGACTGCAAGTAACAGTATATGTGGTACGCTGTATACTCCTGAACCTATATGCTCTGAATGATTCCCGGAAAAATAGAATATTTCTTAAGAAAGAGTTGTTGAAGACCCTGGAAGAACCGGAGGCCCTGCACATTGTGGGAGGAAATTTCAGTAGGGTAATCTCTGCTAAATGGGATAGGAGAGGTCAGGGAGCACAGATTGAGAATGGGGGCGAATACTTCAGACACCTTATGGATGAGTTGGGGTTGAGGGACACCTGGAGACATCGGCACCAAGGGGAGAGGGATTTTACTTTTTATTCCTCATGACACCAGAGCTACTCCCGCATAGACATGTTCTTATTATCCGGAGAGCACTTATCTTGTGTTCAGGACTCCAATATTTTACCTATGACATGGTCGAACCATGCTCCTTTGCAGGTGATTTTAAAATTAACCTCGACTGTTAGAAATTCAAACTGGCGACTAAATATTGGACTCCTAATCTAAGAAGATTTTAAGGGAGAGGTGTCGAAGCAGGTGGAGATGTTGCTGGAGAGCAATGCTGGACAATCCTCCCAATCGGTGATCTGGGACACCCTTAAGGCTTATCTGAGAGTGCAGATTATATCTTATAGTTTGAGGGAAAAACAGAAAAGAGAACAAGGCCAGAAGAAACTGGAGCAAGACTTACGGGACGCGGAGTTCAGGCATAAGATTACATTGGACCCTATTGATAAAAGGCACTGGTTGAAAAAAAAACGGAACTTAAGAATCTTTTGGCTAGGCAGGGAGAGGGAATACTCCACAGAATTAATCAAAAATATTATGTAGAAGGTAATAGAGCGGGAAGGGGGACATGGCCAACAGCCGAACTGAATGGTCACTTAAACGGCTTGCTCCTGAAAGTAACCCCAAAATCCGGCGTTATTATACTTGCTCCTGCACAACGGTGTAAAAATTTGATTCAGTACTTACCGGTGGCTATCCCGATATTTGTATTCAGACCGGCGCTTTACAAATCGGGCTCGCTTTTTTTTTATTTTTTTTCACGGTGTGCTCACGCCTGTTCAGCTACTACCGGATTAACTGCATACAACATGGAGTCCCTATCTACCCCTTCCTATGGCAACTGAAAGTAATCTAGCAGAAATAAGGCAAATGTTTGCAGAAATCCTGCATTGCATGGATAAAGTGGACATGGCCACGAGGAAGAACAATGAGGATATTGTAGATTTATTACAGAGGGCTGACATCTGCGAGCATAAGCTAGCGGAGGTGGAAGATGGCTGGCATAAGCGGGCTAAAATACACAATCAGGGACAGCTGATCCAGCATCTCTGGGCCCGGGTGGAGGATCTGGAAAACCGCAGCCGCTGAAATAATCTCAGATTTTTTGGGTTCCCTGAAGGCTGCGAGGGGAATGATACAATATCTTTTCTACAAGTATTACCCTCGTTGTTGGACTGCCAGTGTGGGTCCCCATGGGAGCTGGACAGAGCACATAGAACTTTGGCCCCACGGCCCCCTCCCGCTGGGTGCCCTCGTTCCATCTTAGCCCGTTTCCTCTGATTCCAAGATCGAGAACGGATCACCCAATTAGCATGGCAGAAGAAAGAGCTGATCTGGAATGGACACAAAATTCAAATACTTGCTGATTATTCATTGGAGGTCACTAATAGGCGGAAGGCCTTTACAGCAGCTCGAAGGGCGTGTGCAGAACTGGGCCTTGAATATTCCCTGCATTACCCTGCTTCTCTACGGATCATGATCAATGGATCACCACGAGTCTTCAATAATCCGTTATCAGCTGATGACTTTATCGCTTCACAGGCACCCAAATTAAACTGGGGCAAGCTGCGTGCATCTTACAGCCCAACGGTCCTCTCTGCTCAATCCGCCTCGATGGACACTGATGGATCTGCAACCCCGAATGCTGTGGCAGCTTTGTCTTCTCACACAGCAGGAAATTTCTTGACTCCCACCAGGTCATCTCCTCAAAAATCCTCAGGAAGTAAGAAAAAGAATAGAAGAAGGGCAAGGATCGAAGGAGGTCACATAGACAAAACCCCACGGCTTCGCTCCAGAAGTAGAAGTAGGAGCTGCAGTCCAGGTCTGAGTGCCTCTCATGACTCCTTTGCCCCAGATATGAGCAACAATCAGTATAAAGTCCTGATGGACCTCCCTACTGAGGATATCCCTCGTGACCTCCCTCTTCCACCGAGACGCTCCAGCTCGGCCGGCTCAAAATCTTCAGCAGCCAAACAGTTGCTCTGGGCCGAAGAGGCAGCTGGCACCCCTATGGAGAACTCTGAGGCCACGGCTGCTGGACTGGCTTTGGAACTAACTGCAAGCAATATGGATATCCTCACCTCTGCTGCAAAACCAGTTGGTTGACTGCTAGTACTTATTGCTTTTGGGTTTTTTAATGCTCAACTTGTCTGTGGATTAACAGACATTGCCTTTGATTAGGATGAATCCTCATGCACCAAGTTAAAGGATTTCCTCAGAGGATAGTTAAGAGTGGCCCTTAGGTTCATACTGAGCACCTACTCTGATACTTGCTGTTCTCTGCCACTTGATGTGCAGATCCGTGTTCCTTTGTGCTTGCTCTGGCTGATATGCATGACCAACGGGGATAAATAGGGTGCTGCTCATGGTTTAACTTGCAGCTCTGCATATCTGTAAACTAGCCTCAGATATTATCACAAATATATGGAGGGGTTATGCTCAGCTTTCACAATTGTCCCTTACCACTATATCAGATGACAGCCCTTTGGCCGTTGTCTGGAAGTTTTTCTTTTTTTTTTATGTCTCCTTTAATAGGGGTTACTAGGAGATTTTATTTACCCAGTTATGATGGGTTCATGAGGTCACTTACTGTACCTCCCAGCGACCTCTACTGGTGTCTGGGCTTGCTTCTACTTTTAGCCGACACGTACAGTGGATGCTGGTCTTTGTGGGATTGCAAAGTTGCGAACAAAGGGAAGGGGGGTGGGGAATGGGTTTTGTTATTTTAAAGGGGTTGAATTGCTCTCAGTCAGTAGGGATAGTGCATGTTAGCTGAAACTGTTGGGCCGCAGGAGTGAAGACCGAGTGCTTGGATGGAATTGGAGTTCTGGGACTGCTACATTATTGGCTTGCCATCGATGTGGAGTTTCGGCGGAGGAGGAAAAGTGATTCAGCCAGCCCAGCTGATCTAAAGGTGGGTGCGGGATGTAGCCGTTTCCCACAGGGAGGGTCAGGAGTGCTTGCCAAGGGTTGGTGTTCTTGGGGCTTCCAGGAGTTACGGAGTTGCCCAGGGTGGCTGTGCTTTCTCCAGTGCTCCAAGTGGGGAGATTGGTGGCATATAACGCAACTTGCCTAGGGGTTGGTCAGGTTTAAGCATCATCTGAAAACCTGGAGTGTTTTACCTTTGTTCATGATTATACTGCTGGTTAAGCTCCAAAGGCTGGATTACCGATATCAGGAAGTTTTTTTTTTTTTTTTAATGTACCGAGAACTTGAATCCTGTATTTTGGGTCTGCCTGGACTCTGCTGTGAGGTCTAAAGCCTAGTTTTGTTGTTCCTGTGCCTTCCTTGGGGTTTTATGAAGTTTGGCAGCCTTTATTTTATTGCCTATCTAAAAGGATAACACTCGGCAGGCTGCACTGTGAGCCCTTTTCTGCTTGGCATCGGCAGCTCTGTGGACAGACAGTAAGCGCTCGGTTGGACTGAGTCGGACCAAGGATATGATTTGAGAGTGGTTAGCAGGGCTCTGCTATAACCCAGCTGTGTGCACTGTGAACAGCACTGATATTAGGGTTGCTTCATTTTTGAGAAACCCTGGGATATTAATCTGTCGTACTGATATTTATGGTATATGAGCAAGAGTGAAGACTTTGGGAAACGTTGATCATACTGGTTTCACACTGGTGTGTGGAGAGAAGGAGCAGTCACTGTGTGCACCTGGGTACCTGTGTTCTTGTTGTGTCCTGATACAAGACTATCTTTGTTTGGGAAATAATAACTTTTATTTGCCTGCTGCTATTTAAAAGACTTTTTTTTTTTTAAATTTATCTGATTTGGGTGGAATTGAGACATATAACTGAATTTAATTGTATAAGTGATTAAGTGGATATTTGGTTTAGAAGAGTATCCTTTGGTATGGTTATCACTAGAAACCAAAGGATGCATGCCCTTAAGCCTTCACCATTACAGGAGCTCTCTATACAGAAACCTAAATATGCTATAAGACAGACCAAGATTACTGAGCATCTAAAAAAGGGATTGGGAAATAATACTTCTACCCCAAATGGTAATTTAACTCAAGTTGAGAGTATGGGTAAAAAGTCAACTAAAAGCATGCATCAATATGTGGATGCCACTATTGCTCCATCTGTTTATGTAGACAAAGGGGAATGTCATGGGGTCAAATGATTGTAGCTATTTAGCTGGTTCACTGATGGAAAATCAGGAACCTCTATCTATGGAAAAGTCAATGAATCTAGATAGGAGTCCTCAGCAGGAGCTTCTGCTGTGGAGGGATTGGAAAGTACTCCACCTTGGTGGAGACCTGAGGCGTCTTTGGAGGCAAATATATCCCTGGGGGTATCTGATGATATGGTGGGGGTGGTAAAGGAAAAAGAGTTAGTAACAACATATAAGAACCATGAATTAAAAGAGGTAATGGAAGACCTACAACAAACAATAGATGGACTTAAAGAAGTAGGGAAAGATCTTCTCAGTTCTAGATATCAATATAATACTGTAAATCTTTCTCAAAAAGGTGACAGTTGTTCAGTGGAGAACGAGGTTTTTATACCTGCTAGGTTGAGCGATAAATTGATTACTCTTTTAAGGAATCCAGTGAATTCCTTTATTATCCTGATGGAGCAATTGGTACTTAATAAGGATTTGTTGGAAGAACTTAAAACACAAATGGTGGTTAATGATGGGAAATTGAGACAGATTATGGAGAAAGTAGATGATCTGTCCGGAAAAGTTGAGGAGATAACATTAAATATAGAGAAGTTGGAAGATGTGCCCGTCATAGAAAGGTGCTCGGATGATAATGAAGCTCTAGGATCACTGTGCTTGAGACCTGATTTTAGCACAATTGAGTTCACTGAATTAACAGCTAAAAAGTCCCCTAGAAATAAATTTCAAAGGAGAAGGAAAAAAAATAGGAGGAAGAGTAAGGGAGGTATAGTAACTCAAGGTGTGGATAAAATTGCAGGATGTTATACTCTTCAGTCTCAATTTGTGCCATCTAAGCTGGAAGTGGAGCTAGCAAGGTTAGAACAGGAAATGGAAGGGTTAAAGTATGATATAAAATTAAATGGCCAAGTGGGTAATGAAAATAATAAGGATAAGGAAAAGAAGAATTTTGAGATGCTGTGAAAGAGCAGACTATTGAGGACAGAAATGGAGAGTGTTTCCAAGTTGACAGACATTAGTGGGGAGAAGCTCTAATCAGATTATATGGACCACTTAACTGGTGTACTTTGATGAGGCTATGTTAGACTTGCATATACTTTCATTTTTGAATCAAGAATTGGATATTGAACTTGTAGAAGCTGATATAATTGAGATTAAGAGGTTAATAATAGAGGAGGCTACCATTATTGATGTTTATTTTGATGCACCAAGAACAGCAAATCATGTCTGGATAAATAGAGGCCTGTTAAGTAACAAGGAAGTATCTTTGTTTTTTCCCAATAGAGAATTATTTAATATTGGAAAATGTAATGAAACAAATGTGAAGGATGTGGGAGGAAGAATTTTAACTCTTTTCGGGATGAACCATATGTTTCAAGAAACAGACCTAGAATTGTCCATAGCAATTGAGAACTTGCTAAAAATTTTATGATGGTTCCACTGGAACACCCTGATAGTATACAAGCTGAGCGTGACATGTGGGGAGTCAGATTGATATTTATGTGTCTAATGGAGAATTAGCAGATCTAATTTTAGCCCAAGCTAGAAATCTGGATTATTTAGGTCTGCATCTGGTAGATTTTACAGTGCTTAGTATGGGCTTTAATGGAGGTAAGGTGTATGAGAAAGTTTCTGTCCTCCCGTTGGAGAACAGATTTAAAACATTAGCAGAGTATAATGAGTGACTAACTCCGAATACTTCTGGGATAGCTGAGTCATATTGTAAAAACAATTTTATAACTTGGAATATAGCCGGCTGGAAGTCCATATGGGCAGATGCTGACTGTATTAAATTTCTATCGGAATATGACTTAATTTGTTTACAGGAAACTTGGCACTCTAAAGATGTAGAAGTTGTTATTAATGGATATGAGGTTTTGCATTCCCCTGGTAGGAAATGTAAAAAAGTAGGGAGATTTTCAGGTGGAATTATCACCTAATTAAAATAGGTGTATTTGATAAGGTTGTATGTTGGAACTTGACAAAATTATGTGACAGTTTTAGTCAAATGTGGAATAAGGGAAATTATTGTATTGAATTGTTATAGTACCGCCAGAAATTCTGATTATTTTCCAGTGGGCATATGACAAGAAATATCTAATCTGCTAAAAGAAGTCCAGCAAATTTTTCCATATGCAGAAATACTTTTATTAGGTGATTTAAATGCACGATTGGCCTGTTTGATGGCCTAGCAGACCATACATTTTCTGCATGTGATTACTTTGATAAAGTAGTATGTAGACAATCTAAAGATAAAGTGGTAAATCAAAATGGGAAAGTTGTTATAGAGTTAGTAAAAGAAAACAATATGTACCCTTTAAATGGAAGGATAGAAGGAGATAAAGAGGGAATTTACATATGTTTCAGAGGAAGCTTCAGTAATTGATTTTGCTTTTGGTCCGTGATGTATTACTGGACCAAATGTGAAATACTGATTAGAGCAGAAAGTGACCATTACCCATTGGTTTTGGAATCTCAATTAGAACAAGTGAATGGAAAGGAGCATCAGTCTTTCAATTTACTGAAATTACAGCTTCAAATAAGATCATATGGAAACAAAGTTCACATTATGACTTGTTACCAATTATTCATGGTTCAATACTAACTTATTCTTATGAAGTTATTAGTAAATGTGACCTTACTTATCTTACAGAAGAGCTAGATGCTCTATTAAATAAGATTAAATCTGTGTTAGAAGTGCCAAGGAAATCAGGAAGGGTTGTACCTATGGATACCTGGTATGATAGGGATTGTAAAAGCAAAGGTGGATATTAGGAAATTCTGTAGACTGTATAATAAAAAGACCCAGGTGAATCTTAAATTATTGAATTTTAAGAAAAGAGCTGATAAGGATCTTATTGCTAATAAAAAGACATTTTTCGACATAAGTGGGAATAAATGTTTCATATTCAGGTAGAGATAAAACATTTTGGTCACTTGTGGCAAATGGTTTTAAGACCCAGAAAGTTAATATTGATACTTTTATTAGTGAGGAAAGATGGGTAACTTATTTTAAGGGATTTACTTTGATACAGAAGCTGATAACTCTTCAATAAATGGTTCTGGGTGTTTTTATGTGTGTCCGATTACACTAGATGAAACTTACCTAGCATTGTATACTTTAAAAAGCAAAAGCAGCTGGGCCTGATGGATTCAAGCCAAGGTTTTTTAACAGAGCCCAATTATGGTGTAAATACTTAACAGTATTTTACAATAAATGTATTTCTCGGAAAGTTACCCTACCTCGTGGCAAGGGCTAATCTCATTCCATTACATAAAAAGGCTCACTAGATGATCCTAAAATGTATAGACCTATAAGTCTTTTGATGTGAATCTTAAAATTTTTCTAAGATAATTCTGGGCGGTTACAGCAGTATGTTGAAAAACAGGAAGTATTTCCTACCAAATTGGATTTAGAAATGGTATGTCCACACTGGATAATATTTTATTTTGAATCATTTGATGGAAAATATGTGAAATCAGGGTCAAAGAATATATATATGCTTTATTGATTATAGTAATGCCTTTGACAGTGTATCTAGAAGTCTATTATGGCAAATTTTATTAAACAGAGGTATTGACCCTGGCCTAGTAAATATAATAGCACATTTATATACTAAAACTTGGCTAAAATTAGACTAGGCCTTAGGGGCCAGTTATCAAAGATATTTGAATGTAATCGTGGAGTGAGACAAGGTTGTATACTTGCTCTCTGCTTTTATATTATATCTGGATAATATATTAAAATATAATGTGGATATAGATATAGATTCCCCAAAAATTAGGGATTTTCCTGTTCCTTTATTGGTATATGCTGATGATATTGTGGTCCTGTCCCTAACAAAATCTGGTTTACAAAAAAAACTAAATTTCCTTGTAAAAGAATCTGAGAAATTAAAATTGAAGATAAACATGGAGAAAACAAAGATTATGGTACTGGGTGGAAATAAGAAGAACGGAAGTACAAATGGCAGTTGGTATGTCGGCCAAGACAAGGTGGAGATAGTCTCTACCTATGTATATCTTGGAATAGTAATTCATTAAAATTGTACGTGGTTCGCTCATTTGGAATGGGTTAAAGAGAAATTAAAAAGAACTGTAGGAGGATTATATAGGTTTAATTGTAAATTTGGGGACTAAACGATAAAACCATTGTTGAAAGTGTTAAAATCCAAGATGGAAGCCCAATTGTATATGGATGTGAAATTTGGAAAATAAACTCAGCAAATAAATTTATGAGTCCCATCTATAAATCCTTAAGATCCTTGTTAAGGATTAAGACATTTCCTGCCCTTCTTCTTATATTACGTACAGAAGTTAGGTATTATAGATATTAATGCAGCAATCGAATCCAAAAAGTAAACTATTGGATTAGATTGGTCAGATTAAATGAAACTGTAGTTGTAAAGAAATGTTTGGGAAAAAAGAATTGCTTACGATTAGGGGACTATGCTCTGATTATTGGTTGGATAGAGTTTACTCCATACTTAGAAATATCATTTAGTACATCTAAAGTTCTGTAATAAAATATGTCCATATTAGTGATAAATATAAAATATATTACAAAGAAAATTATAACCAATGGAAGTTGAAGATTTGGAGAAATAAAGCAGTCTCGTTATTCTAAATGGTTTGCAGCAAATAACTATAGACATGGGTATAAAAATATTTGGATATATTGACTATTCCCTCAGTGCGATCTAATTTATGATTTATAAATTTGAACAATTCCTAGTAAAGTGTTGGATTATAGATACAAAAGTGAGAATTCATTCCTGAGGAATGTGATTGCAGTATGGAGATAAGGAGGATTTATACCATGTTTTATGGGTCTATAAATAGTATGATAATAGCGTATGTTTTGGCTTAGTCCATTCTTAAATAATAGATATAATGTTGATAAAAAAGCTTACTAGTATTTTGTTCCATACAGAGGATAGCTGGGACGGTGAAAAGGCTAGCTAATTATCTACTAGAGTATTAAGAAAATCAAAGTAAAATCAAATTATTTGAAGGCATGGATGTGTATATATCTGATTTTTAGAGATATGAATGAATCTATATAAGTTTTGTCACTCAGTTTGTAATGTATAAATAAGATTATAAAAAATATTGTATAAATGAGTTTTTATGAATGGGGAACTGATTCCTTTTTAGATATATACCTTACGATATTTTAATTGTGTTTGTAATTGTGAAGGTTTTTAACCATACAATAAAATTCTTTGACTTGATAATGTTGATATTTGGTGTTGTGTTAATTTTATTATGGCAATCTTTCTAATGGGCTGGGTGGTGCTCCGTTAATGCTTGATGTGGAAGCAAGAAGGAAGCTGAGGTAGCTTATTAGGCTCACCACTTAATGTTTCAAGTCCACATACTCCTGCTAATATGTTTTACTGTAGGTCTGAATGGAGCCTAAGCTAATTTCATGGAATGTGAGGCTTAATTCTCCCATTAAGTGGAAGAGATGCCAATCCACCTAAAAAGTTAGCCCCTAAAGTGGTCTTCCTGCAAAGAGACCAAACTCTCTCCAAGGAAGACCACTAAGCTTAAACAAGCTTGGGTGATTGAAGAGCTTCACAGTGTGGCTCCCACCCATAAAAGAGAGTCTCCATACTTTGCATAAAACCTAGGATGGAAGGTAGAGACTTTATCACAGGATCAAGAAAGGGAGATGGATTATTGTGAAGTTAGAAACTAGGGCCCCCTGGTCTAGCCAATATATATGCTCCCTAACCAGGGCCCGACCCTCAGTTTTTCCATCACAGTTAACCAGGCTATCCTGGACTTCAATAAAAACAGAGCCCCAATACTCTTAGGAGGGGATTTTAATCTAACATTAGATCATAACTTTAGATAAAACAATCAACCCCTGAACCCCATCGACAGGCTAAGAAAGCAGTGGGAAACTAATGTCTGAATTTGGTTTATTGGATGCCTGGAGGCATTAAACCCAGGAGAACATGATTATACCTGTTTTCCCCAACCCATGGCTCTTCAATAGAATAGATCTTTGGCTCGTATCCTCAGGGTTATATGAGAAGGATGGCGAGGCTTGATTCCACCCAATTTATGTTTCCGATCCACCCCCTTGAATTAGTTTTCAAGAGGACTTGATCTCCATCATTCTCAGGCCTGGCAGCTAGATTACTTTTATGCTAGAAGATAAAACTTTTCTTGACTGGATCGGCCAGGCTATGGCAGAATATTGGACCGACAATGATAATGGTAAATATCTGACTCAACCTTATGGGAGGCTTTAAAGCTACCATTGGTGGCAGGATAATAGCCTTTCAGCAGCCAGGAGGTGTTGCTGGGTGGCTGACCAGTGGGCTGGAGAAGCAATTATATAACTTGACCCAATACAAACCCTAGATAATCAACCTCTTTCTCTCTGACTTGCTAGCACAGTTAGCCAGCACCAGAAATTCTTTCAACTCATTTATCTCAGCAGGCTGAGCTAAATCTTAGACGCATGCATCATACTTATTAGGAGGGAGAAAAGGCCAGCAACTTATTGGCCTATACTGCCTTAAGCGTCAACATGCTTCTAAGATGATATATGCATTGGCAGATTCATCTAGAACCTATTCATACAAACTCAGGGATAAACTTGATCATGTCCCAATTTTATGAAAATCTATATGCTTCTCAAACCCCCTGACCCAGTTATGATCCAAGCTTATTTATCCTCGCTACCATCCCAGCATCTCCAGCCGGATACTAAATTGTTAGAATCACCCTTACAATTAAGGAAAGTTCACCAGCGATTCACGCTTAAATCTACTCAAAACCCCAGGAAGAGATGGACTGCCTATTGATCTGTACAGACTCCTAAGTGTTAATTTAGCCCCCTATTTGGTCCAGGTTTTGACTCCTTAATGGTTGGACAACTACCCTCCCTCCATGAGAGATGCTATTACAGTGCTTCAAAAAAGGGAAAGACCCACTGTCCCCAGGCAGCTATAAGCCTATCTCTCTCTAATCAATCACGGATGCCAAGATAATATTAGCAAAGGTTATCACTGCCCTGGCTTGAACCCCTTTTGCAAGACTTGGTAGGTCCTTCCCAAGTGGGCTTTGTTAAAAGGCCATCTAGAGTCTGATCATCACAGAACACTAGAAGTCGTTAATGCACTTTGTTAAACTCTCACCAATCCCCTCAGTTGCTGATATACGACTAAAAGGCCTTTGATTCATGAATAGGCTATCTATTTCATAATCTGTCCATCCTTGGTTTGGCCCGATATATCGCCTGGATAAGGTTGTTGTACACATAACCTTAGCCTCGGTGCTGACAATGGCACCATGTCTCGGCCTCTTCAATTACTAAAAGGCACGAGACAGGGATACCTCTTTCTCCTCTTATTTATTTGTAGCTATGGAGCCTTTGGCCATTGCACTTAGGTCCTCAGCGACATCCGGGGGATCAGGTAGGGACATCAATTAAGACCTTTCTGTATACAGATGATCTACTTATTATGACCGAACACTCTCAATTGGGATTCAGAACAATTTTTGGAACCCTGACTGGAGTTTACTAAGATATCAGGGTTAAAGTTAAAATCAGTCAAAAGCGGAAATTCTCCCGTAAACTCCTCCAACCTCTGGATCGGATTTTACTGCCTTAGGGCTAAAGTTGTCCCCTCAAGGTATCAAATACCTGGGTATTATCCTGCACCCAGACCTGCTTAAAATGTTTGCAGCCAATTTCAATTCTCTGATTGACTCATAAGGGTTGATATGGGTAGATGCTTAAGCACTAAAGCTTTCACTAGCTGGGAAAATTATTTCGATCAAAATGATAGCTGCTCCTAGGATGCTTTACCTATTAGCCCACCTACCCCTACCTATACCCCAGAGTGGTTTCATGTAATTGGAGACCCTTATGGGTAATTTTATTGAGAATTGCGCCCCCCGATACAGCAAACTCAAACTTCAGAAAGCACTGGAGAAGGAGGGAGGGGACTCCCTAGTTACAGCGGTACCATATATGTCCTTTGTGTTGGCTCAGACTCTTAGATGGTTTTCTAAAACTGGACAGGGTTCCCCACAGTGGCTTCAGCTAGAAGCATCCCTAACTCCACACTGCCTCTCCGAGCAGGTTACTTTATATACTTAGGAAGAAACTGCCCCAGACCTTTCTCCCCCATATTACTCTCAGTTAAATACTGGAAACAAGCTATGACTCTGCTGAGCTACAACCCGACCCCTTGAGAAAATATATGCCTCTATAGGATAATCAGGCCCTGAAAATAGGGAATCTACTCCACTGGAAAATGTGGGAGGGACAGGGCGTCTCCTTAATACATGACCTCCTACTCCAGGGATAACTGTTATTGATTCCTTTGAGTCCCTGAAGAGATATCATCTCCAACTCTCATTTCTGATAGATGCCTTCAGTTAAGAGATGCTATATCTCATCTTCAAAAGTCGTCCTTAGTAATTCTTCACCAAAAAATGCACCCTATTAGGTCCATGGAATAAAGTCACCAAGAACAAAGCTAGTAATATATATCATGCCCTCAGAGACTCCACCTGGACCCACCCGAGGCGCTAGGCAGCAATGGGAAAAGAGCTACACATCCCGATCTCAGAACAACAATGGGAGGATGGGTGAGCACGTATCCATTTGGCTTGCCGGGATAGGCGCACAAGGCTTATCATGAACAAGACCCTTCATAGATGGTATTGAGATCCGGCGAAAACTAGTTAAAATGGGACTTATCCCGGTTGACTTGCTGGAATGCTGGCAACAAGGGGCTCATCTACTTCATAATCTCTGGGATTGTCCTAACCTTCAACAGTTCTGGTGAGCCATCCAGTACATGTATCTAGCAACGCTATTCCTGATGTCATCCGTGTCTCACCCTACTCCTTCTGGGTTGTGGCAGTTACAAGATTTCCAAAGTATAGTCCTGGGGCACAGTGGATCACTATGAGTCAGGCATTGGCCAAAGACTCATACTGATAGGATGGAGAACCCTGATAGCCCACTTTCCATCAGTTCCTTTTAGCCTAGCCAAGGGGCCACATTAGAAGGATCTCAGAGCTTTGCCAAGGCTCTTTATCCAGTATGACCAATATTGGCAACCGTATCTAAGGTCAAATACTACCACAATACTTCTTCCAGTTCTACAGACTAACACTCCCTTTTTATAGGGTGGGGACAGTTTCCCTCTCTTTTTCCAAGTCACCCTCTTTCTCTACTTCTCCTTCCATCTTTATCTTCCCTTGACATAATTAAACATGATGAAGATTGCCATTTATTGTATATAGTTGATATACAAACTACAGGGAATAAAACATACCATAGTAGAGTGACCAGAAACTACTGATTCCCTTGTCATATCCCTCTGAGAGGTAATTTTCTTATATTGATCTATGCTCTCCTCTGTTGAAAGGATGTTACTCTTCATTAAATTATTTATTCTCTGGCTACCTAATCGGTGGTGTAAAGTATACATTAATAAACACCCTGAATGGCCTAATAACTGACAGAATATTGTGTCAATTGTATTTACTGATCAGACCTTATATTTGTGGTATTTATTGACTTTCTATATGTAGCATCTACCTTGGTGTGTGTATACCTTAAGTCAACAATAAAAACTATTTAACTGCAATAGCAGGAAGGGATTAGCAGAAGATAAGAAAACAGATAGTAAATAGATCAGTAGGTAGTAATAAAACAGGAGAATGGGGTATAAGGATAGAAGACCCTGTGAAGGTAGCAGAATTTTGCTGATTTTAAAAACCTATATAAGTCTGACGTTGGAACTACCACCAATAGCAGTGGATCCTTCTTAGAACCCCTACCCTTGAGTAACATAGAGTTAGAAGAAGAAGGCTTAGAGCTATAATTACTAGACAAAACTATTGAAAATTACAAATTTAAAAATAGAAATCCCAGGATTAGATGGCCTTCATCAGTTCTATAAATCCTAAAAGAACAATTGGTGACCCCTCTTCAGCTTGTTTCCATCATATACAGGAGGAGGAGAAGTACCTGACTCAGCAGACATGCCCAATCTCAGTGATTCATAAGAGGGCAGGACCCGGAGCAGTGCAGCTCATACCCTATTTCATTTATTCAATGTAGATTAAATTGTTTATGGGGATTCTGGCGGATGGAAGCTGCAGAAGGTGGCCTCCTAGAATTGGATTCACCCGAATCAAATGGCTTTATAACGGAAGATTCCTAACTGATAGTGTAGGCACCTACTAAATATTATCTTGCACAGCCAAAAAAACAAATTTCAACTGGCAATATTGATGGAGCCGAAAGGCGTTCTATAAGTGAACTGGAATTCCTCCATAAAACAATAGAAAAATCAATTTGGCCTAAATTTTAGGATAATCAAAATCAATATAAGAGACCCTCAGGCGCAAGTCAAAATAAATGGGTTAACTCAGGTAGGTTCCCATTCTGAAGGCACCGACAGAGATGCCGCTTTCCAGTGTTGTTGCTATCTTCCTAGACTTTGGCAGTAGCGATCCGCTAGAACAAAATATAAAGGAAGGTACAGCAACCAAAGAACATAAAATAGCGCTATATACTGATGACTCTATATTCTTCTAGAAACCAAAGCTCTTTACCGCATCTGCTCAGGTCCTTGATTCATTTGGGCATTCAGGATATCAAATTAATTATAATTAATCAGAAGCATTGACTCTGGGTAGATATGCCCTCAAGTTCAAGAGATCTTTCCATTCACATCGGTGAGACAAAACCAGATCAGTTACATTGAAATGCAGTTACTACAACCATATCTAAGTTGTTTGATGTCAACTACAACAAACTATAGAATGACAAGCAAACACATGAAGTGGTCACTGCTTCCACTAACTCTGAGACAGGATAGATTCAGTGAAAATGAATCTGTTACAATTTCTATTCCTCTTTTCTACCTTACCAATCAGATCCTAAGAATTTTGACACAAAGTAGAATCAGGTACCAAATATATCTGAGAGTAGACCTAAGGTCAAACAATCTATACTCAAAAACCTAAGTCACAAGGAGGCCTCAGTCTACCTAATCTGAAGAAATATTACTTAGCTGCCCAGATGGGCAGTGATTACCTAGGTGAAACAATGTAGACTCTGGATGGTACGAAATAGAAATGGTGAAGATGCCCTATTCCCTATTAGCCCTGCCAAACCTGGCTTTCTTGAGAAAGTTTATAAACCATATTAAATCTATATTTACAACACTCTATAGGTATCCTTCAAGTAACTAGGCACAGAATGGGAGGGAGGTACCTTAGCCCACTGTCACTAATGAACATTAGATGATCATGTACGAAGCCAGTTCTTGTACTGTGGTATTGTTGTTTAAAAAGGAAGACAGGTTGAATTTCATACTTTATGCGACAACTAGCTGTACTTTAAGTTTGATACCTAAAGGGCTGGTAAGGGGAGGTCTCACTGTCACAAGAACCGCAAATGCAGACTTATAGAGCTGTTATTTTTCTGTTTTCCCAAGACACGCTGCCAGCTTGCATTTAATTAGCAGTCTGTGAGTGGGATGAGGAGGGATCGAGTAGCCTCAGAACTAACTAAGTTGTGTGTAGCTAACTCATAATGTTTTTTAAAAAGGAACTGCTTTACTTTCGACTGGCTGCCACTTCTCAGTTGCAAGACATATTTGGGGATTGTACTGATGCAGGCTGGCAGGTGGTTGGAAGAACAGAGTTGCATATTGGCTCGCTATGAGAGAATGAAAATGGTGTCTGCTTAAATTGAACATTCCATTGGTATAGTGATCCCAAACATAATTAGGTCGGATGGGCTGGCACTTTTTTACCCGGCTCTTGTTTGTCGATAGATGCCCACCTTGCCAGGGTTATAATCAATCAGAGCCAGGTATTTCACAGTCCATTTTCTAATACACAGTATTACTTTGTTATATTTCAGACCACTACATCAATAAGTAAACAGTTCATATTATTCTTTACCAACATACCATAGTAGGGGTATGAGTATCATGTTCTATTTGGCATGGCTATCTTAGCAAGCTTTGGTTTGTGATGAACAACAGCAGTAAATAAATGGAAGAATTCAGGTACATGTTTTCATATAAACTTACATATATATAAGTATTTTAAAAGGGTGAGAAATACAGCTTGATTGGTAGCAAACATGTTATTAGCTGTATGTCAATCTTGATTAACATATGTGGAGACTAATCTCAGGCAAAACCGGTTCACACTTATAACAAAATATTGCATGATAATACTAATAAGGCAGTCTCTGTTTTATATTAATGTCACCTACCACTGTGGGGGCATGTAGCACTCGGTGTGCCCTCATCCCACATTACACCAGTAAATGTGATTTGCACAACATTAACATAATTCCTGCTGTGTTATTGCTAATGGTGCAGTATACAATTATTGTTACAAATTCGAATACATGTACATCCATTATGAAAAGTTGTGCTGATTTCCTTACGGTGAGTAATGCCTCCCACAGCTATTTGCCAGCATTTCCTAAAGCCCATATGGTAGGTAGTACCAGCACATACATTGTTGTTATCCTCATGCCGCTTCAAATGTAAAACATTGCAACAGCTCCACTTCGGCTTAGCTGCACAGTAGTCTTTTTTTTATCTTTAAAAACTATGTGCAATAGCTATTTATGCTTCCACATCGATTCTTTCGTGTCCGACCTCATCGGCTTCGCATTACCTTGCCTGACGCCTCCAGTAGTGCACACACCTCTCGCAAGGTCCACTGCCTCATTATTAGATTTTAGGATTGTCTAGTTCTGAAATACAAACAGAAAGTAGGCTATCCACATTAGTATCATCTAACAACATTAATCATTTCTAAACTAATTCCATATAATACTGTTCACTTAAAGACCACATGTCCTCAACATAGCAGAAACACACCAGTAGTATTATACAGGGCCAAGAAAGATTCAGCCACCCTACCGTAACAACAACTGTTGGAGACTATGGTGTGCCACCACCATGTCATCCAGTAGTATCGGGGAGCTACTGCATCTAACATGAGATTGGACACACCACCACATATCCATGTTCATTACACTGAAGTGTTCATTGTTATTAAACTGATGTTAACACAGATGAACCACACATTGCAGAACTGTGCACACACCCAGAAATACATTTAATAAATGTGAAGATGGCTAACAAACCCATTGAAAGTAATAGTATGATAATTTGTTTGTATTCAGGGTAGCCTATATTGTACTAATACTACCCATATCTGCTACATTCAAACAACTCTATTTCATGACATACCAGTAAAGAAATGTATACATTGAACAGCACCACTGTGTTTTATTGTTGTTTCACACATACCATACTGTGACAACTAAACACTGTAAGACCACAGTCAATGTCACACTCATTTAATATACTCAAACTATACAATTATAAAGACTTCAGAAATTCTGCAATCTGATTGCTTTTAGGATTCCAACAACCTTACATCAATCCATGTTATACTGCTTGACCAGCCTGATCACCATGGCACATCGATTCTTCCTGTCACATTCCATCCTCTAGCACAGCTGAATGGAATGATGTATTGTGATTTTCAACCATCATTCTTAAACTGCTGCTGTAAGAACTATCTTATTACCTCTTCTAAATGAGGAAAATATTCATAAAGGATATTTTAACACTTTGTTTTGGAAAATATTTTATTACCATAAGTCATTTCCGTTATTACATTAAAGTCACCCCTCGTGGGCAATATATAGCACTCGGCTGCACTGTGTTGCATTACACCCCTAGGGTGATTAACAGACTGTTACTGTAACCTCTGGCTACTATTGCTTAAAATGTTGACATAACATCATACACTTGGAACTGACAGCAGTAGGTCAATTACTATTGCTGGTCCCCACTATCCCAATATGGGTGTTCATATGTGGTATGTATGTGAGTGATGCTTGTAGTTGTTCTATTTTTTTATTATATTACTATGGTTCTTGGAGTAAACTATTGTATACTGTAATATTTCCTAGTAGTCTGACAATCTTAAAGGACTTTGAGGATTATCTTGAAGGTCTCTCAGAAATGGTAATTTCGGGCATGCAGAAATGTACACCGTCTGGTAGAATAGCCAATCATTACAGTATTTTATTTTGGGTGATTTGAGTATGTATTCCATGCATGCGAGAAAAGTGTTATATGTACATTTATTTTCGCAGCTTCACAATCAGATACATATGGTGTTCTGTTTGCCAGACTCTACACTCTGTAATATCTGAAACATGATAATGCAGTAGGGAATATAGACATAATAGAAGGTCCCATTTTTGCTCTGTAACTAAATCTACCAGTGTTTTGAGCCCAAATCATTGCCTCCAAGATGGTCAGTATGTCAGGAGGAGAGTGAGTTATCGTCTGTATTGTTGGTATAAGGTGTTCTATCTCATGCCACCACGATTAAACCATCTTATATGGCACTGTATTGCAGGTCCCTCCCAAAATTACTATGAACTGCAAACTCAGCTGATCATCTTATGTAACTGTTTCCAACTATCCTCAAAATCCTTTGCTTTTTTCATTCAAGTTTTAAACCTAGAACTGTATAGAGCAACAAAGAAAGTCAGGTTCACTTTGTACTGCCCGGACAGCACTGGAAAATCAAACTGATATTTTCCCTCCTATTTCAAGCTAGCTCTGTGGGTTCAGACAAAACACATAAATCAAATAAAAACATTCTGCTGCCTGGTCATTAACCAATCTAACTGATGCACTCAGTATTATTAGACCTATGTTCCTGCAAAATCTGTAACCACTGACACTGGGAAAATGTATTCTTTCATAGGCAGTTTTAACAATTGTAACATCAGAACAAGTCTGATTGTCCATTTTTCAAACTCATGCATTCCTTACTACCTCCATTTATTGTATCTGAAATATACGTGGATTTCACTAAATCATTTCTTAAGAATATAGCCTATTAAACAATAACAAGTTACATTACTTAGATTCGAATATAAAAATGTTTTTATTGTTAGTATTTACATGTTGTTATGTTTTTTAATACTAGAAAAATCATTTGGGGATAGACGTACTTATAGTTTCAAACTGCTCAAATATTGAAATGGCTGCTGTTTACTTCTTCTTGAGGTTGTCCATCTCTGATTGGTTTCTGTTTGGTCTGACAATCTTAAATTGCATTGGTAGACCTAGCTGTCACCTCCAAACACACTGTTTCTGATCTACATGAATGCTTTGCACTCCCAAGTTAGATTACTTACCGTCGAATGCACGGCAGTACATTTGGGACACTTTCGATACATCTATTGTAAATTTGGAAAGTGCAAAGTTCTACAGTATTTTGTGCTATATGGTCGTAATGCACGAAAGTACTTTTATGAAACTTTCGTGGTTTGAAAGCAGTTTTCCGGTTGTCTATTTATTGCCACAATTTGATTACTGGAAAATAGCTCAATTTCAATTATAAACAGGTTGTGCCATGAGCGCTTAACCAGTACACTTATATTTTAAGATTGAACGCCCCTGCATAATAACTTGCAATGTAGACTTGTGAAATAGTATTGTTGTAATTGCACACCTAAATGTAAACGAGCTATTTTAAGCCTCTCTGCCCATAATAGTGTCACTTGATTATACATTTGTGGTTCATAGTCATCAAACATCAACTGAGCCAAATGCAGCACATATCAGAAACACATTTTGTCAAGATGTGAGAAATGCAATCTATAATTATTCATGTGTTAGTGTGTTAAAAGCAACATTTTTAATTCTCAACTGAAAAGTATGACAATACACAAACTTACAAGTGTACATGTGAACTGCACTGCATAAAGCTTTGAATCAGAAATGTTTCAGAATTCTCACACCAATTTTTAGAATATTCATATTAATGTCATCTGCTCATAAACACTGGCATCTGTAATTTTTGTGGATCAGCCCAATACAGTGATTTCCATAATCAAGTGCAGCATTGCACAGTACATGCAGAAAATACGTGTTTGCATGTTGTTAAAAATAACAGTTCCATTAGTCATACACAGGAGTACTAAAACACAATGTTGATAATATGCAGCAACTATATTGAAATTCTCTTAACATACAAGCATACTTAGCAACTGTGGTAGACGAGTCCACAGCAGTAATAGTGCCATGTTCTCCCTTTAATTGTTAACATACTAATTGTAACAGATTTGTAATGAACACTATCATTCTCCAAGTTTTTGTCTACACTATATAGTGAATTAGCACACTGACTATGCTATGACACGATACATGGTGGAAAACACATTTCATCCACATGTAACAAATTACGCACCTATCCTAGTCATAAGTACATATGGGAAAAAAAGCTTTAAATGTGGACTAGAAATATTGAGAATGCACAAACTTCGATATTACGTGAGTAGCTGCGCAATGCATTCATAAAAACTATTGTTTAGTTATGTTTTACCAAATTGTAAACATATTTAACTTACAATTCTATCAATACACACTGTTATAAGAAATTTACTGAAGCCTATTCTAAAACTTTTTTTTCTCTGTCTCTCATACAGGTGCCTGCTACTTCTTTAACATTGCTTACTGTCACTACAACCATAATAGCAAAATATGCCAACTAAATACAGATGTAGATGTGTCTCAAAATGAGACGGTATAATAGTACTACACTGTTGTATAAGGGCATACAACAAAACAGTAAAGGCACACAAAAAATGAACATCGACAGATCTTTACTGCAACAGTGACCCCTACATCAAGTCACTGCACAACCAAATGAAATTCTTAACAGAAAAGAAAAATGTATACCATCACAAATGTTGACGCTCAAAACAACAATCGAAACTCACAACTGCTGATTTACAACTCAGAAAGAAAGTATTTCGATCACTAGCAGTAAAGCTAAGATCGAGACTTATCACTGCTGTGCTGCAGCACACCCGCAAAGAGCAAGAGTCACCTTTCTCTGATGAATTTATGTCTGAAAGTACGAACTTTTTGTCAACAGAGCACTGTTTGTACTACAGCGATTGTGGCGTAAGATGTGTCATGTGCTTGAACAATTCAGGAAACTTGTATAGCTATAAAAAAAAGCTTCAACAGTATCCTTGTTTGACTGTTGACAACTTCTGTCATGTTTTCAGGACAGTGGCTACACACACAGCACTCAGAAGCATATTTCTGGAAGAGTATTATCATTACTAACAAAAGAACACACGCTCAGTATTGATGAGTACGGCAAACTAACAAATGTCCTCAGTATCTCTGATGACAATCAATTGGATACTGATGATGACTGTGATCCAACCACAGTCTTCAATAAACAGCACTGTCTGGCATGGTCATGTGATGATACCTGCAACCGTAGGCAATCATCATTTCAAAAGTAGAACCTTTGTAGACCTATTTGTAATAACATATCGCAAAGACAGACATAAACTGTTTACAAAATTGACCATTGTGAAATCCAGCCACATACTGGTCTCATGAGTCACTCACTTGCATGTTTCGATAGTGGTGTTTGTGATAGTATTTTTCACAACATGCGGATGCTTGCAGTGCATCAAACAGGCATGCGAAACTTTGTCTACAGAGTATATGAAGTACAGCAAGCTGTACATCAGTACACTTGTTTAAATGACTTATTGTAATCAGGTGACATGCAGGGTGCCATCACTTTCCCAAAAAAACTGCAACACATTACTTCTGTACCAGAAACAACTAATTTTCAGTGTAACACTTCTGTAAAAATCTGTTTCAGTGTTAGAAAAATGACATTCTGAAACAGCACAGGAAGGAAATTGCTAAGTTTGAGGTTGCAAAGTCTCAGAAGTTTTGATTATGTATTGTGTCATGCAACCGTTTGTGCTAATACAAAACAAACAGTCACAGTCAACCTAGAAACTTGTCACCATATAATGACATGTGGTTCCGCTGGCAGCATTCTTGATGCTGAAATCTGACTTTAACTTACAAGACACCATTGTGCTATGCAAACACTGTTTTTCAAAAGTGAAGTGTAATACTTTGCCAGCAAGGTCAATGCTGAATAACATGGAAACAGATGTTACACCAAGTGAGATTTCAACATTGAATATGTTTGAACGCATTCTAATTCAGACAATGAAACCATTCCAAACGATTCTACATCTGAACACAAAGACACGGAACATTCCACTGAAAGAGCTTGTTGATCTCTAAAGGGTTCTGTGATGTATCTACCACTTCCTCTACAGGAAAATTTCACAATCTCAACTGAAAATAGCTTGGTAATTCTTGTAAATGGTGTGCCTACAAAGGCCAAGGTCATCTGGCAAGATGTTGTCAATGTGCAAAAGGTAAAGCTTGCTCTTGCTTATTTAAAGAGTAACAATCCTTTTATACAGACCTTGACATAGATCAGATGGGCAGTCTCTCTGCAAACATGATCTATTAGAAAAAAGTAAGCCAATCATTGAGAGGTCAGTACACAGACAAGTGATAATGTGTATGAACAGTACACACCACCCACTGCATGGCAGAGATCCATTAGGAGACAACATTGATCTCTATCAAATGAAGCAGGTGGAAAGTGACCCTGTCAGCATTTGGGAGGCAACACTAGAAACACGCTGTTTCCCAGACCTATTTCCAAAAGGGTCAGGTGGATGCATAGATGAAAGAGAAGTACGTGTACAGGGTGCTGAGTACTGCACTAGCCGTGTCCTCAGCAAAGATGGCAAATCAGACGTAACATACAGTACCTGTTCCATCTCCTCTGGGAGAGTGAACTTAGCATTCTGTCTGCGTCATAGCACATACCATTCGTTCAACAAGTCCACTAGATGGAATAACAGCTGCTCAATTTCTAGAGAAATTAAAGCAGAAAGATGAAAAGCAAGTGAATCTGTCTTCCATACTTTCAAGTTTCCGTGGCACCAAAGAATATTGGTATCGCAGACACTCTGAAGTGATGACACGTTGTAGAGTATGGTGCAGCCACATGGTTTGTCACAATTAGTTGTGCTGAATATGCCTGGGATGAACTCATTGAACTGTTGAAGTGGGCAAACTCTGATGTCGAAGGCATCTCATCAATGACTGTCAGAGAAATGTGTTCACTTGATCCTGTGTCTGTCACAGACATTTTCACAAGCGTTCCATGACATTCTGACTTTCATCTTGTCAAAGGACAATTCTCCTCTAGGTATTGTGGAACATTACTTTTGAGGACAGAATATCAAGCACGAGGTGCCCCTCATATCCATATGTTATTGTGGATCAAGGATGCTCCACGATTGGTGAACATGAAGCAGCAGAAGTGCTATCATTCATCAAAAATATATCACTTGTCACATTCCAGACAAGTATGACAGTCCCACACTATGGAAGTTGGTACAAAGTTCCAGCAACATATTTGTGCAAAGTATTGCCGGTGAGTAGTGAAGAACAAATCTAATTGGTACACACGATGTCGCTTTGGATTTCTAGACGAGTTTGTCAGAATGGTGCCATGAATGACCTTTCTCAGCAATGCGACACCACTTGAAGGCAAAATCAACCAAGATGGTATAATGAGTTACCCAGAGATGAAAAAGAGGTGTACATCAATGACTACAACCCAACTCTTCTCCTAATGTGGCAAGCAAACATAGATGTTCAGTTTGTGGCTGATAACTCACTGGCCCTGGTTTGGTACGTCACTGGTACATAACCAAACATGAACAGACTAGCTTGCAAGATCTTTGGGAAGATATTGCCACTTCAAGCAAAAGCTGATCCTCAGCTGTGGTCATTGAGTTTGAAGACTCTTTCACAAAGAGAATGTGGAGCTTACAAGCCAGTGACGGTTAATAGGTACACATTCAATGGAAGTCTGATGCTGTAATGCTTTTCTCAGTGTAAACTACAAAGAGAAATGGAAACGCGACTGATTCCTCATAAATAATTGAGGAGCTCGAAGGTCAATACACCTTCTTCAAAACATATCTTGAAGAGTAACCTGATAGACACATACTACCCACATAGATACAACGACATGAATGATATGTGTCTCATTGAGGTGGCTAAGTGGTATGACTACAAGACAGGTGCAGCACCTGACTCAACACGCCAGATTTACAAGGTCAATGGACTAGATGGCTGTCTCGTGAAGAGACACAAGCCATGGCTTATAGATCACTGCAAACTGCATCTAGGCACATCAGAGAGCACAGAACATTACCACTTTGCTCTCCTATTCCTATTTAGACCCTGGAGGACTGAGTCTGAATTAAGAGGTGACTGTGACACATTCGAAGAGCAGTTCAATCTCACTTATGAAAATTTCCAAACTGAGTACTCACAGACATATATACAAAGACTGGAAGCTGAGAAAGAACAGCTTGAGAAGGCAGAGAAACAGCTTCAGGAAGACACTCCAGTTAGTTCACAAGACAACCTTGATCCAGAAGGACAAGGTGTTCTAGGTGACCCTCTGCCTCTTTAAATGCCCCAGAAGTGTTAATGTCAGAAATTGAGACAGCCATGGAACATGGCACACACTCTATGGTCAACCCAGCTGACTTAAGAGAAAGACTAAATCAGCTGCAGAATACAGTTCACTCTCAAGTAGTTGAAGCTGTCCAACATCGTATACTACATGAAACAAAACACTGTGACTGCACTGACTACAAGCCACTACTAATGTTTGTTAGTGGTTCAGCTGGCACAGGAAAGAGTTTCCGTTTGAAGCCATCACTGCAGAAGTACAGAGTGTGACAGGCTCTTCAATGTCTGTTTCTGTAACTGCTTCCCACAGGACTAGCAGCATACAACATTGGTAGAGTAACATTACACCATCTCTTTATGTTGCCAGTCGAACATGGGAGAACTGGAGAGTATCATAAACTGTCATTTGAGGTTGCATCTCAGCTCCGTTCCATGTTTACAAAGATGCAGTTACTCATTGTTGACGAAATCAGCATGGTCTCCAATGTCACGTTTGCCTGTATTCATCTATGTCTACAGCAGATCTTAGGTACTGACGCTGGAGTGCCATTTGTGGCAAAAGTATACTTGTGTTGGGAGACCTTTACAACTTGCACCAGTCAATGCAGAGCATGTATTTACAACTCTAACTGCCAAGCAAGCTAAGAATATCCTTGGTTGCATTGCAAGCTATAACATATGGGAATTATTTACCTATGTTGAGTTGTCTGAGAACATGCGCCAAAGTGGTGATCTAGCTTACAAATCACTTTTAGATGAAGCTCGTACAGGTTCTCTATCACCAGAACATGTCTGTATGTTAAATGATCGAAAAATCACAGTACATAGTGCATGCATAGAAACAGCATGTAATGTCTTCAGCGATATATACTCTACTGGCAGACACATAGTGTGTCTTATGCCACGACTAAAGAAATGCACTGAATTCAACAATCTAATGCTGCAGAGAGAAAATCAAGAGATTCTAACTCTGCATTCAGTTGATACAGTTGATGGCGTTATTCTTAGTCAAAATCTAATAGCAAAGATGACTGAACGACTAAGTGAACTGAAGTCAGATGTTTCACAAATAGCTGGCCTAGAAGCTGTTCTCACAGTTTGTAAGAAAGCACGTATCATGCTGCGACGTAATCTAGATGTAGAACAAGGTATGGTAAACGGTGCCATGGGAAACATCACTGACTTTGTCTACAATGTCTAGAAGACATATATTGAGACACTTGTAGTGCACTTTGACAACATGGAACACTCTGTACACATAGATCGAACCTGCATTAAATTCCAGGTTTTTAAGGATGTCTATGTAAACAGGAAACAGTTCCCATTATGTGTTGCATATGCTGTCTCCATTCACAAATCTCAGGGATTGAGTTTGGATTCAGCAATGGTAGACCTAGGTACAGACATTTTCAAGGATGGCATGAGCTACGTCCACTTTCACATGTATGCAGCCTTTCTGGATTGCACATCATTACTATAGCACCTCAGAAAATATGAGCTGACAAGCGATGTATTCTTGAGTACAACAGGTTATGTACTCTACATCAGCCACAAATGTCTTTAATACCACTGCCTACATATCTGTCTGTCTCACACAATTCAGTCACAGCTAGAGGTAGCAACAAACAGCAGCAAGCTTCCAAAAGTGATTCAACAAAAGAGTTCAGCAAAGGCCACAGCTTCAAGTAAACATTCACAACCAGCAATTCATCAGAAATCAGTTGGTGTAGCTGCTGTACCAGTCTTTGACAACAGCAGTAGAGTAAACTGCTATGCTAACTCAGCTATGCAAGTTTTTCTACACATGCCACAGTTTGTGCAGGCAATATCTGCTTCACAAGACAATCCCTATCAAACGCTTTGAAGCAGATTATCAACATGACTTCTGACCACTCTAACAATGTACAGTCACGAACACCACTATGACAGGTGTTAGCTACATATGCTGGATGTAGTGTGGTTTGCTGCAGACATACAGCAAGACACTACTGAGTTTATGATGGCTGTCATAAACAACCTGGATGAAGACGGCACCCAATGCGGCAGTACTTCACAGTAACATATGTTACAAAATATGTATGTGTTTTATATGGCAATCACAGTGTGAAACCACACAAGACATGCTGTGGATTACTCTCTTGTCCCTCAAACCAAAAATTTCAAATTTTGACAGCTATTCACCAATGCTGAATGTAGTCATGCCTGTGGAAGGTGTGGAGGCAGATGCATTCAGTCCATACGTCTCAGGAGTCCATCTCAATATCTGTTGCTTATGTTGCTCAGATTTGACCCCAATGGGCTCAGAGTTGATACTTCTATCACAGATTACACAGCTAGTAGAATAGTCTTCAACCAATCAGTGTTTGACACTCACAGTATAATCTATCACCATGTTCAATCCATGCATTCTGGGCATTACACCTCCTTACTAAGGTGCAGAACTGGATGGTTAGAGGTGATGACTCTACAAGCAGTTTTAAACAGAGACTGCCATGACACTTGAAAATGCATATCTTCTAATATTGAAGAATTATGACAACCTTCATATTTAGAAGAATAGGACAAAACATGTTACATTTAAAATGACTACTCTGTCCAAAAACATTCATGCCTCATTACAATGTTGTATAATGTACAACTCTAAATAAACCATACAATTTCAACAAAATGGTATTCTGACAGAGACATTCCATACACTGTGACATGAAAGATCTTAGGTGGATCAGTGACTACATGAAAATTGTTGTAGTGGCTTCAATCGCACCAACAATATTCACAGTCACTAGGAAACTATGATTACATGTCTGTCAAAGATTGTACATCTAAAAACTGAGGCCTTACTGCTCTCCTCCTCTGTACATATCTTTAATCATCCATGTATCAACTCATACATAACAACAAATTGATATGAGTTATAAGCTGTTACTCTTTGCAAACAAAGAGAACTTCTCAGTTATTGTCGTAAATAACTGAGCAACACTTCTAACATTCAGCAAACATTCCACTCTGTCACAAGTTGTCTATCAACACTTCAATTTGTCTATTGACTCTTGACATATAGAGAACATCATTCGCTCACCATGCAACAGTGTAGAACTATCACGTCTTCATGCGTAATACTAGTATTGTACATATGTAAAATAACTACCTTTATTGATAATGCAAGAAGCTGAATTACACAACTAAATAAGAACCAATTGCAGAATCTCATTTACTGACTTTACATGTTTGCAATTACTTGTACATAATATAAAGATTTGTATTCAGGTGTACATTGTTAATAACTACTTTGATACTTGTACTAAAAATACTAGTGTAACACTAAAGTACAACTGAATGTTTAACATATTATTCAGCACTATACTAACTACATTGAATTAACATAAGTTTGTTAAAAAATGCATTCCATGCACAGTTTTAGTATTTACAAGTTAAGAATTTACATAGAAGCCAATGTAAGAATTGATAATGTCATTTGTTCATGTAAAAATATTCTATTTTTCAACTTGTCACATAAGTAATTCTAACGTATGTAAAAATATTGACAATTGTAAATCAGACACTGTTACTGATCACAACACACTGCATACCTTTACTGACAATATTTACGATCGCCTCAATTGAGGGTCGGTGGAATTTTCCATTTACGCTTAGTCAGTGACATATTATTAAATAACACCAATCAAATGTCACAAAACAAAAATTTTGTATATTATATTACTTAGACAGTGAGCATATGGTTTTCGCCCACCCAGGAACATCCACATTAGCAGTCACACAATTACAACAAAACACTTGTTTATCATGTGTGTAATCACACTTCACAACCTACTGACATTGCCTTATTAACATACCACACAAGTAATGCACTACACATAATTACAACATACAACCATTTTAAAAAGTTATATTTTTCACAAACTGTATTCACATTCAATAGTAAATATATAATGAAGTGCCACAGCTTCAGCCTGACTATTAGAATTCCAGGTCGAATGTCAGAAACTACTTCCTTACATAAAGAGTAGTGAGTACTGAAACATGACTAGAAACACACAACACCTGATTAGTTTCTATAATATCACATACTTACTCCAATCCATATTATACAGTTCTTATTATTCTTACACATTTACATATATGACGAGTAATGATTACACACATACAAAGATTGTATTGTGAGACTGCTTCTGTTAACTAAATTTAGGTCTTGATTGGACCTTTTCTCCATTTAACAAATTGGCAATAATTTTTTCAAACCATAACCACCTGTGTCGACTCTTTACTTTAAATACCATTATGACATAAAAATAAGTGTGTGTGACTTAAGCATACAAATCAATGTTAACTAATACTGCTACAACTATACCTCCATCAATTTGTATGGTACCTATGACATACAGTCAGTATCACAGCATATGCAATGATGTGGGACATTGCATGTCACATTTGACATAATTCCTAACAGTGTAAAAAACTCAGCAATGTACTTACTTTTCCCTGTGCCTATGCAGTCATTATTACTATACTAAGGTGCCACACATCAGCACTCAACAGTACACAGCTGTGACTATACATGTACCATGCAGTCACTACTATGTGTACTTCAGAGTCTGACAAAATGGATCTTTCTAATTGGCTGCAAACATCCTAACAACCTTATGTTAATCTTTTATTACCATACATGAAGAGGTTAACAATATACTGAACAAGGTTTAAAACTGTTTAAAACATGTTTCATTATTATAGCAATAAGTCACTCCCAAGAATTCTGTTAATGGTCAGTCAATCAATCACCCGTAGAGACATGTGCCACTCGTCCACACCTCATGCCACAGCACACCCCTAGAACGTGATTAACAGACCATTAACATAACCCCTTGTCATGCCTTATTAATTAATTATAAAAGGGTCTCAGAAACTAAGCTTTCGACCAGCTGCAAACATTCTAACAGCCTTCTGTAAATCTTTTATTGACATACATACAGAGGTTAACCATTTCCTGAACAAGCTTTTAAACAGTTTAAAAACATTTTTATAATAATAGCAATAAGGCATTACTAACAGTAATGATAATAGTCATTTAATCACCCTATCGGACATATGCCACTCAGCTACACCTCGTGCCACAGTACACCCCTTGAAGGTGATTAACAGACCATTAACATAACCCTGCATCATGCTATTGCTTAATTGAATTTTAATAACCAGATAGCCCACAGGTCCCTCAGACATCCCTTTTTCAGGGGTGACCTGAAAGCAAACAGTAGATCAAATAGAACACAATGGTACATATACAAGCTGAGAGTATACAGTATGCTTCAGTTTACAAACACATCTGTGTTGTCATCTACACCTACAATTACAATATACTACCTAACTTTGTCTGACATTGGGTGCTCCACTGCCTACCTGACCCTGCTGGTGATGTCTTGTGTCATAGTAACACCAACAGCAATGCAAACAGAAGCGCTAACAGTGGCACATATGGTAACAGAAGTGAAAATGAGAGCATAAACAGCAATGCACACAGTGACACAGATCACAACGGTCTGCCACGTGATGTGTTAAATGGAGGTTTGTAATTCCTGCAAACATCCTAACAGCCTTATGATAATCCTTTATTGACATACATGAAGAGGTAAACCATTTCCTGAACAAGGTTTAACACCGGTTTGCACATTGGTTGTCGTTAGACGTAACTCTCACCCCATCACATGTAAAGCAGCAGAAGTATAGGAGAATGGGTGAGAGTTAGACCCACGATCCCAATGCACACCCCAGTGCTGGTTGGGGGTGGGCAGGGGGTCCGAGGGGTTTTCAACCCAACAGTGAATTTCCTCACTTTTGTTGCTGTGGAACAACCCTAACTAATTCATTAAATGGAGTTTTTGCCTCTAATTTCCCGCCTTTTGAGAATGATAACGAGAAATAGTGAATGAAATGCAGTGGCAGGAGTGCGGCCCCCGCCACATGATGTCTTGTGGCATGCTAACAGGGACAGCAGTGCAAACAGAAATGCTAACAGTGGTGCACATGGTAACGCAAGTGCGAATGAGAACAGAAAGGGTATGCACATGGTGGCGTGAGACCGGAACGGTCTGCCACGTGATGTGTTGTCACAGAGTAACATGGTGCCTGCAAACAGAAATGTCAATGGGCATGGTGACGTAAAGTGAAACAGAAAGATAAACAGTACTATAGACAGAAATGGCAAAATAACAGAAACGCAAGCGCAAATCAAAATGCAAAGGATAACGACATAGGTGGCGTAGACGCCAACGGTAAGTGAAATGGTACGGAATCGCAAGCGGAAAGGGCAACAGTAATAGTAATGTAAGTGCACAGGCTGGTTTTCCTAAAAGCTGAATAGAGAAAGACAGTGAGTACAAAGAATGTATGCATAATAATGGGTATCGGAGCAGAAAATGAGGACTTGGAATACTAAATAACTTATATCTCAGGAACCGTATAACATAGAAAAAATTTTTAAAGTTGAATGATTGATGACTGTCCTGGCTGGTTTTGTACTTAGTTCCCATTAGGGACTAAGAATTTTCTGTGAAAAGTCCGTATCTCGCACCATTTCGAGATACGGGCCTGAAAGGCGCCGGCGAATGCCGTAATGTTATCCTATGGGAAAAAAGAAGTTCAGAATGCCATAACTTTGCCTCCCTGTAATATTTTTTCACCAAACTACTGAAAGGCACATTTGTGGGCTGTTGGCTGTCTTCCTCCAAATTTCAGGAAAAAGACCAAACTGTTATTTGGCAGCAGGGATCCAAAAGATTTCTGTAATGCGTCAAGCACCGTGAATGTTATCCTATGGGAAAAACGTCAACTTTGGAGTGCCGAACGTTCCCGCTATGTAATATTTTTTCACCAAACCACTGAAAGGCACACTTGTGGGCTGTTGGCTGTCTTCCTCCAAATTTCAGGAAAAACCAAACCATTATTTTGCAGCAGGGATCCAAAGGATTTCTTGTAACAGCTGGCCCGTAATGTTATCCTATGGGAAAAACATCAACTTTGGAGTGTTGTAACTTTGCCACTGTGTAATATTTTTCAATACAACACTGAAAGGCACATCTGTGAGATGTCAGCTCTGTTCCTTCCAATTGTCAGCCCAAACTCCCAATGGTTCTTTTGCAGCGCAGTGCCAAAGAATCGCTATCACTTTCCCACACATGGAAAACTACTGTCGCAATTTGAGAAAGCTTTTGCAAAAGTTCGACACTTTCGTGAGAACGAAAGTAATTTATGAAATTAGTTTTTCCAGAAATTTGAAAACATATTTCTGGGGTGTTTTACCACAAAAATAAAGACATGGCAAGCATCCCTAGGGTCCGACTAGGTAAATGCAAAAGAATTAGGTTGCTAGATGGTCCCAAATTTAAATGCCAACCATTTTTATGATCACCAACTGAAAACAAAATGGCCGATTTGGAAAGTAACAGGCCCATTTGTGAAAGTAAAAATGCATTTGCAACACTGTCAAACTTTTGTTAACTTTTCCATTGACTTATAATGGAAACTGTTTTTGAATAACTTTTGAACCGTTTAATATTTTTCACAAAATCTTCAAAAAGGCACATCAGGGACCACAGCATACGTTCCTAGAGATTTAAGGGCCGGTCGCAAAACTGTACAACCTTGAAGGCACGACCATAGAATTCCAGAAAAGCATAAACGCATGCACAGATCATGCTTAATAACTCCGCAGCTGTATATCCGACTGGTAAAAACTTAGCAGATGCCAAGGCCTATGGTTCTTGATTATGTATTCAAATTCAGGCAAATCCGTCAAACGGTTGCAAAGTTATTAAGGTACAAAGTTTTGGAGTTTAACATATAAATGGCTCCTCAGCCTAACTGTGGTAGCTACCATGCTACCATAATATATACAGTATATTATAGTGGCACAGTAGTGCCACTATAGTTAGGTTTGAGTACCCCATTTAAGGTTACCTCTCAAATTTTGCACCTTAATATCTTTGCAACCTTAAAACAGATTCCCTGAAATTTGGAACAAAAGGTCTGGCGCCATGGATCTCTGGGACTGGTAAGTTACATTATGGTTGGATGTATGGTTGTGGAGCTACATAGCACCGAAAACCACAATAAAACGGACTTTTTGTGCATTTCTTTGCTCCGCGCACAGCCTGCACAGTTTGGCATTCGGTCCAAAAAGTTCAGGAACATGCAGCCTAGGTCCCAATGTACCTTTCAAGATTTCATGAAAAATATTAAACGCTTTAAAAGTTATTTTTGTATCTCATTATAGTCTATGGGAAAAGTTAACAATTGCAACACTTTACATAAGCGGCTGTTTTTACTGTCGTAAGTACCCTTTTATTTTCATGGTCAGCCATTTTTTCAGTTACAGCTCAGAAAAATGCCTGGCGTTTAAATTTGGGACACTCTAGGAACACAATTCTTGTTGTGTTCACCTAGTCAAGTCCTGAGAAAGCTAGCCATATCTTTTTTGGGGGTTAAATCTCACAGAAATACGTTTTAAAATTTTGTGAAAAGCACTTTAGAAAAATACTTTCCAAATGCAACACTTTAAATTATTTTTTTTGAGAAAGTGTTGTAATTTGAGAAAGTATGGCAAACAACAGGAAATTCTTGCCACCCTCCTGCAAAAATAAGTTTTGTCTTTTAGGCTGAAATTTGCAGGGAAGAAAGCCAAGACCCAAAGATGTGCCTTTTGTGATTTGGTGCCAAAATATTACAGGACTCCAAAGTTACAGCACTCCAAAATTGAAGATTTTCCCCATAGGATAACATTACGGCATCAGTCATGCCTTTTGGGTCCCATATCTTGAAAACGATTTTGAGATTCAGACTTTTGTCACAAAATTTTAGTCCCCCAGCTGGGGCTAAGTGCAAAACTAGCCTGCAAAGTCATAAATAATATGAGATTTTAATTTTTTCCCACCTCATACGGTTCCTGAGATATAAGCAATTTAGTGCTCCAAGTGCTAATTTTCCTGCCGAGACACTATTATGCCCACATTTTTTTGTATCTCGCTTTTAACTAACAGTGGACCTTTTGCATTTACATTTGTACTCAGGTTTCCTTTACCATTTGTGTTAGTGTTTCCATTTGCATCACCATTAGTGTTACCATTAAGCGTTTGCATTTCTGCTTGTGTTTGCATTACCATTACCATTTGCATTTGCATTAGTTACCTTTACTTGCATTACCATTTGCATTTGCATTACCATAACTGTTAGCATTTGCATTTCTGCTTGCATTTCTGTTTCCATAACCATATGTGTTACCATTTCCTGTTGTGTCACCATTAGCGTTACTGTTACGTTTGCATTTGCACTTGCATTTGCATTACCATTACCATTTCTGTTACTGTTTGCATTACCATTTGTAGTTACCTTAACCATTACGTTTGTGTTCATGTTTGTGTTCACCTTTGCGTTGTATTACCGTTATCATTTGCGTTAGTGTAACTATTACCATTACCATTTGCATTTATGTTTGTGCTTGCATTTCAGTTACCTTTTGCTTAGCTTTTCTGTTTGCATCACCGTATCGCTTGCATTTGCCTTTCTGTTTGTACTTGCATTTATGCTTACCATTACCATTTGCATTTCTGTTCCTGTTTGTGTTACCATTTGCATTTTGCGTTACTGTAACCATTTGTGTTTGCACTAGCATTTCTACCATTTCTGTTACCGTTTGCATTAGTAGTTCCTTTTGCATCACCGTTAGCATTACCATTACCATTTCTGTTTGGGTTTCTGTTTGCATTTTTGTTACTGTTTGTGCTACCATTTGCATTTACATTTGCATTTACATTACTGTAGCCGTTACAATTTGCATTTCTGATCATGTTTGCATGGGCATTACAGTTACCATTGCATTTGCATCACCATTAGCATTTACATTGTGTTACCATTTGCGTTGGCATTACCGTTACCATTACCGTTTGCATCACCATGACCCGTTACTATGACCATTTGCATTTCTCCAGCCATTACCATTATTGTTCACTTTTCTGTTTTCATATCCATCATGGTTACCATTAATGTTACCGTTACCATTTCGTGTGCTCTTGCATCACTGTTCCCATTACCGTTAGTGTTGAGTGTTGTGTTATGTTTGATACAGTACCATTGTTATTTGATGTATGCGTTTCCGCTATAGATTACTGTTACCATTACTGTTAGTGATACTGATACCATTGGTGTTACCATTGGCAACAACATTACCATTAGCATTACTGATACCATTTCCGTTACCATTAGAATCACAACATTACCATTAGCATTAGCATTACTGTTGTGGTTCTTATGCGAAATGGGCAGCATGGAGGGAATGTGGGGCAATGCATACCGCCTCCTACCACCACATACCTTTCACTATTTATGTTGCACATTCTCAAAAAGAATGGAAATTCATGGCAAAAACTCTGTTAATGCATCAGTCAGGGTTGTTCCACAGTGACAAAAGTAGGGAAATTTGGTGTTAGGGTTCAAAACCCTAACTCTGTATTCCCCTCACCCCATCACCACCACACACACACTTACAAGAAAGTAGGGATAGACCAAGGCAACACAACCAATCACACACAGCCAACAGCAGGTAACAGAAATAGCATACAACTATCTAAACCAGAGAACCACACCCATGCTCCCATCCTCCACATACCAACAGACGAACTGTGGCATGAGGTCGTCAGTGCTAACTGTGATCCCAGAAGTTCCACCCTGCCAAACACATATCAGTACAGAGAACTGGGCATCTTGGGCCCCACGCTGCCAGCAACACACAACACAGACTACACATATGCTTTTGGGGTTTACAAGCCCCAAAACAGGATTTTGGACATTTCCTGAAAATTATTTAGAAAAAATACTTTCGTAAGTGTTGTGCTACATTCACGACACTTCGTGTTTGCGAAAGTGTTTGCAAAAAGCTTGCTTTGCTCCAAATGCAAAAGTGTTGTGTCTCTGTTTGTACACTTTCGCGGTTTGGCGTAAAGTATTTTGCAAAACTATGCTCCTGATAACTGCACATCTTTGCCATCCTACTGCAAGCAAATGGTTGGATCTTTTGGGCTGAAATTTGCAGGGTGGCACTCATGGTTCCACAAATGTGCCTTTTAATGCATTGCCCATAAAATAGTTACGGATGACAAAGTTACACTGTTCTGAAATTGAGCAATTTCACACTGGCTAACATTGCAGTGCCCATCATGCCTTTCACCACTCATATCTCAAAATGAAGCGAGGTACACAGTTTTCACTACAAGGCACCTTGTTCACCTTTAGGTGAAGTAACCTGCTGAAATAAGTTTGGAAATACTGTATGATACCACAACTTGAATTTTTCCCTAGTTGCTATGCTAACAGAGGTACAGCCCTCCTGATGGTTGTGTGCAATTGGTTATGTTGCCTTGGTCCTTCCCTACTTACATGTATTCGTGTGTGGTGGTGGTGGGGTGGAATGCAGAGTTAGGGTTTTGAACCCTAACACCAGATTTCCTACGTTTGTCACTGTGGAACAACCTAACTGATGCAATAATGGAGTTTTTTTGGCATGAATATACATATACATACATATATGTTCATGGCAAAAAACTTCATTAATACATCAGTTAGGAATAAAACAATAAAGTGAGGAAATAAAAGATTAGGGTTGAGCACCTATCACCCCTACACAACCCACATGCCCATCCTCCACAGACTGACAGTTGTTGGGTGTGCCATGGGGTCATGTGACTAACTCTCACCCATTCCATGTGTAAGCAGGCTGACATGGTATGGTAAAGGAGAATACGTGAGCATTATATCTGTCAGTCTGTGGAGGATGGGTGTGTGGGTTCTGTGGGGGGTAGGGCTTAACTCAAAATGTTATTTCTCACTTTTGTTGCTTTAACACTAACTGATGCATTAAACGTAGTTTTTTGCAATGAATTTTACTTTTGAAAAAGTGTAATATAACTAGTAAAAAACATGTATTGGTGAGGTGCAGGACCCACCAATTTGCTCATTCTGCATAACAAGATGCATAGATACAGAGCCATACAGCAGCCCAATGGGGCAAGAAACCTTGTAATACTAATTTGCCGATATATCAGGAACTGTAGCAGGAAGAAAAAATTAAAGTATCATTGCAATCATCACAGTGAGTACTGTACGTAACAATGTAATGAGTGAATCCATATCTCACTTCATTTCTGAGATACAGGCACTGAAATGCACTGGACAGGCACTATTTGAGCCCTTTTGACACTAATTTGACAATATTTCATGAACCTAGCAACCCATGGAAAAATTCCACTGCAGGCATATTGGATGGTTTCAAATCTTGTTCCAGCTGCATCCGCCAGAAGCGAAAACTCTGTATCTCGCTTTGTTTTTGAGAAACGGTTGCCGAAAGGTGTGACAGACCCCATAATGTAATCCTATGGAGAAAATCTCAACTTCATGATGGCATATCTATGGAACCACTTAGTTCCCCAACACCTAAAGAGCATTATTCACACCTGAAGGGAAGGGCATCCCTTCAACACCCTGTAAATTGTAAGTAAAAAGACCAAACCATTAATGAGTTACGCAATTTTAAACTTCTTACACCTTTAAAATTCTTCGTTCATGAGATAGCAAAATCCTGGGCCATCAGATCAGTCCTAGTCCACGAGCAAGTAAAATGCTAGTCGATGAGGGACATCTGGTCACACAGTTAGGATAATCTGGTCATTGCCAGGGACATCTGGTCACACAGGACATCTGGTCATGAACTTCTGGCTATCTGGTCATCTCCTAATGGACAAAGCTTATAGACCAGGATCATCTTGTGGACTAGGATTTTGCAGGCTCATGGACTAGGATCATTAGCAAGTCACGAAAGAAGAATTTTAAATTTTAAAAAGCTATTTTTGACAAAATGAACCAAAGGCATGGCTTTGTAGAGGCATCACCCTGAACAAAACCCATGCCTCATTTGGCCTAAAAGTCACTCATAGACAAAGCTATGACATTTTGTTTGGCAGAAAACTGAAAACAAGATGGCGGCTCATGGACAAAGAATTTTTCTGATGGACTAGGATTTTACTTTGTGAGGTAGGAAAATCCTTGACTGGGAGACCATTCTTAGTTCACAAAAATACATATACATTTTGGAGTGAACTGAGCATGCTTAGAACTCAAAAATTTAAAATGTTATAACTTTTAATCTGATTAATGTTTTTACTAAACTGATGCTGGATTGTTCCTTCACCCAAACTCTTTCTACATCCCAAATTTCAGACCAAAAGACCACAGGTGTGGTTGCAGCACCATGGGCAAAAAGTGTCAAAACTGGAGAAAAGTGCATTTTGGCATTTCGCTGTGTAGAAACTGTATGTCCAACAGAGACACAACTTGGTAAATCAAGAGACCTACCATACCAGACTCATGATTCCAAATTCTGTAGCAAATCGGTTGAATGGTTGCAAAGTTATTAACATGCAAAATTTGAGGTTTAGCATTAAAGTGCCTACTCAACCCTACCCAACGACTCAAGGCACACCCCGACACCTGTTGGTCTGTGAAGGTGAGTGTGGGTGGCTGGTGGGGTTGGATGGGGAGGTTAGGGCCTCAACCCTAATGTCTAATTTCCCTACTTTTGTTGCTTCAACCCTAACTGATGTATTAACAAAGTTTTTGCAATTTATTTCCTCACTTTTTGAGATAGTATAATAGTATCTTTATTTTACTGTGGGAGCTATCCCACCACAGATGCACATATGTATCTAGCTCTAGAAACACAGGGTCTCTGCGTCCTGTGCTTCCACGATTAAGTTATGAGCAGGCTTAGCAAAATAGCAACAAATTGTTATACTGTGCCATCTTAAATAATTTTCATCCCAAATGTTCAACATAACCTTCTTATCACCTCACCGCATGTACCCAGTACAGAAACTTTCAAATCCTGTAGAAATGTAATTCTGCAAAACTGTAATGCAACTATAATAACTGGCTTCCCTTTTCCCATACGAAACCATGGTGTAATTAAGCAATAAGGCACGACAGGGTGAGATATCATCACACCTTGAGTGGTTGGGCATGAGGCTGCAGGCTGAGTGTGTCCAACCACCTGAGAAGTGATGATATCCCATGATATACCACACCCTGGAGTGACTTATTGCTATTATGAACTGAGTTTTGAGTTTTTAAAAATAAATAAAAGAAACAGGTTTTAAAATGTTTTATGAATGTGTTTTGGGTGGTGTAGGAGCACATTTTGAAAAAAATACTTCTCAGATAGTAGCGAGCAAGAAGGCGGGTGGTGCTGGAACTTTTCTAAGCTGTGATGATGTAGCCCGATATCATCAAGGCTTCAAAGAGCTCTTGGCCAATTAGATTCCTGTATTTATGATCCTCAGTTCACAATTTGTCATTATAAAAGAGTGTTTATAATGGCAAACACGCCGCATGATTTCTCTTGCTGTGCGATCCTCAGGCAACAGCGTGACCAGTCAAGACCACTCACCGTTCCATCTCACCCAAAACAGAGCTGCCAGAAGAACCCAGCAGTAAGTTCTTTTCTTTTCTTTTTCCCACTTACACTGGAAACACATAAAGACCTGGTAAAAGAAAAAAAAAACAGGTTTACAATACTGCAAATCTCAGCACCGGACTAAAACGAAACTGAATGGAGGACAAACTGGAAGCTCTTTATTTTATATAATTGCTGAATGAAAAGGAAACCCAGCAATTATATAAAATAAAATATGGGGTAGTGTGTTTAAACTGAAGTTTACACATCCTTGAGGTTAGATGCTAGCATAAACCCCTTGGATGTGTGTAAACTTCTCATTACACACACCAACTCCGTATATTATTCTATATGTAATGCTGCTTTGACCACAGGTGCAAAAAACATTTTGCAGGATCTGACAAATTACACCTGTACTATTCATGAGGTGGTGTGAAAAAATCATTTTTAAATTGTTTTACCAAATGTTCAACATGAACTTTTGGGACCTCCCTCATGAAAACAGTGGCATTGTGATTTTATTAATACATCCCAAAGCTGATTTTGCACAGCGACCATGCCATTCTGTGCCACAGGTGCGGAAAAAACATTTCAGATAGGATGTGAAAATGACAGCTGTACTGATCATAAGGAGATGTGAAAAAATGGTAATGTTGAAAATCTGGAGTGAAAACATAAAGTTATGAGCGTGCAGTATAGAAACTGCTCAATGCACACTCATAGCAAGAATACCTTTGGAATTTTTTCACCAAATTTGCAAACTGGGCTTTTGATGCACCACCATGAACTGTGGCACTGACATTTCATTAACTGGTCCCAAAAGGTGATTCCGTGCAGCAACTGCAAAACCATCTTTCAGGACTGAGTAACAAAATGACAGTGTAAGTGTTCATGAGGTGGTTCCAAGAACCCCATGTTGAAAGTTTGGGGCCAAAATTCCTAAAATGGCTGAGATATCAACATATGTTGAAAACCCCTTTGACTGACATTATACGGTGTTTACATTGATTCTTCAGTTTATGGTTCGGCTTTGAAGAGTGCAGATGTCTCCTGATCCTCAGGAGATAACAGCCCTGACCTCCAGAGGTATGTAGAGGGTGAAGGTGCAGGAGGTGGGTGCACAGAAGGAGGGTTGGGATGGGGAGGATGGCAGTGGGGATGACTGTTTTCTTTTATTCAGGTAAATAAAAGATGTCAAAGGACAGTTTCTTTATTTAACAGTTAAAAAACATATTTGGGCACACTGGGGTGGGCTTCCATTGTGCCACATTAGTGGGGATACATGTCGACATGGGGGATTGGGCACCCCAATGTCATCAATGGATGTATATGAGCTTGGGGGCATCCGGCACCAGAAGTGGGCATCCGATGTCAGAAACAGAAATTAATTACATATATAATATTATTTTGGCACACTGGGGTGGGCACCAGTGTGTCACAGTAGTGGGGGATATATGACAACAAGGGATTTTTATCAGCTACAAGAAAAGAAAAAACAAAATGGGAGTGATCACAACATTTTGTTTTCTCCCTCACTAAGCGAGAAAACAAATGAGGCTGATGAAGACAAATTTTTCTTGCAAAGAGGTATTTTGAGGATTTCTGAATCCTACTTTACCCTTAGAGTATGCACAAGGATGTGGTGCTGGAAACAACCATGAAAGATAAGACAAAACGTCCCTACACACTAACCTGAAAAACAGGGATGCCGCACTAAAGTTTAAAATGCAAGAATCATGTTTATTACAAAGTGCACACCTGTTCCCAAATAGAGCTTGACATGTTTCAGACCCTGAGCTCCTTCCTCAAAAGCTGAAAATTCAAACTAACAACTCATCTTATATGGCGAAAACAAGACATGTGATCAATACACCTCACAGTTAAACACTCTCTGATAGGTTTCAGATATATTACCCATTATTACATACCCTCATTAAAAACACTTGAATGCATACTACAATATGGTTAAAAACATATCCATTACAAAGTGAATCAAATAGTCTAAAAACAACCACTGAGGGGTAGGAAGATATAGAAGAAAAGGGGGTATGAAAGGGAGAAAGGGAAGGAAGGGAAGGAATGGAAAAGGGAAACAAAATCAGGAAAATGAAAAAAGGGAAGAAAGAGGGGAAAATACATCTGAATGGCCTCAGATGGTCTTAAATAACATGTGAAACATTATACAAATCATGTAGTTCACTGCCTATAACAGGGACCTAAAGAACTTTCTTTTATGATATCATATTTAATTATTCACAGAAGGCTGAATAAAGAACAAACATTCTATTTTGTGGAAGCATCTTATAATTATGTTAAATATCTGCTACAGTGGAAAGGCATCTGCTACATCGAGAATATTAGAGGAAAAAAAGGACATATATGTTAAGACAGGTTATAGAATGCAAAAACAGCTAAAATAAGACCACTAATAAACATCCAGTAAATACAACTGCACGCACTCATTTCTTTTGTTATTAGTTTTTCTCTGCAAATACAGGCGTATATTGAGGTGTGCATTCAACCCCAGTTTTCTGGTTGCAATGAGAGTTACCATCCAGAAATTTTTTCTGTTAACAACAGATTCTCATAGCATCCCCTCTGGGGTTCCTAACTGTACACACTTTATCAATCGCTACAAAACTGAACTGATGTTGTTCCAGAGCAGGGGAACTTACAATATGTTGGGCTGTAGCATACAATATGTCTTTCTTCTCTATGGCTCTTATATGTTCATTAACCCTGGTTTTAAAACATCTTCTAGTTTTGCTCACACATAAAAGCATTACAGTTGCAAATTGCCAAATATATACTGTAACACCTTCAGTGTTACAAGTTATACACTGTTTAATGTAAAAACTCTTTCAGAATTACAACTAGTAAAAGTTTTTGTGAGCAAAACATATCTACATGCTGTGCATCTTTACACTTGAAGCACCCTACAGGTTGTTGCAGCCAATTGTTTGTTTTTTGGTTTCAGTAAAGTGGCAGCATACCAGAATGTCTCTGAGAGTGGGTGCTTTCTGTAGCACATCCTGACTGGTAGATCTACAAGTTCTTTAAGCCCTATGTCAACTGACAAAACATGGCAGGTATTTTTAGGATTTTTCCTAAGTGAAAACCCGGGCTGAATAATCTGTAACTAAATTAAATCTATTATCAGTAACTACAGGGTACCTTGTGTCTCAAGGAGGCTTTCTACTCTTATTTTGAGCTGTTTGTCTGGCTGTCATTATCTTATCCTTACTATAGCCTCTTTCTAACAATCACTCCGTAAGTTCTCATGCACCTCAAGTGAAAGTTTCTTCAGTGGAACAGTTCCTTCTTGTTCTATAAAACTATCCTTTTGGTATATTGGAAATAACATGGGGAGATGACAACTACTGGTTAGCAGAAAGGTGTTCCCATCTGTCTGTTTTCTATATATGTTACTGTCCAGGCACCCCTAGCGTTCTTATTGATTTTAAATCCAGATATGTAATCTCATCTGTACTGCTAGTATATGCAAATGTCAAGTGGGAGTTCATACTATGGAGCCAGGATATAAAATTTTCAAATTCCATCATGCTTCCTTGACACACTATTAGTACGTCATCAATGTAGCATTTCCATTAAATCAACTTAGACAGGAACATATTGGTAGTAGGTTATACACTACATACTCCTCCCATTTCCAACATATAAGTTTTCTACAGAAGGAGCACATGTGGCCCCTATGGCTGTCCCCTTAATTTGTTTATACATAGCATTATTAAAGAGGAACACATTGTCTTTAAGTACCATTTCAAGCATTTTCAAAATAATAATTATTAAAGCCCCATCATGTGCAGTTTGATTCAAGAAAGTGGCTACAGCATCCAATGCCTCTCAGGAGGACATTAGTATATAGAGCCTCATTATTACATGAAACAAGTAGCCTATTACCATCTAAATTCAGTGTAGGCAGAATATTTAAGACTTCCTTTGTATTTTTCAAAATGAGAGAAGAGTCTAGACTAAAGGTTTCAAATAAAATCACAAAATTGTGATAAAGGTTCTGTCAGGAAGCCTATGCCACTGACAATGGGGTGGCCAGGTGGGTCAACTAGGTTTTATGTACTTTAGGAGAGTATAGAATGTAGCTCCAATGGGGAACTGAGTGATATTTAACATAATTATAAGATGCTTCCACAAAATAGAATGCTTGTTCTAGATTCAGCCTTCTGTGAATAATTAAATATGATATCATAAAATAAAGTTCCTTAGGTCCCTGTTATAGGGAGTGAACTACATGATTTGTATAATGTTTCACATGCTATTTATGACCATCTGAGGCCTTTTAGATGTCTTTTTCCTCTTTCTTTTCCTATTCTTTCCTATTCTTTCCTTTTTTCATTTTCCTGGTTTTGTGTCCCCTTTTCCTTTCCTTTCCTTTCCTTTCCTTCCTTTCCTTTCCTTTCCTTTCCTTTCCTTTCCTTCCTTTTCTACCCCTCCTGTTTTTCTTCTTTATTGTCCTTCCTAAGTGGTTGTTTTTAGACTATTTGATTCACTTTGTAATGGATATGTTTTTAACCATATTGTGGTATGCATTCAAGTGTTTTTAATGAGGGTATGTAACAGTGGGTAACATATCTGAAACCTATCAGAGAGTGTTTAACTGTGAGGTGTGTTGATCACATGTCTTGTTTTCGCCATATAAGATGATTTGATGGTTTGAATTTTCAGCTTTTGAGGAAGGACCTCAGGGTCAGAAACATGTCAAGCTGTATTTTGAAATGGGTGTGCACTTTGTAATAAACATTATTCTTGCACTTTAAACTTTGGTATGGCATCCCTGTTTTTCATGTTAGTGTGTGCAGGGAACTTTATTGTTTTTATATTTCTGACTCCTTCTTTGCAGTCCCTCTTCACCAGCTGTTCAAAACCAGGAATCCTTGATCTGAACTGTGCATCTATCCCAAAGACTGAACCGAGCATGCAGAGAACCTAAAATTTTACAAATTTAATAACTTTGGAACAGATTAATATTTTTTCACCAGACCAATGCTTGATTGTTCTGTAGGATGACCTTTTCTACCCTGAGAATTTCAGGCCAAAATTCCAAACGGTGTGAACACAGCCTAATGTCGAAAATGACTGACATTTACCCAAAAAGTGAAAACACATTGTTTGACTCTTTGCTGACCAAAACTCACAAATCTGATTGAAACCCAAATTGGCATATCAAGAGATCTACCACCTGAGACCATGTGTTCCAAATTCCATTCAAATCCTTTCAATGGTTGTGAAGTTATTAATGTGCAAAATTTGGGGTTTAACATTAAACTGCCTACTCAATGCTAACTATAAGGGCATGACTGTGTTCAAAATATATATAGATATAGATATTGCAAAATGACCTGCATTAATGCATCAGTTAGGGTTTTATTAAAGCATAAAAAGCTGAGAATTTGATGTTAGGGTTACCAACCCTACCACCCCACCCCCCACTTTCACATACCAAAATGTATGGGGTTTCCTTCCAGTCATCGGCCCTAACTCAAACCTCATTCCATGTAAACAAAGTTGAGATGGTACAGTATAGGAGAATGGGGTGAGTGTTAGGCCTATTTATTCCAAGGCACACCCCAACACCTGTTGATGTGTGGATGGTGGGGTGGTAGGGTTGGTAACCCTAACGTTGAATTTACTAGCTTTTTTCACTTGAATAAAACCCAAACTGTTGCATTAATATAGGTTTTTTTTGCAATAAATTACCCTTCTTTTGAGAAAGTGTAATGTAATTGGTATGTGGTTGTGGGAGCCCTGCACCCACTCGTGCTACCATTGTTGCATAATGATATGCATAAATAGGAGCTCGGATCATCTGGGCCCTGCACTCCACCTTACACATAAGTACAGACATATGGCAGCCCTATAGTCATGAAAAGTAACCTTGTAACACTAATTTGGCAATATCTCAGTAACCATAGCAAATAGGGACAAACTTCCACTACAGTTGCAATCATGACTTTGAAACCTCCACGGGTACTTAAGTTGCAGAGAGTGAAAATCTGTATCTTGAATCATTTTCCAAATATGGGCACGGAAGCGCTGTGGGCACCACAATTCAACTGACGCACGTAACTCGGGCATTTAAAGGATTTTTTACTCAGTTATCAACATGGCATTTTGGGACTCCACTCATGAACAATGTCACTATCATTTCGTTAATCTGTCCCGAAGTTGATTTCACACAGCAATTGCGAGTATTCTGCGCCATGGGTGTGAAAGCTCATTTTGGCAGGATGTGAAAATGACAGCTACACTGTTCACGTGGAGGTGTGAAAAATGGCAATGTTGAAAATCTTAGTGAACATATTAAAATTGGAGAAGTTAGAGTGTGCATAGAAACTGCACAACACACGCTTGTAACACGGCTATTTATCGGATTTTTGCACCAGATTTCAACATGGGTTTTTGGGACCTCCCTCATGAACACTGGAACTGCCATTTCATTATCGGTCCTGAAAGGTGATTCTTCTCAGAGACTGTGAAATCACCTTCGGGACTGACTAACAAGATAACAATCATATTGTTCATGAGGTTCGGTCCCAAAATGCCTATGTTGAAAATTTGGTGAAGAAACCAAAAATGGCTCAGATATCTACATTTAAATTATTTGTTTGCATCAGAGTTATACAAAATAGGATCTTACTTTGTATGACGAGATACAAACTAAGATTCTACGTCATATGAATCACAAAGTAGGATTCTAGTTCATATCTTGTTATATGAACTATGATCCTACATTATCACGCCGATACTGAACAAAGAATTTAAATGTTAAATAACATTTTAAGGATTTTCGAACAGTAAAGTGCAGAATGCACCTTGGGGTTACAATAAGCAAGCTACATGTGTTGGTTCCTCCCAGAATATCATTTTGGAGGTATCCAAATCTGAATTTCAGGCAAACTGGAAACAAGATGGCTGCCATAAGAAAGAGGAATTTGCTCATACAATGCAGGATGCCTTTTTGTGTCATACAGCTATATTGAAGTGCCTACTGAGCATTCTCAGAAACTATTTTTCAAAATTTTAAATTGCAATAACTTAACAACGGCTTATTGTTTTTCACCAGATTAACAAAAGGCACATATGTAGCATAGTTCCTTTCTCTCCTGAAAATTTCATACCAAACCAACAAACCCTCTGGGCTGTAGGCAAGTTCAAAGAAAAATCCTACAAAGTCAATGGGTAAAACATGTTTTCACCTCTCCATAACTCAGAGACTGCATATCTGACTGGAATGACCTTGCCAGATCAAAAGACTGAAACAACAGGAAGGGCATACCAAATTTTGTGCAAATCCGTTGCACAGTTGCAAAATTATTAGAGTGCAAAACTTTGAGTTTAACACTGAAGTGCCTACTCAACCCTAACTATAGAATTGCGACCACACCCCTATAATATGTATATATATATATATATATATATATATATATATATATATATTATAGTGCACGGTAGTGCCACTATAGTTAGAGTTGAAGAGCCATTTCTATGTTAAACCCCAAAACTTTGCACTTTAATAACTTTGCAACTGTTTGACTTGATTTGCCTGAAATTGAATACACGATCAAGAACCATAGGCCTTGGGATCTGTCAAGTTTTGTACCAGTTGGATATATGGCTGTGGAGTTATTAAGCATGATCTGTGCACGATTACGCTTTTTCTGGAATTCTATGGTGGTGCCTACAGGTATGTTGGTTTGGCAACCAGCCCAAAATCTTCAGGGAATGTGTGGCTGGAGTCCCTGATGTGCCTTTTGAAGATTTCGTAAAAATATTAAACGGTTCAAAAGTTATTCAAAAACAATTTCCCATTATAAGTCAAAGGGAAAAGTTAACAAAAGTTCGACAGTGTCGAAATGCACTTTTAGTGTCGCAAATGGCCCTGTTACTGTCACAAATCTGCCATCTTGTTTTCAGTTAGTGATCAGAAAAATGCTTGCCATTTAAAATTGAGACCCTCTAGCAACCTCATTATTTTTGTATTCACCTATTCGGGCCCTGAGGATGCTAGCCATGTCTTTATTTTGGGGTGAAACACCCCAGAAATATGTTTTCAAATTTCTGGAAAAGTAGTGTCACAAAGTAGTGTCGCACTCACGAAAGTGTCGCAAATTTTACGAGCTTTATAAGTGCGACACTACTTTGCAACACTATGCCCAAAACAACAGTAATTCTTTGACACTCTGCTGCAAAAGAACGATTGGGAGTTTTGGGCTGAAGTTTGAGGAACACAGATGACATCTCACAGATGTGTCTTTCAGTGTTGCTTTGAAAAATATTACACAGCGGCAAAGTTACGGCACTCCAAAGTTGGAGGGTTTCCCATAGGATAACATTATGGCGCCTGACGCATAAGAAATCCTTTGGATCCCTGCTGCAAAATAACAGTTTGGTCTTTTTCCTGAAATTTGAGGAAGACAGCCAACAGCCCACAGATGTGCCTTTCAGTGGTTTGGTGAAAAAATATTACAGGAGGCAAAGTTATGGCACTCCAAACTTCTCTTTTTCCCCATAGGATAACATTACGGCGTTGCGCGCCGCTTTTCAGGGCCCGTATCTCGGAAATGGTGTGAGATACGGACTTTTCATCCGGAAAATTCTTAGTTCCCTAATGGGGCTAAGTACAAAATTAGCCAGTTAGCCAGGACAGTTATAAATCATACGACTTTTAAATTTTTTTTCTACGTTATCGGTTCCTGAGATATAACGATTTCGTGTTCCAAGTTCTCATTTTCTGCTCCGATACTCATTATTATGCATACATTATTTGTACTCACTGTCTTTCTCTATAGCAGGTTTTGAGGAAAACCAGCCTGTGCGCTTACATTAATGTTACTGTTGCCCTTTCGCTTGCAGTTCAGTACCCTTTTCACTTACCGTTGATGTCTGCACCACCATGTGCGTTATCCTTTGTGTTTTCATTTGTGCTTATGTTTGTTATTTTTTGCCATTTGCGTCTACAGTAGTGTTTCTTTTCTGTTTCACTTTGCATCACCATGCCCATTGACATTTCTGTTTGCAGGCACCATGTTACTATGTGACAACACATCACGTGGCAGACCATTTCCGTCTCGCCACCATATGTTACCCTTTCTGTTCTCATTCCGCTTGTGTTACCATATGCGCCACTGTTAGCACTTCTGTTTGTGTTGCTGTTCCTGTTACTATGCCACAAGACATCATGTGTGGGAGCGGGGCCTAAAGGGCCCTGCGCTCCCGCCCTCCATACATTCACTATTTCTTGTTATCATTCTCAAAAGAGGAAATTAGAGCAAAAACTCCATTTAATGCATTAGTTAGGGTTGTTCCACAGTGACAAAAGTGAGGAAATTTTCTGTTAGTCGAAACCCCTTGGACCCCACCACCCAACCGGCGTTGGGGTGTGCATTGGGATCGTGAGTCCTAACTCTCACCCCATTCTCCTATACTTCTGCTGCTTTACACATGTCATGGGGTGAGAGTTAGGGCTGACGATCCCAATGCGCACCCCAATGCCGGTTGGGGAGGGCAGGGGGTCCAAGGGGGTTTTCGACCCTAACAGCAAATTCCTCACTTTTGTCACTGTGGAACAACCCTAACTAATGCATTAAATGGAGTTTTTGCTTAATATATATATATATCGATATGATATAGATATATATATATATATATATATATATATATATTATGGTAGTACAGTAGTGCTACCATAGTTAGGGTTGAGTACCCATTTAAGTTAAATGGTAAATTTGCACCTTAATAACTTTGCCACCATTGAATGGATTAGCCTGAAATTTGGCAGGCTTAGGGCATTACCATAGATCTTGGGATCTGCCAACTTTCATTCTGGTCGGATATATGGCTGCATAGTTATTAAGCAACATTCTGGGTCACATTTATGTTTTTTGCACATTCTTTGCTTATGCCTACAGGTCGCTACGTTTATGTGACTGGTCCAAAACTTCAGGGAACATGAGGCCATGGTTCCCGATGTGCCTTTGAAGATGTCATGAAAAAATATTGAAAGGTTCAAAAGTTATTCCAAAACAAGTTTCCCATTATAGTCAATGGGAAAAGTTAACAAAAGTTTGACAGTGTCACAAATGCACTTTTTAGTGTCGCAAATGGCCCTTGTAGGTCGCAATCCACCATTTTGTTTTCAGTTACTGATCACAGAAATGCTTGGCATTCACAATTGGGACCATCTAGGGACATCATTCTTTTTGTGTTTACCTAGTCGAGCCCTAGGGGCGCTAGCCATGTCTTTATTTTGGGGTGAAACACCCCAGAAATATGTTTTCAAATTTTTGGGAAAAGTAGTGTTGCACTTGCGACACTGTTGCAAATTTTGCAAAAGGTGTCGCAAATCACAACACTACTTTTCAACACTATGGCCAAAATTACAGGAATTGTTTGCCACCCTACTGCAAAAGAATGGTTTGGTCTTTTGGGCTGAAATTTGGAGAGAAGAAAGCAACATCTCACAGATATGCCTTTGGTGAAAAAAGATTGCAGGGATGCAAAGTTATGGCACTCTGAAGTTGACACCTTTTCCCATAGACTAACATTGCAGCGTCTGCCGCATGACAGGATTCTTTACCACCCTGCTGCAAAATAACTGTTTGGTTTTGGGCTGAAATTTGGAGGGAAGAAAGCCAACATCTGACAGATGTACTTTTGTGGTTTGGTGAAAAACTATTACAGGAGGCAAAATTACATTGCTTGAACTTCCGTTTTCCATAGGATGACATTACAGCATCTGCTGTGCCTTTTTGGGGATAGTATCTTGGAAATGGTGCAAGATACAGACCGTTTGTTGGAAAATACTTAGCCCCCAAATAGCCATGAGCGTCATAATGCATCAGAATTTTAAATTTTTTTTCTATGTCGTACGGTTCCTGAGATATAAGCAATTTAATATTCCAACTCCTCATTTTCTGCTCCGAGACCCATTATTAGCATACATTTTATACTCACTGTGTTTTCTCTATGCAGCTGTTGGGAAAACCCAGGGTGTGTGCTTACATTACTGTCACAATTACCATTTCATCTTGCGGTTCTGTACCCATTTTCATTACCATTCCTGTGTACACCACCGTGTGCATTACTCTTTGCATTTTCATTTGCGCTTGCATTACTGTTACCATCTGTGTCTACAGTATTGTTTTTGTTTGTGTTTCACTTTGCATCACCATGCACATTACCATTTGCATTTGCAACTGCCTTCTGTTTGTGTTTCGTTTCTCTTGTGTTTTGCGTCATCACTGTTGTTACCGTTACCATTTTGTTTCCAATTGTGTTCCCATGCCCATGCGCATTACGGTTTGCATTTTCATGTGCTTGCATTTGTATTTCTGTTTCATTTGGTGTTATTGTTGCTGTTACCATACCATTTGCATTTCCAATTGCAGTACCGTGACCGTGTGTGTTACGGTTTGTGTTTCTGTATGTGCTTGCATTTGCGCCGTTTCTGTTTCCTTTGGCATTATTGTTGCTGTTACTGTAACCATTTGCATTTACAATTGCAGTACTGTGACCATGCATATAACAGTTTCACGTTTCTGTACAAGCTTGCATTAGCGTTTCTGTTTCTGTTTTCCTTTGGCATTATTTTGGCTGTTACTGTTACCATTTGCATTTCCAATTGTAGTACCGTGACCGCGCGATTACAGTTTGCGTTTCCGTCACGTGCTTGCGCTTTCTTCCATTTCTGTTTCCTTTGGCATTATTTTGCTGTTACCATTGCCATTTACATTTGCTATTGTGGTGTTCCCTGAACGCACATTACACTTTGCATTTCCGTATGCGCCTGCATTTGCCTTTCCGCTTGTTCCCTTTGGCATTATTGTTGCTGTAACAGTTAACATTTGTGTTTACAATAGCGTTACTGTGACTGTCATTACCACTTGCTTTTCCATGCACACTTGCATCTCGTTTAACGTCATGTTCACTTTTCCGTGACTTTAGCGCTTTCGCGTTTCTATTAACGTTTGCATTACCATTTCCATTTGGGTCACCATGTGTGTAACTGCTAGCGCTTGCATTTGCATTGCAGTTACTGTAACTATGTCACAAGACATCACGTGGTGGGAGCGCAGGTTCTGAAGGGACTATTATCCACCATTCCTTCACTATTTATAGGCCTCATTCTCAAAGAAGGAAATTCATGGCAAAACTCTATTTAATGCATCAGATAAGGTTGTTTCACAGTGACAAAAGTGAGGACATTTGGTGTTAGGGTTGAAAGCACCCTTGCACCCCAGCCCACCACGCAACCAGCTTTGGGGTGTGCTTTGGGGTCATCGGTCCAAATTCACTCCATTCTCCTATACTTCAGCTTGCTTACACAGTGATGGTGTGAGTTAAGCCAATGACACAATGTACACCCGATGCCAGTTGGGGGCAGGCTGAAGGGTGCTTTCAAACTATGCACAGAATTTGCTTGCTTTTGTTGCTGTGGAACAATCCTAACTGATGCATTAAATGGAGTTTTTTCCATGAATATACATATATATATATATAGATGTGTAGATGTATACAGTATATATATATATATATATATATATATATTATGGTATACGGTAGTGCTACCATGAATTAAGTTGAGTAGCACTTTTAAGGTTAAAAGGTTTGAAATTTTGCACCTTAATAACTTTGTCACCGTTCAACAAATTTGCCTGAAATTTGGCAAGCACAGTTAGGCATGGCATATCTTGGGGCCTACCAACTTTTGTACCAGTTGGATATATAGTTGTGGAGTTATTAAATGACAACCGAAAAGCTCAATTGCGCTTTTTGCAAATTCTTTGCTCTCACCCACAGATCGCACAGTTTGCGTGACTGGTCCAAAACTTCAGGAATCATGCGGTCAGGCTCCTGATGTGCCTTTGATGATTTCATGAAAAATATTGAATGGCTCAAAAGTTATTCAAAAACAAGTTGCCATTATAAGTAAATGGGAAAAGTTAACAAAAGTTCAACACTTTCGCAAATGCACTTTTAGTGTCTAAATGGCCCTAGTAGTGTCGCAAATCTGCCATTTCTTTTTCAGTTACTGATCAGAAAAATGCTTGGCATTTAAAATTGGGACCCTCAAGAACACAATTCTTTTGTGTTCACCTAATAGGACCCTCAGGATGCTAGCCATGTCTTTATTTTAGGGTTAAACACCCCAGAAATATGTTTTCAAGTTTCTGGTAAAAGTAGTGTCACAAAGTAGTGTCACACTTGTGACATTATCGCAAATTTTGTGAAAGCTCTCATAAATTAAGTATACTGCTTTTCCAGACTATGGCCAAATGACAGGAGTTTTTGCCACACCCTGCTGCAAAAGAACGTGTTTGGTCATTTGGGCTCAAATTTGGAGGAAAGGCAGTCAGCATTTCACAGATTGTGCCTTTGTGACTTGGTGAAAAAATATTACACAGATGGCAAATTCGGTACTCAGAATTTGACATTTTTTCCCATAGACTAACATGGTGGTGTCTGCCCGCTCCTTTTGGGGCTGTATCTTGAAAATGGTGCAAGATGCAGAATTTTCCTCATGACAATTAGCGGCGTAGCCAGGAAAATCATGAATCATGTGATTTTTTTCCCTCGCCCGTACAGTTATGGAGATATAAGCAATTTAGTATTCCAACACCTCATTTTCGACTCGAGGCCCATTATTATGCATACATTCTTTGTACACACTGTTTTCTCTATGCAGCTGTTGGGAAAAATAGGGTATGCACTTCTGTTAATGTTACAGTTACTGTTTCCACTTGCATTTACATACTTATTTGCGTTACCGTTCGCGTACGTCACCGTGTGCATTCGCTTTGCATTCTCATTTGCGTTTGCGTTACTGTTACGTTGCATTTCTGCTACTGTTTATGTTTGCATTTCAGTTTGTGTCATCGTGTGCATTGGCATTAGCATTTATGGTGGCACTTTCCTTTGCATTTGTCTTTCGTTTTGCATCTTTGTTGCTGTTACTGTTACCATTTGCATTTCTATTGCATTACTGTGCCGTGCACATTACAGTTTGCATTTCTATATGTGCTTGCATTTCCTTTTGTGTTTCTGTTTCCTCTGGTGTTATTGTTGATGTTACCATTACCATTTGCATTTACAATTGCGATAACATGACCGTCGTGTTACGGTTTGCGTTTATGTAACGTGTTTACATTTGCATTTATGTTTCTGTTTCCTTTGGCATTATTGTTCATGTTAATGTTACCATTTGTGTTTATAATTGCAGTACTGTGCCCATGCGTATTCGAGTTCGCATTCGTCGATGCGATTCCATTGCGTTTTGTTTCTGTTATGTTTGGCTTTCTTGTTGCTGTAACACTTAACATTTGCATTTACAGTACCGGTGCCATCACTGTGCATGCTACCAATTGTGTTTTATTTTGCGCCTGTGTGTCCGTTTACATCTCTATTCACTTTGGCGTCACTTTAGGCTCGCATTTCTATCAGCGTTTGTTTTACCATTTCGTTTGCTTTACCACGTGCAAAACCATTACCGCTTGTGTTTGCTTTGCAGTTCCTGTTACTATGTAACAGGACATCCTAATGGTGGGAGCATGGGGCCCAAAAGGGCCCCATATTCTACCACCTTATTCCATTCACAATTTATCATCCTTATTCTCTCAAAAGAAGGGAAATTAGAGGTAAAAACTCTGTTTAATGCATCAGTTAAGGTTGTTCCACATGACAAAAGTGAGGAATTCAGTATTAGGTTGAAAGCCCCCTTGACTTCTCCATCCATCTCCCAACCTGGCATCGGGGTGCGTAGGGGTCATTGGTCCAACTTTTTATAATGGTTGAGGTTTATGGTTGGAGCAGACACAGCTGCACCAAGTATAGTCACACCTAATAATCAACATGTAGTTTTACAAAAATATGGATACATGCTCACCAGATTGACTAAAACCAGGATATAGTTAATCCAGTTTATGTTTGCATGCACTGTACTGTACCATATATTTAAGATGAAAAGAAAACTTACGGCGCATACATAATAGTAGCAGTATCAGCACCCAAAGCAAACAACATTTCTCTGCTAGATCAGAAGCTTTATTCAAGATTAAACACTGCCCACAGTGGCTAGCCTTTAATAATGCATCCATGGGAGTACATGTGCAAGAATATTTTTAAAGTGACAGTGCAGTCTAAAACATGAGTGACGATGCAAGGCAAATATGAAGTGCATACCATTTCAATAACTACAAATACTGTAAGCACATAGACAAAATTAAAAACAATGCTAAAAATGCATTCCAATGTGAATTTTGAGTGTCAGACCAATTTCTGCACTTCTAGGGATATAATTGAGATCCTCACAAAATCCCCATCTTAAATTTATATAGAAAAAAATTCTGATTTTTCTCCTCATGTAGCTTATTAAAGTTTGATAAATAATTTGTGGATGTCTGAGTGTTGTTTCTTCTGATCCAAATGGTGCCTATGCACCAAGAAGTGGAAAAGCACATGCCAGAAACACTCCACCATTAGCTCCACCCCGTGGTCAGTGCGCACCGCCGGTATTCACAAATGGTGGCCTCCTGTCCACAGTCTCACCCCCATGTGCAGAACACTGCATGGCAGCAAGGGAAAGCAGCAGACCCAGCGGGCATCCTATTGGATACCTGTCCTTGGTTTCAGAGTGCATCACTGGTGCACTAAGGTGCCAGGTCTGGGTGCGTGAATAGCCAACGTGAGGCATCCAGACCTGCATTGCTATGCCCCCATCAGCCAGAGAGCCCCTGACCAAGCTCCGCTGCACTGCACCACCCACTGTACTGGTGAACAACCCCAACACAGGGTTGCCCCAACACCCTTCCAGCACAGCACTCACATTTTATTGGTCCCCATTGAACCACTCTCATTGGTCAGTCAGGCATCACCCATCGTTTCCCATAAATGTGGAACTCCTGCCCCCAAATATGGCACTCCTCCTCCTCCTACTCCCTTGCCTCTACCTTAAACAACTTTCTCATCTAACTGCTCCTGCTTTAACCCTCATAACTGTCCTCATATATCTCTGCTCCTCTGTGAATCACATCCCATAATAAATGTTCCTTCCCTGAGCCTGCTTCTCAGCAAGCTCTCCTATCCCTTCACTGCTTCACCCTCACTCCCTACCCTAACCTTCTTCCATTACCAACTTGCCCCTGCTTAGTTTTGACCTCTGGCAGGGTTATCAGCATCCTGGAGGGTCTAGCACTGAGCAGGCCTACTCCTCCCCATCCCCTCCCCTCTATCCTTTCTACCCCACTTGTCCTTACTAACTCTGTCCTCTGTCAGGATTCTTAGCACCCTGGCGTCTACTCTCAGGTAAGTTCTTCCCTCCCTCCTTTATTTTCTTTTCCTCTTCTATCCCTATTTCCATCTGACCATCATGTCCTCACCTAATTCTATCCCTGGCAGGGTTCTTTGTATCCTGTAGGGGCTCAACACTGGGCAATTACCCTTGCTTCCTCCCCACCCCTCTATCCTTTCTACTCAACTAGTCCTCACCTGATTCTGCATTCTGGCTGGGTTCTTGGCATACTGGAGTGGCCTAGTCTTAGGCACACTTCTTCTTTCTCCTCTTCCTCCTTCCCTTCATCTTTTCTTTTCTCTCTTCCCAACATGTCATCACCAAGTTCTGCCCCTGGCAGGCATTCTCAACATTCTGGAGGGTCCACCACTGGGGAATGACTCTTCTGTCTCTCTCCCTTTCCCTCCCCTCCATCCTTTCTACCTAACTCATCCTCATCTGACCTCTGCTGTCTGGAAGGGTTCTCAGCATCTTGAAGAGGCCTAGTCATAGACAAGTTTCTCCCACCCTCCTCCTGCTTCCCTTTATCATCATCTCTACTATCTCTACCCAACTTGTCCTTGACTACTCCTGTCCCTTATTCTAGTCCTCACCTCATTTTACCACTGGCAGTGATCTCTGTACTCTGAAGGACCAGTTCCAGGTATGACTCATCCTTCTCTAGCCTATCCTTACCCCACCTCTCTCCTGAGCCTCCTCTCTACTCCCTGCACTTAAACAAAGGAATTAGTTCACTTGAGCTAATAACTTGCAGTTTTTATTCTGTCTGAGGTGCTCCCAGATTGCACTAGCCCTGTGTTAACTTGCCCCTCACAACTGATTTTTTTTTTTTATGCTTACTTTGCTCTGGTAATGTTCCCCCATCATTATTCTCTCCTTCCCCAACAGATTTCCCTGTCTACCCTCACCCTCCTTGATGCCCTCACTGCACCTCATTCATTCAATAATTGCTAAATGATCTGCCTCTTAACTATGATCCATTCCTTCAAGGAAACATAGAAACATAGATTTTGATGGCAGATAAGGACTGCTTGACCCACCTAGTCTGCCCATTTCTCTACCTAGAGGATAAGCTGCAGATCTTATTTAACCAACAGCCTATTACTTCCTATCCCCAACAAAAATTGCCTTATGTCTGTCCCATGCATTCTTGAATTCTCCCACAGTTTTAGATCCCAACCTCCTTAGGAAGGCTGTTCCATGTGTTCACCACCCTCTCTGTGAAAAATACTTCCTCACATTGCCCCTAGGCCGTCCCCCTCTATCTTTAAATTGTGTCCCTTGTTCTTGCACATCTCTTTTTATGAAAGATGCTACTCTTGAACTTTGTTGATTCCACTGAGTTACTTAAACATTTCTATCATGTCCCCCTCTCCATCCTTTCTTCAAGGGTATACATATTAAGCTCCTTTAGTCTCTCCTCATATGGCTTCTCTTGCAGAACCTGCACCATTTTAGTTGCCCTCCTCTGAACTGCCTCCATCCTGTCTTGTCCTTGCGGAGATGGGATCTCCAGAACTGGCCGCAGTACTCCAGATGGGGTCTCACCAACTGTCTGTAAGGGGATAAAACTTCCTATTTTCTGCTGTTGATGCCTCTCCTTATACATCCCACTATCCCTCCAGCCCTCCCTACTGCCTTCTCACATTGTTTGCCAACCTTAAGGTTATCTGATATGATTATCCCCAGATCCCTTTCCATTTCTGTTGTTGTTACTACCCCCATTGTGTAATCTTCCCTGGGTTTTGTTTCCCAGGTGCATTATTTGCAGTTCTTTGCATTGAATCCAAGCTGCCATACTTCTGACCATTCCTCCAACCTTGCCAAGTCCCTTCTCATCCTTTCCATGCCTCCTTTTGTATCAACCCTGTTGCAGATCTTGTGTCATCTGCAAAGAGCCATACTTTTCATTGCAGTCCCTCTGCAATGTCACTTATAAGATATTAAAATGACTGGACCCAGTACTGAACCCTCGCGGTACCCACTAGTAACCCCTCTTTCTGCAGAGTGGACTCCATTTACAATTACCTTCTGTGTCCTGTTGTCCAGCCAGTATTTTACCCAGACTACCAACCTGGGACCCACTCCCGGCTGGTTAATTTGACTATTAATCTTTTGTGTGGGACAGTGTCAAATGCCTTGCTAAAGTCTAGGTAGGCCATGTCCAAAGCCCTCCTGGTCTACTACTTTGGTCACCCAGTCAAAGAAATCAATTAGATTCATCTGACATGACCTTCCTACTGTGAACTCATTCTTCCTTGGGTCCTGTGCCCCACTGGCCTCTAGGTACTCAACAATTCTTTCCTTCACAAGTGATTCCATCACTTTCCCTACCACAGAGGTCAAACTGACAGGTCTGTAGTTTCCTGCGTCTGTCTTGGTCCCACTTTGTGAATGGAGATCACATCTGCCTTCCTCCAGTCCTCAGGTACCACACCATCCTCCCATGATTTGTTAAAAGGGTAGTTAGTAGTGTCACTAGTTCTCTGCTTAATTCTTTTAGAATTCTGGGGTGAATTCCATCTGGCGCGATTGCTTTGTCCACCTTCAGTTTCAGGAGTTCTTTCAGAACCCTTTCTTCTGTGAAAGGACTGGGATCAACCCCTATCCTGAGTGCTTCTGTTAATATGATTAGGCACCTCCCACCTCCTCTTTTGTGAATACTGAACAAGTATTCATTCAGTATCCCTGCTTTTCACTGTCCTCTCTGCCCACACACACTCCATTTTATTCAGACTCACTATCCCTCCCTTTATCTTTCTACGTCCCTGATATACCTATAAAATGTTTTATCTCCTTCTTAACTTCTTTTCTTAGTTTGGGCCTTTGCTATTCTGACTACCCTCCCTGCTTCCTTCTGCTTAACTGGTGCAGTTCTCTGTCCTGTTCCTTCTGTGTTTCCTTTTACTTCCTAAATGCTATCTTTCTCCCTAACCTTCACTGCCACCTCTTTTGAGAACCATAGTAGCTTTTCTGTCATTTTGATTTGTTGGCTCCAAGGCTACATTAAATTTCTGTACTATGTTCCTCAGATATGCCACTTGTAAATAAATGCATATTCCTCAGGTATGATATATTTAACTGTATGTTATGTCACAAATCGATTGTATGATTATTTATAAATTTTGTAGCTGATGTCTTGTTACAAATGTAATTGAATGTTTAATTTATTGTATATGTTAAATGATAAACTGTATGTCTAATTCTTCATCAATTGTACCCCCCAGGTCACACCGGAGACAAGCAACTTGTTGTTCAGTGTGCCTTCCTGGTGAAACATTTCAATAAATAAATAAACAGCAACCCCCCACACACACATTAGCCCCTAGCCCCAGTGTTGCACAAAGCATCCCCCACCTCTCCACTCATGACAGTCCCTGTCCCCGGTGAGTCACAAGCAGGCTCCCTCCCACATCTGACAGCCCCCATCCCCAGTGATGCACAGGCATCCCCCTTCACCCACTGAGAGCTCTGACAGAGACCCTCCTAAACCCCATACCCTGCAATCTGCTCCTTGGTGACCAATGGTCCCGACCCACTTGCATGACAGACTCCCAATCTCTGTACCATTCTAAGGCATCTCAGTCATGGATGGCCAGTGGCAGAGCCCTACATAGATCTCCATGGCCAATAGCTGTCTGCAATATGCAATGCATGTGCATCCATATGGACAATGTGCTCACTGCATAATCCAGATGGCTGGCAGCTGTGGGGTGTGTGGAGGTCTTTGCTGCTGGTCATCCTTGACCATGGTGCCAATAGAAGGTAGAGATTGGGAGTGGTTATCAGTGCAATGGGTGGGTCAGGGACCATTGGCCACCTAGGATGTGAAAGAATTCTGAGTATGTGGTCTGGATCTGCTGGAGCTCCTCTGTGGGTGCAGGGGATGCTTGTGGATCACCAGGGATGGGGGCTGTCTTGTGGGGAGGGGGGCTTGTGCAACACCAGAACAGGGACTGGTATGTGTGGGGAGGGGATGGCACTGCTTGTGACTACCAGGGACAGGTGCTGTCATGTGTGGGAGGGGTGATGTTTGTGCAACACTGGGGATGGGGATGTCCTGTGGTGAGGTGTGGCCTTTGCATTGGGATGGGCCCAGGGCAGCAATGTGTGTTGGGGGTCCCAGGCACACAGGACAGGAGTGGGGATGCTGTTGGTCCAGTGGGTTTGCTGCCAGCAGACTGGACCGGCGGGGAGTGTGTGCACATGGCACATACTGCAGTTATGGCAGGATCACCCTGCCATAACGCTCTAACCTCCACCCCCATGGACAGCACTATGCCTTAGTGAATGGCATCATGCTAGCACCTTCTGGCACACCCATCCTGCCCTGGTGCGTTGCTATCTGTGAAACTGGGTGATCTGGTGCATAACTGACTTGTGCTCCCTTTGTGAATGCCACCGGGGTTCACAGGACCCCTGCACAGCATTCATACATATCTCTGCCTGCATACCTGGTTTCTGTGGCACGTAAGCATTGTGCATAAGGCCCAATATGCATATTTACAGACTTCAGATGTATATTTCAACTAGACTCTCACAAGAAATTGACATTATTCTTTTATAAAATTCTGATAACAGTACATCGGGGCAGTATCCTGACAGGATAGACACACTGCATATAAGCTAGAAAGAACAAAGAAAGGTTAGACCAGATTCTTAAGCAGTCAATCTCACAAGGTATTTCCGTGCCCTTAAAAGAAACAAGTTCAAACCTATCATTTAAACCCTTTTCCCTTTATAGCTCTTAACCTGTACATCCAAAATGATGCTCGCTATAATAAGCAGTTTCCCAAGTCTCCCTCTCCAGCCCCAGAGAGAAATGGAAACATAGGGCTTGATTTTCAAAGGGTTACACAGGGCTTGCATCAAGCATAGCATCAAATCTTTTTGGTGCAGCTGCACAAAACTTCTTTGACACTGCTGCATCTGATTTTAGTACATTGGGTACAGTTCTGACAGTTTCCTCAGTTTATGACAGCTTGCCCCAAACATTTTGACAAGCCCTGTAAAAGGGAAAGTTGGTCTAACCTTGGCATTTGGGGCTTGGGATTAAAATCCTAATCACTAGCCAGAAGAATGCTGACAAGCCCTGTGTGCCAAATGATAGGCACACCACAGGGGTTTGCAGCATTCACAGAGCTTTGAAAATCAAGTCCATAGAATCTGTTAACAGAAATGGATTGCTTGACCAACTCAGTGTTTATGCAGATGTTTCTGACCAGTCCATCTCCTCAGACCCTGAGTGGTCTGTGGTGACCCTGCCTCCCTCCTATATATTTACTAATGTTTTCCTATTTCTGTCCCATGCATGCTTGAAGCCATAAACTGTTTATGCCTCTGTCACTTTTGCTGGCAGTCTGTTGAGGCATCTACCACCTTTCAATGAAAAAACTTCCTCACATCTGCATAGTGGTTAAAGGCACTGAGCTGCAAACCTGGAGATCTGAGTTTGAATCCCATCAGCCCAACTTGCATTGTTGGACCCTGAGCAAGTCACTCAACTTCCTTGTGCTCCAAGGTCACACCTGGAAGCAAGCTGTGGCTTAGTGTGCCTCTTCTGGTAAAACAATTCCCCTTTCCCTTCCCCCTTTTAAACTTCACTGAGCTCCAGCTTCATTATATCCCCCTGGTCCTTGTGCTCTTTCTCATTTGAAGAGACTCACCTCTTACATCCTGCATACTCCTGTGAGGTACTTGTAGGACCACCTTCATGACTTAGAGGGTCAGAGGGTACCACTGATTTTTGGGGGCTTTTTGAATTTATTTGAGCTTTTACTGCTTCTTTTCTTTTTGATTTTGCTTTAATTGTTCCTTTGCAGGGATGCAGCCAGGGAAGCAAACAGGCGATGGAGTAGGGAGAATGATGTGGCTTTTTTTCTGCTTACCTAATAGAGTTATTGTTTCTTCGCTGTAAGTACTTTATGTTTGCTCTCTTACAGGGACACGGCTGGGGAAATGAATGTAGAAGATGGAGTGATAGTTCAAGAGTACAAGGGCTGTTACGGTGTGGATACAGTGAGCTCAGCCAATCAGAACATGGGGAAATGGTTTCTGAATTTGAATCTCAGCTGGGACCATTAAAATAGACAGCATAGCTAGAATTCCCATAGACCACATTCATGACTGAGAGGTTGGAAGGCACCATTGATTTTTATTTTTTTGGCTTTCTGAATTCACTTGAGCTTTTTATTGTTTCTCTTCTTTATGTGTTTGCTTTAATTGTTCTTTTGCAGTGACATGACTGGGGAAGCAAACAGGGACAATGGAGCAGGGAGACTGATGGCCTTTTTTCCAGCTTGCCTAGCAGAGTTACTGTTTCTTTTGCTCTAAGTATGTTACTCTTTGCTCTCTTTCAGGGACACAAACAGGGAAAGGAATGGGGAGATGGAGTGGTGGTTCCCACTCTCCTCCCCACCCACCCAGCCATGCCTTGCTGTAAATTATAGGAAATCCAATTTGACTGACAGAGGGAGAACTTCCTGTCAAGGAGTAGGAAGGGTGAAAACACCAGGCCACTGGAAGGAAGGATTTGATATATTGAGCCGATTGCTTCAAGCCTTGAATTGGGAGATACAAAACAAAAAAAACTTTACCTTTATTTAAGGATAGCGGTAAGGTCTAGCAAAAAAGTAGCCATTATGGGAGTGGTGCAGGGCTGCAGCAGTGAGGTGGCAGTCTTCAGGGAGACCTTCTCGAGACTTCGGTTTTGCCCCATCTGCTGGCACCTGTCTGGTCAGAGGAAGAGGTTGACACACTTAAGACTGAGTTGACTTGGTTACCAGGACCACCTCCCACCCAGGGACCACCATATCCACCTCCGCTTTCTCAGAGAATGCCAGGAAGGAGGAGCAGCTAGACAACAGTTGGTTTTGGGAGGGTTAAGGTGGTGGAGCATAGTCACAATCAAAATCCCATGCCACTTTGGAACTCCTATGCTGCACATGTAGTGGAGGACAATCCCACAGAGGTGCCCAAAGTAGAGGCTGGGATGGATGTGGAGGTCCTCCAGGGTGGAGTCCTCAAGGGGTAGCAGAGGACCCCAGAGGGAGGAGGAAGAAACTCCTGGTGGGGACTCCATAGAATGGAGAGTGGAGTTGGGGCCAGTAGTGAGGTTGAGAGTTAGGTAAAGTGCTTGCCATGAGGCACAGCTCAGAGGATGGAGATCAGATCCAGAGGATCACTAGGGTGGCAACAGGAGGGGAGCTGGATGTCATTGTCCATCTGGGGACAAATTACCTTGTTAGGGATGAGACAGGGATAGGGAGGTGCTGAAGCAGTTCAGGGAGTTGGGGAGGTCCTTGGGCAGGTAGCAAACTCTGTGACCTTCTTGGAGGTGCTCCCTGTCCACAGCAAGGGAAGGATTGAAATATCCATTCCAGGGACTTCAACACATGATTCAACAACTGGTGCAGAGAAGGGTTTCAGCTTCATTGGAGACTGGGGACCCACATGGAAGGATATGGGCCTGAAAAGGGCAATGGCCTTCGTCTGTCCAGGGAGGGGACTGTAGCCTTACTGAGTGGTTTAAATGTTTCATTGGTAAACATTTAAACTAGGCAAGGGGTGGGGAAGGAAGCAGGAGAATCACACTGCCACCCCCACAGGTTAATGTAGTCAGCAGGGAGGACCCAAAGGCTGGGAAATCACCAATAGTAACTAAACTAGGAAAAGATAAAATGGCGGAGAAAAGAAGAGAGGTGATTAAAGATGTGAGGTGGGGGTCATGAGGAAGGCATGAGGATAAATGGGGGTGACAGAAGGGAACCAACAAAATATGAAATGCCATGTGTGCAAATGCTCACAGCCTGGGGAAAAAAATCCCATATCTGGTTACCTTGATGGCAGAGGCTCATCTGGATATTGTTGCTATTACCAAGACATGGTATAATGGGAACCATGACTGGGATGTAGCTATACCAGGTTGTACTCTATTCAGGAAAGACAGGGTGGGTAAAAGGGTGGAGAGGTAGTTTTTTATGTCAGGAGGTATAAAGCAACAGAGGTACAGGGATTGTGGCAGGGGTTGAAGGCCCTGTGGGTCACCCTAGAGATGGGCAATGGCATGGCTATTCACGTGGATATGATCTACAGACCTTATGCACAAGGGAAAGAGTTAGACAAGCTTTTGTAGTAGTGGAAGCCATCCATAAGATGGTCACTAAAGGAAGTGCTGTTGAGGTGACTTCAATCTGCCAGATGTTGATTGGAGCATTCTAGCTGCAGCTTCAGCCAGGAGCAGAAATATACTGAACTCCAAACAAGGGCATGCCTCAGGCAACTAGGGCTACAACCAAACTGTTGGTATAATTTTGGACCTGGTACTCACCAACAGGGATAGAATTGCAGATGTCATGGTAGGGGGCACCTGGGGTCCAATGATCACCAAACGGTGTGGTTCAAAATGAGCACAGCAGCAGAGATAAGCCACACAAAAGCAAGGGTCCTGGATTTTAAGAGGGCAGACTTTGCAAAGTTGGGAGGCATGTCTTAGGGATGCCCCAGCAGTAAGGGAGGAATGGGGGGTTGAGGACAGTGGCACATCTAAAGGAGTCACAGTGGAGCCAACAAATCTTTGCATTAGGTAAATAAAGCATAACTTTGTAATTGTACATTGAAGCACACTTACCTTAGCTTCTCATATTGCAGTCACCACTTCCAGCAAGACATGTCTTTGATGGAGAATGGCTCTTCGTCCTGTGACCTGTACAGATGAGTGAGGTGTGTGGGGTAAACTGGGGTGTGGGGGATGGTGAGCACTAAGTGGGAGGCCGGGTGTCAGGGAACAGATCGGTGAGGGACCGTTCTCTTTTTACAGGTTTAAAGAGAAAAATTAAAAAAAACAGTGAGGACGGTTTCTTTATGCAGGTTACAGGACAGTAATCAAAGATTAGGGTGCCACTAGACACCAGGAAAATATAAGGGATGGGGATAGGAGGGCAGGGTGCACTAGACACCAGGAAACATATGGGGACAGGGATTGGAGGGCCATGGGTACCTCTAGACTCCATGGAATACAACATGAATACAGGAATGGGATTCAGAGGTTCACATTCAGGCTATATGGGAGACTGGGCAACCACTTGGAAAATGAATGAACTCACACAGGTACCACATAAAGGAGTAAAGACTTAAAATCCAGTGGGACATCATATCTCTCAATCTGATCCACTGCTTGTCTGACCTTTCTGTCCTGGTTCTCAAAGGACACTTCAAAACTACACAGGAAAGGTGAGCTTATGAGATCAAATTTAGCCATCTTGATACTAAAATACTTGACTGAATACATACCTTGGTTTCATGACCTATTATGCATCTTAACTGACAACTATTGTGTTTTTTGGTTCAGGTGCATATACATTTCCTGTGCATTTACTTATATACATTCTCTTACATTTGATGTACTTGTAGTGTGCCTTTTAAATTAACAAATGTATATGAATAAGCAATCACACACACAGACACACACACACACACACACACACACACACGTGTTGTATTTAGGAGGCTGTTAGAATATAAACATCTTATAATTGATAGGCCTGATGTCACATTCCATTTTTGGGAGAGGAGTCTAAATCACTATTATGATTTACAGCCACCTAGTATTTCAAAGATTGTTTTTGTTTGTTTGTCTTTTGTAATTGCATACTCCTTATCAAAGAACTTTTATACCCATTTATAAAGTTTATTTACCATTAAATGTCCTCTCCTAAGAGCGTGCTTTTTACAACCTGGCTGCTATGCCTAATAAAGGGCTGTGTGCACACTGAAAGCGTGTGTTCTGTAAATCTCTTGTTGATTCAATAAAATGTATCAAATCATTCACTTTATCTTCAGATGTATAAGTGAGAAGAAGAAAGAAAAGGTAGGGATAATGAGCCTTAGGAGGCAGCAGGAATTGACTGTGCAGCAGAGGACCAAGGAAAGCTGCCATCCTGAACATATAGTTTTGTTCAGTCTTCATAGTGGAGGGAGGGTGACCTACCACAAGAGAGCAGCAGAAACAAAGGAGGCAGGTGGACATAAGCCCATTTTCAGAGAAAAGAGTCTTGAGGGACTTGTAGCTCAGAAGGTGGACAAGGTTATGAGACTGGATGGGATGCAACAAAGAGTACTAAAGGAACTTAGGAAGTGCTACCTGTCCCACTGATGACCTTATGCAACAGTTCACTGGAAGAGATGTGGTTCTGGAGGACTGAAGAAAATCAGACATGGTCCCTGTAGAGTGGCAGCAGGGAGGTCTAGCAACTATAGGCTGGTCAATCTCACTTCAGTGGTAGGGAAATTAATGGAAAACCCTGCCTAAAGAAAGGTTGGTAGAGTATCTTGAATCCAGTGGGCTGAAAGACCACAGGTATCATAGATTCAAGGGGGGTCCTGTCAGATGAATTTGATTGATTTGTTTGAGTGGATGAATAGGAAATAGATCTTGGGAGAGCAGTGGACATGGCCTGTCTGAGGAAATAATGAAACTTAACAGCCTAGGGTTATGATCCAAAGTGGGAAATTGTGTTAAAACTGGATAATGGATAGGCAACAGAGAGTGGTGGTTAGCAGCACTCACTCTAATGAGAGGACCATGACCAGTGGGGTGCCACAGGGCTCAGTGCTGGAATGAGTCCTCTTCAATGTTTCCATAGCGACATTGCAGAAGAACTAGAAAAAGGTATGCCTTTCTGCAGATGATACAAAATTTGTGAAAGGGCTGACAATTATGTGGAGGTAGAGAAACTAAGCAGGGATCTCAGGAAACTAGAGGAGTGGTTGAGCATTGTAGTTGGGGTTCAATGTCAAAAGTGAAAAATCATGCACCTAGGGCATAGGAACCTAGGAGCAGAGTACATGATGGGAAGAATTACTGATAGTCAGTCACTAAGCAGGAAAGGGACCTTGGGGCTATTATAACTGGCAACCTCAAACTGAGCGGGCAGTGTGATAAAGCAGTGGATAGGGTTAGAGGGATCCTGCTGTCAATAGGCAGCAGTATCTTCAGCAGGAGAGGAAGGGCTGTTGTCACTGTATTGCTCTCTGGTGACACCCCACCTGGAGTACTGTGTCCAGTTTTGGAGGCTTCCCTCAGAAAGAACATAGAGGGAGGCAGTTCAGAGGAGGGCAACTAAAGGGTGCAGTAGTTACACAAAAGCCCTATGAGGAGAGACTGAAGGATCTCAACATGTACACCCTGGAAGAGAGGAGAGCAAGAGGGACATAGTAGAAACATAATAACATAGAAATTGATGGCAGTTTGCCCATTTTCCCTACTGCTGCAAAATCCAACAACCCTACTTGATCTCCAGCTTTGTTCTCTTACATATTGCTAGGGTTCCCCATGCCTATCCCATGCATTTTTGAATTCCCACACCAAACTTACCCGCTACCTCCCAGAGAGGCTGATCTGTGCATCCACCACTCTTTCTGTGAAGAAATACTTCTTCATGCCACCCCTTAGTCTACCCTTCCAGCCTCGTCTCATGATCCCTTGTTGAATAACATTTCTTTTTCTGAAAGTTGCTACCCTCCTGTACCTTATTTATGCCCTTGAGATATTTGAAGGTCTCTATCATATCCCCCTCTCTTCCTCTCTTCCAGGGTATACAAGTTAAGGTCTTCCAGTCTGTCTTCATATGACTTTTGGGCAGGATCTGCACCATTTGTGTTGCCTTTCTCTGAGCTGTCTCTGCCCTGTCTATGTCCTTATGGAGATATGGCTTCCAGAACTGGACACAGTACTCCAGATGAGGTCTCAATAATGATTGTGCAGAGGCATCACCACCTCCTTTCTTCTGCTGGTGATGCTGTACCTCTCCATGCACTCCAGTACTGGTACCTCCCTATGCACCCCAGTACCCTACTTGCTCTCCTACAGCCTTGGCACATTGTTTGGCCCCTTAGATCATCTGATATGATTTTCCCACATCCCTTCCCTGTTTGGTGGCCATCAGTATCTCTTCCACCATCATGTAAGCCTCCACTGGGATCCTATGCCCCAAATGCATGATTTTGACTTTTTGCATTGAATCTTAGCTTCCACACTCTTGACCATTCCTCTTGTTTACCTAGGTCCCTCCTCATTTTTAACCCCTCCCAGAGTGTCTACCCTATTGCAGATCTTAATGTCATCTGCAAAGAGGCATCCTTTCCTTCTAGATCCTCTGCAATGTCACTTATGAAGACAATGATTCGGACTGGCCCCAGAACTGACCTCTGTGGTACCCACTGGTTACCCTCCTTTCCTCAGAATAAGCTCCATTTACCATCACATTCTGTGTTCTATCCTCAACCAGTTACTAACCCAGTTTACCACCTTGGAACCCATTTCCAGGCTGACTAACATGTTTAAGCCTCTTATTTGGAACAGTGATGAAGGCCTTGTTGAAATTTAGGTAGGCCACATCATCCCTTCTCCCTATCCCCTTCCTCTTCACCAACAAAGAAATCAATCAGATTTGTTTAACATGACCTTTCACTGTGAATCTATGCTGCCTCAGATGTTGTTCTCTGCTGGATTCAATATGTTCCACAATCATTTCTTTTAGCAACGATTCTATTACTTTCCCACCACTGAGGTCAGGCTGCCTGGTCTATAGTTTTCAACCTCCTCCCTGCTCCCACTTTTGTGTAGAAAGGCTGCATCTGCACTCCTCTAGTCCCTTGGAACCACTCCCATTTCCAGCAGTTCATTGAACAGGGCTGCCAGTGGTGCTGCCAGCACTTCCCTAAGCTCCGTTAATATTGTAGCATGTATCCATTCTGGTCCCATTGCCTTGTCCACTTTTAGTTTTGCAAGTTCCTTTAGAACCCTCTTCTCTGTAAATGACTGGTGTCCACCTCCTGCCTTTATTGCTCCTGCCACTTATTTGTGGTACCTCACATTCCCTGTTCTGTGAATACTGAACAGACATATTTATTCAGGATTGTTGCTTTTTCAAGTCCTCTTCTGGACTTCTACCCCTTAAACTTTACAATCCCACCCTTGTCTTTCTCCTTTCACTAACATACCTATAAAATGTCTTGTCCCCTTTCTTTAATGCCTGTTTTTCCTATTTCTGGAATTACCTTGTAATTTTGCATATTTTCACCCCAAATTTTCAACTTTGGCTTTAGGGACCTCACCTCATGATGAAGGGTGGTGGAATTATACAAGCAGTCCTGAAAGTCAGTGTTGTGGTCCTTTGGTGAAATAACCTTTCTGGTGGGATTTGATCATTTTCACCACCATGGTTCGTGAGGTGGGGTCATAAGAAGCTATGTTGAGAATTTGGGGTTAAAAATGTAAAACTGAAAATGTTTTGGGTGTTCATTGAAATTATTCTACACTCATTCATAACTAAGGTAATTTTAAATATTTTGACCCCAAATTTTCAACGAGTCTTTTTCACACAACCTCATGAACATGCCAAATGTGTTTTCACACCTGTGGCAACTGAATGACATTTTGGTGGCATGGAATCACCTTGGTGGAGATTTGAAAATGTTCTCCTATGGAGTTCATGAGGCAGGGTAATAAAAGGCTATGTTGAAAATGTGGTGCACAAATATGGTAAAATATCCAGGTTATGACTGAACATTGCAGTATTTCAGTATTCATTCATTCATTCATTTATTCATTCATTCCTTCATTCATTCATAACTTTGCTAATGTTCAATATTTTTACTCCAAAGTTTCAACATATCCATTTTCCACACCAAATCACAAACATGATGACAGGTGTTATTTTTTAAATCCTGGATGAGACATCGTTTCACACTTGAGCAGCAAAATGCCATTTCAACTAATATATTATAAATGCTACACATCATGTTAGTAAGAGCAGTCATCAAATGGATATCTTGAAATTTTTGGTCAAAATTAAAACAAAGTGAATGTGTGAAGAGTACATGTAAAGAGTGATGGTATGAAGACTGAATGTGTGAAGAGTGAATGTGTACTGAATGTGTGAAGAGTGAATGTGTACTGAATAGGTGAAGAGCAAATGTAGAGCAAATGTGCCAGGCCTAGTATTTGTAGGTGGATTGAGGCTTACCATACAGCATGGCCCAAAGAGCCCTGCACATCTGCTTTTGTTCATGCATCAGTGAAATTTTCAACTTCCTTCAGGTCTGAAGTAGCCTTTCACTGCATCATACCTGCATCAATACCATCATTTTGCAGCCATACTGGCTCTGGCCATGATTTTTTTTTTGAGATCTCACAACAGTAGGCTCCTCTGGGTGCTCATCTTCAGGGTTCCCAACCTACACTGCCTCTTTTTCAGGAATGTATTTACTGCCAGTGCTATTGGTATGGTCTGACTCTGAGGAGATCACAGAGGAATGAGAAATGTTATGATGCGGAGAAAGTGGCAAACTCTATGCATGTTTGCTTATTCATCTCTTTCCACTACATGTGGTGCTTCCCACTGCCTTCATGTTTTTTGTTTTATTTTAATAACTGTACATCTGCCAAATCTACTTTTCTTAAGTGTTGGTTCATCAACCAAGCTATGGTTGTTGCTTTTAATTGCATTGTATGTTTTGACAGGTACAGTATCACCTGCAGCAGCAGCAGGCAAACATGATAAGATCCCTGAAAATAACGACTTGGAGGATGAAGAAGTTGCAATAGAGAAAGGATTCTCCTCATGCAGTTAAAGAAGAACTTTTGTGACAGTTTTATTTTCTGAATCACTGCTTTGTTTTGTTCTTACTGCTGCAAGAAACTTGTTTCACAGACTCACTCCATTCCATATTGATATTGGTAAATAAGTGTTGAAATGCAATAACAACTGCTGATCAACTAACCCAGCTGACATCTAAGAAAGCCCTCATTACCTTTCTCGGTTTCCTTGGGGAAAAAGATGTCAAAACTGAGTGCATGGCTTAAGATGAGAAAACAACTGTCTCACAAGACTGCAAGTCTGATTATCTGCCATGTTGTTTACCTCCCTTCCTGCAAAAAGACATTCCAGATGATGCAAGCTTGTACAGAGTCTGGTATAGTTTAGCTGTAGTTGTAATAGTAAATAATTTGATTCCTAAAATACAGAAAAGGATAGCCTAATTGAGCTGGAGCTCATTTACAATGGGGTCAAAATCAGTGACTTACAAAGTTATAAATATAATATCAATATTATACTATGCAAGAAACCAATAAGCATATATTTACATTCTGGAGCATACTGTATATTTGTACTCTAGAACAGTGACAATTTCATTCTGGTAATCCTTGTTGCAAGTGATGCAAGCTTAGAAGATGTCCAAACTTTCAGCTCATATATATATATATGTGTGTGTATATATATATATATATATATATATGTATGTATGCATGGGGAAGTGTGGTTAATGAGGATTTTATACACCCGAGGTGTGTGATGCCCATAAACCCGAAGGGTTTATCTGAGCATCAGTGATTACACCAGTGTGAATAAAATCTTAATCTTCCACACTTCCTCATGTTTTATTTTTTATATTTACTGGTTCTTTGAGAATTGCTGCTTTCTGTCTTAGATTAATTGGTAACAAAGCAGTGTTTTTGCTGGTCGGATTGGTACCCACTGTAAAATAAGAGGATGTTGCAATTTTCTTATTTTTGAGGGAGGGACTGAGCATTTATTTTGAGTAGCTTTTGCCCTTTGTTGTGCTCACTGATGAGGAACCTGTTTGCCATATGGTGGTTTTGGACATTGAGAGCTGAAAGCTAGGGAAGGATCCGCTAAGCTGGTCATCTTGCATCTTGTAGTTTCGGACAAGGTTTGCATTTTTATTTAAAGTATTTTGTGCCATTTTGTTCTGGTGGCTGAGAATCAAGTTGTTTATATTTACTGGTTTATTTTGAGTGGCTTTTTCCTTTGTTGTGCTCACTGATGAGGAACCTGTTTGCCGTGTGGTGGTTTCGGACAGTGCAAGCTGAGAGCACGAGGGAAGAGCCGGTAACTGGTCAGCTTGCATCTCAAAGTTTCACACAAGGTTTGTGGTCTTTATTTAAAGTATTTCATGCCATTTATTTTGGTGGCTGAGAATTAAGCTGTTTATGTTTTCCGGTTTCTGTGGCAAGGGAGAGCACAAGGATGGGAGCTGTTGAGCTGTTCAGGTGGCAAGTCATGGTTTGGGACAAGATTTCTGCTATTTTTTAAAATAGTTTTATAGGATCTTAATTTGGTGCCTGACAAGTAAAGGTTATAGAGCTTGAGGTTTCTCTGGTGAGAGTGTGGAGGGAAGGAGCTACGGAGCTCCTTAGGTGGCATCTTGTGGGTTGGCAGAAGGGTTGTGGAAAGTGCTTGGGCAAACTCTGTTATTCACAGTTCATTAGTTACACGTGTGAAATGGAGTTTGCCAACCCTACCCATGGGTAATAAACAATGTCAACCAGTAAATATAAATAGTTAATAATCCAATCAACAAACAGATTTTGTGATTAAGATTTAAGCATAGAAAGGGTATTTAGTTTATCCGTTGTCTATCAACAGGCAGCATCTGCTGTGTAACATTCTGCTTTCAGTAAACTAGACTTTTAAAGAATTACACAATACAGAATGATTTAGTGTTGTTTTGAGGCATGAAGGTAAACAGTCTCAAACCTTTGGATCTGGACAAAAAAAGTGAAATTTACCTTAGCAATTTTACTGATTGCTATATCAGTAAGTTAACCCATGACAGAGTGTGGGTTACTTGAGAATTAATCCATGCCGGGGGCAAATCCACAGGACAAGTGCTTCCAACCACCCAGGCATTGATTTATTCCCAGTTAACCCATGCTCTGGAATGGGTTAATTATAATAAGGCTCTCAGACTGGTCAGTCCCTCCCCCACCCCAAACATAGAAGTAAGCCCCAAGCGTTAGGTGTTTTTACAAGTCACAATCACAATAATGTCTCCTAGCAACCACAGTACAAGAGTCAGACAGCAGCTCTAGGATCCAATTGTCAGTGTTTCCTTTAGTAGCATAGGCAGCCACTGGAGCTGACCGCCATGAATCCTGCTGAAGGAGTGGAGAGATATGAGAAGGGCATGAGTGTGGACTCAGAGGATCATCAGGACAAAATTGCTGCCTGCCAAGGATCGACATCAGAGAAATGGTACCAGGACTTAGAAAAAGAAGAGGGAACTGATAGGTTAAAATGTCCTTTTCCCACTGATACTTTGGAGTACAACTGTACTGTCTACATGCAGTGGTTAATTAAAGTGTAAATGACAGCACTTGCTGCTTTAGGGAAGTTCTGCAGATGCGACATGCACTGCACTCGCTTCACGCTTGGAAACATGGTCTCAATAGCCATGCCCCCCATACACCACTTCGTTCGATACCAACCATGGATTAATTCTCCAGAGCGTGTATTATTGGGGAATTAGTCCCTGGTCAGGTAATCTGTCTTGGCCAATCACCAACTAACATTGTCCATAGCCATGTTATAAAATCCTATATTACTAGCAATCCTCAGAGCCTCTTTCAATGTTCTTTTTTCCTTTCTCAAATCCAGCAAGTAGTTAAGCATTTTATCAAAGATGGCAGATGTGCATAAGGTGCAGCATATGTAAATGTTTGAAATGTCTCCACCAGCCTAGCTTCCTGTACAGAAAAAAGTGATGGGCTGTATCTCAGGCTGCATCCAAGGTGAAGCAGGCAATCCTGTTATATGCAATATCCAGCTTTACCAGCTCCCTTCTAGATGCTCCCACCTCCATAAACCACATAACTGTAATCAAAACAAACATTAGTTATTGCTGAACATGTTTCCTTGCATACATTTGCAAGTTACAACAACAGTGTCTTGAATCTGTGGTTGACATTTCTTCCCAGTGGCCATTGTCTCATGGAATTCAGATTCCACTGGACTAAAAGGATTACAGCTGAAAAAATGGTGAACAGAATAAATCATTTCTTCATAGCTTCACTAATACCCACAGGGTCACCCTTGAAAAAGGGACACTGGTTCCAGTGGGCTTACCGGTTACCAAAATGAATAAATAAAATAAATGAAATAAAATGTTGATTTTGTGGAGTGAATTTGAAAACTGACACCTGGGGCCTAAATGTGTTAAATAATGTAGTTATGAGTACACATTGGAAACATTCAATGTTTCTTCGAGCTTTGTCTTTTTGACATTCTGACCTCACATTTAAAACAGAGTCTTATTATGAACCCACCTTATGATGAAGACAGATGGAATTTTTAAATCCCAACAGAAAGAGCCAGCCTGCTGGTGCAGAGGCAAGGCATCTGTCTGTAGCATCATCATCCTTGGTTCGGGATGGACCCAGGAGTCAGAGGGCCCAGCAGGGGGGAAGAATTGAGCTTCCTATGGACTGCTTTCCTCCAGGGAGAGGGAAGAGTGTCCAGCACAATGAGGACCTTTGACAGAGGCTGAGAGGTCCCATGTGGCTGGTGCTACATGCGGGAGGAAGGACAGAGGCTGGCATCATTGCACATCCCCACCCCATGGGAAAATTGCTCAGAAAAATGTTGGCCACTAATGATGGTCCCGTCTAGGCTGCTGCTCTCATCTCAAACTGAACTATGCCATGGGGTCTCACTCCTGTGACCCCGCTCTGGGAGCAAGCCAGGGCTTTGTGACCTGAGTTCCCATGGAGGGTCACCCACTCAGCGGCCCCTTCCAAGGGGAAGCCTGGAGATGGGAGGAGTGGGTGGGCCGGGACTGGTGGCCAGGGCGAGACAAAAAAAAAATCTCATCAAAAAGTGCTTTCAGAGAGCAACTGCAAAACATGTTTTGGAGGGATCTGAAATATGAAACCTATCATGTTTATGGAGAGGGTACAAAAGGGCTATACTGAACACATGGGGCTAGAATCTGTAAAAATCACAAATTTATAAGTAAGTCTTGAAAAATTCAACATTTCCTCATAAGTATGTTGTTTTTCCAACATTTTCACCACATGTCCAACATACAGTGCTGCCAGCCACGATGCAATGCTGTACCTTGCAATATTACTGCAAAGTGTTGCATGGAACAATGCAATTCAATGGTTAGTTAAGCCTTTTTATCATGCAAAATTTATTGCAAGTTATTGCCCTGCATTGTGGCTGGCTGTGTTGTACATTGACATCACCTATTAGGACATTTTCATAGCTGTGTCCATAGCAAAATAGGAAATCCTGAAAAGCCTAAAATTGTTTCTGTCTCCTTTAGTGGGAATTCACAGTCCATAAGTGCAGTATCACAGGTTTGCTAAGTGGAGTTTTATTTCAATGCTAGATTTTTCATCCATGTTGTAACCAATCTTACAGAAGAAGAAGAGGAAGAAACATATTCAATTCAGTGCTCTACAGTAACTGGTAACTGCTATTTTCTTTTAAACTCTTAGATTGAGGGCTTTTAATGACACTGTACTTTCTTTGTTGTCTTTACTTAGAATTGTTTTGGGCTGTTGAAAATTTAAAACGTAGTGGTGGTGTATTTCTTTGCTGTCTTTAATTGCTGAAAATTTTCGGCCCCTCCCTCCTTCCCCCAATTCTTAAGTATATGCCCTGTTAAATCTGATTGACAGAAGCTAAACACAGGGTATAGTGAGGGGTGTGGAGTAGGAGGGGCCATAAGGGTGAAGAAGCCCACCCTCAGCACAAGCGTTTTGACTCATTTATTTATTTATTGGTTTATTTTCTTTCTTTTTAAAAGAAAAGTATCTGAGGATCAGTGGCAGGATTTTAGGACAGTAAATTAATAAAAGGAACTAGGAGAGCTTCAGTAGCAGACAAGTAGTGGAATAGCAGTATAATTGCAGTATAATGTGGGGAGTGGTGCAAAGCAGTGGCTGTGGGGCAGCCATATTCAGGCAGACCTTCTGGACACTGAGGTGCTGCCCTATCTGCATGCATCTCTCTGGACTGTTGGATGAGGTAGCCAGACTCAGAGTGGAAGTAAACTGGGTCAGGAGTAAAATCACCCTATCCAGAGACCACCCAGTGCAATGCAACTGCTTCAAAGGATGCCGAGAACCAGGAGCACTTGGATGACAGTGGGCTCAGGGAGGGTTAGAGCAGTCAGGCAGAGGCATCCCAGATCCTATTCCACTGAAGAACTCATATGCCACACTGGCAAACAGGGACAACCAAATAGGGTACCCAGAGAGTGGAAGAAAGGATGTGGAGGTTAGCCAAGGAGGTGACCTCAGCGGGAAAGCAGTGGGACCCCAGAGGAGGAGGAAGCAATCCTGGTGGGGACTCCATCATAAGAAGGATCCAGCTAGGAACACAGGAGGGAAGGACAGAGGGGTGAGGTGCCTACCAGGTGCCATGGCATGGAGGATGGAAGGAAGATCCTGGGGATCACTAGGAAGGCAAGACTGGAGGGTGAGCTGGATGTCATTATCCACCTAGGTACTAATGACCTGGCAAATGGGGAGCCAAAGGAAGTTCAGGAAGAGTTTAGGAAATTGGGAGGGTCTCAAGCAAGTAGCTACTTCTGTCACTTTCTCAGAAGTACTACCTGCGAGAGGCAAGGAGACATAGGGGTGCCTGCACTAGGAACTTTAACTCATGGTTGAAGAACTGGCTGTGAGGAAGGGTTTGGATTCATTGGTGACTGGGGACCCACCTGGAGGATGGAGTTTGTTCAAGCCTGATGGCCTGCATCCATCCTGGAGGGGATCAAGCACTCAATAATAAATTTAAATGCTACATTGACAAGCATTTAAACTAGCAAAGGAGGGTGGTAGGCCAGCAAGGAGGGTACCTCTTGCTCACTCCGACAGCTAGCAGTGGAACCAGTGAACCAGAGGAGGGCTATCTCTACACAACAGTGTGCAAAAGATGGAGATTAGCGCCCAAGAGGTGGATAAGCAGAAAGGGGCAAAATTTAGCAGAAGGGCAGACAACAAGGAGAACCAGGCATAAAGGACAACCAAGGAAGGGGCTGGAGTAGAACAGCGAAACAGTCTAGGGAGGTCAAATCATGAAAGCCATGTGTGCAAATGCCAGGAGCCTTAGCAACAAGATGGAAGATCTGGAGACTGTCATGGTGCAGTCAGACCTGGACATTGTGGTCATCACTGAAACCTGGTGTAATGAATAACTATGACTGGGATATGGCCATACCTGGCTACAAGATATTCAGAAGAACATGGCAGGCAGGAAGGGAGGAGGAGTGGCACTGTATGTGAAAAATGACATAAGGGCCACAGAGATCCAGGAGGAACAAAATGGGGAGAGATACTGTGGGTTAAGCTGGAAAGGAAAATGGGGCCAGCCATCGCTCAGGTGTGGTCTATAGACCACCAGCCCAGGAGGAAGAAACAGATAGGAAGCTGATGCTAGCCATCCAAAGGATGGCACACAAGAGTGAGTAGTACTGGTTGGAGACTTCAGTATTCCAGATGTGGATTGGAGCATCCCAGCAGCAGCATCAACTAGGAGCAGATTTATCCTGGACTCCCTTCAGGGTGCCTTCCTCAAGCAACTGGTCATGTTACCAACTCAGCAGAAGACAATACTGGACCTTGTGCTCACAAACAGGGACAGTGTAATGGGGTAACAGTGGGGAGCACCTTGGAAACAGTGACCACCAGTCATTGTGGTTTGAAATCACAGAAAGAGCAGAACCAAACCACTCAAAAACACGTATCCTGGATTTTGGGGGCAGACTTTGGGAAAATGGGGAGATACTTGAAAAAAGGCATTAAGGAATGGGACAGGAATCAGGGTTGAGGAACAGGGCGGTATTTAAAATGGGGAATACAGAAACAGAATTATGCATTAAGCAGGTTAGCAAGAGGAAAAGGAAGAGGAGACCATTATAGTTTTCCAAAGAGGTAGCAAGAAAGTGAAAGCCAAAAAGATTGCATTCAGGCAGTACAAAAGACACAGGCAGAAGGGGATAGGGAGAAGTACTAGGAGAAGCAAGGGAGGCAGGAGGTCAGTAATGGAAGACAAAGCTCAGACAGAAGAACACATTGAAAAATCAGTGGGTAGAGGGACAAAACCTTTTACAGGTACATAAGTGAAAGAAGAAAGGCAAAGGGAGGGATAGTGAGACTGAAGGGGAGGATGGGGCTGCGTGGAGGATAACAACAGCAAAGCTGACATATTGAACAGGTATTTCTGCTCAGTCTTTACTGAGGAAGAGGAGGGTAATGGGTCTGAAGGGAGTACAAGGGTGAGAATGGTGCAAAATGGACACAAGTCCCTTTACGAGAAAGGGCCCTGAAGGAACTGGAAGTAATAAGAGTTGATAAAGCAATGGGACCAGATGGGGTGCACCCCAGGGTCCTTAAAGAACTAAGAGGTGGTGGCTGAACCTCTGGCTATCCTGTTTAGCTGATCACTGGAAACAGGGATGTACCCAAAGACTGGAGGATAGCAGATGTAGTCCCCTTTACAAAGTGGAACAAAGAGAGCGAGGAACTACAGACCAGTCAGCCTCACACCTCGGTAGTGGGGAAGATCATGGAACCACTACTGAAGGAGAGATTGGTGGAACATCTGGTTGTCAATGGACTATAGGACCCAAGGCAGCATGGTTTCACCAGGGGAGTCATGTCAGACCAAACTCATTGAATTTTTGACTGGGTGACTAGGGAGGTGGATCGAGGAGGGCAGTGGACATGGCCTATCTGGACTTCAGCAAGGCCTTTGACACTGTGCCACATAGAGACTATCACACAAACTGGGAATATGGGTGTGGGCAGGAGGTAGTGTGGTGGGTAGGTAACTGGCTGGGCGGCAGGACACAGAGGTGGTGGTAAATGGCTGTCACTCCACAGAGGGAAGAGTGACCAGTGGGGTACCACAGGGATCAGTGCTGGGACTGGTCCTATTCAACATCTTCATCAGTGACATTGTGCAGGATCTAGAAGGCAGAATTTCACTGTTCGCTGATGACACAAAGCTTTGTAACAGAGTAGACACACCAGAGGGTGTAGACAGAATGAGAAGGGACCTGCAGAAACTTGAAGAATGGTCAGGGGTTTGGCAGTTGAAATTTAATGCAAAGAAGTGCAAGATAATGCATATGGGGCACAAAAACCCTAGCACAATATATCAGTTGGGGGTGAGGATATAGCATGCACCAAGCAGGAAAGGGGTCTTGGGGTTATCATCTCTGATGACCTCAAGGTAGGAAACAGTGTGACAAGGCAGCAGGTAAGCAAATAGGATGCTGGGATGCATGAACAGGGACATCACCAGCAGGAAAAGGGAGGTCATAATTCACTGTACAAGACACTAGTGAGGCCCCACCTGGAGTACAGTGTACAGTTCTGAGACCTTACCTCGTAAGGGACGTGAGACAGGAAGAGAAGGTTCAGAGGAGGGCAACAAAGATGGTGCATGGATTGCATCACAAGTCCTATGAGGACAGGTTGAAGGAACTGAAAATGTACTCCTGGAGGAGAGGAGGAAGAGGGGATATGATAGAGACATACAAGTATCTTACAGGGAGGAACAGGGTGCAGGAATACACTATTTGTAAGTGAAAAGATGTTCCAGGACTAGAGGGCATGGGATGAAGTTGGAGGAGGATGATTCAGAGGGCGTGAGGAAGACTTTCTTCACAGGACGGAGTAGTGGACAAGTGGAACACCCTGCCAGAGGAAGTGGTGAGGCTGAAACAATCACGGATTTAAGAATGCATGGGATAGACATAAAGGAATTCTGGAGGTCAGGGGTAAAGGCAACAGACTTCTAGGAAAACATAAACTGAACTTACAAGCTCAAATGGGCAGACTGTGTGGGCCATAGGCCCTTATCTACCGACACTGTCTATGTATCTATGTATGTATCCATGGGTTTCTTATTAAGTCACATCCTCTCATAATTACCACATCTGGCCTGTTCTCAAAACCCATTCTCTTACACTTCCTGTACTGAAGTGCACTAAACTAACTTCTTTACCTCTAAGGATTTAGCTGTATAGTTTGTATTAGAACAAGGCCCCATACTTAAATGAATTTTTCCAGTCAGGAGACATATTAATTCCACAATCTTAGTTTTAATCAAATATGCTTTTAATAAAAAATTATCTAATCAATCTTGTGCATACCAGTCTTGTCCATCCTATGCCCCTCTACACTTTGTGGTAAAATAATTGTAGCAGATAACATGACTGCTGTTGTTGAACATATTACAGGGCTACAAAGAACATTTCTGTGCTGTCACACAATAAATGGCACAGTGAGACTGCACTGAACTACAAAAGAAAAATAGTCCTGTTTGCAGAAGTAAATGGCTAGTGACACAGCAGAAGGGGCTGTTAAGTCAGACCCGCTTCCATAAAGGCTTAAAAAAAGTAAACTTATGCCAAGTTCAGAATATTTTTTTTGCTGTTACAAAAAAGAAGGAAAACATATGGAAGCCTTTTGCATTTACTGTACATTGCTGTGCATGTCCACTCCCCTTCCTGCCCCTGCCTCATCTACACACATACTGTACACTATGTCTCTCTTTCTTAATGTTTTAAAACCTTTTCTCCTTAGTTCTTTTTTCTGTAGACTTTATTGTCTTGTTTAATTTTTCTTAGTTCTTTTGTGTCAACATAGTGACATAGATGTTGATGGCAGATAAGGACAGCTTGCCCTCCCAGTCTGCCCATTTCCTACCTACTAAGCTGCAGATCCTAGTTTTACCAACAGCCTACTTCCTCCTACCTCCCACTAGCATTGCCTTATGTCTGTCCCATGCATTCTCAACATTTTCTTGTTTAAAATAATATATTTTCTTTGCTCTTTGCAAATGTGCTAATGCATTGTCAAACAGGCACTGTGCACTTATGTGCAGTGTGCACTGTGCATACTGATTGCACAGCCTCTGCCCTTTAGTCTGAGCAGTTCCCCACCCTCACCCACACATACACTTTCCCTCTTTCCTGTTTTCCTCTATTATTCTTTTACTTTTCAGTTTTAGTTCTTCTTCTTTTTTAATCTTTTCTTCCATTTGTTTTATTTCTGTGCAGCATGGGTGGTCTGGACATCTGTCCGTACTCACACCTGGCATGTCCCTACAGTCTCTCTAGTGTGAGTTTTTTTTTTACTTTAACGTGCTTTCCTTTTTGATAACTTTTGTTTTCTTTTTGGTCCATCCACCTACCCTGTCTGTCCTGACTCCCACTCCTTTCCCTCTCTGTTTTGGCTCTCAGTGGTTGTGGTGAACCAACCAAGATACAGCCACTGCAATGCAGAAGAGCTTTATCCTTCACCTCTACTGGCTGAACTTCAAATGGCACCATGGTCAGAGCTGCATGGCTATATATACCCTTTTTCACACATGCAGAAACCAGAGCATACATGCCACATGCTATCCCCTGGACACTTTTATGTCTCCTCAGGCTCCTAAGCTTGTTATATGTCAGGCATGCAAGCTGAGAGGCTGAGAGTAAGAAAAAAATAGCTCATATCCAAGCCAAGCTGGCAAGGTTCAACTCAGGTCTCATGAAAACCAAGCTTCATGCCTTCAGGGTGTCTTGCTTTTCCACCAGAGGTTCCATACACCACAACCTTAGCAGAGCATAAATGTAAACAATACTTATTAGAGCTTTATATGTAATCTTTATTGAAAGGCTAGGACACCATTATGTAAATTCTGGGAGATGCATCTGAAATTTAAAAAAAAAATTCAGTTGTCAAGTAATTTGTAATTGCTGAATAAATCAAGTTTTATGAAAAGACAGATTTAAGCATATTAATGGTCACGAGAAGAAATAAAAAAATTGTGAAATATATTGATCTAGATCCCCATAAAGACTAGCTGCCCTGCCATGTGGCACATAAAGACACCACAGCAGGGGTTATGAAGGGGCTCCACAGCCAACCATTACCCCACCCCACCCCCACCTATTGCCTCCAGGATTTGCTGGGTATTCTGTTTGGGAGCCAGAACTGCACCCACCCCACAGCACAGCTCTCAGCTGATCTGTAGGCTGAAAACACAGGACAAAGAAGCCTTTTCTCTTCATCTCTTGTCTACCCTCTATATCCACTCTAGTCTTCTGCAGTCTACCTCTTTAAACCTTGAATTTCTCCTGCTCTTTTCTCCCCACATCCCCACCCTTCACTCTCTCTCTCTCTCACCTCTAAGGAAGAGGAAAATCCTTTCCTTTCCTTTCTCTTTCAATCTCACTCCTTCCTCCTTCAGAAACTTTCAGAGTCTCTAGTGTATTCTAGACTCACAAACTTTCTAGACTTCTCATTCTTCCTCTTGCCTTTTCAGTTTGACTTTAGAATAAAACTCCACCATCTCCTTTCTATTGCATGGAACTGTCTCTATTGTCTCTGGAGTGGATAAGGGCACATCACTGCTGCCATATTTATCAACCTTGCAAAGCTTTCGACTCAGTTTCTTAGCCTCTCCTTCTGAATACATTATTCTCAGCGGGCCTCTCTGCCCTAGCATTTGCATGGTTCTGCTCCTACCTCATGGGCCAACAACAGTCTGTCCAGGTGGGGATGGATTGTCACCCCCATCTTAACTGGCATTCCCAGGGCTCTATCCTAGGTCCCATACTGTTTTCAGTATTCTCAATGATCTCCCCACAACTTGTGTCTCATCCCATATACCCATGTATGCTAACGAATAGTAATTTAAATTTAATCATCAGGTCCTCTTCATTTGCAGTTGAAGCCTCACTTCAAAGTGATTTCCTCATCATGCTACGCTGGTTTCAGGCAAACAAGCTCAAAGTCAACACTAAAAACACACCCATGATCTTTGGCATTTCCCAGAGGCTAGCACGCTATCTCCTCCCCAGCCTTCTCCACCTTGGATAGCAAACACCTAGACTCTGTCCCTGCCTTCAAGTACCTTAGCATCTGGCTGGATAGCAAACTAGATCTCTCCTATCATATTAACACCATTCACACAAATCTCACTCCCAAGCTCTGCATCCTTTACTGAAACAAGGACTGCCTCCCCAGCCACATCCATTGAGAACTCACCAAAACTACCCTTCCAATATTTGATTATACTAATGTGGTATATAGCTCTGTGCTATCATCCTCTCTTGCCAGACTGGATATCCTTTGAATTGCCTTCTGTCATTTTATCTCTAACTTCCTCCAGCACTCACCACTGTTCCTTATACTCATCCCTTTTTATCCTCCTCTACCCCAGTGTTGCCAGTACCACTGCACTTCTTTGACTGTCAAACACTTGTTTGGCTCTCTTCCCTGATATGTATCTTCCCTGCTCTCTTCTTCCCCTTCTCCTACTCTTTATGCTCAGGGACCCAGTACCTTCTCCTAGCCATCCCAGCTCATGCTGGGACCAAGCTGCCTTCTTCACAAGATCCACTCCTGTGGAACCAGCTCCCATTCCTCTTCCCTTTCTCCCACTCTACTCTCTAAAACATCTACTAAGGCTTCTCTTCCTCCTCCTCCTCCTCCCTGTTCCTCTCACCCCCCAATTCCTAATTTTCCTTTCTTGATGCAGCCTCCTCACTCTCTCTGTCCTAGGCTCCTGCAGTTGGAGTCATCCAACTGCTGCCCTATCCTCCTCTTTGTGTATGCAAAATCTCACACAACCTTATCTACTCAGTTTTGTACCCACAAGATTCACTGTATGCCTGTCAGTTCATATTCCTGTATATTTGCAGCTTTGCATTGTTGTCAATTGTACTCTGCACTCTTTGCCATTATTTGCTCTTCTGACATTTGTACCTGCGTGTATGCTAATCACTCTCCCTTCCCCTAGGTTGCACCTGAAATGATCTTTAGCTCAAGTGCCTTTCCCAGTTATCAAACTTAAATTAATAAATAAAAATAAGATCACAAATACAGTTTATAAAAGCACAGATTTAAGCAAAGTAATGGCAGCAACTAGAACATTAGTTTGAAAATGATGAAATATATCAATCCAGATCACAGAGTAGTTTTTGGACTAAATATGTTTTTGCATGCTGTGATTTATTTCATTTAAATTTCTTTTTACCAGTAACGTCTAGCAGAGCAATATCTAATTCCCAAGGAGGTTTGAAGGGACATCATAAAAATATTTTGCAATTACAAACAACTAATACACTGAACTGATTATTTCCAGAAGCATAAAGCTCATTTACAGTGTTGATTACTAACTCTAGACCTGAAGAAGAGTCTTGGGAATGATAATACAGAATCTTTCTTCCTTAGAGCTTGGTACTGTGTGCTGACTGTCCTATAACTCTCCCTTTAACCTTTGATTTATTAGTAATGAAATATCCTCACTTTGGAAAATGGCACATATTATTCCCTCTTCAACTCTGGTGGGAAAGCTGTTGTAAGTTATTATAGGCCTATTTCTGTAGTCAAGTCCTAGCTAAATTATTAGAAAATTAGTTAATGACCAACTTAAGGAGTAGCTCAACAACACAACATCACCACTTCTGCACAGTCTGGTTTTAGGGCCTTGCACAGTACCTCAGTGTTACTGCTCAAGGTAAACAAATGATTGGTTTTCTGCCCCAGACTGAAAGCTTTTGACTGTAGCTATTTTCTTTCAACCATTGTGAGACATGCAGTTCAGTAGACCACCAGATTTTGTGGCAAAAACTCCTGAATTTTGTATTACATCCCATGCTCTGCCTTGGTTCAGAAATTACGAACCAGCAGGGCAACAACTTAAATCTGAGAGCCCTATCCGCATGTTCCCAAGTGCTCAAGGAGTCTTCAAGGATCTGTTCTAGGCTCTCCCTGTTTATTATTTCTACAAATGATCTGGGGCTAGTATGGATAGGATCATAGATTCATTACAAGTTAGGTGGCCTGGTAGACCTACAGCAACTCACCACTTATGAATGGAATTTCACACATCTATCTATGCCCACATAGGCATCAGAGATGATTTAAAACCTCCATAGAGGTGCTAGTAACCACACTTTCAGGTAGAGAGTTCCAAACTAATATCACCCTTTGTGTAAACTATTTTTTTTTATTTTCTCAGTTCTTACTACTGTACCTCACATTTTAGTTTAAAGTTGTGTGCCTGGTATTTTTTCAAGTATAATATCTACTTAGTCCTAAACTCTCTGGTATAGGCTCATTTTTCATGGCATTAAATACCAGACATAGGTCCCCTCTTATAATCCTATACTCCATGGAAAACAGGTTGTGCTCTTAGTCTTTCTCAATATGTTTTGTGCTCTACATTTTTATATTTTGTGTGTCTTTTTCTTTGCACTCTTAGTTTTTCTTCCAATATTCTGAGGTGCATAGAGAGGAACAGTATTCTAGATTGGGCCTAACTAGTGATGTGTGAGTGGCATTATCACTGCCCTGTCCCTACTCCTAATGTTCCTTAAAATACAACCAGAAGCCTTTGTCCTTTTTTTGCATTTCTAGTCTTTGTGTCAAATGATAGATTGCACATCATTATGACACCTAAGTCCCTTTCATCTAGGGTCTCTTGGATTTTGATGTTATTTAATACATAGTGCCACAATCCCACTCCTGGGATCAGGCCTCTGCTACCACAATGCCTAACCTTTATGTGTGATTCATGAACAGGAACAAACAGTCAACCCTCCTGTTTGTTTGTGTCTGAGCAACTACCAGTCTCGAGTCCTGGAGTCAATTATGAACCCTTTCTGCTAGCACACCCAGGAAATAGGTCCAAATATCACAGTATCTTTGGGGAAAAGCACAATATACTTGACCCAGCCGGCATACATCCAACCTGGTTCACAACCTTCCGACTCAATTGAGATGCTGGTATTTTCTTACCTTATTGGATCTTTACACAGATCCTAGTTAGTGTGGCTGCATAAGGTGACAAAATAAGCATTTAACAGCTGTGTTAAAATATTAAGACTGTTCCACCATTAACTCTCAAAATGAGAAAATGTCTCAGGCAGGTTTAAAGAAACCAAATTTACTAAAACTAAAAATAGTAAATAAATACAATACTTCAAACAGAACATATATACAAATGATTACAGTCAGAAAGAAATGGAAAATTACAAAATAAAGTGTCTTGTAACTGAATTTAACTAGTTCTAACTCAGTTTTCAGTTGGCCAATGATTTGAGCTATTATCTATACTGGCAGAAGTGTCCTAGAAGTCCAGAACAAAAATGTCAGTCCTTTAAGCAGGCTTCACCAGTATCAAAGATAAAGTCTCACCCTCCTTGAGATGATACAGCACACAAGGTCACTCTTAGCCCTGTAATTAATTTGTGACATGACCAATGCATAACCAAATGCCTCAGCTGACTGCCTGTTTGAAAACTGCAAATCTATCAATATTTTAATTATAAACAAGACAGTCTATTTCATCATCAGAGCATAGTTTATAACACCATTCCCCCTTAGATCTTCAGCAAACCATCTTGATGAGCTATTTCACATAATTGGTTAAAACTTGACATAGCTCTGCCAAAGAACAAGCTTCCCCTTTAGTACATCAAAAATGCAGCATTCACAGTGGCATCCAGTGATCAAAGACTTGATTTTCAGAGAACAGAGCTTTTATAACAGTCACAGGAAGTTTGCAGCTATGTGTCAGTTTTACTACAGTCAGCTGTTCCAGACATCAAGGGCCTTTGAGTCAGAGGTCAAACCCCTTTAGGCAACCATGTTTTTCCCATGTGTCTTTTGTCCTTGCAATGTTTCATAAGCAGAAATTCAAAACATATATTGATAACAAAATTATAGTCACATAGCTGGCAGAAGGTGATTCCTGTTATACTCCTTCCTCCTAGACTGAATTTGGGGTGATCCATTCCTAGGCATGGGATGAGTTCCTAAATTCAGTTCACTGCTCTAATTGTTGAGATAACTCATCTGCATTCGCATTTTCTGACCCTGATCTGTGAGTGACAGTCATGTCATAACCCTGTAAGGCAAGACTCCATCTTAGAAGCCTACCATTTGTCTTACCTGTTTATGCCAGCCAAACCAGGGGCTTATGATCCTCAAAGTGCCTCCTGTACAGGTATGGCTTTAATTTCTTCTGTGCCCACATCAGTGCAAGGCACTCCTTCTCCTCTGTAGAATAAGCCTGTTCCTGGGAGTAATTTCTTACTGAGGTACACTATTGGGTGGTTCTACCCTTGGTTAGAAGTACTGTCCCAATATCCAAGTCTGAGGCATCTGTATGTACTACAAATGGTTTACTGCAGTCTGGACTGGCTAACACAGGAGCACTGCACAGTGCCTCCTTTGCCATACAAAGGCTCATTCACAGGCTGGCTCCCAGTTTACATTTTTTAGGCATTCTTTTCTTTATGCAGGCCAGACAGAGGAGCTGCCAGGGCACTGCAGTTTGATACAGATTTTTGATAGTACCCTGCTGTCCCTAGAAAATTCCAAAACTGGTGTCACTCGGGTCTCTCCTTGTAAAAACTTAAACACCAGTTGCAAATGAATGCGAGTTTAATAACAAGAGTACCAACAACAGCAGTGTAAGAACTCCCTCACCCAGTGCTTGACAGGACAGCAGACAGCATAGCTTTATCGTGGCGATCCTGCAAACCAACCTGGTGGGTTCTATGACTGAGTAACTAGGCAACTGGACGGGGACATGCAGTGGATGTCCTGTATCTGGACTTCAGTAAGGCATTCGACTCAGTGCCACATGGAAGGCTGGGAAGGAAGTTAGTGAGCACAGGGGCAGGTGCAATGCTGGTGAGATGGGTAGGCAACTGGCTGCAGGAAGGCAACAGAGGGTGGTGGTGGGTGGGAGCTCTCACACCCAAGGGCAGTGACGAGCAGTGTCCCACAGGGCTCGGTGTTGGGACCAGTGTTGTTTGGGATATTCATTGCAGACATATCATGGGACATCAAGAGCAAGATCAGTCTGTTTGCTGATGATACCAAGGTTGGCACGGTGGTGGATGACCTAGGGGATGGCAGGGGTTGCAGGATGATCTGGCAAAGCTTGAAACCTGGTCAGACACCTGGCAACTGGGATTTAATGCCAAAAGTGCAAGGTGATGCATTTTGGGATGAAGAACCCAAGGAGGACTTACCAGCTAGGGGGAGTGCAGCTAGCCCAGACAGAGGAGGAGAAGGATCTGGGTGTGCTCATCACAGGGTCAATGAACAACTCAGCACAGTGTGGGGAGGCAGCTGCAAGGCCAACAAAATGTTGGGTTGTATTGCAAGGGGTATATCCTCGAGGAGGAGAGGTGATTCTGCCACTGTATAGGTCATTAGTTAGACCACACCTGGAGTACTGCGTGCAGTTCTGGCGTCCGTATCTGAAGAGGGACATTTAAGTTACTGGAGGGAGTGCAGCGCAGGGTGACAAAGATGGTCAAGGGTCTGGGGACTTATCATATGAGGAGGAGGTTGAAGGAGTTGAACATGTACTCACTGGATGAGAGGAGAGACAGTGGGACATGATTGAAACCTTAAATACATGAAAGGAATAAACAAGACAGGTACAGAGGGCTGTTCAAAGTAAGGAGGGGGCCACCAGGGCCATGATATGAGACTGGGCGAGGAAGGTTCAGGAGGAGATGAGACACTTTTTTACAGAGGGTGGTGGCTGGGTGGAATCGTTACCTGCAGAGTGGTATGCAGTAGAGACAGTGGACTGCTTCAACGAGGATGGGACAGGACAAGGGAGGGTTAATGAAGGGAAGGGTGGAAGGAGGCAGCTGCAGAATAAGGGTGCTAGCTGCACATTCAAGCAGACTTGATAGCCCTCTAGGCCTTTATCTGCTGGCAAATTTCGTATGTTCGTATGTTCGACTTCAAACAAGTCTTCCTCAGGGTGTGATGTTACAAATCAAGCGTCATTCCTTAAATACACCTCTTAATCCATAATACATGAGATAATACATCCAATCATCAACTTAAAGGAACATGGAAATAAAACAGTGTTTTAGTTACCAAGTGTATTGTCAAAGAAATAAATAAACTAATTACAATTTCTACCTGATTTGCCCTACACTTACAAAAATGACAGTGTATATGATAGCAAATACAAATTTTACTGAAGGCTGCCAAAGGCGCTTTCCAAATATTAGTTTGTTTATGCCTGTAAGTGAAATAAAGTCCATTTCTAGCAATATTAGTAAAGGACAATGCCTTATTATCTTGCGCTTTTTCAGGTAGAAGAAAGTTATCTAAAGAGAAGGAAAGAGGCAGAGGTTATATAAATCTTTTATCTCTACATTTGAAAAGATCGAAGTCAGAATAAATTGCTTTCTCAAAAAAGGCTTAAGATCTTTCATAAGCAATCTTTAAAATTATCAGAAACAGCCTTATTATTATTATTATCAATTTCAACATTTACCTATGGGCTGTGTTAAAAATCACTTTCTCAGAAAAGGCTTAAGATCCATCTTCGTTTAGACCATAGGGTCTTACGCTATTAAGTTTGAAAATCCAAAAACTTTCTCTTTCTAGCAGTCGATTTGATCTATCACCTCCATATGAAAAGGTGGAATCCATTCTAACCCCATAAACCTAACATCTTCAATTTTTGAAAGATGATAAGTAAGTAAAATGTAAACTAACTGGTGTGTCTTGTCTCTTATTAAGTATAGATCTAATGTGCTCTTGTATTCTTTGTTTTAGAGGACGGACAGTTTTCCCAATGTAAACCAAATTACAAGTGCACCAAAGAACATATACTACATAGCTAGTATCACATGATAAGCTGTTTAATATCAATGTAAGTGTTAGGTTCCATCGGATGTTGAAATGTTTTGCCTGTTAGAGTAGATCTACAAACATTACACCTCGAGCACTTGAAAAGCCAATTGACCTTTGAGGTAGCCATGTAGTTGCCATTTCTGTTGATGTCGATCTCTGTTTACTATGAACCATAAAGTCTTTAAGACTCTTAGCTTTACTAAAAGATACCCGAGGGCTGGGTCCTACTGCCATTCCACTGCTTCATCTGAGTGTAGGATATACCAATTTCGAAATAAAATGTTACCAATTCTACCGGCTTTATGGTTGTATTCTGTAATAAAGGTACATGGTGCTGTATTGGAAGATGAGGTGTCTGCCCTTGCCTTTGTAATCAGTTCAGTGCATTCTAAATTATTTACTCTCCTTACAGGTCTTCAAAGGGTAGAATCATACCCTCTCTTAAGGAATCTATCAATGAGTTCTTCAGCTTGTATGTGAAACATGTAGTCAGAGGTGCAATTTCTCGAATTCTTAATAATTGACTACTCATTATGGAATCCTTAAGGCTTTGTGGATGAGCACTATCAGCGTGTAACACTGAGTTTGTTGCAGTATGTTTCAGAAAACTTGCTGTATTAATAGTTTTACAGTCATCGCTAACTGTAAGAGTCAAGTCTAAAAATGTAATGTCTCTGTATTCATTTCAAAGGTAAAGTGGAGATTCAAATTATGACGCTCATCCACTGCATAAACTCTGGTACAATCTCAGTATTACCCTGCCAAATACATAATATATAATCAATAAATCTAAACCAATGTTTAATATTTGAAAAAGGATTCAATTCTGGATTAAAAATAATCGTATATTCCCAATAGCCCAAGAAAAGATTGGCATAACTCGTGTCATGGCTGCACCCATGCAGTGCCACATTTCTGTAAGTAATACTGGTTCTCAAATTTGAAATAATTGTGTTTCAATATAAACTCCAGAGCTTCTACTAAAACTATTTTGGGACATTTCTGTCCAAAGCAGCTCTGTCCAAAAATGCTGCACTGCCATAAGGCCATGGTTATGTTTAATCGAAGTGTACAAAGATTCTACGTCTATACCTAACCATGTAAGGTCCTCACACCAGCACAGATCTTTTAATTTACATAAAAGGTCCTTAGTATCTCTAATATAAGAATCAAGTCCTAACACATTTTGTTGTAAAAAAAATCAATAAATTTACCTAAGTTCTGGTTTAAACTTTGAACACCGGATACTATGGGTCTACCTGGTGGATTCTCCTTATTTTTATGTATTTTAGGTAAAATGTAAAATTGGGAGTGACAGGATGTGCTGGCCAAATATACTGATATTCAGTCTCAGTAATATCCCCTTATTTACATAGTGCAGAAGAAGATGTTGCAACTCTTTTTATAAGCAACTATGGGATCGGATTTAAGTTTCTCATAGTTGATATTATTTTCAAGTAAAGTTAAAACAATATGATTATACTGTTCTTTCCCAAGTATGACTATGTTTCCTCCCCTTATCTGCAGGTTTTATAACAATAGCAGTATTTTCAGACAATGTATTAATGGCATCTCGTTCTGCTTGAGAAATGTTATGCCTAACTGAAACATTTTCATTAAGCACATATTTTACTTGCTGGCAAACCACTTTCTCAAATGTGCTAATCGCTATTATACACATTGGGACAAAAGTGGATTTAGGTCTAAACAACGACCTTCTGAGTTTTAAAAAATGTTCATTAGCAATAAGAATACCTCTACCATGTGTTTGTTGGGAGGTCAAGGGTCGAAATCAATACATTGTTCTCGTAATAGGGAATCTAATACTTCTAAACCTGCAGAAAATTCATTAAAGGAATCAGCTTCAGGGCAACAGACAAACTGGAAATATATTCCTGATGCAAATCTATGTTAGTTACATCACTTACTAAATCACAGTTTAACATAACATCCATGGGCTTATTATTAATACATTGTTTGTCCTTTGTCACTGATGTAGTAGCCCCAGAATCAGAGCATATGATAGAACTTAACGCTCCGTTGATTTAGTCAATTTATCAGTCTGTAACGCATTAATTAAAAGTCTAAATCTTCAGACTGTTCAGAAGGTACCGCGTGATCGTGATCATAATAGTGATTGCCACTAATACCAGTACCAGTATAGAACTCCTCGATTCTGGATGTTACTGGGTTATGAGAGACGAGACACATTTTGTCTAGATCAATGTTAGTTGATGTCGTTTATTGAGAAAAAACAGTTTAAGTTTTAATTTTCTGAAAAATTTAACACAGTCCACAAAGATTTGAAAATTGTTAGTGGGGGTAGGTATAAAGCTGAGACCTTTTCCAATATCTTAATTTGATGTTCTGTAAGACAGATCGGAGAAAGAGTAATGATTTGAAATTTGTCTACCTCTTTTTCTCCCTCAGCGGTAAGCGTCTTTCTTTTGGACTTTTACCCCCATGTTTACTTCTCCTGGTTTTCCTTTTCTCCGTTTTTGATGCCTGCTAAATTTTAGAGGTTCCTGCTTCCTCTAAATCATTTGTAGGCACTTCATCATCCTGGAAATTTATTCGTTTACTTTTATTCTTGTTCTTGGAGGTTCCTGGAAGTAAGCGCACTCTAGACTGCCCCTACTGATTGACCGATCTCCCTTCAATTTGGGCCAGCTGGTGATATTTCCCTTTTCATAGTCTTTTAAGTCTCTCAGTAATTTATTAGCTTTCTGTTCAGTAATTAATTCTTCATACTTAGAAAGTTTATTTCTGAGCGTGGAATCAAAAGCTGAATATTGTATTTCATGTTTGAGAGACAAAACTTGTATTTTAGACTTGTTGATTTCTTCTAGTAAAGCCTCATATTGTAAGGTATCTCTCTTAATAAGTAGTTTAATGAATATGTTGGAACATTCGAGGCAGCTAATAACCATTGGTCCTTAAATGGAAAATCTTCTAACCCGCTAGAAGGAGTAACAGTAACACGGAGCCCCATGGCACTTGACCTCGACTCAAATATTCTTCCAATGTAGAGATGTTATAAGAAATATCAATTTCTTTCATTAGTAGCTTTTCAAAGTTATTGAAAACAGCTTTAAAATTTTTATCAATTTCAGCATTTACCTCTGAGCCATGTAAGCGTTCCTTGCTCTCAGGCGATGATCATTAAAGAAGTCAGTGTGTTCCCAAGCATATACCTCTGTAGTTTCTGTCTCCGTAGCAATCTCTGTCTGGTGCATATTTCATACACAGTCTATCAAATTTAATAGAACCAGCACCCACAGCACTAACGGATGTAAGAAAATTCTAGTCCCAAACTGGAGGTATATGCCAAGACAGAGGGTAATTCCAAATGGTGTTGTTGTTCAAAAAGGACCCACGCAGTAATACTGCTTGACCATCAGCAGCAATGGCGGCAAGTTCAAAAGACAAACACAAAAGGTACTGCTGCGACTTTGACAAAGGCCATTCGGTGCTCACCACGACGAGCTGCCAGCTCGTAGTAAATAACAAATTCAAAACTGGTGTCACTCGGGTCTCTCCTTGAAAAAATAGTTAAACGCCAATTGCAAGCGAATGCGAGTTTAATAACAAAGAGTACCAACAACAGCAGTGTAAGAACTCCCTCACCCAGCGCTTCAAACAAGTCTTCCTCAGGGTGTGGTTACAAATCAAACGTCATTCCTTAAATACACCTCTTAATCCATAATACATGACACAATACATCCAATCATCAACTTAAAGGAACATGTGAAATAAAACAGTGTTTTAGTTACCAAGTGTCCCTAGAAAACTCTGGACTTGCTTCTGTGTTTCAGGTCTGGGCCACATCTCTATTGCCTCAATCTTAGCTTGATTAGGATGGAGCTGTCCACAGCCTACTACATGCCCTAGGTATGTCACCTCTGCCATGCCACCTGGCACTTTTCAGCTTTCACAGTGATTCAGGCCCTCTGTATCCTGCCCTACACTTCCTAAAGGTGAGACAGGTGTTCCTTCCAGCTGGCACTGAAGATGGCAACATCATCCAGTAATGCCACAGTTTACTCTTCAGTACCATGTAACACCTGGTTCACCAACCTTTGGAAGGGACATTCTTCATTCGAAAGGCATTACCTTGAACTCAAATAGACCTATCAGAGTGATGAAGGCTGCCTCCCTAGCTCTAGCAGTTAACTGCACCTGCCAATACTCTTTGTTCAGGTCAAAAGTGGTATGGTATACCACCACTCCCAATTTGTCCAGTAGTTCATCCGTCAGTGGCATTGGGTGGGCATCAGACTTCATGACTGTGTTGAGTCCATGATAGTCCACACAAAAACAAGTAGAGCCATCCAGCCTGGGAACTAGAACACGAATGAGGTTCAGGGCTGTGGGATTTCTGGATTATGCCTAAATTCAGCATTTCTTCAATCTACCTCCTAATGTCCTTTAGGACAGCCTCTGACACCGGTATGCTGTCTGCTGTATGGGCACTTGCATACCCATGTCTACACTGTGCATTACTAAGGGGTTAGTCCAGGCTTGGCATTAAACAATGGGGCAAAGTCTGCAAAACCTCCCTTCACTTCCAGGATCTGTTCTGGGGTCAACTGGGGTGATACTTTGATTGCCTCCTCAGAGGACTCCAGTTTGCTTTCTTCCAGCAAGTGCAGAAGGGTATCTGATTTGTCTGTCCCTCTCTAGGACCACACACTGCAAAGACCATGTCAGACCCTATTTGCATATGGCTTCATCATGTTGACACAGTACATCCTTGTGTATGTCTCCTGTCAGGCACTTCCACAATGTAATTTACATCATTTACCCATTTGACTACTTTGTATGGTCCTGCCCACTTGGCCTGCAGCTTGTCCGCTGGACTGGGATTAGGACCATGACATCTTGACCCATACTGTATGAGCGAGCTCTGGCTCTGTGGTCATACATACATTTTGCTTCTGCTGGGAAGCTGCCAGTTTGCTCTGGGCTGTTCCCATAAGCTTCTTCACACTTCCTAAACTTAAGGACATAAGCCACTATGTAAGTTCCCTGGGTGGCATGCTTGTCTTCCCAGTCCTCCTAGATCAAGTCTAGGGGCCCATGCTCCTGCATCCATATAAGAGTTAGAAGATGGAAAACCCTGTTGACTCTTGTTGCATCTCCTGTATGTGAACAACAGGTGGGAAGATATTTCTCCCAGTCCCTCCCATGCTGTTTAGCAAATTCTTGGAGCATCAATTTTAGGGCACCATTAAATATGTCCACAAGCCAATTGGCTTGTGTGTGATAAGTGTCGTGCATCTCTGCACCACCACACACCTCCCACAAACACTTCATCAGGTCCGACATGAAGGAACCCCTTGATCAGTGATAATTTCCTGCAGGAACCCGACACAGGAGAAAATCCCTAGCAAGGCATCTGCCACTTTGTCTGTCCTCAGTGAGACTAAGGTGGCTGCCCTTGAATGTCGGGTGACCTAATCCACTACTGTTGGATGAACCTCTTCCTGGAGGCACTGAGGTTATTCAAAGGCCCCACAATATTTTATTTATTTAGTTTTTGTTGACGGGTAAGTGCAGTAGACAATTCCTGCCTATTTTCAGGCGCGACCCAGGAGGATACAGATGAATGCCAACTGACTTTGAACCAGATTAAGCTGTTGGTGGTATTTTTAGTGAATGATGGAAATTTGTCCAGGACACCGGGAAATTCCCTACTGGCTGCTGGTCAGTGGCTGGTGGGGAGTCTTTCTGGCGTCATGACACAGAATGGCAGACGATTTGGAACACAGACCAGAGAGGAGGCTGGAATGAGCCTAAGGCCAGATGAGGATATGATTTTGTGTTTATCGGAGAACGATGAAGAGAACAGCAAAGGTCAGCTGGAAACAGCACTGGAGGAAGCAGGAACACTCCGTTTGTGGCTGGTAATATTTTGGCTGGCATTGCAGAAAATTTACAAGTAATAAATTCACTTACACATGTGGAGTCAAAATCGGCACGAAGATGAAGGATAAGCATAGGTGTAACACAGATTTGGACCCACAAAGGAACCGGGTCTTCAGGAGAGGTTCCAGGAGGAATGCTTGTAGTGACGGACTGCTTGCATCACATATAGTGCGATGACAATTTGGGATTGGAGAAGACAGCCAAAGAAACGACGGAAAGACTGGTTGGGAGGTAGTACTAACTGAAGCGGGCTGGAAGCGCCGGACTCTGGGGACTGGGTTCCAGACTTTACTTAGTCAGCCTCCACAAGCATGCATGCCACGGACTCTCAAACGTTGAGCTCAGGTACCACAAATACAGATAAAATGCCTTCTTTTCCAAGAAGTAAAGGGAGAGGTGGAGAGAGTATCTTGGCTTTGAAAAGCCAAGTACCTCTACACAGGTGCTAATTCTGAGTTAGCAATATCTAAAGTTTAAATTCTGAATTACTGGGACACAGTAAAAGCCTACAATGTCTGACTTATTCAAGAATAAATTAGAACAAGCACCATGCCGCAATGCTGTGCGGTTAAAATATAAAGGAGGCCTGCAGGAACATCCACACAGATATTACATTTTCAAACAGCTATTGAAAACTGCAATGGGATTTTGTGCCAAAGACATTTATGCTCTAATTCATATTTCTGGAGGACTCTTTTGACATTAGCTTTCAAACAAATGCTCTTATGGAAAAATTCTGGGAAAAATATGCAGTACAGAAAAATACCCCTTTATGGTTGCCTTTTTTGCCATTCCATTAACCAGACCTCTGATTAGATTTGTCACAATTATGTTTTAGAAACGAAGGCGTGAACGTGAGTGATATATATCATTGGCTACAATCAAAGTGCAAAGTGTTAGGTCCCCAGAAGCGATTTTAGATATTGAGGAATTTGGACAGGGGATGGAAATTTAAAGTCAAGCTTTTTCAAGTTAATTCTGAAATTGTTCATCTGCCAAACAGTTTTTCTTAGGCAAAGATAGAGGGTATGTTTCTATGGGGGTAAACCAAAGCCTGTTACAAGTGTGGGGATCGAACACATATGAGTAGTGTTTGTGACATTTTAAAATGCCATTATGTGGGGGATTTGGCCACTCAGTAGACATGTGCACAAACATTTTTCAATGTAATTTATGTGAGGAAAAAGGGCATGCGTTTCATCAATGCCCTTGGGCCAGACATAATTGTCCTGGAGGTTTAGATCATGATGGGTTACTGCGTAAAACTCAATCCAAAACAAAAGCCCAATTGAACCTGTTCTTTCACACCCTTCAATACTGGTTTCTCCATCTATTCCTCCCGATTTAGATAAGAACAAAGAAGTTTCACCTGTGGTAAATGACCATCAGACCACAGTGGAAAATCTACTGTTCAACCAGTGATTAAACAGATTTCTGGTTCCTTCATGCCACCCTTTTGAAATAGTGAAAAGTAGAAGATTTACAAGAGTTTCACTGAAGCAAAACCAACGAGTCCTCTGCCCACAGAAAACTTTTTTGCCTCTTCAGGAGAGGTTAGAGATTCAGATTTGGAATCTGAAACTTCCCATCTATCAGAAATTATAACAGATGATGAGGAGAGTAAATCCACAGAGCTTGCAAAAGACAAGAAAGGAAGAAAGGAAAAAAAGGAAAGTGAGCCAAAAAATAGTATTTGAACAACTTATGGCCTCCTTAAAGTTTGCCTCTTTTAATGTTTGTAGTTTAAAAACTTTTCAGAGGCAGATATCCATCTTTTCACTCTTAAAATCCCTAAGATTAGATGTCATTTTTTACAAGAAACTAGACTTTCTTCCCTTCATGAGATAAATCAGTTAAAAAAAATGGACATGTGGGCCTTCTTTTGGTCCTTTGGATCAGAGGTAGCAGATGGCATTGCCATATTATTTGGAAATTTGTCCTTTAAAGTTTCCAAAATCATAGATTTATTTCCTGGTAGGGCTCTAATTTTAGATTGTTCATGGGAGACTATTGTTTTCGTTTTATTAATATATATGGTCCTCAATCTAAAACTGGCTGTATTGAACTTTTGGGAAATTAAGCCATTTTGTTTACTAAAAACATATAGTATGGGGTGGAGACTTTAATTGTTCTTTGGATATGCAGATTCGAGAGACGTCGGAAAAAAGTATATTGCAACACAAATGCTCTTCTTGATATTGTGAAAGATGCAAGTCTTCAAGGCGTATATAGAAGTATACATTCACAGGCTGGTGAAACTTATCATAGGCATACATTTAGACCCTAATAGACATGTTTTATTTCACATTATTTACAAACAATATTTTGTTCAGTAATTCCTTGGAGTTTTCTGACCATCAAATTCTATCTTGTGTTCTTTCATTAAAAATCTGCCACCAAAGTTTTACACTGTGATACAAAGATGGAGATTAAACACCTCCTTTTTGGCAAATCCAGTTTGTTTTCTAAATTGGAATTTTTTTGGCTGCAAAGTTTTCTACTCTAGATTTATTTCCATCTTATTATGAGTGGTGGTTACACACGAAACAGAAATTAAAAGTTATTTCAAAATTGGGGTAGAGTAAAGTTGATTCAGACTATAGACAATATTTAGTATATAGAGACCAATTATATAGACTGATGTCATTTCCTCCTAGTGATCATTACTTATTTACCTCTCAAATTAAGGAAATAAAAGCAGATGAGAATATTTCAATATAATAGGGCTAAATCACTGGATTTAAATTCAGATTTAATATAAAAACTCTCCTATGTCTGACCCTTATCAAGCATGTAAGCACTTAGCTGATACCTTAATGACGGTTTGCTCAATTCAAATAATGAGATAATTACTGCTGATTTAGACATGTTACATCTTGTTCAAAAGTATATTCAAGATTATTTCTCATTGTCAACAGTATCATCTACAGTACCTTTCGAAACAGGTTTTCATAATCTTCCTAGAGTTCCTGACAAGCTATTACACTTCCTGATAAAACCCATTTCATCACAAGAAGTGATTGATGTAATCAAACAATTAAATAATGGGTCTTCTCCTGGGATAGATGGTATCCCAAACAAATTTTATAAAAATGTATAGTATATATGGGATTTTTCTTGCCCTTGTATTTAATTCTTTTTTATCTTCTGGTATATCTTGTGAAGAATTTTCTCTTTCCATAATGACATTTATTTACAAGAAGGGGATAAATCGATTCTATCAAATTGGCGACCCATTTGTCTATTAAATAGTGACTATAAGATTTTATCAAAAATTTTGCATAATAGGTTAGAAAAACTTGCTGAATTGCTGATACATCCAACACAAACATGTGCCATAAAAACAGGAAGATTCGCATAATCTTTTTAATCAGAGACCTTTTGCTAGCAAATCTAGATTTCATAAAACAGAATTGGTAGCAGCTTTAGATCAGTCAAAAGCCTTTGATGCAGTTAGCCATTCCTATCTTTATTTTATTTTATCATCTTATGGGATCCTAAAATCTTCGTACACTGGATTTCACAATTGTATAATAAAGCGGTTACTGTTCCATTAGTAAATGGACTTATGGGAGAAAAGGTTAAGATTAATAGGGGAGTTAGACAGGGGTGCCCTTTAAGTCCTCTGTTATACACCTTTGTTTTAGACCCAGTTATTAGACATATCATTTCCGAAGAAACAATAATTGGTATTGCCCCTTTCCATATTTAGAGAATATCAAGGTAACTGCTTTTGCAGATGATGTGGCCTTCTCTAGCTAGCGCAGTTCCGTTAAAAGCGTTAGAGATTTTTACTTTTTTGGTCAGTTCTCTGGAGCCTCTCTCAATATACAAAAAGTTTTGTCTTGCAGCTAGGCAAATTGTTCCTGACCTAACTCAATGTTTTAATATTTCTTTAGTAACCGTACCTCAAAAATCTTAGGAATTTGGTTTGGGGTAGAAGATATGGAATTATATAACTGGGAAAAACAGCTTATCATTGGGAAATTAAAGTAAACCAATGGAAACATTGGAAGTTTGGAAAACATAAAAGGGTGATGATTATAAAGAAATTTTTATTACCTGTCTTCATTTACATTAGTCATCTTTTCCCCCACCTCTGGTTTTGAAACTAGACTATATAGTATTTTTTTCAGATGCTCTGGGAAATAGGTTGAATCCAGTTAAAGGGAGTTTACTTACCTTAAGAAAAGAGATGGAGTTTGCAGATGATCAACCCAAACATTTTTTTCATTCCATATTTTGTTTTCTTCCTTTCCGTTTATTTGGCAAGAAGCATCTTTACCTTGGCATTTTTGGTTAAATCTTTATGGCATAAATATTTTTTTAAATGGTCAATATTACGCCAAAATTTTGATGTCAGATGAACTTCAAAATATGGTCTTTCCACCTTTAAAATTATTTCAATGGAAAATTCCCTACAAAAGATCGTTCTTTAAATAGGAAATCTTTTATGATTTGATTGTATATGATTTACAGAAAGTAAGTTTGATTTTCCTAACTGTTCCCCAACAAGTATGAAATATGCTCTAAATAAATTAACAGATCTTAGGATTCCGTTTAAAATCTGGGATGTTATTTGGATTTCAGCTCACGGAAGATTGGGAGTTAGAGGAAATTTAAAGTAAAAACCAGTGACTGATAGGTATTGTTTAAGACCTGATTGTATTCATATAGAAGAAAGTCAAACTCATTTTTTATAGACTGTAATGATAGTAAGAAATTTTGGGAATTTGCAGCTATACATTGGTGTATGCCTCATTTACAGTCTATAACTTATAATACTTTAGTGTTGGGGATTATTCAGGAAGATGGGAGAAATATCACAGAAGTACCTTAAATGTTTTTTGCTCTTTTGCAATACTTTTTATAGCAAACACGTTGTCACTTTGTATTACAACAAATTCATACAGATTATTCGATAATTGTGTCTTATGTAGTATCTAAGTTGAATGCACTTGAATAAGGGATGGAAAAAAGTATTCTAAAACTTATATTGCCCATTGTGGAAATGCTTTCCGGATTGCTGAAGTTACAGGGTTTGTTTAGATTATTTGAAACCATTTTCTCTGTTAAGTAATCAATTTGTTTTGCCTGGTAATGAAAGGTTGTCTTAAGTGATGTTATGTTCATTTCTCAATAAAATTTCCCCTACTCTTTTCGATAAGTGCCATGGGATCTTTAACATCAACCTGAACTACCACCAATCCAGGCAGATGGGACCTCGGTTTAACGTCTCATCCAAAGACGGCACCTCAGAAGTGCAGCACCCTCTCATGCTGCACTACAGTGTCAGTACTGGGATATTAACCCAAGTGCCAGATGTGGGAACTGAACCCACAGCCCTCTGATCTCCTGGCCTCAGAGGTGAGTGTGCTGCCTACTGAGTCACTGACACTGCTAATATCCATTCCTACCATCTGGAATGGCTCCTCCACTATGGGCAGGGAATTAGGGCAGCTTGGTTTTACTACCTGCCTTCCCTATTTCTTGGCACCAGTGACAAAACCTGCCATATTTCTTCACCTGCTCTGTGAAGTTGGGCCAGTAGAAATTCTGTGCCAATCGCTGCATAGTGTGCGTGATTCCCAGATGTCTCGACATGGGGGATATCATGAGCGATCTTGAGCAATGGCTCATGGTACCCTGGGGAAAGACAAGCTGCCTGCCTATCACCCTTCTGTCTGTCCTTACATCCTGCTTATACAGCAGTCCATTGTTCCAATAAACTCTGTGTCTTCTGTCACCTCTCTGTGTCCCATCAAATTCTGCACAAGCCCTCAGTCTCTCTAAACTATGGACATTTTTCTGAGCAGGTGCCAAATCTTTAAATATTCCCAAGGCATGGAACAGGTCCCCTTCAGTTTCTAAACTAGGGTCCCTAGCTCTAGCATCAGAGCATTCAGGGTCACTGCTATCCCTAGCTCTCTGACCACTGGTTACCCTCCCTCCTCAGAGTAACCTTCTGTAGCTGTTTATTAACTGCTACCTGAGAATTCTACCTCCCTTTCACTACTCTCCATGTCAGAAGACACAGGCTAGGGAACCAGCCTCCCAGTGTTTTCACATGGCTTCTATGGGGTCCAGGAACCACAATTGGCCTTTGCCATCTGACTGCAGGTAACCCACACACCACCCCTTTTGGATATTTATTTATTTATTTATTTAGTTTTGTTTACGGGTAAGTACACTAGACAAGTTTTATGCCTATTTTCAGGAGCGACCGGGGAGAGTACAAAAGGGTACAACAGGTACATTGATACAGTGATTGGTTCTGACGAATACATACAGGTACAAAACAGGAGAGAAGACAATTTTACAGTTTTACATTTACGTGGAAGGTACACCCAGATACAATGCTGGGACAAGGTATATATTAGAGATAAATTCAATGACCAACAGGGCTGGAAGGATTATGAGCATAGTAACATCTTAGCGTCGGTCAAGCAAGGGAGAAGTTTGGAGCGAGGTCATAGCGCAAGAGTGGTGGCGCAAGGGCAGTAGAGAAGAAGCCGGCACCAGTGGTCACTGGGAGGCTAAGGAGGCTTTGGACATTCTGCAGAATCCACCTTAAGATGATCCCACAGGAAGTCCAGGACTCTTGTGAGAGGAGCAGTACGGACTCTTTCAGGAAAGAGTTCAGGGCCTGGGGCCCTGGACAGCAAACTCCGGTCCCCCATGTTGGTGCGGGAAGAAGGTACACTTAGTAGGCAGGGCCTTGGGATCTAAGCAGGTAGGAGGAGGTCAGCAGGAGCAAGAAACCGGGCCAGTTCGGAGGGTGCGGAGCTAAGTACTTTACTCACGAGACACCCAGTGCAAAGTTAAGGTGATTGAGCGGGGATAGCCAGCCAAGCTTCTCGTAGAGCTTGCAGTGATGGGTGAGGCGGGGACGCCAGGGCAAAATGACAGATGTTGTTGTATCGCTGTGCTCCACTTGCTTAGGAGGGTCTTACATGTATGAGCAAATATGAGGGAGCCGTAGGCTGAGGAGGGAAGTAGTACACCCTGGCAAGAGCTAAGCGAGCCACTGGAGTGAGGTTGTACCGAGCCCTGTAGGCCATCCCAGCTTATGGTTTACCCCACTGCAGGCATTATGGTTATGACTACCAAGGTCAATTGGGGATCAAGCATCACTCAAGATATTTGAGGAGGTCACGGTGGGGAGGGAGCCATCTTTGTAGTTGATATGTAGGGAGTTGAAGAGGCTCGGATTTTGGCAGAGGAACCAAAGAGCATAGCCTGGGTTTTGTTTTGATTTAGGACCAATTTATGGTTGGAGAGCCATGCCTGGATTTTCAGAGGTCTTCAGATAAGTGACGGTTTAGCATGACTGTATCACTGGAGTGGGCCAGGAGAACCAGGTCATCCGCATACATGATGACACGGCAGCTGGAGACCACATCAGGGAGACTGTTGATGAACAGGGAAAAGAGTAGGGGACCCAGCACAGAGTCCTGAGGGTCACCAGAGGAGACAGGCCGGGGGCAGAGAGGACTTTATTGAATTTAGTTAATTGTTTTCTGCCATATAGGTAGTCAGAGACCCAGTTTAGGGTGGTGGGGACAAACCAAGGGACCTCAACTGCAGGGCAAGCAGGTCATGGTCACAGGAGTCCAGGCATGGATAAGTCAATAGATACCACCCTGAGAGTTTTCCCTGATCCATAGCAGCTCTGATACTGGAAGAGACTGAGATGAGAGCCGTGGAAGTGCTGTGCCTTTATGAAAGCCGTGTTGGGCGGGTCAGCAGACCATGGGAGTGGATATACTCCGAGATTTGTTTAGCGACTACCTTTTCCAGGAGCTTGCTGACAGCGGAGAGGATGGCTATGGGACGGTAGTTGTCCAGGATTGTTCCCTATAATCACATCCAGGTCAAGATTTTCTGCCACTGCAAATTTTGCACAGTTTCTCCTGTCTCACCTCAGTCCAGGAGAACACTAGCAAGTGTCAGAGTTTTCTTCTCCCCAGTGAATCCCCGTACTGTAATGAACTGATTAGGTATAAGCTGTTCAGGCTCAATAAAATCTGCTTTTACCAAAGTGATTTATTTTTATTTTATTTATTTAAACATTTAGTATCTGGGAAAGGATTGCTGAGCTGAGTCTCAGTCCCAGGTGTTACCAGGGGCAGGGAGTGGAGGAGTACATCATATCCAAATACAAAGGCCACGTTACAGTGTGGTTTCACAAGACACAACAGGTAAGCAATTAGGCTGTACACATGCAGTTACATAGTCATTAGAGAGCAGAATACAAAATACAAAAATATGATGTTCTACTACAAGAGATAGATTGCAGCAACAAGATGTTGTGAGTTAAGTGCTAGTGGGGGCATCTTTAAGTGGTAGAGAGAGTGGAGCAAGAGCAGGTTCAAATGTAATGGTGCGGGGGTGAAAGAAGACAAATGTGTTGCTTGCAGGCAAGGTGTGAGGAAGGCTTCTGGTGTGGAGAGGAGGTTGTTCCGTAAACTGGGAGATGATAGGAGAAGGCAGCTTTGCCAGCTGAGGAAGCTGGTGAGGCAGGGTGAAATATCTACCATTTCTGTGCCTCAGTTCATGGGGAGAGAGATTCGGGAGGGCTATCCATCAGATAGGAGGGCATGTAAAAAGAATTTAGATATGAGTGAGGAGTGTATATGGAGTGCATATAATGTCTGTGTGACAGTGGAGGAGGTCATGGAGGGAGTAAAGGTCACAGTGGTGAGTTTGTTATGAAGCAACAGAAAGAGTTTAAGAGGGTGTCTAGCCTGGACAGGGTGGTAACAGGAGGCAGAGCTATAGACCACATCTGAGTAATCAAAAAGGAAGGATCATTTTAGATATCATTTCCTGTCTGTCAGTAGTAGTGTAGAGTCTCTATGCTGGTATAGCATTCTGAGTTTGAGGCTTAATTTTGAGACAGTGACATCGATATGTGTAGAGAAGGATAGCTGTGGATCTAGCCAAACACCAAAGGTATTTATATTTTATTACCTGTTCTAAGGGGAGCCATCCAGCGATATGATGGGGAGAGAAGGGATCTGCTCAGTTTTCGCCATACCAAGAACCATGAAGACTGTCTTGGAGTATTTACTGTCAGTTGGTTTAGTCTGAACCATTGCTGGATGCTGTTGAAGTTATTTTGGAGGGTAGCTTGAGCTTCTTGTATTGTTGGACCAGAGTTAAAGAGGATAGTGTCATCCACATACATGTGTATGCAGGATTTGGAGCAGGAGGAAGGAGGTCATTAATGAAGAGGGTGAAGAGGGTGAAGTGGATGGGACCAAGGATTGAGCCATGGGGGACACCTGCCAAGATAAGTGGTGGGAAGTGATGTTGGCAATTTGTACTGATTGCTGCCTGTTAGAGAGGTAGGACTTAAAGCACTGGATGGTGATAGGGGCTAGCCTAGCTGCTTCTAGCTTCTGTATGAGGATGGGATACAGAGTTGAAGGCCTTCACGAGGTCCACAAAGACAGTGGCAGTCAGGCAGTAAGGAATGCCCATGCCCCTTAACCCATGGGTTTGCACCCCATTTACAGTAACCGTGTGTGTGTGCTCCCTCATATTTATAGGTATACTTTCAGGGATACACAGTGCACCCACCTCTGTTTGAGCACCACTTTGTGCACACTGTGCCTTTTAGGACACTGTCTTGCAAGATGCCCTGGTTGCTTGCAAAACCAACATTCATCATTTGTTTTATCAGGCAAATGCCTTCTTTGTAACCTGGGGCTGCCCACTTTCTTGGGAGGCCATGATGTTTTAGCTGCCCTGAAAGCATGCTTTTCCTTTTCTGCACTGCCACCTGCCCACTCCCATTTAAGAGCTGGCCTGTTCCTGGCATAGTGGTTTGAGGGCTCAGCAGCCTCCTGCACCATTTTGGATCTCTGTCCTCTAGCCAGGTTTTCAGCTCTGCTGAGGCAAACCCAAAAGAATTTCTTCAAAAGTACCACATCCTCAATTTTCTCTGTAGAGTCTGCATTGACCCCTCCACCAACATTTCAAAAACTGATGGGGCTTAGTGGCTAGTTCCTCTTAGGTCATGTCGGGCTTCTCCTGAGCTTAAGGAAATTAACTCTGTATGTTTCAACTGTCAGTTTGTGCTTTTTAAACAATGCAGCTTTAAGTTTGTCATAATCATTACTCTTCTGATTGTTCATTTGACCCAATGCATCATGAGCTTTACCTGTAAGCAGCAGGGACAGCTGGAAGGTCCAGGACTCTCGGGAATTTTTGAATGAATGCATACCTTTTCAGATGAATTTAAAATTCATCCTTATCCTCCTCCTCTTTAAATTCAGCTATCAATTTAGAATTTAATTTGTACCCTAGTCCTGGAGTTACAGGTTCACCCATGCCACTTACCTGCTCTGTCGCTGGTCATTGGAGTTTTAGTTTCTTCAATTCATATTCTCACAAGTGCTGTCTCTCCTCGGCCTCTCTCTGAAGCTGTAGCTGTCTTTCCTCGGCCTCTCTCAGGTGCTGTTTTTTTTCTTGCTTCTCCAGCTCCATCTGGAACTTTCTCTTTGAATTCCTGCTCCATTCTCCTCAACGTTAGCTGTAGCCTGATCCTTTCTGGCTCCAGTGCTGTGGTGACCCTCTCCTGGTGCTGTGGCTCTCAGTTCTCACTGGTCTCCCTGCCCTTCTCCCTGGGACTGGACACTGCAATGAGACTCTTGCACCACCACGTGCAATGTCTGGTCCCTTTCAGTCACAGACTGTGACCCGAGGTCCTGGGCAGTTGCTTGGGCATAGGCTGCCACAAGAGCCTCAATGAGATGGTCTTTGTTTGTCCCTCACTCCTGATCCTTTTACTGGCAAAATTGCCTCAGATATTCCACAGTGTACTCACTGTAGGTGGCAGCCATCTTCTTCCTTAATCTATGGCTACATTAGCTTGGCACTCAAAAATAAATAACACAGGTAGGGGCTTAGACTGTAACCAAAACAATATATTTCTTAAAAATATCTGCCTTGTTTGTGTGCAAACTGTTACAGCTAATCAATCCAACATACTGGACTGTTAATGCCCATGCAATCAAACAATTGCAGAGTAAGCAAACAAATCTTTTAGATCCCACCACTGCACCCAAATCTGTCACAGACCCACTCCTGGGGTCAGGCTCTCTGCTACCACAGTGCCTAACATTAAATGCAATTCATGAACAGGGGACAGACAGGGACACCCTCCTGTTTGTTTTGGGTCTGAGCAACTACCAGTCTTGAGTCCTGGGGTCAATTATGAACCCTTTTCAGCTTACACCCAGGTGACAGGTCCAAATATCACACTCTTTTCAGGGAATGTAGTGCAATATACTTGACCCAGCAGGCATACAACCAGCCTGGTTCTAAATCCCCTTCTGACTCAATTGAGGCGCTGGTATTTTTCTTACCTTACTATATCTTTACACAGATCCTAGTTAGCATGGCTGCATAAGGTGACACAATAAGCATTTATCAGCTGTGTTAGAAAATTAAGACTGTTCCACCATTCACATTCAAAATGAGAACATGTCTCGGGCAGGTAGAAAGAAACCAAATTTACTAAGACTAAAAACAGTAAATAAATACAGTACATCAAACAGAACATATATACATAATGATTACAGTCAGAAATAAATTGAACATTGCAAAACAAAGCACATTGTAACTGAATTTAATTAGTTCTAACTCAGTTTTCAGTTGGACAATGATTTGTGCTGTTACCTGTATTGGCAGAAGTGTACCTTAGAAGTCCAGAACAAAAGTGTCAGTCCTTTCAGCAGGCTTCACCAATATCAAAGATAAAGATAAATCCCACCCTCCCTGTGATATTACAGCACATGAGGTCACTCTTAGCCCTGTAATTAATTTGTAACATGACCAATGCATAATCAAATGCCTCAGCTGACTGCCTGTTTGAAAATTGCAAAGATAGCAATATTTTAATTATAAACAAGACAGTCTATTTTCTCATAAAACATCATCATCATCTTAATTTATTGATCAGCACATGCCATTTCATATCTGAAAACATCTTTACAATAGAAAGTTACAAAACATAAATAAAATAATAATACATTATACAAAATGGAATAAAAATTCAGGATACATATTACTTAAACTTTAAAAATAGAGGGACAGTACCAGATTATTTAAGCACATTCTAACTATAGAAGGAACATGTTAATTGTACAATGTTTTTTCAGAACTTTCAAAATTCCATTGATATTTAATCAACTGCTACTATTATTTAGAGCAAGGTCCCATGTTTAAATCTCAGGAAAGAATTCCCAGTCTTTTTCCACAGATCTTACCTTATGGCAGTTAAAGAAAGTGCCAAATCTGTGAGAATGTCAATATTTTCTGCATTAAATAATACATCTAATAAATATCTATCAAGAATATTGCAGTTCATTAAATACCTGCCAGGTAGGTTTGTCCTTGGTTCTTCATACCATGGACAACACAATGTAACACACCTTAGGTCCTCAATTTCAAGGACGGGACAACTGCACAATTCAGAGATGACCTGTTTTTATTATATCTGGCCAGAAGAACATTGCTTGAAAAGACTTCAAATCTGTACCTAGTAACAGTTTCTCTATGATCCTTATTCATAACAGATCTAAGGTTTGATTTTAAGTTACAGTATGTTGTACCGTGTTGTTACCAACCACGGTGATATTTTTGTATGTTTAAATTTATGTAGGTCCCTCTGTCTAGACAGTGGGTATATTTTTTGTTATATAGGAATATATTTAATACTAATACTTAAGTTTTATTTAGACCAGTTTTAAGATATGTTATTCCATTCAGTTTCAAAAGCACTTTAATTTTAAAGAGCCATGTATTTCTGTTAAGTTGTAGTAGTTTCTCCTTTTCTCTTATACACAATTTGGTTAAAGGATCAATTATATCTGTTTTGGTCTTGACCCAATAGTTCATTAATATTGCTTGTACCATATATTCCAGACTAGGTTGTCCAATCTGTGACCTAACCAGTGTATTTTCTGTATCAGTGGGTATTAGTAAACATTTTTATAATCACTGTTTAGTACTGCTTCTAATTTTGTGGTATTGGCTACTCCCCAAACTTCAGCTGACTACAGTATTTGCATGGTGACTTTTGCATTTAAGGATTTGAGTAAAGGGACAATTGAGTAACCACCATATAAATAATTCAAATGTTCCAAGGCCATTAAAGAATTTTTAGGTTTTTTTATAAAGAAAATGTATGTGTTTGTTCCATTTAAGGTTACTTGAGAACCACACTCCAAAGTATTGGTATTCTTTTACTTAGTTTAATTGTTTGTTATTAAGTAGAATATCCCTTATAGTTTTTCTACAAAAACTACTATCTGTATTTTTTGTATGTTGGGTTCTAGATTTTTTCAGAACACATTTTCCCATCACATGCAAAGTTCTTTGCAACCCAGGCCTGCTGGTTGATATTATCATAAGATCATTCACGTAGGCTAGTACTGAAATTGTTTTACAACCAATCTTTGGGGAGTGATGTTCATTTTCCCCAATTGCCTTCAGTATATCATCTATGTAAATGTTAAATAAGACTAGGGCTAGGATGCAGCCCTGCCTCACACCTAAATTGGTGTTGATTTTCCCTGTCAAATCACCTTGCTTTGTATACTTTATTTGTAGCCATGTATTTGTATACAATCTTGTAATTAGGCTGATTAAATTTAATTCAATGCCTAATTCCTTCATTCTATCCCACAGTATGTGTCTCTTAATAGAGTCAAAAGCAGCAGAAAAGTCTACATAAGCAACAAATATAGGCTGCTTTCTAATTATGCAATATTTTTCTGTAAGGTAGTTTAAGAGAAAAATTGGGTTATTGTACTGTACTTTTATGTTTTGTAAATCCAGCCTATAAATGTAATAATATTTGAGTTTGATCCAACCATGCAGTTAATCTACCCAGCAGGACTTTGGCAAAGAGCTTTGCAAGATTATCCAGGAGACTATTGGTCTGTAGTTCCTTGGGTCTGATTTGAACCTTTCTTAAATATTGGTAAGCTATAGCTTCTATGCCAAGTTGAGGGAAAATAGCCATGCATAATTATTTTGTTAAAGAGATCTGTAAGTATATTGGCCTACCAGTTCACATTCAGTTTGCAGAAGTCTATATAAAAGTTATCGGGACCTGGAGATTTATTTTTTAAAGCTACTGATGACATTAGTTAGTTCAGCTGTTGTGAACCATTTAAAATCTCCATCAATCTTCAGCAGTTCCTGGCAGTTTGTGTTTTCTCATCCCAATATACTTTAGCAAAAAGTGTACCCATTTGCCTGGGGTAATCTAGATATCCAATCTTGTTTTAATAGTTTTCATGCCAGTAGATACCTAAGACCAAAACATTTTATCATCTTTATTTCTGACTTCATTATGCATGATTTCCAAGAGTTGTTGTTAATGTTCAAATTTCTTTAAATCGATATGCATTTTATATTCTCTCCTAAGCTGATTGAGTATATTTAGATTTTAAGTGAGTTCTTTTTAGTAATTCTAACTGTTTATTTATTTATTTTCTTTTCTGCCTACAATATTTGTAAAACCAGTTTTCATATCTGTAAGTTAAGCCTGTTTTATCAGTCCTTAAGTTTAGTGATTTAGTATATTTGTTATATAATTGAATCATCATGTTGTATATTTTATCGGTTCTATTTCAGATTCTAATAATAATCCCATTTCTGTTATAAACTGCATAGAAATTTGATCAAGAGTTGCTTCTGTAATTGTATCCCATCATATTCTATTATTTCTATATTCTATAACCTAATCATTTTCCATATTATTGGGGTATCTGTGGTTCTAATTAGGATAAGTGGCTTATTTTAACTTTCCATCCTTTGAATGATTTTTAGATAAATATATTTTCCAAAATCATATATTGACCATATTGCATAGTCAATGGTAGAAGACCCCTTATACTTTTGTGGGTTGTTTTCCCATCCTGATCTGAGGAAGTCGCCCATTGAGTATTACCAGTTGAAAGTGTTTCCAGTAGATTTACCAATTGTAAATGTCTATCATTGTTTTTTTTTTTTATCCATTGTATGTCTAGATGGTATCCCTAAGTTTACTTTAATTTCTTAATGGTCATTATTACAGCTTAACTCTGCAGATCTGATATTAAGATCACCCATGAATGAGTATTTCTGTGCTTTGGATGTTAGTTATCAGAATTGTAATGTTGTTTATTAATTTAGTTGTCAGTTCTTTATCATATATAAGCATATTGATTGGTGGGATATAAATATTACCCAGCAATAAGGTTTGACCCAGATTTCAACCAATAGAAGTGAATATTTCTAATAATGGTTTCCATTACTTGTATATTTTCAGTTATTATGTTGATTGTGTGCATGCACAAGAAACATATTCGACAGCTGTACAGAAGCAGGTTGTGGAGGCATGGCACTGTTGTGGCTAATGCCCCACCAGCCTTTGGAGGCAGCCCACTTTTGCCAATGGGGTGGCAGGTGCTGCTGACACTAGTTCAGCCAGTGACAACCTTGCAAGGTTTCAGCCGCTGCAATCAGGGGCTGCCTCATCATTGCAGCATAAGCCATTCCACTGCAATGACAGAGTGACCTGTCATAACAATATGAGTGAGACCCCAGTTCCAAGGGTACTCAATCCCCCTCAGCAGCATGTGCCCCTCCAGTGTTTGTGTGTCAATGGGCCCCAATCCCCATTGGCTCTAGTGGCCATAAAGGTAATGTTCATGTTGTCGATGGGGAGTTCACTCCTCATTGGCATTATGTCCCCTGCAAAGTATTGTTTGCTGATGGAGACCCTCCCCATAAGCATAATTTCCCCCAAACCACGTACTGCAGTTGTGCCGGTGCCCAATCCCCATCAGCTAGAGCTGCCCACCAACAAAACATTATTTTGGCATGCTGGGAGCCTACCCCAGTGTGCCAAAGGTCCTGTAAAAAAAGTCCTGCAATGTTTTTTTGTTTGTGGTACCTGTGAAAAAGAAAATGGACCTTGCCATCTCCCTGCCCCTCCCACAACCCATACCCACCCTCTGTGCACCCTACCTTCCCACACACACCCTCACCTCATACTTACCTGCATAGTCCGGTGTGATGATCTTTGGTGGATCAGGAACACGTCCTGCACTCTTCAAAGCAGACCGTGAACTGAGAAATGCCAGTAAGCTGTATAATGGCATAAATAGTTTTTTTCAACTTTGATGCATATCTCAGACATTTTTGGAATTTTTCACCAAATTTTTAACATGGATTTTTTTGGGACCTCCTCTCATGAAGTCAGACATTGTCATGGTGTTATTCAGCCCAAAAGGTGATTTTGAGGTCACTGTGTGGAATCACCTTTCAGGACCAATTAACAAAATGACAGTGCCAGTGTTCATGAGGTGGGCTCTCAAAAGGCTATGTTCATAATTTGGTGTAAAAATCCAAGAAATGACTGTTTTACGAGCTTGCATTGCACAGTTGCTACGCCTAGCTCATAACTTCACCAATTTGCAATATTTTCACTCCAGATTTTCAACATTGCCATTTTCCCACACCTCCTTATGAACAGTACAGCTGTCATTTTCCACATGCTGGTGGAAATGTGTTTTGCACTTGCAGTGCAGAATAGTGCAGTCGCTGTGGGAAATCAGTGATTGTGACACATTATGAAAATCACAGTGACACTGTTCATTAGCAGAGGTCCTAAAATAGCTAAGCTGAAAATGTGGTGATGAAAGTCCATCAAATGACTGTGTTATGAGCGTGCATTTGTGCAGTTTACACACACGCTCGTAACTTCGCCAATTTGCAATGTTTTCACTCCAGATTTTCAACACTGCCATTGTTCCACATCTCCTTAGGAACAATGCAGCTGTCATTTTCACATCCTGGCCAAAATGTGTTTTTGCACTTCTGGCGCAGAATAGCACAGGTGCTGTGGGAAATCAGTGTTTGGAACACATTACAAATATCACAGTGACACTGTTCAGGAGCAGAGGTGCTAAAATGCCTATGTTGAAAATTTTGTGATGAAACTCCATAAAATGACTGTGTTATGAGCATGCATTGTGCAGTTTCCACACACCCTTGTAACTTGCAAATTAGTAATATTTTCATGCCAGATTTTCAACACTGCCATTTTTGCACCTCCTTATGAACAGTACAGCTGTCATTTTTCACATCCTGCCCAAAATGTGTTTCACATTTCAGTGCAGAATACCGCAGTCACTTTCGGAAATCAGTGTTTGGGACAGATTAGGATTGAGAGAGTGAGGGGGTGACCAAGCTCAACTGAGCTCTGTCAGGACTGCTGCAGATTTCTTTCTGGGCAGACACAGGTGCCAAGCAGGCAGGAGCCCAGTACAAAGGGAAGCCTGCAGCTGGGAGAAATGGAAAGAGCAAGTGAGGGAGGGAACTGAGCAAGTTCAACAGAGCAAAACAATCAACATTTGGCATTGACAAATGCTTGTTTTACATATGTAATTAGACCCCATATATCATCCCGATTTCTTTAGTTTTGCCCAGGTGTTTGTACTTTAATATAAGCATTCAAATCTATTTTTCCATTGATTCTGCACTGTGCCATGTCTCCTGTAGCATTATAACATCATTTTGAGTAGAAACTCTAAAATCGTAATATCAACAAATTTTGCAGTGATTCCTGCAAGCATCAGAGCATAGTTTATAATACCGTTCCACTTTGATCTTCACCAAACCATCTTGATGAGCTATTTACATAGCTGGTTAAAACTTTACATAGATCTTCCAAAAGAACAGCTTCTGCTTTGGTACATCATAAAATGCAACATTCACAGCAGCATCCAGTGATCAAAGACTTGGTTTTCTGAGAACAGAGCTTTTATAACAGTCACAGGAAATTTTTCAGCTCGTGTGAGCTTTATTACAGCCAGCTGTTCCAGCCAGCAAGGGCCTTTGGGTCAGTGGTTAAAGCCATTTTAACAACCATGTTTTCCCATGGGTCTTTTGTCCTTGTCATGTTTCATAAGCAGAAATTCAAAAACATATATTTATAACAAAATGATATACACATAGCTGGTAGATGGTGATTTACGTTGCACATAGTCATGGTTTGGGCAATTACTTCAAAATCAAAGATTATATCTGATGTATCTTCACATGTATGTACCCTTTCTGTATACTCAAACAATAAAGTGTTTAACTTCAACACATAGTCATGGCCTGGATTGTTAATTCCCAGGTGCATGACCTTACATTACCTACATTGAGTTTAATCTTATTCATTGTTGCCTAATTTTCTAACAGAGTTATGTCCTGCTGAAGTTTCTGAGTGGCAGCATTATAGTTTACTGTTGCTCCACCTTGTGATCACTCGCATGTTGCAGATCCATGTGTTGTCTGATGTTTGCATAGACGATATGAAGATATTAAACAGGGTGGGTCCCAATACCAATCCCTGGGCACAGCACTTGTCACATCACCCCACTCAGAGTAGTATCTTCTAATGCCGACTCTCTGATGCCTTTTCCTAGCCATGTGCTGATCCACGAAATTATTTTTGGATGTAATTGTAAATCTGTTAGCTTTTCTAACAGAATTATGTGGGACACCAAGTCAAAGGCCTTGGCATAGTCAAAGAATATGATGTCTACTAGTAAGCCCTTGTCTAGTGCTGCACTGACGGTTCAAAAAATGAAGTAAGTTAGGCATGAGCAGCCGGCGTTAATCGTGTGACTTATGTCCATTAATTAATTTTTATTGATATGTTTTACAATGTAATCCTGAATGATTTCTTCCATTAATTTTCCCAGGATGGATATCAAGTTTATTAGGTGATAATTGCTTGCAGCCTGCCTATCTTTCCCTTTTATGTGGGAGTAACTGTAGCCTCTCTCCTCAGTTAGTGTATTGCCCCATGCAGTGATGCAGAAAATAGCATTGTTATTGGCACCACAATTTTGCTTGCCAATTCTTAAAGAAATTTGGGTGGATACCATCTGGTCCTGCAGATGTACAGTATTTGGCTTAATTTCTTTATTTTACCAAAATATCTTGTTGCACGATAGTCAGGTCTATGTTAATATGTTTTGAAAGTGTGCCTGTGAGTTCTGCTGGTTCCTTATTTTGATATACAGTATACTTAAAAAGTATTTATTTATTTCTCTTGCCATCTTTTGTTCCTCCTGACTAACTTGTCCCCAGATTTTGGTGGTCCTATTAGTTTTTGTTTGCCTTTAATGAACTAAACAGAGCAAATGAGATGCCAACCTTCAATGCTATACTAATGATACAGTATTATAGGTTGCCAAGCCCACTATTTCTGATGCACTTTCTGACCTGCAGTCAGATTTTAATACCATTCAAATTGAATTGTTTGCCACAAAGCTTCTCCTTAATGCTTTATAAACAATTTTGTTTGCTCTAGCAGCCAGAAGCCAAACAGCACCTTGCCCCTGGTGTCCTCAACTTAATGGATGATAGTCTCAAATTAGTAGATACATTTAAATACCGGTATATGGTTAGACAGCAAAATGTCCTTTGTCAACCACATTGAAACCTGTAAGAAGCTGAATTCAAGGGCAGGTTTCTATTAATGAAATAAATGTTGTTTCTCTTAATGTTCTACCAATGCAAGGTAAAAATTTGTTAAGGCCACTTTTCTGCCTTCTTGATTACAATGACCAAACTTGCAGCACAGAGGTGTTGCTGCTTCACAACTAAGCTAAACTAGATGTTCTATACTACAGGGTAATATTTTTATATCTGATCTGCCTGCTAGAACCCACCATTGCACCCTTTAATACCTCAGTTGGTTGGTCTTTCATAACTACCAAAAGGCTAAGAAAAACTTTATGTAAGTGCTAACAAGGCTCTCTGAAATGATGTGCCATGATATATTTCAGTCTATTCTTATAGGACCACTAGCCTTTGCAATTTGTGGACTAATGACATCATCTTATTAGAGGTCCCCAAGTATGTATCTAAATATGGCAAAATGGCTTTCAGCTGGCTTGCCCCAATGTTTTGAAACATGTTACAAGCCTCCCTCAAATTAAACTTGTTGATCAGCTTCTGTTCGTTCAAATTGTTGTTAATAAATCATTGTACCAAAAATGCTCTTATTGATAGAAATTTCATCTTCATTATGCTCTTCTGCTGCTTTCCTTAGCCTGTTTTATTGTTTGCTGCTTCAGTCACTGTACTTTATACTTTGCCCTGCTGCATAACATCGTTGCACATTCTGATATCTAATTGTTGCATATGAATGCTACAATGTTTTATTTATTGATTTCTGATGGTGTACTATTGATCTGTGTACTGTTACCTGTCCTAACCTGGACCTCCTTACAAATAAGCACTACTAAATGGAGCTTTTCTCAGGTAAAACAAATGCATAAATTACAATACAATAATTATACAGCAAATGTTTCATCTTCCATTAACCTGCAAAAGTAGATAAGTGTCATTAATGGCCATTCTAATGTGAAACCTTCAGAAACATCTAAATGAAATGCTTGGGTGGGTGGGGGTTAACAATGTTAAATCATGAAATTGATACAGATGGCGTATTTTCCCTAAACAGTATTAATCAGTCAGACAGCATGTGTACTCATCAAATTTAAATTTATATGCTTTAAAAACAGCAATAAATGTAACATTGCAGGTACAGTTAATTACCCATGTAAGAAAAAATCACTTTCAGGCAGTATCAAGTACTGTGCAGTCAAGCTGTGTTGAGGCTATGTGAACTAATTTTGTTTATCACATTTTACAGCCTACACATTAGAATGATTTTACTTCATTAATTTAGAGCTGATTTGTCACTATGTCCTAGAAGTAAAATGATGATGCTCTGAATGAACTGCCAGTCAATTTATTATTTTTCAAAATAAATGTTATATACTACAAACATTTTCTCAACATTAAGTAAAATACTTTTATTTATACTAATGACTGATTTACTGCAAACTACAGTCTTTCTAGAATGTTATATCTACTTAATAGAAAATTAGCCTATTTTCATTTCTAGATACTTTTTACCATTGTTAAGAATACTTTACTCTGCATTATTAAGTATTCCAATTCCAATGAATTAAAACAGTTCTAAGTCTTTATATTTCATGGTACATACAAAATGTTTAAAAAACACAAGTACTTTGTAAAATATGGTTATTACCCAACTTAAACAAAATCAATTTTAAATCTTTTCCTTTCTGAATTGTATAATTTTTGCTGTTGAAAATGTTGGCCACTTTAAAGTGGTGTTCATATTAAACTGTCACACTAATGAGTTAGCTTTGCATTTCTCAGCATGTTGCATATAAGTAAGTTGTGTTAGATCTTGCACAAATGTTTGCAAAAACTGTTGCCTAAGAATTGTATTGCTGCTTTGGATTGCATTGTGATAGAGATGCAGCTGCATTCCAGCTGAACTTAAATAGCAGTTAATAAAATTGCTACTGATTTAATCAAGTGTTAAAAAGCCCAATCTGAATTGCCAATGCACAGTTAACTTTAATAAATACTCTACAACCAACTCATTAGCATGACAGTTTAATGTGAATTATACTGTAGTTTATCTAGGCCAATTATGCATAGCCTATTATCAGCTTTCTCAATGCAAGTGGTCAAGCAGAATATTAATTCTGTAAACTGTGTAAAGTATGTCTGTCAGGAACCTTCACAGTAAGAGTCTGAATTGTGAGAAACTTGAAGCAATGCTTAGTTGAAAAGTGGACACCATTTCAGTCATGTATCTCAGATCTGAATAATAGCAAACATAGGAAGATACACTAAAATTTGACAGGAAGAAAAAGTCCCTTGGTCAATCAAGTATGAAATGTGTGGACAGGGACTTGCCTAGGAAAGCACATGGAAATTCAGATTAAAAAAACTTAGAAAATTACTATATACAGTTCTATCAACTTGGTACAGAAGTGGGTTGCTAAAGGCAAAACATCCCTAAATATCATATAATGATTGCCAGACTCAGTTGTGACCCATGCCAAGAAGGTGAGTAAATGTGTTATCTCCTCCTCTATCACCACACTGCCACCAAATCCACAACTCCCTACTCCCAAATGCTGTGACTGCATAACAAGGAGGAAGCCAACCTGTTGGGGGTAATCTGAGGGCTGTTGGTGGTACAGAGATGATATCTGCTTCAGAGTGACCCTGGACAAGTAAAATTGATCATGGTTGGGAAGCCATGAATTGATGCATAGGACCAGAGACAAACTCGGAACATGGGTCTTTAAAAGCCAGTAAAAATATTTTTAAGTATACAGTCAATCCACATTCTGGAAGGTTAACCTCTCTGTTTTCGATCTCCTCCTATTAATCTATTGCTTATTGCCTAATGGCTCACCTACTGTATATAGGTTGCTTCCAGTTTCAATCAATATTTGACTACTTGTGTGTTCTCTCTTCCTTTTCCTTTTACTCCCTTATTTACTCATTCAATCCTCCTCTTACCCATCCCATTTCCTTACTTTCTACTCATGTCCCCATCCCTTCCTCCTTCACCACTCTCACCTCCCCATCCACTCCATTCTCTTTCTCATACACTACCTCTGTTGCTAATCTCTTCATTTTGCTCTCCCTCATCCCTTCCAAAGGTGACAGTCCAGAATGGCTTGAACATAACTTCCTTCCTTCTCAGCACCTGCCACTTTCTCCTCCATTTCCTGTTCCACCCTTGTTTTTTTCCCTCCTGCAGTATTTTTCCCCGGGACGGTATCCTCCCAGCCACAACACTGACCCATCTTGACACTGACCCATCTTGTGGACTCACAGGTTAGCCATCACATACAGAGAGCCATTTCAGCAAAGTAGGTGACCTGTCACATAGCATCATGCAGTGTCTGCAGAATATGCCAATCAAGTCAAGGCTTTTTCTATGTCTCTCTCCATTTTCTCTCCCTCATTTGCTCTGTTTAGTGTCTATCTTGGTAATGGTGGTGATGCATGACTAGATGGTCTTTGCTTCTATAAAAGGTTCACTAAGGTAGGAGGTAAGGAGCAAAATGCATAGCTCATGTAGGCTCCTATCAATCAGCTGTAATAAGTAAACTTGTTCCCAGCATGCAATAACCCATCAAGCCTACTCTTGAATATGGAATTAGTCTTACTGATAAGTGCCACCAAGAGAAGCCATTTCCAAGGCCTGGCAACCCTCTGAGAGAAAAAGTACTTTTGTACAGAATTGAACCTGGGACATGTAAGTTGCAAGGGATGTCCTCTGGTGTCTACCAATATTTGTTTAAAATCAAGTTTCATTTCAGTCATTGAGTACTGATCTTTAAGAATGTCCCATGTAACCCATACATCACCTCACGGTGTTCTGGTTTCCAGCGATATCAGTCAAAGTTCATCTAACCTATCCTGATAACTAATATCACCAGTACCCTTTACATGTTATGTAATTTTCTTTGTAATTTCTCATTACATGCAGTCTCACCCTTCTGATATGGGCAATAAAGATGTGATGCAAAGTTTAGATGTGGGTGAATATATGCCCTGTATAATGATGGTAATACAGATTGATCTCTAGACTTGATGTTCTGCTTTATAGTCTACCATGTTTATTGGTTTTATTAATGAGGTCAGTAATTTGTTTATAAACGGAATATTGTCAGAAATGGTAACCTAAATCCCTTTCATGTTGTGATTTACTTAACAGTTTCCCACAAAGAAAATATTCATGTTTAGGGTTGTGTATGCCAAAATGCATTATACTGCACGTATTAATGTTAAAGTACATCTCCATTTATCCACCCATCAGGAAAGTTTATCTAAATCATCCTGAATGTGACAGGTTTCAAAGAAAGTATTACATGGACCATGTAATTTATAATCATCTGCATACTGTGTTACCCAACAGTTAAGATTTGTGGATAGACTTGCAATCAATATTTGGCAAATTAAGCTGGTTAGCACAGAGCCTTGTGGAACCCACTTGACACAGGTCCCCAGGTAGAGTGGAGTCCTTCCAGTGACACTCATTGTGTACTGTCAACCAATTAAATATCCAGAAAGTAATATTTGAGTGGACATTCAAGTTCTCCAATTTTTTTGATCAGAGGCCAGTGAGGCACAACATCAAAGGCCTTTTAAATACAAGAATATTCAATCAATCAATCAATCAATCACTTTATTTAACCAGGCATAAACACCATTGAGCAAGCTCATTTTCAAGGTGGTCCTGGGCATTAATACAATACAGTACACTTCATAAGATTACAATAATGGTGGACAATGGTGCAAAAAAAAAACACTGTGAAGGTGCGGTCAATATGGGCCTATACATGCCAGTCAACATAATTAACATGCAAAGGTACATAATGATAAGCTTTACTGAAATGAGAAGAGACAACAATCCTGTTACATGAGGTCCCTGCACCCTAATTGGTATCCTCAAAGGTACACGTAGACAGCTAGTACTTAAGTATATGTTATACTAACATATAGGGCTAAGGGCATCTACCGTACAAGAGTAGATGTCAGGATATGAATGCATATTGTTGTAATACACTTTGCTTGCTAATACATATATTCTGCTATGTATTTTTCTGTGTATTTCCTACTTGTAAGATGCCAAGACACCTGTGTCCTTGGAGTAATTTTAATATGTAAGACAGCATTGCCACCTTTTGGTGATTTGTACTACTACACTGAGTTATGTAAGACTCTGCATAAGAACTCTTTTGTTCTCAAACTGATGACTTTACAGAATTGTATAATGTTATCTTGGACCGTGAAGCCACTTCTAATTTAGCAAATATGGCTCATCTCTGTAACTAGAAATGTTTCTTTCTTTTTGGGAACCATAGTAATGATCATAGGTATATAATGTAATGCACAAGCCTTATACCTCAGAGACCTGAGACCCCAAGAGACACAGAGAAACCTCGAGGTGTAGGGAAATGCTTACAACTGGCTCCGTTTGTATTGGTAAGAACTGCTTAGGGCAACTGTGATTTATCCTTTGGTAGTAATAAACTTGTTTATTACTCTAATGCAACATGTCTGTGATTACTTGCGCTCCCAATATCGTCAAGAATCTGAAAGTGAGGTTTAGACCTCCCAACAAATTGGTGACCGTGTGCAGGTGATATTTGTGTTTGTAAGTTTTCACTTGTTGCTTAAACTTTTCCCTTCCCACAGGGGACAGTAGGTGTACACTCCCTATCACCTCTCCCATTTTAAACCCAGTTTGTAGTAACTTGCAAAGTCTGACTGTCTTTCAGGTGTGGTCGATGCATGTCTCGACCCAGTGCATAGCAGCTTTGAATTGCAAGCCTACAACTTATACAGTAGCCCAGCTGTGTATAAAGTGCTCGCACTGTGGATCAATATGCAGCATGGTGCCCTTTTCACAGTTTGAATTTTCGCTCCCTCCCACACAATGACCACCGTATCAACAATCTGCACAGAACTGAGACTCGATGTCTCAAAATTCCTTGCCTCCCATGGAGGATGGGCTGACTTCGCGTGGTACGCAAGTCAATCCGAAAACCCTATACTGGGATTTCAACCGAGTATACAGAGACAAGACAATCAGCCAATAAGCGTCACGCTAAAGGGTTGATGGTCATGGCTCTCTACACTGCTCGGAAGCCTCTGAGTGAGGTTTCAAACCCTTGATCTGAAGATTTCATCTCTTAAGCAACAGATGGGTTTGCAGGAAACAGAATGCATAAGACTGAGCAGCAGAACTTGGAGTCTGAACTCCAAACTCTGCAAAATGAAAAGGATTCACCATTGCATCATTCAGCTCAAGCTGGAGAACAGGAACTGTGTATGTTAAAGCAGGAGTCTGAAAGTTTGAGACAGGATAAGAGTCAGGCAGTGCAAATGAATGATTTGCTGAGTGCTGCGAATGCTCAGTTGAGTGACGAAATGGGTGAACTGCAGGATGAGATAAACCAGGTACATAATGATTTAGAAGTGTCTATCAGAGATAATCGTGAATTGAGCGCTACGTATAGAGTGTTGCAAAAGCAAAAGCAAGATGAGGTTGATATGGATGTTGCAAGTATGAGTCACAATGAATGTAGAACTAAGATGGTGAAACTGCGCCATCAGTGAGAGGTTCTGGCTGGACACATTACGGCAATGGGAGGCATAGCCCCTGCCTTTCATTTGTCATCAGAAGGGAGTTATTTGATGATGACGTTTCACAGTACAGTGCCCAGTGACACCCCTACTATGGCCCAGAGACCCCATCCAGCCATCCACAACATGGCGGGTCCCCACCCACAATGCCCCATGTCATACATCGTCGATGTCATGATGCTCATCATGGGAGATGCCAACATGGCATCCCCCATGATAGGGAGCAGGCCCAAGCCTGGTCCTGACGGCACCTCAGTAGCCACTATTAATGTGGAAGACAGGCAGGGAGATAGAAAACATGATTGAAACTGCGAAGGCAATATACCTCTTCCTGAGAGGAGTAAAGGGCTATTAAAACCCAGATTAGGCAGCTTCTGCAAGAGGCTGGCACTCAGGAAGGTGTTGTCTGCACTGTGGCTGAAGCTGCAGCTCGGGCTGCCCTGGATGGTGCTCGAGACAATCTACCTCCACCTGATCAACCCAGTAATCCCCTACAAATGGCCTACTCTGTTCAGCAAATTGCTGACAGCATTAGTCGGATGAATCCATCTGACAGCCTCAGCTGTCACTTGGAAAAGGTGCATTCCAAATGTGAGATGCTTGGCCTTGCTGCTGAATATCAGGTCCAAATACTATGCCAGAACATCTATCCTGGTTTGTGGCCAAACTCCCTGATGCTGTTCACCAGGATGGGAACGCACCTTTACGATGTCGCAGCTGAGCTCATTTCAGCTCACAGCCCAGGTGTAGTAGGAGTGATGCTTGCATATCCTGTGAAGCAGAATGCAAAGGAAAGTCCAGCGACTTACCACGAGAGACTCTGGATGACCTACCGAGTAGGAAAGCACTTGGCACAAGAAGCTGCGGATGTAGATCTTATTGAATATAAGACCTTGTTCCTTAGGAACATGATTCCAGCAGTAAGAGAAAGGGTAGAGCCAACCACCTACCCCAATACGGATAGGTTTGCCGACATCCTTCAGAAAACTGAGAGAGTGTATCAACTCTATATCTGTGATCCGGCTCTGGTTCCAAAAGTAGCCGCTGTTGAGTCCACTCTGGAGGCCACGACGACTACACAGTGGAAGGGCAGGCCCAACGCCAATAGTCCCAACATCAGCAAGCCCTCCAGCTGATAATCAATACCCCAACAGGCCTATCAACAACAACCACAACAGCAGCAACAATGGGGTGGGGCACGAATTGGCATAAGAATAGAAAGCATAAGGGTAGAGGTAAACCACAACAGCAAAGAACAGGCCCTTCATATAGGAGATAGCTGAAGAGAATCAGAATTCTGAGAGCTCCTGGGACAAGTACGCTCTGTGGCAGATGCTGTTCCTGCACAGGCCCTGCGGCAGTACAACTGGCAACCCAGGCCCTAACTGGTCATGGGGACACCGTGTACAGGCCCTCATGCCCATTCAGGCCTGAACCCAGAAGCTCCTCCTATTAGCATCAGTGCAACATGGTGAAGTGATTCACATGAGCCAGGCCCAACCTCTACATGCTTCCGGCAGTACAATTTGACAATTACAGGCCCCAGTCCAGATTGTAAACAAGCTAGTCTTGGATACAAACGGAGGCCCTGCACTGAGGCCGAGTGGGGGCCGCCTACTCGTAGTTTTGTTAGATACAGGTGCAGCTGTATCTGTGCTACATGATGAACACCTGGACATGTTCCTTGGTCCACCGGATGGAGGATCAACATGTCAGGAGTTGATGGTACTAGGCTACCTGTATACCATTCCCTACCCCTACCGTGGAGCTAGGCCATCTAAAGGCCTCACACACTTTCCAACTAATGGTACTGCACGATCATCCTAGTATCATAGGGATTGATTCTCTTGCACCACACAGCTGTGTGGTGGACCTAGCTAACATGCTACTGATACAGATTCAGGGTCAATATCATACCATTTTGATTCCTGATTCACACATGTGGCAACAATATCTGCCAGTGACAAAGAGTCTGACGTCATAGATTTGTTCACGAATCATGAACTTTCGTAAAACTCCTCCCTATTTTGTAATGACACTTGGAAGAATTTGCAATCAACAAGCATGACTGTGGTAGAATTCACACTGTCATTGAAGTGCCAGGCCCACATGAGGAGGCAAAGGCAATATCCTTTCCTAACTGAGGCCTTGCCTTCCTTAGAGAAACAATCAAGTTACTCCTCAAGCAAGGAGTAATTAGAACTTGTGTTCCACTGCCAACTCCCAGTGTGGCCTCAAGAAACCCACAGGAGCCTGGAGACTTACTATTGACTACAGGAAACTGAATAAGGTCACCCCAGTTGTTCTCCAACTGTGGCATCAGGACCAGATGTGCTATGACTTCTGACCCCTGATTTGAAATGATTCAGTGCCCTGGACATCTCCAATGGTTTTTGGTCATTGCCATTGGCCCTTAAGTCAATATAAGTTTGCCTTCACCATTGAAGGAAGACAGTACACGTGGACTTGCTTGCCACAAGGATTCCATAACAGTCCATCCCTGTTCCATCTCCACATGATGGACGCCCTCGAGAATTTCTCAATCCCCAATGTCTCTTGCAATATGTGGATGACCTGCTGCTGGCAAAAAGCCACACAGGAACAACATTTGGATCTCTTGGATGAACTACTGACTCTCATTCAGAGAGCAGGCCTGAAATGCAACCCAGCAAAAGCACAATTATGTCAGAAGAGATACTCTTTCTGGGTCTAAAATAACTGACCAAGGTAGAAGCCCTACCTGGAAGAAGGTACAAGGATTGCAAGACTTGCCATTACCCACCAGTGTGGCAACTTTTTGAAGGTTTCTAGGTATGGTGAACTATTTGAGAAATTTTATTTTGATTTTGCTCAGAAAGCTGCTCCTCTGTATGAGTTACTCAAAAGGATGTAAAATGGACTTGGGGCCCTATACACACCAGGCTGTGACATCACTGAAGCAGGCCATGGCCTCTGCCCCAGCTCTGGTCAACCCCAATCCAGCACTACCATTCCATCTGGAATGTGCCACCTCTGACATTGCCATGTCAGCAGTGTTAGCTCAGAAGGTGCATGGCGCCTTGAGACCCATGCATATGCCTCACAGCTCTTGATCCCAGTGGAACAGAAGTACAGCCTTTGTGAAAGGAACCTTCTGGCACCCTGCTGGCCTGTCAAGCACTTCCTGTATATCACTGGGTACTCACCATTGATTATCAACACCAACCATACACCAACCACCTTTCTGCTCTCAGATAGAGTGAAGGATGGGTCAGTCTCTAACACCAGACTGACACATTGGCCACTTCTTCTCCAGGGCAGAGACATATAAGTACAACCGACTAAATTTCCATCTATGTTAGCTCATGGCCTCCTTTTCCAGGGAGAACCCCATGACTGTACACTACAGTCACCTGATCTTCTAGATCCAGGTCCTTTCCTCCCTGCCATGCCACAAAACTTGACAACACTTGTTTGTGCCGTGTCTTTACTGATGGTTCAGCATCCTACTATCAGGAGAACAAATTGCAGGGATGGGCATTCTAGTAATTTACCCTTATGGGAACACTGTTGAAATATCTAAACTCTGTAGTGTAGCATCATCACAATATGCAGAGATGGCAGCGGTGGCCTGTGCCCTCGAGTTCATCCAGCATGGAACCGAGGATACCATCATTTTACAGACTCTAACTGGGTTTGTTGTTCTCTTACAGAATTTCTTCCTTCTGGCAGAAGAACTCCTTCCTCTCCTCTGATGGCAGCCCAGTGAAATACCAGGAATTGGTAATATACATACATTCACTGGCACAAATATTTGTACACAAACTCTATGTAAACAAAGTCAAAGCCCACTCTCTCCATGACCCTACCATGCCTTCAATGACACAGCAGACACCTTGCTAAGGAAGGGTCCGAGGGGGGGCATCTGGATGATGGACCATCCAGAGGCTATTGCAGCTGTACACATTGCAGCACTCAGGAAGAAACCTGAAACTTTTCCCCTTGGACCTCTCTACAACCCAGCATTTTGACATTGAACTTAAAGAGGTGTTCAGATTCCTTGACAAAGGTACTGAAGAGAAACTTCCACACATAACCCCTATTGAGGCATGAAGGTAAGTTACGCTCGTCACCAGATGACAAACTCATCTGGTTCCAACCAGATGACTCCACCACCAAGTTGTGGGTGGTCCCCAGACATTTAAGATCTGAATTCTTGCACAAGTGCATGACACCCCCACTGGTGGACACCAGGAGCAGAAAATACCCTCCAACAACTCAAGACCACTGCTTGGTGGCCTGGTATCACCAAAGATGTAAAGCAATACATATACAACTGTCTCGTTTGTGCACAAAACAACCCCATCCCTACCAAACGAAATGCCAAACTCTTACCACAATGACATTCTGGCCCTTGGCATGCCATACAGATTGATTTTATTGGTTCTTTGGCCAACACCTGCAGAAATAACAAGTATGCTCTTGTGGTAACTGATCTCTTCTCTAAGTGGGTAGAAGCTTTCCCCACTAAGACATGCAAACAAAACTACTGCCAAAATCCTGGTGGAACAGATTTTCTCCAGGTGTGGTTTACCCTCAAGGTGGACTCTGACAAAGGAACCAGTTTTACAGGTGAGTTGATGAAAGAATCCCTTGAACTCCTTGGAGTTCAGCAGAAGTTCCGCCTACCACCCTCAATCCTCAGGTCAAGTAGAGAGAGCCAACAGATGGATTAAGCAAATGCTTTCCAAATTCATTGAGGACAATCCCAAAACTTGGGATTCCCTATTGCTATTACTCCTTATGGCAATTAGGGTGCACCCTCAGCCATCACCCAGCTTACACCCTTTGAGGTGATGACTGGCAGACAGATGAGCTTACCTGAACACCTGTTGTTTGACCTGCACACCCCTCTGCAGAACGTGTGTCTGTGGACCAATATGTGGAAAAACTAAGAAAAGACCTCATACACACACACACACTTATGCCAACTGCATGGGCAAGGCCCAGCAACAATCAAAATACAGTTTGACAAACACGCACAAGAAGTGGATTGGCAAGATGGAGATCAGGTAATGATACTTCGATTTGCACATCTCATCCACTCCTTCTCCAACAAGTGGGAAGGCCCATACCCCATTGTCAACAAGCTCAGTCCGGCATTCTATCAAGTTAGACTCTCCATAACAACAAGTTGACTGACAAATGATTACATGCATGCCAGCTGAAACTGTACAAAGGAACTTAAATTACTTTTCCTCACCCCATTGGGTGGAATAGTACTAACATACTATTCTTTGATCTTCCTTTTCAGATACACTGACAAGATGGCTATCTTGTTCCATTATCTCCTCCTCTCAGGAGTTATCTCCTGCATCCAAGGCACAGTACTGGAACTCCTATGACACCTCGATCCTCCAGCACCTCCTTCAGAGGAGTATCCATCAATATACCAGATAGTATGATCACTGTTCAGGAAGGTTCGATGCTTACCTCACTGCCTCAGTTGTTGCTCTGATAAATCTACCCTTCAAATTGGGTGGCAAACTACATCACAAGGACAAATTCTCCTGTGGCCAAACTTTCCAAAGGAACCTTTCAAGTTGACCCAATGCTAAATTATCCCCAAATGGTTCACTGTCCCTGTTACAAACTGCATTAAGACATTCTGGTTTGTACAACATAACTGCCTTAATTGATCCTTCATACTGTAATTCTTTGTCCAGAGATTCTACTCGAAAATTTTGTGCTATACACCACATGGCTTCTGCAGCCATGTACCTCTGTGTTACCACCAATGATAAACAGCTTATGGAATATCCAAAGCATACCCCTGGTCCCTGTAGTGGTCTAACAGCCACTGCCCTCCCAGGTTCTTTGATTAATAACTTACATGCTATGCATATACCTGTTTTGTTCAATCCTACTTACTGGAATATGAAAGAATTTGGTATGTGTCACAATACTAACACATCAGCATTTTATAGTACATTATTACTTGATAGTTTAGCTGCATTTCAGATTCATCATGCAAGACCCTATTGCTGGGGTCCATTCTACTGAACACAGAGGCAACTTCAGGAGGAAGCCCTCTCCTGATAATCTAACTCATAAACGTAAAATACGTGACGTTGACAATTCTGATGTTACAGGTGCAACAGGTACTGCCACAGGCCTTTTTGGTACAGCTATGTCTATCTGGAATAAAGCAGACACTGCTGCTATCAAAGCTCATTCTGCCAAATTCTCTACTGGTTTGGTCAACAATATACTACCCCATTATTGCATGGTGTGGATGGCCTCAGTCAGGAAGAAAGATACACTGTATACATCATGCACGACATTGCTAAGGCATTCACTGATTCTAAAGAAAAGATTAACGCACTCATACAACAGAACAACAAAGAAGCAGATAAACAATACATTGCTAGAGAGATACTTTGCTCTGCCTATAGCTTCTACATTATCACTACCATCAACAACCTCTTCCGTGATCTAGAATCTGGAAGAATACCTGACATTATACATGATAGATGCATCTCAAATGGTATTGTCCACAATGTAAAACCACTAGCTGTGTTTCCATGTGTATGCAACAGACTTTAACTATACCTCTTTCTATAGTTAGAATTTGGGGTTTGTGACCAGACACCTAATACTGGTCCTTGTTTCACTGCTAAGAAGTCTTCCATAACAGATACCATGTTTGTTTCCTTACTGTCTCTTTACCACGCTTTGATCCACTACAGCTTTGTTCAACAAGCTTGCACTGGTACATTCGATTTGGCATTTGGATGAAGATGTCTACAGAGAATGTCTGGATCTACCACTCTACTGGTTTACCATCCTTTCCTGGATGCCTGGGTGGCTCCATACATGGACTGCTGTGCGAAAAAGCAACATATTTACTTGTGCCGATGTGATGTATTTGATGTTATTTAACCAGTTTGTGGTTATTCTGCAGACAGCATTGATTGGACTTTCACCATGAATGATGACATCACGGCAAATGGCACTGACTCCTCTGACTCAACTCTGGCTCTGGATAAGCTCTACCAATCCTATCGTGAGGAGGTTCATCGCCTGTCAACACGGATTTCAAAGATGACCTACACCTGCCCTGTCCAGTTGCAAAGTGGAGACTCCTACTGTGCACTCACAGTATAACCCGATGGTGAATATTGCGTGGTCACAAACTACAAGTCTTACACCTGTGGATCTGTAACATGTGCTATTGATTAACCCAATTTCTGTTTTGTCCCCCACCAGAAGACTGTCCTTGGACATACTGTTATAACCCCGTCCCCTACTTGATGCAGACATTATTGAGGGTAACCCCAATTATCTGCTCACACTGTCAGAATATTTGCCATACTTTAATGTACATATAGACCCACTTGCACTTACATTAAAATCACTTTTAGGCAGGAAAGACACAGACATCATCCATATCAGCAATAATATGACCAAAGCCAATGAAGCTGTTCGCTCACTGATTAATGATGATGATATGAATAACGCATTAACTAACACCTGGTTAGAGATTACTTTTAAAGGTTTTGTTATTATACAAGCATTTTAATCTTTATACTAATTATTATGCTCTGCTGCACACTAAGCCAACACCATGAGCAGCGCGAGTTCCTTTATAAAGCTTGTGCGTCGGGTTATGGCGACCACTGCTCCTGTCCTTTCGAGACATTTGCCTATGTTGCCCTTGGAGGCAACAAGGGAAAATATACACGAGGTCCCTGCACCTAATTGGTACCCTCAGAGGTACACCGTGAGACAGCTAGCACTTAAGTATATGTTATACTAACATATTGGGCTAAGGGCATCTACCGTACAAGAGTAGATGTCAGGATATGAAGGCATGTTGTTGTAATGCACTTTGCTTGCTAATACATATATTCTGCTATGTATTGTTCTGTGTATTTCCTACTTGTAAGATGCCAAGACACCTGTGTCCTTAGAGTAATTATAATACGTAAGACGGCATTGCCATCTTTTGGTGATTTGTACTACTACTCTGATTATGTAAGACTCTGTATAAGAACTCTTTTTTCTCAAACTGATGACTTTACAGAATTGTATAATGTTATCTTGGACTGTGGAGCCACCTCTAATTTAGCCAATGGGCTCATCTCAGTAACTAGAAATGTTTCTATCTTTTGGGAGCCATAGTAATTATCATAGGTATATAATGTAATGCACAAGCCTTATACCTCGAGACCTGGAGACCTCAAGAGACACAGAGAAACCTCGAGGTGTAGGGAATGCTTAGCACTGGCTCCTGGTTCGATTGGTAAGAACTGCTTAAGGCAACTGTGATTTATCCTTTGGTAGTAATAACCTTGTTTATCACTCTAATGCAACGTGTCTGTGATTACTTGCATTCCCAATATTATCAAGAATCTGAAAGTGAGGTTTAGACCTCCCAACAATCCCATATAGTCTCCGTTAAGTAGAAATATCTAAATGATAAAAATAAGGAGGTATTAAGGAATGGGGTAGAAATTGGGGTGAAAAGGTAGGCAACCAAAAGGGAGGCCAGAATAGGTAAAAGGTAGAGAATAGGCAGGGTCATCTTGGATTAAGGGAACTAGGCTTGTAGGTCCTAGGTTTCTGTTGTTAGGAATGTGGGTAGATGAGATACTTAGGCGCGGATTTGAGAGTGGCACCCGGGCTTAGGGGTCATCGGCATCTGAAACAGTTGGATGATTCCTTCAGATAATCCTTTAATAGAGCTTTGAATGTGAACATGCTTGGAAGTGAGGATCATTTTAATGAGTCTTGCATAGTGTTCCAAAGTGATGGAAGTAAGAAGTTGATTGCAGCTGAGACAAGGGTAGTTTGCACTCTAGGAATCTGGAAGCAGATTAAGGAGAAGCATATCAGGCCATAGGAACCTTTAGCCCATTTGAAGATGTTCGAGATGTATGCAGGAGGTTATCAGATAATGCTCTAAAAACCAGAGAGAGCATTCCTTTTTCTTCTAGTTGAGGTGAGGTCCATCCGAAACCTGGTATAGATGACAGTGGCGTGTACAATGGAGTAGGTTTAAGATAAATCTTAAAGCCGGTGGTAAAGGGTGCCCAGTTTGTTTAGCTTCGTTGATGGGCAATGACTGTAAAGGAAGTCAGCGTAGTCAGATATGTAGTAATGTAGTTTGTATTAGTCTCATTCTGGCTTCTAACGTGAGTAGGTGTTTAATGTGATAGAATAAACCTAAGCATTGTCTTAGTTTCTTTGAGGTTTCATTTAAGTGGCACAGAAAGTTGAGCTTGTTATCCAGCCAGAACCCTAGGTATTTAAAGGTATCAACTACTTCAAGGGTTCATCTAGGAGTGTTCAGATCTGTGTGATATGTGGACATCCGGAAGTAGACTTTGGTGAGAGAATCATTGCTTTAGTCTTTTGGCATTGATGAGGAGCTTATGAGTGAGAAGGTTGTATTGGAGGGTGACAAAGTATTTCTGTAAGTACTCATGGGCCAGATCAAGGATCAATTTGTGGTATAGAGTACAGTACTATCTGTGAATAAGTGCACATTTGTGTGCCAAGCTGCAAGTCCAGATTATTGATGTATATTGCAAAGCAGATAGGGCCCAGAATGGAGCCTTGTGGGACTCCTTGTAACAAGGATTTTGTGGGGACAGATCTCCTATGGCTCTGACTTGTTGTAACCTATTGGTTAGGTAGCTGGTGAACCATTTAATGGCAGAACTATCAAGTCCGATGGTACTCAGTGCAGTAAGCATGATGGTATGATCCACAGTATCGAAGGCCTTACTTAGATCAAGGAAGAGAGCAAATACATGCTTCTTAGAGTCCAAGGCCATTTGCCGGTCTGTAGTTACTTTGGCAAGAGCTGATACTGTACTGTGTTTGGCTCTGAAGCTGGACTGAGCCGGGTTTAGCAACTTTTGTGAATCCAAATGTTCTCTAAGTTGGATGTTGACAATTTTTTCAAGTAATTTAGAGAGGCTGGATAGTATAGAAATAGGCTGGTAATTGTTCAGATCACTCGGATCCCCAGTCCTGAATAATGGTAGGATGTGGTCAGTTTTCCACAAGACAGGTAGCTCACCTTGAATCAGATAGGTGTTGAATAAGTGTGTAATGGGTGCGGTCAGATGAGGTATGGCCAAGTTTTAGGAAGTAAGGTTCAATATTATCTGCACGCACTTTTTTGTATCCAGAGAAGGAGGAGGTCCTCAACTTGCTTGAACGTAATTGTGAGGAAGCTGAAGGGGTGGGATGTGGTTGGTTATGGTTGTGATTATCAGTGAAGCCAACAGTGAGGTCTCTTGCTGGGCTAAGTTTGCTGATAGGTGAGGTGTCAAAGGCAAGCCCTGCATTGGCAAAGTGATCATTAAGCTTCTCTAGTATATCAGCTTTGTCTGTATAGGTGTACCATCAGACACAATTTTGTTTGGAAGGGTGTTGCAGTGGACTGACCTTCAACTTCTTTGAGGATGTTCCAAAATTTGGCATAGTTGTTTTTATTGTCTTTTAGTTCTTTTTGGAAGTACCTAGCTTTTTCTGGCCTAATTAGCTTGGTACAAGCATTCCTAGTGGTACAGAATGCTAACCAATCAGCCTCAGGTGGGATTTCCTCACTTTTTCCACCAGTAGTCCCTATCTCTAAGTGCTTTCTTCAGGATGGGAGAGAACCAGACAGGAGTTTTATTTTTGATTTGATCAGTCTTAGTGGGGCGTGTTTGTCTATTAGCCCAAGTAAGAGGCTGTGAAAGATGTTAAATGCCTCATTAAAGGTGGGGCTAGATAGAAATCCTGCCAATGAATGTTGCTTAGTTCTTTCAGGAAAGTGTACTGGCATAACTTTTTCAGGCATCTTTTCAGTTTGAATTTGGAGGCCGTTTTTATTTGAGAAGGATGTCTTATGCAGGCAGTAGCGCAATGGTCACTTATATCATTGAAGAATACTCCAGTATATGAGAAAGTGTGATGTTTATTTACTAGCATAAGGTCCAGGAGGGTGCTGTGCACAGGGTTTTTTCTATTAGGTCTGGTTATAGCAGTGGCCATTTGTAACAGACCATTAACATAGCATAGATCCTTCAATTTCTTAGAGTTGTCATCATTCCAATTTAGATTGAAATCCCCATTAGAATACACTCAGTATTAGCAGAGTCAAGAAGGTTTTGAAGGTGTGGCAGAAGTGCCCAGCCACCAGGCAGGTGGTCAGTAGCATGCTGCCAGAAGTAGATTTCTCCCTGGAAAGTGATACTTTTAGAGTAAGGCATTCAAATTCCTTAGCCTTTGAGGTACAGTCAAAGACTGTGACTGTGAATTTGCTTTTGACATATATTGCAACCCTCCCCTCTAGTCGGTCTATCACAGTGGTAGATGATATATCTGGTACGTTGATAGATTTGCCTGGGGTCAAGGGTGTGAGCCAGTATTCAGTTATCATGAAGAAATCAGGAGATGCATGTAGAACCCAGGTCTGTATAGAGTCATAAGGGAAAGGGGGATAGTGCATATGTGGTAGTACATTGGCCCTGGCCAGTCGACTGGTGCCCTGTGTAGGTCCAGCCTAATGCAGTGATCATCCCTATGTGCCCTGAGTGGTTGCAACCAAATAAAGACTTGTCCTGGGCTGCCACAACAAATGCCCTTCATTATATAGTCAAACACTCAGCTGGCCCCTACACACAATGCACAGTACAGTTAATGTATGATAACCTCCTGCACTGGAGGTCACCAATAACTATTTCCTGGTACCAGTATTTCTCATTTATAACATTTAGGAGCTCCCATATAAATTCCCTGGGTTCCCAGTGCTGAATTGGTGCAGGCCTGTTGATGTTGCAGCTGAATTGCCAGCAGCCGTGCACTTTCAATTAACTGTCAGGGACTGCTTAAAAAACTCATAACCCAAAGGCTATGGAATAGCTAAAATGGCAGTTCAACTGAAACCTGAGATATTTGCACAGTTCATGGCCCAATGGCTAAATGCAAAAATAAATAGTTTCTAAACTGAATAACATTTGCCATTTTGAAGTTTGGAAATATTTGATCTTATGGTTCCAACCTAGTGGTTCTTCCCATTCTGCCTGGTCTCTGGTTACATGGTATCCATAGTCTACCTCAATCAGCTGAGCTAAATCTCAATTTTCCTGCTTCATCCACTGTCTGGCATCCATTTCACTGGTTCTTTCTGGAGGTTCAGCTGGACTCCTTTCTTCTGACCACCGCATGTCTAAATCAATCCACCATTATGGTCCCCAAACTCTCAGGATGTTTGCAGCCTGACAGCTAGCTATGGTGCCTATTAATGGACCCTGTAGCTGCTTTGCTTCAGATCCTTTTTGATCTTTGCTAGCACCTCCCAGCACAATACTCTGTGCTGGATTGCATGCAGATGCCACCATTTACACCTCCTTGGAAAATGACTTTTCTCACAGTTTGCCTCACATGGATACAATCTGTTACATATAGCTCATGCCCTCTGGACAGCAGCTCTTACTCTTCAAGTGTTTATGTCTGTGTGTATAGTCCACACAGCCCTACTCTTTCCTTCAAAAATGTTCAGTTCCCATTGGTTAAGTGGATTGACAATCAAGTCCAGGCAGTTCTGAAGAGTTGCTTTCTGACAACTGATAGGCATAGGAAAAGGCACGAGAATTAATCAGTCCTCCTGTAGCACAGAAGTCTCTGGGCTCCTTCTTCCAGATCCTGGTTACTGTTTTGCTGAAGAGGCAGGGTCAAAGGATACCAATATGGTAGCAGCCATGATGTGGAGGGACTATGTCTACAAAGTTCTTTCCTATATGGTGCCTGCACTGCTAGGCTATTGTTGTGCCCCAGTTCAGTCCTTGCATGGTTAAACTAAGGTGTTAGGTGTAAGCTGGGCAAGTAGGCTTGGAATCCCACTCCCATGTAGAGCACTATCATTTGCTTTATTAGTGGAGGATGGAAGCCTTTTAATATTTGGCATGGGGTTATAAAAGCAATTGTACAGAATGCACCAAAGTAGTTCAGTTCCTGCAGTTCTGCTGCCAGCACATTTGCATCATTCCACTCCTAGGTGCTAGGGAGTACAAAGAAAAGATGCCAGCTGTCCCAATGGGACCAGGAAATAAAGCTGAGCCCCACATGTTTGGGGATTACACTCTTTCCTGGCTAAAGAATAGCTGCCCTTAGCCAATAGCTGATAAAAGTTGATCAATACACAAACACAACATATTTATAATATGATCAGTGATATATAATTAATACATAATGTACTGCAGTGGAATAACATATCTATATCCACTAGTGAGTGGTAGGACCCATAACTCATGAGTGGCAAGCCTAGAGTTACTAAATAAAGCTCTTACCACTCATGTGTGGAGATAAATGTATTGTTCTACTGCAGTCCATTATGTGTTTGATAGATATACCACCCCATTTGTAGTGATTTTACTGGTGTGTTACCTTGTTTGAGCCTAAAACTGCCTTTCTTTCCTATGTAAGTTCCATATCTGGCCCACTGTTCTCTGTGTTACACTTCAGATTCTAAGTGGAAATAACAGGTTCTAAGTTATATAAATTGTGTTCTAAATTATATAAATGAGGTTCTAAGTGAAAATAAATATTTATTCCAAAATAACAAGATTTACTTACCAATGTATTCACCACTGGTGTGATATATGGTGCTGGCAATATAGCCTAGAGGTTAGAGTAATGAGCTGTGAATGAGCTTGGTACATCCAGCACATCAGACCTGGGTTTGATTCTCACAACCTCTACTTGCATATTGTGTAACTCTGAGCAAGTCGCTAACCAACCAATGCTTGCAGGTCGCCCCTGAAAACAGGCACTTGTGCCTAGTGGGCCTTACCTGGTTACCAAAGACTAAAATAAAATAAATATGTATCTAGATACTTGATTCCTAGTCTAGGAATATTTCTAACATTTCTTATTAGACACATGGTTCTGACTAACACCGATAGTCACTGATATTCCCATCTTAGCATTATACCTTCACCTGGGGCAACTACGAATATTATTCTGGGAAGAGAACTGGGTGTGATATACTGTATACCCCTGTGTACAATAATGCAGGTAAAATGTCAGTAGAGGAATCTGAAGTATCTTAGGTGAGCTTATAAGATGGCCAAAAGAGTACAGAAATTTGTTTGGCTGACTAATCAAGCCTTGTATGTCTTTTATTTAATATATACCACAGCAAAAACAAGAGCCAGCGGCAGTGACCAACTAAGGCAGAGATATCCCTGTGCCACCCTGCCAGCAACTTTTATAAATAGCAGATAACATCGCAACACATCCCCAACCAGCAGGAACAGCAAAGAACCAAAACAATACTTCACGTATTCAGTGTTCCTCCATAAACCTTGCTCTAGTCATGTAATCAATATTTTACTTTTTCTTTTTTTTGTAGAAATAAAACCAAATCTTCTGTTCCACTCACTACACAATGCCTTTCTGCTCATCAATCAGACTCTGTTTCCAGGAGACACTGTGAAACCCCTCAGACAACCTTCTAATTCAAATTAAAGCTGCATAAGTCCTGCTCCAATAAACAAAAGCAAATATATTTTTCCTATTTAAATAGCATGACAAGGGGTTTTCCCCACCACTGTTTCACCCTACTCCCTAGTTGAACCTGTGGTCTGTTACTAGTGGTTGCCTGATTTAAACATCCCTGGTCTGCTATAGAATTCCATATTCAGTGGGACACCGTCAAGTATACAAAACCCTTCTCCTGCCAAAATACAATTTCCTACGTCCTTATCCAGTAAAAGAGAAGCCCATTTCATTATTTTTTTTTTCTTTCTTAGAAAGGCAACACAACCACATAACTTACCACTGTTGTCCTTACCTTACTCTCCAACCCTAAGCCATGGTCCATCAACACCTCTTACAGCCTTAAAACAATAACTGTACTGACTGACAGTTTAACAGATTCCCAGGAAAAAAATACAAACATCAGTATTGCAAGTGTAAACCTGCTAAACAACAAATGCAGGTGGTAATGAGGTGTCACACTGATCGGACACTGCACAGTATGAGATGGGTCTGTGGCAGCCTGGCAAAGAATGGTAACCCAACCACCATTTACCTCATGCTGACCACAACACATGGAAGCATGGAAACACAACCAAAAATAAAAATGTTTAAAGTCAGACTTCATGCAAATTCACTTTGACATTTTTCCTGATCCAGAAATCTGATGGCTCCTTACAGAAGAGAATAGTGAGACTGAAACACTTCAAGACAGGCAAATATCAATGAAGAGACTACAGAATCTGGCAATCCCATGGTGGTGAGTACAAGGTACCTCACTCTTACTCCCTCGAACTGACTGAAATTGAAGGGAAAACAAGAAAAAATACCAAGAAGACAACATTGGGCAGTGACAGTCTATTTTTATTATTATTATTTATTTGTTCTAGGATTACAAATTACCCTTCAACCCAGGGCACTTTTACAAAGGTTCCACGTCATAACAAAGGTTCAACATCATAGTTCACACATGTTGCGAAAAGAAGACAAGTGATGAAAGATAGGATGGGGGTAAGGAGGAGAAAGGAAGAAGGAAGTAGCAAGGGTCAGAGAAGAGCAGGGAGGAGAGAAGGGTTGGTGGGCCGGGATGTGTGGGGTTTGGAAAGAGTGCGAGACAGCTAGGTGGCATTGTCAGTGGCAAGTACAGAGAGGAAGGTGGCCCTTGGAGGGAAAATGCAGTGGGCATGGGGCCCAGCAGAGGTGAGCACAGAAGTCTTGGTGATGGATATTAGCCATGGCAATCACAGGTGCTGGAGGCAACAAGGGTGTTATGGAGCCTGGATTTGAAGGCACCAAGACTGGTGGTGGTGGTAGTATCATAGGCAAGACCATTAAACTGGGTGGGGCCCTGTGGGTGAATGATTATTGGCCTTGGTTTGTGCAGCAGCGAGGGGTCCAAAACAGTTGTGGCTTTGATCCAGTGGTGATTCTAGAGCTGTTTTTTGTTTGGAGAAGGGTGCAGACTCCGGGGGTGTGATCCTCAACTGGATTTTATTTACCACCACACAGGTTTGGTAATGAATTTGATTTTCAAATTGCAGCCAGTTCATTTGTGTATAGAGGTCACAGGTGTGCATGAGGGCATTTGCTCCAATGACGAGTCGGCAGACCTTGGTTAGGTGATGGACACCTTCAGAGTGCCATGCGAGTGGCAGCACCATAGATGATAAGGCCATAGTCTATCTGGGAGATGATGGAGCTTTGAACAGTGGCAGTGAGGGCCTCTTTGGTCAGGTGCCACTGTAGGTGATCGATGTAGACTCAGTCTGGAGTTCGCAGTTTTGGCAACATTGGTTTTGTGGGTAGTGTAGGACAGGTGGGAGTCTAAGATGATTCCTAGATATTTAAAGGATTCAACCTGCTCCAGAGGGCTACATAAGCAGGTGTTCAAGGAGAGTTGGAGATGTTTGTGCTTGTTTTGGTGGCTGGTGAAGATCATGGTCTTGGTTTTTCTGGTTAATAATTAACTTATGTTCTTTGAACCAGTTTTTCAACGAGTGAAACCATGATGAAGGGTTTGTTGTAGGTGGCATGGGTCTTGATGGAAGGCAAGAATCACAGCATCATCTGCATAGAGTATAATTTGTAGTGGACTGGAGGTGGGGAGAGGGTTGAGGAACAGGCTAAAAGTAGTGGGTCCAGGATGGAGCCCTGCGGAAACCAAGTGAACTTCTTTAGTGTCGGAGAGCACATCCACTATTTTACACATTGGGTCCAGTTGCCAAGGTAGCTGTTGAACCATGCCACAGATTCAGTTGAGGGCCAGTGTCCAGTAACTGATAAAGCAGGAGGTGATGGTGGATGGTGTCAAAACCTTTGACAGGTCTTTGAATATAGCCCCAGTTAGGGAGTTGTGGATGGCACCCATGAACTCAAGAAGGGCAGTGGCAGTGCTATGCCCTTTTCTAAACCAATGTTGCTGCTGGCAAAGGATGTTATGTTTGCTCAGATAGTCAGTGAGCTGGTCCGCTACTATCCATTCCAGGGCCTTAGAGAGGGTGGGAGGATAGAGATAGAGCAGTAATTCCCATGAGTGGTCGGTCACGCTTTTGTGGATGGTGACTGTTGCTGACTTCCATTTATCTGGGAACTGGTTGAGATAAAGGGAGAGATTAAAAGATCCTGGTGAAGCTCAGTACTTCCTCTAGTGTGAGGACAGAAGCTTGAGGTCCAGTGTATCAGCACTTGCTCTGGTGTTGCCGATGGCTTTAGAGATGTATTTCCTGACTGTATTTTTGTTAACTGCTCTGAAGTAGAAGGGGAGTGGTTATGGGTGGAGTCTGATGGGTGGGAAGAGGAGTTTCGCTGACATGAAATAGTCAGAGGGGAGGGACGCTGCTGAGGTCAGTGAGAGGCATCATTGAGAGTATTGACAATTACTTTTGGTCCAGTGTAATACTCCCTTTTATTTTGAGAACAGTCGGGGTGATTTGGTTTCCTGCCCAGTGACATCTTTTAGGTTATTCAGAAAGCTCTCCCATTTCCCCATGAGTCAATGAGTGCTTTTTGTAGTAGTCAGATTTCTGTTGGCATATGGATTTGGTGCAATCATTTCTTGCTGTTTTGTAGTTTTGATGTCTGCTTGATTTCCAGTTGATCTGGCCTGTTCCCAGAGATGGTCCTGTGTATTATCTTCTTTAGAAGTGAGCCCGAGAGCCATGGGTTGCAGAGAGATTTAACTTTGCACTTTTAGCAGGGTGAAGATGTGACAGGCTTCATTGAAGATCGGATGAAATGGTCCAGGGCTGTGTTTGTGTCAGTGATTAAGTAGGTGTGTTTTTAGGTTGATTAGCTGTCCATGGGGTAGGACTCTGCTGAGGATGACTTTAGGAGGTGGTTTGCAGAATTTATTTGACCAGATGCAGCTGACGGGGGAGTGATCACTGAGGAGTTGGGCAGAACACGGATCTTATGATCTGGGAGGGTGAGAAGTCAGGATCCAGTCCAATAGGGTGCTGGTGCCAGTTTATAGTTTTTCTGGTTGGGAGTCCAGTATCTGGGTGAGGTTGGCCAATGTGACCAAGTCCCTGGCAGCTCAGCCTCAACACCCAGACAGTTTATGTTGAACTCACGAGTATGATGGTTTCAGAGTCGGGCGGGAATGTTTGATGTAATCCAAAACCATGCAGAGCCTGGTACCTGTTTTTAGGAGGATATACACTGTGATGGCTGATAGGGCTTTATTCTGTGCACCAAGAAGGATTTTGATGTGCAGTAGCTGGGCATTGGGTGTTGGTAGGTCAATGGATGGGGTGCCCCATCTGATTGTCTTTTAGATACAGGTGCATCCACCTCCTCTTTTAGATTTACAATCCAGCCTGAAGATATTATATCCTGGGAGTGAGATTGTGTGATCAGGAACCAAGGGGATGAGCCAGGTTTCAACCACCGCCAGAATATCAGGATGGTGGGCTCTAACAAAGGCTTCCAGTTGGTCAAATTTGGGTAGTAAGCTGCAGATGATCAGGCAGATAATGGAGAGGGTGCCAATGTGCTTGGTTTGAGTACAGATCCAAGCTGGCTTTGGGCCAGGGTTGGGGTGGATGTTTCCTGTTAGCAGCAGGAGGAGGAGTAAGAGTTTCAAGGTGTGCCGTAATTCCCTATGGGAGAGCTTGCAGTTGTTTTTTGAGGAGGAGTAGGTAGAAGTAATTTTGTGAGGGTACAGAAGGAGTGTTGTGAACTGGGGAGACAGTGGGGCCCACCACACCTGACAAGAAGGTGTAGGTACATTGTGAAGGGGTGACTCCTGGTGTCAGAAATGGTTTCATTAGGAAGGTGCCAGTTCAGCTGTATGAGTGATTCAACCTGTAGCTTTGGAGAGGGGAGGGAAGCAGGTTGTGGGGAGATGTAGCAGTGGGGGAGAGGGCAAGGAGGAGGACTGGTAAGGCAGGCATAGTGGGAAGGTGTACATGCTTATAGAGGAGAAGGGAGAAAAGAATAAGAAGCTGAAGAAGGGAGTAGAAGCTGCAGCAGAAGATGAGTGGGGTGTGTGCTGGGACTGAGAGACCAATGGGAGTAGGAGGGAGGAGTGGTAAGTACAAAGGGGTGACAAGGGTCTATTTAATAAAGGTGAGGAGGGAGGGCAGGTGAAAAAATTTGGCAAAGCTCCATTGAATTCAATGGGTGCAATGGCCCTGGGCTAAGTCTGAGAGTCAGCGGGTGCTGCAGCCACTCAGGGCTCAGCAAAGTAGGCAGGGTCCAATCAGAATAGAGCCTTGAGTCTCTCTGGGTCAATGGTGGCACAATGGCTTCCTGGTCCAAGAGGACTTCTTATCTGCTTGTGTGGTTCCTGGTGGTGGCCAGAAGGTGAGCGGCAGAGTGGCTGGATCTGTAGCCGTGGCCGCACCTTTGGGGCAAATGCAGCCCTGTCAGTGGCTCAGGATCTGGGGAGGGATGGAAGAAGGAGAAAGCAGAAGTTAAAAGGGAGGATGAGTAGGAGCAAAACAAAAGGCAGTGGACGTGGTGCAGAGCACCATGAAATTGGGGGCATAGAGCTGAGGGGCTATCAGACAAGTGGTTTGCAGGAAACTTGACCTGGCACCTGTGGGGGTAGGGAAGAGGTGAGAAGAGATGAGGTGGAGATTAGGCAAGCGGCGAAGAAAGGGGAACTTGGCAGGAGGGTGGGGTGGTTCAAGACCAGAGCATAGAAAGGAAGAATCACAGGAGGCAGTTAGGCAGGGTTTAAAGGCCAGACAATTTAACAGTAGTCGGATTCGCAGCAGAACAGTAGACAATTACAATTGAATTGGATTCAGCTCAGGAGATTACTACAGGCAATTACACAGAGGCACCCAAATCTCAGGAGATAGAAGTGATAGGATGGTGGGTGCAGTAGGAGAAAATAATTTGGCAAAGCTCCATTGAATTCAATGGGTGCAATGGCCCTGGGCTAAGTCTGAAAGTCAATGTTCGCTCCAGCCAGTCAGGGCTCAGCAGAGTAGGCAGGGTCCATTCAGGATAGAGCCCTGAGCATGCGCTGGGCCAATGGGGACACACAGCTTCCTCAGTCCAAGGAGGACTTCTTACCTGCTTGTGTGGTTCCCAGTGGTTGTTAGGAGGTGAGTGGTGGATCGGCAGGGTCCATAGCCATGGCCACACCTTCAGGGCAAATGCAACCCTGTCAGGAGCTCAGGATCCACTTGTGTCATTCCTGGTGGTGGCCAGGAGGCGAGCAGCAGAGCAACAGGGTCTGTAGCCATGGCTGCACCTTTTGAGCAAATGCAGCCCTGTCAGGGCTCAGGATCTGCTTGTGTGGTTTCGGTGTAGCCAAAGAGGCGAGCAGCGGGCGGCTTGAGTCCATAGTACAGCCGTGCCTTGAGGCAAATGTGAGCCCTGTCAGTTGCTCAGGATCCACTTGTGTGGTTCCCGGTGGCAGCCAGGAGGCGCGGCGGGCGGCAGGGTCCATAGCCACAGCCGTGCATTCGGGCAAATGTAGCCCTGTCAGGGCTCAGGATCCACTTGTGTGGTTCCGGTGGCTGCCAGGAGGTGGCGGCAGGCGGCAGGGTCTGTAGCGCGGCCATGTCTTGGGGCAAATGCAGCCCTGTCAGGATTGGCTACAACATAAAATTCAAACCACTGATCTGAAGACTGTGTCAACAGAAGATTTTAATGCAGCACTTAACTCTTCCTATGCAGAAGTTTGAACTGCAAGTGGGTCAGAGTACTCTTTAGCAAATTTATCTGCACTCCAAACTGGGCAGAATAGATATACTGAACTCTCCAAATGTTGAGAGAGCAATAAACATAATAACTGGCACTTCATTGAGTAGCAGTAATAATGGCTTCATTGCTTTATTAAAAAAAGAAAAAAGTCAAAGAAACAAAGCAGAACTCACCCTCACCTGACAGAATCTGACCTATAAAATTACAAGCATCAGGCGCTCTTTCAACTAAGACAGCTCCAGGACTTGTAAGGTGCATATGGGTTGAGATCCAGCTAAACTTGCCCACAGAGGAAAGAAAGCCTATGAGACCTCAAGACAGAATTGTTTCAACTCTGCACAGATGAAACTGGGTGAAGATACATAGCACTGGACTACAACGAGCACACTAAAAACCAGATGTCAAACCGAGGCTACATGTTTGAAATACCAGAAAATCCTTATTGCCCTGTAAAGGCATTCCTAAAGAACATATCAAAACTTCCTCAAGATACTCCAGCTCTATACTGCCATCGAAAAAGACTGCCACAGCATCTGGACACCATCTCACATGGTACACAAAAACCAATGGGAATTACTGTAACTACCTTTCAACCATGATGCCAAGGTTAAGCACTGAAGTAAAACTGTCCAGAAAATACACCAACCATTCCTTCAGATCAACAGCAGTACAGCTCCTGTCACAAGCTGGATAAGAGATGAGACAAATCATGGCCATAATAGACCACAAGAGTGAAGCCAGCCAATGCAGTTATTGGTTTGCAAGTAATGAAGACAGAGAAACATGGAGGAAATACTTTCAGGAGCCAGAAAACAGTCTCACCACAAACAGTGTAACTAGTCAGTGAAGAAAGACCCTACTGCTCAAAGGACCTACAACATCTGCCACCTCTTCAAGGAACATCACCCCAGCCAAAAGTCTCACCCATGAGACTCAAAGAGCTACAGTAAGTGATATAGATACACTTGGTTCATTGCATGGGTTGAATTGTAAGTTTTCATTATAACTATTTTTGTTTGTAGATATTTAAACAGAAAGTAACAGTACAACAAAACAAAAAATTACAACCTTCACTAAACCATTCCAGCTAACAAACTGCAATTTCACAGGTGCCACCATGAGCTTCATCAACTTCAGACCTTCAAAAACCAAAAAAGAAGTAATCCAGCCAGGTGTACATCTGCAAACTATGGTACCTCTCAGTTTCATGCAGCACCATGTCCTCTTCCACGCCAGGTGGTTTCTCTGTATTCTTTTCACCTGGGTGTTGGGCATTACAAAACATAAATGGTTCTGTATTTGTACCCAAAGCAATCGCCACTCAGTTGTCATCTTTCACTGATCTGGGGTGATATCAACCTAAGTAAGAGCACAGTACAAAAGTATCTGATCTCTCCCGGTGTTCTAATCTGAAGACTCAGTGCCTGACTTCCTTTGAAAGGGGTGCAGTGGCACTGTACCTCTCAGGCACAGCTTAAAATGTCTGGCCATTTAGGTGCTTCTGACTCAACAATCTTCAAATTCAAGTTCAAGTTTCTTGCAGGAAAACTCCATTGAGCAAGCTCATTCACAAGGAAGTCCTGTGACATAAACACTTAAAGTACAAACAGAGATAGGTAATAACAGTATATACATGAAATGCACGTTACATGATACAGGCTGGATATACATACAAGGGTACCACATAGGGTGACCACAGGTGGTAAACATTGATATGAGACAGGAAGTGACTTACAGGTTGCATACTGATAAATGAAACATGATAACTGGTGTGTGCAATACATATATTTTGGCAGCTAGAACAAACAAAAGACTACAACTAATATGGGGGAGGAGTGATTTGATAGAGTAGCAGTGGGCGTAAGCATAGATAAAACCAGGAGTAGAAGGGAATGGAAAGCAGTTAATATGACAAATCAGTTATACCTTACCAGTGGATAAATATGGCACACATGGGGAAGGAAGACACTAAATGACAGTTACAGGTGTCTCTTTATTTTGGCTGAACTTAGCGATTTGTAGAAGTTTATTGAAACTGCACTAGTTAGTTTCAGTACAGGATTGTAATTGGTTCCAAATGGAGGGAAGGGCATATGCAATAACACGTTTACCAAAGGAAGTCCGCGTCCTTGGTATGTCAAGCATAATAAAGTCAGATTTCTTAGCAGTATGCATTATGTGGATACTAATAAGGAAGAGAGATAACTTGGCAATTTCTGCAGGAGCAGTTTAAGAGTCCATAGCCCAGCATGAAGCAGGCGTCTAGTAGTAAGGGATGTCCAGCCAACAGCTGCATATAGGTCACAGTGGTGCGAACAGAAAGGAGTTGGTAATGAACTGTAACACACAGTGATAAAGGATGTCCAGTTTACTTAGATTTGCAAGAGTGGTGGAGGAATAGATTACATCACCATAGTCAGTAGGGGAGAAAAGCGCCTGCACAAGCTTGTTTCGAGTTTCAAGGGGAAAGGGGCCTATTTCTGTAGAAGAAACCTAACCTTGCTTTTAACCTTCTAGAGACATCTTGACGTGGACATTGAAAGATAATTTGTGTCGATCCAGATACCCAGGTATTTAAATTTAGTTACAACTTCCAGAGGCTCGCTTAGCGTGGTGACAATGAAGTCTTGGCAAGGGTATTGGGGGCCTGTGACAGCACTGCAGGACAATATCATTACTTTAGTATTCTTAGCATTGAGCAGAAGCTTTGCCTTTATTAGATTATGCTCAAGTTGTGCGAAGTCGCTTGAAGCACTCCTTAACTTCAGATAACGATGAGCCAGAAGTATACAACACAGTATCATCTGCAAAAAGTGCAGATTGGACGTAGATATGTTAGCATCTAAGACATTAATGTACAAAGAAAACAAGATAGGGCCTAAGATGGATCCTTGGGGACTCCTCTTGCAACTGGCAAATAGCAGAAAAATAGCCTTCCGCCTTTACTTTTGGAATCTTCCAGTTAGGTAGCTAGAGAACCACTGGGTGGTATGGTATGTGGCACCCAACTTTGCAAGGCAATTGACTAATAGTTTGTGATCAACAGTATCAAAAGCTTTGCTGAGGTCCAAAAGACTGCACCAGTTACCTTCTTAGCATCTATAGCAGAGATCCAATCATTGGTTACTTTTGCTAGTGCAGTGATTGTGCTATGATTAGCCGGAAGCCAGATTGAGCTGGGTTAATGAGAGAAAGGTTTCAAGTGAGATTTTAACTGAATATGGATCAGTTTTTCGAGAACTTTAGAAAGGATAGACAATATGGAGATAGGCCTATAGTTGTTTACATCCATGGGTCACCAGATTTAAATAGAGGAGGATATGTGCTGATTTCCAGCAGGACGGCACAGTAGCAGATGTAATGGAAAGATTGAAGATGTGGAGAATTGGGGCAGTGAGATCGGCGTAGCCTGACCTCAGGAAAAAGGGTTCCAAGCCATCGTCCCTGCACTTTTTGGTGTCTAAGTTAAGAAGAGAATCTTCAACTTCTTTATAAGTTATCTCACGCAGTTGGAAGAGGCTGGGTGCAGGACTAGATGTAGGGGAGGGTATGCTTGCTCACTGCAGCACCAGCATAAGATGACGAGTCAAAGCTAATCCAGCTGTGGCAAAGTGGGATTTAAGTTCCTCCAGGATTAGGGACTTGTTTTCCACAATCTTGCCACTTGCAACTATCTTTGTTGGGACAGAGGGGCCATGGGCCGTCCTTCTATAGCTTTGATAGTCTTCCATATTTTATGAGGGTTACCTTTAGCTTGTTTGAGAGTAGAAATATAATAGTTAGCTTTAGCAGAGAAGTTTTTCACACAGTTATTCCTGGCTGTTCTAAAGTCCTGCCAATCGAAGATTCTTTGGAATGTCTAGCTTTAGCCCAGAGCTTATCTCGAGCTATAAGGGTTGCCTTGAGATCCGAGGTGAACCAGGGTTGGAATTGTTCCGCACCTTACTTTGATGAAAGGGGCATGCTTATTTATTATTGTAGTGAGTTTGTCATTAAGGATGTAAGCTGCCTTGTTGACATCTTTGGCTAGGTAGAGATCTTGCCATCTGATCATGCTCAGGTCAGATAGGAAGTTTACTGCACTGAATTTGAGAATGGATCTTTTGTTACAAAGATGGGTTGTGGCCAGGCCTTAATTTGAGATCTTATGCAAGCAACAATTCCATGATCGCTCATGTCATTGTGAAACACTGCCGAATGAGATATTTGTGTGGATGGGTGGTTAGTACCACATCTAGAATTGAACTGTTGGCAGTATTTAGAGTGTTGTTCCTAGTGGGTTCACTGATTAATTGCCCAAGACCTAGCTCATCACAAAGGGATTTGAGGCCGTGTGATTTAGGTGACAGACAGTCCATATTTACATCTCCTAGAAATATTGTTTCAGTTTTGCATCTAGGAACATGGATTCAAAGATTAAGGACTCATCACCACCAGACGGGGTCTATAGCCACCTAGGATAGTGATACATTCCGAGGAGGGAGATGAAGGCTCAGCGAAACTAACTCAAATTCCTTGGCTAGAGATTTGCAACTAATATTGGTGACCAAGTACTTAGATTTGGCGTAGATAACCACACCCCGCCTCTAGGCTCTCTATCTGCTCTAAATAAATTGTAGCCCTGCAGTGATATTTGTTGATCAGTGTTCATCTTTTTAACCACGACTCAGTAATTATGATAAGGTCAGGGTTAACGTGTACAGCCCAGGCTTGCAGCTGTACAAGTTTTTAGGCAGGCTTAAAATGTTGACCATCATCATTTTGAGACCTGTGGCCTCAGCAAAATTGATAGGCGAGGTAAGTTGTGGGGGCCAGGGTTGAGCTCCACATTTCCTGAGCAGAAAAGAAGCAGAAGTATAACTTTCTTAACTCATTGCCTCCACAGGCTCACTCTGAGATTACACCACTTGCCTCCTGAATCTCCTGTATACTTTTAACAGTGAATCCTGGGCCTTTCTAAGCAAAATCAAGCCATAGTCAGCATGTTGCAAACAAATGCTAATAGCTCAATAACTGTATATGCTAGACACAAAGTATGAGTGGCAGAGTTATTCAACACAAAATTGCCTTTCAATGGTGGCATGCATGTAATAATAAGTAATTTAGTTTTTTCTATGCTGGTCGAAAGAGCAAACTAAATATTTTTTCACTAAAAAGTGCAACATAAGCATTTTTGTTGGAAAATATGTAAAATATCAACACCAAATTAAGCATACAGACATTAGATGGTGTTTTAATATTATGTTAGTTAAAAAAGATATCTTTTACTATAAAGCGTAATTTTTCCTCATTTTAGTCAAGGTGCTTTGGCGAGATTTGAGGCTGAATCTCAACAAACACACCATATCATAAACAAATGCGTATAACTCCAAAAGTATATGTGATACACACAAAGTATCAGCATGAAAGTTGATTAGCACAAAAATGCCTTTCCAATGATGCTATGCAACCAGTTGTAATCAATACGGTTTTATTTTATACCTGCTGAAGTGCCAAAAGTGAATTTTATTCAAGCTGCTTAGGTGAATCTTGATGGAAAACATGTCAGCCATACACACCATACCATAAACAAATGCGATAACTCCTAAAGTATACATGATATACAAAAATATCAGTGGCAAAGTTGTTCAGAACAACATTACCTTCCCAATGGTGGTATGCAAATAATAATATGTAATTTTGTTTTGTCTTTTTAAACTGGTTGAAACAGCAAAAAATATTTTTCACTAAAACAGGCAACATAAGCCATACACACCACACCATAAACAAATGCAAATAACTCCTAAAGTATGCATGATATGCACAAAATATCAGTGACAGAGTTGTTCAGCATAACATTACCTTTCCAACAGTGCTATGCAGTCAAATATATATTGTATTCTGTTACACTATATATTAAAATATATAAGTGACTTCTCAGGCGTTGCTTGGGCACACTGGGAGTCAGTAGCCGACTTCTGCAGGCGTACTCAGGACACACCAGTGTTTTACTGGCGACTACAGGTGTCAGATAGGAGACAATGAGTTAAGGAGCTTATAAGAATGGAGACTGCTTTTTTTTCTTTGCAGCAACCCATATCATGCTGTGCAAGAGGCGCACCACTGTAATGACAGTTGATCGTGATCAATGTAAGTGCTTGAGTAGACATAGGTGAGGACAGTAGCAAGGGGTGTAGGCTAACTGGGGAATAGGCTAAAAGGGAGGGAGAATGACATAGTGTCTGCACGTGAGACCGTTATAACATTAGGTATTGATAAGGTACATTGGAGAACTGAATTGCATTGAGGTACTTCAAATTGCACTGTATTGCTGAAAACTCTGCACCTTAGGAGACAATAAAACACAATAAGGAGAGCCATGGTCCCAGACTGAGTGGTCTCATGATTTGTATTAGTGCAATATTTTCTAGGCAAGAAATTTGCCCACCTAGGTACTCACTAAAACCTAGATGAGAAAATACAGCAGAAAGGGAGCAAGGAGAGCAGGAGCAGTTTAGTTAGTGGCGGGGCTCAAGAGATATTCACACAGGGCAGTCTTATTGGCCACACTCAGATATCAATCATAGGTTGGCAGCAGTCGAAACTAGGCCAATGAAGCAGTAATATGATATAGGGGTGGATCATGAGTGTATTTAAAGGAGGCCTGGGAGAGGGGGTGGTAGGGGTGGGAGAAAATTTCAGGTCAGGCGATAGCTGAGAAGTCAGAATTAAGAAGGAACACTGTAACAGGCTATAGAAAAGGTGCCCCAATCAGAGCAAAGCAGGCAGCGGGTGTACCAATCACAATCCCCTATGGCAGTGCAGCACCAATCAGGGTGCCTAGGCATGCTGGCTCTCTGCAGAGGATTCTATCGGTATAAACAGACTGTGTGTTTTCCTAATTGACAACAGGTGTTTGTGGTGAATTGCCTGCCTTTGTTTGGCCTCCCTTCTGGCTGGATTTGGTTTACCAGAAAGTCTCTTATCAGTTCCACAGTAATGTAAGTGTTGCCCCATTGATCAGTAAGTTTGTACTTTCCTGGTAAAGTTTTCATCTGCAACCAGTCTCCAGGCAAGAGGTCATGAGCTTTGCCTTTCTGGTTTTACAGACCAGTTAGTTTGACCTCAGTGGTAGGAAAATGATGGAATCACTTCTGAAGGAAAGAATTGTTGAGTATCTAGAGGCCAGTGGGGCTGGGACCCAAGACAGCATGGTTTCACATCAGGAAGGTCATGTCAGATGAACCTAATAGATTTCTTTGACTGGATGACCAAAGCAGTAGACCAGGAAGGGGCTGTGGATATGGCCTACCTGATTTTAGCAGGCATTGACACAGTCTCACACAAAGGTTAATATACAAGTTAGCCAGCCTTGGAGTGGATCCCAAGGTGGTAGCCTGGATATAAAATTGGCTGGATAACAGGACGCAAAAGGTAGTAGTAAACAGAGTCCACAGTGAAGAATGGAGGGTAACTAGTGGGTACCGCAGGGTTCAGTATGGGACTGGTCCTCTTTAATGTCTTTTTAAGTGACATTGGAGAGCACCTAGAGGAAAAATATGTCTCTTTGCAGATGACACAAGATCTGCAACAGGGTTGATACACAAGGTGGGGTGGAAAGGATGAAAAGTGACTTGGCAAGGTTGGAGGAATGGTCAAATATATGGCAAGTCAGATTTAATGCAAAAGAAGTGCAAGATAATGCACCTGGGAAACAAAAACCTAGGGAAGAGTACACAATGGGGGTGAGATAATAACAACAAAATTGAAAGATACCTAGGAGTAATTATATCAGATGACCTAAAGGTGGGCAAGCAATGTGAAAAGGCAGTAAGGAGGGCTGGGGATACTGGGATGCATAGGAGAGGTATAAACAGTAGAAAATAGAAGTTGCTATCCTCTGTACAGACAGTTGGTGAGACCCCATCTGGAGTACCGTGTGCAATTCTGGAGACCCCATCTCTGTAAAGACAAAGACAGAGTAGAGGCTGTTCAGAGGAGGCAACCAAAATGGTGCTGGGTCTGCACAGAAGACATACAAAGAGAGACTAAAGCAGCATAATATGTATACCCTTTAGGAAAGGAGGGGGCATGATAGAAACTTTCAAGTATCTCAAGGAAATTAACAAAGTACAAAGAGGTAGCAACGTTCAGAAAAGAGATGTGTAAGAACAAGGGCACAATTTGAAGATAGAGGATAGCTCAGAGGTAATGTTAGAAAGTATTTTTCAGAGAGTTGTGGATGCATGGAACAGCCTTCCTGAGGAGGTTGTGGAGTCAGGAACAGTGGAGAATTCAAGAATGCATGGGGCAGACATAAAGCAATTCTAGTAGCAGGTAGGAGGAAGTAAGTTATTTAATTTGAATCTGCAGCTTATCCATCAGGTAGGAAATGGACAGACTAGGTGAGCCAAGCGGTCCTTATCTGCTGTCAAATTCTATGTTTCTATGCACCTAACCTTGTTGGCCAGATTCCTTTTCAACCATTTCAAGGCCAGATAATGGGTAGTAGTTTCCGTTGTTCATTGAGCATGTGCACGTAGTGCTATGTATCTCTCTGATGTGCTCAAACACGAAGATGCCAAACACAAATCAATATGCAGAAGACCAAAGGAGCAGGAGCAGCAGTACTGTTGGGTTGGAGCTGTTACTGAGTGACCTTCTGTGTCGGAATTTAATCAGCACTGTTTGGATTATTGGAGCTGTTACTGGAGTGAAATTCTGTGCTCTGGGGCTGAGACAGGGAACTACAGATCAGCTTGGCCTTCTGATTGGGGAGGAGAACTATCAGGGGCCATCTTTGCTAACTGATTCACTTGGAAGCAGGAGACCAAAGGCAGGAGCAGCAGGGAAGAGTCTGGGGGTCTTAGTTCTACCCACCCACCCCAAGGTAGTCCCTACCTTTGTTCATCTGGGCCCCTCATGTCACTTCCTGCTGGGACAGAGGTTACAGTGTTGTAACCTAATAATAGACAAAAAAAAAAAGATTACAAGCACAAGCAGGAAATCAAGGTCCAGGGACAGCTGAGGTTAAACTATCTATAAGTACATAAGCAAACAGCAAATAAAGGGAGTACTAAGAGACAGTATGGATAACTAGAAATGATGCAGAGAGTTGTGCAGTGCAATGTGTGTGGTGCAGCAGTGTTCAGGAGTACTCTTGGATGCTGAGGTGTTGTTCCATTGTAAGCACCTCTCTGGGATGTGAGTGGAGGTGGACAGACTCCCTTCCAAACTAGCAGGTGCTGGAGACATTAGTTCACACCCAGGGACCACATTATCCCAGCCATTGCCATAGCAGATTCCAAGGCACAGGCATCAGTGAATTGCAGTTTGTTTGGGGAGAACAAAGAGGGTGACTCATGAGCACATTCCCAACCTTTCCTGCTGGAGAACAGATTTCCTGTTCTCATGGAATGAGATATCCCCAAGAGGGAGCCAGGGCACCAGGGAAGAGGTGCAGGATCAGCAGAAGGAGGAGAGCAAAGGGCAGGACCCAGAGGAGCCCAGAGGAGGAGTAAGCTTCTCCTGGTGGGGACTCAATTGTTATGTCAGAAGACTGGAGAAGGGCTCATGTGATCCCACTCCACAAAAGTGGTAGCAGGGAGGAGGCAGGGAACTACAGACCAGTCAGTCTTACCTCAGTAGTGGGCAAGATTATGGAGGCACTCCCTAAGAAAGGATAGTGCAACACCTGGAATCCATGGGGGCACAGGATCCAAGACAGCATGGGTTTACAAAAGAAGGTCCTGTCAAACTAATTTCATAGATTTCTTTGACTGGGTAACCAGGTGGTGGACCAAGAGGAGCAGTTGATGTTGCCTACCTTGACTTTAGCAAAGCTTTTGACACTGTTCCACATAGAAGATTGATAAATAAGCTGGGTAGGCTCAAAGTGGGTCAGAGTTAGTCAACTGGGTGGTAAACTGGTTGACGGGCAGAAAACAAGTGTGGTGGTAAATGGCATACAGTCAGAAGAGATGCAAGTCACAAGTGGAGTACCTCAGGGATCAGTCCTGGGGCCAGTCCTCTTCAATATCTTCATTAGTGACCTTGCAGATGGACTAGAGGGTAAGACTTGTCTGTTTGCAGATGACACCAAGATCTGCAACAGAGTAGATGATCCAGATGGGGTGGGCAGAATGAGAAGAGATCTTGATAAACTAGCAAAATGGTCAGAAGAGTGGCAACTGGGATTTAATGCAAGAAGTGCAAGATCATGTACATAGGGAAGAGAAACCCTGAAGCCACCTATAGGCTGGGAGGGAGTTGCTGGCAGTCACAAAGGAAGAAAGAGACTTGGGCATCATCATCACTGATGACCTGAAATCATCAAGCAGACCTCTAAAGCAGTAAGTGAGGCTAGGGGATGTTAGGGTGTATAAGTAGAGGTATCACAAGTTGTAAGAGAGAGGTAATAATCCTCTTTACAAGACACTGGTTAGGCTCCCATCTGAGTACTGCATGCAGTACTGGAGGCCACCCTTCACAAGGATAATAACCAAATTGAGGCAGTCCAGAGAAGGCAACCAAAATGGTGCAGGGACTGCATCAGAAGACATATAAGGACAGATTAACCGAGCCAATATGTATACCCTTGAGCAAAGGAGGGAGAGAGGTGTTATGATCGAGACATTCAAACATCTTAAGGGCATTAACAAGGTGAAAGAGTCTAACATGTTTAAATACAAGAAAAATAGCAGGACAAGAGGACACAACATGAGATTAGAGGAGGCCGATTAAGGGGGAATGTGAGAAATACTTTTTCACAGAAAGGTGGTGGATGCATGGAACGGCCTACCTCAGGAAGTGGTGGCTATGAATACAGTGCAGGGCATCAAACAGGCATGGGATAGGCATAAGGGAGCAATACAGATGAGTATGAATAGATAGACCACGGACAGAGCAAGGCCAATGGCACATTTATAAGGTAGAAAAATGGGCAGACTGGATTAGGCCTTGCTGTCCTTATCTGCCGTCAACTTCTATGTTTCTATGTTTCTATGGTGTTGGGATTAGATGGGGATATAGAAAAGGAGGTAAGTATCTGCCAGGGCTACTGCTCAGAGGTACATGATGTGAATCCATAGGATCACCAAGGCAGTAGCGAAGTTAGGAGCTTACATGTCATTGTCCACCTTGGGACTAATGACTTAGATAAGGAAGGGTTAATGCAGAGACAGCACAGGATGACTTGGGGTCCTGGGTGGTCAGCTTGAGGGGTTCAATACAGTCTACCCCTCAGGTTGGTAATGTCAGCACTGGGAAAGGGAGGACAAGAAATTAGTTAATACAGATAGAAAATAGGGATGGGTAAGGGGCACAAATGAGAAACAGAGGGAGGAGTAGTAACAGATGCAGTTCAGGAACAATGGAGCAGAACGAAAATCATGGCAGAGGACTAGGAACAAGATTTGGAATGTAATGTATTTGAATCCCGAAGACTGGAAACAAACTCACTGATCTAGTGGCATTAATGGGGAGGCTGACATAGACATAGTGGCCATATCAGAGAATAGTACACTAATAACTGCTCATGGGACACGACTATACCAGGATATTCCCTGACAGGAGAGATAGGGATGGAAGGAATGGGGAGGGTGGCACTTTACATCAAAGAGACAAGCAAGGTGACAGAAATCCAGGCCAAAATGAGGAGACAGAGGAATTGTGGGTTACCCTTGAGCTGGGTAATGGAAAATCTGTTAGAACAGAAGTGATCCACAGGCCACCAGCTCGGCGGAGGGCAACCTAATGTTGGAGTCAATATACAACATTACAGATAAGGCTGAAGGTTCTGCTTATGGGCAATTTTAATATGCCTGGCGCGAGACTGGTCTGTCCCAACAGGGGCCTAAAGCAGGACCAAGGGCATTGTGGAGTCGCTGCAGGGAGCAGGTCTTAGACAATTGGTACAGGAGCTCACCAGGGACAGGAATATCCTGGATGTAGTGGTCACCAATGGAGACAGGATCATGGATCTCCAGGTGGAGGGACCTGGGGTCCAGCGGCCATCACACGGTTTGGTTCAAGTTAGACACAGGAGTACAAACCACACATACAAAAGCTACAACACTAAATTTCAAAAGAACTGACTTTGCAGAGAATGGAAGGAGGTTAAATAGGAGTTGGCTAAGGGGGGACAGGAGGGGCGTGGAGGGACAATGGGCACACATTAAGGAGTCCATTGTCAGAGTAACCAATCAATGTGTGAGAGTGAAGAATAAGGACAAGAGAAGGCCACTCTGGCTTTCTAAGGTGCAGGCAGATAAAATCAGGGCCAGGAGGGTAAACTTCCATAAATACAAGGGGACACAGGAGAATGGGGATAGAGAACAGTACCAAAATTGTTAGAGAAAGGCAAGGGCGGCTGTGAGAATTGCTAATGCACAGACAGAAGAGAGGCTAGCACAGTCAGTGAGGAAGGGGACAAGACATTCTTTAGGTACATCAGTGAGAGGAGGACATCCAGAGGAGGTACAGTCAGACCCAAAGGGGACAATGAAGAGAGGGTAGAAGGAAATCTAGAGAAGGCCACGATCCTTAACAGGTACTTCTGTTTGGTTTTCACTAGAGAGGAGTGGGGCAGGGACCACAACTGAAAAACACATGTGCAGAGGGGAAGAATTGAGCTTCACAACATTTACAGAACAGAGGGTCCTAGACAAATTTACAAAACAAAAGGTGAACAAAGCAACAGGGCCAGATGGAGTACATCAAGGATCCTAAATGAACTGAGGATGGAGCACCTTTGGCAGCCCTGTTCAGCGAGTCGCTGAACATGGGGTGGTCCCGCAGTACTGGAGAAGGGCAAATGTAGTTCCTCTACACAAGAGTGGTAGCAAGGAGGACACAGGGAACTACAGACCAGTAAGTCTCACCTCAGTAGTGGGGAAGATCATGGAGACATTGTTTAAGGAATGTACTGTGGATTACCTGGTATCCATTGGAATGCAGGAACAAAGACATAATAGATTCATGGTGGGGTCTTGTAAAACAAAGCTGATAGATTTCTTTCACTGGTGCCCAAGGTGGTGGACCAGGAGGGCAGTGGATATTGCCTGCCTTGATTTCAGTAAAGCGTTCAACACAGTCCCACATAGAAGGCTGATAAACAAGCTGAGGAGTCTAGGGGTGGGACACAGGTTGGTGAACTGGGTCAGAAATTGGTTAATGGACAGAAGACAGAGGGTGGTAGTAAATGGCACACAGTTGGAAGAAATGGAGTCACCAGTGGGGTGCCAGAGGGTCAGTCCTGGGACCAGTCCTCTTCAATGTCTTCATAGCAGACATAGCAGATGGGCTAAAGGGAAAGTATGCCTGTCTGCAGATGACACCAAGATCTGCAACAGAGTAGACACTCCAGGGACATAGAGCAAATAAAAGAGACCTGGAAAAGCTTGAGAAATGGTCTGAGGTATGGCATTTAAGGTTTAATGTGAAGAAATGCAAGATCATGCACATCGGAACAGAAACCCTGGTAGGAGCCACATGTTGTTGGATGAGTTGTTGACAGTCACCAGGGAGGTGAGGGATTTGTAGGCCATTATTTTAGATAACCTAAAATCCATGAAACAGACCACAAAACCAGTGGGATGTTATGGTGTATAGGGAGAGGTATTACAAGCTTTATGAGGGAGGTGGTGATGCCACTGTACACAATGCTGGTTAGGCCTCACCTAGAGTACTGTGTGCAGTTTTGGAGGCTGCACCTGAGTAAGGATTTTGATGGGCTGGAAACAGTGCAGAGTAGGGCAACTAAGATGGTGCAGGGTCTACATGACAAGACATATGAGGATAGACTTAGGGACCTCAATATGTACACATTGGAACAGAGACGGAGAGGGAGACATGATTGAGACTTTCAAATATCTTAAGGACATAAATAAGGTGGAAGGGATAGCATATTCCAGTATACAAATTATGATAGAACTAAAAGGCCTGACATGAAATTGGAGGAGGGTTACATAAGGGGTAATGTAGAAAGTTGTTTTTACAGAAAGGGTGATGGATGCATGCAATGCCTGCCTCAGGAGGTGGTGGGAGCATGTACAGTGGAGGATTCAAGAGGGCATGGGATAGGCACAAGGGAATCATACATATGATGGGGCATAGCTGAGGTTGCTGACCTAGTAGAGGCAGCGAGAGCAAATTGGTAAAATGGGCAGACTGGATGGGCCCTCGGTCCTTTTCTGCTGTCAACTTCTATATTTCTATGTAAATTTCAACCTTGCCTCTCTGATTACCATTAAACAGTATGGTGAATGGTGCTGTCACTTTGGTACAGTTGTACATATGTACAAGAACACTAATCTGTCAGCTCCACTTTGCTCTATCCTTAGGTTTTAACGTTGCCCCACATGATGAGCAATGTGTGATTAAAATACTCTGGCTATAGATCACCTTGACAGTGATATGAGGTTTCACATAATGTCTGTATCAGCCACAATGACAGCATTTCTTTGACAGACAACTTTTAAAAGCACAGTCTTAGTCTTAGTGAATCTACTAAGGAGCACCATCATGGACAATGAACTTGCCCATCAATATTGAGCAACTGTAGTGGCCTTTTGATCATTTGCTGAGTAAGACATCATACCTTGAAAATGGTCCATTACAACCAGTATAGTTATAATGTTCTTGGGACTGGGTTCCAAACTGAACAAATCAGTAAAGCCAAATTTCAATGGGGCACTTGTCTCAATATTGGCAGGGGTCGGCCCTCTTAGCAGAAGTCTTGTATTGTATCAAGTGACTACAATGTCAGCAATAGTATTCAACCTCACTACCCATCTGTGGCCATTAAAACCATGCATGATCAAGAGCCAAAGTCTGTTCTGCTCCAAAACATTACATTTCATCATGCAATGCTCTAAGCACCATTCATCCAAATCTGGTAGGCAGCAACAAGTGTTGTCTGGGGAACCCATGAGGGCCTTGGTCTTCTGATACTGTATATCAGATTGTCTCTCAGGTTTAGCTTTGGTCACTCTTTCAGCAAAAGTTGGGTATCTCCATTATTTGTCATGATCTGTTTGCATCTGTTTCCCACAGGACAGCCAGCAGAATGTTTTTGAGTACCATATCTTTGTCACTGCTTTATTTGTTGATCAAACTGACTAACATTTTTTCAAGGCAGCAGAACTATAGTCAGTGGGATGGGGTGGGGTGGGGAGAAATATGCTGGATACCCTATCTTTTACAAATCAATGCACCCTGGTGGAGAGGGTTGCTCACCTGTGTCAAATTGTTTTCAAAGCCATTTGACAGTGGTCCTTTTTAGCATCTTAGTTAAAACAACAGGTGTTCAGGGCATTCAAGATACAGCTTTCTGTACAAAACAAACAAAAAGCATATCTGAAATTGCATCCTCCAGACCATTGCATCTGGATGCCTGTAGGATTATGCACTATATTTCATCTCAGTAGATGTTAATGATTGAAAATCTTTGTGAGAAAAGTAACATTAAAAGCATTAAAAACTCATCTGACATACTCTAAGTGGTAATTACACTTGTCATTTTTTGGTTCAGTGACTCTGAAGTTTTCTTTATTTATTTATTGAAATGTTTCACCAGAAAGGCACACTGAGCAACAGGCTGCTCATCTCCCATGTTGACCTGGAAGTGAGAGGTCTAAGTGAGTTGGGTACGAAGTGGCAGTCCCTGCTAGTAATATTCAGCTGTGGTAGAATCCCCATCTATGTTATCCATATCTTTTGTCTCATATCTGAGCTAGCTCTCAGAGATTTCCATGAATTTATCTAGTCTAGCCCTGAAGTTATCTGTAATGTGATCCATGCCATGCATACTGTATACCGTATAGGAGTCCTCTACTATCCCAATGCAGGAACCACTCATGATAACCAATGACAAGTACAGTAATACCTTTATTGCCATGACGTACATAATGGGAAGTAACTCCTGCTTTTTGCTTGACCCGAATATTGCAATGGAATGCCTAACACATAGTTTCTAATACCTCAGGGCAATATAATGCCCCATGTTTTATTTAATTCAACCTGTACAAGACTCCGGTATTGCTGTATGATAAAGTACTGCCAAGAGATTTACTGTTTAGTTCCTGTCTCCCTAGGCCCCTCAATATACTTCTGACCTGGCCTCTGCTTAATGTTGAGTAATGGTGGGAGTGTGAAAGGTGCACAGTTTCATTGGTATTCTCTCCACAGGGGTGAAGATGAAACCTCCAACTCCTATGGCAGAGTGCAGTCCTTTATCTTCATTAAAGTCATTTGACCCAAATAATCGAGACCCCTCTGGTCTTTAAGAGTTTTATGTATCGGAGAGATATGACAACCTCCACTTGACAGTCTTGCAGCCCAGTACAGGAAGACTTTGGGGAGGTATGATCTGTTTAGTTTCAGTTTGGTTTTATTTGTTCAATCTTAAAAATGATTATCACAAAATACACATTTTTATGATCTGTTGTAACTTGTGTGAATCTGATTTCTGTCACTAGGTAGTAGCACACCTGTATAAAATTGGAAAAACCCCTCCTGGTGAGGCCAAAAGCCTCCCTCATCCCCTTAGAATGAGCTGGAAGTAGAGTATTAAGGCCTTGGCATTCCAATGAAAGAACATAGCACCATTTCTCAGTGAAATAAAACCTAGATCACCAACTATAATTGTCAGTTGTCCGATCATGTTTGGAATATTTATTTATTGAGGTTTCTTTAGTAGAATCCACTTGCAGTGTATTTTCCATATGTTGCACATTAATTTCCACACCACCAGTTAACATTTAATGAAGTGTAGCTCATATAAAAGAGCAAGCAATCTTGTCTCATTTTCCAGATCATCTATCCTGTCCTCCTGTCCTGTTTAACCAAATGGACCAGTGGGACCAACTGGGCAGACTAGAAATACATCAAAAAATCTGGAGACCCAGACCTCCCACCATGCAGGATTGAGAGATTATCATCCCTTTTATTCTGGGCTGTCCCCATAAACCTCATATGTAATATGTCTAGCTTCTTCAGATGATGTTCTGGCAGCCCTGGGGTGGAGAATCTGGAACAGAAAAGAGATTATGGGTGGAACATTAATTTTCAGAGTCTGGAATCTACCTGAGGTGCAAACATTTCAAAGGAGAAATCTGAGGTGATACTCCCCAGATGTTGCTCATAATTGAGACCAAATATTTTATGCATAATCAAGGTTGCTCTGCTCCTAGGTATTACAAAATTCTTTGTTCAAGGAGATTCATAGATTCATAGATTGATACAAGTTCAGAAGGCACATGCCCATTTATGAACTCACCACCAGCTAAATTAGGAGTGGAAGGAACATTTCTTGTCACCCGTATATTTATCAAGGTTTCTCTTAAATTGTTCTGTGTTTTCACTGTTTATAACATGACTAGACAATGTATTCCAGATTAGAGGAATTTCTGTGTAAAAATCTAGATCATTTATTGGTTTTACATAAAGATGATTTTAGTTTTGAATTGCAGGATCTAGTGGGATTGCTTATTGAAAACGTTTCAATCCTATTGTGTTTAACAAGTAATCGTTATTGTATGCATTGTAAGTATAGATTAAGTCACCTCTTAGTATTCTGTACTTCAAAGAGTAAAGCTCTAAAGATTTTAATCTAGAATCACAATCAAGTTTGGAATATTAGCAATCGTTTTAGTTATTCTTCATTGAACTCTTTCTGTTATGTTTAAATAGCTGATTGAATTTGGAGCACAAAATGAAACACAATAGTCCAAATGTGGACGAACCAGGCTTGTGTGTAGGAGCAAGATGACAGATGATTCCCTACTTTTGATATGTCTCAATATGCAACCTATAATCGTGTGACATTTTTAACAGTTTTATTGGTATGGGTGTTACATTTTAAGTTATCAGTTATAGTTATACCTAAATCTCTTTCCTCTGTTGTGATTGTTAATTTCACATTTTGAATAAAATATAGGTGTCTCTTATTATTGTTCCCCATATGCATTACCTTACACTTTGCTGGGTTAAATTTCATTTTATTGTCTACTGCCCATGATGGTAATTTATTTAAATTGTCTTGGAGAGTGTTTGCAGATGCAGTAGTGTTCACAATACAGCCAATTTGCAATCATCTGCATATTTATTTATCCAAACTTCTTTTGTTGTTTGCATACTTGCTATCAATATATTAAAAGTAAAGGCCAAGAAAAAATCCCTGTGGTACTCCACTGGTGACAGGGCTCAGTTTGATTTATGCCTTCATACAACCACCCTTTGATGTCTGTTGTATAACCATGCTGATATCCACTTAATTAAGTACATGTCCAGATTTATATTATGAAGTTGTTTGATCAAAATTTTATGGGAAACAGTGTTGAATGCTTTTCAAAATCCAAGAATATGATGTCCACTGGAAGGCCCTTATCTAGGGCATCACTAGGAGTTCGAAAAAACTAATAAGGTTTGTTTGACATGACCTACAAGTAGTAAAGCCATGCTGGGAAATGTCAGTACAATTTGAAATTTTAAGATGACTGGAAATTTTATCATGTATTAACTTCAATAATTTTACTGACAAGTGATGTAAGGCTGATAGGCCTATGATTAGATATTAACTGTTTATTACCTACCTTATGTATAGGGGTTATATTTGCTTCTCTCCAAGACTGAATAACTTTCCCATTATTTACAGACATATTGAACAAATAGGTAAATGGTCCAGCAAGTTCCTTTGATACCTCTTTTAAAAACTTGGGCGAATACTGTCAGGGCCTGGAAATGTATTGCATTTGATTTTGTTAATGGCCTCTAATGTGTCTTGTTCAAGAAAGAATAATTTAATATGTGATGATTGTAATGTATCTTGATGAGTAAAACCATTGGATTAAATATGCTTGTAAAATAATGATTACATTTAGTAGCCATTTTTTTTCTTAGTTATTAATTTATCATTTACCTTAAGTGGTCCAATTCCTGTACATGTTTGTTTTAATGAAACTATATAGTTATAAAACTGTTTTTATTGTCTTTGATGTCTTTGGCTAAATTTATTTCCACTTTTTGTTTTGATTTTTAATTATTTGTTTAGTTTTTTGACAAGTATCTTAAACTTTCCCCAATCAGAACCTTTTTAGTCTTACTGTGTTTTTATAGGCACGATTTTTGTTTCTTATTATATGCTTTATATCTTTAGACCACCACATGGAACTCTTTGTTTGCTATTATTATCATATTTTGTTCTCTCAGGTACCCAGGTATTTATATAGTAATCTGTTTTGGTCTGCATTGTCTCCACACATGTTGAGTCAAGATTACCTAGGCCTTTTAACCATTCCCATGAAGTCTGGTACTTTTTATGTTTTTATAATCAGCTTTATGATCATTTTTAAACTTACAGTATTCCTTTGTTATAATTTGTTTGTTTTAAGATGTCACATACAATCATGTTGTGATCACTGTCACCCAGAGGGGTATAATAACAGGGTGGAGAGAAGGTCAGCATTGTTTGTAAAAAAGGTCAAGTATATTATTATTCCTAGTGGGTATAGTTACTAACTGATCCAGTCCATGTTTAAATGTAATTTCTAAAACTGCCATTCAATAGTACTGTGCGTATCAAGTGTTTCCCAGTTTATATTTGGGAAATTGAAATCAACAAAATGATTAAGTCTTCTTTCACTTTGATATTGTCTAACTGCTTCAAGAAGAATAGGTTATCTTCCTGGTTAAATTAGTTGATCTTTAACAAGGCCTATAGTTAAGGCTTCATTGCCTAATTCAATTTTATCTAAAGTATCTCAATTGAAGAGTCTTCATATATTATCTCATGACAATTGTATTTATTAGATATGTATAAAGCTAACCCCTCCTTTAACATTTTGTCTGTTTTTAAGAATTTTGTAAAACCACTTATATCAGAATTCCAATCATTTTCAGTCAACCATGTTTCTGTAATACAACAGATGTCAATTTCCTTATTAGCACGAATATATCTTAGTTCATCTAATTTATTTGTTAAGCTACAAGCATTAGTTAGTAAAATTTGTATTCTCTTAACTTTAACTTTATTATTATCAATTTCACTTTATGTAGTATTTTCGTGACTTGGTGGATTTTTTGATGGGAAGAGATTCTTAAATTTGGGAGAAAAACTAACACTAAGATTGATTGCTCACAATTTTTCAAAAGTAATTTTGTATCCTGAAATCTTCCTTTATTTTTGAAGACCTGCTGTAATGCAAGAACAAGTTTCAGGAGAGCTGATGTAGAATACTGCATCATCTATTCATAGCAACATTTTGTCTCACATGTTCTGGTCACCCTTTACTGCTGCCATTAAAGATTTCATACATAATAAAAGTAAAGAGCAGAGGGATCCTCCCTGCCTAATACAAGGAAAGATTGGGAAATTCTCTACCTAACCATGTTAACCATTACCATTGCCTTGGTTTGGCATATAAAGCCTCCTTGATGTGCAGGAAGTGCTCTCCTAGATTCAGGAACTGCATAATATGCTGTTTGAATACTCAGTCCACCTTGTCAAAGGCTGTCTCCTTGTCCATTCACATTGCCAGGTAAAGCTCCATCTAACCCCTTGGAGAATTAACAGTGGTCTTAGATTAACATGGATGTTGCATCCTTTGATAAGGTCTGTCCAGTGTGGGTGATCCAGGTACCCTATTTATCCTTTAGCCTCTCTGTGAAATGGATGTAAAATATCTTTGAATCCACTTTTTAGTAGTGATATGACCCAAGCAGCATGGGGTCCTTTCCCATTTTAGGGATCACTGGATTTGAACTTAGCCCAAGATAGTCAGGGCCCATCCCCCATGCCCCACCTGGATTGTCTAACAGACCCAGGTTAAGACTGGGGTCACCAGGCCTTATAAAACCTACTTAGTGCCATCTGGTCTGGGTGGTTTTCATTTCTTGAGTTTTTGTTTCTCCATTTCTTGTCAAATGGCAGCATTCAGTGCTCCTGTCATGTCATCTGGAAATTGTTCCAATGGAGACTGTGAAAAATAATATAATTTTGCCACTTTCTCCGATCTGGTGTGTCGTGCCTAGAATAAATCTCCTTGTAAAATTCTGAAAACATCCAGTTATCTTTGATTGTCAGAAGAAAGTCTGACCTCCTGGAACTTTCTGAGTCAGAGCAGTGCTCTGCTGCCTGTTTCTTTGCACTGCTTTTTCTATGTTGCCTGCTTCATAGAATCTTTGATGGGAGTATTGCTGAGATATCTTTCTTTACTGCTTCAGTAAAGCCTAAAGTTTATTCCTAATTAGGTCAACTTGCTCTTCATATTTTTCATCTTGCTGTATTATATGTTCTATCTCTAATTTTAAAATCTTCTTTCTAGGGCCACTGGTTTCTCAGCCTTGGCTCCTTTCCTCCAGAAGCTTATCCAATAATGCATCTGTAGATGTATACTGCTTTTAATTTAGTCTTAAGTAGTAAAGCACTGTCTACTCAATGATTCCATAGCAATCCCAGATCATTTAAAAGTGAGATATTTAAGTGCCATGTGGTAATTTTTATGGACTGCACTGCCGCGTTTTGCATGGTATGATGTTCTAATAGATCCAGTTCTTCAGCTTTCTGTCATGTGTAACCAATCATTTAAGTGTCAAAAATCCTGAGCATAAACTTGGTGCGGTTTTAGCAAAACATTCAGCCTCTGACCGCTCCAGAAGCAAATGGCTTGATACCTTTTATGTACGAACTTAGATGTCATAAAAAGAACAGAATGCCTAAGCTTGGACCAACCAAGTCCTCCCCAAATTACAGAATTGAGGTACCTCCACACAACTGTGAGGCCCAAATCTGATACCAGATGTTTCATTATTTGTCCTGTTATTGTGACCTAGTCCAAAAACATAGATACATAAATGCTGATGGCAGATAAGTACCACTAGGCCAATCCTGTCTGCCTGTTTGCTGCCTAACAGCATCTATTGACCCTATCTGGTCATTGGCTTTAGGTTTTTCTTCCTATCTCTATTATTCCTTTGTTTCTGTCCCATGCATGTTTGAAGCCCACCACTGTATGGGCTGCCACCACCTCCTGGGGCAGGCTATTCCATGCATTCCATGTATCCACCACAATTTCTATAAAAACAACTTTCTGACATTTCCCTTATGCAGCCACCCTTCAGTCTCATGTCCTCTTAACCTGGCATACTATTAATCTGGAATATGTACCCTTTCAATCTTGTAAATGCCTTGAGGTACTTGAATAACATCCAGGCCGGGATCTGAACCCTGACTCTAGATACCTATTCTAGTTCTACATGGTAGTCTATCATTCTAACCACTAGGCAGTTCCAACAGTCTCAAAACTCCCTGGTGAGGTTTGAACCTGTGGCCCTATATATCTAGTCCAATTTCCTGTGGAGCGTGTTACTCTCACCACTAGACCATACCAGTGGATATAATACTGACTCTGCACCCAGTCCTTTAAAACCCTCCAGGCTGGAATTTGAATTTAAGCATCTAAGGCAGGAACTGAACCCCGACCCTAGATACCTATTCTAGTTCCACATGTTCATCATGGTAGTCTATCACTCTAACCACTATGCCATTCTGGCAGTCTCATCACTCTAACCACTAGGCCATCCCAGCAGTCTCAGATTGTCAGATTTGTCCACTGTTTGGGTCATAATACAATTACAGTCAGCCCAATGTTGTAGAGATGACCTGGTTCCTTCACATGGGGAGCATTATTTGTTTTTCAAAATAAAACTTGTTCTATTTCATCAGGATGTATATGAACTATATGGTGCACAGTATCCCCAAATGCTGAGTCTCTTATCCCCAGGATATTAGCTAATCTGATACACCTCTAACGAGCAGTCTTTGTAAAGTAGGACTGTCACTCACTATTGAGGGTGTGCAACAGACAGTATGATACAATATGTTGAAACACACAGTATTCCAACCAGAAGTTTGTAAGTAAGAACAGTATTTCTTGCAGACCATAAACAACAACCCATTAGATATCTGGGAATAAAAACAAATAGTACATACTTTCCTTGGCTATGGGGAATTTTATTATTTGGTGAGAGCTACTAAACAAAAAGTTAAAATGCCCCACCCCGAGTGTTAAACAACAAAATGCAATGGTTGACTACTGGCACTATGCCAAAACCAACAGCATCTTTTCACCCTCAGCCCCACAGATTGCCACTCACTTTCCCTCCTGGCTCTGGTAACTGGTGCAAGTAACCACCCTAACACCCCTTTTGAATAAATACCCCATCCTCCACTGCAACATCACCCAAACCCCAGTTTCAGAAGTCTAAGATACAGGCACCTGTGAAAAAAGACAACTTTGCACAGTGGAGCGAGCATAGTTAGCTCTTCCAAGTCAACTTTGATCTCCTCCCTACCCTCAAAAGAAAGTTTCCTCCTTCTCCTTCCACATCCCTTTGAGCTGGTGACATAAACTCCTGACATGCCCACCTCTTTGACTAAATACACCACCTCTCCTCCAAACTCCCCATATCCCAGATTCAGCTGTCTAATGTACATGTAAGAAAGAAAAATGTACTATGGTGGAGACAGCATCTTCAATCTTCAAGTTTCAACACTGACCTCCCCACCAACAAAAAGAGTTGTCCCACTTCTCCCTTCCCATTCCTGTTAATTGGTGATGGAAACTCTTCTTCCTTCACACCCACTGTAAATAAATAACATAAATGCCCAAACCCAGTATCAACTGTCTAAATTACTTGAAGAAAAGGAAAACTGTAGTGCATGGAGAAGTATTTGCTGTTCAGTGTCTGACTCAGAATGTAGGGGATTGACATCTTGACTGGTAGTAATACCTGACTGCCTGTAATCAACAACATGCTGGTCATTGAAGTACTTGAATTTTGACATGACTTTTGACCCACTGTAAGTGAGTGACTTGCTTTCAGGCTCCAGAGTTCTCTCTTATGGGTGAAAAAGGCATTTTCTTACTTCAGGTACTTAGTAATAAACTAGTTGTTAGCTATCCAAATATTCTCTGCATTTTGCTAGTTCATCCACCAGTGTCCATATTAGAGGTGCAGAAATTTGAGAAACTTTGAGCTGCAAATTCTTGGCTATGTTTCTTGACTTCATGAAGTTCAAGTGGGACTTCATGTTATTCTTTGTACACTGAACTACCTACTTCAGCCAGTGAAAACTGTGCCACTATTGCTAGTTTTCCTGAGTGAAGTAACAATTTCCTTCAAAGAATTACTGTATATGAAGTCAGCACCACACATCAGTTACACAACTTTTGTGCTTTTAAACCTGTACAAAAAAAAGAAAAAGAACACCACCGGACCTTCTGGGCAATAAACACCCAAATCACTAACATACCATAGTTTAACATTATATAACCCCATATATCCCTGGTAGAGGCCCCATTCCCTCTTGCCCCAGTGTTTATCCGCTGAGGCTGTTGAAGTCACAGAACAATCCCTTCCTCCTCCTTCAAAGGAAAGTTATCCCCTTCATCAGTTCATCCCTGAAAACAATGAATTAATCCTATACCCTTTATCACCCTTTTGTAAATAAACCCACTTTTCACAACAAAGCCTTAAACCCCAGTAAAATCAATTATAACCCTTTAAAAATACATCAGACAATACCTCTTCCACTGTAATATCCCTGCTGACAAACCAAATGTTCTACTACCCCATCCATCTTTGTATCTTTATTCTTTGGTAACCAGGTAGGTCCACAAGGCACAAGTGCCTGTTTCAGAGGGTGACCTGTGAACACTGGGGAGGTTAAGTGACTTGCTCAGAGTCACACAATATGCAAGTGGAGATTGTGGAAACAAATCCAGGTCTGCTGGAGGTACTAAGTTCATTCACAGCTTGTTTCTCTGACCTATAGGCTATACTGCCAGTCCCCATCTAGTAAAGTCAACACTTAAACCCCACCCATCACCACCATCTAAGTGATGGTTTTATGTGACATGGACAGGTGGGATTACTCTTGATTTTGTGGGTAGGAAGAAAGGATTTTCAACTGAAGAGATGTTCTTTCTGACATGTGACAGTTTTCTTTTTAGGAGGTTTATAACTGATTATACTTTGGTTTGGAGGCTTCGTGGGAAGAGCTGTTTTTACAAGAGGTAGTGAATGAAAATGTTGCTGGTGAAATTTAAGTGGAGATCCAAAATTTGCCTTCATGAATAACAAATGATTTGCCCACTTCACCACTTCACAAAGAGTTTTTCTGGGAAAATTGCACTTTTCAGGTGAAGACTGCAATGCCATAGCAAAGTTGCAACTTTGACAGAGAATTGCATAGCTTTGCTTGAAAAGTGCCACTTCACCTGCTAAAAGTTTTGTGAGGCCATCACTTTGCAAATGTTTCAGACTTCATCAATGAATCTACGAAACAAAGTCTTGAATTTTCACATCTCAGTGATGAAGAGTTGGGGACTTAATTCCATGATTTTGTGGGACGGTTGGGGATATGTGGAAAATTGCTTTTACAGGCAGGGCAGAGGATTGGTGAGTGACTTTAACCATTTTGTATAGTAAATAAAGGAAGAGGGAAGTGTGGGTCTAGTTAAGGGATGGGTGGGGATATAATTTTAAACTCTGTGGAGAGGTGGGAAGGAGTACTTATATGACCAGCAGGTAGGGTTATTTCTTTCTATTTTTTTGTTTTGCTTCAAAGAATAAAAAATAAACAAACAAAAAAATATCACTGAAGTTGGTGCAAGGTTTGGGAACGTCTGAAGTTCATACAGTATGTCCCCAATGGCAAGAGATATAGTCCTCTTGGTCCCATGAGTACCAAGAGCCAGCCTTGATTAACTTCTCTTACCTTCTCTCTAAGAGGTAAAATTCTTGTTTAGTGGCTCCATCCTCATTGATGCCAGTGTCCTCCACCATCATTTTGTTGCTCCATTACCACCTAGGTCATGATTTCAATTTGGTCTATTAGACCTGATATCACAGGAATCATTTGTGCAGTCACTGGGTACTTCCCATCACAGGCTAGTGTGCATTTCAGATGACATTAACCACTGACAGTCACTCATACCTCTCCCTTACATTTCCAACCAGATTGGCACACATGGAAGGCTTGTCTAAGCACTCCTGCAGGTACAGGATGGTAAGTATCTGGTCAAAGGGACTGCTCCTTCGGTCACCTGTTCCAGTCTGGTCTGATCAATGAATGTCACATCCAACTGTTCTTTCCAGTAGACCCTGTGATGAAATCTGGCAACTTATTCTGCCTCTGTCTTTCTGATAACAGTCAGTCACATCAACCTTATCCTGGGCTTCTCACACTCCCAAACATGAATTCTGGAATGGTTGAACACTCCTGTGGTGTGGCATTGGCTTTTGATGCTAATGGAACCATTATCATGGCCAAAGCAAGACTCCTCAAACTTCCAATCAAACAAGGTCTTAATTTATAGTCAGAACACTCCACTGCTTGTACTACTAGGGTAACTGAGGATTGCAGAAAATAAGCATACACCATTCCCACAAGGTACTCAGTCAAAAAAACAATGAAGTAAGAAAAAAAGTTTCTAGCACACTAGGCAGGTATTCTCTGCCAAATGTAATGGTAAGCCAAATTTCATAGTCAGAGCCAGGCTAACACCCATACTTGTATTACCTCTACATAGAGGCTTCTTCGTGGGGTGGAGTTAGTGGCTAACACTTCATTTATACCCACATAATCACGTTAACATCTGATTGTACAATTCATAAAACAAGTGTACTGTATTAAATAGTGCATCCCAATCATCAAAAAAAGTATTAAATACAAATGTGTGCAAATTCAATTGCAATCTTGTCCTAACCAGATGTTATATAGCATTTACATTTATTGTAATAAATAACCCCGATGTCAGTCTTGAAAACAAGGCATCTATAATCTTTTCGTATGAATTACTTATGTTTAATTGCTTTGCAGGCCCTCATTTCTAAGACTGGCAGAAGGATTATTTATTACCATAAAATTTAAATGTTATATAACTCCAGATGGAGACAACATTGCAAATTAATTTATGCACATATGTGACTATACAATTTGGATACCAAAACAGTTGGCAAATACCTGCCTGGTGTGTGCAGCTTTTGTTTCTTACTTCTTGTACCATTAGGGTGGCCTTCTCACTGTAGATGTTGAAATACTCTTCTGTTGTAGTGATTAGTTTTACTGTAGAAAAGGGCAGAGCTTTCTATATGCACCCAACTGGCTGGACAGCTTTTCCATCAGCTATGCCAGGGCATCCAGCATTAACTCTATAGGAGTTGCTCCCAACCCAGAAGGGTTTAACCATTTCTTCCTGTCCTGGGCCAGCATGCCTTCCTCAGGAAGCCAGTTGTTTGCTCATGCTTTCTAGTTGGAGATGGCCCTTGGGAAGCATCACTGCCAGGGTCGATCCCACAGCTAAAAGTGACCATAAGCCCCCAGACCTATTGAATGTGAGAGCGGGATACAGCAACAGGCTCCATCATGTGACTGCTTTCCACAATGAGGTTTACAATTTAGTTCCGCCTCATATGTCACAAGCTGTACATTCAACACCAACCTCTGGGATGTTTTCATCTGACATTCCCACAATCTCCCCTTGCTCAGGTTGTTGAGGACAATTTGTATTCAGAATACATTTTGGGATCCAACCCTATATTTTACACCACACTTCTAATTACTAGAAGGCTGTCTTGCTTACAGCTAAGGCCATCTTTCATGCAGCTAGTTTCTGAAGCTTGGAATTTATTTATTTAATTTTATTTAATTAATAAATTCTTAGATTCAATTACCTTTGAGCCAGGGGCTCATTTACAAAGGTTCCACATCAGTGGGTAACAGAGGACAACATACATGATTTGAGAAGACCATGGGTAATGAACAGATTATTCAGAACAATACATCTGAGGTTCACCATATAACCAAATCCAACATATTAGAGTTCATAAATCAGAAAAACTTCAGGTAGTACAATTTAAGTGATAATGCTTACATACAATGTAGGATAGGATAATAGACATTTTACTTTAAGCATTCGATGAAGCTTCACAGCCAAGAGGCATTGTCAGAACACCGAGGGCATGGGAATAGTGGAGAGCATAGGGCCAAAGGGAAGCAGTTGAAAATGGAATGCATAGGAAAGTATAAGGTGGGAGAGGGTGAGTAAGGGACAAACTAGAGAGGTGTAGCAGGTAAACAGTGGTAGTTGGGAAGTAAAGGTAGGGGTGAGTGCCCTGGTAATGTCATAGCAGCTAAGTGCATCAGTTGGGCAGGGTAAACAGGTCAGCCAGATTCTGATTAGGTTTGCCAGTCACAGCTACTGAGCTCAGATTGATAGGCCCACAGTTTCCACTTAAAAGGGCCAATTTTGATTTGGCCAGTATGTTACAGCATAGGAGTTCAGCCAGTTGTGGTCACAGTACTCAAACGATCTTTGCCTTTTGAGATATGGTGGAAGGGACCTTGAGAGACTGCTTGATTGTTCCTCCGGTGTGGTGGAGATTTGAGGCACAGGAGGTTTTGATGCCTGGGGAGTGAGGCATAAGGATGTCTTTGGCAGGCAGGTCTGTTACTTCATTCTGCCATGAAGATTGAGCCATCCATCTTGGGCATATAAATCACAGGTGTGTGTGTGTGAGCCTGTAAGCCCTGTTATAAACCTCACGGGCCTTATTTAAGGCTATTGAGATTCTTTTAAGGGTAGAGTCTGTCATGGTGACATATACAACCAGGCCATAATCAATTATGGAAGTCACAAGCTATTTTCTGCAAGTCTTAGTGCTTCGTCAGTCATGCAGTGTTTGTGAGTATGAAGAAGGACAATTTTGCATTAACAGCTTTGGCCATGTGGTCAACATGGTTTGCATAGGATAAGTTGTTGTCTAGTGTAACCCTAAGTATTTGAATGCTTGGACAAGGTATAAAGGGAGATAAGGTTATTTTGGACTGTGAGTTGATGTGATCTGTGCTTGTTATGTGGGGTTGTGAATAACATGGTTTTGGTCTTTTTGTAGTTCAAGAGTAATTTATGATTTATGAACCAGGTCTCAACTATGGAGAAATTTCTCTGAAGCTGTTTCTCTAGTAATATTGGGTCTGAATTACTTGTGAAGAGCACCACATCATCTGCATATAGGAGAAATATGCCTTGGCACATGGAAGGAAGGTGATAAAGGAAGAGGCTGAAGAGCAGAGGGCTTAAAATGGATACTTGGTGAACCCTGTTTGCACTTGACAGCTTTCTAAAGGACCCCATTTATTTTTACCTGTTGCGTTCTGTCTGGAGATAGCTACTCAACCAACCCACAATGTCAGGGTAGAATCCTGTGTAGGACAGTTGTTGAAGTAGCAATGCATGGTTGACTATGTTGAAAGCTTTGGTGAGATCTATGAAGGATGCTCCCACCAATTGCAAAGCGGTCAAGTGCCTTATGTATGTACTCAGTGAACTCAATTAAAGCTGTGGTGGTGCTATGTGACTTTCTAAATCCATGTTGTTTGGGGCATTGCATCTGATATTTGTCCAGATATTCTACTATCTGATCAGATATAATTTGCTCAAGTACTTTGGATAGAGGGGAGAATATATATGGGCGATAATTTGTATTTATGGCCCTGTTCACTTTTATGGACCAGAGTTACCATGGCGGCTTTCCATTTCTGGGAATTTAGCAAACCTTTGTGAAAGGTTTAGGATATGTGTAGTGGTGTAAATATCTCATCAAGGGTGAGGGTAACAATTTAAAGACCTAGAGTGTCTCCACTGAATCTAGATTTACCTAATACCTGTTGTAGGTATTTTTCTTCTTTTTCACCAATAATTTTGAAATAGAAGGAGGGGCCCAACGATTGGGGTTCATCAGCATCATTGTTGACTTTCTTGTTGCTGCAAAGTAGTCATGTGGGAGAATGTTACTAAGGTCTGTAAATGTAGAGTCAAAAGTGTCAGCAATTTATTTCTGGTCTTGGGTAATGGCACCATTTATGTCAAACATGGTTGGTAACATTTTGTTAGATTTCCCAGTCAGGGCCTTCATATTGTCCCAGAAATTTCTTCCATCTCCTCAGGTGTTGGTCAGTTCTTCTTTGAAGTGGCGATTTTGGCAGATCAAATAGCCCTTGTACAGGCATTTCTGGCCTTTTAAATATCAACCTGTTTGCCTGTGGCGCATGCTTGATGCCAAAGATTGTCTCTGTTGTGCATCAGTTCGATGAAGGCGGTGAAACCCATGACTTACGTGTGCTCTTAAACTGCGTTTCTTGACAGTGGTGTAAAGATCAATAGCTGCATTAAACTTGTCAGTGAAGTAGTTGAGGGCTTGTCAGCATCTTCATAAGATTCAATAGGGGACCAGTCTTGTTGCCTAAGGTGAGATTTTAAGGGTGCAAGTTGCCTTTTAATACTCGACCAGTAATAGTTTTTTCAGCTTTGTTGGACCAGGAACACAAGATAGGGAGTGGTCACTAACTGAGTCCAGGAGAACGGTGGTATTCATTTTTATATTCCCACACAGGCACTTGGGTTAATATCCCAAAACTGACACCGTAGTGCAGTATGGGATGGGGTGCTGCACTCCTGAGGTGCCGTCTTTTGTATGAGACATTAAACCCAGGTCCCATCTGCCTGTTCTGGTGGTAGTTCAGGTGGATGTTAAAGATTCCATGCCACTTTTTATTAAAAAACATAAGTAAATCACAATACAGATATATGTTTAAATATATACAATCAGATTAGATGATTACAAAACAGTTTAGATACATATTACTTCTCATGGTTTCTGGTAGTTTTTTATTGAGGCACAGACAGTATGAACCTTCTTAAGTATCCTTTCTTAGATCTATTGCCTTTTTACCATTTTGAACATGATAAATGTTTTACACGTATAGAAGTCACTAATCCCCTCTCTGGTTTACATTATAGGAGTATCATTATCTGTAATCCAGGAAGCTCTGTCCATACAGTAGTTCTAATAACTTTTCTCTTACCAGCCTCCTTTTTTCATTTTGATAAAGGTGTACAGCATCTTGTGTAATTTTGTTAAGTAATTCTATCTGACTTCCTTCTTTTTGTTGTAGTGTAAAATAACATCTCATTGTCCATATATTCCACTCGAAAATTAACATTAGTACCTGTAACGCTTTTATGCCATTTGTTCCATGAAATGTCAAAGGTCCCATACATTATATTTTCATATGTAAGGGTACTAAAAATATTTTCTCCCACTGGAGGACAACAAGGTTCAAAAATCCTGAAATTAAAGAACATTTACACAATAAATGGTCTATGGTTTCTTCTGTTTGTATGCACCATAATCTACTACATATCCAGTATTGCTGTTACTTGTGCTTTTGATTGGATTCTATATTTATCTTTTCATGACATGCCAACCAATGTAGGTCCCACATGCGTTCTGGTATATGTTTGTTATTTAACAGGTTGTTTAATGATTCTCATATATAGCTAGACAGTTCACAAATATATTTTCTACTGTGCATATTGTCTGTAGTAGGTAGAAATACAATTGTTTCCTTTGTAGATCAGTTATCTGTCTAATTGTTAAGTTCCATTGTTTTATTCTTTAAAAGTGCACCTGATATCTTCTGGTGTTGCCACTGATTGTTTAAAGGATTTAAGTCATTGAGCTTCCATAGTTGCAGCCAGTGCTTACATTTAGGAAATACAAAGGACTCCCAACCTGTATTTAGTCCTGTTAATAAAGGTTTTATGTTATTATGTAGGAAAAACTGTTAAAATAAAATATTATATGGCATGTTCAATCCTCCTTTCTTATCCAGTAAATACAACATATTTATCTTAAGAGGGTTGAGGCGGCTTCCAGCAAGCTTAAAAGAATATACAAAGAAGTGAAGTTTCTAGTGTTTTTGGGGTGGAAGACATAAGTGATATATAGAAAGACCGTATTAAGTATGTTCTGATTAGGTAAACTCTCTTTTTTGTTAAGTTTCCACCTATTCCATTGTACTCTCTTGTTCTTTACTATGTCTATTTTTCCCCAATTTAATTCATCCATTTCTTCATTAACAAAGTATATACCTAAATTTTTATAGGATCAGGTGTAATTGCAATCCCTCCTATGTGTCCTTTGAACTTCATAGAGTAATTTAACCTTTGACCTTTGCACTGTGTAAGATTTAGGGATGCCCCTGACATGTGTTCAAATGTTGCACAAGTTTCCAGGACAGTTAGAATAGATTCTTCATTCTGAACCATTGTAGTCATGTTATCAGCATACGCTATGACTTTATAAGGAAAATCTGTTTGCTTATTGAGATTGCCCTTATGTTCATAGTTTTATTTATTTTCCTTAATAGTGGATCTATAAAGAAATCATATAGGATGGGGCTTAATGGGCAGCCTTGACTCACTTGCTAATTTTTAAATGAATCATAGGACCCATCCATCCCTGTACCACTGGAATTACAGTTTGTTCTGCAGATGCATTTTAGCCAGTTAATCATTTCATTGGGTATTCTTTAGTAACAAGTACTTCCCATAAAAAATAATGACTTACTTGATCAAATGCCTTTTTGTTCCAATGAGACTAGATAACCATCTGTGTTACCATTTTCCTTTGTCCTGCCAGCTCTCTAATTAATAGTAACTGGCTATGCACCTGTCTCCTGGAATGGCATACAATTGTGCTGAGGAAATTAATTTTGCCGCTATCCCAGAAGGCCTTTTGCTGATATTTTCATTAACAGTTTAAAATCAGAGTATAACAAAGTTATCGGTTTCCAGTTGTGCATTCCTGATTTGCCCCTTTTATGTATATATGTTAGTATTGCCAATATTCATGGACTGAGGGATCTGTCCACCAATAAGAATAGTATTGAAGACCTCTGTCAATCCTTTTAACCATTCTGGGCCTACTATTTTAAATATTTCATTGGGCAAGCCATCCAGTCCTAGGGATTTACCTCCAGCCAGTGAAGAAATAGCTTTCTGTATCTCTATATCCTGTATGAGCTTTGTTAGAGCCTGTAATTCAGAACTGTCAATAATTGGTGTATCAGAATCCTCTAGAAAATCTCAGCTTCCCATTCCAAGTAGTACATACATATTTTTGTATACTTTGTCACTGCCTCTAAAATGTTCCTGGTGTAGTATATTCTATCCCATTTGCATCTTTTATCCCAGAAATATTCTTAGCTTGTTTCTGTTTCTGCCAGTTTTCAAATGGACAAATAATGTCTGTTTTCCCTGAGTTCCAAATTGCTGCTTTTGATGTAGCATTTTGCTTTCATATTATGGCACTCTAGCATTTGTTGTTTTATTTTGCTAATTTGTGTCATTAAGTTTTGTCCGTTCTCATGTGCAATAGTCATAAATTGTTGTAATATTCTTCTGTGTTGCAAGTATTTGAAATAATGTTCCTACTTCAGTTTCTGCTGATCTGCTTGCATAACTTTTGAAGGTCATATTTTGTATCTTCCCACCATACAATCGGGTTATCAAAAGTATAAATACTGACTTTCTGGCCCAAATAAAGTTCTTAATGACACTTAACATATATAAGTCAGATGATAAGGATGTGTTCAGCTTCCAAAACCAAGACCTTTTGGCCATCTAGCACTAGTCCCTACCGAAATGGATACCACATTATGATCTGAAAATTCTGTAATAGTTACATCAACATTTTGTGTAATGACAGCATCAGCTAGGAATATGTAGCCTATCCTTGAGACTAAACTGCCTTTTGAAAAGTTGGTTATTCTGACCAGTATAATGAAGTGCTGCATCTTTGGAGTTGCTGTCTGAATTATTTGTGCCAGCAGGTTAGAGTCACAGTGTTGCTTTGCTGTTTTTGCTCTAAGGGAGCAATTCAAATCACCTGCCAGTACTATAGTATGAGTAGAATGTAAATATGGTGGAATTTTATTAAAGGTTTTGCACCATAAAGCTTCAGACTGTGATGCATACATATTAATTAACCTATGTGGGAAATTCTGCAATATCACATCCAATATTAGCACCCTTCCAGGTGTTAAATCAAAGAGTTTTAGAAGTTTTACTTGGATATTTAAACAAAATATCAAGTCCTGAGCAGGATTCCTGTCCCATAGACCAATAGGAATGACCCAGGTACCACATTTTGGAGGCCTCCTGTATCTCTTTTTAGTGTATGTAATTAGGTGTCTTGTAAAAGATTACCTATAGATGTAAATAAGTAAGGAATGAAAATACAATTATTTTCCTATTCTCTTTATACTGTTAGTGTTCACAGTATGAAAAGAAAGACTCTAACGTCTCAGTGATTATTTATATTTCCCTTCTACTTGGTTTGTCTATGTTTTTATTTTCATTTTAGCTTTCCTTTTCTGTTACCCTCAGGGTCTAGCTTGAGTTTCAGTGTCTGTAGTGCCTTTGGGTATGGATGACTCCACTGAAGAGTTATTGGAATCTTCCTCTGTGTGCTCAGATTGTAGAATGTCAAATTTATTTTCAGTAGGTACCAAATTATTTGTTGCTTGTAACTTACTAGAGTTTGCTTTACCTTTTGTTTGGTTATTCTCCTCCTTCATCCGTCCAAAGGATGGGGGCATGACAACGTCTGATGATTCTTCTGCTCATGATACTACATTCCTTCTAGGGATCTCCTTTCTGTATGTGTGTCTATACTGTCATTACTGTGAGGCCCTGTCTTTTGAGATTGAATAGACAGATTGGGAGTGGGGATCAGTGGGGACCTACAATATTCCTCTCAGGTGTCTGGGATGTGGCACCCTAGTTTGTCCTATCCTGTTTGTTTGTGTTAAAGTAACTAGGAGTCTTTGTCCCTCTTCATCAGCTTGGTCTCAGATATTGTGTAATGCCCATTTATAATTTTGAAACGTATCAATCAATCAATCAAAATCTTTATTTAATCGTGACTGTTCTCATCACATAGATTACACCTGCATTCATTCACACATTCCATTCCCACATGCCCCAGTTCCCCACAGACAGTGCATCTGGATTTATTACAATTACTGCTTAAATTCACTGTGGAGCCACATTTATAACATATTTTAGGCAGTCCTGCATCGAACAATATTCCTCTGTCTCTTCCTAAAAAGAATGAATTAGAAAGATGAACTACCCCAGTGTCTGATGTTTTAGCATTGCTTTGACTGTCCAACCTCTAGTACAGATATTTTCTGAATCTAGTATGGCTTCTGGATCTTCAATAATGTTACATCTTTGCTTAAGCCAGAAATGAGATCATGCATGCTTATGCCCTCATTTCTAAATAATACTGTTATAGTTTTTGTGTAGGCTTTGTCAGAGGTTGCTACAAATAGAAACCACAAAGAAGATGTTTTCAGTGCATTGCACTTAATCCATAAATGCTCTAAACCATTCAGTGTCTTAAAACTGATGTCAAATGCTGTTTCTCCTGATACATGACTCAGCGCATAAATTTCATGAGAGAAAATGTCATGGAATCCTTCAGGAGGTTTTTAGCTACAAGAAGTCTGGTGGTTCTGACATTCCTCCTGTGTAAGATAAACACACTGTGTTGTGTCTTTTGCTGGAAATATAGGATTTTGAATGAAGAAGCAAATGTCTTGGGCGCTGCCTTATTTGCAATATTCAAAGGCCTCTGAGGTGTGTCTTCAACCCGGGGCATCCCCAAGGAGTTTGACCTTGGATAGTATTTGCATTAATCTGTAACCACGGATTTTGTGTAATCGCCAGTTCTGGTAGGATCTCTAACTCTCCCATATGCCCTGTTGGTTCATTTACATCATTACTTACTTTGCTGTAACATGTACAGTAGGCATTTGTATTTAGGTGTTTCCTGAGAAACACTGACTTGTAGAGAGATCCTGCTGCCAACCTCAGCTTCCCAAGCACTTTTCACAGTCCAGTCCTGCCTATTTTTGGCTGTAACATCATGTTCCTCAGATCGTCTTAGGCCAGGCTGTTTTATGTTTGTAGATCCCAATCCTGATACTGTTCTTGAGGTATTTTCCTCCGCTTCTCAGTTTTGCTGTTTGCAGCATTCTTAACAATCTTGGCATTCTTCCCAATCACCACCCAGCTCCTTGGCTGTCCTTTGATGCTGCTGTGTCATTTGCAGCTCAGCTGGGCAGTTTTGACGGCACTTTATATCTGTTGGTGCGAAGGGCTCTCAGCTTAGTTTCTAGCTGTGCTTTCCTTAAAAGTATTGTCTCTCCTCCAGCTCAAATTGCTGTTTCAGGGCTACTACATCGGCATTAGACTCTGTCACATCCCAAATCTGTAATATCTCTTTCTGTATCCATAGTGCCAGAATCACTTTCACTGGGTAAATCAGGTATGTTGCAAACATCCATTACCTCGTAGTTTTCTCAGTTATGGTTTCCACAGGATTTTGATGAACTGTTGTCCAAACATCTTCTTCAGTTCCTGTCACTGCGCTTTTGTTGTATTCTCAGTCTTTGTTTCTTTTATGTTCATAATTTCTTCCTCCTCCTCCTCACTGTCTGGTTCTCTTTCAGTCAACTTGGCAGGCTGCCAAAATGGACAGAGTATCCCGCTCCAGTTTAGTAGGGAGTTTTTGTTATAGTGAAAATATATATAATACAAATCATGTTCATCTCTTCCAAAATGTGTTTAAAGTAATACAATCATGATTTATCACATTCTGTCTCATGTATTTCCCTTCTAGATCCTTCATTTACATGGTCATTTGTATTTAATAAAATCTGAAACCCTTTTCACCATCTTTCAGTTGTTTTGAAGAAACATTCTTTAAATCATTTAAATAAATCTTCGTCATTTCTTGTACTATCAATTGTCTATAACCATCATAACTCATTCTATTTTGATATATTACCTATTGACACTGTGAGTGCCATAAATAAAATCTAAGACAACAAAAAGTATAGGTAATGTATCCTGATGAAGATGTGTCATCCTTTGGGATATTTTCCGATAACTAAAATATCATAAGTAAGTTGTGCCATCCATCCCAATTTCCATTTCCAGGCTAAAATTCCCACAATGGTCTCACATATGAGCAGTATAAAAAAAAATGTTCCATAGTTTCTTCTAAGTTTATGCAACCTGGATATGGTCAGTTTCGCTCTTCTTTTGCCTTGCATTTTGCATTGCCTCGTACATTTAGACAGCCATCATCGTTATCAACCATTGGGTCTCCCATGTATGAGGAGAAACTCTGTTATTATTAAGTTGTGCTAGAATTTAGGACGTATTCATTGTGGGGCAATTCTTAAACCTGGTTCTGTAAGGTATATCCTACTTATTATGCTTTTATAGATATTCTTCCATGTACCTTGTTGTATTAAGTCTTTAGTTATGTTCCATTTATAGTTTTCGTGCTGCTGGCTTAAAATACATTGGAATGTGGATATGTCTGTGAAATTTTGGAGCTATATTCCATACAGTTAAAATTATCTTCCTAGCATTGCCGTACCCACTCATGTCCCCATCTGTCATTATCCATCAATCCACTTTTAATTGTTTGTGAAAAAATAAAGCATAAAAACACAATTGGATCTACTATTCCAATACCCTTTTGTTTTTCTCCAAATAAGTATAGTACCTTTTAACTGGATTTAGCCTGTTCCCCATAACATCTGAAAGAACAAGCTATAAGTTTTAGTCTCAAGGTGTGTAGGTAATGGAAAAACTCATAGCCACATTGTTTAAATAAGAAATTGTAAATTGTTTCAATATCTGGATTCTTTCCTGTTTTGAAAGCTTCCATTGCTTCCATCTTGATACTTTTGCCTGCACCTTTTGGAAAGCAGTTTCACAATTTTGACCAGTACACTTTGTGGGCCAAAAGTATACCCAATATTGAAAGGAGTTTTCAGAGATATAAATGCCACTACTATGCTGTCCTGGCTGGCTTCCTGCTCCTATAAATAACCCACATTTTTTGCAATATTAAGTTTAGCATTTGAGAGTGTTGCATAATACTTACATTCTGTAATAAACTCCTGCAACTGACTACAGTCAGTAAAAAAAAGACATCTGCATATTTCTGAATGACCAAATTCAGTTGTATCCCTGATTCTGATATTCCATCCCATTTAGGATAATCAGTAAGCAGTCGTAATGGGGTCCAAAGAAATATATATAAAGGGGACTTAAGGGACATCCTTGCCTTACCCTGTTTTATTGAAAACCCTTGTGCTACTTGTCCTTTTATAGATGGAAAATCTGAAAGGAATTATAAAGAAGACGGATTAGGTAGATCACTTCTAATAGGACTTTATAAGTGGCTAACACTTTGAATAAAAAGGGTGATCAACTCTATCAAATGCCTTTTCTACATCAGCTGTCACTATCAGCCTGAGTTTCCTACAGTGTAAAATGCGGTTACATCTCTGATGACCATAAATGCAGATTGTATTCTTCTATCCAGGAGACCACAATACTGATAAGGGCAAATAACTCGGCTGCATACTGTTTGAGGCGTGTTATTTATTAGGGTAGCTAAAATTGTATAATCCATGTTTAAAAGTGTGATAGGTCTCCAATGTTTAATATTTCTTCTATCTCCAGATATGAATAGATGTATCATTAGTCCTTCTGTGAATGAGGAAGCATAGTATGTGAGACAAAAAAATATTAGAATGCCATCTTCAAGCGTATTGCTAACTCTTTTGAAAAAGTTTTATAAAATCGATTTGGGAGCCCATCCATACCTGGCGACAATTCATTTTTAAGTGTTTGATTGCTGTCTCTGTTTCAATCTCATATATAGGGGCCTGCATTTTGAGACTTCATCCGGCATGAATGGGATTTCAAATTTGTTTAAAAGTCTGTAATACTGTATCTTGCTGTGAAATTGGTGTTTGAGGTGCAAGGGAGTTAAAATGATGTTTAACCAGTTTCTCTATCCTTTCTACTGAGTCTACCTTTCTACCTTCTTGATCTACTAAAATTCTATATACATAGAATGTTTTATTGTTTTACAAGCCTCAAAAGAGTCTCTTATGAGAGTCTTCTGGGTACCATTATATAGCAGACCCTGAACTGTGTTGGCTCTATAATACTGATATTTCTTCATTTCTTCTTTTATATTCCCTATCTGTTGAGTGTAGTCGAATTGTGAAGTGCATGCAAAAGTAAAAGTCTTTGCAAATGTTTCCTTAGTGTTAAATATTTAGAAAATTATCATTTCCTGTTTTCTTTCCATATTTTTAAACCAATTCCTTATGTCTGTTTTGGTGTCTAGCCACCAATCCCTAAATCAGAATATAAGCATGCAACTGTCATTCTTGCTTTAAGGATATACCAAATATTAATTTTAACATAGAGTCTGTTAAAACTGAAGTGTTGAGTTTCACTGTTTTTCTCCCTTAGCTTTGTGGGCCCAGGCATAAGGGTAGAAGTTAATATTAAATGATTGAAAAATTCTACCAGTCTGATATGAAATAGGCCTTCAGGCATGTTTGATGAGATAAGTAAATGATCAATGGTAGTTTTAAATTTATGAAGAAAATACTGTAAGTAAAACTTGGCCCTTGCTTCTGATATACTAAGAATCATACTAAAAATCATACTAAGATAGATACACAGAATGCCAAGGCCCATAGATGTGTATCTCCAGCAAGCTGGATTTTCATGTCATGTTTAATAAGTAATTATCTAAATTATTTTTGAAATGTGTTAGCTTAGTAGAATACACCACTGTATCTGGTAGAGAATTCCACCATGGTATTATTCTTTGTGTATAGAAAAAGCGCCTTGTTATTTCTTGGACATGTCAGTACTAATTGGTACTTATGACTTCTAAAGTTTGCTTTCTGCTTAACAAAATTAATTCCCAGTTGTCTCATAAGCATGTAATTGTTGGATAATTTATACATCAAGAGGAGATCGCCTCATTCTTCTGTGCTCCAAGGTAAACAAATTCAGATTGATCAACTCTCATCATAATCTTTATTGTACATGTTTGTGATCATCTTGGTTGCTCTCCTCTGGGCCCCTCAGCCTATCCACATCCTTCCTCAGATATGGGCTACAAAGGGGCAATAATCCAAGTGAGGTCTTACGTAAGCATTATATAAGGGCATTATACATGCCCTATCTCTAGCAATGAAGCTTCGCTTTATGTAACCCAATAATCTACTTGCCTTGCTAGTCACATAACTATAATGATCCTGGAAGGATAAATCACTGGAAATTAGACTACCCAGATCATTATGTACATTAATTGATGTTAACAATTGGTTGTTTATTTGAAACTGGTGATGGTTGTTGGTTAGACCTAAGTGCAATTTTACACATTTACTGATATTAAAGGACATATGATTCTGTTTTGCACAATTTTCTATTGTTCTAAGATCTTTAGATAATGTGAATCTATCTACATCTGTTGTGACTTTAGCTGCTAGTTTTGTATCATCTGCGAATTTAACATGAAGCTGTTAACATTCTCTGATAAATCTGTAATATAAATTGGAAACAAAACTGGTCCCAGCACAGACCCTTGAGACACATCACTACTAACCTGGCATAAGTCAGATGAATGTCCCTTATTGTCACCCTCTGGGTACGATTGTACAACCATTCTTCTACCCAATTAACGATTGTGTTATTTATATTGTATTTTCTCATTTATTTAAAACAGTGTCATGTGATACCTTGTCAAAAGCTTTTCGAAGTCTAGAAAGATTACATCCACAGGGTCATTGTTTTCCATCTTTTACTGATGTGTATGTAGAAGATAATGTTTCTGGTCAGAGATGACCTTTTTTAAAAACCATGTTATTTATGTTCTATTGTTTCCTTTTTTTCTAAGTCTAGTTCTAATTTGGATTTAAGTAGAGATTCAAAGATCTTTCACAAAGCACTAGTTAGGCTAATTGGCCTATAATTTGAGATCTCCTCAGTATTACCTTTTTAATATATTGGCATCACTACTACTGTTTTCCAATCGTTAGGTATGTTACTGTACTGTATGGGTTTATTAAATATCTCGAATAGTAGATCTACCAACCAATTTTTTCAGTTCTTTAACTGATCTTGGATGTAATTTATCTGGCCCTGAGATTTACTAACATTTATTGAATTAAGTTTGTCTAGAATCTCTTCCTTGGAAAACTCGAAACAATCATCAGATTTATTAATAAGTGATGGGATTCTATTGCTAGCCTTCGGATGGAAGAGAGTACTAAGATATTTATTAAATTCTACTGCCATTCCCTTAGATGTACTTATATCTTTGTCATTCAAGTTAACTGGTCCAATTGTCCTAGGGGTTGTTTTTTGTTATTAACATATGAATAAAAGCTTTTCCATCCATCTTTATATATGCTAGTCAATGTTCTAGTTGTTTTCTCCATTCTAATTATGTTTTACATTCTCTCTGGATTTTTTAAATCTCCACTTATTGAAATCGGTATTATTTTTTTCTTTATTCTATATGCCCTTCTCTTATTTTTCATTAGTTTCTGAATTTTGTTTGTTACCGAAAGAGATATTTTTCCCTTATATTATATATGATTTTATTGGTACAAACTTTTCTTCCAAATTTAAGAGCTTATTTTTATCCTATCCCAGAGCTCAGATGAGGTTGGTGTCCCATAATTCCAGTTCAATTCTGTAATTCATGTTTAATGGCAAGAAAATTTGCTCTGTTATAATCTTTGAAAATAGTTTTACCTTGATCTTGTTTTATATTGATAATAGTTATAAAGTTATTACCATGTGGTCGCTATTGTGTAGTGGTGCCTTTACTTTGATATTTGTAATTTTTTCAGGTACATCTGTCAAAAGTAGATCCAGTGTATTCTTGTGCGAGTTGGTTTGTTTATTAACTAGTGGAACCATTTTGGAAGAATGTGTCTAGAAATGAATTTTCATAATTGTTAGTACCTATGGTCTTTCTCCAATTAATACCAGGAGATTGAAATATCCCAACAGTATAATTTCTTTGTAATTAGATCTATAGTCAATTGCCTTCAAGATATCTTGATGTAAGGACCAGTTTGTGTCAGGGGTCTATAACATAGTCCCACCAATATTTTAGCTTGATTTTCCTTAATACTTCTATCCAAATAAATTCTATGGATGCATTTTCAACTGGTTCGCTGATTACTCTGTAGTTTAGGCTATTTTTTATAAAGAAGGCTACCCCTTCCTCTCTTCCCTGTTCTATTCTTACTATAGGCAGAGTAGCCCGGTATATTTGAGGCCCAGTCAGAAGAATCAGTCCACTATGTTTCTGTTATAGCAGCTATATCTATTTTATCATTATTTAGTAATGTTTGTAATTCTTCAAGTTGGTACTGTTTAAACTCTTAGCGTTTGTTGTAAGGAATGTTAGCCCATGTTTTGTTTTATATTTTTGTCTTTTTCCTGTAATAGTATTAGTACTCATTTGTTTATTATCTACCAGATTTACTATTATGTCCCCTATTTCTTTTCTACAGCTTATTGTTTCCTTTTGCCTCTCAGCCATCAGTTTTTTATCTGATTTAGAGTATTGTAGAAGATATAGCAAAGCTGCCACTATCCCTTTCTACTCAAATGTAATCCATCCTGTCCAAAGTAAGTTGGGTTATCATCAAATATTTCCCATGTTTTAATACATTTTACGTTGTTTCAAAAACACCATCTATAGCAAATTATTAAACTGTTTGATACTTTTGTTTCTTCTAAAACTTGCTCTAGGTAGAGGCAGAATTTCAAAATTATTCGGTAGTGTCCAGATCCTGAATGTTTTTATTGCATTCTTCATACTGTTTATAATCTCACCCACTTCTTTTTCCATATTCATTAGTTTCTACATGTAATAAGACAGTTTTAGTATTTGAGACATTTGCAATATGCCAGGCAGTAAATTGGTAATATATTTAATAGTTCCTCCTCTATAGCTACAACTTATAATGTTTTCCTTATTTCCCTTTGTTGAGTATCTGTCAGTATATTTTTGTGATCGAATCCCCAGTATAAAGATTTGCTTGTGATTATTTATTATGTCACACGTCTGATTTGTGAAATTATCTACGGAACTAGTGTTCAGATTTGGATCTTCTATGTTCGTATTTGTGATTTCAATATTTATATCCTGTAACATAGGAGGTGTACCATGATCAGCTAAGGTCCTTGTTGGTGATGAAGGAGGAGGAGGGAGGGACAGATGAGGGGTTTAATGAATTCAATACAGTTGTTCATTCATTTTCTGTTATATCCATCAGAGGGTCAAAGTTATGGTGTATGGGTAAGGTAAACACCTCTGCTTTTCTTCCTTTTCTGATTTTTTTTGCTAGTCTATTGAACTGAACTTCATACCAGACTTCGCTATTGTCATCCTGTACATCTTCCCCATTACTCTTTTTATTTACTGTTAAATTATCAATAGGCTCCCTAATCTGGCAAGGGCTTTTATTTATTATGTTAGAGGCATTGGTGTGCAAAGGGTTAAACTATTTCCATGGGTCACTCTGGTAAAGAGGGCTTACATATTTACTTTGTTTGTATGTTCATTATCCTCTACCATGTTCTTCTATTAGGCCTTGCTAACTAATTTCCAGTGCTTTAAGTCTTGTATTAAACAGCGAGATCTCTAAACGCATCTCGTTGTTTTGTTTAATTTTAAACAAGTGAATGAGGATCCAGTACAGGTACTTCTGAGAATAAGTACATATTACATGCTAAACATGGCACACCAACTTTTCCTTTTCAATGCCTCCAAAGTCCATGTTGTAAATCCATATGATAGTTTACCTTGGAGAAGTTTCAAAGTCGGAAAACAGTGCCTAAACTACTGCTCTGTTACTACAGTGGAATAGCCAAGACTTTTAGTGCTGTTTTAGTTGCTTCCTCTTCCACTCACCCAACATGCATAACACACGAGCGTGCATGTCTCTGTGTGCATCTCCGCACGCAGCGGCGATGTGTGCCCTGCTCATGCTTGCCCCACTCACAGCAGGGTGATGTTAAATCCCTGAATCTAACCCAGAAGTGGAGCAGAGGTCAGTGCCTTCTCATTGTAATACTCTGCTCGTTTATAATAATAAAATAAGGAAAACAATAAAAATACAGAGATTAGCTCATTTTAGAGCAAGGTATACAGTGCCCAGTAAGCAGTAATCTCCTAGTCGAGCAGTTCACTTATAACAGCTTAAATAGTGCTGCTCAACTCTCAACCCACATCCTACAGTGGGGCTCAGTATTCAGTCTACACTTTTAAAATAACAAGCACAAGTTTACAGAACTACACATATATGCAGTGTTCAAAATGTTTCATCAGGTTTTGCTGACACACAGGGTCTGTGCTGTGTGTAGAGTAGCACCAGCACCTATCTGTCACCCTCTTGCAGCAGGGTGATGTTAAATCAGAATCTAACCTGGAAGTGGAGTGAGAGGTCAGTGCCTTCTCGTTGTAATACTCTGCTCGTTTATAATAATAAAATAAGGAAAACAATAAAAATACAGAGATTAGCTCATTTTAGAGTAAGGTATACAGTGCCCAGTAAGCAGTAATCTCCTAGTCATGCAGTTCACTTATAACAGCTTGATTAGTGCTGTACAACTTCTACCCACATCCTACAGGGGCTCAGTATTCAGTCTACACTTTTAAAATAACAAGCACAAGTTTACAGAACTACACATATATGCAGTGTTCAAAATGTTTCATCAGGTTTTGCTGACACACAGGGTCTGTGCTGTGCATAGAGTAGCACCAGCAAATTGTTAGTCATGCTGTCTTAATTATATTCACTAAGGTATTTGTATCACAATATATTTTCTTATTGCCTATTTGTGTATCCTTTTGTTGTTTTGATGCAAACTGCAGTTAAAATCTCCTCAAAAGTCACACAATGTGACTAAATATGACTTAATGGCCTTCATCTGAGTCACCCTTTCTACGTTTTCTGTGGGTTAAAGATGTTAATCAATCTACATTCCATATTCTCCCATTTACCATCAAGATTAATATACACCCTACATATAAATCTATCAATTTAAATAATGTACATTTATAGGAATTAAAAGGATTCCCCCCATCTGCACTATCTGGTCTGAAAGACAAATATGAAGGTCCCCAAGGCCAATCTTTTTAAATGTCACTACCTGTTCATGAGAATACATCCATGTTTCTTGTAAAAAGCAAATGTCTATCTTTTCATTGTATATATACTGAAACACAGCCTTTCTTTTAATACTGCTTAGGATACTATGAGTGTTCAAAGATCTCTAAGTATATTCATTCAATTGCATATTTTATATTTTGGGGCTATGTTTTCCTTTTTCTTCTTTTTCCCTTGTAATCTCCTGCAGTCTCGGTGGATGGATCCTGAACAGACTTTTTGAGTCAGAATCTCCTGTTCTATTTCAGAGTCTCCCCAGGTAGAAAAAGGGCTGCACATGAATTGTTAGATTCAAAAGATAGAGGGAGGGGGGATTTTGATCTTAAGATCCTGGATGATCTCCTGCAGGTTTGGGGTGATGCAGTTTGAGAAGCCTTTGTCTTTTCTTCTACCATAATGGGGTCCTCATAGCAAACTGGGGTTAACATTCCAGGATCAGAAGACAAGATAGTGACCAGTTCTACCTCTGGGGCAGCCTGAGAAGAAGCTAAAGCCTCTACTTCTATGGGGGAGTTTAAATTATGCTGGGAGGAATGGGATGTATGATGGTTTTCTCTGGGATGAGGGACTGAGTCCTGTTCCTGCTGTATTAACAACTCAAGGCTTATACAGGTAGCCTTGTTCTTGACACACGGGCATTCTCCAAACAAGTGTCCATATTCTTCACATAAATCACATCTAGTGTGATTGGCACATTACATAGTGATGTGGCCCGTTTCCCCAATTGTCACATCGAGGTTGGTCACAAACACTTGAAAGATGGGTCCTAGAGCCACATTTATAGCAGGCTTAAGGCTGCCCTCCATGAAAACAAACCCTCTGTCTTTCCCCAGCATAAAGGAGTTTGGAATATGTTCCTCCAGAATCCATCTCTCTTAATTTCACCTTGTATTTCCAGCCCCTGTCCAGAACATCTCTGTATTCAGAATTGCCTCCGGTGCACTAAGAACTTAAAATTTTTGATTTAACCAATATGTTATGTCCTCCACATGGACCCCCTCATTCCTGAACATGACTATTACATATTTAATTAAAGGTTTGGTGAGTGGAATCACCAAAAAGTGGGTCCATGTGGGAAAACGTCACCTGCCCATATCTTTCCCAAAATAAATCCAAAGCATGAGCTGTCCGAAAACATATCAAAGTTATCCTCCCTGAAATATTAATGAAGGCATACACTTCTCTGGGAGTGAAATGCAAGTTCTTTTAATAAATGTCTCCCCACACAATACCTGTCTGGCCTGTCAGCCAACCCCCTTTATATCTAATATGGACGGCATTCCTCCTAGGGCTGCCACCTTTTTAGTTTTAGAAAAAATTCTGACATCAAAGGTTTCTGCATAGTGGTTGCAGTGTGTTCTGAGTCCTGTAATAAGTTCTCTTGCTTCAAGTCTGATTCCTTTAAATTGCTGTATGATTCTGTAGGATGTACTAGGACTGTTGTTTGTAAAGCACAGTGTGAACCAGTCTCTTTACTCTTGAGTTCTTCAATGGCAGTTTTACCCTCTATCTTTCCTGCCACCATCTTGTTCCCAGGTGCTGCAGTAGGCCCTGATTTCCAGTCTGGGGAAGCCTGTGAAAAGTTAAAGGTAAGAGTCCATGCACAGTTTGGTAGCAGGTTCCTCTGGCATTGCTCACCTGCTTCCAGTAGTGCTTGTTAGGTGGCCTAAGGGCCACGGGTAAACCAATGTCAAATTCTGGGTGAAAATCAATACTTGAGCACAAAGGCAGCTCTTTTTAACCAGAATAATTTGTTGAGACAGCGTTACCACTTCTTGTATTATTTTACTGTCTTCTGCTTTTGCCAGTTCATTTCCCCATCATTCCCACTGAAGGAAAAACAAGTTAGACCCTCTTGAGTATTAGTCCCCATTTGGTATTTGATTTGACCCATATTTGTTTTTGTTTATGAATCAGTATAGGTTGTTTAAAACAAACCCTGCCATTTCGTAAGCTGCATAGAGGGTTCAGTTCCAGTGCCTTTTTTTGTAACTTCAGTTCTGCTCCCTGCCCCACCTACATAGCCATTTCCACAGGATGACTTGCTTTTTATCTAAAATTGTTTGTCCTCCTGGATAATTGCAGGCTTTTGGCACATGTTCTGCAAAACACTACTGCTGCCAGCCTTGACAAGCACATTATCCTGTTGCTGCTCTGTAGGAAAGGTAAAGTTGAAAAGCATGACTCACCCAGCCTTGTTGGGGCATTTGATGCTACTGTATCATCCGATTCAGTGACAGGCCGGTCAGGGCTTTTGACAGGGAGCGCTTCTGTCTTCCATTCTGTTTCCTCGGATGCCAGCTTGTCTCTCGCTCTCGCTCTCCTGATGGATTTTCCTTGTTTCAGGATCTGAAGAGGGTTGTCCTTAATGTCCACCTCATATTGCTCCTTATTGTTACCAATAAATTATGAGACGTCCACCAATTTGCTTAGATCCTCTGTAGAAATGTAGATATCTGCAATATCCTGTTTGAGTCCATTTCCAAAGCAATTTTAAAATTCAGCCTCTTGCAAAACCATGGTGGAAGAGGAGGCCTGCTCTTCCATCTGTGAGCATCCTCCCTCTCTGAAGCCTCACACTGAGTGGCCATCCTGGAACTGGACAGCAGCTCCCCTACTGTCAGCAATGCAGTAGTGGAATTTCCCTGCTGCCCTGGTCAAATTTTCTCATTCACTAAAATACCACCAACTGCTTAATCTGGTTCAAGGTCAGCTGGCATTCATCTGTATCCCCCTTCCTGGGTTGTGCCTGAAAATAGGCAGAATCTGCCTACTGTACTTACCTGGTCAACAAAAACTAAATAAAATAAAAAAAAATTTGTGATTCTGCCCCGATGGCTTGTGAGTAACCAATCCAGTAGCATACATGTCCCAGTGTGGTAGTTTATTCTTGTGAGGATTAAACCAGTTGTGCTACATTAATGGAAGAGATAGCATCTCTGTTGGGGCTGCCTCTGGGGACAACCAGTTAATGTTCAAGTCCCCATCATTACCACCATTATAACCTCAGAATTGTGGTGTAAGCTGTTTAAATAGTGTAATACCACATTAAAGCCCTTGGTCTGCTCTTTTGTGGGGGATATAGTCTGAAACCACAATGATTCCTTTGTTTTGAGCCCGAGCATTAGTTTAACTGCTAGTGTTTAGACATTGTTGCCTGTGTCTAATTTGGGAAGGCGTGTCCCTGGAGGGTGTCCCTAATATAAATTTCACAGCCACCTCCCTGCTTACTAGTTCTGTCCAGTCTGAAACGCAGTATAGCCATTTAATGTGATTGCTGCATCTGAAATGTTTGGCATGAGCCAAGTTTCCACAATGAATAGCATGTCAGGCCTGTGTTGGGTAACCCAAACCTGGAGTGCATCAAATTTGGATAGAAGGCTACAGATGTTGATTGATGCCAACTCAATGGTACCCTGCTTTTACTTGACAATTTGTTTGTTGCCTGGTCCAGGATTGGGGTGGATGTTGCGCATTAATAAAAGCAGCAAAGTGAGTTTCAAAATCTGATTATTCAAATGTTTTAGGTTTGTTGTACGTTTCTCCTGCTGTACTCCCCAACTTTAACTTGATACAGACTATGGTCAGACTGGGGTTGGAAAATGGGGAGGGCAGTTGGTGCAGCAATTTGAAGAAGACCATCTTTAGTGTAGGGCCCTGTGATGCTTAGCAATAATTGGACCAGTGATACTGTGTGAGCAGTACTCATTAAAATCAGTGTGTAGCTGCTACTGTTGGCTTGCAGGGTTATTCCATCAAAGGAGGAGTCCCACAGAGGGTGTTGATTTAGGAAAGGAATGCAGCTATAAATGCCAGTGAGGGTGGAGGAGGGATGAAAGCTCTGTATCCGGGACCAGGTAAGGGAACAAAGTCACCACCAATAACAGTGGGGCTAGCATTGTAGCAAGGTAAATAAGGGATAGCACCTATGCCTATTAAGACAGCAAAGCCAGAAGAGGTAGAACCCAGGTGGGGTAATTGGGAACAGTGACAAAGAAGTTAAGTGATCCAATAAGTTAGATAAACATTGGTTCTGTTGAGATGGCCTAGTGTTTAGGGTCACTGCCTCTAATGAAAAGGGCTGGGTGTTCAAACCCTGGGATTACCAACAGGTGAAGATTAGGGAGTTATGCTAGGGATGAGCTGAAATATAGGGAGGGAAGCATAGGAGCCTTATGCAGCACTGCAGAAGTTAATTATGCTACAGGAGTAAGGAGAAAAGAATCAGATGCAACAGTAACTCCTAGTGGCCATAGAATATAACCTACAAAGGAGAAACTTGGGAGATCAGGGGGCAATGGGGCACGTGAGCAGTCACATGACCTAGCCTACCTATAAGGTAGGGACAGACCAGGGTGGGGAGTAGGTAGGGCAGTTGCGCTGTAGTGGTAATGGACTAGCCCAGTCCAGAGAAAGCACAGAGGGAGAAGATCTTGTACCTGTCTTTGCTGCTTGGCCGATGTGGGAGGAGAGTGTAGCACTTGCAGCCTTGGAAGAATGAAGTAAAGCAGACTTAAAACAGATTAAAAGGTCATAGACAGAAGGAAAGGGCAGAGAATACAAGGGACATAGAAACATAGATTTTTGACGGAGATAAGGTCTGCTTGGCCCACCCAGTCTGCCCATTTCCTACCTAATGGATAAGCTGCAGATCCTAGTTAACCAGCAGTCTACTTCTTCCTACCTCCACCCCTAGAATTGCCTTATGACTGTCCCATGCATGCTTGAATTCCACCACGTTTTGACTCCACAACCTCCTCTGGAAGGCGTTCCATGCATCCACAACCCTCTCTGTGAAAAATACTTCCTTAAATTACCTCTGAGCCCCCCTTCTATCTTCAAATTGTGCCCTCTGTTATTGCACACCTCTTTTTGAAAGATGCTACCCTCTTGGACTTTGTTGATTCCTTTGAGGTACTTGAAAGTTTCTATCATGTCCCCCCTCTCCCTCCTTTCCTCGAGGCTATACATATTCACCTCTTAAGTCTCTCTTCATATATCTTCCGTGCAGACCCTGCACCATTTTAGTTGCCCTCCTCTGGACAGCCTCCATCCTGTCTATGTCTTTGGAGATTGGGTCTCCAGAACTACATGCAGTACTCCAGATGGGGTCTCACCAACTGTCTGTACAGAGGATGATAACTTCCTGTTTTCTACTGGTGATGCCTCTCCCTATGCATCCCAGTATCCCCAGCCCTCCTTGCTGCCCTCTCACATTGCTTTCCCACCTTTAGGTCATCTGATATGACTACCCAGGTCCCTTTCAATTTTTGACCAGGGTCAAGACAGAATCAGAGCCGGAGGAGGAAAACTTGCTTCTGTGCATGTGCAGAGCAAAAAGAAAGTAACAGTGGGACTCAAGCAGATAGTAAAATCAAGCACAACAGCAGTAAAATAAATAGAACACAAAATCAGGTAACTCAGGCTCAAAACAGTGGCAATTTGTATTGGCACGGTACCCTAAAATGCACACTTAAAGTACAGACTGCAAAATGAGCAGCTCAAGTGTAGTTGGTGAGGTCCGGTCACTGTGTTGGAATCAATCAGTGAACCTACGCTGACAGAAAAGTCTGTTAAAGTCTTTAAAGAGCTCAGTCAGAGAGAAGCACAGAGGGAAGATCCTGTACCTGTCTTTGCTTCTTGGCTGCTGCGGCTGTGCCTCTGATGGGGGGAGAGTGTAACACTTGCAGCCTGTCTTTGCTGCTTGTCCAGTGCATCAGTGTTCCTGATAGGGAGGGAGAATGTAGCACTTGCTGCATGTCTTGCTGCTTGGCCAATGCGGTGGTGATCCTGATGGGGAGGGTCAGATCACGCTGACCATGCTGCTGGTCCATGGGGTGACTTGGTGTCTGAGACTGGATCCCTGCAGTGCCTCCAAAATGTAAGATCCCTATAGGGTGTATATCCTACCAACTAACGTGAGGAAGATACGCCACTATCTTATATCACCAGTAGGACGCCATAGGTGGTCTGAAGGCTCCCGGGTTTGTTTTTTCCTTCACTAGTGCAGGGATCTTATCATCAATAAAGCAGTAACTCCACCCAAGGAAAATTTTCAATGGGCATAGCTAATGGAAAAGGCACTTTGAGATCCACAAACATTAAAGCACAAATCACTTAGGCAATCAACTTTAAACTGTAGTGGGTAGTTTATTTTCAGCTCACATACAGAACATGGTTGCTATAGTGAGAAGGGATAACGTACAAAAGAACAAAACACACAGATAAGAATTCAAAAAGTACATATTAGGACTGGGAGAACTCAGTGATGATCTAACCCTTACTAAATAAGAACCAGAAAATGGTGGAGCTCTGATTTGTTCTGATTACTGTAGTTCTAATTATTTATAAATATTTGAAAAAGTGATAAAATACATAAAAGTGGTCAAAGTCGATCATATTCAACACAGAGGGCAACAATTAATAATTTAATTCATGATTTGTATACAAAATTACAGTAAAACTGCTAAATAAAAGCAATAACTGCTAGCTGCTTCATGACTGGGTTGTACTGGTGGCATATCCTGCTCGGGCCCATGATGTGAGTGTGCTGGGGGAGAGAGAGAGAGAGAAAGAGTGAGATGGAGGCGAGAGAGAGAGAGAGACAGACAGACAGACAAACTGTTGCAAACACTATTTTGCCTGCCTGCCTGCCTGTACAGTGTACACACTACACACACTGCACAGCCACACTAAGGCCAAGATTAATTTCTTCATTTTTTTAATTTAATGTACTTTATTCAAGTTTGATATAACAAGACAACAAAACATATTATACAATGACAATAAGGAATCCTGGATCCTGACTGGTCACTTGACCATCACAGCAGGGATGTTATCCTGGCATAACATCCCTGCTGATCAAATACATGATGACCACGCATCTTTTCTTAAAAAATATTTTAAACACTAAAAGAATTCTTTAAAATTATTTTTTCTGTATAAAACAACAAGCCATTGTATAATAGGAATAATGCCCTCCAGGGTGGGTGTTATGCTGGGATAACATCCCTTCTTTGGTGTTGGACACCCTCAGCCAGTGGCCTCGGCCCCAAACACCCAAGGTGGGATGTTATCCCAATCGTACCCACCTATCAGTATTCCTCTAATAATCAACACCACAACCATAAGACCATGATTAATACATACAAATACTTATATCTATCTAATAAGCCCCACACCCTTCCTCTGCCCCGTCCCCTCTCAGCATCACAGAAGTGAGTGTGGACCTTTAATTACATCAAAGCTGGAGCAACTTGCATGTGTCAACACAAAATTAAAGACTGTATAACATTTGAAAAGTTTCCCATTGGGCTCTGTAGCTGGGTAGTCGATTATTTATGCTTGCAGTCATTTCTCCACTCTCAGATTAGATAGTAATTCTTGGAGCCATAGGTTATGATAGTGGAGTCCTTCCAGTGCTGAAGAAATACTGCCTTAAGAGATAGAGCGATCAGAGCTATGTAGTATCTCCTCTGTAAAACATTCACACCTGAGAAGTTCTCAATCAAACATATTTCTGGGTGAACAAATCACTGATACCCAAAAGGGGATCCGCCTTTTGGCAAATGCTAACCCACATGGCCACAATGGGTGGACATTCCCAGAAAATATGGAATAAGTTGCCCTCTGGTTGGTTGCATCTTGTGCAATTTGAAGAAGGAGCCTGCCCACCTAATAACTTGACTGGAGTGAAATACGATTTTTGTAAAATAGAGAATTGTATTAATCTCAGTCTATCTTGAATCAGGTGGGAGTGACAAGCTTTCCAAAGTTTAGTCCAGTCAAGGGTTCTCTGAGGAAGGTGTCCCTCCAATAACATGAGACCCTTCCACCATTGGAAAGGCAAAGTTGTAAAGAGCCGGATAAACTTGTGAGACTGCATGTGGGTTTTGGGGCCAAGTATGCTAGAGCTTTAGTTTCTTCCCCAATCTTACTGTCCTCTATTGGCTGCAAATTTTAGATACCAAAGGTGGTGGACTTGATATATCTTAAAGCCCCACCTGTATTTGGGAATCTTCTCATAATTTCTGCTGAGGTAATGTAGGAGGATCCATCCAACAGCTGACTGGGGTGAGTGTTACCCACTGTTGGGAGCCAATTAGAAAAAGATAGTGTCTGTAATGGGAGATATTAAGATGTTTCTGTCCTCATCACTGAGATAGGAAGGAGTGACTGAAGGTAATCTCCAATATCATGAGGAGTTATCTGCACTGATGTGGGCTTGTATAGCTCATGGTAGTACTGTTCAAACTCCAGCACAATTTCCTTCAGAGTAAGTTTTATTGAACTGTCCACCTGGGACGAAGGCTTTCACCAATTGGGAAGATTCCTGGTGTTTAACTTGGAGGCTAGTAAGTGGCCAGTTCTTTCCCTTGATCAATATAAGTAGATTGGGACCTTAAAATGGAAAATTCTGCTTGATCTTTTAATAGTTCATTGTATTCCTCTCTTAGTTTAATAAGCCATAGTGTAAAGGGTTCATCTGACTTTGGGGAGAACTTGTTCTCAGATCTCTAATTTGGAGTAGCAATTGTGATGCGTGCTCCTTAGCTGTGTTTCTTGGTTCCTGCAATTCGGATGAGTTCCCCCGACATAACATTTCAAAGTAGCCTATTCACTATCTACCTTACCTATCGACTGCATATTAGCTTCTGTGAAAAGGTTCATTGAATGGGCTACTTGTTTGTTTATCCGTCATCTTTTAATAATAATTATTAAGCTTCCAAATGGTTTCTCTTTGCTGATGGACATCTAGGGTGAACATGCACCAGGTTGGGGAATGGTCGGCAAAACAGCTGATTTGATGCCAGTGTCTAGCAGGCCTGAAAGGAGAGATCTGCTAATCAAAAGTAATCAATCTCTTGAAGATGTGCCATGCACCATTGAACAAAAGAGTAAGCTCTCATGGTAGGATTGAGTACCCTCCAGGGATTGCAGAGTCCAAAATATTCAGTCATGTCCCTGATAGCTCTTTGTGTGGGAGTCAGCCCTGGGTCCTCCTATGTGATTTATCCAAATCCAGGGTAAGGGAGATTCCAATCCCACCTAAGATTAGTGGGAGATTAAGGAAAGGGAGAGAGCAGTTACTATATCTGAAAAGAAAGGAGGGGAGTCCAAATTGGGGTCAGAGGACACAGCCTATTATTAGTTCTGTTCTGTCCAATAACCCCTGAGTAGGAGGTATTAGCCATTCGGTCCTGAATACATTGGGAGCAGAAGAACAAGGATCTCCCCAAAAGATGGTTGAGCCCCTGCTTTGAGTGCTGGAGCCCGCCATGCATACTTGTCCAATGTAATACCTGTAGAACAAGTCAGCTTCGCATCCAGGGAGATGGGTTTCCTGTAAACAGGAAACATCACTATTAAGGAATTTGAGGTGTTTTAATATCTGAAATCTTTTATTTTGTTCCAGGCACCTTACATTCCAAGAAATGAATTTAAACCTATTCGCCGTCTGACTGCATAACAGTCAGAATCCCAGTAGAATGGAGATGAATTGTCAAGGCATATTCCAGTTGATGATGTGCCGAGGATGCCAAGTTCCCACCCTCAAAACATATACCCCAACATAAACCCCACACCTCCCACAGAAAAACAAAACTGTACCATTAAAGACTTCGAGGCTATATTCCTCTCCTCTGTAACCTCCACCCCCTTCCCTACTACCATTAAAGACAAAGAACTTCCCTCCACTCCCAAAGTCCAAATGTAGCTGGTCCATGGCACCATGCTCCTGAACACAGTGCCTCACAACCCTTTCACCAAATCCCCACAGTTAAATATTATGTAAACTAAATATTCTATGGTGGAGCCCTAAGAAACACTTTCCTTGTTATTGCTATATACAACTGAATGCCTGGATAATTCATAATCTCGAGTCTACCAAGGCTTAAACAATTCTCTCTTTTGCTCTGTGAAGAAAATAAACAGAGAGGGTCCAGCATGAAGCAAAACCTGCCTGTGCTCCCAGTAAGCTTTTCAGTTCAAGAACAGTACAAAGAGAGACCCCACCCCAAAATCAAGATGTTTACCCATGTCTTAGGGCATAATGTGAGGAAAAAGCCAGGGCCTTAACTAAGGAAGCACTGTTTCTTCACAGCACAGATCTGAGAAAAATTACAACTGAAAATACCCCTTAAAATAAGTTGGTGAAAGGAAGGAACATTAAATACAGATAACCTTCTAAGAGCCATAATATAGTCAATTCCAGTCTCTATCATGAGAATGAAGGTGCTACCACGAGTCCAGATTAAGTAGATGGATCCGACGATATGGAATGTGATGAGCGTACACACTGTTCCTGTAAAGACAAATCATGCTGGATTAAAGTCCCCAAACAATAACTGAGAGAGAAGAAAAATAAAGCAAGGTGCAGTCTATATGAGATTGACGCGATCCCACAATATTTGAACGTTCTCTAACTGTGGGTCTCTTCCATGGAAACATCGAGGCACATATATCAAGGCAAGACAAGGGAACCACTCCAGCCATACTACCAGACTGCAAAGGGTTTTAACAAATCGGGATGGGCTTCCTCCGAAGTGGTTTCAGCTGCTACTGGATCCTCAAAGCTTGACCATGTACCTTTCAAATGGATCTGTAGTTTAGCTGGGTACAACATTTGGAACTTAATTCTGCAGGGATCAATTTAGTAACAATCAGGTGAGCACTGAAGTGCTTGTCTGACCATGACCGGAGGTCCTGGGCAACTCTAATTCTCACATCTCCCCATTTGACTGCAGCTCCTTAATCTTGAGAAGGAAATGCTGCTGTTTCTGATAGCTGAAGAAACAGAAAATCAATGGACAGGATGGTGCTGCAGTCTGCAATATTGGCCACAGTGCTTGAGTGAGCTCACTCGATGGAGTAGGAGGGACCAAAGGGGAAGGCCCAGCTAACTTGGTGACCAATTTTTGAATAAACCAGATCGTGTTCTCCCTTCCCCTGCTCAGGGAGAACTATTAGCACAGCATTGTTCTGCCTACTGTGGCCCTCAAGATCCTTCACCTTCACTTCAAGCACATCTGTACTTCATTGTTGCCTGTATTTTGGGAAATATCCTCTAAGACTGTTGCCATCGATTTTACCTCCGAGGTAAGAATTTAAGTTCATCCTGAAATGGGCAAAATTCATCAAGGAATTTTTCTAATGTTAGAAGAGTCTGCCCTATTGAGTAGATGAAGATCAGCCTGGTATAGACTGTTGCAGCTTTGACTTTTGGAGCCTTCTCCGTGTGGAGGAGGCATATGCTTGGGAGTGCAGCTCACATCTCCACATCCATTACCCAGCAATCGAGACCCCACAAGATGCACCCAGTAGGTTAATAAAGCCAACAATGTATTTTACTAAGCAGTTCAGCAAGACATATCTCAAAATTGTAAGATTTGGAAGGGATTAGCAGGAGCTCGTCTGAAGTGCGACTATCCAGGAAGTTGCATTACGTGACTCCCATTAATTTCTTTATTTGTGTGACTGTAAAATTTCCCTTTGATGACCAGTAGTCTCTCTGTCTCTCTCTCTCCTCTCTCTCTTTCTCGTCAGGATGGCAGAAGTCAAAGATTTATTTTGCCAGCCTGTACTTGCCCTGTGTACACACATAGCCACACTGGAGCCAAGGATAAACTTTATTTGTGATTTCTGTAACTATAACATTTCTCTTTGGACCCCAATAGTCTCGCTCTCTTGCTCTCTCTCTTTTCCTCCTCTGGATGGTGGCACAAGTCAAATACTTATTTTGCAAGCCTGCTCCTTGCCCTGTGCACACACAGTCACACTTTGGAGCCAAGAATAAATTTTATTAGTGATTTATGTGACTATAACATTTCTCTTTGGTCCCTAATATTCTCTTTCTCTCTCTCTCTCTTTTTTTCCCTCTGGATGGCACAAGTCAAAGATTTATTTTGCCAGCTTGCTCTTGCCCTGTGCACACACACAGCCACACTGGGGCCAAGAATAAACTTTATTTGTGATTTATATGACTATAACATTTCTCTCTTGGCCCCAATATACTCTCTCTTTTTCTTATCTGGATGGTGGCACAAGTCTAAGATTTATTGTGCCAGCCTGCTGCTGCCCTGTGACACATACACAGCCACACTGGGGCCAAGAATAAACTTTATTTGTGATATATGTAACTATAACATTTCTCTTTGGCCCCTGTAGTCTCTCTCTCTCAGTTTCTTCTCTGGTACGTATCAACAGTTTATTTTGCCATACTGTCCTTGCCCTGGACCTGTACACAAACTCTCCTCTGCCCTCTTCTAGTATTCAATATGTTCCAAACCCACACAGCATAGGCTACAGGACTAGGCAGTTTGGAGGTACTACTCACCAGTCTCCACTTCGAGAACAAGACCAACAGCCAACCCTGATAGTCACTGACAGACTGACCACAGCAGCTGTAGCCCATGCTCAGATCTCCACCACACACATGACTGTGATGTGTGGTCCTCCTACTCCTGTGACTGGCTCCACTCCTCTATTCAGTCTTTTGGTACACCTGTTCGTCTTTCCTCCTTACCCCCCTCCGTGGGGTGCCAGGCATGCAAAAACAAGCCCCCTGCTTTCCATGGACCGGAACTGGACTTCTGCAGTGAAGTCTGTATTTATCTGGGTCTGTGGATTCAAGATTCAATCCGGTGGTCGGGTTTCAGGCAGAACAATCAGCCCAGCCCTAGTACATAAGCAAGAAAATATGTACAGAAGAAAAAAAACCTTTTACAATGTTAAACAATGGCTAAAAACTGGAAATGGCAGCTGAATGGGGACTGAGTGCTGAAGCATCTAAAGAGACCCTAATAGATGAATTCAGTGATAAGAAAAGTGCCAGTTAGGACAAAAAGAAAGAATTAGGCCATGAAATTATAGTGGAGATGTAGCTATTCATACATTAAAGGACCATTTTGAAGACTGCAGTGCTACATGATGCAATAATGGAAAGTATGTGGCTGTGCATACACCAGTCAAGGTCTGATATTGCAGATACAGCATAATATGACTAATGACTCTAAGTCATACCAGTGATAATTAAAACCAAACAGAGAAAATGTAGAAATGACGCTGATTCTGAAACATAAATTAGTGTAATTTACACAGTATAATGTCAAATGTGCTGAAAAGGCCCATTGAAACTGAAATCAAAATCTAGCCAACACAATAGATCCGTAGAGTGAGGTCAAAAGATCAAAGTCATTAATACTGCCAGAAGCACCTGTTAAAGTCAAATTGGCAGTCAATTCAAAACAAATGCAAGTATACTACAGGTATATGTAAGTTACACATTGGAATCATTATGTTAACTAACTACCTAAGGGGAAATTTGACCAGCACTGTAGAGCCATAGAGGGAGACTAAACAGGTTAAAGTCCATATTACTGTCAGAAACAGACACAAAGATCAGAGTGGTGAGTAACTGCAAACACATATATGTAAGTCACGCATTGGAAACATGATATTAACTAAATACCTAGGTAGCAAACAAATACACAAAAAGCTGAAGTACTGTAGCTCAAACCTGTTAATGAATCCTCAGTGCTGTAGAAATCTAATGGTGATGGGATTAACCATACATGACCCAGGATCTGAATACAGCAAGTCAGAAGGTTAATATTAATAGACAAGCATAGAAACATAGAACACAGTAACATAGGTTTTATCAGAAAGAAAAGAATTGGTAGGCCCATCTAATCTGCCTCTTTTCCCTGCCTATTCTGACACCTATAACCCTGTCTGGTCACTGGCATCCTTCCTGCATCCTTTCTTCTTCCCAGTTTACCCCTGTGTCTATCCCACATGCTTGAAGCTCTCCACACTCTTTGCCTCCACTGTCTCCTCTGGCAGGCTGTTCCAGTTATCCACCACCCTTTCTGTGAAGAAGTATTTCCTCACATCTCTCCAAACTTCTTGCCTTTAGATTCATTGCATGCCCCCATGTTCTAGTGTCTTCTTTTCTCTGAAGAGACTCCCCACCTGCACCTTGTTCACTAGTGTGAGGTATTTGTAGGTCTAACTGATTTCCCCTGTCACTTTCCTCACTGCAGGAGTACATATTGAGTTCCTGCAGTCTTTCCTCAAATGACTTTTGTGCAACCCTCACATCATTTTGCCCTCCTCTGCACTCCACCACCCTGTCAGTGTCCTAGCAGAGGAGCAGGCTCAGAAATGGACACAATACTCAAGGTGGACCTCACTAGTGAGTGAAACAATGGCAGCAACACCTCCCCCTTCTTCTAGACATCTCCTTCCCAATGCACCCAGCATCTTACTAGTAATTTCCCTGCCTTGTCGCTTTCAAACCAGCTACCTTGAGGTCATCACTTGTGATGATTTTGAGAATCTCTTTCTCAGTTTTCTGCCTCCCCCTTGGCAAGTTTAAATGTCTGTCAAAGTAGCATCTAAACCTTCCACCAGGATTGTTGTTACCCTCTAGGATGGATGGAGCTATCCCTTTTATACAGGTCTCCACCAACCCCTAGATGGGATCCCAGTCCCTGACATAGCCAGAACCCTACTCCTTGCACCATGCCTTTAAACATCCATTGAAGGACCTGTTGTGGTGTTCTATGGCCTTCCCTGCCTGTACACAGGTAGCACCTCAGTGAATGCCACCATGCAAGCTACCTGCCTCAGGCCCTGCCCAGCTCCTAAAACTATCCTGTGCTACCCCTGCATTTTCCCTTGCCAGGTCATTTGTCCCCATATGGACAATGACATACAACCTCCTCCCTACCCCCTCTTCTGTGGTGATCTCAATGATTCACCCTTCAGTCCTTCTTGCTGAATTGCCTGGGAGGTACTTTACTACCCTGTCCCTCCCTTACCTGCCCCCAGCTCTATCCCTTGACTATAGATTCCCCACCACTAACTGCCTCCTCCTTGACTCAGGGCATCTCCCCACTTGAGGCCTCCTACCTTGAGGGACCCCTGCCTCCTGTCTTACTACTCGCGTGGGTGCCTTCTCCTGGCTTTGCTACCCACCAAAATGGTACAGGAATTGTGCTTTGGTAGGTCTGAGGGTGCTCTCTTTCTACCTCCTCCCACCCAGAGCCCCCCTCCAAGGTCCAGCTACTCTTGCCTCACTGGCATCCCTTTGAGGGAACAGCAGCAGCCTCGGTAGTTCCTGGAGTGAAGCTAAGCAGATGGGTGCTCTGTACTTGTACCAGTTTGGCCCTGAGTCCAGAAACATCTGCTTTCAGCCCAGCACATATGGGGCAACACCTCAGTCTCCAGAATGTGACTGAAAATTTGGCCCCACACCCCACTGCACCACTCCATGTCTGATGACTTTTATCCTCTAATCTACTTGTTTGCATACCATCCTCATCTTCTACACGGCTTTATGTTTATCCCTCTTGGCAATTGTACTTTCCTCTTCCTGTGTTTGCATACCTCTTTGGTATGTGTGAAGCCCTACCTAGATAGTGTTCCTCTACAATCCCTTTTTTCTTGCCTTTGTAACTTGACCCTGAATAATGTGTTAGGATATTTGGCTTTCATCTCACTTTATCCCCTATGCTATATAGGGTGTTACCTCTATTCCCACACTACTGTTGGTTTGTTGTTTACCTTTACTTAACCTTCATAGAGAGTTGTAGCCTATGTACTGTAGCTATATATTGAGCATTCTGAGTTGTCGGGTCCAAGATGGGTGCTACACATTATGTGTGCTGAGGAGTAGCTGCAGAGCAGGTGCTGCTTAATGCTATCAGAATAGCTATAACAGGTAAACCACTGCTGCCTGTGCTGTTACTAAGCAGCTTTTACAGACTTACTTGTGTGGCTGTCTTGGTCTGCCAGTTTGCCCTGTGTTTTTTCCCCACAGGTGTTGTATAGCAATTGGAGTCCTTGGTGGAGGAGCTGTTTGAATCCTACTGGAGGAACAGGGTGCCTTGCAGAAGGCACTCGCCGAGATGTGCTGTGCAGAGGATTGGATTTCTTGACCACTGAACAGATCATTGAATCATTGGATTTGGTACTTTGGGACTAGAGCTGAAGCAGTGAAGACATGAAGGAGCAGGGACTGATATGACAGAAGTTCAGAATTTTGCATACGTTTATACTGAAAAGACAGACTGACATTAAGCAGGTGCTGCAAAAAACTTTTCTTTTTTATTTTCAGTCTGATGAATCAAGTAAAAATTCTGACTGGGGCTCTGACTGGGGTTCAACTGCTGATTTTTGTATAATTCTAATCTAGCGGATTTCAGCATGGTGTTGTCTTTGGTAATAGCAGCAGTGTATGAGTCTGCTTTCTTTTAGCCCTTTGGACAAATTTTAAATAATGTCTTTTAGGGCTAAGGGTTCTCTTTTCTGTATTTTGTGTTTTGGTACCTTGTTTTTGGTGTTTTGAGAGAGTGAGACATTTGGGAACAAGTGAATAATTCCTAGAGAGGATGCTAAGGGGTCTTGTCTATTTTAACACTACCATAGCCTTGGCCGATTGCTGGTGATTACTGAGTAAGTATTGCCTCTTGATTAGTTGTTTGACTGTGCATATACTGGTTACATCTGCATGACTGCACATTTTGCTCTTGCTTTAAATCATTCAGCAATTTAGTTTAATTGAGTCTATGATTTGCTGATTGTTCATTCGGTATTGTCTTATGGCAATCCTTGAGTTGTATTAAAGGGCATGAGTTTTACAGGAGACATACAATTAAGACTGTATGGGCTTTGCAGATTTATAACCAGGAGTATGGGACAGCTGGTGTATTACATACTGAGTTAATTGCTGCTGTATAGCTAGTTAATCTATTTAGTATATGCTTGTATATTGCCTGAACCTTGGTACTTATGGCAAAGATAAAGGTGCTTCCTTCCTGAGTAGATTAGATGTGGTTTCAGCATTGTGGAAAGTGCTACTACCTTTGCTTGGCGATTTCCACATTGAAAGCTTGTTTTGACATGGCTTTCTAGCACAGTGTGTATGGTGTAACCACAGCACTTTGGAACTGGATTAGTTTTGTTTGGTACTTAGAAATGCTGTTTGAAATCTAAAGCATTGAAATAAGTTATTAATAATTTGTAGGCACACTTCAGTTTTATTTATGGTACTTCAGTTTGCTGGTTGGTAAATGAATCTTAGGCTAATATAAATAAAGGTTAAGACCCTAGATTTTGTAATTTAGTGGATTGTGTTCTAGGTTGTAGCCTAGAAAGAGTTACTTGAAGTTAACTGTAAGAAGTTGGTTGCTTAAACTACACTGCTAAATTTCAAGTTTAATGTGAGGTGTTTTTCTCTCTATTTTAACAGCACTTTCTCAGAGCAGGAAATTTCATGTTGAAAGATTAATATTTTCCGGACTAGTGAACATAGATGCATAATTGGAGCATGTATACTGGGATATTTGGTTTGCTGCAGACTGGGTCCAGTTATTAAAGTTTATTTTCCTATGATGAAGGTATGCTAGAGTTCATTTAGGCTATATGTTTTTTTGCTTCTTCTATTTAGTATAAATAATAAGCTTTTAAATAAATGAGTAAGTAAAGGATTAGTTTAACAAATATTTTATTTTATATGACTCCTTTGATACAAGGTACTTGTTTATTTATTATAATAAGCTACTGTAGAGCTACCATCACATCTTGGTATACCCAATGCTGCACTTTTCACCCTCTCCCACCTTCCTACATTCCTTCCCCCTTCCCTCTCCCTATGACTCTTGCACTTCTTATCTGTTGTCTATTTTCTCTGACTAATGCCGATGGCTGCCTTGCTACAATGCTACCCTTGAATTGTATTAATCTGTACTCTGTTTGCAATGTCCACATTGTTACATAGATACATAGATACATAGATACATAGACAGTGTCGGCAGATAAGGGCCTATGGCCCACCCAGTCTGCCCATTTGAGCTTGTAAGTTCAGTTTGTTTTCCTAGAAGTCTGTTTCCCTACCCTGACCTCTAGAATTCCTTTATGTCTATCCCATGCATTCTTAAATCCCGTGATTGTTTCAGCCCCCACCACTTCCTCTGGCAGGGTGTTCCACTTGTCCACCACCCGTTCTGTGAAGAAATTCTTTCTCATGTTTCCTCTGAATCGTCCCTCCCTCCAACTTCATCCCATGCCCTCTAGTCCTGGAACATCTTTTTCGCTTAAAAATAGTGTTTTCCTGCACTCTGTTTCTCCCTGTAAGATACTTGTATGTCTCTATCATATCCCTCTCTCCTCCTCTCCTCCAGGAGTACATGTTCAGTTCCTTCAACCTGTCTTCATAGGACTTGTGATGCAATCCATGCACCATCTTTGTTGCCCTCCTCTGAACCTTCTCTACCCTGTCTATGTCCTTACATAGGTATGGTCTCCAGAACTGTACACTGTACTCCAGGTGGGGCCTCACTAGTGTCTTGTATAGGAGAATTATGCCTCCTTTTTCCTGCTGGTGATGCCCTGCCTATACATCCCAGCATCCTATTTGCTTTACCTGATGCCTTGTCACACTGTTTCCCTACCTTGAGGTCATCAGAGATGACAACCCCAAGATACCTTTCCTGCTTGGTGCATGCTATATCCTCACCCCCAACTGATATATTGTGCCAGGGTTTTGTGCCTCATATTATCTTGCACTTCTTTGCATTGAATTTCAACTGCCAAACCCTTGACCATTCTTCAAGTTTCTGCAGGTCCCTTCTCATTCTGTCTACACCCTCTGGTGTGTCTACTCTGTTACGACTTTGTGTCATCAGCGAACAGTGAAATCTGCCTTAGATCCTGCACAATGTCACTGATGAAGATGTTGAATAGGACCGGTCCCAGCACTGATCCCTGTGGTACCCCACTGGTCACTCTTCCCTCTGTGGAGTGACAGCCATTTACCACCACCCTCTGTGTCCTGTCACCCAGCCAGTTACCTACCCACCACACTACTGTTGTAATGTCTGTCTTGATGTTCCCATAATTTGTATTTCTCTGACGTGGAACCTTTGTAAAAGAGCCAAGGCTCAAAGGTATTTGTAATCCTAGACTTGATAAATAAAATTAAAACTGTGTGGAAATACTGCTTGGCAGCTACACTGGACTAATACCGCTAAGGTTCTAAGGTTTATTGATTAGAAACACTAGGAATTTTAGAGGAAGATATTTACTGTTACTTTACTGTTATTTTATTATACTTTTATCTTCAGGCATTTAGCCACAGAAACATATTATGCTGAGAGATGTAGTTACTTTAACAAGAAGAAAACAAGTGTGGAATATAAAAGCACTTATACTTAAAACATTTTCTGAAGATATTGATAAGTGATCTAAAATTGTAGGAGCCTGGTGGCATTGTGATATTTGTATACAGTGGCATGAAAAAGTATTTGCCCCTTCCTGATTTTCTCTATTATTGCATATTTGTCACACTGGATGTTTCAGGTCTTTAGACAAAATATAATATTAGATAAAGGGAACCTGAGTGAACAAATAACACTTTTTTTTTACTTATTTCATTTATTTAATGAAAAAAGTTAACCAATACCAACTGGCACTGTGTGAAAAAGTAATAGCCCCTAGTTAAATCAACCCAATTAAAGGGATAATTAGAGTCAGCTGATTGAACACAGCCAGGCTTGATTACAGCCAGCCCGGCTCAATATAAACCTCACTTATTTTGGCCTTACCATCAGAGTCACGTTGCCAGCACAAAGATTCAACAAGCACATTATGCCATGATCAAAGGAAGTTCCTGAAAAGATCAGAAAAAATTGTTGCCCTCTATCAGTCTGAAAGGGTTACAAAGCTATTTCTAAGGCTCTGGGACTCCATCAAACCACAGTGAGAGCCATAATCTCCAAATGGAGAACACTTGGAACAGTAGTGAACCTTCCAGGAGTGGGCGGCCTGCAAAATTACTCAAGGGCGCAGTGTAAAATCATCCAAGAAGTCTCAAAGGATCCTAAAACAACATCCAAGAACTGCAGGCTTCTCTTGCCTCCAGCTAAGGTCAGTGTTCATGACTCCACAATCAGAAAGAGACTGGGCAAAATGGGCTTCATGTGAGAGTAGCAAGGGAAACCACTGCTAACCAAGAAGAACATAAATGCTCATCTCTCATTTGCCAAGAAGCACCTGGATGATCCACAAGCCTTTTGGGAAAATGTTCTATGGACAGATGAGTCCAAAGTGGAACTTTTTGGACAACATGGATCCCATAATGTCTCGTGTAAAGCAAACACAGCATTCCACAGTAAGAACACCATACCAACAGTCAAACATGGTGGTGGTAGTGTGATGGTGTGGGGATGCTTTGCTGCCTAAGGACCTGGATGACTTGCCATAATTAAAGGAACCATGAATTCTGCTCTGTACCAGAAAATTCTTAAGGAGAATGTCCAGTCATCTTTCCGTCAGCTGAAGCTGAAGCATAGTTGGGTCATGCAGCAAGACAATGATCCAAAACACAAAAGCAAGTCCACATCAGAATGGCTAAAAGAAGTAAAATTAAAGTTTTGGAGTGGCCTAGTCAAAGTCCAGACTTAAACCCAATAGAGATGCTGTGGCAGGACCTGAAACGAGCAGTTCATGCTCGAAAACCTACCAAATGTTACTGAATTAAAGCAGTTCTGTGAGGAAGAGTGGGTTAAAATTCCTCCACACCGATGTGAAAGACTGATATTGAATTATAGGAAGTGTTTGGTTGCAGTCATTGCAGCTAAATGTGGCATAACCAGTTATTAAGTGTAAGGGGCAATTACTTTTCACACAGTGCCAGTTGGTGTTGGTTAACTTTTTCATTAAATAAGTGAAATAAAAAAAAAAAAAACAAGTGTTATTTGTTCCTCACGTTCCTTTATCTAATATTACATTTTCTCTAAAGACCTGAAAACATCCAGTGTGACAAATATGCAATAATAGAGAAAATCAGGAAGGGGCAAATACTTTTTCACGCCACTGTATGTGATACTTGTGTTTTTGTTATTTGTGGGTACAATATTTTACTTTATTTACTTTTATAGTTTATTTATAGAGAAACACTTTAAATAAGTAGCACTTTAGTAAAGTTGGGATAATTCTGTAACAAAATGAGAACTAGGAAGACAGCCTTACAATGGTCTATTACTACTAACTCAGACTCCCTGTTAACTCTGATACATTAAATGAAAAAAAAAAAAACACTAGTAGGGGAAGTGTATTAATAGCAAGAGTATGATAAAAGTCTGACAAAAGTGAGGAGGAAGAAACCTGTATAGAAAAACTAAAATGGGTAGAATTAAAAAGCAACATACTAAAACCCAGAGTAGAAAGAGAGCTCAGTCACTGATAACTCCTAATCTGATAAGGGCTGAAGTGTCAATATCTAGAGTGATACTAGGCTTACTTCTATGCCCTGTCAAATAATAGGAACAGATACAGCAAAGTCTGCTAAAAAGGAAATGAGGAACAAGAGTGAATGGCACCCAGTATCATTTTAGTATAGATTCAAATAATAGAGCCCTAATCCACTGAATGACACCTTAAGTGAGTGTGTATCTGCTGTTTGCAAGATGCAAAATCTAAAAAGGTCACCTTTGTAGAAAGCAGTAGTTCTAGTATGATACAAGATTTTCCAGTCATCTCGCTGTCTTACAACAGTTTACCTGATGTTACATCTCAAAGTAAGTTATTGAGCTGTGACAAAGATAAACTTGTCATGCAAAATAAAGCTGTTGAGGAAATAGTGGAAGAACTGGATGAGACCATAAATGATTAAAAGACCTAGCAAAAGCATATTTATATGAATGAACAAAAGTTGTCTATCATCTCACTTATACCCTGTTTATAGATAAGAAATTGACTGAGGTTCTAAAAAATACCTGTGCAGCAAATGTAGATGTTATGGAACAACTTGTAATGATTGAAAATGAGATCACTGAATTAAGGGGTGAGGTTGCAGTGAATGCTATGAGACTGGAAGATCTTCTTGCTATTACCAAAATAAATCAGAATCAAAAGCCTTTTAGTTCTCCTTCCATTGTGAATAGTGACCCTGTTAGGTTGATCTTAAATTCAGAAGATACTTACTATATGTGGAACTTGAAAAGCTATCACTTCTGAAAGACTGTGATTAATACCGAATCAAATGGTGGGGAACATAATTCTCTATTGAAACTCATATTTCTTCAAATATAAAAGTAAATAAAAGAAAAAGATTAAGATTTAAAAATTCAGATCTAAACAAGAACGAGCCCTGTAATCGGATTAGGAATGTTCTCATTAAAATTAAAAATAAATTCTGAGATGGAAGAATCAAAGGAAGGAAAAAGGCAAAGGTGTTAAGGGTAACATTCCTAACTTAACAGTGTATGATGAAGGATTAAAAAGGGTTTAGATACAGACCAGGGATATTAATTACTGATATCTCACAGGAAGATAAAAATCACTGGATCCTGTTGATACTCCAAACCAACAGAATAATTTGGAGTGTCAGAGTAATGGTGTGGAAACAAGTACCAAGCTCTTGATTATTGGCTGATTCCCAGGCAATTGTAACCATGGCTGGAATGCCCTATAACCATAATGAAAATAGGAAGTTCTTAAAATCTTAGCTGACATTATTTGTCCCCAGATCCTTCAATAAAGACACAGATAAGATTGTGTGTGGTTGCTCAGTTCGGAAATTAGTTTACTGATATTCAAGTTTTCATATTTACAATAACTGATCACTCTCTTTGTCCTTTTAACATAGTTTAAATCATATTCATAATACATATACATATTATACATCATATACATCATATTCTTGTTCAATTTCTCCCTCTCATTCGTTCCTTCTTTTCCTTCTGCCCCACAGACGTATGTCATGGGTGGCCCAGTCTCTACATCTTTTGTTGTCAGAGGGTATGAGCGTACACCGTGCCCTGCTTCTATCTTATCACCCTGTGTCCTTTTCATGTTTGCCTTTTAACCTCATCTTTTCTTCCTGCCCTTCTCTCACTTTCCCATTAGTCCACCTCCAGCTTGCAAGGGATGGTGGACTTCTCTGGCCCTTCCCTTTGTTTATTCTTATCTCTGTGTTCTCCTTATCAAAAGCTTTGCTCATCCAAAACTCAATGGCATTCACCATTTCCTGATTAAATAAGGCCAGCCCCAGGTCCAAGAGATGCACCATCTCTTTGGAAGTATTCATCTACCTGTTCCTGAATCGCATGGTGAATTACCAGTCTCCCTGGGCCTCAAATAACCTGTCCATCCATGCATTCATCACTTCCTGGCCCTGTCAATGCCCTTGTGGCTCTCCTCCTGTGTCACACCCTCCTTGGTGTGATGTCTGACCAGCCAATGTCACCTCCAGCTAACATTGTTTAATTCTCTCCACATCCTTTTATATGGTAAAATATGTCCAACCATGGCTGTGTCCCCAGGTCATTGCCACCCAGATGTATGATGATGAGGTCTGGTCTTCCGTGGACCTTCCCGACTTCCTAAGTTCTGACAATTGCTGTACCCACTTCATCCCCTCTGACCTTCCAACTTAACTGGATGGTATCACTATTCAGATACAGCTGCTTGCCTCCTTGTCTCTAGGCTGCCCATTTTTCCGCCCAGTGGATATATGAATGACCACAAATCCATGTCTCTAGCCTCTTGGGTTTGCCTGTGTACAAGAAACATATTGTATTAGTGATGCGGTTCCTCCCCTCCCACATCTCCTTTGTACCTGCTATGGGAGACAAAAGAACAATGTTAGTGTGGAATCTTGCGTATATATTTCTTATAACAGTCAGACCTCCACCTTCCCTTTTCCATGATTGCTCATGCTGTGTCACCCTCGCAGTCATCACTGAGGCCACACCAATCCTGAATGAAAGTGAAGAGTAACCTTCCACTGGTTCGCCAAATATCTGAGGCCCTTGCGCTGCACTGCTGTCACCTGATATCGGGTGACTGGCTTCCGATGCCATGTATGAACAGGGTGGAGCATCCCTGGTAGGCTGCCCGACCGCATACATGTGCAAGACCCCCACTGGGCAAATGGCTGCGTTGCTATGCCTCTGCAAACATACTCTGCTGCCCTGTCCCTGTTGGTCTGGTTTTGACCATCCAACCCTTACTACCACTGCCTCTGTGCCCCATTCTGTATGTCCTCCCACTGTAGCCCACCTCCCTATGTCTTCCCGTTGACCAATACCTAGCTAGCCTGAAAGTCCCACCATACATAGTCAGATACAGGGCCTGAAACAAAACTGCCTCACTACTTGAGCTAGCTATGTGGTGCAGTATGCCCCAGTCTTGACAATAGGCTTTCCCTCATTGGTTTCCTGGTGTCCTGCTTCTTGTCAGCCCCTGGACCCAACCCTGCATTATTCTGTGAATCATGGTTGCTCTTCATGGGATCCTCCCACCATTTTAAGTTACATATTTGCACTATGCCACAAGGTTCACCCCCCATAGTGGCTTGTGCCATGTCCTGTTGCCAACCCCACTATGAATCTGGCCACCTGTTCCTGTGTTACTGCCCCACTTACCTGTCCACTGTATTGTTCCTGAAATTTTGAAATGCCTCCATGAGGTCTCATCAGCTGTAAGGGCCCTTGAGGCCCAGGAGTTCCAGAACAATACTTTGTCTCTCCGACCCAATCATCCATACATCGTTGGAATGGTGGTCCCCTCAGCCTCTGCTCTGGATGCAATGGTCCAGAATTTGTCCATCTGCAAACAGGAGAAGCAGTCAGCTATCATGTTTTCCACACCATCAATGTACTTAGCCCTGAATGACATATTCAGGGTCAGTCCTAAACACACCATCCTCCTTAAGACCCTCATTACTATCTCTGACTTGGTCCACTTTTTTTCAGAACCTCAACTACTGCCTGATTATCACTTCAAAACATGACCTGTCTGTTCCTGAGTTCCCCACCCCAGTCTACCATTTCCACTCAGATAGAAATATTTCTAGGAACGTGAGGTCCTTCATCACTTTCCCTTTACCCATTCCTTGGCGATGGTTCCATGAACCATTTACCTTGAAGTAACCCCATTCCAACCCCCAGCTGCATCCGTATAAAGCTGAAGGTCCATGCTGTAGAGCCAATCGTTTGCAAGAATGCCTGCCCATTATAAGCCTGCAGGAAGTTCTCCACACTGCCATGTCTTCTCTGGTTTCTTTTATTGAGGTATATCCAATGATGGGGCTGCTTTGCCCGTGCATTGCCCAGGCTAGATGCCGTGTAAACATGCACCCTGGCCCAATGGCTCTACATGTGAAGTTCAAATGCCCCATTCGTTGCTGCACCTGCTGAGATATACCCTCCTGCTTCCGCTGACTTGCCTTAAAAGCCCTTGCAGTTTTTTGACCTTCTGCTCTGGTAACCAGGACAGCTCTTGCACCATGTCCAGCTCCAAACCCAGGAACTCTGTTGTCTGGAGTGGCCCCTCTGTTTTGTTGTCCACTAGCTGCACACCCAGTTCCTGGTGTAATACCTGAAATCCCCAACATTCCCTCTGTCTTCTTTCTTCCTTCCCCATGAACAAAAAGTCGTTGAGGTAATACACCTCTGTCTGGTATCCAAACTGTCTCTGGAACAGCCATTGCAACCAGGTACTAAACACCTCAAATGTGGCGCATGCTATCGAGCACCCTATCAGCATGGCCTTGTCAAAGTAATACCACCCATCCACCTGGAAACCTAACAGATCCCAATCTGCTGACCATACTGGTAGTAGCGGAATACTGATTCTGTCTTGGCCAGTCACGCCTGCTTAGTCCTAATAGTAGCACTGCCTCCTCCAATGTGGCATAGCTAACCGTGCTGTCTTCTTCCCCTATGGCATCATTAACTGAGTCCCCTTCCGAGTGAGATGATGTATAGCCCGATATTCACCCAGCTGCTTTTGGGAACCAATCCCGTGGAAATTCCCATAGGTTTGACAGAGGGTGAGTCAAACAGTCTTCCACCCACCCGCCGCCATCTCCTTTTGGATTAAGCATGAAAGCAGTGTGCATTTTCCTTGAGTGGACTTGTGGTTCTTTGCCCTTGTCCTCTTCCTAACTCCGGAGCTTCATTAAATTAAACCCCAACTGAAAACCTGTCCCCAGCTCCTTGACTGCCACCTGGTCAGGGTTGCCCCAACCCTCTTGAATCGTGGCCACCCTGATCGTTGTCCACGCCAACTAAAATTGCCTCTCAAAATCTCAGTTATCCTGATGTTGGGTTTGGTAGGTGTCCTTCCCTCTCCCACTTGTCCGACCTCTGTTCCCCCCCACTGCTGCCCTAAATGCCCCCTGGTTGGCCTGGAAGGGCTGCTGGTACCCTGCTCCTGCCCCGGGGCCCTTTCCCAGTTGCACCTGCACTTTGCTGCTGGGTGGTGCCGCCCACATTTGAAGCAGGCGTGTCAGAATTGACAATTAGGCCATGAACAGAAAGCCTGATTGTATCCCCAATGTGCCTTCAACACTGCTCTCCCTCTCCTGTCTCCCTCAGCCTCCTTTTCTGTTGGCCCCATATAAATTTCCAACCATAGATCTATCTGTCATGCATCCCACTTTACATCCCCAAAATGTGCCATCCTCTTTCTGAAGTTCTCATCATATCTCAGCCAACTATGTCCCCTTTTTGTATGCCTTTTTGATGATAAGGGAATAAGTCAGAGTGGGGTCACCGGCTCAACTTCTTTTCGATGGCAATGGCCATGAAATATGTAAAGCCTGTGGACAATTGTCCCAGGTCTTTCCTTTCCATGACTTGTCCTCTTCTCCTTGCCTAACACACCACTGCCACCACCATATCCTTCTTCTCAAGCTGTCTTTCTCCTCAAACTTGTCCATGTTGTCCACATTCGCTAGAGCAAAATGTCAACATATTCCCCTTTCCATATTTTTCCTTTATGACCACGGCATGTGGTCCACTAACCTGACACCTGGTGCCCCACTTCCCTTACAGATATGGGTCCCCATCGACCCCATTCTCCCGTCTGTCCTGGACCCTTTTATTTCACCTAAGGTTTTCTCCAACTGCCCCAGCCCATTCTCCCCATACTTTTCAGCATCTGTTCCACGTATTCCTTCACACTGCTTTCTAGTGTCCCCACTGGATTATCTACAGGGCTTGGTTTGTGGGATGCTGGGCCCTGATTGAGGACTCCCAGTATCAGAATAGGCCCCAATGGTGGCATCGGTTCAGGCACCAGGAGCAGAGCCACTGGGGTGGGGGGCTCTGGCACCGGTGCTGGGATGGGGGCAGGGGAGGTTCTGGTACTGAGTTAGTAGGAGGTGGACCTCGAGTCTCCACAGGCTGGGTCTCCGGTGCCTGTGGTCACTTTGGCACCCTCTTGTCCTTCCCTGTCCCTTCCCAGCTTCCCTTCCTCTTCATGCCTTGGTCACCCCATCCGGTTCCACCACCTCCAATAGTTGGTTGGCCTTCTCCACCAGGTCCATGACTGCTCGATGGCACTCCTCCTTGCTAGCCTTCCCTCTCTTTGGTGCCATCTTCTCGGATGCACTAAAAGACAAAATAATCATCAGCCATGGCTCCTCTCTTTCCACATTTCTTTTTTTTTTTTGGTTCCAGTCCGTTTTACCTGAGATCATTCCCCATTGCATCCAGACCGTATCCCCCAGCTTGTTGGGCCAACCCTTTTGCACACTTGTCTTGCCCTGCTAGGCTGGTTGTCCCCCCAGCATCTCCTCTGCTGCTCCTGTAAAACTTGGAGAAACAAACTGCGGGAAGGCCCTCTTTTCTGTTGGTCTAATTGCTGTTTATTTTATTACTTTATTGCCCCAAGTGGTTATTGCTTTCAGTTTCTGATTGCCCCCAGGCCCTGTACTGTGTGGGGATGATGTCGATGCCATCCCCCATGGTAGGCCCTGTTGATACCCTTTTCTTCCCTGCTTTATTTATGCAAACCTTTTCCCTAGTAAAAGCAGAAAATTAATTAAACTGTGGTTGCAGATTGAGAATAACTAAGCAATGCAGCAATCTAGCAACAAGCATTGTCCTTGCTTGGGTACTCAGCCCCTCTTCCCATGCCATCAGACTGGAGGGCTGTGGGCTCCAGGCCCACCTCACCCCAAGCAATACAGTGAAATACTTTATATACTTTGTATTTATTTACTTATTATTATTTTTAAAACTGCCCATCGTTCCCATGGTGTCGTAGGTTTTCATTTCCATCCTCTAGTCCTCTACTACCTTCACCCTTCCATCCTGGCTCCCAGGACCTCTACCAGCGTGGTGATGATGTCAGGCGTCATCCCACACAGTAGAACCAGGCTTCCGCCACACCATCTGTTCATTTTTTTTTTTGCTTTTGTCCCTTATTCATTTTCATTTCTTCATTTTTGTTCATTTTTATTAAATGGGTTGGACCATTGAGTAAAACTCATTTAAAATGGTGACCCTTAGTTAAGCAAAATAGAGTTACAACAATTAGCAAAAAAATAAGAGTACAATACATAACAACAAAATTCCAAACAACTACATACAACAATTATATTACTATACCCAGTTAGCCACAGCAAACCTTAGTTTGAGCTAAAATGATTCCAAGAACCAAGTTTTAACAGCTTTTCATGATGGAGTTTTGCTATTATACAAACAGAATTTCAAGGGCATCAAATTCCAAAATTTAAGGACTAGCTGGCTGAAAAAAAAGTCAAACGTTTAGTTTTGTTCTAGGTATTATCAACTCTCAGTGAGCTGCATTCCTTAAGCGGGATTAACATCCCTAAATTCTACCCTTTCAACCAGATAATCCAGAGTCATTACTGTAATATTTTAAATGCCAGAAGATATTTATGTAGTTGTCTTCTATTTGGCAAAGAAATCCATCCTAATTTGTGATACATCAACAATGGTGGGCATCCCTAGAACACTGTAAAATCAGTCTTGCCAAATGATTATGGAGTACATCTAATCTGTGTAACCTTCAAGAGTGAGAATAGTCATAAAATGCATCTCCATAGTCAAAAGAGGAAAATCGGTGATTCAACATTCTCTTTATCATATATCCACGAGACAATTTTTGTTTCGATAAAGTAAACCCACCCTTTTCCCCACTAATCTAACTAACTCATCAACATGCACATTTAATTGAATTTTTTATTGAATGAATTATTAGCCTGTGGCCACCTTGTATAATGGCCATGCTAAATGTCCTGTACTAGTAACCCCCCAACAGCATGCTACCAACCTGCTTTGTTTATGCTCGCCCCCCAGGCCTGCACCACATGGCCATGCCGTCACATGCTATCGCACACAGTGAGCTTGGGCCCTTTCTTTGCAACCTTCTACCTTTCTGGTATGCACTCCTCACTACCGTGCCTTCTCTTAGCCTCACCCAATGCTGACTGACCTCATATGCTCCCGATTCAAGCGAGGAAGCAGCAACCGCCCGACTACATCAGGCACTCAGCCTAACTCCCCCCACATAACCTGAGGCCCTCTTGCCTCATCCCTGTGCAGACCTCCAGCTACACACTTGGCTCATGTTCCCCAAACCTTTCTCACATCCCCTCCATGGATCACCATCATGCCCGCTTCCTTGGCGCTGAACAGCATACTTTAAGTGGCCCCATCCTGTTCTCACTATGCATGTTTGCTTCCCATGCCTATTGCAATGTGCTAGCACCCAAACAATCCCCTCACTTCAAGCCATGTGCAGTACTCACTGCCCCAGAGTAACATGATCCTCACAATTCTCCAACAGGCGTCCACTTGGGCGCTTCTTTTAAATACAGTTAAGCTGTACCTTACCTGTCCCAACATGGCTTGTAGTTTTACTCACTTCACCCTCCTTCTTATTGCTGCACAGTGGTTCTTCAGCGTCTCAACTCTCACCTTTACCCCTGTTTATTTTTTTTATACTCCAAATACGTAACTAATCACTAGCCTACTGGCATTCTGCTGCAAACTGATGTGCTTCCAAAATTCAAATTCTTTTGGAGCAATTTGTGAGCTCCTACCCTTGTGCAGCCTCTTATCAGGCCCCATTCTGGTACAGCCCTTGTTCTGCTCTACCAATCCTTAGCTGCCAGCACACCATTCTCACACCTCCCATTCTCCACCCTCCTTGTGACCTCACTAAGATCCTCCCCTCATATATGACCTCATCTCCTCTTTCCCCTCCTCCTCCCGTCCCTCCCCCTCTCCTGAGCTTCCACTAATCCTGTCTGGGCCTTGGGACAATGTGGTCTGCCCTTCAATTGGGCAACCCTCTTTGTAATGAATTTTTGGGGTCTGAGACTGCCACTGATGTTACCATTGGTGTAATTAAGGCCTTGAATATGCTAGGGACAGTGATGTTCTGTTGATCTTTTTCAAAATGTCCGTGTTGCCCAGTATGTATGGTGAAACTCAGAGAAATTATACTATTTTGACTTAGGTATGGATTATACAATTTTAGCAAAGCATTTGCTGGAAAATACAAATTGGTCACATTTAACAACTGATGAATTGGTCTCTGAGTTGTCTAGTTATCGTAATATTCAGGACCTAGTCTCGACAATGAGAACATAATTGATTCAACAGTGGTTATTTTAGCAATTTTGGATTAACCTATGCTGGCTGGGAAAATAAAAATAAGCTGAAAACTATGATCGCCCGACTTTTTAACATTTTGGCTGAATTTTTATGGAAATAATATAATTGAGGTTGTAAGAGTTTTCAAGTCTGGGTCAGAAGGAGTCAAATTGATGTTATATTGATAAAAGTGTCAGTGGCTCAGCAGGTAGCACACTCACTCTGAGGCTGGAAGATCAGAGGCTGCGGTTCTATCCCACACCAGGCACTTGGGTTAATATCCAATACTGACACTGCAGCGCAGCATGAGGAGTGCTGCACTCCTGAGATGCCATATTTCAAATGAGACGTTAAATCGCGGGCCCATCTGCTGTTCATGTGAATGTTAAAGATCTCATGGCACTTCTAGAAAGAGATGGGAATTTTTATTAAAAACAAAAACAATCTTTACAAAAGTTCATTACATTTCAATACATGCTAAACATTTTTCACACATCCTTTTGTAACACCTTCTACATTTTCCACAAACCCCAGGCTACATCTTCCCCAAATAATTTACATTCCACTTGGTATACTTTGTCAATCTCATCTTGTATTTTAAATAATAAATCTTGTATTGTTACTTCTTTGTTCTGTAGAAATCTCTGACATCTTGTTTGCCAGATCGCCCATTTCAATATAGCAAAATCACATATAATGTCTGTTTATTCCATTTACTCCATTCTTTCATTAACTGTTGATATATTAAGATATTATAAGTAGTTGTTTTGGAAGTCTCCATTCCCCAAAATCTTGCTACAGCATCCCAAAAAGCTTAATATAGGTACAATCAAAAAAAAGGTGTTCCATACTTTCCTCTGTATTACTGCAGCTTGTTACGTACATATCCTTTCTTCCGGCCCTTGTGCTTCTGATTACCTTTCACATTTAATTTCCCATGGCTACACAGCCACACCACCTCTTTCATTGTATTTGGTATTCTGTTTTCCAGGATAATTTCTAAAATCTTTCCCACATTTATTCCTTCCTCTACCTTAAAACTGGGGTTTCATAAAATGTCCTTTGTACTGTTTCTTTATACTTTCGTTTCTTATTTTCCTAAGTAGCATATCTACTGTTGCTCCCCACTGTGTCATGTGTTTCCTACAGGTTTCCATATAACAAGGGACTTCTAGCTTTCCCCAAAAGTTCCCTTTTCTCCCTATATTTCTAACAATCTACACCACCAACCTTGTATTAACCCACTCGATAATGTCTCTTTCCCTTGCAGGATAGGCACTATATTTGCATAAAAAATATATTTGAGTAAAAAAAATTGGTTGGATCATATTCAAACCCCTCCCTTATGGGTCTATAACTGTGACATCTTTTAAGTGGATTATGCCTTGATCCCCATAAAATAATAAAAAAAAACTCCCAATATTTTGGTCTGCACATGTTGCGGACTGAAATATATAAGCAATATATAGAAATATTGGAACAATAAACATTTCGAAAAGATAAATTCTTTTCTCCTTAGTCATCTCCAATTCTTCCATCTACAAACTTTATCTTGTGTTATTTTGTATGTGTCCTCCTAGTTACTTCCTGCCGCATCTGTTCCCCAAATTTGATGCCCAAAGATCTCTATTTCACCTTGAACTATATCCAATGTCCCTCTTTTCACTATTCACATTCTCTAATGGATAAATCTTACTTTTTTCTAAGTGTATTCAATTCCAGTGTATGTTTTGTTATATTTAAATATCTCTAACATTTTGGTCACTTACCAATATGATACCATCATCTGCATATGCACATGTCTTCATCTGCATATGCACATGTCTTCTATAATAAATTCTCCCAAATAATACCTTTAATTTTATTTTCATCCTCAATTCTTCTTAACATTGGATCCAAACATAAAATATATAGTAAAGGGCTTAATGGACAACCCTGCCTTACTCCATTCTTTATATACATTGGGATCCCTAGATGCCCATTTATCATAGGCCTCACTTGTATTTCTATGTATAAGGCTTTTATCATGTTTCTCAAATTACTGGGAAAATTATACTTTTCCAAAACATCCCACATATATTTATGAGAATGGAATCAAAGCTGTCTCTGATCTATTGCATATATACCCCTCTAACTTTTGCTGGTGTGCTGCATTGATTATTTTTCTGATATAAATTAAAATATGTCTAATATCCTTCCAGGAGTTGCACATGTTTGTGTTTGTAGGACTAACTGATCTACATATGTCACCAACTATTTATTTATTATCTTTGCCAGTATTTCATAGTCTGATATTAATAAACTTATAGGTCTCAAATTCTTTATATGTGTCTTAATAACTTTTTATGCAAAAAAAAAAAAACATTTTCATGCTGTCAGACATCCTACCTTCCTGATAAATCTCATTATAGACACAAGTTAGTATTTCTGACAACTGTTCTTCATATGTTTTTTATAAAATACATTGGGTAGACAATCTATTCCGGTACAATATTGGATGTCAGTTGTTTATTTGCTTCCCTTACCTCACATTCCTTTATTTTCCCATTCAATGATTTTGCCTCTTCCAATCTTAAATTTCAGAATATTTATTGAATCTAACAAAACCCCTTTCCTTCCATTGTTTCCATTGAAATTTTCCTTTAAATGTTCAAGTATTTGGTGTTTAATATTCCCTATATCTATATGTAATTTTCCTGTTTTATATTTTAATTAGTATATCACTCTATTATCCAGCCTATCCTGTTACTATCAAATGAGTTAGTTTGGAACTTTGTACCCTGCATGCCACTTTTTGTTCCATTATTGAAGACTTTGTTCTGCTATACTGAAAGTTTCTCATTATTTTTTATTTTCTCGATCTTTAGATTCATCAACCTTAGACTTTACTTGATGAGTAATTAACTTATACAGCTGTGCCTTTAAGCTCAATTTTTTTTATAATTTGTCATTTCTATTTTCTGTGATTCTTCAATCATACATTTATTATCCCTTTTTGTATCTCCCCACCATTGTAATGTTGAATCATTTAAATCTCAGACAGATTCCCTGGCTCAGAGTAGATCTGTTATATTGGCATGGCACCTCTCATTTTGAAGCCTAACGTTATTCAACCTCCAATAACCTTTCCCAAATATCATTTGCTTTCCTAAATCTATAACTAACTTAACCCCATATGATCAGAGATTTCCATGGGCACTTCTGAAATATCTTCCACTTTGTTTCTTTTGGAATCATCCAAAGTCAATTCTTGTAGAAAGAGAACCCTAAAAGGTATGTTCTATCTTTTATCTCTAACTTATATGCATCATTTAAACCTCCTGTTTTTAGGATGTACTTTAACTTATGAGTGTCACAAAAATCTTTCCTTGTTTTCCTTCCCCAATCCCTCTACCCAATCCAAAATTAAAATCCCACCCCATAGAATTAGCTTAAAGGTATGAATAAATGGTTCTATTATTCCCATTACTTTATTTCTTTCAGACTTCATCTGAAGATTATAAATATCAATAATCCGGACTGCCATATTCTTTAGTAACATATTTATAATGAACACCCTCCTGGTATCAGGTTCATTATTTTCAGCACTTTAACTTCATTAGAAAAAAAGACAACTCCACCCATGAACATATTTCTTCCCTAATCGACTCCCATGAAGGACCCATCTCCAATCATTCTGTGCTTGTTTAGTTCTTCCACTTTATGTAATCTTGTATCTTGCAATATTACTACATCACATTTTAAATCACTGAAGATTTTAGAAGTAGTGAGTCTTTTTGTCTTTACTTTATACTATTTTCATTTAAAGTTAAGCAATTTAAATAATCCATTTTTACATTTCCCAGATCTCCCTTTCAAATGTTATTTTCTTTTTCCTATTTTTGACACTTGCATGTCAGCAGTGTCCCCATCTTCAGATTCATCCCCTCTGATAGTTAATAGACAAGAAGAAGCAGATTCTTCTTCTTCCACTGATGCCCATTCTTTGCCCTGAAAAATGGTATATCTATTAGTCAGCTCAATTCCTTCTCTCTCTCTGTCTCTGTGGTTACATCTTGCATGAGCCTGGAATCTTTCTTTTATTTGACCTAGTTACCATCATGAATTTTGGCCATGTTTTTTCTATCTTCTTTTTCATGTCTTTCTTCTGGCTGGACCTTTTCCTTTGTCCTTCTCTCTTCCCCATTTATTTTCTCATTTTGAACAGGTTCTTTTCAGGTTTATTAGGAAGGAAGACAGGGTACAGACAAAGGGTCTTTTGATGTACCTGCTTTAGAATTTAACAGAGTATGTTGTCCTTCTGTCTCTGTGTTTATGGTGTCATAAATAATTTTGTCCTCTTTACCTTTCTCCTATTGTGCCACTGCAAGATAGACATCCTGTTCCACTAATACACCTGGCTCTGGGCTGTTATGAGCTGGTCAGGGCAGTATAAAAGAAATGGCCTTCCTTTTCACAGAGACTGCATTTTTTATTTTTTACAGTCTGCCTCATAATGTCCTATGGAACCACATAAACTACATTTTATCTGACCACAGACACTGCTTAGGTGACCTTTGTCTCCACATTTATAGCAGGCCCAAGGTTGTCCTGCATAAAAACGACTCCTCAATCCCTTCCCAGAAAAAACAGTTGGCCAAATGCAGTGTCTCTCCCTCCACTTGTTTTATGGTCACTTTATATTTCCACCCCAGTCCACAGACATTCTTCATCTAAAATTGGTTCTGGGGATCATGGACTACACACCTTTGTTTAACTAAAATGTTATGCCAGACACATTAACTCCTTCATTTCTGAATAATAAGGTCACAATTTTAAATGCTGGTTTTGTTAAAGGAATTGCAGTAAATTGACTCCATTATGGAGTATTCTTATCTGGTGAAATAACTTCCAGAACCTGTCTAGGCCTCCAAGATGGTTAAAACTTATATCATACTCCACACTTCCTGGTACATGAATTAAGGTGCAAATTTCATAAGGATAATATTTCATGCATTGCTTAAGTAGTTGTCTCCCAATATAAATCCTGTCTGGGGCACCTGCAGCTGCCCTTTATATCTTAATCTAACAGTGTTTCTCCATTTGCCTGTTGGAGTTTTTGTTCAGGAAATAGTTTTTCTTTTGTATTTTCTCCCCATATTTTTTCTTTTGGTTTATTTCCACCATCACTCAAATCTTTATCTGTTTGTATTGTTTTTGCTCTAATTCCATGGAGCAGTCTTTATCATGCTGTGTTATTTCCTTCATATCATCTGTATCCTCCATGATATCAGCGTGTTTTCATATTCTCATGTGTCTTAGAAGTACTCTCTGTATTTCCATCCCATTTTTCTTTTGTTCTGAGGTTCTGGGCCAATTTGGATCCCAGCCCTCCTCATCCTCTGTTCTCCCCCACACATTTAACAGGGCTTCAGTCACCCACTCAGGAGTGTCTCTGTATTCTCAAAGGTCTCCTTATCTGTTTCTTCCTTTTTATGTTCTTGGGGCCCCCTTTATTAACTCTTTTAACTATTTTACTGTCTTTTCCTTTGTCTGTGATTTCCGTGTTTAATTTATCCTGTTTTCTTTCAACCAATGTTAGGCGAGTCTTTTTGACCCATTTAGCCATTCTTTTCAGGATTGTCACTTTTCTCAGACTTTGTTTTTCAGCTCTGTTGGGCATGGCATGTTTGTTTTGCACAACAAGCAGCCTCAACAGCTGATCCTGACAGGCCACAGCCCTGTCACTTTCCTCCACTTTCACTAGTTCTAATTCTTTCATAACCTGTGCCTTTTTTCTTTAATTCTTATTTCTTCTCTTTCCAATTCTGGCAAGAGTTTTACATGTTTGGGGACCTACTGTGAGACTGCTCATTCTCCATTGTGGCAGAGATCTCCATCTGATTTTTCTTACCACATCTGTTTGTCTGTTGGAATTCTCCTTTGTGGCTGATTTCTCACCAATTCATTCCTCTAACATCTCCATTTTCTGCAATGCTGGTCTTCTGGGTATGCAGGCTGGAGTGGAGACCTGAGCTCCAGCCTCCCACACATCTGCACTCATCTCTTTCCTCTCGCAGACTCACAGTTCTCAGCATTCTGTCATGGGAATCACCTAGAGGAGGGTAAGGGAATTTCCCAGGTGTCCTGGCCAAATTTCCCCATTCACTAAAAATACCACCAACAGTTTAATCTGGTTTATGGTCAGTTGGCATTCATCAGTATCCCTCCCCCAGGTCATGCCTGAAAATAAGCAAGAAATAGTCTATGCACTTACCTGGTCAACAAAAATGAAATAAATAAATAATGAAATGACTGCAAAATTCTGGAAGAGGCAAATAAACTTGATTCCTTAGGGACTTTGATAATACATTTTCAGGTAAAACCATTGATTGTACAGAGGCTGTTAGTATAAAAGATGATATAAAAATAATCAAACAAAAGTATACAATGTGGACATTTCTAAGATTTCAGCTCTTGACAGAAGACAATTGACTCTCTATAGATTGTAGTGGAACTGAGAACATTTCTGAGCAAGATAATGGTATTATAAACATATCGAAAAATGGGTGTACTATGGAACCCAATGACTTTATCAAGAAGTATTCAGGTGATTTAAAGATTAGAACTTGGAATGTTGCAGGACACATTGCAAAATCGGCTGATACAGATTCATGAATTTCATTAAACAATTTGAGATCAGATTTTAATGAATATTTTATATAAAGCTGTTTTATCTTTTGTTTTAAATTATTGCAATGTGCCTTGGAAATTTTGAAGATGCACAACAAATAAAGGTTACTATTATTATTATTATATTATATCATAAATTTATGAGAGACATGTTATGAAAGGAACAGGACAATGTTGTTCCACTTAATGGTTACCATATTTTTAAAGTCATGCAATTAAACACTCTCTGAAGGGCAGCTTAAGTGTTGGCCTTATTGTATTTATAAATTTCTAACAATATTAAACTTATACAACATAAGGTACAGAGTAATAATGTTTCAGAATTTGTGACCTTGAAGGAATCATTGGTCATAATGATTAATGTGTATAATCCTACAAAAAACTCACTTAATTACAAGAGGAGTTATTTGATAAACTTTCTGCAGAAGTTTTTCTTTACAAAAAAATTACAATAATGCTCAAGTATATATAACAGGTGATTTCAGCGTCAGATACCCTCCATTGTAATTACATTTAGATAAAGATTTTCTGAGTAGGAAAAACAGATATTAATTCATGACTTTGAATAGACTTAACAAATACAGATAGAGAACACATAATGGAGAATTTACTTTTTGATCTGGATCTTACAATACTAAATGGTAGAACACTCTTAGATAGTAAGGGATGTACTCCTGTATAAATTGCAGGGGCACATCACTTATTGATTATGTTTTAATCTCACCTTATGACTATCACAGTTATTTAGATTTACAGGTTATACAGAGATCAGACAGTTGCCATTTCCCAATAGTCACTGCTAGAATGTGGGATATTAAACCTCAGGATATACAGGAATCAAACATAGTAATAATTAATAATAAAAGTTAGGATGGAATAAGTTCAAATCTCAAGATAGACCACAGCTAGCTGCCTGCTTTCAAAACATGTTAGTATTTGAAGTGGGGAACTAAATCCAGTATATATATATATATATATATATATATATATATATATACTTACTGCTATTATAAATATTTATAATGAAATTATGATAAACTATAATGCTGTGAAACAACAATTACCAATAAAATATGAAAACTGGTTTTATAAACGTAACTACCTAAAAAGAAGAACTTGCTAAGGCAACTAGAAAAACTAAAAAGCAGCCCACTATAGAAAATATAAGGAATTAAATAAGTTTAGAAGAGATTATAAAGAACATGTTAAAATACAGAAATCCATTTTTCAGACAGAACAGTGGGATAAGATGCTTGAGGTTATTAAGAAAAAGGACGGTTGGGCCTTCTGGAGACTGGTTTCGTATGGCACCTCATAATTCAAAACTCAGACTGATTCATATGTCCATCCTGATTGCTGGACTAAGTATTATTCTGATGTATATAATCAAAACTCTGTAGTTAATAGGTCTTCTAGAAATGCCTTAGCCATAAAATTAATACCTACAGAAATAGACAATAACTTTATCTGGTTTACCACATCAGAAGTGGCAGTAACCTTACAAAGCTGTAAAAGAATAACGTTCCAGGGCCGAACAATATAGTGATTGATTTCTATTTAGAAGATATAGACAGGTGGTCACATTTACTAGCAGACATTTTTAATAAATCTATAATATATGATTATACACCAGCATCATTGTTTGGTAGTTATAGCTTACCTGTCTTTAAAAAGGCAATAGGGCTCTTCCAGAAAATTATCATCTAATCAAGCTTAACTGATAATTTAGCTAACATTTATGCAGAAATATTACTGATTAGGTTATTGGCTTGTATAACAAGTACACACGGTTATCTATTCTTCAAGCAGGCTTTACTAAATGCTGTGGTACAACAACTCAGATATTTATTTTCAACATTTGTTAGAAAAATATTGTGTAATAAGGAAACAAAAACTTTATGTTGTATTTGTAGATTTTAAATCTGCTTTTGGTTCAATAGATAAAAATGTTTTATGGATTCAAATGCATAAATTGGGTATTGAACCAAATTTAATAATACTAATACAACATTTATATACTAATACTTGGTCTAAAATGCAATATTCTAACAATGGTTTGCTAACAAAAAATATTCCTATTGTTTGTGCTGTCTGGCATGGTAGCGCATTGACCCCTACTTTGAGTAATGATTTTCAGTCTCTAAAACTGTCTCAGATTACGATTCCTCTCTGGCCTACATGGATGACTTACCAATTTTCTCATTGACTAGGTTAGGACTACAGAGAAGTTTGGATAAACTTAATGCATTGTGTAAAAGTTAAATCTAATGCCTAATCCACAGGAAACTAAGGCAATGATATTTGGAACTAAGAAAAAATATAAAGCTTTCATTGCATCATTCATTATTGGATTTTGTTGCAGAATTTTCATATCTCAGGGTTACATTTTCATCAGATATGAAGTGGAGTAAATATATCACCTTAATAGCGGACAAAATGAATAAAATAGCTTTAGGTTTGAAAAGGTTTATTGTTAGATATAGAGGACATATGGTAGCATCAATGATTAAAGCAAATAAATACTAAGTTAATACCTTAGGTTATATTCTCCTAAAACATTGAGTTTTCCAGAGTCACGAAAAATGTATGTGGTTGTAAACAGGACATATAAACAGATTTTTAGGGCTTTCATATAACTCCCTAATGCTATAGTGAGGTCACAGTTGGGAGACATTTCAGTAAAAGAATTGATTCATATCTGTATATTATCTTTCTGGTTAAAACTTAAGTCATCAGAACATGTTCTTCTGAAAAAGTGTTAAATAAAAAAATATGGTCAGAGAATAAAAAATCTAACTGGCTCTCATAGGTAGAGTTTTTTGGAACAGTATGAGTTAACAAAGTTAAAAATTTGATGGATAAAAGATTACAATAAACCTGGCTTATTTGAAAGTTATAAAAATGCAATATTTAGACTGGCCCAGTGGTGCTGAGGGTTGAGGCACTGGACACCACACCTCACACCATGCAAATGACCCAGGTTCAGGAATGCACCAGGCCATCTGGGATTGGCAAGAGGAAGAACTGAGCATCCAATGGACTGCTCTCCTTTCTCTGGGGAGGGTTGGGGCTTCCATTGCTCTGTGGCAGCCTTCAATGGATATCAGAGGCACTGCAGGAGAGGTGCATACAGGGGCAAAAGTACGGCAGATGTTGGCAAGCAGTGCCTGGACGTCATTGCACATCAGGACTTCAGGGGTGTAAAATTAGGAGGAAAATGGCAGTTGACCAGGCAACTTGATTGCCCAGCCTCTTCACCTAGGGGCCTGTTAAGAAATCACACATCTGTAATGAATCATGGCCCAGCGAGAAGCAGTGGGGACCCCTCCATGAGCACATCGCATGCCTGTCAGATGTGAGTGAGCCTGCAGGCTGAATGGAGAGGATGGTGGCTGGATGTTAAGGCTGCTGAGCTGCAGGAGTAGAAATAAGAAATAAAAATGCAGTATTTACTAGAGCTAAAGATAATGATTTATGATTAATTAGTGATCTGAGCGTTTGTACCTGGCTTGTTAATAACACAAAGAACATAGCTTAAAGTTCTGCTTAACTAATTTACAGGATCCTAAGTAAAGAAAATTACAACAAATTACAGATATGGGTCCTTTCAAGAAATGTCCTGATGGCTAGATATGCTAATGACCCTCAAGATTCCAGTTTATGTAACCGTGGTATGACTGAGCTTGAGGATTTACATCACGTAATATTTATATGCCCTTGGTACTCTGACTTAAGAAAAAGTTTCCAGAGAATTTATTGGTTCCATGGTATTACCCAATCATTATATTTTGGATTTGTTGTTTAATTCAGAGGAAATCTCCATGATGGAGAATTTACCACTGTATCTTCTACAAGTATCATTACGTAGTAAGAAAAAAATGGCTACTATAGCTATAAAAGTGCTTTGTGATTTTTGTACTGTAAAATTTTGTAACAGAATCTGATAGCCCTTTTGAGGTCTGGATTTCTGATTTTAGTAATATATTATTAATTAATGTATGTGTTAAATGTGTTACGTTATTATTTTGTATGTTTATTTATATTGTAATGGCAAATATGTCAACAATAAACTATTTACCACTACTACTGTAGCTGGTCATTTGACAGTAATTCTGCTACACTGAAGCATTTTACTTAAAAAGTAAAGTGGATGTACATTAATTTTTAAAGACATAGTGTAACAAAGATTAGCACACATTTTCAAAGGAGATTCAAGGTGCAAAGTGAAGATACACTCGCATCTCAGAAAATGTGCAGAACTGCAATATTCAAAAGGGAGAGCTGCATCCTCTCATCTCTGGATGCACCATCATGCATCAATAATATATGTAGTGCATGTAGAGGGGCGTTCCCATGAATGTGTTGCACATCCCTATATTCAACCAAATGTGTGGCACATCTGCTGCACATCTCAGAGATGAGTCACCCAAAGTTGGCATGGAAAAGGCATGTCTAAATGGCCAGCCACCCACAGGCAGGCCGCAGAACTGCAGGCAAGCTGTGTGAGAGACAGCCATTGGAGGTGCACCAGGACATGCCAGGCACCCACACATAACAATCATGCCAGAATGGATGGACCCTGAGCCACAGGTGCTGTGTTACTACCGGCACCATCCAGGGACCAATCCCCCACCCACACACTGGATATAGACACCCAGCAGCCACATGCAGTGCTATCAAGTGCTCCCCCAGGACACACCAATGGTGTGACACAGGCAGCAATGTACTGTGACCCATGGCCTGCACCCATTTGGCCTCCAGGGTACCATCTGGTGGTGGCATGCACAGAGTGCCATCTGCAGCAATGGTGCCCAGGTAGCCTGGTGGATGGATGGCAGCCTGGCACAGGCCAGGGACTGACCTGTGGCACATGCCTACTGTGGTACACCATAGGTGCACACAAGTGGGACCCACCCACTAGTGTACCTGGTGATCCTCTGCACACTGACATCCCTTGCAGTCATCACCATGTTCCACTCAAATGTGGGTGCGTGGGGCACTGCAGGTGACCGTACACTGCATGTGGGCTGGTGTATTACATGCATGTGGTATACCGATCAGACTGTGTCCTCTGTGCCCTCCTTGTTGCATGTTCAGGTGGGCCCCTGAGACCACTGTCCAAGTAGAACCCCGTACCCCTGTCTGACACTGTCCAAGGCTATGGGAAATAGCACTTACCCAGGTCATGCAGTACACCCACCAACACACACACAAACAGTCCATCACACCTGCCTAATAGGCTGCAGTACTTCCTGTTCACCTTTGTGGAGTGGTGGGCAGCCCTGCACAGCTGGAACTGAGCATGCATGGGGTATGAAAATGGCCTGAATACATTCCAGTAATGAGCTTCACATGTGGGAGATGGGTTTGGAATATGCAGTGAGGTAAATTGCACAACCAGGCTGAATATTGCAACTTTGCACACTGTGCAAGTGGCTTTGCATTGCACATTTACCTATGATTCACATGGGGCTCAGGTTACTTGCTGCACTGAACATCTCAAACTGTGTGATCGCACATCCTTGGGCTATTCAGCCAGACATGCATGAGCACATCCCATGGCGCATCTTCTGACTATCTTATTATTTGGGCAGGTGAATCTCAGATGTGCAGCGCAGGGCACTTGTGCAAGTTGGCAGAGGACTTTTGAAAATGGGGGCCTAGAATCACATAGTTAGCTGAGATCAGTTTAACTTACAAAATAGATGACATTAGAACATTTTTTTTATTTTGAGAAAGAGAATTGGGAAAATAGGTGGTGGTTGCACCATTTATGTTAGAGATCAATTGGTAGTGGACAGAATTAATACTAAGGGATGTTGGCCAGAATCTGAGTAAATGGCTGTTAATTTAATACTAAGTGAAATAAAAAAAAATTGGGGAGCTTCATGCTCCCTTGTATATAGTGATGTACTAAGGGTTTATTATCTTAGTGAGTGTGTTTCCCAATTAAATTCTAATTATGAGACAAAATAGTATTGGGTATTTTAATAATGATTGGTTGAAAAAACAAAGAATGTAATAAAGGATAAAACTACTGCACTAAATTTAACACAAGTGGTAAAGGACATAACAATTGTTGACTATAAAAAAGATACTGGCATGCCTTTGGATACTGATCTCAAAATGTGAATGACTTAAGAAGGTCACCTGGGGCTTGGACCTCACTGCCAGAGGAAAAGCTACAAGCCTGTCCTGGGAAGCAACCACGATTCTGCTACTGCAAATCTGGCAGCATAGCCTAGAGGTTAGAGGAATAAGGTGTGAGCAGGCATGGTACATCCAGCAGACCAGACCTGAGTTTGATTCTCACAACCTCCACTTGCATACTGTGTGACTCTAAGCAAGTCACTTAACCACCCAGTACTCCCAGGTCACCCAAAACAGGCACTTGTGCCTAGTAGCCTACCTGGTTACCAAAGACTAAAATATAAAAATATAAAAAAATCGTCAGACCTGAGTTTTTCCCTGTTGAAACTGCTGCATAGGATCCTCAAACTCCGGTTTGTTGCAGGGCCAGAAATCTCACAGAAACAACCAAAAACCGTATACCCTCTCAGGTGTGCCTTGCCCACCTGGGGCTCGGACTTGCTGCCAAAGGAAAATCTACAAGCCTGTCCTGGGAAGCAACTCACGATTCTGCTACTGCAAATGATCAGACCCTGAGTTTTTTTCCCTGTTGAAACTCACAACCCGGGATCCTATGAACTTTGATTCATTGCAGGGTCAGAAATCTACAGAAACAGCCAAATGCCATATACCCCCTCAGATGTGCGTGCTCACCTGGGGCTCGGACTTCACCACCAGAGTAAAGCTACAAGCCTGTCCTGTGAAGCAACCTACAATTCTGCTACCACAAATCAACAGACCCTGATGTTTTCCCTGTTGAAACTGCTGCCGGGATCCTCAAACTCCAGTTCGCTGCAGGACCAGAAATGTACAGAAACAGCCAAAAGCCGTATACCCCTCCAGGTGTGCTATACCCACCTGGGGCTCGGACCCACCACAGGAAATGCAACAAAAGCTGTCCTGGGAAGCACACCACAATTCTACTGCAAATCAGCTGACACTGAGTTTTTTCCCCTGTTGAAGCTGCTGCCTGGGATCCTCTGACTCCGGTTCATTGCAGGGCCCAGAAATCTACAGAAACAACCAAAGCCTTATGCCCCCTCAGGTGTGCTGTGCCCATCTGGGGCTTGGACCTCACTGCCAGAGGAAAAGCTAGAAGCCTGTCCTGTGAAGCAACCCATGATTCTGCTACTGCAAATCAGCAGACCCTGAGGTTGGTCACGTGATGCAGCGAGCCTGAAGAGCCTTCTTCTGTCACCTCTCCCATCTGCCTGATATTAATCCAAATTTAATCTACATAATTCAACTCACCAAATGAAGAAAAGGCAAATAATAGGTGTAGGAAAGTCTGGGGTATCCAGATGGAGTGTTTTAATGAGATGGAAGTGGATATGAGGAAAATACAACAAAACACACTCCATGACCACGCCAAAAGGTAACTAAAAACAAAGGGCAAACATTTTGCCTGGGAAGCCACCCACATCAGAGTTCCAAACAGGAGCTGCTTACTCTCTCAGGCTTTCTTGCAGAATTTAGACCTTTCAAGGAGGATTTAAAGGTCTTACCTTAGAAATTAAATCGATTACCCAAGTCATAGAAGACATTGTGTTGAGGACATCCGACAGTGAGGCACGGATCACCTCCTTAGAGAAAGGGATGACAAATCAGAACCTGAGATAGTGTCTATCAAACAAAAGCTGGTAAAAATGGAACAGAAAACTGGAGGATTTAGAGGTGGCAGCCATAGGAATAACAGTGGTAATTATTGGCCTCCCGAAGCTGAAGAAGGGCACAATTCAATTTTATTTGTTCAAAATTTCTGGAGAAATAGTGGTCCTTCTCCTTATGGGACCCAGTACATTATAGAGTGGGCTCACAGGGCACTCCGCCCAGCCCCGACGGGCGCTCCCCAGGCCCTTGATCTTTTGATTCTTAAACTACTTGAGAAGCAACACTTTTTCTTAAAATTCGAGAGATTCAAGATCTTCAGTGGGAGGGGTAAGAATATGAGCTGCCCAGGATCTGCCACTATCAATGCACCAATGCAGGTCCTCCTTTCACCCTCTCATTACTAAAATGATTGCAGCTGGAATTAAGTTTTGAATGATTTATCCAGCCAAGCTGCAGGTATTGATCTCAGGTACCTGGCATTAATACGAGGACTTGGGGCGGCAACCAAAGGCCTGAAGTCGGCTATGCCCGATCTATTCAAGGATACTTGAAGGAGGACTAACGTTTTGGGGGCAAATAGCATAGACAATGATCCATAAAGCGAATGAAGGAATAAAAGAAAGAAAAGGGAAAACAAGAAAACAAAGAACTTTTTATGCGGTTTTCATTTCAGACTGGTCAGCTCCTAAAGTAATGGACTGTCCTGTGGACTTGTGTGCTGGTCAGGTTATTTTACCCTCACTCTCTGTAAGGAGGGAGTGGAGAAAGGAGAGACTTACATTTTATACCACGGGAAGAAACAGGAATCTTTATTAAAGTCAAATTGTTGTTTTCTGCTTCTGTGGTAACAAATTAGAGAGTTACATATGCGGTGGCATTCATAGTTGGGGATAGCATTAGTATAATGATGAATTGTTCTCATATGTTTCCACGAAGATAGTGCTCAAGAATGTAGCCTTGTGGTCTCTGGCATGCAGTCAGTAAGCAGGTGCGTTAGTGAATTGCTATTTATTTTAAGGAGGAAAAGAGTGGCATGCAAGGTTTTGTAGAGTTACTTCATGGGTCGATATTACATCACAGTGAATTTAGATGTTAATTTTAGAGACAGAAATGAATGGAATTTACTCTCCTCCTCTTTTCTTTTTGGGGTTTTCTTTTTTATGTCTTGTTTTCCTTCTTTTCCCTTCTCCATTTTACAGCAAGCAAAGTATAGCTCGTAGAGAACTAAGGTAGGAGGCTGTTACGTGGAGTTGCCACAAGAGGGGATGTTGTTCTGCTTTTCCACTAGATTAGCACTGGACTGTGCTGGGTGAAAGGTTACTGCTGCAAAGTGGAGAAACATTATAACAATATAAGGCTACATGTTGTTTTAGGGGATGCAGATCAATTGATATGGTGGTACCTTGAATTTAGACCTCGTACTAGGGTCTTATCATATAGTAGTCAGGGCAGATTTGGTACGTGAGATTTCTCTTGCTTTATTTTGGTGGGAGGTGCTATCCATTGTGCAGTAAAAACTTATAGGTTTTATAACAAAGATTAGGGCTGTTTGCCCTTCCCCATTTGTTGTTTTCTCCCACTCTTGGATTTAGGGATAGTTTACTTTTAGACAAAGTCTGATACTTCATAGATAATATTTTGCATGTAGGATTTATTAGTTAGTGTGCATGGTTCAAAGGTTTAGACACATACTTAATTAAGGTGAGGGTTCTATATTACATCCTATGGATTCTTCGGGGATAAAACAGGTCGGATGGGCGGGGGTAAGGTGATGTGATGGTGAAGTGATGGTATGCTGCAAAATGATTCACAGGATAGTAAGGGGTTAGGGAGGGTGGGGGATGGGGTCATTCAAGGGGTTTTAGTTGTGGGTTTTACCGGGGATTTTTCTTTTCTGCTGTGGGTGGGTTCAACAGTCCAGTTTAACAAAATTTTACACGGTTCAATAATAACAGGTATTAAGATAGAAACTGACTTGATGGGTGATTAGACAGAATGGCTAATGATGTATGTATTTCCACTTGGAATGTCAAAGGGGTCCGTCAAAACTAAAACAATACAAAATTCTGAAACTTTTCAGCATCTTGTACTCTCATATTTCTTTTATCCAAGAATCTCATTTGTTAGACTCCAAGGCCATTCAGTTGAGAAGACTGCAAATAGGGCAGTTTTTTCAGCTCAAGGCTCCTCTAATAGTTGTGGGGTTTTAATTCTGATTAATAGGAATATTCCATTTAATGCCACACAGGTGGTTAAAGATCCACAGGCCAGATTGTTTTGGTGAAAGGTATTCTTTTCTCCAAAGAATTTTTATTCGGGAGTATTTATGGTCCTAATAAGGAGGACCCTTTTTTATGCAGTAATTAAATTCAATATTCCCATTATTACCTGCTTTAATAATTTTGGGGACGACCTTAATCTGGTGCTGGATCCAGATAAAGATCGCACTGGTAATACCTCAGGAAGGCCTTCCCCTGCTCAGCGAGCTGCTCATGATTTAATGGAGCACTTGGGCCTTTGCAATGTATGAAGGGTACTACATCCAGAGGCTAGGAATATACCTTCATTTCTCCTGTCCATGAATCCATGTCTCGTATTGATTATTTATTGGTATCTCAACAAATTCTGCCTGGGGTAACAGTCTCCGTTATCCAATCGGGTCCCCCTCAGATCATTCAGTGGTGCAATTCAGCTTGTCTCTTCCATCCTGCCTAAGCAACACCCGATGGAAGTTGAATGATCAATTACTTAAGGACTCTAAAACTGTTGAATGTATAAAAGATCATATTAAACAATTTTTGTAACCAACTCCTCTCAGGATATTAAACCTGACATTCTGTGGTGTGCCTTTAAAGCATATCTTCATGGCATTTTAATTGGATTGGCATCTAGTAGGAAGAAGAAACAAGAATTAAAGCAGAAAGCTATGTTATCTCAGATTAGATCAATGGAGGCTAATTTACATCCACAATCAACTGACGAAGACAAACAAAAACTAACAAAATTAAAGGACTCCTACATTAGCCTTCTGAATGAGAAGGCGGAATTTGTAACATTATGTGCAAGGGCCTCATATGTAGACCATGGATAAAAAGCAGGAAACTATTAGCTCAGCAAATTAAACAACAGGAATCAGCTCGATTTATCCCCAATTTGCTCTAAATTGGATGGGTCTTTAAAATCTTCCCCTCAGGAAATAATATCAGAATTTACTAGTTATTACAAACATTTATATGGTGCTATGAGTAATCCCCATCCAATTCAACTCTTTCCCTTTATTTAAAAGAGAGCTCAACTACCTGAGCTTCAGGAATCCCAACAGAGGAAAGTAGTGGCCCCAATTTCATCACGGGAAGTAGAGGCAGTAATACAGGATTACCATCCGATAAATCTCCGGGACCTGATGGGTTCTTGTCTAATTTTATAAATGTTTTAAGGATCAGATTACTCCACATCTTCTTTCTTTATACCATTTTATATTATCTGGTACATGTGTAGACTCCTCATTATTCGAGGCTCTCATTGTACTGCTACCAAAGCCTGGTAAGAACCTAGAAGTGGTGGAAAGCTACAGACCCATCTCTCTAATAAACCAGGACATTAAGATATTAACTAAGATCTTAGCAGATAGGCTTAGTTTAATCCTTCCAGATCTAATAGGTTTGCAACAGTTAGGTTTTATGAAGAGAAGATCTTGGTAGATCACTTACGTACTCTTTCCCATGTATTCTCAGTGTCCAGGGATGCCTCCTTTCCAGCAGTGTTGGTGTCCCTGGATGCAGAGAAACTTTGATAGAGTTAATTGGAACTTCGTGTTGCAAACTTTGAAAGCCTTTGGTTTTCCTACAACAATTCCTAGTTTGGATCAAAGCGCTTACCAAAATCCATCTGCCAAAATTTCAGGTAATGGGGTAATTTCAGACTCATTTTCTTTACATTCTGGTACCAGACAGGGTTGTCCCTTTCCCACTACTTTTCAATTTATACCTAGAACCGTTAATCCACAAATTGCTTTTATGTTCACAGGTACAAGGTATTACAATATTAGAGACGGAAATTAAAGTGTCTGCTTATGCTGATGATTTACTCTACAGCTTTCATATCCAGAGGCCTCCATTCCTGCTATGTTAGACCTAATAGAGGAATATAGTAAGCTGTCTAATTATAAGTTAAATGTTGGTAAATCCACCGTGTTCCTTTAAATCACAGAGTTCTTAAGCATGGTATCACTGCTTTGGGCCTGGCGTGGTCATATGAATCTTTACGTTATCTTGGCATCGAATTAACTAGAACTACACAGCTTTCCATTAAGAAGAATTTAGACTCTTTACTAACAATAGTGATGCAGGATTTAGAACGTTGGGCAGATCTTCCCATTTCATTATGGGGCAGAATAAACTTAGTTAAAATTAACATGTTGCCCAGGTTGCTTTACCGCTTCACTTCTTGAATATTTATTTACCAGGTACCTGGTTTAAGGTCCAAAGACTAATAATGAAATTTATCTGGCTCAAGAAACAACCAAGGTTAACATACCATAAAATTGTGGCCCCTAAACACCAAGGGGACTACGGCTTCCCTTATTTTAGTCTGTACTATTGGGCTAGTCAGGCTTCCAAATATCTTCAGTGGTTAGTCCCAACTTCCATGCCTGTTTGTTCTCCATGGCTGAAAATTGAATTGGAAATGATTCACTCATGTAATATGGATCCTTCCACATTGTTATTTTTAAAACCTCAATTTTACCAAGTAAGTTAAAAGGTTCCACGATAGAAACATCCATAAGAATTCACACAGTTATGTGGGTTTTAAAATACAAACATTATGCAGATTCTTCTCAATTGATTTGGAATTCCCTGCTTTTAGAATAGATAACAAACCCTTAATAGCGACATGGTTACCTCGATTAGGAGAGGAAGGTGTCTTTGTTTCTGAAGGAAGATGGATCATGGTTATCTGTAGATGAACTAGTGTGAAATTTAGTTCACCACCAAAGGACCACTTTAGAATTCTCCAATTAAGGCACCTTTTGGTTAAAAATTTGAAAGGGTATCTCCGTATCACCATTGTACTCTTTTCAACAGGACTTATGTCCTCTAATTACTTCTACAAAAGTAATTTCCAAAGTGTATAATTTTTATATCACTGGCGCTTCCCGATGCCTTTGGTCCTTCAAATTATTGGTCTGATCTTTTCCACACCAGAATATAGACTGGCCTGCCCTATGGAGAAACTGTCACAGTTTTGTATCTCAAGACAGGCTATGGCTGATGCAGTTTAATATCTTGCATAATCTTACTATTCACCTCAAAAGTTGTTTAGTTGGGAGTAACAACATCCAATTTATGCACCAGGTGCCTACAAGAGTGAGGGTACTTTGTTACACATTTTCTGGGACTGTCCAAAGATAGCTCCACTTTGGAGGATGATACAGGACAGAGTTGATCCTTTCCTGGGGTGGTCTGATTTATTCTTGCCTGAGATATGTCTTCCTGGGACTATTCTCAGATAACAGTGAATCAACATAAATATCACATAGCCTTGATTTCTATGTCTGTTAAAAAGCTGGTTCTTAAATATTGGAAAAACCCACAACTGGTCCTCTATTCTGAATGGCTTAATGAGTTTCTTGCTAATCTTATGACTGAAAAGACCATTTCTAGTCTTTATAATAATAATGTTAAGTATAAAAGATATGGGCTCCTTTACATATGCTATATACCATCTAACCTGCAATGTAGGTCAGAATATTCTATATTGAACTGTTTGTATATCGGGACTGTGGGGGGAAGGGGGTGGGGAGGGGATCATTATATTGAATTTTCCTTTCTCTTGTAACATACTGTTATCGAGCAAGCATGATCCTCTCCATTGTAATGTTGAAAAGGTTAATAAACTTTAAATGAAAAAAAAGCAGACCCTGAGGTTTTTCCTTGTTGAAACTGCCATCCAGGATCCTCTGAACTCCGTTTTGTTGCAGGGCCCAGAAATCTACAGAAACAACCAAAAGCCATATACCCTCTTAGGTGTGCCTTGCCCACCTGGGGTTCAGAACCTCATTGCCAGAGGAAAAGCTACAAGCCTGTCCTGGGAAGCAACCCACAATTCTGCTACTACAAATCAGCAGACCCTGAGGTTTTTTCACCTGTTGAAACTGCCGCATGGGATCCTATGAATTCTGGTTTGTTGCAGGGCCCAAAATCTACAGAATCAGCCAAAGCTATATACCCCCAGGTGTTCCGTGCCCACCTCGGCTTGGACCTCACCCCAGAGTGAAAAGCTACAAGCCTGTCCTGGGAAGCAACCCACACCCTGCTACTGTAAATCAGCAGACTCTGAGGTTTTTCACCTGCTGAAAATGCTGCCTGGGATCCTCAAACTCTGGTTCATTGCAGGGCCCAAAAATGTACAGAAACAGCCAAAAGCAGTATACCCTCTCAGGTACTTTGGCATTTGCACATTTGGACATTCTGAATTTTCAGTGTCAACACTCTGATTGGAGGATCTCAACCTCACTGACTTCTTCCTGCTGGTCTCCATTTTACTTGCTTTATTAGAGATGTTTATCAGTACTGCTGATCCTGGGACTATCCATTTTGAAAAGCAAGAAAGTCTTTTTTAAAGAAATTCTTCTTTTTGTAAAGCTAGAAAGGCATGAAAGGCCCCCCACACTGTTTTCTCCTTATCTATCAATCAGTTTAGGCCATTCAGTGTTACACTGTAATTGTTTAAAGTGACATACCTGCTCTGAATGCACTGTGATTACATCCCTCTTTAGAATTAATGCTCTGTGAAAGGCTGAAGAGTTTTAAGTTGACCTTTAATGCACTCTTAATATCCTAAAACTACAGCCTAATCCTGTTTATTATTAATTCTGAGTATAAAACTGTAGAATTTTAAGTTTATTAGACCTGTACTGCACTGTTCATTACTCTAAGCGAAAAGCCAAATCCTTTTTAGAATTAATTTCTGTTTAAAGCTGTAGTTTTAAATTGACCAGACTTTTCCTAGCATTCTAAATTTACAGCCAATTCTTGCCTTTCACTTTGCCACCTGTCTGCTGTCTAACCCACTTATATCTCCTCCCTGTTTCTATTATCTACTTTGTAGTTTAGCCTCTTCCTTCCAAATAATTGTGACCACCCTGTTTCTTTGTTTGAGTTAACCACACCTCCCTGTCTGACCATACTTAATCCATTTCCTTTCTCTCCCCCCTCAGGTTTGCCATGCCCACCCAGGGCTCGGACCTCACCACCAGGAGAAAAGCTACAAGCCTCTCCTGGGAAGCAACCTATGATTCTGCTACTGCAAATCAGCAGACCCTGAGTTTTTCCCTGTTGAAACTGCTGCGGGATCCTCAAACTCAGGTTCATTGCAGGGCCCAGAAATCTACAGAAGCAGCCAAGCGCCGTATACCCCCACAGGTATGCTGGTATTTGGTGCCTTTGGACATTCTGAATTTTCAGCCCCAGCACTCTGATTGGAGGATCTCAGCCTCACTGACGTCTTCCTGCTGGTCTCCATTTTACCTTGCTTCATTAGAGATGTTTATCAGCGCTGCTGACCCTGGGACTATCCTTTTTGTACAGCAAGAAATTATCATTTTTGTGTGTCTACTTTCCCATTTGCAAATTATACTGCACAGCCACTAGAGGGTTACAACAGCTGTCTCTTCTGTTAAAGAAGAACACTTTATATTTACTGCTTCCTCTTCTACTCCAGTGGACCTGGATACCTCTCTTTCTGAGGACCATCCCGGGATTTTCTGCCTGTTCCTCAGGCCAAACCATGCTCATCCACTAAGGCCGCCAAGACTTGAATGCCTGCCCCCATCCATTCTATATTAGTGGAGCAGGGCCAGAAACATAAACAAAGCTGCAGACCAAGCTTGGCACACCAGATTGCAACCTTGAACCTCCTCACTTGCTCAGCTAAAAGCATTACTCCACAGGTACATTCAGCGCCAAAACTGCCTCTCAGCCAAAAATGGATTTTGAACTTATGACACCTGATCGCTGATTGGTCTAGGCTTCCAGTGACTCTCTTGGGATTGGCTGACACCTGTCTTTCAGCTCTCCACCTAAATTTCTATAGCCATTTATAATTCCTCTTTGGCTACCTTTGCTTCTCTGCCTAGCCCTCTGTGTGATAATTACACTCACTTATGTAAACATGGCTCTTCGTTACATGTTTGAGAAGCTCCTATTACTTCTACTCCTACTTTTGTCTTAACTGGGTTGATATAACTTTCCCAGGATCCTATCCTCAAGTTCTTTGAATGCCCTACATGCTGATTTCAGTTTCTCTAACCTAATTACTGCATCTGAACCTATGCTTGCTTTTAAGCACATCCTATTCTCCAAGGGTTGTACCTTTAATGCAGTGACCACACTTAAAATTACCTGCTGAGTCAAGCAGTTCCTTTACTGTTTTGCTATTGAAATTTATGGTTCCTTGCCATCTTAGCTATCCTTCTTGCAGGTGATGTTGAAATGAACCGGGGGCCATGTGCTCTCTTCTCCCCAGCTGACACCTCTGCAATTTCTAGCAAAGAGTATTTCATTGCCCATATGAACATCAGAAGTCTCTCACGAAATTTCAGTGATCTTGAGGCTTGGGAGGTGTCTACAAGCCTTACGTACTCTGTTTGTCTGAAACATGGCTAAAGCCAACTATCCCTGACTCTGTATGCTCCCTGACTAACTAGTCCCTTATCCGTAGGGATAGGCTCTCCTCAAAACATGGCAGAGGGTTGCCATGTTCTATAACGATCATCTAAACATCACGGACACCCTGTTCTCAACATCCTCCACCTGTGAGTCCTTCACGCTATTCTCACCCTGGGAGCCAAGAAACTCACATTGTCTGCACTACAATCCCCCAAATGGGGTACTGTAGGTTTGCAGGACTTATTTGATCAGATCTCTTTGCTTTCTAAACATAATGATGTCATTATATTGGGTGACCTTAACCAAAATTGGCTGGACTGCCCATAGCAAGCTGCCTCTCTGGTACAAAATTATAACCTTCACCAGCTGTTAACAGAGAATATCAGAGTTACTCCTTCACTAAATCCTCTTCCCTTATTGACTGGGTGCTGGTAAACTGTCTGGATCATGTACACCAAGCAGGCATCTTGGCAGATTTGCTTACTAATTATTCCCTGTCTTCTGCATCTGGAGTACTGAGGCTGCTCCATCCCTCCACCGCTATGTCACCTTTACAAATGTCACCATCCTGGATATTGAGGCTTTTGTTATGATGCCTTGAGGATAAACTGGTGTGGTATTTACCTTTCCCATAATGCTTTGTCTGCACTAAGTATCTTCCTTAATGAATTCCTGAGCCATCAGAACAAGCATGCCCCAAGGTGACATAGAGGGTGAGGGGTAAAAACCAGATGGCTTCACAAAGACTTGCTGAAATATCTACGCTATAGGGACAAATGCTGGAAAAAGTACAAAGCCTCGGTTACAATCTGACTATGCTACCTACAGAACCCTACATAAGTTCTGTAAAACAGGTCAGAACAGCTAAGAGTACCTATTGTAAAGAATTGCTGCTAGGCTCGCCTGGGGAGCCTAGGAAATTCTGGGCCCAGGTCAAGACCTTTCTCAGTGGGTCCCAGTCAACTAGCACCAGTGACATGGTATTAAATGGAGTACATTGCAATGACTCCAACACCATTGCTAATTCCTTCAATCAAATGTTCTCAGACCTGTCTCAGTATATCTCTGTCTTCCATCTCCCCAGACAGGCTCTCTGCTTGCAACATCAGCACAGTCCACTACTCCCAGCTATCCTTCCCAACAAATGTCTAAAATCCCCATTCTACTTCAAGGCAATCTCAAGGACTGAGGTCTTAAAACTATTATGGACTGTCTCCAACAACACTAGCTCTGGATCAGATACACTTGAGCCTCAGCTCCTAAAACTACCAGCACCATACATAGCCTCCTCTGGCTAGAATATTCACCTTGTCTCTCTTTAATAGCCAAGTTCCTGACCTCTGGAAGATTGCTCATGTAATGCCAGTCCTTAAAAATGGTGATACCAAGGAGATTACTAACCATAGGTCTATAGCCATCCTATAGGTCCTAAGTAACATTCTAGAAAAACTTGTTGCAAATCAAACCATTGACTACCTCACAAAGTACAGCCATCTCTCTGACACACAACATGGCTTCCATAAAGGTCACAGTACCTCTACAGCACTTCTCAAATTCGCTACCGATGTGCTTACCAGTATGGATGCTGGCCAGCTGACAGGGGCAGTTTATAGACCTTACAAATGCCTTTGATCTTGTTGCTCAGCCCCTAATCTTCTACACTTTTGGCAATCTGAGCTTTTCACCCCAGTTGTTGCCTGGTATGGAAGCTATCTATCAAATAGAACTAAAATTATGAAATTCAACTCCTCTTTATCTGATGGTGCTACCATCAATATTGGGGTTCCCAGGGCTCTATTCTGGGACCCTTCTTTTCTCACTTTTTATCAATAACATAGATAAGGTTTTTTTCATGCTCGTCTATTCTCTATGCAGATGATCTTGTACTCTATTCAAGCTGTGATAAGGTCACCAGCATAAATGCATCCCTTTCTTCAGATTTCACAATGTCCCAAATTGGCTTTTCTGCACATAAGCTTTTACTTAATGCTAAGAAAACCAAAGCAATGTTACTTGGATCTACCCCTAAACTTAGGACATGTCAAACTCCCCTATTGGTGCAAGACTGCAGTGGCACACAAATAGAATGCGTTACATCTTTTAAGTACCTGGGAATTCTTCTGGCCCCAATCCCTGGACTTCAGCCTGCATATGCAATCTGCCTGCAAGGCAGTGAATGCTAAACTGGGGTTGCTTACAAGTCCAGTTTCATGTTGATTCCCTCTGCTAAACTTGCTATTGCCAGAGGCATATTACTCCTGCCCTCACCTATGGATGCTGACCTTGCTGCCACACATAAAACATCCTTCATAAGTGGATGTCACTTATAATAATATCTGTCAATACCCTCATCACCATGGCTAGCACCACTGCCAACTGTACAGGGACCTGGGCTGGTTATCCCCTCAGCTTGCCATCAATACTCTCTTGGCTCCCTGATTGACTCTATACTCAGAAACGAGACCCCTTCAGCACTTGCAACATTGCTGGTACTCAAACCTCCTCCTATAGACTGCGATCGGTAGATAAATCCCTGCTGAATGTACCTGGATGTAAAACATCAAAGGCTCTGTTGTCTTCAATCACTCTGCTCCTAAGCTTTGGAACTCTCTCCACAAGCACTTTGAATATCTGGATCACATGACAGCTTCAAAAAGGAGCTGCACTTACATCTATCCCTTGCTGATCTCTGCACTTGTTTTAATCCTCCCTAATCTACTCACCCGCCAGATGCTGCCTGGCCTAATCTTTAACCTCAGTACCTCATAGCACTTCTTACCTTACTATCTCCCTTGAGCTAATCTACCCAATCCCCCACACCTGAGTCTTGTTTCAGAGGTCGTGATAATGCATCCTGCCCAGTCAGGAATTTGTCCTAGCCTTGTTTTGCTGCCTATTTGAATCTTCATTGTTGTGAATAATTTGAACAATATTTCTTTGCTGCTATGTTGTGGTATCTCTTCATAGACTGTATAGGTTTTCTCTGCCTAAATATTCTATGTGAATTGCATTGTTATTGTCCTGGCTTCATGTATTCATTATTATTAACTGTTTTGACCTATGCTATTGTAATTTCATTGTACTCATGCTATGTACCTGTCTTTGATTGTTGTACTCTCCTGGGTCATGCTTGAAAATAGTCATTTCATGGCTAGTACCTACCTGGTTTACAAAAACTAATTAAATGAATAAATATTAAGTGACCACCCGTCTATATCATGTTACTGGCGAGCTAGATTGGCTATACCTGAACTAGTAGTAATTAATTCTAAATACTAAAATAGAAGCTTTTAACCAATGTTAGTTGATACAGATTGGACGACTTTGATTCTATTCTGATGGTGGATTTGGCTTTAGATTATTTAATTATTCAATTTAATCAAATTTGTGACCAGTTTTATATTCAATTTTATCAGATTTGTGACCAGCTTGCACCTATTAGAAGCATAAGGAAGTGGGTGGGACAAGGATCTCAATAACAAGTGAACTAAGGAACAAAATGTGGTAGGTGCAAAACATGGTACAGATGTCAAGAGAAGGGACACAGGTACATTAGATCAGCTAGCATGAAAACATTTAAGAAATAGCTATAACTAGCTGAAAACAATTGATAAATAAACATAAGCTAATTGTCAGGAGTGCTAGAACTGAATTTATTATCAAAATGGGGAGGGTGAGGCTGAAAATCCTGAGTAATTCTGGAACAACATTAATCAGGTCATGGGAAGAATGGGAAAACTGTACCACAAGCACTGTAGAAGAGTGATGGAATGCAATACAAGCAGACTTGATAGACCAAATGGCCTTCTTCTGCTGGCTTCTTCAAATGTTAGTATATTTGTATAGACTATTGGTAGACCCTGCTGAAGTTGCAAATAAATGTAACACCTTTTTAATACCATGACAGCACAGACTCCTGACACAGTTGATAGTGGAACAAAGATTGATACTGAAGCCAGAAATACAAATATGACATTTTATTTTAAAGCGGTAAACAAGGAAATAAATTAATAAATATCTAAAAGACTAAATCTTAAAACAAGAATGGGTAGTGATGGAATAGACATTTTGCCTTTCTCTGTGAACACAGGAGGTCCTTGTACTATGGAAACAAGATATAGTGATCCCAGTGCAAAGGTAAGCAATGTTACTCTCTTCAGCAACTGTAGACCAATCTCAGGCCTGTCCCCATTGTCCAAGGTATTGAAAATATAGGCTATGACCAATGTATGGACTTTATTGAAGAATTTATTATTATAACAAATGCCCAGCATGTCTTTAAGAAAATATACAGTACTGAATTATGACAGCTTTGCAGTCATCACGGGAAGGAAACAACTCCTGGTGGGGACTCCATTGTTAGGAAGGTAGAACTGTGGGAAGAAGAGGAGATGGAGGTAGGTGCCTGCCTGGCACCATGGCTTGAGGGACAGGGAGCAATCCTCAGGATTGCCAGAGTAGCTGCACAGGGAGGGAGCTGGATGTCATTGTCCACCTAGGGACAAATGACCTGGCTAAGAAAGGATTAGAGCAGTGCAGGAAGAGTTTGTGGAATTGGGAGGGCCTTAGACAAGTAGCATGCATGGTAACCTTCTCAGAGGTGCTGCCCATCTATGGTGTAGGAGAAGCTAGGGTGTTCTGCACCATGGGATTCAATCAGTGGTTGAAAAACTGGTGCAGAGCTAAGGGATTTGGCTTCATTGGGGACTGGGGTCCACCTGGAGTGATGTAAACCTATACTGGCATGATGGGCTCCATCTGTCCAGGAGAGGAACTAGGATCCTAGGTGATAGGTTTAAATGCTTCATTGGAGTATTTAAACTAGCCAAGGGAGAGGCCCTGGAAAGGAGCAGGAAATCCTAGCCCCCCAGAATCATGGTAGTAAGTACGGTAAACACCAACACAGAGGTGGCGATAGGGAGAAGGGCAGGGGTAAATGGGGAAAGTGACAAAGGCAAGAAGGACAGGATGGGGCAAAAGGAGTAAGGCCATCAAGAAATGGAGGGTAATGAGTACCAATGCCCATAGTCTGGGCAACAAGCTCCCTGAGTTGGTGGCCTTGATGGAAGAGGGATGCCTGGATATCGTAGCAGTCACAGAAACATCGCTCACAGAGAACCATGACTGGGATGTTAACATACCAGGGTACATAACCTACAGGATTGACAGGCATGAGAGAAGAGGGGAGGAGTAGCTCTCTATGTAAAGGAAAGGATAAAAGCAACTTAACAAAAGAGTAAACAGGGAAGAGAGGAGGCACTGTGGGTCACCTTGGAGACTGGAAAAGCACCACAATCCACATAGGGTTGTGTACAGACCCCATGTCAGGGGAGGGAATGGATAAGGATATGATAGAAGGTATTTTAGGATGGCAGAGAAAGGGGAAATACTGTTGATGGGAGACCTGAATATGCCAGATGTTAACTGGAGCACATTTGCTGCAGCCACATCCAAGAACAGGGCCATTCTCAATTCCCTACAGGTGGCAGGCCTCAGACAGCTAGTTTCAGAACCCACTTGTGAGGGAGCAATCTTAGACCCTCATACTCTCAAATGGGGGCAGTGAGATGATCTCAGATCTAGAAGTGTGTTGCCATCTGGGAACAAGTGACCATCAAACAGTGTGGTTCATGTTAAACTCAGCTACAGAGTCAAGCCATACAAAAGTGAGTCTACTGGACTTCAGGAGGGCTGACTTTGGCAAGATGGGAGAGTGCCTCAGAAAGCACTAGCAAACAGGCTAGAAGGAGGGTGGAGCAACAATGGAGAATTATCAAAACTGCCATCACAGAGGCAGCAAGCCTTGTGTGAAGCAAATAAACAAATCAAAATGAAAGAAAAGCCACTATGGTTCTCAAAAGAGGTGGCTGGGAAAGTCAGGAAGAAAAAGATAGCATTCAGGAAGTATAAGGAAACACAGAAGAAGCAGGACAGAGAGCTGTACCAGTTAAGGCAGAAGGAAGCAGGGAGGAAGTCAGAATATCAGAGGCCCAAACTGAGGAAAAGATAGCCAACTCAGTTAAGAAGGGGATAAAACCTTTATAGGTACATCAGAGAGCGTAGAAAGACAAAGGGAGGGATAGTGAAGCTGAATAGAATGAATGGTTGGTGGGCAGAGGGGACAGTGAAAAGCAGGGATACTGAATGAATATTTCTGCCCAGTATTCACAAAAGAGGAGGGGAAGTGCCTAATCCAATTATCAGAAGCACTCTGGATAGGGGGTCAATCCCAGCCCTTTCACAGAAGAAAGGGTTCTGCAAGAACTCCTAAAACTGAAGGTGGACAAAGCAATGGGGCCTGATGGAATTCACCCCAGCATTCTAAAAGAATTAAGGGGAGCTAGTGAAACTGCTGACTACTCTTTAAATAAATCATGGGAGGATGATGTGGTACCCGAGGACTGGAGGAAGGCGGATGTGATTCCCTTCACAAAAGTGGGACCAAGACAGAGGCAGGAAACTACAGACCTGTCAGTTTGACCTCTGTGATAGGGAAAGGATGGAGTTGCTTCTGAAGGAAATAATTGATGAGCACCTTGAGGCCAGTGGGGCACAGGACCCAAGGCAGCATGGGTTCACAGGGGAAGGTCATGTCAGATGAATCTAATAGATTTCTTTGACTGGGTGACCAAAGTAGTAGACCAGGAGGGGCTATGGACATGGCCTACCTAGACTTTAGCAAGGCATTTGACACAGTCCCACACAAAAGATTAATAGTCAAATTAACCAGCCTGGGAGGGTCCCAGGGTGGTAGCCTGGGTAAAACATTGGCTGGACAACCGGACACCGGAGGTAATTGTAAATGGAGTCCACTCTGAAGAAAGAAGGGTTACAAGTGGGTACTGCAGAGGTTCAGATGGGTCCAGTCCTTTTAATGTCTTTATAAGTGACATTGCAGAGGGACTGGAAGGAAAAGTAAGCCTCTTTGCAGATGACACAAAGATCTGCAACAGAGTTGATACACAAGGAGGCATGGAAAGGATGAGAAGGTACTTGGCAAGGTTGGAGGAATGGTCAGAGTATGGCAGCTAGGTTTCAATGCAAAGAAGTGCAAAATAATGCACCTGGGAAACAAAAACCCAGGGGAAGATTACACAATTGGGGAGAGATAGTAACAACAACAAAAAGGAAAGGGACCTAGGGTAATCATATCAGATGATGTTAAGGTTAGCAAGCAATGTGATTAGGCAGTAGGGAGGGCTGGGGGTATACTGGGATGCATAGGAGAGGCATCATCAGCAGAAAACAGGAAATTGTTATCCTCTGTACAGACAGTTGGTGAGACCCATCTGGAGTACTGCGTCCAGTTCTGGAGACCCCATGTCTGCAAAGACATAGACAGGATAGAGGCAGTCCAGAGGAGGGCAACTAAAATGGTGCAGGGTCTGCAAGAGAAGCTGTATGAGGAGAGACTAAAGGAGCTCAATATGTATACCCTTGAGGAAAGAAGGGAGAGGGACATGATAGAAACTTTTAAGTACCTCAGAGGAATCAACAAAGTCCAAGAGGGTAGCATCTTTCAGAAAAGAGATGTGCAAGAACAAGCGGGCACAATTTAAAGATAGAGGAGGGCAGTTCGGGGCAATGTGAGGAAGTATTTTTTCACAGAGAGGGTAGTGAAAGCATGGAACAGCCTTCTGAGGAGTTTGTGGGGTCTAAAACTGTGGGAGAATTCAAGAATGCATGAGACAGACATAAGACAGTTCTTGTGGGAGATAGGAAGAAATAGGCTGTTGGTTAACTAGGATCTGCGGCCTATCCTGTAGGTAGGAAATGGGCAGACTAGGTGGGCCAAGTGGTCCTTATCTGCCGTCAAAGTCTATGTTTCTATGTTTCTATGAGAAAATACATTTTCAGAGTGATGCCTTGGACAGTGAAATCATGGCTGGGGCAATCCATATTGCCCTAATCAAGACCTTTGATTTAGTAAATCACAAATTGCTAGCCAAAAGGTTGTCACTATCACTATCACTATCACTAGCTACTTGAGGTGGTTTGAGAGCTACCTATATAGAAAGACGTAAAGGTAAAACAGGATGGTGCCATTTCATCACTAAGGCCAGCTAATATAGAAGTCCCATAAGATCCATCTTGGGACCATCATTGTTTAGCTTTTTTAAATGGACTCCACTCAGTATGCTAAGACTGCAGAGTTATCCTTTATGCTGATAATGTAGTCCTAGTGGTGAGAGGGAAATCTGTACGCTCTAACTGACCCATCCGCAAAGGGCTTGCACAGAGCTCAGGATTGGTGTATAGAAAGCAAACTTGTAATACATGTATATATCCATTATCAACCATGGCATTCTTGTCTACAGTGCTGCTCAGAAGTCCACCCTGACCAGACTGGACCACCTTTTCACTCCTTCTGCTGCTTTGCCTTTGACTGCTGACCTGGCATTCACCGCTACTTCTTATATTCTGCTCTCTCGCACTTTCCCAGAAGATTACCAACTAAGACACTGTGCCTCTTTTATCTCTAAATTCTGGTTGGCCTCCCTCTCACCTTACCTTGGCTTTCTCCTCTGCCCCCATTCCCTCCTCAAAATCCCTCCATAACTCTGGCTATAGTACATTCACACTGCCCCTCAAAAATCTATTCCTTGTCAAGTTGCCTTCTCCTTCTGCTTCCCTAAGCTACAGAACTTTCTCCCCTAAACAGTTGCTCTGCCTTTTCCAAATGCTTTCTCCTTCCTGCTTCATGCCCACACCACTCCCACCTGTGCCTGCCCTTGAGCCATAGGCCTTCCTGCTCCTCACCCTACTCTCTTCCTCCTCTCCTCGCTGCACTTCCCATCACCATCCCCTCCTCTCCCTCCTCTCCCACTTGCTCCACTTTCCTTCTTCCATCACATCTCCTTCCTCTCCTATAGCACCGTACCCTCTGGTGCCTCACCATTGAAATGTGCTCTGTTTTACCCTGGGGGCATACCTCCATGCTGTTCCCAGAACTGATCATTTTTGCTTATTATTTTACCAGTCTGATGAATCTCATTTTGTAATGTTTAATCCGTATCACTGTATGATGTTTTATTGTATTTCTGTTTTGTTCACACAACCTCTCCCCTTCCCCAGAACCCATCTAGAAATGAGCTAATTGACAACTCAGTATGTCTTCCGGTGAACACTTGAAAATAAATATTTATGTAGATAGACAGATAGATAGATAGATAGATAGATAGATAGATAGATAGATAGATAGATATGCAAGAAAACTGTGTTAATGCACCATTTAGGTTAAACACAAAACGTCTGGAACTCAGACCTTCAGGTTACCCCACCCCCCATGAATCCCCATCCTCCTGAGATTGACAGATGCGGGTGTGTCGTTGAGGTCAGAGGCTTAAATATCACCCCACTCCATGTGTAATCATGTTCACATGCCACAGTAAAGAAGAATGGAGTGATATTTAGGCCTCACAACCCCAATGACACACCCTGGCATCTGACACTCTTGGGAGGATGGGGGTACATGAGGAGGGTAGGGTAACCCTAAAGGTCTTATTTCCTGACATTTTGTGTTTTAACCTAATATACATTAAACGATTTTGCATAAAGTTTCCTTACTTTTTGAGAAAGCATAGAAAAGTACAAACTCACGCAGTTGGTGGGGCGCCTAACACCAACTTGCAAATTTCTTCTAACATAACAGTACAAGTATTGAATATCATATTTATTGGTGAGAGCATAATTGGGCCTCACGCCTCCTCCAGTTTGAAAACAAAGTTTCATTCAACAGAGTGGCAAAATTCCACACCTGTTTACATTTCACACACCTTACCACTGAATATTACCTCCATGGCAGTAAGGCTAGCTACCCTATAAATTTTAGCCATTGGCACAATGCAGAATGCTATCCACAAAATGTAAATTGTATCATGCAATATCTCCATAGAAAATTTATTTTCAACACCTAAACACAATAATTCACGTCTTCAGGACATCCCCCAACATCCTTACAATTTCAAGTTAAAAGATCAAACCATTTCCAGATATTTAATTTTAAATGTTGTGAAAATTGGGCTATCTAGTCCCTCCAAATCAGGCCATCTAGTCCCTCCCTCATGATGAACGAAGATCATGATCAAAGATTCTACGATCAAAGAATTTGCAGGTTTGCACCCAAAGAATTTGCAGGCTTGTGATCAAAGAATTAAAAAACATTAAAACTCCATTTTTCACAGAATTATACTGTATTAAACCACAGGCATGACTTGATAGAACAAAGCCTGCGAGCAAAACCCATCCTAGTTTAAGTGCAGAAGTCACCCCTGGGCTGAGATATTTATTTTTTTCCAACCAAAACATCTGTCCATCTAGTCGCACCTTATGAACCAAGATCACAGTCAAAGAATCTCGTGATCAAAGAATTTGCAGGTTCGTGATCAAAGAATTTGAAGGCTAATGATCAAAGAATAAAAAACGTTAAAACTCAATTTTTCAGAGAAGTACATTAAGCCACAGGCATGACTTGATATGATGAAGCTCCCTGACTCAAAACCCATCCTAGCTTAACTTCATAAGTCACCCCAGGATGAGATATTTGATTTTAAATCTGGCCATCTTGTCCCTCCCTTGCAATCAAAGATAGCAGTCAATCTCACGATCAAAGAATTTGCAGGCTCGCGATCAAAGATCGTTAGCAGCCACGATCAAACAATGAATTTAAAATGTTAAAACTCTATTTTTAAATAATTACAAGAAACCACAGCCATGGCTCGATAGAGGAAGACCCCTGAGCAAAACCAATCATAGTTTTACTGCAGAAGTCACTCCTGAGCTGAGATATTTGTTTTTCCGACCACAAAATGAAAACAGGATGGCAGCCATCACGATTAAAGAATTCCTCGTGATCAAAGATTCTTTGATTGTGAGCCTCCAAATTCTTTGACGTGAGGAGTGACCAGATGGTCAAAGCCTCATTCTTCTTTTGCAAAATAACCATATAAATTTTCCCATAGACTTAGAATGGGAGATAAAAGTTTAATAACTTTTGAATGGATAAATACTTTTCACCAAACAAAAGTGGCATGTTCCTGATCCATGCTCTTAGTATGTACCAAGTTACAGACTGGCATGCCACACAACTGCTGCATAGCACCACGGACAGAATAAAAAACTGCCCACAAAACTGGCGAAAAGTGTATTTTTCAGTGTTTTGGTGTAAAACTGTAAGTCTGACTGAAAGGAAATTTGGCAAGTCAAGAGATCAACCATGCCCCACCGTGAATACCAAATTTCATGCAAATCTGTTGAACAGGTCCAATGTTATTAATGCATAAAATTTTGAGTTTAACATAGATGTGCTTCACAGCCCTAAATATAGGGGCATAACGCGCCCTATAATTAATCTATATATATCATTGTTATTACTGCTTCTTCTTCCATAGAACCTCTTCTCAATCTGGTTTGGTTGCTCATTTAGACCCTGTGTGTGAGTGCAGATGTCTTGCCATCTCCTCCACCAGCTGCAGCAGGAGCAATTCATCAGAGACAGACTTCCCATCCTACCCCCACTAACCACAACAGATGCAGTCACAGTGCTTAATGAGGCAGTGGCACACAAAGTGCAGACCACAGGAAAGGTTTTTTTGTGGGTATAATGGTACCATCACTCAAGGGCTACTCCCACAACAGGCAAGAGGAAGTCTGGGTACCATTTACTGGAGCCTGTGCAGACAAGTTAGGCAGCAGTGGTTGGCATTTTCATAGTATGAGTACTTTCTTTGTGAATGAGCATGATGGCATATTCATATATAATGGAGAATACAAGTCACTGATTTTGGGATGGAATCAGTCCTAACTAACCACTAGTAATGTTATGTTATACAATGGTCTTATGAAATAAAGAAACTTAATTGGCTGACAGCTGTTATAAACTCCACTCTTAATACTAATTAAAAACCATCAAGTCAGACTCCACATAACAATCAAGAAACCACTACACTGACATTCTCTTCAGATAAACTTACCTTTCTCTTCAGAGGAACTTACCTTAGGTGGCTGACAGTCACAGCATACCAAGCATTCCTGAGGTAAATTTAATTATATTGCTGTGAACTTGTTTTTGCTTGTATGTTTGTTTTTAACCTGTTAAAATGAAGTTAGAAGACATGGCATTTGTTTTCACAAATTCTATTGAATTGAAAATAATTGCTGTTTCAGATCCTCTATTTTTAATGTTTAATAGCAATAATACACAACAGGATGTATTATATTATGTATCTCATCATGTCTTTCAGCCTGTTGCATCATAGCTCACAATGCACCCAAGTTGTGAAGATATCCCATGATATGCTACACCTGTTATGCATTATTCTCAATTTTGAAGAGGTACAAAAATTCAGAAACCTGATTGACTGAGTAGCTCAGAACCCAGTACTGATATCCCAGCTCAACAGCACTGGAAAATGGTCTGAGACATCACTGACCTCTTCACATGTAGCAGCAATTGTAGTACATTTAATTTTATATGATATCCTTCCCAAAGGCTCATAGTTCCATACAGTCGTAAGACAATAAAACAATATAGAATCAATAAAAAATTAGTATCATAAATAAAGCATAGCAGCAGATCTAAACAGTGTGCTTTACCAGGGATATATTTAAGTACCATTAAAAGCCTTGTTAAACAAACTGAATTTGAGGCACTTCTTAAAGACTTCACAGACAGGGACTCAGTAAGGGTTCTCAGTAGTGTTTTCCAAATAACCAAGGCCACATCACTGAACTCCCAGACCCTCACAATTTCAGATGAGCCATCTGTGTCTTCAGGAGACCCACATCAATGGAATGGAGTGGGTGGCATGGTGAGTAGACAGAAAAAGTTCAGGAGTTCAACTACAATAGATGGTCTGGGCCTATACAATGTAGGGATTTTAAGGTTTGCTAACCAGCCTCAAAGGTAATCCACAACCTCACCAGCAGCTAGTGCAGCACCAGGTTAAATGACCAGACCTGGAGGGCCTGTCAGTAACTAAGCCATAGCTTTCTGCACCACCTGCATGCGACAAAGCAAACTTCCATTAATGCTGAGGTATAGACCAATTTAGTTATTGAATCTGAATATCGTGAAAGTATACACAAGTGCAACAAGGTCTTCTGAAGGGATTAGAGATTTAATCCAGTGATGTTCCTTAGATTGCAAAAAGCCACTGTAGATTACAGTTGACACATATACTTCAAATGTCAGCTTGCTGTCTAGAATTGCCTCCAGATTTTCACCTTAGCAGAGGCCTTCAACCTCAGGGACCTGAGCCTCAGCCATGTTACCTTTAGCCACCTCTGCTCACTTCATCCAAGTTGAATCAATCACCAGCACCTCCATTTTATGAGAGCTGAGGCCACTGCAGCTTGATGCCATCCAATGTTGAATTTCAGCAAAAGAATTGATAAGCACATTAACCACATCCTGAATCCCAGGAGCAAAAGCAAGGTACAACTGTTCATCATCTGCATAGCAGTGAAAACCCATATTGCACTAGCTAATGATCCCACCCAGGAGTAGCATATATACTGCAACAACATGGATGACATCACTGACCTCTGGTGTTCCCGACAGGGCAAGAGCACCAAGTGTGAAAGAAATTCTCCAATGCTATCTTCTGTATCCTATCCTATATGAAGGACTCAACCCAGCAGATGACATTGCTGGTGAGCTCACTGTACTCCCTTGGTTGATTCAATGGAATCCATGATCCACAGTATCAAATGCTGAGAAGAGATCAAGGAGAGTGACAACTGACTGCTCTGCTATCTCTCACTCTGAGCAGATAATTTTACACCCAGACTAATGCAGTTTCAGTGGTATGCCAGGACCTAAATTCACACTACTGGAGAGGCTCAATGATGTCAAAGGCCATGAGATGAGGCTTAGTTATAATTCCACAGTATTCTCAATAACTTTACCCAAAAAGAAGAGGATAGAAATGGTCATTAATTTGCCCAGATCTCCGGGTTTGAAGATGGCTTCTTCATGAAGCATAAAGCAGGTACAACTGTATAAATACACCATATTTCACTTACCAGTATTTAAACAAAAGCAGCATCTGCTATCTATTGCCCAAGCAGCAAAATTACAACTTAACAGGACTTATTTTTTATTATTATTATTATTTCTTGACCAATCCTAATGGACTCATTTCATAATCATGGTAATGCTCTCAGGGAGTGTATTATGTTGACATAATGCCACTTCTCAGGTGGCAGAAGCACTTTGTCTTTGCTTTGTACTTCTACTCAGCCAAAGCATGCCACTATCCCAGCATAAAACATACCCTGCCATGCCTTAATGATTACAAGGGTGTCATTCTACTGAAGAATCTGATGACTTTATAAACAATGAGATGTTAAGCTGAGCGTGCATTTATATCACCAAAACCCTGTGATATATGTCATGATAAACTCACAGCTGGGTGTAGGTTCTTCATCATAATTTATACCTATATTTATTGCAATGTTTTCCCAAGTCACTTTGTTCTTGGCTGGCAATAACAGTGCATGTTTTATTTACCACACTATTCATTGTGCAGTATCAAATGTTTCATTCTGTTGTATTTTACTATAATGATTGTGAAGTTGGTGTTAATGCAATATCCTTACTATTCATCCTTTAGTCAACATATCTTTTTTTTACTTTGACATTGATTGTAATGTAAACCAGTGTGTGATACATTGGCATGACAGATACAACATAAAATAAAATAGTACTGTATTTTACATAGTTCTAATTCTGGTTGTTATAACACAGTATGGACAGAATATGTTGGGATGTGGAAATCAACAATGCTAAATGATACTGCCAGTTGTAATCATTATGTCCCAGGTAGTGTATATGTGCATCTACCAATGACTCTGATTGTACTTAATAAGGCCCTTGGTAAACTGATTCTAAAATGTTTACTGTTGGTGGAAAGAAAATAGTTCCAGGGAGGGGTTACGTTATACTACCACCATTAATAAGTGCTATTCAGGCTGATTATCATATAAAATGGCTGCTAATATATGTTTGGAACAGTACATTTGAAAATCTCATAGCCCCAGAACAGGTGGGAAAGAAATATTTTATCAGAGATGGACTGAACTAGTTCTAGAAAAAGAACCCACATGAATTGCCTGTTGTAAAATTAATAATGGAAAGGAACGTCCTGTAAACTGCAGGTTGAGTTGATTGAAAAGCAAATTGCCTATAGAAGTACACAATAGATGTAATATAAAAATAACTAGATCTGAAAAGAAGTTAGAAAACATAAACTCTTAGAACTTTTGTGGGTTTTCATTAGTGCCAATTCCAATATGAACTAAACAATGTAATACAACCCTTCAGCAATATGTTTACATTGAAATGTGCCATATGAACAACTGTAAGCCTACAAATGTTGGAATGTTACAGACTGATAGGTTCACCATATTTTTTTATACAATGTGCCTAAACATCCTATTATCCGCTGGTGTGAGAAATCATAGGGTGAGTAATCATTTTATGACCCGCCCACCCGTGTGTGTATTTCTTTATCACCACACACAACTTGTCTTGTGCTATTACTTACATGTGTTGTATGCAGCATTAATGCAGATTGGAGGGGTCAGGGTCTGAACCATTCCTTGAATTATTTTCCTGTGTGATAGCTCTCAGAGTACACCAAACTAGAGTGTTTTTCACTTAAAATAAACAGACCTCTCTATACATAGAGGACAGAAAGAGAGAGAGAGAAGCATATTTGCTATGAAGACTACTACATCAAACTTTGAAATTGTTTATCTCAGTTTCATCTCTGCCCCATAGCAAAACAGCTTTAAATCAGGCCACACGTGAAGCAACCACAGAATTCTTGAGGTCTTATGGCAGTGTAACTGTCTCATAGGTAGCACTCTAGAAGAGTGAAGACAAACATAAAATGACAAGTTTGCCCTTGAGGGGTTTCCATGAGTGCAGCAGCCTGACTTTTAGCATTGGAATGCCAAGGTCAGGAAGAAGCGATACAGTGCACACAAGTCACCTATTGGACCTAGGTTTAGGGTTATGAAATGCCACACCATTTTCTGAATTTATTGTTACACTTGAAAATAAACTGCTGATTTCAATGCCCTAATTATAGTTAAGAAACTGATATTTTGTTCAGCAAAGGGGCGTAAAGACATAACTGCGTACATCTTTAATATGTACACCACAAAGTCATTTTATCTCTCAACCAGAAATGGGTATGTTGATCACACTTGTTAAGAGTGCGTATTAAATGAAACAAAAGTTCTAGAAATACAGAAATTCTGTTTAATAACAAAACTATACTAATGGAAGATGGAGTACGTGTGCAGTTCTTTATTGTTATCAGTGTGATCTTTTGATAAAGGACACGAGTAAATAGCATAGTTGCGCCCTCTATAATGTTTTAAAAGTGATCAAGTCAGATAATTTGCTTTATCTTGCGACCAATTACAGCCCATTTGACTTCACTCTTGTTCAAGATTGACCATATTTGTTTCACTGGAATGTACACAGAGAACAGAACAAATAAAACATAGCTAGCAGGGCTACTTTAGTCAGCACATCCTAAATGGTTAGATCACCTTGCTTCTTGACTACAGCCAATGCAATGCAATCCATTTGAACACTGCCAGCTATGGATATGGATAGCAAATTGCTATCTCAAAACACTACAGCCCTAAATGCAAGGATAGTTTAAATCAGTGGTGCACAACTTTGTTTTAGGGGAAGACAAGACTTAAGACTTGAGTCTAAGCCAAGGGCCAAGGGCTACAGACCGAGGACCACTGTAAAATGGTCCAAGGTGACAAATGTCCATCAAGACATTATAAAATATACACATAAAACAAATCAAAATGTGTGCATCTATTTATTTGTGTATTTATCAACATATTATTGAAACTAATAAAGACTGTAAGTGGAAGCTGCAAAGTCCTCAGAAGCCACAGACAGCTGCTGTGGGGCTGTTTTGCCCCCTGCCACATGTTGTGTACCCCTGGTTTAAATGATGCTAGTGCGTGTTGTGCAGGGACCATAATAAAGCAGAGGTGTGAGCATCTTGAAGTAAAAGTTATTGTTTTAGGAACATGTTTCTTGCCTAATTGCTTAACCATTGTCATTAACACAGACAGATGTTTTTTATTTGCAAAATATTGATATTGATAGCAGAGAGAGAGAGAGAGAGAGGAGGAGTGGGAGAGAGAGATGGAGTTCCTTTCTAGGTGTGAAGGGGTGAAGGTTCAAATAGAAAGGAAACACTCTGCTAACAATTGCAGGTGTCTGAGATAGGTACAAATGCAATGTGTTTATAAGCCTCGTTAGAACACCATAATGAGAACCAAGAGATAGCTGGCTTCAAACACTACAAGAGCCAAATGCTTTCTGATTGACCTTGGGCAAGTCACTTAACCTTCTTGTGCTCCAGCCCACCAGGCTGCAGGAGTAGAAGAAGAAGGACCCCACCAGAAACCAGATGTTGCATCTCCCGGCCATACTGGCTATATATACTTCAACATAATTTCAAGTAATAGGTCTAAAAGATTTATAATTTTATCACAAAATGCAGCTTTAGATTTTAAAATGTATGTGTTAAGTAGGTGGAGGGAAGCCTTTGTCACCAATATGTAACTATCTTGAAGCATTTTAAATATTTACTTGAGAATGGGACTGTTTTGCAAAGGAATGTAAACAGCAAAGTGATATGGTTGTTAATGACACAATGTGGATTGTAATCACCATCAGTTTAAAGTACTTCTTGTACAGAATGCAGTTGCATGTTTTACTCCAGTTTGCAAAATCAAAATGTTGGTTGTAAACTGCTCACTTTACTTTGTAGATATGCACTCCATTTTGCCACTGTTTCTAATGCCATAATACTGAACAAAACTTCTGGAAAAGAATAAAAACATGCCCACCTGAGTTATGTATATCTATATATTTTATGAGTGAGTTTTACTATTCTGGAGTTAAATGTAAATAAAATAGTCTACTGAAACAAAAGGTAAGAAGCATATACTGATTCATTACATAATTTATTGAAGTTTATTCAAGACAAAATGTAGTGACAGACATCACGGTGTCAATTGCATATAGTAATCTAAACAACATTTTTCTGGTTAAATACATATTTTATGGAAACTTTAAATAGTCTAAAATTATGAATAAATTTGCTTCCTTTGTTTTGCTAAGGTAATGTAATACTGTATTTTTAAAATCATTTCAGTGAAATAAATATGAGTTAGCTGAAGTAACAATGCATTGATTAATTACAAGAGACATGTAACACTTCTGTAGGCAAACTGATAGCAGCAGGAATCTTAAAAAAAAACAATAATATAATATAAAGTTAGGGCAAATTCTTCTTCAGAATAGCACTAAAGTCCCCAGTGATGCAAACTGCTGCTCCTTGAAATGAAAAAGGTGCACTCAAATGCTCACTTTTAATGTGTACATGTTCGCTTGATTTTTTCTATTTGGAGAAACTCACGCTTTTACTTTTCAGTGTGATAACATACCTGTTTCTGTCCCTTCAGCAACCCAGAAATTGTATCTTTAACATCTTTTAAAATTGGTACTTGTGTCTTATAAATATCAGAATCGAATATTCCCTTTAGGATTTTGTGATCTTGAGCACTATAGGATGTGTACGTGTTCTTGCAGTACTGACAGATGTTGAACTGTTCCTCTAACAACTGTGTTAACAGGTAACAGAAGAAGAAATCGGGGCTTTACATCCAATCTGACTTTACAAGCTAAATACAACCATGACGAGGCAAGGAACAGACTGGCATTCAGAAACACGAAAGAAAGGGACAGTTGGGCCAAGTCAGATGACTGAGGTTTTATGTGAAGAAAATTATTAATTTCTTTTCAGCACAGCATGAACTTCTGTTGGCTCATCGAAGGCGAGCCTGCATCTACAATATAGTCACAGGGTAACACCAAATCCTAATGAGAAATACCAACAATGATGATTTTCTAGACCTAGTAGAACACTGCCAGAGATAAATAGCACAGAACATTCAAAGCAGGAATAGGGATGCTGTAAAGTACAATATAACACAAATATATGCTGTTTTGTTTAGTTGCAATTCATTAGTGCGTCTGTGATGGACCTGATGGGAAGTAAATCTGATTTAAAAAGGCAGAAGTGTATTGCCCAATGACAGGTATTAAATATAACACAAAATTAAAATGACTCTTTTCTGATTGTTTAGAAACATAGAATTTGATGGTCGTTATTAACCACTTGGCCCACACAGTCTGCTTATTTTTCCATACATGCAGGAACTGATACTGGTCCTCAAATAAGAGTTTGTATCTACAGTATATGCAAATGTGATGATGTCAGATTAGTGAGTTAGTTGTTTCTAATTATTACGATTGTAATCTGATGTTTTTCAAACATATATGTACTGAAAGTGCCGCCATTTGTATATGCATTGTAACTAGGTGCTTATAAATTATACTGTGTTGTTTGTATCTTGATTAAACTATTCAATAAAAATTAACAACTGCAATGTACAGAACTAAAACTGTTTGTCTTTTCAATTGATCTTTCACCTCAGCTTTAAATATTGTAAATTCTGTCAGAAATGACTGATACTGATTTTGGAAAATCAACATTCAGCAGATCTGAATTTTGTTTTTCATTTCTTTTATGTATGAAATGCAGAGTACTCAGAATTCCCTACTTGTTTTAACCCTCCTCTCAAGTATATCACTGAATGTTGCAGTTCTGTATGTCTTCTCACTGCTCATCCCAGTTGTGGCCTGGTGCTTTTGTATATATTGTAAGCACAGTACAGTTTCATCCAGCATACACCATACAACCAGTGGGGTATTCTTTTTTTTAATCATGTTATCTGAAATAGCTGCTTGGTTTTATGCATAATTGTTACTATTTTCCTTCCCTTCCTTCCTTACTCTACATCTCATCTGGATAGGAGCTTCAGCTCAGTGTGCTTTTCCTGGATATTAATAACTACTAGAAAATAGCTAATTAAATAATCCCCAACTTGCATGTGTACTCTAACAACACAAAGTTACACCATGACCTAACACCATCCCCCAGCACTAGGCACACACACACTTGTGGAAACCACTTGTATGTACACCAGTTTACCAGTCTGGAAGAACAATAGGGAATAATAAAAACTGCCATTACAGAGGTAACAAGCCTTTGTGTGAAGCAAATAAACAAAACAAAATGAAGTAAGAAACCACTATGGTTCTCTAAGGAGGTGGCAGGAAAGTTCAAGAGAAAAGAAAGCACTCAGAAAGTACAAGGAATCGAGAAGGAGCAGGACAGAGAATTGTATCAGTTAAAGCAAAAGGAAGCTGGAAAGCAGTCAGAACAGCAAAGGCCGAACTGAGGAAAAGATAGTCAACTCAGTTAAGAAGGGGATAAAACCTTTTAGGTACATCAGGGGTGAAGGAAGACTAAGGAGGGATAGTGAGGCTTAATAAAGTGGGGTGGGCAGATGGTGACTGTGAAAAGGCAGAGATACTAAACAAATATTTTTGCTCAGTATTTACAAATGAAGAAGGGAGGTACCTAAAACAAACAATAGAAACACTCTGGATACAGAAGTTGATATCAGACCATTTACAGAAGAAAGGGTTCTGAAAGAACTCTAAAACTGAAGATGGACGAAGCAATGGGGCCTGATGGGATTCATCCCAGAATTCTAAAAGAACTAAGGGTAGAACTAGTGACACCACTGACTACCCTCTTTAACAAATCATGGGAGGATGGGGTACTACCTGAGGACTGGAAGAGGACAGATGTGATTCCCTTCACAAAAGTGGGAGCAGGGCAAAAGCAGGAAACTACAGACCTGTTTGCTTAACCTCAGTGATAGGGAAAATGATGGAATCACTTGAAGGAAAGAACTGTCAAGTACCTAGAGGCCAGAGGGCACAGGACCAAAGGCAGCATGGATTCATAGTGGAAGGTCATGCCAGACAAATCTAATAGATTTCTTTGACTGGGTGACCAAAGTAGTAGATCAGGGAGGCTGTGGACATGGCCTACCTAGACTTTAGCAAGGCATTTGACTCAGTCCCACACAAAAGATTAATATACAAGTTAGCCAGCCTGGGAGTGGGTCCCAAGATGATAGCCTGAGTAAAGAATTGGCTGGAGAATAGGACACAGAGGGTAATAGTAAATGGAGTCCACTCTAAAGAAAGGGGGTTACTAGTGGGGTGCACTAGGTTCAGTATTAGATCGGTCCTCTTCAATGTCTTTGTAAGCGACATTGCAGAGGGACTGAAGGAAAAAGTATGTCTCTTTGCAGATGACACAAGATCTGCAACAGAGTTGATGCACAAGGTGGGTGGAAAGAATGAGAAGGGACTTGGCAAGGTTAGAGGAATAGTCAAATGTATGGCAGCTTAGATTTAATGCTAAGAAGTGCAAGGTAATGCACCTGGGAAACAAAAACCCAGGGAAGACTACACAATGGGGTGAGATACTAACAACAACAAAAATGAAAAGGGACCTGGGGGTAGTCATATCAGATGACTTAAAGGTGGCCAGCAATGTGAGAGGGCAGTAATGAGGGCTGGGGAGATACTGGGATGCATAGGAGAGGCATCACCAGTAGAAAACAGAAAATTGTTATCCCTCTGTACAGACAGCTGGTGAGAACCTATCTGAGTACTGTCTGCAGTTCTGGAGACCCAATCTCAACAAGGACATAGACAAGATGGAGCTGTCCAGAAGAGGGCAAATAAATGGTGCAGGGTCTGTACCAGAAGACATATGAAGAGAGACTAAAGGAGCTTAATATGTATAGCCTCGAGGAAAGGAGGGAGAGGGGGACATGATAGAAACTTCAAGTACCTCAAGGAATCAACAAAGTCCAAGAGGGCAGCATCTTTCAAAAAGTGGTGTGCAAGAACAAGGGGCACAATTTGAAGATGGGGGCAGCTCAGAGGTAATGTGAGGAAAGTATTTTCACAGAGAGGGTTTTGGATGCATAGAACAGCCTTCTGGAGGAGGTTGTGGAGTCAAAAACAGTGGTTGAATTCAAGCATGCATGGGACAGCCATAAGGCAATTCTAGGGGGTTGGGGTAGAAAGAAGTAGGCTGCTGGTTAACTAGGATCTGCAGCTTATTCATTAGGTAGGGAAATGGGCAGACTGGGTGGGCCAAGTGGTCCTTATCTGCTGTCAAATTCTATGTTTCTCGTAAGTCTCTCATCCCACTTTGACTGAGACAAAAATATTGCATCTTCACCAAAATATCAAAAAAAAAACAAAACAGAAGAGGCCTGGATCTAAAACTACAAACGATTTTTCCTTAAGAGCCAGATAACTTAAGAAACTATATATGCCAGACTGTGCCAAACTGATGCATACTGATATTAAAGCACAACAAACAAAATGTTGTGCCATTGTCTATAATATAAGATATATATAAAGCTGAGGCAGAAGGACATACAGTATTTGCCAGCTGGAAATGTTCTCAATGCATGTCCAAACAAAATGTTTTTCCATGCCCTGATTTGGGTTTCCACCTAATAAACAAGTTTACCCCCAATAATTCTTCTTTCCCCTTTTTTCTTGCAAATACGAAAATGCATGGCATTTCTTAACAGTCCTTAGGTTGTGAACTAAGTCCATTATCAAGAATGGTTTTGCTTAAACATCAGTAGTTTACAAATATTTTCTAAAAAACAAATAAAAAAGAAAAAATCAGATTCATCAGTGTCTGGGCCACAATAAATTGAAAACAAGTATGTGAACAATTGAGATTTTTTTTACTTCTGCAGAACATATACTGGACCAACTACTGGAGAGAAGCTAGTACTAAAGACTAAATTGTATCCAGGTGCCATGGAGGTAAGTTCACATGTTTCTGTATCAAAAATGGGAAGAATCTTGATATGTTCTTAATCTAAATGTAGTTTTTGTATTGAAATGCAAGTTTCTCTTTTTTTCTAATGAAGTCAAAACATGGTTTTCATATAGAAGATCAGTGTGTATGCACAATACTGGAGGTAGCATGCCCTGTAATTTTTATGTCAAAGTGTTTGAAAAGACAACAGTCCCTTAAAACAGTATAAACTGTTCTTAACAGGGAGAGCAACTTGCACTGATAGTTTCAAGATCTGTACAGGTAAATTCTTAAAATATGTATTTATATTATACCTGCAGTATAGTCCAGTTGATATGCCCTACCTCCTTCTCAGTAGATAATTTCTTATACCCAATTTTATAACTGATGGACTGTAAAGTGACATCATGTGACTTAAGGTAAGACAGTCGGGACACCTATGTGATTCTGAGCCAAGCCTCCTATCCTATAATTGCATCTTCTAATCACTAGAGCAAAGGTTCTTCACAACTTCTGCTTATATTTTGGGAAATGGTGGTAACACGGAATGACTGCCTTCGCCTCATTGTTTGTTGAGCAGCAGGTTAATCAGACATAATTAGATTCCATCACTTTTCTTCACCTCTACCAATGTGTAATAAGGGCTTCCAACTACCAACTCCTAATGCTTCTTAACTCATCACAGATTACACTGGGTCTGAGTCCCAACTCACCACCATGAAAAAATACAGCATTTTGCACCTTTTCCTTGGCCATTAAAGGCATTCTATTTTGGGAGACTAGCATTTGAAGTAGATCTACACTGGCACCTCCTAAATAGCAGTTGTCTGCTACAAACAGTGCTGAAAGTACAGAAGCCAGATTAGCTGTGTATAAAAAGTAGTCTCTACATACTCTAGCCTTGATTTCTTCTTGGTGTTCTTGCTGCAAACTTGTCTTTTGTCTACTAGTTCATTTAATGTGTTAGTGTGTGAGCAATGCAAGTGTCTCTGACTGACCAGTCTGACAAACTATTTTTATTTCATTTAGTTGCTTGCTGCCCAACCTTCTGCTACCACGGCTTAACAATTAATTTGAAACTGGGAAACTTCACAAAGCTGTGAGAATAGTTTCACAACACAGGGCAATAATAGTCTCTCAGCACCCCACCCTCACAATTTGGGGATAATGTAACTTGGATCCTCTACATTTTACAAGAGCTAAAAGCAGTCACAGTATTCAATAAATAAATTGTAATTATTTCCTTACAATTGTATATACCTTTCAGGTTAATGCTTTTGCAACTGTTGTAGCAGTGGCTTTGGAAATACTAAAACTGAAGAGATAACAATAGCATTCCTTAAGACTCTAGTTTAATGTCTGAAGGTTCTAGTTAATAGAAGATCAATCAATTGTATTTCTATACCATGACTGATACTGATAAAAATGAAAGACATTTTCCTGTCCCCTATATCTTGACTCTGGTAGCCACTACGCTAACAATCTTTGACTGTGAGACTACAAAATAATCGGCTGTGGTCACGGCTGAAGATTTTGCAGGCTGCACATGAAGGATCGATTAGCGAGCCATGGCTGAAGATTGTAAAATGTGTAAAAGGCTATTTTGACAAAACTAAATAAACCAGATGCATGGGTAAATAGACAAGTCCCCTGATCTATACCCAAGCCTCAATAATTTCACAAAGTCACCCGTGAGAGAAATATTTACTTTTTTGCAACCTCAAACTGAAAACAAGATGGTGGCCATCAAGATACAAAATTTATCATGATCAAATATTCTTTGATCACATGTCTGCAAATTCTTTGACCGTTATGGCCAAAACCCATTCTTCTTTCACAAAATAACCATAGACTTATAATAGGAGCTAAAAGTTTAATAACTTTTGAATAGATTAATATTTTTTCACCAAACAAAAGTGGCATGTTCCTTGATCAAAGCTCTTTCTATGTACCAATACAGATCAGCATGTTACAAAATGGCCATGCAGCTCCACAGATGAAATCCAAAAACTGTCCACAAAACTGGTGCAAAGTGCATTTTTCAGCATTTTGGTGTGCAAAAACTGTAAGTCTGACTGAAATAAAATTTGGAAAATCAAGACACCTGCCATGCCCCACCATGCATACCAAATATCATGCAACTCTGTTGAACAGGTCCAAAGTTATTAATGCACAAAATGTAGAGTTTAACATAGAAGTGCCTTCATAATCCTAAATATAGGGGTGAGGCCATGCCCTATTATATATATATATATATATATATATATATATATATATATATATATATATATTCATGGCAATATAGGAGAATGGTGAGAGTTGGGTCGATGATTCTAACGCACACCCCGATGCCTGTTAGTGGGGGCGGGATGGGCATGGGGTGCAAGGGTGTGGCAACCCTAGCACCTAATTGCCTTGCTTTTGTTGCTGTGGAACAACCATAACTTATGCATTAAACAGAGTTTTGCCATGAATTTCCCTTCTTTTTGAGAATGTGCACTATAAATAGTGAATGGTATTTGGTGGTGGGGCGCCGGGGCCCTTCAGGCCTCGCAGTCCCACCATGCTTCCCATTTGTGCGAATAACCAGAATAGTAATGGTAACACTAGCAGTAATGGTAACAGCAACAGTAATGGTAATCCTAATGGGAACATTAATGCTAACAGTAATGCTAACACTTTGGTAATGGTAATGGTAACAGTAACAAGAACAGTAACAGTAATGGAAATGCACTCACAAATGGTAATGCAAATGGTAACAAAATGCAAATGGTAATGGTAACACAAACACAAGCAGAAATGGTAACGCCAATGGTGATGCAAAAGGAAACAGTAATGTAAACGGTAACGGAAACACAAGGCAAAAGCAAAAGAAATGGTAACACAAATTGTAATGAAAATGCAAGCGCAAATGTGAACACAAACACAGATGGTAATGCAAATGGCAATGAAAACAAAAACTGTAATGGTAACACAAATGGAAATGTAAATAAGCGCAAATACAAACATAAACGGTTAACGCACATGTTTACGCAGAGATGACAATGCTAATGAAAACAGTACTGGAAATGCAAACGTTATTGATAATGCAAACGGTTATGCCAATGGTGACTCAAAAGGAAACAGCAATGCTAACGGTAATGCAAACGGTAACGCATATGGTGAAGCAAATTGAAATGGTTATGAAAACGGTAATGGAACACAAGTGCAAACGTAAACACAAACACTAATGGTAATGCAAAAGCAAATGCAAATGCAAACAGTAACAGTAATGGCAATGGCAATGCACAAGGAAACAGTAATGCAAGCGACAAATGGAAACGCAATCACAAACACAAACACTAACAGTAACAGAAATGCAAACAGGTAATGAAAACACAAACGGTAACTGTGTTGCAAATGGAAACAACATGCAAACGGTGATGGTAATGGCAACAGTGACACCAAAGGAAACAGTAACGCAAACAGAAATGCAAACACAAGTGAAAAACACAAATGCAAATGGTAACGACATGGTGACGCAAAACAGAAATGCTAACAAAAACGATAATGGAAACGCAAATGGCAATGGTTATGCCAACAATAATGGTAACACAAATGCAAGCAGAAATGGTAATGCCAATGGTGACGGAAAGGAAACAGTAATGCAAATGGTAATGCAAGCACAAGGCAAAAGCAAACAGAAATGGTAATGAAAACAGTAATGGAAACGCAAGCGCAAATGTGAAACCAAACACAGACGGTAATGCAAATGGCAATGAAATTGCAAACAGTAATGTTAACGCAAAACAAGCATGAAATGCAAATGGTAATGCACACGGTGACTGAAATGGAAAAGATAATGCAAATGGTAATGGAAACAAAAGCACAAACATAAACACAAACACAAATGTTAACGCAAATGGTAATGGAAACACAAATGGTAACGGTAATGCAAACGCAAATGCAAATGGTAATGGCAATGGTGACACACAAGGAAACAGTAATGCAAGTGACAATGGAAACACAAGCACCAACACAAATGCTAATGGTAATGGAACCAAATGGAAATGGTAATACAAATGGTAACGAAAATGCAAATGGTAATGGTAATGCAAATGCAAATGGTAACACACACGGTGACACAAACAGAAATGCTAATGAAAATGGCAACGGAAATGCAAACGTAATGCAAACACAAACAGTAATGCCAACGGTGATGCAAAAAGAACAATAATGCAAATGTAATGCAAATGCAAATGCAAATGGTAATGCACACGGTGATCTAAACGGAAATGCTAAAGCAAATGGAAATGCAAGTGGAAATGTAAGCACAAACGCTAACTGAAATGCAAATGGACACACTTTGTGTTCAAAAGAGGTGCATCCAGAAGCACAGTGAATACAAAGAATGTGGGCATAATAGTGGCACTCAGACAGGAAAATGAGCACTTGGAGTACTAAATTGCTTACATCTCAGGAACCATACCACATAGAAAAAAATTAAAATATCATATTATATACGACTTTCCAGGATAGTTTTGCACTTAGCCCCTGGTGTGGGACTAAGATGTTTAGTGACAAAAAGTCCATATCTCGAACCGCTTTTGAGATATGGGACCGAAAAAACGGCAGATGCCGTAATGTTATCCTATGGGAAAAATCATCAGCTTTGGAGTACTGTAACTTTGTAGCCCTGTTATATTTTGGCACAAACCACCAAAAGGCACATCTGTGTGATGTTGGCTTTCTTCCTGCAAATTTCAGCCCAAAAGACCAGACTGTTGTTTTGCAGCAAGGTGACAAAGATTTCCTATTGTTTTGGGCATAGTGTAGCAAATTACTTCTCAAATCACAACACTTTTGCAAAGAAAATCATGAAAGTGTCGCATTTGGAAAATACTTTGCAACACTACTTTTACAAAAATTTAAAACATATTTCTGGGGTGTTTTACCCCCAAAAAGAACACATGGCTAGCATCCTCAGGGCTTGACTAGGTGAATACAACTGAATTGTGTCCCCGGATGGTCCCAACATTAAATGCCAAGCATTTTTCTGACCACCATCTGAAATAATAATGACTGAATCAAGAAATTTAAAAGGGTCATTTGTGACAGTAAAAACTGCACTTGTGACACTTTCACACAGTTTTTAACTTTTCCTGTAGACTATAATAGGAGTCAGTGTTTGTTGAATAACTTTTGAACAATTTAATATTTTTTCACAAAATGTTTGAAAGGCACATCGGGAACCCCGGCTGCATGATCCCTGAACTTTTGGACTGATCACGCAAACTGTGCAGGCTGTTGGCAGGAGCAAAGAAACACCAAAACCCATAATGTATGCATTTTTGGCACTCTGCAGCTTCTCAAATGTAGATCCAACCATAATGAAACTTGGCAGGTCCAGAGATCTATAGTACCAAACTATGCATTCCAAATTTCAGGCAAACCTGTTGCATGGTAGCAAAGTTATTAAGGTGCACAATTTCAGATTTAACCTTAAATGAGGTTCTCAACTCTTACTATAGTGGCACTACCATGCCACTAAATATATAAAACTTTGTTAATGCATCATTTAGGGGTTAACACAAAAAGTCAGGAAATGAGACCTTTAGGGTTGCCTCCTCCCCCACGGACCCTCCATCCTCCTGAGATTGACAAATGATGGGGTGTGTCATTGGGGTTGTGAGGCCTAAATGTCACCCCATTCCATGTATAATCATATTAACAAGCTATAGTAAAGAAGAATGGGGTGACATTTAGCATCACAACCCCAATGACACACCCCGTCATCTGTCAGTCTCAGGAGGATGGAGGGTCCACGGGGCAAACCTAAAGGTCTCATTTTCTGACTTTTTTGTTTTAACCCTAAATGATGTATTAGCAAAGTTTTGGCATAGAATTTCCTTACATTTGAGAAACAAGAAAAGTAGAGAAGTAGAGTTGTTGGAGGCAGGGCCCAAAGGGCCCCACCCTCCCACCAACTTCCAAATTTCCAACATAAGTGTACAAGTACTGAATATCATATGTATTGCTGGGAGCTGAAACAAAACAAAGTATCAATCATCAGAGTGGCATAATTCAACACCTGTTTACATGTCAGACACCTAACCACTGAAAAGTACCTCCATGAGAGCAAACTAGGTACCCTATAAATGTGAACCCACTTCCACAATGGGAAACACTATACACAAAACATAAAGTGAGTCATGCAATATCTCAGTGAGTAAATTAATTTTCCAACACCTAAACACCATAATTCACATCTACAGGACATCCCTCAACACCTTAAAAATTTCAATTTAAAAGACCAAACCATTTCCAAGATATAACATTTAAAAGTTTGAGATTTTCATTCCTTGGAGTGGCACAATTCCACACCTGTTTTCATTTTAGACACCTAATGATGGAAAAGTACATCCACGGCAGTAAGGCTAGCTACTGTGCAAATTTCAAGCCACCACCAGAATGGAAAACGCCTCCAAAAAACGTAAATTGCACCATTCAATATCTCCTCAACAACTGTTTTGTCCAACACCTAAACAACATAATTCACATCTACCAGACATCCTGTCACCACCCTCCAAATTTAAAGTGAAAAGACCAAACTGTTTCTGAGATATTTAATTTTAAAATTGAGAAATTTGAGCTATCTAGTCCCTCCAAAGCTGGCCATCTAGTTCCTCCCTCATGATCAAAGATCACGATCAAAGAATCTCATAATCAAAGAATTTACAGGCTCATGACCAAAGAATTTGCAGGCTCACAATCAAAGAATAAAAAATAGCAAAATCAATTTTACACACAAATAAATGAAACCAGAGCCATGACTGACACAACGGCCGCCTGAGCAAAACCCTTCCTCATTTGTCTTAATAAGTCACCCCTGGCTGAGAAATTTGATTTTCACAACTGACCATCTAGTTACACCCTCAAGATCAAAGATTGCGGTCAAAGAACCTTGCAATCAACGAATTTGCAGGCTCACGATCAAAGATTGTTAGCAAACCATGATCAAAGATTTAAAAGCTGAAAATTCTATTTTTTGACCAAATTAAAAGAAACCACAGCCATGGCTTGATAGAGCGAAGCCCCTGAGCAAAACTCATTCAAGTTTAGAAGTCACCCCTGAGGTGAGATATTTGAGTTTTTCTGACTGCAAACTGAAAACAAGATGGCAGCCATCACGATCAAATAATCCATCACGGTCAAAGATTCTTTGATTGCGAGCTTGCAAATTCTTTGATTGTGAGGAGGAACCAGATGGCCAAAACCCCATTCTTCATTCACAAAATAACCATATAAATTTTCCCATTGACTTATAATGGGAACTTAAAACTTTAATAACTTTTAATGGATTAATATTTTCACCAAACAAAAAGTGGCATGTTCCATGACCCAAGCTCTTTCAGATGAGCTAATTCACAGAGTGGCACACCACACAATGGCCACTCAGTGCCACAGAAAAAATCCAAAAACTGCCCATATAACTGGTGAAAAGTGCATTTTTCAGCGTTTTGTTGCTCAAAAACCATAAGTCTGACTGAAACAAATTTGGCAAATCAAGAGATTTCCCATGCCCCACCTCACATACCAAAGAACATGCAAATCCAGTGAACGGGTCCAAAGTTATTAACACACAATATTTTGAGTTTAACATAGAAGTGCCTACTCAACCCTAAATATAGGGCATGACCACACCACTATAATGTGTGTGTGTGTGTATATATATATATATATATATGTATATATATATATATATGTTATAGTGGCACTATAGCTAGGTTGAGTATCCTATTTAAGGTTAAATCTGAAATTTGGCAGCTTAATGACTTTACCACCGTAAAATGAATTTGCCTGAAATTTGGAATGCATGGTCTGGTACCATAGATCTCTGGACCTGCCATGTTTTGTTTATGTGGAAATGTACAGTTGCAGAGCTACAGAGTGCCAAAATATGCAAAATTACTCATTTTGCACATTAGTTTGCTCGTGTCTATAGCCCGCACTGTTTGTGTGACTGGTCAGAAACCTTCAGGGAACATGCAGCTGGTTCTCCGATGTGCCTTTGAAGATTTTGTGAAAAATATTACACGGTTCAAAAGTTATTGAAAACAAGTTTTCCATTATAGTCAATGGGAAAAGTTAATAAATATACAAAAGTGTGTCAATGCACTTTTACTTTCGCAAATGACCCTTGTAGTGTCACAAATCGGCCATCTTGCTTTCAGCTGGTGGTCACAGAAATGCTTAGCATTTAAATGTGGGACCATCTAGGGACACAATTCTTGTTGTGTTCACCTTGTCGAGCCCTGAGGATGCTAGCTATGCCTCTTTTGTGGGTAAAACACCCCAGAAATGTGTTTTTTAAATCTTTGTAAAAGTAGTGTCGTAAAGTACTTTGCATATGCAACACTTTCATGATTTTATTTGCAAAAGTGTCATGATTTTGAAAAGTACTTTGCAACACTATGGCCAAAATAATAGGAAATCTTGCCAACCTGAAGCTAAAGAACGGTTTCGTCTTTTGGGCTAAAATCTGGAGTGAAGAAAGCCAAGATCCCACAGATGTGCCTTTTGGTGGCTTGGTTACACAATATTAGAGGGCTGCAAAGTTACAGCACTCCAAAGTTGACGATTTTTCCCATAGGCTAACATTATGGCATCCGCAGCACCTTTCGGGCCCGTGTCTCAAACGGTTTGAGATATGACTTTTCGTTGGAAGAATGCCTAGTCCCTCACTAGCGGACTAAGTGCAAAACTAGTCCGGAAAGTCATAAATAATATGAGATTTAAATTTTTTTCTAAATCCTACGGTTCCTGAAATATAAGGAATTTAGAATTTCAAATGCTCATTTTCTGCTCGAGGGCCATTATTATCAATACATTCTTTGTATTCACTGTGTTTTTGAATGCACCTTTTGGGGGTAAAAAGGGTGGGTTTGCACTACTGTTAGCGATGGCATTTCCACTTGCGTTTCCATTACCATTAGAGTTTCCGTTTACATCACTGTGTGCATTACAATTTGCGTTGTGCTTGTTACTGTTACCATTTGCATTTCCATTCCCATTTTGTTTGTGTTTACTTTTGCGTCACGTGTGTGTTACCATTTGCATTTGTATCGCACTTGCATTTCCGTTTGTGTTACTGTTTACTTTGGTGTCATTGTTGGTGTTTCCATAACCATTTGCATTTCCAATTGCGTTACCATTACCGTTAGTGTTCATTACCATTTGCGTTTGCATTTCCGTTTGGCCTCAGCGTTTGTGTTTTGGTAGCATTTCCATTGTCGATTGCATTACTGTTTCCTTCGATCACCGATGCTGTTACTGTTGCATTTGTGTTTCTGTTAACATTTGCATTTTCGTTACCATTTTCATAACCGTTTGTGTTTCTGTTGCCATTAATGTTTGCATTACCATTTTAGTTACCATTTCTGTTTTCATTTACGTCTGGGCTTGAGTTTCTCTTACCGTTTGCGTTATCATTTTCATTTGCATCACCATGTGTTAACATTTGCCCTTGTGTTTGCATTACCATTAGCGTTACTATTTCCTTTTACCTCACTGTTGCCATCACCATTTACTTTAACATTACCATTTGTGTTTTGCATTTCACGCAGTGCACTACAAAACATTTTTTCCTATTTTTCTGCACTGTCTTCTGTGACACATAGTGCAGCCAGTGTGTGGTTGATTGGTCTGAAACTTGCCATTTAGAAAGACCGTTGCTCAAGGAACATGCCAGTTTTGTTTGGTGCAAAACTGTTTTCCTTTCCAGAGCTATTGCCATTTGAAGTTGGCCCCCTTGCAGTTACAGATTTTTAGCCACCGGCCAGCCTTAGTAACACATTTTTGGTCGTGATTTCTGCCATTTTGTGGTGGAAGACTTCATAAAGGTGCAGAAAGGTTAAAATTGAATATCTCTGGAAAGGTTTGGTCTTTTCACATGAAGTTTGGATGGTATTGAGTGAATGTCCTGGGATGTGCATAATGCTGATTACATGTTGGAAAAATTATTGGCTGAGGAGATACTGCATGATGCAGTTAACATTTTGCACATAGCAGTCTGCATGGTTCTACTGGCTTGACATTTATAGCATTGGTAGCCCTAGTGGTACGGTGGTGGCTTGCAGTGGTTTGGTGTGTAAAACATTAACAGGTGCGGAATTATGCCACTCTGACTAATGAAAATGTGGTTCATTATGCTTCAATAACTTTCTGAACCATCTGTCCGAGTTGCCTGGCATTTAGAATGTACACAGATTTACAATACATCTTTGACTGTGATAATATTCAGATTGCTGGCACTACGGTTGCTGAATTGTGCGTATTACAGTGTTTGCTTGTGGTGCTGTGTGACCATTTAACGAATGTACACACAATTCTGGACAGGTGTGCTATGGTGCATGTCTTCATTTAACAATTTTCATTTCAGTCAGTTATACAGTTTTGCACAATGAAGGGACAACACATCACATGGTGGGAGTCGGGGGCCCTCCACCACCACATTACATTCACTATTGTAGTGAACATTCTCAAAAGAAGGAAATTCATGGCAAAAACTCTGTTTAATGCATCAGTTAGGGTTGTTCCACAGCAACAAAAGTGAGAAAATTTGGTGTTAGGTTGCCACCCTGCCCACACCCCCACCCACCCCACTCCCCAACAACAGGCTTCAGGGTGTGCCTTGTGGTCTTCAGCCCTAACTCGCACCCATTCATTAAATAAGCTGAGGTGGCTGAGGTGGTGCAGTATAGGAGAATAGGGTGAGAGTTAAGACTGACGACCCCACACACACCCCAATGCCTGTTGGTGAGGGTGGGGTGCAAGGTGGCAAACCTAACACCAAATATCCTCACTTTTGTCACTGGAACAACCTTAACTGATGGATTAAACAGAGTTTTTTGCTGTGAAGATATATATATATATATATATATATATATACATATATATATATACATATTGCAAACAACTTTGTTAATGCATCTCTTAGGGTTCCAGTGGCAAACATTTTGAAATGTGGTGTTAGGGTTTTCCACTCTACACACACTGATAGCCCTAAAATTCATCCCATTCCATAAGTAAATATGCTGAGATGGATACAGTATAGAAGAATGAGGTGAGGTTAGGGCAAATGATCCCAAAGCACATCCCTGATGCCTGTCAGTGTTTGCAGAGTGGTGTGGGGTGTTACGGTTGGAAACCCTAACATCCTATTTTCAAACATTTGTCACTAGAACCCTAACTGATGCATTAACTAAGTTTTTCACAATTTATTTCCTTACTTTTTGAGATAGTATCCCATCCCTCCATAGATGCATAGATGTAGAATCCAAACCAAAATGCAACTCTGCACAACTGCTACACCATTCTGCCACACAGGTGAGGAAACACATTTTGCTGAGGATTTGAAAAAAACAGTTGTGACATATGTGAGGTGGGATAATAAGACTGGTATGTTGAAAGCTTGGGGTAAACATTTTAAAATTCCCAAAGTTATGAGTGTGCACAGTGAAATTGCAGTGAATGGTCATAAGTATGCCATTTTAATAATTTTGACCCCAGAATTTCAGCATAACTTCTTATGACCCCACTTCATTAACACTATGATTGCCATTACACAAATCCCATCTGAAAAGTGATTTCACCAACTGAGCATAAAATCACATTTCTGGTAGGAGTTGCATAATAACAGTCATGTTGTCATGAGTTGGGGTCCCCAAAAGGCCAATTTGAAAACTTGGGATCAAAATCTCAAAAATGCCAAAGTTATTCTGGAAAGTTGTAACCCCATTTGAAATATATTGAAATGTATTTACCTAAGTTTCTCATACTGCAGTCACTGGTTTCTGCTGCAAGATATGCCTATGAACAGAGTGGAACCTGAACCTGGGACCCCATGAAGTAAGTGAGGTGTGTTGGAGTGCACTGGGGGTGTGGGGTGGTAGGAGCTGATTGGGAGCTTGGGGTGGGGTGAGCTGATTGGTGAGGGACTTTTTTACAGCAGAATAAAAAATCAAAGTACTATTTTTTACAGGCACCGGACACAGACAGAGCGGAGTACCAGAGGACTCAGGACAATATGGGGATGGTGATCAGACATTGAGAAGGGACAACTAGACTACCAGGGCTGTTTGCAGCATACAGGAAGGGTAATCAGACAATGGAAGAGGGGAGGAAATAAAAAAAATAACAGGGACAGTGATTGATGGGTGAGGGGTGCCACTAGACACCAGGGACAGGCAATGGTATGTTGGGGTCAGCAAACAGAAGATGAATAGTGGCTCATTGTGTTTGGGTGTCTTTACAGCAAAAAAAAAAGCAATTTTTTACAGGTGCCCAGACACAGGTGGGGGTACCAGTGGACACCAGGGATAATATGAGATGGCAATTGGACATCAGGAAAGGGGAAGAGACCACTAGAGGCTGTTTGCAGCATACAAGGAGAGTGATCAGACAAAGGAGGAGGATGGAATAAAAATAGGCACAATGATCATGGATGGTGGGGTGCCACTAGACACCAGGGACAGGCAATGGGATGTTTAGAGGGTCAGTAAACACAAGATGTACAGCAGCTTATTGTTTTGGTTCTACAACAGTGCACTAGTTTGCCACACCCTCGTATTCCATGGGTGGCACAGTGTACAGCACACATGACATTGTAATGCTATGGGAAAATAGCCAAAATGTAAAGCCATAGAATTCTAGAGCAAAATAATGTATTTTCAGCAAACCAGAAAAGGCGCATCTGTACGGGAGCCCTATGTACCCTGAAAAGTTGAGGCCAAAATTCCATTAATGCAAGAAACCTCTTTGCAATTTGCACTAGAGGTGTCATGTTTCAAGACACAGAGTATCACAATTTGAGGCAAAGCAATTCCTCCTGTTAAAATAAACCAATTTCTGGACATTGTTGTAAAACTCTAAGCCCAGAATCCAATTCTGTGGAACCTGATTAGGTAAACACAACTGTTATTGTTTACCAAGTGGCAGTATTTTGAAAATATTTAAGCTTATTTGCCTCGCTAAGTGAAAATAAGATGGTGGCAGCACAAAAAGCATTCCTCATTTGTGAAAGAGGATTACATTTTCACAATCATGGCACATCTAACTTTTCCCATAGAAAATAATGAGAAACTTTGAAATTTAATAATTTTGAACAGATTGATATTTTTCACCAAACCTTCAAAAGCACATCTGTGACCCAAGCCCACACACTCTAAACTCTTTTAACCAAACACCCAAGCCATTTCTGAGAAATTGCGTGACAAAAAATGTATACAAAAATGGTAATTTTACATCTTTTACAATCTGTATCTCTACACCCACACATCCGACCAGAGTAAAACTTGCCACATCAAGAAATCCTTGGATACTTGATGGAGCATGTAAATTTCATGCAAATCATTAAACGGCTGCAAAGTTATTAAGTGCACAATTTGGGATTTAACATAGAAGTTGACAGTTGACCCCAAACTATAGAGGTATGACCATGTTCTCATATTATGGGGTACTTACAGTGCCCCTATAGTTAGGGTTGACTAACCAGTTTAATGTTAAACCTCACATTTTGCACATTAATATCTTGTCTCTCTTAGACAGAATGAGCTGAAATTTTGTATATGTTGTCTAGGAGGCAAAGTCTTGATGTGGAACATTTTGTGATGGCAGCTTTTGTGATTTCTGAGATCTGCATGTGTCATTTTAGAACAAAACAACATTTTTTTCCTAATACTTAACATTGTTTTTTTTTTTTGCTCTCAACTTTAACCAACATGGAAAGAATTGTTTCCCCAGACTTGCAGGGGACATGTGTCATATCCAAGGTCGTGCCTTTGACAGGTCCGGTGAAAAAATATCAAAGGGTTCCTGAGTTTCATGGCTTTACATTTTAGTGTTTTCTGACTTGCAAATGTGCATTAGGGGTTTTAAGATAATGTTTTTTGCGCATGAACAGTAGTTTTTTATGCTGCAAATGCTCATTTTGCTTTCACTATACTTGTTTGGCATGGCACCAAACATGTTTTGTGCTTGTCAACTGCCATCTTGTGGATGCAATAAATATAAATTGCAAAAAATGGCATTAATGCATTAGTTAGGGTCAAAGCCACAAAAGCATGGAAATGTGGCATTAAGGTTTCCAACCTAACACTCTCTTACCCTGCACACACCAATGACATCAGAGGCGTGGCTTGGGTTCATCAACCCCTAGCACTCACTCCATTCCATAAGAAAATAAGCTGAAATGGGTATAGTATTGGAGAATGGGGTAAGCGTTATGGCTGATAAACCCAAGGCACACCCCTATGCCATTGGTGTGTGCTGGGTAGGGTGAGTTAGTTGAAACCGTAATGCCACATATCCCTACTTTTGTGGCTTTGATCCTAACTAGAGCATTAATGCATTTTTTGCAATTTATTTCCTTACTTTTGAGATAGTATAATAGTTTCTTTATTTTACAGTAGGAGAGCAGGGTCCTTTGAACCCTGTGCTCTCATCCCTCTGTAGATGCATATATGTATGTAGCTGTGGAAGCACAGATCCCTCTAGGCCCTCCACTTACATTTACAGGACAACAGTGATCAAATTGTCAGCATAGCCACCTTATTACCCCACCTCACCGGACTCAGTATAGAAAATGTTTGAATCCCCACCAAAACATAATTTTGTGCAACTGCAGGTGTGAAAACACATTTTGGCCAGGATTTTAAAAATTACACCTCTGACGTACATGAGGTGGGGTAATAAGAAAGGCTATGTTGAAAATTTGTGTGAAAATATTTAACATTTCGAAGTTACAAGTGGGCATAGCAAAATTGCAATAAATGTTCATAACTTTAAAATTTTCAACCTAATCTTCTTATGACCCCACCTAATAAACCCCATAGGTGAACATTTTAAATCCATGCCAAAATGCCATTCTCGCCATATGTGTGAAAACATGTTTTAGACAGGATGTGAAAAATGACAGCTGTACTGTTCATGAGGTGGTGTGGAAAAATTGCTCTAATGAAAATTTGGTCTGAAAATATTGAAATTACCAAAATGATGTGTGTGTCTGGAAAATGTCAATGCATGCACCTAACTCAGCCATTTGTTTAATTTTTGACCAAATTTCAACATGGCCTTTGGGATCCCACTTCATGAACACTGGCACTGTTGTTTTGTTAATCAGGTCCAAAAGGTGATGTCATGCAATGACTGCAAAATCACCTTCTGGGCAAAATTAACAAAATGACAGTGACAATGTTCATCAGGTGGGTCCCAAAAACTGTGTTGAAATTTTGTTAAAAAAATCCTAAAATGGCAAAGTTATGAACATAACTTCAAAACATCTTTGAAATACATTATATGACACTTATCTTGGTTCCTCTGTTCACTGTTCTGTCTGAAGAGTGCAGACATAGCCAGTCCACAGAAGATGACAGCCTATGACTGCTGTTGGTAAGTATAGGGTAATGGGTGTGTGGGGTTGTGGGTGCTCAGTGGGAGGGTCAGAATGGGGATGAGTATGATGGGGACAATGAGGGACTGTTTTCTATATTTCAGGTTTTAAAATAATTAAAGGCGTGGGACAGGATTTTTTTTTAGGTAAAATCAAATTATTAATACTATTAGGGGACATTGGGAGTGGGTTCCCCAGTGACCCACACTGCAGGGAAGGGTAATATATTATTAGAAGTATTGGGGACACTAGGTGGGATCCCTAGTGTCTACACTGCTGCATGGGAATGGAGAATGCCAACAGGGGATTATGTTCCCCATTTCAGCAATAATTATAACAACAATGGACGGTGGTAGAGAGGGTCATTCAACACCGAGGTGGGCATCCCAGTGTCAGATTATTACTATAAATATAAAAAATGAAGGGGATGTCAGTCTGAGGTTGGGGAGGTGCTAATAGAGGAAAGGTGGCTCACATGCAGAACTCCAGCCAGCAGCAGGAGTTCCAACTGTGGCTGCAAAAGTCAAGAAAATACCATTGTTCTCTATACAGAGAATGTAGGGAAAGTGCTGCTCTCACTAAGGCAATCACAGCAGATTTTGGGTGCCCAGAAAAGCTCTTTCTTCACCTAATTTTAAAACATAAGCATCAAAATGTAGCTAAAGGGGTACCAATTATATTTATGTCTTTTATTTGTTTGGTTTGTGTCACTAAGTGAAAAAGAAAATGCCCAACACAGGAAAAGAATTTCCTCCTCCGACACAGGATGATCCATGGCGTAAAAGCATTAGGCTCCTGTGACACAGAATAACTCTGTCTGCAAAAAGCGATTCGCTCCAATGACATCAATCAAGTCTTTATTTTATTTAACCAGGTGAACACCACTGAACAAAAGCTCATTTTCAAGATGTATCTGGATATAGAATCCATTTTTGTGTGGGACATCTATTTTTTCCCATAGTAAATAAAGGAAAATTCTAAATTGAATAACTTTTAGTGGATTAATATTTTTCACCAAACCTTCAAAAGGCTCATCTGTGCGGCAAAGGCTCTGTACCCTGAAAATTTCATACCATACCGTTAGGGAAGGAAGTCCTTAAACAGGGGGTGGCTGGCTACATTCCAAGAAAAGTGGGGTTTAAACTTGTGAGGGGATAAGGAGGCTGACCAGAAGCCCTCTTCTAAAGATGAGGGAGTATCCTTCAAACCCAAGGGGAGGGGGAAACAGACTGGGGAGGAGCTTTCAGGAGGAGCAGAGGAGGATGGAAGTATAAGGAACCCCAGTGGGGTTCGACAAAGGGATCAGGGATAAAGGGTGGGGGTGGTGTTAGTAAATGCCAGGAGCTTGGGAAACAAGTTGCCAGAGTTCCAGGCCATGATGTTTGGGGTGGATGTAGGCTGACCATGGAAATGTGGTACAACAAAACCATGACTGGGACCTAAACATGAGGGGGTACACTATGCTTAGGAAGGATAGAAAGGAGGGCAAAGGGGTGGAGTGGCTATGTTCATTATAGATGACATAAAAATTTCTAGGTAGAAGAGGCAGAGGGAAATGTGGAGGCCTTATGGGTCACCCACGAACCCCGCAGGAGGTAAGGTCAAGCTAAGTATAGTATATAGGCTCCCAGGATGGGTGATGTTCTGGATGGTTTGCTGGACAACATCCTGCCAGTGTGGACCAAAAGGGAGGGAGTAGTGTTGATGGGGACCTTAATATGCCATGTACAAATTGGGGAACCAAGTCCTCTAAGGTGGCCAAGGAGCAGCGGCTGCTGAACAGCTTCCAGGATGTGTTCTTAACACAGCACGTGGTTCTGGCAGATGGGGATCTGGTAAGGGACCTGGTTGTAGAGGATCCCTGACTGGGAGCGACCACAATACTGTCTGGTTTCAAATAAGCATGGGGGAGGGGCGATCTAGGACACTGGTAGTGGACTTGAGGAGGCAGTCTTTGTGGGCATGGGAAATATTCTCAAGGATCACTTGAAGGGATTACAACAATGACAGATGTGGAAAAGAGATGGGAGGTAATAAATGGGGACTTCATGAGGCAGTTAGGACCTGCGCTAAGGTGAAGTGTAAGGGAGCAAGGTCACATAAACCATGCTGGTGGTCTAGTGAGGTTCAGGTAGCAGTAAGAGAAAAGAAGGCTGCCTACAAAAATATAAAACAATGAGAGGGATAGGAAAAGGAAATGTACCATCTTGCATCTAGAAAAGTCACCGGATGGTACAGGGGCAAAGTCCAGTAAAGAGCAACGGCTGGCACAGGGGATATGGGGGAAGGGGTACTTCTGGTACATTGGGAGTGGAGAAAACTAAGGGCCATCTCGGCAGGTTGAGATCAGAAGGAGGGTGGGTGGAAGAGACAAGGGACCAGGCAAAGGTATTCAATGAGTACTTCACCTCTGTGTTCACTAGGGAGGGGATGGGATATCTACAAAGCAAGGCACAATGGAGATAGAAGCGGTAGTGAGTGGTATCAGGGAGCAGCAGAAATGGAGCAAGAGGGAGGTGAGGTACCCCAGTGGTGTCACATCAGGATAAGGATAAAAAGGCCATTAAGGTGGAGGCACAGATGATGCTATCTCCACCCGAAAGGGTGTGATTAGCCCTTAAGGGCCTAAAGAAAGATAAATCTTCTGGGCGGATGGCATTCATCCGAGAGTGCTATTGGAATTGGTGGACATGCTGGCTGCACCCCTGGTGGAGATCTTCAACAGGTCACTTGAGACAGGGAGGGTACCTAGGGATTGGCGAGAGGCACATGAGGTGCCATCCATAAAGGGGGGTGGAGGGAAGTACCAGGTAACTATAGACCCATTAGGTTTGACCTCAGTGTCTCCTGGTCCTGCACCCTCCCTATATCAACTCGACTCGGAGTTGATTATAATTAGAATGGGGTGTGGGTAGCAGAGTCCTCCACATGAAGAGTTTGGGGGCAAAGCTTCCCAATAGAAAAATGGACAGGGAGACCATTGATTTATGGCGCCTGGGCAACCAGGTCAACATAAGTCCATTGCTGTGAAATTGTTGTCTAATCAGCATCATAGAGCCAGACACCCTAAGAACTTGAGGACATCACAGTGGTACATGCGTGCTGAGGCCATTGCTGTGAAGTGCGTGATTCTATGATAGGTTTGTTTTGTTTGGCCAAGGTAGCTTTTTTGATGAATGAAGTAAAGGGGCTCCATAGAAGAGACCACAGAGAAGGGTTGCAGAGGTGATTATTCTCCATGATTAGGGGGCCACATAGGGGCAATTCATATAGTAGGCCTAGTTTTGTAGTGTAGACTGAATAATTTTATGAGAGTGACCATCAAAGGTTAGATTATCGTCCAGGGTAATCCCCATATATTTGAAGGAGCCCACTCTTTCAAGAACCATGCCATTAGAGGTGTAAATTACAAAGGGTTGTTGAGCGGACCTGTCAGAAGTGTGATGGAACAGCATTGATTTACTTTTTTGGTGTTAAGAATAAATAGATTTTGTCTGAACCAGGCTTTGCATTGCCAAAAGTGCCTTTCAAGGCCTGATTGAATGGAGGAGATGTTTCTACCAGATCAATATAATAGCATCATCTGCATAAAGTTGGACTGATGCACTTCCACAGTTAAGGGTAGATCATTAATGAAAATGAAGATTAACAGAGGATCCAAGATAGATCCCTGTGGGACCACATCCATGATGTGTGCAAGGAGGAGGTACAGTAGCAACTGCCCACTTGACACACTGCAGTTGATTGGTCAGGTAGTTATTAAACCATGCAAGGGTATGGGAGTTGAGACCTAGATTATTTAGTTTGGTTAGGAGGAAGCAGTGGTTAACCAGATCAAATGTTTTCATGAGATCCATAAATACTGCCCCAGTAACACATTGCTGATCATGGCTTGATAGATATCGATGTGACCCTCCTGCCATCTGTATGGCAGTCACTAAATTACACATGAGTTCCATTTTAAATTATATATTTTCCATCTAGAACTGACACTTCACCATCTGTAGGGCAGCTTCTAAATTACACATGAGTGCCATTACAAATTATACACATACCTGGCTTGAACTGATCCCTTCTGCCACCTGTAGGGCAGTCACTAAATTACACATGAGTTCTGTTATAAATAATAAACTTTCCTGGCTAGAACTGATCCCTCCTGCCATCTTTAGGCAGTCACTGAATTACACGTGTTCCATTTAAGCAAATATGCATGACATGGGTGTGCTGTTGTAGAGATTTCACATGCCTAATAATAACTTTGGAATGGATTAATATTTTTACCAAACCAGAGACTGGCACATCAGTGGGCCAAACTCTTTCTACCCTGAAAATTGCAGACCAAAATTCCAAACCATGTGCGTAAGGCAATGACATAAAAATAGCAATAAACAGTGTTTTTTTTATGTTTTCACTTTCTACATCTCAGAATCTGCACATCTGACTGGGAACAAAAACTTCCCACATCAATTCCAATGGCATTTTAAACTTATGTTGATATCTTTGGCATTTTAGGTATTTTTCCACCAAATTTTCAACATGGGCTTTTTGGGACCCACTTCATGAACACTGTCATTGTTGTTTTGTTACTCAGGCACAGAAGGTAATTTTGTGGTCGCTGCATGCTATTCCTTTTAGAACTGATTAATGAAATGACAGTGTCAGTGTTCATGAGGTGGGGGTCCTAAAAGCACATGTTAAAATTTGGTGAAAGAATTCTCAAAATGGACGAGTTACTAGCATTCATTGAAATGTTTCTATGCACGTGCATAACTTTGATAATTTTAAAATTTTGACTCCAAATTTTCAACATAGCCATTTTTCACATCACCTTATGAACAGTATAGCAGTAATTTTCATATCATGCCTGAAACATGTTTTCACACTGGTGGTGGGTTATGGCATTTTGGCATAGATTTGAACAATTTCACCTATGTGGTTTATGAGGTGGGGTCATAAGAAGACTATGTTCAAAATTTGGGCTCAAATGTGAAATGATGCCAAAGTTATGACCATTCATTGCAACCTCGGCAATTCCCACTCATAACTTCAGAAATGTTAAATATTTTAACCCCAGATTTTCAAAAAGCTTTCTTTTCCTGACCTCATAAATGTCACAGCTGTCATTTTTCAAATCCTGCCCAAAATGTGTTTTCACACCTGCGGCACGGAATGGCATTGAATTTGCACAAAATTACGTTTTGAAGTGGATTCAAAATTTCTGTACTAGGGGTACATGAGGTGGGGAGTAATAAGATGGCTATGCTGACAATCTGGTCAATGTTATCGAATGGAATGAGCACAGGGCCCAGAAGCCTCTCTGCTTCACAACTACATACATATATGTATGTATGGAGGATAGGAGCCCAGGGCCCAGAGGACTCAGTGCTCCCACAGACAAATAAGGATATGATTATACTATGTGAAAAGTAAGGAAATTCATTGCAAAAAACTTTGTTAATGCACCAGTTAGGGTTCTTACTAAAGCGACAAAAGCAGGAAATGGGGTGCTATGGTTTCCAACCTATCATTCCACCCCACCCTGTAGACACTGACAAGCATTGAGGGGTGCCTGGAGTCATCAGCACTAATGCTCACCCCATTGCATAAGTAAATAAGATGAGATGGGTAGAGTATAAGAGAATGGGGTGAGCATTAGGGCTGATGACTCCAAGGCTCCCCGATGCCTGTCATTTTCTTCAGGGTGGGGCATTAGGACTGAAAATCCAAGGCACCCGACACCTGTCAGTGTCTGCAGGGTGGGGTTAGGGGTGTTAGGGTTGGAAACCATAACCCTCTTTTCCCCTGCTTTTGTCGCTTTAGTAAGAACCCTCAACTGATGCATTAACAAAGTTGTTTGCAATGAATTTCCTTACTTTTTAAGATAGTACAATCATATCCTCATGTGTCTGTGAGAGTACAGGGTCCACCCGGCCCCATGCTCCCATCACCCACAAGAACCCTAACTGATGCATTAACAAAGCATGTGTGTATATTTACATATATATATATATATATATATATATATATATATATATATATATATATATTTATATATACACACACACACACAAACACACACACACACACACACACACAGATATATATACATGGATGGATCTTTTCCCCATAGGAGGCCATTATCGTATTTCCCTGTATACCTCATCAATTAAACCTACATTGTAAACAATTAAAACTACTTAAATCCACAATGAAACCTGAATACCATGGGGAAAAAAAACACCTAATAGACCAGCATTATGACCACACCAAAACAAAACAACTTAATGACCAATTAAATCAATAAACATGTCAATGAACACACCAACAGAACTAGTTAAGAAATGTCTGTGCTAATTAGCACACCCAATAAGCTCCTCTGACAAAAACACAGCTTTATCTAAAAAGCTCCTTGACAAAACATAGCCTTATCTAATAAGCCACCTAACAAAAACACAGCCTTCAGGTACAAAAAGGCATCATCACCATGTATTATATAAATAAATGCTAAGCAACTGTGGAGTTATAGGTCACAAAAGAAAGGAATGAGGATACAATTCCACTATCACCAAAGTAAGATAAATTCATAGCAAAAAGCTTGAGTTAATGCAGACATTAGGGTTGAAGAACACAAAGTACCAAAGAAGGGAAATTAAAAAACATTAGGGCTTTGGGTCTCTGGGGTATTGGCATAGCAGTGGTGGGGTCTCCTTAGGGTTGTCAACCCTAATGCACACCTCTTCCCCCAGCCCATAGCTTCTGTCTGAAGAACAAGGTGCAGATCCAACCAAGTGCTTCATAACGATACAGTATGGCCAGCATAATCTGGTGTAGCTTTCTGCATGAAGACATCACATCTGAGCTCATCTGAACAGGGAAGGGGTGGGCATTAGGGTTGACAACCCAAGGAAGACCCCAGCAATGATTCACCAATACTCCAGAGACCCAAATTCCTAATGTTTTTCATTTCTTTTGTGCGTTTTATGTTCTTCAATCCTAATGTCTGCATTAACATAGTTTAGTGCAAGAATTTCCTACTTTTACAATAATGGAATTGTATTCTTGTTTGAAATAAATACAACACTGGAGACAGTCCTGACCCAGTACATGGGCCACACGGATCTCGACACATGTCAATAATTGTAGGTAAGGCTCCTGACCCCACAGGGTGTGCCGTTTGAGCCAAAACACTGCTCCATCCATACCCATGCTGGGCAGATGTTGCATGCTGCAGCACCTTCCTCATCAGCCATGTTCCATTAAACTGGCTCACTGAGTTCACACCTAACTCAGCTCACTGGCACAGTAAGGCAAAGTGGCCCTCTAGCTCACTGGCATGGTAATGCAAAGTGGTTCCAATGGTGCAACAGACATTCCTGTAACCAATGTAGTTCATAAACTCTTTATTGTTTAATATTTTATCCCAAACTTTCAACATAATCTTCTTATGACCCTACCTAATGAATCCAGTAGGTGAACATTTTCACATCCATGACAAAACGCCATTCCACTCCACAAATACAAAAACACATTTCGGCCAAGGTGTAAAATTGATAGCTATCACATACATGAGGTGGTGTGATAAAATAGCAATGCTGAAAATTTGGGGTCAAAAATAGAACATGACCAAAGTTATGCATATGCTTAGAAAAATGTAAAGTGTACTTGGTAATTTTTGAATTTTATTCATCAGATTTTCAACATGGTTTTTTAGGGACCCCACCTCATGAACACTGGCAATGAAATTACACTAATCTGGCCTGAAAGGTGATTCCACAGTGACTGCAAAATCACCTTCGGGGCAGATTAATGAAATTTTACAGTTTTCATGAAGTAGGGATCCAAAAAGGTCATGTTGAAACTTTGGTGAAAAAATAAAAAAATTACCAAGTTATGAACATAAGTTCAAAGTGCAACTGAAATACATTGTATGGCACTTACCTTTATAAATGGCTGGGGAAAATCATGTAATCTGAGTGGCTCTTATTTATGTGTAAAATATGGTTTACAGATGGCTAAAAAAGGGCTGCTCAGCAGTGAAGAGTCTGGAACCCAGATCAATGGGCATTTGGAACACAGGCATTTCAGTTAGTCCCTCACAGCCAGAACTGATCTTCCACCACAAACATGGATGATAACTTTACACTGCAAAAAACTTCAACTAGGCCCTAAAAATAAACTACCTTAACTAAAAAATTAAACAAATTAATTAAATGTTGTTTCCTAATTATCACACTCTTCTCACAGACTTAAACAAATATGAAACAATAAGTATTGTTTACAGTTTTCACTACAACTGTTTCTTTGCTGACAGTGAAAATCCCTTTCTATCTTTACCTGCTCATCAGGAAATTCTTCTTCTTATCCTGATAGTGCGATAGTTGAGTTTCTGGCTGTAACAAAGGCCTTTGTTGTCTGTGTGTACAGTGTGTTAGGAGAGAAACATTCTGACAGCAGAACTGAGAAGAATTCTGAACCATGTATTCCATGGTAAACATTCTATGACAAACATTCCATATCTTGAATGTGGGGAAAACAGAGAAAAACAGGAAGAAGAAAGTAGGCAACAGTACAATGACATCATCAATGACATCATTTGTAGTGGCAGAAGGACTATTTTAGCATAAATGTACACAAGTTAATCTGTTGTTCTACATATAAGCATGTTTTCCCAGTTGTAAAAGTATTAAAAAGGATCATTTATAAAGCGCAATAAGGCAGTCTGGGATGTGCATGGAGCACATTTTACCATATACCCAGCAGCTTATATGCCCCTGGCTGTGTGGTAAAATGTGTTCATGTACACCCTATCATGCCTTATTGCCACCAATTCCTTAGTTCACAATTCAGGTTTGAAGAGTGCAGACATGTCTCAGTCCACAAAGGATAACATGTTTGACCTAAGGTGGTAAGTATAGGGTAGGGGGTATGGGGTTGTGGTGCTCAGTGGGAGGATCAGGATGGGGAGGGATGGCATGGACAATTAGAGATAGTTTTCTTTCATTCAGGTTGGAAAACAAAAGACTTTATGGACTTTTTTTTTTGCAGAAACCTATGAAATTAATAAAGCTGTTTAAGTCTCAGCTTATTTAATTATGGAATGGGTGAGCAATGAAACCCCAAGGCACACCCAACACCTGATTTGCAAAGATGCAAGAGAGGTGAAACCGTAATGTTTTTTCCTGTTGCTGCCACAGGGTGAGGGTGTGGTGTTAAGTTGGAATCCCCAACATCACATTTCCCTACTTTTTATGGTTAAACCCTAACTAGTTCATTAAAGAAGTTTTTTTTTGCAAAAATGTTCTTACATTTTATAAGGTAGCCTAATTGTACATCCTCAGGGCCCTCCAGGCCCTCTGCTCCCATGCCTCCATAGATACGCATATATGTTGCTATGGTGGTACAGTAACCAAATTGTCAGCATTGTTGTGTTATTACCCCACCTCATGAACCCTGTACTGAGAACTTTCAAATCCTCGCTGAAACATCATTCCACAGCATGAAGACGTCAATCTGCACCACAAGTGCAAAAACTTTCATTTTGGCCACAGTTTGAAAAGTGTTAGCTATCACATTCATGAGGTGGTGCAAAAAATGGTTATGTAAAAATATGGGGTGAAAATATTTAAAACTACCAAAGTTATAAGCGAGTGCAGTAACATTTCAATATATGTGCATAACTTTGCCATTTTACATAGTTTAACCCCAAATTTTAAACATATCCTTCTTATGACCCCACCTAATGAATAAGGGCAGTGAATAATTTTAAATCCTGGCTAAAAGGTGATTTCAGCAAGCAACAGTGAAATCACCATTCCGTTGGATTTATGAATTCAACCATCATTGTTCATGAGGTGTGGTCTCAAAAATGAAGTTGTTGGGGAAGTTAAAAGGAAATGTGAGGAAACACGTTGTCACAGAAAGAGTGGTAGACACCGAACAGCCATCCAGCAGAGGTGGTGGTGGCCAAAACATAGATGGGAGTCAAGCATGCATGGGACAGATACAGGGGACCTTGGTAGTAAGGCAAAGGGATGAGATGACCAGAGATCTCTGGAGAAAAGGAGTTTCTAGTCAGGTACCACAGGGTTCAACACTGGGACCGGTACTCTTTAATGTCTTTATAGGTGACATTGCAGAGGGATGAAAGGAAAAGTATGCCTCTTTGCAGATGACACAAAGATCTGCAAAAGGAATGATACACAAGAGGGGTAGAAAGGATGAAAGGGGCTTGTGAAGGTTGGAGCAATGGTCAGGAGTATGTCAGCTTAGATTCAATGCAAAAAGTGTAAAGTAATGCACCTGGGAAACAAAAACCTCGGGAGAGTACACAATGGGGGTGGTTACTAACAACAACAAAATGGAAAGGGACTGGGGGTACTCATATTAGATGACCTTAAGGTAGGCAAGCAATCTGAGAAGGCAGTAAGGAGGGCTGGGGGATTCTGGGATGAATAGGAGAGGCATCACCAGTAGAAAGTAGAAAGTTGTTATCCTCTGAACAGGCATTTGGAGTACTGTGCAGTTCTGGAGACCCCATCTCTGCAATGACATAGACAGGATGGAGTCAGTCCAGAGGAGGGCAACTAAAAATGGTGCAGGATCTGCACCAGATGCCATACAAAGAGAGACTAATAGAGCTTAATATGTATACCCTTGTGGAAAGGAGGGAGAGGGGAACATGATAGAAACCTTCAAGTACCTCAGGGAATCAACAAAGTCTAAGAGGGTAGCATATTTCAGAAAAGACATGCACAAGAACAAGGGGGCACAATTTGAAGACAGAGGGGACAGCTCAGGAGCAAAGTGAGGAAGTATTTTTTCATGGAGAGGGTGGTGGATACATGGAACAACCTTCCTGAGGAGGTCATGGGGTCAACAACAGTGAGGGAATTCAAGAATGCATGGGACCGACATGAGGCAATCATAGTGGGGGTGGGGGTAAGGAGGAAGTAAGCTGCTGGTTGAATAGGATCTGCAACTTATCCAATAGGTAGGAAATGGGCAGACTAGGTGGGCCAAGTGATCCTTTTCTGCCTTCAAAGTCTATGTCTCTAAGTTTCGATGTTTGTATGAGATCAAGCAGGGTCTGCAGTGGTGCAGGGAGGCAGGAAAAATGGGGCAGAGCAGGTGGGCCAAGAGGTCCTTATCTGCTGACTATTTCTCTGTTTCTATCTAAAAGGCCATGTTGAAAATTTGGGCTCAAAATATGCAAAAAGCAAAGTTATGCAGCAAAGTTGAAAACCCATTGAGATACATTGAATTGCACTTACCTTAGTTTTCATATTGTAATCGGTGATTACAGCAGCAAGACATATCTTTGATCTGAGAGTGGATCTTCACCCTGGGACCTGTTCATATGAGTGAGGTGTGTGGGGATGTATGTGGGTGGGGCAGTTGGTGCTGGGTGGGAGGTTGGGCTGGCAGGGGGTTATATCAGTGAGGACCATTTTTCTTTTTACAGGATTATAAAAACATTGAGAGACTGTTGATTTTATTTATTACAGGGCAGCGATTGAGGGTCTGAAGTGCCACTAGACACCAGGGAAGGAAAAAATATCAAGGGAGACATCAAATGGAGGGTGTGAGGTGCCACTAGACACCAAGGAGAAACAATAATAATTATGGAGATGGCAATCAGAGGATGTGGAGTGCCACTAGACACCAGGGAACAATTAAATATTTATGGGGATGGTGACTGTAGGTCTGGGGTGCCACTAGACACCAGGGAACAATTGAATAATTACAGGACAGTGACTGATGGGTGATGGGTGCTACTAGACATCAGGGAACAATACAATAATTATGGGAATGGTGATCAGAGGGTGTCACTAGGCACCAGGAACAATTAAATAATTATGGGAGGACAGTGATCAGAGGTGGAGGGTGCCACTAGACACCAGGAACAATTAAATAATTATTGGGATGGTGATCAGAGGATGGGGGCTGCCACTAGATATTGGGAACAAATAAATAATTATGGGACAGTGATGGGAGGGTCAGGGTGCCACTAGACACCAAGGGCATGATTGTCAAAGAGACCTTAGATTGCCATAATCTGTGATGATCTAGGGCTTGGGCAATCACTGTGTGTGCCAGAGACCCTGTGCCTGATTCTACAAAAACAGGGTCCTGGCACCAACTCCCCAGGTTTACTGCCAAGTTGTCCACTGCGCCACACAGGAGGCGACTTACAGTAAATGCTACTGGGATCTGGCCCCTTCTGGTGCAACACTAGCAAGGTTGGGATTTTGAGGGGAGCAGCTGGAATGGAGGTGGCGGGTGGTGAAAGGGCATGGGAGGTGTCATGAGGAGTCAGGATGCAGCTTGCCTGCCTCACGATTGATGGCATCCGGCAGGGTGCATGTGCATTGTACAGTATCTATAGTATGCCTCCTGTAATGCACAGAACAGTATAGTCATTTGACCTGGTGATATAGCACCCATCCCCAATGTCCCAGAGAAATAGTGATCATCCCCAATCTCACCCAGATATGTCACATTCCTGGTGGTCATTCATACGAACATTTTCTTACTGGAAATGAGTGATGAAAAAGGATTTAAAATTGAAAAATAGCATTTCAGGGTAATTTATCCAACAGTTAAGAGCAGAATTCACCTAACAGATTCCTGATGAGCAAGATAGATGAGTTGATCTCTCAGCAGAATGTCATTTTGTGGGTTTTGAAACTTTTCCCCAAAAATGGAAAACAAGATGGTGGCAAATGGAAAAGGATTTTCCCTCATGAAAAAGGACTGGCCTGAATGAAAAAGGATTAGTTTTACTTTTCATACAGCTGTTTTGAAGTGCTTACTGAGCATGTTTATAACTAGAAATGTTAACATTTTATAACTTTGGAATGGATTGTTTTTCACCAAACCAGCAAAAGGCACACCTCTGGGTCCAGCCTATCGACCTGTCAATTTCAGACCAACATCCCAAACCATCTGGGTGCTGTGGCTGTCACCATGAAAAGCAGCAATCCCCCGAAAATTCACTTTTCTGGATCACAGAATCCTCAATCCAACCAGAATGAAATTTGGCACATCCAGAGATATGCCCTATGAGACCGTGCATGCAAAATTGCATATATATCTGTTGAACAGTTGCAAAGCTACTTAAATTGCAAACATTGGGGTTTAACATTAAAGTGCTCACTCAGCCTTAACCATAGTATATACATAATAGATAATCCACTGCAGGGTGTACGATCATGTTCTGATGTATGCACGCCTTGGTGTGTTAGAGGCACAAGGCCACAGGCCAAGTGAGTATCAGAACATGACCACATATCCTTCAGTGGATTGTCTGTCTAATAAATGCCCAAAAGGTTCTCAGGAATGAAAAGAAGTGCAGGCATGTGGTCATTGTGGAATAATGCAGTCATTTGGTGTGTTTCATCCAGTTAGGAGATTAGATTTTCACAGATGTGTTTTACCCATTTTATAAATACATATATTATATATAATATGGGATCTATTTTCAAAGGTGGCTTAGATTGAAGCAAGTTGCTTCCAGCAGGCAACTTGCATTGAATATAGTTAGTACCATGCAACTGATTCCAAATGATTTGCAACTTGCATTGATCTTTCCAGAAATTATGCAGTTGCAAACTGCCTCATAAAAGCGATGTATCAGGCAGCCATGACACAAATTGTATCATAAAAAAATGGCACAGGCAATGGTGGAGGAGACCAGGGAATGCATGTCACTGGACAAGACAGGCAGACAGAGGCAGAAGTAAAACTTCACAGCAGAGGAGGCTAACATCATGATAGATGATGAGGATGCCAAGTGGACTTGCTGCTGTCCAGAGGTGGGGACAAGGAGCTGCGTGACCGGACAAAACCATCTGGTATGATGTAGCCATGAGGGTCAATGGTGTTGGCCCAGCAAGGCACTCTGTCAGAGAGTTGCAGAATAGGTACCATGACATCAGGTGGAGGTCAGAGAGACGTTAGCCATACAGGTAGTGTGCCATGTCTACTAGTGATGATCCCAGCCAGGACATATCCCTGAGTAGTCAGGAGGAGCATGTGGTGGCGCACTAGCAACTAAATGACTGAGGGCGACATCAACCTGAATGTCTTCCCACTTCAGAGCTCAGCAGCTATGTAAGAGGGCACATCAGCAGAAGCCTTGTGGCGAGGGGCAGGGGAGCCACATTGGAAGCAGTGATCAGATGTGCATGTGTGGGTACAGTGGTGTATGCATGCAGAGCACAGAAAGAGCACTGCAAAGGTTGCAGTGTTTAATGAGGCATAGTAGTTGTTACAGCACAGTGGGGCTGCGCGCTAGTGCAAGGACTGTAGCATGGGGCACAGTAGTGCATGTGGAGCAGGCATACCTCTACATCTCAGCAAGGTAACCACTACCCAGACGTGTGCAGAAGGGGTGCCAGCCACACCCACAGTGCTTGACAGTGAATGTTGCAGAGGAGAAGGCTGGCACTGTAATGGCAGCTCTGTGGCTATGTGCACTAGGTGCTAGAAACAGCCGAGCTGCAATGTGTGCTGTTGTGCTGACAGTAGCATATGGATGTGCAGTGCTGTGGAGCACAGGCTTTCCATGTGGACGTGACAGATGGATGGAAGCACAGTGTAGGCATACGGGTGGACATAGATTGAAAGCTTGGGACATTGTTTAGAGGACCCTGTACCTCAAATGGGCCTATAGCCAGGAGGGTGGCCACAGTGACATGTGCATCAGGGTGAAAATGTGCAGCTGTAAGGGATGTTAACAGCTGTGAGGATGTTGGGTGTGTGAGACTTGGTGGATTGTCACAAATACTGCAGAAGATGGAGGCACAGGTCAAGCTGAACGGTGATGATGCATGGCACAGGACAGGCTGTTGAGGGGTGGGGTGGGATGCCCACTGTAGAGATGGTGCTAAGAACTGGAGTGCAGTGGGCATGGGGTGGGGAGGGCAAACTGTGCAGATGCAGAATTTGCAGCCCCTGTGCTGATACTGTGGATGAGCACCTCCACAGCCACGTCATGCAATCTACCTGCAAGAGCAGCAGCTTTGCCTACAAACATATCTAGCACACAAAGAAAGTGTGCCATGCCTGAAATGCTATGGCGTATGTCCCATTGACCCACTGGAATGTAGCTAGAGGAGACTTGTAACCTGGGCAACACCACTGCCCCATGCACCACAGTGACAATAAGTCAGCATGGTAGATGCTGCACAGAACACCTCGGTGTATGGCAGGGACCCACCAGGAGTGTACTGCACATACATGCAACCTATGTGGAGGAGACAACAGATCCCAAGCACCCTGTGGCAAAGCACTAGTGAGTCACAGGAACAGCAATGTGTGGGTATTCAGGAGGTATGGGAGAAAGGGACATGGTGAACACACATGACAGGGTACACAGTGTGCCAGCAGGAAGCCTGTGCAGTGTGCTGCATGGCTAGGAGCTGGAGGGTAGTAACAGACCCATGGCAGCTAGAACCACTACAGACAGCACACAGGAACATAGTGAGATGGAGGCTTGATTCAGCAATTAATGTAGCTGTGTTCTCTCTCCACAGATACCACTTAAGAACAATGTAAAACACCCACCCGAGATGCAAGTGGCTCAACCGCCATGCCATCCATGTAGAGCAAGGTCCTCCAGATTTGGAGTCCAGCTACACAGACAGTAACAGCTGCCTGCAGGTGGAGGATGTGCAGAAGCAGCATGGTATGTTAGTGCAGGAAAGGCATGACATAACCGAGTTGCCCAGTCACATGGGCACTGCAACACACGCAGCTGAGACTGAGTTAGAAAGTTCTGACACTGACCTGCTGCAGATCATAGCAGACAACACTGCATGGGGACTTAGCCCAATAATGGTAGAGAATTTGGAGACTACTCGACAGGAGGCTGCCCAGGATCTGCTCCAACAGGCCCTGCCAGGTGTGGAGCTAGACAAATATTGACAAACTGTGGTGGACAGACATGAGGCACAGGCCTGGAAACTGACAGCAATACAGTCAGCCATGGAAGGTAATCACAGCGCATAGAGGACCTCCTCTTTGGGCTACTGGTGCCATGCAGAGTGGTGCAATGTCAATGCAGCATTGGCATGTTGACATCGTGGGGTTCCTGCATAGCGTATAGATTTGTGTACAGCACAACATAGTGGTGATGAGTGCCTCAACAGCTGTGAAGGAGAGGAGCACTGCTGTCCTGCAGGAGCAGACTGCCACCCTTACAGCTACACTGCAAAAAATAGCAGCAGCAGTAGGTGACAGGGGACATTGCAGTATTACCTGGCCACTGGACCACACACATAGCGCTCATGACATTCATGTGAGCACTGCACCACTGATGCTGCTCCATACCCTGACCACCACACAGAACACTGCCACAAACATACTACGGAGCCACTCTCTGTGAATATTGCAGCAGACTATCCCACAACAGAAGATACTTAACGCACAGGTACAGCGGCAGGCAGAGTGTGCTGTGGCGGTAGCCCAGAGCCATGCATTCTATAGTCCAGCAATGTCATTTGCCCACCAAGTGCAGGACACACCTGAGTGGGAAGGCAGTGGAATTCAAGCCCTGTGTATCACAACAATGCTGCACAGGAAATTGGTAGTACACAGGTGGTGTCAGCAAAGGCCCACATATCATGCAAAGAAGCAGCAGAATGTCTCTGGTGGAACATACAGTAACCACATGCCATGGCAGCACAACATGTGACAAAAGTGGTCAGTGACATTGGGTATGTCCACAACCTGAGAAAATGTGGAAGATGTGAAGCATAGGACTCTGTAGCCAGCAGGGGCACTAGCCACAGAGAGCACCCTATGTACAGAGGCAGAGAAGGGTGCAGGTGCACCCCAAAAAAATGTGGCCATGCATCCAAACATAATGCCATGCAAGACTCATCCACTGATGCAACAGACAATGCCACATGGAGTTGTAGCAGGAAGTCACATCACCGCATAGGCCAGCTCACACAGGATGCACCAGTGGGGCCGCTCTGAGGAAGGCATTGATGGCACGCCACCAGCAAAGGACACAACACTGAAACTTGCTGAGGACACAGCACCAGTTACAGTACATCATGGGTGTTGGGGTGTGTGACTGTCAGAAGAAATATCACACAGTATGCATAGCAGCAGCCTTCTGGCATCACCAGCCCCATGACTGGGCAGAGAGGTGGACTTCTTGAGGTTGACAGGTTTGGAGCACACGGCATTATCCTGCAAACAATGGGTTGGGGTGGGGTGGCATACAGCTGAGAGCAAAAGTGACTTGGAAGGGTGACGGGAGCTGTGTACTTACATGTGGGAACTGTACATAATGCCAGTACACATAGCACTGTAATGGTGTTGGGAACACTTGTCCCATGTAATTACCATTATGTTACACAGCAAAGAATGCATTTTGTTGGCATGTTTCTTACTGTCCCTATGTCATACAGAACTGTGGATCACACACCTGAACACTGTGAAGTGCACACAGGACACACCGGGCAACACAGATTGTGGCATGTAGCATGTTGCAGGTTGCCTCCCGAGAAACAACAGCTATGCACCTCCCAGGCAGGCTGCCTCCCATGGTGATAGCTGGAAAACACTGGCAAGGTAGCATTCATCAGTGCCCATAGGGCAGTACTGAAGCACTGTGGTAGGGGGTTGTCACATCCGTGGACAGAGAAGAGTACAGAATGAAGAAGTATGTGACATGGCAATGCTGCCGACAGAATGGTAGCACCATGGCCCTCAGTGAGATGCAGTACCACATACCAGGGCCCCACAGTGCCACAGTGTCAATGGCAGGACCAGATGTGTTATAAAACTGTATGGGAGAATGCCACATGAGCCTCCCATTGGGGATACAGGCACTAGGGTGTGTGAGGTATTCCCACAGTGGCACGCAGGTAGCCACCTGTGTGTCACAGGGCTCTGGCCTTACACATAAGGCACTTGTGACTGTGACATACAGTGCCTGGTGTGCCCTGACTTGTGCGCACTCCTGGCCACAGAAGGTGGCATTTGCCAGTGTGCATAGGAAGCCACCACTGATTACCATGGGGACAGTCATTGGGCACTGCAGTATGCAGCAGAACACCACAGCAGAGGCACCCGAATGGTAGCAGTGTGACACAGCACCAGGAGATGGGCACTGTGAGATTTGGGCAGGGTGGCTGTGAGGCTGTGATGGTGTGCAAATCATAGGATCCCAGGTCCAACAAACACCATGCACAGCAGGAATAGTAATGAAAAAGGAAGTATAATCAACAAGAATATCAATAACAGCAAGAGAATAAACAACAGAAACTAACTTGAAATTAGGGAAGAAAGTAAGGACAGAAAAAGAACAACTGCAGTGCCAGTCTCTAGTATCCTAGGAAGGCAGAATTGTCCTGTGCGGCACAGTCTACATGTGGCAGCACTGCAGCACCATGTCCAACGAGGCCTGCAGTAATCCCTGCAGGCATCCTAAGTCAGATATGACTACACCTAGCTAGTCCTCCATTGTATCCAGATTTCTGGTGGGGGGCAAACACATGGCCTCCAGCACCCTGGAACTCCGATTCTTTTTTTTTTTTTTAGCTATACACATCTTTATTGATTTAATCAAAAATTAGACATACACACATTTATCATGGGAGGACCCAGGTCCTGGACCTCCGATTCTTCACCTGTGGTCACGCCATGTGCCATTGGTTCCTCGCTCTATTACTGGCCATGATGCCCCTGCCTGAGAGCCCCTATACAGGTCCAAAACTCTTCCAGCTGGTGGCAGCATTTACAGAGGCTAAGGTTCTGATGCCCAGTCACTGTCTCCATTCTCCGTGCAGTAGCACCTGGGGCCCTGTTGTCTACTGGCCTCTTTTCAACCAAAGGAGTGGAACGTGGTGCAGCAGATGTGGAGTCCTCCTGGGTGTCCCACCGGTCCTCCTGCTCCTCCTCTTCTGACATCAAGAGCAACCTGGCCTCACACTGGCATTTCCTTGTGTATTCCACATAAGCGCAGGCATCTAAGTGTTTCTGGTACCACATGGTGAGGACAAGTGCCCAGAGCCATTGATTGTCCTGGCAGTGACTGTTCCTTCCATGATGTTGGCCACCTATTCAAGACAATGTGAGAAACATGAGTGAGCTGTACTGAACATGGCTAGGTGTCCTACTGTTAATTGACATATGACAGGGGTTGGGTGGAATGTCACAGCGTGGCCTGTCATCCCTAACAGTGGTGTGTGGGGAGCCTGGCAAGGGTTTCCTTGTGGCACACTGTGTCACACTACACCAGACCTGCCAACAGGGTAGTGCCCTACCCAGGGGAGATCTCAATGGAGGATGACCAGAACATCCCATGCTGAGTGGCTTAAGTTGTTTCTGGCATGTGGGGCTGGATGGGAGCCCATGGAACAGTGAGTAGAGGCATAACTGTGTTGTCCAAATTTCATGTCTGTGGCACAAAAGGCCAGGGGTATGGTGGCCTCAGTAGTAGTATGTGCAGGCCTCAAAACCCTGCATGATGGGGACCTATGGTGGCTGTGCACTGGCCAACACTGGACAATGGAGTCATGGGTGATGGCTACATGGAATGTGGCAGTGGTGTTCCACGAACTGCACTGGGCCGCTAGTCACTGGAGTACAGGATGTGTGATTCAGTGCACATGTCCCAAGTGTTGTGGAGTTGGCAGTGTGCCCACAGCTGGTGGGAAGTGCCACTCTGTGCCTCCCTCCTGCCTGTTGCTTTTCCTTGTGGTTACACCAGGGCATGAGAGAAATGGAGTTTGGGGCCTGTGTGCACCCCCAGGTGTGCACTATGGCCCGGAAGCAGATGTCTCAGGTGCTGCCATATGGGTCACCAGCAAAGGCACCCATGTTGCACACATCAGTTCACTGGCAGGAAACCTACAGACCAGGGGTTGGTACAGTGGCCACCCCCAGCATCATGTGTACATCTCTGGCAGTACCAGGAGGGTACATGGCAGGTCCATGGCCATAGGGCTCCTGTGGGCAACAGTCATACCCAGTCCACATGTGCATATCCCATGATGTGACCCCCAGGTGACAGGGTGGGTGTGCTTGGCCAGTGAACTGCTACAGGGTTGAGGAGCAGGGCCTACATTGTCCCAAGCCGCAGTGGGCATGGCATTTGGCAGTTGCCACCCCCATGGATGACATGGCACAGACATGTGGCGGAGCACTGTGGATGGATGCCTTCAGGAGAATCACACCTGCCTGCCCCCAAGATGAGCCACCCATGCATGTACATCATTGGTAGCCATGCCACTGTGTTATGTTGAACAGCCCACAGAACACTCTGGCCTGGATACTTGTCGACGCTGGCAGGGTGCCACATGGGTATGGTGTAGTGATGGTGTGCCCTGTGGTACCAGGGCAGCCTACCCTAAGGCCACATGAATAACCCCTCCAAAATTGTGCTGCTGTTTGTATCTGCACAATGCTTGGTGGGCCCCCATGCTGTCATCCTGCATCCCAGGTATGCATGCGAGCACACCTGGCCCACAGGTACTACACGTAGGATGCATTACAGTGTCCCTGTTCTCATACCTGACTGAATACTTGGCTATGGGCACAGCATGGCATTCCCTACACCCTTGGTACAACAGCCCCAGGTATTTGGAGGGACAAGGGTACAGTACATCACTGATTGCTGCCACTGAGGCACTGGCAGGATGAGGTCTGCATGTTGCATGTGGCCCCCAAAGGGGGTTGGCTGCACATGCAATGGTATGCAGCACCTCGCATCACCACCGCATGGCACGCCAATTTCCCCATTTCCACACCTCAGGTTGCTGTATCTCGCAAGGGGTGCAGCCATGCAGCACATGGGCATGTGTGCCCTACACCCTGTGTGAGTACCACTGTCTTGTCCTGTGTGGGTCCTTAGGGCTGCATACTTGCTGCCTTGACATAATTGTGGCCTTCCTCTGCTCAGCACATGTTCCCCACGGGGAGCCGCAGTGCCCTGACTCATAGTGGATAGTCCATTGAAACATCCCAGTAAGGTCATTGTGGCTAGGATGTGGTGGGTGGTCACGCAACACCACACAACTCTGATTTGGCTCTTGGGCCCCCCACCTTTCTCCCCAGGGCACATCACCTCTGGGTGTGGAGTACGACTGCAGATCATGGTCTGTGAAGTGTAGGTCCTCATCCCAGCCCACATTTGCATAGGGCCATCTCACTGCATGCTGTGATCTATGAGCCTGGGACACCCAGGTGTTGTGCCCAATGCTGAGGCAGTGGGATGCACTAGCACATCACTGCTCATTGGTGCCATACCTGACGGCATGTCACCACACAAACTAACATGCCCTGACAATGACAGTTACCCAGGTGTGGACACACATGGGCACAGTGCTGGTGACACATCAGTATTGCTCCCCTGTCCCTAACACCAACAGGCTCACCAGCCTACCCCAATCCCAGGTGAATATTGAGCACTTCACCGACCTGCATGTACTATGCTGCCAGCCTGACAGACATGGCGCACCATGCAGTACCGCCTGGAACACTGGCACGAGCACATCTCAATGCCTGGTGTACATTGGGATAGAACCCACACCGCTACATGTCGCCAGTGCCACGTGTATGTCCCTATCTGTCTGGCAAACTCACAGTACATCCACACATCTACTGCACAGCACCACTATGTGCTCCATTGCTGACACCCTAGTGTTGCTGGAGTTCATGTTATCCTCTAAGTTCACCCATGTAATGATATTCCCATTGTGTCTTGACCCTGATGACTTGGGGTCATGTTGTGCTGCCATGTCCTCCTGTCCCTGTGCAGGGGTCACCACTGAATAGGTACAGCAGATGGTTGCCATTGAAGTCCTCTGGTATGTCAGCCCCTTGCCTGTCACCCATGCCCCCCAATTCTGACTCAAGGCTCCACACATACTGTGACCACCTATGTCTGCCATCTGACTGTGGCACAGGCAGGTGGTCTCTGGGACATGCCCATGTACATAATGGGAGTCTGTCACCACAAGTGAGGGGGGTGTGGTGGATCACATTGCTGGTGGCATGCTGCCTGATGTACTGTATGACAGATTACTGTTGGCCCCAGGACCCTGTTGGTCACATAGCATGCAGGCTTAGGCCTATGTCACTTCCTAAACCTGATATTATGCCCCTCAGTGCTATTCACATGTATTATTTATTTATTTATTTATTATTTATTTATTTAGCTTTTGTTAACCAGGTAAGTACACTAGACAAACACATGCCTATTTTTCATGTACGACCCAGGAGAGTACAGGAAATCAAAGAACATACAAAGTACAATTTGAAGCAAGTAGGGCAGATACACAGATGTCAGGAGAAGCATAATATACATAGTAAGATATCTCAGGTCACGACAGTAATCATAGTCAATATGCTAAGGTACAGCATCACTAACACAACGCCACCAGCAATATATATTCAGATATATACAAAATTTACACATTTGCAAGATACATGGAATGAATACACTCAAGTATACTGTACAGAGGACCAGGCTAATCAGCGAAGGTTAAGACAGTTACATACTGATGAGAGCTTCAAGTGGTTCCACAGGGAGGTGCGTAGGCCTGACTGGGGAGGTCCAGACCTGGACAGGAAAGGAGTGCCACAGTCTAGGGGCACATGGACGAAAGTCCCTGTCCTCCATTTTGGTTTGAGTAGGAGGGACCTTAAGGATAGCAGGGCCCAGTGACCTTAGGGGTAGGTAGTGGAGCTGCTGGCACAAGGAGCTCAGCCAGTCCAGGGGGTGCCAGTACCCAGTACCTCTACCCGTGAAACTGCCCACAACAAAATTCAAATAATTGGGCAGGGAGAGCCAGTTGAGCCTACTGTACAGATCACAGTGGTGAGTGAGACGAGGTACTCCAAGAGCAAAATGGCAGATGTTATTATAGGCAATGGTCCATCTAGAGAGGTGGATCTTGGAGGTAATGGCAAACAAAATGTATGTGCCACTTGACCAGCAGACCCTCCACCTGTGCACCTGGTGCACCACTGTTGTTCAGGTTGCTGGCAGCCTCTGTAACTTCCTGCCCTTGCACCCTGTGAAGACACAAAATGTTTGCAATGGTGCTACTGTGCACCATCCTAATTGGCCATGCTTATGGGTATTTTAATGTGCAGTGTGTTAGGTAGGTGGCAGGTACCTGCTTCAGGTTGCTCCTCCATGCAAATGGCCACACCTGCTGCTATGTTCATGTGTCTGAGGTCTTACTGGATTGTTGGGTCCTTCCTGTCCAAGTTCTGCCATCTATGCTTGAGTGTGTGTGGTGCGTGGTACATGTCACAAAGCTTATGTAGCTAACCTCCTCTCCACACCCTATTTCTTTTGGTTGGGTTTGTCTCCTGCACCCCAGTGGGAGCAGAACATTGCTTCATTGTTGCATCAAACTTATAAGAGTACTGTCTCCTTGGGGCTGAAGCTTGGTGCTCATCCATACTATCAGACATGCTAGGTCAAAGTTACTTGCACTGCTGTACATGGCTGTGTCACTCAGTTAGGCCATTAAAGATACCCTTGCATCACATGTGGGCACGTTTTGTGGTAGCCAGTTGAGTGCAGCCTCACTTCCATGTTCACACACAGCATACTGTATATCACAGTGGACACAATTGCAGTTTTTTTTCTGTAGCTGCATGTTGTGGCATTTTTCGGTGCAAATCTGATGCAAGTCTCAGGAAAACTCTCCTGCATCACTATTTTGCCACAACTGCATATTACCTGTGCAGCTCATATGTGCCACACAGAGTCTTCTGTGTATGCTGCACTCTGCACTGCTGGCCCCCTTCCCACCTTCTGGTACCTGCAACCCCCTTCATCCCGTGCCACACATGGCTATGGTGCATGCAGTACTTTCCCAACCTTTGAGGGTTCTGGCCCATTTGTGGACCATAGTCCCTGATAGCCTCACCCTTCCTAATCCCTTCTCAGTGGACCAACCACCCAAACTGTGTCAGTCTTCATGCCCATTTGTACTGGACCCCTACCACCTGTCTGAGGCCATACTTCCTACCACACTTACTCTGCAGCCTGACACAGGTGCGGCATGTTAATAGTGGGACCACATTCACATATCTGACTGTAGGCCAGGTAGACCCCCAAGACATGCCCATGCCACTGCTGTCTTGGCCAGACATACTCTGTGGGCCAATACAAGCCCTGCACACCCACACTGTGACCACTGTGGTGTTGACCACACCTCAGAGTATTAAGCTGCTTCCAATGTCTCCCCTGAGACTTTCAGGTTTCAGGACCTCTCGCATGTGACCCAATGGCAGGCATGGTTCCAGGATCATTCCTCTCTGTATGTTTGTCAACTGCACCACATGTCCTTGCTGGCCCATATGGGCCACTCTGGCTATGTCACAGACAGGGTTGCACATGTCACGGGCCAGTATGACTGCTCTGGGCATGATATGTGCAATAGTGCTGCCATTGCTGTAGGGCCACACAAGGTAGACAGACATCTTTGCTGTCATGACATGAGGTCACCCCATCACCCATTCAGCAGGACCTCTGTGTGCACTGCACTGGGGATGTTCTGTAGAGCTGCCCGTGCTACCTTGGGATGATGCTGTCCCTTCAGGAGAAGTGACTATGAATCAATTCTGGTCTTGTGTGCTATTCTGCAGATGCAGTTCCTGCTCTTGTAGACCCATGCCCAGAGCCAGCATCCACCATGTCCTCCGCTCCTTCTTCCTCACCCTTCACAGACTCCACCTCTGGTAATGGCAGCTGTTGGGTTATGACAAAGTTATGTAAGATGTAGCATGCCAAGAAGATTCTGCAGGCCATATCAGGATGTATTGCAGTGCCCCACTTGATTGAGCCAGACATTGGAAGCACACATTAAGAAGGCTGACGGTCCTCTCTGTCACCAGTCATGTGGATGTCAGTGCCTCACTGTAATGTTTCTCTGCCTCACTCTGTGGATGTCAGACAGGGCCATGAGCCATGGCAGTTGGGTATATCCTCTGTGACCTGTGAGGAGGGATGCATAGGTTACCTCTTGTGGCCTTTGTGTACTGTGCCCTTCCACCACCTAACTGCTGCATCTAGGCTCCTAAAGTAGCACACCATCACCAGACAACTGCACTACAACTGGCTCATCACCAACAGTGGGACAAATACACACACCTGAGCCCCAGTCCCCTTTATACTCATCATGCTTTATGGTGACCACCACCACTGCACCCCATGCCTGATGCCCACACACATACCCTCCAGGATCATGGTGTCCTTTGTGCTCCATCCACACTGTGCCATTGCAACATCTGCCCACATGGATCATCTGCTGGTCACCACCATACCATCCCCTCTGGATAGCTCAGCATATGTGTGTGTGTGTGTGTGTGTGTGTGTGTGTGTGTGTGTGTGTGTGTGTGTGCCACCTATATGTGCACCCCATGTACCCACAGGTACTGCTGTCTCCCACAGGCACCCACCTATTACCCATCCTCTTTCAATGGGAAAGGAAGCCAAAGCTCAGACAGAAGAACACATTGCAAAATCAGTGGGTAGAGGGACAAAACCTTTTACAGGTACATAAGTGAAAAAGAAAGACAAAGGGAGGGATAGTGAGACTGAAGGGGGAGGATGGGGCCGTGGTGGAGGATGACAACAGTAAAGCTGACATATTGAACAGGTATTTCTGCTCAGTCTTTACTGAGGAGAGGAGGGTAATGGGTCTGAAGGGAGTACAAGGGGTGAGAATGGTACAGAATGGACACAAGTCCCTTTACACGAGAAAAGGTCCTGAAGGAACTGGAAGTAATAATAGTTGATAAGCAATGGGGCCAGATGGGGTGCACCCCAGGATCCTTAAAGAACTAAGAGAGTGGTGGCTGAACCTCTGGCTATCCTGTTTAGCCGATCACTGGAAACAGGAGGTACCCAAAGACTGGAGGACAGCAGATATAGTCCCCTTATACAAAAGTGGGAACAAAGAGGAAGCAGGGAACTACAGACCAGTCAGCCTCACCTCGGTAGTGGGGAAGATCATGGAAGCACTACTGAAGGATAGATTGGTGGAACATCTGGTTGTCAATGGACTACAGGACCCAAGGCAGCATGGTTTCACCAGGGGAGGTCATGTCAGACCAAACTTGTTGAATTTTTGACTGGGTGACTAGGGAGGTGGATCAGGGAGGGCAGTGGACATGGCCTATCTGGACTTCAGCAAGGCCTTTGACACTGTGCCACATAGAAGACTATTACACAAACTGGGGAATATGGGTGTGGGCAGAACAGTAGTGTGGTGGGTAGGTAACTGGCTGGGTGGCAGGACACAGAGGGTGGTGGTAAATGGCTGTCACTCCACAGAGGAAGAGTGACCAGTGGGGTACCACAGGGATCAGTGCTGGGACCGGTCCTATTCAACATCTTCATCAGTGACATTTGCAGGACCTAGAAGGCAGAATTTCACTGTTCGCTGATGACACAAAGCTCTGTAACAGAGTGTAGACACACCAGAGGGTGTAGACAGAATAAGAAGTGACCTGCAGAAACTTGAAGAATGGTCAGGGTTTGGCAGTTGAAATCCAATGCAAAGAAGTGCAAGATAATGCATATGGGCACAAAAACCCTGGCACAATATATCAGTTGGGGGTGAGGATATAGCATGCACCAAGCAGGAAAGGATCTTGGAGTTGTCATCTCTGATGACCTCAAGGTAGGGAAACAGTGTGACAAGGCAGCAGGTAAAAGCAAATAGGATGTTGGGATGTATAGGCAGGGGCATCACCAGCAGGAAAAGGGAGGTCATAATTCGCCATACAAGACACTAGTGAGGCCCCACCTGGAGTACAGTGTACAGTTCTGGAGACCATACCTACGTAAGGACATAGACAGGGTAGAGAAGGTTCAGAGGAGGGCAACAAAGATGGTGCATGGATTGCATCACAAGTCCTATGAAGACAGGTTGAAGGAACTGAACATGTACTCCCTGGAGAAGAGAGAGAGAGGGAACACCCTACTAGAGGAAGTGGTGGGGGCTGAAACAATCACGGATTTAAGAATGCATGGGATAGACATAAAGGAATTCTGGAGGTCAGGGTAAGGGCAACAGACTTCTAGGGAAACAAACTGAACTTACAAGCTCAAATGGGCAGACTGGGTGGGCCATAGGCCCTATCTGCTGACACTGTCTATGTATCTATGTATATATGTAATGTCTCTTCTTCAAATGCCTCATAGAGGCCATTGTGGAGGAATGTGTTGGCATTGTGGCAGGATCCAGGGTACTGGGCAGCTATGTCCAAAATGTAGCACTGACTATCCCAGACCACCAGCATGTTCATAGAGTGATAGTCCTTGCAGTTTACATACACCTCCTCCTTCACTGATGGTGCTCTAATGGCCACATTTTCTAGTCGATGGCACCAGGCATATGTGGAAAGGGTGCCAGAATACAGAAGCCCTGCTTCACAAGTTGTTGCTGCTGTGCATCCCATGTGATGCTGACCTATGTGACCTGTGTGAAAGGTCCTGCAGAAACTGCCTCAGGTACTTTGAAACAGCAGATTGTGAGATGTCCACGGTATCTCCAGTGGAGACCTGGGAGCTCACTGTGGCCATGGAAGCAGAGTGCTGCACTCCACCTTCACATCTACAAGTATTTCATGCACCCTCTGTTTGCACTCTGCAGATCTCTCTCAACCTTGACACAACTCTATGATAGCATCCTTGTTGAGGTGACAGCAGGCTAGACACTGCATTTCAGTGAGGTCCTGGTAAGAAATTCTCCTGTGGTACATCCATGTTGAATATCTCCTGGTGGATCTGTGCTGTCTTTGTGGCATGCCATTCCCAAATCCTGCCAGCCTGTTGCCTGGCAAGTCTCCACCATAGTTCTACAGTGAGCCTGATGCCCAGTAGGACCAGTGGTCCAGACATCTGAATTGTCACTTCAATGTTGCATGTACTCACGGCACTGCTACCTCCCCAGCAACTCTAATTTGTATGCCTGCTGAATCCTATTTATATGCTCTAGTGTGAGATACACCAGATCTACCTTGATCTTACACATGCATACTATGATTGTTGTAGTGAGTAGGTGTTGCATCTTGTAAAATCCCAAAAAGGAGATGCTGTGACATTTTTGGATGCAAGTCCCTTGCGATATGGCACATGTAATTTTTGATGCAAGCCTGGTGCAAGACACTTTGGCACTAGGCCTCCTGAGAATGATGCAGGCTGCGCATAAAATTGTAACTGATGTTAAATTTGATGCAACTCACCACTTGTGTCAAAGGTGTTTGATGCAAGCCCTTGTGTCTTTCTTGGCTCTTTGAAAATTGAGCCCCATATATGCAATTAAACAGTGCATTTTTATGTCTTATAATTTAAAAATCCATTAGGCCATTGGCAATAAAGTAATTTGCTGGGAACTAATAGCAGAGAATATTGTGGAAGGATATAGGCTTTGAGGTTGCAGTGAATATGAACTGTTACTATAGCTCAGCAGTGGGCCATTGCAGTCTTAGTGGCTGCAGCCACTGTATCAATACACAAACACAGCAAACCCCAGTAGTAGTGTAACAACAACACTTGCTACAAAAAAGCTAGAGTAATAAACATTCATTGCAAATATGAAGGATTTTTTTGCCCCATGTCTGTAGTGTGTGCATTAGCCTATACCAGTTACTGAACTGGGATTTAATGTGGTTCAACCATAATCAAACTGAATTCATTGGTCTGAGCATTGCCAGAAACCAAATTTGCCAAAGGCTATCTTCTGTTACCCTTATGATACTGAAGACAGAAAGAGAGACAGGCAAAGAGATATACTGTATATATTGTCAATATTTTATTTGAAATACTAAAGCAATAGGCTCAATAACTACTTTAGGTATTATAGTTCTTTATTTTCAAACTATGTTACCACAGTCTGTGCACCTTCACTAGTTTGTTCTCTTAAACAAAAAAGGCACACACAAGGATCATGTGAACTGTTGTTGGCATATGCCAATAGTTTGTCACCCTTGTTTCAATAATTTAAATATAAATGATCTCCATTATATACACTATTTCTTAATTAATGTTAAAGCATGTACCTATTTAGATTTACTTACTCTCATTTAAGGCTATCCAACTGGAGACATATATTATCAGCTATGTTTGTAAGTACACATCATGAAATCTGCATGTCATGTAAGCTGCCATGCCATATAGCCAAAACTAGCTAAGAAAACATAGATACATCAGTGTATTTATCTTAGTTGATTATCTGCTTTGGGAAAAGAACAGTAGGGTGACACTAGTGTCTTCAGAAGACAGTTATGCAGCACTAAATGTAAAAGGTAAAATAAGTAAACAAAAAGGATTGGCAACCACAACCTTGTTCTGAAAACTCTGATACTGTAGAACAATGAACAGGCTGCACATGTGTTAAAAAACTAAACCATTAAAATATTTTCATTCTGAAAAAAAGTAAAGTACTGATATTGAAAGAAATGTAACAAATTCAACCCATCAAGAAGAAGAGAATGGAATGAGGGAGTAGAAAGTTCAGTCATAGTACTGAATTGCAGAAACCCATTTACTGTATTAAATGTCAAAAGCATAAAACACAGTAAGCTGGAAATGAAAATAGAAGTCTTTAAATGAATGTCAGGCATTCTAAGGTATAAAATATAGTTCAGACACTTGCTAGATATCATTGTTTTATATGTAGAGACACTGTTGGATCACCAGTAAATGTATACTAAATATTTGAAAAATGGTTAGTTCTCTACCAGCTATAAGGAATACAAACACAACTTTAATAATTTGCTTTACTTTAGAAAATGCTTCCTATCATTCAGTGTTTTCGCTGTACTAGAATGTCCATTGAAGACTTTAAATTTGAAGGATTTGGTATTATGAAAAACTGTGTGAAGAGGTTTTTAGAAGAATAGGCTTACACGGCCAGTGGTATGATATGTTCTAGTTTCATGAAGGATCACTTATCGGTTCATAGGTTTCTAGTTCCTGTAGATAAGAGTAAGCATGCACCCATCGAGCTTATTTGCCATGTTTAACAGAAAACACCAGAGAACTACCTCAGATAAATGCTTATCCAGTTTGGAATGAAAAATATTTATGTTGTCACAATCCACAATTTCCTTTGGAAAATTATCTTGCTGGACTGCTTGTGTGCAGTTTAAAATATTTTGCCCTAACTTCTTCAGGTTGGATTAAAGAAACCTTTTTCACACTGACAGAGAGGTGTCAGTGGGCTCAACCTCAATAGCTAAAATAAATTAAAGGGATAGGGTTGCCCCCCACAAAAAAAAATGAGATAACTGCAGAGCTACTTAACAATTTATGGATTCTCAAATTTTGCCAGCATAATACTGTGGGCCATTGACACTAAGAAGAGGAAAACCCTTGCTGGAAAAATCCTCAGATGACTTATGGCTTTGGGTCACTTTCCCTCCATACAGATAGACTACTTCCATCTTTTGTGGGCAGTCTTGATACATGTGGAGCATATTGGTTTGGATATACTTAATGAAGGAATGCTAAAACAAAATATGCTGTAGATGACTAAATCTAATTAATAGAACATACATAAAACTTGATTTAACAAAGCATCGTTGTATGTCATTGAAATGTTTTTCAAAACCTTAGATAAGCACATGCAGAAAAGTTAGAAATACAGGAATGGCTTAACAAAGATACTGTCAATATAATAAAACAAAGGGACCAGGCCTGGCAATGATACAAGATCACAAAACACAACTAACTGGAATATAAGCTGTATATAGAGAACTGCAAATAAGTGTAAGAGGGCAGTACAGAACAAGAAGGTAGATTTCTATACAAAGAAACAACTGGAACAGTCAAGGCCCAAACATTTTTTTTCAGAAATTTAATAAATCCAAAAGAAAACACACAGTTAAGTGTGATAAATTTCAGTGATTGAGTATATAGATAAAGTACAGAAATAGTAAATCACTGGAATATCACATACAGTATAACGATCTACAGACATATGCTAGTGACCTCCCTAAATACAGACTGAAACCCCCAGTCCCTTGGATAGACCAAATGTTACTTCAGAGCTGTCAAATATAAGACAGTGCTTGATTTATTAAAACTAGATATTGCAAAGGAAAAGTATATAATGAAATGAGGGACTAAATATTGAAAATTAGCTGCTAAAGAAGTAACAAAACCACATTTTAGGATATTCTGCCTCTTCTTTATGACACAAGTCTGAGATATATAGTAGCATATGTAGTGCACATTTTCAAAGTAGGGTTGTCACAATCACTTTAAAATTATAGATTCATGTCAATGCTGTCCACTATTGGTAAAATATTAGAAAAACTGAAACACAATCAGCTGTTTGGCTACAGACAGAAATACTGGATTGTGAAGTCTGCTCAGCATGACTTCAGAATGGCGTGCAGTACCACATCTGCACTGGTCAGGTTCACAAATGACCAACACCAAAATACGGAGTAATAGATATTCACTGATACAGTGTTCATGGACCTGACCAATGTATTTGATCTGGGGATATCTCCATTTAGATGTTAAGACTGGAGAATTTAGGTCTTAGACTGCCAGAAACTAATTGGTAGTCAAATTATTTAACAGAAAGAGAGATTATAAAAGTTAATGGGCTGGATTTTCAATGATCTGAGAAGGATTCAAGGTGCTTGCAGCAAACATGTCTGACGCAACTGGCACCTCATGTCAAAGAATGCACCCAGAGCTATTTTCAAAGCAGCCTGCATCAAATACAGGGCTGCATGCACCAAAGGGGCTTGTGCCATCCTAGTGCCACATACTTGTCTGCAGCATGATGCTTGAGAGCTTGCAGCTGATGCAGGCTGCCATATCCCTAATGTTGTATTCGCAAAACTTTTCCCAAGGACATTGATCTAAGTACAGTTAGGCCAGCCAAGGGGTGGTCTAATGGTATTAGACATCCTCTAGGAGGGTTGTCAACTATATGCCACTTTGCTCCCTGCCCTGATCTGCCAGTAACCTATAACTGTACAAATGTATTCTCTGGTGATCTAGTGGTCTCCTTCTCTGATATGTCCATAATGTACATTACTATAAAAAACAGTCATTCATTGGTGATCTTGAGGCTCCACCCCAATCTCCCAGATGTCAGCACTATAGAATGGTGAACAGTATCATTCCCTAGGTGATCTAGTGCCCCCGCCAACGCTGGTATTCCCGTAATACAAAATATAGCAAAGCAGCCATTTACTGATGATCTAGGGTCCCTGCCCCACCTGATATGCCCAAAATGGAAATGCTGGTAACATCCCTCCCTTGTGGTCTAGAGGACCCCACTCAGGTAGTGCTTACCACCCTGCTCTTCCCATCCTGAACCCTGATTTGGTGACTGGCATAGCTCTTTTCACAACACCACAACCAACCACTGAATGAACTGCCAGAGTGCATACTATATACAGTATGTGCTGTGACAGTTAATTGATGCCAGCCGTAGTGGTGTGAGGTGGGCTGTACTGGTTGCTGGATTGAGGAGTTTGGGATGGGGGGGAGGTGGTGGGCACCTACCTGCAGGGTTGAGGGAGGGTGGGGCCACTAGACCACCAGGAAGAGATGTTATCAGCATTTCCATGTTCAGGCATATTAGGCTGGGTTGGGGACCCTAGATCACCAATGAATGACTGTTTTGCTATAATAGTTTACATTATGGGCATACCAGGTCAGGTGGGAACTAGATCACCAAGGAATTACTTTTTGTATAATAACTTACATTAGAGGCATATAGGAGACGAGAGGCTGCTAGATCACCAGGGAATGACTGTTATTTTTAATAATTTACATTACGGGACTATTAGGGTGGAGGAACCACTAGATAACCAGGGAATGACTTTTCTTTTATAATAATTTCCACTAAGGGTCTATTGGGATGGGGGTGCTGCTAGACCACCAGAGAATGACTTTTATTTCTTTGTAATAATTTACATTACCCAGCATACCAGGGAGGAGGAATCACTAGATCATCAGGGAAATACTTTTTGTAAACATTTCTGTTACGGGCAGATCGGTGGTGGTGGTGGGGGCACTAGCCACTACTGTGCTCCTTTCCAGGGTGCAGCTGCCTCCCTACTGCCCTGCAGCTGTTGCAGCACACCTCGTGGGTATGCTATCTGTTTGGTGACTGCCACTGCTGCCACAAGCTGCAGGACTTAGGCATGGGACCCTGTCTGATAGTGAATTGGGCACAGGGTTCCTGACACAGCGGTACTCAGTGAGAGCTGCCATTGTCACAACTTGTCACTGAGCTTTGAAAATTCATCCATATGGGTCCAAATCTGATGCTTGCTCTTTATCATTTGGGGTCCCACAGGAATCAATTTAGGGCTTCCTTTATTCTCACTGTTTGTTCATGATTTGCCTACCATTTGTACAGACTCTAGGATACTATTATACACATATGATGTGGTAATATATACAGGGAACAAAAATATAAAGTAATTTAACAGAGTAATTAAAATTGAATTGGAAAAGTTGTTACACTGGTTTGGCAGCTGAAGACTGTTCTTAAACAAAAGAAAACAAAACTAATGTTTTGTTGGAAGCACAGTGTCAGAGTGACACCACAGTCCTGACACTGGCAGAGCAACAGCTGAAATCCCAACCACCACAATGGCAACACGCCACAACAGCTAACACACACACCCCAGCGGTGACAGGTTCACTGACAGTGGCAACAATGTCAACCAATGCACCTGCAGACCTGGGTACACTGGGTAGCCACCACAACCCTCCATGGTGTGTGTGTGCACTGCCCCAAGTCATGTCATCCATCCAAACCTGCATCTGAATGCTTGAAGCATCACCTTCCTGTGCATTGCTCCATGCCACAGATCCTGGTGATAATGTTGGGCATATGATGTGTCTACCAGTGAGCCCTGCCCACAACCTGTATGTTCACACTGCCATCTATTGAGTCTTCCATGGCGATGAGAGGGCATGTCATCAAGTCCAGTACCGCAGTGGCAGTCATAGCTGGTGCACCATTGCAGTGGCCATGCTCCTCTCAGTCCATCGGTGTGTCCATTCTGGCTGCAGTGTTGGGTTGCTGGCAGTCTGTTTGGGGTGTGTCAGGATCAGATGGCAGTGTCAGGTGTTTACTCTGGGTGGTGTTGGCAATGTGACTGTCAGCAACCTGTGCTGCTTCCCTTTGTTCAGTACAAAAATAGCATTCATAATTTTAGTATGAAATTGTCAGGAGGGACAGATTAGAAATAGTTAATGATTTCAAATATCTTGGGTTGTTTAAGATTGTAAACTAACATCTGAAAAACATATGGCTCATGGTAATACCCAGCTGCACTAAAAGGATGTGTATTGTATTGTCTTAAGTACTTACTAATGGACAATATCAGAAGGATTTTTTTTTTTTTTATTTAAGGTTAATAACTGGGAAAGGCACACAGAGCCAAGGCTTGTTTTCAGGTGCGACACAGGGTAGGGGATAAGGACATAGTATGCATTAATACAATAAGATAATCAGGAAGGACTTTACAAATCATTTACAATACATGTGGATTTACAAAACATTGGCATTGTGCAAGCATTGCCGGCACATAGCATAATTAAGCTATATAGTTAAAATATTTAAAATTAGCTTCCATCTGCCATCAGATTATAGCATGTCAGTATGTGGTTCAGCCTTAGAAAAGTTTAAGAAAGGTGAAGAGTTTTACATAATACTATTTGTACTGTAGGTTACATTGAGATCAAGGAATTTAGAACACCACTATGGGTCTATATTGAGATCAAGGAATTTAGAACACCACTGCAGTGGTGTGGAAATTAGACTGGCTAACCTTTAATGAGAAAGCTATACTAAATTTGGGGACATTAGTATATACTGTAGATAATAAGCAAGAGTGATTAAAGACCAATTTCTGACATGGTAAAAATACAGAATAACAATAAGCTGCTAAGGTCAAGTGAAAATGGACACTGAATGGCCTTTTATGTAAGGCAGTCATGGGGCAAAATTATTCTCCTACAGTTTCTCAGAAATTTGAACGCTATTCCCCACACACAAGACACTCAAGAGCCATGTAGATGTTTGAAACACAATATAGAGAACATCTGCATAGTGTGTCAGGATGTAAGTGTTTCTTCTGAAATGACTAATGCTCTTTTATACTGTGATATATTATTTTTTGAACTGGTATTGTACTTAAGGACATAGGTATTTTGTGATATTCTCAATGTTTCTATATTGTGATGGATTATCTGTATAAATAATATGTAATGTAAATAATACTGTATGTCCAGATAATGCCTGTAAAAGAGCCATGTGGCCCAGTGCACCCACACAGTTATGAAATCAATAAATCAAAATCAAAGTTTTGACAAAAACAAGCAGGAAGAGACCTGGGGTAGTCATATTGGATGGCCTAAAGTGGTCAGGCTGTGCAACAAGGCAGTTGGGAGGCTAGTAAGATGCTATGGTGCATGGGGAGGTGTATCACCAGCAGAAAGAGGAGGTGGTGTTGCCCCTGCATAGAGCAATGATAAGACTCCACCTTGAGTTCTGTGTCCAGTTCTGCAGACAACATCTCCAGAAGGTCAGAGAGAGTGGTGGCAGTCCAGAGGAGGGCAACTAAACTGGTGCATGTTCTGCACCAAAACCCTCTGATGAGAGACTAAAGACATCAATATGTACAGCCTTGAAGAAAGGAGGGAAGACAGGAAATAATGAAGACCTTTAAATACCTCACAGGGTAAATGAGGTACACGAGAGAAGAATATTTCAGAAAAAAGGAACTCAATGACAATGGGACCTGCTATGAAGCTGGAGAAGAGTAGATTTAGGAGATATATGAGAAAGTACTTCTGCACAGTAAGAGTGGTGGATTCCTGGAACAACTTTCTTGCAAAGGTAGTGGGGGTGAAGACAGTGCTGGGGCTCAAGAATGCATGCAATTGCCATAATGATATCTTAGTGGAAAGGAAGTGAGGAGAGAGAGAGAGAGAGAGAGACAGAAAGAGATGGAGCTCGATTAGGGTCTGTGGTGATACTGTAGGAAGGGAAAATCGGAGATTGAGTGAGCCAAACTGTCCTTATCTGCCATCAAATTCTATATATCTATGTTTCTAGGCCCTCTTAAATAATGTACTTTGTTACCTCTCTCTCTACCCTATAAGACTTTAACTAGGCCTAGGTGTAGGGTCTGTCCATTGTATGCACTAAACTGCACCTACAGAATTTCCTGCCTGCTAACCCACCTGTAGGCTGTCCCTATATAGGGAATAGCTGAGACCCCTAATAAGCGTGATAGCACATCTAGTCCTCAAAAGAATATGGTAAAGGTGAGAAACAGTGTGGAGAAACTGTGGAAGTCAAACTGTGCCTGTCAAGAACACCAAGGAAAGAAACACCGTAAGTGAAAAAATTACACTGGGTGATGGTTCCTAGAGGTTTGGTATTTTAATAGTAAATTTACCTCAAGCCAAACAATTACTGGAGGAGTGATCCATGGTGGCATGCTGTTTTAATAGTAACTCTACATTCACTGTGTGTTTTTCTTTGCTGTTATTGCAGGCACTGTTTTGACTGCGTGGTTTCATCAGGCTGTTTCCTACTACGTCATATTCTTTCACGGGCTTGACATGGAACCAATAACACTGTTATTCACTCCTAGATGAAAGATAGCTGTCCCCTACAGAGTACCCTTATTGCTACGCTTAGTGGAAGTCCAACCCTAGATAGGGTCTGTCTGCCACCCAGACAGTTGCCATCTTGTGGAGAAGCCTGACTGCTTGGTTGGTTGTAGGCCTATCCTAGAGACAGACTAGCTGCATCCCCTACCAGCTGTCTCCTCTGGAGATTGACCCTAGATAGGAAATACTGTAGCTGCTACTCTTACCTAACCTTTACCTACTTCTCCATTAACCTTCATGTCTTGCCTGCCCTCCTTTGAGCAGCATAGCTTGTAGCCTGTTGTCCTCCCAGCGGATGCCGTACTTAGTCACTACAAATCACGTAGATAGACACCCCACTCCTGTTTCATGGCATTCACATTTTAGGGTTGCTTACATGAGGGTCTCTTGGCCTTGTGTGTATTAAGTAGGTACTGCAGATGCACTATTGGACTCCTAGAGCAAAGTGGTCTGGCATTCCAGTCACTGACTCTTTGGGTCTGCTCAAAGTACCCACCCTCAACACCCCTTCAACTGTAGCCCTTCTCCCTCCTCAGAGCCCCAAGTCCACAACTCACAACATAAACGAGTAATTGCAGCATTTTACAGTTTAACACCCCCAACACTTAGCTCAACTGATTTTTGGTGTACTTCTCCTTGCTGTCCCACTCAGCAGCACTCCACAATCCAAAGATGGATCAAACTAGAGGGCAGCCATATTTGCTGTTCTAAATTACAAATGACCTACTGGCCTCTTCAAATTATGTGGTCTGATATTCCAGCCACTGACTGTTTGGGTCGGCTCAGTGCATCCACCCTCACTGCCCTGCCACATCAGCTCCCTCCTCATCTCAACCCCCAAGTCCATAGCTCACATTAAGAACAAGTAATTTCACATGCTTTTACAGTTTAAACCCCAGCACTTAGCTACATTGGTTTTAGTGTCCTTCTCCCTGCTCTAGCAGTTGGTGGCACTTCATGATCCAAAAACATATAACTATCCTGGCAAAACTTGAATATATGTGCATCTTTATTGAAGGGAATGGTACAAAATAGAACTTTTCAAAATACATATTGGACTGAGATTTTACCTCACACTTTTACCATTTATGACACAGATGTTTAACTCATTCCTCTTGAGATGGCAATTTTCAATGAAATTACACATAGAATATTTTGACTCATATATGCTCTTGGAGGAATTATACAGACGACTTCTATGTATGTGTGCTTACTTGCAAGGGATTCCTTGCTGATGTTGATTAAGAAAATGAAACAGCTATCAAATTGATAGTCTCTGTATAATATAATATAATATAAAATAGTATAATATAATATCATATTGTGTATGATATTATATTTATTTATTCAATTTTGTTAACTGGGTAGGCCCACTGAGACCCTAAGATCCCTTTTCAGGGGTGACCTGGGTTTGCTACAGATACAGACATATGACAGTGCAGCCGGTAAATGGGATACATACATTTATTGGTGAACAACTAAGTCATTCAGGACATAGTTACTCAAGCAATAATACCCAACAGAGTGGGCAGTGATGGGCAATACCAGACCGTCAGGGGTGTAATGAGGCCGACACCCCTGGAAGGTCCGTATTGCCCATACCGCTCGCTCTGAGGGTATTATTGCTCTTAGAAATGGGTACTGCATTTTATATGATTAAAATAAACACATTTGCATAACAAGACTTTTACTATATTAAGTATTTTATTTCTAGTGTTAAAAATAGTTCCTCCACCTGCTTTTTTTAAATTTTTGAACTAAGAGTCTTGCCTTTATTGTTGGTTGTCATGGCTACCCCCCACCCGCCCATACTGGCATACAGGGTTTGCATTTGAAATTTCTTTGGGGTCTGTTTTTTTTCTAATGTTTGCAGCCTGTTTCTTTGACTTTTTTTTCTTGCTTACTGTAGCGGAGGAGCCGTTACCTCTGGGAGATCAGACGTTATTTCGGGCGTGTGAAAACGGAAGTATAATAGAAAGGGACAGTGTTTTTAATTTTCCAAAATACAGGCAAAGTTTGCCTTGTTTATTTCATTTGTTTCGCTGCTGAATACAAGCAAGAATCAACAGCAGCAGCGACCATGGGGAACTTCAACACTGCACCGAGCAGGATTTTCTGTTGACCGGACCATGGAGCAATGAGACCGATTTTAAAATGAGGAGAGTTCACCTTGGAGCAGCGCGATCATGAGTTCACTGAGAAGGACAAAGTAGCAGAACATTGGGAGCTCTTTGGGTTTCATGTATTCTGAGGTGTAAGTTTCATTTCAAACTTAATGGACTGACAGCTGAATACTGTGGGAGAAAGCTGAGAGGGTGGCGGCCGTAGGATGCTTACATTTAGTTAACTTTATTTTGTGGCAGGAATGCTACAGCTGTTAGCTGTTGCCAGGTAACACTTGGGGAGTGGATCATAGAAATTGTGCCGTTGCTACCTAAATGAGTGCTTATTGTTGGGGAGAAACAAAAAGAGAAATGATGTCAAACACATTTCTTGGGCTGTTGAGTGTGGCAGACATGATGGGTCTCGCTAGATGAGAAAAAATGGCAGCAGTTTGAATTTGTAGTACAGTGCTTCAGCCAATGAAGAAACAGGCAAGCACTAGGATACTTGCCTGGGTGTGAGACAGGCATGTGCTGGAGCTTTTTATTTGGTGGGCATCTATTGAAAGTTAATGTACCCTGTGGAGTGGGTACCAGCCAATCATATGCCTCCAAATAAAAGCCCATTTTCTAAGTAATGACTAGACACTAGCAGGGTAATTTAGTACAGGGTAGTTAAACACACTACATTAACGTATATGTAGATTTGGAGTGCCTTAAGTGGGATTTAACCCCAGCTTAATTATTCAGTGCAGTTTGAGATATTAGTTGTCCCTGCCTTATTCTTGTTCAGCCTGGTCTCTTTTCAGGTGCAGGTGCACTTGCTACTAATAAGCAGGTGTTCTCAGATCCTTGTTTGTAAAGATTCCAAGGAGCTGGCAGACTGCAGGAAGCAGGGAGCTTGTTCTAGAGCAGGGAGCAGAGTGGGTAAAGATTTGCTACCAGCAGTTGTCCTAGCCTTGGGTGCATCCAATAAGTTCCTGCTAGAGGTCATGAGCACTCTGCCTATCCCCTGGGTTTAAGTAACTGGCAAGACCTCCTCGTGGAGGGTCATGCATTAGTTTGAATGCACGGCACAGTAGCTGGTACTGGAGCTGGTGGCCAAATGAAGGCCATTTTCGGATGCTTGCACCTCACAGTGGTGCCTCCTTGGGTGTGACTTGGAAACATAGCGGGTTATCTTGTTATAGAGAGCCTGCATCCTGTTGAGCTCCTGTTTTGGTAGCGAGTGCAGGATTGAGCAGCGTAGTTAGGTTGGGGAATAGGGTTTCTGTTGGCTATAGTTATCATTGTTTCTGAGATCATTTGCTGGCTCAGCCTATATAGTAACCCCAGTTTCTGATGAATTGTCCTAGTAATCATATCTACATGGGGTTTCATGGAGAAACTCTGTTTCAGTATCAGGCCAAGGTATCTGAATTGGATTACTATTTTAATACCTAAGCTGGATGAGGAGGCAGGGGGCAGCAGAGGGCTTCTGTCAGAGCTGAGTGATCTTGGGCCAAGCACTATGGCTTTTGTTTTAGTGGTATTAAGGAGCAGCTTATTTTCCTGGTACCACCTGTCCGAGGACGGAAGTCTTCTTGAGGTAACTACTTAGGTTGGCTACACTGGTTGCAATTTTATAAATCACCACATCGCCTGGATATTGGACTATTGAACTGCCCCATCATCTCTACTGAGGTCATTTGCAAACAGTGAGAATAGGAGGGACCCAGGATTGAGCCCTGATGCACCCCTTCTTGATGTTGCATTTCTACGACAAAGATCCCTCCACCTACCTGCTGGGTGCAGTCAGAGAGGTAACTCACAAACCAGTCAAGGGAGTGCTGATCCAGACCAAGGCACTTCAGCTTGCCCATCAGCAGATCATGGTCCACCAGGTCGAAGGCCTTGGTCATATCTATAAATACAGCCCCAGTAGGGATGCCATTGTCAAGGCCTCAAGGACGCCCATAGAGAATTTGATGAGGTGGTATCAATTCATATTTTTGTCTAAACCAGTGTTAGGTAGCAAGCAGTTGATTATCCGCCATATAATCATGGAGCTGGCCATAGCTAATCCACTCCTGGATTTTGACTTGAGTGCACAGTGGAGATCAGCCTGTGATTTTCAGTCAGCTCCTTGGGGCCTCCCTTGTAAATGGGTACCACATAGGCTTGCTTCCACTTGGTGGGAACGACTCTTTCAAGTAAGGATCTGTTAATAAGCCATGTTACTGGCAGGGCTATAGATGGGGTGGCAGCTCTCAGGAGTCGGGGTCAAGGCCATCCAGGCCAACAGAGCCTTTTGCCTTCGTCTTTCGAATGAGACATTAAACCGAGGTCCCATCTGCCTGAATTGGTGGTAGTTCAGGTGGATGTTAAAGATCCCATGGCTCTTATCGAAAAGAGAGGGAATTTCACCAGTGTCCTGGCCAAATTTCTCTCATTCACTAAAAATACCACCAACAGCTTAATCTGGTTCAAGGTCAGTTGGCATTCATCTGTATCCCCTCCCCAGGTCGTGCCTGAAAATAGGCAGGATTTGTAGTAGATTACCCGTCAACAAAAACTAAATAAATAAATTAATTAATAGTCTTCAATAAGGGTAACACATCCCTTAGGTGTATTAACTTTAGGTGAAATTGGAAGCTGATATGCTTGAATATCAGGGCCCCGCTGTTCCGAGGGACAGTGGGTGGAGGCTGGCTTTGTACTTTTCTAGATCGGTGAAGAACCTATTAAAGACATTCACTGCTTACAGGCCATTGCTGAAGGATTGTCCCTCATAAGTGATAGGTCCCTGGGAAGCTCTGCTGTTGCCTTTTAGTAGGCCATCAATTTGGGACCAGAAGGACTTTGGGTCTGTTAGGTTTGCCTGTTTTAAGGATTTAACATATTCCCTTTTGCCACCTTGATCATTTTCTACATTGGTTCCATAGTGTTCTGTAACTGGTCCAGTCGGAGGTGAGGCCTGAGGTCTTGTATTTGTAACAGGCCTTATCACATTGGTCCACCAGCGATTTTTGTTCAGGATGATCCATTTGTAACATAGCTCCTGTACTCTTAGCTTTCCGACAGGAGCATATAAGTTGGCCAGGAGGTGAAGGCACTCTTGAAAAAAATCCAGGGCTTTGTCAATAGGGGAGAGGAGCTTGACTGTGCTCCAATATAATATAAATGATACAGTATTTTACTAATAAACAAGACTGACTTTTGGTCTTAATATAGCCTTCTTGTTGTTGAGTACTCTGCATTTTATTTCTGAGAGATTATCATAACTGTTTTGCAAACTGAATTATGGTGCTAATACCACTGCAGAAGAATATTTAGAAGTAGTGGCCCTGCTTTTGTGCCTGGTTGAGACTTACCAGTTGGGATGCAAAGGGCCCAATTTCCTTGGAGCCCGGACTGTTATTTCTTTTGTTCATTCACAGCCATACCTGTAAGTGTGATCCTGGATATCAATACTGCTGCTGTGACATTAGCCACCCACACCACTGTGGCCCCAGCCAGTTGCACAACTATTTCCACAACTCTGTCCACATTTACTGTGACCCTCTTGTCTTCTTCCATCATTTGTTTATCTCCTGAGTTGCTCTGGCTGCCTCCTTCCTACCAATGTCCCCTCCCATTTCATTAATGAACCACTAGAAGGTAAAGCAACCTCAGGTTTTTAGGCCTTGTCAGGGTCTGTGCCTGCAGTTCCCCAGATCTATTACATAGTGATGATGCAGTCTGGTGGCAGTGACACAGACCATTTTGCCTCTGTGAAAATGCTGGTGCTGTCATTTCTTCCTGCTCAACATCACTGAGTCCAGGCTCCCTCTCCCCAAAACAGTGGGTGTAGTGCTTCCACCAGGAGTCCCTTGCTATCTCCACATCGTCTGGTAAGGGTGCAGGATTCCTATTTCCATAGTCAATGCCAATAGTGGAAACCTGTCAGACCAGAACAAAATACAAGTCTTCAATCTAGCAGCTCAGCACATCACACAGATAATAGCTGCAATGATGGCTTTGAATTTTCATTTGTGAAAGACACTGACTTTTAGAGACTTACAGCTCTTGCAGCCATGGTACCAGATCTCAGCATGGTCCACATTTTACATGACAGTGCTGCTAAAGATCTGTGATAGTGGGAGAAAGACAATTGCCAAACTACTTTTAGAGGCTGGGGTATGTCCACTGCACAGCAGACATCTGGTACAAACTCAACACATGTCCCTCTTTTTGACCACACACTAGCATGTGCAAAAGCCTTTATCTCTGGAGTGACAACCACACTGTAACGGTGTCTGCATTTTATTTCCACCCCAAGCCCCATGATGGATTTTTAATCAGTTCAGATTCCATCTCTGAGGCTTCCTCAGTCCTTTAAAATGCATCTCCTATTTCTGTGGTATGGAGGATCAGTTCTTGCCATTTCCAGCTAGGGTTCTAAAATGTCTGTGGCTACATAAGTTTATTGGGCATTTTATTGATCTATTTATTTCATAGTTTTACCTGTTTTTACTGTTCAGCACCTGATTTAGCTGTTTATGTAAGCTGTCACCCGATTCCTTTTAGTCCTTTTTTTTGAGCTAGGATTTTTTTTCTCTCTCTCTCCTTATATGTATACTCGAAGTGGTAAGATGGTAAACAAAGTGTTAAAGAGGCAACTAAAGGGAAGCAAAGGATAAATCCAAAAAGAATAAAAAGGCAATTGCTGTGTTTTTACATGGAATTGGTCATCAGCTTGACCCTAAGGATTTGGTAGAAAGTCCCTAGTATCCTACTTACCTCACCCTTTACAGAGTTTATGAATGAGGAATACAGATCAGATTTAGCTGGAGATAACTCAGAATTTAATGGAAGAAATCAAATTCGATGGCTAAAAGCTGGGATAAGAAAAGTCCAAATAATACAAATCAAGAGACTTTGACTAATTCATTGAAGAATCAATTTAGTGGTAGCGATAGGACCAACAGGGAATTTGAGGATTTAAACAATTATCCTCTTTTGATAATAAGAATATAACTCGGACTTGGAAGAAATTAATAACTTAGAGACTGGTGTTAAAATTACATCCCAAGGGAAAATCACTGATTTCTTAAAAAAAAACCCTTCCTAAAGCCTCTAATAATATTTTTCAGGACGTTCCAAAATGAACAGTACACTTATGGTTTCCAATATAGGAGGTTATGAGGTACCACTTTTGGGGAAAAACAAATATAGCTGATCATTCCCAGGTTTTAGACAAGATGAGTGGATGGGGAGGTAGAAGCAAGCCAGCAATGCATGTCTGGGCAAGGAGATTATATAGATAAAGATGGTGGTATTTCATGCTTTCCTCAGGAATAAAGTTATTTAGTCCATTAGAGATCTCCAGTGAGGTAGGGGTCTGCAATATCGACTCTAAAGATATGGTGTATTCATCCCTTAATGATGCGCCTGAAAAGTTTTTTTCAAAAATGGACAAAGAGGTCCAGGACATCCATTTAGATAAAGATTTTTTGGTTCAGTGTCCGGATACTATATCAAAATATATCATTAAGGATCTTGCACATCCAGTAATGTCTAATGTTGTTTTATTGGAGGCATATAATGGTATTAAGACAGCCTTGGAAACTCTTTCTAGTTTTTGTGTTGTGAAGTTTGCTGCTTTAGAACAACAAATTCACAATTATTGGGAAAGAAAGTTCACAGATCTAGGCATAATTTGTCATTTTCTCCCTAAATGTTCAAGAGCCCTCAAAAGGCAAAAAGGGCAAAAAGAGGGTGGAGTAAGTAAGAAAAAGGGGAAGAAAAGCTTGAGCCTGTGGGACTTACTTAGACTCCTAACCTAGGAAAACAGAAAGATGAATTAAACATTAAGGATGAAAAGACTAATAAAATTGGAGTTACAGGTACCATTAGGATAGGAGAGGTACAGAGAGATACAAGGAAGAATCCTGACCAAAAACAAATCTATACTTGTGGATGGGACACTTATAAAAGATCAAGAAAAGGGAGGGTGATTACATTTTGAAACAAAACAAATTCTAAGGAGAATTTAATTAAGGTAGACCAGTCTAATAAAGATCTTTGCCCAAATCTCATGTTGGCCAAGGAGATTAGCAACCCAAGGGTATGACCTGGAAGAATATAATTTAATTTGTACAGGAAAAAGTAGTTTTAAATTAGATAAGCTGTATTTTAAACATTATGAATCTACTGCAACCTTAACCAGCCTGATAGCCCATATGTTGAGAGCAGAATTAGGGTTACCAACAGTCGCAGATGCTCTTATTATGGTGACTAGGGATGCTTCCAACCCTATTAATTCAGTTTACTTTATGCTCCTAACATGGATATGGCAAATTGGTCTGGGCTAAGAAGGCCTGGTAGACTCTTTGGGATTACTGTTATCAACACCAGTGACCTGGTCAACAATTTGGAAAAATGTTTATAATAGGGCAAAATAGGAAAAATGTTAACATATGATATATTCAAAACTACTCTTGTAACACTGAATTGGGAGTTTGGAGTTTCCGTGAAACCTCAATGATCTCTATTTTTGGCTGGATACATTGAGGAGAAACTTCTACTAATTTACCATCATTATTATGATGATTTTATCAACTATTATCAAAACCCATATACTTCCAGAAGAATTTGTGGAGGTGAATAGAGTTTGAACTGATAAAGAGGGTACTCAGATTAATTGTGTTATTGGTTCTGCACAATTGTTAGTATTACTTTTGAAAATAGACGTGTTGGATGAGGTGGGTATTTACATGGTGGAATTGAATGAGTGGGAGACACCAGGTCAATCTAGAGACCATGCAACCTTGACTAAGTTTTTGAAATACAAAGTAATGAATCCTCATTAGAGCAGGAAGGGGGGTCAGAAAGTAACCCTGGTTATAATGTCCTTACTGAATATAGCAGGACTCACAATAAGTTTGTGGATCCTCAGTGGGTTGCTTTTATTTCGTGGACATGAAGTGATTATGTTCCAGGAGACATGGGTTTTAACATCTCCTTTCCTGAATGGATATGAAACTAGTTTTGTGCCAGCAATTAAAGGGAAAAAACATGGGAGGAACAAAGGAGGTCTGGTTACAATGATCAAAATTAGGGAAGGATTAAGGGTAATCAAAAGTTACTCTCCAACTCCGAGATCCTTATGGTAGTGGTTAACTGGGACCTTTGTATGGTTCTGATTGTTAACATTTATATTCCACCATGTTTTCACACTTACTTTACATATGATTTTTGGTCCAAACTATCGATGGAAATAGATTTAATGATACAGTCAAATTGGATAGATACTGTTCTTTTAGCTGGGGATTTTAACACTAGGATAGCAGAGTTCGATAATTTATCATTGTTACAATAACTATTACATATGGCAGATTTGGAAAAAGAAATACAACTGACATGATTGTAAATGAGGCAGGAGATGTTTTAGTACATTTATCACAGAGAATAATTTCTTGATTCTTAATGGGAGATTAGAAAGGATCTGTCGGGTGATAGCACTTTGTTCTCCCAGTTGGTAAGAGCGTAATTGATTTTATATTATGCTCTCCTTTTAGTTATCATTTCTGCAGGAGATTATATGTGGCTATGAGAACGGAAAGTGATGATGGAGCAATTTTGTTGGATTTTAGGATTTCTGATAGTGTCATTCCTCCCCAATAAGCCCTTGGTGGATATTGAGATTAGTGGGAAAAAAGGTTAAGATTGAATAATGAGTCAATGCAAGGAGTTTGGAACCTTTTATACTCTTCTATTTTTGTCAAGTTATTTCAGCAGGTACATAATCTCCAAAGGTGAAAGGATCAGTGAATTACTAAACATAGGGTATCAACAGATTAAGACACTGATTTACTCAGCTAATAGTGTTAAGCCCCAGTTAGCATCCTGGTTTGATGGGTATTGTAAGAGTGAGAAAAGAAATTGATGAGGGCCATCAGGCAGACAAAATAAATCCGAGTAAGATGGCATTATAAATTTAAATAAAATGCTAAGGGAGTACAAGGAATTTCTCCGTACAGAAAAAGAGAATTTACTGAAAACAATGGGGTGTTATGTACCAAATTATTAAGGAGGGTGATATTCAGCTTTTTGGGCTTTGGTGTCCAAGGGACAGCTGATCAAATTCTAGCCCTCCCATATATATCCCAAGGAAACTTGGATATCTTATTATAGCCTATTTAATAGACATTCTACCAATGATGATGATGATAGAAAATTTTAACATTGAGGGGGAATACACATCGTTAGTGTTTTCATTTGGAGAGGTGGAAGAAGCCATTGTGAATTTATCAAATAATAAAGCACCTGGACCCGATTTGATACCGGAGAAATTTACAAGGGCACTTGAACTATTGGGTAGTTGTTTTTAATAATTTTGTCAATATCTGTTTAAAAGAGAGATTTATTCCATTATCTTGGACAACAAATATAATAGTTCCAATCCATAAAAGGGCCAACTTTATTTGCCATCTAATTATCGCCCAATTAGTCTTATTGACATTAGTGGAAAAATCTTTGCTAAAATAATATTACATAAATTACAAAATTGGATAACTGCAAACTCCCTTTATCGATGTTTCAAGCAGGTTTTCATAAGGATTGTTCTACGATAGATAATATTTACATCTTAGCCCATCTGATAGAAAAATACAGATCATTTCGTAAATGAAGCTGTATGCTGTGTTTGTAGACTTTTCTGCAGCATTTGATAGGTTAATAGAGGCAAGTTATGGGAGATATTATTAAATAGACGTATACTATTAAATTTATTAGTCCCCATTATTAGGTTATATTCTCACACAACATCGGCTATTAGATATGATAATAAGGGCAATATTTCGACTATTTCAGCACAACTGGAGTTAAACAGGGATGTCCTTTCGCCCCTTCTTTTTAATTTGTATATTGATGCCCTTCTGACTTATAAAGATACAGATACTCTTGATTCCCCAAAATAAAGAATATCCCAGTACATTGTCTGGCCTATGCAGACGATTTGATTATTTTTGCTTTATCTGCTCAAGGTTTACACAATAAAATAAATAAATTTTGCTCTAAATGTAAACATTTGGACTTATTAATAAATATAAAAAACTAAGCTGTTGATTTTGCACCCTTACAGGGACATCAAATTAAACCAAGGATTTATTTAAATAACAAACTTATTGAAGTGGTATCCTCTTATATATATTTGGGGTGAAGTTTGCTTGAATGGAAATTGATAGAGCATTGGAGAGGACAAGGATAAGGGCAAACTGATTGTTAGGGCTCTCTTATGTTTTGCTAGGAAATATGCAGGATATTTGGTCTTGCCGGCATTGATAGCCAGTGAGGCCAAAATTAATCCTATTCTTTTGTACGGGCAGAGGTCTGGAACAACAATGTCCCTTCATGGTTGGAGATCCCACTTTCTCTACTATAAATCTTTATTGCAGGTTCCACTTGCCACTTCTAATGTTATAGCTAGGCTGAATTGGGTAGAGTACCTATTGTTACAATAATTGATATACATCTCATGAGTTATTGGATCAAAATTATTAATCAACAGACTAATATTATGCCTCTACTATGCCTTAGAGAAAACTATCTTGGCACAAACAGAATTTTAGGTCTCCTTGGGTCAAAAATATTCAACGTATTTTGGGCAGTGTTAATATGCTTCATCTTTGGATAGATTGGGAGAAATCACTATCAATATCTTATGTGTTTAAGGAGTATGTCAAAAGAAAATACTTAAGCTTGCCTAAGATAAGCAAATAAAGCTCCTCAGAGCTCAATGTCAGGCCAGATGGTTAGCTCAAATAAAATTGATGTATTTATAGAGAAATATCTTACTCTTGGGCTGACCTTGTTAGAAAGAAAAATGATTACTTGGGCAAGACTGGGAATCATCTGTTCTAAATACTCTTTTATTAATAAGACGACTCCACCCAATTTAGGTTTGGAGTTTTGCAGATGTAACAAGGGTTTTCAAGACGATCTTTATCACATTACGGTTCAGTGCCCTTTATATAAATCCCACAGTTTAATCTGTTAAATGATTTCACTAAATATATGAATGCAAAATATGATATTTTATTCATACTTCCTCACCCTCAGACATTGGATGAGGCTAAGATGGTTTCAAATTTTTTATCAGGTGTTGAAACACAAAGAAAAACGTCTCTCTGCCTAGGACAATTAATTTGTTCATGGATTTTTATGTGTTAAACTTTTAAATGTAATATTAGATTTAATATTTTTTTCTTTTCTTTTGTATATAATTTTATGTGCTTAGTATGTTGTAATGGCTTGATTGCTGAACAATAAAACACTGAAACCTGAAACCTGAAACTTTATCTCTTGTTGCCTGTTTTTACTAACGCATGCGCCACTGGCTGTCCTTTGTCTCTTCACAATCTGGCAGTCACTTGAAGTCTGCTTTTCTTAATGCCAGACTAATGAAGCATTGCCAACACATCAACAAACATCCTGACCTTCCTTTCTTAGCTATATTTTTATTTATAGAAAAACGGAATTACACCCAATACAAATCATTGGAATTCCTTCTGATGTTAACTAATACAATACTTCTTTCTATCTAAACATAGTACAAAAACAATGTTTTGTCATATTATGGGGTATATATCCTTAAATTTAGCACAACCAATATATAAACCAGTAAACATAAATAGGAAATTGTAATTTGAGTGTTTTAAGCTTACTCATCCATGCAAAAAAAAAGAAACACAAGCGATTAATAAATCCAAACTTTTACAAGCATATAGCGAACTAGTAATACATTTTCCTTCCTTCCAAAACTGTTGTTTATCCATAAACCTTCCAAGTCAGAGTTATTGTATTACTCAAAATATAAAATTCCTTTATGTCCACAGAAAGAAAAGATAATTCATCTGGACTGGCTGGTATTCAGTTAAGTTTGCTGTGTCCTTCTCAGAATTGGGCCTCATATCTGTAGGCAACTGAACATTAGTCTCAAAGAAAGCTCCAACCTGATCCATATCTTAGAAAATTCTTCCTTGTCTTTAAATATGATTTTAATCTGTTCATTGGTAGAGAAGTAGGAACCCTTCTTCTTTAAATTCTGACAGCATATTGACAAAGAATAAGAAATGTTGCAGTGTTGGACAGTTGACTCTAATCTGCATTTTTGTCAAAGATAATAAAACAAACACAGAGAAAGCAGTAGGTGAATGAAATTTTGTCAGCATTCATTTCATTGCTCAAACCTTTAATCAGTTGGTCACATCTGTGCTATGTCATAGTTCTGAGGCAGGCAAGACAGTGTCCACAGCATGCTCCGCCTGTGCTCATTGCCATCACCTGTAAAGGCAGTAACCCCAAAAGAGAAGTTCAGCAATTCCTTATTCTGTGTCAGCATTAGTTTATACACAATGAGAGTACCAGATGAAATTCATTCTACCTGATACTCGCCAGACTGCTGAAACTAACGGGCACTTCATGACAAGTTAATGGGAGAGACATTGAGGGAGTCATAGGCCACCATGAGTGGTCACTGATTGGCGACTGGTCAAAATATGTGGCCCATTTTAATTCAATTCAAGTTTCTGCAGGAAAGCTCCATTGAGCATGCTCATTCACAAGGAGGTCCTGAACATATACCAGAAATGTACAAAAATGCAGACATTACAAGGGAACCATAACAGCAAGAGACAGTGCTATAACAGGGAATAAAATAAGTGAGATAAAGGCATGACAGTGAATAAAAATATGCAAAGCAATATATTCTGAACATGTGCTAACACATTTCAACTACAGGAATATGTGCAAATACAGGGCAATGCAGAACAGTTATACTACATGTTTAAAGTTCAGCATAGTAATAAGTGCATTGTAGCATAGTGACACTGTTAAAAGAAAATGGGATATGGTGAAGACAAGGAGAGAAGAAAGGTAGAGAACAGTGAGTGTGATTGGAGGGAAGAAACAGAATAGACCAAAGGTAAGGTGAAGACAGTAATAAGGGTGAGACGAGTGAGAGGGGTGAAGAGACCAGGGAGAAAGAGGGAGAGGGAGAGAGAAAGGATATGTCAGAGCAAAGTGCAAGATTGACAGTGATGAGAGGTAGGGAGGACAAGATAGAGGAAAAGTGACAAGCAATGGGCCTATGACCTGTGGCAGTTACATATTGCTTTAAACTTTTTCTGGTTAAAGATTTGTAGAGGTTGATTGAGACAATGCTGGAGAACTTGAGAACTGACTGCAAGTTATTCCAGGCTGCCGGGAGGACATAGGAGATAGCACTTCTGCCTAGGGACGTGTGTGTCCTAGGCATGTCTAGGAGGACAAAGTCGGCCTTCCTTAAGGAATAGTTGTGATGGGAGATGTGTATGAGGAGGAAACACATCACAAGAGCTTGTTCAATAGGATTTTAAGTGTCTATGTTCCCAGATGATTCAATCGCTTAGTTGCAAGGAACGCCCAGCCAACTGTTGAGTATAAATCACAGTGGTGAGTTCTGATTGAGCCTGGGATAAACCATAGAGCACGGTGGTACAAGACATCCAATTTATGCAGATTGGTAGCTGATGTGCAGTTGTAGATTATATCACCATAATCAAGGAGTGGGAGAAATGTGGCCAGGAGGAGCCTTAATCTGGTCTCAGGTAGGAATATGCACCTGTTCCTGTGGAATAATCCTAATCTGGCTTTTAGTTTGCTGGTGAGGTTGTCAATGTGTATACTGAAGGAAAGTTTGCTGTCAAGCCACATACCAAGGTACTTGAATTTATCTACAACCTCAAAAGATTCTCCTAGGGTGGTAATAATGAAGGGACTTAGCAGACTTTGAGTAGGGAGGGTCTTGCTGAGGGTGAAAACATTACCTTTTTTTCATATAGCAGAAGTTTAGAGTTAATGAGGTTCTGCTCAAGCTTAGAAAAACATCTTGCAGTTCTTCACAGTCTTCGGACAGGGTTGGTTTTGACGTGTACAGTATTGTATCATCAGCATTGGTAATGCTAAGCATCTCACCATCGGCTGTGTTTATAACCCTCCTAAGAATGCCCAACTTGCTCTTGAGGGCATCACCAAATTGGTTGGCAGAGAATTAACCAATGAACCCTAATAACGGGAGATTTCAACCTGAACTAGGCCACTGGCCCAACATAGAACTTCAAGGGTGCGATCCAAGACGCAACCTGAACAGGTCATCTCTACTTAATAGGCTTAATTATAAAATGGGGAACCATACTACCCTTGACTGGGCTCTGGTAGCTAACTCCTTCAACATACAGAAAGCAGGTATATTGGCTGACACCATTAGTGATCACTCCCCAATATTCTGTATTTGGAAGAACAGAGCACCAAAGATTCCCCCAGGATACTCACAGTATGTGACTTCTCCAATTTCATGCCAGCAAAATTTAATGACTACCTAAGTAGCCTGGACTGGAGCCCGATTAGGCTCCTCCCAACATTGGACGAGGCCCTTGCCTACTTCCAAAATTCACTCCTCAATGCGCATCTCTATTTGCCTTTCAAAAAACTCTGAACAAAAGGAGGCTGCCATAAATGGATCTCTCACTCTGTGAAATCTCAGATGAAAAGAAGGGACAAGGCTTGGAAGAAATTCCAGCTCTCCCACCTTCCTGCAGACCTGGTTATTTACAAAACCCTAAGAAATAAATGTAAGCCAGACATCAAACTTGCCAAAAGGAGTATGTAACTGGCCTCCAACAGTCCACACTGAGGAACCCTAAGCTTTTCTGGGCACAAATCAATGAACTGCTTAGGCAACTCCAAGGAGGCACAAGGTCAAATTCAGGTACAAGGACAGTGTATCAGTGATTGCCAGCTTATAGCCTCAGCAATCAACCACCACTTCACCAATCTTGATGCATACAGGTAGGACTATCAACACCCATGCCTGTACAGACCTTTGATGAATCCCCTGTCTGAACAGACCCCAATCTCACCTGAGAATGGTCAAGGAGTGAGGTCCATAAACTTCTGATAGCCCTCAAACACAAAAGCTCTGGTGGCCCAGATGGAATCAGCCCTAGGCTACTCCAAAATGCACTGTCCTTGTCCAAACCCTCTGACCTGGATCATCACAGGTCTTTACTTGAAGGGTATGTTCCATACCAGTGGAAGGCTGCCAATGTGGTCCCCATTTACAAGGGTGGCTCTCATGAACAAATTGGAAATTATAGACCCATCTCCCTGCTGTACCCTGGCCAAATTGCAAGAAAGACTAGTTTATGGGCAACTGAGAGACTACCTGGAGCTCCACCAAATCCTAGCCCTTCACAGCATGGCTTTCAGCAAACTATGGAACAGACATGGCACTCATCAAACTCACAGTGGACCTATTCAGGGCAATGGATGAGGGCATGTTGACTGGTGCTATCTTCATAGACCTGTCCAAGGCATTTGACCTTGTGGACCACAACCTTCTTCTTACTAAGCTTCAAGGCATTGGGCTTGATGCCCAGGCCCTAAACTGGTTCAAGAGCTACCTCAGGCGCTCCTATAGGGTCATTTGGAAGGAAAGTTTTCCACCCTTTACCCATCAAGGAGGGTGTGCCTCAGAGCTCAGTTCTTGGCCCCTCCTGTTCTCTCTCTTCACAAATGAGCTAAACTGGCACTGTGGGGATAGTTCAGTAGTTCAATAGCATGACGATACTGTCATCTTCCGAGCCAGGTCCACACCACATGATCTGGGCCCTCTCCTACAAGGGGACCTAAACACACTCGAGACCCCTGGCTCACATCAAACAGAATGATCCTCAATGCAGCAAAATGAAAGTATGCTGTTTGGTCCTAGATCCCTTGGCCAGGATCGGACCAATTCCTAAAACTTACTACCCTTGGGGATAAATGAATAGACGAGTTGACAACATAAAATACCGAGGGCTAACTATTGACCAGGGTCTCACCTTTAAGCCCCACATTGACCAGGTAACTAGGTCTATCCACATCAAGCTTGGCACCATGTACAGGCTAAAACAACTTATCCCAGAGGCTAGATGAGCAATTGCCTGCAGTGTCCTCCTACCCACATTAACCTATGTTGCCCTGGTAATCCAGGGCATGGCAAAGGGTGAGGTTAGTAGGCTTCAGGTCCTGTACAACAAGGTTGTGAGATTTGCAACAATGTGTCAACCAAGAGGCCACCCCTGCATCTCACTAGCCCAGCTGCAATGGTCTTCTTTTGAGGCTCATCTAGAGTATCCCTGCTCTGTCATGCATATGAATTGCAGAGCCCAGTGGCCCCACCAAGCCTAACAGCAATAATCATGGCTAAGCCTAACCTCGAATGCTCAGGACCTCGGGTCGGTCCCTACTGGCAATCTCCAGAATCAAGACTCATAAGGGAGGCAATTATTTCACTCTCACAGCCCCTAAACTGTGGAACACTCTCCCACCTCTAGTACAGGAAGCCCCTTGTTATCAATCTTTCGCACTAGGCTTAAGTCCCATTGATCAGGACAAGCTCATGCCACTGTGAGGGTATATGATAATCACCTCAATCCTAATAACACCCATCCCCTCTCTTCTCACCTTAACCTACATTAAATCATGCCTTAAATCCTTAAATCTTTCAAGTGTTGCACTTATGGTCTATGATTTGAATAATTGCCTATACTGTTATCCTCATGATCTTGTCTACTTCTGAACCCTGTATCACCTGACTGTATGTATTGCATTGCTTCTGGATCACCTGATTGTATGTATTGTATTGCTTCTGTTCCCTCGGTCGCCCCTGAAAAAGGACCTTCATGGCCCAGTGGGCCAAACTGGTCATCAAAATTCAATAAATAAATAAATACCCCTACAGCTGGTATTATGAACCTTTTCCTTTCACTGGTTAAGTAGGTAGGTTCCATTGTCAAAATAATGAATTTACCCTGTTTGTTAACATCAACATAAACGGGATCAATGGCTGCAACAAAGGTGTTGAAAAGGCTGTCACTAAACTAAATCTGTTACTAATTATTATGAACCAATCAGATGTTGTAACAATGGGAATAGCCAGACTTTGATATATTGGATCCTCCGTTCCACAAAAGACAGGATCAAATACTGTGTTGTGGTTCCTGGCTCCATACGTGACCATTTGTCTGTATTCTGTGAATGGCAGGCTAATTTTCCCCTAGAACTATTCAGTTTATAAATATTTCTGTCTTGACCCTGAACCATTCCAGGTAACACTGTCATACCCTAAATGGTCCAATTTGTCTGAGTCCACAAATATTTATTTATTCATTAGAATGTTCACAGTAACATTTTTTAGCAGTGCTTGTTTACAAAGGTTCCATGTCAGAATTACAGGTTATGGTGCAGATACAGCTACAAAGAAATACATGGAAAGGACTATGCAAGGTTCCAGGTATATTTATAAAATTCAGAAGTTCAAACACAAACTTAGAGTGAACAAGTTCCTATCTACAAGTTTAATACAAAGGCACAGTAGCAGCTGGCATGGCACTGTCTATGGTTAGTGTTTAAGGCAGTTGTAGAAGTGCAACTTTGTAGTATTCCAAGTATGTCATAGAAAGCACAGCCAGGAGACATTGTTAGTAGTGTAACTCCCCCACCGGCCCCCTTGTTTAACTAGCAGGCTGATCCTCTCACCACATAGCGTCTAGGGCAAAGAGAGGGATGGGGTTTACATAACAAGTACACATTTCTTTTCTTAGCCTGCTATCACAGACAGGCAAAAAGGCTGCAACTACCTGGCACACACCTGGTGGGACCATTTACTACGCCAGCAACCCTGGTCCCTGGGAGAAAATGTTTGCTCATAATTGTGCTAGGTTTGCACTTCTGGTCAGTGGCACCAAGTAAATCTAGACACAATGGAAGCAATAACAATAGTGTCCAAACCAGGTTGGGATTCTAGAGTGCGGCTTTTATTCACGTAACAGAGTAGGAATAATCACAAAGCGAAGATGGACCCACACAGGGCTACACTTACTGATATTGCAGATTCTCCAGAGTACAGAAATTCCTGGCATTCCCATTTAGCATAGGGTGAAGCCACAACACAGCAAACACTCTGGTTCTGAAAATGGAGATTGGCACACACGCCAGTTACTGGAACATTTCCATCGACTAGGCACACACGGCCAGTACTAGGACACTTTCCCATATTTCATGAGGAATGAAGGTACACATGACCTCACAAGAGCACATCCAGGCTCAAATTCTTCCAGCACCCACTATACTGAGGTGAACTGAAAACAGAGAATCCAAAACCCAGGTCTGGGTAACTATTTCCATCAGGCACTGGCCAAATGCACTGACTAAAATTGAATTGGTGCCCAAACTGAACCCAGAGAGGTAAACTGGTTACTCCAGATTGGGGGTCTCCCACCTTTTGTTTTCAAGTTTATACTCGCCCATTCTTCTGGTTAATAACACTCACAGAAACTTGTAGATGCTATCTTGAAATGTTTTTCACACTTAACATACTACATGACACACCTCTAAAGTGGCAAGAAGTTAAAAGTTCTGTACTTGGACAGTCTCTCATTAGACTCCAAATGTAGGCAGACACTTTGAAACAGAAACAGTCTAGGTGACAGGGTCCCTTTGCCAGAGAAATTCACCATATGTGTTGCTGGTGCCCTCTTAGGCTTACACAAAAGTAGTACTTACAGTTCTGAAGTTATACAAAGGCAGCTTCACCAGACAGACAGGGTGAGGGATTGCCTCTGAACTCTGAAGATCGCCCCATCCCTCCTGGGATGGGGCATAGAAAACCCACTTGGCAAGGTCTCCACACTTCAGTCACTATTTTCTTTGTTCTTCTAAGGTGAGAACAAACTACCCAAAACAAAGAGGTAACTCTCTAACAGAGCTGTCTGAGGAGCTGCACAGCACTGCAGCCTCCTCCTGGAACTCCTACTCAGGACTGACTCCACTCTAACTGAACATTCAAAGCTATCTCCCTAGAACTGGCAAAGAAGTGTGGCTTATGCAACTGCAAGAGTTCTAATATTACATCATCCTCCAGCTCAGCTGAGACTAAAACCAGAGCATAACAGTGTGAAACCATTTAACTGGCATTTCACTAGTTGCCTTTCCTGCCTGCCACTGGTTCTAAATGGGATTCTAGTAACCCCCGGAACAAGGGGGTTACAGTAGGATCTGACTAGTGATTACGTAAGCATACATTTTGTTGAGCAAGGTAATTTTTCAGGGTTGATTTATATTGGCTCAGTTTGGGTGACTCTAGTAGTGTGGTGGGGAGTTTGTTTAGCCAGGTTGGTGCTCAGTAAGGGGAGGCCCTCCTGGCCTGACTGGTCCACAATGTTGGACGTACAAAGGTTTTCTTGCTACACTGCTAGTAGAGTGGTGCTTAAAGGAGGTATGTAGCAAGGGTTGGAGGTGGGAGGGGTGAGCTATAGCTGGGTCTTCTTCCCAATGAGGCAGGTTTGGAATTTTATCCTGAGGTCTAGTGGAAGCCATTTTGTATTCAGATAGAGATTGCATAAGTGTATGAGTCTGTCCACATCAAGGATGAGGTGACAGGCCTTATTTAAGATGGTCCTGATTCTGTTGAGGTTGGTGTCTGTTGCAACTCCATAAATTATCAATCCGTAATCCAGAGTGGAGAGGACCAAGGTAGCTACAGCAAGTTTCCTAGTCTCTTGTGTTATAAAGTGCTTGTGTCTGTATAGAACCCCCGGTGTTTTGTTTACTATACTAGCAACATGGTCTATATGTAGAGTATCTGTTAGTGAGCTGTCAAGGTGTATAACAAGTTATTTAAAGGAATTAACCTGTTCTAAGGCCTCACCCTCTTGGTTGTAGATGGACAGGGTAGACGCTTATTCTTCTTCTGTTGGCTGGCAAATATCATAGATTTCGTTTCTTTTGTCATTTAGTAGCAGCTTATTCTGTAAGAACCAGTGCTCAAGGGAGTTGAAGTTCTGCTGCAATGTTTGACTGGCTGCTTGCTGATTAGTGCTGCTAGTGAAGATAACCACATCATCTGTGTAGAACAGGATGTGGGCTCCAATGCAGGCTTTAGGCAGGTCATTAATGAACAGGCTGAACAGTAGTAGGCCCAGTATTGATCCCTTGGGAACCTCTACTGCACTGCCTTAGAGTCTGAAAGGATTCCACTGACTTTCACTTTTGGGTGCAGTCTGATAGGTAGTTCTCAAACCACCCCACAGTTTCCCTAGATAGATTAATCTTAACAAGTTTTTCATAAGCAGTGTGTGATTCACAAGGTCAAATACTATGGTTAGGTCAGAAACTGACCCAACCATTTCACCGTTGTTGAATGACTCATGTAGTGAGTTGGTGAATTCAAGGAGGGTGGAGACGGTGCTGTGCAGTCATCTGAACCCATGCTGCTGGGGGTCCAGTAGGTTGTAGTGATTCAGGGTAGTACACTAGCTGCTCCACAACTACTCGTTTCAGTGACTTGGAGAGAAGAGAGAGTATGGAGATTGGTCTATCGTTTGTGATGTATGCTTTGTCAGCTGCCTTGTATACTGGTGTGATGATAGCAGATTTCAGAGTGCAGAGAATTTGGAGTAGCAGAGAGAGTGGTTGACCAGTTTGGTAATTGGGGTTGCCAGGCTGTCTAAGTGCTGAGGTGAGGAGCCTCATGTTTATAATGTCGCTGCCTACCCTGGTTTTGTTGAGCACACGCTTAATATATTTAGAGGTTTCTGACATCGTTATTGCTCTAAAGTAGAACTTGGGGTGCTTGGCATGTGCAGATTTGTTAGGTGGAGGTAATGGGAGGCATGCGTGGGGTGTTGTGGGATGCATTGCGTAGGGTGAATCAGTAGTGTGGAGGTAGGAGCTGAGGTCAGTGAAGGTGGAGATAAGAGTGCCTGCAATTTCCTTGGGGTCAGAGATGTAAGAATTGCCATGTGTGATCAGTTCAGTCATGCTCTTGTCAGGGCTCTCAAGAGTTACTTTTAGGTATCCCCAGAACCTCGTTAAATCAGCAGTTATTGTACCTGCTTTACCTCAGTGTTCAGTAACCTGCAGAATGAATGTACCCACCTCACTGGGGTGTGAGGTCCTGTCTCAAAATAGTAGGATCATCATTTTCCTGCCATGTTTTTAGAAAGAGACAAACATAGCTTGTTTAAGGACTCTTACCAGCAACTGACCAGGCTGAAGATAGGGCACATAGGAATGAATGTAATAGAGCAATCAGGTATAAAACAAGAGTCTGTACTGTAAACAACTTTTAGCTTCACAGACTCAAATCTCAGACTCTCATGGAAGTGTATTAAGCGAATGTTGGGTCTCAAACGTGATCATTCCCCTCAGATATGGATCCTAATAGTTAACATTACAATAGTGGTTATGTCTAAGTGAATGCTTTCAATTTTTATTTGTCTTATTTTTCTTCTTACACTAAGGCATTCCACATCTTACCGCAGTCGCTGTCTAGTAATTGCTCCTTACCCCCCACTCAGTGCATCCCCATTTTACATTAAATGGATACAAACTTCTCAGGTTCCCCAACTCTTCAAACAATATTTCTGACTCATAATTTGCAGGCTCCGATGGTATTGAGCCTAAATGTCATAGAAATGTGGCACATGAGCTTGCCTTCCCAGTTGCCAGGTTATTAAATTTAGCCCTGCCCACAGGTGTTATGCTTGAACTATGGATTCCTGTTTAGTAGTCCCTGTGTTTAAGAGAGTAATCACAAAATCTTTAGTAACAATCAGCCCATCATAATACTCCCTGTCTTTTGCCCATGTTTAAGAAAGGTAATCACAACATTTTTAGTAACAATTGGCCCATCATCATAATCCCTGTCTTAAACAAATTACTTGGGAAAAAAAATGATTGCCTCATAGCTCAATAGATATATATCTTCCTGCAACCTTCTATCTATCTCTCTCTCTCTCTCATGCAACATGGATTCAAAACAAGACATAGCACTTACTGTCCTCCTCTCACTACAGACAGTATTTCTCTGCCATGAATAGGATAGTCTCACAGATGCAGTTTTATAGACATATTAGAGTCCTTTGATCTGGAGGTCACTCTCTGCTCTGATCAAAGCTAGCTAGACTGGATCTTATCAACTGTACTCCCATGGTTTAATAATGACGTAACTAATAGGTACCAGAGGCTTAAATTTGCAACGTCCCTTTAGAACCTACTCAAACTTTAGTAGAAGATCGCTAAGGATCTGTCTTAGATCCTCTTTCATTTGCTCTGAGAAATATACTTTAGAAAACTCTGTCCCACTGATCTTCCATCCTCCATGCACATGATCTGGTCCTCTACATTGACGGTATTAAACAAAATCTGTCCAAGTACTTCCAGTCTGTGCAGAATTGGCTATCTGTAAATACTGTACATTTCTTTTGAATATGACAAAAATGCAATCCATGTTTTTTTAGGATGACCCTAGATTAAGGCCCCATCTGTTCCCCCTGCCTATTACATTTCATGATGGAACTCTGGTCCCATAGTCTCCTCCTTCACTTACCTTGGCATCACCCTAAAGCCCTCACCTGCATTCTCACCTCATGTCATGGTTGTCTGTAAAGCTAGTAACTCCATGATTGGTGTCTCCTACAAAGTCAGTCATGATCATACACCTCAAGCATACCTGGACATTTCTCATAGAATGCTACTACATACATTCCTCTATGGGGCCCTTGTATTCTTGACTTCCCTAACCATCCTTCCTAGGTGGGATATCAGTCATAATAATATTTGCTTGTTTGCAATGGCATCCCATAAACACATCCATGATTGCTCCCTGTATGCCAGGCATTGTTGGCTTCCTCTGTCTTCTGTATGTGACCACATTTGGTGGAGTAATTGTTATCACTCTGCACAACAGCTTGCCTTTATCCCTCACCCCAATACTCATACCTGCTTGTAGTACATAACCATTGAGGTCTGTTGAACATGCTCTATTGCCTGTCCCTAAGCTTAGTATGAAGATTGGTGAATCTTTATGTTTCTATGCTTCCCGGTTATGGAACACAGTCCATTCTGAACTTTGCCTACACCTCTCTGATCCTTCGCGTGCATAACAGGTATCATGTACACTTTCTTAAGGTGGCAAACTGCCTTTCCTTAGAATTTTGCTACTCTGTCTTTCAAGTAATTTGTAGGGTAACCAATACCTTTGTGTCAGTGTAATAATATTGCCTTTGTAAATTTTACCTTTGTCCTGAAATATTTTATGCTATTACTGTTTCTGTCTCTTACTGTTAAACTGCCATGAATTGTTTGTACTTGTTCACTTTTGAGTTCTCTGTATATTGTATTACCATGTTATCTAACTGCTCGTAATTTCCCAGGCCATGCTACAAAATAGACATTTGATTGTCTAGTGCTGTTAGCTGGTTATTGTAAGTTAACTCAATAACAGCAACCGCATTTATGTGGCTAATCTGGAGCTCCAATTCAAATGCAAGGTCCTTCACATGGCACGGTATGGTCACAGAGTGATTAATTTTAGACAACAATGTGATGAGCTGGGTAGTTGCATGCAGGGACTAATGCAAGTGGCTTGTGGAGAAGCTCATGAAGAGAAGGAATGCTATCTGACAGCTCTGGTACTATTGGTGGATAGTGGAGAAGAAACAGGTAACACCAAGTGGAATGAGTGGGCACTACACAGCATATCCTTATGTCAAGAGCAACAGAAGAGGACAGAATCACATTTTGTCTATGAAAATATCTTTAATGGAAATTTTGCTGAGTGTCTTGAGCCATTTCAGGTTCATCTATTAGACACTGGGATGAGAAGATACATTCATCCCACACTTAGTGCATCTGGCTGTGATATTCTGTACTACATCAGATGCCACCCTATGAGTGTGTCATTGGATAGGATCTTTAGCACAGCTGGTTATGTTGATGAGCCTCATTGCTCAACACTGGACCCTGAACATGTCCAACAGCTTGTTTCTATCAAGCATACCTTGTCACTGCTTGAATACAAATATGAATTACCATCATGAAATAGTCTGCTTTCAGCCATGTATTTCCCCATGTTGTTACTTGCAGTGCTGCACATTCATTATCATATATTGAATGTTTCTGAAACAGATACAATTTCTGTTCATGTTGTTTTTCTACATGTCATTATCATGCATTTTAGACACAGCAACGATGCTAAACAAAACACATGTAGTAGCCCCAAGCTGATATCAAAATCCAGTGGGTGCTTCTCATGTTTTGACTTCCTGATAAGGAGTATGTGAAATCAAAGGCACTCAGCTTTTGCACAAAACCTACCAAAAATGTCCTCAATCTTCTTGTTTTATTCAAAGACAAACATAGCCCAAATGTTTTGCCCAAAATTATTTTTAAGGGGCTGTTTCACTGATTTCATGATTGTACTACCTATATTGCTGGCTATTATTTATGTCATAAATAGAAAAAGTCTACTTATATTTATTGTTCCTTTAAAATCCTTTCATTTGATTTTTGCCTACGTCCACCTTACTGTACTCAGCCTATGATAGGGGCAGTTCCAGAGGAGGATATTGATTGTGCCACCACTTCTTAGGTGACCCATCCTTAGAATGCTCAATCCTCTCTCTCCCCTGGCTGCCTCCCCACTCCCAAGTGACCAAGGTCCATTTTGAATCTTAGTTTACTAAAGTAGGTAGCAGTACTAATTGTACTGTAGTGCAACATGGAGGGATTTTTTGTCATTTAAAAAAAATATATATAATTCTTATTTATCATTTTTGCAATGTATTATTTTCCCTCTGTGTCACCCACCAGCAATATAACCCACAATCAGACAAGGGTATACCGTGTTCAGACTATGTGAGCTGTCATCAAGATGGCAGGGAGTATTTTTCCATGTTTTTCTGAATCTGTCCTTCCTTTCCTATGTTGTGAGCAGTACCTTCAGTTGCATTAATATTGCAGTAACCCTAGTGTGAGAGACAGGCTCCCATGCCCACCCATAGGGTCACTGTGGCACCTGAAGTCAATGTTACCCCTCATCTAAAGCATATTGCAGAAAAGCACCTACCTCAGACAGACCTATCACATAAACAGTGAACCAGCTCTGCTTCAGAACCTGAGCCATCAGCATACCTACTACAACCAAAGGATTTTGACACCACTGTTCTTGTCTAATAGTGGGTTGGGAGATCTCTGCAATGTGACCAACATGGTGCTTTATAATAATGTTCTCTGAGGTTTTCCTTGGGCCCTCCTTGAAAATAAAATATAGGGATGTAAAAGAGCCGTACAGATATGCAACCTTTTTATTTGTCTGATGAATTCTTATGAGCAAGAATCTGATAGAAAATAATGAAAACAGTTCCTTAGAAAAGCCCTATCAGTTAAACATTGGGGTTAATATGTGTATTTTATGGAAACAATTTAACAACTTGATATTGGAAATTTTCTGTATTTTTGTACTTGGTATAATTTACAACTGCTTAGTGAGTGACCTGTGCTACCGCTCCTAATGAGACATCCTGTCTTCATCATTATGTTAACAAAAGTATGCTTTGCAATCCTAGCTGGCCTTATTTACACTGGTGCCATCTTAATTTACAATTGATGTCTAATCCAAAGTCATTAACGCTTGTTTAAGTACCTTTTGCATGCTGTACCTTGACTACAGCTACAGGAGTCAGCATTGTTATTTATTTTCTCATTTAAACATCTATTTGAGAGAGACCAGTAGGTAATGCCATAACACTCATCATTGTAATGTGCACATTGTTGTGCATTATTATATGCCCAATGCTAAACGGCATGAAAAACAAATGCCAGGTTCAGACCCTGGACAAGGAATAACAACAATTCTCAAATGTCAAGTGTCAGACAGAGCCCCCGTCATGCTATGAGTTATGCCACCATTTTTCAGAAGAGGAGTAGCTTGAGTGCTGCAACAAATGAATTGCTATTATATTATATTATATTATATTATATTATATTATATTATATTATATTATATTATATTATTTTATATGTTACCTGTGATTTTTATTGCTTTTGATTTATCCAGTGAGTCTAAGCCATCAGGACAGATGCGATCCATGATAAATGTTACTGGATCACAGCTACTGTACAGCTGCTGCTATGCTATAAATGCCTAGATAAGATCCATTAATGAACTTCAAACACCATACTACGTCCTACAGGCAAAGGTAAGTATTACTTCTGGGAATTTTGTTTTGGGTGATGACTGCCTTAACTAAAGGTGGAAAAGGATTAACACCCACTATGTTCTTTGTCCTAACAGTAATGGTAAGTATTTTTTACTGGGGGAGGGAATGGAGGGGTTCCCAGAGTGAAGTGCAGTGACCACTGCAATGTAGATCCACTTTTCACTGTTAACAATGTATACATTGAAATGCCACTTTTTTTGATTGCACTGTAAAGCCATTACATAGACTTTCTAGTAGAATCCATTGCCACTGTATTAACTTTGTTATTTTAAGAGCTACACTTGAGTACCACTGTAAATTCTTAGTCATTTTCTGGTCCCTCCTTTGCCACTGTATTGGCTTGTATTGTATTGAGTGTATTATTAGAAGTACTACAGTATCACTAAAACACACAGAAATGTGATATTTTTGCCACCACCTAGTAGTGCAATGAGATCTTGCTCTTGAACCAGGGACTTCCACCCAATACACTTCCTGACCTAACCAAACACTTCCTCATACAATGTAAAGGGCAACAAAATTAATGTAATGGCAGGAGCCTTGTATATAAAGGATTTGAGGATTAAGTGCCCAGGGACTACTTGCCACTACCATTTTGGGGAATGTTGCCTCCTCCAGCATGGCAATCAGGGTCAGGTGAAGACCATAGCTAATCAGGCCATAGGGTCCTGCAGCTGAGCCAAAGGGGCTCATGTATATTTGTTAAGAGAAATTCTTAGACAGGCACAGTGCCCAGCAGGGCCAGAAGTGGGTGGGGAGGCAACTGAAATGTGTGTGTGGGGGCAAAATAGTGTTTTTCGGTCCCAATGAATTGAATGCATAACAAATTGCTGGTGACTGGTGCTGTGCCATGTGCAGAACTCCACAGATGTGAAAATGCTGGTGTTAGTATTTGCAAACTCTGCATTTGGAATGCTAAATTTGAATTCCACTGTATGGGGAAACTCATTCCCTCAGTGATTTAGACAGTGCATCCAGCTGTACATTCTCCCTCAGATGGTAACACTCACAGCCCTCCACAGTCAGCTGACTAATTAATGTACCATGGCACAAGAATACAGTACCGATACGAAAAGACGCCACCTCTACATACATTAGTTATGGGAGTATGCTAATCCAGATTTCCACACCTATTTCACCTACTGCCATACGGTTATATACATACGTCAGTCACATGATTTTGCATACACACTGCAATGTAGATTGAGCAGGAAGTGGCATTACAAGACAATCGAGACATCTTGTGATCGTCATCCCATCCAGCACACACTAAACTGCTACTGTACTGTGGACTGTGGGCTTCAATGGTGGCACAATACTGGACAGCAGCATCATTGAGATGTGCATGGTGATGAGAAGCAGTGTCCTGGTCTGAGAAGCTAAAGCAAAAGGCAAGCCAACTTTATTTATAAGGTGCCCACTCCCAGAGGATGTGGGTGCTGTACACTAACAAAACAAACAGCAGTCAGTTAAGGCATAATAAAAGCTCATTAAAACTATTACAAAATTAACATACAAAAGAATTACAAAATTAATATACAAAAATAGGGTTTTAGAAATCAGTCTTCAGGAAAACTGGCCAAACTAAAATAAAGATGTTAACAGTCAAATGCCAGACTGAAAAGGTGGGCCTTCAGCCTCCCTTTAAATACCTCAATCGAGGAACCTCCCGGACTGCAGGTGGAAATGAGTTCTACTGCTGCAGCCAGACACTAAATGCCCAATCACCCAAGGTCTTGAGCTGAACCCTGGGAACATCCAGGAGGGCCCTTGAAGAGGAGGGAGGGAGCGCACAGAGGCCACCAGTGTCAGGTGTTCAGACAGATAACCAGGACCCAGCCTGTACAGGTCCTTAAAGGTGAGAAGACTCACCTTGAAAAGGACCCTCCACCTAACTGGCAGCCAGTGCAGAGCACACAGGACTGGAGTCACATGACTGGACCTCAAAAGTCCCTTCAAAACTGGGCCACTAGATTCTGCACTAGCTGCAGCCTGCAGAAGGTCCCTCCTGTGACTTGTAAGGACAGAGCATTGCAGTAGTCGAGCCTTGAAGTCACAAAGGCACGCACTCATGTTGGCAGGTCCTTGGGTGAATGAGGACTTAATCTGGGCAATATTCTGCAAGTGGTAGAAACCACTGCTGACTAAGAGCTGGCACCTGATCTTCAAAAGTCAGTCTGCAATCAAGGATCACACCTACTGTAGATTTTGCACCTTAGGAGAAACCAGCAATGGGGCAGATCCCAGAACTAGTCCAAAGTCACCTCCTGGTGGCAACCCATCATGTGCACAACCTGGCTCAATCAACAGTACTGCTGTCTTGGCCGGGTTGAGTTTTAGCCAGCTGGAACCCATCCAGTCATTGATTTTAGCCAGACAGCTGTTAAGCACATCAAACACTCCCAAAGTTCTGGCTGCAAAGACAAATACAGTTGGTATCATCTGCATAGCAGTGAAACTCCACACTGTATTGTCAAATGATCTCACCCAGCGGCAGGATGTACACTGCAAACAACATCAGTGACAAGATTGAGCCTTGAGGTACTCCACAACACAGAGGCATTGGGAGGAGGAGAAATTCCCATCACCACCTACTGCAGTCTGTCAGAGAGATAGGACTCAAACCATCTGATAACACTACCAGCGAGTCCACAAAACTCACAGAGTGGATCAAGAAGCACAACATGATCCACAGTGTCAAAAACTGAAGAGAGATCGAGAAGCACAAGAACTGACCTGTCTCTTCTATCTCTAGCTCGGAGCAGGTCATTATGCACCTCACAAGAGCAGTTTCAGTGCTACGTAGGCTGAAGACCCGACTGGAAAGACTTATAGATATCCAAGGACATCAGGCAATCCTCTAGCTGATGTGTGTTTAAGTCATTCATAAGGTATGTTAGCTGGCCCAGTGTCATGGAGGGATGAGGCATTGAATGCCTTACCACCACTCTGCCTGGGGTTAGCTGGGTTTGGAGAGGATTGAGCATCCTAATACTGCTCTCCTGTATCAGTGAGGGAGGCCAGTCATCTTAGCTCTGACATCCTCCAGGTGAAGGTCCCATTGTAATGCAGGCTACAAGCAACTCAAAGAGAGGATCATGGCTCTGGAGGGTGAGGACATTTCGATGTGTATATCCTTGCATGTTGCTGCAGGAAGGAAGGGAGAAAATGTAAATAGGGATGGGGGCTTCATGAAGCCCTGCCCACTGTACCTCAGCCCATGCCAATGCCCAATCACCTGGGCAATACATTCACAGAGGTTCCTGACTGGCCATGCTGGTAACCTGTGGGATGACTAAGCCTCAGTGGGTACAGAAGGCAGACTTTGGTCATGGGGATGGAGGCAGGGCTGAGAGCCTGCATGTCTGCCCCAGCCAGTGAGGAGAATTATGGAAAAAGAAAGAAATAGTAAGATACAGTATTCTTCAGACTAGGTGGGAACTAGGGCTGTGCATGCCTTTTCCTGAATATTTGGGATGAATATTATGTTTGAGTCCCCACAAGGTGGTGAAGCAGTATGACAAGACAGTTGGTAGGATCAGAGAGATGTTGGGGTGCATAGGGAGGGATATCAAAAGCAGAAGAAGGGAGGTAGTACTGCCATTGTAGACATCACTGGTAACTGTGAGACCCCACCTGGAATACTGTGCTCAGTTCTCAAGATCACATCTCAGGACAGACATAGACAGATTTGAGGCTATCAAGAGGAGGACAACTAAAATGCTGCTCGGTCTGTATCAAAAGCCCTATGAGGAGAGAGTGAAGGACCTCAATATGTACACCCTAAAGAGAGGAGGGAGTGGGCAGATATAATAGGCAAGGCCCACATCAGAAGCCCAATGAAGAGAGACTGAAAGACCTCCATATGTACACCCTAAAAGAGAGGAGGGAGAAGGCAGATATAATAGGCAAAGCAAGGCAATTTATTAATATGGTACCCAGTCCCAAAGGCGCTGTGAGCCACACAATGAGTACAGATATAAACATAATAAGACATTACAATGATAAACCAATTAATACAATTACTATATAATTTAAAAGCCACACAGATAATCTACAGTAAAAAAAATATGTTTGTAAAGATTTTTTTAAAGTGGTCAGCATAGGAGCACCTCTTACCTCCCAAGGAAGGGCATAATATTGGTGCTGCAACCCCAAATGCTGATAATAGATTATGGAATCATGTTTACAGATATTCAAGTAAACAGCAGTTAGAAAAACTTGATCAACTTTATAATAGATTGGCAAGATTCGCTTTGAGGGTAACTATAGTACACACCATTGTACAATGTACAATAAACTGGGATGGCAATCACCTGACTTAAAACATAGGAACATTTGGACCAATTTAGTTTGGGCGTGCTTAGAAACAAGTCACTTCAACATTTGATAGAGAAATACAAAACCAAGACATAGCTAAAACTAAGAAAAATGGGACTAGGGACCTGATGCAGCCTAGGATCACAAACAACTTTGGTTAAATGACCTTTGAATTCAATGTAGCAAGTACCTGAATGCACTGCCTCAGATCTGAGAAACACGGACCTTACAGAGTATAGTTTTAAACACTTTAGTTTTCTCAGAAGAAGCCAGAAGGGGAAGGAAACATATTCAATTCAGTGCTTTACAGTAACTGGCAATTGCTATTTTTCTTTTAAACTTAGATTGTGGGCTTTTAGTGACACTGTAATTTATTTGCTGTCTTTACTTAGAATTCTTTTTGGGCTATTGAAAATTTAAAACATAGTGGTGGTGTATTTCTTTGCTGTCTTTAATTGCTGCAAATTAGTCTTGGCTTGTCTGACTTGCCCTGTAGTTTGGGTGAGGGGTGTTAATTGTCTGGCCTCTGACCTCAGCTACATGATAACTGGAGGTGGGGCTTAGTCAGAGTTGAGGTAGCAAGTGAGTTTTGTTTTCTCAGAAGAAGCCAGAAGGGGAAGGAAACATATTCAATTCACTGCTTTACAGTAACTGGTAATTGCTATTTTCTTTTAAACTTAGATTGTGGGCTTTTAGTGACACTGTAATTTATTTGCTGTCTTTACTTAGAATTGTTTTTGGGCTGTTGAAAATTTAAAACATAGTGGTGGTGTATTTCTTTGCTGTCTTTAATTGCGGCAATTTCCGCTCCCTCTCTCCCTTCCCCCACTCTTAATTATATGCCCTGTTAAATCTGATTGACAGGAGCTAAACACAGGGATAGTAAGGGTGTGGATTAGGAGGGGCATAAGGAGGAATAAGCCCATCCTCAGCATGACAAGTGTTTTGACTCATCTATTTATTTATTGGTTTATTTTCTTTTTTAAAAGAAAAGTATCTGAGGATCAGTGGCAGGATTTTTAGGACAATAAATTAATAAAAGGGAACTAGGAGAGCTTCAGTAACAGACAAGTAGTGGAATAGCAGTATAATTGCAGTATAATGTGGGAGTGGTGCAATGCAGTGGCTGTGGGCAGCCATATTCAAGCAGACCTTCTGGACACTGACGTGTTGCCCTATCTGCATGCACTCTCTGGACTGTGGGATGAGGTAGCCAAACTCAGAGCAGAAGTAAACTGGGTCAGGAGTACCATCACCCTATCCAGAGACCACCAGTCCAGTGCAACTGCCTCAAAGGATGCCGAGAACGAGGAGCACTTGGGTGACAGTGGGCTCAGGGAGTGTTAGAGTGGTCAGGCAGAGGCACATCCCAGATCCTATTCCACTCAAGAACTCATATGCCACACTGGCAAATGGGGACAACCAGACAGATGTACCCAGAGAAGTGGAAGGAAAGGATGTGGAGGTTAGCCTAGGAGGTGACCTCCAGCGGGAGAGCAATGGACCCCAGAGGAGGAGGAGAGAATCCTGGTTGGGACTCCATTATAAGAGGGAACCAGCTAGGAACACAGGAAGGGAGGACAGGGAGGTGAGGTGCCACCAGGTGCCACAGAATGGAGGGATGGAAGGAAGATCCTGGGGATCACTGGGAAGGCAAGATGGGAGGGTGAGCTGGATGTCATTATCCACCTAGGTATTAATGACCTGGAAAATGGGGAGCCAGAGGAAGTTTAGGAAGAGTTTAGGAAATTGGGAGGGTCTCAAGCAAGTAGCTACTTCTGTCACTTTTTCAGAAGTACTACCTGTGAGAGGCAAGGGAGAGCATAGGGTGCATGCATCAGAACTTTAACTCATGGTTGAAGAACTGGTGTCGTGAGGAAGGGTTTGGATTCATTGGTGACTGGGGACCCACCTGGAGGATGGAGGTTTGTTCAAGCCTGATGGCCTGCATCCATCCTGGAGGGGAATCCAAGTACTCAATGATAAGTTTAAATGCTACATTGACAAGCATTTAAACTAGCAGGAAGTGGCAGGCCAGCAAGGAGGGTACCTACTTGCTCACCCCCACAGCTAGCAGTGGAACCAGTGAACCGGAGGTGTGGCTATCTCTACAAAGCAGTGTGAAAGATGGAGATTAGCACCCAAGAGGTGGATAGGCAGAAAAGGGCAAAATTCAGCAGAAGGGCAGACAGCAAGGAGAACCAGGAATAAAGGACAACCAAGGAAGGGCTGGAGTAGAACAGCGAAACAGTCTAGGAGGTCAAATCATGGAAAGCCATGTGTGCCAATGCCAGGAGCCTTAGCAACAAGATGGAAGATCTGGAGGCTGTCATGGTGCAGTCAGACTGGACATTGTGGCCATCACTGAAACCTGGTGTAATGATAACCACGACTGGAAGATGGCCATACCTGGCTACAACATATTCAGAAGAGACAGGGCAGGTAGGAAGGAGGAGGAGTGGCACTGTATGTGAAAAATGATATAAGGGCCACAGAGATCCAGGAGGAACAAAATGGGGAGAGATACTGTGGGTTAAGCTGAAAGGAAAATGGGGCCAGCCATCCACACAGGTGTGGTCTATAGACAACCAGCCCAGGAGGAAGAAACAGATAGGAGCTGATGCTAGCCATCCAAGGGATGGAAGACAAGGGTGAGGTAGTACTGGTTGGAGACTTCAATATTCCAGATGTGGACTGGAGCATCCCAGCAGCAGCATCAACTAGGAGCAGATTTATCCTGGACTCCTTCAGGGTGCCTTCCTCAAGCAACTGGTCATGGAACCAACTTGGCAGAAGGCAATACTGGACCTTGTGCTCACAAACAGGGACAGTGTGATGGGGTAACAGTGGGGATCACCTGGGGAATAGTGACCACCAGTCATTGTGGTCTGAAATCACAGAAAGAGCAGAACCAAACCACACAAAAACACGATCCTGGATTTTAGGGGGCAGACATTGGGAAAATGGGGATACTTGAAAGAGGCATTAAGGGAATGGAGTAGGAATCAGGGGTTGAGGAACAGTGCAGTATTTAAAATGGGGATTACAAGAGCAACAGAATTTTACATTAAGCAGGTTAGCAAGAGGAAAAGGGAGAGGAGACCATTATGGTTTTCCAAAGAGGTAGCAAAGAAAGTGAAAGCCAAAAGATTGCATTCAGGCAATACAAAAGACACAGGCAGAATGGGATAGGGAGAAGTACCAGGAGAAGCAAAGGGAGGCAGGAGGTCAGTAAGGGAAGCCAAAGCTCAGACAGAAGAACACATTGCAAAATCAGTGGGTAGAGGGACAAAACCTTCTACAGGTACATAAGTGAAAAAAGAAAGGCAAAGGGAGGGATAGTGAGACTGAAAGGGGAGGATGGGGCCACATGGAGGATGACAACAGTAAAGCTGACCTATTGAATAGGTATTTCTGCTCACTCTTTACTGAGGAAGAGGAGGGTAATGGGTCTGAAGGAGTACAAGGGTGAGAATGGTGCAGAAATGGACACAAGTCCCTTACCACGAGAAAGGGTCCTGAAGGAACTGGAAGTAATAAGAGTTGATAAAGCAATGGGGCCAGATGGGTGCACCCAGGATCCTTAAAGAACTAAGAGAGGTGGTGGCTGAACCTCTGGCTATCCTGTTTAGCCAATCACTGGAAACAGGGAGGTACCCAAAGACTGGAGGACAGCAGATGTAGTCCCCTTATACAAAAGTGGGAACAAAGAGGAAGCGGGGAACTACAGACCAGTCAGCCTCACCTCGGTAGTGGGAAGATCATGGAAGCACTACTGAAGGAGAGACTGGTGGAACATCTGGTTGTCAATGGACTACAGGACCCAAGGCAGCATGGTTCCACCAGGGGAGGTCATGTCAGACCAACCTCATTGAATTTTTTGACTGGGTGACTAGGGAGGTGGATCGGGAGGGCAGTGGACGTGGCCTGTGGACTTCAGCAAGGCCTTTGACACTGTGCCACATAGAAGACTATTACACAAACTGGGGAATATGGTGTGGGCAGGACAGTAGTGTGGTGGGTAGGAAACTGGCTGGGCAACAGGACACAGAGGGTGGTGGTAAATGGCTGTCACTCCACAGAGGGAAGAGGACCAGTGGGGTACCACAGGGATCAGTGCTGGGACCAGTCCTATTCAACATCTTCATCAGTGACATTGGCGCAGGGCCTAGAAGGCAGAATTCCACTGTTCGCTGATGACACAAAGCTCTGTAACAGAGTAGACACACCAGAGGGTGTAGACAGAATGAGAAGGGATCTGCAGAATCTTGAAGAATGGTCAGGGGTTTGGCAGTTGAAATTCAATGCAAAGAAGTGCAAGATAATGCATATGGGGCACAAAAACCCTGGCACAACATATCAGTTGGGGGTGAGGATATAGCATGCACCAAGCAGGAAAGGGATCTTGGGTTATCATCTCTGGTGACCTCAAGGTAGGGAAACAATGTGACAAGGCAGCAGGTAAAGCAAATAGGATGCTGGGATGCATAGACAGGGGCATCACCAGCAGGAAAAGGGAGGTCATAATTCCACTATACAAGACACTAGTGAGGCCCCACCTGGAGTACAGTGTACAGTTCTGGAGACCTTACCTACGTAGGACATAGACAGGGTAGAGAAGGTTCAGAGGAGGGCAACAAAGATGGTACATGGATTGCATCACAAGTCCTATGAGGACAGGTTGAAGGAACTGAATATGTACTCCCTGGGGCAGAGGAGGAGAGAGGGGATATGATAGAGACATACAAGTATCTTACAGGGAGGAACAGGGTGCAGGAATACACTATTTTAAGCGAAAAAATGTTCCAGGACTAGAGGGCATGAGATGAAGTTGAGGGAGGACGATTCAGAGGAAACATGAGGAAGAATTTCTTCACAGAACAGGTGGTGGACAAGTGGAACACCCTGCCAGAGGAAGTGGTGGGGGCTGAAACAATCACAGGATTTAAGAATGCATGGGATCAACATAAAGGAATTCTGAAGGTCAGGGGTGAGGGCAACAGACTTCTAGGAAAACATAAACTGAACTTACAAGCTCAAATGGGCAGACTGGGTGGGCCATAGGCCCCTTATCTGCCGACACTGTCTATGTATCTATGTAGTTGTGCTTGTAATTGATTATTGTAACAACATCTAACTGTGAAATGTAGTTTGTTATTTGTTTGTTTAGTGCAGTTTTGTGGACAAATGTTAAAACAACCTAAAATAACATGTTAAATGTTGTGTTTATTCACTCTTGTTCTTTTTATAATTGTGTATTCAACTTTTATAATATGTTAGTCATTGTCAAGTGTTGGAAACCAGAATTTTATATGTTTCATTGCACAGGTACACTTTGTAAACAGGGCGTGAATTGTCCTAATGGTGCTATACTGTATAAATACATTTTTTACCACTACTAATACTACTACTATTATTAGTATTAAACACTGAAAAGCTTCAGACACATCAACCAACAAGAGAGACCCATACCATCATTGCTTGACATGTTTTGGACACCAAAGTCCTTTTTCAAACTTTAATAACTGAAGCTGCATCTCTATTGTTGGTTGATGTGCACAGGAAACTTTTCTTCAGTTGTTTTCCTAGTTGTTTCCAGCACCACACCTTGTGCATTACTCTATGGGTTCTACTACTACTATCTCCCAAAGATTTCAAGGAGAACCTCGTAACTGACAAGAAGTCTGCCTCTGCTGAGTGGAGGGATGACCAGGAGCATAAGGCACTAGGAGGTCTCTCGGTAGCCTGGACCCATATTGTGCATGGCCTTGTAGTTATCAAGCACATCTTGAAACTAATGTACCACCAGACTGGCAGCCAGTGAAGAATGCAGGAACCAGTTTGATATGGTCAGATTGGGGTCCCTGAACCAGTTGGGCTGCAGTATTCTGGACCAGCTGCATATGATGCAACAGCCTCATGGATAAACAATGGTAGAGAGAATTACAGTAATCCAACCTCAACATAATTAAGGCATGTGCTAAAGTTGACAGGTCAGCTGGATTGAGATAGGATTTGATCTGGGTGATATTATACAGGTGGAAAGCCATTGCAGACAATAGCAGATATCTGGTATTTCAGGGTTAGCCTAGAGTCCACAATGATCCCAGATATCTCATCCTATCGACTGGTTGCAATTTCATGCTATCCAACACAGGTTGGAAGGTGCTACTATTCGCTCTAGCAAAACCCGGATGGCCTAGCTCAAACAATAACACCTCCATCTTCGTGAATTTAATCTAAGCCAGCTAGCTGCCATCAAGTCCTGGATTTCATTAAGACACTTGCTCAGTTCAGATACTACTGCAACATCATCAAGGGTAGAAGACACATACAGCTGGTTATCATTAGTATAATAATGAAAACGCATACCATGGCATGTAATGATCTTTCCTCCATAGCAATACATACACAGCAAATAACATGAGGGAAGTGCTCAATGTAAATAAGCCAAGTATAAGCTGCTGCACCCTGCCAGACAGGAAGGACTGAAATCAATGAAGCACCATTCCTAAAAGTCATTCATAGTGCCTCAGATGGGACACCAGCAGAGCATGATCCACCGTGCCAAAGACCAAAGATAGGTCAAGCAAGATAAGAACAGAACAATACCTGCTATCCCTCACTAGGAGGATATCATAATGCACCCTGATCAGCCCATTTTCTGTACTGTAATGAGGATTAAAACCAAACTGGAACGGCTCATATATGTCATGTCTTTCAAGGTGGTGTTCCAGCTGCATCACCACCACATTCTTGATCGACTTCCCCAGAACAGGGAAGGTTCAAGTCAGGCCTGTAATTTGCAAGATTATTAGGCTCCAAAGAGGATTTCTTGAGGAGGGTCTCACAACAGCCCTATTTAGTGCAAGTTGTAAACACCTTCTCCAAGGAATATCTGACAGTCTCCACCACACTTAGACAGAGTGTATCCCAACACTCTAAAAGAAGCCGGTTTGGCCCAGTGTCCAATGCACAGAAAGCGGGACACTGGTTGGAGACCAGCTGAAAAACCTCATCAGCACCTACTGATTCAAACTCATCCCACAAGACTGGAGTGCCTTTGTCTGTCAAAGTATAAGTATTGTCAGTTGTTGACAGACCGATTGCAGATATCCCAACCCAAACAGGAAACCTTGCCTAGGTAGTACCAGTTAAAGAGACATTGTCAACCTGTTTTTCATCATATTATTCCTAGTTAAAAAATCTACATTTTATGATTACTTACCTGCTCTAAAATTCATTGATGTTGCTGTTTGTTTTGTCTGTCTCCTTGCTTAGTAGAACTGAAATGTATGCTGATGTATATTTATAGACAACCTTGTTTTGTTTACAATCCTGGATCTGCTCTTACTGCTTAATTCTTGAACATTAGAAACATCTCTAAATAGTGCAATCACTCATGATGCAACAGCCTCCTAAACTCCCACTGCATCATGAGTGGTTAGACTGTGTTGTGGGTGTTCCCAAGTCCAAGAAAGATGCAGATGGAGCTGATCAAGAAATGTAAACAAACCTGTTTTTGTGTGGTAACACCAACATGGTGATCAGTCTGTTTTTCACTTTTTAAAGAAAAATCAGAATCATACTAAGTTACATCAGCAATCTTGACAGAATATTGGCAATCATAAATGTGTTTTTAAACTATGGACACTTTGAGACCTAATGGGGCTGACATTGAATGGATCCATTCACATTTCTGGACTGTGTAGTATGGTACAGGCTGGCACATCATTGGCCCACGCCAGAATACCATATGAATATGAAGCCAATCGGCAGGCGGGCGGTGGCTGGTGGTTTGGGAGCTGCCACCTGCCACTGCCGAGGGGGAGCGAGGTGGGGCTCAGTGGCGGTTGGGGAAGGGGTTTTCATTACTGTACTGCTGCCGGCAATCGGGTTGCGAGCGGTCCACTGGACCACCAGAGATATGGGAGTGTTTTCATTACTATACTGCTGCCCATGATTGGCTGTGAGTGGTCCACTGGACCACCAGGGATATAGGACATTCATTTACAATCCCTATGCAGGCGATCGGGCAGTGGGGCACTTTGCCGCTTGTGCAGGGGCGTCGGTCCCCGACGGCTGCGCCTGGCAGGGCGCCAGGCGAAGTCACCAGGGATCAGTGCACCTGTGGCGCCGAAGAGACGACATGCAAATGGCCCCATTTGTGCCTGCATGCATTATGGCCCCATTTGCATGTGCACTTTTGAATATCACGGTTCATGCACCTAGTGCAATGGCACTTTGTGCTAGCACATCCCCTGTCACTCTGGCCACTTGCACTGGCATAGTGCCACAGTGCCATGCACACTGAGGGGTGGCAAAGTGATATTCAATGATGCTGTGCCGTGGGCACAGCTCCATTGAATATCACCCTGTCAATGCCCAGGTGCATCCCAATTGTGCTGCGCCCAGGCTTGCACCACAGCCTGGTGCCGTCTGAATATCCCACCCTGTATGTATAATTTACTGTAACTATATTGTGTCTTCTTGGTTAATGTATCTGACGTGGAACCTCTCAACGAGCATCCACTCACAGGTGTTATCCAAGATTTCAATAACTAAATAAAAATAAAATAAAATAACCAACCCTGAAACACTCCAACAGTAACTTTAAATAGTATAAATAAAGCAAGATAAATAAAATAAGATAAAATAGAGAATACATAAATAAACAGTTAAATAAACCAATCCCAAAATTGTAATCTGAGGAGTCTTTAACTCCTGCAGCAAACAGGAGAGAAAGTCAAATGCAGGTTATAGAAGCCAGTATATAAACACAAAATCACACATGCCCCCACAATGCAAAGCATCATGGGCTACATATGCAAATCACCACAGAATGGTATGCTGGTCCAACTTTAAGCAGAATTGCATGGTGCCGAAGGCCTCTCACATTGTTTGCAAAGGGTGCTAACAGAAGATGCAGACACGTGTTTCGTCCTGTACTAGGACTCATCAGTATGCCTCATCTGTTTGACACCCAGTGGAATGGACCAGCTACCCCTAAGGCAGTGTGCCTGGGATATATTGTGGTGAACCCATTAAAATAAAAACTATTTAAAAGATAGAGAACCTCTGTGCTGAAACACTGAAACAAGGGTTACCCCAAAGGGCATTTGGCTGGGAAGCCAAGTTTCAAGAAAATACAAAATCACACATGCCCCCACAATGCAAAGCATCATGGGCTACATATGCAAATCACCATGCCCTTTGGGGTAACCCTTGCTTCAATATAAACACAAGCTGCAAATGGTCCAGGATTAAAGAAAAGGGAAGGAGGTACACTTTCACTGCAGCTCTATTCCAAGTGCAGACCCCAAACTGTAAATAATCACTCTCACAGTGATCCCTGAAGACTATGTAAGTCAGAGGTGCTCTACTGACCATCTCCAGGTACAAAGTCTGCTGAAATTGAATTGAAGGAAAAGATAAACAGCCCGTTCATATCAAATGAGATGAGTTCAAGCCACAGATAGAATCAAGGCTGTTCCAGAGCATAGAAAAAGACCCCGCAGATGCTCATCTAAAGCAAACTCTACTCCCTATTGGCTCCATGAGTAGGAGGGCACCAGCAGGCAGATGCCCATTGATTTGATGTTCCACCAGGAAAGCAGCAAAAAAAAAAAAAAGGAAATAAAAAGCTAATCACAGTCAAAGGTCTAGGGAGAACAGGGTTACCCTTCTTCTTCTTCTCTCAGTGGTGCCCAGAAGTACTCAAACATGTTCAGAAGTGATAGACACCTTTATATACCTATAAAAAGTACTCAAAAGTGTTCAGGAGTGATAGAGAACTAAAAATAGATCATGGAGATACATACGGTGCAGGAGTTGAGTATTTTCAGAGAAAAGATCTTCAAGATCAGGGGAAATGCAATGAAACTGGAAGGAGATAAAATCAAGGGAGATGTGAGGAGCATTTCTTCACTGAAAGAGTGGTAGATAACAGGAACAGCCTTCCAGCGAAGGTGGTGGTGGTGAAAACAGTAGAGGATTCAAGAATGCATTGGATAGGCATAAGGGAATCTTAATGGAAAGCAAAGGGAGGGGAGCCTGAAATCAAGTAAGGTCTGCAGTGACAGTGTAGGCAAGGAAAATCAGGCAGACTGGTGAGCCAAGCAGTCTTTAACTTCTGTTAAATTCTGTTTTGTTTATATTCAGGCCTTCATTATTCGGTATTCGGCTATGAGTAAGGGGAGAAATAAAAGTACATGACTATATCCCTAGCCTGGTGGCCAGGGCTAATCTCCTAGCTATCCTATCAGCCTAATTAAATAATTTCCCACAAACATACACCTTTCCCCAGAGAGTTTCAAAAATAACATGAAACCATCATCTCCTGGGGAGATGATAGACTCTTTGAAGCTTACACCCACCCTAAGCTGACTCAATGTTCTCTTTCATATATACCATAGGTTTTTATTTAAAGCCAGTCTTGTCAGGGCCCCACCCCCACTGTGTCCCTAACTCAGTCACCTCTTCAGTATTTTGCTCCATAAGTAAGAGTTCAAGGTAAGACTCCCATGGTCTTTAGTAAAAGTATTGATTACTATTATGGAATCTGATCAGTATCTGAGGAGTGAGCTTTAGTGAGGGGCATAATCATGTGGGATGGATAGGGCAGTTGTTATAGTGATTATATGCATACAATTCTTGGGGTCAAGGCCATGATTAAAGAAATTAAAGTACTAGGGTTTGGGAATTGGTCAGGACAGTGACGAGTTATTTTGAGGAGTCTATGCAGTGATTAAGGAAGTCGAGTTGGGATACTAGGATCTAAGATGGTGACAGAGATGATACACAGTGATCATGAGATACTCAAAGTTGTGATTGAAGGGTCAGGGCTGTGACCCTGTGGTTGACTGGACAAGTTTGTGTGGGCTATGATACTGGGTTAGGGAAGAAGTAAAGCTCTCAGGGCTGTGATATTGTTGCCAGGAGGGAGTTCAGGGCTGTGGTACTGGGGCTGGGTGTGGGATCAGGGCTCTAAAACTGTTTTAGAGGGGCATGGCTGTGATACTATATACAAACATATGAACATATGAAGAAGTCAGCAGAAGAAGGCCATTTGGTGTATCAAGTCTTCTAGTATTGCAGAGTCCACAGCCTGAGCTAATGTCCCTGCCCTCCCTCCCCATTCCTCCCATCCTCCCCACCCATGATTCTTACCTTCCCCATGCCTATCCCAGTCCCTCTTAAAGCTTCCCACTATCTTCAATTAGATAACCTCCTCAGGCAGCGTGATCTCAAGTGTCCACCACCCTCTCTGTGAAGAAGTGCATCCTGACCTCCTCCTAAAACTCCCACCCTCCAGCTTAACACTGTGCCCTTGTGATATGGTTGCCACTCAGCTTAAAGAGACTCTCCTTATCAACCTGACTTATCCCTTTCAAGTACTTGAATGTCCCAATCATGTCTTCTCTCTCTCTCCTATCTTCCAGGGAGTACAGTTCAGTGCCCTCAACCTCTCCTCGTATGCCTTGCCCTGCTGACCAGTTATCATCTTTGTAGCCCTCCTCTGTACCTTCTCCAGCAGGTTAATGTCCTTTTTGAAGTGTAGGCACCAGTACTGAACTCCATACTCTAGATGCGGCCTTACCAGTGACCTGTACAAGGGCAGTATAACCTCCTATCTCTACTACTGATCCCCTTGCTATGCATCCCAGCATCTTGTTTGCCTTTGCTGCTGCTTTTTGAACTGTGTAGAGCACTTCAGGTCACTAGTGATCATCACTCCCAGGTCCTTCTCCTCCTCTGATGCAGATATTCGGACTCCACCCAGGTAATACTCTGTCCTGGTATTCTTGGCTCCAATATGCATAACTTTGCGTTTCTTGGCATTGAAGTCAATCTGCCAGTTCCTGGACCACCGCCCAGCTTTTCAGATCTTCCTGAAGGTCCCGTATCCCTTCAGCTGCCTCTACTCTCCCTTAGAGATTGGTGTCATAGAAACATAGAAACATAGACTTTGACGGCAGATAAGGACTGCTTGGCCCATCTAGTCTGCCCATTTCCTACCTACAGGGTAGGCCACAGATCCTAGTTAACCAACAGCCTATTTCTTCCTACCCCCACAAGAATTGCTCATGTCTGTCCCATGCATTCTTGATTTCTCCCACAGTTTTAGACCCCACAACCTCCTCAGAAAGGCTGTTACATGCATCCATTACCTCTCTGTGGAAATAATACTTCCTCACATTGCCCCTGAACCGCCTCTCTATCTTTCAATTGTGTCCCCTTTTGTTTTGCATGTCTCTTTTCTGAAAGATGCTACCCTCTTGGACTTTGTTGATTCCACTGAGGTACTTGAAAGTTTCTATCATGTCCCCCCTCCTTCTTTCCTCAAGGGTATACATATTAAGCTCCTTTAGTCTCTCCTCATACGGTCTTCTTACAGACCCTGCACCATTTTGGTTGCCCTCCTCTGGACTGCCTCTATCCTGTCTATGTCCTTGCGGAGATGGGGTCTCCAGAACTGGACACAGTACTCCAGATGGGGTCTCATCAACTGTCTGTACAGAGGGATAACAACTTCCTGTTTTTGCTGCTGATGCCTCCTATGCATCCCAGTATACCCTCAGCCCTCCCTATCTTCTGTGAATAGGCACATTCTGCCTTTAATGCCATCCCCAATGTCATTGATGAAGACATTGAACAACACCGCCCTAGCACAGAGCCCTGTGGGACCCCATTGGTTACCTCTCTGGTGCCAGATAACTCTCCCCTACCACCACCCTATGGGTTCTGTCCCTCAGCCAGTTTTCCACCACACCAACCATCTTTTCCCATACTCCAAGATCCACCAACTTCCTGATCAACCTTTGTGGGGCACAGTCAAAGGCCTTGCTGAAATCAAGATAGAGGATGTCTACCGCTTGGCCCCTGTCTACTGTCTTAGTGACACAGTCAAAGAAGTCAAGCAGATTTGTTTAACGTGATCTCCCCCATGAGCCCATGCTGCCTCTCATCGTGGAATCCATGTTCCTCTAGATATTCCACCAACCTTTCCTTTAGTATTTAGTGCTTGGGAAGGGATAGTGGTCAGGACTGTGATAGTGTGGTCCCAGAGGTGGATATGTGGGGGTTGACACTGGGCCAGCATGACAGACGTGTGACACTGGGGTTTAGTGTAGGGATGGTAAAATTGTGATGGTATGATAACCATGACATGTATTTCAGTAGATATTGTGATTTCTGCTGTATTATGGAAGTATTTGTGTGCAATAAAGTCTCTTCAAATTCTTGCATCAAAGTGAGTTTGTGCAGAATGTGACAGTGATTCTTAAAACACACGCACATTAGTTTAATGACATGAATCTTTTTAAACTCAGCTTTATAGAATACTTTGATGCAGCAGCATATCATACTGACATCAAGAAAGAGAGCAAGTAATTGTCCAAATGAGGACATTGTGCAAAATGAAAAGAAATCAATATTAATTGACATCTGTACATCAACCACCAAATAATTGGTTTCATGATGTGAAAAAAAGAAATTCTCCACTATAAATGCTGTGGTAAAGTTGAAATTCTGTAATTATTAGGTTGTCTCCCAAACAACTGGGAGCCTGATTTAACATCATTATCTACTATCAAAGAAAATGTCCCAAAAGAGAACTGTCCAATAGCTGACTGTCCATCAACTACATTGCCAAAGATCAATTTTAGTGATGTAGACTAACAGCGAATATCAAGAGAGTGCCAGAGACTTCAATTTTTTTTTTTATTGAGGGCTGTGCTTCCCCGCCCCTCAGTGGAAGACTTAGCACCACATCCCCCCTACAGATTCTCAATTTCAGGAGTGCAAAAGAAAATAAAAATAAAATCCCGACCGCACAAAAAACGAGCGACCTAGGAACTAAACCTCGCACCCTCCCAACCCTAGCCTGCCATTAATCAACCATGCCACATGGCTAGCTCAGCAGCACACTGTGGCACTAAACCCCAAACCCTCCCTCCCTTCCATCCATCATATGGCCTTTTCATCCCCACCCCCGCGCTGCGGTATATATAGCGACATCCTGTAACTATTCGCTGAACCCCTATCCAGTCACCCTCCTGCCTGGTAGCCCTGTGCACACATGCTGTGACTGAGTTGCCCTTTTGAAAATGCTCAATCACGGTTTGCCATCATCACAGGATAACACTTGTGTGGAGTGGTTCAGTTCTTTGTTACAGTAGTGGACCTTTTCCCAATGAAGGTTAGAACCCCTGTTTCTGGTTAAAGTAATGAACCTTGTTCCCAGTTAGAATAGTATTCATTGTTCTGAGTTTTGTCAGTGTCCCCATATCCCAGTTACATCTAAGGTTATTGTTCCCAATAACAACAGCTTCTCCAGGTCCTGATTGTAGCAATGGTCTCTGTCCTCTATTACAGCTGTGGCCCCTGTTTTCAGTTTCTGCAGTGTAATCTGGTCCCTGTTTCCACTTTGCCCCTGTTTCCAGTTTCAATGGTGGTCTTTCTTCACTAACATTGACCCTTTTCTTAGGTACACCAGTGGCCCTATATTCCCAGTTAGAGCTTTTTCCCTGTTCCCAGTTACATCACTGTCCTCAGTTCTGGGTTTCAGCAGTGGCACCTTCCCTCTTTTGCAGCTCTGTTCCAGTTTCTGATGCATCCCTTGTTTATTGCTATAGCTGTGACCTCTGTTCCCAGTTTCAAGAGTGGCCTTGTTCCCAGTAACAATGGCTCTTCTCCTAGGTACACAGGTGGTCTCATATTCCCAGTGAAAGCTGTTTTCCCAGTTCCCAGTTACAGCATTGTCCCCAGTTCCTGGATTCATCAGTGGCCCCCTGTCTTCTGATGCAGATCTGACCCCTGTTACCAGTTTCAGGAGTGGCACCATTCTCAGTTTCAGTTTCCTTTTCCTTTACACCAGTGACACACTATTCCAAGTTACAGCCATGGTCTCCTTTTCCAGTTACTGCAGTGTCCCTGTTTCTTGGTACATCAGTGGTTCAGTTACAGCAGTAGCCATTGTTCCAAGTTACACCCATTTACTTTGTCCCTGCAGTGAAGAGTTGGAATTTCTCAGATCTGCCACAGTAGCTCGTTGTTTAGTTTTGATCACATCTGATCTCCTAAGCTTTATCCAGCTCCTGAAAATTTGAGTGGAAAAGCAGGACTCCATTGAAAACAAGATCATGCGCTTTTGTTTGACACCCATAAGTAAGTAAATGGTTAAATAAAGTAATTCCTCTGATACACCTCCCGTCCTTATGACTCACATTTTTTCTATAAATAATTTGGAACACCTTGAAAAACTGACAGATAGTACTTGTCTGTAGCCTTGAAGAAATCTATTCATAAAAGATGTAATTTCCTTAACCTCTTGGGTTCTTGGCAGAATATGATACTGCATGAGTAATGCACCCCTAGTTCACTCCTCCTTTGAAAACATAATGGCAGTTAGAAGCTGCTCCATTAGACCTGTAGATTCTGCAGAGATCTTCAGGTATCTTTTCTACAGTTTTGTAAGAAGTGTAACTCAGAAATGAGTTTATTAATCCATAGACAGCTCTATAGAGTCACTTAACTTAAATACATTTCTTTTTGTCTAGCTAGTTTTCTAACTTTTGTGCTGGGTCAGACTGCATTTACACAGAGGGTCATCATTACTTGCTGCCTGTTTAATTGGTGCACTCTTTGTTTTACTGTGTTTTAAAGTGTTGTCTAACAGAAAATGAATTTTCAAACTATGAGAGCTGTGTTACTGCAGTTATTAGAATATACACCAACACATAATACAGTATGTGTTTGTGTGGGGAGAGGATCACCTGAAGTTTTCTCCTGCAGGTTTCGAATTCAGATGCAATATTTGTAGTTTTACTGTGTGCATATAGTATACTAGGATTTCATACTAGGAAGAAGTAGGCATACAGAAGGCTGGTGCCCATAAGTGTATGTCTCCAGCACAGCTGGTACAGGAACCATCAATTTACAAAAGAAAATGATCAACTTGCTGTTTAAATGTACCTGTGATATTAGATTATAATAAGGAATTAGGAATATAATTCCATAGTGGTATGATTCTTTGAGTGTAATTAGCCCTTCTTTTGTTGATCTAGGGAAAGTGAATGCGAGTTGGTGGGATGGCTTCTAGGGTGCGATCCCTGTTATTATTGTTCATATTTAGCTGCTGTAGTAATTATGTATCTGTATGAATTTTGTGCATTAGTAAGAGATCACCTCTTTTCCTTCTTAATTCCAATGGGTACATGTCCAGCTCCTGAAGCCTAGTTTCATAGCTCTTGTCCTGCATGTTAGTGACCATTTTGGTTAATCTTCTCTGAACCCCTCCAATCTGCCAATGTCTCTCCTTAGATAATTACTCCAGAGGGAGTATGTTGAATGCTTGGGTCAGTGTTATTTGATAATTACTTTCTCAACCCCTGTCACTTAAGCTGAATGAAATGTGGACAAATTGCTGAAATTAGGAGCAGATCTTAACAAATTATTAATATCAGCTGAAGAAACTGTTCTGGCTGTGTGTGAATAGCATTTTGTGAAAGAACTAGACCACACCACTAATATCTGACATGGATGTTGTGTTTTTTATAAATACTGTTAATTTTACAGTGTTCTTTTAAACTGTTTATTTTGGTGTGTTGTGAGACTTTCTGCAAAACACTTAACCTTTTCTTAATCCAGATGTAGCAATGTTTGTGTAGAAGCAGGATCACACTAGAAACAAGATCTGTCCTGGATAAATACATTACAGTATAAAATAAAAACATATAAAAGATGCATAATATTCAGCAAGAGGGAATGCAATTTTTTTCTTTATTCTGTTCTTTGCCACCCCAGCCTGACCCCTTTCTATCCCTTGCAACCAGCCAGTCCTGATACCTTGCCCTAGACCACCTTACAACTACTTAACCTAAACCATGGCTGAAGTAGGGCAGGTCTCCCAGGAGTGCTTGCAGGTGATGGGGTAAATGTGGCTGTGTGGAGCTCACATGTAGCTAGTCTTATCCTGATGGGAGGGATAATTTGTTTCTCCATGCCCCCTTCTCCAAGGATGGTGGCAGCTAGGATATCACTGCAAGTCCAGTTCTTCAGCTCTCTGAAACCTTTTACTTGCATTAACTTATTTCCTCTTTTTTTAGATCTAAAGAGCACCCACCAACCAATCAGAGAAAATTACTTTACCCATCCTGTCTTCTTTCCCAGGGATTAAGTAAGTAAATAAGTAACATTTATTTATATAGGAACCCTTCCTGAGCTCAAGGTGCCTTTACAGTACAATACAATAGCAATATTTAAAATCAATAAAACTGATAACAAAGCAATAGCAACCACTTAATAAAACCCTGAAAATGCCTGATTAAAAAATACATCTGTAAGTATTTTTAAATCCTTCCATGGTCAGGCTATCTCGTATCTTGTGAGGTAGAGAATTACATAGGTAGGTGCCATAAAGGCAAAAGATCTTCCTCCAGATGTTTCAAAGGATACTTTGGGAATCTCTAGCAATCCCTTGCCAGAGGATTGGAGTGATGAGGAGCAGTAAGAAAATAAGAGTTCTTTCAGGTAGTGGGGTCCCGACTCATGTAGGGCCTTATAGGTCAGCAATGCAACCTTGAAGGTGATGTGCCACTGTATAGGCAGCCAGTGCACTTCATGCAGCACAGGTGTTAAATGATTGGATCTAGAGAGTCTAGTCAACAACCTGGTTGTCGCATTCTGCACTAGCAGCAAGTGGCAGATGTCCACCCTGGTAGCCCTAGATAGAGGACATTGCAGTAATCAAAATGGCTGATAACAAAGGTGTGGACAAAGGTAGGAAGATCTTTGGGTGGGAGCAGGTGTTTCACCAAGGCAATATTCCTTAGATGGAAAAGAAAGATTTGACTACAGCTGACACTTACGCACTCAGGGTCAGGCCTCATCATCTCGCCCAGGTTACACACCTGGCCTGAGGTCATAAGGGATCCTCCAAGATATAAACCTGAGGGTTTCCCCCCATGCCCCTGTTGTCCTAAAACCAGGGTCCACCACCAATACCTCTGTTTTACGAGTTCAACCAAAGCCAGCTGGTACTCATCCAGTTCTGTATCTCCAGCAGGCAGTTGTTAAATACCAGGATTGAATCAGACTCCTGTTCAGGCACAAAGACATGTAGAACTGAGAGTCATCAGCATAGCAATGAAAACTCAGCCCATATTGTCTTATAATGTCCCCTAATGGAAGCATATACACCGTGAATAACATGGGGACAGCACCGAACCCTGTGGAACCCTCAAGAGTGCAGCCAGTGAGAGGCGAGGAATGAATCCTGACACCACTCTCTGTGATCTGCCCTCAAGGAAGGATTGAAACCAGGGTCTTAATTGAGGGAACTTTTGGACATTATAATATTATAATGTTTCCTGATTTGATAAGAGTTATTATATGTTTTTAAGTAAGGGATTAATTGTTGGAAAGTTTAATAGAGGGGAAGGAAGTATATTGGGTGAGTGGAGTCGTGAGTGGAAAGACTGGGTTGTGAGGAGTGTCTGAAATATGTACTGGGGTATTAGGGACATGGTCAGGCAGTACTACTTCTCAAGACTAAAGGATCTTCCTCCTTTGAACATCCTCTGATCCCTGTGGAAGTTTATAATAGATGTCGAGCCTTAGGCATCTTGAGACGAGGGGTAAGGAGTCGGAGATCCTGGAACTCTTGTGAGGATGGAAAAGGAGGGGCGGATAGACACAGTGAGAACCAGGAGACATCCTGGGTGAAATGGGCACAGGAACAATGTTATCCTTGCCTTGTGCCCATACCCAAGGACTCTGACTTGGTCAAGCAGGAAGTGGGGCCATCCTTGGTTCCTGTCCCTTCGGGTGGTGTTAAGCAATGCCAGGTCAATTAGGAATAAGACTGCAGTGGTTTCAGATCTTGTTGCTTCTGTTGACCTGGCTTGCATCACCGAGACCTGGCTTGATGGAAGTGCGGGCCCTATTTTGGAGTCAGCTGCTCCAGCAGGGTTCTTGGTGTTTCACCGCCTGAGAGTGAACTGTAGGGGCAGGAGGGTTGCAGTCTGTTTTAGACAGGAACTGGATCTCAGGGAGGTGCCAGTTGGAGAAACCAATTCTTTGAGTGTATAGTGGGTGCAGGTGCAGGTTACAGGACCCTTCTCATCTATCATCCACCAGGTGATGGGAGGGAGTTCCTGAAGGAGGTTGTGGACTTCATCGCTGAGATGGTATTGGTGTCTCCCAGATGGTTAATTCTGGGGACTTCAATGCCTAGGTTATGATGACCTCTCATCATTTGGACAAAACCTCCTCCAATTGATGGATTCATTGGGCCTGACACAGGTCATTACCTCTGCAACCCATGGGGGGCACTCATTGGACTTGGTGTTCCATTTGGGGATGGAGATCTCCAAGGTGGAGGTGGAGCCAATTGGTTGGTCTGACCATCACGCCCTGAGATTCAGTTTGCAGTCCCCTGAAATAGGCCTGCCCCAAGGAGTTAGTGTAGTTCTGTCCTTGAGAGGAGTTACCTCCAGAGGGCCTAATGACAGAGCTAGACTTGTCAGGATTTCAATGGATAGCACTGACCCAGGGTCCCTAGTGTTGGCCTATAATAGGGCTGTTGTGGGGCCTTGGATGTCATTGCTCCAACTCGTGTTCACCCTCTTACTCTTCACCCGGGGCCCCTGGTTTAATGGGGAGATCCGTGAGTTGAAGAGACAAGGGCGAAGATTGGAAAGATGCTGGCGGAAAACTCACCTGGAGGTGGATAAGCTTAGATTGTTGGATCACTATAAGATCTACCAATCAGCAATTTCCGATAAGAAGGCAGAGTTCCTGTCCAGGAAATTGCTACAGTGAAGAATAGGCCAGCCCAGCTCTTCTGGACTGTGGACAGACTGTGCAATCCAGCCTGTCTGCATGCTGGTCGAGCATTGTCACAAGTACAGTGTGAGGAGTTTGTATAATTTTTGCTGATCAGGTGTCCACCATCAGGAATGAGATCAGCCAGTGCCTTACCTATTAGATAAGTAGAGTCTGATTTTGGTGCATCAGCTTATGTGTGCCTGATTACATAGTAACACTAATTTAAGGTTGGAAGGAACATTAGGTTCATCATGTCACCCTAATTAACACCATTAGCAGTCATGAATAAATATGATCTGAAAATGTTGGAAGGAACTTTAGGTTCCTCATGTCACCCTAATTAGCATCACTAGCAGTCATGAATAAATATGATGTGAAAATGTGTACTCTAAGGATTTCCGTACTGTGGCAGGTGATACTCCTGCTCTTTAACATATTGAAAGAAAACCTCAGTAACAAGGCTTTGCTGCAGTGAGGAGGGAAAAGTGGATCTCAAGGAAAGTGAGCAAGAAGGCATGCACGTGCTCCTTCCTTCAGCATCGCAGTCCCTGCTATGTCACTACCTATGGTTTTCTGAGAGTCTCACTCCACTTAAAGTATTCTTCTTACCACTAAATGAACATTGAGAGATAAGTAGTACCCTTCTCCCATATACAAAGATAACAAGCATGGAGATAGCTTACCTGCTGACCTGATACATGTTGATTCATAACTCCTTTAGTAGTCTGCTGGCCATTCTCCCATATATTTATCCAATCAGAGTTAGATTCCCTTGTGTGGCGGTAGGGCACCATTTCATATTCATGAGGTTTATTTATTTGTATTAAAATACACAAGCCCGAAGGTATATTCTGCAGAACTAATGCTATATTAGTATTTCAAAGATAAAGCTACATTGGACATAAATTAAAAATAGCCTATACAAGATAAAATAAAGTGTTTTGTGTACTGAATGGGATGGGCTCAAGGTCACATTGGCCTGTGACCAAGTATATAAGGGTTTAAATTACAGCATACCACAGATTGCTGGGTCAGTGTGATTCTGATTGAGAAGTATGAGGACGTGCTTTACACATGTCCTGCTGTATAGCAAAGAATTGTTGATTGCTTTGCTGCTCCTTTTTTTTTTTCTTTATGTACTGTGTTCACTTTATTATTTGTCTGGATTGAAAATAAATCTAAGTACACCATCTGGTGTATTGAAAGATAAACTGGTTGTGTAATGGCCAAATGATTATCCACACTCATCCACAAAAATGGTGTCAGAAATGGGATATCCTAGGGCATCTGACTGGGCAGGAGATGCTCTGGTGGGTATCAAGGTAGTACCAAAGTGGGTCATGTTCGGGGAAGCAACAAAGAAGTTCAGAGGAGCTACCAGTGTCCGGACCAGAATAATGATGGAAATATCTGGGGAAAACTGCTTCCTGGCTCAAACCTAAAGGCCAAGCCAAAGGTGATGACCAATCCTATGGATGCCACCAGAAAGTAGAAGAGGAAGAAGAAGAAGAGGACAGCACCACAGAAACCCATGATGATCCCCATGAAAACCTGGATGTGTTGCTCCGCTGGCTGTGTGTTATGCAACTAGCCTTAGATAAGCACAGAGAAATGGACAGAATAAAACAGGAAGAGAGATGGGTGGAGATTGTGAGAACAATTTGAGCCATAATAACAGATCAAACCCCAAGGCCTACAGGCACCCCTATAGTCATTAAGATGACAAATCTAACAAATTATGAAGATATAGAGGCCTTTCTAACAACCTTTGAAGGGTGGCCAGGGCCTGTGCCTAATCCCAGATACAGTGGGTCATTAGATTAGTCCCATATCTCTGAAAAAGCACATCTGGCTTATAGCCACATGGACAGCCCTAGTGCTAATAATTATTCTCTGTTAAAGAAAGAAATACTCTGGAGATATGACATAAATGTAGAAACCTATATAGAAGGGTTCCAGTCTCTATGCTTGCAATGCACAGACCACCCTAGAAAGATGTATGTGAGGTTAAAAGAACTCTGCCAAAATGGATGCAGTCAGACAAGACAGTTGATCAGGTGTTAGAAATGGGGTGATGGAACAATTGATACAGGTTCTACTCCATGACCTGCAAATTTGGGTCAAAGAACACAGGCCCGAAATGGCAGAGAACACAGTATCCCTAGTGGAAGATAAACTATCAGCTCATCCCCTAGATGTAGGGAACATCAAACACCAAACATTTACAACCACCCTGGCATTAAAAACAATTCTCAGTCTCGGATCCCCCTAGGAAAACCAACCAAAAGGAAACCAGGGTGAATTTCCTTGTCCAAAATCATCAGCCATAGTTGCCAAAATAAAGGGCATCTTGCCCAGAATTTCTCCAAGAATAAATTGGGACGACTCACCTGACATTAGCTAATTGGGGCAGTATACTACCATTGTATATGTTGGCAAGCACCAAGTTATTGGATTTATCGACTCAGGAGTCAACAGACCCCTATTAAGTCTGCTTGCATGAACTCAGCCCTTCTGGGCCTAGTACTAGTGTCATATGCATAAATGGGGACTCCCACTTCTATCCTACTGTAACCACTGAATTGACTATCCAGAGTGTTTCTCATATACTTGCAGTGGGTCTTGCCCCATGGTTGCCTGTCCCGTGATAATTGGACATCATCACCCTGATTTTGCCACCATGATTAGGCTTAAGGTAACAGCCATCACAACTACAGCACAAGCTCAAGCACAAGCTAAGCAAGAACAGCATGTCCAACAGTTCTTTCCTTTAGAAGAGGACTTTTGATATTCCTGGGAAAACAAGGAAACCAAGAGGGCTGAAGGAAAAAAAGGAGTGGAATAACACTCTACTAGGACCACAGGACCCTTACTCTAACTTTTGAGGGTGTAACATTAAAGAAGAACAGCAAAGGACAGTATTAACCCTTTCTTTTCGCAGGTCAGTATGGAGAAAGAAAAGAAAAGGGTGTGCATAAGTATGTTATTAAAATTATTTATTGTATCAGAATGTATCAATGTAAACACTGGAAAAGTGGTGCAGCGGTTGATGGTCCCTGAGAGGTTCCGTGAGGCAACTCCTGTACCTAGCACATTATCTGCCTCATGGTGGGGCATGCTGGAAGGGACCACACCCTGAGCAGGTTATTGCTTCAGTTTTTCTGGCCTTTAATACATGAGCAGGTGGCATACTATTGTCACTCATGTGTTGACTGTCAGATGGTAGCCCAATTTGTAAAGGAACAAGTAGTCCTCCAGTCATTGACTCTGTTCACTACCCCAATTGAGGTTATTGCTCTTGAAATAGTAGGTCCCTGGAAAAGAGTACAAGAGGTAACAAATACATTATTGTGGTTTGTGGTTACACAGTCAAATACCTAGAAGCTTTTCCTCTGAGGACAATAATCACCGAAAAATTGCAGAAGTTCTCACTGAGTTGTTTAGTCAAATGGGTATTCCAAAGTTGCATTAACAGATCAAGGCAATCATTTTTGTCCCCAATTACTCTACAAACTGTGCAGGTTACTTGGAGTGACTGCCATACGGACCTCTCCATATCATCTCCAGATGGATGGTTTGGTTGAAATATTCAACCAAACCTTAAAAGAATGTTAAGAAAGTTGTTGTAGGAGGAGGGTGAGGGCTGGATTGCTACCTGCCGCTTTTGCTTCTTCATACCGTGAGATACTCCAGGCTTCCACCGGATTATCTCCTTTTGAATTGCTCTTTGGAGACATCTGAATGGACCTCTCCATGTGGTCAAAGAGTACTGGGGGGCTGGTAAAGATGTAGGCCACACATCCATTTTAGACTACATGACACAGTTGAGACAGAAGCTGTGTAACTTTGTCCAGGAAGCCCATAAGAACAACCAACAGAAGCAGGTAGAGCAGAAAAACTCAGCATGATGAGGGCTCACAGAAAAGCAGTTTAAAGAGAGGAATAGAGTACTTCATTATTACCCACAACTGACAACAAGCTGCTTATGAAATTGCAGGGCCCTATATAGTCATGTGACGAACAGGGCAAGTGAAATATGAAATTAGCCTACCAGAGAGGCAGGACAAAACAAAATATACCATGTTAAATGCCTGAAAAAGTGGCAGGAAGAGGTGGCTCCATCCTTGTATATTTGTCCCGAGACAAAAGGGACTGACCTAGAAATAGCATACCAAAGGCTAGCTAGCTAAACCAGGAGAATTAGAGAACTAATGGTCAATCCCAATTTAGACATGAAGCAACAAGATGATTTGCAAAAGGTGTTAAGAAAGTGTCAATCCACCTTTACAAATGTCCAGGGAAGGCTAAAGGGATTGAACATACAATTGAAGTCCCAGCAATTAAACCCATCTGCCAAAAGCCATATAGGCTACCTGAAAAGATGCAAGGGAGGTAATTACAGAGGTGGAAAATGAAGCATCTAGCGTAATCAAATCATCCACCAGTGCATGTGCTTCATCCATTTTATTGTGCCAAAAAAGAAGGTGGTATTCGTTTATTCTAGATTTCTCCAGATTAAATGCAGTTTCATCATTTGATGGCTATCCTATGCCATGAATTGATGATATTGTAGACAGATTGGGTAAAGCACAATATATCACCAGTCTGGATTTAACTAAGGGCTACTGGCAGATCCTATTGGCACCAGAATCCCAGAGCAGACAGCTTTAGCCACCTCCCTTGGGCTTTTTGAGTTTGTAACAATGCCATTTGGCCTTCATGGGGCACCAGCTACTTTCCAATGATATAAGGATAGATTTTAAACTCCCACATTGACTATTGCTCAGCATATATGGACGATGTGGTGGTGTTCATTCTACCTGGGAGGCCCATGTAGACCATCTGACAGCTATCTTACAAACCATCACTGAAGCAGGATTAACAATAAATCCTGCTAAATGTGCAGTTGCTATGAGGAGACAAAATATCTTGGTTTCATTCTGGTAGCGGACAGGTAACACCAGATATAGGGAAGGTGGAGTCTGTTACCAACTGCCCCTCCTCACCACAAAAAGCAGGTTTGATCTTTCATGGGACTAGCAGGATATTATCACCACTTGGTACTCAATTTTGCTGAAATAACCAGATCCCTGATAGAACTAACCAGGAAGCTCAATCCCACTAAAGTGCACTGGTCACTGGATTGTGATCAAGCATTTAGGGACATTGATGCACTGTTGTGCTCATCCCATTTTACAGAGCCCTATCTTTGAACAACCATTTGAGGTTCATATGACACCTCTGCACATGAAATAGGTGCTGCTCTTTCTCAGAGGTAAATGGGGAGGAACACCCCATCATATTTATAAGACGAAAACTGCATTATAAGGAGACATGCTACTGACTGTAGAAAAGGAATGTTTAGTGGTCAAGTGGCTGGTGGCAAGCTCTGTTGCACAATTTCAAAACCTAAAAGACAGCATGAGTCCATTTGTGAAGCAACTTAAACAACTGAGTTAACAGTGTTTAAAATATTTTTGTGGGTAACTGAGGATAAGAAACAACAGTAAGGAGGAAGTAGCTGAGGTTCTGTAGTCAAGAGACTGATTGTGTGGACTACAGGGCATAGGAGGACTTACATAAAACATATTGGGGCATATATTGTAAATCCTTGCAGGAGGCATAGGGTTTTACCTTCAAACTAAAAAAACTGTTTAAAAGCAAGACTTTGTGGGTGAGGAACTCATGAGGTGGGAGTGACATCACTTCCAGTCCTCGGAGGTTTAAATTCAATCCACAGAGTGAGCAGTGTGAGCTCAGTGCACGCAGAGACGCAGCAGAGACACGCACATTTTTAGCGTGTGTCAGGCGGTCTGGCGGGATAAGGGAAAGGCCTACCTACTTACGCAGCAACAATCTTAAAGCAGTAAGTCAGATATCCTCTTGAATCTGAAACTAAAAACCTGTATAACTAGGGAAATATATAATAACCTAAAAATGCAGAATGCAGAAGTAACAGAGGACATCTGAGGGTGTTACTACAAAATGGGGCTATTAGGAAATGCTGTCAGTGTCAGATGTACATAATCCAGACTGAAACACCTCTGGAAGGACAATATGCTTGTAGTAAATGCAGAGAGCTAGCAGCAGTAAAGAGGAGCTAAAAAGGCTTCACTGCCTTCTGCCTTATGCAGGTCTACTACCCCTCTTACCATGCCCTCCCTCCTGCCTCCCCTGCTCTCCTCCTCCCACCAACCTCTTCCTCACTCTCCTCCTGGCACTTATGGACAACTATTCCCACCCTTCCTTTCCCATGGTATACTCCTACCTTTCTCCTTACCCTATGACAATGGCCCTCCTGCCTGCATAGCCACACCCTCCTATCCACACGCCAACAGCGCTTACCTGAATTACTAAGTTTATTTCTAAGTTTATTCTCTAAGTTTACCCTTGCATTTGAGGTACTGTATTTAAACTATTGCCTCAGCCTCCTGCTCTTTTTTTCTTCATTTTACTATGTAATTATGTATTATTCTGTTGACCTTTGTATGTATGTTTACCTACCATTTTTTCTTGACGTGGAACCTCTGTAAACAAAAGTTCCTGCTCAAAGGCATTTGTAATCCTAGATTTCAATAAACAAATAAATAAATAAACTCAGAAACGAACTTGCATGGATGGAGAGGGATACACATGAAACACTGCGTACACACCAACAGGACACAGAAGCCCTGGGTATCAACCAGGTGGCCTCGGGTCTAGGGCAACTGATGAAAGGGATATGGATGACACTAGCTGGGCCACAATAGCTCAATACCCCAACAATAAAGAAGGATGGCCTGGGAAGCAATGAAATTGCATTGCATAATAAATATGCCCCCTGGGCACAGAGATTGATGAGGCATATGCAGAAACAGGTCAAATAGAAGTTAACCCATTAAACACATTGCCCACTATTGTTGAAAAAGAAAGTAAAATGTATTGGTTATTGGAGACTCCATACTGAGGAAGACAGACTCTGTTATCTGTAAGCATAACAAAACAAGTGCAGTCTTAAGCTGTCTACGGGTGCTAGGGTCAAAGATATAAAGGAAAGACTTCCATGGCTAATGAATAGCAAACAAGGCAGACAAATCAAAGTTATTCATGTGGGAATAAATAATGTGGGCAAGACTACAAGAAGGATGTGGCCAGGAGATAATGGAGTGCGGACATCATCCAACAAGCTGGACAAACCACCATAATTTCTGGACTACTCCCAAAATTAAGTTTTGATGTGGAAAAGAACCACACCATTCAAAGAATAAATGCCGCTTAATAAACAGATGTGAAACCACAAAAGTAATCTTTCTGCACACCTGGGATATTTTCTTTAAAAAAATAATGTATACACTAAGGATGGTTTACACCTAAGTCCCCTTGGAACATCAACTCTATCTACCCTAATAGCAAATGAAATACAAAACAATTTAAACTAGTTAGGAGGGGAGGTGGAAAATACATGATGACTTCACCCCAAAAAGCTAGTAATACCCAAAGGGACAGAAAAGGCAAATGATAAAAACAAGATACAGTGTTTACTCTCAAATGTTAGAAGCATAAGAGACAAAAAGGAAGAACTAGAGGCAATAATATGTAACAAACTCAATGTGATGGGACTGACAGAAACATGATGGACATGGTCTGCCTGGACAGATTTTGAACAGCCAGCGATCATGGATGTCATGAAGATTGTCCAGGGCTTGCGACCGACTTACTGTAGTTTGGGTCCTGGTCCCACATGCCTCCTTGTGGGGTGCATGGATGTGATCGGACCAGTCCTTGCTGAGATAGTCTGGTGCTGTTTGGACCAAGGGGTGTTTCCAGAGTCTTTGAAAGGGCTATAGTGACACCCTTTTAAAGAAGCTTTCTCTTGACCCAGACTGTCTCGCTAACTGCAGACCAATCTCTAACCTGCCTTTTTGGGCAAGGTTATTGAGAATGAGTCGCGTTGCAGTTCGATGACTTTCTTACCACCCATAAGGTCTATGATCCTCTCAGTCCAGTTTCAGGAAGAGGCATAGTACTGAGCGGCATTGGTTTGGGTGTAATGATCTCTCTAATAGTGAGAGATCAGAGGAGCCGTTCAATCTTGGTCCTCCTTGATCTCTCTGCAGCATTTGGCACCGTGGATCATGGGATGTTGCTAGATCACCTGTGGCTGCTCTGCGGACTATCGGGGACAGTCCTCAGATGGTTCCACTCTTTCCTCACAGGCAGAAGTCAGAGGGTAGTCTCAGGATTTTTTCCTCTGCTCCTTTGCTCTGTCCTGTGGTGTGCCATAGGGTTCTGTGCTTCCCCATGTTGTTCACAGTGTATATGCTGCCATTGGGAGACATTATATACGATTATGGGCTGAGTTTTCACTGCTATACAGATGATACTCAGCTCTATATGTCCTTCGTACCTGAACAGAATGACGATTATCGGTGTTTAATAACTGCCTCACTGAGATTCAGGACTGGATGAGTGCTAACTGGTTGAAACTAAATCTGGATAAGACTGAGGTGTTGGTTTTGGACCGGGTCATCGTGTAGAGAAGTTGACTCCTGGGTCTCCCTCTGGCCTTGTGTTAGGGGTAACCAGTTGAGACCTTCTGAACAGGTGGAATCTGGGTGTAATTCTTGACAGTGAATTAACGTTGAAAACACAGGTATCCACCGCTGTCAAGTCTTCCTTTTACCATCTGAGGAATATCGCCCGGATAAAACATCTTGTTCCATGATGACCTTCCTGTGTTGGTCCACGCCTTTGTTTCCTCACATCTTGATTACTGTAATGCTCTATATCTAGAGTTGCCGGGGTGGATCTCTGTCACCTGCAGCTGGTGCAGAACACTGCAGCCAGGTTGTTGACTGGGCTACCAAGAACTTGCCATATCACTCCTGTGCTGCGTGAACTGCACTGGCTACTGGTGTGGTGGAGAATCACCTTCAAAGTCACATTGCTGACCTATAAGACCCTACAAGGTTAGGGACTGGGCTATGGAAGATCTCCTTTGACCCTACCGCCCTATCCACCCCTCCGCTCCGCTGACAAGGGATTGCTAGAATTCCCAGGTTCATCTTCAGTCATCTGGGGCCAGAGCTTTTTCTTTTATGGCCCTAACCCTGTGGAATTCTCTACCCTCATCAGATTAAAGAGTGTCTGTTTCTGAATCATTTAAGGTGTCCCTGAAGAGTTATTTATTTGAATTAGCATTTGGATAGGTTTATTGCTGCTTTTATTGTTTTTATGTTATTATTTATTATGTAACATGTTGTTTTGTACTTGCGCTTTGATATGTGGAAAAGTTTACTATAAATAAATTGATTTGATTTGGATTTGATTTAGGAGACATATGGGTAGAGAAACAACAGGCTATACTTTGTATCACTTGAATAGGAAACAGAAAAAGAGTGGGGGGTAGCAGCATGTATGTCAAACCTCACTAAATCTGTGGATGTATCTGAACAAATAAAACTAGTGGCAAAAGATTATGAAACTACATGGATAAGACTGAAACAGGGACAAATAACAATATAATCATAGGAGTTTGCAATAGACCCCCAAGGCTAAACCATGCAGATAGGATACTCATTTACAAGGAAATAGAGAAAGCCTGCACTATGGTTGAAGTGGTACTGATGGGAGATTTTAATCTTAGTAATTTAAATTGGGACACCCTAGAAGGAAGAAAAGCAATGAGTAAAGCACTATTAGAAATAATATATCAAACAGGCCTACATCGGTATGTAATGTACCGACAAGAGGAGATAATATACTAGACTTAGTTATGTCAACCAAGAATATTGGGATCACTGACTGTGGGTCTGATCCCTGGGAAACAGAGATCATAACTGTGTCTTTTTACAGTAAATAAACATGTTCCTTTCACGAAAGGATGTAAGGAGTTTTACTTCTTTAACACTGCAAACAAAGAACTTATTTGCAACAAATTAAAGAAGATACAGTGGAAACCATGTTTGAAAATACATTGGTATATAATGTGGAAAAGCTTTAAACACCATATAATTGCATTATGTGATAAACGTATCAAAAAAGAAAAATATAATAGCAAAGGAATAAAACCTAAGTGGCACACCAAAAATAAAAAGATTGTTAAAGAAAAAGCAGAAACTGTATGAGCAGATATAAAGGTGTAAAACAAAGGTAGTATGAGAGAATTTTAAAACTGCACAGAGGCAGTGTAAAAATGTAATCAGAAAAAGTAAGCAAAATATGGAAAAGACTGGCCGGTAGGGCAAACAAGGACAATATGAAACAGTTCTATAGTTATGTAAACTCACCACAAAAACAAACACAGGCTTATGCACTCTTAAGGTGAACAATAAGGTGGTTGATGATCCTGCAGAAATGGCAAAGATCTTTAATACATGTTTTGGGACAGTTTTTTTTCCTATAAATAAGGTTCAACCCATCAATTAAAGAAATATACCTCATCCCTATACAGATAACAGAATATGCTATAAACGAGACAATAAATAGGCTATAAAACACATATTCTACTCAACCAGATAAATATATCAAATGCTATGTTGAAATTACTATCCCTGAGGTTGCAAAACCACTAAGGTTAATATTCCTAAAATCACTGCATGAGATGAAGTCCCACAAGATTGGTTGGCAGCTAATGGTACCTATACAAAAAGGGTACTAGAACAAATTATATAAATTACCAACCAATTAGCTTGATATCAGTCACGGGAAAATATTGGAGACCATAATTAAAGATGAAATAAACTCTCACCTTGAAAGTAGCAGCCAGTCAGATTATGAACAGCACAGCTTTCAGGCTGGAAAGTTGTGGTAACAAATCTATTGTGTTTTTATGAAAAATATATTTGGCATTAGACAAGGGAAACTGGTGGATTGCATTTTACCTGGACTTTGCAAAAGCCTTTGATAAGGCACCCCACTGTGAAATCATTAATAGTTTGACAGATTTTGGATTAGACATGAGGCTGGTGAAGTGTGTGGAGGCATGGTTGATGGATAGGACCCAGAGGGTATATATTAATGGATATCTTACCCCCATGGCTGTGACAAGTGGGTGCTCACAGGAGTTGGTGTTGGGGCTGGTGCTATTTAAGATACTTATATCTAGTATGGGGAAGGATGCAACAAACTGGCTGAGTAAAATGCAGATGACACTAAACATGCAAGGATTGTACTAGATGATGAAAGTATTGCTTATATACAGGAGGATCAGAATAAAATATGTAAGTGGGTAACCACAAAGGGCATGAGCTTTAATACTAAGTGCTGTGTTATACATCTGGGTAAACATAATAAAATTATGAATTATTCCTAAATGGACAAACTCTAAGGCACTCAGTGGAGAGGGACTTGGGTATAATTATAAATAACAAGCTAACATGTAAGGCTCAGTGTGCTACTTAAATTGCCAAAGCAAATAAAATACTATTGGTGATTAAATAAACTTTAAAAATAGAATCCAAGAGGTGATAATGCCACTGTATAGAGCATATGGAGACCATTACTGACTATGGTAGCCCTACATGGGGTCCAATATTGAGAGGTGGGGTGGATGGCCTGAGAGGGTGCAGAGAGAGGCTACTAAAATAATACATCGATTAAAAGATAAACCATATGAGGATAGACTCTCACTCTAAACCTCATGACTGTAGAGGCAAGGAGAATTTGGGGAGACCTTTTGATGAGCTATGACATTATGCAGGACTCATACATGATAAATCAACTACAGTTAGAATTTAAAACAATCTGCTATGTACCAGGGACATCTGCTTCAGCTCTGATCCAAGAAATTCAACACAGATGGAAGAAAGGCTTTCTTCACTCAAAGAGTGGTGTCCTCCTGGAATGGTTTGCCCCTGGAGGTTATTATAAGTAATAGCAAATAGCAGCTCAAGCAGTGACTGGATAAATACATATTGGATGGGAATATTGTACAGTATTATGGGTGAGTAGACAGGAGTCTTAAATGGGCAAACCGCCTCTTTGTCTCCTAGACACCTTAGTATGAACTTTAGTATAACTAGGCCATTGTGGTGCTCAAATATTACTTGTTGGGAAAGAATTTGTTTTGGTAACAGATCACAATTTGCTGTGCTGGCTGCAGCATATGAAAGAAAAATCCATTCATCCTGAGGGTGGTATCATGCATTGCAACCTTCTAAATTCACAGACCAGGAACACAGCATCTGAATGCTGATTTTTATCATGCTTTGGGCTGGTATTCTGAAAAAATTAATGCAGCATGGTATTTGATTGTTATTGAATGTTTGGCTATAGCTTTATGAAAGTCCAGATAGTTCAGATCTCAGGATAATTGAATTAAGTATTGTTAGGAGAAATCATGACTGAATTAGTTTTATTATTTTGCTATTACTAGGGACCCTGAGGTGGAGCGTCCAGTGAGGTAGGGTTGAAACTCCATCCCTCTAATGAATCAATAGGAAAGGATCTGAGCACTGCAGAAAACCAGTTGTACTGCTTTTCTCTAGGATGAGGAGGTGTGGCAGGGTGATACTCCTGCCCTTGTGAATAGTTGAAATTAGAGATCCTCACAACTCACTTCAAAGATGAAGTTGAATGGGACATAAATTAAAATAGCCTGTACAATATAAAATAAAGTGTTTTGTGTACTAAATGAGCTGGGCTCAAGGTCACATGGGCCTGTGACCAGGTGTGCAAAGGCTTACGTTACAGCATACTACAGATAGTTGGGTCAGAGTGATTCTGATTGGAGAGGTGTCAGAACTTGCTGTCTACATGTCCTACTTTATAGCAAAAAGAATTGCTGATTGCTTTTACTGCTACCATTTTCTTTACATACTCAGTTAGCTTTATTATTTGCCTGGATTGAAAATAAATCAAAGTACACCATTTAGTGTATTGAAAGATAAACTGGTTGTGTTATGTCCCTTGATTATCCCACACTCCTCCACACCTACCCACTGTATTACCTAATATGGGTGGTCAATTCTATGGAATTCAATCTGTAGTTATCTAGTCAAGTTTTTGAATTTCCAGTTCCAACTTTGATTCTGTCTTTCAACCCATTTAGATATAGTAACAGAGTCTGAGGTGGAATCAGAAGTTTAGATTCTGCATCTGACTCCATTAAACTATAAAGTAAAACCCTCCTTCACCCACTGACTCTAACTAAAACTCCCCAAAGCTCTCCCCCATTTGCACCATTCATTTACCTGCTGACTGGGATCCCTTTTTGTCTGAGGCAGTATAGAGTCATCTGAGCTGGCAGTCCTCTGTCTACTCCAGTCCCATGTTTTGCTGCCCCAATTCATCAGTGCCAATGTCACCTAGCAGCCAGTCCTTAACAAAACAAAAAAATGTCAGAGTCTTCAGCATCCAAGGTGTCCACTGTGCATAAGTCCCCCAAGAGTTCTCTGGCTGGCACCCTGTAGTACCAGCACTATAAGGTATGGGGTGTTACAGAACTACATTCAAATGCAAACTCAGATTCTGATTCAGCATACAAATTTATTTTTGATTTTTTGGCTATAAAACTGAAATCCTGAAAAATGGATCAGAATCCAATTATTATGAATTTATCTCCTGAATTTCAACAACTCTACTGCCCATGGCGCCTGGGATTCCATCAGAAATCTATCAATTCTCCAGACTTATAGTACATTGAAGGCTTGTCTTGTATTCATACACATTCTCTATACTTTCACACTGTTCCTTAGGGTTCTTCACCCTCTGGGAAGTAGCTGTATTAGGGTTTAATCCTAGTAGCACCCATCCCCAGAGGCCTAGGGTCTTTACAAAAGTGCAGCTATTGCAATCAATAAATAAACAAGCATATTATAGGGTGCAGTAACACCCTATAGTTAGGGTGACTGGTGAGTGCCACGTTAAACCTCGATTTTTGTTCACACTCAAAGATAGATGTTCTACAGATTTACATGACACTTTCAGGAGTTGGTATCCATGATAGAATCCACAAACTCTGAAAGTCTCATGTAAATCAGTTTAGTATTTTAGAGATATTAAAGTGAAAAATATAATTGTATTTTTTTCTGAATTTGTCTCTCTTCTACATAAAAACTATAAATCTTTAAATGGCAAAATTTTGCATGGTTGTTGTAGCCACAATATGGCTGTGAGCCGCCAGATTCTGCCAAAGTGTAAGAAAGATATATACCTTAAATCTCAGCTGCTATAAATGTGCATTAAAAGGCTTGTCATAAAAACCTTTCTTTCTAATCTCCTGCAGCCAGCAGTCCTGCAAGTAATCAACCCAGGTATATGGACCCACATCAGTGAAAGAAATCATAGAACAATCTACATTAAACAATATGCTTTAAGCTTTCAGCTTCAAGAACATCTAAAATGTCAAATGGGACATATTCTTAAATTCAGACATTGTGCAAGAGTTGATAAGCCAAGATGAATGTTAAAATCAGAACTCAGCATTGATTATGTCACGGATCAGACTACAAGAAGCTTGCAGCAGATCTAAAACCCAGACAGTTAACTGAGGATAAGTTCCCCAAAAAGGAGACCGTCTGCTCCTAGCAACTGCAGTACTGTAACCACAAGTGATATAACCCCCATCACCTCATTTTTGAACATTTTGAACATGCACAGTGAAAGGTCTTGTGATTATAAGTCTGCTAATCACCTCGTCGACAGGTCAAAAGTACAATAGACTTGAAGATGCTGACCGGAGGTCTGGAGGCTAGAAATAACCGAGCAGATAGGCTTCAGACATCTAACCAAGCCAAGGATCTTGCCCAAATATGGTTACATCATTTCAAAACCTCATGTCATCTAAGGAAGTGTTCGTCTATAAAATGGGACTCCAAGGACCAACAAGTATTACCAACTCACTTCATCTGAATCTGTTACTTCATTACTGGAAGAGGCCTCATATCTACTCTACCACTGACTTTAAAAACTATTATTCTGCTAAACTCTAAAGACTTTTGGCTTTTGCCAAAAGGAAGAAACATTGACATTGTACTACCTTTGTCAGTTTACTTGCAAGCCTCAAGGAGAAAAGAATTCAATAGCCAGCCTCTCCTAAAACACTTCAAATCTCCAGATGGAAGGAGATGAGAGACTATTTGAGATACTGGGCTGAGTATACTTTAAAGACTTTCAAGGTGCTTACCTAACATGTGTCTTTTAAGAATCCTGTTCCATATTAAATGCATAAAGATAAAATGCAATGAGATATTGTTTAATGCTAGCCAAGATTGTAGGTACTAAGGAATTGTGTACTTGTGTTAGTTAAGATTGTTCTTAAAAGAATATTGCCTTAAAGGCCTGCAGATAGGATATAACTGGGCCCCATACGCATGTAGTAAAGATTGTGTAAGGAGATAGGTGACAAATAGACAAAAGTCTAATGAGATTTTAGGAATGTTTTGCACTGTGCTTAAATGTAAAAATGTTTAAATGTTAACTGTGGTATTGGAATAAACAGCTTTTGATTGCACTGCATATACAAGTGTACTTTGTCATCTCAGTGTAATTACGATAAGAACAAGTGAGCACAAGATACTGCATACAGTTCCCTAAACAGCTAACAGAGATAAGTTGACTACTAGTAATTGTGTTCACAAAATGGCATCCCTGTTGATGTAGGCCTGAGGATTATGCTAATTCTAGCTATGACAGACTATTCTGGTATGAACTGGAATTAAAATATTCTTAAATTCGTCAAAAGTAAATGTTTCATAGTCAATGGAGAAAACGTATTTTCTTCCTCCTTTTAAAACTGCCATCTAAAGGAAAGGAATCACTTCCCTTTTCACAAAGGTATTAGCCATTCTAAAGAAAAGGAAGTCATTCATAACCACAAAACATATCAAAACACATACAGATTTTAAAGGGACAGCAGTATTTTGTAGTGGCCTGCTTTGTATAACAGAAGGTGAAATATATTTTATTCAGTATTTTTCCACGGGATCAAGAGGATGCTCCTCCAATATTTATCCCCATGAATAGTCCTCAGGAACAGTAGATTAAAGATTTCCTTTGAATATCCAGGGAGACCCTTTCTGTGGTTCAGAGAGAAATAAATACCTTTTTCATGAAGCAATTTTTGATCAGAAATTCCCTTAGACAGCATACCAGCTAATGAACTACAGTGCTCAGAGTGTGATGATTATGTAAGTACACTTTGGATGAAGCCAACAGATTAAAGAAAAACAGCTTAATCCTACCCTGATAGGATATACCTCGTACCTGTAACTTAGAATCTGTAATCAGGAAGCCCAGAGCAGGCTACATTAACTAGGGGAGCTAAGCTTTTCACTTAACCGATGTAGGCAAGACTAGACCACAAAAATTCAAGCCTTGCTGCTTGATTTAGAGTCAGAAAAAGCTAAATATGTGGGCATTCTTAAAATAAGTGAGCGGATAGAAACAGCTTAAAAGCAATTATTCAGAGGTTGACAGAAGAAGTTGGGGATTTAAAACAACAAATTATCCCTGTGCCTACTGAAGTCAGGGACCGTCATCAGCAAATAAGAGCTTTAAAAGGTGAAATAGTCAGGCTTTGAGCAGAAAAAGTTGATAATCAAGAGAAATTAGCAGATGCTGTAATTCAAATGAAAGCAGCCCAGGAGCAGCCCTGAGGCGAGAAGAATGAGTAGGTGCAGCCCATCAGGAGATAGACCAGCTGCATGAAGCATTTGCTGAGTTCTTTGATGTCATTGGTCAACAGCTGGGGTCCCTACAGCCAGCTGACCCTGCCACTTCCTGTCATAGATACCCCCTAAAGCCTGTAGCAGAGGACCTTGCAGTCGAGGTCCAGGATTTAGTCTATTAAATTGAAGACATAAAATTGAGGGGTGCACAATCTTCAAGTGGCTCACAGGCCTCTAATAGCCAAAATAGTACCCTGCAGGGACAAGCCAACCACTTTCTTGTCCTACCATATCTGGCCCAGCTACCTCTAGTCCCACAACCTCGTGACAGACATCTAAAACAATTGATCCAAATTATAGGCCATAGGTACTAGCTTCAATCTCAAGACTAGCAAGGAGGTAGAAAATTACATTTCTGATTTGAAATCGAAATTGGAATACTTTGAGATCAAAAACCCTGAGGATGGTTGTGGGTCATAAGATTTTCTCTCGTATCAGAAGTTCAGGCCTGATGGCTAGATAAAATCCTGACATTAAATTGGATTTTGATAAAATGTGCCCAGCCCTGATTAAAGAGTACACCACTTACTGAAGTTCCATAGCAGCTTTTAAAGAGACATGCCAAAGAATCAACCTCCAAAGGATTACTACAAAATCCTGAGCAGAATGTTTTTCTCAGGAGGAGAAGAAAAAGACTGAGGTCTTTTTCACGCCTAAAGGAGGCTCTTTGTAAAGGCCTTCACCCTCTATTAGGGCATTAGTCCAGTCATGGGTAGAACCAGATACTCGATGAATTATATTATTGAGCGAGCCCAAAGAATTTTATAACTGTCAACCCAGATACAGGTAAGAAACCTGCCACAGAACCTCAAAACAAGCTTTTTCTATTACTAGTGATCAGGCCTCCTTCAAATGAAAGGAAAAGAATTGCCACAAAATAGACAAGGATGACAAAAATTTCAAAATCAGGGAAGGGATTAGTGGAACCCTAGATCACATGCCCCCATGATCGAAAGAAATAGGGGTGGAGGCTTCCAAACAGCTTCCAGATGCCTGGAATGATCAATCATGGCCTAAGTGAGCCAGAGATATGAACAGCAATGCTATTGACCAGCTAAAAGGCATATCAGACAATTAAGAGAAGAAATTCATAGATACACTCCCAGGATCCATACAGGCACTGCACTAAACCCTAATGCCACTCCTTTCACCCTTAGGAGTGTCCATTCCAGTAGCTACCCACCAGCATTAGCATGGCTGACTAGGCCAGAACAAGTCCGTTCCTATTCTCAATCCTAAAAGGGGGCAAAATGTTAACTTCATCAATGTGGTATATGTCACCCAGGCTTCAGGGGTGGCTGAAAGGGAGACTCAAACTCACAAACACCACCTGCAAAAGAGGTGTTCACTCTAAAATGCGAAACATACCTAGGTCCATTTAAACTTAAAGGAGGTATAGTAAGTCCATGCTTCATGGTCACCATCAGTGATGTTCTTAATTGTGATGCCCTTTTGGATCTTGGTTCTGAAATTACCATCATGATCCAGGAGGTCTTTGCAAAACTACTGGACCAGCTCTACTCAAAAGGAAACCTTTGACCTTGCTAGATAGTACTGTAAGCTTTATCAGTTTAACATGAGACACTGCTAATGTCCTGGGTGTTATCGGGTTAAAAGATACAGTTTGAACCCTAAACATACACCATCCTGTGTATGTGACTATTCTTCCTCTGAAAACTTATTGGTGGGATCCGATCTTTTGTTATGTTTCACCTCTGTTAGATTTCTGTGCCCAAAGATTGTATGCACAGCTTTAGAAACCTCTTTCTGTTACCTGTGTGGATAATAACCTGTTACAAGCCACTGCTTTCTCCTTTTGTTCAAATGGTACAGCACTTAAATTTGCTTATCCAAATATAACCCAGGCATATGCTTTAGTGTTGGGCTGTGGCTCTGATTTGACAAATCCTACCCTAGATCCAAATGCAGCTGATTCTCCAGCCCATAAAAAGGAGATTGACCGCTTAAAACCATACTAGAACTGAATGACTCCATTTTTACTTTAGCCCCTCAGCCAATCAAGAAGCTGACACACAGAGTACAGGCACACCCAACACCCTAGAGTCTATAAACCCCAGAAAACAGGAAAACACACACCCTGGCCTTGTCTTGCCCTCTAATAGAGTGACACATCACCTTGCCTGCTTGAAACACATCTACTACTATATTGAGAACTGGTGGACTATTGTTTCAGCCAAACACCTAATTTCTGATGCTATACTTACCCTCAATCAGGAAAGCACTCTAATTAGTGAGGCTTTATTCTAGGAGCTTAGAGAAACTGGAGCCCCTGTCCTGGCAAAGAAGACTACTAGACATACAGGCCTACCACTGAAGTGGGGAGCATTGTAAATGCATAAGAATCATTCACCTTCCCATTATGTTACATAGAAACATAGAAGTTGATGGCAGATAAGGACCATAAGACCCATCCAGTCTGCCCATTTCTTTTCTACCTTATGAATGTGCCATCAGCCTTTGCTCTGTCAATGGCCTATCTATTCATACTCATCTGTATTGTTCCCTTTATGCCTATCCCATGCCTGTTTGAGCCCTGCACTGTATTCATATCCACCACTTCCTGAGGTAGCCCATTCCATGCATCCACCACCCTTTCTGTGAAAAAGAACTTCCTAACATTACCCTTAATTGGCCTCCTCTAAACTCATGCTGAGTCCTCCTGTCCTGCTATTTTTTCTTATACTGAAACATGTTAGACTATTTCACCTTGTTAATGCCATTAAGGTATTTGAATGTTTCGATCATATCACTTCTCTCCCTCCTTTGCTCTAGGATATACATATTAAGCTCCATTAATCTGTCCTCATATGTTTTCTGATGCAGTCCCTGCACCATTTTGGTTGCCCTTCTCTGGACTGCCTCAATTTGGTTAATGTCCTTGTGAAGGTGTGGCCTCCTGCACTGCACGCAGTACTCCAGACAGGACCTAACCAGTGTCTTGTGTAGAGGGATTATTACCTCCTCTTCTGACCTGTGATACTCCTACTGATAGACCCCAACATCCCCTAGCCTTACCTACTGCTTTAGTGGTCTGCTTGGATGATTTCATGCCATCTGTGATGACAATGCCCAAGTCTCTTTCTTCCCTTGTGACTGCAAGCAACTCCCTCCCAGCCTATAGGTATCTTCAGGGTTTCTCTTCCCTATGTGCATGATCTTGCACTTTTTGCATTAAACCCCAATTGCCACTCTTCTGACCATTTTGCCAGTTTATCCAGATCTCTTCTCATTCTGCCCACCCCATCTGGATCATGTACTCCGTTGCAGATCTTGGTGTCATCTGCAAACAAACAAACCTTACCCACCAGTCCATCTGCAATGTCACTGATGAAGATATTGAAAAGGAATGGCCCCAGGACTGATCCCTGAGGTACCCCACTTGTGACCTGCATCTCTTCTGACTGCATACCATTTACCACCACTCTCTGTTTTCTGCCTGTCAACCAGTTTGCCACCCAGTTGACCAACTTCTGACTCACCCCAAGCCTACCCAGCTTATTAATCAATTTTCTATATGGAACAGTATCGAAGCTTTGCTGAAGTCAAGGTAGGTGACATCAGCTGCTCCCCATTCATCCACCACTCTGGTTTACCCAGTCAAAGAAATCTATGAGATTAGTTTGACAGGACCTTCCTGTTATAAACCCATGTTGTCTTGGATCCTTTGCTCCTATTGATTCCAGGTGTTGCACTATCCTTTCCTTAAGGAGTGCCTCCATAATCTTGCCCACTACTGAGGTAAGACTGACTGGTATGTAGTTCCCTGCCTCTTCCTTGCTACCACTCTTGTGAGTGGGATCACATGAGCCCTTCTCCAGTCTTCTGGGACCTTCTGTGCAGAGACTCACTAAACAGTTCTGATAATGGCTCTGCTAGTTCCAACCTTAACTCCTTTAGTACCCTGGGATGTATGCCATCAGGTCCCATTGCCTTGTCCACCCTGAGTTTATCGAGCTTTGTAGGACCCATTCTTTGCAAAGGACTACTGCAGATCTCCTCCCTTGTGTCCATGGTGCTGAGCTGGGCCCTGTCTTACATTCTCTTCAGTAAATACTGAGCAGAAGTATCGATTTAGGATAGGTGCTTTTACATGGTCCTTCTCCTCACATGCCCCTTATCCCTTTGATCTTAGTAATGCCCTCTAGACTTTCTCCTTTACTAATTTATCTATAGAAAGTCTTGTCACCTTCTTTTACTGTTTCTGCTAGTGTTTCCTCAATTTGGGCCTTTGCCTGCCTTACTGCCTTCCCTGCTTCCCTCAGGGAAGTTTGGTATGCCTCCTATCTTCATCCCACTGTTCCAGTATATTTCTGAAGGCCAGCCTTTTGGCTTTGACCTTTTCTGCTACTGTTTTTGAGAACCAAAGTGGTTTCCTTCTTCTTTGCACTTCCTTTTCTATCTAACACAAAGGGAAAAGAAATCTCACACTATGTGTATGTGGTAAAGACCTGAAACCTTCGCTTACATTGGTGCCAACTTCTTTTGTGCCTCAGTGTAACTGTATATTTTATTCATGCCATCCTGTGGTCCAGAATAGAGGGTCTCCCTTCCTCACACAAGTCACCCGAGTACATGAGGTCTGGAAGAACATGCCCTAAATTCTGCTAAGCCTTTGCAGCAATGTCTGTGGTTATACCGCCACAGCATTTGCTTTCCCAGTAAGACTGAGGATTCAACAAGGTCGGCTGATGCCTGATAACATAGCCTTTTTCTGGCCTGCCCTGCTCCATGTCTTAGGGCCTAATCATCCAGGGTGAGTCCTACCTGGAGATTATTGGGTGAGGCAACTGTATCCTGATAACCGATCCTAACCCTAGAGATATCATTATCTCTTCCCTGACACAACTAGGATTCTTAGTGGGAGACTCTATTTATAGCTTTGAGCCCCTGGTACCTGTCATCTGTCCACTACCCCGGACCTACATGGAGGGGGATCACAGTACCATGTTACACTTGCCTCTAAGAATAATTGCTGTAAAGCCACTTCTTAATGAAGATGAGAGTGCCATGACCCACGCCCAGTGGGAAGGTACCAATCTAGTACTTTCTTTCCTAGAGATGCCCCTACCACCAGCCATGATAACCCCCTGAGTGCATGCTATCATAAAAGATGTTAGTGAATCTGTGGAGGAAGAAGTAGAAATGGGCCTAGCCCAAGACCTCCCTAAATGTACTGAAGCCAGAGAAGTACAAATTGAGTTGTCTGCCCTACCATATGAGTTAGCTAAAGACCAGTTGAGGAAAATTTTCTTAGAACATGTGACATGTTTGCAACAGATTCATTATCATGTGGAGCACTAATCTCTACTTGGTAAGAATCCCAACTGTTGCAGGTTCAAGACCTGTGTACAGTATGTCCGTAGTACTGAATTCCTTAGCAGCTTATGAGTCTATCCAGGAAACCCGGACACCCTTCTAAACTGAGAAAGCATCAGAAAAACAATTCAAACCACAATAGTGCAATTTGGCTTGTACTTAAGCCTACTGGTAAGTGTAGACTTACTGCAGACTATAGGAAACATAATTAACAGGTACCTCTATCATGATGGCTCATGCCTTACCTGGACCAGAGCCTGGCCCAAATTGAGGAAGCTAATACTTTCCATCCCTTGACATAGCCAATGGATTCTGGACCCTAAAGGTACACCCTGATGACCAGTACAAGCTGGCATGTACTTTTGGTAATTTTCAATTCACTTGGAACCAATTACCTTTTGGGTACTGTAATTCACCTGCTGAGTGTAATATCTTCCTGCACAAAATTCTACCAGATGCTGCAGCATGTGGAACCCTGATTTATGTTGATGACACACTATAAAATCAGCCACCTGGTCTAAACACTTAGCAGAACTTAGGCATGTCCTAGGACAACTCAAAGGGGCAGAGCCATGCTGTCCTTGACTAAGGGACAGTGGTGCAGCTCTCAGGTAGATTATGTAGATACTCTGTAGGACCCCAAGGTATCCTTCCACAAAAGGACTGGGTACAAGCCCTTCACACCTTTAAAACACTTAATAGTTTAAAAGAATTACATAGCTTCCTAGGAGTTTGTAACTACTCCTGACAGTTCATTGAAGACTGCAGCAATTGCATAGCCCTTGTTTGAATTGTTGAAAAGAACTTTCCTGGGTGTGGGAACCCAGAAATGAAGAAGCTGTCCAGGAGTTAAAACAGGCTAAGCAAAGCAACTTGCTTAGCTTACCCTAAAAGGGTAAAGAGTCTCTTTGGATACCACTTACACACATAGTGCCCCAAGCGCTTCCCTTTCCAAATGCATGACACCAACAGATGAATCATTACCTACGCTTAGTAAAATCTTGACTGTTGTAGAAAAGTTTTCTGATTGTGAGAAGGCTATCTTTGCAGTAGTTTGGGCCTTTCAACACTTTAGACATTACATGGGGAGAAAAGTTTGTCCTGGAGACATGCCACCAACCTATAATCTTTCTGGGGAGCCAGAAGATAAAAGAAGCAAATGTTTCAGAAGTAGGATTGTTTCTTTGACCTTGGTACTCCAAGTACTCTCCTTGGAAGTTTGTTATGCCAAAATAAAACAATACTTTGGCTTAGGGCCTTGCTGAAGGTCACAATTGTACTGCCAAAAGTTCAGACGACCCTGGTTACACCTGGGAAACACAGCCACCTCCTGAGATGCCTCTAGACACAATATGATGATGCAGACTCTGCAAAGGCCTCCCAAGGTCAATGTAGATGGCTGTGCATTCTCAAGGGTGACATTTTGCATGCAGGTGCCACTCTTGTATGTGGAGGGATATCCTGAACCCCCTACAGGATATGTCCTAGGCCCAAAACAAGTCAGTATGCTGAAATGGCTTGTGTTTTCTTGGCTATAGTGAGAGAATGCTCAAATACCAACTTGTTGATATTATCTGCACTGATTCTAACTACATAAGGCAAGCCTTTCTACACATCTTCCTTCTGGAAGTCAGAGGCATAAAAACATAAAAGGCAAAGACATCAAACATGTGAGTTAATCACGCCATTGATCTTAGTGCAGCGAACATAGAATGACCATTATTGAAAAAGGTCAAAGGACACTCGAAAGCGAGTGGCTCAGACAAAGATGGCAATGACTTGGTGGCTAAACTAGCCAAGGAAGGTGCCATTGGTGATGTTCTCTGGGAGTTTGAACTTCATCAAACTGCCCTTGACCATACACTTACCATATCCATAATCACTAGAGGTCAGGCCCGAAGGACAACACCACAAGCTGAAGACCCAAATTCTCCAAACCAAACTTTAGCATTAGGAAGCCAAGACCCCTATTTGGTTTTAGTGCAAGCACAGACTAAAGACCCAACTGTAAACAAACTTTATCAGCATGTATTAAATTTGAGGCTAACCTTATCACATCTGAGGATTGCAAACTGACACAGAACTCAAAACTATGTACTAACAAAAGAAAGATTTCAGTTATACAAAACCTTTTCATTTATGTTCATGAACAAACTTCCACACCTCGCTGGGTGGTTCCCAAGAGCCACCAAAGCATGTCCATGCAAGATGCCCATGGATGTGCTCCTCTAGTGCACACTGTGGCAATAGACCTACTTATGATACCCTCAAAGAAATAGCTTATTGGCAAACATGTGCCATGACATTGAGAGCTATACCAGACGATGTTTGAAATGCTGTGTGTTTCAGCCCTCTGAACCCATACACAGAGCACCTCTCCAAACCAGAGGTCTCACCTTGCCCTGGTCAGACTTACAAATAGATTGGATAAGACCAGTAATAAAATCCTCAGGAGGTATTAAGTACCTTCTAACTGTCACATATCTGTTCACCAAATGGGTTGAATGCCTCCCTGCACCAATGACACTGAGGAAACCCCGCCTTCCTTTTGGTCAATAAGATTTTCACTACACGGGGCTTACTCTATGACTATGGAATTGAACCAAGTCATGCACTTCACTGCAGAAGTGATGACCAAGGTATGGGAAACTTTGGGAGTCCAAAGGAAACTCCACATATGGTATCAAGCACGATCCTCCAGACAAGTAGAGAGAGCCAATAAGACCATTGTAAACATTCTTCAAAGGTACATCTCTACCACAGGAAGAGACTGTGGAATTAACCTTTCCATTGTGCTGATGGCCATTCATGCCTCACCACACCACTCACAGGTGTCACCCCATTAGAAATAATGACCGTAGAAAATGGTTCTTCCTTGTACCTACTGTATCAGGTTGGTGATGCCATCTTGGTTAGTGCAGTGACCACTCATGAATATTTGACCAATTTGAGGCAACATTTACAGGCAACATTTGCCATTACTCAAGATAAGCTGAAGAAAAGTGTAAGGTAGGAAGGCATGCTATGACCAAAAACTACCCCACAAGAATATCAGATAGGGACAGGGTTTTCTATTTCAACTATGCTAAAAAAGTTGCCAGCCAGGAAGGTTGTCCTTAACTGGACAAGCCCTCATGCAATCACTGGAAAAATCTCACCAGTTGTTTATCAACTCAAAATTTGTACAGAGCATGGAAATTGATCTATAAATGGGTTCACATCAATCAGCTGAGAATATATCACCCTACAAGAAGGCTGTAGACACTCTTGAGGGAGACCAATCTCAGCCACCCTCATAAACCACGTACATCCATCAGATAAATACTGAATTATAATGTAAATAGCTGACAGCATAAATGTAAGTACAGTCAGGATACAGTTATTGTAGGTATGCTTATAGCATAGATAGCAAACATATGACTAAAAATGTCCTCGCTCCATCTCTTACAAATGTGACTTTGAGTTACAGCCAGGGTCATCATCCTGCTGCTAGGACTCAAGTGGGTTCTACATGCAGTAATAGGCATTCCTGGACTACTGTCTGGTATTATGCTTTAGGATGAAATGGGACTCCTGGTTACTGAATGTGGAGTAGTAACCAAGAAAATCTATACTTGCCTTCATCCTCAATGTGTCATGTTAAAACATGTAAAGACAGTGTGGTTAACCAAAAGGCCCTAAGATGGTTTCAAGAGTATATGCTTTATATTGAACGAGACATGAAAAATATTTTACCTCAGTTAAAATCTTTTATTGTATTTCCTGAAACACCTGACATACCTACTAGGATAGAGAGAGCCACCTCAGATTCTTTACTGGTTTAAGAGCATTAGGAACTGCTTTTGGCTTAGGCATGAATACCATGAATTCTGTTAAATTTCAAAAAAAAAAGAGTACAGTTAAGGAACTTTGCAAAGACATGGGTAATATAAGGCACAACTCACTGCACAGCAAAAGCTCACGTCAGACATAGGAAGGACTGTGGTAAATACAGTAGTTATGGTTAACCTCCATATAACCCTTCTCAATAATCCCATGCAAAACTCCATAACCTAGCTCAAACTGTAGGTGAGAACCTCACCATTGTTCAACAAAGTAGATAAATTGCACAAGAGTTGCTGAGGGAAGCCAATAGTGGCATAGGAGACTTAATGGCAGGAAGAATTGATGACAGAAAATATGAGTGTAGCCACTTCAGAGAAAATAGAACCACCACATGTGAGTATTGCTTACAGTCTTGAAGCACTATTCCTGTCCATGTTGATTTAGAAGAGATGACCATTGCTTTCATATTAAATGTTCCCTAGTAGAACAACAACATGTCTACAGGATAAAAACCATTCTTATTGTAGGTACCTGGCAAGGAGTTACCTATGTTAAAATTAAAACTCCACCTATAGTGGTATATCATGAACTTAATCCAGGTTTATAATTAGTCCCAAATTTACAGATGTGTCAAACTACTAAAGAACAACATTGGCTGTGTCCTAATAAACCTCTTCTAAGGATATCACTGAGGTACTTCATGGCCTTAGCAACACCAATGCCCCAGAAAAGTGTAAAGTTACTCTGACATGTACAGGTGAAGCTAGGAAAACCCATGCTGAAATTGTTGAGCTCAATGGCTAGTTAGCACCACTTTTACAGAAGTCACTGTTACTTATAATAGACATGGTACTACTACCCAGCTCACCTTACTCAGCAAGATAGTTTTCATCGTTGTTCCTGCTGGTGGACATATCCCTTGGACATATTGCCTTGTATCCCTTTATCCAGTTTCCCAGGAAATGAAATCACTCCTATTTCTGCATTTTGAGGTCATGAATTCTCTTTATCTGATGACTTTGAGAATCTTTGGATACCAAGGACCTTCATGAAATTGAGATTACTGTCTCTGAAACCAACTTGATTATTTCCGATAAACAGTTCAGCCCTAGTGATAAATAATGAATTTGTATGTAGCACAGTGGGCTATTATTATTGCATTCCTTTGTGTCTTAAATGTCACTTTGGTTCTTGCTTTCCTGTGGCTGTTGTATTCCACCCAAAGCAACTCCATACTCACCATGTGAGAATTCAGGTTTATATAACCATGCTTTGGGATAAGAAATGAGACCATGTCCTCCACCTAGATCTATTAACAACTAACCCAACTCTCCATCCTTAGTCATAATAAATGAAGAGGAAGAGAAAGAATATACCAACATGGAACCCTTAGGGAACCCCACAACCACAGCCTGGCTAGTTTGAATATCTGGGACTAAGAATTTATTTTAGTATGTTTAGTTAAAGTAAAACATGGCAGACAATGCTTGCATGCACCCTGATAGGTCATGTTATAGGGCAGGAGTTGTAACATTTACTTGTATTAATGATTTTAACAGAACTAGTAGTAATCTTTCTATACACTGAAAGGATGAATTGATTAGATATAGTTTAATAAAACTATATCTCAGCATTTCTAGATATTTGCTTAGTAAATGTATACTTCAGTTTATCGGAGATAATTTTTAGGATAGATACTTTAGATTTCATCTTAAGACACTGATTTAGTAAATACTGTAACTTTAAAGTTAAAAATTATAGAACCATGATTCTCTTAAGTTCACATTACTACACTTTGACAAATCCTTAAGTACCACATCCTTTTGCAATGCACCTACACTATGGCTGGCACTGCCCACAAAGGGAGGGATATGTAGGCACAATACAGCTGTGAGCTGCCAGATTCTGCCAAAGTGTAAGAAAGTTATACACCTTAAATCTTAGCTGCTATAAATATGCATTAAAAGCTTGTCATAAAACCTTTCTTTCTAGGCTCCTGCAGCCAGCAGTCCTGCAAGTAATCAACCCAGGTATATGGACCCACCTTAGTGAAAGAAATAATTGAACAATCTACATTAAAACAACATGCTTTAAGCTTTCCAGCTCCAAGAACATTTAAAATATCAAATGGGAAATATTCTAAAATTCAGACATTGTACAAAAGTTGACAAGCCAAGATGAATATTAAAATTCAAACTCAACATTAATTTTGTCACGGATCAGATTACAAGAAGCTTTCAACATATCTAATACCCAGACAGTTAACTCAGGGACAAATTCCCCAAAAGGAGACCATCTACCCTAGCAACTACAGTATGATAACCACAGGTGACATAACCTCCATCACCTCATTTTTGAATATGCAGTGAAAGATCTAGGGGTTATAAGTTTATTAATTGTCACCTCATGGACAGGTCAAAATTATAATAGACTTGAAGATGCTGACCAAAGGTCTGGTGGTTAGAAATAGTCCAACACAGCAGACTTCAGACATCCAATCAAGCCAAGACTCTTGTCCAAATATGGCTATATCATTTCAAAACCTCATGTCATCTGTATGGAGGTGTTCATCTGCAAAATGGGATTCCAAGGACCAACATGTTGTCTTTACCAACTCGCTTCCATCTGAATCTGTGTTACTTCATCACTGGAAGAGGCCTCATATCTACTCTACTACTGACTTGAAAAACTATTATTCTGCTAAACTCTAAAGACTTTTAGCTTTTGCCAAAAGAAAGAAACATTGAAATTGTACTAACTTTGTCAATTTATTTGCAAGTCTTGAGGAGAAAATAATTCAAAGAGCCAGGAAAAGACCTTCTTCATCCAGCCTGTCTAAAGACACTTCAGATCTCCAGACAGAAGGGAGGTGAGAAACTATTTGAGATATTGGGATGAGTATACCTTAAAGACATTCAGGGTGCTTACCTAACATGTGTCTTTTAAGAATCCTGGTCCATATTAAATGCATAAAGATAAAATGCAGTGAGATATTGTTTAATGCTAGCAAAGACTATACATACTAAGGAATTGGGTACTTATGTTAGTTAAGTTTGTTCTTGAAAGAATATTGCCTTAATGGCCTGCAGATATGATTTAACAGGGCCCCATATGCAAGTAGTAAGATTGAGGGCCTGATTCTAGAAAATTATGCCTGGCATAACAGCACTATCACCAAGTAGAATGGCATGTAGCAACTTCCCATGCAGTTGTGACATCGTATTCTACAAAGTGGCCTGTGACATGTCGCAGCCCAGTTGCACAGAACAGCTGTTATGCCGGCAGTTTCACCATAAACCCCTGTGACATGGTGCTAAGAGGTTTACGGCAGCAGTTGCGCCCCATTCCAGAAGGGCAGCAACAAAGTCCCCAATGTCGGGATTCTGCAAGAACCCCTGGAAGAGACTGCACGGACGCTACACCAGCTTTTAGCTGGTGAACTTATGGACACCACCTGGGGAGGTCCTGTAGACCCGCCTGCAGTCATGCCACAGTTGTCCCCATGCCCAGCATATCCCAGTGAGTGCCATCAGGCCACCCACACCAACTGCTCGACAGTGTACAAGTAATGCCCAACAGGGCTACCCACAGCAACTGCCCTGAAGTATACAAATAATGCCCAACAGGGCTACCCACAGCAACTGCCCTGAAGTGTGATGCAATGCCCTGCAGGGCTACCCACAGCAACTGCCTGAAGTGTACAAGTAATGCTCTGCAGGGCTATCCACACCCCAGCTCCCCAGGACCCCATTGTGCATTGCCCTTGAGGTGAGTGCTGTCATTCCCCACCAGTGCCCTGACCCCAAGTCAAATGCAGCAAATAGCCTGTCCTGGTAGTCTAGTAGCCCCCACCCAGCCATGCCAGCCACCGACCACCCCATCCTTCCCCAGGTGGTGTCTGGCACATCCCTCTCACCACATGGCCAGTTACTGACTGATTTCAGTATGAGCGTATACTGCAAACATGCTCTCAGAAATTAATTTCTGAGTGTGTCTTTTCAGTACACACTCATGCTGAACTCAGTCAGAGGCTGGCCATGGAGGTGAGAGGTGGGCTGTGCCAGTCGCTGGCTGGGGACAGGTGGGGTGCTATATGGGCTGGCATGGCTGGTGGGGGTTGGGGCCACTAGGCATCCAGGGCAGGGTATTTGCTGCATTTGCAACCAGCGACTCAGGGAGGGGCATGGGATGGGGATGATAGTGCCATGCTGTGGGCATATCTCAATGGGAATTCGGGGAGCTGGGGGTGTGGGAAGCCTACAGGGCAGTTTCAGATTGGTCGGGAATCAGGTGTGTTGGCAGCCCTGCAGGGCAGTTATTAATGGGTTCAGGGCAGGGTGTGTTGGCAGCCCTGTGGGGCAGCTATTGATGGGTTCAGGAGGCAGGAGGTGTGGGCAGCCCTGCCTGCGCCTCCTGCAACATGCACGGTGGTGGGGTACTTGCGACCTGTGATGAGGCATGCGGCATGCTGCCTGGTGTGCCCTCTGTTCAGCGTACCTGGTCACATGTTGGAAATCACAGGTCTTAGCTGTGGTGACTCCTGCCCCTTCTACACTAGGGTGCAGGGTCATTGTCACAGTTGTGGTGGTGCAAGTTGTGTTTGGTGGTGACTTGTGTCACCCTTCTACAATCAGGCCCCCAGATAAGGAGATGAGGTGCGCAGATAGACAAAAAGTCTAATGAGATTTCTAGGAATGTTTTGTACTGTGTTTAAATGTCAAAAATGTTTAAATGTTAACTGTGGTATTGAAATAAACAGCTTTTTATTGCACTGCATATACACGTTACTCTGTCATCTCAGCGTAACCATGTTAAGAACAAGTGAGCACAAGATTTTTATTTATTTTTATTTATTTCGCTTTTGTTAACCGGGTAAGTGCACTAGCCATAAAATGACTATTTTCAGGCATGACCGGAGAGTACAGACATGCAGAAACTTAACAGGATAACAAATTATAAGTGCTTTACATACAATGAGTTAGAGATGATACAATATATCTGAACATACACAGTAAAGCACTTTACATACAATGAGTTAAAGTGGATACAATATATTAGAGACATACAGAGTAGACCATTAATAAGTTCATAGGTGCCTATCTATGCAATGAATAGAGAGGACCTTGGACAATAAATTTTCAGGTGGCACATCATATGAACAGAAACAAGGTACACAAAAACAAAACAGGTAATACAAAGGAAGAAACAACCTTTGAGGCAGGGGTGTCATTAAGGAAAAGGTCTGTAAGTAGAAGGGGAGCAAGCCATGACATTAGATTATATGAGTGTATGTAAGTGTAAGGAAATGCCTGCAGTGCAAGATTGTATATGGTCAGGGAAAGGGAGCGGGACAGGCTGTGGCAGTAAGAGGGTTATATAGAGGTGAGGAAATACTATTGTATGGCCAGAGACATCAGTCATTGTAGGGTAGGAAAGCAGGAACAGGTATCAGCAATCAGCAGATTCGAGTGCAGTTTTCTCCTAAAGCATGTGTGGGAGCTAGAAAGTCTAATGTCGAGGGGAAGGGAATTCCACAGCTGTGGAGCCACATGTTCAAATGCAACAGTTCCTTTCCTCGTGTGGCACCTCGCAAATTCAGAAAGGATTTGTCAGCTGATCTGAGACCATGGATTGTGTCCTGAGGAACAAGCATAGCTTCAAGACACCAAGGGTTTGATTTCGAATTACTAAATCAATAAGAGAGCCAAAGTAGTGTTTCCTACTACCTAATGGAGACAGCCAACCAAGATCATTATAAAGCTGACAGTGGTGTTTAAGCCGAGGAGCAGAAGAGGCATGACATATGTTGTTATATGTAATATCCCATCTGAGTAGGTCAGTTTTATGAGCAGCCCCAATAAGGAAGCCCCATAGGTTAGGGGTGGGGAGCAGAATCCTCGTAATGGCCATTTTAGCCGATTTGAGCATATAACTAGTCTTATATGCAACACCCAGTTTGGAGTTGACAGCTCTGCAAATAGACTGTACATGAAGATTAAGATCAAGAGATTGATCTAGCAGGATGCCGAGTACTTGAAAAGGTCACACATTCCAGTAATTGATCTTCTAAGTCCTGCACTGTCAGTGCTGTTTTGCAAGCCTGGAGCTTTGGAGCCGATCCAAGCAGCATGGCTTTGTTTTGCTAGTGTTGACAGCCAGTTTGTGGTCATATAGCCAGTTTGGATATTGTTAAAGTCAGAGGAAAGGGTTGTGTTGATAGTGTCAATATTAGTAGAACTTGCATAGATGACAAGATCATCAGCATATAGAATAGCAGAGCAGGATTTTAGAGCAGCTCCAATGTTATTTATATAAAGAGAGAATAGGAGGGGCCTTAGGATGGAGCCCTGAGGTACACCAATGTTAATGGTGGTACTGTTCAATAGAGAGGAATTAAATTTCACCACTTGAGTTCTATTTGTCAGGTAGCTTTCATACCAGTCAACAACAGGAGGAGAAATGCATGTCGAAGTGATGAGAGAAGCAAAGTGTGATCAACAAGGTCAAAAGCCTTTGTGACAGGGGTGTAGCCAGGATTTCAGATCTGCACACCAAGTGGACTCACTGCTACCCCCTTCTAAAGGTGAACTCCCCGGGAGTAGCCAGACAATATACAAATGTACACCAGGACTGTGTTTGTTGCCTCCTTTGGCTAATAAATATAACTTTTGTATCTCATCACAATGGTTGTTGCCATGCATGGGTAAATACAAATGCCATGCATTGTTCCCTAAGAGACCAACATACCAACCCAGAGCCTGTAAAGTTGTATTGTCCTTGAGATGCAAAGAGTGTTAGTGACCAGTCCTTCTAGTTTCAATTCCTATGAATAAAATTACAGAAAGGTTCAACATTTTCTTTGTTAGTTTTCATGGAAAAAGGAAGCAGTTGAGAGCCTATTTGCTACCCTCTTAAATAAAATTGCACACCATGGAGTGCTTGGAGTATGCCTGCCTACACCCATGCTTTGTGGGGTCAATAAAGACAAGCCCCAGTCAGATTGCCAATATCCATTTTTGAAAGACTGTCAGTGGTGAATTTAAGGAGTGTAGTCATCGTGCTATGTCCTTTCCTGAAGCCATGTTGGGTATCCAAGAGCAGGCTGTGCTTAAGTAGATAGTCAGTTGTCTGAGTTGTGACAATTTTCTCCAGGATTTTGCTCAGTACTGAGAGTATGGCAATTGGTCTGTAGTTCATGACAACCTTAGGATCCCCTTTTTACATACAGGTGTGATCCGAGCAGCTTTCCAGAGGTCAGGCACAACTCCACCTGAAAGTGATAATGTATAAATTTTGGCCAGCAGTAATGCAATAAGGGAGCTGCAAGTTTCAAGAGGCAGGGTTCAAGGGAGTCTGAGCCAGAGCTGGTATGATCAGAGATGGGCCTCAGGAGCTTCAGGACTTCCTTTCTAGACACTGCCTTAAAATAGAATGGAGGAGTAAAAGGAGGCACAGGTACAACACTTCCAACTTATCCAGACAGGTTCCTGGTGAGGAGTGGAGGACACTGCAGCGAGATTGAAGGAAGAGGTATATTGGGAGAGATCACAGAAATGCAGGTTGAAAGATTAGCTATGGTTTGTGAGTCATTGCAATGCACATCATTTATCAGCATATCACCAGGGTAGTTGACTGTGAGGATCCTAGAAAGGATTTGATGTGTGAGCAGAATTTTCTGGGATCATTGGCCAAGTTAATCAGTAGGTCTTTACAGTACTTGCTCTTAGCAGCTCTGACTTGTTTTTACATGAATTCCGTAGTGTACTGGTAAGCGTTGACATCTGTTTGCTGGTCTGATGTTTTGTAGCACGTCCAGAGTTTATCTCTAAAGTGCAAACTTTGAGCAAGTCTTTATTTAGCCGTCTTGTTTGTTTACCCCTCACTCTCCGGGTGATCTTTGGGGCATGTTTACATTGAACCGTTAGGAATTTAGTGATGAAGAGGTTAAGAGCATCCTGAGAACAGTGTGATAAATAGACCTCTGACCAATCAATTTTGGAGTTGTCATACAGAAACACCTCTTGGTCTAGGTGAGCAAAGTTTGTGAGAGTGATGAGACGTGGTGGAGGAGATGGAGGTGCTCCCAAGGACAGGATGCAGAAAGTAGGAGAGTGGTCAGTTAAGGCATCAACAAGAGTACCAGTGGCTGAGATGTGTTCCATCTGGTTTACCAGCACCCAATCTAATAGTGTGCCTAGTGGTGATGAAGACAGACTTCTAGTTGGTACTGTTACCATCTGATGCAGGTTGTAGCTATGAGTCAGAGATTGAAGAGAACTGAGAGCTGCCCCAAGACAGTTTAAGTTTAGGTCCCCTAAGATGACAACCTCATTATGATTAAAATTCTGAGAGCTATTTTGCAACAGGTACTCTAGACCCACAATCCCTCCCGCTTGGAGTTATACGCTAAGATAACATGCAGTTTCTTGTCTTCCCAAAGCAAGGGTAGCATGCAAGTATTCACATACCGATTGAGCATCTGGGATAGCGAGAAGAGAGACAGTCAGATTATCTTTGTAGTACAGAGCAACTTCACCACCACGTTTGTTCGATATCCTATCCCTTCGAATAACAAGTAATTTGGCAGGGAGCAGAGAGTCAGTAACCAATGGTTTTAGCCAGGTCTCAGTGAGACAGAGGATATCAGTATTGTACAGTTTGACCCATGACTCCAGTTCCACAAAGTGAAACATCAAACTTCTTATATTCAAGTGTACAATTAACAGCCCATGTTTGGACATACTATGTATGTCATCTGCTGAAAATAAACATCTAGTGACCCAGGATTTGTCTCTATATCCCCAGATAGCAGAATGGCAATGATGACAAGGAACCACAGCCCCACATTTAGAAAAGGATGGGATAATGCAGACTTGTTCCGTAGTTTCCTAAACATATAGAGAGAATGGTAGGGACAACCCTTTGGTAGAGAAGAAGATTAGTTTGTAGTATCCTTGTATTATAGACAATAAGGTTGGAGAAAGTAAAATCATAGTGCTCAGTCCTAGATTTATTTGAGCCATCCTCATTCCATAAGGATAGTGTAATTTTGTCAAGGCAAAGTATGACAAGAAAAGTTACAAGGGCAACCCCAGACAGCTCTTGGACATGGTGTGACTGTTGGTAAAACATTGGTTCAATTCATGACAGAGGTCATCCAGGTTCACAGCTAGGCAGTGATTGACAAGAGGCTTTGGCTATGCAAGACCTTGCAGGCATGTACTCTCCAGCCCCATTACATTGATAGCCTGGGGCACACCTACTCAAAGTACAAGTGCAGGATGTGAAATCCTTTTGTCCTTGTGCTTCCATTGTTATTTAAAGAGGTTGTTTAAAAGCCCACAAATAGATTCCTTGTTAGCAAGCCAGACGAAATGAGGATTGAGCAGGACCCAGAGTCACGAGTTTGTCAGACCTAGTTGTTGATTTCTGTTTTGCTTTGGATAGCTTCCAAAAGTTGATTTTAAATTGAAAATGCAAATTCCTTGTGGTGATGTTTTGCAGAAAATACAGTCAAAGAGACCTTCACAGATGTAGTGAGCAAGAATGGTGTAGTTACTCCAAGCAGAAGATCTTGCAAATCCAAAAAACTTAGCTACAGACACAGACAATCACAAACAGCCACCCACTCACAGCCACCCACTCTTGATACTGCATACCTTTCCCTAAACAGCTAACAGAGATAAGATGATTACTAGTAATTGTGTTCACATTATGTAGAGTGATGGGAAGGATTTCCTGGGGGGTGTTGATGTTTGAAGTTTTGTACTTTTTAAGTTATTTACATTTGAGTGATAGTATTTCTAGCATTTCCTTCTCTGCCTTGGCAATCAGGCTTGAATTAATGTATGGCATGCACAGAACAGTTTTTTTTTCATTCAGCTTCTTCGCATGTTCTTGTAATAAAGGGTCATGTGTTTAAGCATTCCAATATTGTGTCTTGTCTCATTGGTTACCATAATGGTCATATTTCGACTTTTATAAAGTGTTTATTTTATTGTTGCACAGAAGTAAATTAGAGAGAATGTAGCATGTCAAGATCTCTTTAAAGAGCCAAGAATGCTTCATATGCTGCAGCCTCCATACATATCCACATTCTATGTTGTTTTCCTATTTCATATAGGAGTTTGTGTGAGAAGAGGCCAGTTACAGTTGTCATGCTTTGAAAATTCACAGCTCTGATATAGCATGTCTAGAAGGAAGAAAACTGAGGCAATTTCAGGTAAAAAAAATGACTTAACATACAGCTGCAGCCACAAAAACTGATTGGAATCACTAGACAATATTTTGGGCACTTTTTGTTTGTTTTTGTTTGGGGTGCTTTCACTTATAGGTTGGATCATTCTACATGATTAGTCTCTGTGCCCCATAAAGTGATCGTCTGTAACAGAAGAGGCTGATTACAGTTGATGGGCTTTAAAAATTGACAGTGCAGGTATAGTTTGGCTAAAAAAAGGGGGTAATCCTAATTTGCAGTCACATATAGTTTCAGGAACCAATAACTGACCATAAATACTGGATAGTACAGTGAAGCTCATCAGGATGAAGTGCAGTGTCACTGCTTTCCTGCATGACTTCATCCTAGTGAGTTCACTGTGCCTCTGTGTTTGTTTATTTGCTTGTTTTTCCTTTTTTTTGTTTGTGCATTCTTACAGTTTTAATATGATAAATATTATTTCAGACATTGGGAACAGTTCTCAGAAACAGTTCCCTGTATATACAGAAAACTTTTATGATGTTGAAGTGATAGTCTGCCTGTCTGTCTATCTATCTATCTATCTATCTATCTATCTATCTATCTATCTATCTATCTATCTATCTATCTGTCTGTCTGTCTGTCTGTCTGTCTGTCTGTCTAACTGCCTGTCTGTCCATCCATCCATCTGTCTGCCTGCCTCCCTGTCATTCTGTCTGTCTGTTTGCTATCTATCTATCTATCTATCTATCTAATCTCTCTGTCTGTCTATTGGGATAGCACATATAAGGATATATTATGGGGAAGTGATTCTGAGATTGATCATGATTAAGTGAAAACCAGTCATTAGTAGAGGTGGTTGCTCAGACACAGATTAGCTGTTGCACATTGACAGGCTGAATATGAGTATCATGCAGCCGTTTAGTACCTCTAATAATAAGAATGTTTCTAAAACTCCCAAAGCCCATCACTGGGTATCAGGGAGGTGTGGATCGAACATTCTATGACTACAGAAATCAGTAGTAATATTAATCTTTTTTTTATAATTTTAATTATTGGCATTGTTTGCTTCTCATAATAAATATGGAAAGTCACATTTTGCAACCAGGCCTGTATCTGACAGTACTGCATAACTAGCCACATTCAGACTGTCCCTGACCAGGAACAAAATGAGACACTTTTCTGGGTATGATGGCAGGAAAAGTCTGAGAGGAAAGGCGTGTGAGTGTTAACTAAATGGTAGCTGACAATAGTTTCCCAAGTGCTTAGACTGTCAGGTGGCAGCACTGTTGCTTTACAGAAACCTGTCTTATAGACTTCATGGTGCATTTTCAATAGAGAGGTCATCAATTAAAGTAAAACTTATTTCTGACCATTCAAATTCTTCTGTTTGCACATCAGTAGAGTGCTTCACTACCAGGCTGCAGCAGTGCACCATAATGTAAACCCATTCACCGATGCTGTCAGATTATCATCACTCAACTGTTTTTCAGTTTTTCCCTTTCAAGTGTATTAGTTCATATGAGAAGAACATAAGAGGAGCTTTTCACTAATGATAGCAGTGATATTTAACTGTGGCACTGAATAATGACTTCAAATCAATTTTAATTTTTATCATAATAAAGAATGAAACTATATTTTTAAATAAATAAATAAATACATTTCTCAAACTTTGTTTCTGTGACAGGCTGCAGCACCAGGGTGAAAAGCCATTGTTCTTTCCCTTGGCTGCAGCCTGTCAATTAAGCAGTCTATTGATGTGCAAACAGAAGGATCTGAATTATCAGAAATAAGCATTAGATAAATTGATCAACTCACTTCTGGAAGTGCACCAGCAAGTCTATTAGACAGGCATTCCTTACGTAATAGTGTTGTCACTCTAGCAGTCTAAGCACTATGAAAATGACATTGTCAGCTCTCACCAAGTTCCTGCTTACATACTCTTCCATTTAGACTTTCCTGCCATCATCCCCCAATTCCAGTCGGGACCGAGTGCACTGAGGTGCAGAAGTGGTTTGCTCATGTAGCCCTATTCATTTATTGGTAGAAAGATCAAATAGACTCAGGCTTCACATCATATCGGGAACCAAAAAAGGAAAACATCACTTCCCTTCCATGACTGCTGAGTCCTGTGAGCACTCAAAGCTAGCGAGGAATGCAAAACACACACAGAACCAGGTGTTTCAATAAAAACAAACTTCATTCACACACTAAAAACAAGTGATAAATCTGTCAAAACCAGTGAATACCTGCTCTTTAAGAGACAGTTTGGGCTCTGAACCGAATAGTAAAGTTCTGAAGAAATTTCACCTGACAAATTGCCTTTTACAAAAAGTTTACAAAAGATGACACTCACGTTGACGTATGGTATCAGTTCCTAGACATTGGGAACAGTCCTCAGAAACAGTTCCCTGTATATTATGGAGAACTGTTTCCAGTGTTGGAAATCATATGTAATATCCTATGTGTTATTGTCATCTATCTATCTATCTATCTATCTATCTATCTATCTATCTATCTATCTATCTATCTTGCACACAAAGGGATACACTTTAAAAAGTGGAGGGTGATTCCTTAACTGAGTGTTGTCACTCCAACACCGATTGTAAGTATGGGGCAGTTGGTCAGACATGGTTTAGCTATTGCACATTGACAGGCTGCATATGGAGTAGCCGATAATTGATTAGTACCTCTAATAAGGAGAACCTTTATAAGACCCCCAATAGCCTATCATTAGGTATGGAGGAGGTGTGGATCATACCTGCAATGGCTCAGACTGTCAGAGTGACAAAACTGTTACTTTAGGAAAGCCTAAGACCCCGTCCACACTGCAGCCGAAAACCCTTCTGTAGCGTTACGGAGGTGTAAACCGCATTGAGTAGCGGTGTGCGTTACACTGGTAGCGTTACAGGAGGTGTTTTCGTAACTGTAATGGAAGCACCTATGGTGGTTTCCACAGCAGTTATGGAACCAGTCCTGCCCTGGGACCGTTACTGGTGGTAGTGTAGACTGCTGGTAATGGTCCCCTGCAGGGCACAAGTAAAAGCGAGCTGAATTGTGGGATCGGGGCTCCGCTGTAGCGGTCGTCAGGGATCCGATGTGTGGACGGGCGGTGCCGGTCCCGTGAACGGACACCGCCGAGGTGTGGACGTACTGCACTGCTCAGCGGCCGTAGCGGATTGCATCCATTACCGGTGCAAGTGGTGTAGTGTGGATGGGGTCTAATAGACTCACTGGTGTACTTTCAAAGGAGAGTTAATCAGCTAAACTAATGATGATTTCTGATGTTAATTCAGCTCCTTCTGTTTGCACATCAATAGATTGCTTTGACTTACAAGCTGCAACAGTGCATCATAAGACAGAACTCCATTCACTGATGCTGTCAGCTTGTTATCACTTACTCATTTAACTTTTTGTCCCTTTTGAATGTTTTAGTTCGGATGGGGTAATATAAGAGAAGCTATTCCTTAATGATGGCGGTGCTATCTGAATGCAGCACCTAATAATGTTTTCAAATCAATTAAAATTTTTTATCATAAAAGGAAAATCAATTTAAAAAAAATACAGTTTGACAGGCTGCAGCATGAGGTGAAACACCATTGTTCTTTCTTTGGATGCAGCCTGTCAGTGAAGTGATCTATTGATGCATAAGCAGAAGGACTTGAACTATCAGAAATAAGCATTCGTTTTATTGATCTACTTGCTACTGGAAGTACACCAGCAAATCTATTAGGCTTCCTAAAGTAAGCAAATCTATTAGAGCGGGCTTCCCTAAGGTAACAGTGTTGTCACTCTTGACAGTCTGAGCATGTCGAAAACTGTATTGTCAGCTCTCACTACATTTCAAATACACACATGCTCTTCCATTCAGACTTTTGTGCCATCATATTCCTCCACCATGTGCATACCCAATTCCAGTTGGGGTGAGTGCACTGATGTCTAAAAGCGTGCTTACTTGTGAAGTCCAATTTGTTTACAGGTAGTGTCATCAAATATGCTCGGGCTTCACATCACATCAGGGATCAAAGAAAAATCATCACTTCCTGTCTGTGATTGCAGAGTCCTCTAAGCACACATAGCTAGCATGGAATGCAAAAACACACACAGAGCCAGGTATTTCATTTAAAAAGACTTTATTCACACACTAAAATGGGACAAACCTGTCAAAACAAACGAATACCTGTTCTTTAAGAGGCAGTGTGAGCTCTGGACCAAATATTAAAGTTCTGAAGAAGTGTTACCTTACTAATTTCCCTCTTACAGAAAATTACACTCAACTGAGGTACAGTATCAGATATGATTTCAGACACTTTCAGTAGGGTACTTTAAATTAACCTTCTGTCCTTATTACTTTCAGTAGGGTATTTTAAATTAATTCGAAAGCATCATCAGGCTAAAAATAAAAACAGGAAAAAAAAAACATGGTTTGTTGCTGCAGGATTACTACAACTGTTATCACCTGTATTTAGAAAAGTACTTTAACTAATGTACTCATTTTCAGCCTGCATCTCAGCAGTTTTAGCCTGCATTTAATAAGTGTTCTTTCTTTAAGTTTACTGCTCTGCCAAATATTTCAGCCTGCATCTTAGCAGATTTTAGCCTGTATTTACTAAGTGTGCTTTCTTTAAGTTTACTGCTCTGGCAAATATAGTAACCCACTTAGTATACCTGCCCCAGTTTAAATCTCAATTCTATCATTCTGCTAACTATGGGAGTGCCTCCCTGGTGGTGCGAGCCAGAGCCATTTTGTACAATCTCAGCTGCTAGATTTCTCCAATCTCCATCTGTCAAGCCTCTCCTCCTTACTTGTTTTAATTCCCATGTCTCTTGTTCTCCACAGAATTCTCGCCCCCTCAGAGGGTGGTCGTGAGGCCAAGACTGAAAGTGCCCTCCCAGAGCTGCTGCCATTCTCTGCTACCACCACCCACCGAATCAGGTATGTTACAATGATAGATGAGAGACGCAAGTGTCAGTTGGAGAGTGGTTGATCCCACTGGCCCACCACCACCCTTGGTGAACATTGGTTTATATAGCTTGATTCAGGTGACGTTTGAAACCAATCAGCCTGTTTCCCCATTTGTAGATTATCTGCTCTTGCCACTAGTGGCACTACCATAATTAATTGTATCTACCAAACTTAAGCAGTGCAACAATGTTGCCTTTTCTAACAATAATCTCCCCTTGCTCCACTAGTGTCAGTCCCATCATACTCATACCCCAAATTGCAGGTATGCCCAGTGGAAACCAGTTTTTTTTTTAGTTGTTTAACCAGGAGTAGCACACTAAGCTGAAAGCTTTTACAGCCCAACCTGGGAGCACAGGGAAGTTAAGTGACTTGCTCAGGGTCACACAGTATGTAAGTGGAAGCTGTGGGATTCAAACCTAGGTCTGGTCTGCTGGATGTCACCAGATTTGCAGCTCAAGCCTTAAATCAGTGTGCTATACTGCCTCCTGACTGACTCACACCTCTGTCCACCACCTCCCATGCTTATCTACTACCTGTGGCACACTTTCAATAACATTTTTCAGACCCAGCCATCCCCCTTCCATACAGGTCTGTTAGCACTTAAATTCCCTACACAGATGACCTCGGATCTTACCAAAAGGCACCAGCTTCTCTCTGCAAACTCTCATGGGCCGGTCTTTCACTAAACTTTTGATAAACCCCTACTCCCGGACCAAACTCCAACCCAGGTCCAGTCCCCTTCCCCTCCTAAAACCCCCTAAGGGTCTAAAACTGATCCACCTAAATATCTGCAGCCTTCAACACAAACTAAAACTGCTACAACCAATTGCCCTATCCTATGTTATGACATTCTGGTCATCTCCGAGACCAGCTTAAACCCCACATAAAGGATACTGAAATCATTATTCATGGCTACACTGTCATCTGTCATGATCATCCCGGTGGCAAAAAGGAGGGCATACCATGTATATCGCATCCCGCTACATTCACCCAAGTCTCAGTACCAGCACCCACACAGTCCATTAATGCCTTATTGCTCAAACTATCCCTCCCACACTATACCCTTATATATAGCAGGATCCTACTGCTCACCTGATGCCACCATGTCCAACACCAAGGAACACCTCAGCAACCTAAAATCACCGGCATCGGGGACAGGCTATACATCCTTGGAGACTTCAATTGGAATTGGCTTTCCAGTGCTAGCTCAAGATGCATAGTCAGGTGCCGCACTCAATCTATCCCAGATGATCAATGAACTCACATGTCTGAACCTCAAATCTCTAAACCACTCTCTTCTTGATTTGTCTCACCACCCAGCCACAACAGATACTAGCATCTGGCCTCTTACTATCAGCACATGATCTACTCAGTAAGAAAAATATTCAGGCCAAAGACACCTCCCCAAAACCCTACTGACCAGATCCTATAAATCCTTGGACCTTGCCTCACTTCTAAATGACCCAACCAACACAGAATGGTCAGATATCCTGAGCTAATTCCATTGACTCCATCCTGGATTACTCTAAGACCAGATTCATTGCTGTCTGGGACCTATGCCCCTCTCAAATGGGCATGGGTGAGGATGCTCACCTGCCTTGGATAACAGCTGACATCATGACCTACCTCAGAGCTAGAGATCCGGCTTGGAAGTCCTTCAAGGTCTCAGGCTTACCCATGGATCATCAGGAGTATAGGTACTTTAATACCTACCACGGCTAATACAACAGGCAAAAAGCCTACTACTTCAAATCCACCTTCCTCATGATCCTAAGCCACCGTACTAAATTCTGGAAGCTGGTCAAATCCCTTTTCTCCCCACCTTCCCAGCCTCCAATCCCCAACCTTAAACATAGTTGGCTCCACTGCTACTGACCCTCTTGCAGTGGCCTCTGAATCAAGTAATATTTCACAAGCTGTACGACATTCCTGTTGTCATCTCCCACCTGTCCCCGGATCCGCCTCACCTCTTCCATCCATGCTCAAACCCCTCCATACACCTCTTCCTTCTCCTTCCACCAGCTTACCCCACAAGAAGTATTAAATGCGCTGCTCACCCTAAACCCATCCAAAGGTAAATACCCCTCTGGCCTGGACTGCAAAATGCTCTACCTGTCAGCTCCTGCCATCACCTTCCATCTGGCCACACTTTTCAACCTCTCCTTCTCTCTAGCTTCTATCCCTTCTGGTGGAAGCATGCCACTGTCATCCATTTCCAAAGGTGGAGACCCATCCGTTCTTGGAATTACCCCCAACTCCGTCCTCCTCATACTGTCTAAGCTTCAGGAATGCCTAGTCCTCTCACAACTCTCCTCCTTCCTTGACTACTCATCCTTTTCACACCTTACCAATCTGGCTTTAGAAAGACTCACACCACCACCACCTTCCTATTAAGGCTCACGATTCCATCCATACTGATATGGACAAAGCCACATCACCTCAGCAATTTTGTTGACCTGGCAAAGGCATTCAGCACTGTCTCTTATTCACTTTTCTTGTCAAAGCTCTCTCACTGCAGGTCTCTCAGTGTGGCAACCAACTGGTTCCACTCCTACCTGGTTGGTAGATCCCAATCAGCCTGAACTGGCAATGCTACCTCTGCCTCCCTCCCTGTCACTACTGGTGTGCCTCAGGGTGCCATTCTTGGACTGCTCTTGTTTTCTATCTTCCTAAATGACCTACCCTCTGCTTGCCCTCATACAGACATGGTACTGTATACATCCAGACTCATGTCCACTGATGTGGTGACCAGACTCCAGCAGGACCTTAATAATGTTCAGCTCTGGTTTCATGAATTAGCTTTCCTTCAATAACAAGAAAACAGTCTCAATGACCCTCGGCACTAGGCAAAGACTCTCACAACTCCCTCCACCCCATCTTCCACGCCCTAGACAGGACTTCTCTGAGGCCTGTACCTCCTTTAGATATCTCGGGGTTGGTTCCACTATGTCATGGTGACAAGACATTTGTCAGCCTACAGCACAGTGACAGCACAACACCACCAACTGGTGTTGTGCCGTCGCTCTGGGACCAAGTGTTTTCTGTGGAGGGCCTTTGCCCCACCCCCATTCAGGGGACTCTGCCCCTGCACCCCCACCTTTAGATTTCTAACTCCATTTAGAGTTAGTTCGGGGATGGGGCAAACACCTCACCAGCAACAGTGTCAGGAACGTGGAGATCATCACTGCGAACTGCAGAAAATGTCGCGGTGATGGTCTTCGTAGTATTCGATGCTGCACAGTCGGTATACCATTGGGGTCTGGCTACCCCACCACCTCGACTTTTCTGTACACATCAATGCTATCCACAGCAAGCTCCACCCCAAGTTGGGTGCTGTATACTGAAATCATGGTTGAATCCACTGCCAGCTCGCCATGCCATTGTACAGAAAATGATCATCCCTATCTTTGACTATTTGGACATAGTCTACAGTGCCACACCTAAGTCCACCCTAGCCAGACTGGACCTTCTCTTCCCTCTTTCTGTCACTTCGCCCTTGACTACCCCACCACCACCCACCATTGCATCCTTTACAGACCCTGGGCTTCCCTTCCCTTCCCTTCAGGACCTAAAACTGTCCCACTGAGCTCAGATCATGGCCAAGTTCTGGACCCAGTCCTTGCCCACTTACCTCACCTCTGAACTATCTGACTCTGCCCTACAACCTACTCACTGAGGAACAATGATGCCATTCTCCTATCTGTACCACACATGTCACTGCTGCTGGCTGGCAGCCTTCAAATATTGCATTCCTAAACTGTGGGACTCCATGCCCATCCATTTTACACGCCTCCTGCCCAGCACCTCAACTCCCTCCTCAAAGCCCACTTCCCCATCTGCACATGTGACTAATATACTGTCCACCCAGGATCAGTTCCTCCTATATGATTTTAATTAAGTGATGATTTTAGATGTGTTCTAAGTATATGCCTGTCCTAGTTTGACTACCAAATGCCTTACACAACTTCCTGCTGCTGCACTGTATCTTGCTCTGTATTTTGTATCTTGTATTGTATTTGTATGCACTCTGTATTTCAGTTTTGGACTTGTACTCAATGTGTGTCCTTTTGCCTAAGCTCATTGTACTCTCCCTACCCCTCATCACCAGGACGCATCTGAATTGGGCAGTAGTCTGCTCAGCATACCTTCCTGGTAAAACTTTTAAATAAATAAATAAACATTGGAACAGTTCTCAGAAACAGTTCCTATATATTCGAAGAGAACTGTTTCTGGGAACTGTTCAGATGTAAAATTGTATGTGATATAGTATATGTCTTTCTGACTATCTGTCTATCGAGTTAGCACATAGGGGATACACTTTAGGGGTAGAGGGTGATTCTGAGATTGAGCATGGTCAGACCAAACTGATCATAAATACAGGGCTGTTGGTCATACAAGATTAGCTATTGCACATTGACAGGTTGAATATGGAGTATCCCATAGCCAGTCAAGAAACAAAGGCCATGATCTTCAGCAGCTCCATAATAAACATAAGCACTTCCAACTCTCCATTATCACCAGACAAGGTGCCGCACTGGAACAGGTCAAAAACTTTAAATACCTCGCATCATCCTTGACCCTCACCTCTCCTATACTGCCCACATCGACCATGTTGCCAAAGCCACTAACTCCCAGCTAGGCCTGCTATTCCGTCATAGGAAACACCTGACACCTGAAGCCCTCACTGTCACTGTCCAGAGCTCCATCATATCCATCATTGATTATGGCATTTATCATTTATGGCTCTGCTACAACCACCGCACTCAAGCGTGTATCCACCGCCCTCAACAAGACCTGTTGACTTGTCACTGGCTCCCAGCGCTAACTCATACCTGACCTCTATTCTCAAACTGGATGGTTGAATCTTGCCAATAAAATAAAACACCAAACTTGTATTACTACTAAGAAAATCTTGCTGGGCCTTGCCCCTCTGGAGTTGTGCCCTCATACAACCGAGAATCCACACCCGGCATACCAGGGATCAAGCCTCAGCTTCTGCAAGTCCTGCATTGCCGCACAAGACAAGGCCAAAGATCCTTGCTTACTGGGCCACTAGTTGGCAAGCAATGGTCTTCCAGCGACATCCTCATCTTCACTATCGCTCAGCACTTTTAAGACTCGTCTCCACCCAACACTGACTGCCTCCAACCTCTGTGACTGTTGTGGCTAAACATGTCTTTTGGTTCCATAGCTGAAGATGCCCTTTTGGATCACATCTACTCCTGCACTTTGCCAGCACCCTCTCCTATCTTCACCTCTCCAGCAGGCCCATAACAAATGCCAGCCGGCTGCACTACCTCTATTCTTATCTGCCTTCCACCTCTCCTCTATCTCCTCCCAACCTACCTCCCTTCTCTCCCATCCACTTAGTCTCCCTGATTTCACCCTCCTCCTTTCCCTTTCCGTTCCCCAAAGTTTCACCTTATTGTTCTTTTTCATCTACAAGACTATGTGTTTTTTTAATTTTATAAACTGTTATCTTTGCTTATGATTGTCTCAATTGTACCAATGACGTGGAACCTTTGTAAAAGAGCCTTGGCTCAAAGGTATTTGTAATCCTAGAACAAATAAATAAAATAAAATAAAAATAAATATTCAGTACCTCTAATAAGAAGAATGTTTCTAACACCTCTAAAGCCTATTGCTGCTGGGTATCAGGAGGTGTGGATCAAACCTATAACAGCTACAGAAATCAGTAGCTATTAATCTTCTTTTTCATTTTAATTATTGCCTTTGTTTCCTTCTTATATTAAATCTGAAAGTGACATTTTGCAACAGGATCCATTGCACCAAAATACTGATAATTTCTCTAATGCACAACTTGGTGCTGCACAGATAATTACATTGTCAAACTACAGAGTGTTGAGTGCATATTTATGGGAGTTATCTGTGCAGCACCAGGTTGTACATTAGAGAAAGAGTAAGGTGGCTTGGGGCATCCCAGTTTGCAGTTGCCTTGGTGGCTTAACTTATAGCACAACTGGAATCGTATTCCAGGTGGCCTGGGTTCAAGTCCCAGATGAGGCACTTATTTCTTCTCTCATCTGTTTGCATGAGTTCCATAAATATGCACACTGTATTCTCATGCTTGAAAATGCAATTATCTGTGCAGCATCAGGTTGTGTATTATAAAAAGGTAAGGTACCTCAGGACATTCTAGTTTCCAGTTGCCTTGGTGGTGCAGCTGGTAGTGCAGCCGAATGGTATTCCAGGTAGCCTGGGTTCAAGTCCCAGATAAAGCACTTATTTATTTCTCTCTTCTGTTTGTTTGAGTTACATTAATATGCACCCCACTCTTGTGATTGAAAATGTACTTTATATGAGCACCAGGTTGTGCATTAGAGAAAAAGTAAAGTGTCTTGGGATATCCCAGTTTACAGTTGCCTTAGAGGCACAGCTCATAGCACAACTGGAACAGTATTGTGGGAGACCTGGGTTCAAGTCTAGCTAAGGCACTTATTCCTTCTCTATTCTGTTTGTATGAGACTTATACATACAATAAGTTAGCAAGCTCCTCAACCCATGCATTTCTAATCAAGCACACACTTTGCCACACGCTCTAGCTACAACTAAGCAGTAACGTAATCAAGAAATATGAAACTGTGTGTTAAAGAGTCTGTGGTGCAGAAATCTAGAAAATGCTGACAGTCATAGTTTGAAGTCTATTCCTCGGCCTTGCCTCCCTCTCTCCTCTATCTCTCTCACAGAAGCTTAAGTGTAGCAGAGTTAGAAGTTATTGAACCAGTTGATGACAATATCCTCTCTCCCAGGACATGTCCTACAAAACTTCACTTCTAAGTTTGTTAATGAAGGTACCTACACCTCAGCCCTGCCATTGCTGGCATAGCTACACACACCTGTCTTAACCGCAACTTATCACAGAAGTAACTGATGGCTCTCTCACCTCATCCAGCCAATGGATTGTCTGGACCTTCCAGCCCTGTCAAGAGCCCTTCTTGGCTCCAACACTGCTGTCCCAACACTCATGACCAGTACACTTGTCTGAACCATAGACCATCCAACTGAGGCCACAGCAAGGCTCCTCTGCTCCTCTCACCAATCAATGATCTGGGAGTGGCTCCTGAAAACCTCTGGTGGCTACTCCGACTCTGGTTCGAAAAGATGTTCCATCACCAATAGAATATTTCTAAGCTTCCAAACCTCAGCCAAAACATGACAGAGAGAAATAAGAGTCAAACAATTTTTATTAGTACTAGAAAAACCTTTGAGCACAGGTGCTCTTTTGCAAAGGTTCCACATCAGGAGCATATACAATGGTGACAGTACAAGCAATACAATGGATAATGTAACAGATGAGACAAAAATATAATGTGTATCATATTGCAGTGCAGCTTACCCTGAGTCATTAGCAGAGTTCAATAAAGAGTGTCATAGCAGTGAGTCAGTAATAGAGTTTAATATAGGGTACATCATCAGATAAGCATGGTACATGGTCATCCAATTAGGTACAAGAACGATGTGCCTATTCTGATAGACATAGTAAGTTTTAAATTGGCTCAAACTTTGTAGATTATAGAGCAAACTTGGAAGATCATTTAACAAATTTCTTGCTCTTGCTGTGATGGAGCTTTGTCCATATGGTTCTGCATGATGACCAGTGCTGGGTCTCAATGTACAACATGCAAATGGATGCCCCACTCTACTGCACCCTCACTCCAGTCCACTACACCACAATGCAGGAGGGCAAAGGAATTACTGTCTGTATGTTTCAAGGTGTGACATGGCAGGCAAAACAGTAAGTCAGCCACTATGAGATTGAAGCAGCAGCAGTCCTAAATTAATGAGTGATAGTTAATGCACCAACACCACACTGATCATTAGAAAAGAATAAAGACTGTACTCCTACAATTATGCTATAAGTGGCCCTATCACTACTCTAAAATTCAAACAGATGAAACTGCAGTATCGCATGCTGCAAAACCACAAACAGTAGTTTGTTTTCCTTCTTGGAGATAAAAACTAGCAAGCTCCAAGAGCTGTTGACAACCTGCCAAGCTTGGAATCTATCTTCCTAGCCCTGGTTCTTTTGAGGGCTGGAAGACATGCCTCTAACAATACTCTTCTTCTAAACTACGGGGTTGTCTCCAAGTTTGGCTGGAGGAAAACAGATTAGACATTTTGTTTGTGCTGTGCTTTGATAACCTTGAGTTTTTCAAACAATGGCGATCATGTCCCCTCAGACTCTTTATTTTTCCCAAGATGAACACGTGATGTAGAACCAGCCTCTTGTCATAGCTTTTGTGTTTAAACCCTCTGATCATTTTGGTGACACTGTGTGCATCCTTTGACTGTCTCAGTGTCTTTTGTATTATGGGTCCCAGAACTGCAAGTGCTCCTGTTGATGCTTGACTATGGACATGCAAAGTGGCAAGATAATGCTCTGCTAGTACCCCCAAGTCTTGGAGTCAAATATTCAATGTAACCTTAAAAGTTATTTATTCAGCCTAGCCTTTCCAGATCCATTCTGATAATACCTGAAGGATGTCACAGAGTATTTCAGAAACTTGTCATGTGCCATAATGTCAAAGGCCTTGCTTAAGTCCAACTAAACTAAGTCTTTGGCCTTGCCTTTGTCCACCTTTGTGTCGCTCCCCAGAGAAGGTGATTGGGTTGGCACCTCTGACCCTCATAAAGCCATGCTAATTGGGGATGTTGGCCTCAACAAAGTGCTCTGTTATTCTTTCCATGAGAATGGCTTCTGGGACAAATGCCCAGCACAACTTTCAGGAGATCTGACTGTTGTTGTCTTAGTCCAACTCTGCTCCATTCTTGAAGATGGGACCACACTGGCCTCTTTCACAATACAGTTGTCTATATCAGTTTGTAAAGAGTGGCTCCACCAATTTTTCTTTTACCTGCTCTATGATTCTAAGTTGCAACCCACCTTCCCTTGCTATTTACCTGGCTAGATTGTCACAGGATAGTTGGCTACCAGAGTGGGTGTAATGTCAACAGGATGCATCATGACTGCTCCATATGCATGCAGATTTGTATTGAGCTACAAATATAAGTGCAATAGGTAGTTGGTGCATGGATCTTTATTAAGCAAACAAGTGTACCATGTTTATGTAGGGAGATGTAAAATACTGTACATGCATTTGAGCAATGATCACATGCATTCTTGCTGCACACATACCAGATGGATGATCTCAGTGCCAAATTAACACAAAATGTATTCATGTTGCATAGATGCTACAAACCTGTGTATACTTATAGCATGCAAATATTTGATACCTTGTATGTTTTCTGTAAAGCTACTGATATCATCTCTGTTTTCAAATAATGTAATAACCTTTTTCATGATACATTACAAAACAATTATGGCAGTTTTCAGTTCACCCCAAAAAAAATTTAATGTGGAATGTTTCTTCCCTAGGCCAATGTCTGAGTGAAAGTGTTAGTTTTATAGGCCTTATTTCACCATTGTTCTCCATTCCTAACAGAACCAGGGAACCAGTCGCCATGAGCTGCCAACTAACTAACCAGCCTGGCAGGCAGGATGCAAATGCCAGTCACCATCAAGTATCTACTGTTCCAGTCACCAGCCAGGTAAGTCAGATGGGACCATATTCAAATGGTTAGTGTTATACTAATCAGGTTAGTGTTGTGCTAACCATGAATGCTGCTGGCCATCATGGAAGTGTCCATATTCAGAAGCCCCCAGTGCAGATGACAACCTGACAACATGACTTCACAGAATACACCACTGCACCCATGTAAATAAAGGATCCCCTTGTATACTGGGCACAGCACTATATTCAGAGGTTCCAGCAGTACTAAGCAGCCTCTGTCACAGTGCTATTTAAGGCTGCCAAAACCCTACATTTAACTTAGTGCACTGGCTGCATTACCTGCCCACTGATTGCCTTCTCCAGCTTATGGTTAAAGATACTCTGGTAGTCTAATGGTCCCCACCCATAGATCACAATTCTGTTTTTTAAATAATGTCCAGTGCTCTGTTGAACCCTCCACTCCCCTGAATGATGGTCAACCACCCTCCCAACCCACCCTCTCTAGACCACCTGTGACCACACCAGAGGGTGTAAGGGACCAGCAGGATGAGATGGGGTGCAATCTGGGTCCTGAGTTTTGAACTAGGGTTTAGGGAACTAGAAGGTCGTGTCTGGGAATCACTTGCACCTAGCAGGTAAACTAGAATGTAAATTCAGTTGGCAGATTGGGTTAGGGTGCAGCTTAGATCTAGTAAGGTGAGCTAGGCTACAGATGGAGCAAACAGGATAGGTTAGGGTGCATGGGGATCCCATCCAGGAAGCACCCACTGAACAGGCACTCAGTACCAAAGCTACCAGAGTATACTGAACTGGCAGCCAGAGAGTCCCACAAAATTGGCACCTGCAGAGAAATCAACTGCAAAGGCACTTAGCAAATGCAGCCCCTAAAATGGCAGCTATACTAAGGGAGACAGATAGTACCCACATGACTTCCAAAGGCCACCATAGATCTAATTTGCATGGTAATAATCACCTACTGGATGAGCAGCAACTTTCTCTCTCAGCAAGTGGCAGCTAGGCAACTGATAGCATCTGTAATAGCAGCCACAGCTCTGTTTCTTTTTATTTTTGGTAAATAATAAACTTTATTTATATGGCTCTAATCCCATTCCCAGGGGCTCTGGGTGCCTAACAAATAGTCAGACAAGCAGGGTAAGCAACAGCAATATACAGAATAAAAGCTGTGCAAGGGTTATACAATCAATTATAAAATCTAGAATTATACAATGAATAAGCATGGATACATAATGATAAATAAATGATTTAAAATCAGCTGAAATTAATCTGGAAATGCCTCTTTAAAAGATGCATTTTAGACTGCTCTTGAACACCTCTATCGACAAAGATAAGGGTATATAATAGTGTGTGCAGGAAGACAACATGAATTCATATTTACATTTGTTGTATCATAATCTTTATTATACAGTGGCAAGAAAAATTCCTGGACTCCAATCGGTCAGTGTGTGCTTGATACAGTGAGTTTATTTAAGAACAACCTCATGGCATCAAAGAATCAAATCTAAACATACAAATGATTGCATACCAGACTGAATAACAAGCCACAGCTTCTCTTACCAAGAGAACTTGAAAACTTGTAGTTACAATATAGAAATAAATGCTTAGTTTCAAATAAAACCTTATTTACTTATATTGTGGGGGCAAAAATTGTTGTTATGGCTAAAACATTTTATAGTTAGGCAGAGAACAAGTGTCAGAACACCTCCTTTATAGTGTGGGAACAGCTCTTTTATAGTATCAGTTTTAAAGTCTTATTTTTATGAGGAAACACTGCACTCGTCATGGGTACACAAATACCCAACTGTCTAGTGTTGCATAACACACTGCAGTGATAAAAGTCAATTGATTATGTGCATACCCTTGATGCAGTGCTTTCAAAGGAAGGAGTGTTTCCTCAAAACAAAATTTAATTAAATTAAAAATAAAACTGTTCAACTTATACTGTAAAATAGATGTCCCTACACATAACAAGCATTTGTCAATGCCAAATGTTTGCTTGCTGGTATTAGCATTGGTAGTGCAGGAGTGACAGATGCATAATAGGAATGGCAGTGAGGTATTGTAGTAATACCAACTGTCACCCCACCATACAGAGAATGAGAGGTGTTGAGGTGTGTGCCTTTGTGTCATGGGCTGTAACATGGCAGACAGTTTCAGGTGTTCCTAGGTGTGGTGAGATAGTAACAACGGAGGGTGGGAAAGGTACTTATGAGGTGAAAAAGGGAAGGGTGTGCAGAGTAGGGCTTGCCATAGAAAGCATAGGGATGCAAAGGTATGATAAAGATAGTAATGTTAATAATGTAGTTATACCATATAAGCATATGTATTGCAGTATATGGTGAACATACAAACTTATAAGTGTCAGCAGAAACAAATCACCTGGCCTACTTAAGTCTGCTTCAGTGTGCAGATATAGTAAGAGATCAGCTCTCAACCCATTCCCTCAATACCTGCATGTGAAGTGTGAATAACTGAGTCAGACTGCAGTCATTATTGATGGTATTTACTTGGTAAAACCATGTTAAACATTTATATTGTAAATTAAGTTAAACATTGCTCCAAGTTCTAAAAGAATAGACTGTTTACATTAAATGTTTTCACAGCAAATGCAGTTCAAGAACCTATGCTCTGCTATATGTATGATTACATGGTTACACACTTTAGGTTCACAATGTGTATATAAAATATATATCTGTTAGAAGACGTCCCATGTAATATAGAAGTCTTAGAAAAAGTGCAGTATCATGCCATATCAATCAATTTAAATAAGCAGCTATGTTAATTCTATTGTTTCTAATTCTAAAGAAATACTAAACTCCAAGTGCAAAATGTAGTAGTATAAGAGCCACTCAATTCAATGTACTAATGTGCATCAGTGAATAGCCTCGACCATGACACAGACAAAGACTGCACTCGTTATTGACAGTATTTACTCGCTAAAATGAATCACATGCATTTTATCCAATTCATTTCAGCACATAATTAAGGCTTCAAATTTATATTTACCAATCTGTCATCAAAGTGCAAAGTGGCTAGGTGTAGTGTGGCTCTGTTACTATTCCCCATCGCTATACTCTCTGTATTAAGCAAAATCTTGGAAAAATTAGCAGCCACCAAACAATAGAATACCTCCAAAATATAACCTCCTTTCTGACTTGAAACACGGTTTCCGTAAAGGTCACAGTACCACCTCTGCCCTGCTGAAGCTGACTAGTGATATTTATTCTGCCATGGACCTAGGCCTTCTGACAGGCGCAGTTTTCATCGACCTAACTAAAGCTTTTGACCTGGTTAACCATACACTTCTTCTTGCAAAACTTCGGTCATTTGGTTTCTCCTCAGATACCATTACCTGGTTCAAAAAGCTACCTGACTGACAGGCAACAAGCTGTGGTATTTAATTCAGCAATCTCTGATCCTGCACTGATCTATGTTGGAGTACCCCAGGGCTCCATTCTTGGTCCTCTACTTTTTACTATCTTCATTGATGACATCCCTTTAAATGCATCAAACTGCTCATCTCTGCTCTACACTGATGATCTGGTTATCTACCACAGTGCAAAACTGACTTCCCTAAACTATCCCCTTGCCTTGGATTTCGCAAGTATCCAGACCTGGCTCACTGACGATAAACTAGTCCTCAGCTCTAGCAAATCCTACTCAATGTTGTTTGGCTCACAGGCTAGACTCAAATCAAATCACAACCCCTTATCAACTCTATGCGGAAAGCTCCCTCTACCCTCTGCCAAATCCTATAAATATCTAGGTGTCACCTTGGACGAATCTCTTGACCTCGACCTTTTATCTCAACTATCTATAAGTTCGAGAAATGCCAAGATAGGAAGTGTCTATCACACCAGCTATGCCCTCACCCTCAAGCCAGACTAGCCATGGCTCAAGGTTTACTTATACCGGCTCTAGCATACGGCTCTTCAATCTACCTATCCGCATCTAAGTCCTCCCTCCATAAATGGGACACCACCTCACAACAGCATCTGTCGCTATGCCTCTGCTACACCACGTTTCAAAGCACCACTGCCAACTCTATTTGGACCTAAATTGGCTTAGCCCCTCCTCATTGTCTCCAGTCCTTTGGATCATTAATTGACTCTGTCACCAGAACAGACCTCTCCCTATCCCTTTCCTCCACTCTGGAATTACAACCTCTCACTTATGTGCTATGATCAAATGATAAAGCCCTTCTGCATGTTCAAGATGCAGAACAAACATGAGCACACACGTTTGCTTACACAGCCCTAAATACTGGAATTCTATACCCTTCTCTATCTGTAAAACAAACACCCATGCTGCCTTTAGAAACTACACCATGAACACCTTCACACCTTAGACCCCTGCACTTGTTTTAACCACCTTGAACCTTCATCTCTCCTGCTCTCTTCTCATCTCTTTCTAAACTACCACCTTTTATTTTCCTCCTTTCCTAATCCAAGCCTGCCTACTCTCTTACACCATCCCTCTCCTCTCTCCCCACTTCTCTCTCTCCCTCTCCACTGTCTTAGCACTTATTGTACTGTACCTCACCACCTATCTACTTTTAATTTTTCCTATGTCACCCCTTCCTGTCAATAATTTGATTTCACAGTACCTTCACCTTCATTATTCAGTATGTCAAAGTGTTTATATCTAAGATCTGTACATTGTTTCTTACCCTGATTTGTACTGCCTTCATGTGCTCGTCACATGTATATTGTTTGTCTGTAAACTGTTTTCTTACCCTGATCTGTACTGCCTTCATGAGCTGTGTCACATGTATATTGTTTGTCTGTAAACTGTTTTCTCCCGGTCATTGCCTGAAAATAGGCATTGTCTGCCTAGTGCACTTATCTGGTTACAAAAGCAAAATAAATAAATAAATAAATTCAAAGCATAGTGTTCGATTACACTAAAATTGCTGGACAATTAACTAAATTGCAAATATACAAATAAATAGCTTACACTCGAGGCAGTATAGCACAGTGGTCTAAGGCTCTGAGCTGCAAATCTGGAGACCTGGCTTTGAATCCCACAGACCCACTTGCATACTGTGTGACCCCTGAGCAAGTCACTTGACTTCCCTGTGCTCCCAGGTTTTATCTGTAAACAAGCTTTTCAGCTTAGTGTGTCACTCCTAGTTAAACAATTGGGGTTGTTTTCTTTTTAATCAATCACCTGCAATTTAATGTAGAACTGAAGAATAACATTTAAAATGAAAGAAATACTGAACATTGGATCAAATCGCTTTATTTTCATCATGTATTACTTCTGGCTGTCCTTGTTCTTAGTTTTTTCTTTTGCTGTCAAGCTCGATAAATATGAATTTGAAGCCTTAATTATGGTCTGCAAATGAATTGGATAAGATTTCATGTGACTCGTTTTACTGAGTAAATAACATCAATAATGAGTACAGTCTGATTCTGTTATGGGCAAGCCCATTCAGTGGTGGACATTAGTAAATTAAATTGAATTGAGTGGCAGTTATACTATGATACTGTGCATTTGAGTTTAGTATTAGTTTTAGAATTAGAAACAATAGAATTAACATAGCTGCTTATTTAAATGGATTGATATGACATGGCACTGCATTTTTGTAAGAACTATATTGAATGGGACATCTTGTTACACATATATATTTATATATATATACACTTTGTGAACCTAAAGTGTGTAACAATGCAATCATACATATACAGTAGCAGGGCAAAGGTTCTTGAATCACATATACTATGAATACATTTAATGTGAACAGTCTATTATTTTAGATCTTCAAGCAATGTTTAAATTTATTTGCAATAGAAATGTTTAACATATAAATGGAACAATAAGCTTTGTTGATAAATTTAGTTTCATTGAAGTGATTAAGGTAGTTGTTAAATTTTAGCTTTCTAATTATGTTGCACATGCACTTTGAGTATTGAAGAATGAAGGGATATGGAATTGCACCCCTCAGGAAGCGCAGTGGCGAAGCAAGGAGGGCTAATAGTGCAGACTAGTGCCAGAATGCCCCGGACTCAGGCAAGAACATACGTATGGTAGGAGACCATACTTTTGTATTACATTGAATTAGTGTAAGCACTTTATTGCAATCTGTAGTTAAATTGTGGAAAATAAATCATTTTGCATGATTTAAAGTGCTATGGAAAGTTTTTCTGGCCTCCCACCATGTGACCACCCATGAATTTGCTCACCATTAACACAGTTGGCAGTAGTATTTATTAATAAAGTGCACTGAAGCTGCAGCTCTTTTTTGTGGCTGAGCAGCCCTGTGATTTAGGGTGCAGATTTCCTTTTTCTCTTTTGGATTTCTAAGTTTGTAAATATGGTTTGAGAACAGTGATGTACTTTGATGTGTCTTATCTTAGACTTGTTAATGCTATAGAGCACTTTGTAGCATTGAAATGCAGCAGAAAGTGATACTTTGTACATTTTATGACATACTATCAGACAGGCAGTCTATGGCTACAAGCGTTTCTACCTCCTGTTGGATCTCTTGAGGTCTGCATTTGTAACACAGCAGGGGATCTCTCTGTCTTAGCCTAGTGCAAAACATGAATAGCATTAGTAAGTCAGGAAGAAATGACAATCACAGAGTGCTGCCATGCACTGCAATGGTTTTGATTAACATATTTTATATCTATTAAACAATGCATTGAAGGAGGTATACAATGACAGTGTGGAGTGGTCAACGTTAGTAGGACAGATATGTCTTCGCACAGGACATAGTGACAGTAGAGGTAAGTGTGGCTTATCTGTTTCTCAGACTCATTATTGTGAATACACAATGTGTGTATGCATGAACATACAAAGAGCTGTTAAAGCTAACGGACTATTTCTGCCACTGGTAAACTGCAGGTATCCTACTGCATTTTACAGTAATGCAAAAAATGACATCATTGCTGTTTTCATGTCTTGACTCTTTTTGTCTAATAAAATTAGAAAACCATGGCATGGTAGTAGAAATAAAATTAAACAATATAAAGCATGCCTAATATGGGTTGCTTACAGAGGTCTTACAATGGCCACTTGAAGGTCAAATGAAATAGGAGGCAGCATAGCATAGTGGTTAAGGGCAGTGAGCTGCAAACCTGGAGAGGTTGATTTGAATCCCATTAGCTCTTTCTTGCATACTGTGTGACCCTGAGAAAGTCACTTAACTTCTTTGTGCTGTCAGGTTGCATCTGAAGCAAATTCTGGTTTAGTGTACCTTTTCTGGTTAAACAGTTTCCCCAAATATAAACTTCATAAATGGCAGGGCCCTGGCTGTTAAATACCAAGTCTTTCTATTTATCAAAAGAAACCCAGTTTGGTTCTAGGTCATTATTTAGCATGTACTCTAATGTGCAGTACTGGCGTAGAAGTTTGCAAATAGTGGAATAGCTACACTGCTATGAGTGGTCTGGTCATTTACTGTAATTGAGTCAGGTAACTGTGACATAACAAAAGCTGTTATTTGCAGCTGTCTGTCATGTCATTGTAAAAAAAAAAACATGGTGAAAAAAAAAAAAACATTTGCTACCATAGACTGTGAAATCCTCAGCTGCTATTCATTGGTTAAGTGTGCATCACTGACCTAATAAGGAAGAGTACACTAAGATAATGGTAGTTTACTCACCTAGTAAAGGTGATTGTGTTACTGTATATCCATGGCACTTCCTCTTTTCCACCATAGGGTTCTGTATGCTTGATAGACTGCTGATGCACATGTGACCTAGGGTCAAATTACAAATCCTCCTCTAAGCCCTTCTGTAGCCTACTGTTACTCAGTTTCAATACTTCCAGAGCTGTAGAAAGAAATGTGTTATTCTTCCGGCACAGACGGTCTAAGAGGCTACCATGATTTTTAACCATCTATCTTTATTTACTGATTAGTTAACAGATCTGGATCTGTCTGTCTGTACAGTTCTGTTATTTGCTATGTTGTTACAGTTCCAAACTTTACTATCACTGTAAGTCGACTTTTATTTTTTAATACATATATATATATATATATATGATTGTAATCTGCTCCCTGGTGGGCTGGAATGCCGTGGATATACAATGCTACAATCACCTTTACCAGGTAAGTAAACTACCATTGTGTTGTCTGTATATTCATGGCACTCCCATTTTCCACCATAGGGTCTATAAAAGCTGTACCTCTCATTTAGGGTGGGGAGCTGCTCCAGGTTGCTGTTAATAGTACTTCATGTCCAAATGAATTGTATTTTGACATTCTGTGTCCAGTCTGTAATGTTTGGTGAAGGTGGATGGATGACCAGGTTGCCACTGCATATTTCTTCACTATAGCCATGTTTCTCTCAGTCCAGGATGTCGCTACTGCCCTGGTTGAATGTGCTTTTATTCCATGGGTGGTACCTTGTGTCTTGCCTTGTATGCTTCTGTTATGGCTCTCTTGATCCAAGTAGCGATGTTGCTCTTTGACACTGGGGGAGCCCTTCCTATGTCCTGAGGATATAACAAACAGTCTTTCAGAGTGTCTGAGTGATGCTGCCATTTCTATATATGCCTGGAAAGTTCTCTTGACATCCAATTTGTGAAGGGCTGTGGCATGCTCATTTGTCGGCTCCTTGAAGAAAGTTGGTAGCTCGATGGTTTGACTCATGTGAAATGTGGTGCAGATCTTTGGGATAAAGGAAGGGACCATTCTTAGTATAGCTCCTTGTTCAGTAAATGCTGTGAATGGCTCCTTGTAGGAGTGAGCCGCAGCTCGCTAATTCTGCGGGCAGAGCATATTGCTACCAGTAGTGCTGTTTTCAGGCCTAATCAGTATAGTTCAATGTTTAAGATTGGTTCGAAAGGTGTCTCTGTTAATGCATTCAGTACCAGAGTAAGGTCTCATGGGGCACAGTCACCCTGATTTTGGGGTGTGAATTGCCTGCCGTCTTGAGGAATTGGATAATGTCTGGGTGCGAACCTGGCAGACCCTCCTTTGGGACCAGTGGCTGCCCTTATTGCTGAGATTTTACTCTTAGGGTCGCAGCTGCTTAGCCCTTGTCCAAGCCTTTGAGGTAAGTACATTAGTATGTTTGGTATTGATGTTGATTTGGGCAAATGTTCCTGAAGTGCACCAGGATGAAAAGATTGACCATTGTCTAGAGTAGGTTGAAGTGGTGGAACTCTGGCGTGATTGCATCATAGTGTCTATGACTTGTGGTGGTAACCTGCTTTCAGCAGTCTCTCCCTTTCAGGAGCCAGGCCATGAGTTTGAGATTGTCCAGATTTGGATGAGTAATTGGCCCTTGAATTAGTATGTCTGGGCATGTTGGTATGGTCATGATGTCCATGGCCATGGCTCTGACCATTACAAACCACAACCTCCTCAGCCAATAAGGTGTTATGAGGATTGTGATCCTCCTTGAGTGGCGGATCTTTGCTAGTACCTGTGTTAGCAGAGGTAGTGAGGAAATACATATGTGTAATCATGAGTCCATGGATTGACAGTGTGTCCACCCCATTGATTGTGGTTCCCTGAACCTGGAGTAGAATCTGTGGGAATGAGTGTTTTTGCTGGTCACCATCACATCCATGGTTACTGTGCCCCATTTCCTCTGTATTGTCCTGAGTACTTGTGGATGGGTTGCCATTCCCGGATTTATTTGTTCGTGACTTAGCCAGTCCGCTGTCATATTCAGCTTGCCTGCTAGGTGAATGGCTGTAATGTGACTGAGATTGTGTTGTGACCATGTCATAATGGAAGTTGTTTCTCACTGTAGAGCGAACTCTTGATGCCCCTTGCTGTAATGTAGGCCACTGTCGCTCTCTTGTCTGAGCGTATCAGAATGGATTTCTGTGTAATTTGCATCCTGAAGGCTAGCAAGGCATTGTACACTGCTCTCATTTCCAGGACATTGATTGACATTTTCTTCTCTGATAGACCATTGGCCCTGGGCTGATTTGTAGCCACATGGATGACCCCTTCCCCAAAGGCTGGTGTCCATTTTGATAGTTGCCTTTGAGATCTGTCCAGGACTGTCCTTTGGACAAATGTTGTGGGTCTGTCCACCTTAGGATGTCTTAACTCCATCTGTCATCTTTATTTTTGTTGCATGTTCTCTTGTGATGGGGACCTGTACTGTAGTAGTAACATGTGTAAGGGTCTCATGTTCCACCTCACCCAGGGATGAGGTCTATGCATGATGACATGCACCCTCAGCAGTTGAGAGACTTGATCCATGGTTGACTCTGCTGTGCATAGTAGTCAACTTGTCAGCCTGAATATGTTGTCTATTCACATTTGTGTTGGCTTTACAAGATCTGACCGTGTGTCTATCCTTGCACCTAGGTATTCTATGCATTGAGCAGGGGTTATGCAACTCTTCTCCGTGTTTATAACCCAGCTGTGCTCCTCCAACACCTGTACTGTTCTTACAGTTGCTTTTGTGAGTCTTAGTATGATCTTGTCCTGATGAGCCAATCGTCTAGGTAGGGAATGATGTGAACTCCCTCTTTCATAGTTTTGCCGCTAGGACCACTAAAAATTTTGTGAAGACTCTTGGTGCTGGCCTTGAAGACTGAATGGAAGTGTTATGTATTGGCAATGTTTTTACAGGATTTGGAATCTGAGTATTTTCTGTGCACGGGTGCATTGGTATGTGGAGGTAAGCGTCCTTGAGGTCTATGGATGTTAGGAAGTCTCCTCTCTGATCAACCTCATTGTAGATTTTAAGGTCTTCATTTAAAATTTTTGTGATAATAAATTTGTTTACATATTTGAGGTCCAGGACAGGTTGGAAATCTGCTGTTTTCTTAGGAACCAGGAAGAATATTGAGTAAGTACTCTGTCCTAATTCATTCTTTGGTACATTTGTATGGCCTTGATGAGAGTAAAGGCTTCCAGGATGTTTTGGATTTGACTTGTTGAGCATCTTTTCTTTGACACTGGTGATACCACCGGTCTGTTCTCATGAGGTGTATGCCAGAATTCTATTGCATATCCTCGGGTCACCACTTCATTTACCCATCTGTCCGATGATGAGTCTGCCCATGTCTGACTGAACTGTTGTAGCCTTCCCCATCGCTGGGAGTGTAATGCCAGATAAAGGGTCAGGGTGGTTTGTGGTTGTTGTACCATGGTGTAGTCATTGACTAGATCTCCTGGTCAACATGCATCTTTAGCTAGAGAACCTCCCTCTAAAGGTGGACCCTCTTCCTCTGTAAGGGTGTGCCTCTTATACTGGTAATTGTATCTATGTTGTGTTGAGCTCTTTCTGTCATGAAAGGTGTTATGTCTTCTATCTGAGTGTGAACGAAAGGACTGAAATCTCTTTGTGTTGGATGGTAGGTAGCCCATGTCCTTGTCACTCTCTGTGTCTGTTCCTGGCTCTGGCATTTAAGGAATTCCTGGAGTCCATCTCTGAACACTCTGTCACCCTAAAAGGGTAGCTTGAGTAGTCAAGTCTTAGCTTATCTGCATTCCATAGTTTTAGCCGTAAGTTTCTTCTCGCTTTATTGGCCAAAGCCGCTGTCCTGCTGCTCATCTTAGCATATCTTGGACATGTCTCCTATGTATCTGGCTGTTTGTAAGGCCTGCTCGAGTAGTATGGCCTCTTGAGATTTGGGTATGAGGGCCTTGGCAATTTCATCCAACCACCTAATTTGGGCTCTTGCTCGTGGATTGCCTTCGTGGCTGTTCTGACGGATTTACCCATCATTTCATGCATTTTTTGAGTAGGTCCTCTATTTTATTTGTCCACTGGGTCCTGTAGTGCTGCTGTGCCTTCTGCAGGAAGGACCCGTTCTCTTATTAAGTTTTGCTATCTTGTGTCAATCTTTGGTGCAGTACCAGATTCTCAAGTTTTCCTCCTGCAAGGATATAGTTTGTCTAGATACCTCTTTTCTGGTAATATAGCTGGGTCCAATGCCTCCACTCCTTCATGATAATGTCTTGTATAGTCTGGCATACTGGGAAGAAGTGTTCAACCCTGGGAGGTGGCTGGAGCATTGGGTCCAACTCATTATTCGGTGGGGGTGACAGTTGCATAAGAATCCTAATGTATTACATATTGAGAGAACTAAGTCAGTGATATTCTCTGATGTGAATAGCCTTGAGGCAATAAAGTTGACTTCAGGCATGAATGGCTATGGGGCCCCTCTAAATCTGAGCTGTGCTCCAAGCCTGATCATTGTTGTGATGAGAATGAGTGTTGGTCTGGCTGATCCTCATCAATTCCGTCCATGTGATTGTCATTATTCTCCCCATCTCTCTAGGGGGATAAGTCCCTCAGTTGGTTGCTTCTTGGTCTCCCATTATAATCGGAGACGCTACGGTGGATGAGGTCCCTGGTAATGGTTTGGGATTAGCAAAGCTGGACATGCGCTCAAGACTTGGAGCATAAAATTTTGTTGACTACCCATCACGGCTGCTATTGCCTTTTAAGAGTGCCACCGTAGAAAGATCAGTGTGCCAGGAGGTATTTGCACCCATTTTGTTAGTTTGGCGGGCATCCCTTAAGTTATCCTGGTTGCCAAATTGCAGGCAGGACAGAGTGGCCCTTCTGATGAGGTAGTAGAGGTACATCACAAGATTGGCATTCCTTCCTGCTGACATGTGGAAGACAACAAGTGAAGGAATTATTAGTTTCATTTTTGGAATGATTTCTTTTTTGTATATATGTATATAGAAATATATTATGGTAGCAAGGGTTGAGAAGTCATTTCTTTGTTAAACCCCAAAACTTTGCACCTTAATAACTTTGCAACCGTTTGACAGATTTGGCTGAAATTTGGAATATATGATCAAGAACATAGGCCTTGGCATCTGCCAAGTTTACGTACCAGTCAGATACACAGCTACAGAGTTATCAAGCATGATTTCTGCGTTTATGCTTTTCTGAAATTCTACAGTCGCATGTATAGGTCGCATGGTTTGCCTGACCATTGCCAAAGTCTTCAGGGAGCGTCTGGCGGGGTTCGTGTGCCTTTTGAAGATTTGGTGGAAAAATATTAAACGGTTCAAAAGTTATTCAAAAACAATTTCCCATTATAAGTCAATGGGAAAAGTTAACAAAAGTTCAACACTTCCATAAATGCATTTTACTTTCATAAATGGGCCTGTTACTTTCGCCAAATCGGCCATTTTGTTTTCAGTTGGTGATTAGAAAATGCTTGGCATTTAAATTTGGGACCCTCTAGCAACCTAATTCTTTTTGTATTCACCTAGTCGGACCCTGAGGATGCTAGCCATGTCTTTATTTTGGGGTAAAACACCCCAGAAATATGTTTTTCAGATTTCTGGAAAAGTACTTCATAAAAGTACTTCGTGCTCCTGAAAGTGTCGCAAATGTTCTGAAAGCTTTACATGAAGTGCGACAGTAATTTTCTAGTCTGTGGGAAAATGACAGCAATTCTTTGGCACTGCACTGCAAAAGAACGGTTGGAGTTTTGGGCTGAAATTTGGAGGGAGCAGGCCGACATCTCACAGATGTGCCTTTTAGTGTTGTGTTGAAAAAATATTACATGGCAGCAAAGTTACAGCACTCCAAAATTGACATTTTTCCCATAGGATAACATTACGGTGCCCGATGCATTACAGGAATCCTTTGGCACCCTGCTGCAAAATAACGGTTTGGTCTTTTTCCTGAAATTTGGAGGAAGACAGCCAACATTGCACAGATGTGCCTTTCAGTGGTTTGGTGAAAAAACATTACAGGAGGCAAAGTTATGGTGCTCGAACTTCTCTTTTCCCCATAGGATAACATTACGTTCGCCGCACCTTTCAGGGCCGTATCACCGAGCGGTGTGAGACACGGACTTTTTGTCGGAAAAATCTTAGCCCCCTACTGGGGCTAAGTGTGAAACTAGCGAGGACAGGCATAAATCATACGACTTTTAAATTTTTTCTCGTTATACGGTTCCTAAGACATAACCTATTTAGTATTCCATGTCCTCATTTTCTGCTCCGATACCCATTATTATGCATACATTCTTTGTACTCACTGTCTTTCTCTATTTAGCTTTTGGGAAAACCAGCCTGTGCGCTACATTACTGTTACCATTGCCCTTTCTGCTTGCGGTTCCATGCCCGTTCACTTACCATTGGCGTCTATGCCCACGTGTGCCATCCTTTGCATTTTCATTTTGCGCTTGCGTTTCTGTTATTTTTGCCATTTGTGTCTACAGTACTGTTTGTCTTTCTGTTTCACATTGCATCATCATGCCCATTGACATTTCCGTTTGCAGGCACCATGTTACTATGTGACAACACATCACGTGGCAGACTGTTCCCATCTATGCCACCGTGTGCATTGCCCTTTCTGTTGTCATTTTACGCTTGCGTTACCATGTGCGCCACTGTTGGCGCTTCTGTTTGCATTACTCTTCCTGTTACTATGCCACAAGACATCATGTGGCGGGAGCACAGGGCCCCTCCAACCGTGGTGATTACATTCACAATTTCGTTATCATTCTCAAAAGAAGGGAAATTAGAGGAAAAACTCTGTTTAATGCATTAGTTAGGGTTGTTCCACAGCAACAAAAGTGAGAAATTCGCTGTTATGGTTGAAAACCCTAACTCGAATTCACCCCAGCACCACACACACACACAGACACACACACACATATGCAAGTATGGGGAGGACCAAGTCAACACAACCAATGACAGACATCCAGCAGCAGGTGACAGAAATAACAAACAATTGTCTAAATGTACTATGAGACATCCCCACTCACCTGACCAGGTACTGCATGCTCAGTTGAGATCAACAGCAAAACTGAGGCCATGTACACCAAAGCATACACATCCCTGATTGCAGCTGCACACAATGTACCACACTTAGTAGTTGCATGGCCTTACCAACGATGCCCACACCACACCACAACTGGTACTGTGCCGTTAGTCAATTTAAATGCTGAAGGTGCATGATGACAGTTGTAGAAAGGTTTAACACTAGTGAGTATACATTAATTAAGAAAGTACATAAATTAACTACAAGACACTAGCATGCTCAAAATAAAAGTAGTTTTACATTTAGTATGTGATTTACATAGTAGTACATTTACTGCAACGGTTTACTCAAGATAGAGGCTAATGTAAGACGTATGGAAAAGCATTGCCTGTTCAATGCTGTGAAATTCATATTGCCAGTATCAGATGCATTCTTACTGATGAAGGTGTACTGCTGATGTACATACATAGACCTTCAGTGTGTTTCAATACTAAAGATGCAGTAAGTATTCTTTGTAAGAAACAGTGTAATTGCATGGATCAGGCCAAGCAACTTCTAAATATCATAGCACTACTGAGCCAGCAATGACGTACCTGTATCGGAGATGTATATAGGATAGATTTTCCTGTAGGCACTTACTGAGTATGTTGTACCTGATAAAGACAATCTCATTGCATCTGTGATGACTAACTTATTCAAATAGTAATACATTTACTATTGTTGCAATGAGTGATCTATGCCACTTATGGACACAGTGTAATTTTTTTAACAGTTGTTTCATACTCAGGCTGTATACATAGTGTTTGGGTTTGCCACACTTCTGTCACTGATGCTATCAAAGTGATAACTATGTCAATTGTGGTACAACAGCAATCAAGTAGGTATAGTGTAGATATAAACAGAATGTCTTTTAGTATTGATTTAACTCACAATGGGGTAAGTGTACTAGGACAGCAGGGGTTATTCTCTATCACTGACTCTGTCAGTTATAATCACACTAAGGTTTCGATGACTGTAATGATCAAGTTACACTGTTCATCTTCATGAGTTCATATTCACAGCCATTCTCCAGTAACTAGACAGTGTATGGTGTAACTGGGTGGGACACTGAGTTAGCAAAGCTGCTGCAGTGCCTAGCAGAGGGAGAGTATCTACTCATAAAGACAATTAAGCAATAAGGCATGACCAACAGTTATGTTAAATGGTCTGTTAATCACCCTGTAGGGGTTTAATGTTGAATGAGGCATTACGAGTGCCACATGTCACTAGACAGTGAGAAACTCACCATTAACATAATACCTGGGAGTGGCTTATTGCTATCATAATAAAACTGTTTTTAAACAACATTAAGCCATGTTCATCATATGGTTAGGGCTCTACATGTATGTTAATAAAACTAAACATAAGGCTGTTGCAATGTTTACAGTCAATTAGAAAGCTGCATTTCTCAAACCCTTGTTATAATCAGAGATATTATACCTGTACAACTCCTTGGTTTTGCTGAACTCTATTGCTCAGGTGGCCCATCACATGTGGTGTGGTCTGGTGTGGGGCATCAGTAGGTAAGGCCATGCAACTACTAAGTGTGCAGCTGCAATCAGGGATGTGTACGTTTGGTGTACATGGCCTCAGTTTTGCTGTTGATCTCCACTGAGCATGCAGTACCTGGTCAGGTGGGTGGGGATGTCTAGTAATACATTTAGACAATTGCTTGTTATTTCTGTCATCTGCTGCTGGATGTCTGTCATTGGTTGTGTTGACTTGGTCCTCCCCATACTTGCATGTGTGTGTGTGTGTGTGTGTGTGTGTGGTGCTGGGGGTGAATTCAGAGTTAGGGTTTTCAACCCTAACAGCGAATTCCTCACATTTGTTGCTGTGGAACAACCCTAACTAATGCATTAAACAGAGTTTTTGCCTCTAATATATATATATATATATATATATATCAATATGTCTGACAAGTAGAGGTCTGCAGGGCAGGCAATGCTAAGATCCCCATGGTGAGGGAATGTACACTGTGAGAAACGTGGAGCCCAATAACTTTTGTGTATTGGTGTGCTTGCCCCTTTAAGGGGCTCATAGCCTGCTTGTGGGCTGCCATTTTAAGAGGCTCGTGGGTCTGGATGGCAGAATCTGAGGAGGAGACCTTAATGCTGATGTTCCCTCATTTTTATTTTATTTATTTTATTTGGGGCTCCTTTGATAGCAGCAGCTGCTCTGCAACAAAGGTAATGCCAGTAATTAGTTCCATCACAGTGGATCGCTCTCGTGCATCTTGTGAACTGCCCTGTGTGTGTATGTGTGTGTGTGTGTGTGTGTGTGTGTGCTCATGCCCTCTTTAAGATGGACTAGTGGGGCATTGTGCATGCGCTTATTGGAGAGAGACGTGTCATGCATGCGTAAGGGCTCTACAGAGCATGCGCAGCATCCGAAAGGGCAAAGATGGTGATGAAATGAGCAGGAAGGACAAGCAGCTCCATTTTGTTAATTTATGATCCCCTTCAGAGATGCGCCCAGGCTGGACAACGCCACGATTGGGACCAGGTTAGTTTAATTTTGAGCCATGCACACCAAACAGTAGTGTGAGCCAGCACCAACAGTTAAGACCATGTTGGGGAGGTTTTGAAAGGCTTCTTTAGCCCATAATGCCTGATTGTATTGTTTAGGTCTTCAGGGTGGCAGAGGCACAGTGCACCATTGTCTTGCTACTTGGGGAGATAATGAGTTGGATCCCCTATGGTCAATTAGTAGAGGTGAGTCCTTTGGAAGATTTCTCTAGTGTTGTGCCTCCCTCTAGGCAGTTGCTGGTCAGGGAACTACTTAGGGAATAAGACAGGATATTCTCGCTCCTGAGGGAGGAGTCCTGCTGGCAGTCTTTCAAAGTAGCTGGCTCAAACTAAGGACTAGATTGCTATCTTACAGAAACTATTCTTTGTAGGAATGCAACGCTCATGACGCAAAACATGTATCTAGACAGATACTACCTACCATGACCATGTTCTCTATTTCTTCTCTATACAGATAGTAAAGAAACAAGAATACATTATATCTCTTTGCCATCTGATTAAACATTTCTAGCCACTGCTTGAACCTACACAAAACTGTATACAGTCTGTGCCTTGCAGTTATTATTATTCATTTATTTATCCTGTAATTACCTTTATCTTTGCTGATGTACTGGAGCTTGGGACAGTGTTTTAGGACAGTGTTTCAGCCTCTCAGTTGCACACGTTTAAACTGAGGAACAGCAGGCTACAGAAGAGGCTTGGAGAAGGGTTTGTAATTTGACCCTAGGTCACATGTGCATCAGCAGCCTATCAGGCATACACAGCCCTATGGTGGAAAAGTTTGAGTGCCATGGATATACAGACAACACAATGATAGTTTACTCACCTGGTAAAGGTGATTGTGTACTAATATATCAATAGCACTGCTAATCCATTACCTTAGGGTTATGTAATAAGGTAATGGATATGGGTGCCATGGATATACAGACAAGACAATCTCTATTGTAAACTTCAGGTTCATTCAGAAAGGAATGCATTGAACTGCTCTCTGTTTCTCTCTCTCTCAGCCCCTTGCAACATGATGGGGTGAGAGAGAGAAGAAGAAAGAGAGAGAGAGATAGAGAGAAATTTCCATAGTAGTAAAAAAAGCATTTGTTCATGCCGAATGTTTACTTGCTTGTATTGGCATTGGTAGTGCAGGAGGTAGAAATAGGTATTATAAGAATGGCAGAAAAGTATTGATGTTGCCTATGTCAATTAGAACAGTACTGTAACATAGTAGGTATGTACTGCATATCTTCCTATGGCATAGCTTATTAGCTTTCTGGTATTGCAGTAATAGTAGCAATCTTTGAGGTCACTAAAAACATACTCTGTGCGATCCAAACATCACAATCTATCACTGCCACACACACTCCCACCCTTGCATCTCCTTTTTTAAATGATCCCCAAAGTGAACATTTACAGAATTACAGGAAGATGGATCTACAAACCTATTTAAACTGGGATACATCAAAGGTTCAAAAAGAATTCTTGACATTTCGGCTGAAAAATTACATTATTCTTTTGTAGAGCTACATTTTGTGACTGTGCCCTCATGTTAGAATAGGAGTAGAGAGGAACAATATTTCATTTTGCATAAAAACACAGAGAGATGCAGTTATGTCCTCTAAAGACTGGATTAGGCCACAATATTCCACTCTAAGAAGTGAAAGGACAGAACATGTTGTTGTAGTTCGCAAGGATGACAGACCTTAAAACATGTCCTGTTGCTTATCCCTGTGTTGAATAAGATCAGAAATAAATAATTGACTCCCTTGATGTGAACTATGTATTCCATTCTATATAAACAGTGTACCACTTGCTCACTTTTAAAGTAATTTTCCAGTTTTCAGCAAAACACTAACAAATGGCATCAGCAGGAATCAAATTTCATAACATTACCAAAAAAAACTTGAATTTCAGTATATAAGAGAATCCATTCTTTATGACTAAACACTGAAGAAAATATGCATTTTTGCCTTAGACTGCATCTGTTTCTGCTGCTTTTCCTGCCTTATAATCTTCTGCTGTGGTGACATCATAATCCATTACCGTGGCACCATGGCAATGACTGATTCTGATGTTAGAAGTAGAAGATTGGGATTTAAGGCAGGAAAAGCAGTCAGGACAGATGAAGTGTAAGGACAAAGATAGTGTTTTAATGTAAAACGTCTTCTGTAGCAAAATGGAACGTTCAGAAATACACATTTTTGGTGTGTGTGTGGTGGGGGGCAGTGTAACTGAGCTCTGCTGCTGTCAGCAGTGATTGTTTTACTGTTTTTAATATATCCCACTGAGACACTCATTGCAGTATGAGAGGTGTCATGCACTTTTGTTGGGTGAGAAATGGTGAATTTAGGCTGAGCTGTTCCCTCATTCATCAGATGTGAGTGAAACCACACTTATGCTGCAATACATGGCTCTGTGGGACATACTAATACCTTATAAGTCCAGGAAATGTTTCCATCTTAAATGTAAAAAGTAAAAATAAATAGATTGTCCAAACATGCCAATTTCTAGCACAGGTATACAGGAGACACTCTTTGCTGAATAAGAAGTCTTGTGCAGTGTTGGGTAAGGTACTTTAAAAAGTGCAATTACAGTTACTAGTCACTATCAAATAAATGTAATCAGTTATAGTTACTGATTACTTTTGTATAATAAGTAATTAGTAACTGTAACTGTAATGCATATTACTTTTCTTACTTTCTATTACTTTTGACAACTCGGTGCAGGAAGCTTGGTTGGTGCTGGTCAGTGTTGTATGTCTCAATTATTGTTAAGCCTAGTAAAGGTATCTCCTCTTGTATCAAAAAGATGTTTACTGTATAGTGGTGTTTCACGCTCCTCAGAGGCAAGAAGCCATAGTGTGGTAGAACCAGTGTCACTGCAGTCAGCTTGGATTTGGATTTCTGGAACACACATTTTGCTCAAAGCACCAAAATGAGAACTTTTGGATTTATTCAGAAGAGATTTCCTTGGACTTTACTAAACAGCTTGCCCAACATAACAGAAGTCCATCTTTTTGAAAAACTGAAACCATTCTAAAAGCTCACATTGCAGCAAATCAGTTCTGTGTAGGACAAGTTACAATCCCACAGACTGGGGCTGCACACCTACACAACTTGTTTATGTTTTTTTTTCACTTCTTCAAACTGGGGATCTGGGTAGACTAGCTTAAAATGAGTTAACTCTGACAACATGAGAGAAAATAATCTCATATGTCACTGAGCAGCCAGTCACCTCCCCTTGTATTAACTAATCAGTAACAAATCATTTCATTATGCATCTCAGAAGTCTGTAGAGGAGACAAAGTTTCAACAGAGCTGCTGAGATATGTTGCAACAATCTCTGCTGCTAATGTGATATACTGTACTGTTCTGTACCCCAAAATACAGTATACTGCATGAAGCAGTATTGTTGACAGAGTGGCTGATAACAGGTTATCTGCAGTGAATAAGTTATTAAGGATACGACAAAGGTTATTACACATGCATGCACACACACACACACACACACACTCACTCACTCATTGGCGGGGCTCCCAATGGCAGTAGAGGTGGTTGTTAAAGTTGCTGACCCCCATTAAAATGAATCGACAGGAGGACTGAAAGCCAATTGTTATATCCTCAGAGCCATGTTGAGAAAAATTTAGAAAGCATCACTGAAAATTGAGGCTAAAATAAACTTTTGGGGATGCAGTATTGCCATCCACTGCTAAACAATTTAAATCACATATTTTAGTGAGAAAGAAGTCATGTGATCTCCTGGGAATTGAACCTAGGTCCACAGAACACCATCCCATGCTCTAACCACTGGGTTATATGCTCACTTGGTTGGTTTGGAGTTCCCAGACATACTTCCTTTTCCTGGTATTGCATATCCACCAACTGGGAATAGGAGCCTGCCAGGCTGGGATTCAACTCCCAGTAGGTCACATAATTTCTTTCTCACTACTGTTTGTGATTTAAATTGTTACAGTAAGCTCATATTACTCCACAAACATGTATATCCCATGGATTCAAACAACTAAACTCTATCCCACTCAGACATATGCTGGTATACTGTATGTGAAAATGTTGAAACTGAATTTGTTTACAACAGTCTAACCCACCTTGATCATCCCAAATGCATGGCTGCCATCCCTATGTAAGTATATGCAACTAGAGTTCAGGGTAAGAAGAGTGGTGGTGGGTGAGGGGTCTGATTTGCCTGCAAGAACAGTGACTGCAAGACCAGAGTCAAACCTTTTGCTGAAGGCTATTCCATTTGTTTTAATTGGCTAGACTGACACTTTAGTTGGATATAGGATTTGCAAGACTAATGCTGTCACAGAATACCAATGCAAGTGCATGGACAGGTGCATGCTGTAGCTGAAAATAAAGGATGCTGGATTCCCACCAACTTGGACCCCAAAATTATCTATAAGCCAAACAGTTTAAGGCCAGCATGTCTTAGAATTCACTGCCAATCTCCAGTCAATCTGTTCTAACTCACATCTTGTAGTTATAACACAGCATGCAATGACTTGTTTAGTTACATGTTGTTCCTGTTTGATTTCCCTCAACACAAGTAGGATCCAGTATTAAATTGGGCATTCATTGGTAAAACAATAAAGTTGGGTAGCCCAGAGTATAGGGTTGTGAATCTGGAGACTGGTGTTTAAATACAAAATTGTAAATTTATTTATACAGGATAGCCTAGCTGAGATGCAACATGTTGTTCACAGCGAGATCCTGCTTTTACCTATTTCCACAGTGGAGTGGACAGGCAGTTAAATGACTTGCTTGAGATTAAAAATAGGGTGCAGCTGTGGTGCACCACAGAACTCTACTCTTGTGGTGCAGTGCTTGTTGCAATCTCTGCACAATGTTTTGAAAGTCTGGCCTCTGGATTAATAAAGGGATCATGAAAATCAGTCAGCTAGTTGAGAACTTATCCTACTATCTTTTCTGAACTTTAGAATAGATTTAACCTGAAAGCTCACAAATATTTCAATATTTTCAAATAAGATCTGTAATAGCAAAACTTATAGATGGGTTATTAACACTGGAAAAAGAATAAAAATATGCACAATACAAGTACACAGTTCAGTACACAACAAGCGGTAAATCACTAGACTCTAAACAGGAAGTTAAATATAAAAAGTAACTTAGACTTCAAATAGGATAGCAGAAAGAACTTTGTTGGCACCAACTTGTACATATCAGTATGTTCTTTTAGTATATTCAATATACCTTCATTTAGGTTCCAATGTCATTATAACTGGTACATCTTACTGCACAAGACTATGTTTGGGAAGCCAAAAATATTATCATCTGTTGTTTAATCAGTTACTCAAAAACTTTCTTTGTATTTTAATTCCAGCATGTTGTTCACTGTCCCTGGAGGTCAAACATCCTATGGCATAAATACACTGTATTAAACTACATGTGTCTCATTATCTCCTCCTACCATGGGACACCACTTAAAATAGGACTGAGTCCTAGACTAGTCAACGTTCCCAATTAACAAAGTAATACAAATTACAAAGTATTTCAGGTGGTATAGTTTACCTTGGAAGGATGTTGTTCTGTTATGTTTCTTTGTTAATTTCAGGAATTTTCTAAAGGAAGTTGAGTGATAAGCTATTAACATATTACAATAACATGTGCTGCATTTTAAATGCCTGAGACAAAAATAAAGGACTTAGTTTCACTTCTTTTTATAGCCTGCAATACAAACATTAAAAGACGGAAAGTGTGTACAATGACCAGTGATGATCACAGCTCATCATGACATGACTGATTCAATGAAAGAAAAAAAACACACTCATGAGCAAGAGGCAGGCTCAGCTATTTATGCTCCTAGTTTGGGCTCACAAGGAAAACAAAAGGATCAGCTAGAAGGTTAAGTATATGGAACAATACTTGAGGTGTTCACCCTATTATACTCAAATAGAAATTACAGTTCCTGTCTCTTAGTATGTCTTTCTACAGTCATGAGCATTTGTGTGCATTACAGCAGTTTGAGCAAGAGCCAAAATTACACCAACTACCAAATTGTTCAGTCCAGCTGGGACTAGTAAGAAGACAGCAAGGACATTATGTATGGCAGCTGTGGCAGCACACAACTGAGCAGTAACTTTTGAGCATGTTCACAAGTTCATGGAGTTAAGGTTTACATCAGGTTTTAATCATTCAGGCTCTGGAATGTGAGATACAGACTCAGTCTAACAGATTCTGAACATGTTGGATCCAGACTCAGGCTGCCAAATTCTGAACATGTTGGAACCAGACTCAGCCTGTCAAATTCTGAAAATGTGGGACCCAGACTCAGCTTCACAAATTGAACTATGTTGTCCTGTTCTGCACGCCTCATATAAACAGATGTACTGAGAGTCCAAAACAGAATCCTTGGATCCCATTGCAGGTTATAGATCCAACAAACCTTCCTAACGTGATCAATTCTGTATTACTAAACTGATTTGTAAAACACTTTCTTTACAAATCAGTAAAAGTAATTTATTAGGCTGATAACTGTATACATATCAGTAACTTAAATTTGAGAGCTTAAAAATATAAATCATCCTGTCTAACAAGATCTTAATAAATATGAAAATATGTCAGGCCCACTGCATATGAAAACAGTTTCTGTCACTGTACCTGTCATATCTACTTTCTTTCATCTTACTGTCCATAACCTTCTATATGAAACAGGCTGATAATTTATCATAATAACTGTGTAAGGATTAGCAGTCACCCACCCAACAAACTAAATCACTTGCCCACTGGACAACAAATGATTAGGTGTCAGAATAACAATAAACAAAAAGTGAATTACAGAAAGACTAACATAAATAAGCAGACAACATGCAAAGAGAACACAAAAGGAAATAAGAAAGAAAGCAAAAACAATATATTCCAAAATAATTAATAACTAAGCCCAGCAAAGGGGCAGAAATCGAACCTCCAAATCATCAAAGGCTATACTACAATTCTGTTGTGGAACAATAAAAGGTGTGCATTCCATTCACTAAAATGTTCTTTCAGAGAACAGACCCCTGATGAATCTCCTGCTAAGATTAACACACTGGGCTGTTGACTGCCAGATAGGGCTTCAGCTGTTTGAACATATTTGGCATTTGGTCTCATACAGACATATCCATGAGTCTGTATTATGTTGGATATGCTTAACTGCGCTGTCACTTTGGTAATGCATGTATGCATTTGATTTATTAGACATTTGGAATCAGCAGTGGTAAATGTCTTGCTTTTATGTTGGCACATACTGTATGGTCTGGGATTTTGTAAATAAAATCTTTGCTCTGCATGTGCATTCACATTTTGCAAGTGCATCTTTCTTATCAATTGGTGTATTCTTTCTTTTTCTCAGCTTCTCCCCTTATTCAAGTGGGCCTCTTTCTGTAGGTTCTTTTCTTCTCAGGCTACACTCTAGGCGTGTTTACACACAGGTCTATGTAGCGAATAACTGTTACAGAAACAGTATTCCGTTATATCCTTAATAAAAAAGCATTTGTTTCGTTCCTTGGTGAACATTCGTCCAAACCGCAATCTCTGCTTCTCGTGGTTTGCACGAATGTGTTTTTGTTGATCTGGCTGTGTAAAACAGCCATTCCAATCACTGCAGAAACTGCCATTAGAGCAGTAAACTCTGGAGGAGCAAAACAAATGGAGGCAGGATTAGCTGGAATACTGCAGGGGGTATAATGAAACCCAAACTCAACAGAGTACAACGGTGCCACACAGGTAACGTTTATTTCATTTTACAAACCTGTGTGTAAAAGCGCCTTCTGTAACAGCACTACTATTTCTTCAATAGGCAACCATTTAAAAGTTTAAGGAATCAGATGTGTGTTCAGTTGTTAATTTATCACTTTGTCCAAACATGTGGGCTAAGTACTTAGAAAAATAAAAATATATATTTCTTCAGTTAAGGTCTGCTGGCTGTAAAACCTGCAAGAACTCTAGTTTGCCATCTGTTTCAGAGCACCCCTTTCTCAAATGGACTGCTTTTAAATCATGGGGACCCTTTTGGCAGAGGCATAGCCCAACTTCCTGAGGTTTGCTCATCTGCAATCTGAACAGTGCAGCAATACAGTTAAAATTTCAGCGAGGAAAAAGTTAACAGTTCCTAGTATTTAGAAACCAGTCCTACCTGTCCTCAAGTAAATCTTTAAAATCTGGAGTGACAAAGGATCGTGTACAGCTGTTTCTGTCACTGACAGCATGAAACAACAGAGCTGCTTCATCCAAGAATGACGGTCTCAGCTCTGATGAAGCAGTTGACCTGGATAGTGTCACTGCTAATCAGCATTACACAAAGCCCCACAAAGCAAACTTACTAGTGAAATTAAATGCTTTGGAAGAGCCAGAGATAGTTCAACTGTAGCTGTATTGATAAAGATAGCATTCATCATGACCTGACACCAGTTCTTTTTTTTTTTTAAGTAGAAGAGCATTTTTTGGTGAGAAAAAAACAGTCAGGGTTACCATTTAACCAGTCCATGTCTTTGCTGAACAGACACTGTATTTCTGTTGCCCTGAGTCTCCCATAAGAAGTCAGCCTAAAGATCATCAACCTTGACTACGACAGCTAATTGGCCCTTTGCTTTATGTTCTGAACAGTGACTGTAGCAACTCTAATAAAGTTGTAAAATGTAGTTTTCATGCTTGACTTCAATGAATACTACATTTTACAACATGTATCCAATAAAGGAAAATGAAAGCACTGTTACTATTAGCTATGTGCCTGCCCTGACTTTCTGTATTCACAAGGACCTTGAGTTCAGCTATGCTCCGGCTGCAGGTTCATTGCCAACTTGTGGCTGCACATTGCTGCTGAATAACATTCAATTATAAAGTGGCTACACAGACTCATTTATCTGTACTTTAACAAACATTATTAATTTGAGTGGATTTACCACTCAGAAATGTGCTTATTTTCCTCTGCTTCATCTGGGTGTGCTCCACTTGATGTCCCCACTCTCTCAGTAACCATTTTGAAGTAGTTCTAACTGAAATTTCAAAATGACCACCTGGAACGTGAGAGTAGTCTGACTGTATTTTGGAACATGTCAGAATACTGTGTTAATCTGCCCTTTAATAAACAACATGTATTGCTCTTTACAAAAGTCTTTTCATACTAGGAAAACACTGCAAGTTCTCTGTATTCTGCAAACTCAGATTTTATTAATTTTATTAATTTAAATCACATTATTATTATTATATATGCTTATGCATAATGGAAGCCATACCAACCTGACTGCTGCCATAAGAAACAGACAGCTACTGTTCTCCTTAGAAGTGACTAGTTCCCCATCCAGGCACACCTGTTAGTTCAGAACACGGTCCCTCTTGGGAGTGTGTGTGCCCTATGCATTCCATTCAGCATGCCTCAACAGGCTCCTGGTGATGTGGAAAATTAATTTGATGGAATAATTCCTTTTAGAGGCCTTTTCTACTGTACAGCACCTCCTGAATTGGTGGTATTTTATTTCTGTCAGAAAACTGCAGTTATTAATTTGAGACCCTTGCTGGGGTGGCTCCTGCATACTGAATCCAAGGCGCCATCAGAGTTAACTAAACACATTTTTTAATTATCTATGACTGCAAGAAAACTAAGCTGATTTGGATAGAAGACCTCAATTTCATTAGCTTAGGATAAGGAAAATGAAAATAATAAATTTAAATAGTTTAGTTTTAGTTTGACTGAGCAGAACACTTAAGAGTGAGACAGAGAAATGGCAGTTCAGGTTGCCATATTCTTCAGTGCTGGTGCGTTCCATGCCTATAAGTATTTTTACAAAAACACTCTATTTTCAAAATAGTATTTTGTTTCATAAATGCTGGGGTGGTGGAGGGAACAGGTTGGGTATTTTCTGGACCACCAGGGCATCTTGTTATGGGGGTAGGAACAGGTGAATCATCAGATAACCAGGGACAATAAACTTCAAGGAGGCATATTTGGCAAGATGCCTGTCTGCGCTCAGCTATAATCACACAGACAATTTGTGATGCACTGCTGAGCTGATCAATAGCCCTCCTCCATAAAAGTTCCCTGGCTTTTGTGGCCACCCAGGAAAGTGATGGAATCAGCTTTTTCTATTACAGTACTTATAATTTACTGGCAGAGCTGTGGTGCATACCTGTACTAATTGTCTGTCACAGCCATCAGTCAGAGGGATGTGGCAAGCCTGATTGAGTCCTACAAAAAAAAGTAATATAGTAAAGTTGGGTTACCGTAACATATTACTTGAAAGAAAATGTAATCTTGTAAGGTCCCAAGATTACATTTCTTTCAAGTAATCCATTACCGTTATAAGTTACATAACAATGTAATCAGATACACTACCCAACACTGCTCATGTGCAGGAAGTGAAGCACTTTGTCGACAAGCATTATCTGAGCCTACTGTATAATGGTAATCAGAAAATCAATTTATTAAGAGAGAAGAAATTCTTAGTTTTATTAAATATAACTCACTGTCTCTGAAACTAAGAGAAAGAAAACTGTGGAAGGACTGTTACTGAATTAGAAAGGTAGCTCAGTAACAATAGGCATATTGAGTTTGATGTTCTAGATTTTTTCTGATGCTTAAGTTAGTGTCACTTTTTTCTATTTTACCCAAAGAGTGTTCTAAATAAAAAACAGAATCTCTATTGCTTAACTGGTGAAAACCTCCTATTATTAAGGTGCAAATGGGGCCTAGAATATGAACATATAAAACAAGTTATGCCATTAAATTCAATGCCTACTGAAATACACTGAACAGCATACCTGTTCTTTCCAGTTCATGATCAGGCTTTGAAGAGTGAAGACGGATCTGTGGTCCACCTAAGATGACAGTGTTGGTAAGTAAGCTCTTGGGGTCTGTGGGATGCTGGGTGCAGAGTGGGAGGGTCAGGTGAGGAACATTAAGTACTGCAAAATACATTGATGGACAGTTTTCTTTCCACATGGTTTAGAAAAATCTGAAGGACTTTTTTGTTGATTACTGCACTAGAGGATTGAGCACCCCGTGTCATGGCTATGTTTTTTTTTGGGGTTGCTGAGATGGAGGGTCAGGTGGGACAATAAAAAGAATAAAAAAAAAAAAGATGTGACCGGGCATTGGGAGCGTCATGCTTAGGGGAGCACTTACAGGATGGTGATACTGTGGTGGATTGGGCAACCCCAGTGTCAGTGGTATGTTTGTGATGGGGTTGCTCAGGACAGTCACAGGGGAATAAATACAATAAAAAATTCAAGAAGATGTTTGGCACAGCTTGGCTGGCTGTCAGATACTCTCAGGCCACTCCACCAGGAAAGTATTTTAAAACACACGGGTGAGAGGAGATGCTGGACAAACCGGAGGTGCAGTTGCTCGTCTCATTCACTGTGCCACTGATGGTGAGGGCAAAACAGATGTACTTGGGGCAGACAGCAGGCCAGTAGTGAGGTACACTTTCTAACCCCCATGCATGCTTCTCTATCTCTCTCTCTCTCTCTACCCTCATGGGTTCCCCAGTAGTGGAAATAGTCACGGGACTGAGGGACACACTGGCGATCATGACTACTGATTGTTGAAGGGCTCAGCTGCAGGTATGACTGAAGTGTGTGCTCTGCCACTGTACTGGATTCACTGTAGGGACTGAATTTGGGGCTTCTTAAGAAATGGCACAGCCACAGAAGAAATCATGTCTGCTCCACTCGGTCTCATTGCTGATGTCATGGCAAGGCATGCTGAGAGAAGCAGGAGGTAGCACAGCATGCATGTAAACCGGAGACATGTTTCATGTGCTGATTACGAGAATGCTGTGTACTCCCTGGCTGTCTCTACAGAAATAGAGTTTTCCCTTTCTTTATCTTGGCAATGCTACTCAGTGGTCTGTTGGTAATCGGTGGGTGCGTGGCAGGTGAGATGGAGAAGCAGGCATAGCATGCATGTACCATGGAGACATGTTTGATGCAGTGATTGAAGCGGACCTTTTCTTTGAAGCCAATGGCACTGCTCTCAATCTGCTGCGATACACATCTCGCAGCTCCATAGAGTAAATGGGATGCAGCCTGCAGATTGAGCACTTTCATAGGCAGGGACAGGCACACACCTCCAGCAAGTCATATTCTTCCATGATGTTTCTTGTGCATGTGTGCAAGCAAACATAAAAGGGATATTCAACACTTGTTCTCTACCTAATAGCCAACTACAGGTCCTCATATGTGTCCCAAAATATTAATAAATAAGAGCCATTGTATAATAGCATAATGCACTTTAGAGTGTGAGTGCGTGCTGGGATAACATCACTTCTGAGGTGATGGATGTACTTGGCCTGCTGCCCAACAACCTTAGCTGTGAGTTATCCCAGTGCAACCTACACCCAGTCATGCATTATTGTTTAATTAAACAATAGCCTAAGCTAAGCCTCAGATTGCCTAGATACACTGTTAATTCAGTGCTAAAACCTTAAGAAGCAATGCAGTAGTTCTGTAAAAGTGCCCTCCGGTCCACAGTGCAGGTGTGGCGTTCTTGCAGTGCTAACTACCATAACTGGGACACACTGAAACAGCACTGCAGTTGGAAGTGTTACTGAGCCAGGAACCACACTGCAGTCTGAAGTCCATTTGCAGTGTTATTTCAGTGCTGATTAATTTAATAATAAATAATAAACTTTATCTGTATGCGCCTTTCTTGAATTCAAGGTGCCTTACAGTACTTACAAGTATAATAAATAAAACATAATCCAACAATAATTTGAGCTCTTAAAATCACAATAATTAATTAAAATAAATCTTTGACCACAAATAGGTCTTCAAGGCCTTTGAATTCTTCCATGGATGCAGACTGATGAAGCGGATGGGGTAGAGAATTCCAGAGGGTCAGAGCAGCATACATAAAAGCACGAGTGCCTGAAGATTTAAAAAGAACCTTGGAATCTCTAGCAACCCCTCATCCACTGAGCAGAGATCACTTAGGGCAGTAAGAGACCAGAAGTTCTTTCAAGTAGTCCAGACCCTGTCCGTGTAGGGGCTTTGTAAGTCAAAGACCAACTTAAGGTGATCCACCACTGAGTTGGCAGCTAGTGCAGATCACACAGCACCAGTGAAATATGACAGGCACAAAACATACCCTCAATAACCGGGCCACAGCATTCTGCACCAGCTGCAAGTGGTGGATATCAACCCCAGGAAGCCCTAATTAAAAGGAGTTGCAATAATCAAGGCTTGAGGTCACAAAGCATGGACCAACATAGGCAGATCAACCGAGCGGAACAAGGTGCTTAATCTTGGTGATGTTCCTAAGATGATAAATGTTTGACAACTGCCGACACCTATGACATGATGTCAGCTCATTATCAAAAATCTCCCCGAGTTCAACACCTGTTTTGAGGTAGGTAGGGGAGCTGGATACCTCTGAGAAATAAACCTGAGGGTAAACCAGCTCCCATCCCTCTACTGTATGACCGGATCCACAACCATTACCTCCGTCTTCTCTGAGTTCAACTTCAGCCAGTTTGAATTCATCCAGCACTGGATTTCAGTGAGGCAGCTATTAAAGACCGAGAGAGCTCTATCCTGGTCTGGTGCAAAGATAGGTAGAGCTGGGTATCATCTGCATAGCAGTGAAACCTCAGCCAATACCTTCTTACAATGTCTCGAGGGCAACATACACACTACGAACAACATAAGGTACAACACAGAGCCCTGGGGGACCCACATGACAGAGAGACTGGGTAGGAAGAATTTATCCCTGACACCACTCTCTGAATTCTGTCAGTGTGGAAAGATCTAAACCAACTGAAGACTGTACCTGACAGGCCACAGATGAACTCAGGCACGCAAGAAGTACCCCATGGTCCACAGTGTCAAAAGCTGATGAGAGATGAAGAAGAACCAGGATGGAATGGCTCTTCTGATCTTTGGCCATCAGGAGATCATTGAGCACCTGAACCAGCACTGTCTCAGTACTATGCCTCTTTTGAAAACCAGACTGGTGTAGTTCATAGATGTCATGGATGGTTAAATGGTTTTCCAATTGTGCAGCCACTACTTTCTCAATAATCTTCCTACAAAGGGAAGATTAGAGATTAACCTGTAGTTGGCAAGGCAGTCAGGGTCCAAGGAAGCTTTCTTCAGGAGAGTGTCACCACTGCCTACTTCAGAGAGCTAGGAAACTCTCCCGTATCCAAGGCACCAGACTTATCCCTGCTAGGACAGGCCAATGATGTCATAATAACCCTTTATCATGGAAGTGCCCGGTCCAAACTACAGCATGTAGGCGCATACTATGGACAATCCTCATGACATCAATGAACTCAGGCTGGTCAAAGGAACTCCAGGAGAGATCGGAGGGATGACCAAATGCTGATCTGTAGCTTCTCCCATAGAGAGCAGGCTGGAGTGCTGCCTTGATGTCAGCCACATTATCTGCAAAGAAGCGAGCAAGCTCATCACACTCCACTTGTGAAAAAGCTTTCCGAACCTGGAGACAGGCTGGGTTGCACAGTTAGTATAATTATTACGCTTTAATGACACTGCATGCACACTACACTGACACTACATGTACTGTACACTAAATGAACACTCTGGAGAACAAATTGTACCACAGCTCTAGACAGTGTACACTGCATCAATAACATAGAAACAAATCTATATGGTGCGTTTTTAACACTCATGTTTCCTCTGGGATGGAAGCTACTGGTGGGATAGGTTTAACTATACAGCCTGACAGTCTATTAAATGTTTATAGTGTACAGTAGAGCTTTGTTCTGTATAGAAGTCCATCCTTTTAAATTGCTGTTGTACCACAGTTCAAAGGTCATGAATTGTGATTGCACTCTTCTGCGGTACAACAGTATTCTAGAACCTCTAGAGACTGCACAAGTCAGTTGCACACAGAAAAGGAAAGAACCACTATGCACACCTTTCACATATTATACACTATAATAAATACAGGATGAGCAACTTTATGCATAACCAATGTGTTCTGCCACCTCAGGGTTCCTGATTCCCATGGACCTCTCGAGCTTCACTGTTGAGGTCAGAGGAATCAGAAGCCCTCAGGCAGAACACACTGGTTGTGTATCATTGCCCACCCAGTATTCTGTATGTTCTGCATTCTGTTGCTTCCTTCCAGGCACTGATCACACAGGGATGACAGAGCATGTTGCTGTGTAGTTCTATGTCTGATCAGAACCGAATCTGAATAATGTGGATCCTGGATAATATCACCTGAGGAGAAGGAAGCACAGTCAGTGTATATTGAAATAGGACCAAATTACAACATACTGCAAGTGAACAGAGAGAACCCAAGAATGAGAGTGACAGACACCAGGTAGTGACAAACTGCAATAAAGGAGCAGCTCGTCTTCTGTCAGAAACAGAAAAAAAGTAGCATTTTGTCAGCAAAAGAAGGTCAGACTGACTTGTTTGTCTGTCCTGTAGCAAGTCTGCCCTTTTAAATTTGTTTTACAATTTTTGCACAAGAAAAACACACTGAACTAAAGCTTTTTCTAGATCTGTCCCATGGTCACAAAGTCATTAAATGATAGGTCACACGCATAAGCAAATTTCCATACTATATTACTGTGTTTTCAGACCAACTCCTTACTGCTGCCACTGCCCTACCACTGTTATCTAGACCTTCTTATGCCCTATGCTGACTGTGGCTGCTTATCCTTGTATACCACTTTCCAAGGAGAAAATTAAAGTTTGAGCAACATGCCAGCTGTCCAAGCTGGCATCACCACCAGCAGCCTCCAGCAAAAGCAACAGGGACAGCTGGCCACTCCCACAGTGTTGAGGTCCTCCTTGGTAAGTAGTGAAGAGGATAACCTGTAGATCTGGTTTAGGATTAGTGACACACTTAGGTTGTGGAGCAGCCAGATGTGACCAATGGGAGAAAAAAAGACTTCTATAGGGAAAAAAAAAACATTCCTTTAAAGGGAACCATCAACACAGGACCCCACACTCAGCTGTGGGGCTGGTCCCAGTGTGCACTTTGGCCCAGTTATTCAAAGGGTTGTACCATCCAATAGGGTTGCTCCAGCACAAGTCCGAAAATGAGCCATTCTGTGATATTCAGCTGGAGGCAGATGCACCCCAAATCACGCTGAGCAAGAGCGCAATGATAATGAAAGCATGTGCAACTGAGCGAGGAGAACCATGCATAAATGGTGCAGTAGGATATTCAACAAATATCGCCATGCACAATAGGGAGCAAGCAGAAGTGCAATAGTGAAATAGCCAAAATAAAAGGAACAAAGGAGAAGTGCAAGAACGCTACAGGGAAGGCACATGTGCTGACCGACAGGCAGACAAACAGGGCAGGAGGGACACACACAGGGCAGGACAGGGAAAGGGCACCCAGAACCCACAGGCACAGGGAAGATGTAGGGAGCCACAGCCACAGCCAGTACAGAAGGGAAATGCAACACAGCACTGAGGCCACCACAGGAAGGTGTTCCCGGTGCAGGGAAGTAGCAGCTAGGACAGCAGGGAAACAGAAACAGCTGCCAGGGGGAACAAAAGCCAGGGACATGGCCAGTGCCACCATCCAGATGGAGGCAGTAATGAGGGTGGTGAGAATGCAGGCAGCAGGGGCGCAGCTGTGGAAGTGCCCATCGTGGTATGCCCCAACAGGCAGTACCGAGCCCACACCAGCTTCAAGCTGTACAGCGATACAGAGATCATGAGCCAGTACCACCTGAATCGGGCAATTCTGAGCAGCTCTGAGCTGTGCAATGATGTGATGCTGGCACCCACCAACAGGCCATGCTCTGTCAGTGGAGACTAAAGTGACAGCTTGCATGTGCTTGCTCACCACGGTACCTTCCAGAGGGGACACCACAGGCATAACCCAGTTAGCGCGTCCATGCCACCTCACCCCATTCCTCAGCACACTGCTGCCACATGCTGTGGAGTACATCCATTTCCCCAGCACACCGGTGGAGTGCACAGCAAACATACAGGGTTCCACAGGAAGCATGTATGCCTGGCATGCTAGGGGCAGTAGAATGTACCCATATGGCTATCTCATGAACACCTGGCCCTGAGGGGGCGCATATATCAATCAGAATGGCTATGCAAGCATCAGCTGCCAGGTGGTGTCGATTCCAGAGGGCGGACATCAATGTCTGTGCCACTCACCCTGGAGGAGCACAAGATGCCTTCATCTGGCACCAGTCAGCACTGTGCCACAGATTTGAGAGTGGGACATCCCCACTGGCCACTTAGTGGGTGAGTATGCAAACCACGCTGACAAACATAGAGCTTGGGAGGGGCATGATCAGAGGTGACATGGGAAGTGGCCTACATGGCCCAAGGCAGGCCAATGCTGATCATCAAACTAACCTCCACCTCAACACACAGGTGACGTGGATACCCTCCGTCCTGGCTGCTCACACCATACCAGCGGCCCGCGACCCCATTGCAACAATGCTACAATGAGGCGCATACCACCACATGCAATGTCATCGGTGGGTGTTCGGGTTTGAAGGCATGTTTCCATTGCCTGGACACCTCCGTGGTGCCCTGACAGTACAGCCCCTCAAAGGCCTGTGGGCTATTCCTGGCCTGTTGCATCCTGCACAACATGGCCAATGACTGTGGGATAGCCGTTCAGGTCGAGAGGGGACAGCGATAGGAGACGATGAGGCGCCATTGATGATGGTGATGAGCAGCCCTTAGGCGACAGGACCCCGACTGCTCGCTGGCAGCTGCACCTGGACACCATCACAGAAGAGCGCTCAGCCAACCCAGGTAAGTCATGGGGCCATGTGCAACCACTAGTGGCAAAGGCACAACCCACAAACATGCATGGACACACACCAGGGTACATTGCTGTCAAAGGAAGTACAAGCATGTAACCACACACACTGCCAGGCATGGGCGAGATCTAACATGGCACGTGGTCATACACACACACACACACACACACACACACACACACCTCACAAGACATGCACAAAGTAGGATGGCCACTGACCCAGACCACCACCCCTAGCCACACATATGTCCACAGACTACACGCCTCTGCCTGTCATTGTGCGTGAGTCAGATGCTGGCACCATTGCTCAGTGGCAGACAGTGCAATGCAGGCATCATTGTGCACACACCACAGTGGACAGCAGCAGGGAGGGTGTGCATATGGAGGCTGTTGTGTGTGGAGCAGGGGGCAGTATCCCACCCGTCCATTGCCCGCTGGTGACACAATGCACACAGGGCAGCATCAGACAGTAGCCGTTGGGAGCAAGGTTAGTCACGTGCCATAGTGCCACGGCCACCATGGATGTGTGAGTGGCCCTGCCAAGACCTGCCAGCAGTGACAGGCTGACCACTGGCCTCATGGGGTGGCACTGGCGGTCCCCAGGGGTTCCACTGTGAGATGCGACCATGCTCACACAGGGTCTGCAGCACACTGAACATGCCTGTACCAGGTGTGCTCAGAATGCCACAGCTGAACCTGGTATCGACAAGGATGGTGTCACGCGATGCGGGAATGGGAGGTGGACATTGCACTGCGTGGTGTCTGCGACACATGGGCAAATAACTGTGTGCCCATTGTTGCCATGACAACTGTGAATGTACTGTGTCTGTCTGTCTATGGCGGTGATCACATTCTCCGCAACCAGTCCATCCCTGCCAGGAGCAGGCAATGTCTCTGCTCGCCGCACCTCTGCCTGGAGCAGAGCTGCATTCAGTGCATCCACTGCCATCACAAGCCGCATCTGCTGATTGACTGATGCTTGCAGTAAACAGGGTGCTCATCTAAGAGGTCATCTGCCTGATCGTCATGCTGTCCCTCAGGGTGTTCATGGCCTGATGCTCATCATCCCTTGATGGTGGGCACTGCAACCAGGTCAGGCTTGGGCATGTCATAGGCGGTGCACTGATGCTGCCCCTGGCACTGTACCCCCATGGCCATTGGCTGACTTCTGATGCTGCCCTCCATCTGCCACTCTCAGGGCTCAATGGTGCCACCACAGTGGCTGCAACAGTCCCACTGTCCTGGACACACAACAGTGCTGCCCCACTGGTGAAGACAGGCACAGGCTGGGACTGTGATGACTCATGCAGGTCTCCACAGCAGCACCACCCACAGCCATGGATGCAATGTCACCTGCTGTGTGACCATCCTGTGACACACGTGTCACTGCCCATGACATTAGCTCCATCATCATCGGTGATGGACCCGGCACCAGCCAGTCTCAGCATGCTGGCATCCATGGATGCTGGCACGCTGGGACACAGGCAGACCTCCTCCACCTGCTCCACCAGCATCAGTCCGGACATCCAGGTGGGCCCACTGTTGTCTGACCCCCATATTCCTGTGGAGGTGGATGGGCCTCCTCCATCTCCATGTTACTGGCCTCAGTGGAGAAGCCCACCACCGCTGCCCATGCAGATGCTCAAGAGATGTAAAGGAAAAAGTAGCATTACTGCATGTGACCTGCCCTGTCCCCTCCACTAGACAGACCATGACCTACCATGCAGTGACAGGCTACCACCATCTAGAATCCACCACCTGGAACACCCTCAATGGTGCAGCTGCATGCTGCCAGCAACCCACTCTTAATGTGGGGTCGGTGTTGCACCTCCGTCTGTCCCCACTGGTCACAGACCATGCTGCTGATGGCAGCCACCTTCTCTTCAATCCTCTGCCTGTCCATGCCATCTTCTTTTGCACTTCTGCACGGGTGCTGGTGGCTTCCATGCAGGTTGACAGCACCGCCACCTCCTCCCATGCAGCAGCACAGGCCTGTAGGTGTTCACTGGCATCTGCTGAGAAGCGGCTCCTAGTCGAGGTAGGCCTAAAACAGGGCATCTGTCTCAGCCTTTGTAAAGTTTGGCCTCCTCTTCCTCCCATGACTCTGTTCCTCTTCCTCCACCACATGATTGGTCATGATTCATCCTGTAGAAAGACATGTGTTACCTGTGATTGTGCAGTCCATTGCATGTCCCAAACACCACAGTCCACACTCCCCAAACAGCATGCAACTCACGCAATGGACTACAGTAACCGACTATGGCCAGTGCAGCCCAATGTCGCATTTTATAGCGCAACCTTTGCAAATGAGGCGAGGCACATCTTTAAGTGGATGCAAATGCAGTGACTGTGCCATTGAATGGCTGATTAGATGATTTGCATATGCCGGCTGAATATCATGGGGTTGCACTTTGCGCGAATTGTGTTGAATGTGCTGAGCCAAGAGGCAGTTCTGTGACATCGCAGAACACACCTAACTGCTCATGCCCAGGTTGATGATGCAGGCGCCTGCTGCTGCTGACATGCTGTGCAGGAGGCAATGCAGGGTATGGCCACCATTGTGCCAGTGGTGCAACAGAGCTGTCCACATATATGGCACTGTGGCACTGGGGCATCGTAGGTGCACTGGGACAACAGCACTGTAGGCCACTACAGGAGGTGGCACATGGGCACCAATTGCGCTCACGCATTGGGTTCCAGTCGTGCTGTGTCTGTCCATGCGCCAGAGACCCTTGACCCTGTGCCTGACCTTTGCCCCCCAGGCACCATGCATCAGACATGGGTGCACCACTATTGCACTGTTCAGTGACAGCATGATAGGGAATGGCAGCGCTGTACTGTGCAGCATCCGCAGTGGCAGGATCATGCTGCAGAGCACCATTTTGATTTAATCCAGACAGCAGAGAAGGCATGGGCGTGCAGTCGTTTGGAGCCAGGTTGAGCTGCGCCAACCTGGTGGCTATAGTTGAGCCCCATGCTGGGGCTTTGTATGGAGAGGCACCTCTGGACAGGGCCAGGAGTGTGGTCTGGCAGGAGGTGGCCAACACCCTGGAGGCCACCAGTATGGGGTGAATGGTGGAGCAGTGCTGCTACTGTTATGGGGACCTGAGGCCAGGGGCCCAGACCTGCTGCCCACCTGTGGGCACGTGCCAGGATGGGCATTGTGCCATGGCCAGTGAGTTGCAACATCCATACACTTTTATCATCCATATAGTATCATGGTTGCATGTGTCAGCACATGGGGGCCATCCGTATTGGCCGTGGTGGTGGTACGGGTGTGGGGTGGATGGGTGGGGCTGTGTGGGATTGCACATATGGAGCAAGGGAACTTTGCTACCGGATTGTACTGATGTTCCCCTCTCCATGTTTGTACTTTAGGGCCAGAAGAACACCGGCTGAACAGGGACCAGAGGCGCCACATGGAGGAGCAGCAGGACAGGAGGGTGATGGTGGCCTGCAGCGCATGGACCAGCCTGATGATGGTGAGTGCCCATCCATGATTACTATTGCATGCTGTATAACTGGGTGGGCAGTGGGGCATGGCCACCATCCACTGACTCCACTGCCATGCCGCAACTTGTTACAGTCAGCACTGTCCAGTGGCACTGCATGTCTGGGAGTGCTCAATGGTGGTCCATGCATGCGCCGAGCACTTGACTGTGGCACTGCTTTCACACCGCATAGCCAAGTCACTGTACAGCCATGGTGGTGCTGTGCAAGACATGGGCGGTGGAGTGTGCAGTGGTCCACATAGCTGTGGCTGCCTGGGTGGGCAGGTCTTGTGGACACGGTCACTGTGGGTGGTTGCACACCATCACAGGGGCGTGGCACATGGCTCTATGCCATGCACAATGTGTGGGCTGCAGGGGATGGACAGTCACACCTATTGACTCTGCTCCCTCGTCCTAGGTGGACGGTGACTCCTGGAAATCCAGCAGAGTCTGCGTGAGCTGCTCCAGGTGGTGAGGAGACCTTGCAGCTCCTTCAGAGGATACACCACCACGGGGTTAGGAGGAGCGGAGAAGCACACATTGGTGCCATGAAAAGGAGGACCGAGGTGGCCATTGATGTCCCCATACCCTGACTACCACCTTCTACCCTTTGACCCACCCTCACACCCCTTCTTCCCTCTCCCATATGTTCATCCCTGCCTACCCACCCCACCTGTTATGTGGCCCTTCCTCTCATGTAAATAATTGTATATAGTTTTTCTTTACATCTTTTAAATATATGCATTTTGTTATAACAACTGTTGTCTCTGATTTGCAGCGGGCTACAGGAGCTCAGCTGCAGTGGTGTCATGGTGTCAGGGGTGGTGCATGGGCATGTGTGTGTGTGTGTGTGTGTGCGGCAGAGAGGTGAACCACCTATGGTGTGGGCAGGGGATCAGTCACTGTCTGTGATTTGTGTATTGTACTCTGTGCACTGGATGCCTGTGTGCAGTGGTCCAGGGGCCTGCACTGTGTGCATGGCACCCGTCAGACTCTCCATGACCTGTGCAGCTGACACCCTTGCATGTCTGTGATATGCACAGTCTGCTGCGTGTCAGTGGTGGCAGTCCATGCTGGATAACAACTGTACCCGGCACATTGCCAGGTTGCTTGCCATCACCAGTATGGTGCACGTCTGCCTCCGGTGGCACTGTGGTCTCCACTGTTGTTGTCCCCTCACGCTGTCGCTTGTGTCTGTTGCAGAGGATGTGCTCCAGTATCTGTCACTTATGCTCCGGCAGCTACCTGGTGGCATACAGCTTCATGGTGCCTCTGTAAGGGTGGCGGCTGCCACACCTGTGCAATGTAGTGGTGCTGGCTGTGTGTACACATCAGCCGTGGCTACATGCCAGTGGCTTGGTTGACCCGCTACTGTGTCTCTGTGTTGGTGTGCCCTTGGGTATGGGTGGGTGTTTGTCCATGCACTGTGTTACATCCTGTGTGGTGCATGCCTCCATTCTGCACTGTGTGTGTCTGTGCTGGCTGTTGTGGCCAGTGCTGGGATGGGATGTGTCTTTGGGAAGGTGTGCAGGGTGCTGTACCGCTGGTGGTGGGGTCTGGGGAATGTCCTGTCGCATGTGGGTACCTCGTGTGCTGGCCTGCATGGTGGTCTCTCAGCTGTACTGTACCTCAGGGTGGGCGTGCAGGGGTGGCACTGTGTATGCATCTGTTGCATTGCTGTATGCTGTCATCTGCTGCAGGGTGCTCATGGAGGGCTGCCTTGCATGGCTCCATGGTGCACAGCGTTGCATTGTCACAGTGGGGTGGTGGCATGCATGGGGTGTCCTGCACTGTTGGCGTTACTCCTGGGCAGGGTGTATGGGATCATGGTGCAGGGTGTGCTCTGCATTGGTGGGATGGTGTGGTATGGGGTGGTCGGCCCTCCTTGTGTGCTGGTCACAGCTTGCCAGTGGTGTGCTGGGGCACCATGGCCCAGCTGTGGGTTGGTTGCTGGTATCCATGGGCCAATGGTTATTCCAGCTCTCCCGGTTGTGCAGTGAATGGGATGTGGGATGATGTCTGTTCTGCTGTGTGTTCCTCTGCCCATCTGTGGCATGGGTGGTGGGCTCCTGCATCCCTGGTTGTGTTGTTGCATTGCTGCCCTGCTGTAGGGGCATCCCTGGTTGTGCTATGGCACATCTGGACTGCTCCGCTGAGTATCCCTTGTTGCGCTATGGTGCATCAGATATGTAGCTTCACATCCCTAGTCGCACTATGGTGCAGGTGTGCGATATTCAGTCGTCGGCTGTGAAGGCATCTTGGCCTCGCCCAGTTTTTGAATATTGCACTTCTTGTACATGGGCACAGTGGACTTGCACTTGCTCCTGCTGTTGCACACTTTTTGGGTGCAGTTTGAATATCTGGGCCTTTGTGTACAAAAACATTTTATTTGACTTACTGTTTACTGTAGTATAGTAGATTGTATCAGACTAATTTTGCTTACTTCTAGGCTGACAGCTTCTGTTACTACAAATCCACTATCATACAGCTGACATCAGAGCAGTACTGCAGCAGTGGGAGATTCAAGAGCCTGCAGTTCATGTTAGAGCTTTATAATCTCCAATCAGATGTTTTCTGTTTTATCTTATCACCATGGGCTACGTACAGTCCTCTGTGACTTCACTTATCCCTGGGAGGATAGAGGGACCAGTAAATGCAAGATTAGAGCTTATATAAACTCTAACATGCACTGCAGGTATTAAATCTCCACTGCTGCAGTACGCGCTAATATCAGCTGCATGGGATTCTGGGATTTGTAGTCACAGATACTGTCAGCCTTGAAATAAGCAAAATTAATCTAATACAATCAAACTACACTTGTCAGTGAATAAATAAAAATGTTTTTGTACACAAGTGCACATTTGGAAGAGCCCCACACTTGGGTGTGGGACCTAGTGCTGTCCATTCCTCTTTAGCTGGCTGCACCTCCACAAGGACATTGACAGGGTGGAAGGGGTCCAGAGGAGGCTACCAAAATGGTGTGGGGATTGCATGAAAATCATGAGAGAGGCTTCAGCAGCTTGGCATATTTTTCTTAGAGGAGAGGGCACTACAGGGGACATGATTGAGACCTACACTTATCTTACGAGGGGTGAACGTGGTGCAGGAGGGAAGTCTTTTCAGAACAGGAGACACAAAAACATGGAGGCATCCTATAAAGCTTGGGGTGGAAGGGAGTTTAAGAAGGATGTGAGGAAATAATTCTCAGAAAGGGTGGTGAACAGCTGGAACAACTGCCAGAAGTAGTGGTGGGGAAAAGCACAGTGGGGTGGCTCAAGCATGCATGGAATAGGTGCAGGAGTATAATAAGTACAGGCAAGAGAGGAGGGAGACAGCTTTGACCAAATAGGGTCTAGGGTGTAGTAATAGCCAAGATAAATAGGGCAGACTAAATGGGCCTACTGGTCCTTTTCTGCCCACAAGTTCTATGTTTCTCCTCAGAAACATTGAATCATCACACAGACATTTAAAAAATAACCTCTCTAGACTGACACTTAGAAAGGGAACAAAATGTTCATGATTTGTGCTTTTTGTGACTTTCAACAAATGAATTGAAGAAAGATTGCATTTTCCCAGCAGCTCAGGCATCTGCCTCTTTCTTGCCTGGAGATTCTCAAGTTCTGGATCACATGTGCTGCCTTCATTTGGCTTCCAAAATGGCCTCTGATTGTACTGTACATAAAGTTTTGGTAGAGATGGAAAACTCATACACTGCTCCAGTGGTCAAATAATGAATAAAAGCAAATATTACAAATATTTGGATCTCTTAACATGAATATTTGACATAATATTCAAAATCAGCTATTTGTGCACCCTACTGTAAACTTCAAGGTATGTTCTCAAATCCTGCTGAAGGACACCAGATCAAACATGTTAGACTATTTAATCTTGTTCATACAGTTTTGTACTGTATTGGTAAGTAGGTGTTTTGAAATGTCTTTTGGCTTATCAAGACTGTCATCTCATGCCTTCTTAGGGTTTGAGAATTGTAAATAAAATCAGAATTGTTAAGAAAACCCTAAGGAGGCACTAGATGATGCTCTTGATAAGCCAAACAACAATTTGAAAGCCTCATTAACTTTAAAACTCATGTCTTATAACTCTTTGCTGCAAAAGTATTAAACAAAATGCTGCGTATGCAAATAATATCATCCGCTCACCCACACCTACCCACTTGCCCACTCCCTAGGTAATCTCACCACCCGACAGCCTTGTTTCCAACAAGTTCAATTCAAACTAGTTTTCCTTTGTTCATGTGATGCACATTTACAAGGTGTCTTATATTGCTCATTGTGTGCCTGCTGTATTTCTGAATCTGCAATAAAACTTTTACATACAAAAAAATAGCATCCTCTCAGCAAAAGCAGTCCAGGACATTTTAGTCACTGTCGAAAGTCACAGATGATCCCCATAGTGTAACAAAGCTATATTACCCACTAGCCCCACCTCTGCCCACTTGCCTGCAGCTCATCACCCCCAACCTTGTAGTCCAACAAATTAAATTCAAACTAGAAAAAAAAAGTATATAGCATTCTCTCATCAAATGCAGCCCAGGTCATTTTATTCATTAGCATTTATATTAATCAGTGTGGGTTGAGAGTTGATGTTGGGGTACTGAAAACTGCAGAAATGGATGGCAGTTACACACGTGACACAAATGGCATGATTAATAAAAGTGACCCTGAGTAAAACAACCTTGATGTTGTTTGGTGACAGTATCTGTTTCTATGTTAGTTGAGATGAACTTGTTGGCATACAGGGATGGCGGGCGAAAGGATGAGCTGGTGGGCATGGGTAGATGGGGAGTGGCTACTGTTAGCTGCACATTGCAGTGGTTGGAGTAATACTTTCACAGTTGAGAGCATTTTTGCAATGAGGACTAGTGTGGTTTAAGGAAAAATGGCACAAACTATCTGAGCCTTTTAGCTTTTGCCTTTTGCCTGAAGCCTTGCCATTGTTGCATTTGGGACCCTCTCTATCTGGGAGAGCAAAACACTTTATTCAAGAATTATTTTGCACTAACAAGAACCAAGATTTTCATCTGCCTTTGTAAAGATTTTACACTTCAAACTTCATCACGAAGGACTTGAGGTAGACTTTAAATCTCAGAGTTTTAAAGTGTAGGTTTTTATGTATATTTTCCATTTTATTTTCAATACCATGTAACCAATGTCCAAATTATTTGTCATTATGTAATTTATTGCAGTTCATTAATTTAACTAGTAAGCGTTTGACTTATTTTAAGAATAATTCTGCCTATGTCTGTTGTGTGGGTTGCCTGGGTAGAGTTGTTCAAATGATACCATGCCTGTGTGACTGTTTTAAGGCCCAACACTACCAAAGTGAAGTACCATTAGAAATTTAGTGATGAAAGGAGGGCAGGAAATATGAAGGGTCTCAAGAGGAACCTATAGGGGATTTGAACTGAGAGCTGCATTTCAGGGAAAGACACATAATAGGGTTAATAGGGCCCCCAAAGCCTATACATGCTTGTGGCTTTTTGGTTTATGGTGCAGGGGCTGAAAGAGTTCTTTCTACCCCAGGAACACAGACTTGAGACTGAATTAGTATCCCTCGCATTGAGAAAGGGTATCCTGACCTCATTCCGCCCCCCATCACAAGAGGAATTCATTGTGGTGCAGAGAATCCCTGCCCCATGGGAGTGGACTTGTGACAGATCTGATGAGCAGTGGTATAATTGGCAAACTGTTTGAACAACCACACACAAAGAGTGCAGAAAATTGAAAAGGGAAAATTGGTTACAAGATAAGGTTCCCACCCTGATTCTTTTTGTTTCTGCAAGTAAAGACAGACTAGTGGTAGTGTAAGGAAGAAAGATGACTTCCAAGTACAGCAACTACACTGTTGATGGGCTGAAGCAGCTGTGCCAGGAAATAGGGGTCCATTATTAGCGTGCAAAGAAAAGAACCTCATGGAGGCTCTTGTGGCAGCCAATGAGCAAGCGACTGCTCAGGACCTCAAGTCACAGCCGGTGACTGAAAGTGACCAGCCCATGGGCATGGGGTGCCAAGGATGTCACAGTGTCCAGCCCCAGGGAGGACAGTGAGACCAGAGGGAGCCCAGAGCCACAGCGCCAGTGGAAGGCCACCACAGAGCTGGAGCTGGAAAGGATCTGGCTACAATCTGAGCTGAAGAAATGGAGCTGGAGCAGAGAAAGTTTGAAGCCCCACAACAAAGAGAACTGAAGCTGTTCAAACTGGATATGAATGAAAACAGCATCAGAAAGAGTCTGAACTGGAGAAGTTATGACTCCAATGACCAGTGCCAGAGGAGGTACATGGCAGGGGTAAACCTGAAATTCCACCGCTGGGGTATAAGATAAATTGAAAATTAATAGCTGAATTTAAAGAGGCAGAGGATATGGATGCATCTTTGAATTTGTTTGAAAAGATCCTTATCCAGGCCAAAATACCCAGGGAGTCCTGGAGCTTCCAGCTATCCCACAGCTTACTGGTAAAGGGCGTTAGGCGCTAGGCCAAATGGATAATTAGGACTGCAGAGACTATGAGAAATTTAACAGTGCTTTACTATAAAAGTATGAACTGACTCATGAGGCCTACAGGGTTAAATTCCATAAATTCCAAAAGCCATAACATGAGCTTTAAAGAACTAGCCACAAAGCAATGGCAGTTTTTAAAGCGTTGATGGGATACGGTGGAAGCAAACGCTGTAGGGGAAAACTGAGGAGGTTATACTTTAGAACAGTCCTTTGACTATGCTGAAGAGCAGCCTGCTCTAAAGGAAGTGAGAGCAGGTGCTGCAGCACAGAAAGGGAAAAAGTATGCCTCACGCAGCTAATACCCTCAATGTCTCTGCAGAAAGGAGGAAGCCCCAAGTTACCAAGAAGGGAGATCTTTGGAAAAAGAATGATGAATGTTGGGTTTGTAAGCAGCAGGGCACCTAGCTAGACAGAGTCCTAACAAAGCACAGAGTGGACAAAGTGTCACCCAGAAGGCGGTAGGTGAACTCTATCTCTGAGAGTATGCCTGTGAACATGAAGGAGCACATAAACCCAGGGTTCCCACCAGACCGAGTGGGCTGGTAGCTAGAGGACCAGCTGCATCCTCTAATCCTCTTCAGGCAGTGCTTTGGAATGCCAAGTCAACGAGAACATGAGGGAGCACATAAACCCTTTCACTGTAAATGGGCTACAGTCCCATGGGTTAAGGGACACGGAGGCATCTCTTACTCTGGTAAAAGAGGACTTGGTTGAGGCTGAACAGCTTATACCTCATCAATTTGTCACTATGAGGGGAATCACAGGGGAGGAGAAAACTCCTGCCACTAGTCAGTGTTCTCCTGGATTGGGGTGAGACAGGAGAGAAGGTACAAAAGTAGCAGTGGCAGACAACCTTCATCTGGATGTGATTATATGGAATAATATACAGCAGGTTGTGGTGTGTGCAGTTGTCCTAGTCAGAAGACAAAGCCCTTTTATTTCTCTGAACCCTATAGAAGCACCTGTGGAAGAGAATAGGAGGCTGGTTCCCCAGCCTGTGTCTCCTGAAATGGAGAATAGTGAAAGGGAGGTAGGACTTCCCAAGTAGCAGTTTACAAAACAGATACAGAAGGTTACTCTGAGGAGGGAGCAGTAAAATGGTCAGAAGGCTAGGGATGGCAGTGACTCTGAATGTCCTGATGCTACAGCTATGGACCTGAGTTTAGGGAGTGAAGGGCCATGTCCCATGCCATGGGAAAATGCTCAGAAAACTGACCATAGTTTGGAGAGGCTGAGGTCTTGTGCAGAATCTGATGGGACACAGGGAGGTGACATAGGTTACTTTGGGACAACAGACTGTTATATACACAGGACATGAGGACAGCTGGGAGGGGTGAGGGCAGGGTAGCTTATCGCTCCTCAGGAGTATCATGAGCTGTTGCTAAGGTCGCTCCCATGATATCCCCATATCCGGACATCTGGAGATCATGTGCAATACACAGCAATTGACCCAAAATTTCTGTTGATCCACCTTCACCCAGAAGGTGAAGGAATATTGCAGGTCTGGTCACCAGTGCCAACAGATAGGGAAGACAGGTAGTAAAACAAAAGCTGCCCTGCTTCCCTTGCTCATTGTGGAGGAGCCATTCCACAGGGTAGAAATGGATATTGTGGCATCCTTGAATACCCAAGCTCCTCTGAAAACAGGTTTATTCTGATGGCCTGTGGGGTTTTGAACTGAGCTCTGCATTTCTGGGGAAAGACACATAATAGGGTGTATGGGCCCCCAAAGCCTATACACGCCTGTGGCTTTTCTGGTTCATGGTGCAAGGGCAGAGCAAGTTCTACCCCAGGAACAGAGACATGAGACTGTATTGTATCCCCTGCATGGAGAAAGGGTATCCCAGACCCCATCCCCCATCACAAGAGGGATTCACGTGATGCAAAAATCCCACCCATGGAGTGGACTTGTGACAGTCCTTTTCCATTCATCTCATTAAAGTCCTCTCATCCTGTTTTGAATGACAACAGAGCTTTTCTCTTTGTAGTTTTCATCTGTGCAACTAACCACCACCCGCCAGGTTGACCTGCACTGGTATTTGAATTTTTCGATTCTCTTGAGACATTACTGTGTCAACAGGTCTTTGTCTTTCTTTGAAAATTTACTAACAACCTACAAGCAGTCTTTTAGTTTGTACTTATTGTTAAATTTACTCTTGGGATTTTTTCAGCGCTTGTAGGGTCAATGAGGAACAAGAGCACTATTTTCACTGACTTGATTTCTTCTGTCGACTTGGCTATCACAGAGATCTGGCTGAGTGATGATGCAGGCCCTGTTTTTGAGGCCGCCATTCCCACTGGGTATACCATGATGCACTGTCTGGGGAAGGATCACAGGGGTGGGGTGTGGCCATTGTTTTCAATCCAGTCTGGGCTTCTTGGTGCACCCAGTGGTAGCACCTGATCTTTGAGTGCATCGCAGTGCATGAGGGTGCAGGTGCAAGTTGCAGGATCCTCCTTGTTTACCATCCCCAAGGATGGAATTCCTGCAGGAGGTAGTGGACTTCATTGTCGACCAGTTGCTAGAGTCACCCAGGTGTTTAATCCTGGGAACTTCAATGCCTGGGTCGATGACAAATCCTCGGGTTTGATTCTGACCTCCTCCAACTGATGCAATCATTGGGCCTGTCACAAGAAGTTGCTGCTGCTACCCATCAACATTGCAACACACTCGATCTGGTGTTCCAGCTGGGTCTTGAAACTGAAAACCTCAAGACTGGTCAGGTCATTTGGTCTGACCACTGCACCGCAGAGTTCAGCTTGGGGCCTCCCATGAAAGTCCTTCAACTGTGCAGATGGTCAACTATTGACCCTTAAATTGTGTTGACTCAGAGGGTCTATTGATGTTAGTTGACCTATCTAGGGTTGATGCAGCATGTGTGATTGGCACTGGAGAGGCAGTGGACACCTGTAATAAGGTGGTTACTGAAGCTCTAGATGCCATCCCACCAGTCATTATATGACACAGATCTTCTCACTTGAGATCCTCTTGGTTTGATGGAGATCTCAAGGTGATGAAGATCAGGGGTAGCTGGCATTGCTGGTGGAAGACCCGGCTGGAGGCTGATAAGCTGGTCCTGTGTTCTCACTATGTTGAGTACCAGGGGACAATTTCCTGCAAGGAGGCAAAATTTCTGTCCAGTAAAATTGTGGTGGGGAGAAATAGACCATCTCAGCTGTTTTGGACTGTGGACAGACTTTTATATCCTGCCTGTCTCCAGCTGATAAAAGCTTTTTATCCACTTTATGTGAAGAGTTTGCTCTGTTTTTATCTTACAGAGTGTCGGCCATCCAGTCAGGGATTATGCCAGGAGACTTGTACTGAAGTTATGAGTTGAGAGTTTTCAGAAGCACTCAGTCTACCTGGGAGAAGTTTAGGGCAGTGAAGGTGTCTGAAGTGACTAAGGTGATCTTGGGCTAAAGCACACCTTTGTGAACTAGACCCAGCACCAATGCATTTCTTAATAGGATGTGCCGATGCCTTTGGCCCAGTGTTAGCCAGGATTTCCAGGTGCTCGATGGTGGAGGGGCTTCCCAGTTGCTTTGAAAGAAGCACCAGTGAAGCCCTCCTAAAGAAATCATCCCTTGGCCCAGACATCCTGATGAATTACTGTCCAATCTCCAACCTGACATTTTTGAACATGGTTGTTGAGAAATTGGTGGCATATCAGCTTGAGGATCACCTGGTGTCCTTGGATATCTATGAGCCATTCCAGTCAGGTTTTCAGGCCAGACACAGCACTAAACTGCTCTAGTGAGAGTGCATAATGATCTGCTTAGTTCTTGTACTTCTCGAGTTCTCCTCAGCTTTTGACACTGTGGATCACATAGTGCTTCTTATTGGACTCTTGTGCTTTTTGTGGACTACTGGCACCATCATCAAATTGTTTGAGTCCTATCTCTCAGACAGAGTGCAGAAAGTGGTGATGGAATTTCTCCTCCTCCCCAATACCTCTGTCTTGAGGAGTACCTCAGGATTTGATCTTGTTGCTGATGTTGTTCGTAGTGTACATGTTGCCCCGGAGAGATCATCCAACAATACAGTGTGGAGTTTCACTGCTATGCAGATGATATCCATCTGTATTTGTATCTTGCACCTAGAATATCAGGAGCAGTTGACATGCTTAACATTTGTCTGGCTAAAATCAATGACTGGATGGCTTCCAGCTGGCTGAGAAGTCAACCCGGCTAAGACTGAGGTGATGGTGATCGAGTCTGGTGGTAGGTATGATGGGTTGTCACGGGACTGACTCTGGACTTGTTCTGTGGTCTACTCCATTGGTGGTTTCTCCGAGGGTGCAAAATCTAGGCATGATCCTTGATTGCAGATTGATCTTTGAAGATCAGGTGTCAGCTGTAGTCAGCAGTGGTTTTACCACTTGTGGAACATTGCCCGGATTAAGCCCCTCATTCTGCTCAAGGACCTGCTGACACTAGTACATGCATTTGTGACTTCCAGGCTCGACTACTGCAATGCTCTGTACTTTTAGGTAATGGGAGGGACATTCTTCAGGCTGCTACTAGTGCAGAATGCAGTGACCAGGTTACTGATGGTCCTTTTAAGGTCCAGTCATGTGACCCCGGTTCTGCATGCTCTGCACTGGCTGCTGATTCAGGTGGAGGGTCCTTTTCAAGGTGGGTCTTCTCACCTTTAAGACCCTACATGGGATGGATCCTGGTTATCTGTGTGAGCTCCTGACACGGTGTCCTCTGCTCTTTCCCTCCGCTCCTCCTCGAGAAGCCTCCTGGACATTCCCAGGGTTCAGCTCAAGACCTTGGAAGTTTGTACTTTGAGTGTCTCTGGGCCAATGCTGTGAAACTCTCTTCCACCTGTAGTCCAGGAGACTCCCTCGACCAAGGTGTTTAAGGGAGGCTAAAGACCCATCTCTTTAACCTGGCCTTTGACTGCTCATACCAAGACTGACTTCTGCAAACCTCTATTTTGCCAAATTGTAATCCTGTTACATTTTTAAAGAGGTTTTATTATGTTTTTATCACTGCTGTATGTCCTCATTTATGTTCGGCACCCAGAGCCTCCTGGATTGTGGGCCTTATAAATAAAATTGCCTTGCCTTGCCTTACCTAAATAAAGTTTATTACTGGTATTATTATGCAGTATTCAGTATTGTGCATGTGACTACACTGAATATGAGGTTCTGAAATCTGACTAGTCTCACAGCATGTTTAGGTTCTTCTGTTGTTGCCCTCATCCATAAAGCACTCCACCACCATTTAAAGGTTAGTGTTGGGAGCAAACATAAGTAGACTACTGAAGATCCCATTTTATAAATTGATGATGAAAATGTTAAAGAGCTATGGTTCAGACTTTCCCATGGAGGACACCACTGAGTACCCTTTTGCACCTGGAGTAATGCCCATCCACCACAGCCTTCTGCTTCCTGTTCCCAAGCCAGTTAGACCCACCTTCTGTGTATATCATGTATGTGTATGTGCCTCATATATTTTCTAAAATGTGTGCTATATCTCCAGAGGAAATTCTCTGCTGTCTACTGTACCACAGAAAGACGTCATGGTAATCTTTTATAAATATTGTGAAATATGTGGAAATTTCTGACAATATGCTTGCAACAGTACCACATTAGTGAATTTTATGCAGAAACATGTCATGTGCCTCTGAATGAAAGACCTTGCTGAAGTCCAGATAGACTATGCCTATGACCCTGCCTCCTTCTATGGACTCCCTCTTGAAGAAGGCGATCAGGCCAGTCTGGCAGAAGGAATCTCATAAAGTCACTTTGAGAGGTAGGAGAGTTTCTAGACCTAATGGCAGGAGGTTACTACAAAAGGAATTATTGATCAAGAACAATGGCCTACTTTAATAAAAATAGATTTTAGAGGGGCTTCAGGCCCACCCAATGCCTCCTTGGAGTCCCCCAGGCTGAGAAGGGGTGAGAATGTTGACCTCAAACAAGGATTCCTTCATTCTGTCCTTAACATTGGCTTCAAGAACCTTTCACAGTACTGATATCTGGTTGACGAGTCTGTGGATGTCAGTGACTGCCATTGTCCATTTTGGAAGCTGGGGATCCTACTGGCCACTTTGTAGTCATCTGGCACCACACCTATCTTGACAGGCTCATGAACGATGACTGTTAGTGAGTCTGCCATTGTTCACTTAGCAATATTATGATCCTTGGGTGTATCCTGTCCACCCTTTGAACTTTAATGGCTTGATCCTCATAATGTAATTAGCTACCAGGGCAGTTGTGTTCTTTGCTGGCTGCATCAGTGCTACTCCTAAGCCATGGGACCTCCTATTAAGCACCACCTCAGAGCAAGAAGAGAGAAAATTCTAAGGCATGAATCTGGAGAGGGTTCCTCCACTCACTGAAGACAATGCTTTTTAGCCACCGTTGCCAGTCTAATTCACTATCCTCGAACTGCTCATTTAAAAGTGGTCCAGAAGACATCCAAGTTATGAACTGTACCCTCATTGTGTTGAAGAAAGTGAATCAAATACTGCCTGATGGTCTATCTAGGAACCGGATCTGACTGGAGGGATGGGTGTAGGTGCCAGATTTTGTCTGCATCACCTTGGCACATGGGGAAATATTTTATCAAAACTGGGACATGATCAGAGATAACAGTAGGCAAGATGGACATATTAACAAGGCCAGGGAGAGCATCCTTTCTGATCAAAAAAAAATAATCACGGAAAATGATGAGTGGGATGTTGAGAAAACATATACTGGTGGGTAACAAGGTGGAGAACTCCAGGGGTCTACAGCCTATGATGGATGTCCATGAGTTCTCTCAAACCCCTTTGACCCAGTGAGACCCTTCTGGCCCAGACTGGACCTGTCAGTATCTGTTTGTTGGACCACGTTCCAGTCTCCTCAGACAAAAATGGGTACATGGATAAAAGGACCCAACTGAGCTGTGAGTTCTGTAAAGAAACATGGGGAATCTTGATTAGGACCATATACCATACCCATCAGGACCTCGGTGGTACCAAAGTGGTCATGCAAAAAAAGGTAACAGCTTTCAGATCTCCAAATTCATGGAATAAGGATAAGGGAATCATTTACTGATTAGAATAGCAGTACCACCTCTTTGACTACTATGCACCACCCCAAAAACATGACCAAGCCAGTCTTTCCAAAACAGGGGACATCAGCCTTAGGAGATGAGTCTCCTGGAAAAGATCACCCTAGTTGATAAGCCTTTAAATGTTTTAACACCATGGCTCATTTACACTTATTCTGCCTTCCCCAGCTTAATATTCCACATTATAAAAGTTACTGAGGACTGCATTTACAATTAAAGAAGGAGAAACAATATAGAACAAAGGGTATACAGTCCTGTCAGGACTTAGCAGTGCTCTACCCTCCAACCCCTGCCCAAGTCTCACAACATATCCCATGCCTCACCACCACTAACACCCAAAGCACACATACTTCATAAAACTGAACAGCAAAATATATAACCATCCACCCAACCCAGAAAACACAAGAGCAGCCCAGTTGAGAAACTGGCATAGACAAGCAGATGGAATTTGGGACCAGATCGAGGCAGGTCCAGGAAATAGTACACTAGGAATATCGGCTTACCACAGAAGGAGGAGGAGTAGGGCTCTCACACCCATGCTTCCATCCCCTCCCTAAACATAAGCAAAACAGTCCCCATTTAAACTACCAAACCCCGTCCTAACAACCAAACTCCAAAACATATCCAGTCCTTGATGGGTAAGACTCTGCAACTCCAGCCCCCCCACCCCTCCCACAATTACCAGTCAGAAAAAGTACAAAACCTATATACAAGCAACTTAGCTTAATGCTAAGAGTAGAAATACATAGAAAAAATTACAGTTGCTGGACAAAAGAGCAGTAGAAACCCCAGCTGCCTAAACAAAAACAGAACACTTAGGTTAGACAAAGGCCAGTCCTTAAAGTGGTTAAATTTCCATCTTAAAACCATATCGGTAAAAGATAGTGAAACAGAAAGTGAGGACCCAATATAAAGAATGACCAGCAAATATGTTGCCAAATACAAAAAGCAACTAAGCTGGTCCATAAGCAATTTATAGTAAATCAGTCAGGCATACAATTAAATTAACTAAAGGAATCTAGTCCAGGTATGCAGCAATAGTGATCAGCAAGCCAGTCTGTAGCACAAAACAACAAAACTCAAGGGTCAGCCAATGCTCCTTTCACAATCAAATATCCTTTCATGACTGCAGGCACTTAGTATGCAATCCTCTTTATGTTTGACGAAGAAAAAACAGTTTCACAAATGGGAGACACAACTAAGGAAACCAACTGAACAGTAAGGTAAAGTAAAATTGTGGGCCATAGTCCAAATGTCAATAAACAAAGATCCTCCCACGTAAAGTAAAGCCCTTCTCTGGGCTATAAAACCAATGACTGATTGAGATAAGTCACTTCAACAGGTCAGGGTACAATTTCTTCAGGGTTGCTGCAGCCTTATCTGCCGTGTCGAAGCTTTGCCAGGAGCCCTCATGTTGTACCTGGAAGACTGAAGGGTAGTGGACCCTGAACCTGATGGCAGCAGCTATGAGCATAGAAATGGTAGGATGTAAAGTGTCCCTCCTCTGTTAGATGGAATAGGGTATATCCTGCACGATATGGACCTTCCGATCCTCCCAGAGTACCTCCTCAGTTTCCTTTAGCCTTACCATAATGTGCTGCCTGTCCAGCCTTAGGAGATGGGTCTCCAGTAAAAGACCACCCTTGGTTGATAAGCCTCTAAATGTTTTAACACCATGACTAGTTTACACTTATAATTAAGGAGCTTGCAGATGAGCCAGTGAGGAGGTAGCCAGGAGGAGGCATAGGACGTAACAAGCAATCGCCCACTCCAGCGATGTAGGTAGAGCCATTAGGGGAAGGGCCCACTATTTTTTCAAAGAATTTTGCATGGAGATAAGAACTTATGGCCCTCAGCCCTTTGGTAACCCCAGACTACAAGATTGTTCTGGCATGACTGTCCCACCAAATCCTTCAGGCGGTCCTCCATTTTCTTCATGTGCTGCCACAGTGCCACTATCACTGGGTCTAGCTGGAGCACTCTAGGTCTCCAGCAAGGATGTGCGGCCTCATTGTCTCCCACCCAGTGGACCAAAGCATTGAGGGAACTACTCATTTTTGGAGTTGGTCAGTGAGGAGCTGTATAGATGATTTAAGAGAGAGTCAGCTCCTCTATAAAATTATCCTGCATAAGAGTAGAAGAAGACTGATGAGGGGCCCCTGAGGCCTGCTGTTTAGACCACTTACTTGTTTTGTCTCATTCCGGCATTGAAGAAGAAGACTGCGGGAAGTGCTGTTTTCATTTCGGAAGCCATTCTTCTATTTTTGTTCTATCTTTATGCCTCTGCTGCCAGCCACCTGGTTCCTCTGCCCAGTCATGGACCACAGGCTTCCACCACCCACAATGGATGTGGCCCTCCAATACCCCAAATTACCCCCAGGGTGGAGTTGCAGCACTGGGCCCAGTGCCACAGACACGGTATAGGCCGGAGGGTCAGCCTGGGGCTAATTGAAGCGCGGTGGGCTTCATTTTGGGTGGATGGCAGCCACTCCTTTTCCTAGTTTTCTGGGAGGTGGAGACATGCAATGATGTCCTGTATCCACCATACCTCCTGGATGTGCTAGGCGCTAGTTGCTGCGCAACTCCTGGCCTCTGCCAGGGGTCTGTTGAGCACTGGACACACTCCCACCCTCCCCAGAGAAGGAGAGCAGTCCTCAAGATGCTCCATCCTTCTTCCCTTGGCCAGCCCTCCAGATATCCGGGTCTGTTCTGGAACCTGTGTCTCCGGAGTTGCAAGCAGAAATCTAACCGCTGCACCAAAGGGCCAGGTTTTCGGAATCCATTTTAAGGCAGATGATTTCTGCACCCAAAGCAGCACCATGATGTAGGCAGCCTTCAACCCCAGGAGAATGCAGGTATGTTCTTAATAGATTAAATAAATGTAGGAAAATTGGAAGAAGTGGCAAGAACAAGCTGTGGACACGTCCTCTCAGGCAGCCATCACGTGATCTTTCCTGCTATTAGGTGCCACACCTTTCCCATAGGGCACTGTTCTTGATCACAGAAGTGAAGCATTCATTCAGCATCTTACCTATCTTAGCTTAGCTAAAGTATCACCACTCATGGGTTCTTTCTCATTTATCTGTTTCATAAAGCCTTCAAACCTCTTAGCCTTTTTCCTTCCATTTATCTACTGGAGAAAGCTTTTGTGCGGTCTGCATCTCCTACTGCTCTACGGCTTCTAGTCCCTCCTTGACTTTCTTAGTTCTAGTCTTGCTGCTCCTTAATCATGTTACTCTCTGCCCTGGACATAATCCGCCTCTTTTCAGTAGTAATAAACTTTCCATTTGTTCAGAATTAGTTGCCTTGGATCTCATGTGATCTAGATTAGGGATTTTCTGGCCCTCTTTCTGGAACTGCATGTTGGGATGAAGTCTTCCGTGTCTCTTTTGAGTACCCTGTTTGACAAGTCCCATGTTTTTTTTTATTAAAAGCATCAAGCAGCTGCTCTAGACTGAATGCCAGGTCCTCAGATTGGCAACACTCATCTCTATGATATTCATGGTCCTGAACATTTGGGCATCATATGCACCTAGTGCAGAATATGACAGCTGGATTGTTGGCAGCCCTTCCTAGATCCTGCCATATTATGCTGGTCTTACCCGATCTGCACTGACTGCCCTTGAGGTGGCAGATTACCTTAAAGGCCAGATTGCTGATCTATGAAACTCTACATGGTCTGGGGCCTAGCTATCTGCAGGACTAACTCCTCTCCTTGCCAACCCCTCTATCCTCTATTCCTCTGAGGAGGACCTCCTAGCTGTTCCCAGGGCTTGGCTGAAGTCATCTGGGGGCAGGCTTTTTCAGTATCTGGCTCAGCCCGTGGAACTTGCTTCCAAGGTCTCTGAGGAAGGCCTCCTCATTGGAAGCCTTTAGAGGGGTCTGAAATCCCACACATTTAGCTAAGTTTTTTCCTTGTGCTAATCTTACTAATAACATATAGTTCATACTGTTCTAGTTTGTTAGATTCATTAATTTAAACTTGTTATATTTATTCATCATCTGTTGCTTATATTCTATATTGATGCATGCCATAGCTCGGCACCTACAGCCTCTAGGGATGGGTGCTTTAGAAATAAAGTTTACTTACTGCTTACTCCCACTTACTGATGACTGAGCCCTGACCAGTTTTCCCTTATACCAGTGAGAATGTAAAATGGTTGTGGTCACTGCCTTCCCTCAGTTCTTTGCGATTCTCTATGGAAATAACTCAATCCCCATTTCTAAAGGACAAGGCTGGCCTCAAATTTGTCCTATGTTGAACATGCTACTCTAGGAAGCAGTGCTTGAACATTGACAGGAAGTCAGTATCAGCCCTGCCATTATCCCTCTCTAGATGTTAGAATATGGTCAGGAAATTAAAGGCTTCCAGGGTCACCATCACCACTGTATCCAGTTTAGCCACTCTTGAAAATTACCAGATCAGCTGGTTATAATTTTCCACTAAGAAGATTAGGGACTGTACAACATCCCTTTGGTGACTATTGACTCCTTTGGGGTGGGCGGCAAGATAAGCGCGCAGGTGCTCCTGCCGCTGTAGCTGTTTCTTGTTGGCTGCCCAACTGCAAGGCAACCGATCAGCTGCATGTGCTTGCAGCTCAAAAACCAAGCTCAAAATTTTAAAATGTGACAAAACCTCCAGCAGCCAACACTTGCAGTCTTTCCTTTCTCTTGCTTGAAGCCAAGTTTGCTTACATTTTATCTGTGGGGTTCTCTCCCACTAAAGCTTTCAAAACGCTGCTCTAGTGACAGGTGGAGGATAATCATGGGGTAATTTCCCTAGAGGTACAGTGTTTTCTTTTTATGTGTTTTTAGCTTAAGTTTCAATACCCATTTTAACAAATAAACCTTGGAGACTGGGATAAATTGCTTTAGCATTGTTTAATGCTTGATAAATTCGGAGTTATAACTCCTGTATATTTATATCATTTAAAGGATGAGAGCTGGACTGCTTTATGCAAGGACTCAGTGCTGTAAATTTTAGTTTGAGTCTGAACTCATGTAACACTCACCTTCTATGTTTGGGGCAACTGATGTTGAATTCAGTGTTGGGCACTAACGCTGAAGTGGAAGCCTTGCGAAGATCTCAAAATCGAGATCTTGAGCCACATAGATTGATGCATAAGGTGACTTTATCGGTGTTTTAAGGTCTATATCTGCCTCTGTTTTGATGAACTCCAGAACCTGAATGGAGCCTTTTAGTTCATACACTGGACTTTGGCCCCTGACTTGGGCTCGGTGCTACAGCTGCAGTGGCCGTGGCTCGAGGCCTGCCACCCACCCTCCCTCGCCATCCCGGGCCGCACAGAAGCTCCACACAAGCCAGACTTCAGCCCATGACTCAGGCTTGGTGCTACAGCTGGAATGGCCACGGCTGGAGAAGCCTGCCACCCACCCTCACCTCCAGAGCTTCACAGCAGCTCCACACAAGCCGGACTTTGGTCCCTGACCCAGGCTCAGTGCTGCAGCTGGAGCGGTCACGGCTTTAGAGCCTACCGCCCACCCTCGCCATCTCAGAGCCACACAGGAGCTCCACACAAGCTGGAAATCGGCCCCTGACTTGGGCTCAGTGCTACAGCTGGAGTGGCTGTGGCTCGAGCCCTGCTGCACACCCTTGCATGTCGGAGCTTCTCAGACTCCACACAAGCGAACTGCCCCTGACTTGGGCTTGGTGTTATAGCTGAGCAGCCATGGTTTGAGAAGCCCACCATCCACCCTTGCCATCTCCGGAGCCGCACAGGAGCTCCACACAAGTCAGACTTCAGCCCCTGACCAGGCTCGGTGCTACAGCTTGAGTGGCTGCTCGAAGCCTTCCGCCCACCCTCGCTATCTCCAGAGCTGCACAGGAGCTCCACACAAGCCAGGTAAACTGCAGACTGACTGGGATGGCTGTAAAAGCTCCAATTGGCTAGCGCTGTTCCCAGCTGCCTGTGATTGGACTTGGCCTTACGCCTTCCTCCTCGATTGGATTGGCTTCCTTACGCTTTCCTGGGCTTCAGCACCATTGAATTCTTAAGAAAGAGCCAAAATTTTACCCGCCTGCACTCAGAAGTGTTTTCAACTGTTACTTGCTCTGTTTTGTTTGTGTTGATTTAGCCCCTTTACACTGTGACTGAAATTAGCTAGTAACTGTTCCGCATTTTTACCGCTTCTGTAATATACTGTTTAGTTAAGTTATATATTGTGTTGATTCTGCTGCTTTCCCAACTCATGCCCCTCTGTTTTTGCCTAACTCTTAATCTCTGCACCTCTCCCTGGCTACCTTTCTGGCCCACCTCTTCCTCAAATTTACATCTGCTATTCCGTGTCCCTAGTTCTCTTTCCTTCCTTAATCTGTCCACTGTCTGCCACACTCCTTAACTTAATCACCCCAGTCTACCCCTCCTCCAGTGGTGCTAGATCTGGTGGTGCTCTCTTGCTCCTGACTGCCCCCTCCGCTCCCAGCTGTCCTCTCCAAATAATTTTGCTCCCCGACCTCCTGCGGTCTCCCCCAATTTAGCACCTCGTCACTGCCCTTTTCTCTCTTTCTCCCTCTCTTCTCTAGACTTTGGCCCCTGACTCAGGCTCGGTGCTCACAGCTGGAGCAGCCACGGCTTGAGAAGCTTGCACCCACTCTTGCCATCTCTGGAGCCACACAGGAGCTCCATAAGGCCGGTAAGACTGCAGACTGACCGGGATGGCTGTAAGAAGTCGATTGGCTAGCGCTGTTCTCAGCTGCCTGTGATTGGACTCAGCCTTTCGCCTTCCTCCCTGATTGGACCAGCTTCCTAATGCTTTCCTGTGCTTTATCGCCCATTGAGTCTCTTAAGAAGTACCAAATCTTATGTCTGCCCCTCCCCACCTCCTGCCTTAATTAAATAGACCTTAGCCCCTCCTCTTGTTGAATCACCTCCCTAGTTCTACCTCATTGGACAACTCTACTGTATCTCCCTCTCCTTGCTCACTCCCATCCCTGCCTATCCTCCTCCTCCTCTCTCTCTTCTCACCCCTTGCCTAGTCACATCTACCCTCTCCATTGTTTTCCAGTGCCTCTTTTCTGTTTTTCCTGGCCACATATTTCCACCACTCTCTGTGCCCTCTGGCAGTCCACTCATTACCTGCCTCTCTCAGTCTCTGGCTCTAATCAATACCAATATGTTGGTACAGTTTTTATGTTCATGTTGCTACTCCCACTCTGCAACATCCCTGGTTCTTACTACCTCTCCATCTCTCAATTATCACCTTGACCTCACCTCATCCAATGAGACACCTGCTCTCATGCCTCCCTCACCCTCACCTACCACAAAACTTAAAGGTTGCCCCTGGATCCCAGTACAGTGGTTGCTGGCCTCCCCTCTCCTCTCCCCACCTGGTCTTTTTCAGCTATTTGGAGACCAGCCCCAGCTACTCCCTCGACCAAATGTAAAGTTACAGTCCTGCAAACTCTCCCTCAGGGACCTACGCCTATGCTCCTTCAAACTACTGCTACTCCTGCTACTGCTATCTGGAAACATTCACCCTAATCCATGGCCTAAAACCATTGGCTCAGCCAACAAAGGAAGTCACCTGGGGATACTCTCATTTTGTCACTGAACATCTGCAGCCTCCTCCCTAAGTTGGATGACTTACAAATCTTCACCAACCAGCATAAACCTGACATCATCGCGGTCTTTGAAACATGGCTTACAACAAAAGTTCCAAACACTTCAATTGCCTTAGCAGGTTACACTGTCTTCAGGCTCAACTGACAGACCAAAAGAGGCAGGGCTGTGCAATTTACCTCAAGGAATTCCTCCTCAGCCACCCCTAACCACTCCTACCACTGACTCATCCGCTCAGATCCTCCCAATTAGGATCATCCGGAGCACACTGTATAGCCCTCACAATTGTTGCAGTCTACATCCCACCTAAGGAGCAAGTAAAACGTCTCAGTGCTGCCTTGGATTTTGCCTGAGCACAACCACCTGGAACAGAGATCATCATGCTTGGTAACTTTAACATCAACTGGCTTGCCTCAGATCCTGGTGGAATTAAGGATGCTATCTATGCAATGAACCTCACCCAAATGGTTGCCTCCCTACCAGGCACAACTATAGAACCAATACCAGCTCCTCCTTGATTGGATTCCTACCAGCCATCCTGCCCCTCTCTAATATCTCCATCCTTCCAGACTCCCTCAGTGACCACTCCCCTATTATCGGAGAATAGTCCAACAAATTCTGCAAACCCCTACCATGAGTCATCAATAGCAGAATCCTGCCCGTGGTAATTTGAACCACCTTAAATCAAACCTCAGACAACTATTTACAATGCTACTGATGTTAACTCGGCCTTGGATTCCTTCTTCTCCATCTTCAATGCAGCCTGACATCTCGCTCCCAGAAAACATGTAAAATCAAATCACTCTGCAACCTCTGGCTTACAGACTTACTAATGCAGATATAATCAAAGGAATACCTCTGGCTTCTGTCCCAAGACTCAAGGGTCGCCAACAGATATCCAGAAATATGAGCAGCGTGTAATGATTGCACAAAAGCCATCAGACTCCTAAAAGCACCCACTACAGGGATGCCCTCACTAATGCATGGGAAATAGAAGAGGTTCTGGAACAACATCAGAGAAGTGACAGGAAAGCAGCCAAAACATCCCTCACAATGCTCATTACAGATGGAGACAGAAGACTGGGCCCTATGGTTTTGCAAATACCTTCAATACTGCCTTCACTGATCTCAGCTCTGTCCTCCCCTGACTTCTTCAATAAAATAGATACCCCCAATAACACCACCAAAGCTCCACACTCTCCATCACTACCACCTTTCTACTTCAAAGCCGTTAAGAAACACGAGCCTACAAGTACATAAGGAAGGCAATAGAATCATCAAGACATAGCAGGGACTCCCTGGACCTAAAACTGCTGTCTCTTACTCTAGACATAGTCATAAGTCCACTCACTAAGATCTTCAAGCTCTCCTCAGCCTCAGCCAGTTCCCTGACAGATGGAAATCTGCAATTGTTACCCTGTTCACAAACAGGCGACAAGACCAACCACGTAAACTACCATCCTATCTCTATACTTCCACCTCTCAAAAGCTCTAGAATGACTTGTCACTGATTAACTCTCAGACTACCTTGACAGACACATTTTATGTCCCCAACAACATGGCTTCAGGAAGGGGCACAGCACTACATCAGCACTTTTGGAACTAACTGGAGCCATCCACAATTCTTTGGACAATGGTCACCTTACGGTATCAGTCTTCATAGACTTAATCAAGGCCTTCAACACTGTTTATCACTGTCTGCTATTGGATCAACTTTCTATTTCTGGCCTCTTCCCTGTCACCACAACCTGGTTTAGAAGCTACCTCGAAAACTGAACACAACAGGTAAAAACTGCCAATGTTCTCTCCAACTCTATGTCAGTCAGCTCAGGAGTTCCCCAGGGCTCTGTCCCTGGCCCTCTTCTATTTTCACTCTTTCTCAATAAACTCCCTCAATCCTGTGGAGAACAATTCATACTCCATGCTAATGATGCCGTAATTCACTCCTCCCACAAGGACCCCCAGTCCCTGCAAAACAATCTCCAGCAAGGCTTTGCTGCTGTAGAGATTGGTTCATCATGGATACTCATTCTCAACCACAAAAAAATGAAGACCATGCTTTTCAGTAACTTCCACAGTAGGAACAGGCTGCCCCCTCCACCCCGAACATCACTAACCGACTTAGATCTACCCTGGAACAGGTCCAAACCTTTAAATACCTTGGGATCATGCTTGACAGTAACCTCTCCTAAGTGCCCACATTGACAATGTTGTTAAAGGATGCCAACATACATCTTGGTCTTCTCTACAGGCACAGGTCTCTTAACCCTGCTGCTCTAAGTACTGCAGTGCAAAGCTCCACTGTCTCCATAATTGACTATGGCCTCATCATATATGAATCAGCCGTCAACTGCCCTCAAGCGCATTTCTACATCACTCAGTAAAGCCTGTTGGCTTACTACAGGATCCCATCGACTAACCCATGTCTGTGATCTGTGTGCACAAACAGGCTGGCTCTAACTATCTAATCACCTAAAATACCTAACCTGCACGATGGCCAAGAAAATAACTATTGGCCTTGACCCCCAGGGGTCCAATCTCTCCTTAGAGCTAATAATAACAGCTGTTGCACTAGGGCCTCTGATTCCCAACTCCTTAAGATCCCTCACTGCAGAACCACCCTGGGTCAACGTTCTTTTGCCTACAGGGCCCCTGGCTGACTGAATAGATTCAGCACCGAGATCTCCTCCGCTCCATCACGTGGCCTTTTCAAAAAAGGCTCCAGCATTACCTCACTTTTTTCCAGCACCTGTGACTGCCTCTCCTAGCCAGCCCTACCATTCCATCTCACTTAGTCCCTACAATATCTGGCTCAGCACTTATCTTCTCCCTCCTCACCTTCCCCTCCTCCCCACCAGCCCCACTGCTTAGCACTTCACTATGTTTGACTATCACCTCTGGCTGCTCATACCCTCTGCCCTCTCGTTTCCCCTTACACTCCCTCCCACCCTACCTTTTTAACCTATAAAAAGTGTAAGCTCATTTACTTTGTGTCTTTGATGATACACGTTCTGTCTGAAACTGCATTTACCTTTGTAATGATCTGTATACTGCCTTTACCTTGAAATGTACTGTATATTGTCTCTTACTGACGTGGAACCTTTGTAAAGAGCCTTGGCTCAAAGGTACTTGTAATCCTAGAATTTAATAAATAAATACATTTTGGACTCCTGGGCAAATGGAGCCTTGAATGCTTGAATTAAAATGGATGGACTTCTGAGGGTAATGGAGACATAATTCTGTTCAGTTGAAACTTATGTTATATATTTTAAGTTAAATGTTGTATGAGAATTGTCTATGTGGTTCTGACTGTCTGAGCCATCAGGCTTTATAAACATAAAAGCATAGATATTGACAGCAGATAAGGACCGCTTGGTCCACCTAGTCTGATGGTTTCCCTACCAATTGGATAAGCTGCTGTTCTAGTTAACAAACAGCCTACTTATTCCTATCCCCACCAGAATTGCCTTATGTTTGTCTCATTCATTCTTGATTTCCCTCACTGTTTTAGACCCCATGACCTCCTCAGGAGGCCGTTCCTAGCGTCCTCCACCATATCTGTGAAAAATACTTCCTCACATTGCCCCTGTGCCGTCCCCAATATCTTCAAATTGTGTCCCTTGTTCTTGCACATCTCTTTTCTGAAAGATGCTACCCACATGGACTTTGTTGATTCCCTTGAGTATGTCAATAAACAAGCGGGACCTAGGGATTGTATCAATAACAAACTGTCCTCATCCACTCAATGCATTAAGGTAGCTAAAACATCTCATGCATTGCTCACTTGTATCAAATGTACATTTGTCTCCAAGACTGAGGAATGTATTATTCCTCTTTATAGGACCCATGCAAGGCCACATTCCAATCACGGGTCCCTTTCTGGAACCCTATCATAGACAAGATATAGATAGGATCGAGAGAATTCAGAGAAGGCAACAAAACTGGTTCCCCGATTTGCTAATAGTGACTATCATGTTAGATTGCAGAAAACTGGACTTCACTCCTTCAAACCAGATGAAGTAGAGGTAACTTTCTCTTTCTGTATAAAATCCATAATTCTCAGGATCTAATCGGCAATGTGGTCTAAATTTTTCCAGAGAAGATTGTTCAACAGCTTCATAACAAACAGATTGATGTGGCCAAATCTAGAACCAATAAAAGGCAAAATTACTTCACGGTAAGAGCCCCAGACTGTGGAATAGTCTGCTGCAAGTTCTGGTCAACAGAAACTCCTTTTATTCCTTTAAAGAGGTTTGGATCAATGGATAGAGACCTACTAACTCCTGGGTGTAACTTGTCCCACCAGTGGTGGGGACAATCTCGATGGGCCATAGCCTCCTTTTTGTCCTTCAGAACCAAGTAAACCAAGTACTTGAAAGTCTCTATCATGTCCCCCTCCTCCTTTCCTCAAGGGTATACATATTAAGCTCCTTTAGTCTCTCTTCATATGGCTTCTGTTGCAGACTCTGCACCATTTTAGTTGCCCTCCTCTGGACTGCTTCCATCCTGTCTATATTTTTGCAGAGATGGGGTCTCCAGAACTGCTGCAGTACTCCAGATGGGGTCTCACCAACTGTCTGTACAGAGGATAACAATTTCCTTTTTCTACTGTTGATACCTCTCCCTATAATCCCAGTATCCTCCAGCCATCCTTACTGCCTTCTCCACATTGCTTGTTTACCTTTAGGTCATCTGATATGACTACCCCAGGCCCTTTCCATTTTGTTTTGTTAATACCACCCCATTGTGTACTCTTCCCTATTTTTGTTTCCCCAGTACATTACTTTGCATTGAATCTAAGCTGACATACTTTTGACCGGTCCTCCAACCTTGCCATGTCCCTTCTTATCCTTTCCAGCCTCCCCATTTGTATCTAACCCTGTTGCAGATCTTTGTGTCATCTGCAAAGAGGCATACTTTTTCTTCCAGTCCATCTGCAATGTCACTTCTAAAGACATTAAAAGGACCGGCCCAGGTTCTGAACCCTGCTGTACCCCACTAGTAACCCCTCTCTTCACTTTGGACCCATTTACTATTACCCTCTGTGTCCTGTTGTTCATCCAATTTTTACCCAGGCTACCACCCTGGGACCCACTCCCATGCTGCTAATTTGTTTATTAATCTTTTATGTGGGACTGTGTCAAATGGCTTGCTAAAGTCTAGGTAGGCACCTCCTGATCTACTACTTTGGTCGCCTAGTCAAAGAAATCTATTAGATTCATCTGATATGACCTTCCCTCTGTGAATCCATGCTGCCTTGGGTCCTGTGCCCCACTGGCCTCTAGGTACTCAACAATTCTTTCTTTCAGAAGTGATTCCATCATTTTCCTACCGCTGAAGTCATGCTAACAGATCTGTAGTTTCCTGCCTCTGTTTTCTCCCACTTTTGTGAAGAGGAATCACATCCACCCTCCTCCAGTCCTCAGGTACCACACCATTCTCCCATGATTTGTTAAAAGGTAGTCAGTGGTGTCACTAGTTCTCCCCTTAGTTCCTTTAGAATTCTGGGATGAATCCCGTCAGGCCCATTGCTTTGTCCACCTTCAGTTTTAGGGTTCTTTTAGAATCCTTTCTTCTGTGCAAGGACAGGTATCGCCCCCTCTATCCAGAGTGCTTCTTTTGATTGGATTAGCCACTTCATCCCCTCTTCTTTTATGAATACTGAGCAGAACTATTTGGTCAGTATCCTGCTTATACTGTCCCTCTCTGCCCACCCAGCCTTCCTTTATTAAGCCTCACTATCCCTCCTTAATTTTTCTTTGCTCCTAATGTACCTATAAATGCTTTTTATCCCTTTCTTAACCAAGTTGGCCACCTTTTCTTTGGTTTTGGCCTTTGCTATTCTGACTGCCTTCCCTGCTTCCTTCTGCTTTAACTGGTACAGTTCTCTGTCCTGCTCCTTCTGTGTTTCCTTATACTTCCTGAAAGCTGCCTTTTTCTCCCTAACCTTCCCTCCACTTATTTTGAGAAACATAGTGTTTCTCTTTGTTTGATTTGTTTATTTGCTTCACACAAAGACTTGTTGCTTTTGTGATGGTGGTTTTGATGTTTCCCCATTGTTCCTCCACCTCTTTCTTGCCTGTTTGCTAGTGCTTTTCTGACTTCTCAGTAGTGGTCACTTGTTCCCAGATGGCTACTCACTTCTAGATCTGAGATCCACTCTCCATCCCCATTTGAGAGTATCAGGTCTAAAATTTCTCCCTCTCAGTGGGTTCTATCACTATCTGTCTGAGGCATGCCCCTGTCAGGCATCGAGAATGACCCTGCTCTTGGATATAGCTGCAGAAAAGGTCCTCTAGTTAACATCTGACATATTCAGGTCCCCATCAAAATATCTCCCTTTTTCTGCCATCCTAAGAATGCCTTCTATCATTTCCTTGTCCATTTCCTCCCGAGACAAGGGTCTGTATACAACCCTAGTGCCATTTCTGGTCTCCAGAGTGACCCACAGTGCCTCCTCTCCTCCCAGTGTACCCTTTAGTTCTGTTGCTTTGATCCCTTCCCTTATATACAGAGCTACTTTTCCTCCTCTTCTACCCTCCCTGTCCCTCCTGTAGATTGTGCACCCTGGTATGTTGACATCCCAGTCATTGTTCTCTGTATACCATGTTTCTGTGCCTGCCACGATATGCAGGCATCCATCTTCCATCAAGGCCACCAGTTCAGGGAGTTTGTTACCTGGTTTATGGGCACTGGTACTCTTACCCTCCATTTTTTGATGAATTTACCCCTCTTTACCCTATCCCTGTCCTTACTGCCTTTGGATTATTCTCCATTTACCCCTGCCCTTCTCCCTATTGACTTCTTTATCTTGGTGTTTACCTCACTAACTACCCTGATTTTTTTGGGGGGTTAGGACTTCCTGCTCCTTTTTCGTACCTCCTTGGCTAGTTTAAATGCTTGCCCAATGAGTGTTAAACCTATTACATGGATCTTGGATCCTCCTGGACAGATGCAGATCATCCCGCCAGTATAGGCCAGCATCCCTGAAGGTGGACCCCAGTCCCCAATAAAGCCAAAACCCTGAGCTCTACACCAGTTTTTCAACCATTGATTGAATCCCATGGTATGGAGCACCCTAGCTTGACTTCATGCCATAGACAAGCAGCACCTCTGAGAAGGTTACTGTGCATGCTACTTGTCTAAGGCACCACCCCAACTCCACAAACTCCTCCCCTGCATTATTCTGATCCCTTTCTCAGCCAGGTCATTGATCCCTAGGTGGACAATGACATCCAGATCCCTCCTCCATGCAGCTGCTCCTGTGATCCTAAAGGATTCACCCCTGTCCCTCCAAGCCATGGCACCAGGCAGGCACCCTTACCTCCCTCTCCCATCCCCAGTTCTACCCTCCTAACAATAGACTCCCCCACTAGGAATTGTTTCCTTCCACTGTGGGGTCCCATTACACCATCCTGTGGTTCTCCTTTGTTGAGGGTTCCCAGCAACCTCCTTTGTCTCCACTGCAGGCACCTCCAGAGAGGAACCACACTCTGCCAGAACAGCATATGAATTGTGGAGGGTACAAATGGAGGGATGCACCTCTGTTCCACCACCCTCACCCTCCCTGAGCCCACTGTGGTCAAACTGCTCCTTTTCTTGACAACCTGTGAGGCAGCAGCTGCATCTCTGGTGGTCCCTGAGTAGGAGAAGAGGTATCTCGAATCCTGGCCAACTCAGCCTGGAGACGAGCAACCTCCTTGCTCAGCCCAGAGAGGTGCCTGCAGATGAGGCCACACCACATCCTCCAGAACATCTCTTGGAAGACTGCTGCTCCACAGCCACCGCACTGCACCACTCCCATCATGTCATATTTGTGGCCCTTCAACTGTTCTTTATATGCTTACTCTTTTCCTCTCCATTTATTTATTTATTATTTTAGATATTTTTCTCCCTACTTTCCTACTGCCTCCTTACACTTACAGGTCCTGCTCTTCCTGTCCTGGGACATGAAATTCCTCTATTCCTCAGTAGTCTCCTTCTTCTTACTCAGAGTAAGACCTCTAGAAGCTGGGAGGGGAGGTGGAGAGCTACTCTTTTCTTCTAGGATGGTGAGTTTTTGTGCCTGTGTGATCACTCCCTTCATGCCAGCATGTTTTATTTTCTTTTTCAAAACTTTTATTGCTGTTTACATTGTTGCTTTGTTTGAGTAAGGTGACCCTCCCCAGGTGATGTAGCTGGAGATCCTGGTTCAGTGATAAAGGGAGGTCATTTGGATGGAGTTGTGGCTTTTAATTGCCTTTATTTTATCTGGTGGACTCCTGAACATGAATGGAGCCTCTTAGCTCATACTCCAATTGGCATACTCCTGTATAAATGGAGCTTTGAATGTTTGATTTAAAATGAATGGACTCTCAGATATAATGGAACCACAACTCTGTTCAACTGAAACTAAAATGAAACAATAAAAATCCATTCATACTTTTACATACACTTAATATTTTTCAATCATTTGTGTATATTGTTCATTTTTGTGTGCTCTGAATTGAATAACATTTATCATTGTTTCTAAACTTATAGGACAAAGGGTTTTAGACTATTAATCCCTTTAGCAGAGGCAGTTTAGGCTGTTTAGACTGTTTATTGCAGCCTTATAGATAGTTCACACCTATTTATTTAAATTGCTGATATTAAGTGGAATTACTAGCTGGCAGTTTGGTTACAGTTTCAATGTGGTGCTTACTAATTATGGTATAAGAATATGAATAACAAACCTTTCTAGGACACTCATACTACTTTTATGCTGGCCATATTTTACACAGTTTTAGCAAGAGTGATAATTGATTATATGTTATAATTTGACTTACATGGCAAATCTATAAAATGCTACGTATGCCTGGAATCTCATAGATTTGTATGCCTTGTAAAAGCGTTTGTGCTGAACAGTAAACCTTTTGAACTTATTAACTCCCTTTCCTCTTGCTTGATCCAGGTGACCTCAATTACATTATGCACCCCACTGATGCCCTAGTAGTAATTCACAGTGACTCTTTTACAAACAGAGGTTCCATTCCCTTCATTGTTAAACCTATGCATTCACAATATTCTGTAGCCCACTATACTTGAATCCTAGTGGGCTAGGCCTAAATAGCAAATTCTGCTTCACATTTTTTTCTGAAATTCCACAAATTTCATGAAATTTCATGATTTTTTTTTGAAATTCTGTAATACATCATTATTCAGTTATTTTTATTCAGTAGCTAGAGACCTAATATTTGATGTGCTTGTGTTTTGTAAGAGGCCTAAAAGTGTCAAGTTACATGTCCTTTGGAGAATGGGCATGGAATGTATATAGTCTTAAAGTCTAGCAATTTATTATTTTTGAAGTATTCCTCTGCATTCAACTTAGCCACCTTCTGAGCAAAATAATTGAAAATGAATATGCATACTTTCTTAAAAGAGTGTTCGAATCGCTGAATAAGGAGGTGGTTGGTTAAGTAAATTGCAACTTTCAGGAGTTAATAATTTCACAGTTTATTGTTAAACTGTGGGAAAACTGTGCTTTTCCAGTGGTGAGGAGGGCTGATGTGCTGGGTGCCTCATCTTCTGCCATTCTGGTGACCCCGGTTCAGGAACAGATCAGGGGCTCATAGGGACTGGCTGGGGAAGGAAGATTGAGTTTTAATTGATGGCACTCCTCTTTTCGGGAGGGAATAACATGTACTACTGCTTTGTTGCCTCCTACAGGAGCCTAAGTGACACAGCAACAGTTACGTACCCTAAATGACAGGAGCAGGGACAGAGGTGTTCTGCACCATAAAAGGTACATGTACACCATAGCATGTGTTCCAGTCTGGGTGAGGGAAAAAAGGGGAAAAATATTGCCAATGGCAGGATGATGTTGGCAACTCTACAGGCCCCACACCATCCAAGCCACCTGCTCACCCATGGTAGTATTGAAGCAGTATATGGATTAAGTCCAGGGTTTATAGGGTGATAAGTTTGGTGGCCACCAGGCAGAAAAGGGTCAGTGGGGAGAGGGAGAGAAAAGAAATGTGCTAATATGTTTAAAAGCCTGGATTTAGTAGCTCCACTGCTATTGTAGGTATACACCCCAAATTTGGCATGCATATCCAATGTAAATAGGGCTTCAAATCTAATGAAGTTGGATAAATGTGGTTTAGTAGGTAAATATGTAATGTGGAAATTTCAGAAATTACTAATTAGCAAAACTGGATGAAAAGTTCATGGATGCTGCTGGCCCAGTGGCATGGATGATTCAGGCATCTAATGCCTTACTTCCTGCTACATGGCGACCAGTGATTGAGACCAAGCACAGCCTCTAAAAGTTGGCCAGGTGGCTAGAGCAAAGAACATCCCACAGACTGCTCTCCTCTCCCATGGTGGGAGGATATGTCTGTACCACCACAAAATTGCCACCATATGGAGACCTGGTAGTAATGTGAGACAGAACCGGCAAGTAAGGGAAAGGAGATGCGAGACTCAGCCACACGTGTGTGCCTCCTATACTTGCACCAGTGTGTACCGCAGTTTCACATAATAGGCAGAAATATGGTGGAAAAATGGATGGCAGGGAAGCTGTATATGATGCCTTGTGTGCCAACTCCCAACCTGCACCACTGCCACAGGACCCTGTCAGCCAATCTGGATATGTGCCTTCAGGAACAAGGATGGCGCTCCTCTCTTGCCCCACCATGGTGGGCAATCCATAGAGGAATGTAGTTGATGGGTAAGTTCTAGGAAGGTGTTCTCTGGCGGGGGGTAGTTGGAACAGAGCAGAGGGAGCCAACTGGCTCTGGCCAAAGAGGATGAAATGTACTGTATATATAAAAAGTCATAGAAGCATAGTAAGTAATGAGTCTAGCATTCCATTTATGGCATTAAACTTTCAAAAACACTTATCATGACTGAATCCATTTGGGTGTGCTGAGCTGTTTGCATTTCTGTAGTTCCTTTCTTGGTGACTATTTTGCCCCTCACACTTTTTCTCTCAGCTTGAACAGATGGGCAATGTGGACCTGCTTGCATCAATGCTTTCATCCTTGTTCTGTTTTTCATAAAAAGCTCTCTTCAAAAGATAGCCACATATTTCTTTTGTTATATAACCTCTCTCTTGATATAGCCAGAATTACTACTTCCTCACTCTCCTGTTATTTTCCTGCCATGTCTCTGTTAGCTCATCTATGTTCTGGGCTCCCAAATGCATCTGGTGCTCAGACCAGTCAGCTGGGTGAGTGTGATCCTCGTATGTCATGCTTTCAACTAGCAGCCTAGTATTCATTTATTACTTAGTCTAGCTGTCATTCCATTGGTGAACCCATGCACCTAATTCCTACCGCTGGAAACTCCTGCACTAGCTACCTGCACTATCTTACAATTCAAATCCCTTGACATCTTTTTCAAAGACATGACCATACTCCTTCCTCTTTGCAGAACATCAGTCCATCTTGATTTGGCTATTGATCATACTCATATAACTTGTACTGTAAACAGGCAGTAAAAATCACCTTAGCTGCATGTATATATGGCCCTGCAATGCTGTCCAAACCTCCTGTGACAGTGATAGCCAACATCTTGCTCCATCATGACTAAAGATATCCAGCTACTTCTGTCTCAATGGCCTCAGTCACAACTAATTATAATGCTTTGGTGTAACTTGGTGCCACAGTTTTCAAATGCCAAGCATATACATTGTTATTCTATAGGGTTAAGAGTCAGCAGGTGGCCTTGTAAGAAACAATGCAGCACATGCATGCCCACAAGTCATTTAGTCAGTGAGCTCTAGTGTTTGGCCAGCATATTGCAAAAACGACAGCATGGTGATGTCCACAGCGCACAGAATCTAAACAAACCACAATTCCAGCTGCTCAGAGTGTGCATGAAATAGCAAGACAAGAGCAAAATTAAAAATATAATCACCACTCCAGATTCTTGAAAATAACACTTTTAAATTTATTAAGGGCGCCAACAGCAATGACTGACCCTATCAGTCATTGCTCTTGGGCCTTTTTCAATAAATTTAAAAATGTTATTTGGAAAGAACCTGTAATGGTGCTGATATTTTCATTTTACAGTAATGTCCCTTACGATTCTTCATGATTCTTCACGTAAGATGCTTATCTAACACTTGCTACCAGTATACTTTTAAAATGGATCCTCCTATTAATGCTACCTAGAGCAGTGCAGAATGCAGAATTCTGCCAAGCAAATTTGTGTGGATTGGCAATCCACTTCCAAATTGCTTTTCAGAATGTCTTTTTAGTTCTGTGAATTCTGAAAAGTAATTCGTGTAAATCACAGAATAATATTCCACAGATACCTTAAGCCACGGAATAATATTCTGCAGTTTGCAGAAAATTAATACATTTTACATACATTGCACAATATGATTCTATAGTTACCGATCACCCTCAGAGTGTTGCTTTCAATGGCATTCAACAAAATGAAGCAGAATTTCTAAAATTACATGGAATTCTGACAGAACTGATATTTGAAAATTCCATACAGTTCTAATGTTGTCTTTATTACCACTCTACCCAGACTTTTCTTTCCTCTGCAATGGCAGTACAAGTTTATGGCTGGGTAAACTGTATGGATAATGCTTGAACAAAAGTATTACACATCTCTACAACTTTTACACAATATTACAAAATTCAAATGTAATTACTGATGTAATTTTGCAGTTTTGGCTGCTTATACCTTGGCTAGCTTTGAGAAAGAGTTAAGAGAGTTGACACATATACAGTTTCATTTTAGAGTGAGGAAGCTAACACAATTGGTGATATTCCTTTCTCCAGAATGAAAGTCACCTTTAAAGATAGAGATCTGAAACTTGATACACTTCTTCAAGGGAGTGGTAAATGTATCATTCAAGTTGATTCAATTGGGACAGACTTTTAAATAAAACAGAAATAACTAAAATTAACATTCTGGGAAATGTGGCATAATTTTCACCAAGGGAGTCATGGACCATGCCTGGTAATATAGTGCCATGCTAGAAAGAATACACTTTAGCAAGGTACAGATATCTGGCTAATGCTTGATATGCCATCCACTGCTTGCATTTTGCCAACAATATAGATGCAACAAGTTTTACCTTAATTCAGTATGTTCTCCTTTATTGAGTACTGATGCTGTGCATATCCTTGAACATAGAAGAAAAGAACAGTTGAAGTGCATACAGACTAATTCCATTGACTTCATAGATCCCCTCCTGCCAGCTGATGATGTCACCATGTCACCACAGCATCTTCCTGATGCATTTCATGCTCTTGTGCTTTGTTATTAGCCTATCTCTACCTTGCAAAACATAATTTTAACTAAACATTTGCAGTAGCAAAATCATAGTTCAGAATTCTACTGGCAGAAGATAACTTTTGCCAGCTCTAAGTCTCAGTCCTGTTCATTCCCACCAAGTACTGGAGCAAGATTGAAATATGTTATACAATATGCCATTGCACTGAACATCTCCAGATTATACTGATGCACATTTTGAACCAAAGTTGAGGCAATCTGAGATTTATAAGCATTTTCATTGTTGGGACTAAATACTGTAGTGAACACTTGAATAAGGAGGAGTTTGCAGCCAGATTGTATGTTAGATATATTATGCATTTTACAGGTTTTTAGCAACGTTACAAAAAGTTTTTTTTTTTTTATGTTGCACAATAACGATCATTGTTTAAATTAAGCTTGGTTGGTTAAAATGAACCACGGCGTATTTGTAATACTGGTTTTGTTTCATATTCTGTATATAGAAACAATTGATGCCATTATGACAGATTGGCTGCCATGCAAGATTTTTGAATCTGCCACATTTATTTAAATGATCACAAAAACTTAGGTCCCTTTGGAACAGGGTAGCTGGGTTTTTATGCGATCAGGTTGATGCTGATGTAGTAAACATGACTTTTCATAAGATTCTACATGATGTAGCCACAGTAACAGATGTTAATCACACAAGTAGAGTGTCCTGGATTTTAGGAGGGTGGATTTTAAGAAATGAGACACTGCTCCAGAAATTGCCTCAAAGTGGAGGATTGCCAGGAGGGGTAGAGGCACAGTGGGGAAAAGGGAAGGCATTATTAAAGCAAACAACCTCTGTACAAAATAGGTCAGTAAAAGCAGAAAGAAAAGAGTCTGATCTTCACTTGAAGATATCTCCTCCATTAGTCTACACCATTGAACTATAAGCCATCAGTGTCAGTACCACCCAGAAATGTTTTGTTAGCTAGGGGCTGCCCACAGTGATGTGCAGTGTTAATGCATGTATAACATGGGCGGCCCTAATACTCCTCAGTTCTTTCTCCAACCATCAATCATCCTCATCAGACCTGCTTAAGGAAGCAATGCTGACAAAGCCATTTCCATTTTGTTTTCTTATATTTTTCAATATCTTTTGTTGTCTCTGCTTGCCACTGAAGGACTAAGAGCCTTTGTTCCAAAATTGTGTCTACAGTTATAAAATCTTCAAAGATGATACACTATTAGTGTGCTGTTTTGACCTTTCTCACAATGTGAGAGACTGTGAGATTTGCATTTTCAGCCATGTTACAAGGCAACATTATCTCAAGGTTCTAGAAAACTTCCATGCTCAGAAAGCTTTAAAAGTCATGGAAAAGTTAAGGCTTCATGGTCTGCTTTTCATTTGCCATTGACTGACAAATGGTCATAGAAACTGAAAGTAAAGGTCAAGGAGCATGTGTCATCTCAGTCCTCCTCCTTGTATGGCCACAAACATGAACATAAAGATAAAGAAAAGGCTGCTTCATCAGTGAGGTCCAAGTCACCATTGAAAACAATATGTCCATGTCAACACCTGCTTCGGTGGCATCGACAATAGTCCACCTTACAGTCATTGAGTCACCAAGGCCAGGGTTTGGCTAAGGCACTGTCATAAATACTATGGACAGAAAGTTGCTGTAGGGATCCAACCCTTTGATGTATGTAGTGCCAGACTGTTTTTGGGTCACATCAACTCCCAGGTGGCTGATGTCATTTTCAGACATGATACAATGCTAGCTACTGTATCATTGCTGTTATAGCAGGTAACTCTGCTGCTGTCAGGCCATTCGTTACAGGGCTTTCATCAATAGCTTTGAGAAGCATGCTGCAGATTCCTGTCTGTCAGTCATGGCCAGTGCTGTTGGCTCTGTCTGTGGCCCTGATTGTCAGTGATGATGATGATGATGTTGATGATAATAATGAAGAAATGGGATATGATCCTGCTCTCATGGATCTTGATGGGGATTAGAGGAGGAATATGAGGGTGAATGGCAGTTTGAGGATGTGAACCTGCCCTCCAGCTCTACCTTCTCATCCTCCAATGAGGGCACTGTAATTTATACAACAAGGTCTCCTCCTGAGGACCCTTATTTTTAGGCTAGGATGCAGAAAATGCAGTCTGTTGTGGGTTTTACTGTTGAAGTGGAATAATCCACTAAGAGGAATCTGAGGGAATTTTGGAGGTACTTTGTACTCAATCAACAATAACTCTCTATAACCAGCCTCAGAGGATGCTACCTTCACTGACTGGTCCAGTCTAACTCCCTGTTTTTGATACTTCTGCCAGGGCTGCTGCTTTCATATTTGCATGAGACAATATACAGTACTTGGTTCAGAGTGGCTGGCTTTGCCACTGATGTACAACAGGCAGTTAGTTTGAATGTTCCTTTAAGGGGCTCCAAACTGATTAGATTGATGTTGAAGAAGCCTTGTGGCTCTTCATACTTTATGGTCTGCTAAGTCCCTTACTCCACTTCTGTGTGGCAGTGGCTCTTTTGTAGGCCTGCTGTAAGGGTAACAATGCATACTATCAGCAAGGCTATAGCAGAATTGGTAGTCCTCTCTTTGGTCTCCTCTCCTCTGGTGCCTATATGAAAGCATCCAAAGGAACGGGTTCTGGTGACCCTACTGCACCCAGTTCTTCCTGACTCTCTTCCATCTCCTCCTGCTATTGCCTCTACTATTGCCTCTAGGAGGAATGTGGGTGGCTGAATTTCTCTGTATTTCAAACAGTGGCAGGAAATCACCACAAATGAGAGGGTTCTAAAATATTTGCAAGGGTGCCTGCTCTGGACCTGACAGAAATCCTCCAGATCATCCTCTGCCTTTTTCCTTTTATTCTCAGGGCCATTTATGCCTTCAAACGGAGGAGATTCTGACCCTATTTCAGAAGCATGCCATAGCACCAGTTCCTCCTCAAGAAAGGAATAAAAGATTTATTACAGATACTTCAGTCCCAAAATGGACAGGAGATCTACACGTGGTATCTGATCACAGGGATTTTAACCTGTACATCAAAAACATAAAATTTCAAATGGTATCTCTGCAAGCACTGAGTCTTGTTCTACAAATAGGGACTAGCTTTGTTCACTGGACATGAAGGATGCATACCTTCATATTAAGATTAGGAAGTCTAATAGACAGTACCACCACTTTATGCTGGAGTGCAGACACTATCAGTTCAAGGTTTTGCCTGTTGCTTGTGCTGTGTACCACAGATCTTCACAAAAGTTTGTCAGGCATTGCTGCAATCTTTAAGCTGTTTGATGGCTTGGGGGCATGGTAAATGTGCCAATAACAGTGTTGACTCCATGCCAAAGGCTACAGTACATAGGGGCAGTCTTGAACATGGAAAGTGATGCATCTTCCTGCTCTAGGACAGGGAAGACACTTTGATTGCTCAAGCACACTTGGGTCACAAGAGTCCCAACATCTCTCCTCAAATGACGTTAGATCTCCTGGACCTAATGGCTGCAGGCATATTGCCTGTGCCACTAGCTCAACTTCATATGAACATTCCACAGTGGACACTCAGGGTCCAGTAGATTCAACTGATGGGCAACTTGGAACAAATGGTTGTAGTCCCTCTTCTTCTCACAGAGCATTGCTATGGTGGATGGATTGTGACAATTTATTCAAGGGTGTTACATTCCTTGTGCCAGCTCCTATACAGATCCTCATCATAGAGTCATCTGTCTCTGGTTGGTGTGCTCATCTAAGCCAATTCCAGACAAAATGGTCCTGAACCAAGGTGAACACGAGATACAAAGAGATGTCCTGGAGATGCAGAGTTTCCTATACAGCCTTCAGGCATTTCAGAATAATCTCTTCCACAATCTTATGTTAATCCACATGGACAATATGAGTGTGATGCATTACATCAACAAACAAAGGGCACTCATTCCAATCCCTGTGCAGAGAAGTGATGAGAATATGGTACTGGGCTCAGTCTCACAACCTTCATCTCTTTATGTGTTTCTCCCAGGTGTCCAGAATATCTTGGCAGATGGGTTAAGTAAGTTCCAGTCCATAGTGTACAAATGGAAACTGATGACGCTTGTAGTAAAAAACCTCTTCGCAAGATGGGATCATCCAGCGCTGTATCTTCTTGCATCCAGGCACAATGTAAAACTGCTGCATTTCTTCTGACTCACTCACTCACTCACTCTAGGGCCTTAGATTTTTCTTGTGAGACTCATTTTCCATCTCTTCAAAAGGAATTTCCAATGCAGTAGGTTCTACTCAAGTTTTGAGTGGGGAATGCCACTCTCATCCTCATTACTCCATTCTTGCCTCACCAGATGCAGTTTTCACTCCTGCAACACTGGATATACAGTTTCCACTCCTACAACATCTGGAGGTGGAGCATCCTGTTCCTCTACTTGTGTTTCAGGGTCCATTGCCATACGGCAAGTGGTCTTTGGTCAATCCAGACCTGAAGTCCCCAAACCTGCACGCATGCATAGCTCCTGAAAACATAGTCATTGCAAGTTTTGAGGTGTTCCCAGTGTTCCTGATGTCTTGTTTGTTTGCTTCTACCAGGCAAACATATTCCTTGAAATGGAAGTGGTTCACTCTGTGGTCTGCTTCTCAGAACATGCATGTAGTTTGCCACTACTAGAATCTATGGCATTTGCTTGATGAATTGCTTTTTAGATAGGGTACATTTTGTAAGAAAGGTGAAATATAAAACAGAAAATCTTCCTCCTGAACATCATCATCACCACCACTACCACCTCCACCACCATCATCATCACATCATCATAATTTTACATTACCTTGCATTATGAAATAAATTGTTTTTTTTTATGTGCTGACAATTATTCAAAGCCACCTTACTGGGAAGGCAGGAGTGCAGGTTGTCACAAAGTCTTAAATCATATCAGAAGCTTGTTGAAATGAGGCATTGGGCTTACCTATGTGAGCCATTCACTCCAGTAATATACATATTTAAATCAGCTGTATATTAAATCAAAACAACAGCAATACCCTGGAAACCTTGGATAAAGTTTGATATCACCGATGGACACACTGTGGTTAAAGACTAGTGACTAGAATTTTAGACACAGAAACATAGAATGGTTCAATAGAAAAGAACCACTTGGCCCTACAAGTCTGCCCAGATGTTCTCTGTCTAATCTGTCATAACAGACTCTAACTGGTTTCTGGTGGCCTCCCACCTTACTGCATGTTTCCTAATATACCCCCATGTCTATCCCATGCATTCTTAAATCTATGCACTGTTTTAGCCTTCATCACTTCCACTGGAAATCTGTTTGAGACATCTACCACCCTTTCAGTGAAAAATATTTCCTAATCTAGCTTTTGAACCCCCAGCTTCACTGCATACTCCAGATCTTCATGTACTTTTACATTTGTAAGAGCACCTCCTCCTGCAGCTTGTTTGCCCCAGTGAGGTACTTGTAGATGTCTAGCATGTCTCCTCTCTTCCATGGTTTATATGTAGAAAACCCTCAGCCTCTCATTGTAAGTCTCCTTATTCAACTGCAGCACAATCTTAGTTGCTGTCCTCTGGACTACCTCCACCCTATCTATGTCCATTCTGATGTGCAGCATCCAGAACTAGACACAACTCTCTAGATGAGGGCTCACAATTGAGTGATTCAGTGGCAACACCATCACCCTCCTCCTGCTGGTGATATCCCTCCCTAAGCACCCCAGCATCCCACAAGCCCTACCTACTGCTTTGTCACACTGCCCTGACACTTTGAGTTCCTAAGATATGATGACCCCAGGTCCCTTTCCTGTTTAGTGACCTTCAGTGCCTTCCCCATTTTCTCTCAGCTCTTGGGTTTCTATGACTTAGGTGCATGACTTTACACTTTTGGCATAGAACTGAAACTGCCATGTTTTTGAGAACTCCTCGAGTTTCCCAAGATCCCTGCACATTCTCCCCAATGGTCCACCCTCTTACATATTTTAGTCGCATCTGCAAAGAGGCATATCTTTCCTTCCAGCTTTTCTGCAATATCACCTATGAAGACACTGAGGATGACTGATCACAGTACTGAACTCCGTAGTATCCTGATGGTCACTCTCCTATCATAGTAGGAAGGTAAGGAGCCGGATGCTATGGGACTCTGAAGCATGCATATGCCTCCATGTATGCATGTTGATGTGTTGTGCCCAAGCAATGGGGAGGGAAGGCAGAAAATGGAGGGAACAAATCTTCCATGTGGCAGGATGATCAGCTGACCCTCCACAGGCCCTGCACCTGTGGCAAGGCACACCATAGTCTTCAGGCTGATGATGAAGGTGCAGGAAGCCCTGGGGAGATGGGTGACATGGTTAGGTGGGGTTGTCAGAAGGGGACCACCAGGAAGAGTAGGGGGCTAAAAGTACAATATAAAAAGGAAAATAGTTCAAATGGTTTAATGCCTCATCTGCTTCTCTCTATTACTATACTACACAGTCAGCACTAGATAGGTGCCCAGGTCCACCCTGGATCTTGAGCAAATTCTCATAAATTTAGAGATTAGAGTGCCACAACTAACAGACTCACAAACAATTGTATGAAGTACAACAGTCCTGCGATTATTTTCCCCTCGACTATGCACCATTTTTAGTATTTGCCATCTGCCACAGTCAAATCTGGTACACAAGCAGTCTCTGTTATCCACCATATCAAGCATGAATAGCCTATTAGTCCATTGGTTACAAAACTGTTTAACATCCTGTGACACAGTAGCCTATCTTAAAACTGTTTCTTGTTACAGAGACTGAAGAAACAGATTGGAGCAAAGGTGTAAATTAATATTGTCATCTAAATGGAGCACTGGCTATCATGGTCATATTTTTAGTGGTATGGCACCTTTTTCTTGTACACAAGCTTCAACTGTGAGTGGATTTTGAATAAAATATCAGAGGATTTGAGATTACCCTACTTATAATAACTTGAGCGTGCTTTTGAGGAATAAGGTCACAGTGATCCCTCACTTGACAAACCATCACCTAGATGCTCAGATGCAAAGAGTACAAGAGGAACCCTACAAAGATTCTAGAAACAAACTGAAAAAGCAGATAACATATTGAACATTTACATTCAAATAAACAGCATCACTGCAGAAAAGGAAAACTAAAGTGTAATACAAACTAATATATATTGTAATGAAATTATACTGGTGAAATTTCACAGTTGGACATTAAGATGTGATTTTTTAAATAATTTATTTATTTGTGAGAATCAGTTTACAACCTTTGAGCCAGGGACTCGTTTCAAAGGTACCTTGTCACATTGAGGACAAACATAGCATTTTAGGCTACATAGCACAGGTTTTCTCAAATAGGCGTTCATCAAATAATACACTGTACTTGTAATGCAAATTAAGAAAGGGAGCATTTTATCAAGATAAACATTATGTTTTTCACTAGACCTCGATTATCCATAACACTCTGTAATCTGCAAATTTTCTTGCACCTAAATGGACATAGAAACGAGGCAGCACAATATACATATATCAATTTTCATGGGGCTGTTCTTGAAGTAATTGTAAGTATACTTGAAAACAGCATGATCCTGCATTAGTGAAAGTGACTAACAGCAGCATCCAGCAGAGTGCACCACATATCTGTAATTAAATCTCAGTACTTAAAGGAAGATAGCTGTTGTTTTGCTCTGCATTAATGCTTATAAGCAAATTCTACCTACCATATTCTTAGGTTTAATGCCTTGTAAAGATGGATAGCTATATCCCTTTTCTATACATTTGTTAAAGACTGTAGTTTTGTTTTGTGGATTTTAAACTCAGTCCTTTTCTGCTGTAGAAAACAGGAACACAGCATGCTGATTAGGCAGCAGAAATTTATGAAACATCATTTTCTTCATTATCCAATATTAATTATTTTCAGTATAATCTCCCCCAGTCTCCCTTTTGGCTGGAGCTCCCTGGCACTTTGGATTGAGATACTTTTCAATGTTCCCACCTCTACTGCTTGCACCCTGCCACCCTGTATCATTACAAACCCCTTCTTACTCCCCTTAATTCTCTCCATACCCCTCAGTGTTATCTTTATTTCTTACCTAGCCTGCTGCTGCAGTCATATATATGTGCATTGTACCTTGTATTTGCTATGCTGATGCTATCCTCACTCATATGAACCCTTGCATTGTATTATCTATGTTTGTTTTATCTGTATTTTCTTACTCATATGTAATATTATCTTGGGGCTCTGCCCATATTGTGAATATACTATCACTGTGTGGAATATTTTAACTATATAGGTCCAACTTGCAAATGAGCATTGCTCAACGGTGACCGCCTAGATAAATAAAGACTTTGATTGATTGATTGAATTATTTGCCCTCATACTGTCAGTGACATGATATGAACATTGATTATGCAGCAGGAAACATGGTGATTTGGCTCCTTTGTAACTGATAATGATATAATGCTCCATTTTAGCATTCTCTGAGGACTGAGTTAGTCACTCCTGAAAAACAAAACCTCTGATGTCCCAATTTAAAAGAAACTTGTGTTCTATTCCCCAAATCTCCTAGGATGAAGTGTAAAGGACTCCAGCTTCTCCACTGGAAGTGCCAGCATTCTCATGTATTTTGAATTAAAATGGAAGTTTAGCCCATGTTCTTAATAAATGCAGTAACGCTTGACTGGAAAATTGCATGGAAATAAAATACATTGCACTAGGTTTGTCATTTCATATCTCAAAGGTAACCTCCTTCTCTATCTCAGTAAGCATCCATTTACATTCACAGCAAGGTGAACAAGATTACCAAGCATTTCTTGACCATAATTACAATGAGTATGCTACTCACTGTCATTTAGGGCTAGATTAATCTTGGTAATCTAGAGAAATTCTTAATACTCGTTGGTGGTAACTATGTATATAGAGGCAGGGGCAGAGAGGTGCAAAGTGAGCATTAGCTGGCACTCTGTAAAGATAATCATGTCCACAGAATGGCCCCAACAAAACATGCAAGGAGATGATCATGTGCGACAACCACAAGCATATGCACTATGGATGGAACATGAAAAATCATGTAATGAAACCTTACTGAGATTCTGCGAAGCTAGATTTGTGCCACCCTAATACTAACCAGAATCCATAATATCTTTATTAAGTTCCATTTAGGAAAATAGGACACACTAGATGGATCTGCTTTTCTGCTGATGCATCCTATGTTTCTATATGCCTGTTATAGACATACAGAACCCTGAAGTATCATCCATGACCAGGTGCAATGGGCACTGGCCTCAAGTTGTGTGTTGATGTGGTCATAATGGTGTTTGGCAGCTACAGCATTATGTCTGTTGCTGGCTCATCTCAAATGGTGAGATGGATTACTGTTTGTGGTTCCCTGTAACAATATGTCTCTGGCTGCAGCTCAGTGTCCACCCAATATGGAGGTCACATAGATATGCAGGCTTTGAATGTGGCCTGAGCAACATCAGTGACTAGACATGTGACTGTACTGTGCATCAGAGCAGTGCACTAATGACTTCTGCAGCTATGGATGTAATGCTTTGACTGCCATGATATAAGAGTACTGTTCACTTCATTGACCTTCTGCATAAGTGCTGCACAGCAGCCATCAACAGATACACCTGCATACCTGCATCAAACCCCTATCACTATGTAGAGGTATCCCAGCATCAACATCACTGACTGATGTACACATCAGGGACTGACACGTAAAATGTCCCAAACAATCACAGAACTAAGAATCCTACTGAGACAACACACATGAAAAGATGTTAGAATAGCACCGAGCACAGAAACACAGGGACACATAAATCAGTAGAAGACAGTGCAGCTTTATAAATAAACATTTAATTGTGAGAGTCTGGAGGAAAAGACAATGGAGGATGCACAGGACACATGAAAAGACACTATAGAGGTAGCTGGACAATACAGTCATATTCCGGGGAAGCAGGTCATGGGTCAAGGTACACATCAGTTGTCCATTATTAGCATTCTGGAAGACATTGTATGGCATACAGCATCAGTAATCACTGAATAAGAATGTGCATAGAGTACTGTTAGGTACATCCAGTCAACAACAACAGTGGCCCAGTAATATAGACACACCATGTACCTCTGCAGCTATCACATCCATTCTTATAAGCCCCTGCATACTGCAGGGCTGTAACATAGTGTGATCAGGGCCCATGTAACAGCATCCCATTAGGGAACATGTAGCAATAACACCTAACAGGGGGTAGGTGATAGGCAATACTGGACTGTCCAGGGCATAATAGAGGTAAGGTGCGGGGCCCAGGAGGGCCTTATACCTGGAGGTTCTGGTATTGCCCAATACTGCTCACTACAGAGGGTATTATTGCACTTTTAAATGGATTAGTAGCAACTTTAATAAAATTGAATGAAAGATTAAAAATAAATTTAATAAATGTATAAAACATAAACTCCATTTTGTAATAAGGTAGTCTCTGTGCCATTATCTTTAGCTGTAGAGGGCACTGCTGTTTAGTATTCCCTCTTTCAGTTAGGTGTTGAGGATGCCCTCTTTGGGTCACTTTCTCTGTTATCCCAGCACTCCTCTCCCCCTTGACTTCTGGCACTTGGATATGGTGCTGCTTTTTAGGATTATGTTCCTCAGTGCATTGGCTCCCCATCCGATTGTTACGGTGCTATGTTATTTTCTAAAGTGCAGAGTGCTGTACTGCTGAACTGCTCTGAAGGGCTCATGAGGACTCTTTTCAAACATCCTGTAATCTCACAGGAAGCATTGCTGAACAGCATGAGGTGTTGGTCCTTCTTACGCACACACATGGAGCCATCATAGTTAGGATCCTGCACTGGGACTGCAGAACTCCGCAACAGGTAAAGGTGGGAGGATGAGCAGGCAGCATGGATCAAATCTGTGCATCAGTATGGCGACCAGCAATTCTTAAAGTATTTTTTTTAAAGGAAGCAATTTTTTTCAGGAAAGAAATGTCATTAACAGACCAGGCGGGCAGGGGAGAAGGAAGGGAGCCATGCGGCTTGAATATCTGAGGCAGGCAAGTGTACAGCAGTTTTAAATAATTTTGAAAACACAGTAGAAGTTCAGTGAAAGTGGCTTTTTAGTTGCTTACTTTTCTTTACACTGCACTGCTGTTCACTTGTGACACTATGTGTGTGTGTTTGGGGGCTTTTCTGCCAGGTTGGTCCAGGCACAAGAAAGCGTTTCTGTCAAGTTGCTGCTTTGTGGAGTTCATATTGAGTTACTGTTATGCACCTTGATATGTTTGGGTGTTAAATTCTCTTAGTCATCTAGTTATTTTGCATGCTGTATTGAAAATACCCACACACTGATGTTACTGTCCTAGCCAATCAGAATACTGGGATTTACTTTGCCATTTTCGAATGGTGCATAATACTCACATGCTTCATGCCAGGCCTAGGCACTACTGTCATCTGCACTGTATTGAATTCATAGATATATACTGTACATAGATACATAGAATTTGTCAGCAGATAAGGACTGCCTGCCCATCTAGTCTGCCCATTTTTTCAACTTTTAACTTACGCTGCAGACTGTAGTTGATCTGCAGCTTTCCTACTCTTCCCTTTTCTAAGGTTTCCTTGTGTGTGTCCCATGCATTTTGAATTCCTCCACTGTTTTTTGTACCTTCCACCTCTGTGGGGAGTCTGTTCCAAGCATCCACCTCTCTCTGTAAAGAAATATTTTCTCACATTATCCCAAAGTCTTCTTCCCTCCAACTTCATCTCATGTCCCCTAGCTCTTTCCCATCTTCCTTTCAGAAAGATGCTACCCTCCTGTACCTTATAAGTCTTTATCATGTCCCCCATCTCCACAACTCTAGAGAATCCGTATTGAGGTCTTTCAGCCCATCCTCATATGACTTCTGGTGTAGCCCCTGTACTATTTTTATAACCATTCTTTGGACTGCCTCCACTCTATGTCCTTCCTGAGATGCAGCCTGCAAAACTGGGCACTGTGTGCTCCAGAGAGGTCTCACTAATGATATGTATGAGTGGCATCACCACCTTCTTTCTTCTGTTTATGATGCCTCTCCTGTGTACCTCAACATCCTACTGGCTCTTCTAACCACCTTGTCCCACTGACTGGCCACCTTTAAGTCCTGAGATATAATTATTCCTATATCCATCTCCCTGTTTGGTGGCTGACAGTACCATGACCTAAGTGCACAATTTTGCACTTCTTTGCATTGAATCTCAACTGCCATAGATCTGACCAATCCTACAGCTTGCCCAGTTCCTTCTATTCTTTCACACCTCCGGGTGTGTCTACCCTTTGCAGATCTTTGTGTCATCTGCAAAGAAGCACACCTTCCCTCCAGCCCCTCTGCTTTGCTGCTCATGAAGACATTAAAGAGGACTGGGCCAAGCACTGATCCTAGAGGCACCCTCTGGTCACCTCCCTTACTGTGGCCTGAACTCTGTTCACTACCATCCTTTGTGTCCTACTACTCAGCCAATTTCTTACCCAGTTAGCAACCCCAGATCCAACTCACAGGCTGCTCAATTTGTTTATTAGCCTTTTATGCAGGATGGTATTGAAGGCCTTGTTAAAATCTATGTAGGTCACATCTACTGCCCTCCCTGATCACTCTCCTTGTCACCCAGTTGCCTGAAAATAAGAACATGAAAAGTCACTGGGCCAGTCCAATAGACTTGACGTAGTACAAACGTGTATCTGAAAAGACTAACGTAATACTGTGCTACTCAAACAGGTGAACTGTGCCCTCTAGTCAGTGGTTGATTTTTGAGGCATGTGCCCGAAGCCCTTGCAGAAAAGGCTGCAAGTTTAAGATCCTAGCTGCCTCTGGTTTGGCTGTTACCTTTACTACCCATGAGCATGTGGCAGACCACAAACTTAGTTACTTGGTTAAGCAAGACAAAAGAAGGCTGAGGCCCATCTATATTGTCTCCCACTCCTAGTGGGTAAATTAAATCTTGCTATGATTTAGCAACAAATATTTTGTCAAGCCCAGTATTAAAACTTCCAAAGATGTTTATTCACCATCTCATCTGACAGTCTGTTCCATAGTCGAGCAGCACCTATTGTAAAGCAGTTGTTTCTTTTATTTGTTTGCTTTTGGACAACCAACTGTCTACTGTGTGACCTCAAGCTGGTGGTTCTAACATTAAATTCAAGACCACACTGGGACATAAGCTCAAGATTGTTTAATATGTTAAACAGCAGAAGTAGGGCACCCCTCCTTCTCCTCTCCTCCAGGCTATACAGTCTTTTCACATAGCTCAAGGTTCCCATCCCAGAAATTACCTTTGTTGCCCGTCTCAAGACCCTTTCTACCAGGTCAATCTCTCTCCTTAGAGATGGGTTCCAAAAGCTAACCAGAATCTAAGTATTGTCTTGTATAAGTCCTGTAGAGTGGTACAAGACATTGGTTGCTCCTTGATACAAATGTACATCTGACAGATTTTAATAACCTATTTGTAGTTTGTGCCACTTTTCAACAATGATCAAGAGCTGATAATGTGTTGTTTATTATCATTCCCAAGTCTCATTCTTTGTCAGCAGAACATAGTGTACTGTGTGATCCTGAGCAAGTCGCTTAACTTTCTCATGCTCCCAGGTTGCATCTAGAAACAAGCTTTGGCTTAGTGTGCTACTTCTGATTAAACAGTGTTCCCTAGTTGAACACTGTTCAAATTATATGGATACCGTGGGTTATTTCTACCAAAATGCAGTACTATACACTTATCTGGATTAAATCTCATTTGTTTTTAATAGCCCAATCCTGAATACTTTCCAAGTCATTGATCTAAGCATGCTGTTCGGCAGAGGTGTCCACCTCACCTCCCAGTTTTGTGTCATCCGTGAATTGTGATATTGACATGTTGATGTTTTGATGCATATCACTTCTTTTGATATTATTTATTTATTTAAACATTTGAGATGGAGAAAGGCACACAGAGCCGAAGCTCATTTCCAGCTATGAACTGGGGTGGGGGCAAACAATCTGGGAGGAGAGACAATAATTATACAGTCAGTAACATTACACCAAAATGTGAGCAAAGCACCTTGGAACTATTGAAATACACTAACAATCTTGGAGGAGATACAACTATTATACAAGCAGAAATATAAGATAACTATTACAAGCAAAAATATAAGAAGTACTTATGAAAAGACCATAGAGGGTTGGATCCAATAATGACCCTGAGGGACACAATTGCTGACAAACCTCCATCTGATAAGTGTCCATTTATTCTAACCCACTGGGTATGGCTAGCTAACAAATGTTCTACCCATCAGGCTAGTCAGGCTATTGCTCATATTTCTCAATTTTTCCACAAGTAGGAGGTGTGGACAGTATCAAATTCCTTCCACAGGTCCAATAGGACCACTTTTTAGGTTTCTATTGTCAGTGCTTAAATTGATCTCATTATAGAATGATATCAGAATGGTATTGCAGGATAAACCACATCTGAAACCATGCTTGCATTTGTCTACCAAGTCTATGGCATTAACATCCAGGTCCAGATATTTTTGGCAATCTCTCCATTGTCTACACAGGGACATTAGTCTATTGGGCCTAGAGTTGCCAACATTGTGCTTGCTATCTTTTTTATACATGGAATTCTCAATCACCCTCCTGCAGTCATCAGGAACAACACCCCCATATCAATCGATTTATTAAACAAAATCATTAAGGGACACGCTAAGACCTTGCCATTTGCTTTAAAATCCTAGGATGAATAACATATGGGCCAGGGATGTACTCCCTTAATTGTACTCAGGACAGAGAGAATCTCCATGAATGAAAAGTCCTGCCTAATAGCAACAGTACATGATCACTTTAATGATATCCATTTTACTCCCAAACTACAGCATGTAGGGTTTACAATCTCACACAGATAAAACCAACACTGCAGAAACATTATCCTGATGCTGTTCATGAACACAAGTTAAACAATGTTTTCCTGTTTTTTTTTTGCAAAATCCTTTACGAATATAAAGATTGCCTGACAAGTCAGCTTTACTAATGAGGAACCCAAAGGTGAGCCTTTTTGTAATGCTGTGATAAGTATACTAGCTGGTCAGTGTTTTTATCTAAAACTTTTAGCTTCCTGTTACTGCAGGCGATACAAGTAGAATGAAATTATTTCCCAACTTTCTTTTAGATATCCCAAACCTTCACAGGCATGTTTCATGACAGTCAAATAGTACTCCCACCCCATTAAGTTGCTGCAATTAAAGCCCTGCTGTGCCTAATTTCATGGACTTCTATGGGTGGAGCAAGTTAATTTGATATCAGAGCTCAAAGACTCAGAAATAGCTGATTTTAAAGACATCAGCATGTTACAGTTCGACTATAAGTAATAGTGTGCTTATTCTGTTTGTGTTTTGTAAACTGGATATTTTACAAATGCTTAGGTGCATATCTTATTGTACCAACCAATTAAGAAGATCAGTTTTCTTTATATTATTTTACAAGATAATAATTTCCTCATCCAAGCTGTAAATTAATAGCCTGGAGTCTGTAAAGACACAGACATACTCATTAATGAGTCAGGACTACCTTTCTCATGTTTATTGCACGAAGCAACTCCAATGAGTTTAAACTACTGTATTTACTGTATTTTCACTAAAATGCCTGATGAGAAGCAGTGGTACATGACTTGTTCATTTGATGATGGACTGTAGGAAGCTATTAACAACTGTGTAATATTACACAGAAAAACAATAACTATGTTCTTGCTTCCTGACATGAAGTCATGTTCATGGCAACAAGCAAGCATGTGCTGCAGTTCTAAAATTTCAAGACCACATCCAGATCTTCAGTATTTGAGTTATACAAAGAAAAATGCAAACTAAGCAGGCAGAACCCTTAATGGGATGTTACACCAGTAACTCCAGAAAACAAAGAAAGGTTCTTACCATAATCTGCAGAGCTACTGTATATGATCTGAAGCAAATTCATTCTGTGTAAAATAATCTGCAGCCTTATTTCTCTTCCTGTTTTGAAACTCCAGGATATTAATATGTGAATCATCTCTTTTGCATCATATTATCACACATGTGATCTATCGCTTCATTTTGCATCCTTTGTTTTCTCTCTTCTTCTTTCTAAAGTATATCATGTAAAGGTATCAGTCCAAGGAATGAATAAAGGAATTGTATAAATGTTGAAATTTAAAGGAACACTGTCAACCCTTTTAGGCCTCAAAGTGGTCCTAGTTTAAAAAAATACATTTTATGGTTGTTCTAATTCTGAAGAGACTGTTGATGCAGCTGGTAGTTTGATTCAGATTCCTTTTTCTTCTAAACAAGTGAAAAACTGACTGCCCACCATACTGGTGTTACCACAATAAAACATGTTTGTTTACATTTCTTGACCAGCTCCACTGCATTTTCCTGGACTCAGAAACATCCCCAGCACAATCTAGCCACTGATTGTGCAGTGGATAGAGGTGAAAATTGTATCATAAGTGGCTGTACTGTTTGAGGGTGATTCTAATGTTCAGGAAATATGCACTGAGTAGTTCAATGATATGAAGCAAAACAAAGCTGGGCATAGCTATACTTGTGTACTAACTGCACAGTGAAACCAGCACAGTGATGACCATTACAGTGACAGAGTTTGACAGAAAGCATTTGGTCACTGTGATAGTCCCCACTGGCGCCGACACTGCATGCCCAGTGTTTTACCCTCCCTGAGACAACTCTGACTGAAGTTGTATTTTAGAAATCAGGTGTGTGAGGTGGAGTCCCCACATGGCAGTTCAGGAGTACAGCCCCCAAAGAAACACACATACATGCCCAACAGTACAAGGCCGACTCTCATCATTTGTCTGTCATTGTCGGGATGTCGGTGATGCAGATGTTGCTCTGCTGTAGATAAACTGCTGTACATTATCATGCATTTTGGTTCTAATAAGCAAGGAGGCAGATAAAACAACCAGCAACATTAATGAATTTTAGAGGAAGTACACAATCACAAAATGTGGGTTTTACATAAAATAATATGTTGCAAGAAATGTTGTCAGTGTCCATTTAATATGTTTGTTTGAAATGCTGTGATATTGGTTAACTAGGATCTGCCAGCGTATCCATTAGGTAGGAAATGGGCAGACTGGTGGCCAAGCAGTCCTTATCTGCCATCAAATTCTATATTCTATATTTCTATTGCTAGCATCTCATGGAGGCTAGGCTTGGAGTCTCCAAAGATACCAGATTTATTGACCTGAACTCTTAAATTTAGCACAGAATACATTGGACACGAGGAATAAGTTTAAATACCTTGAACTGTTAGGATGAATTTTAGAGTTAATTGAGGTTTGTTTGTTTTTCTTTCCCTCTTCTTTCTAAAATTATTTCATATAAAGGTATCAGTCCAAGGGAATGAATGAAGGAAGGGTATTAATGCTGAAACTTGATAATGCTGCAATATTATCAGCATCTCATGGACGTTAGGCAGGAGTAGGAAAAAAATTCAAGGTTCAGCAACATATGTTGCTTTGGGGAATCTACAGTATTTGGATTTACCTTGTTTTTGTGGGAAGAGGAAGCTGTAGGAAAGGAATGGGATTACTGTTATTGAGGAGGGGACATGTTTGGTGTATTTAGGGAAGTTATCAGGAATGATGAACAAACATCAGATAAGATCCATTTGAGACTAAAAAGTTGTATCCTTTTACTATGCTATTTTCTTCAGGTATAATTTATGGCTAATAAAGTGTTTAAATGTGCCACACTCGATGCTCATGTAATAAATGCCCCAATTAGAAGATCTTAACTACCTGAATTAAAAAAAGCAGATATTGTAGCAATAGAAGAGAACCAGTTAACGGAATTGGTATCTACACAAATTGGAAAGGAAGTGGATTCACCAGATGTATACATCAGTAGGAAGAAAGAAAGTGCAATATGTATCAATTTTGTTTAGAAATAGCCCTAATATTTAAGTGGTGGATACCATATTATAATCAAAGCTCAATAAAATCAATAGTAATTGCAGTTCCCATAGCTGTGGAACTAATACTTAAAGTAGATAATAAGAAGCAAACATGTCCAAGACAATTAATGTTTAATAATTTAGTTTTAAAGAAGAATTTAGGGAAGACAATAAGGTAAACTATAACTGAACTTTATTTATAATTACTCATGGCAGTGTTACATATCATGTTTGAAAGCAATCTTAAGGGGTTATCATATCAATCTTGAGTTAATAAGATTAAAAGAAAAAAAGGAAGAGGAAGTCAGGTTAAGGCTGAAGGAATCAGATAAATTGTTTTAAGGAACTCTCTCTCTCTATATATATATATATATATTAGAGGCAAAAACTCTGTTTAATGCATTAGTTAGGGTTGTTCCACAGTGACAAAAGTGAGGAAATTCGCTGTTAGGGTTGAAACCCTAACTCCATTCACCCCCAGCACCACACACACACAGACACACACACACACACATGCAAGTATGGGGAGGACCAAGTCAACACAACCAATGACAGACATCCAGCAGCAGGTGACAAAATAACAAACAATGTCTAAATGTACTACGAGACATCCCCACCCACCTGACCAGGTACTGCATGCTCAGTGGAGATCAACAGCAGAACTGAGGCCATGTACACAAATGTCACATCCCTGATTGCAGCTGCACAGACATACCACACTTAGTAGTTGCATGGCCTTACCTACGATGCCCCACACCAGACCACACCACATGTGATGGGCCACCTGAGCAATAGAGTTGAGCAAAACCAAGGAATTGTACAGGTATAATATCTCTGATTATAACAAGGGTTTGAGAAATGCAGCTTTCTAATTGACTGTAAACATTGTAACAGCCTTATGTTTAGTTTTATTAACATACATATGAGAGCCTAACCATATGATGAACATGGTTTAATGTTGCTTAAAAAACAGTTCTATTATGATAGCAATAAGCAACTCCAGGTATTATGTTAATGGTCAGTTTATCACTGTCTAGCGACATGTGGCACTTGGCTACTAATCATTCATCATTAAACCCCTACATGGTGATTAACAGACCATTTAACATAACCGTTGGTCATGCCTTATTGCTTAATTGTCTTTATGACTAAATACTCTCCTCTGCTAGGCACTGCAGGAGTTTTGCAACACAGTGTCACACCCAGTTACACCATACTCTGTCTACTTACTGAAGAATGGCTGTGAATATGAACTCATGAAGATGAACAGTGTAACTTGATCATTACAGTCATCGAAACCTTAGTGTGATTATAACTGACAGAGTCAGTGATAGAGAATAACCCTTGCCATCCTAGTACACTTATCCCAGTGTGAGTTAAATCAATACTAAAAGACATTCTGTTTATATCTACACTATACCTACTTTATTGCTGTTGTACCACAATTGACATAGTTATCACTTTGATAGCATCAGTGACAGAAGTGTGGCAAACCCAAACACTACGTATACAGCCTGAGTATGAAACAACTGTTAAAAAATTACGCTGTGTCCATAAGTAGCATAGATCACTCATTGCAACAATAGTAAATATCACTATTTGAAAGTTAGTCATCACAGATGCAATGAGATTTTCTTTCTCAGGTACAACATAGTCAGTAAGTGCCTACAGGACAATCTATCCTATAGACATCCCGATACAGTTACGCATTGTTGGCTCAGTAGTCCTATGATATTTAGAAGTTGCTTGGCCTGATCCATGCAATTACACTGTTTCTAACAAAGAATACTTACTGCATCTTTAGTATTGAAACACACTGAAGGTATCTGTATGTACATTAGCAGTACAGCTTCATCAGTAAGAATGCATCTGATACTGGCAGTACGAATTTCACAGCATTGAACAGGCAATGCTTTTCCATACATTTACATCAGCCTCTCTATCTTCAGTAAACAGTTGCAGTAAATGTACTATGTGAAAATCACATACTAAATGTAACACTACTTTTATCTTGAGCATGCTAGTGTCTTGTACTTAATTTATGTACTTCTCTTAATTAATGTATTCTCACTAGTGTTAAAACCTTTCTACAACTGTGATCATGCACCTTTAGCATTTATATTGACTAACAGCACAGCACCAGTTGTGGTGTGTGTGGTGGGGTATCATTAGGTAAGGCCATGCAGCTACTAAGTGTGGTATCGTTGTGCAGCTGCAATCAAGGCTGAGTACGTTTGGTGTACATGGCCTCAGTTTTGCTGTTGATCTCCACTGAGCATGCAGTACCTGGTCAGGTGGCTGGGGATGTCTCGTAGTACATTTAGATAATTGTTTGTTATTTCTGTCACCTGCTGCTGGATGTCTGTCATTGGTTGTGTTGACTTGGTCCTCCCCATACTTGCATTGTGTGTGTGTCTGTGTGTGTGTGTGTGGTGCTGGGGGTGAATTTGAGTTAGGGTTTTCAACCTAACAGCAAATTTCCTCACTTTTGTAGCTGTGGAACAACCCTAACTAATGCATTAAATGGAGTTTTGCCTCTAATTTCCTTCTTTTGAGAATGATAACTGATAAATAGTGACTGTAATGCAGCAGAGGGCGAGGGGCCACATAATGTAAGCGGCGGGCCAGGGCCTCCGCCACATGATGTCTTGTGGCATAGTAACAGGAACAGCAACACAAACAGAAGTGCTAACAATGGCACACATGGTAACACAAGCATGATTGAGAATGAAAGGTAACACACGGTGCGTGGGCGAGAATGGTCTGCTCACGTGATGTGTTGCAACATAGTAACATGGTGCCTGCAAATGGAAATGTCAATGGGCATGGTGACGCAAAGTGAAACAGATAGAGAAACAGTACTGTAGACACAAATGGCAAAAATAACAGAAACACAAGCGCAAATGAAAACGTAAAGGATAACGCACATGGTGGCGCAGATGTCAACGGTAAGTGAAACGGGTAACGAACCACAAGCGAAAGGGCAACAGTAACAGTAATGTAAGGCACAGGCTGGTTTCCCAAAACCTGCATAGAGAAAGACAGTGAGTACAAATAATGTATGCATAATAATGAGTATCGGAGCAGAAAAAAATGAGAACTTGGAATACTAAATAGGTTATATCCAGGAACCGTATGGCGTAAAAAAATGTAAAAGTTGTATGATTTACAACTGTCCTGGCTAATATTTTACATACCCCCTATAGGGGCTAAGTATTTTTCTGATTTAAAAGTCCGTATTCTCGCACCGCTTCCTAGATACCGGCCCTGAAAGGAGCGGCAAACACCGCAATGTTATCCTATGGGAAAAAAGAGAAGTTCGAGTGCCATAACTTTGCCTCCCTGTAATATTTTTTCACCAAACTACTGAAAGGCACATCTGTGGGCTGTTGGCTGTCTTCCTCCAAATTTCAGAAAAAAGACTAAACCGTTATTTTTCAGCAGGGTGCCAAAGGGTTCCTGTAATGCATCGGGCACCGTAATGTTATCCTATGGGAAAAACTGTCAACTTTGGAGTGCCGTAACTTTGACACCATGTAATATTTTTCAATACAACACCGAAAGGCACATCTGTGAGATGTCATCTGCGTTCCCTCAAATTTCAGCCCAAAACTCCAAACCGTTCTTTGCAGAGGAGTGCCAAAATTACTGTTATTTTAAGATAGTGTCAACAAAGTAGTGTTTTAAATTTGCAAAGCTTTCAAAACAATTTATGACACTTTCATGAGTGTGACACTACTTTGTAAAAGTACTTTTTTCAGAAATCTGAAAAACATATTTCTGGGGTGTTTTACCCCAAAATAAAGACATGGCTAGCATCCTCAGGGCCGACTAGGTGAATACAAAAAGAATTAGGTTGCTAGAGGGTCTCAATTTTAAATGCCAAGCATTTTTCTGATCACTAACTGAAAACAAGATGGTGGATTTCGACAGTAACAGGGCCATTTGCGACAGCAAAAGTGTATTTGCGACACTGTCAAACTTTTTGTTAACTTTTCCATTGACTTATAAGGGAAATTGTTTTTGAATAACTTTTGAACCATTTAATATTTTTCACAAAATCTTCAAAAGGCATATTGGGACCTCGGCCGCATGTAACCTGAGGATTTTGGGCCGGTCGCAAACACTGCATAACCTGTAGGTGCGACCTTAGAATTCCAGAAAAGCGAAATGCGCGCAGATCATGCTTAATAACTCCACAGCTGTATATCCAACTGGTATGTAACTTGACAAATCCCAAGGCCTATGGTTCTCGATCGTGTATTCCAAATTTCAGGCAAATCCATCAAACGGTTGCAAAGTTATTAAGGTGCAAAGTTTTGGGGTTTAACATAGAAGCGGCTCCTCAACCCCTTACTATGGTAGCACTAACGTGCTACATATTATATATATATATATATATATATATATATATATATTCGATGTTAGGGTTGAAACCCCTTTGCACCTCCAGTCCACCCCCAACTGGAATCGAGAGGTGAACATTGGGGTCATCGGCCTAAGTGTCACCCCATCACATGTTGAAAGAAGCTGAGGAATAGGAGAATGGGGTGACAGTTAGGACCGATGACCCCAATGCACACCCTGATTTCAGTTGGGGTAATAAAGGTCAAAGGAGGTTTCAATCTAACATCGAATTTCCTCGCTTTGCTGTGAACAACCCTAAATGATGCATTAAACAGAGTTTTTGCCTCTAATTTGTCTTCTTTTGAGAATGATAATGATAAATAGTGAATGTAATGCAGCGCGGAGCACGGGGTGATGTCTTGTCGCATTGTAACATTGTGCCGCAAACGCAAATCATAATGCGCATGATTACACAAAGCGAAACAGAAAGAGGAACAGTACTGTAGACAGAAATGTTAAAAACAACACAAATGCAACCGCAAATGAAAACGCAAGGTTAACGCACGTGGTGGCGAAATGTGAACGCTAAGTGAAACGGTAATGGAACCACAAGCAGAAACGTAATGGTAAGAGCAATGTAAGCACACAGGCTGGTTTTCCCAAAAGCTGTATAGAGAAAGACAGTGAGTAGAAAGAATGTATGCAAAATATTGACTCTCGAACACAAAAATCAGTAGTTGTAATAGTAAATTGCTTATATCTCAGTAAACGTACGACATAGAAAAAATTTAAAAGTCTTATGCATTATCACTTTCCTGGCTAGTTACATATGTAGCCCCATGGGGGGCTAAAATTGTTTGACAAAAACTCCGATCTCGACTGTGTTCAGATACGTCCTCAAAGACGCCGTGCGAACGCCGTAATGTTATCCTATGGGGAAAAAAAGAGAAGTTAGGACTGCCATAACTTTTGAACAGTTTAATATTTTTCATGAAATCTTCAAAAGGCACATTGGGGCCATGGTTGTCACGCTCCCTGAAGATTTTGGGAAGGTCGCGCAAACCTGTGACCTGGTAGGCACGGACCGTAGAATTCCAGAAAAGCGTAATGTGTGTGCAGATCATGCTTAATAACTCCGCAGCTGTGTATCCAACTGGTACAAAACTTGGCAGATCCCAAGGCCTATGGTTCTTGATCATGTATTCCAAATTTCAGGCAAATCTTTCAAACAGTTGCAAAGTTATTAAGGTGCAAAGTTTGGGGTTTAACATAGAAATGGCTCTCAACTCTAACTATGGTAGCACTACCATGCTACCATAATATATATATATATATATATATATATATATATATATATTTATATGAGATACGTGATGGGTAGGAGTGGGATATGGAAAATATTCTCACTCCTGAAGAGTGAGAATGCACAGCTCATGATGCAGGAGTAAGAATATTGTCCATATCCCATGATCTGCACAACATGTGTGCAGTTTATACCACTGGGGTGAGAGCTTTAGGAATTTTTTTTTCTGTTTCTGTGTGTTTCCAGCTCATTCTGTGGTGTGAGTATGTGTGTGCATGTGTATGTTTTGAATAGAGAAACACAGGTGAGTGTGTTTTCTGAAGCTAACTGAGTGATTCAGATGCTCGCTGAGAAAGACAAACTGCTTTGTTTTTGTTTTTTATTTTAGTTGTTTAATCAGGAGTAGCACACTAAGCTGAAAGCTTTTTACAGGAGTGACCTGGGAGCACAGGGAGGTTAAGTGACTTGCTCATGGTCACACAGTATGCAAGTGGAAGCTGTGGGATTCAAACCCTGGTCTGGTCTGCTGGATGTCACCAGATTTACAGCTCAGAGCCTTAAACCACTGTGCTATAGCTTCATTTAGAATTCAGGTTGTTTTGAGGCTGAGATCAGCACAGTAATGGGCTAGAGTGGTAGAAACTCAGTGGGACACAGCTGACAGTGTTTTGCAAAGGTAACTGGGTGAGTCAGAGGCTCACTGAGAAAGACAAACTGCTGCAGGTAGCAGAAGAGAGAAACTGCTTTGTAAAAGAGTTTCATTTAGAATTCAGGTTGTTTTGAAGCTCAGCCAAGCACAGTAATGGGCTAGAGTGTTAGAAACTCAGTGGGACACAGCTGAGAGTGTTTTGCAATGCTAATTAAGTAAGTTGCATCTTTTGTGAGAATGAGAAACTGTTTTTGAAGCAGTTTCCTTTAGAATGCTATCTGCAGTGCAGATATTTTCACCCCAGTGACATAACCAGAGAGAGGATAAATGTGATATTCTCACTCCAGTGACATCCGTAAAGTGAGAATAAATGTGATATCCTCATTCTGGTGATGTCATCAGGATTTATCCTCACTTCAGAGAAAATATCACCATTTATTCCACTGGGGAGCTCTTACCCAAGTGGTATAAAGATATATATATATATATTCATGGCAAAAAATCCGTTTAATGCATCAGTTAGGGTTGTTCCACAGCGACAAAAGTGAGGAAATTCGCTGTTAGGGTTGAAAACCCTAACTCGACTCACCCCCCCAGCACACACACACACAGACACACACACACATTCAAGTATGGGGAGGACCAAGTCAACACAACCAATGACAGACATCCAGCATCAGGTGACAGAAATAACAAACAATTGTCTAAATGTACTCACGAGACATCCCCACCCACCTGACCAGGTACTGCATGCTCAGTGGAGATCAACAGCAAAACTGAGGCATGAGACCAAACATACACATCCCTGATTGCAGCTGCACACAACGTACCACACTTAGTAGTTGCATGGCCTTACCTACCGATGCCCCACACCACACCACAACTGGTACTGTGCCGTTATTCAATATAAATGCTGAAGGTGCATGATGACAGTTGTAGAAAGGTTGTAACACTAGTGAGTATACATTAATTAAGAGAAGCACATAAATTAACTACAAGACATTAGCATGCTCAAGATAAAAGTAGTGATACATTTAGTAGGTGATTTACATAGTAGTACATTTACTGCAATGGTTTACTCAACATAGAGAGGCTGATGTGAACGTATGGAAAAGCATTGCCTGTTCAACGCTGTGAAATTCGTACTGCCAGTATCACATGCATTCTTACTGATGAAGGTGTACTGCTGATGTACATACATAGACCTTCAGTGTGTTTCAATACTAAAGATGCAGTAAGTATTCTTTGTAAGAAACATTGTAATTGCATGGATCAGGCCAAGCAACTCTAAATATCATAGCACTACTGAGCCAACAATGATGTACCTGTATCGGAGATGTATATAGGATAGATTTTCCTGTAGGCACTTACTGAGTATGTTGTACCTGACAAAGACAATCTCATTGCATCTGTGATGACTAACTTATTCAAATAGTAATACTTTTACTATTGTTGCAATGAGTGATCTATGCCACTTATGGACACTGTGATTTTTAACAGTTGTTTCATACTCAGGCTGTATGCCTACTGTTTGGGTTTGCCACACTTCTGTCACTGATGCTATCAAAGTGATAACTATTTTAATAGTGGTACGACAGGAATCAAGTAGGTATGGTGTAGATATAAACAGAATGTCTTTTAGTATTGATTTAACTCACAATGGGGTAAGTGTACCAGGACAGCAGGGTTATCCTCTATCACTGACTCTGCCAGTTATAATCACACTAGGGTTTCGATAGACTGTAATGATCAAGTTACACTGTTCATCTTCATGAGTTCATATTCACAGCCATTCTACAGTAACTAGACAGTGTATGCTGTAACTGGGTGGGACACTATGTTGCAAAGCTGCTGCAGTGCCTAGCAGAGGGAGAGTATCTACTCATAAACACAATTAAGCAATAAGGCATGACCAACAGTTATGTTAAATGGTCTGTTAATCACCCTGTAGGGGTTTAATGTTGAATGAGGCATAGCCGAGTGGCACATGTTGCTAGACAGTGATAAACTGACCATTAACATAATACCTGGAGTGGCTTATTGGTATCATAATAAACTGTTTTTAAACAACATTAAACCATGTTCATCATATGGTTAGGCTCTACATGTATGTTAATAAAAACTAAACATAAGGCTGTTACAATGTTTACAGTCAATTAGAAAGCTGCATTTCTCAAACCCTTGTTACAATCAGAGATATTATACCTGTACAACTCCTTGGTTTTGCTGAACTCTATTGCTCAGGTGGCCCACCACAAGTGGTGTGGTCTGGTGTGGGGCATCAGTAGGTAAGGCCATGCAACTACTAAGTGTGGTACGTTGTGTGCAGCTGCAATCAGGGATGTGTGCACGTTTGGTGTACATGGCCTCAGTTTTGCTGTTGATCTCCACTGAGCATGCAGTACCTGGTCAGGTGGGTGGGGATGTCTCGTAGTACATTTAGACAATTGTTTGTTATTTCTGTCACCTGATGCTGGATGTCTGTCATTGGTTGTGTTGACTTGGTCCTCCCCATACTTGAATGTGTGTGTGTGTCTGTGTGTGTGTGGTGCTGGGGTGAATTTGGAGTTAGGGTTTTCAACCCTAACAGCGAATTTCCTCACCTTTGTCACTGTGGAACAACCCTAACTGATGCATTAAATGGAGTTTTTGCCATGAATATCCTGTCTTTTTCAGAACTATCACTCAGCATACTACATGATTTATAGTTCTAAGAATAGTGCACATACATATAAAACAATGTTCCAGTATCAGAAATATTTCAACTGTTGTGGTTGCATTTACTGTCATTGTCATAATTACTTTATTAATTGTAATTTGTCATTCTCGTTCCATGTAGTAGTTTTATGTTAAAGTGTCTTACTCATTTTGTTTGTGAGCACATATGTTAATAAAAAATGTGCATAAAAGACAATATGACATGACATGGGCATTATTAGTTCATGTACTGAACAAATGGATATGCTACTATAGTAACTTGAGATTTCATAGAGTGCTTCCACTACCAACTGTGGTGGTTCCATCAATCTTGTGAACAGCAGTGGAAGAGGTTTGTTGTACTGAATACATATACTGACCACCAGGGCTATGTTCGGGTGGGGTTTACTGCTTACATCCCAAGAATGGGAGTTTCGTCAACTAGACCACCAGGGCTATGTTCGGGGGCAGCTTTACTGCTTACATCCTGCGAACGGGAGTTTCAGTCCACTACACCACCAGGGCTATGTTCGGCAGGAGGGGTTGTATTTACACTGATACAGCCTGCAGTCAGGCTTTTCAGTCCACTGAACCACCAGGGATGTATTCGGGGGTTGTTTTAAACTAAAGCAGCCCGTGGTCAGGCTGGTGGTGGGGGGACATTTCTGCTGTTGCCCACAATAGGGCCAGTGGGGATGGTGTTGGGGATTGTCACTCTTTTGCCCATGATCAGGCTGCACGAGGGCACATGGGGTGGGTTAGGGCCAGCCACAGGTGTCAGCTGCTGTGTTGTGCCATGCAATGCAGCAGCTCACCTGTGGTGATCGCCGACTTGAGCATTTTTTGGCTCAAAGTTGTGCAGGCGCAGGTTGGGGTTGCACCTTCACAACTCTGCACAGCCTTGCTGAATATCAGGCTGTGCAGTTTATGCATGCATTCATTTGCATTGCACTGTTACTCAGCATGTTTTCTGTGGTGGAACTGCCTCCTGCTGAATATCGCAGAATGGAGCAAGTTTGGACTTGTGCAGGCACTACCCTATTACACATGGCGCGACCCTTTTGAATATCTGGCCCATAAAGTATAATACTAATAGAAGGAAGGCATTTGTCACACAGAGACTGGTGGCCCTTGGAATGAGCTCCTTGTCACTTATTTGTCCTAAATCAAAGATGCTTTTTAAAACTCAGCTGGATAGAAATTTTTATGAAGGAAGCTAACATGACTACATAAGAGATACTGGCTGGGAACAGCTATGGTCTATTCTTACTGTCTGGCCTCCTCCACTCCCTTGAACATTTGTATGAACCTTTCAATGAACTATCTTTATATTAGGGATTACAATACTACCACATATACCCAATGTTAAGATGATATGGTTATGACAATTGGCCCAAAAAATGTTGGGGCTTGAATGTCACACTTTATCTCTTGAATAGCAATAACACACCAAACACAAGAGATATAGTTTAACTTTTTTAATATAAAAATAATTTCAATATAAAAATAACAAACAAAAATATTTTTTTTGTAAATACAAAAATAGATTTTACAAAATAATATATACATACACGAAAAAAATATATAAAGTGTGTATTACATCACACACAAAATAAAAATTAAATAAAAATATTTTTCCTTTATATAAATAAAAACATATAAAAATACATTGTCCAATGTTCTTTAGTTTAGTTGAACACTTGCAAGAGGTGTATGCACTGCTTGAGGCAATCCAGGCTGGAAACTGGATTCAATGTGGAGGCAAAAGAAGTGGAAACTGTTGCACCCTCGGGAGGAGATACGGACCGCTATGAAGGGTGGCCAATTTCACCCAGGAAGCTGCAGGAACAGATGGTAGCCATGGAGTTGAAGCACTGCTACTTGCAACAGCACCATCACCCACTGCTACGACCGCCTAAGCACGAGGTTGACAGTCTGCTGCAGTGCATCCAAGAGAGACTGGATTTTGTCCAGCTCTCAGGACAGCATTTTCCTTCCGCAGACTGACAACCTCACGCGTGAGCCGCCTGTAGCAGCGCAATGGCCTGTGCACCTTCGCAGTCGCCGCGCCCTACAAAGATTAAAAAAAGTTATGATGAATATATAACACAAATTCAAAATTACAACTTTAAAATATTTCACTTCAAATATTTCTTATCTAATGCAATATCAGAAATGCATTCATTTAAAAGTTATGATAATAGTTTTAAGTATGATGCTAAACTATTTAGTATCTTATTTCTCTCTCTGTCACACTTGACTATCTATATTATCTAATAAGCTACAACATAAAAAATGTATAGTTAGCTGTGGCTTAGAATGCTACTCTTAGATTTTCTTCACTACTCAGAAATATTCTGTATGTATATACTTTGCATAATTGACACTATTATACCATAGAATTGAAATACATCCTCATCAAGTGTGAGAATTTTTACTTCACCATGTCTGCCTATAATGTGAGTCATGTATTCAGTGAAAAAAGGTACCTTGACAGTAGCAGTATAATAAAATACTTTTCATGCGTACACTATCATGATAAGTTTAATGATACTTTTAAACCAAACAGCTTTTACCCGTGTTTCAAGCTCTCAACACACATCACTACTTTAAATAATTAAGTCACTAATATAAGATCGATGCAAAACCATGCCAGATATCCAGCCGAGCTGTGCAGAGTTGTGCAGGCACAACCCCAAAGCTGTGCCTGCAAAACTTTGAGAAAAAAAGGATCAGTTGAGGCCACCCACAAGTGAGCTGCTGCATTTCAGGATGCAACACAGCAGCTGCCACCTGTGGCTGCCCTCAACACTCTGTCTCATAAGTCTCAACTGTTTGTTCCCCAAATGTGTTACATTGCTTCTCAAAATGTTGAAAGAATGGGCAAAGCGAGGAACACTTAATCTAATTTTTAAATTAGAAGCTCACAACACTGTTAAAATGTTTGCATTTAAGTTCATAAAGTCTGCAATGTATCAAATTGATATATTTAGCATCATTTACTATAGAGTTTTGCAAAAATGTTAACACTGAATGTGTTACAAGTCCTCACAATGTGAAACAGGAAGCTTTAGTGAATTAAAATGAGTAACATTCCACATAATGTGGTATGCTTGAGAGATATGCACTCACACCCCTCATCAAGGCAATCACGGGCAGCAATGTCTGCCCCCAACACTCATGTCTTTGTTGGGGTGGTTGCCAACTACATCCCACAATTGGGATTTTCAGGATATGATCGGGAGGTGGGGGTGTTTCAATACTTCAGCCTGCAATTGGGCTTATCAGTCCACTGGATCACCAGGGATATATTCAGGAGGTAGGGAGGTGTTTAATTATTTAATACCGCTGACTGTGTATTGGTCCACTGGACCTCCACGCCTGTGTTGAACGGGAGACACATTGCTGCCCCAACTGGGCTAGTGAGGGGGAGGTATTACAGTATGCCTGCAATCGGCCAGTGGGGGTTACGCCTTTGCTCTGCAATTAGCCTGCACGGGCGCCCTTCCCAACCGGCTGCTACCTGGTAAGGACCCAAGCGCAAGTCCTCGGGATCACCACACCTGCATGCTAATGGGATGCAAATAGGGCCATAATCAGATGCGAATAGTCCCCTGCCTTGCCTGAATTACAACCACATTTGCATATTACCTTTTGAATATCGAGTTTTGCGACCACAAGTAGATGCTGCAGTTTCTCAACTTGGCTGCTGCAAGTTCCACTGCGCCATGCACAGTGGATGTGCTTAGGGGTGATATTCAAAGTAGTTCCTCAATACCACAACCCTTTGAATATCACCCTGGACACACCCCTGCAAGTATTTTGCACACTAGAAGGGCTTAGCCTATGATAGCATATAATGTTCATCTCAAAACAAATGTTTTAAATAGACATATTACCATCTTTACTCACATACAGTCTCACAGTCATCTCCTTACACTGTCCCAAAAGTAATTTGCACAACAGCCACAGCATCATATAGTGACGTATTAAAAACACTGTTTTAAAGAATAGTTGCTCATTGAAAGTATGACACTGTGTGTCGCTAAGCCATGCATCATTGAATTATTTAGCAATGTGATCTATGTGGCCCAATATTTAGCACAGTTTCACTACTCAGCAACTTCTTTTCATAACACCCAACCCAGAAATACGGACCGTATAATGTAGTGGAATTTGCACCACTGCAACCTGTCATAGTACTGCATTTTATAAGCACATCGTACCGATAGGTGGGTGTATTGGGCAATACCGACCAGCCAGGGGCGTAATGAGGCCCAACGCCGCAGGCAGATGGCCTTATAGCTCCTGGCTCGTCCGGTATTGCCTAATACCGCCCACCCTGAAGGCCATTATTGCGCTTTAGAAATGGGCTATGGTACTATTTTTATTAAAGAAAAATATATTTATGTTTTAATGTAAAACTGTTTTTATTTTATTTCTTTTGTAATAAAATAGTTCCTCCCAGATGTCCTAGTCGCAGTCCTGCAGTTGTGGGTTTGGAGGCTGTTGTCATGTTCACATAACCACCCACCACCGTACACAGGACTACAGAGAGTTTGAGCAAGATATGTTTAATAAATTTGTCTGTTCCTTGTCCACCACTAGCACAGCACTGGTCCCTCGCGACAGCTCCGACCCGCTGACGCTGAGCTTGATACAAATTCCAGTCCGAATGCGTCCGGACTGCCATTTCTGCTTCTACGGCAGAGGCTGTACGTCGTTTCCGAGCTGCACTGCGCTACCGTTCCATGACGCTACAGCTTCCCAGTCGGGCAAACTAATCCCACAAAAGTAGAGTGAAGCTTCTGAGGAGGAAACAGTAGGCGGGAGGGCAGAGGTATAGAGAAGGGAGCGAGCAGTAGAATCGTCAGCTAGTGCTGTATCATTTAGGAACAGAATCAGTGGTGAGAGGGCGCCATCAGAAGAGCATTGGCTGCTGTGGTTGCCGATCCTAAAATGCAGGAGCACAGTCTTGGCAGGTGGGTAAGTGTCATCGGGAGGTAGCCTTAATTTAAAGTCAGCGCTAGTGCAATTAGGCTACAATAAAACAGTAAGATGGAAAAGGTGTTGAAGAACGCTGAGCGCGGACGTCCTAGCGCTGTTTAAATACAGACGCCTTTAAATGAAATCGAAATCAATACACTTCTGCACTGAATGAATTTGGCTGACAAAAGTTGTTCAGGAAGAGTGAGTGTGTGTATGTATGTGTGTGTTGTGGGGGGCAGTGTCTTTTTGAGACAGCTTGTCATTATGGGCCAATATCTCTCGCTAAGTGAGAGAAAAAATGGCAGTGATTTCAAATTTATTTTGATGTTTTTAGCCAATGAGCAACCTGGATGGGCAGAGGGATACTTGAGTGGTGAGAGGTACTGGGGCTGGTACTTTTTATTTCCTGGGCATCTATTGAAAGTTAATGTACCCTCTGGCAAGGGTACTAGCCAATCAGATGCCAGGAAATAAAAAGGCCATTTTCTAAGTTTGGTGAGACAACTTCCATAGTGTTATTTAGAAACGTACGATATTCATAGAGTGAACGTAAACAGTCCCATTATTACCTCCATTATTAGTTTTATCGACATTCCTCAGTTCATGATCACCTTTAAAAATACAATATCTGGCAGTGCACTGAACAGCATTGCACTACATCTGTAGAGTTAAGCATTAGGCTGGCAAGGCTGAAGACAGACACCACAGCTATTCACTTTACTGGGAAAAAGGGATCATGAGCACTGTAAGGCACACTTTTAAACTTGTAGATTGAGAAAAAACTAATAAATCATAATTGTACACTTTATGCAGTGCACAACATTTAGAGTCACTACAATATCCTACCACCATGTTTGTGTTTTTGGATGATTGGGTATCTGCAGTGATCAATGCATTCCCACCCTTATAAGGTCACATCACACGTAAAGTAAGTAATGTAAACAGTGATTAGTCCACCCACAACAAACAAAAGAAAGTGGTACTCCTTAGCAACGAAGCTCTGTTGCTCACACCAAACAATTTAACATTTGCAGTGAGTATGCCAATAGACAGTGCACTCCCTATCATGCAGTAGGACTGCAATGTGTAATTATCAACAGGAACATTGATCACCACAGAATGTTGACAACCCTATGGTACTTCTCAAGGATGCAGATAATAGAACAACAGATTTCACTTACGTGGTGGATCATGCCGGCTTCCTGCTTCACCTCCACACATTCCGGAACAGCAGCTTCCCCGGCTCTATTAAAGGAAACAAGAAAAAATGATCACATTAATAGATGAAATATCAAGGTCAAAGTGTTTTCTTTAAACATCAATTTCTTCAATAACGTATTTTCAAAAACATTACTCACAAATATGTAATTGGTAGTATGCAGTGCAGAACAAGTAGTGCCTGCCCATCAATCACAATACTTATAACATTGTCATAATGCATGGTTGAGACACATAAACATCCTAAAAACATTACATGTATGTTCAATTTACATACATGCATACCTAATTATATGACTTTGTTCCTTTAATAGTTTTAAATGTGAGTTATTATAATAAAAAGAACACAAACACAACTATAATGTCACTGTTCACTCAATTACCCTCTAGCTGAATGTAGCAGCCATGTATGTGTCATTAACTATATTACTCCTACAGGGCTATTAAAACACATTAACAAACATGTAGATATTCTATTATGCATAATAACTATTGCAATAATAAAAATGAAACATTGGCGTGACATATAGAAATATTAACTAAATACAATCTAGGACATGTCATAATTCGCAACAGATAATTTAGCAGCACACCATTGAATTCCACTGAGAGACCTACAACACTAGAACAACATTAGAATTTGTTATCTATAACTCATTGTACATTGAACTCCACCACCAAAATTAGCAGAGGAGAAGACCTCCCCCCACAACACGCATCTACCGCTATGCACACCCATCCATTGTCAGATTCATGAAGAATAGTATTCCACTCACATCTGTAGTAATACCACTTTGTTATGGTAGTACAGGATCTTCTGCCATGGTGGCACTGCAGCATTCACTAGAGTTGGTTAACACTTTTTGAACTATTTTGGGTGGCATATTCAAGATGGTTGACCCATACAATAGGGCTCCACATCTGCAAGTACAAAATCCGCCATTCGCAATATTCAGTAAAACACACTTACGGCACTGAAAACTGGCTGAAGAACAGCACAATGCAAATGAATGCATGGTTAAGTGGACGGAGGAACCATAAATGAACTCCAGAGACCAATATTCACCCAGGCTGCTGGAGGCTGTGTAGCCACAACCCCAACCAAGCCTGCATGACTCGCAGGCAAAAAAAAAAAACTAACTCGAGGGTCACCCACAGCTGAGCTGTTAGATTTCAGGGTGAAACACAACTGCTGGCACCTGTGCTGTCCCCAACCTAGTCCCCATGCCCCCCAGAGCATGATTGCAGCCAACTGACTGTAAATCCCTCCCACCCCTCCCAATGGCCCGACCCTGAGCATTCTGTACTTCCCCAACACCAGGCGAATCACAGGCAGCACTGTGCCTTCCCAAATGTATCCCTGATGCTCCAGTGGCCTGAAATGCCCAATCACACCCAGAAAGTTAAGTAACCCGCCAAATGTATCCTTGTGCTCAAGTGGACCAAAATGCCCCATTGCAGCCAGTAAGTAAAACAACCCACCGTCCTTCTGAACATATCCGTCCTGGTCCAGGGACTGAAATGCCTAATTGTGGGCAGTTAGTTTAATAACCCCTCTGAAGATAGCCCTGGTGGCTAGTGTCTCCCCACCCAACCCACTCCATGAAGAACCACTACCCTGCTCACCACCTCACAGGCAGTGGCAGCATCATCCCACACACCTGCCGCCCATCAACTGACTGCCATAGGACTGCACACCCATTGCTGCAGACCAAGAGCCAATGGGCATGCACCCATACTGTGTATCACATTACAGATTTGTGAATCAATTCATTCATTAAAAGTCTGAACTGTCATGTACGGCATGGGCTCCTAACACATTAGCTGTACTGTACAGCAATGATCGTTCAGCCCTACCAGACAGTCACTCGGCCGGTAGGCGGGGTGGCAGAATGTGGGTTGCTGCTGCCCAGCAGCTGCCAGGGGAGACGGGATGGTGGAACTTAGCAAGTGCGTGGTGTCGGTCATACACTGCTCACCACCAGGGCTATGTTCAGAGACGGCTTATTAAACTTACTACCTGCAATCAATCTTTTCGGTCCACTGTATCAGCAGAGATACATTCGGGAGGGGCCACATTGCTGCTAACGATCAATGTGTTGCGGGAGAACTGAACTATTCCTCTGATCAGCCCAGAGAGGGGTGCTGCAGGTATTCTACACTGCTTTCTTGATCAGGCTGCACCGCAGTATTGTTCCCCAATGCCTGCAGCCTGTTAGGGCACCACGCACAATTTCTTGGGGATCAGCAGACCTGCATGATAATAGCATGCAAATCACGCCTATAACGACATGCAAATGTCCCCACACTGCGTCTTGCAATGATTATGCCCCATTTGCATGTCACATTTTGGATATTGCCCCAGACACACATCTGTGCAGCTAATTTGCACAGCACAATACCTGCATGTATGAATGGCACAATTTGAATATCACACGCTTGTGTCATGAGAAACCCTCATTTCTTGTTTTAAACAACCTAAGAAATTTGTGATAATAAAGTCTCACGTCAGACTCAAATCAAAATGACACTTTCAGTGTCTGACTGACCACCCTCCACAGCTTGGCTCTCTGCTGGAACTACCTCGCTACAGCTGGGGAACGCCCAATGTTCTACCATGAACCCAAAACAAAAATATTTAAATGTTAGATGTAAATCACAGTACATTTTTTAAGACTTACAACAACAGTTGTGAAAAATACTAGTTTCTGATTAGTATCACAACGTTATTAGCTGTATGTCAATCTTTGATTGACATATATATGAGACTAACACATACAAAACAATGTTCAACACTATTTTCAAAATATTGCTATGATAATACTAATAAGGCACTCTGACTGTTTATATCAATGGTCACTTAATCACTTGTGAGTGATGTACTACTTCGGCCGTGCCTCATGCCACATTACACCAATAAGCACACATTTACACAACATTGAATAATCGCTCCTGATGTCTTATTGCTTATTTATGCAGGCCCAGATATTCAAACTGCGCATTCTGAGGCGCAAGCCCTGAGCTGCTCAAAATAATTGCAGCAGAGGCGTGGTGTGCCAGCTCAGGGGTGGCAGCTGCTGTGTTGCACCCTGCAATACAGCAGCTCACCTGTGGGCGGCCCTCAACTTGATCCTTTTTTTGGGCTCAAGGTTGTGCAGGCGCAGGTTGGGGGTTGCGCATGCACAACTCTGCACAACCCAACTGAATATCGGGTTGCGCAGGTTATGCATGGTTCCTCCCCCTCCTGTTGAGCATGCATTCATTTCCATTGCTCTTTTGCGCAACCTGTTGTCAGTGGCGTAACTGCCTCCTGCTGAATATCGCAGAATGGCGCAATGTAGGACTTGCGCATGCGCAACCCTGTTGCGCATGGAGCAACCCTTTTGAATATCTGGTCCGCACTATACAGTGTTTTTTACTAAGTCTGAAAACATTGACAACTATTATTAAAAGTTGTGCTGATTTACTTACAGTGAGTAAGGAGCTCCCCCGCAGCTGGCTTCCCAGCAGCCTCCCAAAGCTCATGAGTGAGGTAGTACCAGCACGTATCGTTGCCGGTATCACCTCCCGTTGCTTCAACACATAAAAGCGTTGGCGCAACAGCTTCCACTTCTTTTTCAGTTGTACGACTGACTTATTTTTAACCTTAAGTGCGATGTACAAATAACTGTTAATGCGCCTCCACATTGAATCCAGTTTTCGATTTGTACTCCTCATCAGTACTTTAGCGTTTCCTCTTGCCTGGACTGCCTCAAGCAGTGCACACACCTCTCGCAAGGTCCACTGCCTCATTTTATTTTGTAAGTCTTACTAGTTCTGAAATACAAACACAAAGAAATATCTACATTAGTATCATGTAACAATATTAATCATTTCTTAAACAAATTCTATACAATACTAATTAAATTAAACCAAAGAGCACCTGTCCTTCAATATAGCAGAAACACAGATCAGTACCATAATATAGGACTAAAAAAGGATTCAGCCACCTCGACAGTAAAAACAACTGCTACTAGACTAACATGCTATACTCTAGTCTCATGGGTCGGAGGTACTGCATTGAACATCACATTGGGCACACCATGACATATCCATCTGTACTACACTGAAGTATTCACACAACATTGTAATGTGATGTTAAACAGAGATTAACCACACATCACAGAACTGCTCACAGAACTATGAATGCACTTAATAAATGTGAAGACTGCTAACAAAGTAATTGAAAGTAAAAGTGCATGATAACGCAGTTGTGCATTCATTGTAGCCCATATACTAATAACTACCCATTTCTGTAACATTAAAAATACATCTATATCCTGACATACCAGTGAAGAAACAGATACATTTTACAGTACCACTGTGTTTTATTGAAGTTGCACACATACCATGTTGGTACACAGGGCTCTAAATAACCGGCTCTCCACCCGGCTCGGACAGCTATTTTTCATTGGGACAGGCGTTTTATTTTCTTGGCCTGTCCCTTGGACAGGCAGTTCTGCTTTATAACTTTGCTACACCTATTAGGATGCTAGGACCCAACCACAGCACTCTGTTTAGGAAAAAGGGATGTCAGGACCTCATGTTCTGAAGATGCACCACAGGGCTCGAAATAAGGGGGCGCTGAGCGCTAATCTGTGCTTCTGTTTTGCTAATTGGCACCTGCCGCTTTAAAAGGCAGCAAGTTAAAGGCACTCCTAGTAGCTCCTCGTGTGTCTGCGCTGCGCAGTGAGTAAATCACGCACGGTACCAAAAAATGTGATGTGAGCGAGTCAATCCGCAAGGCAGCATGGAAAGGGCGCTGAAATATGTAAACATGCTGCTGAAAGTCGAAAACTCCTACAGGTGAAACTTCATGAGGACGAAGTTAGCAAACACAAAATGCAAGGGGGTGGGATTTTAATATATCCTTCATGTTTCTAGTGTTCAAGGATGTTTTTAGCAGTGTTCACTATATATCTACCTGTAGCTCGCCACATCATGAGGTTGTTTTCTCAGAATGTAAAAGTACATTTATTCACATATGCACTTTTACATTCTAAGAAATCATACTGTGATGAGTTACAGGTATTATGTAAGAGTTATCACTGCCAAACATCCTTCAACACTAAACCAGGGAAGGATATATTCTCCTACAACCTGCCCAACTCCCAAAAACACTGAAGCATTAGTACAGCAGAGGATGCAGAGAAGTTGGCAGACACTCACTTCACCATGGCAGCCAGGTTACTGTGGAGAATAAAATCTTGATAAAAAGTACTCTGTTGGAGAGCTCAAAATGTTCTTCATTGTTTATTTTAGTTTTAGTTTATCCAGGATACCCAGCTGAGATGCAACATCTTGTTTCTTGTGAGGTCCTGCTTCTTACCTACAGCTTGAAGGAATGGGGCACTGGGTACTTGCTTATTCATTGAACCAATAATCCACAGTAGTGTGTTGGTTATAGTGGGATTTACCTACTTCTGGTATAGTTTGGTCATGAGGACGAAGTCCCAGTGACTTGACTTCACAGCAGAAGTTGGTAAATCCCACCATAACCCACACCCTGCAGTGGATTATTAAAACAAGGTAAAAAATCTGAAACAAAGCAGTTGTGCATAAGGGGAACAGACAGTGGAAAAAAGTTATGTAAAAATAGTGTGGACAGCCAAAAGTTTTGTGGGACAGGCAAAATTTATGTGATACCTGTCCCTCGGACAGGCAAGTCAAAAAAATTATTTCTAGCCCTGTTGGTACAGCTACAATACTCTAAGGCCACAGTAAATGGTACACTCATTTAACATACTCAAACTATTTACCAATGTTGACACATAACAATATCATACAATTGTGAACAGACAGAAGCAGGAAAAATTACTATTGCTGCGCCCCCACTATTGTAATATGGCAAACCCATATATGTATCATATATGTGAGTGATGCATGCACTTGATCTATTTTTTGACCACATTAATATGGTTCTGAAAAGAACCTTTGCTTATTCTGTAATATTTCTCAAGAGATCTCACAATCTTAAAAAGGACTTTCAGGATTCCATCTTGAAGGTCTCCACAAAATGACAATTGCCAGCATGTGAGAAATGTGCACCATCTGGTAGGAATAGCCAATCATTATATTTAATTTCGGGTGACGATAGTATGTATTCCATGCATGCATAGAAAAGCAGTAATCTGTACATTTATTTTTCTTCTAGCTCTGTCAATCAGATACATATGATGCTCTGCTTGCCAGACTCTATGCTCTGTAATATCTGAAAATATGATAATACAGGCAGGCAACATAGACATAATAGAAGCAAGGTCCACCTTTTGCCTCTGTTACTAAATCTACCCAGCGTTTTGAGCCCAAATCATTGCCTCCAAGATGTATTAGCAGTATATCAGGAGAGTGAGTTCTCAAAGTTGTGCATGGTTGGCATAGATGTTCCCATCTCATTCCACCATGACCAAACCATCTTACATAGCAATTCGGGAGCTGCAGGTCCCTCCCAAAATCACTATGAACTGCAAACTCAGCTGCTCGTCTTATGTAACTGCTTCCAACTATCTACAAAATCCTTTTGCTATTTTCTGCCATTCTAAGTTTTTTTACTCAGAACTCTACAGAAAGCTACTAAGAAAGGGACTGTTCACCCTGCAGTGACCAGACAGCACTGAAAATCAAACTGATAGTTTCCCTCCTTATTTCAAGCTAGCTTCAGTGCATTCAGACAAAACACACAAATAAAAAAACATTCACTCCTGCTGTGGCTTCATGAACCAATGTAACTCATGTATCTAGTATTACTAGACTATGCTCCTGCAAAAATCTAAAACCACTGAGAACTGAAAAAATGCATCCTTTTCATAGGCAGTTTTAAACAATTACAACATCAGAAACAAGTCTGATTGGTTCCATTTTTGTCATACAACGCTGCACCTTCCTATCTCCTCCACTTGCAGCTGTATCTGTACAAGTTAGTACTAAATGCTTTCTTACTTTAAACTATTTTCTCTAAGAATATAGCATGCTACACAATAACAATTAACATTATGAGATTAAACACAAAAAAGTTTTGATTAATAGTATGTACATGTTCTAATAAGTTTTTAAAATACTAGAAAATATCATGTGAAGATAGACTGTACTTACAGTTTCAACTGCTTTTTTCTCAGCAATTTTCAAAATAGATCTTGTTTACTTCTTCTTCAGTGTTGTCCGTCTCTGATTCGTTCTCAGAAGTGGCCTGACAAATCTTTAATTTCATTGGTAGAGCTAGCTGTCACTCAAACAGACTATTTAATGATTCGATAATGAATGTTTCAGCCACTCCCAAGTATTACATTAACTTTACTTTCAAATGCACGAAAGTACATTTGCGACACTTTCGATAGCACGAAAGTAACATTTACTTAAAAGTGCTCTAACTTGACAGTACTTTTGACCATAGTGTCGAATCCACGAAAGTACATTTTGCTACACTTTCGAATGCACGAAAGTATTTTTTTCGAAAGTTTCGTGCTCATGAAAGTAATTTTCCAAGACTGTCTAGATATAGACACAATTTCACATTCTATGGAAAAATAGCTTAATTATCAATTTTAAACACATAATCTGCTGCATAGCTGCCTCAAACTCAGTGCAGTGCAGATATTTTAGATTTACAATGTTCCACATGTGCATAAAAACTGTGCAACGCAGACTTGCAAAACACTAATTTGTTGTAATTTTTACACTCAAATGTCCTCATATATCCATTGTACGACCTCTGCTCATAACATTACACTCTTATGTTTAAAATTTCTACGATATAGTCATTTCTCACATCAACTCATCCAAAATGCAGCACATAAGCAGAAGCATAGTATTGTTAAGATGTGACTAATGAAATCTACACTATTCACAACGTTGTGGGTTGAAAGCAAAATAGTAAAGTCTCAACTGAAAAGTATGACACAACACAAAGTTACTAGTGTACCTGTGAACTGCAATGCGTAAGCTTGTAAATCAGAAATATTTCAGAATTCTCACAAACATTTTTCAACATATTCAATTTAAGTTATCTGTTCAGAAACGCAGCCATGGTAATTTTGTGACTGTGGTCCACACAGTTATTTCAGCAATGAACTGCATCATTGCACAGTACATGTACAGGAAAACATTTTTTTCCATGTTGTGAAAAATCACAGCTCCAATGGCAATACACAGGAGTACAAAAAACACAATGTTGGTAAAATGCAGCAACAATATTGAAAATTTCGCTAACATGCAAGCATACCTACCAACTGTGGCACACACACTCACACAACAGTAATAGTGGCATGTACTCCCCCTAACTGTAAACATACTAATTGTTACACATTTGGTAATGCACACTGTCACTCTCAAATTTTTGCTCTACCATATAGTTAATCATCATACTGACTATCCCATGACATGCTACACGGTATAAAACACATGTTTGTACACAGGTAAAAAATAACAGCTAGCATAATCATAAGAACACGTGAAGAAAAAATCTTTAAAATGTCCACAAAAATATTGAGAATGAACAAATTTCTGATATTACGTAGCAGCTGCGCAATGCACATTCATAACAGCTATCATTTACTTATCTTTTCACCAAATTGTGAACATTCTTAGCATACTATTCTATTAATACACATTGTTATAAGAAATTTACTGAAGACTATTCTAAAACTTTTTTTTTCTCTCTCATACAGGTGCCTGATACTTCTGTAAGATTGCTTACTGTCACTGTCAACCATAATACCCAAAAATGCCAACTAAATACAGATGTAGGTGTGTCTCAAAACGAGACCGGTATAATAGTACTACACTGTTGTATAAGGGCAACAAACAAAACAGTAAAGGCACCCAAAAAAATGAACATCGACAGACCTTTACTGCAACAGTGACCTCTACATCAAGTCACTGCACAAAGAAACAAAAATCCATTACTAAAAAACAAAAATTTATAGCATCACAAATGTTGTGTTGATCTCTAAGATGAAACACAACTATTTTGAGTGTAACCATCAACAGACGCTCAAAACAACACCGTAAAATACAAAATTGTGACTTACAACTCAGAGAGAGAAAGTATTTCCGATCACTAGCAAGTAAAGCTAAGATCGAAAGACTTATCACTGCTGTGCTACGGCACACCCGAAAAAAGAGCAAGAGTCACCTTTCTCTGATGAATTTACGTCTGAAAGTACGGACTTTTGTCAACAGAGCACTGTTCGTACTACAACGATTGTGGCGTAAGATGTCTCATGTCCTTGACCAATTCAGGAAACTTGTATATGACATTAAAAAAAGGCTTCAACAGTATCCTTGTTTGACTGTTGACAACTTCTGCCATGTCTTCACAGGACAGTGGCTGCACACACAACACTCAGAAGCATATTTCTGGAAAGACTCTTATCATGACTTTACGAAACAACAGACGTTCAATATTGATGAGTCCGGCAAACTAAAAAATGTCCTCAGTATCTCTGATGACAATCAATTGGATACTGATGATGACTGTGGTCCAACCATAGCATTCAATAAACGGCACTGCCTTACATGGTCATGTGATGCTACCTGCAACCGTAGGCAATCATCATTTCAAAAAGTAGAACACTTTGTTAACCTATTCATAATAACAGATCGCAAAGAGAGACATAAACTATCTACAGAAATTGACCATTGTGAAATCCGGCCACATACTGGACTCATGGGTCACTCACTTGCATGTCTCAATACTGGTGTTTGTGATAGTTTTTTTCACAACATGCGGATGCTCGCAGTGCATCAAACAGGCATGCGAAACTTTGTCTACAGAGGATATGAAGTACAGTGAGCTGTACATCAGTACACTTGTTTAAATGACTTATTGCAGTCGGGTGACATGCAGGGTGCCATCACTTTCCTAAAAAAACTGCAACACATTCCTTCTGAACCAGAAACAAGTAATTTCCAGTGTCACACTTCAACAGAAAAATCTGTTGCAGTGTTAGAAAATGACATTCTGAAACAGTATGGGAAGGAAATTGCTAAGTTTGAGATTGCAAAGTATCAGAAGTTTGATTCTGTATGTGTGTCATGCAACCGTTTGTGCTACACAAAACAAACTGTCACAGTCAACCTAGAAACCTGGTCACCATACAATGACATGTGGTTCCGCCTCACAGCATTCTTGCTCCTGAAATCTGACTTTCATCCACAAGACACCATTGTGCTATGCAAACACTGTTTTTCAAAACTGAAGTGCAACACTTTTCCAGGAAGGTCAGTGCTAAACAACATGGAAACAGATATTACACCAACTGAGATTTCAACATTGAATATGTTTGAACGTATTCTAATTCAGACAATGAAACCATTCCAAACGATTCTACATCTGAACACAAAGACAAGGAACATTCCACAGAAAGATCTTGTTAGATCTCTGAAGGGTTCTGTGATGTATCTACCACTTCCTCTACAGGAAAATGTTCAAGCTATCTCAACAGAAAATAGCTTGGTCATTCTAGTAAATGGTGTGCCTACAAAGGCCAAGGTCATCTGGCAAGATGTTGTCAATGTGCAAAAGGTAAAGCTTGCTCTGGCTTATTTAAAGAGGAACAATTCCTTTTATATAGACCTTCACATAGATCAGATGGCCAGTCTCTCTGTGCAACATGATCTATTAGAAAAAAGTAAGCCAATCATTGAGAAAGTCAGTACACAGACAAGTGACAATGTGTATGAACAGTACACAATTCACCCACTACATGGCAGAGATTCATTAGGAGACAACATTGATCTCTATCAAATGAAGCAGGTGGAAGGTGAGCCTGTCAGCATTTGGGAGGCAACACTAGAAGCACGCTGCTTCCCAGACCTATTTCCAAAAGGGTCAGGCGGACGCCTAGATGAAAGAGAAGTACGGGTACAGGGTGCTGAGTACCGCATTAGCCGTGTCCTGAACAAAGTTGGCAAATTCAGACGTAACATACAGTACCTGTTCCATCTGCTCTGGGAAAGTGAGCTTAGCATTCTGTCTGCGTCTATAGCACATACCATTCGGCTAAAAACTCCACTAGATGGAATTACAGCTGCTCAATTTCTGGAGAAATTAAAACAGAAAGATGAAAATGTTCAAGTGAATCTGTCTTCCATACTTTCAAGTCTACGTGGCACCAAAGAATATTAGTATCGCAGACACTCGGAAGTGATGACAATGCTACGAGAGTATGGTGCAGCCACATGGTTTTTCACACTTAGTTGTGCTGAATATGCCTGGGACAAACTCATTGAACTGTTGAAATGGGCAAATTCCGATGTCAAAGGCATCTCATCAATGACTGTCGGAGAAATGTGTTCACTTGATCCTGTGTCTGTCACAAGACATTTTCACAAAGCGGTTCCATGACATTCTCACTTTCATCTTGTCAAAGGATAATCCTCCTCTAGGCATTGTAGAACACTACTTTTGGAGGACAGAATATCAAGCACGAGGTGCCCCTCATATCCATATGTTATTGTGGATCAAGGATACGCCACGCATCGGTGAACATGAAGCAGCAGAAGTGCTATCATTCATAAAAAAATATATCACTTGTCACATTCCAGACAAGTATGACAGTCCTACACTATGGAAGTTGGTTCAAAAGTTTCAGTGACATATTTGCACAAAATATTGCCGTCGAGCAGTAAAGAACAAATCTAATTGGTACACGCGATGTCGCTTTGGATTTCCTAGAAGAGTTTGTCAGAATGGTGCCATGAATGACCTTTTCTCAGCAATGCGACACCACTTGAAGGCAAAATCAACCAAGAGGGTATACGAGTTACCCAGGCATGAAAAAGAGGTGTACATCAATGACTACAACCCAACTCTTCTCCTAATGTGGCAAGCAAACATAGATGTTCAGCTTGTGGCTGACAACTCACTGGCCCTGGTTCGGTACGTCACTCCGTACATAACCAAACATGAACAGACTAGCTTGCAAGATCTTTGGGAAGATATTGCCACTTCAAGCAAAAGCCTGACATCTCAGCTGTGGTCATTGGGTTTCAAGACTCTTTCACACAGAGAATGTGGAGCTTATGAAGCCAGTGACCGGTTAATGGGTACACATCTGTATGGGAAGTCTGACTCTGTACGTTTCCTCAGTGTAAACTACAAAGACAAACGGAAGCGTGTACTAATTCCTCATGCCGAAATTGAGGAGCTTGCTGTCAATACACCTTCTTCAAAACATATCTTGAAGAATAACCTGATAGACACATACTACCCACGTAGACACAACGAGATGAATGATATGTGTCTGTTTGAGGTGGCTAAGTGGTATGACTACAAGACAGGTGCAGCACATGACTCAACATGACACATTTACAAGGTCAATGGACTAGATGGGTGTCTTGTGAAGAGGAACAAGCCATGGCTTATAGATCACTGCAAACTGCATCTAGGCACATCAGAGAGCACAGAACATTACTACTTTGCTCTCCTATTCCTATTTAGACCCTGGAGGAGTGAGTCTGAATTAAAAGGTGACTCTGACACATTCGAAGAACAGTTCAATCTCACTTACGAGAATTTCCAAACTGAGTACTCACAAACATATATACAAGGACTAAAAGCTGAGAAAGAACAGCTCAAGCAGGCAGAGAAGCAACTTCAGGAAGACACTCCAGTTAGTTCACAAGACAACCTTGATCCAGAAGGACAAGGTGTTCTAGGTGACCCTCTGCTCTTAAATGCCTCAGAACTGTTAATCTCAGAAATTGAGACAGCCATGCAACATGGCACACACTCTATGGTCAACCCAGCTGATGTAAGAGAAAGACTAAATCAGCTGCAGCATACAGTTCACTCCCAAGTGGTTGAAGCTGTACAACATGGTATACTACATGAAACAAAACAATGTGACTGCACTCAGTACAAACCACTACTAATGTTTGTTAGTGGTTCAGCTGGCACAGGAAAGAGTTTCCTGATTGAAGCTATCACTGCAGAAGTACGGAGTGTGACAGGCTCTTCAATGTCTGTTGCTGTGACTGCTCCCACAGGACTAGCAGCATACAACATTGGTGGAGTAACATTACACCGTCTCTTTATGTTGCCAGTCGAACATGGGAGAACTGGAGAGTATCGTAAACTGTCATTCGAGGTTGCATCTCAGCTCCGTTCCATGTTCACAAAGATGCAGTTACTCATTGTTGATGAAATCAGCATGGTCTCCAATGTCATGCTTGCCTGTATTCATCTACGTCTACAGCAGATCTTAGGTACTGACGATGGAGTGCCATTTGGTGGCAAAAGTATACTTGTGTTGGGAGACCTTTTACAACTTGCACCAGTCAATGCAGAGCATGTATTCACAACTCTGACTGCCAAGCAAGCTAAGAATATCCTCGGTTGCATTGCAGGCTATAACATACGGGAATTATTTACCTATGTTGAGTTGTCTGAGAACATGCGGCAAACGGGTGATCTAGCTTACAAATCACTTTTAGATGAAGCTTGCACAGGTTCTCTATCACCAGAACATGTTTGTATGTTAAATGATCGAAAAATCACAGTAGATAGTACATGCATAGAAACAGCATGTAATGTCTTCAGCGATATATACTCTACTGCCAGACACATAGTGTGTCTTATGCCACGACTAAAGAAATGCACTGAATTCAACAATCTAATGCTACAAAGAGAGAACCAAGAGATTGTAACTCTCCATGCAATTGATACAGTTGATGGCGTTATTCTTAGTCGAAAGCTAGTAGCAAAGATGACTGAATGACTAAGTGAACTGAAGTCAGATGTTTCATGAACAGCTGGCCTAGAAGCTGTTCTCACACTTTGTAAGAATGCACGTATCATGCTACGATGTAATCTAGATGTAGAACAAGGCATGGTAAACGGTGCCATGGGAAACATCACTGACTTTGTCTATAATGTCCAGAAGACATTTATTCAGACACTTGTAGTGCAGTTTGACAACATGTAACACTCTGTACACATAGATCAAACCTGTGTAAAATTCCAGGTTTTTAAGGATATCTATGTAAACAGGAAACAGTTCCCATTATGTGTTGCATATGCTGTCTCCATTCACAAATCTCAGGGATTGAGTTTGGATTCAGCAATGGTAGACATAGGTACAGACATTTTCAAGGATGGCATGAGCTACGTTGCACTTTCACATGTACGAAGCCTTTCTGGATTGCACATCATTAGTATAGCACCTCAGAAAATACGAGCTGACAAGCGATGTATTCTTGAGTACAACAGGTTACGTACTCTACATCAGCCACAAATGTCTTTAATACCACTGCCTACATATTTGTTTGTCTCACACAATTCAGTCACAGCTAGAGTGAGCAACAAACAGCAGCAAGCTTCCAAAAGTGATTCAAAAAAAAGAGTTCAGCAAAGGCCACAACCTCAAGTAAAGATTCACAACCAACAATTCATCAGAAATCGGTTGGTGTAGCTGCTGTACCACTGTTTGACAACAGCAGTAGCGTAAACTGCTATGCTAACTCAGCTATGCAAGTTTTTCTACACATGCCACAGTTTGTGCAGGCAATATCTGCTTCACAAGACAATCCCCCTATCAAATGCTTTGAAGCAGATTATCAACATGACTTCTGACAACTCTAACAATTTACACTCACTAACACCACTACGACACGTGTTATCTACATATGCTGGATGTAGTACATTTGCTGCAGACATACAGCAAGACAGTACTGAGTTCATGATGGCTGTCATAAACAACCTGGATGAAGATGGCACCCCAATGCGGCAGTACTTCACAGTAACATATGTTACAAAATATGTATGTGTTTCATGTGGCAATTCACAGCGTGAAACCACACAAGACATGCTGTGGATAACTCTCTTTGTTCCTAAAGCCAAAAGTGTCAAATTTCGACAGCTGTTCACTAATGCTGAATGTAGTCATGCCTGTGGAAGGTGCGGAGGCAGATGCACTCAGTCCATACGTCTAAGGACTTCATCTCAATATCTGTTGCTTATGTTGCACAGATTTGACCCCAACGGGCTCAGAGTTGATACTCCTATCAAAGATTACACAGCTAGTAGAATAGTCTTCAACCAATCACTGTTTGACACTCACAGTATAATCGATCACCATGGTCAATCCATGCATTCTGGGCATTACACCTCGTTACTAAGGTGCACAACTGGATGGTTAGAGTGTGACGACTCTACAACGACTTTTAAACAAAGACTGCCACGTCACTTGAAAAATGCATATCTTCTAATATTGAAGAATTATGACAACCTTCATATTTCAGAAGAATAGGACAAAACATGTAGTATTTTAAGATGACTACTTTGTCCAAAAAAACATTCATAACTCGTTACAATGTTGTACAATTTACAACTGTAAATAAACAATACTATTTCAACAAAATGGAATTCTAATACAGACATTACATAGACTGTGACATGTTAGATCTTGTGTAGATCACTGACTACATGAAAATTGTTGTAGTGGCTTCAATCGGCGCCAACAATATTAACAGTCACTAGAGAACTTACTACTCTCCTCCTCTGTACATCTCTTTAAAAATCCATGTATCAACTCATATAGAACAACAAATTGATATGACTTATAAGCTCTTACTCTTTGCAAACAAAGAGAACTTCTCAATTATTATCGTAGATTACTGAGCTACCCTTATAACATTCAACAAACATTCCACTCTGTCACAAGTAGTCTTTTAACACTTCAATTTGTCTAGTGACTCTTCACATATAAAGAACATCATTCGATCACCATGCAACAGTGTAGAACTATCACGCTTTCGATAGTACTAGTATTGTACATATGTAAAAACAACTACCTTTATTGATAATGCAAGAAGCTGAGTTACACAACTGTTAATAATAACCAATTACTGAATCTAATTTAGTGACTCTTACAACTGTTTAAAATTATTTGTACATAATAGAAACATTTGTTCTCAAGTGTACATTGTTAATAACTAGTTTGATACTTGAACTAAAAATAGCAGTGTAGCACTACAGTACAAGTGAATGTTTTAGATATTATTCAGCAGTATACTAACAACATTTAACTAACCATAAGTTTGTTAAAAAATGCATTCCATGACAGTTTTAGTATTTACTAGTTAAGAATTTACATAGAAGCCAATGTAAGAATTGATAACGTCATTTGTTCATGTAAAACATTTTGTGTTTTGTACTTGTCACATAAGTAATTGTACCGTATGTAAAAAATATTGACAATTATAAATCAGGCACTGCTGCTGATCACAACAAACTGCATACCTGTTCCTGACAATATTTATGATCGCCTCAATTGAGGGGTCGGGTGGGAATTTTCCATTTGCACCTAGGCAGTGACATATTATTTAATAATAATAATCAAATGTCACAAAACTTACAATTGTGTAAACTGTACTACTTATACAGTCAGCATATGGTTTTTCGCCTACCCCAGGAACATCCACATTAGCAGTCACACAATTACAACAAAACACTTGTCTATCATGTGTGTAATCACACTTCACAACCGACTGACATTCCCTTATTAACATAACACACAAGTAATGCACTACACATAATTACAACATACAACCATTTTTTAAAAAGTAAAATTTTTTACAAACTCCATTCACATTCAATAGCAAAAATGTTATGAAGCACCACAGCTTCAGCCTGACTATTAGAATTCCAGGTTGAATGCCAGAAACTACTTCCACACATAAACAGAAGTGAGTACTGAAGCATAACTAAAAACACACAACACCTGATTAGTTTCATATAATATCACACACTTACTCCAATCCATATTATACAGTTATTATTATTCTTACACATTTACATATTTGACAAGCAATGATTGCACACATACAAAGATTGTATTGTGAGACTGCTTCTGTTAACAAAATTTAACTTTTGATTGGACCTTTTCTCCATTTGACAAATTGGCAATAAATTTTTTTGAAACCATAACCACCTGTGTCGACTCCTTACTTTAAATACCATTATGACATAAAAATAAGTGTCTATGACTTAAGCATACAAATCAATGTTTACTAATACTGCTACAACTATACCTCCATCTATTTGTTTGGTACCTATGACATACAGTCAGTATCACAGCATATGCAATGATGTGAGACATTGCATGTCACATTTGACAGAATTCATAACACTGTGAAAAACTCAGCAATGTACTTACTTTTCGTGTGCCTAAGCAGTCATTACTACTATACCACGGTGCCACACATCAGCACCCAACAGGTCACAGTTGTGACTATGCCTGTACCATTCAATCACTACTAGTGTACTTCAGAGTCCAACAAAATGACATTTCTCATTGGCTGCAAACATCCTAACAACGTTATGTTAATCTTTTATTACCATACATGAAGAGGTTGACAATATACTGAACAAGGTTTACAACTGTTTAAAACATGTTCCATTATTATAGCGATAAGTCACTCCCAAGAATTGTGTTAATGGTCAGTCAATCGCCCTATAGAGACATGTGCCAGACAGCCACACCTCATGCCACAACACACCCCTGTGTGTCTGTCCGTGTGTGTGTGTGGTGCTCGCGGGCGAACTCACAGTTACAATTTTCAACCCTATCACCGAATTTCCTCACTTTTCTCACTGTGGAACAACCCTAACAAATGCATTAAACAGAGTTTTTTGCCTCCAATGTCCATTCTTTTTGAGAATGATATTGAAAAATAGTTAATGTAACTCGCTCCCGCCACATGATGTATTGTGGCATAGTAACAGGAGCAGCAACACAAACAGAAATGATAACAGTGCACACATGGCAACACAACCATGAATGAGAACAGAAAGGGTAATGCACACAGTGGGATACACGGGAATGGTGTGCCACGTGATGCCTTGTCACATAGTAACGTGGTGCCTGTAAATTGAAATGTCAATGGGCATGGTGACACAAAGTGAAACAGAAAACAAAACAGTACAGTACACACAAATGGCTAAAAAGTAACAGAAATGCAAACGAAAATGAAAACACAAACGATGGCGCACATGGTGGCATTGGGGTCTGCATTGGGATCATCAGCCCCTAACTCTCACCCCATGACATGAGTAAAGCAGCAAAAGTACAATACAATGGGGTGAGAATTACGACCCATGATCCCAATCCACAACCCAATGCCGGTAGGAGGGTGGGCACTGGGGTGCAAAGGGGTGTTTCAACCCTAACAGCGAATTTCCTCACTTTTGTCGCTGTCGAACAACCCTAACTAATGCATTAAACAGAATTTTTGCCTCTAATTTCCCTTCTTTTGAGAATGATAACAAAAATAGTGAATGTAATGCAGCCGGTGGGCAGCAGGGGCCCCTCCACTGCATAATGCGATGGCGGAAGCGCGGGACCCTTGGCCTGGCGCTCCGCCACATGTGATGTGGCACAATAAATGTCAATGGGCATGGTGACACAAAGTGAAACAGAAAGCGAAACAGTAAAGTACACACGAATGGCTAAAAAGTAACAGAAACACAAACGAAAATGAAAACGAAAACGATGGCGCACATGGTGGCATTGGGGTCTGCATTGGGATCATCAGCCCTAACTCTCACCCCATGACATGAGTAAAGCAGCAGAAGTACAACAGAATGGGGTGAGAATTAGGACCCATGATCCCAATCCACACCCCAATGCCGGTAGGGGGGGTGGGCACTGGGGTCCAAGGGGGGTTTTCAACCCTAACAGTGAATTTCCTCACTTTTGTCGCTGTCGAACAACCCTAACTAATGCATTAAATGGAGTTTTTTGCCTCTAATTTCCCTTCTTTTTGAGAATGATAACAAGAAATAGTGAATGTAATGCAGCGGCAGAAGCGTGGGGCCCCCGCTCCCGCCACATGATGTGTTGTGGCACACTAACAGGGACAGCAACGCAAACATAAATGCTAACAGTGGCGCACATTGTAACACAAGCATGAATGAGAACAGAAAGGGTAACACACATGGTGGCGTAGACAGGAATGGTCTGCCACATGATGTGTTGTCACATAGTAACATGGTGCCTACAAACAGAAATGTCAATGGGCATGGTGATGTAAAGTGAAACAGTAAGATAAATAGTACCATAGACAGAAATGGCAAAAATAACAGAAACGCAAGTGCAAATAAAAACGCAAAGGATAACGCACATGGTGGCGCAGAACTCAATGGTAAGTGAAACGGGAACAGATCCGCAAGCGGAAAAGGCAACAGTAACAGTAATGTAAGCACACAGGCTGGTTTTCCCCCAAAACCTGCATTGAGAAAGACAGTGAGTACAAATAATGTATGCAAAATAATGAGAATCAGCGCAGAAAATGAGATCTTGGATTACTAAATACATTATATCTCAGGAACCGTACGACGTAGAAAAAAAATTTAAAAGTCATATTATTTACAACTGTCCTGGCTAATTTGGATTTTATCCCCATTAGGGGGCTAAGAAATTTACTGACGAAAAGTCCGTATCTCGCACCGTTTCCGAGATACGGGCCCTGAAAGGCGCGGCTAACGCTGTAATGTTATCCTATGGGAAAAAAAGAAAAGTTCGGAGCGCCATAACTTTGCCTCCCTGTAATGTTTTTTCACCAAACTACTGAAAGGCACATCTGTGCACTGTTGGCTCTCTTCCCTCCAAATTTCAGGAAAAAAGACCAAACCGTTATTTTGCAGCAGGGCTCCAAATGATTTCTGTTAAGTGTCGGGCGCCGTAATGTTATCCTATGGGAAAAACGCAGTTTTGGAGAGCCATAACTTTGCCGCCATGTGATATTTTTTCACCAAACTACTGAAAGGCACATCTGTGTACTGTTGGCTGTCTTCCCCAAATTTCAGGAAAAAATACCAAACCATTATTTTGCAGCAGGGTGCCAAAGGATTCCTATTATGCTTCGGGCGCCATAATGTTATCCTATGGGAAAAACTGTCAACTTTGGAGTGCCATAACTTTGCCGCTGTATAATATTTTTTCAATACAATACTGAAAGGCACATCTGTGAGATGTCAGCTGCGTTCCCTTCAAATTTCAGCCCAAAACTCCCAACGGTTATTTTGCAGTGCACTGCCAAAGAATTGCTGTCATTTCCCCACAGACTACAACATTACTGTCGCACTATAAAAGCTGCAGGGTCTCGACACTTTCGTGAGCACGAAAGTAATTTACAAAAGTACTTTTTCCAGAAATTTGAAAAACACATTTCTGGGGTGTTTTACCACAAAATAAAGACATGGCAAGCATCCTGAGGACCCGACTAGGTGAATACAAAAAGAATTACGTTGCTAGAGGTTCTCAAATTTAAATGCCAACCATTTTTCTGATCACCAACTGAAAACAAAATGGCGGATTTGCGAAAGTAACAGGCCCATTTGCGAAAGTAAAAATGCATTTGCGACACTGTCGAACTTTTTGTTAACTTTTTCCCATTGACTTATAATGGGAAACTGTTTTTTGAATAACTTTTGAACCGTTTAATATTTTTTCACGAAATCTTTGAAAGGCACATCGGGGACCCCGGCTGCACGTTCCCTGAAGATTTTGGGTGGGTCACGCAAACCGTACGACCTGTACGCGCGACCATAGAATTCCAGAAAACCGTAAACATGCGCACAGATCATGCTTAATAACTCCATACTCGTATATCCGATCAGTATGAAAATTGGCAGATCCCAAGGCCTATGGTTCTTGATCATAAATTCCAAATTTCAGGCAAATACATCAAATGGTTGCAAAGTTATTAAGGTGCAAAGTTTTGGGGTTTAACATAGAAATGGCTCCTCAACCTAACTATGGTAGCATTATCTACCTTAATATATATATATATATATATATATATATATATATATATATATATATATATATATATATATACATATATATATGCAATAATGGATGAGGTAAGGAATCAAGTGCAACAAACAATAAATAATGAGATGGAACAGATTATAAAAGGTAAGCTGTGTAAGGTATCTAAGGGGAGACAAGACAGCTAAACTGCTGGCCTACCTGCTTAAAAAACAAAAACAACAAAATATAATTGTGTGTAACTGTGGGACTTAAAAACCAAGCACGGGTTATGGTTATTGAATTAGAAGAAATGAAACTTATCACTTTTAATGTTTTAAAAACCATCTTATCAGTCACCGAAGAAATTTGATATAACACTAATGAGAAATCTGTTTACAAAAAAAAAGATTACAAAAAATTGCAACTAGATAATCTAGAATTTACATGAACAGAAATAAAGGAGGTAATTATGTAACTCCAAAACAGTAAAAGCCAAGGTATAGATGGGTTCACATCAGAATTTTAACAGGTATTTCAAAATGAACTGGCTCTTTGGAGGCTACAGATAATCCAGGAGGTGCTGGATGATATGGCAGATTTCCCACAAACTATAGATGAAGCCAAGGCTTTGTTACTACACAAGGATGGGAAACCTAAGGATATTCCTGACAGTTATAGACCAGTTCCACTCCTTCATGTCAATTATAAAATTATAAGGAAAATGATAGCTAACAGAATATTTCCAGTGATCTCCCATATCATCCATAGGGACCAAGGTGGATTCATAGCTGGGAGAATGATTGTCAGATTTCTAAAAAAGGTGCAATCATTATTTGAATATGTTCAAAGCAGTCCTGCAAAGTATTTTACACTGGCACTTGATGCTGCTAAAGCATTTGATTGGGTTACTAGGGAATATATGTTTAGAATATTAGAAGAATTGGGTATACCACAGAGCTATACCCAAATCATAGGCCAACTATATTAAAACCCAGAATCCAAATTCCTTATTAATGGGGTTCTTATAGATAAAGTGCAAATGCCTAATGAATAATACAAGGCTGCCCCTTTATCCAATTTTATTTCTACTTTGTCTAGAACTACTACTCCAGGCCTTCAGAGTAAACCAGTAAGTAAAAGGTATTCAGACAGAGCCAGAGGAGATTAAAGTAAGTGTTTCTGCAGATGATACCTTACCTGTTTTCAAGGATATAACAAAATATGTTTTGGCTATTCACAATGAAATAGAGAAATTTTCAAGTGTTGCTGGTTATCAGCTAAACCAACAGAAATCTATATTATTTCAGATAACGCCAGGTGTTAAGCACAAAGACTATGTTCATTTGGACATATTTTCTAAGATAGACCAGTTTAAATACTTGAGTCTGATCTTAACAAATAAGGATTCAAGTTTCAAGTTTATTATTTCAGAAAGAATACATAAAAACAGTTATTGCACTCACGCATATAACACTATTTATGGCAAAAAACTCCATTTAATACATCAGTTAGGGTTGTTCCACAGTGACAAAGGTGAGGAAATTCGCTGTTAGGGTTGAAAACCCTAACTCCGAATTCACCCCCCCCAGCACCACACACACACAGACACACACACACATACACACATGCAAGTATGGAGGAGGACCAAGTCAACACAACCAATGACAGACATCCAGCAGCAGGTGACAGAAATAAACAATTGTCTAAATGTACTACGAGACATCCCCACCCACCTGACCAGGTACTGCATGTTCAGTGGAGATCAACAGCAAAACTGAGGCCATGTACACCAAGCGTACACATCCCTGATTGCAGCTGCACACAACGTACCACACTTAGTAGTTGCATGGCCTTACCTACCGATGCCCCACACCACCACAACTGGTACTGTGCCGTTAGTCAATATAAATGCAGAAGGTGCATGATGACAGTTGTAGAAAGGTTTTAACACTAGTGAGTATACATTAATTAAGAAGTACATAAATTAAGTACAAGACACTAGCATGCTCAAGATAAAAGTAGTGTTACATTTAGTATGTGATTTACATAGTAGTACATTTACTGCAATGGTTTACTCAAGATAGAGAGGCTGACGTAAACGTATGGAAAAGCATTGCCTGTTCAATGCTATGAAATTCGTACTGCCAGTATCAGATGCATTCTTACTGATGAAGGTGTACTGCTGATGTACATACATAGACCTTCAGTGTGTTTCAATACTAAAGATGCAGTAAGTATTCTTTGTAAGAAACAGAGTAATTGCATGGATCAGGACAAGCAACTTCTAAATATCATAGCACTACTGAGCCAACAATGACGTACCTGTATCGGAGATGTCTATAGGATAGATTTTCCTGTAGGCACTTACTGAGTATGTTGTACCTGAGAAAGACAATCTCATTGCATCTGTAATGACTAACTTATTCAAATAATGATACGTTTACTATTGTTGCAATGAGTGATCTATGCTACTTATGGACACAGTGTAATTTTTTAACGGTTGTTTCATACTCAGGCTGTATGCCTAGTGTTTGGGTTTGCCACACTTCTGTCACTGATGCTATCAAAGTGATAACTATGTTAATTGTGGTACAACAGGAATCAAGTAGGTATAGTGTAGATATAAACAGAATGTCTTTTAGTATTGATTTAACTCACAATGGGGTAAGTGTACTAGGACAACAGGCATTACTCTCTATCACTGACTCTGTCAGTTATAATCACACTAAGGTTTTGATGACTGTAATGATCAAGTTACACTGTTCATCTTCATGAGTTCATATTCACAGCCATTCTCCAGTAACTAGACAGTGTATGGTGTAACTGGGTGGGACACTGTGTTACAAAGCTGCTGCAGTGCCTAGCAGAGAGGTATCTACTCATAAAGACAATTAAGCAATAAGGCATGACCAACAGTTATGTTAAATGGTCTGTTAATCACCCTGTAGGGGTTTAATGTTGAATGAGGCATAGCGAGTGCCACATGTCGCTGAACAGTGATAAACTGACCATTAACATAATACCTGGGAGTGGTTTATTGCTATCATAAAAAACTGTTTTTGAAACAACATTAAACCATGTTCATCATATGGTTAGGCTCTACATGTATGTTAATAAAAACTAAACATAAGGCTGTTACAATGTTTACAGTCAATTAGAAAGCTGCATTTCTCAAACCCTTGTTATAATCAGAGATATTATACCTGTACAGCTCCTTGGTTTTGCTCAACTCTATTGCTCAGGTGGCTCACCACATGTGGTGTGGTCTGGTGGGGGGCATCGGTAGGTAAGGCCATGCAACTACTAAGTGTGATACGTTGTGTGCAGCTGCAATCAGGGATGTGTACGTTTGGTGTACATGGCCTCAGTTTTGCTGTTGATCTCCACTGAGGATGCAGTACCTGGTCAGGTGGGTGGCGATGTCTAGTAGTACATTTAGACAATTGTTATTTCTGTCACCTGCTGCTGGATGTCTGTCATTGGTTGTGTTGACTTGGTCCTCCCCCATACTTGCAAGTGTGTGTGTGTGTGTCTGTGTGTGTGTGGTGCTGGGGGGGTGAATTCGCAGTTAGGGTTTTCAACCCTAACAGTGAATTTCCTCACTTTTGTCACTGTGGAACAACCCTAACTGATGCATTAAACAGTTTTTTGCCATGAATATCCTGTCTTTTTCAGAACTATTACTCACTATAGTACGTGATTTATAGTTGTAAGAATACTGCACATACATACAAAAAATGTTCCAATATCAGGAATACTTCAAGTCTTGTAGTTGTATTTACTGTTTTTAACAGTAACAGTAGTTCACTGTGAACCATATTGTTTTAATATAACTATATTTATAGTAATTTGCCATTGTTATTCCATGTTATATTTTTTATGTAACAGTGTCTTACTCTTTTTATTTGTGAGCACATATGTAAAGAAAAAGATGTACATAAGTAAAAGAGTATATGACATGACATGGACACCATTAGTTCATCTACTAAACACATGGATATGTTACTGTAGTAACTTGTGATTTTATAGATATTGGTTTTACAACCAACCGAGGTGGTAGCACCAATCATGTGAAGAGAGGTGGAAGAGGTTTGCTGGCACTGAATACATAACTTTGTTGTAAGTACACCAACACAGAAATTTCACTGTTGTACTAGCAGGCACATACTCATCTTCATCATGAAACACATGGACTCATTCTGTAGCACTAGGTGTATGAAACAGCAACAGTGTGCCACAAGTAGTGTAAGGTAGCATTGTCACACATCTAAGTTACTTCTATGGAGAATCACAACTGTAATACCACAATAGTGTGGCATGATCTTTCAGCAAATGAGAAAATAACAGTTGTGTAAATCTTTTTTAAACTATTTTCAATAAACATCGCCAGCACACAATAACACACCAAACAAAAGAGAGTATGAATTAACTTTTTTTTACTGTAAAAATATTTTACATATTAAAAATGACACACAAACAAAAATATTTTTTCTTTTTATAAAACAATACAAACATATATATCTACAAATATTATATTAATACAAATAAAAAAATACTTATAAAAGTGTGTATTACTTCATACATGAAATAAATATTTTATAAAAATAAATGGTTTTTTACATAAGTAAAAAAAAAAGAAAAATTCTTAAATGTCTTTTGTTAAATTTTGGGCAAGACTTGTGAGAGGTGTATGCACTACTTGAGGCAATCCAAGCTGGAAACTGGATTTGATGCGGAGGCGCAAAGGAAGTGGAAGCTGTTGTGCCCTCCGGAGGAGATACCGGACTACTGTGAAGAGTGGTCAGTGTGGCCCAGGGAAGCTGCGGGAACAGATGGTGCTGGTGGAGGTGAATCACTGGTACTGGCCACAGTGCGGTCAGCCACTGCTACAACTGGCTCGAGCATGAGGTTGACAGTCCGCTGTTGTGCTTCCAAGAGAGACAGGATTCTGTTCTGCCTCTCAAGGAGCACAACATTTTGTTTACGCAGACTGCCAACCTCGTGCGTGAGCTGATTGTAGCAGCGGCTGTGGCCAGTACATTTCTACACTCTCCGGTGCCCTACAAAGATAAAAAAAAACATGATGAATACACAAGACAAATTTAACAGTTATGACTTTCAAATATTTAACTTCAAATATTTCCTAGCTACTGCAATATCATAGATGCTTTAATTTCAAACTTATAATATTTTCAAGTGTGATGCTAAACTATTTTTTTATGTAATTTGTGTCTCTATTATACTTTATTATCTATATAATGTCATGAGCTGACAACATCAAAAAACTTATAGTCACATGTGGTTTACAATGCTATTCTTATATTTTATTCACTAGTCATAAATATTCAGTATGTACATACTTTTGCATAATCAACAGTATAATACCATACAATTGAAATAGATCCTCATCAAGTGTGAGAATTGTTACTTCACCATGTCTGCCTATAATGTCTAGTCATCTCAGCAATAAAAAGTGAAACTACCTTGACATGAACACTATCATAATATACTTTAAATGTGTACATAATCATGATCACTTTGATGATTGTTTGAAAGCAAACAGCTTTTGAGCCGTATTTCAGCACCTCAACACACATTACTGTTTTAAATAATTAAGTCACTGATATGACATGCATTCAGCAGAACACCATTAACAAGCTATCATGTAGAATTATCATAGACTTACATTCTGGTAATTTTCTAGAACAGCAAAATCATAATAATTATGTCTTGCAAAGCACACCCTATATGTCCACTCAAGAACATACATATCTACATATTAACAGCAAAAAATGCACTCCACAAACATGCCAGAGATCTTCAAGTACATAAAGAACATAAATAACAGATTTTTAGGTTGCATAACTATAAGAAATTCAGATAAGAAACCTAAAACTTAAACTAGAGTATGGGAAAATGTAGTCAAAATAAACAGGTTTAATTTATTGTTGCACCGTTGGATGCCCATAATGTGCAGATCACTGTGCTGTTGCACTGACACAGGGTAAAATTCTTCAAGACAATCTGGCACAGCAGTTATAAGGTTCTTCAATGTACTATCTGACATTTAAACAATAATGCACTCCAGGGTTTGTGTTGTACTGGGATAACGTCACACCTGGGGTGATTAGGCACAAGGCCGCAGGCCAAGTGTGACTAAACACCCCAGAAGTGATGTTATCCCAGCAGAACACACACCCTAGAGTGGATTATTGGTATTATACAATGGCTTGTTGGTACTAATGCAGGTAATTTTTGTGGACTGCCTATTTCAATGTGAGTGTCATTTTATCGATTATTTGTTTTATTTTTAATGGTCGTGGTAACACTGCAGCTGTTCAAGGAAGCGAGCGGGAATCACGGGATTGTGGCAGTCTGAAAGGGCTCACGCTGCTGCTGACGGGGAAATTGAAATGCCGTCTAAAATGACGTTTTTAAAATTTAAAAATCTGTTTCTAGTCAGGGATAATATCGGTGAATATTCCTGTCGGTGTTTTTGGCTGGCAGGTTGTAGACAATTACTGTGCTGGTGCCCCAGCTGACAAGGAAATTTAAATGCCGTCTATAATGACTTTTTTTTTAAAATGGGAACACTGTGTGTGAGTGGGGGACTATATCTGGTGGTAAGACGAGCAACGTAGGGACAATTTGCACTTTCACGGCTGGTGGTCACTGCCAGGTGATTCAGAAGCACTCACAGTAGGTTGAAGGTGGTGACAGTGTGAATGACAAATGGGGGATTACACTGCTGAGCAGCTACATGGAGTGATTTCTTGTTTTTCCAAAAACTTATGTGGTCACCTTGGTGCTGGGACTAGAGCCGTGATGTTGAGCTGGGATAACATCACGGGTCCAGTTCCAGAGTCACCAATGGGAGCCCAGGATTTTTCTTTGTCATTGTATAATATGAAATAAACAATTATCAATAACAATTATTGCTTTGCTATCATTAACATTGATAGTGTAATAGTAATACAGTTTCTAACTGATGCCAAAGCACTTGCACCCTGCAGAGGATGATAGGCATTAGCATGTCCCTCTGGCTGTTAAATATTGCAGGGCAGAAAAAGATGTTGATAATGCTGTAAGAAAAAAACAGCTGTGCAGTACATTAGGAGGTGAAAAAATAAATGACAGTGTTAAACATTTGGTATATAAATACACAACATTTTCCAACCTACTGCAGTGCATGGGAAATATCCAATACCTGATTTCAATGATAGAATGTAATGCTCATCTCACAACAAATGTTTTAAATAGCCATATTAGCACCTTTGCTCACAAACAGTGTCACTGTTATGTCTTCACACTGTACCAAAAAGTTATTTCGCACAGCACCCACAGTATCATATAGTAAAGTGTGAAAACACAGTTTGACAGTGTAGGTGAGCATTCAAAGTGTACCACTGTGTGGCGCAAGGCCCTGCAGCATTGAAAAATTTAGTAATGTGATGTGTGTGGGCCAATATTTAACACAGTTTCAGTACTCAAAAACCCATTTTAATAGCACCAAACCCAGTCAGAGGCAGTGTATGATGTAGTGGAAGTTGCACCACTGCAAGTAGTCAGAGTACTGCATTTTACATGTGGTGAGACAACTTCCATAGTGCTATACACAAATGTGTGATATTCATAGTGTGACATGCAAACAGTCCCATTATTCACTCCATTATAAATGTTATCAACATCCCCTCACTTCATTATCACCTTTGAAAAATACACATATGTGACAGTACACTGAATTTCATCACACTACACTTAGAGGTAAGTATGAGGTTGGCAAGGCTGAAGACAGACACACTGCACAGCAATTGAGTTTAGCTAGGAAAAGGGGTCATGAAGACTACAAGACACATTTTTGAACTTTTACATTGGGAAAAAACCAAAAATCGTCATTGGACACTTTTTGCATTGCACACCATTTAGCTCACTAGGATATCCTCTCAGCATGTTGTCTGTTTTTGGGGGTTGGGTATGTGCAGTCATCAATGCATTGCCACCCTTGTAAGGTCACAGCACAAATAAAGTCAATAATGTCAACAGAGATTGGGCCCCCCACACCAAACAAAGATAGTGGTACTGGCTCGCTACCGAAGGGGTATTGCGCACACCCCGCACAATTCAACATTTGGAGTGAGTATGGCAACAGGCAGTGGGTTCCCCCTGTCATCACACTAAAACAGAAAAGTGTAGTTATCAACAGGAGCATTGATCACCACCAATGTTGACAACCATACGCTACTTCCCAAGCATGCAGATAATAGCAACAATACATAACCAAATGCTGTTGTAAGTATGATAAGCTTTGCTCTAATTGAAGTAGAGCTTCACTTACAAATGCAGGGTGATTACATTATACTGTACACAGGCACTGATGTGTAACCTGCATTCAGCCAACAGCATTACAGACAGAAATCAGCACACTGTTAACATGTTGCTGTGCACATGCAGCAAGGCAATATAAAAGAAAAGTTTAGACTACCGTAAAATAACATTATTAATGACATACCTGGTGAAGTGAGACACAATACTAATAACATACATTCTAAGTTCACAGTACAGTGGGACTACTTCTTTCTTGGAAACATTTTCAGATTTCACTGACGTGGTGGGCTGGCGCTGGCCTCCTGCTTCACCTCCACTGGTTCGACATCAGCAGCTTCCCCGGGCTCTATAAAAGCAAACAAGTTAAAAAATGATCACATTAATAGATGAAATATCAATGTCAATTTCTAATACTACATCATTGCGTACAACTATCATATGAACACATGTCTCTTTACAAAAACAGCTGTCTCTCCAGCTAGATGTATGTTCTTAACTCAGTATTACATGCATATAACAACTCTTCTCATCTGCAGAAAGGCACACACAGTTGAAATAATGAAACCATGTATCTCTGTTCTTCCAAGACAAATGTCCATGCAATCCAGAACACTTAATGTAACAAATCCATTTTTTTTCTAGTGCTTCCCTAACACTGTTTGTCCAATAATGTTTTCAAAGAAAGAAAACACAGAAATCTATAATTGGTAGTATGCAGTGCAGAACAAGCAGTGCCTACCCATCAACGGCAATAGTTAAAACACTGTGAGAATGCATATTTGTTTCAGTGAAACATCCTAACAACCTTACATGTACTTTTAATTTACATACATGTACACCTAACTATATGATGACCTGTTTTTTAAACAGGTTTACAATGTGAGTTAGTATAATAACAAGAACACAAACATACGTATCATGTTACTCTTCACTTAATGACCCTCTAGCTGAATATGTCAGGTGTTTATGTGTTATTAAGCATATTACCCCTACAGGGCTATTAAAACACATTAAGAAACATGTAGATACTCTATACTGTCCATTTATAAATATAGCAATAATAAAAAAAGAAACATTGCCAGCAGATATAGAAATAATAAGTCAATAAACATCTAGGAACATCTCATAATTAGCAACAGATAATTAAACAGCACACTAGTGAATACCACTAATACACCAACAACATTACAATTGGTAATCAATTACTCATTGTACATGAAACTCCACCACCAAAAGTAGCAGAGGACAAGACATACCCCTCCTCCCACAACACCACATGTACTGACAAGTACCCCTGTGGACATCCATCCATTGTCACGTACATGAAAAATAGTATCCCACTCAGATGTGTAGTAAAAGCAGTTTCTCATGCTGGTGCAGGATCTTGTTCCATGCTGCCACTGCACATTCACTAGAGTTGGTTACCACCTTTTAAAAGTATTTTGTGTCAGAAGAAACCCTTGTTTCCTATTTGTAAACACCATTACAGATTTGGAATACTATTCTCTTATGCATTAACAGTTTTTGACAATGGCAATCTTAAACCTGTGTGGTTGACAACAGTGCTCCCCATAAATGCGTGTGTTCAGTATGGAAATGGTTACAGAGCATACAGATTTTAAGCCGGTGCACCCGTATTGGGAATTGTTTGTTAATTATGAAATTTGATAACCTGATCACTTTTTATTTTATTCAGAGTCATTCTATAGTCACCTCTTTACAATGTTTTTGTTGTAGAATGTCAGATGGAAATTTAGAAGTAACTAAAGGCCAAAGCTGACAGTTCACCTTTAAGTGTTGTCTGTTGCCAAATGAGAGACTGCACCTTTCTTCCTTGTACGGAATGATTAAAAAAATGCTTTCAACCCACTCAACAAGTAAGCAATAATACCCCACAGGGTGGGTGGTATTGTGCAATAACGGACTGCCCCTTGGTGGTCCAGTATTGCCCAATACCACCCACCCTGGAGGGTATTATTGCGCTAGAAAATGGGCACTGTAAAAAAAAAAGTAAGTTTAATAAAAAAAGTTAATGAAAAATTAGTTTATAGTAAGTTTTGTAATAAAATAGTTCCTCTGCCTGTATTAGTGTTCTGACTTGGAGTTGGTTGTCATGGTTACAAACACCACACACGCACACATATGACTGCTGTGCCCCCTTCCCACACACACAAAGACATAACAAGCAATGATCTTTTGTTTTTGTATGCTGGCATCGCACTGCCACCCCCCCCCCGTGTATTGAACCGTGGTCAGGAATTACGATATCTGCATGTCAGTTTTTTTTTTTAAAACTCCAGCTTGTTGTCAGTTGAGTGCACCCAGTAAGAAACAATGGGAATGAGCAAGCTGGTAGCGGGAACATGTTTGACAGAAAGGGACGGCAGCCAGGGGTAGCAGAAAAAATCTGAATCCATGGTGGCAGGCATTGAAATCTGGTTCCCTGAGCATAAAGTATGTCCACCCCATCCAACACGGTAATGAGGGGGCCAGAGGCAGCGGCAGCATGACCAGAGTGTTGCGGGCCACCCGTCACAGCCCCCGGTGACTGGCAGTACAGTGGCAGCTTGGGAGGGCGGTACAAGCCCAGCATGACTGGGCAGAGCAGCGTCAGGGCAGGGCTTGGTAGGCACATGGAGCCAGGGTACAAGGAGGGGGAGGCGGCAGTGGAGGAGCTGGTGAGCTGCACCAGGTAGGAGGGTGGCGGGGGACACAAAATACACGATATTCCACACATCAGAGCGCAGCATCACTGCAACTGATCACTGGGGTTTTGCTATTGAAACTGAGCAGCGACAGCCAGGGGGTGCCTCACCATGACCTTCCTGATTTTTATTCAGAACCACGCAGCCGCTGCTGGGGGTTATAGCTGCCTCACAAATACATCATCAGGTCAATACATGACTGTGACATAAGCCCCAAATACTACCTGTTGCTGTGATGCCTTGATGTCCTTATGTGTTAAAGCTGTTTTCACTCAAATTTAAAACTATGTTACCGCACTGCTGCATTGGTGAGCGATGACGACGGGCGTCGGTTATTACTTCAACGCAGCGATAACTGTAGGGATTTTATCGCGAGCTTACTTTTAGCTCAGGAGCTGATCCTCACCACTGGCACACTTTCTTTTATTCATTTGTTGGGTGCTGTGTTCCAGTGGGACCAAGGGCGAGAATGGGTTATACTGGCAACACCGGTCCAGATATTATTTCCAGTGGTGAGGATCAGCTTCTGAACCGAAAAAGTAAGCCTCGAGTTTTTGTGTAACAGTTCGTTACAGAAGGTCAACTGACTTGTGACAAGAGGGAAACTACTGCTGTTAATTTTTGTTTTAAACATTACTGGGTGGCTAAAGGACTTAATGGGAGGGGATCTTGGTAGCTCTCTCGCTAAGTGGGGGATAAAATGGCAGTGAATTTGAAATACAAAGTTTGTGTTGTACCAATTAGGAAGCAGAGTGGGTCCTAGGATAGTTCAGTGGGTGATGGGGCACTGTAGCTTGGCTCTCATTTTTAGCTGGGCATCTATTGTCTGATAGATGCCCACCTAAAAACATGTCTCAGCCAATCAGGAGAGAGAATTGTCTTTTGCCATTTTCTAAGTAAAAATAATACATCCATGATTCAAATAATACTTCAACAGTAAATACCTTTTTTTAACAAATACAGCCTTAACTTCTACAGGTAACACATTACATTGTTACTAACACAGACCAATCACATAGTAAATTATTTATATCAAACTCTTACCATCGGACTCAATAACAATCACTTTCGTGTCTGACTGACCACCCTCCACAGCTTCACTGTCTGCTGGTACTACCTTGCGAGCGGGGAGACCTCCGATGTTCTAGCATGAGGCAGGAAAAAAAAATATGTAAATGGTTGATGTGAATCACAGTACAGTTTTGAAATGCTTGCAACAACAGTAAATCAGGCATGACATACATAACATTGCTTCTAATTATACAGACCACAAGCATTATGGTCACACATTACAATAACAATTGGATTTTTGTGTGGGGGGGTCCCATCACACCATTATCTACATAGTCTTAACTGGTGGCACACCAAACACTATTGATATGTACATTTCTACATGTCTGTCTGTGTATGTAGCACACAGGACACACCATGAGTCAATATTGTATTACTGCTCACTGCAAACACTTCCCCCTTGTAACTGTACAGGAATTCATCTTGGACTTGTGACAGACAGCTGCAGCACACATAGAAAACTGCAAAACATCTGCAAATACAGTAACTTAATTGTAGCAGATGTGTAATAACTATGAAATGTAATATGATGCCACTATGTTTGTTGCACATGTGTGCAAATTAACTTGTAATACATACACAGTATTACAGACTTACAAGTTTAATACCACTACATTACAATAACTATACAGTTACATATTGTTTTCTACCAACATACCATAATAGGAAGTGCGTATATGTATAAATGTACTATTTCTGGTACGGCTTTGTTACTAAGCTTTGGCTTGTGACTGAACAACAGCACAGTAAAAAATGCAACAATTAACCTACATGTTTTCATAGTACATCCTTACATATACTATTAGGTATTATAAAAAGGGTGTGAGAAATAGAGCTTTCTGATTGGTAACAAACATTCTATTAGTCGTATGTTAATCTTTAATTTACATATCTGTAGAGACTAATCACATGCAAAACAAGCTTCAACACTATTTACAAAATATTTGTATAATAATACTAATAAGGCCGTCTCAGTGTTTATATTAATGGTCACTTAATCACCCTGTGAAACATGTAGCACTCAGCACTAGCCTCATGCACATTACACACTAAGCGGTGATTTACACACCATTAACATAATCCCTGCTCATGTATTATTGCTTAATCATGCTGTCTGCAATAATTGTTACAAATTCTAAATACATGCACATCCATTATGAAAAGTTCTGCTGATTTACTCCACGGTGAGTAGGCGCTCCCCGCAGCTGGCTTCCCATAGCTCGTATGCGAGTGAGACCATGCCGTATCATTGTCGGTATCCTCATGCTGTTTCAGAATGTAAAACGTTGGCCCAACAGCTTCACTTCGCTTCAACTGCACTATACTTTTATTTTGATTTTTTAAAACTACATGCAAGAACTGTTTATGCGCCTCCTTCCGAATCCAGTTTCTTGTCTACACCCTCATGAGAACCTGGCTTGCCTCTAGCCTGGACTGCCTCAAGCAGTGCCTCACCTCGCAAGGTCCACTGCCTCATTCTCGTATTTTTGATTGTTTAGTTCTGAAATACAAACAGAAGAAACATCCACATTACTATCATCTAACAAGATTAATCATTTGTTAAACTAATTCATATAATATGATTAAATTAAAGACCACATCTCCTTCAACATAGAGAAACACATCTTACTAGCATTATACAGGCCCAAGAAAGGATTCAACAACCTTACCAGTAACAGCTGCTGATACCTATGGTGTCCACCAACATGCCATCCAGTAGTCTCGAGGTGAGGGCTACTGCATCGAACATGAGATTGCACACACCATCATATCCATGTCTACTACGCAAATTGTTCACATAGCATGGGCTATACAACTGTCTTGCAATCTTGCACCACAGTTATTGAGCTGTTGCACACCACCCTCACCTAAACTGTGCACTAACAAACTGCATCACATACTATGCATCTATGTGTCTGTATGGGTAAGCACAGACTTGAACATGTGATATCCTACTGTCCATAACACCATAACTACACCTTCAACCACACACCACACCATTGTAAACTGATGTAAAACACAGATGAACCACACATTGCAGAACTGTACACACCTACAAATACACTTAATAAATGTGAAGACAGCTAACAAAACTGATCAAAGTTAAATAATATGATAATTGTGTTGTGCATTCATGGTACGATACATACAAATTACTACACATATGTGTCACATTCAAAATAACTCTATTTCCACACATACCACTAAAGAAACCTATACATTAAACAGCACCACTGTGTTTCATTCTTCTTGCACACATACCATACTGTGACAACTGCAATACTTTAAGACCACAGTAAATGCTACCCTCACTTAACAGATGAGTCCTGGTAGGATGAAACACGTGTCTATGTCTTCTGTTAGCACCCTTTGCAAACTGTGTGAGAGGCCTTTTGGCACCATGCAATTCTGCTTAAAGTTGGACCAGCATAACATTCTGTGGTGATTTGCATATGCAGCCCATGATGCTTTGCATTGTGGGGGCATGTGTGATTTTGTATTTTCTTGAAATTTGGCTTCCCAGCCAAATGCCCTTTGAAAATAACCCTTGCCTCAGTGTTTACGCACAGAGGTTCTTTGTCTTTTAAATACTCACTTAACATACTCAAACTATATAAAAATGTTAACACATAACAACATCATACAATTCTGAAGTCACAGCAACAGGGTAAATTACTATTGTTGTGTCCCCACTATTCTAATATAGCATTCCACAATATTAATATTACAAACCCACATATGTGCCATGTGTGTGAGTGATGCATGCAGTTGATCTATGTTTTGACCACATTAATATGGTTCTGAGAAGAACCTTTGTGTATACTGTAATATTTGCTCAAACAGTCTGCAAATCTTAAAGGACTTTGAGGATTCCATCTCGAAGGTCTCCCAGAAAATGAAAATTGCAACATCTTGAGAAATGTACACCATCTGGTGAATAGCCAATCATTACAGTATTTTATTTTGGGGTGACGTATAGTATGCATTCCATGCATACGTAGAAAAGCAGTTATCTGTACATTTACTTTTCTGTGAGCTCTGTCAATCAGATACATATGATGTTCTGCTTGCCAGACCCTACGCGCTGTAATATCTGAAAACACGATAATACAGGCAGGCAACATAGACATAATAGAAGCAAGGTCCAATTTTGCCTCTGTAACTAAATCTACCCAGCATTTTGAGCCCAAATCATTGCCTCCAAGATGTATTAGCAGTATGTCAGGAGGAGGTGAGTTATCAAAAGTCTGTGCATGGTTGGCATAAGATGTTTCCCATCTCATGCCACCACGATAAACCATTTACATAGCAATTGGGGAGCTGCAGTTCCCTCCAAGTTACTATGAACTACCCCGAACTCAGCTGCTCGTCTTATGTGACTGCTAGCTATCCACAAAATCCTTTTGTATTTTTCTGCCATTCTAAGTTTTAAACTCAGAACTGTACAGAGAGCTACAAAGAAAGTCAGTGTCACCTGCAGTGACCAGGCAGTACTGAAAATAAAACTGATATTTTCCTCCTTATTTCAAACTATCTTCAGTGGGCTGAGACATAACACACAAATCAAAACATAAACATTCCCTGCTGCTCTGGCTTCATTAACCAATCTAAGTGATGCAGTCAGTATTAGTAGACTTATGTTCAGTTAAAATCTGCAAACATGAGAAGTTGGAAAATGCATCCTTTTCATAGCAGTTTTAAACAATTACAACAGCGAAACATGTCTGATTGGTTCCACTTCTCATAGGGCCCCATGTCACCTTCCTATCTCCCTCATTGCAGTTGTTCTGTACAAGTTAGTACAAAAATACTATCTGACTTTAAACTATCTTCTCTAAATAATACAGCATGTTAGATTAGAACAATTTACATAATGAGATTCAGCATATAAAAATGTTTTGATTAATAGTATTTACATGTTGTTATAAGTTTTTTAATACTAGAAAAAATTATTTTAAGATAGACTGTACTTACAGTTTGAAACTGCTCTCTCTCAGCAATATTCAAAATGGCTCCTGTTTACTTGTTCTTCAGTGTTCTCCGTCTCTGATTGGTTCTCAGACATGGCCTGACAAATCTTAAATCACATTGGTAGAGCCTGCTGTCACTCAAACACACTGTATTCTGATTCGATAATGAATGTGTTGCCACTCCCAAATGTTACATTCACTTTACTGTCGAATGCAGAAAGCAAATTCGCGACACTTTTGAAAGCACGAAAGTAAAATTCTGAGAAAGTGTCACCAGTTTGACAGTATTCCTGACCATACTGTCGAATGCTGAAAGTAACATTTGCAACACTTCGTACCTGAAGTACTTTATGTACATTCATGCATTCGACAGTGTACTTCAAGACTGTCAATTTATTGCACAATTTCAGATTTTATGGCAAAATAGCTCAATTTCAATAATAAACACATTAAGTGCTGCGTAGCTGCTTCGAACTCACTACTTCAGATATTTAACATTTACAAACTGGCGTCCATAACAACTGCGCAATACAGAGTTGTAAACAGTTATTTGTTGTGATTTTGCACCCAAATGTAAACATAGCCATTTAAGACCTCTGCTCATGAACAGTGTTGCTCTGACTTTATACATTTGCTGCATATAGTGGGTTTCTCACATCGACTAAGCCAAATGCAGTACATAAGCTGAAAACACAGTTTTGGCAAGATGTGAAAATGAAATCTGTAAGGTTGTATGTTAAAAACAAAAGACAATCTCAACTAAAACTATGACAATACACAAACTTACAAATAGCATATGAACTGCACTGCACAAGCTGTAAATCACAAATGTTTGGAAATTCTTACACCAATTTTTCTACATACTCATTTAAGTCGTCTGCTCATGAACAGTGGCACTGTAATTTTGTTACTGTCGCCATACAGTGTTCAATAACCAACTGCAGCATTACAGACCATGTCGCGGAAAAACATTTTTGCAGCTGTTAAAAATAACAGCTGCAATAGTCAGAAACAGCTGTACTAAAAACACAATGTTGATAATCTGCAAGTAACTATGTTTAAATTTCATTAGCATACAAGCATACATAGCATCTGCACACACTCACACAACAGTAATAGTACCATGTTTTCCATCTAATTGTAAACATAGTAGTTAACAGATTTGGTGATGAACACTATCATTCTCAAGTTTTGTCTACCATATAGTGAATTAAGTACTGACTGCCTGCAACTGCAGCTACATGCTCAGCACGTTTTAGACTACATGTAACAAATTACACCTATGCTAATCATAACAGATATGGTCAAAATAATCTTTAAAATGTGGACTAGAAATATTGAAATGCACAAACTTCTCATATTACACAACAACTTCATGATACATTCATAAAACTACTGTTTAGTTATGTATTTACCAAATAGTAAACATACTTAAGTTACAAATTCTGCCAATCCACACTGTTATAACAAATTTACTGAAGCATATTCTAACACTTTTTTTCTCTGTCTCTCATACAGGTTACTATGATACTTCTTTAAGATTGCTTACTGCCACTGTGAACCATAATAGCAAAACATGCCAACTAAATACAGATGAAGATGTGTCTCAAAATGAGAGTGGTATAATAGTACTACACTGTTGTATAAGGGCAACAAGCAAAACAGTAAAGTCACACCACAAAATGAACATGGACAGACCTTTACTGCAACAGTGACCCCTACATCAAGTCACTGCACAACCAAACGAAATTCCTTAACAGAAAAGAAAAAAGGTATACCATCACAAATGTTGTGTAGATCTCTGAGACGAAACACAACTATTTTGAGTGTAACCATCAAGAAACGTTCAAAACAACAGCGTAAACTCACAACTGCTGATTTAAAAATCACAAAGAGAAAGTATTTCCGATCACTAGCAAGTAAAGCTAAGATCGAAAGACTTATCGATACTGTGCTGAAACACCATAAAAGTAAGAGTCACCTGTCTCTAGTGAACTTCGTCTCAAAGTCGAACTTTTGTCAACAGAACAGTGTTTGTACTACAGAGAGTGTGGCGTAAGATGTGTCATGAGCTTGAGCAATTCAGGAAACTTGTATGCCATAAAAAACTTCAACAGTATCCTTGTTTTGACTGTTGACAACTTCTGTCATGTTTTCACAGGACAGTGGCTGCTACCACAGCACTCAGGCATATTTTGGGAAGAGTCTTATCATTCCCTAAGAAAAGAACACACGTTCATTATTGATGAGTACGGCAAACTAGCAAATGTCCTCAGTATCTCTGATGACAATCAATTGGATACTAATGATGACTGTGATCCAACCACAGTCTTCAATAAACAGCACTGTCTGGCATGGTCATGTGATGATACCTGCAACCATAGGCAATCGTCATTTGAAAAAGTAGAACACTTTGTCAACCTATTTGTAATAACAGATCGCAAAGACAGACATAAACTGTTAACAAAAATTGACCATTGTGAAATTCGGCCACATGCTGGACTCATGGGTCACTCACTTGCATGTCTTGATAGTGGTGTTTGTGATAGTATTTTTGTGTGCCGGATGCTTACCCAGCGCATCAAGCGAGCATGCGAAACTTTGTCTACAGGTATATGAAGTACAGCGAGCTGTACATCAGTACACTTGTTTAAATGACTTATTGCAATCAGGTGACATGCAGGTGCCATCACTTTCTAAAAAAACTGCAACACATTCCTTCTGTACCAAAACAACAAATTTTCAGTGTAACACTTCTGCAGAAAAATCTGTTTCAGTGTTAGAAAATGACATTCTGAGACAATACGGAAGAAAATTGCTAAGTTTGATGCATAAAGTCTCAAGTTTGATTCTGTATGTGTGTCATGCCAACCGTTTGTGCTACACAAAACAAACAGTCACAGTCAACCTAGAAACATTGTCACCATACAATGACATGTGGTTCCGTCTGACAGCATTCTTGATGCTGAAATCTGACTTTCACTTACAAAGACACCATTGTACGATGCAAACACTGTTTTCAAAGTGAACTGTAACACTTTGCCAGCAAGGTCAATGCTGAATAACATGAAACAGATGTTACACCAAGTGAGATTTCAACATTGAATGTGTTTGAATGCATTCTAATTCAGACAATGAAACCATTCCAAACAGATTTCGTCTGAACACAAAGACAAAGACATTCACAGAAAGAGATTAGATCTCTAAAGGGTTCCGTGATGTATCTCCACTTCCTCTACAGGAAAATGTTCAAGCAATCTCAACTGAAAATAACGGTGATTCTTGTAAATGGTGTGCAGCCAGTGCCAAGGTCATCTGGCAAGATGTTGTCAATGCAAAGGTAAAAGCTTGCTCTTGCTTATTTAAGTAACAATCCCTTTATATAGACCTTGACATAGATCAGATGGCCAGTATCTCTAGCTTAACATAATCTATTAAAAAAAAGTAAGCCAATCATTGAGAGGTCAGTGTACAGACAAGTGACAATATGTATGAACGAACACAATTCACCCACTACACAGGAGATCCATTAGGAGACAACATTGATCTCTATCAAATGAAGCAGGTGGAAGGTAAGCCTGTCAGCATTTGAGGAGCAACACTAAACACGCTGTTTCCCAGACCTATTTCAAAGGGTCAGGCGGACACCTAGATAGAAGAAATGCGTGTACAGAGGTGCAAGTACCACACTGTGTCCTCAGCAAAGATGGCAAATTCAGGCGTAACATAGAGTACCTGTTCCATCTCCTCTGGGAGGTGAACTTAGCATTCTGTCTGCATCTATAGCACATACCATTCGTCAAACAAGTCCACTAGATAGAATAACAGCTGCTCAATTTCTAGAAATTAAAGCGAAAGAAAAATAATGCAAGTGAATCTGTCTTCCATACTTTCAAGTCTTCGTGGCACCAAAGAATATTGGTATCACAGACACTCTGAAGTGATGACAATGCTACGAGGAAATAGATTGCAGTCACGTGGTTTGTCACACTGAGTTGTGCTGAATATGCCTGGGACGAACTCATTGAACTGTTGAAGTGGGCAAATTCTGATGTCAAGGCATCTCATCAATGACTGTCAGATATGTTACTTGATCCTGTGTCTGTCAACAAGACATTTTCTGTAGGGTTCATGACATTCTGACTTTCATCTTGTCAAAGGACAATCCTCCTCTAGGTATTGTGGAACATTAGTTTTGGAAGACAGAATATCAAGCACAAAGGTGCCCCTCATATCCATATGTCATTGTGGATCAAGGATGCTCCCACGCATTGGTGAACACAAAGACAGAAGTGCTATCATTCATCAAAAAAATATATCACTTGTCACATTCAGACAAGTATGACAGTCTTACACTATGTAAGTTGGTACAAAAGTTCCAGCGACATATTTGTGCAAATATTGCTGGCGGTAGTAAGAACAAGTCTAGTGGTACAAATGATGTCAAGCTTTGGATTTCCTAGACGAGTTTGTCAGGATGGTGCCATGAATGACCTTTTCTCAGCAATGCGACACCATGAAGGCAAAATCAACCAAGAGGGTATACTAATTACCCAGAGATGAAAAGAGGGTACATCAGCATGACTACAACCCAACTCTTCTCCCTAATGTGGCAAACAAACATAGATGTTCAGTTTGTGGCTGATAACTCACTGGCCCCTGGTTGTCAGGTCACTGCATACATAACCAAACATGAACAGACTAGCTTGCAAGATCTTTGGGAAAGATATTGCCATACCAAGCAAAAAGCCTGACATCTCAGCTGTGGTCATTGGGTTTGAAGACTTTTCACACAGAAAATGTAGAGCTTACAAAGCCAGTGACGGTTAATGAGGTGCGTTACACATCTATGCGGGAAGTCTGATGCTGTGACGTTTTTCAGTGTAAACTACTAAAGAAATGTAGGCGTACTGATTCCTCATGATGAAATTGAGGCCGCTGCCAATACACCTTCTTCAAAACATATCTTGAAGAATAACCTGATAGACATACTACCCATGTAGACCACGACATGAGATGATATGTGTCTCTTGAAGTAGCTAAATGGTATGACTACAAGACAGGTGCAGCACCTGATTCAACACTCCAGATTTACAAGGTCAATGGACTAGATGGCTGTCTCGTGAAGAGACACAAGCCATAACTTATAGATCACTGTAAACTGCATCTAGGCAAATCAGAGCACAGAACATTACTACTTTGCTCTCCTATTCCTATTTAGACCCTGGAGGACTGAGTCAGAAATTAAGGTGACTGTGACACATTAGAAGAGCAGTTCTAATCTCACTTATGAGAATTTCCAAACTGAATACTCACAGACATATATACAAAGACTAGAAGCTGAGAAAGAAGAACAGCTTGAGAAGAGAGAAGCAGCTTCAGGAAGACACTCCAGTTGGTTCACCAAGACAACCTTGATCCAGAAGGACAAGGTGTTCTAGAGTGACCCTCTGCCCTTAAATGCCCAGAGTGTTAATGTCAAGAAATTGAGACAGCCGGCGGACATGGCACACACTCCACCGTCAACCCAGCTGACTTAAGAGAAAGACTAAATCAGCTGTAGCATACAGTTCACTCTCAAGTAGTTGAAGCTGTCCAACATGAGGTACTACATCAAACAAAACAATGTGACTGCACTGACTACAAGCTAGTACTAATGTTTGTTAGCGGTTCAGCTGGCACAGGAAAGAGTTTCCTGATTGAAGCCATCACTGCAGAACTATGGAGTGTGACAGGCTCTTCAATGTCTGTTGCTGTAACTGCTCCCACAGGACTAGCAGCATACAACACTGGTGGAGTTATATTACACCGTCTCTTTATGTTGCCAGTCGAACATGGGAGAACTGGAGAGTATCGTAAACTGTCATTCGAGGTTGCATCTCAGCTCCGTTCCATATTTACAAAGATGCAGTTACTCATCATTGACGAAATCAGCATGGTCTCCAATGTCATGCTTGCCTGTATTCATCTATGTCTAGAGCAGATCTTAGGTACCAGACGATGGAGTACCATTTAATGGCAAAAGCTATACTTGTGTTGGAGACCTTAAAAACACGTACGCAGTCAATGCAGGCATGTATTTACAACTCTAACTGCCAAACAAGCTAAGAATATCCTCGGTTGCATTGCAGGATATAACATATGGAATTAATTACCATGTTTAGCTGTCTGAGAACTTATCACGTAAAGTGGTGATCTAGCTTACAATCACTTTTAAATGAAGCTCGTACAGGTTCTCTATCACCAGAGCATGTTTGTATGTTAAATGATCAAAAAATCACAGTACGAATACGAACATATGAAATTTGCCAGCAGATAAAGGCCTAGAGGTCTATCAAGTCTGCTTGAATGTGCAGCTAGGATCCCTTATTCTGCAGCTGCCCCTTCCTTCCACCCTTCCCCTTCATTAACCCTTCCCCTTGTCTTGTCCCATCTTCATTTGAAGCAGATCCACTGTTCTACTGCATACCACTTCTGCAGGTAACGATTCCACCCAGCCACCACCCTCTCTGTAAAAAGTGTCTCTCATCTCCTCCTGAACTTCCTTGCTCCAGTCTCATATCGCAGCCACTGGTGCCCTCCCTCCCTTACTTTGAACAGCCCCATGCCGTCTTGTTTATTCCTTTCATGTATTTAAAGGTTTCAATCATGTCACCCCTGTCTCCTCTCCTCCAGTGAGTACATGTTCAACTCTTCAACCTCCTCTAAATGATAAGTCCCCCAGACCCTTGATCATCTTTGTAGCCCTGCACTGCACCTCCAGTAACTTAATATCCCTCTTCAGACACGGACACCAGTACACATGCAGTACTCCAGGTGTGGTCTAACCAATGACCTATACAGTGGCAGAATCCTCCTCCCTCCTCGAAGATATACCCTTGCAATACAACCCAGCATTTTGTTGGCCTTTGCAGCTGCCTTCCTACATTGTGTGGAGTTGTTCATTGACCCTGTAATGAGCACACCCAGATCCTTCTCCTCCTCCTCTGTCTGGGCTAGCTGCAGTCCCCCTAATTGGTAACTCCTCCTTGGGTTCTTCATCCCACAATGCAGCACCTTGCACTTTTTGGCATTAAACCCCAGTTGCCAGGTATTTGACCAGGTTTCAAGCTTTGCCAGATCATCCTGCAATCCCCTGCCATCCCCTAGGTCATCCACCACCGCGCCAACCTTGGTATCATCAACAAACAGACTGATCTTGCTCTTGATGTCCCATGATATGTCTGCAATGAATATCCCAAACAACACTGGTCCCAACACCGAGCCCTGTGGAACACAGCTCATCACTGCCCTTGGGTGTGAGACCACACCCACCACCACCCTCTGTTGCCTTCCTGCAGCCAGTTTCCTACCATCTCACCAGCTTTGCACTCGCCCCTGTGCTTACTAACTTCCTTCCTAGCCTTCCATGGCACTGAAGTCGAATGCCTTACTGAAGTCCAGATACAGGACATCCACTGCATGGCCCCTGTCCAGCTGCCTAGTTACCCAGCCACAGAACTCGACCAGGTTGGTTTGGCAGGATCTGCCACTATGAAGCCATGCTGTCTGCTGTCCTGTATTCCTTTGGCCTCTGGGAGGGCCACCAGCCTCTCCTTCAGGATAGTCTCCATTAGCTTACCCACGATGGATGTGAGGCTCACTGGTCTGTAGTTTCCCGGTTCATCCTTGAGCCACTCTTGTGAGGGGCACCACATGAGCCATCCTCTAGTCTGAGGTATAGCCACTGAATGTAGTGAGGCAGTAAATAGGTCCCAAAGGTTCTGCAGGACCTCTGCCAGCTCCTTCAGTACCCTGGGGTGGATGCCATCTGGGCCTGGTGCCTTGTTCACCCTCAGCACCTTCAAACCCTCTCAAACTCTGCTCTCTATGATTTCCCCATCTGTCACCACTTCTCCCCCTGCTTCTACAATTTCTCCCACCTTGGGTGTCACCCCCCTCTTCTCTTTAGTAAATACTGAGCAGAAGTACTCATTTAGTGCTTCCACCTTATCGTACCCTGCTTCCACCCAACCACCCTCCTTCCTAATCCTTACTATGTGGTCCTTACAGCTCTTTTCTCCCTTATGCACTTAAAAGTCCTTCTTCCCCTTCTTAATACCTTGTGCCAGCCTGAGTTCCATGGGTGCTTTGGCTCCCCTTACTGCCTTGTCACCCCTCCTTCAATTCTGTCAAATGTACTCCTCTGTCTTTCCCCTCCCTGTTTTCTTGCTTAGCATCTAAAGGCAGCTCTTTTCCTCCTTACCTTTTTCATGACCTCCTTGCTCAACCAGCTCGGTTTCTTAGCCCTAGCCTTCTTGCTCTCTGCTTTGCAGCAGGTTTTGGTTGCCTCCACTATCCCCAGCTTTATGAGCTCCCACCTCTGGTTAGTAGCCATACTAGATTGAAGTCTGGCCAGGTACCCTTTTACCACTTCCCCCATCCTCCTAAAGTCAGCCTTCCTGAAGTCCAGCACTCTTGTGCCAGATTCCACTCCTTCTTTGCCCATATCCAATGTGAGCCATACTGAGTGGTGGTCACTCCCTGACAGTGGTTCCTCCACTGTAAGTTCTCTCACAAAGTCCCCATTTGCCAGCACAAGGTCAAGGGTGATTCCTAACCTGATTGGTTGATCTGACCATTTGCAGCAGGAAGCTGTCTTGAAGGCATCCAGCAGTACCTGCTCCTTCTGTTCCTGGTTGTTGGGGTGCTGCAGTCCACTCCTAGCATGTTGAAATCCCCACAATCACACACCACCCTTCCGCAGGTCCTCCTGATCTGTCCCACTAGTTCCCTGTCTAACTCTTCCGTCTGAGATGGTGGCCTGTACACCACTCCCACTCTAAGATCCTATTCTTGGAATCCTGGATTTGCACCCAAAGTGACTCCATTACTACCCTCCTCCCCTTCCTCCCTTACACTTCAGTCCTTCCTTCACATATAGTGCCACTCCCCTCCTTTCCCAATCACTCTGTCCCTACAGGAAATAACCACATACCCTGGGTACAGACAGGTCCCAAGTCATTATATTGGGTGGCCCAGCATGTTTCCATGATGGCTGCAATGTCCCACCTCCCTCTGCCATGAGAACCTGTAACTCTGCAGTTTTCTCCCAAGGCTCCCTAGCATTAAGGGTAACCACCTTCCACCCTTCCCCCCTCCCATCCTGCCCTCCTTTCCTAGCATCACCAATAGTACTTGCCATTTGTCCTTTGTCACTGTTATGGGGGGTAAGCTCATATGATTTCCCAACCTGTGGTGTCTGCATATCTCTTCCCCAACTGCCACCCCAACTCCTAGTTTAAATTCCCAACTTCCTCTATATACTCTTCTATCCTCTGTTTCAACACTTCCTTTCCATCCTCACTCAAGTGTAGTCTGTCCTTGGCATAGAGACTACTGTCCTCCCAGGTCCCTCCCCACCCGCTCAACAGCCCATACCCTTTAGCACAACACCAGGTTCTTAGCCATCCATTAAATTCCTCTATTCTCAGCTTTCTTGTTGTGCTTGCCGTTGGCACCGGAAGTATCTTGGAAAAAGTTACTGATCTTCCTGCCCCCTCACATAATTGTGCTAGTTCCTCAAACCTCCTCTGGACTATATCTACTGTCTTGTCAGCCAGGTCATTTGTCCCAAGATGTATAATTAAATGAGGCTTGTCCCTACCCCTTCTAGCATATTTCAGAACAGACTGTCCCACCCTTTCTGCTGTCATTCCTGGCATGGCCTCCACCCAAATGCGACTATGCCTCTCCCCCTTGCTACCCCACCTAACTCCTCTTAGTATTGAGTCCCCCAGCACTAAGATTCCACCCCTCTTACTCCCTGCTTGCTTCCATTCATCTCCCTCTCTCATTTCCAGCTCCTCTTCTTCCTCCTGCACATTATTTCCCCCTTTTACCCCTGTTGCAATTCTCCCACCAGAACTTCCCCCTGCTCCAGTTTGGTCCAGGCATTTATCAATTACTCCTCTAATTTCATCATTTCCCTCCTCCACTTTCTTCCTCTCTAGCAGTGCACAGCTGTTTTCTGAAGACCCTTCACAAATGCCCGCTCCCTCTCTCTTCATAGTAACCTGTTCTCTCCTTTCCACTCCATGACTTTTGCCACTTCTTCGCCTCCCCTCACAAGTCCCTATCCCCTCCTTCCATTTTGTCTTTGTCTCTGACCTGGTTTCCCAGCAATCGTTCTTCCTGGCCTGGCCCCTTTGTCTCTGCTTCCTTCTTCTGACCCTCTCCTCACCACTGTTGGCTTAAATCGCCCTCCCTCATCTCCTCTTCTTCCCTCCCACCAGTGTTGGGCTAAACCCACCCCCAACCTGCCTTGCCTGTCTTAGTTCCTCCTGCAGACCCTCAATCTCCTTTCTAAGTTTTTCTATGTGGTTGCACACTAAACATCCTCCCACACTCCAGGCAATGTTTAGAAAGATTGGTGCACCGCAGTTGTTGCAGCCTACCACCCTACCCATTGCTGTCGTTGCCCACCAGCAACCCCCACCCTTCCAGATGCAGGATACCAAACACTCCCCCAAGTCTCCCCTCTCCCCCATCAGTGCAAAACATTTTCTTTATTTCCCTTACCTCCTTTGTTGCACAAGTTTAGATATATTGAGCAACTGCTTTTTATATTCCTATCCTTCCTATCCACACTCAAAAAGAGACTTTAAGTAACCATTGCACAACCTTCTTCAAACTCCTACTCCTCCTTTTCCCAATGCAATATCAATGCGAAGAAGTAATAATGAAAGCTCCTAAATTTGCATTTACTTCCCTTCCACTGAGAGAGCAGTCTCTTCTTCATTGCTGCTGTTCCTTTCCTGGATGTCTGCTTTTGCTATGACAGGTGCATATCCTTGCCTGTTTGAGGAAGTCATGTCAGAACCCCTAGTACAAAGGAATAAGGACAGGGTGGAACCAGCCCAATCTTCAGAAACAATCAGGTAGCTGGGGCTCTGGTCAGACCATTATCACCCTTCCCCACTGTGCACTCAACTTTGCAGCTAATGAAGCCAGCAACAATGAATCACAATTCTACTCAAAGCCCCCAAAATAGGTTTGCTACCCAAAGAAACAGGACTCCAATTCAAACAGCTTCATCAACAACACATCAAAATAGGCTTGGAATTAGAAGATATAGGTCTCCAATTCAAAAAAACAGACCCAGTTAAATTACACCAATTATGTTTTAAAACAGAAGAAATAGGCCTCTACAAATGCAGCCTGCCACACAGTGCACCAAACAAATGAGCCCACTTATAGCTACCAAAACAGGTTTCAAAATTCCAACATCCCCAAACAATACCCTGCTAGTCCCTTAGTAGAAAGAAAGAAAAGAAATAACATTCTACCAAGTAGAATCCACATAAAACAATGTAAAACAAGAAGCTACTGTACTGTAGATCTGATCCTGTCCCCCTTCTAGTTCCTTCTGAGAAGCCAAAGCACTGACTCCACACCTGATTCAGCTCTGCCTCTCTACTGAGTGAGACCTGGCCAGACCATTGTCACCCTTCCCCCACTGTGCACTCAAACTTTGCAGCTAGTGAAGCCAGCAACAATGAATCACAATTCTACTCAAAGCCCCAAAATAGGTTTGCTACCCAAAGAAACAGGACTCCAATTCAAACAGCTTCACCAACAACACATCAAAATAGGCTTGGAATTAGAAGATATAGGTCTTCAATTCAAAGAAACAGACCCAGTTAAATTACACCAATTATGTTTTAAAACAGAAGAAATAGGCCTCTACAAATGCAGCCTGCCACACAGTGAACCAAACAAATGAGCCCACTTATAGCTACCAAAACAGGTTTCAAAATTCTAATAGCCCCAAACAATACCCTGCTAGCCCCTTAGTAGTAAGAAAGAAAAGAAATAACATTCTACCAAGTAGAATCCACATAAAACAATGTAAAACAAGAAGCTACTGTACTGTAGATCTGTAGATCTGATCCTGTCTCCCTTCTAGTTCCTTCTCCTTCAGTAGATACTGCATGCATAGAAACAGCATGTAATGTCTTCAGCAATATATACTCTACTGGCAGACACATAGTGTGTCTTATGCCACGACTAAAGAAATGCACTGAATTCAACAATCTAATGCTGCAGAGAGAAAACCAAGAGATTCTAAATCTGCATGTGGTTGATACAGTTGATGGCGTTATTCTTAGTAGAAAACTAGTAGCAAAGATGACTGAACGACTAAGTGAACTGAAGTCAGATGTTTCACTAACAGCTGGCCTAGAAGCTGTTCTCACAGTTTGTAAGAATGCACGTATCATGCTGCGACGTAATCTAGATGTAGAACAAGGCATGGTAAACGGTGCCATGGGAAACATCACTGACTTTGTCTACATGTCCAGAAGACATATATCGAGATGCTTGTAGTTCACTTTGACAGCATGGAACACTCTGTACACATAGATCGAACCTGCGTAAAATTCCAGGTTTTTAAGGATGTCTATGTAAACAGGAAACAGTTTCCATTATGTGTTGCATATGCTGTCTCCATTCACAAATCTCAGGGATTGAGTTTGGATTCAGCAATAATAGACATAGGTACAGACATTTTCAAGGATGGCATGAGCTACATCGCACTTTCACGTGTACGCAGCCTTTCTGGGTTGCACATTATTACTCTAGCACCTCAGAAACTACGAGCTGACAAGCGATGTATTCTTGAGTACAACAGGTTACGTACTCTACATCAGCCACAAATGTCTTTAATACCACTGCCTACATATCTGTCTGTCTCACACAATGCAGTCACAGCTAGAGGTATCAACAAACAACAACAAGCTTCCAAAAGTGATTCAACAAAAAAGAGTTCAACAAAGGCCACAACTTCAAGTAAACATTCACAACCAGCAATTCATCAGAAATCAGTTGGTGTAGGTGCTGTACCAGTCTTTGACAACAGCAGTAGAGTAAACTGCTATGCTAACTCAGCTATGCAAGTTTTTCTACACATGCCACCATTTGTGCAGGCAATATCTGCTTCACAAGACAATCCCCTATCAAATGCTTTGAAGCAGATTATCAACATGACTTCTGACCAGTCTAACAATGTACAGTCACTAACACCACTACAACAGGTGTTAGCGACATATCCTGGATGTAGTACGTTTGCTGCAGACATACAGCAAGACACTACTGAGTTTATGATGGCTGTCAAAACAACCTGGATGAAGACGGCACCCCAATGCGGCAGTACTTCACAGTAACATATGTTACAAAATATGTATGTGTTTCATGTGGCAATTCACAGCGTGAAACCACACAAGACATGTTGTGGATTACTCTCTTTGTCCCTCAAATCAAAAGTGTCAAATTTTGACAGCTATTCACCAATGCTGAATGTAGTCATGCCTGTGGAAGGTGTGGAGGCAGATGCACTCAGTCCATACGTCTCAGGAGTTCATCTCAATATCTGTTGCTTATGTTGCACAGATTTGACCCCAACGGGCTCAGAGTTGATACTCCTATCACAGATTACACAGCTAGTAGAATAGTCTTCAACCAATCAATGTTTGACACTCACAGTATAATTTATCACCATGGTCAATCCATGCATTCTGGCCATTACACCTCCTTACTAAAGGTGCAGAACTGGATGGTTAGAGTGTGACAACTCTACAAGCAGTTTTAAACAGAGACTGCCACAACACTTAAAAAAATGCATATCTTCTAATATTGAAGAATTATGATAACCTTCATATTTCAGAAGAATAGGACAAAACATGTCGCATTTTAAAAATGACTACTTTGTCCAAAAAACATTCATACCTCATTACAATGTTGTATAATGTACGACTCTAAATATACCATACAATTTCAACAAAATGCTATTCTGACAGAGACATTCCATACACTGTAACATGTAAGATCTTGTGTGGATCAGTGACTACATGAAAATTGTTGTAGTGGCTTCAATTGGTGCCAACAATATTCACAGTCACTAGAGAAACCATGATTACATGTCTATCAAAGATTGTACATCTAAAAACTGAGGCCTTACTGCTCTCCTCCTCTGTACATATCTTTAATTATCCATGTATCAACTCATGCATAACAACAAATTGATATGAGTTATAATGTGTTACTCTTTCAAACAAAGAGAAGTTCTCAGTTATCATCGTAAATAACTGAGCAACACTTCTAACATTCACCAAACATTCCACTCTGTCACAAGTTGTCTATCAACACTTCAATTTGATCTTCTAATATTGAAAAATTATGATAACCTTCATATTTCAGAAGAATAGGACAAAACATGTTGCATTTAAAAAATGACTACTTTGTCCAAAAAACATTCATACCTCATTACAATGTTGTATAATGTACGACTCTAAATAAACCATACAATTTCAACAAAATGCTATTCTGACAGAGACATTCCATACACTGTAACATGTAAGATCTTGTGTGGATCAGTGACTACATGAAAATTGTTGTAGTGGCTTCAATTGGCGCTAACAATATTCATAGTCACTAGAGAAACCATGATTACATGTCTATCAAAGATTGTACATCTAAAAATTGAGGCCTTAATGCTCTCCTCCTCTGTACATATCTTTAATCATCCATGTATCAACTCATACATGACAACAAATTGATATGAGTTATAAAGTGTTATTCTTTGCAAACAAATAGAAGTTCCCAGTTATTATCGTAATTAACTGAGCAACACTTCTAACATTCACCAAACATTCCACTCTGTCACAAGTTGTCTATCAACACTTCAATTTGTCTATTGACTCTTGACAGATAGAGAACATCATTCGCTCACCATGCAGCAGTGTAGAACTATCACGCCTTCATGCGTAATACTAGTATTGTACATATGTAAAAATAACTACCTTTATTGATAATGCAAGAAGCTGAATTACACAACCGTAAATAAGAACCAATTGCAGAATATCATTTACTGACTTTTACATGTGTTTGCAATTACTTGTACATAATATAAAGATTTGTATTTAGGTGTACATTGTTAATAACTACTTTGATATTTGTACTAAAAATACTAGTCTAACACTAAAGTACAACTGAATGTTTTACATATTATTCAGCACTATACTAATTACATTTAATTAACCATAAGTTTGTTAAAAAATGCATACCATGCACAGTGTTAGTATTTACAAGTTAAGAATTTACATAGAAGCTAATGTAAGAATTGATAATATGTAATTTATTCATGTAAAAATATTCTATTTTTTCAACTTGTCACATAAGTAATTCTAACGGATGTAAAAAATATTGACAATTGTAAATCAGACACTGTTACTGATCACAACACACTGCATACCTGTCCCTGACAATATTTATGATCGCCTCAATTGAGGGGTCGGGTGGGAATTTTCCATTTGCACCTAGTCAGTGACATATTATTAAATAACACCAATCAAATGTCACAAAACTAACATTTTTGTATATTGTATTACTTAAACAGTCAGCATATGGTTTTTTGCCCACCCCAGGAACATCCACATTATCAGTCACACAATAACAACAAAACACTTGTCTATCATGTGTGTAATGACACTTCACAACATACTGACATTGCCTTATTAACATACCACACAAGTAATGCACTACACATAATTACAACATACAACCATTTTAAAAAAAGTAACATTTTTTTACAAACTCTATTCACATTCAATAGTAAATATATAATGAAGCGCCACAGCTTCAGCCTGACTATTAGAATTCCAGGTCGAATGTCAGAAACTACTTCCTCACATAAAGAGTAGTGAGTAGTGAAACCTGACTAGAAACACACAACACCTGATTAGTTTCCTATAATATCACATACTTACTCAATCCATATTATACAGTTCTTATTATTCTTACACATTTACATATATGACGAGCAATGATTGCACACATACAAAGATTGTATTGTGAGACTGCTTCTGTTAACTAAATTTCAGTCTTGATTGGCCCTTTTCTCCATTTGACAAATTGGCAATAAATTTTTTAAAACCATAACCACCTGTGTTGACTCTTTACTTTAAATACCATTATGACATAAAAATAAGTGTGTCTGACTTAAGCATACAAATCAATGTTAACTAATACTGCTACAACTATACCTCCATCAATTTGTTTGGTGCCTATGACCAGTCAGTATCACAGCATATGCAACGATGTGACACATTGCATGTCACATTTGACATAATTCCTAACAGTGTGAAAAACTCACAATGTACTTACTTTTCCTGTGCCTATGCAGTCATTATTACTATACCAAGGTGCCGCACATCAGCACCCAACAGTACACAGCTGTGACTATACATGTACCATGCAGTCACTACTATGTGTACTTCAGAGTCTGAGAAATGGAGCTTTCTAATTGGCTGCAAACATCCTAACAACCTTATGTTAATCTTTTATTACCATACATGAAGAGGTTAACGATATACTGAACAAGGTTTAAAACTGTTTAAAAACATGTTGCATAATAATAGCAATAATTCACTCCTAAGAATTGTGTTAATGGTCAGTTAATCACCCTGTAGAGACATGTGGCACTCGGCCACACCTCGTGCCACAGTACACCCCTAGAACGTGATTAACAGACCATTAACATAACCCCTTGTCATGCCTTATTAATTAATTATAAAAAGGGTCTCAGAAACTGAGCTTTCTGATCGGCTGCAAACATTCTAACAGCCTTATGTAAATCTTTTATTGACATACATAAAGAGGTTAACCACCACATGATGTCTTGTGGCATAGTAACAGGAACAGCAGCGCAAACAGAAGTGCTAACAGTGGCGCACATGGTAACACAAGCGTGAATGAGAACAGAAAGGGTAACGCACATGGTGGCATAGACAGGAACGGTCTGCCACATGATGTGTTGTCACATAGTAACATGGTGCCTGCAAATGGAAATGTCAATGAGCATGGTGACACAAAGTGAAACAGAAAGAGAAACAGTACTGTAGACACAAATGGCAAAAAATAAGAGAAATGCAAGCACAAATGAAAACGCAAAGGATATGGAACGCACATGGTGGTGCAGACGTCAATGGTAAGTGAAATGGGTACGGAACCACAAGTGAAAAGGGCAACAGTAACATTAATGTAAGCCCACAGGCTGGTTTTCCCCAAAACCTGCATAGAGAAAGACAGTGAGTACAAATAATGTATGCATAATAATGAGTATCGGAGCAGAAAATGAGAACTTGGAATACTAAATAGGTTATATCTCAGGAACCGTACGACATAGAAAAAAAATGTAAAAGTCGTATGATTTACAACTGTCCTGGCTAATTTTGTACTAGCCCTCTTTAGGGGCTAAGTGCTTTTCTGATAAAAAGTCCATATCTCGATAGTTTCAGATGATTTGGCCCTGAAAGGCGGACGCATTTCAGAATATGTTATTATCCTATGGGGAAAAGAGAAGTTCGAGGCCATAACTTTGCTCTCCTGTAATATTTTTTCACCAAACTACTGAAAGGCACATCTGTGGGCTGTTGGCTGTCATCCTCCAAATTTCATGAAAAAAGACCAAACCGTTATTTTGCAGCAGGGATCCAAAGGATTTCTGTAATGCGTCGGATGCTGTAATGTTATCCTATGGGAAAAACCGTCAACTTTGGAGTGTGTAAATTTGCCGCCATGTAATATTTTTTCAATACAACACTGAAAGGCACATCTGTGAGATGTCGGCTCCGTTTCCTCCAAATTTCAGCCTAAAACTCCCAACGGTTCTTTTGCAGTGCAGTGCCAAAGAATCGCTGTCACTTTCCCACAGATGAAAAACTACTGTGGCAATTTGAGAAAGCTTTAACAAAAAAGTTAGACTCTTTCGCGAGCACGAAAGTAATTTGCGAAAGTACTTTTTCCAGAAATTTGAAAAACATATTTCTGGGGTGTTTTACCACAAAATAAAGACATGGCAAGCATCCTCAGGGTCCGACTAGGTGAATACAAAAAGAATTAGGTTGCTAGAGGGTCCCAAATTTAAATGCCAACCATTTTTCTGATCACCAACTGAAAACAAAATGGCCGATTTGCGAAAGTAACAGGCCCATTTGCGAAAGTAAAAATGCATTTGTGACACTGTCGAACTTTTTGTTAACTTTTCCCATTGACTTATAATGGGAAACTGTTTTTTGAATAACTTTTGAACCGTTTAATATTTTTTCACAAAATCTTCAAAAGGCACATCGGGGATCCCGACCGCACGTTCCCTGAAGATTTTGGACCTGTCGCACAAACTGCACAACCTGTAGGCGCAACCGTAGAATTCCAGAAAAAGCGTAAACGTGCGCAGAGATCATGATTAATAACTCCGCAGCTATACATCCAACCAGTACAAAACTTGACAGATCCCAATGCCTATGGTTCTTGATCATGTATTCCAAACTTCAGGCAAATCTGTCAAACAGTTACAAAGTTATTAAGGTACAAAGTTTTGGGGTTTAACATAGAAATGGCTCCTCAACCCTAACTATGGTAGCACTACCGTGCTACCATAATTAAAACTGAATTCCATGAATTTAAAGTGATAATGCAAATTTTTAATAAATATACTTCAATAAAATACAACAATACAATCAAATTAGCATTATTTTTAATGGTGCATATCACCCAATGTGCAAATGTAACCATCACAAAAATTATATTCTGTTTAGAGGAGAACAACAAAAAAACAAGTAGTTTCTCAATATATACATTTCTAGGCGTGTGACTGATAGGATTGCTAAAGTTCTTGAGTTTAGGATTTATATATTTCTCCCTTAAACTATTGAGTGTTGCACATTCAATTAGAATATACGGAAATATTAGCCCACTGTTTGTAAAACATTGACAAAATGATTTTACTTGAAAAATATTAGAGAACCCAAATACCATCTCCTTTACAATATTCATTTTAAAGAGACGGTATGCGGTCCTATGCTGGAATTTGTCATATGACAATAAATAAGGTTCTGTCCCCCAACTATCTTTAAAAGTTTTATAGAGGGATATAGAGCATAGCTTAGCAAAATCATCCTGCATAAAATGATCATGTACTTTTTGTAGAGCAAAGTTGCAAAACAAGGTTTGGTTGACATAACACACACTAGAGTTCATTTTGTATCTTGTAAACCAATACTTTTAAGAAAATGATTTAATTTTGAAAACAAAATACTATTCACTCCTCCCTCTATAACCTCAAGGAGAGACGGTTTTGGAAGGTGCACATCCTCCAAGCAAACTCATTTTGGACCAGTAGTTAAGCATTCTTTTGACAATCTCATATCTGAGTCCCCACATCCTGGCTTCTAGTATTCCCACATCACCTGCTGTGTCTCTAGGGAGACTCAGCAATCCTCTTAAAAAGTTATTTTGTACCACTTCAAGCATCTCAACACTGTCATGATATCTGCATACCTCTACAACATTTAATAGCTGAGCATCTGTTTTAGCCTCACATCTCATCACAGCACTGAATGAATGACCTACAAAACTATAAGAAAAGCAGAAAATGCCCTTTGTTGTTATTTCTGGTTCCACTATCGCAATACACCCCTCTGAGTGCACCCATTGGATTTTATTTCATCTCCTGCTTTTCATGCAGGGGCCTGTGCCCTCTGCACCTCCCCGTGTGGGGTTATGTGCCCCACATGCCACCCTAACTAATTATTCTAACTCTGGGAGGGGGGGCGGACCTCAGGGAAATGGCTGTGAATTTTGAAATTTGGCACCCTATTGACTGGCGCACTCAGACTGGAGTACAGATGGCTGGAAAGGATTATTTCTGCTTGAGATTTAACTTCTCTAACATGCACCTTCCAATCCAGGTGCCTATTAATTTTCACACCTAAATATTTATAGGGATCAGCCTCTTCAATGAGCTGGGTCCCTTTGCACCATTTCTGAGGAACCCATTTTTTCTTATTGAATCATAGAAATTGTGGGCAGATCAGGTCCGCTAGGCCCATCTAGTCTTCCCATAACCCCTACTCCTCTTTGTGGCCTCTGACCCTAAAGTACTTGATCAATGGCTTTTCTCTTCCCCTTCCCACTTCTAAGGTCCCCTTATGCCTGTCCCAGGCATGTTTAAATCCCTCCACAGTGCTTGTTCCCACCATTTCCAGTGGCAGACTATTACATGGTCCACAACCCTCTCTATGAAGACAGACTTCCTCACATTTCCCCTTAACCTGTCATCTTCCAATCTCATATAATGCTCTCTCATTCTTGTACTTCTCCTATATTGAAAGATGTTACCCCCTTGTACCTTGTTTATGCCTTTAAGGTACTTGAAGGTTTCTATCATGTCTCCCCACTCCCTCCTTTCATCCAGTGAGTACTTATTGAGACCTTTTAATCTCTCCTAATATGTTTTCTGGTGCAAGCCCGGTACCAGCTCTGTCGCCCTTCTCTGGACCACCTCCACCCTGTCTTTGTCCTTCTGAAGATGTGACCTTCAGAATTGTACACAGTACTCCCAGTGAGGCCTCACTAGTGTTTTATGCAGTGGAATCACCACCATCCTTCTTCTGTTAGTGATACCTTTGCCTATTCTCGCCAGCATGCCACTAGCCCTCACTGCCACTTTTGTATTCTACTTAGTCACCTTAGGTTGTCAGGAATGAAAACTCTGAGATCCTGTTCTTCCTTGGAGACTGTCAGCAACCCCCACCCATCCTGTAACTCTTTCCAGGGTTTCCACATCCCAGGTGAATTATTTTGCACTTCTTAGAATGAACCTTAGTTGCCAAAACTCAGGCCAATTTTTCAGTTTCCCCAGGTCCCTTCCTCATTTTCTCCACCCAATCTGAAGCATCTACTCTGTTGTAGATCTTGTTGTCATCTTCAAACTGGAAAACCTTTTCCACAGCCCTTCTGCTATGCAACTAATAAAGACATTAAACAGGACTGGCCCAAAGATTGATCCCTGAGGTACCCCACTAGTCACCCGCCTCTCTCCTGATTGAATCCCATTTACTACCACCCTCTGCTCCTGTCCTTTAGCCAGTTTCTAACCCAGCTTACCACATTGTGGCCCATGCCCAGACTGCCCATCTTCTTAATCAGCCTTTTATATGAGACAGTGTCGAAGGCTTTGCTGATATCGAAGTAGGCAATGTCCACTACTCCTTCCTGATTCACCCCCTTTTTAACCCAGTCAAAAAATCTATCATATTCATTTGACATGACCTTCCTGCTGTGAACTCATGCTGCCTTGGATCCTGGGCACTGTTGGATTCCAAGTACTCCACTCTTCTTTGTTTAAGCAGTGCCTCCATGATCTTACCCACTACTGAGGTGAGGTTGACCAGCCTATAGTATCCAGCCTCCTCCCTGCTACCATGTTTGTGAAGAGGTATTACATGTGCCTCCTCCAGTCCTCTGGAACCACTCCTGTGTTGAGTGACTTAGTGAACATAGTTGCCAGAGGTGCTACTAGCTTTCTTCATAGTTCCTTTAATATCCTTGGGTGAATGCCATATGGCCCCAATGCTTTGTCCACCTTCAGTTTAGTGAGATCCTCCAGGACTCTCTCCACTGTAACTGGACTGGTGTCACCCCCCCCTTTGTATCTGTTGCCCACTTATGATCCCTGACCCTCTCCTTCTTTACTGAATACTGAACATAAGTATTTATTCTGTATTTCTGCCTTTTCCAGGTCTCCTTCCATACGCTCCCCTCTGAGCTTTACAATCCCCCTTCCCCCACCCTGGCTTTCCATCTTTCGCTGATGTACCTATAAAATGTTTTGTCCCACTTCTTCACCATCTGCACTAATCTTTCTTCCATTTGTGCCTTCATGCTCATAACAGTCTTCCATGCTTTCTTTAGACAGTTTAGGTACACCACCTTGTCCTCTTCCTTTTGAGTCTCCTTATATTTCATGAAACCTACTCCTTTGGCCCTTACTTTCTCAGCCACATCTTTCAAGAACCATAGTGGATTCCTCCTTCTCTTCCCTTTGTTTCTTAACATAAAACACTGGTTCATCATCTCCACTATGGCTCCTTTTATGTGTTCCCTCTTTTCCTCAACCACCCACCCTTCCTTCCTTCATGCCAGGGCTTCTTTGATCCACCTCCCCATCTTAGCAAAGTCTGCTCTCCTGAAATCTAAGACTCTTGCCTTTGTGTGACTTGACTGTGCCCCTGTCCCTATGCTAAACCATACTGTGTGGTGGTCACTGGACCCCAGCTGATCTTCTATCTGGACTTCTGTGATTCTGTCTCCACTGATCAGACCTAGGTCAAGAATCACCCTGTCTCTGATGGGATCAATCACTAGCTGTCTGAGGCCTTCCCCTGAAGGGAATCCAGGATGTCTTGGCTCCTGGTAGAAGCAGCTGCTGAGATAGTCTAATCCATGTCTGGCATATCGAAATCACCCCACAGCAGCAATTCACCTCTTCTTGCCAACTCAAAAATTTGATCCACTAGTTCCTTATCCACATTCTCCCCCTGCACTAGAGACCTGTAGATCACCCTTGTGCAGACTGTTGTACCAGTGCCTGGCTGAAGGGTGACCCACAGTGCCTTGGCCTCCCCCTGTCTACCCTGTACCTCCATTGCTTTTATATCTTCTCTTACTCACAGGGCCACCCCCTTTTTTACTCATGCTATCCCTCCTGAATAGAGCATAACTGGGTACATTTGTGTCCCAGTCATGAATTGTGGTGTTCCAGGTCTCTGTTATTGCCACTATGTGCAGGTTGGCCTCTAATAGTAAGGTCTCCAGGTCTGGGATTTTATTTCCTAGGCTGCAGGCATTCATAACCATGGCCTTCCATGTTTTGCTGCCTGTTCTCCCTCTAATTCCATTTTTGCCCTTCTGCTTCTTCTCCCAACTCAGTTTTCCTTTGTATGCTGCCTTTCTTCCACTGTCTTTCCCTTTGTATCTGGTTCAGGTGTCAATGTTAGCAACTTACCTTCCCCTTCCTCTTTTCTGGCTTTGCTATCTTGTATGGGTAGACTGCTTGAGCCTCCCTGCTCCCACTGGCTCCCCTTGGCTAGTTTAAATGTCCATCAAGGAAGCATTTAAATAGTTCACTGAGGACTGCCATCCCCTACCTGGATCGATGTAGTCCATCACACTTGCACAAGGCTACATTGTTCCAGGTGGGTCCCCATTCCCCAATGAAGCCATACCACTTCTCACTGCACCAGCCCTTCAACTATGTACTGAAGCTTCTAATATGGAGATTCCTATCCTCCCATTGCTGTGGACCAACAGCAGCTCTGAAAATGTCATGGAGCTTGCTACCTTCCCTAGGTGCCCTCCCAACACTGAAGTCCTACTGCACCTGCTCCAAGATTGTCCTGTCCTTGGATAGGACATTTGTTACCTGGTGAACAATGGCCTCCAGTCTTCTTCTCCTTGCCACCACTTCAGTGATCATTTGGATCCACTCCCCCTCCCTCTAAGTGGTGCCTCCTAGAAGGCACTTAATCTCCCTCTCCTCTCAGCTATCTGTGTCTATAACCATCCTGCGGACATTTGAGTCCCCCAACAGGAGTAACTTCTTTTTCTCTTGGGATCCTCTTTATCCTGCCACTGGGTCTCCCTCCTGGAAGACACACTCCTCCTCCCTGGTTGCAGCCTTGGGTTCCCCTGTGGGACTCTCCTGCTCCTCAAGAACAGCATAGTAGTTCTTAAGCTGGACTGGATAGGGGATTTGCCTCTGCCACCCCCAACCTACCTGAGCCCACCATAGTCCATCCTGCCTGCTGCTTGGGCAGCCATTGTGGCAGTGACTGGGGACATGGTGGCCTCTGGGTGGGGGCAAAGGTTCCCAGTACTCCTGCCTCTTAGTCTGGAAACCATCCACCTCTGTCCTTAGCCCAAAGAAGTGCCTACAAATAGGGCAGCACCACAGTACCCAGAAAGTTCTCCTGAAGACTACTGCCCCATATACAGTGCAATGCACCACACTCTGCATCTTCCTCTTCTGGTTTATTTCTTTTCCTTTTACCCTGTGCCCTGTGCACTATCACTATTTTTTTGAACACCATAATTTTAGATGTATTGCAATTTAGTTCTAAGCACAATTTTAGAAGTTGAGTAGAGACTTTGCACAGGCTTCTTTTAAGTCACAAAGGTGTCGAAGAGGTGATAACTATATCATCTGGATACAAAATAATCTGAATTAATTGGCCAGAGATAGAGGGAACAAATGTGTCAATCTTATATAGCTCCTTTACTAGTATGTCAATATATAAATTGAATAGACAGGGAGCTATAAGACATCCCTGTCTTACTTCACTATAAATATTGAATGGGATTGTCAAGGATCCTTCTTCATTAATTCTATATATTGCATTAGTTCCTCTATGTAACATAATGAGAGTGTTTAGTAAGTTATGATCTATTCATAAATCAAACAATATACATCAAAAAGTGCCTTTATTGAGGACATCAAATGTAGACGTAATGTCCAGAAAAGCCATATAAATTCTCTTTTCTTAATTAGTGCATACTTATGGATTAGAAACTGAAGTGTAAAAATATGATCTACTGTCCTATGTCCCTTTCAAAGGCCTCCCTATTTAGCTGACAAAAGTTTATTTTCCTCAACCCACCTTTCCAGTTTATTTATTATCAGTCCAGTGTACATCTTTAGAGGAACACAAAGCAAAGATATAGGTCTGTAACAGAATGGTGACTTCCTATCACCTTTCTTGAAAAGGGAAACACTAATTCCAGTTTTCCATTTCTCCAGTGTCCTAAAACAACTATTTATTTCAGAATAAAGTTTTGCCAAGATTTCTGCCCACCGGTCAATGTTAACTTGGAAAATTTCTGATGACAGTCCATCAAGACCTGGAGCTTTGTTATTTTTTGGGGCCTGAATTACTTGTTTAACTTCTATGGGAGAAATATCTTCCCAGGCTTGACAGTACTGAAGTAAATATTTAATAATTTTAGTGTCTCTATCAATTGGGATTTATCAATATGATCTCTTAAACCGACAAAGACATTTAAAAGCAGGGGTTCCTCATTCCATTGGCCACCGTACTCCAGAATAACTTCATATCTTTGTTTTAAATTGCTTCCTGTAAGTCACTCAACAGCTTTTTTTTTGTACTTTTCTTTTTTAGCTCTTATCATGTATTTATATTCCTTTTTCACATTAATATGTTCTGTCCTATCTTCCATTGCCCCACTTTTCTTTGCTAGTTTCCCTAGTCTGTACACTTCCTTCTTGAGTAATGCACATTCCTTTTCATACCAGACTGCCCCACTTTTAGAGATCCTAGTAGTGTATGTCTCTACATTTTTTGTTTCTAAGGCTGTGGTAATGTTATCTGTAATGTCTTCAAAAAAGCAAAAGAGGCTTTCCCCTTTAAAGGAACTTACAAAAAATCTCCTATTATGTCTGTCAATTTTTTCACTACAAAACAATTCTGTTAATTTAGAAATCATAACATCTGATGATTTACTTTTTTTTTGCATTATACACAGAGATATTGCCTTCCATAATATATTGAATAGATTAGACCATACCTCCAGATAGATGCCTAGATAAATGATTAGAGCAGGATAGTAAATGTGAAAGAGGGAAATGATTGCTTTCTCACTATTCTGAATTATTTTAACCATCTTAAAGGAGTATATATCTATTACGCTTAAATCAATAGCACTGCCTCCATATGAATTAGGAAAAGCAATTTCACCATATTTGTCTCCAATTGTGCTGCCATTCAGTAATCATAGATTTTGTTTCATTGCAAGTTCTAACAATACAAACCCTCTTTCATTATATTTTACATCCCTGGAGTTCCTTATGGGGATATGCAAAGTATCATCAAGGGTCCAATTGCATTCCTATAATTCTTGCATAGAGTTCTTCTCCATTTCTAGAGGGGGTATATAGGTGTTAATAATTACTGACACTAAATGAATATCTCACAACAGGAGGTGGAAAAGGCAGTATGGATATCCAATGTCTAATTTCTTAACCATAAGATTCAACTTGCATTATATGAAAGCTGATATGCCGCTGCAGCCCTGATAAATTTATTTTCCTTACTAGCACATACATCCCATTGTTGAAATCCTTCTAAATAAAAGTCATCTTTGTCAAGTAATCAGGTTTCCTGAAACAGCAGAATATCATAGTCCCTGATTTTATGCAACCAATCTCTATCATCTTTTTTTTTTTAATTTAAACCAGCAACATTCTGGGAAAGTATTTTCCATTGTTGAGTCCCATCAAACTTATGTCAATCTGTCAAATCCAGTGTAGATTCATTAGTGTTGTTTGCAGTAGAATTGAGCTTGATTATATGCTTAGATGGTTTTAGTAAAGCAATTTCATCATCTTCACTATCCTCCAGAACAATGTTAGTATTAATTTGTATCCCTTTTCTAGATCTGCTTCTAATATTTGTCATATTTGTTTCTTTCATCCAAGCACCCTAAAAAATGTTCTGTCTCCACAGGTCTCAGATAATTAGTTATCTTGGGCTGTAACGCAGTTGATTATTGTCTTTTAACTTAACAAATAAGGTGGAGACTAATATTTTATTAAACTATAGTAACGCAAAAGAAAAAATATTGAATGAACTCCCAAACTGGCAAAATCTCTCTCTTTAACTCAGGGGAGAAGGTGGGTTGCCTATTAAAAGGCATCCCCAATAGTCAGAGGTTTCCTGGCCAGGATGGCAGGGGTGCCAGAGGGAAGGGAACAAAATGTAAGTGCACTCTGGACTGACAACAATAGATCATGTAGTACCAGTCTTCGTATAATACAACAGTCTGTGTAGAAATATGAAATAACTGCAGCTTCTTTGTCCCAAAAATCACATCAGGAGGCTTGCAGTTCTTTCCAATCTTTAGCATTGTATTCAATAACTTACACAGACAATAGTTGCAGAGAGCAAATACAGTGAGCTAACTTAGCCTCAGCATTTCAGGTAGGCACACCCTTCTTCAAGAGGCATACTTTTAGGATGGGTGACATACAAACATTTATACATAGCTCAATCAGTGCACTCAAATTAATGTCAATTACTTAATTAAAAAACACCTCAAACAACCGGTGCAAAAAGAAACACATAGTGAGCACACATAAATTGCTAATCATTTCTAATTAGAGCTTACATCTTAGTATAAAAAATCTTTGTACTTTAAATGCAAAATCAAGTTCAAAAATAAATTTTTGTTTGACCAAAATGTATATATTCATGCCATTCAATGGCTATTTCTTAATTCATACAACAAAATCATTTGACTTTATTAGTGGTCTTAATAATAGTGATACTAGTGTCTAGGCAGCCTCAATCTTTCATTTTGGGGTGCTTTAGTTAAAGCCCAGTTCAATGTTCTGCTGATGCATCTGAAAATTTAGGCAAGCACATAACTGCTAAATCATACTTTTAAATAGATTTCATCTTAAAGATACACCATCAAAAAGGCAATTATGAGAAACTGTCTTAAATAACAGAGGAAATGAAAAATAGAAATGTGGAAAAGGAAGCATTTTCATTTTTAAAGCTGTAAAGATTTTTTTTATATGTTAATAATAAAGTTCAGCATAACAAATGGAAAGTTGGAATGCCAGTATGATATGAGATGGCTGATGGATCAATATAGTGATTCCACGCTCCTTATTAGTCAATCAGCACCAGTCTAATTCCAAATACACCACTGCCAGAGAGAAGGAAGGCAGCTAGGATAGGACCTGGGGGAAGGGAGGGGGAAAGAAGGGGGAGGAGGGGAGGCAGTGATTGGGCGAGGAGTACAAGGGGAAGGCTCACAAGAAGGGCCTATAAAAGGGAATGGAAAAAGGATCTCATCCTTCTTTTGTTAGTGAGCAACTTGTGAGCTGCTAACACATCATTTGGCATTGAAGGGTTTTACTGGAGCAGGTTTTCTGATTTCAAACATGGCCCCAAGAGACACAGAAAGTAGAGAAGTATTTTGGGGGCTGGGAGAGCTGGCTGGAGAGTGATGGTAAATGGGAATTTTGTGGCCAGGAATACAAAAAAAAAGAAGGGAATGAGGGATTTAAGACTTCCATCTCCTGGACAAGTCTTCCCCAGCCTAGCTAGGTGGTAGAATGGCAGGTCAGAGGGAGCAATGCCAATTCCACACTAGGGTTCTCCTGTAATGGCTCAGCTCTAAAGCTTAAAACATTTTGCTGTTGTCAGGCTTACTAGTTTGTTGCTAGAGTTTAACTGTTTTGTAACCCCCCCCACCAGTCCCTTTGTTTAACTAGCAGGGCTGCTCCTCTCACCACAGATGTCTAGGGGCAAACAAGAGAGTTGGGGGATTACATAAGTGAATACAGATTGGAAAAACAGAAATGGCCACCATTAGGCTAGGTAACCTGACTGTTACACTGAACCAGTGAAACCCAAGTGTGGCTGTGTGGCACACACCTGGGAGACCAATTACCATGGCCAGCAACCCAGGTCCCTGAGAGAAAACATTTTCTCACAATTATCCTAGGTTTGCACTTCTGGACAGGGGCACCCAAGTAACTCCAGACACAAGAAAGCAATAACAATACTGTCCAAACCAGGTTGGGTACTAGAGTATGGCTTTTATTCATGCAACAATGTAGGAATAATCACAAAGCAAAGATGGACCCACACAGGGCTACACATACTGGTATTGCAGACCACTGCAGTACAGACATTCCTGAGTTCTCATTTAGCATAGGCAAAAGAAGGACAAACAGTGAACACCCTGGTTCTGAAATGGAGATTGGCACACATGGCCAGAACTGGTACATTTCCCATTGACTAGATACACATGGCCAGTACTAGGACACTTTCCCATATTTCATGAGGAATGAAGGTGGTACACATAACCACAAAGGAGCACATCCATGACTCAAAATCTTCCAGCACCCACTATACTGAGGTGAACTAAGAACAGAGAATGCAAAACCCACATCTGGGTAACTATTTCCATCAGGCACTGGCCAAATGCACTGACTGAAAATTTACTGGTGCCCAAACTGAACCTGGAGAGGTAAAATGGTTACTCCAGATGGGGGGGGTCTCCCACCTTTTGCTTCCAAGTTTATACTCAGCCATTCATCTATTTAATAACACCCTCAAAGAAAACTTGTAGATGCTATCTTGAAATGTTTTTCACACTTAACATACTACATGACACACCTCAGAAGTGTCAGAAAATAAAAGTTCTGTACTTGGATGGTCACATACTGGACTCCAACATAGGCAGACACTTTTAAATACAGAAAATCTAGGTGACTGAGTCCCTTTGTCAGAGACATTCACCCTTAGGTATTGCAGGTGCCCCTCCTGGGCTGACACAAAAGTATTCAGTTTCTGAAGTTGTACAAAGGTAGCTTCAACAGACAGACTGGGTTGAGGGGATTGTTCCTGAACCCTGAAGATCACCCCATCCCTCTTGGGAAGGGGCAAAGGAAAACCCACTTAGCAAGGTCTCCGCCACTTCAGACACTGTCTTCTATGTTCTTCTTCTAGGGTGAGAACAAACTACCCAAAACTAAAGAGGTAGCTCTATGTCAGAGCTAAGTGAGGAGCTGTGCAGCATGCTGCAGCCTCCTCCTGGAACTCCACTCTACAGACTACTGAACATTCTATTCTAGCTCACAACTGCTTGCCAGAGTGTGGCTTATGCAGCTGCAAGAGTTCTAAGATTACTTCATCACTTTAGCTCAGCTGAGGCTGAAAACAGAGCATGACAGAGTGAAACCCATTTACCTGGCATTTCACTAACTGTCTTCCCTGCCCTCCACTGATTCTAAGTGGGATTCTAGTAACCCCTGGGAACAAGGGGGTTACACCTATAATTCCCTGTGTAAATCATGAAGCAAAGAAAATTGACTTGTTTTTCTATAGTTTAAGTGTATTTCTTAAATGGTGATAAGGAGAGGGAAGTAAGTTGGTGCAGATGTCCATGGGGCAGAACAAGGGGCCTGCTGGCCAGGCTTGAGCACACCTGCAGCAGCCCATTTTCCATTGTTTGCTATCACATTTAAGCCACAGTTTGGCCAAGGGGCTGGATACACAGAAATGGAAGGCAGAACACAGGTGGGCCAGTAGCGTGGATTGTCTGCGAATCCAGGAGCAAACAGGCTCATGGAGACACAAGGTTATGCTGGTCAGCATAGGATCACTGGGTGTTTTTCCACAGGCACTGGATAATACAAAAAGAAAGAAAAGAGGTAACAATAATGAGTGTGACCAAAGGAGGGCAGGAGTGAAGTGGTGGATGGATGGCATAGGGGGGAAAGAAGAGGATGGAGGGGAGGTCAAGATGGCACAGAGACAAAGAGGTTGGTTGACTGCTGGAGCCCAGACAATGAGAGGGTGGGGGGATTTTTGGTTTCACAGGTGTTTGACCACGAGGAAGTCAGCAGTCAATGCATGCGCATAACAAGGGAAATCATCATGGGTATGGTGGCCAACTAACGGACCTCCACCGTGGGTTAGGCAGTGCTGAGCTGACCAGATGTGAGGAGAGGATCAAGGAGAGGGACACAGGAGCTCTGATACAAAATGTTCCAAGTGTTCCTGAGACATAAGCAGCTATGATTCTATGGGTTGATGAGACACAAGCAGTTTTGAGGTGAAGTAATTATAAAAAAACTAGGTTTTGGTTTTCAGAGCAGTAGAACCTTGCACTTCAGGACAGCATACAAGGTAAACTGTCTTTGCATGCATTGGCATAGTCTCATCAGCTAAAAAAAGATTTACTTGTATGGCATTAATTCCAGCCAGCTGATTTCATGGCGGGTCATGTTCAAGGAGGGAGCTGCATTGGTTTTGGGCAAAGGATTTTTGGAAGATACTTAGCATGGATAGTAAGTAAACAGCCGACACCACTAAGCAAGCCAAGAGAATACCCAGAGTTAAAAAAAAAAAAAATTGTCTAAGTAACCTGTTGTTAACAAAAAAAAAAAGGTAAACCTCAGGGGAAGGTACACAAGGGTAATGGCACATGCCTGAGGGCACAGCTGAAATTAATTGGGCAAAGGGGAGGAAGTGCAAAAAAAAGGAAAGAATGAACATGAATAAGTGTGAGACACAAGGAGGGGACGTGTTGATGATGGTTTGTTTCTGTCTTGGAGTTTGTAGGCATGGCACCAAGGAAGAACAGGAACAGGGGAGGAGCAGGTGCAGGCTCTTGGAACATGGGGGGGATCAGGTGGGGTCCCCAGCAAAGATCCTGTACAAAAGGCAATGGAGCTGATGGGGCAGGTCCAGGTCATTTTTGATGAGGCAAAGAAAAAGGATGGGAAGAGGAAGGCACCAGCATAGGATAATGGAAAAAGGGTGAAGCATCCACCTGGGACAGGGGCCAGAAGGGCAGTAAGGCCCAAGGGTAAGGATGCTTTGGTGGATTTGACAGTGAACGGGAGCCTGATCTAATATTTGGAGGGGATCATTGAAGAAAGGGAGGAAATGGGGTTAGAGGAAATGGAGAAGATGCTGCAGGAATTAAAAGGGAAAGAGGAGGGCAGAATAGGACCAGGTGACAGGTGGAGGGGGTCAGAAGATAGGAGATGAAGGGGTCCCAGAAGTTAAATTAGGGGACCATGTGCTGCAGGCACTAAAGGATAAGATTTGGAAGAGGAAATATGTAGATATGTTTATGTTGGGTATGGAAGTGGCCAAAAAGTATGAGGAAAAAGACAGTATAGGAAAAATGGAGATAGCAGCAGCACTAGCAATAATGGGGAAGATGAAGGAAGAAAAGAACTTTAAGGGTAAAACCATAGAGGCCTGGCTGTCAGCTTTCACACACTTCAGCACTAGCATGGTGCAAAAACAACTGGAACTAGTCATTCCCCTATTGACATATTCTGCAACAGTATGCAATGCATATAAAATGTGAAGGGGTTATGAGTGGCTAAAATATTAACAAGACATTCTGACAGAGGATGGCATCACATGGGAACATGCACTGGGACACCAGGAATACAGACATATGGTTCAAGCCAATGACAGTGCAAATGGTGGGTTTGAGGGAAGAGACTGAGGATGGGGTTAGGTAGTCAGCAAAAAACATGCTGGGAATATGATAAGGCCATAAGCTATTGAGCGAACTGTAAGATCAAGCATTCCTGCTCAAAATGCACAGGACCACAGCCAATTTCACAGTTTAGGGGCACAGGGGAAAGGTTCAGGGTGCAGCCCTATGTGGCACAGCCCTTTCAAAGGAGCTTCTGGGGAGCAAGAGAATGGACCATGGGATGGGGGGGGATGGGAATCAATACAGGTGTTTTTTTTTTTGGAACAGGTAATGGAGGTCATTGAAATGGAGGAAGGGGCATATATGAGGGTGTGGGATGGCAAAAATGCCAATCAATGCAGAGGTAATGATAGATTGGAGTGAGAGGAACCCAGACAAGGAAGCGAGGCATATTTTAAGGGAAGCTTTCCAAGATGGTTTTAATTAAAATAATGAAGGGCATTGGAGGGCAATGAGGGTGGGTAACCTGGGGTTTGTAAAGGGGAAAGAGGAAATAGCAGCAAAAAAGATATAGAAGGAGTTGGCAGCAGGCTGGTTGGAGGACCCTTTCAAGGAGTATTGCTAGGTTTAGGGTGTCACCACTAGGTTTAGTACTGAAAAAAAAAAACAGCCAGGGGAGTTCTGGCTGATTTGTCCTACCCAGAGGGGCATTAGTTAATGAATTCATTAGTGAGGAACAGAGGATGGTGTCCAATGCAAAGCTGGACCATGTGGTAGAGATGATTCAGGCAGCAGAGGGGGCATGGCTGTCAAAAACAGATACAGAAGCTGTATTCAGGCTGCTGCTTGTGAGGGCAGAAGATTGGGAGTTGTTTGGCTTTAAGTTTAACGGCTCATACTATTTTGACAAAGGTATGCCAATGGGATGTTCAGTGGCATGCATGCACCACTTTAAAAAAGTTCACCACATGACTGCAATGGGTATACTAGAAACATAGAAACATAGACTTTGATGGCAGATAAGGACTGCTTGGCCAACCTAGTCTGCCCATTTCCCTACCTACAGGATAGGCCACAGATCCTAGTTAACCAACAGCCTATTTCTTCCTACCCCCCACAAGAATTGCCTTATGTCTGTCCCATGCGTTCTTGAATTCTCCCACAGTTTTAGACCCCACAACCGCCTAAGGAAGGCTGTTCCATGCATCCACTACCCTCTCTGTGAAAAAAATACTTCCTTACGTTGCCCTGGAACTGACCCCCTCTATCTTTAAATTGTGTCCCCTTGTTCTTGCACGTCTCTTTTTCTGAAAGATGCTACCCTCTTGGACTTTGTTGATTCAACTGAGGTACTTAAAAGTTTCTATCATGTCCCCCCTCTCCCTTCTTTCCTCAAGGGTATACATATTAAACTCCTTTAGTCTTTCCTTGTATGACTTCTCTTGCAGACCCTGCACCATTTTAGTTGCCCTCCTCTGGACTGCCTCTATCCTACTATACAATAAATGCATAAGGTGGTGGTATATTATTTAGATGATTTCCTCCTGATAGGGCACGGGGAAGAGGGAACCACAAGGATGCTATGGTGTTTCAAAGAGATGTGCAGAAGACTGGGGGTGCCACTGGTGGAGCAGAAGACAGGGGGCCCAGCCCATAAGTTGGAGCTCTTAGGGACTGAGATGGACATTTAGGAGAGGGCTTTCAGACTACCAGGAAGCAAGGTTCAAAAGCTGTGAGAGTTGATAGCCTTGGTGAATGGCAGGTGAAGAGTTCCCATTGGGGTAGTACAACAGCTGTTAAGCCACCTTAATTTTGTATGCAAGGTGGTAACACCAGGCAGGGCCTTCACTAGCAGGCTGGCAAGACCAATGGTGGGGGCAAAACAGCCTCACCACTGGGTGGATATTACAAAAGGAGTGAAACAGGATTTGCAGGTGTGGGAGCAGTATTTATAGTGGTACAATGTGGTTATGTTTTGGCAAGATACTTGACTATTCAGCTTGGACCTGGAGTTGCATACAGATGTGGCAGGAGTTTATGGGATAGGAGCATACTTCAAGTGGGAGTGAATATCAGAAAGGTGCCCAGATGAGTGAACAACCAGGAGATTGACTCAGGACAGCAAGCTCATGAAGATCTTCCCAATATGGGTGACTGTGATCATTTGTGGGGAGAGACTACAGAACTAGAGGATAGTGTTTTGGTGTGACAACAAGGCAGTGGTAGAGGTGTTGAACAGGCAGACAGGAACAACAGAGACAGTAATGAGGGTCATTAGGCAGCTAGTGTTGCAAGGATTGAGACTGAAATTGTTGTTTAGAGCAAAATACATTGAGAGGGTTAAAAACACGGTAGCTGACAGCCTTTCTCATCTTCAGCTGGACAGGTTCAGGCATCTGGTGCCATGATCTGCAGCCAGGAGACCATTGGTCCTGCAACATTTGCGGGAGATTGGCTGGGAAGAGCTCAGCTGCTGTTCAGGAGCTCTTGGCCTGTGAGTACACTGAAGATGTATGAAGGAGTTTAGAAAGTATTCCAAGAGTTCTGAGATTGGCAGGAATGGAGGTACTGTAAATGAACCAGTGACAGAGGGGCAAGAGAAGAGGTTTATGGTGCAGAAATGGGAAGAAAGGGTTGCACACTCCGCCATGGGGATCAAGTTAGCAGGAATAGGTTTGGTATGCAGTTTAACGGGTTGGAGAGAACTTTGTAGGGCACTGGTAGTCATACAAATAAAGCAGGGATGGCAAAGGCTGAAAGGGAAAATATAGACAGGAGAAAGTTGAGATTGGAGACTTTGCTAGGTAGGTTGGTAGGGACACTGAATTGCATTTGTCACTCTCATGAGGCATGCCTAATTACAGCAGTTTTCTGGAAATTGTTTTGGGGCACTTTATGGGTGAGTGAGGTGGTGGCAAGGAGCAAGACTGATGGGGATGGTGAGCTTACATTGGGAGGAGATACAGTGATTTGCAGACAGAATAGAGGTCCTATTGAGAAGGTCCAAGACGGACCAGGTGGGTCAAGGTATGTAGGTGGTGATGGAAAGGAGGAGGATAGGGAGCAGGTGGACAGTGCAGGTGATATCAGATTAGAAGGCTGTCAGACCGGCAATGAGGAAAAGTTTGGTTGTACATGGCAATGGGGACTTGGTCACCAGTCTTCAGTTGACAGCAGTGCTTAAGAAAGGCATGGAATTTTTCGGGTAGGCTGGGTCCGGGTTTTCTTCACACTCTTTCAGGACAGTCACAGCTTCAGAAGTGGCTGTGCAAGGGGGGGGGGGTTGCCTGCTGAGATAAAAAGGTGGGGATCTGGAAGTCAAACTGTTATAAAACATACATCAAGAAAACTGGAAAATAATGCATGTCTTGATACCTCCCCTTCCCCATTTTTCTCAGATTCAGGCCATAGGAGAAATGCATGGATCATAGGCCATTCATTCATATACTTAGTGGAGAGTTGAGCAGCAATGATGCCCATTGGAAGACAGCTACAGAAGGAGGTACAGGTGATCAGAGTACTTTGGAGAGTGGTCCAGGCATGCGATGGGCCCAGCTGTGGCCCTTGTTGGAGGTGCTGAAGTTAAGACTGCTGAGGCCCAATTTGTTAATTGTGCATTGGGAGCAATGATTTGGGGGAGGGACCATGGTTTGATTTAATGCAAGAAATGAAAGGAGATCTGTAGACAATCAAGAGGTGATTGCCCAAAGTGGCCATTGTGTGGTCAGAAATGATCCCAAGACAGCTATGGCAGAACACAAGTGATATACTCTAAAAGCAGTGAAAGGGACTAGTAAATACCTAAATAAGAAAGTGGTGGGATGGTAATGGTGCTGGGGGGGCATATAACTCCAAGAGATATTTCATATGAGTGTGCAGGATTGTACAGGCTCAAAAGAGTGCATCTGATGGCTGTGAGCATGGATATGTTTAATTTGCAATTAGAAGGGGCCCAGGAAGAGTGGGATATGGGTAGTGTGTAAGGGGGTGAGCTCAGTGTCTATTGCAATAGTGGGAGATGGGCTGGTGGAAGGAAAAGGTAAAGGGGTTGGGGAAGGGTGGAGGGGATATGAAGCACAGGAAAGGGGTACAGAAGGCACAAGGTGTATGGGGTGGTTAAACCATGGAATGGACTGGGTGTGCACCCAGGCGTGTTGGGTCCTTGTGGAGTTTGCTTCCCAGAGGGTTAAAGATGGGTGTGGGGTATGCAACCATGCCCGAAGCAGTAAAATGGAATGTTGTGGATCATGTAAATAATCATGTGATTAAATCTAATGTTTTAAGTATCAAGTGTTTGTGATGTCAATAAAGTTGTTAAGAAATTTTGGATGTAAATAAAGTTTATGTTATGGAATTGTGATGGAACTGTGTAAATAAAAATGCCAACTTAGCACCCAACAAGGTTTTGTAGTGGTTCATTTTGGGAAGATAATCCTACGCCAATAGAAGTAATTAAAATGATGGCTTTGCCTCATATTATATTTGTTGTACAATCTATGATAGGAGGTCAAATCTTTGAAGTGGTTCTCAGAGAAAAAAACATTTTTTTTTAATTCTTATGGTGAGGGGGCACACCTCATGTTGCTTGAAACCATTTGATCTCACTTAGAAATCTGGGAGGAGGTGTCAGTCCATATCCATACTGTTATTCTTTAAGTAATATATTAGCCTCCTTATGGGAGTGGGCTTTTATTCCTAATTCAGATCCTTTAATTTTGCAAAATATAATATGGAATGACAATGTGGAGGTTGAATTTCAAGATTTGCTCTTTAGATCAAAATACAAAATAATGAATAAAATTACAGTATTAAGCTCTTGGGTTACACAGTTCGGTTATGCACAAACTAAATTGGGTCCAGAAAATATTCCGGGGCTGAATGGGGTGATTTCTCTCCAAATAAATTAAATAAATAGTGTTAAATCAGTAACAAAATGTCTCAATGTAAATGGTTTTAGGAGATGGATGGATCTTTTGGAAGAAGGTCAACTCATAACTTATAGGATCTTGATAGAAAAAGTAAATACTGGGCCTAGGGGATATTATCTATTACATTCTGCACTACTCCAAAACTTCAAAAACTGAACAAAACTGAACAGGGAAAAAGGCCTGGGTTATAAACAAGAAATAGGATATCAGGAAAAGGTTATAGGTACTTCTGCCTAAATAATTATCTACACTGTACATTAAATTAATGAAAAATCAGTATGGAAGCAGAACTAAAATTAATTATGAATGGAAGAAAGAACTTGGACTTAAATGTATGAGAAAAAAAAATATGGCAAAACATATGCATTCAGACAAATAAATAAGTAATTGTGGCTAAAACCAAATCAATACAGTTAAAAATTATTAATAGAGCATATATAACTCCCAAAATTATACATCAAATAGACCATAATTATGATCCACAATGTTTGCAAAATTATGCCAATATGCCTGACTTATTTCATTGTATATGAGCTCTCCTAAAATCTTCCCATGGTGGGGATTAACTGCAAAACTAATATAATCTTTTGTTGAGAGAGGTATCCCATGTAGCCCATTAATCGTATTGTTTAATGAGAATAATATACTTTCACTGTCAAAAATCTCTATAAAGTATCATGTCTAAGTATTTTGGCAATCAAGAGAATTATTTTAGAATGCCAGAACAACTAAACTCTCCAAGATGAATTTGAAAATCAATGGTGGCTCATAGGGAAATCTTGACATTAAAGAAACTGTGGCACAACTGTGAAGTACAGAGTGACTTATTGGGCTCTTTGAGGAAAGAACTGACAAATCTATTTCCTCTTCTTATGCATTGTTGAAAGTTAGAATGGTTACTCCTAGAACCAGTGGATAAGGGAAGGTGGGAGGGGGGATCGACAGATATATGACTAAATTAACAATGAGAATATTAATTTTATGTTTTATTGGCTGACAGTAACAGATATACGTAAGCACTTTTCTTTTTCTGGAAAAATAAATAAAATAGAAATAATAAAAAAAAATACTTCCAGTTAGTGCAAGCAAAACTGAACAAGCAGAATGAGAATTATTTCCCAACTTTCTCATTGCATGTCCCGATCCTTTGCAGGCATGTTTCATGAGAGTCAAGTAGACCCCTTCACCCATAAATTTGCTGCAATTAAATCTCTAGTAGCTTAATTTGCAGACTTCTGTGGGTAAAGAATGTTAATAAAATACTGGAGCGAAGCCTCAGAAATAGTTACTTTTAAAGACATCAGCATGTTGCAGTTTGGCTATGAGTAGTAGGGTGCTTATTGTTTCTGTTTTTGTCAACTGGATATTTTAGAAATGCTTAGGTGCATATCTTATATGTACCAACCCATTGAGAAGTATCATTTTGTTTTATTTTACAAGATGACAATTTCTTTGTATAAGCTGTAAATGACTAGCCTGCAACCTATAAGGATACAGACATACTCATCAAGGAGTCAGAACTACCTTTCTCATGTGTACTGCATAAACCAACTCCACCAAGTTTAAACTACTGTATGTATTTTCATGAAAATGTCTGACATGAGGCAATGGCACACATCTTGTTCTCTTGATGACTGAGCTGTAGGAAGCTATCAATAACTGTGTGCTACAGTATTACACAGAAAAAAAAAACAATAGCTGTTCTCACTTACCTGACATTGAAGTCAAGTTCTTGACAACAAGCAAGCATGTGCTGCTGTTCTGAAAATTTCAAGATCACATCCAGATCTTCAGTATTTGAGTTATACAAAGAAAAAATGCAAAACTAAGCAGGCAGAACCCTTAAAGAGATGTTAGACCATTAACTCCAGACAACAAAGAAATGTTCTTACCATAATCTGCAGGGCTACTGTATATGATGTGAAGCAAATGTGTTCTGTGCAAAATAATCTGCCTTAGCTCTCTTCCTGTTTAGAAACCCCAAGATAACAGTTTGTGAATCAACTATTTCACACCATATTATCACACATTTGATCAAGAGCTTCATTTTGCGGCCTTTCTGACCATTCCACCAAAGTGGCACAGGCACTGAGTAAACCACTTGCCATTCTCCATTGAATTGTCTACCCTCCAACATACTGCAGCTACTAACCCCGCACGACTGGGATCTGTGTGTTGATATCACAGAAGAAATATTGTGTGACAAAATATTATGGTCAAAACATTGTGGAAAAAAATAAAGTGTGGCAAAAACATTGCTGGACAGAACAGAGCAGGGAGCAAGCAGTACAAGCCACAAGGTGGCAAAAGAGCACAGGACACTGGTGGGTTCATTGGGGGGGTCTAACTTCACACAGCCACCTCTCAGCCACTTCACTGTGCTGTGCATCACAGTCCTGCACTGGGGCAGGCTAACTTCGCACTGGCTTTGCAAAGTTAGGCCCCCAATGCAGGACTGTAATGCATGGCACAGTGAAGTGGCTGAGGGGTGGTTGTGGAAGTTAGGACCCCCCATGAACCCTCCCTTGTCCTGTGCTCTTTTGTCACCTTGCGGCTTATACTGCCTGGTCCCTGCACTGTTCTGTCCTGCAATGTTTTTATCACTCTTAATTTTTTTCCACAGTGTTTTGACCACAATATTTTGTCCCACAATATTTTGTACCACGCTATAAACACATGAAACTGCAAAACTGACATGTTCTGCCTTTTAGAAAAGCAACTAAAAAGTTTATCCAAAGGTTATGAATTATTTCACCCCTCTCTGAACTTTATTTGTTAGGTGGATTGAAGTCTTCTTTGTTGCCAAGCACTCGATTATTTCCAAAGAGACTCAGTAAGGATCTTAGGTAAATTACCAGCTTTGATGTGCCAAAAAATGTGTTCCCATTGGGAAAGATTTAGCTATGAGAGGATTTACAGCTATTTATGGTGCTATGTTTACTGTGAGGTTTGTTTGTACAGAATGTTTTTGCAAAGTTGAACTGTACTCCTTTATACCATATTGTTTAAAATAAAGGCAGCCTCTATCACTCAGACACAATACCCATTGTTATCCTCTCAACTGTGACAGTTATGGTGATTACATGCCACTAGCCTCATCAATTAGGGTGACCACAGCATTCTGTGCTTGCTTGGCCACTGATGATAACCCACTGAGAACTTAGTACTAATCTGCAGGTGTTGGCCAAAGATGGGGTGCAGAACTGGACAGGGCAGGCTGCAGGTGACTGATGGTCACTGAGGAGCACAAGTAAAAGTGAAAGGTAAGTTGCATTCTTCTCTTTCACTTCTACTTGCACTCTTCAAACTCATTTTTTAAACTTAAATAGTTAAAAGACTAAACAAGATATCAACTGTAACCCCCTTAGGAAATCATATCACACCAATCCACATAGCGACACCAACTTTCAACATTTAACCTTTTATATTTTTTTTCTCTACATGAGAGAAAACCTGTGTAGCCTTCAAAATATTTACACCAATACAATCCCCACTCAAGTGCACTGAAACCCTTCTGTGCATGTGGTACTATACATTAACTCTAGCATGCTTCTTGGAGCGGACGCTTTAGCATTAAAAACATGATTTTTCAAATGTAAATATCTCAAAACATACAAAACTACCAAATACCAATCCTCCCTAAGAAATCCTTCTCCACCAACTTACACAAGTATACAAAATGTAACTATTTATAGATTTATAGTATTTGCCCTAGAGGAGAGCGAAAAGCATTTAACAAATTAAAACCCATTGAAATCAATGGGAAAAATGATATCTTTTTTTAGACTTTAATATCTCTAAAAATACTAACTGATTTAAGGGTTTAACATAAAACTCACCAGCCACCCTAACATTGGGTCAATACTGCAAACTTAAAATATGTTATAGTGGTGCAGAAGTGAGACTATATTTAAGGTTGAGCAGTGGTTTCTGTTGTTAATCCTCAAATTTTGAACTTTAATATTTTTGCAACCATTCAACAGATTTGCACAAAATTTTGCATGTGCTCTCATGGGGTAGATCTCTTGACAATGCACCTTCACCCTCCGATTGCCATCCCCATAATTCTTTCATTTTAACCAGGTGGCTAGTGGCACCCCCACCCCACCGTCCAGTCACCATCCCCATAATTATTAAGTATTTTCCATAGTTTCTAGTGGCACCTGTCACCTTCTGATTGCTGTCCCTGTAATTATGGTATTTTTTCCCTGGTGTCTAGTGGCACCCTCACCATCTAATTATCATCCCCATATTAAATATTTCCCTGGTGTCTAATAGCACTCCACCATCCAATCGCCATCCCCATAATTATAGTATTTGCCCCTGGTGTCTAGTGGCAACCCCCACCCTTCGATCACCATCCCTGTAATGATGTTTTTTTTCCCCCCCTGGAGTCAGTGGCACCTCCACCTTCAGATTGCCATCCCTAAAATTAATAAATATTTCCCTGGAGTCTAGTGGTACCCCCCAACCTCTGATTACCATCCATATAATTATATATTTGTCCCTGGTGTCTAGTGGCACCCCCACCCTCTGCTTGCCATCCCTGTAATTATGGGATTTGTCTCTGGTGTCTAATGGCACCCTCAACCCTCCAATCGCTGTCCCCATAATTATGGTATTTGGCCCTGGAGTCTAGTGGCACCCCCCACCCTTCGATCACTGACCCAACTGAAATAAGGAAAATGATTCCTCAATGTCTTTTTATAACCTGCAAAAAAGAAAACAGCCCCTTGCCAATTGCACTCCCCTGGGACATCCAACTCAACACCTACCACTCCCCCACCCACACCCTCACTCACCTGAACAGGTCCCAGAGTGTAGATACACTGTGCTATAGGAGACAAGTCTTGCTACCGGAACTGCCGACTGCAATATTAGAAGCTAAGGTAACTGCAGATCAATGTATTTCAATGGGGTTTTCATCTCTGATGCATAACTTTGCCGTTTTTGCATATTTTTACAGCAAAATTTTAACATGGCCTTAATGAGACCCCAACTAATGAACAATGGTGCTGGATTTGCACAAATCTTCACAAAATGTGATTTTGTGCTCACTTGTAAAATCAGTTTTCCAGCAGGATTTGAGAATTTTCACTACCTATGTTCAAGAGGTCCAGTCATAAGAAGGATATGTTGAAAATTTGGGGTACAAAAAATTAAAAATGGAAAAGTTATGTGCATCCATTGAACATTTTGCTACATTCACTCATAAATTTGGTAATTTTACATATTTTGACCCAAAATATTCAAAATAGGCATTTTTTTACACCACCTCATGAACACAACAGTCATTTTTCAAATCCTGACCAAACTCTGTTTTCACATCTGTGGCATGGAATGATGCTGCAGTGGTGCCGAATCATGTTTTGGCAGGAATTTAAAATTTTTTAGTACAGTGTACGTGAGGTGGGGTAATAAGCAGGCTATTTTTTTCCTTTGTTTCTCTTCCCAGGGTTACTGCTAGCAGGCAGTTTTGGCTCTTCTCTTCAAGAGAGCTGTCCTCTGTCCTCAAACCATGTGGCTCTCTCCCAATCCCCAGACTGAAGCCAGCAAATCCCCCACAGATTCCCCCCATGGTGAGGGCAGGAGAGGGAGGGCTGTCCTCCCCAGTACATGAATCCAGTTTGGCCAGCAGTACTGGGGGCTGAGAGAGCACATCTCAGGTGTCATGGTACCTGCAGCATCCTATGCTCCATTTTTTATGGTTTTCCTCTGTCTCTCCCTGTTGCCAGGGTGCAGACATCAGCATGCACACAAGGAGGCATGTGCATGTTACAGGACCCATGGCACCCTCCCATCTATTGGCATACATGACCTGCACTACCACTGGGCCTCCATCTAGGGGGCAGTCATTCAGCAGAACTTCCAATCCCCCCCAAGGAGAGGAGAGCTGCCCTCCAGACACTCACTACTTTCCATCCCTGGCCGACCCCTGGTGACCCAATTGCACCACAAACACTGGCTGCCATCATGGAATGAGGTAAGGCATGGATGCCTCATCCCTTCATGCCACTAGGCTGGCTATAACAAGGCTATTTTGACAATTTGGTTGCTATTGTGCTACAAATGGAAGTGCAAGGCCCAGAGGGCCCTTCACTTCCAGAGCAAAATACATTTTCACCTTTATGGATGAATGGCCACACAGGTCTCAGGGAGCCCTGGGCTCCCACAGACAAATAAGGTTCTGATTACACTATCTCAGAAAGGATGGCAGGATGGAGGGCTTCATGCACTGACAGGCAAATAAAGATACTATTATACTATCTCAAAAAGTAAGGAAATTATTTGCAAAAAATGCATAGATGTGTATATATAGATGTGTACACTATATGTATATTGCTGTAGAAGGTACAAGTCAAAAGAGAAGGAGGAGGATAGGGAGAAATATCAGGAGAAACAAAGGGAGGCAGGGAAAGCAGTTAGGTTTGCAAAAGCGAAAATGGAGGAGAATATTGCCAAGTCAGTATAAAGAGGGATAAAGCAATCTTTAGGTATATAAGTGAAAAGAGAAATACCAAGGGAGGAATAATAAGGCTTAAAGAGGAAGGAGGGGTTTGTGTGGTAGAGGACTGAAAAAAAACTAACATATTGAGCAAATACTTTAGTTCAATATTTATGAAGGAAGGGGTAGGTGACAGGCTACAGATAAGGGACATAGGCATTAAAGGAAGGGAGGTGAACACTATTTCTTTTACAGAGGGGAGAGTCCTCAAAGAACTAGCACAACTAAAAGTGGACAAGGCAATGGGGTCTGCCGAGGCACACCCTAGGTTACTGAGGATGCTCAAGGAGGTGCTGGCTGCACCTTTGAGAGCCCTATTCAACCTATCACTAGATGCAAGGGAAGCTCCAGGGGACTGCAGGAGGACAGATGTGGTCCCGCTTCACAAAAGTGGTAATAGGAAAGAGGTAGGAAATTGACCTGTCAGACTGACTTCATTGATGGGTAAAGTGATGGAATCACCGTTGAAGGAAAAGATTTGGGAATGCCTTGTGACCAGTGAATTACAGGATCTGAGGCAGCATGATTTCATAGGGGGGAGATCTTATCAGACAAACCTGATCAAGTTCTTTGACTGGGTGACCAGGGAAGTGGATCTGAGTGGAGTGGTGAGTGTGGCCTTCCTGGATTTCAGTAAGGCCTTCAACGCCGTCCCGCACAGAAGATTGGTGAGCAAGCTAGACAACTTTGGAAGGGGTCCAAAAGTAGTAAAATAGGTAAGAAGTTGGCTGAGCAACAGGAGTTAGATATTGGTGGTAAATGGTGTTCACTTTGAAGGAGACAAGGTGACCAGCAAGGTACCACAGAGGTCAGTACTAAGCCTGGTCATCTTCAATTTCTTTATTAGAGACATTGCAGGAGGGCTGGATTCAAAAGTATGCCTGTTTGCAGGTGGCACAAAAATCTGCAACAGAGTGGACACACCAAGGAGGGTGGAATGGGGGATGATCTGAAAAAGCTGGAAGACTGGTCAAGGGTTTGGTAACTGGGTTTCAATACAAAAAAGTGCAAAATCATGCACTTGGGTCACAGAAACCTGGGGGCAACGTACCAATTGGGTGGGGCGGTATTAGCAACCACAAAACAGGAAAGGGAGCTGCAGGTCATAATTTCTGATGACCTGAAGGTTGCACAGCAGTGTGATAAGGCAGTAGGGAAAGCTAGCAGGAAGCTTAGGGGCATAGGGAGGAGTGTCACCAGCAGAACGAGGGAGGTAATGTTACCTCTGTATTGATCGATGATGTGGCCTCACCACGAGTATTGTGTCCAGTTCTGGTGGCCACATCTCCAGAACAACATAGATGGGGTGGAGGTAGTACAGATTAATTCAATCAAAAATGGTGCAGGGCCTGCATCAAAATTCCTATGAGGAAAGACTCAAGGAAATAAATATGTACTCCATAGAGGCAATGATGAAAGGGGGGCAAGATAGAAACCTTCAAATACGTCACAGGTGTTAGCAAGCTTCATGAAGGTAACATTTTACACAGAAAAAGATGCTCAAGGACAAGGGGTCATGGCATGAAGCTGGGGGGGGACTCAGAGGAGATGTGAGGAAATACTTCTTCACTGAAAGGGTGGTGGACTCCTGGAACAGCCTCCCAGCCGAGGTTGTGGGTGCCAAAATGGTAACAGGATTCAAGCATGCATGGGATAAACACAATGGGACATCAGAAATAAGACAAGGAGGGAAAGAATGGAGATTGGGTAGGGTTTTCAGAGGCATAGTAGGTAGGGAAAATAAGGCAGATCAGGTGGGCCAAGTGGTCCTGATCTCCAGGCAACTTCTATGTTTTTATGTTTAAATCTCTTCTATTGTAATTTTTATATGTATTTGCACAAGCTTTTTGCATTACAATTTTTAATATGTAATGACCTACTAGTTGATCAATAAAATTTAAAGCTACTGAGCGACCTCACTGCAGCAGACTGGTCAGCCATTCTCTCTGCCTCTAATATTAACATGACCTTACAATTCCACTCCAAATTCTCCTACAGTATGTCAAGGACAAGCATGAGCCCCTCAAGAAATCCAGAGTAAAAGCTTAACAGATGCCCTGGATTACAACTGAAATCCTTCATCAATGCAAGTCATGTGACCTCACTTGGGTCCACTCCAAATCATACTGCTCCTGTTATGACATCATCTCATGCAGGGCTCTGAAGAGCAACTGTAATGTGAAATCACACTATTCCAAGGTTGCCCTGCAGAAAAAAATGTTCCCGCAAAATTCTGGAAGGTTATCCATTCCCTTTTCAACCCCTCTGACCAGTCCGCTCCTCCACTCCTCATGTTAAATGGTTCACCTGTAGAAACATATAAGCATAGAATTTGGCAACAGATAAGGACCACTTGGCCCATCCAGTCTGCCCAGTTCTTCCAGCCTGCATTATTACCACAGACCTAATCCAATCTACAGCTCTTTTTCCTTCTCCCTTCCTTTCCACTATAATTCCATGGTGCTTATCCAATGTATTGTTGAACCCCACCACTGTTTTCACCCCCACCACTTCTGCTGGAAGGCTGTTCCAGGAATCCACCACTTTTTCTGTGAAGAAATACTTTCTCACATCTCTCCTGAATCTACCCCCTCCAGCTTCATAGCATGTCCCCTTGCTCTTGAGCATTTTTTCTCCTGAAAAATACTCCACTCTTGTACCTTATTTAGCCCTATGTGGTATTTAAAGGTGTCTGACATATCTACTCTCCCTCCTGTGTTCCAGGGTGCACATATTGAGCTCCTTTAGAATCTCCTCATAGGGCTATTGATACAGACCTTGCACCATTTCAGTTGCCCTCCTCTGGACCACATCCACTCTGTCTATGTTCTTCCAGAGATGTGGTGTCCAGAACTAGACACAATGCTTTAGGTGGGATCTTACCAGCAATCTACACAGAGGCAACACCACCTCCCTCTTTCTGCTGGTGATACTATCCCTATGCACCACAGCATCTCTCTCACACTCCCTACTGCTGTGTCACACTACCTAGCCAACTTTATGTCATCCAGTATGATTACCCCCAGATCATTTTCCTACTTGGTAGTCCTCAATACAAGCCACCCATTTTGTACTCCACCCCTGGATTTCTGTGACCCAAGTGCATTATTTTGCACTTTTTCACATTAAAACCCAGCTGTCAAACCCTTGGCTGCTCCTCAAGTTTTAGCAGGTCTTTGATCATCCTTTCCACCCTCTGGAGTGTCCACCCTACTGCAGATTTTGGTGTCATCCACAAAGAGGCAGGTCTTCCCTTCCAGCTCATTTGCAATGGCATACATAAGGCATTAAAGAGGACTGGTCTCAGTACTGATCCCTAAGTAACCCCACTGGTCACCCTCCCTCCTCCTTGGATTGAACTCCATTTACCACCACCCTGTGTCATCTATTCTTTAACCAATTTATTAATCAGTTTATAAACTTTCTACCCACTTCTAAGCTACCCAAATTGCTTACTAGTCTCCTATGTGGAACAGTATTGAACTCCTTACTGAAATACAGGTAGGCCACATCCACCGCTCCACCCTGATGTGGTTTCTTAGTCACCCAGTGAAATAAATCTATCAGGTTCATTTGACCTAACCACTCCCCTGTGAAATCATGCTACCCATGTCTTGTAACCAGCCAGATTCAAGATAGTACACAATCCTTTCTTTCATTTGTGATTTCTTTAACCTTCCTACCTACCACCGATGTCAGGCTGACTGGCCTATAATTGCCAGCCTCCTCCCTGCCGGCACCTTTGTGTAATGGGACTACATCCACCTGCCCCCAGTCCTCTGGAACCACTCCTATTTTCAGTGAGCTGTTAAATAGAACTGTCAGAGGTTCATCCAGCATTTTCCTGAGCTCCCTGAATACCCCCTGGATGCACCCCATCTAGTCCCATTGCTTTGTCTTCCTTCTGATTAGAGATGTTGCAAAGTTTTACTTACCAGTGAAGTTCCGGGGAAGATGCAAAATTCACCTTCCTGAATTACTTCACAAAGTTTCCACTTTGACTTAAATTCACCCAACTTCACCTGTAAAGGAGGTAAAGTTAGGTGAAGTTAAACAAAGTTGGGTGAATTTAAGTCAGTTCTCCTAGAAAAAGGGTAACTATGCCTTTCAAAAACTTTGCAAAGTCAGCACTTTGCACTTCATGAATTTCACCAACTTCACAAATTAATTCGCAGAGGGAATTTTATCCACTTCACCCAACTCTACTTAAGCAATATACCACGAGAGGGTGTTGGTGATGCCAGGATTTAACCACGCCCTGGTGTATTGTTCAGTCACGAGGTGCAGCTAAGTGACCAATAACACACCAGACATGGGTAAATCTTGGCATCACCAATACCCTCTCGTGGTATATTGCAATTATACAATGTCCTTCTGAGCTGTTGTAGTAAAAAAAAAAGAAAACCTTTTTTTTCTCAGTTTGAATAATCTTTTTGTCAATTTATTCTTACACCAGGAAAAAAAATAGCTCTCTGTTTATAGGTGGAATACTGATGAGAGAAGTCGCTCTGCCAAGTCAAAGTGAAATACTGTCATAGCAAGTGCAGCCTTACAACGACATCTGGTTGTTCCCCAAATACAAACCCATACAGATGTGTTCTTGGTAGGTTTTTTTATCTGCAGCAAATGGCAAGATATCTGTGAAAGGAAGCTGAGATGCAGAGCTGTATTTGGAGAGATGGACGGTGTACAGTGAGGGAGAAGTACTTGTTTGTATAGGTCCACTGAAAGCCGAGTTGTTAACTGTTTTTAAGTAAGCTAAATGCTGGGAGATTATTACATTTTACAGTTGGTTCTCAGTGCTGTTAGAATTATGGTGGAGTTGCTCCATTTTGTTTTTTTGTGCATGTGTAAGAGCGTACATTGCTACTGCGCTTTGTAAGACTTGTTCCTTGGCTGTCTCCTGCACTGGGGAAAAAATTTAGCTGTTTTTATGTGAGTCATTTTGTTTCCGTCCTCTGCCTGAGAGTCCTGGAATGCTGGTGTAGGTCAGAGGGAGATTAACAGAATGTCTGCAAGTTTTAACTGTGTGGCCCTGGGAGACCTGTGCTTTTTGACAGCATCTGCTTTAAATTGTGGAGGTTTGCGAGTATATTGGGTGTTGTTGTAGTGATGTGAGAGGGAGAAGAGTGTGGTTAACAGGATGAAGAGGTACAGACTGACCATTAAAAAAGTGTCAGAAATGTAGTTGAACTGTTTTGTGATTTGTTAGAAGAGTTATGCAGTAGCAGTTGGTAGGTTTGGGGGGTCTGAGCGGTGCTTTAGTGAGCCAGTCTTCAGGTTCTGATGCTCGCAGTGATTTACACAGATACATGGAAATGTGATGACAGAGAAAGGCCCCACGGCCCATCTAGTCTGCCCAACACCCTACCTCCCCCCTTCTCTTATACTTCCACCCTCTTTTCCCAATCCCTTAAATCTATCCTAAGGCCTCTTGAACCCCCCTCACCATTTCAGCTGCCACTACCTCCTCCGGCAGCTTGTTTCAGGTCTCCACCACCCTCTCCATGAAAAACTGCCCCCTGACATTACCTCTGTATTGCCCACCTCCCAGTTTGAGGCTATGTCCCCTCGTGTTCGCTCCCTTCTTCAATTTGAACAAGCTATCACCCTCCACCTTATTTAGTCCCTTCAGATATTTAAAGGTCTCAATCCTGTCCCCCCTCTCCCTCCTAGTCTCCAGAGTGTACAAATTCAGCTGTCTCAATCTTCTCTCATAGGGTACATCCTGCATCCTTCGTACCATTTTGGTTGCCCTTCTCTGTACCCTCTCCATCAACTCGACATCTCTTTGTAGGTGAGGCCTCCAGAACTGCACCCCATACTCCAGATGTGGCCTGACCATGGTTCTGTATAATGGCATTAGCACCTCCCTCTTCCTGCTATTAAAATCCCTTGCAATGCAGGCCAATATTCCATTTACTTTTCCCACCACCCTGCTACACTGGCTGCCCACCTTGAGGTCATGCAATACCATATTCCCCAGGTCCCTTTCTGTTTCTTTCTCCTTAATCACCACCCCCCCAGGGAGTAAGTTTCCCTCCTATTCCTCCTCCCCAGGTGCATCAGTGAGAACTTTTGTGCATTAAACTTCAATTTCCAGGTGTCAAACCACCTCTCCAGCCTCTACGGGTCCCGTCTCATGGCTTGCACCCCACTAGGTGAATCCACTCTATTGTCAGGGCCCCAAGTTTTCCGCGATTCCGTGGGTGCGGCAAACTGCGGAAATATCCGCAGAATTTGCCGCCACCCGCGGAATTCACGGCTGCCCATGGAACAAAAGTGCTCCCTCTCAAATGTTAGTATGCCACACTGGGAGCCCACCCAGCGTAGAAGCTTCATTTGCCGACAGGTGCCCAATCCTCTGTCAGCTTCACTGTCCCTCCCCTAAGCTGCCTGGTGCCACGCCTGGAGCCCACCCCAGTGTGGCTAAAGCTTAATTTCTCGGACGGGTGCCTAATCCCCATCAGTTTCACTCCCAATGTCTTTATGCCACGCTGGAAGCCCACCCCAGCGTGGCAAAACTTCCTTTGCCGACGGGGTGCCCAATCCCCGTCAGCTTCACTGACCCCCTGCTGCCTGGCGCATGCTGGAGCCCACCCCAGCGGGCAAAAGTCCCTCCAACCTGAACCTGAAACCTGAAACAAAAACTGTCCATCGTTGATTCTTTTGCCCCCTCCCCAACCCACACCCACCCTCTGCGCACTACCTCCCACACCCCCACCTCACCCCCACCTCAACCCATACTTACCTCCGGAGCCCAGCGCGATGATCTCTGTGGACCGGGAACACGCCTGCACTCTTCAAAGCCGACGAGCTGAAGAAATGCCGGTAAGCTGTATAATGGCATAAATGGATTTTTTCAACTTTAGTGCATATCTCAGCTATTTGGGAATTTTTCACTAAATTTCAACATGGGTTTTTGAGACCCCACTCATGAACTGTGACACTGTTATTTCATTATCGGGTTCCGAAAGGTGTTTTCGCAGTCACTGCGTGGAACCACCTTTCTGGAATGATTAACAAAATGACAGTGTCACAGTTCATGAGGTAGGCTCTTAAAAACCCTATGTTGAAAATTTGGTGAAAATATTCCCCAAAACGACTGTTTTACGAGCGTGCGTTGCGCAGTTCCTACGCACGCTCATAACTTCGAGCATTTTTAATATTTTCACTCCAGATTTTCAGTATTGCCATTTTACCACACCTCCTTATGAACAGTACAACTGTCATTTTTCACATCTCACCCAAATGTGTTTTCGCACATGTAGCGCACAATGGTGCGGTCGGTGTACGAAATCAATGTTCCGGACAGATTAATAGAATCATAGTGATACTGTTCATGAGCAGAGGTCTTAAACTGGCTATGTTGAAAATTTGGTGACAAACGCCCATAAAATGACTTGTGTTATGTTGCAGCATAGTCAGATTTGGCAAAAACAAAAAGGAAAAAATTATGTAAAACCGTCATAGAATTGCCGCAGAAATTGGTGTTGAGTGCCGGAGAAGTTCTACGGCAAATAAGAACCCTGCCACAGAACTTTGCTCTGATGTGCCACAGAAAAGTCGGGGCCCTGCCTATTGTAAACCTTTGTATCATCTGCGAACAGACACACCCATCCCTCCAGACCCTCTGCTAGGTCAATAACATAGATATTAAAGAGTACTGGTCCTAGCACTGACCCCTGTGGCACCCCACTGGTCACTGCCCATTCCCTTGAATGTGTCCCATTTACCATCACCATCTGACTCCTTCTCTTCAACCAGTTTTCCACCCACCTGGTGATCATGTGGTCCATCCCTAGTCTGTCAAGCTTATGCACCATTCCACCATGCGGAATGGTGTCGAAGTTCTTATTGAAATCCAGATAGGCCATGTTCACCACTCCTCCCTGGTCCACTGTCTGTGTCACCCCATCAAAAACCTCTATCAGGTTACTCTGATAGGACCTTCCCTTGGTGAAGCCATGCTGCCTGTCATCCTGCATGCCATTCATCTCCAAGTATCCTATCAACTTGATCTTAAATAGTGTTTCCATTACCTTCCCCACCACTGAGGTAAGACTAATGGGATGGTAGTTTTTGACCTTGTCCTTCTGCCCCCCCTTATGTAGTGCGACCACCTCTGCCCTCTTTCAGTCCATTGGCACCACCCCTGTGACCAAGGACAAGTTAAACAGCCTCACCAGATGAGGTGCCAGTTCATCCTTCACCTCATTGAGAACCCTTGGGTGTATTCCATCAGGCCCCATTGCCTTGTCCACCCTAAGTCTACCCAGTTCTTCCCTTACTCCTTCAGCTGTGAATTCTGCCATACCCACCTGCCTGTGGCTGCCACCTCCCCACCCCACCCTGGTCCCCTGCCTCTCTTTCCTCCATGAAGATTGAGACAAAATAGCTATTTAATGCCTCTGCTTTTTCAAAATCTCCTTCCAGTATTGTTCCACTTCCCCCCATTATCTTTCCAGTCCCATGCTGTGCCTCCTCCTTTCTCCAATGTACCTAAAGAAGGTTTTGTCCCCCCTCCTTGCCTGCTTCGCTATCCTCTTCTCAGTGGCCTCCTTAGCCCTCCTTATCTTTTGCCCTGCCTCCTTTCTTTTTTCCCTATAGTTTTCCCTGTCCTCATCCTTTTGTGTCCTCCTGTACTACTAGAATGCTCTAGTCTTCTCCTTGACCCCTAATGCCACATCTCTAGTGAACCATAGAGGTCTTTTCTGTCTTTTATTCTTTTTTACCCTTCTTATATATGAGTCCATGGCTTTAAATACCCCTCTCTTGATGGCTGCCCATAATTCCTCCACTCCCTGCACATCCCCTATCCTCAACATTTCTTCCCTAACTACCTTCCTCATTCCATGAAAATCAGCCTTCCTGAAGTCCATTACCTTGGTTCTCATCCTAACCCTCTCCCTGCCCGCTCTCACCCTGAACCTGACAGTCCTGTGGTCACTGGTGCCAAGCTCTTCCCCCACCTCCACCTCCTCCACACTGTCCCCATTTGTGAGGACCACATCCAACAGGTTTACACTCCTAGTGGCCTCACTGACCCTTTGTTGCAGGAATATGCCCTGAAGAGCCTCTAAGATGCCCCTGCTCCTTGCGAAGATTGCTGTCTGGGCCTCCCAGTTGATGTCCGGAAGGATTAAGTCCCCAACCAGAACAATTTCCCCTTTCCATGCCATCTTCACTACTGATTCTATGAAGTGTCTATCCCCTTCCCCCCTCCCACATAGGAGGCCTATAGACTACCCCAACACACAGGTTTTCCCCCTGTCCCCTGTCTAGGGTGACCCACATTATCTCTGTTTACCCTTCTTCATTCTGCCCTTCCATGGCCCCAATCCCTTCCCTGACATATAATGCCACCCCTCCCCCCTGTTCCCCTTCTGATCCTTCCTAAACAAACGATAACCTGGGATCACCGTCTCCCAGGTGTGGTGCTCGTTCCAAGTCTCACTTACTGCTACAATGTCTAGGTTCTCCTCCATCATGGTGGCCTCCAGTTCTCCCATTTTATTCCCCAGGCTCCTGGCATTTGCAACCAAAGCCCTCCAACATGCAGCCCCATCCCATCCTTCCCTGCTACTAACTGTTCCCTTGATGAGTGTTGTGACTTGGGGGGAGTCTGATAGCCTTTCTGCTCTGCCTCATGTAAGGATGGCCCTGTCCTTAGCCTCCCCCCTTATTTAGTTTAAATTGAACTTCCTTGTCATGAAGTTCCACAGTTTACTCTTTAGTGCAGCTGCCCCTGAAGAGCTCAGGTGCAGCCTGTCTTGGGCATACAGCCCCTCCTCCTCCCATGTAGAGCCCCAGTCACCTATCCAGCCAAACCCCATCCGAGTGCACCAACCTTGTAGCCAATTGTTGAATGCCCCTATCTTCTCCTTTCTGGGTGTGCTCTCTCTTGGTACTGGCAACACCTCAGAGAAGGAAATGGAAGGAAAAACAGTGTTACTCCTACAAAACCTAGAGAGTTCCTCGAACCATGCCTGTACCTCCATCAGACTGTTCCCCTCCCAGTCATTTGTGCCCAGGTGAAACACCAGATGTGTCCTTTCATCCTGCTGCTTACCCCAGGAAGGAATATGATGCCTCACATCCAGCACTGTCACCCCTGGAATGTACTGTACTCATACTGCATTGCTTTTTGCTCCCTTCCTTTCCCATTTTAGCCTCTTAATTATTGAATCCCCCAAGAGTGCCACCCTACTGCCCCCTGCTTCCTGGGTGTCCTTTTGGCCTCTAGCTTTGTGTCGTGGGGCTTGGCTCTCTTTGGAATCCTCCTCATGTTCCATCCTGACTTGGTTTCTGCCCTTGTTCATCTTTTGTTCCCCATCACCTAACCTATCCTGATTTTTACTCACACCCAGCATCTGTCCCTCTTCACCCTCTCCCTTTAGCTTTTCCTCAGACTCCCCCCTCCTGTACCTCTTCATCCCTTGTACTTCCGCATGGCTTCCTTCATCCCTGCAAACCACTTCTGCATCACTGCTTGAGCATAAGCCAACTTCACCTGACCCCCATCTATCTGCTCCTGGCCTTCCCCTGTCTGCATCACTGTGCCAGATTGTGCCAACTGTGCTTGATCCCCCTCCCACTGTTCCTGTACCACCCATCTTTGCAGAAGGTTTTGAGCACTGTACCCCACTTGGGGAAGTCTTCCTCCTCACCACTTGCCCTGTCTGCATATTTCCCCTCTTCTACATCCTGCCTAGTGCATGCCCCAGCCTCCTACTGCAGCTCCTGCCTTGCAGGGTTTCCTCCCATTCATTTTCACCCTCACAGGAGCTCAAGTCTAGCTCTTCCAGTGCTTCCTTCATGCTCCTTTTCTTATGCCATAGTTCCCCTATGGCATAAGAAATTTGAGATTTGAGGGATAGTTACTGATGCAGCTCAGTGGCAACTGGTACCTCTTCCCATGGGGTGATGCTAGGATTTACAAAGGGAGAGAGGTACCAGTGAGCCAGTCAGGATGGAGGATTTGCCTTGTGTTTGACTACCCATTGTATAATTCTGATTAGCAAGTCCTTCAGGACTTTCACCTCCAAAAAATAACTAGTGTCCAACTCCCTCCCTACTAAGCTTTTGTCACTTTTTTGCAGTCCCTTCCCTTCTACTTCCTCTGTCAATACTGAACAAAAGTATTTGTTCAGGATGTCTGCTTTTTCCAGGTCCCCCTCTGTACAGCCCCCCCCTTCCATTTCTAACCTTACAATCGCATCTCTGGTCTTTCTCTTTTCTCTTTCATACCTAAAAAGTGTCTTGTCCCCTTTTGTTACCTCTTGGTCTATTATCTCTTTGTTTTGTGCCTTTGTACTCCTTACTCCTTTCCCTGCTTCCATCTGTTTCCCTCAATACACCTCCCTATCCTCCTCCTTCTGTGTTTGACCCTACATCTGTTGCTGCTCACTTCATCAAGTTCTTCATAACCTGTGCCCTTCCTCCTTCACCCCCCCACTATCTCCTCTCCTTCCCCTCCTGCTCCTCCCCCTATCCCTCACTGGGTTTCTGCTTCACCTCATCACCATCCTGGAAACACTGCTTGCCCTTTCCTCCCTCAACCCATCAATGTCCAGCCCTAACGGTCTGGACTTCCTTGATCCTCTACCTCTCAACTCCTGCCAGCAACTCCTCTTACTCACTTACTTAATATTTTCTTCTACCACAGTGCCGATCCCCAGTTCTGGAAGTTGGCCAAAGTTATTCCACTTCATGAAATGGGTGACCCCTCCTCCCCTGGCAACTTCTATCCCAGCTATGTCCTCCCCTTCCTCTTTATGCTTCAGGAGAAGCTGGTCCACTCTAGACTCCTTGAGTTCCTTTTATCCTCCAACTGTCTCTCACCCTTCAAGTCTGCTTTCTGGAAGTACATTCCATCATCTCCTCCCTGCCATGTGTCACTGATTCTAGCTTCTTGGGGATGGGTCAGGGGCACATTATAATAATAATAATAAAAATAATAAAACTGTATTTATATAGTGCCTTTCAATAGGCACCTAACAATCATTTAGATAACATACTAAAATTTACTCTTTCATAAATAATATAAAAACAATAATGCAGCTCTAATGAAGTTTTATTCAGTCACCAAAAGCTTGATGCCACAGATGCATTTTTATCGCCGGTTTGAATCCTTCCACTGTCATGCACTCCCATAACTGATGGGATAAAGAATTCCAAAGGGTGGGGCCACATGCATAAATGCCCGGGTACCAGAAGATTTCAGCACACCTTTGGAATCTCCAGCAACCCCTCGTAAGCCAAGTGGAGTGATTGTCCAGGGCAGTAAGGTACCAGAAGCTCTTTCAGGTAGTCCGGGCCCTGTCCATGTAGGGCTTTATAAGTCAGAAGACCAAATTTAAAGTGATCCACCACTGTACTGGCAGCCAGTGCAGTCCTTGCAGCACCAGGGATATATGACAGGACCAAGAGGTTCCCGTCAAAAACTGGGCTGCAGTGTTCTGCACCAGCTGCAAGTGGTGGATTTCAACCCTACGTAGCCCTAGATAAAGGGAGTTGCAATAGTCCAGGCATGAGGACACAAAGGCGTGGACCAATGTGGGAAGATCACTAGATGGAACAAGATACTTAACCCTGGAGATATTCCTCGGATGGTAAAAAGAGGACTTGACGAAGGCTGACACCTGCGAATGTAGTTTCAGTCCTTCATCAAAAATTACCCCCAGGTTTCACACCTGTTCAGAGGTTGGGTGTGATAAGCCCCCAAGAAAAGTTCCTGAGGATGAACCAACTCCCAACCCCCCTATCTGGCACCCCGGGTCCACAACCAGCACCTCAGTCTTTTCTGAGTTCAACTTCAGCCAGCTCAAATCCATCCAATCCTGGATTTTTGTGAGGCAGTTGTTAAAGACTGAGAGAGCTCTATGCTGGTCAGGTGCAAAAGAAAGGTAGAGTTGGGTATCATCAGCATAGCAGTGAAACCTCAGCCCCTACCATCTTACAATGTCTCCGAGGGGCAGCATGTATACTGCGAGTAACATGGGGGACAACACTGATCCCTGAGAAACCCCTCAAAACAGAGGGACTGTGTCTGAGGAATAAACCCCTGACACCACCCTCTGAGTTCTTCCAGCGAGAAAAGATGTAAGCCACCTGAGGACTGTACCCGACAGGCCACAGATGTACCTCAGGCAACCGAGCAGGACCCTATGGTCCACAGTGTCTAATGCTGATGATAGATCTAGAAGAAATAAGAGGAACAGTTTTTCCTGTCTCTTGCCATCAGGAGATCATTGAGCACCCAAATCACTGCTGTCTCAGTACTATGCCTCTTATGAAAACTGGATTGGAGAGGTTCATAGATGTCATGGATGGTCAAATGGTTCTCCAGTTGTACAGCTACTACTTTCTCAATCACCTTCTCTAAAAAAGGGAGATTTGAGATTGGTCTGTAGTTTGCATGCCAGTCTGGGTCCAAAGAAGCTTTCTTCAGGAGGGGTGTTACCACTGCCTCCTTCAGGGAGCTAGGAAACTCACCTGTTTGAATACAACTTGGTGAGAAGCATTCCTTCAAGCTGCAGAGAGATAATTACTAAAATCCCCAGTAGCTGTGTATGGGGGAGGAATCTTTCTTATTTATTTGAAGATTCAGACAATGCCTTTGAGCACAAGTGCTCTTTTACAGACGTTCTATGTCAGATTACATTATTACATTCAAAACAAGGGTCAAACAATCAAGGCAAATTCCAAAGGAAATGTTTGGCAAGTGGTCAATACACATACATAATACTGAAAATCATTCAGATTAAAAATGGACAAGTTCAAGGAAACAAGCTGCATACATACTGATGCAGTAGCTATAAATGCAAAGTGATAGATTTAGCTCAATAACTAGTACAGCTGCACTGATTGCTAATGCAGCCCTCAGGGATCTTTTGAATTTATCAATTCTAGAGAAGTTCAACATGGATTCAGGTGTTTTTTTAACCAACCTACAGCCCTAACAGCAAAGGAGCCTTTACCCACCTGAGTACTGCAGGAAGGTAGTTCAAGGGCATTCCTGGCCACACTCTTTGTATTGTATTGATTTACAAAGGGGTAGAAACAGTTTTTTAGAGCAGGAGATGTGAGGCCTAGTAGAGCTTTCTTGGCTAGAAAATATGTTTGTAGTTTACTGTAATTCTGCTAGTTAAAGGCAGCCAATTCATTTGTGCATATAAAGTACAGTTATGGGCATGCTTATCATTCACTAACAGGAAACGACAGGCTTTATTCCAGGCAACCTTAACCCTGATTAGTACCGAGTCACAGACTGCTGCATATATGGGTAGGCCATAAACAACTAGGGACATGATGGATTGGGACACTATCAATCACCTGGTGTCAGCCATAAGGTTGTTGTGCTTTCTGAAAAGGGTACCTTTCCTTCTGTTTACAGATTATACCAAGTTAGAAACAAGAGGGCAAAGGATAACATGTCATCCAGCAGCACTCCAATATTTCCACCTGTTCTAGTTTCTAAACTTTATTATTGAGGATGTGAAGAGGGGCTTACTCTCCATCCATGTGCACTTTTTTTTGCAGTTTAGGACAAGTTTATTAACAGAGAACCAGTGTTTCAAAGCCTCAAAGTCACCTTGGAGGCTAGAGTTGTGGTTACCAGGGTCACTGCTTTTAGTGTAGATGACAGCATCATCTGCATATATGAGAACATTAGCTGACCTGCAGGCACCAGGCAATTGGTTAATGAAGTGTCCAAAGGGGAGAGTACCAATAATGGAGCCCTGCATCACACCTATGGATACATTACAGGTGTCAGAAGAGAAGCCATGAATTTCACATGCTGGGTGTATTCAAATACATATCTTTGGAACTAGGCTACTGAGTCCCTGGACAGATGGAGAGCAAGGAGCTTACCGAGCAGGAGCTTGTGGCTGACAAGGTCACAGACCTTTGTTAGCTCCATATATATGGCTCTAACCATACTTCCATTGTCAAGGGACTCATGTAAGTAGTTTGAGTATTCTATCAGTGCTGTATTAGTGCTGTGGACTTTCCTAAAGCCATACTGCTGTGCATATATTGTTGTTTGTACTGTTTAAGGTAAGCAACAAGCTGATCTGACACAATTCTCTCCAGGGCCTTAGGCAGTGGGGGGGGGTTGAGTTAGGTTTGGGGTTGGCCAGGATGGAATGGTCACCACTTTTCAATACCAGTGTGAACAATGTAGATTTCCATTTCTCAGGGAACTGGGAGTACCATACAGAGAAATAAAGAATTTTGGAGATGCCGGCCCACCAGCACAGTGGCAAGGCATCTGCTTGCAGTGCCGACATTCCAGATTTGGGGATGGACTCGGGAGTCAGAGGTCTGGCCAGGGGGCAGAAGGATTGAGCATCCTGGGGAACTGCTCTCCTTCTTCAGGTGGAGGGCGGTTGAGTGTCTTGTGCATTGTGGACCTCTGGTAGAGGCTGAGGGGTACTGCTGCAACTGGCACAGTTCATTGGGGGTCGGGATGGACACTGGTAGTCATTGCATGTCCCCACCCCAGGGATACCAGCAGAAAAAGAAAATGCCAGCCCTCGATCATGTCATTGGCCCTGCTGTCATCTCACTGCCTACCCATGTCCACCGGGGGGTCCCTCTCCTGTGACCTGACACAGGGGTCAAGCTGGGTCTTGCCTACCCTAGTGTACCTCGGGAGGGGGTACCCGCCCAGTAGCCCCGCCCCAGGGGGGTAAGCCTGGGGCATGCGGTAGCAGCGAGTAGAGCTGGGCTGAGCCTACAGGGAGAGCCTGGCAAAAAAAAAAGTAAAATTTTAGAGATGGAGTAGTAGAGTTCCTCCAGAGCCAGTGCTGGTAGACACATGTCAAGAGAGTCCACCCCTTACCCTGGTTTTACCAGTTCCACATGATAACAACTACTGTAGAATAGTGATGGAAACATCAGGAAATGTAAACTAGCACTCACAATAACAGCCCAGCACAAAAATATCATGCATCAAAATGGCAACACAACAGCCCAAATAAATAACCCAGCAAAAGCAAAAAGGCCCTACACCATACATATGCCACACAAATATCACAGCTGCAACTAGAAATTGAAGGCAACACCCCTTAAGTAATCATAATGAGATCGGTTGGGATGTTATGGTGTCGTAGTTTGAGCCTGATCACTGGTCCACATATACAGTACAGTAACACCACCAAACGACATACCCCTCCAAATATCGCCCTAGGCTCTCACCACCATAATCCCACTAACAGCAAACAAATGTAATCTCAGACCTACATAAACAGAATAATAGCACACCACACCTTCCTCCACCACGGCACATTACTGGGAACTAATACTGAACTCACTGGTGGCCAGACTCGAACCACAACACTACAACATCCCTACCTCTCTACCTGCATAACTACCTACCCCTCTAACAAACAACACCACATGAACACCATGGCTGCAACACATCACCTAACAGACTAATGCTGCACAAATATGCATATAATTATAGCATTTCCTTTTTGTGGGAACCCAGTCTGTTCAGCCACAGACCACATCCAGTTTATTCTCTTTCATGAGGCCAAAAAGCTCAGGGGTGATGCTGGCAGATGGTGTATTCCTAACCTTTATTTTCTGAGTGGTGCAAATTTGTCACAGAGTTTGGTAAAATTTGTAATAAAGAATTCAAGCGCTGAGTCAATGTCAAATATGGCCTTAAGGAAACTCCAATCAATCATGGCCAGTTGGGACCTGAAATCAGGCAGCTTACTGTTGTTAAGGACCTGGCTAGTGCTGAGTCAAGGTCTGGGCTTCAGCTGTTTAACTGTAAATGTGCATAGCACCTGTGAGTGGTCACAAAGGGTGTCTAGCAGCACCTTGGTTGATTTATCCATGTCAGGTTGAGTTAAAAGAATCCAGTCAATAAGAGTCATTGTGCCTGTTCTATAGTTGGTTCTGGTGTGATCTGTGACCATTTGGGATAGGAAAAGGCTAGTCATCCTGTCCCTATAGCCAGAGAAGGATTTAGCAATCCAGTTAATATTAAAAACACCAGTGACTATGCACTGCCAGGTTTGTTTGATTTGTTTGAGGTACCCAGGAAGCCATATAGGCCAGACTGTTGATTTCCGGGAGAATATGGACTGACAGGAGGATGAGAAATGTGTGACCTTGCCCAGGAAATATTTTAATAGCCAGCATTCATAGTCCTTATCAAGATTTTTTAATTTCTAGTTTGGAGCTTTGCAGGTCAGACCTAAGATAGGTGAGGCAGTCCCCACTTTACTTCTCTACTCTGTTTTCTCTAAAGATGTTAAACCCTTGCAAGATGATGGCTGAGTAGGGTATCTTGGGGTTAAGCCAGGTTTCAGTGAGGGATATGATATTCAGTCAAAATGCAATGGCCCAGGTTTCAAGTTGAGTAAGTTTAGATAGAAGGCTACTTACGTTTAATAAGACTATTTTTTGTTGTCCTTGGTTACCTAGACCAGAGCGAGGGTTAGCCACTAGACCTGGGTTGGGACGGATGTTTCCTGATAACAGAAGTAGCGTTGGTGTTAAGCTTCTTGAGGCTCTGAGGTAATGCCTCACTTTGCAGGGTTTTAACCTGTGGGAATACTGCATGTCCAACACTTATCTCTGGTAAGAGGGAAGCTCTGGTAAATCCTGTAGCATTCATCAAGTGACACTAAATGGAGGTGCTCTTTTGGTAAGGTGACATGAAGGGGGACTTGAGCAGTGAGGGATAGTTTCAGAGGGTCAAAGGGCTGAGGGAAAAACCTGTATCTAGGGGAGTGTGTTACTCATGGCTCAGCCTGTGTAGCTCCTGGTCACATTAAAATTGGTATGTGGTGCCAGCAGAATTAGTAGTGGCATTGCCATTGGCCCCTGATGGTGTAGGCCCAGCAAAGGATGCAAGAGACCTACTGTAGGAGCGGTTCACTGTGGAACAAAATCCAGGCTAGTCACAGAGTCTGACACAAGTCAGCTTGAAATGTTATTATATTAAGAAAACTATTGCAGGGTAGAAATATGTCCTACATTGAGAGTTAGGAACCCCCAAGGTAGGAAGTGTGCAGTAGGCTCGAAATCTGGAGGAAACAAATAACTCCTAGCAAAACAGTCTACCAAACTACATGTAATCGATTAAGAGTATAGGACTACCCAGATAGTATATATACAGTATGCTTAGGGTGTACTGATAGCCTAATGCACTAGGACTAACAGAGTACCATAATTCATCCAGCAAATTGAAAGGTAGAGCTACACAGACAGAGAAACTGAAATTACACCTAGCTAATAATTTAGGTTCACTCAGACAGGGTGCATGCAGTGTGTTCTGGGTGAGCAGGTAAAACCTAATACAAATATAAGTAATTTTCCTAGATTTACTTGGCAGTTTTAGAGGAAAAAACACTCAGACAGGGTGTATACAGAGGACCAGAGGATACATTTTACATTGCACATAACTACAATTATACAGACTATCCTGTTCCACTATGTGGTGATTTCATAGCAACATTACTCACATATACACAATAGATAGGTACACTACATAACTCCTTAAAGATAACTGAATAAACATTAGCCAGCAGCAGCAGTGCCAGTATTGATTGTCTAACTACTCTTAACACAACCAATCACTGCTCAGTTCAGTCTGATCGCATACCGTACTAACATGTAGAATCTCAATTATGTCAGAGAAGTGGGGGCAGCATGGCTGTCTGCAGACTGTCTGCAATGCTGACCACAGATAGATTTTCTGATGTTCATTGCGCTACAGTCTTTCACGCAGAATGGCCGCTAGAGGGGATCAGATAAAACAGAGAAGTCCCGCCATTACAGCCACTCAATTGGTGGAGCACAGCTGCACATCAAGGCAGTGATTAGGCAGTCTGAGGTGCAAAAGATGACTGATGGCAGAGTGGAAGGAGAGCCAAAGATGTAGTGCAAGCTCCCACTACCATCCCTGTGCTGCTTGAACAAAGTCAAGACCCCATGGAAAACAAAGGATGAGCTAGTGAGCACCATTTGAAAATCATGCTTCACCCTGTAGTCCACCCATACAGCTACCCAATTGGTGCAACATAGCTGCATATCCAGGCAGCAGTCAGGGGGTCCAAAGAGCAACAGATGACTGGTGGCGGGGGGAAGGAGACTAAAGAAGTAGTACAGGCTCCCACTATGACCCCTGTGCTACTGGAACAAAGCCAAGTCCCCATGGAAACAGAGGATTAATGGGCAAGTTAGAGCAGTTTGAAAATCACAACTCACCATGTAGTCTGCCCTTACAGTCACCCAATTGGAGAAACATAGCTGCGCATCCAGGTAGCAATTAGGAGGTTCAAGAAGTAACATGTGACTGCTAGCATGGGGAAGGAGAGCCAAAGAGATAGTGCAGGCTCCCACTATGACCCCTGTGCTAATGGAACAAAGTCAAGTCCCTGTGAAAACAAAGGATGAGCTGCAAGTCAGTGTAGTTTGAAAATTGTGCCTCACCCTGTAGTACACCCTTACAGCAACCTGATTGGTGGAGCACAACTAAGCATCCAGACATTGGTCGGGGGGGGGTCTCAGGAGCAACAGATGACTGGCAGCAGGGGGGAAGGAGAGCCAAGTGCAGGCTCCCACTACGACCTCTGTGCTACTGGAGCAAAGCCAAGTCTCATGGAATCAAAGGATGAGCTGCTGCATCACTGCCATTTGAAAATCATGCCTTGCCCTGTAGTTCACTCTTATAGCAACCTGATTGGTGGAGCACAACTGTGCATCCAAGCAGTGGTGGGGGGACTGAGGAGCAACAGATGACAGGCAACAGGGGGAAATAGAGCCAAAGATGCAGTGTAGGCTCCCACTATGGCCCCTGTGCTGCTGCAAAAAAGCCATGTCCACATGGAAACATAGGATAAGCTAGTGAGTAGGCATCATTTGAAAATTGTTCCTCATCCTGTAATCTGCACAAACAGACACCCTATAGGTGGAGCACAGCTGCACATCCCAACAGTGATCAGGGGGTCTGATTAGCAACAGGTGACTAGTAGCAGGGGGAAGGAAAGCCAAAGATTTAGTGCAGACTCCAACTATGACCCCCAGTGGTGCTGGAACAAAGCCAAGTCCCTGTGAAACAAAGCATAAGCTGCCAAATTGGTATCATTTAAAAATCATGCCTTGCCCTGTGGTTCTTACATACAGACACCCCATTGTTGAAGCACAGCGGCACACACAGGCAGTGGTCGGGAGGTCTGAGGAACAACAGATGACTGGTGGCGGTGGGGGAAAGAGCCGAAGATGTAGTGTAGGCTCTTACTATGTCTCCTGTGCTGCTGGAATACAGCCAAGTCCCTGTGGAAACAAAGAATGAACAGACAAATCATCATCATTTGAAGGTTGCACTTCACCCTGTAGTCTTCCCTTACAGCCCCCTGATTGATGGATCACAGCTGCAAATCCAAGTAGCAGTAAGGAGGTCTGAGGAGCAACAGATGACTGGTGGCAGAGGGGACGTAAAGCCAAAAATGTAGTGCAGACTCCCACTATGACCCTTGTGCTGCTGGAACAAAGCCAAGTCCCCACAGAAACAATGGATGAGCTGAAGATTTGGTGCCATTTGAAAATTGCACCTCACCTTGTAATCTGCCCTTACAGCCACCCAACTGGTGGAGCACAGTTGCATATCAAAGCAGTGATCAGGGGGTCCAAGGAGCAACAGATGACTGGTGACAGTGGTGAAGAAGAGCCAGAGATGTAGTGCAGGCTCCCACTATCACTCCTGTGCTGCTTGAACAAAGTCATATCTCCGTGGAAAACAAAGGATGAGCTGGAGAGTCAGTGCTGTTTGAAAATTATGCTTCACCCTGTTGTCTGCCCTTACAGCTACCTGATTGCTGGAACACTACTGCAAATCCAGGTATCCATTGAGGGTTGGAGGAGCAACAGATGACTGTCGGCAGGGGGGAAGGAGAGCATATAGATAGTGCAGGCTCCTAGTACTACCCCTATGCTGCCAGAACAAAGTCAAGTTCCTGTGGAAATGGAGAATGAATGGGTGAGTCAGCAATGTTTTAAAAACACACCTCACTACTGGGCCAGTGGCACTGAGGGCTGAGGTGCTGGATGCCTTACCTCACACTACACTGGCAACCCAGGTTCGGGAATGACCTAGGGTCATTGGGGAGCCAGCAAGGGGGAGGGTTGGAGCGGGATTGAGCTGTGGTAGGCAGCTCTCCCCTCCCCGGGGTGGTTGTCCGGTCCCCGTAATTCTGCTTCCACCAATTGGAAGTGTGGTGGGAATCATAGGGGAAGGGGAGAGGTGGCAAAAATGCCAGGGGTGGGGCAGAAGGGTCTGAGCCTGTGCTAGGCATGTATGGGCACCTCCACGCACATGCAAGTACATGTCTGCTAGGTCTGGGGAACAAAAAATGGGAGAAAAACAAAAAATGTATATAGAAAAAAAAGAAAAAAGAAAAAAATCAAACCTCACCCCGTAGTCTACCCTTACAGTGACTCAGTTGGTAGAGAACAGCTGCACACCCAGGTAGCGGTTAGGAGGTCCGAGGAGCAAGACATGACACTGCATTTGTGTAATCTGGAAACAGTTGTATGTTTTTTGTGTTACCTAGTGATCACTGCCTGTAGTTGCTTGTGTGGCACTGCCCTTTTTGCTGCTTGGGATGTCACCTAAAGCCACATTTCCATACTTTTGTAGCTTTAAGTTGAACCCTAACTGGTACATTAACAGAGTTGTTTTGCAAATTCTCTTTTTCAGACAGTGGAATCATATCATTCACGCAAGATCCTTCAAGACCTGGGTGAACAGATGCACACCCTTAGGGCTCAATGGGCCCTGTACCAAGGTAAAATTCTGTCCACCTATGGTAGTGCAGGTCATGTGGGCCCTGCAGTTCCATCCAGCAATGTGATGTCAAGAATTCAAAATGCTGTCTAATGGACAGCAGAAGCATGGGGGCCACTGGGTCCTGTGCTTCCTTGAGGCCATAGACACAGATGCATAGGGCAAAGATTCTATGCCTTAGCTGGAGCACAGGGCCGACTGGAACCCACGGGTACAGAGGTGCTTAGCCCTATGCCAAGATAAGAATTATCTGCACTAAATGTTATATAGGCCCCTTGCAGGCAACCATGCACCTACCCTTCCCAGGCAGGGGGTGGTGTCACATGTCAGCACCATCCCCCAAACCTCAGCCCATTCAGCTGGGTCACTGAGCTTGCCCCTAAATTCAGATCACTGGCTTGGGATCACAAAGCAGTACTCACGGGTAAAGGCTGATACTACATACAATGTTTCTTAATTGTTATTATTAGTCTCTTTTTTTATTTTAACCCCAAATTATCAAGATAGTTATTTTATGACTCTTCCTTAGAAACATGACATGTGACATTTATAGAATACTGGATGAAATGTCATTTTGCACCACATGTATGAAAGTGCATGTTCCCATGATTTGAAAAATAACACCTGGGAAGTTTATGAGGTGGTATGAAAAAATAGCTATGTTGAAAGATTCGAGTAAAAATATTGAAAATTAGTGAAGTTAATTAGTGAACATTGAGATATTTAAATGTGCATTCATAACCTGGTCATATTACCATGTTTTTTACACCAAATTTTCAACATAGTCTTCTTTTGACCTCACCTCATGAATCCAGTAGGTGAACATTTTCAAATCTCACCCGGAACATGATTTCACAGAGCAACTGGGCGATCACCTTTCAAGGTGGAGGTAGAAGATTTCACCTTGTGGTGTATGTGGCCTGCTATGATTGCAAAATGGTATATGTGGGAAGAACAAAAAGATCTTTTAAAAGTAGAATTCAAGAACGTGTTAGGGTTATATGGAATGAATATCTTCTGAATGTTTTGGGAAAGAATTTTAAAAAGGCACATAATAGCTCCCTTGAAGGCTTTGAATTTAGACCACTGGCATGTATGACAAAAATGGACAGAGGAGACAGGGAAAACAGATTAGACAGGAAGGAGACTGAGTGGATCTATAAATTAAGCACCTTATTCCCAGGAGATCTAAATGAAATGCTTGATTTAAAACATTTCCTTTTGATATAGTTATTTCAGGGCAAACTATGGGGGTCTAAGATATTTTTTTCTTGTTGTATTTATCTTTATTACTTTTTAAGACGCATCATTTTTCTTGGGTGGATCCACTATTTTCAGAGAAGTGACTTATGTTACATTCTAGGTATCTGGAATGAGAAAAGAGTATATGCTGTGTATTTAGTTGTCAGAAGAATGATCTAATTTCATCTGTTAATCATAACATTATAGGTATAATCCTATTACTATATGAGCGTTTTGTATGATTTATAAGATTCAGGATACTACCTATTTCTAGCATTTTGATATAAAATGTTCCCTTGATCTCTCTCCTTACCTTAGATAGTTTCTCTGATTGCTTAAATTAGGAGCAATGAAAATTAAAGGAGGCATTTTGCATTGGCAAAGTTGTAACAATGCTATGTAATTATTTAAAAAAATGTAATTATCAAAATGCTCAATGGTTTAGTGTGACCCAGGTGTTTAATTTACGGTGGCTTATTTTGAGCTTTTAACAGTTGCTGAACACTTGGCATTTATGTATAGGTTTAAGTGAAGTTTGAGAATTGATTTCATTAACCTTTGCATTGTCACTAATTTGTCATTATAAAAATATGTATAGTTTTTGTGTGATACATATCCCCCCTGATAAAACCCGTTTGAGGGCGAAGTCATATGGGGTTTTCACTTTGTGGTGAATTAACGGTCTATTTTCCAATATACAACAATGTGTGCATCCAATTTTTTGTATTTTCCAAAGATTATCACCTACCTTTTTCATGAGGTGTAGTCCCAAAAAGGCCAGGTGAGTGAGGGTGTGTGGGGTGGAAGGCTTGGATGGGGTGGGCAGGAGGTGTGTGGGGCTATGAGGTCAATGAGGGACCATTTTCTTTTTTACAGGTTAATTTAAAAAAACATCAAAGTACCCCAGCCTGATGACTACTATATTCCATTAGCGCATCTGTCACATATTTATTTATTTTTTTTATTTAAAAATTGATAACCAGGAAAGGCACACCAAGCCAAGGCTTGTTTCCAGGTGTGACCCAGGATCATAAAAATCAAACAGTAAAAGCAGGGAAATTCAGATACATGAGTAAAAAAACAATATTGGGAATAAATACAGAGTTAAGGAGCACACTGTATACAAAGATAGATAACACAAAAGGAAATAAGAATCTATGTACAGTAACTTCAGCTTAAGGAACACTTGTGCAATACACAGGCCAAAGAGGAAGTAAAAACACACTAGTTTAGGTGCAGAAAGTTGGAGGGGCAACAGTCTGGATAACCATAAATAACTGGGTGCATAGAAACTTTATCTTAGGTTTAGTACTTACATGAGAGGCAGTGAGGGGTGGTCTAGAAGGCTGAAGTGTGGACTGGCTAGAGGGAGAGTGGGAGGGGTAGAAAAACAGGAGCATGTAGTGTTAGGAGTAGCTTTGAGTAAGGAGTTTAGGGCTACAAGAGTGGGGGAGTGACCAGCATCACAGGACAACTGGTTCCAAAGGTGAGGAAGGCAGAATGAGAGGGCTGCTTGGCATATGTCAGTATAGGGAAGGGTGAGGGAGAAAGTACAGGTGTCCCTGGAGAGGAGGGAATACATAGTGGGAAAGGAAGGAGAAAGGCTGGAGTTAAGGTAGAAGGGAAGAGTACCAAACCATAATTTGGTAATGAAGATAAAGCTATGGAGATGACGCCTTGCAGGAAGAGACATAAGTGAGAGGAAGGAGTAGAGAAGAAGACAGTGGTGAGTGAGAGGTGGCAATAAGGTATCAAAGTGGCAGAATGAGTTAAACAGGGTATTGTGTTTGGTGAGGGAGGTGGCATATGCTGCAGAGCCATAGACTATGTCTGTGTAATTGAATAAGGGGGAGAATTGTTTTAGTAACTATGTCACGGCGGGTTGACAAGGGTAGGGAATCCTTGGTGGGGTATAGTACTCTAGGTTTTGGGTTGAGTTTTGCTCAGATGGAGTCTCTGTGGACTGAGAAGTCTAGGTTACTATCTGGCCACACTCCTAGATAGTTGAAAGAATTGACTGTGTCAAGAGGAGTACTGTCTAGGTTGGCAAAAGAAGGGGGGTTCTGGGATTTTGATAGTCATTGTCTTGTTTCAAATAACATGGATACGGTCTTTTTAGAGTTCAGTTTCAACTGTTTTTTTCCAGAACCAAGTTTGCGCTTTGTCACAATTGTGTTGTAATGGGGAGATAACATTGGCAGCAGTGAGACCAGAGAAATATAGCATCATGTCATCCATGTACATATGGATATCTGAAGGGGAGCAGATGGAGGGGATATAATTTATGAATAAGGAGAAGAGAATTGGGCCAAGTATTGATCCTTGGGGAACACCGGCTTGGATAGGGATGGGGGATAGGACATCCCTAACTTGCACCAATTGTAGTCTGTTACAAAGATAAGACTGGAACCAGTTTATGGCAGGAGGGGCAAGGCCAGAAGAGAGAGATTTGTGGATTAGGAGGTGTGAGATACAGATTCGAAGGCTTTTGCCAAATCTATGAAGATGGCAGTGGTGACTTTGCCTTGGTCCATAGCAGATTGAGTGGAGTTGGTGACATGAAGCAGGGAGGAGACTGTGGAGTGTTGCCTCCTGAAACCAGATTGGAAGGGTGGGAGCCAGTTGGTTTCAAAGAGGTGCTTCATGAGTCTGGAGTACATTAGTGACTCTTGAAGTTTGGCAAAACAAAAATGTGTAATTTCTTTAAGGGGAGATTTAATGCAAAGTTCAATCAAAAGCACTTGTGGTTCCCATAGATTCTTTTGATCTTGCTATATATCTTAGGATGCTCATGTCCTTTTGTTTAGCCATAAAAAATTGCATTTTTTAAATAGATGACCGTACTAAAAATAACATATTGAACCCCATACTTTACATTATAAATTTGGAAATAACAGTAAACTTCAACATTTCTAAAATATTTTTTTCCAAAGTATCAATAGCCCCTACCAGAAAAAAATGCAGCTAGGATACCTGAGTTTACCTTGAGAGCAGTTTCTAATCAAAATGCAAATATGAGTAATGATTCTCCACAACATAGTGTAACTACCTGTTCGGCAACATTTTATGTCGGAGGCCATCTCCTTTAGAGTGCGATGTAGATTCTCTGACTTCGGAGGATTTTTTGTTTTGTTTTGTTGCTTATACATAAATTAGCTATGGAATAAGTACTACACATGATTAGCACTGGTTGGTGCTTTGGATGGTGGGTCACTGGGCATGTGAAAAAGTTAAGTAAGTATCTGGATATGTTCGTTTTTTTTTTTTTGCCCATAAGCTGAGATCGGACATAGTCCTTCACACAATTAGCCAAACTAAGTAATTGCTTTTCCCAGAATGGCAATTTGCAGAGGGAAAAACTAGCAGATTTAAATTAATTCACTTTCCAGATGTTCTCTCTTTCCCTGTGTGTTGGATACAAACTAACTTATGGTGGCTGAAAGAAAGAGAATAGGACCGATCCACATAACTACAGAAGGGGACTAAAAAATAATGTGAATACTATCCATTTTGGTCATAAAGAAAACTTAACTCAGTCTGAGAAAAAGCCTCAGTCAAACTCCATCTAGAAAGTAAAGCACCAATTTGCATTTAAATTATCTCTTACTCTATATCATGAGGATTAAATTCTGCATGGCTCCACAACATCTAATCCAAATGTATAACTGGAGGTGTATTATATTGTAATATGCAAGGCTGAAGTGCAGAAATTATATCATTTAAGTACACCAGTTCAAGGTTAACAGAAAGTATATTTTTGTCTTTGGTGACCACTGACCAGGTTGAAAGTACATCAGGAAATACATGCCATTTTTTAGGCACAACCCAAATTTTACAGATGTTCTGTAACGTGCTGTGACTCCAAAACAGATGTCTAATACAAATGCCAGAGTCATATAGATGCAGATCTGCCAGGACACCTTTGCATGGTACTGTTCTCTGATTTTTAGTTATAGTTGCATTATTTATCATTTGAAGGAGAAAGAAACAGCTGAAATACCTTTACCTATATATATATATATATATATATATATATAACTTTGATGTTGTCAAATAAAAAATTCTCTGGCTCTTTTCGATAAGTGCCATGGGATCTTTAACATCCACCTGAACTAACACCAAACCAGGCAGATGGGACTTCGGTTTAAAGTTTCATCCAAAAGACGGCACCTCAGGAGTGCAGCACCCCCATCATGCTACACTACAATGTCAGTATTGGGATATTAACCCAAGTGCCTGGTGTTGGGATAGATGTAAAGGTGTGGGAAAATAACAGATGTCCAGATGATTTTCAAGATACATAAAAAATGCATACAAATGTGTTTATCATTTTGTTTTTAGGAAAAAAAAAGTACACAGAAAGGAAAATATCGGTGTTAAATTTACACCCATCCAATACAGGAAATTCTCCTTGATTCAGTCTCGTGAACAATGTCTTTTCCTTTCATCCAATAAAGCATTTTGTGTGAAAAGCTTGCACACTACCTCCTTCACTTGTGGTCAGTTGAATATTGACCCACCTCTCTAAATCTGTTCCCTAGAGGACAGTTTATATAGTGCCTGAGGCTATGACATCATGACCACGTGACACACAATTAAGAATAACTTGTACTATTCTAATCTTTTCTAGTACATTCACACTGGTCTGTGAAAGCTATCTGGGCACATAGATGTGACTATTTCTATAATTCTTAAGACCATTCACACAATGGGGTCTTATAACTCATGTTGAGACCTTAATTTACTGGAAGGGGTGTGATTTGTTGTTAAGCCCCTCCCTCTTGTGTGACTCATCCTCTCTGGTTCCTGTATAGTCAGCCATTTCATGGGCTGCCAGCCCTGTCCAGAGTCAATCACAGTCAGGTAAAGAAACAAAACAGTGTTTTTGCTTTTATTCAAAAAGGCAAAATAGCGTGGTTTAACGTGGTTGAAAGTGAATCTCTAACCATAGCAAAGAACAACAGATGAGGGTGCACTCCCTATCTGTGTTCTCACCAGGTTAAGATTCCAGTTCCCAGCAGAAATGTACTTTTTTAACAAAACAACAGCAATTTCATTTCTCAAGTTTGACTCTGAAAATGCATAATTTCCATTTCAGGTTGCATGTTTCATTCTGGTAAATTTAGACTACTTTCTGGGGCAGCAGTCATATCTGACAGCTTGTAATTGCAGCCAACAGCTGAAACCTCTCATTCTGGCTTGAAGCCAACCTACAGCCTCTTATTAAAACTCTGTGGCTGCTCAGTCAAAAAGAAAAACAGTTTTGAACACTATTTAGGGCACTACAGGGCTTACTTTCCTCTGCCTGTAGAATCCTGTATTTAATTTCAGCAAGCAGCCTCTCATTCTATATTGTATCCATGAAGCGGATACCAGAACAGCTCATCAGGGCAGCGAGAAGTTGCATCATGGCACTCCTACATAACTGTTCTGTCCTCGGCTCTCCTATTCTGCCGCACAGTCTTTCTTTGATAAATCACAACAAGTGGTTGTGATTTTGAAGCACTACAGCTCCATTTCAAGGATTCTTTCCACATGGTCCCTCATGAGGGTGCGAGCATGTGGATGTATGATCATGTGCACACTTTGCTGTCACTACCACTCGCTCACTTGCACCAAAGCACATTGCGCTAGTTCATTTGCTTGTCTCTGCCTCTGTCTTAAACATGTTAAACCATCACAGACATGCCTTTAAAATAGAAAAGCGTAGGGGAGTTACAAAAGGCATATTGCTTTCTTCAGTATACTCTAAGGTTTGTGTTAGACTGCTGAATAAGGGGATTTATACAAGATGCAAGATAATTTAATTTAAGGACTTAAAGAAAAGTAAAGAAAAGAGATAACATATTGTCAGGTTGGCCACCCTGACAAGAACAGTTGGGACAGATATGGAATAACAGCAGTAGACAGGATAGAGTGAAAAGGAAATGAGGGGGGTGCATCTTGAAAGGAGTGTGTAATGTATTATTTTTTTTATTATTTATAACAGTTCTTCCTGTTACAATAGAATCCACAGTCTTCTGATCTCCCGGCCTCAGAGATGAGTGCGTTATCTGCTGAGCCACTGACACTGACAGTTACTGCTGGCAATTCCATTGTAAAACCGCATCAGTATGTCTGGTAACTGTTTTTATATCATTTGCCTCTTTGATATGTACTGGCTTGTAATGTGGCAATGTTTTTCAATAAAGATATTAACTACAAGAAATAGTTTAGGTAGGAATCCCAGAACCTAGCTCTTTAAATATGCCATGAGATGAAAACAGATAGATAGATAGATAGATAGATAGATAGATAGATAGATAACAAGTGGGGGGGGGGGGAGAGACAGAGAGAGATCACTGGTTCACTACTGGCACACAAGCCAGCAGCTGCACATCTCCATCTGTGGCTGCAGATGTCTAGAAAGTCCTGCTGTTCTCATACAGTGAGCACAGGTAAATGGCTCCTCTCACTAAGCAGGGCACCCTGGACTTTGGGATGCTCAGAAAAGGTATTTCTGGTGTTTTATATTCTTTTACACAAACACCGGAATCTAGCTGAATGGATCCCATTTACCTTTCTCCAGGTGTTTTGTTTTTTGAAAATACATGATTTTCATGTACTTTCATTTTTTAAGCTTTAAAACAACAAGGCGGTGGCCATCATGAGCAGTATTTTTTTTACTTTTTTTTTATTTTAGTCTTTGGCAACCAGGTAAGGCCCACTAGGCACAAGTGCCTGTTTTCAGGGGTGACCTGGGAGCACTGGACAGTTAAGTGACTTGCTCAGAGTCACGCATTATGCAAGTGGAGGCTGTAAGATTCAAACCCAGATCTGGTCTGCAGGATGTATCAAGCTCTTTCACAGCTCATTACTCTAACCTCTAGGCTATACTACAATGAATAAGTCATAAATGATAAACTCTCATGATCAATGTTTTTATCTTTCTCATCACAGGGTTATGCAAAAACACTACTTAGCATGTGGAGGACAAAACTTAAAATCTTCAAAAGGCACTATCTCAGCACAGGGCACTTCTCCTCTGACAGTTTCATGTAAGATAGTCTGTGCCATTTAGGCTGTATATGAGAATAGAAAAAAGACTATGTTAAGTATAGAAAAATTTGAATTTCATTAAAAAATGATGTTACATATCTTGTAAACCATATATGATGCAGTCATGGAATTTTTCATGTCTTGAGACCCTGCCAGCTAGACCAGACATGTGAAATGCTGGGTTATTTTGTTTAATGCCACCAAAGTTATTAAAGAGCTCCTGACACAGCTGAGACAAATTTGAAAAAAAAATGTAATATTCAGTCATAAATGTAGCTTATATTTTGTATATATTTTGTAATTCTCATCACTATTTCCTTATTATTAAGATTATTTTCATGAATACTGTGTTTCTGTTCTTTTAGCTCGGGCTGCCTGCCTACACCTGACATCATAATTCTGTTCGTGACATCAAAATATGTTGCTGTGGAGAGAATTATGATGTCATAAATAGGGGAATGTGATGTCATGTGTAGAGAAGCAGCCAGAATAACTATAGTCTAAGGGATTGGGATCTTACATTCATGCAACTGTTTTCAGCAATAAAGAAAATGGGGAATTAATTACTGAAAATATATGAAATAATAAAATGGGATGGAGTTAAATACTAACATACTAACATACTAAAATGCCAGCAGAATAGGCCTAACGGTCTTTCGTGTCTGCTCGTTTGGTCAGCCCCCACCCTGGGTGCTAACCTTGCTGTCCCCCTCGCCTTCTCTGGCTTCTCTCTTCCCAGTTCCGGATATTCTTGCTGCATTGGATTTTGCTTCCAGAACCCTTCCCCTGTACCTGTCCCACCCCCTCTTGAACCCCTCCACTGTCTCTGCCTCCACCAGCCCCCTAGGCAGTGCATTCCATGGCTCCACCACCCTCTCAGTGAAGTAGCACCTCCTCCTTTCTCCCCTGAATCTTCCCCCCTCCAGCTTCCACCCATGCCCTCTAGTTGCCCCTTCCTCCTTCATTTGAAGCACCCTGACTGTTCCTCCCCTATTTACCCTCTTCATGTACCTGAAGACCTCTATCATGTCCCCCCGGTCCCTTCTCTCTTCCAATGTGTACATATTTAGCTCTTCGAGCCTCTCCTCATAGGTCCTGTCCCCCAAGCCCCAAATCATTTTGGTTGCCTCCTTTGGACCCTCTCCAGGAGGTTAATGTCCTCTTAAGTGTGCCTCCAAACTGCACGCAGTACTCAAGGTGCGGCCTCACCAAGCAGTTATACAGAGGAGTATCACTCTCCTCTGAGGTGACCTCTAGCGATGCATCCCAGCATCCTGTTGGCCTTGGCTGCTGTCCTCCCACAAGTCTCAGAGTTGTTCATCTTGACATCCACCACCACCCCAGGTCCCTCTCAGCCATCGAGACTTGCAGCATTTCCCCAGGGTGTACACTTGGCCTGGCTTTCTGGCCCCAGGTGGAGTACCTTGCATTTCCTGCATTGAACCTCAGCTTCCACTTTCTAGACCATCTTTCCAGAGCCTCCAGGTCCCCCTGTAGGCCACCTCCCTCCTCTCCATCCACCACCCTCAGTTTTGAGTCATCTGCAAAGAGACTCATCTCACTTCTGAGTCCTGTCCTTATGTCAGATACGTAGGCGTTGAACAGAAGGGGCCCAAGGACTGATCCCTGTGGGACCCCACTAATGACCCTCCTTGGGGATGAGACTATCCAACCAACTATGACCCTCTGGGTCCGGTCCTGGAGCCAATTGCCTATCCATCTGATCATCTGGTTCCCCACCCCCATTTCTCCCAGCTTATCCAACAGGTCCACGTGAGGAACAGAGTCAAATGCCTTGCTGAAGTCTAGAAAAAGGACATCCACTGGTCTACCCAGGTCCAAGGCACTTGTCACCCAGTCATAGAACTCCGCCAGGTTTGTCTGACACGATTTCCCCAGGATGAATCCATGCTGTCTATCGTCCAGGCACCCTGACTTATCCAGGTCCCCCCCAGCCTCTCCTTGACAATGCCCTCCATCACCTTGCCCACCACCGATGTCAGGCTGACAGGCCTGTAGTTCCAGCCACCTCCTTGATTCCCCTTGTGGATGGGCACTATGTCGCCACCTTCCAGTCTTGGGGCACCCACCCTGTCCTCAGAGAGATGGTGAAAGCTCTGCCAGGGGTTTCGCCAGGACATCTGCAAGTTCCTTCAGCACTCTGGGATGTAATTTATCCGTCCCGTGCTTTCTCCATCTTAAGGGAGCTGAGGGCTTCCTCACTCTCTCTGCTGTGATTTCCACTTCCAGTACCTCTTCTCCTGCTTATCCCTCCCCACCTGCCAGTGATGCCTCCCCTCCCCAGACCTGCCGATCGGTAGGGTCCTCCCTCCTCAGTATCTCTGTCTCCTCCCATGTATGATGCAGCACCCCCATTTTCCCTGGTGAAAACTGAGGTGAAGTACTCATTTAGTACCTCAGCCTGCTTCCCCGGGTCTTGTGCCCATCTCTCACCTGATTTAATCCTGCTAATCTGCCCCTTCACCCTTCATCTTTCCCCAATGTATCTAAAGAACCCCTTGTTCCCTCTCCTAATTTCCCTGGCCAGGTTCTGCTTCTTCCTTGCCTTAGCCACCCTCACCACTCTAGTGGCCCTTCTAGCCATCAGCTCGTACTCCCCTCGATCCCTTTCACTCCTTGAGCACTTGAATTGCTTATAGGCTGCTTTCTTTCCCCGCACCACCTCCTGGACATCCCTGGTCCACCAACAGGGTTTTTGGGCCCTACCACATTTTCATCTTACTCTTGCACAGGTTCTGGTAGCATCCTGCACCCCTCTTCTGATGATTTCCCACCTACTATCAGCATCCATGTCTGACCCAATCCCATCCAAATGCTCTTAGGATCTTCCCATTTCTTAAATCCGCCCCCTGAAGTCAGTTTACTTCATCTTTGTGCAGCCTTCACCCTCCTAGGTCCAGGCAGAACCAGACCGTGGCATGGTCACTCCCGCCAATGGGTCCCTTACCTCCAGGCTCTCAATCTGGTCACTGTCTGCCAGGACCACATCCAGTACCATGCCTCCTGGTCGGTTCCCTCACCTGCTGAGTTAGGAACGATCTTGAAAGACATCCAACAACCTCTGTTCCCTGGTCACAGAAGATGTCATAGTCTCCCAGTCTGTTCCTGGCATGTTTAAGTCCCCAACACCACCACTGCTCCTCTGCCCAGTCTGCAGTGTCTCCTAACATCTGCCACCAGACTGTCCTCCAGCTCCTCCGCCAGGCAGGGGTCTATACACCACTCCTATTTTTACTCTTGCTCCCCTTGTTATCAAGGTGACCCAAATTGCCTCCACGGTTCCCTCCGCCTCCTCTACTCCCCCTATGCCAATGCAGTTTTTGACTATCATTGCTACCCCTGCTCCCCTTCCCTCCCCCCTGTCCTTCCTGAACATAGTGTAACCCTCCAGGTTCAGGTCCCAGTCATGTCTTGCAGTGGCCCAAGTCTCAGTGACCGCTGCCACATCCACTGCTCCTTCAGTTAACATCACCTGGAGCTCAGGCATTTTATTGCCTAAGCTCCTGGCATTTAGCAGGACTACCTTCCACCCTTTCCCTATAGTTCCATTTCCCCTGCTCGTGTTCCCATGGGGATTCTGTTTTCCCCTGGTCTGCACTTTGCCAGTTGGCCTTTTCCTGCAATCCTCCTGGTCCCCAGGTGGGTGGAGACAGAGTCCCTCCTTTATCGGCACCCCCTTGATAGCCTTTTCTCCCATCCCACCCCCCTTCTCAAGTTTAAACCCCACTTTTCACCAATGAACCCCTCTATTTTCAACTTAGGATTCCCTCCTCCAAATTGAGATGTAGTCTATCTCTAGCATAGCTCCTTATCCTCCCAGGTCTCCCCCAATCCCCCATCAACCCATACCCTCTGGCCTCACACCACTCCCTGAGCCACTGGTTTATCTCCCTAAATATAAATCTTACTTTTTTTAAAGTTTTCATAATGCTGTCAGGAGCTCTTTCATGTGCAAAAATTGGTGTTTAACATTAAACAGCTTACTCAACCCTAACTGTACAGGCACTATCCCAGCAGTATAATACATTATACAGGTGTGGTAGTACCTGTATATAAGGGTTGAGTAAGCACTTTAATGCTAAGTACCAATTTTTGCACATTAACTTTTTATCTGTTTAACTGATTTACTTGCCATTTAAGAAGTTCAGAGATGGTGCCAGGAGCTCCTGAAAATATTGTGGCAAACAATTCATGGGGATAAAGGTAGAGAGGGGCAAAAAAACACAACACTCATATGAATTAAGACCATGTTTATTCCCCTATAACTAAACAAACTATGAGTATTTGAAATCTGAAACATTCAAGTTTGATAGAGCTTTGTCCAAGGTGTTCGCTGTCAGTAATGCTCCACCTCTATAGATTTTTGGTGAGACCTCACTTGGAGTACTGTGCCCAATTATGGAGCCCTCTCCTTAGAAAGAACAAGGGTAGGCTAAATTTGGAACAGTATAGAGTGACAAAGATGATCCAGGGCCAGCAGGGGAAGTCCTAGAAGGAATGCCTTAGGGCGTTGAACAGGTACTCACTTGAGATCAGAATGGGGGGGGGAGTTATGATAGAAACCTTCAAATTCCCAAAAGGAATAAACAAAGCAAACTATTAGGAATTATTTAGCAGGAGCACCAATTCAACAACACAAGGGCACAACTGGAAATTGACAGGTGGAAGGTTCAGAAATGATGTGAGAAAGTATTATTTTACTGATAGGGTGGTGGAATCAGAGAATGGCCTGCCGGCCGAGGTGGTGTATACTAAGACAATAGGGGGGCTTCAAATGAGTGTGGGACAGAGCGAAAGGAATAGTGCTCACTTGTAGAGATGAAACCGGGGAAAGGAATATGAAGACTGCTGGGGAGAATTAGAACCCTGTATTGACAACTTGTTGCAAGATTATATAGAACCAAATGGGCAGACGTGATGAACCTTTGGTCTTTTTCTGCCATCACTGTCTATGTTTTTATCTATCTAGCTAGCTATTTTATTTAAAGCAGACTTGTGTGCCCACCCTGGATATTACTTCTCTCACCCTCCTCCCTTGCAGGTCATTCTCTCTCCTTACTTCAGTATAAAAGGTGACACTGGGGTGCCACCCCAGGTGCTGTCAAAGATCATCCTGACACTGGAGTGCTCAATCCTCAATGTTGGCGTCTGTTCCCCTAGTATGTATGTTTGTATATATGCATGCATGTGTGTATGTCTCTGTCTATCTATCTATCTATCTATCTATCTATCTATCTATCTATCTATATTTTATTTTTTTTCTTTAGCAGACCAGGATGCCCACCCGAGTACTTATTCTTTCTCCCCACTCCACTTCAGGTCACACGCACACCCCTCCAATGTTTTTTTTTTAAACTTGTATGCAGACTGGGATATCCACTCCCTGTCTCACTTCTCTTGTTCAACCTCTTGTCCAGGTTGTCCTGCTCCCACTTCTAATTATAAAAACATAATAGTGGACTGGGGTGCCATCCTGATACCACTTATTTCTAACCCCACCCTCCAGGTTGTCCCCCCAATAAAAAGGTAATGGCACCAGGGTGCCCCCCAGTGCTTCTGAAGATCACAATGACACTGGGTGCCCAGTCCCTAAGGTTGGCTCCTGTCCCCCTACAATAAATAAAACCATCCCTCATTAATCTTTTTTTTTTGGTCACCTGAGAAAAGAAAATGATCCATTGGTGATCTCACCCCCCGATTGCCCCACACCCTCACTCACCTGAACAAGTCATATGATGTAGGTCCACTCTCCACTCAAAGACACATCTTGTTTCTGGAACCAGCGGTGCAAATATGAGAACATAAGATAAGTGTGGTTTAACGTATTTCAGTTTGGTTTGAACTTTTATTCATAAATTTGGCAATGTTGAAAATTTTTTCACAAAATTTTCAACGTGGCCTTTTTGGGACTCCTCCTCATGAATTAGGGTGGTGAAATTATAAAAATGCATCATGGAACATGATTTTGTGGTCACTGCATGAAATCACCTTTCAGGTGGGTGGAATTTGAAAATTTTCTTCACCCTCTTTCATAGGGTAGGGTCATAAGAAGGCTATGTTGAAAATTTGGGTTATAAATATAACAAAGGAAACAATATTATGTGATTATGTTGAAGTTATTCAACACATGGTCATAGCTTTAGTAATTCTCCATATTTGAACCCAAAACTTACAGCATATTAAGTTTTTCAAACCAGCTCTTGAACGTGACAGTTGTCATTTTTCAAATCCTACTGTACCTGAAATGTTTTCTTGCACTTGTAGCACAAAATTATGTTTTGATCTGGATTCAAGAATTTTTGTACCTGGTTCATGAGGTGGGGTCATAACATGATTGTGATCAAAATTTTAGGTAAAAATATTTAAAAACAAATTTATGGGCATACATTGGAATTTTTTAATACTCTGTCTTAAGTTTTGTAATTTTCAATATTTTGACCCCAAATTTTCAACAGAGCCACTTTTCACACCATGTCATGAACATGACAGCTTTCGTTGTTCAAATCCTGGTCAAAATGTGTTTGTGCACCTGTGACATGAAATTACATTTTGGAGAGAATTTAAAAATTGTCTCCTAATGGGTTTATGAGGTGGGGTCATACGAAGACTATGTTGAAAATTTGGTGTAAAATATTGTTAAATGACCAAGTTATGAGGGAACGTTGAAATATTTGTTGCGGTTCTGCAGCTTGATAGACTCCACATTTGGGCAGGGCTCCAGTGGGCCATAAGTGTCTGCATCTGTAGCATGATTCCACTATCTCAAAAAGGAAGGACATTCTTTGTAAAAAAAAAAAAGAAAAACTGTGTTAATACAGCAGTTAGGGTTCAATATAATGCAAAAAAAGTGAAGCTGAACCCTCACTTGTGGAGAATATATTTATATATGTGTATGTCTATACTGAAACAGTAATGCCTGTATATCAGGGTTGAAGTAAGCACTTAAGGATTCCCTGAGGGGGATTCCATCTTCTGCACTAGCAGTCTGGTGCTGAGCACAGCCAGCCGCAGGGTGCACCACAGCCTGCCCTCAAGGGCAAGATTCCAGGTACACTTCAGGAAAGCAGCTCCAGTCCAGCTTGCTATCTGTGACCCCATTTGGTGGATGGTGCCTGAAATTATAGGCAGATTCAGCACTCCGTCTCTCTCTCTCTCTGACTGGCTTCAGCTCCTGGAGATTTGAACTGCTTGGCACAGTCTCCTGGAGCTCATCTGTCTGCTGCCTAAATTTCTTTTAATCTAACCTCTGCAACTAAATCTGTGATTTGTCTTTGTGCCCACTGCTGAATTTGAATTGTTAGTGTAGGGAACTACAACCCCTCTTTTGAATAGTTAAGAGTAGAAAACTATAGCATTTTTGGAGTGTTTCAACTGCCTTAAGCTATTTAAGCATTAACAAAGTTTGAAGTTAAAAACTGCTTTGTCTAACTGCTGAATTGCAGTTTCTCTCATCTACCCCCCAACCCCACTCGCCTTTTCCTCTGTATACTGGTGACACTGCTGGTGCTTAATACCAGCCACTCCCATAGCCAATCTCTCTCTCTCTCTCTGGCTATCTTAGCACTCTTAATTTCTCACCTTGTTATAGAATTATTTTGTCTCCTTACTTAGCCTGCCTCCCAAACTTTGAAGCCTTTGTTCTGTTGGTACATATAAGATGATTTCTCCCTTCTCTTCTTTTCTCTTCAGGATTCCCTGAGGGGGTTTCCATCTTCTGCACTAGCAGTCTGGTGCTGAGCGCAGCCAGCTGCAGGGTGCACCCCAGCCTGCCCTCAAGAGCAAGATTCCAGGTATGCTTCAGGAAAGCAGCTCCAGGTCCTGCTTGCTATCCGTGAACCCATTTGGTTCATGGTGCCTGAAATTATAGGCAGATTCAGCACTCCATCTCTTGCTGACTGGCTTCAGCTCCTGGAGATTTGAACTGCTTGGCACAGTCCCCTGGAGATCATCTGTCTGCTGCCTAAATTTCTTTTTTCCTAACCTCTGCAACTAAATCTGTGATGTGTCTTTGTGCCCGCTGCTGAATTTGAATTGTTAGTTTAGGGAAATACTCTTTTGAATAGTTAAGAGTAGGAAACTATAGAATTTTTGGAGTGTTTCAACTGCCTTAAGTGCCCATTTTCCCATTTGCAGTTTATACTGATCTGCCACTAGAGGCATCTTATTTTTCCTATTAATTCTTCAACCTTGCATCTGCCTTTTCCTGTTCTAATCACCATTATCCCCTGCCTTGTTCTCACTTTTAACATATTGTACTCTGAATAAAAAAAAAAAAACTACTCCACAGCAGCAGTCACACTCACTGAAGGTCAGTTATTTCACTTACCCCCAATAGAAATAGCAATGGTCACCATGGCTATCACGCTCAGCCTACTCATGGTTACTTTTCTTGCTCTGCCCACATTCCATCCTGCCCTGCTACCCTCCACCCTGAGCCCCATCCCCCTCTACCACCCCACAGCAGCCAACCCTCCCACCCTGGACACCTCTATTTTTCCACAGCACCCACCGTGACCAATCCTCCCTTCTCCCCGGGACACCCTGGGTCAATCCCTTCCTTGCCATACCAACCTTCTGCACCATACCCATCCCTTGTACCCCCACTAGTAGTACCTTGCATCAGTACCTGGCTAAGGGTCCTGGTCGCCACAGACCGCTCATCAGATTAATTGCTCTACTCCTTCTGCTCTCCGGGAACATACACCCCAACCCCAGGCCGTTGTCAACTAGCCACCCCACACCCCACTCTAGTACTGGCCTCAGCATTGCATCCATGAATATTTGCAGCCTCCTAAAAAAATCTGCCGCTCTCCAGTACTGGGCTGTACGACACCGTCCTGATGTTATAGCACTAGTCGAGACCTGGCTCTCAAGAAAAACTCCCGACTTGGTTATCTCCCTCCCTGGCTACACTCTGTTCGGGGAAGACCATATAGGCAAACGTGGTGGTGGGTGTGCAGTCTTTATGCATGACACACTTTTAGGCCATGCTCTTCCTGTCCCCAAGCTCGGTTTCAGTGCCTAAGTCCTCACCCTCAAGGTTACCCCTGACCCAACCAGGGGACCTCTTTTTCTCACAGTCTCTTACATGCCCCCAAGGGACCAGGGACCAGCTGACCACTCCCTCATTGATTACCTCACCACACTCCCACACAAGGTGAAGCAGCTCCTCCTAGGTGACCTTAATGTCAATTGGCTGAGTACCACTGCCCCCCCATATCAGGGACTCCTTTGCTGCCCTAGATATGACCCGACTAGTTACCTCACCCACTAGATTTAACCAGTCAGGTGGCTCCAGCACCCTCCTAGATGTAATTCTGTTGAACCACCCCCATAAAATCAAAGATATTAATGTACTACCAGACTCTCTTAGTGACCACTCTCCTGTCCTCTGCCACTGGTCATCCCCCACACCAAAACCAGTGTCCCAGGTCACCTCGTGACAGCGATTTTGCCCAGGGGGTCTCAGAAAGCTAAAAATGCACCTAGCCCAGCTTGACTGGTCCCCAATTCTACTCGCAACGGATATTGACTCTGCCCTAGCCTATTTCTCCAGTCCCTTCGGCAAGGCCTGCAACTTTTTCGCCCCCCCTGACCAGAATCCATACCAAGAAACACAATGCTCCATGGATCACCCCATCCCTCATTCAAACACTGAAACAAAGAGATAATCTCTGGCATATTGCTGTCAAGACAGGCAAACTGGCTGACAGACAAGCTTATAATGCAGTATGTAACAAGTGCACCTGGGCTATAAGGCAGGCTAAGGTCAGACATTATCAAGCCACCTTTGAAACCACTTGGGGCTCATCCCATGCCTTGTGGGACAATATGAAAGGGCTCAATGGAAAGACCCGCTCCCCCCACCATCACTACTCTCCATAGATGATACCATCACTACTCATTCTCCCCACATAGCTGAGTGCCTCAATATGGCTTTCTCAGATCTAAGCTATGTCTCCCCAACTACTTTTTCAACCCTATCCCTGCCTCAACCCCCAACACATTGGGTCACCCCCCTTTCTACCTGCGTGCCGTATCACCCCTTGAAGCCAGGCCTCATCTGCAAAAAGCCTTAGCTAGCAACAACCCCAGATGTGAGCCCCTGGACTCCAGGATTCTCTGATTAGTCCTAGATAATGTACTAGCCCCTCTCACCAAGCTTTTAAACTGGTCACTATGACTTGGTCAATTTTCAAGTGCCTGGAAAATTGCAGAAATCACCCCTATCCATAAGAGTGGAGACAGAACCTACCCTAACAATTTCAGGCCCATATCCATTCTCCCCCCTCTCTCCAAAGCACTAGAAAAATTAGTGGCCATACAGCTCTCCAAGTATCTGGCCAAATACGACCTGCTGTTCCAGAAAAACATTTTTAATTGTGTTAAATTTATTTCTTTTTTTATACTTTTTTGGATCCCCACCCACTTCTTTTTTTTGAGGGGGGATCTCAAAGATCCCAAACTTTTTCCCTGCTGTCCAGTGGTACCACCCCACTCTTCAATGTCTCCACCATTATTTTTGGCAGTGGAAGTACCACCTAATGGTCCTATTCTTTATCTTTTGTCCTTGAAAAGGAAAAAATCATCCCTCGATGTCTGTGTGTATTTTTTTATCCTGTGGAAAAAAGGTCCATCGCTGATATCTCATGTACACCCCCACTTGACCAGCCCCACTGTGCACCCACCTCCCCACACCCACTGTGACATCTGCACAGACTTCCACTCACCTATGAAGGTCCCAGGTTCAAGGCTTGCTCGGCTGATCAAAGGCACATCTTGCTGCCGGAACCACTGACAGTAATATGAATTAAAGTAAATGCACGTCAGTGTATTTCAGTGGTTAGGGGGTTCAACTTTTAGTGATAATTTAGCTGTTATTTTGTGATTTTGGCCCCAAATTTTCAACATTGCCTTTTGGGGACCCCACCTCATGAACAATATGGCTGTCATTAGGGAACTCCCCGGTAGAAAGGTGATTTCATGGTCGGTTGGCAAAATCACCTCTCCAGTGGGATTTGTGTAATGACAGTCATATTTTCCATGAGGTGGGGCCATATGAAGGCTATGTAGAACATTTGAGGTCAAAATTAAGATACAATGGCTGCGTAATGAGCATTAGTTGTAATCTTGCAATGCGTGTTTGTAACTTTGGATCTTTTCAATATTTTCACCTATATTTTCAACATAGCCTTGTTACTACCCCACCTCATATGTGTGATAGCTGTCAATTTTTTGAATTCTGGTCAAAATGTGTTTTCACACTTATGGCACAGAATGGTGTTGCAGTTGTGCAAAATTATGTTTGAGCAAGGATTTAAAATTTTTCTGTACTGGGTACATGCATTAAGGTCATACAAAGGCTATGTTGAAAATATGGGGTCAAAATGATTAAAAATGATAGAGTTATGACTATTTGTCACAATTTCACTACTCCTGCTCATATCTTTGGCAATATTAAGCATTTTGAGCCCCGATTTTCAGCATAACCTTGTTATTACACCACCTCATGTATGTCACAGCTCTCCAAAATTTATTTTTTCACTTGCCCTGTGCATCAGCATTGCAGTTGCCCAGATTACATGTTGGTGGAGATTGAAAAGGTTTCTGCACCAGGAGCATGAGGTGAGGTAATAAGATGGCTATGGTGACAGTTTGGTGACTGCTGTGCTATAACTGGAAGCACAGGGGCTGAAGGTCCCTGTGCTTCCACAGCTAGATACAAATATGCATTTTTGGAAGGATGGTAGTGCATGGTTCAAAAGACAGTAAAATAAGGATGCTATTATAACATCTTAAAAAGTAAGGAAATAAATTGCAAAAAAATTGTAAATACACCATTAGGGCTGAGGCATCAAAAGAAGGGAAATATGAACTTAGTGTCCCCAAGCCTATGACCCCACCCCCACCCTGCATGCAGGAACAGGTGTGAGGGGTGTGCCTTGGGGTTGTGAACAATAATGCTTACCCCATTCCATAAGTAAGTAAGGTAAGAGTGGTGCAGCATGGGAGAATGGGGTGAGTATTAGGGTTCACAACCCCATGGCACACCCCTCACACCTGTTCCTGCATGTAAGGTGGGGGTGAAGTCTTAGGGTTGGAAGCCAAGGGTGCGGGTTTTGGGTTGAAATCTTAGGGTGGGCGTTGGGTCTTAGGCCTAGAAAACCTACGTTCATATGTACCCTACCCTAATGGTGCATTAACAATGTTTTTTGCCATTTATATGAACGTATATTGTGGTGGCACAACAGCACCACTATAGTTCTGGTTGAGATGCATGTTTAATGTTAAACTTCAAATTTTCTACTTTAATAACTTTGCAACTGATAAATGTAATTGCGCAAAATTTGACATGTGCTGTTCCGTGGGGTAGATCTCTTAACGTCACAAGTTTCGTTTTGGTTGGATGTGCAGATTCTGGGGTCTGGACAGTGCAAAAACCTTAAAAGTCACCACTTTTTACAGTTTTTTTTCTCATGGCTTTGTGCCCAGATGGTGTGGGATTTTGGTGTGGATTTTTTATAGTAGAATGAGCATGGGTCACAAAACTGCCTTGCATTAGTTCGGTAACAAAAATATTAATCTGTTGCAAAGTTATTCAGTTTATAAGTTCCCATTATTTTCAATTTGAAGATCAAGCTCCAGGATAGATATATGGTACAAAAAATGATTTTGATCTCATGTAAAAGGATTCTTTTTCTTGAGGGTTCAATCCCTTTTCACGAGAAAAAATTCCTTTCTCATGAGCCGCCATCTTGTTTCCATTTTTTCCAAAAATATAAATTTGAAAATCTGCAAAAATGAGGTGCTCTAGACACATCAACAGATTTGTCTTGCTCATCACAACTCCATTAGGTGGATATTTCAGTTGTCTGGTTGCAAAACTGGCCCTGGAATGTTTTTTCTTAACATTTTCACTCCTTTTTCCATCACTCGCTAAGATCCGTTTTTGTGAATCCTTTTTCAAATGAAAAGAATCACGAGTCATGAAAAATGATTCAGTACACACAGAAAAAAGCATTTTCACAGCCTTTCCACCTAATTTTGTATTTCTATAGTGTAGTGGTCCATCCTTCCTCCCTAGTCACTGATTCCATATTAAATACTAGCTTTCCATAGTATAGTGGTCCCTCACCCCCTTCTCAGTCACCAATCCCATATGAAATATTACTTTTCCATAGTGTATGGGTCCCTTCCTCTCCCTTTCACCAATTCCCTATGAAATAGTTTTGCATAGTGTTGCAGTCCCTTCCCCCACCCTCTTATAGCAGTTACCCATTCCCCTAGTGTCTATTGGCACCCCCCACCCACCGACCACCATTCCAACTTGCTTTCCCTGGGGTCTAGTGGTACCCCCCCACCTATTGATCACCATTCTGGCTTGCTTTCCCTGGTGTCTAGTGGCACCCCCAATCCACTGATCACCTTCTGGCTTGTTTTCCCTCATGTTTAGTGGCACCCCACACCCACTGATAACCATTCTGGCTTGCTTTCCTTGGTGTCAAGTGACTCCCCACCCCCTCACTGCAGGCACATTTGTAAAAATGTAAATGGTCCCTCTATGATTTCTTTTTTTGTTGTTGTTGTTCAAACCTGTAAAAAAATGGTCTCTTGCAGATCAGCCCCCCACCTCCCACTCAGCACCCACCACCCCACACCCCTAGTACACCACCACACACCTTCATTCACCTGAACAGGTCCCAGGTTCAGCATACACTCTCTAATCGAAGACACTTTTTGCTCCCAGAACTGGTGACTGCACTATAAGAAACTAAGGAAATGCAGTTCAATGTATTTAAGTGGGCATTTAAACTGTTCAGTCAATCAATCAGAATCTTTATTTACCCAGGCGATCACCATTGAGCAAGCTCATTTACAAGGTGGACCTGCAGTTTGCAAGGACGAGGGTACAGAATAGAGTACAAGTAAAATATACATAAAACAACAGTAACAAGATGTATACAACAAAATATATACAGTGTAGAAATAAAGGTAAATAATATATACAGAGATGCCTTTATAATCCTATCCATCAATAACATGTCATAGCCTGTAAAGGAGTCCCTGGGATATGGAAAAGCACACGCGTAGGAGGCAGGGACACTGGCAGAAAGATTCTGGGATACTAAGCAGGTGGTATCAGGGCATAAGTGTGGGCAATGGGGGGGTGTTGCAGTGAGTACGTAGTACCAGTGGGACTGGAATGGACTGAGGTGAACCGGTATTACCGGTGGAACTAGAATGAACTGAGGGAGGGGGAGTAATCTTGGTAAGGGAACACTTAGTTTGAACAGAAAGGACTTAGATTGAACAGAAATGTCAGCTGGACAACTAGGAACAGTGGAAACAGTTACAGATCTCCACAAATGTTTTGGAATACAGGGTCTTGAACACAGCAACACTAACAGGGGAGATAAGTCTCAGCGATTTCTGTGTCTTATTCCAAAGCGTGGGCAGGACAAAGCTTATGGCTGCTCTTCCAAAGCGGGTACCGACCCTAGGTACTGTCAGGAAAACCAGCGCGTGACTTCTCAAGGCATAATTTCCAATCAGGCTTAGTGGGAGACAGTCAGCAATGTATTGCGGGAGTTTGTTGATGATGGCTCAGAGCATCCAGAGGGCTGCATTTCTATACTGCGTGTTGAAGGGAGGGCCAACGCACAGCTGCATATAGTGAACAGTGGTGGGTGGAAAAGGAAGGCCTGTTATAAATCACAGAGCTCTATGATACAGTACATCCAATTTAGCAAGGTGTGAGGCTGGGCACTGGCCATATATGAAGTCAGCATAGTCAATTAGTGAGAGCAACGTGGATTGGATGAGCTGTCTGTTGGCGTCTGCAGTCAGGAGGTGATTTATTCTTAAGAAGAGTCCAAGCCTCTGCCTCAGCTTTTTCAGCAGTTCTTCTATATGTTCCACAAAGGAGAGTTTATTATCTATCCAGACACCCAAATACTTGAATTTCGGTATGTATTCAAGATGTTCACCTAGTAAGGTGGAGATAGAAGGTAATGGACCAGCAGTGGCAGAATATGCCCCCTGGCCAGTTGGTGAGAATAGCATTGCCTTAATTTTCTTGGCATTAAGTAGTAGTCTTTTACTGAGGAGCTGGTGCTGCTGGATGTTAAAGTCAGTTTTCAGGTCACCACAGGCAGCTTCAGGAGATTCACGGCTTATGTAGAGCACCGTGTCATCAGCAAACAGGTGAATGTTTGCTTCCTTAATGCCTACATCCAGGCTGTTGATATAGCTAGCAAACAGTAATGGTTCCAATATGAACCCATGAAGGACACCTCTTTTTATCAGTTTAAGTGAAGAAAGCTCCCCTTCAGCCTTGATTTGTTGTTGCCTACCAGTGAGGTGGTCATGGAACCAACACAAGGAGGTTCGGTCTAGGCCTATTTTTTGTAAAGTGGAGAGGACCAAACAGTGGTCGATGGTGTTGAAGGCCTTACTGAGATCCATGAAAACTGCACAGAAAAATGTTTTTGTTGTCTAAATCCCATTGACAGTCATTAGTTACTTTTGCCAGGGCCGTAATCGTACTGTGTTTTGCTCTGAAGCCTAACTGCATAGGGTTTAGTAAGTTCAACTTGTCTATGAAAGATCTCAGCTGGGTATCCACAATTTTTTCTAGGAGCTTGGAGAGTATGGGGAGGAGGGAGATCAGCCTATAGTTATTTAGGTCACAGGGATCCCCTGATTTAAACAGGGGGATGACATGAGCAACTTTCCATAATTAAGGGAGGGAACTTTGCAATAGGGACAGGCTGAATAAGTGAGAGATAGGTGAGGCAAGGATGTAAAAAGCAATTTTCAAGTAATACAGGTCGAAGAAGTCAGCCCCAGCACTTTTTTTAGTGTCCAATTTTAGGAGAAGATTTTCAACTTCCTTTAAGGAGGTGGGTAAGAATGAGAAGGTTACGATATTGTTACTCGGTTCCGGGAGCTTAGTGTTGATCTGTGGGTGTAGTCTGCTTACAAGTGCGTTATCGAATGCTAGGCCTGCAGTGCAAAAATGATTGTTGAAGGCCTGCAGGATCTCATTTCTGTCATTGATTATAGCATTGTCAGTGGTAATTTTGGAGGGAAGCACATTTCCTGGAGAATGACCAGTCAGTTCTTTTAGTGTGGACCAGAACTTGATAGGGCATGTTGACGCAGAATCTAGCTCAGATCGGTAAAAAATTGGCCTTGGCCTCTCTGACCATCTTACTGCAGGTGTTTCTAGCTGTCCTGAAGAGACACCAGTCTTCGTCTGTGTGTGATTTGTGAGCCTTTTTCCAGAGTTGATCTCTTTTTAGTAAGGAAGCCTTGAGGTCCGCTGAGAACCAATGACATGTTCTAGCTTTTATATGTGCTTTTACCAGAGGAGCATGGTTATTTAGGGCACTGGTTATAATTTCATGGAAGATGTCATAGGCATTACTCACTGATTTAGCAAGGTAAAAACTCTGCCAGTGCAAAGAGTTTTTTAATTCATTGAAGTATGCGAGAGGATCAAAGTTCCGTCTGGGGCCTTTTAGTGGAAAATTTAGATGTTGGTGAGGGTTTAGTGTCAGTTCTTATACCAGCAATAAAGCAGTGGTCACTAACATCAGCTGAAAAAATTACGGCATGGGAAAAGGAATATGGTTTGCTTTCGAGAAGGACATCCAATAGGGTGCTGTTCATTGTTTTTTTCTTGTTAATGCGAGTTGGCTCAGTAATAAGTTGTGTGAACCCATGGGAGTCATAGAATTACTTCAGTGGTAACGAGACCTTAGTCAACCAATCATAATTTAGGTCTCCTAGAATAATTGTTTCAATGGGGAGAGAGCCCATAATAGATGACAAATGGGACAGGAGCTGAGGCCCCGCGGCTGGTGTTCTGTAACAGCCTATGACACAGAAAGCCATTGATGGAGAAAGTTCAACTTTAAGAGACAAACATTCAAATCCACCTCCAATAGAGGTAGAGTCTAGGATGGACAATGAAAATTTGTTTTTGACGTCGATGACTACTCCGCCTCCCCTGGTCTGCCTATCGGCTCTAAATAGGAGGTAGTTAAGGATGTTAACCTCTCTATCTAGGGTGGATGTCCAAAGCCAGGATTCAGAGAGCATACGTACATCTGGTGTGGTATGAGTAATCCATGGACTGATGTAAATATCTTTAAAAGACTGCAAACATTTGCATGCATAAAGCTGACTCTTTTCAGTCTTGTAAGGTCGGATGGAGATGAGAGAGCTTTTGTGGACCAGGGTTGAGTTCAACATTACCTGACCACAAAAGTAGTAGGAACACAGTTTTCCTTAGGGCAGCGAGGAGTAGTTTGAAAGGACAAATCTTTCTGCATCTAGTTTAAGTTTGAGTGCAGGGGTCCGGAATCCAAAGTCTCCCCTTGTGCTGACCTAGGGAAGCGTAGGCTATGGTCCATCCAGTATAGCACCAAGACGTATAGGTTTTGGGTTGGTGGGGTGAGGGGCAACATATTGGTAACAAGGTAAAGGTCCCACCTCGAGGAGATTCCACAAAGTGAGAAGAGTACAGAGTCATGTGGTGGCAGCATAAGTTATACATAGTATTAATATAAAGGCAGTCTAGCAGTGGTAGGCATGACTCTATGTTGAGGTCAATTCTGCTTGAATGGTCTGTCACGTGGGGTACCATACATAAGCAGGTAAGTAATTGAAACCACACAAGGACTGCCATGATTTCCCAATGTGTTAACAGGATGCGAGTTGCACCAAGACTCACTAGCTAGGTTCTATAAGTCTCACAGATAACTGCTTCATGTTAGACTAGCTAAAAGAGATAGGGATCGATGGCATGCAAAGATACATGAAAACAGCCTGATGGCACAGATGTCTTAAGGATTTATCTTCAACAGGCAGGGGTATCCTACTGATTACGCTTCATGAAGAATATTGGGGAATTGCTTAGAGGAGACAAGTGAGCTCAAGAGAGGATCATCCCCCTTTTTTTTCAATTTAAAGTTTATTGATACATTTTCCACAATAGAAGGCAGTTAAGTAACATTAGCAAAAAACTCTCCAATACAATGTAAAGGAACAACTGCCTAACCCACCCTACCCTCCCCTTACTGCAGTAACCCAGCCTAGTACCCGACAATGCCAAGCTCCCTACTAAAAGACTTATAAAAGCATGAAGCCTAAGATAGATTTAGCCTTGAACCAGAGAGAGTAATGAGTGAAGGGGATCCCAGATTTTAGTATATGCTGCCAAACTATTATGGAGACTAGCAATCGCTTTTTCTGTGCACAGGTTAGACAAAATTTCTTTTACCCAATCCTGGATAGAGGGGGAGAACCTGTCTTTCCAGTGATGAAGAATAAGCTTCTTAGCCGATAAGGCAATCATAGAGATACGTAACTTTTGTACCTTAACTCTGATGAAAGACAGGTCCCCCAACAGGCAAATCTTGGGAGTGAAGTATTCATGAAGGCCCAGCAGTGGGTCTAAGAAAGTTCTGATTGAATCCCAAAAAGGGGAAATGTTTGGGCAGGACCAAAACATGTGAAAAAGTGTACCCTCTTCCTGGAAACATTTATTGCACCTGTTGGAGTTCAGATAGCCCCACCTATGTAATCTAGCTGGGTATAATACAAGTTATGCAAAATATGATATTGCATAAGACGCAGTCTGTCTTGAGAAATAAATTTATGGCATGAACTCCAGAGAGAGTGCCAATCCAAGTGAAGTTGAGGGAAAAAGTTATTCCAGAATCTTGAAGGCCCACATGGACTTCCATACTTTTTATGGAACAAAACCTGATATAATTTAGAGATTACACTGGAAGAACCAGAGAGTGGGGAAACCTCGGGCATCAGAGAAGAGATAGTCTGGGAGGGAGGAGCATTACCAAAAATAATTACAAGTAAATGCTTTAATTGTAAAGCTTTAAAATGGAAAGAAACCGGGATGGAAAATTTCTTAATTATATCTTCCACTGATAACCAATGTCCCTCACCATCCATGAAAGTGAGAAGCTTCCCCTCTCCCAGTTGAGGCAACCAGTGTTCGGAAATCTGATTCTTATTAATAGTGAATTATGGAGAGTTTCAAATAGACTGGGCCAGGTCCAGATGAGGAGAATATTGTAAAAAGGAACACATTTGAAAACAGGTCTTTAAAGAGGTCATTAGTATGGGGCACTCTTCAGTCATACGTACTTGGGAAAACTTAAAGAAAAATAATGTGAAAGGGTCGTAATTCTTGGCCTTAATTGCATCCAGTTCTATTTTAAGCCAAACTGGTTGCTCTTCTTCTGGGCCGGGAGATACCCATCTCAAACATTTCAAAAGGTGACTAGCCCAGTGATATATGGCCAGGTGGGGTATTCGCAAGCCCCCCTCCAGTTTCGAGGCTGCCAATTTATGATAAGCCAAATGAGGATATCTGTCAGCCCAGATAAATCTAGTGAATACACCATGTGTCTTTTTAAACCAGAGTAAAGGAATAAAGGTGTTGAGGAGAGATAATGGGTAGATTCTAGGGAATATGTTCATCTTAATTATGTTAATCCAGCCCCATAGTGAAATAGAAAGCTTAGACCACCTCTCAAGGTCATGGATAATCACCTGCAATAGGGAATCCAGATTTTCTTTAAACCATGTTAGAGGGTTACGATAAAGTTTAATACCCAAGTACTTAAATGACCTAGAAGTCCAACATAAACCAAAACGGCTAATGTCACTTTTGAAAACTTTATGGTTTAAAGGGAAAAATAGGGATTTACTAGCATTCAATTTGTAATTGGACAAGTCACTAAATCTTGCTATTTCCCTTAGCAAAGCCAGAACTGAGGATACAGGATGAGACAAGTGTATTAACAGGTCATCCGCACATGCAGTGACTTTAATTTCATGTAGCCCGATTCTCACCCCTTGTATAGAAACATTATTAAGGATATTTTGAATAAGAGGTTCCAGATATAAATTAAATAACAGAGGAGATAGGGGCACCCTTGTCTAGTACCTGAATGAAGCGAAAAGGGTTTAGAGAATGCCCCATTTGCAGAAATCCTTGCAGTGGGATTTTTATAGAGTGTAGCAATTCAGGAAATAAATAAAGAGGGAAAATGAAAAGCCTCCAGAGCCTGGAACAAAAAGTTCCAGTTCACTCAATCAAATGCCTTCTCAGCATCCAGGGAGACCAAGCCTGCAGAGAACTCAGTGTCCCTGGTAGCCGAGAAGACATGTGACAAGGTGCGAAAATGATCAGAGGATGAACGCCCTTTCATAAATCCTACTTGGTTAATACCTATTAACTCAGGAAGAACTACCGTTAGCCTATTAGCTAATATTTTGGAGAGAATTTTGATATCCTGATTTAAAAGTGAGATGGGTCTATAACTTTGAACCAGCTCAAGGTCTTTATCAGGTTTGGGGAGCAGAACAATCAAAGCCTCAAAGAGTTGTGAATCTGTTTCGGCCCCAGCTAAAATATGCTGAAATAAACGACCGAGTATTGATAGTAGAAGGTCCCAGAAAACTTTATAGAATAAGGATGAGAATCCATCAGGGCCTGGGACCTTATCTGCTGGTAGTTCACTAATAACCTTGGCAATTTCCTCCTGAGAAATAGGGACAACCATAAAATCTCTGCACCGATCAGAGAGAGAGGGCAAGTGAGAGTCTTTTAGGTAACAGTCTATATCCTCATGGCACAGGGGGTGCTCCATGTCTCTGTACAAGCTTGTATAGTAACTGGCAAATTCCTGAACTATTTCAGTGGGAGATACTTTTAAAGACCCATCAACTATTGCTCTGATAGGAGGGATAAATCTCATTGATTCCTGGTGCTTAATATGCAGTGCCAGTAGGCGTCCCACATTTTCCCCCTGATCAGTATAACTAGCCCTTGTACAGATAATAGCTAGTTCTGCTTTGTCTCAGAGTAACTCCAAGTATCTATTTTTCAATGCTAGAAGCTTTCTCATATCCTCATCTAGAGGGTTAAGTGAGAAATTAGCTTCAAGAGATCTAATCTGGGATAATAAAGATTTTAATTCCTTCTCCTGTGCCCTTTTCCTACCCACCACCATACTGATAAGGATCCCTCTCATGAAGGCCTTAAAGGCCCCCCACAAAATATCTGGCTTTGCACTACCTAACGGGTTAGATGAAAAAAAGGATTCTATTTGCTCCCTTATAAGTTTACAGTATTTAACATCCTTAAGGAGTTGGTCGTTAAGTTTCCATCTGGTTTCCCTATTAGGTAAATTAAGCAATACCAAATTGCATACTACTAATGAATGATCAGAGATTGGGCCAGGTTGAATCAAGGAGGTCTTTATTTATTTATTTAGCTTTTGGTAACCGGGTAAGTACACTAGACAAGTAATATGCCTATTTTCAGGAACGACCCGGGAGAATACAACAATGGGAACAGAGAGGTACAGAAAAACACACAGATCATCATTACAGTACAGGAACACTTGATAACACATTGGAAGCATCATTAAAGAGAGAACAGGTCATATACAACAGCAGATCAGTTTAGCACGAATTACACCTGTCTTAACCCCGGGTAATAGGGACTGAGAAACGAGTATGTAATCAATGCGGGACTGTGAACCGTGTGTCATAGACCTGAAGGTAAACCCCCTAGAGTCAGGATGTAGAACATGCCAGACATCGCGGAGCCCACATTGGACCAATAAGTCATTAAACGCCTTCCGCCTTGGGGTGGCCCCACCCAGACCTCTACCTAATCTATCTAAATTAGGCTCGAGCACTTGATTGAAGTCTCCCCCTAATATGATCCTAATGGGAAGCATTGGAAGGATGATAGATATGAGTCTTATAAAGGATCCTGGGTCGTCCAAATTGGGACCATAAATACTGCCCAGTAATATTGGAACAGACCAGAGAGTACCTTTAACCAGAGTAAACTTTCCCTCGGGATCTTTAATAACCTGTGTAGAGATGAAAGGAGTACCCCTGTTAATCACGAGCATAACCCCACAACAGTTTGTAGATTCCTGAGCGCTATAAATCAATCTCACCTGCTGCCTCCTTAACTGTGAGGCTTCCACTTCTAATAAATGGGTTTCTTGCAAAAAGGTTATCTGGGAACTAAGTAAATTTAAATGTTTGAGAACCTGATATTGTTTATGCTTCTTTCTGATCCCCTTTACATTCCAAGTCGCAAAGGTTATCTCATTAGCCATCTGGAAAAAGTAGTTGAACTTAGAAAATTCAGCTCAGCACACGGGGTATATATCCCCTGCAAACATACCCTCAGGGTTACTGCAGTAAAACCCACCCTCCTCCCTAAGCCCCCCAAATTTAAATCCCTCTCATCCCCCCTACCCCCCACCCTCCAACCATAGCCCATAACGCCCCCCTCCACCCTCTAAACTGTTACAGGCGGCGTTCAGCACAGTACTGGTGCTTTTCCTTCTTCTCCCACCCCTGATAATGTCCCCAATTACAAAAAACTATTACATTGAAATATCTTCATATTGAGAACAAGACAGTGCTGGTTATATCCAAAAAAGAGTGAACAATCCTGGGCTTTCACCACAGTCCCACCGACGTATGAACTTATACAGAGCCTATTAGAAAGGGGCCTCAGCGAGTACCATGCACTACCCAGGTGATCATGGAAACTCAAACGGAACCAAGAGAGAAAGCAGGAGGTGTACTTGCCTCGCGAGGTGACCCTAGAAAGACCAATACCAAACCAGAAACCCAGTGAGGGGGAGTTATCTGCAGCACAGATTGAGAATGGGAATTGAGAAAGAGAAAAATTGTGATCACACCACCGGAGGGGAGGGCGTACTAAGTGCCTCTACCAAGAAATAACCCGTCTCCAAATGCACAGGCTCTCCATATGAGAATTAACCATTCTGCACTCAGATTGAGTGAAAAGAGTCAGTTAAATCCCTCTTGAAATAAGGACTGCATCCTCCCAAATCACCTGTGCTTGGAGCACCCTCTGGTGACCAGATCCAGGTCATAACCGGGTGGGAATTAATGATAGCGAAAGCCCAAAACCGTCCTAATACCAGTCCAGATGAAAAAACAGCAGATCTGAATCACTACAAAGCTAACTCCCCTCTCTGCTGTGTTTATCACACAAGAGCTACTAAAGCTTTATATATAGAACCCCCCATGATCAGGCTCAGGAGCCCAGGTGTCCCTTGTTCCAAACCAGTGTGGGACCTCTACCAATGGAGCCAAAAAAAAAACAGAAAAAAACTGAACGCCTTCACGGCTTGTGATGATCCTCCCAGTCTAAACTGATAGAGGAAATTTCCCTGCTTCTTCACACTACGTGGTTTTCCTCAAGAAGAAGAAACAAAAGTTCCAGCTGTCCACTTCATCTATCTCTCCATTCTATGGGTACATATCTCAGGGATCCTTAAATAAATCTGGCAACGTAGATTTAAGGCCCATCAGGGCCACTGCAGGATCATCATAGTTTAACCAGGATCTGTTAATTAAGATCTGTAGCCTGGCCGGGTATCCCATCTTGAACTTCAAGCCTGCCACAATTATCTAGGAGACAATAGGGTGGAACACTTTGCTTTTCATGTGAACTGAACCAGGCAAATCTTGTGAAATTCTCAGTTTCATGTTTTCCCTGCGAACCCCTTGCAAAGCTCATATTTTCTGCAGAAAGTGTTGCCTCTCCAAATAGTTCAAAAACTGGCAGATGATGAGGCGGGGAGGATCCTCCGGGGAGGGTTTAAGCCGTAGGGACCTGTGAGCTCGCTCTATAATATAACCAGAGCCAAAAGGAGATGGGCCGGCTACCTGCTCCACAAACTCCTGGACAAATGCCACAACACATTGGCCTTCCTCTCCCTCCGCCAGCCCAAGAATCACAACGTTGTTTCTATGGATCTGGCCCTCTAGATCTTAGAGCTTGGATTCAAAACGAGATATTTTCTGTTGCATAGAAACCAGATCAGGATTGAGACTTTCAAGTTTTTTCTCAATGGAAACTATTCGAGCTGTATTGTTGGAAACAGAAAGCGAGACTTCGTCCAATTTTCTGGAAAGAGATTTCAGATCCATTGCCATTTCTTTCATTTCCTCACAAAAGGGCTTGAATTCTTCAAGGAACCTGGAAAGCGTTAAGGGTTTCTGCTCACCACATTGACTCAAAGGATCAGGCCCAGGCCCACCCAAGGCCCTGGATTTTTTAGAGGCCTTTTCGGGAGTAGCTGGGGGGGTATGCTTCTGCGGGGCTTTCTTCATGTAAGCCTCCATCTGCCGAAATTACACTCAAACCAGACTTCCAAAGCATTTAGACAGCAATGAATCAGGAAAACAGGAGAAATTAAGAGGTTTGGACATCCAAAAAAGATGATTTAGTGATCGGGAGGTGGGGGCTTCTTGAAGGAGCTTCTACTCAGCACTCTGCATCACGTGATCTCCCCCGAGGATCACCTCTTTAAGAAGTTACAGAAAGGAGAACCCCTTTAAGCACTTGCTGTAATTGACTAGTGTGAGGCCTCAGGGGGTGTGGATCACTGGGGAAGTGTACTTAATAAAGGAGGAAGGATGGGTTGGGGGGCTGGACGAAAAAATTGTCCAGAGAGCAGTACAGCAAGGCAGTGGCTGAGCTGTGTTTTGAAAAAGGCACCTTGTGTGCCTCCTTTCTCAGTGGGGATCTGCAGCATCCAATCAGGAAGCAGCCACAGTCCCCAGGAGCAAGTCCTATTATGGGGATTGAAGCCTGACAGCTTCAAGTTAGGATGCATAACTTTTCCATTTTTTGAGATTTTGACCCCAAATTTTCAACATGGCATTTTGGGATCCCACCTCATGAACAATGTGACTGTCATTACACAACTCCTGCCCAAAAGGTGATTTCATGGTCATTTGGCAAAATCAACTTTTGGGTGAGATTTGACACTTTTTCCTGACTTTGTTCATGAGGAGGGGTCACAAGAAGGCATGCTAAAAATGTGGGATTAAAATGACCAACAATGGCAAAGTTATGACCATTTGTTGTAATTTCACTATGGAACTTTGGAAATTTTAAATATTTTGACCCAGATTTTCAGCACAGCCTTTATATTACTCATCTCATGTATGTCACAGATGTCATTTTTCAAATCCTGCCTAAAATGTGTTTTTGTACCTGTATTATCTGACACTGTGATGCCCAACCCCAGTGTCAGATGCCCCCCCAGCTCACTGTTTTATTGATTATAGCCAACATTGGGGGCCCTATCCCCATGTCAGCATTTAGAAGCCTCCACCACAGTGTAGGACACTGAGGAACCAACTCCCAGTGTCAAGAAATAGTTTTTGTACCTGCAATATGAAAACCATCCCATGACGTCTTTTTTTATCTGAAAAAAAGAAAATGGTCCCTTGTCATCACCACCATCTCCCTCTCCCTATCCCAACCCTCCTATTCAACACCCACTACCCCATAACATCCTTACTCTATACTTGTCATTAGAGGTCATACTGTCATCTTCTGTGGCACTGCAGTTGCACAGAATTATGATTTTGGCAGGGATTTGAAAATGTTCTGTGCCAGATACATGAGGCTCAGTAATAAGATGGCTATGCTGATAGTTTGATCACTGTTGCCCTATAGATGGAAGTGAATGGCCTGGAGGGCCCTGTGCTTCCACAGTTATGTACATATATGCATCTAGAGAAGTATGGTAGTACAAGGCCTGGAGGGCCATGTGCTCCCACAGGAAAATAAGGATATGATTATGCTACCTCAAAAAGTAAGGAAATAAATTGCAAAAAAACTTTGTTAATGCTCTAATTAGGGTTAAAGTGACAAAAGTAGGGAAATGTGGCATTATGGTTTCCATTCCAACCATAACTCCCCACCCCCCATCCTGCACACTCCAACAGGTGTAAGGGATGTGCCTTGGGGTCATCAGCTCTTGTTAATAGGGCCAGAATGTCCCACTGTTCTGGCAAGAACATGGCTGATTTTCAGAAGGTATGGACCCCCTTTCCACAATCTCAATATATGCTGTCAGACCCCAAGCACACTGGGCCAGCCATAGTGCCATCCCTTCCATAGCATAGTCATGAATCTACAGTACCTATCAATAGGCTAGCTCCTCCCCACTGGGATACTTTGAAGGGATGGATCAAGTGTCGTCTTGCAACTCCCCATCTTCATTTTTGACTTGATATGGTCTCTTCCTGCAGCTCTTATGATTAACCCCTCTATCTGGACAGACTTTGTTAAGTATTTACCATTTGATAGAAGGAATATTGTATGCTCTACTCGATTATCTGCGCTCCTCTTGTTAACACACCATATTGTTATGTGTTGCTGTTTAATTAATTGTACCATGTATTGAATGTGCCTTGTTATTGTAATAAAAATTAGTTAAAAACAAACTAATTACAAAAAAAAACTATGTCTGCTACTTGTGTTAATGTGCTTTGTACTGTATTTGTAAAGTGTTAATGTCTTATACTGTAAGGTGCTAACAGGCTAATAATTACATGGAAGGAATTAATCGGTTAAGTGCAGTATATGGCAATTAAGCACCATCATATATGGGGAATATACGATGGCTCTATCTATCTATCTATCTATCTATCTATCTATCTATCTATCTATCTATCTATCTATCCTCTTTACAGATCTTTCATGAGGAAGTCCTATGGTCAATACATTGATTACAACTCTATCTACCACTTTTTGCCTGTATCTACTACAACCCTTTTGTTTTATTTGCAGCATACACTGATTCCTAACCCTTTTTGACTCTTGAAATATACTGGAACACAAAAGTGAAGCTCTATGGTAAAGAAAAAATGCATAGGACATCATATAAATTTATTTGAAACCCATATTGAACAACGGGGATCAACACTAGGGGAGTTGAAGACAGTGCAACATGACATTTATAAATCACCTTTATCATTAAAAATGCTGCTAAAAGATAAAATAATATACCCACGATTATTTCAAAAGAATAATTCAATATAACATTGGGGTAGGTGAAATAATGTTTAAAAATCTGTTATTGCAGCTTCTTGGAATAGCAACAAGTTTGTGATGTGGGTATTAGCATGCAGAAATGTGTCATAAGTAATTTGTAGGAGCTTAAATGATGTACAGTATATGCAAACAGAAAAATCAGATAACAAGTTTAACACTGTCCCCTCTTGCAACCTTTGGAGGTTTAATTCAAAAGCAAATTCAATCATCTTAGCATTATAATATTATTGAGAAGACATATGTTCCAAATAACACAGTTGAATTTTCTGCCAAGAATGAAAACATTTTAATTTTAATTAGAATATCATTGTTTACTATAACATTTTATTTCTTTGGCATACTGATATTTATGCTATAATGTGATCAAGCAACTGAGCCATGAAAATAATGATCTATCAAATACAGCAATGACATAGTAAGTTGTGTAACTCATATAAAAAACAATTTGCATGTTTAGTTTTTGTTGGATAGCTACATACTTTTAGCTTTTAATATACTGAAAATGATGATTTTTAAAGTGTAAATTTTATTTTGTACTTAAAGAGAAGCTAAAGTTAACATTCACAGAAAAAAATATGCTGTGCAAGAGTATTTTGATTTGCAGGTCTAGCCCTAGTGTGTCATTCCCTCTGTTTGCTATAAAGAGTTTTTTTTGTATCCTAGTTTTTGGTACCTGGGGATCTCCTGTCCCATGTGACAGTAATGTGTTCAGGACCATTAATTCAGAGAGTAATGACTGCTGTAGCAGAAGTGTCTTGTAAGGAGCCTGATATTCTGGCTACAATTAAATTAATCTTTCTAATCCAAATGTTCTGTTTTCTAAGTATGTTTCTGGAACTAGCCAGCAGGAGTGAATGTTTCATTTTTAAAGCTTTTTATTTTATTAAAATACACACAACCATAATAAGCACACAGTTTACCCCAAGTTGCCAGTGCCATAATTAATGAAGACTCTAGCTGTTTCCTTACAGAAAAAAAAATCAAGCAAATATCCATCAGGTGTTTATCATCTGTAAATTTAGCCTTCATTACAGCTCCTGGACAAGGACAGTTACTTAAAATCACAGCTCGTCTTTTGTAAACTTGACAAAAAATTACAGTTCTTGTTGAAAGAATGGTCCTGGATGTATTGTTGTCATATAGGACAGGAGTAGGGCTTTGCAAACCTCCCAAAGATTGACCTTGCAAACTGTGGCCATTGAACAGCATAAAGTTTGTTGAAATTTAGTTAACAGCAAATTAGATTGCAATGGTTCAACCTTTGAAAAGCATTAGAAAATGGGCTAATGAGTAACATAATGCCCTGTGCTGATGAAGCACTAAAAAAAACAAGATGATGCAGTGGGCCACAATGGGGGTTCTTGAAAAAAAAAAATGGCTTCCGGTTTTGCCATGGCTAAGTGTTATACACACTAGTTCAATATGCAATGTTGCCACAAAAATTATTAATTTGGCTTGTGCAGGCCTGGCAAAAATTGAATAAACTTTAATTCAAAGAAGACTGAGTGAAGACAACAGTATAGCATCCCATGATGTGGGCTTCTAGTTCAAAAAATTGTGTGCCTATTGATACGGTGCCACACATGGACAAGTCTTCTGTTGCTGTGCTATGGCCAAGTGTTGTATACGTTGGTTTCATGGGCATCATTGCTCCAAATTTCATTTGGCCTGTGTAGGCTAGGCAAAATTTGAGCAATCATTAATACTCAGAAGAACTGAGTTAAGACAACAGTGCAGCATCCCTCAGTGTGCCTACTAGGACAGTCCCACACATGGACAAGGCTTCCAGTTATGTCATAGCTAAGTGTTGTACACACTGGTTTCATGGGCAGCGTTGCTCAAAAAATTATTAATTCGGCCTGTGTAGGCCTGGCAAAAATTGAACAAATATTAATCTAAAGAAGAAATGAGTGAAGACATCACTGTAACATTCCCCAGTGTGGACTACTGGTTCCAAAAATGATGTACCCATTGGGACAGTGCCACATGTGGATAAGCTTTTTTTTATTCTTTGTTAACTAGGTATGACCCACAAAGCACAAGTGGCTGTTTTCAGGGATGACCTGGGAGCACTCAGAGGTTAAGTGACTTGTTCAGAGTCACACAGTATGCAAGTGGAGGTTGTGGGAATTGAACACAGGTCTACTGGATGTACCAAAATCATGCACAGCTCATTACTCTAACCTCTAACCTATACTGCCAGCCCCAAGCCTCTGATTATGCCATGGGTAAGGGTTGTACACACTGGTTTCAAAGGCAGCTTTGCACCACAAATTATTAATTCAGCCTGTGCAGGCTTGGCAAAACTTAAGCAAACTTTAACTATGTGAAGACAACAGTGCAGCACTTCACAGTGCGTGTAGGCTACTGTCTCCAAAAAAAACCTCCCCTCCCCATCCACCCCACCACCCTCCTCTGTCTTTAGCCCAGCTGGAAGTGTAAGAGATTCATCATCCATAAACCATGGCAAAAAGGGCTTTTGATATAAGTTCAGGTTAACTTTTTAAAAAGTAAACATCTCTACATTTTGGGTTAACAGGCATGTTGCCCTGCTGGTGACAAAACTGCCTGTGGTATTAAAATTCCTCTCTGAGTATGTACTTGCAGGAGGACAACTGAGATATTCGGCAGCTACCTGTGTCAAAGACGGACAAATGGTATTTTTTGGTAAAGTATCAGTATAATACAGGCTCATCACCTTCTGCTAGTGGCACATTCTCATTCAGATTATTCTGTACTGGTTTGTTTGCTGGCATCTCAGGCATCATTGTGTCAGAATCAGAAAGTGACTTGCCATGCTTTTCCATCAAGACATAGTCAGGCAATTGTTCCCATAGTGGTTTGTCATCAATTGCTTTCTTTCTTGAGGGTGCAGCAGTAACAGTAGTAGCAGGTTGAAGGGAGATGATGAAAAGGGTAAATTGATTAACCAATAAAGGCACACTAAGCTGAAGCTTGTTTCCAGGTGCAACCTGGGAGCACAAGGAAGTTCAGTGACTTGCATAGGGTCACACAGAATGCAAGTGGGGGTTGTGGGATTCAAATCCAGGTCTCCGGGTTTTGCATCTCAGTGCCCTAAAGCACAGCACTATACTTCCTCCTAGACAAAAATGAGTAACTCCTGTGATGTATGTTCAGTAACTGTAGAAGCACACTGGGATCTTCCTTCTTCCCTCTCCTTTACCTGGCCTGTCACTGTGAATGAACAAGGTATGATGATGAGTGTTGTTCCTGACCTCTGTTTGTGTCTCTGTCCTTATTCTGTGCCATACATACAGAGACTATGGGCAGGATTCACAAAGAAAGCCAAAAATCCCACAGCTGAGGAAAAAGGCCTGCAGCACTGCAGAAATGCAGTTGCATGATATTCATAAAGAAATTTTGAGCAGGTGCAGAATTTCGTAAAATCCCAGCAGCTGCGAAAATTGCGCATGTGCTTAAAATCCACATATAAACAGTGAACTTAATTAGCTGGAATGGCAGACTTTAAAAGGGCAGCCATAGAATGAAGCAGAAAGCCCCCACAAAGAGACCAGCAAGCAGTCCCTCAACTGGGACCACTGCAGCACCACAGGTACCAGCAATACCATGGCACCACAGTGACCAACTGTCACTGCTGGTCCTCCCTCCCTGAGGTGTTCCTGTTGCCTGCAGGGGTAGCACTCACTGCAGGCTGGCCAGGCTCTACCTCCTGTGGGGCTCCATCATGGGCTGCACTGGGTCTGGTGGTTGTTGCCTGTTGCCATATCATGGCAATGTGAGCTTTTGTTGCTGTTACAGCAGCTACTGTTATACTTTCTGGGATGCTATTACCTGTGCCTCACCTCCACCTTAATTGATTCCAGTTGCTGGGGCACTACTGCAGTTTGCTGAGGGAGAGTTACACCTCATTCCACTGTGTGTAACATTTTTTTCTGCAGCTGCGGAAAAAAAACTGGTCGTGAATAGCCTTTCAGGGGCTGTGCCTTACTTATCTCACACTTTTATTTTCCTCAGGGACTTCTGCAGCTGCACTTTTCCCACAGTCCTTAGTGTTGTTTTCTGCAGCTGCAGAGGGTTTTGTGAATAGCACCCAGTGCAAATTCTCCTTTGTTTCCATAGCTATGGCAGTTTTGAGGACTTAGGGAAGGTTTAGCACCTTCAGAAAGCTTGTGAATCCAGCCCCGTATTTATAACCTAGGCTTTATAGTACTGCTGATCCTTATCATTTTTTGTACACCAAAGAATGTCTCACATGTCTTTGAACCAAGGATCCAAGAGACAGGCCAGGATGTAATGGTCATCTGCACACAGTTGTGAAATGCTTGTGTCATTCCATAAACATGAATTGTGTTCTTCCTACTAAACTGACTGCAGTGACATTCTCTTTTTCAGCATACTCGTTTTCATACAAAGATGTTGCAGGTTAATGATGGCAATGAGAGGGATTACTTGTCTTAGACCTGCAACATCAGCACTAACTACACTTGTGGCTACATCAAAGAGCCTTAGCACTGTGCAGAGGGTCTCCATCAGGCACCATTGATCTGGACTGATGCTAATGTCCTCCCTTAGCAATATCATGCCATATAGCATATTGGTAGACATACTTCTGTTGTTTTACCAGCCATTCCATTGTGTAATATCTGGAATTCCATCTTGTTGCCACACCTTTTTTCAGGAGGTGGAGGGGAAGTTGGTTCCATAGCGTATTGTTTTGTGACTGTTTTCTTGCTTTTACAGAATGGCTAAAATGTCAATAAACTTTGTGGACAGACCTATACATGTCTGCACAGTGGGGCCTTCCTCATATAGGAATACTTGAACTACCAGATTTATACAGTGAGCAAAACATTGGACATGTGTATAATCCCCACCCTCAACTGTCTCTACAGTGTTCTTTGCATTATCTGATGCTATAAAACTTGATGTTAAAGAGTGTGGCATAAGCCTATCATCAAACGTCTGTGGAAGGAAATGTAACAAGTTTTCTGCATGATGATCATTGTCAAAATAAGCTGCCTGATGGTGGAGGCTGGGTGCACTGTTGACTTGTGGCTACTGTTGCTGCTGGCACTTAACTTGGAGTAGGAGCAGGAGGAGGAGGAGGAAGATGTGGAAAGGGAGAGTAGTCTGACCACTGGTCCATATGTCAGTAGTGCTGTGAACTGTTGGAACAAATTATGCTTTCAGGGCATGTGACATAGTCTTGTAGGCACTCTGACAGAAAACAGGAAGAACCCTTGTGGAAAAGTAGATACAGCTGGGCACCTGATACTTTGGCACAACAACTTGTGTTAGCAAGAGAACACCAGCATTTCTCACAAAGGAGAATGGCAACAAGTTGGTGGCTAGAATTTTCACAATTGCTCTTGTTAACTTTTTTATTTATTTATTTGCTTTTGTTAATTGGGTAAACACACTAGACAGCCAAGTGCCTATTTTCAGGTGCGACCCGGGAAATTACAAGGTACAAAACTTGGTACATACATGAACATGAGGCAAAATAGAAGTGGAGGTTTACATTACACAGAGTTAGCACATCTGGGACTTTACAAGCATCAGATTTCATCAGGCAAATAGTAGTGAAGAGTTAATATAAAGTAATCAGAACACAGCGACACCGTAAGACAACAACACTATAAACAGGGATTACAGTACAGTACTAAACACTGCAGTCAGTAGGAAGAAGTGCAGTGTGAGTTCAACCCTCCAGGCAGTAAGTTGTGAGTTTAGCAGTTGGAATAAGGGGGAATCATAGCAGGAATAGAGCGGGCAAGTATGAGAGAAAGAAGTGCACAGTTCTAGGGCTCCCCCTGTTAGCCAGTGGGCATGAAAGGCCCATTTTCATAGATGCTATGAGAGCAGGAGGAGTACGAGCATAGATATGCTCTGCCCCAGTCATGAAGTTTTGGTAGCAACTCAGTTTGTTGGGGCATCTTAGGCAGAGAGGGTTTGTCTGGTGCAGAGACAAGTGACAGCCATTTTGAGAAAACCCCAAAGGGAGGCTTTAAAGCTCTGGTGCGAGGGGGAGGAGTGGGTGCTAGTTGGCAGCCAGTTCCAAACCCTGGGCGCCTACAGTGTGAAGTCTCAGTCTCCCATTTGTGTGCGGGTTTTTGGTACCAGGAGGGCATGGGAGCCGCTGGATCACAGGTTGTAGGAGGGTGTAGCAGGAGCAAGGGTCTCAGGAAGGATTTGAGGGGTGGCAGTTCTGACAATATTGTCAATGAAGTTGCCCACAACATAAGAGCGGTGAGTTCCTGGTGGGAGCCACTCAAGCCAGGTGTAAAGCTCAAGCGGTGAGTGAGGCGTGGGGCTGTGAGTGCAAAATGGCATATGTTGTTGTATGCTGAGTCCCACTTTACTAGACTAGTTTTTGCAACGTGGGTAAAGAAGATTAGTCCATAGCAGAGCGTAGGTAGGAGGACTCCCCTAGCTAGAGCAAGATGGGCAGCTGGAGTAAGACAGCTTTTTGCTCTGTAAGCCTGACCCAGTTTTCAGTTTGAGGCCTTGCATGTATTTCGTAGGTGCTGGTTCATATCCAGATGTGGATCAAGAGTCACCCCCAGGTATTTGACTGAGCCTGCAACAATCAGCGGTGACCCATCAGCCCCAGAGATCCAGAGTGAATCCGGGGCAGCTTTTAGCTTGGCAACTGAGCCAAATAGCATGGTCTGCATCTTCTGTAGGTTAATAACCAGTTTGTGGTCCCTTAACCAAGTTTGGATGTGGTCGAAGTCCAAATTTAGCTTGGTATTAATGGCGGTGATGTCCTGGGATTTGGCCATGATGACTAGGTCATCTGCGTACAGTACTGAGGACCCTGGAGCTGGAGCCAAGGGAAACTCATTTCTGAAGAGAGAGAACAGGAGAGGCCCCAGGACAGAGCCCTGGGGGACTCTGCAGTTTACCTGGGCAGACTCAGACAGGACCTTGTTGAAATTTGTGTACTGATGCCTGCCCATGAGGTAATTACTGATCCATGTAAGAGCTGGGAAGGAGAAGCCAAGTGACAGGAGAGAGGAGTGCAGTAATGTGTGGTCGACCTGATTGAAGGCTTTTGAAAGATCAACAAAGATGGCCCCTGTCAGTTCACCACGGTCCACAGCAGACCTGATCTCCGAGCTAACAACTGCTAGGGCTGTGGAGGTGCTATACCCCTTTCTAAAACCATGTTGGGCAGGGGAGAGAAGGTTGTGGGTCTGTATGTGGTGGGTGACCTGAGAGGCGACAGCCTTTTCCAGGAGCTTGCTGACCGCTGATAGGATTACAATGGGAAGGTAGATCTTGAGGTCTTTTGTGTCCCCTTGCTTGGGTACAGGTATCACCTTGGCCATCTTCCAGATATCCGGGACTATGCCTGAGGTGAGTGATGTGTTGAAGACATAGGCTATGGGCTGGGCTAGTATTGATGCCCCTAGCCTCAGCAACTTAGGCTTGAGGCAGTCATGCCCAGCTCCATTGTATGGGGATAGACCTGCCAGGAGCTTCTGGGCCTCCATGTCAGTTATTGCCTTGAGGTAAAAGGGCTGTAGGGGGGTTGTCCCTCTGGGTGAGGAGGCCTGACCAGCAGGGTAGTGTGGCAGTGTGGGTAGAGCAGGCAGGTCTGTGAACTGGATGTTGAAGGCATTGGCAATAGTGAGGGAGTTGTTGCATTTACCCCGTCAATGAGCATGTCAGTGACCTGCGCTCGTTTGGTCCCACCTACCACATTCTTTATGCTCTGCCAGAAAGTCCTCAGATTTTTGGCAGAGGAGAGCAGGATGGACTGACAGTATTCACTTTTTGCTGAATGAATGGATGTTTTGCAAGAGTTCCTCAGCTGCCTGTAATTCTGGAGATCTGTGCCCAATAGAGAGCCCTTATACCTAGCCCAGCATTTATCCCTTTGCCTCATGAGAGTGTACAGGCCACCATGGAGCCATTTGGTTGCAGTGCCCCTCACTCTCCTTCTTGTGGGGGGGGCATGCCTGTCCTGAAGTGGGGAGAATACTTTTAAAAAGTTGTCATAAGCCATTGAGGGGTCATTGGTGGCCATGACCTGAGACCAGTCAGAGTGCCTTAGGTCTTCAAGGAAGTCTCCAATGTTAAGTTTGGAGTAATCTCTCATTTGAATCACCTTGTGTGGGATTTTGGGAGAGACGTTGCCCCATATGCAGAAGGTAGGAGAATGATCTGATATAGCATCAGGTAGGACTCCCCAGGAGTTAATTTTCTCAGATCTGTTACTTAGTACCCAGTCAATAACAGAGCCCTTGTCACCTCTGAAAGAGGGCCTAGTGGGTTCAGAGATGAGCTGACTTAGGGCCAGACCAGCCAGCAGTGTTCATATTGCTGGGCACTACGACCTGCCCAGTTAAGGTTGAAGTCCCCCAGGACTAGTAACTCATTCGAGCCAACCTTTGGGCTGAGACAGTCTAGGAGGTAGGAGAGCCTGGACACACCACCCTTGGGAGGGTTGTAGGCACATATCACATGCACCTTTTTGGTGTTCCCTAATAGGAGGAGGATATGTAGGAACTCACAGAGCTGCAATGCAGATTGCGAGTGTCCTATGACTGAGATGTTTAACTGCATCTTGTAATAGATGAGTACTCTGCCCCCCCTCTTGCTCTGGGGCCTATCCAGCCTAATGAGGTTGTAGCCAGGAAGATCACAAGCAGAGTCAGATACATGTGGCTTAAGCCATGTCTCAGCAATCCCCATGATGTCTGGATTGTAGTGGGCCACCCACGCTGTTAGCTCGGTAAGGTTTGGTAGAATGCTACATATGTTTAAGTGCACGAGCCTCAAGCCTTTGGCCGATAGCCAGGAGAGGGGTGGATTCAGGGAGGGTTTAGCGTTCATCTAGCTCATCATTTGAGTAGGGGCCCCAGCCAGCCCGTGCCACCCAGGACAGCCTCTCAGTGGAGGCATCTTCTCAGGTCGCCGGGGGGGTAGTCCTAGGTAGTCAGGTGAGAAACTAGTATCTTGGTTGTACTGTCACGGACTCTGGTGGACAGGGTACAAGGTTTGAGACCCTGACTGGGCAGTTGGGAGTACGACCTGGCTGAGAGCAGGGATCCAGGTTCTAGGTGACTTGAGCAGGCAAGGTTTGGGCCAGAAAACACGGTTGAAATAGTGACTCCTAGTGGACACTAGGGTTAGTGGCAGGCTGGGTGTGGGTCAGGTGATAGGGCAGGGGTTAGTGAGTAGGGCTAGCCAGATGGTTGGGCGAGGATGGGGCATGGGCAGACGCAGAGGTGGGAGTGGGGAGAGAATAGCCTAATCAGGTAGAGAGGTTACAGGAGGTAGGAGGGGATTCAGGTGGGGAGACTGAATTGGAATGGCAGAGGGTCCCTCTAGTGGCTGTCAGGTATAACCTGCAAATGGAGAAGTGGAGACTTAGTAAAAATGGCCAACAGGATGTGATGTCACTAGGCAGTGCCTATAAAGGAAATGCCGAGCCTGGGTGGGTGTGGCAGTTGATGCGCATAGCACGTGGACATGCTAACCCCCCTCTCAAGGGGTGCTGCTGATGGAGGTAGTTTATTACCTCTCGGCACCTGCTCAAAGAGATTGCTCCAGGATGGAGCTCGGGAGGGGAATCCGTTCGTCTCAGGTCTGTTTGCTTTATTATTTTTGACCCATTTCCAGGGACTGAGACAGTGAGAGCTGGGTTCTTTTTTCATGAATGAGATGGTTGGCTACTATTTTTGCCACTCCTGGAGGTGAAAATTACAAGATTTCTGGCCTCTCAGAGGTGTGGAGGTCAATGGGGTAAAGAGCTCATGAATGGAAGTTGTTGGATGAGCATCAGCTACCACTTGAAAGACTTTATTCTTCCTCTCTACCAGGTGCCCTTATGTTGTCCTCTCCCTGGCCATCACAGTTATTATAATCATCAGCTTCACTGTTGCTGTTGTTGAAGCTATGTATTGGCATGCCTTCTCATAGTGACATATGTGGGACTTCAACAAATGCCTTTTCATGGTAGATGTTCCCAGCCTTGTTTCCTCCTTATCTTGACTTATCCAGTCTTTACATAAAAGGCACATTACATGTATCTATGACTCGTCCAATCTAGAGAAATCCCACACCACTGACATCACCGGTTTGGTCTTTCCTACTGGCACTCTCGGCTATTGCTTAATGGGCGGCCTATTCTGCACTGCTTCTACATCATGACCCTCCTTTTTTGCATCTGCCAGTTCTCCAGGGTCAGAGAATGGTTTTCTTCCTCTATTGTGTATTCTGGGCCACCAGTGTTGCCTATGTCTTCTTTATCTTTCATCATTCAGATGCTGGTTGTGTTTGTGTTTCCTCTTGTTTTTCTGTGGCTATTTTTTTGTACCACTAGTATTGGTCTTTTTTGATCTGTTATGTGCACCTGCCCAAACTTGAACTCCCACCTGTTCCACCTCTACCCTCCCCAGAACTGCTGCTGCTATCAATTTTATCAGGTGTATAACTGCAATCTGTATCTCTGTCCCCGAGCTCTGCCAAATCACTTTGCTCCTCCCTTTCTGTCTGTGTCACCTCCTGATGCTCTCCATTTTTATTCCATTTTTTTACAATGGTTACCCATGTTGCAATCCTTGCAGTGCCACTGTGAGTGGTTCCTACAATGTGAGGTACTTCATGGACTGTTTAACTTCTACTGTCATCTTCGTCTAGTCTTGTAGATCCCATTGAGGCAGAGAGACTATTACCAAGCCCATTCTGTTTTTGTTTTTCTTAATGACTGGATGATCCCATGCCACCATCACCTCAGCCTCTCTGTTGCTTTATTTCCTAATGCTTGCAACACCACTCAACCACTTGGGTAATGAATGATGAAGAGTAAGCCTTTATTTAATTTATGATGTTTTCCATTATTTTTTTTATTTTACTTTTTAACTTTCAAACTTTCTTTTCTTATTTTTATTTTACTTTTTTATTAATGTTGTATTTTTTTATTGTTTAGTTTATCAATGGGATGCCACCAAGGATTACCATATGCCAGCATCATCTCGTTGGCAGCTGGCACACATTTGCTGCCTACTGCCCAGATCATACTGCAGCAGCACAGCTCAGGATGACATACACATGGGCTGCTTCAGGACTTGAAAGGAAGGAACCACTGCAAACTGAAGGAATGCGAGAACTGAGAGTTTTGATTTGAAAACTGCAACAAAAAGAAAATATACATATTTTTTATTGCATACCTGCAAGGTGCCAGCTGCCAAGGGCCAGGCACTGGCGCACACTGCCAACTGGCACACTCTTGCTGCCACTGCCCAGGTCACTCTGCAATAGCACAGCTCTAGATGCCACACATACAGGCTGCTTCATGGCTTCAGGAGGGAGGAATTGCTGCAACTTGGAGAAATGTGAAGCAGACTAAGTTTCCAATTAAAAACTGCCATAAAAAGAAAAAAAAATAAATTTGGGGGGATGCCACTAAGGTGCCAACTATCACTGGTCAGGCACTGTCCTCATTCCAGGTGGCATACATTTTATTTGCATAATACCCCCCCCCCAAAAAAAAAAAGTCACATCAGGCTTCTGACAGGGGCTTTAAAAAGTTTTTCTTTATTTTTCCCCCTGTAATGCCCTTGTAAAATTAATCCACTGACGTGGGCAAAGCAAACTGAGCAACTCAAATAAGAGCGACTCAGTTTGTACACCTGAAAGAATAGCAAGTGTGAGAGAACAGTGGGGAAAGTAAATAATGGCTGTGGAGTGACAGAATAGTGAGATCAAATGTCTGGGGAGTGTAGGGTATGTTGGTTAAATAAGAGAATTTAGTGTGCTGCTGCTGAGCTGTCTGCCTGACCTGGTGGATACGGTCACCACCTGCAAAGCTCATTGATCCAGGTTTGGGACTGCCTCTAAGTATATTGCTTTTTATGTGCATTAGTTGTTAAAATTGTTTTTTATGTGTTTTTCATGTCCTCCTGTTCCCTTGACTTTGTTTCCCCCAGCCGTGGTATCCCCCTGCAGATTGTAATTCCCCTCCCCATATATTCCCTTGTTCCACAGTGTCCACTTTCCAGGAATTGTTTATTTAAATATGGGTTGTGTGGGTGACTTGCCCCCCATTAAGGGGTGGTGCAAGAGGCATAGTCTCTTACATTAAACATAAGTATCCATCCTCTCCCGTCGCAGTATTGACGGGTGCTATAGTGTTGCTCGGCTTTTGTTGTTTTCAACAAAATGAATTTGCTGTCATGTAAGTCGCCCTTTTATTTTCGCTCATATGACATGGAAGCCCTAGTAAAAAAGCACTTCTGAAAAAAAGGGTGCTGCACTGTTGAGATTAAATTATGCCCACTGCCCAGACTCAAGCACACTCCCTCCTCTTCCAGTCCCCCAGAGAGTACACCCTTCGGTCCTCTCACCTCTCAAGAAAGTGTGCAACACTGCTGGTGGTGCTCAGCTGGACTTTTACTTTTTTCTTCCTTTTCTTCTCCCTTTCTGAAACCCTGATATAGGTTGTCTGGATTTTTAAGCAGGTTTTTGCATTTCTACAGTTTCCTAGCTAATCTAGCGATTGGAAATAAATGTCACAGCTCTGCCTTTGTTACCTAATAGCCTGATGAAAAGCATACAATTGAGATTCACCTTGAGGCATATGATTGTTCATTGCACACAGTGAGTCAGGCAGCTCTAAAACTCACCCTGCGGATAAATACACTTAGCCTGACTGTATGCTTTGCTGGGTGGGTGGGGGGGATGTGGGTCACTGTTTGATTGGTTCACCAAGTCTTTGCCATTTGGATCTGGGTGAATTAGTCAAATCAAAAGTTCACTGATTTTGCTGGAAAGTTTGCCATAGTCACAAGAATTAAACACCTGAAGTTTGAGAAATCTGATTCTTGAGTTGAACAGAAGTTGCAGCCATACACCGGAAGCTTAAAAGAATGAGAAGAGTCATAAAAAGATCCAAACATTTAGATCCCAAGGGGCCATAAAACTAGCAGACAAGTTTAAGAAAAAAAATTCCTAGCAGAAAACAATAGGAAAGACATACTATGACTACACCTACATATCAAAACACTCTGTACAAATTTTTGTTTTGTAAATTTTAACTTTATTTTCCTTTTAAAGGGACGCTGTAAACCTTTGTTGCATCATATTATTTCTAGATGAAAACTCACATTTTTTAAATGCTTACCTACTCTAAAATTCATTGACATGGCTGTTTGTTTCATATGCTTCCTTTCTTAATAGAGCTAAAATACATGGTAATGGTGTAGTATACCCAACCTTGTTTTGTTTCAAATCCTTGATCAACTCTTATTTCATGCTTTCTGAGCATTATGAACACCCCAAACAATGCAGCCACTCGTGATGCAGTAGTCCCCTCTCCTCTCACTGCATCAGGAGTGGTTAAACTGTATTGAGGGCGGTGCCCAAGTCCCGGAAAGATGCAGTGGAAGTTGATCAAAGAATGCAAACATTCATGTTTTGGTGTGGAAACACCAATATGGTGGATAGTCTGTGTTTCACTTTTAAAAAGGAAAACAGAATCAGAATCAAACATCCAGATACATCAGCAGTCTTTTCAGAATGTGACCAATCATAATGTGTTTTTTAAGCTAGGGACACTTTGAGGTCTAAAGGGGTTGACAGTGACCCTTTAATGCTTGTTAAACATAATAGCAAACACAAAATGAAATAGAGAACATAGAGAAGTAGGAGTGTTCTCTATACCAATATGTTTCTTTTTAGCCGATTCAGCATATGTGATCCATACACAGTTGGAAGGCATTATCACTAAATGGTTACAGAGACCACTAAATGACAGTCCCTTGAATCTTATTCTATTAGCTATGCACAAATGGGTTCACAAGTCTTAGGCTGTAAATATATTTCTGGTATAGGAGAAAAAGGTAGGGTTATCGTGAATGTACCTACAGGACCTTTTCAAAGGATAGTTAAAAAAGCATCTTGTTTGCACATTTTAGTAACTCCCCCTACCTGTAGATCTGTTGCTGGCATCTGGTAGGGTGCCATTAAGTTGTGACCAGGAACTGTGAAGCCATTGATGGATGGTGAATATTGTGATATAAATCACATGGCAACATTTCACAGAGGACAGGGATTGGGCTGGGAGTTTACTAAATTTCAGTGATGTGGCTGGCTACAAAAAGTGAAGCGAAAAGAGGGACAGGGCTACTGGAGATTGTGGTGTGACAGTGTGACAGGGCTGAGTAAGAACATGTTCCATTTGTTATACAGAGAGAGTTAAAGCAAGGTTCTATTCTGTCCTCTCTTATTCTGTCACTTATCTGCCTCTTGTCTGTCTGGTTGCACTATCAAATTATCCTTGTGGAACCTTGGAACTGGCTATGCCTGTGGTCTCACAGTTCCCCCTTGTTATCTCCCTTCCTTTAGTTGCTGTTTCTGGTCTTTCTTTCTCCCCTTGCTTCTCTGTGAAAAAAAAAATATTTGTGAATCTGTATATGAAATTGGGATCCCTTGATTTGCAAATGTATATAATTAGACTGTTGAAATGAATGCAAAATGCTATTTGGGATCTCTGAAACATAGGGGAGTTAACCTTGAGGTGCATTTTGACCTCCACAAACTTATTTTCAGAGTTGTCAGCAGGAAAACCAGCTCTGGCCAGAATGCCTTAATTGACTGCACATGTTGAAAAGACTGGATGTACAGGTCACAGAAAATAAATTGGCAAAGTTTGATACCCTGTGCGAAAACAGGAAATATACTGTAGCTTAATGAGAGCAGGATGCAGACTCTAATTGCCAGGTGACAACATCTTATAAAAAGACAGCAATGTTTGTTTGGAGAGTTAGAGAGAGAGAGAGAGATTGAGAATTAGATTTAGAAATACCCTAGGATGAAGGACTTTGTCTTGTTTTAACTACCTGTATAAGAGCTATCGTGCATTATTTTATTCTTTGTATTTTATTGTTATTGATAATAACATACTACTTGTGAATTTTATGACTTCTGGTTTGTCTATGCTTCTAGTCTTCTTCCTCAATAACAGTGGCCATTCAGATTAGCAATGGCCTAGAGGAGGAGGACCTAGGTGAGGGAACTCTATTCTGGCAATATCACTTCCTACGAGCCCTGAGACTGTCATACCTAGATGGGGAACTCTGTTCTGGCACTGTCTTTTCCTGCAAGCTCCAAGATTGTCATAACACCATTTGACTGAGACTACAGTATGTCATGACAGACTCCTATGGATGTCCCAATCTAGTCTATTTCTGGTGCAATACTCATCATCACCCATTGTCCTCTGATGGCCCAGTTTGCACTGCAACTTAAGCATGGGTTAGATATCTCCTTACAATGACTAGTTTCAGGATTTCTTTGTGGCACAAACTGGTGATGGAACAATGAGGAGCTATTAGCACCCCTATGCTATGATTGTTTTTGGAGCCTCAGATATCCATTGTTATTTTACTGCTACTGGTGTAAGATACTCATAAGCCTTCATCAATAAGTTGATTACTTCAAAAATGTTAGTATACAAAATGAATTATCAAAATCAAGGAAATTAAACAATATGCAAAAGACAAGAGAAAACAGTAATTATTCCCTGCATTAAGGTATATTAATATGTTGCTTTCCTGTTCTCTGCTCAGCAGACTAAGAATTTACTTAAGATCTTAAACATTGTTTAATGTTGGTCTTTTATCTCCTTATGTGATGACCAAGATATTCCACTATCATGAAGATGCGACAGAAGGTCTTCAGAGAGCTAATCAAGGAGGCCTTCCTCTCTTCATTAATTCCTTCTACCTGCTCTACAAGTGCTCAACTTCATGTCTTTTTTATTTATTTATTTATTGATTGATTTATTGAGATATTCAGAAAGACCTTTGCGTCAAAAACTCATTTACAAAGGTTCCACATCAAACATAGAGCAGTACAGGGATAACATTGCTTACAGAATGTGGAACTTTACATCACAGTGCAGGAATACAATCATGGTACAGTGAGTGGGAGACAGACAGGGATCACAAGAAATACAGTATTATAGCACAGCCCAAAAATGCGAAGCATAGAGGTTGTTTGTCAATTTAGCAAGCTTCGTGGAATGAGTCTGGCGACCGGCAAGAAGCTTGCCTTGGTCATCAGGGAGGGAAGGGGTCAGGGGCAGTCACAATGGTTAGTGGCCTGGAGGTGATTCCTTAGACAGGATTTAAAAGGGCCTAGTCTTGTTATATTGGCTATTAGACTTGGGAGGGTGTTTGCCCAGGAGGAGGCTTTATAACTCAAAGATCATTGGTGTTGGGAAGTCCGGCAATGGGGTACCTGAAGTAGTGGTTTTGTTGTGTTTCAGGTGGTTCTGACAGAAGCAGCTGGGAGAACAAGTTTGTTTAGGGAAGGGGGAGTGAGTCCTAGGGTAATCTTTTTGGCCATCAGGCAGGTGTGGTACATGATTCTGCTGTCTAAGTTTAGCCAGTTTGTGGAACTGTAGAGGGAGCAGATGTGAGTGAAACGATCACATCCAAGGATGAGGTGGTAGGCCTTGTTAAAGACAAGAAGGACTTTATCAAGGGGCCGAAGGGGATGCAGCACTGTAGATGAGAATGCCGTAGGCCAGCAGGGAGAGTACAGAGGAATTAATGGTAAGTTGTAGTGCTTCAGGAGTGAGGCAGTGCTTGTACCTGTAAAGTATGCCTAGTCTGGAGTTAAGGGCAGTGGATAAGAGGTGTATATGCTGATTGAAGTTGAGAGTCAGATATACAGTGATCCTGAGGTATTTAAAGGTGTCCACTTGTTCAAGGGGGGATTCATTTGTGGTTATAAATTGGGGGCAGAGGTGCCTGAGAGGGTTTTGTGGCTGGGAGAAAATCATGACTTTCATCTTTTTGTAGTTAATAGTTAGACACTGGGTGGTGATCCAGTGCTCGGTTTCATGGAGAGCTTGTTGGAGTGATTGGTGTAGTTTTAGGGGGGTCCAGTTCAGAAGTGAGCAGGATGACATCATCTGGATATAGGATCAGTCTGCTGGAGCAGGCTGATGGGAGGGAGTTTAGGTAGAGACAGAAAAAGAGAGGACCAAGAATGGAGCCCTGTGGGACACCGGAGTGGACTGGGAGGCTAGGAGACCAGACGGTGCATACCTTGACAAGCAGAGTTCTGTCAGATAGGTAGCTGGTGAACCAGTTCAAGGCATCTTGTGATAGGCCACAGTGATCAAGAGTGTTCAGTAGGAGGGCATGGTTGATGGTATCAAATGCCTTTGAGAGGTCCACAAAGATGATTCCTGTGATGTGGCCACGATCCAAGGTGGAGTGAACATGGGAGATAAGTTCAAGGAGGGCAGTGGTGGTACTATGACCCTTATGGAAACCTTGTTGCTGGCTGCATAGGAGGTTATATTTAGTAAGGTGGTCATTGAGTTGGTTGGCAACTATGCGTTCTAATGCTTTGGATAGAGGGGGTAGAATGGAGATGGGGTGGTAGTTATTAGTTTTCTTTATCTTCAGTACATAAGACCTGTATTTTGGGATCTCACCTTTGTCACAAGACAAGCAAAACCTCAGCCAATATGGGTTCTTTAAAGAGTTAATGATGTTAATCACCAAAGATGAGACTGTCTCAATCTGGAGTTCTCAAACCACAGCAACAAAATGAGACTGAATCAATCACCAAGCTTCTTTATATATTTTCTTTTACAACACAGTATTTTCATTATTTCAGCATTTCATGGCAAAAAAGTAATTTAATCAGGAATTGCTATATACATACATTAATTTCTTTTCTAGTAAAAAAATAAACTAGGTATTTCATATAAGTGCAGAGTTTTGCAATATAAACCATATTTTAGTTAATAATTTATCATTTATGAAATCCTTTGCACTCACAAACGGATCAGGCATGTAAGTCCATGTGTTGGTGAGCAGCATTATTGCATTTTAACATTCCCCTAAAATACATACATATTACAGCTTTAATTTCCATACTTATTTCCCCACTATGAGCCATTGTATGTAGATTTTTATATTAATGTTTTATTGAACAAAAAGAACAGCAATACAGACACAACACATACATTTGAGAAGAAATATACATTAAGTAAGTAGGTACATAGTGGCAGCCCCCTCAAAAAAGCAAACACAGCTTATAACTATAACATATTAATATCATCCATACTATGTAGACCATCTATAGGGTGTCTTCAGGAATGGCATCTCAGATGAGTAGAACAAGAATGGCCCAGCTAGGTTAATGTCCTGCAACCTAAATATAACTTTCAGACATACTAGGAGAAATGACATGCACAGGTCACCCATCAGTGACCAGTCAAGCAAAGTGAAGTCTAGGCCTTACAATACTGTCCTGTAGACAGAAATGTAGATAGATAGATAGATAGATAGATAGATAGATAGATAGATAGATAGATAGATGCAAAGGAAAACCCAACAAAAGAAAGCACAGAAACTAAGAAAACCACCAACATAACGATTTAAATTTTCAATACTGCCTAAGCTGAGAAGAGGATGATCTGTGGTATACCTGGGGGAGAGATTCTGGCCTGTAGGGTGATGCCCAGTCCTATGGGGGGGAGGAGCTGGACTAGCAACTGTATAGGACAGCAGTACTTCAGGGTTATGACAGCATTTGGATTGAAGATGCTATGGACCCCAACAGTTGAAGCACTGAAGAAGAGTTTTGGCCTCAAAACTGGATAACTTCTCATATGCAGTGAGTTTCCCAACCGCAAGGAACCATTCAGAGGAAGTGGGAATTGTAGGGGAGCACCAGCTGCATAAGATTAGCCACAACTCACACCACCATGACCCATAATTCTTCAGGAGAGTGCTTTGGAGTATTGCCTAAGAAGCAGCCTAGCAACAGAAGCAGAGCATTAATCTGAATTTGAGAGCCCACAACTCCACCACAGTTCTTGGTGATTTCCTGCCGGAATGTGCTCAGGACTGGGAAGTTCCATAAGTAATGGAAAAAGTGGCCATTTGGGCATGCACGTCTCCAGCAGTGGGCATGACTAATTTGTCCTAGTGGTTAAAGAACATGAGTTGTCCTTCACCACCAAAACAACATTTTGTAGAGAATAAGGTGACTTCTGCCATCTCTACAAGCTTCATTTCCTCTATACTACAACTGGAACCATTGAGAGTCAGTGATGCAAAACCCTATTTCAGCTTACAATTGGGATTTTGCTTTCTCTGAAGAATCTAGTTAGATATCTTGTAGAGCCTGATAGATGGAACTAGCCCTACCTTTATTTAGGCTTAACCGGGAGCCCAACCTTGGCTTTAGTCAAGTTCTGGATCACTGTTCTGATCAGTAAATACCTCCAGAAATCAGCTTTATGAAGCTGACACCTAGAAACCAGGGAGGTAAAGGAGTCTAATATCCTGGTGCCTGGTATGTAAAGATCTTCAATAAAATGGATACTTTACAACTCTCACAATTTCCATCTGTTCATGGAGCCCCCTTCCAGTATATGGGGTTATCCTATAAAGGGGTGTAATCCAAAAGGATGGGGTCCCCTGAGAGGCCCCTATGTAGTTTAACCCACTATTTGGCTGGCAGTTGAATAGTAAAGGAAGGCCAGGGAGGCTTCCATCTTGGGGAGTACAAAGATACAGTGGGACTTTTATTGCCCAGGAGAGTCTACTCCACATGAAGTCAAGGGGAACAGATGAACAGATGGGCCAGGGCAAGAAAACTATCTAGTCATCTGGGCTGAGACAAAAGCCATATGATACCTCTGGAAGCATGGAAGATTCCGCCCCCACCTTTGCTCCAATGGCTGGGAAGTTTAGCCCTACTAGGTTTTGGGGGCTTATCTTTCCACGGGAACAGCCAACCATGGTGTCCACCTTATGAAACCACTTAGGAGGTTATGCAGTGGCAGACAGGAAAGAATTTGAAGAAAGTGTGAGGCTTAGCTTTACGGCATTGATTTTCCTGCTAGGGAGAGCCTGAGGGCTGACCAGCGCTCCAACTCTTTCTTCAAGAAAGAGAGCAGGGTGTCCAAATTCAGGGGAAGCATTTTGTTTAGGGCAGGGTGTAATTTAATGCCCAGATAGGAATACCATTAGGATCCTATTTAAGCTCAGAGGATACCAAGAAGTCTGATTTACACCTAGAGTTGAAAGGCAAGACTTCAGTCTTAGATTGGTTAACCTTGATCTGAGCAATTTTAGTTAAAGTGTTGAGTACAGTGAGAATGTGAGGGACTGATTTGTCCACCTTCAAGAGAGTAAGGAGCAGATCATCTGCATACATGAAAGTTTTGTTTCGCCTTCCCAATTTTAGTTCCTTGAATATTGACATTGTTTTGGATGGCTACGGCCAGAGGCTCTATGACCAAGATAAAGAGCAAGGGGGATAGGAGACAACAATGCCTCAGCCATTTTTTAAGGTCAATGAGGAGATTTGGTGACATTTGCCAGAACCAAAGCCATCTGGAACAAATATAACAAGGACAACCAACTTCTAAACATCGGGCCAGCTCTCATCTTGGATAGGGTCTCGAGCAAGCAACTCCATTCGACATAGTCAAACACTTTTTCAAAATCTACTACAAGAGCAGTAGTCAGTGATTGGGACAGATAGGAGTGGTGTCTGATGAATATTAGAGTCCATAGATAATCAGCGGTCAGATGACCTTTAATGAAACTGACCTGAGACAGGTGTATCAGCTCAGGCAATACAGTATCCAACCTGCTTGCATTAACTTTAGCCAAGATTTTGGTATCTGCATTTATAAGGGAAATTGGGCAGCAAGTGCTAGGCAGAGAAGGGTTTTTGTCCTTCCTGGGAAACTTTATCATGATCACTTTCCTCATAAACTGTGGCAAAATTCACTGGGTAAAGGCAGCTTGGAAAACACGTTGCAGGTAAGAAGTAATGTCCTGACCTAGGGCTTACTATAAATCAGCCAGAAACCATCCACACCTGGGGTCTTGTGAGGGTTCAGAGATTTAAGTGCATCCAGGATTTCAACCTGTGAGATAAGAGCCTCCAGGAAAAGGGATTGTTGAGGGAAAATTGGCGGACTAGGCAAATTGCTCAAAAAAGTTCTAATGCTTTCTGTCTTTGGATGATTAGGATATGAATAAATGGACTGATAAAACTGTTGCATGATACTATTAATCCCACTTGGGTGCAATCCAGCTGAACATTGTGGTCCAGAAGGCCTCAGATTGCTCTGGCCTCTTATCTGTATTTCAAACAATAGGCAAGTAGCTTGCCAGACTTTTTCCAACCTTCCCAGAAGGAATGTCGGAGGTACCTGATGGTTAGTTTGACTTTTCTACTTAGGAGGTCATTCAGTCACACACAGGCACTAACAAGTTGTGCTATCACATGGGTATGAGGCTGAGGGTATTCTTTTATATTTTTTCTCCAGCTCTTTGACCTTTGCTCCAGCATGAGTTGCTCAGCTTCTCTTGTTTGCCATCTGTGAGTAGTGTATGTTGTGATGCAAACCCTCATGGAAGCCTTAAATACATCCCACAGGGTATGTTCCACCGCCTCCTCTGTATCATTAATGGCCCAGTATTGTCTGGCTTCTTTCTTAAGCCAGGGGAGGAAAGTAGGGTCCTCCAACAGGATAGGATCCACTTTCCAAGACTTGACCTCTCTTCTTCCTTTAATGCCCATAAATTCTCCAAAATTACCATATTTGCATAATATGGATTCCTAATGCTTTCCAATATATGGCAAGGCAAGGCAAAATTTATTTAAAAAATCCCAATCCCGGAGGCTTTGGGCGCTGCACAAATAAGTAAACATATCATCAGAAATAGATCAATAGATACAAAAATAATTAAAAACACACAATAATAATGCATTATTTAAACAATTACTGCTAAATCAGATCAGTAAATTAACATTTTAATCAAGAAATGCCTGAGCAAACAGGAGGGCCTTAAGGCTGGCCTTGAATACCTCCAAGGTAGGGGCCCCCTTAACCCCTAGGAGCAACGAATTCCACAGGATTGGGGCGGTGACACTAAAAGCCCTGTCACCAGCAGATTTCAACCTCATCCTTAGAATCACTAGGAGGCCTCCATAGGAGGAACAGAGGGGGTGAACAGAGAGAGAGCAGGTACAAGAAGGTCTGATGGATAACCAGGGCCCTGACCATGTAGGGCCTTATAGATGAGAAGACCCACCTTAAAGAGGATCCTCCACCTAACCAGCAGCCAGTGTAGCTCACACAACACTGGTGTGATATGGCAAAATTTTGGCTGCCCAGTAAGTAACCAGGCAGCTGCATTCTGCACTACTTGAAGTCTGCGGAGAGATCCTCCCCGACACTGAGGTAGAGTGCATTACAGTAGTCAAGCCTTGATGTAAGTAAGGCATGCATCAAAGTGGGGAGGTCCAGAGGCAGAACAAGGGGCTTCATCCTGGTGACATTTCTGAGATGGAAAAAACAGGAGTGGAGAGTGGAGGATATCTGCGCCTCCATAGTCAAACTCCTATCCAGGATGACACCAAGATTTCACACCCTAGAGGAGGTCTTCAATGAAACACATCCTAGAACAAGTCCAGTCTCTGATTCAGAGGCCATCCTATCATGCACTCTGTTTGACTCCACCACCAACACCTCCATCTTATTATGGTTCAGTTGCAGCCAGCTGGAGGCCACCCAGTCGTTATTCTCCACAAGACAGCTGCTTAGCACATCTACCACATTGGATGCTCCTGGAGCAAAGGAAAAGTATAGCTGGGTATCATCAGCATAACAATGAGAACCCAAGCCATACTTCCTAATGAGCCATCCCAGGGGTAGCATGTACACTGCGAACAACATTGGGGCTAATACTGATCGCTGAGGATCTCTGCAGGATAGGAGGCTAAGGGTGGAGGAAAAATTCCCCATCACAACCCATTGCCTCCTGTTGGTTAAAAAGGATGCAAACCAGCTGGTGACAGAGTTCCCTAAGGTGATCAAGCAATACACAATGGTCCATAGTGTCAAATCCTGAGGATAGATCCAGGAGAACAAGGATTGTCTTATCTTCTCGATCTCTCGCCCTGAGGACATCATTCAGCACCCGAACAAGCGCAGTTTCTGTGCTATGCCTCACCCAAATTCCCAACTGGAAAGACTCGTACAACTCTTGAGTCACCAGGTGCTCCTCCAGCTGAAGCACCACTACCTTCTCCACTACCACCAAAAAGGGAAGATTAGAGATAGGTCTGTAATTTGCCCTGATCTCCGGGTCCAACAATGGTTTCTTTAAGAGTGGTCCCACCAATGCCTCCTTCAAGGCATCAGTGAAAACCCCCTCAGATAAGGAACACCAGACAATCAGAGCAAAGACGAGACCAGCGGTGTCAATGCATCTCATCAAGAAACACATCAGCACTGGATCCAGTTCACGAAAGGTGTGCTTCAGATTGGCCGTCACCACAATGACCTCACTTACCTCCACTGGTCTGAACTCCCCCCAACCAGGAGGACTGCACTCAGAACACTTCTGATGACCACTGCCAGCTGTGACATTGCTGACTGGAGAAACTCCCTGTCAGATACCGGACACTCTGTCCTAAAAGAACCGAGCAAACTGTTTGCATTCAGCATTAGAAAAAACCTTCTTCGACTGGAGGCAAGCAAGATGAAGTAGCCTGTCTACAGTCTGAAAAAGTATAGCTGGTCAGTTCTTCCCAGCAGCAATCTCCCCAGACAGGAACACTGTCTTCTTATGGTTGATTGCCCCCTGGTATGCATTATAGTGCACACACAGGGCCAGTTTGTCCTCCTCCAAGCTGGATTTTCTCCAGCAGTGCTCTAACCTCTGACCCTTTCTCTTCATCTCTCTGAGAACCCCATTATACCATGGGGACCTCAGGTATGAAAATTTGGGTCATACACAGACAGGTGCAAGGAAGTCAATGGTGTTGGATAGCACTTTATTATAAGTGTCCACCCCAGCACCAATTCCTCCAGCTCATGTATCACTCATACTAGTTAGATCAGCTGCCACCAAGAAACCCTCCAGGGTCATTTCCCACAAAGAACAACAGCTCATCATCTCTGTAGGGGGAGGGCATCTGGTGGGAGCCCCAAACATGAACTGCACCATGCAGTGATTGGACCATACCACCAGATCGATCTTGAGATTATCTATCTCAAGCCGTAGTGAGAACACCAGGTCCAGCATGTGGCTGCCCTGGTGTGTCATGACCAAAACAACTTGTGACAGGTCCAGCGAAGACATAATCTGGAGGAGGTTATGACCAAGCCAGGAAGATTCATCATCAGTCCAAACATTGAAATCCCCCAGAACAATACATCTGGGGGCTTCCAGTGTTTTGCCAAAGACAAATTAGGCAACTTCCTGCAGGAAATTCCCCACTGCCCCAGGAGGACAGTAGATAAAGAGAATCCTGCAGCCTGTGCCTGGACCCCCACGAGCAGCCACATATTCAAAAGAACCGGGGTTTCCCACTGGGTGCACGGTGAAGCCCAAGTTGGATCTGAAACATATGGCTACCCCACCGCCCCTATGTTCCTCTCTGAGGCAGTGCATTATGGTATACCCAGGTGGGATGGTAACCTCAAAAACTGAGCCAGCATCATCCCCTACCCAGATCTCTGTGATGCAAGCCAGATTGAATGTAGAAATCAAGTCAGCAATAATTGAGGTCTTGTTCCTGATTGATCTGGCATTGCATAGAATTGTCTTCAGGGGATTGGTGAGTAAATCAGCCCCTCAGGTTACCTGACCACTCAGTCTGGTGGACTCCCTGGAGACAGGCACCAAACATGTCTGGCCTCTCTCTTGTGCCCGTCGTAATCCAGGACACCTTCTAGACCTGATAATCCCTATTTTACCACCCTCCACTGTGCACAGGGCTCCCCACTGCCCAAGATCACCCCAGCCCCTCCAACTCCCCACCTCCCAGTAATGTCTTACAATAGTATCAGACCAGGAGGCAGGTGAAAGGCCATACATCACACAGAAGGGATGCCCCATACACTATCTTGGCTGTTTCAGGCCCCCCAAATAACCCTGGCACATCACTAAATTTAAAAAAGGATTATAGCTACTAAGAAACAGTTAGACAGTCCAAAAACAATTAGACAATCCAAATGTTCCAACCCTTAACACACAAATTTAAAAAAAAATTTAGTTACTGAAACAAAAAAAAATTAGACAAAAAGAAAAGTACAAAATTAACCAAAATTGTATAGCAGCATGTAGGTCCACAGATTAAGAGAGCAGTCAGAATAAATCTCTGTTTTGAGTTTTTTTTTAAAGAGTTTAAAGAGCTCCCAATTCTCAAGACAAAATCAAAAAAAAATATATACAGTATTTGTTTGGTTAAGGAAGATGATGACGCAAAATTTCAGTCATCAATGAAATAACCCTTATCATAAGCTACATTTTGGGCAGGAGAAACAATTTCAGCCATAAATGGCGTTAATGCTGGTGTCAGGGAAAGAATGCTCTTGTCCCTGATTTTGATATCCCAGTCCCCTTTAGTTATTGAATCAGTCACTACCAATTTTCTAAATCCGTCAATAGTATAAATCAAGCCCTGAATTACAGCTGTTAAATTGTCCATCTGAGGGAATCATCTCAAGGGAGTTGGCATCTTCTTAATCCCATAATTGGATAATGATGGAGAAAAAATCATCCCTGGAGAAATTTACTGTGATGAGAATGTAATTATATTAGAACTATTATTACCATTTTCCCTAGGGATTCAAAGTCCAGCTGTGTCCCATAATAAGACAACAAGGACAGGATCTCTAATTGTGGATTGTCCAAATTAGCGGAGCTAAGATTAATGGCTGGGACCCCAAACACAGTGGGGGAACCCTGGGACCTAGTAATTGGTGTAGAAAGGGCTACTACAGTAGGGATACTATCCCCCCAAAATCTGTAAATTTAATTTGATCTGTACTTTCTGTGTTGGGACGTTTATCATTTGGCAAACTTGTAATTTTTTTAAATTTTTCCCCTTACTACCATTTTGGGTCCTACTTTTTTGAGGAGAAAAAACAATCAGTTAGCTACTTTTTCTGCTTCTCATGCTAAACATGTTGTAAGTTCTAACAGAAAATATTTTAAAGTGGCAAAAAGGGTGTAATTACCCTCTAAAAATCCACATTTCAATGAACTCTGGAACTTACTACAAATGTTCCACAATAAAATAGTTTATGGAATTATAAATATATTAGTAATAAATAGAGCAGCAATGGCTAAATGTGCAGCATAAAATCTTTAAGTTATAGCCAATAAATATCCAGTGTATTACAATCTGATTAAGTTGTAAAATTCCAGGGCCATAAACTCCACAACCAGACTTTTCTTCAATAAGTTGCTTCTTAAAGATGCCTAAGAATTTATATTTCAGTATCACATATCCTTTTGTGAAATGCCTTTAAAAAAACCTAGGCCTATTCCCAAAGTCTCAAGAAATGTTCTGGTCAAAAAGCAAAGATAAAATCAATCCTACCAACAGGAGTTTAAAATTATAATAATGAAACAAGCCTATGCTTAATATATTTAAAACAATTACATTTTAAAAAATCCAATATTAATGCTAAACATTTATAAATTGCATCTAATTGAGAAACCATCTTTGAGATCTTAAAATTCTATATTATACACTTATAATTAAATTTGCTAAGCAGTGCTGAAAGCCAAAATTGATTTGCACTAAGAGGCTAAAAATATTGATAAGACCCATGGTTTAAAATAAGTCTACACGATAATTACTACATTGGTCAGATATACAGTACTAGGATTGCTGATGACATAAGCTTTTGTAAGACAGGCCACTGCAGAAGGTCCTCTAAAAAATGACTAAATGTGAATGTGCTGGCAGCTGCACTAGGTCTTCCAATTATGTAGTATGAGAAACTCATAGAAGCCAGTTTCCTAGATACTGAAAAAATCTATAAAAAAGTCTCCCTTGTAAATCTCCAACAAATGAGAGAGAAACATTAAAGTAATAAATGCAATGGAGCTAGAAAACAATCGCCATCATACCTGTAGGAATCCAGATAGAAAATGAAGCAGGTTCACATTTTGTATTTTCAGCATGTCAGTGCAGCATTTAAAAATGGCGGTGAGCCCAAAAGAATACGAGTGCAAGCCCACTTTATGCCCAGGGTTTAGTCATGTGAGCCAGACATGGAAACAGTGAAATATAATATCTCCTGAATACAGAATATTTTTAATCAATTGTTAAGTTTAGTATCAGTGAGATTCTGTTATTTATTGCAATATTTATTTATTTATTTATTTATTATGAATGAATTCATTCACATATCTGGACTGCCTTGTACGGTATGGGCTGCATGTCCATTGGCTCTTGCTCTGAACCAATGGGCGTGCAGCCCTACCGAGCAGTCAGTCGGTGGGTGGTGGGGATGCAGACGGGTGGGTTGCTGCCACCTACCGCTGATGGGGTAGGAGCGGGCAGGGGCCCTGCGGGTGGGGTGGGGGGCTACCAGATCACCAGGCTAATTGGTCCTGGGGGTTGACTCTAATGCCTGCGATTGGGCTTCGTGGTCCACTGGACCACCAGGGATATTGCTCTTTGGGGGTTGACTCTTATGCCCGCGTTCGGGCTTCACGGTCCACTGGACCACCAGGGATATTGCTCTTTGGGAGCGGTTGACTCTTGTGCCAGCGATCGGGCTGCAGGGGGCGTCGGTCCCTGATGGCTGCTGCCTGGCAGGGTGCCAGGCGCAAGTCGTCAAGGATCGGCGGACCTGCATGCTAATGACATGCAAATGGGGCCATAAGTAGATGCAAATGGCCCCCTATGCCTTGCATGAATTATAGCCCCATTTGCATGTCACCTTTGAAATATCAGAAATGTGCACATGGCGCAATGAAACTTGCGCCACTGCATCTTGAATGCTCCTCTCTGACCACTTGCGGTAGTGCAAGTTCCACTGTGCCATGCACAGTGGCTGTGGCCGGGGGGCGATATTCAAAGGAGTTGCTCAATAGTGCAACTCTGTTGAATATCGCCCCAGCCACACCCCAGCACAACTTTTTTGAGCAGCGCAAGGGCTTGTGCCACAGAATGGCGCAGTTTGAATATCCAGCCCTATATATGAAATGCAAATTAAATTGTGTGTTTTCCAAAGTTTTCCCAAAGATGTCAGCTGCTCTTGAGTACCTGGCTATCAAAAGACCTAACTGGTGAATATTATAGCATTAATGTGCTAACATTAAAAAGCTTCTGACACTGCAGGCACAACTCTGATAAAATTGTAATATTTAAACAAAGTTTGCACTAGTTTTCATCTTTTTCCTAAAATTCTCACCATTATTTCTTTATTACTAGTGACCTTTGAATAAAACAGGATCTCTGCCCTATCTGCTCTGGCTGCATGCCTACACCTGATATCACACTGTCTATGACATCACAGTCTGTTGCTGGGGGGGTGATTATGATGTCATAAATGAGATTATGATGTTAGGTGTAGTCAACCAGTCAGAAAAACTACAGTCTGGGACACAATGATGTTGTTTTCATGCAGCTTTTCTTAGCAACAAAGAAAACAGGAAAGAAATAAAGGAAATGTATCAAATAATACCTGGACTGGTTCTAAATCTTCTGTATTTTCAAAGTTTTTAAAGTGGTGTCAAGGGCTTTTTAAATGTCATTTGAAATAATTTGCTTAATATCTAATGTTTAAGTCTATTTCCCTTACAGAGACTCATCAAATACATCCATGTGCAATCTGCAAGATGCCATGCAGCCATTGTTACTGCTCCATGCTGCCTGATTTCCCAGCCCCAACTATTCACTTCTTTTATGTGGAACATGCTCCTTTCATGGACAGGCACTCCTGTTATGCAAATCGTATAATTGCATTTACGTCTGACCCCACCATCATGTTATGATGTAGTAATTATATAAAGATCATCAGAATGCGCTGGACTGCCTAGTCATCTAGGTAGCAGATAGAGCCCTCTGTTACTAACTAGAGTCAGTACACAGCACCACTGTGCTGACAGAGACCCTGGGCAGAGTTGCCATTGCATTACATTGTGTGACTTATGCATTTACAAGAATTAATATTAAAGGACCAAGTGTTTCCCCCTTCTTCTGTTTGAAAAGAATAAATCAAATGACAAAAGCAAGATTCCTAAGGGGAACTGTATTACTGTTGGGCCAGCAATTGGTGGGGGGAGGGACATTAGCACCATAGAAAGTGAACTGTATTACTGTCAGGCTGATGACTGGAGGAATGTGTGCACTAAACTCTATTGTGGCCCATGTAAAGGGCCCAAATAGACACATAGCACCTTGCAGGCCCATTGGACTCATTTACGTGGCTGCTTTGATGAATTCCAAATAATGCACCTACATTATTCATTTTTTCCTCCAGGATGTATGTCGGGATGGTGGTAGTGGGGTTATAGGTAGAAATAAGGGGGAGTAGCACTGCTTTGTGCTAGCCCTATTCACAGTCACATAACACAGGTGTATTATCTGACTGTGAATAGAACCCTTTGACACCAGGGCAATCATAAAACACAACGCAAATGTTTGTGCTCTGCTTTGGGATTTTTTTTGTGAATCTAGCCCATGATACAATAAAAAGAATTAGTGAACTCTCCTATTTTGAACTTCTCGCTGCTCAATGGACTATTACAATCTTTCAGTATGATAGCACTCCAGCATTGTGCACAATAGCCACAATTAAAAAAGAATACTTGCAACTGGTTTAAAAGCTATGTTACTGGTCCTGTGTCTCTAATTCCATGCTGAATTTTAACAAGTTTATTAAGTCTGCTGTCTTTTTGCAGTTACCCACAGTTTTTTATGAATACACTTCTTCTCTGCTCTGTTGTCCGAAGAGTGTACCAATGTTTAAGGACAGTATCTTTGATTTTATAAAACTGATCAGAGAATTTTGTAAACAATATAGGTTTTCCTTGTCTCTGCATATTCTGGTCTGACTATTCAGCTTTGTAACACTCAATGTAGTTTTTTTCCATAAGATTTTCAAGATATTCCTTCATCAGAAACCTGTCAATATTGATGCATCTCTGTCACATTTTCTGTCATCCCCATGGTTTCTTTTGCATCTCATGTACTGGCTAAGTGAGATATTCTGAAAAGTGTATTCTTATGAAAATGCCAGGCTAACAGAATAGTGTTTCTGTCCTCTAGTTTTCTAAACAGATCTGTAGTACATATACATTCCTCAGTCATAATTAGTACATCCACAATTGAGTCTTGTGATAAGACATAGTAAATTCTAGGTTTGGGTTATATGCCTTCTGATAACCAGGAAGTCTGACAACCTATCTTCCTTCTCTTTCAATAGAAACAAAGTCATCAAAAAAAATCTCCAGACAGCAACATCTGTCACATAGATATTGCTGTATGTTGAGAAAATAAACTGTTACTCGAACAAAGACATACAGAGATTTTTGTAAGTGGGAGCCATGCAGGTTTATATTGTTGTTCCCTTACTGTGACGGTAGTACTGGTCTTCAAAGTGAAAAAAAAAAATGTTTTCAAGAACAATCTCTGTTAGCTGTAACATAAAAATATTTGGTGGTTTACTCTCTGTTCTCACTTCCATGGCCTTGAATAGTGCACTTAAACCATCTCTATTGGGAATGGATAAGTATAAACTTTTCACATCTACAGTCACTAAGAAAATATCATTTAAATCCATTTAGTTCCTATTTAAATTGTCTAATTTCTATATCATATGAGCTGAATCTCTCAAATATTATCTGGTATCAGGGACCAGGTGTTTCTTGTGAAAATGTATACATGTTGAGAGTGGCTCCATTATAGAGTCCACTCCAGAAATTATCAGTCTCCCCAGAGGACGTAAGGGGTCATTGTGGATTAGGTAATAAAATAAGGGATTAAAATATTGACTTCCAAGTCTTCAATCCAAATTTGTACTTCAGCAGATTCTAAGCAATAGGAAATAATAGTGTGGATGTTGTCAATTGCTATTCTAGAGACTGCCACATAATTATTAGTATATGATAATTGACTGAGGCATTCATTCCTGTATTTCAAGAAACACTATATCATCCTCTTATCTGCCACCTTGATCACTAAGTCTTTGTCAGCTTCCTTAGATACAGCTCTAGTTTAGATACTTAATGATCTCCTGATAGTGAGGGATCAGAGGAACTGTTCAATCTTGGTTCTCCTTGATTTCTCTGTAGCATTTGACACCGTGGATCATGGGGTGCTGCTGGAATGCCTGCTGCTAATCTGTGGAATGTCAGGGAAAGTCCTCAGTTGGTTCCATTCTTTCCTCATGGGCAGGATGCAGAGGGTGATATTGGGGATTTGTTCCTTGGCTCCCATTTGCCTGCCCTGTGGGGTGCCACAGGGTTCTATGTTGTCCCCCTTGCTGTTCACAGTGTACATGCTGCTGTTAGAAAACATCATAAGGTGGTATGGTCTGAGTTTTCATTGCTATACTGATGATATTCAGCTGTACCTGTCCTTTGTACCTGAACAGAACAACATGATCTTGGTCTTTAACAACTGCCTTGCTGAAATTCAGGAATGGATGAGTGCTAGCTAGTTACGATTGAATCTGGATAAGACTGAAGTGCTGGTGGTGGACCCTAGTCCTTGAGTAGAGAGGTTGAATCCTGATTAGCTGTCTGGCATTGTGCTAGGGGCAATCAGTTGAGACCCTCTGAACAGGTGCAGAATATGGGTGTTGTGCTTGACGACAAGCAGACACTAAAAGCCCAGGTGTTGGCAGTCGTTAAGTCCTCATTTTATCATCTGAGGAACATTACCCGGATAAAACACCTTGTTCTGCCAAAGGACCTTCCTATGCTGGTCCATGCCTTTGTGACTTCCTGCCTTGACTACTGCAATGCTCTATACCTAGGGCTACTGGGGGTGGACCTCCATCGCCTGCAGGTGGTGCAGAACACTGCAGCCAGGTTACTGACTGGCCTGCCTAGAACTAGCCATGTCTTCCCTGTGCTTCACAAACTTCACTGGATGCCTGTGTGATGGAGGATCACCTTCAAGGTCACGTTGCTGACCTATAAGGCCTTACACGGACAGGGACTGGGTTACTTGCAAGACCTCCTTTGACCTTATTGCCCCCTTCTCCCTCTCTGCTCTGCCAACGAGGGATTGCTAGACATTACCAGGGTCCTTCTTCAGACTTGTGGAGCTAGGGAGTTTTCATTTGCAGCCCCGACCCTGTGGAATTATCTCCCTTGTCAGATTAGAGAGTACCTGTCCACTGAGACTTTTAAGTTTTCCCTGAAGACATATTTATTTACTCTAACCTTCAGGGATTATATTTAATTTATGAGACTGCTGCCTAGTTTATATATTTAAATACATTTTATTTAATTGATTGTTTATATATATTTTTGTAATTGTGCTTTGATATTTGAAAAGAGTGTTATAAATAAAGTTTGATTTGATTTAATTTGATTCCTAGGAGTTTACTGTTGCCCACTCTCCTTTGTTTAAATTAAATTTCTTTTTGAAGATTCCCTTTTCAATAATTCATTATTGTCTCTCTCTATCAGATCAATGTAAATGGCCACATTACTCAGTGTCACCCATGGTTTAAAAACTGATCTCACCTTTAATTTCTCTTTAATTTGCCTCTTCCTGTGCTTCTCTGGAGTGACCATGTCCCTTTCATCATCTATAAAAAATTATTTCAATTTCAGTTTTCTGTAGAATCTCTAAGGTTTATTTTAACTTAGGTAGATCTAAATTTTCATTCAGACAAAAGCTCAATCCTCTGTTAAGGATATTAATATTAATCACAGAACATTGCTTACTTGAAAGGTTAAATTATTTTATCTTGGTATCCTGCCTTGTGACCTGGTGTTGTGGTTTTTGGGCCCTGTTTATACTTGTTCTTTTTTTGCTTCCTGATCCTGGGTCTAAAAAAATTCCCTTCTTGTCTTTAGGAATCTACATATCTCTCAGAATATCTGCCCATAAGTGTATAATATCTCCTTTGGCTATATCATGCTCTAAAAAATGCCTCATTCTACTGGATATATCTCCTTTGTTCCCTAGAATCAGTGCCAGGAACAGAGTCAGTAAACCTTGAACTATCTGATTCCTCAACATTATAAACTCTACTGTTAGGATGATCTTTTTTCCAGTTATATGCCTTCCTAGCATAATAATCAACAACACCTCTTTGAAATGTTCTTTTTTTAATCTGCCCAATTTTTTCATCAAATTCTTCTCATCCTTTTTCTAAGCTTTCTAATAACAGTTTATAATCAGCTACTGTACTTTGAGTTGATCTTCAGACTTACTGTTGTTTTTAATCCATTCTTCTTCCTTAATCAGAGTATTAATTAGCAGCAACATAAAATCAGTAGAACATTTGGACAGATACCAGCCCCTTTTGTCATAAATCCTTCAACAGTCCAGCCAAAATTGGGTTCCACTAAAACCCAAAGTCCTCTGGGTATGCGCTTCTGTTTAACATATGCAGTCAATGTTACTATGTGCCAATCAAGTGTGATTTCTTTTTGTATTTGTAGTATCATTGAATCATAGTAAAAGCCAGCAGAATATGCCCCATGGCCTATCGTGTCTGCTAGGAAGCTAGCCCTCTACTGGGAGCTCACTCCTCCACCCACCCCAGCCCCAGAGGTGGCCCTCCCTAGCCTCAGCTTCCCCCTGTACCTGTCCCAACCCTTCCTGAATCCTTCCACTGTGGTATCTTCCACCAGACTCCTGGGCAGTGCATTCCATGGTTCCACCACCCTCTCTGTGAAGAAGTGTCTCCTGTGCTCCCCCTGTACTTCCCCCCTTCCAGCTTCCACTCGTGCACCCTGGTAGTTCCCCCCTTCTTAAGCCTGAACACTTCCCTGGCTCCACCCTTATTTATCCCCTTTACATACTTGAAAGTCTCTATCATGTCCCCTCTGTCCCTCATCTCCTCCAATGCATACAGATTGAGTTCATCCAGTCTCTCCTCATAGGTCCTATCCTCCATGCCCTGAATCATCCTGGTTGCCCTCATCTGGATCCTCTCCAGAAGCGCTATGTCCCTCTTAAGATGGGGTCTCCAGAACTGTACACAGTACTCATGATGCAGCCTAACCAGGGCATTATACAAAGGGAGGATCACCTCCCTCCTCCTGGAGGTAATCCCCCTGGTTATGCAGCTCAGTATCCTGTTTGCTTTTGCTGTAGGTCTTCAACAGTTCTCTGTGTTATTCATTTTGCTGTCCTCCACTATCCCTAAGTCCCTCTTGCTTGATGTAACTTGCAGTTTGCCCCCCCCCTGAGTGTATGCATGTCCCAGGTTTCTGACCCCCAAATGCAGCACCCTACATTTTCCTGCATTGAACTTCAACTCCCACTTCCTTGCTTTGTTAACTGTGCCTCTAGGTGTATTTGTGTTTTTTTTCATGAAATGTTGAAATAATCAAACATTTGCCTTTAGAGTATACAATCTTGCCTGTTTAGTGAAGAAGTCTTGTTTTGTTGCTGTGAACTCAGTTTTGCCCCCATTACCCTCTGACACAGAAAAGCAAAGCCCCTGTTTTTATGCCATGAGCAAACCAAATTCCACTTATGGATTGCTTGCCCCTATAGTCACTGCGTGTATCCCAGCATTTCACTTGATCCCTCATCACAGTGCTCCCCATAGCTAATTTTTCATTTGGTCTGCTAGATTTGCTTTATACTGTAGAAGCAAAGTTTTCACTACAAAAAAAACCCAAATCAAAACAAAAAAAAACATTTTAAGATGCAATCTCAGATATGCTGTACTGTTCTAATCAGTTGCAACAGAGGGTGGTGGGTGGGGAGCTCTCACATCCGAGGGCAGTGACGAGCGGTGTCCCACAGGGCTCGGTGTTGGGACCAGTGTTATTTGGGATATTCATTGCAGACATATCATGGGGCATCAAGAGCAAGATCAGTCTGTTTGCTGATGATACCAAGGTTGGTGCAGTGATGGATGACCTAGGGGGATGGCAGGGGCTGCAGGATGATATGGCAAAGCTTGAAACCTGGTCAGACACCTGGCAACTGGGGTTTAATGCCAAAAACTGCAAGGTGCTGCATTTTGGGATGAAGAACCCAAGGAGGAGTTACCAGCTAGGGGGAGTGCAGCTAGCCCAGACAGAGGAGGAGAAGGATCTGGGTGTGCTCATTACAGGGTCAATGAACAACTCAGCACAATGTAGGAAGGCAGCTGCAAAGGCCAACAAAATGCTGGGTTGTATTGCAAGGGGTATATCCTCGAGGAGGGAGGAGGAGGTGATTCTGCCACTGTATAGGTCATTAGTTAGACCACACCTGGAGTACTGCGTGCAGTACTGGCATCTTTATCTGAAGAGGGACATTAAGTTACTGGAGGGGGTGCAGCGCAGGGTGACAAAGATGATCAAGGGGCTGGGGGACTTATCATACGAGAGAAGGTTGAAGGAGTTGAACATGTACTCACTGGAGGAGAGGAGAGACAGGGGTGACATGATTGAAACCTTTAAATACATGAAAGAAATAAACAAGATGGGTACAGAGGGGCTGTTCAAAGTAAGGGAAGGGAGGGCCACCAAGGGCCATGATATGAGACTGGAGTGGGGAAGGTTCAGGAGGGAGATGAGGAGACACTTTTTTACAGAGAGGGTGGTAGCTGGGTGGAATGCGTTACCTGCAGAAGTGGTATGCAGTAGAACAGTGGACTGCTTCAAATGAGGATGGGACAGGACAAGGGGGAGGGTTAATGAAGGGGAAGGGTGGAAGGGAGGGGCAGCTGCAGAATAAGAGGTGCTAGCTGCACATTTGAGCAGACTTGATAGACTTCTAGGCCTTTATCTGCTGGCAAATTTCGTATGTTTGTATGTTCATAGTTAGTTTACACATACTGTCTGCAAACATTTTAATGAACTCCCCACAAAACCTTTGCAAAGGACCTCTAACTACCCATACAAATCACATAAGAGCCAACACTCAAAAATACAACTCTCACTCTCTGGAGATGATTGTTGCAAAAAGTTAATTTATTCCAGCATCATAAAATCTCAACATAGAAAATATGAACAGGAATCCCCCTCAAGGGCCCCAGTGTCTCAAACCTTCATGAACTCTGTTGCTTTTTCAAGGTGCTTGAAAGCCCCATATTGCAGTATTTTATACTATTCTCCTAAAGAGATACTCTATAAATATTTCAGTGGATACACTCGTAATCAGTGCAATGTTGTCAATGGTGTGTGAAAGAGTAATTAGCCAATAATTAATTAAGCAATAAGGCATGACCAAGAGTTAGATTAACAGTCTGTAAAGCCATCCCCTAGAGGTGTAATGTGGCACAAGGTGCAGCCAAGTGTAATGATAAATGATAGGGCTCAGTCAGGGGTCACCCAAACAGTGTGTAAAACAGCCATAAAAGGATTTCACTATGCTGCAGAGACAGACAGTATGTAGCTGATAATGTCACAGTAATAAGGGCTTGGGCCTCAGGGCACCTACCAAACAGGTGTTTGTAATATAGCCATAAAAGGACTTCACTATGCTGCAGAGACAGTCTTTTCTTCCAGCTTCTTTCTTTGTTTTCTCCCCAGTCCCCAGCACCGCTTCCATGACTGAGGCTGGTCTGCCTGACCCACCCCGCCCTTCAAACAAGCAGGATGCCTGGTCTCTTGAACATGATGAAACAAAGAAGAAGCTCACAGCTCACAGAATGCCTAACAACAGACAAGATCACAGGCAGCAGGTAATAAGCTGGTATGCTTGCCTCGGGCATTAAGTAGTGGGACCAATTAGCACCGTGTTAAGTAAAGATTAATGCACCGGGTAGTTGAATGCAGTGCTAAATAGCCTCATAAACTATCTGGCATTAATGGTCAGCATCATCCGTAATAACAAGTGAATTCAGCATTGATGCTTATGGACTTGGTTTGGGCATTTATTTCACGTCCATGGTAAACGAAGGTCTATATTAGCCATGTCCACCTTCTGTGATTTGTATTGTACTACTAGCGGGATATTCAGTGACTATTAACCTAACTCCTGGATGTGCCTTATTGCTTTTATTAAATTAATTCCAAAAGAAAAGTGCTAAAAGTGTACCTTTTGAGTGTTTTTCTCATTGAGAGGGGGAATGTCATAAAATAGTTCCTCCACCAACTGCTGAAGAATGTTGGTTCAGAATCAGAATGCATCATTTCAGTCATTCAGCAGTACCAGAAAATGGAATGCCGACAGGAAGAATTTATGTGCCAGGTTAAATCTCAAGCCCACCGGGGCTTTGGATCTTGAGCCCGCTCCCAGAGCGGCGTGACCAGGACTGACTGACAACACCTACGCTCTCCTGAGGCTTCCCCCCTCTCATGGGGCAGGAGCGCTACGACCTCCTGGACCGATCTCTGCTTGGAAACCACGAGCGCGGCTGCATTTCTGTGTGGCAGGTGGCAAAGCCATCATTTCAGCAAGTTAAATCTCAAGCCCACTGGGGCTTTGGATCTTGAGCCCACTCCCGGAGCGGCGCAACCAAGACTGACCGACAACATCTAAGTTCCCCTGAGGCTTCCCTCCTCCGGTGGGGCAGAAGCGCTATGACTGCCTGGACAGATCCCTGCTTGGAAACCATGAGCCCGGCTGCATCTCTCTGTGGTGGGTGGCAAAGCCGTAACTGTAATTTCAGGTACGTTCCTCCCATCTCCTGGCGCTCCATTGGGATTTCTTCAAAAAGGAGCTGATTATCTGATTGGCTGTGCTTCTTTCCGATGGGTTGCTGATTGGTGTGCCTATTTCATGCTGCCTACTGATTGGAGTGCCTTCAGTCTCTGCTCTTCCCGAAGGACCGTAGTGCCACTAAGGCACTTACTGCTGGCGGTGACCCGAAATCAGATGGAATAGTGAATTTTTCACTTTCTGGATAGACCTAGACCTAAAATAGCTGTTCTAGCTTGCAATCTTGTTGAGCGCTCCCTTGGGGGCCTAGTCTGCTGCTAAAGCATACAGGAAGCACTTCCACCAGTGCTCGCACGGCTCCCACCCGCCCCCCACCTCACCCACCCTGGGTGGGCACTTATATATAGGACTTGGTCTGTCATATGACTAAGTCCCTAGAATCCCATTTGATCCTTATGCTGCATTGCCACTGGGGGGGGTTCAATTGTTACTTACTGAAAACAGCCAGGCTTCCTTAAAGCTTGCACTGGCTATTAACCCCTGCTAATCCTGCACTTCTTGGATCAGTGCTATTACCTTCAAATCGTGCCTTGCAAGGGGATTGTCGCTCAATCCCTGGCATTTTTTTTCTTGTCTGCTCCCTTGGTATTCTTTAATATTGCTACTTATCAGTCCCAGCTTCTTCTGACCGCTGCCTATTACATTTCAGCACTCAATAAAATTCCCTGATCTCATTGTTCCAAGGAACTGTTGCTCAATCTATCCACAATGACACACACTAAACCATGTGAAAATACTATCCCTTGTCCAAAGTGTACCTTGTACAAGGAATTATGGATAAATACCGTCTGGGTGGTATACCCCTTAACATACTTGCTCTATTCAGTATGAACATAGTGCCACTCCTTAGTCCCAGTGACCATCTTAGTATGGGGTCCAATACCTGGGATTTTAGCTTCTCCAACTCAGTTGTTACTAAACTCAGGCCGGTAGCTGCTTGGGTCTTTATCCTGTACCCTAAGGGATGTACCTATTATATACTCCTTGGCCATCAAAAGTGGAGTAGGAGGTTTGTTCATATGCAAATCTCTCACCCGGTAAGGCTTTGCCTCTTGGCACTGCTTTTGCTCCTTCTAGCAGGCGACATTGAGGTCAATTCTGGCCCTCTTACTCACCTTACTGCCAAAGCCTGATCTGGTCTTCCAAAGAAAGGGCTCCTTATTGCCCACATGAACATCAGGAGTCTAACATGCAACAAGGATGAACTGGAGGTACGGATAAAAGATTACAGCCCTGACATCCTCTGCCTCTCTGAAACGTGGCTAAAACCCAGTATACCTGACACTCTCTGCAAAATTGCCAACTGCTCCCTGATATGAAGTGATAGGTTAAAAACCAAGCACGGCGGTGGTGTGGCCATCTATCACAGATCTCACCTCAACCTAAATACTGTCATTGACCCAGCCTCTGTTGAGCTATGTGAACATCTACATGTCACTGTTACATTAGGAGCAAAGAAGCTCCATATCATCTGTGCCTATAATCCTCCCTCTGGTGGCCTGACTGGATTACAAGATCTACTCAACAAGACTTTTTCAAATATAAACCAAAACAAGGCTATAATTCTTGGGGATATTAACCTAAATTGGCTGGGTCCTGCTCATAGTTCCTTGGTATCAGTTACCAGCACCTATAACCTACATCAGATGATTACTGAACCAACCAAGGCCCCAAATCCTACTAAAACTAGTACCCTCATAGACTGGGTACTTACAACCTGGCCTGAGCATATGATCTCTAGAGGGATCCTTGCGGATGCTATCACAGACCATACTCCGATTTTCTGCATGTGGGCCTCAGGAGCCCCACCACCTCCTCCACCTCGTTATGTTATCTTCACAAATTTTGGACAGCTCGATGAAAAGGCATTCCTTCAGGACATTTCTTGTGTAGATTGGTCTGATATCTACTGCACAAACAGTGTTGAAGAGGCTCTGCACATTTTTCTCAAAAAATTCACTGCTATCCAATCAAGGCATGCCCCCAAGATCACCAGGCAAGTAACAGGCAAGCAAACCAAGTGGCTACACAAGGACCACCTGTCTGAACTACATCGTAGGGATAAGCTATGGAAGTGTTTCACACAAACCAGGCATATGGATGATTTTAACACTTATAGGGCCTGTAGAAATCTCTGTAAAAAGAAAATAAGATTAGCCAAAAGTAAATACTGTCAGGACCTGCTCGTGAGCTCAGCATCGGACTCTAGGAAATTTTGGGCCCATATCAAAACCTTCTTGGGATCCTCCTAGTCCCATACTCCCAAGGATATGATATTAAATGGGGTGCATTGTAATGATCCAAAGACCATTGCAAATGCTCTAAACCAGAAATTCTCAGATCTGTCTCTATATACCTCTGCCTTCCCACCACAGACCTCTCCGCTCCAGGTCAGTGAGCCCCTAAGAACATTTGGCTCCTTTACAGCTCCCCAGATATCTCTGCATACTCCTCCCTTTTACTTTAAGGAGATTACTGCACAAGAGGTCTTTAAACTTCTCTTATCCATATCTGGCAACACTAGTGTTGGGTCTGACTTCCTCGAACCCCGTTTACTTAGACTTGCTCCTGCCTACATAGCCTCACAACTGGTGAAAATATATACACTATCCCTGATCACTGGCACTGTTCCATTCCTTTGGAAATTTGCTCGAATAACTCCTGTATTTAAAAAAGGGGACAAAAAGATATCAGCAATTACAGACCTATTGCTATTCTCTCAGTTTTGTCCAAACTACTTGAAAAGGCTGTCGCTATCCAAACACGTGACTTTCTCTCAAAGTGGTGTATCCTATCTGATGTCCAACATGGTTTCCGAAAAAACCATAGCACATCTACTGCGCTATTGAAACTTACCTCAGATATTCTCTCAAACATGGACTCAGGTAGACTCACTGGTGCTGTGTTTATAGACCTTACCAAGGCCTTTGACCTTGTGGACCACCCCCCTACTCCATCCTGCTTGCACAGCCTGGGCTTCTCCTCTCCAGTTGTACACTGGTTTAGCAGCTATCTATACGATAGGTCACAAGCAGTGAAATTTAACTCAGACGTTTCCAAGTCTGCCTCATTAAATGTGGGGATTCCTCAAGGCTCCATCCTGGGTCATCTCCTCTTCTCTCTCTTTATTAATAGTGTCACCTGTGCACTGAAAAGTTGCTTATCTCTCTTGTACGCAGATGATCTTGTCATTTATACCAGCGATAACAAAGTGGAGAATCTAAACTCAGCACTCTCAACTGATTTCAAAAATATACAGAACTGGCTGTATGAACACAAGCTGGTCCTAAACATGAAGAAAACCAAGGCCATGCTTTTTGGCTCTGCCCCGAAACTTCATAGGTGCCCCTTCTCCCTTACAGTCCATGATTTAGGTGATACAAAACTTGAAACTGTCTCATCCTTTAACTATCTTGGTGTCCTGCTTGACCAATCCCTTGATCTGAGCATGCACATTCAATCCATCTGCAAGGCTGTAAATAGCAAACTTGGTGATGCATACAAATCAGGTTACTTGCTAATGTCATCTGCTAAAAAAGTTATTGCTAGGGGTGTACTGCTACCTTCCCTAACCTACAGTGCCACCATCCTCTCTAGTGCTCACAAAACTGCCCTTCAGAAATGGGATGTCACTTACAATAAGATATGTCGATATGCATCTTTCTCCTCAAGACAAAAGCACTGCTGTCAGCTTTACGATTACCTAGGATGGCTCTCCCCCTTGGCAACAAGACAATACTATCTTGGTTCCCTTACTGACTCTGTTATAAGGCTTGAATCCCCAAAATCTCTGGCAGAGCTTCTAATTCCCCTCTCAGTCCCTCATGGTCTGAGGTCTGCTGACAACTCTCTACTCCAAGTTCCAAGATGCTCTACCACAAAAGGTACTGGGGCTTTCAAGAATGCGGCTCCCCGGTTCTGGAATACTCTTCCCCCTGAACTCAAATCGGCTGGATCTCATCGGTGTTTTAAAAATGAACTTCGCTGTTATCTATCTCGTACTGGCCCCTGCACCTGCTTTGATCCCACCTGATGGTCCTGATTATATTGCATGCCCCAAATGCTATCTCTTTCCTCTTCTATTCCTTTCTGTTTATGTCCAGACCTTATTTCCCTAAGTTCTATAGACTTGCCAGCCCATGTTGTTTCTCCTGTCTCTCAAATCTCTATCTCCCTCCTCCTGTATCTTTGCTCTAACTCTTTCATGCTATGATCCCTCTGCCTTGTCTCGTTCTTGCCTGGTCCTCTACTTTCTCACCTCCCTCCAATACATGTCCTTCCCTACTCCTACTCCCTGCTATGATCCGTCTGTCTTGTCTTTCTCACCTGATCATCCACCTTCTCACCCTTACCCATGCTACTCTGTCTTCCTTCCCTAAGCCTAGTCTCATTATATTACTCTACTGTCTCCTTCTGCCCTCCTCCTCCACTCTAATCCTATAGACTTTATTTTTCAGAGTTAGACCTGATACCCGATTCTCTGCAAACTGTATTTGCTTGACTTATCCTTTGTTTATCCCCTCAACAATTGCTACTTGTCTTGCCCACCGTGGCTTACAGTTGTGCTTTCTGTTTCCCTCCAGTTGTACCATGTTAAATCTGTTTTTCACCATGTGAGAACCTGTAATGCTACCTACTACCTCTGTTATGTTGTATAAGTTCTTTCAAGGTTTTACATTGTGTATATTTGCACAATTTTTTGTTTCCTTCTCTCCCTGTTAAAAATGTTCTTGTACCTGTTTCATTTATGTTGTACTCTCCCGGGTCGTACCTGAAAATAGTCATTGTGCTGGCTAGTGTACTTACCCGGTAAACAAAAACTAAATAAAAAAAAATAAAATAAATTGTGATCCTGCTATATGTGACAGTGTATCAGAGATTAATGTAAGGCTTTCCATATACCACTGTAAGGGTGCCATGATTAGGGCACCATAATGTGGGTGCTGCAACAAGGTCATAAGTGACAGGGACGTTCTGGATTTCAGAGCATCCTGCACTCACTCTGTGTTTGTGGCACCCGCCCTTCATAGCATGCCCATCACTGATTTTGTTATATATTGTTTAGGGGTGTGGGGGTATCAGCCCCTTCAGCAAATTATGCAGCGGCTGTGTGGCCTGGCTGGAGGGGTGACCAATTCTGTGCCCTCTCCTGTCGCATCACCATTTTGCTTGCGCTCTCATTTACTGAGCGCTCTTTGTTTGCACATCGGCATGGGTGAACCAAGGCTTTCAGAATGCTGACAGCCAACCAGAATGGAGCATTTCTAAGAAGCTTTTTATAATACTTCTAAAAACATTCCACCTTAAAAAACAACTGGCTGTAAGACTGCTAAATGTATATACATTACATAGGAGGGCATATACAGCAGATAGTTGCATCCAAGATGGAAACTAAAGTATATATACTTTTATAAGAGGTTCAGTTCAGTTGCATCCAAGATATATACTAAAATAGTTAAGCCTTTATGATAGATTTAGTTCAGTTCAATTCCATTATTGTATAGATTTAAAAAAAAATCATGACAGAAGTACATATAAATATTCAGTACAACAAAAGTAAGTAAATAGAAGTAAATATAAGATATGCAAAAGTACATGCAGAGTTCTTCAATACTTCAAAAATAATCATTCCTAAATCACAGGATACCTAAAAGCTATCAGACAATAATGCAATACCTATTATTGTTATTTTAGTTCCAGTATAAAACGTTATAAAAACTGTCCCTTGTTTTTATGTTGACACAAAAAGTACCTAGGGTATAATGATGTATGACAATTGCGGGGTTCAGAAAACAGTTAATTTTGTCTTTAATCATATGACCAATCAATCTATCCTTCAGTGGCTCTGGCCATGGGGCTCTTTGATTTACTAATAACTGGCAGTCAATCAGACAATGAATCACAACATCAGGTCCTTCATAACCACATTTACATACATATGTCTTTCATTGATTTTTTATCCAATCTCTCATATTAACATAATAAGGTAGGAAGATTTGCATTCTTACTTTGCAAATAGTGATTCTATTAGTAGGATTATTTACAATATCTAATAGTTTCTTACTCAAATGTTTCTTTAATCATTCCATAATAATTACACCTCCTTAATAAGGAAAGTTTGCTCATGTCATCTTGGATAGCAATAACTTCAAGCCTTATTTTTGCATGTTTTACATACTGTTTTAATGTTGAATTGATAAAGTTTGTACTTTTCAGATCCCAAAGTTGCATCTCTAAATCAAATTTAGCAAACTATCACAGTTACAAATTATTTTTTTTCAGGTTTTGTAATTATGATTTTATTGTTATAATAGACAACAATAACAATAACATATAGAATAAAGTACAGGGTGGTGTGTCTAACGAGAGTTTGCACACACCAGAGGGGTGAGATGCTTCATAAACCCTGAGAGCAAAGCTTGAGGGGTTTGTGCAAAGCATCTAACTGCAAGGGTGTGTGTAAACCTCAAGTATAAACACACTACCCCATATTTTATTTTATATAATTAATGGTTCTCCCCTTTTTGGCCACAGCAATTATATAAAATAAAATCAGCAGTTTCAGTGTGGCTATGAGTATGCGCCAGTTTATTTTACGTATGGCTGGATTTTCATCTTCGACGGCTTCACTTATATTTTTTAAAAAGTGTTCAAAGTCCCCCATCTGTAAAAGCAGTGTTAATTTTGATTTGTTTTTAAATTTACTCACCACCGTGTTTCTTTGGAGGAGCCATTGTTGGAAGGAAGCGCGAGCCAGGAAGGGAGATGCTGGTATAGGTGCTTGAGCAGAGGGAGGAGAATCATGCGCATGTTTGCTGTTATAAACACTCCTTTATAATGACAAATTACGACACGGTCTCTCAATGGCAAAAGGGGAGAGCCATTAATTATATACTTATAATACATTCATTGTCAGTTACATGTTCCAGTTTCATTATTTCCACACATCACAAAACATAGATGTTGTATCTTCTAAAGTGTTCAAGGATGACAAGATCATCGGCATAAAGGGTGGCACTATAGTTGGAAGCAGCAGCAGGGAGGTTGTTAACAAATGCAGAAAAGAGAAGGGGCCCCAAAACTGATCCCTGTGTGACACACCAGGGGTCACCTGAGTGGGTCAGAGAGGACCTTGTTGAATTTAGTCTGCTGTATTCTGCCTTGGAGGTAGTTTCTAAGCCAATTCAAGGCAGTGATGGGACAGGCCTAGGGACTGCACCTCTGAGCAAAGTAATACATGGTCCACAAGGTCAATGGCCTTAGATAAGTATATGAATATGGACCCAGAGAGTTCACCCTGGTCCATGGCCACCCTGATGCTAGTAGAGACACAGACCAGGGCCATGGATGTGCCATACCCTTTTTGATAGCCATGCTGCACAGGGGACAGCAACTTATGAGCCTGAATGTACTCTATGAGGTATTCAACCACAGCTTTCTCTAAGAGTTTACTAATGGCTGATAGGATGGCAATTGGATGCTAGTTGTCCAGAACTTTGGGGTTACCTTGCTTCAGAATGGGGACAATCCTCACTACTTTCCAAATGCCAAGGATAACACCAGTGGCAAGGGACAGGTTGAAGATATGTGCCAGCGGGATGGCAATGCAGGGAGCACCCAGGTTCAGAAGCTTGGGCTCCATGTTATCATGGCCAGTGCTGGAGTGTGGGGAGAGACCAGAGAGGAGTCTCTGCATCTCTATGACAGAGACAGCCCTGAGATAAAATAATGGGCTAGAGGAGTGAACCTCCTGAGGGACAGAGGCTGAGGGGCCACTGATATTCTCTACAGCAGGGCAAAGGGAGGTAAGCACAGACAAGTCAGAAAAGTGGGAATTTAAAGCATTAGCAATTGTAAGTGGATTATTATTACTTGACCCACCAATGATCATATCAGATACCCCAGAGTTGGAGGAGCCACTGATTATGTTTTTTATGTTCCTCCAGAACCTTCGTGGGTCCTTAGCATAGCTAAGCAGGGCAGATTTACAGTAGTCACTTTTTGCCACCCTGATGGCTTTTTTTGCACTCATTTCTGAGCTTCCTATAGCTTCCTGAGGCATAGTCACATTTGGGTGGAATGACAGTGGAAAGGGTGGGATAATCTGTTCTGAAATTTGCTAGAAGGGGTAGGGACAAGCCTCATTTAATTATACATCTTGGGACCAATGACCTTGCTGACAAGACAGTAGATATAGTCCAGAGGAGGTTTGATGAACTAGGACAATTATGTGAGGGGGCAGGAAGATCAGTGACTTTTTTCAGAAATATTTCCAGTGCCCAAGGCAAGCACAACAAGAAAGCTGAGAATAGAGGAATTTAACAGATGGTTAAGAACCTGGTGTTGTGCTAAAGGGTATTAGCTGTTGGGGATGGGAAGCGACCTGGGAGAACAGTAGTCTCTATGGCAAGGACAGACTACACTTGAGTGAGGAGGGAAAGAAAGTGTTGAAACAGAGGATGGAGGAGTACATAGAGGAAGTTGCGAATTAAACTAGGAGTGGGGGGTGGCAATTGGGCAAGAGACATGCAGAGACCACAGGTTGGGAAACCATATGAGCCTACCCCCCATAACAGTGACAAAGGACAAATGGCAAGTATTATTGATGAAGCTAGTAAAGGAAGGCAGGATGGGGGGTGGAAGGTGGTTACCCTTAATGCTAGGAGCCTTGGGAGGAAAACTGCATAGTTACGGGTGCTCATGGCAGAGGGAGAAGTGGACATTGCAGCCATCACAGAAACATGGGCCACCCAATACAATGACTAGGACCTGTCTGTGCCAGAGTACAGGTTATTTCATAGGGACAGGGTGATTGGGAAAGAGAGGGGTGTGGCACTACATGTGAAGGAAGGACATATGTGAGTAAGGGAGGAAGGGGAGGAGGGTAGTATGGAGTCCCTTTGGATGCAAATCCAGGATTTCAAGAATAGGATTCTCAGAATGGGAGTGGTGTACAGGTCACCATCTCAGATGGAGAAGTTAGACAGGGAACTACCGGGACAGATCAGGAGGACCTGTGAGAAGGGCAGTGTGGTGATTGTGGGGGACTTCAACATGCCAGGAGTGGACTGGAGTACCCCAACAACCAGGAACAGAAGGAAGCAGGTATTGCTGGATGCCTTCCAGGACAGCTTCCTGCTGCAAATGGTCAGTGAACCAACCAGGTTAGGGAATACCCTTGACCTTGTGCTGGCAAATGGGGACTTTGTGAGAGAACTTACAGTGGAGGAACCGCTGTCAGCGAGTGACCACCACTCCAGTATAGCTCACATTGGATATGGGCAAGGAAGAGTGGAATCTGGCACAAGAGTGCTGGACTTCAGGAGGGATGACTTTGGGAGGATGGAGGAAGTGATAAAAGGGTACCTGGCCAGAATTCAATCTAGTATGGAAAGTAACCAGAGGTGGGAGGTCATAAAGCTGGGGATAGAGGAGGCAACCAAAACCTGCTGCAAGGCCCAGAGCAAGAAGGCTAGGGCTAAGAAACTGAGCTGGTTGAGCAAGGAGGTCATTGAAAAGGTAAGGATGAAAAGAGCTGCATTTAGGAGGTACAAAAAAACAAGGAGGGGGGAGGACAGGGAGGAGTACTTGATGGAATCGAAGGAGGTGACAAGGGCAGTAAGGGGAGCCAAGGCATCTACGGAACTCAGGCTTGGCACAAGGCATTAAGAAGGGGGAGAAGGACTTCTTTAGGTAGATCAGGGAGAAAAGGAGCTGTAAGGACCACATAGTAAGGATTAGGAAGGAGGAGGGGTTGGGTGGAAGCAGGGTGTAATAAGGCAGAAGCACTAAATGATTACTTCTGCTCGTTATTTACTAAGGAGAAGAGGGGGGTGACACCCAAGGGGAGGAATGGCAGAAAAGGGGGGGAGGGGGTGACCCCAGGGTACTGAAGGAGCTGGCAGAGGTCCTTGCAGGACCTTTGGCAGACCTGTTTAATGCTACACTACATTCGGGTGTGTACCTCAGACTGGAGGATGGCTCATGTGGTGCCCCTCCACAACAGCGGCCCCAAGGATGAACCGGGAAACTACAGACCAGTGAGCCTCACATCCATCATGGGTAAGCTAATGGAGACTATCCTGAAAGAGAGGCTGGTGGCCCTTCTAGAGTCCAAAGGACTACAGGACAGCAGATAGCATGGCTTCATATGTGGCAGATCCTTCCAAACCAACCTGGTGGAGTTCTATGACTGGGTAACTAGGCAACTAGACGTGGGCCATGCAGTGGATGTCCTGTATCTGGACTTCAGTAAGGCATTCTACGCGGTGCTGCATGGAAGTCTGAGAAGTAAGTTAGAAGGCACAGGAGAATGGTGCAAAGCTGGTGAGATGGGTAGGGAACTGGCTTCAGGGAAGGCAACAGAGGGAGGTGGTGGGTGGGAAGCTCTCACACCCAAGGGCAGTGACAAGTGGTGTTCCACAGGGCTCAGTGTTGGGATCAGTGTTGTTTGGGAAATTCATTGCAGATATATCACTGGACATCAAGAGCAAGATCAGTCTGTTTGCTGATGATACCAAGGTAGGAGCAGTGGTGGATGATCAAGGGGGATGGCAGGGGTTGCAGGATGATCTCACAAAGCTTGAAACCTGGTCAGACACCTGGCTACTGGGGTTTAATTCCAAAAAGTGCAAGGTGCTGCATTTTGGGATGAGGAACCAGAGGAGGAGTTACCAGCTGGGGGGAGAGCAGCTAGCCCAGACAGAGGAGGAGGAGGAGGAGGAGAAGGATCTGGGGGTGCTCATTACAGGGTCAATGAACAACTCAGCACAATGTGGAAAGGCAGCTGCAAAGGCTAACAAAATGCTGGGTTGTATTGCAAGGGGTATATCCTCGAGGAGGGAGGAGGTGATTCTGCCACTGAATTGGTCATTAGTTAGACAGCACCTGGAGTACTGTGTGCAATACTGGCACCTGTATCTGAAGACGGACATTGAGTTACTGGAGGGGGTGCAGCGCAGGGCATCAAAGATGATCAAGGGGCTGGGGGACTTATCGTATGACAGGAAGCTGAGGGAGTTGAACGTGTACACGCTGGAGGAGAGGAGAGACAGGGGGGACATGATTGAAACCTTTAAGTACATGAAAGGAATAAACAAGACAGGTACAGAGGGGCTGTTCAAAGTAAGGGAGGGGAGGGACACCAGGGGCCATGATATGAGACTGGAGGGAGGAAGGTTCAGGAGGGAGATGAGGAGGCAGTTTTTTACAGAGAGGGTGGTAGCTGGGTGGAATGCGGTACCTGCAGAAGTGGTATCCAGTAAAACAGTGGACTGGTTCAAAAGTGGATGGGATAGGACAAGGGGGAGGGTAAATGAAGGGGAAGGGGAAGGGTGGAAGGGAGGGGCAGCTGCAGAATAAGGGGTACTAGTTGCACAATCGAGCAGACTTGATAGACCTCTTGGCCTTTATCTGCTGGCAAATTTAGTATGTTTTGTATGTTTTGTATATACTGTTGGAAGATGGAATGACCCAATATGCTTTTGAAGTGAGCCCAACACTTGTCCTTTGCATGCTTCCTCCCACCATCACTCCCTTGTGCCTGACCAGAGGCTTGGTCTTCGCCATATTGCCTGGTTTATACACTGCCCTTCCACTTCATCTCTCCCCCTAATTGTTACCCTCCTTACCTCCCCACCCTCCTCTCTCCCACCCTCTCTCCTGTTATCCATGCTCTCACCCTCATGCACTCCTACTGCTAACCCCTCTCAGCTTTGTTAGCCCCCTCTCCTCTCCTACTTCTACTTGTCAAATTGCTGCACTTCGCTTTAGCTACGGTTCTGCTACCGACACTCATGCATTGCTACTGGCACTTAAATTGCTACTGCCACTCATGCTTTGCTACTGGCACTTAAACATGTTTTAATCTGGAATGTTCCATGTTATGTATACCGTATGCTTCATGTATGATCTCTGTACTGTTCACCTATTGTTAAATGCGTTATAGTTCTACTGTATTGTTTCCGCTTATCCCCCCCAGTTATGTACATCACCTACATTGTAATCTATTTCTTTTGTCTGTTATATGAACTGCCTCCACTGTAACCATTCCCCCCAGGTCGCACTGGGAGACGAGCATCTTGTTGCTCAGTGTGCCTTTCCTGGTGAAACAATTTCAATAAATAAATAAATAAATAAAACTAAGAGACTCCCATGCAGCCATTTTGTGGCAGACCCCCTTACTCTCTGCCTAATAAGGGGGGCATGCTTGTCCTGCAAGGTGCCAAAAACAGTAAGAAACTGGGAGAGAGCTGTAGAGAGGTCATGGGCACTAAGCACTTCTGACCAGTCAGTGATCCTCAGATCCTCCTGAAATGACCCCAGATCAAACCTAGAGAAATCCCTAACATGAATGATTTTGTGGGGAACTTTTGGTAAGGGGACTTTCCACACACAAAACACTGGAGTGTGATCTGAGATGGAGTCAAGTAGTATTCCAGCTGAGCTGGTCCTATCTGGACAGTTTGATAGGACCCAGTCCAGTAGGGAGCTAGTTCCACCATTAGGAGACCATTTAGTGGGCTCCTGGATAAGCTGAGACAGGGCAAGATCGCCAACAGAGGTCCAAATTGCTTGGAGTTACCTCCTGTCCAGTTTAAGTTTACATCTCCCAGGATCAAAAGTTCATTGTCCCCAACATAAGGACCAACGGTATCCAGGAGGTGGGTAAGCCCAGACAGATCACCCTTGGGGGAATTGTATGTGCATACAACATGCAGCTACTTTGTATTTCCAAGTAACAACACAGTGTGCAGCAGCTCACAGGAAGACAGGGAGGACTGCTGATGGATTACCTCAGACACTCTCAGATGGCTCTTATAGTAAATTAGGATACCACCCCCTCGCTTTTTTCCCCGACCGATCATGTCTGATAAACTCATAGCCAGGAAGTACACAGTCTGAGTCTGATACTGAGGGTTTCAGCCAGCACTCTGTAATGCCTAGTATGTCAGGCTTACAGTGGACAACCCAGGTAGATAGTTTGTCAAGGTTGGGTAGTAGATTGCGAATGTTAAGATGAGAAATTTTTAACCATTTTCCCAATTTCCAACTTTCCAGGACTGAAGAGGCCTGATAGGCTAGACCATGGTTTAGCTCGATGTCACCAGCAAGGGCCAGTATCACTAGGAAGAGCCAGGGGAGAAGCCTTATGGGGGGGTACCACTGACCGAGGGCCTATGGGCCAGATGTCTTCTCACCATGGCAATACCCAGAAGGCATCTGAGATCAAGACAGCTGGTAGGACAGGGAGGCAGTCTATCATGAGCTTGAAGGTTAGAGAAGGTGAAATCAAACACCTCATGAGGGGCAGTCATTCCCCAGTGGTCCCCATACAACCGAGAAGAGTCTATGACCATTAGGGAAATAGAAAGGCCAGTGAGGAGACCAATGGAGAGGGCAGCATGAGATGAGGAGGGAAGGACACCTTCCCTAGTAGGCCTGGGAGTCTCCATTTCAGATTTTAACTCAGAAGTGACAGTGACACCCAACTCAAAGAGACAGCATGAAACCTGAGTACCCTAACTTTTATATAGATAGCCCAGCAAACACCCAATGCAACATTCTAGGGAGAAACAGGCAGATTAGGGTATATGATAGCATGAAACCTGGAGAACATTAACTTTTGCCATTAATAGCCAGGCAAACACCCGAAGCAACATTCCAGGGTAATTTTAAAGAGTAGGCAGAAGTATTCAATAATCAAATGGTACAGGAAAATGCAAGCAGCATGCAGTAACTGAACCCCATGCAATGTCAGATGTCATAAGCTAGTGAAAAAAATCAAAGACAGAACCCTGTTTTCTTTTTTTTTTTTTTTAGCCACACCTAATCTGCTAATAGGGTCCCTGAACATTGAAGGGAGGGGCTTGCAAGCATTTAAGGGGAGGCGGGAACGGGGTGGGAAGGTGGGAAAAATTCTTCCGAGTCCCAAGTGGGGAAGGAGGGGGGGTCCCAGCGAGGACCAGGCCACACCTCCAACCCCCGATGCTGAAATTCCAGCTGTAATGGCCGGGGCTGAGGCCCTGCAATTTAAACTGCTCCAGCAGTTTAATTTTGGCACCTGTTTTTTCTCTGCACTGACTCTCTCTCTCTCTCTCTCTCCATGGTCCGACTCCACAGACAAGGAGCCCCGTGGGATAGTGCTGCAAATTCTTCCAAGTCCCAAGTGAAGAAGTAGGTGGTTCCAGTGGGGACCAGTCCACACCTCCAACCCCTGATGCCAAAACACCCACTGTCATGGCCGGGGCTGAAGCCCTGCAATTTAAACTGCTCCAGCAGGTTAATTTTGTCTCCTTTTTTTTCTCTGCACTGACTCTCTCTCTCTCTCTCTCTCTCTCTCTCTCTCTCCACGTCCGACTCCACAAACAGGAAGCCCCATGGGAGAGTGCTTCAAATTCTTCTGAGTCCCAAGTGGGGAAAGAGGAGGTCCCAGTGAGGACCAGTCCACACCTCCAACCCCTGATGCCGAAACGCTTTAGCTTTAGTAGTTGCCATTATTTGGTACTGATAATTTCCTCTTTCACTCTTGTAGTATGCTGGGAAGAGTATCCTAGGCTTAACATGGCATGCTAATGCTATCCTTTAGGGCAATTGCTATTTCTTAGGGTTTGGAAATGTGCCACATTCATTCCCCCTCCCTCCCACTGACATTCATGTTTTAAGTACATTATGGCATGCCTTCATGTTTCTCAGACTCTTGTAATATACTATAGGTGGTGGCTGAGGCCATAATAACTTGAGAACAAAAGGCTCAAGGTCATGGGCGCTTTCTAGAGTTAGTATTTTTCACCTATATAGCAGGTTGGCTAGGGGGGGGTTGTTCTAAGATTCAGTTTCTGCCGAACAACAATTCATTAGCTTTAGTAGTTGGCATTATTTAGTACTGATAATTTTCTCTGTTCAGACATAAAGGTACAAGCCTTCTGGTGTGCAAAGTACATTCCGAGGTAACATTAGAGTGTTCCCTATGCTCAGGGACTGTTAAGAAGTGTGCTAGCAGTAATTTTTGGCTGTGGACTCTCCATTGTCCATTGCGCTTAATGCCATCCAGGCTTGGATTGAAAGTCTCTTCTGTGCTGGTTCCTGTTTCATTTGGGAGGCGAAGTCACTTTAGCTTGTCTGGCTATTGCTGCCTCCACAGATACCCACTGGAAACCAGCTCCACCCTCAAATGACCTCTGCCTTAAGTCTTGCTTGACTCAAGTCACTAGTAGTTTGATTTGGAGCAGTATGTTGCTGCTGTGTTATAACCATGGGGCTGCATACACTGTTAAAGTAAATTCTTTTGAGGTCAGCATTCACCTGATGCGTGTCCCTGAGTGCCTTCAAACACCCTGATTTTGTCTCTGTGTTTATATCCAGCCACCCTGCCTGTGATCTTTAAGTACTATACTGTGTATCACAGCCGTGCACCTGCGCTATGATTAGCACTCATCTGTATCTTGGTGTCCCTATGGTGCATCCCACTTTAAATGGAAGTGGGAGCTCCTACAAGTTAGTGTCTCCCCTCTCTCTCTCCTGCACTGTTTGCCACCCTTGCTGGTAGCATGAGCCTGCAAGAAGCATGGATTCCATGAGCAGAGGAGATTCCAGCTATCAGACCTATGCGTGCAATTGATGCTGCAGTGTTCATTCTAGGTTGCTGATCAATAACTGTTGTCTTGAGGGCTCATCCTCTGCCGCTGGGTGGTTCCCAACCGGAGCGTTGTTTCTTGGCTATTTAATCTGGTTCTGTCCAAGGCTAGAGGCTATCTCCCATTTCTGTTTTAACTCCCATTCTATTGAGTTTTCTTTGTTAATGCCTGTAATCCCTGGTAATATTTTCCTTTATGATTAAATTCCCTCCTTCCCTCCATGTTCTCCCATACTCCTTCACAGTCAGTTGCCTAAATCTATGTATGTGTGTCTCCCTTTGGTCTCCATCTCTTGTTGTTCTGGCTCCTGCTGTACACTTTTCTATATTTTGTTAACTATTGGGTCTGTGTCTATTTAAAGTGTGGTGGGGCAGTAGGTGTTGTGTGTAGTTACATCAGTTGCATCCCCTGCACAGTTCTGGGGTGTAGTTGATAGTCTTTGTTAATCTATTGGGTCATTGAGCTTTAGGTGTTATAATGTGGCAACATTTTACCAAAGCAGTGGTCATAACAGGGTCTCTAGCATTCCACCGGTGTTTCACATTATAGTTATTGTGATTATTGTGGCTATTCAGGTGATGATCCCTTGGGGGAAACCACATGCAGCTAGTTTGCTGAGTATTTAGTTATGACATGAATTAAATAACTATGATTACCTCATGTTAGGTGAGCATAGCTCTCTTGCCTTTTAGAAGTGGTGATTAGAGATGCAGCGAATTTAAAATTTGCTGGCAAAGTGAACCCTGAAGTAGCCACTTCACATTATCATAATGCTACGTGAAGTGGGCATTGAAAATTGCTCACTTTGCCTTGTTATAATGACTTTGCATTGTTATTCTGTCTTAACATGAAGTAAGGCAGAATGACAACAATATAGGCACTTTAGGCAGCCCTCTCACACATAACATGGCTTACCGTACTGTAAGTCACATCCTTTAGCCATGCAGTAAGGAACTGAGTCATTCAAGCAGATACTTTCACTTTCTCCTTTACAGAGGTAAAAGGAGGAAGCATTTTGTGTAGGAGAGAAGAGTTCGTTATTAGTTTCTTTCTTGAGCACATTTCAGAAACCCCAAAAAGATTTTTTTTTCTTATTTTTTCCCTCCTTCTCCACCACGGCTCTGGTCTCCTTAGGAGCACCAAAGAGTCATCCCCCTGTGGTCTGCATCTACCTGGTCAGTCCTCTGTTGCTCATGTAGCCTCGGTTTACTCCCCCGGTGGAGACGAGGTGGGCCCAAACACCCCGACAATGCAGTAGCATTGGTCGGGAAGGTGCCAGGAGGGTGGCCGCGTATCGGGGGCAGGTTCAGGTGCTCTGTCTCCGCCGGAGCCAAGAGGCATTTTCCCCTGTTCTGGGAAGTGGCTGGTGCCCTGACATCAAGGTGTTGATTCTGATGTCTGCCACTTCCCGACTCCTTCTTCAGCTCCTCCGCATTTGCTGTGTCTCTGGCTTCTGCCAGAGAGCAGCCAAGCACTGAACAGGGACCTCTGTCCCTCCCGGGAGAGTAGAACTATCCTCTGGATGCTCAATCCTTTCCCTCCCCTGCCAATCCCCAGCAACCCGGGCTCATTCCTGAACCCAGGTCACCGGCGTGCCGTGAGGTGTGGCTTCCAGTGCCTCAACCAAAATCTTTTTTAAAAGGTAATTCTTTAGGTTTTTTGTACTGTTTTGTCAGTTCTTTTTGGTGACCGATTTCTTTGTTTTATAAGCTTTGTTTTATGTGTGTGTACGCGTGTGCGTGTGTGTGTGTGTGACTGCGTATGTGCATCTGTGAGACTGAGAGTGTGTGTGAAGTCACTTGTCGTGTGATGCGTTGGAGAAGGTAGGAGTGTTTTGTCCAATGGACCAGGGACAGTATGTGGCCCATGGCCAGAGGGGAGTGCGCATGCATGGGAGTCATTGCTAGGTGTCAGTGGACCACTCCAGACTGTTTGGTCCTACCTCCACCCCTCCAAAAGCAGCAGCACCACCAGTGCAACCACCACATCCACCAAGTCCGCCACCAACAACATGAGTAGCAACTGCAGGAGCTCCAGCAGCATGACCTCCACAGCAGCAGGTGGGGCCCCAGGTGCATGACAGTGCTGCTGGCACTACATCTGCCCCTCCTGTGCCTGGTCCCCCTCTGCAGCTCCACAGTTTGGCAGTTTTTCAACTATATAGCAACAACTCTCACTCTCGCTTCTGTCTACAATTCTGAAGCCAGCGACTCGCTCGCTGTCCACTCTCTACAGTTGGCGGCTTCATTTTGCAGAAATATGAGGAATCTTAAAATAAAAAGAAGTTTACACAGTTCTGAAAGTAAAATAACTTGTTTTCAAGCTGTGCCAGCATGTCTTGAGCTGCCAATAAAACCACTTGGTCACTCTACTATACAGAGACAGACAACTCGCTTGTTTAGCCCCCATTACAGTCAGAGATTTAAAAAAAAATACCATAAAAACAGAGGTTATGTAGTATTTGGGGACACAACATAACTTGGTTTAAACGTCTGCCAGCAATTTCTTTGCCATTTTTAAGTTTGCTCGGTCAGTGCATACTAAAGCTAGAAAAGTGAAAGTGATTCCACCATGAAACAGCATGAAAATAGTAGGATAAACTAGATACTTTTTTTTATGAGTTTTTGTTTAACAGTTATGGCAGGATCACCAGATAATTGTTCATGGTGTGGGGCAGCTATACAGACTTTAGTCAGATGTGTGTGGGGCAGCTATATACAGCACATTTTAGTTACTGCTGTGGGTGCCAGCCTGTGTGTGTTTGTGTGGCAGCCTGTGTCTGCCAGGTGTGAAGTTATCTCACTGCTGGTGAGAAGGTTCTGTGGGATGGAAAGTAGTTCAGGCGTGCAGTCGTAATAGGAGGTGTGCGGTCATTGTGAAATAATGCATGGCCATGTGATGCATTCTATCCAATCATGTTACTGGAATTTCTTTGATTTTTTTTTTATTTTTTTATTTTTTTTATTGAAATCTAGGATTACAAATACCTTTGAGCAGGAACTACTCATTTACAAAGGTTCCACGTCGAGGGAATGGGGGGTATACATACATACAAAGGTCAACATAATAATACAGTTACACAATAACAAGAAATAAGAGACTGAGGCTTAAGAAAATTCCAGTAATTCAAAATGTGCCAAATGTTAGGTAGCATGACATAACCAGCCAAGGGCAATCTTGGAAAATAAGCACTGCAGGTGAGAGGGAACGGGGTATGCAGGCAGGAAGGCCATTGTCAGAGGGTAGAGGGTGAGGGTAAGAGCTCTAAAGGGGAAGGAGAGGAGGGACAGAAGTCAGAAAATGACCCGGGGAGGAAAGGGAGAGGTGGGAAGGGGGCAAGGGGGTAGGCAGGTAGAAGGAGGCAAGGCAGGGAGAGATAGCTTTCAAGACTGAAGTGGAGGGCAGTGAACGGTGGGCCCCCGATTAGGCGAGGCAGTCACAACGACTAGTTGAAATAAGATGAAGTCAGAGTTGTCTCTTAAAAGGGCCAAGCGAAGCAGCAGTAAGAGTTTCTTTGTTGAGAGTATTGTACCACTGTGGTGCTCTGTGGGCAGAGGTCCTCTGGCCCATAGTAGTCCAGCATCTGGAGACAAGGAAGGTTAGTTGTTGTGAACTTCTAGTTCTCTGGGTGCTGTGGTGGTCAATAAGTAGCTTTTCAATGCCCGGGGGCATGACCCTAAGGAGGACTGTTTTGGCTAAGAGGCAGGTTTGATACTGTATCCAGCTGATGAGAGGTAGCCATCCTGCCCGAGTGTACAGGTCACAAGTGTGTGTAAGTCGGTCAGCCCCAGTTAGCAGCCTGCATGCTTTGTTGAGTGCAACTGTAATTCTGCGGAGGGCAGAGGCAGAGGCAGAGCCATAAATTGCTAGCCCGTAATCAATGATGGAGGTGACAGAGCTGCTGATAGCCAACCGGAGAGTGTCAGGAGTCATGCAGTGTTTGTGCCTGTAGAGCAGGCCTATACGGATGTTGGTGGCTTTGGCGACAGAATCTATGTGCTGATGGTAGGACAGTGAGCTGTCCAATGTGACACCTAGGTATTTAAAATCAGGAACGTGTTCAAGTAAGGTCCCTGTTTGTACTTGCTCCTGGCGTTATAGAAGGTCATAACCTTTGTTTTGCTATAGTTCATGACCAGTTTGTGTGACTTGAACCATTCTTCGATGCGCATGAATTCAAGCTGTAATTGTTTCTCGAGGAGCTCTGCATTTTGGTGGTTGGTAAACATGACTGCGTGATCAGCGTAGAGCAGTAATTTCTGGTGGCAGACACTGGGAAGGTCATTGAGGAAGAGGCTGAAGAGTAGTGGCCCCAGGTTGGACCCCTGTGGGACCCCTGAAAGGACTGGCTTTTCTTCCGAGGTAACACCAACAATCCTAACCCGCTGGACCCTCTCCCCAAGGTAGCTTGAAAACCAGAGCAGTGCTTCATTGGAGAGCCCAATGTTTGATAATTGCTTGAGTAGGAGTGGGTGGTTCACAGTATCAAAGGCTTTCGTAAGGTCGATGAAAACTGCCCCTACACAGTTTCCTTGATCAAGTGTGGTATGGATGAAGCCTGTGAATTCTAATAGTGCAGTGGTGGTACTGTGCTCTTTTCGGAAACCATGTTGCTCAGGACACTGGATGTCGTATTTTTCCAGGTACCTGACTAATTGGTCTGAGGGGATGCGCTCCAGGGCCTTAGACAATGGAGGGAGGATGGAGATAGGTCTGTAGTTGGAGTGCAGTGATTTGTCTCCACTTTTGTGTAGCGGTGTGATGGTCACCTGTTTCCAGCGAGATGGGAACTGGGACATCCTTAGTGATAGATTGAGGACCTTTGTCAAGGGATCAAGGACTTCTTCAAGGACAAGTGCTAACAACTTCAGGTCAAGGGAGTCACCACTGTAGCCTGCATTGTGAATGGCCTTCCAAATATAGGTTCTGGATTCATGCACTGGGATCTCCTTGAAGTAGAATTGTGGGGCAGGGTGTAGGAGCAGAGTAGTTGCAGGAGGGTTACTACCAGAGGGGTAATCAAAGAAATTTGAAGGGAGGACACTATCCAAGTTGGAGAATGCATTGCTAAAGGTGTTGGTGATGGTGTACAGGTGAGTTGTTGGTGTTCCATTTATGTTTAGCATGGTGGGTGGTGACTTAGGGTCCTTGCCTGTAAGGTCTTTCAAGTTACTCCAAATTTTTTTTCCATCACCCCAGGAGTTGGAGAGAGTTTCCTTGAAGTATTTGCTTTTGGCTCTCCTGACTGCCCACGTGCAATCATTTCGGGCAGCTTTATATTTATGAATATCCCCAGGTTTGGATGTTGCATGGGCACAGTGTCAGAGATGATCCCTATGTTTGAGTAAAGTGATTAGATCGGGGGTTATCCAAGGGTTAGCTCTGCCCCTGACCTTCAGCTTTTTGAGAAGTGCAAAGATATTGCAGGCCGCAGTGAGGTGGCTGATAAAAAGGTCTAAGGCTTGGTTTACATCAATGGCAGAGTCGATTGATGTCCAGTCCAGGTGGCTTAGGTGTGTCTTTAGTAGCTCAAGGTACCCCTGCTTTAACACTCTGGTGTGGATTATTTTAGGAGGGGGCTTAATAAATTTGTTTGTCCAGGTACATGTGACCGGTGAGTGGTCACTGATCCCATCAGGGAGCAATGAGACTTTTGAGATTCATTCAGGGTGATTAGTTAGGATCCAGTCCAGAAGTGTTCGTGACCCTGTCCTATAGTTGCATCTGGTGGGAGTGGTAACAAACTGGGTGAGGTTCTGTGACGTGACAGCATCCTTGTAGTTACTGGCCTCCAGTGATAGCCAATTTATTATGAAGTCACCTAGTACTATGAGTTCTGAGTTATGGTGTAATCCCTGTAGGCTTTCCAATATGCTCATAAATCCATTGTGCTGATCTTTAGGGGGTAGGTACACAGAGGCAATGGTGAGCTCCTTGTTGTGCACCCCGAGTAGAACTTTAATAGTGAGAGCCTGCGAGGATGGTTTAGGGTTTGAGAATGGGAAGACTTGACCCAGATAGGAATTCCTCAGGTAGATGGCACAGTCCCCACCTCATTTGGAAACCCTGTCCTGCCTGAATATAGAGTATCCAGGGATGGTGACTGCAGCGTCTGGTATCTTGGGGTTAATCCATGTTTCGACAACAGAGAGTATATCATGGCTATGTTGCTGGACCCAGGTTTACAAGATGTCAGGTTTGTTAAGGAGGCTGCAGACACTGATTGAGGCTAATGTGAGGGACCCCTCCCGCCTTTTTGTGGCATGGGGTGCTAGGCTGGTATACCCCGGATTAAGATGAACATTTCCAGATATCAGAAGTAGCATAAGTAGTATCCTAAGAAGGTACGCTTTAATCATTTTGCAGACTAGTTTTGTTGTAGGGCATCTAGTCCTCTTGGCCTTGCTGGTCTGTGTTTTCCCTGTGATATTGCAGAGCACAATATATAAAGCCATGTTCTCAGAGGTGCCACTTGATTGATGAAAAGTAATCAAATCCACAATAAATGGTGAAATACCTGTGACCAAAAAACTGTTATTGTAGCTCACAGACTCAGAATGTGATAAATTCCTGAAGGGGTTAAATTCCTGAAAGTGATGAACATTGGCCTGGGGCATATGCAGGATGTAAACATCCTTTGTTAGTCTCTTCCCTTTGTTCTCCAAAATGGTCTTGAATAGACCGCAAAGACTAGTACACATCTTTTAAGAACAAGTCAGATGGAAATGTGGATTCAATGCAGCACTCCACAACTCAGTGCTTGTATAACAGATTTACTGACCTTACTTTTGGCTTTGATGGCTTCCAAATAAGTTGATTTATGATGAGAATGCCAATACCTGGTGTTGATGTTTTGCCAGTTTCTTAGTCCAGGAAATGTTCATAGATGTTATGTCCAAGAATGGTCTAGTTCCTCCAAGCAAAAACACATGAAAATCCACAAAAACTAAACTACTGACAAGAGACAAACACAGCCAGCCAGCCACACAGGCTACATAATGCCACCCCATTATATATATATATATATATATATATATATATATATATATATATATATATATATACATTTATATATAATATTAGAGGCAAAACTCAGTTTAATGCATCAGTTAGGGTTGTTCCACAGCTGACAAAAGTGAGGAAATTTGATGTTAGGGTTGAAACCCCTTTGAACCCTCCAGCCCACCCCCAACTGGAATCAGGGTGTGCATTGGGGTCATTGGCCTAACTGGTACCTCATCACATGTGGAAAGAAGCTGAGAATTGGAGAATGGGGTGACAGTTAGACCAATGACTCCCAACAGCACCTCATTCCAGTTGGGGGTGGGCTGAGGGCAAAGGGGTTTCAACCCCAACATCAAATTTCCTCGCTTTTGTCGCTGTGGAACAACCCTAACCAATGCATTAAATGGAGTTTTTTTGCCTCTAATTTCCCTTCTTTTTGAGAATGATAATGAGAAATAGTGAATGTAATGTGGCAGCGGGAGCGCAAGGCCCTACCACATGATGTCTTGTCACATAGTAACATTGTGCCTGCAAACGCAAATCGTAATGCACATGGTGACGCAAAGCAAAACAGAAAGAGAAACAGTACTGTAGACAGAAATGTTAAAAACAACGCAAATGCAACCACAAATGAAAACGCAAAGAGTAACGCACATGGTGGCGTAAACATGAACGGTAAGTGAAACGGGTATGGAACCGCGAGCAGAAACGGTAATGGTAACAGCAATGAAAGTGCACAGGCTGGTTTTCCCCAAAAGCTGTATAGAGAAAAACAGTGAGTAGAAAGAATGTATGCAAAATAATGACTCAGAACACAAAAATGAGGACTTGGAATAGTAAATTGCTTATATCTTAGTAACCGTATGACATAGAAAACAAATCTCGTACCGTTTTCAAGATACGGGCCCTGAAAGGTACGGCGAATGCTGTAATGTCATCCTTTGGGAAAAAAACAGAAGTCTGGACTGCCATAACTTTGCCTTCTGTAATATTTTTTCACCAAATCAATGAAAGGCACATCTGTTGGATGTTGGCTGTACCCCCTGCAAATTTCAGCCCAAAAGACCAAACTGTTATTTTGCAGCAGGGCATCAAACGATTGCTGTAATGCGTCATACGCTGTAATGTTATTCTATGGGAAAAATTGTCAACGTTGGAGTACGGTAACTTTGCCACCATGTAATATTTTTTAGCAAAACACTGAAAGGCACATCTGTGAGATGTTGTCTGCATTCCCTCCGAAGTTCAGCCCAAAACTCCAAACCGTTCTTTTGCAGCCAGCTGCCAAAGAAGTACTGTTATTTTGGGCATAGTGTCACAAAGTAGTGTTGTAATTTGCGAAAGCTTTCACAAAAATTTGCGACACTTTCATGAGTGCGACACTACTTTGTGAAAGTACTTTTTCCAAAATCTGAAAAACATATTTCGGGGGTGTTTTACCCCAAAATAAAGACATGGCTAGCATCTTCAGGGCCCGACTAGGTGAATAGAAAAAGAATTAGGTTGCTAGACGGTCTCAATTTTAAATGCCAAGCATTTTTCTGATCACTAACTGAAAACAAAATGGTGGATTTGCGACAGTAAAAGGGCCATTTGCGACAGTAAAAAGTGCATTTGCGAAAGTGTTGAACTTTTTAACTTTTCCCATTGACTTATAATGGAACTTGTTTTTTGAATAACTTTTGAACCGTTTAATATTTTTTTATGAAATCTTCAAAAGGCACATTGGGAACCCCGGCCGCATATTTCCTGAAGATTTCGGACCGGTCTCGCAAACAGTGTGACCTGTAGGTGCGACCGTAGAATTCCAAAAAAGCGTAAACGCATGCGCAGATCATGCTTAATAACTCTGCAGTTGTATATCTGACTAGTATGAAACTTGGCAAATCCAAAGGCATATGAGTCTTGATTCTGTATTCCAAATTTCAGGCAAATCCGATGAACAGTTGCAAAGTTATTAAGGTGCAAAAATTTGGGTTTAATATGTAAATGGCTCCATAACTTTAACTATGGTAGCACTACAGTGCTACCATATATATATATATATATATATATATATATATATATATATATATATATATATATATATACACATATACACATATACAGTCATACATGCTCCTTATTACCCTGTTATTAAAATCCAGTGCCTAAGTAATGTTTACTTTCTGTTGTGGAGTGGTTGTGGAAAAGCTGGTGTGAGCAGTGCAAGTATGATGTGTTAAATTGCATGTGCGCAGTCAGTGGTGTTTCCTTTGTGTGTGTGTGTGTGTGTGTGTGTGTGTGTGTGTGACATCAGACATTGTGCAGCTTCTTGCAAACATATATTGCTGACTTATTGCAGCGTTTATGGTATAAATAATAGTGAACAGAATAACTTGTATTTTATTGTCACCATCATCAGCAGCAGACTAAGTGATATGATACTTTTTCAGAGGTGCCTGGCCAGAGTGCACATTAGTCACAAACTGCACATATGACTTTTAGAAGAACATGTGTTTTTTGTGCTATGATCTCCGCAAAAGTCATGTGTGCACTGTGCATGACTGAGGTGCACAGTGACCTGATACCTCTGAAAAAATATCATATCACTTACTCCGCTGGTGCTAATGGTACAAATAAAATACACATCATATATTCTTTCTTATCTTTATTCTTGAGATACTGCAACAAGTCACACCATGTATATGTTTGCATGAAGCTGGACAATGTCTGCACACACAGGAAAGAACACTGAAGGCACACATGCAGTTTAGCACAACATACTTGCACTGCTCAGTCATGCGTTTTGTGAAACACTTCAAATCATGAGTCCCAACACAAAATAAACATTACTGAGGCTCCAGAAGTATTTATTTTTTAAATAGAAATTAAAGAGATTCACCAAGTTACAGTATTGCACCCGATATATGAGTGCCTTACCTCCAGGGGAATCTTTCTTACGCCACATGTCCTTACATAGTGCAATACTTTTCTGGCAAAAATGCTCATAATTTTGGCAAACCGGGTTCCAGAGGACTTCACGTTCTGAAGAGCCACCCAAGTTCCACCCCCATGCTCAGCAATGTTATGACATGATGCCAGGGAGAGCGCAGGGGCACGCTCCATTATAGTGAATGGCTGACAACTTTCCGAATGTTTCTTTATGTTATAATGGTCAGTTTGTGGTGAAACGTGGGCATATTTCGACTAACAAGGCTCTTGTTAGTCAAAACATGCCCATGTTTCACCACAAACTGGCCATTATCACATAAAAAAAATTCAGAAAGCTGCCGGCCATTCAGTATAATGGAGCACTCCCCTGCACTCTCCCTGACATCATGTTATAATGTTGCTGAGTATGAGGGGGGGGACTTGGGCAGCTCTTCGGAATGGGAAGTCCTCCAGGATCTTGTGTACTGAAACAATGAGCATTTTTGCCAGAAAAGTACTTTTTTGTGGTGTTTTACATTGCCACTTTACTTACATCCTGACTTGTATGATACTATTCTTTCCAGTATTTGAGTCTGCCTAGTACTTTTTTCATGTATGAAATAATAAAAGGATCACTCTTTTTAATACTGTGCAGACCAGGTATTCATCAGTATTTACGCTGTTTTTCTCCACTAGTTGTTGTATATTACTTCTGTTGTAAAATTAACAATTATGCAGCAGGCAGTGTTTTATGACCTCACAGAACAATATTTATTGAAAAGCAGCTGCAAATAGTGATGGAAACAAGGTCAGAACCATACTAAAAGTTGTGCTCCTTTTCTTTCAGACATGAGAAAAAGTAGTAAAGCAGATACAAATTGAGAAAATACTATAAGGGTATCATACAAGTCAGGAGGTAACTAGTGGCTGGCAATGTAAAATAGCATAAAAAAGTATAAGTCAAAATTTTCACCAGAATGTTGCACTGCTGCTTTAATTTATAATTTAAGTATGACATTATGTGCTCACAACACAACACACAAAATGAATCTGTCTTGTGTCCAGAAAATTGCCAAGTGCTGAGGAAGTGAAATTGGAGCATTACACCACACTCAAAGCTCCCCAGAGTATATTGCGCAGTCTGTCATGCGAACAGTGGTCACACAGAGTCCCCAGCATTTTTCTGCATCCCAAAATGCATCTGTCTTGTGTCTAGAAAGTTTACATACTCTGTGATTATGATGTACTCATGATGCACAGTGTCTTTCCAAACTGAGTGAATGAGGAATAACATGACATGAATCCATTCAGTGTTCCCTCAGAAATGATGACCGTGAGCGAACTGTTGCTGGTCCAAAGTGTGCTGGCGATTCCCACAAATGTGATGCGATCACCTCAATTGGATGTAAGGGTGCCCTTTGTGTGTACACTAACAGTAGCCTTGGTAAGTTAATATATATGTATATATTATGGTAGCACGGTAGTGCTAACATAGTTAGGGTTGAGTAGCACTTTTAAGGTTAAAGGGTCAAATTTTGCACCTTAATAACTTTTCCACTGTTCAACAGATTTGCCTGAAATGTGGTATGCATGACTGGGCATGGTAGATCTTGGGATCTGCCAAGTTTGGTACTGGTCGGATATATGGCTGTGGAGTTATTAAACAACAACCAATTGCACACTTATGCTTTTTTACGACTTCTTTGCTCTCATCTACAGGTTGCACCGTTTGTTTGAATGGTCTAAAAACTTCAGGAAAAATGCAGCCAGGGTTCCCAATGTGCCTTTTTTAAGATTTCTTGAAATAATATTGAATGGTTCAAAAGTTATTCCAAAAACAAGTTCGCATCATAAGTCAATGGGAAAAGTTAACAAAAAGTTGGGTGTTTACTCAGCTGGTAAAGGTGATTGTGTTGGTTGGCATCCATGGCACTCCAGACATTACCTCATGGGTTTTAGCCCACCTGATAGGCTAGTGATGCACATGATCCAGATCAGATTTCTAGCATATCCAGGTCCCAGAAACCCCTGCTCTCCAGTTCGAATCTTCCATAGCTGAAATAAGGTTAATTAGTACAAGAGAAAACATACAGTGCAGGTACAACCAAGTGGAAGTAATAAGAGAGATGATCGGAGACACAGAGGAGAGCAGACCACGACGTAGTAATAATGGCCCGGGGGCCGATTCTTTATTCTTCTCCTATTATTTACAGTCTAGTCTCGAACCCGAGGGTCTGACTGGTCGTTTATCATTAGAAACAAGCACGATGTCTGTTTCCCTGTGTGTCTAACATGGGTGAAGGTCCCCTAGTTTGGAACCGGTCACTCTGAACACTCTGAAGGGAGGGCGTTGGAGTGCCATGGATGCCAACCAACACAATCACCTTTATCAGGTGAGTAAACACCCATTGTGATTGGTTGGCATCCATGGCACTCCAGACATTACCTCATGGGTAGATAAGAAGCGGTGAGTACCCAGGGAAGGAAAACAGAGTGGACTAAGAGTGAGTGGTTGAGGATGCTGCCGCCAGGGCCTGGGTGGTGAAGGTGGGCCGTATGGCATGTAATTGTTCCAGCCTGTAGTGTCTGGCAAACTCCATGTGGCTGCCTTACATATGTCCTCTGAGGATACGCTGGCTCTCTCCACCCAAGAGGTGGCGACCGCTCTGGTGGAGTGAGCCTTGATCCCCTGGGGTGGAGTCATCCAGTTTGCTGTGTAAGCATTTTGGATGACTCGCCTTAGCCACCCGGCGATGGTGGTTTTGGAGGCAGCGTTACCCTGCCTCTGTCCCTTCGAGACGATGAACAGTCTCTCTGTCTTGTGTATGAGATGGGTTCTAGTTAAGTACACAGAGAGGGCAGATCCCACATCGAGGTGATGTGGGGGCACGCTGGAGCCCTGTAGGGGCCCTCTCGGGAAGGTGGGCAGCTCGATGGGTTCCTCCCTGTGGAAACTCGTGGAGACCTTCGGTTGGAAGGCTGGGACTGTTCTCAGACGGACCCCTAGTAGGGTGAACACTGTGTAGGGTTCTGCGCAGGATAGGGCCCCAAGTTCTCCAATCCTTCTAGCTGAACAGATTGCCACCAAGAAGCACGTCTTGAGGCCAACCCAGAACAGGTCCGCCTCACGAAGAGGCTCATAAGGAGCCGAGTTGAGGGACTCAAGGACCAGTGGGAGGTCCCACAGGGTGATGGTCGGTCGAGTCCTCGGTCGGAGGATCTCTACTGCCCTTAGGAAGCGTACGGCAACAGGATGCACTCCCGGGGTGTATCCGTCAATGAGGCCTATGGCCCTATGGCTGATAAGTTGCACCCTGAGGGAAGAGTGCCTGTCCCTCTCCACTCCCTGTTGGAGGAATAGGAGGATGCTGGCCATGTCAGACTGCTCGGGAACCTTGCCCTGTTCCCGGCACCACCGAGTGAAGATGGACCATTGCCTCCCATACGTGGAAGTGGTGGAAGCCCATCTGGACTGGAGTAGGGTGCTGATGACGGAATCATGATACCCCACTGCCCTCAGTCTCCTCCTCTCAGGAGCAAGGCCATGAGCTTCAGGGTCTGCAGGGTTGGGTGGAGCACTGGCCCCTGTGAGAGCATTTCCATTCGGTAGGGTATCCTGAAGCTGGCCAGTGACATCTCTCGGACTGCTGCGAACCATGCTCTGCGCGGCCAGTAGGGGGCCACCAGGATAACCGTGTGGCCTGACTCCCGTATTTTGGCTAGGACTTGTGGGATCAGGGGGAGTGGTGGGAAGACATAAGGGTTCCTCCCCCTCCAGGATTGCGACAGTGCGTCCGTTCCCTGGGAGAGACTGTCCCTGAACCATGAGTAGTATTCCCTGACCTGAGCGTTTTCCCGTGATGCCATGAGATCCATGAACATGGGCCCCCATGTCACCTGGATCAGCTGGAATAGGGCCGGGTGTAATCGCCATTCCCCCGGGTGTACCTGTTGCCTGCTGAGCCAGTCCACGCTGACGTTCAGCCTTCCCGACAGGTGAACCGACCCCAGGTGAGTGAGGTTGGCCTGGGCCCAGATGAGGACTGCTGTTGTCTCCCTCATCATGGCCCTGCTCCTGGTTCACTTGCTTTGCTATGTAGGCCACCGTGACTCGATTGTCGGAACGGATCAGAACCGACTGACCATGTACCTGGCGCTTGAATGCCTTCAGGGCGTGAAATACGGCCTCATCTCCAGGATGTTGATGGAGAGCTCTGCCTCCACTGGTGACCATAGGCTCTGTGCCATTGTGTCTCCCAGGCAAGCTCCCCAGCCGGAGAGGCTCACATCCGTTTCTATGGCGATCGGTCGAGGGGGCTCCAGAGGGACTCCCCTGGTCAGATTCGCCTCCACCGTCCACCATGCCAAGGAAAGTCTCACTACATGTGGTAGCGGTACCATGACTTGTAGATTGTGTTTGCTCGGTGCCCCCCGAGATAGGACATAAGTTTGTAGATGGCGCGTGTGCCACCTGGCCCAGGGCACGAGGTGTATGCATGAGGCCATGCAGCCCAACAACTGAGCTATCCTTCCCATTGTGGTGGCGGGCCCTCATCTGGAGGGCCAACTCCATCAAGTTGAGAACTCTCGAGTGGGACGGTTTTGCCCAACCCTGAGCCGAATTGATGAGTGCTCCCAGATGCTCGATCTGCTGAGTGGGATTGAGGTGGCTCTTTCTCGATTTACCACCCAACCGTGGTCTTGAGTGCCTGCATGGCAGATTCCATTGGATCCGGCCTGGTTTTGGACCCGGCCCGGATGAGCCAGTGTCCAGATATGGGATGATGTCCAGTCCCGTTCCCTGAGTCTGGCTACCAGTGTTATGGAGACTTTGGTGAACACTCGGGCCCTCGACAGGCTGAATGGCAAGGCCGGTACTGGAAGTGGTGACCTAGGATGTGGAAGCGAGGAATTGCCTGTGCTTCCGGATGATGGGGATATGGAGGTAGGCGTCCTTTAGGTCTATGGAGCGTCAGTGATACCGCCTACCAAACGCACGTTGGGTGGATCGGATGGTCTCCATTTTGAATCGGTGTGGGACCACGTATCGGTTCAAATGTTTCAGGTCCAGGATGGGCCTGAGTTCTCCTGATTTCTTGGGCACCAGGAAGAATATGGAATAGACCCCCAGATTCTGCTCTGGCACTGACACGGGCTGAATGGCTCTGTTCCGAATTAGTTCTGACAAGATTTGTTGGACCTGGTGCGGGGATGCCCTTCTCTTGGCTATGGGGGAGGAGACGAACCTTTGCGGAATGTAGGCATGGGATAGCTCTATGGAGTATCCCCTGGTTACCACGTCTTGGACCCATCTGTCCGATGTTGTGTGGATCCAGCGATAGGCGAATAGGGTTAGCCTTTGACCCACTGGTGGGTATGGGTCCTGGCCTCGTGCTGTTGAGAGGGGGCAGTCACTGTTGCTTTCCCTTGTAACCTCTACCTCGACCTCCAGCTCCTTGGCTGTGGGATCTGAAGGAGGAGGACTGATAGTTCTGATGGTACGGGGCACGGAAGCCGGGAGAGGGGCCTCTGCTTTGAAAGGAGTGACCCTGTTGTTGTGTATCCCTGCGGGGTTGGAATGGTTTGTTTCCCCCCCGAAACCTCTGCCTCGAAGAGGGGAGATAGGAGAACTTGGACTTATTCTTGAGGAGGTCTCTGCCCTCCTCCTTTTGCTTCAAATAATCCTGCAAACCCTCCCCGAAAACATGCTTTCCCTGCAGTGGTAAATTTTGCAACAATGTTTTTGACTCATGGTCTGCGTCCCACAGTTTCAGCCACAGTGCCCTACGAGCACGGTTGGTGATGGCAGTGGCCCTGGCTTGAAGACGCAGGGTGTCTACCACCATATCAGCTAGGTATTTGGCTGCATCCAAAGTGCACTCCAACAGTTCTGCCTCCCTGGACTTAGGGATGGCCTGCTCCTGGAGCTCCTCTAGCCAATGAATCTGTGCCCGGGTCGTATAGATGGCTGTGGTGGTCACCTTAGCTGCGGTGCCCTCAATCTCAAAGGCCCTCTTGAGCATATCTTCAACCTTTTTGTCCGTTGGGTCCTTGAGGGCTATTTTGCCGCATGGTAGTACAGTCCTTTTGCTAAGGGCCGCCACCTGGGGGTCAATGGTGGGGGCCTTGCACCAGGCATACGATTTTTCCCCTTGGACCAGGTACATTCTGTCCAGGTTCTTGCGATTCAACATCCTGCCCGGTTTGGGGGATTGCCATTCTTTACTGAAGATGTCCTCGATTGTGGGACATACAGGAAAGGTCTCTGTGGTTGAAGGTCTCAGTTGAATCATAGGGTCGAGCTTTGACTCGGGCTTGCTTTCCTCCATGTCAAAACCCATGGTGGCCTTGATGATTTTCATGAGCCCTGGGATGGTGTCAAAGGAGCATAACTTTTAAGTCAGGGAAGGTGTCGCTTGAAGCTCCATATCTTCTTCATCTGAGTCTGCCTCGTCCTCTTCCTCTGCATCATCTCTCTCCCTGTCCTCGTGCGCGTTGTCGCGTGGGGTGTCAGGAAGGGTGTCCTCAGGGTTTGGAAGTCCATCCGGTTGCCCGCCCGCCTTGTCAGGTTCTGTACCCGGTGCTTTTGCCCTGTGTTGGGTGAGAGATTCCAGTTTCTCCAAGATTTTGAGCATAAAGTTCTGCTGGCTCTCCATTATGGCGACCGCGGCCTGCTGGTTCTGGATAATGAGTGGGCCCGGGTCCATCCATGTAGAGTTGCTGGGTCCTGGGTTGTCGGGGCCCAGGGGCAGGGTTTTTCTCCAGGGAAGAATCGTCATCGTCCAGGAGGCAGGCCGCACAGAGGAGACCCGGGGTCTGGGGCAGGAGGGTAGCGCTGCACGAGGAGCATTTCTTCACTTTCACCATCTGGAAGGAGAGAAAAGTATACTTAGGACGGAGCTGTGATCCCCCCTTTTTTTATTTTTTTTTCTTTCTCCTCCTTCTCTTCCCTAGAAGGCCACATGTCGGTTGGGGGGGTGCTATGTGAGGACCCCTGCAATGAGGGCCAGAGGAGGGAGGGCTGGAGATCAGCAGTCTGGTGCCATGGCTCGCTATGGGAGGGAGCCGTGGTGACTGGGAATGGAATCCATATAACTCAGGCTACCTACTCAGGTCGCTATGGGAGGGGCCCGAGTGGTATGTGGCAAGGATGAAGCCCCAGTGAGGGGACAGGCGCAGGGGGTTCGGGAGGAGGAGGGGGCCACCGGAGGGTCGCTATGAGAGGGACCCTATCGGGGGAACCCCCTGGTAATGGAGTAGGCCAGTCAACTTCCTCCCCTTTTTTTTTTTACTCTTGATCGTCGAGCAGAGTACTGAGCACTAGGCCACACAGTCTGCACATGACCCTGGCCGCGTTCCCGTCATCGTCCAGGGCCAGAAAAGGTAGAGCCCATTCCCCTTCCTTGAAAGGGGACAGAGAGTGGACGGTGGATTGCGGTTTCCACATCCCCCGTGAGGGGCTCGGAAGGAGGAGAGGGAGAAACCCCCCAGAGAGGAGCGTGGATGATGGCCCACAGGAGCAGGCATGAGGAGTCTCTCTCGTCACCCTCCAGGAGCTAGCTGCTCATAGACTCCGGTGAACCCCCCCACTCCAGACAAGCCGCGAGGAGGAGGGACTACCTCATGAGAGCAGCGGCCTAGCGAAGGAGGAGTATAAGCTCTCGCGATTGGCCCTTCCTGTTCCCTGAGGGGAGAGGAGTACCAGGAGGCCACCAGAGCGGAGGGACAGGCCGCAGTAGGCCTAACCATGCCTACGGGCATGCGCTGACGTGTGCCATTGCCTTCTGGGGGGGCGAGAGCACCTGCAGCAGGAATCTGCACTGCGGCATGAGGGGGACAGGCGCAGAGGTCTCCCGTTCAGCGGAGGCGAAGGGTGAGGGGGCCGGCCTGCCTGAGGGTTACCGCGTGTGCAAGGAAAGAGAGACCATGCGGTCGGTGCTCGACCGGAACAGGCCGCTGGTACACCCACGGCCTTGCTGAGATGAGGGACTGCAGAAAATGGCCAAACGGGGTGTTAGGGTCCCCGGCCTAGGGGCTGCGCTGCGAGCGTTAAGGCAGGCATGGGCCGCACCACGCGGTGCTACAAGGAATTTCCTCAGAGAAAAACGAGTGAGGAGCACCCAAACAAACGTTGCATACTACATCATAATTACATAACAACAGGACAAAACAGTAAGCCCTTTTAGGGGTAACCGAAGGCTGCCTAAAAGAATCCTCTGATCTAGATAACATCAAAGCAGAGGGCTAGCTTAGCTTAATCCTCCTGGTTAAAATCCAGGAATTTCTAACTTGTAAGGCTTCCAGAAACTATTGTACCTGCCTTCTGACTTAGCCTGATGAGCATACTTAAAAGTAAATAAATCCTTGATTCAAGGTCTTACCTTGTAGGAGCAGACAGGGATTCCTGGTGTGCTTCTTGCCTGATCAGATCCACTATTCGAAACTGGAGAGCAGGGGTTTCTGGGACCTGGATATGCTAGAAATCTGATCTGGCTCATGTGCATCACTAGCCTATCAGGTGGGCTAAAACCCATGAGGTAATGTCTGGAGTGCCATGGATGCCAACCAATCACAATCAACACTTTCACAAATGCAGTTTTTACTTTCTCAAATGGCCCTTTTGCTTTTGAAAATCCACCATTTTGTTTTCAGTTGGTGACCAGAAAAATGCTTGGCATTTAAATATGGGACCCTCTAGCAACACAATACTTTTTGTGTTTACTTAGTCGGACTCTGAGGATGCTAGGCATGTCTTTATTTTGAGGTTAAACACCCAAGAAATATGTTTTTCAAGTTTCTGGAAAAAGTACTTTCGCAAAGTAGTGTCACACTCACGAAAGTGTCGCAAATTTTTGCGAAAGCGTTCACAAATTGCGACACTACTTTTCCAGGCTATGGCAAAATGACAGCAATTCTTTGCCACCCTGTAACAAAAGAACGGTTTAGTCTTTTGGGCTAAAATTTGGAAGGAATGCAGCCAACAACACACAGATGTGCATTTTTGTATTTTGGTGAACAAAATATTACAGGGTGGCAAAGTTAAGGCACTCCAAATTTGACTTTTTTTCCCATAGGATAACATTATGGCATCCACCACTTTACAGGAATCATTTACTGCTCTGCTGCAAAATAACGGTACGGTCCTTTGAGCTGAAATTTGGAGGGAAGAAAGCAAACATCCCACTGATGTGCCTTTTGGTGGTTTGGTGAAAAAATATTACAGAGCAGCACAGTGATGGCACTCCGAAGTTAACACTTTTTCCCATTGCATAACATTACAGTGCCGGTCACGCTTTTAGGCCTGTATCTCAGAAACGGTGCAAGATAAGGACTTTTCATCGCAAAAATGTTTAGCCCCCTGCTAGGGGCAAAGTACAAAGCTAGCCAGGAAAGTCATAATTCACATGAAATTTACATTTTTTTCTATGTCGTACGGTTCCTGAGGTATAAGCAATTTAATATTCCTAGTCCTCATTTTATGCTCCGAGGCCCATTGTTATGTATACATTCTTTGTTTTCACTGTGTTTTCCAATGCATTTTTTTGGAGAAAAGAAGGGTGTGCCCTTTTGCTACTGTGCCAGTTAGCGTTTCCAGTTGCATTTCCATTACCATTTGTGGAACCTTTACCATCTACGCCACCGTGTGCATTACGGTTTGCATTTTTGCTTGCGTTTGCATTTCTGTGTCGTTTGGTGTTAGTGTTGCTGTTACTATTACCAGTTTCATTTACAATTGCTGTACCATCCATGTGTGTTACAGTTTGCATTTTCATATGCACTTGCATTTCTGTTTAGTTTCTGTTTTCTTTGGCATTTTTTTTGCTGTTACTGTTACCATTTGCATTTACAATTGCGGTATCATGACCGTGCGCATAACAGTTTGCATTTCTGTACTCGCATGCATTTGCATTTCTCTTTCCCGTGGCGTTATTTTTGCTGTTACTGTTAGCATTTGCATTAATAATTGCAGTTCCGTGACCATACACGTTACGGTTTGTGTTTCCGTATGTGCCTCCATTCCTGTTTCCGTTTCTGTTTCCTTTGGCATTATTCTTCATGTTAACTTTACCATTTGTGTTTACTATTGCGGTACCGTGGCTGTGCACATTACAGTTTGCGTTTACATGTGCGCTCGCGTTTCTGTTACCTTTCGCATTCTTTTTGCTGTGACACTTAACATTTCCATTTAAAATACTGCTGCCATCACTGTTCGCGTTACCAGTTGTATTTTCGTATGCATTTCAATGTCTGTTTTCGTCACTGTTTGATTTGGCATCACTTTGCGCTTGCGTTTCTAGTAACATTTACTTTACCATTTACGTTTCCATTACCATGTGTGCCACTGTTGGCACTTCTGTTTGTGTTGCTGTTCCTGTTAATATGTCACAAGACATCACGTAGTGGGAGCTGCATTACTTTCACTATTTGTTATCATCATTCTCAAAATGAAGGGAAATTAGAGGCAAAAAACTCTGTTTAATGTGTTAGGGTTGAAAACCCCCCTTGGACCCCCCAGCCTACTCCCCCCAACCGGCATCGGGGTGTGCGTTGGGGTCATCGGTCCTAACTCTCACCCCATTCTCCTATACCTCTGCTTCTTTTCACATGTGATGGGATGAGAGTTAGGGCCGACAACCCTAGCATGCACCCCAATGCTGGTTGGGGTGTGGGCTGGGGGGTGCAAGGGTTTCAACCCTGACACCAAATTTCCTCACTTTTGTCGCTGTGGAACAAGCCTAAATGATGCATTAAACAGAGTTTTTTGCCTCTAATATATATATATATATAACTTGGCTTCCCAGCCAAATGCCCTTTGGGGTAACCCTTGCCTCAGTGTTTACGCACAGAGGTTCTTTGTCTTTCATATATATATATATTATGGTAGCACGGTAGTGCTACCATAGTTAGGGTTGAGTAGCACTTTTTAGGTTAAAGGGTCAAATTTGCACCTTAATAACTTTGCCACCATTCAACAGATTTGCCTGAAATTTGGTATGCACAATTGGGCATGTTAGGTCTTGAGATCTGCCAAGTTTTGTACTGGTTGGATATACAGCTGTGGAGTTACTAAGCAAAAACAAGTTGCGCAGTTATGCCTTTTTGCAATTTCTTTGCTCTCACCTACAGTTCGCACGGTTTGCACGACTGGTCCAAAAATATCAGGGAATGTGCAGCCAGTGTCCCTGATGTGTCTTTTGAAGATTTCGTGAAAAAATATTGAACGGTTCAAAAGTTATTCAAAAAAAAGTTCCCATGATAACTCAATGGGAAAAGTTAACAAAATATTCAACACTTTCACAAATGCACTTTTTAGTGTTGCAAATGGCCCTAGTAGTGTCGTAAATCTGCCATTTTGTTTTCAGTTAGCGATCAGAAAAATGCTTGACATTTAAATTTGGGACCCTCTAGAGACACAATTCTTTTTGTGTTCACCTAGTCGGACCCTGAGGATGCTAGCCATGTCTTTATTTTGGTGTTAAACACCCCAGAAATATGTTTTTCAAATTTCTGGAAACAGTAGTGTCACAAAGTAGTGTCACACGCATGACACTTTTGCAAATTGTTGTGAAAAGTGTCACAAATTGCAACACTACTTTTCAGGCTATGGCAAAAATGAGATTAATTCTTTACCACCCTGCTGTGAACAAATGGTTTGGTCTTTTAGGCTGAAATTTGGAGGGAAGGCAGCCAACATGTCACAGATGTGTCTTTTGGTGGTTTGGTGAAAAGATATTATATTGCTCTAAAGTAACAATACTCTGAAGTTGATGCTTTTTCCCATAGACTAACATGGTGGCATGCGCCACGGCTTTTGGGGCTCTTATCTCGAAAATGGTGTGAGATACAGATTTTTCATCGCAAGTTTCATATCCCTATGGGCTATGTAATGCAAAAAAGTAGTGAGGAAAATAATGATTTCTGTGAAATTTAAATTTTTTTCTACATTATACGGTTGCTGAAATATTAGCAATTAAGTGCTTCTCATGCTGATTTTAAGCTTCCATTGCCATTACATTGCATACATTCTTTGTACACACTGTGTTAATGTAAGCAACTTTGAGCTGCAATTTGGAGAGAAAGGACTCAACATGTCACAGATGTGTCTTTTGGTGGTTTGATACACATTGGTTAATACAGTTAATTCCCCCCCTCCTCCAACTAGAGGAGGTACTGCATCCTGAGTGTAGAGGTACAGTAAAACTAAAAGGCATGGACATCAACAGTATACCTCCCTAATTCTAGGTACAGTCTAGTTAATACAGTTATGGCTTGCATGTCCTCAGCCATGCAATGCTACCCCCAGACTGTAGATTACATAATTTGTCCTGAGTGTAGGGTACAGCAACACTGAGGCTGTGGGCATCAATGGTGTACTTGACTAATTGCAAGTTCAGTAAAGTTACCACAGTAACAAGCTGCATGGTCTCAGGCAGGCAATGACCCCACCTACTGCCGCACACCAGGTACTGTGTAGTGAGTGTTGACCCACAGCTAAAATAAGGGATGAACATCAATGGCACTTTTTTGTTGCAAGTTGCATAGCCCTATGGGCTAAGTAATACAAACGTTTAGCCAGAAACATGATGATGCTTGTGACATATTGATATTTTTTCTATGTCGTGCGGTTGCTGAGATATTAGCAATTAAGTTTTTACAATGCTCGTTTTAGCTTAGATGCCCATTACAATGCATGCATTCTTTGTGTTTCTTTATGTATCTGTTTGGCAATAACAGGGTATGTGCTTTTGTTACTGTTAGAGGCTGTGGATATCTATGGTGTGCATTCCTAACTGCAAGGTCAGTAAAGTTAGCACAGTTAGGAGTTGCATGGTCTCAGCCAGGCAATCTCTGCATCCCCCACCCACTGACCAGGTACTGCATACTGAGTGTAGAGCCACAGGAAAAATAATGGATATACATCAATGGTACACTGCCCTGATTTCAGGCGTAGACAAGTTTCCAGAGTTAGGAGTTGCACAGTCTCAGACAGGAATTCCACCCCCCCCAACCAGATGAGGTACTACATCCTGAGTGGAGAGGTACTGCAAAAGAAAAGGCTATGGAGAGAAATGGTACAGCTACCTGATTGCAGATATACTCCAGTTAACAGACTTATGATTTGCATGGCATCAGTGATGAATGCTTCTGCCACAGTATAGACGAAGTATTGTATCCTGAGTGGTGAGACAGTAAAACTGAGGTTATACAGATCAATGGTACACCTCCCTATTTGCAAGTACAGTCAAGTTAGCATAGTTAGGAGATGTGTAACATCAGCCAGGCAATGTCCATGCCCCCATACACAGATAAGGTACTGTGTAGTGAGTGTGGAACCACAGGAAAAATAAGTCCATGGACACTAGTGGTACGCTTTCTTGATTACTACTGTGGAACACTTTGCACAGTTAGGAGTTGCACAGTATTACTGAGGAATTCCCCCTCCCTCAACGAGAGGAGATACAGCATCTTGAGTTGTGAGCTACAGTGAAAGAAAAGGGATGGATATCTATGGTACAACTCCTTGATAACAAGTACACTGCAGTTACCATAATTATGACTTGTGCTTTCTAAGCCACACAATGCTTCCCCCCCACATTGCACACTGGGTAATGTGTTCTGAGTTTAAGGGTTCAGTAGCACTGATGCTGTGGATATCAACAGTATTCCTTACTAATTGCAAGTAAACTCAAGTTAGTACACTTAGGAGTTGCATGGCCTCAGCCAGGCTATGTCCACCCCTAAGTCTCACAGCTGGTACTGCATACGGAGTGTAGAACTACAGTGAAAATAAGCCCATGCAGATAAATGGTGCAGCTGTGTGATTGGAGTTGTAGACAAGGCTGCACAGTCAGTATTTTGATAGTCTCACCTAGGAATCCCACACTCGCAGGCCAGAGCAGAAATTCATATAGAGTGGAGAACCACAGGAATAGAAAGAGCATGCAGATGGATGGTAGACCTCTGCTATTTCAGTCACACAACACTGTGTGCAGTTGTCCCTTACATGCCCACAGTCATGGAATGCTACTGCCACACTACAGAGAGGTAGTATATCCTGAGTGGATAAAAAGAAAGCAAAACTGAGGGTGTGAACATGAATGGCATAGCGACCCAATTGCTATTACAGTCTAGCTAGGACAGTTAGGAGTTGCACGCCTCAGCTAGGCAATGGCCCCTAGCATGACAGACAACAGGTACTGCATCTTGAGTGGATGGACACAGTGAAAGTGAGGCAGTGGATATAATGGTATACACCATTGATAATTGCCACTCTTCAGTTACCACAGTTATGAACTGCATGGCTTCACCCATGGTTTCCCAACCCCCCATGAACAGTTGCTGCATACTGACTAGAACTACTGTTTTTAACAAGTTCAATAAAAACAATGTATTGTTATCGAAAGTTTTTATCCGCATTCAAATATATATATATATATATATATATATATATATATATATATATATATATGTATACAAAGACTGTGAAATTATAGTTTAGCTTTGTTCAGCAAAATGAAAATACAGTGACAAAAAGATATAAAAATATCTGTTGAAAAGGAAATTTTTTTTAATAGAAAAATATATGTCTTGTTTAAATAAATAAAATAGAAAACATTTGGTTGCTCATGAAAAGCAAAGGGAGGTTGTTCCCTGGCTCAGCCAGCCCAGGCCGAAAACTGGAAAAAATGTGGATGCGCATCAGAAGTGGAAGCTGTTGTGGCAGCTTAAGAGGAAGTACCGGACATAGCTGTGGAGGCTGTCCATCAGTGGTCAGGGAGACTGCTCATGTCGACAGGTGAAGCAGTGATGCTGTCTGCACTGACACCTGCTGCTGTGCTCACAGGCTCAAGCACAAGGTTGACAGCTGCTTGTTGAGCTGTCAGTAGGCTTATTATTTTATCTTGCTGTTGTTTAATTGTTTCTAAATCATTTTCATGTTGTGTTTTCATTTCTTTTATTTCGTTTGACAAACAGTCAACCTTGTGCTCGAGCCTATGCACACAACAACAGTGCAGTGTGCTTCTTTTTACACAGCTGATCTGTAAAGAGGAAAAACAAACTATTAATATGTGAGACAGTTTTTATTTATAGAAAACCATTATCTTCTCTTGAAAGACAGCAATAGTATTTCAGACAATCACATATTTTAGGTGATTTTTTTACTTTCACTATTTCTTGCCATCATTCTCAAAAAGAAGGGAAATTAGAGACAAAAACTCCATGTACTGCATCAGTTAGGGTTGTTCCACAGCGACAAAAGCTAAGAAATTTGCTAATAGGGCTGAAACCCACCTTGGAGGCCTAAAGCACAGCCTGCCAACTGGCATCAGGGTGCACGTTGGTGTCATTGGCACTAACTGTCACCCCATTATCCTATTCATCACTTTTTTTCACTCCCGACCCTCAGACCAGGTACTGCATACTGAGTGTATATCTACAGTTAACATAAGCCCGTGCACATTGATGCTGTACCTCGCTGATTGCAGTAGTAGACAAGTTTGCACAGTTACGCTGAGTAGAGAGACACAGCAAAACTAATGCTGTGGATCTCAATGGGGTACATTCGTAATTGAAAGGTCAGTAAAGTTAGCACAGTTAGGAGTTGGTTGGTCTCAGCCAGGCAATGTGCACACCCATCCCCCACAGACCAGGTACTGTGTACTGAGTGTACAGACACAGGTAAAATAAGGGATATAAATAAATGGTACGCTTTACTGATTGCAGGTGTACAGAAGCTTTCAGAGTTAGGAGTAGCACAGGATGAGTCAGGAATCCCCCCCCCCCCAAGCAGAGGATGTACTGCATCCTGAGTGCGGAGGTTCAGTAAAACAAAAGGCCATAGACATCAATGGTATACCTCCCTGATTTTAGTACACTCCAGTTATCACAGTTGCTTTTCCAAAGGCTGACGTATGAAGTTAATACATTAACATTTAAACAACTTTCTTAAAGTGACATTACACATTTTAACTAACACATACATAAGATAGAAAATGTGCTAAGTATACTTTATACTGCACCAGTATAATATTGCACATATTATTGCAGGAAATATTCCACAATCAACTTGTGATCCTGACTCACCCAGGCAGGTCAAAGTCAAATCTATGCACTGCTGAAAGATAGAAAAAAAACAAGACGTTTTTAGACACAGAGAAATAAAACACCACCTATAAAAACACTATTACTTTTTTCTAAACTTTAAAAATGGTTTGATCTCAATTTTGTCATTCAGACTTGGTGCGTTCATTGCCTTCATAGCAAATATCCAATATTGTTCCCTTTGCAAGAGAAGGTTATCATAATCAGCCCCCTTTTCATTAAAATTGTTTTTTCAATTGCTGTGAACAAAAATATATGTTTACCCATGTTTTTAACTCTTGACATACATAGAAACATAGAAACATAGATTTTGATGGCAGATAAGGACCGCTTGGCCCACCCAGTCTGCCCATTTCCCTACCTAATGGATAAGCTGCAGATCCTAGTTAACCAGCAGCCTACTTCTTCCTACCCCCAACCCCTAGAATTGCTTTATGACTGTCCCATGCATGCTTGTATTCCACCACTGTTTTTGACTCCACAACCTCCTCCAGAAGGCTGTTCCATGCATCCACAACCCTCTCTGTGAAAAAATACTTCCTTAAATTACCTCTGAGCTGCCCCCCTTCTATCTTCAAATTGTGCCCCTTGTCTTGCATCTTTTTGAAAGATGCTACCTCTTGGACTTTGTTGATTCCTTGAGATACTTTAAAGTTTCTATCATGTCCCCCTCTCTCCTCCTTTCCTCGAGGCTATACATATTCAGCTCCTTAAATCTCTCTTCATATGTCTTCCAGTGCAGACCTTGCACCATTTTAGTTGCCCTCCTCTGGACAGCCTCCATCCTGTCTATATCCTTGCAGAGATTGGGTCTCCAGAACTGCACGCAGTACTCCAGATGGGGTCTCACCAACTGTCTGTACAGAGGGATAATAACTTCCTGTTTTCTACTGGTAATGCCTGTCTCTATGCATCCCAGTATCCCAGCAGCCCTCCTTGCTGCCCTCTCACATTGCTTGCCCACCTTTAGGTCATCTGATATGACTACCCCCAGATCCCTTTCCATTTTTGTTGTTGTTAGTATCTCACCCCCCACTGTGTACTCTTCCCCTGGGTTTTTGTTTCCCAGGTGCATTATCTTACACTTCTTAGCATTGAATCTAAGCTGCCATACATTTGACCATTCCTCTAACCTTGCCAAGTCCCTTCCCATCCTTGCTGCATCAACTTTGTTGCAGATCTTTGTGTTATCTGCAAAGAGACATCTTTCCTTCCAGTCCCTCTGCAATGTAGCTTATAAAGACATTGAAGAGGACTGGTCCTAATACTGAACCCTGCGGTACCCCACTAGTAACCCCCCTTTCTTCAGAGTGGACTCCATTTACTATTACTCTCTGTGTCCTATTCTCCAGCCAATTCTTTACCCAGGCTGTCATCTTGGGACCCACTCCCAGGCTGGCTAACTTGTATATTAATCTTTTGTGTGGGACTGTGTCAAATGCCTTGCCAAAGTTTAGGTAGGCCATCTCCACAGCCCCTTCCTGATCTACTGCTTTGTTCACCCAGTCAAAGAAATCTATCAGATTTGTCTGGCATGACCTTCCCGCTGTGAATCCATGCTGCCTTGGGTCCTGAACCCCTCTGGCCTCTAGATACTTAACAATTCTTTCCTTCAGAAGTGATTCCATCATTTTCCCTACCACTGAGGTTAAACTAGCAGGTCTGTAGTTTTCTGCTTCTGCCTTGCTCCCACTTTTGTGAAGGGGAATTACATCTGCCCTTCTCCAGTCCTTGGGTACCACCTCATCCTCCCATGATTTGTTAAAGAGGGTAGTCAGTGGTGTCATTAGTTCTACCCTTAGTTCTTTTAGAATTCTGGGATGAATCCCATCAGGCCCCATTGCTTTGTCCAACTTCAGTTTTAAGAGTTCTTTCAGAACCCTTTCTTCTGTAAATGGGCTGGTATCAACTTCTGTATTCAGAGTGTTTCTACTGTTTGTTTTAGGTACCTCTCCCACTTCCTTTGTAAATACTGAGCAAAAATATTTGTTTAGTATGTCTGCCTTTTCACAGTCACACTCTGCCCACCCTCCCTCCTCTTTATTATGCCTCACTAGCCCTCCCTTGGTCTTCCTTCACTCCCTGATGTACCTATAAAAGGTTTTATCCCCCTTCTTAACTGAGTTGGCTATCTTTTCCTCGGTTTGGGCCTTTGCTGTTCTGACTGCCTTCCCAGCTTCCTTTTGCTTTAACTGATACAGTTCTCTGTCCTGCTCCTTCTGTGATTCCTTGTACTTCCTGAATGCTTTCTTTTTCTCTTGAACCTTCACTGCCACTTCCTTTGAGAACCATAGTGGTTTCTTACATCATTTCATTTTGTTAATTTGCTTCACACAAAGGCTTGTTACCTCTGTGATGGCAGTTTTTATTATTCCCCATTGTTCTTCTGCAAAGTCAGCCATCCTAAAGTCCAGTACTTTTGCATTTGTATGGCTTGACTCTATTGCTGTGTTATTGTGAACCATACTGTTCGATGGTCGCTAGTTCCCAGATGGCTACCCACTTCTACATCTGTGATCCTCTCTTCATCTCCAGTTGAGAGAACCAGGTCTAAGATTACTCCCTCTTGAGTGGGCTCCAATACTAGTTGTCTAAGGCATGCCCCTTGTAGGCCATCTAGAATAACCCCACTCTTTGAAGTGGCTGCTGCAACTGCACTCCAGTTAACATCTGGCATATTCAGATCACCCATCAGCAATATCTCCCCTTTTTCTGCCATTCTAAGTATTCTTTCTATCATTTCCTTGTCCATTTCCTCCCCCTGAGAAGGGGGTCTGTATACAACCCCTGTGCGGATTGTGGTGTCATTGCCGGTCTCCAAATTTACCCACAATGCTTCTTCTCCTCCCTGTTTTCCCTTTTTTTCTTCTGCTTTGATTCCTTCCCTTATGTAAAGAGCTACTCCTCCTCCTCTTTTACCCTACCTGTCCCTCCTGTAGATAGTGTATCCTGGTATGTTTATGTCCCAGTCATGGTTTTGTGTGTACCATGTTTCTGTGACTGCCATGATATCCAGATGTTCCTCCTCCATCAAGGCCACTAATTCAGGAAGCTTGTTACTCAGACTATGGGCATTGGTACTCATTGCTCTCCATTTTTTGATGGCTTTACCTTCTTTTGCAGCATCCCCCACTGACCTGTCTACCTCAGTCTTTTTCTCATTTAGTACCCTGTTTTGTAGGGAGAGGCTTGGATTTTCCTGCTGCTTATCAGTGCCTCCCCCCTTGACTAGTTTAAAAGCTTGCCAATGAAGCATTTTAAACCGATTGCTCAAAGACTTGTTCCTTCCTGGACAGATGCAGACCATCCTGCCAGTGTAGGCTGGTGTTCCTCCAGGTGGAACCCCAGTCCACAATGAAGCTAAACCCTGTGCTCCACACCATTTTTTCAACCATTCATTAAACTGCATGGTGCAAAGTACCCTCGCCTCACTCATGCCATTGACAGGCAGCACCTCAGAGAAGGATATTGTGTGTGCTACTTGTCTTAGGCCCTTCCCAATTCTACAAAGTCCTTCTGCACTGCTCTACTCTCATGATTAGCCAAGTCATTTGTCCCTAGGTGGACAATGACATCCAGCTCAGACTCCCATGCAGTTGTTCTCGTGATCCTGAGGATGTGCTTCCTGTCTCTCTAAGCCATGGCACCAGGCAGGCACCTTACTTCCATTTTCCCTGCTCCCCCCAGTTCTATCCACCTAATAATTGAGTCCCCCACCAGGAGCTGCTTCCTTTCCTTGTGGTGTCCTCTGCCTCCTTCCTGTGGGCCTCCCTTGTGACAGTTGTCCTCAGCCTCCTTAGTCTCCTCTGTGGGTGCATCCATAGGGGAGCTATGCTCCCCCAGAATAGTGTATGGATTGTGGTGTGAAACAGCTGACTGGGTGTGCCTCTGTTCCACCATCCTCACCCTCCCTGAGCCCACTGTGGTCCAACTGCTGTGCTTTCTTCACAACCTCTGAGGTAGTGGTGGTGGCTCTGGTGCTCCCTGGATGGTCGAGGTTCCCTTCCTACTGTCCAGTGTGGCCAGGGGGAAGGTCCCCTTACTACTGTCCAGTGTGGCCTGAAGACGGTCAACTTCCTCCCTCAGGGCAAAGTTGTCTGCAAATAGGGCAGCATCTCAGCCTCCAGAAAGACTCCCAGAAGACTGCTGCTCCACAGCCATTACATTGCACTACTCCCCACATTTTGTTTATGTGTGTGTGTGTGTGTGTGTGATTGGTTTGTAATATAAAATATATATATATATATATATATATATATATATATATTATACAATGTGTATGCTTATATTGTCAGTGCAGTGTGCTAATGAGGATATGACAGTGATATGCATCTTGCACTCTTGAGGAAATGATGTCAGAACCCCCGGTATAAAGGAACTATTTCCAGGGGTGGTTGGGGTGAGGGGTGGGAAGAGGTTGGGCCTAAACTGTGCCCTCACAAAACAATCAGCTAAAAGCTCTGACCCACCGCTGCAATGAGTGCCTTCCTGTCAGCAAGATGCCCTACACAACAATTTGACAGAGAAAATACCCTGCTAATCAAACAGAGAAAAATCCACATCCAAGTCAGACACAGGTAAACCTCCCCAGCCCCAAAACAGGCCTGGTGGTTTGTGCTCTGAAAGCTGTCAGCCCCAAAATAAGTCAGCTGTGCTTTTAAACTCTTCCTGCACTGAAAATGTTAAGAATTGTAACAAACAAACGAAACCTAGATCCACCTCCTGTTGCTTGAAAGACTGTCTTTCCTGTTTCACACTGCAGGTTTTGCTATGACAACTCCTTAACCACAGTAACTTATTTAAAAATAGTTTAACTATCGCAAACTCCTACGCACCAGTAAATTATTTAAAAATAGTTTCTGTCCCAAAATCCTAGTAGTCAATCCAGCTACCCCAAGGACAACCAAAATGCAGTATTCAAACACTTATGAAGTTACTTCCAAGATAAGCAGAGTTTGCAAGCTTCTTTTCAACTCCTCAGCCACCTGTAATTTATTTAAAAATAGTTTAACTGTCAGAAAATCCTAGTAGACAATCCTAGCTACCTCAAGGATCTACCCAAATGCAGTATTTAAATCCTTCTGAAATTACTAACAAGATAAACAGAGTTTGCAAGCCCCTTCTTGGTTAAACACTAAATAAATATGTGAATAAAAAGCAATTACCAAGGGTAGTTAGTTTCACCTCCCACAGAATTAAGCAAAAGTACACGTTTGTTGCAGATATCAAGTGCAATATAGAATTTCTCACACAGCTCACAGCTGAATAAAGAAGTAGTGTCCTTCCAGGTCAAGAAAATGTGCTTTGTGTAGAGCTAAAGCACTGGTATCATCACCATTCGAAATAGCCCTGGCATGTTCACCTATTCATACTTTAAAGGGATGTTTTGTTTTTCATATATAAAAGCTGTTACAGTTACACTCAGCCAAATATATAACCCCTGAAGTACTACAGGTAGCAAGGCCCCTAACCTTTAAAATTTGTCCTGTGGCACGATTTTTAAAGCTTTTAGTGGTTTTTGCCCACTGACAATATTTACAATTGCCACATTTGTTACAACCATCTACTTGTTTAGTTAGCCAATTCCTAGGTTTTTGTGGTACTGGCTGGACTGAATGTACCACAAAGTCCTTGATATTTTTCCTCTTTGATATACTATTCGAGGACCCCAAATATCAGCATTTTGTAACTTTGGATCTAATAAAACCCAATGCTAATGCTTTTTAATGATTTTAGTTATTTCATCTGATTGGGGGCTATAGGTGGTAAAAAAAGTGGTTTGTGGGTCACAATCTTTTTTTTTTTTTGTGGCCTGTTGGTTAACAAGGCCTCCCTCGAAATCTCATTTACTGTCTCTTGGTCTTTTTTTAAAATGTTGCTGTTACATCCTCTATTCTGTAACTTAACAGTCAGTTCTTCTGCCCTTTTTTTGTATTCAACCAAATCACTACAGTTTATTTTTGTCTGAATATATTGTCCCTTTGGTATTGCATTTATAACATTCCACGGATGGCAACTACTAGTCAAAAGGATAGTATTACGGTCTGTTTGTTTTCAAAATAGATCAAAAATATGTGCAATATTATACTGGTGCTGTATAAAGTATACTTAGCACAGTTTCTATCTTTTTTGTGTGTTAGTTAAAATGTGTAATGTCACTTTAAGAAAGTTGTTTAAATGTTAATGTATTAACTTCATATGTTAGCCTTTGAAATAGCAATGTGTGAAACATGTCAGGTGACGTCATGAGGGAGCGACCCTCAGCCTTTAGTCCTGCTGCTTAAGCATTGTACCAGCTGCCTGTTTATGGCTTGAGACGTTTATGAATGAACTCTGATGGACTTTAATGGACTTTGTTGGACTTTAAACCTGGATATTGATACCATTTCTATGTATATTCAACATGTGAGTCCTTTTTAGAGAATTTTCACAAATAATAATGTTTTTTTCACAATTATAAGCTTTTAGCTGGTATAATTTTGGAGCAAACACTCTGGGCCAGATATTCACAAGGGTTGCACATGGCGCAACAGTATTGCACCATGCACAACCCACTGATGCGCCCCAGTGCTATATTCATATGGGAATTGCACCTGGCACAAATCCCGATGTGCCGGAGCGCATCAGTAATGTAAGCAAGTGCAGGTGGGGGGGACGTGCCCATGCATAGTCTGCACAGCCTGATATTCAGCCCGCGATGTGCTGAGCCATGCATGGCCAACCCCTACTTGTGCTGCACAAAGCTGAGCAAAAAAAAAGGAGCAATGGCTGGCCATCCATAGGTGAGCTGCTATATTGCAGGGTGCAATGTGGCAGCTGCCACCTATGGGTGGCCACCCAAGCTCTGGCTGCACCTCCATGTTGGCACCCCCCCATGCAGATCGTGGGCATCAGTTAAAAGTAAAATGAAACCATATTTCCCTGGTGGTCCAGTGGACTGCTGTCTGCCCGATCACGGGCTTCAGTATTAAAAACATGAAAGAAACCTATATCCCTGGTGGTCCAGTGGACTGCTGCCTGCCCGATCGTGGGCTTAAGTAGAAAAACAAAGATATATCCTATATCCCTAGTGTTCCAGTGAATCGATGTCTGCCCAATTGCGGGCATAAGTAAACTAGTACTGAGCCCTATATCCCTGGTGGTCAAGCAGAACCCCTCCCCACCCACCTACTGATCCCCACCACCCCACTCCTCCCGGTCAGTGGTGGATGGCAGCACCACACCCACCTGTCACCCTGCTGCCCACTGATTGACACCATCAGTAGGGCTGTACACCCATTGGTCCACAGCGTGAGCCAATGGATGTGCAGTCCCTACCGTACTACACATTCCAGATATGTGAATGGAACTTGTATTTTTACTTAAGTCCGTGATCGAGTGGGCAGAAGTCCACTGGACCACCAGGGATATAGGGGATATCTTTGTATTTCTACTTAAGCCTGCATTCGGGTGGGCAGTGATCCACTGGACCACCTGGGATATAGGTTTCTTTCATGTTTTTATTACTAAAGCCCATGATCGGGCAGACAGTGGTCCACTGGACCACCAGGGATATAGGAATATAGGAGGTTTTCTTCTTTTTACTAATGCCCATGATCGGGCTGTGGGGCAAATTGCCGTGCTGCAGGGGGCATCGGTTCCTGACAGCTGCTGTCTGGCAGGGTGCCAGGTGCAAGTTGTGGGGGATCAGCACACCTACATGCAAATGGGGCCATAATGACATGCAAATGGCCCCATTTGTGCCTTGCATACATTATGGCCCCATTTGCATGTCAACTTTTGAATATCGTGGTTGTTGCACTTAGAGCAATGGAACTTGTGCTAATGCATCCCCATACTCCACTCTGGCCACTGGCACTGGTGCAGTGCCACTGCACCATGTGCACTGTGGGTGGCCAGGGTGTGATATTCAATGATGCTGAGCCACGACACAGCTCCATTAAGTATTGCCCAGTCCACGCCCCTGCACAGCCAAGTTGAGCTGCGCCCAGGCTTGCACCACAACCTGGCGCAGTTTGAATATCTGGGCCACTGTGTGTACTTTTTGAGCAAGGGCAGGTTCCTTTTTCTTTGCTTTACTGTGTTTATCTGAACCTAGCACTGCTCATCCCCAAGTGCAGTTCCATTTTCTCACTGTTTATTAAGTGTAGAGATACAGGAAAAACTGAGGATGTGGAAATGAATGGTACAGCTCATTCATTGCAAGTACACTCAAGTTAGTACAGGTAGGAGTTGCATGATGAGAGCCAGGCAATGCCACTGTCCATTACACAGACCAGGTACTGCATTGTGAGTGTGGAACCACAGTGAAAATAAGTCTTAGTACATCAGTGGAACACTTTCTTGACTGCAGTTGTGCACAACTTTGTACAGTTAGTACTTACATAGTCTCAGTGAGGAATCCCCCCCCAAAAAAATAAGCAGGTACTGTATCCTGAGTAGCGAGACATATTAAAACTAAAGGACATGAATATCAACAGTACACCTCCTTGATTACAGGTACACTGCAGTAAACACATGTATTAGTTGCACATATTTAAATAAACGTTTTTGATTCTGTATAAGAGCGAGGTACTATATAATAGCAATAATGACAACCAGGGTGTGTGTTGTTTGTGATAACATCACACCTCAGTAATCGCACGTACTCGGTCTGTTCCCTTGTTTCCAACTAACTAAGGCATGACATTATGCCAGTGCAACAGACACCCTGAAGTTCATTAATGTTTAATTAACTGATACTTTTTGCAGTACTGTATAATGTTAGTGTCAGCTTTTGTTTCTTGCTTGACTTACATTCAGGGCTAGCAACACACTCCTACTTCACCTGTCACACTGGTGTTTCTGCTGTCTCCCCAACCACTGTAAGAGAGAGATGTTTTTAACATATATGAAAGTATGTCACTTGTCTAAATGATACTGTTATTGTATTCTGAGTATAGAGAAATACTTTTAAACAGAAGGAATGCATCTATATGGTTCAGTTGTATTACTTTATTGGGCTGTTATTTGAAATCTTAGTAGTTGTTTATTAGCAGCTAAATAATTAGAGTCCTTATATGCAAGTGATGGGAGATACTGCATGCTGAGTAGAAAGTTACACATAAAGAAAGTATATACACAGTGACACTGTACTTGTGTTGTCACAGTTTTATAAATATTGAACTTGTAAAAAGTATATGGTATTACACATGGGAATCACACTGTCACAGGCGTTACTCTCCCACTGTACATTGTGTCAATGTATTTTGTAAGTTCAATAATGGTCATGGACATCTCAGTATCAGGTAAGCAAATGAATGGTAGACAACTTGGAACAGCTAGGTGTTTAATGACATGACACAGGGAATGTCACGTCGGCTACTTATACAAGTTGTGGATAGTGCCTTTGCAGTGATAGTGAAACAAATTTAATGGAGATAGATGGTGTGACTATGTCAGAAAGGGTACATTACTGTTCCATGTTTTTTTGACAGTTACCTGCATGGCAAGTGTGCAGTTATTGGTAACACAATGTGCATTTCAGTTGATGAATAAAAGTTTAATGTTAATAAGAAAGTAACAGTGTTTGGCTGCAGTGTTACAATTATTGAGCAGTGTTGCTGTTCTCGTACTACACCCTCACCCCCACATACTCTGTCCAGACACAGACAGACTGGTATTTAAGCAATAAGGCACAACAGGGTGTGAGTTACTGGGGATTTATCCTCGCTTTGTGTGGTGTGTCACGAAGCGTAGCTGAGTGCTGTAACCACACAAGAAGTAGATAAATCAGACAATGATTCACACCCTAGAGTGCCTTATTGTGATTACACAGTGTATCCATGTCTAACATTTATTTAAAAATGTGTATACTAATATGTTTTATAATTTACATTAGTCAGTTGTTGGTTATGCTGGATTTACCCATGTTCAAGTTACATGTTTTGACCAATGAGGTTACAGGATTTTCACACAACATTGTATTATGTATAACAATTTGATAGTGACATATTCATTTCAATGCTTTTGTTTAAATGGTTAAGGAATCACTATGTCTACAGCTGTGAGACATACTAATGAGTTCACTTTTGTTCAAACAGAAGTCTGTTTTGTGACTACATACTTTGTTCTTCTCTATGTTATTCTTCCTGAGTCATTACTACTGTGTAAGGTATTGCTTTTTACTCATACAGTTATGATGTGATATGTCTTTAGTGTAAAAAACACGGGGGTACTACTACTGGCAACAATTTCAGAACAACTTGCTAATAATTGAGCTCAATATACTTGGGAAATTAGTTATTCTATGTGCTCAGCGATTTTTTTTGGTGTGCTAATACACAAACTATTTACGGTTTGCACTCTGCAGACTTATACTAATTGTACAGTACATACTAATCTTACTGTAGCTTAGTAGCATCACTGCATCAAAGTATAATTGATGTAGACCTGTAATAGTAACAATGGCTAAGTTTTTCTTGTGTGATTTTCTTACCTTCTGACTCGACAATAATCATGCTGTCCACGTCAGACTGTTCAGCCTCCACAGCCTGTTCTGCAGCTGGTACTACCTGACTTCATCATGGGGAACACCTTTGGCGATCTATTGAAAGAGAGATTGAAAAGATTGCATTGAGTATGGTATTTGTGTGATTCTAATCATTGATAGATTTGTCATTGAAACTATATATTGCATTGATAGTTGATATTAATATCTACAATGTCGAAGGATAATTTTGAACCTTTGCAACTGTATGTTTAAGCTGCCCATGCACTTAAGAGAAGATTGACATTTGATTGCTACAATGCAAAGATCTAATCAGAAAAATAAATTGTTTTAGATGATTTCTAGTTATTATTATAAAGCTCTAATAATACTTATATTTTAGTTGCTGACACTGTTATGAGAACCTTACATTGATCAACTTACTACTGTGTTTTTACAGGATCCTTTGGTGAGGTTGGGGTTATGTTACAATTGGACCATGTCCCTCACTAGACCACAAATACACACACTCTGTAACATCCAACAACTGTAACCACCGTGTGCTGCACTCTGCAACCAGTCCTCCTAATGGAAAACCGAAACCATGGCTTATGTTCCGAGTCCCCATTTAAAAGCAGTAAAGAAAGCAAGTAAAAAGACAGAACCAGGGTGACTCAAAAGAAACAACCCTCCATGCACATTTTTACACATTCTGTTGCTCTCTCCTTTCAACAGCTACTGTCGGTACTTCCCCATTTGCACAACTAAATCAACAAAGTTGTCTACCTGCATTCCTCCCATTCAGATCGCGATGCTCAGCAGACAGTAATTTACCAAAAAAATAAAAAATAAATCCACACAGATGTTCACCGACTCCCACATCAGTCCAGACAGTCAAAAAAAAAGTTTCAAAACTTGTAGCAGTGCTGGCAGAATACAACAGTTCCACAAACTCTACCTACAACAGTGCCACCTGCTGCTCAGAGCCCATCAGGACCTATTTTTTGAAAACATAGCCTTCTAACACCCAATAAAAGACATTTTTTAAACAGTTTTTTTTATTATTTTTTTCTACTAAAACTTTTAAAGCCACTTCATAATAGCAATAAAGCACTCCAGGGTGTGGTATATCATGAGATATAATCACTTCTTGGGTCGTTAGATGCACTTTGGCTGCTGCCTCATGCCTAACCACCCGAGCCATGTTGGTATCCCATTACATACCACACCCTGTCATGCATTATTGCTCAGTTAAATCATTACTTTATTTATTTTATTTATTTAGTTTTTGTTGACCAGGTAAGTGCACTAGACAAATCCTGCCTATTTTCAAGCATGACCCTGGGGAGGTGGATACAGATGAATGCCAACTGACTTTGAACCAGATTAAGCTGTTGGTGGTATTTATAGTGAATGAGGGAAATTTGGCCAGGACACTGGGGACATTCCCCTACTCTTTTCAATAAGTGCCATGGGATCTTTAACATCCACCTGAGCTACCACCAATCCAGGCAGATGGGACCTCAGTTTAACGTCTCATCCGAAAGAAAGCCAGACAACTTTGTGGCATACAACATTATACCCACAGGTGGTCATTAAGTAGTACATCTCCATAACTTAGCAGAGTTCGTCATTGTTTCCTTAACACAATAATAATTTATTTTTTTCTAGAAAAGAACACATGTCTAGTGACACATAGTTTCTGTACTCATGGTCTGTTAGGCGCTCCACCACTTCTGGTTTGCCTGCTGCCTCCCACATCTCGTTTTAGTATGTAGAAATGCTAGTGCAATGGCTTCCACTTCCATTTACACATTGTTGAATTTTTGTTTCGAACCTTATGCACAGTGTGCATATATTTGTGGATGCGCCTCCACATCTTTTCCAGTTTCATATTTGTACTGCAGAGTAGTATACATGGGTTTTCCCTGGCCTGGGTTGACTGAGCCAGGCTACACACCTCTCTCTGCGACCACAAACACATTTTTACAGTTAGCCTTTTGCTGTAGAAAGCTGTAATACATAGAGTATAAACAGTATGTTAGAACACAGTGTTGTAAAATATCCATTTTTAAGCTGTATACATGTCATGGTGAACATGATTACACACTTAAATGTTTGTGATTGTATATTTACAGTTATATGGTGTTCATGATTGATACAAGTGATGGATTGTGTATATACAATATCTGGTGTTGCTTTGTGGTACTGCACTGTGAGCTGCACAGTTCACTGTGTAGTGTCACTGTAAGCACCATGCCATTCACTGGTGCTGTTTCTAGTTTTGTACAGGTGTTGGTATACATCATTGGTAATATGGCTGGCAAATATAGTATTGTATGGCAACTTTTTGGGGGGTGATTACTAGTACTGTTGCTGCCAGTAGCATACTAATATAGCCAAGCAGTTTAAAACATTATATTTTCAATTATACATTTCAGTGTGTCTTACACATATAGTGAAACTGAACAGTTATTTTTAAATACAGCCATTTATTTGCTATGTCTGTATGTGTTATGAAGCTCAGAACATTTATGTGAATCTGAATGCATGTAGCGGTGTGATAGGAAGACGGTATTATTTTGTATGTGTGTGTAATCAGTGCAGCTTTTCTATTTGTTTACCAATGTAATGGGCTCTTAAAAGAGCCTTTTTGTTTACAATACTGCCTGCTGTTACTGCCTGATATTTTTAGAGGACTGTGAATATCCCATCTCGAAAGTCACCCAGGAAAAGGCAGTTGTCAGCATGTGAGAAGTGCACACCATCTGGTAGGTAGAGCCAATCATTACAATATTTAATTTGAGGAAAATGTATGGTGTGCATCCCAGCCATGCAGCCAGATGTTTGGATGTTTACCTTTCTGCAAGCTCTGTCAAGCAGGTACATGTGCTGCTCTGCTTGCCAGAATCTACACTCTGTAATATCAGAAAATATGATTTTACAGGTAGGCAACATATACATAATGGAAGCAAGGTCCAATTTTGTTTCTGTGACTAAATCTATCCACCTTTTAGTGTCCAAATCATTGCCTCTGAGATGGATCAGCATTATGTCTGGCCAAGCTTCAGTAGTCAAAAGTATGCGCATTGTTGGCATGAGATGCTCCCACCTCATGCCACCTCTGCCAAACCATTTTACAGAGCAATTTGGAAGCTGCAGGTCTCTCCCAAAATCACTCCTCTGAGTGTACTCTGATGCACACCTTACTATGCTGCTGCCCACTACCTACACGTTCCATCTGCTGTCTTCTGCCATTCTTAGCTTTTAAACTCAGAAGTAGACAAAGAGCTACCAAAAAAATCAGTGTTTCACCTGCAGAGGCTAGCCACAAGTGAATGTGAAACTAATGTTTCCCTCTCTGCTTCAACAATGATTTTGTGGGCTGATACTAATCACACTGATTTGCCATGTTATTGGTTAATGATTTATCATGATTGGCCAATACAGTGCATGCACTGACTATTACTACACTGAATGGCTGTTCTTGCTATCAAACACAAATGCAGAAACATTTCTTAGAGGGAAAATGCAACATTGCTACTGGCTACTTCAAACAATTACAGCTAAACAGAAAAATGTGATTGGTTGTCTCTCTTGTTATGATACACGTGGTGCTTGCTTCTGTCTCCATTTGCAGCTCTATCTGTGCTAGTAAGTACTGATGAAGACTCTTACTTTAAATTGTTATAACTTTTTTTAACAGCATGGCAGGTAAATGATATTGTCATAGTCAAATATAGCATCAAAAAACATTTTGTTTAATACTATTTTTGTATTGCTAATGGTTTTTATGGTGCTAGAAAAGTGGATTTGAAAACGTGGTTTACTTACAGAGTATGAAGCTGGGTATCTCTGGTTTTCTCACAAAATGGCTGCTATGTCCTTCTTCTTCACTATTCAGAGCTTGTGATTGGCAGTTCAATATGGCCTGATATATGCAGTGATACATTGGTTGCAGCGTCTGTCAGTCAAATAGACACCAGTCTGTGATTGGCTGACTGTGAAAGAGGGAGTAAAATAATTGGCATTTGTGAAAGTGTTGTGCATGCGACACTGTTATTCGACACTGTCATGCATGTGACATCACATTGCAACACTATATTCGACAGTGTCGCACGTTCAACACCACTTTTTTGACAGTGTCACACGCACAACACTACATTTTTTAAAAGTGTCACACGTTCTACACTACTTTTATGATTTTTACAAAAAACTGTTTTTATTAGGTAGAGCAGCAATGTGGATGTTTACAATTACAGCACTGTTTGATTTTTTTGCATTTTTTTATACTTATTGTCATATTATTATTAAAGTTATGTTCGTTACCATTTGAAAACACTGCCTATTGCTTCATTGACCTTCATTTACTAAACTAATTATCTCAACAATCTTTACTACGTAGTAGTATTTTTTCTTCTTATATGACATAGAGATGGTGCATGATAGTATGTGATGTTATAAAGACACTAAACTGGATTTTAATTTTCTTTTTATTTCTGTACTTCCCATACAGGTGTTTGATTGTTCTGTAAGATTGGTGTACTGAACTGTGAATAGTAAAACACAGAAGATGCCATCTAAACAAAGACAGAAGTCTAAGCAGAGACAAAACAGGTATTGCAGTAGTTCACTGTTGCATAAGGGTGATGTGAAAGTCAGTAATGCTTGTTCAAGATGTAAAACAATTCAGCAACTTAGCAAAGGAGAGGATTCAGAGCTCTATCATTCTCTAGGGAAAGGACATGCTTGCTGAACAACAAGGAAACAATGCATAGATAAGCAACAGTTGTGTAGATCTGTAAGCAGAAAAGATACTGTTGCAAAGACACGCATAAGCACACATACTGTGCAGCACTGAAAATTTATTGCTGCTGATGCTTCTCTGAGGAAGCAGAAGTATTTTTGATCTCTAGCTTCTAAAGCCAAGATTGAAAGACTTATTGCTGCTGTGATGAGACGTGAGCACAGAAAAATCAAGAGTCATCTCAGCTTGATGAAATTGCACTTGAAAGTATGAACATTTGTTAATATAGCAGTTTTTGCTCTTCAATGTTTGTGGCGTAAGATGTCTTATGTACTTGAGCAGTTTAGGAAAATTGTGTATGATGTAAAGATGAGGCTATAACGATATACTATCTTGAACCTGCACAATTTCTGTGATGTTTTCACAGGACAGTGGCTGCACACACAGCACTCAGAGTCATATTTCTGGGAGAAGTCATATTAATCTCAGAAAAAGGACAGCAAATTGTGCATTGATGAGTCCAGCAAAGTCTGTAATGTGCTCAGTGTGTGTGATGATTCTACGATGGAGTCAGATGATGAATGTGAGGCAACTATTCAGTCTCATAAATGTCACTGTCTCTCATGGTCATACGATGACACTTGCAACCATAGACAATCATCGTTTGAGAAAGTTGAGCACTTTATCAACCTGTTTGTCATTACTGACTGTAAAGACAGACATAAACTGTTTGAGAGCATAGACCTATGTGAGATCCATCCACACACTGGACTTATGGGTCACTTCCTTGCATGCATAGATAGTGGTGTTTGTGACAGTCTCTTTCACCATATGCATTTGCTGGGAGTGTATCAATCAGGAATGAGGAACTTTGTGTACAGGGTATATGAAGTTCATAGAGATGTCGCTCAGTATACTCATCTGAATGAGGTACTGTTGTCTGGTGACATGCATGATGCCATTCAATTTTTGAAACAGCTGCCACATGTCAGCAGTGTGACTGATACTATGGTTACTCATGAATCTATTCCTGATGGGAATTGTATGTCTGTCCTAGAAAGTGATATTCTCAAACAGTTTGGAAAATCAATTGCCAAATTTGAGTTGACAAAGAGACAGAAGTTTGACTCTGTATGTGTGTCATGTGAATGCCTTTGTTATGAAAAACAAATGGTCACAGTGAATCTGGCAACCTTGTCGCCATACAATGACAAGTGGTTTCAACTTTCAGGATTTCTGCTGTTTAAGTCTGAGTTTGAGTTAGAGCCAATCATAGTAATGTGCAAGCACTGTTTTTCCAAAGTGAAGTGTAACATTCTGCCAGCCAGGTCAGCCTTGAACAACATGGAGGCAGATGTGACACCAAGTGAGATCACCACATTGAATATGTTTGAATGTATTCTTATTCAGACAATGAAACTGTTTCAAACTATTCTACGTATGAACACAAAGACACGGAATATTCCACAAAAAGAACTCATCAGATCTCTTAAGGGTTCCGTCACGTATCTTCCACTTCCTCTGCAGGAAAATGTGGAGGCTATCTCCATTGAAAAGACTTTGCTTATTCTTGTAAATGGTGTGCCAACAACGTCTAAGGTGATCTGGTAGGATGTTGTTAATGTTGAGAAGGTGAAGCTTGCCCTTACTCACTTAAAGAACAACAATCCTTTTTATGCAGACCTTAATATTGGTCACATCACTAGTGTACCTCTTCATCATGATGACTTGGACAGCACAAAGCCAATGATTGAGAAGGTCAATGTGGAAACAAATGATAATATGTATGAACACTAAACAATTCGTCCACTACATGGCAGAGATTCGGTAGGGGACAACATTGCTCTCTATCGAATGAAACAGGTGGAAGGTGAGCCTGTCAGCAATTGGGAGGCAACACTGGAAGCATGCTGTTTCCCAGACTTATTCCCAAAAGGGTCAGGTGATCGCCTTGATGAAAGAGAAGTGCGTGTACAGGGTGCTGAGTACCGAACAAGCCATGTGCTCAGTAAAGATGGCAAATTCACACGAAACATACATCTCCTGTGGGAGAGTGACCTTAGCATATTGTCTGCTTCTATTGCGCATATTATTCATCTCACTACTCCACTTGATGGAATTACAGCTGCACAGTTTCTTCAGAAATTGAAGCAGAAAGATGAAAATGTGCAAGTTAATTTGTCTTCTATTCTTTCAAGTCTAAGTGGCACCAAAGAATATTGGCACCACAGACACTCTGAGATGATGACAATGTTGCGAGGGCATGGTGCAGCCATATGGTTTGTCATACTCAGTTGTGCTGAGTATGCCTGGGATGAGGTCACAGAACTGTTGAAGTGGGCAAACTCTGATGCTGAAGGTATTGCATCACTGACTCTTTGTGAGATGTGCTCACTTGACCCTATCTCTGTCACAAGGCATTTTCATAAGCAGGTCCATGATATTCTGACTTTCATTTTTTCAAAGGACAATCTGCCTCTTGGTGTTGTGGAACATTACTTTTGGAGGAAGGAGTATCAGGAGCAAGGTGCTCCTCATATTCACATGTTGCTGTGGATCAAGGATTCCCTGTATAGGTGAGCATGAAGCAGCACAAGTGCTCGCATTCATCAAGAAATACATTACTTGCCACATTCCGGACAAGTACGACAGTCCAACATTGTGGAAGTCGGTGCAAAAGTTCCAGTCCCATATTTGTGCAAAGTACTGCCGCCGGGTAGTGAAGAACAAATCTGACTGGTACACAAGATGTCGTTTCAGATTTCCTAGAAGTGTCTGTCAGAACAGTTGCATGAATGATCTGTTTTCAGCAATGCAACACCACTTGAAGGCAAAATCAACCAAAAGGGTATATGAGTTACCCAGAGATGAGAAAGAGGTGTACATCAATTACTACAACCCTACTCTTCTCCTAATGTGGCAAGCAAACATGGATGTTCAGTTTGTGGCTGACAACTCATTGGCTCTGGTGCGGTATGTCACTTTGTATATAACTAAATATGAGCAGACTAGTTTGCAAGATCTTTGGAAAGACATTGCTAGTTCAAGTAGGAGCCTGACATCTCAGTTGTGGTCACTAGGCTTGAAGACCCTTTCACACAGAGAATGTGGTGCTTATGAAGCTGGTGATCGCTTGATTGGTACTCATCTGTACGGCAAGTCTGATGCTGTCTGATTTCTCAGTGTGAACTGCAAAGAGAAGCAAAATCGTGTACTTATTCCTCATGCTGAGATCGAGGAACTGGCTGTCAGTAGACCCTCTTCAAGACATATCTTGAAGAATAACCTCATTGACATGTACTACCCCTGTAGACATGAAGACATGGATGATATGTGTCTATTTCAGGTGGCTAAGTGGTATCACTACAAGACAGATGTCTCACCTAATTGTACACATGCCATTTACAAGATCAGAGGAGTGGATGGCTGTCTTGTTAAGAGACATAAGCCTTGGCTCATTGACCACTGTAAGTTACATCTAGGACATCTGAGAGCAGAGAGCATTACTAATCTGCTCTGCTATTCCTATTTAGACCCTGGAGAAATGAGGCTGAATTGAAAGATGACTGTGATACATTCAAGGAAGAGTTTAATCACAGTTACAAGACATTCAAAAGTCAATACTCAGAGATATACATACAGAGACTAGATACTGAGAAGGAGCAGCTTGAAAAAGCACAGAAGCTACTTGAGGAGGATACTCCCGTTAGCTCACAGGACAATTTTGATCCAGAAGGACAAGGTATCCTTGGAGAACCAATGCCTCTGAATGCCCCAGAAGTACTCATGTCAGAAGTGGAGAGTGCCATGCAACACGGTACACACTTCACTGCTGACCCAGCTGAGCTGAGAGAGAGACTCAATGAGCAACAGCGTGTGGTTCACTCTCAGGTAACTGACACGGTCGGCATGGGATACTGCATTAAGAGAAGAAACGTGACTGTCTTGACTACAAGCCACTGCTAATGTTTGTTAGTGGGTCAGCTGGTAAAGGGAAGAGTTTCCTTATTGAGGCCATCACAGCTGAAGTACGGAACTTGAGAGGGTCAGCGATGTCTGTTGCTGTTAGTGCTCCCACCAGACTGGCAGCATACAACATTGGTGGTGTGACGTTACACCATCTGTTCATGTTGCCAGTGGAGCATGGCAAAGCAGGAGAGTATCAGAAACTGTCATTTGATGTTGCATCTCAGCTTCATTCAATATTTAGTAAAATGAAGTTGCTCATCATTGATGAGATTAGTATGGTCTCTAATTTGATGCTTACCAGTATACATCTACATCTACAGGAGATCCTGGGGACTGACTATGGACATGCATTTGGTGGAAAAAGCATTGCTGTATTTGGAGACCTCTTACAGTTTGCACCTGTGAATGCAGAACATGTCTTTGCAGCTTTGACTGGGAAGCAGGCCAAGAATACACTTGGCTGCATTGGAGGTTTTAACCTGTGGGAGTTATTTACCTATGTTGAGCTGTATCAGAATATGCACCAAAGTGCTGACATGACTTACAAAGCACTGTTGGATGAAGCTTGTACAGGTTGTCTGTCACCAGAACATGTTGCAATGTTAATTGGATGAAGAATCAGAATGGACACTACATCCATAGAAAGTGCATGTAATGTTTTCAGTGATGTATGTTCCATGGGCACACGCATTCTGTGTCTTGTGCCACGACTAAAGAAATGCGCTGAGTTCAACAGTGTCATGTTGCAGAGAGAAAATCAATCAATTCTCACACTACATGCTGTTGACACAGTTGATGGCGTCATTTTAAGTCAGAAACTGGTAGCTAAGATGACTGAGCGACTGTCTGAATTGAAGTCAGATGTTTCACGCACAGCTGGTCTAGAAGCTGTACTTGCAGTTTGTAAGAATGCACGCATCATTCTATGCTGCAATCTTGATGTGGATCGTGGTATGGTAAATGGTGCCATGGATAACATCATTGACTTTGTCTACAATGTTCAAAAGACATTTATCGAGACACTTGTCCAGTTTGACAACATGGAACATCTTGTCAAGATTGATCGTACCTGTGTTAAGTTCCAGGTACTGAAGGATATCTATGTGAACAGGAAACAGTTCCCAATATGAGTTGCATATGCTGTTTCCATTCACAAGTCTCAAGGCTTGAGTTTGGATTCAGCAATGGTGGACATAGGGACAGACATTTTCAAAGATGGCATGAGCTACGTCTCCCTTTCACACATACGTAGTCTTTCTGGGTTGCACATCATAACAATCGCACCTCAGAAGATATGTGCTGACAAGTGCTGTATAGTTGAGTACAACAGATTACGTACTCTATACCAGCCACAGATGTCTTTAATACCACTACCAACGTATGTGGTTGTCTCACATCCTTCAGTCACATCTACAGTTGGCAACTAAAGAAAACAAGCTTGCACAACTGATGGAACTGTTCAGAGTTCTAAAAAGGTCACAATGTCAAATACAGATGCGGAGCCAGCTGTTGTTCAGAAGTCAGTTGGCTTGGCTGTTGTGCCTGTGTTTGACAACAGTACTAGAGTTAACTGCTATGCTGATGCAGCTATGCAGGTCTTTCTCCATATGCCACACTTTGCTGAGGCAATATCTGCTTCCCAAGACACTGCACTATCAAAGGAATTGAAGCAGCTTGTCAACATGGCTTCTGATCAGTCTAAGAATGAGCAGTCACTAATACCTCTGCAGCAAGTGCTGGGCACATATGATGGATGCAGTACGTTTGCTGCAAACATGCAGCAGGACTCTACCGAGTTTATGATGGCTATCATAAACAGCCTGGATGAAGAGGGAACTTCAATGCAACACTATTTTACTGTGTCATATGTCACCAAGTACATACTGTATGTCTGTTATGTGGTCATTCAGAATGAGAAACCACAGAAGACATGCTTTGGGTTTCTCTATTTGTGCCTTAAAGTAAAGCTGTAAAGTTTCAGCAGTTGTTTACTACTGCTGAAAGTGGTCACCTGCGTGTGAAGTGTGGAGGTACATGTACTCAGTCCATATGTCTGAGGACTTCATCTCAATATGTTATGGTAGTACTGCATAGATTTGACTCCAATGGGTTCAGAGTTGACACACCCATCTCTGATTTCACAGCTGGTAGAGTAGTATTTAACCAAGCAGTGTTTGACACTCATGCTGTGATCTACCACTATGGCCAGTCTGTACATTCTGGACATTACACTTGTTTGTTGAGGTACAGAACTGGATGGGTCGAGTGCGATGATTCAACAAGCTCTTTCAAAAGAGACTGCCATGACACTTAAAAAATGCATATGTGCTGATACTGAAGAATTATGCCAATCTTAATGTGTCAGAGGAATAGTTACGCAGCATGTGAAAATTCCTTTACTTTGCTGTCCATTTTTTTCTTACACAGTGAGTTTTGTCATACTGTTATTTGTTATTAGCAAATGTATAGTTGTGTTTAGACAGGAAATATATTACATGGCTCTCTTGCATGTGTAGACTCATTGTGACTTTAAGATTGTTGCTCTGATCAGTGACACAGTGAAAATAGTTGCAGTGGTCTTTAATTGGTGCCAGCTGTTTTCACAGTCACTAGATAAACCACACTTACATGTCTAACAAAGACCTCTACATTACAGAAGAGATATTCCTATCTGGTCAAACTCTTCTGCCATAGTCTTTTGTTATGGGTATGCTATATGCAGACATGAGAAATCACAGTTGCTACATTTGCTACATGTGTGATTGTACTAAGGTAGAATGCTTGTTCATGTGCATTTACATTACTGTGTATCATATCTTTAAAGATTAACAGCACTCTGTCATATGTTGAGAACTATGATGTGTGCTCTGTATCCATTTTTTTCTTATGCTTGCATCTTGAACAAATATCTTGACTGTTTTCTGCAACAGTGCATTATTATGACTGTTTCTTTTCATGTATCTAGATTGTGTATATATATATATAAATATATATAGATACAATTTTAATATAACATTTTTTGATAGTACTTAGTACTCTGTTGTAAAAACTAGTAGTATTAACTAACATATACGTTGATTAATAGCATTATAAGTATAGATTTTCTCTTACACAGTTGTAGACTCATAAAGAGTAAGAAGTAGTATGCTTATATTTGTTAGCATGACATATTATGCAGTTGCACATATGTACTGTTGTGGTATTTCATATGCCATCATTAATAACAAGTTACTGTGTTCCATTACAGATATCGTTATCATTTAGTGCACTATGTTTTTGCTTATCATATCATAAAATGTTATATTCATAGTATTCAGTAAAAAGTCGTGTTCATGTAAGTAAGAGATATAACAGATGAAGGTGGTTAACTAGTTCTGTACCTATGTAACTATTTTTTGAACATTTATAGTGATTTATATAATACTGTTACAATATAGTTTCAGAAATGTTTGTGTTTAACCTTACCTTGATGTATGTTTATAATAGTTGAAAACTGTATATCAGACACTTTCACTGATGACAACTGAGCATTTTTTTGTTCCTGATAATATTCTCTGATCGCCTCTATTGAGGGGTCGGGTGGGAATTTTCCAAATGCAGTAATATTGCAGTATGTATTCACATGTTCATCTATGTGCGTATGTATTTGTATGTGTACACATGGAATACATTAATATAAAATGTTAAACTGTTAGTTTCAGAAATACATTTCTTTGTAAACCATAGACTGTTTGTGCTGCTGAGTTTATAAGTCGCATCTGGTTTTCTGCCCACCCCAGGAACAGTCACAGTATCAGTCACACAATAACAGCAACATCATAACTGTTTCATATGTGTTAACCGTGTTCAGACAGTGATGTTATGGCTGCCCTTCTGTTTTTTTTTTTTATTCTGTTACATGTCACTGATTTACTCTCAGTGATAGTGGTTTACATGTATTTCAAGTAACAGTGAAAATCATAAATGTGGTTGTTTTGTGAGACTGATTTTTGTGCACCAATTGGATTTTTAATTTGGTGTTCTCACAATTATTAATTGGGCAATACATCTTTTTAAGCCTTATTTACCTGTCTTGTGTCTTTCTTTTATCATAATGTAACAGCGTTACTATGTTTGTTGCTGTTGCTGCAGTAGTGCATTTAAGCATACTGCATGATGTTCATTGCTACATTCTTTCTATTTATCACTATGAGACTGGTATTCTTCAATGTGGTGAACATATACATTTAATATTTTGTAGGTTTGTTATTTAATTAGCACATCTAAGCTGTAGCACATGAACAATATTTGTGTGAATACTATAAGATTACTACTTACTAAGTGAGATGCATACATATGTTGTTCAGCCTGTGTTCTGAAAGCAAAAATATGTTCTTAATAACATATTCAAAAATAATATGACAGCATTACTTCTCAAAAACACAGCAAATTCATGGCAAAAAAACCCCTCCATTTAATGCATCAGTTAGGGTTGTTCCACAGTGACAAAAGCTAGGAAATTTGGTGTTAGTTGAAAACCTAACTCCGATTCACCCCAACCCCCCAGCACCACACACACACACAAATACATGTGCAAGTAGCTAGGAAGACCAAGGCAACACGACCAATCACAGACAACCAGCAGCAGGTGACAGAAATAAAATACAACTGTATAAATGTACTACAGGACATCCCCACCCACCCGACCAGGTACTGCATGCTCAGTGGAGATCCACAGCAAAACTGAGGCCATTTACACCAAATGTACACATCCCTGATTGCAGGTGCACACAATGTACCACACTTAAGAGTTGCATGGCCTTACCTAGCAATGCCACACACCCCATCACACCCACTACTGCATGTAGACTGGAGAGCCAGAGCAAAAGTTAGGCTTTGGAAATGCATGGTATTTGTATCTGATTGTAGGTATGCAAAACTTAACACAGTTAGGCACTGTAGGCCTTTGGCAGGCAATGAACAATCCCTGATACCAGGTACTGCATGCTGACTGTGCTGGTGCAGCAAAAATAAGAACATGCATGTTAACAGTGACACTTCTTCATTGCAGCCATACAGAGCTTTCTGCACTCATGAGTTGTGCAGTGTTAACCACAGAATGGCCACCCCCACCACTTGCTGCATCCTGACTGCAAAACAACAGGAAAACAAAGGCCATGAACATAAATGGTTCACGTTGGTGATTGCAGCCACACTCCAGTTACCACAGTTATGACTCACATGTCGTCAGTGAGGGGATGCTCCCCCAAAGTGCAATATCAGATACTGCATCCTGACTGTGAACCTTTAGCAAAACTGAGATGATGTAGATCAGTTCTATATCTGACTCATTGAAAGTATACTCAACTTACCATAGTTACCATTAACATGGCCTTATATAGTTAATGCTATTGTTCTGGGCAGGTACTGCATACTGACTACATATCTAGAGCTACACTGACAACAGCATCTGTGCTACAGCCATGGGACTACAGCTACAGTCATCCTTGCATGCTTATGAGTTGCATGGGTGAGCCACGTAGTCTCCTGCCCCACACAGTGCAGTTACTGTATTCTGAGTATGCAGCCACAGAAAAAAGTTGATACACATTACTGGTACACCTCAGTCACTAAGGCTACACACCTGTTAGCAGAATTAGAACTTGCAGACCCTTGTACAGGCAATGGTTGCTGAACCTCAAGATCGTGTTCTGTATCTTGAGTGTACAGACACAGAAAACATACAGGTAAACACAACACATGCTCAAATTCGACAGTTGTTGTAGCATGATGATGTATGTGTCTTGAAGTAGATCTAAGCAGTTATATTGTACTTTTGTGTACTTATGAGTGTACAAACAACTGTCTTTCTGCAATCATGGAGTTTCATTGCTGGTGTATAGGTATGGTCCACCACCACCACTTGTCGTGGGGTGTGTGGCATCGCTAGGTAAGGCCATGCAACTCCTAATTGTGGTACGTTGTATGCACCTGCAATCAGGGATGTGTACATTTGGTGTACATGGCCTCAGTTTTGCTGTGGATCTCCACTGAGCATGCAGTACCTGGTCCGGTGGGTGGGGATGTCTTGTAGTACATTTATACAGTTGTATTTTATTTCTTTCACCTGCTGCTGGTTGTCTGTGATTGGTCGTGTTGCCTTGGTCCTCCCAGCTACTTGCATATGTGTGTGTGTGTGTGTATGTGTGCACCTGGGTGTGGTGGTGCTGGGAGGGGTGGGGGTGAATGTGGAGTTGGGTTTTCAACCCTTACACCGAATTTCCTCTCTTTTGTCACTATGGAACAGCCCTAACTGATGCATTTAACAGATTTTTTTGCCATAAAAAAAAATCTATATATATACACATTATGGTAGCACTGTAGTGCTACCATAGTTAGGTTGAGGAGCCATTTACATGTTAAACCCCAAATTTTGCACCTTAATAGCTTTGCAACCATTTGATGGATTTGACTGAAATTTGGAACACTCGATCAAGACCCATATGCCTTGGGATCTGTCAAGTTTTGTACTGGTCAGATACACAGCTGCGGAGTTATTAAGAGTGATCTGCATGTGCGTTTACGCTTTTTCTGGAATTCTACTGTCATGCCTACAGGTCGCACGGTTTGCGCGACTGGCCCAAAATCTTCAGGAAATGTGTGGCCAGGGTCCCTGGTGTGCCTTTAGAAGATTTTGTAAAAAAATATTAAACTGTTCAAAAGTTATGGCAGTCCGAATTTCTGTTTTTTTCCAATAGGATAACATTACGGTGTTCTGGCGCCTTTGAGGGGCCTGTCTCGAAAATGGTGCGAGAGAGGAGGGCTGTCAATTATAGGGGGCTATGTATAATACTAGCCAGGAAAGGGATAATACATATGACTTTTTAAGTTTTTTTTCTATGTCGTACGGTTACTGAGATATAAGCAATTTACTGTTACAACTACTGATTTTTGTGTTCCGAGAGTCATTATTTTGCATACATTCTTTCTACTCACTGTCTTTCTCTATACAGCTTTTGGAGAAAACCAGCCTGTGCGCTTACCGTTTCTGCTTGCGGTTTCGTACCTGTTCACTTACCATTCTCGTTTACGCCCACCATGTGCGTTACTCCTTATGCTTTCATTTATGTTCATGTTCAGTTGTTTTTAACATTTCTGTCTACAGTACTGTTCCTGTTTCATTTCGCTTTGTGTCACCATGTATTACGATTTGCATTTGAGGGCACAATGTTACAGTGCGCATAAGACATCACCCCAACGGCCCCGCCGCTGCATTACATCTACTATTTCATTATCATTCTCACAAAGAAGGAATTAGAGGCAAAACTCAATTTAATGCATCAGTTAGCGTTGTTCCACAGTGACAATGTGAGGAAATTCGATGTTAGAGTTGAAACCCCCTTTGCACCCCTTCAGCCCACCCCCCAACTGGAATCGGGTGTGCATTGGGGTCATCGGTCCTAACTGTCACCCATTCTCCTATTGCTCAGCTTCTTTCCACATGTGATGGGTGACACTTAGGGCCGATGACCCCAATGCGCACTCCTGATTCCAGTTGGGAGGGTGGGCTGAGGGGCAAAGTGGGTTTCAACCCCAACATCCATTTCCTCACTGTTGTACTAATGTGGAACAACCCTAACTGATGCATTCAATCGATTTCTTTTTGCCTCTAATATACATATATATATTTTGTATTTTCTAGGTGGGGGGTTGACATATATAGACATGTACTTATTGTATTGTTTTGTATCACAGGTCATAGATACTGTTGGTATGCACATTCCAGTGCTTGATTAGAAATGTTTGTGTTAAAACTGGAAATGGAATACTCTCAAGCCAATGAAGGTAAGTATTTTTTTTATGGTGGGAGCGTAGTTGCAGGTAGGTCTCATTAATGGATTCCTCTTTGGCTACTTCTTCACAGATTTCATCTGCATCATTCTCAAGTCTGGTTGGTAAAGATGGTCATGGTCATCGATTGAAATGACTTCTGCACGTTGCATGTCTGACACAGCCCGGGGGGGGCTGATGTTGAAGAACTTCTTTGGATAAGGCAACTATGCCACAACAAAGCATCTGGAAGTTTCCTTAAAAAAGAAATGAAGGACTTATTCCAACTTGACTGTAGCAGTAACACATTATGTTTAAGCTGTGGTTGTTCCACGGGTGTCTGGATTAACACAGATAGCAAGCTGTCTCACTGCAATTAGCAGATCACAACTTAATTTAGTACCAGGCTGTGTAACAAATATACTGTGTCAGTGTCCCTGCACCTCAACTCAAGTTACAGCACATTTCAAAACCACATCTTCTCAAGTAACACAACCTGGGTCCAACTTTATCAATGCTGTCATGGCTGCACAGCTGCAAATTTGGAATACTGTGCATGATATGTTGCAGAAATATTTTTTATGACGTACACATGTCACCTAGTTTATGAATCCTCAGTCGGATTTGTTGCACTCTTATGAAAAAAAAAAGGAACAGATGAAATAAAATATATACAGTATACTTGCCAGTATGGATTGGAAATGGATATTCCATAGGTTCTTGTGGACAGTACTGCTGCTGTACCATTGATACAGACTTTCAGCAAGGGATAGTTGTTTGTTGTTAACCTGTAAAAAAACAAAATAAGTTTATCGTATGTGTTTCACCATTGCAGCTCAGAAAAGCAACAGAAAACAAAACACACAGCTAAAGGAAGTTGAACAGCATAACAAAAATTAGTGCACATACTCACTATATAGTTTTAATAGTAAAAAGCCTTATGCCTGTGGCTGATGGATGTGGTCTCCTGTTCAACTCCCTCTGCCTTGGCATGGTCAATGTAATGGAAAAACATTGTCAGAATGACACTGGTGGTGGGTGCTGGTGGTCATAGATGTGGCACATGATGACATTCCCTCTGACATCTTCCTGCATCTGGTGGTGGTGGCAGTGGCTAACAGTGATCTTCTGGTAGTGGTCCAGGGGGGCACACACAGTCATTCCCTGTGGTGGCAGTGGCTAACAGCGGTCTTCTGGTGGTGGTCCAGGGAGGCACACAAAGTCATTCCCTGTGGTGGCAGTAGCTAACAGCAGTCTTCTGGTGGTGGTCCGGGGGGCACACAAAGTCATTTCCTGTGGTGGCAGTGGCTAACAGCGGTCTTCTGGTGGTGGTCCAGGAGGGTACAGATAATCATTTTCAGTGGTGGCATTGGCTAACTGCGGTCTTATGGTGGTGGTATAGAGGCCAAGATATATTGTGTTCTCTGTTACAAATGTGACATGACACATGGAATTTGAATCACTGTAAGTGTGACACTTATTTAACCTTACAAAAAAAGGAAACATGTATCATACAACAAATGTGACTGCCTTTTAACAACTTAAGTTAAAACCTGCCAACATTAACCTCATAATCATCCACATAAAGAAAACTGCTCTCATAGTCATCTATGTCTGAAGTCTGACCACTGGAAAATACATTCTCCATTGTGTCATCATCTATGTCAGTGGTAGACCATTTCTTGCTGCCACTGCCAGTGCCACCGGGATGGTCCATTTCTACATCACCAAAACCATGACTAGGCCGGGGTATGAATACTGAGGCTGCAGTCTGAGCTGTTATGTGTCTCTCATTTATTTTTATGAATGTTAGCAAACTGACATTTGCAGGAGAGAGGTTTGTATGATGATCCCGAACTTTTGTACCTGTTGAGCTGAATACTGTCTCAACACTTACATTGGAGGGTGGGCATGTCAGGTACTTCAGTGCCACTGCAGTTAGCTCTGGCCATTTACTGACCTTTCCACTCCTGTATAAAAGAGGATCATCAGATTTTGGAAAATGCCTGTTTTCAGCCAAATATGACTCAGCCATTCTCTCTGCTGCAAAGTCCAGTGATTGATGCATCATCCTGTTCTCTGGAATCATTTATGCCACAAATCCCCACTTGAGACAAAGCCTTCCAAAGTAGGTTGACACCAACTGCTTTGAATGACAGACCACCTGGAAATCCAGTCCCCTTCCCCTTACAGGATTTACTTGATATTCCTCCAGGTTCACCTTCAGCCTGATTATGCTGCCAAGGTATGCTGACCTTGGCATGTGACTTCTGTGCCCCCATGAACCAAGTGCACCAGTTGCCCACTGACATTTTTTTTTCTGTTCAGGTCCTCCCTCCAGTACTGAGGCAATTCCACGTTTGTATCGTGGGTCCAGCATCATTGCTATTGCAAAGCTGTCACTACACTGAATGCTTCAGATTTGACAATTCTGATCGAATACTGTCAGCATGTGTTTCAGCAACATATTGCTAGCACTGTCTCTGGCAACATCAAGGCTATGCTATACATTCACCAATGTCTGCCTCAGCACCCACAGCAGTGGAATTGATTGGCTAATGGAGGCAGACTCACCACTCACTGCCTGTGTGGCATGTTCAAAAGGCAGCAAAATTGTTATTACAGAGTCCATTAGGTGCCACTGTTCAGTTGTCATAGACATGGAGGTCCTGGAACTGTCACAGTGAGTGTGTATAACAAGATGTTCTGAGATGGCTTTGTATTGTTCATGCAACCTCTCTGCCATGTATAAGTGAAGTTCCACTGGGTGACAACTTCCAGCTTCAAGCGATGCTGAGGAAGGCTGTTTCAGATCTGCTACTGCCGAAGTTGGTCATTGGCCTTTGCAGATCATGAAAAGTGAGAACAGATACGGCATGCAACTGTCAGCATTTCCTTTATATCAGGGTGCTGCAGAAACTCCTGCACCACAAGATTTAAACAGTGGGCCATACATGGAACATGAACAAAGCCACCATTTGTGATGCATTTCACCACATTTGACCCATTGTCACTTGCTATGAACCCAGCTGTCAGGGACAGGGGGTTCAGCTATTTGTCAATTTCTATTAGTACCAAGTCCAACATGTTTTCACCAGTGTGTGAACAGGTCACATTGCGCATAGCAATCATTGCATGCTATCAAATTCCTGGAAGATTGCTATTGCGACACTCCACCTTACTGCACTGATTAGTCACACTACCAACAACACAAACAACACCCGGCACCTGCACCCAACATGCAGTTATACACAAATATGAACTCCCCACTGTTTTACCACCTGTCCACATATCCATACTTAAATGGATGAATGGAGAGGAGGAATGTTGAAGGGCATGTCTTACAGAGTCGGACACAGTACGGTACAACTCGGGGATAGCACGAGTCGAAAAGTATGTCCTGGATGGAACTTTCCATTTTGGACAGGCATGTGCAGCAAACCACCAGAACCCAGAATTCTCCATAAAGGAGTAGGGCAAAAGATCAATTGCCAGCATTTCAGCTACAGCAGCATTAAGTTCACGTGACACTGTATGATAGGGTGGGTACTTCAGCTTATGCACAAAAACTCTCTGTAACATGGGCTGACTTAAACGTTTTACACGGTGTGTGATGACAAATGGTTCTGCTCTGCGAATGGCAGGGGGTGGAGTGTGGACATTTGATGGAGACAGTGGCACATGTGATGATGACAAACCCACAAATGCAGTTATTTTGCTAGATTTACCAAAAGGGGTTGATGTACCACTTGCACTAGACATACTGCATTCACCACCACCACCACCACTAAAACTGCTGCTCTCAACAGCATTGGACAACATTTCAAAATCATTATGCTCCTCCACCTCATCATGCCTGTAGTAATCCTCTACTCTTATTTCATCACTACTGCACACATTTAATTTCCTACTTGATTTAACAGTCACAGAAGGGGATAACATGCTCGTTATGGTTGATGACAAGGGTGAACGCCACTTTGTGGTATTTGCTGCCATCTTGTGCTGGGTCCACAGTGTCATGTGCTTGTTCTTAAGATGCATATGCTATCCTCCTGTGCCCAGATGACTCCCCTTTTTACCTCGACTCATACATGCATGGAAAACCTGGCAGATTGCAACTGACTCATTGTTTGCATCTTGCACAAAAAAATCCCAAACAATGGATTGTGATGCTCGAGTTTTAACATGTCTCTGATGCTGCTTATTGGACTCTGTTTTTTTAAGCCATGAAGTGGGAGGGTGTGCTACGTGATTTTTCGGGCAGGACACGCTTGGACTGCAACTGACCACCATGACTACCTTTCATTATTACAGGGTCATCAACATCATCGTCATCATCAACTGAAACTGGTAAATCACAGCTTTTTACGGGGGGATTAATGCAAACAGACCCAGACACAGACACCTTGAATTTCTTTTTCTCTGGTTCCCAACTGGGGTCATTTATATCACCATCATATTCATCATCATTACCCACATCCACATCTTCTGCTTGGATGCTGGCATGTGGACTGCATGTTGCAACCACAGCAACATCATCATCATGAGATTCATCATCATCAACACCACCATCACCTGATATTTTTCACCACACTGTGAATCACTGCATGGCAAATGCATGACCTGAACCACAGTGGAAGAAATGTCACATTGTATGCTATCATTGACATGATGATCAGATTCCTTAGGTTCAGTTACTGGGATGTTACTGAGAACTATGACATCATCTACACTGCCACTCACTCACACTGCTTCACACTCCACTATATTTTTGGACACGGTAAAGTGGTCAGAAGTAGAACTTGAGGCAGCAGTACTCATACCACCATTAGCAACTGCACTAACACCACCGGCTGGGACAACATCTTCTCCTCAAACTATGAGTGAAGCTACTGATTGGGCTGTAAAAAACATTGCAGGAGAAATAGCTTTCCTCACATCAGCAAAGCACTTCTGCATCTGCGTACTACTATGCTCACAGACAATCTTACCACTGGCAGCAGTGCCGTGGCAAGAAACAGCTTTGCTTGCAGGTCTCTTTGCAGGTATTTTCTGGGATCGACAACAATATTCTAAACAAATTTAGATTCTGGGTGGAGGATGCTGGATGTAAAGCAAAAAAACAACTGTGGCTTCAGCAACAGATACAGATGCAAAGTCACATGTTCAACAACACCTTAACTAACCAGTGGTGCTGAAGTCACAAACAATCCAATCTGGAAAATAATTCCTTTTGCCTGTTGGGGGAGCACTTTCTGCAGATTTTTATGGCAGTGCAAGCAGAAAAACATAGAAAATATACCACAATGGCAGTACAAAATCACACAGCTGCAGTGGATAGCAGGTTCACACTGCTGCACCTGCAATTACACTGTGGCACAATAAAAGGTGTATTATTTGTTGTCATATAGCACTGCACACACACTCACACACACACACAATTTGTCTACAAGTAATGTGTAGCAAATTGAAAACTTCTGTAATATACCACGTATTTTAAACAACCTGAAATTATGAACTGCTGCTGCAGATCCACACAGCACACAATCAGCAAAAAAAGTCAACAATTACTGACAATATTACTGTGTGTACATTAACACAGTCAGTTAAATAACAAAAATATAACCAAACAATAAAGAACTCTCTATTTTTCCAACTTAAATCTACCTTCACCACAGATACGCCCTCCCCCAAAGTACACTTTCACTGTCTCTTACTACACAGACTCAATGAACATTCAAAATCCACACATAAACAATAAACGCTCAATGATATGAGCACAGGAGGGTTTTCTACAATCAAAGAACTGAAGCTTGAGCAAAAAGAAAAATTACTCAAAAAGGCTTTTTTAGCAGCTTTTAGAAGGTTTGAATCACAGACAGCTCTCACAACAGACTGTCTCCTACAGCTTCCTACACACACTACCCCAAACTGAGGCTGTGCAGAACAATATAGAGCCCATGTGACCTGAAATCCCATGAATCACTGCAAAATTCACTTTTGGAGCTTAAAAACAAGGCAAAGTGAGGGGAAGTACATTGTTTTCAATGCACTTTGCCTTTAAAATTGTTGGAGTAGTGGCCTGGAAAGGCGGAGTAACGCAAAGTCATTGTTTTCAATGGACTTCGCGTTACCCATCATAACTCGAATTACCCCACTTCACATTGTGAAGTACTCCGAGAATTCACTTTCACTTCGTGAATCACTTCACGGAGTGAATTGAGCCCACTTCACCCACCACTAGTGGTGATCTTCAGTGATGGTTGTAGTCTTTGGTCTGTCCGATATTGATGGATCGTAGTGTCTCAGTGTCTGTCTCTCCTTTCTGTGCCTGGTGGTGGTTGTTTGGGATATGGTGGTCATGACTTTTCCTAGTGTGCTGTTGGAGTCCATCTTTGTTTTGGGTGTGAACGTCTCTGCTTGGTCTGTGTAGTGGCAAGATGGTGTTTCCACTTCAGTGTCTTTGTTCTCTGTTCTGGGAGTGGGGGTGGGGTGCCATGCAGCTGGCCAGCTTTCTCTAGCCTGTCACTCCTTATCTCCGATTGTGCAAAAGATGTTTTATTGGTAGTATACATAGTGAGCCCTGTAGTGATATTAACCATGATTAGGCTAGCATGTTATTTTGCATATGCTACTGGAGTCTGCTCAATTTTTGTGCTTGATTTGACGCCTCTTGTCTCTTTGGTCACTTGTAAGGGAAAGTATTGAGGAATACTGTACCCTTGATAACTATGTTTTTGCTGCTTCAGGAGTATTGAAAACCTATATACCACTTCTGAGCCAGACTTTCAGTCTTGCTGGGTACATTAAATGGAACCAGGTATTAACCCGATGTAGTCCTACAGACATTGCCAGCTATTTCCAGATATTTTGTGAAATTTCTAAAGAGTTTCTCTCTGCTGCCCCTACTGTGGCAATGCAGAAAGCAAGAGATTTCTCTAGAAATATCACAGATATTTCAGGAAATAGCTGGGAATGTCTGTGACTGCTACCGTATGTGCCTCTTTTCTCTCTGATGCTGAGGCTATTGTCATTGTAGAAACTAAGAATGGCTCCTGAGTTTGTCAGATTCTGTATTCCACTGGTTTGCTGCTGACTGTAAATGTTTTCTTGGAAGTTTACTAGGCAGATAATGAATACTCATGGTATCTCTTTTGGGTGTGGTTTTGGAACCAGACTGCAGTATGCCTGCTTGATGAAGTATTCCGGGGTGTCTTTTGGGGGTCCGAGCAGAATCTTTAACATCTGCTTGGAAAATACAGTACTGTTTTTTACCTCTTTCCATTGTGTGAGACTGAATAGTAGTAGGTTATTGCTTCTGGAGTGGTTTTCCATATATTTCAGTATTTCTTCTAACTTTTTAAGTCTCCCAGAGTCTTTGAATCTTTGGTCTTTCTCTTTGCCACTTTCTCTATGCTAATTATACTAGTCTCTGTGCCTTTGATTCTGATAGCTTGCACCTCTGTTGTCATTTTCAGGTCTATGATTTCTGTTATGGCATCTGTGACTGTTTCTCTCAATGCTGACATTTCCATAAATAGCTTTGCGAGTTGCTCCAGTATCAGTTCAAAGCCTCCATTACTGTTGTTGTTTTAATTATCAGATTTTCACCATTTTGCCTCTGGTGTGGGTAGTTCATGATTAATGTAGTCCTCTTCTGAATCCATTCTGGTCCATAGTATTGTGTACCCCTAATATTCTGACTGTGATATTTGTGTTTTCAACCTGCTAATTTTAGTTAATTAATTTGTACTTTGGAGAGGAGCTCTGGCAGTTAGCATCCACTCACTCAGGCTGCATCACCTGAAGTCTGTTATGAAGGATTTTGCTGAATGTCAAAACAACAGAGGTAAGGTAGTCTCTGCTTTTGTGTTCCTAAAATTTTGCAAAAATAAGATAAGGCTCTTTGTTTCACCAGGCAGGTAAATGATTACATTCCCGTTTATGCTCTTAGAACAGAGACAAGACTTATTCTTATTTATTCCACTATCTTCTATCATGTAAAATACAACCCCCCAACCACCACCACCACCAGCACCACAACCACCACCATTTTCAGTCAGCTTTACCCATTTTTTTAATACATTTAAAATAACAGGAGGAACACTCCTTTGAATATCGCTTGGTCCAAGATTTTTTTTTCAGTACTCTCAGATATTGCTGGGTACCTGTTGTCCTATAAATTTGAGGAACAGTGTCTGATGCATGATAGTTCATTTTGCTAAAAGAAACGTGATGCCAAGCAATGGGGGTTCAAAAAATAACAGAGAAAGTTGCAAAATAGATTCACTAAGCCATATTAAAAGAAGCACTACTTTTTTTTATTTCAAAATGTAACAAAGTGCCAAAGCATGATCAAAATGGGAAAACAAGGTTATCATACAATACAAAAGATAAAAGGTAATTTAAACTGCAGGAAAAAAGTATAGGTCAAAATTTTCACCTCCATAATGCACTGCTGCTCTAAGTCAGTCCATGCCATTTCCCCTATATATCAAGATCAAATATAATTTGACCAGATACTTAATGGCTAATGATCTGGCTTTCCCTCTGTATTTTATTTTTATTATAGATAAATAGTTGCTTTTGGCAGAGAAGAACCACTAGGCCCATCCAGTCTACCCATTTAAGGTGCTCAGGAAATAGTCCAGTGACCCTATCTGGTCATTGGCTTTAGCTTTTTCTTTCTATCTCTATTATTTCTTTGTTTCTGTCCCATGCATGTTTGAAGCCCGCCACTGTATGGGCTACCACCACCTCCTGGGACAGACTATTCCATGCATCCACCACCCTTTTTGTAAAAAAGAACTTCCTGACATTTCCCCTTATGCGTCCACCCCTCAGTCTCATGTCATGTACTCTTGTCCTGGAACTACTATTAATCTGGAATATGCAGTCTCCTTCCACCTTGTTAATGCCCTTGAGGTACTTGAATGTTTCTATTGTGTCACCTTCCTCCCTTCTTTGTTACAGCATGTACAAACTGAGGTTCCTCACTCTCTCTCCTCATAAGGTTTGTGATGTAATCCCTTCACCATTTTGGTCACCCTCCTCTGCACTGTCTCTATTTTGTCAACGTCCTTTTGAAGGTGTGGTCTCCAGAACTGTACACCGTATTTAAGATGAGGTTTCTCCAGGGTCTTGTATAGTGGAACTATTACCTCCCTCCTTCGGCTTGTGATTCCCCTTCCAATACACCCCAACATCCCACTGGCTTTTCCCTCTGCCTTTACTGTCTGCCTAACAGCCTTCAAGTCATCTGTGATTATGATCCCTAAGTCCCTCTCCTCCTAAGTTACTGTCAGCAGCTCCCCACCCACCCTGTAGCTTGCCCGAGGGACCTGCTCCTAACATGCATGATTTTGCACTTCTTTGCATTAAACCTTAGCTGCCATGCCCCTGACCATCTCTCCAGCAGTTCCAGGTCTTTTCCTCATCTTTTCTATCCCCTACAGAGCATCCACTCTGTTGCAGATTTAGGTGTCATCCACAAACAAGCAAACCTTTACCTCTAGCCCATCTGCAATGTCTCTGATGAAGACATTGAAAAGGACTGGCTCCAGAACTAACCCCTGAGATACCCCACTGGTCACCTCCCTTTCATAAAATTGGGTTCCATTCACCACTACCCTCTGTTTTCTGTCACGTAACCAGTTTCTAATCCAGTTCACCACCTTGCGTCCCAACCTCAGGCTGCCTAGCTTGTTGACCAGCCCCTATGTGGGACTGTATCAAAGTCTTTGCTGAAATCGAGGTAGGCAATATCTACTGTCCCTTTTTGGTCTATTGCCTTTGTCACCCAGTCAAAGAAATCTATCAGATTAGTTTGACAGGACCCTCCTGCAGAGAACCCATGTGGCCTGAGATCCACCAGTCTATTGGCTTCCAGCTGTTCCACTATTCTTTCCTTAAGGAGTGCCTCCATTATTTTTCTAACTACAGAGATTAGACTAACTGGCTTGTAGTTCCCCACTTCTTCTTTACTACTCTTCTTGTGAAGAGGGACAATGTTCACCCTTCTCCAGTTCTATGGGACAACTTCAGTGTCTAAGGACTCACTGAACAGGGCTGCCAGTTTAGGTCTCAGTTCCTTTAGGACCATGAGATGCATGCTATCTGGAACCATGGCATTTTCCACCTTTAGCTTTGCCAGTTCTTCTAGGACCCTCTCTTTATTCATTTGAAGTTCAGCTGAGGGCCCTGCCCATCACCTTCCTCAGTGAAGACTGAATAGAAATATTCATTCAGGGTCACTGCTTTTTTCCCCTTCTCCCTTCAGTATCTCCCCCCCGGCCCCTCTAAGCTTTGCTACTCCCCCTTTGCCTTCCTTCTCTAGCTAATGTACCTGACAAATGTCTTATCTCTGTTTTTAACTGATTGACTTATTCTCTCCTTCGTTTGCACTTTAGAACTCCTCACTACCTTTCTCGCCTCTCTCAGACACTTCTGGTACATTTTCTTATCCTCATCCCTTTGTGTCTCCTTATACTTCCTGAAGGCTAGCCTCTTGGTCCTTAATTTTTCTGCCACCCCCTGAGAGTTCAATGCCAAATTCTCCTGTACACTTTGCTGTAATAAAACACCTTTTACTACAATCAACTGCAACAAGTAGTTGTTTCATTTAGAGCATGTGTGCGGGCTCTTCTTTCTTTTGGAGGTGTGCTGGTAGGACCAGAGGTAACAATGCCTGTGAAAGTTACCCTTTTTATCTCATCTGCAACTTTTGCCTACCCCTTTTCAAATGTTAAACAAAAGCTTGAGTTCCTTTACTTACATACTAAAATGTATTAAAGCCATGCGAACCACACAGACCCAACAAGCTCAGCAGGACCTTAACATTTTGTGCATATAGCACTTTGTTCAGACCCATTGTCATGAATAATAGAACAAACTGTAAACCATGTTATTTCCTTATCTAGGATTGCTTTTAAAATGCTGTCTTGTTTCATACCCAATAACAATATTTGTATTACTTATGAGTTCCAGAACTCAGTTATATCAGTTGAGTTGAACTCTATAATGAAGCTTTCCATGCAGGATTTCCTCTCAAATTATCCTGCTGGTTCCAAATAGTGATGTGCAAAATTGGAAAACTTTGTTTCACAAATGAATTCATAAATGTGTCATAATTTGTAAAGTCAGTCCTCCTTGAAAAGTACTATTTTGCAGTATAGTAATAACTTTAAGAATCATGAATTGGTGCCGGCCAGTCAGTGAAGCAGTTGGATTTCCACTGGAAATGCTGGTGACCTGGGTTCTGGAATAGACCTGGGTCATCAGAGGACTGGCTGGGGGGAAAAGGATGGAGCATCCCAGGGACTGTTCTCCTTCTCCGTGGGAGTGGGCAGGATGTATGTCCTGCACTTGATGGAACCCTGACGGAGGCCATGGGTACCACAGCGACTGGTGTCTAAGAGTCTCAGGGAGGTGGGGCAGATGCTAGATGTCTTTACACATCCCTGCCTACTGGAAAAACAGGGGATAAAATCTGCACCTCACCATCACAGTGACGCTCTGCCCCCAGGCCACAATTAGCCTCTGAAGCCAGCTTTCCAACCAGTTACTAGTGTTACATCACTGGTAGGGGACAGTGTCACAACCCCATCCTCTGGGGGTAAGCCAGGGGTGTCCAGGCGAGCTCCAGCAACACTGGAGGTGGAGGTATGGGGATCCGTGACTGGAGCTGAAAATTGATGGTGCAGGTGCAACATAAAGCATACTAAATAAAAAAAAAGAATTGTGAATTGGATAACATCAACACCAAAGTCGGAACAACAGGTGACATTCACTATATACTAGAGATGGGCGAATATCTGACCTGATGTCATGCCCCGACCGGTTTTTAAAGAAGTGAGCTTTGAACCAGTCTGGTTGGACTTTAGTGGCTTTTTTGGGTCAGATTGCTACAGCTGCTAAGAATATGCCATTTCTGCGGGCAAGTGTTAATGCGTGTAAACGAGCCAGTAAACACTTTGAAGCATTGAAATGAGCCATAAATAGTGCTGTTGTCGCACTTTGTTCTATGTGTTAAACTAACTGGCTGAATTAAGCACAGGTGAGCCCTTTCTTTTGTCCACATCAAGTAACTCTGCAATTATGGCAAACAAGTCTCTTGTATGTCAGTATTACACTATTGAGAGTGAAACAGACTGTAAAGCAAAATGCAGTCTGTGCTCATCTCTCATCAACCGTGGCACTACAGTTAAAATATTTGGCACCTCTAGTATGCATAATCACATCAGGAACAAGCACAAATGTGAGTTTGCTGACCTGCAGGTACAAAAAGATCAGCTTGAATTAGCAAGGCAAGAAATTTCCTATGGTGACCCCCCCAAAAAATAAAATGAGAATGCCAAATAATTGAAGCATGCTTTGCTAAAAGTAATTCTTCCCAAGTGACCACCTCAGAGCAGCACAAATAACTACAACAATTGCTGAAATGATAGCCCTAGATGAACAGCCCATATATGTTGTTGAGAATGAGGGCTTTAAACTACAAATGTCATGTTTGGTGCCAAGATATAATGTATCATTCAGAAAACATTTTTCTGCCACAGTTATCCCAGAGATGTGTAACAAATTATGCTCTAAAATGCAGTCTGAGATTAACAATATACCTGCTTTTGGGTTCACTACAGACACTTGGACCACTGAGTGCTCAACTGTTTCCTATTTGCTGATTACGCCTCACTGTGTGGATGACTCTTTCAATATGAAAATATCACTGCTAGAATTGAGACACTTGTGCCACAGACCTACATGGGGAAAGATATCTAAAGATTTTCTGAGTGTGCTTGGTGGATGGGGAATCAAAGCACATTCCAGGCATATTGCAATCAGACACAATGGCCCAAATATAGCTAAAGCTATGAGATTAAGTGCCATACCAAATGAAGGTTGCCTTGCACATACTTTACAGATAATAGTGAACAATGCTATCTTTAAACAGAAATCTGCAGAGGAAATGTTGGCTACAGGACGTTCAATTGTGGCACACTTTAAGCATTCCTTTTCAGCAACTGAAAAGCTGACTGAACTACAAAACACATTACAAGTCCCATTCCATAGGCTGATGCAGTATGTCTCAACAAGGAAGAATAGCTCTTTTTACATGTTGGAATGCTTAATAGAGAAGAGGATGGGTAATGACTGTGTATGCCTCAGAATCTGAAACCAGAACTTTTAATTCAGCACAGTGGAGTCTGGAAGAGAATGTATGCAGTTTGCTACATCCATTTGAGACTGAAACCAAACACCTAAGTGCTGACAATGCCAGCATCTCTGACATTGTACCCATAGCCACCATCTTATACCACACAATGGAGAGCAACACGGTCCCTGGGCTACAAGCTATAAGAAAAGCACTCCTGACAGCAATGGACAATAGACAGCTGCAATATGAGTCTTCTAAAGAAGTTGGGGCAGCTACTGTGCTTGATGCTTGCTATAAAACATATTATTTTCACACTCACAGTGGAAATGCATTTACTCATGCTGTGGTTAAACAGCTTGTGGAGGAGATAGAGGGAAAGCAAAATGTGCAGCAATCACAGAAGAACCAACCCCTAGAAGAAAATAATGAGTCGGATGAGCCATGGGATCATTTCACACAAACGCATTGTGAGTAGTACACAAAACACACATACAAAAAACAACACAGAAACAAAAGGTGATGGTTAGTTTGACAACAGACACTAACAATAACACCCCCCCCCCACAGACTCAAACAAAAATGGTGATGGTTATGAAAATGGTTTGACAAGGTAGCAAAACATAAGTAGTGATGGAGAGTGTTAGTTTTTAACAGCTTAATCATTAGAGGAAGAGGCAAACCGCAACACTGAGCTGAAGACCTACATGTCTGATAACGCAGTACCAAAGAAAAACAATCCAGACACACTGCTTATTGGAAGATGAACTGTGATCGGTTTCCAACTTAGGCTGCATTAACAATGAGCATCCCGAGTGAGAATGTTTAGTGTTGTGGATGACATCATTAGTGAGCGATGGTCAAGACTTTCCATGGAGAATGTTAATATGCTTCTTTTCCTGAAGTATAACCTCCACAGATTTTGAAAACACAGCACAGAATATAGGCACAGCTAGCAGGTGAACCACAAATGAAGCTGAGGTAACAAACATGCAGACTGATTTTTCTCACTGCATTAGGCTGCCTTACTGTGGACTTGTGCTAGTTCAGGCAGAATAGGTATCAAGCTATGTATGTCAGGGCTTTCTTATGTGATTCATAGATCAGATTGGTGATTCAATTGGGGATTCTTTTATCATATACATTGTGTGTTCTGAAGTGGTTACATTGGGCTGCATTATTTTGATCGTAGCTATTTACTCGTACTTTACTTTCAGTCTTAAATGTGGCTATCTAATATGTCTTTTTTTCCTACATACTAAATAAAGTCACCGATCCTTACACTGTCTCAGGCCTTATCTCCTGTTTTTTACTGCTAGGGTTCACCTATAATGATCCCTTGCAGTTTTGCACTCCACCACTGAATTTGCCCCCACCACCTCTGCCAGGAGGTTGTTCCATGCCTCCACCACCCTTTTTGTGAAGAAGTACATTCTCACGTTGTCCCTTAGTCTGATACCTACTAATCTCTTGTCATGTCCTATTGTTCTGGGGTAACTCTTTTTTGTATTGCTTGTACGCATGTGCAAGAAACACACTGTGTCAGGTTTCTTTCACAAGCGCGTTGTGGAGGCATGGCAGTGTTGTGCCGAATGGCAGCAGCCCAACCAATAGAGAAGCATGCTGTCAATCACTGGCAGTTAATGAGCAGGCCACTAGATCAAAGGGACTGAGCTGCTGCAATCAGGGAGTGCCCCATCACTACAAATTCAGCGTTTTTTGCTGTGAGGTGTCCTTGACTGCAGCAGCCAATTACACAGCTCCATTGTGCTGTGTTTCCATGGTGACAGCTTCTCTGTCAGCCTCTCATAGTCCCCAAGAAGCCAACGGAAAGCCACTGCCCACCGTTCAATGTGCCTTTCTGGTGAAACATTTCCATAAAAAACAAAAAGCTGACAGGGTGCCCAATCCCCTGTCAGCATGCCCCCTTCCAGTTCAATTTGCCGACAGGGGAGCCCACTCCCCATAGACATAATGTCCCCCCTCCCAAATTTGTTGTGTGCCTAGGGGGGTGCCCAATCCTCCTTGATTCTTGCCACCCCCACACTTATATGTGCCAACAGAGGTGCCCAAGTCCCATGTCAGCATGCCCCCCTTTCTGGTAATGTTGCCGATGTGGGAGCCTACTCGCCATCGGCATAATGCCACCATCAATTTCTTGTGTGCCGAGGGGGGTTCCCAATCCCCCTCGGCTCTTGTTCCCCCCCCTGCAGTTGGTATGTGACGACAGGGGTGCCCAATTCCCAATCAGCTACAGCCCCCCCAAACACTCAGGTGACATGCTGGGAGCCCACCCCAGTATGCCAAAATTAAATATGACCCTGCAAAAAAGAAAACCTTCCTGCAAGGTTTTTTTTTTACATATACCTGTAAATTAGAAAATGGTCCCTCATTGATTCCAGCGGTCCCTCCCCCAACCTGCACCCACCCTCTGCATTCCCCACCTCCCCACACCCTCACACCCCATACTTACCTCCAGAGCCTGGCGTGATGATCTTTGGTGGACCGGGAACACATCTGCACTCTTCAAAGCCGACTGCGAACTGAAGAAATGCCAGTAAGCTGTGTAATGGCATAAATGGGGTTTTTTTTCAACTTTGATACATATGTCAGCCATTTTGGAGAATTTTTTCACCAAATCTTCAACATGGGGTTCTTGGGACCCCACCTCATGAACTCAGTCACTCTCATTTTGTTATTAGGTCCCGAAAGGTGATTTTGTGGTCACTGCATGGAGCCACCTTTTGGTACCAATTAATGAAAAGACAGTGTCACAGTTTATGATGTAGGCCCCCAAAAACCCATGTGGAAAATTTTGTGAGATAATTTCCCAAAATGACTGTTTTACGATCGTGTGTAGCGCAGTTCCTACGCACGCTCCTAATTTATACCATTTTTAATATTTTCACTTCAGATTTTCTACATTGCCATTTTACCACACTTTCTTATGAACAGTACAGCTGTCATTTTTCACAACTCACCTGAAATGTGTTTTCGCACATGTAGTGCACAATGGCATGGTCAGTGTGCAAAATCAATGTTTGGGACAGATTAAGAAAATCTCAGTGACACTGTTCATGAGCAGAGGTCTTAAACTGGCTATGTTGATAATTTGGTGACAAAAGTCCCAAAAATTACTGTGTTACAAGCGTGCATTGTGCAATTTCCACGCACCCTTGTAAGTTGATGAATTTGTCATCTTTTCAGTCCAGATTTTCAACACTGGTATTTTGTCACACTTCCCTATGAACAGTACAGCTGTCATTTTTCACACCCTGGCTGAAATGTGTTTTTGCACTTCCAGAGCAGAATAGCACGGTCGCTGCGGGAAATCAGTGTTCGGGATAGATTAAGAAAATCACAGTGACACTGTTCATGAGCATAGGTCCCAAAATGCCTATGTTAAAAATCTGCTGTAAAAAATCCCAAAACTAATTACATCATGGGTGTGTGTTGTGCAGTTTCTACGCACACTTCTGACTTCACCAGTTTTTTATATTTTCATTACGGTTTTCAACATTGCCATTTTACCTCCTCATCCAACAGTACAGCTGTCATTTTCAGATACTGTTCGAAATGTGTTTTCGCACCTGTGGTTCCAAATGGCGCAATCGCTGTGCAAAATCACCTTTCCGCTAACAAACTGATAGTGTTACTGTTCATGCGGTGGGATCACAAAAAGCCTATGTTGAAAACTTGGAGTAAAAATATCAAGAAACACCCAGGGTGTTAGGGTTTTTGACCATAATGTTCTACCCTGTAGGGACAGACAGGCATCAGGGATGTGACTTGGGACTGTCGAAAGTAATGCTCATGCCATTCCACCTGCACCCTACAGCAGTGGCAGTCATCGAGGTGTACCTTGGACACTTTGTCCCCAGAGTTCGCCCCATTTTCCTATACTGCACCCATTTCAGTGTATTTCCTTATGGAATCAGGTGAGTGTAAAGCCCAAACACTTCAAAGCACACCTCAACACTTGTGTCTGCAAGGTAGGGTGAGGAGAAATGTAGTGACCGTTATGGGTGATGACCCAAAGGCACACCCCAATGCCTGTCCAACTCTGCAGGGTGGGGATGGAGTTGGTGTCAGTTCAATACTTCACTGCCATTTCTATACTGCATCTGTCTTACTATTGCACTTCCACTGCTAATGACAGCAAGCAACACTTGGCATTGACAAAAGCTAGTTTGAAAGATGCTACTGTACCATCCGGAAACTTGTTTATTCCCTTTAGAAACTTGAAGGTCTCTATTATGTCTCTCCTCTCTCCACTTCTCCAGGGTATACATATTAACTGCCTTCAGCCTCTCTTTGTATGACCTTTGATGCAGGCACTGCACCATCTTTGTTGCCCTTCTTTGAACAACCTCTACTCTGACTATGTCCTTATGGAGGTGCATTCTCCAGAATTGGGCACAGTACTCCAAATGTGGTCTCACCAAAGGCTTGTATAGTGGTATCACCACCTCCTTTCTTCTGCTAGTGATACTTCTCCCTATGCACCGCAGCATTCTGCTGTCTTTTCCAACTGCTTTGGCACATTTTTTAAGGTTATCAGATATGCTAACCCCAGATCTCTTGCCTGTTTGGTGGCTGATAGCAATTCCCTTCCCATCATGTACTCCTCCCCTGGATTCCTGTGCCTCAACTGCATGATTTAGCACTTCTCTGTATTGAATCTTAGCTGCCACATTCTGGACCATTGTTCCAGTTTATCCAGGTTTTTTTCTCATTTTTCCACCCCTTCTGGTGTATCTACCCTATTGCAGATCTTTGTGCCATCTGCAAGGAGGCATACCTTCACCTCCAGTACCTCTGCAAAGTCACTGAGGAAGATATTAAACAGGACTGACCCTAGAACTGATCTTTGTGGCACCCCACTTATCACTCTCCCCTCCTTGGATCTAGCTCTGTTTACTACCACTCTCTGCGTTCTATCCCTTAACCATCCTGTGACCCAATTAACTGCCTTGTGTCCCAATCCTAGGCTGCCCAACTTATTTATCAGCCTCCTATGTGGAACAGTGTCAAACATCTTGTTAAAGTCCAGGTAAGCCACATACACTGCTCCCCCATGATCCACTTCCCTGGTCACCCAGTCAAAGAAATCTATTAGATTCATTTGACATGACCTTCCTGATGTATATTCGTGCCACCTCAGAGCCTGTGCTCTGCTACATTCATGGTGCTCCACTATCCTTTCTTTTAGCAGTGTTTCCATAACTTTCCCCACTGCCGAGATTAGGTTGACAGGTCTATAGTGTCCAGTCTCCTCCCTACTCCCACTCTTGTGGAGAGGGACTACATCCTCCCTCCTCCAGTCCTCTTGACCCACTCCTGTATCCAGAGACTCATTAAGAAGTGTTGCCAGTGGTGCTGCCAGTACCCACTTAAACTCCTTCAGTACTCTAGGGTGTACCCCATCCAGTTCCATTGTTCTGTCCACCTTTAGTTTTGTGAGTTCCTTTAGGACACTCTCCTCTGTGAATGGTCCTGTGTCCACCTCCCTTCCAGTTCTCTTACCTAGCTGTGGTCCCTCCCCTACACCTTCTGTGGAAACAGAACAGAAATATCTGTTCAGAATTAATTATTTTTCCTGGTTTCCTTCCACACAATCTCCCTTCTCCACTTTTAGCCTTACTATCCTCTCCACCGGTATTTCTTCTTTGGCTAATATACCTATAGAAGGTGTTGTCCCCCTTCTTCACTCCCTTTTCTATATTTTTTTCTGTCCATACCTTTGCACTCCTGGCCACTCTTACTGCCTCCCTTTGTTTCCCTAGATACACTGCTCTGTCCTCCTTCTTCTGTGTTTCCTTATATTTCCTGAAAAGCACCCTTTTTGCCCTTACTTTTCTGGCCACCTCCCATGAAAACCACAGTGACTTTATTTTTCTTCTGCCTTTGTGTATGTGCTGAATGCAAAGGTTTGTTACCTCCACTATGGCTCCCTTTAAGTGGGTCAATTGTTCATTAACTCCCTCATATTTCTTCTCCCCTGCCAGGGCTTCCCTGAGACATATTTCCATCCTGGCGAAGTCTGCCCTCCTGAAGTCCAGGATCCTCACTTTTGCATGGCTCGACCGCATCTCTGTACTCATCTTGAACCATTTCTATATCATACTGTTGATTGCAGAATAGCGATCTCCATTTGGATGAGTGCACATCGTTGAAAATGAATTGCAATGATGTACACTCATAGCGACTAGAAAACCAGTGACTGTTTTGTTATGATATGCAGGGGGTTGTGCCCCCTGCAACTCTCTACTTAAGGATTCTCAGCTCCAGGGGGTGCATGTCAGGGGAGGGAATGAATTTCTTAAAAAAAATAATAAGCCACCTGATGGCCCCCCAAAAAAACACAATGCTGCAGACCCGAACCCTGCAAACCCCAACCGACCACCCTCCCCACCATGCTAGCTGACCAGGTCAGCAGCTGCCCAGCACACTCCCTCTCACATACCTCCCCTTCCTCTCCCCCCATGCATGTGAATGTGGGTACACACGTGTATTCTTCCCATTGCCCAACCTCACCCACGCAGGTATCTGGTCACTATGCTGCCAGGTAGCCCTGTACACAGTCTCCATGATTAAGTTGCCCTATTTGAAAGCACTCAATTGTGGTAACCTTGTACATGGTATACCTCTTGGGTTACACTGTGCAATGGTTGCTGGTTCCCAGGTGATCCCCCACTCTGACATCCATAATTCTGTTCCCATTTTTTAGTACCAGGTCCAAAATCACTCCATCCCAGGTTAGTTTAAGCGCTAGCTGTTTGAGGCCTGCTTCTTGCAGGGAGTCCAGAATGTTCTTGCTTTTAGCTGTAGCCATTGTTGAGATTTTCTAATCTTCATCCAGCAGGTTAAGGTCACCTACCAGCATCACATCCCCCTTTGCCACCATTTTATGTATGGCCTCCAGTAGCTCCCTGTCCAATTCCTCCCCTTGCACTGGGGGTCTGTAGATTACTTCAGTGCAGATGGTTGTGCCATTGCCTGTCTCCAGCAAGAGCCACAGTGCCTCTGCTTCCCCTACATTACTTGCATCCCTGTTGTCTTTATCCCTTCTTTGATGTAAAGAGCCACCCCAATCCCTTTTTTTCCTTCCTACCCCTCCTGAATAAAGTACAGCCTGGAATAGCTACATCCCAGTCATGGTTCCCATTGTAACAATTTAGTAAAAAAACAGCTCTCCAGACAAATTATTCAGTAGAAAGATTTTTTACTGAAAATATCAGAAGGTTCTTACAAAGTACAGTGCACAGTGATGAACACTGATCAATATAGTATCATAGTGATAAAAAATTCATTCATCTCCCACACTGGTGCTCAAAAAGCCTTGGCATTTTGTGATCTGCTACCCCTTTATCCTATTGTACCATATTTCGGTAATAGCCACAATACAGAGGTCATCTTCGGCCATCAAGGCTGCCATGTCCAGGATTTTACTTCCCAGGCTGTGGGCGTTTGCAGACATGGCCTTCCATTTTCTGCATATGCCCCTTCCACCCTCACCTCTTTTCCCCAGATGCTTTCTCCTTTCCCTCCCCCCCTTTGCTCTGTCCAGTATTCCCTGGTGCTTCTGTAAAGTTATGGTTCCCTCTGCTGGCTACATAATCTTGGGGAGGTGGGTAGTATAGTTTACTCTTCTTCCTTCCTCTATCACCCCCTTCTTGGCAAGTTTAAATGCTTGCTAGTGAACCATTTAAAGCATTCACTGGGAACATCGGTCCCCTTAGTGTAAGGATGCAGACCATCTCCCCCATACAGGTCTGCATCCCCTCAGGTGGGTCCTGTGGGCTGAGTAGTCTTTTGAAACAAAATTGCTCACAAAAACATCTAGAGGGCCATGTGCAGCTAGGTTAGTGTTGCTTGTTTCTGACTTTGCTGATTTATTTTGCTTGAAATTGTGGTTTTGCTTTGCCTACTGATTAAAGCACTGCTGTTTGGGGGAGGGAAGGAGTTTCAGCTAGCAAGACAGCCCAAAAAGATCAGTAAATTTAAAATATTTTTTTTTACTGTGAGCACCAGTCTGTATGAAGCAGATAGATCACATTTGTTTTCCTTAGTTTTTAGTCTTAATTATTCTTAATTATTTTTTGCCTGTGGTCTGTGATACCTCATTTTATTTCTGCAGTACAGTGTGGTGTGGTTAAGTGAAGTGATGTGGCAGTCTCTTTCTATATCAGTTGTAATTATTTTGTTTTGTTCTTAAGCTGATGGCATTACTTACAGCAATCCACAATAAAAAAGTGGCTAACTGGCAACTAGTGTGCAAAAATAAGGCACAATGAGACTGTGTTTTGTCTCCAAAGTTAAATAGCTTTTATTCAATAAAATACTCATACAACCCACCACACCAGTGTCACACAATGATTGTTTCACCCACGTAACTGTAGGCTTTCATACCTTGAGAATGCTCACAGTCACGTGGATGAAACGATCGTTGTGTGACACTGGTGGGGTAAATTGTAAGAGCATTTTATTGAATAAAAGCTATTTAACTTTGGAGACAAAACACAGTCTCATTGTGCCTTATTTGTGCACATTAGTTGCCAGTTAGCCACTTTTTTATTGTGGATTTGTGTTTTTCATGTGTGCTTCTGGTGTGGATTCCCTTAGTCTCTGGCTTTTGTATTTTTCTCATTACCTATAGTAACTCATTATTTAACCCTGTCATTAATGCTTTTTAATTTACATCATGTAAAAAAAATTGTTGAGGTGGTTTTACTGTCGCTACTATTAGCTCAGTAAACTATTTTGTTCAGAACCAGATCATACTGTTAATACCTTGTTGGAGGTGTTGTCTGATGCTACTATTTTGTTTTACTGCAGTTTTTTTCCCTTACAATATTATAAATCCATACAAATAAAATGAGTGGGAAGAGATTCTTGACTAAGGGAGACATGCTGGGGAGGTGGCAAAGAACTACATAAATTCTGTGGGGCAAAATGTTGTTACAGCTAAACAACAACATACTGTATGCAGTGACAGCATCTACTGGCTTAGAAGCCAGTAATTGTAGTAAAGAGATAGTTGGGGACAGTAGTGGCATTAATATGACCAAATGTTTCTCTGCCACATCTGTGACATCCATGCAGGAGGGAGCTGAGGGAGGTGGAGACAAGAGGAGTAGTCCAAGAGGTAGTAAACTGTCTGGCTCAGGCAGAGTGGCCGAGGAGAAGGAGGAGGTTGTTGGGGTCCCCATGACTTCTGAGAGTGGTGGTGCTGAGCCGGATCTTGATGATAGTTTCACATTCCTAAATGAAAGTATGCAGCTTGAACATGAGTCAGAGCCTGTGGAGGGAGACCTGCCTGTTGAGCAGTCAAAAAAGTCTACATTGAAAAATGCATTTCTGACTAAGGATCATGAGAAGGGGAGAGAACCTGGAGAAAGTGAAAGTGAGGAGGACAGAGCTCAGGAGGAAGAGGATATCAGCAGCAGTGGGAATGATGATTTGGATCCTCTCTGGGAACCCAGAAAGAAAAAGAAGGTTATGTTACTGAACATGTTGGGATTTGCACACCAGTATGTCACAAAACTACCAAAGTCCCAGCCATGCTGCTACAGTTGTTCCTCTTAACACTGTTGAGCCTATTACACTATGTGATCCCCCCCATGTTTAAGTGCATACATTATTCCAAAAAACAGTCATCCCATCTCTCTCTCTGTCTCAGTCCCACATCCCTATAAAATCTAGAGGTGCAAGATCCATAGTTTGGAGTTTTTATATACTGTACTGGACCCAGCTAATGAAATAGTTGCTATCTGTTAGCTGAGTCAAACATGAAGAAGTCAGGGGGACAAAAGCAGATACCTAGGCACTGGTGACCAACATGCACACCTACTGTCTAGGCACCTGTTATGCTGGGCTCAGCACCAGTAGGAATCTAGTTCAAGGGTTCTCTCTCCCTTAGAATCCACATATGCCAAAGAATTTAGAAGTGGCAAAAAAAAAATAGTCACACTGGAGGGAGGGTTGACTGAGGAGGACTACTACAGAAATGAGGCGACATCTGTAGGACTACCTAGTAGTGGTCATAGCAGCATTTGTGGGTTTAATACTAGCACCCAAAAGCACCAAAACACAATAATCCCAGTGCAGAAAACACCCTGAATCCTTGCTTTCATTCAAGTAGTGCTCATAAATCCCCAGGAGTCAAGTACTATCCCATCAACCATGTCACCAAGCCAAGTTCAACTCTTTGGTAGCTCAACACCAAGAAAGGTCCATCTTTTCTGCATAGCATATATGAGTGTTATGCTAAGCATCAACCTAGTCATCAATTTTAACTATGGATTGTGATCTATGTATTAAGTGTTATGGTTGCTACAAGTACAAGATGGTGGGCTCCAGTTCAAATTGTGACAATTATGTGTGTGAGAAATATTTATATAATCAGGAACTTATTCATAAGCTTCAATAATTTAGCACAAAACTTGAGTGCCTTGAAAATAGCCAGAAGGAAATGGCTACCAAACTAAGGATTCTATCCAGCCTTAATAAAGATCGAGCAGATGCAGGGTCGAGTGATGGAACAGAAATCAGAGCAAAGCGTAAACTACCAAATGAGACAAATGAAGCAAAAATAGATGGTGATAATGACTGGTGTTTGGTAACCTCAGTGAAAAGAAAAAAAGAGAGGTAGGAGACCCCTGAAACAAGCATAACAAGGTCTTTTAGAGAAACAAAATGTGAAATCAGGAGATACAACAGAGATGGGGAAGTGTTCAACTGTAGGAAACAGTGGAGAAAAGTCTAAGGACATTGATGCAGAAATAATTATACCACTTAACAATAGATTACAGCCATTAGTGCAACATGAAACTAGTCAGGATGAACAATTGGGAGTCAATGTATGTAGTACTGCTTCTCTTATCCCCCCTTTACACACTACAGACAATACTCAACCAACAAGGCAGGTTGTAGTAATCAGAGATTCCATAATTAAATACATGGAGACTAATATTATGGTAAGCAGTTTCTCTGGGGCAGGCATCCAGGATCTGTTAAATATGTCTTACAACATTTTTAAGGTGGGCAGGAATTAAACCCATTGCAGTAGTCCATGTGGGCATTATTGATTTAAGCAGAAAATCATTATCAACAATACAGAATGATTTTACCTGGTTCGGTGAAAAGCTAAGAGAAAAAGACTGTGAAATAATTTTTTCGGAGATCCTCCCAGAACCTAGAGCATCAGCTTATAAACAGAAGAAAATTAGCCTTGCTAATTTATGGCTGAGAAGATGGGCACAGGAAAATAATTATCATTTCATAAGACACTGGGACACTTTTCATACTAGACCTAACTTTTATTGTAGAGATGGTCTACATCTGTGCTTTCTGGGCAGTAGGATTCTGGGAATGGGAATAAAACATGAGATAAAATGTTTAAACTAGATGGCAGGGGGATGAGGGGATTTGGTTCTGCATCCAAGCTGGTGGAATCTAGCAACCACAGGAGTCCAATCAGAAGGTTTAATAAAGAAGCCAGGGTCATGTACCTAAATGCTAGAAGCTTGAATAAAGACAAAATGGCAGAGCTGCACCTGTTATTAATCAAGGATAGAGTAGATATCACTGGAGTTACAGAGACTTGGTGGAATGAGGATAGCAACTGGAATAAGAACATACTAGGGTATCATTTAATAAGTAAGGAGAGGGGAAAAGAAGGGGTGGAGGCATCACTTTATTTGTAAAAGATGATATTGAATAGCCATTTTAAGACCTCTGCTCATGAACAGTGTCACTGTGATTTTCTTAATGTGCCCCATACATTGATTTCACACACCGACTGTGCCATCGTGCGCTACATGGGCGGAAACATGTTTTGGGCGAGATCTGAAAAATGACAGCTGTACTGCTCATAAGAAGGTGTGGTAAAATGGCAATGTTGAAAATCTGGAGTGAAAATATTGAACATTTGCGAACTTATGAGCATGCGTAGGAGATCAGCACAACGAACGCTCATAAAGCAGTCATTTTAGGGAATTTTTTCCACCAAATTTTTAACATAGCCATTTTAACACTTCTGCTCATGAACAGTGTGACTGTGATTTTCTTAATGTGTCCCATTCATTGAGTTCGCACAACGACTGCGTCATTATGCACTACATGCAAGGAAACACATTTTGGGTGAGAAGTGAGAAATGACAGCTATACTGCTCATAAGAAGTTGTGGTAAAATGGCAATGTTGAAAATCTGGAGTGAAAATATAGAAAATTCACGAAACGTACAAGCGTCACGTAAGGAACAGCGTAACATACTCATCAAATAATCATTTGAGAAATTTTCACCAATATTTAACATAGTTATTTTAACACTTCTGCTCATGAACAGTGTCACTGTGATTTTCTTAATGTGTCCTGAATATTGATTTCACACACCAACTCATGCCATTGTGCTACATGCGGAAACACATTTTGGGTGAGATGAAAATGAAAGCTGTACTACTATAAGGAGTGTGGTAAAATGGCAATGTTGAAAATCTGGAGGAAAATAGTGAAAATTCATGAACTTGCGAGCGTGTGTAGGAACAGCGTAACACACACTCGTAAAACATTAATTCTGTGGAATTTTTTCACCAGATTTTCAACATAGGCTTTTTGAGAGCCCACCTTATGAACACTGGTACTGTAATTTCATTAATCAGTCCTGAAAAATCATTTCATGCAGTGACTGTGAAATCACCCTTCGGGCCCGATTAACGCCATGACAGTGACAGAATCCATGAGGAGGGGTCCTAAAAACCCCATGTTGAAAATTTGGTGCCAAAATTCAAAAAAATGCCTGAGAAATGAAAGAAGTCCACATGTGAAAGGGACCTAGGAGACTACATTAGTACTGACCTCAAAAGGCATGTTCATTGCAAATAGCTAGTCTTTTTCTCTAGAACTGAGAGTGTATTTCTTTCTCTGTTCAAAACTTATATATGACCACATCTCGATTATTGCTCCCACAGCTGGAGCCCCTACTTAAAGAAGGACAAGAGTATGGTTGAAAAACCTCAGAGATCATTTACTAAATTGATATCTAAATACAGGAATAAATCATATGAATCAAGATTAGCTGATCAGGGTTTATGACATCTTGAGACAAAGTGCATAAGGGGGGATATCTTACTGATGTATAAAATCTTAAAGGCTGATTCATTAATGAAGGATTTGTACCTAACCCCTGAGGATCTTAAATATGATTTAAGGGTACACAATTGACAGCTGTTAGAGGTACAAACAAAAACCTAATTGTTGAGGCAGGGCTATGTTCCTAGATCAATTAGATTGAAGAATCAGTTACCAGAGGAAGTAATAAATGCACCTAGCTTGAATAGCTTTAAGGCCAGATTGGATCTTTACATTACTGATGGTAATGCTAGTTACCTCCACTGAGAATTGGGACAGCATTTATGGGCATTAGCCTTCTGTTGTCCTAAATCCTGAGTATTAAACTCAAGTATACTATTACACATGAAATCAACAGATTTTCCACACTCTGGATGGTACAATTCTAGAGGATGTGCCCTCTTTTAGATACCTTGGAGTCTGGCTCAACCATCACCTGTCCTTCTCCACCCATGTGGACGCTATCCAGAAAAAGCTACACTCCAAGCTTGGTGCCTTCTACAGAAACCGCAATTGTCTTCCGCCCTGGTGAGATGCGAAATTTTCCAGAAAATGATTCTACCTTCCTTTGACTATGGCGACACAGTCTACAGCTCAGCCCCAAAATCCACCCTAGCCAGTCTGGACCCACTCTTCAATACTTTCTGCTGATTTGCCCTAGATGGCCCCCCACCATGTACACACCACTGTGAGCTCTATCACTCACTGGCCCTCCCATCCCTGAGCAACCGTCAGCTAATTCACAGTATCAAATTTGTGTCCAACTTCTGGCTTGGTGCTCTCCCTTCCTACCTCACCTCCACCCTCTCCTCCCTACCAACCCCTTCCCATGTCCTAAGGTCTTCTGATTTCCGGCTATTGACAATCCCTCTCCGGCGGACCACTGCAGGCCAGTCAGCCCCATCTCTCCAAGCTATGGAACACCCAACCTGCCCAAATCCGCCATTCCTCCTCTAGACGTTCAGTATCCTCTGCCCTACTTAACTACTACACCACAAACTGTTCCTGCTCCTGACCCCCCCTCCCCATCATCATATCCCCCCTTTCGACCCCCCTCCTTCTTATGCAGCCTGACCAGGGACCCTAACATTTCTCATCTCTTGCTGGCATATATGCTCATCCAACCCTGCACTTGCCCCCAGCACTTCTTATCAGACCCCAGTAACTCATTTATCCCACTGACTATGTCTGTCTACTATGAGCGTGTTCTAATTTCCTGCTCTTTCCTACCCACCCTGCTCTCAACCTCTCCATAGACAACAAGTCCTGTCACCAGCAGTACAAATTCTCAGTATCACTCTATTGTCTGTATCCAGTGCATGATATTCCACCTCCCCCTGTATGTATCTGCACTCTGTAAACATGTATGTAGCAATGTACCAAGATCCTAATGTAAACTCAATGTTATGTATTCTCTGTACACTCTGTATCATGTACCATGGTCTCTATGTATAACTCTATGAAACATATATGTACACTCTGTATTATGTACCATGGTCTCTCCTATGTATAACTCTACATAATGTATATGCTATCTCCTATTTATCCCCAACCCAGGTTACACCGGGAGATGAGCATCTTTTTGCTCAGTGTACCCTACCTGGTGAAACTGTTCAATAAATAAATAAACAATAAATAAAAAATGAATGCCACAACAGCTATAATTCTGGAAACTGACCTATTACCATTCTCTACTGTGAAGAATGTGGGATTTAGAAAGTTGATTGTGAGTGCCCTTCCCAAATGGTGGAGTCCCTAAAAAACTTACTTCTACACACACATATATTCCTAAACATCATGGTACAGAGTGACACACAGTAATCCATGCCCTGCTACATTTGGCATCACAATACATGCTTCTCAATATGGATGTATGGACCAGTAGCCTAACAGCTGGCTACTGCTATCTGTGCATTAAAGCACATTGGGTACATGTACCTGGGATAGTATTTGACACTGACCAGGGGGAAAAAATATACATGAAATGTAAACTTAACAATGGGGTTTTTGAAAATCATGATCCTTGAAGGTGCCTATGACATCATACTCAGTGTCATTGTGTGTACTGGCCATCAGTGTATGTGAGTCACATATCATGACGGTATAATATTGTCCTGGAATTTGGATCATCAACCTGTCTGCCAGATCCACAACACAGTCATGTCGTCCTAGAAAATCAACTTGCAAAATGCTGGAATGATGATGTAAAGCCATGAGGTCAAAAATAAATTTTGTGATGAGGTTACCCACCACCACAAGAATGGGGATGGACTGATAGATATGTAATACAGTACCATCCACTCCTTGAGCACTGTTCTCCCATGCAGTAGACCAGGGTAAGGATGCAGGATCCTCATCATGTTGTACAGACATGGCTGCTCCAGAGTCCAGCAGCATTATAAGTTGGCAGCCTCTGACCATGGCCTCTACACAAGACCTGCCACTTGTATCCAGCACTATGAGGGACCCAATGCAGACTGGAGCCTCTAATTGTCATTATTGTGAAATTGAGATCCCTGCATTAAATTTCTTTACAATTTATTGCACCTTCTGGCCAGAAGGGCCTACTATTATCTCTGTTGGGACGTTGCATGCCCTGATGTCAAGGTGCGAGCACTGATGTCTGCAACATCCTCCCCCTTGATGGTGCAGCTGTTAGAGGTGATTGGTCCACTGGCCTCTGCCTGTGACCAATCAGACCCCTGAGGTGCCAGTGTGCTGTCATGCCCCCAGTTAGGAAAAAGTGGTATACAGCAGATAGATGTAGAGAAGGTAGGTAAATGGAAAACTGGGGGTAAGGTACTATCACATTAGTGCAGGCAGGTTCAATTAATTTTAGAAACAAGGAGAGATTTGAGCCCAGCTTTAAAGGTACTAATCTTGTTCTCCTCAGCAATCTGCTTGTACAGTGGCCCAGGGTGGTAATACTGGCTACCCTGTTTGTTACCCTTATTCGTCTTGTTACCATTCCTGTTTTTGTTGCCCTATCCATTATTGGAGACATGAGCCTTGTTACCCTGTGCCCCCACCCTGACTGCAAATAGGTTGCCCCACCGGAAGGCTGCTGGATGGAAGTAACCTTGTTTTTGTTGCCAGAGTTGAGAGAGGGCATGTATACATGACATGCTTTTTCAACCACTCTCAGCATCTTATCAAAATTGTCATCTTCAGGAAAAATAGCACACTCAACACTCTCTCGGAGGGCTGGTATCATGTTATGTAGGAAAATAAGTTTGTATTCCACATTATCAACAGCAAACTGTTCCTTAGCCAAGGACTTGCCAGCACTGTAGGCCATCCACAAATGACAGCAAGACAGTCAGGCCTCAAGCTGAGCATCCTGTCAGCCAGCACATCGAGACAGCAAGACCTGAAGTCCAGCAAGGCCCAACACTGTCTGCTGTGATGGTATGTTACATTGGCTGGTCTTCACACTCCTTATCCCCAATGCTGGTGGTAACACCATCCTTGAACAGAAGGGTATCAACCTTGCTTGCCAGACATTAAAATGTGTTTCTTTGTTCCCTTTTGCTGCCTCTCACTCTAGATTTTACCATTAACAAGGATGACTAGAAGCTAGTCACAATGCCAGACAGCCAACCAGGCACATACTTAATTTGCCTCTTCCTCCACCACCCCTCTCTGTGGCATTATCATGCAGGTCCATGGAATGGCCTTCACTGATCTGATGGCAAGTACCATTACATGATGTTTTCCTTCTTATTGTATATATAAATATATATATATATATATATAAATATATTTTTTTTTATTCTAAGTTTTCCTTTCTCAGGTACACAGTGGCACAGTGGCCATGTGAGACTCTACAATTTATAATTGTTTTCCTTCAAAGGTGATAGATAAAGTAGGAATGTGCATGGACAATGAAAATACCATGCAGCCACAACCATGGCTAAGTCAGGATAAATAATTTCTGTTTTTTATTCACAGGTAACAGGTATAGTAAGACTGGTACTGGACAATGGAAATACTGTCTGTGTGGTCACCCACAATGGCTAACTGAGTGGAGTCTAAATAATTTTCTCTTGTCTTCACAGGTCTTCTCATCCAGCAACCAAAACGTCTCCACCTCTACCTCCTTTGGCTGTGGCAACTTTGTGTCATTTCATCACATGGTCATCACCAATGTTAAGGTAAGTATCTTTTCTAAAAGTTATTTTTTTCTTGTAATATTTTATTTCCTTTCACAGGTTCAAAACAATGGGGAGTGTACTAGATCCTAAATAACTGATATCTTGTATTCAAAGATCTCTGTCCATTCTGTCACGAATGCTTCCTTCTCCAAAAGGCAAGCAATCTCCATCTTTTCCACTGGATCATTGATGTGGTCAGTGTTGCAGACCCATGCTCAGACTTCCTCCTCTTCCTCTTCCTCCTGCTTCTCTACCATTGTGTGGTTGTATTAATGTTAACGTGTCCTCTGTATCTGGTGTGAATACCAGTCATAGACTTGATTATCCTGTCTGATTCTAAGTTACACATAGCTGGCAAATACCTGAAATGAGAGAAACACGATTAGAAAACAGAGAGTGGCATATGAATAACAGTTATGCATTAAAAACAAATTGAAAAATGAATAATTTCTCTCCCTGGTCGGAAAAACTGCTAAATTAAATAACCAGATCCAAGCAGCAACTGGAACAAAAGAAGGTCAGAAAGTCAATGTTACCACATCACCTGCTCACAGCCAAAAAGTAAAAAAAGATACTTATCTCTGCTGCCAGGACACACAGCTATACTCAAAGATGATCATCTGGCTCTACAACCCAAATGGGCATTATCACTTCATAAGAAAATATCCTGAATCTCTGGAGGGCTTAGAACTGATGCCCTTCAAAATTTCATAGTGCAATACATTTTGCTGATTTTACATAATTCCTTCTTTTCATCTTATTTAACTAATTAAACTTAAAATAACAGAAATATGAAAGGGTACAAAAAATACAGGGAAACTTAACATTCTCTCATTCTAACCCTTATTCTTACTATTGAATTTCAGGCGTTACATTTCATTTATTTATTCTCATAGCCTATAATAGTTTCTATGCATTTATTTAAGTGTGCAACCTACAGACCATTTATTTTAATTTTTTTACATAAAACAATTATTTTATATAATCATTTAATTATAACCAGTTTTCTTAACTCTATAGGTTGCTCAGAAGTTTACTTAAAGGAGCTACAGTTCTTTTTCACTAGTATTGTGTTACCTCTACTCATCCAATATTGGGTTATTCAAAAGAAACAAACAAATGTCAGGTTGTCTTCTAAGGTTTCATTAAAGACACCATTGTGCATTTAGTGGTATATTACCTTGATTACTTTTTATGCTTTTTGTATTTTTTCTTCTTACCATTCATTATTTTACTTGCTAGTAACATTAAATAATATCAAAAATCTCTGAAGACTTATTTTTAATTCTTTAGAAATGGTTTAAGATCCCATTCTAGATTTAAACCTTTTGGCTGGATGGTATCCAGTGTAAAGATCCAAAAGCTTTCACATTGCAGGAGGGTATTCAATCTACCCCCCCTTAGGGTTACGTTCTACCCTTTCAATTGCCATAAACTTAGTACCTACTACACTGTTGTGTTTTTCTGAAAAATGTTCTACCATAGGCTTATTCATAAGGCCTGTTTTTCTATTTCTGAAGTGCTCTTGCACTCTTTCTTTCACAGGCCTTATTGTTCTCCCTACATATATTAAATGGCATGGGCACGGCAAAGTTTATACCACATATGTACTTTTGCAATTAAGAAAGCTTTTGATCTTGTGCTGTATTTACAACCATTCACTCTCAGAGTTTTGCCCTGGTTACAGTGTTCACAGATGTTACATCTTCCACACTTATACATCCCTATTGGAGGTGGGGGTGGTCACATCCTGTGTGCTTTCTCCTTCATTTCAAATCTACTATGTACAATTTTATCTTTTATTGTTTCTGCTCTGGAGAACATGATTCTTGGATGTCAGCCCAATTCATCACATAAAATGGGGTCATTTAAAAGAATTGGCCAATATTTCTTTATGACTGACCCTATTTTATTAGCCTGTCTACCAAATTGTGTTACAAAAGTAACAGGTTGTTTATAAACTTTCCTTAGCTGTTCTTCAGAAATATATTTTGGCATCAGAAGTGCATCCCTGTCCTTCATGTCAGCTCTAGACAAAACTTTGTCTAGAATCTCCTTCTTGTAACCCCTTCTTAAAAATCTTGACTGCATCTCTGATGCTTGTATTTGAAATTCTTCAGTTGGTGATCAATTTCTACACAGCCTTAAGAACTGTCCATATGGTATGGACCTAATTAAAGCACCAGAATGTGAGCTCTCTGCTCTTAAAATGTGATTTGTGTCAGTAGCTTTCTAAAATTCCTAGTTTGTACCTCACTGTTCTTGTCTACAAATAATGTTAAGTCCAAAACATCTGTTTCTGTTGTATTTTCAGTGTGAGTGAACTTTAAATTTATTTTATTGCTATTATTGATCCATTCCATAAAACTTTCCAGGCCTTCTCCGGAATCTGACCAGACACAAATTATGTCATCAATATATCAATGCCATTTAATTATATTTTCAGAGAAAGGGTTTTTTTCAGCTGAAAATATTATTTCATGTTCCCAAGACCCTAAGAATAAATTTGTATAATTGGGGGCTATTGAGGCATCCATAGCAGTCCCCTGAAGTTGCAAGAAAAACTCACCATCAAAGTCAAAGAAATTATATGTTTAGACAAACTCTAGGGCTTCTAAAATAAAATCTATGGAGATCTCAGAGCTACTTTTATTTTTTGTTGAAAACTCTGAGGATGCCTGTAATCCATCACTGTGCTTGATGGCAGTACATAAAGACTCCACATCTATAGATAACCAACAATATTTCTCCTTCCCTCTAAAGTCTTTAAACCTGCCCAGGATGTCTGTAGTGTCCTTTAAATGTGATTTTACATCTGTACACTGTAACAAAATCTTTTTGATGTTGGAATCTGCTGATGTTTTGTGGTAAACAGCACACAAGAGTGAAGAGAGATAGTGTATTTGTTAGAAGAATTTATTAGACTGAGAATTTCTGGACATTAAGGTTCATCCCCTAAAGTTCATTACAAGAACTGCATTGGTGGGACAGAGACAGCACAGCACAGTACATTGTAGCAGCATGCAGCAGCCTTATGTATTTATTCTGGTAGTTGGGAAATATTCTGGGAGCACAGAATTTATGTATGTTGTGCTTTTTTCACAGTTTCTTCTAAAGTATGTTGCAAGAACTGTGTGTGTGTGGGGGGGGGGAGGACTGCCACACAGTGTAGCACCATAACATATTTATTCTGGAAGTTGAGAAAAATAGTGAGAGAAGAAGATCGTGATAGATTAAGGAGTGGACAGTTGCACAAGAAAGAAACAGTATAGTGAGAAAATCAGAATTTATTTTTCTTTTGTTAAGCAGGAGGAGGATAGATGACAGCACAATATACAGAGAATAAATCAGTATCAATCATCTGGACAGGGAGAAATGAAGAAGTGCAGTGGTGCCAGTCAGAATGCAGTGCAATAATGCGGCAGTATATCACACAAAGCTGCAGTATGCTGCAGGGAACAGTGTAATTCATTAGCAATTTAGCCCCCCTTTTAATGGCAGTATTTTGTAACGTCATTTACTGCAAGCTACTCTGATAAATTGTGTCTGGCTCTGCCTTTTTTTTTATTTTATTTAACTTTTTATTTTTTTTTTCTAACAGGTGAACATAAGGATACATGAGACAGTAAGGTAAATAGCTAGCTTTTGATGATGATGATGATGATGTTGAGTATGTTCTTGAATCAAGAAGTGTAGCAAGAATAAGGCTATGGCCTAGGGACAGAGGGTGTACCTCCAACACTGAGTTCTAACAGCTCATCAAAAGTAGTACACTGGTTTTAGAGAAACACCTCCAAAGTTTGTTTCATGGCCCCAACTTGGTGGGAGAGTTCTCTTATCTCCAAGTGCAGCTGCATCACTTCTTATGAATGGATGTAGGAAAAGGATCTGAGGCCAGTCTCTCATATGACTGCTGCAGCACTTAAGTCAAGTTGCATCACTCTGTGCTACTCCCCTCTGTGTACACTTTTGGGACCTGTACACTGCATGATGACCCACCATATCACCACTTCTTGCACTGCCCAGCTTGTGGCATAGAAGTAAAACTAGGGGTGCCACCAACTCTAGCTCTCTCAGCTATATCAGTCTATCTCCTTCTCACATGCTCCTCACACTCCTGGTGGTGCCTTGCCTTAATGTGGGTGTACTGCCAAACTGTACCCAAATGGTTGTCCCAGTCCCCACACCAAACAATGGTGTAATCTAATGTGCATATCAACATGTTGTTTTCATCTATGTAAATCACAAAAAAGTCCCAAACAAAGAATTTTTTTTTAATTACGTGGGGAGGAGCCAGATGGTCCTGGGTGGGACTCCTCCTTCTCATGGGGCTCTAGTGGTACCAAAACCACAAGGGGAACACAGGAGCAGGTGTTAGGACATTTCAGAACTATAAAACAGAGTGGGGCAGCGCATAAGACATCAAACAATAGTCATTTAAAAAATGATTGTTTATTCAAAATACAAAGCAGATACATATAGATAGTGCATATAGCACACAAATGTCAATGCATACAAAAGCATATTTATCACAGATACCGGGGCATTACAAACAGCATTACCAAGAAATATTAATGCTGTATAAAGCAACATTATAAAATGCATACTTACTCTAAAGTGGAGATCACACAACTGAGAAAAATGAAGCCAAATGTTTCATCTCTAAACTGAGTAGAGCTGGGCAACATGAGCAAATTCTGATTTTGTGAAATGTTCATGAAATTCCACAGCATTTTTTGACATTTTGAAATCTGTCAAAATTTTGTGACATTTTCTGAAATGTTTTAATTGGTCATAACTCAAGCAAGTAATAATACCTGAGACGGTGGGCAGTATTGGGCAATACTGGACCACCGTGGGGCATGATGAGGCCTGAGCCACAGGTGGAGGGCCTTATAGTCCCTGAAAGGTCTGGTATTGCCCATAAAGCCCACCCTGGAGGGTATTATTGAGCTTAGAAAATGAGCTATATGTGTATTTTATGTAATTTTTATTAAAAAAAAAACATTTTTTAAATGACCACGAAGTAATTGAAAGTTGTTGTATTGAAAAATTAGTCCCTCTACTGGTATACTTGCCAAAAGAGGGAACAACAGACTTTTATAGTTGTTTACTGGTACTGCAGAGTTTACTTCTGTGTGTTTCCTGCTTGGAGGTTCTTCAGTTTTACTTCTTTAAGGACTTTGATTCTGCATGACAGAGTTTGAGTCTTCAGTGCATGGGAACAGACTGTGGGATCAGAGAGGACAGAGTGTAGCTAGAATAGAGGCACGGGAAGTGTGAGAACGAAGGTGGGATGCAGGGAGAAGGGAGTCAGAATAACAGAGGTAGACTGAAGCAACAGGTATGATTCATTTACACAAGAAGCTTGATCGGCTGAGAGATTTTTGAAGTAGCTATGGACAAAAAGAAAAAAAAGCTTGTATTGTCCATTTCTATTGATGGGGGATGGAGTGTGCCTGTTTTCTAGTAGTGGAGAGCACACAACATGCTGCCACTATTGTTTCAAAAGAAAATCTTATTTTCTTGTTATAAGAAAGATAAGAAAATGTTAAATGGGAGAATCTGTCTTGCTGCAAGTACCTGTTGCAATGTAAGTGTGTCTTTCATGGGGGGGCAGTCTCACGTGCTCACTTGGTACGGGAGCTACAAATTGTGCATTCTGGTTGAAAACTGTAGCTGTACAGCACTGGTTTAAAATAAAGTACTTTACTTTTCTGAAAAAAGAAGTGAAAGTGTAGTTTGTAGCAGGAAAAACAGGCACACAATTTTGGGCATTTACTGTTTGGTGTCATGTTTCAGGAATGAGTGTGTGTGTGAAGGGGCTCTCACCCTCTCGCTAAGTGATGCAAAAAAATGGCAGCAGTTTGAAATTATGTGCCCAAAGCTTCAACCAATGATGAAGCAAGCTGGGCACAAGGATACATGGCTGGGAATGTGACAGGTTTGGACTGGGACTTTTTATTTGGTGGGCATCTATTGAACGTTAATGTACCCCTGTGGAAAGGGTACCAGACAATTGGATGCCTCCAAATAAAAAGCTTATTTTCTAATTAGTATTATAGCTAAAGATCTAACATTTGGCATACATATTGTTTTGAAGGGGCCCTAGAAGGATACCAAGTTATATGACATTGAATAAAGATTGGATTTTTTTTCTCCCCATTTCGGCTGGCCCTTCCTTTATGTCGGTCCTCTTAGCCCAGACATAACATGCTCGCCCAGGACATACCTCTCCCTATATCCCTCCATGGCTTGCCCTCAGTGGCAGGGGATGGGTAGGCCAGGTTCCAATTGTCTCAGTGGTGCAGCTGGTTAGCGCAGTTGGAATGGTATTTGGGGTGGCCTGGGTTCAAGTCCCAGCTGAGGCACTTACTTCTTTCTCACCTCTGTCTGCATGAGTTCCATAAATATGCAAACCACACTCCTGTGTGATCATTACAAGGAAATAGTTGTGTTTCCATTGGGTTAAGTATTTGAGAAAGTGCAATGTGCTTGTGGACAGCCCTTGTTCCAGTTGTCACAGTGGCGCAGCTGGTTAGTGCAATCAGAACGGTATTCTGGATGGCCTGGGTTCGAGGCACTTACTTCTTCTCACTTCTGTTTGTATGAGTCCCCTTGACCTGCCAGATCAGATCCAGATTTGGAAGGGGCATGAGTTGCCAGGTTAAGGCACTACAGATGCTGATGGTCATTGTGCACAATCAGGGTTTTTCTGCTTTGTCCCTCAAGAGATGTGATGTGCACTGACATCAAGGTGCATATGCTGACACCTGCCATGTCTCCCCACCTCCATAGCTCAGGCTGCATCTTCCCCTGGCTGTCACCAGTGATCAGTCAAGCTTTATGCTCTTGCCCACCTGCCCCCCTGGAGAAGGACAACAGTCCAACAGACGCTCAATCCTCCTCTCCCGGCTGGCCCTCCAACACCTCAGTTTTACTTCTGAACCCTGGTAATCAGTGTCACAAGGGGTAGTGCTACTGCTGCACCAGAAAGCCAGCTAACTCGGATTACTGATGTTATTTTATATCTTGTTCTGTTTATAACTGTTTTACCATGCTGAAATGACAACAGTGTTGTCGAAGTTCGGCATGGCGAGATCCCCAATTTCGACAAATAAAATTTTGCCTCTCAGATATTGGTATATTTCTCTTGGAAGGATGCACCCCCACACACATCTCCCATGTGGGATGCTGAACCCCCACATCCCCCTTCTTAATATAACTAGTTCAAAGGGGAGGCGAAGGATGGCAAAAGTTTGGATTTCCACCCTCGGGTCCTTAACATCGACAATGTCAAAACCTGCTGACATTGTCGATGTTAAGGACTTCACCATCCCAGAGTTGTTGTCCGGTCAGCATACAGTTTATAACTTGGACATCCTTTGAGCAAGAGATTAGAGTTGACACACACAGTCTCTTGTTTTCCTTTTTTTTACATCCAGAAATGTGTCTCTCAGGGATATACCCTGTTCACAGGGCTATACCCCTGATCAGGTTGAACCCAGCCATCATTCTTTTGGATATGGTTTTTTTCTCTAATAGTCCCCCCCCCATCTCCCCCTGGTGGGGGTGGTGGTGCCTGTTAGCCTCATAAAGCCAATCTTCCCTGTGGCAAGAGCAAGCTTTGGTCCAGCCACAGGGGTTGCTGAGTTGGTAGAACTTCACCACTAACCTTCCTTGACCAAGATGAACTGCTGAGTAGCAGCTGTATTGGTTATGGGCTTTACACCCTTGACTGTATACTGTAACTATTACTCATCCTTTTAGCATCCATTTATCATATGTTGTGCTTCTATTGCTTGCTAAATCATTCACATTGCCTTACATGATTGAAAAATTATTTGTTACATGTTACATGTTGTTATGTGTTATTGGCATGTTGTACTGTATTCCCAGTCTACTACCTGTAACCTGAAAAATCTCTCAGTGAAAAGGTTCCTGTTAAAAAATGAAATGTGCTAATCAGAGATGGAATTCAGACAGTATCCTATCTTCTATCCAGTCCTAGATAACCTGGTTCCCCAAGCAACAACTCTGTTTTTATCAGGGTGAGATTCAACCAGCTGGAGGCCATCCAGTTATCAATTTCTTTCACGCAATGCTCAAATACAGTGACCATATCCTGACAGTCCAATCTAAAGGACATGTACAGTTCAGTATCATTTGTGTGGCAGTGAAATTTCACACTGCACTGCCTAATAACCTGCCCAACAGCAGCACTTATACTGCAAACAGCATAAGAGACAGAATTGAGACTTGAGGAATGCCACTGCTTACCTCTTCTGGCAGTGATGAGAAAGTTTCCATAACAACCTGGTGCATTCTGTAAAAAGGAAGGACTCAAGCCACTTTAAATGTGTCCAAGTGAGCCCCCCAAAGATGCTGTATCAAATCTTCATGGTCCATGGTGTTAAATGTTGATGAGATCAAGAGTAACTATGGAGCACTCCCACCTGTGTCTCTCTTAGAACAGATCATCAAATAACTTGACAAGCATGGTCTCTGTAATGTGGAAAGGCCTGAACCCCATTTGAAGAGGTTCATAGATGCAATACTCTTGAGGTGAGCCTCCAGGTGTGCTGCCATCACCTTTTTCATAAGCTTCCATCAAAAAGATGGTTCAAGACAGGCCTGTAGTTTACCAGCACCACTGGATCTAAGGATGGTTTCTTTAAGAGCAATCTCACTACAGATTTTTTAAGACTCCACAGGAAATAGCCCTCCATTAAGGAACCCTGAGCAATGCTGGCAAAGAGCAGACCCAGGGTCACTTCATAATTCATCAACAGCAGAGTAGGTCCTGGATCTGATATACAGTATGTGGGGTGCTGTGGTGCAGCACCACAATCGCCTTGAGTACCTCCTCAATGACAACTGGCTGTAACTCATTCCAGACCACTGGAGGTCCCTTGTTTCTTTCCTCTTTATCAGTGCTGGCCCCTGACAGGCCATCTGTCCAGATCACAGCTAAAATTGAGGATACTCTGTCCAGAGAAAAAATAGGCCCAAACTCCTCACATGCTTCATGAGACAAAATTACTCTAGTCTAGACAGTAGGGAAGCAGTAATCTGTTCACCATGCAGAAGAGTTGAACAGGCCTGTTTCCTGCAGAGGTCATAACTCATTACAGGATCTTTGCCTTTTTCAGGGTTATTGCCCTCTGATAATCTTTTCAGTGGACTACAGAGCCATGTTGTTATCCGTTGAGCCTGACCTCTTCCAGAAGTACAGTACAAGTCGCATTAAACTGTCTCACCAATGAGTCGGTTTAGCATTGCTTTTTACAGTTAGCAATTCAGTGGCAACTCATATTGCATTGTTTTTCAGTTCTTACCCAGCTCAGAAGCAATGTCTGTAAAATGCTTTTGCAACTCATTTGGAAGGCACCTGCAGCTCACTCACAATGCAATGTGAAATTGCATTTTAAGTCTTAAGAAACAGTTTGTGTAGGGCTTTGTGATGGATCCAGCAACACTTATGTAACTCAATCAGAAATGCTAGAAAAATTCATTGGAGGAATGGTTTAATGTGACTTGTATTGTAGTGATGTGTGAAGCTGAAAAACATTGCTTCACAAATAAATTCGCAAAATTACCTCATTTCACAAAGTTTATCCACCATGTGAAGTCCAATTTCACAATAAACTGTTAACCTCATGAAATACTAAGCTGGTAACTTTAAAAACAAAGTTTGGTAGAGATGTGAAATTTGCAATGTAATATGGAACTGGAGGTCACATGTTGCTGAAACAAACTGAATGCTACGAGCAGGCTGTCTTCAGTGCTGTCTTCTGAAGACAAAGTAGGAGACAAGTAGGTGTGTGCTTGTCTGAGAAAATAAACATTTAAAATACATATCACAACCAAGCTTTTGAATCCAAATTGCTCACAAATTGTTCTAGAGGGCCTCGTGCTGCCAGATTTGTGAGTTTTTTTGTTTACTTTTGTTTTTTTACTGATTATTTAGTTAAAAGTAGTAGTTTCTGTTTTGTCAATCTATCTGTGAAGCAGTGGTCTGGGGGAGGCTAAGTGTACTGTAAAGCAAGGCAGAACAGACAGATCTGAAGCTTTTTTTGTATAAGCAGGATATTTGTGTTATATTTTGGTTTTCTCACTCATTTTTTTGTTCATCATTTTTGATATATAGTGAGTTATTTCTCCTTTTATTTCTTATTTTTATTTATGTGGTTTAGTTTGGTGTTTTTAAGAAAAGTATTTTCATCAGTGTCTTTTTGTAGCAGTTTTAGTTAGTTTTTAGTTATATACAGTATCAGTCACTTTTTGATTTTCTTAATATTAAATTACCCCATTACAGCTATAATTTTAATATCTGTTCTGCTTTTCTTCATATTTGGCCTGGTGATTTGCCATGAAGTGGGTCCTCTGGCCCTCAGTACCCATGTGGGTCCTCTGCATGCCCCAGGGTACATAGTTATTGCAAAGGCATCAAGTAACCGCACTAACCCTATCCCTAACCCTAGCCATACTTTTCTATAGGATAACACTGCAACTTTAAAAAAAAAATAAACAGAAATCAACCAGTCGTTGGGGTTAAGGGAAATTCTATACTGTACATCTAAACAAGGATCTCAGTGTGTACTACAATAGTAACACAGAATACCCCTGGAAAACTTAATGGGGTGTCCACAACACTCCAGCATCACCTCCTAACTTGACCATGGTGCCAAATACACACTTTGTCTGATAATCAGCAATGCACTGCATATGCATCTCCTCTTGGACTACAACCATGCCAAGTGTCAGACAAATCTGACACAGTTTGACTGAGTTATGCCTAAAAATCAAAAAGTAGTAGTTGCTGGAAATAATTTTGACCCAACTTTGCCTTTGTGTAACCAAGAAGAAGTTACAGGTGAGCTTGTAAGTTGGAAGCAAATTTGGTGACTTTGTCTTAAATTCACACGAAAATTAAAACTTTGCAACATATCTATCCAGGAGTGTCCCAAACTCATTCAGGTTGCCTTCAACCACCACAACTCTTCATTATTCCATGGCGAGCTTCAGCAGGAGGTCAGTGTGTGTGAGCATGGAGTGGTGTGATAGAGTACAGTGCTATTGTAATGGCCAAAGTACAAATATCAATGGCGGTTCTCCAGCCACCATCTCATGCCGCATCCATACCCAAGATGTCCAAAACTACCAGGAGCCTTTTGAGTACCAAAACAAATCTGGGATGGTTCTGTATCATCTACACAAGGGGGATTCATTTTCTGGGGCCTCTGCATGAAAGCTAACAGCATAATGATTTGACTACACTATTGGATCCAGCCAGACATCAGAGATGTTCAGCCCTTGGAGAAGACTGGTCCAAGGTGTGGCTGTGTTCATGAGTAGTGGTGGTGGAAATGACCTCTTTGAGTCCCAGAAGATCCATTTAACTGGAGTAACTGCTGAGCAAATTATGTGGGTTCATCACTGACAAATACATAAAAATATCTCAGCACAGTTAGTCTGGGTATAAGGTCGATGACGAAATCCTCAACTTCCCACAGCACTACTGTTATTAAACTGGAGGACACTAGACCAAAAGAACCTACATCTTATACCTATATCACCACTCACTGTCATATATTCAAATGGTCCTGCATCCTTCAATGGATATGTTGTTAAGTTCAAGCAGAATCTAAAACAGTTGGCCAGGCTACCACCACTACACTCCTGTCTTGGACCATGTACCATAGACAGCCAGAGTCATCACCAAGCCAGGTCTCATTGAAACAAACCAGATCCCTAGAGGAATCCTTGATGAAGTCCCACACCATTGCCAGTTTATTGATCAGGGACCTGGAGTTGCACAACATGCCACAAAGGGGAGCAGTAAGTCATTCTACAATCTACTCCCCACTCTAAGGGGGCTTCCTGGATATTGGGGCATGGCAGGGAGCACACTGCTCCATGACCCTACTAAACCCGGAGTGCCTACTCAGCATGACACTGTCAATCCATCTTTCCTACCTTCCCCAGCTCCAACCCCCAGAACACATCTCCATTCCTTGCCCCACTTTCTCAGGATCTCTGGGGTATAACAGTGGTTGGAGACTGCATTTGGACTGGCCAGGGGCTCAAAAGAACATAGCTGGTGAATCAGTTATGGGGAGTAGGAGAATGATAGGGGCCTCATGATCCAAATGAATCCTATACCTTTCTACCCAAAATACAGATTCAAACTAACTAATTAATATAACAACAAACCTTGAACAAAAAATAATCCTGCCACCCTAACCCCATTCATGCTACACATCTAATAAATATAAGAACTCCTAATCACGCTGTCAACCCCAAACACACAAAACCAGATACTAGTATAAATTAAAAATACTGTAACAAAAAAATAAAATAAATAAGATAAATAACCAGCAGAGGGTGCCCGTTAGTGAACTGTACCATAGCAATCTTCATGTAATAAGGTAATGTCCAAAATGTCCTTGGAACTGCAAACTTAAAACATAAGATGAAAGTCATCCCTCACACTGCTACTTAGAGGGGGAAGTCAATAACAATTGATTCGATTTACAGACTGCCAGACACTGCAGCAGCTTGATCAAATTGAAACAGAAATGGCCTACTGTCACTTGGCCAAATCAGATGATTGCAACAAAAGATGCAAAAGGTGGAAGGACCACAATTTCAAGACATCCTTTCACATCCTTACACAGATGCCCTTCCACACCATCCCTCCAGTGGCCCACTAGCACTGAAATAGATAGACACAGGCCTACACAGAGTGCTGCTCAGAATTTTAGCAGATATACTGCCACCTCCCTGACCACTGCAACTAACGAGGGTCAGGGAAACAAAACAGTCCAGTATTTAACATGGCAACCAGATTGCAGGTGGACAATCTGGGTCTCCATTGCTCTTTCTACACAGTCTTCAGATGTATATTCTGGGCCATGCCACCCATTACTTACAGTTAGGCAAGACTGACGCAGTTGGGTCAGACATAAAGACCAGTTCCCTTTTTTCCTGTCCTAGGATGTTCTACTATCTTCTGTACTCCTGAGTTGCAGTATTCCCACCTCAGCCATGATAGTCCCAGAACTCTTCCCATACTCCAACACTGACTATTATGGAGAAGGTGTAGGGGAGCATAATGCAGAGTGGACAAAAGTGTGACGTCTCAAGTCTTATGCTCGTAATGCATGAGAGAAACCACTGATTTGGCTCCAATTTAATCAGAGAAATTGCTGATGTGGTTTCAGTTTACCAGATTCTTAGTAAAGCCAAATGTGATCTGCCAAGTCCTAACTCCAGAATGTTGACTGTAGAGCACCCACTCTGGTTCCTGAACCATGAAACAATAAATCCTCACTAAAAACTGTCTTCCACACCGAAAACCCTTTCTAACCTAAAAAAAAAAAATCAACTGCTGGCTAATCTGCACCAAAATAAAATGGAAACATAAGAACATAGAAACATAGACTTTGGTAGCATATAAGGACCCCTTGGCCCAACCGATCTGCCCATTTCCCTACCTTTCGGATAAGCTGCAGATCGTAGTTAACCAACATCCTACTTCCTTCTACCTACCACTTGAATTGCCTTATGTCTGTCCCACGCATTCTTAAATTCCCCCACTGTTTTTTACCCCAGTACCTCCTCTGGAAGGCTGTTCCATGTGGCATCACCCTCTCTGTGAAAAAATACTTCCTCACATTGCCCCTGAGCCATCCCCCCCATCTTCAGATTGTGCCCCTTGTTGTTGCGCATCTCTTTTTTCTGAAAGATGCTACCCTATTGTATTTTGTTGATTCCCTTGAGATGCTTGAATGTTTCTATCATGACCCCCCACCTTCCTCTAGCATATACATATTAGGCTCCTTTAGCCTCTCTTTATATGGCTTCTGGTGCAGACCCTGCATCATTTTAGTTGACCTCTTTTGAACTGCCTCTATCCTGTCTATGTCCTTGCGGAGATGGGGTCTCCAGAACTGCACACAGTACTCAGATGAGGTCTCAACAACTGTCTGTACAGAGGGATAACACCTTCCTGTTTCTACTGGTGATGTTGCTGCCCATTTATCCACCCAACAGTGAAATATCAATGACGACCAACGCTACAGTGACTATAGCACCAGGTCACTGTAGTGTCAGTGCTGGAACCTGGAACTGTCTTTTAGGGGTCTTGCACACACCCCCAATCAGCTTTGACTCAGAGTTGATTTTATTTAGAGGTGGGGGGGAGTGCGGGGAGGTCACAGTCCCCCATGGGGGGTTGAGGGTCATGTTGTTCTGTAGAAAACTGTCAGCTGACTGTGAAAAGCAGTTGACTTGCTGGTTTCCCTGTCTGGTCATTTGACATAAATTGTGTTGATGACCAGTCATAGACCTGCCACTGCCTATGCATCCTAGCATCCCCCCAGCCCTCTTTATTGCCTTTTCACATTGCTTACCTACCTTTAAGTCATCTGATATGACTACCCCAGGTCCCATTCCATTTTTGTTGTTATTATTACCCCCCCTTTGTGTAATCTTCCCCTCGGTTTTTGTTTCCCAGGTGCATTACTTTGCACTTCTTTGCATTGAATCTAAGCTGTCATAATTTTGACCATTCCTCTAGCCTTGCTAAGTCCCTTCTCATCCTTTCCACCCCACCTTTGTGTACCAACCCTGTTGCAGATCTTTGTGTCATCTGCAAAGAGGAACACATTTCTTTCCAGCCCCTTCGCAATGTCACCTATAAAGTCATTAAAGAAGACCAGTCCCAGTACTGAACCCTGAGGTACCCCACTAGTAACCCCCATTTCCTTGGAGTGGACTCTGTTTACTATTACCCTCTGCATCCTGTTGTCCAGCCATTTTTTTACCCAGGCTACCACTCTGGGACACACTCCCAGGCTGGAAAACTTGTTTATTAATCTTTTGTGTTGGACTGTATCAAATGCCTCGCTAAAGTCTAAGTAGGTCACACCCACAGCCCCCTCTCTGGTGTACTACTTTGGTCACCCAGTCAAAGGGATCTATTAGATTCATCTGACATGACCTTCCCACTGTGAATCCATGCTATTTTGGGTCCTGTGCCCAGCTGACCTCTAGGTACTCAACAATTCTTTCCTTCAGAAGTGCTTCCATAATTTTCCTTACCACTGAGGCCAAACCAACAGGTTTGTAGTTTACTGCCTCTGCCTTGCTCCAACTTTTATGGAGGGGAATAACATCTGCCTTCCTCCAGTCCTCAGGTACCACACCATCCTCCCATTCTTTGTTAAAAAGTGTAGTCAATGGTGTCACTAGTTCTCCCCATAGTTCATTTAGAATTCTGGAGCGAATCCTATCAGGCACCAGTGCTTTGTCCACCTTGAGTTTTAGGAGTTCTTTCAGGACCCTTCCTACTGTGAATGGACTGGTGTCAACCCCCCCCCCATCCAGAGTGCCTCTATTGTTTGGTTTAGGTACCTTCCCACCACTTCATTTGTGAATACTGAGCAAAGTATTCATTCAGGATCTCTGCCTTTTCAATGTCTCCCTCTGCCCAACTCTCCTCCCCTTTATTAAACCTCACTATCTCTTCCTTGGTCTTTTTTTGCTTCCTAATGTACCTATAAAAGGTTATATACCCCCTCTTAACTAATTTAGCAATCTTTTCATCTGTTTGGGCCTTTGCTGTTCTGACTGCCTTCCCTGCGTCCTTCTGCTTTAACTGATATAGTTCAGTGTCCTCATACTCCTTCTGTGATCCTTATAATTCCTGAATGCTAACTGAAAAAATTGCTAAATAGCACTGTTTCAGTAGGTTTAAAATAGTGTTTTATCTTGAGTTAACTCAGAGTTCATTTGATGGACTGTCCAACTCCCTGGAACTGGCAGAGGTTCATGAAGGATGTCAAGAACTACTTTTTTGCAGAAAGAGTGCTGACAGACTGGAGCTGAAGGAGGTTATTGGTACTGAATCAGTGGCCCTGTTCAAAAAGGAATGGGCCAGGTACATGGGGATTGCGATTAAAGGTGCAGACATTGGAGTAGGCATGACTAATAAGGACACAGTCCCAAAATTAAATAGGATCAGGCAGATAGGAATGGGCTGCTAGACCCATATCTGCCATCATTATATTTATGTGTTCAGAATATGTATGGCAAACAGTACTTGCCTGAGGGAATTTAAATTGAGAGCCATCCCCATATGCTCTCATTAACTAATACATGGACCTTTTCTACAGCCACCATCAATACAAAATCTTGGTGGAATACGTAACCCCCAATATCATTTTGCAGTGACTGACAGCTTATATAGAACCTGTTTCTGTAGGAATAGCTGTTCCAGCATTTAATATGGGAAAGTCCACATTGTGCTAAAATCTTGGATGAGGCTGTATTGTGGTGGGGAAGTTTGTTCTGAATTGTGTTAGGCAGTTTGCAGCCTTGACTGAGGAATGAAAGTTTGTGCAGATGTCATGTACTAAGTTACCGACTGCCATTGCTTTAAGGCATTTGTCCACACCAGATTCAAGCTGTGATCTTTGCAGTGTGTGCCTGATAGTGACCATCACCTAATGCCTTTACCATGCTCTTTTATGATTAAAGGGACATGTTCATGTACATTGTCATACATAGTTTGAAACCCACAGAAAGTTCTTTGAATTGAGGAATTGAGGTATTGGGTATACCTGTATCTAGAAGCAGTCCTGAGATATAGATGACTGAGTCTGTGTAATATAAATACTACATTAGAGCCATTCTTAGAACCTTGTGATGTCAGTGATGATTAAGCAGTGCTTAACTGCATTGAGTTAAGCACTACTTGATCATCACTGACATCACAAGGTTCTAAGAATGGCTCTAATGTAGTATATATATTGTGCAGACTCAATCATCTATATCTCTGGACTGCTTACAGCTGCAGATATGCCCAATACCTCAATTAAAAGAACTTCTAATGGGCTTTCAAACTATGTATGCCACTGTACATGAATGTGCCCCTTTAATTAAAATTTCTTGTTACTTATTACCTTGTCTTTGAATTATGATTGCATTAATTATATTGTACTGCTTCCCTTCGTCCCTTCACCAAGCACACATCAGGAAATGAGAAGAGATGCAGGGAATGTTCCAGTTGCTTCTGAAATTTTGGCAATGTGACCAATTTCACATTTGCAAATCACTTTGTGGGATTGTCTCTTTTGGGTCAACTTCACAGTGGCCACTTCGTGACCACATCACATCTGCTCTTTGCCTGTGAATTTCACAATAAACTTCACAGAAAGGAAAAGTTCAGCAAAGTTTTATCAGGCAGAGGCTCTTGCTAAAAAAGGCTGGCTGTAGTTCAGATGAAACAGCCAGCTTAATCTACAGTGTGTGCATTCACTTTCAGTTTGCAGTCTGGGAGAGGGTGCTGGTGGACAGAGCAGCTCCATTCCCATTGCTTGAAAAGGAGCAGTCAGCACTAAGAGCTCAACACCAAATTGTGGGGCTAGTCTCAATCTGAATTAGTCTACAAAGACATTGAAGACTAACAATTTACCCCGACAAGAGAGGGACAGCTCTGCTGAGATTGGGTTTCCCCTGGGTTTCTAGGGAACATGGGTAGGGATGCAGGCTAAGAATTTGGGTTTTGTGAAAGGGAAGGAGGATATAGTCCAGGATTGTATCAAATTGATTCTGCTTACTCCACTGTAAACAGTAATCTCAGAATCCCCTGCAGCTGTTGTCAGAGCTGGGCTGCAGTAGTGAGATTCATGTCCATGGAGGAAAAGTGGATTTGATGCCGGCCAGTCAGTGTATTGCTGTTTCTTTGCTGGATTCACAGAAATACGTCAGCAATGTGTCCTCTGTCCCATGATCATGGGTTAGTTACTGTATAGCCACTCCTGCTGCCATCAGATTCCTGTGCCTTGTTTCATTAGAAATCACTAAAAAAGAAGAAATACAGTATATACAGTAATTTTGAATTACTCTCAATACTCCTGATTTCTGCTACTGCTGCTATCCTTCTGCTATCCTCTTTACTTTCTGGTATACCTTAGCCAGCCTCTTCTCTGTCTGGTTTAAATTCTGCTGTCAAGTGCCCTGCTTCCAGCTTAAAAAAAACAATATATATATATATATATATATATATATATATCTTTTATATATATACAGTTATATATATATATATATATATCAGTATATATATATATATATATATATATATATATATATATATATATGTACACACTTGACTTTGACTGAACATCACACTCGATGACTATTTCTTTAGAGTCAGCAACAGACACAGCTACATCAGAACTTTGAGGAGGGGAGAGGGATTGACGAACAGACTGTTTACAAACAGCCACCTTCAATTTCTTTTTTTATGGTTCCCAAATTTATTGAACTGTTTCACCAGGAAAGATGAGCAGTATGTCCTGGGGGAAGGGGTAGTGGGATGTACAGTAGTATCAATGACAAATCGTACAGCAATACAGAGGTGTGATTAAATGCAGTAATTAAGCAGTACAATAAATACAGTACAATACTTGCATTCAAGCATGGTCAAGGAGTGAGTAACATAGTAAAAGAAGAGGAAGGTAGAGGAGGAGGCCCAGAAGAAGAGGAAGGAGTGAGATGAAAGGGACGGCACAGGGAAGGGGAACAAGGAACTGAAACGGGTGGTGCCCAGCCCACCAGTGGTGCCCAGGGTGGGTGTGGAGCCCCCCTCTCAGTCTCAGCGGGGCCACAGCTGGATGGGGGTAAGGACGATGTGGATATGAATAATGAGGTGGATTTAAAAATAGTATATTGAGGGTTTGTTGGGGGACATGGGGGCAGACAGGGTCTTGAAGAGGAAGCGGGACTTGCAGGCCATCAAGGATGGAGGCAGGCCAGGTAAGGAAGGTGCGGGCACCTCAGAAGGGGTGCCGAAGCTGTATGAGGGTCCTCTTGGCTTCACTCTGGGTGACCATGTGCCAACCACAATAAAGGAAAAAATATGGAAAGGGAAGTATGTGGATATCTTTGGTTTGGTGGACGAGGAGAAAGACAAAATGTATGAGTAAAGGGAGTCGGTGGGCAAGTCGGCGATGGCAGTAGTACTGGTGGTGATAGGGCACAAGGTGGAGGAAGCCAGGTTTAAGGTGAAGAGCATCGATATGTGCAAGCTGGCTTCCTAATCTATAGCACGCTGGTCCTGGAGAAGCAACCAGACCTGGCAATCACACTACTGACGTATGGCAATCAACAGGGACGTGTATTGGGCTAAGCTGGGTTTTGGTTGGCTCAAGTATGATGAGGCATTCTGGAGGAGAATGGCGGTGAAAGGTGACCTAAGGTGGGACTGCACCCACTCCAAGTTGTGGGTCAGGATGCTTTCGGGTTCAATGGAGGGGGGCATGTGGTGAAGCAGAGGAAACGAGTAGCAACCAGCCCAAGGGGCCAAGGCCTGCTGGGCGTTTAACAGGGCTTTGTGCACATGGCCTAGCTGCAAGTTTAGACATGCATGCTTGCGATGTGGGGGGTCATATCAGGCAATGGCCTGCAGGCAAGGGGCTACAGGGTGGGACAGGCTAGTGGACAGCTACAGGAATAGCCCTTTTGGGGTGGACTGGGGGATCTAGGAGGGGCCGGGGGGACCTGGGAGGGGGGATATGCATCCAGCTATGGCTGGAATTAGGTCGGAAACTGGAGAGGGGTGGTGGGGCTATGCCATGTCCCACACCCCCATCAATCTAGGAGTGGTGGAGGCATGGATGGAGCACTACCCCGACAAGAGAGGGACAGCTCTGCTGAGATTGGGTCTCCCCCTGGGTTTCTAGGGAACATGGGTAGGGATGCGGGCTAAGAATTTGGGTTTTGTGAAAGGGAAGGAGGATATAGTCCAGGAAAAGATTATGAAGGAAGTTAGGGTGGGGAGAAGGCAGGGGCCACTGGATAAAATCCCCTGTGAGCAGGTCCAGTTGTCACCCCTTGGGGTGGTACCTAAGAAGCAAGTGGGGGAGTTCCGGCTTATACATCAACTGTCCTACCCCGAGGGGGAGGAGTCAGTGAATGGAGGGATCCCGGAGACACTGAGTATGGTCTCAGGTGGTGGAACTGATATGGGCAACCGAAGGGGCCTGGCTGGCAAAGACAGACATCGAGTCGGCATTCTGGCTGTTACCGGTCCACCGCATGGACTGGGATCTACTCAGTTTCCAATTTGAGGATGGCTTGTACTTCAACAAGGCTATGCCCTTGGGCTGCTCCATGACATGCTCAATATTCGAGGCCTTCAGTTCGTGGGTGCACTGGGTGTTTGGGTCCCAGTATGGACACAGGAGGGTAGTCCATTATTTGGATGATTTTCTGTTGATAGGGGACAGCCAGGCAGAGACCCAGAGGATGTTGGCAGACTTCCAAGACATGTGCAGTGTCATAGAGATCCCCCTGGCAGAGGGTAAGACTGAGGGCCCAGCCCACAGGTTGGAGTTCCTGGGGATTGAGGTAAATATGGAGCAGGAGTGTTTTCACCTGCCAGGGGACAAAGTGTCACATTTAAAGGGTTTGCTGGCGCTAGTGGGAGGGAGGAGGAGGGTGCCTTTGGTACAAGTACAACAGCTGCTGGGGCACCTTAATTTTGCCTGCTAGGCCATAAGCCCAGGCAGGGATTTTACAAGACAGTTGGGGAGGGCCACAGGTAGGGCCAAATGACCCCATCATTGGGTGGACATCAGTAAAGGTGTGAGGGAGGACCATCAGGTCTGGGAGGTTTTTCTGGAATCATACAATGGGGTGACATTCTGGTAGGAGGAGTGGGCCTACAATACAGACATGCAGCTGTACACAATTGCAGCTGGGGGGCTCGGGGTGGGGGCCTACTTTCAAGGGGAGTGGATATCGGAGGCTTGGCCAGACCAATGGTGGGATTGGGGGTGGACCTAGGACTTCATGTTTCTTGAGATCTTCCCAATATGGGTGGCTTTAGAGATCTGGGGTGACCGGATGACAGGACGATGCATCTTATTTTGGTGCGATAACAAAGGGGTAGTAGAGGTGATCAACAGGCAGAGTGACTAGACGGAGTCAGTGGAACAGGTATTACGGTGCATGGTGTTGTTGGGTCTGCGCCTGAACATGTCCTTTAAGGCACAGCACATTGAGGGGACACAGAATGAGGTGGCTGATTGTCTTTTTCATTTTCAGATAGAATGGTTCCGGGAGTTGGCACTGCAGGCTGTACCTACCCAGACCAGAGTCCTGGATTGGCTGTGGGAGGTTGGAGAGAGAAAGTCAAGGCTTTGTACAGGGGGTCGTGGTTGACCAACACCCTGAAGACCTATGAAGGGGCTCGGGAAACTTTTCAGGTTTTCAGGTTCATGGTGGGCTGGGGAGCAGAGGAGCCAGTGCAGGAAGAACAGGTCTTGAGGTATGTAGTGGAAAAATGGGAGGAAGGCATGGCTTATTCCACAATGCTGGTACAGCTGGCAGGGATCAGCTGGACATGCAGGGATTGGGGGTGGCTGGACGCAGCAGGCAGCCAGGCCATCAGACGCATGGTCATGGGATGGCAGAGGGGGCAGGGCAGGAGGCAGGATGAGAGACAACCCCTAATGGGGTCCCTACTCAGGAGGGTGGTAATGTTGCTGGACCAAGTCTGTTATTCAGTGAACGAGGCCTGTCTGTTCTGGGCCATATTTTCCATCATGGCAAGAGGGAGCTTTCAGAGTCAGAGAAATAGTGGCACCCCAAAAGGAGGCAGATGCTGCAGATCTGCAGCATGACAACATGAGAGTGGAGGCGGGTAAGGTGGTCATCTAGCTCCAGAGGTCCAAAACAGACCAGCAGGGTAATGGCACCACTGTGGAGATAAGCAGACAAGCGGATGGGGGAGTCTGCACAGTCCAGGCCATGGTGGAATATAGCAGGGTGCGGGGCCGCATGGCAGGGTCCTGGCTCGTGCATGGGGACAGGTCCCCAGTGATGGGGTTCCAGGTGGGTGAGGTGCTGAAAAAGGCTGTGGCATTCGTGGGAGAGAACCCCAGTGATTTCACCCTGCACTTCTTCAGGATTGGGGAGGCATCAGAGGCAGCTGCCACAGGGGTGGGGGAGAATGAGGTCAAGCAGATGGGGAGATGGACCTCAAACTGTTACAGGAGATATGTGAGGTGTTGACAGTGGCTAATGGGTGTTCCTTTTTCTGTTTCCACAGCAGGTTCCAAGAGGCAGGTGTGGATCGTGGGGCACTCATTCATATAGTGGGCAGAGAGGTTTGCAGCTGCCACAAGGGTAGGGACTCAGCTGCTCCCATGAGCAGAGGCACACCAGGTTGCGATGGAGGGGTCTGAGAGGCATGAGGTGGTCGCAGCTGCTTCCCCTGCTGGAGGAACTTCGGGTACACTGGGCCAGACCGGACTGTATTATCATGCATTTGGGGGGAAGTGACTTGGGGACATTGCCTTGGGGGTCCCTGATGAGGGACAAAATTGCAGATCTGGAGAAGAGAAAGAGTTATTGGCCTAGGGTGGTGATAGGATGGTCAGAGATCACCTCCTCCAGGAAGGTATGGAGGGGAGCAAAAGGGCCAAAAGCGATAGAAGTGGCATGGAAGCACCTGAACAGAAACGTGGTCAGGGCAGTGATATAGATGGGGGGGATTCACATTCAGCATAGGGACCTATCGTACGAGCATGAGGCAGTGTACCAGGAGGATGGGGTTCACCTGATGGAGTACAGCATGGGGCTGTTCCTCTGCCCCTTCAGGGAGTTAGTCTGGAAAACCAACAAGAAAGGCCTGTGAGGTTAACCTCTAAGGAGGGGAGCCCCATCTTCAATCACAAGCTGGGGATAGGTCAGTGGAAGGGATTGGGGAGCAAGGCAAAATGGGGGGCAGGTACAGGGGTAGAGGTGTAGGTACCACGGGCTGGGGAGAAAAGAATCCAGGCATGGGAGAATGGAGGAGGGGGAAGGATATAGAACTAGGGAGTGGATCACCATGTTCACACCTAGTGGGGGGGGAGTGGTCCAGGTAAGTGTGGTACCTAGTTATGGCGTTGGGAGGGTGGATCACGGTGTCCGGACCCCAAGAAGTAATGACAGAAGTGGAGGAGAACAAGAGAAAGAACCATGAGAGGGAAGACAGGACTGTTATGTCATAGAAGCAATATGGGTCTGTTATATCCAACTTGTAAATACTGATTGTTAGAAATGATTTGGGATGTAAATTTATGAATATAAATTGTTCCTGTTAAATAACTATCACCAGCAAGCATCCAAAGTGGCAAAGCAGTGGCCTGATTTATTTCTGGGTGGGGATCCAAAGACATTTACTTTTACAGACAAAAAGGCTGTGCAACATGGGTTACATTGTTTGGTGTTTTGCACGTGGTGTGCCAAATGGCTCTCCTCAGCAAACTGACATGAATGGAGTACCTTTGACGTGTGATGGTGGGTGCATGGGTGACAAGCCAATAAATGCAGTTATTTTATCTGGTTTAAGCATAGGAGTTGATGTACTGGAATTACTACATGGACCACTGTTGCTCTGACCGCTACTTGAACATTCAAAATCATCCTTCTCCTCCTCATGCCTGTAGAAATCCTCCAGTGTTATTTCATCACTTTTACCAACATGGCTACTTACACTAAAGGAAGGGGATACCATGCTCACTAAGGTGGCTGAGGGTGAATGCTCCACTATGGCATTAGCTCCCCTCTGGTGCCGAGGCCACAGTTCATGTGCATACTGGCCCAGATGGTAACCCTTTTTTACCATGCTTCACACATGCTTGGCAAAGCTGACAAATTGCCACTATTTCATTGTTACCATCTTGCATGAAAAAGTCCCAAACTATGGATTTTGATGCCCTATTCTTCATATGTCGCTTCTGGGGTTGCATATGGAATGGCCAAATGGGCAGTTTTGGTAGCGATTAAATGGGGGGTGTACTGCATGCATTCTGGTGTTTTGCGCACTTGGACTTTGACTGAACATCACAATCGATGACTATTTCTTTAGAGTCAGCAACAGACACAGCTACATCAGAACTTTGAGGAGAGGAGAGGGATTGACAAGCAGACTGTTTATAAACAGCCACCTTCAATTTGTTTTTTTATGGTTCCCAAATTTAATAAATTGTTTCACCAGGAAAGATACACTGAGCAACATAATGCTCTTTTCACAGTACGTCCTGGGGGAAGGGGTAGTGGGATGTACAGTAGTATCAATGACAAATCGTACAGCAATACAGAGGTGTGATTAAATGCAGTAATAAAGCAATACAATAAATACAGTACAATACATACATTCAAACATGGTCAAGGAGTATGTCACATAGTAAAAAGTACATCCATGTGAAAGGCATCATTTACAATACATGAGGAGCATAGATGATGCAGGTATACAATGCATAATACATACGAATAATTAAGAGCAGTGCTGAGCCATGGGCCTAGGTGGAGTGCAAGAGTATTATGTGGGTGGTACACTGCAGCAGTCACAGTAGCCTTCCACATAGGTGAGCATGTCTCGAGGTTAAGTGCTAGACCATGAGGGGTAGGGTAAGTGCATGAGGTAAGGGGGCAGGACAGAAGGTGAGACAGGAGTTAGGTAAGGAAGGGGTCAGAAGCAGGTGCAGGAAGCAGTGAGATAGTTGTGTAGTGCAGAAGTAAGAGAAAACAGGGAGGAGGAGAACTGGATTTGAGGAGGCAGAGAATTCCACAGTTTGGGCAGGTGGTACGAGAAAGCTTTCTATCCAGAGGATGTGATTCTGCCAGGGATAGAAAGGGTGCAAGTGTCAGCAAGGGATCTCAGGGATTAGAGGGAGGGGGAAGGGGTACCAAGAGAGGAGGAGATGTATGAGGGGAGCGAACCAAGTCAGAATTTAGAGATGAACTTAGCAATGTGTAAAACTCACCGATTGTGGAGGGAAAAGAAGTTGAGGAAGCTGTAAAGATCACAATGATGGGTTAGAAGGGGGGAGTCAAGAGCGAAATGACAGAAGGAGTTGTAGAGAGAGTCCAGTCTGCGTAGGTGGTACTGTGGGGCAGCACCACAGACTATGTCGCAGTAGTCGAAAATGGGCGAGATCATCTTCTGTACCAGCTCACGCCTGGTGGCAAGAGGGATGCAGCTTCAGTTTCTGTAGAGGGCACTGAGCTTAGGTCTTAATTTTTTCAGAACAGCATCTATGTGTACAGAGAAGTCGAGGTATCTATCCAGCCAAGTGCCAATATACCTGAATGAGGAGACGTCCTCAAGAACAGTCCCATCAAGGGTGTGAAAGGAGGGGAGGTTGCTTAGCCGAGCAAGTCTCTGCCTTGTGCCGAAGGACATGGAAAATTTATTTTTGGCATTTAGAAATAGTTGGTGTGAGTTGAACCAAAGTTAGATCTTGGTGAAGTCAGACTGAAGCCTGGCAGTGACATCAGGGACTGATTTACTAGAAGTAAACAGCACTGTATCGTCAGCATACATGTGGATGCTGGATGATGAGCAAACCTGGGGAGCTCATTTAAAAAGATGGGGAACAGGATGGGGCCTAGCACTGAACCCTGGGGGACACCAGTGGTAATAGGTGGGGGGGTGAGATAACATCAGCTATTCTAACTGATTTCGATCTGCCAGACAGGTAGGTGCTGAACCAGCCTGTGGCAGTAGGGGAGTGTCCAGCTGCTGATAAGCTGTGTAGGAGGAAGGAGTGAGAGACAGTGTCAAAGGCTTTGGCCAAGTCAACAAAGATAGCTGAGGTAATGTTCCCTGTGTCAAAGCCTGAGGAGATGGTCTCAGTTAGCCTCAACAGGGAGATGGTGGTGGAATGGGCTTTCCTGAAGCCAGACTGGAAGGGTGTGAAGAAAGAGTAGTCAGAGAGGAACAAGAAAAGTTGGTTGCACGCTATGTGTTCTTGGAGTTTGTTTACGGTAGGAAGGAGAGAGATAGGTCGATAGTTCCCAAGAGAGGTGGAGTCTCCCCCCTTAGGGAGGGGGAGAACTACGGGATGCTTCCAAGCTGAGGGAACAGTGGCAGACTCAAAGGAGAGATTTAGTATCAAGGATAGAGGATAGGCAATGGCAGGAGTTGAGAGGGAGAGGAGCCTAGGGTCAGGGTCATCAGGTGAGGATCCTTTGGTAGAATCAAGTGCCAGGAGAGCTGATAGAGTAGTTTTAGGATAGGCAACAGAGAAGGAGAACTGGGGGGGAGGTAGGGGTGAGAGATGGCGTAGGAGGAGCAGCACAGCAGGGGAAGGGGGGCAGGTTGTGGGGATGAGATAGGGGCAGGTAGGGGAGCAGTGGGTGGGGAGATAGACAGGGACACTGGGGCAAGATGGGGGTTAGGAAGGGTGCTAAGCAGCATAGAGGCACAGGTGGCAAAGTGGGAGTTGAAGCAATTGGCAATGGCCATAGGTTCAGTAAGGACAGCGTGGCTGTGTCTGAGGATAGGTGGTGCAGTGTTTGAAGAAGGTGAGAAGAGGGATTGGATGACCTTCCAGAATTTGGATAGGTTGTTTTGTTGGTCTGGAAGTTGTACTTGAAATGCTCAGCCTTGGCTAGGTGGATGGCTTTGGTGCAGCCATTCCTGAGTTCACGATTATGTTTGAGGTCGCTAGTACAGTTGGTGGCTTTAGCCCAATGCCATGCAAGGTCGCAAGCTCATAGACAGGCCAGTTGCGCAGGTGAGACCCAAGGTAGGTGTGCACCATGTACACTAGTTTTGTGGAGCAGAGCATGGGATTTCCAAATTTGTAGGAACTTGGAGCTGAAATGGGCAAGGGCCACATCAGCTGAGGACAGAGGGGACTAGTTGGTTTGAGTGAGATCCTGAAGCAAAAGTTGTAGGTTGAGGGATGCGAATAGTCAAGTGAGAATTGTTTTTGCTGGAAGCTTGGACCTATGTATTTTATGCACTACAAAGGTCATGTGGTGGTCGCTGATAGAGCCGGGTAATAGCCCCGAGGCCACTACACAGTGGGGATGGGAGATGAGGACTAGGTCAAGCAAGGAGTGGTTCAGTGACTTATAGTTTAGTTGAGTGAGTTCCAGTATGAGTTGCCGGAGGTTTAAAGCATATATGGTGAAGTGAATATGAGCCAGGGATGAGGCCAGCTAGTTTAAATTTAAGTCACCCAGGATGAATAGTTTGCCACCACTGGCCAGTAAGAAATGTTTTGTGACCAAGTCAGTGACATTGGAAGTTGGCTGCCCTGGATGACAGTAGACTCCAGCGACAAAGATGGGGATGGTATTGGGATAGGATATTTTTAAAAGTAAGACCTCATGGGAGGATTGGACAGTTGAAGTGAAGGAGGGAGCGCACTAGAGGGTAGAGGAGGTGTAGATAGCCACACCACCACCTCTCCCTGCCCGGTCCTGTCTAGAAATGGTAAAGCCAGGGATGGCGATAGCATGATCGGGAATGTTTTTTTGTCAGCCAGATTTCAAAAATTACGATGATATCAGAGGCATATGCAAGTACCAAGGATTGCAGTAGAGAGATTTTTTTTGGGGAAAGGCTTCTTATGTTTAGGTGAATGATTTTAAGGCCATTTGGTAATGTCAGAAGGGTGGTGGTTGGGCAGGCATTGGCTGGTGGGTAATCTATGTTAAGGGAGGGTTTGGGTGAATATCCCCAGATGCTAGCAGGAGTAGGAGGAGAAGGAGAAGGAGAAGGGGTACCCTGCTTCCCTTATAGGAGCTATGAAGTAGCCATTTAGCTTTTTTATGGGGGGAGAGAATGAAACATAGAGTAGGATACCAGCCTAAGGATGGTGATGAAGTGAGTGGGTAGCAAGGTTATTGAGGCACAGAGGACCACTGGGCAGCAGAGGAGGGGTACAGTCTCAGGGTGGAGCACTGTGCTAGAGAGGCAGACTGTGCTGTTACCCACCTTCGATGGCTTAACTATAGTGGATGAGCCCCTCAGCAGCTTAGTAGGGAGTGGGATAAGTAGTGCTAGGGACAGTATCAAAGGTAGATACCAAAGTTTTGGTGACTGCCAGGACACCATGGTGAAGTCCAGAAGGGCAGGAGCTACTGGTAGGAATGAGAGGGCTAGTAAGCTGTGGTTTAGTGGTGCTCAGCTAATGGATCCCTCTAGTGGTAGAGTCCTATAAGCAGCCAATGGAGAAGTGTCCTGTTAGAAAAAAAAATGGTTAGCAAGCGGTAGGGTATAAATAAAAATGTCAAGCTTGAGTGGGCGCCAGTGGAGCAATAATGGCTGGTGGCAGAGCCATACCTGGAAGGCTGAGGATCTGGGGTAGAGAGCTTGGGCGGTGGCTTGAGATGAGCCATTGGTCTGGTGGCTGAGGTGGCTCAGCATTGGGAGCTTGCAGTCCCTGCCATGGGGGGGCCAGCTGAAGAGAAGAAGAGAGGGGAGGATTAAGTAGACTGTCTGTGGCACAGAGGCATAGTCAGCCCAGCAGGGAGCTCAATCTGCACAACAATGGAACGGTTTGTTTGGGGTGCCAAAAGTCTGGAGCAGCACAGAACCACAAGAAAGGCCTGTAATCACAGCTCTTTTCAGACAAATTACACTTAAGAAATGTAAACTGGCTGTAATCAATGCATATATTTACATACAGTACTTAAATTCTCTAAAATGTGCCAGTTTTGGATAGCAGAGACAGAGGAGAGCTTCTGGCCAATCGTAGCTGGCCCTGGAGAGGTGCTTGCGTTCTGATTGACTGGCAACAGAGCCATACCTGGAAGGCTGAGGATCCGGGGCAGAGAGCTCGGGCAGCAGCTTGAGATGATGTATCGGTCCAGTGTCCGAGGTGACTGGGCCATGGGAGCTTGTGGTCCCAGCGGTGGGGAGCCCAGCTGAAAGGCTGAGGATCTGGGGCAGAGAGCTCAGTCGGTGGCTTGAGATGAGCCATCGGTCCAGTTGCCGAGGTGGCTCGGAGGTGGGAGCTTGCGGTCCTTGCAGTGGGGGGCCCAGTGGGAAGGCTGAGGATCCATGGCAGAGAGCTTGGGCAGCAACTTGAGATGAGCCATCGGTCCAGTGGCCAAGGTGGCTCGGCGGTGGGAGATTGCAGTCCCTGTGGTGGGGGGGGGCCAGCTGAAGAGAAGAAGAGAGTGGGGATTAAGTAGGCTGTCTGTGGCACAGAGGCATGGTCCGCCCAGCATGGAGCCCAATCTGCACCACAATGGAGCAGTTTGTTTGGGTGCCAAAAGTCTGGAGCAGCACAAAAACACAAGAGAGGGCTGTAATCACAGCTCTTTTCAGACAAATTGCACTTAAAAACTGTAACCTGGCTGTAATCAATGCATATATTTACATACAGTACTTAAATTCTCTAAAATATGCCAGTTTTGGATAGCAGAGACAGAGGAGAGCTTCTGACCAATCGGAGCTGGCCCTGGAGAGGAGCTCACGTTCTGACTGGATGGCAACATAGCTGTACCTGGAAGGCTGAGGATCCGGGGCAGAGAGTTCAAGTGGCGGCTTGAGATGAGCCATCAATCCGGTGGCAGAGGTTGCTCGGTGGTGGGAGCTTGAGCGCCCTGCAGTAGGAGGCCCAGCAAATAGGGTCGCTAGCATCATCATCATAATCACCATCCACAAATTCAATTTGAATGCTGTCCTCCTGTGGAGATATTCCAGCCACAGCCTCAATACTATCATCCACATTTTGTTCATCAACATCTGAATGTTGGGATGGCCTAACCTCAAAATCAGTTGAAACATGAAACTGTGAGTCATTAGCATGATCATAATCATGTTCAACTACTGTGAGAACTACACTCAAATCTGCGAATTCAACAATTATCCCACCTGATAAATTTTCCTGGGTTGAACTTGTAGCAATACTCATGCTGTTACCAACCATACTATCACTAACTTTACTACCAGCATGGACAACAGCATCCAGGGTTTTAAATAATTGATTAGCAGTTTTTTCTTGGGACAATACTAACTGTACAGAAAGTATTCATATCGATTTTCTAGAAGTGCTATGTTTGTTAAACACAGGGAGGCAAGTGCTATGCATTTTCACAATGTTTTAGCAGTTTTATGAGCAAAACACTAATCAATTTTTAGAGTTAAATAAAACCCTGGCATCTTCAGCCAGCATTGAAATAACTGATTTCTCTGTGAAAAACAGAGTTGGAGAAATCTCTTTACTTTCAGGAACTGCTACCTTTCCCTTCTGCTGTGTACTACCAGGGCCATGACCACTACACTTAACACTATTAGACTTGCTACTAGCCCTTGATGAACCTGCCTCATCATCACAACAACTTCCAATGCTAATAGTCTTATTAGCAGCAATGCCACAGCCAAAAAGAGCTCTGCATGAATGTCTCTTCGCAGGTGTTTTTAAGATTACACAGACAATTAACAGCAACTTATTATTCCGGCTGTTTTGGGGGGGATGGGAAGCAAAATATGCAAGAGGTGCAGCCACACATGCACAAGTAACAAAAGACCTGAACCAGTCTTCAAAAACCAAAAGTCACAAAACAATACCTTGTATTGCAGGGAGGGAGGGTGGGGGGTCAGCTTTAGCAAAAATTCCAGACAAGCTGAGAAATTCAGAGTACTGCTATTGGCCACAATAAAATGTGTATCAATTTACACAAGGCACATACATTAAAGGTCAACCAGAGAAACTGTAACTGTTCAGTAAACTACAAAAAAGGCAGTCTTTTAAAACAATTGAATAAATGTCCAGCAAACAGAAAAAATATATAAAAATTTAAGTAAAGTTGTACTGTGTATACCAGAAAACACAAATAAAAAACTAGCTAACGAAAGTTGGAAATACTGCCTTTCTCAATAATCTCCCTTCTACACCACAGATCTGCCCCTTCCTCGAAGCACACTCCTACATTGTCTGTCACTACTGAAACTGAATGTACCAAATTAACATAGAAACATAGACTTTGATGGCAGATAAGGACAGCTTGGTCCACCTAGTCTGCCCATTTCTCTACCTATTGGATAAGCTGCAGATCCTAGCTAACCAACAGCCTACTTCTTCCTACCCCCACCAGAATTGTCTTATATCTGTTCCTTGAATTCTTGAATTCACCCACTGTTTTTTACCCCATGACCTCCTCAGTAAGGCTGTTCCATGCATCCACTACCATCTCTGTGAAAAAAATACTTCCTCACATTGCCCCCGAGCTGTCCCCCCTCCAACATCAAATTGTGTCCCCTTGTTCTTCCACATCTCTTTGTCTGAAAGATGCTACCCTCTTGGACTTTGTTGATTCCCTTGTACTTGAAAGTTTCTATCATGTCCCCCCTCGTTTCCTCAAGGTATGATATTAAGCCCTTTAGTCTCTCTTTGTATGGCTTCTGTTGCAGATCCTGCACTATTGTAGTTGCCCTCCTCTGGACTGCCTTCATCCTGCCTATGTCCTTGAAGAGACTGGGTCTCCAGAACTGCACAGAGTACTCCAGATTGGGTCTCACCAACTGTCTGTACAGAGGGATATCAACTTCCTGGTTTTTACTGGTATGCCTCTCCCTATACATCCCAGTATCCCCGCAGCCATCCTTACTGCCTTCTCTTATTCCTTGCTTACCTTTAGGTCATCTAGTATGACTACCCCCAGGTCCCTTTCCATTTTTGTTGTTGTTAATGCCTCCCCACCCATTGTGTACTCTTCCCCTGGGATTTTGTTTCCCAGGTGCACTACTTTGTACTTCTTTACTTTGAATCTAAGCTGCCATACTTTTGACCATTCCTCCAACCTTGCCAAGTCCATTCTCATCCTTTCCACCCTCTTCTGTATCAACCCTGTTGCAGATCTTTGTGTTGCCTGCAAAGAGGCATGCGTTTCCTTCCAGTCCGTCTACAATGTCACTTATAAAGACATTAAAAAGGACTGGACTCAGAAATAAATCCTGCATTACCCCACTAGTAATCCCCCTTTCTTTGGAGTGGACTCTGTTTACTATTACTCTCTGTGGCCTGTTGTCCAGCTATTTTTTTACCCAGCCTGCCACCCTGGGACCCACTCCCAAGCTGGCTAATTTGTTTATCAGTCTTTTGTGTGGGACTGTGTCAAATGCCTTGCTAAAGTCTGTGTAGGCCATGTCACAGCCCCTCCCTGGTCTACTACTTTGATCACCTAGTCAAAGAAATCTATTAGATTCATCTGACATGACCTTCTCGCTTTGAATCTATGCTGCCTTGGGTCCTGTGCCCTACTGGCCTCTAGGTATTCAACAATTCTTTTTTTTCAGAAGTGATTCCATCATTTTCATTACCACTAAGGTCAAGCTAACAGGTCTGTAGTTTTCTGTCTCAGTTTTGCTCCCACTTTTAAGAAGAGGAATCACATCCACCCTCCTCCAGTCCTCAGGTACCAAACCATACTCCCATGATTTTTAAAAAAGGGTAGTAAGTGGTGTCACTAGTTCCCACTTAGTTTCTTTAGAATTCTGGGGTGAATTCCATCATGCCCCATTGCTTTGTCCACCTTCATTTTTAGGAGTTGTTTCAGAACACTTTCTTCTGTAAAAGACCTGGTATCGACCCCCCTATCCAGAGTGCTTCTATTGATTGGATTAGGTACCCCCTATCTCTTCTTTTGTGAATACTGAGCAAGAGTATTCTTTCAGTATCCCTGTTTTTTCACTGTCCTCTCTGCCCACCCAGCTTCCCCTTTATTGAACTTCACTATTACTTGATCTTTCTTTGCTTCCTAATGTACCTATAAAAGGTTTTATCCCCCCTTCTTAACCGAGTTGGCTATGTTTCCCTCGGTTTGGACCTTTGCTATTCTGACTGCATTTCACGCTTCCTTCTGCTTTAACTGGTATAGTTGTCTGTCTTGCTCCTTCTGTGTTTCCTTATACTTCCTGAATGCTATCTTTTTCTCCCTAACCTTCCCCACCACCTCTTTTGAAAACCGTATTGTTTTTTCTTTCTTTTTGATTTGTTTATTTGCTTCACACAATGGCTTGCTGTCTCTGTGATGGCAGTTTTGATGTTTCCCCATTGTTCCTCCACCCCTCTTTCTTTCCTGTTTGCTAGTGTTTTTCTGAGGCACTCTCCCATTTAGAAAAAGTCAGACCTCTTAAACTCTGGTACCCTTACTTTTTAATGGCTTGACTCTGCAGATGTGTTTATCGTGAACTACACTGTTTGGTGGTCACTTGTTCCCAGATGTCTACCCACTTCTAGATCTAAGATCCTCTCTCCATCCCCATTTGAGAGCACCAGGTTTAAGATTGCTCCCTTCTGAGTGGGTTCAAACACTAGATGTCTCAGGCATGTCCCCTGTAGGGCATTGAGAATGACCCTGCTCTTGGATGTGGCTGCAGCAAAGGTGCTCCAGTTAACATCTGGCATATTCAGGTCTCCCATCAACAATATCTCCATTTTTTCTGCCATCCTGAGGATGCCTTCTATCATTTCTTTGTCCATTAACTTCCCCTGACATGGGGGTCTGTATACAACCCCCATGCAGATTGTGGTGCCATTTCCAGTCTCCAGGGTGACCTACAGTGCCTCCTCTCCTACCCTTTAGTTCTGTTGCTTTGATCCCTTCCATTATGTAGAGATCTATTCCTTCTCCTCCTCTTCTACCCTCCTTGTCCCTTCTGTAGATTGTGTACCCTTGTATATTGACGTCCCAGTCATAGTTCTCTGTGTACCATGTTTCTCTGACTGCCACAATATCCAGGCATTCCTCTTCCATCAAGGCCATCAGTTCAGGGAGCTTGTTACCTAGGCTATAGGCATTGGTACTCATTACCCTCCATTATTGGATGGCCTTTCCCCTTTTTGCCCCATCCCTGTCCTTATGCCTTTGCCTTTTTCTCCATTTACCCCTGCCCTTCTCCCTATTGACTTCTCAATCTTGGTGTTTACCTCACCAACTACCCTGATTTTCTTTTGGGAGGGCTAGGATTTCCCTGCTCCTTTTTAGTTCCTCCCCCCTTGGCTAGTTTAAATGCTTGCCAGTGAAGCATTTAAACTGATCAGCTAGGATCCTGGTTCCTCTCTTGGCCAGATGCAGACCATCGAACCAGTATAGGCCTGCATCCCTTCAGGTGGACCCCCAGTCCCCAATGAAGCCAAAACCCTGAGCTCTGTACCAGTTTTTCAACCATTGATTGAATCCCATGTTGTGGATCACCCTAGCCTCGCCCATGCCATAGACAGGCAGCACCTCCGAGAAGGTTACTATTGTGTTACTTGTCTAAGGCCCCTCCCCAACTCCACAAACTCCTCCTGCACTGCTCTGATCCCTTTTCCAGCCAGATCATTTGTCCCTAGGTGGACAATGACATCCAGCTTCCTCCCCTGTGTAGCTGCTCCCACGATCCTGAGGATTTGCTCCCTGTCCCTCCAAGCCATGGTGCCAGGCAGGCACCCTACCCTCCTCTCCCCCCTCCCACAGTTCTACCCTCCTAACAATGGAGCCCCCCACCAGGAGTTGTTTCCTTCCCTTGTGTGGTCCCATGCCACTCTTCTGTGGGTGTCCTTTGTGGAGATTCGCAGCATCCTCCTAGGTTTCCACTGCAGGTGCCTACATAGAGGAACCACACACTGTCCAAATGGCATACAAATTGTGGAGAGGTACAACTGGAGGGATTTCCCTTTGTTCCACTACCCTCACCCTCCCTGAGCCCACTGTGGTCCAACTGTTCCTCCTTCTTGACAACTTCTGAAGCAGTGGCATTGACACTAGTGGTCCCTGGGTGGGAGAGGAGGTCCCCTGAATCCTGGCCAACTCAGCCCAGAGATGAGCAACCTCCTCCCTCAGCCCAGACAGGTGCCTACAGATGAGACAGCACTACATCCTCCAGAACATCTCCCAGAAGACTGCCGCTTCACAGCCACTGCACCACTCCCATCATGTCTTATTTGTGGCCCCTCATCTGTTGTTTTGTATACTTACTCTTTCCTCTCTCTGTTTATTTATTTTTAATTTTTTTATTTATTTTTTTCCTTACTTTCCTACTGCCTCTGTGCCCTTAAAGCTCCTGCTCTTCCTGTTCTGGAACAAGAAGTTCCTGTATTTCTCAGTAGTCTCCTTCTTACTTGCTCAGAATCAGAGCTCCAGCAGCCGGGGGGGGGGTGAAGAGCTACTCTTTTTCTTCTAGGATGGTGAGTCTTTTGTGCCTCTGTGATCACTCCCTTCCTGATCCTGAACAGGAGGTTCCTGTTGTTAGTCAAATCCTGTGCCTATAAATAATTAAATATTCACACAAAATAAATAAATGCTCAATAATGTATACACATAAGGGTTTCCTACAATCGATGTACTAAATTTTGCCACAAACATTTCGTGGCAAAAATGCATTTTTGAAGTTTTTTTGATGGTTTGAATCTCAGAGCTCTGAGAACAAACTGACTCCAGCTTTCCACTACACACGCTATGCTGAACTGAGGCTGTGCTAAACAATATAGAGCCCATGTGACCTTAAATCCCATGAATCACAGCAAAATTCACTTTGAAGAACAAAAAAAACAAGTTGAAGTAATGCAAAGTCCGTAGTGAATAACGGGAACTTTGCATTACTTTAGGATGCAAAGTTTTTCACTTTGCTTTGTAGAACTTTATGAGAAATTTAGGTTCTATGTAAAATACTATGGGTAGAGAACTTTAGCCACTTCGCCCATCACTATTGAGGAAGGGGGGCTTTTTATGGAAACTGGGTAGGACTGTGTGTAGGAGGAGGGTTGCAGGGAAATGTGAGACGGTGAGGAGAAGGGAGCTTATTATTTATAAAAAAAGTTCTTTGTGATGCAAATTGCTGGAAAAGTGCCAACTTTGTATTAATTATAAGTAGTGCAAAAGTTTAGCATTTTGTCAGCAATTTGCTGGAAATGTAAAAATTTGGTGGTTACACTTATGTTAAATGTCCATTTCAATGTATTGTAACTAATCATTAATTACATGTAACTGGGTAATTACACTGTCGTTACATGTTTGCTGCATGCAATTACATTGCAACTGCAATGCATTTACAGTGTAGTTAATTGACACGTAAAGTAACCAAATTAGCAATTATCCTACTACTCATGTAGTCACTCCAGTTTACAGAACACATCACGATGCTGCAATGGCTACTTTACATGTACTTTAGTATATGTCACTGAATTATATGCACCCAGGGTGCATACCTAATACTGATTGAGGTCTAACAAATTCTCCATACAATATCTTATTATTCACAATTATTAATTGGTGAAGAATATATAATAACTGGCTTTCCCCTTTTTCCATAGGGAAACCATGGCGTAATTTGCCGTTACAAAGGAGTGTTTATAACGGCAAACACGCGTACGATTTCCCTTGCTTGTGCGCATGCTCAGGCAGCAGCGCGTGACCAGTCCAGACCACTCAATGCTTCCATCTCGCACCAAACAGAACCACCAGAAGAATGTGGCGGTAAGTTATTTTCTTTTTCTTCCCCCCCCACATACACTGTAACACATTCAAAGACCTGCTCAAAGGAAGAAAAATGAGTTTAAAATATGGCAAATCTTGGCACCGCTAAAACTAAACCAAACTGAGGACACACCTCAAGCTCTCTATTTTATATAATTGCTGAGGCAAAAAAGAGAAACCCAGCAATTATATAAAATAAAAAATGGGTCGGGTGTTAAACTCGACTTTACACACACCCTCATTGTGGGATGCTTTTCACAAACCCCTCGGGCTTCACCCTCAGGGTTTATGTAGCATCCCACAACTTGGGTGTGTGTAAAATCTCGTAACACACCCCGACCCATACTTTATTCTATGTGTTCTACATTCACTGGTGTTAAATTCCTAAGGGAATGGTCATCATCAGCAAGTCAGTTCAGCATCATGAGGAATTATTATCATCAATGTGACAACACAAATGCATGCCTGAACTGCACTCCTACACAGTTCAATGACTATAACTGCCACTGCAGTGACAACAGAAAAAAGTTTCATTCAGTGATGAAGAATGCTACTCCTGACTCTAAGAGCCAATCATCTTTTCATCAATCAGCAATACTTGATAGACACTGTATTACCATTCATAAGAGGAACATACCCAGGAACTACAAAGCTGCAACCTCCACCTCAGCTGTCTTCTGTTCCTTAGTTGCTGCTTCATCCTCTGCTGCCACCTTATCCTCTCCTGCCTCCTGTTCCTCAGCTGCCACCTCAATCTCATCTACTGTCTTCTCCTCTGCTGCTACCCCATCCTGAGCTGCTGTCTTTTCCTAAGCTGGTGCCTTCTCAGCTGCCACCTAATCCTCAGCTGCTGCATCTTTCTAAGATGCCACATGATTCCCAGCTGTGATCTGCTACTATGCTGCTGCACAATCCTCAGGAACTGTCCCTTCTTCCTCAGCTGTCGCATACTCATCGGTTGTCTTCTCTTCCTCAGATGCCTTCTCTTCCTCAGCTGCTATCTCATCCTCAACTTCTGCCAACTGTTCACCTGTCACGTCATCCTCATCTGATGCATCTTTTTAAGCCTACACCTGATTCCCAGCTGTCACTTATGGTACTGGGTCATAATGTTGCTTGCTTAATAGCATATGACATTATGGTTAACCCAGTACAACGCACTGCCTCGGTAGTGAATGGTCAACATCAAGCATATACGCTGCACGCCGTATTGCACTATTCTCACTCTCCCAGGCAGAGGATAAGACCTCTGCTGGGAGTGGGTTCTGCCAACAAGCTGCTGTGGCTCAACGGACTGTGCCACAGCAGCAGGGAACCCAGGCAGTGCATCTGGGACTGGGTATGATTCCCAGTCCCAGAAATTTTATTTTTTTTTACTTTTTGCGCTCCCCGACTTGAACCCCCCAGAGTTGAGAATCTATATTGAAGGAGGTTCAGGGCACAGCCCCCTATAACGGGGGATGTGGGGGGCTGAGCCCCCCACAGAAAAAATCAAAATGCCACATGGCAACATAGTGCTGTATTGGCAGCATGATTTTGCCATGTGGCATAATGCCATGTGACATTATGACCCCGTGCCGTCACTTACTCCTCAGCTACTTTTTCATCCTTCTTCTTCTGGGAGATCACTTCCACAGAACAAGAGTGCACTCAGAGGATAGGATAAAAAGTATTGCATGAACTGGTAGCTACTACCAAAAAATAATTAATATCAGTTTCAATACAATTCATACTATCTGCAAAATATTTATTAAAGCTATTACTGACTATTTAAAAAGTTAGAACTTCAGAAGATAGTGAAAATGCAGATCAAAGGTAGTGATGTACAAAATGCACCTGACTGGGTGAACAAAGTGTTCAGTGCTGATCTAGTATTAAGCATACCTATATTACATCTCAGACCTTCCATTCAGCTGTCCGACTTACCTGCTCCAGTGCCTTGCTCAAAGGAGCTTTATCATGGGCATCCTTCTGGATACTGTATGAGTATCTTCCTTCCCACTCTCATGAAGCTTCCATTTTCCTCATATGCTGCCTCCTGGTCAGCTGTTTCCTCAACCTCAGATACTAAGCATAACCTTCTCCATCTGGGTGCCCGGGTACAAGTTCCCTCTTTCTCCTTGGAAACTGTCATAAATTACGGCTGCTGCCTCCTCAGTTGGTACCTCTTCCTTTTCCTGCTAGGTACCCTTGTGCCAGAGTCTTCGTCTGCCTTAGGCATTGTTATGGATACTGTTATTCTCCAGAGCTATTAACTATTTCTCCACTGGTCCCTCATTCTCAGCTGGCTCTTCATCCTTCTCCTCCTAGATCCCCCTGTAACAGGGTCCTTCTCAATCTTGGTCATCGTTATGCATGCTGTTATTTTTCTCAGCTACCACCTCCTCTTCAGCTGGTGACTCATTCCCAAATGCAGCCTTATCCTTCTCCTCTTGGATGTCTCTGTACCAGTATCCTCTTCTCTCTTTGGCACTATCATGCATACAATTCTCCTCAGCTGCCACTTCCTCCTTAAGTGCCATCTCCTCAGCTGCTTATTCCTCCTCAGCTTGCAGTGCTTGCTCACCCCTTGGCTACTTAGACTCTAGAACTTACTCTCATGCTTTAAAACAAGAAAAATAAAGCGATCCATGAGTACTTGTCCAGTTATCATTGTGCTGACATTCTCCTAACTTACATAAAAAGAAACACCTCTGCCTCTGCATTGACACACCATTTGACATACACCATTCAATTTACTTCAGAGTTTTAATAAATTTTAATGCCAATTCTACTTCATAAAGTTCTCTGTGATGATGACTAGAGATCTCAAAATCTTCACAGAATCATGAAGTGGAATGTTGGTCACTTCACAAGGGCATTAATGGCAAAATAACACTTTGGAACATCTGTAGCTAACCACAGTGTCCACTAAAGCATTACATTGATTGTTTTGGTTTAGTCTTGAAACAGCAGTCCAAATTGGGACACATGCCACTGTACACCATGTCTGGTTGTCACAGTTGGATGTGGTTTTGAAAATGGCCTCAGCTGTAACCAAGTGATTAGTGGATACAGCAAAAGTAATACAGAGGCAGGTGGATCCCAGAAATGTAGAAAAACAGAAAAGCTGGTGAGCAAAAACTAAACTGCAAAAGTGCAATTTTAATACTTCTTAACCTCACAAGTTCACCTGCACTTCTTGGCTCACTTTTAATTCCTTGGGAGATACCAGAGGTGTATGTTTATTTATACCTTTGAAAATCTCACCCCAGAATCACCTACAATAAATCATTTCAGAAACATACTCTATTCAACTATTACAGTTTTAAAAAGTGTATTTTTTTTAACTTTCAGTTGACTTGTCCTTATCTGGTTTTGCAGTACATTTTTTAAACTTAATCATTAAGTTGGTTTACAAAGATTTCATCGGGACTTGCTGCTTTCATTGTACACTTGTTATAACATCATAGTGGTTTTCATAGTCACAGACTGTGATCTAACAAACACAGCAATTGTGAGCTCAGTAGTCGACAGTCCAATGTTTCTGAAACAAACTGTGGAGTAATCAGTTGCAAACATAAATCATTTAGAAGGCATCTGATGGGAGAAAGCCAAAAAGCAGAAAACTGTAACTTTAAATATATGTAATATAAATACAAATGTTTTACATTTTGTTTTTGTTGCCATGTGTTTTTTTAATAAGGATCAAAGCAAGCAATAATACCTGCCAGGATGGGTGATATTGGGCAATACCAGAATGTCCAGGGGCATAATGAGTCCCGACACCACAGATGGAGGGCCTTATAGCCTCTGAAGGGTCCGGTATTGCCCCTACCACCCACTCTAGAGGGTTTTACTGAGCTTAGACAATGGGCTTCCTGTGGAATTTTTATATAGGAGTTAATAAAATTAAAATGAAATTACAAAATAGAGTAAAAATGAAGTTTTTTTTTGTAAAGTAGTCCCACCATTTGTGTGCTGTTCCTTCTCCTGTTGCTCTCCTGATGGAGACATTCTCTTCTACTCCCCCCTCCACTCCACCACCTCCAGTATAGTTTCTCCCCATTGTTGTAATTCTTAAAAAAAAAAAAAAAACAGTTTTCTGCATTTCTTGTAGTATTCTACCACCCCCACTCCACCACATGCTGTAGAGCTTCTAGGACACACAGAAGTTGCTGTATTACTTCTGCTTCATTTTTTATTTACTCGGCTGTTGGACAGCATAAGGGAATTGCAAGTGGTCAAGTGAATGACATTTCTTGACCCTGTTATGTTGAACTAGGAAGTGAAGAACCATAACTAGGAGGAGAGTCAGCAGCACTTTACATTACTATTTTTATTTAACTCAGCAGGACAGTTATTTTTTTCATTTGGTGCAATAACTGCTATTGTCATGAAATCTCATTTGCCTGTAGCTTGCTTACCAGTTCAGCGTGTTTGGAGGACAAGTGGCAGGGGCATGTGTGTGACTGAGTAGGAGGCTCCATTCAAAAAGACCAGCAAGTGCCGGCCCAGTGGTGCTGATGGTTGAGGTGTTGAGGTGTGGATGCCACACCTCGGGCCACAATGGTGACCCAGGTTCAGGAACAGACTCAGGTTGCCTGGGGCTGGCAGGACAGAGGAAGGATTGAGCATCCCATGACTACTGTCCTTCCTCTGGGGTGGGTGGGTGCAACTCATTATGTTGCAGCAGTAACTGGAGGAGGCCAGCTGCACTAGAGCTACATGCCTGGATGAAGGGGAGCATGGCGGGCATCAGCACAGCTGTGCTCTAATTCCATTGCATGTTCAGCTCCCAGGGGCAAAAACAATTGGCGGAAAATAGCCGGACAATCTCACTGGCTGATGGCTGTGCCAGTCGCCCCAGGACACAAGAGGCGCCTTCACTGGGGTGTGGCCATACCCATGTACATGGGGTGTATAAATCCACGTGCTAGACCTGGCCCAGGGGAGTGGGTGCCAGAGGCCAGATATCACTGGGTCTGCTCTGCAGGGGCAGAAAAACAGGAGGAATATAAAAAAAAGGCAGCCAGGAAAATGTAAGTAGTTGTTTTACTGTAAATATCTGTGAAGGTTTCTGTACTTGGGGTAATTGAGCTGTTTAAATTTACTGAACAAAACTTAGAGAGACTCATTGGGGAGGTTTGGCTGGCTGCCAACTTGACTCCAAAGTAAGAGAAAAAAATGGCAGAATTTCAAAATGGAACAGTCTAGGGGCATTGGGATACAAGTGACGGGGTTGGCATGCTTGGCACTTGTTTTTTTGCAGGGCTCTAACTGAAAGTTAATGTATCCCCCTGGCATGCCTGGCAGCCAATCAGATTATTTATATTTATAAACCCATTTTCTAAAAGAAAGTTTAAGAACAAAGCTCCTGCTCTTTAATTTCACAAAGTGAGCTAGAGATAATGGTGCTATCTGCAAACATGAAGCCACACAAACAGCAAACTTAACTGGCTGGCAGGAATGGACATGGGAACAAAGACCAGATGCAATGATTCTTTCAGTTGCATTACTTGTTGGAAAACAATGCCACACACAAGAAGCAATCAACAGCTGGCAAAAGTACAATACAAGGCTAACACAATGCCAGACACATTTATTATTTCAATTATATATTGATAGTTGGTAAACAATTCCACTGAGAAGGGGCAAACTAGTCTGGGCAGCAGAAATGACAGAATGAGCCTAACTCAGGCAGGACACAGTGATTCTGACTATGAATTATTGCTTATTGGATGACAATACAACATGGAAGAGGGACAACCTCTCTGGCAAACATGCAATGTCAGCTTAACACATGGCAAGAGACAGTGATTCTTAAAATGATTTATGGTTAATTGTCAAACAATCCCACACCCTAGTTGCAAACTGGGTTATGCTACAAAAATAAAATGAGAGTCTTTGAATAGCAGGCCAAAGTGATCATTGTACTTATTAATTACTTAATGGCAAACAATGCCACAAACAAGAAGCAAATGCCTGATGATAAAACTGCATTATAATGCTAACATGGTACAGGGCACAATGATTCATTAAATGGTTTATTTCTACCATAATTTGTAAACACTGTCACATATGAAGTAGAAGCTGGCTAACAAGGACAAGTGAATGTATACTGTCTCTCAGATATTTTGTATAGTCACAGAAATAATCGGGGCAAAAGAAGGGAGAAAATATCTGGCAAGAAATCCAGGAGCAGCCCAAAACACACCTAGGTGGGGCAACAGCACAGTCTTCAGTTATTAGTGTCATGAAAAATGGCAGTAAAAAAGCAATAAGCAAATAACAAGAACTGATGAAGCAGTCTGATGCATGCCATGGCAGGAAAGGCCACAGTCTCTAATTCAAGTATTTGACTGGCACATACAATGTCAACCAAAAGAAAAAGGAACAGGCTAACAAGAACTACAGCAGAAGTCTAATAAATCCCCACTGTTTCTCTTTAATAGATACTTGACAAGACAGAAAGAAACAGACAGGACAGGACAGGGAATGCTGTTAAGAGAGTAAGGTAATGAGAAGGGGACCAGGAAAATAGATGGATATAACAGGGTTAACAGTAAGTGTTTGCAACACTCTTCCAAATTAAGTATATCGCTTTTCTGAGATAGGAGGAATTGGTGCAGCTTCTGCCAGATACAGGATGTGACCCATCAGTATACACATAGAAAAAGTAGTTAGTAAACCACATAATTCACAAAAGTATGCACATCCAGGGAGAACATAGGTAGGTTGGTTAGCTGTAGGAACTGCAGAACAGCTATTTTAGAGACTATGCCCTTAATGAATGGCTGCTACCCAGTTAGTAGGAAGATAAGCAGAATAAGGGGTGCTAGCTGCACATTCGAGCAGACTTGATAGACCTCTAGGCCTTTATCTGCTGGCAAATTTCGTATGTCCGTATGTTCGTATTTGGACTCTGACCTCATTTGCCTCATGTGGAGCAGCTAAGTGGAGGGTTGGAATGCCTGCAGCTATGCTTCCCCTGAGGAGATGGTGAGACTTGAAGATGGGCTATCAGTGGTGCATGGGTCTGAATGTTACTACCAGGATTCATTTTTTAATTTTACTGTTTATTACTTATTCTCTGGTCTCTGGTGCTGCCCTTGTGTCCTGTCAAACCCAGCCCCATACTGTCACATCCTCAACACTTCCCACTCTGGTTCCTACAGATTATCCTCCCATAGCAGGGCTTGGCTATAATCAGGCAATAATGTACTTCCCCTTCTGGATATGTGGAAGGAGAAGATTAGTTGAGCAGCAATCAGTACTAAGAGGTAGGGTCTGAGCAAACCTGGATCATTCTGCACAGTCCTGGGGCTTTCATTGTTCTGTACCACTCCTGGGATGCTGCCATGCATGGAGCTCCAAGCACACACATCCAAAGCATACCCAGTTCAGAACTTGTCTGAACATCTCCGTATCTGCAGTACCTCTGCTACACTGCCAAGCCTTAAGGGGATTGGAAGCCATATCAGAAAACAAGGCAATGAAGCAGATAGGAGCCACCCAAGGGTACTAAAAGAACTACAGTAACCATTGTGCTAGTTGCCCTCTGGCAGCACTATTCAGCACCTCACTGGAGATGAGGGTAGTTACAGAGGAAGGGAGAAAAGGAAGGAAGCAAGCAAGGAAGGAAGGAAGGAAAGAAAGAAAGAGGGTTAGTGTAGTCCCTCTGCACAGAGTGGCAGTAGAGGGAAGGCTAGCAATTACAGGTCAGTCAGTCTCACATCAGTGGTGGAGAAATTAATGGAAACCCTGCTGAAGGAGAGAATGAATACCTGGAGGCAAATGGGCGGCAAGTCAAGTGCAGCATGGTCTCATAGCAAGGAGGTCATGCAAAACAAATCCCGTAGATGTCTTTGTCTGGATGACTAGAGAGGTCAATCTTGGGAGTGCAGTGGATGTGGCCTAGCTGGACTGCAGTATGGCCTCTGACAGTGTAACACACAGGAGGCTAATTAACTAACTTAGCAACCTGGGGGTTGGGGTGAAGGTGGTATGGAGAGTGTAAAACTGGTTGATGGATAGGAGGTATAAGACAGTGGTAAAATGACCATCACTCAAGGGATGGGAGAGTGACCAGTGGAGTACTACTTGGATCAGTACTGGGACCAGTCCTCTTCTGTGTCTTCATAAGTGACATTACAGAAAAAGTTGAGGGGAAGGTGTGTCTCACCATGGATGATACAAAACTCTGCAACAGAGTAGACACCTAAGAAGAGATGGAGAAAATGCAATGGAATTTGGGGAAACTAGAGGAGTGGTGTAGGGTGTAGCAGCTGAGTTTCAATGCCAAAAAGTGCAAAGTCATGCATCTGGGGAGAGGAGGCCCAGGGGCCATGTATAAGATGGAGGAAGTACTTACAGTCACTAAGCAAAAGAGGGACCTTGAAGAAATATCTGATGATCTCAAGGTGGCAGGACAGTGCAACATGGGAACAGGCAAGGCTAGTGGGATGCTGGGGTGTATATAGAGAGAGGGATTTCTAGTAGAAGAAGGAAAGTGGTGCTGCCACTGTATCGCTCATTAGTGAAACCCCACATGGAATATTGTATCCAGGTGTGGAGACCGCACCTCTGCAAGGACATTGACAGGATGAAAGTAATCCAGAGGAGGGCTATCAAAGTGGCATGTGGGCTGTATGAGAAACTGTACAAGGAGAGGCTGCAGAAGCTCAACATGTACTCTTTAAAGGAGAGAAGACTGAGGTTGAACATGATTGAGAAAGTATAAGTACCTCATGGGGGGTGAACCAGGTACAGGAGGGGTGTCTCTTTCAGAGGAGGAGGAGGAGCACTAAAACATGGGGGAATGCTATGAAACCTGAGGTGGGGATGTTCAAGGGGGATGTGAGGAAATACTTCTTCACATAAAGGTACATAGGTGGACCAAGGAATGGTCTGTCAAGAGAGATGGTCATGGTGAAGACAGTAGGCAGTTTCAGGCATGTGTGGGATAAGCATATGGGCAAAATAAGTAGAGGAAAGGGAGGAGGGAAGAACACCTGTGACCAAATAGGATCCAAGGTGTAGAAATAGGTAGGGAAAACAAGGCAGACTAGATGAGCCTACCAGTTCTTTTCTGCCAACAATTCTATGTTTCTATCTTGCTATGCCACCCATGGTCACCCAGCTGACAGTATTATGGTGGAGACAATGACCCACCAACCCCAGAGGAGGTGAACATCTCCCTCTAGCAGACTCTCAATGACCTGGACTCATTCCAAACCCTGGTCACCAGCTTTGCTGGTGGTATTGCTACCACTGTGCCAATAGACTAGCCTAAGAACAGTTTTGAGTCACTTGCTGAAACTGTACAATTCAAAGAAGATTCAGATGGTGGTGCTTCCAGGGTGCAGGTTACATCAGGGGCAGATTAGCTAAGTAGGAAGGAAATTGAAGATGAGAGAAGGAAGAGGAGAAAAGAGTTAGTACTATGAGATTCAATAGTTAGAGGGATTGAATGGTGACGTGTATTGTAAACTCCAGCATAAGACTGGTATTTTGTCTCCCATGAGTGACTGTGGAGACAACCAGTCCTAGGGTCAAGGAACTCACTGAAGTTGTGGAGGGGAAGCCAGATATGGTTTTTCACTTAGAGATATAATACCTGGAGGGTCCAAATACCTGGATAGGTACAGTCAGTATTGAGAGACTAAAAGATAGTTTCTTTGTATGAGGTACAATGTTGAGAGTAGCAGTTTAAAGGTAACCTTCTCTGAGGTGCTACTTGTGCCATGAAAGAAAGAAAATAAACACAAGAAAAGTCAAGAGTTTTACAAATGGCTAAAAGGATGTTATATGGATGGAGGAGGGATTTCTGTACACAGGAGGACCAGTGTTCTTTCTTGGAGGGCAGCAGTCTATTCAGGGAGGATGGAATATTTCCTAACATGAAAGGAACTAAATACCTGGGCCAGATGAAAAGATGTGGTTGTCAATAGATATTAAAACTAGTTAAAGAGAGAGCAGTTCACAGCATTGAACCAACACACACGATTGGGGGGGGCCGGGTGACTTTCTCCAACTCACATAGATTATAGAAAGCACAATCAGAGGCCAAGAAGAGAAAATAGGAAAGAAAGATCTGAAGGAACCAGGGGAACATAATTGTACAACAAGAGAATGATAAGGGCAAGATAGATTGGTCAGTGGAAGCTTCTTCAAAAAAAGTCCAGGAGCTTTTGAAATAAGAGAGGGTCTTCTGAAGATAGTACGTGCAGAAAAGCTGGTTATTACACAGTGATAAACATTGCCACTTTCAAAGATATTGTACGTTATAATGCACAACAGTGCATTATTGGTCCATCAGTGCGCCCTCTGATGTAAGAGGAGTAAATGCTGAATTTTGTATTTCTTTAGCCTGTTGCTAGATGTCTTGTGATCCAGTGCTCACTTTGGCATGGTTGCGTAACCAATGGTGATGTGGAGTGCACATTTAAGATGCAATACCTAATAACCAAGCAAATTTGTGTCTGATAGCCCTCATTTCTGTATTTTGCATAAGGGCACCATTGCGACATCCTACCTCCTCCCTTGCTGCATCTAACTACAGGTAGAACACCAAGCCAAAAATCAACAACTGTAATAAAGAGCAACTGATTAATAAGCATTCTTTTCTATAGCATTGTTTAAAGCAAAGATAAAAAAAAAACCTTTTTCCAGGGCACTATCAAATATTGTATTATAAAATGTAAAAGGGTAACTAGAAATACATCAAAATATAATAATTAAAATATTAAGTTGTCCATTTATTAGAAGTAAACACCTGGGGCCCAATATTCAGAAAAGTGCAAAGTGGAGCACAATGCTTTGCCCTGTGCTTTGCAATTATTTAGATGTCCAAGGATGCTATATGAAGTCGGATAGCACATTGGTGCTATTAAATTGAATACAGGGCCATGATGCAGCGTTAAGTCAAGTAGCACTTCCTGGACATGCTCCCGAAGTGCCAAGCCTCTATCTGCAAATTTCAGATGAACCCATGCAAATGAGTAAATTGGGCATGAAGGGTGCTAAGAGGCCATTTGCATACCCATTATGGGTCCATTTGCATAGATAGCAGAGGCAGGTTAGTGTGGCACCACTCCCCACTTCTCCAGTCCAGGATATTTGGAGATATTTCTGATGCCTAGTGGTCTCCCCACCCACTAATCACTGGCCTGTAATAGTAAAAAAAACATAAAACAAAAAACTCCCTGTTGCTAGTGGTCATCCCTCCATCAGATCACCAGCCTGTAGATAAAACTCTGCCTGGAGCTAGTGGTCCCTCCCAAATTGCCATGCCTTAGAAAATAAAACCCTCCCTGGTTCTAATGGTACCTGCAATCACATGCACATAATAAATAAAAATTCCCCCCATGCTAGTGGTCCCCACTCCATCAAATCTCCAGCCCATAGTACTAAAAACCTTTCTTAGTGCCAGTAGTCCCCCTCCTGCCATCAGATCTCCAGCCCATAGTAAAACTAACCACCTTCCCTGGCATCCAGTGGTCCTCTCAGGTACCCATCCATGGTACCACTGGTCACTACTCCATAATCCCTGGTGTCTAGCAGACCCCCAACCACAGCACTGAACACCCACGAACCCAGTCAATTTAACAGTATCCTCTGTGCCACAGGTGCTCATACGGCAACTGTTACAGCCCTCCTTAAACCTCCCTGGCTGGCCACCATATGTCTAGGCAGGGAGTGTGCATCTTACTTATAGGTCAGGGTGATGCCATCTTTCCTTTTCAAACTGCCCACCATCTTACAGGATACCACCTCCTTAGGCAGAGTGTTCCATTTAGCCACAACCCTCTCTGTAAAAAAAATATCTCCTCATCTCTCTCCTATATCTTCCCCTTTCAATCTGAGACCATGCCATCGCTTGTCCCTCTCCCTCTCCCTCCTAAACTTAAAGACCCCTTCTCTACTTGTCTTATTTATCCCTTTCAAGTATATGAAGGTCTCGACCATATCCCCTGATCCCTCATCTCCTCCAAGGTGTACATATTTAACTCACTCAGCCTGTCCTTGTAGGATTTATTCTTCAATCCCTGGATCATCCTAGTTGCTCTTTGCTATACCTCCTCCAGTAATCTGATATCTCTCTTTAGAAATGGACACCAGTATTGCACCCAGTACTCCAAGTGTGGCCTGACTAGTGACCAGTACATAGGCAGGGTCACCTCCCTTCTTCTGAATGAGATTCCTCTCGCAACACACCACAGCATCTTGTTGGCTTTAGCTGCTGCCTTCCTGCACTGAGATGAGTTGTTCATATTCCCCATTATAACCACCCCTAGATCTTTTTCCTCCTCATTGGTACCTAACTGAACCCTTCCCAACTGGTAGCTCCTCCCCAGGTTCCTTGCTCCAAAGTGCAGAACCGTGCACTTCTTCACATTGAAATGCAACTGCCACATTTTCAACCACTCCTCAAGTTTATTCAGCTCGTCCTGTAGCCCCTACCACCCTGCTATGTTGTCCTCCACTGCCCCATCTTGGTATCATCAGCAAACAGACTGATCTTACTCCTGATGCCATGTGAGATATCAGCTATGAATATCTCAAACAGCTCCGGGCTCAGTACCAAGCCCTGTGGAACCCTTCTCATCACAGCACTTGGGGATGAAAGTTCCCCACCACCATCACACATTGCTGACTCCCCTTCAGCCAGTTCACAATCCAGTTTATTGTCTTTGTCTCCACCCCCACATATTCCAACTTTCGTCCCAACCTCCCAAGAGGCACAGAATCAAAGGGCTTGTTGAAATCCAAATACAGGACAACCACAGCATGACTCTTACCCAGTTCCCTTTTCACCCACTCATAATACTCAGCTAGGTTGATCTGGCAGAATCTTTCTGAGATGAACCGATGTTGCTGACCTTCCTGGAGTCCACTGTCTTCCAAAAAGGTCACTAGCCTCTGTTTAAGATTGCCTCCATTAGTTTTCCTATGATGGATGTGAGGCTTACTAGTCTATAATTGGCTGGTTCATCCTTTGGGCAACTTTTGTGGATGGGCATTACATGAGCCATCCTCCAATCTTGTGGTATGCATCCTGTGTCCAGAGAATTATTGAACAGGTACACCAGTGGTCACGCCAAGACCTCTGCCAGCTCTTTCTGCACCCTGGGGTGAATGCCATCTAGCTCCAGTGCCTTATCCACCCTCAGTGCCTTCAGACCCTCCAGCATCCTGCCCTCTGCAATTACCTCATTTGTTATCCCCTTCCCCTTGCCCACCTTCCCCATCCCCTGAGGAAGCTGCCTGCCCTTCTCCTTCGTGAACACAGAAGTACTCATTTAGTGCTTCAGCCAGCTCCACTCCTTTCTCCACCCACCCTTCATCCTTCCTAATCCTCACTATCTGGTCCATGCAGCTTCTTCTCTACCTTATGTACCTGAAGAAGCCCTTTTCCCCATTCTTGATGCACTGTGCCAGCCTCAGTTCTCTGGAAGCCTTGGTCACCCTGACTAGTCTGGTTACCTCCTTGGTCTTCTCCAAATACTTTTCCTTGTCCTCCCCTCTCCAGGATTTTGTGAACCTCCTAAATGCTGCTGTTTTGCCTTTACCCTTCCAAGACCTCCCAATTCAACCAGATTGGCATCTTAGCCCTTCCCTTCTTGCTTTGTGTCCTGGTGCATGACCTCGTAGCCTTCATCTGTCTTAATTTGATAATTTCCCAATTTTGGCTTGCATCCAAGCATGGATTAATACTTGCCAGGTGTCTTTGCAAAATTTCCCCATCTTGTCAAAGTTAGCATGCCTAAAGTCAACCACCCTGGTTCCTGTACTTACAGCTTCCTTGCCCATGCTGATCATGAACCACACCGAGTGGTGGTCACTCCCAGCCAGTGGGTCCTTCATTCCCAGTTCCCTTATAGTCTCCTCATTAGACAGTACTAGGTTCAGATTTTTATCCACTTGAATCAGCTCAATAACCATCTGCATCAAGAAGCTATCATGGAATGCTTCCAGGAGCACTTGCTCCCTTGCACTCAAGGTGGTCGGGGTGCTCCAATCCACTCCTGGTAGATTACAGTCCTCCACTATCAAGGTGTTTCCCTTCCCACAGATGCTCCTAATCTGCTCCACTAACTCCTTGTCCAAGTCATCTCCCTGAGCTGGTGGCCTGTACACCACTCCCATCCTCAGTGTCCTACTTTTTAAATCCTGCAATTTCAACCATAATGCCTCTGTTCTACCTTCCTCCCCCTCTTCCCTTGCATGCCTTATTTATTTAAATAGGGGCACCAGAACTGCACACTGTACTCCAAGTGAGGTCACATCAGTGACCTGTTCAGTGGCAGAATGACTTCCTCTCTCCTTGAGATGATTCTTCTGACAATGCACCCCAGCATCTTATTAGCCTTGACTGCCACCTTCCTACACTGCACTGAGTGATTTATGTCCCCAGTAACTAGTACCCCCAGATCCTTCTCCTCCACTGAAATGGATAACTACAATTCCCTCAGCCAGTAGCAGTTCTCAGGGTCCCTGGCTCCCAAATGCATGACTTGACTCTAGATGCCAAGGACAACTACACACTTATTGGGATTGGCAATCAGACAGGTCGGTGGTGCCACTAGACACTAGGGACAACAAACACACATATATGCTGAACATTGCCCTGGTGTTAAGTGCCACCCCTCCACTCCCAAACACATGGCTCGGTAATAGCGTAGACAACTCATGGTGTCTAGTGCCACACCCTCCCTCTGATCTTCCATCCCAATACTTGTGTAGTCGTCCATGGAGTCCAGTGGAATCCATCACCCTCTGGTCATCCACAGCCACATCAACAATGTATTCCCTGGTAACCAGTGGCAACCACTGCCCTTCAGCACCTGACCCAAGAGAAAGCACATAGTCCCTGGTGATTAGTGGCCTCACTCCACTGCCCTCACTGATCACACAATCCTGACCCGCACCTTCCTTGCTGGTGCCATGCTGGGGTTCTGTGAGGGTGACTGGCACAGCTCTCCTTTTGCCTTCTCAACTGGCTGCCCTCTGAAATACCAGGAAGCATGCATACAGTCTACAGTATATGCGATCGGAGGGTGGGGAGTACCACTAGACAATAGGGCATGTCTGCACCATTACTAGGGCATGAGTTCAGGGACAGGCATTAACAATATATACCAGAGTTATGCTCAGCACGTATGTGGATGGTCAATTGGAAGGTGGAGATGCCAGTAGACATGGGGACAGATGTTTTAACACAGTGCCAGTGATCAGAAGGTGGAGAGCCACTAGATACCAGGGACAACTACACACATACTGGGATGGGCAATTGGAAGGGTGGGTGGTGAAACTAGACAGTAGGAAAACTAACCATTTACTGGGATGCACTATAAGGGGTTGCCACTAGACACCAGGGACTTCCTCTATGTAAGGGGTTGGATGATCAGAGGGAGGGGGAATCACTGGACACCAGAGAATACATGTAATGTGGAGTAATGGGCATTTGTGGTGTAGGGGGCCAATCACCATCATGCCTGCTATGGCAGGTGGCCACAGGAGGTGTGCAAACCTGCTGCTGCTTCCCAGGCAAATGAGCCCATAATAGGTGTGCATATGGCCCTTAGTGCCTTGCATGCCCAGTGGACTCATTTTCATGGTGCTGGCTGAATATCATGCTGGCAGCTTCAGGCACTATCAGGTCTGGGGACCCAGATCCCTGCACATCCCTGTGGACTGTTTACAGCCCAGTTCCATGTTGGTACAGTGCTATCAGCTTTGCACTGCCCTAACATGGCCCTGTAGACACTCAAATAGGATCAGTGTGTTACCTGACTGAATATAGTGTCCACTGGGTCATGGGCAAAAGCAAGGGTAGCACAAATCTTTGAACCCCATTGCTGCTCCTTACTGAATATCTGTCCCCAGGTGTTTACATTTAATAAAAAGGAAACTATTTTATTTATTGCATTTTGATTCATTTATAGTTAAATTTTTGCATTTTGTATAATACAGTAATTGACAGTGCACTGTCTGTTCTTTGCTGCTGATGATTATAGGGACATGGGCATGTTTCTTGCTGGACTTTTTTTTTGTTTCAGTCTGTAGCATTCTTCATAGTGATTCCTACAACCTATGTTTTTCCCATCCCCACAGACAGAATTAACAAACCTGAATATGCACCTCAGGATGCAGCCTTGCAAGGTGTTGGAACATTACAACACAACACAACACAACACTCCTATCCATTTGCTCCTCAGATTGTTTGACACCCATCCCCCACAGATGTGATTTGCAAACCTAAGATCATGCCTCAGGATGCTTCCAGACCATGTGTTTGGCTAGAGCAGGTGTTACATACTGACACAGAAAAGATGTGGGATACAAAAAGAATATCAAAATACTTACTGCTGGAAAACCAAAGTTCAGTTATTATTATTATTTTTACATTGTAATGGCAAAACCGTTGCCATGAATAACAGGTAGCATCACTTTATCCATGAGATCAATATATTTTTTACAGTCAAATGTCAGCACTCAAAAAGCGTCGTATGTCCCATATTAGCTGAGCATGGTTCCTTGGCTTAACATACCTCTAAATGTAGTGCTTCATCTGATGCTATACAATCTCTATTGGGTTCAGATCTGATCATCTGTGTGGTGTTCTGATCCAGTTCACTCCCTGGTCATTTAAGTACACCCCAGATGCTGCATACTTGGGTCATTATCTGTACAAGAGAAATAACACACACATACCCTTTATAAGTAAACACATACTGTAGAACATTGTGCTGTATATCCTCACAATGAACACAGAAAAGCTATAATTGCAAATTGCTCTGTTTCAAACTTTCCAAATGCCGATACTCATCTGAAAACAATCACTCATTGAAGGGCACCAGTATATTGCATGCTATCCACTCTCTGAAGAAATCACCCTTCATGATGCCACTGAATAGTAGTATCGGCCCTGACCAATGCTGTGAAATGTCACTCCAGACATGTATTTACAGGAGGTGTTTGGGCTGTGGTTTCAATATAAAGCATCCTTTTTTGCTGTAAGTCATGGGTCAAAAACTGCATCACTGTGGTTGTCTCATCTGTAAAAAGAACATCTGCAAATTGTTCATTTTGTTCCATCCATGCCTTAGCTTGTTCTGGCCACTTATGTTTGAGGGCTTAATGAATGAGAAGGCATATACTGTTGAGGGGGAAGGCCACAAGTATTTTGCTCCTTTGAGGTACTGTACAGTATATTGCCTGCACTACATATGTTGCATCATATAGATTCTTACATAGTTGTTTTTATTTATTTATTTATTTATTGAAATGTTTCACCAGAAAGGCACACTGAGCGACAAGTCACTCATTTCCCCATGTGTCCTGGTCAATATATTAGCAAAAGATGAAGAGTGTATAGAAATAGGCAGGCTTTACATTGCTTTTGTGGCATATGCTGCCCCAGAACATTTTATCAATCAATCAAGCAATCAGTCTCTATTTTTATAGCACCTTTCAAAACCAAGGTGCTGTACAAATATGAATACAGTATAAAAGCTGAGAATATAATAACTTTTTAAAATCAATTCAATTAATCTCGAAAGGCCAGAGTAAATAAATATGTTTTAAGCATAGATTTAAAATTACTGATGGTCAGGCATCCTCTTAACCGATGAGGTAGAGAATTCCACAGGGTTGGTGCTGTAAATGAAAAAACATGAGCTCCAGATGTTTTAAGGTGAACCCTGGGAATCTATAGCAATCCCTCATCAGTGAATCAGAGAGGGTGTTTGGGGGAGTAAGAAGTCAGGAGATCTTTAAGGTAGTCGGGTCCAAGTTCATGTAGGGCTTTAAAGGTAAGCAAGCCTACCTTATAGGTGATACACCACTGAACTGGCAGCCAGTGCAGATCATGCAAAGGACATGCATAATGTGACTGCACCTAGAGGTACCAGTCAACAGCCTGGCCGTAGCATTTTGCACCAGCTGCAAGCGGTGTATATCAACCCCAGATAGCCCTAGATAGAGGGCATTGCAGTAGTTAAGATGGGAAGTAAAGAAGCTGTGGACCAATGTTGGAAGGTCACCCGGGGGAATCAGGTGTTTCACCCGGGCAATGTTCTTCAGATGGTAAAATGAGGATTTTACCACAGCTGACACCTGAGACTTCAAGATCAAGCCATCATCAAAAACAACACCCAAGTTACACACACCTGATCTGAGGTGATGAGCTGGACACCATCAAGCCAAAGGCTCTACATATGCCCAGCACCAACACCCACCCTGGGTGGCCCAGATCCACAACCAGCACCTCAGTCTTATCTGGATTCAGTCTTAACCAACTTGAGCTCATCCAGTCTTTGATCTCAGAGAGGCAACTATTTAGCATGGTTGTTGCATTAACCTGTCCGTGTACAAAGGACATATACAGCTGATTATCATCTGCATAGCAATGAAAACTCAAGCCGTATCACCTGATGATATCTCCTAAAGGCATCATATATACTGCAAACAACATGGGTGCCAATATGGAGCCCTGCGGCACCCCAAAGGACAGGTGGATGGCATCAGAGGAATAAATTCCAGTGATCACCCTCTGAGACCTCCCTACAAGGAAAGATAGAAGCCATTTGAGTACTGTATCTGACAGTCAACAAAGGAGCTGCAGGGTCTCCAAAAGCACGTCATGATCCACAGTGTTAAAGGCTGCTGAGAGATCGAGAAGGACCAAGATGGTACGATCCTTTTGATCTCTCGCCATCAGGAGGTCATTTAATACCCGAACAAGTGCAGTCTCTGTGCTATGCCTCTTCCTGAAGCCAGACTGCAGAGTTTGAGTAACCAAGTGATTGTCCAGTCGCAACGCAACCACCTTCTCAATAACCTTCCCCACAAAGGGAATGATAGAGACAGGTAGGTACTTAGCTGTATTGACTGGATCCAAGGAGGGTTTTTAGGAGTGGTCAGATGATTGCCTCCTTTAAGGGATCTGGAAAGGTTCCCCTCTCCAAGGGTCTCAATACAATTTCAGCTAGGATCAGGCAGATAACATCTTCACATCCCACCAAAAGGGAGGTAGGGCCCGGATCCAAACTACAACAGATTGGGCGCAAAGTCTGGACAATCTTGACATTGTCCATGAATTGCAGTCAGCTAAAGTCTGTCCAGACAGACCGGGTGCTCACTACCTCCCATTGACCTCCACAAACCCTCATGGAGAGAACCAGGCCGATTCCAGACCTGATGCTGGCAACCTTATCTGCGAAAAACTGAGCTAGCTCAGCACACTTAATTTGTGAAAAAGCTCTTCCAGACTGTAGACAGATTGGATTGCACAATCTCTCAACCGTACGAAAGAGTTGAGCCAGTTGGTTCAGCACAGCAGAAATCTCCCTGGACAGGAACTCTGCCTTCTTATGGATGATTTCTGATTGATAGCCATTATAATGCTCCATCAATCTAAGCCTGTCAGCATTCAGGCTGGACTTCCACCATGCTGTCTCCAGCCTTTGACCACTATGCCTCAGCTCCTTCAAGGACCCATCATATCAAGGGGACCTTGGGTGAAGAGTAAGTGGTTCAGCACAAACAGGAGCAATCAAGTTCAGGGCATTTTCCACTGCCTTATTATAGGCTAGTACATAGTCCCCTGGACTTGTGCTTTCACCCAGCAATCCCGATAGGTCCAGCACTACTGATAAGACCATCTGGGGTAATTCCCCTTAAAGGGCAGTAGCGGACCATCTCCAAAGGGATAGGTCCATTTAGGGGGCCCCAAAACTGAACCCTATAGTGTGATGGTCAGAGCAACTGACTGGTTCCACCCCCAAGTCAGTGATCTCCATCCCCAAGAGGAAAAGCAGATCCAATGAGTAACCTCCTATATGGGTAGAGGAGGTAGCTACCTGTGTAAGGCCAAGCATTTTCATTAGCTGGAGGAGATTTTGACCAAACTGCGATAGTTCATCATCGACCCAGGCATTGAAGTCCCCCAAAATTATCCATCTGGCAGATTCCAACACCATGTCGACAATGAAGTCTGCAATCTCCTGCAGGAATACGCTCCCATCACCTGGTGGACGATAAATGAGGAGTATCCTACAGCCTACACCCTCACCCATGGCACACTCAAAGGATCTGTTGGTCCCTGGTAGAACATCCACAAGGCCCATCTTGGTCTTAAAAAAGATGGCTGAACTCCAACCCCTACAATCCAACCTCGGGTGGTGGATCACTGAAAACCCAGCTGGAACCACAGAAGCCAATACTGGGCCTGCATTTTCATCCAGCCAGGTCTCGTTGATGCATGTCAGGTCCACAATTTCAACAAGATTAGCTATAATGGCTGCTTTGTTTTTGACGGACCTCGTATTGCATAATAGTGCCCGGGTTGAATGAGATGCTGGGGAAGACCTCAACTCCTGACCAGCATTAATTGCTGGGCCCTTGGGTATGGGAACAAGACATAGATTACCCCTGTCCTGACGCAATTTTGCCCCAGGGCATTGCCTGGTCCCTACCCCCCAACATGTTCTCCCCTTTCCATTTCCCCACACAGCCCAGTTCTGCCCCCCAATCCTGCACCTCCAGGCAATCCCAAGGGATTTCCAATGTTTATATGTCTCTGTTGGTAAAAACAACTATCTTGTAGTGTACTGTGATTTACTCATAGCCACAGAGGCACTTCTGGAACCTTTCACTACCTTGCAGTGTACTGTGGCTAGCTCAAGACCACAGAGCCAGCTCCAGAACATTTCACTGCCTTGTAGTGTACTGTTGCTTGTTGAAAGCAACAGAGGCAGCTACGGAACATTTCACTGCCTTGTAGTTAACTGCGGCTTGCTAAAGCCACAGATGCAGCCTCAGAACATCTAACTGCCGTATAGTGTATAGTGGCTTGTTCGAGGCCACAGAGGCAGCACTGGACCATGTTATTTATAGTGCATATGATCTCAAAGATGTCCACTTGGTCCACACTGTCACCTTGTATGGATGTTCTTTGTGTGGTCAAATTTGTTTGTAGAGGACATAGAGAGAAATCAAGTTTCCAGACCCTGCAAGATAGGTCTGTATATTGAGCACTGGAGTCTCATTTTTGTAGATTTCGCCGACATCATTGCTATGTTTCTTATCCAGCTTCTTGGTCATAGTAGTAGTATAAAGGTGGTGGTGTCTCGATCTGCAGATCTCCTCCAAACGTTGTTGATAAATGCCACAAAAATGCACAGTATTTATATAGTAGAGGGAGAGATACAGTAGGCATGGCTAGGAATTGTGATGAATCACAAGCTGAGGATTAAAAAGAAGACAAATCAGACATTAAGTATCTGGGAGGCATGACATAATTATGATGCGAGAAACAGCGTTAGCCAATCAGCTCCAAACTGATGGCTGTCTTGAAGTCAGGGAACAGTTTATAATGGGAGCTTTGTCGAGCTTGAAAAAATGTGCATCTGACTAAGAGGCAATGCTCTGTATCATTGTATGGAATACTGGATTGAAAATCACTACCAGATTCAGAACCACAAACTTGTATGGGACCCCAAATGTAGGCAGACCTGGCAGGAAGAGAAAGGCAGAACTGCTACTGAAGAGCAACACACCTGTGAGCAGAAAGAGAGGGGGAAAGGAAAACATAATCACCAGTTAAAATCAGGATTTTCAGACGGGAACTCAAGAAATACTTAGTAAAACAATATTGTTTTGTATTATTGTTTTGAATAATATGCATTCCAATAGCACTCTGCTGCTAAGATTTTCATATAGCACCATTGACGTGCATTATAATGTTAAGTAACTTGATGGAAACCATCCTTAACTCTACACAAATGTTGACCACAGTTTTTAAAACAATTTTTTTTCCAGGTGTGACCCAAGTCCCTTACCAGTCAATCCCATTTCTCACAAATCAGGGACATAGCTTAAAACAATCAGTGACAAAGGACCAAAATCAGGGCACATCTTAAACACTGATGATATCCTCTTAGGAAGCTGGTAGTATAGGAGATTTGCTGTAAAATGCTTTTTTTTCTGAGCAAGAACAAGCCTGTAAATATAATGCCTGGTATTTTGTGCTTACAATCCCCAGTGTTGAGTCAGAAAAACCTGAAATTTTGGAGGGACATTTCTGAAAATCAAGGACAGCAGAGAGGTGTTCCCAGTCCTATTTTTCCAGATGGGGAACCTGCACCAAAGTCAGACATACTACACAAGTACTATATATTGTAAGTATAGCTCACAGGTAGGCAGGCAGGCAACATGTATTTTGATTCTAACTGCATTTCTTGTTTCCAAACAGTGTGATAGCATTTCATTTTCATTTCATTTTATTTGCTTTACCAGAAAAAGCTTGGCTGAGCAAAACTCATTTGCAAGGAGATCATGGTTATGACAGTACAGTACAGGAATATCATAGTGATTACAAGGATGCAAGATAAGGAATAAAACAAAATGTTCAAGTAGTGCATAGTCTGATAAATCAAATAAAGGAATACAGCAACAAAAATAGAATGGAATATAAAACATATTATAATAAGATATAAAGGTTGTTGCACATATCATCGCCAGAGACAATTAAATGTCCTTTTATAAAGAGCTTGAAGAAAACTTCATGTCAGTGTCCCATACACAGAAGGAGGCAACAACACAGGAGAGGGCAGCACCTAAGCAGCAGTCCCAGCCAGAAGAAACAGAAGAACCAGAGCAGTTGGCCAATCCAGAGGATACAGAAGCACCCAAGCAGCTCACCCATCCACAGGACAAGGAATTGCCTGAGCAGCCAGCTGGCCCAGAGAACCATGAATCAGCAGAGAAACATGTGCAGGGTACATGAGGGGAAAGTGCAGCTATAGAGTTCCAAGAAACAGAGAGGTTGCTGTGAAAACAGTTACAAACAGAACATGGAACAGAGTGGGAGATGGATACAGATGTAACCGTTTTATGCAGAAGAGCATAAAAGAATGGAAGCAGGAACTCCAGCAGGTAAGAATGACCATGGAACATCTAAAGGCAAGGCACGGCATCTCCATCTGCTGGCAATGATTCAAGATCTGAAAAGGGGAATGGGAGGTGCAGCAGCAAATGTCAAGCAGTGGACGTCAACACCACTGTAGAAATACGTTACAGCTAGTCTTTTAGAAAACACTAACAATACAGAGGCAGAGAAAATGAGACACTCAGTGCAAGACAATGGCACAGTGCTGGAGTCTGTGGCAGATGAAAGGGTACTGTGTCGGTCTCACTGAGAGCAGTCCATGGTCTAATCATGCATACAATGAACATTCTGGCAGATATGGACACTGTGCTCTCATGAGCAAAAAAGAAAGGAATCTCAGGTGCTGGAGCTCGAAAAAAACAAACGTTTTACAGCACTGATTATTCATGCCCTTGTACCATTTAACATATATGTGCAATAGGCAAATAAAGTAAACTATGACAGCACAAGGGGTATAAAAGGCTTCCCTGAAGCCTGGTTAATGTTATCTTGACCCATGTCAGGCCAGGTGACATTTCATTTAACACCACCAATTTTTTGTGAAAATAAGGGACAGAATAAATTAACTGCTATGAATTATGTGGAAAGGTGAAATACACCCACTGATGTAGTACTGCACCATCTGCCCATGAAATGACTATTTTTGTATTACTGATTTTTAAACATTTTTCCCAGTTGTATTTGACCCTGAAATGCGTGTGTGTAAAAAGCCTTGTGCTGTGATGTTCAATATCCCAATAGGGTTGTGTACAAAACTGTTTGGTCATTTGAAAACAAAAGTATTTGAAGGAATCAGACATCAGCTTTTCTGCAAACAAAATAATTTTTTTTTAAGATAATAGTTTGACACAGCATGACTTAAGAGGGATAGAACTACAACAACAGTAAAAACAGGGATGGGATAGCATGGGCTAATGTTTGTTAAAGAACAGGGGCCTAATATTTAAAAGTTGCTCGGGCGCTAACCAGTGTTTGCTAGTGCAAACCATGTTTTTCCCTGGAGTCTAATATTCAAAAGTGTTTGCTGCACTGTGGCACCCATGCAAACCATAATAGATGGGGGTATGAAAATGTGGGCATGCTCTTTAATACAGCCATCCCTTCACCAATCACTCATTATGCACTCAATGAAATACTAGTTGTAGTGTGTCCCTATAACAATATTACAACACAAAATATAGATGCTAGCACATCCTGTGTATATTGCTTCAGATAGCATTACTTCAGCCATTTATTATTAGTATTTGTTAAATATAGATTCTTTGATTCCCAGCTATAATGAAAAGAGAGCTCTAATCGGATACAATTAATTCCTACTAATCCAGCATCGCTGTACTTAAAGCCATGAGATCAAAACTTTTTACAAAAGTTCCTATGGAAAACTTTAAGGATTCATGGTATGTTTTCAATACCTTCAAACCCAGACAAAGTGTAAATGGGCACTGTTAGGGTTACCAGATGTTGAGACACCAGAAGAGAATACTGGGTAGAGCTCTTTAGTTAAAAAAAAAAAGAAAGTAGTACAGCCAAGTGCATGGTCAGTAAATTTAAAGCTAACCTTATTTCACAGCCTGGCCTCTTTCATCCATACCTCATATATACGCATGCTTAGTTAGCAGTATAACAGGCAAAACAGAATTACCGAAAAGCAACTTACGCTGCTTGCTTGCAGCTTGCCATTTGACTAGCCCCCCCTACCACCCTGCAGCACCTCCCAATCCAATAGGTCCTGATCTGGATATTAAATCTATGTTATGTATTACATTACCTTATTAATTAATTTATTATGTATAATAAACTTAATTTCAGGCAGACAGTAGACTCAGCTCAGCATCAGCAGCCTCTTATTTGTTATGCTGCTTGCTTGGGACTGGACCAGCCCCCCCAATAGCAACCAATCAATTCAATAAGTCCTGACCTATCCAGATGATAATTAAATCAGCTTAAATCTAGTAAAATTATTTATTATAACTTATATTAATTTAGTCATTAATTATGTATCATAATAAAATTTCAAGCAGGTAGCAGGCTTAGCTCAGCATCCATGGCCTCTTTATGGTAAACCAACTAAAAATGCTAATGCTTGCATGTTACATTGCAGTTGCGGTTTGGGAAATTCGCTGTGGCAGTTCAGTTCACAAATATTTAATCACAATAGTGACAGTGAAATGTAACAAATGACAAATGTTTAACTTCAAAATACTGTCTACAATATGGAATATGGTTCAGGCATCAAAGAAAGTGATGAGTGAAGTCACAGTCAGTGACAGTCCTTCCTGACTCCACACTGATTGGTGCAGCTCCTCAAAATAATCATGCTTCATGCATGCTAGGTGGTAGTCACTGTGTCTGAGGGACTGACTGACAGTCATTCGGTTTGTTTACCCCCTGACTTTGGGACAGGATGGGAGCGGCTAGGCCAGGGTTCTTTTCTTCCTGAATTTGGGCTGCCTGGGCCGAGATTGGGTCATGCTGGGAGGGGATCACACTGAGATCATCAGACTGACATCATTTCAACTTGGATTCTGTGGGGACAGGATGGGGAGGGACAAGATAAGAAAGTTAAAGTGAGCTCCCCCCCAGCTGACAGCAAAATAAGTGTAGTATAACAACTATTTACAATGCCTATGACCGTGTGTGCCCATGACCAGTCCAGTCCAAGGCATCAAGGTAGGTGGCTTCCAATCTCCTCCTTTAAGTTCCACTCTGCAGCAGGCTCCCCTTACCTTGCCTCCAACCACTAGGGCAGCAAGTAAGGTTACTAGATGGTCAAGACCTGACAGTAGAGTGTTACACAGTCACTCCTCCTTCTTTTTCACAGGACACCATCAGATGGACAGCAGGAGTGGACCAGATGGTTAGCCTTGCACTTGCTTAGCACTGGTGTGGGTGTAGAGTCAGTGATCAATTGGTCGGTCCACTCGACCTGTCTGCTTGTTTGTCCAGTGACTCCTGACTCCTCACAGCACCTGACAGTTGCTCACACACAAAGTCATACTATCGGGACAACTGACATGGTTCAAAGGCAATGGGACAGCGAAGAGTAAAGCACTTTTAAGACAAACACTGTACATCCTCCACCACTTTCCTTTACATTTTGTGGCACAGCCACAACACTGTCTCCCGTGTGTTGGTGAACTGAGAGAGGAACTGTCTGTCATGTGCAGATAAGCAAGGGGGTACCACAAATGGCAGTCAGAAGAAAAAATATTCCTTTTTTTTTTCACCCATGGCCCACAGCAGACTTGGTTGCCATGGCAGCAATCAACAGAGACTGTGTCAGGCAGCTGAGAAGTCCAAAACCCAGACAAAAGAGCACTGAGATGAAAATCCACCCAGATGCCAAATTCATGTCCACATAAAAGAGGACATCTGGTAACCCTTGCACTGTTAATCCAGTTTCATGCTGCCCTAAGGCTTCCAGTACTTTGTATTTATAAAAATTACTTGTTTATTTTAAGGCAATGAACATCAATTTTATATTACTTCTTCTGTCCTCTGAAAACTTTGCCCATAGGGCTTTAATCAATTTCATCAGTTTCTTTGATTAGGTTTAATGTGAATACTGAGCTTCTCAACTGAGCTCTAGATGTAATTAATGTAATTTTTTGCCATCATATACCATGTACTTACTGCTCTCTCAGGCACCCTATGCTAGAGCTTGCATTCTTTTTCTTTTTGTGCATATATTTACTGGTCACCAAACCATCAAAACCTGTTCTCTGCCTTATGCCTGCTGTTCTATAAGAAGTTTCTTATCAATTACATTGGAATTCATTTTAAACCATGTTATTTAATTTAATTACAAACATATCCAAGCATTCCCACTACCCCCACTGCCTATTGTCTCTCATATTCTAAACCAAATATTTCATAGTCTAAGCTGCAATTGTTTACTTAAACTTATATGTTTACCACATTACATGCTCAGTTGCAGGTATTAACAATGCTCCAAGTTATTTTATCAGTTTCTTTCTATATCCTTTTTGTGCTAACAAACTGCTAGTGTGAAAGCTCACCTTTACAACACTTCTCCCATCTTAATCTGAGTTAATAGAATGCCAGTTTGAAATGGTCCCATTTTATAAAACTGTTTGCTACTCCTGCTTTCCTTGGTGATGTCAGCTGTCGTCATGTCACTATGTTGTTGCCTTCCAAGTCATGCCTGGTTGTTGGGGTTTAAGATAAACATTCTGATCTTTTTAAAGTGGTAATACGAATTTAATCTAAAATCGTGTTCTCTCCTCTATTTATAACCATGTTGTCTTTTAACATAGAAATCAGTCTTTTATAATCACATTCATGTTTATTAGATAAGTGTTTTTCACATAGTATTCCAAATGCTTAGATATGCTGGAAATGTTGTTAATTTAGCTTCAAGATTTCTCTTGTGTGGCAAAATACTTAGATATGCTGAAAAGGTTTCCCTCTCAGTCTGACAAAGAAGTATCCTGTCAGAAACCTTAAAGGCAATAATATCCTATAAATATTTCTTACATGTTTATATGTTTACATTGTCATTACACCTTGCCAAATTGTGTCCCCAATCATTTCATGCACTCCATATAATTTATTAATTTCATTGTTCTTAATCAGTTTTAAACATACTGTTAGATCTAAAAGTTTTCAGTTCCATAATTTCTACACATTATTTCTTCAAGTGTGTATAAACAAAATCATGTTTTTTCTTGTACTAACTATAAATGATTTTCTTGTTTTTCATATGATTTACACAGAAGACTGACATCCACGTGCAGATTATGCTTTAACATATGGGTTACATTATGGATATAAATGAACATTATGTTACATTCCATGTCAAACAACTTCAGCTTTTCTGTGCAGCAATGCTATGCCTGGATTCAAAATCCTGAGGCGGGAACAGGACAGTATAGGTGGTTGGTCAATCTCTACCTTTCATTTCTGTACTTATATTAACAATACTAAAAAGCCTTATATTTAAAACTGTAATGTGAGATTATTTCATCATTGGGCCTGAAAAAGCTGATACCCCCAGACTGTCATAAATCTCTCCTACTACCCTATCTACATGTATTCCAATGTATTTCCCTATCCATTCTTATGCAGGAGTTTATTGCCACCATTTCAAAAATCCATCTTGTTTCAATGTGTTCCACTAATCTATTATAATCACCACCTCTGTCAGGTTGACTAACTGCCTACAGACCCCAAAATCTCAGAGATGCTCCTGTATGTCCTGCTGACATGAAGTGTTCTGAAACTGGTGTTGTTAATCCATTCCTAATGCTTGATTTGTGCTCCTGGATACATTTTTTAACTGATGGGTTGTTTTCCCTGTATAGATCCTATCATGGGGACATTGTAGCACATATATCACCTCCATCATTTCACATGTGATAAATTGCTTTATTGCATACTTTTTGTCTGTAAATGGATGTTTATAGTTGGTGTTTCTACTCATATTGCTAAACACTGAACAACAACCTCATGGGATCATACCCAGACTAAGGGGACCTAACAGCAATTATTTACTTTCTGGCTGTTTACCTTGAGGATGATCTGTATGTACCAGGCAATCTTTGATAGTGGCCACCTTCCTCGCTGCTACTAATTGTGGATTTTTGAATATCTCTTGATTTCCAGGATAATCCTGAAGAATGTACCAATTGGACCTCAAGATTCTCTCGATATGTCCAATTCAATGATTGAATTTTACTGAGAAAACTATTCTATTTACTGCCTGAGTATTTTCTTTTCCTTTTAGTGCTTGCATTTGTGTTATACCCTGTATCCTGCTTTGGGCTTTTCTCAGCATCCTTGTTCCATATACCCTCTGTTGAAACCATTTCTCTGCCTTTTTTATTTCTTGATCAGTATCATCCTCTTGACTGCAGTATCTGTGTATCCTTAAAAACTGGAAATCGTGGATGCTGTTAATCAGACAGCCATAATTAAAGCTCCCTGCATGGAGGATAGTATTCCCTGAAGTGTCTTTCCTGCAAGGTGTCATGGTCATCCCTCGTCTGTTAGTTTGACCTCCACATCCAAATAGGGAATGCTTCCTCCACTGTAAATCATGGTAAATGTAATATGCTGCATACATTAATTTAAATATTTGTAGCATGAATTTAAATCTTGTACCGTTCCACTCCAAAGAATAAATAAGTCATCTATAAATCTCTTGTAGAGTTTAATGTGCTTATAAAATTGGTTATGTGACACATGCAATATGTGTTATGTTTCAAAAGAATGCATATACACATTGTCATAGCCAGGGACCATGGAAGACCACATAGGTGTGCCACAACTTTGTTCAAAAAATTGTTTTTCAAATCTAAAATAGTTTTTTGTTTAGATAAATTCACCTAATGCCTGTAAGACCCTAGTTTTTGGATGATTTATGGGTACTCGTGTGTCTAAAAGTAATCTCATTGCCTCCACTTCATCATCATCATGTGGTATCGATATATATAAATCTATCTAATATGACTAGTGTGATTTATGCCCTTTCACAATCAACAAATATGGCATCTAAGATATGCAAAAAATGTGCTGTGTTCTTAATATACATTGGATTTTTTTCTGAGGGGTTGTGAGTGAAAATTCATATAGTTTGAGAATGGCCCAAAGATGCGCCCTATGCTGGAAACTATCTGCCTTCCTAGGGGGTCTTGTATATTTTTATGAGTTTTTGGAATAGTGTAGAAAACTGGAATTCTTAGAAACTTTGGCATTAGATATTCTCCTTCCCAACTGTTTAAACTATAAGATAAAGTAAAATCTTTAATTAATTATGCCAACTCTTTTTTTAATCTATCTGTAGGGTCTGATGATAACCTCCTATAGTTTCTAAAAATGTTTTAAGCACATTTTTTGATATTGCAAATAATTCAAAATTACTATTCCCCCTCCTTTGTCTGCTGGTTTAGTTATAATACTGTGATCAATCTTTATTTGGTTCAAAATCATTTTCTCTTGCTCTGCTAAATTATCCCTAAAGGGGTTCCTTTCTTGATGAATAGGGCATGCATTTCTGACCTCACTATTTGAATAAGTGTCTCAACAGCAGGATTTTGACCTTTTGGTGGATTGTAGTTAGATTTATTATTTAATGTTTTAACTATGTTTCTTCTATAGCTATTTTCCTGCTGTTGTTGTTGTTTGAAATGAGATTTCACACTCTAGTTCAAATGGATTAACACTAGCAGTTGGTGCAAAAAATATTCCATTGGACAAAACTATGAGTTCTTGGGCCTGTCCGTCGGCGCAGGGGTTGGATTTCTGCTTGCGACGCCGGCGACCAGGGTTCAGGAATAGACCCTGGTCACAGGAGGGCCAACCAGAGTAGAAGGATTGAGCGTCCCTTGGACAGCTCTCCTTCTCTGGGGGGAAGGCAGGAGTAGCACTCGGTGTGCGAGCAGCGCCTAGCGGAGGCTGGGTGGCAGCACCACATCGATGCTCAGCAGTGCGTCAGGATGGGACGGACGCAGGTCATCATTGCAAGTCCCCATCCTGCTTAAAGGTGGGGTCAAAATCCCAAACCTCACCATCTTCATGGCGCTCTGCCCCCGGGTGCCCCGATTAGCCTCCGGAGCCAATCCCCTGACTAGATACATGTACCGCAGCTCCGATATAGGGGGTCAGTGCTGCGGTCCTGCTCTCTGGGGGGAAAGCCAGGGATAACCGAGGGGATGCGGTCATGCCTGGAGGTGGGGGCAACGGGGGTCCATGACCAGAGCAGATAGTACTGACAGGAGTAGTAGGGGCAAAAAGAGATAATTAAAAAAAATATATATGAGTTCTCTACCAGTTAGATGTTATTGCTTAAAAAAGACATGAACTACCTCTGGTATGACCTCTGTTTTGGGCACATGTCCCCCCCTCCCTCTGATTGTCCCTGTACCTCTTCCTCCCTCTGACTGCTCTGTTTCCTCATCTAGTGTGTCTCTGGCTGTAGTCATATACCTTGGTGCCATTATATCTTGTCTTCCTCCCATGTTCGATGGACCTGGAGCCTCGACTCTGTGATTCTCTGCCCTCAAAAAAGGTTCTCTACTCACTTGTTGTTCTTGTCTATAGGGTCTTGATGTTTTTTGACTAGATCTGCTATAGCTATTATCATTGTCTGACCTGCTCTCCAGGTATCTGTATGAGTTGTTGCGATTTACTTTTGGTATATATTTATTGTGAGTGTATGCTTTGTTCTCTTTATAATTGTTGGTGTCTGTATTGAATTGTTTTTATTTTTTGTTGTTTCAAATTAGTTTCATATTCACTCAGTATTTTTTTAATTTGTTCCAAAGTTTTATTAAATTCTTCCAACTGTAAATTTTGTTTTAAGGCCTCCTGTTCCTAATTCAATTCCTGAGCTATTTTTCCTCTCTCTTCTATGAGACCATACATGAAGTCTTCCGAACATCTAATTTGAATCTCATCCCATTTGTGATCTATCTTAGCTGATTATATGCCAATGATGTGTTCAATGTATATTCTAAGTCCACTGGGGATTTTGTTATGTACCAGATATTGCTCCAGAGTTAGGGCATGCCACTCCAGTCTGCAGTCCTTAACTTGAAAATTCTCTACTTTCTGTGCTAAATGCTTAGTATTGTCAAAAAAAAGTTGCTGACAGGTCCCTGTCTTCTCTGATTTGCCCTAAAAGTGTTTCTTTCTCAGCCTTTGTGAATGTTGCAAAGTGTTATTTAGACCCCGCACTACCTCATATTTCACTGACTGCTTCCATTCCCAATTCTTATAAGATTTACTAGTATACAACCAGTAAACAATTAGCCACAAAAACTCTGATGTACTGTATATGTTGATTTCAATGCTTTTATTTCCTTTCAAGAAGAACAAATGCTCTCATATATTAAGCTGCAGTTCTTTTTTCCTTATTACATTAAACAGTCCTCCACATCCATGAACATGTCTCGACACATTCCTTGTGACCTAAAACTACTAACTCAGAGTAAGAAGGGAGAAGTGTTGCAAAAGTGAGCTTTCACACTAGCCATCTGTAAGCATGAAAAGTATATACAAAGAAATTTGAAAAATAACTTAGAGCATTTTTAGTACCAGCAACTGAGCATGTAACATGGCAAACATTCAAGTTTAAGTCAAACAGTTGCAGCTTAGACAATGGCATACATGGTTAAGAATATGAGAGCAAATAGGTGGTGATGGTAGTAAAAGTCCTTGTCTGCTTTCCAATTTCCTTGTCCACCACTGACGAATCAGGATGGGGAACAGGGAGTTTAGCAAGTCATGAACAAGGATTTAAATAAAAAAAATGTTTGTGTGGGCATAGAAACCTCTCAAAACACACAACAGAGCTCATTAATGCTCAATGAGCAATAAACACACTTTGATGTGTAAGACACATGCCCCTGGGCAGAGTTATGACACATTTTTCAGGAGGGAAATCAAAAAATATGATGGTGGCTGATGTACAAGGAATTTTTTCTGGTGAGCCAGGATTAATATCAGGATTAGCCACTGATGAATCAAGATCCTAGTTCATACTGTGCACCTATCCTGAATAACAAAATCCCACTGAAAATAATGGGACCTTAAAAATGGTATAGCTTTTGAACAGATTAGTATATTTTACCAAATAAATGATGGTCTGTTCTATGACCACAGCTCTTTCTACCATATAAAATTGAAGCAAAATTCAACACCATTTCTGCACAGTGCAACAAGAAAAAACTGTAGAAAGTGGAGAATTTTAGGGTTTTTTCACTATCTGGATCTCAAAATCTGCAAATCCTACTGTAATGAAACTTGACACATCAAGAGACCTACCCAAAGAGACTGTGCATTCACAATTCTATTCAAATCCGTTGAACAGTTGCAAAGTTATTAAAGTGCAAAATTTGAGGTTTAACATAAAAACTCTGTACTAACCCTAACAGTGGTGCTAACACACACACACACACACACACACACATATATATACATATATATATATATATATATATATATATATATATATAATGGTAGTACGGTAGTGCTACCATAGTTAGGGTTGAGTAGCATTTTTAAGGTTAAAGGGTCACATTTTGCACCTTAATAACTTTGCCACCATTCAACGGATTTGCCTGAAATCTGGTATGCACAATTAGGCATCATAGATCTTGGGATCTACTATGTTTCGTACCAGTCGGATATACAGCTGCAGAGTTATTAAATGACAACCAATTGCGCAATTAGGCTTTTTTGCAATTTCTTTGCTCTCACCTACAGGTCGCACGGTTTGTGCAATTGGTCTGACAACTTCAAGGAATATGCAGCCAGAGTCCCTGATGTGACTTTTGAAGATTTCATAAAAAAATATTGAACGGTTCAAAAGTTATTCTTTTTTTTTTTGCTATTCAACTTTTATTAAAAGTTTTACAATAAAGGAGTACATCCAGAAGGGACCAAGATAACAGTAGGGATATCAATCATACAACCAGAACTGTCCGGATGCAATCCTACCCATACTCCCCCTCCCCCCATTACCCCAAACCACCCACCCTATGCACAGCACGTAAAAATAAAATAACTGAAAATAGTAAAAATGTATATGGGACTACATAAATACAGAATAAAATGAGTATAAAGGACCCCAGACACTATTAAACTTAGCCAGATTATTCTGAAAACTAGCAATGGTTCTTTCTGCTCTAAGATTAGCCAGAAATTCTTGTAGCCATTCACCATAAGAAATCTCAACAGTATCCTTCCAATGTCTTAAAACCACTTTTTTAACTGAGGCAGAAATCAGACCCATATAATATTTCCTAATACAGACATCAATCGAGGCCATGTCCCCTAAAACACATATCTGGGAGTAAATAAATTTTCCAAACCCAAAGAGGATCAGCTTCCTCTTGATAGTATCCCATAATACAGCTATCTTCGGACAGTGCCAAAAATATGAAGCAGATCCCCAACCCCTTGTTGGCATCTAAAACAGGAGGAGGAAGAAACCATACCCAGTAACCAACTTTAAGGGTGAGTAATAAATATTGTGTAATAACTTGAATTGCATTAGTCTAAGCCTATCCTGTGATAAAATGTGTGACACGACCTCCAAATACCTGCCAATCAAATTTATACTCAGGCATAAGCTGAGACCAATACTGTTTTGGAACAGAATACTGGGATGTAACCAGTTAATCAATGTATTATAAATGGCAGATACAGCGTGAGCCTTTCCAGCCATTGGTACAAGCATTACCACCAAAATCGAAAGGACCCCCGTCAAGAAGAAAAGCACTCAGTTTCTTCACTAACAAATGGCGAAGTTGAAATACTTTAAATATCAAAACCTGGGGGATATGAAACTTATTCAAAATGTCATTAGAAGTGAGTAATTTACCTCCTTCTGAAAGCAGGTCCCTAATCAGAGCCTTCCCCAGTAATGGTAACCATGCATCTTTGATGGGCTTCCCATCTATTAAGAAGTTAGGATTACCAAATAATGGTTGAGCTGGATCCATATTATGAGAATATTTTAAAAAGGCACATATAAATGCCCATGAACTTTGACCGATACTTCAATAGGAGAGTTACGCAGGGCCATGGGAAGGACTTTGGGCGAGCAATATAACAAGGCACCAGGCCCAAAACCAGAATCCATTATCCAGGTTTTCTCTAATCCTAACCATAGTGGAGTGTAAGAGTTAATCTGGGAATCATCAGTTTGTTTGAGCCAACAAAGATATTTTGACGCATGACTGGCCCAATAATACAAAGCAAAATGGGGAAGTCTTAAACCACCAGAAAATTTAGGGGCAGTCAATACGTGATAGGCCAGTCTAGGTTTCTTGTAATTCCAAATAAAGCTGGAAATAATTTTATGAACTTTTTTAAACCATTTTAACGGAAGCCAAATATTTAACATATTAACAGGATAAAACAGCCGAGGAAAAATATTCATTTTTGCTAAATTGATTTTACCCCAAATGGAAAGAGGGATTATTGCCCATCTATGAAGCTCAGCCTCAATGGCTTGCAAGACTGGGTCTAAATTTCACTGGACCAACCGCGAAACATCCCTGGTTAAAGTAAGGCCCAAATACTTAATAGAATCGGAATTCCAAGTCAGCCCAAAAGGGGCAATATCCTGAGCATATGTCCTAAAGTTTAAAGGGAAAACCACAGAATTGCCAATATTGAGCCTATAATTGGCAACAAAACTAAAATTGTCAATAGTATCAAGTAAAATAGGAATAGAGGAGGTAGGATATGAAATTTGCAACAGCAGATCATCTGCATATGCAAGAGCTTTCAATGTGAGCCCCCATACCGGAATGCCCTGAATCCGCTGCTCCTGTTTGATCCGTACGATTAGGGGTTCAATATATAAATTAAAGAGGAGTGGGGAAAGAGGACAACCCTGTCTGGTGCCCAAAAAAAGCCTAAATGGAGAAGACGTTACCCCATTGCAAGCAATTCTTGTCGATGGGAATTTATAGATAGCCTTGATCCAGTCGCAAAATTGTTGAGGGAAACCAAAGAAATCCATAACCCTGATTAGATAATTGCCATAGACCCTATCAAAAGCCTTCTCGGCATCCGGAGAAACCAACACCATCGGCTGATCTGAATCCCTGGAGACCGAGAAGACGTGAGCCAGTACTCTTAAGTGATCTGCAGAGGACCTACCCTTCATAAAACCAACCTGTTCAGGTCCAATTAACCCAGGGAGAACCTTGCTGATCCTGTCAGCCAATAATTTAGTGAAGAATTTTAATGTCCTGATTCAGAAGAGATATGGGTCTGTAACTGGACACCAAATCTAGAAGTTTACCTGGTTTAGGCAAAGAGTACAATTAGGGCTTCAAAGAAGCATCGGTAACAACACCCTCTAAAATACATTGAAACAAACTCAACAATGAAGGAATTAGCTCCTTGAAAAGTTTTATAGAAATTAGCGGAAAACCCGTCCGGGCCTGGTGTTTTATCAGAGGGAGGACTTGATAACCTGATCTATTTCACCCTCAGTGATAGGAGCCAAAAGTTGAATTTGGTCCGATTCACTCAAAGAGGAAGATTTAACTCCTTTAAGAAAGTACTGATCTTTTCTTCTGATGGAGGGTCCTTAAGAGGTCCATAAATCCCTTAAAGTATCCTACAAATTCCCCAATAAATCCTCAGGGGAGGTCCTGACTAAACCCCCTTCCAGCGAGCGAATAGCCGGGACCCACCTAGAGGATTCCAATTGTTTAAGTCTTCTAGCTAACAAACGGCCAGCTTTCTCTCCTTGATCCGTATATATAGCACCAGTTCTAATAATTGCCCACTCAGCCTGTTTCCTTAAAATCCTAAGATACGAATCCCTCAGTAAAGTTAACTCTTGCCTATAATCATCCGAGGAAGAGGCCGAGAGGCCACGTTCCTTTTCACGGATCTGGGTGAGTAACTCAGAGATATGCTTCAGCCTCTCCTTCTTCCTATGGGAGGCTAACCCTATCAAAATGCCACGAACGAAGGCTTTGAGTGCTCCCCACACAATATCTGGTCGAGAAGTAGAATTTTGGTTGAAAAAAATAAATTCTGTTATGTGAGAAGAAATATATTTAACAGTCTTGGGATCCTTAAGTAACTGATTATTAATTTTCCATCTATTCCCTGGCTTAGGTAAAGCTGAAAAAGCAACAAGGCACCTTAATATAGAATGATCAGATAACGGCCCAGAGACTATGTCAGTGGTTAACACCCCAGGCAAGATAAGGTATTATGTACCTGAGAGGTAAAGGTATATTCCCGCCCATTCGGGTGGAAGATCCTCCAGACATCACACAAACCCAGATGATCCATCAATTCACTGAGTGCCCTCTGACCCGGAGTTAGACCTTTCCTAACCGGACCGGATCTGTCCATGGAAGGATCCATAACCAGGTTTAAGTCTCCTCCAATTATAATAGGTAAATTGCACCAGGAGGAAAGTATATCCATAATCTGGACAAAAAACCCAGGGGTATCACTGTTAGGGCCGTAGATAGAACCAAGGATAATCTCCAAGGTATGCAGGGTGCCCCTAATAAAAAGGTATCTACCAAACCTATCCTGAAATACTTGAATCGGCTTAAATGGGACTGATCTACGTAGCATGACCATCACCCCTTTACTCTGAGAACTGAGAGGCAAAAATCTGCCCAATCTGAAGCCTCCGTAACTGATTACATTCGGAAATTAACAAATGGGTCTCTTGCAGAAAAATGATATCTGCTTTCACGAAATCCAGGTGTTTTAAAACCTTGTACTGTTTTGATTTATGGCGAAGGCCATGCACATTCCAACTCACAGTATTTAATTCCCTAGCCATTGGATAAGATAAAACCTAACTCAAAATGGGGAAAAATAATAAGACTGGTCCCATCATCTATAACTAAAACTACCAGTGCTGTGCAAGGGCCCCTCCCCCCCCCCATACCCAAGAAACCAAAAACACCCCAAAATAGTAATACCAAATCCCCAACAACCCCTCCACCCTTAACCCACCCGAACTATCAATGAACATGGTTACAGCACCAATGAGAGTACCCACCTCTGCCCCCTCCACCCAACTAATCCAACACAATTAATAAACAGGTCAACGGTATTAAACCCAGCTAAAAGAATGTTCTTACCACCCATTATCCCATTAAGGTAGAAAGTTAAGAAATGTAATACTACCAGAAAATACAATTTGTTTGAGAAAATTAGTGTAAACTACTTAACCCATCTAATATCCCCCAATATGACAGCCTACAAAACCAATAAAATCCCAGAAACAGCGTTACAGAGATCCCTCCATAACCGAAACACAAATGTCATCGCCTATTATGTAAATCCCATCAGGACAGTTTCTGAAGTGATGAACTCTACAAATTGAATATAACCAATACATGACCAGGAGACAAAACACCCATCATATAGAAAACCCACAGGCAATCCCCAAAAGCTAGAGCTAAGCTCGTACTTGTCAAGGAGTCCCAGACAGTCTAACAGGCTCTAGCACTATCTGATATAACCTAGGCAAAAAAAAAAATGGGTCCACAGTAAGTCCCAGCAACTTGATCGAGGGAGAGGTAAGTATAAATGCAGTCCCAAATTAAAGCCGGTAATCTCCACCACTAGGAGACTGTCCAATAATGTTGATTTTGAAGGAAAAGGATGAAGCAGACAGTTCCATTCTTAATCTCCAACGCCAACAGAAGAGCCGATACTGGGGGAAGCAGCTAAGTATATGAGACTGGCAGAAGGGAATATTAGAGAGCTATACTAAGCCCCAGCAGGAGAATAAAATCCAGACCGTCAGCAAATTATTTTCGCCCAACCAGAAATGAATTACCAACTCTTCACAGCAGAGCAATCAAGGATCCCTAAACAGCTCTGGAAAAGCCTGCTTGAGAGCCAATAACGCAGACTCATAACTTTCAAAACTGCACCAGGTTCCGGCTACCAAAACTTGTAGCCTTGCAGGATACCTCATCCGGAACTTTATATTGGCTGCGATAAGCTTAGAAATAATAGGGTGATAGGTCACTCTCTTCTGCCGGATGGAGAGTGGCAGATCCTGGACCACCCTCAACACAGCGCCTTCCCAGGTCAGCTCCTTTACCTCCTTCACCTTATTTAAGAGATGCTGGCATTCTAGAAAATTCAAAAAACGTAAAATAAAGGTATGTGGAGGGGCTCCGGTTGAAGGTATTGCCCTCAGGGCACGATGAGCTCTCTCAATAGAGTAGGAATGCCCAAAAGGTGAGGGACCGGCTATCTTCTGCACCAGATGCTGCGCAAACTTAACAGGTTCGAGTCCCTCCTCCTTCTCTGGGAGACCAATAATCACAACATTGTTGCGACGGCTCCCGACCCTCTAGATCCTCAACCTTATTTTCAAGCTTCACAATCCGCTGTTTCAGTGCTGCTAAATCAGGTGCCAGCTTCTCGTTCTTGCGCTCAACCGAGAAAATGCGGGCTTCATTATCTGCTGTTCGACGGGCCAGATCCTCCAAAGCGAGACATGTTTTTAACTTCGCCTGCCAGCTCTTTCATCTCATCTTTGAAAGGCTGGAATTCTTTGAGAAAGCTTGACAGCGTTAGCGGCTCCATGTCGTAAGTGTCGAGAGGCTGTGTTAGGGACTGCTGCGAATTTGAGGCCCTGGCTTTTTTCGCGGCCTTCTCTGGCGTCGTCGGTGGCATATGTTTCAGCAGGGATTCTTTTAACTCCGAGTCCATTTTACGCTATACGCGGGGAAAAAAGGTGCTAGCGAAACCACCCCAAAGAGTCTCAAGTGGTACTGCAGGCTGATAATGACCCCAGAAAGGTAGATTTGCAGGTTGGGTGGACGGAACTCAGCGAGGCAGCTGCTAGCTCATGCTCTGCACCACGTGATCCCCCAAAAGTTATTCAAAAAACAAGTTCCCATTACAGGTCAATGGGAAAAGTTAACAAAAAGGTCAACACTTTGGCAAATGCAGTTTTTTACTTCGCAAATGGCCCTTTTACTTTTGCAAATCCACCATTTTGTTTTCAGTTGGTGATCAGAAAAATGCTTGGCATTTAAATTTGGGACCCTCTAGCAACACAATTCTTCTTGTATTTACCAAGTTGCACCCTGAGGATGCTAGGCATGTCTTTATTTTGAGGTTAAACACCCTAGAAATATGTTTTTCCAGTTTCTGGAAAAAGTACTTTCACAAAGTAATGTCGTATTCATGAAAGTGTCACAAATTTTTACAAAAGCTTTCACAAATTGAGACACTACTTTTCCAGGCTATGGCAAAATGACAGTAATTCTTTGCCACCCTGCTGCAAAAGGACGCTTTGGTCTTGTGGGCTGAGATTTGGAAGGAATGCAGCCAACATCTCACAGATGTGCCTTTCAGTGTTTTGGTGAAAAAATATTACAGGCTGGTAAAGTTACAGCACTCCAAAGTTGATGCTTTTTCCCAAAGGATAACATTACAGCATCCAATGCATTACTGGAATCCTTTGCCGCACTGCTACAAATAACGGTTTGGTGTTTTGGGCTGAAATTTGGAGGGAAGAAAGCCACCATCCCACTGATGTGCCATTTTGTAGTTTGGTGAAAAAATATTACAGGGCAACACAGTGATGGCACTCTGAAGTTAAAGCTTTTTCTCATTGGATAACATTACGGCGCCCGTCCCGCCTTTCGGGACCCTTATCTTGGAAACGGTGCGAGATACGGACTTTTTGTCACAAAAATGTTGGGGGCTAAGTATAAAAATAAAATAGCCAGGAAAATCATAATTCATATGAAATTTACATGTTTTTTCGACGTCATAAGGTTCCTGAGATATGAGCAATTTAATATTCCAAGTCCTCATTTTCTGCTCCGAGGCCCATTGTTATGTATACATTCTTTGTTTTCACTGTGTTTTGCAATGCATTTTTTTGGGAAAAGAAGGATGTGTCCTTTCATTACTGTGCCAGTTAGCGTTTCCAGTTGCATTTCCGTTACCGTTTGTGGCACTATTACTGTCTACGCCACCCTGTGCGTTACGGTTTGCGTTTTCGCTTGCGTTGGCATTTCTGTGTTGTTTGGCATTGTTTTTGCTGTTACCATTACCAGTTTCATTTGCAGTTGTGGTACCATCCACGTGTGTTATGGTTTGCATTTTCATACCCGCTTGCATTTCTGTTTCATTTCTGTTTCCTTTGGCGTTATTGTTGTTGTTACCATTACTATTTGTGTTAACAATTGTGGTTACGTGACCATGCACGTTACGGTTTGCTCTTCCGTACTTGCCTCCATTCCTGTTTCTGTTTCTGTTTCCTTTGGCATTATTCTTCATGTTAACTTTAACATTTATGTTTACTATTATGGCACCATGGCAGTGCTCATTACGGTTTGCGTTTAAGTGTGCGCTCATATTTGCGTTTCCATTTCTGTTCCCTTTTGCATTCTTTTTGCTGTGACACTTAACATTTCCATTTAAAATACAGCTGCCATCACTGTTCGCATTACCAGTTGTGTTTTTTTATGCACTTCAATGTCTGTTTGAATCACTGTTCACTTTGGCATCACTTTGCGCTTGTGTTTCTATTAATGTTTCCTTTACCATTTACGTTTCTGTTGCCATGTGCACCACTGTTGGCACTTCTGTTTGTGTTACTGTTACTATGTCATAAGACATCATGTGGTGGGAGCGTGGGGCCCTTTCGGCCCCGTGGTCCCGCTGCTGCATTTCTTTCGCTATTTGTCGTCATGATTCTCAAAAAGAAGGGAAATTAGAGGCAAAAAACTGTGTTTAATGCATCAGTTAGGGTTGTTCCACGGTGACAGAAGTATGGAAATTTGGCGTTAGAGTTGAAAACCCTCCTTGGACCCCCAGCCCACCCCCTCAACCGGCATTGGGGTGCTCGTTGGAGTCATTGGTCCTAACTCTCACACCATTATCCTATACCTCTGCTTCTTTACACATGTGATGAGGTGAGAGTTATGGCCAATGACCCTAACGCGCACCCCAATGCCAGTTGGGGAGGTGGGCTGGGCTTCTAAGGGGTTTTCAACCCTAACACTGAATTTCTCACTTTTGTCGCTGTGGAACAACCCTAACTGATGCATTAAACAGAGTTTTTGCCTCTAATATATATATATATATATATATATATATATATATATATATATATATACTATATACTATCTATCTATCTATCTATATATATATATATATATATATATATATATTATGGTAGCAGGGTAGTGCTACCATAGTTAGGGTTGAGGAGCCATTTCCATGTTAAACCCAAAATTTTGCACCTTAATAACTTTGCAACCATTTGATGGATTTGCCTGAAATTTGGAATGTATAATCAAGACCCATAGGCCTTGGGATCTGCCAAGTTTTGTACTGATTGGATATACAGTTGTGGAGTTATTAAGCATGATCTGTGCGTTGCAGCTTTTCTGGAATTCTATCGTGGCGTACAGGCCGGCTTTAAGAGTGATTGGTGGGATTGTGGGTCCTAACTCTCCCCATTCTCCTATACTTCTGCTGCTTTACACATGTCATGGGGTGAGAGTTAGGGCTGATTGTATCCTAATGCGCACTCCCAATGCCGGTTGGGGGTGGGCGGGGTCCAAGGGGTTTTCAACCCTAACAGCAATTCCTCACTTTTGTCGCTGTGGAAGAACCCTAACTAATGCATTAAATGGAGTTTTTTGCCTCTAATTTATATATATATATATATATATATATATATATATATATATATATATATATGGTAGAGGAGCCATTTCTATGTTAAACCCCAAAACTTTGCACCTTAATCACTTTGCAACCTGTTTGATGGATTTGGCTAAAATTTGGAATAAACGATCAAGAACCATAAGCCTTGGGATCTGCCAAACTTCATACTGGTCAGATACACAGCTGCGGAGTTATTAAGCGTGATCTGTGCGCACATTTACCCTTTTTCTGGAATTCTACGGTCGAGCCTACAGGTCGCACGGTTTGTGCAACTGGCCTGAAATCTTCAGGGAACGTGCAGCTGTGGCCCCCGATGTGCCTTTCAAAGATTTCGTGAAAAAATATTAAACTTTCAAAAGTTATCGCAGTCCGAACTTCTGTTTTTTTTCCCCATAGGATAACATTACGGCGTTCGCCGCGCCTTTGAAGGCCTGTATCTCAAAAATGGTGTGAGATACGGAGTTTTTGTCAAAAAAATTTAGCCCCCTACGTATATAACTAGCCAGGAAAGTGATAATACATATGACTTTTACATTTTTTTTTCTATGTCATACAGTTACTGAGATATAAGCAATTGTGATTGGTTGACATCCATGGCACTCCAGACATTACCTCATGGGTTTTAACCCACCTGATAGGCTAGGGATGCACATGACTCTAGGATCAGATTTCTTCCCATATCCCAGTCCCAGAAGCCCATGCTCTAAAGTTCAAACTTTGCATCTGACCAGGCTAGCACACCAGGGTCCCTGCTGTCCTAATTGCTAACTACTAATTCCTAAGGTAAGCCTTTTTAATTGCGATCCCACTGAAAGTAACTAATTCTAGTATAAGCATTGGAAGCAGTTTTAGGCAGGAAAATAAAGCATTTTTTGTTGTTAGAATTATGTATCTAATTCTAGTATAAGACTCCATTGGAAGCAGTTTTAGACAGGAATATAGCGTTTATGTTACTATAATTTATCAAGTACAGTACCTCCACTGCTGAATCAGGCTGCATTGTCCATCGCTATTCCAGAGGGGTACCACGAGTTTCTAGTGGTATTATTGTGCCTTCTGCTGGGTATTGTTGGAGTCGCTAATGTTCTGATAAACACCGCGTTTGCTACTGGAGTCTCTCCCCCATGTTGCCCAAGTAGAGGAGAAGTGAGGGTCTCCTCGTTGTGCTCCTGCTACTGCAAGTGAGTCCTGGAGGACGATGCAAGTTTCCTCTCACTCCCACACTGCTCTGCCACCTTCTCCCTACCTCAGGCCTCTTGGGACTCTCACCCTAGAGCCGAGCAGTCCCTGCCCCACCTACCCAGCTGCGAGGAGCCTGTGACTTCAAGCTGTCCAACCTGGGAGTTTTCAGGGCTGCAGATTCCACTGGCAGCATTCCTGTCTTCTGCTGGCATTTTCGCTATGCCCGCTAGTGTGTCCTGCCCCTGAATCGGCATACAGTGTGGCTGCAGGTATAGGCGCGGCCTTCCAGCACACGGCCTTCTTCCCCCCAACCCCACTCCTTCATCAGGCCTGCGGTGCAGCTGATCCTCACAGCTCCGACCGCGTGCCTAGTCCCCTTCTAGGGCAGCCCCTGGCGCATCCTGCTCAGCACTTCTCCTCCTATCTTGACTTCTGTTCTGTGGGGCATGGAGCCCCTGTCCTCTCAGAGCTCCTCCATGGCCACGTGGTCTGGCGTGCATTCCTACGCCGCCACCTTGGCCTTGCTTGCCATCCGAAATCCCGAATCAGGAGGCACTAATGAAACTCCCACCTGTAATCGGGAGGTGCCTCATGGCAGAGCTTTCAACCGTACCCACTGCACCTCAGGGAGCCTCATGAGGGGGTCCAATGCTCCCTCAGACCAGAAGAATCCCAGTTTACGGCCTAGGAGCATTCACCCCCTCCCCATACTCCATTGGGAGCTGCCCCTACACAGGGTTTTCCTGGCTGGTCAGCTGGGGGAGAGGGTCAAGACCAGTCTTATCAGATAAAGGGGGGATCCTCCCAAAGCAGAAACTGGACAGGGAGGTCCCTGAACCTTGAACTTTTTCTCATCCTGGGAGAGAGAGAGAGAGAGAGAGAAAGAAAAAAAATGTGGTTATAATTGGGGCATTTGGCTGGTGTTTCTGTATATCCATATGGGCTCCTCTCACAGCAGCCCATATGAGCCACCAGCATCTCACCCACTGGGGTCCCTCTCTATAGCGATCCCCAGGGTTCCAGCCTTCATGTGGGTCCCTCACCACAGCGACCCCCATTTGAGGCCAGCACGCATCTTATTACTCTCGCTCTTATGTACATAAAGCGTCGCTCGCAGCCTATCGGGCCCCACCACCCAGTGCAGGCCCAGTTGGCACCCTTGGTAACACTTCAACTTTCTCTTCCCCAGATGGTCAAAGCCAAGAAGTGCACCACGTACAGCTCCAACCTCCTGCCCCACGCCCCTGTCCCCCTGTGTGCCGCCTGTCTACACAACGATGACGATCTATCCTTGGGCCAGTCTACAAGCATGGGCCCCAGCAACCCTGGCCCTAGTGGCTCACCTTGGCTGGACCCAGGTGCCTTTCTTCTGTGGAACCAACAGGCAACCATGGCTATGATGGAGAGTCAGCAGAATTTTATGCTGAAGGTGATGGAGAAACTGGAGTCCCTCACCCAACAGAGACTGCCTGTGAACCCGCCTCTGGAACAAGATGTCGGGGGAAGGGCCAATGAAGACAACATGGATCTGACGGAACCTAGCCCGGGTATCCACAAACCTGACTCCGTGGAGGACCCTGACCTACCGGAGGAGGAAGATGGGGCCATCTCTGACGAAGAAGAAGATGCGGAGCAACAGGTTATCCCGTCGCTCACTTCCAAGCTATGCTCATTCGACATGGTTCCGGGCCTTATCAAGATCATCAAGACCACCATGGGGTTCGAAATTGAGGAAGAAAAACCTCAATCCAAGCTAAACACTCTGATCCAGCAGAGATCCACCGTTCAAGAAACCTTTCCTGTCTGTCTGGCCTTTGAAGACATTATCAATAAGGAGTGGCAATCTGCCGACCCAGGATGGATGCCGAACAGAAGAAACCTGGACCGCATGTACCCCGTTCAGGAGGACAAAGCCAACACCTGGTGCTCCACCCCAACGGTTGACCCTCAGGTGGCCGCCCTCAGCAGACGGACTATCCTACCCTGCGGTGCAATCTTCCTAAAGGACCCTACAGACAAAAGGGTCGAGGACATGCTAAAGAAGGCCTTCGAAACAGTGGGCATGGCAGTAAGAGTGTCCACAGCAGCCATCTACACAGCATGGGTGCAAATACGTTGGTTGGAGGAGCTCCTTGAGCAGGCCAACCCCAAATCAAGAGAGACAGAACTATTAGAGTGCACTATCGATGTGGCAAGATACCTAGCCGACATGGCTGTCGACACCCTCAGACTTAACGCAAGGGCCACAGCCATCATGAACAGGGCCAGACGGGCCTTGTGGTTTAAGTTATGGGAGGCTGACAATGAGTCTAAAGCCTTACTGCAAAATCTCCCCTTGAAGGGCAAACATGTGTTTGGGTAGGGTCTCTTAGAGTTCCTGAAACAGAAAGAGGAGGGCAAGGAACTCCTTAAAAACAAGAGTAGGCACTTCTACCTCCCCTCCACGAGGCAGAGATTTTGAGGGAGCCAAAGGTCATACCACAACTGCAGGGACACACCCCCGGCCACCTCCTTTTGAGGTAGAGGCCCCTACACTTCTCCACGCACTCCCCCCACCCAATCCTACTACTCCTCATCCTTCAAGGCTCGCGGCTCGAGATTCGGAGAATGAGGCAGGGGTCAGCGAGGCAAGACACAATGACTGTCCACACCGGACACCCTCGGAATAAGAGCGCTCCCCCCGTGGGACAGAGATTAGCGCTCTTCAGTCACCAATGGTTTCACACCAGCTCCGACAGGTGGGTTCACGAGGTTGTGTCCGAGGGGTACTCAATAGAATTATCGGACACTCCCCTGACACACAGATTCATCACCTCACTGGTGAAAAAAAAGAGGGCCACCACCCATCAGGTACAGCAGATCCTGTGGGACCTGATCAACAACAGGGCGATTCAACCAGTACCACCACACGAGCAGGGGTTTGGAATCTATTCCATCTTCTTCCTTGTGCCAAAGAAGAATGGCGACCTCCGCCCTATCCTGGACCTCAAACACCTAAACCAACATGTTGTACCCCAGAAGTTCAAGATGGACAATCTGAGGTCTACGCTTCGCAGTATTCAGGAGTGCGACTTCCTGACATCCACAGACCTCAAGGATGCATACCTCCACATACCCATCAGGCCAACTCACAGGCAGTACCTCTGGTTTCACATCCTCGGCCAACATTTCCAATACCAGGCCCTACCGTTCGGACTCTCGTCAGCCCCAAGAGTCTTCACCAAGGTGTCAGTGGTACTGGTGGCCAGACTCCCGAGAACAGGGTTTCGACATTATCCCCTACCTTGATGACTGGCTGATCTAAGCACAATCCAAGGAAAGCTCTCTCTCCTTCACACCAATCTCGCTCTAAGGGCCTTATAGCAACATGGCTGGGTAGTGAACTGGGACAAGAATCACCTATCACCCACACAACAAATAGAGCATCTAGGCGCCTTCCTAGATGCAGCACAGGGGTGGGCAAGACCATCCGAGGCAAGAGTCCTCAACCTGCTCAATCTGGCATGCACCATTCACACCCAGCTGTCGGGCATCCATGGCAACCCTAGCACAACTGCTAGGTTGCATGGCCTCATGTATCAACCTCGTCCCTTGGGCCAGATGGCACATGCAGCCACTACAGACTCACGTCCTCCAATGGGGCTCCCCCAAATAAACACAATCTGAGGACTGCCATCCCGTTACCTCCCTCGGTGAGAAAGTCACTAACGTGGTGGACACTCCGCTCACATCTTACCAGGGGGGTACCACTAGAGGCCTCCCCCCAGGTCTCCATCGAGACAGACGCGAGTCTGCAAGGATGGGGTGCCTGCTTGGCCAACAGAACAGCACAGGACCGATGGACCCACACAGAATCCAGACTATCTATCAATGTCCTGGAAATGCGAGTGGTCTACCACGCACTAACAGCTTTCAAATCCACCATCCTGGGACAATCTGTCCTGATCCGATCTGACAACTGGGTAACGGTAGCATATATCGCCAAACAGGGGAAGAACCCGAAGAAGAGCAATGCTGAACGAGGCTGCAAGGGTCCTCAACTGGGCCCAGACACACCTTGAACACCTCAACGCGGTTCACCTCACCGGAAAGCTAAACATTCAAGCAGACTGGCTGAGCCAACAACAAGTTCACCCAGGAGAGTGGCACCTCCACACCAGCCTTTTTCAAATGATACAGGAAACCTGGGGACCCATCCCCATGGACCTCATGGCCACGGCCCAAAACACACAGACCAGCCACTACTTCTCGAGGTACAGGGACAGTCGGTCATGGGGAACCGACTCCCTGTCTCAAACCTGGTCCCAGGACCACGCCTACATCTTTCCCTCAATTCCTCTATTACATCAGGTGCTGACCAAGATCCACTCCTCCAGACAGACCATCATACTGGTGGCTCCCGACTGGCTGTAGAGAATGTGGTTTGCCACAATCCTCTCAATGACGATGGCCTCCTTCAGGCTGCCCTTCCGCTCCGACATGTTGAACCAGGGTCCGCTTCTGCATCCCAACCCCGGGACCATGAAGCTCACAGCCTGGCTCCTGAGAGGAGAAGACTAAGGAACACGGGCTACCACGACTCAGTCATAGCAACAATGCTACAGTCTAGATGCTCATCAACCACCTCCGCCTATAGCAGGCAGTGGTCGGTGTTCACCAAATGGTGCCGCTACCGGGCGATGGACCCGGAGTTCATGGACATGCCCACTATCCTATTATTCCTCCAGCAAGGGCTGGATAGGGGACTAGCTCACTCATCACTCAGGGTACAGCTATCAGCCATTGGAGCAGCTATGGGGTCCATAGAGGGCCACAGCCCCGGTGCTCACCCAAACGCCCTACACTTCCTAAGGGTGGCCGAGTAACTACGGCCATGGGTACACCCAACTGTTGCCCCTTGGGACCTCCCCCTGGTTCTGGACTCCCTCAACTCGGCCCCATTCAAACCCATCCAAGCCATAGACTTGTTCTGGGTTGGGTTAAAAGCCTGCTTCCTCGTGGCGATCTGCTCAGCCCTCAGAATCTGGGAGTTATGTGCACTGTCCTGCAAGGAACCCTACATGGTGTTCACGCCACACAGAGTACGCCTACGGACTGTGCCAGCCTTTCGACCCTAGGTCTCCTCCCCCTTCCACAGGGAACAGCCTATCGAGTTACCTACCTTCCAGGGAGACTCTCAATCCGGAGACGCTACCGTCCCACAAGGCCTGGATGTGGGCAACACTCTTGCCACTTACATAACCAGGACACAACCTATCCGGAAAACAGAGAGAATGTTCAGAGTCTCAAGTGGCCAGAGACAGGAGAAAGCAACCTCCAAGACCACCATCGCTGGCTGGTTATGGAGAACTATCCAGTCCTACTTGGCAAAACAAAGGACACCTCCACGGAGAATCAAGGCACACTCCACTCGTGCAATAGCCACTTCCTGGGTGGAGAGGGCTAACCTGTCAGCGGAAGACATCTGCAAGTCAGCCACGTGGACATCTATCCACACCTTTGAATGTTTTTATTGCCATACATTTCGACATCCAGGATGTCTACCGTTGGCCCATTAGGGGCCGAGTTCTAGATTGTATTACTAGGGGAATAAATTAGGGCCTTGGCCCAATTTCATTTATCACTGCGTATCCTCACATTTTTTTACTGTTAACATCTATTCTGGTATAGGGATCATTTCTGTTGTTCCATGTAACTAACCATCATTTTCAGCTTTGGAAGATTCGAACTGGAGAGCAGGGGCTTCTGGGACCGGGATATGGGAAGAAATCTGATCCTAGAGTCATGTGCATCCCTAGCCTATTAGGTGGGTTAAAACCCATGAGGTAATGTCTGGAGTGCCACGGATGTCAACCAACACAATCACCTTTACCAGGTGAGTAAACACCCATTTACTATTACAGCTACTGATTTTTGTGTTCCGAGAGTCATTATTTTGCATACATTCTTTCTACTCACTGTCTTTCTCTATACAGCTTTTGGGGAAAACCAGCCTGTGTGCTTACATTACTCTTACCATTACCGTTTCTGCTTGTGGTTCCGTACTGCGTTCACATACCATTCACGTTCACGCCACCATGTGTGTTACCCTTTGCATTTTCATTTGCAGTTGCATTTCCATTGTTTTAACATTTCTGTCTACAGTACTGTTCCTCTTTCTGTTTCGCTTATGCCATCATGACATAATTTGTTATGCTTATGCACAATGTTACAATGTGACAAAACATCACCCCTGGGTTCCTTCACTGCATTACATTCACTATTTCATTATCATTCTCAAAAGAAGACAAATTAGAGGCAAAACTCTGTTTAATGCATCAGTTAAGGGTTGTTCCACAGCGACAAAGCTAGGAATTCGATGTTAGGGTTGAAACCTTTTGCACCTCTCCAGACCACCCCCAACTGGAATCAGGTGTGCATTGGGGTCATCAGTCCCAACTGTCACCCCATTCTCCTATTCCTCAGCTTCTTTCCACATGTGATGGGTGACACTTAGGGCCGATGACTCCAATGCGCACCTTTATCTCCAGTTGGGGTGGGCTGAGGCAAAGGGGTTCAACCCCAACATCGAATATATATATATATATATATATATATATATATATATATATATATGGTAGCACGGTAGTGCTACCATAGTTAGGGTTGAGGAGCCATTTCTGTTAAACCCCAAAACTTTGCACCTTAATAACTTTGCAACCGTTTGATGGATTTGCCTGAAATTTGGAATACATGATCAAGAACCATAGGCCTTGAGATCTACTAAGTTTTGTACTGGTCAGATATACAGCTTCAGAGTTATTAAGCGTGATCTGCGCACACATTTACGCTTTTTCTAGAATTCTACGGTCGCGCCTACAGGTCGTAAGGTTTGTGCGACTGGCCCAAAATCTTCATGGAACATGCAGCCAGGGTCCTTGATGTGCCTTTTGAAGATTTCATGAAAAAATATTAAACAGTTCAAAAGTTATTCAAAAAACAATTTCCCATTACAAGTCAATGGGAAAAGTTAACAAAAAGTTCGACAGTGTCGCAAATGCACTTTTTACTGTCGCAAATGGCCCTGTTACTGTCGCAAATCTGCCATCTTGTTTTCAGATAGTGATCAGAAAAATGCTTGGCATTTAAAATTGAGACCCTCTAGCAACCTAATTATTTTTGTATTCACCTAGTCAGGCCCTGAGGATACTAGCCATGTCTTTATTTTGGAATAAAACACCCCAGAAATATGTTTTTCAGATTTCTGGAAAAATTACTTTCACAAAGTAGTGTCGCACTCACGAAAGTGTCGCAAATTTTTTGCAAAAGCTTTCGCAAATTGCGATACTAACTCTTGTTTCTGCTCTAAAATAACAGTAATTCTTTGGCACTCCGCTGTAAAAGAACGGTTGGGAGTTTTGGGCTGAAATTTGGCGGGAACGCAGATTACATCTCACAGATGTGCCTTTCAGTGTTGTATTGAAAAAATATTACATGGCGGCAAAGTTACGGCACTCCAAAATTGATGTTTTTTCCCATAGGATAACATTACGGCACCCGACGCATTACAGGAATCCTTTGGCACCCTGCTGCAAAATAACAGTTTAGTCTTTTTTCCTGAAATTTGGAGGGAAGACAGCCAACAGCCCACAGATGTGCATTTCGGTGGTTTGGTAAAAAAATAGTACAGGGAGGCAAAGTTATGGCACTCCGAACTTCTCTTTTTTTCCCATAGGATAACATTATGGCGTTCACTGCGCCTTTCAGGGCCCGTATCTCAGAAATGGTGCGAGATACGGACTTTTTGTCAGAAAAGTGCTTAGCCCCCTAATGGGGGCTAAGTACAAAATTAGCCAGGACAGTTGTAAATCATACGACTTTGTAATTTTTTTTCTACGTCGTACGGTTCCTGAGATATAACCTATTTAGTATTCCAAGTTCTCATTTTCTGCTCCGATACTCATTATTATGCATACATTATTTGTACTCACTGTCTTTCTCTATGCAGGTTTTGGGGAAAACCAGCCTGTGCGCTTACATTACTGCTACTGTTGCCCTTTCCGCTTGCAGTTCCCGTACCAGTTTCACTTACCGTTGACGTCTGTGCCACCATTTGTGTTATCCTTTGCGCTTTCATTTGAGCTTGTGTTTCTGTTATTTTTTGCCATTTGTGTCTACAGTACTATTTCTCTTTCTGTTTCCCTTTGCGTCACCATGCCCATTGACATTTCCATTTGCAGGCACCATGTTACTATGTGACAACACATCATGTGGCAGACCGTTCCCGTCTACGCCACCATGTGTGTTACCCTTTCTGTTCTCATTCACGCTTGTGTTACCATGTGCGCCACTGTTAGCGCTTCTGTTTGTGTTGTTGTTCCTGTTACTATGCCACAAGACATCATGTATGGCGGGAGGCCTTGAGGGGCCCAAAGACTACGCTCCCGCTGCATTCCCATTCACTATTTCTCATTATCATTCTCAAAAGAAGGGAAATTAGAGGCAAAACTCCGTTTAATGCATTAGTTAGGGTTGTTCCACAGTGACAAAGTGAGGAATTCGCTGTTAGGGTTGAAAACCCTAACTCCGAACCCCCCCCCAGCACCACATACACAGACACACACACATGCAAGTATGGGGGAGGACCAAGTCAACACAACCAATGACAGACATCCAGCAGCAGGTGACAGAAATAACAAACAATTGTCTAAATGTACTACGAGACATCCCCACCCACCTGACCAGGTACTGCATGCTCAATGGAGATCAACAGCAAAACTGAGGCCATGTACACCAAACGTACACATCCCCGATTGTAGCTGCACACAACGTACCACACTTAGTAGTTGCATGGCCTTACCTAATGATGCCCCACACCACACCACAACTGGTACTGTGCCGTTAGTCAATATAAATGCTAAAGGTGCATGATCACAGTCGTAGAAAGGTTTTAACACTAGTAAGTATACATTAATTAAGAGAAGTACATAAATTAACTACAAGACACTAGCATGCTCAAGATAAAAGTAGTGTTACATTTAGTATGTGATTTTCATAGTAGTACATTTACTGCAACTGTTTACTGAAGACAGAGAGGCTGATGTAAACGTATGGAAAAGCATTGCCTGTTCAATGCTGTGAAATTCATACTGCCAGTATCAGATGCATTCTTACTGATGAAGCTGTACTGCTAATGTACATACACAGACCTTCAGTGTGTTTCAATACTAAAGATGCAGTAAGTATTCTTTGTAAGAAACAGTGTAATTGCATGGATCAGGCCAAGCAACGTCTAAATATCATAGGACTACTGAGCCAACAATGATGTACCTGTATCGGAGATGTCTATAGGATAGATTTTCCTGTAGGCACTTACTCAGTATGTTGTACCTGATAAAGACAATCTCATTGCATCTGTGATGACTAACTTATGGAAATAGTGATACATTTACTATTGTTGCAATGAGTGATCTATGCTACTTATGGACACAGCGTAATTTTTTTTAACAGTTGTTTCATACTCAGGCTGTATACGTAGTGTTTGGATTTGCCACACTTCTGTCACTGATGCTATCAAAGTGATAACTATGTCAGTTGTGGTACAACAGCAATCAAGTAGGTATAGTGTAGATATAAACAGAATGTCTTTTAGTATTGATTTAACTCACAATGGGATAAGTGTACTAGGACAGCAAGGGTTATTCTCTAATACTGACTCTGTCAGTTATAATCACACTAAGGTTTTGATGACTGTAATGATCAAGTTACACTGTTCATCTTCATGAGTTCATATTCACAGCCATTCTCCAGTAAGTAGACAGAGTATGGTGTAACTGGGTGTGACACTGTGTTGCAAAACTCCTGCAGTGCCTAGCAGAGGGAGAGTATCTAGTCATAAAGACAATTAAGCAATAAGGCATGACCAACAGTTATGTTAAATGGTCTGTTAATCACCATGTAGGGGGGTTTAACGTTGAATGAGGCATAGCCGAGTGCCACATGTCGCTAGACAGTGATAAACTGACCATTAACATAATACCTGGGAGTGGCTTATTGCTATCATAATAAAACTGTTTTTTTAAACAACATTAAAGCATGTTCATCACATGGTTAGGCTCTACATGTATGTTAATAAAAAACTAAACAAGGCTGTTACAATGTTTACAGTCAATTAGAAAGCTGCATTTCTCAAACCCTTGTTATAATCAGAGATATTATACCTGTACAATTCCTTGGTTTTGCTGAACTCTATTGCTCAGGTGGCCCATCACATGTGGTGTCGTCTGGTGTGGGGCATCGTTAGGTAAGGCCATGCAACTACTATGTGTGGTACGTTGTGTGCAGCTGCAATCAGGGATGTGTATGTTTGGTGTGCATGGCCTCAGTTTTGCTATTGATCTCCACTGAGCATGCAGTACCTGGTCAGGTGGGTGGGGATGTCTCGTAGTACATTTAGACAATTGATTGTTATTTCTGTCACCTGCTGCTGGATGTCTGTCATTGGTTGTGTTGACTTGGTCCTCCCCCATACTTGCATATGTGTGTGTGTGTCTGTGTGTGCGTGGTGCTGGGGGGGTGAATTCCGAGTTAGGGTTTTCAACCCTAACAGCGAATTTCCTCACTTTTGTCACTGTGGAACAACCCTAACTAATGCATTAAACAGAGTTTTTTGCCTCTAATATATATATATATATATATATATATATATATATATATATATATATATATATATATATATATATATATATATATATATATATTATGGTAGCACGGTAGTGCTACCATAGTTACGGTTGAGGAGCCATTTACATGTTAAACCCAAAATTTTGCACCTTAATAACTTTGCAACCATTTGACAGATTTGCCTGAAATGTGGAATACATGATCAAGACCCATATGCCTTGGGATCTGCCATGTTTCGTACTGGTCGCATATACAGCTGTGGAGTTATTAAGCGTGATCTGCATGTGCATTTACGCTTTTTTGGAATTCTACAGTCACGCCTACAGGTCGCACGGTTTGTGCGACCGGTCTGAAATCTTCAGGGAACATGGAGCCGGGGTCCCCGATGTGTCTTTCAAAGATTTCATAAAAAAATATTAAACGGTTCAAAAGTTATTCAAAAAACAAGTTCCCATTATAAGTCAATGGGAAAAGTTAACAAAAAGTTTGACAGTGTTGCAAATGCAGTTTTGCCATTTTTTTTTTCAGTTGGTGATCAGAAAAATGCTTGGCATTTAAATTTGGGACCCTCTAGAAACCTAATTCTTTTTGTATTCACCTAGTCGGACCCTGAGGATGCTAGCCATGTCTTTATTTTGGGTAAAACACCCCAGAAATATGTTTTTCGTATGTCTGGAAAAAGTACTTTCACAAAGTACTTTCGCACTTGCGACACTGTCAAATGAATTTGTGAAAACTTTTGCAAATTGCGACAGTATTTTTCTAGGCTGTGGGAAAATGATAGCAATTCTTTGGCACCCCACTGCAAAAGAATGGTTTGGAGTTTTGGGCTGAAATTTGTAGAGAATGCAGCTGACATCCCACAGATGTGTCATTCAATGTTGTGCTGAAAAAATATTACATGATGGCAAAGTTACAGTACTCCAAAGTTGATGCTTTTTCCCTTAGGATAACATTTTGACGTACAAAGAATTGCAGCAATCGTTTGGCGCCCTGCTGCAAAATAACGATTTGGTCTTTTGGGCTGAAATTTGCAGGGAAGACAGCCAACATCCCACAAATGTGCCTTTCAGTGGTTTGGTGAAAAAATATTACAGGGGGACAATGTTATGGCACTCCGAACTTCTGTTTTTTTCCATTAGGATAACATTACTGCATTTGCCACGCCTTTCAGGACCCGTATCTCAGAAATGGTGCGAGATACGGACTTTTCATTGGAAAAATACTTAGCCCAAACTAGCCAGGAAGTGATAATTCATATGACTTTTAAATTTTTTTTCTTTGTCATACAGTTCCTGAGATATAAGCAATTTACTATTCCAAGTCCTCATTTTCTGTTCCAAGAGTCATTATTTTGCATACATTCTTTGTACTCACTGTCTTTCTCTATGCAGCTTTTGGGGAAAACTAGCCTGTGCACTTACATTACTGTTACCATTACCATTTCCCCTTGTGGTTCCATACCTGTTTCACTTACCGTTCACATCTACGCCACCATGTGCGTTACCCTGTGCGTTTTCATTTGTGGTTGCGTTTGCGTTGTTTTTAACATTTCTGTCTACAGTACTGTTTCTCTTTCTGTTTCGCTTTGCATCACCATGCACATTACGATTTGCATTTGCGGGCACCATGTCACTATGTCACATGACATCACTTGGCGGGAGCACAGGGCCCTCCTGCTGACGCATTACATTCACTCATTTCTTGATATCATTCTCAAAAGAAGGAATAGAGGCAAAACTCAGTTTAATGCATTGTTAGGTTGTTCCACAGTGACAGACAGCAGGAACCTGATGTTGTTGAACCCCTCTGACCTCCAGCTTCTCCCCCACCAGCTAGGATGCGATTGGGGTCATCGGTCCCAACTATCACCCCATTCTCCTATTCCCAGCTTCTTTCCACTTGTGATGGGGTGAGAGTTAGGCTGATGATCCCAATGCGCACCCCGATTCCAGTTGGGGTGGGGGCTGAGGGCAAAGGGGTTTCAACCCTAACATCGAATTTCCACACTTTTGTCACTGTGTAACAACCCTAACTGGTGCATTAAACAGAGTTTTTGCCATTGATATGGATAAAACTTGTTTACGCATAGTTGATCACAAGCAACAAGTGCTAGCGTAGTTTATACAGCGCTCCTTGAGCCCTCGCCTCACCCCAGCCGGCATTGGGATGCACATTGGGGTTGCCGGCCCTAACTCTCACCCCATCACATGTGTGAAGAAAGAGAAGTAGGAGAATGGGGTGAGAGTTAGGACCGGCAACCCCAATGCGCACCCTGATGCCGGTTGGGGGTGTGGGTTGGGGTCCAAGGGGGGCTTTCAACCCTAACACCAAATTTCCTCACTTTTGTCGCTGTGGAACAACCCTAACTAATGCATTAAACAGAGTTTTTTGCCTCTAATTTCCCTTATTTTTGAGAATGATGACGAGAAATAGTGAATGTAATGTGGCGGCGGGAGCACGGGTCCTACACGTGATGTCTTGTGACATAGTAACTGGAACATCAATGCAAAGGGAAGTGTGAACAGTGGCACACATGGTAATGCAAGCTCAAATGGCAACGCAAAGAGTAATGCACAAGGTGGCGTAGACAGGAATGGTAACGCAAAGGGGGACATAAGCGCATGTGGAAACAGTAGCTGTAACAGTAACGGAAGTGCATACCCTGTGTTTTCCAAACATGTGCATACAGAAACACAGTGTGTACAAAGAATGTATGCACTGTAATGGAGATTGAAACTTAAAACAAGCATCTGAAGTACTTAACTTGTAATATCTCAGCAACCGCATGACGTAGAAAAAAAATTTAAATGTCACAGAAATCATTATTTTCCTGGCTACCGTTTTGAATGGGGATATGTAACTCCTGGTGAAAAATTTGTATCTCATACCATTTTAGAGATGCGAGCCCCGAAAGGCACGGCATACTCCACAGTGTTAGTCTATGGGAAAAAATGCCAATTTTGGAGTACCGTAACTGTGCAGCCATGCAACATTTTTTCACCAAACAAGTGAAAGGCACAGCTGGGAGATGTTGGCTGCATTTCCTACACATTTCTGCCCAAAAGACCAAATGGTTCTTTTGCAGCAGGGTGACAAAAAACTCCTGTCATTCTGGCCATAGTCTAGAAAAGTACTGTCGAACTTTGAGAAAACTTTCGCAAACAGCACAAAAGTGTCACATCTGCGAAAGTACTTTGTGAAAGTACTTTTTCCAGAAATTTGAAGAAGAAATTTCTGGGGTGTTTCACCCCAAAATAAAGACATAGCTAGCATCCTCAGGCTCTGACTAGGTGAATACAAAAAGAATTAGGTTGCTAGAGGGTCCCAAATTTAAATGACAAGCATTTTTCTGATCACCAACTGAAAACAAAATCACGGATTTGTGAAAGTAAAAGGGCCATCTGTTAAAGTAAAAACTGCATTTGTGACACTTTCAAACTTTTTGTTAACTTTTCCCATTGACTTATAATAGGGAACTTATTTTTTAAATAACTTTTGAACCGTTTAATATTTTTTCATGAAATCTTCAAAAGGCACATTGGGGACCCCGGCTTCACGTTCCCTGAAATTTTAAGACCGGTCGCGCAAACTGTCTGACCTGTAGGTGAGAGCAAGTAAATCGCAAAAAAACATAATTGTGCAATTCGTTGTCGCTTAATCACTCAGCACCCATATATTCAACCAGTATGAAAGTTGGCATTTCCCAAGATCTACCATGCCCAATTGTGTGTACCAAATTTGAGGAAAATCTGTTGAACGGTGGCAAAGTTATTAAGGTGCAAAGTTTGACCATTTAACCTTTAAAGGGCTACTCTACCCTAACTATGGTAGCACTACCGTGCTACCATAGTTAGAGTTGAGTAGCCCTTTTTAAGGTTAAATGGTCAAACTTTGCACCTTAATAACTTTGCCACTGTTCAACAGATTTGCCTGAAATTTGGCAGGCTCAGGGCATAACCATAGATCTTGGGATCTGCCAACGTTTGTACCAGTTGGATATACGACTGCGGAGTTATTAAGCAATGTCCGTGTGTGCATTTATGGTTTTTTGCTCATTCTTTGCTCGCGCCTACAGGTTGCATGGTTTGCACGACTGGTCCACAAACTTCAGGGAACGTGTAGCCGGGGTGCCTGATGTGCTTTTCAAAGATTTCGTGAAAAAAATATTGAAAGGTTCAAAAGTTATTCAAAAAACAAGTTCCCATTATGTCAATGGGAAAAGTTAACAAAAACTGCGAAAGTGTCGCAAATGCACTTTTTAGTGTCACAAATGGTCGTAGTAGTGTCGCAAATCTCCCATTTTGTTTTCAGTTGGTGGTCACAGAAATGCTTGGTATTTAAATTTGGGGCCCTCTAGGGACATAATTCTTTTTGTGTTCACCTGGTCGGACCCTGAGGATGCTAGCCATGTCTTTATTTTGGGGTTAAATACCCCAGAAATGTGTTTTTCCAATTTCTAGAAAAAGTAGTGTCGCACTTGTGACACTTTCGCAAATTTTTGCGAAAGCTTTCGCAAATCACGACACTACTTTTCCAGACTATAGCCAAAATGATAGGAGTTCTTTGTCACCCTGCTGCAAAATAACTGTTTGGTCTTTTGGGCTGAAATTTGGAGGAAAGGCAGCCAATATCTCACAGATGTGCCCTTTCATGGTTTGGTGAAAAAAATATTGCATGGCTGCAAAGTTACGGTACTCCGAATTTTGCATTTTTCCTCATAGATTAACATGGTGGTGTACGCCGTGCATTTTGGGGCTCGTATCTCGAAAACGATCCAAGAAACAGATTTTTTGTTGCAAGTTGCATATCCCTTTGGGCTATGTAGTAGCAAAAATCTAGCCAGGAATATCATGATTTCTTTGACATTTAAATTTTTTTTCCACGTCTTGTGGTTGCTGATATATTAGCAAATAAGTACTTCCAATGCTTATTTTAAGCTTTGATAAACATTACAATGCATACATTCTTTGTACACACTGTGTTTCTCTATGCACCTGTTAGGGAAAAACAGGATATGTGCTTCCGTTACTGTTACAGTTACTGTTTCCACTTGTGTTTACGTCCCCATTTGCATTACCGTGCTCGTGTACACCACCGTGTCCGTTACCCTTTGCGTTCTCATTTGCTGTTGCATTTTGGTCACTGTTACCATTTGCGTTTTCACTACTGTTTCTGTTTGCATTTTTGTTTGTGTCACCGTGCGCATTGCCATTTGCATTTCTGGCAGCCCTTTCATTTGCGTTTCCATTTCTCTTTCATTTTGCATCTTCCTTGCTGTTACTGTTACCATTTGCATTTGCAATTGCATTATTGTGCCCGTGAACATTATGGTTTGTGTTTCCATATGCGCTTCTGTTTCCTTTTGCATTTCTGTTTTCTTTACTGTTATTGTTGGTGTTACTGTTACCATTTGCGTTTACAATTGCGGTACTGTGCCCATGCACATTTCGGTTTTCATTTCCATACGCGCTTCTGTTCCCATTTCCGTTTCTGTTTCCTTTGGTGTTATTCTTCATGTTAACATTACCATTTGCATTTACAATTGCGTTACTGTCCCTGTGTATGTTGCAGTTTGTGTTTACATGTGCGCGTGTGTTTGTGCTTCCGTTTGTTCTCTTTCACATTCTTTTTGCTGTGACACTTAACATTTCCATTTAAAATACCGCTGCCATCACTGTTCGCATTACCAGTTGCATTTTCGTGCATGCTTCAATGTCCGTTTGCATCACTGTTCGCTTTGGAGTCACGTTGCGCTTGTGTTTCTATTAACGTTTGTGTTATCTTTTATGTTTCTGTTGCCATGTGCATGACTGTTGGTGCTTGTGTTTACGTTGCTGTTCCTGTTACCATGTGACAAGACCCATCCTCATTCTCAAAAAGAAGGGAAATTGAAGGCAAAAAACTCTGTTTAATGCATCAGTTAGGGTTGTTCCACAGTGACAAAAATGAGGAAATTCGGTGTTAGGGTTTAAAACCCTAACTCCGCATTCACCCCCATCCACCCAGCATGACACACACATATGCAAGTAGGGGGGAGGACCAAGGCAACACGACCAATCACAGACAACCAGCAGCAGGTGACAGAAATAAAATACAACTGTCAAAATGTACTGCAAGACATCCCCACCACCCCAGACCAGGTACTGCATACTCATTGTAGATCCACAACAAAACTGAGGCCATGTACACCAGTGGTATACATCCCTGATTACAGGTGCACACAAGTTACCACACTTAGGGGTTGCATGTGTTACCTACTAACCAGGTACTGCACCCTGAGTGGAGTGCCACAGCTTCACTATGGCCATGCACTTCTATGGTATATCTCTCTGACTGCAGGTACACACAAGTTAACATGGTTATGATTTGGAGGACTACCGCCAGGCAATGCCACCCCCCAGAACAGGTACTGCATACTGAGTGGAGAGGCACAGCAATATTAAGGCCATACACATCAACAGTGCACCTCCCTGATTGCAGCTGCACAGAATTTACCACACTTAGGAGTTGCACAGTGTCAACCAGGCAATTCATCCCCAAACCACTTACTGCATCCTGACTGGAGAGCCACTGCAAAACTGTGGGTATGGACATCAGTGGTACACCTCATTGATTGCAAGCATGGCCTCAGACAGGCAATGCCTCCCCGTTACAAGGTACTGTATCCTGAGTGCTGAACCACAGCAAAACCAAGGCTATGGACATCAATGCTACAACTCCCTAATTGTAGATACACTCCACTTACCACAGTTAGGAGTTGCATGGCCTCAGTCAGGCAATGCCCCCACACACACACCAGGTACTGCATCCTGAGTGTAGATCCACATCAAAACTAACTCCATACACATCAATGGTACACCTCCATCACTGAAGGTGCACACAGCTTTGTACCATTATAGGTTGCATGCCCTTGACCAGGTAAAAGCCACCCACACCTCCACACCAGGTACTCCAACCTGACTGGAGAGCCACTGCAACACTACAGCCACAGACATCAACTGTTCAAATGCAACAGTTGTTGATTCATTATCATGGATATGTCTTGTACTACATTTACACAGCTGTATTTTATTTCTGTTGCTGGTTGTCTGTGATTGGTCGTGTTGCCTTGGTCCTACCCCCTACTTGCATATGTGTGTGTGTGTGTGTGTGTGTGTGTCAGTGTGTGTGGTGCTAGGGGGTTGGGGCTGAATGCAGAGTAAGGGTTTTCAACCCTAACACCGAATTTCCTCACTTTTGTCACTGTGGAACAACCCTAACTGATGCATTAAATGGAGTTTTTTGGCTCTAATATATATATATATATACAGTATATATATAATGGAGGCACGGTAGTGCCACCATAGATAGGGCTGAGTACCGCATTTAAGGTTAAATGGTGAAATTTTGCAACTTAATAACTTTGCCACCGTTTGGCAGATTTGCCTGAAATTTGGCAGACACAGAGCATTTACACGGATCTTGGGATCTGCTAAGTTTGTACCGGTCAAATATATGGCTGTGGAGTTATTAAGTGACATTCTGTAGCACATTTATACTTTTTTGTGCATACTTTGCTCGTGCCTATAGGTTGCACGGTATGCGTGACCAGTCTGAAAACATCAGGGAAAGTGCAGCTGGGGTCTCCAGTGTGCCTTTTGAAGATTTCATGAAAAAATATTGAACGGTTCAAAAGGTATTCAAAAATCAAGTTTCCCATTATGGTCAAGGGGAAAAGTTAACAAAAAGATTGACAGTGTCACAAATGCAGTTTTTAGTGTTGCAACTGACCCCTGTAGTGTTGTGAGTCAGCCATTTTTTTCAGTTACTGATCAGAGAAATGCTTGACCTTTAAAATTGGGACCCTCTAGGGACACAATTCTTTTTGTATTTACCCAGGGGAGCCATGAGAGTGCTATCCATGTCTTTATTTTGGGGTTAAACACCCCAGAAATATGTTTTTGAAATTTTGGGGAAAAGTTGTGTCGCAAAGTAGTGTCGCACCTGTGACACTTTTGTGATTTTTTTTTGCGGAAGTGTCGCAAATCATGACACTACTTTGCAACACTGTGTCCAAAATAACAGGAATTGTTTGCTACCCTGCTGCAAAAGAACGGTTTAGTCTTTTGGGCTGAAATTTGGGGGGGAAGAAAGCCAACATCCCACAGATGTGCCTTTTGGTGGTTTGGTGACCAAATATTGCAGGGATGCAAAGTTACAGTACTCCGAAGTTGACACTTTTTCCCATAGACTAACATTGCGGCGTCTGCAGTGCCTGGGGCCCGTATCTCGGAAATGGTGCAAGATATGGACTTTTCACAAGAAAAAGGCTTAAGTGTGAAGTGCAGACATAGTCAGGAAAGTCATGAATCATATGAAAATTAATTTTTTTTTCTACATTGTACGGTTCCTGAGATAAAAGCAATTTAGTATTCCATGAGCTCATTTTCTGGTCCAAGGCCCATTATTATGCATACATTCTTTGTAGTCACTGTGTTTGTCTCATCTGTTGTGGAATACTGGGTGTGCGCTCCAGTTACTGTTACACATAATGTTTGCACTTGCATTTCTGTACCCGTTTGCATTAGTGTTCCCATGTACACCACTGTGTGTGTTACCCTTTGCATTTTTGTTTGCGTTTGCATTGGAGTTACTGTTACTATTTGCGTCTCCACAACTGTTTGTGTTTGCATTTTGGTTTGTGTCACCATGATACCATTTGCATTTGAGGTCGCTCTTCCATTTGTGTTTCATTTTGTCATCGCTGTTGTTACAAGTATTATTTATGCTTCCAATTATGCTATTGTGCCCGTACGCATTACGGTTTGCATTTACACGTGCTTGCTTTTTGCATTTGCGTTTCTGTTTCCTTTGGCATTATTGTTGCTGTTACCATTACCATTTGCATTTACAGCTGTGGTACAGTGACTGTGCGTGTTACAGTTTGCATTTCCATATGCACTTGCATTTGTGTTTCTGTTTGTGTTTCCTTTGGCGTTATTGTTGCCATTACCATTACCATTTGTGTTTACAATTGCGGAACTGTGACCATAGACTTTACGATTTGCATTTCCGTATGCGCTTGCGTTTGTGTTTCTGTTTACTTTGGTGTTACTTTTGCTGTTACCATTACCATTTGCATTTCAAATTGTGGTACCATGACCATGCACATTACCAGTTGCGTTTCCATACTCTCTTGCGTTTGCATCTCTGTTTGTGTCGCTGTTCGCTTTGGCATCCTTTCCGCCTGCATTTCTATTACCGTTTCATTTGTGTTACCATTTACGTTTGCATCACCATGTGCATAACCATTTGCGCTTGTGTTTTCATTGCACTTACTGTTACTATGTGTCAAAAAAACTAGTGGTGGGAGCATGGAGCCCAAAGGGCCCGTGCTCCCACCACCACATTCTATTCACTATTTATAGTCCTCATTCTCAAAAAGAAGGGAAATTCATGGCAAAAAAACTCTGTTTAATGCACCACTAAGGGTTGTTCCACAGCGACAAAAGTGAGGAAATTCAATGTTAGGGTTGAAAGCCTCCTTGCACCCCCCAACAGGAACTGTGGTGTGTGTTGGGGTCATTGGTCCTAACTCTCACTCCATTGTCCTATACTTCACCACCTCAGCTTGTTTACACATGGAATGGGGTGAGAGTTAGGGCCAAGACCCCAATGCACACCCCATGCCAGTTGGGGGATGAGGTGAGGAGATGCAAGGGGGGCTTTCAACCCTAACATCGAATTTCCTCACTTTTGTCTCTGTGGAACAACCCTAACTGATGCATTAAACAGAGTTTTTTGCCATGAATATATATATATATATATATATATATATATATATACACACATATATATCGATATATATATATATATATATATATATATATATACGATAGATATATATATTTATACAATAGGAGGGTGATAAAAGAGTGAGATAAAACAGTGTATCATCTACTGCAGTGTGTTATTTTTACCCTCTGCTCTACTCTACTGTGATGATATCAGCCATTTACACACACAGGTCATACAAAGGTCACTAATATCATCACTCTAGGCAAGTTTCCCCACAGCATACAAAAAACACCCATGCTGTTACCACAGACACAAATGCTGAACTACATGAGAGGTCTTACTGTTGCCTGCAGCTAACTCAGCATTACAAAACACTATCACAATTCCCCACACTCTAACTTCCAGCTAATTACTGTCATACTCTGAGCTTGACTGCAGCCAGAATTATGAAGGGCACAACTTCACAGAACAGTCTGTTCCTCATGGCTGCCTGCAGCTAACTCAATTACCACTAAAAACACTCACCTGTTGCTCAGACTCTGCCTCTCAGACCATTATAATTACTGTGATACTCTCAGCTTGACTGCAGCCAGACTTCTAAAAAAATATAGCTTCACAAAATAGTCTGTTTCTCACTCCTACCTAAAACTAACTCATTTAGCATGTTTCCCAAATTTTGTAACATTTCCAGCCCATTCAGAAAAACTCACACACAGAATGAGCAAACACATAAACAGGAACAGAACACAACATAACAATACTTCAGAAACTCCTGGCCCTATTGTATGAATTGAATACTTTATGTGCAGATTATGTGCTATGGCAAAATATTGTCACTCCTGCATCATGCCTTTGGCACTTGTGAGATATCCAGAGCTCACTCTGCAGTAGTGACAATATTTGCCATATCACACTCATGCCCATAATGTATCCCAGGGTTGAGAAGGCACTTTAATGTTAAACTTGACATTTTGCTTGTTAATAAATTTGGACCCATTTAATGGATTTGCATGCATTTGGTATGCATGGTGGGGCATGGTAGATCTCTTGATTTGCCAAGTTGCATTTCAGTTGGACTTACATTTTGTGTGCAGCAAAACACTCAAAAATGCACTTTTCTCCACTTTTGTGGGCAGTTTTCTGGATTTTGTCTGTGGTGCTGTGAGGCCACAGTGTGGCCTACCAGTCTGACACTTGCATACAGAAAGAGCTTGGATCAGGGAACATGACACTTTTTGTTTGGTGAAAAAATATAATAATATTAACTTTTTAGCTCCTATTATAAGTCTATGGGACAATTTATATGCTTATTTAGCCGAAGAAGAATGTGGTTTTGGCAATCTGGTCACTCCTCACAATCAAAGAATTTGTAGGCTCATGATCAAAGAATCTTTGATTGCAAGAAATTTATCATTAGTGAAGGCTGCCATCTTGTTTTCAGTTTGAGGTCAGAGAGAAAAACAAATATCTTATCCCAGGGGTGACTTTTATATTAAAACTAGGATAGGTTTTGATCAGGGGGCTTCCCTCTATTGACTCCTGCCTGTTGTTTAATGCAATTATGTCAAAAAAATGGAGTTTTAAAGTTTGACATTCTTTGGTCGCAGCTCTCTAACTATCTTTAATCAAGAGCCTGCAAATTCTTTGGTTGCTAGATCGTTTTTGATTGTGAGCTTATTTTGCAATGGCAGGATGAGATGGCCATATTTTTGCTGGACCAGATGTCTCTGGGAGGGACCAGATAGCCCCTCATGACCGTAAATGATCTTAGGTCCCTAGGTCATGGCCGAGTCTCACGACCAAAGAATTTTTAAAGGAAATAACACTTTAAAATTAAATATCTCTAAAATGGTTTGGTCTTTTAACTTGAAATTTAGAGGTTGTTGAGGGGATTTGATACAGATGTGAATTATGCTGTTTAGGTGTCAAAAAATTAATACACTGTGGAGATATTGTGTGACATAATTAGCATGTTGTGCATAGTGTTCTGCATTATACTAGTAGTTTGAAATTTATAGGGTTAGTAGCTCTAGTGCCACAGATGTGCTTTTCAGTGGTTTGTTGTTTAAAATGTAAACAGGTGTGGAATTATTCATTTTGCTTCAATAACTTTTGAACCATGTGTCCAATTTTCCTAAACTTTGGGATGTAGAAAGATTTATCATAAATGTTTGGTTGTGTCAATTGTTGTGTTGGTTGCTCTTGAAGTTGCTGAGTTGTGGTACATGTTCCTTATAGTTAATCGGAAAGTATTTATGTGCATTATGAAAGGCATGGTGAGCACATATTTGGTGGTGCAGAAAGATGGCATTATAAGACATAGGACAGCTCAAAATGTGTGGCAGATGTATGTGATTATGTAGTGCTGGGCAATGTGGTAGGAGCTTAGGACCATTGCACTCCCACCAATACATATGATATTCAGTACTTATACTGTGATGTTATGCAGAAATGTAAAAACTTGGGCCCCATGCCATCAGCAGTAGAGAAATAATGCATTTGAGTGACTTCAGATTGGGCTGTATGCATGGGTTCTGGGCTATGGTGGTGTCCTTTGAAGATTTCATTAACAAAATATTGCTCTGTTGTAAAGTTATGTTTTTTGGGGGATCTATTTTAGTCAGTGGGGAAATATATATGTGCATTGTGAAAACAGTGATGATGTCATCTTTTGGTGTGCAGCAAGAATGTATTTGACTGATTTCAGATTGTTTTGTGTACGTGGGTGCTGGGCTGTGGTGCTCTTGTTTGTAGATTTTGGGAGAAAATATTGCTCTGTTGACAAGTTATGACACTTTTTTAAGGGGTGAGAGTTAGGACTGATGACCCCAACGTGCACCCCAATTCCATTTGGGGGTGGGCTGGAGGGGTGCAAAGGGGGGTTCAACCCTAACATCGAATTTCCTCACTTTTGTCACTGTGGAACAACCCTAACTGATGCATTAAAGTGAGTTTTTTTCCTCTAATTTCCCTTCTTTTGGAGAATGATAACAAGAAATAGTGAATGTAATGCGGTGGCGGTTGGGCCCCGCGCTCCTGCCACGTGATGTCTTGTCACATAGTAACATTGTGCCCACAAACGCAAATCGTAATGCACATGGTGATGCAAAGCGAAACAGAAAGAGAAACAGTACTGTAGACAGAAATGTTAAAAACAACGCAAATGCAACCACAAATGAAAACACAAAGGGTAACGCACATGGTGGCGTAAACGAGAACGGTAAGGGAAACCGGTACGGAACCACAAGCGGAAACGGTAATGGTAACAGTAATGTAAGTGCACAGGCTGGTTTTCCCCCAAAAGCTGTATACAGAAAAACAGTGAGTACAAAGAATGTATGCAAAATAATGACTCTCGGAACAGAAAATGAGGACTTGGAATAGTAAATTACTTATATCTCAGGAACCATGACATAGAAAAAAAATTTAAAAGTCATATGAATTATCACTTTCCAGGCAAGTTTTATGCTTAGTCCCCATTAGGGGGCTAAGCATTTTTTTGACGAAAAGTCTATATCTCACACCGTTTCCGAGATACGGACCCTGAAAGGCATGGCGAACCCCATAATGTTATCCTATGGGAAAAAAATAGAAGTTCGGAGTACCATAACTTTGCCTCCCTGTAATATTTTTTCTCCAAACCACTGAAAGACACATCTGTGGGATGTTGACTGTGTTCCCTGCAAATTTCAGCCCAAAAGACCAAACCATTATTTTGCAGCAGGGCGCTAAACGATTGCTGCAATGCATCGTACACCGTAATGTTATCCTACTGGAAAAAGCGCCAGTTTTGGAGTATTATAACTTTGCTGCCATGTAATATTTTTTCAAAAAAATACTGAAAAGCACATCTGTGGGATGTCGGCTGCGTTTCCTCCAAATTTCAGCCCAAAACTCCAAACCGTTCTTTTGCAGCGGGGTGCTAAAGAATTGCTGTCATTTTCCCACAGCCTAGAAAAGTACTGCCGCAATTTGAGAAAGTTTTCACAAAAATTTGTGACACTTTCATGAGTGCGACACTACTTTGCAAAAGTACTTTTTCCACAAATCTGAAAAACATATTTCTGGGGTGTTTTATCCCAAAATAAAAACATGGTTAGCATCCTCAGGGTCCGACTAGGTGAATACAAAAAGAATTCGGTTGCTAGATGGTCCCAAATTTAAATGCCAAGCCTTTTTCTGATCACCAACTGAAAACAAAATGGTGGATTTGCGACAGTAAAAGGGCCATTTGCGAAAGTAAAAACTGCATTTGCGACACTGTCGAACTTTTTAACTTTCCCCATTGACTTATAATGGGAACTTGATTTTTGAATAACTTTTGAACTGTTTAATATTTTTTCATGAAATCTTTGAAAGGCACATTGGGAACCCCGGCCGCATGTTCTCTGAAGATTTCAGACTGGTCGCACAAACCGTGCGACCTATAGGCTCAACTGTAGAATTCCAAAAAAAGTGTAAATGCACGTGCAGATCACACTTAATAACTCCATAGCCATATAAACGACTGGTACGAAACTTGGCAGATCCCAAGGCATATGCATCTTGATTCTGTATTCCAAATTTCAGGCAAATACATTGAATGGTTGCAAAGTTATTAAGGTGCAAAATTTGGGGTTTAACATGTAAATGGATCCTCAACCCTAACTATGGTAGCACTACCGTGCTACCATAATATATATATATATATATATATATATATATATATATAAAACTAATATAGGTAGCATTGAATGGGTGAGCATTAGGTTGACAACCCCAATACTACCCCCTGATGCCTCTTTGTCTGTGAAGGGTGGGGTGGGTGTTAGGGTTAAAAACCCTAATGCAACATTTCCCTACTTTTGTCGCTTTAACCTTAACTGATGTGTTAACAAAGTTTTTTTGCAATTTATTTTCTTGCTTTTTGAGAACGTCTTATCATAAACTAATGTGCTTGTTAGAAAGCAGGGCCATCTGGGCCCTGCGTTCTGATTCCTCCATAGAAGCACATATGTATGTAGCTATGAGAGCACAGGTCCTGGAGGGTCCTGCGCTCCCATCTCTCCATAGGTACATATGTGTACTTATCTGTGGAAGTGCAGGGCTTCCATTTATAGGCCTAGAGTGATACAATTATCATCATAGCCATGTTATTACCCCACCTGATTTACCCAGTGGTGAAAAGAAATGCAAATCCCCACTGAAATGTAATTCTGTGCAACTGCAACACCATTTCTGCACCACAGGTGTGAAAACTCATTTCAGCCGGGATTTGAAGAATGACAGTTATGGCATACATTTGGTTGGGTTATAAGAATTCTGTGTTCCAAATTTGTGGTCAAAATATTTTAAATTGACAAAATTACTAGAGTGCGTTAAACAATTCCAATGAACCATCATAACTCTACCATTTTTTGAGATTTTGACTCAAAATGTTTAACATGGCCTTTTGGGGACCCACCTCATGAAGAATATGACTGTCATTCCACAAATCCCACCAAAAAAGTGAATTTGCATACCAACCTCAAAATCACTCGTCAGGTGAGAGTTGCATAATGACAGTTGTTTTGTTCATAAGGAGGGGACCCCAAAAGGCCACATTGAAAATTTGAGGTCAAAATCTTAAAAGACAGCAAGGTTATGGACCAAAGTTATCCTTTTTTCATCAGACAGTGTCATCCTTTTTTGTGATGTGAAAAAGGATTATGACATCTCACGAAAAAGGAAATTGCCTGATGAAAAAGGATTAGTGACTTCACCGACCAGATGGCCCTGCTGGTATTCCTTTTTCACCAGACAAATTCATTTTTCGTGAGGTGTCAAAATCCTTTTTCACATCACAAAAAAGGATTATGACATCTCATGAAAAAGGATTACTGGCAGGGCCATCTGGTCCCAGAAGTCCTAATCCTTTTTCACATCACAAAAAAAAAAAAGATTATGTCATCTCAAGAAAAAGGAATTTGCTGGTGAAAAAGAATTTAGTCATCTCATTAAAAAATGTATTTATTTATTTAAATTTTGGTGATGGGGTAGGCCAATTGAGACCAAAACAGTCCCTTTTTCAGGGATGACCCAGAATTAAATACATACATCTATTAACATAACAAAATAAATACAGGTCATTTCACAATTAACAGTCAATATAGACTTACTGACCCAGTCAAGTATACAGTGGCAGGTTAATTATAATCAAAATCGACAGGAGAAGAAGTATTATTATACACAAGACAGTCACAGTCAGATAGATGTCCCAATGAGGTTAGATCACCAGCAGGGAGATGACTGACTCAGCAGCAGCAAGTGCAGAGGCTTAGTCCCAATAGGTGGGCTTTAAGACCCTTTTTGAAGCACCCAAGGGAGGTACATTCCTGGAGACTGCCAGGGAGACCATTCCAGATGGGAGGGATGAAGGCAGCATAGGACCAGAGTCCTAGGGAAGTTCTTACACTGGGGAATTGAAGAAGCTGGCGGCCAGAGTATCTTAGTGTTCTCCCATTCTTTTTGGGAGCTAATGTGTTAATTAGGCTAGGAGGGGCACCATTTTGCTGGAGCTTGAAAGCAAGGCACAGTTAGGGATATAATAATCTACCCTCAAGAGAAGGCCACCTTCAAGATAACAGTACCTTGCAGTGATGATCCCATGATGGTGCCCCTGCAGTGAAGCACCCCCTCCTGTGATACAGTGTTTTAGTCTTTTCATTTCAGATAGCTTCTTATAGAATGTAGTAAAGGGGCCCCATATAGCAAGGTTGGAAGGAGTGTACTAATGGAAACCTTGAGTTTGGATTAACGAGTGAGGAAAAGGCTCAGGCAATATAATTGAAACATAGAACATAGCAACATAGAATTTGACAGCAGATAAGTACCATTTGGCCCACCTAGTCTGCTCATTTCCCTACCTAATGCATAGGCTCCAGATCCTAGTTAACCAACAACCTACTTCCTCCTACCCCCTACTAGAATTGCCTTATGTCTGTTCCATGCATTATTGAATTCCTCCACAGTTTTTGAGTCCACTACCTCCTCAGGAAGGCTATTCCATGTATCCACAGCCCTCTTCAAGAAAAAATACTTCCTCACATTACCTTTGAACCATTCCCCATCTTCAAATTGTGCCCCCTTGTTCTTGCACATCACTTTTTCTGAAAGATGCTATCATCTTGCAATCTGTTGATTCCCTTGATGTACTTGAAAGTTTCTATCATGCCCCCCTTCTCAAGTGTATACATATTAAGCTTCTCCAATCTCTCTTCATATGTCTTCTGGTACAGACCTAACTTTTGGTTGAGTTTCTTGATCAGATGGTTGATGTGGCCTTAAAGGAGCAGTCTTGGGCTAAGTATACACCAAGGTATTTGATACAACTGATCACTTCAATTTTTGAACCATTGGAAAAAGCTGGGCACAATAAATGAGAATGGGTTGGGCCCAGGCTTTTAGGGCAAAATAGCATGGCTTTGGTCTTTTTATTATTTAGAACTAGTTTATTAGTATGAAATCAGTTCTCAAGTAGACCAAGGTCTTGATCAAGAAACTTGTTTAGTTGGATAGTGTCTCGGGAGGACCTATAAAGCACAGCATCATCTTCATAGAAGGTCACCTTGGCCCCTTCACTTTGTTGAGGGAAATCATTTATAAATAGGGAAAACAGGAGTGATTCCAGTATCAAATTCTAGGGGACACTGTCCATGATATGGTATTTGTTGGACTTAGCTCCATGCCATCTGACAATTTGTGATCTACCATCAAGGTACAGTAGTCCATGAACCATTGAGTAGATAGACGATCAAGACCAAGAAATGTTAGTTTAGTGATAAGTTGCTGATGATTCACCAAGTCAAATGCCTTGGTGAGGTCTATAAAGACCGTGCCAGTAGGAAGGCCATCATCTAGAGCTGTGAAGATATCCCCAGTAAGGCTAATCAGGGCCTGTTGGTACCATTATTTTTTTCGTTCAGTTAGTAAATTGTTCTGTTCAACATATTCCTGGATCTGCTGGTAGACAATCCACTCTAACACTTTACTTAGAGTGCAGAGGATGGATATTGGTCTGTAATTCATAACAAGCTCAATATCCCCATCTTTAGGCATATAACTGACCAAGGCAACATTCCACACACTGGGGACTTTGCTTTAAAGCAACAATCTGTTTTGGAGTCAAGTGATTGGAGAGGTGATGATATGGGCTGCGATTCTAAGGAGTCTGGGCTCCAGCTTGTCAAACTCAGTATATTTAGAGGATTTTATTTTTTTCAGTAATTTTAGTACCTCAGATTTAGTTGCAAGTTTGAAGAGAAAATTAGGGTAAGGGGTTTGCTCCTGTAAATGATCCTGGGGGAGGGAGGGAACCCAGAGGGAATATTTTTAAATTTGTCCAGGTCAGTGAGAAATGCATTTAGTGCATTAGCAGCATCTTGTGGACTGGTATAGTGGACACCAGTTGCTACTGTATCACTTTTCTCCTGGGTGATGTTCATTTTTAGGAGAGAGTTAATTTGGGACCAACATTTTTTAGAGTCTGAAAGGTTTTTAGTTTGTGGGTTCTGAGGGTTTTGTCTTTTAGCTGATTTTGGTTCCTTTTTACACTTGTTTCTCAATTTTCTATATTCAACCCAATCCTTAGTTAAATTTGTAGATTTTAATTTTTCCCAGGATTTGGCTCACACCCTCATTTGTTTTTTAAGTTCTCTGGACAGCCACATTGAGTGTTTTCCCTTGACTCTGATTTATTTGGCAGCTGAGAGGAAGTTGTTGATGAAGAAATTAAAGGATGAGTCCAGACTGGGGGCTAGCTTGATTTGAGTCCAATCCACTACTGCTAGGGTTTTGAGAAAGGAGCAGGTGTTGAAGTTGGAAAAATCCCAAGTCCAAAACTTTCTAGGTCAAGGGTTGGGACAAATGTTTTGCCAGATGCTGAATATATGGGCATGGTCACTTATGGAGTCTGCAAATGTCCAAGCCAGTTTGAAACTACTGAAGTTGGAAGTAGAGGTGGGCAAAGTGGCCAAAATTCACTCCTCGAAGCAATTCCCGGAGTAATGCGGAATCCGTGATATAATCCGCAATGTGAAGCAGAGTACTTTGCGTCATAATGAGGAAGACAAAGTCCATTGATAACAATGACTTTGCATTACTCCACCTTCTCCCAAACCTTTTCTGCACCAATTTTAATGCAAAGTACACAGCAATCAATGTACTTCGCATCATTTCACCTTGTTATTGAGCTCCAAAGCAACTTTTGCAGTGATTCATGGGATTAAAGGTCACTCGGGCTCTAGACTGTTCTGCACAGCCCCAGTTCTGTGTAGTGTGTGTGTAGTTGTAGATGGAGACAGTTTCCTCTCAGAGCTCTATAATTCAAATCCTCTAAAAACTGTTAAAAAAGCCTTTTTGAGCCATTTTGTTTTGCTCAAAATTCAGTACATCGATTTTAGGAAACATTCCTGTGCTCATATCATCGAGTGTTTATTGTTTGTGTGTGGATTTTGAATGTTAATGTAGAACATTCAGTATGTGTACTGACAAACACTTGAAGTGTGCTTTGTGGGAGGGGCATATCTGTGGTGGAGGTAGGTTAAAACTGAGAGAAAAAGGCAGTCTTTTTGTCTTGGTTATATTTTTCTTGCATAACTGTTAACATACACACAGTAATATTTTAAGTAATTCTTGACATTTTTTTGCTGATTGTTATGGTGCAGCATGCAGTGCATAATTTCAGTTTGTTTAAAAGATTTGTTTATATTACTGAAGTTTTCAATTTGCTGCACATTACTTGTAGTGTGTGAGTGAGCGTGTGTGTGTGTGATGCATGACATCAAATCAGACACATTGTATTGTACCACAGAGTAATTGCAGCAGTGTGAACCCACTATCCACCGCACCTGCGTGATTTTGTAATGCTTTGTGGTATCTTGGGTTTGGACTATTACTACAGTGCACTGCACCCCCCCCAACTGGCAAAAAGTATTCTTTTCCAGACTGGATTGTGACTTGTGAGCACTGGTTAGGGTGTTGTTGTGACTTTGCGTCTGCTTCTCTTCTTGATCGCACAGTGCAATCTTTATCTGTCTGTGCTTTTGCATCGGTTTAGTGCCCAATCTCCATTTGCAAGCCACAGTTGTTTTTTTGGCTTCACATCCACCAGCCCAGACTGAAAGTTCAGAAATCTAAATTTGTTTAGAATTTTCTTGGTGAGCTCCCAAAATGCCTGCAAATTGATGTGCAAGCAAAGCTGTTTCTGGCCATGACACTACTGCCAGTGGTAAGATTGTCTGTGGGTGTGGTAGTACGCAGAAGTGCATAGCTGATGTCTGTGAAGGGATTTCTTCATCAATGTTTTACACAGTGCAATCTGTAGCTTCTCTTATAGTTGGAGGAGATGATGTCCCAGCTGGTGATGTTAGTGCAGTTTCTGCTGGCATGAGTATTGCTGCTTCAAGTTCCACTTCTGCCCAGTTAACCATTTCAAAAAATACAGTTGAGTCTAAAGTTGTGACTGATAGTGTAGATGATGTGTCATTCTCCCCATTAACATCCCCTTGGTAGTTGAACATTATTTTGATCCTGGCAACAATAACTGACAATGTCACATTTCTTCTAGTGCTGTTGAGGTCATGTCTTTTCCATCCAGTGATTCAAAGTTTGGCACAAAAATATCAGGTGATGACAATGATGATGATGATGCTGTGGTTGGAACATGTTCTCCACATGACAGCATCCAAGCTGAAAATGTGGATATGGATGATGTTGATGAATATGATAATGATATCAGTGACCCCTGTTGGGAACTGGAAAAAAAGAAAGTCAAGTTGGCTGTGTCTGGGGCTTTAAATCCCCCCAGACTCAAAAAAGCTGTGATTTAGCAGTTCCTGTTGATGATAATGATGATGACCCAGTAATAATCATAGTTAGTTGTTGTGGTCAGTTGGAGTCCAAGTGTGTCCAGTCTGAAAATTCATGTAGCACATCCCCCATTTCAGGGGTTAAAAATCCTGAGTCCAATAAGTAGCATCAGGGACATGTTAAAAGTAAGGGATCACAATCCCTTGTTTGGGATTTTTTTTGTCCAAGATGCAAATGATGAGTCAGTTGCAATCTGCCAGTTTTGTCATGCATGTGTGAGTCTAGGTAAAAATGGGAGTCATCTGGGTTTGGGGGGGCAGCATACATATCTGAAGAACAGGCACATGGGATAGTGTGGAGTTTACCCTTGTCATCAACATTACTGTGCATGATATCCTCTTCCATGAGTGTAAGACCAAGTAGGAATATCTGCAGTAGCGATGAAATAACACCAGAGGATTACTGCAGGAATGATGGGGTGATGGGGGAGGGGATTATGATTGAGAAATCTTGTCAAGTGGTGAGTAGAGTAGCAGTGGTGGTGGTGGTGGTCAATGCAGTATGTCTAGTGCAAGTGGTACATCTACCACTGTACGTAAAATGGGGAAAATACATTAATTTGTGGATTTGTCACCTGTACACCCCTCTTCATCATACATCCACACTTCACCCCCAGCCATTCACAGAACCGAGTCATTTGTCACATTCCGTGCAAACCGTGTAAGTCAGCCCACATTGGAGAGTGTTTTAGCCTGTAACCTCCTGTATGCCTGACTGTAGCATGTGATCTACACTGTGTAGGCCATGTGATGTGCATGTGGGTTGCCTGTGAATTCTCTCTCTCTGCCTTAAAGTGGAATAAGGCAGAGTGCACAATGCGAAGTCATAATTACAGTGTGAAGTAGTGAAGTGAGAGTTTAAAATGGACACTCTGCATAGCAGAATACTAACACAAAGTGGCCATTTCGCGATCACTTGGCGGGTAGAATTTTACTTTGCTGCATCTCTAGTTGGAAGCAAGAATCCAGTCTAATGTGGTGTTGTTTCCTGACTTAACATTCAGCCTAGTGGCTCCTTGAATCAATTGGGTCAAGTTGGCCTCCATCGAGCTGGATTTTACATCATTAATATTGTGCTGATCCCAATGGAGGTTAACGTCACCAAGGATTATTTTCTCCCACTGAGGTAGCCCTGAGATAGAGCCAGAAGGCTCTTTAAGGCATATTTTGCAGTCTTAGGTGGGTTGTAGATGCAGCTTATTAGCAGGGGATTGGTTCTGCCAAGCAGTATTTTGATGAACACCACCTCACCACCTGATTGATTATGGCCTGATGTTGCCACCAGGGAAGCATTTAGGGAGTTTTTTTACATAAATGATAACTACACCACCCACCCTACCACATCTATCATGTCTAAAGGACTTAAACCCCTGGACCTCAACCTCATGCATTAGGATACTAGGCTTCAGCCTGGTTTCAGAAATTACAATTATGTCAGAGGAGTGCATATTTACCCATGCCTCAAGTTCATGCATTTTAGGTCTGAGGCTGTCAATATTCATGTGGACTAGTTTCAGACCTTTGGCCCAGACAAACATAGAATGTGACACAGTTGAAACATTAGAACATGGAGGGAAAATGTTAGATTTAATAACCCCAGCAAGTAACAACTTAATGGTCAGCAGGAATTCCAGTAGTGACCCGGGGGAGGGATCTGATGTTTGTAGGCTCTGAGATATTCCATTATCATATAACAGTTTCCCCCTTTTCTAAGCCCGTATATAGGGATAAGGGTAGGGTTAAGGTTGGCTCTGTGGTAGATAAATGAGAAATGGTAGTAAAGAGGGTCTGTGGGCTGCCCCATGTCCTGCCTGAGAGTGAGCAGCAATTGATCTGTGTCCAGGACTACAAGCATGTAAGTACAAAGCCAGCACCATACACAGTGCCATATTAAAGTTTAAAGATGGGTCAACTAAGAGGAGGAAGTTCAGATTAACCCCCAAGATATGTAAAGGATTTAAGAAAGACATCCTTTTTCATTAGATATCTTAATCCTTTTTCATCAGCAAATTCCTTTTTCAAGAGAAGCTCGACTTCTCCAACCAGATGACCCTGCCAGTATTCCTTTTTCACCAGTCAAAATCCTTTCTCGTAAGGTGTCAAAATCCTTTTTTGCATCATGACAAAGGATTACTTTATCTCATGAAAAAGGAATTTGCTGGTGATAAAGGATTTGGTCATCTCACAAAAAAGGATTTAAGAAAGTCATCCTTTTTCATGAGATGTTCTAATCCTTTTTCAAGATGCAAAAAAGGATTTTGACACCTCACCAAAAATGGAACAGAAGCAAGTCATTGAAAAGGATTTAAAAACATAAAAATAAGTATTCTGAGGCCACATAACATTAAAGTAAAGGCACACAATAACAAAGGATGTCCTGATGAACAACACACGTACTTGGTTGTCTGCAGAAGACATCCCTGGGCAGAGTTATGATAGTTTGGTTTGGGCTGAAAAATAAAAAGATGGCAGCTAACGAAAAAGGAGTTTTTTCTCACTAAAAAGGATTCAAATGATCCTTTCTTGTGAGCTGTCAAAATCCTTTTTCTTCAGACCAAAATCCTTTTTCGTTCCATGCAACCATCCAAAAGACTGAAAGGAGCGTGCTCAGAACCCAGAATTGCAAAATTGAATAACTTTGGAACAGATTAATATTTTTTTCACCAAATCAATGCTGGCTTGTTCTTTAGGGAACGTTATTTCTAACCTAAAATTTTAGACCACAATTCCAAATGGTTTGGCTGCAGCATGATGAGGAAAAAACAGCCCCCCAAAAGGTGAATTTTAGTTAGCATTTTTTTACAATGCACAGTGCAAAATCCACCAGTTTGACCATCACGAAACTTGGTACTTCAAAAGATCTACCTACGGATAGCACAAATTAAATTTTGTGCAAATCTGCTGAAAAGTTACAGTGTCTTTAAATTGAAAAATTCAGGTTTAACATTAAAGTACCTACTCAACCCTAACTATTGGGGGTGCTACTGCACCAATGTAATGTGTATCTATCTATCTATCTATCTATCTATCTATCTATCTATCTATCTATCTATTTATCTATCTATCTATCTATCTATTTATCTATCTATCTATCTATATTCATTGCAAAAAACAAACTCAATGTATTCTCCAGCTGTCACCCCATTCCATGTGTAAACAAGCTGACATGCTACAGCATAGGAGAATGGGATGAGAGTTAAACCCGATGACCCCATGGCACACCACAATGTCTGTTAGTGACTGGAGGATAGGGGGTGGCAATGGGGTGGTAGGGGTGTAACCCTAACATCACATTTCCATACTTTTGATGCTGTGCTATCAACCCTAACAGATGTATTAATGGAATTTTGTACAATGAATGTCCCTTCTTTTTGAGAAAATGTAATGTAACTGGTAACTGATATGTGTTGCTGGGAGAGCGGGCCCTCTGAGCCCTGCACTACCTTCACATTGTCCATTTCTTGCATAATGGTATGACTATGTGGAAGGGTAGGCCCTCTGGGCCCTGCTGTCCCACTAACACATAATTACAGAGCCATATAGGAGCACCATAGTACTCCAAAGGAACCCTTGTAACATGTTTTTGGCAATATCTCCGTAACTGCAGCAAGTAAGAAAAATATTCCACTGTGGGTGTAATCTATGACTTCAAAACTTCCTCATTAGCTTAGTCATACATAGAACCATAGAATTTGATGGCAGATAAGGACTGCTTGGCCCGTCTAGACTGCCCATTTCCCTATCTAATAGATAAGCTGCAGATCCTAGTTAACCAACATCCTATTTCCTCCTACCCCCCACTTGAATTGCCTTATGTCTGTCCCATATAGTCCTGAATTTCCCCACTATTTTTGACTCCATGACCTCCTCAGGAAGGCTGTTCCATGCATCGACATCCCTCTCTGTGAAAAAAATGCTTCCCCACATTACCTCAGAGTTGTCCCCCCTCTATCTTCAAATTGTGCCCCCCTGTTCTTGTACATCTCTTTTTCTGAGAGATGCTACCCTCTTGGACTTTGTTGATTCCCTTGAGGTACTTGAAGGTTTCTAGCATGCCCCCCCTCCTTTCCTCGAGGGTATACATATTAAACTCCTTTAGTCTCTCTTTGTATGTCTTCTGGTGCAAACTTTGCACCATTTTGGTTGCCCTCCTCTGGACAGCCCTCACCCTGTCTATGTCTTTGCAGAGATGGGGTCTCCAGAACTGCATGCAGCACTCCAGATGGGGTCTCACCAACTATCTGTACAAATGGATAATGACTTCCTGTTTTCTACTGGTGATGCCTCTCCCTATGCATCACAGTATCCCCCCAGCCCTCCTTACTGCCTTCTCACATTGCTTGCCCACCTTTAGGTCATCTGATATACCTACCCCAGATCCCTTTCCATTTTTGTTTTGTTGTCAGTGTCTTACCCCCCGTTGTGTACTCTTCCCCTGGGATTTTGTTTCCCAGGTGCATTACTTTGCACTTCTTTACATTGAATCTAAGCTGCCATACAGTTGACCATTCTTCCAACCTTGCCAAGTCCCTTCTCATCCTTTCCATCCCACCCTGTGTATCAACCCTGTTGCAGAAATTTGTGTTATCTGCAAAGAGACATACTTTTCCTTCCAGTCCTGCTGCAATGTCACTTATAAAGACATTAAAAAGGACCTGTCCCAGTACTGAACCCTGCAGTATCCCACTAGTAACCACCCTTTCTTCACTGTGGACTCTGTTTGCTATTACCCTCTGCGTCTTGTTGTCCAGACAATATTTTACCCAGGCTACCACCTGGGACCAACTCCCAGGCTGGCTTATTTGTTTATTAATCTTTTTTGTGGGACTGTGTCAAATGCCTTGCCAAAGTCTAGGTAGGCCATGTCCACAGCTCCTCCCTGGCTTACTACTTTGGTCACCCAGTCAAAGAACTTGATTAGATTCATCTGACATGACCTTTCCACTGTGAATTCATGCTGTCTTGGGTCCTGTGCCCCACTGGCTTCTAGGTACTCAACAGTTGTTTCCTTCAGAAGTGATTCCATCATTCTTCCTACCACTGAGGTCAAACTGACAGGTCTGTAGTTTCCTGCCTCTGTCTTGCTCCCACTTTTGTGAAGTGGAATCACATCTGCCCTTCTCCAGTCCTCAGGTACCACACCATCCTCCCATGATTTGTTAAAAAGGGTAGTCAGTGGTGTTACTAGTTCTCCCCTTAGTTCTTTTAGAATTCTGAGGTGAATCCCATCAGGCCCCATTGCTTTGTCCACCTTCAGTTTTAGGAGTTCTTTATGACCCCTTTCTTCTGTGAAAGGACTGATATTGACCCCCCTATCCACAGTGCTTCTATTAACTGGATTAGGTACCTCCCCCTCCTCTTCCTTTGTGAATACTGAGTAGAAGTATTCATTCAGTATCCCTGCTTTTTCACTGTCTCTCTCTGCCCACCCATCCTACTCTTTATTCAGCCTCAGTATCCTTCCCTTTGTCTTTCTTGGCTCCCTAATAAACCTGTAAAAGGTTTTATCTGCCTTCTTAACCAAGATGGCTGTCTTTTCCTTGGTTTAGGCCTTTGCTATTCTGACTGCCTTCCCTGCTTCCTTCTGCTTTAACTGGTGCAGTTATCTATCCTGCATTTTCTGTGTTTCCTTATACTTCCTGAATGCTATCTTTTTCTCCCTAACCTTCCCCTCCTCCTCTTTTGAGAAACACAGTGTTTTTTTTATTTTGATTTCTTTATTTGCTTCACATAAAGTCTTGTTGCCTCTGTGATAGCAGTTTCACTACCCTGTGAGTAGTGAAAAATCCATATCTCGAATTGTTTTTGAGATACGGGCACTGCACATCACTGCAGGCACTGTAATGTTAGCCTATGGGAAATTTATCAAATTTTGAGCACTGTAACTATGGGTCCATTGAATATTTTGTGACCAAGCCACCAAAAGGCACATCTGTGGAACCAGGACTTGCCACCCTGCAAATTTCATCCCAAAAGCCACAACCATATTAATGCAGTAGGATGGCAAAGATTTGCATTTTTGGGAAAAGTACTGTCGCAAATTGCGCCAGTTTCACAAAAACAGGCATAACACTTTCATGATTTGTGAAAATGTCATGCCCATTTCTGTCAAAATTTGTGACACTACTAGGGCTCTGATTTTTAGAAAGGCATTTCTTGGGGGTTCACCCCCCAAAAGATAGTCCTATGATCTTCAGGACCTGACTAGGTAAAGACAACAGTCAGAGTTTACCTAGGGGGTCCCAAATTTAACCATGCATTTTTCCCTCTCACTGACTGAAAACAAGATGGCCACCAAGTGAGTGGGGTAAGAGTTAGGGCCAACAACCCCAATGCACACCCCGATGCCTGTTGGTGGGGGTGGAGTGGGTGTGGGGTGCAAGGGTTGGCAACCCTAACACCAAATTTCCTTGCTTTTGTCACTGAATGGTAGCACTAACAGTAAAGGTAATGGCAATGGAAATGATAATCCTTTTTGGAACGTTAATGCTAACAGTAATGCCAATGTTAATGGTAATGGTAACAGTAACAGTAATGGAAATGCACATGCAAATGGTAATGCAAACAGTAATGATAATGCAAACACAAGTGGAAACAGTAATACCAATGGTGATGTGAAAGGAAACTGTAATGCAAATGGTAATGCAAATGCAAGCGCAAAACCAAATGAAAACTGTAATGCAAATGATAACATAAACACAAGCACAAACGTGAACACAAACACAGTTGGTAATGTAAATGGCAACAAAATGAAAGCAGTAACAGTAATGCAAGTGGAAACACAAATGCAAGTGCAAATGCAAATGGTAAATGCACATGGTGATGCAAATGAAAATGCTAATGAAACTGGTACCAGAAACACAAACAGTATCAGTAATGCAAACGCAGATGGTAACGCCAATGGTAACTCAAAAGGAAACAGCAAAGCTAACAGTAACACAGACATGAGCGCAAACAGTAACATAACAGTGATACAAATGGAAACGATAACACAAATGTTAACGGAAACGCAAGCGCAAACATAAATGCAAACACTAATTGTAATGCAAACAGCAACAAAAATGCAAACACAAATGCAAATGGTAACAGTAACGCCAACAGCGATGCACAAGGAAACAATAATGCAATTGACAATGGAAACACAAGCGCAAATGCAAATGCTAATGGTAATGGAAACACAAAATGGAAATGGTAATGCAAACAGTAATGAAAACACAAATGGTAACAGTACTGCAAACAGAAACACAAACATAAAGAAAACACAGTTGCAAATGATAATGCACATGGTGACACAAATGGAAATGCTAATGAAAACGGTAAGGGAAATGCAAATGGTAATGGTAACAGTAATGAGAACAATAATGGCAACGGAAATGCACATGCAAATAGTAACGTAAAATAATGCAAATGCAAACAGTAACTTTAACACAAATGCAAGCGGAAACTGTAACGGCAATGGTGACACAAAAGGAAACAATAATACAAATGGTAATGCAAACACAAGCACAAAAGCAAATGAAACGGCAATGGAAGCACAAGAACAAATGTGAAACCAAAGACAGATGGTAACACAAATGGCAATGAAAACACAAACAGTAATGGTAACACAAACAGAAATGCAAATGGTAACGCACACGGTGACGCAAATGGAAACAATAACGCAAAAGGTAATGGAAACACAAATGCAAATGTAAACACAAACACAAATGTTAACTCTAATGGTAATGGAAATTCAAATGGTAACACAAATGCAAATGCAAACAGTAACAGCAACATCAATGGTGATGCACAAGGAAACAGTAATGCAACCAACAACGGAAATGCTAGTGCCAACACAAAGGCTAACGGTAACTGAAACGCAAATGGAAAAGGTGATGCAAATGGTAACAAAAATGCACATGGTAATGGTAATGCAAATGCAAATGCAAACACTAATGCACATGGTGATGCAAACAGAAATGCTAATAAAAATGGTAAAAGAAATGCAAATGGTAATGTAAACAAAAATGGTAATGCCAACAGTGATGCAAAAAGAAACAGTAATGCAAATGGTAACACAAACGCAAGTGCAAATGTAAACAGTAACACACATGGTGATGCAAACGGAAACGCTAATGCAAACAGTAAAAGAAATGAAAATGGAAATGGAAATGCAAAGGCTAATGGCAACAGTAATGCAAACGCATATGCTTTGTGTTCAAAAGAGGTGCATCCAGAATCACAGTGAATACAAAGAATGTGGGCATAATAGTGTGCCTCAGACAGGAAAATGAACACTTGGAATATTAAATTGTCTCAGGAACTGTATGATGTAGAAAGAAATTAAAATCTCATATTATTTATGAATTTCTAGGCTAGCTTTGCACTTAGCCCCCCAGTGGGGGACTAAGAATTTTTGAGATGAAAAGTTTGTATCTCGAACCATTTTCAAGATGCGGGATGCAAAAGGCACAGCAGACTCCATAATGCTTCCCTATGGGAAAAATGTTCAACTTTGGAGTGCCATAACTTTGCAGCCCTGTAATATTTTGGCACCAAACAACCAAAAGGTACATCTGTGTCATGTTGGCTTTCTTCCCTGCATATTTCAGCCTAAAAGACCAAACTGTTGTTTTGTAGCAGAGTGGCAAAGATTTCCTATTGTTTTGGGCATAGTGTCACAAATTACTTTCGCAAATCACAACACTTTCACAAAAAAAAATCACGAAAGCGTCACATTTGTGAAAGTACTTTGCGACACCATGTGCATTATAGAATAAACTCCTCTGATGCTTTTATTCCTCATAAGTATAATTTCAGGGACTTGAAACATAGATGCTTAAAAGTCCCTCTGGAAGTTAATGTTTATAGTAGAATCAAAGATGTTTCTATCTACCAAATATATGGAATGAAATAGACCCAGAAATTAGGAACATTGAAAATTTAGGTCAATTCAAACATTCCCTAGGCTTAGTCTAGAAAGACAAATGTATCTGTTATGGTGCTATTGGGTGATTTTTTTTCCCTCTTGTTCCCTTGGGATCATATGTCCTAACTTTCCTGATTTCATTCCTTGGTTGGGGTCATTGGTTCCATTAGGTGGATGAATTATTATAGATTTAGACTTTGTAGTAATATGTCCCTTTTTTGATGCACCTTCCCCTTAATCTGAATCCCATAAACACTTTTTTATATCAGGCTTCTACATATTTTCCTTGACCACTATATGGACAATACCCAGTCTTATAATAAGGTTATATACCTTGATTTTTAGGTATATGTGTGTTTTTGTTTTGTATGTACTGTATGAACTTAGATTGTGTTGTATTTAAGATTGTTACTGTAATATTGTATTATACGATGGTATACTTTATTGTGAAATTATAATCTTAACAGGACAACTTTAATAAGCAGGGTCTAACTGGTCCTAAAAGTTACTCTCCTGTTAAAAAAATAAAGCATTTATCTATCTATCACACTACTTTATACAAAAATTTAAAAAACATATTTCTGGGGTGGTTTACCCAAAAAAAAAAAAGACATGGCTAGCATCCTAAGGGCTTGACTAGGTAAACACAACAAGAATTGTGTCCCTAGAGGGTCAAAAATTTAAATGCAAAAAATATTTCTGACCACCAACTGGAAAAAATGGCTTAATCACATGAGTAAAAGGGTCATTTGTGACAGTGAAAACTGCATTTGCGACACTTTCACACAGTTTAACTTTTCCTATAGACTATAATGGGATTCAGTGTTTTTTGAATAACCTTAGAACCGTTCAATATTTTTTCATTAAATTTTCGAAAGGCACATCAGGGACCCAGGCTGCATGTTCTTTGAAGTTTTTGGATCACTCACACAAACTGTGCAGGTTGTAGGTGAGAGCAAAGAAACGTGCAAAAACTCATAATTTATGTGTTTTTGGCACTCTGTATCTCCACACCTGTACATCCGACCATAAAAAAAACTTGGCAGGTCCAGAGATCTATGGTACCAGACCATACATTCCAAATACCAGGCAAATCCATCATACGGTGGCAAAGTTATTAAGGTACAAAATTTCAGATTTAACCTTAAATGAGGTGCTCAGTCCTAACTATAGTGGCACTACAGTATATGGGGGATATGACATGACACCACTGATGGCGAAGCCAGGAGTGAGATATATTGATGTCATTTGCCTCAAGTGAAGATAAATATGATATCTTCAGTCAGGCCATGTCATGTTCTGCTTATACTATGTATGGTTTGGGATTATTTGTAGTTTAAACATAAATGTTATAGTACTGAGTATAATGTAAAGAGAAGTAGAAGATCATATTTTTGTTTTGCAAAAAAAAAAAATATTTATTGCATAAAGCTGATACATATAGAAGTATTTAAGGAGTGTTAAGTGTTTGAACAACAGAAAAAAGAGTAAGTTAGTAATGATTGTAGTAGTTTAACAGTTTCATGACCAACAGCATTTAAACTGAATTACGACTGTATTTTAGCAACAAAGGTTTTATTTTGCAAAGTGGTATTTATGGAAACATTGAATATTTTATAACTGTTTTGTAACACTGAAAAAATCTAGTCAATAGAACTGTCAATCAATAAACACTATAGTGTGTTAACTCTTTGGTAACCAGTGAAATTTTAACTTTTAAAGTACGGTATTTATTTAAGTAACTAGTTAAATACAGATTAATATTATTACATTTCAGTTGTTTTGTGCCACTAATAAAATGAGTGAAAAAGATTACGTCTTTCTCATTTTTCACATTTGTACAGTATTAACTTGATAGTCATTAAAGTTTCTTAAAGTTTAAATTCAGCAAAATATTAAGTCCATGAATATGGTAGCATTATTCTTTGTTGAGGCCTGGACAATATGCCATAGATAAGATTTGTAGTATTATATTTGGTTTAAGTCTTTTTTAGTTAGAGTACTCTTCCACTGCTGATTATGAATGGGGTGTATGTTTGTTTAGCATATGAAGAATATGTAAAAGGTAATGAGTCTGTGTTGCCTTCTTGGAGTTGTCATTTTAGTCCATTTGTGCCTTTAGTTGTACTTGTTTCTTCTTTGTTTGGTGCCTTTTGTTTATGCTTCTTGTGGTCTTCTGGTCTTTCACATCTTCTGGAGTGTGGGTCTTCATTCCTGAGAAAGAAACAAAGAAAATAAATTGTTAGTGGTGTCATAGTCATAGTATTGTATTTTATGCAGTGTTTGTTTGCTATGCAACATTGTACTTTATCTATGGCTGTTATATTTAAAACTCTTTATATGATTTTCTTTTAAATTTGTTGTTGTATGATTGCATCTTTTGTTTTTTAGAGAATGTAATTTTTTTATATTTTGTATCTTGCATGCTTGCATGTTTTGCATATAAAGTACATTGCTGGACAATATGAATCATGAAAATTATGTTGTGTTTATTTGTCAGCTTTTGTATATAAGATATACATTTTGTGAAGTTAGCTGAACATGAAGTATGACATCTGTATACAGACCTAGTCTGAGTCTGAGTCACTTGATATCACTTGTAAGTGTCTTTGGTGGTGTGCTTGTTGATTGTCTCTGTTGGGGGTGTAGGAAAGAAAAGCAGTTAAATTTTTTTTGTATATTGTTATAGTGTTTAAGTGTTCTTGTGAGGTGTGTCATTTGTGAGTTTATGATTGGAAGTGTGGCATGTTGTTTGTAGTGGTGGTTTGTTTTTGGGTGTGTGTGTTCAGTCTGTGTTATATGCTTTGTGGTGTGTGTGTGTGTGTGTGTGTGTGTGTGTGTGTGTATTATGAGTAGATTAGAGTATAAAAATTAAGTTTTACCATTATGAAAGTGAAATTTGATATTTGTTGCATGGAAAGCTGTTTGAAAGAAGTATCCATCCCATGCATTTTGCACATTGGATGAGTGTTGCGTCATTTGTAGATGTTCGTGCCGATCACCTTTTTTTGAGCAGTGTTTGTATTAGCTCCACTTAATAGATCTGAAATTCATTTTTGTTGGTTTTCATTAATATGGGAGTACTCATTAATGCTTTGTACACATTTGTATCTGGTAATTTGTGTTAATTCAGTGGCCTGGATTTCACTGTCATTTAACTTTTGTATGACATGCTTGCGTGCACTATGATTGGTTAGTTTTTGGTCTGTAGTTATGCTTGCATTTATTAGTTCCTACTGGTTGATTTTTAAACCACTTGACTGCTCCTAATCCAGTGTAAAGTCCAGTGCTGCTGTTTACTGCTAAGAAGAAGGGGTCTTCAGGTTTCATGCAGAAGTTTGGATGCTGGCTGGCATATATGGCATATGTTGTTACAGGGCATCTGGTGGGATTTTCTTTGTTTTCATATGTCCTAGGCTTTATTTTTCTGGTGTCTATTATGTTGAGTCCTGAGCGAGTTTGGTTTGGCATTCAGTGGAGTACTGTATATACTGTATTCCATTTTCATCTACATTTTTGGTTACATCTCCCAATTTTAATTGTCTAATTTCAGTGGATCCTCTTGTGCCAAACATGTGCAGCATATGAGCCATAGTGTGTTTATTAATGATGCTGCAGAATGGGGGCCTAGTTGCTTCTGTGAATACAGTTTGTCAATCATGGCATCTGACAGTTCATCGGATGCATTTGGTTTACTTCCTTTGCCTTGAGATTTTAGATGTTTTGTTTTGCTGCTAATGCTTGTCTAGTGATCTCAAATTCTTTGTCCTTTGATATTGAGTGACTGTAATTATTGTTTTTAAGGTACCTTTCCATGCTTTGGTACATTGCTCGGAGACGTATTGGTTTGTATGGTTTCCAATTTTTTTCTTTGCATTTCTGAAAAACTTGAATAAGTATGTGTTTAATGTGACTGGGTCAATGGTTTCTAAGCTCCTGGTGTCAGAAAAAGTGTCAGAAAAATGCTTTGTTTGGCTAAGATATCATAGTTTGTCTTTCTAGATGTGTTTTTATTTGCTTGCCCTTTAATGATATGTAACACTGACTCATCTATGGTGAGACAATCATGTGACTTATTTGTAGTGGCTGAAGAAGATGTTGATGGCTGATTTTCACAGTGCTTAATTTCTGCAAGGTTTGTTCTGTGTTCGTTTTTCTTAGAAGAAGATGTGTCTTCTGTTTGACACTGCATTATTGGTATGGTATTGGGCTTCATTTGGAAAGATATATCTATGGTTCTGGTTGTTTCTTTGTGTTGTTTTAAACACTGTGCCTTAATTATCAGTACTGCGGTTTGTGACATGTTTTGTATGGTCTTCCAACATAAAAGAGTTTGTGAAGCAACTATACTGTATATGTCCTCCTTCGTTTCTATGTGGTACTAGTATGCACGGTTTTTTTTTTGTGCCTCATACTTTTTTAGTGAGTAGTACTGGTGTGGAGACTCTGGTTGCTATGGTGCATCTTCAAGTTGTGCCTTGTGCCGTTATCGAGTTTAGGGTATTTGCTATCTGTGTCCGAGTATGAGTAAAAGTAGTGATTAGCTGAATAAAGTACAGGTATCATTTTAATGGGGTATTTACTACATCTACAGCATATAATGTGTAGAAAGAAACTATAAAGTATGTTGTGTTGCTATGTTTGAGTGCTTTATGAGAGGAAGTGTTCTATTTTGTCATGGTTTTATTTAGAACTTGAAAGTACACATCTATAGTCAGTATAGTAATTTTTGTTGCAGAAATTAAGTATGGTGAGAGTGGAGTGGGTGAGTAAGGGGAATTCAGCAGGTCTGAGTTGCTGTGGTGACTGACTGTGCATACTGAGTGAATGTTTGCATGATTATGCGGTAAACTAGGTTGGTACTTGTATCGAGAATGGTGGTGAGAGTGGAACAGGTCATTAAGTGGAGGTCTGCAGGTTTAAGTTGCCATGGTGACTGTGGCTATTGTGCAAATGTTCTCACGGCTGTGCGGTAAAGTAGATTCTTTTTTGTGCAGCTGTTGGGTCTGTTCTTTTTGGTTGGCAGTTGTATTGTGAATGGTGGTGAGAGGGGAGCGGGTCAGTACAGGGAATTTCACAGATCTAAGTTGTTCTGGTAACCTTGACTACTGTGCAAATGTTCGCAGAATCATGCTGTAAAGTACTTTCATTTTTGTGCAGCTGCCAGTTTTTTTTTCACTTGGTGGTTCTATCCTGAATGTTGATGCATAGAGAAGAACTGTAAATATGGTGGATAGGTTTGGGGGGGGGGTTCAGAGTGACAGGAGGGTTTTTACTTCTGATTTGGATTGTTTTCCCCTGTGCAGGAGAAGAGAAAAGATCCACTATATTTTTAGCAATAGCCAGTCAGTGGAGTGATGAATAACTAAAGAGGTATGTGGGCTTTTTTGTACAGTAGCGACAGTTACTAACTGCAAATGTGTGAAGGATTCTGTAATAAAAGAATGCTTTTGGGAAACGTATGATCTGTGTTTTCTGCTGGCATGTTGGGGTTTTTGTATGCCTACATAGTTTTTAGAGAAATACTTGGTATAATCGAGAGGTAATGCTGGGGCCACGGGTTATTGCTGTTTCCGAACACTTTCCAACAGTATTTAAAAAACGTGAGCATCAGTAAGCTGATTCTAATTGTTTTAGTGATGACGCATAGGAGTGTGAAGATATCTCCATGGCATATAGGAACATGGAAATATCAATGTTATCTTTACTGGCTAGCTGACGTATCATGTTTTATACTTGCATTTATCCCAAAACATACAATGTATATATAAGGGATATACAATGGTGAGCTGTCAGATAAATGATATATCTGCACAAGTGCTATTTGACCTTGGGTAACCTCATGAGTGGCATAAGCCACGAGTGAGGTGTCCGAGGTCAAACAGCACAAGTGTAGATAAATCATTTATCTGACAGTTCACCACTGTATATTTCATTTATGCAATAGGGATACTTTCTATCAGTGCAGGAACATTTGGTTTTGACTGTTGATCTTTATTTTAAATGATAATTTCTGGGAGTTTTGGTTAACTTTCCTAGAGCGTATGTCTGCCTAGCATAGTGGCTGCTATTAAATGAAACACCACTCATTTTGTAGAAAACTTTTTGCTGAACAAATGTCATGCTCACTGTACTATGCTACCTTTTTCATTTTAAAGTTATTCACATTTGTCAAAAAAGGGAAAAGAAAATTAAATGTTATGCGGATTTTTGCTAATTATAAAAATAAAACTAAAAGGTATCTATAAATGAAACACCACTCATTTTGTAGATATTTTTGTGCTGAACATTTTTTGTGCTCACAGTGCTATGCTATCATTTTTTGTTTTAAAGTTATTCACATTTGTTTGTCAAAAAAGTGAACAAAAAATTACATTTTTGTCTGCTTTTTTGCTAATTGTAAAAAATCTAAAAGGTATCTATACATGAAACACCACTCATTTTGTAGATAATTTTGTGCTGAACAATTTTGGTGCTCACAGTACCATTCTATCTTTTTTCATTTTAAAGTTATTCCCATTTGAATACGGTTAGAACTGCTTCTGAGGCCAAACATTCTAAATTAATTCTAAAGAGATTTGTGACATAGTAACTGTGTGTATAAATGGTCACTGTATGTATAAATTTATTTATACATACAGTGACTCAGATAAATGCATTTATCACACTGAATATATGTCCTCCCCATTGCATATATATATATATAGAGAGAGAGAGAGAGAGAAAGAGAGAGATCTATCTATCTATCTATCTATCTATCTGTCTATCTATCTATCTATCTATCTATCTATCTATCTATCTATCTATCTATCTGTCTATCTATTTATCTATGTATATATTATATATTATGGTAGCACGGTAGTGCTACCATAGTCAGGGTTGAGGAGCCATTTCTATGTTAAACCCCAATATTTTGCACCTTAATAACTTTGCAACTGTTTGATGGATTTGCCTGAAATTTGGAACACACAATCAAGAACCATATGCCTTGGGATCTGCTAAGTTTCGTACCAGTCGGATATACGGCTGTGGAGTTATTAAGCATGCTCTGTGTGCATTTATGCTTTTTCTGGAATTCTACGGTCACGCCTACAGGTTGTACGGTTTGTGCGACCGGCCCAAATTCTTCAGGGAACATGTGGCCGTGGTCCCCAATGTGCCTTTTGAAGATTTGGTGAAAAAATATTAAACGGTTCAAAAGTTATTCAAAAAACAATTTCCCATTATAAGTCAAAGGGAAAAGTTAACAAAAAGTTTGACAGTGTCGCAAATGCATTTTTACTTTCGCAAATGGTCCTGTTACTTTCACAAATCCACCATTTTGTTTTCAGTTGGTGATCAGAAAAATGGTTGGCATTTAAATTTAGGACCCTCTAGTAACCTAATTCTTTTTGTATTCACCTAGTCGGACCCTGAGGATACTAGTCATGTCTTTATTTTGGGGTAAAATACCCCAGAAATATGTTTTTCAAATTTCTGGAAAAAGTACTTTCGCAAAGTACTTTCGTGCTCATGAAAGTGTAGCAAATTTTTGGGAAAGCTTTTGCAAATTGCGACAGTAGTTTTCTAGTCTGTGGGAAAATGACAGCAATTCTTTGGCACTGCACTGCAAAAGAACAGTTGAGAGTTTTGAGCTGAAATTTGGAGGGAACGCAGCCGACATCTCACAGATGTGCCTTTCAGTGTTGTATTGAAAAAATATTACACAGCGGCAAAGTTACGGCACTCCAAAGTTGACAGTTTTTCCCATAGGATAACATTATGGCACCCAATGCATTATAGGAATCCTTTGGCACCCTGCTGCAAAATAATGGTTTAGTCTTTTTTCCTGAAATTTGGAGCAAAGACAGCCAACAGCCCACAGATGTGCCTTTCAGTGGTTTGGTGAAAAAAATATTACAGGGAGGCAAAGTTATGGTGCTCCGAACTTCTCTTTTTTCCCATAGGATAACATTATGGTGTTTGCTGCGCTTTTCAGGGCCCATATCTCAGAAACAGTGCAAGATACGGACTTTTCGTCGGAAAAATGCTTAGTCCCCTTTAGTGACTAAGTACAAAACTAGCCAGGACAGTCCTAAATCATATGACTTTTACATTTTTTTCTACGTCGTATGGTTCCTGAGATATAACCTATTTAGTATTTCAAGTCCTCATTTTCTGCTCCGATATCCATTATTATGCATACATTCTTTGTACTCACTGTCTTTCTCTATGCAGCTTTTGGGGAAAACCAGCCTGTGCGCTTACATTACTGTTACTGTTGCCCTTTCTGCATGCGGTTCCATGCCCGTTTCACTTACCGTTGATGTCTACGCCACCATGTGCGTTATCCTTTGCGTTTTCATTTGCGTTTGAGTTTCTGTTATTTTTTGCCATTTGTGTCTACAGTACTGTTTCTCTTTCTGTTTCACTTTGCGTCACCATGCCCATTGACATTTCCGTTTGCAGGCACCATGTTACTATGTGACAACACATCACATGGCAGACCGTTCCCGTCTAAGCCACCGTGTGCGTTACCCTTTCTGTTCTCATTCGCGCTTGTGTTACCATGTGTGCTACTGTTAGCGCTTCTGTTTGCGTTGCTGTTCCTGTTGCTCCTGCCGCTGCATTACATTCACTATTTCTCGTTATCATTCTCAAAAAGAAGGGAAATTAGAGGCAAAAAAATCAGTTTAATGCATTATTTAGGGTTGTTCCACAGCGACAAAAGTGAGGAAATTCGGTGTTAGGGTTGAAAACCCTATCTCCGAATTCACCCCCCCAGCACCACACACACACAGACACACACACACATATGCAAGTATGGGGGAGGACCAAGTCAACACAACCAATGACAGACATCCAGCAGCAGGTGACAGAAATAACAAACAATTGTCTAAATGTACTACAAGACATCCCTACCCACCTGACCAGGTACTGCATGCTCAGTGGAGATCAACAGCAAAACTGAGGCCATGTTCACCAAACATACACATCCCTGATTGCAGCTGCACACAATGTACCACACTTAGTAGTTGCATGGCCTTACCTACCAATGCCACAGAGCACACCAGACCTTGTACTGTGCCTTTACTCAATATAAATTATGAAGGGCCATGATCACAGTTGTACAAAGGTTTTAACACTAGTGAATGTACATGAATTGCAAGAACTACATTCATTAATTAGAAGACAGAGCCATGGTCAACATAAAAGTACTGTTGCATTTAGTAAGTGATTTACATAATAGTACATTTACTGCTACTGTTTACTGAAGATTGAGAGCCTGATCTAAATGTATAAAAATCATTGCCTGTTGAACGCTGTGAAATTCGTACTGCCAGTATCAGATGCAGTCTTACTGATGAAGGTGTACTGCTGATGTACATACATATACCTTCAGTGTGTTTGAATACGTAAGATGCAGTAAGTATTCTTTGTAAGAAACAGTGTAATTGCATGCATCAGGCCAACCAATGACTAAATACAATAGCACTACTGAAGCAACAATGACATAGCTGTATCGGACATGTTTGTTGCATAGATTTTCCTGTGTCCACTTAGTAAGTATGTTGTACCTGATAAAGACATGTCATTGCATCTGTGATTAGTAACTTCTTTAAATACACATACATTTACTATTGTTACAATGTATGATCTATGCCACTTATGTACAGAGGCTAGTTTTTTAACAGTTGTTTCATACTCAGTCTGTATGCCTAGTGTTTCAGCTTGACACAATTCTGTCACTGATGCCATCAAAGTGACAACTATGTTAATTGTCCTACAACACAAATCAAGTAGGTATACTGTACATATAAATAGAATGTATTTCAGCATTTATTTAACTCACAATGGGATACATGTAATAGGACAGCACAGTTTTTTCTCTATCACTGACTGTGTTAGTTATAATCACACTAAAGTTTCTATTACTGTAATATTAAGTTACACTGCTCATCTTCATGAGTTCATATTCGCAGCTATTGTCCAGTAAGTAGACATTGCATGGTGTAACTGGGTCACACACTGTCTTGCAAAGCTCCTGCAGTGTCTAGCAGAGGAAGTATCTACACATGAAGGTCATTGACCAATAAGGGATGATCAACTGTTATGTTAAATGGTTTGTTAATCACTCTATAGTGCTTTAATTTTGAATGAGGCATAGCTCACTGCCACATGTGGCTAGACAGTGATAAACTGCCCATTTAAATAATACTTGGGTGTGGCTTATAGCTATCATGATAAAACTTTTTTTTTTTTTGTAACAACATTAAACCATGTGCTTGATCTGCTTAGGCTGTACATGTATGCTAATAAAAAGTAAACATAAGGCTGATACAATGTTTACAGCTAATCAGAAAGCTGCATATCTCAGAGCCTTTTTATAATGAGAGATATAATAGCTGTGCTACTCTTTAGTTTTGGTAAACTGTATTGCTCAGGTGGTCCACCACATGTGATGTGGCATGGGACATAGGTAGATAAGGCCATGCAACTACTAAGTGTGGTACGTTGTGTGCAGCTGCAATCAGGGATGTGTACGTTTGGTGTACATGGCCTCAGTTTTGCTGTTGATCTCCACTGAGCATGCAGTAACTGGTCAGGTGGGTGGGGATGTCTCGTAGTACATTTAGACAATTGTTTGTTATTTCTGTCACCTGCTGCTGGATGTCTGTCATTGGTTGTGTTGACTTGGTCCTCCCCCATACTTGCATATATGTGTGTGTGTGTGTCTGTGTGTGTGTGGTGCTGGGGGGCTGAATTGAGTTAGGGTTTTCAACCCTAACACCGATTTTTTTCACTTTGTCACTGTGGAACAACCCTAACTAATGCATTAAATGGAGTTTTTGCCTCTAATATATATATATATATATATATATATATATATATATATATATATATATATAAATTATACTGGCATGGTAGTGTCTGTATATCAGGGTTCATGACAGTGTTTAATGTTAAAGGGCAATTTTGGGACCTTAATAACTTTGTAATGGTTGAAGTACTTTCTAAGAAATTTGGTATGCATACTCACCCTAGGTAGATTGTGGGTTGTATGTGTGAAATTTTGTCTCAGTAGCTTTAGCAATTTCTGAGACAGAGAGTGTTAAAAATAAAGAAGGTTTGGGTGTTTTGACACGTTTTTTGTCCACCTATATCTTGGAAATAGCTTTATCTTCTGGGCTAAAGTTTTCAGGGTAGAAAGCCTTGACCTTAGGAATGTGCCTTTTGAGGGTTTGGTGAAAAAACATTAATCGATTCCAAAGTTATTAAATACTGAGTTTCCCATTATTTTATGAGGGAAAAAATTGAAGTAAAATTGAAACTAATTTTTGCACACTGTCATTCAGTTTTGGAAATTTTACAGCTTAATAACTTTGCAACCCTCCAACGAATTTGCAGGAAATTTGGCCCACATCAACCTAGGGTACAGTGCTCTTGATCGAACAAATTTGGTTTGAACCCTTTTGTGTTTCAGTGATGCACAGTGTTGTAAAAACATGTTTTTTTTAGGTTTTTGCTGTTTTTTTTTTTTATGTCTACCTGCGTCTCAGAAACAGGTTTAGCTTCTCGGATGAAATTTTTCAGGGTAGAAAGCCTTGGCCTCTCAGATGTACCCTTTGAAGGTTTGGTGAAAAATATTAATTAATTCCAAAGTTATTCAGTTTTGCATTTCCCATTATTTCCTATGAAGAAAAAAAATAGATGTTTAGCATGATGAAGGATCCCATGTTGCACGAGCAGTTGTGATGTGGGATTCTCGGTGTAACATAATATGCTGCTGGCCATGTTATTTCTCCACTTGGTGATAGAAATAAATGAAGTATACTTTTTACAAGGGGTATAATTATTGACCGTCAACTATTGTGGCACACTGTGGATCCCACCCCCAGTGCACAGACAACATTCATTTTTTTAAATGTTGTTTCCAACACCAGGATGCCCACCCCGGTGTTGCATGCCCCCAGCCTGTTCTAATAGCAATTGTGTTTGCTCGCACTGCAGTGTGCAATGCCCATGTCAGCATTCCAAGCTTCCCCCAAGCATTGTGGAATGCTGGGGAGCCCACTCTCAGTGTCCCCCAAAAAATGTCTTATATATTAGCTGACAGTGGGTGTGCCCTATCTCTGCTGTTGGCACTAGAAACTCATGCCCCCCACCCCTCATCCAGGGTAGAGTCACCAGGGAGCCCACTCCCAGTGTTCTGATATGTCTCCCCCACTGAAAGCCATACCCTCCCACCAGTGCTGGTGCCAATTTTGGGACACTAGGAAGGCCACCTCCAGTGTCCCAATATGCCTCCCCCTGAAAGCCACACCCTCCCACTGGTGTCAGTGTTAGGATACTGGGGAGCTCACTTCCAGTTTCCTGATATGTCTCCCCCACTGAAAGGCAGCCCTCCCACCAGTGCCAGTGTAAGGACACTGGGAGTCCACTCCCAGGTCCCCAAACACTCATTTAATAATGCACTGTAAAAAAGAAAATTGACCCTGACATCTTTTTGTTATTTTATACCTGAAAAAAAGAAAATGGTCCAATGTCGTCCCCATAGTCTCCCTTCCCCATCTCCACCCTCCAACTGAGCAACCACCTATCCACAACCCCTTCACCCTATACTTACACACAAAGGTTGGCATTGTCATCTTCTATTGACTGGAACATCTCTGCTTTCTTCAAAGCTGAACCACAAATTGAAGAATCAAATTAAGCTCTGTATAATGTCTGTCAATGGCGTTTTGAACTTATGTTGATATCTAAGCAATTTTAGGTATTTGTGCATCAGATTTTTGACATGGGCTTTTTGGGACCCCACCTCATGAACACTGGCACTGTCATTTTGTTACTCAGCCCCAAAAGGTAATCTTGTGGTCACTGCGCAGAATCACCTTTCAGGATGGATCAACAAAATTATATTGCCAGTGTCCATGAGGTGGGGTCCCCAAAAGTCCATGTTGAAAATTTGGTGAAAAAATTATGAAAATGGCTGCATTATGAGCATGTTTTGCACATTTTCTATGCAGGTGCATAGCTTCAGTGATTTACAATATTTTGACTCAAAATTTTCAGCATTGATATTTTTTAACATCACCTCATGAATAGTACAGCTGTCATTTTTCACATCCTGCCCAAATGGTGGTTTCACATGTGTAGCATAGAATGGCACGGTCGCTGTGTGAAATCACCTTTCAGGACCAATGAATGAAATGACAGTAGCAGTGTTTATGAGGTGGGGTCCCAAAAAGGCCATGTTGAAAACTGAGTAAAGAACTCCTATCAATGGCTGAGTTTATCTGAAAAATAAGGAAATTCATTGCAAAAAACTTTGTTTAATGCACCATTAAGGTTGAACAGTTAAAAGTAGAAAAATGCAAACTTAGGGTTCCCAAGCATGAGGCCTCACTCCCACTGCACATGCAGGAACAGGCAAACATAGGCTTCCCCATGCAACTTTTAGCCCCATGGGTTTCCAATTGTAAGACCTCACCTCTACCATGCATGCAGAAGCAGGTGTGATAGGTGTACATTGATTGCAACCTAAAGCTCACCCCATTCTATGACTAAATAAGGTAATATTGGTACAGAATAAGAGAATAGGGTGAGCATTAGGGTTTGAAATGCCAAGGTACACCTGTCAGACCTGTTCCTGCATGCAGGGTGGGGCTGAGATCTTATGACTGGAAACTGAGGTTGTGGTTGGGTGTCACATTGGGAAGCCTAAGTTCCCCTCATGCCTGTTCCTGCATGTGCAGTGGGAGTGGGGCTTGTGCTTGAGAACCCTAGGTTTGTATTTTCCTACTTTTAACTGTTCAATCCTAATGGTGCATTAAACATAGTTTTTTGTTATACATGTTTTATTTATTTATTTCAAATATGGATTAATTCCTTTGAGCCGGGGGCTCATTTACAAATGCTAGAAGTCAACAAGGAATACAAGACATTTACAGGTAATGAAACACTGCAGGACAGAAAGACATCAACTAACAAGTGGTATTAGTGTGCAGTTACAACATTAAGCAGGGTACAAGAATTAAGGAGAAACAGGACCACACTTGCAGAAAAAAAATTAATGCAGCACTAATTAAGTGCAGTACAATGTTTAACAATCATGTTACATTTCAGATGGTGTGCTCTCAGTCTTCAGAAATGCAGTTTTAGCAGCCAAGTTGAGGCTTTGTTAAGGGGAAGTAGTAGGTGGTGGTGGTGGTAGGTGGGAGGGAGTGAGCTGTTGTGGAACAGGAGAGTGGGAGTTAGAGAGGGTAGTGGTGTCAGATGCCGTGAGTTAACAGAAACACTGGCAGTCAGATTTGCTGGCAAGAAGAGTTCAAAGACCATTATTAAAGTGGCCAAGTCTGGGGGAGTGAGCAAGGTCTGCAGGCAGATCATTGACCCATTTAGGCCCACAGTAGGAGAGGGATCTTTGGCCAAGGGTGGTTCATTTGAAGGAAACAGTTAGGACAGCCCTGGAGGCACTCCTTGTGCATTTAGATGGTAGTGCAGGATCACAGAGGGTGGAAGTAGCACTAGGCATGGACCCCATCAGGGACTTTCTTGCATGGAGTCAGGTCTGGTATTGGAGTCTGTGGTGGAGTGGGAGCCAGACAGTTTCCTTGTATAGGTCACAAGAGTGAGTAATTTTGTGTACTCCCAGGACCAGGCGGCAGGTCTTGTTGAGGATGGTTTTGACCCTTTTGAGTGCTATGTCTCACCTGAAAATAGGCACTTGGCTTTCTAGTGTGACTTACCCGGTTAAGAAAAGCAAATAAATAAATAAATATGTTTGTGCCTGCCCTGTATATGACAAGGCCATAATCTGCAGATGAGAGAACTTAACTGCACGTAACAAGTTTCAGGGTAGCTGTTGTCATTGAGATGCAGTGTCTGTACAGGATGCCAAGCTTCATGTTGGTGGACTTTGCCAGTTGCTCAGCATGGGCAGTGAAGATGAGGGTGTCATCAAGGTGAATCCCTAAGTACTTGAATGTGTTGACTTGTTCTAGTACTTCTCCTTCTCTACTAAGTACAGTATATGCAGTGAGGACCCTTGAATCTTGCTCTGTTGTGTGCTGATGAGCATCCTCTTTATATTTTTGTAGTTGAGTAGCAGTTTATCTTGGGTGAACCAGGATTCCAATGCACAAAAATTGAGCTGAAGTTCAGACCTAATTGATCCCAGGTCTTTCCTTGGGGTGGAGATAACAGCATTGTCTGCATAGAGTACAGAGTGTGCAGGACAGGTAAAAGGCATGTCATTTATGAAGATGCTGAATAAGAGAGGACAGAGGACAGGACCTTGTGGAACCCCTAAGTTTAGTTCCCTGGGCTCAGACATTGTATTGCCGATCCTGACCCATTGAGGTCTATGGGTGAGGTAACTATGGAGCCAGGCCACATATGCCATTGACAATCCTGTAGAGAGGAGACATTTCAGTAGCAGTTGGTGATTGACTGTGTCAAAGGCCCTGGTGAGGTCTATGAAGATAGACCCCACCACCATCCCTTTATACAGGGCCCCATAAAGCTGAGTGGTGTACTCTACTAGCGCGGTGACAGTGGAGTGGTTTTGTCAGAATCCATGTTCTTGCAAGCAGAGAAGGCTATGCTTTTCTAGGTACTCAGTTAGTTGTTTTGAGACCACCCTTTCAAGTGCTTTGGAGAGGGGGAGTAAAATCGAGATGGGATGGAAGTTTACTAGATTATCTATGTCTCCTGATTTAAAAACAGGTGTGACTAGAGCCTCTTTCCACCTTTCAGGGAAGATGCCAGATCTCAGAGAGGCATTGAATTCCTTGGAGAGCAGTGCCACAGGTTTGATTAATGTGAGTGCTGCCATCTTCATATCGATCATGTCACTTATGTGTATATATATATATATATATATATATATTCATGCCAAAAACTCAGTTTAATGCATTAGTTAGGGTTGTTCCACAGTGACAAAAGTGAGGAAATTCAGTGTTAGGGTTACCACCCCTTGCACCCCATGCCCACTCACCCCCACCAACTGGCATCAGGGTGAGCGTTGGGGTTGTTGGGCCTAACTCTCACCCCATTCTCCTATACTGCACCACCTCAGCTTATTTACACAAGGAATGGGGTGAGAGTTAGGGCCGATGATCCCAACACACACCCCAATGCCTGTTGGTGGTGGCAGGGTGGGTGTGGGGGTGCAAGGCTGGTAACCCTGACACCAAATTTCCTTGTGTTTGTCTTTGTGGAACAACCCTAACTGATGCATAGAATGGAGTTTTTTGCAATGAAAATATATTGCATTTCTGATAAAAGCACTGGACTTTGTACTATAACCACAGTTTTTTTTTATTTTAATAATGAATTTTACACTCAGGTGTGTGGAACAGCTATGGGTGCCTCTATGGCACCTTCATATGCAAATTTATTCATGTGGTTATGGGAACACTAACATTTATTCAATCAAGAAGTGAACCCATTTTTTGAAAATATCATAAAATGGGGACATTATATAGATGACTGCCTCTGTATCTGGAAGGGAGGAATAAGACAGGCTCAGGAATTTATTATCTGGTTGAATAATAATACACTCAATCTCAGTTTCAACTCTAACATACATGAAACAGAAACTGATTTTCTTGATATAACTTTAAATGGTGATAATACAACAGGGAAAATAAGTACAAAGGGTTTTAGAAAAAATACCTCCACAAATTCTCTCTTAAGGAATGATAGCTCACACCCTGCAAAATTGAAAAACTCGATCCCCTATGGACAGTTATTAAGCATTTGAAGAAACTGTACAGAAAATTTAGAATTCCAGTCTCAGGCAGAAGAGTTGATGAAAATATTTAGGGAGAGGGTCAACACAAAGAAAATATTGGTAGAAGCTATGGAGAAAGTGGAAAATAAAAAACAGGAGGAGTTACTAGTTAAGTCAAGTAAGGGTAGAGAATCAGTAGGTAAGATCACATGTTCCCTAGAGTATAATGCAGCATCAGGGGAGATAGTCAACATTGTATGGATCTGTTGGGATCTACTAAGAGCTGACCTAAAACTGAGAGAAATATTGCCAGATACTTCTAGGATTACCTTTAGGAGAACTTTAAATCTTCAAGACAAACTGGTACATAGCCGGTTTTACAAAAGAGATCCACCAGCAAGTACTTGGCTACCAACTAAACCAGTGGGCAACCATAGATGCAAATGATGCAGTGTGTGCCAGTATATTTATTTTATTTATTTTCTTTAGTTTTTGTTGACCGGGTAAGTGCACTAGATAAATCCTGCCTATTTTCAGGCATCACCCAGGGGAAGGGGATACAGATGAATGCCAACTGACCTTGAACCAGATTAACCTGTTGGTGGTATTTTTAGTGAATGAGGGAAATTTGGCCAGAACACTGGGGAAATTCCCCTACTCAGGAGGGCACTGCTGGTGAGATTTTTCACAGTGTACTTGTGGACGCCAGCAGGGAAGGACGTGTGAGGAGCTGAGGAGCTGGTCTCCTCCTCAGCTTTCCTCTGCATTACATCGCTTGAATGAAAACTACTTTGGTACAAAGTGCTGCATCAGCAGTGGTTTTCCTACCAGTTTTGGAGCCAAAGGATGTCTTGTCGGACAACAGTAATACAAGAGAGGTGGAGGAGCTTGAGAGGCATCTAAAAGATAATGAAGATCAATATTTCAAGACGCGGAGCGCATTACTGCTGGAAATAGAGCAGCATCATATGGTTTCAAATGATGGAGGGGGACAGGAACAGGAAATTGCGTGTTTGGGACAGACACTGATTCCCGAAGTGGGTTTGCAGTCTACAAGGGATTCTGATGGTAAATTTCTTGTTTCGACATCCTCCGGTACTGATTTCTAACACCCTCAGGTTTCGGGTGAGTCTTTTCAGTTTGTTGTGTCAGACACTATGCAGTCGGCTATTGATCTTCAGTCCTCTGCAGCAGACACTGCGGGAGACTAGGAACAAACTTCTGGCCCTTGTAATAGGCCTTTTCACACAGATTTGGGCTTCCATGATTATGAGGGTCATAACGAAGGCTCCATGGATATATCCTGTGTAGCTTCACAACACATGCCTTCTATGCCTGACCCAGAACCCCCCCCTCCACGAATGGCAGCCTTGTCCCCAATACCTCATCTGATGCTCTGGTTTCGGCTGCATGGGTGACCCCAGCTCTAGAGGCTGCAGGGTGGGTCAGATCACCAGACTGCAAATCCTGGGATGCTAATATGCAGCTCATAGAAGTTGATCAGACCTCACCACAGACTATGGATTTAAGTCTTCCTCCTGGTCAGCCTTTTTTGAATCCATCAGCTTCTCTCCCTATTGATCCCAGTTCAGATATTATGGAAAACATCAGGGATTTGGAGGAGGGTGTTTTGCCACCAGCAGCCCCCCCTTCCCTCCCTGAGGCCCCTGCTGACAATAGGATATCTCAGCAGCCAGTTTTAGCAACAAAGCCTGGAAAAGAATAAGGTCCTTCTGTGTGGCATGACAGAATTGCAGATCATTTATTTCCTGCTACTTTCGGTTTGGGGAATGAACCTGCAGCGAGACATAATGCGGTTCATTTGAAATTTCGGGGATCACAGGATGATGTCCCTAATAGACTTTTTATTGGACGTGACTTATTGAAAAACAGCATGAGGTTCTACAAGTATGAGATTTATGCATTGATTCATATGCCTGGAGATTCAATTTATGATATTAGTTTTAAACACCCAGTAGGTTTGGATAGATTCTGGAAGCAATACCAAACTTTGAAGCACACACCCTTGTGGAGACCTTTCCTGGATATCCCTTTGACCAAACCTGTTTCAAAAAAATTACAATTTTATTTCGTAATGAAGAGGTGAATGTAGCTGACATAACCTACTGGTTGCAGCAACATTGTTCTGTAAAAGGACCCCAGAACCTATACTTGATGATGAGCACCTCTGGACAGGGGGATGGAGATATTTAATTGACTTACTTTTAGAAAATGGTTTCACTAAACATCTGCCTAATTGCTTTTTTTTTGGACGAGATAGAGGGGTTCTTTTTTATCCAGGGCAGCCAAGACCATGTTATAAATGTGGGGCCTTAGGTCATTTAAGCAACGCCTGTGATCAGCAGAAATGTGGTTAATGTGGGGAACTGGGGCATATAGGAGCGCATTGTAGAAATCTCATGAAGTGCAATTTGTGTGAGGAAAGGGGGCACTCTTTTCACTCATGCTCTTGGGCTTCCCACAATCAAGCTGATGCTGCTCTTAGGGCAGAACAGGATGTCTATGTGGCCAATGCACAAAAAGAATGTCAAAGATTGCAGGATTTACTAGAGCATGCTGAGGCTCCAGTCACTGCCCCTAACCCTTCTTCTAGTCCTATTTTGGGAGAGGTTTCTCAAATCCTGGTCTCTGATGCTATGGATATACAGTAGGTGCTTTGGCCCCTACATCTTACTCTACTTCAGATAAGGTTGAAACCTATGTTGTAGGCCCTAGGTCCACTGTAGAGGTTGCTGATCAGGCTATCCTGTCGGTAACTGTTCCTGGCCCTCTTTTAGTTACTGTACCTATAGATGTGCAGGATGCCCCATGTATGCCTCCACCAGAGAAAATATCTGACGCCCCCTTTCAAGGTGTCACTAGATCCAAAACCATCAGAACTAATTCTAGGGTCCCTCCTATGTTTCCTGAGGCTGATTTTACCCAGATAGCCAATCCTTTTGCCCCTCTGCAGGATCATGAGGGGGATGAAGATGAGGTAGAATCTGATTTTTCTTCAGTTGCATCCTCTCTTCCTGACCATGTTCTGGACACTGAGGTTAAGGAAAAATCCCAAACAAAAAAAAGGAAAAAAAGGAAGTGAAGTGCCTTTTTTTTCAAAATTGGAGGTTTTCTTTCTTCCCTACTCTCTTTACCTGGCCACTGTTCTCTGTTTTCTTACTGTTAATGTGAACAGTATTAAATCTCCATTACGAAGGCGCCTTACCTTTGCCAGTCTTAGTACACATCCTGGTTCTGTTATTTTTTTACAAGATACCAGACTAAGTTCTCTGGCAGGTATCAAAGAAGCAGGTCAGGATTGGCTCTGGGGTGCTTCCTTTTGGTCACCTGGGGAGGATGTATGTGATGGCTTGGGGATTTTGTTTTTTTCCAGTCTTCATATCAAGGTGTTACAACTTTTGGATATAATCCTTGGAAGAGTTATGCTTATGGATATTGTTGTCTCCCAGTGTGCTTATCGTCTTTTAAATATATACGCTCCACAGACCAAAGCAGCTAGAACGGCTTTATTTCATCGTATTTCCCCATATTTACACACCTCAAAGTTGGTTATCTGGGGGGGGGGGTGACTTTAATTGTGGTTTACCAGCCAGGGATTGGGGACGAAAAACTCAAAAATTGCTCTGTGATACTAATGCTTTACTGCATGTTTTAAGAACTAATCATTTGGTAGATTCATATGACTCACTGCATCGAAAGCTGGAACATACCTTTCATAAAGGTTCTATCTCTACAAGGATAGATTTTTTTTTTTTTTCCAAAAGGCTTTCCTGTTGTTCTGTTTCTACTTTACCCTTAGAAACGTCTGACCATTTAATTGTGAAAACAACTCTTGGACACTACCAAAAACTTATTTTAGGTTGTGGTTTTTGGAAATTAAATATATCCCTTTTATTGGACATGACCATTGATACACAGCTAAATTTCTTTTTCTCAATACGGTCTGATATTAAGTTTTTGTATGATAGTCCCATAGACTGGTGGGAAGACACAAAACAGGACCTTAAGTTGCTTTTTTTACAAATTTCACGGAATAAAGTTCAAAATTCATATCTCACATACCTGGGATATAGAGCACGGTATATGGCTTTGTTGTCATAAGCAGTTTCTACAACAGGTGTTAAGAGGCAGGAGTTTTTGACTCTTAAAGAAAAAATGATAACTTTTCTCCACACCAGAGAAAAAAGAAACGTGCTTCAACAAAAGTCTTTGGTTTCTGGTACACAAGAGCAGGTAAACCCATTAGATATTTCTGACCAGGATTTGCCACCTTTGTGTATGATCACTTTCAAAGCTTCTGATGGTTCTGTAGTAACTGATACATGGAGTATCTGAAACACTGTGCAAGGGTATGTTGCAGAGACTTTCTCTAAACCTACTTCTGAATGTCTTCCTTCCTTTGTTGAAACCCTAGATATTCTGTCACTTTCTGAACTTGAAATTTCCACTTTGATTTCTCTGTTTTCTTTGGCTGAAGTTAAAAAAGCTATTGGTCATTTATCGACACATACGAAGCCTGGCATGGACGGCCTGCCTAATGAATTTTATAAAAAGTACATAGATATTCTTGCACCATGGCTGTTGGTTGTTTTTCAAGAAATTTGGAAGGAACACAGAGTTACCCCTAGCATAGAAAATGGGGTAATGTTTTTTATTTATAAAAAAAGGGGATCTGGCTGTCCTACAGAATTGGAGACCTTTGAGTCTCCTGACCACTGATTACAAAATTCTGGCTACCATTTTAAATTACCGACTTTCAGACATTTTCATAAATTGTTAGTTCCTACTCAAACATGTGCAGTTCCTGGTAGAAATATCTCACAAAATTAAATTTTTATTAGGGAATTGATCGAGCAAGATTTACAGCACAAGTTGACTGGTTATCTTTTAACCTTAGATTTGGAAAAAGCTTTTGACGCTTTGCATCATGATTACCTTTGGATTATATTGGTGTACTATGGCATACCATTATCTTTTTTGGATATCATTCGAACACTTTATTGCTCAGCAACAGTAACCCACTTAGTTAATGGACATTTGGGTATCTCAGTCCCGTACCAGATCGGAGTTAGGCAAGGCTGTCCGTTGAGTCCACTTTTATTTGTTTTTGGTTTGGACCCCTTACTGCGATACATTGACAGGGATATAAACGTTCATGCCATTATCTCCTCCGAGAAATTTTGTTTTTCCAAAATAGTAGCTTATGCAGATGATTGTATCTGCTCTATAGCAGATATTGATTCTGGGAAATATGTTCTGAATTTTTTTAGTACTGCACAGCTGGGCTCTGGTATAAAAATGAATATATATAAATGCTCTTTGATGCCTTTAGGACATGAGTCCGGTGTTCATTTTTTTGATATTCTGGTATGTAGTACTAAATTGAAACCTCTTGGAGTTTATTTTGGCTCACAAAACTCTATACATAATAATTGGGATGAGATATATGGTACTGCTCTTTCTAAAGTAAAAAAAATGGCAATCCTGGAAGATGACAAGAAAAAAACGTGTTTTCATGTTAAAATCCTACATTGCCCCACTTTTTTTATTTCTGTCTCTTATTTTTCCTTTACCTTTTGACATGCATTCTAAAATGGGTCTTTTTTTTCAGCTACTGTGGGATAGTCACTTGAACCCAGTGAAGAGAGCACACACCTACAGACCCTGGAAAGAGGGAGTCTTGGGTATGATGCATCCTATTGTTCATTTTTTTGGAATTTTTTTTTATGCTTCAAATCGGCCTCTTTTGATCAAACAAACTGACATGGGAAATATGTGCATGTCCCTGTGGGGAGCCCCTTTTTTAGCAGCTTGGGGTAGAGGGAAATGGCACCCTGTAGATAACCAGCTCTCTTTATATATTAGATTATGGAAAATTGAACTTAGTTCATTTGTGACACATGAACGGAAAGCCTTTTATAATCATATTGTCTCAGCCTGTTACTTTGAGGATCCCCTTTTTGTTATTTCTACTTTTATAGATAAGTCTTTCCTGCTAGCCAGCATTACTGAACCTAGGATACCGGAAAAGATGTGAGATGTAGTTTGGTTATGTGCTCACCTAAACTAAATGTAAGAGCAAATCACAAGCATAAGCAATTAAGTGAGAGGTTGTGTCCAGAATCTTCCTGTCAGGGACAGCTTGAGATGATACAGCATTTATATTTTGAATGTGTGCACACAAACTCCTTTTGGTCTGCTTTGGCACATTGGTGGTGTGAACCGCTTTTTGAATTTATTACGTATGATTTTTAAATACTAGGACAAATTCCAAGGGTGTGGTGTAAATGGAATAAAAGTACTGTGTATGTGATATTAGCATGCCTTAAGTGGCATATTTGGCAAGCACATTGCTTAAGAATACTACAGAATAAGCATTTATCTATGCAACAAGTTTTATTTTCACATACAGGATGAATTAGATGCACTATATTCTTATGAATTCAATACTTTGGGGAACAAAGTAGGTACTTTACTTTGGAAACATGTGGACTGGGTAGATTAAACTCTTTTCTGTTCCTTTGTTTTTTTCTTTTATTTTAATGTGCATTATGTTAATCTGTATATGAATTCCATGCTGTATGTATTATACCTCCTTTTTCTTTTGTTTTGTTTTTTTCCTCCTTGTATTATGTTTTTTGTTTGCTTAATAAAAATTTCCCCTACTCTTTTCGATAAGTGCCATGGGATCTTTAACATCCACCTGAACTACCACCAATCCAGGCAGATGGGACCTCGGTTTAACATCTCATCCAGAAGATAGCAGCTCAGAAGTGCAGTTCCCCTCTTATGCTGCACTACAGTGTCTGTACTATGATATTAACCCAAGTGCCAGATGTGGGAACTGAACCCACAGCCCTCTGATCTCCTGGCCTCAGAGGCAAGTGTGCTACCTACTGAGCCACTGACACTGCTATATGAATACTGACAAAGAAATAATGCTACCGAATGGGGTTCAGGTTACCATGCATGACTTTGTTACTTGCACAACCACATTTTTGTTCTATATCCTATGGTGTGTCTGTAACCAATATTATATAGGTAAAAAAACTATAAGCCATTAAAGGAACACATGCAGGAACATGTTTGTTCCATCATTAACAAAACAGATACAACAGTAGGTAAATATTTTCTCCACAAACATAATTCTGATGTATGTAGTTTTAAATTCATGGGGATTGAGCATGTTAAATGCCTGCTAGAGGGGGAGACCAACTAAACATATTGCTCCAAAAAGAAAGTGCATGGATCTTTAAGGCAGACACTGTAAGGCCAGTTGGCCTTAACGAGAGGTGGGACCTTAAACCATTTCTGAAATATAGGAAATGACAAGGTTAATGTCAGTGTTTGCAGTTTATGTTTGGAAACATTAAGAGATGAAGACACTAACTGATATAGTCCCTGTTATTTACCTGAGTTTCTTTCAATTTTTAAGAAATATTGAGATGGATGCTTTATAAATTGAACACAATGATAACTTGTGTATAACGTAGAACATCTATAAACAATTTCCCTTTTTTGTCCTCTTTTTTGTTATTCTTACAGGTGTTTATGCTGCTCTGCTTTGTAGGACAGATGGCCTTGAGCAAGAAATTTTTCCAGTTCATGTGGCCCCATAACATTTAAAATAGAAACTTAGAAGTTGACAGCAGATAAGGACTGCAAGGCCCACTCAGTCTGCCCATTTCTTTTTCTACTTATGAATGTGCCATAGGCCTTTGCTCTGTCAATGGCCTATGTATTCATACTCATCTGTATTGCTCCCTTATGCCTATCCCATGCCTGTTTGAAGCCCTGCACTGTATTCATATCCACCACTTGCTGAGGCAGGCCATTCCATGCATCCACCACCCTTTCTGTGAAAAAGAACTTCCTCACATTACCCCTTAATCAGACTCCCTCTAATCTCATGCTGTGTCCTCTTGTCCTGCTACTTTTCTTATATTGAAACATGCTAGACTCATTCACCTTATTATTGCCCTTAAGGTGTTTAAGTGTTTCAATCATATCACCTCTCTCCCTCCTTTGCTCTATGGTATACATATTGAGCTCAGTTAATCTGTCCTCATATGTTTTCTGATGCAGTCCCTGCACTGTTTTGGTTGCCCTTCTCTGGACTGCCTCAATTTGGTTAATGTCCTTGTGAAGGTGTGGCCCGCAGTACTGCATGCAGTACTCCAGATGGGGCCTAACCAGTGTCTTGTAAAGAGGGATTATTACCTCCCTCTTCTGACTTGTGATACCCCTACTAATACACCCCAACATCCTTTTAGCCTTACCTACTGCTTTAGTGGTCTACTTGGATGATTTCAGGTCATCGGTGATGATGACGCCCAAGTCTCTTTCTTCTCTTGTGACAGCCAGCAACTCCCCTCCCCTCCCCTCCCAGCCTATAGGTGGCTTCAGGGTTTCTCTTCCCTATGTGCATGATCTTGCATTACTTTGTGTTAAACCCCAGTTGCCACTCTTCTGACCATTTTGCTAGTTTATCCAGATCTCTTCTCATTCTGCCCACCCCATCTGGATCATCTACTCTGTTGCAGATCTTGGTGTCATCTGCAAACAAACCTTACCTTCCAGACCATCTGCAATGTCACTGATGAAGATATTGAATAGAACTGGCCCCAGGACTGATCCCTGAGGTACCTCACTTGTGACTTGTATCTCTTCTGACTGTATACCATTTACCACGACTCTCTGTTTTCTCCCATCAACCAGTTTGCCACCCAGTTGACCAACATCTGACCCACCCTGAGCCTACTGAGCTTATTAATCAATCTTCTATGTGGAACAATATTGAAAGCTTTGCTGAAGTCAAGGTAGGCAACATCAACTGCTCCCCTTGGTCCACCACTGTGGTTACCCAGTCAAAGAAATCAATGAGATTAGATTGACAGGACCTTCCTTTTGTAAACCCATGCTGTCTTGGATCCTGTGCTCCTATGGATTCCAGGTGTTGCACTATCCTTTCCTTAAGGAGTTTCTCCATAATCTTACCCACTACTGAGGTAAGACTGACTGATCTATAGTTCCCTACCTCCTCCCTGCTACCACACTTGTGGAGTGGGATCACATGAGCCCTTCTCCAGTCTTCTGGGACCTCTCCTGTGCTCAGAGACTCACTAAACAGTTCTGAAAATGGCTCTGCTAGTTCCACCCTTAGCTCCGTTAGTACCCTGGGATGTATGCCATCAGGTCCTATTGCCTTTTCCACCCTGAGCTTATTGAGCTCTTGTAGGACCATTTCTTTTGTGTAGGGACTAGTACACACCTCCCCCCCGTGTCCATAGTGCAGAGCTGTGGGCCCTGCCCTATGTTCTCTTCAGTAAATACTGAGTAGAAGTATCTATTTAGGATAGATGCTTTTATATTGGTCCTCCTCCTCACAATCCCCCTTATCCCCTTTGATCTTAGCTATACCCCCTCTGGACTTTATCCTTTCACTAATGTATCTATAGAAAGTCTTGTCACCTTCTTTTACAGTTTGTGCTAGTATTTCCTCTATTTGGGCCTTTGCCTGCCTTACTGCCTTCCCTGCTTCATTTAGGGAAGTTTGGTATGCCTCCCTATCTTCATCCTCATGTGTTCCCTTATATTTACTGAAGACCAGCCTTTTGACTCTGACCTTTCCTGCTACTGTGTTTGAGAACCAAAGTGGTGTTCTTCTTCTTTTGCACTTCCTTTTCTCACTAACACAATGGGATGTTGCTTCAAGTATTGCATCTTTAATGCTTGCCCAATTTGTCTTTAACCCTCACCTGTATTTCTTTTGGACAGGGCTAGCTTAACTCTGTTGGCCATCTTATCAAAGTCTACACTCTATTTACCTCTACCTCTCCTTTTTCTTTGCTATAGGTTGTGAGTGAAATTAGTAAACCTAAAATGAATAAGGTGCATATATTTTTCTGTGAGTACATAGCTAAAACAGTTATAATGTATCCCTTTAAGTAGATCCTTTAAACTGTGATTTGTGCTAAAGTTAAAAAGAGAAAAAGTTCTATGCATTTATTAATTTATTATGACATAGAAGTAGTTGATTAGCTCCTGTAACCTGAAATGCATGAGTAAGGTATGGTCAATAGACAACACAACTTTACTGTTGTGACATCAAGCTGTCTAAATGTCCTTTAATATTTGTATTTTTTTATAAGATCACAATTATATGTTGGTGATTGGTCACTTTTTTATGATGTCACTACTTTGTAATATATATGTGAGACCTGATGAATACCAGGATGTAAACGCCCCCTGGAAGGCACTTTGCCGAGGTGCTAGGGGCTCCTACATGGTGGATTAAAATCAGCTTCTGAGTTGAACTTTAGTTTCTGTGGTTCTTGAAATTTGGAGTAAGACTGTGCTTGTTCTTATGAATATTTCTGGGCTTGCCATCCTGTTTGTTGCGACCCCTCTCTAACTTGAGCAAAGTTTAAACACTTCTTTTCATTACTGATAGCAAAAAAGATGGCTTCACAGTTCTAATACAATGCAACACTCCTTTTCATATACTTAACCATACTACCAACCCCAATGGGCTAACTATTGTTCTGTTGGGGACCCTAGATAGAACCAAATTCCTCCTAGCCTCAGTATACGGGCCTAATAAAGAGGATCCCCAGTCCTTCACTACCCTTCTTTTGGAACTATCTAAACACCAATCCCTGCCAATGATACTGGCAGGTGACTGCAACACAGTACAGGATGGCACATTGAACTGACCCACTCCCAATAAAAGAGTTTTCTCCCTCAATCAACGGGCTACAGTATATGGGAACTCCAAGACTTGTTGGGGCTAATCAAGCCCTGGAGAGTCCACCACCCAGGTGACAGAGGCTGTACTTTCCTATCCCTTCTGCCCTATTTGGCCTCCCACCTAGACTACTTAATCACCAGTCCCAGCATTCTCTCCAACATGGCTGAATGTGACATCCCAGCCAAAGTGATATCAGATCATGCCCCAGTCCACCTCATCTTCTCACCCTCAGACTCTACAGACTCAGACAGAACATGGAGCCTGAAGAACAACCTCCTTAAAGACCTGCAAATCCTAGAAAATTTTAAATTTATCACCGAAAGCACATTCAGAGAACATAACAATACAGTCATCAACTATGCCCACATCTGGAAAGACTTTAAAAACACCCTCAGATGAGAACTAATACGGATGGTGGGCACATGGAAGCATAAAAGAGAAAAAAGGTGGCTGCATTTCTCAGCAAAATCAGGACCCTAGAGAACATCATATCTAAAGCATCCCCTGAAGATGACTGGCTTCTCCTACACATGATTAAGGCCCCAGATCAGGAACTACTTAGAGAACAAGACGAGTTTATGATCTTCAGGGTAAAATCCAAATATGTTGACCAAGTGGAGAAAGCTGGAAAACTTCTAGCACTCAGAGTTAAGCAACAAGAATCCCTCAAACTAATCAAAGGCATCTGGCCCACACCCACTGCCCCACTGGTCACCAATCCCAGAGACATATCCATGGCCTTTGCTGGCTATTATCAAACCCTATATATTGAAGATTCACCCACACTGGCTCATTGCATCCAATAATTTCTTAAATCAGCAAACTTACCTAAAATCTCCTCAGAATCCCTAGATAAACTGGTGAACTCTGTCTCTCCTGGAGAAGTGCAACAGGCCCTCTCAGACCTTCTCTTTGATAACACCCTCAACTTTTCTGCACATATCGATGCTCTCCTCAAAAAGCTACATCCCAGGCTGGGTGTCCTATACCGTAACTGAGGCTGCATCCTGCTGCCACAGCTCACCGCACAATTGTGCTGAAAATGATCATCCCTATTTTGGACTATGGTGATGTTGACTATAGTGCCAACCCCAAGTCTACCCCAGCCAGACTGGACCCCTTTTCCACTCCTTCTGCTGTTTCACTCTTGACTGTCCTCCTTCTACTCACCACTGTGTCCCCTACCAGACCCTCAACCTACCCTTGCTCTATAACTGGCACAAAGCCCACTGTGCAAGGCTAACAGCAAAGTCCTGGTCCCAGTCCCTACCACCTTACCTCTCCTTGGTCTTAACTGCTACATCACCTCCGGCCTACCCCCTCAGAAACTTCGGCCAACACCTCTTGGCCGTACCACTCATGAACACCATTTCTGGACAGACTGCCTTTAAGCATTGCATACCTAAGTTGTGGAACTCCATTCCCTCAGAGGTTTAGCATGTCTCCCCCACCCAGCACCTCAGCTCCCTCCTTAGTACTCACTTTGCCACTGCCTGCTCATATACCCAAATCCTGTTTTTGCATTAACCCTAATACCTCCTTATTCTTTTCATATATGAGTAGTACTGTACTTAGCATGTTTTAGTGCCTCACACTCCAGTCTGCCACTATAATTATCTATTTGCTGCACTAGATGCTGCTGGCTTCTTATCCTTACCCTGTAGCCAATTTGTTATATACTAAGCTCCCTGTTCCACTGTGACTTATTTTTGCCTCTGTACCTGTGCACTCTCTCTATATATGTACATATGTATTTTATGAACTCTCTGTAACTATGTATGCACTCTCCTCTACCAGCTCCCCCAGGACACATCTGGAATTGAGCAGTACCCTTCTTAGCATGGCTTCCTGTTAAATCTTTTAAATAAATAAACACCTCAGGATCAAATGGTTTCCCTATCAACTTCTATAAAGCACTCTTACCCTCCCTAATTGAACCCTTAACCACTCTGTATAACACAGCTGCAGCACACAATTTCCTAGAACCATCCCAACAACTGGCAGTCATCTCACTAATTCCCAAACCCAGCAAAAATCCTGAACTCATGGAGAGGTACCGCTCCATCTCCCTCCTTAATACAATATGAGAATACTAGCTGAAATCCTGATTTAGAAGGTCAGATCAGTTTGGGTTCGCCTGATCAGGTCCGAAAAAATCTGTTTCATGCAGGTCGCCTTCCTCAGACTACAAACAGGTCCATTTAATCCGCTCCCCAGGATGCACCTGGAAACAAGTTGTCACAGCGTTGTGTGCATTTCTGGTCAAAACTTACAAATAAAATAAATAGGTCCACAATTGCCCATTTTAGTGCCACACATTTTATCTTGTGAACTGGATAATTGCATTCAGATGGTATCAGACTTCTACCTGCAAAGGCCTCAGGACTGAAGCTTCTGTCTGTGACTGATACAATACTGCACAAAGTCCTTGGAAACTCATATCCATATACAGAGGGTGCAGCTTGTTTTGGTCTGCATACAATAACAAGGGTGCACTTGCCACTTGTTTGATAATGTCTGCAAAAGCTCTGCCACAGTTAGCATCCCACCTGGATCCAAATGATTTACTGATTTGGTAGTAATTTTTAAGGGCGGGCTCATTTCCAGGTGCTTTGCATTTTTGCAGGTGGATACACTTGTATCAAGCTTAACAGTGTGTGAGCAGTTCTGGTATAGTTTTTGATAAACCATGTATAATATACACAGAGCCCCAGAAGTATTTGCAATTCTTTCAGTTAAGTGGGTTTTTGCCATGTAGTTTGAGCTTGTACTTTGTCATAGTACAAACTCCTTCTCGTGAAACAATGCGTCCCACATGGTTTACCGAGCTTCTGAGAAACTGACACTTGTCCACACATACTTTCAGTTTGAACTCCTCCAGTTGATCCAACACTTTAACTAGATGAGTTTCATGTTTATTTAGTGTATCTCCAAAAATGATGATGTTGTCAAAGTGGATAAGAAACTTAAGCAGATTCATATCACCCACAGTTAACTTCAAATGTCTGGAAAGTAGTTGGCGGTCCCGATATTACCTGGAGTGTTCTCAAGATTTCATGAAAGCTCAATAGACAAATGAAGTCTGTTTTCTCCTGGCCTGACTTTGCCATGGGTATTTGGTAAGAACCAATTCTCACGTCCAACGATGAAAACCTCTATCGTCCATTTAAACGTATCAGACCATCTTGGATTTTAGGCATTGTTTATTGATCAGTGACTGTTGCTTTGTTCAAAGTGTGATAGTCTACACTCCTGACTTGGAAACATAGAAACATAGAAATTATTTGCAGATAAGGACTGCCTAGCCCATCTAGTCTGCCGTAAGTCCTTGTACTGAATTACTGCTTCTGTCCTGCCTGCTGCTGTACCTTTATGGTTCCCCTATGCCTGTCCCAAGCATGCTTGAATCCATCCACAGTGCTCACTCCCACCACCTCCTGAGGCAGACCATACCATACATCCACCACCCTCTCTGTGAAGAACTGCCTCACATTCCCTCTTAAAATCCCACCTTTCAGTTTCATATCATGCCTCCTCATTCTGGTGCTCCTCCTGTATTGGAAAATGTCTTTTCTTGCACCTTATTTATACCCTTGAGGTACTTGAATGTTTTTATCATGTTCCCTCTTTCCCTCCTCTCTTCCAGTGAGTACATATTGAAGTCCCTTACTCTCTCCTTGTATGTCTTGTGTTGCAGGCCTGGTACCATCTTAATCACCCTTCTCTGAACTATCTCTAGCCTGTTAATGTCCTTACGAAGGTGTGACCTCCAGAACTGCACACAGTACTTCATGTGATGCCTGACCATGGTTTTATATAATGGCATCACTACCTCCCACCTTCTGCTGGTGATTTCCCTACCTAAGAACCCCAGCATACCACTGGCCCTCCCAGCTGCCTTAGCACTCTGCTTTGACATTTTCAGGTCATCTGAAATAATAGCCCCCAGGTCCCTTTTCTCCTTTGTGACTGTCAGCAACCCCCCATCCTGTAGTTTTCCCCAGAGTTTCTGTGTCCCAGGTGCATAATTTTGCACTTTTTTGAATTAAACTTCAGTTGCCAGCCCTCAGACCATTTTTCAAGCTTCCCCAGGTCCCTCCTCATTTTTTCCACCACCTCTGAGGTATCCACTCTGTTTCAGATCTTGGTAGCATCTGCAAACAGGCAGACCTTTCCCTCCAGCCCTTCTGCAATGTCGCTAATAAAGACATTGAACAGGACTGGCTCCAGGACCGATCCCTGTGGCACCCCACTGGTTACCCCTTCTCCATAGACTGCACCTATTTACCACCACCCACTGCCTCCTGTCTGCTAGCCAATTTCTAACCCAGTTTAACACCCTGTCCCCCATTCCAGCCTTCCCAGCTTGTTTATCAGCCTCCTGTGTGGGATGGTGTCAAAGGCTTAGCTGAAATCAAGGTAAGCGACATCCACTGCCCTGCCCTAATTTACTTCCTTTGTCACCCAGTCCAAGAAATCAACCAGAATTGTCTGACATGACCTCCCCTCTGTGAATCCATGTTGCCTATGGTCCTGGGCTCTGATGGCTTCAAGATGCTCCACTATTCTTTCTTTAAGCAATGTCTTCATAATCTTCCCCACTACTGAGGTGAGGCTGACCAGCCTATAGTTCTCCACCTCCTTCCTGCTGCCAGATTTGTGTAGAGGGACCACATCTGCCCTCCTCCAATCCGCTGGTACCACCCCTGTGTTGAATAACTCTGTGAAAATGGCTGCCAGAGGTTCAGTCTCCCTTTGTAGTTCTCTTAATATCCTTGGGTGAATGCCATCTTGTCCCATTGCTTTGCCCACTTCCAATTTAGTGAGCTCCTGCAGGATTCTTTCCCCTGTGAATGGACTATTGTCCACTTCTTCACTTCTTTGGCAATTTCTGTACTGTTGTGGCCCCTGCCCCTTCCCCTCTTCTGTGAATATTGAACAGAAATATTTATTCTGTATTTCTGTCTTTTCCATGTCACCCTCCTTGCATTCTACTCCTTCTTCACTGAGCCTTGCAATCCCCCAGTTGTTTTTCCTCCTTTCACTGATGTACCTGAAGAATGTCTTGTCCACCCTCTTAACTGACTGTGCTAAACCTTCCTCAGTCCGTGCCTTTGTTCTCCTTACTGCCTTTTCAACTTCCCTTAAACACACTAGGTACTCCACCCTGTCCTCCTCCCTTTGCCTCTCCTTATACAGTATTTCTTGAACACTTTCATTTTTGCCCTGACCTTTACTGCCACCTCTCTCAAGAACCCCTCTGACTTTCTCCTTCTCTTGGCTTTGGATACCAATCTGATGCATTGGTTTGTAACTTCGAGTAAGGCTTTCTTTAGACACTTCCATTCCCCCTCCTGCTCCGTTCTCTCCAAGGTTCTTTTAATATCCCTCCCCATTTCAGCGAAGTCAGCATTTTTGAAATCCAAAACCTTTGTCCTAGCATGGCTTGAGTGAGTCTCTGTCCCTGTGCTGAACTACACAATGTTGTGATCATTGGATCTCAGTTACCCTTCTACCTGGACATCTGCTATTTGATCCCCATTGGTCATTACAAGATCCAGAACTGCCCTGTCTCTGGTGGGATCAAGCACAAGCTGACTGAGTTCAGACTCCTGGAGTGAATCAAGGATGCCTCTGCTTCTGGCTGAAGCAGCTACAGTGTTGATCCAATCCAAGTATGGCATATTGAAATTCCCCGTTAGGAGAATTTCACCTTTCATTGCCATCATGTGTAGTTCCTCCACTACCTCCCTGTCCAGTTTCTCTCCCAGTCCTGGAGGCCTGTATATCACCCCTGTGTGTATTGCTGTACCATTTCCAGGTTGGAGGGTGACCCACAGTGCCCCGGCCTTCCTTTGCCCACCTGTACCTGTGTTGCCGTTATACCCTCTCTGAGGTACAGGGCCACTTCCCTTTCCCCTTCCTTTTTGCCCTCCCTATTCCTCCTGAATAGAATATATCCTGGTACATTTGTTTCCCACTCATGATTAGCTATGTATCAGGTTTCTGTTATTGCTACTATTGTATGTCCAGGTCTCCTTCAATTATTAAGGCCTCCATGTCTGGGCTTTATTTCCCAGGCTAAGTGCATTTGTCATCATGACCTTCCAAGATTTAATGCCTGACATCTCTCTCTCTCTCTCTTCCTGTTTTTGATCCCCTGCACCTTCCTCCCTTTCCTGATAATTTTCTCTTGTGTTCCCAATTCCTTTTCTACTTCTTTTCCACCCAAACCCGATGACCTTGATATCAACTCCTCTTCCTGCTCCATTGTTCTGCTTTCTCTACCATGTGGGAGTGGGCTGCCTGAGTATCCATTCTCCTGTTGCCTCCCCACCTGCTAGTTTAAATGCTCATCAGCAAAGCATTTAAACCATTCATTGAGGGCTGCCTTCCTCTTGCTGGATAGATGCAGTCCATCCCCACTGTACATAGCTGCAACACTCCAGGTGAGTCCCCAGTCCACAGTGACACCATACCCCTTCTCTGTGCACCAGCCTTTCAACCATGTGTTGAAGTCACTAATACGGAGATCCTCCCCCCCCCCCGTGGTCTGGCAGTACCTCCAAAAATGTCACAGAGTTTGCTACCTTCCCCAGACATCCTCACAACACTGTAAAGTCCTCCTTCAGCTGATCCACCTCCATATCATTCTTTTTCCACACCACTTCAATGGGTGAGGCATGCAGGCTTCATGACTATATGATGATACCAGCTTCCAATATTTCTTGCTGATGTCTTCTGATGTTCTTGATGTCAGCAGACAAGAAACATCTGGATCTTTCTCTGAAAAGCCTTTTATCATGTAAACATATTTTGGCTGTCCTCCCTTAACAAATCCAACATATCATTAATTCATGGAAAATACTTGGGTTCTCTTGGCGAACCTTTATCCCACATGATCTCCCCACTCTTTAGGCACTGGTGAATCTTAGAAGTCAAACAGGTTTGGATCGATTCCATTCCCTTGGGTTGTTGAGGTCAACTTAGTTGAACTTCAGTCCTCCCCTTGTACAGTACATGCTGATATTGTATTCAGTATTTTTCAGTTGTACAGTTATTCTCCAGATGGAGGCATGTGCATTTATTGGCAGAATACTGGGCTCCATGAGCTACTCAGCAGGTAAACCATGTTCCTCTGGGGTTTCAATTGTTAGTATTTATTTATCTGCATTCTTTCTTAGTCGGACCATACCTAGAATAGCAAACTCAGAATTTGGTGGTAGAACCAAGTTTTCACTGTCAGAATGCAACATCATACCGACAGGATCCTCATTTGGGTTAATTTTCTTCTCTGTATGTTTGTCATATGCTTTGTCAATCAGCCCATTCAAATTCACATTCCTCCTAGAACTGTGTTTCTTTCTCTCTCTTCACATAGATGTTTTAGGTGTCCAATCAACTTTGCATTGGTTTCAATGCTAAATGGTATACTGCCATACAGTTTGGCTTGGGGGTACACCAAAATAGTGGGCCCAATGTTCAAACGCTGCCATGCTGGATGCAAAATGCCTTAAAGTCAAGGGTTGCATTAAATGCAGCTGTGTCCATGTGAATAGTTGGTATTTTAGAAAAAAACGCAATTTGTGTCCAGATGCAGTAAACCAACATTGCACATAAAGTGCGGCATAAAAAGGTGTGTAAACTGCCTGTGAGACACAGAACATAAGGAAAGTGGGACGGAGCACAAAAAGTGGAAGTGAGGTGAAACTGGAAACAAATAAAGCAGAATATTGATACAGGCAAGTACAATGAGGTACAAGACACCACAAAGGTGCACTGTACACCTGCCTGCACTGCAGCCACAGTACTAGTAAGTACCTTCTGTAGTTTACCGCACCAGACCACCCAAACAACAGCACCAGTCAGAAGTGGAGTGGAACGCACCCCATCCAAGTAAGGTATCCCCGCTAAACGTGTACATACTGTACTGAACGCACCAGCACAGCACACCTGACTGCACTGCTGTCACTGTATCAATGTCTCCATTTTGTGTCTGATACCACCTGAGACAACCCTCAAATCAGCACAAGCCAGAAGTGGAGGGGAGCAACCTTCACCCAGTTAAGGTATCCCCGCTGCAAGTGTACATACTGTACTGAATGCGCCAGCATGGCACACCTGCCTACACTGCTGTCACTGTGCCAGTGTCTCATTTCTGTGTCTGACAGCACCTGAGACAAATCTCAAACCAGCACCAGCAGGAAGTGGAGGGGAACAACCCTTACCCAGGTATGGTATCCCTGCTGCAAGTGTACATACTGTACTGGATGCTCAGCATGACATACCTGCCTGCACAGCTGCCACTGTACCAAAGTCTCCATTCTCTGACTGACAGCAACTGAGACCACCCACAGAGCAGAGCTGTGTAGGAGATGAGTGTGGAATGGTCAACCAGCAGACCAAAAAGCAGGCACGGAAGAAGAACTTCACAGTGGAGGAGATAGGTGTGCTCCTAGAAGCTGTGGAGGCAAATGCCACCCTACTCCTCAGCTGAGGCAGGAACAAGGCCCACAGACTTAAGCAGAAGATGGCATGAGAGGAAGTGGCCAAGAAGGTGAACGTTGTCAGCAGGGTGAAGCGTATGGTGTGGGAGCTCCAAAAGAGGCACAATGGCCTCACATGATGGTCCAAAGAGAAACTAGCACAGATCCACAGGAACAAAGTTGCCACTGGAGGTGGACTGCATGAACCAGTCGAGCTCACCAGCCAAGAGAAGATGGTGGCATCCTAGATTAGCAGGCAGAGCATCAAAAGAGACAGCTGTCTTGGCATGTTCAGGATGCATAGTGGTAAAGGTGTGTGGTAGGTCACAACATGTATCTATATGCAGGGTTGTGGAAGATGGCAATGAGCATGTGTGCAGTACATGGCAGTGCACATGACCCAATACATGTTAGACAAGGGCACTCTGTGGATGCTAGTCAAATGCTGTTTGCCACCGTGGCCAGTGCAGCTGAGCCATGCCATGAGCGGGGAACATGCATGCTGCACATGACATGGGCCCATGGCTGCAGCACAACTGATGGCACACCACACAGGACACAACCTGTCCAGGAGAGGGATGACACACACAGAACAGAGGCCCACAGAAAGCATCAGATACTGTACCTGTGCAGTGTATCATGTGGCACAATGCAGACAACTAGCACAGTGGTCCCAAATGCCCATGTAGGGCATGCAGTGCTTCACATGTGTAGATGTACACAACCATTGAAAACAGCCACTGTTCAGACTGACAGCCGTTAACTTTCCGTTGCAGGTAGCAGTGGAACATCAGGAACAGGGAGGCCATGAACAGGTACCAGTGGAATGTCAGGAATAGGAGGTCCATGAGCAAACACCAGTGACATACAGACCGACTGTACTCAATGGAAGGAATTGCTGTCTCAGTGGGTAGGAGTGCCAAAATAATCAGAATGAACATTCTCCCCATAATAAATGTTAAATTTACCTCCCTACTTCTGAGATTGTCATCCTCATTGTGGACAAACCTTCATTACACAATATCTAGATTCCTGTGTGGTAGAAAGCACCCATGGTTCAAATGGGGTGTAATCCCCTCCCCAAAAAATAGAGGCTGACTTGAGGTACTGGACTTGCAAGTAAATTACTGGACAGTGCTGCTGCAAAATGTCATATAATACATGAAATGGTCAGAGTCCCCCAGTTGGGTTCATTTAGAACAGCAGTCCCTAGGCCAGGTCAGGATGGCAGATGCCATTTTTAGAAATGTAAACCTCCTTAAAACAGTATTCATCATAAACCTTTGGTGAAATTAACACTCAAGGTCTGGGGACAGGTATGTAAGAAGGGCAGATTTAGCAGGCATATTAGTAAATTGACTCCTACTGGGGCTTGCATAGATTTTACACCAATTAAATCAAATGCAGGATTCCGCAGGTGGGAAAGATAGAGCCTTAATTCAGTAGGGCACTGTTATACATGGGACATTTTGAAGTCTTTTCCCCAGCTAGCTCAAGAATTTGACCATCAAAGACAAGATCTTTTTAGATTCATGCAGTCTTATCATTACCTTATTACAGAGCCTAGGGTTAATGCTCTTAAGGCTAATGAAAACCCCTGAGAGCATTGCTGCACTCCTTAGCTACACAGGACCAAACTATGAAATGGATCTCCATCCTATATGCAGCCATAAGAAATTTAGAGGAATATCAAAAACGGGCTATTAAGAGAATGTGGGAGGAAGAAGCTGACTGTGTTCTATTGGAGAAAGAATGGGGACAGATCTGCGAAATGGTGCATAAAGCAAATGTCTCCCCAACATTGAGAGAGAGTTTTGCTGGCAAACAGTTTTAAAATATTTTCATACAAACATGCGACAATGCCAGAAGAGTTAGGCCTCAAGGTGTATCTCATCTGCTAAAAAATTCAGCTGACAGTTCAGACAACTGCTGCTGTCCCCACTCATTTCCATCCCTCCTGCCAGATTTTCCTTCCCTGAGTTCACCAACCTGGGTAACTCTCTCCCTACTTGTATATTGCCCATAAACCTATCCCATCCCTTCTTAAAACATCCCACTGACTCCAGCGAGATCCCTTCCTCAGGCAGTACATTCCAATCCACTACCACCCTTTCTATAAAGCAATGCATCCTCAGTTCCCTCCTGACCCCCCCACCAGTTTCAGTCTATGTCACTCATGGTCCTTTTCCCCTCCAATCTAAACATACCCTCAGTACTAACTTTGTTTATGCCCTTCAAGTACTTCAAGGTCTTGATCATATTTCCTCTATCCCTTCTATCCACCAGGGAGTGCATATTGAGTTCTCGTATACTCTCTCCATAGGATTTTTCCCTCATTCCCTGGGTAATCTTGGACACCCTCCTCTGGATTTCCTACAGAAGCCTGATGTCTCTCATTAATTATGGGCACCAGAACTGCACGCAGTACTCCTACTGCAGCCTCACCAATGAACTGTACAGTGGCAGAATAACCTTTTCTCTCCTTGAAGTGATCCCCCTAGTAATGCACCCAAGCATTTTGTTTGCCTTTGCTGCTGCTTTTCTACACTGTACTGAGTGATTCCTATTCCCTGTGATCACCACACCCAGATACTTTTCCTCCTGAGATACTGATATCTGCTCCCCCAAGTGGTAACTGTGTCCTGTGTTCCTTGCTTTGAAATGCAGTACACTGCACTTCCTAGTATTGAGCCCCAGCTACCATGTGTTTGACCATTGTCCACGTCTTTCCATATCCTTGTGGCATAAACTCCTCCCTCCCTTCCTCATTGTCCAACACCTCACCTACAGTAATTTGGAGTCATCAGCAAACAGACTCGCCATGCTCTTAACTCCCTCTGCTATGTACGCTATGAAATCATTAAATAGCAGTGGACCCAAAACTGATCCTTGCAGGACCTCACTAGTGACTTTACTGGGTGACAAGAATTCCCCCCTACCACCACCCTCTGCTGTCTGTTGCTCAGCCAAATCCCTATCCAATGTACCAGCTTCACCCTTTCCCCAGGTTCCTCAGTTTGACCATCAGTCTCCCATGCAGCACAGAGTAAAATGCCTTGCAGAAGTCCAGATACATGACATCAACTGGCCAACCAGGTTAGCTTGACAAAATCTCCCCTGAATAAATCCATGTTTCCAGATGTGCTAAAGGCCGTTTACTTCCTGGAATGCCACCAACCTCTAATTTAAGATGGTCTCCATTAATTTACCCTTTATGGATGTAAGGCTGACCAGTCTGTAATTTCTTGGCTCCTCCCTGGGTCTGCTGTTATAAAAGGGTACCACATGTGCCCACTATTTCCAAACAGTATGGGGCCCACAGGTCACATCTATGCTGGAGGTGCTTTGAGATTGTAGGTATACACATACATACTTTCTGGCATTGTCCAGCCCTTAAATATTTCTGGACAGTGGTAGGAGTGACCATGGGTTGAATTTAAGGAATTCTGCCACCAGAATAATTCCAAAATTGGTTTCTGGGATTGACCCTTCAAGAGGTGAGGGAGAATACAAAGAGATAATGTTTGAGCTTCTTTGTGATGGTAGCCACAAAAGTGATAACTTAATTGTAGCTGGTAGCTACCCCTATCTTCTTGGACCACTGACTGAGGAACTTCAGGAGGTTCCAGAAAATGGAGAGGGTCACTGCCCAAATGAGACACTAAACTGACAATCACAAAGGCTGGTGGCTCTCTTTCTTTAATTATGTAGCAGACAGGGAAGGACATGATATTTTGGATGTCCTAGCCAATATGGATTGAGGAGGGTTGGGGGGGCCACATCCCATTGGTGGGGTATGCCAGTACCCCTTAGGCTTCTCCTTCCCCATAGCTCTACACTGCTTATCACTAAGCCATGCTATAGAAAGGGTTCATCCTATTTAAATTGATAATACCAGGGGAATTGTCCACTGCTCCACCTATGTTTTGTTGGTATATGATTTATTTCTAATTTGTTTGTTTTACCTTGTGCTGTACTTGTTGTAACCTTAGTATTTTTTTGATATTTGTCCTGTGTTATTCTGATGCTGTGTTTTTCTTCTTTTTTTCTGATGTATATGGAAAATGAATAAAGTTTAATTTAAGAAAAATAAATTACATTTATAAAATGGGTCTTGGAAATCCAGTAATCCAGTTGGCTAGTACATCTTCTGAGCTGTGTCCTTATCAGAAGATATACTAGGCAACTGGCACTACCCCCTCTCCTGAGTCTAATAACAATATCAAATCAGTGAGCTGTGCCAACCGTAAATGAAAACACACACACTGGCACAGCTCACTGCTAGAAACAGCACTTCCTCACTGGTAGCGTGATGACAGTAACCCAGAAAGCAGTACCATACTATTACATTTCTTAAAGATCCCCCTTCCTGCACAACCACCAAACTGTTAATACTGTGCTTATTTTATTTGTACTCACTGCGAATCCATTTCGACATCATAGCAGCAGCTCTCAGTCCCGCTCTTCAAATCCTAGCCAGTACACACGCGACTCTCCCATCTCAGCACCAATTTGTGATTCTCCCCCTATTTCCTCTTGCCCTTCAAATGCCACCTGTATCAACCCTCAAGTTTCTCCTCAAAAATATTGAGGCCATTACTATCTATTCATTTCTCTTCTTCGGTAACAGCCACTGAAAACCACAAAGCCAATAACCACGGTCAGCCTTAACCTGTGGCAGGTAAACCAGACATTCCTACCTAGAAAGCAGGAAGCAGGGGGGAGTGGGAACACTATGTAACCAAAGTAAAGGAACAATCCTGTAGCCATGACAACGGCTCTAATTTTCTGCAGACTCAACAGACTGCCTTAGAGTCTAAAATGACTAGACTTTTACTACAGATGTTAGAACTGTATTTAAAAGCACATTAAGAAGAATAACAATTTTGGATGCATAGCTTTTTCTTGGAAGAGGAGAGTTGTTTTAAATTGTGAAAATATATGGGACCAGTAAGAAGGTAATGATTGGCATGATGATAAAACAGAGACTACATGGGGTATGCCTGCAACTCAGCAATGAATAGTAACAATTACTATAGCTCAGAAATTGGAAACAACAGTTGTACTCATTGCAGATTGTGTCACACCACAAACACATTAATCTGCAGCAGTGTTTACAAACACCACCTGCTGTAGGAAAGTTATAGTAACTTATCTCCATTGCCATCCTCAAGGCTTTCCCCCTCTATCTGTAGTCCATTTAAATCCATGTCCGTTACTGAACTGGGGGACAAGTGGTTTGGCCGACATGATGAAACCAAACCAGAGTTTCAGATGCCAACTCGAATCTGAAGTGATGCTGGCTCTGGCTAACTTCTTTTACCCTTATTCACAAAAGCCTCATTGAGCCACCCATGAAGCAGCTGCAACAAGAGCAGAGTTCATTATGCAGTGTACCTTTATTCCTTGTACCATGTTTTATATGAGGTTATAAAACGTTTGATAATTTTATGATTTTTTTAAGTGAAATAATCCCCTCTGGGTGTGCATCAGTGCTGTAATAACCTCACTTTCTGGGTGATTGAAGGCATGGGGCACAGGCTATTAAAATTTTGCTGTACGCCTGATCATTAATTATGTCTTTCTTAAACGTATGCATGAATGTTGGATTGCACTTTAGCATTCAATCCGGTTAACTAATGGGAGTGGAGGCATTGACAGAGTTAGAATTAAAGCAAAACATTGCATTTCCTTTCTTTTTGGTCACTTTAAGTAGTAAATCTAACTTGTGTATTAACATAGTTGTTTTTTTTTTTTGCAATTTAGTTGCATTCTTTTTGACATGGATAACCATAACAGTTTACTTTGTATGGCAGTGGACATTGTGCACCTGGACTTCAGCAAAGCCTTCTACACTGTCTCCCACAGAAGGCTTACTAACAAATTCGAGCATATAGGAGTCAGACATAACATAGTGAACTGGATTACCAACCGGCTGCAAGATAGGATGCAAAGACTGCTTATCAGTGGATCATTATCAAGGGAAGGCAAAGTGACCAGTGGCATTCCACAGGGGCCTTTGCTGGGACCTATCCTCTTTAACATATTTATCGGAGATATTGCAAACAACTTGAAGGGGAATGTTTGCCTGCTTGCAGATGACAAAAAACTCTGTAACAGAGTAGACATGCAGGAGGGAGCGACAGGTATGAAAGTAGACCTGAAAAAACTCAAGGAATGGTCCAGGGATTGGCAGTTGAAGTTTAATGCCATGAAGTGCAAGGTTATGCACATAGGAAAAAGAAACCCAGGGATAAAGTACACACTGGGAGGGCATCAGTTAGAGGAGACAAAAACATAAAGAGACCTCGGACAAGTCAGCACGGTTGACTTAAAGGTTTGAAAACAGTGTGAAATGAAAGCACAGAGGGTGAATGGCATCCTTGGCTGCATTGGTAGGGGAATTACATAGAAACATAGAAACATAGAAACATAGACTTTGATGGCAGATAAGGACCGCTAGGCCCATCTAGTCTGCCCAATTCCCTACCTACAGGATAGGCCGCAGATCCTAGTTAACCAATAGCCTATTTCTTCCTACCCCCCACAAGAATTGCCTTATGTCTATCCCATGCATTCTTGAATTCTCCCACAGTTTTAGACCCCACAACCTCCTCAGGAAGGCTGTTCCATGCATCCACTACCCTCTCTGTGAAATAATACTTCCTCACATTGCCTCTGAACTGCGCCTTCTATCTTTAAATTGTGTCACCTTGTTCTTGCAAGTCTCTTTTTCTGAAAGATGCTACCCTCTTGGACTTTGTTGATTCCACTGAGGTACTTAAAAGTTTCTATCATGTCCCTCTCCTTCTTTCCTCAAGGTATACATATTAAGCTCCTTTAGTCTCTCCTCATACGGCTTCTCTTGCAGACCCTGCACCATTTTAGCTGCCCTCCTCTGGACTGCCTCTATCCTGTCTATGTCCTTGCAGAGATGGGCTCTCAGAACTGGACACAGTACTCCAGATGGGGTCTCCCAACTGTCTGTACAGAGGATAACAACTTCCTGTTTTCTGCTGCTGATGCCTCTCCTATACATCCCAGTATACCCCCAGCCCTCCCTACTGCCTTCTCACATTGCTTGCTAACCTTAAGGTCATCTGATATGATTACCCCAGGTCCCTTCCTTTTTGTTGTTGTTAATACCTCCCCACCCATTGTGTATTCTTCCTCTGGGTTCTTGTTTCCCAGGTGCATTATTTTGCACTTCTTTGCATTGAATCCCTAGCTGCCATACTTCTGACCTTTCCTCCAACCTTGCCAAGTCCTTTTCATCCTTTCACGCCTCCTTGTGTATCAACCCTGTTGCAGATCTTGTGTCATCTGCAAAGGCATACTTTTCCTTCCAGTCCCTCTGCAATGTCACTGATGAAGACATTAAAAGGACTGGACCTAATACTGAACCTCTGCGGTACCCACTAGTAACCCCCTTTCTTCAGAGTGGACTCCATTTACAATTACCTTCTGTGTCCTGTTGTCCAGCCAATGTTTTACCCAGGCTACCACCCTGGGTCCCACTCCCAAGCTGGTTAATTTGACTATTAATCTTGTGTGGACTGTGTCAAACGCCTTGCTAAAGTCTAGGTAGGCCATGTCCACAGCCTCTCCCTGGTCTACTACTTTGGTCACCCAGTCAAAGAAATCTATTAGATGTGTCTGACATGACCTTCCCACTGTGAACCCATGCTGCCTTGGGTCCTGTGCTCCACTGGCCTCTAGGTACTCAACTATTCTTTCCTTCAGAAGTGAGTCCATCACTTTCCCTACCACAGAGGTCAGACTGACAGGTCTGTAGTTTTCTGCCTCTGTCTTGCTCCCACTTTTGTGAAGGGGAATCACATCCGCCTTCCTCCAGTCCTCAGGTACCACCCCATCCTCCCATGATTTATTAAAAAGAGTAGCCAGTGGTTTCACTAGTTCCTCCCTTAATTCTTTTAGAATTCTGGGGTGAATTCATCAGGACCCATTGCTTTGTCTACCTTCAGTTTTAGGAGTTCTTGCAGAACCCTTTCTTCTGTGAAAGGACTGGGATCGACCCCCCTATCAAGAGTGCTTCTGTTAATTGGATTAGGCACTTCCCCCTCCTCTTTTGTGAATACTGAGCAGAAATATTCATTCAGTATTCCTGCTTTTTCACTGTCCCCCTCTGCCCACCCACCGTTCATTCTATTCAGCCTCAATATCCCTTCCTTTGTCTTTTTACGCTCACTGATGTACCTATAAAAGGTTTTATCCCCCTTCTTAACTGAGTTGGCTATCTTTTCCTCAGTTTGGGCCTTTGCTATTCTGACTTCCCTTCCTGCTTCCTTCTGCCTTAACTGGTACAGCTCTAATTACAAGTAGAAAGAGCAAAGTTATCATTCCTCTCTACAGGTCCTTGGTGAGGCCACATTTAGTGTACTTAGGTCAGTTTTGGAGGCCTCACCTCAAACAAACTCTAGCCACAGCTGATAGGGCTGTGAAGAGCTACCAAATGACCAAAGTTATTTTCTTGTTGGTGTCATATAGTGCTGTGGAGTCACAATCATCAAAAACTGCCATGCTGCTAAATCAGTCCTCTTGAATTTATTTAATCTGAGTAAATGCCACTGGTGTGTGTGTGTGTGTGTGTGTGTGTGTGTGTGTGTGTGTGTGTGAGACTGCTCCGGGATTAAGTTTGCCTTTTTCCTATAACTGCAGGGCAATTTTCCTATGTTTTTCTGTAGATTACATTATTTCCAATGGAAGTCAAATTCCTCTGTTTTCCCATATAACTACTGCAAGTCTATGAGAAGAATTTCCCTTTAGATGGCTCCAGATCCCTGTAAACAGAGTTCCTCACCATTTAGATAAAATATCTGACATTCCCTACAAGCTTAGTTAAAGGAGAACTGCACTGAACCTGTGAGTAATGTTTTCTGTAGAAGCTTTTTTTCATATAGTGGGTCTCCTTCTGTTTTCTGCCCCACTTTCATTGGCCTTTTAGTTAACTCATTGTATATTTATGGGTTACATGTTGCTGCAAAGTGCCATCTAAGAATTGTATGATGTTGTTTATGTCCCCATGTACCTAAGAATTCTAAATTAGAACACAGATGCATTCTACCAACAATGTAAGTTCTTGACAAGATCATACTGTTCTAAAATGGTCAATGCCAGCAGTGTGTGAATCAGAAACACTCACTGAATTTACCAAAAGGCCAGTTCAGATTAAGCAGCAACAAAATGAGAACTGGTATTTTAAAAAATATTATCTACTTCTACAGAAATGCATGTTTGCTGATTTAAAGCAATTCTCCTATGAGATATTGACAGCCCAGTCTAAATTGTTCACTATTTATGGGTCTGGCAGTATAGCTTAGAGGTTAGAGTAATGAACTATAAATGAGCTTTGTACATCCAGCATTCAGACATGTGTTTGATTCCCACACTCTCCATTTCCATACAGTGTGGCTCTGATTAAGTCACTTAATCTCCCGTGTATTCCTGGGTTGTCCATAGAAACAAGCATTTATGCCTAGTTGGCCTTACCTGGTTACCAAAGGAAAATATACATATATATATATATATATATATATATATTTATATTATAGGAAAAACTCCATTTAATGCATTAGTTAGTGCAGTGACAAAGTGAGGAAATTCAGTGTTAGGTTGAGACCCCTTGACCTCTGCATTGGGGTGCATTGGGCATCAGCTCCAATCTCTCACCCCATCACATGTGTAAAGCAGCAGAAGCATAGGAGAATGGGGTGAGTTAGGACCGATGATCCCAATGCACACCCCAATGCCGGTTGGGGTGGGTAGGGTCCAAGGGGTTTTCAACCCTAACACTGAATTTCCTCACTTTTGTCACTGTGGAACAACCCTAACTAATGCATTAAACAGAGTTTTTTGCCTCTAATTTCCCTTCTTTTTGAGAATGATAACGAGAATTAGTGAATGTAATGCGGCAGTGGGAGCGTGGGACCCTTCGGACCCCGCGCTCCCGCCACGTGATGTCTTGAGGCATAGTAACAGGAACAGCAACACAAACAGAAGTGCTAACAGTGGTGCACATGGTAACGCAAATGCGAATGAGAACAGAAAGGGCAACGCACACGGTGGTGTAGACGGGAACGGTCTGCCACGTAATGTGTTGTCACATAGTAACATGGTGCCTGCAAATGGAAATGTCAATGGGAATGGTGACACAAAGTGAAACAGAAAGAGAAACAGTACTGTAGACACAAATGGCAAAAAATAACAGAAATGCAAGCGCAAATTAAAATGCAAAGGATAACACACATGGTGGCGTAGACGTCAATGGTAAGTGAAACGGGTACGGAACCACAAGCGGAAAGAGCAACGGTAACAGTAATGTAAGCACACAGGCTGGTTTTCCCCAAAACCTGCATAGAGAAAGACAGTGAGTACAAAGAATGTACACATAATAATGGGTATCGGAGCAGAAAATGAGGACTTGGAATACTAAATAGGTTATATCTCAGGAACTGTACGACGTAGAAAAAAAATTTAAAAGTCATATGATTTATGACTGTCCTGGCTAGATTTGTACTTAGCCCCGTGAGGGGGCTAAGTATTTTTCCAATGAAAAGTCCGTATCTCGCACCGTTTCCGAGATACGAGCCCTGAAAGGCGCGGCTAACACCATAATGTTATCCTATGGGAAATAAAGAGAAGTTCGGAGCACCATAACTTTGCCTCCCTGTAATATTTTTTCACCAAACCACTGAAAGGCACATCTGTGGGCTTTTGGCTGTCTTCCCTCCAAATTTCAGGAAAACGGACCAAACTGTTATTTTGCAACAGGGTGCCAAAGGATTCCTGCAATGCGTCGGGCACCGTAATGTTATCCTATGGGAAAAATGTCAACTTTGGAGTGCCGTAACTTTGCCGCTGTGTAATATTTTTTCAACACAACACTGAAAGGCACATCTGTGAGATGTCGGCTGCGTTCTCTCCAAATTTCAGCCCCAAACTCCCAACCGTTCTTTTGCAGCGTAGTACCAAAGAATTGCTGTCATTTTCCCACAGACTAGAAAACTACTGTCGCAATTTGCGAAAGCTTTCGCTAAAGTTTGCGACACTTTCATGAGCACGAAAGTACTTTGCAAAAGTACTTTTTCCAGAAATGTGAAAAACATATTTCTGGGGTGTTTTACCCCAAAATAAAGACATGGCTAGCATCCTCAGGGTCCGACTAGGTGAATACAAAAAGAATTAGGTAGCTAGAGGGTCCCAAATTTAAATGCCAACCATTTTTCTGATAACCAACTGAAAACAAAATGGCAGATTTGCGACAGTAACAGGGCCATTTGCGACATTAAAAAGTGCATTTGCGACACTGTCAAACTTTTTGTTAACTTTTCCCATTGACTTATAATGGGAAATTGTTTTTTGAATAACTTTTGAACCGTTTAATATTTTTTCACCAAATCTTCAAAAGGCACATTGGGGACCCTGGCTGAATGTTCCCTGAAGATTTCAGGCTGGTCGAGCAAACCGTGCGACCTGTAGGCGTGACAGTAGAATTCCAGAAAAAGCGTAAACGCACGCGCAGATCACGCTTAATAACTCCGCAGCCGTATATCTGACCAGTACAAAACTTGCCAGATCCCAAGGCCTATGGTGCTTGATCATGTATTCCAAATTTCAGGTAAATCCATCAAACAGTTGCAAAGTTATTAAGGTGCAAAATTTTGGGTTTACATGTAAATAGCTCCTCAACTAACTATGGTACTTCTGCTACCATTATATATATATATATATATATATATATATATATATATTATATATATATAATATATTCAATGTTGGGTTGAAATCGCCCCTCAGCCACCCCAACTGGAATCGGGAGTGCGCATTGGGTCATCTGCCCTAAGTGTCACCCCATCACATGTGGAAAGAAGCTAAGGAATAGGAGAATGGGGTGACAAGTTAGGACCGATGGTCTTCAATGCACACCCCAATTTCAGTTGGGGTGGGCTGGAGGGGGAAGGTGTTTCAACCCTAACATTGAATTTCCTCGCTTTTGTCGCTGTAGAACAACCCTAACTTATGCATTAAATGGAGCTTTTTGGCGCTAATTTCCCTTCTTTTTGAGAATGATAATGAGAAATAGTGATTGTAATGCAGCTGCGGGAGCGCGGGGGTGATGTCTTGTCGCATTGTAACATTGTGCCCACAAACGCAAATCGTAATGTGCATGGTGATGCAAAGCGAAACAGAAAGAGGAACAGTACTGTAGACAGAAATGCTAAAAACAATGGCAACACAACTGCAAATGAAAACCAAAGTGCTTACTGTGGTGGCCGTAAGCGTGAGCGATAAGTGAAATGGTGCGAACGCAAGCGAAAGCGTAATGATAAGAGTAATGTAAGCACACAGGCTGGTTTTCCCCAAAAGCTGTATAGAGAAAGACAGTGAGTAGAAAGAATGTATGCAAAATAATGACTCTCGGAACACAAAAATCAGTAGTAGTAGTAATAGTAAATTGCTTATATCTCAGTAACTGTATGACATAGAAATAAAATTTAAAAGTCATATGTATTACCACTTTCCTGGCTAGTTATATGTGGGGGCTAAAATTTTTCGACAAAAACTCCGTATCTCACACCGTTTTCGAGATACGGGCCCTCAAAGCGCATGAAACGCCAGATGTTATCCTATGGGGAAAAAACAGTTTGGACTGCTATAACTTTTGAACAGTTTAATATTTTTCACCAAATCTTTGAAAGGCACATCAGGGACCCCAGCCGCATGTTCCCTGAAGATTTCGGGCTGGTTGCGCAAACCGTGTGACCTGTACGCGCAACCGTAGAATTCCAGAAAAAGCGTAAACATGCGCGCAGATCATGCTTAATAACTCCACAGCCGTGTATCCAAATGGTACAGAACTTGGCAGCTGCCAAGGCCTATGGTTCTTGATCATGTATTTCAAATTTCAGGTAAATCTGTCAAACAGTTGCAAAGTTATTAAGGTGCAAAATTTTGGGGTTTAACATAGAAATGGCTCCTCAACCCTAACTATAGTAGCACTACCGTGCAATCATAATATATATTTATAAAATTACATTATTTTTTTTTCCTATTAGTTTACTTTTGAAACTGTCTGGAGGATGGAAACATAACAGTTTTACACTGACCTGCTGTGTGGGAGGGCTTAAACAGTGTAGCTGAGCAGCAGACCATAAATCCTTGAAAAGAGATGAGCAGTCTGCATCACATGGCCCATCCCAAAGCAGGATTGTACACACACACACACAGACACACAAGCACTTTCCACTTGACACGTCCAACTCTAGAACTCTAGACACAGCAAGCAAGCTATTTGCTGTGTGTGTCTGAGCAGCTGGACTTAATTGATTCTGTCGCGCTAGTTTATGCTTCCTTTTTTAGTTTGTTTGTTTGTTTAAAGGGCAGCAGCCCCCCCCCACCCTGCAGTTTGTACTTGTGCTCATGGGAATGAAATATCTCACAGACCACTGTCTGTAATCTGACACTGTAGAGACTGTTTTACAGACATCATATAATGAATAAACCCCTGTGTTGCTGAAAGAAATAGAATACATCTATTAGACTGAGCTGGACAGGTGAGAGAAACAGTAGTTTAAAACATTTTTTATTTTGTTAATAACCTGAGAAGTTCTGAGGCACAATACAGTAGCATCCCCCCTCCTTCCAGATGCCTTTAACATAGAGCAGCAAATAGCAAAAATCAGAGGGGGAGTGCACTACTTGTAGCTGTGGAGGAATAATTCCAAAAGTCTAAAATCTGAGTTCCACAAAAAGCAATTTTAGAGCTATAGTCTGAACGATGACAGAAGGGCAGTAGGCTTCGCCCACAGCCCTAAAAAGACATAGACCGCCTGGAGATGGTACAGAGAAGGGCTACAATGATGGTGTATGGACTGCATCATGAGCCATACCAGACACGTCTCTGGGAACTAAATCCATACATCCTTGAGCAGAGAAGAAACAGAGGAAACATGATCAAAACTTTTAAGTACATTAAGGGAATCAACACAACACAAGTAGGAAACCTCTTCCAGCAAACCAGGGATGTGCGTACAAGAGACACAACTTGTGTCTGGTGGGATGCAGATTTCAAAGCAACCTCAGGAAGTATTTCTTTACAGAAAAGGTCATAGACCCATGGAACAGCCTACCTCAGGAGGTGGTGGAATCCAAGACAGTATATGAGTTCAAACTCGTATGGGACAGACATTGTGGACACATCAAGGTGCAGTCTAAATAGGGAGGGGGGCAGAAACATGGGAAAATTAGATGGGTCATGCAGTCCCCATCTGCTGACATGATTCCTATGTTTCTAAAGTTTGTGTGCCATATGCTAAGCATCTGAATTATCACTGCATTATCATGCATATTGTGCCAGACCTATAGCAGATTTTACGAGTGGTACAAGCCCCTGGGAAGTGGCTGCATCATCACATACCCATAACGTAACCAGATTTTTACCCTTTGTGGCTCACACATGGGGGACTGCTGGATAAGTCCTCATTTTATTACCGCATAAGTGGTGAAAGTTAAGCCCTTCAAAAATGAGACTTAAAGGGCACCCAAAAAAACCTTATTTCAGTGGGATTTATGTTCGACCAGATATGAACTTATGAAGAGTGGGATGGGCCTATCTAAGCAACTTGTGTATCTCAGCAGTCCCCTGTGTTTGGGTCCAATATGTATAACATTGGTCAAGTTATAGCTATCTAAATATTTTAAGACTGAAAAAAAAAAGGTCCACACATGTGTGCAGTACATAAATTCTGGAACTGTTTTTTTCCCCAGCCTTAAAATGTTTAGATAGCCAAAATGTGTCTAAGTTTAAACATTGTGGGCCAAAACTTGAGGAGTAGCATAGTTAGAACCCCACCATCTATTTTAACCACATAAGTGGTCAACCATAAATCCCAACAAAATTTATTTCGAGAGGCAACACCCCAAAATTGTGGGATATGCCTTTCACCACTTATGTGGTCATGAGGGGGGAACTAACTAATCTATCTAGCAGGTTTCATGCCAAAATGTTTAAGAGTTGGCAGGTTATGGCCATCTAAACATTTTGAAGCTGAAACTAACTAATTCTGCATGCATGCACAGTTGTCTTTTTCTCAGACTTACTGCAGATTTTTTCTGTATTTTTGTTTTACTAGCATCATTTAGATAATGAACGATTGCCAAGTTGGAGGGAGGCTGTGTCAATCATCCTTCTTGGGACCAGCTAAGCATTGTCAGGTATATATTTGTATTATTTTAGCAAGAAAAAAGCTGCCTTCTGCTGTGCTCATTTACAAGGAGGTCCTGGTTAAAAGTAAACCAAAACAACAAATTAGAAATGGTACAATTGATCAAAGTCAATAACCTAAAACAAGTAGATGCAGTAGAACAGAAATGAAAGTAAAATAAAAAAAAAATAAGCAGATACTGCAAATAAAAAAAATAACATGATAACAAGAAGGATTTGGTTCTGCTGTAGGCAGGTAGAAGCATTTTATGCAGCAAGGAAAATGGGATCAAGACATACTTAGAGCTAGGACAAGTGTCATATAATAGAAAAACAAAGAGATGTATAACATTTACATTTGTCTATACAGTGTTAATCAGTAACAGCCTAAAAGGAATTGAGGCTGATTAGAGAACTCAGTTTAAGCATAATGTACAGTTGTTTCAAAACATGGTGGTGAGCCAACTAGAGCCATTTTATCAAAATGAATAAAATACCTTGGGGACAGTAAGAAGAATTACATTGTTTTTCTTTAGATTATATAAATAGAATAATAAATACCTTAGTGTGCATTACAAGGGAATAATTCCATCAAGAGGTTCTAGGGACACTGGAACCTCAAGAGTGAAACTCAAGACGTTCCTGTGTCCTCAGAACCTTGAGATGGAATTACCCCTTGCAATACAGACTAATGTATTTGTTATTTTTTTAATATATGGAGCCAAATTATTTTTAATATTTTGTGATGGGCGGTCAGTCACTTCAGTGAAGGACTCTATCAGTCCTGGACAACCACCTCATTGTCTCCCTCTGTCTCTGTTGCCCACCCCAATCCCACCCCTTGTAAGCATGGTATACAAAAATTGGTAGGCAGTTCTACCTTTTCTTTTTTGGGACTGCAGGATCAACCAGATAATTCCATTTTTGTAGAGCAATTAAAAAAAAGGGAGAAATGTGGAGAACACCCGAGCACCTGAGGACGCAATACAGTCTCACTAAACAAGAGACAGAAGTTATGTTTGTTGAAAGTGTTCTGCCCACCCATTGAGAGAAGCTGGCCAATCATGCGCCATGTTAAGGATGCTTTTATTTGATTGACAGTATTAGCATAGCCTGGTGGATGAGAGTTTTGCACTTGCACGCTCCAGTTTTAGTGATAATAGTATCATTCAGGGCTCTGAATGATAGTATTAAGGACTCTGAACAATACTATTATCAGTGTGCATCGATGGTATTATCACTTTTAGAGCAGTTGTAGTACCATGATTTTTTTGAATGGTTTAGTACACTATTATTTTCAATATCCATATATTAAATCCCCATAGAGCTTATGAAATGAGTAATAATGTAAGGTGGCAACAATTTCTGAAGGGCCTTGCAAGGCCATAAATGGAGGTTTCTTAGCCTTCTGATTGTGAACAAAGGACAAAAATCAGCTGTGTAAGGGGAGCAATGATGTGTTTTGTTAGGCAGACTGGTAATAAAATGGAGTTCTGTATGATAAAACACATCTAATTTGACTAACTGGGTAGTGAAAGCACTTGCACAGGGTATGTCACAATAGTGAAGCAGAGGTAAAAAGGTTTTCTGTGTGTCTATTTTATTTGTTATGAAATGTTTGAATTATTTGTATTGTATGGTTCTATGTGATAATGGCAAAAGCCTAAAGGTGATCACAGTTATCAAGAAGTCTAGAGTGCCGAAAACATTTTCAGCACTCTGACACCCCAGTGCACAGGAAAATGGTGCAGGGGACTTACTTTTTAATGTTTTCTGTGGGGGGGCTGCACACCCCCCACACACACCAACATAGGGGGCTTCACCTCCCAGTACCATCCTACTAAAGGATTCTCAACTCCAGGAGGATGCATGTTGGAGGGGGATGAAAACATAAAAAAATTAAAGGTTCGGGCCTGGCACAATAAGATTGCACCAGCACCCAGACCAGAACCCAGTACCAGACCCGTCACAGCTGCGGACCAAATGTAGATGCCACAACGCAGTTCGGTAGCCCACCACAGTGCCACCCCCTATAGCTCCTCTGTCCGCTCCCAGCCCATGCTTGGCAGGCTCACTGCCCCCACTCACGCACGATAGCGACATCCTTTTGCTATTTTCGCCGACCCCCATTGGGTCACCCTCCCATCTCCATGAGGGATTCACTGGGGAGCAGGTCACCGTTATGGATGGCACCCTTCACCATGTGTCCTCCTCACTGGATACCGCATTGTAGTGTTCTTGTAAGCATTTCTTATGTATGGGCACAATTATGAACAAGAGTTTCTCTCAATTTGCCTTCCAATAAAACTGATGATGATGATGATAATGATGATTCTGTACTAAAGTTTTTCTTCCCAAAGAAAAGGTACTGAGATGCCAACCTTTAGACAATATAGAAACATATAATCTGAATGCAGATAAGGACTGCTTGGCCCACCTAGTCTGCCCATTTCCTTACCTAACGGATAAGCTGCAGATCCTAGTTAATCAACAGCCTACTTCCTCCTACCACCCACTAAAATTGTCTTATGTCTGTCCTATGCATTCTTGAATTCCTCCACTGTTTTTGACTCTACGACCTCCTCAGGAAGGCTGTTCCATGCATCTACAACCCTCTGAGTGAAGAAGTACTTCCTCACATTACCGCTGAGCCATCCCCCCTCTATCTTCAAATTGTGCACCCTTGTTCTTGCACATCTCTTTTTCTGTAAGATGCTACCCTCTTGGACTTTGTTGATTTCCTTGATGTATTTGAAAGTCTCTGTCATGTCTCCCCTCTCCATCCTTTCCTTTAGGCTATGCATCTTAAGCTCCATTAGTCTTTCTTCATATGCCTTCTGGTGCAGACCCTGCATCATTTTGGTTGCTCTCCTCTGGACAGCCTCCACCCTGTCTATGTCTTTGAGGAGATGGGGTCTCCGGAACTGCACACAGTGCATATCAACCCTGTTGCAGATCTTTGTGTCATCTGCAAAGAGACATACTTTTCCTTCCAGTCCCTCTGTAATGTCACTTATAAAGACATTAAAAAGGATCGACCCCAATACCGAACCCTGCTGTACCCCACTAGTAACCCCCTTTCTTCACTGTGGACTACATTTACTATTAACCTCTGTGTCCTGTTGTCCAAACAGTGTTTTACACAGACTACCACCCTGGGACCCACTCCCAGGCTGGCTAATTTGTTTATTAATCTTTTGTGTGGGACTGTGTCAAATGCCTTGCTAAAGTCTAGGTAGGCCATGTCCACAGTCCCTCCCTGGTCTACTACTTTGGTCACCCAGTCAAATAAATCAATTAGATTTGTCTGACATGACCTCACTGCTGTGAATCCATGCGGCCTTGGGTCCTCTGCCCCACTGGCCTCTAAGTACTCAACTATCCTTTCCTTCAGAAGTGATTCCATTATTTTCCCTACCACTGAGGTCAAACTGACAGGTCTGTATTTTCCTGCCTCTGTCTTGCTCCCACTTTTGTGAAGGGGAATCACACCCACCCTCCTCCAGTCTTCAGGTACCACACCATCCTCCCATGATTTATTAAAAAGGGTAGTCAGTGGTGTTACTTATTTTTCCCTTAGTTCTTTTAGAATTCTGAGGTGAATACCATCAAGCCCCATAGCTTTATCAACCTTCAGTTTTAAGAGTTCTTTCAGAACCCTTTCTTCTGTGAAAGGACTAATATCAACCCCCTTATCCAGAGTGCTTCTATTGACTGGGTTAAGCACCTCCCCCTGCTCTTCCATTGTGAATACTGAACAGAAGTATTCGTTCAGTATCCCTGCTTTTTCACTGTTGCTCTCTGCCCAACCACCTTTCTCTTCATTCAACCTCAGTATCCCTGCCTTAGTCTTTCTTTGCTCCCTAATATACTTATAAAACGTTTTATCCCCCTTCTTAACTGAGTTGGCTTTCTTTTCCTTGGATTGGGCCTTTGGTATTCTGACTGCCTTCCCTACTTCCTTCTGCTTTAACTGGTACAGTTTTCTGTCCTGCTCCTTATGTGTTTCCTTATACTTCCTGAATGTTATATTTTTCTCCCTAACCTTCCCCGCCACTTCTTTTGAGAATTATAGTGTTTTTTTCTTTCAATTTGTTTTATTTGCTTCACACAAAGGCTTGTTGTCTCTGTGATGGTGGTTTTGATGTTTCCCCATTGTTGCTCCACCCCACCTTCTTGCCTGTTTGCTAGTGCTTTTCTGAGGCACTTTCCCATTTTGACAAAATCAGCCCTGCTGAAGTCCAGTGCCTTCACTTTTTGTATGGCTTGACTCTACAGCTAAGTTTATAGTGAACCACACTGTTTGGTGGTCACTTGTTTGAATCTTATCATCCCCCACTTGCATACTGTATGACCCTGAGCAAGTAACTTAACTTTCTTGTGCTCCCAGGTTGCACCTGGAAACAGGCTCCAGATTAATGTTCCTTTCATGGTTAAACAATTCCTCCTTCCACATTTCCTAATCTTTTTCTTGCATCCATGGTGAGGAAAATTTACAGGGGTTCAGGAAACTATCAGAAGGTGGAAATGGGTTTGGTGGTCACTAGAACTAGTCTTCTGGTAGCCAGTTTCAGATTTTTCTGTTTTAATAAAGTCCAAAACTGATTGTTTTGGTCTTGGTGTCAGAAAGAGGGCCATATAGTGAGAAACCAGTTTTCAGCACCCTGTGACCACATACAGACAATACTGGATGGGCAACTATGCACAACCAGTGTGTTGTTCCACTGAGCAGTTCTGATTCCTTCTGACCTCAATAGCGAAACACGATAGGCATGTGGGAATCAGAACCCCGAGGTGGCACAACACACTAGTTGGGCATGGACTTGCCCATCCAATATTTTTTATAGTGTATGGTTCACCACTGAACAAAATAAATACAGTTTTAACAGTTTTTTATTTTTAAAATAGAGTAGAGAAATTGATCATTGCCAGGTCCCATTCCGTTAGTTAGGGCTGGTTGCTTCGGTGAGATGTGTGGTTGCAAGGAATTAGGCATCCCTACAATTGTACCGTAACCATCTATTGGTTGCTAATTAGGTGTGGGAGGGATTTAAAAAAAATATGGCTGCCGTATTTCTTGGTTAGTGAGAGGCTATGGACACTGATGAACATATGTAATGTAATTTGTAAGTTATTTTAAATGTCTGGTTGATCCTACATTTAATTTGTATGTAACTTCATTTATCTGCTGATACTGCATTTGTTTCAGAGGTATCTGTTTGATCCTATGTGAGTTGTGGGTTTGGATGATTGGGCCGCCCACCGCTGAGAGTGCCTAAGCGATGTAGCTGTTTTTGTTGCCAGGTGTGCTTGTATGCAATTTGTTTCAGTCATGGAACATGATTGTACCCCAGAAGGGTACAATCATGTTCCACGACCTTTGCATTGTGGTACAATGAGGTTTTGTATTGGATAAAAATTGATGCAAAGCAACATTCCACCATACACTATATTTAGAATATGAATCAGTGGAAAGGGAGTGGGTTAAGTGTGATGGCCACCGTAGATGGGCTAATGTGGTCATATTTTTCTTTTTTCTTTAATGTCCAACAGCTCACCCAGTTTAGGGTAAAACTAGAGAGAGCACTGTAAAAAAAAGAGCACAATCAAAAGGGCTCCATGCAGACACGACCGCAGGAATTGCAGGAGAAGAAGCGGCTTCTGCCTCTGTGATTTTTTGCAGGGGAGGTTTGTCCCCTCTACCCCCCAGTATTAATATATAAAGAACTCCAGATGGCACATGTTGGGGAGGAAGACAAAAATTAAGTAGCAATGGCAACCCCTATCAACATGCTCGCAGTAACAGTTGCCGAGATATCCCAGACACTGCAAAGGCTTACGTGCAAATGCCAACACCCATATTCTGATGCCTTCTTCTGGGTGCCCTTTTGATGGGATATCATGTTCAACATTGGGTAAGAGCCCTGATATCAGACAAGGGGGGGTGCCTTTGTGAGCCATTGACTTTGGACACCTGGTGTCTGCATATTTAAAAAATCTGCAGGTGGGAGGGAGTTTTAAATAGTTATAGATAAAAGCTAAGCCTACACACATGCTCACTGCAATACCCGACACACTGTACATGCACACAAACATTTTTAAATACACATATTAATAGGTGTCAGTGTGGCTCAGTTGGTAGCAGATTTGGCTTTGGGCCAAAAGGTCATGGGTTCTTGTCACACTCTCAGATTGGGCTCAAACCATAAATGTTGACACCCAAGTGCAGTAGTGGGGAGTGTTGTACTGTTGGAGTATGCCATCTTTCAGATGAGATGTTAAAAAAAACTGAATTCCCTTCTACCCATCTCTGGTGCTGTCCAGGTGGAAGTAAAAGAACCCAAGGTACGTTTTGCAAGAGTAGGTGATATTCTCCCATGTCCTGGCTAACATTCCCCTTTCAATAATAGCTGTTCATGCAATTTTCCAAGGCCATGTGTGAGAACTGATGTGAGAAATGGTTGTCATTACACATTCAGTCACTTCTCTACCAGTCTCTCACTGCTTGTAAATTGGTTGGGATATAATGTGTATGAAAAGTGCTATATAAATCCTGATTCATCTTCTAATAGCACCATACTTTTTCCAAATGTTTATATTTTCACCCTCAACTTAGGGGCTTGTTTAGCTAGGCTTCCTACAGGCAATCAATAAGCAGTCACCTTCAATTCCACAGGAAATGCTTTTTTGGAGAGCATTAGATTCTACCATTTTTGTGACTGCTAGGAGTCACAGAAGTGTCATAAGCCCTTACAAAAAGGGTATAAGTTGTCCACAAAACTGGCATAACACAATTATATCATTTTCACAAAACATCTCATTATCACAGGCAAAATATGACAACTGCATCCACTCCTCAGTTGCCCGGGTGTTCCTCTTCTGCATTTTTTGAAGAAAAAAAGTAGACCCCCACTTCAGTTCTGCCACTCTCTACTGCAGCCTCGATGCATTCCCCATCTGTGTTACACTGGACTACAACGCCTATAAAACTGTGGGGCAAGAATAGCACAGTAGAGTGTCTACTATAAAGAAAAAATGTATTTTTACTTTTTTTTTAACATTTATTACACTTGTTCATAATATGTTATCTCACTTTATTTAAAATTTTACTTATGGGCCATTTTCTAAGTGAAATAATACCCTCCAAGGTGGGCTTATGCCTGTGGCATCAGGCCTCATTATGGACTGGGCGTTCCGGTATTCCCCAGTACCACCCACCACGTCAGATATTATTGCTTACATAGATACCAATTATAAAACAATATATTAGGCAATAGGCAGCAGCAAGCAATGAGGTTATACTATAGTTGCCTGTAGTACAGTACATTTGTAGTATTTTCCAGCTCTACATTACTGTAGATTTTCACAATATCCATCTCCTATGTATTTTACTTTACAGAAGGCTAAAATAAGCAGTCTGCTAAGCATTGCAGCAGATGGATACCTGCCTCTGGCCTCTCCCCTGAAACCTGGCCAGAGGTAGACATGTATGGCTCTGCCCATGAGGGTGCAGAGGTGTTCTGGTACTGCTACCACCCCAGAGGAGGAACAACTGGGGTAGTCCACAGAGCAGAGGAATCTGACTGTGGGAGTAGACTGGGGGTTACAAAGAGCAATCGGCCTGCTTTTAACCCTCACTCTCTCTCCAAGCTGAAGATTTCCAATCCACCTGCATTTGTAAAAGCAGGGTTTCAGACTGACCAGGCTACACTAGCAAAACCTTTTCCCCTTATAAGTGAATGCATGGGGAAGAGTTTTCCCGGTTATCCCTCAGAGGGTTTTCCCAGGTTTTTCTCATCCTCCAAAGGGAATAAATCAAGATTAAGTTTAGCAGCACTTTTTTTTCCTACCGGGCTCCCTCCTACGCATTGGGGGATCTGACCCCACACCCTGCTCGCCACATCCTCATGCATGGGCTTACCCCCCCCGGGCAGAGCCACCAGGCAGGCACCCTCTCTCCAAGGAATGTGGCCTCAGATCCTTGGCTTGCCCCCCAGGGTGAGGCCATGGGAACGGGACCCCCTGGTGGACATTAATCGCAACAGTAGTGGCGGCAGAGGTCGGGAACTTCATTAACAGGCCTGGAATTATTACTGCAGTTCCCCATTGGGGGTGGGGATGTGCAATGACACCAGCATCCACTCCGATCCCACAACATGTGGTGCCAGCACCAACAGTACCCCCAGCATCTGCCAAAGGTCTGCATAATGCAGGACACTTATGCGCCCTCCCCTCAGAGGAGGAGAGCAGTCCCAGGGAAGCTCAATCCATCTCCCCCCTGCCAGCCCTCCAACTCTCAGGTCCATCCATCACTGAATCCGGGATGTCGACAAGTTTAGCAGCACTTGTAGGAGTCACTGTACCATGAGTGGCTTGGGAGACTCTCAGGACAGTGGTACAAGTGGAAAAGAGGAAGGAGTCAAATTCTTCTAAAAGAGTCTTCTTCCCCAGTTGGCATGAGATAGGGGGCCACAAGACCTGGTCCCATTTTTTGGGATTCTGGCCCACCCTCATCAAGCTTGCCTGTGGGTGCAGTGCCACCAAACAGGGTGGTCACTTGCCATCTGGCCACATAACCTCCCCTACTCACTGAGGTTTGGGTTCCAATTCAGAGAGGTACATCATTCCCTCAGTCTACACATAGGTAAAGTCCTTCACAGGAAAGGGTGCAGAGGTTTTGCAAGTGACTGGTGACATTTTCTGAGCTGCACACAGGACTCCAGTAGTATGTTATGCCATTTAATAAAGATAAGACTGTGTCCATTTCTCCAAAACTGGTGTTGTGGGTTTATCCAAGAAATGAGGTTATGGGACCTAACAAGACAATGTGCATAGTTTATAGTTTATCCGTCTTTCTCAAAACTCTGAAATCAAGTCCAGCAGGTTAAACCAGCACTCAAAGTTCATCTCATCAGAACAAATGTTATCCAACAGACCTAAATTATTTTCTCAGAAATGCATTGCCATTTCATGTAACATCTTTTGATGTTCTTGTCCATCTGCTGTGCTAGGGGTTAAAAGAATAGTTTGTTTAAGAGTAGAGGAAATTGACAAAATCTAACATCATGAATCTTGCAAAGCTGCCTATCTGGACACAATACGTGATCCCTGGAAAATGAGTACAGACCAGAATCACACCAAGGCACTGCAATAACAGATAAATGAATTATATGAGCATGATAGCTTTTCAGATTTGAAAGTGAAAAGAAATGCTTGACACTGCTAGCTCTGAAGCTATTCAGTTTGTGGTGTATAAAAAGCTTCAATTTAATAGGATGTAATTGCACAGTTCCACAAATAAAGTGTCTTTTTGCCTTGGGGCATCACAGTACCATTTGAGCTGATATTCTCTGACATTTTACACATCATTTTATTTTGTTCTGAGTATTTGCACTTGCTTTCTTAACAGAACAGGACAAGCTGTCTATCTGCCAGGTGGCATGTGGTCAGAAATGTAAATGTAAAGTGCTTTTCGCTTTTATACAGCTGAACTGTATATTAAAGAACTTGAAAGTCAAAGACCAAACATTTTGATATGTTGAACCAGTAGTCTGCATAGCAACATTTTTTAATCCTCTTTTTATGCTTTCAGTTCCTCTTCAGTAGCCCACTTCAGACAGCAACCCCCAGTCTTGTATCTTCACCTGTTTTTACCACCATGAGTGGGTGGATGCCTCAGTAGGTGGTGTGGAGCCTGTGATGTCGCCACTGTCATCCTGCCACTGGAAGTGCTTTTCCTCCATTTCTCCCTTCCCAGGCAAGCATGCTTGCCATGAAGCACATGCACTGCATGAAAATGCAGCATACCTAAGCGCATGCTGACAGCCAACTAGGTGGGCAACTGCTGCTTCACCACCCAGCCTTTGTTAGGGCGGCATTTGAAGCAACAGTATACACTGTCCCTCCTCTATGAAGGAGGACAGACGTCAACAAATGCTCAGTCCTCCTTCCCCAGCTGGCTTCTGAACAGTCCTATTCAGTTTCCAAACCGAGGCAGCTGGTGTGGTAGGCAATGAGGCAACCGATGCCTCAGCTCACTACATTATTAACCCAGCTACATCAAAATATTTTGACCCCAAGGCAGTGGTGCAAGTTAGCAGTAAAATTATTTCAATGGATTTCTCAACCAGAATAATGTTATGCTTGTGCAACTGTATGACAAAGTTTGTGGCATTTCACGCTCTCTATTCCAGTAAGAATTATCATCCTGCACATCCTGCAGGGGTCCTGAAAGCAAGGAACCCTGTAAGAGGGTTCCACCCTTAGAGGTGCCACAGGAAGGGTCCCTTGGCTAACTGTACCTTAGGAAAGAACCCCCTGGGGATAAAGAGGTGAGCCGCTGGAGGAGGAGGGGAGGATGGTGGGGCAAAGAGAAAGTGCTTCAGATGGAGGCTGGGAGGAACTGCTTATATAGTTCAGGAAGTAGGCATGGCTGGTTGCTCACCCCTTGAATTTCAGGTGGAGCCTTTCGACTGCAGTACCTATACATTGTTATTCTTTTTTACAGCTCCCCTTATCTTCTTTTTGTATGATACACTTTGTGCTCCAGTTTGAGTATGCTATACTACTAGTGTACTTCCTGGAGGAAAATGGGCTACAAGAGCCCAGACAACATGGGTTCACAAGAGGAAGATCTTCCCTGACAAGTCTGGTCATCTTCTTCTAGTGGATGACCAGAGCAGCCAATAAGAAATAGATAGTCAATTTAGTTTATTTGGATTTAAGCAAGGCCTTTGACTCAGTCCCCCACAGGAAGTTAGTCAAGAAGTTAAGGGACCTAGGGTGCAGGAAAGTTATGACTTGGTTAGAGAACTGACTGAGGGAAATAATACAGAGTGTATTAGGAGATGGGGAGTTTTCAGAGGTAAGCCGAGTACCTCAGGGCTTGGTCTTGCACACAGTCCTTTTCAATTTGTGTATTTGTCACATAGGGGAAAAGAGATCAAGGGCAAGACTGGCCTCTTTACAGATAACACAAAACTCAGTGCAAGTGTGGACACAGAAGAAAGGATAAGGGAGCTTACAGAGGATCTGGGCAAATTGGAGAGCTGGTCAAAGATATGGTAGCTAGGCTTCAGTGCTAAAAAAATGAAACATGATATACTTTGGGAAAATAAACCCAAGAGTATCAGTATCAGCATCAGTGGCTCAGCAGGTAGCTCACTTGCCTCTCAGGCTGGAAGATCAGAAGGCTGTGGGTTCTATCCCCACACCAGATACTTGGGCTAAATCTGAATACTGACACTATAGTGCAGCATAAGGGGGGGTGTTACCTTCCTGAGGTGCCATCTTTTGAATGAGACATTACACCGAGGTCCTGTCTGCCTGTTCTGGTGGTGGTTCAGGTGGATGTTAAAGATGCCATGGCACTTCTCAAAAAGTGTAGGGGTAGTTTTTTTTGGTAAATCACATCATAAATATACAGTATAATTTTACTTTATACACCACATCTATGTACAAAAGAAAACATCCATAAAACATCCATTGCCTGGGGAAGAACAAAAAAAAACACTAAACAGGGAAATATAAAATAGAAATCATAAGTGTACTGTTTACAAATTCCATCTTGTCCATATTTTTGTTTTGTTCCTAGTAATCCTCATTATTTCTTCTAATATTACCTACTATCAAAATCCTGTTTCACTATATTTCTTCTGTTTATATTTAATAAATATTGCAAATCCCTTCCACCATCTGTATACTTTTTGAGGCGTATACCATGCGTTATCCTTTATATATACAGAGTTCATAGCTCTATAGATTAAGATACTAACAGTCTCATTAAGACATTATATTTTGATGTATAACCCACTGGCACGTTGTTTGCCAAATACAGAATTTTAAGCAACACAGAAAAACTGGCAGCATTTCATCTTCATACGTGCTGCATAGGTGAGGATAGTTCCCTAGCACCAACATTTTTTTTAATTCATCTTCAAAAGCCACCCACAATTCTATCTGTTTGCTAAGAAGTCCCACAATGGTTTAACATATGAACAATTAAAAAGAAAATGTTCCATTATTTCTTCTTTTGCAATACATATCAAATATGGGCAATTTCTCTCCTCCTGCACTTTGTGTTTGCAGTTCCCCCTGATGTTAAGTCTACCATACATTGTGAGCCATTAGACTTCCCACATACGTGCAGGGATCCTTTCATTTTTTAAGTGTTGTAAGACTCTCCCCCTCAAATTTGGAGGGCAACTTTTAAACTCTGGTTCCTCAGGATATATTTTTAACAGAATATTGTACAACATTTTTCCCAGAATTCTGACAGATTATGGCCTTAGATAAAGTAGGTCCCATTTATACAGTTTCTGAGCAATAGGTTTAAAATATTCTGGTATCTGTTGTTGAGGGGTTACTTTAGGTGGGTCATTTTCCCAATTTTGAAAGTAGTTTGCTAAGTTATTTTGAAACCATTTGTATTGCAGGGATCCCTTGGGGTATAGGCCTACTCTTACTGATTGTGCAATGAATAGTGTATGAAAAAAGGTCACTGGATCTATCACACCAAGTCCCCCCTGTGATTTAAATAGGTACGTGAAGCATCTTTTTATCCAATTTAACCTGTTGCCCCATAACATTTGGAAAAAGCAACTATATAGGCATGTTTCTAAAGTTACGGGAAAGGGGTAAATCATGGCTATGTATAACATGCATGGAATGATAAATCTTTTTATAATATGAATCTTTTTAATTTTTGACAGCTTCCAGTTTCTCCATCTTTGGACTTTACCTTCAATAACTTTCAAAGCAGAATCCCAGTTGTGACTGTGGATGCTTACTTGTCTAAATGTTATCCCTAAGATTTTACAGGGAACTGAAGAAATCAGGATACCATCCATTGTAACTGGTGGGGGAGTTTCTGGACCAATAAATAGCCCTTTGTTTTTCTCATGGCTCAGTCTGGAATTTGACACTGTGGAAAAATACCCATCTCATACAAGAATGCCCTGATTTGATTAAGGTTTGAGAAAAGCAGACAAATATCATCCACGTATGTTTGGACTTTAACAGTGTCTTGGGTATTATTCCCACTAATTCCTTCCCAGTTTGTACTGGTTTCTAATTTCCTCAAAAAAGGGTCAAGGGAAAAGATGTAGAGTAGGGGGCTTAGGGAGCAACCCTACCTTACCCTTGTCATGATATTAGTACTTTGGGTAATATGCCCTTTTATTACCAGCTGTATTGAGGCTGCGGAATACAATAGTTTAATCCATCTCACAAAAACTGGGTGGATACCATAGTGATCCAAGGTTGAAAAAAGGAAGGGGTGGTGTACCCTGTTAAAAGCTTTGCACAAGTCCAGTGAAATTATTCAGCCCTTCTTTTTTTGCAAGGAGGTATTTTCAATAATATCTCTAATAATCATAAGAGCATGCTGAATGTTGCAGTTTGGGAGACCACAAAATTGAACAGGGGAGATAAGAGTATTTGTCACCTTTCGTAATCTATTATTCAAAATCTGTGACAGAATTTTGAAATCAGAATTTAAGATGGTAATTAGTCTCCAGTTTTTTATTTGTTGTCTATTTCCTAATTTGAAAACAAGGTTACTAAACCTCCTGTAAAGAAGGTAGGAATGCCTGGGGATTCTAAAAAATATACAAATACCTCCTCTAGGCATGATGCCAGTTCCTTCAAGAATGTTTTATAAAGCTCATAAGGAGCACATCTGGGCTGGGGGAGGTACCAAGTTTCAGTGACTTGATAACCTGCTCTGTTTCTACTGCTGTAATTTGGTAGGGATAAGTCTTTTCCTGCTTCAAGGGGGTTTGGGGTGTGTATTTCTTGTAAATATGATTTTACATCCTTTAACTGGGAGGGATCATTCATAAAATGAGAGAGAAAATGTTCTCTAAATTATTTGATATAGACCATCTATAGATTCAACCACATTCCCATCAGTACCTATAAGGCTATCAAACCTTGAGGTTCTCTTCTGCTTTTACATGCCTCTATTGGGTCACCTATCAGAGTTGTTTGTGTTCCATACTGCAGCATGGCTCTTATAGTGCTGGCTTTATCATACTGGTATTCCTTCATTTTTAAATTTACTTTCTTTATTTGTGTCTAGAAATACCCCCTGGTGGTGGAGGATAGAGTGTATAAATATTGAAGATGACTATGTAATTGTAAATATTTAAAAAAACATTTTCTTCACTTATTGTTTCCCGAATTTTTTAAACCAGTTTCTTAGATCCTCCTTGGTATCATTCCACTATTCTACATCCAACTGAGATATTGGAAGCCCTTGAGAAATATAAATATGGTTAAGCATGGTAATGTATTTTCCTCTGTTATGGTTAAATATGGGACCATCAACTTGGAATTGTCTTCAATCCACTAAATCTGCTAAGGATATACACTTTTGTAAGGCATTTGCATCACAATGCACTTTCTTTCCACGGGAGCCCTTGCAAGTGTCTGGGGTATCACAATTAAAGTACCTTCCTAACAAAATGTTACCAGAGGTAACTAAGTAAGGCTATAAAGTTGTTAATAGATCTACCGTCTCTGCTTTTGTTTGATGTCCATATACTACTATAATCATGTAGGGGGTGTTATTCCAGAGGCCATCTAATACCAAAAGATTACCTGGAATTAGATCAATTAGTTTTGAAAGACTGAAGGAAAAGGAATTAAAAATTATTCCAACACCATCAGCTTTATCTGGTCTGAAGGACCAGTAGGATGGTCCCCAGATTCATTCGGATTGAAATAATCAGGCCTGGTCAGTTGAAAACATTTTTTTTTTATGTAACAAACAAAGAGTATGTCTATACAATGTTCATGAATGTACTGGAAAATGGCCTGTCTTTTTGAGAAATTAATTATGCTATTGATATTGAGTGACCCTAAACAAAGGGGAGCCAAGTTCTCAGAGAGAACGGTTTCAGGAATTATTTTTCCCTCTAGTTTTCTTTTTTGCTCTGTAACCTACAGGGTCAGTACTGGAAATAGCAGTGTCAAGATTGCAGGGCCTGTGAATCTGAATCTCCTACCTCCATATCAGATTTTCTCCAGCTGGTGGCTAATGCTGCATATGGATTATCAGTCTCAATGTTTTAAGCTTCCTTGGGGGGTGTTGATTCTCTAGTTACTCATCTTGGAAGGGGTGGGTCAGAAGCAGGGGGAATGGGATTTGGGACTTGTTCCTGCTCAGCCTTCCCAGTTGTCTCACTGTAACATACCAGAACCAATAGGTCTATTGGGAGGTCAGGAGAGGTTTTGACAACCTCCTTTGGGTTCCCACCTGTGTTTTCCCTTGGTTTGTGCTCTGACATATGAGTTTTAGTTGGTCTTGGGGAAGGAGAGGAGGGGGGCATCTTGAGGTATATCAGTTCCTGGGGAGGATGCGGCATCCTGAGCCTGTTGAATGAGTAAATCATGACTTATACAAGAGGCTTTATTTTTTGCTGCCTGGGGCATTCCTTAAAGACATGTCTGGTCTCTTCACATAGATCGCATTTGGTGAAGTTTACGCATTTTAAGCTGATGTGTCCCACTTCTCCACAGTTGTCACATCTGGGCCCATTGCATATGCTTGATAAATGAGTTCTGGACCCACATTTATAACAGACCCAGGGCTGGCCTGCATAAAAACACACACCCCTGTCCCTGCCTAGTAGGAAGGAGTTGGGGATATGCTCAGTCCCTGAGTTGGTCTGTCTAGGCTTAACTTTGTACTTCCTGCTCCCTGTCCAGAAAAACTCTGAGTCTAGAATGGGTTCTGGGGAACTCAGGACCTCACATTTCTGTGACAACCACTATGTTATGTCCTCCACATGGAACCCCTCATTCCTAAACATTACTGTTACGAATCTGATCAAGGGTTTCATTAAGTGGATCGCAAAAAAGGGGGTCCATCTGGGGGAAAATTTCACCTGGTTGTAACATTCCCAAAACAGTTCTAAGGCATATGGTGAATGAAAGCTTATAACAAACTCTCTAGATATATTTATCAATGAAAACATTTCCCTAGGTGTAAAATGCAATGAGTCTTTGGGTAAAGCCTTTCCTACATAGTGCCTATCAGGCCTGTTTTCCAGTCCTCCTTTATGTCTGATTCTAACCGCATGTCCTCTTGGAGCAGCTTCATTTTTCGTTTTTTGGAAAAATTCTGAAAGTAAAGGTCTTTGAGGATTTGATTGGTCTGGAGAAACTTCAGTGGTATTTTAAAGTTCAGTGTTCGTTGGGTGCACCTTTCCTGTTGTTGGTGGAGGTGCCTGAGCAATATGTCCTGTTTCCAAAGCTGTTGGATTCTGTAAGGTATTTTCAGAAGTGTCCTTTGGGTTATTCTCATTAAATAATATTTCAGGGACTTGTTTTTCAGATGAAGTTATCAGTGCTTTATTTTGTGGGTTACATTCTGGAGAGGCTTGGGAAACCAGGGAGCTTGGGCCCCAGTTAGGGTCAGAAAACTACTGGCCATCCTTCATTTTTGTCCATCCTGCCTCAACTAATGCTTCTTCGGGAGACCACTGAGAAAAGGGGTCTGTATGCAAAGGATTTATTGAAAAGGCTGCCTGAATGGCAGAAGCCGTACTCTGTGGCTGTATAGCATTTGTATTTTTTGTTTGCTCATTAACTGGAGCATCCTCAGATGTATTTGGGGTTTCAGTGGGAATGTTCCATTTTGCTAAAGTTAATGCCTCTCTTTTTTGTCTGATATTTTCTCTGTTTTTCCTGCTGGGCCACTTGCAGTGAATGAGAAAACAGTCACTCCAGTCTGGTTACTTGCATCTTTCTGAAAAAAGATTCGACAGTCAGAGGATCTTGAACCCTTCTTTAGCTCAGCAGGTGTACAGTTCTCATTTTCCTTGTTCAGTTCATTAATACCACTGCAAGTCTTTGGGTCAGGAATTCTACTTGATTGCTTCATCACATGGTTTGCTGTATTGACATTTGAGGCCATAACCGAGGGTTTTACGGATTTCTCCTTTGCAATGGCATTTAGACATTTTCCACCACCCACTAATCCCTTCGGCTTTAGGCATGCACTTTCACTAGTGCTTCCACTGCCAGCCATTTCAATAGCTATATTTTCAGTAGGGATAGTGATTACCTGTGGTGCTGCACTGCAAAGGTTTTTCTCCTTAGCTGCATCACAGGGAAAGAAATGTGGCTTGACAGGCAGACCACGCCCAGTGACAGAAGTCCTCTCGGCACTCAGTTTGTTTATTTCCTCTTGCAGTTTCTTTTTAAATTGCAACTGTTTTTCTTCCTCTGCTACTAGATTTGTCAACATCTGCTCTTTTAACACAAGCTCCTTATTAGAAAGGCTGTCTTTCATTGGGTTGTCTTTCTGGCTCAAATCTTCAGTTGAGATGGAAATTTCATTCATTCCTGCTTCATTAATGTCACAAAATGTTTCCAAAAGTTTGTGGGCTTCTGACAAAGAAAGTACAGGAGAGGAGGCCCTCTCCCCTGACTCTGAGACATCCATCTCCTCCAAGGTCTCACACAGAGTGGCCATTCTGAGAATGTCCAGCAATTCCCCTACAGGTGAGTTGGGGAGTTTCCACGATGTCCTTGCAACATTTTCCCCATTCACTAAAAATATCAACAACAGCTTAATCTGGTTCAATTTCAGTTGGTTACCATCTGTATCCCTCCCCCCAGATCGCCCCTGAAAAAGGGACTTCTAGTCTCAGTGGGCCTACCCAATCAACAAAAATTCAAGAAGAGTACAATTTGAAATGGGGATGGTACTGGAAATTACCATGGAAGAAAAGGACCTAGGGGTCATGAAATCAGAGAGCCTGAAAATAACATCACACTGTAATGGTGCTGTAGATAAGGCAAAGAGGATACTGGGATGCATAGGGATGGGGATAGGAAACAGAAGCTGCTAAAATACCCTTTCATTGTACAGGTCACTGGTGTGACCACATCTGGAATACTGGAGCCTACATGTAAAGTAATAGTATGAGAAGGAAGAAGTAGTACAGTGTATGGCAACCACTATGGTACATGGACTAGGAAGTAGGACATAAGAGGAATGGCTGCAGGACCTGAACACCTACACCCTTAAAAACATTTAGAGATGTTTTCTCTTTTACTGCTGTATATCACATTACTTTGGCAATGCTTTACAGTGACTGAAAATGTCTAATTGCATTGTTTGTTATTTTTTAATTCTGTTTCTGGCTCACCGGCCAGAGAAGGGAATACCTCATATTTGTCCAAAGGACCCACTAGCCCCTCCCCTCAGCACTCCATCAGCTGCCTGGTCTGGGAGGACCATGACCTGCAACTTATGGCGGGACTCCTTCAGAGACAGAGTGAGATCACACTGAGACCCCAGTCAAGACTTGTGTGAGCATTGTTTCAGAGGTGTATGAAGGCTTGGTCCTGGGCATCAGGCTGCTTCTGCCCAGAGGGTTTTCTACTTGGCTCTTCCCTGGAGGCATGGCTATGCAATGATGGTAAATGCATATCCATGCATGCCACCATGAATGGCACACCAATGTCTGCTGTCGCCTCCCCCTTCATTGCATTGCTCCAGGCTGGTGTTCTCCCACTTTTGCTAGGAGTCACCATATCGCTGGGTGCCACAGTCCCCCCTCCCCAGAGGAGAGCAGTCCCTAGGATACTCATCCTACTTCCCTCCAGCTGGCCCTCTGATGCTCCAGGCTCATTTCTGAACCCAGGTAGTTAGCATCACAAGTAGCAGCACTGCCACTGTGCCCACTGGCTGGCATCTAATTACACTGTAATTGAATTGTTCCTGTACTTTGATTACTTCTAGATTTACTACAGGATGTTCTTGAATGTTGCCTTTCGTACTCATTAATTACGAATAAATATCACAAATCAGTGCCACTGCAAAAGAGCTCAGTACAAATATAACTCACATTTTGGAAAGGACAGCCCAACAGTGTTGTGCTTCTGAAACTAGGCTACATCATTATCTTTCACTTATTTTAACAAAGCACTTGCTGTGACAGCAGTGCTTTAACCTACTTCGACTCTTCATCAAACAAATGAATATGTCATATGATTAATTTAATAGGAAAAGACAAAACAGCTCATTAATTGATGTAATGAAAACTCAGTTCAGCAATACAAACCAGCTGTCTTCAGGAGTCGCCAACCCTGGATTCAGATATAGTGCGTGTCTGCCTTCCTGTCACTTTGAATCTTCTCTACATGGATCAGAATTTGAATTTCAAAATCGAGATGAGGTCAGATGAAAGCAAGTATTCAGTTTCCCTTTTGAAACACTGAGCTAAAACAGTAGAGCTGGTACAATGTTTAGATCTTTATAATATACTGTATCTCAAGAGATTATAGTCTGCAGGTATAATACCTGAGACTCATGGGACTGTGTAGCCCTGAAAGCATGTGCACTGTTACATGTTCATACAGTATATATTGTGCTAGTTAGAAGCTGAAAACTCTACAGTAGCACTAGTCTGCAGTGCATTTATATTACGGGGGTCCACCTTAATGTTTGATACTTCCTCCCCAGAAACACATGAACTGATCATTGTCACTTGAGAGGTGCAACCCATAGTGGCCAATCGGTAGTTACAATTACAGGAGTGACTGGCATTTGAAAGTGACATGGTGGATTTTCTAGCACTGGAATTTGGTGTAGGATCACTTTCCCCTTTACTTGCTGTGGGACTTAAGGTTTCAGTTAGAGCTGTGGGCAACTCTTTCCAGACAGAAGGTACACATTCTCTCTGGGAATATCTTTTTTAAGTTCTTATTATGTAAGCTTAAATTTATAAGAGGTTTTAAAGAGCTGGTTTTATGTTCAGGTGAACTTTAACAAAACATAATATTTAGACATAATCCAGCTTGTATTTCCCATTGGTTCTGTATTTCTGCTCCCCATTATTTATTACTGAGGTCATTTGTATGAAAACAGGATTTCTGCTCCTGAAGAGTTTATCACTTCCTGCTGTTTTCTCTCCACCTGAAGTCATAGAGCACTGCTTGTGACCTCACAGTTACTCCCATGGCAACATATTGTGGTGTCACAACTGAGGATTATGACTTGGAGTAGGGAGTAAGTAATAGAGGCAGATGGACTCAAAATAAACTCTAAGGGACAATAATCATATATTCACACAGATTTCCTTAGTAATAAATTATGGAGACGAGACATATATAAAATGTAAATGGAATGCGAGCCGAATTGTATCTAATTATGTTTTTTAAAGTTTTCTTTGAAGTGTCAGTAGCTCTTTAAACATTATAGCTGTAACCCCCTGGTCATTGCAGTGATAGGGTTCTCATTGCTGCATGGTGAGAGTACAGAGAATACTGGTTTGAGGTGTTTGGGTTCACTCTTTTTCCTGCAGTAGGGGGATAATCATGAAACAGATAATAAATAGCATAGTACCTCCACCCAGAGATAATAAGTGGACCAGATATTGTATGCAGTACCACCCTTTGGATGCAGTACCTCCCCACCTCTCTTCACTGGACTGAACCACTTCCTAGGGACCACAAGCAGTTATCATCTTTATCAATAAACAACTCAGATTGTACAAACTGAGGACACACACAAGAGTGAAATTAACAGTGCTTTTATTTGATAACCCGGGTCAGGCAGCTGGAGAAGAAAAATGGGTTAATCCATTGCAAGTCACCACAAAACACTCCCCCTATATATCAATATGCCCCAAGAACCTCAGTAATGTAGGCCAATATCACCCTCTAAGAACACACACAGTTATGAGTGCATCTGCCCAAGTAAGGGGCACAAACAGATGACTTAATATACACAGTGAGTGGTATACGCTTTAGCTGGTACCAGTAGAAGAACTATAGATTCAAGTATAATACGAATACCAAACAGACTTTAGGTATCCAATAGTTACACTAGAGTCCCAGTTTAGCCCTGGTTGTTACACTGCCCAACTTCTTTCAGTGGTCACTTAAGAAAAGTTAGTAAACTTGCATTTTACCCCCCCAACAGAACATAGGGAGCAAGCACAATTTAATAAGAATTTGAAATTCCTAAAGACTTGCCTGAACTTCCAAAAGGCTGAAAACCCAGTTGTACTCCAAACAGGGAGAAGTACAAAAATCCATCCAGCAATGCTAGCACTCATATGACCCATGGATGCAGCAGTTCATACAAGGCAGGGAACAGCATACAGAAGCTGGTCAACAGAAAATAGAAACTTCAGAGTCTCTTGAATATGTTGCAGCACCCCAGCCCTTTCAGACCACACTTCTTGGAATGCAACTCTTCTGGTTCAGCTCTCAGGATACAGCTCTTGTGGCTCGACTCTCGTTACAGGAGCACCACACTGAGGTTTCTGGTTTCCAAAGAGTCCAGACCCAGGAAGCGATCCCTCAACCCAACTCCCTAAGGGATTAGGAGTACACCCGTACTCAGGCACATGCATGTGCCTCTCTGTACAATGATTCACACCTCTGGGTAAGGGTTGGCAAACCCCTTACCTGGCTCCAGAGCAGTCTGAACAGAACACACATCACTGTCTCCACTTGGTGCACTCAGCAGCTTGGCATGCAGATGTGGCCCACCACCTTACACATTAAGCAGATTCTCTTCCACACAGGGCTCATTTGGAGCAGTCTCTTAAAAATAGGTGAGCTAGGGAATAGGTTCACAGTAAACTTGGGATGAGCCCTGGAGAGGACTCAAAGGATATTTGGCCTGGATAGGCCTCTCACTATCTGTCACCAGCAGTGCCCTTCTGGCACAATTCTATAACTTCTTTTTCAGTCTGTGCCTTTCTGGCACAACTACCTCAGCTTTTATCTTATTCGGCACCCTTCTGGTACTATCACAGCTTCCAACTCGGTCAGTGCCCTTCTGGCTCAATCTCAGCTTCTCTCAGTTGGTACCCTTCTGGCACTATCTCTTCAGCTTCTCTTTCTGATATTGAGTCCAGAAGAGAGCTCACAGAGCTTCTGAGGAGTGGGCCCTGGGGAGGATCCACATGGAGCAGGCCTGGGTAAGCTCCAATTCCCTAGCTGCACTGCAGATCTGTGCTGATCGGAGTCCCAACTGAACTCCCCCCCACTTCTGAAGGGCTCACCCCTTCTTTTCTTCCACTCAGTCTCTAACTGTTCAGCCAGGGCTGTCATTCAGTCCTTCTGCCCCGTCCTGCCCTTTGATTGGCTCAAAAGCCTACCAGTCCATTTGTGAGGGTCCTATTGCATCATCCCCCAACAATTCATTCCATTGGCTTCAGGGCTTCTTGCCTGCTGATTGGATGATTGGCAGGGTCAGGTGTCATCAAGATGGCTGTGTCTATACTTGAATGGAGCACTGTGCTCCAAAGTCTTTAAAATATATTTTATTGTTTTCTTTGCCCCTCAGTGGTTACTGGTACCTGGGTTTGGTAGGCACAAGTTGGCTCTTGTGCTCCCTGTCGCAAGCTCTGTTTTCTGCTCCCCCTACATACAGGCCATCTCCATGGGACTGGCAATCTCTCTCTTATTTTCTTAAAGGTGCAGCACTCCAAATGGACAAGCCCCATTCTTTTCTCTATCTCCTTTTTTCCCTTCTAGTGCCTCTGAGCCCTCTGATGCCCACTGGTGTTCCTTGAGCCAGAGAACACTAGGAGAGGTGCTGTTTCTGGCCTCTAATGTGGCTGTCAAGACTCCTGTGGTAGTCAGGTGCTTCTATTGCTGAAACATTCAAGTTGCAAACTCATCTCACACATTCAAGCAGATGGCTGCTTGAATATGCACGCATTATCCATGCAGTTGCAAGGCAGTCATCCTGTGGTTCCTCTGATTCCCTTAAGGAGGCAGTCATGGGGCCAGAGCAAGCAGGAAGAGCCAATCAGTAGAGTTTGGGGCTGGCATAACAGGACTCCAGGTAAGCCCCACCTGAGAGGTTACATAGCTACTGCTGCAAGTTCAATTCCACACAAGAACTGAACACATCAAACTTTAGGTGTTCGATTCCTGTGGACCATGGTGAACTTTCTGCCAGAATTATTGGACTTTAGGTTCAGCTAGTCTGCCAAAGTCTGAATGTCATGGACCAAGTAAACTAGTTGAACTGCAGTTCACCCCTGCAAAGCATTACAGTAAGTACACTCTGGTGCAAGACTCAGTGAGTCACTGTGATGTCGGGCTCCAGCCTCATTTTGAATCTGCCTGATTCACAGTCTGCAAGATCAATCATGTTGTTGGCCTGGGTCATTGGACTGTTAGGTAGCAGAGGCAGGGCTGTGAGATTAATTTCTTATTAGTTACATTAGCTTGGAAATTGTTTTAAAAATGATCAAATCTGCCTAAAAATCTAGACTAGACCAATAGTTGGGCTGTTGAAGAGAGAGAGGAAAAGGGTAGGTGAAAAGGAAGAAAAAAAAGGCAGTCTGAGCACCACTAACAGTGTTGCAGACTTGTAGAAGGCCTGTGGGACCATAGTCTTGCATTAAATGGAAATTGGGAAAGGTTGCACCCTCTGGGGGACCGGAGAAGGAAGGAGTGTATTTGGGTATAGGCACTGTGTAGATGGTACACGAGGTGGCCATCTGCCAGTACCCACATAACATGCCAAAATAATTTATTCTCAGCAGTACAGCACCCACTCATTTTTTCTTTTTGAAAGTGGCCTTTTACTAGGGCATTACAGATAAAACCAAAAAAAAAAAAACATTTTAACTCCTCTGGCAAAAGCCTGATATAACTTCTTTTTTTTTGGGGGGGGGGTTATTATTCAAGGAAATTGTTTCCCAGCTGACATGAAAACAGTGCCTGGCCACTGGTAGCTGGCACCTTGATGGCATCCCATAAAAAATAACTTTCTCATTTTGTGGCAGTTTTCAAATGGAAACTTAGTCTTCTTCATGGTCCCCCAAGTTACAGCAGTTCCTTCCTCATGAGTCCTAAAGCAGCCTGTGTGAATGTCATCCTGAACTGTGCTGTTGGAGTGTGATCTAAGCAGTGGTAGCAAGTCTGTGCCAGTTGGCATTCCATAATTTGTTTTTGTGGCAGTTGTCAAATTGAAACTCTTAGATTTCACATCCCATGAAGTTGCAGCAGTTCCTTCCTCTTGAGTCTTGAAGGTGTGTGTGTGTGTGTGTGTGTGTGTGTGTGTGTGTGCCATCCTGAGCTGTGCTGTTGCAATGTGATATAGGTAGTGGGCAGCAAGTATGTGCCAGCTGGTAGCATGCTGGTACCTGGCTCACAGTAGTTGTCACCTTGGTGACATCCCACTAAAAAAGTAAAAAAACAAACAAACAACAATTTCCTTCCTCCTTCTCCTCCTGACTCCTGAAGCAGTGTGTGTGTGTGTGTGTGTGTGTGTGTGTGTATGTATGTCATCCTGTGCTGTGCTATTGCAGTATGTCCTGGGCAGTGGATAGCAGCTGTGTGCCAGCTGGCAGCAAGCCAGTGCCTGGGAGGAGAACTACAGTCTTCAGTGCATGGTTTAAATGTTACTTTGATAAACACTTAAAATAGTCAAGGCAGGTGGCAGAAGGAGTTGGAGAGTAAGAAACTGCCATCCCCACAGGCTGAAGTAGAGAGTAAGGAGGGAGAGGAAAATTAATAAAGGAAGCAGGGTGGCAGAGATAAAAGGGAAAAGGAGCAGGGGCATTAACAAGAGAAGTGGAAAGGAGGGAGGGCAAAAAGGAAATAAAGGGTGCAAGGAGCAGAGTGGAAACAAAATCTGGAAGGCCATGTGTGTGAATGCTAGAAGTCTAGGAAATAAGGTTCTGGACCTATAGGCCATAATGGCAGAGGCTGACCTGGATATTGTGGCCATTACCAAGTCATGGTGCACTGAAAACCATGACTTGGACATGGCCATACCAGGTTATACACCATTCAGGAAAAAACATGTGGGATGAAAAGGAGGGTGTGTGGTGCTTTATCTGAGGGAAAGCATAAAAGCAATGGAGATGCAGGGATAAATACAGGGAGAGGCAGGGACACTGTGGGTCACACTGCAGATGGGGAATGGAGCCACTATTTGCACTGGAGTGATCTACAGACCTCCAGCACATAGGGAGAAATTAGATAAAGTACTGGTGGAAGCCACTGCCAAGATGGCAGAAAAGGGGAGGTGCTGCAAGTGGAAGACTTCAACCTGCCAGATGTAGATTGGAGCCTCCTAGCAGTGGCTTCAGCTAGAAGCAGGAAAATCCTGGACCCTCTGCAGGGGGCATTCCTCAGGCAACTAGTCAGTGAACCAACTCATGAGGGGGCAATACTGGACCTGGTATTCAATAACAGAGACAATGTTGCAGATGTCAAGATGGAAGGGCACTTGGAGACCAGTGATCACCATACAGTGTGGTTCAATATAAGAACAGTTGCATAATTGAACCACAAAAGGGCAAGGGTCCTGAACATCAGGAGGACAGATTTTATAAAGATGGGTTGAATGCCTCAGGGATAACCTAGTGGAGGGGATGACCTGGGTGAGGTAGCGGAACAGTGGACAAAGATAAAAGGGAGCACAGTAAAGACAACAAACATCTGGGTCAAGCAAGTGACCAAAAGCAAAAGGAAAAAGAAATAGCTGTGGTTCTTGAAAGAGCACTGGGACAGAAGTTCTACATTGGCATTGGGCATGTAAACTAGGAGGAGGAAAATTAGAGGCTAAAGAACCTATCAAAGATACTTTAAATGATAGGGTTTTAGCCATCACTCCACCACAAATAGGAAGTGCACACAGAAATAGAAACAAGGCCAACAGGAGTAAAAAAAAAAGGAAAGATGAGGGTCAACCAACAATCAGAGGTTGAGAGGGATACTACACATGCCAGGAGTAGAGACATTAGAGGTAAAAAGGGGGAGTATAGAGATAGGAGGGGTAAAGGCAAGAGGGGAGGTAGCATAACTTGGAAAGTAATGTGCACAAATCCCCGCATCCTGGGAAATAAAGTCCTGGACCTAGTAGCCTTAATGGCAGTGGCAGATCTGGACATCATTGCTATCACTGAGAGATGGTGCATGAGAAACCATGACTGGAACATGGCTATACCAGGGTATATGCTATTCCAAAAAGAAATGGTGGGAAAGAAGGTAGAAGGAGTGACTATCTATATTAGGGATGGAATTCAGGCTACTGAGATTCAAGGAATGCAAGAAGGGGCAGAAGCACTGCTGGTCACCCAGGAAACAAGAAGCGGTACTGCCATTCCTACTGGGGTGATCTAAAGACCACCTGCACAAGATGAGTAGGCGGACAGAGTCCTGGCAAAGCCATCCACAAAATGACAGCTAAATGTGAAGTACTGTTGGTAGGAGACTTTAATTTGCCAGATGTCAGTTGGTGCACTCATGCTGCAGCCACAGCAAGGAGCAAAGACATCATAGATGCCTTGCAGGGGTGAGTCTCAGACAACTTGTGATACAGTCCACATGGGAAGGAGCAATATTGGACTTGGTGCTCACCAATGGGGATAGTGACAGATGTAGTAGTGGGTAGCCAGCTATGGTCCAGTGATCACCATACAGTGTGGTTCAATATGAGGACAGTAGAGGAGTTGAACCTCACAAAAGCATGTATCCTGGATTTCAGATGGGCCAACTTTGCAAAGTTGGGGGAATGTCTCAGGATAGCCCTGGTAGGGAAATAGGAAAGAGGGTGTGTGGAGGAACAGTGAGCAAATCTTTAAGGGGCCATAGCAGAAGCAATAACCCTTTGTGTTAGGCAAATAAGTAAAGCAAAGAGAAAGAAAAAAACACACACTATGGTTCTCTAAAAAAGTGGCCAGTGAGGTGAGTGATAAAAGATTAGCTTTCAAGAAGTACAAAGAAACACAGAGGGAGGAAGACAAGGGACTGTATCTGGAAAAACTAAAGAGGCAGGGAAAACAGTGAGGGATCCAAAGGCACAAACAGAGGAAAGAGTAGCACAGGCAATAAAGAGAATGGATACAAGATTTTTTTATATCAGTGAAAAAAAAGTCCAGAGGATGGATTGTGAGACTAAAAGGGGAAGGAGGGAAGTGTGCAGAAGGGGGCTCAGAAAAGGCAGAAATCCTGAACAAATATTTTTGTTCTAGGTTTACAGAAGAAGGGGAAGGGGAAGGACCACAGTTAGGGGATAGAAGTGCCAAGGGAAAGGATGTGGATGTCAGTCTCTTTACATAGGAGAAGTTCTAAAGGTGCTAGCAAAACTGAAAGTAGACAAGGCAATGGGGCCAGACAGAATTCACCCCAGAATACTAAAAGAACTCAGAAGTGAGCTGTCATCACCTCTGACAGCTCTGTTCAACAAATCAATATAAATACGTGTAGTTCCAGAGGACTACAGGAGGGCAAATGTAGTCCCTCTCCACAAAAGTAGGAGCAGGGAGGAGACTGGCAATAACAGGCCAGTCAACCTGACCAGAGTTGTGGGTAAACTGATGGAATCATAACTGAAAGAAAGAATGTGACATATCTAGAGGACTGCAGGATACAGGATCTGAAGCAGCATGGGTTTACAGCTGGAAGGTCTTGTCAAACAAATCTGATAGATTTCTTTGACTGACTGACCAGGCAAATTGATCAGGGAGGGGCAGTGGATGTGGTCTACCTGAATTTCAGAAAGGCCTTCGATGCCATCCCACATAGGAGGCTTGTAAACAAGTTGGATAGCCTGAGAGTGGGGACCAGGGTGGTAAAATGGGTCATAAATTTGTTGAGTGGAAGAACACAGAGGGTGGCGATGAATATAGCTCAGTCCAAGGAGATGGGTGACCAGTGGGGTGCCACATGGATTGGTATTGGGGCCAGCCCTCTTTAATATCTTCATAAGCAACATTGCAGAGGGGCTGGAAGGGAAGGTGTGCCTCTTTGCAGATGACACTAAGATCTGCAACAGGTTGGACACTCCAGGGGTTGGAGAAAATGAACAGGGACCTAAGAAAGCTGGAGGAGTGATCAAGAGTGTGGCAGATGAGATTCAGTGCAAAGAAATGCAAGATCATGCATATAGGCACAGAAATCCAGGGGAGGAATACAGAATAGTAGGGGAGGTTCTGTCGGCCACCAAACAGGAATGGGGCCAGGGGGTGATTATACATGAAGACCAAAAGGTGACCAAACAATGTGAGAAAGCTGTAGGGAAAGCCAATGGGATGCTGGGATACATAGAGAGAGAAATCACTAGCAGAAACATACTCTGGTCAGAGCCAATATAGCTGTGGAGAGCTTTTAGGAGTGGCAAGAGTGTTGATAAGAATATGTGGTGCTCACTCCCACTATAGTCAGCCATAACTAATACTGCAGTGATTACAGTACTGCGCATGCTTGATTCTCGCTCATGCTCAGTTTGCCCAGGAGTCAGTCATGTACAACATGGTGGCGCTGACATGACTACTTATGCGTGATACTCATGCATGCACAGTTTAAGTCAGTGCCACCATGTTGCACACGATGGCCTTGACTTCCACAGTTGCAGAAAGAAAAAGTGGTGCACCAGGAAGGGGGTGTGTTTATGTGGCCCACGGAGGGGGAAGGGCTGCTAAACAGAATCACTGGAAACTATGCCGGAGCACTGTGGCAGCACATCAGACAGTGGTCCATTCACGTGCTTCTTCAGTGCTCTTATACAAATCTGGTGATGGCATAACATCTGTGGAGCTTTGCCCATGCAGCACAAAAGTCAGACTCAGGAGGAGACTATTAAAAAACTTGAGATCTGGTCTGTGACTTGCTTGTCATCACAGTCTCTTTCTCATTCTTCTCTAAACAGTAATTTCTGGTAAATGTGCTTTAACCATATTGATCTCAGTGCTATAAGACTACTTCTGTTTTTCTTCTGATTGTAGTAGGTGGGGGTAGTAGCAGTCATGAACTGGTAGCTGCTGGTGGTGGCACTTTCTGAAAAAATAATTGTACCCATGCTCATCTGCACATTTTAGAAATGACCCCTTTCCTTGTTTTTCCTGAAAAAAAAACTGACCCCTTTAATGCAAAAACAAGGAGTCAATTATGGCCTCCATCCCCCCGTGTTTTGCTTCAAGTGAGAAGCGTGATTATGGGTTTGCATCAGATGTACAGTGGCAGCCATAGACACACAATATTGTTAAACAGTAATCAACTATATGTAAAAGCAGGTTTTTGTTTTTTTGAATGTGTGCTTTCTTAATGTTGTCAGTTCCACTCCACCCACTTTGCACTCTGCTCCTGGATTTCTAGAAGACTAGCTTTGCTGGCTAAGTCATCTAGCTTCACCTGAGCTCTTTTCTTCTAGGTTGCTTGAAAGGACAGAGTAAATAACCTTACCAGAGCAAGAAAGAGGATTAAGGCTTCTTTTGGCTAGACATATTTACTGTGTGTTGTTATTTTTATTTTGTACTCACAGGGATTGTTACTGTTTGTTGCTAACATTTTATTGCTTAATTTTTCTCTGATTAAAGTTTTTGCTGTTGGGCATTCCTTCTGCTGCATTATTACAGGGTGTGCCTACAGGTGTGTGCTTACAGATTACTGCTGTAATCTTTTGATTCGAATTGTCTTTTGCAGGTATATTTTCTGTAACTGCTTTATTTTTCTCTGTAGCAAAGTGCTTCTTAGAAGGTATATCTTCTGTGAAATTATTACAGGTGGTGCTTTACAGGTTTTACAGTTGTATCTATCATTAGGATAAGCTTTCGGGGCTACTGCATTTGTTGCTGGCTGATTGTTTCTGCTCTTACCTCCTTGTTTCTTCCATAAGTGGTTCTATTTTGGCAGGGGAAGTGCCCAGCCACCCACCCCCATCCCCAACCACCCCACACTACACTACTTTTATAGGGTAGCACAGTCATGACATTTCCTGTAGCAAAGCAGCAAGGGGGCGGATCAGAGGGGTATGCACACAGTGACCTCATTTACAGGGGCACTAGTAATTTAACTTGTTATAACAAGTTATACAAAAACAAACAAAACACAAAATCAAATATTTGCTTTCCTTTTCTTCCTTCTAATTACTCTGACCAGCCAGGTTATAAACCCAGCAACTTATCTGGATTGGATATAATTCAAATCAAATGCAGATACTGCAGAACACTTTTCAGAAGGGAAATTTTACAGGATTTAGGACACTGTCCTACATGATGGACCATTAAAAATCTAAGGGCTCAGCTCCAGGCAGCATGGGCAGGGATTGCATGCTTCAAATTGAATATTCAAGAGGAAATATATTATAAGAACTGGCCGCCATTTCCCCAACATCCAATAGAAGCACCTAGACAGCAGAGGGTAGTTGGTCCAGGAGGTTGGTAGGTGCTTAGGAGGGGCAAATTGGGTGTCCCAACACTCAGTGCTCCCCAACATACCACTGCCACAAACCATATAAAAACTACAAACAGCTATCTGCCTCTATCTTCAAAATCAAACAAAGGGGCAGAGGACACTGCAGAGCAGGACACTGCAGCACAGCAGCAAGCTCAACAAAACTCACCCAAAACAGGAACCAAAACAAAAAAAGCAAAAAGGAAATCCAAAAAACTTCTGATCATAGGAGACTCCATGATTCGAGCAGCTGATAAATATCTCCAGCCAGGGGTAATGTTCAGATGTCTCCCAGGTACATCAGCTTGGGGAGACACTGACCACATTGCTAAAATTGTTCAGGAAGCAGGAGAAAACATTGATGTCCTGGTACACATAGGGACTAACGATCTTGCCAGCTGGTCAGTTGTGGAGACCAAGGAACACCTGACCAGGCTGGGTGACAAACTAGCATCTATTTCATCCAGCATCTCCTTCTCTGAGATCCTGTCAGTCTGGGAGAGGAGAGCAGATGGACAGAAGGTCAGAGAAGGGGAGAGAGGGGAGCCAAACATGTGGCTCAAGGGCTGGTGCTAGGAAAAAGAACACACATTTATAGGGACCTGGCAACAGTTTGGGGAGGTTAAGTTCTTTAAATTTGATGGCCGGGGGCTCTAATGAGCACTTGAAGTGTACAGATGTGCCTAAACCTCGCTCCGCCTTGCCGAGGGGAAAATCATTATTAACACTTAAAAAGTGCCTACAACGACAGTTTATTTGGTGACAAGACCATCTGAGAAGCTGATATGGAGGAATTTCTTATGTCGGGAGCTGGTAAAAGTCAGAGGGAAGTTAATAAATCTACAAAGAAGAATGCAGCCTGCTCTCAAGCTGAAAGCCATCAGGTAGTCTCCTTGTCTGCCGCGGAAGTGAACGCATTGGGCCGGGAGCTGACGGGCCAAGTTTTGGCAGCTCTGGAGCCTCGATTTTGTAAACTCAAAACTGGAATTGATGATCGACTGAAGGAGGTGTTGACCCAGCAGGCAGCTCAGGGATCCAGAATAAGAGAGGCAGAGGACCAAATCTCATGGCTGGAAGATGAGTTGCAGGGGGTGCCAGCCCAGGTCTTAGCACTTCAACGAGAATTGGAGGATATGAAAGAAGTGGCAGATTATCAAGAGAACTATCAGAGGAGATTAAATCTTCATTTGCGAGGTTTGCCTGAAAGGATGGAGGGGGGTGACGCCCTGAGTTTATGTTCAGAGACCCTGCCTAAATTGTTAGGCCTTATGCCTAAGAATGGGAAGATAAAGCTGGATCGAGCACATAGGGTGGTCATGCACAGGCCCCCCTGTAGGGCAACCACCTCACCAAATCATTATGAGATTTCATCATTCCCAGGACCAAGAGATGGTGTTGCGTGCTTATAGAGAGAAAGGGCAGCTTATACTGGAAGATCGTCGTCTGTATCTGTCCCAGGATTACTCAGCTCGACTCCTGAACTGGCGTAAAAGACTCAATGAATCAATGTCTAACCTGTGCTCGCTTAAGATAGAGGACTATCTAATATACCCAGCCACTCTTGAAGTGAAACATAAAGGAGTCACACACTCGTTTTTGGATGCTGAGAAAGCAATGAAGTTTGTGGAGGATCTACGCAAACAGGCGAGATGAGCTGGAAGACTGGCGTCTGGGGAGGAGGGTACTGATATTGGATCAGACACTTGATATGGAGGACTTTCATGGATATAGTTAAGTGAATATCTCAGGATGTTGATGTGGTTGCTCAATCTCACCTTGGCGTGAGGGCTTAGATGGACTCCCCTCCCGCTCTCTTGTATATGGAGGTGCAGGGTGTGTAAGATGGGGTTACCAGGAAATATCACCCAGGCCACATAAGGACACCTCTGAAAATCAGTTGTTTAATCTTTTGCCTCCCTGTTGGAGGGGCTAGTGTGTTGCATAATAAGTATGAAAGGATAAATGGAATAAGCTCTGGTGGGGAGGGGGACTGATGTATCAGAGGGGAAGGGATGGGGATTGAGGGGGAAGGGAGAGGAAGGAGGGGGATGGTGGATCAAATGGGAGTATGTTATCTCTCCCTATTATCTTGTTTTACAATGGACTAATGGGGATTATTTGGGTAGTGGAGCGTGCTGTTTGGTAGGGCTGGAACAATACAATATGGGGGAGCTCACTCTACGTATGTTAAATAAAATACCTAGCTAGTGGAGCATGGCTGGAAGGGGCGAACATGTGTGGAAGGTGAATCACTCTGTATTGGGTGAATGGTGGGTCTGGATTGGAGCTGGGTAGGTGCTAAAGTACATACCTCGGCGGGGCGGCGGGGGATTGGCACAGCTGCATAGAGGGAGGGTACTGACACTTATGAAGAGTTGGCAGTTTGTGTCAGCATTAGGGTCATGGGGAATGTGCTTTGACTCGGGGAATTCGTGCAGAAGAAATAAGGGAGTTGGGGATTGGGATATTTTGTTTATGTTTAAAGTTGGGGAGGAAATGTTTGCCTATATGGCTAGTAGTTGAGCTTTTTTTTTACAGTCCGGTTAGTTCTGCTGTTTCAATACTGTTGCACAGAAGGACATGGATGCTGTTCTGAGGTGCTTAGGTCATTTCTGAGGTGCGATTTCTGTTATCAGAAACTGCCAGATTTATGGGTTATGGAGGGGAACGGGAAATCTAAGGAGCCCTGTGGGGAGTTACTTGAACATAACATATCTTTTTAATAATGGCTAATATACAAGATATGAATATATGTTCTTGGAACGTCAGAGGGATAGCGACCCCAGTTAAGCAGACCAGCCTCCTCACCGTGCTGCAGAGATAGAGAATCCATGCAGCTTTGTTACAGGAAACACATCTCACTGCGAAAGAACATGGGAAATTGATAAGAGGATGGGTGGGGAAATGTTTTGCAACGTCATTTAAGGCGAATAAAAGAGGGGTCGCTGTCCCTCTGCACAGACATCTTCCTTTTCAGGTGAAACGTGTGATTAAAGACCAGATGGAAGGGCGATATATATTTGTGGTGGGTGATTTATGGGGGGGGAGCAGGTCACCTTCAGCTCACTTTATGCCCCAGCAGTGTTTGAAGCCTCCTTCTATGCAACCCTGCTCTCGCTTATAGTTAAGGAACAATTTCCGGGCCTACTACTAGGGGGTGACCTAAACTGCACATTGGGTCCTATGATGGACCACTTCCAGAGAAAGGGCCGACAGCATGAGGTAATCCATCAGTGGTAAAGGGGGATGGTAGATCTTGGGATGGTGGATGGATGGCGGGAATATAACCCCGGGGCGAGAGAGTATACATTTTACTCAAACCCGCATGGCACATGGTCACAGATTGATTACGTCTTCCTCCCGCAGGTGTGGCATAGAAGGGTAAGGGAGGTCAAACATGGCCCTATTCACATTTCAAACCACACCATGGTGATTCTCTCGCTGATAATGAATAGGCGGAGAAAGGGTCTGCCCCCATGGAAGTTTCCGGTTTATCTACTGGGGGACAAGAATTTTAAAGTGTACATTTGGGAGCCGTTGGAGCATTATATCATGGCAAATATTAATACACCAACTAGTAAGGCAATAATTTGGGAAGCCAGGAAAACGTATATAACAAGGATGATCATACAATATGTAGCCAGGGAAAAAAAACAGAAGCAACAACAGAGAAAGGAACTGGAAACTAGAGTGAGAGGCTTTGAAAGGAGGGCTGTAAATGGTGAGGAGGATGTGGTCCGGGAGGAACTGAGAACTACTAGGGAAGTGTTGAATACATTGTTTAGTGGAGAGGCTAGAAATGCATGGATACCTGGTAAAAGAAAATTGTATGAATGGAGAAATAGATCAGGACCGATGATGGTTACATTGATTAAGGGAAGGAAAACAGCAACTCATATTGCAGCTATTAAAAATAGAGGGGGAGTGTTGTGTAAATCCCCTCAGCAGATAGGGGACTGTTTCAAGGTCTTTTATGAAACTCTATACAAAAAGGAGGGAGGAGGTGGAAACAGGGAAGTATTTCTACAGAAGTTTAATTTACCCAAACTGACAAGGGAGCAAAGAAGCTTACTAAAAGTCCCTATAGTCAGGGCGGAGGTTCTCAGGGCAATGCAGAAACTTAAAAATGGGAAAGCTAATGGACCAGATGGATATCCAGTAGAATATTATAAATGTTTAGCGGGGCAGCTGGTAGAACCACTGTGTGATGTCTTTCAGCAGAAGGAGGGGGAGCTTTTGAGGCTGCTGGATACGTTTTCCGAGGCAGTGATCTGTTTGATCCCCAAGATAGGGAAGGATCTACAAGAATGTGCATCTTTCTGCCCCATCTCGCTTTTAAATTGCAATGCTAAAATATTTGCGAAGGTGTTGGCGGCACGTATAGAGATGGTCCTCCCTGATGTGGTTCACCCAGACCAGACCGGGTTTATTAAGGGGCATCTCTCCTGTCATAATATACGGAGACTTCTGAATGTGATATGGGGGGCAGAAAGTCGGAAGGAGGATACCTGTATTATTTCAATGGATGCTGAAAAAGCATTTGATAGGGTGGAGTGGGATTACTTATTTGAGGTGTTGGCCCGGTTTGGTCTGGGTGATACTTCCGTGGGATGGGTACAGTCTTTATATAGATCCCCACATACAAAAGTATTGGTGAATGGGGTCCTTTCAGGTGGATTTCAGCTAAGTAGAGGTACACGGCAGGGATGCCCTCTATCCCCATTGTTGTTCACATTAGCGGTAGAGCCCTTGGCAATTGCCATTTGGGAAAATGGAGAGATTCAACGAGTAAGGGGCTCTTCAGGTGAGCAACATAAGCTTGTAATGTATGCAGATGATATGCTGCTGTTTATCACAGAACCTGAGAGATCTATGCCCCGCCCCCTTTTGCAACTGGTAGGGACCTTTGCACTCTTCTCTGGTTACAAATTAAATGTATATAAGTCTGAGATTATGAGGATCCCCAAATTGGTAGAATCAAATCAGGATTGGGGTTTTAAAAAGGTGGCAGAATCTTTCACATATTTGAGGATTGGAGTAGGAAGGTCCCTTGGGTCTTTATATAACCTAAATTATGGTAAAGCTCTGAAGATGATAGAAATAGGCCTGAGAAGATGGTCCACATTACCAATCTCGTGGTTGGAAAGAATAAATTTAATTAAGATGAATATACTCACCAGGTTGGTATATTTATTACAGATGTTACATGTGGGAATGACTAGGAGGGATACTAAAAGACTGGAAGGAATGTTTTCTACTTTTATTTGGAGGGGGAGGTGACCTAGAGTTGGCCTGCAATGGCTTAAAATGGCTACAGAGAAAGGTGGTTTAAGTTTCCCAGACATTGAGTATTTCCTGGCTGCTCAGGTGAAGCATATAAGTGACTTGGTACATGAGCCCCCAGCAGCGCTGTTGCTGGATCTAGAACAGAGGGAGTGTGAGGCTAGATTATCAGCCTATCTAGAAAGCAGGGGGAGGGCAGTTTATGGAATGAGGGATGCTTGAAATCCATTGGTAGAATCTACTTTGAATAGCTGGAGTAGAATTAAGAAACATAGGGGTGTGAAGGGAGTAGACTCATACTTGGTTCCGGTAGCTAGGAACCCATATTTTCTTCCTGGATGGGAGGACCCTGGTTTCAGGTGGTGGGAAGTAGAAGGAATAAGAAGTCTGGAGGATCTTAACAGTGGGAGGGGGTCTTGTACCTTCTCAGATTCACAGACCAGGCTAAACTTGGGAAAAGGACACAGATTTAGATATTTCCTGATAAGAGCATATGTAACAAAACTAAAGAGAGAGGAACAGGGGGTAGGGGAGTTGAGAAGGATGGAGATACTGATTTAACCCGCTAGGCTGGACTATAAGGGTTCTATTGGGAGAATGGTGCGGGATACTAGACAGGGACTGCCAGACCTGACTATTAAAACTCGGAGACTCTGGGAACAGGATATGAACGTGCAGATAGGGGATCAGAATTGGTGCCAACTATTGACTATGCATAGGGGTATCCTCATCTGTAATAGATTCCAGGAAGCATTCTTTAAATTTTTACATAGAATATATAGACCTCGGGCTGTGGTTCATAAATTTCACCCGACTATTTCGCCCTGTTGTGGGAGATGTGGGAGGGAGATTGGCACCTACTTACACTGTTTTTGGGCATGTAATATATTACAGAAATTCTGGAAATCAGTGGTGCTGAAAATAGGTAGGATGTGGGGCAGGACAGTCGCATTCACACATGTGGTATGTTTGTTTGGGGTGGAGATTGATAAGTACGGTGATTTGGCACCCTCTCCTGAGATGGGTCAGAGTGCTATTCATTTTAGCCAAGCATTGTATACAGAATACCTGGGTCTCTTGTACAGTAAGAGGATGGCAAATGCTCGCACTGCACACACTGGGGTTGGAGCGCCTCTCCCTTCTGGTGAAAGACAGGTTGGACCTGTTTGTCAGGGAATGGACCCCATTTCTGGTGGATCTGTCCCAGCAGGAGAATATGGCTCTGTGGGGTGGTATATATATTTAGATATTTAAAATATGTGGAATGGCTTGAGGGACCTTGGACTAGCACCTCTTCTTTACTGGTTAAGGGATTGATTTAGGAGGTTCTTGGATTTGCTTGATATATAGTATGGGGGGTACATGCTAATATGTATGTGAGTATGGATATAGAATTCAAGACTGTAACTGATTTTGGAAGAATTGTGGAATATGGTTGCTGTACCTGATTATAAATGAACCTCTGTATGAAACTAACTATGTGTTCATAAAAGTTGAATAAAATTCTTTTCTTATGCAAAAAAAAAATGTGATGGCCAGTAACCACACTTGGGAGACTTCAGTACCTAGCTATGTACTGTTCAGAAGAGACCGAGGTACAAAAAGGGGGGTGGAGTGGCCCTTTATGTCAATGAAAATATCAAAGCTACAGAAATTTGGAATACACATAAGGGAGCCAGAAGAACTGTGGGTCACCCTCAAAACAGGTAATGGGACAGCCATATGAACTGGGGTTGTGTACAGGCCTCCAGATCAGGGGGAGGACATAGACACATTACTGTTAGATGACATACAAAACATGACAGCTAAAGGGGAGGTTCTGGTAATGGGAGACTTCAACATGCCAGATACAGATTGGTCAATATCAGCAGGAACATCTTCCAGAACTAGAGACATGGTGTATTCCCTGCAGGAGGAGGGACTCAAACAACTGGTACAACAACCCACAAGAGACAGGGCTAGCCTAGATCTAGTACTGACTAACAGGGAAAGGATCACAGATCTCAAGGTAAAAGGTCACCTGGGGGCCAGTGACCATCAAATGGTATGGTTCAATTTGGCCACTAGAACTAAATCATCCCATTCCAAGGCATAAATATGGGACTTCAGAGGAGCTGACTTTGATAAGATGGCCAGCAGAGTTAAGCTAGCCCTGGCAAGAAGAAATACAGGGGAAGGGGTACATGCAAAGTGGGCAAGCATTAAAGATGCAATACTTGAATCAACATCCCATTGTGAGGGCCGGCCTAGTGGCACTGAGGGTTGAGGTGCTGGATGCCACACCTCCCACCATGCCGGCAACCCGAGTTCGGGTGCTGAGGGTCGGCAGGGGAGGGATTGGATTGAGTGCCCAGCGGGCTACTCTCCTGTCCTGGGGAGAGGGCATTGGGTCATCTGGAGCTCTGGAGACCCCTGGTGGAGACCGGGGAGCCACAGAACCACAGACAGCATGTTACAGTGTGCCGATGCTGGCAGGGTTGCTGTGCGCCATGTGTCGAGGGGTTCGCACACAAGGGAGGATGGGGAAGAAAATGGAAAAACCTGGTGGGTGGGGATAGGCAACAGCACCTTTCTTCCAAAGCCCAGTGCTGGATCTGACTGGGGCTGACCCTCGTCACTCCTCCACCCCGTCCTTTCCCGTTTGCCAGAGTCTGTCTCTAAGGAGCCCAAGTAAGTGGTCGGGCTACCCTCCCTGTGAGAGTTAAACCAGGGGTACTGGCAGCGGGGGGGGAATGAGTGGGGCATAGACCGTAGAGGATCTAAGGTGGGCAGGTACAAGGAGAAGATGCCTGAGAGAGTTCCCCCTACCCATGACAGGAGGTAAATAGAGTTGAAAAAAAAATTCCATTGTGTTATAGAGAAAAGGAGGTATAAAAGAAGAAGGAAACCACTTTGGGTTTCAAAAAACTGTAGCAGAAAAGATCAGAGCCAAAAGGCTGGCCTTCAGAAAATATAAGGGAACGCTGCAGGATAAAGATAGGGAGGCATACCAAACTTCCCTAAGGGAAGCAGGGAAGGCAGTAAGACAGGCAAAGGCCCAAACCGAGGAAACACTAGCACAAACAGTAAAAGAAGGTGACAATACTTTCTAAAGATACATTAGTGAAAGGAGAAAGTCCAGAGGGGGTATTGCTAAGATCAAAGGGGATAAGGGGGCATGTGAGGAGGAGGACCATGTAAAAGCATCTGCCCTAAATAGATACTTATTTATTTATTTATTTGCTTTTGTTGGCCAGGTGGGTACACTAGACATAGGAATGCCTATTTTCAGGTACGACCCGGGAGGATACAAATGACATGCAAAACATCAGTGTGACGCAGCACACATAAACCATACAATAAATAGTTAGCCAGAAAAGTACAAAACATCTCAAACCTTAATAAGATTATGATAATACATGAGCAAGCAAAATAGGTTGTATGGAGACATGGATAACAGGATCATAGAGAAGAAATGAGATAAGTGCCACTCAGGTCAGGAGATTCCTGTGGATCCTTAGCAAGTAGCTAGTTGACAAGTCCAAGATAATGCAGTGACTGGGGGAGGCAGAGGGGAGGGGGTTGAGTAAGTGAGGATAGATTGGAGAGAGTAGCAGGTAGTGTGGAAATAGGAAAGGGCAGGCAGAGCCTGGTGTTGGTTTATGGTGGCTGGAAGCAGGTGCAGGGACTTGCTGTGAGTAGGTATTGATGGTGGAGCTTCTTAAAACAGGTATGCGTTGGGGCACGATGAATAGCAGAGGGATAGCATTCCAATATTTAGGAGCCGAATGGGAGAAAGCTAGTGTACCCATTGAGGTCCTACTTCTAGGGATGTATAGAGGTGTCTGGTCAAGTGAACGGAGACCATAGGAAGGGGTTTGAGGGTGTAGTAGCAAGGCAAGAGAATTAGGGAGTCCTGCTCGTATCGTACCATCAATCAAGGCGCCATAAGCTTGGAGGCGATGGGCCACAGGACTAGGCCATTCAAGGTCCACATAAAGCAGTGATGTTTGAGCCGCGGAGAGGCAGATGCATAACGGCATATGTTATTATATGTAGTGTCCCATGCATGGAGGGAGGTCTTAGTAGCACCTAGATAGATGACAGAGCCATAAGCCAAGGATGGGAGAAGAAAGCCTTGTGCCACAGCAAGCCTAGCAGATGGGGTAAGGGCATAGTTAGTGCGGTATGATCCTCCGATCTTTGCAGTGACTGATTTGCAAGTCGTGGTAATGTGGAGATCAAAGTCCAAGGAATCATCAAGAAGAATGCTAAGGTATCTAAAAGATGAGGTGTTTACTAACTGGGAATTGTCAGAACAAGATATTTTGAAGTAGTTCCGATTTACTTTAAGTTTAGCTGGAGAGCCAAAGAGCATTGCCTGAGTTTTCGCTTAGTTGAGAATGAGACGATTTGCAGTAATCCAGGATTGAATGTTTTGGAACTCTTTGGATAGGGAGTTAGTTAAGTCCAGTGCGTTACTAGCACTATGGTAGAGTACAAGGTCATCTGCATAGAGCAAGGTAGAGCAAGTAGATACTTGTTGAGGGAGGTCATTTATGAAGATCGAGAAAAGCAGAGGACCAAGTATGGATCCCTGTGGATCCATACTTCTGCTCAGTATTTACTAAAGAGAAAGTAGGGCAGGGCCCACAGCTCAGCACCTTGGACACAGGGGGTAGGGAGGTGTGCACTAATCCCTTCACAAAAGAAAGGGTCTTACAAGACCCCGATAAGCTCAGGGTGGACAAAGCAATGGGACCTGATGGCATATATCCCAGGGTACTAAAGGAGCAATGGGTGGAACTAGCACAGTCATTATCATAAATGTTTAGTGAGTCTCTGAGCACAGTAGAGGTCCCAGAAGACAGGAGAAGGACTAATGTAATCCAGCTCCACTAGAGTGGTAGCAGGGAGAAGACAGGGAACTACAAACCAGTCAGTCTTACCTCAGTAATGGGCAAGATTATGGAGGCACTCCTGAAGGAAAGGATACTGCAACACCTGGAGTCCATAGGAGTACAGGATTCAAGACAGCATGGGTTTAGGAAAGGAAAGTCCTGTCAAACTAATCCCATAGATTTCTTTGACTGGGTAACCAGAATGGTGGATCAAGGGGGAGCAGCTGATGTCGCTTGCCTTGACTTCAACAAAGCTTTCAATACTGTTCCACATAGAAATTGATTAATAAGCTGGGTAGGCTTGGGGTGGGTCAGAAGTTGGTCAACTGTGTGGCAAACTGGTTGACAGGCAGAAAACAAAGAGTGGTGGTAAGCAGTATACAGTCAGAAGAGATGGAAGTCACAAGTGGGGCACCTCAGGGATCAGTCCTGGGACCAGTCCTCTTCAAAATCTTTGTCAGTGACATTGCAGATGGACTAGAGGGTAAGTTTTGTCAGTTTATAGATGACACCAAGATTTGCAACAGAGTAGATGATCCAGATGGGGTGGACAGAAGGAGAAGAGATCTGGATAAACTAGCAAAATGGTCGGAAGAGTGGCAACTGGAGTTTAATGCAAAGAAGTGCAAGATCATGTACATAAGGAAGAGAAACCCTGAAGCCACCTATAGGCTGGGAGTGCAGTTGCAGGCAGTCATAAGGGAAGAAAGAGACTTGGGCGTCATCATCACCAATGACCTGAAATCTTCCAAGCAGGCCACTAAAGCAGTAAGTTAGGCTAGAAGGATGTTAGGGTGTATTAGTAGGGGTATCACAAGTCAGAAGAGGGAGGTGTTTATCCCTCTTTACAAGACACTGGTTAGGCCCCATCTGGAGTAATGCGTGCAGTACTGGAGGCCACACCTTCACAAGGACATTAACCAAATTGAGGCAGTCCAGAGAAGGACAACCAAAATGGTGCAGGGACTGCAACAGAAAACATATGAGGACTGATTAACAGAGCTCAATATATATGCACTAGAGCAAAGCAGGGAGAGTGGTAATATGATCAAAACATTCAGATACCTTAAGGGCATTTACAAGATGAAAGAGTCCAACATGCTTCAATATAAGAAAAATAGCAGGACAAGAGGACAAAGCATGAGATTAGAGGGAGGCCAATTAAGGGATAATGTGAGGAAGTTCTTTTTCACAGAAAAGGTGGTGGATGCATGGAACAGCCTGCCTCAGGAAGTGGCGCATATGAATACAGTGCAGGGCTTCAAACAGGCATGGGATAGGCACAAGGGAGCAATACAGATGAGTATGGATAGATAGGCCATTGACAGAGCATAGGCTGATGGCACATTCATAAGGCAGAAAAAGGAATGGGCAGACTGGATGGACCTTGCAGTGCTTATCTGCCATCAACTTCTATGTTACTATGTTTCTGTGCCCCAAGTGCATTATTTTACAATTTGGTGTTGAAACCTAGCTGTCATACCCTTGGCCACTGTTTGAGTCTTCTAAGGTCTCTGCTCATACTTTTCCATCCTGCTGCAGATCTGGGTATAATCATGCAGAGTCAAACCTTCTCTTCCTGCTCCTTTGCAATTTCACTTACAAAGACATTAAAGGGGACCGGGTCCAGCACTGATCCCTGAGGCACTCCCCCCATCACCCTCCTTTCCTTGGAGTGGACTCCATTTACTACCAGCCAGTCGCCTGTCCCCAAACCAATTTCTTACCAAACAGATGCATTTTTTTCTCCTTGAGTCAACACAGCAGGAGTCATGCAAAACAAATATAACTTTCTCGGAAAGTATACCAGTTATACATACACAACCAGCATGAAAGTTGTTTAAGACAAAAAGACCTTTCAAATTAGCCTATTCACTAAGCTGTACTAATTATATATTTTTAAAAATATGGCCATCTGATTAATTGAATTTAAATTTTTCTTCACAATTTTCACATTTTGGATGGCTATATATATATATATATATATAAAATTAATTCAGATTAGTGACTACACTCATTTTAAAGGTATTTTTGCCCTGAACAACTTTCATGCTGGTTCTGTATGTGTAACTTGTTCACTTTCCAAGATATTTACATTTGTATGGCATGATTCCTAATGTGTTCACTCAGAGAGAAAAAAATGAGGCTGTTTGGAAGTGCAGTAGGAGTCATACTATCATTCTATGAAGTCAGCAGAAGAAGGCTATTTGGTCTAACTAGTCTGCTCGTATTGCAGGGTCCAAAGCTTTAGCTACCATCCCTGCCCCTTTCCCCCTTCCCACTCCTCCCATCCTCTCTACCTATGATCCTTACCTTCCCCCTATGCCTATCCCAGCCTCTCTTGAAGATGCCTACTGTGTTCAATGAGATCACCTCTTCCAGCAGCACATTTACAGTGACCACTACCCTCTCTGTGAAGAAATGTTTCCTGGCCTCCCTCTTAAACCTTCTGCCCTCCAGCTTAAGACTGTGTCCCATTGTGTTATGCTTGACACTCAATTTAAAGAGATACTCCTTTTCCACTTTATTTATACCTTACAAATACTTCAAGGTTCCAATTATGTCCCTCTCTCTCTCTCTCTCCTGTCTGCCAAGGAGTACATGTTCAGTGTCCTCACCCTCGCCTCATATTATTTACTCTGCTGACTTGCTATCATCTTTGTAGCCCTCATCTGTACCTTCTCCAGCAGGCTAATGTGCTTTTTGAGGTGTGGGTACCAGTACTGAACTCCATACTCTAGAAGTAGCCTTACCAGTGACCTGTACAAGGGCAGTGTAGTCTCCACTCTCCTACTGCTTATCCCTCTAGGTATGCATCCCAGCATCTTGTTTGCCCTTTGTTGCTGCTGCTTTCTTGCACTGTGTGGAATGCTTAAGGTCACTTGTGATCATCACTCCCAGGTCCTTCTTCTCTTCTGATGTGGTTACCAGGACTCCTCTCAGGTAGTACTCTGTCTTGGGATTCTTGGCCCCAATATGCATAATTTGCATTTCTTGGCATTGAAGCCAATCTGCCAGATCCTGGACCACCTCCCCAGCTTTTCAAGGTCATCATTTAGGACCCATAACTCTTCAACTGTGTTCACTCTCCCTCAGAGCTTGGCTTCATCAGTGAATAGGCACATTTTGTCTTTCATAGGTTCATAGAATAACTTAAGTTCAGGAGGTCAAAGACCTATAGTTAACTTGCCACCTTTAATTGCTAATGGTGGTACGCATATTTCCTCTCTCCCATATACTTATCTAGGCTTAGTTTGAATTGATCAGGATTATCACTTTCCACTACAGGACCAGGTAAGGAGTTTCATATTGTCATCACTCTTTGAGTAAACCATTTTGATCTCTTAGTAGTTTTACTCACTTCCCTTCTCAGTTTCAATTTATGTGACCCTGTATTATTAGGCCCTAGTTGTTTAATGGGCCCTATGGTTTCCAAGATAGCATCATCTCTGGATGCCTTGTAAGCTAGACATATGTCCCCTCTCATAGCCCTGTACTCTATTAAATATAAACCCAGTAATTTCAGCCTATCACCATAATCATAGTGTTGTATGTTCTTTACTTTCTTAGTTACTTTCTTTTGAACTTTTTCAACCATCATTTTTCCTCTCACTGAGGTGGGAGAACAGAATAGAGCACAGAACTCCAGATGCAGTCTCACAAGACTGGAGTTCAGTGAGATAAGAACCTCAGGTTCTCTACTTTTCACATGCTTGAGAATACACTCCAGTATACTATGGCCTTTTTTTAACGTTATTTATGGCATGCATATCATGAGTTGAATTATTACTCCGAGATCCTTTTCATGTGATGTAACCTCTGAAGTTTTGTTTTTAAGAGTGTAGGGAATTTTTAAGTTATTATAACCCAGATGCATTACTTTGCCTTTAGCCGCATTGAATGACATTTTATTTTTGTTAGCCCATTAATTTAGTTTATCAAGATTATTTTGCAGATTTTTAGCTGTTTGTATGTTATGTACACTGGACCCTATTTTACAGTCATCAGCATACAGTACTTTGCTACCTAGACATTACTTGATGTCTGCATTACTAAATTGAAGATATTTAAAAAGTATTGGACCCAAAACAGAGCCCTGTTGTACTCCACTAGTAACTTCACCCCAGGATGAGACACAATCTCTTATGGCTACTCTCTGCTTTCTATGAGTAAGCCAGGCAACTATCCATTTGATCATTTGTGAGTTTTTGTGATGTTTAACTAGTTGCTCAACAAACATTTTATGAGAAACCTTGTCAAATGCTTTTTCATAATCAATAGATATGATATCGACTGGTATGCCTTGACCCAAAGCCTGACTCACAGGTTCGAAAAAATGTAATAAATTCATGTGACAGGATCTTCCCTGAAAGAAACCATGTTGAGATGTAAGTCCTTTCACCATCACACACTGATTAAGCCTCTGTTGTAATACCCATTCTAGTATCTTGCCAATTACCGACATTAGACTAATTGGTCTATAGTTACTTACTACTTGCCTACTACCTCCCTTATGTATAGGAGTAACTGGGTCAAGTTCCATACTGGGAGAGTACTGCTCTCCTTTATAGAGGCATTAAAAAGAAGTGTAAGTGGTCCCTTTAATTCATGTTCCAGTTCAGTTATAAACTTTGATGTTATTCCATCTGGACCTGCAGATGTATTGGATTTAATTGACTTTAACACTGTTAAGACTTCAGATTCAGTAATTATAATTGAATCCTGTGACTCTACTACTGTATATGGTCTATCTCAATGGTCTCTTTTGTTTGAAAAACACCCTCAGAGTAATTGTTTAGTTCCCTGGATATATCTGTTTCTTCATTAATTATACCATTGTTGGTGTGAAGAGGTCCTACACTATTGTGGTTACCTTTCATAGATTCTATGTCATTGTAAAAATGCTTTTTATTAACGTTAGTTGTTCTTGCCAGTGTAATTTCAAAAGTTTTCTTTGCTTTACGGATTACGTTTCCAGTGGAATTTGCCAATGTTTTATAATTATCCCAGTTTGCTATTGTTTGAAGCTTCTTATATTTTGTATAAGCCTTCTTCTTTTTCTGTATATTTTTCTTTATTTGATTATTCCACCATGTTGTTAAACGCCTAGTATTATTGTATTTAGGCCTTTCTGAAACCCATTTTTGAATACAAATGTTAATTTTGTTTAACAATAGCTCCCAGATTCCATTTAAATCCAGTTTCTGTAGCTCTGTTTGTCAATTCCACACAGTGAGAAATTGCTTCATACTAGTGTAATTAGTGCTAAAGTAACTTTTAATTACTGTTCTGCCCTGAATAACCCTAGTATTGCATCTAACATAGAATTAGAATATGTTGTGGTCACTACTGCCTAAAGGTGGAAGTACCTAGGGAATTAATCCTCCAACATCTATATTGGTAAGTATAAGATCTAGCAGATTATTCCCTCTTGTTGGTTTATACCATCCGCAATTTCATTGATGAAGACATTGACCAACACCAGCCCTTGCAATGAGCCCTGTGTTACCCCACTGTTGACCTCTCTGGTACCAGGTAACTCTCCCCCCACAACCACTTTCAGGGTTCTGTCCCTCATTTAGTTTTCCACACATCTGGTGATCTTATTCCCAACCCTGAGATCCACCAACTTCCTGTTCAACCTTTTGTGGGGCACAGAATCAATGGCCTTGCTGAAATCTTGATAGAGGATGTCTACCGCTTGGCCCCTCTCCACTGTCTTAGTGACACAGTCAAAGAAGTCAATCAGATTTGTTTGACATGATCTCCCCCACGAACCCATGCTGCCTCAAATCCTGGAGACCATGCTCCTGTAGATATTCTACCAAACTTTCCTTTAGTGTGTTCTCCATGAGCTTGCCCATAACTGAAGTCAGACTGACTGGTCTGTAATTCTGTGAGACATCCTTGGCACCACTTTTGTGGAGAGGCACCACATGTGCTGTCCTACACTCCTGTGGTACCATGCCTGACTCTAGTGAACTATTAAATAGTTCTGTCAGTGTCCCATCCAGCTCCTCAGCCAGTTCCCTTACTACCCTTGGATGTACTGTGTCTGGGCCTGGTGATTTGTCCACCTTTAATGTTAGCAGCCCATCCCTCACTTTATCCTCCTCTATCACTACATCTGTAGTCCTCTCTCCCTGCTCTTCTACTCCCTTCTAAAGGCACTGGTCCACCCTTCTCACTGGTGAAGACGGAACAGAAGTATTCATTTACTATCTCTGCTTTTCCCCCATTATCCTTTACCCACTCCTCCCTTTCTTAAGCCTAACAATCCCTTCCTTCTTGTTTCTTTTTTCACTTATATTGTGAAAGAAAGACTTCTCCCCTTCTTAAATCCCTCAGCTATCTGCAGCTACTTCTGTGCTATAGCTCAACATACTTCCTTATTTGCCTCACTAGCCAACCATAGTTAATTTTCTCTATCCATTACTCTCTCTCTCTCTCTCTTGGATTTTCTGAATTTTCTATAGGCCAAGATCTTTTCTCTTACTGCCTGTGCAACCACAGAACTGAACCAGCTGGGTGCTTTGTCCCTTGTGTTCTTACCCCTGAGCCTAACACACTGCTCTGTGGCAACCAGTATTCCTTCCTTAATGATGAGCCACCTTTGGTCCAGCCCCATATCTGCTCTGGTGCCCACCAGGTGGCTCCTTAGTACTTCATCCATTTTCCTGAAGTCTGCCCTTCTAAAATCCAAGTGTAACCCCTTGTTACCTGGGGTTACTAGAATCCCAGTAAGACCTAGTGGTAGGCAGGGAAGGCAGCTTGTGAAGCTCCAGTTAAATGGGTTTCACACTGTCTTACTCTGTTCTCAGTCTCAGCTGAGACTGAGGGATGACATCACCAATAGAACTTTCGCAGCTGCATAAGCCACATTGGAATCTGCAGCAGAGGGAGTTAGATAGAATGTTGGAAGTTTTCAAAGGGAAGGGGTCAGAGTTCCAGTTTGCCTTCAGCAAGAAGGAGTCAGTGTCCAGTTTGCCTTGAGTAAGCGAAGGTGTGCTCAAGTGGTGGAGACCGCTGTTCAGGTCTCAGTGCCCCTCCCTCCGGGGGGAAGTAAAGGATCCCCATGCAGATTCTTGGGGCAATCCCCTTAGTTCTGCCAAGAGGAAGAAAAGCTGCCAGCTCAGTTCAGCCTTTGTTTTGGAAAGTTGGAAGATTTGTGATTTGCCTGTGGGGCACCTGCAACTAAAGGATGAGTGTTTGCTCTGACAAAAAGGGCAAAATGTTTTCTTCACCTTGGGTCATGTGTGGGAATCTAGGAATTGAGCTACATTTTGGGAAGCCTATAGGACTAGGCCAAACAAGTGGAGTAGTGTCAAATGCTAGAGTGCTATGTGATTCAAGTAATATGTAGAGGAGATCCAGATCATCTACCCTTTAATCTACATTCAGAAGGTTTAGTTTTCCCAGGAAATGGCGGGTATGGGCTGTGGAGCTGGAGGTGGGCAAACCCCCCATCTTTAGTAACCAGGTCCACCTCTACGGATTTCTGCTGTGGTTGCTACTTTGCCTCATGCACTTGGCCAGTGATGGGGGAAGTACCCAGACGTGGGGTTGCAAAAGGGAAAATCTCTCTAGGAGTCACAGAATCTAAGTGGTGTGGGGAGCCACAACAAATGTAAAGAAGAATTCTCTTTATGAGACAGGGAGTCATAAGAAATAAGCAAGAAATCTCTCTAGAAGTCGCAGACTCTAAGTGGTGTGGAGAGGCACAACAGGATAATTGGTTCATTCTTCCAATGGACCGTGTTGTAGTCTCTAATCTGTATTACCAGGAAATGTAGCCCAATGGGGGTCCGTCTATGCTTTGTTTTGTTCAGTTAGTATGTGAATAAAAGCCACACTGAAGAATCCCATTCCTGGTACTGGACATTACAGTTATTGCTTCCTGTGTTCAGATTTACTTGGGTGCTCCTATGCAGAGTAGCCAAACCTAGGTCCCCCTGTGCCGAGTAACCTCATCCTCCCCGAATCCAGGTTCCCACCAGGTACTGCAGTCAGCTTCAACAGCATGCCACCTGTCATTTTGGCTGAAAATCACTGTTTGAGCAGTTTCTTGAATATATACTTACTGTTATCAGTAGCAACCTGCTGCGATGGGGAAAAACGGCCTGCAGCCAGTCCTTGAAGGCCTCAGTATACAAACGGGCAGGCAGTCCTAGCGATCGTCTTTTTAACGACCACACTTGCAATTTTAATGATCGATTAGCGGGTTGAGCCTGATTTTAAACTAGAAAGTCTGTTTTTAAACTGTTTACAATGATTTTAACACTCCATGATGCTCCTCCACTGCCAGTACAAGCATTCCACTCTCACTCCATCTCGAATGCTGGGGCAGTCTCTGTAGAGCTGGCTGAGGGGCGGGACTGATTGCTGCCTGACCAACCATAGGACGCCATGCAAATGAGCCTCTTCTTCCTCGCGAGGGCTCTTCTCCTCACGGCGATTGTTGAGCAGGCAAATTTAAACTGCAGAATGCAACTTTTTTTTTTCAACTGACTCCATGGCGGGAGCCTATTTCAGCCATATCACATAGCCATTTACTCACCCTTTAGTTGCAGGTGCCCCACAGGTGAATCACAAATCTTCCAACTTTCCAAAACAAAGGCTGAACTGAGCTGGCAGCTTTTCTTCCTCTTGGCAGAATTAAGGGGATTGCCCCAGGAATCTGAATGGGAATTCTTAACTCTCCCCCCCAGAGGGAGGGGCACTGAGACCCGAACAGCGGTCTCCACCACTTGAGCACACCTTCGCTTACTCAAGGCAAACTGGACACTGACTCCTTCTTACTGAAGGCAAACTGGAACTCTGACCCCTTCCCTTTGAAAACTCCCAACGTTCTATCTAACTCCCTCTGCTGCAGATTCCAATGTGGCTTATGCAGCTGTGAAAGTTCTATTGGTGATGTCATCCCTCAGTCTCAGCTGAGACTGGGAACAGAGTGAGACAGTGTGAAACCCATTTAACTGGAGTTTCACAAGCTGCCTTCCCTGCCTACCACTAGGTCTTACTGGGATTCTAGTAACCCCAGGTAACAAGGAGTTACACAAGATTTTGGTCTTAGCCAGGATGCTTTCCCTACCCATCTCTAACTGGAACTACACTGTGCAAAGGTCACTCCCACCCAATGGCTTCCTAACTATTATTTCCTGTACATGCTCCCCATTGGTGAGCACAAGATTAAGAATTACCTCTGTTCTTATTGGTTCTCTGATACCCTGAGTCAGGAACCCACTCTGCAGTCCTTCTAAGATCACCTGACTCCTAGCACATGTTTTGGATGATATTCTCCAGTCCTCCTTGGGCAAGTTGAAGTCCCCTACAATTACCACTTCTCATTTCCCCTCAGCTTTCAATATTTGTGAGCTCAGTTCCCTGTCTCTGTCCTCATACTGTTTGTTGGTCTGTAAACCACCCCCAACTTCACCTTTCTCCTTCTATTGGGCCATAACTGAGCCTATAATGTTTATACCTTCCCTTCCACTGACTCCTCCCTCATGCAAGTTATTCCCTACCTGATATAAACTGCCACCCCTCCCCCTTACCAACAATCCTGTACCTTCTGTATAGTTTATCTACAGGGATCACAAGATCCCAGTCATGGTATGGTGATGCCCATGTCTCAGTTACTGCAGCTATGTCCACCCTCCTGTCTGCTAATAGTGCCTGCAGATTGTCCATCTTGTTTCCAAGACTCCACACAGTCAGACACCACCCTCCTCCTAGAATCTGACCTTCCTTCCCTTCCCTTCCTCCTATTCTTCTCTTCATATTTCACCCCTCTGTCATGCCAAACAAATGTTGATATCTATAAAAGTATATAAATTTCACATATACAACCAGCATGCAAGTTGTTCAGGACAAAAAGGTCTTTCAAATAAAGGTAGTCACTAATCTAATTTCATTACAGATTTTTTAAAGAAATAGCCATCAGAAATGTGAATTGTGTAAAAACAAAAATGGAAATACAGGTAATAAGATGACTATATTTTACAAAATATAAGGAATTCAGATTAGCAACTACCCTCATTTGAAAGGTCATTTTGTCCTCAACAACTTTTATGATGGTTGTTTTTGTGTACCTTGAATAGTTTTACAGTAAAGATATTTAGATTTGTTTGGAATGTGTGCACATTTGCTAAGAATTCTGCACAGTGCCATAGGATTCTCAGAGTAAAGCAGCCTGGAATTCTGTCTCCAACATTCTAAACATTCAATGGGTCTGAATGAGATAAAGCAGGCATTATGACAGATAAATAAGCTGGTCTGGTCTGCTCAACAGAAATAATTTCATTCAGCTGGCATAGAGATTTCCAAAAATAAGGTAGTTTGGAAGTGCAGTCGGAGTCATGCCAAACAATTGTAATTATATCTAAAAGTATTCAAGTTATACATACACAACCAGCATGAAAGTTGCTCAGGACAAAAATATATTTCAAATGAACCTATTCACTAAGCTGCACTAATTATATTTTTTTAAACTTTGGCCATCTGATTACCTGAATTTTCAATTTTGTTCACAATTTTCACCTTTTGGGTGGCTATATTTAAAACAATGTAATGAATTTAGATTAGTGACTTACCTCATCTGAAAGGTTGTTCTGTCCTGTACAACTTGCATTGCTAGTTGTGTATGGATAACTTGCATACTTTCTGAGATATATAGATTTGTGTGGCATGACTCCTACTGTGTTCACTCAGAGAGAGTAAAAAATGAGGCTGTTTTTAAGTGTAGTATGAGTCACGCCAAACAAATGTAAATATCTCTAAAAGTATACAAATTACACATACACAACCGGTATGAAAGTTGTTCTGAACAAAATGACCTTTCAAATGCATGTAGTCACTAATCTAATTTCTTTATATATTTTTAAAATAGCCATCAGAAATGTGAATTTTGTGAAAACAAAAATGGAAATACAGGTAATAAGGCAAAATATATGGAATTTAGATTAGCAACTAGTGTCTTTTTGTCCTGAACAACTTTCATGCTGGTTATTTTTGTATACCTTGAATAGCTTTAAAGATGTAACCCTCCCCATTTTGGGGGTTTACATTGACCGTCTCCCTGACTCCTCTAATGCCCACTGCCTGGCAGATGTCCAGAAGTAGAAGTTAAATCCATGTTCCATGTTGAGCTGCTGTTGCTCTGTGTGTGTCTGTGTGTGTGTGTGTGTGTGTGTGTGTGTGTGTGTGTGTGTGTGTGTGTGTGTGTGCACTTTCATGCCACTGTGTTACCCCTTTAAGAGCTCCAGCCTTATATATACTGTAAATAGCCTGGGCTGGGTCCAAGTGTTCCCGAGCTCGTGATCAGCCAGGCATCTACTTAATCTGCTCCACTCTGCTATCACTTACCATGCAGAGATAACCCTTGTTAGCACTGTAAATATTTATTTCTAAATCTTTACTGTTCTCTAAATAAAATAAACTGTTTGGACTGTCAGTATAGAGTATCTGTCCTCCACTATGGGACCCACTATGTTTGGTCTGGGACTTCCTGGTTTGGACTAGTCAGAACCCAAGGGTCCTCAAGGGGTCCTTAACTCAGGTGCCTTGCAGGAGAAACTGTGAACCTTCTTGTCAGCACCTAAACTGACCACTGGGAGCACCAGAACTGTGACTGACAGCTCCCTCAGCCAACCAGAATACAGGAAAACTGGGCTAGTTCAAGAAACTGTTTTAAACTGGGTCAGTCTTGCTCAAGCTTCTGAGGAGAGAGGAGATAGTTTTGGGTCTGTGAAGATTTTCACAGGAGGGGCCTGAAGTTGCCACCTGTGATTAACTTTTGATCCAAAAAGGGATTGAACATCCCAAACTGCCAGCTTGCAGACCGAGTGGTTGCCCGGTAATTTGGCTGAGTTTGCAATGAGCCACAAACTGCAGAAAAGAGAAAGCTTGGTGCTTCTTCAGCTTAATGTGCTGAGGTGTACTGTGTGTGTGGAGATATTGACCTTGGGACTGCTGAAGAAAAGCGGGAGCCACTCCAGTCAGGAAGGTCTTTCTGCCAAAAAGCCCAGCAGGAGGGTTCACCAGCAAGCAGACTTGCTTTTAAAATACATTTTCTTCATCTGGGCCTATGCCAACAATGGCCCAGCCAGATTGTTCTTATTCCATCATCAGCAGTTCAGCGAGAGACCAGACTTGGGGAGTCAGCCCCTGTGCAACAATCAACCACAGAGTGTGACCATCTTCAGAGAAAGACTGTGAAGAAAGCATGGGTCATGTTGGCCAAGGTCCCTGCCAGCTTCCAGAGAGAGCACCAGGTCTTCATTTCACCAGCCTTGTCATCTGACAAACTGGGTACAGTGAGTAAAACCAGGGTAGCTCCCTGCAACAAATCCTCAATTGTTTAAATGGTATCATCTGATTCTGTTTGCCAGCTTAATATGCTTAAAAGTGACTGGACCATCTGGCCAAGGATACAAATTGTTTATGGCTTCCAAATGTGTTGCTCTCATTTATTCACCCTTCTTTCCATCAGGGGACCCAACTTCAGCTGCAACGTGAGCCAACCCATTGCACCACCTCAGGCATGCCTGTGTTCCACTCTGGGTACACAGTAGTTTCCAGACTGATAAATCCAGTGACTGAAGTAGTGAAAAATAACCTAGCCTGTCTGAATTACAGTAAAGTAATCATTTGCCTAAATTCTCACCCCTCCCTTGTTCATGTCCCTTTAAATAAACCTGATTTACTGTTTTGCTGTTAACCTGGCTTGCGAGCACCTGGTCTAAAGTCACTGAAATACCTCTAAGCCTTTAGAAAGTGCAGGCTTGTGTTATTAAAACTGTTTGTTGCAGGGGTTATAGGGTGAATGCCTGAAGACTGAACCCTGCTGGTAAGTGAGGTTGCATGATCATATCATTAATGGTCCAAATGCTTGATATTCTAACTGTTAAACATTGCAACTGTTTTGCTGAATCCAAAAGGTCACTATACGGAACTGGGTATTCATTGATATTAGTGATTGTATATGGTCGACCATCAAAACTGTGACCCATATTATGGCATTTCTATCATGGGCTACCTACAGGGGTAGCAAGGACTACAACTGCAAGGGGAAGGAAATGGAAACAGAAAAAGACAATAGCAAGGGGAAGAGAAGAGATAGGGAAGAGGGTTATTACCCTGTAGTGTGCCTGCTCTGCTTAGCCAGCCATGTGATCTGGTGGGTAGGGAGGCTGGCTTCAATGGAGAAGGTCCTGGTTTTGGGGCTGGGGGCTCAGAAGGTTTTTTTTGTTCCTGCAGATGTGGGAATTATTTTTTTTTTAAACCGGGCTGTGCCCCTTCCCTGACATGCACCCCCCTGGAGTTAACAATCTTTAATCACTGGGTTACATGGGACAAAGCCCCCCACAAAGGGGGGCACTGGAGAGGGACACAGCCCCTAAAAACACACTAATGCATTATTTGTGCCTGGTCACCGACAAGTGTATATCATGGAACTGCTTTTCAATGATATACACTCACCATAATAGTGATCGCCATAACGCGTTCGCTATTATGACATAGAGTTGTGGGACTGTGGGTGGTTATAGCTTCCCAGAGGACTGTATCAATTCTGTTCAGAACCCACTTAAGCTCTACTCTGGGTGGAGGCACATTAATCGTAGTTTTACTGTGGGTAGGCACAGCACAGTTCCACTCATTTCTGAATCCAGGCCCCTCAACCTGCTGTTAGGAAGGCAGGGGTAGTAGCCCTTGGTACAATGGCACCAGGGTTACAAAGATATTCAGATTTGTTTGGAATGTATGCACATTTGCTAAGAATTCTGCACAATGCCTTAGGATTCTCAAAGAAAAACAGCCTGAAGTTCTGTCTCCAGCATTCTAAAGAGAAAGAAGGAAGTATTTGCATAGTGATTTGTAGTTGTGGAAGGATACACTGAAAACTCCAAAACATGTGCCATTGAATCCCATTTTTCTAGCTAAGACAAGATGGCTGTAGGTTCCACCCACAGCCATAAAAAGGAGGTGGTGATGCCACTGTATAGTTCAGTGGTGGGACCTCATCTGGAGTACTGTGTCCAGATCTGGAAACCACATATAAGGAAAGACATAGACAAAATAGAAGCCGTACAGAGAAGATCAACTAAAATGGTGCAGGAGTTGCATCAAAAGTCATATAAAAAAAGACTGGAGGAGAAGAGAGAAGAGAGAGGGGAGATATGATAGAGGCTTTCAAGTACCTCAAGCGTATCAATAAGATACAAGAGGGTAGCGTCTTTCAGAGAAGAGGAGGGCTATGAACAAGGGGACATGATATGAAACTAGAAGGGGGTAGACTCTAGGGTAAAGTGAGGAACTATTTATTTTCAGAAAGGGTGGTGGATACATGGAACAGCCTCCCAGAGGAGGTTGTGGGAGCAAAATCAGTGGCAGAATTCATAAATGCATGGGACAAACATAAAGGAACACTAACAATAGGAAAGAAAGGGGAAGCTGCAGGTCAGGTAAGGAATGCAGTTTAAGCACTGGGTAGGAAAAATGGGCATACTAGATGGGCCCAGCAGCCCTTATCTGCCATCAAATTCTATTTTTCTACGTGTCTATGAGGGGGCTGAAAAGGTAAATGCTAAACGGTAGCATTCAGAAGACATAAAGTGATGCAGAGGGAAGATGATAGGGAGGTGTATCAGGGGAAACAGATGAAAGCAGGGAAAGCAGTAAAGAGCGCAAAGGCACAAATTGATGTGAAAATAGCTCAGGCGGTAACATAAGGGGACAAGACACGTTTTAGGCATGTAAGTGAACAGAGGAAGCACAGGGATGGGATAGTAGGGTTAAAAAGGGAAGGGAGAACTGTGCTGAAGAAAAGGCAGCCATTCAGAAGAAATACTTTTGTTCAGTGTTCTTAGAGAAAGAAGAAGGGGAGGGACCACATAAAAGTAACAAAAGCTTCGGAGTGAGGGAGAGAGTGAGGGAGGGAAGGAGGTGGACAGTGGTCCTTTTTTGGAGGTGTGAGTCCTAAAGGGACTTACTAATTTGAAGTTGGAGTGAGCAATAGGACCAGATGGGGTGCATCTGTTGATATTGAGGGAGGTCAGGGAAATACTGGCTGCAATTCTGATAGTTCTATATAATAGCTCACTGGAAACAGAAGTGGTTCTGGAGGACTGGAGAAGGGCCGATGTAGTCCCACTTGACAAAAGAAGTAGCAGGGAGTGGGCTGGTAATTATAGGCCTGAAAGCCTGACTTGAGCGGTGGGAAAGTTGATGGAATCACTGCTGAAGGAAAGGATCATGGAATATCTTGAACATAATGCATTACAAGACCCCGAGGCACCATGGTTTCACAGGGTGTGGGAGGTAAAGTCAAACAAATCTGATAGATTTCTTTGACTGGGGGACCAGGGAACTAGAGCAGGATGGAGCAGAGAACTAGGCCTACATAGATTTCAGTAAGGCATTCAATACCATTCCACATAGGAGACTAGAAAGCAAACTGAGTAGCTTAGGAGTGGATCCAAAGATGGTAAACTGGATAGGAAGTTGGTAAAGTATATTCATTTCCCCTCAACTGGAGGCATTGAACTACCTCAAATTTTTGTCCGCTTATGAAACAGTTTAAAGAGGAGGTTTGTAGAAGGAAACATTTGCATCTTTCTCCTTGGGGAAATGCAATCTCTGCAAATGATGGTCTTACCAAAGTTAATCTATGTAATTTGCTATATATAAAGGTGCCAGATGGCATATGGAAACAGCTTTCTGCCATTACATCTGATTTTCTCTAGGAAGGCAGTAAAGCCTGTCTGCCTATGCAATGATTAATCACCCCAAAGATAAAAGGTGGCTTTTGTGCACCTAGGTGCAAACGTTATTATTTAGCTTAGAGACTCCAGCACATATTGATGTGGTTCAGTGCCAAAAGAGTAAGAGAGGGTAGCATGATGGCTGGACCTAGAAAGAGATATGAGAAGCGAGTTGCCCCCTGTGGGAGTCCTATGGGATTGGGTTCAGTGGGTTCTGTGCACCCTGCCTTAAGACTTTGCCATATTGGTGTGAACGGCATTTAAGCATATAATAGGGTGCATTTGGGATGCACCAATTGCTAACTTGCCTTTGTGGTGTAAAGCAAGGTTGTGGATAGGGGGTATGGCATTGAACTGGCCATACTGGGAACAAGGAGGACTACACAGAGTGGGATACCTTTTTCTCTCCAGGTTCTAGAAATTTAAAGTCATTCTCAGATCTCCAGCAGGAAGCATCTCTTCCTGTACCTCATCACTGGAGATTATTGCAGCTTTGTCATTTATTGTCTCAACTTTTAGGCACGCAGCTACAATTGCCAACAAGCATTTGTCAATGCCGAATGTTGTCTCACTGGCATTGGCATTGGAAGTGCAGGAGTTAAAGATGCATAATAGGAATGGCAGTGAAATATTGAACTGATGCCAACCCCACCCCCACCATGCAGAGTCTGACAGGCGTTGGGGCTTGCCTTTGGGTCATCAGCTATAATGCTCACGTTATTTTACCTCCCCCTACTCTGTGGACACTGACAAGTGTCACGGTGTGCTTTGTGGTCTTTGGGCCTTATATTTATCCCATTCCATAAGGAAATATGTTGCATAGGAGCATGAGATCGGGTCAGTTTGAGAAAGTGACAGTGACACTGTTCATGAGCAGACGTCCTAAAATGCCTAAGTTGAAAATTTGGTGATGAAAGTCCATAAAATGACTGTGTTACAAGAGTGTGTTGTGCAGTTTCCACACACCCTTTTAAATTCACAAATTTGCAATATTTTCATGACCAATTTTCAACACTGGCATTTTTTCACACCTTCTTATGAACAACACAGCTGTCATTTTTCATAGCCTGCCCAAAATGTGTTTCTGCACTTGTGGCAGGTGTGAAAAAATGGCAGTGTTGTAAATCTGGCATGAAAATATTGCACATTTGCGAAGTTACAAGGGTGCGTGAAAACTGCGCAACGCACGCTTGTAACATAGTCATTTTATGGACTGCAACATAGGCATTTTAGGACGTCTGTTCATGGACAGTGTCACCATCATTTTCTCTAACTGTCCTGAAAACTGATTTGGCACAGGGATTGCTCTGTTCTGCACTGGACATGCGAAAACACATTTTGGCCCGGATATGTAAAATGACAGCTGTGCTGATCATAAGGAGGTGTGGAAAAACACCACTTTTGAAAATCTGTAGTGAAAATATTACAAATTCATGAAGTTACGAGCGTGAGTCAAAACTGAGCAACGCACGCTCGTAAAACAGTCATTTTTTTAATTTTTCATCAAATTTGCAACGTAGGTTTTTTGAGAGCCCGCCTCATGAACAGTGGCACTGTCATTTCATTAATTGGTCCTAAAAGGTGATTCCACGCAGTCACTGCGAAATCACCTTTCAGGACTGAATAATGCCATGACAGTGACTGAATTCATGAGGAGAGGTCCAAAGAACCCCATGTTGAAAATGTGGTGCCAACATTCCCAAAAATGTCTGAAATATGCACCAAAGTTGAAAAAAAAAAAACATTTATGCCCTTATACAGCTTATCAGCATTTCTTCAGTTCGTGGTCAGCTTTGAAGAGTGCAGATGTGTTCCCAGTCCACCGAAGATTATCACGTCGGACTCCGGAGGTAAGTTTGGGTTGAGGGGGTGTGTGGGGAAGCAGGGTGTGCAGAGGATGGGCATGGGTTGTGGAGGGAACAGGACAGAATGCGAGGGACCTTTTTCTTTTTTTTACAGGGGAAAAAAAAATAAATCATTGAGGGACTTTTTTTTTTTACAGGGGCATTTGGCATGCTGGGGTGGGCTCCCAGCATGCCACCTGAGTGTTGGGGGGGCTTTGCCGATGGGGATTGGGCACCTCTGTCAGCACATAGTGAAGAGTGGGCAAGAGCCGAGGGGGATTGGACACCACCCTTAGCACTGAACAAATGGGGGGTCATTATGCCAATGGAGAGTGGGCTTCCTTGTCGGCACATGTACTGACTGACAGCATGCCGACAGGGTGATTGGGCCCCCCTGAAGTCAGCTGTCCATGCGGCGGCAGTCAGCTCTACCATGTTTCTTGCAGGGCTTCAGGAAAGGAAAGGAAAGGCACCTAGGGAGGGTGTGTTTTGGTGCTGCTGCATGATGCCCATGGCTGTCATTGCAGCGGAACTTTTGTTTGATGTACTCCCTACATTATGTATTCCTGGTGTGGTGCTTGCATGCTGGCTTATTGGGGAATGAGGGACTCACCTACTGATGCATGCCTTGCATTCGCCCAACAGTGACCGTGCATCCAAATCTGCCACTAATGCAAAATATTGGCTGGTGCGCTAGCGTGAGCCAACATAAAAATGAGTGCTTGGAATATGATATTTGGGGGTTTGACTACTAGGTTGCTGAGTTATGCCCCTTCACTAATAGGGTGGATTTATAAAGTTCGCTTGAGGAATATACTCCCAATACATCCCATCTGAAAGATAGGTGGGAGTGATTGTTGAGATGCACCCTTACTGAAGAGAAGTGGGCTTATACTTGGGCTAATGCATATGGGGCCTGTCAGGATGTGTCAGGTAGGTTGATGCAATTGAAAATTCTGCACCTCTGGTATCGCAGTCCTGAACAGTTATACACTATACGTTTGTTACAGGATTTGATTTTCTGGAGATGTCAAAATGCTGAAGGTACCCTCCTTCATCTTTTGTGGGACTGCCCATAGTTGTCTAGTTGGTGGGACCTGACACTTTCATCTACTTCACAAATATTAGATATTGTGATACCATGTGATTCATCCTTATTTATCCTTGGGAACACAGTACGTCTGCCTACTTTTTGCAGGCCACACTGTAACTGGTTAATGTCTGCTATTACTGACGCAAAAAGATTATTACTTTGATGATGGCATACTGACAAGGTTCCCACTATTGATGAGTGGATTGATGGTATGCTCTACCTGAAAGGATATGAACGGTTGATGTATCTGGCCATTGGAAAGTATCATAGATTTTGACAGATATGGGAACCCTTATTGGTACATCAGGGAATTCAGCCTCTCAGGTTCAGTCCTTTTTTCTTTCCCTGACATCCCTTAAGCTGATCAGTAACCATTAGAATTCTGAGATAGGCAAGTTGTCTATGATAAATTCTTCCTTCCCTCACTCTTTTTCTCCTCTTTACTTGCGAGCAGCAACATTTGATAGTTATTACTCCTTTAATAATTAGTGTTGTCTGTTATTATTTTTTTAAAATTAAGTCAACTTTATTTATTTAAGAGAAAATACACACATTCAGACATAACAACATACAACAGTCACAATCTCAACAATCTCCTACTACCCACCCTCCCCAGCATCAGAATGGTATTTCCTTAACCTAATTCCTGACTAACTGGAAGTGTTACTAGAGATGGCTGGCAGGGAGCAGATGGCCTGCAACTTACCCCAAATTCTGTAAAACCTGTTAAAACTATTATGCAAACTAGCTATCATCCACTCAGTGCAGAGATTGAGGAGGGGTGCCTGCATCCACTCAGTATAAGTAATTGGCTCAGAGTTGAGTCAGTGTTGCAGTACCAGTTTCTTAACTGAAAATGCCATAATGGCTATGTAGTATCTGCTGTCATGGGCTACGATCCTGGTATAATCACTCACCAGGCAGATTTCCGGTTCAAAATGATGTTCAATGCCTAATAACAGGTCTACTCTCTGCCTAGTGAGAGACCACATCGGAGCCACCTTGGTGCATTCCCGAAAACTATGGAAAAGTGTACCTTCCACCTGTTGACACCGCAAACACTAAGAAGATTAGGCCTTCCTCATTTTAAAGAGTCTGACTAGGGTAAGATACATCTTATTTAGTAATTGAAATTGCATTATCCTCAACCTATCCTGAGTAACATAAGTGTAACAGTCTTTCCATATTTTCCCCCAATCAAACTCATGTTGTGGGAATTGTGAAGTCCAGTATCTAGAGACCCCCTCCTCATTAGAGAATGCACTCTCAAATATATCCATATATAACTGAGACACTGCATGTGTCAATTTGGCCATTTGAGAGAGAGAGAGTGAATACATGAGCATACACCCTCTACTCCTGTAAAATCGGCTTCAAACATCTGACAAATCATGTGTCAGAGCTCAAAGACCTTAAAAATGAGGACTTTGTCTAACTGGAACCTCTGCATGATCTCTCCTGAAGTAAGACAGACTCTATCACAAATCATTTCACCAACCGTGGCCGAAGACAAGGGAGGAAGCCAAGAAAAAGGAAGGGATTTACTGCAGATATGGAAATTAGGGTTATGAAAGAGGAGTTCTGAGATGTCTCGACAGTGCTTTTGTTTCAAGAAACAAACCTGTGAGTGGATTTTAACCAACACCCCAATCACAGTGTTATGCAAACCTGGGAGTAAATCATTCAGTATGTTATGCAAAAGGACCAGTGGAGACAGTCCATCTGAGGAAATCAACTCTTGCTCAATGAGGAGCCAAGTAGGCACATACAGGAGTGAGTCTACTTCCTCCACTGGTGTGGACTATTGAACATCAGAGATACTTACTTGCCTGACTTGCCCAGTAGTATGTCCCAAAGTGCAGGAGTCGAAGCTCCCACCCCCATAGAAGCTGTCAGCTTGTGATATGCATTCCTTGAGGGTTTCCCCAACCAGATGAAGTCTGAAATTATACCATGGACTTTCCAGAACCAGGAAAGAGGTAGCTATAAATTCAACAAATTTTATTGGGTAAAACAGAAGAGGAAGGATATTTATTTTCACAAGACTGACCCAGCCCCAAAGGGATGAAGGTACAGTCCTCCAATGGGATAAATCCTGCTGCATTACCTGCAATAGGGAGACAAGACTGAGCTGATAAGTTTTGTGTCACTCCTGGTTAAATGTATTCCCAAATATTTAAGTTTTTTAGGAGACCAAGATAACCCAAACTCAGTTATCTCACTTTTGAGTGTCCTGGAATTTAAAGGGAAGACTGATGTCTTGTATAGATTAATTCTGTAGTTAGAATATGAACTATATTCCTGAATTGTCTCCAGAGCAGCAGGAATGGAGGTCCTGGGGAGGGAGAGCTGTAAAAGAATGTCATCAGCATACGCTGATATCTTTAAGTCCCAGGTCCCCACCTGAATTTCCTTTACAATGGGATTCTCTTTAAGTTTGATAAACAATGGCTCTAAGTAAAGATTAAACAGTAGGGGTGATAAAGGGCATCCCTGCCTAGTGCTAGAATATCATGGAAAACCCTGTTACAATATATTTGGGCACTAGGATGTAAATATAAAGCCCTGACTCATTGTACAAATTGCCCTGGAAATGCAAATCAGTGCAACACCCGAAACAAAAACTGCCAATCTACATGGTCAGAGGCCTTCTACACATCCAGAGACACCAGCACTTTTAGGTTAACTGAGTCCCTGGACACAGGGATGACATGAACCAACTTACAAAGATGGTCCAATGTAGAGCACCCCAACATAATTCCAATTTGTTCAGGGCCTATCAAAAATGGTAACACCCACCCAATTCTATCTGCCAACATTTTTGCAAGAAGTTTAATATAATTCAGGAGCAAAATCGGGTGGTCTCAAATATTTGACTATCTAAAGTTTGTGTAGTGAGAATATGATAGAAGAAGCCATGTAACCACTGTGCCAATTGGTCTGCAAATGTTTTATAAAAATCTGGAGAGAACCAGTCCAGACCTGGAGATTTGTCTATTGGTAAGGCATTAATGGGCCCCAAAATTTCAGCTTCTGTGATCACAGCAACCAGGGATTCCTTCTGAGCTTCATTTAAAGTAGGAAGTGGTATAGAACAAAGATAATCATCTACCAGATTCTGAGACAGGAGAGTTGGCATTGGGTTATAGACAGTACAATAGTACTGCTCAAACTCCCCAGTTATTTCTTTCAGGGTAGTTTTAAGTGAGCCATCCACAGGAGAATGGATAGCATTTCTAATCCTAGAAGCTTCCTGCTTCTTAACCCTCATAGCCAATAACCTACCAGATTTTTCCCTTTAGTCAATATATTTTGCACTAGATTTCAAGACAGCGATCTCTGCCTTTTCAGGCAGACATTTGCTGTACTAATCCTGGAGCTGAATAAGTTCTTGCCTGGAATCTTCCACTGCATGAGGAGACAAACAAGATTCTAAATCTCATATACGGGAAAGTAGATCCAGGGCTAATTTATCTCTCTTACACTTCCTAGTAGAGGCTAGTCATATAAACTTCCCCCTGAGATAACATTACAATGCTCCCCATTCTATATCTGTCTTACCCATTTTCCCTAGATTGTCCCTAGTAAACTGATTGATACAGCTAGATATGTGCTTGACCAACCAGTCATCTTTTAAGAGCTGATTATTAAGCTTCCAGATTGTTTCTTTCTGACTACAAGGGGAAAAGGAAATTTTACACCAGACTAAGGAGTGATCAGATATCACTCAGGGATCTAGCCCACAGTCTAAAAGGCCCAGCAGAAGGGATTGGCTTATCAAGAAATAGTCAAGATGAGAGGAGGTGCCATGAACCAGAGCACGACATGTATGTTCCCTGCTTTTGAGGTACAACGTTTTCCAGGCATCACAGAGACCCAAATGATCTATCATGTCCCATAAAGCTCTTTGAGCTGGTGACAGACCAGACTGACCAATCAATCAATCAATCAATCAAAATCTTTATTTATTCAGGCGAACATCATTGAGCAAAGCTCATTTACAAGATGGACCTGAGTGGTCATACAAATGAGGATACAAATATTATTACATAGACAAGAATAGCATAAATAACAATATAATGGCAAGAAATGAATGTATACAACAATTTACATATATACAAGGAGCAGTAGAACCATTTTGCCTGCAAGAAAAATGTGGGCAAAGGGTATAGCAGGAATAAAGTATAAAATTATAGGGTCTAACTAGCTTTTGTGAGAATAGATAGGTGAGTGGAAGATAGAATATGAAACAATATAATTGACGGAAAAAGAAAGGTGGGTCAGGTAGGGTAGGGGATTATGGTTTATAAAAGCAATTGCAGAGCTCTGGAAAAAGGGCCGAGAACAGTCTTTTGAAGGATGTCAGAGGTAGAAGGCTATCTAGCTTCATGGATTTTTGGGGAGAGTTCCATGCAACTGCTAAAGTATAGCTGACACCTGTCAGATTTGTCCAAATCCGGGGCAAACTGGAGATTCCAATCCCCTCCTAAAATAATTGGAAGAGGGAGGAAGGGAGACAATATGCAGAGCAATTTCATAAAAAAGGAGAGGGATTCTATATTAGGGCCATAAACACATCACAAAAGTATCTCAATACAATTAAGGATCCCTCTAAGAACTATTTATTTTCCTCTCAGGTCCCGTATACATTGTGAACAAACAAAAGGAACTCTCCACAACAGCAAGATAGCCACCCCCTACTATAGGTGTTTTCCCCAGGAATATAAACTTACCCTATATACTGCCTCCTGAACAAAGTGGACTCCTTCTCCAACAGATGCATCTTCTGGAGAAAGGAAATGTCACTCTTAAGGTACTGTAGATGTCTAAGGATTTGATAGTGCTTGGTTTTATTGCAGGCCCATCACACATTCCATGTAATAATATTCATGCAGTTAGCCATCTCTTACCTTTAACAGTACTGAAAGATGGAATACTTATATAAAGGGCTATGCTCCACCTGGCAGGATTTATGTAAACAAGGCACATATCTGGCCTATGGAGCTTTTCATCTGTGGACAGGTGCATGCCACTGGTATTCCCCAATGGCTGCGACCTGTCTGCAGGCATGCCCCCCAAGTGCGCAGCACTCCATGGGGTGACTGGGAGTGGAGTCATGGACCTGGACAGGCATTCAATCAGATGCCCATCCCCAGTCTGACAGTAGATCCCTTGTGCAGAGGGGGGCACATAGGCAGCATCCCCACACAGATGTCTGCATGGCTCGTGGCTGTGGAGGTGAGAGGTGGGATGTGCTGCTGGCTATGCAATGCCCCCATACAGATGGGGAGGAATGGGGGTCAGGGGGAGTTGGCACATGGGTGTGTGTTGGGGGAAGGAAGGGTTCCAGCTATGCTGCCCAACACCATTGGGACTGTGATGTGGGGCAAGGGACCACAGAGGTGATCTAGAGAGGGGTCGGGGGGACTGCAATCCATTGGCTGGTGCCCCCAAGTGTGTGTGGGGGGGTTGGCATGCACAGGGTGGGCTGAAAGGTATGGTGCAGGGTGGGTGCCCTGGGTTGACTGTCATGTGTCCATCTGGGACCCATAGTAGTGAAGCAGATGGATGCAGAGGCATGGGGTGCATAGTGGGCTTATGGCAGGGTTTCCCTTATGTACTTGCTGTCCCCTACACATTCCAGTTCATTACTCTTCATGGCTATGTGCATGCCACGTAGTGCTGGCATGCCCTCCACCTGCCACTGCATTGCAATCCATGTGGGTGGAGGATAGAGTGCATAAGGGCTGGGTGATCCATTTTGTTAATTCCACTCAGGGATGCAATGGATGCAGAGTGTCTCCATGCCTCACATACGCGGTGTGGAGGTGCGCCTCTCCTTCAAGCATAGGGGGCTATTTTAAAGAGCAGAAATTCAGCCCAACTAAGCATTAACTATTTTGATTCCCCCTTCCTCACCCACCCCGCATATCTACCTACCACTAAGTCCCCATAAATCCCCCAGTGAACCCAAACATAATATGACCAACCACTCATGACAGCAAAGAATTCCATAATATGCAGATTTGCAAGTAGCCAATAAATTGACCTAACAACACAACATTACTTCCCCCCTCCCAACAAATCATAAACAAATTGGTCCACGATGCCAGTCTCTGCCATTCAGTGCCCAATACCTCCCAGCCCCCCCCCAGAAAACAAATGAAACTAAGGGAGGCTCCCCCCAAGATTAATTTATACAGAGTTAAATGCTCCAAAGCCAAGACTGAGGTGAGCTCACGTCCCTGGCAGTGCATTAAGCACCCACCAGAACCAACCCTTCCACCCCACCTTTAAACATTAAACTCATGTGCTTATACGCAAAGGCCTGAATTGGCGATCACCACAGAATAGAAATAATATAGTCCCCAAATGATCTTTACTAGTTCAGCTTAATTGTACCTTTGATATTTAAACTGAATGTCCGCCCATCTCAAACCTGGAGGGAAATAGAAAAACATGAAACCACAGTGATCCCCATCATGCTCTAAATCCAGATCCATGCTCTTAAAAGGAAACTAAAAAAGGAATGGAGGTAAAGTCAGTATAAGCAGTTAATCAAAAGTTAGCATGAACATCAGTTCAATATCAGTTGTTCTGGGCATCTCAATCTGAAAAAGTCCTCCTGATAGCACCCTCCTGCCATCCTTGAAAAAGTTCAATCTTCGTTTGTTGCTTCAAACAGCCACAAGAGGTGATACAAGTATTTATTTATTTATTTGCTTTTGGTAACCGGGTAAGCACACTAGACAGCTGGTGCCTATTTTCAGGTGCGACCCGGGAGAGTTACAAGGTATACATGATAGAAATACATAGTTACAAAGGTATACATGAGAGAATTACAAAGTTACAAGGTATGCATGAGAAAAATACATAGTCACAGTACAAACCTGGAGTGGCATGCTCCAACACAGGAGTGAAACAACAGTGGTTATTAAAGCAGTAGTACATAGTATAGAGATAAGCATATATGCGACACTAGTGGGTCATATATCATATGGTACATACAGGCCTAGGGGCAGCAAGGTTTAGGACCCCCCCCAGGTTGATAATAGACAATACATAGCATAACCTCAGGTAAGGTGCCTCACCAAGGTGGTGGGGCAGAAAGAACCTAGCTGGGGTATCATTGTGGGAAGGAAGGCTGTCGGACTGGGCGTTAAGTAGCACACAGGCAGGGCGCAGCAGGTTTCAGGAAATTCCAGAGGGAGGTTTTGAAGGTGGAATGGGAGGGGGATGCACAAACTTGTAGGGGAAGGGAGTTCCACAGCTTGGGGGCATGGGTGGTGAACGCCCGATCACCTGAGAGGGTACTGGTCTTGGGGACCAGGCGAGTCTGGGACACGCAAGACCTGAGGTGGTAGACGGGGGAGGCATGTTTAAGGGGGAAGGCAAGAGAGGCAGGAGTGGCTATACGAATTATGTTGTCAATGAAGTTACCCATGATATAGGTCCGCTGTTTTTCAGGGGGGAGCCATTCCAGTCGTGAGTAGAGTGTACATCGGTGTGTGAGACGGAAATAAGAGGGCAAAGCGGCAGATATTGTTGTACGTGGTGTCCCATTGAAGCGAGGTTTGAGGATGGGATGGCGGCAAAGGCAACAAGACCATATGAAAAGGTGGAAGTAATATCCCCTTGGCTATAGCCAACCTGGCGGCGGGCAAGGCAGCCCTTTGCCCTATAAGCCAGGGGCCAAGTTTGCTATTAGTAGCATTACAAGTGTTTCTGACATGTCCGGAGAGGTCAAGGAGAGGGTCGAGGGTGACCCCCAGGTACTTGGCTGAGTTGACTGTCGGCAAGAGGGAGTTGCTGGACCCATGGATTTCGAGGGGCGTGGTGCAGGAGGAGATTTTGGCCGCTGTGCCAAATAGCATGGCCTGGGTTTTCTTCAAGTTGACTGTGAGTTTATGACCATCCAGCCATGCTCTGATACGTGAGAAGTCCGAGTTGAGCTGGCTATTGATGCTGGTGGCATCAGGGGCACCGGCTAAGATGACCAGGTCATCAGCATACAGGGTTAGGTGTCCTTTTGTGGCAACCGAGGGTAGCTCATTGATGAACATGGAGAACAGGATAGGTCCAAGGACAGATCCTTGTGGCACCCCACTGTTCACAGGTAAGAGGGGTGAGAGGGTCCAATTGAAACAGGTTAGTTGCTTCCTGTCCCCGAGGTAGTTCGAGAACCAGTCAAGGGCACGGAGGGAGAAGCCAAGGGTCTGAAGTGTGGAGAGGAGGAGGAGGGGATGGTCCACCCGGTCAAAGGCTTTGGATAGGTCAACAAAGATAGCACCCATCAGCTTGCCCTTATCTATTGCAGTCCTGATCCTAGTGGTGACCTCAGCAAGTGCCGTTGAGGTGCTGTGGCCTCTACAGAAGCCATGTTGAGATGGGGAGAGGACACCATATCTCTGTAGGTAGTGGGATATTTGTGATGCAACGGCATTTTCCTACAGCTTGCAGGCAGTCGATAGTATTGCGATAGGGCGATAATTGCTTATATCCTTAGGGTCACCACTTTTTAAAACGGGGACAACCCTGGCAACTTTCCATATGTCAGGGATGACCCCTGAGATAAGTGATGCATTGAATATGTGGGCAAGGGGATGGGCGATGAAGGGGGCACCCCAGGCTGAGTAGTCTTGGTTCCAGGCCATCCTGACCCACTCCTGTGTGGTGAGAAAGACCAGCAAGGAGAGCCTGGGTCTCACCCACAGTGATCTTTTTGAGGTAGAAAGGCGGGCGAGAGGGTGGGGACCCATAGGAGTGAGCTGGGGCAGAGGACTGTGAGGGGGTGGCAGCCGGCAGGTCAGTGAAGAGGCAGTTAAATGAGGAGGCAATGGTATGGAGGTTATTGCAGTTGGCCTTACCAATGTTCATGTCGGTGACTTGTACTTTGGTAGAACCGCCGACCAGATTTTTTACTTTCTTCCAGAAACGTCGCGGATCATTTGCAGCAGCAACCAGTGCTGCACTACAGTACTCACTTTTCGCAGCTCGTATGGCCCGTTTGCAGGAGTTCCTTAGCTGTCGGTACACCTGGAGGTCTTTCTGTGCGGGATGCCCTGTATTTAGCCCAGGACTTGTCTCGCTGCTTCATAAGTGAGAGGAGCTCACTATGAAGCCATTTTGTGACCGAGCCCCTGACCCTCCTCTTGGAAAGTGGAGCATGCCTATTTTGAAGTGGGGCAAATGCCACAATGAACAGGTCGAGGGCTTCGACGGGGTCCCACGTTGACATGACGTGGGACCAGTCAGCTCGCTGAAGGTCTTCCAGGTAGTTTGGGACTATCAGTTTCGAGTAGTCCTTCATTTGTATCACTCTACAGGGAGCTTTGGCCAGGTTTGAGCCCCAAATGCAGTAGATCGGCGAGTGGTCAGAGATAGAGTCAGGAAGGAGCCCTGAGTTGATGATTTTGTCAGGTCGGTTGCTCAGGACCCAATCAATGAGTATTCCCTTGTCACCACGATAGGAGAGCCTGGTGGGTTCCATGATAACCTGACTGAGGGAGAGGCCTGAGAGTATTGGCTCAAACAATTTGGAACTGGGCCCCAGCCAATTAAGGTTTAGGTCACCAAGGACGAGGAGCTCGCTTGAGCCCACTTTATCCCAGAGTAGCTCTATGAGCGTTGTGAGTCCGGGTAGACCCCCCTTGGGAGGATTGTATGCACACACTAAGTGCAACTTCTTGGTGTTACCAAGTAGAAGCAGTGTGTGGAGAAACTCACAGGGTGAGGGTCCCAGGGTTTGGTGCGGTACAGTGATGATGTTTAAGTGGACCTTATGGTAAATGAGTACACCCCCGCGCCTTTTATTGCCAGCCCTGGTCAAGTCGGACTCAGCTAGCCCAGGAGGGAGCAGGCAGAGTCAGGGTGCGCAGGTTTGAGCCACGTTTCTGTGATGCACAGGATGTCAGGCTCGTAGAGGGCAGTCCAGGCAGTTAGTTCCACATGATTTTGTAGGAGGCTTCGAATGTTTAAGTGGGCTATCTTTAGCCCTTTGGCCTTCCCCCAGGCAGGTGTAGGACTGAAGGAGACTGAGTGCACCAGAGGACCCAGTCTGCTGGCTGTGGGACCAGCCTGAGCAAGGGGAGGCATGTCACCAGGAGTGTGCAGCCCTACTCAGGGACCCTATTGGAGCTCAGGTCGGGGGGGTTGAGAGGGGACAAGATCGAGAGGAAGACTCAGCTAGGAGTTAGTGAACCAGGGGTAAAACACGTGGTATATAGGGGAGGCTGCAGGTGGCACTGAGCTGGCAGTGCGGTGATTTAGGAAGGCAGAAAAGCCCCTTTGTGGAAGAAGCCCCTAGTGGTATAAGAGGGGCATGCAGCTTTTGAGATCAGTTGGGATAGGGGAGAGAAGTTAGGCAAGAAGGGATGAAACGCCCCTAGTGGATGTATAATATAGCCTGCTTATGGAGAAGTGGGCTGATAGGTTATTCAGCAGCACGTGACCTCCACTATATCAACGAGTGATGACCAAGGGTGGTGGCGGGGGTGGTGGGGAAGCCGGCGGGGCCAGTGCTTTTCACAGCAGCAGGCGGAGAGGAGCTCAGACACAGCAGTCAAGGTAGGAGGCACCACTGTCCCGGCACAAATGTGAAAGTCTGTAAAGCAACGTTGCAATGAGAGTCGCTATGATCGGTGCTCCCTCGCAGAGTTACCTTCTTGGCAGTCGGCGGGATCGTTCTCGGGGGGTTGGGGTGGTGGAGGGCCAGGTCGGCAGCCCCGTCGCGCACCGCAGGATCCTCAGTATCTTTTGAGCACCCTGAGGAGATAAGGAAAAAAAAGAGTACGTGAGCCTTTATATGCAGTGAGGGGAGTGGGGGAGGGTAGGTGTAAGGGAGTAATTTAGAAGGGGTACGGGGAGAGCAGTAGGTCAGGGGAACACCAAGGTAGTGCAGGCAGTTTGCTTGTTACCAGTCTGGAAATGGAGGGGGGTGCACTCCGAAGATTAGTGCTCTTACTCCAAAGATAGCAATGATTAACACAACCCCTCAGTACAAAGAAAATATTGTTAACCAGCTGTTAGTTTCTCCAGCCAGGATCTCTCAGTCCAATGAAATAATAAAGCAAACTCATCTCTTTTTCACTCGCAACAGACTTGTTCTAGTTAGTACATTTTCCTTATCCAGTGCACAGCTCAAAACTCACAATCTTTATACAAAGAAGAGTCCAGTTCCCCTGGATCAACTCAAGTAATGTGGACCTCGGAAATCCATCCAAAACTCCAAAAAAGAAAACTAACAATTAAATGCTTACTCAAATAGGAAGAAAGTGTTCTGGAGTAGAGGCTTCATCTATCTTTAAACAGCTCAGGCAGTGCTTTCTTGAACTCTGGGGTGGCTTTCTCTGCATCCTCATAACTGTGCCAGGTTCCCAATAGCTATATTTGAAATCAAGCCTGGTACCCCATCATGAATTTCATACCTCCTGCAATTAATTTTGTCACCAGGGGATGAAAGGTAGCTCATCTCTGATGAACAGTGGCTGGTAAATCCTGAGCCGCTCTCATTCTGTGATCTTCCTACTTGATTTCTTGCAGCTCCTTGATCTTACTGAGGAAATGCTGCATTTCAAGATAATTAAAAAATCTGAAAATAAAAGGACAGGGCACAGCCCCTGCTGCAAGCATGGGACGCAAGGCTCTATGTGCTCTTTTGATAGAGTAATTAGAGCCATAAGGAGACTGACCCATCAACTTGAGAACGTGCTTTTGCATAAATAAAATAGGGTTGAAGTCTTCTTCCTTCTCAGGAAGCCCAATAATAGCAGCATTATTTCTTCAGCTCTGACCCTCAAGATCTTCTATTTTTGCTTGAAGCTGAGACATTTTTTGCCATGTAACGACCATCTCTGGATCAAACTTCTCCGGCTTTTTCTCTAAGGATATGAGCCTGGCTTCATTGTCCTCAGTCCTCTTCATTAAATCTTCATAGGCCACAGCCATAGCCTTAAACTCAGAAGTTAATGATTGGAGTTCTTCTCTAAAGGGCCAAAACTTCAATAAGAAGTGGTCCACTGGGAGCAGAGATTGGTCCAGAGTAGTAGTTACTCACTGGCCAGAAAAAGCCTGGGCCTTGGTTCATTTACTGGCCTTATCAGGCAAGGACAGGGGAGTGTGTCTCGGCAGAGCCTTCTTCATTTTTGCATCCATGGTCGCCAATTGTCACCAAAGAGCTGTTCCGATAAAGCTATTCATTCTATGGAAAGCCACAGAAACCAAAAACAGGGTAGGTAATCTTGAAATTTTAAGTTTTTTATTGGGTTTGACAGAAGTTGGTACAAAAATTGTCTAAGAGGTAGGCTGCATCATGTGGTTCCAATCTGTTACTAGTTATTCTGCACTTAATGCTTAGCAGGTTCATGTTCAGCATTTCTCTGGTTGTTCATTACATTGTCTTTGCGATTGATAGTGTGCGGAGGTACAGTGGGGGGCAACATTAATTATTAATTATATTAGTCTTGTTTATAGATTTATAACTATATTGGGAGTAGCATGCAACTCTGGCTGTATCAGGGTTTTCATTTGGGGGGGTATCACTTGAAACATCAGATATGTTGTTGTATTCTCAAGGCATGTTTACACAGTTTGAAGCTTTCCACCAGCTCCCCCTGCTTCTACTTCAAAACAGTCAAGGCTCACCAAGTACACAAATATGTTACCATAGCCCTTGGTAAATCAAGATTCAGTAATGACTCCCTCGATCTCAAAATCCTGTCTCTCACACTTGATGAAGTGCTTAGTCCTCTGACCAGAATTTTCAACCTCTCCCTCAGCCTTAGCCAGTTTCCGGACAGATGGAAATCTGCCACTGTCACCCCAGTCCATAAAAGTGGTGACAAAACTGCCCATGATAACTACAGACCTATCTCCCTACTACCCCCACTCTCCAAGGCACTAGAACGCATCGTCTCGGACCAGCTCACAGAATACCTGGATACGTACAACATCCTGTGCAAGCAACAACACGGGTTCCACAAAGGTCACATCACCTCCACAGCCCTACTTGAATTCACCGGTGTAATCCACAACACACTTGATTCCGGTGAACTACTAGGCTCAATCTGCTTTGACTTAACTAAAGCCTTCGATGCCGTCAATCACCGCCTCCTACTTGTCCAGCTTCAGAACACTGGGCTGTCAACCGACACCATTGGCTGGTTTAAGAGCTACCTTGAAGAACGATCCTAAACATTAAGAATCACTGATACACTCTCGGACCCTAGACCGGTCCACTTGGGAGTTCCCCAGGGCTCCATTCTGGGACCCCTCCTCTTCAGCCTATTCTTAAACTCATTACCGGACAGCTGCCCAGAACAAATAATTCTCTACGCTGACGATGATGTAATCCTCACCTCGGACCCTGATCCAAGCCAATTACAAAATAAACTTCAGCGGGCCTTCTCCTCCATTGAATCCTGGTTCCTAAATCATAAACTGCTTCTCAATCAGAAAAAAAACAAGTCTATGGTCTTTTGCAGCCCCCACAACAAAAACAAACAACTCCACCTCTCCATTGCAACCGAACAAGGAACCATCCTACAGCAAACACAATCGTTCAAATACCTTGGCATCACCCTTGTATGCTGTCCATTCCGGCACAGGAAACATCTAACCCCAGAAGCACTGTCAGTGGCCGTCCAAAGCTCCATTGTCAGCATCATAGACTATGGTCTTATCATATATGGGTCTGTAACTGCCACTGCTCTCAAATGTATCACGACCTCCCTGAATAAGGCCTGTCGTCTCATCACTGGCTCACATCGCCATACCCACACATGTGACCTTTATTCCCAATCTGGATGGCTTCAACTGGACAAATGCATAAAATACCAAACCTGCATCACAGCCAAGAAAATCATAATGAGACTTGCCCCACCTGGTGTCTGTGCCCTCCTTAAGCCTAGACACAGGAATGTCACTACAAGGAGATCCAATGGCTTTAGTTAAGTCAAAGTAGATTGAGCATGTGCAGCTGGAACAGTGGAAATGTTAAGATGGGCACCACAGGATACAAGCAGTGAGAGGCACAGCTTGGACTTGAAAAGGCTGAGTGTTGGAACAGTCACTATGTTGCTGCCAAGAGAGTTGAGCCAGTTGGATGCCCGATATCCCACGATGTCACACGACCCAAGGACAAAAATCATTTGCCTAGTTCAAGTCTTTGTACTGGTTATTACATGTCTGTAAGTCAGTGATTTTATGTTTGTAACTAAAAATGATGACTGTTGCACACGCTGACGTGGAACCTTTGTAAAAGAGCCTCGGCTCAAAGGTATTGTTATCCTAGATTGAAATAAAATAAATAAATAAATATGCATTGATTATGTGGTAATTCTGCAATGTACTTTACATTATGTGGCTGATCAAGTGAGTGCTAAAATCAAATCAAGTTGCCCCAAAAGAAAACTCACAAAAATAAAGCCCCAGGAATGACAGCATATGCACAGCCAAGGCAAAACTAAGCAATTAGTGCACCATGATTTGGATTGGATTATTGCAATCTACTTTATCTTCCCATTGCACACTTCCCTCTGACTATGGTTGGTCGATAAAATTAGTCCATGCAACACACCACCACAATACACATGGAAACAAGCTGATACAGCTTAGTGTGCCTTTTCTTGTCAAAAAAAAGTACAACAGCAACAGCAACATTCCTATGAATTCCTCTCCCTGCCATCCCACTTGCTTAAAGATCAGTATGGTCAGGTTGCAAAGCAATGCTGCTCCACTAGATACCATTGTTCCACCCACACAAATGGGGTACCTCTGAATTTGGTTCTGTGCCAGGCCCTTTTCAATGTGTTTATTTGTAACATAGCAGAAAGCATGTACGGCAAGATATGCCTCTTCGCAGACATCATGAACATCTGTACAAGTATGGACAAAAAGACAGGGAAAAAGGAACTCAAGAGACAATCTGGGTGGGTAAGTGAGCTGCTCAGAGATATGGCAGTTAGGCATAAATGCTAAAAAACTGCAAGGTGATGCTCATTAGGAAAAGGAAGAAAAGATTGCAGTTTCAAATGGGGGATGGTACTGGAAAACACCAAGGAAGAAAAATGCCTAGAGATCATACTGTAGAGGCTGAAAACAACACACTGTAATAAAGTTGTTGGTAATGCAAACAGGATGCTGGGATGTACAGGGAGTGTGATAAGCAGCAGAAGCCAAGAAATGATCCTCCCATTGTACAGGTCACTAGCGTGAGGTCATCTGGAATACTAAACAACTAAGCAGCACTATCTGGACACTATTGAAAGATTAACTATATAGAACAAATAGAAGAGGCACATGGACACTTAAAGAGTTGTAACTGTGTGGAACAGCTTGCCTGAATTGGTTGTGGGCATCAGAACAATGGACATCTTTAAAATAAATATAGATTCTCATTTTATAAATAATAATATCATTGGATACAACCACTGAGAGATGGCGAGTACACCAGTGAGCCACAAGCCTACAATTGTTGTATCTTCCTATGAATCCTATGAATCTTATTCTTCCCTTACCTTATCTCTTCCTCCAAAATGTACCAACATTCTCCATATACTGTACATCCTCTCTGCCACTATCCCTGTTCTACCCCATCTCTGACCCTCCCAACATGCCACCATTCTCAGTATACATTTGCCACTTTGTGGCACTTGCTCTCCCCCCCCTCACCAAGCTCTTTCCCCACAACATGTCCCAATTCCATGTAATTTGCATTACCTGCTCTGTAGTTTTCTGTCCCACTCCTTGATATCTGCCCACCAAACTGCTGTCATTCACCATAATTCACATTAGCTGCTCTGTGCCACTTATTCTGTCTCCAGCCTCTCTCTGATCTCTGTCCCCCTCACAACATGCCAACATTTTCTGTATACATTAGCAACTCCACAGCCCTTGCTCTTCTCCCTCCCAAATCTATTCCCCCTCAAATTCTGTCATTCGCTGTCATTCACATTAGCTGCTCTGTGTCACTTGCCTTTTATTCCTCCTCTCCATGATATCTGCCCTCCAACAAATGTCTGCATTATCTCTACACATTAGCTTTTCTGCTGCAGTTATTCTCTCCCTCCCATCCATCCTCAAATGTCTCACCACTTATGATACTTCATATTGCCTGCTGTGGCAATAACCTCTCAGTTCCTCTCCTCCCTGATCTCTTCCCCAAGATTCATTCATTCATTCATTCATTCACACATTCATTCAAAGGCACACTGAGACAAGTCTCATTTCCAGGCATGACCCGGGAAAGAGGGAAAGGAATAAAATAAAAAAGATACAGAAGTTTTGAATCATACACAACATTAAAGTGAAAATCATGTCAGTGCAACATGGTATAAGTGCAACTAACAAGAACAAATAATAGTAACCGGTGGCTGGAGTTGAAGCTATGAACAGCACCATAACCAGTGCAAATGATAACAACAGGATTAATAATCCACTGCATAGATATTTCAGATCATGAACCCCCAGAAGGAAGACAAGGACTGGGGTGAAAGCAGAATCAGGGGAAGAGCAGGTATGGGGACAGAAAGGAGCAGGAAGGGGGGCAGGAGTTTAAGCTGGTGCTTTACTAAGGTGGGGAGGGTGGGAGATGGATGGAGGAGGGGAGGGGAAGGGAGGAGACTCTAGAGGGAGTGAAGGTGATAGGAAAAGACTGACTATTGAGCAGGGGAGTGGGGTGGGGGAGGGAGAAGGTGTGAGGATCCCTGAAGTGAAAGGAGTATGAGGCAGATGGAATGGGAGAGATGAGTATGGATAGGTATGAGGGCAGGGTAGCACCCCGAACTAGCATTTGGAGGTGAAGGTTGCACATTGGGACTGACAATGGACAGCAAAGGGGGAGATTAGACAGGAAGAAGTAGAGGGAACACTAGTGAGTGCAAGGGGAAGGAGAGTTGGAAACTGCACAAAGGGTAGGAACTTAGCTGCCCCCCCAAAAAAAAGCAAAACACAGCCTGCCACAAACAGAGAGTAGGATAGGGGGAATCAGAGGGGCTGTAAGGGGAAGTAAGCAACAGGTAACCAAAAGATGGAACTAAAGACGGGTAAGAAAAGCACCCCTGCTGGTACATGGAAAGGGGTGTGCTTCAGTGCCAGAAGCCTGGGTAACAAAATTAATGAACTACCAGCAACAATGACAAACACCCAAGTGGACCTAGTGGCCATCATGGAAACATGGGCCAAGGAAAACAATGACTGTTACCGATCTGTTCTGGTTACACACTCTATAGGCAGGACAGGAAGGGAACCAGTGTGGAGGGGTAGCTCTATATGTTCATGATGGAATATTAGCAACCTGTATTAAAGCTATCAAAAGGGAAAGTGTAGAATCCCTGTGGGTACAGCTCAGAGCAGTTTCAGGTAAGAAGATCTGCAAAGGGGTGATATACAGACCAGCAGGTCAAACAGAGGAAAGGGAGTCAGCGCTCATAGAAGAAATAAAAAAAGGGGGAAACTGTGAGGGTTGATGACCTGGACATGCCAGACATTGACTGGAGTGTTCAGACTGCTAGAACCTTGAGAACATGGGCCAAGGAAAACAATGTCTGGGACCTATCCATTCTGGTTACACACTCTATAGGCAGAACAAGAAGGGAACTGGGAGGAGGGGTAGCTCTATATGTCCATGATAGAATATTAGCAACCTATATCAAAGCAATCAAAAGGGAAGGTGTAGAATCCTTACCTGCTCAGTGCAGGAAGGCAGCAGAGAAGGCAAACAGTATTCTAGGGTGCATAGCAAGGAGGATTACTTCTTGGAGTGGAGAGGTCATCTTGCCACTATACAGGTCCCTGGTAAGACCACACCTAGAGTACTGCGTGCAATTCTAGTTTCCCTGCTTGAGAAGGGACATCAAACTACTGGAGGTGGTACAGAGTAAGGCAGCAAAAATGATACTGGGGCTGGAGGACAGACCATATGAGGAGAGACTGAGAGAGCTCAATATGTATACCCTGGAGGAAAGAAGGGGAGAGAGAGAGGTGATATGATTGAGACCTTCAAGTACCTGAAGGGTCTGAATAGAGTAGACACCAGGTGTATGTTCAGTCTGAATGGCAGAAAGGAAAGCAGGGGCACTCTATGAAATAGGAAGAGGGCAGGTACAAGAGGGAATGGAGGAGGCACCATTTCACAGAAAGGGTGGTGGCAGGGTGGAACGCTCTGCCAGAGGAAGTTGTATCACTGCAGAGTGTTGTGGGCTTCAAGAGGGGGTGGGACAGATTCAAGGGGAGGGTACAAACAGAGAGGAGGCATGAGATGGGGGAGGGCATATGAGGAAGGGGGCAGCTGCAGTCTTATGGACTGAAGTGCTGCACACTTCGAGTAGACTAGATAGACTGAATGGCCCATATCTGCTGGTAAATTCATATGTTCATATAAGTCAAACTGCGGTAGATGCCTTACAGGACTCTATGCTCAACCAGATGGTTAGCACTCTGACTACTGTAGGTCAGAGGCCATACTCGATGTGGGCCTCTCAAATTCAGAGATGGCTGGAGCTGTTAGGGTTGGAGAACCACTGGTAAATAGCAACCACAACTCTGTTTGGTTTGAGTTGTCCCCTGGGATGCAAAATCTAACTCCTGTTAGGAGGTCTTAACTTTTAGGGGAGCAAAATTTAAAAAAATGAAACTGATACATAAGAGCAAATTATCCAGGATCCAGGAAGAAGGGGAGGTGGAAGACATCTGGGGTTTAGTTAAACAGGCATTACCAGAGGCTACAGGACTCTGCATCAGGACAGTGAGAAAAAGCAAAAAGCACAAAAGACCAGTATGGTTCACAGACCAGGTCAGAAATGCAATTAGAATCAAAAAAGGAAGCTTTTTGCAACCATAGAGAGTTCCAGAGTCATGATAGCTAAGATAATTTCACCCAGAGTGCAGGGATGCAAAGAAAATTGTGAGGCTAGCAAAGGCAGAGGTAGAATTTAGGACTGCTGAGGGAATTGAATCTGGAAATAAACAATTCTTGTGATATATCAGGCAAAAAAAAAAAAGGATGGTAGTCAGACTCATAGATGGAAGCAAGAGTATAGAGGACAATGGGCAAAAGGCCACTGTTCTGAATAGCTTTTTCTGCTCGATGTTCAAAAAAGAATGCATGGGTCCACTGCCTGAGAGTGGCATTAAAACTGCAGATAGAGGAAAATTGTGTATGGAAACTCCTGTGGTGAGTAAACTTATGGAGACCTTAATTAAGCAAGATCTAGTAGAATATCTTGAAAGAAATTGACTCCAGGATATCAGGCAGCATGGGTTCATTGTGGGTAGGTCATGCCAGACAAATCTCCTCATGTTCTTTGATTGGGTGACCAAGGAATTGGACATGGGACACCCAGTAGATCTATTATACTTTGACTTCAGCAAGGCCTTCAACTCGGTGCCACACAAAAGTCTGTTAAAAACGTTAGAGGACCTTGGCACTGCTAAGACCATAGTAAGATGGGTGGGAAATTGGCTCAGTGATAGGAGTCAAAGAGTGGTAATAAACGGAGTGAAGTCAAATGAAGGAGGAGTCACTAGTGGTGTACTCCAGGGCTCGATCTTGGTCCCAGCCTTGTTTAATATGTTTAACAGTGACATAGGAGTAGGTATTAAGGGTAAGCTCAAACTTTTTGTGGCTTTCACAAAACTAGACAGTAGAGATAATAGTGTGGAGGCAATCAGGGACCTGCAGGAAGACTTACAGAGGCTAGAAAGATAGTCCAATAAATGGCAGCTTAGGTTCAATGCAAAGAAGTGCAATGTGTTGCATCTAGGTAAAGGCAATCCCAGAACAGACTACTGGCTCAACAGGGTCCAACTCACCACATCGCAGGAGGGGAGGGAGACCTTGGGGTCATCATAAATGGCACCCTAAAGCAGTCAAGCAAATGCAATAAAGCTTACAAGGCAAGTAAAATGTTGGGATGTATAGGAAGAGGAACTGACATTAGGAACAAGGAGGGGGATCCTCCCACTCTACAGAATCTTGCTAATGCCTTACCTGTAATACTGTCTCCAGTTCTGGAGAACACACCTTATGAAGGATAGGGACAGGCTGGAGACCATGCAGAGAAGGGCAGCCAAGATGGTACAGGGTCTCTTCAAGAACTCTCGTATGAGGAACTCCAGCAATCTCTAAACATGTATTCACTGGAGACTAGGAGAGAGAGGAAAGATATGATCGAGATGTTCAAATTGTTAAGCGGTATCAATATAGTTCCCCACTCAGAATTATTCAATAGGGTAGACAGCTCGACGATTAGCGGGTAGAGATGCAGCGAATTAGGCAAATAAATCTGCTGGCGAAGTGGACGCGTAGTGCCCACTTCACGTTGGCGGAGCACAATGCGAAGTGGGCACCACAAAGTGCTCCCTTCGCGTTATCATTATTACTTCACGTTGCCATTACACCTTAACGTGAAGTAAGGTGAAGTAGCATGTGAATAGGCAGCCACATGACTTACAGTTCTGTAAGTCTCATGCTTTAGCCAAGCAGGCAGGAAGGAAGTGAGTCAGAGAAGCAGTTTCACTTTCTCCTTTGCATTTGTAGAGGGAGAAGGCTTTTTGGAGAGGAGAGCAGTAGAGTGTCATAAGTGCTTCATTTCTTTTTTGCCTTAAAAAAACAGCTTTTTTAAAAGCTATATCTTGATTTAGTTTTTGTATTGTGTTTGTGATTTTTTTTTGGTAGTGAATTTTTTTTTAAGTGTTGTTTTGTTTTGTGTATGTGACTGTGTGTCAGTGTGTGTGTGGGTCTGGGAGTGTGAGAGTGAGTGCGGCAGATGGGTGAAGGCTAGGCATCGACTTCAGTTTTATTTGTTTGTAGTTGGGGTCAGGGACTTGTGTGGTAAGGATGGACTCTGCAGAAGGAGATTTGCTGGACCATGGGCGCGGGCAGAGTAGGGGAGTGCACACACGTGGGGGCAGCCTTGTGTTGCTGGACCGCTCTCGACTCTTGTGTCTTGCTTCCCTCCCTGTGGAAGCAGCAGCAGCAGCAGCACCAGTGCCACCATTGGCTGCTGCTCATCCACCTACTCCGCCACTACCACCGCCACCGGTAGCAGCTGTAAGGATTCCAACGGCACCCCCTCCACCACCTCCACAACCACAGGAGGTGCCCCAGGCAAACGTAGGTGGTGCTACTGCTAGGACTGTATCTGGCCCCCCCCTGCAGATCTGCAGTATGGTAGTTTTTTAATTGTGTGGGGGGAGACAGCACAGTCATAGTGTGCTGTCTCTGTGGTGTGCAGGTGCTCCATGGCCCCTTGGGGTCACATTTGGTGACCGTAGGGCAGCGCATCCACATGTTCAACCACCACAAGGTAGAGTGGCAGGCTGCCATGGAAGGGGCCAGGTGTCCACATGCTGGCCTTTCTGCAGCAGTGGTTGAGTGTGCTGCTGGGATTGAAGTTGTGCTTCACCACTGCAGCAGGAGGAGGGCCAGTGCATCAGCTGCTAAACCACCACCACCGCCACCACAGCCACCAGCACCACCCTCTCGACCACCACCAGTGCCACTACCCAGAATCCCACCTTCAGGGGACTCCTTCACAGTTCCTGCAACAGAGACCAACATTGCTCTGGTGTGGGAGGCCCTGGAGGAGAATAATCAGTGGGTAGGTGGTTTGCAGCAGCAGGTTGATACAATCCAAGAACAGCAGCAGCAAATAATCACAATGCTGCACCTGCTGCTGCAACACCACAGTATCCCACATCCAGAGTAAGGGATTGTTTTGTGGACCCCCCACCCCACCCACTACTGTGCTGTACTTTTTGTGTTTTTCTTTTGTTGTTTAAAGCAGTAGTGCAACAATCTGGTGAAAATTGTGATCTATACTTTTTTATGCTATTTTACATTGTGACTTACCTCCTGACTTGTATGATAACATTCTTTACACTGTTTGAGTCTGCTTTATTACTTTTGTTCACATCTGAAATAATAAAAGGAGTGCTCCTTTTAATACAGTGCAGACCAGGTCTTCATCAGTATTTTCAGCTGGTTGTATCTATCTGTTGTTTCTATAACACTTCTGTTATGACTAAAATGTACAATTATGAAGCAGGCAGTGTTTGCTGACCTTACAAAACAATATTTGTTCAAAAAAGAGCTGCAAATACTGATGAAAACTTGGTCTGAGCCATATTAAAAGGAGTGCTCCTTTTATTATTTCAGACATGAGGAAAAGTACTAAAGTAGACACAAATTGTGAAAAGAAGGGTATCATACAAGTCAGGAGGTAAGTGGCAATGTAAAATAGCATAAAAGGAATAGGTCAAAATTTTCACCAGATTGTTGTACTGCTGTGGGCTCCTTACTTCCAGGGGAATCTTTCTTGCTCCACATAGTGCAATACATTTCTGTGAAAACTGCCCCTAATTTCATTACAGTGTGTCACATCATGGAGGAATTCCTGTTCATAAAAGCCGCCCAAATTCTGCCCCCTTTTCGCAGCAACGTTAGGCGTGATGCCAGGGACAGCGCAGGTGTGTGCTCCATTATACTGAATGTCAAATTGTCTGGCAGCTTTCTGAATGTTTCTTTATGTTATAATGGTCAGTTTGTGGTGAAATGTGTGGGCATGTTTACAGTAAGAAGAGCCTTGTTAGTGGGAAACGTGCCCACAGTTCACCACAATGTGAACATTATAACATAAAGAAGCATTTGGATAGCTGACAGACATTCACTATAGTGGATCATGCACCTGCGCTCCCCGCTGGCATCACATCCTAACGTTGCTAAGAAAGGGGTGGCAGAATTTGGGAGGCTGTTCTGAATGGGAATTCCTCCATGACATGACACACTGTACTGAAATTAAGGGTGGTTTTCACAGAAACATACTGCACTATGTGGAGCAATAAAGATTCTACTACAACACCATAACTATGTAATGTGGTGAATCTCTGTAAAGCAGCTGCACAACAATCTGTTCAGAACTCTGACCTATATTTTTTAATGTTATGTTACCACTTCCTTTACTTACATCCTGATTGGAATGATACGTGAATTTCCAGTAGTTGAGTCTACTGTACTACCTTTTTTCATGTGTGAAATAATGAAAGTAGCATTCCTTATAAATTGGTGCTGACCAGGTCATTGTCATTGTTTTCCTCTGCATTTCTCCATCACATCAGTTAGTTGTTATATGTCACTTCTATTATAAATTAGCAGTTATACAGCAGACAGTGTTTTATGACACCACAGAACAATATTTATTGAAAAGCAGCTGGAAATAAATACAAACCTGGTCAGAACAATATTAAAAAGTGTGCTCATTTTTTTTCATACATGAAAAAAGTAGTCAACTAAGTAAAGCCAACAGAAATTGTGAAAAGAAGCATATCATTCAAGTCACGACTCAGAGGTAACTAGTGGCTGTGTGAATGTAAAGTAGCATAAAAAAGTATAGTTCAAAATTGTCATGACATTCTTGCAATGCTGCTTTAATTGATAATGTCAGTATGACATCATGAGCAGACAATCACATAACACACAAAATGCATCTGCCTTGTGTGCAGAAAATTGACAACTGGTAGAAAAGTGAAATGGGAGCATTTCAGCACATATAAAGTCCCCAGAATTAATGGCACACTCAGTCATGTGTGCAGTGGTGGCACAGAGTCCCCAGATTTTTTCTGCATGCCCAAAATGCATCTGCCTTGTGTGCAGAAAATTGACAAGTGGTAGCAAAGTGAAATGGGAGCATTTCAGCACAAATAAAGTGCCCCAGAATAAAATGATGACCGTGAGCGAAGTGTTGCTGGTCAAATGTGTGCTGCAATTCGAGGAAATACAATGTGATTATTTCAACTGGATGGAAGGGTGCCCTTTGTCTGTACACTAATAGTAGCCCTGGTGAGTTGATATATATATAGATATATTTTTGTGTATTTTATAGGTGAGGGTGGTTGACATGGACATGTACTCATGGTATTGTTCTGTATCACAGGTCACAGATACTGTTGGTGTGCACAGTCCAGTGCTCGATGAGAACTTTTTGCATTGAAATTTGAAATGTATAACTCTTGAGCATGTGAAGGTAAGTATTTTTTTTGGGGGGGGGGATCATATTTGCAGGTTTGTCTATAATGGTTTCTTATTTTGTTACTTCTTCACAGATTTCATCTGCATCCTTCTTGAGTCTAGTCATTAGTGATGGTCATGGTCATCTAATGAAACAACTTCTGCATGTTGCATGTGTGCCCCAGCTGGAGGGGGCAGATGTTGAAGAACTTGTTTGGATAAGGCCCCTTTGACAGAACAACAAAGCATCTGGAAGTTTCCTTAAAATGAAATGAATGACTTCTTACTACTTAAGTGTAATTTTTCCCTGGTTCTCAATCTCCTCAAGTCAAGTTACATTTCAAAACCACATCTTGTCAAGTAACCCAACCTGTGTGCAACTTTTTTAACATTGTCATGGTCAGGGCTGCATGGCTGCAAGTTCAGAATACAGTGCATGAATGATATCTTACAGAAATAGTTTTGGTGATGTACACATATCACCTAGTTTATGAATTGTACTCAGTGGCATTTGCTGCAGTCTTTCCAAAACAATGAAATGGATGAAATAAAATCTTCATACTTACCAGAATGGATGTTCCATAGGTTCCCCTGTACAGTACAGCTGCAGTACCATTCCCACCAAGTTTCAGCAAAGGAGAGTTTTTTTGTTAACCTGTAAAAAAAAAAAAAAAATCAGTGAACCATATGTGTTTGACCATTGCCGCTCTGAAAAGCTACAGAAAACAAAACATACAACCAGAGGAAGTGAGATACCATGACAATCATTAGTACATATACTCACTTTATGGTTTAAATATTAAGATGCTTTCTGCCTGTGGCTAATGGATGTGGTCTCCTGTTCAATTCCCTCTGCCTTGGTATGGTAAATCTAATGGGGAAATATTGCCTGAATGATACTGGTGGTGGGTGTTGGTGAACTGGTGATAGCTGTGGCACATGATGACATTCTCTGTTATTATATTTTCCTGCATCTGGTGGTGGTGGCAGTGGTTAACAACATCAGTCCCAGTGGTGGTGTTCCAGAGGGGCAGACAGACTTATGTTCAGTGGTGGCAGTGGCTAAAAACATCAGTCCTGGTGGTGGTGGCCCGGGGGTCAGACAGACTCATGCTCAGTAGTGGCAGTGGGTAATATCAGTCCTGGTGGTGGTGGTGGTGGTGGTGGTCTGGGGTGGCACACCACCTTTTAACAACATTAGTTAAAACCTGTCAACATTAACCACATCATCATCTTCATAAAGAAAGCTTCCCTCACAGTCATCTATGTCTGAAGTCTGACCACTGAGAAACTCTTCCTCCATTGTGTCATCATCTAAGTCAGTGGTTGGCCTTTTCAGGCAGCCTCTGCTAGTGCCACCAGGATGGTCCATTTCCACATCACCAAAACCACCATGACTAGGCCGGAGTATGAATACCGACGTTGCAGTCTGTGCTGGTATGTGCCTCTCATTCATTTTAATGAATGCTAGCAAACTAACATTTGCAGGAGGCAGGTTTGTCTGACAATCCCTGAATATTACACCTGCTGAGCTGAATAGCCTCTCACCACTTACACTGGGGGGTGGGCATTTTTTATTTATTTATTTTTATTTTATTTTATTTTTTATTTATTTTATTTTTTTGTTGACTGGGTATGTGCACTAGACAAATCCTGCCTATTTTCATGCACGACCCGGGGGAAGGGGATACAGATGAATGCCAACTGACCTTGAACCAGATTAAGCTGTTGGTGGTATTTTTAGCGAATGAGGGAAATTTGGCCAGGACACCGGGGAAATTCCCCTACTCTTGCTGCACATCGCGCAGTCGCGTTGCAGGAGAGTCGCATGGAGGTCAGTGTGCCTCTGGCTGTAGAAGGGGTAGGTCGTGCTGTGGAGCAGACCCAGGCAATGATGGAATTTTGGGATGTTTCTGCTGTGATACCTATTTCTGAGACTGCAGTCCTATTGTCTACAGAACCTTCTGCCTTAAGAGACCCGCTTATGGAGGTGCCAGATCTGGAAGAAGAGACCTTGAAATGGGATTGGGATATAAAGAAGCAACAATTGTTGGACTTGATTACTGTGGCTGAACGTGAATTATTAGCGAGTAAACTCTCGTTGGAAGAACGGAAACGTAAACAGTCTGGGCAGAGCCCGTTACCTGGGGTAGTAAATGGCTACCTTTGGAGCCAAACCAGGATCAATCTTCCTTTAGTCCGGAGTTGAATACTGTGGCAGACCGAGAACAGATTGCTGACATCATACCAGAAGTGACTATTCCTGCTACTGAATGGACCCCAGGGCTGGCGCTGCAAAATGCCGGCTGGATTCGGGATGGAGACAGATGGATCCCTGACCCTATTACTCCATTACCGGGATCTTTGGCACCAGTGGCTGATTCTGACCTGACTGGTTTTCCTGGGTGCCTTTCACCGAAGATTATGGCTCAGACACCAGAGGTTCTGATAGCGACTGAGGCAGTATCTTTAGACCTTCAGGGTAAGGAACACGAACAAGGATTTGGAGGCCCACAGGGGTCTAGTGTATTGTCTGATTCAGTTAATTCTGACACGCCACTTGTTGACCAAGGTAAGACGGTTTCTTTTTCTCTGGGACCCGATACTATTGATTTAGAGACAAATGCTGCAAGCAAGGCACCGCCTAAAACGTTTGCAGGATTATTCCACAAGCCTGCAGAAGCGGTGAAGAGACGTTTTCTGGTTCGCCTTAAGTATATAGGGACTGCAGCTATAGTCCCAGATAGGATCTGGGTGGGCAAGATGTTGATAAAGGACTCCCTGGGCTTTGCACCTTCTGAGGTGTATGCTTTCATACATGCTCCTGGAGATCGTATATATGATCTCAGCTTTTGTTCTATGCAGCTGCTGGATAAATTTTGGAAATTATATTATACTCTTAAGGATTTCGGTGCTTGGCATGACTTTATAGCTATTCCGGTTACAAAACTGACCATTAAAACCATTGCTATTTTATTTAGGAATGAGGGGGGTTTGTATAAACGATATTATGTTTTGGTTGGAAAAGAAATGTAATGTTATGGAACAGCCCAGACCTATTATAAATGAAAATGGGTTTTGGAATGGGGGATGGTTATTTAGGGTTCAGCTAAATCAAACTGAGGTTGGGATTTCACATTTTCCCAGCTCTTTTTTTTGGGGTATGGACCGGGGGGTCCGGTTCTATGCTGGGCAACCCAAGAGTTGTTACAAATGTGGGGCACTTGATCACCTTAATGTTGATTGTGATCAGATTAGATGTTTCCATTGTGGGATGCTCGGTCATACAGCCCCCCAGTGTACTGCCCATCCTTTTTGTAATTTATTTGGGGAAGAGGAACATTCATTTCATGATTGCCCTTGGGCTGCTCATAATTTGGAGGGGGATTCAGATCATGATTATTTACTTGATAAAGCTAAGCAACGTTTTGCTCCTGTAGCTATGCAGTATTCTGAGGGTCCCTTTTTAGGCCGTGGTAGAGGCCGTGGTCGTGCCTCAAGGCCTGGGCTTCAGGGTAGTGGTTCCTCATCCTCGGTTTCATGTGCAGATCTGGAAGTTGTAGGGACACCTCCTTCTAACCCTTGTGAGCAGCATGGACAGTTACAATCCAGACTGGTGGATTCAGTAACCCCGTTTGTTACTCCACATGGCTCCCCTATACGTACAGTATCCTTAGATGATTTCAAGGCATACCAATAAGCAGACCAATCAGTTTTGCCTCCCCTGGGACCTTCTGGTACTATAGAGATTGCTGTTGAGGCTTCTCCTTGCATTACTTCATGACCTGAACATGGTATCTCTGCTACTGAGGATGGTTTTGTGCTCCCTTTACAGTCCCAATCTCGGTCACTGACTGAGGAGGTGACTCCCCTTTCTCCATTGCCCTTGTCAAACCGGTTTTCAGTTTTTTCCTGGGGTGAGCAAGTAGATTCGGATTTGCCTATGACGGGCATTGAGGCAAATCCTTTTCCCCCTCTTGATTCTAGTTCTGCCACATCAAAAAATAGTCATTCTAAAGCCCAACCAAAACGGGTGATTAGATCTAGTGGTAAACTAGCAGCTGTTCCTCCCTTATGGATTTGGTTTAAAAGTTGCTAGTTTGAATGTGAATAGTGTGCTCTCCAGTAAAAAACATCTTGTTACTTTTGGAATTCTTCATCAGTTGCCCTTTGATGTTTTCTTTCTACAAGATACTAGGATACATTCGTTAAGGGACATTAGTCAAATTACGAAAGAATGGACGGGAGGTTTATCCTTTTGGTCGACGGGTTTGGATCCTTGTAGTGGGGTGGGTTTTTGTTTTAAATCAGACGTTCATTGTTTTTGACTGGTTGATATAGAACCTGGTCGTGCTTTTTTGTTGGACATTGAAATTAAAAATGTATCTTGTAGATTGATTAATATTTATGGATATCAATCAAAAGCCCTTAGGATTTCTTTATTGAAAAAAATTCGGCCCTTTTTATATACTAGTAGACTTATTTTTTTTGCTGGGGATTTCAATATTAACATGCTGAAGGAAGGTCCTTTACACAAAGTATACTGTGACAAAGCATTTTTACGGGATTTAATATCTCAGGCAGGTTTGAAGCAAGTGTCTGTTAAATCATCTCAGTTGGCCAAACCTACTTATTATAGGGGTAAGTTGGCTTCCTGTATTGATATTATTTTTATTAACAAATCTTTAGTACATGAGAATATGATATCTATCCCAACTGAATCTTCAGATCACATTTTGATTGGGGTATGTATAGATTCTCCTTCTCGGAGAATGGCGGGCCCAGGATGTTGGAAGTTGAATTCCACACTTTTAAAGGATCCTACAGTGTTGTCTTCTTTGTCAGAGATTATTCACAATAAGCTGTCTATGAAGTTTTTCTATGATAATGTGGGGGTATGGTGGGAAGACCTAAAGGATTGTATAAGTGACTTTTTTAAGGCAGTAGGAAAGGATCAACAGTACTCGAAATACTCTAGCTATTTACAATTGAGGGAACATTTGGGTGTCTTAATTACTAAACACCATTTGGGAAGAGAAGATGTTTCTTTAGAAATCCAAGAGGTAAGACTTAAGACGGAGTTGTATCAATATAATAAAATGCTATCCTTACAAAAGGAACAGATATTTGGCACCCAAGGGAAATTGGATCAAGGTAACCCCTTTTTAAATTGTCACAAACGGATGGAGAAGAAATTGTTCCAGGGTTTACTTATGTCACAGGGTAATTTTGTCTCAGATAATAAGGGTATTATGTCTACCCTGGAAGCATATATAAAATTAGTATTTGGGACTTCAGATACTGATGTGGGCTATAGTGACCACATTTTGAAATCTGCTGCTTTGCCCCATTTATCTTCCTTTCCACAGGCTGAATTACTTCTACCATTTTCTCATTTAGAAATGGAGACAGTTATTCACTCCTTGAAGGGAGATACAGCACCTGGATCAGATGGTTTAACTGCTGAACTATATAAAATAATCTGGTGCATTTTTCCAAACGATTTTTTAGAGCTGTTTAATTACATGTGGACTGACTTTTATTTACCTTCCTCTATGTATGTGGGATTGATGATTTTTCTGTATAAATCGGGTAGTCGGGATAAGATTAAAAATTGGTGTCCTATTACCTTACTGAATGTGGATTTTAAAATTTTTGCTAAGCTGATTGGTAATAGAATGACATTGGTGATGGCTCAACTCATTATTCCCACACAGTTTTGTTCAGTTCCTGGTCATCGTATCACTGAGGCCTTATTATTGGTACGGAAAATATTGGACAGTAGGACTTCGTTGACAGAGCAGGTGGGTGATGGGTATATAGTCAGTTTGGATCAGGCTAAAGCCTTTGATGGGGTTTCACATGCTTTTCCCTGGAGTTGTTTGGCATCATATGGGTTCCCTGATTTATTCATACAAAGGCTTAAATTGTGTTATGCTTTGGCATGTGTTAAATCATATGAGAACAGATGGATGGGGAAGACAATTTTGATGCAGAAAGGAGTTAGACAAGGTTGTCCTTTAAGTCCCATTCTCTATTTGTTTACTTTGGACCCATTGTTACATATTCTCCAATATTCACCGAACATTCATCCTTTAGGTATGGGTGTTAAATTACATAATAAAGTGATTGCCTATGCGGATGATATTTGTCTATTGGTTTATGATGTGAATTCTATCCGGCTGGCCTGTGCTTTACTACAAGAATTGGGAAAAATTTCTGGAGCTCGGCTAAATGTAGCTAAATCTTGTTGTTTGGATGTTAGGGGGTTTAATGACTCTGAGGATTTTATGGGTGATATTTCCATTTCAAAGGTGCCCTGTCGTATTCTTGGTATCTATTTTGGTGGAGAGGATATGGCGCATACAAATTGGACTAGGGTATTAGATGTAGGGCATTCTAAGGTTAAGTTGTGGAATCGGTGGAAGTTGTCTATGGAACGTCCGATTTTTCTATTGAAAACTTTCTTGATACCTGAATTTTTGTTTGTTAGTTCAATATTTTTTTTGCCGTCGTGTTTAGTTACTTCATTAATGAGTTGTTTTTTTTCTTGTGTCTGGGGTAGCAGGTTAAATCCGATAAAATGGGATATTTTATATAATTCCATTAAATCTGGGGGTTTAAATATGGTACACCCTGTGGTATTTTTTTTATGATTTTTCTTTATGTTAATATTGTTCCTTTAGTTAAAGGCTCTGTACAATTATGGAGCAGGTGGGGTAATGCAGCATTAGAGGGAATATTTCTGGAATGGTCAAATAATATTTTTTTGCATAAAAATAAACGTTTTCCTTATCTATTTAGTAGATGGGATGGAGTTGTAGATGCGATAAAGAAATGGGGAGTTCAGTTAAGTGATGTAGGTCATCTTTCAAGGAAAGCTATTTATGTGCAAATTATTCTTCAATATTTTAATGTACCAGTATTTACGAACTTTACTTTGCTGGAGCAAAAACGCATTTCTGAATATATTTCAGATCCAAGACTTCCAGTTCGTTTGTGGGATACTGTCTGGTTGGGGTTACATGGTCAAATAAATGTAAAGGGTAACCACAAACATAAGGCTTTAACTGAACGGTACTGTCCTCGTAATTCCTATTTTATGAAAATCGAAACAATGGATCACTTATATTTTCATTGTCCATATGTTATAGAATTCTGGGATATAGTCAAAAATAGATGGAAAGAGATTGGGTCTATTCCACCGGCACCGGATCTATTATTTTTTGGGATAACTCCATCTTTACCTAGTGGTGCACATTATGGAACCTATCGACTTATTTTTGCTCATTTTCTTTATTGGATATAGATAGGTCATTGCAGGTTTGTTTTGCAACAACAGGTTATTCCCACTTGGGAACTTTTTCAAATTATTAATACAGAATTATATAAATGGAAATTGGAAGACAGAGCACAGTTTTCTTATCTTCAGTGGTCTACTTGTTGGAAAAACCTTGCTTTTGTGGGCCGTTAGATAAGATTTCAGTTTCTTTAGGAATAATTTCTCAGTTATTTTTTCTCTCCTTTTTTTTTTCCCTTGTTGGAGTAGATTTCATTTGTATTCTCATATTGTATTCTATATGTTTGTTCTTTACATTCTGTTGTATTTCTTTTTGAATTTCAGAATGAGTTATCCTTTTATTATGACTTGTTTTAGTCTTTTCTGTGGAGTACTACGAATATTGTATTGTTTAATTCTGTTATTTTTCAAACAATTCCCCAGGATGGGGTTGGTTATGATGTTTTTCTATTTAGGTTCTTGTATAAAATAATACTTACTTATGTTCTTGATTTTTTTTTTCTCTCCTTCCCTCTCCTTTTATGATTTTGTATGATGTAATACTGAATTGTATATGATTTGTTACGTTTTCAATAAAAAATTCCCCTACTCTTTTCGATAAGTGCCATGGGATCTTTAACATCCACCTGAACTACCACCAATCCGGACAGATGGGACCTCAGTTTAACATCTCATCCGAAAGACGGCACCTCAGAAGTGCAGCACCCCTCTCATGCTGCACTACAGTGTTAGTACTGGGATATTAACCCAAGTGCCAGATGTGGTAACTGAACCCACAGCCCTCTGATCTCCCGGCCTCAGAGGCGAGTGTGCTACCTACTGAGCCACTGACACTGCAGTCAGCTCTGGCCATTCACTGACCTTTCTACTCCAGTACAAAAGAGGATCTTCAGTTATTGTCAGATGCCTGTTTTCAAACAAATATGACTCAACCATTCTCTGAGCTGCACAAAGTCCAGTTGTTGATGCATCATCCTGTTCTCACGAATCATTTATTTCACAAATACCCACTTGGGACAAAGCTTCCCAAAGCAGGTTGATGCTAGCCACTTTGGATGACAGACCACCTTGAACTGCTGTTCCCTACCCCTTGCAGGATATGCTTGATAGTCCTACAGGTACACCTTCAGCCGGATTATGCTGCTGAGGTTTGCTGACCTTGGCATGTGACTTCTGTGCCACATTAACCAAGTGTACCAGTTGACCACTGATATTTTTTACCTGTTCAGGCCCTCCCTCCAGTACTGATGCAATTCCACGTTTGTATAGTGGGTACAGCATTGTTGCTATGGCAAAGTTGTCACTATGCTGAATGCTCACAACGTGACGATTCTGGTCGAATACTGTCAGCATGTGTTGCAGCAACATACTGCTACCACCGTCTCTGGCAACATCAAGTCCATGCTGTACATTCACCAATGTCTGCCTCGGCACCTGCAGCAGTGGAATTGATTGGCTAATGGAGGCAGACTCATCACTCACTGCCTGTGTGGCATGTTCAAAAGGCCACAACATTGTTATTACAGTGTCCATGAGGTGCCACTGTTCAGTCGTCATAGACATGGAGACCTCAGAACTGTCATGGCATCACAAGATATTCTGAGATGGCTTTGTATTGCTCATACAACCTCTCTGCCATGTATAAAGTGGAGTTCCATCGGGTGACAACTTCCAGCTTCAAGCGGTGCTGAGGCAGGCTGCTTTGTATCTGCAACTGCTGCAGTTGGTTACGGGCCCTTCCAGATCGTGAAAAGTGAGAGCAGATATGTCGTGCAACAGTCAGCATTTCCTTTACATCATGGTGCTGCAGAAACTCCTGCACCACAAGATTTAAACAGTGGGCCATGCACTTAATATGAAAAAAACACCATTTGTGATGCATTCACCACATTTGACCCATTGTCACTTGCTATGAACCCAGCTCTCAGGGACAGATGCCACCATTCAATGTAATTTACATTAGCTGCTCTGTACTACTTGTTCTATATACTGCTTGTTCTATTTCCATTCCCTCCCCAATCTCTGACCCCCCACATCATACCAACATTAACTATCCTGTGCATCACCATATAGATATCACTAAGCTCTTGATTGTACAAATACTACTGAAATCCTCAGAAATTAAATTTTTACTTTTATATTTCTTTATCATATATATATCCCCTCCAAAAATGTATACAGTGATTATTCATGAGGAGGATTCCATTTATCTGATTTTTGCCACTGGACCTCTGTCCTTCCCCTTACCAATCTGTGCCCCCCAAATTGCTGCCATTCTCCACATACTTTAACCACTCTGTAGTACTGCCCCCTCCTCTCCAATGTTTGCCTCTCCCCACCTCTCAGCCCCACAACCTACTGCCATTCTCTGTATACATCATATGATCTCCTGCAGTTCCTCTCCCCTATCCCTGATTCCTTCCCCTTACCTCCTGCCATTTTTCATACTTTACAGTACTTGCTCTATGTCATTTCTTCTGTCCCACTACCATCTCTGCTCCCATCCTATTGCTTTGTACACTTTTTCATATCAGTTACTGTGTTCCACTTTCTATCTCTTCCCTTTTCTGCCTCTACCTTCAGTGTTAAAATGCTATTATCGCTACATATTAGCCACTCACAGCACATGCATTTCACCTCTCATCTAGCAAATCTCTCACCCCAAACATATTTCTATGCTCAGTATATCTTTGTAGCTCTGCTCTACTTGTTTCCCTCCCTCTCCCTGATCTCTGCTGTTTCAAAACCCTTCCATTCATCATCATTCTCATTATCTGCTCTCTCATATTTGCTTTCTATCCTCCCCTCCTCCAAATTTCTTCTCCCCCAACATGCTGGCAGTCCTAACATTTCCTTTCCCAAACAAATGGAATGCATTTCAGTACACCTAACTGTTAGAAATATCTATGACTAAAACAATTCAAATGAAACACTTTTCTTCTGAAAAACATAACATGACACGGGGTTAATGGCAATAATTTTACTTGATTGTACACAGTTTTCATTCATTACATGGTCATGTCAATTAACATGTTCAGATGTTTCAAATTTATAAGGCTACTGTTATCTTTTTTTTATTTACATAAGGATATAAGCATCTTTTGACTCCATCTGTATCAAGCTTCATAATTTCATTTTCAGCCTTGCCTGCTCCATTTGAGACTGCCATTGTTATCAAATAAGGATGAAGTTCAGAATGACAGCATGACTGAGATTAGTTACTATTAGCAGACTGCTTGTACTGACCAGTGTTTTTCCCAGCAAAATTTAGTATCTTGCTCATTGTGATGCATTGTGGAGGGTTTATATACAATATTGAGATACATTTCAAAAAACACACTGATGTCTTACACTATTAGTACTGCTTCATTTTCAGAGTGTGATTGCAACTGTTAAGATCCACTGCTCTCAAGAGTTCAGCATCTTTTGTGGACCATATATTGGACTGAAGAAACTGACAGAAAGTGTTTAATCTAGGTCTACAAAAACAAATACAGCTCCAGGTCTGTTTTATATTATATTGATATTTTAAATGAAATCCTCCAGAAAACATTGCAGTGACCGGGACACTCAATTTTGCCAGGAAAAAGACTGATCAGTTTGAGCAGACTGTTTAGAATGGCTGCTTTCACTTGCACTGCCACAATGAACAACACTTGTTTTACTTTTTGAACCCACATTTTCAACATAGCCATTTTTACCTCATCTCAAGAACATCTTAGGTGACATTTTCAAATAGCCCACCAAAACCTGTTTTTCTGTTGTTCTGCAAAGTCATGTTTCTGGTAGCCATTTGATAAATGACACCTGTCATGTTCATATGGAGGGGTAATAAAAATACTATCTTGACAATTAAGCATCACAATAAAGGAAACAACACTGTTATATGTGAACCTCGTCATTTCCCAGTCATGATCCAGGGGCTGAGTATAAAAGGACCTTGGGTTATAATATCTGATGATCTCAAAGTCACAGACCAATGTAAAAAAACAATGGGTTGCACCAGTGGGATGCTGGAATGTATAGTCAAAGGTAGGATGAGCAGAAGGTGGGACGTGGTACTGTCACTGTATACATCATTGGTGAGATCACAACTGGAATAGAGTGTACAGTTCTAGATGCCACATCTTAGAGAAGACATAGACAGGGTAGACACAGTTCAAAGGAGAATAACTAAAATAGTACAGGATAGACAGGGCACAGGCTGTTCAGAGGAGAATAACTAAAATGGTACAGGGGTTTCATGAGAACCGTAGGAGGAGAGACTGAGGGATCTCAACATGTACACCCTGGACGAGAGGAGGGGGAAGGGGCCATATGAAAGAGACCTAAAAGTACTTCACTGTGCTGAACAGGGTACAGGTGAAGAGAATGTTTCAAATGAAGAAGTGCAACAGAACAAGAGGGAATGCAACAATGCTAGAAGGGGGGAATTAAGGAAAGGACATGATGAAGTAGTACTTCACTGAAAGAGTGGTGGACACTTTGAAAGGCTTGCCACCAATGTAGTGGGGTCAAAAACATATTTGAGATAGGCATAGGGGAATTCAGATGAATAAAAAGAGGGGAATTACGATAGATCAGTTAGAGTCTACTGAGACATAATAGGCAGGGAACAAATGAACAGACTAGGTGGGCCAAGCAGTCATTTCTACCAAGAAATTCTATGTTTCTCTGTTTCTATGAAAATTACAAGTTATAACTCATGTTATTAATTTAATTTAAACTACTGGACTATCTATACTGATCAATTACCCAGAAAATACAAGCAAGTCAAAATTTAGTATTCGCCTATGCTTGCTTTAAAAATGGAAACAACAGGGTTTATGTCTCTTTGAAATACAGACAAGGTAAGATGTTCCCCAATGAATTCCATACGTAACTATGGATAGTGAAGACCCTTGAGAGAATCCCATTTGTCTGCTAGATGTAATGAGCCTACAGTTTGTCACAAGCCTCAGATAAAATGATTTTTTTCAAGATGCTCCTATTGGCAAAAGCCATACCCTAGGGACTCCATATTCACTCTCCATTTGAAGGAGGCTCTGTGTCCTTGAAAATGATTTCACTTATGTAGAGAATGCTCTTTTCATTCTATTATATTTGTAACATGCAGAACAACATCTCTTTAATTTACAGATATTCATTGTATAGGGGTAAAATGTTTTATATGCAGACTGAAGTTTGTAATTAAACAAACCACAATGTTTAGATAAGAGACTTGTATCTCTCTCTCTCTCTCTCTCTCTCTGTCACATGCTGTCATATCAGAAGTTTTATTTAGTCCTAGCTGTAGTAATTGTTTATACTATAAGATCAGATCTCTCTCCATTGTGTGATCTTTGATATCCTTTGAGGAATAAATACTCAGCCAAGTAAGACAAAATAGAGATAACATTCCTCTATGAATGTTTGGCACAATATTTCCCAGATGCTTTCATTTTTATAAAAAGGAGAACATTTGACATCCCTTTCATACCCTCCCACAATAACCGGCTATTGTACATGTTTGTTTTTCTCATAAATGAAAATACTCTACCTCACATTCCCAAACCTAAAAATGCATTTAGAAAATATCAACATATGCTACATCAAATGTAATTCTCCTGGACCACAGCAGAAAATAGGCACTGTGGTTGTCTAGTTTGTTTACCTGGTGAATAAAAGCTAAACAAATACATTTTATTCTGTACCTTCATACATGTCACTCTCACAGTCCTCTACCACAATATATATATATATATATATGTTTTTTGAGTACCATAGAACAAAGTGGGTTATCAGTCCCCTGTAGAAGTGACTGTTGCATTTTATATCCTTGCAGTTTTCTATCTTATCTTTGCATACATATTGTATGGACATTCTTACTTTGGATACCTGCTCAGTGTCTAGTTTTCATATATTGTAATAAAGTATTTCAGAGAAAATATAAACAAGGTTTATGTTCCCTTAACACCAATAAAGACAAATCTATCTTACTTAGTATTATGAAATTTGGTATGGAATTTCCTGTATCCTGATTGGCTGAGAAGGTTCAGAATCAGTGCCTTACGAAGAAACAAACAGCAGGTTAGGAACCCTTCTGGACACCAATACACTACACACACTGATATCTGTACTGGACCTACTGGACATTTTTTTAAACATATTTCTGGCAGCCATGTTTGTTAGGTAAAAAATATCCTTCTCATTTGCCAATAGTTAAAAAATAATAATTGCAATAACTCCTCAATCTTACCCCCAACCCCCAAACACACACTTAATATTAAATGTAACACACACAGAGCATTTTCACACTTTCTATTCTTTTTCTTAGCTTGTTCATTTAGGCCTATAATTGCAAAATTCTAATTTTCTCATTTCCCACTCTTGCTTTTACATTCCTCATTACTAAAGCTACAAACAGCATTCACTTAGCCACTTCTGTTGACAAGAAAACCACACTGAACTGTCAACTCAAACCTCATCCTATGGTGCTCCAGTGAACACATCACAGACTCAATACCAGTTCCATACTACTACCCCTAAGAAACAATTGACACCATTGAATTTAACAAAAGTGTGTATGTTGAGTCAGCAGACTTGCATTGTTTAGCCTCAGCTCTATTAAAAAGACCTACTGTGTAGCAACAACAAGGCTCTTGTATGTTCCATGATGCCATTATGCTACCTAGTAGCCATTGTTGCAACACCATATTACAACTCCATAGATAACAAAAGGACTATTTTTTTTTACATTAGCATAAATACAAAAATCAGAATAAATACACTTTTTTTTGTTTGTTTTGGATTTTTGTTCATGTTGCCCATTTTATAAGTGCAATAAGAAATGCCAGGACATTGGTAGATGGACAAGGCACCTGCCCCAGATGGAGTCCACCCAAGGGTACTGAGAAAGTTTGCAGAGGTCCTGGCAGGGCCATTGGCAGACCTGATCAATACCTCTCTGAACTGGGGGTTCATGCCCAGGGACTGGAGGGAAGCACATGTGGTACCTCTCCATAAGTGTGGGCCCAAGGATGAACTGGGGAATTACAGACCAGTGAACCTTACTACAATTATGGGAAAACTAATGGCGACAATCCTCAAGGAAAGGCTGGTGCAATTTCTTGAGGATAACAATCTCCAGAACAGCAAAAAGCATGGGTTTCTCTGGGGCAGATCCTGCCAGATGAATCTGGTTGATTTTTATGACTGGGTTACAAGGACACTGGACAGGGGACATGCAGTGAATGTCCTCTACCTGGATTTCAGCAAGGCCTTTGACTCAGTGCCACATGGTAGGCTGATCTGCAAGTTGAAGAGTCTGGGAGCAGGGAGAAAACTGACCAGATGGGTTGAGAACTGGCTGCAAGGTAGACAGCAGAAGGTAGTAGTGGGAGAGGAGGCATCTGAACCCAGGGCAGTAACAAGTGATGTACCACAGGGCTCTGTGCTGGGCCAGTTCTGTTTAATGTTTTCATAGCCAACATTGCAATAGGGATTAAGAGCAAGATCAGTCTCTTTGCAGATGACACAAAGATTTGTGCTGAGGTAGATGGGGGGAGCAAAAGTACTTCAGGAAGATTTGGCAAAACTGGAAGTATGGTCTCACACTTGGCAGCTTGGTTTCAATGCCAAGAAGTGCAAAGTGAAGCATTTAGGAGGCAAGAACCCAGGGCACAATTACTAGCTGGAGGGTGTCCCATTAACAAAATCCAAGGAGGAGATGGATCTGAGAGTTCTGGTAACCGGGGAGATGAACCACTCTGTTCAGTGAAAGAAGGCAGCAGCGAAGGCAAACAGGATGCTAGGGTGCATAGCAAGGTGGATTACTTCTAGGAGTGGGGAGGTTATCGTGCCCCTGTACAGGTCCCTGGTGAGACCGCACCTAGAGTACTGCATGAAATTCTGGTGCCCCTACTTGAAAAGGGATATCAAACTACTGGACAGGTACAGCACAGGGCAACAAAAATGATACTGGGGTTGGAAGACAGACCATATAAGGAGAAACTGAGAGAGCTCATTATGTATACCCTGGAGAAAAGAAGGGAGAGAGGGGCTATGATTGAGACCTTCAAGTACCTGAAGGGTTTGAACAAAGTAGACACCAGGTGTATGTTCAATATGAAGGGCAGAAGGGAAACCAGGGGACACTCTATGAAGCTGAAAGGGGCAGGTTCAAGAGGGAACTGAGGAGGCACTATTTTATAGAAAGGGTGGTGGTGGCAGGGTGGAATGCTCTGGCAGAGGAAGTCGTATCACTGCAGAGTGTTGGGTGCTTCAAGAGGGGGTGGGACAAATTCAAGGGAAGGGTACAAATCGGTAGTGGGTGGGAGATGGGGGAGGGCATAAGGGGGGAAAGCTGCAGTCTAATGGACTGAAGTGCTGCACACTCAAGCAGAATAGATAGACTGAATGGCCTGTATCTGCTGGCAGTTTCATATGTTCCTATGTTCATAAACTCTTGTATATTTTCTGAAATGACTGTTAGTTTCCTATGTCTCAAAGCCACAAAATATTGCCACCCACCCACATCTTAAAACAAGAACTGACCAGAACCAATAGGGCTGTGATGAGCTGCCAAGTGAGCAAAGTTACATGTGTACGTAGAAATTATTGAATGCCCTGGTGTAACTTGGCCATTTTTTTGAGGTGTTGCACCAAATTTTCAACATTGCCTTTTTTTGACGCCTCCTCATGAAGAGTGTCAGTGTCATTTTGTTCACTTGTCTCAAAAGGTGATTTCACAGAATGACTGTGCTATTTTGTGCCACAGGTGCAAAAACATGTTTTGGGCAGGATGTGATAAATGACAGCTGTACTAATGAAAAGAAGATGTGCAAAAATGGTAATGCTGAAAATGAGGAGTGAAAATATTAAAAACTGGCAAAGTTAGGAGCGTGAGTAGAAACTGCGCAAAGCAAGCTCATAACGCAGTCATTTTGTGGAATTTTTTCGACAGATTTGCAGCAAGGGCTGTTTGGGACCCCAGCTCATGAACAGTGCCACTGTCATTTCATGAATCAGTCCCTAAAGGTGACTCCATACAGTGACCCCAGAATCACCTTTCAGGACTAAGTAACGAAATGACAGTGAAGGTTTTCATGAGGTGGGGTCCCAAGAACCCCATGTTGAAAATGTGGGGCCCAAATTCAAAACAAATGGCTGATTTTCCAACATAAGTTGAAAACCCCATTGAATGGCATTATAGCTAGCTTACCTTTGATTCTTCAGTTTGCAATTCGGCTTTGAAGAGTGCAGACATGTCCCAGTCCAGAGAAGATGACAGCACTGACCTCCGGAGGTAAGTACGGGGTAAGGGGGGGAGTGAGGAGGTGAATGCTCAGTAGGAGGGTGGGGATGGGAGAGTGGGACTGGGGTGATGATGAGGGACAGTTTTCTCTTTTACAGAAAAAAAACACATTGGAGGACCATTTTCTTTATTTACAGGGAACAAAACCCAGACATATAGGCATGGGGGGGACACATTGGGGGACTGAAAAAAACCCAGACATTTAGGCACACTGAGGTAGGCTCCCAGTGTGCCACATGAGTGCTGGGGGAGCATGACAGGGGACTGTTTTCTTTATTTATAGGACACAAAACAAAAACACACATTTAGGCAGACTGGGGTGGGCTCCCAGTGTGCCACATGAGTGTGGGGGGAGTGGGTACATGATGCCACATGGGACTGGGCACCCTGATGTCAGCAGGGGCGGTAAAAAATAAATTTGGGCACACTGGGCACAGCTTCCAGTGTGTCACATAAGTGGGGGGAGCTATATAATGCCAACAAGGGGATTGGGGACCCCAACGTCAGTGCATAAATGGGAACGTAGGGAGTGGGGAAGAGTGTGAGATGGTTTACTTTGTTGCCAGTGCTGGTGGCAGTGACGCAACTGCCCATGTGTGGCACTTGTGCACGCACAGTTGCAGTGAATGGCATGTTGCTATTCACAACATGACGGCATCAGCAGAACTGCGCATGCATGTGAGTCGTGCAGGCGCAGTTCATGCCCCAGAATGCTGAAGTGACAGTTGAAATAGTGCAGCTGTTATTCCATAGCAGTCGATTGTGGCAGAGGGTTTCATGATCCACTGGGCATTTGGAATGATACTTCCAAAAGTTCAATGGAAGATTCCATGATCAGCCATTTTTAGAGCTACTGAGCAATCACAAAATGGCTGTAGGCTCCACCCACAGCCCTAAAAAGAGCACTGAGAAAAGCTATGTAGTCTAAATCTTTATTCAGTGAAAAATGTCATAAGAATCATGTGAAGCACCATTCAATATTGTACAGAACAGGTAACCACCAGGAGAAGAGTTAAACCTCACTTAGTTTCACAAGCTTTCTCATGAGAACTTTTCTTGGACACCTGATGAAAAGACTTTAGATATCCAAAAAGCTATTGTCAAAATGTATTTAGAAATACATACAGTATACAGTACTGTACATGTCAGGAAATACAGTGCAGCAGTACATCCCTTGGCAAATCTCATGTACTTTGCAACAGCTTCTGTCAGTTTGTACTAAACTGTCTGAAAATGAACATCATTCCGCTTAACATAAAAAGCTAAAAACTGTCTTTAGAGCACTGCAGGCAATGGCGTTTTTAATTTTTTGCGTGCAAATCTTACCTCAACTCCAGGCAGACATACCGAGGTTAACAGACTATTGAAACTCCACAAGTGTGATTATGTTTAGACATAGATTGTATCCTAGAAATGTAAACTAACAAAGGAAAATAAAAAAATGTACCAGCTAAAAGAGGTAGAAACTTATTTTGGGAACAAAATAATAAACCAAATATCATACTGGTAGTACTGGGAGTATATAACTTTTACATGAGACTTGATACCCTGTAACTTTTTATTGCACCCTATACTTTTATGCTTAATATGTGATGATTTTTCAACTATTGGAATATGTACCCAGTGTTTTAAACCTCTGTACCTACTCTACACTATTCCTAATTTGCATTTTAAAATCTGATGAATCAATCATTTTTTGACTTGTTGCATGAACTCTGTGCTACATTATTTAACTAATTTAATTACTCCACTTGAAAGTTCATTTAATTTTCACCTGCAGAAAAAAAAAATCTTGTTACTGATGGAAACAAATGTCGGAAAGGGAAACAGTCTTTTCTTCATAAGGCACCTCACACAGCATCTGGACTAAACTCCCATTAAGCCAACTGTGTGTTAAATACAGTAGGTGAGATTCAGATTTATAAAATTAAATGTTATGATTTCTTAAAGTAGGTTATAGTTGTTTAGAACATAGTTCTGCTTTACAGCTGAATAGTTTACCATGTCTTATTACATGAGCTGGTTATGTGTGTTTGTTGTTTTATGTAACAATGTAGGGAATACTTAATGTTCCCTTCCAACCAGGACAACACTGACAAGGAGAGCTGTTTCTTAATATTGGTATACTGCTGATATAACCATTCTAAATACATATTTACCCTATACAAGGGTCATTATGTTGTACTGATATTATTTTTTCTCTGGGACTTCAGAATCAATTTGTTTTATCACTTTCTTAAAGGCACTGTATACAGTATATAATAACAGTGGAAGCTGTAGCTACAGTATCTGTGTTATCTATGTAATTCTGACTTACATACCCTGAAACATAAAAACATAGAAAATGTTTGCAGATAAAAGTCTAGCAGCCCAGCTAGTCTAACCAAGCCTGAATAATGTTTACACTGAACCCATATTACTGAATTGCTAATCTTAGGCCTGCAGGTGCAGCAGTAGAACTATCCCTTGCAATGCCGATGAACTGAGTTGAGAAGTGAGCTCGGGATGTCAGAAGCCCAGCTGGGGGGGGGAGGACTGAGCATCTGTAGGACTGCTCTCCTCCTCCTCCGGGAGGGGGGAGGGGGGATGCAGATCCTGGTGCTTACCTGTCACCTAGTGGTAGATGGGGGGAAAGGCAGCTTGGGCAAACTCATAAAAGGGGTGTGGAAGGCATCAATGCACATCACATGGGAGCACATGCTATGTATCATGATGCTGTTGCACACCACATCTCCCACGGGACAGCATAGGGAAAAAGTCGGCAGCAGGATGGCATTGAGAGCCCATAGGTTTCACAATCGAGTAGGTGGGTATGCAGCCAGAACTGGATCTCTTGAACGGCAGAGGTTGGGGAACCCCTCCAGGGGAGCAAACCCTGGGGGAAGATACCAGCAGTAAGTCCAAGTGGACATTGGGGTGTTGGGGCTGGGGCACTCTGCAGAAGGGAATTGACCAGAGAGGAGGAGGAGGAGGAGAACAAAAACGGTATCCTAGTCACAGGCTGCTCTTTAACTTGAATTTAACATCCCTCATGCAGTGTTTCAGTGGAAGATTCTGTTTAGTTCTATATTTTATATTTTGTCAGGTTCAAGAAGATTATTTTTAGAATCATGGATCATGTTTTCCCAGCCTTATAATATGCATATTGTACCATGTTGACACTTTTTCTTTATCAGCATCACCCTTGCCCCTTATGCTTGCAGTATGTGTCTCCTCGGGAGCCATAGGCACACATCCAAAACTCTGCATCTCTCTCTCCCTCACTCTTATCATCCTCCATTTTGCTCTGGATACCCCCCAGCTGGGGTTGGGGTGGAGGGATATGCTCCTCAACAGCATCCATTATCAGGTGGTGGATGGTAGATGAGCAGGACCAAGATATACTGGGATCAGTGGTCAACAGGGAGCCAGGTTATTTTTTTTCTTCCCTGCTTACTATGATGCTGGCATTATTGATGCTAAGCACACACACACACACACACACACACACACACACACACACACACACACACACACAGTGCATGGCTTACAATGGCCTGCAACCCTGAACTCCAAGGTGTGCCCTGCTTGCATTATTACCAATGGTCACTTTGGTGGTGCTGAAGTGGTGGCATGTCATTGTCCCCTTCTATGACACGTAATTCTGTCAAACTGGAACCCAACAACCACCAGGGTTTGCTTTTGAACCCTGGCCACAGGTGTTCCAAATGGTACCCCTAATGCTGAGCCAAGGGCCAGCTCACTTTGCTATCTCTTAACACACATGTACTAGCAGGTTGACTGTATCCTACAGCAACATTTGTGCAGCATTATAAGAAATTAAAGTTCCTTAAAAATTTGCATTCAGCACTGATGTTGTCCCATTGAAATGAAAGATCATGTTGCCCTCTGTTTAATGCAATGAAAGACTAAACATTGTCAGCCATCCTTATTGTATTATTTCCTCTTAGACTTTTGAAGATCCTAATTGAACCATACAGAACCCATATCCCATTCCCTTAGTAGATCATAAGTCCCTGTTAGTTTGCAGTCCAACTTGTATTATGGTGCTGTCCCTGTTGTGTGGTGGCAATGCAGTGTGTCATGCTTTCTGGGAGACAGAGGTTCATGTTAGAGCCCCCAAATCCCAAAGTGAGTTTGACTGGAGGGTGGGCCCTTTGGTATTGCCATAGTCTAAGTATAAATTAATCAAGATTAAAAATGAGCTTCAGAATCCTAACAAATTAATTGGTGTGAGCAGATCACTAAACAACTCATTATCTTTGGTATTCAAACAGTTTTTAACTAACCTACTCTAATCTACCTAGCAACTATCATACAGAATAAAATTAAAGCCTTTTTCCATTTAAATGTTTTTTCCACTTTTCAGACATGAAATCCTCCAGCAGGGCGTAAGTTTATTCAAAATAAATGCACTTCCCCTGTTCATTTAAATGCCCTCAACCTTTGTTATCAAACTCACATATTCTACTTAGGAACAACCTAACTAAAGGAAAATAAACCCATTTTCCATTAAAAAAATCAATTTTATTAGCACAATAACACACTCCAGGGCATGGGTTTCTAGAGAGTCAATGCACTTCCTAAGGGCATTGAAAGTTACTCAGCTATTGGCCTCATGCTTTCCATTTTACCTGGGGTGTGTATAATTTTCTCGAAGTGAATATGCTGTTGTGGGTTATTGCTTACTTATACTTTAACCCTGTGATGTTATGGTCATCAGACTGTGGAGTTTGTTTTTTCTTAGTCTGACCATAGGGAATCATCAAGATGCTTCCTAATCTGTATCAAAGTATCCCCAGTAGACCTCACAGAGAAGTCCAACTATTACTATCACTATCACTACCTTAAGTCCTTTACATGTGGCAAATTTTCAAAGCCTCTACCTATATTGCAGTGCATGTATCACAAATAAGCAACTTGTCTTGAAGACTGGACATCAGTCTGCAGTACCTGCCAATACATGCCATCTCCCTTAATGTGTTATGGGAGAGGTCTATTTGGTGAGCCCTGACAGACATATCTGAAGGAATAGTGGATGCCTTTATGTCATGGGATCCATGGGGAAAATCCCAATCTGGGCAAATGATTGTTTGAGAACATGCTAACATGCAAATATGCTGGCAGAGAAAGGCTTTATGGTCTATCAAGTCTGCTTGTGACTGCAGATCCCTCAATGTTTACTGAGGGACCCGCCCTGCCCCAGTACTTCTTCCCCTTGATGTTTCTTGCTAACACCCTCCCTCCCCCACCCCTTCTAACTTTCCCCTTTAATCCGCTCCGTCATCTTCTGAAGCCAGCCACTGTCTTAAGAGAGACCACCTCCACCAGCAACTTGTTCCACTTGGCCAGCACGATCTCAGTGAAAATGTGTCTCCTAATCTCTCTCTACTGAATCTTCCCCTGCCAGCTTTAAGCTGTGCCCTCTAGAGGACATGTTCCCATTAAGGCTGATGAGGCTGTCAGTACTCACACTGTTGATACCTTTAAGGTACTTGAAGGTTTTTAGCATGCCCCCCCCCACTTTCCCTACCAAAGAGGTCAAACTGTGCTTCCATTCTGTCATCCAGGAAGCGCATGTTGAGTTCTCTTAGTTTCTCCTGTTATTTGCCATTCTCTGGACCTTTCCCATTAAGCTGACATTCTTCTCCAGGTGTGGCCTTACCACTGATCATTACATTGGCAGAATAACCTCTGCCTTTCTGCTTGTTATTCTCTTGGCTATGCACCCCAGCATCTGGTTTGCTTTGGCTGCTGCTCTCTTGCAGTGCGCTAAGTGCTTTAGGTCACTCTTGATGATTTCATCCAGGTCCTTCTCCTTTTCTGATGTGGTTACCTGCACACCACCCAGTCAATATTTGGTCTCTGGGTTCTTTGACTTCAAATGCATTACCCTGCACTTTTTATTGTTGCATCCCAGTTCTCTAATGCTGCAACTTCTCTAGCTTAAAGTTCTGTCTCCTCTCCTCCATGTCCACCCTCCCTCCCTCTGAGCTTTTTATCATCCACAAACAGGCAGATTTTACCTTTCATCCTGACTGTAATATCACTGATGAAGATATTAAACAACACCTGACCAAACATAGGGCCCTGTGTGACCTCACTGGCCATTGGCCCAGCCTCAGAGAACCCCCCTCCTACTACCATAGATACATAGACACTGTCAGCAGATAAGGGTCTATGGCCCACCCAGTCTGCTCATTTGAGTCTGTAAGTTCCCTTTATGTTTTTCTAGAAGTCTGTTGCCCCTTAACCCTGACCTCCAGAATTCTCTAATGTCTATCCCATGCACTCTTAAATTCCATGATTATTTCAGCCCCCCACCACTTCCTCTGTCAGGGTGTTCCACTTGTCCACCACACTTTCTGTGACAAAATTCTTCCTCACATTTCCTCTGAATCACCATCCCTCCAACTTCATCCCATGCCCTTTAGTCCTGGAACATCATTTTCACTGGAAAACAGTGTATTCCTACACCCTGTTCCTCCCTGTAAGGTACTTGTATGTCTCTATCATATCCCCTCTCACCCTCCCTCCCTCTTCTCCTCTCCTTTAGGGAGTACATATTCAAGTCCTTCTGCCTGTCCTCATAGGACTTGTGATGCAATCCCTGTACCATCTTTGTTGCCCCCCTCTGAACCTTCTCTACCCTGTCTATGTCCTTATGTAGGTAAGGTCTCCAGAACTGTACACTACTCCAGGTGGGGCATCATTAGTGTCTTGTATAGTGGAATTATTACCTCCCTTTTCCTGCTGGTGATGCCCCCTGCCTATGCATCCCAGCATCATATTTGCTTTACCTGCTGCCTTATCGCACTGTTTCCCTACCTTGAGGTCATCAGAGATGATAACCCCAAGGTCTCCTTCATGCTTGGTGCATGCTATATACTTACCCCCCAACTGATATGTTATTCCAGGGTTTTTGTGCCCCATATGCATTATCTTGCAAATCTTTGCTTTGAATTTCAACTGCCAAACCCTTGACCCTTCTTCAACACACTTCATGTCAGTGGCTCAGTAGGTTGCACACTCGCCTCTGAGGCCAGGAGATCAGTACGCTGTGGGTTCTATCTCCACACCAGGCACCTGGGTTAATATCCCAATACTGACACTATAGTGCAGCATGAGGGGGGTGCTGCAGTCCTGAGGTGCCGTCTTTCAGATGAGATGTTAAACCAAGATCTCATCTGCCTTTTCTGGTGGTTGTTCAGGTGGACGTTAAAGATCCCATGGCATTTCTTGAAAAGAGTAGGGGTGTTTATTAAAGCAAAACTCAAACAAGAAAACTTACAGATTCAAACAATAAGGTCAAGAAAGAAAACAGAGCAGAACCAAAATACAATATACAGAAATAAAAAAAAAAACAGTAATGTAAAATCATACCGAAGGGAAAGGGGAAAATACACATTAAAACAGGCAATAACAAAAAGAGTGCAGGTAACACAAAACCAAACCAAAAACTCAACAGTACAGCTGTTTGAAAACCCAACTGGAGGAAAAAGAAATATAGGATTCATGGCTTCAGTCAGTATGAGCTACAAAGCTAAGTGATAGGGGCATCAGAATCAGTCACCCAAGGCATATTTCTCCATTGGGTCCATATAAGTGTCTTAGCCAAATTTCTCCCATTCACTAGAAATACCACCAGCAGCTTAATCTGGTTCAATTTCAGTTGGTTATCATCTGTATCCCCCCCTCACCCTGGTCGGCCCTGGTAAAGGGACTTCTAGTCTCAGTGGGCCTACCGGGTCAACAAAATTCAATAAATAAGCTTCTGCAGGTCCCTCCTCATTCTGTCTACACCCTCTGGCATGTGCACTCTGTTACAGAGCTTCATGTTATCAGCAAACAGGGAAATTCTGCCTTCTGTGTCCTGCACAATGTCACTGATGAAGGCATTGAATAGGACCAGTCCCAGCACTGATCCCTGTGGTACCCCACTGGTCACACTTCCCTCTGTGGAGTGACAGCCATTTACCACCAGCCTCTGTGTCCTTCCACCCAGCCAATTACCCATCCACTGCACTACTGTCCTGCCCACTCCCATATTCCCCAGTTTGTTTAATAGCCTTCTATGTGGCACAGTGTCAAAGGCCTTGCTGAAGTCCAGATAGGCCACATCCACTGCCCTCCCCGATCCACCTCCCTTGTCACCAGTCAAAAAATTCAATGAGGTTGGTCTGGCATGACCTCCTCCAAGGGAAATCATACTGCCTTGAGTCCTGTAGTCTGTTGGCAACCATATGTTCCACCAATCTCTACTTCAGTGTGCTTTCATGATCTTCACCACTACCGAGATCAGGCTGAGTGGTCTGTTGTTTCTGCTTTTGTATAAGTGGTCTACATCTGCTGTCTTCCAGTCTTTGGGTACCTCCCCTGTTTCCAGTGATCGGCTAAACAGGATTGCCATAGGTTCAGACACCACCTCTCTTAATTCCTTTAGGACCCTGGGGTGTACCCCATCTGGCCCCATTGCTTTATTGACTCTCATTCCTTCCAGTTCCTTTAGGACCCTATCCCATGTAAAGGGGCTTGTGTCCATTTCTGCACCATTCCCACCCCTTGTACTTCCTTCAGGCCCATCATCCTCCTCTTTCTTAGTAAAGACTGAGCAGAAATATCTGTTCAGTATGTCAGCTTTACTGTTGTCATCCTCCACTCGGCCCCCGTCCTCCCCCTTCAGTCTCACTATCCCTCCCTTTGCCTTTCTTTTTTCACTTATGTACCGGTAAAAGGTTTTGTCCCCTCTACCCTCTGACTTCTGTCCTGTAGCAAGTTTTTAACCCATATAGCAAGCTTACCCACTACCCCCAGGCCTTCAGGTTTTCTGATTATTCTCCCAAGAGGTACTGACTCAAAAGCTTTACTGAAATCCAGACACAGGATATCCACTGCTTGGCTCCTGTTCATTGTCCTGGTTATTCAGTCAAAGAAGTCAATCAGGTTAGTCTGGCAGGACCTCCCTGTCATAAACCCATATTGCCTCTCACCATGGAGCCTATTATCCTCCAGAAAGTTTATCAGTTTTTCTTTCAGAATGGTCTCCATCAACTCTCCCACTATTGGATTGCCCCAGGGTCCTGCTGAACCACTCATCAGTCTGATTGAAGCTCTCCTTGACTCCCAGTATTCAGAGGGACACATTGTGGAAACTGAATAACCAGCTTCTTAAAGATGAATATATTGTTTTGAGAATTAAAGAACAAACTGAAGTTTTTATATCCCAAATGCTGGTTCCATAGATAAAGGTGATTTTGAGTGGTGTGCTTTTAAATGCTTCTTAGGGGAGAATATATCCACTTAGCATCTAAGTGGAAGCAACTCTGTTTGAAGAAAGCCTCAACATTATTAAACAATAGTAATCAGTTGGAACATTCTTTATCTCCCTAAACCCCTGATGAGGTTTATAGGGAGTTGCTCCTGTGATGAGATAAATATGCTGACCTACTACGTGAAAAGATGGAGTACACCATTCTAAAGATGCAGTCCACATATATTGATCATGGAGAGAAGGCAGGACATTTATTAGCCCTTCGACTTCAAAAACAGGAGGCCTCTCACATGATCTCATCTATTAAGTCAGCAGATGGAACAGTTAATACCTTACCTAGGGACATTGTGAGGGAGTTTGAATCCTTTTATAAATAACTTTACAGGCCTATGGCCCATCCACCAACTGTCTTTAACGTTGACGAATATCTAACTAATATCTCCCTCCCAATGTTAACAAATGTACAGTACAACAAGCTTATCTAGGCCAGCCTCTGACTCCTTCTGAAATTATGTCAGTCACTGACAGCCTGCCCCTTGATAAGGCACAGGGCCTAAATGGATTTTTGTCCAATTTTTACAAGTTATTTGCTAAAGAATTGGTACCCTTACTACACCATTTCTTTCTTTACTTATATGAAGCTGGCATGTCAGACTCCACCATATTTGAGGCCCTGATTGTTCTTCTTCTTAAACCTGGCTGTGCACCCGACAAGGTCAATAATTATCGACCTATATCTTTATTGAATTGTAATGTTAAAATCCTTATGAAGATTCTGGCCTGATGAATTGGTGCAGTCTGGGATGGGCTCATCAGTTAAGAACAAGTGGGCTTCATGCCTACTCGTTCACCAGTGGACCACCTATGTAAACTTGGTCATAGTTTTTCTGCATCCAAGGATTCAATCATCCTTATGACATTGGTTTCTCTGGATGCAAAAAAAGCCTTTGACAGAGTCAATTGGAATTTTTTATTTTTAATCTTAGCAAAATTTGGTTTCCCTCCAGCTTTTCTCTGCTAGATTAAGGTTATTTACTCTTGTCTGAATGCTAGACTCTATTGCAATGTTTTTTTTCTCTCCCAATTTTGCATTACATTCAGGCACTCAACAGCAATGCCCACTTTCCCCTCTGTTATTTAATTTATATCTGGAGCCTCTGATACGGAAGCTTAAGGCTGAACCGGAGCTGACTGAGGTGGATGTACGTTCCGTGTCCCTTCAGCTTTCCGTGTATGCAGATGACATTCTCCTCCACATTACCTACTCTCAAATTGCCATTACAGCTGCACTGCAGATTATCGAGGAATTTAGTCAGTTCTCAAATTACAAATGTAATCTTGATAAGTCTGAGGTTATGCCTCTTGCCATGACTCTTCTTAAATCAGATATCACTGCCCTTGGGTTGAGTTGGGCCCCTCGGCATATTAAATATCTAGGCATTCATCTTACAAGGATGGTGTCCCTTCTATAGAAATTTAACATGGATGAACTAATAGCTACTTTGCAGCAGGATCTGAAGAGGTGGCAAGCCCTTCCATTGACACTCTGGGGGAGGATCAATATTGTCAAGATGAATGTCCTTCCCAGATTATTTTACCTTATCAATATATTCAACCTTTGGCTTCCCCATTGTGGTTCCAACATCTTCATGGCTTACTTTCTGATATTATTTGACGTAACAAAGCACCAAAAAGATCCTATATTAAACTGGCTGACTCCAGACAATATGGGGGTGTTAGACTTCCCCACTTTACAGTATAATTTTTTGCTAGTCATGCTAGTAAGTTTTTCAGGTGGTTTACCCCAATTCCCATGCCTGTTCTTCTACTTATCTCCCTATCTGGCTGGAATTTGAAATGGAACTGATTAGTAGGGCCAGCCTGTCCCCCTCAGCTATGCTCTTAATCTCTCCAAAGGCACTCCCTGGAGATCACAGAGACTCTGTGATAGGTACTTCCATCCATGTTACTTGCAGTTTTGTTCACAGTTAAAATACCTATTCACTAAAGATGTGGTGCACCCTATTTTGAGAAATTCTAATCTTAAAGTGGGGGGCTGAGTAATGACTGGAGCCTGGTTGCCTCAACTGGCTAATGTTAAGGTTTGTGAATTACTGTATCAGGGATCTCTGTGCTCCTCCACGAACATTCTGGCACATTGGCACTTGGGTAATACAGCAATCTTTAACATATTTCAGCTGCATCATGCTTTAATGCAGTGGTTTGGAACTGGCCATTGGGAGATTGATCAGTCTGAGTTCCTGCATTCTACTAAATAATTAGTTTTAAAGCTGCATGCAGTGGACACCTTAAATTCCCTTTTCTTTTCTAAATTATTCCCTGAGTTAGATGGCTCTTCCTCACACTAGAATACCAACTTTTCTCTTAGTCCCATTCAATAAGAGAAAGTCTGACATGACCTTTATACTTTTGTTTCCCAAGATAAACTGTGGCTTACCCAACATACTAAATAATATGTATTTCACACCTATGAAACTCATTAAAATGGGTCGGGTACCATTTTTTCTCTGCACTAGATGTGGACAAGATGATGGTACCCTTCTACATGTTTTTGGACCTGTCCTAAAGTGGCTCATTTATGGAGCTTGATTGAAACGTAGGTAAATCCTCCATTAGGGATAAACAGCCTTTTTACACTAGAGGTATGTATGATTGGTGACTACAGCTCGATTTAAGACAGATAAAGGAAATACTACATGGCCTTAATTTCTCTTTGTGTGAAGAGGGTGGTTTTACATCTCTGGACTGATCAAGCTAATATTTCATATAGGGAATGGTTGCAGGAGCTCTTGTTCAGTCTTTGAGAAGAGAGCATGATTGCAAGCCTTCATAACAGACCTACAGTATTTGACAAACAATTGAGGAAGTTACACACACTGTATACGATTTAGGGGTCCTGTTTTGTCTTGCAGTAAGTATTACTGCAGATGTGTTTTTTTTGGGGGGGTGTAATGTCCATGGTTAGCTCAGCCCCCCTGTAAGATTTATTTATTATATCTTCTATTATGGAATCAAAGTGCTGCATTGTTGGTCGCCCACCAGGGTGGGAGGAGGGTGGGGGAGGGTGGGATAACTAATTTTTTTTAGTCTGTTCTTATGTTCTGTTGTATGTTGTCCAATTATTTCAATAAAGTTTATTAAATTAAAAAAAATCTTTCCCACTATTGATGTCAGACTGACCGGCTTGCAATATCCAGTGTCATGCCTTGATACACTTTTGTAAAGAGACACCACATGTTCAGTCCTCTGGTCCTGGGGTAAATTCTGTGTCTCCAGAGAGGTGTTAAACAGGTCTGTCAGGGGACCAACCAGTACCTTGAGCTCCCTCAGAACCCTTGGATGTATGCCATCTGGCCCATGGATTTATCAGCCTTCAGGGCTTTTAGGCCTTGATACACCCTGTCTACTTGGATCGCACCTTCTGTGTACCGCTTCCCATTTCCCACCCTTCCTCACTCGTTGCACTGGAAAGTCCTTCTCCCTAGTGAAAACTGAGCAAAAATACTTCAGTACTTCTGCATTTTCCTCACTACCCTCTGCCCTTCCCCCCATCATTTTCAATGTATCTCATCCCTCATATCCATCTTCTCTCTTATATATCTTCTCCCCCTTGTTCACACCCTCTGCCAGTTGTAATTTCCTATTGCCTTTTCTACTCTAATTGCTCTTACTGCTTCCCTTGATCTAGCACCATATTCTTCCCAATTCTCTTCCTTCTGTGTTAGCTTGTACTTCCTGAAAGCTGACTTCTTGTCTGTTACCACCTTGGCCACCTCCCTGCCATACTAGCTGGTCTTTTTGGCTCTGGATGTCTTGCACCTGATTTCGACACACTTACTTGTGGCCACAATCAGTCCTTCCTTAATTATGGCCTATTTCTGGTCCACCTCCAATTTCTTCCTAGCATGGCCCTTCCAGAATTTCACCTGTCTTACTGAAATCGGCTGTCATGAAGTCCAAAACCCTGATCCTGATCCTGACCTTCCCCATGACCAGGTGGAATCACAATGTGTGGTGATTGCTTTATGCAAGTGGTGTCTCCACCTTTATGTCCTGGACATGGACAGAGTTAGACAGGACCAGGTCCAATATGACCCTCTTTCTAATGTGCTCGAGGACACTTTCTGCAAGGAACCCACTCTGGAATGTGTCCAGCAGTATCTGCATCCTGGTGCAAGAGATAGCCAGGATTCTCCAGTCCCCTCCCAGAAGACTGAAGTCACGAACAATCACTACCTCCCCACCGCTGGTCATTTCCATAATTTGAGACCACGGTTCATTGTCCAGCTCCTCATCCTGGTTTGGTGGTCTGTACACTACCCCCGTCCTTAGCTTTTTACCCTTATGGGATTGTACCTGCACCCACAACCCCTGAGCCCTTCCTACCACTTCTCATCTCTGGTACAGATTATCCCCTTCCTTATATACAGAACCACTTACCCCTCACTTTCCACCTCCTATCCCTCCTGTACATCTTATAACTGGGGATGGAGAGGTCCCAGTCAGGGCTTGGTGTGGCACATGTCTCCATATTGACTGCCATTTCCACCTCACCCTCAGTCACCAGTGTCTGAAATTTAACCACTTTGTTCCCGAGGATCCTGGCATTCAGAGACACCACCTGCCACCATGATTCAAGGCCCCCTACCATTCTCTCTATGGTCCTGCTTTATAGCTATGGAATTCTTTATTGAATCCTTAGTCTACATCAGAGTCAAAGAATATTTATTCTCAGGTTTTCAGCTATATGTGAGCTTCATATATTTCTGATCACATTCCCACCTCCCAATCTGCACCCTTGTGCTGCAGCTTTAAATTAGAGTTTGGTGCCCTTGCCGGCACTTTCTCCAGACTTCAAAGCTCTTTATTTTTTAATCCTTAGCACAATGCTATCCTTTTTTTATATATAGGGTATGACAAGCTCCTTAATTGAATCAATTCTTTACCTAATATGGCCAAGTGAAGCTACCATTCCAATAAGAAATACAGGTGTTATATTTCTCTTTGGCTACCAATCTGTACAAAGAAAAATGATGTCAGTCCATTTATGATTTTCCAGAGGAACTGGCTTTTGTAAACTATGTCTAACCTCATGAAGATCAAGCACAATGTGTCATAAAACCTAAAAGGCATTTTAGGAAATGAAAACATCCACAGTATAGACACATTGATTCATAAACCTAATGTTGTTGGGCCTGTTATTTGTTACAGAACGATTTGCAGATATAAGTGAGATGTTCTCATTCAAGCTCAACCTGAGATTTTGGTAAACACTTTCCACAAGACTTAGAGTGTTTACAAAGGCTGGTTATGCAGCGTATGAAAAATCTGCATCATTTGTAGTTTGTTTTTAAATGACATTGAACTAAAATGTTCATTGTATGGCCACTACTTTTTACTCGCAATTATAGTTTTTTTATTTTTTTTATTTGTTATACTGTATTTTGTAATAAAATTACAGAACACTGTTATCAAGAATGATTAATGCAAGTTGAATATACAGTATACCACAATACATCAATAAAAATCAAAAATGGACAGTCAAGTCACATTTCTTAGCTTTACTACCTGGTGGAGAAATTCAACATTTAGCAATCTGATTTAAGAACACAGTGGAAGGCAAGGCAAGTTTTATTTAAGAGACGCCCATCCTGAAGGCTCTGGGAGCTGTACAAAAATCAAAATAAATACAAGACAACATAATAATAAACATTTATTTACGATATTCCAAACAATTAAAACAGAATTTACTACCCTCAACAGCAACTAAATTCAGAATAACTAAAAACTCAATCAAACACTGATTTCTAAAAGACAGGTAGGAACTATAAAACGCAGTCTGGGAAGGCCTGATTATATAGAAGACCTTGAAGCGGACCTTAAATACCTCCACAGAAGGGTCCTCCCTGACAGCTAAGGGAAGAGAATTCCACAGGACGGGGGTAACAACACTAAATGCTCTGTCTCCAGCAGTTTTTAACCTCATCCTGGGAATCGCGAGGAGGCCCCTAGAGGAGGAGTGGAGGGAGTGGACCGAGACAGCAGGTGCAAGAAGGTCCTTCAGGTAGCCAGGGCCTAGGCTGTGTAGGGCCTTAAAGGTGAGCAAACCCACCTTTAAGAGGACCCTCCAGCTAACAGGCAGCCAGTGCAGTTGACACAGCACTGGAGTGATGTGACAATACTTAAGCTGTCCCATCAACAGCCTCACTGCTGCGTTCTGCACTAGCTGCAGTCAGTGCAGGGTACCCCAGAGACCCTGAGATAGAGTGCATTACAGTAGTCAAGCCTGGATGTTATGAAGGCATGTACCAGAATGGGGAGGTCCAGTGGTGGAACTAGGGACTTTATCCTGGTGATATTCCTCAGATGATAAAAACTGGTATGGACAACGGATATCACCTGAGACTCAAGTGTCAATCCGCTGTCAAAAATAATGCCCAGATCACGTACCCTAGAGGAGGCCTTCAATGGTACAGTACCAAAACAAAGCCCTGTCTCTGCATCAGAGGCCAACCTATCATGCCCTCTGTTTGACTCCACCACCAGTACCTCTGTCTTACTGGGGTTCAGTCGCAACCAGATGGAGGCCATCCAGTCATTGATCTCAGCAAGGCAGCTCTTAAGCACTTCCAATGTGCAAGATGTTCCAGGGGCAAAGGAAAGATACAGCTGGGTATCATCAGCATAGCAGTGAAAACCCAGACTGTACTTTCTAATGAGCTCACCCAGGGGCAGCATATACACGGCAAACAACATCTGCGGCAAGACCGAACCCTGGGGAACTCCGCATGACAGGTGGCCAGGGGAGGAGGAAAAATTCTTCATCACTTCCCTCTGCCTCCTGTTGGATAGAAAAGACTCAAACCAGCAGAAGACAGTGCCAGAGAGTCCACAGAATTCCCTTAGGTGGTCAAGTAACACTCGATGGTCCACCATGTCAAATGCTGAAGAGAGATCGAGAAGAACAAGAATTGCCCCCTCCTCTTGATTTCTAGCCCTATGGAGGTCATTATGCACTCGAACTAGTGCAGTTTCTGTGCTATTCCTCACACAAAACACAGGCTCATACAGATCATGGGCCGTGAGATGCTCCTCAAGCTGAAGCACCACCACCTTCTCCACAATCCAACCAAAAATGGGAGATTGGAGATAGGATTGTAATTCGCCTTGACATCAGGGTCCAACAATGTTTTTTTCAGAAGGGCTGTCACTAATGCCTCCTTCAAGACATCGGGGAAGACCCCCTCCAACAAGGAGCACCGGACAATCAAGGCAAACACTGGGCCAACAGAGTCAACACATCTTATTAAGAAATGAGTTGGCACCGGGTCAAGTTCACAAAAGGTGTGCCGAAGCTTGGAAGCAATCTCAGTGACCTCAGCCACCTCCACCAGTCTAAACTCACCACAGCCAGGTGGAGTGCTCTCCGGTCGCCCATGGCGACCACTGTCAGCCAGACTCTGGGCCACTGGTGGAATCCCCCTGTCTGATGGCAGACATCCTGTCCGAGAAGTACTGAGCAAACTCCTTGCACAATGCATTCGAAAAGACTACCTTCAGCTGTAGACAGGAAGGATAAAGAAGCCTGTCCACAGTCTAAAAGAGCACAGTTGGTCAGTTCCTCCTGGCATCAATCTCCCTGGACAGGAATTCTGCCTTCTTATGGTTGATTGCCCCCTGGTATGCACCATAGTGCACACGTAGGGCCAGTTTGTCTACCTCCAGGCCAGACTTCCACCAGCAGCACTCTAATCTCTGACCCAAAGTCTTCATCACCTTGAGCTCCCCATCATACCAAGGGAACCTCAAGTGAGAAGATCTGGGTCATTCACGGGCTGGTGCGATGGAGTTGAGCGCACCAGACAACGCCTTGTTATAGGCATCCACTGCCACACACACCCACCCAAAACATGCACTGTCCACACTAGATAGGTCAGCCACCGCCAGAAAACCCTCAGGGGTCAACCCCCTCAAAAAGCGATAGCTGACCATCTCTGCAGGGAGAAGCTACTGTATATCTGCAGACAATGTATGTGTCAGTGTATTTGTTTTACAGTATTTTTCCACTTGATTAATATCAGCCATCTTGGATCTTTTCCAAAATTCAAAAAGGTTAATCTCCATATGGGTGTTTCACACAGCTCAAATAGCAGACCATAATTTCCACTGTTTTTTGTAGCAGTTAATCTTTTTGTTGGCTTGTAACTTTTCAGGCAGATCTTAAATGAATCATGTAATGTTGATACAGGATTCAGAGATGCAATATCACAGATATGACAGTAGACTCAGTTACATGATACAGTTATATGTATACCAAATAAGCAGTACCTGAGAAAATATATATCAATCAAATGGCACAAAGCCATTCCTTCTAGAATTCAAAGAACAAGTTTTTTATTATAAATTGAACAGTAGTTCACCGAGCCCCCAATCAGGAACTTCTCCATGGCAGTGTGGCGACTGATCATCGTTGCCACCCGCTCCATTCTAGATCACTGTTGGCTCCCTATAACAGATTTCACCAAGCCCCCAACCGTGCTCTTTTCCACGGTGGTGCAGCCCCTGATCATCGCTGCCACCCACTCCTTCCGAGTCCACTGCCCTGTAACAGGTATGGACCTCCTTAAATCAGCAGACCTTCAAAATTTTGACACTGAAGACTCTGCTGCAGCTGATTGGCTGGTTGTCCCAGCTGCCTCCCTCCGATTGGCTACTCCTGTCTAGGGACACTGCCTGAGCTCTCCAGCTGGGTCTCAGTTGCCAGAACTAGATTAAAATTATTATTTCTGTTCTGTTATTTTAAATTATTGCTGCATCTCTCTCTCTTCCCTACTCTTGCTCATTGTGCTAGTTAAGAATATTTAGCCTGGTAATTCTGTTTTAGTCCATCTTAAGTTGTTACTATTTCGAGCAGTATTTTTACCCTGTTTAGAGTTTGATGTTATTTTACCTGCATTAGACTGCTAAGACTTTTTGCTGCTGTTTGCCCTCCACCTATCTGATTTCCCTATGCCTGTCTCTTCTCTCCCCCTAGCTAACCCCCTCCTCCTCTCCTGCCTGAATTGTAGCAGGTGAACCTTTCCTTGCATCCCGTCATTCTCCTAAATCATTCTATTGTCTTGAACTTGGTGCCTGACCCACCCTTCTCCCTGCTCTCTATTATGCACTGCTCTCTGTACCCGACCCAAAGTCCCCCTGCCATCTCAGGCCCCTACTACTCCTCTGTCTGATGCAGTCTTCCCCACCCACTGCTCCATTTACTCTCTTTAAAAATCTCTCTTGCTCTCTCATTTCCACAGATTTCACCAAGCCCCAGACCGGGCACTTCTCCATGGCGGTGCGGTGTCTGATCATCGCTGCCACCTGTTCACTCCACGACCACTTCCAGCTCACTGCAACAGGTAGGGACCTTCTTAAATCCATGGACTTCAAACTTTTGGTGCTGAAGACTTCGCTGCAGCTGATTGGCTGGTTGCCCCAGCTGCTTCCCTCCGATTGGCTACTCCTATCTAGGGACACTGCCTGAGCTCTCCAGCCAAGTCTCAGTTGCAATAGCTAACTTAAAATTATTACATCTTCTCTGTTTGTCCAGCTCACCCTCTCCCACCCCCAACACTTTTTAAATCCACTACCTTCACTTTTCGCCCCTCCTTGTAGTGCACCCTGGCCAATCGCTGCTCGCTGTCATATCCCCACAGGCTGCCCTGATTTTATTGCACCACTAATCCCTCCTTTCACGTTGCCTGTCTGTTCTTACAAACTGATCTAGATTTTGTCAGACCATTAAGCTACTCCTTCTCACTATGGGACACTGTCTGCTGTTCTTTTGACCCAAACTTTATTCTTCCATTACTATGCCTCGGATCCTCTAATACCTTACCTCCCACTTGTACACATTTCCCACTATGGGTTCTGCTGCAATGCTTCTGATATGCAGTTTACCCTACCTACAACTTGCACCTACCTCCCCACCTCCCTCCCTACCTTCCATAATGTCCACAGGCTCTTGTTTGACTGTCTCTTTTGATATGTCTCCTACTACCACTCAGCTTCTCCTCACCATTTTCCTTTCTCTCGGCCTCCCCCCCTTACCTCACTCCGAGTCCTCCACCACTCCTATCAGTCCTCCACACCCCTACCTTATGCCACTCTCCAACCAACTAATCTGTGGCTACCTCCTCATCAGCTGCTGTTAGCTGGTTGCACTACCCCATCCACCCTAGTGCTTCACTCCTACCCCTATCTACCTACTGCACCTTGTTATGTATACAAAAATTCCAACCTCCTCACCAACTATACTCCTCATTTATTTCCCACCATAGTCACTCGCTAACCTGGTATAAGAGCACAAGAATACATTTCTTATTTTTTTGTTATTTGCCTGGCTCCCATGGATTTCAGAGGAGGCCTCACATACCTCTTCCTACTCCATCTGCCAGGGCAATCCCCAAGGCATCCCATCCCAAGTTTCATTTCGTTCGTAGGGCCAGGGGTGTTACATTTTTTTCCCCCTGTTTTTCTCCCATTCCCCTGGGATGCCTGCACTTAGAACATATGTCCAGGGTTGACAACGTGCTGACGCACGCTGACAGCCATGTGCTTAACGGCATCCCCCCTCCCCGACTCCAGTAGAGCCACCGGTGCCCCAAAAGCCCATGCATCCACTGACTTCAGGGGCATTAGGTGCCAGAAGCACCCCTGGTATCCCACCCCAGAGGGAGGAGAGCATCCACAGGGGCACTCAATCCTCCATCACCCCACTGACCCCCAGCAACCCGAGTCTGTTCCCGAACCTGGGTCACTGGTGTAGCATGAGGTGTGGCATCCAGCACCTCAACCCTCAGTGCCACTGGGCCAAGAATACATTTTTTGATCATTGTTTTATTGGTCCTATCCTCCGGAGACATCAACCTGAATCCTCGGCCTTGCTCCTCGATCACCACTGGAGCTGGATCAACTTCTGTTGCTCCATCCCTGAGCAGCTCACTTGCCCTCCCTCATGGCCTGAAAATCCTTAACCTAAACATATGTAACCTTCTCCCCAAACCTGATCTACTGCAGCCCATTGTCATCTCACTAGCCGCTGATATTATTATTCTTTCCGAAACTTGGCTAAGTAAAAATGTTGGTGACCCCTCCCTCTCCATCTCTGGCTACACTATAACCAGGCAGGACCGAGCCAGTAGGGGCAGATGAGTGGCAATTTATGTTCCAACCACCTTGCAATTCACTACCATACTCTCTATTTTAGTCCCAAGAGCCTATGAGGCTCTCATCGTAAAAACAGCACTTCCATTTTCTAGCCCCATATATTTCACGGGTGTCTACTGTCGCCAAGGTCTTCTTCCCTCTGTTACCAATGAACTCATCAACAACATAGCTTTCCTCACCAGTTCAGGTGAAGTATATATAATGGGCAACTTCAACCTAAATTAGTTATCCCCGTCTCAAAGCAAAATACACAATGATATTAATGCTGTAAACTTGTTGCAACTTATTTCTGAACCTACCCACCTTAACCATAAAACCGGTAACCACTACCTAATAGACTGGGCCCTTACGTCCCACCCACATAGAGCTATTAAAGCTGGCACCCTACCAAATGCCCTAAGTGACTACCATGCTACCTTCATGGTATGTAAAATCAACAGGCTAAAAGGCCCCCACAAAAACCTGTTCACACATTCGTACAAATCCTTAAACCTCACACCACTCCTACAAGACCTGGCTCATGCTAACTGGGATCCAATCACCTCTTCCATCTCCATTGATATAAAATGGCATCCCCCAGGATGAAACACAATTCTGCAGCATTTTGCAGCAGTCCCCTGATTGTGGATCTCCCCCCTCTCCACACCTACCATCAACACCCCCTCCTTCTCCTTCTCTAAAACTACACCCTCTGACATGCTTTCTATACTCTAAACCCCTCCAAAGGCAGCTCACCTGAGTTTGGACCCTAAACTGCAATACCTATCTACCCCTGCTATCTCTCTTCCTCTATCTGAACTTCTTAACCTTTTCTTCATAACTGCTACCATCCCTTCTGTCTGGAAGCATGCCATCATTCTTCCCCTTCCAAAGGGTGGCGATCCTTCCATCCCTGTTAACTACCATCCCATTTTGCTCCTCCCTACCATGGCTAAGCTTCAAGAACATCTGGTTCTTTCACAACTCTCTATCTACCTCTCCGACACTAACTTTTTCCCTCCATTCCAATCTGGGTTCCTGGAAGAACCTCTCCACTAGCACTACCACTTCCCTGATTAGACTCACTGACTCTGTCATCTCAGGGATGGATAGTGGTCAAATCACGTTAGCCAATTTTGTCAACCTAGCTAAGGCTTTCAACACTGTCTCCTATACCCTACTTGTAAGCAACCTCTCCAAGGCCAGCCTATCTGGCTCTGCCGCAACTTGGTTTAGAGCCTACCTAGTAGGCAGGACCCAGTCTGTCAGAAATGGCAACTCCATATCCCCTTCCCTCCCTATTAACACTGGTGTCCCAAAGAGATCTGTGTTGGGCCCAATCCTCTTCTCCACATTTCTGAATGACCTCCCCTCTGCCCGTTCATCCACCTCAATCCATAAGTATGTGGATGACATGGTTCTTTTCACCTCAGTTCATTCCCCAGATGACGTGGCTACCAGGCTACAGAATGACTTCAGCCAAGTTCAGCTCTGGTTTAGCTCCCATCAACTGTCCATCAATGTGAAGAAGACTGTCTCAGTGACCTTTGGCACTAGGCACAGACTCTCAAGGCTCCCCTCACTACTCTCCTTCCTCACACTTGATGGGACAGTCCTTGAGGACACATCCTCTTTAAGATACCTTGGGGTGTGGCTTGACCAACATCTCAACTGCTCTGGCAATGTTGATGCCATCCTCAAAAAGTTGTACCCCAAGCTTGGCGCACTGTACAGGAACCAAGAGTGTACATTGGTTGATGCAGCAGGGTTGGTTCTGATTGCTATTAGGAGTAGGGGCAACAGAGTGTCCTAATTTTTGGCATTTACATTTGCAAATTTACATGGCATCAACTTAATCTGCCCGTTGGCTCTCTCTACTTGTCCAGAAGACTGAGGGTGGTAGGCTATGTGAAACTTCTGTTTCATCCCTAACAGGTCCAGGCATTTCTGCATAAGTTGTCCAGTGAAGCTTGCTCCCTTATTGGAGTCTACCTTGAGAGGTAGGCCCCATCTAGAAAATACCTGTTGTAATAGGATCTTAGCAGTAGTCTTTGCTATACTGGTTCTGCACATATAGAACCCAGTGAAATCAATTTGTGTGGCATTCCAAGAACCATATTGCCTCTGTAGAAGTAATCTGGCATTTTTCTTGCCAGGAATGGGGTTATTCTGGGCATGACTAATAAAGTTGTCCACATAGTGTTGAAACTTCTGTAGACTGACCAGGCCACCAACTCACAGTGTTTAGCCTTTGTAGAGTTTTGCCTACACCTTGGTGTCTGCCCATGGGTGTGTCATGTACCATGTAAATAAACTCTGTTCAGAACTACTAGGGGACCGCCCAAAGTTTTGTGTCCCTAGAATCATACAAGACCAACTCCTGGTCTGCAGAGAGCAAGAGATTTTTAGAGTGTCTCCTAAAGGGATTATCCACAGTCATCTCTTTTTATGTTTTTTTGAAGAGGTACTCACATATCTCCTTTATTCAGGATCTACCATTTGTACTGTAGCCAGATCCAATAGGACCTCATGCATTCCCTTCTGTGTGGCCACCATGTGGGCCTCAGTTTTGGTTTGGGTCTTGGCATGGGATGACATTTCCCATACCTCCTCCCTTCAAGCACCTGCCTTAGCCAAGGTATATGCTTGATCGTTATACTGATAGAAAAGGGCAGACTTTATATGTGCTTTTATCTTTTAAAAATAAAGCTTGAAAGGGAAATTTTCAGAGAAGCTGACAATGTACTGAAATTTGTCTCTATGTTCAATAGGGGTTCCATCTGAGAAGGCATTGTCATGAGTCCTCCAAAAGGGAAGAAACTCTGTAAGAGAGTTACACACTCATGATGAGTCAAAGAAAATGATGGTGTATTCCTCCTCTTTTCCTGAGGATGATTTCTAGGGCACATGCAATGACTGCCAGTTCTGAATACGATGAGGATCAAACTGTACACTGATTGGATACCTCAATAGTGCCACCATCTGGACATAGGATCAGAACCCCAAAACCTGCCACATGTTTCCCCTCTTGGAAGAAAGAGGAACCGTCAGTAAGGATGTGACGTATGGCTGGATTTGCCAAAGCAGTGCTAGTGGCAGATAGAAAAGGGCTTAGTTCTGGCAAAGTGGGTGGCTCTAGGCCACACTTATGTGTTTCTCCTTGATAAAGGAGTCCATGTGCTAGGAGGGATGGCATCCTTGTGGGTTGTACAGAGATGCCTCTGTCTTGTAGGAGGAGTGACCAATGGGTGAGTCTGGAGGTAGAGACATTACCATCCTTGACTCAGTCTGATAACAGAAAAGTGGTAGGTGTGAGGTTGGTGTGCAGCACCACAGGACAAAGGCCTACAATGTAAGTGAAATGTTTAACAGCCCAAGCTGTAGCAAGAAGGTGCCTTTAACAGAGAGAGTACTTCTTTTCCACTGGGCATAGTACCTGGGTGGCGTACGCAATAGGCTGATGGGCCCCATGTATGTTATGTGCCAAAACTGCAAACGTTGTTGTGTCCATCTGAAGTAGAAGTTTCCAAATGGAATGGAAACTCTGGGTTAGGACTGACCACAGCTGGTGCTGAGGCCAATGTCCCTTTTAGGGAAGTAACAGCAGTGTTGTGTTCTGGTCTCCATGACCAAGGAACATCCTTTTTTAGTAACCTGTATAGAGATGCAGCCTTTTGAGCAAAGTCACAGATGAAATCTTGGGAGTACTTGACCATGCCTTGAAAGTGCCTAAGAGTGGAGACTCTAGTAGGTAGGGGAAAATCCTGAATGCCTTGGATCTTATCCAAAGTGGGACTCCTGCCCTCTACAGTGATGCTCTGACCTAAGAAAGAGACTTCAGGGCGACAAAGTTATGCCTTTGTCAGGTTGCACTTGAGGCCTATTTGTTGCAGAAGTGCAAGGAGCTCCTCTAGGGGTTGTAGATGTTTGTCCAAGTCTCTCATGGCCAAAAGAAGATCATCCATATACTGCAAAAGGCAGTCTGTGGAGGAAACCCTGGAGGACATCCTTCATGTGAATGTTAAAGAGGGAAGGGCTATTATGAAATTCCTGTGGGATGCAGGTCCATGCGTACAGATGCCCCTCAAAGGTGAAGACAAACTTATATTGGCTGTCAGGGGTCAATGACAGTGACCAAAAGACATTGGAAATGTCCAGGGCACTGAACCATTTGTGTTCAGATTTCAGGAATTTGAGTACATCCGGGGCAGATGCAATGGTGGGCGAACAATTTGGGGTTGCTACATTAAGCTTTCTGTAGTCAATGTTCAATCTCAAACTGTTTTTGAGCTTTTTCACAGGCCAAATTGGTGAGTTGACTGTGGAGACACAAGGTCTAATGACCTCTTGTTTTAGAAGGGATTCAATTATGGCCCTTAAAGAAGGGATTACCTCAGCTGGGAAGAAGTATTGCCTTTAGGGTGCTCATTCTGCTGCAGTCATGCTTGTTTTTGGCAAACCTTTTTGGTGTTTTTCCAAAACAGGCCTCAGTTGATCAAAAAGAGGATGTTGCTGAAACATGAGAATGATGTTATATTCTGTGTCATTCATCTTCACTGCTGCCACAACATGTGAATCAGAGATGAGGAGCAGATAGTTATGACTGGGTGCATAATGTAATAGCCTATTGGCTAAATCCAACATGCACCCATATCGAGAAAGAAATTTGATACCAGGATACTGTGATGGTGAGAGAGAAGCATGAAGTCAAACAATGATTCACTTCTGAGGTACACTGCTCATTGGTATTGGTTTGGACTGATAGGTTGTAATCATGGTCCCTACAAAGGTCTGAGTGGAGGTCACCTTCCCCTGTAGGCTAGCAAAATGTTTAGAATCATCCTGATATAACACTGAAATGGCAGCACCCATACCCAGAAGTAGTTCAAGCAGGCAGCCCCAACCGGCGCTTCTACACACAGGCGAACAAAGGAACAAAGGGAGTGAGTATTCTATTCTAACTTGGGCCTGACACCACACCATCAGCCCAAATTTGTTTGAGCTCACAAGGCATCATAGAGCATTGGATCCAAGTCATGGAGCCTTTTTCTTGCTTTGCTATATGGACAGTTTGACTGCCCACCCCACAAGTCCTGTACTATAGTCAGGGTGGCATCTGCTCTGGGGATGGCTTTTATGACACGTTCTGATTCCATTTGGGTCTTGTACACTGAAAGCCATTCCACTTAGGCTGTCAAATCCTCATATAGGTCTGGATCACTGTTTTTGTCTGTTATTTCCTTTTGCATATTTCTCTTTGTAAGAGTTTTTATTCTGTTGAAGGACTTTTGATTTCCCCTCCACCTCGTACTAAGTAGAAGAATCTGCACTTTGCTGTGCTGAGGCTACTTTGGACTTTTGAATCAAGCCCAGATCTTTTGCATGTACCTGGTTCATGTGTTCCACCTGCTCCATGATTACAGAAAGGCGTTCCTGTCTGGGGAATATGGTGGTTTCAACCTTTTCATGGATGATTGGCTGGAGGTTTCTCAGAAACAGGATTTTGTACTCAGTTGAGTCCCTGTTGAGATGCTCTCAGGCCAGAACTTTGCATGTGCTGTACATGGGCCACAAGTGACTCTTCTACTGGACCAGGGTCTCCTAAACACATTGCTTCACCTGGGTTGCTAGCATTATGCAGCACATATTGGGATCATGCGCCACCAGTAGGTGAGCCATTACTCTCAAAAGGGGCTGTGACATCGCTATGTACACCTTCTGGCAACTATGCCCACAATGTGGAGTCCACAGTTTTCTTCAGAACCTGGACTTGAAACTCAGGCAAGAGGCTGAGCATTTGGCAGCGTTGATACACTTTTTCCAGGTGGGGACCAAGCGGTCAATTTTATCCGTAATGTTTTGGATGACCTCTGCAGACTGCTGGGTGCTAGGGCCTGTACTCTGTTAGGCAATGGTCTTGGCAACTGCCATGCCCTGAAGAAGAGTCTGCTTTTCTATTTTCTTCTTCAGCATATTGCTGACCACTTGTTTCAAGGCTTTGATCCATGCATCAGAGATCCCAGCTTTTGAGATCCCCATCTGAATCAGGCTTTACACCTCTTCCTTGTTTTTCTTATTCAATGTGGCTACATGAGGTTGAGACCTCAACCCCACAGAGTCCCAAGAAATGCCATGATTGTTGCTGCCATCATCATAGGATGACATCAATGCAATAGGCAGGGCAAACAGCATAGCTCTCACATGGCCCTTTAATACTTCCAATTGCTGATGTAATTTTGTCATCTTAATTCTACACATCAAATGATCCTCATTGCCTTTGACTTGTCCCTTACTGACATTATTTAGCAAAACTCTGTACGTGGCGCTAACATTGTGAACTTTCCTATGCTGCTTTTCCTATTCATTCTGTCATCTCTCAAACTCTTGCTCCAACTCCTCATACTCACGCTTCAATGAATCATTCATGTTCCAAAACAAACCATACAACACTAACACATGTACTTTGTCTTGCTGTAATCTCTCATTCTCTTCCTACAACCTAAGGATTTCTTTATCTTTTTCCTATCTAACATATGCAATTTACTCCTGTTTCTCTTTCTCAAGCATTTCAATATCTCTTTCCATATCTTTCTGGTGCTTGTCCACTTCCCAGCATTTGGAACCTGGCTCTTTTCTCAGAGCCAAAACTTCAGATTCCATTGCCTGGAACAAAGCGTACAGGGTAGCCACCATTTCACATTTCTGGTCATGTTTCTTGGCTGAAGACTTCACTTCCTTGTGCAGTCTGCCAACATTATGTACTGGATCAGTCTGCAATTTTGCGTTCATTGCAAAATCATTCCAACCTCCATGGGAAGTCAGAAAGCTCAAGATATGTAATTTTAGCTCAGTATCAATTGCCGTTGTTGGGGGTTTCCCTTTACTGCACTAACTGAGAATCCCAGGCTTACCGGTTCACCTAGAGTCCTACAGCTAGACAGCTGCACTTTCTGGATGCAGAGGCCCCAATTGGTTGACTGTCTGCTGGTTGAATGAGGGGAAAGTTTCCAACACCTACTCTGATCCCTATCTCATTTACCTGCTATGCACCTTTTGGTGTACTGGTTCGGTTCCATCCAAACAGGTTCTGTTGCCATCAAAAACTGTTAGACAGCAGGAGTCTAGACCCATTGGCAAAACATGACACAGAAGCCCAAATGTCTCAGAGGGAGGTTTATTCCAGAAACTACAGAAAAACAGTGTACCTTCTGGGAGTTTAGAAACTTCTGAACACCATGGTGTTGTCATGCAAAACTCAGTGATGAATAGTCTTACAGACATTCTTATACTACAGATAAAGTACATTACTAGGTAACAGACTTTACCAAAGAGGCAAAAGAACAGTATACAGCAATTCTGTTGGCATGCAGTTAGCACCTCAGATAGTTAGATCATTAATTGTTTTGCACGTGCACACTGATAAGAGTTAAGCTGACTTAGGCTAGTTTTTGGTAACAATGCAGTGATTCATAAGAGGTGCTGACCATTGCAACAAGGCAAAAAGCTGTAGGTAGTGCACAAGCACTACCAAATAATCATGCTTTATAACAGCTACTAAGCACATGACAAGTGTAAAAGAAATATAGATTGTACCTTATGCTGCAATAATGGGTGTTGTAGCATACATGGGAGTATATGGGTGTATGGGGGTGTCCAGGTCTAGGTATCCCCCACCCCCATTTCCTGATAAGTAGGAAACACCAAAGAGATAGCACTGTGGGCAAACATTTTTTAGATTTGGTGGCATAAAGAAATTGTAGCTGGGCTCGATGTTGTTGGAGAGTGCGGTGTAAGCAGCATAAGGTAAAAATAAGAAAAATAGTCAAAAAGACTTGAATAATAACAAAACCTTTAAACTTAGGTTCTAACCAGGTTTTAGAAAATGCAGTACTTAAATCACCATCATTAAATAGTTCAATAAGAGAATTACCAGCTTTAGTAATATTATTGTTCATATGAATAAGATGTGTATCCTGTGGATCGATATGCACATTGAAGACTGGTAAATACTGTTCTAAAGCATTGACATAGTCAGGGTCACCATAATTGTAATCAAGTTCTGGGGTAGGAACAGGTGTGATAATAGCATGGCCAATGATAGTGCACTTATGTTGTACAGAACAGAAGTTGGGCATGTCAACATCACAGGAGAGAGGACCATAGGAGAAAGTCTTGTAGTTGGTCACAATGCAGTATTGTCTTTCGCTGTTATAGGTAACATGAACTAGAAGGAGATGCCACTTTATGAGTTGCACAGGGCAGTTAATAGAAGCATTTGTCATCTGGCTGGTGAGGCACTGCATGGCCTCTCAAGGCACATGTTGTCCAGTAGCTACTGGAGGAGGCAATGTGGTATTCACAACAGCAGAAGTATTGTCAAACAAGTCCTCTTCAAAGGCGTATGACCAATCTATAGAGTTCATGAGTAACCACACACTGGCGTAGTTACGTCAAAGGCATCACATCAGTACAAACAGTGGTAGTCTTATATAGCACAGCAGTCTGTATGCGGGGCTACCCAGGGGTCTAGCTCAGGATGAAACACCAACAGAGGAGGAAGGTTGATCCATTCTCGGTAAATGCTGCCCTTGAGATGGCCCACAGAGTTGACTTTAACCAGTCTGTCAAAAAATGAAGAAGCTATAGGTGGTGCACAAGCAATACCAAATAACCATGCTGGATAACAGTTCCTAAGCGCATATCAACAAGTGTAAAAGAAATACAGATTGTACCTTATGCCACAATAAATGGTGTTGTAGCACACATGGGGGTATATAGGTGTATGGGGTGTCCAGGTCTACACCCCCTCACTTACTATATTCTGTACTGTGTCAATACCTTTTCTCTGCCATGTGAGCCAAAGTAAGAGTTTGTGATCAACCATAATCTCCAAGTTATCCCAGAGCAGTTTGTGAGTAATCGGTTTGGGTTTACTTCTAGCCATTTGTCCATTTTGTGCCAGTATTAAAAGGAAAGCATGATAGTGGGGTGTTTTGTTTACATGTTTTGTGGGGGTGAGAATAACAGATGGGTTGGGGCCTGTTCTTTGTTTTGAGTCTTCTCCATATGGAACCATTGTGGAGATTCTGTAGTAAGAGGTCTGAGTCACTGCAGAGTCTTAGAGGCCCTGAACACCCAAATGTAGCTATTATCCAGGGGAGGCCCCAGCCACCTACTGACCTATGAGATCTTACAGTAGTTTATTGTGACTGTATCTGGGGTAGCCACTATCCAAGATGAAGCTGCCTAACAGTTTATTTACTGGGTGAGCCATCTGGGAGACATGTGAAAGGGAAGGTACGAGAGAACATAAAACAGCTGTGGGCAAAGACAATTTTAATGGCAGCTATTTTGCCTGCCATAATAAACTGGAGTAATCTCCATCTGTCGAACTCTGTTTTGAGCTTGGTCAGTGGGGGGAGAGATTAGCATCAGACATTTTGAACATATCTTAAGTGATCTGACAGCCCAGCTATCACAGTAGGTGACCATCAAACCCAATGGACAGGAAAAAGTGGGCTTGACAGGTTGGATTAAGGGGGAGGCCCTCTGTTTTGGATTTATTAATCTTAGGCCCAATAAACCAGACAAAAGAGCCAGCAAGTCCTACAGGAGCTGTGTGGAGGATTCTGCATCCCTCATTATCACTAGAAGATCATCAGCACACATCACAGTAAAGTAGCATGTCTGGCCAGTGCAGTCTCCAGTGATCTGAACATGTTGCCTGATGGCAGCAGCCAAGGGCTCCAATGCCAACACAAACAACAGGCAGTTAAAGGGCATCCTTGATGAGTACCTAGGTGGATAGGGAGAGGGGCAACAGTGTAGAGTTGGTTATTACCATAGCAATAGGAGAAAAACACAAAGTTTGGACCCAGGATCAAATGCAAACATCCAGTCCCAGGTGGGTTAAGACTTGATGTAGGTACACCCACTCCACAGAGTCAAAGGCTTTTTCAAAACTGGTGACTGCAGCAGCAGCTGGATTGGGGTACATTTTATCAACAAGCATAACGTTTAGAAGGGAGCAAATGTGCTCTGAGCTAACTCTACCTTTTGTAAGACCCATTTTGGAAGAGTGCATCAGCTGGGAAAGGAGCGGGTCAAGCCTTGTGGCCAGAGCTTTTGCATATATTTTTCTGTCAATGTTTATCAAAGACATAGGCTGGTAACTGGAGAGAAGGGTGGAATGTTTGTCTTTCTTTAGAAGGACTGTGACTGTGTCCTCCCAGAGAGTTGGGGGGGGGGCTCTTTGTTCTGCCTCTTGGTAAACTTGACTTAAAACTGGAGAAGGTGGACAGAGCATGGAGACAAGCAGTTTGGAGAATTCCACAGTGCATCTGTCACCCCCAGGAGCCTTTCCCTCATTAAGGGAGAGATCTTTGGTGATCTCCTCAGTCATGGGTGGTTCATCCTTTGTCCAGTATGATTTTATGGAGAGAAAGATTGGAAAGGAATGTTTTTACCCTGCCAGTGTCCAGAGGGGAGTGGGATTCAAGTAAAGTGGCATAAAATTGATGCATGAGAGTATTGACAGCCTCTGGAGAGATTTGAACCTGTCCAGAAGGGTCCTATATCCCTGCAACAAATGTCTTTGTTGTTATGAAACCAATATGTAAGGTCTCTGCCTCCTTCTTCCCCTCCTTCCCAATAGTTATGTTTGAGTCTAAGGATCGCTATTTCGCTATTTTGGGACAAGAGAGAGTTGATCTCCATTGCAAATTTAGGATAGATCTATGTAACTCTGATCCTGTGTCAGGATGAAGGTTCACCTTATATTGTGCCTTCTTGGTCTAGAGGTCCTTCTGCAGTTTACACAGTTGTTTTTCCCTAAAAATCCTGTGGTGGATGGCAAAGGCAATAATTTTACTATGCAGCTTTTTTTACTTAACGCAAAGTGTTAAGCAACAATTTCTATGTGCACTCTCAAAACAAATTGGAGGCTTATAAGGGTTGACTTCATACCAAAATTTCTCTTTTTAATGTCCCACTGGTTTCACACCTCAGACAAAAACAGAAGAGTGCTTAAACAGTACATATCACCAAAGAAGTTTTGTTCTACAAATTTCATCAGGCAACATAAAATCTTCATGGCTCAATTGTGTAAAATCCCAAAGTGTTATATAATTCCTACTCCATACTTTCTCATAACATATTCTTGCATAACATATACATGTTGTAACTAAATTTTTTGGCTCTGAGTTGCTCTGAAGAAGGTGTCACCCTATGATGCTGAAACATCAGTACTCACGTGACACGTGCCCATGCAGTCACACTCCTTTACTGCTGGCAGTCATGATCCCAAGACAATACGTTGGTGCCAAAATATTTAGTTACAACATGTATAGGTTATGCAAGAATATGTTATGAAAAAGTATGAGAATATAGTATGAGAAATGAACCCATGTAAGTATCCAGTTTGTTTTGAGAGTGCACATAGAAATTGTTGCTTAACACTTGGCATTAAGTGAAAAACATTTCCATCATTATGTTCCCTGCTGTGGAGCAACTCTGTTTTCCTAGAGACTGTTGCTGTGTCTTGATGAGCATTGGAAAGTTTGGAGAAAATTCTAGTGAAAGGCAATAGTTTTATCTCAGATTGTGGCCTTGTAAGCTTCCCCTGTTGTTCCTGCCAATGTGTCTTCAAGGCTGTTTTCTGCTAAATATTAGGCAGTTTCTTTCTGGGCCTAGAGGATAAAGTCTGTGGGCCTGATTCTAGAAAGATGGTTCAAGTTGCCGCTGAATGCAATTTGCACTACCCGCAACTGCGACATTGACTCTGTACCCTATTCTAGAAGGGGCAGGGTCTCCGCAGCTAAGTCCTGTGACTTGTGACATGCTGTCCATTCCCACAGCCCCCCCGATGTACCACATAGAGCATCACAGGGCTTCCCATCCCCATCCCCCCATGTCCCTGAATCCCCCATTGGTACAAGCCCTGAGGTGGCACTGCCATCCCCACCATGCCCACCCCAAATCGGCGGCTGCAAATGCGGAAATACCCTTCCTGGTAGTCTGGTGGCCCCCACCCAGCTGTGCCAGCCACCCAGCACCCCCACCATCCCCAACCGGCTACTGGCACAGTCCACCTCTCACCACCATGGCCAGCCAGCTGACTGATTTCAGTAAACGTGTACTAAAGCGCACTCAGAAATTAATTTCTGAATGTGTCTTTACAATGCACGCTCAACTGTTCATTGTGGCTGGCCATAGTCAGTGAGATGAACTCTCTAAGTTGCTGGCTGAGGATAGTGAAGCTGGGTGTGGGGTCAAGGTGATGGTTGGGTGGTGGGGCCACTAGACCACCAGGGAAGGTATTTCCCACATTTGTTTTTGCAACTCAGATCAGGCATGGGTAAGGGATGACAGCGCAGAACCTGTGAGGCATTTCACAATGGGGGATTCGAAAAGTTGGTGTGGCCAGCCCTGCTGGGCATTATTTACATAGGGATTCAGGGGATGTTGGTGTGGGCAACTTCGGGCATTTCACAATGGGGGACTCGGGGGACAGGCGGTGTATCAGCCCTGTGGGGCACTTACTGGATGCTTTGGGGGCATTTGGGTGGCCAGCCCTGTAGGGGCATTATTTACACAGGGATTCTCAGCAGTTGGTGTGGGCAGCCCAGGAAGTTACTGTGGGTTTCTGGGGTGGGGTGGGCAGCCTGTGGGGCAGTTACTATGGACTTCAGGGTCATGGGGAAGGTCACATGGACTGGGTTCTACAGGACCCTCGGAGGACACATGTAAGTTACACCAGCTAAATGCAGGTGTAAATTACATTGCTGGTTCTCCTCCGGGGGTTCTTGTAGAATCCCAACATTGGGAAATTTGTTGCTGCCCTTCTGGAATAGGGCGCATCTGCTGCCTTAAACCCCCTAGTGCCATGTCACATGGGGTGCATGGTGCAACTGCAGACGTAACTGCTGTTCTGCACAAGTGGCCTGCACCATGTCGCAGGCCACTTTGTAGAATTGCGCATATCACAACAGCTGGCATAAATTGCTACATGCACCATTATACTCAGCACAAGTACTGTTATGCCAGGCATAACTGTACTAGAATCAGGCCTTCTGTCTTTAAGCAGCAATGTGTTCAACCTCCAGAAGGGGAATTTGTGTGTACTGTCACACCAGATGAGATGCAGTTGAATAGAACAGTGGTCAGAGATAATCAGGGGCATGATGGTGGAGTTGACTGCAGCTTGCATGTGAGGAGGGGATTATTAACCAAAAGTCCAGATGGCGATATATGTCCTGGACCACAAAGAGGCAGGTATACTTCCTATCATTGAGGTGAAACAGGCACCAGATATCTGCCAGACCCTGGTCATGCATAAGACAATGTACAGCCTGGGCAGTCCACACATGGAACTCTAGACTGGAATAGGTTCTGTCTATATCAGGAGAGAGAGTAAAATGAAAGTCTTATCCAATGAGAACTGGTGTAGTAGTGGTGGTCAGACCTCCTATCATCTGTGCAATACCATGGAAGAATGCAGAGTCATCCTAATTAAGGGCATACATGTTAAAAAGAAGAATAGGGCCCGATGATATGTCCATAAGGGCCACTAGCCATCACCCTAAGGGGTCCTGCTCTACTGAGGTGAAAGACCACCGTAAGGATTTGTGGATCAATACAGCCACCCCACACTTTTTAGTTGAAGTGGAGGTGAACAGGACCTTCTCTACCCAATGTCTGCAAATAAAGGACACATTGTTCATTAAAAGTATTGTCTATGCTGGTTCCTTGATGCCAGGTGATGGGGTAATCACTTGGCACTCTAGCAACAAGGGATCAAGCCTGAGCCTGGGACGACAGGAGCAGAGGCCAACAGGGAGGGCTCCAGAGTATCCTTTGGATACTCTCCTCCTTGGGGGGGGTCAAGGAGGCATCGCCTTTTGGCGACTCTTGGCTGCCAAGTTCAGCATCACAATTTGTGATGTGGGTGCCCACACTGTGCATGCACAATCTGCCAAGACACCCCCGGCTTGCTTCTGAGTAGGCAGGTGGAACAAAAACTTGAAAAATGGACTACCAAGCCATCCAGATGGATGGGGGATGGATGGTGGCCCATCCTCATGTTACTGTGGTAGCCCGAGAATGCCCATGCCTCACCACCCCAAATGAGGCTTGAAGAAGGGGCTGTGACAATGGAAAGTCTCCCCTCCCATTCATGACCATGGGAGGGAACCCCCTTCAATGAAGGGATACATTGGGTCAGTTGGAGGGGTGGCACCCTGAGGGGCAATGAACAGCTGATGGGAAGACCGTGGTATCAGAGGCATGGCAGCCGGAAGGAGAGGTCAGCTTGGGCAGGTACGGGCGATAAAAAGATAATACAAAAAAAAAGTATTGTCTAAAAGGCAGCCATACATTTCAGTCTTATTAAGTGTGAGATGACTTGTTTGCATTTGGATGGGGAGTTCAGCACCCTAACATTCCCTTGCGTGACATATAATATCACCCATTATAAGATAAGGAATGTAGTAGATTAGCAGGCCAAATGAGAAGGGCAGAGAAAGAGAGTCTCATAAGAAGAGGTGAACTCCCAATCTAAAGACAAAGCACCTTATGGAGTAGTACAGCACTTGGAAAAAGGAGATCTGTAGCGATTCTGTACATGTTGGTACAGGGGCAACCCTGAGAGGGATACATGGGGATGTGGGTACCTCTGAGAACAAACTCTGTTCAGAGCCAATATGGCTATGGAGAACTTTTAGGAGTGGCAAGAGCAGTGAACAGAATATGCCGTGCTCTGGCTGCACAGGAGTCAGTCGTAATATTGCAGTGATTACAGTACTGTGCATGTGTGATACTTGCACATATGCAGTTTGCCCAGGAGTCAGCCTTGCACAACATGGCGGTGCTGACATAACTATGTGTAACAACTCAGTACCCTCGGGTTACTAGAATCCTATTAGTACTAGTCTTAGGCAGGTAGGAAAAGGCAGCTGGTGGGGAGTTCATTAGGGTCTTTCTACATAACGACATCGTTTACTCAGCTAGTCAGAGAGAAGGATGATTATGTCATTTAGAACTCTCATAGCAGCATAATAATTTTAGAGTCAGCTGCTCTTGAGGAGCTTAGAATGTTCATCAGTAAGTTCAAGTGTGGCAGTTAGACTGGCAGGAAGTCTACTAGTGGGGCTCTGTCAAAGGGAGCCCAGGTATTTCTCACCCTAGTTTGGTAAAATCTTCAGTTTGCCTGCAGGACTCTTTAGTTTCACTCCAGGGGGAGTGAGAGGGAATGCAGTTCTTGTGGATCTAAGGGGCAATCCCTTGAGATTCCTGAAGTTCATAGCTGCCTTAAGGAAGAACAATGAGTAGAATCTGACAGCTGCCAGAGAAAGAAAGGTGCCTTTTGTTCTTTCCATGATGGGGACGAAGGAACAACAAATCTGTAAGTATAGAATTTGAGACTGTTCTCTGAGGGAGTTGTCTGAGGTGTGTGTGTGCCTTAGATAAAGCTAGATAACACCGGTTAGAACCCCTTTGAACACAACTGTGCTGAATTTAAAGTTAAAGTTGGGAGTCTTTAGCAGTTCTTTGGGGATTGGAGACTCATTTGGTGTAACCCTGAAGGAATGGCAGAGGCTGTTTGGGGCAAAGGATGAGGAATGCCATCTGGAGTTTCTGGCAATGCTAAGTGGTTTGTGAATGGGTACCAGTGTTCCCATGGCAAACAACCATGCACCAGGAGGATTTTAAAGTGTGTGGCACATCCAATAGATATACAGTTTGGAAATTAAAATGTGTGAAAATGTTTAAGGTGTGTGGCACATCCCACATATATACACTTTGGAAGAGAGATAGAGATTTTGTTTGTGAAAACCAGTACTGCCGAGCAAAGTGTCCTGAAAAAGAAAATGTACCTGAATTGCAATGATAAACATTTGGGGGACCACCCTTGCTTTAAGTAACATCTGTAATTGTCTAGTAATGATTTGTCTAGTGCACTTACCCGGTCAACAAAAACAAAATAAAAAAAATAAAAATAAAAAAATAAAGCCATACTGCAAAATCTCAGTTACTGCTTTGGACATTCTGCTTATCGCTTCTAGTGTGAATGTTATAGGGGCTCCTCAGCAGTTAGGTCTAGCATATGCCTAGCATCCTCTCTCCTGGACCTGGTTGTAAATAAAAATGAACATTTTAGTATGTACCCCCACCCCCCCATCCTCTAGATAATGAGCCTGGTATACACTCCAACGCTAATGGTGGTATTATGAGTGTAGTTCTGCCAAAAGAAATTGTATGCCATGTTGTTATCAGTAGTTCTTTTAAGGTAGATGCCAGCTAGCCAGAGGTGGGTGGGGGTTACATACATATGCATGATACTCGTGCATGCACAGTTTAAATTTGTGCCACCATATTGCACATGGCAGTCATCACATCCACACTTGTGGAAAGGAACATTAGTGCACCAGGAAATGGGTATGTTTATGCGACCTACAGCAGGGAAGGGCTGCATAATCACTGAAAACTATGTTGGAGCACTGGGGCAGAACATTAGCTAATTGTCCGGTTACATGTTTCCACAGTGCTCTTTTACAAATCTGATGATGGCATAACATCTATGGAGCTGGCCCCATACATCTGCAAAAATCAGAGTCAGCAGGAGACTATTAACAAACTAGAAATCTGGTCTCAGATTTTTCCGTCATCACAGTCACTTTATCATTCTTTTCTAAGCAGTAATTTCTGGTAAATGTGCCTTAACCAAATTGATCTCAGTGCTGGTAGACTACTTCTGTTTTTCCTCTGATTGTATTAGGAGAAGGTAATAGCAGTCTTGAAGTGGTTGCTGCCAGTGGTGACATGCTCTGAAAAAAGTGGTCCCCATGCTCATCTGCACATTTTAGAAATGGCTCCTTGAGTTAAAGGGGACAGGAATTGATTACTTATGTGCAGCCATTTGAAATGTCTCTATTTTTAGAAATGATATTCATACTTCTAAAGGACCCCTATTTTAACTATGCCTGAATAAATGCTGAAGCTGTCAGTTGTGTTTTGTTTTGATTTTAGATTTATAGAACTGTTATGTAATACAACAGCAGATTAAGTACATATGGACACATGTTGATACATGGACATATTAGGATAACAGTATTTCAATTACAAGGGAGTCTGTGTTAGGTTTGGGTTTTGAATGTAAACATATACAGTACTAGTCACTTGTTACAGAATTGCAGATATATAATGTTTAAGATAGTATAAGTTTGATTATTCATGAGTAATATGGACTTATTGTACAAAGAGTTTAAGAAAAATGTATCTGAAAGTACACTGTGTAAAATTTGACTGACACCACTGTGTGAAACAGCTGGTGAATGCTTAACTTACAGTAGGGCAGGTTGTCTTCTAACCTATTTTTCACTTAACACATATATATTTTCATATTTATAAGACTTTTAACATTATTTACAATGTATTGCTTAAAGAGCTACTGACGACACAAAGAAAACTTTGAAAAACGTAATAATTAGGTAAAATTTTACTTGTGTTCCATATATATTCTAGATTTCTCCTCCCCATTATTTATTACTGAGAAAATGTACATGAATACATGACTTTTATCCCTTGCAGTTACTTTAAAGTTAATCTGCCTCTATAGCTTAATCCCTACTTCAAGTCACAATGCTCTTTTGTGACATCACAGTCTGTTGCCATGAGAGTAACTGTGATGTCACAAGCAGTGAATTATGACTTCAGGTAGGGAGACAGCAACAGAAATAGATGAACTCTTCGGGATCAAAAATCCTGTTTTCATGCAAATGACCTCAGCAGTAAATAATGGGGAGGAAGAATAAAGAACTAATGTGAAATGCAAGCTGAACTTTATCTAAATATTATGTTTTGTTAATGTTCTATTGAAGGTGTCAGCTGCTCTTTAAGCTTATTTTTCCTTGTGTTTTTAGTCATTGTCATTTACTAATGCTAGCACAGTCACACACAGAGGGTTTTAAAATGAATCTTCACTTGGTTTATAGCTTGTGTCAGGGAGTGAACTTTCAAGTCAGTGAAATTTGATATTGAGATAGCTTTCTTTTGATGGAACAAATCCTGTCTTGGCATAGTAATTTGCAAAGCTGAAGCTGTTTAGAAATATAATAGAAGTTATGCTAAACATATGTAAATATCTCTAAAAGCATACGACTTACAGATAATAAACCTGTATAAGGCCAGCCCATTGGTGCAGCGGTAGTGCTACCGCTCGCAAAACTGGTGACCCAGGTTTGGGAATGAGCCTGGGGAGCTGGAGGGCTGGCTGGGAGGAGAAGTCTGAACATGTGTGGAATGCTTGCCTTCTTCAGGAAGGGAGGGGGGACAAGGTTCAGTGCTTGACTGACCCCAGGCAGAGGCCTGGGGTACAGCAAGTACTTGGCCATTCCAGGAGGGTTGAGCATGCCAGACATTGGTGGAGCTCTGCCTTGACATCAAGGTGCATGGCATGCCCAGGAAACAGGAAAAACACCTCCTTCACTCCAGGTAGATGGAGCGCCAGCACAGACCTCAATGGTCCCCTGCCTGTCCCATGCTTTGGCCCCAACGAAGTGCCATAAGTTCTGGGATCAAGGGCCCCACCTTGTCCCCACCTGGGGGGAATCCAAGACTACATGGGGGGACTGCCACAGAGCTCCAGGTATGGAAGGAACCAGGGCAGATGTCAGGCACTCCTGAAGAAGCGGAGTGCAGGGGGCAGGGGAAGGAGGAAAATAGAAAGTACAAAAAAAAATAAACCTGTATGAAAGTTGTTCAAGACAACTAGACCTTTCAAATGATCCTATTCATTAAGCAGCAAGAATGATATTTTTTAAACTATAGCCATCTAATTAAATCAATGTTCATTTGTTATGCCAAGCAAATATAAATATCTCTAAACATATACAAGTTACGCCTAAACCATCATTGTGAAAGTTGTTCAGAACAAAACAACCTTTCAAATGATCCTATTCATTAAGATGCACTAATTATATTTTTTAAACTATAGCCATCTGATTACCTGAATTTTCATTTTTCATCACAGTTTTCACCTTTTGGATTGTTATATTTAAAACAATCTAATGAATTCAGATTTGTGACTACCCTAATTTAAAAGGTTATTTTGTCCTGAACAACTTTCATGTTGGTTGTGTATTGGTAACTTGTATACTTTCTGAGATAGTTACATTTGTTTGGCATGACTCCTACTGTTTTCACTCAGAGAGAAAAAAAATTAGGTTGTTTGGAAGAACATATTTTACAAAATGTAAAGAATTCAGATTAGTGACTACCCTCATGAGAAATGTCTTTTTGCCCTGCACAACTTTCACACTGGCTGTTTTTGTGCACCTTGAATATTTTTTAAAGATAGTTATATTTGTTTTGAACATGTGCACATTTGCTGTCAGAGAAAAGCAGCTTGGAGCCCCATGTCCATCATTCTAATTAAACAGAAAGAAGGGAGTAGTTCATTAACTGCCATAGAGATTTTCAGAATGGAAGGATACACTGAAAACTCGAAAATGATGTGTTCCATGGAAACACATTTTTTCAAGTGAAAGCAGGATGGCTGTAGGCTCCACTCACAGCCATAAAATACATAAAAACATCAACATTCAATAGCAACATTAAAAAGAAATGAACATTTAAAAAAAAAATACTCTTTTTAGAGAGGCAGAGAATATGAGTCAGTCTCGAACTGAGGCCGTAGACCTTCCTGTAGCATACCGTAATCATAGCATGTTACTGTAGCAAGTCCTAATGTTTTGGAAAAATGAACCAGTAGCCACAACAAGGAAAGTCCCTGCCCTAGACAGCCCACCCCCACCCCAAGCTTAACATCACAAATATTAACAGATTAGCACAATGTTATTTTTATGGTGATAGAAAAGAGTTGTCCCAAACTACACATATGAGTAGAAACAATTATATAAATTGAGAAGCCTTCTGTAATACTTATCAGAGGTGAGGTGTCCAGTCATTCATGAGGGTTAAGACCAAAGGGGTATTAAGAGCTGTAGCTGTCATGAGCCCCCTTTCAACCACACTTCTGGTCTAGTGGGGCAGGGGTTGTTGAGTATCATAGCAGGCTATGTTCCTGCACTGAACTCAAAGAATGTGAACTCACTGACTGAGGCTGCCATTGCTAGCTAGCTTTTTCACAGTGAGCTGAGTACAGTGATCACTGACAAAGCTGCAGACCACCAAATCCTCACCTGGGTGGCTCCAGGAAAGACCTACACAGTCTGGAGAGGACGACATTGCTTATGAAGCATCCCCATGCAACTGTTGGTTGTACCCCTGTGCAGTGGCTGAATGACATACCATGTTGAGCTCCAGAAAAAAAAAAACACTAATGGATCTCCACAGCTAGACATGAACGACCACTAATTTTGTAACATTAATCACCTTACAGAATGCTTAAAATAAACTAAAATACTGTGAAAGCTTAGCTAAAATAAGCAGTGCAACCATGACAGAGGGTACCATATAATGTCACATTATTATGAGTCTCTCACATGCTCTCAAGAAAGGGGCTGTTGTAGTGTGAGGTCCAGAGCCCTGACATCAGGGACTGATATAAGTATTGGGAAGTTCAAAACAAAGGGAGTCTGTCACACAGTCACTGCATTTGCTAAGATGTGATGCTGAGTTGGTATGGAGGGAACATATGTGGGCCCAAGATAAAAGCAGTTTTCTTTGTTTGTTTTTTTTTCCATCCAATCAGACTAGAGGCTATGGGAATGGGTGAGTGGAGGGTCAGGAGGAAAACAACATGGGGGGGGTGAAGCAAAAGGAAAACAAGTTATAATGTTACAATCATACCTATATTACTAGGTAGATGCAGTGCCTACATAGGGAGAGATCAGGGCTGCACTACCAGTAGGTTCTTGCCTCTTATTTTTTATTTTATTTTTTAGACTTTGGTAATCAGGTATGGCCCACTAGGCACAAGTGCCTGTTTTCAGGGGTGACCTGGAGCACTGGGTGGTTAAATGAGTTGCTCAGAGTCACACAGTATGCAAGTGGAGGTTGTGAGAATCAAACCCAGGTCTGATCTGCTGGATGTACCAAGCTCGTACACAGCTTGTTACTCTAACCTCTAGGCTATATTGCCAGCACAACCCCAACCATTGAGTAGGGTACACCCAGGAACCTTTAGAATTACCTCTCCAATCAAATAGCTGTGGGATCCATGTGAGATAAAGGAAGAGAGAGGGGTTGCAATGGACTGATGCAGGAGACCACAGGAATGCGATACTCGGACAACACTGAGCATGACACTGACACAATTTCAAAGTGAAAATTGAGGTAAAATTTACTGAACTGTTCTGCCAACTTACAGGCACAGTTTGCATGAAAGAAAACATATTCTTTCTGCATAAACATTACACTGAATAAATATCTTAAGCAGTAATATATTTCTATATTCCCACAGGTCTGTACCTAAAAATGCCTGGAGGGTGCAGGCTATTCCACCACCCACCAGCCCTCTAGCCCTCCAGCTACTTAAAATTCTAACCCAGCACTAGGGCATGCCTTGAACCTCAGTTGATGCACATTCAAACAACTTTGCCTTAAGGGTGTGCAGGGCTACCAGGCCTGTTCCCACCTCAGTCCACCCACTCACCCTTTACCACCAGATACCATTCCCTGGTATCTAACACTGTAACTTTAACTTTAAATTACTTAAGCACTCTAGTCACTTAAATGCTACACATTCACATTAACAATTACTTTGCATCACATAGGATTTACTCAATAGCTTTCACAGTACACTTTTTTCTCCACAGTCTTTATAATTCAGTCCTTCAGTCATTGGATAGTAGTCCTTGAAGCTAGAAGGATTCTAAATTAAAAATGCAGAAGAGTGTCCCTCTTGAACTAGTCCCAAGATGAAAATAAAGGTTACTGTACCACTTTTTAATTTTATTTATTTATTTATTGAAATGTTTCACCAGGAAAGGCACACTGAACGACAAGTTGTTCATCTCACGGTGCATCTTGGGAGAAAGGGTAGTGGAAATACATACATGCATACAACAGCCAACATTATTACAACAGTATTGTCAGCAGTGAACAGCAAATAACAGAAAGAACATATTAACTGCAGCATATGAGTACAATTGTTTACAGAGGTCATAATGGAAGGGTCAAGTACATAACATTAGTATAACACCTTAAATTCATGATGATGGTACAATTTAGCCCAAAAAGGAAAGGGTGAATAGGGAGTAACAGCAGAGCTGGAAAGGTAGTGAGGCTAGGAGGGGACCAGATGAATAGGTAACAAGGTTATAGATATATTGATAGTTGTAGATTGATAGGAATCTAAAGATATAGTTATATTGATAGTTATAGATAACCCGAAGGAATCGCCAGGTAGGGATCACTGCAGGGAAAGAAAGTAGTAAGGCTGGAAGGGAGCTGTAATTCAGAATAGATACTTAATATATTGATAGAGGTTGGGTAGCAAGTCAGGAGTACCAGGTAGGTTAATTGCAGGTACAATTCACAGAGAGGAAATTATGTAGGGCTGAAGTTATAGAGGAGGGGGAGGAAGAGCGGTGAATCTGGTGATGAAGTGAATTTCAGTGTTTTGGGAAATGATATGAGAATGCAGCCTGGCATACAGTGGTAGACCAGCGAGGGACAACCATTGAATGGGAGTCGAGAGATTTAAGTGAGTGGGCAGAGGGAGGGAGGATTGATAAAGAGGAAGTGAGATAGGATGGGAGTGATCCAAACCAGAATTTAGAGACAAATTTTGCACAATGATGGAGGCATCTATTTTCTAGTGAGGGAAATGCCAGGGGGTGGTAGAGTTAACAGTGGTGAGTGAGAGGAGGAGAGTCCAGAGGGAAGCGACAGAAGGAGTTGAAGAGGGTATCCAATCTGGCTAAGGAGGTCTCCTTATGACTGAAGAAAATGGTGTCTTGGACCTTTAAGAATCAGCAGTGGATCTGGTGTTGATAATCCTTGGAGACAACATGGTCACTTGAAGCATTCGCATTGTGATCAGATGAAGCTGAAGACACTTGTGGAAAAACAGGTACTTAAAACAGCAGCCTAATCTACATTGTTCCTGCTCTCACTTACTGTCCAACTATTCCTATCACTGGGATGCAGGTGATACCCTATATTCTTTACACTTAACTGAGGGCTAGTTTCCCCAGGCCCTATCAAATTGGGAGACCTCAGTAGGCTGGACTCCCTCTGGACAGGTCTGGTCCCTTCACTGGTCACTCTCCTTGCTTATGCTCCCTGAAAATGTGCTGCTCCATTTATACCTTTTCAGCATTCCATTACTCACATTCCTGGTCAATAAGTGGACAAAACTCTGTTCCAATCCTCGGCATCAATCAGGTTGAATTCCAGCATGGAATTCTGCAGCAGCATAAGCCACAATGGAATCCTAGATTTTGAATATCAATTGCCTTTCCTGAAAATTCCAAGCCTGCTCAGCTCTGTCAGCCTACAGTAGTTTTCATTTTCATGTTTTACATTCCATAGAAAATAATAAACAGAAATTTAGACAATCAAACAAAAAAATAGTGTCTAATATACTTATATATAACGTTAAGCAGAAAGAAATTACTGTAACACAAAGTTTAAGCACTTCCATATTTTTCCCATATGAAACATCCCCTTTCTGGCTTTCTCCACTGTATTTTTCAAAAAAAGTTGCATTATGAGAATATGAAGTTACTAAGGCTTAAAGTTTCTCATCTTGTGGAAAAAAAGACAGCTTGCAGTGTAACCTCTCACCTATCAAGGGCAACATTACCTTAAAATTGATCCATTCCCCTTTAAATTAATTATTTCCTCATATCTGAAGCTCGGACAACTTAAATATTCATTTTTTGAGTCAAATTCCTCCCTGGGGCTGTCTCAGGTGCATCTGTAAAACCACTTGCCCAAGAGCACACACACTCTACTGGCTTCTCCTTGATCCTGTCTACCTGCATGGGATCTGAACCTCTGCTACTCCTCCTTCTCAGGTTAGCAACCCCTTATTCCTACACTTTTAGTTCAATAAAGCTATTTTTCCCTAATATAGCATACTTCTCTATAACTCTGCCATGTTTGGAGAAATTCTGAATTAAAGCGGCTTGGCAGTGCACGTTAGAAAAAAAAAGTTGAATATTTGCTGCATTATAAATTATGCAGCATCATTTCCCAGCACTACTGCGCTTAAATCTGCTCTGTTTTGTAAACTATACCTTTTATAGCATACAATGTACGTGTGTGTGTGTTCACTGGACTCTAAGCTAGCCTCCTGTAGTATTTATTTATCAATTTAATAACATTTTGTGTTTAATTCCTTGAACGGTTTTCAACTGTAGGTGTCTCTCAGTCTGCAGCCTTCCCTGCCATTCAAACATGGTGCCTGAACTGTGTATATATGTGTGGGACACCATTCTCACTTCATTATGTGTGATAAATTTAATGGTAGCCAGACCCTAAGTTTAATACCTGGTTCTTGCCACCTGCCAACTATGTTATTTAGTTAAGAAAAAATATCTGGTCTCCCACCAGAGAGAGGTGCACTCTACTGTGTCTCCCTCTCGAATGCCCACAGCTTCAGCAGGCTGCAGCCTGCTCCATGACTGAAGTCACAGTTTCACACTGCCACTCCTTAGCTGTTCAAGGGGGATCCCCTTAGTGCAGTAGTGCAACACCATAGAGCAGTGGCTCGGGTCTCTCAACTCCTCACTCACGCTTGGCGCCTCAAAGCCATGTAGCTTCCACTCTGCACTTACAACTCTGCCACAGACTGGAAACATTCATTTTAAATAGGACACAAGCTTATTTTAATAATAAAATAAACAACTTGTTGCTTCATCTACCCAGACTGGCCCTCAGATACCACTGGACCACCATGGCTGCTCCTCACAAGCCAGAGCAGCCTACTTATCAGTCCTTGGCAACCAGATGCTTCACCCATTATTTCCTCTACAGTAGGGTGCCAGGCAATTTACAAAAATGACAGTGTATTTTGTGTATGAAAGGGGCAGGACAGTCACTCTCCCCCCTTAGCTTTATTCCTATCAGCACTAATAATATGGTCACAACCTTTTCTCTGTTTTACTTTCACAGTGTCTATCCTTCCTGCTGGCACATCCCCAGCTCAGAACCTACCACCAGGTGACCTCAAAGAAAAAGGTACCCAGTTTTGTTTTCTTCTGGGACAGCCATTTCACCACTGTTTCAACATCAGAGCTGGTGCCCTAAACAACCAGCCAAGTGTTGATTACACTCACCTTGCTTTCCCTACACCAACCATTAGCCAAAATCAGCTGTGAGTAGAGTACTTACAGTCTCTGTTGCCTGTTCACACCTCTGGTGGTGAAAAAGACTGAGAATCAGATGGGAATAGGTCCAAGTTCTCTGCACTGGCTTCTTTGACTCTGATGAGTTTGAGTTGGGAAGCAGAATTGTGTCAGCTCATACCACTGCCCAAGACTATCCTTGTGGGTCTGCTGACTGTGCCCTCAGGAACTGCTTTCCAGGAAGATATGGAGGGTCTGTTATCTCCTTCTCTGGTGTCTCAGCTAACACAGGTGCTGAGGGAGGATGCAGAGAAGAGTGTCTCTGGGGACTGGGCTTGTAAGTCAGAATGGCTTCTGGCCCATCAGATGACTCTTCAGACTCTTCTCCCTTGCTGTTCCTACAGGACTGGAGAACAGGAGATGGAGAGATTTTCTTCTGCTACTGCCTGCTCATCCTGCGGCTTTGTGGTGGCAGCAACCAGCCATCAGGGTCCAAGATGTAGCTTTGCGCATCTCCCACTTTAAGTTTGAGGGTACTGGAGCTCATCACCTCCTGGGCTATTTTTTGGTATCCTTTGATAAGGGCATTTGCTATTGAGCGCTTACAAAAAAGGTTGACTCAATATTGGATCCTGTTCACAGGGCTTCTGGATGGGGGGGCAAATATGAATATAGTGACATCCTGTAGCTATATGTACATGTGTGTGGGGGTGAATGAGCGTCCCATGCAAAGGGCGGAGGGGGGGTGGGTTTGTGAGGTGTAGGATGGCAGTGGGCTGCTGAGCTGGCCATGTGGTGTGGTGGGATTGTGGCAAGCTAGAGTTGGGAGGGTGCTGGGTTCAATTCTGGGAGAGTAGGTATTTTTGAGCCGGTCCGGGATTTATTTTTTTTTTGGTTTGCATTCCTTCCCTGACATGCAGCCCCAGGAGTTGAGAATCCTTTAGTAAGTGTGTGCATAAACAAAAGAAAAAAAATATTTTCATGTCCTTTTGGTCTGTACCACGAGTGTACATGGCCAAAATTGATTTTTTCCGATGTACACTTGCCCTAACTGTGATCGCCTTTCCTCAATTGCCATTATCACATAGAACCACTTTTGGTTTTACAGGACCCCTGCCGTGGTTCACAAAGCTCTTTCTGCCAATATTTATGTAAGAAATCCATAACTGTGTCTAGTGAAGTGAACAGCAGTAGCACCCCATTGTGTACTACTACACTTATCACGGCATGGTACTTGAGAGAAAATTGCAGCCCCAAACAGTGCATACTGTTGTGGTCTCTCATGAAAGCCTTTGTATTTGCCTAACAACTCTTTAGAAAAGTCTTGAAATATATTCATTGTGTTGTCTTGCCAATGTTCCACCAGCTCCCATGAGCACCTTAATATTGCTTCCTTTGTCATGTAACTCAAGAAGCAGGTTAATATGGGCTGAGAACATTTGTTGTGTTTCGGTGGGGGAGAAAGTGCAATGAATTTCCACAGTGTTGAACCTGTGGTCACCTTTCAACTGGAACATGGCCAGCAGGATGTGCTGAAGTAATCCAGCAGCATCCTTGAGTTTATCCCCTTCTGGGAAACTGACAAACTGCAGACTGTTGTGATGGCTGCAGTTTTCTAGATCATCATGTTTGCCCTATAATGTGTGGATGACATGGCCTTGCTTCCTGACTAGAGCTTTAAGTTTAGTGATCTCCTTATCGAGGACCTCAAAAACCTTATATATGCACCATACACAAGGGGGGATCCTAGTTAACTAGGTGGATGAACACTTGAATGAAGATGAGAATAAAACACCTGAACTGGGGTCCTGGTTGGAGCAGGACTATATCTCATAAAGGATTAAACAGATCTCTGAAATATCAGGAAGAAAGGTAACAGGATGCAAGAGGCAGACATTATCAGAAGTCAGGAGGCCAAAGGGACACATGAACCACCCACGTGAAGTCAGGAAGCTAAAAAGGACACGTAACCACCCGCAGTCAATCAGAGGGATTCAGGAATCAGGGATCCATAAATAAAGAACGCTGAGGAGAGATCTTGGTAGCTTTTATAAAAACAGGGACAGCACCACTGTTGTGAACAAAGCACATTAGTTTGGAGCATTGAATTAAGATTCTTACTTTTATTTTTTACATTTCCATCTTGTTTTGCAGGGAGAGAAGATATAAGAGGCAGGAGATGGCCATTATCGGAAATCAGGTGGGCAAAGGGACCACATGACCACCCACAGCCAAGCAGATGGCACCAGAAAGCAGGGATCTGTGAATAAAGAGAGTTGAGGAGATATCTTGGTGTGCTTTTTTCATCGAGGGTCAGCGCTGCTGTTGTAAACAAAGCAGAGCTGTTTGCAGTATTAAATAAAGGTTATTACTTTTCTTTTTCAATTTTCAGCTTGTTTTACAGGAAGAGAGATTACAGGAAGCAGGTAGCGGCTATTATCAGAAGTCAGGTGGGCAAATGGACTGTGTGACCACCCACAGCCAATTGGAGGGAGTGAAGAAGCATAGACTTGTGAATAAAAGAGCTCCCTCCCAGTGTGTCCCATCACATTTGTGTCCCAAAGTGTGAGTGAAAGAGATCAGGAGTGAAAAAAGTAACTTGAACTGTTGCCATGGACAGGCATCCGCTGGTGACTGCAGGTAAGCAAGGGGATCTGATGTACTGAGAAGAGAAGATAAGGTACTCTTAAACACTGAATACACTTACTGTTACAGTTACATAGGTAACTGCAGGTGGTGGGGTAGAGAGTAACTGCTGGGAGAAAAAGAGACAGGTAGCAACCACAGGTGGGAAAACAGGAGACACTCTATCTGGGGTATGGTGTTATAGCAGTTAGAAAGGTCAAAAGGGGACATCTAGTTAAAATGGGGCTGTAGGAGGCATGGGGCAAAGGGAAAACAATAAGTATAACTACTGTCAAAAGAGAAAACAGATAACACCCTATCTAGGGTAAGGTGGTAAAGAAAATATAAGAGGGAAAGGAGCAGGTGAAGGTAAGGGACAGCAGTAGCAAGCTTTATTTAGAAGCAGAAGGGAGTAAATTCAGATTAGCAAATATGGGAGTGCTGCAGAGCAATGGTTGTGTAGCCACAGTATTCCAGGACACATTCTGGAGACTGAGATGCTTCAACATCTGCACACACCTTTCTGGGTTGAAGGAGGAGGTTGCTGATCTCCATGCCAAGCTGACTAGGATCCAGAGGTCATAGAAAAACAAAATTGTGCTCCAAGGCAATTGTATGGAGCAGTGAGACCACCAAAGAAACACAAAATGTTAAATTTGTGTGGGTGTACTTATATTAAGGCAAAAAGGTGCAAGACTCCTGTGCCTCAATGTAAGCTACCCTTCAATCAGGGAGCAACTGCACTAACTAAAAAGAGGAAATTAGTATACTCCAATGTGTAGAGGCCTTGCAACTTTTTTCCCTCAATAAATATGCATCCGCACAAGCTTGATGTTTTGTGCAGCATCTCTTTCTTTCTACGTAAGAGTCATAGGACTTCTTGCCCCACACAGTGGCCACTGAGTCTGCTGTCATTGCCTCAGAAGTAAAGAAGGACTGTCTTAACCTTGGTAGGCTCTGTGAGGGTGGGGGTGGCAGATCAGGTGTACATTCCTCACCTGTACCATGCCGGACTTTTTTTTGTCATTCTGCATGGATCAGACTACTGAGAGCAGGCACATGAAGTGGTGGTAAGAGAAGATGTTGGGGGCAGTCGTCCATAGGGGAGGCTTCAAGCTAGGAGGTAAAAAACCCTAGGAGAGTAGAAAGCAGCTTTTGATGTGAGATTTAATTATGATGGGGACAGATTTGGGAACAGGAAGGTATGGAGAGAAGGAGGTTGGATGCCTACCAAATGCCACGGCTTGGACAGATGGGCAGCCAATCCAAAGGATCATCAGGGCAGCAGGGAATGGGGAGAGCTAGATGTCATTGTCCACCTGGGGACTAATGACCTGATGAGGAATTCAGAAGTGGAGGTACAGGGAGAGTTCAGGGAACTGAGGAGTGGCCAAAGGCAGGTTGCACAAATGGCATTTGCAGAGGTGCTATCTATTTATGGCTGAGGAGAGGATTTTGTACTCTGCAGCAGGAGCTTCAACAGTTGGTTGAAGTAATGATATATGGAAGGGGGATTCAGTTTCACTAAGAACTGGGGGACAACCTGGATGTAAATGGGTCTCTACAAAGTCGATGGTCTCTATCCTTCCAGGAAGCTGTCTACAGTCCTCAGTGGGAGGTTTAAATGTTACTTTCATGAACATTTAAACTAGCCAAGACAAGAGGTGTTATTACCAAGCCAGGTATAAACTGCCCAAGTCCACCAATTGAAGCAGTAGGAAGGGAGGGCACAAAGGGAGGAAAGTCCTACAGGGTGCAAGTTAAAAGAGGCTTAGGCATTGTTCATGTCAAGGGGACAAGAACAGAAGAAGTGGAAGGAGGTGTTGAGGTAGCAAGGCTTAGGGAGGGTAGTGAGTGGTGAGGGGGTGACGGAAGTTTTGCAAGGCAAAAAAGGTGAATGGGATTGCAGGCAGGGTAAGAACAAGGCTTAGAGAGCCATGTGCTATCAATGCAAGGAATATAAAAAATAAAATTCTGGACCTGAGGGATATAATAGTGGAGGTAGACTTGGATCTTGTGGCTGTAAGTGAGTCATGGTACATTAAGAACTATGACTTGTATATGGCCACACCAGGCTACTCTCAGTTCTGAAGGGATAGGGAGGGATGGAAAGGTGGAAGTGTTGTACTTCATTTGGGAGGATATCGGAGTGACAGAAGTTCAAGGAAATCTAGGGCTAAGGGACTGATTGGAGGTGTTATGAGTCAACCTGGAGACAAGAGTCAGAGCTACTATTCATGCTGGAGTGATATACAGACCTCCAAAACATGGGGGAAACTGGATAAGATACTGAGGGAAGCCATTTGCAGAATGGCAAAAACAGAGTGGTGCTGCTGGTTGAGGACTTCAAGATGTAGTGTGGAGTCTCCCAAACACAGCCTTGGTTAGAATCAAGGTAATCTCAGACTCCCTGCAGGGGGCATTTCTCAGGCAACTATTCAAAAAGCCAACTTAAGACAAGGCAATACTTGCCCTGGTGCTCACAGACAGGTACAGGGCTGGGGGAAGGGGTTGATATAAAGATGGCAGAAGAAACAAAACACAAGGATGAGGTTGCTGCACTTAAAGAATGTGTACTTTAAAAACATGGATGAATGCCTCACAGACAACCTAGCAGAGGGGGATTGCCAAGTTGGAGTTGAAAAACAGTGGAGTAAATTAAGGGAAGGTATGGTGAAGGCAACAGACCTCTGCAAAAAATTAGTGAGCAAAAACAGGAGGAAAAAGAGACCCAAGTTGTTCTTGAGGGAAGTGGCTGCAAAGGTAAAGACTAAAGGGGTAGCATTTAGGGGGTACAAAGGGATGCAGAGAGGAGAGGATAGGTAGGTGTGCCAGGTAAAACACTGGAAAGTAGGGAAGGTGGTGAGGGGCACAATGGCACAAACAGAGGAAAAGATATACAAGGGGGCAGCTAATGGGAACAAGACTTTCTTCATATATATATATATATATATATATATATATATATACACATATGGTAAAAGAGGAAGACAAGGGGAGAAACTGTGAGGATAAGAAGGGCAGGGGAGACTACTGAGGAGTATCAGGAAAAATTGTATATCCTGAAGAAGTGCTTCTGAGGAACCTTGTCAGTAGAAGGAGATGGGGATTGATCACTTAAAAGCAGCAAGAACACTGGAGGGAGGAAGGTGGACACTAGTCCATTCACATAAGAAAGAGTCCTAAGAGGACTTGAAAATCTGAGCATGGACAAGGCTATGGGGCTGGATAGGATACACACAAGGGTGCTGAGGGAGCTCCAAGAGGCACTGGCTGCACCTCTGACACCTCTGTTCAACAACTCACTGGAAACAGGAATCATTCTAGAGGACTAGAGGAGTGCAAATGTAGTCCCACTCCATAAGATTGGGAGCAGGAAGGAGGCTGGCAACTATAGACCAGTTAGTGTAACAGCAGTGGTGGGGAAGTTAATGGGAACACCATTAAAATAAATGCTAGTGGAGTATCTTGAATCTATAGGATTACAAGAACCAAGGCAGCATATATTCATGGAGCGGAGGCAATGTTAGATGAGCCTAATAGATTTCTTTGACTGGGGGACCAGGGAAATTGGCCAGGGTTGGGCAGTGGACAGGCCTACTTTGACTTCAGCAAGGCCTTCAACACTATACTACATAGTAGATGGCTTTTATGGAAATAGGGCAGTTGAGTAGAAACTAAGGTGGTAATCCAGGTAAGGAACTGGTTGATGGATAAGCAACAGAAGCTGGTGGTAAATGACACTTGCTCTAATAATGGGACAGTGACCAGCAGGGCACCTCAGGACTCAAAGCTGAGACATGTACTCTTTAATGTTTTCATAAGCAACATTGCACAACAGCTGGAAGGTAAGCTTCTTAGCAGATGACACCAAAGTCTGCAATAGGCTATATACTCCTGAGGGGGAGAGAATGTGTAGAAACCTGAGAAAACTTGAGGAGTGACCAAGGGTATGGCAGCTGGGTTTCAATGCAAAAAAGTTGAAAAACATGCACCTAGAACACAACAACCCAGTGTAGTATATAAAATGGAGGATAGAGATATTGACAGTCACATAGCAGGAAAGAGATCTTGGGGTTATCATATATGTTAACCTCAAGGTGGTGGAGCAGTATGGCCAGGCAGCAGGCAGAATCAGTGAGATGCTGGGTTGCATAGCTAGGGAAATCATCATAAGGAGAAAGATGGTGTTACCACTGTATTAATCATTGCTGAGACCCAACCTGGAGTGCTGTGTCCGGTTCTGGTGACCTCATCTCAGGAAGGACATAGACAGGGTGGAGGTGTTAAGAGGGGGCAACTAAAATGGTGCACACGTATCAAAAACTCTATGAGGAGAGACTAAGGAATCGCAATATGGAAACCCTGGAAGGGGAGGGCATGATAGAGACTGTTAAGTACCTCACATATGAACAAGGTACAGGAGGGGAGAATTTTTCATAGGAGAAAGTGCACCAGGACAAGAAGGCATGCTCTGAAGCTAGAAAAGGGAAGCTTTGGAAAGATGTGAAGAAGTACTTCTTCACTGAAAGAGTGGTGGACATCTGGAACAGTCTACCAACAGAGGTGGTGGGAGAGAAAACAGTGGTGGGCTTCAAGAATGCCTGGCAGTTCCTGCCCAGTGGTGCAGAGGGGTGAGGCGCTGTAAGTGCCTTACCTCTCACCATGCCAGTGACCTGAGTTTGGGAACAAGTTTGAATCGCTGGGGGTTGGGAGGAGAAGTCTGGGAGAAGATCAAGCAGCCACCAGGTGGCTCTCTTCTGCTAGACTGGGGTGGTATGTCTTCCCAGCTCTTGGCTACCACCAAGTAGAGTCTTGGTGGTAGCACTAATGATTGGATGACAGACATAGGCCAATGGAGGGTGAAACGAGTTGTAATTCTGGAAAATATGCTAGCCTTCATACTTATGCATCCTTCATGCCACCACGACTCAGGGCTGTGGGTAGATAAAGTCTGGTGGAAAACAGGGTTAGTGAAGCCTCTCCCATGGTACCACAACTCACCCTGCTGCTCCAGTTGGAGGAAGGGTGATTTCTGTATAAGAGGCACTTGAGGGAGAATGGAACTCTCACCAGGTAAAATACCCTCTGACAAGGAAAGAGGAATGGGAAAATTGATGATACCAAACAAAAAGTCTGAGTAGACAACTGGAAGAGAGAAAAACCTTTATGGAAAACAGAATACCTGAGATAGGTATAAAGGATTCTTAGTAGAAAAGCGGGGGGCAGCAAGAGATCAGGCAGCATCTGCAATGACAGTATAGGCAGGGACAAACTGAGCAGACTAGGTGGCCCAAGCAGTCTATCTGCCAATGAATTCTCTGTTTCTATATGCCTATATCCCATCCCCATTGCTATGTTACCTTTTAGACTTTCTGCCAGGTTAAATGAGTTCCCCAATACACTGGTTGAAAGGAATGAGGCAGAAAAAGAATTTGAGTTACTGCCTCAATGCTCGGATTCCTTGTTTGTATATGTAAACAGTGAATTGGCAGTAAATTAACAGAAAAAACTTTCAAACTGCAGCAATGGTACAGTACTACTGTATACCTTAGCATATTGACTAGACAAATTAAAGAGGCTATTCAATGTGGAGATGCTTCAAGCATGAAAATCATATGCCACCCCCGCATACCTCTTAACCTCCTGCCTCATAAATTAGGGACAAGGCTTGAAAAAATCAGGGACAAAGGACCAAAATCAGGGACACATTTTCAAAATTAGTGATAGCCACTCAGGAAGCTGGTAGAATAAGGGGCTTAGTGTAAAATGCAACTTCTAAATTAGAGCAAGTCTGTAGCTTTAATGTTTGACATTAATTTGTGGTTCCAATCCCCCCAGTTTGGTCACAGAAATGCAAATTTTAGGAGGGATAGAGTAAAATTTTGAAGTAAAATCAGGGCCATCCCTGAAAATCAGGGACAGTTGAGAGGTATGCTCCCTTGTATGCTGGAGAAACGTGAATTCATAATCAGAAAGTGCCAGTGTGTAGGGTGTAGGTTAAAACACAGGGGCTGTGTATTAGGCTGGAGGTACAATGGTGACTGCGAGGATAAAGCACAGTAACACAGTTTCTTGCATAACAAAAGGGATTAATTCCCATTTAAATTGCATTGTTTCCTGCAGTAAATGCTGCAGAATTCTGCAGAATTGGATTTCATCATGATGGGCTTCACTGTAAATGAGGATCACCAAGAAGACAGAGAAGCTCTATGACAATAGGCTGCGGCCAAATGGAAAGAAAGTACTGTACCAGTCCTGATCTGCCATTCTGTACCTCCATAAATAGAACTTGCTGTCTCCTGACCAGCATGTCTGCAGACCGACTCACAGCACTTCCACAGTACTCATCCAGTTCACAGATGACACTAAGGCAGCAATGGACAGGTGCATTTACAAAGGGTTGGTGTTCTTTGACCTGACTAAAGCCTTTGATCTTGTCGATCACATCATTATCATGGCCAAACTAATGTCCTGTGGCATTTCTGCAACTTCAATAAACTAGTTCAGCTAGTCTCATTGATAGACCTAGTATTGTACTGCTTAGATGGCACCCCTTATCACTGTTGACTATTTCAAACACCCAGGCCTCACTCTTGATTTGGTCCTTGATTTTACACTCTTAGAAAGGAAGTGTTAAATAAGTTAGTGTGGTTAGGGAAAACACAGTGGGTGTTAAATTTAACACATGCAATGTGTTAAATAAAATTTAACACAGTGGTGTGTAAATTGTTCAACTCACAAATGTGTAGCTTTTACTAACATTGGTGTGTTGACTTTTTAACACATTTATGTATTGTAATGTCCATACTGAATGTGTTATTGCAACACAGAAGTGTGTTGAATTCTGAAGTATTTTAATCTTGCATTGAATGGAAAATACCATTGCAAATCAAAAAAATTCAGAAGTCATTGTGAATGACATTTAACCTCAATATTTACAGATCTCATCATATAACCAACAAAACCAAATGCATAACAAACCTAAACAAGTGACATAACCTTGTTAAGATTTATCAAAATGCTGTATTTGCATCATGACCTAGTGCTTCGGAGCCCCGGGTGTACTATGAGGGTCTTACTTTTTAATGTTTTGGGGAGCCCATAATAGAGAAGAGAATTGCTATGAAAGATAAGAACCCCAGAGCAACTTGCCTGGGACAAAGGTTACCTTGGAAAGGTATTGACTATGCAGCCAAATTTTAAAGAAAAACACAATTGCAAACATCAAATTAAGCAAAGCAATCATGGGAAGTATATGCAAATTGACATGAAGGAATTTATACTGGCTCAACTCTAAAAAAGTATACATTTTAACATTTTAAAATGTATAGAAACATTGTTAAAGCTGTAAAATAAAATAAAAATCACAATATTGCTTGCAAAACCATTTTAATTCATTACTCTAATGCAGCACAATTTCATTTCTGGGTACAGTTGATCAACTAAATGAAGTGTTATTTTGTTAACACATTTATGAGTTAATATTACATACACTGGCACAGATATTCAAAAGGGTTGCATATGGTGCAACAGAGTTGCACCATGCCAAACTCACTGATGTGCGCCGTTGCAATATTCAAAAGGGGAAGTTTCACCGTGCAATTCCTGATGTGCCGGGGTACACCAGTAATGTATGTGGCACAAGTGTGGGAGGCGTGTCCATGCATATTCGGTACATCCCGATATTAAGCCTGGGATGCGCAGCACATATGTAGGCACACACCTGCCTTGCACCGCACAGGGGGGCATAAAGATGTGCCCAAAAAAAAGGAACATTTCGGGGGGACACCCACAGGCCGGCCACTGTATTACTGGGCGCAACACAGCAGCCACCTGCTGTGGGTGGCCACCCGACCTCCTGAATCACAGGCCGGGCGTCGGGCCCCCTCACACCTGATCACGGACTTTGTAAATATATTTATTCCCTGGTGGTCCAGTGGACCTGCTCCCCAGCCCGATCACGGGCTTAGTGTGAAAACAAAATCCCTGGTGGTCCAGTGGACTGAATCCCAGCCCGATCGCGGGCTTAGTGTGCAAAACAGAATCTCTGTTGGTCCAGTGGACTGAATCCCAGCCTGATCGCGGGCTTAGTGTGCAAAACAGAATCCCTGGTGGTGCAGAGGACCGAATCCCAGCCCGACTGTTTTCATAAATATGACACAATTGTGAGTTAATGTTACACACACTGTGTTAAACAGTGATTTAACATTTACAGTGTAAAAAAAAAATACTTCATTTCTTAGAGTGTACCTTACATATTGCTACTGCATGCAAATCTGTTAACACTAAACTTTGGCTTACCTGTAGAGTTGGGTATGCCTTGACTCCTGTTTCCAGAGATGCCATAGCTCAGAGTCCTGCTGCTAAGTCTTACCTGTGGTCAGATTTTTCTTGTTCTTTCAAATGAACAGATATAACCATTCCAAATGAAAAGCCACTTACAAAAATATCTGTGGTTTTCCCCAAACCATGACCCAACTTACGGTTTACTGCACACAGTATTCTAGTTTAAAGGGGACAGGAAATGTGTGCTAATTGGCAGCAGTTAGTAACGTTCCTAGTAAGAGAAGTGATAAAGTTGCCTCTAAATGAGCCTTATTTAACTAGCTTAATAAACACTAATGTGAAAAACTGTGTTTTCAATTGTTTTCTTTTTATTGATAACATTCTGCACAGTTCTCTTCATGGAACCAGTAATTTGGAGTGTTTACTATGTCACGGTTTGAGTATAGAATGCCTTCAAGCTTCGGAGCTGGACTTCCACTCTCATAGTGACTCCCTAGCTGAATTGCTGTTTGTAAAAATACTTCTTGGAAACACCAAACCCCTTACCTTAGGGGGTATCTACCTCCCACCCCAATCTGCTGCCTCCTCCTTGGAATCCCTAACAAATCTCCTTGAGGACTACTCCATAAGGGAGATCATACTCCTTGGGGATTTCAATCTCCACTGGTCTTCGCTGCTCACATCCCCTGCTAAAAACCCACTACTTGGCTCTCCATTTACACAGGTCATCGACCTCCCCACATGACATAACCCCAAGACTGTAAACCACTCTCTCATTGACTGGATCCTCGTCTCCTGCCCGGGCCGTATACTGTCAGAAGGTATTATGGCTGATTCCCTGAGTGATCACTCACCTATCTTCTGCGTCTGGTCCAACAAGCCTCCAAAAATTACCACTAAGGTTATTGAAGCGAGGAATTACAGTAGGCTTGCACCAGCCAACTTCTGCTCCGATTTGTGGAGCACCAACTGGGCCCCTATCATCTCTCTCCCCACACGCGACTAGGCACTTGAATATTTCATCCAGGCCTTCTTGTCTGCATCTAACAGGCATGCCCCTATAAAAAAGCTCAGGGTACAGGGAAAATGCCATAAATGGTTGAGTCCATGCCTTAAGCATTCCATGCTCCTCCGGGACAAAGCATGGGGTGCCTACATATCCAATGGCAACCAAACTGACTGGGAAAAGTACAGAGAGCTGAGAAATCAGTATAAAAAAGCCTCGAAACAGGCCAAATCTCAATACTTAAATGACCTCCAAACTAGGCACCTACGTGATCCCTAAAAATTCTGAGGCCACATAAACATACTCATCAAGGGCTCCACAAGTAGTCAATTGGACTCCATCCTGGTAGGGGACTCACTGACCAATGTTCCATTTGTAGTTACTGAGGCCTTCGGTGCCTCCTTCTCTAACCCAAGTGGGCCTTCCCTCCCATCCTCCCCAGGCCTACCTATTACTCTGGAGATGCATGGGTGCACCCTCAGCCTCAATTTCACTTAAAGTTGGTCAATCAGTCAGATGTACTACCTCTCCTATACAAAATTAACCCCTCTTCCTCGCTGGGCCATGACCAGCTTGAACCTCGCCTACTGAGGGCTGCCGCCCCGTCTACCGCCCATCCTGTCACCCTACTCATTAATAGATCACTTCGGGATGGTATAGTCTGAAAAATGTGGAAGGTAGTGACCATTGTCCCTGTCTACAAAAGTGGGCCCTGAGACAAATTGGGAAACTATAGACCTATCTCCCTTCTCAGTCCCCTTGGGAAAATCCAGGAAAGACTAGTCTCTAACCTGCTTCAAGACTGCCTTGAGCAGCACCTTCTCATGGCTGATGTGCAGCATGGTTTTAGAAAGGGTCATGATACTGACGCTGCCCTCATCCAGCTCACTGCAGACATCCTTGCCTCTATGGACCAAGGCACCCTAATGGGCGCCCTCTTCATTGACCTGTCCAAGGCCTTTGACTTGGTCAGTCACAATCTTCTCCTCTCAAAACTCCTACACTTAGGACTGGATCACCACTCACTCTCCTGGTTTGAGAGCTATCTGAGTGACCGTACCCAAAAAGTCCACTGGAAGGGTACACAGTCTGGACCCAGATCCATTACCGAAGGGGTGCCCCAGGGCTCAATCCTGGGCCCCCTGCTCTTTCACTCTTTCTCAATAATATTGAGGGAAGCTGCCCCTCAGCAAACTCATTCTGTATGCGGATGACACTGTCATATACTGCAGTGACCCCCAACCTAGTGTCATCACCACGAAACTGCAGAATAGTCTCTCAATTCTTGAGGCCTGGTTCTCCACAAAATCCCTTAAACTCAATGAGGAAAAAACTAAAGCCGTACTGTTTGGTTCTAGATGGCTGGGCTCTGACGGAAGTCAGCTGCTCCAGATCTGCACAAACCAAGGAAAAAGAGTCAAGGTCATGGCCAGCTTCAAATACCTTGGGATCCATCTTGACCAAGAAATGACCTACCGACCCCATATCGAGTCCATAACCAGGTCCACCCACCAAAAGCTTGGCCTCCTTTACTGTCTGGGGAATTCCCTATCCTCAGTTGCACGCTGAGCAATTGCCTGCTGCAGTCTCCTCCGCTCCATCCTATACGGAGCTCCTCTATTGCAGTTCCTCCATGAGACGGAATTCAATAAACTTTCTGTACTCTATAACCGTGTGGCTCACTTCACCACTAACTCCTCTCCTAGGAGGCATCATTGTGAGGCACTTAAGGAACTAAACTGGCCCACACTTTGGCACAAACTAGCTTACCCTGTTGCTTGCCTTGCCTTCAAGTTCACTACCCTAGACTCCCCCTTCCCATCTTAGTGGACTACTCACCCCCAAAGAACAAATCCGAACCCTGCGATCAACTGCAAATCATCACCTTGACATCCCTAGGATATGCTACAACCAAGGCAAACGCTCCTTCAGATTTGCTGCCTCCCACCGATGGAACTCTCTTCCAGCTAGCCTGACTGACTCAGCCATCTTTAACCAATTCAAGTCTGGACTCAAACTATATCTTCTCAATCTCAGTCTCTGCGGCTGTAACCGTTAGCTCCCTAGTCCAGGTCTCTTCTCCGCTGCACTGCCTTGAACCTCCCTTCATCCTGGATGTATCTCCTAAACTTTGACGTCAATGTTCTGTTGTTGTCTACTTTCCCTACTAATTGGGGATGAAACTCGATGTCATAAGAGCCTGATTGCGAATCCTGATTACTTCTCCTGTATACTGTTGCTAATCCACACTTGTGTAACTAATGTAACTACTGTAAATAATGCTTGAGCCTTTATGTGAACCTTACTTTTACCCCTGTATACTGTCGCTAATGTATATTTGTGTATTATATGTAACTACTGTAAAAAACTATTTCTAAATGTCTCTTTCTGTAACTAATTCCGGGTTGCTCCTGAAAAAGGGACCTCTGGTCTCAGTGGGCTTACCCGGTTACCAAAATCTAAATAAATAAATAAATGTGAGCTATTGTCCTATTAGAACCATACTTAGAGTTCTTTGCTCAAACTGTGACTCCAGATCACTGGTTCCATGAAGAGAACTGTAACAGAATGCTGCTCATAAAACCAAAACAATGCAAAATACTATTTTTCAAATAATTTTTTACTGAGGTACAGTTACATATGGATCTTTCAGGCTGATGGATAATTTTTCTGAAAGTGGTAACATTATCCGCTGCATATCAGAACTCATTTCCTATCCTCTTTAAGTTGGCTGTCTCCATCCTTAAGGAAACAATGTGTTACAAGCTGCTTCTCTCCCAGAATGCAGACTGCAAGTCTTGCCAGTTTTCTCAACCCTTCAGATGCCTGCAATCAAGCAATCAATCAATCAATCAATCAACACTTTATTTGTATAAAGCACCCTTACAATGCTCAGGGCTCCTTTACAACTAAAACACATAATTTTAAAATAAAACAGATAAAACATATTCAAATATATTAAAACCTATTCATATATATTCAATACATTCCTGAGAATGCCTTGCTAAATTAATATGTCTTCAGCAATGTTTTATAAGCTTCTACGGTCTGGCTTTCACGTATCTGGCAAGGTAGAGAATTCCACAGGATAGGTTCCATAAAGGCAAAAGATCTCCCTCCCCCCGATGTTTTAAGGGATACCCTGGGAATCTCTAGAAATCCCTCACCAGAGGATCGGAGTGGATGGGTGGGGCAGTAAGGACATAGAAGTTCTTTTAGGTAGTGGGGTCCCTTCTCATGTAGGGCTTTGTAGGTCAGCAACATGACCTTGAAGGTAATCCACTGTACTGGCAACCAGTGCAGTTCATGCAGTACAGGTGTTATATGACTGAATCTAGAAGCCCCAGTCAACAACCTGGCCATCATGATCTGCACTAGCTGTACGCGGTGGATGTCTACCCCCGATAGCCCTAAGTAGAGGGCATTGCAATAGTCAAAATCACTAGTAACAAAGGCGTGAACCAAGGTTGGAAGATCCTCGGGAGGAACCAGGTGCTTCACCCGGGCTATGTTCCTAAGATGGTAATAGGAAGATTTGGATACAGCCAAAACCTGCGCCCTCAGGGTCAGGCCTTCATCAAATACCATGCCCAGGTTTCGGACCTGGCCTGAGGCAATAAGCAGGATTCCACCAAGATTCAATCCTGAGTGTTTTCCTGCCCATGCTCTCATCATCCTATAACCAGGGTCCACAACCAATTCCTCGGTTTTCCCTGAGTTCAGCTGAAGCCAATTGGCACTCATCTAGTTCTGAATCTCCAGTAGGCAGTTATTAAACACTGCAACAGAATTTAATTCCTGTTTGGGTACAAAAGACAGGCACAGTTGAGAGTCATTAGCATAGCAATGAAAACTCAATTCATACCGCCTTATAATGTCCCCTAGTGGAAGCATATACACCTGAAATAACATGGGGGACAGCACTGAGTCCTGTGGAACCCTGCAAGACAGCTCATGATGGGATCGAGGAATAAATTCCTGATACCACTTTCTGGGATCTCCCCTCGAGGAAAGATCGAAACCAACTGTGGTCCGCCTCTCTCAGTCCACAGAAAAAACACAGGTGCTCGGGCAGCTCCCCAAGATCCATGGTGCCAAATGCTGCTGAGAGATCAAGGAGAACCAAGATTGAATGGGATCTCCAATCTCTCACCATCAAAAGATCATTAAGTACCCTCAACAGGGCCATTTCAGTGCTATGCCTTTTTCTGAAGCCAGACTGGAGATATTGTGGTTAGTCAAATGGTCTTCCAGCTGCAGAGCGACCACCTTCTCAATAACTTTCCCAACAAAGGGTAAGTTTGAGATCAGTCTGTAGTTAGCTAGGCAGTTAGGGTCAAGGGAGGGTTTTTTTTTTTTTAAAGGGGGCATACCACTGCCTCCTTTAAGGGATCTGGAAAGATCCCTCTCCAGTGAAACTCCCACTATCCCAGCAAGGACCGGGCCAATGACTTCTACACACCCCACAAGTAGGCGTGTAGGGCCTGGATCCAAACTACAGCAGGTTGGCCGCAGAGTCTGGATGATCCTCACTATATCCACGACTACCAGTTGAATAAAGGTGGACCAGGTCTGTCAGGCATTAGTACCACCCGACTGATCAATGCAAGGTCCAATGGGAAGGCACTGGCTGATCTCATCCCAGATAGTGGACACCTTATTAGCGAAGAACAGCGCAAACTCCTCACACTGCTCCTGTGACAACACTCGACGAAAGTGAAGACATGCTGGATTGCACAGTTGGTCCACAGTCTGGAAGAGCTGGGCTGGTCTGTTCCTCACCATAGCAATTTCCCTGGACAGGAACTCTGCCTTCCTATGGGAAATTGCTGATTGATAAATATTATAATGATCCATTAAGTCTATCCACTTCCAGGTGAGTTTTCTGCCAGTGTCTTTCCAACCTTCACCCCCGCCTCTTCAACTCACGGATTTCCCCGTTAAACCAGGGAGCACCCAGGTGAGAGGTAAGAATGAAAACACGAGAAGGAGCAATGTTATCCAAGGCCTCAGTAACAGCCCTGTTATAGGCAGATACAAGAGGCCCCGGGTCAATGCCATCCCCTTGAAATCCTGAGAGGTCCGGTACCACCATTAGGCCTTCTGAGGTAACTCCTCTTAAAGGATGGAACTGTACCAACTCCTTTGGGGCAGGCCTATTTCAGGGGACTGTGAAACTGAATCTCAGGACATGTTGGTCAGACCAACTGACTGGCTCCACCTCCACATTGGAGAACTCCATCTCCAGGTGGAACACCAAGTCCAATGAGTGCCCTTTCTTGTGGGTTGCAGTGGTAATAACATGTGTTAGGCCCAATGAATCCAGCAATTGGAGGAAGTTTTGTCCAAACGGCAAGTGTTCATCATTGACCCAGGCATTGAAATCCCCCAGAATCAACCATCTTGGGGATTCCAACACCACATCGATGATGAAGTCTGCAACCTCCTTCAGGAATTCCCTCCCATCACCTGGAGGATGGTAAATGAGAAGGATCCTGTAGCCTACACCTGCACCCACTATACACTCAAAGGAGTTGGTGACCCCAACTGGCACCTCCCTGAGACCCAGTTCCTGTTTAAAACAGACATTAACCCCCCCATCCCGATGATCCTCTCGCAGGTGGTGAATCACCGAAAATCCGGCCAGAACCGCAGACTCCAAAATGGGGTTGGCACTTTCATCCAGCCAGATCTCAGTGATACATGCCAGATGTGCAGATGCCATAAAGATCAGCAACAACTGTGGTCTTATTTTTAATTGACCTGGCATTGCTTAACACTGCCTGAAGAGGACTGGAGTCCAAGGGTGGCCCCACTTCCTGCCTGACCAAGTCAGAACCCTTGGGTATGGGCACAAGACAAGTATAACACTTGTTCCTGTGTCCATTTTGCCCTAGGGCACCTCCTAGTCCTCACTGTCTCAATCCATCCACTCCTTTCCCATCCCCCTCGAGAGTTCCAGGATCCCCTCCTCCTATTCCCTCATCTCTTTAAGATGTCGAAAGCATGACATCTAGAGTAAACATCAAATGGGAGTGGTAGATGATCAAACGGGCGGAGGTCCCTTAGTCTCGAGGGGGAGTACTGCCTGACCGTATTCCTGACTCCCCAGCACATAACTAAGGTATTCCAAAACACACCAATTTATACCACACTCACACCTGCAGTCACTCACCCCACACCAACCCACCTAATTCTTCTTAAACTCTTATAATAAATATAACCCTATTCTAAGCCAATAAAACTAACCCTTATTTCAATTATTTCCTAATCCCTCACAGTGCTCTCACCACTATAAGGTAAAACTTTAAGATGCCCTAGTTCACGCCCCCAGGGCTATATAGTACAATCACAGAACATTCTTAAATACACTGTAAACAACTTATCAAAGGTCTTTGCTAAAAAGTCTATTATGCCAGCTCCATATACCCAGCAAACAGCCAAAGTCTAAGTTTTTATTCCTCAGCTGGAGATTTCAGATAGTGTCATGTAAACAGTGTTACGTGTTAAATGAAATTCAAAATCAAACTCCCAGGTACTCTCACTACCTTGGAAATCTGAAATGAGCACAGGCACTCTCACTGCCCAAAACAGTAATTGTTGAAAAAAGAGTTTAAAACCTGATCATATCTTCCTGCTTTTTGCTGAATAAATCTCTCAGAAATCTAATTCCCAGGTAATGAAAACTGCCAGAAGGCCATCTCTATGCAGGTCACTGCTCAGAAAATCTACCCTCCCCCAACCACGACTCTCACCGGCGTCAGCCCCCCAGCCGACACTAGCGCAGAGCCCAGCATATTATGAGCCTGCCGACCAGCTCCCTGGACAGTCTAGGCTCAGTTCTCCCAAGTGGGAGAAGACCCAGGTGACTTATCCACAACGCAGGGTTCTCCTGCTGTCCTGGTGGAAATTCAGTCAGGTAATCCAGCACAAATTACTTTCAACGATAGTGATGATCCAAATTTTTTTGCAGTACTCAACAGTAACGCTTAAAAAACCCCAACAATTCAATGATGTATTCCTCTCCAGATAATGCTCACCCTGCTTACATACAAATCTCTCACATCCAAAGGCCCGAATCAAAAAATGACTCTTCTCACCACTTCTTCTTAAATCTCAATCACTATCTCAGTCTCACTGTCTCAGTCTCTTTAAGACTGGTGGAGGAGTACGAGCAAATTTCCTAAATTAAAACTTTCCTTCCACAGTCAGAGCAGTAGCAGTAACAGGAGCCATTAAGCAACCTCAATGCGCACCTCAGAGTCGGATAAGGTCGGATAAAGTCCCCTGATAACACTCTACAACTAGCAAATTCACAGCCATTAATTAAACTTCACAAAAATAAAAATAAAACATTAATCATAGAACTAACTAATTAAAGATGCAAGGAGGGATAAAATAGCCAAAACAACCGGGTACAGCTAGGAGCTTACTTGTAGCATGCCCAGCATGGCGGCCATCATCAAAGGCTACCTGGATATGCTGCCACCACTCAACATTACCCACATGTGGTGTATTTCTAGGTCAGATTCCCACCAGAGCAACTGCCAACCCAGTGCAGTGCTCCTTACCAAAGGGCAAATAACCCACCCCTTTTGTCACTGCTGAGAACAACTCACTTTAACATATAGTAATTGTAGCCATAATTTCCAAAGACAGATCACAGCTTTTGTCAATTACCCTGTAATCTGTACCAGAAATGATTCAATCACAGACAGCCCGATGTATATAAGAATAATACTTAATACTCCAAGATATTTACATGTTACAGGATAAAACATGCTAAGACTATAGGAAACACAGTATATCTACAGAGATCAAAAAGAAAGGTTTTTGTCAGCAGAAGACACACAGAATAACCTAATTCACTTCTCTCTAAATACTAGGCAGAGTAGACTCTTATCCCAATTCAGGACTCAGTGATTAAAGGCAGACTCAGACCCTTGATCTTGCTCATCAGGGTCTTGATCATTAGTGTCTTGTCAGGTCTAACTGCACACCCCAAATGCCCTGGGCTGATGAACCCACCATGCCGCATTGTCATGAATGTCACTTTGACATCACAGGTTGGGCCATCTGCATGTTCCTAGTGGACCACATCTCTGTAAAAGTGGTCTAAACCAGAGCTGTCATTTCCCAGCCTAACTCTGAACTCTGTGGATTTTAATTTCAGCCTTTTGTTCTCCTTGGTGCCCTCACTGGGGGACATTATCTCATTTGGATCAAGCCCTGTTTAAACTCACATGAGCTCCTTAAATATGAAAAGAGTTTATCTTTCTTTGAAGATTGTCAAAACAGTCACCCATAACTGTAAAAGGGCCCTGCAGTGATATAGAACATACAACATTTAGATGACAAGAAGTAGACATCAAACTTCTCTGAGAACTCAGAATTAGATTTTCAAAGTTACATCACTTTCCTCATCTGCTGAATTACCTACAGAGTCCAGTGTTAATGAAAACACCAGCAACAAATTACAGTAAAAAATACATTAAATGTTGCTACACCAGTAAGATATTTGCAATGTATCTGACTGTTTTAATGTTTGTATCATCTTAATAAGTCAAATCAATAAAACGTATTAACCACAAAAAAAAAGGTTGCCACACCTATGTTGTACAATCAATAAGATTCTTAGATCAGCTAAACCTGCCTTCCTGGCTGCCCTTCTAAAATATCCCAATCAGGCCTATCATTTGAAATATAGTGATCTATCTCTCCTGTCCATTCCCAAGCGTTTAACAAATATGGGTGAGCAAGACTTGTACTATATTTTGTCCTGAATCTCTGTAACTCCTTTCCAGCTAACATTAGGCTCTCTGCATAGCAGCTATACACCAAGTGCCAGACAACATGGGGATCTTAGGTCAGCTTCAACTCCACTCTAGCTGCTCTTCCCCATTCACTGTTCTCCTCCCAATGTTGGCCCCATGGTACTGAGGGTTGAGGCACTGGACACCATACCTCGTGCCACGCTGGCGACCCATGTTCTGGAATGGACTCGGGTCACTGGGGTTGGCAGGGGAGAGGGAGGATTGAGTGTCCCATGATTGCTCTCCTCCCTCTGGGGTGGATGGAGTAAGCTGTATTGCTCTGCAGTAGAGACTGGTGGAGGCCAGATGCACTGCAAGTTGCATGCATAATCTAGAGGATGGAGTGCGGCAGACGTCTGCATGACTGTGAGCCAACGCCATTGCATATCTGTCTCCATGGGAAAAAGTAATGATGGAAAATTGCGGGGAGATTTTGGTGGCTGATGACCATGCCCTGCAACCCCATACACTGGGGGCACATGCTCTGGGTGTCTGTGCTCTGGGTTCCCGTAGAGGAGGGGATCCTGGTTATGGCTGGCCTGTGGGGTTGGGTGCATAAATTTGTGCACCCGATCTGGTCCGGGTGTGTGGGAGACAGCGGCCAGATGATCGCTGGGACCACTCCACTGGTAGGAGTAGAAAATAGTGATGTGATTAAAAACAAAAAACTGTTCACCTCCCAGCCAGTCCCTGGATTTAGATCATGGCTCCTTTCATGAGGCCATCAACATCCATCCAGGACTGCCAAAAGCCAGTCCTGAACCCAGCTCGAGGCAGTAGGTGGGGACATCCAGAAGCCTACAAATCTCTAAAGGAAAGAGCCCAATACTTCCTATAAATGTCTCTGCAGCTAAGCAGCCCTCCTGCTTATGGCCCTTGTGCTAAGGACAAGCACAAAGGATAACTGTAGTCTGCCCTGAGTCAGTTCAGTGTCTGCCATTTGCCAGGCTTGCTGCTGTTCCACAGCATGTACTGACTGCCTGTCCAATCTGCCTTACAGTTACATTTCTGAACAGTAACCTGCTCACCACAATGATGAAATGCTATCTACTGTTTTCTTCCCATATGTTTTAAATTAAACGTCTGTTTATTTACACCAAACTCTTGGGACTATGTGTGTCCATGCTGAATTGCTAAATATTACTCACTCCCTATCTGGGTCAACTAGATCTTTTGTTTTCTGGTATCAGACTCTTGGCTCTGTTTAGTTGTAGGCTGAAACACTAATTATTGCCTACTCCCTATCTGGGTCACCATCATCTTTCGTTTTGGGTTCCAGGTTCTTGGATCGTATTTATTACATTGAAATGTCTCTTGGGTCTCTTGTTTCTAGGCTGAAATGTTAATAATTGCTTATTCCCTATCTGGGTAACCTTGAACCTGAGTTTCTGATAACTATATCCTATATAAATTGCTGCCCAGTCTATTAGTCCATGCTACCACTGCAAGAATAGTCATATATTTGCTTATCAAGCCTGCTCTAGTTATCTCTGGGTTTACTGCCATTTTACTTTCACTGTTTGCCCTTCCTGAGCTGGTTCAAGTTGTTTAGCTGTTGCATTTGTCTCCACTATCAAAGTATTTACTATCCATCTACTTAGTTCATGTCAACTGCCTCTAAGTACATCTCACTGTGCTCTACACCTCCCTGTCTGTCTCACTCTTCTCTCTCTCTCTCTGCTATCCCAGTCACTTCCTGCCTCCTCTCCCTTCCCCACTTAGTCCTATACCTATACCTTCCCCTCTACTAAGTCTCCCTCAATTTTCCTCCCCCTCCCTTGCCCCCATCTAACCACTGCTCCACTCTTCACTCTTCACTCTCCCCACCTTCCCTTCCCTCTAACTTTACCCCTGCCATCAACCTTGGGCTCCTCCTACCCCCACTTTAAACCTTGAATCTCTCCACCATGCCTTCCTCTCCCTTTCACTCTCCCCCTTCCTCATTTTACCCCTCATTCAATGGGGTAGAAGTCCCCCTCTATTCTCCTTCAACTCTTCATTCTCCTCCTCATTGCTGGTGACATTGACCCCAACCCTGGCCCCCATTGTCCTCCTCTTCTCCTACTCTCCCTTAAAGCCTCATCATTTCTTCCTGAATGCTAGAAGCCTCCTCCTTAATCTTGACCCCCTTAAAGTCTGGATCTCTCAGCACTTTCCTGGCATCTTGGCTCTCTTCTTGGGTATCTGACTCCAGCTTAGATTTTCTTGACTACCACCTCTTCTGACAGGACTCTGGCAAGCGTGGTGGTGGTGTTGCCTAGTATGTCTGTCTGAACCTATCCTGCTCCATCACATTCAGAGAGTCAGTCCTTTCCTCTCACAAGCTCCTTCTAGTTAAGATATCCCTCCCCTCCCCTTCCCTCCACTCTCTATCTTTGTTGGTGTCTTCCATGCATCTCTTAAAATCTCTTTCTTCTCCTTGGTTGACTCTCTCTCATCTCTCATTTCTCATGCTGCCTCTCGTAAGCACATCTTTCTTGGTGACTTCAACATAAATTGGACATCCCCTGCCTTCAGGACCACTCTCCACAGGATTGAGTCGCTAAACCTTTTGCAAATAATCTCCAAATTTGCCCAGATTGATCCTCAAGCCCAAGGCTACTTCCTCCTTTACTCGGTGCTCTCCTCCCACCACTACCATATCATTCCAGCAGACATTCTACCAGATGCCTTCAGTGACCACTGTATGACAAACTGTATCAGGAAAGTGAGGGCCACTCACTTTTTTCCTAAATACATTTGGTCCAGGTCACTCAGGTTACTTGACATTAATGCCTTCCTAAACGACCTTGCTGCCTTTGATTGGGCCTCTATTTATTCTACTCTGGACATTGACACTACCTTGTCCCACTTCCATGCCATATTTAGCCACACCTGGAACATTTATGCCCTCCCTTAGAAAGTCCAGGGTTAAATGCTCCCACCACCAAAGATTACATCTGACTCTATTGACGTGTGCAAGTCTTGATACCAAGCTTGGGCATGTTTCAAATCCTCCCAATCTCTGATTGACCTCTTATCCTACAGGTCACTCAGGAAATCCTGCTCGAAGGCTGTCCACACTGTAATAGCCCACTACTTCAAATCCAGTCTCACTCTAACCTTAACACCTCATCAAAATTCTGGAGGGTTATCCACTTCCTCTTTAATCCCCAAGCCCAATCCACTCCCCCCTGTCCTCCTTGTGGATGGCACTTTGGCCTTCAGTCTTTCCTCAGTTGGTGCCAATTTTAAGAAATTCTTTGCCACCTGTGCACTACCCTCTACTCCATCTCCTGGTAACCCCTTCTTCCTGTCTCTTGCTGCCTTTCCCCCATACCACTCATCTAAAGACTTCCAGTTCCTTCTTGCTTCCACCAATTTTTTTAACCCTCCTCCCCCAGCACCTGCCGTAAATCTTTCTCGCTCTTATTTTCTCCTCCGCCGTGTTTCTGCCCAAGAACTTAGGCCGCACCTTGTCACTGCCCTCAAAAGTAATAGTACGGGCAGTGACACCCTGGATCCATGTATCCTACGGCTGGTCTTAGACACAGTCCTTACCCGATCACGTGCCTCATCAACCAGTCTCTTTGCCTGGGGAAGGTTCCAACTGCCTGGAAAGTCGCCACTGTCACCCTATCTTTAAAGGTGGTGATAGGACTGTGGCTGGAAACTATCGCCAATCTCCATTCTCTCTCCTCTCCAAGGCCTTGGAAAAAGTGGTAGCCTCTCAAATCTCTGACTACCTCTCCACCTACAATGTCCTATGTCCTGAGCAGCATGGCTTCTGAGCGGGCCACAGTACCAACGAAGCCCTCCTAGAGTTCTCCAATTTTCTCCACTCCTCCTTAGACACTGGTTCTCTGGCTGGTGCGGTCTTCATTGACCTCTCTAAAGCTTTCAACACTGTCTCCCACCCCTTCCTTCTTGTTGCCCTTAGTCTCTCTGGTTTTGCTGCTGGGCCTATCTCCTGGTGCACCAGTTATCTGTCTGACCACTCACAGTGTGTAAAAATTAATAGGACCTACTCAGACATCTGTCCCATCTTTTCTGAGGTTCCCCAGGGCTCCATTCTGGGCCCCTTACTACCTCCCTTTACCTTAACACCCTTCGCTCTTGCTTGGGGAACATTCTATTATGCGCTGATGATGCAGTCATCTTTGCCTCAAGTCATAACCTATTGCCTCAGGACTCACTGCAGAAGTCCTCCATGCAAACCTAGGGCTGGTTCAAGGAACATAGATTGGTGATAAATCTTATAAAAACAAAACCATGTTCTTACTCATCCTCAAAACAAGTCCTGCAACTTCAAACTCCTCATTCATTCTGGGTCCTCTTTCCCACTCGAACAAGTTTGCTCCTATAAATACCTAGGGATCCATTTTGACCCCTCCTCTCCTTCCATGGACACATCGCTACCCTAGCCACTGCCACTAATATCGATTGGGCATCTTACATCGGTATAAACACTGCCTCCCCCCGGAGGCTGTTTGACTCGCAGTCACCTCCTCTATCCTGTCCCTAGTGGACTATGGACTGCCAGTGTATGGTGCTGCTGATCAGACCGCACTCCATAAAATTCACACTATTCTGAATAAGGCCTGCAGGTTAATTACTGGGGCATCTAGGCTAACACACACCTGTCTACTGTACGCTAAAGTGCTGGTACTTGATCTTGATGAGCACCTCAAATATCTGACCTGTACCCTTACAAAAAAGACCCTCCTTGGGCTATCCCCACCTGGATTGACCACCACCATCCGCTGCTGTGTCCCACTAGTTCATACTCTGACCTCTGAGAAAACCTCTCTTGTTATCCCTAGAGCTAGGACCTCTCATGGCCAAAGAGCCTTCAGCTTTAGGGCCCCCTCCTGGTTCAACACACTGCCCCCCTCCATCTCCGAAGCTCCAACTATATCGTGCTTCAAAACGTCCTTACGGAACCACCTTGTTAACACCCGAAGCTGTAATTGCCACTAGTCAAAGCCGTACTCAATACTAATGACAAAGCTTACTACTAAGCTGCTAAGGACAACATAATTCTGGTATTGTTTGCATCAATCCTACCTGTACCAGCTTGTTTGTATCTATGTCTTAAGTTACTGTTATACTGTGTTATACTGTTATACTGTGTATTTTCGTTTGTCTTACTGTGACAAGGTACCTTTGTAAATGAGCCTATGGCTCAAAGGTTTTCCAAACTGCTGTCTAAATAAATAAATAAATAAAGAAGTCTTTCTTGCTCTTACTTCACTTAACCCTTATAAGTCCAGCCCTGACAGGATGGACCCACATTTCTATGTATCTCGGTTTCGGCAATTGCCTCTCCATTCACCCACCTTCTAAATCTCTCCTTCTGCTTTAGTTCTGTTTCTCAGGCATTGAAGGTTGCAAAGGTTTTGCCTCTGCATAAAGGGGTAACCCCTCCACCCCTGGCAACTGAATGATCTCACGCATCTCTCTTGCAAAATGTCAGGAAACCATTGTCTACTCTAGACTTACTGACTTCTTTTACTCCTCTAATTCTTCTCCTTTCAGTCTAGTTTTAGGAAGCAGAACTCCACCATCTCCTCCTTGCTGCATGTAACTAACTCTATTCTCACTGGGATGGATCATGGACATATCACTGCAGCTATATTCATTTATCTGGCCAAGGCTTTTGACTCAGTTTCCCACCAATTGCTACTGGATAAGCTGAGCTGTACTGGCCCCTCAGCAACCACTGTTAATTGGTTCCATTCATACCTCATAGGCTGTAAGTGGTTGGTATGAGTGGAAGGCGTCATGACCCCTCCCATGCCCATCTTTGCAGGGGTCCCAGAGGGCTCAATCCTGAGTCATATCTTGTTTTCAGTTTTCATAATCAACCTTCCCTCTGCTTGTGTCTCTTTGTATATCCACACGTATGCAAATGACATGGTTATTTACCTCTCTGGCCATTCGGTTTCAGCAATGGAAGGTCCACTCTAGCAAGACTTCCACAATGTACTGAACTGGTTATACACTAACCAGCTCAGGATCAACACCAAGAAGACTGTGTCCGTGACCCTTGGCACCAGGCAGAAAATGGCCAGGCTTTCACCATCCCCTATCTTCTCCACAATAGATGGCACCCCTCTAAAGGTTGTCCCTGCCTTCATGTACCTTGGTGTGTGGCTTGATAGCAAGCTTGGCTTCTCTGCTCACATTGATGCTATCCATGCAAAACTTTGCCCTAAGCTCGGTGCCATTTACAGCAATAAGGACTGTCTCCTGCTTTGGGTCCTCTGGGAGCTGGTAACCAAAATGGGTCTCCTGGTCTTCAACTATGCAGATGTGGTCTATGGCACCAACCCTTCCTTTTCCCTTGCAAGAGTGGTTGCCCTGCACAATGCCTTCTTTCATTTCACTTCCAACCCCTTCTTCCTTGTAAATCATTGCTCCTTCGATTCCTCTCTCTTTAACTTCCCACTGCCTTCATGTTGCCAGTCCCACTGTGCCTCCTTCATTGCTAAATATTAGTTTGGGTCCCTTCCCTCATACATTTCCTTACGTATCTTCCCAGCCCCTCCTCTGATTACTGTCTCTTAGACGTGTGAAAAAGAATTCGCTGGCGTAATTTCTTCAAAAGTTAGACTTCGCTACCAAAGTTTGTAAGTGTTGCCAACTTTGTGGAAATTCATCTTTAAAACAGGCTGGTTAATATGTTAAACTGCGGTAAAAAAATCCTTAGAACTGATCATTGTCAGTAGTCAGTTTTGCAACTTTTTTCCATCTTCAGTTTAATGCATTAACAGTACCACACCCCCCCATTCACCAATCGTGGGTCCTATGTAATTAAAAAAACACCATCTGCTTTCTTGATGGTGTCTAGTGCCCCCCATGCACTGATTGTGGGACCAAAGTCAACAAAACATCCCCGGTGATTAGTGACCCGAACCCCACCCGCCAGTTGCTGGTCCCATCATCTTCATTAAAAAAAAAGAAAATCTACACCCTGGTGGCTAGTGGTCCCCTCACCCACTGATCATGTCCCCCCTACAAAGTTATATTCCCTGGTGTCTAGCAGACCCCACTTCCTAGCCACGATCCCTCCCTTTAATTTAAAAGAGGCAGTCATGTCTCTTGCCTCCTTGAAATGTATTCCCTGGTGTCTAGTGGACCCCACCTTGAACATTAGTCCACCACCACCCCGCCCCCACCTGATCTGTGAGCAGGCCCTGCACAGCCCTCCTCTCTCCTCTATGTCCAGTGGCCACTGGGCTGTCAATAAGGAACAGTGCTTGGCCTGGCGTAAATGCGCTATTCATTGATATCTCAGTGGGCTACCAGCCATGAAGGAGAGAGAGGAGGGCTGTTCCAGTGGCCCACTTGGGATCAGGATCGTGGGTGGAAGCAGAGTGGTGGCAGACCAACTTTTGGGGTGGGGGTCCACTGGGCACCAGGGTAAAGGAATTACATTTTGTTTTTCTTACAGGGGATAGGTGATAGGAAGGGGGTCCACTAGACTCCAGAGAATAAATTTGAATGAGGTGATGGACAGGACTGCCTTATTTTAATTAAAGGGAGGGATCATGGATAGGGAGGGGGTTCCCTAGACACCAGGGAATATAGCTTTGTAGGGAGACATGATCAGTGGGTGGGATTTTAGCTACCAGGGCACTTTTTTTAATAAAATATGATGGGACCCACTATTAGTGGAGTACAGCCACCAGAGAACAGATGATCTTTTTTTATTTAAACTGATGGGACCCACGATTGGTGGGTGGGGCCACTAGCCACCAAGGATCAGATTATCTTTTTTTATTTAATCTGATGGGACTCATGATTGGTGGGGGTGGGGCCACTAGCCACCAGGGATGTTTTTAACTTTGTTCCCACAGTCGGCGTGTGGGGGTGCACAGGGTCAGGGTGTTTTCTGAGATGGGGTCCGGTGGTGGGGGAAGGCGGTGCTGTATTGTGAAATAATACACTATACTCTGTTTGGAATAAGTGCAGCAGTTTAGATATATTATTCTGCAATTCAGCAAAGAGCCCACAGAACCAGGCGAAAATTTGCAGAAGACTGAAATTTTGCCAATGGGGAAAGTTTGAAAATTTCCACAAAATTTTGCTGAAATTCTGCAAAAGCAGAATTAGCAACTTTTGCCCACCCTTCTCTCTCTCTCTCTCTCTCTCTCTCTCCTCCAGGGATTCCTGAACCTTCTCTATTTCACACCCTCATTCCTCTGCTGGGCAAACTGCTTTCTCCTACTGCCTTCCCTCTGGAACCTGCTTCCCTTCACCTCTCCCCCTCACTCCCTGTCTTTAGATGCCAGCTAAGTCCTCTACCTTCTCGCTCCTGTCCCTGTTGACTCCCCCTTTTGACTTTCCATCTTCTCTCTTCTAACCTTCTCTTGCTTAGGACCCCCCCTTTATAAAGACTAATTGTGACTATGTCCACATCCTGTTTTTGTACCACACTGGCACTGTCACTTCCTCAACAGACACTGCACACTTTACTGTATTGTACTGCATTGTATTCTTGCACGATTGTCCATTTATCAGTGTGTTAATTTATACTGTTATTAATTTACTTGGTCACCACATTCCGCCTATATTTATAATGTTGCCTATGTAACCGCAATCTAATGTTTTTTAATTCTATTCTTTCTGTACTCTCCCTCCCCCTTCACCTGGTCGCACCTGGAAATGAGCATCAGCTCAGTGTCCCCGTATCAGTTACCAATTTTTAAATCAATAGATAAACTTTAAAAGGGAGCTGCATGAGTACTTAAGACCACAGTTAAATGCTGTGGTACCTGATGTACTTTAATGTTCTTACTATTTACCAGTTCACTACATCATATGTAGTGAGTTTGTTTTACTTAGGCTGTATCACATTGGCAGCCTTCTTCTAGCAATATCTGTCCGGTATCTACTGTTTCAGTTTTCCTAATTGTGGTTTGTACACTTCTCTGTTATGTAAAATTGTATTGAATTTTGTAGTACTCTCAGGTCATGCCTAAAAACAGGCCTTGCAGTATATTGTTTAGTGCACCCGCCCAGTAAACAAAAAATAAATATATAACTGAAGTCATACTCTCCCAGCTGTTTGAACTCCCATGGGCTCTGGGAGAAAGGGGGAAAGTGCCAGTTCATGTCTGCTCACTGGACATTCAACAGAGATACACATTGATACTTTTTCAAATTTTACTTGCGTAACAAACAATGAAGCAGTACAAGGTAGTGCCATGTATCTGCCAGGCCTTGCAGGCAACCCAAGTGCAGGCAACCCAAGTCAAGGCCCCACTCCCCTTAAATCATCAAAGACCAGTTGTGTCACCAGATGAACCCATGCTTCACTGGGCCCTGGCCACCCGAACTATCACAGACTCCAGAGGGAAAGGGGGCAGGGCACTGGTTTCAGAGCTGGGGCAAGAGAGTGATGGACTCTTTTGATCCCCTGTGGCATTTCCTGTATCTGCAGCAAGATGGGTAAAATACACTGAAGGAAACCGATAGTATCCTGGGCATCCCACCTGTTCTGGGAACCTGATGAGCCACAAAGTGTTTCTCAGGCTCAGGTTGTGCAGATTGTCAACCTTATCACAAAGTAAATGAGTGATTCATGCTTGTTTCCTGAGCTGGGCCATGAGGGCATCCTAAACATTGTCTGTGTCGATTATGTGGTGCCAGCCACAGAAAGAAGATACTCCAAGTCAGTGGTCTCCTTCTTTGTGTCAATGGATACCATTTTCAATTCTCCCATATCCTGAAGCACTTGAGCAAACATGTTCTTTATTGCCCCAGCTCAGAGGAGGTTATATGACACAATCTGACTTTTTTCCAAAGAGAGTAATATTACTATGTTATATATAGTGCTCCCTCTTTTATCCACCAACCTCCATACATCCTAAGGGATGGCAGATAAAAGGGATGGTGCAGGATAATAGAGGAGGTGGTTAAAGGGGCAGATAACTTTTCAGGAAAATGGGACAGTAGCTCACACTGGTGGTAAGCAAGGGGAGGCTGATAGAAGAAGGTAGATAAAGGAGGGAACACTGTATTCATATCTTAAACCAGGCAACAATAACAAAAAGGAATAACTTTCAGATCCTTGTGGTATATCCCCATTCCATCTAAAAAAGATAGCAGAGCACTATTGTTTCAAATTGAATTCAGACAGATGAATCAGTCCGCTCAAATAAGTGAGCAGAGACCCTTTCATCCTAACAGTATCAGCTTTCCTGGTTTGGGACACACTGTTTTTGAAAACATTAGAAATCTGCATTTTTTTGCAGAATTAAGTGTGGGTACAATGTTACGTGTTCATTCACTGAAATGAATGTTCCATATCTTGTTCCAGTAATATTTTTTATTTGTTTAAAACGTTAACTCACATTGATTTTTCTTTTAAATGTGTATGCTTGTACTTAGAGTGGTTCAGTGGAGACAAACTGTTTTTGCAAGGACATGTATCTGCCCTAGCTATTCATGGCTAATTCCCTGGAACAAGTTATCTTGTCATTCTTGATTGAGAGCACAGTGCTGTGACTGGTGTCTGGCTGTTGCAATGCCTTCTGGAAAGGAAGCTTGTCTTTATAATGAATCTTTCCCATAGCTTGAGGTGAGATAATCACAACTACTTAGTTTTTCTCACTGCATACGCTATAATGGCAGGTTCACTGAGCTGTAACACTTAAAGACAGTCTGGGATATGTTCCACTGGCCTCCTGTGTACAGTTTGTATTGCTGCGTGATTTGGCAGATGGTATATGTGGCTTCTGGCATTAGATGTCACAATTTTTCCCCAAGCTTTTGATTAAAAAGTTTCTAAATCCTTTTAATATATAATTTATACAGTAGGTGGATGTCTAAAAAGCTTCATACAGTGGAAACACAGTACACAGATTTAAAATGAATTGATAGTGATAAATTAATTATGTTAAATATTTTCTTGGGGAAATAATGAAACAATACAATTATTATTTCATGTTAATTTGACTTGTTGAGGATTATTTAAACAAAAAAACAATCCAAAGAAAGGAAAGCATTATATTTACAAAAAGAAACAGAGTTACACTAACTCAGTGACTGCAGTTACAGTATGTTCCTCATTATCCCAGCAAAAGAATGAACTTTAAGAAAGATATTGGATCAGTACCCCCTGTAAAGTTTATGTTCACAGTACTGCTATTATTAGCTGGTGATATTGAACCCAGTCCTGGCCCGGACCCCACCACAACCTGACAACTTCCCCGCGGCCTCAAGCTAGCTCGCTTAAACGTCAGGAGCCTCCTCAATAAAATCTTACTACTCTAACCCTTAGCACTCTCCCTCAAACCTGATGTTCTAATCATCATAGAAGCCTGGCTAAAACCTCACATCCAAGATGACTGTCTCTCTATCCCTGGTTATTCTCTCATCTGTCAGAACTGGCTTGGAAATGGTAAGGGTGTAAGAGTTGCAATGTATGTAGCTTCTTCCCGTACACTCACCCCTATACTCCCAACACATGAGTCTCTGATGATGAGATTCACATTTCCTTGCTTCATACCTATTTTCATCATGGGCTTCTACTGCTGCTCCAGCACACGTACATCATCAATCACTGACCTCTTAGCCACCTTACAAACTTATGCAGCTCATGGCGAATTCCATGTCTTGGGTGACTTCAATGTAAATTGGCTTGCTCCTTCTCAATCCAATTTTTTTTTTTTTTATTTAGGGATTCGGATCATACCTTTGAGCTCAGAGCTCTTTTACAAAGGTTCCATGTCAAACAGTGACAATGACAGCAATAACAAACAGTTTACATACAATACTCGAATAGTAGGTAGCTAGTATACAATAAGGTTACAATGTCATTCATAGTACCAATGGTGATAGTACAGCATCAAGAGCATTCAACTAGGGTAAAGAGCAGTGTTTATATGTAGTGAAGGAGATAAAGTGGCATGACACCTAGTGTGAGAGTTCAAGGAGGAGTCAAGGTGAGGGGGAGGGGAGACTGGGGGGAGAGTGGGCGGCCAAAAGAAGTGGCTTTGTCTAGGAGGTTGAGAGGTAGTGGTAGTAGGTTGGTTTTAAGGTTGATCCAGTGGGAGAAAAGGCACAGTGGGGAGAGGAAGACAGAGGGATAAGGCAAGAGTGAAGAGTGGGGGTTAAAGGAAGGGAAGGAGAATGTGGATGAGTGGGCATTATGTGTGTTAGAGTCCTAGTTGCAGTCACAAACTGTCCTAGTAAGAAGGTGTTGCCTTAGGCCATTTTTGAATTGCGGGATGCATTGGGTGTTTAGAATGTGCCCTGGGATTTCATTGAGCCATTGGGGGGGCCCTATAGCTGAAAGCATGCTGTCCCTGCACAGTTCGATGGATAGGTGTTCAAATTTGGCAAGACATTGCTGCCCTAAACTTTACTCAACTGCTCAATGTACCCTCCCATCTAAATACAAAATCCCTCATCCACTCTCTGATATACTGCATCCTTTCTTATCACCCACATCATATAATTATGACTGGTCTGGTCCCCGACTTATTAAAGCGACCACCACTTGATCTGTGCAGTTAGGAAAATCCACCACCCCAAATCCCCCCCCCAAAAAAAAAATGATACAGCAATGGTCCTACAATTCCCTAAATATTGCTTCCATCCTACATGCTCTGGCTAGCATAGATTGGTCCTTTATCACCCATGCCCACTCCATTGACGCTGCTCTTGACAACTTCAAGTAAAATTTTCTCTCTGTCTGGGATACCAGTGCTCCTCTGAGAAGAATCTGTGTACATGGGACTCACCTGCCCTTGGTCTCTGCTGATCTCTTAGCCTATCTTCAAGCTTGTAACTAAGCATGGAAGTCTCACAAATCTTCCAGCCTTCCTCCAGATTTCCAGAAATAGAGAACACTCTGACATGCCTGCACCAGGGCAATCAGACTTGTTATGTCAGAATACTTTCAGGACACCTTCCTTACTAATTTAAATCACCTCTCCAAGTTCTGGAAGGTGGTAAGTTCCTTATTCCACCCCCAATCTCAGCCGCTCACACCCATGATCAAAACTGACAACAGCACATTGTCAGATCCTCAGTCTGTAGCAACTAAGTTCAATTACTTCTTTACCACCTGCACGTCATCCCTGCTGTTCTCTCATCCCTCAGTTTCTGCTGATCCTGTCCTCCCCCTTCCCCTCTTTCTCCCCCTCCTTACATTCCTTCACTTTAAGCCCCATTACCCCAGAGGATATCTGCAATGCTCTTAGTGCATTCAATCCCTCAAAGGGAAAGTGCCCCTCAGGGCTGGATGCCAAAATGTTATACTTATCCACCCCTGCCATTGCGCCCCCTCTTGCCTCTCTTCTAAATCACTCCTTTTCCCTCACAACTGTTCCTGCTGAGTGGAAGCAGGCCACTGTTGTCCCCCTCCCTAAAGGATGTGACCCCTCCTCCACTGGAAACTAACGCCCAATCTCCCTCATTCCCATTCTTGCTAAACTGCTGGAGTGTCTAGTTCTTTCTCAGGTTTCCTCCTTCCTTGCCCCAACTTCCTTTTTCACTCCTTCTTAGTCTGGTTTTAGGAGATCCCACTCAACCATCACCTCGCTGCTGAGGATCACTGACTCCATCCAAACAGGCATGGACCAGGGACACATCACCTGCTCCATCTTTGTCGATCTAGCAAAGGTCTTCAACTCTGTATCCCACCACCTCCTCCTCTCTTATCTTTCCACTGCAGGACTCTCCATTGAGACTACCAGTTGGTTCCGTTCCTACCTAGTAGGTAGGTTACAGTCTGTTTGAATTGACAACTCCTTCTCCCTTCCTCTCCCCATAACCACTGGCGTGCCCCAAGAATCTGTTGTTTGACCCCAGCTATTTTCTATGTTTCTAAATGACCTGTCCTCTGCCTGCTCACTCACCTCTATCCATATGTATGCAGATGATGCCATCTTGTATGCATCTTGGCACTCTGTCACCGAGGTGGCAGCCAGACTTCAGCGTGACTTCAATAATGTTCAGCTGCAGTTTTGCTCAAACCAACTTCTACTGAATGCCAAGAAAATAGTCTCCATGACCTTCAGCAATAGGCAGAGAATCTTTCGACTGCCTTCCATCCCTTCCTTCCACACCCTGGATGGGACAATGCTTGAGGAATGTTCCTCCTTTAGATACCTCGGTGTTTGGCTTGACTGACATCTCAACTTTTCTGTACACATTGAGGCCACCCATGAGAAATTGCACCCTAATCTGGGTGCCCTGTTTTGCAAATGGAGCTGCATCCTGCTGCAAGCTCCCCGTGCCATCATACAGGAAATTATTGTCCCCATCTTTGACTATGGGGATGTCACATACAGTGCCACCCCATCCTACTCCTTAAGCAGACTGGACACATTCTTCCACTCCTTCTGCTGCTTCACCCTTGACTGTCCCCCTCACACTCACCACTGTACCCTTTACCAATCTATATCCCCTTCCATCCCTTGAGGACAGATGGCTCACTCATTGTAGCAGCTTCTTGGCCAAATTTTGGTCCCAGTCCCTACCTTCCTATCTTTCCTCCTCTCTCTCCACCCTTATCTCTCCTCCTTCATATTCACTCAGAAATTCTGACCCCCTTACCTTAACCATCCCTCGCCATACCTCCTCAGCAGGTCAGGTCGCCTTTTCCTACAGGTTCCCAACTCTGTGGCACTCCTTCCCAAGGCACATTAGATTTTCCCCCTCCCCTCGGGCTTTCAATTACCTCATGGAAAAACATTTCCACTCTCCCTGCACCTGTTCCTAATATCTTGCCTCTACTGCCCCTGCTGTTCCTACCCTGCTGTCTTCCACTGGTGTGTCTGGCTATAGGCATAAAAGCATGTATTAACCTCTACCAAAGCAATTCTGTATTCCCTATGATTGTCTGTACTCCCATTTTGTTCCCCTTCCCCCCAGGACGCATCTGGAAATGAGTTTACGCTCAGTATGTTCTTCCTGATAAAACTTTAAATAAATAAATAAATTTGAACTCAACTATTTATATTGGAACCAGGATGCCCCAGGCTGAATTAGAGCCTATAATAAAATAATGATCAGTTCATAGCAACCCTTCCAGGAAGGCTAAAGTTCAAACAAGTTAGCAAAGAAGGTTTGGCTCCTATATATAGTATATACATTCTCTTAATGTTATTTTTGCCATGCATATCAATGTTTCTTGGCAATGCTTCTTCATTAGGATTGGTGGTGTCTGGTAAATGACAAACACATACAGACAAGTATGCTAAAGCATCATATGTACACCTGTTTGTTTATAAACCAGTTCATAACAACCACAATAAGGTACAATCATTTATCAACCACCATATTGTGTTAAATATGCTTGAAATCCATTCAGTTTCAACTTGGTATACTCTGAACATTGCTTTTGTTCACCATTGACACTTAGTCCAGTGTAATTTAATTATGCTTAGTTTGTTATCTTGCTGTTAGGCTCTTGTTCCACCAGCCACCATATTATTATAGCAAAACTTTTGCAAACTCACATTTCCATCAGTTCTGTTCTCTATATCAGCCACAATATTCAGTTATCCAAGTAAACTGAATTACTGGGCCCAATTGTCTAAATGTTTGCAGTCGCCACAATGGACTTGCAGCCGGAAGTCTGACGCAGGTGCCGACTTGCGTCGAACTGTGCCACTTGAGCAATTTTGTAAAAATTGATTCCACAACCCCTCTGCTGCAAGTCCATTGCAAGTGCTACAGCAAAGTAAGACCAGCTGCCCCCTGGTCTAACTTTGCATCTGTCAGGGACCTCTTTTACGGGACTTGCGCCAAAGGTTTGGTGCAAGGTGCCATAAAATGAGGAAAATGTCACAGCTTGCATCCTTGTTAAAAAATAACTCAAGTTACAGCATCCTCTTGGATGCAGGTGCGTCAATGATTGCATGGGATGCAAGCCCTGTGTCCACCATTGAAAATAAGGCCTACTGAGTGCACCATATAAATAAATGGCTATTGAGTGAAAAAATTAGAATACCATCAAATATCAAATCAGTGACTATACCATCTTGTTTGTGCAAAAATATATGGCCCTTACCATGCTTTAGTTCTACCTTGTATGTTTTCACAAAAAAATCTCACTGAATATAATCTGTCTTATTCTATAAAGATAACATGGACCAAATTGTCTCTTATAGTTAAAACTACCAAAACATGACTTCCAACTGGTACCTCTAAACTGGAATATTTTTTTTAATACATTTTCTCACATGTGTATTCAAAAAGCAGACATATATGTATAATTACCTTACATGATAAATCAGCTTTCTTGTCCTCCCGGATGCCCATTCTATTTTTGATTACTGCCACATTCTATTCTATTAAAAACAAACAGGAAACAACTGTCATAAACTGCCATGCATAGAGGGGAAAATGTTTTCCTATACTACAAAATGGTAGAATTAATCTTAGTTATGTTCTGTGCTCTAGGCTGAGTAAACCCCAATTAATTTTAAGATGTTATTGGAACCCACTCTTAAATGGCACAGGGGATAGTTTCTTATGTGTGCAATAAATACTAGAATGTAAAAGACACACAGTGGCATTACTGGTTCAGGTTTCAATTTTTTTTTATCTGCAGCAGCAAGAGGTGACAATCAGCCAATTGAGTAATACTCATTTTCAATGGCATCCTGAAGATCTTGTGACATAACTGTACAAAAATTTCATTACAGTTGTGTTCTAACTCTGGAAACATTGAATTTGAAAGCTACAAGTTTCCAAACCAGTAAAGGCTGTGCTGTCAGAAGGAGTAAACCTTTTACAAGCACACCACAGCCTGTACATACAGGGTTGGTAAATGCTCTGAATGTGAAATTCTAAACTTTTTCTACTTTTGTTGATGATTCTGGTTAAAGGAAGGGCTGGTCTGAAGGATGGGGTTGGTGGAGGCATTGAAGAAGATAAGCAGGCCACATGAGACACATGGACCTACAGGGGGTAGTCCAGAAGCCAGAATCAACAGATAAAAGCTCTGGATTGTGAACAAAAGGTTTGCTTTTACAAACACCACTGCCAGCACATATAGGATCAGTAAGGGCTCTGAATGTGAAATTCTGACCCTTTTCTACTTCTGTTGTAGTTTTTGGTTGCAAGTGAAGAGCTGGCCTGTAGGTTGTGGGTTAGAGGTGGCAGCGAGGAAGACAAGCAGGCCATGTGAGGCACACGGACCTATGGGGGGCAGGAGTGGGGCAGATGACTAACATCTTAGGCATCAGCAGGAATCAGCAGATAGGCATTGGGCTCTGACAGATGGACAAGAGAAAGTAGGGTATCTTTTAGCTTACTGTTACCTGTTTAGGTAGATACAGGTGGTAGGGTAGAGCATATATGCAGGGAAGGAAACAAACAGGTAGTTGCTACAGGTGTGAATATGGGAGGAAAATCTATCAGGGGTAAGGTACAGTAACTTATCAGGAAGGGCAAATAGTGGAGTGTTAACAGAGGCAGAAGGGTACAGAGTGATATATATCTAGAGATAGCAAGCAAGAAATAGGGAAATCAATTAACACCCTGTCTATGGTAGGGTGATAATGTAAATACTGATAAAGAGTGTACATGGTAAAGGAACAAAAACAAGAAGGGAACAATAAGGGTAAGGTAAATTTGAAAGCAGTGGGCTGTGATACATGAAGTTAGTTATGTTGGTGGTGCAATGCAATGGTTGTGGAGCTACAGTATTAAAGGAGACATTCTGGAGAGTGAGGTGGTGCCCCATCTGCATGCACCTCTCTGGGTTGAGGAAGGAGGTTGCTGGTTTTAAAGCTGAGTTGCCTAGGATCCACAGGACCTCTTGTCCCACCCAGGGGCCATTGAGTTTACTGCTTTTGCCCCAGGGATTACCTAGGAGAAGGAGGGTCAGCTGGACCATGGTGAGTTCTGAGAGGGTGGTGGTGGCAGGTCATAAGTACATTCCTCAACCTGTGCCACTAACAGCATTGCTTCACCATTTTGGTGGAACAAGACTGCCAAGGGGAGTCACATGCAATAGTAGCAAGGAAGGATGTGGCAAGAGGAAGGAGGTTATGGTGTGGAAATCAATTGTTAGGTGTTAGATGTGGGAACAGGAAGACAGGCAGAGAGTGAGTTTAGCTGTTTTTCTATGGATAGCAGATCCTATGATTGGCTAGGGCAGCAGGGCATGAGGGAACTGGATGTATTTGTCCACCTGTGTACTAATGACCTAGCAAGAGACCAAGCTGGGATTGTGCAGGCAATGTTCGAGGAACTGAGGATGGGTCTAATGCAAGTAGCATTCATGGTTGCATTCACCGAGGTACTGCCTGTCTACCACTGAGCGGAGGTTATGGTACTCCACATCAGGAGATTCAACTCATGTTTGAAAGAATGGTGCAGAGAGGAAGGGTTTCACTTCATTGTAGACTGGGGTCCAGCCTGGAAGGATATGTGTCTGTATATAGAAGTGATGGTCTACATCCATCTGGGAAAGGAATCAAAGTCCTCAGTGGGCAGTATAAATGTTACTTTGAGGAATATTTAAACTAGTTGATGGGGTGGTGGAAAGACAAAGGGAGTCATAAACTTTGCCCACTGACTGAAGCATTAGGAAAGGAGAACCCAGGGGGAAGAAACTCTCCCAGGGAGCAGGTTTAAGCAGCAGTATTTTTTAGTTAGCAAAAAATATCATCCTATTTTTTGGGCAAAAATGTAGTTTTGATAACCATAGATTCATCCTCAGTTCAGTTTTGTTTTCTTAGATATGATTAAATAGCTTTTACAGCTAATTATATAATTAATGACTCTCATTATTAAAGATGTCTGCCACTCACAATTTAAAAAAATCTCTTCTGTTGAGGTTATGTGTTGAATACACATTCTAGGGTCATAATGTAAATGCATTAGGATGGTGATACCAAACATTTCTAATGGTAACCAGCACAACACTGCTTGAAGACAATTAACTTTTTCATTGTGGTCATGACATGGGAGTGGGAACTTTTAAAAACTACAAAATCACATACCTTATTTAAGGAATGAAAAAAAATGGGGTATATTGATATTTCTGCCAGGCAAACTTTTTTTTTATATTCATTGGTGAGCAGGGATAGGTATACTAGGCACAAGTGCCTGTTTTAAGTGGTGACTCAGGAGCACTGGGGAGATAACACAGGCCAACTGGTAAATCATCAGTCATGATTTCTGAAGATCAGTCATGACTGATTATTGTTAATCATCAAATGTTACCATAAGATCATCAAAGGAGATAATGATCTAAGATCATCATCCAGATCATGATTTAATCATCAAACATGAACTTTCAAATCACCAGCTGATGATTATTGATTATTTGTGTAAGCTTAAATCAGCATGATGGTTGTTGATGATCTGTGGATGATCAAGTGATGATCACTGATGACTATACTAGTTCAGTAATATGAGATTGCAAGTCACAAAAGTAATACTTAAAGATCAATGGCAACCATTTTACACATCATAAAAAAAAGCCTAAAAAAGCATGAATTCAGGTCCCAGTGTCATAAGTAGTGTTTCCTGAATGTTACATGCTATTTGGTTTTGTGGTTTGCTTTAAAGCAACATTTGTTAACTTGTTCTGCCCTAACTAAAAACAGGCTGTTTCTGTCCCTCTGACTGGGCCTGGGAGAGAGATGACATTATATTGGACTAGGCTACAGCTTCAGCAGTGTAAGTAGGTGCTTGACTGATAAGCTGTTAACTTCCCAATTTGAACAATCTGTGAGGTCATTGTTTGCTGTCCAGGGTTTTTACAAACTCAGTCTCTGATGTTTGTTCAGATGAATTTGCTGAAAATTCACATTTTGTTCGTCTAAAGAGCTGATCATTTGAGTTTCAGTGCTGAATTGGAGTGGTATGCATTTGAGAAATCAGCTTAACTGTATCACAGTTGCTGTCAGTTCTTTCTAATCAAAAATCTATGTTTTTCTCTAGCTATAACACAGGGTTGTTTATTTAATGAATATAAAGTAAGTGTAAAGTCTGTTAGCTCATACAAGTACTTTGTCTTTTTAATGAAGTCTCAATAAATAGGTTCATGTAAGAACATTATTTTCCTCTTAGATTGACAGAACGGTGCCTGCCACACTCTGCTATTTCAGGCACATGTACTATATGAACTCTCAAATTTCAGTTTGTTGATGGTTTATGAGTTAAAAACATCATGCATAACTAGAAACACTACATGGCATCCTGATGCCCCCATCTCCTATCTACAGTTGAGGCAGCAGCACTCTGCTCCCCCATGTGATCTGCCCCACATGGCCCCTGTCTCCTGCCCCAAATTCAAGGATGTTGCACCCTGCTGCCCACTCTCTTGTCCCATAGAGTCAGATCTTCTGCACCCTGTTGCCCCATGTCCTGCTTAAACAATCAGGTCCTTGGCACCCTGCTGCCCCTTGCCTGAACAGTTGAGGTTACTGCATCCTACTGCAGCCCTTTGTCCCCACACCCCCTCAATCAGAGCCACTGCACCCTGTTTCCCCTGTTCCTGTCACCATAGTTGGGGCTGCTGTGCATTTGTATACCCTAGAATCACAGGCCCCCTGCTTCCACATTTGGGGCTGCTGCACCATGATGCCCATGCCACCAGAGGTAGGGCTTTTACTGGACCCTGCTACCTACATCCATTTTCCCAAATGGGCAGGGTTGCTGCACCATGCACATCCCATCCCACAGTCAGGGCTGCTGTGCTCTGCTGACCCTCATGTTCTGCCCCACAATCAAGGCTTCTTCACCATGCTGTAGTCCGTCTCCTGCCACCATAACCAGAGTTGCTGCACCCTACCCCTGTCTACACAGTCAGGGCTGATGTACCCTCTTGCACCCCACAACCCAACTCCTCCACAGCCCCATGACTCTGCAGTTAGGGTTGCTTTGCCATGCTGCCACCTGCCACCAAAGTCAGATGTGTTTGCTGCACTGCCCAGAAGAAGAAAAAACAGAAAAACGCTTGCATCTTGTATTATGGTGGTGAAGAACAGAGGGTGTTCGGGTGCAGAAGTCCCAACTGTTTGGTCAGGAGACAAGGAAGGCCTTATGGTACAGCAGCCCAAGCTGTGGGACAGGATGCAGCAGTCACGCCTGTGTGGAACTGAAACAACTATGGGGGCAGAGGATAGGGGGCAGCAAATGCCCAAACACTAGTTACAAGTGGCAACATGGTGCACCAGTCCTAACTGTAGAGGCAAGGGGCTCTAGGGCATAGTTGGCCACAGCAGCCCTGCTGAGTAGTCCACAGCAGTGTGCAACGGCCCTTGCTATGGTAGAAGGGGAATGTGGACAGCATGGTGCAGAAGCCTTGACTGTGGGGCAGGACACAGGGGCAATCAAGGTACCGCAGTCCTGACTGAGGGATGGGGAGCTCATGATGCAACAGCACAGCTCATTTGGGACATTGGATGTGCAAAGCAGGGTGAAACAAAAGCCCCACCTCTGTTGGCATGGGGCAGCATAGTGTAGCAGCCCCAACTGTAGAGGCAAGATACAATAATAATAATAATAATAAATTTATTTTTAAGGCGCCTTATCAATTGCCAAGGTGCCTGAAAGTATAAAAACAAATCAAAACATACATAGATACATAGATACATAGACAGTGTCGGCAGATAAGGGCCTATGGCCCACCCAGTCTGCCCATTTGAGCTTGTAAGTTCAGTTTGTTTTCCTAGAAGTCTGTTGCACCTTACCCCTGACCTCCAGAATTCCTTTATGTCTATCCCATGCATTCTTAAATCCAGTGATTGTTTCAGCCCCCACCACTTCCTCTGGCAGGGTGTTCCACTTGTCCACCACCCATTCTGTGAAGAAATTCTTTCTCATGTTTCCTCTGAATCGTCCTCCTCCAACTTCATCCCATGCCCTCTAGTCCTGGAACATCTTTTTGCTTAAAATAGTGTTTTCCTGCACCCTGTTCCTCCTGTAAGATACTTGTATGTCTCTATCATATCCCTCTCTCCTCCTCTCCTCCAGGAGTACATGTTCAGTTCCTTCAACCTGTCTTCATAGGACTTGTGATGCAATGCATGCACATCTTTGTTGCCCTCCTCTGAACCTTCTCTACCCTGTCTATGTCCTTACGTAGGTATGGTCTCCCGAACTGTACACTGTACTCCAGGTGGGGCCTCACTAGTGTCTTGTATAGCGGAATTATGACCACCTTTTTCCTGCTGGTAATGCCCCTGCCTATACATCCCAGCATCCTATTTGCTTTACCTGCTGCCTTGTCACACTGTTTCCCTACCTTGAGGTCATCAGAGATGATAACTCCAAGATCCCTTTCCTGCTTGGTGCATGCTATATTCTCACCCCCCAACTGATATATTGTGCCAGGGTTTTTGTGCCCCATATGCATTATCTTGCACTTCTTTGCATTGAATTTCAACTGCCAAACCCCTGACCATTCTTCAAGTTTCTGCAGGTCACTTCTCATTCTGTCTACACCCTCTGGTGTGTCTACTCTGTTACAGAGCTTTGTGTCATCAGCGAACAGTCCTGGGTCCTGTGCCATGTCACTGATGAAGATGTTGAATAGGACCGGTCCCAGCACTGATCCCTGTGGTACCCCACTGGTCACTCTTCCCTCTGTGGAGTGACAGCCATTTACCACCACCCTCTGTGTCCTGCCACCCAGCCAGTTACCTACCCACCACACTACTGTCCTGCCCACACCCATATTCCCCAGTTTGTGTAATAGTCTTCTATGTGGCACAGTGTCAAAGGCCTTGCTGAAGTCCAGATAGGCCATGTCCACTGCCCTCTCCCTGGTGATCCACCTCCCTAGTCACCCAGTCAAAAATTCAATGAGGTTGGTCTGACATGACTCCCCTGGTGAAACCATGCTGTCTTGGGTCCTGTAGTCCATTGACAACCAGATGTTCCACCAATCTCTCCTTCAGTAGTGCTTCCATGATCTTCCCCACTACCGAGGTGAGGCTGACCGGTCTGTAGTTCCCTGCTTCCTCTTTGTTCCCACTTTTGTTTAAGGGGACTACATCTGCTGTCCTCCAGTCTTTGGGTACCTCTCCTGTTTCCAGTGATCGGCTAAACAGGATAGCCAGAGGTTCAGCCACCACCTCTCTTAGTTCTCTAAGGACCCTGGAGTGCACCCCATCTGGCCCCATTGCTTTATCAACTCTTATTACTTCCAGTTCCTTCAGGACCCTTTCTCATGTAAAGGGACTTGTGTCCATTTCTGCACCATTCTCACCCCTTGTACTCCCTTCAGACCCATTACCTCCTCTTCCTCAGTAAAGACTGAGCAGAAATACCTGTTCAGTATGTCAGCTTTACTGTTGTCATCCTCCAACCCCCATCCTCCCTTCAGTCTCACTATCCTCCCTTTGTCTTTCTTTTTTCCCTTATGTACCTGTAAAAGGTTTTGTCCCCTCTACCCACTGATTTTGCAATGTGTTCTGTCTGAGCTTTGGCTTCCCTTACTGACCTCCCTGCCTCCCTTTGCTTCTCCTGGTACTTCTCCCTATCCCCGTCTGCCTGTGTCTTTTTGTATTGCCTGAATGCAATCTTTTGGGCTTTAACTTTCTTTGCTACCTCTTTGGAAAACCATAATGGTCTCCTCTTCCTTTTCCTCTTGCTAACCTGCTTAATACATAATTCTGTTGTTCTTGTAATCCCCATTTTAAATACTGCACACTGTTCCTCAACTCCTGATTCCTGTCCCATTCCCCTAAATGCCTCTTTCAAGTATCTCCCCATTTTCCCAAAGTCTGCCCCCCTAAAATCCAGGATACGTGTTTTTGTGTGGTTTGGTTCTGGTCTTTCTGTGATTTCAAACCACAATGACTGGTGGTCACTGTTTTCCAGGTGCTCCCCCACTGTTACCCCCATCACACTGTCCCTGTTTGTGAGCACAAGGTCCAGTATTGCCTTCTGCTGAGTTGGTTCCATGACCAGTTGCTTGAGGAAGGCACCCTGAAGGGAGTCCAGGATAAATCTGCTCTAGTTGATGCTGCTGCTGGGATGCTCCAGTCCACGTCTGGAATATTGAAATCTCCAACCAGTACTACCTCACCTTGTCTGCCATCCTTTGGATGGCTAGCATCAACTCCTATCTGTTTCTTCCTCCTGGGCTGGTGGTCTATAGACCACACCTGTGCAGATGGCTGTCCCCATTTTCCTTTCCAGCTTAACCCACAGTATCTCTCCCCATTTTGTTCCTCCTGGATCTCTGTGGCCCTTATGTCATTTTTCACATACAGTGCCATTCCTCCTCCTTCCTGCCTGCTCTGTCTCTTCTGAATATGTTGTAGCCAGGTATGGCCATCTCCCAGTCGTGGTTATCATTACACCAGGTTTCAGTGATGGCCACAATGTCCAGGTCTGATTGCACCATGACAGCCTCCAGATCTTCCATCTTGTTGCTAAGGCTCCTGGCATTTGCACACATGGCTTTCCATGATTTGACCTCCCTAGACTGTCTCACTATTCTACTCCAGCCCCTTCCTTGGTTGTCATTTATCCCTGGTTCTCCTTGCTGTCTGCCCGTCTGCTGAATTGTGCCCCATTTCTGCTTATCCACCTCTTGGGCACTAATCTCCATCTTTTGCACACTGCTTTGCAGAGATAGTCACTCCTCTGGTTCACTGGTTCCACTGCTAGCTGTGGGGGGTGAGCAAGTAGGTATCCTCCTTTCTGGCCTGCCACCCCCCTTTGCTAGTTTAAATGCTTGTCAATGTAGCATTTAAACTTATCATTGAGTGCTTGGATTGCCCTCCAGGATGGATGCAGGCCGTCAGGCTTGAACAAACCTCCATCCCTCCAGGTGGGTCCCAGTCACCAATGAATCCAAACCCTTCCTCACAGCACCAGTTCTTCAACCATGAGTTAAAGTTCCTGGTGCATGCACTCCTATGCTCTCCCTTGCCTCTCACAGGTAGTACTTCTGAGAAAGTGACAGAAGTAGCTACTTGCTTGAGACCCCTCCCCAGTTTCCTAAACTCTTCCTGAACTTCCTTTGGCCCCCCATTTGCCAGGTCATTAGTACCTAGGTGGATAATGACATCCAGCTCACCCTCCCGTCTTGCCTTCCCAGTGATCTCCAGGATCTTCCTTCCATCCCTCCATGCCGTGGCACCTGGTAGGCACCTCACCTCCCTGTCCTCCCCCTCCTGTGTTCCTAGCTGGATCCCTCTTATGATGGAGTCCCCCACCAGGATTCACTTCCTCCTCCTCTGGGGTCCACTGCTTTCCCCGCTGAGGTCACCTCTTTGGCTAACCTCCACATCTTTTCCTTCCACTTCTCTGGGTACCTGTATTTGGTTGTCCTTGTTTGCCAGTGTGGCATATGAGTTCTTGAGTGGAATAGGATCTGGGATGTGCCTCTGCCTGACTGCTCTAACCCTCCCTGAGCCCACTGTCATCCAAGTGCTCCTCGTTCTCGGCATCATTTGAGACAGTTGCATTGGACTGGGTACATACAAACATACAAACATCAAGACATCATCTCAGTTAAAAACACATTAATAATAAATCAGAATAAACAGAATAACAGAAACTAAATATTCAATTGGCTAGAACGGCTTGGTGCCACAGAAAGGTTTTTAAGCCTTGCTTAAATCCTTCCACAGTTGCGCACTCCCATGACTGATGTAGAGAATTCCAAAGGGTAGAGGCGGCAAAGACTTTTACACCAGACGATTTCAAATTCACCCTTGGAATCTCTAACAACCCCTCGTCGGCTGAGCAGAGTGATTGACCAGGGCAGTAAGGAACCAGGAGCTCTTTCAGATATCTGGGCCCTGTCCATGTAGGGCTTTAAAAGTCAGTAAACTGACTTTAAAGGTGATCTGCCACTGTACTGGCAGCCAGTGCAGTTCACGTAGCACTGGAGTAATGTGACAGGATTGAACAGATCCTGTCAAAAGCTGGGCCGCCACGTTCTGCACCAGCTGCAAATGATGGATTTCTATCCCAGAAAGCCCTAGGTAAAGGGAGTTGCACTTTTAACCCCCCCCTGCAAATGGGGGTTCCCAAAAGTCTTTCAGGAGCTTGCTTGAATGCTTCAAGCCTGAATGGTGTTTGGCATTTAAGCCACATATCTCTGAGTGCTCTTAGAGCCTCTTTTATTGTCTCTTTAAGAGCTGTCTGCTTGCAGACATAATTAGTTTGAAATGGGGGGGTCTGTGTGCTTCCCTGCTCGAGTCCCCATATGGGCCACTGAGCAAATCACTCCTTTCTGCAGTTACTATATGGGCAGAGAGAGTTCTTTCAGAATATGTAATTGTTTGCTTGTAACCTGTTAAAATGATAATGAAAGTGCAATTTGTTTTAACCTGCTTTCTTATAGCCAGGACTGTCTCCCTCATGTTGGTCCTGAACTGCTGAATTGGAACAATCAGTGTGGGGATCCTTTAAATTGGAGCCTGCTCTGGGCGAATCAGAATTTGGACTCTCCTCTTGAGCCAGCCACAATGGGTCTGTATGGCAGATGCTTCTGGGAAATGTAGTTTTGACCTCGGCGCCTTTTTCCACCAACAGGGGGAGTTTATTGTGAGTGACAGCCAAACCAGCCAAGAACTGGGAAGAACTCAAAGGAAGTGCCTGGTTTTGTCTACTGGAGTTTCAGTTTAGCTCTGGCAGTGAAGAGGGAAGAAGCCTTGTGCTCCTTCAGTGTGCAGTTTTGGTTGGGAAACACGTGTAAGGCCCCAAGTTTCTGTCTGCAGCTTGTGCAAGTGCTTGTTCGTACTGAATCTGACCTGTGAAGAGAATAAAGAAGATCTGAAGAGTAGAAACCAGGCTCACCCTGTAGAAGATAGGAGAAATTGTTGAATTGTGTTTGGTCTGTCAGGAACTGAATCTGCTGTGTGTTCTTCTGGGTATTGTGCAGTAATTGCGATCGGGATAGAGAAGCAGCCTGCCTGGTATAGTATTTTCCTTTTACATATAAATGTGTGTAGTGCTTGTGGGGACTCGCGTTTCAAATCTGCTGCACAGTGAATTGAGTGCATGAAGCTGGAAGCAAACCCCAGTTTAATCCAGACTACATTAATTTGCTCCAAACTACATTGGGGTCTAGTCACAAGGACCTTGCCCACATGGTCTGTTCCTTCTGGCAATCCAGGACAACCTACCTCTCATTCAGTTTTCAGTATTGTGCTGTGAGTGCAAGCAGGGTAGCTCCCTGCCATCGGTTTATCGAATTGCAAGTGTGTCATCTAATTGTGTGTTTTCTATTTCTTCACGAACTGAGCCAACCGGCTCCGGATTACAATTTGAGTGTTGAGCATGCATTTTCCATCTTCAGGGCCCCAACCAGCTGCACCAAATAGGCTAGCCTGTTATTGCCTGGGTACCCAGTAAGAGTGGCATTTGGGACATTTGGGATTCTGAAATATGTGCACAGTACTGGGAATATTAATGCGTTTAAACTAATTAACCTGATTTCCCCCTGTCCTTATTATATCCCCCTAAATAAATCAAATCTGTTTGTTTCAGCAAAGTTACACTGCCTGAGGTATTCATTTATGTTAAAGTATTGTACTGTGGTCTTTGCACTGTATCATCATGTCTTACAGGGAGTCCCCAGAGTCCCGCTGACTGAACCAATCCTGGGGGTAAGTGTATACTGTGAAGGTAATTCTGATATATTGTGTGGGCCACTAGTAGGAAGAAGGGGGGGGTCGCAGTGTCCCAAAGGGCTTTGACCAAGTTAGTTTAACTATTGCAAACCCTGACCTCTGGGTGGAGGCACTCACCATTAGACCTAGGCCCCTCAACCTGTTAGTAGTTAGGCAGGCAGGGGTAGTAGCCCTTGGAATAGCGCCACCTAGGTGGTTACATCTTGGAGGCACTGCTGGGATTAGCATCCTCTAGTGGCCAAGTGTGGAAAAATACCTTGACATGTTTGATTTGAGGGAAAAAAATGGAAGGGAGTACCACGCCCAGATTAAAAAATGACCTTCATATGCTGACGGTGTGCAAAATGGTGAGGTGCAGTGAAACTGAGGGGCTAGACCCTCAAAAGGCTATTCTGTTGCTGGATGTCCCCTTAGGGACCAGTGATGCTGGCATTGTATCCACTTTGGAACAAATTAAGGGCATGGGCAAGGTTGAAGTAAAGGGACGAGATACTGAATTATTAGGGCAGGCTATGATGGTACTGATCTCGTGTAACTCCTCAGTGGACCCCAAAAGGGTACCCCCCTATCACGATGCCCGAAGGTGCCCCGACAGGATGGAGGGTCATTCATTTACATATTTGTCCGGCCACCCCGGGTGAGTCTCCTAGTTTAGATGGGTTCAAAGAGAAATTACTCAAACTGCTAGCCTCTGAAGGGTGCACTGCTCAACTGGTAAAGGTGTTAGACCTCTTAGGTGACCATACGCCCCTGCATTCTCCAAGTACATCCCCAATTCCTCAGAAGAGCTCTCCAGTAGCCCCCTCCCCTGTCATAGTTCCCCCGATCCAGTTGGACTCTTACCGTAAGCTCAAAGTGTTCTCTGGCATCTGCCCTACTCCTAATGGGAAGGTCGATCTGGAGACCTGGATAGACTCTGCTACCCTTGCAGTACAAGCCTGGCAATGCTCCGAGGCAGAAAAAAGGGCTCACCTGGGGGAGAGCCTCCAGGGACCCGCCCAATGTACTTTTTGCTCCCTGAGGGTTTCTGATCCTGACGCCAAAGTCCAAGAGTACACAATTGAAAATGTGTTTGGGGGCACCGCTAGTGTTGAGGCCTTGAAATGGAAGCTTAAGGATGTTAGACAACAGCCAGGGGAATTGTTATCTTCCTACATGGATTGATTAGAGGGGATCTTACAGACCATTTTTCGGAAAGGGGGCCTGGACCTCTAGTGAAGTGGACTGGGTAAGGCTGGATCATATACTCAGCTCTGCCCAGCGCTCCAGCTGGGTGTTACTCAAATTGCAACTGCATCAAAGAAAATCCAGTCCCTTGCCTTTCCATGTGTTGATGAGGGAGGTACGGGAAGTTGAGGAGGAGGAAGGTTTGTCAGAACCCTGCACAGTTGTAGCTGCTACTTCCCCTGCTCCAGGTGTAGGGTCAGCTGCTGATGGCCCAGAATCATCAAAATCTCATGACTCAATCCAAGGTCCCATGTTAGCCAAGGGGGTCCAGTCTGAGAGGGACAGTTACAGATGTCCCACCATGGAGTGAAGTACTGAGAGAGTTTAGGGAAATGAAAAACAGTCTGTTTATGAAGGCTGCCCCTGCAAGTACAGGCCGTGACCCTGATCCCACTGCATCTGCTATGGGGGTGGGAGTACCCGCCCATGTATCTCCTGCTGACAACAGCTCCAAACTTGACTTCTTGACCATGGAAGTGGAGAAACTGATGAGATGTCTCCAAATGCTAATCACGCCACAGACAGAGATGGCCCCAAGGTTTCCAGTTAGTAGTACCTCCACCCTGGCTCCCAGTGTGGCGGCTCGGCCAGCTCAAACTCCAGCAAGTATGTTTTGCTATAATTGTGGGAAGGATGGGCACATGAAGAGAGAATGCCGGTCCCCAAAAGACACAGACAAAGTTGCATATAGGCTACAAGGAGAGCTCCGGAGAACAAATCAGTGGTTAAGGTGTGCACAAAATGATTCCAGTGAGGGCCCCAAAATTACTAACTCACGTCCCTTTGTGGCAAGGTCAGTTGCCCAGGCCCCCACTACCATCTCTCCAGACTGGTCCAGAATAGTGGGTCCCTCCATGACCACTGTAAAGGTGAATGGAGTGTCTACAAGAGCTGCATTAGACAGTGTCTCCCAAGTGACAATTATGTTCCAGGATTGGTATCAGAAGCATTTGTCAGATGTACCCTTACAACCATTAGAAGGACTGCATGTATGGGGGTTAAGTAAGAAGGCCTACCCCTATTCCAGGTATATCCGAATTTGGCTGTCTTTCCCCACATCCGTGGCTGGAGTGGCCGAACAAGTAGAGACCCTAGCCTTAGTGTGTCCCCCCACTGGACTGTATGGTGGTGTCCCTTTGTTGATTGGAACAAATGCTCATATGTTTGGACGGCTGGCACAGTTGTGTTATGATAAACAGGGGTCAAGGACTAGTAGAACTTTAAGAATTCTGGCTTTAATTAAGAAGGCCTATGAGGCACAGAGAGATGCTGAATAAGTAGAACCAAAGGAACTGGTCAGAATTGTCTGGAAGAAGGATCCTGAGTCTCTGATCCTGACACCAAATGCCCAGTGTACCTTACAGGGAGAGGTCCGTATCAGAAAGGATGTTAAGAATAAAATATTAGTGCTGAATGCACCAGGCAATGGAAAATTGCTGGAGGGACTGCTGGTCAAGCCTAGTATTTTGCCTGCTAGGGCCCATGCTTATGCCAGATGGGTAATGGTTCAAGTTCATAATGTGTCTGACAGAGAGATTCGAGAAAATAGAGGTTGCACCCTGGCTAACGTGCATTGTGCAGACACTGCAGTGCTACCCAGCAGCAAGAGTTTGGGGAAGAATGACAGAGTAACGTCTGACTTGTTTGATTTTGGTGACTCCCCGTTGCCAGCTGGATGAAAAGTGAGGATCAGTGAGAAGCTTGCCCAGAGAGACCAGGTGTTTTCTTTAAAGGAATGGGATGCAGGTTGCACGCAAGGAGCTGAGCATCATATCTGGCTGCATGATGAAAGACCATTTCATGAGAGGTCTCAATGCCTGGCACCTGCTGACATAGATGATGTGAAACAGCACCCGCAAGAGATGTTAGCTGCGGGTGTAATACAAGAATCCAGAAGCCCCTATGCTTCCCCATTGTGGTAGTGAGAAAAAAGAATGTGACAGTAAGAATGTGCATGGATTATCGCACCTTGAACTGGCGGACTATCCCTGATCAGTATACAATGCTCCGCATCCAGGATGCTTTGGACTGCCTAAACAGTAGCAAGTGGTTCCCTGTGCTGGATCTTCACAGTGGGTACTACCAGATCCCGATGGCCCCAGAGGACCGTGAGAAGACAGCCTTTGTCTGCTTGGCTTCTATGAATTCATGAGGATGCCTCAAGGTATTTCAGGTGCCCCAGCCAGCTTTCAACGATTGATGGAGCGTGCAGTGGGGAACATGAACTTACTAGAGTGCCTGGTATACCTAGATGATGTTATTGTGTTCGGCAGCTCACTGGAGGAACATGAGAGCAGATTATTCAAGGTATTGGACCGACTGGAAGACTTTGGCCTTAAACTGTCCATTGATGAGTGTCAATTCTTTCAAACATCAGTAAAGTATGTGGGACCCATAGTATCCACCGAGGGAATAGAGACTGACCCAAGTAAAGTTGAGGCCTTGACCACCTGGCCACAGCCCAAAAATCTAAAAGAACTGCAAAGATTCCTGGGACTCTGTGGTTATTATCAGCATTTCATCAAGGACTATTCAAGAGTGATCCGCCCTTTACTTAACCTTACTCAAGGGTATCCTCTGTACAGTGAATTGAGTGCATGAAGCTGGAAGCAAACCCCAGCTTAATCCAGACTACATTCATTTGCTCCAAACTACACTGGGGTCCAGTCGCAAGGACCTTGCCCACATGGTCTGTTCCTCCTGGCAATTCAGGATAACCTATCTCTCATTCAGTTTTCAGTATTGGGCTGTGAGTGCAAGCAGGGTAGCTCCCTGTCATTGGTTTATCGAATTGCAAGTGTGTCATCTAATTGTGTGTTTTTTATTTCTTCATGAACTGAGCCAATCGGCTCTGGATTACAGTTTGGGTATTGTGCATGCATTTTCCATCTTCAGGGCCCCAACCAGCTGCACCAAATGAACTAGCCTCTTATTGCCTGGGTAGCCAGTAAGAGTGACATTTGGAACATTTGGGATTCTGAAATATGTGCACGGTACTGTGATTATTAATGCGTTTAAACTAATTAACCTGATTTCCCCTGTCCTTGTTATATCTCCCTAAATAAATCAGATCTGTTTGTTTCAGCAAAGTTACACTGCCTGAGGTATTCATTTATGTTAAAGTATTGTACTGTGGTCTTTGCACTGTATCATCTTGTTTTACAGGGAGTCCCCAGAGTCCTGCTGACCAAACCAATCCTGGGGGTAAGTGTATACTGTGAAGGTAATTCTGATATATTGTGTGGGCCACTAGTGGGAAGAAAAGGGGGTTGCAGTGTCCCAGAGGGCTGCAACCAAGTTAGTTTTACTATTGCAAACTCTGACCTCTGGGTGGAGGCACTCGCCATTAGACCTAGGCCCCTCAACCTGTTAGTAGTTAGGCAGGCAGGGATAGTAGCCCTTGGGACAGCGCCACCTAGGGGTTACACAATAATCTAAGCGCAAGGACACAAAGGCGTGGGCCAGAGTAGGGAGGTCGTCAGACGGAACCAGATGCCTAATCCTGGTGATATTCCTAAAATGATAAAAGGATGTTTTGATGACAGCCGACACCTGAGAGTGCAGTGTCAGTCCATCATCAAAAACTACCCCTAGGTTATGCACCCATTCAGAGGTCAGGAGTGAAACGCCACCAAGAAAAATTCAAGATGGCTCACCAACATCCAACTCCCCCATCCGACGGCTTGGGTCCACAACCAGTACCTCATTCCCCCCCCCTCGAGTTCAACTTCAGCCAGCTGGAATCCATCCACTCCTGGATTTCTTTGACACTGTTATTAAAGACCGAGAGAGCTCCATCCTGGTTGGGTGCAAAAGAAAGGTAGAGCTGTGTATCATCTGCATAGCAGTGAAACCTCAACCCATACCTTCTTACAATGTCTCCGAGGGTGACAGCACTGAACCCTGAGGCACCCCAAATGACAGAGAAACTGGGCCTGAAGAATGAACATCATACACAACTCTCTGTGTTCTACTCGTGAGAAAGATGTAAACCATCTGAGGACTGTTCTCGACAGGGCACAGATATGCCTCAGGTGCCCTATCAACACCACATGGTCCACAGTGTAAAAAGCTGAAGAGAGATCTAGAAGGACCAAGATGGTACGGTTCTTTCGATCTCTCACCATCAGGAGATCATTGAGCACCCGAACCAGCAGTGTCTCAGTACTATGTCTCTTACAAAAACCAGACTGGAGCAGTTCATAGATGTCATGGATGGTCAAATGGTTCTCCAGTTGAGCTGCCACTATTTTCTCAATCACCTTCTCTATAAAGGGAAGGTTAGAGATAGGTCTGTAGTTTGCGTGACAGTCAAGGTCCAAGGTAGCTTTCTTCAGGAGTGGCGTCACCACCGCCTCTTTCAGGGAGCTAGGAAACTGTCTCAATTTCAGGGAGCACCAGACTATCCACACAAGGACCGGACCAATGACATCATTACAACCCCAAATTAGGGAAGTCGGTCCAGGGTCCAGACTACAGCATGTAGGGTGCACACTCTGGATAATCCAGATGACATCCATGAACTCCAGTCAGCTGAAGGTACTCCAGGAAAGCTGGGGTACAGTGACCCCATGCTGATCAAAAGCAACACCCATAGAGTGTACTGGTTGAAGTACCACCCTGATGTCGGCCACCTTATTTGCAAAGAAGAGCAAGTTCATCGCACTCTAATTGCAAAAAGGCTTTCCAAACATATAGACAGGATGGATTGCACAGTCTGTCCAGAGCTCTAAAAAGCTGAGCTGGTTGATTCTGAGCAGCCACAATCTCCCCAGACAGGAATTCTGCTTTCTTATGGGTGATTGCAGATTGATAGACTAGATAATGGTCCAACAATCTAAGGTGGTTGGCATCAAGGGTGGACTTGCACCAGCAACACTCTAACCTTCTTCCTAGTCACCCTAGAGTATAGCTGAACTCAGCAGCTCTAACTGTGGAGACGGGAACAAGGGACAACAGGGTGCAATGTTCCCAACTGTGGGTTTAGGGGACAGTGGATAGCAGGTTGCAACAACGCCAACTGTTCTGGCATGAAAAGCATGGTGCAGCAGCCCTAACTGTTCAGGATGATGGTGGTCAACAGGGTGCAGCAACCCCAACTGTATGGGAGAAGACAGTGGGCAGCAGGGTGTAGTGGCCTCGAATGTGGGGCAAGACACAGAGGGCTTGCGGGGGCAGAGGACAGGGCATCAGAGTGCAGCTGCCTCAACTATGGTGCAGGAGACAAGGGGTATCAGGATGCTATACACTGTTTCTAGTTATACATTATGTACAGTATTTTCACACAGAAACCATCATAGAACTGAAATATGTGAGTTCATATTGTACATTTACCTGAAGTAGCAGAGTGTGGAAGGCAACTGTCTGTCAATCTGAGAGGAAGAAAAACTGTTCTTACATGTATCTATTTATTGAGGCTACATCAAACTACTTGTATGAATTAACAAACTTTACATTCGTTTTATATCCATTAAATAAACAACCCAGGGTTATATAGCTAAAAAATGAGAAAGAACTGGCAGCAGCTATGATACAGACAAGCTGATTTCTCAAACACACCTCTTCAGTTCAACACTGAAACTCAAATGATCAGCTCTTTTTAAGAACAAAATGTGGATTTTCAGCTAATTCATCTGAACAAACACCAGGTACTGAGTTTGTAAAAACCCTGGACAGCAAACAATGACCCCACAGGTTGTTCTTACTTGGAAGTTAACAGGTTGTCAAGTTAAGCATGTACTTACACTGCTAAAGCTGTAACCTAGTCCAATATGATGTCCTCACTCTCCCAGGCTCAGACAGAGGGACAGAAAAAGCCTGACTGTTTTCAGTTAGTGCAGAACAGGTTATTAAATGCAGATTTAAAGAAAACAACAAAACCAAATAGCATGACATTTTCAGGAAACACTACTCATAACACAGGGACTTGAATTCATATGTTTTTAGACTTTTTTTAAACAATGTGTAAGATGGTGGCCGTTGATCTTAAGCATTTTATTTATTAATTATGAAAATATGTTTGTCACATATCAGCAAAGGCAAATTAATTATGAATTATTATGTAAATCATGTGGTCAAGTTTTAAACCCATTAGGAAGAGTACATGTAATGTCTGACATAGGATACATATTTGCATACTTAGTTTGCATTTATCAGCAGCACAGTTTATGGAATAAAGCAATGGCAATTTCTATTTTTAAATTAATTTAGCATGGTAATATTGGTTTGCAGACTATTAGAAAAGGTTTTGAGCACAAACCAAGTACTTTTAGGAACTCACCACAACCAGAAAATAAACCACATAATGGAGGATATATAAACTGATATAAGCCTCTCTAGCTCGAGTAAAATGTGAGTTATCAGAGTAAGCATAACTGGAAGCAGTAGACTTCTAAAAAAAAGGTGTCACAACTGATCATTCCAGTAAAGATGTACAGTATAAATAAAAAAAAAAATTAAAAGTATACAGGAAAAAATTAATTGAATTTTTAAATTTATTTCTGTAGTCTTGACCATGGACAATCATGTAAAATCATGAGGTTATGAGATCAACATTAATCACAGGTATGTACAGAGCTAAAAGTATTAGACCTTCATCCATAGAGCTCACCATGGTAGCAAATATCTGTTACCTATTACCCATTAAGTGTTTATCTAAGTTTCGCTTAAACTGGTCTGTGGTGGTACTACCTACAACCTCAATAGGTAGTCCATTCCATATGGGAACCATTCTCTGATTGAACCACTGATTACTGTTCATCAGTTTACAATTTATCTTTCTCAACTGTAGAGGATGAGAACGAGTAGTATAAATCTGATCCCTACATTGCAGCCCCAAAGTGTCCCCATAAATCATTGTCTGACCATGCCCTATGTAGTAGGTACATGTCCTCACATGCTCTCTTGCATTCCAGGGTGAACATGTCCAGTTCTCTCAGTCTTTCCTGATAATCTTTTTCCCTTAGGTCTTTAATAGCTCTAGTTTCCTTTTTCTGGATTCTCTCAATCATTTGAATTTCTCCTTTTTAGTATGGTGACCAGACCTGGGCCCCATACTCCAGGATGGGCCTCACCAAGAGTGAATAAAGAGAGACCAAGACCTCTCGGCTCCTCCTCTCAGTGTGCCTGAATATACAATTTAATATTTTATTCCCTTTCTGGACTATATTTTTACAGTGAGACTTAAATGAGAGGTAATGTGAGATCATGATGCCCAGGCCCTTTTCCTTAACTGTTTCTTTAAGATTTATTGTATTTAATGAATAAATGTTTTTCAGGTTCTTTTTCCCCATGTGCATTACCATACATCTGTCATGGTTTGAAAGTAGTTTATGCTCTGTGGTCCCATCCTGAATGTAATCTATAGCCTGCTGGAATGCTACAGTGTCTTCCTGATTTTGTACTATGGCCCGCAACCTTCAAGCATCCGCAAATTTTGCTAACCAGATTTTATCATGATCATAATGGATTGAGGAGATGTACATATTAAACAAGCAAGGACCCAGTACAAAACCTGGGGCACTTCACTAGTTACCTCAGCCCAGTCTGAAAAAAACCTTTATGAATACATGCTGTTTTCCATCTGGGAACCATGACTGGATTCAGTTGACTATGTTATCCTGTATTCCTAATTTATGAAGTGCATCTATTAATTTTATATGCAGGATCTTATCAAAAGCTTTAGAGAAGTCCAAAAGACCACATCAACTGAATTCCCTGTATCCAGTCCCCTGTTCACCCTATCATAGAAGTACAACATTTGTCTGACAGGATCTGTCTTTTGTGAACCTGTGCTGTGATCTGTCCCTGGGCTTGCCTGCTCCAGAAAGTCTGTGATATGATCTTTTAAAGTGCCTTGAAATACTTTAGACAGGATGGCTGTCAAACTACCAGGTCTGTAGTTGCTGGATCCATTCTAGTTCACTTTTTATAGAGTGGAACAACTATAGCAACCTTCCATGATTTCACAACTTCACCCACATCTAGGGATGTTTAGAAGATGTGGGCTAAGGGAGGAGCCAGCTCAGCACTCAGTTCCTTGATTATTTTGGGGTGTATCCCATCTGGGCCCAGGAATTTATTTGGGCTTACCTTTTTTAACCATGTCTCCATATCTTTAGAGTATATGTAAATTAGCGTAGATTATTTTATTTTTGTTTTGTTTTTTATTGGGGCTCTCTTAGATTTAGGGTCAAATACTGATGAAAAATATTTTTATTTTATTTATTTATTTTATTTATTAAATTCTCGGATTACAAATACCTTTGAGCAGAAACTGCTTGTTTACAAAAGTTCCACATCAAAGGATGAGGGTCAACATACATACAGAGGTAGTAAAAGAATGCACAATAAACAACCAAAACAACTAAAAGAAAAAATAAAGATACCTAGTTATAACATACTTTGAGACAATATTCATATAACGAGCAGCTTGAGTAGTCAGCTGAGTGTGGTAACGATAAGAGATAGAGGGCACCATAGGCAGTAAGTATTGCAGGACTGCGACCAGGAAAGGAAGTTGGCAGGCTAATGGGCAACTGTCCGATGATGGTGGAAAATGTCTTGTATCAATGGAGATGTGAAGCAGGAAAGGAGTCACAAGGAAGGCCCAGTGCCAGAGGGAATGAGACTGGGAAAGGGCGGGCTGTGAGACATGAGTGAGTTGGGAGGTGTTTAGAGAGATCTCTGTTCAGAGAAGCAGTCACATTGAGTGGTAGAGGTCAGGTAAAGTTTGAGATTCCTTTTGAAGGGTCCAAGTGTAGTAGAGAAAAGTGCTTCTTTATTGAGGGAATTGAACCATTGAGTGGCTCTATAGATAAAGGACCACTGTCCCATGGAGGTACGACATCTGGGAACCTGAAAGGTTAGAGATTGGGCACCATGTGTTTGTTGAGTGCTAATGTAGGTAGTAAGGAGTGAGCTAACACCAGGTGGCATGAGACCAAGGAGAATCTTTTTGGTAAGTAAGCAGGTCTGGTATTGTATTCTGCTGTGTAGAGGTAGCCAGCTGGCCTGTGCATAGAGGTCACAGGTGTGAGTTTGTCAGGCTGCACCTGTTAGTAGTCTACAGGCTTTGTTGAGAGCAACTGAGATCCTCGCGGAGGGCACTTGTTGAGGCAGAGCCATAGATGGCAAGGCCAGTAGTCAATGATAGAGGTGACAGAGCTGTAGATGGCTAGTTTAAGGGCATCCGCAGGCATACAGTGCTTGTGTTTGTGTAGTAGTCCAATCCAAATATTGGCAGTCTTGGCAACAGTGTCAATATGCCATGTGTAGAAGACGGTACTATCCAGGGTAATACCAAGGTACTTGAACTCCTTGACATGTTCGAGTGGGTTCCCAGCATGGTTCTTGATGGTGAGGGACAGAGAGTTGTGCCTGTTCTGTCGGTTACAGAAGGACATGGCTTTAGTCTTGCTGTGGTTCAAGACAAGTTTATGAGAATTGAACCAGTCTTTGATGTGCTTGAAGTCGAGCTGCAGCTGGGATTCAAGGACTGTAATGTCATGGTGGCTGTGCATTCTGAATGTTAGCTATCTGCTTTATAGCAGATGTGATGTCACCATCATGATATTTCAGTGGCCTCACTGAATTATTGGTTCCTTTTGTTTTATTTATATGTACATTGAATGACCTGTAGTTATCCTTTGATATAGTTTCTAGCTTTAATTTGAATCCTGATTTTGCTTTTTTAATTTTGTTTTTGACCCTTTTAGTTAATTTTTTGTAATCTGGCCATCCTGCTTCCTGCCGGTATGTTTTAGTTTTTTAAACAGTTTATTTTTCTTTTGAATTAGTCCCTTGATTTTGGGAGTCATCCAATTCGGTGTTCTACCTTTTGAGCTATATTTAGTTTTATATGGTATGCACATGCTGGTTTCTTTAGCTAATTTTGAACAGATGATGTTCCACATGTTACATAATGATTTGTTTTTGAGCTGTTGTTTTCTATTCCAGCCAGCCATACTAGCCTTTATTTGCACAAAATCTGCCCTCCCAAAGTTAAAAATGGTGCATCCTGTCTGTTTTACAGTATCTTCCTTTATTTCAAAGTGAATGGTTTCATGGTCGCTATTGCCAAGAGGAGCTGATGTTGTACATCCAGTTACTGTGTCACCTATATTAGTTAAAATCAAGTCTAGAGTGTTTTCCACTCTTGTTTTCCCTTCTACCCTTTGTTCTAAGCCTACATGGTTGAATACCTCAATGTAGGTGTTTTCTGTCTTGTTTCTCCCTTTCAGGGTTTTCCAAATAATGCCTGGAAGGTTTAAATTGCCCACAAGTAATAATCTGTCTGGAGGATTTAAATTCTGTAGTTGTTTTAAAAGAACAAGATCATCTTCCTTGATTTATTTATTTGCTTTTGTTAATCAGGTAAACACACTAGACAAACCAAGTGCCTATTTTCAGGTATAACCCGGGAGGATTACAATGGCACATACATGATCATTAGGCAAAAAACAGGGTAACATACAATAGAATCAGGCACAAAGGTTACATCAGGAGGTAGAAAGCAGCATAGGATAGGCATGGGTGACAGGTTTCTACAAATGATCTAGTGGATTAACAAGGTACAATACATCAGGATCAGGCAGATCAAGGTACATACAAGAGCATCAGGCTCATAGGTTACATCAGAAAGTAGATATCTAACAGTGTAGCACAGGCATGATCGACAGACATCTATTTGTAAGGTCAGCCATACCCTCAGGTGGGCATAAGTGTGAGGTAGGGTGAGTTGTACAACAGATTGAGGGGGGCATTTCATTGGTACATCTGGTGGCACGAGATAACCAGGTGGACAAAGTGCATGCCATAGCCGGGGACTCAATACCCAGCAGTCAAAACAAGGTTACAGTGGCTCAGGTGAAGAGACAAGTGGAGGCCGATTTTAGGAAGCCCCATAAGGAAGCTTTGAAGAAGGGATGGGAGGGGAAGGGGAGGAGCAAGTGCTGGCAGGAAGGGAGTTCCACAGCTTTGGCATGTAGGCAGCGAAGGCTCGATCACCCATTTGGGTGCAAGTTTTAGGAACCAGGAGGACCTGAGAGTCACTGGATATTAAGTGGTAGGAGGGGTTTGTGGGTGTGAGGGATAAGAAGAGCGCACGAGGGATGGCAGTTCTGATAATGTTGTCAATAAAGTTGCCAAGGATGAAGTTGCGGTGGTTCTCCAGAGGGAGCCACTCCAGCCAGGAGTATAGCTCACATCAGTGCATGAGGCGAGGAGCAGAGAGTGCAAAGCAGCATACATTGTTGTACGCTGCGTCCCATTTTGAGAGACTGGTTTTTGGGATAAGGGCAAAGGATACCAAACTGTAGCAGAGCATGGGTAGGAGGACCCTCTGGCTAGGGTGAGACATGCGATCGATTGCCATTGATGATTGTGGATGGTGATCTGTAAATTACTCCCAGAACAATTTTAGGTTTACTAGTTGTAGTGATTTTTACCCAGATTTGCTCCACATTGATGTTATTGTCTTTTATTTTATAGGACTGAATGTTTTCTTGAATATAAATGGCTACACCTCCTCCCCTCCTCTACTGTCTTGAATTTGTATAAAGGTTATACCCTTCAATGTTCTGATAACACTTGTCAGCTTTTTCCCACCAGGTTTCAGTTATGACACAGATTTATATATCATGAGATTTTAAAAGTAACTTAAGTTCATCCATTTTTTTAACCAAACTTCTTGCAATTAATAAGAGACCCTTCAAGATGTAGTGTGTGGAATATTTGAAGTGTTAGTAGTAGTAGCAGTCTGATCCCTTATGGAATCAATCTCCTGCCCCTTGGCCCCTCCTGCTGGTAGTTTGAATTCACAACAATAGCTTCATTGAACCTTTTTGCCAAAATTCTAGATACCATTTTATTCGAGTGTAGCCCATCTGGTCTGAAAAGACTATTGTCTCTAAAAATGCTGTTGTTGTCCAAAAATTAGGATTTTTTTTGTTCACACATGTTTTTAATCTAACTATGTATTGCTTTAATGTTCCTCATTTTATGTGTGGAAACCATGAGTCAGATTAAGCCTGACATAATAGTCTCCCCTCCTTTATTTTTCTCAGATACCAATGCCTCAAAGTCTTTGCAAATGTGCTGGACTCTTCTTTTGCCAATATTGTTAACTCCTACTTATAATATAACTAGAGGTTTTACCAAATTACTCATTAGGCCATTTAACATCCCTCTAATATCCATTACTTTTGCTCCCAGTAATGTACTAACTGTAATATGTTCATTTCACCCTTTACATATTGCAGTATCAATGCCCCTGATTAAAGAGTCTCCTGTAATGAGGATCTCCCTATGAGATACTGTTTCCTGGGGACATATGTTGTCTTATCCTGTGGGATAATTCCCTCTGCACTTTGTTTGTTAGTATATTTACTGCCATCCTGAATAGAATCATTAAATGTTTCTGCTAAATTTTTGGGTAGGATGTTACTATCAGATGCATTAGCCATTATGCTGCCCTTCCCTGGTAAATTTACCTCTTTTTCAGGGTTATTATGGATTCTAATCTATTAAATAGGTCCACTGGTGCACTGTTAAAGAACTGACCCCCTCTTCTTTTCCTGGTACAGTATTTTCTTTAACTATAGCCCAATCCTCTGTTTCTGTGACCGGTTGCATAAAAGTAGTTAGACAAGATTTTAGCCTTGTTTTTGACTTAAAACATGTGCTTAGTCTTAAATTGTTTGTCAGTTGCATAAAAAATGACTTGAGATTGTTTGGACTTATTAGATGCCTTATATATAAGCCTGCTTGGTACCAGGCTTATTTATTTGTTGTGGACTAAGTTCCCATAGAAATTAAACCAATCATTTTTTGAAGTCAGGAGTAGAGTGTGTGAAGATGGCAGGACACATGATTATTGTTCATGACTATTTGAATGAATCATCTTTTCGGAGAGAGAGAGAGAGAGAGAGAGAGAGAGAGAGAGTGTTTTGTGATAGGTCAAACCATTGGAAAACCTTTCCAATGTTGAAGTTTTCGAGAGAATGAGGTTCAGAAAAGAACATGTGTTGGAGGTAGCGGACTTGGTGAAAGAAGATATAGAGCCACCTACACATCGGAATCACAGTATACCAGCATTGTTGCAAGTATGTGTTGCTCTTAGATATTATGCCACTGGCTCTTTTCTTAATATTGTGGGAGATTTCATAGGAATACACAGGTTTAGAGCTAGCAGAATTGTTAGGAGAGTTTCACTAGCACTGCAAAGAAAAATAAGCACACTTGTGAAATTCCCACAAGATCCTGCCTTTGTTCGTCTCACAAAGACAACGTTTTTTGTCATTGCCGGATTTACTAATGTGATTGGAGCAGTAGATGGCATCCATGTTAGAATTTAAGCACTTCAAGAAAGTATATATGTGAATAGAAAAGGATACCACTCTGCTAATGTACAAGTGGTTTGTGATGCAGATTTGATGTTTACCAACATTGTTATGAAGTGGCCTGGTAGCATGAATGATTCGCACATACTGCAAAACAGTGAAGTTTGGGAAGGGTTTGAGAGAGGACGTGTTAAAGGATTTCTTCTTGGAGACAGTGGATATCCATTGAAGTCATGGCTGCTCACACCTTATTTAAATCCAAGAACTGCAGAGCAGGAGCGTTACAATGCATCTCAGTTGAAGACAAACAAAGCGATTGAAAGATGCATAGGGGTCTGGAAGCGAAGGTTTCATTGCCTGTATGATGGATTATGAATGTCGCCTGAAGGAGCAAGTACCATCGTTTGTGCTACAGCTGTAGTGTACAACATTGCAAGGTAACTGAAAATGGATATGTTTACAACTAAGCGATATACAATAAATTGGTGTGGGTGTAGCTGGATTCACAAACTTTTGGTGTGTTCTGCTCATGAGGTACATTCAAGTGAGGAAGTCTCACCAGAAGTGGGTAAATTCTGGAATCACCCACATCCTTGAGTGCGATATTGTAATTGTTAAATGTTCTACTGACTTATTTTCATTATAAAATACAGGAAACAATAGTCTGTGTGGCATCTATTTACCTTGTCCTTTGGATGGTCAATCTTGCTGTTTCCTTCCATTTACCCACTGTCCATCTGCTTCACACCCCACTGCCCCAGATGTATCCCTTTACTTGGGGTTTCCCCTTACCAGCTGGGTCTTCCGAAGGGGGGACCAGAGTGAACAGAGCAGTCCTTTACATATTTACAGAAATGTGGAAATGCATCTAGGATGAATCATAGCAGAGATGCATGGGGAGGTGGGTCTGTTGTCATTTGGATGGCATGCATGCCACTTCCACATTTGTTCTTTGTACCCCTTTCACTGCTCCACCCTTTGTAGTGCCCCATCCTCCAAGTGTGGGCCGCTACAGAGTGAGGCTACTCACCCGACACACTCCAGATGATGAGAGCAGTACTCAGGATGCTCAATCATCTCCTTCCCCAGCCCACCCCCAGTGTCCCAAATTAATTCCAGAACCCAAGTAGCTGGCATGGCTCGAGGTAAGGTGTCCAGCGCCACAGCCCTCTGCACCACTGGGCTGGCCTAAGTGATTGTACTGCTATGTAGTATTGTCAAACAAAAAAAAATAGTCCACTTATAATACTTATTTGTCTGTTACATTATCGTGCCTATTCTGATCTGTCATTGGTTAAGCATCCCCCTTTCAATTTTAAATCATCATCATTTTTTCTCTGTCACTTAGTGACAGAGACTGCCTACCTTAACATTCAGCACGTAATTGCCAGACGCCTTATGAAATGCTCATCATCCTCCAATGTGCTCATTTCTTGCCAAGTTTTTTCCCCAGTTCTGTAATTTTTCATACTTGCTGCTAGCCGAAAGCCTGACTCGCTCACAACACACCACTCCCTCATTTCTCCAAACTGTTTGAAACCAGATCACTCTCTTGCTACTCATCCACTAGCCTAACACCCATTTGGTCCCAAAAATGAAGCTACAAATAATCGTTCCATTCAATTTATCCATATATTTTTTTCGCAGTTACCTGATTCAGTCCTACCCCATACACACTTTTAGAGTGCTTATGTTAAAATACTTACATTGGGCCTTTTTGTTATATTAATTCATTCACTGTTCTACTATTACATGGTACCCTTTTGGTCAGTTGTTGATAGTGCCCCCACCCCAAAACACTCACCAATGCTCTGGGCTGCCATTTGTTTCTGTGGCTATCAGAAGGCTAAGGTAAGAATTCTAGACAGATGATCCATCCCAGTAAATTAGTGTCTTCTGACCTGTTTGAATTCGATGCAGGGTCTTACATTAACTATACATAGACAGCGGTTTGAACAACAGCGTACACCACCCCCCTTCCCCGACACCTGAATTGACTTTGGTGATCCATAGTTTGAACTGGTTTAGTCTTGTGGGCACCTTTATCTAGTCTTGTCGGTCATCTGTAAGTCACTTTGATTTCATTCGTAAGTGTCTATGGTTTCTAGCATGTTGTCTGATTACCTATAATTTAATGAGTATTCACCTGTGACCAATACCTCCTCCCACCATACTTGAATTCCCTTCTTCATCATTCCTTGATTTCACTGTACCCATTTCCATTACATAATGAATTTTTTGCAGTACTATCGCATGTTGTCCCTTACTTATCCTCCCAGAAGGTTCTCATTATGTCACCCTACCTGGTGATGTTCCTGTGATGGGGATTGCCTCATGTTGTCTTCTGTGATGCATGCAGACTCTTCCTTCCCACCATAGCCTAGTTGTCAGTGCATGGAGTTTTCTTCATGTAATGGCATGCGCTACCTGAAAGAGAAGAGAGAGACAGCAAAGCCACCAAGTGTACAACCTTTGTTATACCCCTATATTCACCTCCCTTCCTCAGACAAGAAGTTGGACATGCTTGCAAATTGTTTCAGTTATTACTTTATGTCGAAATATCTATGAACTCATTTTTACCTATGCGCCAAGTGTGTGTCAAGTAATCAAGGGGAATTTGGGACTTCATACAAAGCTTCTTAAAATAAAGAGCTACAAACACCCTTCCTCCATTGCATGATCCTTGTTCATCCCCCCCACACCCCACGTGACCCATACTTCAGTTCAGAATGGTGTATGACAGCAAATACTGATTGTTATGGAAATAGTTAACATTTCTATGGAAAAACAATCATGTTGCTATTTGTCTGTCAACCATATACTATACATAATCTGTATTATCTACTTGTGTTTTGATTTCTGGACAGGATTAGGAACATTCCAGATCCAGACGAAACATTAGGTGACTATTCACAGTCTTCACCTGAAACAATAACTCATGAGATGCAGGAATCAACAGCCACTCGCACTGTTGTGACAAACACTGTGTTTGTAATGGTATATTCTGATTTTCAATATAAAATGTGTACCTCTGAACATGAGATGTGCTAACTATCACTTCTATTTTAAAATGTTACTGAAATGGAAAAAAATATTTACAGTCAAAGTGACACAAGTTCAGGAGAAGCTGGCATCTATGGGGGGGTGAGGTGAGCTTTGGGACAGTAGTAACATAGCAGGCCCCTTTTTTGGCAGGAGCAAAAGCCAAGTCAGTCTGAACAGAGTGGGGTATCACAGTTGAAAACCTTAACTCTGTACGCATTTGTTGGTGTTTTCAGTCCACATTTTCAACATTGCCTTTCTGTGACCTCACCTCATGAAGAGTGGCATTATCAGTTTTTTAGTCGAATGATTATTTTGCACAGCAAATGTGTCATTTGGCACCACAGGTATGAAAACACATTTTTGGCAGGTTAGGAAACATGACAATTATATTGTTCATGATGAGGTGGAAAACAATTGCAACGTTGAAAATATGGGGTGAAAATATTACGTATTCTGGGCCAGGACATGCAAAACCACAGTTTGGACAGTAGATGTAGAATGACAGCTGTATTGTTCATAAGGAGGTGTGGTTAAATGCCAATTTTGAAATTTTGGAGTGAAAATATTATGAATTCACAAAGTTATGAGCGTGCATTGAAACTGCACACGGCAGAGCCAGCATAAAAACTCTTCATATATCTGAGTACAGGGACAGTAGATGTGCCGTTTTGACAGGGATTTTGCAGTCAAGTAAGCATGGTTATAATTGGCCATTCTAACCAGCTAATTATAATGGCAGACACTCGCCTGGTATCCCTCAAACCATGCATGCACCAATAGCAGTCTTCTTTTACTCCTCAATGTCCCTTACAGATATTCCTTTGGTCGCTGACTCTACCGCCACTTATAGTCGGTGGTAAGTTGCTTTAATTATCTAAAAAGAAACGGCACTTGTTTGTCTTCACGAATAACCCTTAAGAAAAATAGGAAAGAAAACCAGGGACCCATGAACAGAGTTGAGCATTGTATAATGGCAGACTGTGGATCACTCATAATTCTGACTATTGCGTACCTGCCTGAACACCAATATGTTTATTATTTTCTATAACTGCTGAGGCTAAAAACTGCATGCCAGCAGTTATAGCAAATAAAATATTGACTGGTGTGTGTCAAGTTTGGATATGAACTTTCTAAATTTGGGGGGACATTCTAAATCGGCTGACTGACGGCTGCACCTCTTCCTGTTGGGTGGTGCTAGGATTTATAATGGTAGATGTGTGCCAGTCAGCCAATCAGGATGGAGGATTGTCAGATTGACTTTGTGTTCATTGTATAATTAAGCAATATACCATGAGAGGGTGTGGGTGATGCCAGGATTTACCCATGGGTGGTGTGTTGTTCAGTCCGAGGCACAGCCAAGGGACCAGCAACACACCACCCATGAGTAAATCCTGGCATCACCCACACCCTCTTGCAGGATATTAATATTATACAATTAGGATTTTTTAAAATTAAATATTTGTATTACAGGTTTTATTGATAGGACAACAATTGATATATTGATGTATAGGTGCTGGTTCTGAAGGAGTCACAGAGTCTGACTGCTTGAACGCTCAAGCTGAGGTATCAGGTAAGTCCTGAGGAGAGTTTTCAGATGTTCTTGTTCCTGGAAAGCTGTTCAGAAGGGTATAAAATATGTAATCAAGCTCCATCTTGTCTATGACTTGGAAGTAGCGTTACATTTTTTTTTCAAATTTACCACGGTTGGTAGTGACGGTATGGAAGATGGCGGCACACAGGTTTTGATGTTGGGCATCAGATGGGTTTTGAGAGGGTATAGGGCACAGGGGTGCAGCTGGCACTTTTACCTGTTGGGTACTAGCAGGATTTACATGTTGTAAATCCTACTAGATAGCCAATCAGGAGCCAGCTTTTTGTGTGCTATTGTATAATTCTCAATTTAAAAAATTAAAAAATTGCAGATCTTAGTGAATTAAATTGCCTTCCCTACTGTGTCTCACAATGTCATTTTTTTTTCAACAGGTGGAGTAGACCCTCAATCAAATCTGATTTAAACTGTTCTCGATTTTCACTGAATGAACCTCAGAATTATGTTACGGCATGTATAAACAGTCTGTTCAGCTGCATGATTATTTGTTTATTTAATAAATCTGGCCACTATGTGAAATATTTTATAACATATGTAATTAAAATTTTGTTTCACTATCTTTATGTTGCATAATACATTTTTTTTAAGAGGGCTTGTCAGTGTAGCATATTTGTGTCTCTAGTCCTTACCATACTTAGAACAGTCAAGGCCATGGTGCTGATGTGATGCTGTACCCCTATTCCCCATCTGGAGTCAGTCCATGTTGGCTGTGTCCTCTCATTCACCATCGGAGAAGACGAGCTGTTGTTGGATGGTCCAATGACCTCCCCCCCCGGCCCACCAGCGACCCATGTCCTGTTGCCCAGTACTGCACACCGTGTAGAGTGTTATCTATTGCACATTAATGTTGACCATGTTACTTAATTAGTATATTGTCTGATAAATAAACAGAAAGATAGGACCTTCCAAACTTAAAGTACATGCAAAATTATGTAGAATACCAAGTTATAAATATATATATTATGCAATGCATCAGTTGATTAAATAATTTATTAAGAACATACTTAAATGTGAGTCAGTAATAATAACAAATGTACCTATGTACTAATGTAATATATTGAAAAGTAGTCTAAAAATTCAATAACTTAATCCTAACTCTATATGTATTGATGATTATTCTTTTTTTTATATTTTCACAATGTCTAATTCTTACTACAATGGGCTATAATATAACTGTTTGAACTTATAAAATATTAATATTCCTTACATATAATGGCATAGTGAACCCAGCTATGGGATAAATACATATTTTAGACAACATAAATTACAATCAGTCAATAGGTAATGAAGTATTTTACGTACTGTTATATCAATAAATATTTTCAGTTACTGGACAACATAACAGTAGTCTGTTTTTGACTGAATAAATTAACAAATTCACAGACAATACTAAATGCTGTGTCATCAGACAATATTATCATGTGTCGTCCTCAGCAACCAACACAGGACGCATAAAATTCCCCAGTACTGAATACAGATCAAATCAGATGTACATGGGTGAGAAGATTTAATAATTTGTACATCATGTATTATTTCCTCTTCAGTTTATCAGTTTAAGCTGTATCATCTCAGTCTCTGATTTAACTTTCTTTATTTCTAATTTTAATTTTTCATTTTCCAGTAGAAGGTTCTCCTTCTGAAGGCTCAATATTTTGGTATACAAATCAGGTGAATGCTGTCTCTTTTGACTCTTGACATGAACTGCTGCTGTTGACTCGGTTTCAGGACCTAGATCAAATGAGATTTTTTTCTTTAAAGCAAAACAACTAACTAAATAACATATTATATAATACAATTTACTGTTGAGAATGTCAATGATACATACATAGTGATGCATTCATTTAGAATAACATATGGGTAGCTATTGAATCATGTGTTTAACTCAAGTGATACTTCTCATATGGTTAAACTAGTGTTGTCAATGTCAGACACTTGCGATGTCAAGGTCTACCCATCATCAATAGGAATTATAAAAAGGGTCTCTGAAATGCTACATTCTGATTGGCTGTTATGATTCCAACAGCCTTACTTTTATTCATGTTATACTGTCATGTACAGCCTGATCAGAATTCTTATCCTTAAAAAAAGAAAATCATGATTGTACTTACAGTACAGTTGCTGACTGGTCACATCAGCAGGAACACTGGATAGAGTGGTTTATGCATGGTACAGCCTACCTCAGTAAGTGGTGAATATTTATAAAGTGCATGACTTCAAACAGACATGGAATAGGCATAAGGGAGCAATACAGACTAGTACGAATGGATAGGTCATTGACCGAGTACATGCAAATGTTGCATTCAAATAGTAGAAAACAAGGGCAGACTGGATGGGCCTTGAGGTCCTTATCTGCCATTTTTGCCAATTTAATCTGGAGATCATTATTGACAAAAGATGAGGAAAGGATGGAGAAGGTGCAGAGAGCAACAACTAAGATACTGGCTGAGCCTAGTAACCTGACATACGACGATAGATCGAGCAAAATGGAAATGTACTCACTTGACTGCAGAAGGGAAGGGGAAATATGACTGAGACCATTATGTATATGAAAGAGGATAAGCAGATAATCAGAAGATGGACTTTTTAAACTAAGGGGCCACAGGATGACCAGAAGGTGTAATATATGGATAGAGGGAGGCAGGTTTAGGTGCATCTCCAGGAATATCCTTTTCCCTGACAGGGTGGATGAAAAATGAAACGATGTTCCAGAGGTGGAGATAGGGGAGATCCCTGTGAGGGCACTCAAGAGACTTTCAGATGGTCACATGGTATCGGTGGTCGGAGGGGTGAGAGGTAGAGGAGGAGGACACAGTGAAAAATAGCTACTAGGAGAAAGTCATATCCTTCTGCTATGCACACTGAACAGACATTGTGTTTCTATTTCAGTATTACATAATACTCATTACATTTAAAAAACATATTTACCTCTTTTTCCCCAAACATACATAAAGAATTGGCATATATTCTGTGTTATACCATCAATAGTGAGTGGCATGAATTACACTATACATTAACAGTGAATCAGTACAGCCTTAATTCCTTAACAGATGGCATAATTAAACCACTTGATGGCCCGGTACATCTCAGTACCGTCAACTCTGTCTGCTATTATTGCGTACATTGATAAATGCTAAGGGTACTGTTTCAAATCTAGATTATACTACAATGTGCATCTCACTCACCATATAATGAATTAAGCGAATTCTCTACATATCCATTTGCAATAGATACATTGTTCGGAACCTCTTGCTGATCTAGATTAAAAAGTAAAATCACATTAATTTAACTGAATATTATCCAGGCGCAACATAATTGTGAAACTCAGATAACAGTATTACATTAAGAAAGGTATTGTAGATAAATATTTGGGATGCGATATTCAAAAGGGCTGCGCTTGGCGCAACAGGGTTGCACCATGTGCATCCCACCAATGTGCCTTGGCACGATATTCGAAGGGACAAGTTGCATTGCTCAACTCCCAATGTGCTGGGCCACATCGGTAATGTATACAGCGCAAGGGGAGGGTGTGCCCATGCATATGCGGGCACATCCCGATATTCAGCGCGGGATGTGTGGCGCATGTGCTGGCACAAATCCAGCTTGTGCCACTCAGTTGGGTGCAAAGTTGTGCCTGGTAAAACAAGGAACAATTCCTGGCCACCCACAGGTGTGCTGCCATACTGGAAACAAGGAAAGACACTAAAATGACTAGACTATAGCTATTGTAGTCCCTTAGAAAATAGTCAAAAAAATTCCGGGTCTCTGATTGGCTGATACCCCTAGCAAGGTGGGCATCTATCAAACAACAGAGCCCAGGTGTTAAAAGTGCCAGCCCCAACCAACCTCATCATCAATATCAGTAACCTGGTTAAATAAAGTGATTGATTGATTGATCGATCAGTGGGCAGTGTGTAATTTCAAGCTTTGGACCTGCCTTTTTTAAATCGGCAACAAGATTCCCCACTAATACCTGGCAGTCTCTCCCACCCCCACCCCCTGTGTCACAAAACCATTAGGAATTAAGTAAAGTGCTTATTTAAAATGAATAAACCCTTTTTATCCACAGCAGAGTGCTTCAGTGTCACAGAGTTACTTGTGTGTCACGATTCCCCAAAAGCCGGTGTAATATCCTGCTGCTCTAGTACATCGAGCAAGTGGGAAACGCGTCTTCATCTCCATGGAACCAAAGTTACGGAGCTGCCACAACCAGTCCTTTGCCCGATTCCCTGATCCCTTCATTTTTAAAATTGTTGTCCTGCTGAGAACTCCCGCTCCAAACTGAACAGCAGCACCAGGAGAAAACAAAAAAATCTACCTGTTTTTACAGGTTTACTTTGCTTTTGGCTGCCTCATCACCCAACCTTCTATACTTTCCTACCTGATGCAAGCCAAGTAGCAGTTGAGGCTAATTTTATGTTTTTGTACATGGCGCTCAGGTCCATGGGAGGGGCATACCTTCAGGCAGTGACTGATCAAGAAAGTGAGACACGCCACTTACTCACAACAAAGTGAGAAGTCATCACTTACTGTCTGACAGTTCCGCCATCCCAACAACATCATTCTGCCACAACAGACAAGTAACAGCAGTGAACAAATGGCAGGGAAACTATGCACTGGGGAAGAAAAGATACACTGTCTGGGAACACTCTTAGAAACTCTGGGAGAGAGAGAAGACAACTGACAGAAAGCAAGTACATAGGACAGGATTCACAAAGAAAGCCAAAAATTCCGCAACTGTGGGAAAAAGGCCTGCAGCATTGCAGAAACGTAGTTGCGTGATATTCATAAAAAAATTTGGAGCAGGTGTGGAATATTTTAAAATCCCTGCAGTTGCAGAAATAGCTTAGGAGGCACAGCAACAGTGAACTTAATTAGCTGGAACAGCAGACTTTAACAGGGCTGCCATAGAATGAAGCTGAAAGCACCCACAAAGAGACCAGCAACCAGTCCCTCAACTGGGACCACTGCAGCACCACAGGTACCAGCAATACCATGGCACCACAGTGGTCAACTGTCACTGCTGGTCCTCCCTCCCTGGGGTGTTCCTGTTGCCTGCAGGCGTAGCACTCACTGCAGGCTGGCCAGGCTCTACTGCCTGTGAGGTTCCATCATGGGCTGCACTGTGTCTGGTGGTTTCTGCCTGTTGTCATATCATGGCAATGTGTGCTTTTGTTGTTGTTACAGCAGCCACTGTTATACTATCCGGGATGCTATTACCTGTGCCTCACCTCCACCTTAATTGATTCCAATTGTTGGGGTACTACTGCAGTTTGCTGAGGGAGAGTTATACCTCATTCCACTGTGTGTAACATTTTTTCTGCAGCTACGGAAAAAAAACAGGTTGTGAATAGTCTTTCAGGAGCTGTGCCTTAACTTATCTCACACCTTTTTTTCCTCAGGGACTTCTGCAACTACACTTTTTTGCACAGTACTTAGTGTTGTTATCCGCAGCTGTGGAGGGTTTTGTGAACAGCACCCAGTGCAAATTCCCCTTTGTTTCCATAGCTACGGCAGTTTTGGAACTTAGGGAAGGTTTTGCACCTTCAGAAGGCTTTGTGAATCCAGCCCATTGTTTTCAAACTGCCTGTCAACGATTGCGATTGGGGGAAGGAAAGTGGCTCTGACGTAGGTGCTCATTAGTGAGAAGGGAAAGTCCTAAAACACAGTGTCTGGTTTTTTTTTACTCCGCGGCAACCACAAACTGTATAAAAAGCATAAACTTATACAAGGAAAGCCTCTCTCTATCTAAAAAAACAAAAACAAAAACAAAAAAACACACATACATACACACACACACACACACACACACACACACACATACATATTGTAATGCAGGTGGTGGAACTATTTTATTAAAAAAATGTATTTTAAACTATTTTTTTATTTACACTTTTTATAAAACTTATTTTCTTTTACAGTGCCCATTTTCTAAGCACAATAATACCCTCCAGGGTAGGCAGTATTGAGGAATACCATACCTTCCAGTGGATATAAGGCCCTCTGCCTGGGGTGTCGAGCCTCATTACGCCCCTGGGTGGTCAGGTATTCCCTAATACCACCCACCCTATCAGGTATTATTGCTTACTTATAACAAAAGTGGAACTATGATTCTCAAAATATGCATTATAGTACAGTAAAAGAGAAAAATATTACAGAGTATAGTGGATCATACCATGCACCTCTCAGAACAACCAATCAGAACAGCAGGCTGGCACCTTACCACCGTTGCACAATCTAGCATCACCAACTGTAAAGGCGCTTCAGTGTAATAAAACAAAGCAAAATGTACTGTATTGTACTACTGACTGGCTTATTTAAGCATCATACCAAGTATTGCTTTTTTTTAAATAATGAAAAAAGCAGTACTTGGTAAAATAGCAGTGAGCCACTCGTGGGATTTGGGTTATCAGGTGATTTACCACAGCTGGCATAGATTTACACACTCAGCTGCAAAAGAACTTACAAAACACATTTTCCTTACAAAACAATACATTATAAAAAATACATGATGAGCAACTCTATGCATAACCAATGTAGTTTGCCACCTTGGGGTTCTGATTCCCATGGACCTCTTGAGCATCGTTCTCGAGGTCAGAGGGAATCAGAATCCATTTGTGGCAGAACACACTAGTTCTGCATAGTTGTTCATCCAGTATTTTCTATTAGTTTATGTTTACCATGTGAAATGAGAGAGACATAAAGGAAGTGGGAGAAGGAGAATACAGTATCGAGGTGGAGAGAGTGGGTGTAAAGGGGAGGTGTTGGTGGAGTATGGATGGGAAGGAGCTGTGACACAGAAACCAAAAAAAAATATCATTAGGCATCTAATGCTGCTTTTTGGCTGCAGAATTGTAAACTATAGCAAGTATCATTAAACATTGTGTCTGGCACAGCCGCTAAGCTTTAGAGCAGCAGTATTTTCTTGATCTTCCATACCACAGATGGACGTAGGGAAAACCAAGAAAACACTGTTCTTCTCCTGTTCCGTAGGAGTACTTTGATACTTTTCCCCTTAAATGGAGATCAAACTAACAGGTCTGAAAAAAAAATGCCTGAAACAATTAATTGCATATCTTCAATCTGAGGTTGGCTCGCATCTGAAATATCTAGATGTGTAAAGCTATCTGGAAAAAAAATATTGACAGAGTGTAATACATCTTTCTGCAAAAAAATACTGTACTGGTGCAGCTGTAAATACTTTATGATACCTGAAACTAACAGTCATAGATACAATGTATATTATAAAAATAGCCACAGTAATGATGCAATCTGATTGGCCGTAAGAACTAGTATCACCTTATATTAATCCCTTATCACTTATAAAATGAGTAACAGATTTCTAGTAATTTTGTCTGGTTGTTATTCATACTGTTAACTGTACCACCACACCAGCCATTAACTGTATAACCAAGAGCATCTGATGGATAAAATGGCATGCCTTTAGCAAAGTGAAAGGATGGTTAAATAGTTGAGAAGAAGGATGGGTGACATGAGCTAGAGGGTCATAATCCATGGGGTGGCACCCAGAGAAGCCATGGTTACAGTCAGGGTCACTGAGGGATCTATGTTGATGCCCCTACTTTATAATCAATTTATAAGGGACATTTTGGAGGGAGTTGAAGGTGGTGTGAGCCTGTTTGCAGATGCTATTAATACATGCAATAGGGCACAAAAGCAAGAAAGGTTATAAAATATGCAGAGAGACCTTAAGAGGCAATAGACATGATCAAATAGGTGGTAGCTTTCATTCATCACAGGTACCTGTAGAATCATGCATCATGGTTATAGGAACAGGAGAACAGGGGACTGAATGCGTGAGATTTACCCTTATCAGAAAGAGGGTGTTAGATAAGTGGACTAGGATCCTGAAGTCACTGGTTGGTGAGGAGAATGATCTTTTTCACCCAAGTTGCCCAACACCTCCCACACCTGTGCATTCTGGAGTTTATAATCTTTAAGTAGAAGGGTGCAGAGGTCAACATGTGGGGGCACAGCACCTTTGTGAGAACATTAAAAACCCACTTCACACATTAGTTAGATCAAATGCTACTGCATTTATGAGGAACTCACCGTGCATAATTTCTAGTGAAGATCTCTGATAGGCTGCTTGAAGACACTCCAACATTTGACAAACAATCCACGGTGTCTGAAAGGATAAACAGAGTACAACAAAACTTTGTTAATCATAATGCAAACAAGAAATGTTCTAGCAGTAAGGCACACAAGTGAAATGGAATATTAGGATTATGCCATGGGTGGCAATGATGCTGACTCCTGATTTAATAATATCATCTTTCTACTTCTCCATTATCCAAGCACAGCAGCAACAGATGTATATAATAGATTTTTAAAATGCATAAAGTTTATTCAAATTTATCAATTTCATTATCACAATAAGGCACTCCATGGGGTGCATTATGGTTAGTTTTCATTTTTACCTGTCCCACCCCTTCTTGGAGTCCTCCACTGTGCCCTCCTCCACCACCATCCCAGGCAGCGTATTCCACTGCTCCATCACCATCTAAGTGAAATAATGCTTACTAAGTTCCCCCCTATAATTTCCGCCCTCCAGCTTCCACTCATGTCCCCTAGTTGTTTCCCCCTTCTTTAGCCTAAACAGATCCTTGGTTCCACTATCAATTATTCCTTTTACATACTTGAAGACTCCTATTATGTCTCCCCTGTCCTTCCTCTCCTCCAGTGTGTACATCCAAAACACTTACAGTGTCTCCACATAGGGCACCCTCTCCATTCCCTGAATCATCCTGGTCACTATCCTCTGCACTCTGTCCAGCAACACTTTGTCCTTCTTCAGATAAGGTATCCAAGACAGTACACAGTACTCGACTTTCAGTCTGACCAAGGCATTATATAGAGAGAGGATCATCTCCATCTTCCTGGATGTAATTCCCCTGTCTATGCAGCCCAATATCCTGTTTGCTTTGGCTGCGGTACTTCTACAATTTTCATGTTATTCATTTTTGACATTTACCACAACCCCTAAATCCCACTCACGCAATGTGGCTTGCTGTGTGTCCACCCGCTAATGGTGTAAACATGGCCAGATTTTTGACCCCAAAATGAAGTACCTTACATTTCCCAGCATTAAATTTCAATCTCCACCTCCTTGACCACCCCTGAAGGGTATCCAGATCCCACTGGACTGTCTCTCTCACTTTTTCACAGTCCACCACTGCACCCTGTTTGGAATTGTCTACAGATAGAGTTAGCCTACTCTCAACCCCCTCCCTATATCTAAGACATAGGCATTGAACTGGAGTGGCCTCAATACTGAACCTTGAGGGACCCAATTGATTACCTTCCTAGAGGAGGAGGAGGAGGAGACTATCCCACCAACCAGTACCCTCTGTATTACCCCAAAATCTAATTTTCAACCCACTTGAGCTCCTACCCTTATACCCCCCATCTCCTCCAGCTTTGCTATCAGCCTGTTATGGGGTACTGAATAAAACACCTTGCTTAAATCCAGATATAAGACATCAACCAGCCTATGTGTGTCCAAGGCCCCCTTCATCCAACCATAACACTATACAATGTTGGACTTACACGCTCTGCCAGGAACGAAGGCATACTTTTTGTCATCCTGGTGCCATAACCTTTCCAGCTGCCTCCCAAACCTCTCCTTAATTAAGCCCTCTGTTACTTTGCATACCAAAGGCATTCGGCTGACAGGTCTATAATCCCCCATCTGCTCCCTGGATCCCCTTTATAAAAAGACAATACATAAGCCACCCTCCATTCTTGGGGACCCATCCTGTCTGCAGAGAGATGTTAAAGAGTTTAGCCAGTGGACCTGCCAGTGCCTCCACCACTTCCTTCATAACCCTCAGATTTACCCCACCCAGCCCCAGTGCCTAATCAGTTTTTAGCTTCCAAAGGGGCCCCCCTCATCCTGTCCACTGAGATTTCTCCCCCCCCCAGTCCTCCACCTCATGCAATCTCACCAACCCTTCTGGGTCTGGCCCTGCCTGAACCCTAGCCTCTCTCTGTCATCTGATCTCAGATTAGCCTCTGTCCTTTGGTGGACACCTCTTCCCTCCTATCAATTTGTAGGGATCCCCTGTCCCCATCTGCAAAAATTGAGGAAAAGTACTCGTTTATCACATCTGTCTGATCCCCCATTCCTGAGCACATCCCCTCACAATTCTAATCATGTTGATCTGTGTCCTCTCATTTTTCTCTTCTCTCCTAGGTACCCAATCACACTACCAAAGATGCCTGCTCTGGTTGCCTTCAGCTCACCCTTGTTTTGGGTTTGAGCAATATGGCCCACTATCGGCAATAATACACAGTCAATCTTACACAGTCCTCCACCAGGAAGTATTACCCACACACACACACACAATACCCAGCAATAGACAAATCTCAGTGTGCCCTCTTTTCGCACCACCAAAGTCCAGTACAATACCCACCAGCAATTATTACACAGTCACAGTACCCAGTAATAGTCTAATCACATCAATGTGCCCTTTTATTAACCAGCAAAGCCCAACTGTAGTCAGTTCACAGCAATTTGCCCTCATTTCCCGCAGTATCCAGTTGTCATAGAAAGGGATAAATAGGGTTGATAAGGAGATTCTCTTTAAGCTGAATGACACATAACACTTGGGGGCTCAGACTGAATCTTGAAGGTGACAGGTTTAAAAATGAGAGCAGGAAGCACTTCTTCACAGAAAGTGAGGAGGGCATGGAATGCACTACTGGAAGATGGCATCTCACTGAAGACAGTGGGCAGCATTAAGAGAAGCTGGAATAGCATAGTGGGAAAGTAAGGCTCAAAAGTAGGAAAGATGGGAAGAGTTGGAAGGGGGGCAGGAACAGTCGCTCACTCTGTGAAAATGCATCTGGCCTCTGATTAACAGACCCATTGTTTGCTCTGCTCCTGCTAACATCTGCATCCATACTCTTCAAGATACTTCTCCATGGTACACCACCCATCTTCCTTCCTCTCATATTCTCTTAAAATCCACACTCCAAAAAGCTCCCACATCATGCCACAGAACAGACACTTTCAAGATACCAATCAGAACTGCATAGCCATGCATCACAAAAAAACAATATGTTAAACATGACGTGTCACATCTCTTTACCCCACTTTCTATCTCGCTATACTCTGCACTGAGACACTATGCATGGATGGATTGGATTTGCCGACAAACACCCACACCCCACCGCAATCACACAAAACACCCTCAATCAGGTCTCAATATAACAGCAACAACAACAAAAATATGACACTGCATACAGGGATTTGAATCCCACACATGTCCAGTTATCAAACTGTAACTATGAAACATTCCGACTGAATATCAGATTCTCCTTAAACTGTCTGCTTTACATGCACTATATCAGTATCAGTTGTCAGTTATCTTCACCTCAGGAAGTATTGCACCACACATCAATCTACATTGTAAGGCATGTTGGGAATTAGAGGGTGTGGGCAGCAATATATGAATCTCACTTCTTCACATAGCATGACAGTCGCTATTCTTTCAGACTTGCATCACACATCTGTTTACTTGGCATAGCACTCTCAGGAACCTTACATATAAAGCACACCAACCTAAAATCAACTTTCAAATTCAGAAACTACTCCTGCCTTTGAAGCTGATGAGCCTCCTGCACCTGCAACAATAATGTGCTGCACTTCTCGGCTCACAAATGTGGGACACATTAGTTAAAGAAATACAATGCTGAACCCCACTGCTAAGTAAAGAAAAATGTAAAGTGGAAAAATTCAACACATCAGTCACTAACATCATAAAATTAAGCATCCAGACCATACAGCAGAGGCTAATATGTTACTACAATTATTCAAAAATACATACAATCTTGTTTGCAAAACCCATGAATGGTGCAGGCTGCAACCTGTTCTCCGTGTGGGGTGGGATTACCCTCACTCACCGCACAGAGCACTCAAAGCATGGTAGACACAAAAATGTACATTTGAGATTGATCTGCACAATACGTTTGCATAAAAAGGATGGCACTTCATTAATTAAGCAGTTTGTATGTGGCAACATAACTTATCTAAATTTATTAATGATTCATCTCAGGTTTCACGAGCCCATCGTTACAAGCACTTGTACTCTTTCTTCCCCATAAGGCAACCCGGACAAAGTAAACTTGACGATTCATGTGCAGCTGATTCAAAAACTGGAGATGTGGATCATTGACATCTCACCCATGGGGAAATCCCCTCTGACAGCCACCAAAGCTTGTTGTTCATCCAGCATGAAGGGGATGGGAAAGGGAGAGCTTGCAGATTGAGGACATTGATTTATGCAGCTAGCAAAGTGGGGCATCAAAAATGACCAATAATTGATTGCTGATGAGCCTCCTAATTATACATCAGCGTAGCACATATGAAGAAATGATTCACAGAAGATCCCTTCTCTCTTTCCCTGAATGCAGCAGGCCACAGCCTGTGCTCTATGAGGGGTAGTAGTACCAGCAATTGCCACACAGAACACTCAAGGCAGTGACACTCATGCTGATAGCGGGAGCAGTCCCTTGGTTTTCGCAGGATGTTTCCACCGAGAGTGGGAAAACATTATATATTTACTGCTGTAAGGTTTTCACACATGTATTAAATGAGCACCTATCTTTTTATTACAACATTTAAACATGTATAAGTATTACTTACAGTGAAACTAACTACCTAGCAATGATTCAACAGGTTGACTGCAATGAGAGAGATAAACGCCCATGCCCCTAACACACATAACACACACACACGCACACACACACACACCACGTTATAATAATACGATATGAACTTACTTTGAATGTCAGTTTTGCTGACAATAACACTCTCTTTTTTTCCACAGAATTAAGGCATGCACTTCCCTGAGTCACCACACATGACTCCATACCTCCCTCAATACCATTAAAAATTGCTGACTGACTACCATATATGTCCATTACCAGCGTAGTATAATTAGACAAAGGCTCATGTGGACCACCTCCTGTCCTAGGTTTTTTTTGTGATATTTCCTTTTTAGCACCTGCCAATAAATTTTTCCATTTCTTTTTCACCTCATGCACACATACCTCTCAACTGTCCCTGATTTTCAGGGACGTCCCTGATTTTGCCTCAAAATGTTCCTGTGTCCCTTGTAAAATTTGTGTTTTTATGACTGAACAGTGGAGATTGTAACCACAAAATAATGTCAAACATTAAAGTTACAGACTTGTTGTTCTTCAGAAAATGGATCTTACACTAATCCCCTTATTCTATCAGCTTTCTGGGTGAATATTGCCAATTTTTAAGATGTATCCCTGATTTGGGGTCTTTATCCCTGATTTTTTTAAGCCCTCTCCCTGATTTATGAGGCAAAAGGTTGAGAGGTATGCATCCACAGTGCATTCCATGGTGGGATTAATAGCATTTACTTTGCCTGTTACCTCAGCCCAGCATTTTTTTTTGTCAGAATTCTTCAAATTGGGACAAAGTTTACCAGTCAGAATACATTTTCTGAGGTAAACCTCTTCAATTAGGCATAATTTCTTATCCTCAGGAAAGTTACACTTCTTAATCTTGGCCACCATCTTGTTTTTTCCTGACAACCACATAAGCCCTAATAGACTACCTTTAAGACAAAATAATTAGAAAACAGTCTAAGTGTAAAGACTATCTTTATGCAACTGGCTGCTGGCTGTAGATGGTGTATAGGGGGTTTATCCTTACTTACTTCTGTATGGTTAACAGTAGCCAATTGTTCAGTAGATACCTGGTGACTATAGCATTAGCTACACTATCAATATATTGCTAAAGGTTTTATATGTCTTTATGAACTGATAGTCTAAGATGTAACATCTTAACTTCCTGTTGCAAGGTAAAGATTAATAAACATTTGTCACATCTAAATTCTGGGTCTGCTACCCCATTTATATACATTTTGCATTGTTGGCAACATAGCAATAATCCCTCCATCCTTCTTCTAGAATAGTGGACACCATATATATGAGAATTTGCTTGCTAAGCTATGTAGTAACAAGTTATTTTTTACCCAGAAGGAAATACAAGAGGAAATCTGATTACTTACTACAGGAGCTGCTCTATAATGATCCTTGTAAGTAGCTCCTAGCCCCTGCATCCCCAGTGGACACTGCAGACACATGCAGAGACACATGTGTCTCTGCACGCGTCTCTGTGTGCAGCACTATGCACTTGCCCCACTCGCTCAGGCCAAGGGGTTAAAAGCATGAGGACTGGAAGTGGTGAATCACACACTTCTAGGCCCTTGCCCCAATTTAGTGCTCAACAAAGTTTAAAAAACATTATTCACAATTCAAGCCACCTCATGCAGTGGCCTTGAATGCGATAGTGCCAATCGCCCTAATAAGAGCAGAGTATTATCAGATAAAAAAGAGGCCAGTTTCCTAGTACATTTATGAGAGGAACTCAGAAGCCTCCACTATACCACAAAACCACTTGTGTAGGAAGTTATTTAGCTGTTTCCTTGGTAACCAGCCTATGACCTGACTAAACCCTCTTCCCAGAGGTATCGTTCAGGAATAATGCTGTGGAAAATATCAGGGGTGAGTCAAAACCCCCTTCCTTGCTGCTCTCTCACCAGAGAGACCTCCTGCCAGTAAAATAAAACTGCCCACTTGCTTGGGTCATGGGGTTAAAAGCTTGAGGACTAGAAGTGATGAATCATGCACTTCTGGGTCCTTGCCCTGATTTACTGCTCAACAAAGTTTAAAAAACAATATTCACAATTCAAGCCACCTCATGCAGTGGTCTTGAATGCAGTAAAGCCCATCGCTCTTATAAGGGCAGAGTATTATCAGACAAAAAGGGTCCAGTTTCCTAGCCTTTTTATGAGAAGAACTCAGGAGCCTCCACTATCTCACTAAACCACTCAAGTAGGAAGTCGTTTAGCTGTTTCCTTGGTAATCAATCTACCACCTGGCTACCCCCTCTCCCAGAGGTATCACTTGGGAATAATGCTGTGAAAAATATCAGGGGTGAGTCAAAACCCCCTTCCTTGCCACTCTCTCACCAGAGAGACCTCTATCCAGTAATATAAATTATAATCACCATCTCCATAACTTCATGGTTTTTGATTGGTGGCCATTTAATGTTGATGGTTAATTATTGTTAATGATGATCGCAATGATGGCTTTTGAAGCTTAAACATGATCTCTGAACATAACTGGATAATGATCATTCATGATACATCATTAAAAAATCATCATTTTTTTCTGTTGGGAAGTGACCTGCTCAGAGTCAAACAGTATGCAAGTGGAGGTTGTGGTAATCAAACCCAGGTATGCTGGATTTGCCAGGCTCATTCACGGCTCTTTACTCTGATCTCTTGGCTATACTGTCAGCCTCATTACTGCTGAAATAAAAAACTCTACAGTCTCTAAGAAATACTACTGCTTTAAAAGAAACAGCAGAGTAGTAGAAGACAAGGGGGGATGAAACAAAAGTTGCAAAAAGAGAGAGACAAATTAGTCGTGGAAAAAGGGGAAGGGGGTTGCAGGCAGAGTGGGAGCAAAGAGTAGTGGGCCATGTGAGCAAATACAAGGAGTCTTGGAAATAAAATTTCAGACTTAGAGGCCATCATGGAGGAGACAGACTGGGAGCTTGTGGCCATTACTGAGTTGTGGTGCACAAGTGGGATATGGCTATACCAGGCTACACTCAGGTCAGGAAGGCTAGGGAGGCAAAGAAAAGTGCAAGGGTTCTGCTGTACATTATATCACAGAGAGTTTCTAAATGAAAGAAATGCAAGGCAACAAGGGGAAAGAAGGTATTGTGGGTCACCTTGGAGACAGCAGTTGAAGCCTTTGTTTGCACTTAGATGATATGCAGACCTCCAACTCGGGGGGAGGAACTGGATAAGGCACTTGTGGAAGCCATCAGCACAATGGCAAAAAAGGAGATGGTGCTTGTGGTGGGTGAGTTCAATCTGGTGGATGTAGATTGGAGCTTCCATACTGTGGCCTTGGCTAGAAGCAGGGATATCCTAAACTACCTGCAGGAGGCATTTCTTAGGCAACTAGTCAGTGATCCCACTCATCGTAATATTGGGCCTGGTGCTCATAAACAGAGAAAGTATTGCAGACATTGAGATGGGATGCCACTTGGGGACCAGCGATAACTGTACCGTGTGGTTTTACTTAAGGACCACAGCAGAGGCAAATAACACCAGGACAAGGGTCCTTGAGTTGGGGGGGTCAAATAAAAAAAAATGTGGGAAAGCCTCAGAGATGACCTAGCATCAGGGACTACCTAAGTGGGATGGAGGAACAGTGGGCCAAATTATGGGATGGCATCGCGAAAAGCAACAAACCTCTTTGAAAAATAAGTGAGCAAAAACAGTAGGAAACAAAGAGCACTATGGTTCTCAAGGGAAATGGTTGCAAATGTAAAGGCTGTAAGGTAGCATTTAGGAAGTACAAAGAGATGCAGAGGGGCGAGAATAGGCTGGTGTATCAGGAAAAGTAGAGGAAAGCAGGGAAGGAAGTAAGGGTCACACTGGTTCAAAATGAGGAAAGGATAGACAGAGGGATAACTAAGTGGGATATTTTTACATACATAAGTGAAAAGAGGATGACAAGGGGAGAGTTTGTGAGGTTAAGAAGGGCAGGGGGAGGCTGTGCAGAAGAGGAGCAAGAAAAGCAAATATCCTCAACAGATACTTCTAATCAGTTTTCACAGTGGAGGGATATAGACACATGTCCATTCACAGAGGAAAGAATCCTGAGAGGACTTGTGAAACTGAAAGTGAATAAGGCTATCGGGCCAAATGAGGTACACCCAAGGGTGCTGACGGAGCTCAAGGAGGTACTGGTTGTACCTCTGACAGCCCTATTCAGCAATCACTGGAAACAGGAGAAGTTCCAGAGGACTAGAGGAGGGCACATGCAGTCCTGATTCATAAAAGCAGAAGCAGGGTGGAGGCTGGCAACTACAGGCCATTCAGTCTGACATCAGTGGTATGGAACTTAAAAGCTCACTTTAAAGAGAAAGGCTAGTAAAGTGTTTTGAATCTAGTGTGTTACAGGCCCTTAGGCAGCATGGATTCATGGGATGGGGTAATGTCAGATGAACCTTATTGAGTTCTTTGACTGAGTGACCAGGGAAATGTTTTCTTTATTTTTATTTTATTTATTTGTTAGCCTGGAAGGAGCACTGGACCAAGGCTCTTTTTTCAGGCCCAACACAGGCCTAAAAAATGCAATACAGATAAACACCCAGACAAAAATGTAAAATACAATTACAGTATACAGTTACAGCATTGCACATGAAGTACAGTTACAAATACAAATATTGTACAAAATTATTCTTGAAAACAGGAAATGAAGAGGATATTTGTAATGATTCAGGTAGTCAGGTAAACTATTCCAAAAATGAGGGGCAGCTACAAAAAAAGCCCAAGTAAAAACCTTGGATTTGTATGTTTTTGCAGCCAGAACAACCCCTTTTGCGGATCTTAAACTAAGTAACATAAACTTTTTAGAAATCAAATCCGAAAGAGCAGCAGGAACAGAAGAAAATGCATTTTTGAAAACGGAACAACTAAAAAAATACTCACTATGTAAAAACAAAGATAACCAACCCAGCTGTGAATATAAAAAGCAATGGTGTGTACACACCGACAACAATGAAACAAAATACTGTTTATTATTATCAACAACAGAAAGCTTGTGATATTCTTTGGCACTTTTTGGAAACAGATACGGGTGGGCTTGTGGAAGTGGCTTACTTAGACTTCAACAAGACCTTCAACACCTCACCGCATTGGAGGCTTACAAAAACACAGGGCAGTTTGGGAGTGGGACCAAAGGTCGTAAACTGAGTATGACATTGGTTGAGAGATATGGTACAGAGGGCAGTGATAAATGGCACCCACTCTGGTGAGAGGAGAGTGACAAGCAGGGTACATAACTACTCATTACTGTGACCAGCTCTGTTTAATGCCTTTATAAGGGTCATTGCTGAAGAGCTGGAAGAGAAGGTATGCCTGTTTGCAAATGACCCAAAGAACTGTAATAAGGTAGATACTCCAGATGGGGTGAAAGAATGGGTTGAGACCTTAGAAAACTTAAGGAGTGGCCCAGGGAATAGCTGATGGGTTTCAATGTGCAAAAGTGCAAAACGATGTACCTACGACACAGAAACACATAGGCAGCTTATGCGATGGGTGAAGAGGTATTGATGGTCACTAAACAGGAAACAGGCTTTGGGGCAATCATATCTGATGACCTCAAGGTGGCAAAGTAGCATGACAAGGCAGTAGGCAGTGTCAGCAGGATGCTGGGGTGAACAAGGTGGGGTTCACCAACAGATGGGGAGAAGTGGTATTACCCCTATATCGGTCATTGTTGAGATCCCACCTGGAGTACTGTTTCCAGTTCTGGAGACCACATCTCAGGAAGGACATAGACAGGGTAGAGGCTGTCCAGGAAGAGTGACTAAAATGGTGCAGCGGTTGCATCATAAGCCCTATGAGGAGACACTGAGGGATCTCAATATACACACCCTGGAATAATGGAGGGAGGGTGTGTGTGATAAAGACCTATAAATACCTCACGGGGTTGAATAAGGTACAGGACAGGAGTATTTTTCAGAAGAGAAGTTGCACAAGTAAAAGGAGGCATGCAATAAAGCTGGAAGGGGGAAATTTAGGAGGGATGTGAGGAAGTACTTCTTCACTGAAAGAGTGGTGGATTCCTGGAGCAGCCTTCCAACAGAGGTGGTGGAAATGAAAAGGATGGTGGGCTTCAAGCATGCATAGGATAGGCACAAAGAAATCCTAGTAGAAAAGCGGGGCGAGGACTATCTGTTGATCAGGTAGGGTCTGCAGTGACAGCATAGCCAGGGGAAAAAAAGGAAAAGGCCTTGGGGCAATCATATCTGACAACATCAAGGTGGCAAAGCAGTGTGACAAGGCTGTAGGCAGTGTCAGTGGGATGCTGGGGTGCAAAAGGAGGGGTTCACCAGCAGAAGGAGGGAGGTGGTGTTATCACCACATCAGTCATTGATGAGACCTCACTCCCACCGGGAGTGTTGTATCCACTTCTGGAGACCACATTTCAGGAACGACATAGGCAGGGTAGAGGCTGTCCTGGAAGGGCAACTAAAATGGTGCAGGGGTTGCATCATAGGCCCTGTAAGGAGACACTAAGGAATTTCTATATAAATACAGCCTGGAAGAAAGTAGGGGGATATAACAGAGATCTATAAATACCTCACTGGGTTGAAGAAGATACAGGAGGGGAGTATTTTTCAGACAAGAAGGTGCACAAGAACAAGGAGGCATGCAATAAAGCTGGAAGGGGGGACATTTAGATGGGATATGATAAAGTACTTATTCACTGAAAGAGTAGTGGATGCCTGAAATAGACTTCCAGCAGAGGTGGTAAGGATGAAAACAATGGCGGGCTTTAAACATGCATATGATAGGCATAAAGTGATCTTATTAGAAAAGGGGGAAGGGTCTAGCCAGTGATCAGGTAGGATCTGCAGTGATGGTACAAGCAGGGGAAAAATGGTCAGAATAGGTGGGACAAGCTGTCCTTATGTGCCAACAAATTCTATGTTTCCAGACCGTGTGTGCATATGTTGGGTTATATAAAAGAATTACACGTCATTGAGGCAAAAGAAAAGGTTAAAGTTGAATGTTATCATGTAGAAGAAGCATGTTAGATTCAAAAGAGCACTGCACACTCACATAAAGTACAGTATTATTTATTTTATGTGTTACTTGTCTCCAGTTAATTCCATTTCTGTAGCAGCTGGGGAAGAATCTTGTGTTTTATTATTTTTTTCTGATAGTAGTAGTCATCAGTTACTTTCCGGGGTGCCTCCATTTTCTGATTGTCATCTGGACCCCCAGAAATCAGCCACACAAACACACACTGTTGTCTGGATTCGACCTCTGAACTTTACTGGGTAGATTTCACAGTCTTTACATTCATCACAGTATTCATTAACCATATCATTTTCCATCACAAAGATTCCATACATTTCATAATACACAAACCAAAGTGGGGTTGCCCCTTTATTTACATGGTGTTCATACTTCATTTCATTATTTTCCCGGGTGTGTTGACCCGATGCCTCTTCAACCTGGATCATCTGCCTGGGTTCAGGTGTCCCACCTGTTCCCCAGCTCTTCCTGCCTTGGGGTGATTGCCCCGTGGGGAACCCTCCCCTTCCCAGCTGGACCTCATTCTGGCTGGGCCCTCCCCCTTTTTCCCATTAGCCCTTCGGGCCAGCTTGACCAGGACCTAGGGCATCCCCCACTAAAAGCTATGCCAAACAGCCCCCACAGACTGAGCCACATTTATACAGCCTCTCTATAGTCCCGGTAAGCATTGTGTTTCCTATGCCCGACATGTGGACCCCATCAGCCCTGTACATACCCAGTGCATCATATGTAATTAACCCATGCGTACTGTACAAGCCCCCGGATTCCCTGGCCCAGGCAGCCAGCTCCCTGTTGACCCTTTTCCTAACCTTTTATATGGCCAACATCTCCTGGGCTTGTCTCCATCTCCTTCTGGGAATAATCTCTGACCAGGCCAATTGCACTTTTGGCCATCTTGTTTGTAAGTACTCCAAGTCCACCAAGAACTTCCTTACCAGTGCCACCCAGGGTATCCTCCCCAAATCATTCCCCACTGCATGAATAATCAGCAAGTCCGGTGCAGGCCATTGCCAGCTGCATTCCTCACCCATCAGTAGAATCTACCTCCAGTGCAGCCCCTTTTTTTCTCTGCCATTTCAGTGTCTTTCTCGGGTCTTGCCCCAATTGACGTCTACCCTTCATTGTCACCACCCATAAATCTGCTCAATGAATGAAAGAGTGTCCAAGAATCCATACCACCTGCACCGTCTGCCATCTGAATAACACAATGACTAATTCACCCTCACTTTATGTTGTTCCGCCTATAGGCCTGTGACCTCCACCACCCCACCTGCTGTACTGCCTCTGGGTCCCCCCCCCTCAAGCTGGCCACCTCTGAGGCTACCCCTATCCTAAATGAATGAGAAGCAAAGCACAGTGGATCCTCCCCTATGAAGACCATCCCCTTTTTCAACACTGCCGTGATCTGCAAGATGGTAACCGGGTCACCACTACCATGCCTGAAAAAACTCCCCCCAGAGGCCTTACTGCTACATAATCCTGGATGGTGTCCACTTAACCTACATCCCCCACCCTCCTGCCTCAAAACCACCCTTACCCCCTTGTTCTCTTGATCTGTTTTGGACCTTCTGAGCCAGAAGCATACTTCCCCATCTTGCCAGGATATGTTCCCTTGTGGAAGGCCTCCCAATTTGTCCCTTTTTCCCTTGGCTACTACCTCACTGACCCGGAAAGCCCCCCGCTGCATCAGGTAGAATACTGCCAAAAACAGATTGGTGTTATGTGCAGAAGCACACACCCATCCCATGCTACTCAAAAGCTTGCTGAAGAGATCCCTGCTAATTAGTCTGCGTGAGTTAACCTGTCACGTCTGCAGCCTTACCCATCCCTGCTGCATGCAGCATATGGCTGGGGCTCTGTTGGGTGTGCACCATCCCTTCATCAGGCAAACCATGCCAATGCTTGCTAGCTGTATCCCTATGGTAGCACCCACCATGCCCCTTTCCCACCTGCTCACCATGTACCCGATGATCTGCAATTCTGTAATCAGGTCATTTACCTCTAACCCCGCACCCTCCTGGAGCTCCTGGAAGGACCTCTGTGCTTCTTCGTAGGCCCTAAGCATGTTGGGTGACCAGAAGTTCCGAAAATGGAGCTGGGCTCTGTCCATCCAATCTCACATAGTTGAGCAGGCATCAGAGTTCGCATGGGAGCCGCCTTTGGGGCAAGCGACTGAAACCTGTCCAACTGGAAACTGGAGAGGCTATCAGCTTTGTCCTTCATGGCACCTTCTATGTGTTGTCCCCCGGAAGTTGCATTGAGTCTCAGACCCTCCAAAAGCAGCCCTTGGTCACCCTTAAAACTGCATCCATAGACCCTGATTGTCTGTTGATGACTGATACCACAACTAAGTTGTCACATCAGAACAACACTCTCTTATTCCTAAAGGCCTCACCCCACACCATTATGGCCACCCACATGGGAAAAGCCTCCAAAAACTTGATGTCCTTGGTGAGCCGAGCTTGATCCATCAGTCCGGCAAGCTCTTCAAGATCCAGCTGGCCTGGAAATAGGTGCCCAAGCCCCACCCTCCGGCTGCATCCATGTATAACTCAATCTCCCAGTTTTTCCTCCACTCTTACCCTGTTGTAATCATCTAAGAAGGCCTCCTACGCTAGAAGGTCCTCCCTCACCCCCGCAGTGATGGAGACCCAATGGTGAGGCAGCTTGGCCTTGGTGGTAGCCCTAGCCAGCCTCCTCATGAATACCCTGTCTGGTGCCACTGCCTTGCAGGTGAAGTTCATATGGTCCAGCACCTGCTGTATGACCCTAAGCTGCACACTCCCCCTGCCCTGCATCCCCCTAATAAGCCACCTTGTCTGCAGGGAGCTGAAAATATTGTAGCTCAATGTCCAGCTCAATACCCAGAAACTTGAATTTCCTGCTGGGGCCCTCGGATTTGTTGGCTGCCAGCGAAACCCCCAGCTCCTTGCATACTGCTGCATATCCCTTGAGCATGCCCAAAACCTCTGCCCTGCCTTCACCTATGAACAGGAAATCGTCTAGGTAATGGACTACTGCCCCCTTCCCATTCTTGGCCATGAAGACCCTTTGTAGCCACGTACTGAAAACCTCAAATGTGTCGCAGGCTGCTGAAGATCCCATGGGCATGGATTTGTCGAAGTAGAACCTTTCTTGGAACTGGAAACCCAACAGTTCCCAATCCTCGGGTCTTACAGGGAGTAGACAGAATGCAGCCTCAATGTCTGTCTTCACTAGCCATGCCTCCCCCCCTAGACTGTATGTGCGCCACAGCCTGTTCCAGTGTGGCATACAACACTGAACTCCTTTTGGGAACAATGGCATAATTCACTGAGTCACCCTCAGTGTAGGATAGGTGGTGAATTAAGCGGAGTTTGCCCGGGGCCTTCATTGGAACTATGCCCAAAGGGGATACCCAGAAACTTGGGGAAGGGGTGCATCGAATTGCCCTGCCACCCTGCCCATTCCAAGTTCCTTTCTGATCTTCCTCACCACTACATCTTCCTTACCCTTAATGGATGCCAAGTTCATTGCCCTCATATGCTTTCTGTCCCCTGTGAAACACAAATTAAACCCCCTCTCAAAACCTTCCCTAAGCATGTCCCTAGCCTCTGTATTGGGGTAAACCTCCGACCAAGCCTTAAGGATGTTGACCCTGACAGGTGAGGCTGCCATGCCAAAGGTGTGGCCTCTACCTCCCAGTTCTGCCCATGGCTCACCACCACCACCAGAGCCCTCCCCTTCCGTTCTGCCACCTGTAACTGTGCCCTTGCCCATGGAACATTCCCCTGTTCCCGCCTTGACTTCCTCAGAAGGATTGCCCTTGGGCCTGGGAACTGGTTCTGTCCCCTTGTTCCTTGCAGTGAGAAACTGGGTGGCCTCCCCCACAACCTGAACAGTTGTGCTTGAACTTACAGCTTGGCCATGTACAGTTCGCTTTGTTATACACCCAGTAGGAATTTCCCCCTGAGCCTCCCACCCCTTTCCTCCCATCACCATTACTCCCTCCCTGAGTGGACAGGGTTCTGATCCACAATTCTGACAAAGTAGCATCCCACCTGATGTCACAGTGCAATGCCATCCTTTGCCTGAATTTCTTGTCATAGATGAGCCACCTGTATCCGCTCTTGATCCTATAGGCATCCCTTATGATAGCTGAATAGGTCAGCAATTGTATAGCTAACTCAGGCTCTTCTGAAGCATGATAGCACTGAAATGCAAAAATTCCTCCATCCCTAACCCCAAACATCTTACCCTTGAAGCTCATGTCCTTGCTAGTCTTGCCCACAATGGCCAATGCCACCGCCAACTCTGAGTTGCCCACTGACTCTTTCTGCTCGTACTTTTTAGCTGAGTCCTTGTTTATCAGGGTGAACATGTCGATGTACTCCCCCTTCTGTATCTTTTCCTTTAATGCCTGTGAGACATGGTGCCCCAGGGTCATCCTGGATGGCCACTTCTGCCCCCCATTGCTAGTCCCTTCACCCACACACCCACCCATTCCCCCTTTTCCTCCCCCTTCTTTTTTGCTTTCAGGTCTTTAGATGTCTGGTCTACCTCTTCCCACCCTTTCTCCCCTTCTCTTCCAACAAACCAGCCAAGTAGTCCTTAAGATTACCTTCCACTGACAGGGCCACTGTTGGTACCTTACCATCCTCTTTTGCCCTCTCCATGTTGTCCTCTGTGCTGCCCCTTGCCGTCTTCTTCTTCAGAGGCTTTTTCTGCTGCGGCACCTTCTCCCTCTTTATGTCCTGTTTCTCCTTCTCCTCCACTTCTCTTGACTCCCTCAGTATGGCCTGGACTTGATCCATCACGTCAACTGCCTTATGCGCCAGCTCTGCGCTGGTCTTGCCGTTATGGTTCACCGCTCTCTTGGGGGCCATCCTGTAACTGAAATCACAGACATAACATCTCCTGCGCCTTGTAACCCCACTGTCCCTGCCTGCCTCCCACCCCCTCCTTCCCCGGTCTTTCTCTTATCTCCCCCCACCCCTTGTGTGTGTGTGTGTATATATATATATATATATATATATATATATATATATATATATATATATAGGGGGATATGACATGGCCTGAGTGAAGATATCATATTTATCTTCACGGGAGGCCAATAATATCATGATATCTCACAGTGGCAAAGCCACGAGTGAGATATCTTGATTCATTGGTCTTGAGTGAAGATAAATATGATATCTTCACTCAGGCCATATCATGTTCTGTTTATATAGCATGTGTTTTGGGCTTTTTGCAGCATGATCCCCTAAAGCACCCCCCCACCCCCAAATCTTCAGCAACATCACAGATTCCATACTGTATTAAAATAAATTATCTGGCTGATCCTGTTAATTTACAGGTTTTTTTTTTGAAATACTGTTATTTCATTGAGCTTGGTATTATTTGTAATTAAAAATAGTAATGTAAAGAGGTACCTGGTTGATTGTCCCCCTGTGCTACCGACAAAATCCTGTAATACTTTCACTTTCCCCCCCGAACTGTAGCGTGACCGAGCGGCATGTCAATGAGCAGATTACTGGTACCAGAGCTTTAAAATAAGTGTCTGCACTGTAAAGAAAATCTTGACTTTTATCTCCCAATAACATGCTTTACTTAATAGAAGGGACTGTCTCTACCAACGAAAGCACAGCGAGCGAGTAGTCCGCTTTAAAACAGGAGAAGGAAGCGTGAGTGTATGTTGCTATAAGCCAAGATTTTCTTTCCAGTGCAGACACTTATTTTAAAGCTCTGGTACCAGTAATCTGCTCGTTTACATGCCGCTCGGTCACGCTACAGTTCGGGGGGAAAGTGAAAGTATTACAGGAATTTGTCGGTAGCACAGGGGGACAATCAACCAGGTACCTCTTTACATTACTATTTTTAATTACAAATGACAGCAGGATTAACCAGATAGGTTTGAGAGGTGTGTGTGTCTTTTTTTGGGGGATGGGCTTGAACTAGAGAGAGACTTCTCTGTAAAGAGAGTGAAACATACTTTTCACTTTCTTTCAGTGATGTATAGGAACAGAGATATCACCATGACGAGTAGGAACATGGAGATATCACTATGACGATAGGAACGTGGTGATATCATTGATATCTTCACTGCCTATCTGAGATATCACTTTTATCCCACATTTATCCCAAAACACATGTTGTATAAATATATATATATATATATATATATATATATATATATATTCTTATTTTGTTTTCATGGGCCATGCTAATGTCCCCACTGCCTGTCCTCCCATACCCTGCCATGTTCCCCTCCTCAGGGCACTGCTCCCCTGACAAAAAACAACAAGTTGCTCTTAGAATTCATCCCCTGGCTGTCTGACCCCCTGCTCAGGACACCCCAGCTCTTGGGCCCTCTGCCATAGACCGCCCCCCACTAAAAGGCAGACCCCATGCTGAGCCGCAGGGGACATCTTTGTTTTGCCAAGAACCCTTTGAACTCCCCCCCAGACAGTGCCCAAACAGCTGGCACCTGGCCCAGGAGAATAGGCCCCCATTCACCCTAGCATGTACCATGTGGTAACTAGGCCCGCTCCCCCATTGCCACTCCAGCCTCTCGCAAATCAGCATTCGATTCATCTGCTGGGACTAATTCAGTCTCAATTCCTTCCCTTGTTTTTGCTTTTCTTTTCTTTCTTTTTTTTTTAATCAATCCCCCCAAATTATGCTGGCCCCCTCTGTGCACCCACATATCCCTGGTAGTGCACCTCCCCTGATGCTGGAAGTAACCGGGCATGCTCTAATTCTTTACCCATCCCCTTACTCCCACCGAAAGAGATAAAAGGAGTGCCCACCCGGGCACTGCGCATCACTTTCCTCATGTCAGTGGCCTCTGCCTTCCTTGCCACCGCCAAATCCCATAGCCCAGGTCCCCCCCATTCCCCCTCATGCCCAGAGATCTCCTGCCTGCCATGCAGGCTACTGGAAGGGGCCATGGCCCCCCCCCGGCAGGACTGTCCCGTGGAGATCCAGACCATGGGCTAATCCCTGAAGTGCAAGGAGACAAAGAAAGAAATGCCCTGCCTGCCCTGCTACCTCATAGGCCGCACGGGCCTCACCGGTAACACAGCCACTGTTATAAACCTCCCCCAATGTGGCAGCTGCCCCACACCTGACCCTTTGCCCCCACAAGGCAACATGCTTCCCTCCCATGCCCATCCATCAATGTCCCTAATCCCGACATCACACTGCAATCCCCCTTCATACCCCCTGCTCTGGACAGAGCCCCTGAGGCGCCCAGCTGCTGAAAAGTGCCCCAGTGCAACAAAAATGTCTGGAAATTCAACCAACCACCATGGCACCTTGTGGCCCAGCTCACCATTGCCTGCCGTTGTTCTATCAGCTACCAGCTGGTGGCCCCCCACTCCCATCTGTCCTATTAAAACAGACCTCCTCATACCAACTGGCACTGTGAAAGACCCGGGCTCCACCTCTGAGCTTTGCACCCTAAAGAAAAAACTCTTCCATTTTTTTTCTTTTGATATACCTCCAGGCTGCAATTAGAAAGGCCCCAACATACCTTCTGCCTTCACCAAGATTCAACCATCTACTCATACACTTTGCAGTTTCTAAACCTAAATGCTCTGTAAAATTAACATAACAGTTGAATTTCAACATGATTCCATATTGCAGCAATAGCACCAAACATATGGTTCGGTGTGCATCAGTAGAGCTGCAGACGCCCGGCCTGCACCCACTTACCTCAGCTTGTACTCTCAATCTACCCAAAAAGTATCAGATGCCTGCACAACAGATCTTAAATGAAGCAGCTGCAGGAAGAGGAATATCCCTCTGTCTGCAGCTCCTTTTCTACCCCCTATTCTCCCCTTCCCTGTCCATTCCCCTATCCAATGACACCTTTCCAACTCACTCGTCCATGCCCCCCCTCCTGTGACCTCATCTAATACCCCCTTCCTTTCCTCCCCTTCCTCCCTCTCCTTCCCCCTCCCTCTGCTGGCTGTAGGTTCCTCCAGCTCTTCCCCCTCCCTACTTCTTTGGTACCTTCTGGTTTCGGGTGGTCAGTGACAATCTAGGCTGCCCATTAATAGGGCAACCCCTTTTGTTGAAATCTATGTCTTTTCCCCAAGAGCTACATTAGCAATGAGCATATGATGTTACTGTACCTGTTTACACTATGCCTTTTCCTGTAGTAAGTCTAAATAACCTTAGAAACCTTCAAGAAGTGTGTGTTAAGTGAAAGTGTCTGACAAGAACAAATCCTGCTCTACTGCTGCCAAGATGTGTTTTTTTAAACTAATTGAAGAGAAATGAGTCTTATGCACCTTTGTTGCTACTTGTTTTGTTATTCTAAATCAACAGATAGGCATACTGCACTGACTAAGGAGTACTGATATTATTATCGTATCACTGTTTATGCTCCTAGAAACAATTGAGATTTCAACAGTCTAAAAATGAAGTCACCCAGGACAGTTACACAGGACTACTATATACAGTACAGTAAAAGTAACCTAAAACAAATGCTTATATCTCAAGCTGTTGTAGAAATGGAGATGACTAATGAAAAGAAAACAGATAGCATTTGCAATTTGTTAGGCTGTACCTCTCCTTTAAAGAGCCACTGGCACATCTGGGAAAACTTTAGAAAACCTGATATTTAGACACAATTCAGCCTGCATTTTATATATCTTTCATAGAATTCTCCTAGCTTTTATTTATTGCTGAAGAACTTTTCACAAAAATAGAATCTTCATCCCTGAGAGTTTGTTTGCCCCTACAGATTATTCCCGAAGTGAGGTCCTAATCCTCCATTCTGACATCACAGTCTGTTGTCAAGGGAGTAATTGCGATGTCACAGGCAGAGAATTATGCTATCAGGTATAGAAAAAGCAACAGGAACTGATGAACTGCCAAGGAACAAAGATCTGTGTTCATGCATATGACCTCAATAATAAACAACTCAGAGAACTGCCGAGCTAACATCAAATATAAGCTGAATTGTATCTAAATATAAAGGTTTTCAAAGTTTTCCAGGAGGCATTGGTCACTCTTTAAGGAGCAACTGACACCTCGGGAAGAACTCTGAAAAACAATATTTGGACAGAAAACAGCTTATATTTGCCATTAACTCTGTATTTCTTACCCAAATTATTTATTAATGAGGTCATATGCTTGAAAACAAGATGGTTGTTGCCTGAAGGTTCATCTGCTTCTATTTCTTCTTCCAAGCTGGGGCCCCGATATTGTGATATGGGCAAAAGCAGAGCACAATAGTCTGCACTGTGCTTCCCTGTGTGCCCAACCCTGAGGAGGCTATATTCGGTCAGCGCAGTGGCACTATCAGACTGAATATAGAGCCATGTCAGGGCAGCACAAAGACAAGTAGCACTATTCCAACAATGAACTGGGCTATATGCAGCCAATAGGGAAGTGTAGAGAATAACTGTTCTCCAAGACCTGATAGCACCATTGGCCCCTGGTGCAATATTCAGCCCAAAAAATGCAAATGAGTGCATTGGGCATGGAAGGTGCTAAGGGCCATGTGTAGGCCCATTATGGTTCCATTTGCTTTGGATGTGGCTACAGGTTTGCACCCATCCTGTGGCAGCCCACCACATTAGGCATGGTGGCAAGTGGCCCCCCAAACCAGATACACTTGTCCTCACAGATGACCCTGGTGTCCAGTGGCACCCCTGCCCTCTGGTTCCTTTCTCCCTCAATGTGTCATTATTCTGAGGTATCTAGTGGCACCTTCACCCTCTCATCCCCATCCCTGTCAATGAATTGTTATTCCCTGGTGTATAGGAGTATCCCCCACCCTCTGATGGCTCACTGCTGCGATAATAAAGAAGTCCCTGGTGTCTAATGGCATGCCCACCCTCTGATCCCCATCCCTGTCCTTGGTTCCATAGTACCCGGTATCTAGTGGCACCACCACTAACCGATCACATGCCACCGTGATACTGAGGAAGTCCTGGTGTCCAGTTTGAACCCCACACCCCTGAGCACCTGTCCCAGAAGACAGCCATTATTCCCAAGCATCTAGTGGCCCCCCTGCACCAGCTGCATTGGGAACACCACCTGCCACCCCCCTTACCCTAGTTGCCTGTGTCATGTGGCTCTGACACAGTGAATGGCACAGTCCTCCTCTCACCACCTCAACCGGTCACCATATGCAATGACAGGGAACACGTGCACTGTCTACAGTATAGGAAACACACTTCTTACATGTGCTGTGGGGGTATCTGAATATAGATCCCATCCACAAATTGGGCACAACCCCTGGTTAGGGCAGACAAATGCCCCTTAGGGCCTGGAATAAGTTTTGTATATCTGGCCCTTATGTCATAATACTCTTCTTATGATATTGCAGTTAATTCTATGGAAACAGACTGTGATGCCACAACAGAGCATTATAGATGGAGTCTGGCCAAAATTTCTAGCATCAGTAAATTTAAAATTTGAATCAGCATATCCTCAATCAGCATCATGCCCAAAATTAGATCTCTAAGGTACGTTGTTTAAAAGTTACGAGTCATTTTGTAACCCTAAATTCCTAGCCTGTCGGAAAAGAAAAAAACACATTTTCAGTAAAGAGCTACTGATGATGTCCCAAACAGAACTCACAGCCTAGCCCTTCTTGCAAACTACCTTATAAAACTGATTTCTCCCATGTTACATAAAACTACAGTTGTAGTAAATATCTGAAAAATGAAAGCTGACTCTGGGTGGGTCAAGGCATGTATTTTTATAATGTGCAAATGGAAGATACAGTACTTAAGAATGTGTTGGGGGGAGTTAGAATGCAAAGGCAAACATGGTGTTAGAATGACAAAAATGTGTACAATTTTTAGAATACTGAAGGGGTGAGATTTCCAAACACCAATAGACTGCAACTGTGGAATGCAGCAGTGACACAGTCTCAGAAAGTAGCTGGGGCACAATTGTGGAAAGTGGCAAGTATGCTGAAATGTATAATGGCATGGTGTCATATATATTTTGAGAATGTGGCGGAGATACACTATTTTGAAATGCAAGAGGCACATAGCTGGGGAAGGTGGCAGGGCTACCTAATTTCATAATGTGTCTTGGATGCATTCATTTGGCATTTGGTGGTGATGCACAATTTCAAAATGTGTTTGGGATACTTGATTTCAACTTGTGGTGACAATATTCAATTTCAGAATGTGGCATGAATGTGAAATTTCAGAAAGTGGCAGTGAAGCAGTTTCAGAATGTGGTAATCACATGCAGAGATGTGTGAAATTGCCAAATTTCGTTACATGAAATATTTTGCATAATTTAGCTGTTTTGCAAATTTTTTTGTGGAAGAGAAATGTAGAATTTTGCCCACGGACTGTGAAATTTCACTCGTGGAACACAGAGTTTTGCTCCCAAAACAGTGAAATTCTCCACTTGCAGGTGAAATTTCACCATTTTTAGGGCAAAATGTTTCAACTTCATACCCCATGAAATATTTTGTGGAATGGCCGAATTATGGGAAATATTCTGAGCAGCAAAATTGCTGGTTTTGTGGGAATTTTGCACACAAAATTTATTTTTACAACATCTCTAGTCACTCACAATTTCAGAATGAGGCAGGGATGCATCATTTTAGAATGTGACTAGGAGATGCAATTTTGGGATGTGGTAAAAACACTTATTTTCAGAATGAAGTTTGCCTTTTGAGGGGCAGACCATGTTGTCCTGGTGCACCCCTTCCCTCAGTTAGGGAATGGTTGTGCTCAGAAGGGGAAGGGAGAAATAAGGGGAAGGGCTAAGAGCCAGAACAATAGGGCAGGCAGCAGGAAGGGGAGGGGAGAAAGGAGGTACATAAAGGACAGTACAAGGGGGCCTCAGCCACTTTTTGCTGGAGTTTTGATTTGACATCAGCTGCGGCACGTCGGATTTGGCAATAATTTTGAGGTTTGTTCACAAACAGAAGAAGGTAAGGAACAGTTGATCTGGATACATATGAGAAGCTGTTTTGTTTAAAAAAAAAGGGGGAGAAAAGAAGAATCGTTGCAGCAGTTAGCAGAGAATGAGTGATCTGTTAGAAGTACAAGATGAAGCAGGGTTTTTGTTGGAAGCTCCATACATAGTGAGAGGTTAAGGGAGAAGTGCTGAGAGCAGCACAGAGGAGGAGACTTGTTTTCTGCAATTGTTGTACAGAGGAGCCAGTGTTTAAAAGCTAGGACAAAGGGTGAAAATGTTTGTGGTGACTGGTAATTAGCAGGCCTGGAAGAGGCCCCGAAATAAGGGAGTGAGAGCCAGTCCCGAGGCCACGTGGTGTGTAGTCACAAGCTGCGTGGTGCTCGCGAGGAAGGTTGCCCTGTTTGTCTTAGGCTGCTTGCTGCATTTAGGGCCAGTTGGAGGGGTCCTAATAAAGTGATAGGCCTGGTTTAGGCCTTGAGGTTATGGATGGAAGGATTGACCCGAGACCTGTAACGTGACGTCACACGCGGCTAGGGTCACGAGGAAGTTTCCCCAGTTTGGTTCTTGGAGGCTGGTGACAATTTTGGGAGCCTTCTATGCTGTTGCGGTGGTAGAATTTAGGCCTGTAAGAGGCACCGACAAAAGAGAGCGAGATACACGTGGCGTGATGCAGCACGCCATGTGGTGCATTATCAAGGCCACGCGGTGACATCACACACCACGTGGCACTTGCGAGATGGGTTGCCCCATTTGTTTGGGCTGTTTGCTGCCTTTAGGGCTGGTTAGGCTGTTTTTGCGATTAGGATCAGCAGGCTTGATTCAGTTTTCGAGAGTGGCAAGTGAGGGAGTAAGCGGAGAGCTGGGGGGTGGGATGTCACATGCTGCTAGAGGCACAATGAAGCCTTTGCCCTGTTGGTTTGGCATGCGACCTTTTAGGGACCTGGGTCTGATTGCTGTAAAATATGTAGGCCTGTAGAGGCCCCAACAGGAATGGGAGAGTGTGTCATCCTTGGAATACGTGGTGCGAGGTAGCACGCCATGTGGTGCATTGCTAAAAGCTTGCTTCTTTTGTGTTAGGGCTGCTAGCGGAGTAGTGGCCCATTGTTGCAGGCTGAAGGAGGCCCTGAAGGGCTGGGAGGGACAGCACGGAACGGCGACCACGTGGCGTGATGTCACACACCATGTGGAGAGTAGAGATAGAGGCCTGTTCCTGCTGGTAGGTGTATACTGCATGCCCCTACACAGGGACAAGCATCAATGGAAAAAGGGGGGCGTGATGCACATGCATCGCAGGTGGGGCATGGGGGAGAAGCGGACACTCCCCCACCCTAAGGGAACCCTGTGGCTGCCTCCAGTGGTTGGCTTCCTGGGAGAGCATGCCCCTCAGGAAGATGCATAAATATAACTTGGGCAGTGTACATAGAAAGCAGGTGAGAGCAAAGGGAGGCAGGGTAGCATGGAGTGAGAGGTTTAGGAATTGGTTGGGGTTAGGAACGGTCTGTGGTCCACAAGGTCCAGGTTTCAATATGGAGTCTGCTTCAGTTTGGTGGCATAAAGCTGGCCACTCAATGTGCTGATAGTTTGGTCTATACAGGATATTGGTTCAAGCATGCCACAACTGAATTACCCGGCTTTACATTATTGCTCCTTATGAAGCTTCAAAAAAGGGGCCGGAAAAAAAATGTATAAAGGGGGAAGAGGCCTGGGAACATTGGAGGGCAAGTAGACATGGGGCTGCGTGGCATGGTGTTGCACACCGCTAGGGGATAGGGGGTTCAGGAGAAGCCTTCCTTCCTGGGGGGGGCATGCTGAGGGTAATAAAAAAAAAACCTTTAAATGACTGGGAGAGCCCCAGGGCAGAAGGGGTGGAATCCCGACCCGGGAATTCACGGGAGAGACCTCATGTGGTGAAGGGATTGCAATGAATGCAGGCCCATGATAAGAGAGGACGACCTGCCAGGCAGGACGGGGGGTCCTTCATGGGTGGCCCCGAGCTGAGTTGGCATGGGAGAGGCGTGACGGACAGGATGAAGACATACAGGGGTGGTTTCTAGGTTAGAGGTACTGAAATATGAATAACCCTGTTTTTCGTTTCCTATAGTTGTTTTTCACAGAGCGCAAGTTGAGACCGACATGGCACCAAGGAAGAGTAGGCCATCGAAGGAAGATGCCTACAAGGCTATAATCGATTTGGCTGAAAAAGCAAACAAGATGTGGGAACTGGTGGAGGGGGAGGAACCTGGGATGCCTGGGGAGAAAAGAAAAGTGGGTACGGAAAAAAGTGGCAAGGGTAAGAGGCCAGCCAAGGGGCTACACAGTCCCGCTAGGGTAGCACCGGTGATGGCGGAGCTCGCCAAGGCAGCCGAGCCAGTACTCACACAGCCGGTGGACCCAGTAATGCCAGCACCCACCCCATATCAAAGGGGAACCTCCCCGACGGAACCTGGACACGAAGCCCGGAACGGGGGGTCCTGCCTGCAGATCCCAGTAGCTCACCGTCCACCTCCAGCTTAACCACAGGAAGAAACAAGGGGACCTGTGGAGACCTCCAGACAGCCCAGCCAGGACAACGTTACAGGTAACATGTCCAACCCAGTGGGGGATAGTATAAAAGAATATATATGGCAAATTGTGGCAGCACTGGGGACAGGAGGGCTGGAGCAGATGGAATTGGCTCTGGCAGAGATTAAGGCGGGAAAAGAGGTGCCAGGGGATACTGTAAACAGAGAGGAAAGAGAGGGAAATGGTACAAGAGAGGTAGGTGCACCTGGGATGAGAATAGGCGAACACGTGCCCTTTGCCACGAAAGTAAAAATATGGAAAGGGGAATACGTGGATATATTTGCTTTGGTGAGCTGAGAGGCGGTGGCCAAATACGAAGAGACAGAGAGCATAGGTAAGAGTGAGATGGCAGCTGCTATAGTGCTCTTTGGAAAGAAAGAGGATGACAAGTTCACGAAAGAGAAGACCTGGGATGGGTGGTTTCTAGTTTTTGCCATCTTTTCAGCCATCGCTCTGGAAAAGAGGCTGGAGCTGGGCATCCCGCTCATTACCTATTCATTGATAATATGAAGGGCAAAAGCAAAAGGTGGGGTAGAATGGTTATACTATGATGAATGTTTTCGGCAGAGAATGGCAACATTTGGGGATGTAAGATGGGACACCAAGCAAATAGATTTATGGATGGATTACGTAACAGATCAGTCCACACCCGAGGGTGGGTGGGGCAAAAAGGGGGCTACGCCACAGAGATGTTGCTGGGCGTATAACAGGGCCTTCTGCTCATGGCCTCAGTGTCATTTTCAACATGCCTGTTCAAAATGTGGGGGGATGCACCCAGCAAGCAAGTGCAGAACAATTTGGCCACAGGGTTCACAAGGGCATGTGGGGCAAGGATTGGGCCAACAGTCCTTTCGAGATGGCCAGGGGTTTAAGGGGCAAACATGGAACAAGGGAGGAGGGCAGGGGGAATGTGACTAGAGGAGGCCAGAACCACTGAAGCAAGGAAGGCCAGATAGGAAGAAAGGGTGGGGTCAGGGAAGGGGGATAGGTGGCACAACAAGGAACAATTTGGTATGACCAGAACCCCCAACAACCTAGCAGCATGGTCAGTTTGCCTGGATGGATATCCGGATGCAAGAGTGCGGGATATGATATTAAGTGGTTTTAACACAGGGTTTTCATTGCAGTTTAAGGAACCCAGGCGACCAAGGGAGGCACGCAAACTGGGGTCGGTAAAAGGAAAAGAGGGAATGCTAAGAAGGAAGATTGAGAAAGAAAAAGCAGCAGGAAGGGTGGAGAGCCCATTTAACACCCCCTCATTGGAAAATATGCAGCTATCGCCTTTGGGTTTGGTACCCAAGAAGCAAGAGGGGAAATACAGGGTGATCCACCACTTGTCATATCTGGAAGATGAGTCGGTGAATGATTTTATCAGTGAAGAACATAGTAGGGTGATTTACGTGGCACTAGAGGATGCAGTCCAGATAATCCGGGCCACAGGAGATGCATGGATGGCAAAAACAGACATTGAGTCCGCCTTCAGACTGCTTCCAGTCAGGAGGGAAGACTGGGATCTGTTGGGTTTTAAAAGTGAGGGACAGTATTATTTTGACAAAGCAATGCCAATGGGGTGTTCCACAGCATGTGCCACGTTTGAGGTGTTCAGCACCTGTTTTCAGTGGATATTCCAGGAAAAGACGAGTTATAGGTCAGTCATCCATTACTTGGATGATTTTCTCCTCATTGAGAAGGGAAAAAGGGAGACACAAAGGATGCTGGATAAGTTTCAAGAAGTGTGCCAGGAGCTGGGAGTCCCATTGGCACTAGAGAAAACAGAAGGGCCCAGCAAGGTTATGAAATTCTTCAGGATAGAGATAGATGCCACGAGTGAAGTGTTTAGGTTACCGGACAAAAAAGTAAGGAGGTTGAAGAAACTAATCCGGGTACATACCAGTAGGAGGCGAGTACAACTAAAAATGGTCCAGCAGGTACTGGGGCACCTGAACTTCACATGCAGGGCCATAGGACCAGGAAGGGCATTCACAAGGAGGTTCGCCAGAGCTACAGCAGGGGTCACCAGACCGCATCACTGGGTGGATCTGACACAAGGTGTCAGGGAGGAATTTAGCATATGAGAAGAATTCTTGAAGAATTACAATGGTTGTTCGTTTTGGCAGGAGGAGTGGCTGTACAACACAGACCTAGACCTCTACACAGATGCGGCTGGAGGGTTGGGAATGGGGGGTTACCTGAGGGGCAAGTGGTTTGTAGAACCATGGCTGGCCAGTTGGGTAAGGGATGGGAAAGTGACAGATATAACACTACTGGAGATCATGCCCATAAGGGCATGCACTCTGGTTTGGGGGGAAGATTTACATGACCAAAAGGTGACATTTTGGTGTGACAATAGAGTGGTGGTCGATGTACTAAACGACAAGGGAGCCAGGGCACATACAGTCATGCAGGTGGTACGACAGTTAGTTTTAAGGGCTTTGCAGCTGAACATGTCCTTCAGAGCAAAACACATAGAAGAGGTACACAATGCCCTGGCTGACAGCCTTTCCCATCTGCAGCTGGACCATTTCCAGAAGCTGGCACCAGCAGTGGAAGAACAAAAAACGCCCATACCAATGAACATCTGGGACGTTGGCAAGAAGGAGCAGAAATGCTGTTTCACAGCTCATGGGCGCCTCAGACACTGAGGGTCTACGATGGGGCCTGGAGGGGTTTTCAAACATTCAGGGCAGAACACCAGATGGAGGTAAGTGGGCCGCTCTCCGAGGAACAGTTGGGAATGTTCACAGTGGAAAAATGGCAAAAAGGGACTGCTCACACCACAATGGGGGTCTATCTTGCAGGGATCAGTTTGATCTGCAGCCTAAAAGGGTGGAATGACCCAACGAAATCAATGCTCATTAGGAGAATGATGCAGGGGTGGGGCAGGTTGAAGCGAGAGCCAGGGGATAATAGGAGGCCAATAGGTGAGCAGTGGCTAATAAAGCAGTGCTCCTGGCAATATGCAGATCAAAAGGGGAGGCCCAGCTATTTCACACAATTTATGTGGTAATGTTTGCAGGAGCTATGAGAGTGAATGAAGTGGTAGGCCATGGGAAAGATGACAAGGAAGGAGGTGTGGAATGGGAGGATGTGAGCTGGGGGATAATAGAAATACAAATCAAGCTAAAGAGGTCAAAGGTGGACCAGAAAGGGCAAGGGTGCATGATAACACTTAAAGGGCGGTCAGAGAGTGCGATATGCCCAGTGCAGGCCCTGTGGGTTTTCGCCACAGAGCAGGTGACCAGGACGGGGAAGTTATTTGTGCATGGGGACGGAAAAAGGATCACCAGCTATCAAATTACAGCAGTGCTGAAAAAGGACATGCATTTTCTGGGGGAGGATCCAGCTAATTACTCTTCCCATTCCCTGTGGATTGGGGCTGCATCACAGTGGGCAGCAACGGGGGAACCGGTGAAGGACATTTTGAAAAAGGTGCTGGTGGTCAGCCAGTTATAAAAGATACATCAGAGCACTGAAATAAAAAAAAAGTGGGGGGAAGGGGAAGGAGCAGCATGGTTTAAAAAAAAAAAAAGAAAGAAAACGGGGGGATAATACAATGAGGGCACTGAGTGTATGTATAAATTAATTAATTTTCTTTGCACCCCATAGGTAGAGGAAGGAGCACAGAAGTCTGGATCTGTGGCCATTCCTATATTTACTGGGCTGGTAAGAGAGCAGAGAAAAAAGCTGGGGGTAAACAGTTGTACCAGGATGCAAGACAGTGTAGGTTGGTATGGCACGGCCTATGGGGGATGAGATGGGTGCAGCTCCTGCCCACCTTAAAAGAACTCAAGGGACATCGGCCCAGTCCAGACCTAATCATTATACACCTAGGGGGCAATGACCTGGCAGGCAGACCATGGTTACACACTTATTTATAGATAAAGAGGGACCTGGTGGCAATAAGACAGTGGTGGCCTCAAGTATGCCTTGCCTGGTCAGATATGATACCTCGAAGAGTATGGAGACAGGAACACAGCCACAGGGCAGTGGAGAGGGCCAGGAGAAAGATGAATAGACGGGTGGGGACATTGATAAGACAGATGGGAGGACAAGTGGTACTGCGGGGAGTAGAAGAATGGGTGGATGACTTCCACAGGTCAGATGGGGTACACTTGTCAGACATAGCAATTGATATGTTTAATGCAGAAACAATGGGTTTCATAGAGGAATGGAGGAAACCAACAGAAGCTGGTATATAAAATTAAAAGGGGGGAGGAGTTTTCATCCCTGAGGTATGGGAGAGGGAGACCCTAAGTTGGGGGGAAGCCAGCCATCCAACGCAAGCTAGGGACCGGCTAGGGGAAAAGGAGGGGGAGGATAGGAGGGGGAGGGGAAGAGAAAAGGAATAACACAAGAAGAAGACGATGAAGGAGAAAGATGTCTCGGTTTTCACTGTTACCTAACAGAAAAGGAGACGAAGAAGGCACCCAGGTTTTCGCCTGGGGGATGGATAATCACAGAGTGATATATGGATGGAAATAAAGGAAAATTATGGAAATTTGATAATAAAGAAATGGAAAATGGAAAATGGATTTATGAATATAAATAAATTAATTGCCAATCTGAGCACAACAACAAACAATGGTCTCTGTGTTTTTGTGAGGGAAAAGGGGGGAATCCGGGACAATGGAGTTTGCCCTTTAAGGGGCAGACCATGTTGTCCTGGTGCACCCCTTTCCTCCATTAGGGAATGGCTGTGCTCAGAAGGAGGGAGAAGGAAGGGAGGGTCTAAGAGCCAGAACAATACAGGGCAGGCAGGAAGGGAGGGAGAAAGGAGGCACATAAGGGACAGCACAAGGGGCCTCAGCCACTTTTGCTGGAGTTTTGATTCCTCCACCCACCCTACTGGGACAGAGTAGAGGAAGACAGTCAATTTGGGGCTGTATGGTGGGTCTATCGGTGGAGGACAGATCGTCTGGTAGGACAGGGACTGCCAAGGTGAATGGCAGTGAGGATAATATGGTTACAGGCTGCCAAGGTGGATGGCAGGGGATAATATAGGAATGGACTGCCAAAGGTGGATGGCAGAAGAAATGCTTTGGGACTGCCAGAAAGTGGACCGCAGGAATATAGGCTATGGACTGCCAAGGTGGATGGCAGGGGAAAAAGGGGGCGGAGGGGAAGAGAAAAGGAATCAAGATGAAGAAGAAGATGAAGGGAGAAAGCAGTCTCAGTTTTCACCTCATACTCAACAGAAAAGGAGAAGAAGAAGGCACCCAGGTTTTCTCCTGGGGGATGGATAATCAGAGAGTGATATATGGAAGGAAATAAAGGAAAATTATGGAAATATGATAACAAAGAAATGGAAAATGGATTTATGAATATAAATAAATTAATTGCCAATCTGAGCAAAATGACAAACAATGGTCTCTGTGTTTTTGTGAGGGAAAAGGGGTTAATCCGGGACAATGTGGTAGGGATGTCCAGTTTTGGAACTGGGTGGGGATGCATACAGTATTTTCAGAATGTGACAATGACAGGAAATATTGGAATGTGGAAGTTTACACACAATTTCAGAATGTGGCAGGCAGGTACAATTTCAGAATGAGTGGAGACATGCAATTTTGGAATGTGGTGCTGAAACACAATTTCAAAATGCGGCACTGGTGCACAATGCCAGAATGTGGACTCTGACACACAAGTTCAGAATGTGGCATGGATGCACAATTTTGGAATGTGGTGTTGACTCGTAATTTTGGAACATGATGCTGATGTGCAAATTGAAGTATGGCAGTGAAGCACAATTTTAGAATGTGGCAGTAACATAATTTCAAAATGTGGCATTGAAACACAACTTTGGAATGTGGCAGGGATGTGCAATTTTAAAATGTGGCAGGGATGTGCAATTTTGGAATGTGGCCGTGGGTGCAAATTTTAGAATGTGATAGGATGCACTATTTTGGAATGTGACACTGATGCACAATTTTGGAATTTAGCAATGATGTGTGGTTTCAGAATGTGGTGCTGATATGCAGTTTCAGAATGTGCCATGGATCTCTCAACCCACTGGAAATGATCCGGTGTGGGGGTTACTGCAAATTGTATGAGCAGAGCCTGCGCCAACTGGCATTTATCATGCTGAGGAGCCATTTCCCAATTTTCTCCCCTTCCTCCTGAGTGCGGAACATTGACGTGCAGTGACGCCAATGGCCGAGCAACTCATGCTGTCATACACAACACACTGGGCATCTGCCCTGTAACCGCCTGTTATATGAGAGCGACTGGATGCGGCCCCTAGCCTCCACTAGGGGTCAGAAATGCAGCAGACTCCATCCCTTCCCATCCCTGGGAGATGAGAGCTGTTCTCATGATGCTCGATCTTCTCCCTTCCCAGCTGACCCCCGGCGGTCTGCTCACACCGCGAACATGGGTCATCAGTGTGGCAGGAGGTAAGGCATGATGCCTCAGCCCTCCATGCTACTGGGCCAGCTGGGTTCAATTTTCAAAAGCCTATTAGATCCCACAAGTTGTGTCCACAGGTCACTTGCAGTAAAACCTGCTGTACCAGGGACCCTGCACCAGATTTTCTAAGAACACTGGTCCCAGCACCAAAGTCGCCATGTCTGCTGCAAGTGGACCACTGCATCCAACACAGCATGCATGGGACTAGATGGAAGGAAGTGGCAGTGCAAGTGACTGCAGGGCACCCACATATCCCATGGACCAAAACGTGAAAGCTGTCACAACTCTCAAAGTGTGTCAGACACAAATACTGAGCAGGGTGACACAACTCGGTAAAGAAGCAATATATGCACACAAGTAAATGTATGCCATCAGTTGGTGCCTGATAGTCTGACAAATACAACAATTATGGGAGTACTGCCATCATACTGGGTGATGAAACCTACATGATCTGATACACCATCCACTGCATAGGCACTATATGTGGATTGTAAACCAGGGTGCCATTACCATACTGAGTAACCCAGACAATGAATGGCATTACAAGGTCCTGATCACTGACACTCAGTGCTACAGCACTAGTCATAGTGCTGTCTTTGTTGGGTAGTACCAATAGATTATAGCAGTATTGTACAGCATTACCACAACTCCATCAACAGTGGTGTATTATACTCAGACATCTTGTCAGAAAGACAGCATGCACTCACTTCTATGGCACCTTGCACTAGTCAAGCAGCAAAATGTCAATGCTACCCATACCATGTATCAGATTCAGGGTTGCTCAGCAACCAGGGTCAAAGGCAACACAAGTGGTTGCATATGTGCAACTTATTTGGGATATACAGTTTGTTTCTGCTGTTGTGACCTCCACCCAACTTCCCTGAGTCCACTGTCTATGAGCAGCATGAACCACATTTCTCACAGCAGGTAAGTGTGTCCCTGATGTCCAAATATTTAATAGATTTCATGTCAGAAATCCCACAGTCTGCATATCAGTCCACTAAACACTTCTGTCCGCATGCACATAGCACACAGCAAAGATAATGAACACTGCACTGACCAGCTGTGTGGATGGTGTCACCTGCCATACATCTATGATATATTGCATGCAAATGGAACTTGGCCATTGTACACTCAAATGTCAGTGTGTGTGTGTCATGTTTTTAGCATATGTTTGTGGGTACAGTTTGCAAGTGAAGCATACAGTGCATCACAGTGTCAATCCCTCAACAGTGTCCATGCCAATAAGTGTCATATAGAGTGCTGGGTGTAATGCTCATACAGTGCTCTTTAGGTTGTTTGCTGGACTGCCCTATTCTTTTCTCATGGTGACCTGCATGTCAGACTGCAGATCCAATGTGTCCTGAGTGGTATATAGCTTGCAAGTTCATTGCTGTTTGCCTACCATTGGCATCAGCATCAGCATACATGGCTGTTAGACGACTGCTGGCTGGTCTAACCCTTGGGTAGACCTGCTCCCATTGTGGGGCTTTGTAAATAGAAAATGAGGAGATGCTGCAGCACTAATGAAGCACAAGCACCTGTCCACCATGACGTAACCAAGATACCATTGTGGGCCCAGCTTGTGCAGGTGGCCCCTTGTATGGTGCAGGTTGCATAAGACAACTGGGAATGATGCGTGGTGTGGTGCAAGGAACCCCTTACATATTTCCTTTTGATGCAGGCACTGTGTGTCATTCCCAGATCTTTGAAAATTGAACCCTTTGTTTTGTGGAAATTTCTTCAGTAATAAATAATGAAGAGGAAAACTCTATAAAAGATATATGAAATACAAGCTGAATGAGTGTCTAAATGTGTTTTCCTAAGTTTTCCAAAAGGCATCAGCTGCTCTTTAAGCAAAGGCAGTAGATACGGTAAGGTTATAGATGCACAGTAACTGTGTGCTTGAGGATACCAAAATAATATACCTATCCAAAGTAGTGAAAATACTAGATGGTTGTTTTGTTTCTGGAAAACATATAAGAAATAAAAAAGTGATGCTCAGGAATAACTAGACTTGTACTAGAGCTGTGAAGCATCATGCATCATTTAGTATGTTTAGAAATTCCCAAAAACTCCAATAGTTTCAATGTATGTCTCTTGGTATTTTTTACTTTTATTACTATTATTTTTTTCTGGTATTACAGTTTGCAGTATGGAGCTTTTGGATCAGGAAGTAGCATAGTAACATAGCAAACTAAGATCAGAAGGGACACTAAGACCATTAGGTCTGTCAGGCACTACTTCATAAGTAGAGATAAATAAGCATATTGTGCCAACATGTACACGTTTATCAGGAGACGCTAACTACTCAGCCATGGAATGTACTTACCCATTCTACATCAATTTAAACTTGGCATTGGCAATAGGTCATCTCTGTGGCAAAAGAGTGAAAGGCCTCTTATATTTGCCAAAAGTTATCAATGTGCATAATGTGAAGCATGTGCAGAAAACAAACATGGGTTGTTTCCATTTTCCTTAAGCAGTGATGAATAAATATGCTACCTAAACATGCACAATAACAATTTATAGGGATTTCCATACTCAGTCTACTCTGTAGAGCAAACAACTGTTTAGGCTCACCTTGAAGGCCTGTACTATCCTCATATCCACTATCTCCATTGGTAGACTGTTACATATGTTCACCACTATCTGAAAAAAGTGCTCACTAACTACTGTATATCCCTGAGTACACCACTTTTGAGCCTCAGGGTTTGTCACCTGTGTCCTACTGCAGGGCATCAGACTCAGAAAAAATATCTGTTCAATCTAATGTACCATTGAGTATTTAGAAGATTTAGATCCTCCAAAGAGAACATACTGAGTGCTTCTAACCTCTACTCACAGCTCCTGTTACCCAAATCTCACATCATTTTGGTACTAATTGACCCAAACAGACAGATACAAATATCATAAATTGTGCTGCATAGGCTGCAGAATAGTGGGACATACTTTACTGATAGGGACAATAACAACACTTAGCAATGATAGTCAGACCCTGGTTTATGGAAAACGCTTTTACCTGAAAATGTCATGATCATGATTGCTAATATTGGGGACACCTGACAGTATTGTTTTAAGCTCTTAAAAGCTACATGGCTAAATGATTCTGAGGAGCCAACTAGAATGTGTTTTTCAAAATAAGACTCATTACTGTTAGCTGAGAGAAACAGCTAGGGAAGTGCAATATCGAGAGAGAGAGAGAGAGAGAGAGAGAGAGAGGGAGAGAGAGATATGCTCTTAGGAGCCACACACTTTAAAAGTGCATGTGTATATGTAATGTACTTGGGTGTGTACTAATGCCTTGTAATTATAGAAAAAGTGAGTTTCCTCATCATCACCACACTGGTTAAACAAGAACACACTCTTCAGAGGAAATTTATTTTTTCCCAGATTCACCCTGGCTTACTTTCTATATTCACCCCCTCCACCATGGTGAGGTGGGATTCATACAGAAGGTCAACAGATGGAACTACAGGACTGCCTTGTTTTCTTTTTTGTAGTTGTATTCAGTGCACATAGAGAAGCATCAGCCATATTTAAATGTTCTGCCTGTTCTCATGACACTGGTATGCTCAGCTCAGGATTTGGTTTGCATTCATTCTGGTGAACCGCCTCCCCCATCCAGCACATCAGCCAACAGAGCCCACACTCATAACTTGTTTGTCAGGATGCAAAATATATCTGACGTCTCCTGACTCTGTTACAGTAACTTTCCTCATTGTGGGACATCATGCTACCCATCTGCCAGGATTGATAGCACTTCTACAAGCAATGCTTCTGCTGCTGACCACACATCTGTGTGGATTTTGACTCATGGCACAAACTCAGTTTGCCAATATGAAACCTCACTTGCTACTACTGGAACCATCCTGCAGCCATGGACATTTTTTTCTGTTTTAGAAGGTGCATATTGATTGTGAGCAACTTGTTTTCTTCCATTAGCATCTACTTCCTAAGATCATAATGCCTGAAAAAGAAAACTACGGAAAGGGTGCAACAAGCACTGAACAGCAAATAAGGAGGTAGTGAACATGTTGAATAACTTATAAAAATGAGAAGGCAGTCATCAGCTGAACTCTTAGTAGTTTAAATTGGTTCAGCTAGTTCAGAAAATTCAGACTTGTTTGACCTGGGTTTGCTTCTCAGACACTAGAAATAATTGCTGCCTGAAAAGAGCTGTGCCACCAATGTTTGAAGAGTTTGATTCTTTTGTGAATTTTTTGTCTCAGGTCTGCTGAATAATAAATCCTTACTTTAGAGCTTTGGGGAACAAGAGAGTAGGAAGCAAACAGAAGTCAGGAAGAATGTTCTTTTAATATTTACTGCTTAAACACTGTCCTGTTTTTCTTGGAACAGCAGTGAAACAAAAGGGGTCCATCTATTTCTGATAAACTGAACCTCTTCCCCTTTCTAATCTTATTTCTCTTTATATTTGGCATGTTGTTACTTTAAACATATAAAGTGTAGTACATATATTAACTAAGAGAAACAGAGTAATGACCATTATCTCTAATGTGTGGAAAATAATCTTGGGCCCTGACCAAACCCATATCTTTTAAGGGTGTACAAAATTAACTGGACAACAGGGTTAACAGCCACCATCCTATCTTCGTACCACAACAGTTAAACATGAAATCATTACCATTTTTAAAAAACTTTCTAAATTTATACAAAGTTTCACTTAATACATGTTAAAATATAGAAACACGCCAGCCTGTCAGCACAGCAGTGGCGCTACCACTCGCAATGCCGGTGACCCGGGTTTGTAGTGAGACAGGGTCATTGGAGGGCTGGCTGGGGGGAGAAGGATTGAGCACCCATTGGGCCACTCTCCTTCTTCAGGAGGAGTGGACAGCTCTCCTCACTGCAATACCACTACCACTTGAGCACTCTTGGGTGGTGCTGGTGCAGTAGAAGAGGCAGGACAAGAGGGAGGGGTGGGCATTGGCCAAGGACTGGAGAGAAGGTGAGTGTCTGCACACCTCCTACTCACTGGTCCACCATGTGCGCTAACATCAGTAGGGGATGGGGACCAGAAAAATAAGGAAACATCCTTCATCTGTGCCTACAGACGGGTCCCCATGTCAGCGATCAGTGAGAATTCAGGGAGAAGGGTTCAAGGTGTATGCTCACACAAAAGGCAGGGAGGGGAAAGGGGGATTCCTCCACCCCCCGGGGGAATATCTGGGACTCTAAAGTGATTGGGAAGCAGGGCACCCTTGAGAGTCAGTAGCTCTCTGGTCCTCCTGACGCAGCACACATTGGAGCCCTAAAGAAAGGGGCAACTGTGGAGATGAGGAGTAGAAAATAGCAAGTAAAAAAAATATAGGAACACAAGGCTATCAGAACTGTGCACTGGTTGCAGAAGGAGCTGCTGATCTAGGGCCCTATCACATAGGGCCAGGAACAGAATGTGACATGGCACCAAGTGGGCACAGCCCTGGCAGCTACCCCATGCCCACATGGTGCCATGTTACTTTCTGTCCCTGGTCCCCCCATTTGTGTCCCCATCCCATTGGCAGTGAAATAATTCTGGCAGTCTGTATAAATTACAAATTTTGAAGTCTGCTGCATCACAAGGAAATATGCTGAAGTAATATTCGTGAATATTACCATATTGTGTAGTATTCTTATTGTGCTGAACAGTTCCAATATTAAGGACAGTCACCAGCAGCACAAAAGAAAGACCACATTACCATCCAAGGAGAAGCCCACTTATTTTAATTCCCTTTTCTAAGCTATTCAATCCATCACAGGAGGAAAGCATTTGACTTGGTTTGGGCTGGATGAGTGTCTCATAGTTTCATGTTACCAATGAGGCTGAAAAATCATTTATGTCTGTAAAACTTACTTTCCAATCCAGCCAAAGCCAAAAATAAAATGACTAAAATAAAAGTGGACTTTGCCACACATGCAGCTCATCCTCATTTGGAGAATGACACCTGAACTTTGTCATTGTTTTACACAGTTTCCCTTTTTTCTACATTAATATTTTAGTTCTGTAGAGTATAACACACTGAACAGAGTGGATTTTATAGCACGGTAATATAGTGGGGCAGTTTCCCAGCATAATCTGGCAGTGAAATGATTATAGCGGTGTGCTGAAGTGTTTTTTGGGAAGGTTACAGTACTGTGTAATGCACTACTAAGACTTGATAGACATAAATAAGGTACATAAAAAAGCAAAACGTACCCTACTGGGTGCCAGAGCACTCTCTTTAATGCCCAGCTGTCCCCCTGACTTCCCCTATGCCACCTCCCATGCCCCTTGTGCCCTGGCCCCCTCCTGTCCAGCACATTCATCCCATTCACCCATTCTGGTCCCTCTAGTGTTACACCATATGGTGGAAAGGGGATCCTTGCATCAGTTTCCACAGGTGTGCCATCTGTTTGGTGCAGCTGTCAGTTTGCAGCAAACCCACAGAGTCTGACACCAAGACCCTGCTCCTTCTAAAATCAAGCTCAGGGTCCCTGGTACACCTGGAGTTTGGCACAGCCCTTAGAGCGATGCAACTTGCATCACTCTAAGGGCTCTTTGAAAATCATGCCCCAAGTGTTCAAGTCCAGTCCTTCCAGTCACCTTACAACTCCTTGTATTTGTTTTGGTGCGGAATCCCCATCTCCCTGACCATAATCACGCTACATGACAATGCTCATACCCCTTCCTTACAGTAGTCTGAATATTTTTGTTTGTTTGTTTGTTTGTTTTTTAATCAACAACATTTTTATTGAAAACCATAGAAACATAGAAACATAGAAGTTGACGGCAGATAAGGACTGCAAGGCCCATCCAGTCTGCCCATTTCTTTTTCTACCTTATAAATGTGCCATCGGCCTTTGCTCTGTCAGAGGCCTATCTATTCATACTCATCTGTATTGCTCCCTTATACCTATCCCATGCCTGTTTGAAGCCCTGCACTGTATTCATAGCCACCACTTCCTGAGGTAGGCCGTTCCATGCATCCACCACCCTTTCTGTGAAAAAGAACTTATTCACATTCCCCCCAATCGGCCTCCCTCTAATCTCATGCTGTGTGCTCTTGTCCTGCTATTTTTCTTATATTTAAACATGTTACACTCTTTCACCTTGTTAATGCCCTTAAGGCTTTTGAATATCTCGGTCATATCACCTCTCTCCCTCATTTGCTCAAGGGTATACATATTGAGCTCTGTCAATCTGTCCTCATATGTCTTCTGATGCAGTCCCTGCACCATTTTGGTTGCCCTTCTCTGGACTGCCTCAATTTGGTTAATGTCCTTGTGAAGGTAAGGCCTCCAGTACTGCAAGCAGTACTCCAGATGGGGCCTAACCAGTGTCTTGTAAAGAGGGATTATTACCTCCCTCTTACGACTTGTGATACCCCTACTAATACACCCTAACATCCCCCTAGCTTTACCTACTTCTTAGAGGTCTGCTTGGATGATTTCAGATCATCAGTGATGATGATGATGCCCAAGTCTCTTTCTTCCTTTGTGATTGCCAGCAACTCCCTTCCCAGCCTATAGGTGGCTTCAAGGTTTCTCTTCCCTATGTGCATGATCTTGCACTTCTTTGCATTAAATCCCAGTTGCCACTCTTCTGACCATTTTGCTAGTTTATCCAGATCTCTTCTCATTCTGCCCACCCCATCTGGATCATCTACTCTGTTGCAGATCTTGGTGTCATCTGCAAACAGACAAGCCTTACCCTCTAGTCCATCTGCAATGTCGCTAATGAAGATATTGAAGAGGATGGCCCCAGGACTGATCCCTGAGGTACCCCACTTGTGACTCGTGATCTCTTCTGACTGTATACCATTTACCACCACTCTCTGTTTTCTGCTCGTCAACCAGTTTGCCACCCAGTTGATCAACTTCTGACCCACCTGGGACCCTACCCAGCTTATTTATCAATCTTCTATGTGGAACAGTGTCAAAGCTTTGCTGAAGTCATGGTGGTGACGTAATCTGCTCCCCCTTGGTCCACCACTCTGGTTACCCAGTCAAAGAAATCTATGAGATTAGTTTGACAGAATCTTCCTTTTGTAAACCCATGTTGTCTTGGATCCTGTGCCCCTATGGATTCCAAGTGTTGCATTATCCTTTCCTTAAGGAGTGCCTCCATAATCTTGCCCACTACTGAGGTAAGACTGACTAGTCTGTAGTATTAAATTATAGAAAATAGAAAACCTCATATAACAATTGTCAAGTACAACCAGTTTGTGCTAATGCAGCTTCTTCTTTATATACTGCATGATTTAATAAGATAGATCAGATAAAGTCACAACTACACATTATAATTCAGTTACCATCATGTCCTATATAGACTTAGCTTTATTAAGTTATATGTAATTATACAGCTCCCCTTTTCTTACAGTTCAAGACTAGAAAGCCAAAAGTTTATTAGCTTGCTTCTACCTCTGTTTGGATGTATTATTTTTACAGTTTTTCCCCAATGTATATTTCAGCCTGCATGCAACTACCCCTGCTGCACTGTGTTAAACTGTTGACTGTTGCTATCCTTCCTGGGACCCATGTAAATGAAACGTTATGTATCATGGGGTTTTCTGCTTTGGATGAATTCCAAATGAATGAATAAGTAAATAATATATATGTATCTAATTCACAGTGCTGGGTAAGTTCTGGGCAGGATTCCTTATGTTGTGCTTAGTGAACCTTCTATCTGGAAAGAATACAAGACAATGCAAGTCTGAGTACTGTAGTCATAATTAATTATGATTGAATATTGCCATTATCAAAGATAAATGTATATATGTCAGTCTATCTATCTGTATCAATACATAAATAAAATATATATCACTATATCTCTATATTATATATATGTTTCAGTGGTAGCACAACTGTAGCAAGGGCTGAGCAAGGGTTTCTATGTTGAACCTCAGATTTGCACTTTAATAGTTTCTCAACCATTCATCAGATTTGCTAGATGTGTGGATTAAGAGATGCAGGTAGAGAAAAAAGGGAAAATTTTGTTTTTTATTTGCTGTTTTAGACTGTTTGGAATTTGAGTCAAAAATGTTCTGGGTAGAAAGAGCTTGTGCCACAGTGGTGTTTTTTGCAGGTTTGTTGAATAAATATTAATCCATTCCAAAGTTATTAAATCTTAAAATGTTGGTTCTGACCATGATCAGTATGGTCTTTTGGATAGCTGCTTGGAAGGAAAAAAGTATTTGGCACATACAAAAAAAGGATCCTTTTTTATATGGTGTTGATCAATTTTTGTTTCTCAAGAAAAACTCCTTTTTCTTATGGCTGCCATCTTCTTTCCATTTTTGTTATTTTATTTTCAAACCCCACAAAAATGACATCCGGCACATACACCAATACATGTATTTTGTTAATCAGGACCCCCTTAGATGGATTCTTCACTTATTTCATGGAAAAATTACCCCAAAATGTGATTTATTTTGCCATTTTAAAATCCTTTGTTTGTGACAATTTTCTTTTTTTCCTTTTCTTATGGCTATATTAAAGGAATTCAGCCATACAAAAAAGGATCACTTCATACAAAAAAAGAATTTGGATTTAGTTTTTTTCTGATTTTTTTTCATATGAAGGCATCATTTTAGTACAAATGAAAAAAATATAAAAAAGAATCCCTTAATATAAAATAGAATCAGAAAGAAAAAAAAAAGTAATCCAAAATCTTTTTTCATATGAAGGGATCCTTTTTCATGTGAGTGTTTTTGTTTGTTTTTTTTTTTTTTTTGTTCTTATGAAAAAAGATGCTATAATAAGAAAAAAGATTTTGGACTTAGTTTTTTTCTGATTTTTTTTTCCGTATGAAGGAATCCTTTTTTGTATGGCTCTTTCAATAGATATGAAAAAGGATCCCTTCATACAAAAAATTATTTTGGACTTTTTTTTACATTTCAACTTCCACAAGCCATAGCTCCCTCATTATGTGTGATTAAGGGACAACCTATATATTAAAACAAAGGTCTTAATGAGTATTACAGGAATAACACATAATACTCCCCAAAACAATGTAGGGGCATATAAAAATATATAAAACATAAAAATTCCCATAGGATAACATTGGAAGTTGAACAAGCAATACAGTCAAGCAAATAAATTGTTTTTTGGCAGACATTGAAGCACAGAGCCCAGAAGGCCCTGTGCTTCCACACCTACATGGATGTATGCATCTTTTCAGAGATGGAAGTGCATGGCTAAGAGAGCCCTGATTCTACAGGAAAATGGATATGTTCATGCACATCCCAAAGGGACCTGCATAAATGAGGATACAATTATATTATCTGAAAAAGTAAGGAAATTCATTGCAAAAAAACCTTGTTAATGTACCTGTCATGGTTAAAGTGACAAAAGTAGAGAAATGTGGTGTTAGGATTCCCATCCATAATACCCCCACCCTGCAGGCAGTAACTGGGAAAACCTTTATGGTTTCATCTCACCAGAGTTTTTGCAAATCAGGTGTGGAGTATATCTTGGGGTTGCCAACCCTATGACTCACTCAATTCCAGAAGTAAATAAACTGAGATCTGTAGAGCAAATGTATGAGAATGGGGTAAGCATTAGGGTCTGACAACTGCAAGGTACACCCCACCCCTGCTTTACAAAGACTCAGGAGAGGTGAAACCATAATGGTTTTTCTTGTTGCTGCATGCAGGGTGGAGATGGGGTTTTAGGGTTGGAAACCCTAACACTTTTCCCTATTTTTGCTGCTTTTTACTGGTGCTTTAACAAAGTTTTTTTGCAATGAATATATATTATACAGGCATGATAGTGCCTGTCTGTATATTAGGGTTGAATAAGCACTTTCATGTTAAAACCCAATTTTTACATCTTAATAACTTTGCCCCTGTTCAATCAATTTATATGAAATTTGGATAGGACAGCATTCATGCCAGAATCTCTTGATCCTGGTAATTTCATGCATATCATTTTAGTGGCAGCAAAGTTACAGAGGTGCAAATAAACATAAAACTCAGCTTAAGACTATTTTTTTGCCACCCGATGACTAAAAAAATCAGAATTTGAAAGCTGAAATGTTTAGGTTTAATAGAGTTTTGCCCAAGGTATGTGCTTTTGTGGTTTTCATATTTGGGGGCTTGTAGTTTTTAAATTATTTAAGAAAAAAGTTCCATTTGTGAGCTTGCACAGTTTAAAATATCAGCTGTTCCATTGATAGCTGACTTTTTGCAAAAGTGTTGTGTGCTACTGACATATTTTATTATGTGTGTCATATCATATACCGTGGTGTTTCATACTATATAGCAGAACACCACAGTATATGACATGATACAAATAATGTTAAAGGTGAAGTGATGGCTGCTGCTGGCCATTCAGATACAGTACGAGCATAACAATGGTGGTTGTGGCTATGTTTTGTTTTTTCTATTTTATGTTAACCTAACACTTGCTTTCTTATGATTCCCTGGTGTCTAGTGGCATCCCACTGTCTGTGTGCTACCCCCATTGTTTATGATTCTTTGTGTCTAGTGGCACCCTCCACCCTCTGATTGCTGACCCGTTGCCTATTTATGATTGCTGCCCCGTTGCCTATTTATGATTCTCTGCTGTCTACTGCACCCCCCACCCTCTGACTGCTGCTCCATTGTTTTGTTATAATTCCCTGGCATCTAGCAGCACCCCCACTCTCCAGTCCTGATGCTCTTTTGCACTATATGAGACAGGTTCCCAAATAGTAGTATAATAGGGCACCTGTTTTGTATTTTGTAGCCCCCCTAACATACAGAAGATGGTTGTTATTAAACTTGCTGACATCAGGCGTGCCTAATCCCCTGTGTTGGCACACATCCCCTCAGCAGTGTGGGACACTGGATAGGCCACCCCAGTGTCCTGAAGTAGGGTTCATACAATTCAGTGTCCCTGCAAAATGAAAACCACCCACAATGTCTTTTTTAAAACCTGAAAGAAAGAAAACCATCCCTCATTGTCTCCACTGTCCCCTCCCCATCCCAATACTCCCACTGAGTACCCATATCCCACCCCCCTTACCCTATACTTGCCACCAGAGATCAATCGCTGTCATCCTCTGTGTACTGAGGCATGTTTGCACTTTTCAAAGCCAAACTGTGAACTGAGAAATAAAGGTAAGTGACGTATAATGTATTTCAATGGTGTTTTAAACTTATGTTCATAACTTTGCCACTTTCTAGAGAGTTTTTCACCAAATTTTAAACATACTGTAACCTTTTTGGGAACCCACCCCTTTATCACTGGCAGTGTCATTCTGTTAATTGGGCATGGAAGGTGATTTTGAATTCACTACACAAAATCACCTTTTGGGGCAGAAAAATGAAATTTCACTACCAGTGTTCATGAGGTAGGGTCCCAAAAGTGACATGTTGAAAATTTGGTGAAAAGATTCCTAAAAATGACCAAGTTATGAGCATTTGTTGAAATGTTTCTATGCGCATGAACAACTTTGGTAATTTTCAATATTTTGACTCCAAATGTTCAGCATAGCCATTTTTTCACACCACCTCATGAACAGTATAGTTGTCATTTTTCACATCCTGGCTGAAACATGTGGCACCTCACTAGTTAGTGTGTCACCCTCCAAGTGTCTTCCATTAACCACCACCCTCTTCCTCCTTTAATACAACAATTTTAATACCCAGATTACCACTTTCTCCCTAATCCTCAAGCTCCTTAGTTTCTTAACTAGCCTTTTGTGTGGCACAGTGTTGAAGGCTTTACTGAAGTCCAGCTAAGACACATTGACTGTCCTTCCCTGATCCATCTCCCAAGTCACCCAGTCAAAGAAATGTATCAAATTTGTCTGGCATGACCCTCCCCCCATGAAACGGTGCTGCCAATGGTCTCTGCAGTCCATTTGCCTCCACGTACAGTACTCTGTCAGCCTTTCCTTCAGCAGGATCTCCATTAATTTCCTCACCACTGAAGTGAGACTGACTGTCCTGCAGTTGCTATCCTCCTCTCTGTTTTGTTGTTGTGCAGAGGGATCACATCAGCCCTCACCAGTCCTCTGGAACTACCCTGTCTCCAATGAGGTTTTGAAAAGTGTTGCCAGAGGGGCAGCTAGCACTGTGATCAGTTCCTTTAGAACCCTTGTATGAATCCCATCTGGTCCCATCACCTTGTTCTCCTTTAGGGCTTCCGATCCCTTTCAGACTGTATTCTTTAAAAATGGATTGCTGTCCACTTCCCCTACCCACAAGTGCCTGCTAATACATGTAGATCAATCCCTCTTACTGTAATGACTGAGCAGACATACACTTTTAAAATGTTAGATTTTTTTCTGATATTTTTCTTCACCATCCCCCTCACTTCTGATTCTCACTTAACCACTCCATGTTTTCCTGTTTTCAATCATGTACCTGAAGGAAGTCATATTCCCTTTCTTGATCTCTTTGTCAATCCTCTCCTCTGTTTCTGCTTTAACTGCTCTCACCTCTTTCCTGCCTCCCTTTGTTTTTCCAGATATACTTCACTGACCACCTCTGCTTGGTCTCCTTGAACTTCCTTAATGCTTTTTTTTCTACTTTACTGGCTTAACCACCTCCTTTGAGAACCATAGCAGTCTCTTCCTCCTCCTTCCCTTGCTTACTTCCTTCAAACAGCATGCTGTTGCCTTAGCTATTCCCTCCTAGATCTTTTTCCATTGCACCATCACTCCTTCCGGTCATTCCCAACTTCAAGGTATTTACTGAGGCAGTCTCCCATTTCTTTAAAATCTGCCCTCCTGAAGTCCAGGACCCTCATCTTAGTGTGGTTATTCTCTTGTCCAGTTCATATGCTAAACCATACATTATGGTGATTGCTTGAATCCAGGGGACTATTCACTGTGATGCCTGCAAGACTGTTCCTTTTTGTAAATACCAAGTCCAGCACTGCTCCATCTCTAGGAGGATTCTATAACCAGCTGCCGGAGAAATTACTACTGTAGGGAGTTGAGGGTGGCCTGGCTGCTTCTTGTTGTACAGTAGCTGCATCCGGAATGCTCCAGTCAAAATTAGGCAGATTAAAAGTCCCCAATGATCAGCACTTCCCCTTTGCTTGTCATTCTGCCAGTGACCTTCCCCAAAACCTTGTCTAACTCCTCTCCTTGTGTTAGTTGTCTTTACACCACCCTCATGCTGATAAAGGCCACCCTGACCCTGTCTATAAGCCGACCCATAGTATGTCTGCTCCTGCCTTATCTCTCTGGTGTCCATATATTTCTGTGGCCTTTATGCCTTCCCTCACATATAAAATAACCACCCCTCTCAACTTTCCTCCCTGTCCTGTCCATCCAGAACAATGTGTAGCATGGTATGGTCACTTCCCAACTGTGGTTGTCAGAGCACCATGATCCTGTTATGGCAACCAGATCTAGGTCTGCATTCACAAGGATAGTTTCAAGGTCAGGAATTTTATATTGTATGCACCTTGTGATGGCTCATATGGCTTTCCACTCCTTTTGTCCCTTTGTCTCACCCTATTCTGCTTTCCCTTACAGTTTTCATCCTTTGCCCCCCCATTTCCACAGTCCCTACTTTCCCTTTTTCACTATCCTTCTGCCTACTCTCCTTAACACCTCTCTCAACTTTAGTCCTCTTCCTAACCCACCCAGCTTGCCCTCCCCTTTTCTTTATGCCCCTCTGCTCCTGGTGACTTCATTTTCACTGGGCTACTCCTCTCTACTGCTCTATCCTCAGGAGGGGCAATCTCTGCCTCCATCACTTGTTCTGCCCTCCCCACCATTGTCTAGTTTTAATGCTAGTCAAAGTAGCATCTAAAAATTCCACTCAAGACTGTTGTTGCCCTACAGAATGAATGAAGGCCATAACCTTTGTACAGGCCTCTATCCCCCCTCAGTCAGATACCAGTTCCTGATGTAGCCCATATCATCTTTCTTGCACCATGCCATCAACCACTCATTAAAAACCTGAGTGTGGTGTTCCCTAGCTTTCCCCTGGCCATCTACAGGTAGCACCTCAGTGAAGGCCACTGTACAAGCTACCTGCTTCAGGCCCCTCCCCAGCTCCCTAAACCTATCTTGCATTATCCCTGCTGCATCCCTTGCCAGGTAATTAGTCCCCAGATGGACAATGACATCCAGCTCCCCCATCTCCCTAGTGATCTTTAGAATCTACTCCCCATCCCTCCACACTGAGGTGTCAGGTAGGCACCTCACCTTCCTCTTTTCCTCCCATCCTGCTCCCAAAACTACCCCCAAATAATGGTTAAGTTCCCCACTAGAAGTTTCTTTCTCCTCTCTGGGATCCTCTCTCTTCCACCTTGGAGCCTCCCCTGTAGAGGACCCTCACATCCTCCTTGGCCACAACCATGGGTGCTTTGTCTAGACAGTCCTGTTCCACCAGAGTGGTGAATCATTTGCTTAGTAGTACCAGCAGAGAAATGTTTTCCCAACTCATACACCCAACCCTTCCAGAGTCCACCACAGTCCAGTTGGCACTCCTCCTTGGCACCATCTAAGGCAACAGTGGTAGGCTTGGTGACCCCGGAGTGGTGGAAGAGGTCCTTCAAATCCTAGCCAACTCAGCCCAGAGTCTAGTGACATCTTCTCTCAGCCCAGAGAGGTTCATGCAGATAAGGCAGCATCTCAGTCTCCAGAAGGTCTGTCTGAAACCTGCAGCACCACAGTCACTGCACTGCACCTCTTCCAACAATCCTATTTCTGCACTCCCTGTGATACTGGAAACAAATTTGTGCCCTTTTCCAAGATAGGGTGTTTCTAAATTTTCCCTATTTTGTTTCATTTACCTCTTTGTTACTTGACACTAGACAGGCTGTTTCAAGTTTTCCCCTTCTGCTTCTCTGATAAGAGTGTCTCTAAACGTCCCCCTTTTTTTGTTTTGCTTACCTGTTTGTTAGTTGACTCTAGATAGGATGTTTTTAATTTTCCCCTTGTGCTTGTTTTTTCCTGTGGCAGGGTGGTCCCTGACATTATTTTGTAGCTTATAAATAATGGCCAGGTTTATATATTGTAAATAGTACTGCAATGATAACGCCTTCCCCTAGGTGATGGTTAATCAGTATAGGAAGCATTGCTACACTTTAGGGACTGCTATCACAGTAAAAAATGCAAAACTCAAACAAACCTTTTCTTTATCTGTTAGCTGCGCAGTTTCTGTCCTGTCTGTATCTATATTTCTGACTATCTCGCTTGGGCTGTTCACTATAGAGAACTCCCTTGTCTCTTTTGCATGTCTTTCTCACTTTCATCCTCCCAACCAGTTAAAGAAGTCAAGACAGGCTAATTATTTGTAAAAGTTACAGTTTTGTTTTTTTAGGCATCTTTTAACCTCACTTTCAATCATAGCAGAAACACCAGTGGGAACTCGTGTATGTACAGTTATATTTATTATAATTACTCTTCTGGGTCTAATGGGTTAGCAGTGGCCCAGAAAAGAAAGAGAAAGCCTTGGTCTCATAACTTGCTTCAGCTGAAGTGAATTGCCTCCCCTCATAATAAAAGGGTTCTACATCAAGATCACAAGAACAAAGACAGTGCTGTCAGAAACAATGCCATCAGTATCCTGACAGAAAGAACCACTTCCATCCAAAATAGAGAAGTGGAAAAACCATGTCAAGGAAACAATATCGCAGAATTCCACACGTAACTAAAAAAACTCTTCTAGTTGCTATTTTTTAACTTTTTCCTTAGCTTCCTTTCTCCTATGTGATTTTGACAGTGCACAGCTAAATGAACTCACTAGTTTGCAATCAAATGCAGTCGCCATTTTGTATCCTGCACTGTTTCTTTTTCTGCGATGCAGATGTCACAATTTTCACCACACTTGTTTGTGTGACATGGTTTGATGGGATACCTACTAAAAGCAAGTAACAATGTATAACATTCATGAGAAGACTTGTGCATAATATTCATAGATAAAAACATGCAGGACTGGTGCCACGTATGGGTAAATAATATAGGGACAGTTAAGAAGTTTGTTTAATCATTTAAAAGACAACATTTTAGGTTAAAACAAACACCATTGCCATTCTGATTGCTTCTGTTACTCTTCAACTGTTAAAAGAAAAGTTAATCTAAAAGGCAGTTTCTCAGTGCAGCAAGAGTTTCCATTAACTTAGCCTGGAGCAGCCAGCTAAATGTTTCCTTATGGCTTATGGGCTTTGTTAACCTAGAATTAATGGCTTTCTAGAGCACACTGTAGGATTAGAGTTCTGGCAGTTAAGGGAGAGGTTCCTAGTGAATAAGGAAAATATGCTAAAAACTCTTCTGTAAATTGAAAATGAATCATGCATTTAGCAAATAAGTATAGTGCTGTTTTCTGTAGTAATGAGTGTTTAATTATCTTTGTTCCTTTTGTGATTTTTGTACACTGAATGTTACTGATATAAAACTAGAATCTGACTGACAGATCATGTGATTCTTTGAGTTATAAAAAGGCTCCATCAGTAGCTTTTAGGCAGTCAGCTACATAACTCTGAAAGAAACTGCTGAGAAGCTGGAGGAAGAGTAAAGCATTTGTTAATGCAGAATGTTTCCTTTCATGCTGTTTTAGTGGGTCCAGCTGGAACACATTCATACTATTTATTTCCCCAAATTGGTCAGATGAGATATTATATGTCATTTGCAATGGTATTCCAATTTACACATTTTTATCCGGTATTTACCCAGGATAGTAGAGGTGAGATGTGAGATTCCTCAAGGTAAGCTTGCACAAATTTCTGTTTACAAAGAGAAACACAAGGTACCCTAGCTAGTATGGTGGATGGGAAATCTTTAATTTTACAATGGGTCTTAACAATCCTGCCTTCCAACTGGCTGACTGGCACCTTTTCCCCATTATAAATCCTGCAATTTACCAACATGAAAAAGTACAGGTCAGACGCATATCCCCAGCAGCCAAGCTGAACCTGAAAATCAAAAGAAAATAGAAACATAGAAACATAGACTTTGACAGCAGATAAGGACCGCTAGGCCCATCTAGTCTGCCCATTTCCCTACTTACAGGATAGGCCACAGATCCTAGTTAACCAACAGCCTATTTCTTCCTACCCCCCACAAGAATTGCCTTATGTCTGTCACATGCATTCTTGAATTCTCCCACAGTTTTAGACCCCACAACCTCCTCAGGAAGGCTGTTCCATGCATCCACTACCTCTATGTGAAATAATACTTCCTCACATTGCCCTGAACGCCTCCTTCTATCTTTAAATTGTGACCCCTTGTTCTTGCAAGTCTCTTTTTCTGAAAGATGCTACCCTCTTGGACTTTGCTGATTCCACTGAGGTACTTAAAAGTTTCTATCATGTCCCCCCTCTCCCTTCTTTCCTCAAGGGTGCTGCTAAGCATTGTCTCTCACTTGTTTTCCCCACCTCTGCAGTTGTGCTCTCACTCCAATGCTTTTTGCAGTCTGCCTCTCTCCCACCTCTTACAACAAACTTTTTTCTTTGAGGAACTGTGTAAGGGTGAGCGATGGCCTAATGTTTAAAGACAGCTACAGCAATTTAACTGATCAGCTCAGCAGCTTACACCCACTTCACCTGTTCTTTGCTCTCTGCTCCTCTCCGGCTGTCTTTCCGTGCCATTACCAGTCTGTCTCTCTGCTGCACTCCTCTCTCTCTCCCTCCCTCTCTGTCTCTCCCATTAATTCAATCTTTAAAAAAAAAACAGAACTCTCAACATGCTCCACCACAGTGACCCAGGAAAAACAACATGAAGTGCCGCAGACTCGGTCCGGTGACACCAATTCTATGGAGCCTCATTTTAATTCACTACTCCATTCCCTCATTAGCCGTTTCACCACAACTCCACTCAAAGTACAGCAGCCCCAAACTGTTCAGTCTCAACATGGTTTCCCAAATCGCTGACATTGGAAAAATAAAAAACAAACATAACTCAGTTGTGGGGCTAGGGGATAGAGGGATTAAAAAAACTGAAGCCTCGCTGGGGGCCGGGGAACATTATTCTACCTAGCAACATGGAATTTTTTTGGGGATTGGAACGGTAAAATCAATAAAAAATATTTTTTTAAAATAACTAAAACTATTTCTTATTTTTTTTTCTCACCACAGAAAGGGAGCCATTGTATAATCCCAATGTAATAGTCCAGAGTGTGGATAATGCTAGTATTTACCACACTGGGTGTGTTTTGCTCACTCGGCCTGCATCCTCATGGCCAAACAAAACACCAGGCATAGTAAATCCTAGCACAACCCACACCCTGTCATGGTATATTGCTTAATAAATTGGTATATGTTTACCTTGCATATTTGCTGGTCCCTGTTGGGTGGGGTGGGCTTGATAGACCTAATCAGCCCATATCTGCCTATTTCACTTTCGAGTTCCTTATTTCATTACATGTTTTTTTTGGAGAGAAGAAAAATATACAGTAGTTTCAGAAAATGGAAATACAAAAAAAAATACTGTTCAAATAATTGTTTGCTTTTTTTACATGCATAGCAATTTGTATCCTTAAGACTCTGTATGTTCACAGCATTAGAAAAAGGCCTGTCTCCTATTTTACCTATTATTTTATATTCTAAAGAAAAATAAACAAGAACAATAGGAATATTGTTGTCTGAGAGGATCAAAATGCAGCAAATTAAATTTAGCGCAACCTTTCTAATCAGAGTATCTTTGCCTGGGTCATAATTTGACTGTATTGGTATCGGAGAAGGTGATGCTTCAGGTAACCCTTTTCATTTAGAAGAGATTGGCCTTTTGAGGGTTGTAGGGTGAGTTCATGGCAACAATCAGGAATAATGAAGAAAGAACAAATGAGCCACAGTCCAAGAAACTGGGACCACACACATTAGGAAGTAAAATCTTCTTTCACAAAATGTTGAGTATTTTCTGTGGCCAACAAAAGGTCAAAAATTATAACTTAAATGCTTTTTACAACTTTCCTTGCAGAACAGCTCATTTCTTCTTTCTTCATAATTTCTGTACATTTCCATGAACAGAAAGTGGCATTTTATTAAATGCATCAATGTTAGCATGCAGTGCAGCCTTGTGATTAGACAGCAGAACTGAACTAGGAAATTGAGCTTCAAATAACATAAAGCCAATAAATTACTGTGTGACTTTGTGTACTGCACCTACTCTCCCAGTGCTTCAATGTGCCCAGCTGCAAAATAAGGGGATGCAGGATCTCACTTCTGATGGTGTGTTGTATCCCAGCTGGGTTGCACTTGGTATCATTGTGGAACCCACTCCACTAACTGCAACAAAATAGAATATAGTTGCCCTTTCCCACAGAAGATAAAATATATATATATATATATATATATATATATATATGTACACACACACATGCCATGTTTGGAAGGACAACCAAACAGACACAAAGTACTGAAAACTAAAATGCAGCATACTAAAAAGGAGTTGCTGGTGGGCATGGCACTCTACCATTCAAGCAGCCAGACAAAGCCCCAGAATCACCTTGCTAATAATCTTTATGACATATATAAATAATGTGAGCATTATGTAGCAATGGGGAAGATACAAAATGAATGCCTGCTAGAAAATTAGTTAGTAAGAAGATGACCTCTCCCATGTTAGTTTACAACTGGCACCCTGAGTACAAAAACTAATATTACACCACTTGACTCATTTATTGCACAAAATGAATAATATGGTGTTTCATAAAGATGCTTCCTAAGAAATCACCTGTAAATTTTAATGTTAAACTCACAAAATTATGCAAACAATTTTTGTTTCAGCTTTATGCTGTGCTTCTTAGATAAAAACACTTACTGTTCATCCTCAGTTGACATGATTTAATGAATCATTGCACAGTCACAACAAATCTGCAAAAGTTGTTCTAGTGTCAACAGCAGCAGATCTAGAATTTTACAATGAGGGGGGCAGGAGTTGTGTTTAGGGGTGGGATTTGGTATGCACCTTTTTTTGAATGTTTTCAAGTCCTTTATACATAGTACATCTACTACATTTCTATTACATTTTAATGGAGAAAAAATACAATTCTGTAGTTTCAAATACATAATTTATTCATATAATCAATATATTTTGCACTTGTTCTGCTATTTTATTTTATAATAGACAAGAATGTGAAGTCCCTGATATTTATTTTAAATATTTTACCAGTAGCAACATACTGAGCTGATAACACATCATTTTCAGATGTGTCCTTGGGGATAGGGGAAGTGGAGTACAGTGGAATTTAATCCTTGCAGGGCCTCGGACTGCTATATCAGTCCAAAATTCCTATACTTTCTAATTCTGTCAGCAGCCTAAGGGTTAAAATCAAGATGCAATAAGTAAGATATATAAAATAATATAAAAATAGCAGGACACAGCTGGTTAACATGTCTATCATAATAAACATAGAACAAACATTCAGCTGGCCCTCCAGCTCAGTGGTTAGATTTCCACTCACGATGCCAATGACCCAGGTTCGGGAATGGACCCAGAGAGTTGGAGGGTCAGCCAGGGGAGAAGGATTGAGTACCCTGGAGACTATTCCCCTTCTCCATGGGGAGGGAGGGTAACAGCACTCAGCACTTGACAGACCCCTGTCAGAGTTCAGGGGTACCACAATGCCCAGTGCCAATATGTCAGGGTTAAGTGGATGCTGGACATCATTGTTCATCCCTGCCCCTGGGGAAGAAAGAATAGAAAAATACCAGCTCCCAGCATGATGGCCCTGTTCTGCCCACCATCCACTGTCTCTGAAACCCGCTGGAGGAGTCTCTGCTCTTGTGACTCGACCCGGGGAGGTAATCTGGGGCTTGCTCATGATATCCTGAGGGAGTGGGAAGCCCCTTCAGTGGCCCCAGCCAAGGGGATAAGCCTAGGCCAGCGGGTGGCAAAACGGATGGGGGACCTGAAGGATAAAGGGAGCTAGGTCCCAAAAAAAAGAATGAACATTCAATAGCTATGATGAAAGGAAATACCTTTCATTGTAGATTTGGCACATTCTATGGGCAAAAAAACAGATGAGATGGTGCCTAAAATGGAGGTTGAAGCGTGTTAGGATGCCAGGCCACAACGCAGTCAATAGCAGTTATAGGAGTGAGTAGAAAAGTCATGAAAGAGCATCTTGAGGAGGAAGAAGAGGGAGGAAATAAAGCCAGTAGCAGAAGGAAGTAAAGACCGCAGTTTATGGAACCAGATGGAAAATAAAGCTTGGCCTACAGAAGATTTAATCTAAGGCAGGGTGAAGGATCTATGGTCAACCTTATGGAGTGAGTAAGTGTGGAAAGAGGGGAATCAAAAGAGGGAGATAAGTTGTGTGGAGGGTGCCAAGGCAGAATGTTGAAATAAAGAAGCACAGTGAGTGAGATGCCTGTCTTCAAGGGATATGGGGGATAGAGGACATCTGATGATATATAGTCAAACAACAATCATGGATGACCAGGCTGCCTTGCAAAGTGACCAACTGTGACTGCCTTTCTTTGTGATAATTGCTTTGTAATAAGGAAGATGACCCAGAAGGTCTCTGTTTACATTATTTACCTTGTGGTGTTTCCACATGGACAGCACAACAAACTATGCCCCCCGTTTATCCTACAGTACCTGTATTATATAATAAAAAAAAAGAAAATCTTCAGATACTCCACCTACAGTGACCTGGGAGTTAAATTTGAGATATGAAATCCAGTCTAGAGTTCATCATGTGCAGATCATATATTTGATTTTCTGCTAGCACTTGCAATTAACTACACTTACAGCAAAGACATTCACGTATTATTTAAACATTAGGATGCTGTGCATCAAGAAACATTCTTTGGCAGTAAAACAATCTGTAAAAAAATTGTTTCTTTTGGCTTAGCTGTTATTAATCTTATGCATGCCTCAATTTTGGCCTTAATTGTGTGTCCCTGCCTTTAGTGAAGTGTTTTCAAATCTCAAACCAAACATCAGCGCTTTCAAAAGAAAAGCAAAGATGCTTTCAAGACTTTCCTGTTTGATTTTTACATTAAACTGAGCACAAGAATATAAGAATTGACAAAATGACACCCAACCATCCATCTGTGTGCCATATCAGTTAGGGGAAATAGGGCTCCAAAAAGATGATTCAGACTCAATACAGTTATTACAAGATAATGCCTTGCCAAAAGCCAGCAGCATTCTTTGGTGTAAGTGCTGTTTATCTGTGCTCAGGGTGACCTGACCTTCAGGGATATTTTCGACTACCAGCCTGCTCCTACAGTTAAAACACAATGAACGTACATGTCCTTATCTCTCTCAGATTCCATTTCCATCACTGAAGAGTTGTACACTCCAGACTGGTTACCCTGTCTTGCCACATGTGGAGTGCACTACACTGGGCTCACAACAGCATCTGCTGTCCATTGAAAGCATTTTTAATACATTTTAATACCCCCACTATTTTTTTAGGTACTGATGTTCTTTTTCTTCTTTTGAGCAGGCCCATTAGCAAATCTTTCATGCACAACTGCCCCTCCCCCATAGGAGAGCTCTCCCTCACATGGAGCTTTTGCTTACATGGATGTGATTTTTATTATGTAATTTTGTTAGTTTTTATTGACCAGGTAAGCACACCTGACAATTAAATGCTTATTTTCAGGTACAAGCCTGGAGGTTAGAATAGGATTATACAAGCAGATGAGTTACAGTACAAAAGATAAGCACAGGAACAATTAATTGGACTACACATGGAGAATGCACCTTGCATATGAACAAAATGTCTGACTAGTTCTGAGTCTCCAATCCACAGTTTTTAAATATCCTACAATGTCCGTTGATTCTCCTAGCCAGTAGTACTAACAAAGTAAACCACCGGCTACTAGGAATCAGTAGCAGTTGAACTGACTGTCCATTATTTCAATCCAATCAGCCAATGTCATCTGGCAGTGTAACAAGTTTCAGCCATAGAGTTCTTCACTGGTACTACACCATGGCAGTCTTTCTTTCTACGGAGTGGGTGGAAGCAATGTTCATTCAGCTATTGCAAAGATTTAACAAAATGAAGGCTACTTTGGATCTAAATATAAAGGTGATCGGAGACTTAGATCATTGCCTCTCAATAACGGAACAGAGAAACACCAAAAATGAAAAGTCTTGCAGCTTGCTGCAAGCACACTTGAGGGAACAATCAAGGGTCATCTGCCAGCTCCAGGACAAGGTGGATGAGCTAGATAACCGGGGGCTGTGAAAACATTTGTGGTTTTTTGGATTCCAGTGGACAGCAGGGCTAAATGAAACAGTTTGCTTTCTATGCCTTGCACTACCCGCTCTGCTCAATCTGCCAGGGGACCCACAATTTATAATTAAAAGGGCCCAGAGATCTTTTGCTTCCTTACCAGAAACATGAGGGCATCCCAGACCAATCCTAGTGGGATTTCTAAAGGTACCATGTGAGAGGAGATATACTACACCAGGCAAGATAGCTGTATCTCTATTCACTTCTAGAATCAGCCCAGATGCCCTCTCACCAACCCCTGCCTACACTATCAATGCCAACTCCTGTGGCCACCCCAGCTGCTAGGGATACTACTCCACTCACTCAGTAAGCACACCCTGCCTCCCATAGTCATGGCCCAGAGGAGGATCAATAGCAATGTCTGCGTACAGTTAAAAGAAGAAACACAATTTGGAACAAAGCTGGTAAGGAGAAGAAGCCACATGAGGCCCAATCTAGAAGCAACAGAAGGAGTGACAGAATGGAAGAGGAAGACTCATGCCCCAGCTCTTTTCTCATTTCCAACTAATATGCACCATTGTCAGCTGAACCCCACAAACAGTACTCACTAACAAACCCAGTGCAGGGTCCCCTGCCACCCAGAGAGGGGTTGCCTCCCGGAACCATGAGTCAGATGTCTGCTAACCCCACACCACCCCAAGAATTCTCAAGGACATCCTGGGCTGACATAGTCACAGGGAATGTCCCACTATGATCTCAAACTCTTCAGGTCCAAAGAAAGGGCCCCTGTCTGTTACAGCCACACAGCATCCTGACGGGTGACTCAAACAACTAGCTGCAACACCATGAGCAAGGTACACAACTTCCAGTTTAATTGGAACAGAAGAAGATGGTGAGGGAGGATGGCTGGATGTTGGTTTCCTTAAATGTATCCTGCAGCTTACTCTTATATGTACATGATCTACTGACATGAGCAGATAACATCCGTCCATCCCCCACCCCATTATGCCCTATTTTGTCACTTCTACTGGGTATCAGGACAAAGACATGATTCAGCACTCACCTAGGCCTACATGACCCCAGAATAAACAAACTCTAGCCAGAGTTGATAAGGCTGTGAGGAGCTACCAAATGACCAAAGTTATTTTCTTGTTGGTGCCATATAGTGCTGTTTAGTCACAGTGCTTCCAAATCCAAATAACCATTTTCCTGTAACAAGCCCTCATTGTTTCTGCATTTTCTCAGCAGAGGCAGCATCAAATCCCTGTATAAATCCCTGTATATTTTTCCATAAGCCACTAATTCCTTATTTGTGACTTTGTTGTTTATTTAAATTTAATATGTTGGCAGCCTTTTATCAGGAAAAGGGCTCTGATTTGAAGTTGGGTATAAAAATTATATATCAAGATGGCCTTGGAATGATTTGGATTTATATAGAATCCATAAAGCATAATGGGGGAATTTATTTATTTGTTGAATTTTGCTGACTGGGTAAGCCCACTAAGACTAGAAGTCCCTTTTTCAGGGGTAATGGGGGGAGGGAGTACAGATAGTAGCCAACTGAAATTGTAGCATGGCATAAATCCTTACTTGAACCAGGTTAAGCTGTTAGTGGTAATTTTAGTGAATGGGGGAAATTTGGCCAGGACACCATGGAAATTCCCCTACTCACCACAGGGGGAATTTCTGGCAGTCCAAAATGGGGGACAAGAGTCCAGGAGGATAGGTGGATGCTGTGGACATGAGAGAGGTGGTCTCCTCTCAAATCTCAGCCCTGACAGATACTAAAGGTTTATCAAATCCAGGCACCAGTATTACAATTTCAGAGGAAACAAGAATGGAAATTAACCAAAATAATCAGGACAATGTTTCACAGGAGCATTCAGAGGAAGAAGAAGGTATGATTTTAGACTTGCGCTCAGAAGCAGTAGAAGAACAGATGTTGGATACAGAAGGAGCTTTTAATGTGACAGAGACACAAGAATTGCAGAAAATGCTGGGAGTGGAGGAGTGAAAGTTTCTTGCAAAGAAGACAAACCTCATGCAGAAGATATAGCAGCTGAAAACTGACAGCATGGGTGACACTGTCAAGCCACAACAGCTGGGTGAAGCGGTGGTAACATCAAAGGGCTCGCCATCTGCTAAAGACAACAATCTTCCTGTGAGTGTTTCCAGTCAGGAGCTCCACTGGAGAAATCTGTGAGTACAAGAAATAATTCTTCTGCAATATCTGTGCCTCGAGAACCTTGTAATGCACTTCAGGAAAATGCTATTCCTGGGACCGGGCCTTGGTCTATTGAGAAATCCCTTTGGGGCGGTGGCTGGGAGCAGAAAGCTGACTCTGTGAAATGAGTTCTGGGTACCTCCCCTATTAGAATGCTGATGCCAGAAGACTTTATAAACCCAGGTCCCTCAGTTGCAAAACAAAATGAAAATATGGGGCAAAATTGAAATAATGACCCTATCAACATTCCTGATGACTTAGCCCTTACACAAAATCCTGTACTAAACATCTCTGCTGTTGAGCAGACAACAGGGCAAGATAAACCTTAACAAGCCCAGATTGAAGTACCACTAAATAAAATACCAGACAGGCAGAAGAAGACTTTTTCATCCCTGTTCAGACTGCCTAATTTACCAGCAAAACAGCATAACACCATAAGACTTTCATATGTTGGGGGGGGGGCTGCCAGAACCCCCAGATCGACTCTATGTCACACAAAACCTGCTTGAAGACTCCATGAAATATTTTTCACATGAATTGTATGCTTTGATCCACATCTCCGGTGGAAAAAAAAACACTCAATATTAGTTTTAAAACCTCCAAAGAGTTGGAAAGGTTTTGGTCTAAATATCATTCTCTAAAGAAAACAGCACTTTGGACTCCATTTCAGGCCATAACATTAACCAAACCAGCCTATAGAACAGTATCTATTTTATTCAGGAACAAGGGGGTAGATCTCTTGGATGTACTGTACTGGTTAAAAATGTGATGTACTGTCATTGGTGACCCAGAAGCTATCTTAGACACTGAGAACATTTGGACTGGGGGTGGAAAGCAAAAGTATTACTGAGATCCAATGACAGCAGTATTGTGCACCTTCTAAATTCTTTTTTTGGGGGGCGGGACAGGGGGGTGTTATTCTACCCAGGTTAACCCAAGGCCTGTCACAGGTGTGGGGATCCCACACATTTGAGTGGCGTATGTGATACAATCAAGTGTAACCTGTGTGGAGAACTAGGTCATATCATTACAGCTTGTCTTAATGAGTGTAAATGTAATTTACGTGATGAGGTAGGTCACACATTTCAAAATTGCTCATGGGCTGCTCACAAGCAGGAGCACCATGATGGGGAGTGTAGACCAACAGTTCATCATTTCTCAAGCCCAAAAAGCTAGAATTAGGGAAAGAGTAAACCCGACACAGGTAGATACTGACTTGGCTGAACCTTCTACATCTGGTTCCTTAGCCTGGGTTGCAGTCAGGGCTTCAGAGGAGGGCACCCTTGTGTCTCCCTGCCCCCTTCCTATGCAAACTATAACAGAAAGACAGGTAAATCCTGAGTCTAACATACAAGTGAATGTAGAAATGCTCCCCCAAACCCAGGCAAATGGGCTACAGATGTTCCACAAGATCGAAATTAAAAGCAGCCCTCCCAAAAGCAGTCAGAACTTCCCTGATACCAACTTCTAATCTATAGGACATTTTGCAGGACTCATCTGGGGACTCTGGGGATGAATCTGATTCCTCCTTGATCCCCTCCTCCCACCCTGAGGGTATGACAGACATCAAAACCTGTACTAAAGGTAGAGAGGCACAAAATGGAAAGCTAGAACAAAAATAAAGGGAAATGGAGGGACAGGGAAGAAAAAATAAACATTGCTGCTAAATAGAACGTAGCCTGTCCACACTAACTAACTAATGGCAAATCCATTTTTCGATTGTCACACTATAAATGTGAATAGTGTGAAGATAATTGAGAAAAGAAATGTAGTCTTTACTTTTTTTACATCCTTAAATGTAGGGCTTGTCTTTCTACAAGATGTGAGATTCCATACTGGATCAAAAATCAAACAAGCACAGAGACATTGGCTCTGTGGACCATCCTTTTGGTCTATAGGCCCTGAATCCTGTTCAGGAGATGGTATTTTAGTGCATGGAATTAATTTTAGGCTCCAAAAAATATATGTTGCAGTTTCTGGCTGTGTACTAATATTAGATGCACTAATCTTTCAAAAATCGTACTGTCTTATTAATATATATGGGCCCCAAACTAAGACAGGGAGAATAGAGATTCTATCCTTAATCCAACCATATTTACATACCTCAAAACTGCTTATATTTGCTGGTGATTTTAATTGGGGTTGAGCCATCAGAATAAGAGTTCTCATGCCACAACAAGAAAAATGTGTTGTGATTCCTGGTCTTTAAATAAAATCATAAGCGTGACACAGTTACAGGAAGCATACTTAGAGATTTAAAGAAAAAAAACACTCCGCTGCCTTTCAGAAAGGGGTATTAGCAACCCGTATTGACTATGTTTTTATACCTAAAAATGTGCAAATTACAAAAGCTGAAGTTAGCTCCCTGGAGTTCTCATATCACAGAATAGTCTCTATCTCCATAGGTAATAACCCCGAGTGGTCCAGGATTGTGGAAATGTAACACTTCCTTACTTGCAGACCAGGAACTACTAAATGCACTAAGCCAATTCCTGACTGCTAGGACATCAGTTTTCCTTTGCTATAAAACTACTATAAATTGGTGGGAGGACACAAAAACTGATTTAATACAACTACTAAAACAATATAGTAAAAACAAGAGTAACTTGGCATATCTGTTATATTTACAGCTGCATCATCATCTGCAAAACCTGTTTTTCTTTAATGCACACAACAGGTCAGGACCTCAGTCCCCAGGTTCAGTTAATCCAAAATGAGATGAGGAATTATTTAAAACAAAATCCATTCAGCTATATAATCAACACAAATTTCAGACACAAGGTTCTACTCAGGAAATGTGTCCATTCAGCTATAATGCCAATCAGACAGGGAAGAAACTGATGTCAAGTCTAGTTGACAATTCTGGAATATTACAAAGCTCTATGGAAAAGATGTTACAGATTGTGACTGATTTCTGTAGTAAACTGTTTTCAGAAATTCCTTCTGACATCCAGGAGATCCAAAAATATTTACAAGATGTCCAAATCCCATCCCCCCCCCCCAGGTCCTGAACAAAGTAGGTCAGCCAATTACCCAGAATAAAGTGCTGGAAGGCATTCAGCAACTCAAAAACAATGTTCCTCCAGGTTCAGATGAACTTCCCAGAGAGGTATATAAGGTCTTAGGGGAGTATTTAAGTAAAGAATTAACAGATGTATACAATAACATGCTAGATTCAGGGAATATCCCATTAAACTTCAACAAAGGAACACTGATTTTTTTACATAAAAAGAGGAAAAACAGGATTTAAATAATTGGAGGTCAGTCTGCATGTTAAATGCAGACTGCAAATTATTAACTAGAGTGTTAACAAAATGGCTAACCCAAATGGCAGAAAATATAATTACAATAAACCAAGTATTTGCCATACCACAAAGATCCATATGAGACCATCTAATTCTATTAAGAGAAACCTTTGCACAGGGTGAATCGAATGTCATTCTGGGTTATGTGTCTCGTTGGACCAAAGGAAGGCTTTTGACTCAATCTGTCACAAATTTTTGTGGGCAGTGCTGTTTCATTAAGTCCCATTATGGGTGGTAAATTGGGTTAAGGCTCTATTCAGAACTGCCACTGTAATACCAGTAATAAATGGGAGAATTGGTCCTATGGTATCAATTAGATGGGGAGTCAGACAACCTGTCCTATGAGTCCCCTGCTATATGTCTTTTTTTATCGATCCCTTGTTGTGGAAAATAAATAGTACACAGGCTATTAAGCCCATAATTGGTCCTAACATACAGAGCATATCAAAAGTGTTAGCCTATGCTGATGACTTGTGTGTGTTGGCTGCGGATAGACAGTCTGTACTTTCAGCCATCCCAGCATGTTTCTCCTTCAGGATGGTCTCTAGTGCCTCTCTTAACTTAGAGAAGTGCTGTGGGAAGGTGCTAGGAACTCCTCCAGAAGAAGTAAATACCCTTGGACCACTACAACTTACCTCGAGTCCAATCTCTATTTTGGGTGTCAAATTTGGGGCTCCAGACATAGATCTATTAAACTGGGAAGAGAGGTTAGAAATTGGGAAGAAAAATATTGAGCAATGGAACAGGAGTACATTGGGGAAAAAGAAAATAGTGCACCTAGTAAAAACCTTTTTAATCCTGGGATTTTTATACTTAAGTCATGTATTCCCACCTCCTAAAAAAGTGGAAACTCCCCTCTTAAGAATTTTCTTTCAACCAATATGGGGGAGTCGGCTCAACCCTATAAAAAAGGAACATTTTATACCTACCGGTTACGGAAGGGGGGCTGGATATGGTTAATCCCATTATATTCTTTAATTGTATTTTTATGATGGCAAACCTAAAACCATTATTAATCAACACTGGAAAAGGGTGGGAACCATGGCTGTACGAAAATTGCAAAACCTGGCTCCACAGTTGTGAACAATGTCTACCCAGAGTTCAGAATGGCCCTGAATATTTACAATATCTTAGAGAAACCTTTCTTTGACTTAAGCAACGGCAAGTGACACCCTCACAAATCAAGGTGACTTCTACACACAAAAATCTGTCTAACAGTTTGTTAACCACCTTGTATGGTGTGGCAGCACCTTTTGTTAAATGTCCAGTTAATTTCCTGCCAACACTAAAAAGTCTATTAAATAACCCTAGAATTAAAGCCCATATATAGGATTTTCATTGGTTATCGTGTCATGGGAGGATATACAGCACATAAAAAGTAACCAAAAACACAAGCAAATGGGAGAACGTATATGTAGTAGGTTAAACTGTATTAACACAGAAGAAATAATTGAACACCTTCTTTTTCAGTGTTCCTTTATCAAAGAATTGTGGGTATATCTCACAAACCTGTGGGAAGAACCAGTGCTGAGAACAAAAAGTATGAAAATATTATGTACGGACATGTTCCTATAGGCTGGAAAAAAATGGAACCAAAGTACCCTATATCTTCTGTTCACCATTGTCAAGTGGAAAATATGAATGGCCAGGTGTCCCTTTACCTTTCAGCAGAAAGACTGTTCTCATACTGAATTAAGTAAAAAAATTGTAAATGATGTATAAAATATGTGTACTAGAGAATGCACTTAGCTCCCACAGGAACAGATATTGGAATAATGGAAAAATATGTCCTTGATTACTAATATGGATACTGTAGGTGTAGGCTAGGTCAGTGTCAGTGGCTCAGTAGGTAGCACACTCGCCTCCAAAGCCGGGAGATCAGAGGGCTGTGGGTTCAGTTCCCACATCTGGCACTTGGGTTAATATCCCAGTACTGACACTGTAATGCAGCACGAGGAGTGTGCTGCTCTTCAGAGGTGCCATCTTTTGGATGAGACATTAAACTGAGGTCCCATCTGCCTGGATTGGTGGTAGTTCAGGTGAATGCTAAAGATCCCATAACGCTTATTGAAAAAGAGTAGGGGAATTTTTAATTAAAATACAAAAGTAAATCATGTACAGAACAGTGTGACATCAAATAAATCACCATGTAAGAAAAAAATAAACAGAAATAAGTATTTCCTCATACAATCAATACAACAGTTCATGTGTACAGCCCTAAACTGTAATAATAGATGCTGAACCCCCCCACTAAAAAGAGTAGGGGAATATTGTAGTAGAATAACAAAATCAACAATACAAACAGAGTACTACACATAAAAGAAAAACACAAATCATAATAAAAGCAGATAAGTATTACAGGCATATACAGGTAATAGTTATATCACTTAAATCACAATGCAAACAGACCCCCCCCCCCGCAAGAGCACAGGGAAATTGTATTAGAAACAACAAAGTGTAGGCCAGTGGAAAACCATGCCAGCATGATACAAAAAACTCCCAAAGCTATGAACCAACATACAAGAAAAGACCTCACAATTGTGGCATCACCCCATGACCCGAATTCCATAATAAATGAAATTGTTTTATAGAACAGTTATGTTTTTCATTGTTATAGAGTGTCTGCAGATAGCTCAAAACCTGAGAAAGCACACCGTCAGGCAGCACTACCTTTAGTTGCAGTAAAAAAATACACCTGGCTTGCCACAGGTAATATTTACAGATTGCAAATAAAACCCGTAAGGTGCTTTTGTAATATCTACTTAAACAAGGAGGGCATAAACCTAAGACCAAGACCTCATAAGTCATGGGAAACAGGTTTAGATCTGGCCAAATACCATGCAATAAATGCCAGAATGTTTGTGCAAACGGACACACAAGAAAAAAATGTTCAGTGGTTTCAAGGACATCACTACAGGTTTTTCTGGGACACATAGAGTCCTCAATGGCCTTATGTTTAAGAGTATTTCGGACCCCTAAATGTCCATGGCAAGAGAGCCACACCACATCCCACATCTGAGGAGGCATATGCTTATCTACTAATTGAAGACAGGCATCCTGTATGAGGCCTGCCGGGCATGCAGGGAGTAAAGGTGGGACATATAAGATCTCATTAATAATCACAGAGTAGAAGGCCTTCCTGGAGTGGGAGACAATAAAATGCTGGGTAACACCCCATTGATGTAATTTAGTCAAACAGGGTCTCATATACCCAGGGATACTACTTGTATTATTGATCATAGGTACAGTAATCAAACCTGTGTCCCATTTCTTCTGAAAGACCAAAAACCAACGAGAAACACAATTAAACCAAGTGGGTGCAAAACCTTGTATGATATTATGAACATTTCTATACAAAAAAATACTATGAAAAAAAAACAATAAGATTTACCATTCTAATGCCACCCAGAGAATAATCATAATACGTAAACATTCATCTAATGGGGTTTAACCTACTGCCCCAGAGGCCCTGAAAAAAAACTTTTAAAACTCGTGGTTCCAAAGAAAATGGGATGGGAAAAATGTTTGCCATATACAAAAATTGAGGAATAATTAATGACTTGACTAATTACACTCTTTTTTGTTTAGAAATAGTTTTAGCTTTCCATTGGTGTAAGAGAATAGAACACTTGACAATAGCCTGTTCCCAATTATTCACAGTGCACTCAGTGCAATTATTCACAGTATACTGAGCATCATCTGGTGTACCAAAAACAATCCGCAAGATCCGAATAGGTTCTGTGGAGACAGGAATAGAGCTAGACGTAGGAGGAGGATGTAAACGGACTGTAGGACTGATTTTGAAATATATACTTTTATTATAGTGAAGTGTAGCCCCCGGCACTGACTCATAATGTTTAAGTATAGATTCAATTACAGGAATAGCTGCTTCAGACTGTATACTGAGGCACAAATCATCTGCATAAACACTGATATTCGTAGTTGCTGGAAACCCCGGAATCTGGATACCATGAATACGGGGATCACCTTGAATATTCTGAATCAGTGGATCAATAGAAAATAAAAATAAAAGGGGGCTTAAGGGGCATCCTTGTCTCACACCCCTCCTTATTTGAAATGTGGTACCAAAGAATTCATTGATAAATGGCTGTGCAGAGGCAGATGCATAAATATGCCGGATCCATGTAATGAACTGTGATGGAACCCCATGATAACGGAAAGTATGAAATAAATACTCCTGATTAACCCTACCAAAGGCCTTTTGCTTATCTAAGGATAAAAACCAACCAGAACACTGGCCCACAGTATCCAAATATGATAAATCACGTAGTAACTGTAAATTGTGAAAAATTGACCTATTGGGAATACCACATGTCTGAACAGGAGAGAGTACTACACTAGCCAGTTTAGTAAGCCTCTGAGCTAAAATTTTTATAAGAACCTTATAATCCACGTTCAATAAACTAATTAGCAAGATCTGTTTTATCACCTTTTTTGTGCAGAAAAATTACAAGAGCTTGAAAAAACTCTGTGGATATGTCAGACAGACATAATAAGTGATTAAGTACCAAAGTTAGGACAAGGACCAACAGATTACTAAAAGTTTTATAAAATGCAGGTGTCAAACCATCTGTTCTAGGTGCAGCATTCAAGGGAAGTGTAGAGATGGCATGTTCTACTTCAGCCAAAGATATCTCATCTACAATGGAATCTAAGATACCACTAGGAAGCGGCGGGAGTCTCAATCCATGCAAAAAAGTAGAAGAGTCTGCAGTGAGTACCAAAGACCCAAATTGTTGAAAGAGATATTTTTGTGACTCCTCCCTAATCTTCCTCCTATCAGTAGTGGGGGTGGACCCCTTCCCAGTCTGTACTGCATCTATAATAGTGGCTTTAACCCGGTCTGAACAGCTTCAAAAAGCATCCAATGTAGGGCGGCACCCTTGAGTGCTGAACTGCACCTCCATTTTCAGACTGAGGCCCCTAGTGTACTGAAATTTAATCATGTCTGCCTTTGTATGTTGAATTTGTGCTGTCAAGTCAACATCTTGCGTATGTGCCATAGATATGAGTTTGTGCAGTTGATCTCGTAATTTCAAATGTTGTGTGTATTGATGACGTCCCTTCCTAGTAGCATGCTCAATAAAAAGAGATAGAAAATCAGTCTTGGAGGCCAGCCACCATTCCAAAATGCTATCATATGCCTCCAGGATTGATACCCTAGCTCAGAGTAAGTCCCCCCATTTGGTTCTTAATTCTGTGTCTGCCAATAAGGATTTATTTAACCTCCATCTGAAGGAAAGTTTCACTGTCAATAACTCACCAATGCTACCCAAACACGAAACAGCCAGATGGTCTGAGGTATCAATAGGAATAGTGGATAGCTTATAGATGTGTAAGGACTTGGATACAAAAAGATAATCAATTCTGGTTTGTAAACAGCCCTTCACAAAAGTCATGTGTCCCTTAGTGTTTGTTACCGCAAAAACATCACACAGATTTGCAGTAGAGATCAAATTCTTCAAACAGGCCATATCACTAAACAATTTCTGTGTTTTGCAGCCCCTGTCAGTAGGGGAAAGCCCACAATTGAAATTGCCACCTAGAATCACAGTTTTCTGGGAGTGTAGAAAAGGCTGAACTAAATTAAATAGAGCAACCCGAGAAGCTATACTTTGTGGCGCATACATGCTTATCAACTGTAACTCCATATCAAAAAAAGAGACATCCAAGAGAAGAGCTCTCTCAGGTTCAATATCTGCAAGTCTTTTGATGTGGAACCCTGGACCTTAAAGCAATATCACAACCCCATCACACTGCTCCAGCCCTTGATACCAATAAGATGACTCCCCCCGACCATAGCTTCTTAACTTGAGTAAGTTCATACTCCGTTTTAACATAAGTATCCTGTAAAAAGAAAATGTTATTATTCAAGCCATTCAGAATCTGAAAAGTTGTACGCCATTTTTAAATGACTTAATACTATTAACATTCAAAGTCAGTGGGCTAAGTAGTTGGGTCATGGAAAAAAAAAAGAGGTATGAGACAGAGATCACCCATCTGGCTTTTTCCTAGATTTTCACTTTCCCCTAGCCTTTTTGACTGACACCTCCACTGGAGACTCCATGGCACACTCCTGGATCCCCAAGGCCACTGAAGAGGTATCTGAATCCCCCTCACCAAGGTCAGAATCTCCCCATTGTTTACATTTGTACAAAGAAGTGAACCTATTCCTAGTCAGGATAGGAGGGTCTCTGGTCTGGGCCTCTAAGCTTTTCCTGGACTTCCTAGGTTTGGTAGAATGTACTACCTCCATGGGGGCTTCTGCTGGTGGAGGCATGCATTCTGACTTGCCAGGAACCTGCAAATCTGGACATGCAAGAGGAACATAAACTGCCACGTCACCTAAGGACAAGGGAGGTGCCAGGGTGTGAGCTGCTTCCTCATGAGTGGAACTGAGCACTACAGAGTCCCTTGAAGTTGTAGCCTGGAGGGGAAGGGATACAAAAGGAGTCATAACAACTGCATTTTATTGAGCTTGCAACATCCTGATTTGGTGAGCCGTAATTAAGGAATCAGGATCCTGCATAACCTTATCTATCCTATTACGGGCTGCCCGTAGACATTTATAGTTGGTATGACCCGATTCCTCACATAAATTACACCTCAGAGGATAAGGACAACCCAAACTCTCATGTCCATAATCCAAACAGAGATTACAACGGGGAAGGGAACAGGTGGAACTAAGATGTGTCCTAGCCCCACATTTGTGACAAGTTCTTCGCTGGACAGGGTAAAATAAAATCCCCCTATCCCTCCCAATATGAAAACTACTAGGCAAATGTGTCCTAGCCCCACATTTGTGACAAGTTCTTCGCTGGACAGGGTAAAATAAAATCCCCCTATCCCTCCCAATATGAAAACTACTAGGCAAATGTTGAATACCCAAATCATTATGCCTTAACTTAACTTTTATCTGCCACCCCTCCCAGTCCACACCAAATCATCATCAAGGATAGGGACTGAACTTTGCAATATCTCACACTTCTGTCTACGCCAATATTGGACATCCTCAATATTCACCCCTTCATTGCGAAACAATAAAGTTATAGTCTTAATAGTAGGCTTAGTCAGGGGAATCACAAAAATATCCTGCCACTCTGGCTGATGTTTAAAAAGTTCAAGCTTCTGCCAGAACTTTCTAAGGTACCAGTACTCCGGAAACTCACGTCATAAAGGTTTTTACCCTTAATATGAATGAAAGCAAATAAGTCCTGCACCTGGATCCCCATAGAGCATCTCAATGAATTATGGAGAACAAATTTCCTATCAGGAAAAGTGTCTTGTGACCCAGTATATCTCAACCGCACAACATTTCGCCATTATGCGGGCTCATCTACTTGCTTAAACAAATCCGCCATGCAAAAATCAGACACAGAAAGAGCAGTAGTAGAATCTCATAGAGGATTGTCTGAGAAGGAAGCAGAGGTACCTGGTTCGGGGTCCGCAGCGTTCACACCCACAGAAGTGGCCAGCTCTGTGGGATTGTCGGAAAGAGGCAGATTTCCAGCCAAAACAGTAGCAACAGATGGTCGCAAATCAGAGCCGCTGCATGTATCAGGCTGAAGCAAAGTTTGTTTGGTTTGGTTTAGAGCCAGAGAGTCAGAACAGGTATCGACAGGGAGAACAGTAGCAGAGGTAACTGGCTGTAGGTTTGGGTTCTGTGGTACAACAGCATGGCTACTAGTGGTCAGGGAGAGTTGCAATATTTCCACTGTGGAAACCAGTCCTGGAGAGGTCCACCCAGGAGTCCCAGCCTTCAGAATCCAGCTAGCAGCTTGCAGTGTAAACGTCGGGACCCAGCACTGCTCGGTCGGTTGATCAGCAGTAACTGGAGTTGCAGGTATAGACATGGAACGATCAGAAGGTAACAGATTAGGTTGTGCAGTCACAATGGCATCCAAAACAGGAGAGGGAATATCTTGGGAAGTTTGAAACAGGGTAGAAGGCATATCTGTGATCGCAGCAGACGTTCAATGTCCAATAGTAGGAGCTGTTTGATGAGAACCTTCAGCAGTTTTCACAAGCAGCTGCAACAACAATGTCTTGTTATTAAGTATATCATTCTGTAACAGTTTCCTCTTGAGTTGGTGACAGCAGGTTCATAGTAGAGACAGCAGTCTTCTCCAATCTCATAGCTGTAACAGTAGTGTCAGGAGGACTCGAACTAGCATCCTGGGAAGCAGTACTCGAACCAGCCTCAGCAGTGGTGTCCAACAAAAAATTCACAATATCTTCCATTCCTTCAGTTGTAGGATCAGTATCAGGCATAACAGACATAGGCAAGGCAGAAACAGGTTCCAAAACCTCTCCTGCTCCTTGACCTCCTCCTCCACCACACCCCACGTCTGCCATTTTGGATCTGGCCAACAAGGGTTCCCCTTACCCAAGAGTAGGGGAATGTCCCCAGTGTCCTGGCCAAATTTCCCTCATTCACTAAAAATACCACCAGCAGCTTAATCTGGTTCAATTTCAGATGCTTACCATTTGTATCACCCCTTCCCCTGTCACCCCTGAAAAAGGGACTTCTAGGCCCAGTGGGCTTACTGGGTCAACACAATTCAATAAAAACTATTTATATTGTCTGTATTGGGTGGGGTAGGTCTGTGGAGATGAGATAATAGTACTGCTTAATAATTGGGTGTTTTGTATATTCAGGTTTTGGATCTGAGATGGAAATGTTAGATTTTGACTTGTGGGGAAAACAGTAGTAATATTATTGGTTGTATGTTTCACGATTTTTGTTCTTAATAAAATTTTCCCTTACTCTTTTTGAGAAGTGCCATAGGATCTTTAATAGCAACCTGAGCAGGCAGAGAGAAAAGATGGCACCTCAGGAGTGCAGCACACCCCACCATATGCTGCACTACTGTGTCAGTACTGGGATTTAAACAGCTAGTGGTGCCAAACCAGGAAGACAGGAAAATAATATAAATTTTAAGAAACAATCAGTTATAAAATGTTATTTATGAAGTACCTTTCTTTTTCCTTTTGCTCATCATAGAGTCTTCCATGTCATAATTTTGTAGTGGATGGGTGGAATAGCTCTGACATATCTAGCTCTACTGCCCCCACTACATTATCAGAAATGTGATTTTGCTGACAGTGAAATCACAGGTGAATGACTTGACAGTCACTGAATTGCTGTTCCTAAGTAGCAGTGATGTCACAGTCAGTGAGGTCACAATGCTAATGATGTAGTGGGAACAATATAGGTAGCTATGTCAGCTGCCACACAGAGTGCTGTTCCACACATCACACATATTAACATTAGGTAAACAATCTTCTAATTAAACAAGTACTTCAAATATAAAAGGTAATGGTTGACTGCTTTTAAAATCTAATGTTAGTTTTAGGCAGTACATTAGCTCTTTAACCCACATGACCAGTGTTGGGATAGAACCCACAGCTTCTTATCTTCCAGTCTCAGAGGCTAGTGTGCATGCTATTTTTTGCATCTCTCATTTGTCAGTTTTTACACAAATTCTCTCAGACTTTTTTTCTGACCACCTGATGGAATCTTGAATGAGTTACATAAATGTTATTATTTTCTTCAAGGCCATGACCTTCAATTAAATAAACACTCAGTACATCATATTATAAAATGAAAAAAAAAAAAAACAATCTTCTGTTTCTAGTGCTTGCCTGTAATCTATCCTGCCCAAGGAATGACAACTAACAGACTGCAATTCCACTTTCTGTAATCTGACACTGAGTCTGACTTTCCCTTTAAAAGTCAAGAGAAAATGAGTTAACCCCCAGGTTGCTGAAAGAAATAAAACAATTCTGTTGGACTGAGCTGGACAGATGATAGAAACAGCAGTTTAAAAAGTTGTTTTTGTTAATATCCTGAGAAGTTCTGAGGTACATTACAGTAGTATCCCCCCTTCAGATGACTTTAACATAGAGCAGCAAATAGCAAAAATCAGAGGGGAAGTGCACTACTTTGCAGCTGTGGAGGAATTCATACAAATGTCTAAAAAGGGACGTTCCATGAAAAGCTGTATTTAGAGATATACTCTGATAAATGATAGAAGGGCTGTAGGCTCTGCCCACAGCCCTAAAAACATGCCTGCCAAAGTTATGTATCATTTCAGCACTGTAAGGGCTGAAGGATGAAGTGAAACTGAATGTGGGTGGGTCACGATCTTTATTACCCACAGCAACCTAATCAAAAACTGTCACTGTATCCTAACTCTCCCATCCTTGCTTATTGTTGTGCACACTGGCAGTGACACATGATTTCCACTGCTCAAGAAGGATTCTTGCTCCTCCACAAATGCGCAACTTGCCTCCTCGATGATCACCCTGCAGCTCCAGCAATAACATTACTTTGGGAATGCCAAATATATCCTGTTGCAAAGGCTGATATCCTTTACAGGTAGTGCCCTAAAATTAAGATTCCCTGATTTCTTCTGTTGGCTACCATTATCGAACATGGGAGACACAACATACTAGGACATGAGAACCACACCATTCACAGGGGGGAGAGTGTTGGATTTTGAGGAGTGGGGAAGGTGGCAGAAGTTATGCCAAAAAGGTCTTGAGAAGCCAATATATAAACAACAGACCTCTCTAGGTCTTCCCTCTGATCTGTCAGCTTGGCTTCAATGCCAAGAAATGCAAACTTATGCACAATGGAACCAAGAATCCCAGGATGGAGCACTACCCTGGTGGAGTCCAGGTATCTGCATCAGAGGAGGAGATGGACCTGGGAGTGATAATCACTAGTGTTCTGATGCACTACACACAGTGCAAGAAAGCAGCAACATGGTCAAACAAGATGCTGGGTTGTATAACTAGTGGGATCAGTAGTAGGAGAGAGGAGGTAACACTGCCATTGTACAGGTCATTGGTGAGGCCACATCTAGAGTACAGAATTCAGTACTGGTGTTCACACCTCAAACAGGACATTAACCTGCTGGAGAATGTCCAGCAGTGGCCTAGAAAGGTGATAGTCAGCAGGGTAAGGAATGCGAGGGGAAGTTGATGGCACTGAACATGTACTCCCTGGAGGACAGGGGAGAGAAAGGGGACAAGATTGAGATCTTCAAGTACATAAAAGGGATAAATTAGGTAGATAAGAAGGGTCTTGTTAAGCTAAATGGCAACCATAATACAAGGGGGAACAGTTTTAAGCAGGAGGGGGACTTTATGAGGGAGGTCAGGAAACACGTCTTCACAGAGAGGATAGTGGACACTTGGGAATGCACTACCAGACATGGTGGTCTCATTGAAGATGGTTGACAGTTTCAATAGTGGCTGGGCTAGGCATAGGAGGAATGTAAGGATCATGGGCAGAGAGGATGGAAAGGAATAGAGGAATGGGGAGGCAGGGGCAGTAGCTCAAGCTTTGGACCCTGCAATACTAGCAGATTAGATAGACCAAATGGCCTTCTTCTGCTCACTTCTTCATATGTTTGTATGTTCGTACGACACTGGCTAGACACAGAATCAACTAGCACACAAGAGTGGGACAACTTAATCTCTCCTTATTTTTAGATACAAGATGGTGGCACACATCGTACCATGAAAACTTGCCCAATACACAACAATTTTGGAGCCATAATTAGCATGTAAGAAGACTGCAGCCACTGTCCTGCCCCAGATAGGTGAACCAGTGTACCTGCTTCCATGCCACCTAGTAGATCCATTAACCTACCAATTCCATCAGAAATCTCTGCTGTAACTTTTGCTCTCAGTCAAATGGTAACCAACAGGCAAAGATTCTTAATGTTCTCCTAAATATAACTACAAGGTTAGGATTTACACACAGAACCAGCTTTACAGACTATTTTTGCTTCATTCTCTTGTAGGTGATTCCTGAAGAAGACCTAAGGTCAAAACTTCAATTTTACCTATATTTTCTATTTTCAGCATGCATTTAATATTACCATTTTGTTTTGTTTTCAGACCACATGCTGAAGTACCACCTTGTTTTTTAGCTTCTGCAGAGACTCTTTAATTAACTAATAACCCTAAACTCCACCCCTCCCAACACAACCTCCTATCTCATAGAGAATAGTAGACAGATGATATAAAAATTGGGAACACAGACAACACACACCTAGGCTGTACACACTATAAAGCAATAATATATACAATGACCCAAACCTAGATGAGAACCACTGAACATATTGTAGAAATGAGATTGTTAACCAGAAACTCTTGAATAGTGCAGCACACAAGATTTTCACATAGACTAAACCTCAGAAGGACACACATATACTTTCCATCTCTCTTTTTCAAGGGCTGTCCCCCACACTAATGAGTTAAGGAATGAGATGTGAGCTAACAGTAGCAGTATCATTAGTTGAGATGAAATATTGGTCCTAAGTGCATCCCATGTGACCAAATAAGGATGGACAAAATGTATGTGGACCAAAACATTTTAGGTAGTAGCCTGAACAATATGATAGCCCTCAATACACTGTATACTCTATGGAAACTGTAAAATGCTTCAGTACATGGCTTATCTGGCACAATTTCTAGGTTTTTTTTTCCAGTGAAAACTGTTTGATGCTTGCTTTTGCTTGTTGTAAGAATTGTACTGTTTTTAAAATTTGGAAAATCAATAACTAATCTTTATGAAAAAAGGAGCCTTAAGACCTTTTTATTATATAGGCTTTTGGTTCTACTTAGTGGCCTCTGTACTTTCTGATGCCAACCATTCCTTTATTAGTATTTATTTTTCTGTTTATTTGATGTTTTAAATACGGGGATTGTTTTAATTATTTTATTTTATATTGTTCATCTGTCTTTGTGTAAGGCAGTCTGAGCCACAGGAAAAGGGCTCTGTACAAAATTAAACTAATTTATTTATTTGCCTTTGTTAACCAGGTAACCGCACTAGACAGCAAAGTGCCTATTTTCACGTGCTACCCAGGAGAGTTACAAGGTATCCATGAAAACAAGATATAGGGTAGGGGTTACAGAGTTTACATACTGGAGCAACATGCTCTGACATTGGGTAATACAGCGATAACATCAAATAACAATCAAGAATTTGCAGCAAGAACAACACAAGCAGGAGCAAAACATCAAAATTGTTAGGAGTACATATGTGTGTTATAGCCTGGCCTAGAAGCCTGTAGTGAGAGAGAGGACTCTGTGTTAGACCGGGGGCGGATAATGATTAAGAGCAATAACGCCACTCTACCTGGGGTGGTAAGTGCTTAAGGAGGGTAATCAGCAGAGGAGACAGCGCTAGGAGAACTGCACATAGGGGGGTCCTACTACTACTACTACACCAGCCTTGTTGGCACAAATCAGCTCTTGTTTTCTGTAGTTGCCACCCTCCCAAACCTAATTCGCTTCATGTCATAAACACTATTGTCCATCTTTTGAAGAGTTGGAATTTTTTCATAAAAGACCTAGGAAAAATATACTTTGGAATTAACCCCTTTGCTCAGTATTTACTGAAGAGAAGGTAGGGCAGGGCCCACAGTCAGCATCATGGACACAGGGGGGAGGGAGGTGAGCACTACTCCCTTCACAAAAGAAAGGGTCCTACAAGAGCTTGCTAAGCTCAGGGTGGATAAGGCAATGGGACCTGATGGTATACATCCCAGGGTACTTAAGGAGCTAAAGGTGGAAATAGCAGAGCCATTAGCAGAACTGTTTAGTGAGTCTCTGAGCACAGGAGAGGTCCCAGAAGACTGGAGAAGGGCTCATGTGATCCTGCTCCACAAGAATGGTAGCAGGGAGGAGGCAGGGAACTACAGACCAGTCAGTCTTACCTCAGTAGTGGGCAAGATTATGGAGGCACTCCTTAAGGAAAGGATAGTGCAACACCTGGAATCCATAGGGGCACAAGATCCAAGACAGCATGGGTTAACAAAAGGAAGGTCCTGTCAAACTAGTCTCATAGATTTCTTTGACTGGGTAACCAGAGTGGTGTACCAAGGGGGAGCAGTTAATGTCACCTACCTTGACTTCAGCAAAGCTTTTGACACTGTTCCACATAGAAGATTGATAAATAAGCTGGGTAGGCTCGGGGTGGGTCAGAAGTTGGTCAACTGGGTGGCAAACTGGTTGACGAACAGAAAACAGAGAGTGGTGGTAAAGGGTATACAGTCAGAAGAGATGCAAGTCACAAGTGGGGTACCTCAGGGATCAGTCCTGGGGCCAGTCCTTTTCAACATCTTCATTAGTGACCTTGCAGATGGCCTAGAGGGTAAGGCTTGTCTGTTTGCAGATGACACCAAGATCTGCAACAGAGTAGATGATCCAGATGGGGTGGGCAGAATGAGAAGAGATCTGGATAAACTAGCAAAATGGTCAGAAGAGTGGCAACTGGGATTTAATGCAAAGAAGTGCAAGATCATGCACATAGGGAAGAGAAACCCTGAAGCCACCTATAGGCTGGGAGGGGAGTCGCTAGTAGTCACAAAGGAAGAAAGAGACTTGGGCATCATCATCACTGATGACCTGAAATCATCCAGGCAGACCTCTAAAGCAGTAGGTAAGGCTAGGGGGGTGTTAGGATGTATTAGTAGGAGTATCACAAGTCGTAAGAGGGAGGTAATAATCCCTCTTTATAAGATACTGGTTAGGCCCCATCTGGAGTACTGCATGCAGTATTGGAGGCCACACCTTCACAAGGACATTAACCAAATTGAGGCAGTCCAGAGAAGGGCAACCAAAATGGCGCAGGGACTGCATCAGAAGACATATGAGGACAGATTAACAGAGCTCAATATGTATACCCTTGAGCAAAGGAGGGAGAGAGGTGATATGATCGAGGCATTCAAACACCTTAAAGGCATTAACAAGGTGAAAGAGTCTAACATGTTTAAATATAAGAAAAATAGCAGAACAAGAGGACACAACATGAGATTAGAGGGGGGGCGATTAAGGGGGAATGTGAGGAAATTCTTTTTCACAGAAAGGGTGGTGGATGCATGGAATGGCTTACCTCAAGAAGTGGTGGCTATGAATACAGTGCAGGGCTTCAAACAGGCATGGGATAGGCACAAGGGAGCAATACAAATGAGTATGAATCGATAGGCCACTGACAGAGCAAAGGCCGATGGCACATTTATAAGGTAGAAAAAGAAATGGGCAGACTGGATGGGCCTTGCGGTCCTTATCTGCCGTCAACTTCTATGTTTCTATGTTTCTATGTTCTATGCTTTATGCGCACATACTGATGATGTACTTTTTTCTCCCTATCTATACTTACAAGGCTGTAACCAGAGAGTTAGTTTTCTATTGTGAAGCTACGGTTACTGTAGCCTTTACAGACATAGTTGTTCTAAATGTTCCTATCAGAATTAGAAAAAATAATATTTCTGAGCAGTTCTTTCAGAATAACATTGTTAACAATCAAACATTATTTGATAGTTTTGTTATTTTTAATTGAATTGCTGCTTATCATGCTAAAAAAGTGACCAATGTATCTCTCCTCTGAAACACAAATGGCAACAGATAGATTATATTGTATGACCAGGTAAGCTTTAGTGTATGAATTTCTTTATATTAGAAAGTTGCCTGGCTTATTATCAGCAACATTTGTTGAGAATAATTCATGGGGACCAGTGAAGAGCAAACTGATAATCTTACTAGGTTAATATGGGGGGAAGGGTGGCTATCCCCTTCAGCTTCAAGAGAAAAAAAATTACAATTAACTTTTAAAAATTAGCACCATTGTTTTAGTAATATTTTTACATGGTAATGTTGCAGTAGTTAATGCAGGTGATTAAGTGCAAATTGCATCAAAATATGCAGTGTTATTTGATTTGCTTACCCTATTATAACAGTTTGAAATACTTTTATATACACATTATTTATTTGTAAGTGATTGGGCTCATTTTGATTTATTTCAATTTCTACACCTGATGTTGTTATTTTTGTTTAGCTAGAAGTGCTGTTTTTTCCAAGTTTAAATATTCATTAAAAGATGGATGTGAACAATTATGTTCACTTAATTTGTTTTCAGTGTTTCCATGTATCCCTTTAATTGTGCTGTGGTCATAGTCTTTTGGGTTGGCTGTATAGTGTTTCTTCATGTTGGAAACCTGAGAGTATTAATCAGAGTTCACATACTATTATTCATGGATTTAAGAAGGATTTGAATAACTTGGCCCACCCCTCCTCCTTGACATGCTTGTGGGGCTGGATTTTCTGACCTTGCAGTCAGCAGGTTCTGTTCTTACCTCTTATCATGTCTAGTTGGTAAAGGTCAGTAATGCCCTAGTCCACTCTCCCATCCAGTCCCCCAGGGCTCCCTTCTTAGCACTATTTTTTTTTCATCATCCTGAAGGAATGACCAACTCTGTCTCCTAGAACATTCATTTGTATGAGGATATCACAGTACTTTCTGCATTGGATGCATCAGTCCATATGTTGTAATTGTCTTTGGAGAGATACTTTGATAACATCCAGTGCAGGTTCCCCTCAAACCTACTCTCTCTCAAAGCCAAACAAGATGGTTGCTATGACATTTGGCACTAATTAGACTCACCAGTCTCCTTACTATCCATCTTCATGACACCTGATGGCCCCTCCAATTGAAAGTCCTCCACTGCAAGTACCTGAGTGCATGGCTAGATCACAACTTTGATTTCTTCTCCCACATTGTAGACATCAATAAGAAGTTTCAGCTCAAGCCTAGTACACTATGCAGCAACATGTTCTGGTTTTATCTCCTTGTTTGCATATCTCCTTAAGATGATCATGCTGGTGTCTGATTACATGGATATGGACTATAGGAGGCAGCATGGTCTAATAATTAAGAGTACTGTCGTAAGAACTAGGATATTACATTTTCAAGTAACACTACAGCCAAACACTCATTGTGTGAGCTTGTGCATGTCCCTTAATCTCTAAATTTGCATGTCAACCAAGCTATAGAAATGAGTATAAGCAGGAACTCCCTTTAAGTGAGGTGTTATATCATAGTGGGGTTATTCATGTAAATAACTGGTACAACAAAATTTAAATTGCAAATTGCATTGTTGCCAAAATAATCTCCTCTTGTCAAACTGGACCCTGTTTTCCATTCCTTCTGTAATTGTGTCCATAAGCTCCCTCTTTGTACTCATCAATGTTTCATTAATTTAAACCCTTCCATCCTCTTGCTGAGGAATACAGCTAGTACCTCTCTCACTGCTCCACCCTTATTGCCAAACATTGCGAATCTTCTTTCCCATTACCGTGCCACTCTTCCATCCCATTCTACCACCTCCTTCTACTTCCTCATCTGCCATATGTCTGCTTCTTCTTTACCCCACCCCACCCCAAAAAGCTTGACTGGACAATCAACTTTCACTTCCCACCTCCTCTATCTTTAGAACAACCTTTTCTCACTATCTGTTCTATCTCCTCTTACCTCTCTCTCAAGGCCCTCCTCATGGATAATTTTGCTCTGACCTCTGCTTGTAGCTAACCCTTCATCTTCATTCCTGTCCTTCACTCTGTCTCTTTACACCTCTTTCTCCCTTCTCAATATCTTACCATGGTGTCTAAAAAATTAAACAAAATCAATGGTTAATCTTTAAAAGTATCCAAGACAGTTCCTGTGTTGTCCTAATCTTGCCCTACACACTGTATTTTAAAATAATGAGGTGCCCTCTCTCACACCTTCTGCCTCTCTTTGTCTCTCTCTCTCTCTCTCTCTTTTCTGTCTCTTTCCCTCTCCACCAAACATTGACAGTTCTCCTCTCATGAGTACTTTCTGCCAGCTGTGTGATTTGTGCCTTGTACTCATAAATGACCCCCTTCACAACCCCCACTCTCCTAGCCCCTCTTGTCCTAGCCCCATGATTACAACTATTTTTAATAGTTTTAATATTCCTGACAGGCTGTAGATAAAATTATATATCCAGCAATAATACAGGGTTAAGTATGGGAATCCATATTGTTCAGTTCATTGAAATCAATGGGTATTAGGATTAAATAATGTAGTATGAAAATTGTTTTGTGTGTGCGTGTGTGTGTGTGTGTGTGTGTGTGTGTAATCTCAGTAACCCTTAAAAATGGGATACATAGTATGTGAGATAAGAAAAAGCAATAAAAAAGTTGATGTTCCATACAAATATTTCTAACAGCATTGTGTAATTCATCTTTAGCAATATATATATATATATATATATGCTACACTGAACTTGATCTTAGACTGATTTTAATTTTAATTTCTCTCTAGTGTTGCGTGCATGCTGACACACTATAAAGCATAGACTCAGTCAATAGCTTTCAAGCTCTTACATTACTATTCCTCTAAAAGGCAGTAATAAAGGAGAATAATGGATCCCTAAAACAAAAGTACCAGTAAAAGGTTACATTTCTATATTAGTCAAATGTGAAACTAGAACATAATCTTGAATAAAATGCACTGTACAAATGGATTCTGATTGATGTACTAATGGCATTTTAAGATAATTGTTAGATTTTTGTTAACTTTCTTTGACAAAATAACAAAGGTGTAAGAATAATGCATAAAGAACATGGAATGATATGTGGACTCAATATGTACCTCTCTCTCTGCAGGTATAATTGGCATTTTTCAGTGTAACAAAAATGGTAACTGTTGAATCCAGCTAGAACTGCTATACTTAAATAAAATTGACTTTAACAATACATATTTTTTTCATATCAGTGTCATAAACATTTCATATGCTACTACATACTGTATGATCTGGAAAATTTAGGGACTGACACACTGAAGCTAGTGTCTCAGGAAAACAATCATAATATACACAGTCTCTCAAATTTAGGGTCATATCATTTTGATATTGCCTGCAAATTGAGCCACTATGTTTTATTTCAATTTGATATTTGTCTACTTTTATTTTCTATTTTGTATTTATCCTCCTTCCAGGCTGGCAGCTTGTGTCAGCTATCTGATGCAAGTCTCATTGGTTGTTTGGGGCATACCCTCCTCTACCGTGGTGGAACCACAGGAGCTGTTGCAGGGGGTCTTCATTCAGCCATGGTCCCTGATTTTTCCTCTTTTTCTCCCTTGTTGCCCTTTTCCCCCAGAGCCCCCAGACAAGGTCAGCATGGAAGCACACACACATGCCTTGGCCCAGACTGACTCCACTCCACCTACCCCTGGCCTAGTGACTGGCTCCAAACCCTGCCTGCACCACCACCACACCTCCACATGCTGACTGTCAAAGAATGGGAGAACAATCCTCCCCCATCCGGTAGAGGAGAACTGTCAGTGACTGCTCAATCCTCACCCAGCCCTCCACTCCAGCTGACCCCTGGAGTCCCATGCTCATTCCCAGAGATAGGTCACCGGTGTAGTGAGAGGTAAGGCACCCAACACTCAGCCCTCTGCGCCACTGATCCAGTGCCATTTTTCTATTATTTTTAATGTTAAACTTTTAATATAACAATCTTAGAGAACATACAAATACTAAAGGAACAACATAAACATCACAATCACAAAACATGCAGGTGTAGCCATAACACATTTATTTAATTCTACATAGTACAACAACAAAATGTTACTATGGATTTCAGTAAAACTAAGTTAAGCAACTTGTAATAGCAGACAAATACTTAAATCTGTATTCCTCTGCCACAGATGGAAAATTCAAATTAAATCTCCAAAGATGTTTCAGGTGGCTGGATTATCCACAGTCGGGGCCTCCAGTCCAATGAAGAGACATCCAGAAAGGAAGTAGGATATTGTCTATTACAGTGGTTTCACAGGTTTCATCTGAAAGACAAGGTTATATAGCCAAGGTACAGCTTCTGCTTCTTTGTAAGGGGGGGCAGGAGGTGACTGAAGATTTAGGAAGGGGAGCCAGACCCTATGGTAAACATCCATTTTGCCTAGGGCCATGTAGGAAAGCTGGTGTAGCATAGCAACATGAACCATTGCCATCATCCATTCATTATGGGATGGGACTTCTGTTGATCTCCATGTCCAGAGCAGGAGACGATTGACTACTTGGCTACTATGGTATATGCTATCACCTATTTTGGAAAGGGTTGGGCTTTAGAAATATTGTACTTGCCAGTATTACTAGTGTGGGGCCAAAAGTATTTAGGATGGCAGACAGCTTTTCAGTATCTCAGCACTAATTTCCAAAATGTATAGATGGCAGGGCAGAAACATAATATGTGGACAGAACTCCTGGCTGTCTGTTAGAACATGAGCAGGTAAGTGTATGGAAGCACCTCATAGCTCTGAAAGTTTGTGGTGTTCTGTACTATCTGTGGAGTAATTTTAGCTATATTAGTTTTCTCTTAGTGTCTCTACAGCACATGTGCACTTGGAACCATGCAGACAGCCACTGATAGTCTGAAATAACTATACCTAGTTCATCCTGCATTTTAGCCCTTGATGACTCTGTGATAGGAGAAACCCCTTTTCTAATGGTCCTAGATGTTATCTGCCACTCCTTTCTGAATGACCAGCCACTTTTTTAAGGGTAGTGCCTCCACCATGTCATAGATCTTGAGACAGGGAGCAAGGAGGGTTTGTAGTTGCAAATAGAACCTTAAGTTCCTCTTAGAGATTCAGTAAAGGGTAGTTAGCTTCTTAAAGGAGGGTATGCACAGTAGTACTGTTCCAAACAGAGATATAGGAGCCAAGAGGAAGAAAACCTTCCTTCCTTACCTGTGCCTATGTAGGCCTTTGTAGGATTCTCCTGATCTACCCTCCCCAGGGCGGTGGGTGAATTTCTACAAGAGGTAGCCAATTTTGTCATCGGTAAGACATTAGAGTCCCCCCGGTGTTTGATCCTGGGTGACTTCAATGTCTGGGCTGATGATGAATCATCTAGGCTAGGCTACAACTTCCTCCAGACCATGTCATCTCTGGGCCTGTCGCAGGAAGTTTCTTCTGTGATGCACCAAGGCTATGTTGGACCTGGTTTTCTCAATGGGGTATGAGGTTAATAACCTCAAGACTGATTGGGTGATTTGGTCTGATCACTGCATGGTGGGGTTCTCATTTGGGGGCCACCCTGAGAGCTCTCCCTCTGCAGAGATGGTCAGCTACCGCCCTTTGAGAGGTTTTACCCTGGAGGGATTTCTGTCAGTGGCCGATCTAGCTAGTGTGGCTAGTGCATGTGCTGGGGGTCCAGATGAGGCTGTTGTAGGGTGTTGGCAGTTACATTTGACTCCCTCACACCAACCTGAGTATGACCCAGAACCTCTCACTTGAGGTCCCATTGGTTTGATGGGGACCTCAATGTGATGAAGATTATGGGTCAAAGGTTGGAGCACTGCTGGTGGAGGTGTGGTCTGGAGGCTGACAGACTGGCCCTGCTCTCACATTATACACTGTATCAGAGGGCAATCACTCACAAGAAGGCAGAGTTCCTGTCCAGAGAGAGATTGCTGCTGGGAAGAATTGACCAACTGTGCTTTTTCAGACTGTGCACAGGCTCTTAAACCCAGCCTGTCTCCAGCCGAAAAATACTTTTTCTGACCCTCTTTGTGATGAGTTTGCTCAGTTCTACCCAGACAGAATGTCCACCATCTGGCATGGTGCTCTACAAGCGAGCCCTACCGTGGCCTACAGTGATCATCTGGGTCTCCCAGTGAGCATTCTGCCAAGTTGGGGGAGTTTAAACCAGTGGAGGTGTTGGAGATCATCAGGGTTGACTCCAAGTTAAAGCACACACATATTGTGAATTGGACACAGTACCGATTCATTTCTTGATGAGATGTGTTGACACTGTTGGCCCGGTGTTCACCTTGGTTGTCCGGTGTTCTCTGTTGGAGGGAATTGTCCCAGATGCCTTGAAGGAGACACTGGTTCATCACCTCCTGGAAAAGTCTTCTTTAGACTGTGACATCAAGGCAAATTACCATCCCATCTCCAACCTCCCATTTTTAGGGAAAGTTGTTGAGAAGGTTGTGGTGCACCAACTTGAAGAACACCTTGAGACTTTCAATCTCTATGAGCCATTCCAGTCTGGATTTCATATGAGGCATAGTATGGAAACCGGACTAGTTTGGGTGTAAAATGACATCCTCAGGGCCAGAGACTGGGGGAAGGGGACAATTCTTGTCCTCCTGGATCTGTCTTCAGCTTTTGACATGGTAGACCATTGTGTGTTACTCAACCACCTGAGGGAATTTTGTGGACTCACTGACTATGTCATTTGCTGGTTTGAGTCCTACCTCATGAATAGGAGGCAACAGATAATGATGGGGAATTTCTCCTCCTCCCCTAGCCTACTGTCATGTGGAGTACCTCAGGGTTAGGTCTTGTTGCCAATGCTGTTTGCTATGTATACGCTGCTCCTGGGTGAGCTCATTAGGAAACATGGTCTGGGTTTTCATTGCTATGCTGATGATACCCAGCTGTATTTTTCCTTTGCCCCTGGAACATGCAGTGCGGTGAAAGTATTTAACAACTGCCTAGTGGAGATCAATGATTGGATGGCCTCCAGCTGGTTTTGACTGAACCCCAATAAGATGGAGGTACTGGTGGTCAAATTGGATGGAGGATGGAATAGGTTGGCCTCTGGTGCCAAAACTGGCTTGTTCCTGGAACCTGTACCATTGAAGGCCTCGTCTAGTGTGCGAAACCTTGGCATGACCTTTGACAGTGGTTTGACACTTGAATCTCAGGAGTCATCCATTGTCTAGACCGGCTTCTACCATCTTAGGAATATCACCAGGATCAAGCCCCTAGTTTCGTCCATGGACCTTCCCACCTTAGTGCATGCCCTTGTGGTGTCCAGACTTGATTACTGTAATGCTCTCTTCCTCAGAGTCTCGGTGGGGGTAACCTCTACCAGCTGCAGCTGGTGCAGAATGCAGCTGCCAGGCGGTTGACTGGGCAGTCAAAATTCTGCCACATAACCCCAGTGCTGCGTGCACTGCACTGGCTGCTGGTGCAGTGGAGGATACTCTTCAAAGTGGGCTTGCTCACCTATAAGGCCCTACATGAGTTGGGCCCTGGCTATCTGTAAGACCTCTTTACACCTGTTGTCTCAGTCTGCTCCCTCCAGTCCTCGTCTAGGGGCCTCCTGGTTATTCCCAGGATGAGGCTTAAAACTGCCAGTGACAGATCATTTAGTCTCGCCGGACCCATCCTGTGGAATTTGCTTCTTCCTTCTGTTTGGGAGGCCCCTTCAGCTAAGGTTTTCAAGACCCACCTCAAGGCCCTCATGTTTAGTCAAGCCTTCCAGGCCAGGTTTACTAGCCATTCTGGGAGACGCGCCTTTTGTTCCCATTTCTGACTATATGTTTTAGAGAGTTCTGTGTTATCACAGATCGTATTTATTGCATGTTGTTTTTATTATTATTATTATAATGTTATATGATATAACATCTTTTATTGATAGAGTGTTTTTACTGTATGGTGCCCAGAGCTTCCAGGATTGGGCACCTAGAAAAATAACATTTGCCTTGCCTTGTCTTGCCTTGCTTTGCCTTTTTCTCCTCCCCTCCTGCCATTAGCCGCTTCCCCAGGGAACTCCTGCACACCTTCTTAACCCTGCCCCTAGTGGGCATCCACCTAGTTAAGACTATGTACCAGCTCAGGTGTTGGGAGGGGGAGTGACTTCAGACAATGCTCTTCATGCAGCAATGCTTTGCAGGTTCCCTAAAAATCTGAAAATTGCAGAGCAAACTATTGTCATCCTACATTCAAAGCTCCTTCAGTTTTGGGAAATATAACTATAGCTAGACAGGGGTTAATATTTCTGGACAATATCCCTCTGCTCTGGTCAATAAGCGTAAAATATTGAACATTCTTAAGACTATAATAAAGTGCCATGCAAAATCTGAAAATGTAACCAATTATAGAAGCAACTAAATCTAAACAAAACCATGCTGAAACAATTTTTGACAATTGCTTTAAAGCAGGCAAGGATTCACAGAAGTACAATTCAAACATTTGTGAATTCCCAAGCCTAGAAGAATAGTGCAAAAATCTCTGGCACCATTTTACTATTACAGTACAAGCCACTTATAAGGGGCATGGATAAGGGGGTATCCACATAATCTGGACTATTCCCAGGGCACCAAATTTCCTTCTATGTTATCTAATACAAGAAGTTTCCCTTTAAATGGAATGTGAGATCCATTTGTAGGGGATGTTTGGCTAGTCAATTGTTAGCCTTTAAATCACTTAAATACTGTGGCACATTGTAGTTTGTCAATTAGCACCTAATTAGAGTGTTGTATAAGTGAGAATCACTTTCTCACCTACTTCAAGGTTTATTTGTTTTCTTTGTCTGAAACAATGGCCAGCCACAGCAAACAGATAGACTTTCCCCTGGCAGAAAAAAATCTAAGTTTTGGATGCTCTGTTGCTGCAAAACACATCTCTGGCCATTGTTTCCAAACATTTTGGCATCTCAAAAAGTCAGATTGGCTGCATAAGTTTAAACCGGGAAAAGCTGCAGGCTGAATGGGAGCACAATGCCAACCCAAACAGAAAAAGGAAAAGGGAAGGTAAGGACAGTCAAGTAGAGGACAGTCTCCTTGCATGGTTTAACCATGCTGTCAGCAAAGGTGCTCAGCTGACTGGACTGATCCTGAAGGGGAAAGTGAACAAAATTGCTACCCACCTGGACCATCAGGGGTTGAAAGCCACAGAAGGGTGGCTGTCCAGGTGGGAGCTTAGGCAGAATATCGTGTGGAAGGAGTAGGGTCAGAGGCTTGATGCTGATTCAACCTCCAGTTCTGCCAGGCTTGAAAGTGTCCTCCCAACTCTGTTCTCTGAGTATGTCCCGATAAACATTTTTAACACTAATGATACTGTTATTTTTTATCGTGGCTACTCAGATCATGGCCACATCCATAAGTTCATGGATTTAATAGGGGGCCAAAAGTCCAAGGACCGAGTGTCTGTCTTATGCTGTGCAAATCTTTGTGACTTAGACAAATTGCCCTTGTTGGTGATAGGCAAGAGTAGGAGGTCTTGCTACCTACCTAAAGACCTCACTACTCTTCCTGTCACCTATGCTCACTCTGCAAATGCATGGATGACAGGGGCAATTTTTTCTGACTGGATGGCTGCCTGAAATAGTTTGTCTTTGATGGCAAAGACGGAAAGTCTTTTTCCTCCTCGACAACTGCAGTGCTCACCCAACCAAGCTGACTGACAAGTTCAGTTACATTAAAGCTGCCTTCTTACCCCTGAACAAAACAAGTCTCATTCAGCCCATGGATATGGACAAAATCAAGAACTTTAAAGATCTCTATCACTCATTTTTTTTCCACCCATCTTGTGGGCATCACCAATAGCAACTCTGATGCACTGGCTAATAAGATAGCCAAAAAAGTAACTTTATTAGATGCCATGATGGCAAAAGCGTAGGCTACAGTGAAAGAGTCCACTGTAGTGAACTGTTTCCACAGAGGATTGAAACTGCCTGCTGATGAGGACACCTCAGCTGTACCGGAAAATGCTGTTGCCATCATTCCAGATGATTCACTGGCAGATATGGTGCAACCAGAAGGGATATCAGAATTAGAAGCATTTGTTTACCTTGATGCTGGGGATGCCACAGATGGAGAACTGTCCATGGATGAAGTCTATCAGGCACTTATAGAGAATTCAGTAGAAGATCAGAGTGAGGCCAAAGATGATGGAGACCCAGCCCCCACAAATGTGTCAAACACAGAAGCCTTGCTCTGTGTTAGTTCACGCAGGGATTGGTGCTTGAAAAAAATAAGATGGAGAACTGGGAGCAGTTGTTTGAGCTGGAGGGGATCATCGCAGAGGAAGATAATGGACCACTTTGGTAACTCACAGGAGCAAGCTAAGTGATTTTAAGGAGCTCATATTTTTTAAGAAAATACAAAATCACACATGCCCACACAATGCGAAGCATCATGGGCTGCATATGCAAATCACCACAGAATGTTATGCTGGTCCAGCTTTAAGCAGAATTGCATGGTGCCGAAAGGCCTCTCACACAGTTTGCAAAGGGTGCTAACAGAAGACATAGAAACGTGTTTCATCCTACCAGGACTCATCAGTATGCCTCATCTGTTTGACACCCCAGTGGAATGGACCAGCTACCCTAAGACAGTGTGTCTTGGATATGTTGTGGTGAATCCATTAAAATAAAAAACTATATAAGAGACAAAGAACCTCTGTGTGTAATGAGGCAGGGGTTTTAGTATTGTTAGAAGTTGCTCAAGAAATACACTGATTTTGTATTTTCTTGAAACTTGGCTTCCCAGCCAAATGCCCTTTGGGGTAACCCTTGCCTCATATTTTTAAAGCACTTTGAATTAATAAAGATTATGATAGACATGAAACAAACAATTTTATCACTAAAAGAACTGTAATCACTCTAAGCTGACTCAGTGTGAGAATGCTTGTGTATATTTGTGTGTTTCGGGGTTTGCTGGTGGGTGTTTGTAGCTTCCACAGAAGTCTGCGGTATGTAAAAAAACTGCTTCTTTTAATTGGGATGCCCTCTTAAACAGGATGATTAGGCTGCCTCGGAGCGGTCCCATTTAAGCACCTTCTACAGTATTACTTAAGAATACATACTTAAAATAATACTTACAGTGAACATCTGGACAATGGACACATGACAGTTCAAATAGTAAACAGCACTCAATTAGTTGTGACTCTTATAAAGCCCTTAAAAGTGCTAAATAATAAAATCATTTTGATATTTAATGGGAAGCCAAAAGTAAGGGTAATAGAAGTAGGCCATTTGCAGCTTCAGTTTGACCTTGAATTAGGGCCCATCAATGCAGTTTTCTTTGATAATTCAGGTGAACTGATTAATGTAGACCCCAAAAATGAATTGGCATGGGGTAAAGCTGACACAAATTGGGGGGGGGGGTAGGAAAGATTTAATGCCAGCAATCAATGTTTATTAGTGTAGCATACTGTCAGTGTCAGTGGCTCAGTAGGTAGTACACTCGCCTCTGAGGCCGGGAGATCAGAGGGCTGTGGGTTCAGTTCCCACATCTGGCACTTGGGTTAATATCCCAGTACTGACACTGTAGTGCAGCATGAGAGGGGTGCTGCACTTCTGAGGTGCCGTCTTTCGGATGAGACGTTAAACCGAGGTCCCATCTGCCTGGATTGGCGGTAGTTCAGGTGGATGTTAAAGATCCCATGGCACTTATCGAAAAGAGTAGGGGAATTTCCCATTGTCCTGGCCAAATTTCCCTCATTCACTAAAAAATACCACCAACAGCTTAATCTGGTTCAAGGTCAGTTGGCATTCATCTGTATCCCCCCCCCCGGGTCGTGCCTGAAAATAGGCAGGATTTGTCTAGTGCACTTACCTGGTCAACAAAAGCTAAAATAAATAAAATAAAAAAAATAAAAATACTTGTGGCAGTTGATAATGACATGCTACGGATGGGTGTGGAGTATCTGTGGTGGGGTGATGAAACTGCAACTTAATAGCACCACAGCAGCCCAGTGGGAAACTACAGCAAAACGTTTTATTCATTGCTGAGCTGAAGGCTTATGATTCCTCTGCAGTCATGGTGTTACCCCTGTGCCAATTGCTGTATTCACCCTAACACCATAGATGTATAATGTACAGTATAGTTGTTTTGCATATAAAAAAAGATGAAAAAAAATGTACATTTGGAGCATTTCATTGCCCATTGCATTATTGTACCTAGTGATATTGCGAAATTTCATTTTGAGAAATTGCAACAAAATTGTGAAATTTCGCCAGCAATTTTTCCCACGTATGCCCATTCAATTACATTTTATTTTCTCCCTTCCTGGTGTCTAGTGGCCCCCCAGCTGATCACTGGCCAAATTCAAGAACTCTCCCCCCCAGTTACCACAAGTTATCCCCATTCCCCTGTCCCCCAATCTTTAAAAAAAAATCTCCTTCCCATCCCTGGTGTCTAGTGGTCCCTCCTGCCTGATCACTTGCTGAATTCAAGAACCCACCTTCCCATTCACCTTGAGTTATCCCTGGGCCCCTGGCCACCTATTTTTCAACAAAAAAGCAATCTCCTCCCCCTGTCCCTGATGTTTGCTGCACCCCGGCTGATCACCAGCCAAATTAAAGTAAAGAACCTTCCCACTCCCCAGCCAATCCATGTTATTTCCCCCCCAGCCTTGACCCAGCTGGGGGGAAGGAGAAGCTCTAAAAGCACGTGCTCATTCACTGAGTGCTCAGATGGGTTGCCAGCCATGGAGGTGAGTGGAGGGCTGTGCTAGTGGCCCAATTGGGTACTGGGGGGGAGCGGGATGGGCTCTTACTTAAGACAGGGTGGGGAGGATGGGGGTCCACTAGACAACAGGGACAGGAGATGGAATTGCTTTTTTTTATTGTGAAGATTGGACCCGGGTTGTGGCTGGAGGGAGGGAAAAATAACTTGGATTGACTGTGGGTGGGAGGGTTCTTTACTTTAATTCTGCCGGTGATCGGCCGGGGGGTCCACTAGACTCCAGGGACAGGGGAGGGAATTGTTTTTTTTTCAAAAATAGTTGGCTGGGGGCCTGAGGATAACTTAGGGTGACTGTGAGGGGGTTTCTTGAATTCAGACAGTGATGGGATGGGGGAAACCACTAGAGGCTAGGGATGGGGAACGGAGTGTTTTTTTTTAATGACTGGGGCCTGGAGGCGGTGGCAAAATTGTGAAATTTTGAGAGTTCGAGGGCAAAATTTGCCTGCTCCTCCAGGTGATATTTCATATATTGCCTGGTGAAATATTTCTTTAAATGCACAAATTCTGCAAAATATTTCTCTGGGTGAAATTTTCCAGTTTCGCACAACAGTACCAAGCATGGATGGAGATTTTTTCTATTTAATTGTTTCTAATTTTTTTCCCCCAACTCATTCAACTAGAGGTGGTCATTTTGAATCGGGTTGTCATAGAAGTTTTTGATTCATACCTTCGCTCTGGGAGGTAATAATTGTTTTTTTTAATTCATTGAACTATGAACATAGCTGCTACTTAACAGCAGTAAAAGTCTTGGTCCATTGACTGCATGAGATCAGAGTAAAACTGGAAAACAATCAGTCAGTTGGTCAATCATTCCAAGGCTGTCACATTTATGACACATGTGCTGGAGTAACAACAATGTTTTAGTTAAATGATAATGACTCAGTGTGAGTGAGAGTTCAAATAATCAGAGCAAGGAGGCAGCTGATCGGGCAGAGAGCTTCTCCTACAGGTAAACTTCTTCTTCCCCAAGCATCCAGTCACATCAGCTTCCAACCAAGTAAGTAGTACATGGAAGGAGAGAACGTCTGATTTAAGAATATACACAGGCATCTTCAGGAAGACTGCAGGGACTCTGAAGGAGTGGTGGCCATCTAGCAGCAGTTTGAAAGTAAGCAGGAGCTTGAAGGCCTTGCTTTGGTCACTAGCTAAGGTACAGCAGATTGTATCAAGTAGGCAGTGTTACAGACCATTGCTAAAACTGTTAAGTCTTTGCTTCTGCCTATATATGGTAAGGTTGCAAGACAGGCAGACAGACAAGTTGAATCTGCAGTGTACTGATTGTGGCTAAAACTGTTAAATCTTAGCTTCTACAAATACAGGGTAGGGTTATAAGTCTGGCAAACAGCACGTTAGGCTATTTCTAGAGTGTGGTGTTACTGATTACTGTTAATACTGGTAATCTTAATTTATACCTATATAGGATAATGTTATAAAACAATCTGTGTTCACAAATTACTAAGTAACTCAGGCAGTTTATAAGCACTCAACAGGCTGAAATGGATCATTGGGTGAATGGGAGGTAGTCAGCTATTGGTATTATGGGGTGCTTGTCTCCAGGACTACACACTGGAGGAGGGGACATTGCTCAATATGAAGGACCTTCCCAGGTGCTATGTTCAGCTGGTAGCAGCAAGAGAGGAAACATTCCAGCTGTGACTCCAGCTAAATTGCTTCCCAACCCACACCCCCACCACCTCAGAGGCTCACTGGCTCAGGTGGATAGAGGGCACTGGGGAAGAAAAGGTGGTGGAGATTTTAGACAGGGGTAGTCACATAGCAGTTAGCCCTATGCAAGAGTCCCCAATGGCAAATTGCTTTGCACCCCTGAAAGAAGCGCAGATGCCTGACTGTAACAGTAAGTTCTTGAGTCAGTTGGTGTTGAAGGGAAGGAAGACCCATTAACACCTGACAATACAGCAGGTGTAATTTAGTAAGGAGGATTGTACTGATAGGGGATTCTATGGTTAGAGATGTAGACAGGGTGATATGCAAAGCAAGAAAAGGGAAGGGGGTGGTAACATACCTGCATGTAGCATTGGCCAGCCATGATTTAGAGAGGACAAATATGAAAGCGGAGAAGGAGAGAGAGCCGTGAGTGCTGGTGCCCATTGGTACCAATGATTTGGTGAATCTTCCTGTGGAGACAGTGAAGCAGGACTTCCAGAAGCTTGGGGGACATATTGAAAAGCACTAAGATTCCTTGGCTTTTTCTGAGATCCTCCCTGTCTGGGGCAGAAAGAAGGGGATGGTGGATGAGGAAAGAGGACACTGAGTAGTTCAATGGGAGGTTAAAAGGGTGGTGTCGAGAACAAGGGTCCCACTTTGTAGGGGATTGGGGAGCATCAGGGACAGGAGTCTCTTCAAAGGTGTTGGCCTTCACCTGACAAGAGGTAGGCCTAGTATGTTAGAGCAAATGTTTGATATCTGCATTGGCAGACAGTTAAACTAACTGCAGTGGAGGCTGGGGCTTGGGATTCCACAGTTGAAGAGGGTGGAGTGGGGACCTATTCAGAACTCCTCCAGGGATGGGGAAAGTTGCTCAAGTAGCAGTAGTGTGGAATTAGTTCAGTGATCCAAGCAGTGTAGACCGAATTGACCAGCAGAAAAGAAAACAAAAACACAAGACACCAATAACAGCAGAGAAATTTGGCAGGGGGAGCCATTCAAGAACCAAGAAAGATAGAAGCACAAACTGGAGAGTGGTGCACCTCATTGCCAGGAGTCTGGGTAGTAAAATTGCTTAGTTTCAAGGGCAGTGGTGGTATACTCTGGACTGCATCTAATGATTGTTACAGAAACTTGGGCCAAATGGAAAAATGAATGGGGCATAGCAATGCCTGGATAGACATTAAATAGACATAGTAATGGGTTGTGGAAGGGTGGCCATTTACATCATGGAATGAATCTAAGCAGTATAGAATACATCCGTTGGAGGTAAAGGGGAGGTAGAAGCACTGTGGTTACTGCTCACAGCAGTTGTCAAGTTGGAAAATTTGCATGGGGGAGATTTACTGGCTTCCAGGGGAAGAAAAGAAGTAAGAGACTAGGAACAGAAGTAGGGAAGGGTGAAAAGTGGGAACTTTTAGTCGCAGGAGACCACGACCTGCCTGACTTTAGACCTTCCGGCTCCTAGAGCACCAGAAGCCAAGCCCTGCTGGCTACATTGCAGGACTGAATACTGTTGAAGCAAGTAAGGGATTCTACCAGGCAACGTGCCATTCTCGATGTGATACTGACCAACTCAGAAGGAGTAGGCAGAGCACAGGTAGAGGAAACGAATGGGGTCCACCAAACACAATACAGCACTCAATGGTTCGAATTGGCTCTGAACACCAAGGAGTGTTAGACAGCTGCCAGACTGGGATGGCTGTCAACACAGAACTCTGAAACCTTTGCTCACAATACTAAAACTCCATTACTTTGTTTTGTTTTATGCAGGAAAGTCATAGTGGTTAGTATGCTGGAGTGCTACTTATGTTAAAATTTATTTTACTTCTTTTTGCTGTAGTTTGGTTAGTAACAGTTTTTAGCATTAGTTGGGGGTTAGTGAGCAAGATTAGGAGTTTAGCATCTTTTATTTTTAGGTTGTCATAACAACAGCCCATGGTGTTTAACTATGTTACATTAGTATACTAGCAAGTCATTTAAGTTATAAGCACCACTGTTAGTGGTGCAGTGCTTGCTGTGGTTATGGGTGATCTGGAGAGAGTCTCACACAGTGGGAGTGCTTTCCAATGATTTTAAGAGGAGGCAAGTTAAGAAGGAAGACAGGAGGAAGGTGCTGGTCTGCAAGCTGATTGGGCTGACTGTGATAAGACGCCCAATCCTCTGATCATTTCCTAGCCTGAGTTCTGCAAGAGATACTATTGTCCTGAGTGGAGTAGAGCCAGCTGCAGGTGAGTAAGTAGCCAATCAGACCCTAGGATGCTGAAGTACCCCTTGCAGGATTGAGATCGGTATTCTCAACTGCTGACTGAGCAAACCAGGAGCTATGTTAGGCCCTGTCTGAAGAGCAGCTGTCAAAGCTGGGAATTATAGTTGAGAAAGGAAGGGGAATTCTGACCAGCTGTTCCATTGTGCTGAGCCTGCATATGGTAAGAGAGCTTGCAGGCTTGACTTTTTGCTCTTGTTACCACAGTTTCAGCTCCTATGAATATTGTCTGAAGGCAGCAGTCTGAGAGTTGCTTTTGGATACATCACCAGTATAAAGTTTTGGAACAAATGTGGTCTGGTGAGAGCAGACAATTCTATTGTATTTCATTTTGTCCATATATCTTGACTGCTCAACTCCTCAACTATGACATCCTGATGTATAGCACTGCCAACTCATCGACACTGACAAGGCTCCGGCTTTCCCTCAACAAATCCTGTCACCTCATCTTGGGCTATGATTGACTAACTCACACTTGCTCCCTATATAATGCTACAAACTGACTTAACCTAGATAGCAGAATCAAGTTTCACACCTGCCTCATGGCCAAAAAGATTTCCCTTGGCCTAGCGCCCCCCCCCAGTCTCTCACCACTTACCTCATGGGCCCCTACCTATCAGCACACATGTAGCACAAACAGGCAACTCCTTGTAGTTCCTTGTTACCGCACCTCACTTTTCCAAAGGTCATTTGCCTTCTGAGCCCCTACCTGGATAAATAACCTACCTAGCACCATTGTAAACATCATGAATAGTATTGGCATCTACAAAGCACACTTCAGGAATCATCTACAGTCTTCCAATCCCTGTGACTGCCATGGATCCTAGCCCAGCCCATCTCGCTTCCTAGTCTGCCTAAAGCCACTGGTTGTTTCTTGATCCTCCCACCTATACCCATTGAATTGCTAATTAGAGGAGATTTAGTGCAACAACTTGCGTAACGGTTCCTGAACCGAATATGATGAACCTCCTAGTATCCAAATGTTAGTCTTTTACTGTCTTTCTTGTACCATTCTTTGTTACTTTGTTACCTATGTCCCCCTGCTGAACCACTTTGTACAATTCTCCAGGTTGTATCTGTGTCTGATGTGGAACCTTTGAAAAGGAGTCTTTGACTAAAAGGATTTTTCGAATAAACAAATACATAAAATAAAAAAATATAGATAGATAGATAGATAGATAGATAGATAGATAGATAGATAGATATGGGATACATGATGAGCAGGAGTGGAATATGGAAAATATTTTTCATATTCCACGATGTGCACATCATGTGTCCTATTTATACCATGGGGGTGAGATCAATGACAGTGAGAAAAGTATGTTTCTTTTTGTGAGCTTCCTGTTGCTTTAAATTATGTTGGTGGTGTGTAGGATTGCTGCAGGGGTGTTGCTCATTCTTTTTATTTCTCAGTATCTGATGTCAGCAGAGTAGGTATAAATGGTATTTATTTTAACTCTACTGACATCAGGAACATTTATTTCACTGCAGTGAAAATAATGAGATTTATCTCACTGGATTTGATCTCACCACCATGGTATAAATATATATACACATAAATAAATATATACACATAAAATATATATACTGTATATATATATATATATATATATATATATATATATATATATATATATATATAATGGTGAAACATAAATGGTCCAAATCCAAAGTTCTAATATGTTCTAATTGTATAAAACACATCACATGACTGTGTGTATATCATAGCACGACTGCATACCTGCACTTTTACCCCCTCCAAAACAATTTTGACATTTTATAAGATAGATAAACCACTCTGAGGTATGCAGTCACGCTCTGATATACGCATGCCTTGGGTGGTTGACAGACACCATGGCGTGCGTATATCAGAGCATGACCACACACCTCAAAGTGGTTTATCTATTGCATATATACAGTGGCGTGAAAAAGTATTTGCCCCCTTCCTGATTTTCTCTATTATTGTATATTTGTCACACTGGATGTTTTCAGGTCTTTAGAGAAAATGTAATATTAGATAAAGGGAACCTGAGTGAACAAATAACACTTGTTTTTTTTTTTAATTTCACTTTTTTAATAAAAAAAAGTTAACCAACACTAACTGGCACTGTGTGAAAAAGTAATTGCCCCTTACACTTAATAACTGGTTATGCCACATTTAGCTGCAATGACTGCAACCAAACACTTCCTATAATTCAATATCAGTCTTTCACATCGGTGTGGAGGAATTTTAACCCACTCTTCCTCGTCAGAACTGCTTTAATTCAGTAACATTTGTAGGTTTTGAGCATGAACTGCCTGTTTCAGGTCCTGCCACAGCATCTCTATTGGGTTTAAGTCTGACTTTGGACTAGGCCACTCCAAAACTTTAATTTTACTTCTTTAGCCATTCTGATGTGGACTTGCTTTTGTGTTTTGGATCATTGTCTTGCTGCATGACCAACTACGCTTCAGCTTCAGCTGACGGAAGGATGACTGGACATTCTCCTTAAGAATTTTCTGGTACAGAGCAGAATTCATGGTTCCTTTAATTATGGCAAGTCATCCAGGTCCTTAGGCAGCAAGCATCCCCACACCATCACACTACCACCACCATGTTTGACTGTTGGTATGGTGTTCTTACTGTGGAATGCTGTGTTTGCTTTACGAGAGACATTATGGGATCCATGTTGTCCAAAAGTTCCACTTGGACTCATCTGTCCATAGAACATTTTCCCAAAAGGCTTGTGGATCATCCAGGTGCTTCTTGGCAAATGAGACGAGCATTTATGTTCTTCTTGGTTAGCAGTGGTTTCGCCTTTGCTACTCTCACATGAAGCCCATTTTGCCCAGTCTCTTTCTGATTGTGGAGTCATGAACACTGACCTTAGCTGAGGCAAGAGAAGCCTGCAGTTCTTTGGATGTTGTTTTAGGATCCTTTGAGACTTCTTGGATGATTTTACACTGCACCCTTGGAGTAATTTTGGCAGGCCGCCCACTCCTGGGAAGGTTCACTACTGTTCCTAGTGTTCTCCATTTGGAGATTATGGCTCTCACTGTGGTTTGATGGAGTCCCAGAGCCTTAGAAATAGCTTTGTAACCCTTTCCAGACTGATAGAGGGCAACAAATCTTTTTCTGATCTTTTCTGGAACTTCCTTTGATCATGGCATAATGTGCTTGTTGAATCTTTGTGCTGGCAACATGAATCTGATGGTAAGGGCCAAATAAGTGAGGTTTATATTGAGCAGGGCTGGCTGTAATCAAGCCTGGCTGTGTTCAATCAGCTGACTCTCATTATCCCTTTAATTGGGTTGATTTAACTAGGGGGCAATTACTTTTTCACACAGTGCCAGTTGGTGTTGGTTAACTTTTTTCATTAAATAAATGAAATAAGTAAAAAAAAAAATGTGTTATTTGTTCACTCAGGTTCCCTTTATCTAATATTATATTTTGTCTAAAGACCTGAAAACATCCAGTGTGACAAATATGCAATAATAGAGAAAATCAGGAAGGGGGCCAATACTTTTTCACGCCACTGTATATATATATATCTATATATATATATATATAGATATATATATAGGCCCAACTCCTGGGTCTGTGTGGGTGGCTGTTTGTGCTGGCCTGTGTCTGTAGCTTAGTTTTTGGGGATTTAGAAGATTTTCTGCTTGGAGTAACTACACCATTCTTGCTCACTACATCTGTGAAGGTCTCCTGGACTGGATTTCTGCAAAACATCACCACCAGGTACAGGTATTTGCATTTACAGTTTAAAATCTACTTTTTGGAAGCTATCCCAAGCAAAATAGAAGTGAAGCAACAAAGTCTGACAAACTCAGTGACTCTGGGTCCTGCTCAAATCCAAATTTTCATCTGGCTTGCTCCTAGGGGATCTATTTGTGGGCTTTTAAACAACCTCTTTAAATGGCAGAGGAAGTATAAGGACAAAATAATTTCACATCCTGCACTTGTACTTGAGTAAGTATACCCCAGGCTATCAATGTAATGGGACTGGGGAGTGTATGCCTGCAAGGTCTTGCATAGCCGAAGCCTCTTGTCAAATCCCTGCCTAACTGTGGTCCTGGGTGACCTCTGTTATAAGTTGCACTAATAGCCCAGATGGCACAGAAAGAAATTGGACTGTGAATTTCTGTGTTTGCTGTTCTATCCTCTCCCTTAATTAAATCTTACTTGACACTAAGTTCATGCCTAACACTGCTGCCCTGCACCACATTCTTATTTTCTTCTTCTTGATCAGTCACTCTGGAAACACTATACCTAACTGGACTCAACCCCTGATCCTTGTGGCTGGAATTAGCCTCCACTACACTATAGGCTGGACTTCTGGGGATTATTTTTCCATCTCAAATGGGCTCTGGTATCCACTGTTTTTCCATCCTCAATGTGATTGTTGGGTTTCTACTTACCCACTTACCTGCATCATAACCACCACAAGGCCTATTATCTTCCACTTCCTGGGCATGAAAGTGAATGCAAAAACATTGCATAGCTCCATAATGGCTACTAAACAAGCATCCAAACTGATTAGAGAGTATCTCTTAAGGCTTGCCCTCCTGCTACATCTGGTATCAGGTAACATCGACCCCAACCCTGGACCAGTATGCCTTATTACAAAGGATATCACTGGAAACAGGGAACTGTTCACCTGGCCTCTATTAACATTTGCAGCCTCCTTTGCAAAATTGACCTCCTTAAAGCCTGGGTCTTGCTAAACAACCCTGACATACTCGCTGTCATGGAAACTTGGCTATCTCCCAAAATACCAGATGCAGCGGTTTCCATACTTTGGATTGGACAGATCGACTAAGCGTGGTGGTGATAGTGCTATCTATCTGAATGACACTCTAAAAGGACTGGTCTTGCCTGTTGTTGACCTTGGGTGCCCCACCCAGGTAATAGCAATTAAAGTGCTACTGGGGGCCCACCACAAGACTCTCACAATCCTGTCAGTTTTCATACCTCCAACCGACCCTACCACCGGTCTTCATAAACCCCTGGACTACCTGAGAGCCCAAAATCACATTGCTGAGACAATATTACTTGGTGACTTCAGCATAAGTTGGCTGTCTTCCTCCAGTGGCCCTGTAAAGGACTCACTGGCAGCTCTGCACCTTACTCATCTGGTCAGCTCTCCCACCAAAATTAACTATAAGACTGGGACAAGCACCATTCTTGACTGGATAATCTCTAATCACCATGACCATGTTACCAACATAAGTGTGCACCCAGACTCACTCAGTGACCACTCCCCTGTTACTTACAATTGGACCAACAGATTCCATGCCCCACCGCCTCTAACTATGTGCAACAGAGTGCTAAGACGTGGCCACCTAGAACTCCTAAAACACTTGCACTGTCAGGTCTGGTCGCTACTTGACTCCTCTACAGACATTAATGTAACACTCCAACATTTTATTACTATGTTCAATGCTGCCTGTGATGTTCACTCACCCCTCAAGAAAATGAAGGTGCACAGCACTGTTTATACCTGGATTACTCCTGGGCTGATAGACATCATGAAATGGATGGACCACCTCTGGTACTGTGCTAAATCTTCTGGCAAGCTACAGGACTGGCAAGCCTATAAATCTGCAAGAAACTCTTGCACTCAGGAAATCCATAAAGCAAGAAGCAATAACCACAAGGAGCAACTTACCAATACCTGGGGCGACAGCAGGACATTCTGGGCAAATATCAATGATGTTCTGGGGAAAGACCCCAAAAAGGCTCCCACAATGTTAAACCTTGATGGTACCCCCCAACTTGACCCACTCACAATAACAAATATCTTTATTGATGCCTTCACTGACCTAAGTAGTGTGCTACCACATGACTTCTTTGACAATACCACCTTAATGGCAGCACATCATCCTGAGACCAAGACAAATCATCACCTCTCTTCTACTTTAAAAGTATCTCAGTGGCCCAGGTCAGGAAACTACTAAACAATGTGCTGGGCAAGTCCAGGCACAGGGGTGGCTCTTTAGACCTCAATCTAATCACACTCACCACAGAGGATGTACATCCACCTATTACTAAATTACTTAACCTCTCTCTAACCCTCTCACAATTCCCACAGGTATAGAAAACAGCCACTGTTGCCCCAGTTTACAAATCTGGAGACCATGCACTACACAGCAACTATAGGTCTATATCTATCATCCCACCCCTCTCTAAAATATTTAAACGTATTATTGCCGACCAACTTGTGGGCTCCCTCGATAGATACTCCCTACCATGTGAACAACAGCATGGTTTTCAGAAAGGGCACAGCACCACCACCGCGCTCCTAGAATTCACCAGCTATGTCCAGCAATCTGTTGAGCAAGGCAATCTTGTGAGTGCAGGCTTTATAGACTTAACTAAGGCTTTCAACAAGGTTAATAACTGACTCCTCCTTAAACAACTCTCACAAACTGGTCTCTTCTCTGATACACTGCCCTGGTTTAGATGCTCTCTTGGGGACAGATCTCAGTTCATGAAGATTGCCAATGCTATCTCTGACCAGAAGCCTGTTTGGTCCGGGGTACCCCCAGGCTCAATCCTGGGTCCATTACTTTTCAGCATCTTCCTTAACAATCTACCGACTGTCTGCCACCAGCAAACACTGCTCTACGCAGATGATGCTGTCATTTTTGCAAGCCACCTTGACCCTTACCTCCATGAAAGTAACCTTCAAAAGGGCTTCAGAGAATTTGAACACTGTTTCCGCAACCATAAACTAGTACTAAACTACAAGAAGACAAAAGTCCTGTTGTTCTCCTCAGCCTGCAGTTGACATAAAGAGCATGCTGTTACCATCCAAAATTCCCAAGGTGACCCTCTTGAACAAAAACAGCACTTCAAGTACTGTACCTAGGGGTTACCCTTGATATGCACCTCACCTATTCACTGCACATCAAAAATGTTGCCAGCGCCATCAATACCAGGACTGGGCTACTCTATCAACTGAGAATGTCTTTAACACCTAAAGCCCTAAATCTTGCTATCCCCAGCTCAGTGCTCTCCTTAATCAACTACGGCATTGTCATTTATGGAACTGCATCCACTACTGCACTCAAAAGGCTCACTGTGGCACTAAACAAGGCATGTAGACTCCTAATTGGTGCACCACACATCACCCACACCTATAATGTCTATATACAGGCTGAGTGGCTCATCTTGCATGGGAGAATTAAATACCACACCTGCTTCCTTGCCAAAAAGATTCTTTTTTGGACTCATGCCTTAGGGATTAAGATGCTTACTTCACAAATCCCCCAAGACCCAACATATGTGCACCTCATCTTCTGCACTCCTACTAATCCCAATGTGCCGGGCCACCCAATACCAATGCTCCTTTAGTATCAAAGCACCATGCTGGTTAAATGGCCTCCACAATGGTTTGGCTAACCTTACTAGTCTTGGTGAATTCAAACTCAAACTTTGCCAGCACATGCTAACAGAAAACTCCTATGATTGCACCACTTAACATCCTTGTCCCTCTTCCTGGGGCCTCTCTCCCCCCTCACTGTTCTTCCACTGTTCTCTCTATTGTCTTTCCCTCTCACTCTCCTCTCCTCTCCTTTCCTACCCTCTCATCTCCCCCTCTTTTTCTGCCCCCACTGTCTTCCTTGTTTTTTTGTCCCTTATTATCCTAGCTGCTACTTGTCAATGCCGCCTGGTTGCTCTCCCCTTCCTTGATCTGGTTCCCCTCCTAATTCCTTCCTCTTCTCATTCCCAGCCTTGAATCATGTGCTAAACTAATGTGTATATATTTGCTGTTCTCTTATTCTGTATTTTGTAATACAAATTGCTTAATTGTTTGTGAAACTAGTCTGTTTTCTATTATGGATCTGTAACCCCCATTGACATGAAACCTTTGTAAATGAGCTGCTTGGCACTCAAATGTACTTGTAATTGTAGACTGAATAATAAAATATAATAATATATATATACTGTGTGTATATATATATATATATATATATATATATATATACACACACACACACACACACACACATATCTATCTATCTATCTATCTCTCTCTCTCTCTCTATCTGTTTATCTATCTATCTATCTATCTATCTGTATTATAGTGGCACAGCAGTGCCACTATAGTTAGGGTTGAGCAGCTACTTTCAAGCAAAAACTCAGATTTTGCACCTTAATAACTGTGTCACTGTAAAACAGATTTGCCTGACATTTTGCATGCATGGTCTGGTACCATAGATCTCCTGATATGGCAAGTTGTGTTATAGTCAGATAAACAGTTGCAGAGTTACAGAATGCCAAAAAAAAAAAAAAAACAGACTTTGTGTACATTTCTTTACTCGCGCCCACAGCCCACATGCTTAGTCCGTTTGGTCCAAAATCTTCAGGAAGATCCAGTCTTGGTTGCTGATGTGTCTTTTGAAGATTTGGTAAAAAATATTAAATTGTTCAAAAGTTATTCAAAAAACTAATTTCCCATTATAATCATGGAGAAAAGTTAACAGAAATCAAGAAACTTTTGTGAGAAGCCATTTTTACTGTTACAAAGGGCCCTTTTAATTTCATGTGGTGGCCATCTTATTTCAGTATGTGACAGAAAAATGCCTGGCATTTAAAATTGGGACCCTCTAGGTGAACACTGATTGTTGTGTTTACCTAGTCAGGTCCTGAGGATGTTAGCCATATTTTTTTTTTTGGGTGGGGAGGTTAAACCACGCAGAAATGCATTTTTAAAATTTTTTGCAAAATACATTAAAAAATGCAAAAGTTTTGTGAGGTTTTCACAAGAAACTTTCATGATTTGTGAAAGTAATTTGCGACAGTACTCCCCAAAAAACTGCAAATCTTTGGCACCCTCCTGCAACAAAACTCTTGGGTCTTTTGGGCTGAAATATGCAGGGTAGCAAACCCTGGTCCCACTGATGTGCCTTTTGGTGCAAGAACAGTACAGGGGCCCAAAGTTATAGCATTTTGCAGTTCAGAAATTTTCCCCTTAGATAATATTGCGGTGTCTGTGGCACCTTTCGGGGCCCGTATCTTGAAAATGGTTTGAGATACAGACTTTTCTTTGCAAAATTTCTTAGTCCCCCATAAAGGGGGACTAAGGTCAGAAGTAGGTTGGAAAGCCATGAAATCCATGAAATTAGAATTTTTTTTCTTACTTGTACGGTTCTTGAGATATTTGCAAATTAGTGTTCCTGTTGCTCATTTTCATGTCTGTCGGTCAGCACACACAGTGCCTTTTGCTGCCTGTGTCTTGAAAATGAAGTGAGATATAGATTTGATCAACTAATGTTGTGAGACAAACTCAATCTCATGATTACAATGACACTTGAATTTTTTTTTCTATCTGCTACGGTTCCCAAGATATTGGCAAATTAGTGTTACATGGGTTCCTTGCCCAATAGGGCTTCTGTATGGCTCCATGCTTAAGTGTAAGTGGGAGCACAGGACCTGGAGGGCCCGCACTCCCACAAACACATAGCATTATGCACAAATGGGTAGCTTGGTGGGAGCATGGGGCCCCACCAACACAACATGGCATTTACTATTCATATGACACTTTTTCAAAAAGAATGGAAATTCATTGCAAAAAACTCCATTAATGCATCAGTTAGGATTGTTTCCACAGTGACAAAAGTTTGGAAATTCAGTGTTAGGGTTAACACCCCACCACTCCACCCCAACCACCCCATCCTCAAATCCCTAACTACGCATTCCTCCCCCACCTCCAACCCCCCACACACACACGCACATGAAAGCAGTACAAGAGACATTCATCATCATGGTGCAGCAACTGTATGAGTTCTGCTGCCATCAGAGTGCAGTAACATTCAAAGCTAACCATAACATGCTGCTAATTAGTATTTCCAGTTAACGCAGCAGTATTACAACATGTGATGGCGCTAGTTTCATACCTAAGCAATATGTGAAACGTACTATGTATGTGTCAGGTGTGTCTGTACTTCTACCACATGCCTACGAAGTGGCAGTGATACCTGCAGCAAGCCAATCATTGAATTATGACAAATAAAAAAGCAGTACTTAGAATGTTTGTGCAGACTAAGTTTTAATGTATGAAAAAGATATGTCAGCAATAAGGTGTCATCATACTATGCTGGCAGTACAGAGTCGATCAAATTGTATGTGTTTTTCATTACATAGTAGTATGTGAAAGGAGTACAGTGTCCTGATTATTGTGTTTACAGATGTGACTAACTGATAAAGTGTCTTGCAATCTTGCATGTGTCTTGCATGTGTGTGTGGGGGGGTTGGGGGAATGTGTAGTTAAGGGCTTGAGGATAGGGTTGTGGGGGTGAGGTGGTGGCATGTTAACCCAAACACTGAATTTCCAAACTTTTGTTGTTGTGGAAACAACCCTAACTGATGCATTAATGGAGTTTTTTTGCAATGAATATATATACATATACATACATATTATATGGGCATGGTCGCACCCCTATAGTTAGGGTTATGAAGGCACTTTAATGTTAAACTTGAAATTTTGCACATAAAAAACTCTGGACCTGTTCAACAGATTTGCATGAAATTTGGCATGCATAGTGGAGCATATTACATCTCTTGATGTGCCAAATTGCATTTCAGTCTGAGATACAGTTTTTGTGTAGTAAATCACTAAAAAATGCACTATTGGTCAGTTTTTAGGGCAGTTTTTTGGATTTTGTCTGTGGCGCTGTGCGGCCACCATATGGAGTGCTGTTCTGAAACTTTGCACGTAGAGAGAGCTTGGGTCAAGGGAAATGCCACTTATTGTTTAGTGAAAAATTATTAATCCACTTAAAAGTTATTAAACTTTTTAGCTCCCATTATAAGTCTATGGAAAAATTTAAATGGTTGTTTAGCGAAAGAAGAATGGGGTTTTGGCCCTCTGGTAACTCCTCATCATCAAAGAATTTGCAGGCTCACGATCAAAGATACTTTGATTGTGAGAAATTTATCGATTGCGATGACCACCATCTTGTTTTCAGTTTGAGGTTGGAAAAAAACAAATATCTCAGCCCAGGAGTGGCTTCTGATGTAAAACTTGGATGGATTTTGCTCAGGGGCTTCCCTCTATTGAGCCATGACTGTGGTTTAATGTAGTTGCATCAAAAAATGGAGTTTTAAACTTTTAAATTATTTGATTGTGGCTTGCTAATGATCTTTGATCATGAGCCTGCAAATTCTTTGATCGCAAGATTCTTTGATCGCAATCTTCGTTCACAAGGGAGGGATGAGATGGCCAGATTTTTGGGTTGGAGAAAAACAAATATGTCAACCCGAGGGTGACTTGTGAAGTAAACCTAGGATGGGTTTTGCTCAGGAGGCTTCCCTGTATCGAGTCATGCCTGTGGTTTAATATAATTGTGTCAAAAATGGAGTTTTAATGTTTTTAAATTCTTTCGTCATGAGCCTGCAAATTCTTTGGTCATGAATTTTTTTTGATTGAGAGCTTTGTTCGTGAGGACGGGACGATATGGCCAGATTTCTGATGGACCAGATGCCTCTGGGAGGGACCAGATAGCCAAATTTCATGACAAGATGTCCCGTCATGATCAAAGATTATCTTTGTTCATGGGGTCATGGCTGATTCTTGTAATTAAAGAGTTTTTAAAGGTGCAAAAACTTTAAAATGAAATATCTCAAAAATGGTTTGGGCTTTTAACCTGAGGTAGAAGACTTGGTTTGCTGGCCAAGGCACATAGCTTCACCTGAGCTCTTTCCTTCTAAGACTGCTTGAAAGGCAGAGTAGAGAAACTTACCAGAGCAAGGGAGAAGGATTAAGACTTAGTTTGGCTAAGCAGATTTACTGTGTGGTGGTGTTTTTATTTTTTACTCACAGGGATTGCTACTGTTTGTTGCTAACATTTCATTGCTTTATTTTTTTCTGATTCAACTTGTTGTTGCTGGTATACCTTCTTCTGCATTATTACAAGGTGTGCCTACAGGTTGTGCTAACAGATTACTGCTGTAATCTTCTGATTCAAATTGTCTTTTGCAAGGTATATCTTCTGTTACTGCTTTATTTTCTCTGGAGCAAAGTGTTTCTTACAGGGTATCTTCTCTGAAATTATTACAGGTGGTGCTTTACAGGTTTTACAGTTTTATCTAACATTAGGATAAGCTTTCAGGGTTACTGCATTTGTTGTTGACTGATTGTTTCTGCTCTTACCTCCTTGTTCTTTCGTCCGTGGTTCTTCTTTTAGACAGGGGAAGGGCCCGCCACCCACCCCATCCCCAACCACCCCACGCTACACTCCTTTATAGTACCACAGTTGTGACATTTCCTGTGGCAAAGCAGGAAGGGCGGATCAGTGGGGCCTCCACAAGTGATCTCATTTACAGGGCACTAGTAATTTAACTTGTTATAACAAGTTAAACAAAGCACAATTAAACCATTACTTGCATTTTTTTCCTTCTAATTACTCTGACTAGGTCACAAACCCAGCAACTTATTTGGAATGGATTTCATTAACTGCAGGTACTGTGGAACAATTTTCAGAAGGGCAGTCTTACAAGATTTAGGACACTGTCCTACATGCTGGGCCTTGAGATCTTAGGTCTCAGCTCCAGGCAGCATGGGCAGAGATTGCACGCCTCAAATTTCATATTGAAGAGGAAATACATTATAAGAACCACCCGCCATTTCCCCAGCATCCAACAGAAAAACCTCGACATAGAGGTAGTTGGTCCAGGAGGTTGGCAGGTGGTTAGGAGGAGCAAATCAGGTGCCCCATCACCTCTGCTCTCCAAACATGTACACCTCCAAAACCATATAAACACTACAAACAGGTATCTGCCTCTATCTCTGAAATCAAATAAAGAGGCAGAAGACACTGCAAAGCAGGACACTGCGGCACAGGAGCTAGCACAACAAAACTCACCCAAATCAGGAACCAAAACTAAACAAGCACAAAGGCAATCCAAAAAACTTCTGATCATAGGAGACTCCATGATTCGGGGAGTTGATACCCATCTCCAGCCAGGGGTGATGATCAGATGTCTCCCAGGTACATCAGCATGGAGAGACACTGACCGCATTGCTAAAATTGTTCACAAAGCAGGAGAAAACATTGATGTCCTAGTACACGCAAGGGACTAATGATCTCGCCAGCCGGGTCAGTTGTGGAGACCAAGGAAACACCTGACTAGGCTGGGTGACAAACTATCATCTATTTCGTCTGGCATCTCCTTCTCTGAGATCCTGCCAGTCTGGGAGAAGGGAGCAGATGGACGGAAGGTCAGAGAAGGGGAGATAGGGAGCTAAACACGTGGCTCAAGGACTGGTGCCAGGAAAAGGACACAGATTTGTAGGGAACTGGCAACAGTTCTGGGAGCGAAAGTTCTTTAATTTGATGGACTGCATCTGACTAAAGAGGAGTCAGTCATTGGGGCAGAAGTTTGACGTCTTTGCAGAATATTTAAACTAGCAAATGGGAGGGGTGCAGCACCCATACATCGGAATGGAAGAACACTCCTCCCCTCAGCTAGTGGTCAAACAGGAATTCAGCGTTTTGCTGCTCATTTGCATCACCAGGTAAGAAAAAGGTTTGTCTCCCATACGATGCACAGGGTAATGCCAACTTCACCCAACAACTAACACACCAAAATCTGGCCAATGGAAAATCATGTACACAAATGCTCACAGCCTGGGAAATAAGATCCCAGACCTGCAGGCAATAATGTCAGAGCTAAACTGGACATAGTAGCAATTAGTGAGACGTGGTTTACCAGTAACCACATAGGAGACTTCAGTACCTGGCTATGTATTGTTCAGAAGAACCCCTTGAGGCAAAAAGGGAGGGGTGGCCCTGTATATTAATGAAAATATCAAAGCCAAGAAATTCAGAATACACATAAGGAGCCAGAAGAAGGTGGGGTCACCCTGGAAACAGGAAATGGGACAGCCATAAGAACTGGGGTTGTCTACAGGCCCCAGACCAGAGGGAGGACATAGACACATTACTGTTAGAAGATATACAAAACATGACAGCTAAAGGGGAGGTTCTGATAATGGGAGACTTCAACATGCCAGATACAGATTGGTCAATACCAGCAGGAACATCTGCCAGAACTAGACTCATAGTGGATTCCCTGCAGGGGGAGGGCCTCAAACAACTGGTACAGCAACCCACAAGAGACAGGGCTATCCTAGATCTAGTACTGACTAACAAAGAAGGGATCACAGATCTCCAGGTAGAAGGTCACCTGGGGGCCAGTGACCATCACATGGTATGGTTCAATTTGGCTACTACATCTAAATCATCCCATTCCAAAGCAAAAATATGGGACTTCAGAGGAGCTGACTTTGATAAGATGGCCAACAGAGTTAAGCTAGCCCTGGCAAAAAGAAACACAGGTGAGGAGGTACAGGCAAAGTGGGCAAGCATTAAGGATACAATACTTGAAGCAACATCCCATTGTGTTAGACAGAAAAGGAAGTGCAAAAGAAGAAGGAAACCACTTTGGTTCTCAAATACAGTAGCAGAAAAGGTCAGAGCCAAAAAGGCTGGTCTTCAGGAAATATAAGGGAACACAGCGGGATGAAGATAGGGAGGCATACCAAACTGCCCTAAGGGAAGCAGGTAAGGCAGGCAAAGTCCCAAACTGAGGAAACACTAGCACGAACAGTAAAAGAAGGTGACAAGACTTTCTATAGATACATTAGTGAAAGGAGAAAGTCCAGAGGGGGTATTGCTAAGCTTAATGGAGAAAAGGGAGCATGTCAGGAGGAGGACCCTGTAAAGGCATCTATCCTAAATAGATACTTTTGCTCAGTATTTACTGAAGAGAAGGTAGGGCAGGGCCCACAGCTCAGCATCATGGACACAGGGGGGAGGGAGGTGAGCACTACCCTCTTCACAAAAGAAAGGGTCCTCACAAGAGCTCTAAGCCTCAGGGTGGATAAGGCAATGGGACCTGATGGCATACATCCCAGGGTACTTAAGGAGCTAAAGGAGGAACTAGCAGAGCCATTAGCAGAATTGTTTAGTGAGTCTCTGAGCACAGGAGAGGTCCCAGAAGACTGGAGAAGGGCTCATGTGATCCCACCCACAAGAGTGGTAGCAGGGAGGAGGCGGGAACTACAGACCGGTCAGTCTTACCTCAGTAGTGGGCAAGATTATGGAGGCACTCCTTAAGGAAAGGATAGTGCAACACCTGGAATCCATAGGGCACAGGATCCAAGACAGCATGGGTTTACAAAGGAAGGTCCTGTCAAACTAATCTCATAGATTTCTTTGACTGGGTAACCAGAGTGGTGGACCAAGGGGAGCAGTTGATGTCGCCTACCTTGACTTCAGCAAAGCTTTGACACTGTTCCACATAGAAGATTGATAAATAAGCTAGGTAGGCTCGGTGGGTCAGAAGTTGGTCAACTGGGTGGCAAACTGGTTGACTGGCAGAAAACAGAGAGTGGTGGTAAATGGTATACAGTCAGAAGAGATGCAAGTCACAAGCGGGTACTCTGGGATCATCCTGTGGCCAGTCCTATTCAACATCTTCATTAGTGACCTCGCAGATGGACTAGAGGGTAAGGCTTGTCTGTTTGCAGATGACACCAAGATCTGCAACAGAGTAGATGATCCAGATGGGGTGGGCAGAATGAGAAGAGATCTGGATAAACTAGCAGAATGGTCAAAGAGTGGCAACTGGGATTTAATGCAAAGAAGTGCAAAATCATCACATAGGGAAGAGAAACCCTGAAGCCACTTATAGGCTGGGAGGGAGTTGCTAGCAGTCACAAAGGAAGAAAGAGACTTGGGCATCATCATCACTGATGACCTAAAATCATCCAAGCAGACCTCTAAAGCAGTAGGTAAGGCTAGGGGGTGTTAGGGGTGTATTAGTAGGTATCACAAGTCGTAAGAGGAGGTAATAATCCTCTGTACAAGACATTAGGTTAGGCCCCATCTGGAGTACTGCGTGGCAGTATTGGAGGCCACACCTTCACAAGGACATTAACCAAATTGAGGCAGTCCAGAGAAGGGCAACTAAAATGGTGCAGGGACTGCATCAGAAGACATATGAGGACAGATTAACGGAGCTCAATATGTATACCCTGAGCAAAGGAGGGAGAGAGGTGATATGATCGTAGACATTTAAACACCTTAAGGGCATAAACAAGGTGAAAGAGTCTAACATGTTTAAATATAAGAAAAATAGCAGGACAAGAGGACACAGCATGAGATTAGAGGGAGGCCGATTAAGGGGAATGAGGAAATTCTTTTTCACAGAAAGGGTGGTAGATGCATGGAATGGCTTACCACAAGAAGTGGTGGCTATGAATACAGTGCAGGGCTTCAAACAGGCATGGGATAGGCATAAGGGAGCAATACAAATGACTATGAATAGATAGGTCACTGACAGAGCAAAGGCCGATGGCACATTTATACAGTAGAAAAAGAAATGGGCAGACTGGATGGGCCTTGCGGTCCTTATCTGCCGTCAACTTCTATGTTTCTATGTTTCTATGTTTCTATGTAAATTTGGAGGGTGTTGTGGGGATGTGCTGTAGATGTGAATTATGGTACTTAGGTGTCAGAAAAAGAATCTGCTGCAGAGATATTGCTTGACACCATTTACATTTTGTGGATAGCATTCTGCATTGTGGTAGTGGCTTGACACTTAAAGGGTAGCTAGCCTTACTGCCACAGAGGTAATTTTCAGTGGTTATGTGTCTAAAATGTAAACAGGTGTGGAATTATGCCATCTGATGAATGAAAATTATTATTTGTTTCAAGTTGGTGGGAGTGTGAGGCCCAAAGGGCCCCTCGCTCCCACCAATACGCGCTCCCACCAATACATATGAGATTCAGTACTTGTACTGATATGTTAGGGAGAAATTTGCAAGTTGGTGGGGGGCTCCATGCTCCTACCACTTACACAACAATGTACTTTATTATACTTTCTCAAAAAGGAAGGAAATTCTTTGCAAAAAACTGCATTAATGCAACAGTTAGGGTTTTTTAAAGCAACAAAAGTGAGGAAATTTGGTGTTAGGGTTTTCAGCCCTAACTCAGACTCCCCCCCCACCACTGCCACAGATGCACACACTCACAGACACACATATAGACACACACACACACACACACACACACAGAACACAGAACTGGGGGCGGTACAGGGCAAGACAACCAGTCATAGACACACACCATAATGCAACAGAAATAACATACAACTTCTTAAACATACCACAACAGGCATCCATCAACATGTTTCACCAACTGTATCACTTCTGCTACCATCCCAGTCTCTAAAGTGTGTACACCGACATCCTGTATGACCATCTAAGATGAAGTACGCATGCAGAATTAGTGTAGAATGACCATTCTGTTGGGCAGAATTTCTGCTGGTATTTTGCTTGTGCACCTGCAGAATTTTGCGTACTGTGATCTGCGGAATAACATTTCACAGAACAGGTGTTTTCCATGGAAAATTATTCTGCAACAATTTCTGCAGAATATATTGAGATCTGCAGAATAATATTCAATAGAACAGTGATTTTTCCACAGAAAATCATTCCGCATAGAGCTATGCGAAATTGGAAAATTTCGCTCCACTAAATATTTAGCAAAATTGGCTTATTTCATGAAATATTTTGCAGGTGTGAAATGAAAACTTTCTGCTGGTGAAATATTAAATTCCACCATGAAATGCAAAATTTCACTATGAAATGTTAAATGTCGCCTGCAAAATTGTGAAATTTGGGTGAAATTTAGCAAAATTTCAAATTTTGCTGCAAAATTTCACATTTCCTGGGCAAAAGTTCACAATTTTGCATCCTGTGATATATTTTGCTTAATGACAGAATTTCTCGAAATGTTTTACACAGTGAAATTGCCAATTCATGGCAAAATTTAATTTTACAGCATCTCTAATTCCTTTTCTATTTTATGCTGTGGAAATCTGACATTGTATTTCTGGTGGAATTTGGCAGAATTTCAGGAGGCATTTGAATGTCCTGCAGAATTTCTTAGTGCTGCAATTTAAAAAATTCGCACAGCACTAGCTCCTACCAATACATGTGTTTTATTACTTATATTTATGCTGTTATATAGAAACAGCCAAGTTGGTGCTGTCACCAATACATGTGTTTTGCAACTTATATAATGGTATTATACAGAAACACGCAAGTTGGTAGGGACATGGGGCTATGTTGTTATGCTGAAATGGACAAGTTGATGAGAATACATTTGTTTTGCTACTTATATTATGCAGTTGTGCAGAAATGGCTACTTTTGGTCAAGTTGGTGGTAGTGCTGGGACCAAAGGGCTCCATGCTCTCACTAATACATGTGTTTTGCCTCATATATTATGGTGTTATGCAGAAAGGGGCAACTTAGTGAGAACATGGTCCTATGCTGTTATGCACAAATGGGTACGTTGCTCTGGGCTAGGTCCCACGTTCTCACTAATGCATGTGTTTTAATTGTTATATTATGGTGTTATGCAGAAAAGGGCAAGTGGGTGGAGGCATGGGACTATACTGTTATGCAGAAATGGTCAAGGTGGTGGTAGCATGGGGCTATGCTGTTATGCAGAAAAGGGCAAGTCATTGACTTTAATAACTCTCCTGTGAACCTGTTACATTCCCAGCTGGGCTTTCAACCCAATGAAGTCTGAGTCTCAGACTCTATATTCTCCCTGCAACCTGCCTCCCTGAAACAGGTTGAAGACCTTCTATGTTAACTGGACATAAAGAAAAGTGTTGGCGCTGACTCCTTAGACCCATACTTCCTAAAGATTGCTTACCATGTATTAGCTGTACCTATAACACACCTATTTAACCTATCATTTACCCAAGGAGTCCTTCTCTCAATCTGGAAAGCAGCCCATGTTATTCCTCTACTTAAATCAGGAAACCCTTGCAACCTCAACAACTATAGGTCAATTTCCTTTCTCCCTGTCCTGCCATAATTATTGGAAAAAATTGTAAGTACACAACTGAGATCTTATTTAGAATTATTAAATCTGCCTAATCCTGCCTAATCTGGATTCAGGGCTAAACATAACACTATCACAGCCCTCGCAAAAGTGATTAACAACTGGCAGATTGAACTGGAACAAAAAAAACTTTGTGCAGTATTCCTGGACCTAAGCAAGGCATTCAACACTGTCAACCATAGCCTACTCCTCTCATCATTGCAGTCTATAGGCTTGGACTCTCTTTCCCTTCAGTGGTTTACCAATTACCTTACTGACTGTTTACATCAAATCAAAGCAGAAGATGAACTTTCATCTATCAAACCTCTACTTAGATGAGTGCCCCAGGGATCTATTCTAGGTCCCATTCTGTTTGCAATTTACATTAATAACATCAGTGATAGTGTAACTAATGGGTAATGTCAACCAGTTCTTGGATGATAAGGTGTTTTACTTAAGTGGCCCATCACCTGAAACTGCATGTAGTGACCTTAGATCTGAATTTAATCTACTTCAAAACCAGCTCCTAAACAAAAAGCTCTTACTTAATGCAAAGAAAACTAAAGCAATGCTCCTCTCTCTTTATATACATTCAGCTATCCCAGCAACTACAGGGACAGTACCACAGATCTCTATAATTCTAGGTGAAAACCTAGAATTCATTATAAAGTTCAAATACCTGGGAGTCTGGCTAGACCATAAACTATCCTTTGTTGAGCATATTGAGGATTTGCTTAAAAGACTTCACCAGAGGCTTGGTCTCTACTTTAGTATCAGCTACCTACTCACAAGTGATGCTAAGATGAGGTTGGTGCAAGCTACATTTCTCTCACAAGTAGACCACATGGACTTTCTATACAGCTACTGTCCTACCTCTTACCTAACAAATCTGGATATGCACTACCATAGATCTCTGAGATTTATTATCAGTCTCCCCATAAGTACACACCATTATTTATTATATACAGCCATAGGATAGACCACCCTCCAGTTTAGGTGGGAAAAAAATGCCGCAGTATGGACCTACAGAGATATCTCAAAAAAAGTCCACAATACATCTCGGACTGCCTCCCATGAGGCTTAATAGGTCCCTATGCCCTGAGAAGTCACTCTTACATCTCACTAAAAATTCCCAAAGTCTACTCTTGCCAAGGCAGAACAGCCATCAGCTTTGCGCTGCCCTCCATATGGAACAATTTACAGAAAAATGTAAAATGTAATACGTTCATCAGCATCAGTTCATTCAAGACCTTGTACTCTCGTCTCATTAAGGAATCATGCAAATGCTTTACTCACCATTAATCAGAACCAATAACTGCAGTATCACCATACTGGTTGTCTTTAACTTGTCCTCTTTTACATTCATTTCCCTTAATCCTTCCTCTCTTCATGCTCTATCCTCCATCTGCTGCTTTCCATTGTTCTCTGTTGATTTACCTATCCAATCTCCATCAAAGCTTCCTAATAATAATTATGTTTTGTTCTGGCCATGCCTTATAATGATACAGTCCCCTACCACCTGGCCTCTTACTTCTTGGTCTACCCTAGTTCCCTCCACTACTATTATCCACCAAACCCAAATTATCATACTGTCACTTAATCTAAGATAGCCACAGTTTCGTCACTTGAAGATGCTACTGCTGCAACATTGCTTGCTCTATGCTATTGGTTGATGTCTTGTGCGCTAAGACCAATATGTATCAAATTGTCCCATTGTCATTAGATATGTATCCCTCATCTTTTGTATTTTGTCTGAGATCTTATCATAACCAGGTCCATCTTGCAAATGAGCTCTGCTCAATGATGTTCACCTGGATAAATAAAGATTTTGATTGATTTATTGATTGATTGATTGTTTCAGCAGAATTGATACAGTTAGTGAAACATGATGATGGATGTCTGTTGTGGTATGTTTAAGAAGTTGTATGTTATTTCTGTTGCGTTATGGTGTGTGCCTGTGCTTGGATGTCTTGCCTTGTACCAGCCCTCCAGGTTGTGTATTCTGTGTGCATGTGTGTGTGTGTCTATGTGTGTGTGTGTGTGTGCGCGTGTGTGTATTGTGGCAGTAGGGGGAAAAGTCAGGGTTAGGGTTGAAAATCCTAACACCGACTTTCCTCACTTTTGTCACTGTGAAAAACCCTAACTGTTGCATTAATGCAGTTTTTTGCAAAGAATGTCCTTACTTTTTGAAAAAGCATACTTAAGTACATTCTCACACAAGTTGGTGGGAGCACGGGGACCTTTGGGCCTTGCACTCCCACCAACTTGCACATTTGTACATGACATAACAATATAAGTACTGAATAACATGTGTGAATTGGAGTGTGGCGCCCAAATTCCCCTGGTACTGCATAACCACATACATTTGTCATATCTTTTGAATTGTCCTATACCTTATAATGGCATCTTCCTTCACAACCAGATATGTGCTCAGCATGGCTTTGACAATGAACAGAAATACTTTTCCATTAGGTATAAGGAACATGCACCACAATGTAGCAACCGTTAGTGCCACTGACAGAAAAATGTTCACACTCTAAGATCCACAATTAATCTTTCTACATCCCAAATTTCAGACAGATCGGACACATGGTACAAAAGTTATAGAAGCAAGACAAATTACATTTTCATTCATTGTAGTTGCATAATTCCACACCTGTTTACATGTGACACATCAGATCACTGAAGGCACCTCCGTGGCACTAGGGCTACCAACCCTATAAATTTAAAGCCACTAGCACCATGCATAACGCTATGCATAAAACATTAATTGTGTCACGCAGTGTCTCCACAGCAAATTCATTTTCTGACATCTAAACAGCTTAATTCACATCTCCAATACATCCCCATAGCACCATCCAAATTTCAACTTAAAACCCCAAACTGTTTCAGAGGTTTTCAATTTCAAACTTTGTACACCTTTAAAAATTCTTTGATCACAATAATTGGCCGCGACCATCACAAAATGGCGGACCTCATGGCTGAAAAATCTTTGATCAAGAGGGGGGCAACTTCAAATGCTTATAACTCTGGAACAGAAAATGATTTTTCCACAAAACAATAACGACCACGTTCCTTAAACAAATGGCTTTCCATGTGCTAAGCTTCAGATAAATCAACCATGCAATGGCTGCACTATTCATCATGGAACACAGTATGCAAAAATAGAAAAAAAATGCATTTTTGATGCTTCACTGCACAAAAACCATTTGCAGTAGTGAAATAGAAATTGGTAAATAAAGAGATGTACCATGCAAGTCCATGCATACCAAAGCTTATACAAATCTCTTCAATGGTTCCAGAGTGGCACAAGCGGAAAATTATGCAACAGTGGAAAAAAATAAATTTCTGGCACTTCACTGTGTAAAAACCATATGTACATGTCAAACAAATATTGATAAATCCACCGAAGTGCCATAGTAGACCAAGTATTACAAATGGCAAGTAAATGCATTCAACAGTTGTAAAGTTATAAGCACACAAAAATGTGACATTTAACATGAAAGTGCGTACTGAACCCTAACGATAAAGACACTATCACAGCAAAACTCACATCTGTGACACAACGACTTGTCACCCACAACATATGCACTCACCAGCACAATACAGTGACACAACAGACTACCACAGAAAGAAATAACCAGGACAATGCTTTGCAGTCATGGTGCTGCATGAGCAGATGTTTTCACACTACACATTTATATTTCCACTTGACTATAATGGCAGACACAAAGTGGCATAATTGTTCAATGGACCAATCTTTGTTTCACAAAATCTTCAAACAGCAGCAGCAGCACACCCACAACCCATGTACACATGCCAATCACACACACTCCACAACTCAGAAACTGTGAGTGGCATTGACACAAAAATGTTAAAAATGTAAGATCTATGGTTAATCTTTCTACGTCCCAAATTTCAGGGAAATCAGACACATGGTACAAAAGTTATTGAAGCGAAATGAACCAAATTTTAATTTGTTGAAGTGGCATGATTACACCACTGTTTACATTTTACACTCCAAACAACTGAAAGACTCCTCGGAGGCACTAGTGTTACCTGCCCTATAATTTTCAAGCTACTAGCACAATGCAGAATGCTATGTGCAAAACATTAAGTGTGTGACGTAGTGCATCTGCTGTAAATTCATTTTCTGACATTTATACAGCAAAATTCATGTCTCCAGGACATAGCCTCAGCACCCTCCAAATTTCAAGTTAAAAGACCAAACCGTTTCAGAGATATTCCATCTCAAAGTTTGTACACCATTAAGAACTCTGATCATGTGAATTGGCCACAACCATTACAAAATGGCAGATCTCATGGCTGAAAATGTGTTATATGGTGAACCTCGGACCTGGAAAACATTTCATTGTGATGGGGGCAACTTTAAACACTTACAACTCTGGAATGGAACAAGATGTTTTCACCAAATAATAACTGCCATGTCCCTTAAGCAAAGTGCTTTCTGTGTGCCACGATTCAGATAAATTAACCACACAGTGGCTGTGCTATGCATCATGGAAGACAGTGTTCAAAAATATCAGAAACTGCATTTTGGTGCTTAGCTGCACAAAAATCATATGCACCAGTGAAATAAAAATTGGTAAATAAAGAGATGTACCATGCCAGTACATGTATGCCAAATCTTATCCAAATCTCTTTAATGGTTCCAGAGTGGCACAAGCTGAAAACTGCACATGAGTGGTAAAAAGTATATTTTTGACTCTTCAGTGTGCAAAAACTGTATGCACATGTCAAACAAAAATTGGTAAATCCACACAAATGCCACAGTCGACCAAGTAATACAAATGGAATGCAAATCCGTTCCACAGCTGTAAAGTTAGAAGAACACAAAAAATGTGACGTTTAGCATTAAAGTGCATACTGAATCCTAAAGATAGGGGTGCTATCACAGCAAAACTGACATCTGTGATACGACAACTTGTCACCCACAACATATGCGCTCACCAGCAAAATGCAGTGATACAACAGAGTCCCACAGAAAGAAACAGCCAAGACAATGTTTTGCAGACATGGTACCGCATGAACAGATTTTTTCACACTACTCGTATGTATTTCTCTTTGACTATAATGGAATACCAAAAAAAGTCATAACTTGTCAACAGAGTAACATTTTCTCATGAAATCTTTAAACAAGAGCACCACAGCCTAGCACCCATGTAAACAAAACAATCTTAAGTGAGTCAAATACATTCTTGCTGCACACCAAAGGATGTCATCATCACTGTTTTCACAATACACACACACACATATATATATATATATATATATAATAGATCTCTCTCTATATATATATATATATATATATATATCTATATATAGATATATATATCTATATATATATATATATATATATATATATTTATTCCCGTTGACTATAATGACAGACCCTGAAAAACCTTAACTTTAGAATGGAGTAATATATTTCTACAAAATCTTGAAAGGACACCACCTCAGCCCAGCACTCATGCATATAACCCAATCTGAAGCCACTCTAATGCATTGTTTCACTGCTGCTGGGAGCGGGCCCTGTGCTCCCACCAACTTGTACATTTCTGCATAACATCACAGTATAAGTACTGAATATCATATGTATTCATGGGAGTATGGGACCACATAGCCCAACACTGCATAACCACATGCATCTGCCATACAATTTGAGCTGTCCTATACCTTATGAAGACATCTTCCTAGGCAACCAAATATGTGCTCACCATGGCTTTCACAACACACTTAAATACGTTTCCATTAACTATAATGAACACGAGCCGCAACTCAGCAACCATATGAGACACCGACACAAAAACTGACACAATTAAAGTTTATGACAAATCTTTCTACATCCCAAATTTCAGACACATTGGACACACAGTTCAAAAGTTATTGAAGTAAAATGAACCAAATTTTCATTCATCAGAGAGGCATAATTTCGCACCTGTTTACATTTTACATACCAAACCACTGAAAAGTACATCCGTAGCCCTAAGGCTACCTACCCTATAAATTTCAAACCACTAACACGATGCAGAATGCAATGTGCAAAACATTAACTATGTCACACAATATCTCTGCTGCAAATTAATTTTCTGACACCTAAACAGCATAATCCACATCCCTCCAACACCCTCCAAATTTCAAGTTAAAAGACCAAACTGTTTCAGAGATGTTTAATTTTAAAATGTTACTACCTTCAAAAATTCTTTGATCATGAGAATCGGCCGCGACCTCAGGACCTAAGATAATTTTCAGTCAGGAAGGGACATCTGGTCATGAAATTTGGGCTATGTGGCCCCTTCCAGAGACATCTGGTCCATCAAAAATCTGTCCCTCTCATCCCAAAGGTGCGAAATAAACTAGCAATCAAAAACAATCTCTCAACCAAAGAATTTGCAAGCTCGCAATCAAAGATCGTTAGCGAGCCATGACCAAAGAATTTGAAACTTTGGAACTCCATTTTTTGACACAACTGCATTAAACCACAGGCATGGATCAATAGAGGGAAGCCCCCTGAGCAAAACCTATACTAGTTTTACTTCACAAGTCACTCCTGAGCTGAGATATTTGTTTTTTTTGTGACCACAGACTGAAAACAAAAGATAGTGGCTGCCACGTATGATAAATTTCTGATGCTCAAAGATTCTTTGATCATGAGCCTGAAAATTCTTTGATCATGAGGTTAGACCAGGTGGCTAAAACCCCATTCTTCTATCTCAAAACAACCATATACATTTTCACAGTCTTATAATGGGAGCTAAAAAATGTAATAATTTTTGAATGGATTAATATTTTTTCGCCAAACAAAAAGTGGCATGTTCTCTGATGCATGCTCTTTCCTTGTGCCACATTTCAGATCAGCACACCACATGATGGCCGCAGAGTGCCACTGACAAAATTCCAAAAAGCACCCACAAAATTAGCAAAACGTGCATTTTTTGGCATTTTGCTGTGCAAAATCTGTATGTCCAACCAAAATTAAACTTTGCAAATCAAGAGATCTTCCATACTTCACCATGCATTCCAAATTTCATGCAAATCTGTTTGAATGGGGCCAAAGTTATTAACATGAAAAATTTCAAGTTAACATTAAAGTGCCGTCTCAACCCTAACTATAGGGGAGTGACCACATCCCTATAATATATATCTATATATATATATATATACACATATATATATATAATAATGGTAGTATGGTAGTGCTACCATAGTTAGGGTTGAGTAGCACTTTTAAGGTTAAAGGGGGAAGCTTTGCACCTTAAAAACCTTGCCATTGTTCAATGGATTTGCCTAAAGTGTGGTTTGCACAATTGGGCATGGTAGATCTTGGGATCTGCCAGCTTTTGTAAGAGTTGGATATACTGCTGCAGAGTTATGAAGTGACAACCAAAAGTGCAATTACATTTTTTTGTGAATTCTTTGCTCTCGCCTATAGGTCACACGGTTTGCGTAACTAGTCTGAAAACTTTAGTAAATGTGCAGCCATGATCCCCAATGTGCCTTTTGAAGATTTTGTGAAAAAATATTGAATGGTTCAAAAGTTATTCAAAAAACAATTTCCCATTATAAGTCAATGGGAAAAGTTAACAAAAAGTTCAAAAGTGTTGCAAATGCACTTTTTAGTGTCGTAAATGGCCCAAGTAGTGTCACAAATCTGCCATTTTGTTTTCAGTGAATGGTCAGAAAAATGCTTGGCATTAAAAATTGGGACCCTCTAGTGACACAATTCTTTCTGTGTTCACCTAGTCAGACCCTGAGGATGCTAGCCATGTATTTATTTTGGGGTTAAACACCCCAGAAATTTGTTCTTCAAATTTTTGGAAACAGTAGTGTCACAAAGTAATGTTGCACCTGTGACACTTTTGCAAATTTTTGCAAAAAGTTTTACAAATTGTGACACTACTTTTCCTGACTATGGCAAAAATGACAGGAGTTTTTGCCACCCTACTGCAAAAGAACGGTTTGGTCTTTTGAGCTGAAATTTGGAGGAAAGGCAGCCAACATCTGACAGATGTGCCCTTTCATGGTTTGGTGAAAAATATTGCATATCTGCCAACTTACAGTACTCCAAAGTAGGCATTTTTTACCATAGACTAACATAGTGGCATCTGCTGCCCTTTTTGGAGCTTGTATCTTGAAAACAGTGCGAGATACAGAATTTTCATTGCTACAATGGGTAGCCACATTCAGCAAAAATGAAGCCATGAAAATCATGAACCATGTGATTTTTTTTTCCTATGTCATACGGTGACTGAGATATAAGCAATTTAGTATTCCAACACCTCATTTTCAGCTCCAAGGCCCATTATTATGCATACATTCTTTGTACACACTGTGTTTCTCTATGCAGCTGTTGGGGAAAAACAGGGTATGCACTTCTGTTAATGTTACAGTTACTGTTTCCACTTGCATTTACGTACCCATTTGTGTTACCGTTTCTGTCTATGCCACCATGTGTGTTACCCTTTGAGTTCTCATTTGCACTTGCGTTTGCGTTACTGTTACCGTTTGTGTTTCCACTACTGTTTGTGTTTGCGTTTCAGTTTGCATCACCATGTGCATTGCCATTTGCATTTACGGCAACCCTTTCATTTACATTTGCATTTGTCTTTCATTTTGCATCTTCGTTGCTGTAACTGTTACCATTTGCATTTCCCTATTCCGTTCCTGTGTACATTATGGTTTGTGTTTCCATATGTGCTTGCATTTCCTTTGGTGTTATTGTTGCTGTTTCTGTTACCATTTGCATTTACAGTTGCGGTAACGTGACCATGCCATTATGGTTTGCATTTACATATGTGTTTGCATTCATGTTTATGTTTCTGTTTCCTTTGGCATCATTGTTCATGTTAATGTTACCATTTACATTTACAATTGCGGTACCATGCCCGTGCGCGTTATGGTTCGAGTTAATGTGCGCGCTTCCATTCGTGTTTTCATTTCTGTTACCTTTGACATTCTTGTTGCTGTAACACTTAACTTTTGTGTTAAAATACCAGTGCCGTCACTATGCACATTATCAGTTGCATTTTTGTACACGTTTGCGTGTCCGTTTGCATCACTGTTCGTTTTGGCATCACTTTATGCTTGTGTTTCTATTAACGTTTGCTTTACCATTTATGTTTGCTTTACCATGTGTGTAACTGTTGCCGCTTGCATTTTCTTTGCAGTTCCTGTTACTATGTAACAAGACATCACCTGGTGGGAGCCACCGCATTCCATTCACTATTTATCGTCCTCATTCTCAAAAAGAAGTTAAATTAGAGGCAAAAAACTATGTTTAATGCATCAGTTTGGGTTGTTGCACAACAATAAAAGCAAGCAAAAATTGGGATTAGGGTTGAAAGCCCCCCTTGGACCCCCCAGCCCACCCCCATCTGGCATTGCAGTGTGTGTTGGAGTCATGGCTCTAACTCTCACCCCATTCTCATATACCTCTGTTTCTTTACACATGCGATGGGGTGAGAGTTAGGACCGACAACCCCAACACGAACCCCAATGCTGGTTGGGGGGTTGGCTGGGGGTCCAAGGGGGGCTTTCAACCCTAACACTGAATTTCCTTGCTTTTGTCACTTTGGAACAACCCTAACTGATGCATTAAACAGAGTTTTTTGCCTCTAATAAATATATATATAAATATTATAGTGGCATGGTAGTTAGGGTTGTGCATCCTATTTAAGGTTATAATGTGAAATTTGGCAGCTTAATAACTGTGCCACCATATGACAGATTTGCATGATGTTTAGTACATAGGGAGCAGTATCATAGATGTCTAGATTGGCCAAGTTTCACAATGGTCAGATATACGGTTGCATAGCTACATAGCACCAAAGAATTTGGTAATTACAAATTTTTGTACATTCGTTGCTTGCACCTACAGATCACACAGTCTGTGCAACTGGTCCAAAACCTTCAGGGAAGATGCAGTCAGGGTCCCAGATATGCCTTTCAAAGAATTCATGACAAAATATTAAATGGTTCAAAAGTTATTCAAAAAGCAAATTTGCCATTATAGTCAAAGGGAAAAGTTAACTAAAGGTTTGACAGTGTCACAAATTACCCCTGTAGTGTTGTAAATCAGCCATCTTGTTTTCAGTTGGTGGTGACAGAAATGTTTGGCATTTAAATTTGGGACCATCTAGGGACATAATTCTTGTTGTGTTCACCTAGTTGAGCCCTGAGAATGTTAGCCATGTCTTTTTTGGGGGGTTAAACACCCCATAAAAATGTTTTTAAAATTTTTGGAAACAGTAATATCGCAAAGTAATGTCGCACATTTGACACTTTCATGATTTTTTTTGTAAAAGTGTCACAAATCACAACACTACTTTGCAACACTCTGCCCAAAAGAAAAGTAAATCTTTGCCACCCTGCTGCAAAAGAATGGCTTTATCTTTTTGGCTGAAATCTGGGGGGAAGAAAGACGAGATCCCACAGATGTGCCATTTAGTGGTTAGCTGACAAAATATTAGAGGGCTGCAAAGTTACAGCATTCTGAAGTTGACAATGTTTCCCATAGGCTAACATTACAACATCCGCCACGCCTTTCAGGGCTCGTATCTCGAAGACACCTCAAGATATGGATTTTTAGTTGGAAAAATGCTTAGCCCCCCTAGGCAAAACTAGCCATGAAAGTCATAAATAATATGAGATTTTAATTTTTTTCTATGTCTTACGGTTCCTGAGATATAAGCAATTTAGTATTCCAAGTGTTTATTTTCTGCTCCAAGGCCCATTATTATGCACACTTTCTTTGTATTCACTGTGTTTCTTAATGCAGCTTTTGGAGAAAAAAAGTGTGTGCATTTCTGTTACTGTTACAGTTAGTGTTTCCACTTGTGTTTCTGTAACCATTTACATTAGCATTCCCATCTATGCCACCGTGTGCATTAACCTTTGTGTCGGAATTTGCGCTTCCGTTTGTTTTACTGTTAATATTTGCATTTCCAATTCTGTTTTTGTTTGCATTTCCTTTTGCATCACTGTGTGCATTATGATTTGCATTTGCATACATGCTTTCATTTGCATTTGCGTTTGTGTTTCCTTTGGCATCATCGTTGGTGTTCCCGTCAGCGTTTGCATTTCCAATTGCGTTACCATAATCCTGTAAGGAACAATTTGCATTTGCATATGTGCTTTTGTTTGTGATTCTGTTTTTTATTAACATTTTCACTTACATTTCTATTTCTGTTAGGGTTATCATTAACGTTTACATCACTATGTGCGTAATCGTTTACACTTGCATTTGTGTTACTGTTACTTCACTATTTATAGTGCACATTCTCATAAAGAAGGGAAATTCATGGCAAAAAATCCATTTAATGCATCATTTAGGGTTGTTCCACAGTGACAAAAGTGAGGAAATTCGGTATTAGGGTTGAAAACCCTGACTGCGTATTCCCACCACCACCACCACACACACATACATGCAAGTAGGGGAAGGAACAAGGCAACACAACCAATCACACACAACCAACAGAAGGTAACAGAACTAACATACAACTATCTAAACCATGAAACCACATGCACATGCTTCCATCGGGCTGTGGCATGGGGCCGTCACTACTAACTGTCATCCTGGACGTTCCACGCACCGCTACACACATATCGTGCTATGACACTTTTGTGTTTTTTGACAGTATTTTGTGAAAGTATGCTCCTAATTACTGCACATGTTTGCCATCATCCTGCAAGCAAGTGGTTGGGTCCTTTGGGCTGACATTTGCAGGGTGGCAACAGCTGGTCCCACAAATGTGCTTTTTCATGCTATTGTTCTAAAATAGTTAAGGATTACAAAGTTATACTGTTCCAAAATTGAGCAATTTGTCATAGACTAACACTGCTGCACCCATGATGCCTTCCCCACCCATATGCTGAGAACAAAGTGAGGTACACCAGTTTCTCTACTGCCAGCTTGCTTCACCATTATGTGAATGAACCTCGAAGAACAACTTTGCAAATAATGTATCATATCTGAAGTTTGATTTCTCCTCTTCCTACAGTGACACAGGTATACACCTCCTGCTACATGTGTGTGATTGGTTGTGTTGCCTTGGTCCTTCCCCTACTTCCATGTGTGTGTGTGTGTGTGTGTGGTGGTGGTGGTGGAGGAATGCGCAGTTAGGGTTTTCAACCCTAACACTGAATTTCCTCACTTTTGTGGCTGTGGAACAACCCTAACTGATGCATTAAATGGATTGTTTTGCCATGGCTTTATATATCTGCATTAACATAGTTTTGCTATATATATAATATATAGTCACCCTAGTCTTTAAAAAAGGTGACAAGAAAGACATTGCTAATTATAGGCTCATAGCCATTCTGTCAGTACTAAACAAAATACTTGAGAAATTAGTGGCTATACAGGTCATCAAGTTTCCTTCTTTTTTTATAATTCAATATACTGTACTTTATTAAATTTCCAACATACAAAAAAAAAACACAAGCAGCACGTAGTGCAGATAAGTACAAGAAATGGAGGCTGCATAAAAATAATAACAAGCAATATATATACAATAACTCAAAACTCCCAACCCCTCCCCAACCCCCCCAGCTGTGCAGCACTTATATTGTAATGAAAGAGCATTATAAAAGAGGTCACCTTTACCTACGGTCACCATAAGGAAAGTAGGGCTAATAGGGGTTCCCAGACTTTCTGGTATATGTGGACCCTATGTTGCATGGATGCAGTATGTTTCTCCAATTGTTTGGTAAATAAAATTTTTTGATACCATTCCATAGTTTAAGGAAGAGACTCATCCATCCAATGTCTTAGCATAACTAGTTTGGCTACCGAGGCCACTAGGGTTAGGTGGGCCTTCCTTATTTGAGGTGTCCCAGGAGGATAGAGTACCAGCAGACAACTTTCGGGAGTAAACAACAACTCTAGACCAAGAAGCAGGTTGAGAACCCTCTTAATGGAATTCCAAAAAGTCTGGGTACAAAGGCAGTCCCACAGTAAATGATGTAAGGAGCCTACTGCTTACTTTCAACAGGTACATTCATGGGTAAGAGCAAAACACATCTTGTATCTTTTAAGTGGCGTATAGCATAAGTTATGCATGACATTGAATTGGGAAAGTCGTAATTTGTCTTGTTTGATATACTTATAAATCAATCTCCACACTGTCTGCCAAACTCTGGTTCCGCTGAGAGGGAAAATTCATGAACCCAATGAAAACAGACTCTGAATGGGAGACTGGAATCTACTGCAAAGAGCTGTTTATAGGTTTGGGAAATTACATGTGTTTGAACCACTGCCTGAAAAATCAGCATTTATTTCCTTAGGGGCTCCAAGCTTGGAGTCTGAGGACACAGAAAGGTGGAAACTGCTTTCCTAATTTGCCAATATTTAAATACATCCTTGTCACTGAGTCAAAAATGAGTTTGAAGAGCGGAAAAAGAGCTAAATCCTTCTCCTGAAAAGAAGTCTGCCAGAGTGGCATCCATCAATTGAGGAAAAAGGGAAGGTGGAATGGCATGATAGCCAATCTGAAAATTAAGGTTATTACATAAGGGTTGGTCAGAAGAGTGGCACCAGTTCTCATACAAGGACCTTTGTTGTTGATGTAGAACTTTCAGGGACCACTCCACTGGAGAAGCTTGAAGCAAAGGTGGGAGTAGGACAGGTAGGCTAAGGCAGATAGTGAACTGGAATACTTATATGCCAGGTCCTGGTCTATATCTGGCCAGATGGGAGAGTATTTGTCTTCCATCTCTAGGGAACTCACTGATGACCAGAGAGCTATTTTACCAATATGTTGGGAACTATAGTAAACAAAACGAGATGGTAGAGCTAAACCACCCTCCAGTTTAGGTGTCATTAATTTAAAGTACGCTCTCCTCACTTTTTTACCTTTCCAAAGAAAGGAGCTGAACATTCTCTGCAGTATCAGAAACTAGGTTTTGGGAAAGTGAAAGACAATCATTCCCAAAGGATAGAGTAGCCTAGGCAATAGATTCATTTTAATCATATTAATGCGGACCCATATGGATAAAGGCAAACTTCCTCATTGTTCCAAATCTGTCTGTATTGTCCTTCTTAAATCAGAGAAATTCCATTTAACCATGGATGCTACATCCCTAGTGATATGTATCCCCAGCTAGGTAAGACTTTGGGGTTCCCAGGATAGGCCGAATCCACTACAGTTGGCTTTCGTGACATGTTTATTAAGAGGAAAAATCATTGTTTTGGACTGATTCAATTTATAATAAGAGACAGCAAAGAAAGCATCCAACTCTTTCATTATGGCAGGAATAGACTCCACGGGATCCTCAATATGTAAAAGGAGATCATCTGCATAGGCTGATACAGTGTATCTCTTACCTTCTATCTAAATGCCCTTAATCCCTGGAGAGGAAATGAGTTTCCTAATCAAGGGCTCCAAGTAGAAGTTAAAAAGCATGGGGGGGGGGAGAGAAGCATCCCTGTCTTGTACCTCTTTTGCAAAGTGAAAGGGTCTGACAGGCATCCATTGCACCAAACCTTGGCTGTGGGAGAGGTATACAACAGTTTGACCAATTTAATAAAATTATCCAGGATTCCAAATTGTTCCAGGGAAGCAAACAGAAATGTCCAGAAAATGTGATCAAAAGCTTTCTCAGCATCCAGAGAGACCAAGATCAACAGGACCTCAGAATCCCTGGAGGCCGAGAGAAAATGCAAAAGCTTCCTTGTTTGGTCACTAGACACTCTAACAGACATGAAACCCACTTGTTCCCTGCCAATAATGTCTCCCATAACTGAGGAGAGGCGGTTTGCCAGAAATTTGACTAGTAGCTTAACATCTGTATTTAAAAAGGGAAATTGGGCAAAAACTCCATGGGCACAATGGATCTTTACCAGATTTGGGAAACAGGACGATCAGGGCTGTTTGAAAATTAGGATCTTGAATACCATGAACATACCAAAAGTTAAAAACTTCTGTCAGTAGTGTGGCAAATTCTGAGAAATAAGTTTTATAATTATTATTTGGCAAGCCATCCAGCCCAGGGGGCTTTGTCTAGGGGCAATTGTTTAATGGCACGTTGAACCTCTGTGAGAGAAATTGGGGTACCTAACCATGCTGTGAAGCATTGAGGCAATTTGGGGAGAGCAACTGACTGATGATAGTTCTTGATGTCTTGAGGTGGCACAGAAGGAGAATCCCCTAATGAGTAAAGCTATTTGTAGTAATCCCTGAAGATGTTGATGATATCTCTAGGGTGGGAGACAACAGGATCATTGGGTGGTGCTCGAAGACTCGAGACAAATTTTGCTGAGTTGGCCTGTCTCAGTCTAAGGTCAAGGAGTTTCCCTGATTTTTCCCCTGACTCCAAATATCACAGTTCTGTGTGATGTATGGACAACTCTGCCTTCTACATCATCAAATCTGAAAACTGTGACTGTAGTCGGTGGAGTTCTGCCCAATCCGCCTCGGGGGAAAAACACTGGATAGAAGATTCCAAATGGTGGATATCATCCAGAAGGGTGATAAGGAGAATCTTGCTCTTTTGAGTTCTGGTGGATGAAATGCGAATAAATTCTCCCAGAAGGGCACATTTAAGTGCCGCCCCTAACGTGTCCACCCTGTCTACCGAGCCTCTGTTTATCTCTAAAAATATGGATATGTGATTCTGGATATGGGTCAGAGTGTCAGAAATCTGGAGCAGCTGAGTGTTTAAACACCACAGAGAATCCCGCCTAACCCCATGGCCCAATAAATTTAGTAGACTGACCGGGGGATGATCTGATAGTACTCTAGGGTGAACAGACACCTCTATGATGCCTGGGAGACAAAACAAATTTATAAGCCAGTAGTCTATTCGAGAAAAGGTGCCATGTGGTGGGGAATAATTGGAGTTTTGCCTGTCTGAGGGATGGAAAGTCTGCCAGACATCAATTAGGTTAGCCCCTGACAGAAGATCGTGCAGGGCTCGTTGAGCTGGGGATAACCCTAGGTATTTCCTATCCGAATGGTCTAGAGCTGTTTGAGGGACCAAGTTCCATCCCCCCAACCCCAAGAAGGCTAATACTGGGGGATTGAGGGAGACCATAGAAAGTAACTGGGTAAAAAACAGGGGAGAATCAACATTCAGGCCATATACGGAACCTATTAACACTGGAGAAGATTTCAAAGAGCCCCTAATCAGAATATAACATCCTAGTGGATCCCATGTTTCTTGAGTCAAATGAAAGGGAACAGATTTGGCAATCAGGATCACAATACCAACCTCCACCACACTTGAAAGAGACTCCAGCACCAAAAACTTGCCCTACTCAGTTTCTCTTAAAGAGGAAAATATCTTCCCTCTGTTAATGGGTTTTTTGTAAACAAGCAATTCCAACCTTAAGATAAGCAAAGTGACGTAAGATAATCATACATTTTTTCCTGTCTCAGCCCCCTTTAATATTTCAACTTACAAACTTATAGGGTCCTCCCAAATAAGATTCAAAACTCCAGATTCATTGTTAAGCAAGACAGTAACTGTGATTAAATCAAGTCTAGTTTGGCCCTTTAAGGAAAGGGACTCCAGACAGAGAAAGAGTGCTGCACAAGCTTGTACCCCCCCCATGCATCTTCAACCCACAACACATTAATCTGGAAACAAAACCCAAACCAGATTACCCCCCAGCCCCACAACAAACACCCACGCATTAAACCTCCAATACTAACTCCCAGTTCCAAACAAACTGAACTACCTAAAATATTCTGTCAGGTAATGTTAGTAAATGCTGCCTGAAGAGAAACCCTACTTAGCCCCAGTCAAAATAGCAATAGCATAATTCTGCCTACATAACATGTAGGAAATCTGAAATTAAATTAGTAAGCAATAATCATTCAAGTAAAGAAATACTCGGGACAGACAAAATAGGTCACACTTGGCATCAGAAATTTTTTTAGAAAAACGAGAGGACCCCTCCAACTTCCAATTCAAGCGCTGGTTAAGTAAGCACCAGTTAGTTATTTAGGAACAAGAAAGAGGAGAGGTGACCCAAACAAACAATATCCTGGTAATGACCCAAACAAAGTCAGGGAGGAATAATCCTCCAGTCTGATTATAACTCAGTGTTAAGGCATTATGAGGCGAGTTAGCATGGGAAAAAATAAGAAAGCTTTCCTTATACGTCTGATAGTGCAATCAACTAAACAAGATAATTGCAGGCACACAGTCAAAGTTCGAAAAACAAGATGTATTTTCTTGTATGCGCACTCCTTAACACTGACAACTGAAAAGGAGGAATCTCAAGTGCTAAGCATACTGCCATTTCTCCATAGCAAATTGTAGCACCATTAGAGATTTGAAGTAGTTCAGTGGCTTGTGGCATCTGCCACACAACAGCCCAAGTTAACCATCATGAAAAAGAACAAGAGAAATGAGTAACAGTCACTTAAACGGGTTGGGAAGTAAGGACTTTAATTTGGTGGTAGCTTACTATGATGATTCATGTGAGATCCATTTATCTCTGTGCTGGAGCTGTAACACAGCCAGGTACCTCATCCTGAATGGTTTGCCAGCCACAATCAGTCCGGAGACAATCAGATGACAATGTCATCTTTTCCCTCAGACTGACTGAGGCAGATCCTGGGTGAGTCTAATTTTATGTCTTTCCCACTCCAGTTCACTGATCTCCTTAACTTTGTTATTCTGATAATTCAATAATTTCAAGATCAAGGGTCTCGAGGGGGCACCAGATGGTGGAGGAGGGCATAGGGATCTATAAGCCCATTTGATAATGTAGGATGCAGCATTAAGAGATGGTCCTGCAATCCTAGCACAAAATGTCTGGACAAATACGATTGGATTATTGCCCTCTTCAGCTTCGGATAAGCCAATAATAACCAGATTGTTGCACCGGCTGCACCCCTCAAGATCTTCAAGTTTTGTCTTCCAACTTTTTCAGTCCCTTCCACTAACCTTGTGCCAATCAACATCCCACGAGTCTTTCAAAAAAGGGTTATGTACTTATCTTGAAACTTCCCACAAATGCTTATGTTTTAAACCTCTCTAGCTCTTACCATCCCAGCCTTATCGCTCCTTTCTGATCTGCCTCCCTATATGCTTTGCATTTCTCCTCTTCTATTATCCCCACCAAGTTAACTGCGTAATTCCCTTATTAGTACTGAAAATGGTTATTCTACCATGTCTTTTTCCTCCTCAAAGCAAACTGTGATGAGAATTTAGTTATAGTACAGCTCCAGGTTAGCTAATTTTTTTTTTCAACCTGCTTGTAAACTGTTGTAAATGATTTTGTTGAACCTGTATTTGTGTACCACTCCATGTAAGTTAACACCTGCTTATAAATTGTTGTAAATGACTTTTATTGTACCTGTATTTGGCATGCCTTTCTTGTATCATTGTTTTGTATCCTCCCGGGTCGTGCCTGAAAATAGTCATTGCTATGGCTAGAGCACTTATCCGGTTAACAAAAACTAAATAAATAAATGAACTTTTTTTGTGTGCAAACTTCCATTTTTTGTGCACATTTTTTTGCTAACTTTTTTGCATGGAGGGTCACATTCAGGCATTTCTTTTACAAAAATTGCAGTCTTTTTGCATGTAGGGTCACACAGATCCTACTTTACTTTCACAGAGCTCTGTTTTGTCCACCATCTTGCTTTTTTCATTAGTGAGAGACAAAACAAGTAAAAATAGATGTTATATAAAAGATAATTATGAAAACTTAGCTAAACAGAACCCATTTAGTTAGGTTCAGATGTTTTTCTTATATATTGTGCCTTTGAACACCTTAGTTGGTCATCCAAAATCTCATTTGCCAAGCTTAGCGATGACCGCTTCTACCTTCGTTCTCTGTTTAAGAACACCTGGGTTTTCAAGACGTCTACAGCTGCAGCTGGAACTCGTGCTGCTGGCTGCAGAATCAGCACTGAGCTGCCCACTTTCCCTGGCTTCTAGTGGTACCCCCCCAAGTCAATTTCCCTGTATTCATTGTGTATAGTGCCCACCCCCTTTTTATGTTAACTTGCTGTCTAGTGGTGACCCCCCAACCTGCCATTGTCAGCATTTTATAATTTGAATGTAATGTGACACTGGGATGCCCACTCATGGTGTCAGATCCCCCTCCTTATGCCCTTTTTTTATTGTTATTGGCATTGGGGGGCCAATCCCCATGCCAGTAATGGATGTCCACCACTCCAGCATTTTGGGACACTGGGGAGCCCACTCTCAATGTCCCCAAATATATAATCTGACACTAGGATGCCCATTCCCAATGTCAGATGCTGCCCCCACAGTCTGTTGATTTTGGGGGGGTTCTAACATCAGGGGGCCCAATCGCCATGCTGGCAAGAGTAACCCACCCCTCTCAGCACTTTGGGACACTGGGGAGTCCACTTCCAGTGTCCCCAAATACCTAGTTCATGTTTTTATTCATTTATATTTTTATTAATTGTATGATACCCATGTCTTTCTTGGGGAGCACAAAGGTCTGATGCCCAGTGGTACTTCCTACCCTCCAGTGTCCCCAATGTAACTGGTGGCATTGGAGGTATCCCCATTATGGTCCCCTTCTTTATTTTTTGTCCCTAAACAAGAAAAAACATCCATCATTGTCTTTTGCTCATTTGTGAGCTGTAAAAAAAAAGTTCATCTGTGATGTCAACCATACCCCCCACCAGACCCCTCACTGTGCACACACCTCCCCACACCCCCCCAATGTCCTCACAGACTGCCACTAATTTAAGGAAGTCCCAGGTCAAGACCTGCTCAGCCAATCAAAGACATGTCTTGCTGCTGGAACCAGTGACTGCAATCTGAACTAAGGTAAATGTGTTTCTATGTATTTCAATGGGGGGGGGTTCAACCACTTCTGCCATAACTCAGCCATTTTTTGATATTTGTGGCCCCAAATTTTCAAGATGGCCTTTTGGGGACCCAGCCTCATGAACACTATGACTGTCATTAGGCAACTAGTTCCAGAAAGGTGTTTTTGTGGTCAGTTGGTGAACCCGCCTTTCTGGTGGGATTAGCATAATGACAGTCGTATTGTTCATGTGGTGTTGAAAATTTGGGGTCAAAATTATAAAAATTAGCTGTGTTATGAGCATTCATTGCAATCTCACTACACAAGCTCAAAACTTTAGACATGTTCTATATTTTCACCCCACATTTTGAACATAATCTTACTATTACCCCTCCTCGTGAATGTGACAGTTGTCATTTTTCAAATCCTGGCCAAGATGTATTTTTCCCACATGTGACACTGAATGGTGTTACAGTTGCACAGAATTACATTTTTGCATGGATTTGCAAAAGATCTGTACTGGGTACATGCAGTGAGGTCATAACATGGCTATGTTATGGGGTCAGATAGATTAAAAATGGCACAATTATGACTATTTGTTGCAACTGGATGGGATCCTGCACTCCAAACATAAAATAAGGATACTGTTATACTATCTCAGTGCAAGGATGGATGCTCCCATGGTAAAATAAGGATAATGTTATACTATCTCAATGGAGTGATGGGAACACAGGGTCCAAAGGGTCCTGCACCCCCAGTGTAAAACAAGTATAATGTTTTATAATCTCAATGGAGGGAAGGGTGACCCTGTGCTCCCACAGTAAAATAAGATACCATTATACTATCTCAAAAAGTAAGGAAATAAATAGCAAAAAACATCATTAATGGATCAGTTAGGGTTAAAGCAAAAAAATAGGGAACTGCAGCATTAGGGTTTCACCCAAACACCCCACACCTACCCTGCACAGACCAAGAGGTGTTGGGGTGACATTGGGGTCATCAACCATTGCACTCACCCCATTCTCCTGCACTGTACCAACCCAGCTTATTTTAGAATGTAATTGGGTGAGTGTTAGGGTTGATGAACCCTAAAACCACATTTCCATACTTTTGTCACTTTAATATGAACCCTAACTTATGCATTAATAATGTTTTTTGCAATGAATTTCCTTATTTTTGAAAAAGTATATTCTTATCCTTATCATCCCATCCATTCATAGTTTGTTGTGGGAGCATAGGGCCCAGATGGGCCCTGTTCTCCCATACATGCATATTGTAATTGTCCCTGATTTTCATGTGGAAGCGCAGGTCCCTTGGTATGTACATGGGGCAATGCAGGGCCCTGCGCTTCAATCTATCCATAAGGGTATGAAGAGGTCAGCTCCAAATTAGATAACCGTGTACCCTATGATGTCATATTCATTGACTTTAGTAAGGCTTTTGATGTTATGTCACATTATGCCTTAATACTTAAATTACATAAACTAATATAAATAAAAAACATTGTATACTGGATCGAAAACTGGCTCAGTAATCAAACACAGAGAGTCTTAGTAATGGGAAAATGATCAGAATTAGGTAATTTTAACAGTGGTGTCCCCCAAGGCTCCATTCTTGGCCCCTGTCTGTTCCAAGTTTTCATATCTGACTTAACTAACAAATGTATTTTGCATACTACAAAATATGCAGGTGATGTAAAAATATGTGGTCCTTGTAGTACAGTGGATCAAACTCAAGTTATCCAAACTGACCTTAATAAAATCTCCAAATGGGTAACTGAGTGGGACATGAAAATAAACACTAGAAAGTGCAAAGTCATGCACTTTGGTTCTCAAAATTCCCTGATTCAGTACTCCATTGGAGGGTACATTTTACGCTCTCATCCACTGATGAAAAAGATCTAGGAGTATACATTTCAAATAAATTTGGACACTCTAAACAGGTCCATGAAGCCATTAACAAAGGAAATTGTGTGATTTGGTCAATAAAAAGAAACATCAAATCCAGAGATAAAAATTTTATGCTGCCTTTATACAGGGCATATGTCAGACTACATTTGGAATACGCCTCCCAACTGTGGTCTCCTTATAATAAATATGAAATAATCTGTTTGGAAAAAATTCAGAGCAAATATTCTAAACACGTATGTGGACTGAACAATGAACCATACAAAAATAGATATAGATTACTTAAGTTAATGCCTCTTGAAACAGGACATCTCAAGGGGGATCATATTTTTATGTTGGACCTCATTCAAGACCCATACTTAAGATTTGAATTAGGTTTTGAATTTAAAAATACCATTCATTTCATGAGAGGACATCTCCTACAGTTCTGTAGAAAAAGATTAAATTTCTCCTCTCGCAAACACTTTTTTATTCAAAGAATATTAAACCCCGGGAATTCTCTCCCTATTGAAATCATTGCTTGTAAAACAAAAGCAGAATTTAAAAAACACTTAGACAACCTTATACTCTCTGGGTTTGATTTTCATTATTATAAATAATTAGCATTTACAGGTGCAGCTATGGGCTCTCAGCCCCTAGCACCTTCTTCTTCATTAGTATGATCCTTAGAATGATCCTTAGAGACATTGTAATTACCACTCATCTTCGAGAGGAAGCACAGGGCCTTGCCCTCTGGAGCCTGTGCTCCTATCACTCCATAATGGTATCCATATGTGAGAGTGCAGGGCCTTCTTAGCCATGCTCTCGCACCTATCCATAAGTGCTCAAACATTGCAAATAATCCTTGTTCTGCCAATGGCACAGTATCACAGTCACCATAGGGACATTGAAAAAAATTTCCACCACAGTTGTAATCAAGGCCTGAAAACATGCATAACTGTTTAGTGCAGCAAAAGGTGTACTTAGCTGCATTTCATGAAAAATCTCTTTCTCAAAGCATTTTTGAGATATACCCCTGAAAGGTACCCAACCACCAAAATGTTAACCTATGGGAAAATTCTGAACTTCAGAATGTTGTAACTATGGAACCCATGTACATTTTATCTGCAAACTATCAAAAGGCACATCTGTGGGCCAAGCTCTTTGTACCCTAAAAATGTCATTCCATCAGTCCAAACCATTTCTGTACATTGAAGTGACAAAGAAACACAAATTTCTTTAAAAGTAGTGCCATATTTGTGAAACTTTTGCAAAAGTAGTGCTGAAATTTGTGACATCAAAATGGACCAAATAAAATAAACATATTTCCGGGGCATCCTACAAAATAACTAATCACAGAATCATGTTCCTCAGGCACTGATTAGGTAAACGCAAGTGTTGGTGTTTACCCAACACACTTGAAACACTGGAACTACAGATTAATATTCATAAAATATAAGTATTGATTTTTTTCATGTAAAAATTGAATAACAGTCTTGGCATATTAATAATAAAAAAGTTGAAATTGTAAAAAAAATATAAATATCTGGGGAGTCAATTTAGCAAGTAACATATACTGGAATCTTCACTTTGAAATACTCAAACACAAAAATAACAAAGAGTTTACAATTATTAAAGGAGTTGAACTTAAATGTGGGGGTCGTTCTTATGCTGTTGTGAAAATAATATTTGATGCCAAAGTGTAAAGTAGCTTACTATATGGAGCTGAGTATGGGGAATCCATAATAAAACTGAAACCCTTAACATATTACAAAATATATTCTTGAGATGTATGTTAGGAGTATGTGAGGGGGTATATTCCAGCAGCACATTTACATGAAGGGAAGCACGACAATTCGCTCCCGACATTTTGCTCCGTGACAACTGGCTCTCGACAACTCGCTCCAGTGATAATTGGCTCCTAAGACAACCCGCCCCCCAACAATTCGTCCCTCAGTTGTCACAGAGTGAAATGAATCCAAGTAATCTGCCAATTGGGCAGATGAAGTGCAGCAAGAGACAGGGATATTTTGTATTTTATATCTTCTAAGCTAATTTTAAGAGCCTATATGTGCTTTGACCTTCTTCCTGATTTGGCCAAGAAAGGTATACTCCGTTAACTCAAACAAGAAACAGTGGCACTACCCAATTAGGACACAAAATCACCTTTGTGAAGCATAAAGAATTTATTCCATACAAAAATGAGTGAATAAATCAAGTGCTGATATAAAATGAGGACAGAAAAAAACTGAGGAGTACTGGGTTTTTTTGTCCTCGTTTTATATCAGCACTGGAATGCGATTGTTTCTTGTTTGTGCTATTAGTGGCAGGCAGCCCAGTTTACACCCCCTGGCAGTCTACAGTGAAGTGTTGATTTGTTTTATACTCCGTTAACTTTCTGGCTTGCAGGCTGACTCTGGGTCCCTACTAACTCATATGCAGGGTAGCTTAGTGCCACCCCCCATACAATGAGCAATTAATGAACTACCATTTTGTGCCTTTGCTATGGGTCTGACTTCAGTGTCTATCATTCTTTTTTATCCCTGCATCTAATGCCTTATCTCCCTTTGTTATTTAAGTAGTAACTCTTACCTTCACTTTGCTTTGACTGCTCCGTTCTTAACCCCCCTCAGCATTCAGGAAAAAGAAAGCAAGCTCCGGGATTCATTTTGCTCCGTGTCAACTGACTTAATTTTAATAACTCTGCCAGGGAATGAATTGTCAGGTGGTGGGTTGTCATAGCAGCCAATTAACAACAGAGTGAAGTGTCAGGAGACAATTGTTATGGAGTGAAATGTCGGGAGCGAATTGACATGTACCCTACAGGAAGACATGGGAACACTTTCACTCAAAAAAATGACGCTTATCAGGTCATTACATTATTTTATCGGTGTCTCCTATATCTTTAGACAGATTACAAAAACAAATTCTTCTTGAAATAGATAACAGTTCAAATACTGGTAAAAATCCATTTGGTTGGGGTCGTGGCTAGGATGCCGAGGAAGATGGCCACTTAAACTGCCGGCTCAATCCCCATTTAACAAAATCTGTTCGAATCTGCAATCTTTCAGGGATCCCTATCTCCTCTAACATACTCACGTGTTGCCCTGGCTCCTTAAGTTTACTCAACATGGGTTTTGAGCGTGGTTAGTTCTCCGGTAAATAGCTCTGTGGTGTTGGTTACCACGTGACTAGCTCCAAGTCTGATCAGGCCCTGCAGCAATGTCCTGGTGGGTGCGGTAGCTCATTATCGAACACTTGGCAGTGGTTGACCACCATCACTGCAACTAGTGAAAACTAAGGACCATTTTGGACCTTGACTCTGTGCTGTATTTTAATACTGGGACCCTTCTGCGATTTCAGAATGGCCTCACCACAACCCAATGCACAACTCCTCGGCCCCAGTCCCAGGGCACCAACGCTCAACCAGTGGATGTCAGTACCTCATTACAACATATCACCGCTATGTTAGAAACCCTCCTGACAAGGGTTGACACCATATCTGCAACTCTGACTGGCACAGTAATGGAGGTGAAGGTGCTCAGCAACAAAATGAATGTCGTGGAGCAGTGGATAGATGATCTAGAAACAATCACACTAAAATTTGGCAGAGGCTTAAGGATCACAGTGAGAAGCTGGCCACTCTCTGGAGGAGAGCAGAAGAGGAGGAGGACCAAGAAAACAGAGGGAGATGCAATGACATCAGAATCAGGTTTCCTGAGGGATTTGAAGGTGGCCAGAACACAGAGAAATTCCTCAATGAGGAGATCCCCAAGATACTGGGAGAGAGAAGCACAGAACCGGTTGAAGTAGAAAGGGCACACCAAATACCTAGTGGTGCCAGATCTCACCAGGGATCCCCTCAGCCCATTATCATTTGTTTACTAAGATACTCCACTAAAGAAAAGATTCTTAGGGCAGCCAGAGATAAAGGTGATCTGCTGTGGTGGGGGGCCTGGCTATCTTTCTTTAGAAACTTTTTGGCAGAAGTGGCTGCTCACAGAAAAGCCTTTCTACCCATAAAAAAAGCTGCTGGCAGAACAAGGATTTCAGTATGGTTTTAAGAGTCTGTCCTACCTTCATGCATCTCGGGAGGGCAGAAACATCATTGCAGAAATGCCTCAGGTGATCAAAGACTGGGCCTACACTATCCTTTAGTACTACAGTTCCCAAGAGACTTTGGGCTCCAGGAGTTAGGTCACTGGACAAGCAGAACAAATCTTCAAGGGAAGCCCCCTGGGAGGACCAGAATTCATGCCGGACTGTGCTACTCCCAAATGCTTCCCTCAGATCACCTCTGCCTCACTCCAGCTCAACAGAGGGAGTCGCCTACCGTAAAGCTGCTCAACTGGGGTCTGCAGCCCCTTCCTCTCCTGCCTTACCTCAGCGGGACATAAACCAACCAACCAGAGTTCGGCAGCACCCTTTTAGAGATCAAGGATCTCCCATTAAAGGCCCAAAGGAAGTGCTCCCCACCAAGCAGACTAAAGACAAGTACCACAGTTCCAGCTTAATAGAAGAGATCTCAGATGAGATGCTTATAGAAATGGCTAACAACCTGTCATGGGCTGACCTGCATCTGGATTTTGAGAGCCCGCAGATTTTTCCAAATGGCCTAGTGAACCTGGTTTGTTGACATTTGCCAAGGCGTTGTCCACAGATGCTTCCCCACTGGACCAACCCAAGGAGTGAACTCCTAATGACGGAGTCTTCTATGTTTTATCACTTTTGATTTGGGGAATAAACATCAAGCTCTTATTATTATTTGCAGCCCTGTTACATTATAAAGTGCCCCCTCACACTTCTGGTGCCGATTTTCCTGCAGAGAGTTTTGAAAAGGCACTAATGTTGTTTCTGTTGGATACCAATCTCTCTCACAGGTGGGCTGAAGCTTTTCACTCCCTCTCCCCATTAAATGGTCGGCTGACCCTGCTTGTTATGCCGGTTCTCGTAAAGAGTTTGGCACCTGTGGCACTTAATGGTCGGGTACCGTATAATGGCTGATTGTTCAATGCCATTCCCAGATAAGTATCCTGGGAGGAAGATACTTGGCATAAAGGACCATGTTGACTTAGAACTCTACCTATGTTATAAGGCAACACACACCCTTCTCCCTTAGCCCCCTTCCCCCCTTTTTTCCCTCTTTGTGGGCCTCTCCCTTTCCCTGAATGTCTCTTTTATGCATTAATAGCTGGGAATGGAGATGCATGTTTCTGGTTGGCTTTTCTCCACATCTCCCACTGCAGGTGACTGGTTAGTGTGGCTGAGTGCTTCTCCACGCCAGAGTGCAGATTACCACCTCGTACATACACCTAGTCACCTTTGGCTTAGTGCTTTATTAAGAACACAGTGTTTTAGTCTTTTACTGTTGTAAAGTTCAATTCCATATACCATTTAAGTGTAACTGTTAAACTATATTATCCTGTTAACCAGTCTTTTGCTGGTGAGTTTAAAGTTGTAATCTGCCTGTTTTTTCTTTTACACCAGGCTTCTGCTGATATTTTCACTAGTGCACGGATCATCTCTCTATATTCTCCAACAAAATCTCTTCCCTGTGCCTCTGGCAAATCTATTACTGCTTCTCTTTTCATTATGGACAGGGGTGGTGAGTACTTGTTTACTATCTCACTTGGGGAGCACGATGCAGAATACTAATGCAGGTATTAACCTCATATCATGGAATGTAAAGGGTTTAAATCACCTGGTCAAACGAACTATGGTCCTCAGGCACTTATACTCCTTGCAGGTGGGCAATGCACTTGTCCAAGAGACCCATCTCACTGCAAGAACTGTATTGTGGCTCAAAAAAGCATGGGTCGGCAATGTTTTGGCTAGCTCAGCATCAACTAAATCCAAGGAGGAGGCCACCTTGATATAAAAGTCTTGCCTGCAGGTACAGGAGCAAGTTGCCACTGAAAAACAAGATCACTGGATAGCAGCCTGCTTCTCATACCCAGGTGGATGCATGATGCTAGCCAATATATATGGATCAAATGCAGATCATTCAGACATTTTTATGGATCTTATTAAAGAAGTGGAATCCTTAACTGTTGATAGCCCGCAGATCCCCATAATATTAGGCAGGGATTTCAATCTCACCTTAGACACCTTTCTTGACAAATCTAAACCAACCCCCCAGACACACAATAAAACATTGCTGGCCCTGCGGGACGTGATAGAGGAATGGGGCATGTCAGACATGTGGCATAGGGACCACCCATCAGGGCTTGACTACTCCTTCTTCTCCCCAGTTCATGCAACATATAGTCGGATTGACTTCAGGCTGGCCAACTCCCCTGCCATCAAAGATATCTCCTCCACTAGGATTCATAATATACTAGCCTTTGACCATGAGCCAGTCTCCTGCCACTACGCTCCCACTGGACAGGGTGGATCGGGCACCAAATGAAGATGTAACCCCCTGCTTCTCCGGGATCCTAATTTTTGCTTCATGATCAGGAAAACCACCAGGGACTATTGCTCCCTCAAAAATGCTGCAGATACCTCTGTTGCCACAGTTTGGGAGGCTTTCAAAGTGGTGCTGTGAGGACAAATTATAGCCTGCTCAGCACACGTAAATAAATCAAGAAGGGCTGAATTTGAAAACCTGCAATCTGAGCTTGCTCAATTGGAAGCCAGATTCAGGAACCCCACAGCCGGAACACTGGACCCAATTCTTCTCTGGGACATAGTTGGGTTAAAATACTGTATCAATACTATGCTGTATCAAAAGACAGAGTGGGCACTCCTTAAGTTCAAACATATGCATTGGGAAGGAGGTGACAATGGGGGAGAACTGTTAGCATGTGAGTTGAGAAAACAGCAGGTGGCCTCTAGGATTCATGCCCTTAAAGATGCAGATGACCAGGTGGTCACCACACCCCAAAAAATAAATGCCTGTATGCGGCAATTTTATCTACGGCTCTACCAGATGCACTCTACTCCTGAGCCCAACCAGTTAGGTGACCAATTAGCAGATTTCTGCACTGCTGCTGGTGTCCCTCAATTACCTGAGGGCATTAGGACTGCCCTAGACAAGCTGTTTACAGAAGGTGAGGTGGTGAAAGCCCTGTCCCAACTGTCCAAAGGCATATCCCCAGGGTTGAATGGGTTGACCGAAGAACTGTAACAAATCCTAAGTGTGGAAATTAGTACCCCTCTCCTTTCTGTGTTGCAGGAGGCTCACATGACTGGTACTTACTTTTCCACCCTCCATGTGAGAGGCTTTAATTACTCTCCTCCCCCAAAAATCTGATGACCCCCTTAATTGTGATAATTTTTGGCCAATCTCTCTTATCTCTGTGGATAGCAAAATTGCAGCCAAAATGCTCACCACAAGGTTAGTAGAGGTTCTGCCCTCTGTCGTCCATTCATCTCAAGTGGGCTTCACTAAAGGATGGGCCATAGCTAATAATATCAGTCTGGTCCTGGACCTGAAATGGCTTGCAATTTATTCTAAAGTACCCATGAAGGCTATGACTGTGGATTTTTATAAAGCCTTTGATTCTGTTGAATGGCCTTACCTTCATGACATTGTACAGCACTATGGGTTTGGCCCCTACTTTAGACAATGGATATGGGTACTGTATAATGCCCCTTCAGCTAGGATCCTAACTAATAAAGACATCTCTCCCCCTTTCTCCTTGCAGAGAGGCACCAGGCAGGGATGCCCCCTGTCCCCTTATTGTTTTTAGTGGCCCTAGACCTGCTTATATGGAAAATGTTAGTTACAGAAGACATCACGGGCATAAGAGTTGGCCAACATGTATATTTGACTGCCGCTTATGTGGATGATCTGCTTTTAACAACGACTCATTCAAAGGACTCACTCCCAAAAGTCTTGGAGGTTATAAGTGAGTTTGCGCAAATGTCTGGACTACAAATTAACCAAAATAAAACCAGTGTAACCCCCCTTAATGCAGCCTGTACAAAATCATGCTTGCAAGGCCTAAAACTCACTTGGGCCCCACTTGGTTTTTCTTATCTTGGTATCACTATCCCGGCCAATTGGAGTCATCCTGGGAAAGAGAACTTCAACCCTCTAATAACGTTGCTAACTACAGAGGTAAACCATTGGTGTCATCTCAACCTTTCCCTTCCAGGCAAAGTAGCAGCAATCTGCATGCTGCTACTACCCAGAGTAGCATACCAGCTCTGTAACCTCCCTATTGCCCTATCATGTAAGGTGTTTCACCAGCTATGCAAATTGACTTCATTCTTCTTATGGGAATGCAAAACTCCTAGATGGAGCCGCAGTAAGATGCAGGCGCACTGGATCAGGGGAGGTCTGGGACTCCTATGGCTGCAAGACTACCACTGGGCATACATTTCTGCACAGGCTACCAAATGGTTTGTCCCCTATCCTTCTGTACCTCCTCAATGGTTTCTGCTAGAATCCCAGCTGATGCAGAAAACTCCCTTGGGGGTACTGTTGACTGCTGCCCCTCTTAACACAAGTAAGATCACTTCAGCCATGGCTGAGACAAGGAACACATGGTTCAAGATTATGGCAACCTCTAACACTCCAAAGGTGGCTAGATCTATGCCATTTCAATATCTGGCACTCTGGCACAATCCACTCCTCACAGTGGATAATAAACCGATCCACTGGCTGGCATGGGAAAGCAAGGGGGTACATATTATTCAAGACCTGTATATGCAAAACTCGAGCATGATGATGTCTTTTGAACAACTGAAGGCCCAACAATCCCTACCACACAATGACTTTTGGAGGTACCTATAGATTCGCAGTGTGATTCAAAATCTCAATGGAGCACTTATAGTGGATCCAAAGAAGAGTTGGGTATCACTGCTTCACAGTAGAACCTCCTCCCAAGGCCTAGCAGGACAATTTTATAGCTCATGGCAGGAGGCAGAGCTGGACCACACTGAATCATGTAGCATGGCATGGAGTGAGGATCTTCAAACACCCATCACCACAGTAACATGGTCCCAATGCCTCCACATAGCTCATTCTGCATACCAAGATGTTAGGGGCAAGCAGATACAACATAAGATCCTCCTTAGGTGGTACCACATGCCTGCAGCCCTCCACTCATGGGGAATCTTTCCTCATGCAGAGTGTTGGAGATTCATGCAGGACCCAGCAAACATCCTGCACCTACTATGGGAATGCCAGACCCTAGCCAACTTTTGGTCCACCATAGCAATGGACTGTTCTGTGGTCCTGGGATCTCCCATTGACATCTCCAACCCACTGCTCTTGTTGGGGGACTCCTCTCCACTGGACTCCTTGCTGAAACCACATATAAATTGGCTTCTGGCAGCCCTCCTGGAGGAAAAAAGGCTTCTGCTTCTGTCCTGGAGAAAGCACTGCCCACCCCATTCCTGTTTGGCACTCTACTATGGCAAGAATAGCCCTATTCTAAAGGCTCACATATACTAACCGAGGGCAACTTGCTCTATATTGCCAGAAATGGGGACCATACCTAAACTCCACCTTATGTAAAGTCCCCCCTCATGTACCATGTAACCTCCCTACCCCTTCCCTGAGTGGCGAGATCTAAACTATGCAGGATGGCCATAGGCAGTTTTTTCTTATGGGTCATGTTTAGGAATACTGAGGAGCTCCTATACTTTCCTTTTCTCAGTTCTACCTTTTCCTCCTCCAACATTTGGCTTATTCTATTATTCTATTATGCCGCTGTCAACCTATCTCTACAGAAGCTTTCCAATATGTCAATATGTATCCTCCCATAAGGAGGATTGTTGAAACCTTAAGTACTCAATTCGCATAGTCATAGTTTGTGGCTTAGTATGCCAGCACTAAGCTTTTATTGGATAACTTATGACGGGAAACTCTATGTCATTCCTTGAGTTCTAGATGATATAAGTATAACTTGGTTTGTTGCGCATGAGATGCAGTGCTGTAGGTTAAGTGTTTGTACTCTATATAAGAAAATTCAATAAAACTTTTCTATGATAAAAAAATAAATTTGATTGGTTACATAAAGTAAGCCAAAGAATAATGGGCTGAATTCTCAAAACCCTACACCAGACAGAAGGTGCTTGTGGAAAATAATTGTGCTGCAAATGGCACCTTGCATCAAAAGGTGCACCCAGGAGCTATTCACGAAAGCAGCCTTCATCAAACACTGGCTGCTTGCGGCAAAGGGGTTTTGTGCTAGCCTTGCACCACAAAACGGGCTGTGGCATGGTTCTAGGTGGCTTGCGGCAGATGCAGGCTGCCAGATCCTCTTAAATGGTATTCAGAGAACCTCCCATAGGACAATGGTCTAAGTACCATTAGACCAGCCGAAAGCAGATGTAACAGTACTTAGACACACTCTGGGAGGGTTGTCAACCATGCGCCACAGTGTCATCCCCCTCCCAGGGGAATATTTTTTTAAAACAAACATCCCTGGTGATCTAGTGCCCCTCTGCTTCAGCCCCGATTGGTCTGTGTTATGTTGTGCTGCTATAATATTAAAATAACATCCCTGGTGATCTTGTGGTCCCCCCATGCCCTGATCAGTCTTTAATACTTTATTATTGTAAAAAGACATATCCCTGCTGGTCTAGTGGCCCCTCACCCTCCCACCCCAGCTGATAGTGCACATCACCCCGCTCTCCCCCATCCCAAATCCCAATCCAGTGACTGGACCAGCAAAACAAATGTGAAAATGCATTTTGACCAGGATTTGAAATTTGACTGTTGTCTCATTCACGAGATGGTGTGAAAAATGGCTAGGCTTGAAATGTGGAGCCACAATATTGAAAATGACAAAGGTTATGAGCAAGCATTGAAACTTTTCAATGTACACTCCTAACATTGTTAGTTTTTTTATATTTTTCACTCCAGACTTTCATTATAGTCTTCTTATGATTCCACCTTATGAAAAAGGGCAGTAAAAATGTTCAAATCTCTCCTAAAAGGTGATTTTGCACAACAACCAAAAAGTCAGCTTTCAGGACAGATATGAATAATTTTGCCACACTTGTTTATGATGTTGGGTACCAAAAAGGTCATGTTGAATATTTGATCTAACAATATTAATAAAAATGACAAAGTTATAAATAAAAGTTAAAACCTCTTTAAAATACATTAAACTGTACTTGCCTTAATACTTGTCTTATTTTCCCATATAGATGTTGCCAGTTCCCACAATAAGATGTGTCTTTGACTAGAGAATGGATCTACATCATGGGGCATATAAAGGAGAATGAGGGTGTGTGAGGGTGCAGAGTGGTGGGTGCAGAGGCTGAGTGGGGGATTGGACTGGGGTAGGTGTGTGTGAGGGGTCAGATAAACCATGGACAGTATTCTTTTTTTTCAGGTTATTTAAAGAACAATGAGGGATGGTTTTGTTCATTTCAGGGGGCCCCAAGGCAATGCTGAGGATTGGACACACCAGTGTTGGGATGAACTTCAGCAGCACCAGAGGTGGGCACCCTATGACACCAACCATACCTTTGGTGACATGGGTGGGATACATTGGGAGTAGGGCAGCAAGAGAAGTGGTACCAGGGTGGGCACCCCTGGCTGCTTGGCATCTAATTTTATTATTACTATTATTTTATAATATAAGAAAACTCATTGGGAAGGGGGAGGCAACCTTGAGGGAGGGAGGGGAGAATGAAGCAGTACTGGGGTGGGCACCCCAGATCACTTACAATCTATTAATTATATAGTTAGATTGGAGCACATCATCTGTGGCTCAATGTTCAAGAAAGTCCCACTGTTCCCACAAAATAACCATAATTTCTAAGCCATTGCTATGTCTATCAGCTCACTGGTCCAGCTAAGGCCGGCAGCATGACTCCAGATTCGGCTTCACAATTCAAGAAAATGTTGCTGCTCTTTTCTCATGAAAAAACAATACAAAACAACTATACTTCTTTTATATTGTTCTTCCGTATGAGCCCTTGTTAAGCCTGCTGGCTCACTGATCCAGCTGAAGCTGGTAACCTGACTCCAACTGCAGCTTCACAATTCAAGAAAATCCTGATGTTCTGTTGAAAGAACATGTTCTTTCCAAAGAACCCTCTCTAAGCCTTCCACCAACGATTTAGTAGATGTCTCCAAACCATATTTGGGAGGCCTTTTCAGCAAAGAAATACCAGAATCTTGCTAAATGCGTCCCATTTAGCTGGATTCTCATGTTTTTTTTTCTTCAGGGTATCCAATATATGTTTTTTTTAATTTTCTCCAGGTCATCATTTATATGGGTTTTCAATTTTTTTTTTAAAAAACAAAAAATTAAAAACAAGACGGCCCCTAATGGAGGTAAATGTTTTTCTCAGGACAGAAGAATTTTGGCTAATGAAAGAAGATTCTTTCATAAACCCGAAATGCTGCTTTTGCCCCAGACATACAAATAAAAGATCATGAAGCAAACGGGAGACTGGCACCTGCTAAATATAGTCTTTTTAAATAAAATGTTGCCCCTAGTAAAAAGAAAATACTGTAGACCCTCAAAGATTGTGATATGAAAACTTCACTTTTATTCATCAATTCATAAAAGCTTGATAGAAGAAAGTGCATATTAATCCATTCAAAGGTTCAAAAAAGCAACACACAGGGTCCTTACAGTTAACTCCCAAATGAAGCTCCAAACACCCCACAAGAGGGAATGTTTGGCACTTCATTTGGGAGTTAACTGTCAGGACCTTGTGTGTTTTTTTGCACCTTTGTATGGATTGATACACAACTTCTTCTATCACGCTTTTAGTGAATTGATGAATAAATATTAAGTTTTCATATCACAATACTTGGAGTCCTCATTTTTTTTTCCTTTTATTGGGAGCAATGTTTTATTTAAAATGACTGTAGCAGGTACTGATCACCCAATTTCTTTATGAACTGTTTTCCATTGACCAAGGCTCTGCACCTCACAGGTTGTGGTTCAGTTCTTGCTTTATGCAATATAAATGAATGACCTTATGGATCATATTCAGAAATGAATAATCACATCCATATAAAGTTTCATCATATCAAAAAAAGGTATCTATAGAGAGTAAGACTCATCTAGACTGAAAATTTTAAAACAAAATTTCAAACCATCTGACTTGTAAGGTGAAAGCAAAAACAGTCAACCCCCATGATTTTCAACATTTTTAAGTATCCTGATCTTAAAATCTGGACATCTGACCTTCACAAAACTTTCCAGATCAAGAACACCCCCCCCCCCCAGCTACGCATGCAAATTTTCGTGCAATTACATTGAACAGGGCACTATATTGCTGTGCAAAGTCCAGGGTTTAATATTAAACACTCTACTCAACCTAACTATGGGGGGGCTACTGCACCTATATTATATTATATTATATTATATTATATTATATTATATTATATTATATAGGCACGCCATACCTGTATATTAGGGTTGAGTAAGCGTTTTAATATTAAACCCCAGTTTAAACATTAATAACTTCACCCCATGTTCAACTGATTTGCTTGACATTTGGAAACATCAGAGATGGTGCTAGGATCTCCACATTCTGAAACTTTAATTCCAATTGATTCATGGAGGGGGCAAAGTTACAGAGAGGCCAATACTGTACATTACATAAATTAAGACTTTTGTTGCTAACCTATAACTTCAAAAATAGGAAGATTTGAGACCTGCAACTTGCAGGTTAGATCAAGTTTGATGAAAGGTATGTGTTTTCATGGGTTTTATATACCAAACTTAAGTAGTTTTTAAAATATTCTAGAAAAAAACATTAAATTTGTGGGCATTCACAGTTTAAAGCAAGCACTTGACATTGCCAAATGTTCAATGCTGGTATTGCACTTGTGCCAGGTCTTGCTTAGATACATTTTTACTCTATATTTACCCAGGATAGAGCAGATGAGATGCAATGTCTCATTTTCAGTGGTGTCCTGCTTTGACACTTTGTCAGATTGTAATTACTAAGAATAGGGCATCTGAGAGGCAGTATCTACTTTTAAGTGGGCTCCCACAATTTGATCCCAAGTGTCCAACAGTCTTTTTATGACCTAATGTAGTCTTCTTATGACTCCAACACCCATCCCTGAGGCACCCTGCTGGTCACCCTTCCTCCACTGAGTAAACTTTCATTACTATCTTTTCTGCCTATCCCACAACCAATTTCTTACCCAGTTTATCAAATTTTGATCCATTCCTAGGCTGCTCATCTTGTTTAAAAGTATTCTGTGTGGAACTGAGTCAAATGCCTTTTTTAAAGTCCAGGTAGGCCACATCCACTGCTCCACCCTGGTCCAATTCCTTTGTCATCCAATCAAATAAATCTATCAGATTCATTAGACATGACCTTCCAGCCATGAATCAATGTTGTTTTGGGTCTTGCAATCCATTTGATTTAAGATATTCTACTACCCACTCCTTCAGCAGTGATCCTATTAACTTTCCCACCACAGATGTGATGCTAACTTATCTTTAATTGCCCATCTCCTGCCTGCTACCACTTTTATGTAGTGGGAATTCATCTACACTTCTCCAGTCCTTAGGAGCCACACCTGTTTTGAGTCAGCAGTTGAAAAGTACTGTCAAAAGTGCAGTCAGTACTTCCTTGAGCTCTCTCTCTATACCATAGGATGCACCCCATCTGGTTCCATGATCAATTAATACAGGAACACTACCAACAGAATGGAAAATTGCACGTGGTGTGCATATTTTTAAAAAAGAAGAAACATCTGATGTCCAAAACTGCCGACCCATAAGTTTGACTTGTGTGTGTTGTAAACTTCTGGAATCCATAATTAGGGATAGCTTGGCTAGTGTATTAGGTACATGTGATCAACAACAGCATGGGTTCAAAAGAGGCAGAAGCTGTATTGCCAACTTATTATGCTTCTACAAAAAGATCAGTTACATCTTAGATCAGAAATTGCCTTGTGACATCATTTATGTTGATTACACTAAGGCATTTGACCTTACACCATGCTGGGCAATCATAAAAAACTACACAAGATTAATATCAATCCACTATATATAAGGCAGATTAGTGAATGGCTTAGTAACAGATCACAAAGGGTCATGGTAAATGTCAGCTTATCTGGTATGGGGGAGGTGACAAGTGGGGTCCCGCAGGGTTCGGTGTTAGGACCGGCACTTTTTCAGATTTTCATAGCAGATTTAGCAAATGATTTGGAAAGCTGGGTGTCTACGTACGCGGATGACACTAAGTTGGGTGGACCAGTGAGCTTGCTAAGTGAAGCAGAAATAATACAAAAGGATCTTGATAGGATTGTATAGTGGACAACCCGATGGAGCATGAAACTTAACATAAGCAAAAGTAAAGTGCTACATATGGAGAAAGGAAATAATAAAATCAAATATTATATGCAAGGTATCCCATTCCCAAAAGCTAATAATGAAAAAGATCTGGGAATCTAAATTATGGATGATTTTGACTCAAAAATGCAAACATCAGAAGCAATCAAAAAGGCTACAAAAATCGGTTGGGCAATTAAACATAATATAACAACTAGGGATAGCAAAGTAATGGCATCCTTATATAGGGCATATGTCCACCACCATATGAAATTCACATCACAATTGTGAAACCCATTTAGAATAAAGGAAATTAATAAGATCCAAAAAGTCCAAAGGAAATTTACAAAATCCATGAATGGTTTAGCTAACAAAAGTTAAGAGAAAAGGTTAAAATCTTTTAAAATGCTGTAATTGGCCACCAGACATGTTAGAGAAGATGCATTACTTATGTTTGATGTAATACAAGACCCAATATTAATTAATGAACTGAACTTAAAATTTAAGGATGGAAAAATTCAGACAAGAGGATATCCACTACAAATTAAGGGCTCAACATTTGTAAGCAAATTGAGAAAGTACTTTTACATGGTGAGATGCATAAGTTTGTTTCCTTCCTTATATCCACTTTCAGTTTTACCCACTGTTCCCCCCAACCTATTTCTTCCCCCCATGCCAGTTCATTCATGAGGCATTCACCCACCTTTATAACATCTGCTTTCCTGAAATCCAGGTCCCTCTCCCTTGTATTATTAGATTCTGCAGCCGTCCTTATGTTGAACCACACTGTATGGTGATCACTGGTCTCTAGGTGGTCTCCCACTTTGATGTCCACAACACTGTCCCTGTTACAGAGTAATAGGCCCAGCATTGCCCCATTATGCATGAGTTCATCAGCTACCTGCCTGAAGAATGCACCTTGCAGTGAGACCAGGATGTTTCTACTTTTATATGAAGCTTCAGCTGGGATGCTCCAATCTACATCCAGGAGATTAAAATCCTCCACCAGTAGCAAGCCTCCCTTTTCTGCCATCCTGCCAGTGGCTTCTACCAGTATCTTATCTAACTCTGCACCCAGTGATGGAGGCCTTTAAATCACAGCAATGTGAATAATGGCTCTGTTCCCATTTTTCAGAGTGACCCACAGTACCTCAGCCTCCCCCTGTAGTCCATGTATCTTTGTTACCTTTATGCATTCGTTCACATAAAGCACCACACACACCCTCCTTTCTCCCCTACTGAGTCCTTCCTGAACAGAGTGTAGCCTGGTATGGTCATGTCCCAGTTATATTTCTCAGTAAACCATGATGGTATTCAGTGATGACAGTGACTGAAAATTAGCAACTGTAAAAACAGTGACTCATTTTCAGTGCTATCATGTTGGGCCACCCTGCAAGGGTAGCAACAGCACAGAGAGGGATGGTGACCAGAAGGGGGGGAATAGGGAGTGGAAGGGGAGGGATAGGGAAGAGGGTTGTGACTGGGGAGTGTGCCTGCTGCAGCCACGCCAGCCATGTGGTGTGGTGGTGAGAGTGGCTGACTGAGGTTAGTAGGATTCGGGGCTAGACAGGGGAGAGACTTTTGCTGCAGCTTGTGGCTGTTTGTTTTTTTTTACACACATTCTCGAGTGTTGCCCCCTCCCTGACATGCAACCTCCTGGAGTTGGTGATCAAAAATCAGGGGTTGGGGTGCAAATCCCCCATAGGGGTGCACGGTGGGCACAGCCCTACCACAAAAACACTAAGTATTTGCTGGATGTCCATTAGCCGGCATGTGTATATTACCATTTTGCTTTTTGATAATATACACTTGTCATAATAGCAATCACTGTTTGAGATCACTATTATGACATGGAACCCACCATGGCTTGGTAATATCCATTATATCCAGGTTGGCCTCTGCCATTATGGTCTGTAAAGCTAGCATCTTATTTCCTAAACAAGTTGCATTTGTATGCATGGCTCTCCAGATTCTGTTAACATCCAGCTTTTTACCACCCATTTTCTTTTTGCCTCATACTCACTGCCCCCATTATTTTGAATGTTAATGCTCCCCCCTCTTTCAATTTATAACATTCTCCTTCCTTAAAATAATTTGCAATATGGGGTAGTTCTTTCCCCTCAGATTTTCTTATCTCATCCCCACTGCCAGTGGGGTTTGGCAGTCTCTGCCCCCCTTATTACTTCCACCACCCCCACCAGCTACTTTAAATATACCTTAAAGTTACATTTGAACCATTCACTGAGGACTGTAGTGCCACTCTTGGATGGATGCAGGCTATCACCCTTGTATAGGTGCCCATCTTACCTGGTTGGTCCCAAGGCCTCAATATAGCCAAACCTCTTTCTCTTTATACCATTCCTATAGCCATACGTTGAATATCCTGGTGCAGAGAACTCTAGGTAGTACCTCAGCAAAAGCTAAAGAGTTTGTCACCTGTCTGAAGCACTTCCCAGTTCCTTAAAATCTTACTGAACTATTCCAGCCCATCCCTAAACAGGTCGTTAGTTCTGAGGAGGACAATGACATCTGATTCCCCATTCCTTCCTGCTGCTCTAGCAATCCTTTGTATACATGTTCCATCCCTCAGGGTTGCACCCGATATATATTACAGCTCTGTTTTTCTGTCACAATGTCCCTCCTGGTTTTATTCAAATTTCACTTTTGCTCAGCTTTACATGGTCTGTGGTCATGGATCTCTGCTCTCACCCCTATGCTGGCTGATTTCCAGTGCAGTAGTGCAGTTTTTGTATGCTTCTGTGGTGGAAAAAAGTACAGATTTGCCAAACTTGAATACACTGCAGCAGTCGGTGCACAATGACATGAGTCATTTCACTTTTAATTTTTTTGTGTAAACTGGGATGAGTGTCGGGGAAAAGGACTTAAGGCTGAAAACTGAAAGGGAAACTTGGGATTTTGTACCAGCTTGGCATTCAATAAAAACGTGACAAACTTGGCAAACTCGGGCACATTATAACAGCAGGAGTGGATGCGCAACAGGAGTCAGTTGACTTTTTTTTATTTTTTAATAACCTGGGACTCAGTCTAATCTTCACTGTCAAGGGGAAACTAAATTAAGGCTGAATGGTAAAGGGTGGTAGTGGCAGATACAACAGGAAATAGTTGTGATGAATTGCATTGTTTTCACCCTTTAACACCTACCGAGGATTAAGTTGAAATCAATGGGAGCCATCACAGCTGTTTGCTATAACTGGGATTTGCTATTAGAAGGAACATTATAGTGAGGGAGCATTGTACCAATTTTATGTGCGTAAACCAAAAAATTTAAAAGTATGCTCATAACCTTGTTGTTATTTTACTATTTTTACTACCACATTTTCAATTTAGTCTTCATATTACCCCATCTCATGGACAAGGGTGGAGAAAATGTTCAAATCCCACATGAAAGGTAATTTTGTGCAGTCTCTATGAAATCACCTTTTGTGATGGATTTGCTTAATTTCACTACCCTTGTTCATGAGGTGGGGTCATGAGATAGCTATGTCGAAAATCTGAAGAAAAAATATTAAAAAAAACAATACAATGATGAGTGTCTAGAACAGGGTTCATGAGGTATGACCCAAAATTGCCATGTTGAAAATAAGGTGTAAAAATACTCAAAAATTACAAAGTTATGAATAAAAGATTAAACACCATTTGAAATACATGAAACCAAATTTACAGTACCTTATGTTCTCATATTGCAGTTGCCAGTTACAGCAGCAAAACATGTCTTTGATTGGAGAGTGGATTTACATTACAGGACATGTTCAGATGAGTGAGGGTGTGTTGGTGGTTGCTAAGTAAGGGGTCAGGGTAAGGTGGTTGGCTGGTAATGAGGAGGTCAGATCACTGATGGACTGTTCTGTTTTTTTTTTTCAGGTTACAAAAAAATATCAATAAGGACAGTTTTCTTTATTGTAAGAAGATGGAATCTGACAATGGTGACTGGGCACTTCAGTGTTGAAATGATCTTTGCTGGTACTAGGATGCACCCTGGTCATGTCATCTATTATTTTCAGCCTGGAGGGGAGTTTGGTTGATAGCAGTGGTACTGGGGTGGGTTCCCCACTGCTTACTGGTTAAATGAAAAAACATTGGCTGTGGGGGTGGGTGACCTGGAGTGGAGGAGGGAGAAAGAAGCAGTACAGGGATTGGGCAATCTGGTCTGATAAAGAAAAGATAGATAGATAGATAGATAGATAGATAGATAGATAGATAGATAGATAGATAATCAGACAGACAAGACTGACAGATGTACAGACAAAAAGATACAGTTAGAAAGAGTGAAAGAGAGCATCAATGGTTCACTGCACTGCTTGAATCTATATTTATCTTATCTCTCTATCTGTCTGTCTGTCTGTCTGTCTATCTATCTATCTATCTATCTATCTATCTATCTATCTTTCTATCTCTCTATTCAGCCTAGTTCTGCATTTTTCTTATGTAGAGTGGTCTGTCCAACACTGGTACCACTTCTTTCATTCCATCCCATTCAGGACACTGGCCCCACTTCTAAAGTTTTTTTTTAGTCATAAGTAGACTGGGGTGCCCCCTGGAACTGCTTGTGTTGAATTCCTTTCATCCCAAGTTGCCCATCCTCCTTCCTTTAATTTTATATGTGTGGTGGCACTGGGATGCCCAGTACTGGTGCCTCTGAAGATCATCCCAATATTAGGTTATGCAATCCCCTATCTCAGCTTCTGTCCCCCAAAAATAAAGAAAACCATCCCTTGTTGATCTTTTTTCTAACCTGAAAAAGAAAACCATCGATCAGTGATCTGACCCCCACACAACAAAACCCACACTCCAATCCCCACTCAGCACCCACCACCCTTTAACCCCCACACACCGTCACTCACCTGAACATGTGCAAAAGTACAGATCCACTCTCTGATCAAAGGTATGTCTTTCTGCTGGAACCAGCAACTGCAATATAAGAAAATAAGGTAAGTGTGCTATGAGTAAAAGTTCAAACTCCTTTTAAATACATTTAACCAGACTGACCTTAATTTCTCCTATCACAGTCAGTGGTTCCAGAAGTGAGATGTGTCTTCCACTGGACAGTGAATGCACATCATGGGATATATTCAGATGAGTGAGGGTGTGTGAGGGGGTGTGGGGTAGTGATGCTAAGTGGTGGGGTCAGGAAGGTATGGGGTCAAATTGACGATGGATGGCTTTATTTTTTTCAGATTAGAAAGAAAAAATGATAAACAAGGGACTGTTTTCTTTATTGTAGGGTACAGTAGCTGACACTGGGAATTGGGCACCAAGTGTCAGGATGATCTTCAGTTGCATGGTGGTTAGAACCCTGGTGCCACCACATATATTAAACAAGGGGGCGGGTGACCTGGAGGAGAGAGGGTAAGAGAAGAGGTACTTAGGTGGGCAACCTAGTGTGCTGTCTAAATAACTGCCATAAGCTCTGAAGAAGGACTTGGTTAGTCTGAAAGCTTATTACTTTGTTCTTTCTGTAACATCTATGTTGGTCCAATAAAATGTATCAAACCATTTGCTTCTGGATCTGTTCACCCATTGCTTGGGTAGTTTACCTTAGTTGTACACCACCATTTCAGCATTACCTGCTCACAGTTCCACCTCATTAAGCCAGTATTTGAACATTTTTAAATCTCTGCCAAAGCATCATTCCACGCCACAAGTTTGAAAACATATTCTTGCCAGGATTTGAATAAATGACAGCTGTCATGTTTATGAGGTGGTGTGAAAAATGGCTATGTTGAATATTTGGGGGTTGAAATACTGAAGATGATTAGTTATGAGTGAGTGTAGAAAAATTTCAATCTACACTTATGAGCTTATCATTTTTATATATTCTGACCCACCAGATTTTCAACATAGCCTCTTATGAACACTCCTCATGAACAAGGGTGGTAAAAATGTTTAAATACTGCCCAAAGGTGATTTTGCAAATTGACTGCAAAATCAACTTTCAGGTGTAATTCCTCCACCATTGGTCATGAGGTGGGGTCCCAAAAAGTCCATGTTGAACATTTTGTGTTAAAAGATGCAAAAATAACAAAGCTATGAATAAAAGTTCATCCAGCATTTAAATGCATTAAACCAGACTTGCAGTACCTTATTTTCACATTTGGCAGTCGGCGGTTTCACCAGCAAGACACTTCTTTGATCAATGAGTGAATCTATGCCATGGGACATGTTCTGGTGACTAAAGGTGTGTCGGGTAGTGGGTGCCAAGTGGGTTGTTGGGGTGGGGTGGGTAGATGGTGTGTGTGGATGGTCAAATCAGTGAGTGATAATTTTCCATGTTACAGGTAATAAAATAAAAATCAGCAATGATTTAGTATGTTGCAGACATACAGATTTAATATTTGCCATATTGGTCCTTGTATTGCTTCTCTTGACCCCCCTCATTTCCAAGTCACCCACCTCTTTTCAACAAACAGTAACTTGACACGGTGGTGTCAATCCACAGTGTTAGAATTTGAATGTCTCTGCAACATAGATGTAACAACAAGAACAAAGTGTGCTAGCTTTCTGACCAATCAAGTCCTTACTCGGAAGCTTAATGACTGTTATTTAGGAAATGGCATACTTTTAACACCCAAATCATGCAGAAAAAAAAATAGAAAAATAAATCCAATTGGTATTAGTTTCTTGGTGATCCTTGACAAGTAGCTTTTTGTTTGGATCTTATACTGCCGATTTATATTATCATGTATAAACTCCTGTTATAACACTGAAGGCTTTAAGGTATATGAAGCATAATAAAAAGTGTGAGAATATAGTTGGGTCATGTTTCCAGCTAATTTTTTTATTCCATATACAGCAGTGTGAAACTATTGCTCACTTTAAGTACTTTAAAAGTTTTGTATGCCATGTATAGATGCTTTTTGGAGTTCTATTTTGTGGGGCTTGTTTTTAACTTACAATTACAGTATTTCACATTTTAGCATATCTTTAATCTGGGTGGGTTTTGCTTTTCATGAACTGCATTCTTAAACACACTGGGACACTCATAATTGGGTTGAACAGCTCTCTTCTCGAGATGTTCTTATTTTCCTCTGAAAGTATTTCTAAGTCATTTTTAATTTTTGTGCAGTGTACTCCCTTCTTGTTGTTATGCTCTAAGCACATCTGACCTTTAGACCCTTTCAGCTGAAGGTGAAGGTGAACTGGTACAATTCAGCATCTCTGATGTTTCATCTGTTATTTTTTAAATTGATATTTTAAGTCAATGGGATTTTTTCTGGGTTTTTTTCTGCATGATCTGGGTGTTAAAAGTATGGGATTTTCTAAACAACTGTCATTAAGCTTCCGAGGAAGGACTTGATTGGTCCAAAAGCTAAAGCACTTTGTACATTTTCTTAAATATATGCTGCAGAGACATTCAAATTCTGACACTGTGGATCGGGCACCACAGTGTCAAGTTACTGTTTGATGAAAGGGAGCAGGTGACCTGGAAATGAGGGGGGTCAAGAGAAGCAGCACTGGGGTGGGTACACCATTTCCTTATAGTGAATATAAAAGAAACACTCATTAGGAATGGCAGGTGGAAACCTGGAGGGGAGGAAGGAGAAGGAAAAGGTACTGGGGCTGGGACAAATAGATAGATTGATAGTTAAATAGATAGATAAGCAGATAAATAGATAGGCAAGATAGATAGATAGACAGACAGACAGACAGACAGATAGACAGGCAGATAGACACACACATTTACATACATACATACATAGACAGGTGTTCACCGGCTAAATGCTTCAACTACTGTAAATCAGCAGCACAACTCAAGCTGTGGCTTTAGAATTCAAGAAAGTCCTAATGCTCTCATACAGAGATTGCAGGTGAACTGCTCCTCTCGCAAAGCTGGCTGGATTCTGGGGTGCCCAGAAAAGGGTTTTCTGCTAGTTTGTTTTTTGAAATTGCACTTTTTGTATGTATTTTTCATGTTTATTTAGTTCAAGGATGTACAAAAACAAGATAGTGGCAGTTACAGGATGACAAACATTTTTAGTGCTCTGAGAAGCAAGTGGTGAGAAATCCAAAAAAAGTCTTGCAACACAGAATTTTTTATCTTGTATCAGTACAATATCCCAAGCACCCTACAGAGCATGCTTAGGAAAGGAATAAAAAAAACTTTAAATCCTTATAACTCTAGAACCATTTAATATTTTTTTACAAAACCTTCCAAAGGCAGTACCTTGAGTAACACACCTGTAACTTGTAAGTTTAGAAAAAAAAATGATATTCCGTGTAGGCTGTCTGACACAGCAAAACCAAAAACACATGTTAAGTATAAGAAAAACATTGGACATCTACAGGAAAATGACATATCCAGATCTCAGAAACTAAACAAGATGCTGTCATCAAACTTTCCACATATGTAGAACATGCCTACTAGACAATGCATGCAAAGTTTCAACTAATGTTGTCAAACATTGCCAAAGCAACTATGGTGCAAAGCTGTCACTCAACCCTAAGTGTGCAGGCAATAGTGCATTACTATAATATATATATATATATATATATATATATATATATATATATCATATTAGAGGCAAACAACTCCATTTAATGCATCAGGTAGGGTTGTTCCACAGTGAAAAAAGCGAGGAAATTTGATGTCAGGGTTGAAACCCCCTTTGCACCCCTTCAGCCCACCCCCCAACTGGAATCAGGGTGCACGTTGGGGACATCGGCCTAATTGTCACCCCATCACATGTGGAAAGAAGCTGAGGAATAGGAGAATGGGGTGACAGTTGGGACCGATACCCAATCGCGCACCTGATTCCAGTTGGGGTGGCTGAGGTGCAGAGGGGTTCCAACCCAACATCAATTTCCTTGGCTTGTCACTGTGGAACAACCCTAACTGATGCATTAAACAGAGTTTTTGCCTCTAATTTGCTTCTTTTGAGAATGATAATGAGAAATAGTGAATGTAATGCTTGGGTGGGGCCCGTGCTACCACCACATGATCTTGTCACATAGGAACATTTGCAGCCTCAAACGCAAATTGGGTACGCATGGTGAGGCAAAGTGAAACAGAAAGAGAAACAGTACTGTAGACAGAAATGTCAAAAACAACATAAACACAACACGCAAATGAAACGCATAAAGATGCGACATGGTGGAGTAAACGAACGGTAAGTGAAACGGAATGAACCGCAAGCAGAAACGCTAATGGTAGCAGTAATGTAAGTGCACAGGCTGGTTTTCCCCAACAGCTGTATAGAGAAAGATAGTAAGTAGAAAGAATGTATGCAAAATAATGACTCTCAGAACACAAAAATGAGGACTTGGAATAGTAAATTGCTTATATCTCAGTAACCGTACGACATAGAAGAAACATTTAAAAGTCATATGTATTATCACTTTCCTGGCTAGTTTTTTAGTTAGCCCACATGAGAGGGCTAAGAATTTTTTTGACAAAAAGTCCATATCTCACACCATTTTTGAGATACGGGCACTGAAAGGAACGACGAACGCCGTAATGTTATCCTATGGGGAAAAAAACAGAAGTTCAGACTGTCATAACTTTGCCTCCCTGTAATATTTCTTTCACCAAACCACTGAAAGGCACATCTGTGGGATGTTGGCTGTGTTCCCTGCAAATTTCAGCTGAAAAGACCAAACTGTTATTTTGCAGCAGGGCGCCAAACGATTGCTACAATGCGTTGTATGCCGTAATGTTATCCTAGGGGAAAAAGCATCAAATTTGGAGTACTGTAACTTTGCTGCTGTGTAATATTTTTTCCAAAAAACACTGAAAGGCACATCTTTGAGATGTCGGCTGTGTTCCCTCCAAATTTCAGCTCCAAAATCCAAACTGTTCTTTTGCAGCGGTATGCCAAAGTATTACTGTTATTTTGGACATAGTGTCGCAAAGTAGTGTCGTGATTTGCGAAAGCTTTCGCAAAAATTTGTGACACTTTCGTGAGTGCGACACTACTTTGAGAAAGTACTTTTTCCAGAAATCTGAAAAACAAATTTCTCAGGTGTTTTACCCCAAAATAAAGACATGGCTAGCATCCTCAGGGCCCGACTAGGTGAATACAAAAATAATTAGGTTGCTAGAGGGTCTCAATTTTAAGTGCCAAGCATTTTTCTGATTACTAACTGAAAACAAAATTGTGGATTTGCGACAGTAAAAGGGCCATTTGTGACAGTAAAAAGTGCATTTGCGAAACTGTCTAACTTTTTGTTAATTTTTCGGTAGGTAAGGCCATGCAACTACTAAGTGTGGTACGTTGTGTGCAGCTGCAATCAGGGATGTGTACATTTGGTGTACATGGCCTCAGTTTTGCTGTTGATCTCCACTGCACATGCAGTACCTGGTCAGGTGCGTGGGGATGTCTTGTAGTACATTTAGACAATTGTTTGTTATTTCTGTCACCTGCTGCTGGTTGTCTGTCATTGGTCATGTTGCCTTGGTCCTCCCCCATACTTGCATATGTGTGTGTGTGTGTGTGTGTGTGTGGTGTTGCTGGGGGTGAATTCTGAGTTAGGTTTTCAACTCTAACACTGAATCTCCTCGCTTTTATCACTGTGGAACAACCCTAACTGATGCATTAAATGGAATTTTTGCCTCTAATATATATTATCTATATATATATATATATATATATATATATATATATATATTCCTAAGCCAGGCCACCTGCTTTAGTTGAGATGGAGGAGGAGAGGCGAGGGTGACCTGTGTCTAGAAGGTTCCCCCCTGAGCCACGTGCCACCGCACTGAGTCTGACGTGCCGGTAGCTATCGCCGTACCGGCAGGCCTCCTCGGACAATCTGAAGCATTTTTTACCCCTGCTGGTGTAGGCGACTGCACACCACTCAGAATTTTCAGCCCTCACTCCCACCCTGTTCCCTCCTCCCATTAAATGTGCACTAGCACTGCCCCCTGAGCACTGACTCGACTAATTATGGTCTGGGGGAAGTCCCAATAACAGTGCAACAAGCGTTCTCTATTCCCATAACCAGTGGGGAGGTTCAACTAATGCTACTGAACTGGGTAAACCCTGCCCTGCTGTTCTGAGGCCCACCATACCGCACAGCTCCAGGGGACAACCCCTGTCCTGAACCTCTGCCAGGTGCTCATAGTGGTAATAACTCAGTACAACTCAATGTTTTTTAATTTGATTTATGCTTCCTTAATGCTATTTGTTGCATTCCTGAATCTAACGTTCCTGAATCGTGTGTTTTTTTCTCTCTTAACAATTGTTGTTCTCCTGTGACTACTAGTACTACATCTGTGACAAGTGGATCTTATTATTTCCTACTCCTCATCCCAGCCCCCAACTTGGTGCCCGAGGGATACTCCCTATTTCTGATTGCCACTGCCCTAATCCCACACTAAGGACACTACGAGGCCCACCACGAGGTCTGCCCCACTACAGTTGTCCTTCCAGAGGGTCATGAGGTGGCCCTGGCACCTGCTGCTCTCCACAATGGCGCCCCCTAGGGAACTCCCCACCAACCAGTGGGAGTCCTCCAAGGTCCAAAAGAGTGATGCACTGCCACCCTCACTGATCTCTGTCATCCTAGTGGGGCTCATTATGGGGCTTACACTCCTCCAAGTGGTCTCCAGCCCCCGATGGTAATCAGAGACTGCTGGAATATGCCTCCCCTGGATGTGACACCTGACTACTTCTTCTCCAACCTTCTAGCCTTCTCCAAAACACTGTACTCTCCCACTAACTGTCTTGACCTCAGTGGACTACTGTCCTCAACTGGTACTAAGCGTTTTCTAGTAAGGAAGCCCTCGACTGGAGTGGCGGCCCACAGACGGTACCCCTATGGATCTTCCCCAGAACATTAGTTCTGTCTGGTGACATCAAATCTAACCCTGGCCCCCACTACCCCCCCTGAATGGAGGCTGGGTAAGGGACTCAAAGTTGCTCACCTCAATATACGGAGCCTACTACCTAACCTCAATGAGTTAGTCGCCTGGGTCTCACTCTACAAGCCAGATATTCTTGGAGTGACTGAGACTTGGTTGAAATCCTCCACTTCCTACGTGGCATGTGCACTCCCCGGTTATGAAATAATAAAACAGGATAGACCTGGGAACAAACGTGGAGGTGGTATCTTGATCTATTACAAGAACCACCTGAAGGTTACTGAGGTGGCTCACCCGCTATCCTCCCCACCCTCCTGTGAGCTACTTCATGTCCTGTTCCTACTTGGGAATACTAAAAAACTGCATGCAGCCTGCGCCTAAAACCCACCAAAAGGAGGCCTTCCAGGCTTGACCCATCTCCTGGACACAGTAGGTCCCAGTACCAGTGACAATGAACTTGTTATCTTGGGTGACATAAACCTAAACTGGGTCAGTGGTAATGCAAAGCAGTATGAGCCCCTGCTTGCTAATCACTCCCTTATACAACTTGTCCAGGAGCCAACTAGACAATCGGCTAATGGATCTTCCATCTCCCTTCTGGACTGGATCCTGTCTAACCAACCAGAAAGGATTTCCTACATAGGGATCCTCCCAGACTCTATCTCTGACCATTCGCCAGTCTATGGAGTGTAGAGAATACCTACCCCAAAAGTCCCCCATAAAATCATCCATATAAGGAACTATGCCAGGTTTGAACCTGAAGTGTTCAGGGAGGACCTAAGGACCACTGATTGGTCTGAGGTGCTGGGAGAATCAGATCCCTCTACAGCTGCCACCTGCTTTCTCTCTATCTTCATGGCCTTGCAGGACAAACATGCCCCCATTGTCACAAGGAGGGTCAGGGAGTCCGTCACCCCTTGGTTGCATGGGAGTCTCCTAGCCCTCTTGAGGGCCAGAGACAAGTACTGGACCACCTACAAAAGCTCCCTTGAACAGACAGCTCTCCAACGATACAGAAATCTAAGGAATAAGAGCAAAAAGGCAATCAGGGCCGCAAAAAGTGACTTCTGACGTCCGCCCTACTCAGCTCAGCCAGTGATCCCAGAAGGTTCTGGAGGAATATCAAAATGCTTGTCAGTGGCCCCACCAGTGCTGGGGTATCTGACATGGTCATTGGAGGGGTCTCCTGCAACAGTCCCCACACGATTGCCAACACCTTAAATGCTCACTTCACTGACCTGTCAGCTTATGCTGCACTTTTCCCATCTCCATGTATCTACACTGGCTCCCCCTTCTACACCAGGGCTGGAGGCAACCTCCTCCCCCGACCGCTTTTCTGTCTCAGAGCTGTTTCAGTCTCAGACATGCTTAACCTTCTCTCAGTCCTCTCCCAGTACTCATGTCTGGGGCCCGACAATCTGGAGCTTAAATTCCTTAAGCTCAGTGCCCACCACATCGCCTCCCCTGTTGCCCATATCTTTAACCCGTCACTTGCGAAGGGGGTTATTCCTGACATTTGGAAGGTGGCCAGGATAGTACCTATACTGAAGCAGGGCAATCCTAAGGTCCCAGGCAATTATCGCCCGATAGCCATTCTGTCCTCCCTCAGCAAGCTCCTGGAAAAAGTTGTGGCTGAACAACTCACCGCTCACATAACAGCCCATGATCTGCTATCCCTGGCCCAGTACGGCTTTTGGAAGGGGCATAGCAAGACCAAAGCCTTGGTCTCTGTCTCATCCAGTATCAGAGAAGCCATGGATCAGGGCAAACTCTCTGGAGCCATATTCATTGACCTGTCCAAAGCCTTCGACTTTGTTGATCATGAGTTGCTCCACACTCAACTGTGGTCTCTGGGTCTGTCCCCTGCTGCAATGAACTGGTTCACTGGCTATCTACATGGTCAAATGCAGATGACTAGATTTAATAAAGTCCTCTCTGATCCACTACCGGTCACCTCAGGCATCCCTCAGGGGTCAGTCCTGGGGTCCCTTCTCTTCTTCCTCTTTGTCAATCACTTACCGGCAGCAGTTACAAACTGCAGTGCCACTCTCTATGCCAATGACCTGGTCATCATGGCCCACTCCAGGGACATTGAGTCTCTAAATCAGCAACTGTCTGATGACTTCAACAATATCCAGGCTTGGATAACCAAAAATAAATTGGTTCTCAATCTGAAAAAAACACAGGCTATGCTATTTGTCTCAGCACCCAAAATCAAAGCCGTGCAAGCTCCCCTGAGCATCAAATGCCAGGACAGTACCCTCCTCCCAACTGTGAATTCCATCAGATACCTTGGAGTAATGCTCGACCCCCAACTTGACATGGGGAGTCACATACTGAATGTCTGCAGATTGGTGAACTGCAAATTGGGCATGTCTTACAGAGCCAAATACATCCTCACACCCGAGGCTTGTCTGGCCCTCGTGAGAGGTGTCCTGCTCCCCTCCCTTTCCTGTGGCCTGCACCTAGTTGCCAGCTCTGCCAAATCCCACCTCACCCGGTAGTCCACGACTTACAACATTTGTCATTTTGGCCTTGCTGCCCCCTGGCTTACCCACCATTATAATCTCTATGAAAATCTTGGCTGGCTCTCACCATCTAGCTACCTGAATTTTGGGCTTGGATGTCTCATGGGCAAAGTGACTAGAACAGGCACCCCACCGGGGCTGGCACAGCTACTTCTGCCAGTGGACCACTCCTCCTACTCACTTAGATCACAGGTCTCCGGGATGCTAAGAGTTCCCCCTACCTGCACCCTCATGGGGGACAGGGACTTTGCTGAAAGTGCACCTAGACTCTGGAACTCCTTTCCTGAGCAGGTCTGATTGGCCCACTCCTTCCATAGTTTCCGTAGACACCTGTGGGGTATCCTAATGCTGGCCTCTGAGTGTGTCTGTCCCAAACCCCCATAGAGCAATGTCCTCGTACAGCAAGGCCCTTGAGCTTTACAAAATGCACATGGTTTTCCCTTGATGAATCCTCTCTAGGCCCTTGTTTGCGACACTACCCGTTAACACCTGGTACTTGACCGAGTTATAATTTGTCCATTTTGTAAACTAAAATTTGTCCATATCGTAAATCGCCAGTTTTCTCTGACCTCACATTGTCTGAAATTGGATGAAAGTCAACCAGTGACTCTGTTTTATCTCACACTGTCTGAAATTGAATGTTTACTTAGAGTGCTTTACCTCTGTTGATACCTTGTAAATGTCACCTTGTTCTGTTCCTTTCTAGTCAAACTATCTGCTATGTTGTTTTCTGTATAATCCCTGTACCGCTGTGTAATTTACAATATTGTACTCTCCCGGGTCGTTCCTGAAAATAGGCATATTACTTGTCTAGTGTACTTACCCGGTCACCAAAAGCTAAATAAATAAAAAATAAATATATAAATATATATATATATATATATATATATATATATACATATATGTGGGTTCACCACAATATATCCAAGGCACACTGCCTCTAGGGTAGCTGGTCCATTCCACTGGGGTGTCAAACAGATGAGGCATACTGATGAGTCCTGGTGAGAATGAAACACGTGTCTATGTCTTCTGTTAGCACCCTTGCAACCGTGTGAGAGAGGCCTTTCGGCACCATGCAATTCTGCTTAAAGTTGGACCAGCATAACATTCTGTGGTGATTTGCATATGCATCCCATGATGCTTTGCATTGTGGGATATGTTTCATATTTACATATATATACATATATATAGTATATATATATATATATATATATATATGATTTATGCAAATGATCACTGCATCACGATAAGAGTTAAAAGTCAGGAAATGAAAAATCTTTAGGGTTGCCCCCCCCAATACTCTCCAGTCATTCCAAGATTGACAAATGACAGGGTGTATCATTGGGGTCGTGAGCCCTAAATGTCACCCCATTCAATGTGTAATCATATTGACAAGGGATAGCAAAAAAGAATGGGGTGACATTTAGGCCTCATGACCAGAATGACACACACCATCATTTGTCAGTCTTGGGATGATTGGCAGGTCGGGGGTGTAACACTAAAGTTTTTTTCGTTTCCTGACTTTTTGTTCTATAACACTAAATGATGCATTCACACAGTTTTTTGCATAGAACTTCCTTACTTTTTGAGAAAGAATAGAAAACTAAGAACTTGTGTAAGTTGGTGGGAGCGCTGGACCTTCAGGCCCTGTGCTCCCACCAACTTGCAGACCTTAGTGGGAGCTTGGGCTCTTTGGGCTCTGACCTCCCTCCAACCTGGGGAAGTTGATGGGAGTGCAGGTCCTTTGGGCCCTGCGCTCAACCAACCTATGGAACTTGGAGGAGCACATGTCCTTCAGGCCCTGCGCTCCCACCAACCTGCAGAAGTTGATGGCAGCATGGGCCCTTCTGGCCTTGTGCTCCCACTAACTTGTAAACATGGGTGTACCATCAACACCCTCCAAATTTCAGTGTAAAACGCCAAACCGTGTCCAAGATATAACATGTAAAAGTTTGAAATTTTCATTCATCAGAGATGCAGAATTCCACACCTGTTAACATTATACAGGCACAACAATGGAAAACTACATCCATTACCATATGGCTAGGTACCCTATCAATTTCAAGCCACCAGCACAATGCAAAACAGTGTCCGCAACATGTAAATTGCATCATGCAATATATTCACAAAAAAAACTTTCTCTGACATGTAAACACTGCAATTGACATCTACAGAACATGCCAAGAATACCCTTCAAATTTCAAGTAAAAATACCAAACTGTTTCTGAGATATTTAAACTTAAAGATTGGTGAAATTGCCCTATCTAATTAAGCAGTAAGGTATTTCTTAGGGTTATGTTAATGGCCTATTAATCATACCCTGGGGATGTCATGTGACACGAGGCACAGCTGAGTGTCATGTTGCCCCAAGAGTGTAATTAACTGGCCATTAACATAACCTTAAGAAATACCTTATTGCAATTATAGTAATGGTCAAACTAGCATATTTTTCAAACAGCTTGTTTCACTCTTAATTTTTACCGTTTGGCTGCTAAACTTACTAAAATAGTACTTCCGTGGACATTAAGGCAGGCTGCACATGTGTGGAATGGTTACCTATGTTACAGTAACCTTTTGGAACCATGCTGATCAATTGCATAGAGAGCGTTTATTTTAAGTATTGCCAGTGACAGAAAGTAGATGAATTCTGTCATGTCATCATCAAATGCTGGTTACACTTTACATTGCTGACATAAACCTTTCTTTTTTTGATTTTGCCATCACAAATTTCAGACTCTCAGTCTGCAGGTGTTACATTCAAAGGAAAAGGCTGCAACAGACTGAAAAATTCACCCCACAGCCAATCAGCAGGCCATTCAAGACAGTAACCCCTCCACCCGCTGCCACCCCCATATAGCCTGCAATTACACATGCCAGAAAATCATGGTCACTGGAAACAAGCAGGTATTACATACAATGGGAACAGCTTCAAATGACAGAAAAGTTCACCCCACAGCCAATCAGTGTCTACCATTTTCGGCGGTACAGTCAGATTGAGAAAAAATAAACCACCCCAGCCGCATATAGCCCACACCTAGATATGTCAAAAATATTGGTGACTGGAAACAAATGGCTTAACCTAAACATTAAACTTAAATTACATTATATGTTTTTTTACAGAAGGCTCAAAATTTTTTTAAAAACTAATCAGTTGTTTTTTTTTGTTTATGAGATGTTGATTATTGCAATCTGTCCTTGCATGTTTTGAACATTTATATCAGATGTATCAGTCATGCCAGCAGTTCCTTTCATGTTAAACTGCTGTGCTGCTTGCTGGGTGGTCTTGCTTTGTACAGTTACTGTCAGCACTGCTGTCAGTGGAGACCAAATTCCCAGAATCATGGTACAGCATGGACTTTGCTGTACATTGCTTGTGGTTTCAATCAGTGCCACATTGGGAATGATTTCAGCTGGGGTCACTTCTGTTTGTAGAACTACAACTGCCAATTACTAGAAGAAGGAGTCTACTTCATTAATGACTGCCAGAGCTACATCTAGTGTCCAACTCTCAAAATCAGATGAGTCGTGGCTGTCATTACCATTCAGGCTATCCACAAATGTGTCCATCTTGACTGATACTATTGAAAAAGACAGCTCCATTTCTTTTTTTCTGACATGCATCACTGCCAATATCTACTCCAGTGTTCCAAAGTTGTAAATGTTTTGAATTTTATTTAATTGTTTTTACACATGATCCATAATAAAGTTATGCAATTAAGATGCAAGGTGGTGGTATGAAGCAGCAGCCGTGGTTCTCAATGTTGGACAGTAGGGTAGTTATAGAATGTTACCATGGAATGCTATTTGAACATCTGGCTCTTTTTTATATACATATCAATGCTTTTGTGATATGGTTCAACATGCATGTTAATAAAAGATTAATGTAGGTCCACTGAAAGATTTTCAGCCAAATCATATTACAGGATTTAAAGCACCATTACTGTAATGCATTATAAAATCTGGCCATCTCATCCCTGCCTCACGATGCAAGATCATGATCAAAGAATCTCACCATCAAAAAATTTGCAGCCTCGTGATCATAGAATTTGCAGGCTCACGATCAAAGAATAAAAAATGCTGAAACTCAAGTTTTAGGCAGACTTACATAGAATCACCAACATGCCTCAATAGAACGAAGCCCCCTGAGCTAAATTTACCCTCATTTGTGTTCCTTGGCCACCCCAGGCTGAGAAAATTCAATGTTTAAAAGGGCAATCATGTTGCACCCTCGCAATGCAGGATTGCAATCAAAGAATCTTGCTATCAAAGAATTTGCAGGCCTGCAATCAAAAAAATTCCATGCTAGTCAGCAAAGAATAAAAAATGCTGAAACTCAAATTTTAGGCAGAATTAAAGTAAACCACCACCATACCTCAATAAAATGAAGCCCCCTGAACAAACCCCACCCTCATTTGTGTTCTTAGCCCACCCCTAGGCTGAGAAAATTGAATTTTTAAAAGGGCCATCTTGTCCAGTGCTTGTGATACAAGATCATGATCAAAGAATCTTGCAATCAAAGAATTTACAGGCTCGCAACCAAAGAAATTGCATGCTCATGATCAAAGATTAAAAATATTCAAACTCGAGTTTTGGCTGATTTAAATGAAACCACCACCATGCCTCGATAGAACAAATCTCCCTGAACAAAACTAACCCTCATTTGTGTCCCTAGGCCACCCCTGAGCTGAGAAAAATGTATTTTTACCTCACAATGCAAGATCGTAGTCAAAGAAGCTCGCGATCAAAGAACTTACAGGTTCGCGATCAAAGATCGTTAGCGAGCCACAATCAAAGAATTCAAAATGTTATAACTCTATTTTCTGACCAGTGTACATCAAACCAAAGGCATGGCTAGATAGAAAGAGGCCCCCTGAGTAAAACCCATCCAAGTTTTACTTCAGGATTGACCCCTGAGCTGAGATAATTTAATTTGTAGGGTCAGAAAAGCAAGATGGCAGACCTCATGGTCATAGAATTCTCGGCGACAAAGATTCTTGAACAGCAAGGCTGCAAATTATTTGACCGCCAGGTGAGACCAGATGGCCAGAACCCCATTCTTTGTTCACAAAACAACCATATAAATTTTCCCTTGACTTATAATGGGAACTTAAAAGTGGCATAACTTTTGAATGCCTTAATATTTTTTCACCAAATGAAAGTGGCATGTTCGGGATGTCAAGCTCTTTCAGATGAGCCATCTCACAGGGTGGTATGCCACATGATGGCCACACAGGGCCATAGAAAAAATGCCAAAAGTTGCCTCCAAAACTGGATAATTTAGCATTTTTCAGCATTTTTGTACACAAAGCCTGTAAATCCAACTGAAACTAAATTTGGCAATCAAGAGATCTGCCATGCCCTACCACACATACCAAATTTCAGGCAAATCTGTTGAATGGGTTTAAAGTTATTAACGCCCACAATTTCAACTTTAACATAGAAGTGCCTTCTTAACCCTAAATATAGTGGCTCGACCGCACCACTATAATGTATATATATATATATATATATATATATATATATATATAGATAGATAGATAGATAGATAGATATAGATAGATAGATAGATAGATATAGATAGCTATACACACACACACACACACACACACACACACACATATACATATACACTGACATTGCAAAAAACTTTGTTAATGCATCAGTTAGGGTTGTGACTAAAGTAACAAAAGTATGAAAACAGGCATCTGGGTGTGCCTTGGGAATGTCAGCCCTAACACTCAACCCATTTTATAAGTAAATAAGGTGAGATGGGCACAGTATAGGAGAACAGGGTGAGCATTAAGGCTGATGACTCCAAGGCACACTCTTGATGCCTGCCAGTGTCTGTGGAGTGAGGGTGGGGTGTTAGGGTTGGAAACCCTAACATCACATTTCCTTACTTTTGTCACTTTAGTAACAGCCCTAACTGATGCATTAACAAAGTTTTTTGCAATGGATTTCCTTATTTTTTCAGATAGTATAATCATTTCCTTATTTGTCTGTGGAAGCGCAGGGCCCTCTAGACCCAGCACTCCCATCCCCCTATTGATGTGTATGTGTATATGTATGTAGTTGTGGAAGCACAGGACCCTCTGTGCCCTGTATTTCCATTTATAGGACAACAGTGACCAGATTGACACCATAGCCATCTTATTACTCCCACCTCATGTTCCCGGTACAGAAAATGTTCTAGTCCCTGCCAAAACATAATTCTGCACAAGTGCAATGACATTCTGCATCACAGGTGGAAAAACACATTTTTGCCAGGATTTTAAAAATGAGATATATGACATACATGAGGCAGGGTAATAAGAAGGCTATGTAGGAAATATGGGGTGAAAATATTTTCAATTTACAAAATTATGAGTGCATGTAGTGAAATAGGAATGAATGGTCATAACTTTGCCATTTTTACATATGTTTACCCAAATTGTTTAACAGTGCCTTCTTATGACACAACCTCATTTACATGGTCAGGAAAAATTGTTAAATCCTGCCTAAAAGGTAAATTTATCAAGTGACCACAAAATCACCTTTCATACATGAGTTGCATAATTAAAGTACTATTGTTCATCAGGTGGGCTCCCCAAAAGGCTATGTTGAAAATTTTTGGGTCAAAATGTTAATTAATGGCTGAGTTATGAACCAAATTTGAAAACCCCATTGAAATATATTGAGCCACATAATGAAATAGGACTCTGTTTTACAAAAAGATCCTTTATCGTGCTGTCCCATTGACTACAATGGGATTAGCATGATGTAGAATCCTCTTTCACAAAAAAAATATCCTTTATCTTGCTTTCCCAAAGTAGTCAATGAGAAAGTAGGATGAGGGATCCTTTTACAAAACAGAATCCTAAATTGAGCTAATCCCATTGTAGTAAATGGAACATCATGCAGTGATTTTTAAAACAAGTGCTCTGGTAGTTTAGCCCCCCCTTCCCAGTGCTTATGTAGGAGCAGTGGTGATACAATAGCAACCCACCCTGCGATCTCCCATCTCCCTAATAATACTGTCCCCATGTCACTGTGCTCCTGGGAGTAAGGGGGCACAGCTGTACAGCACCCCTAGGGCAGTGCACCATCCAGGAAGTAATCAACCTGATATGTTTTATGGTGTCTAGTAGCCACCCCTCCTTCCGATCCCCATATGTTGCACCCACATGTGGTGTAGCTCCCCTCCATTCCTGACCTTTATATAGCAGCCTTAATGGTATAGTGGCAACTCCACTCAACCAGTGATCCCTCGATCCCCCCAATAATCATGTTATTGTTGCCTTTGTACTATAGCCCCGACCAATCCCTGATCTCCCAGAAAGTATAGAAAAGCAGTCTTTCTACCTGGTGGTCTAGTGGTGCCCACCCTTCCCTCCCAATTAGGTAATTGTTCAACCACCCTGCTCCCTTTTTAGATTCCCATCCCGATCCTGCAAACAGCACTCCTCTCCACTCACAACCACTGCCAGCACAATGCAGTATCCACACATGCTCCTTGATGAGTGCATTCTGCAGCTAGCATTGATGGTGAGCAGAGTGGAATGCTGATTGCAGGGTCAGATAGGGACTAAGTGAGAGAGAGGGGCGGGGTGAGTAAGCAGTGCCTGATGGGGAGCCAGGAGGGTGGGCACACTAGACACCAGGGAGAAAGACTGCTTTCCTTTTTCCTGGAGATTTGGGATCAAGATTGGGGTGCTCTAGCACAAAGGTAACAATAACACTATTATCAGAGAGCTCGGGGAGCATGGGAGGGAGTTGCCACTATACCACAAATGCTGCTACATAAAGGCTGGGAATGTAGCGGGGTTACACCATGTATGGGCTTAATTATTTCCTTGACAGTGCTACAAATGGGGATCAGAGGGTGGGGGGCCACTAGACACCAGGGAAATATATGGGATGCTGGGGGGGGAAAACCACTAACCACCAACAATCAATATATAAAATATGGGAATCGGAGGGTTGTCTCCCTGGTGGTCTAGTGGTGCCAACCCTCCGCATCTCATATGGTAATTGCTCAACCACCCTGTAACCCCCCCACTCCATCCTGATCCTGAAAATATTGTTTTTTTAGTCTTTGGTAACTGGGTAAGGTCCACTAGGCACAAGTTCCTGTTTTTAGGGGTGACCTGGGAACACTGGGAAGTTTAGTGACTTGCTCAGAGTCACACAGTGTGCAAGTGGAGGCTGTGTGAATCAAACTAAGGTCTGGTCTGCCAGATGTGCCAAGTTCATTCACAGCTCATTACTTCAACTTCTAGACTATACTGCCAGCCCAGCCAACTCCTGTCCACTCACACATGCTCCTTGATAGCACAGCAATGGTGCCAGCAATGGTGATGAGCAGAGCAGAGTGCCAGTTGCAGGACTGAGATGAGGAATGTGGTGGGGGAGTGGGGCTGGCTGAGCAATTGACTGATGTGGAGGGGAGGGTGGACACCACTAGACCACCAGGGAGAAAGAATGCTTTTCCATATTTTCTGGGAAATCTGGGATTGGGAGGGGGTGCTATAGTACAAGGCAACAATAATACTATTATCCAGGAGATTATGGGATGCAGGGGGAAGTTGCCACTATACCACCAAAGCTGCTACATAAAGGTCGGGAATGGGGGGTGGGCTACACCACATATGGGCTCAATTACTTCCTTGACAGTGCTACATATGGGGATTGGAGGGTGTGAGGCCACTAGGCACCAGGGAAAGATATGGTACAGTGTGGGAGGATACCACTAACCACAAACCAAAATATATAAAATATGGGGATTGGAGGGTTGGGGTTACCAATAGACACCAGGGAAACAGTGGCTTACAGCTGAAACCATAGCCAGTAGCACAAGTTCCAGTTGCAGCTGCAGAAGTTAAGAAAATCCCACTGTTCTCCTACAGAGAACGCAAGGAAAGCATTGTTTTGTTTTTGTTTTGTTTTTGTTTTAATCATTTTTATTCTGTATAACCAGTGATCAACAATCTGCCCATTTTCACTGGCGCCCAGTCACAACAACAAACATATAACAATTACATTTACAAACATACAATAATACAATATCATTTAACAACAACACTTTGATTCATCTAACAAAAATGTTTTTAAAACCCTCTTAAATACTGGAATTGTAATACATTGTACAATATGACTAGGTTTAGTCATACTAGCATTATTTTCGCTAACTGGACAACCGGGATTTAATTTTAAAAAAACAAACATCAGAATGTAGATAAACGGGTCCTGTTTAGGTAGGTGCTGATGTTTGTTTTATTACATCCATTCATTTTTATGTGTTTTCTTTGTTGCGACACAGGATAACCCTGTCTGTGAAAAGGGATTTACTGCTGTGACAAAGAATCTGCTTTCTAGCTTAACATCTATTTTTCCCCATAGGAAATAAAGGGAAACTTTGAAATTAATAACTTTGGAAAGGATTAATATTTTTTCCCCAAACCTTCAAAAGGCACATGTGTGAGGCAACGGCTTTCTACCATGAACATTTCTGCAGCACAACATAAACAGTTTCTGAGATACAGGTGGACAAAGAAACAGCAAAAACATAGAGATCTAGTGCCAGATATACAAAAGGGTTGCGCCATGCGCAATAGGATTGTGCCAGCACAACTCCGAAATTGCGCCATAGTGCGATATTCAGCAGGAGGCAGTTGCACCACAGAAAACATGCTGAGCAACAGCGCAATGCAAATAAAGGTATGCGCAACCGAAGGGGGTGGAGCCATGCATAAAGTGTGCAATGCGATATTCAAAGGCTTGCGCAATGCGCAACAGTGGATCAGGCGGAAGTTGCGCCACAGCAGAAATGAGCCAAAATAAAAAGGCTCAAGGAAGAGGTGCAAGAACGTGACAGGGAATGCACATGAGGCAGCCAGACAGAACAGGCCACAGCAGTAACCAGTGCAGGCCAGGGAGTGTTGAGGACAGAATAGGGGCAGCTGAAGGTGTGTGGGGCCACAGAGTGCAGAGGCCAGTAGGTGTACCCGGTGCAGTGGAGGTAGCAGTCAAGACAGCAGAGGGAACAGATTAAAAACAGCCGGGGAAGGGACACAAGCCAGGGAGATGGACAGTGCCAGCTTCCACATGGAAGCTGTAATGAGGGGGGTGAGAAGGCATGCTGCAGGAGAACATGGCCATGGAAGGGCCCGTCGGCGGTACACCCCCAACAGGCAGTACCGTGCCCACATTAGCTTTGAGCTGTATTCAGACGTAGAGATTGTGGGCCAGTACCGCCTGAACAGGGCAATACTGAGGCGGCTCTGTGAGCTGTGCAGTGATGTGATGCAGGCACCCTCACGACGGAGTCACGCTCTGTCAGTGGAGACAAAGGTAACAGCCTGCATGTGCTTGCTCACCATGGGTACCTTCCAGAGGCCAACAGGGGACACCACAGGCATAACACAGACGGCCACATCACGCATCCTCACCCAATTCCTCAGCGCACTGCTGCCACATGCTGCGGAGTACATCCATTTCCCCAGCACCACAGCAGAACATACAGCAAACATACAGGAGTTCCACAGGGTAGCACGTATATGCCTGGCGTGCTAGGGGCGATAGACTGCACCCATGTGGCCATTTGCACACCACCTGGCCCTGATGGGGCCGCATATCACAATCGGAAGGGGTTCTCCAGTGTCAACTGCCAGGTGGTGTGTGATGCCAGTGGGCGCATCATCAATGTCTGTGCCACGCACCCTGGCATAGCACACGATTCATTCATATGGTACCAGTCTGCACTGTGCCATCAATTCGAGAGTGGGAACATCCCCACAGGACATCTAGTGGGTGAGTATGCATGTAGGATTGGCAAAGTGGGGGCAAGGGTGGGTAAGCCACAGGTGCCATGGTAGTGGTACACAGGGCTAGGGGCAATATGGGCCTGAACATGACACTAACCTCCACTATCTCCACACAGGTGACAGTGGATACCCACTCCGTCCCTGGCTGCTCACACCCTACTGGCGCCCCATGACCTCATCGCAGCAATGCTTCAATGAGGCACATGCCGACACATGCAACATCATCGGGCGGGTGTTTGGGATGCTGAAGGCACACTTCTGATGCCTAGACACCTCCGGCTGAGCCCTACAGCACAGCCCCTCAAAGGCCTGTGGGATATTCCTGGCCTGTTGTATCCTGTACAACATGGCCAAAGACTGTGGGATAGCCGTACAGGTCAAGGAGGGGGATAGCGATGGGGATGCTGGTGACACCGGTGATGATGGGGATAAGCAGCCCCCCCTTGGACGGCGTGACCCCAGACTGATCCAGCTGGCCCAGCTGCACCGGGACACCATCACAGAGGAGCACTTTGCACAACACAGGTAAGTCATGGGGCCATGTGCAACCAACACTGTCCAGGGTGCAACCCACATACACACAGGGTAACACACCAGGGGTGCATGACGGTGAGGGGAGTGGAAGGGCACAGGAGCACAAACACACAACCAGGAAGGGGTGAACAGTCACGCACCACATGGACAGACACACACACACACACACACACACACACCAGGTACAAAGTGCACAGGGGAAGGTGCACAGCAGAGCAGGAACAGACATGAGAAACACACACATCCACAGGCCACCTCCACCACCTGTACTGTCCATGTACGTGTGTCAGATGCTGGGCACCCTTGCACCTTGGTGTACAGTGCAATGCAGGCATCATCATGCACAAGCACCTGTGGACAGCAGTCGGGAGGGTGTGCAGGTGGTCCGTGTGTCGGCGTGTAGGGCAGGGCACCCACTGGTGCACTGCCCACCAAAACACACATTGCACACAGGGCAGCACCGGACAGGGCCTGCACTGGGAGACAGGTCAGTCATGTGGCACAGTGCCACGGCCACCTCGGATGTGTGGGTGGCCCCACCGAGACCCAGCAGCACTGGCAGGCTGAGCATGGGCCACTTGGGGTGGCACCGATGGACCACCAGGAGTCCCACTGCACAAGCGCAACCTTGTCTGCACAGGGGTCTGCAGCATACCGAACATACCTGCACCAGGGGTGCTCAGGATGCCCACAGCTGAACCTGGCATCGACAGAGTGGGTGTCGCACGATGCCGGGAATGGGGAGTGGACAGCATACTGCGTGGTGTGAGTGGCACAGGGGCACCTGACTGTGTGCCCAATGTGGCCACGGCACTGACGACTGCCTGTGTCAGCCTGTCGATGGAGGCAGTCACATCCACCCGCATATGGTCGATCTGGGACAGGATCCTCTAGTTGTCCCTGCTGTGCCACTCCAGAGCCACACACAGTGCCTCCACGGATGATGCAACCTGCTTATGCTGCTGTACTGATGCCTGCAGCAGGTGGGTGTGCTCATCAAAGAGGTCGTCTGCCACATCGGCAACCTGTCCCTCAGGGTCTGGAAGGGCCTGATGTACAGCACCCCTTGAGGGTGGGTGCTGCTCACCAGGACCAGATATGGGCATGTCCATAGGCGGTGCACCTCCAGCACTGCTGAGCCCTGTACCCCCAGTCCCGGTGGGTGACTGCTGCTGCTGCCCCTCTGCCTGCTATGCCCATGGGATCAGTGGTTCCCCTGCTGTGGCCACAACAGTGCCAGTGACCTGCACAGCCACTGGTGCTGCCCCACCGGTGCTGACAGGCACATCCTGGGACTGTGCTGTCATGCTGGTACATACGTCGGAACCAGCTAGATCCATGGGCGTGTGCTGGCCTGCGGTGTGTCCATCCTGTGACACACACATGTCAATGCCCATAGTGGTCGGTGCATCATCGATGGTGCAGGTCTGTGCCACAGCCACAGCTGCAGCATGCTGGCATGCTTGCATGCCAGACCGCTGGGACACAGGAAGGGCACTCCCCACACCTGTCTCAACATCTGTGAAGGCAGATGGCCATGCACACTGCCTCAGTGCACGCCAGCAATCTGCAGAGGTGGATGGGCCCTCCTCCAACTCCGGGTGGCTGTCCACAGTGGACAGGCCCTCCACTGCTGACCCCTGCAGATGCACAGGATCTGTAACAGAAAGGAAGGACAAGTTAGTGCATGTGAACTACCCCCCCAACATGACATACCAGGCAGTGATGGGCTACCACCTGTCTGGAAGTCACCTCCAGGCATGCCCTCAATGGCCCTGTGCTGCATGCTTGCAGCGAGCATGTCCTCCGACGGGGTCAGCTGCACCACCTCCGGCTGTCCACCGCCTGAAGCAGCACGTGCTGCCCTGATGGCTGCAACCTTCTCCTTCACCCTCCTTCTGTCAGTCCCCATCTTCTTTTTACACTCCTGCATGGAGTGCTGGTGGCTGCTGTGCAGGTTGACGGCATGTGCCACCCCCTCCCATGCATCAGCTCGGGCCTGAGGGGTGCCCCGCCGTCCACTGAGGAGTGGCTCCTGAGCCAGGTATGCCTCAAACAGTGCCTCTGTCTCCACCTTGGTAAAGTTGTGCCTCCTCTTCTGCCCACCATCATCCTCCTCACCCAGTCCTTGCTCGGTCATTTCACGGCCTGTATGGGTGAGAGTGGTCATCTGTGACTGTGCAGTACACAGCTTCTCTGGGGCCATGGTCCAGAACAGCAAAATGCATGCAACTCACCTATCAGCTGCAGTAACCAAATATGGCCACTGCAGATCAATGTCGCACATTTATAGCGCAATGCATGCAAATTAGGAGTGGAGCAACTTTAATGAGATGCAAATCGCTCCACTGCGCCATTGAATGGCTGATCGGATGATTTGCATATGACGGCTGAATATCACGCTGTTGCACTTTGTGCAATACCGTTGAGCCGGCTGAGCCAATGGCGCAGTTCTGTGACTGCATAGTACACCGCACTGTGCATGCCCAGGTAGCTTACGCAGGCGTCTGCTGTGCTGATGATGTACTGTGCACAATCGGCAATTCAGGACACGGCCACCATTGTTCCAGTGGCGCTACAGCACCGGTCTCCACATGGCGCTGTGGCACAATTGCCCAATAGTCCACTGTGGCAATGGCACGCAGGTGACCAATCGCGCTGGATGTGTAGACGTCCGATGGTGCTGTGCATGGCCTTGCGCCAGAGACCCATGACCTTGTGCCCGACCTTTGCCCCTTGGCACTGTACGTATGGCATGTCTGCAGCTCTATCGCGCTGTTCGGTGACAGCACCATAGGGACTGACGGCTCTATATGAACAGCGCAATAGGGACTGACGGAGTTGTATTGCGCAACATTTCCATGTGGGGTTGCCGCACTGTGGAGCGCCATATTGCCCACTATATACCTGCAAGGATGACACGCAGGAGAGCTCCACAGTGAAGTGCTTTGAAGGTGGCCAACCTGGTGGCTGTGGTGGAGCCTCACCATTGGCCACTGTTTGGGGATGAACCCCTGAATGTGGCCCGCACACATGTGTGGCAGCAGGTGGCCACAGAACTTGAGCAGGCCACTGGGCAGCGGCGCTCAGCTGAGCAGTGCAGGCACCAGTATGGTGACCTGCGCAGGAGGGAGCAGGCCCTGCTGGCGCACCTACAGTCATGTGCCAGGAGGGGCATGGTGCCTAGGCTAGGTGGGTGAGCCATCTATGCACCTGTATTGTCTGCATGGGTAACACTGTGTATTGTGACCAGCACATGGGGGAGGGTTGGTCTATGGTTGGCTGTGGTGGTGTTTACAGGTGTGTGATGTATGGGTCTGGCTGTGTGGGCAGGCACACTCATTGGGGCAGGGGGCTGTCTGCTTTGGGATTTCACTGATGTGTTTCTCACCTTTTGTTTCCCACAGGTGTGGAGGAGCGGAGGCGGGCCCAGGATGAGGCACGGAGAGGGGTGGCAGCAGTGGCTGGCCGAGGTGGTGGCAGTGTTGGGCCACAGCAACAGCAGCAGCAGCCGCAGCAGCAGCGGCTTGATGAGGGTCAGTGTCATGACATCATGGATGCTATTGCATGCTGTGGGGGGGTAGGGCATGGCCACCATCCATGGACAACACTGCCATGCACACGACATGTGACAGTCAGCATTGTCCAGTGGCACTGCATGTCTGGGAGTGCGTCACTGGTGATACATCCATGCACTGGGCACATGGCTGTGGCACTAACTTCCCACTGCATAGCCACATCACTGTACAGCCTTGGTTGTGCTGTGCTGGTCATGGGTGGGGTGTGTGTGTGCAGTGGCACACATGACTGTTGCTGCCTGGTTGGGCTTGTCTTGTGCATGGTCACTGTGGGTGGGTGCAGTCCATCACAGGGGTGTGGCACTTGGCTGTATGCCATGCATGTTGGGTGGGCTTCAGGGTTGTGGACAGTCACAGCCATTGATTCTGTTCCCTTGTCCTAGGTGTCCGGGTCCTGAGGAGGATCGAGTAGGCTGTGCACCGCCTGCTGGAAGTGTCTTTGGAGTCCCTGGACATACTGAGGGAGATGCACCGAGGGGAGTGAGGCGTCGGAGGAGGACCCGGGACCAGAGGCAGCCGGCTGATGTGCGGCCTAGAGGGCAGTAGCTGCCCCACACCCACCCCCTTTACACATCCCTCACACCCTGCCTTCCCTCACTCAGTTCTTCACCCCTGCCCCTTACCCACCCCTACCTTGTACCCATACCCCCACCCCTTTCTTGTAAATAGCTGTACATAGTTGTGTGTTCCTGTTCATATTTTCTTTATATAAATCTATTTTGATATGAATACTGTGGTGGTCTCTGATTTGCAGCTGGCTATGGGTGCTCAGTTGCAGTGGTGTGCATGGCATCTGGGGTGGTATTGTCCTGGGAATGTGTGTGTGTGCGTGGGGAGGTGTCCCTGGTGTGGTAGTGGCTTTCAGCCAGTCTGGCCGTGTGCTGCCACACACCGCTGGGTGCTCCTGGTGGGTCTGGCTTGTATGGTTCTGTGGTACACAAGGTTGCAGTGTGGTGGGGGGGCATGGGGATTCCTGCAGTGATGGTGACAGTCACTGCTCATGGGTGGTGTCTTGGTGTACCAGTGCAGGGTGTGCTGTGCACAGAGGGGTGCTGTTGTGCACTTGGGTTGTCTGCCCCCTTTGTGTGGCAGTCTCAGCTTGCCAGTGGGTGTGCTGGGGCACCATGGCCCAGCTGTGCTTTGTTGGCTTGTCCCCATGGGCCGGTGGATATTCCGTCCCTCCCCCAGTGATGCTGTGCTTGGGTGTGGGGGTGTATTGTTTGTTCTGCAGTGTGTTCCTGTGCCCATCTGTGGCATGGGTGGTGGGCCCCTGCCTACCTCCCTGGTTGTGCAGTTCCATTGCTCTGCTGCTGGGGGGCTCTTTGCTTGCGCTATGGCGCCTCTGGACTGCTCAGCTGGGCTGGCCTTGTTGCGCTATGGCGCATCATATCTGCTCAGCTTCCCTTTCCTGGCTGCTCTATGGCGCAGGTTGTGCGATATTCAGACGTTGGCTGGTTGCGCAATTTGACTTGCTCCATGTTTGAATATCGCGTCTATTGCACATGTGCGCAATTGACTTGGGCTTGCTCCTGCTATTGCGCACATTTTGGGTGCAGTTTGAATATCTGGCCCCTAAGGTTTTTTTAGACTCAGTGTCTCAGAAACCACACAATTGATTGAAACAAAATTTGCCAAATCAAGAGACCTGCCTCCATGAGATTACGAATGCAAAATTTCATGAAAATCCATAGAACCGTTTTGAAGTTATTATAAATATAACAATTTGGTTTTAACATAGAAGTGATGCCTCAACCATAACTATAGTGGTGCTACTGCACCAGTATAAATATAGATACTGCATATATGGTATTCTTCATTAAAAATATTGTTAATGCACCAGTTAGGGTTCAAGTTAATACCACAAAAGTAGGGAAATGTGGCATTAGGCTTTCCAGTCCTAACTCCCCACCTCACCCTCCAAGCAGCAAAAGGAAATAAAAAGGCTAGGGTTTTGGGTCTCTGGAATCTTGGTGAATCAGCGGTTGGTTTTCCTTGGAATTGTCAATGCTAATGTTCACTCCTAGCCCCAGCCAATAGAATTCTGTCTAAAGCAGAGAGTACAGCTCCAAGCTAGTGCCTCATAGTGATACACTCTCCAAAGGTAGAGAGGTATATCTTACCACATGTTGCCAGCACAATCTGTTGTAGCTTTCTTAATGCAGGGAGATCATGTCTGACATTATTTGTTCATGGAACGGGATGGGTGTTAGGGTTGAAAACCCCAAGGATGACCCCATCACTGATTCGTCAAAACTCTGGCGATCCAAAACCCTAATTCACCCTAATTCCATTCACAGAAGAAAGAGTCCTGAAAGAACTCCTAAAACTCAAGGTGGACAAAGCAATGGGGCCTGATGGGATTCACCCCAGAATCCTAAAAGAACTAAGGGATGATCTAGTGACACCACTGACCATGCTTTTTAACAGATCATGGCAGGATGGGATGGTACCTGAGGACTGGAGGAGTGCAGATGTGATCCCCCTTCACAAAAGTGGGAGCAAGACAGAAGCGGGAAACTACAGACCTGTAAGTTTGACCTCAGTGGTAGGGAAAATGATGGAATCACTTCTGAAAGAAAGCATTGTAGAGTACCTGGAGGCCAGCGGGGCACAGGACCCAAAGCAGCATGGATTTATAGCAGGAAAGTCATGTCAGATGAATCTAATTGATTTCTTCGACTGGGTGACCAAAGTAATAGACCAGGGAGGGGCTGTGGATACGGCCTACCTAGACTTTAGCAAGGCATTTGACACAGTCCCGCACAAAAGATTAGTAATCAAGTTAGCCAGCATGGGAGTGGGTCCCAGGGTGGTAGCCTGGGTAGCAAACTGGCTGCACAACAGGACACAGAAGGTAATAGTGAATGGAACACATTCTGAAGAAAGAGGGGTTTCTAGTGGAGTACCTCAGGGCTCAGTACTGGGTCCAGTCCTCTTTAACATCTTTATAGGTGACATTGCAGAGGATCTGGAGGGAAAGGTATGCCTCTTTGCAGATGACACAAAGATCTGTAACAGAGTTGATACATAAGGGGGGGTAGAAAAGATGAGAAGGGACTTGGCAAGGTTGGAGGAATGGTCAGACATGTGGCAACTTAGATTCAATACAAAGAAGTGCAAAGTAATGCACCTGGGAAACAAAAACCCAGGAGAAGAGTACACAATAGCAGGGGAGGTACTAACAACAACAAAAATGGAAAGGGACCTGGTGGTAGTCATATCAGATGATCTAAAGTTTAGTAAGCAATGTGAGAAGTCAGTAAGGAGGGCCAGGGGGATATTGGGATGCATAGGAAAGGGCATCACAAGTAGAAAAAGGGAAGTGGTTATCGCTCTGTACAGACAGTTGGTGAGACCCCATCTGGAGTACTGCGTGCAGTTTTGGAGACCTCATCTACGCAAGGACATAGACAGGATGGAAGCAGTCCAGAGAAGGGCAACTAAAATGGTGCAGGGTCTGCAGCAGAAGCCATATGAAGAGAGACTGAGAGAGCTTAATATGTATACTCTTGATGAAAGGAGGGACAGAGGGGACATGATAGAAATGTTCAAGTACCTCAAGGGAATCAACAAAGTCCAGGAGGGTAGAATCTTTCAGAAAAAGAGATGTGTAAGAACAAGGGGGCACAATTTAAAGATAGAGGGGGGACGGCTCAGGGGTAATGTGAGGAAATTTGTTTTCACGGAGAGAGTGGTGGATACTTGGAACAGCCTTCCTGAGGAGGTCGTTGGGTCTAAAACAGTGGGGGAATTCAAACATGCATGGGACAGACACAAGGCAACTATATTTGGGGGTTGCAGGAAGTAGGCTGTTGGTTAACTAGAATCTGCAGCTCAACCAGTAGGTAGGGAAATGGGCAGACTGGGTGGGCCAAGTGGTCCTTATCTGCCATCAAAGTCTATGTTTCTAATGCTTTTTTCTTTTACTGCTTAGAGGGCGGGAGTAGCGAGTCATTTTTGAAACCATCATGCCACATTCCCTTACCTATATGGCATAAAGGTGAAACCCTAACTGGTGCATTAAAGAAGCTTTTTTGCAAAGAATTTCCTTTCTTTTTGAGATAATGGAATTGTATCTTTATTAATCCTGGTCTTTTTGGGATCTGTGTGAACAGATGCAGATGTGCAAGGCCGTTCAAGCCCTTCACCAAAGGAAGACTCTGCCTGCCTATAGAATTACATGAATGTTGAGGGCCTTGCAATTCCATGCAACAACAGATGTCAAGAATTAATGAGTCTGTCTGATGGGCTATGGAAGCACAGGGCCCTCTGATCCCTGTACTTGCATGTGGCTGGAGAGACCGACACACTGGCAAAGATTTCTTCTGTTAGCCAGCCTAGAGGGCCCTCTGCCACCCATGGGTGCAGAGGTGCAAGGTTCCCTGTGCCAGGAGAGCACCTCTTTTCATTAAATTGTACCCTGCCCTGTTCGGGCAACCCTGCAGCTTTCATTCTTGGGCTGGGGGATGTCAAATAACAGTGTCTTCCCAGTGCCATCACCAGTGCCATCACCCAATGTAAATGGGTCACTGAGCTCACCCCTGTACTCATCTCACCAGCACGGGATCACAAAGCACTGGGGCAAAGACTTGCACTACACAAAAAGTTTCTTAATAATTGTAATTTGTTTTTTAATTTTTACTTCAAAATTTCAAGATAGTAATTTTATGACTCCTGTTGCAAACATGACATGTGGGGCTGGATATTCAAACTGCACCCAAAAAGTGCGCAATAGCAGTAGCAAGCACAAGTCCATTGCATCCATGTGCAACATACACGATATTCCAAAAAGGAGCAAGCCAAATTGCACCAACAGCTAACATCTGAATATCGCACCACCTGCGCCATAGCCCAACTAGGGAGGGGAAGCTGAGCAGATACGATGCGCTATGGCGCAACAAGGGATGTCCAGCCGAGCAGTCCAGAGGTGCCATAGCACAAGCAGGGAGCCCCCCAGCAGCACAGCAATGTAACTGCACAACTAGGGAGGTAGGGGTCCACCACCTATGCCACAGATGGGTACAGGAACACACAGCAGAACTGACATCATGACCCCACACCCCAAGCACAGCACAACTGAGGGAGGGCTGGAATAACCTCTGGCCCATGGAGACAAGCAAACAACCCACAGCCGGGCCAAGGTGCCCCATCACACCCACCAGCAAGCTGAGACTGCCACACAAGGAGGGTGGACCACTCCGTGCCACACCATCCCCCCAGTGCACAGCACACCCTGCACCATGCACCCCAGACACCCCCCCCATGAGCAGTGACCACCACTGCAGGAAACCCCATGCATACCATCACCCCCACTGTGACACTGCAACCTTGTGCACCACAGAACCGTACAAGACAGCCCCACCATGAGCACCCAGCAGTGGGTGGCATCACATGGCAATGCAACAATGGCCAATGGCAAACACAATGCTACCACGCACATTCCCCCCAAGACACAGCTGAGAGACTGACCATGCGTCGGCACAAGAGGTACCCCACATGGGACAGGGTGTGCCCCTGACACCACCACCAGTGATACAGCACCCTGCACAGTCGTCCAGTGACACAGCCCGGCCTACCACTGGCCACAACAGCCAGCACAGACACCCATAGTGGTGCGTGGAAGCATGCACCACACCGGATGCAACACAGTGCAGGGACAAACACCCACCCATACCCAAGGGGACAATAACACAGGGACACAGTAGCATGGCAACCAAGCCCCCAGTGTGGGCCCATGGAAACCGTGTATAAACAACCTGCAGTCCTCCCCAGCACAGGAGTTCCAGCCACCCTATGAAGGCACTGTGGACCCGTACAACACCAGCATATGCATGGAGCACAAGTCACAGACAGTGGTGCACATCTCCTGCAACACACATAAGGCACAGCATGGAGGTGGGACAACAATCGTGGAGGCCACAGTGTCCCCTGAGGCAAACATGCACCACACCAGTGACAGGAGGCAACTCAGCATTGTGACAGGTACAGTGGCTGCCCTGCATGGACAGCCACCACTGACATGGCAGCAGACCTTGCAGGTCACAGACATGCAAGGGTGTCAGCTGCACAGTTCATGGACGGGTTGACAGGGGCACCATGGACGCAAAGCATGCACCATGGACCACTGCACACAGTCTTCCATTGCACAGGGAACAACACACACACCACAGACACTGACTGATAGCTACTCCCACACCATAGTCACTGCCCCATGGACATACACACAAACCCATGACTGCACCACCCCAGACGCCATGCACACCACTGCAGATGAGCACCTATAGCCCACTGCAAATCAGAGACCACCACAGGATTCATATCAAAATAATTATATTGTAACACATAAACAAAACTATTTACAGAACTATGTACATATGGGGGGAGGGACATAAACAAGGTAGGGGTGGGTAAGGGGGAAGGGTGAACATATAGGAGAGGGAAGAAGGGGTGTGAGGGTGGATCCAGGGGAGGAAGGTGTTTCCATGGGCATGGATGGCCCATAATCTGCCCTGCTTATCTGCCATGTTTTGCTGATGTGACCTCCACCTCCTGACCCCGTGTCGGTACATCCTTTGGAGGATCTCCAGGGATGCCCTTGCCACCTGCAACAGCTCCTGCAGTCCCCTCTCTATGGCCTGAAGTCACTGTACACCTAGGATGAGGGATCAGAGTCATTACGTGTGACTGTCCATCCCCCTGCAGCCCACCCATGGTGCATGGCATACAGCCATGTGCCACGACCCTGTGATGGTGTGCAACCACCCTCAGTGACCGTGTACACAAGACCTGCCCACCCAGGCAGCCACAGCCATATGGACCACTGCACACACCCACTGCCCATGTCCTGCACGGCACCACCATGGGCATACAGTAACGTGGTTATGCGGTGTGAAGGCAGTACCAAAGCCATGTGCCCGGTGTATGCATGAACCACCACTGACACACTCCCTGACATGCAATGCCACTGGACTGTGCTGACTGTCACAAATCATGTGCATGGCAGTGGTCTCCATGGATGGTGGCCATGCCCCACTGCCCACCCTGTTACACAGCATGCAACAGTAATCATGGAGTTATTGCACTCACTCTCATCAGGCCGGTCAGGTCAGCGGTGATGGTCCTCAGCCTGCCTGGATGCTCTGTCCACCTCCCTCCAGTGCTCCTCCCTCGGCTGGCGCCACTCATCAACACCTGTGGGGGAAACAAGGAGAGAAGAACATCAGTATAATCCCGAAGCAGAGTCCCCCTGCCCCAATGTGTGTGCTGACCCACCCAGCCAGACCCACCCACCCCACACCCTGTGAACACCGCCACAGCCAATGCTAGACTAGCCCTCATCTATGTGCTGGACACATACAACACTGTTACCCATATGGACAATACAAGTGCATAGACAGAACCTCCACCTGGATGTGGCACCATGCCCCTCCTGGTACGCGACTGCAGATGGGCTAGTAGGTCCAGCTCCCTCCTCCTGAGGTCCCCATAGTGGTGCCTGCATTGCTCCTAGGTCCTTCTGTGTCCAGTGGCCACCTCCAGGTCAGTGGCCACCTCCTGCCAGACCTGGGTCCTGGCCCTGTCCAGTTTCTCATCACCAAACAGTGGGCTATAGTGTGGCTCTACAATGGCCACAAGGTTGGCCAACTCAATGGCACTCCATTGTGGGGCTGTCCTGCGTGCCATCTCAACAACTATAGTAGGCAATATGGCACTCTGCAGCGTGGTACCCCACGTTCAAATGCTGCGAGGTACAGCGCCACCAGTCCCTATTGTGCTGTTACTGAACAGCGTGATAGAGTTGTAGCATTGCCTGATGCATGGCACCAAGGGGGCAAAGGTCTGGCACAGGGTCAAGGGTCTCTGGCACAAGGCCATGCACAGCGCCATCGGACAACTATGCATATAGCACAATTTGCCTGTTTGCCAGTGCCACAGCGGACTATTGCACAGTTGTGCCACTGCACCTATGGAGGCCCATTGTCACTGCGCCATGTAGTGACCCTCGCCATAGCACCACTGGCACAATGGTGGCCATGCCCTGCATTGACCTTTGTGCACAGCACGTCATCACCATGGCAGATGCCAGTGTCAGCAGCCTGGGCATGCGCAGTGAGGTGTACTACGCATGCCATGGAACTGCTCCATTGGCTCAGCCTGTTCAACACAATTGTGCAAATGCAAAAGTGCGATATTCAGCTGTCATATGCTAATCATCTGATCAGCCATTCAATGGTGCAGCACCGTGCTTTGCATCTAATTAAAGTTGCTCCTCACCTAATTTGCATGGATTGTGCTATTAAAGTGCGACAAAGTTCTGCAGTGGCCATATTCGGTTACTGCAGTTTATTGGTGTGTTGCATGCTATGTGGGAGTGTGGACTGTGGATTCAGGGATATGTTTTGGACTGCACAGTCACAGGTAACCACTGCCATTCCTACAGGCTGAATAATGACCAAGCAAGGTCTGGGTGAGGAGGACAACGATGGTGGGCGGAAGAGGAGGCCCAATTTCACGAAGGTCGAGACCGAAGCACTTTTCGAGGCCTACCTGGAGCAGGGGCCACTGCTCAGTGGACAGCGGGGTACCCCTCTGGTCCATGCTGCTGCATGGGAGGAGGTGGCACATGCCATCAACCTGCATGGCAGCCATCAGCGCTCCATGCAGGAGTGTAAGAAGAAGATGAGTACTGACAGGAGGAGGGTGAAGGAGAAGGTGGCTGCCATCAGGGCGGCACGTACAGCAACAGGCAGTGGACAGCCAGAGGTGGTGCAGCTCACACCAGCAGAAGACAGGCTTGCTGCAAGCATGCACTGCAGTGCCATAGAGGGAGTTGTGGGCGGTGGCTTCCTGATGGGTGGTCTATGGGGGGGCAGGGTAGATCACATGCAGTAACGAGACTTTGATTTCCCTTACAGATCCTGCGCATCTGCATGGGTCAACGGTGGTGGGCCTGTCCACTGCGGACAGTCAGCTGGAGTTGGAGGAGGGACCATACACCTCCACAGATATTTGTGGAGCATTGCAACAGTGGGGCCACCTGGCTGTCCACACTGATGTCATTGAGACAGGTGTGGGGGAAGCCCTTCCTGTGTCTCAGCATTCTGGCATCCAAGGATGCCAGCACGCTATGGCTGTGGCCGTGGCTGGGGCAGAGACCTGCACCAGTGATGACGACATGACCGTCATGGGCAGTGACACATGTGTGCCATGGAATGGACATGCAGCAGGTCAGCTCATGCCCATGGCTCTGGCTGGTGCTGCCATGTGGGCCAGCATGTCAGCACCGTCCCAGACTGTGCCTGTCAGCACCAGTGGGGCAGCACCGGTGGCTGGTCAGGACAGTGGGACTGTTGAGGCCACAGCAGTGGCACCACTGAGCCCTTGGGTGCAGTGGCTGGAGGGGCGGCAGCAGCAGTCTCCCATCGGGACTGGGGGTTCAGGGTTCGGCGGTGATGTCTGTGCAATGCCTGTGGACTTGCCCATACCTGGTTCTGGTGCTCAGCACCCACCATCAAGGGGTGTTGAACATCAGGCCCATGCACACACTGAGGGACAGGATGCTGAGGAGGCCGACGACCTCTTTGACGAGCACACCCGCCTACTGCAGGCATCAGTCCAGCAGCAGATGTGGCTTGCAACATCTGTGGAGGCACAGTGTGTGGCTCTGGAGTGGGCAGAGGAGTGTTGCAGCAAGGACACTGATAGGATCCTGTCACGGATGGACCATTTGCGGGAGGACATGACCGCTGCCATTGACAGGCATTCACGGGCGTTCATTGCTGTCATGGCCACAATGGGCACACAGTCAGGTGCCGATGCGTCGCTCACACCACGCAGTGTGCTATCCACTCCCTGTTCCCAGCATCATGCGACACCCACCCTGTCGACACCGGGTTCAGCTGTGGGCATCCTGAGCACTCCTGGTGCAGACATGTTCGGTGTGCTGCAGACCCCTGTGCGGGCATGGTTGTGTTCATGCAGTGGAACCCCTGGGGGACCATCTGTGCCATCCCATGAGGCCTGTGAGCAGCCTGCCAGTGCTGGCGGGTATCGGCGGGGCTGCCCACACATCTGAGGTGGCCGTGGCACTGTGCCACGGGAATGACCTGTCTCCCAGCACGGGCACTGTCTGTTGCTGCCCTGTGTGTATTGTGTGTTTCAGTGGGCAGTGCACGGGTGGGTGCCTGGCCATGCACGCTGAAACATGGTCCACCTGCACATCCTCCTGGCTGCTGTCCACAGGTACATGTGAATGATGATGCCTGCATTGCGCTGTACACCAAAGTGTGATGGTGCCCAACATCTGACACACGCACATGGACAGACAGTGGATGTGGTGGCCTGTGGACATGTGTGTTGCTAGTGTTGGCATTCTGGCTCGGTTTTCCACCTGCCTTCTGTGCACGTTTGGTGCATTGTGTGTGTGTGCATGTGTGTGTGTCCGTCCATGTGGCGTGTTGCTGTTCACCCATCCCTGGTTATGTGCATGTGTTTCTGTGCCCTGCCACATCCCTTGCCAGCATACACCCCTGGTGTGTTTCCATGCATGTTTGTGGGTTGTGCCTTAGCCACTGGTGGTTGTGCATGGCACCATGACTTACCTGGGTTGGCTGAAGTGCTCCTCTGTGATGGTGTCCCTGTGCAGCTGTGCCAGCTGGATCAGTCGGGGGTCCCATCAGCCAAGGGGGGGACTGCCCATCACCATCATCACTGGCATCCCCCACATCCCCATCGCTGTCCCCCTCTTTGACCTGTATGGCTATCCCATGTTCTTTGGCCATGTTGTGCATGATGCAACAGGCCAGGAATATCCCACAGGCCTTTGAGGGGCTGTACTGTAGGGCACTGCCAGAGGAGTCCAGGCAACAGAAATGTGTCTTCAGCATCCCAAACATCCGCTCAATGACATTGCATGTGGTGGCATGTGCCTCGTTGTAGCATTGCTGCAATGGGGTCATGCGCCAGGGTGGTTGTGAGCAGCCAGGGACAGAATGGGTATCCACTGTCACCTGTGTGCAGAGAGTGGAGGTTAGTTTCATGTTCAGCTTCAGACTGCCCCAAACCCTGTAGGCCACACCCATGGCACCTCTGGCCATGCCCCCTCCAGGCCCGCGATATGACCATTTGATTTGCATACTCATCCACTAGATGTCCTGTGGGGATGTCCCCACTCTCAAATCAGTGGCACAGTGTCGACTGGTGCCAGATGTATGAATCATGTGCTCCCCTAGGGTGCATGGCACAGACATTGATGATACGCTCACTTGGATCACACACCACCTGGCAGTTGACACTGGAATAGCCCTTGCAGTTCATGTATGTGGCACCATCCTCACCAGGTGGTGTGCGTATGGCCACATGGGTGCAGTCTATTGCCCCTAGCATGCCAGGCATATGTGCTACCCTGTAGAACTCCTGGATGTTTGCTGTGTGCTCTGCCGCAATGCTGGGGAAATGGATGTACTCTGCAGCATGTGGCAGCAGTGCACTGAGGAACTGGGTGAGGATGTGTGATGTGGCCGACTGTGTTATGCCTGTGGTGTCCCTGGTTGGTCTCTGGAAGGTACCCGTGGTGAGCAAGCACATACAGGCTGTTACCTTTGTCTCCCCTGACAGGGCATAACTCCATCGTGTGGGTGGCAGCATCACATCACTGCACAGCTCACAGAGCTGCCTCAGTATTGCCCTGTTCAGGCGGTACCAGCCCACAATCTCAATATCTATATACAGCTCAAAGCTGGTGCGGGCTCGGTACTGCCTGTTGGGGGCATACCGTCAATGGGCCCTTCCACGTCCCCCTGATGCATGCTTTCTCACCCCCCTCATTAAGGCCTCCATGTGGAAGGTGGCACTGGCCATGTCCCTGGCTTGCCTTCCCCCCCATCAGCTGTTGCTTTGTTCCCCCTGCTGTCCTGACTTCTACCTCCCCTGCACCAGGTACACCTGTCTGTGCTGGCCTCTGGTATGTGTGTCACCACACACCTTCCCTGTGCCTTTCTTCTGCAGTGTGGTTTCCCTGGCCTGCCCTCTTTCTCCCAGTTTCCCTGTGCCTGTCTCTCCCCCTGCCTCATGCGGCTTCCCTGTATCGTTCTTGCACCTCTTCCTTGCTCCTTTTTATTTTGGCTCATTTCCGCTATGGCACAACTTCCGCTTGCTCCACTGTTGCGCATTGTGCAAGTCTTTGAACATCACACTGCGCCCTTTATGCATGGTTCCTCCCCCCTTCGGTTGTGCATGCCTTCATTATCATTGTGCTGTTGCTCAGCATCTTTTCAGTGGCACAACTGCCTCCTGCTGAATATCGCAGAATGGTGCATTTTCAGACTTGCGCTGGCACAACCCTATTGCACATGGTGCAACCCTTTTAGAATATCCAGCCCGTGGCAATTATAGTATATTGTCTGAAATGTCATTTTGCACCACGAGTGTGAAAACACGTCTTGCCTTGGATTTAAAAAATGACACCTGTCATGTTTGTGAGGTGGTGAGGAAAAATGGCTATGTTGAAAGTTTGGAGTTAAAATACTGAACAATAGTGAAGTTAGGAGTGCACATTGTAATATTGCAATATTCATGCATTACTTGGTAATTTTATTATATTTGTACACCAAATTTTTAGCATAGCTTTCTTATTACCACACCTCATGAACTAGGTAGGTGAAAGTTTTCCATTCCCTGCTTAAACATCATTCCATCTCACAGGTGAAAAAACACGTTTTGGCCAAGATTTGAAATATGACAGCTGTCATGTTCATGAGGTGGTGTGAAAAAAAGGCTATGTTGAATATTTGAGGTCAAAGTACTGAAAATTACCAAAGTTATAAGCAAGGGTGGAAAAATTTCAATGTAGGCTCATAACTTTGTCATTTGTATATGTTTTGACCCCACACATTCAACAGTCATTACAATAACCTTCTTATTATGCCATCTCATAAGTAAAGTGGTGAAAAATATCAAATCCTTCCCAAAAGGTGATTGCACCAAGGTACTGTGAAATCACCTTTTGGATTAGATCTGCATAATTCCACTGCCCTTGGCCATGAGGTGGGGTTCCAGAAAAGCCATGCTGAAAATTTGGTGCAAAAGTATTCACAAATGACAAACTTTTGGATAAAAGTTGAAAACTCATTAAAATACATTACATAGAAACAAAGTAGTTGACGGCAGATAAGGACTGCAAGGCCCATCCAGTCTGCCCTTTTTTTCTACCTTATGAATGTGCCATAGGTCTGTACTCTGTCAATGGCCTTTCTATTCATACTCATCTGTATTGCTCCATTATGCCTATCCCATGCCTATTTGAAGCTCTGCACTGTATTCATATGCACCACTTCCTGAGATAGGCTGTTCCATGCATCCACCATCCTTTCTGTGAAAAAGAACTCCCTCACATTACCCCTTAATTGGCCTCCCTCTAATCTCATGCTGTGTCCTCTTGTCCTGCTATTTTTCTTATATTGAAACATGTTAGACTTTCACCTTGTTAATGCATTTAAGATGTTTAAATGTTTCAATCATATCACCTCTCCCTCCTTTGCTCTAGGGTACACATATTAAGCTCCATTAATCTGTCCTCATATGTTTTCTGATGCAGTCCCTGCATCATTTTGGTTTTCCTTCTCTGGACTGCCTCTCTCTGTCAGTTTATCCAGATCTCTTTTCATTCTTCCTACCCCATCTGGATCATCTACTCTGTTGCAGATCTTGGTGTCATCTGCAAACAGACAAGCCTTATCCTCCAGTCCATCTGCACTCCACTTATCTGATTTTCTCATACCACAGTCCCCAGTTGTAGCAGAAAGACATGTTTTTGATTGCAGAGTAGATATATGCCATGAGACATGTTCAGGTGAGTGAGGATGTGTGGAATGGTACAAAGCTGAATGGGTAGTTGGGGTGGGTGTGTGGGGTGTGGGGGGGTCAGATTGGTGAGGGACCATTTTATTTTTTATACTGTAGATAAACACAAACCATTGAAGGATGGTTTTCCTTATTTCAGGGGACATATTCTGATGCTGGGGATTGGGAACCTCACTATCAAACTACTGTACTGCAACACTGCCACCATGACATGTACATATTGGGAAGGGGGAGTGGGTGACCTGGAGGGGAGTGGGTCAACAGAAACAATACCATGGGTGGTAAGTCCCTGGTCTAATATTAACATTGGGTGTGGGTAACCTGGAAGGGGGGGGGGAGAAAGAAATGGTACATGGCACTGGTGCTTAAATTACCAAGGTAGTTTGACAAATAGCTAGAGAGAGAGACAGACAGACAGATAGAAAAACAGACAGACAGACAGACATACATACAGAAGAACAGAGACAGAGACAGAGAGAACAGATGATCACAAGCTCACTGTTTCAACTGAAGCCAGCAGCACAAGTCCAGTTGTTACTTCAGCAGTCAAGAACATCCCACTGCACTTATATAGAGTACATGGGTCAATGGATCTTCTCACTAAGCTAGACACCATGGATTTTGAGGAGCACAGAAAAAGTATTTCTGTCCATTATTTATAAAAGCAAACACCAGAATCTAGCTGAGCGGGTTCCAGTTACCTATGTTCAGCTTTTTAGTTTTCTAAAATTTCAGAATTTTTATGTATTTTCCATCTTTTTTTCAGGAGGTGAACAAGATGGCAGTCTTCATGACAGGAATTTTGTTGTGCTATTTGTAGCAACTGGTGAGAAAACAAAAATGGTATATGGCATGGATATTTTTTTCTGTCATTATCAAAACATTATAAAAAAAAACTACTTACCCTACTTGCATGCTCAGAAAAGAAAAAAAAGTTAAATACTTAGAACTCTGAATCCATTTAATATATTTTCATGAAACCTTTAAAAGGCAATTCCTTGGTACAGCAAGCTTCTGCACTGAAAGATTTAGAAAAAAAATCTATTACATTTAAGCTGTAAATGAGACCAAACCAAAAATCTATGTTAAGTACAAAAAAAATTTAGACATCTACAGGAAAATGACACATGCAGATTTCAGAAACCACATAAGCTGCTATGAGGTGGGGTCCCAAAAAACCAAGTTAAAAATGTGGTGCAAATATACCATAAAATGCCCAAGTTATGCACAGTCATTGAAATGTTTCTACGTATGCTCATAACTTCAGAAATTTTTAATATTTTCACTCCAAATTTTCAACATTGCCATTTTTCATACCACCGCATGAACAGTACAGCTGCCATTTTTCACATCCTACCCAAAATGTGTTTTCGCTCCTGTGGCACAGAATGACATGTTCATTGCACAAAATCAACTTTCAGAAAAAAATTAACAAAATGACAGTACCAATGTTCATGAGGTAGGGGTCCCCAAAAGGCCATGTTGAAGCTTTGGTGAAAAAATTCCTTAAAATACACGAGTTATGTGCATCCGTTGACTTTATTCTATGCACATGCATAACTTTGGTTCTTTTGAATCTTTTGATGCCAAATTCTCAACATAGCCATTTTTCACACCACCTCAAGAACAGTACAGTTTTCATGTTTTACATCCTGACCTAAATGTGGTTTTACACCTGTGGTGCAGAATGGCATTACAGTTGCACATAATTACGTTTTGCCTTGCATTTCACAATTTTGCTGTACAGGGGTACATAAGGTGGTATAATAAGATGACTATGCTGACAATTTGGTCACTGTTGTTCGATACATGGATGTGCATTGCCCAGAGGGCCCTGCTCGTCCACACCTATATACATACATATTGCACCCTCTTCCTTTTGTTTTCCCCTTCAAATTCTATCCTACCACCTTCTTCCCATACCTTTCCCACTCTCCTCCCCTCCTCTCTCTTGCTTGGCTATATCTTTACATTACCTTACTCCCTAACTCCTCCCAATAATTTTTATTTCAGACAGCTGGTTGTATGATACTATTACATTGTTATGATACCCTGTGGCATTTCTGCACTTTAAACATGATATTACTATAACTGTTACTGATGGGCACTTACTTTCTATTTGTATAACACACCTTATGTTCCTTGGTCCAACTATTGTCTTAATCTTATTCACTTCTGGTATGTGATGTATTGTACATTTCTTGACACTGTATGCCATGTACCTGTATCTCTTTGTGTTGTGACCTCCCGAGTCATGCCTGAAAATAGTCACTTTTGTGTCTAGTGCACCTACCCAGTTATCAAAAGTATATAAATAAATAAATATGCGCATCTATGGTGGGACTGGACCCTGCACTCTCACAGTAAAATAAGGATATTATTATACTATCTCAAAAAGTAAGGAAATTCATTGCAAAAAAACTCAGTTAATGCATCAGTAAGGGTTGCTGTTACAGCAACAAAAGTCTGGAAATTCAGTGTTAGGGTTCCAAACTCTACCCCTCCAGATCCACCCCTCCATCCTCCACACACAATCAGGCACTGGGTTGTGCCTTGGGGTTGTTGTTCCCTAACTCTCAGCCCATTCTCCTATACTGTGCCGTCTCAGCTTCCTTACACATGGAATGGGGTGAGAGTTAGCACCGATCACCCCAAGGCACACCCAGACACCTCTTGGTGTGTGCAGGGTTGGGGGTTGGAGTGGTAGGGTTGGGAACCCTAACACCAAATTTACAGACTTTTGTTACTGTAATATCAACCCCAATGAATGCATTAACATAATTTCTTTGCAAGGTAGGGCATTCTTTTGTAAAATGCCCCTGGGTGGTGCATACGAGAGGTATGAGGGTATCACAAGAAGAGATTGTTACAAGACCCCTAACAGCAGGGGGCTGCCAGAGCCTCTGAGAAACACATGGAGGAAATAAGAGTGCAGCAGCAGGCCCAAGCAAGTGTTCACCCCACAGCAGAGAAAGGTACAAATGAGTTTCCTGAACAGGGAATGGAAAATAGAGACACTCCAAATCCTGAAGCAGTGGAAAGCTCTGTAGAGCAAGTAGAACATGCAGAAGAGCATGCTGAAACCACAGAAAATGTAATGACAGCACCAGTAGCTGAGACAGAGACTATCTCTACCTCATGCTCCATGGCTTCCTGTCCCCCAGAGAATAAGTTTTCCATGGTTAAAACAAAAGACAAGAAAAAGAAAGAAAGCTCAGGGTCAACACCTACATCTAGAGGAAAAAAAGAGAGACATACTGTTACAGAAGAGATATAGAGTGCTGCAAAATGAAAGAGAGTGGGGGAGTCTGATGAGAATGTGAATGAGTCAGAATCCCCACTTATCTTGTTCTCCTTACCTGACCCATCCTCAGAAGTAGAGGAAATGGAGATTGAGCAGAATACCCCCAAAGTGCAGAGAATAACAAGGTCAGCAGGCAAGACTGGGAAACCACTGTGATGGTTTGTTTTAGATGGCATTCCCTTCATAAATAAAAACAACTATGGGCACACTAATAATATACACCTTCAATGTAAATAGCATTAAAAACTATAAAAAGAAGGCATCCACCCTAACCTCATTTATGGATAGTAACGCCCAGATAATATTTTTGCAGGACACCTGTTTAAAAACAGATTTGGAAATAGTCCAAACTAACAAACTCTGGACAAAAGGACCAGCCTTCTGGTCCATTGGACCAGAATGATATGATGGTGTAGGGATTTTAATGGTAGGCACACAGTTTCATGTATCAAAACTTACAGATGTGGCCCCTGGACATGCTTTGATACTAAATGTCACATACATGACCACCAGATTCATGTTTATATCTATGTAGGCACCTCAAACAAAGGCAGCAAGAGTAGAGTTATTTCTGACAATACAGCCATATTTACATACCTCCGGTATAATAGTATGGGAAGGAGGCTTTAATTGTGCTATTGAATGGAAAGATAGAGACTTACACACATAAAAAATATTCTGCGACACAAATTGGTCAAAATAATACAGCAAGCCGCATTTAAAGATGCATATACTGTAGAGCTAAACATGAGGTAGTGGGGGATTTACTTTTTCTAAAGGTAGTCTAAAGACTAGAATAGATTTTATGTTGATCTCTATTAATCTTGAAGTTTTATATGCAGGCACAAATTTTCTGATCATAAGAGACTAGATGTTATAGTACAATGGGGGCAGATACCTCCTATTGACAAAAGACCATAGCGAATGAATGTTCAGGTGCTAAAAGAGCCACATTTTCAACAAAGATGAAACCAAACTTGGAGGGCCAGGGAATTTGTTATTTGCCTTTATGAAGACCTTTTGAGTTGGTGGGAAGATACTAAGGAAGAAATATAGGAACTATTGAAACAATATACAGGGAAGAAAACCACAGGAAATTATTGAAAATATCTACAGTTGAGATCTAACTTGCATAAAGCAATTTTGCAGATGGAGAATTATGGGGGATGATAATACAGCCATGATAAATAACTTGATTCAGAAAATAAGACAACTCCAATATGACAGAGAGGCATCACTAAAACAAGAGATGCAATCTGGCACATAGCAAACCAAGCAAACCTTCGATCCATTTTCTGACTGTAAAAAAAAAGGGTGGAGGTAATTGCAGACAATGGACATGTAGCAACTACCAAACAAGATATCTTAAGGGAGGTAAATAATCATGTGAACAGACAGTTTGTGTGTGTGTGTGTGTGGGGGGTTGGAACCAGATCCAACCTATTTTATGCAACTAAATCTTCTTGAGTTACCAGAACAAGAGAAACTGAATTTAGTAACATCTATTATACAAGCAGAAGAAGAGGCTATTATTTCATCTTTGAAAACAAACATTTCACCAGGACAGGATGGGCTCAGCTCTGAATTTTACCAGACATTTAAAGAACACATGGTGGCACCATTAACAGATATTTTCAACTATTGTTTACATACAAACTCTATATCATATAAAATGGCAAATGGGTTAATGATTTTCATACACACAAAAGGGGATAAGGCAGATTTAAATAATTGGAGACCTCTAAGTCTCCTAAACACTAATTAAAAAATTATAGCAAAAATACTGACATTACATTTAGCCAAGGTAGTTGAGACAGTCATCAGTCCATAGTCATAAGTCCAATGCAAACCTGTGCCATTAAATCTAGATGCATGCAAGACAACCTAATCCTGGTGAGAGAGCTGTTCTACAAAGGAAATAACAATAACTTACAAGGGTTTTTGCTTAGTATAGCTCAAAAGAAAGCCTTCAACTGTATGTCACATGTTTTTATTTTGTCTACATTAAGGACATCCTCCAGTTTATGCAGTCTCTGGGCCTGTCACTAGCAGTTGCTTCTGCTACCCATCAGTTTGGCCACACACGTGATCTGGTGTTCCAGCTGGGGCTAGAGGTTGATGATCTCAGGATTGATCAGGTCATTTGGTCTGATCTTTACACTGTGGATTTCACATTTGAGGCCTACCCTGGAAGTCCCTCTCCTGCAGAAATTGTCAGCTGTCACCCTTTGAGGGGATTACACCCAGCGGGACTGTTGGCGGTAGCTGATTTATGTAGGGTTGACGCGGCATGTGCAATTGGCACCAGAGAGGCAGTTGCCAACTATAATGGAGTGGTTTCTGAGGCTCTGGATTTCATCCTACCAGTTTGTTTACAACCCAGGTCTTCTCATATGGGAGCCCCATGTTTTGATAGGGATCTCAGGGTGATGAAGACCAGGGGTCGGAAGTTGGAGCCTCACTGGCGGAGGACCCGGTGAGAGTCTGATAAGATGGCCCTTCATGCCTTCTACAGTGAGTACTAGGGGGCAAACTCCCATAAGAAGGCAGAATTCCTGTTTTGCTTGGGAGTTTGCTTCAGGGAGGAACATACCTTTTCAGTTACATCCTGCCTGTCTGCAGCTGAAAAAAGCTGAAAAAAGCTTTTTCATCTATTTTATGTGAAGAGTGCCAGCCATCTGGTTGGGGATTCTGCCAGTTAGGCTTTTGCCTAGCAGTAGTCAGGCTGGGGGAAATAGAGGCACTCCACCTATCTGAGAAGAATTTAGGCCAGTTGAGGTGTCCAATGTGACTAAGGCGATCATAGAGCTGAAACACTCGTTTTGTGAACTGGACCCAGCCCTGAGATGGTTCTTAATAGGATGTGTCAAGGCTGTTGGCCCGGTGTTCACCAGGATGGTCAGGTGCTCAGTGGCAGAAGGGGTTCTCCCAGCTGTCTTGAAAGAGGCACTGGTGAGGCCCCTCCTCAAGAAATCTTCCCTTGACCCTGATGTCCTGGCGATTTACCATTCTATCTCCAACCTGCCTTTTTTGAGCAAGGTTGTTGAGAAGCTAGTGGCACAACAGCTCAAGGATCACCAGGTGTCCTCGGACATTTATGAGCCATTTCAGTCAGGTTTTCAGGCTAGACACAACACTGAAACTGCTCTAGTAAGGGTGCATAAGAATCTGCTCAGGACTAGAGATAGAGGAGACCAGTCAGTTCTTGCATGCCTCAATCTCTCCTCAGCTTTTGACTCTGTGGATCATGTCATTTTATTGGATCAGCTCTGTGAGTTTTGTGGACTTGCCAGCACTGTCGACAAGTAATTTGAGACTATCTCTCAGACAGAGTGCAGCAGGTGGTGATAGGGAATTTCTCCTCCTCCCCAATGCCTCTGTCTTGTGGAGTTCCATAAAATTTGATCTTGTCACCAATGTTGTTCACAGTGTATAAGTTGCCCCTGGGTGAGATCATTCAATAATACAGTATGGAGTTTCACTGCTATGCAGATAATACTCAACTGTATTTGTCATTTGCTCCTGGAACATCAGGAGCTGTGGATATAGTTAACATCTGTCTGGCTAAGATCAATGACTGGATGGCTTCCAGCTGGCTGATGCTCAACTCAGCTAAGATGGAGGTGCTGGTGATCGAGCCTGGTCATGGACATGATGGGTTGCTGTCCAGTGCTAATTCTGGTCTTGTTCTGGGTTCAACTCCATTGACAGCTCCCCGAGGGTGAAAAATCTGGGTGTGATCCTTGACAGCAGGCTGACTTTTAAAGATCAAGTGTTGTCTGTTGTCAGTAGTAGTTTTTACCATCTATGGAACATTGCCCAGATTAAGCCCCTCATTCTTCCCGAGGACCTGCTGATGCTAGTGCATGCCTTTGTTTCCTCCAGGCTTGACTACTGTAATGATCTTTACTTCAGGGTCACAGGAGGGACCCTCCCCAGCCTAATTCAGTGCAAGAAGTGCACAAAAGGATGCTATATTGGGGAAACTAGTAAACCACTGAAAACCAGGATGAATCACCACTGTCACACAATAGTAAACCAGATTATCAGCACTCCAGTAGGAAACCATTTTTCACAAACAGATCACTCTCTCTTGGATTTATCTGTCTTGAGACTAAGAGGAAACTTCAAAAACACACAGGATAGAAGGACATGGGAATTGAAATATATTAAACAATTTAAATCTTACTTTTCTGGACTGAATTGGGACATTAGATTCATGACACATTATGGTAAACTGTAATTCTCTTTTTGTTGTGGACTAAATCTTGACATTATTTATCATATTGGTACTGTATTTCTCTTGTAATTGTTTTTTTCTGAGTTCCCGCCTAATCTTGTTTTTCCTACCTTTACATCCCCACCTCTCCTACAAACTCTTCAGCTCAGCTCTCTGATTGTTTTCACACCTACTATTTGTACTACCTCACACTCAGCCTATCTGGGCTTTTGTTCTTTTATGTCTTAATTTTCATGCATTTCTTGACATCTCCTGTCTATTCTACCCTTATGCCTACCTCTGATCTCAGATCTTTCTTATTTGTTCCTTTGTTTTCCCCCTCTCCAGCTTCCTTTCATCACCTTCTGACCAGCCCTCTCCCCTTTTCTTCTCAGTCATCATTTTTTAACTTTACATTTTATATAGACTTTTTATCTCTAGTCCCCTTTTATCACTTTCCTACTTCACTTTTTTCTATTTTTTATTGCTCCTCTCTCTCTATATATATATTTTTATTTATTTATTGAGGGTTCAGAAAATACCTTTGAGTCAAAGACTCCTTTTCAAAAGTTCCAAGTCATTACAGGCATACTGTGAGGGAACAGTACAGAAATGGGACAAAACAAACAGGCATGATACAATAGCTACAGTTATAGGATAACATTTTGATACTAGAGATACAAGGTATTAGTCACAGTCCATGGATACATTTATAAGCTCTTTTAGGAGCTAGTACAGAGAGTTTTCAGATTGGAGGTTAGCTAGCCAAAGGCCTTAGTCAGGGGAAGGGGGGGTCAGGCTGGGTTAAGTGGCAATCACAGGGATTGGAGGACTGTAGGTGGTTTCTAAGGTATGCTTTGAAAGGGCCGATTCTATTCAAGTTCGTGAGACCATTAGGCAGGTTATTTATCCAGGAAGGGGCTCGGTAGCTGAAGGATCTTTGGAATTGGGAGGTTCAGCATTGGGGAACATTAAGGAGTTGCTTGCTTGAACTATGAGTGTGTAGGAGTGATGGGTCGGTTGTATTAGAGGTGAGAGACTGGTGGGGGTAAGACTGAGAGTAATATTTTTGGTCAAGAGGCAGGTATGACACCTAATTCTGTTATGCACGTCAAGCCAGTTTGCGGACTTATAGAGGGAGAATGTGTGGGTTAGATGATCACTGCCCAGGATAAGGCAGCGGGCTTTGTTGAGGGAGAGTCGGAGTCTAGATAAGGCAGTGGAACTGGCAGCACCATAGATAAGTATGCCATAGTCTAGGAGGTAGAGGACAGAGGAAGAAACTGAGAGGCAGAGGGCATCAGGAGTGAGGCAATGCTTAAACCGATCGAGGATACCAAGCTGGATATTGAGGGCTGTAGAGAGTTGATGAATGTGTAGGTGGAAATTTAGGGCTGAGTCTTGTGTGATGCCCAGGTATTTGAAGGAGTCCACCTGTTAAAGAGGGATCTGGTTGGCAGTCAGGATTTGTGGCCAGTGGTCTTTCCTGGAGTTATGTGGGTGTAAGAAGTACATAACTTTGGTTTTCTTGTAGTTTAGAATAAGGCAAGAGGTGAACCACTTTTCTGCATCATTGAAGGAGGATTGAAGGGCGAGGTGGAGCTGGGTGGGGTCAGGATTGGAGAAGTACAGGACAGCATCATCTGCATAGAGTAGGATATTTCCAGAACATGACTGGGGGAAGGAGTTGAAGAAGAAACTAAATAATAAAGGTCCAAGGATGGACCCCTGTGGGACACTGGTGCATATTTGCAGCCTGCTGGAAAAGATGGTACCAATTTTGACCTGCTGGAAACAATCTGACAAGTACTCCATGAACAAGCATAGGGCATCTTGAGAGATGCCAAGTTTGTATAGGGTAGTTTGCACGAGGGAGTGGTTGACCATGTCAAAAGCCTTGGTGAGGTTGATGAAGACCACACCAGAGAGATGACCACTATCAAGGGCAGTATGAAGGTGCAAGGTGAACTCAAGAAGGGCAGTCATCATGCTATGTCCTTTGCAGAAACCATGTTGCTGGTGGCAAAGTATATTGTGTTTGTTAAGATGGTCAGTGGGCTGGTCAGATATGATACCTTCTAGTGCCTTAGATGGGGGGAAAAATAGAGATGGGGCGATAGTTGTGGGGGGAGGTAGGGTCCCCGCTCTTAAATATAGGGGTAATAGAAGTGGATTTCCAGCACATCGAGAATTTCTCAAGACATAAAGACTGGTTGATAATGTGGGTGAGGGGGATTAGCACATCATGGAGAGTGAGCTGGAGACGTCTGCGGTCTAAGGAGTCAATGCTGTATTGGGAGTGCCATATGGCTTTTTGGAGGTAGGGTTCAGCAGCTCTGGGGGGGATGTAATGTAGGTGAGATGGGCGTGTGCTGAGAGGGAGGGGCATTGGAGAGAGGGGGAGGGTCAAAGAAATGGGAAGGGAGGACATGGCTGAGGTCAGAGAAAGGGTGGTTAAATGTGGTGGCTATCTGAAAGGGGCCAGTGGACAGGCCCCCTTTGACTAAGATTGCATGGGGGCAGGGTTTGGGGCAGTGCCACAGATGTCCTTAATATTGCTCCAAAATTTATGCCCTTGGCCCCAGGTGGAGGTTAGAGTAGATTTATACTACTCAGCCTTGGCTTTCTGCAGGGACCAAATGCAGTGGTTTCAGGCTTCTCTGTACTTCTGTCTGTCAGCTGGCAGGCCAGTCTCAATGAAGAGGTGCCACAGAGAATCCCTAGCTTGCTTCAAGGCCAGTAGGTGGTTAGAAATCCAGGGCACCGGGTTGCCTTTCACCATCCTTCTGGCAAGAGGGGTGAACATGTCACAGATAGCATTGAAGGAATGAATGAAGAGGTCAAGGGCTCTGTCAGGGTCAAGGGTGTTTGTTATGAAAGACCAGTCCAGCTTACTAGGGTGAGCTTTCAGGAGAGTGAATTTACCAGGGCCAAGTTTACGTCACAGGACCATTTTTGGAGGGGACTTGGGGGTCTTAGAAGACCAGGAACAGAGGACAGGGGAGTGGTCACTAATCGCATCTGGGAGGATAATGGTGCTAGTGATTTTGTGAGGGCGGTTAGTGAAAACTAGGTCCAGTAGGAGGAGAATCCTGTGTGATGGTCCAGGCAGGTGGGTGGGTGAGGGTACTATTTGTGTAAGGTCATGAGCGGTGGCTTCGTCAATGAAAGTGGTGGTGGGCTTAGATAGCCAATTGATATTAAAGTCCCCAGAACAATTTTTTCATTATGAGATGGTAATGTGGCCAGGTAGGACATCACAGAATGGAAGGCTACCTTTTGGTCCCTGGGGGGAATGAAAATAGTAGTGATGAGAAGGGAGGCATACGGGAACGACCAAAGGCAAGTTTGAGAGTGAGGTTCTGTGGACTGGGAATGAGATGGAGAGGGGGAAGCAGCTGTACCTGGAAAGTGTCATTGATGTAAATGGCACAGCCTCCACCACGTTTCCCTGTCGGTCAGCACGGAATATATTATACCCTGAGGGGGACACTGAAGAGTCAGGAATATGGGAGGAGAGCCAGGTCTCACCCACGGAAATGATGTTGGGCTGATGTTGCAATACCCATCCCTGCAATGAGTCCCATTTTTTCAGTAAGCTGCATACATTAAGGGTGGCAATATGAAGCCCACCTGCAGGAGATTGTGTGGACATGGAGGGTGCAAGAGGTGCTTGGTTGGGGTGTATATTGCCTGACATAAGGATATATATATATCCTGCTTATGTTTCTCAGTTTTATTATCACCAGAAGAAGGGATCTGTGAGGACCCAAAAGCTTGTGTATTATGCCATCTTTGTACAAGACACTTGTTGGTCCAATAAACGGTATCAACCCTTCCATCATTTCCTCTTTTCCAAATAAAAATTACCTTACTCTTTTCGAGAAGTGCCATGGAATCTTTAACATCCACCTGAACTACCACCAGGACAGGCAGATGGGACCTCAGTTTAACGTCTCATCCATATAAATTATACATTTACCCTGGCTGGAACTGATCCATCCTGCCATCTGTAGGCAGTCACTGAATTACACACGTGTTCCATTTAAGAAATAATGTACAACAGGGGTTCTGTTGTTTTGAGATTTACACACACCTAATAACAACTTTGGAGCACATTAATATTTTTCACCAAACCAGCCAAAGGTACATCTATGGGTCAAGCCCTTTCTACACTGAAACTTTCAGACAAAAATTCCAAACCGTCTGGTTGCAACATGACACAAAAAAAACAGCAATAAAAAGTGATTATCTTACATTATCTTGCTATCTGCATCACAGAATCTACATAGCTGACCAGATAAAAAAAGTGTACTTCAAGAGATCTACCACTCAAGACCACACATGCAACATTTTTTGCAAATCTGTTGAATAGTTTTGAAGATAATAAAGTACAAAATTAAACACTCACTACTGCAACCTGTAGAGCAATTGCTAAATTGCATGAGTTCCATTATAAATTATACACTTACCCTGACTTGAACCAATCCATTCTACCATCTGTAGGGCAGTCATTAAATTACACTTGAGTTATGTATAAATTGTACACTTACCCAGCTATAACTGATCCCTCCTGCCATCAGTATGGTAGTCATTGAATTACACAAGTTCCATTTAAGTAATAATGCACAACAGGTGGTGTGTTGTGAGATTTACAGATCCCTAATTATAACTTTGGAATGTATTAAATCCAGTGAAAAGCACATCTGTAGGCCAAGCCCTTTCTACCCCAAAAATTTCAGACCAAGATCCAAACCATTTGGGCTTAAGATGATGACAAAGAAAACCCCAGCAAAAAACAGTATTTTTGTTTTACATTTTTTGCTATCCTTATCATGAAATCTGCAAATCCAACCAGAACAAAATTTGGAACATCAAGAGACCTATCCCCACAAGACTGTGTATACAGAATTTCATGCAAATATGTTGAACGGTTGCAAAGATATTAAAGTGCAATATTTAACGCTCACTATTGCCACGTGTATGGCAGTCACTAAATTACACATGAATTCCATTACAAATTATAAAGTTTAGAAAAATTGTTAAAGCTGTAAAAGTAAAAAAAATAAATAAATAATGATAAAACTTCTTTCAAAAAAAATTATAATTTATCATTGTAACTGCATTTGGACATAAAGTCGTCCCTTTTTGTTAAATCAGCTAACTCTTATATTGGTAAAGATCGCAGCAGTATGTTTGTTTAGTTTAGTTAGTTTTTGTTGACCGGCAATGGAGGACTAGGCAATTCTGCCTATTTTCAGCCTCATCCTGGGAGGGGGGGTTGATGAAGATGGTAACCAACTAAAACTGAATCAGATTAAGCTGTTGTTGGTATTTTTACTGAATGAGGGAAATTTTACAAAGACACCTGGGAAATTCCCTGACTCTTGCAGTAGGGGGAGCTGTTGTTCCAAGATGGCAGATGGGAGCATGGAGATGTTGGACGCTGGTGTACCTGCAGGGTTGCTGATCTTCCACCTTACAGGTCCTACTGAGGAGGTTACTTTTCAACCAGAGTTCTCGAATACAACACAGTCCAGCTCATCGAGTTGTGCAGAATTGTTACTGTACCAGAAAATGTTCTCTGCGGTAAAATTGAGGAAGCATGGCTCAAAATGCTAGTATTGCACTGGAGAGACATGGTCATGGCTGTGATATCAACTGTTCATGCTGATTCTCCTGATACCCCAACACAGCAGCCCACTGTGAGCACACAGGAGCATGATTCTGAAATGAGGATTACACAGAGGTCTGACAGCCGTCAACCTTCCACTCTGGGTGACAATATCATCAAAGGCACCACTGCCTGACTGTCAGGAACTGGCTCAGTCTGAGTCTACTGCCTCTTCAGCTTCCAGAACAGATAACCTCCCTGAGAATGGTAGCAATGCTGAAATTTCTGCACCCACTTCTGCTCTACCAGAATCACCTCAGACAACTGTAAGTCAGGTTATTGCTTTTTCTGCTATGCTTTCTATGTCCTGAACATTTTTCTGAAAAAGGCGCCCAGGCCTAACTCAAACTCTAGTTCTGACGGAGAAAGAAATTGGCCTGGTCCATAGAAAATTCATTAAAAAACATGAGTGGAAGACTGCTAAGGGTCAAAGGTTGTCTGATTCAACTGTCCTACCAATTCCTGGGACCCCGACCCAGGGTGCTGACTCTACCTCTACAGTAACTGAGTACCCTCAAACCACTATTGTAAGTTCCTGTACTGCACTCCCCCCCACCTTTTGACACAGACTACAACTCTCCTCTGCACTTGAAAGATGTTGTTCATTCTCCTCTTCAAGTGCAGCCCAGACACACTGGACACAAAACAGATTTAGAGGGGATACGAATGCTAGAGCAACCATGCATGGTGTCTAACTGGGGGGATTGCATGGACTGTGATAGATCTTTACCTGAGCCCAAACCTGTCACGGCCGAAAAGGCAAGCAAGCTATGGGCCGCTTTTAGGAAGAAAGACCAATTTCCAGCCGGTCCCTTGCCTGCCCAAAGGAGCAATGTTGTCCATCTCCAATACAATGGGGGCCTGAATCCCGCTCCTGATAGAGTGTATATTGGTAAAACCCTTCTGAAAAAGTCCGTGTTTTTTTTTTTTCCAACAAGTTCTACGCGTTGATCCACGTATCTGGGGATAATCTTTTTGATGTCAGTTTCAAAACACCACAAGGACTTAACAGATTCTGGGTGAAATATGACAAACTTAGTTGTTCAGAACTCTGGGTACCCTTTTGTGCAATCTCCCTGAAAAAACAAGCTATTAAAATCATAACCATACTTTTCCGTAATGAGGGGGTCTCAGTACACAATATTACCTGCTGGCTTTCTCACAGATGTGATGTGATGGGCTCCTCCCCCCAACCAATTTTTGACTCAGAACACATATTGATGGGTGGATGGACCTATAAGGTGATACTCAAAATTACAAATATAGGCCTGCTGCACCTACCTAGCAGTTTGTTCTTGGGCCAGAAAAGGGGGCACTGCTTCTATCCCAGACAGCCAAAGACCTGCTTTAAATGTGGGTCTTTTCAACACCTCAGTTCAGCCTGTGATAGGCTCAAATGTAATTTATGCCTCGGCTTTGGCCACCTCAACTCCGATTATAATGAGGACATGAAATGTAACTTGCGTGAGGACATTGGGCACACTTAAAGTTCCTGCTTCTGGGCCACCCATAACAGATCTGACAGGTCAGAGCAGGGTGATATTATTACTACTGCACAGACAAAAGATATTGATAGGTCTAGACTGCAACAAGCCACTTCCCAGCCACCTGCAGATCATACTACAAACTCTCAAGATGCAGAATCCACTGTCTCCACAGCTCAAGAGATGAAGGCTCTACCTGTTTCAGTTGCTGCCCCCCCCAAGTGGTGTGCATATTCCACCTCAGCAAATTGCTGCCACAGTGGATGTCCATGAACCCTCCTCCACCTATCCCGTACAAACAGGGTCTTCTATTTTGGAAGCACCATTAGCAAATAATGGGCCAGGTCCTCCACAGAAGGGAGCTCTTATCATGACTTCCCCAGGCAAACCAACTGTGAAAAAGAAACGGACTTTAACAGTACCTCATGCTACTACTAAACATATGAAGGCTTCCAGAAAGCCATTCCCCCCTGCTGGTCTCTAACCGGTTTGCTGTCCTCCAGGATTCACCAAGGGGCTCAGATGCAGATGAGGAAGCTGAATCATCTTCTATCTTTTCTTCACAGCATATGATCACCTAAGACATGGAGGAAGAGCCTGTGGAGACCCAGTCCACCCCCCCAATGCTAAAGGGACAAAACAGGGTGTCAAATTGTGAAGAAGTACAAGAAAGAAATGGCATTTTTTTCTTTCCATCATGATGTCTTCCCCTCCTGTTCTTAGGGTGGCCATCCTCAACACAAAGAGTTTGAAGGCAGCACGGAGGCATTTGGTTACTTTCACTATTTTGAAAGATGCAAACTTTGACATTTGACTTTTTTCAGGACACATGGTTGAATTCAAAATCCTTTTTTCTAGCTGCATAAAAATTGTGGTGTTGGGGCCCCTCATTTTTTGGGGGGGCAGGATACCTGTGATGGGGTAGGAGTTATTTCCCGAGATACTGGGTTTACAGTTACCAGGGTCTTGGATTTATGTTTAGGCAGGGCATCATACTTGATTTCTGTTATGATAATACTTCCTGGTGATTAATCAATGCATATGCTCCTCAAAAAAAGAAGGAAAGGGTAGATCTTTTTCACCTGGTCAAACCATAACTCTTCACAGCCAAACACATTATCTGGGGTGGGGATTTTAACTGCCCTCTTAAGAAGGAAGATAGGAGTAAAAATTCAGTGAAAGACTATTGAGACACTACCTGCTTAAAGCACATATTTCAGACTATAGGTTTGATGGGCTCGTATGCAGCTTTACATACAGGGGAGAAAAAATACAAGAAATATGCAGGCACTCAAAATACTGAATTGCTCTAGTGCACATTTTATTGTTGGCAGAATGCCTTTCCAAACCAAGCCTTGTGCTCAGCGCTAGAGTGGGTCTTCCTAAGGGGAGGATCTTCTGGTCAGACATATCAAAGGGGTAAAAATTTCCATACCCAGTGATTACATTTTTATGCCACCCTTTTTATATATACATGCTGCACATGTCCACCCCATTGAAACCTCAGACCATGAAATTTTAACTATCACTTTGGGGTTAACTGTTAAACAGACAATTGGGAAGTGTTACTGGAAGCTTAACAACACTTAGCTGGACAACACAGAGGTGAGAGAAGCAGTGACAGACACTTTGCAGGCCAGGAAAACTGTTCCATGTTTGGAGGATGACCTAAGCACTTGGTGGGCTGACACTAAACTGGAGCTTAAATATGTTTCAAAACAACATGCCTTCTCATTGCACATAGCTCAATACAAGAGATATCTCACCCTCAAATCACAATTAGCATACATTATGTCCCTCAGTAATGAGGGAATGGGTGATTATTCCGGTATGATCAGGGCTTTGAAACAGGAGATGGAAACCATACAACATTCTAGGGCAGGATCTCGTGAACATAGAACATGTATACCAGGCAAAGGTACCCAGGGTGATGCATTTGAAAGTTGTAAAAACCATATTAAATCTAGGGCAATGGGGTCTTTGTATACCAACACTGGGAATGAAACTACAAAGACAGAACAGCTTTTAGAGAAGGTAGACTCACACCTTTACTCTTTATATGCAACTCATCAACCTGACTCACTTCTAATGAATGATTACTTTTCTTCCTTTTCTACACACAACCCCATTGCTCCTGACCTTGATCCTTTACTACAACCCATTCAGGCCACATATATACTAAAAGCTATTCAGGCCTTTAATAATAATACAGCCCCAGGTCTAGATGGACTGACCTCTATGTTCTATAAAAAAATTTCAGAAGAACTTGCTGACATCCTTGAAGAAGTGTACAATTGGATTTTGCTCACCCAACATGTAGACCATAGGTTAGGGATGTCAACTGAAATTTTCCTATTTAAAAAAGGGGACAGAAAGGACATTAATAATTGGAGACCTCTGAGTCTTCTTAATACCAATTTGAAAATATTGATGACAATTTTGACAATTTACTACTAATGAGAGAAATGATGGAATTAGGTGAGCAAGATAAATTACATGGTTACATACTGGCATTGGATCAGAAAAAAGCATTCAACAAAATTTCTCAATTCTTTCTGTCCCACTCCTTATTGCCCTATTGTGTCCCACAACAGATTGTGAATTGGCTTATGTCCACATACTGTATGTAGTGGCTACCACAGTCCCTTTAATAAATGGGTATTTTGGTAGAACTGTGCAGGTAAGCAGAGGGGGTCTGCCAGGGCTGCCCAAGGAGCACCCTATTGTATGCCTTTTGTTTTGATCCTTTTTTGTGAGTGGTTGATAGAGATGTATCTATCAAAGGTCTACAACTCCCAGCTCCTGCCGTTGAAGTCAACACTTTAGCCTATGCAAATGACATCTGTCTATTGGTTGCAGATGCTGTTTCTGGCATACAGTACTCCAGTCTTTTGGGGGCAAAAATAAATATGAGAAAAAGTGGGGGGGGGTACATTTTGAGTGGTTCTACACCAGTGGTCCCAGACATTCAGGGGATTCAAGTATCAGAAGAACCTATTACTGTTTTGGGCGTTACCTTTGGCAGGGGTAATCAGTGTACCATTAATTGGGAACACAGCATAGATTAGATCCTGGAAAGCAAAAGGTATTACAATGGAAATCATGGCACCAGACCAAAAAAAAAAAAAGAAAGTTATCCTTGTTAAGACTCTTTTATTACCTATATTTACCTAAGTGTCATGTACCGCTACAACTTGAACTTGCACTACTGAGTTTGTTTTTCCAGGTTATCTGGGGCAATAGAATGAACCCCATCAAAAGAGATGTATTATACTTACCACTGGCAGAAGGGGGGTTGAACCTCATAAACCTAGTATCATACTACTATGGCATGTTTTTTTATTATAATATAGCAATTCTTACATCCCATTCAGTAGCAGTCTGGAGATTCTTTGCAGATCATTGGAGTAACCCATTTCAAGACAGTTGGAATACCTTGGGTCTGTTTCCCAACACTTACAGAATATCTCCACAGTTTCTAAAGCCTGCTGTTATGAAACTGAGGAAGTGGAAATTGACTGCTGGACAGGTTTTAACATGGAAAGGCAGCAAATATATTCCAGTATACAGCAAAAAGCTTTTGCTACCAGTATGGATTTTAAAGGACTAGTACCAGTCAATTTCTTTAAGGTTAAGGCCCTATGGATAGACAACCTCCCCCCCATGGATGTGGGATGTACAGTTGCTCTGCTGCCATGGGCAGCTAGGGGTTAAATCCAATGCCAAACACAAAAGTCAGAAGGAGAAATTCTGCCCCAGACTTACATGTCCACTACAGGAAGAAACCATGGATTGTTTCTTGACTACCTGCCCTTATAGTCAAGCTTTTTGGTCTCTTCTAGCTGTGAAGTGGAAGAACCCCCTCTGGAAGTCATTCAGTTATGAGGAAATTGGAGGGGGGTCATATTCAGTACATACCCCTTCTGTGGACACATTTTGATTGATTTTGACCTGTATTAAATTTATGTTATGGCAAAATAGATGTGCCTATGTACAGAGAAAGATTGATGCTACTCCACTTTCTGTTATATTGAATATTGAACATGAACTGACAAAACTGTATGAATATGAGAAAGCTCATTTTTCTATGCAGGTTTGGAAGACTAGGTGGAAAAATGTCTTGGGGTTAGAGTAATGTTTGGATCCAAATATTTTGTTTCCTTTTACTTGTTATATTTTGCTTTGCAGGTCCCAGCATGCAGACTTATGCACTTGTTACAATTTTTTTCTGGTTGATTTATGATAATTTTCCTTAGTGTTGGTAAGTTCATTTTCTGATGTTGTTATATGATTTTTCTATGTTGCACAATAAAAATTCCCTTACTCTGACTGCAGGGGGTGTGCTTCCTGTGGTCTCCATGGAGAACTCCAGTGAATGTCTGGAGGAGGAAGGAGACAAATGAGATTGTGTAACAGCAGTGGCAGCTGCAAGAGAGGTGGCTAGGATGTACCCTACAGGTGGCCAGCGCATCGCCTCTGGGAATTCAAAAAATACCGCTGGAAATGGTAGCAGAGAAGCATCAGTTCCCTCTTTACCCTAAGATGGAAATAACATGAAACATGACGTAAAAGATGACAATTTGAAGCAAGCACTTTTGGAGAAAAAGTGCATATTACAAGAACAGCTACTGGTGGTGGAAAAGCAGTATTAAAGTACACATTCAACAAAAGAGGAGAAGAAATGGAAGCAAGTGCTTAATAACTCATTGGAGCTACCTGGAGCAAATCCAGGTAAGGTGTTCATTTGTTTGGGAGCATTGAATAAACTGGATGTACCCCTTGGAAGTCCCATAGCAAGCAGTTCACAACAACAACCTGAGGATCAGAGCACTTAGTCCACGGACTGAGCGCTGCAAGGAGCAGGGTGGATTTGTCTAGATTTGGGAAGGTGGATTCGTGACCTGAACATATCAGTTCCTGGCATGTCAGCAAGTGAAAGTCGTGTACCACCTGCAGATATGGAGGAACAGCATCAAAAAAGGCTAGAAATCATCTCAGAAACACAACCAGAAGGAGCTGCAATCACCCTTGAAGGTCCGAAAGGTAGCATTTCATATTCCTCTGTTGAATCTACCCCAGGTCAATTTTATGATGCACAGGATAATGCTATGATTGTTGAGCCTGAAATTATTGTAACAGAAGAGCCAGCAGCTCTTACACAGCAGCCAGAACAAACAAACATGGACCCTAATTATGCTAGCTTTTTTAATAAACCTATTGAGCTGGCTAAATGATGAAATACCACAAGGCTATAATATATCTAGGCAACAATGCTGAACTTTGAAACAGATTTTATGTTGGAAAAATATTATTGAAACAAACGTTGGGGTTTTACCCAGCAGATGTGTATGTTCTGATACGTACACCAGGGGAGCATTCCTTTGACATTAGTTTCAGGAGTCAAGATATCCTAGATCAGTTTTGGATAAAATATGCCCAGCTCAAAACCAATCCATTATGGAAGAACTTTCAGGCTATTCCTTCAACAAAACAAACTTTCCATGTGGTGACACTCAACTGCCAGAATGAGGGGGTGAACGTCACCAATATAATTTATTGGTTAGAAAAAACTTTGTAAATTTAAGAGAATCCATAGCCAATCATTGATGATGAGAGATTTTGGAATGGGGGCTGGAGGTTTAAGGTGAACCTCCTGCAATATGACAGGAATACAGCACTTTCCCAACTGCTTTTATTTAGGAAAAGACAAGACTTTTGTTTTTTATCCAGGACAATCAAGGCATTGTTACAAGTGCGGCTCCCCACGTCATCTCAGTGATGCGAGTCAGGTAATAAAATGCATACAGTGTGGTGAGGTAGGTCATTCTGCCGTATGCAGTTATAGTCCCCCTAAATGTAATTTGTGTGATGAGGGACATTCCTTCATGTGCTGTCCGTGGGCTGCCCATAATATGAATGATGCAGACTTTGCAATTCAGGACTTTTACATCCATACAGCTGGAAAGTCTGCAAGACTGCCCCCCATACAGTTTCACCCCAGAGGTCTGAAGCACAACTAGCCCTTCCACAGCAGCTGTTGTCCCTTCTGCAGAGCCATCTCCAAGGCTAGATACTGAGAGAGTGCAGAGTACTGGGAATGAAACTTAAAACCCATTACTCTAAAGGCAGCAACAGGAGGGATCCACTACAGGAACAATCTCCATGCCCCCCACCACCAGAAGTATCATTTCAGATCCCCCCCAAAACAGCTGGATTTAGAAAAAAAATACCAAAACAAACAGTCCATGTCTGAGCCTAGTGTTCCTCTAAAGAATAAATACACAGTTCTGCAAGAAGCAGAAGCTGAAGCAGAATCAGAGTTGGACTTGACTTCCTTGCATTCCTCGCAACTGGAGGGGGGTCTGACACAGAACACATACAAGAAAGGCCAAAAAGTAAAGTAAAGAAAAAAACTAATGGAGACGAGGGCATCATTAAAGAAATCTTGGCCTTCCCCTGTTACTTGATTAACTTGTGAAACAACCTCTATATGACTTTACCTTAGCATCATTAAATGCTAATAGTATAAAATCTGAATGGAAACGTACTTTAACATATGCCAATTTTATTGCCAATATGCATGATTTTGTTTTCCTATGGGATTCAAGGTTGCACACGATAAAAGAGATACAGGAGACTAGTGCAACATGGGTATGGGGTAAGACCTGTGGTCTATGGGAGAGGGAACATGCTCAGGAGTAGGTATATGCATTCATATATCTTCAGTAAAAGTTGTGCATATCGTAGATGTTCCAGGGAGAGTATTGCTTGTAGATGTGTCAGTAGCAAATATGGAGTTGCAGCTCATAAATGTATATGACCTCCAGATGAAAGTGTTCAGAAGAGAATTATTTCTACAGATACAGCCATATCTTTACACCTTGTGGTTGGTCCTGATTGCTGGGGATTTTAACTGTAGTAGGTACATGATAGACTGAGGGATGAAAACAACAAAAATATTGTGTGGCTCCAAAAGCCTAAACAATTTAATTAATCAGGCAAATCTGGTAGATAACTTTATGGTAGAGGGTAGAATACTACCTAAAACTTATTTTAGGGGAAGCTTGTTTGTATCAGAAGCAGTGGGGATCATAAAAACAACAACAGTACCTGTAATTTCCTCAGACCATTTCATGCTTAGTCTAACTGTATCAAAATACATGAAGATGAGGAAAGGCCCAGTGTACTGGAGGTTGAACCTGAGCCTGTTAACTAACCAATTGATTCATCAGGGATTCCAATATGTTCTAGATGCTTGAAAGTCTGTTACCTTCCTTTATGACACCTCACAAGAGTGGTGGGAGGACACAACGAAGGAAATACAAGACTGTATTTTAAGAAAATGGGAAGCATTAATGGAAAAATAAAAAAAGACCAATACAACATGTATCACACTCAGTTGCAAGAGCTAATGTACCTACAAGAAGAAAAGCTGGGAAATTATATGGCAAATATAAAATAATTACAAGATAAATAAGCACAACTACATCATAGCAGGTTAAAATCCTTGGAAACAGAAGAGCAGCTTGTGACGCAAGACAGACAAGCTTTTGTGAACCCTTCTGAATTTTCTCAAGCGCAGCAGAAGGTTAAGAACATTACCCAGATTAAACTACCAGACAGATTAATTGCAACAAACAAAACAGAGAATTTAAAGGAAATTGGCACATATGTAGAAAATATGTGCCAAACACTCCCACCCCAGTGAGAATGTTGAAGTTTGGTTAGAGACTTGTGGACTTTCACAGATTTCAGAAACTATGCACTATACCTTACTATAATCTATAACTTTACAGGAGGTCCTGGGGTCCTGACAACCCTAAAAACAGGGTCAGCCCAAGGTCTAGATGGGTTACCATTTGAAATATACAAACAGCTGGCAAATACCCTGTTAGAAGTATTATTACAGGTTTTTAATGAAATATTGGTGACTCATTCGATAACTACAAACATCTCTAAAGGGTTGGTTATGTTACTCTATAAATCAGAGGGAAATGGGTATCTATCAAATTTCTAGGCCTATTACCTTACTTTATACAGATTTTACAGTTTTTCCCAAAATTTTGAGCAATAGGTTTGCAGTAGTAACTATGGATGGATATAATTCACCCTTCCCAAATATGTGCGGTACCAGGAAGATCTATAATAGATTATTTAATCCTATTAAGGGAACTAATGGAGAAGGGGCAGGAAGGAGAATTAACATGATTCCTTCTTAGCATAGACCAGGGTAAGGCCTATGATGGGGTCCCCAATTATTATTTATGGGATTGTCTAGAGACATATGGGACACCAAAAAGATTTATAGAGATAATTATGGGCATGCTATGCACATGCTGTTACAATTCCTTATTGTAATGGGTGGCTAGGTAAGGAAATAAAAGTAGGCAGGGGTGCCCACTTTGTCCTGTGCTCTACATTCTGTCCATAGACCCTTTCTTGCATAAGATAAATGATTGCCAGTCACTTACAGGGCTTTCTTTCTCTAATACAGTACCTGAAATTAAGACTATTGCATACACTGATGATTTGTGTCTGGTACTGGCAAACACCAGGGCATGTACACAAGTTAATAAATTGTTACAAGAATACTCCGAGGTGGCTAAATCTGCTATTAATTATCAGAAAAGCAAATGTCTTTATATAGGGGACATCAGGAATGACAGTGAGGATGTAATTGGCATCCAAGTGAAGAGGGAACCAGCTTCCATCCTGGGGATATATTTCGGAGCTGGAGATCTAGTTTTATTAAATTGGCAAACAACACTTGAAAAAGCACAAGCAAAAGTAACAGCATGGAACAAGTGGAAGACAACCAAATGCAAAAGAATTTATATGGTGAAAACATTCCTTTTAACTTTATTTCTCCATTTAAGTGCAATGTTTGCCTTACCTACACACATGGAAACCAGGGTATATAGCTGTTTTTCACCTACGTATGGGGAAGCAGGTTAAACCCAATAAAATGAGTAATTCTATACCAGCTTATACATCAGGGTGGGTTGAAAATTGTAAACCCCATCCCCTTTTTCTTTTCTGTGTTTGAACACTGTAACCTTAGGCCCCTATTACAACAGAAGGCAATGATTTGGATTCCCTGGGTACAAGATAGAGACATTTTTGTGTAAATGGCCTTTGGATGTACAGATACATAAGAAGAAATCTTTAGGGGATATACTCATGTCCTTTGTTAATTGGTTTAGTGAAATAAAACTTAAGTTGCTTACCAAACACCAAATTCAGGCTTTAACCATAGAATTCCTTTATACGTTCATTATGGAGAAATTCTTTAAAGCAGTCATTCTCTTTGAGTCATGCCCTTCACATTAAATTATAAGTATTTCAAACATGCTTACACTAAAACAAATTCCTCCACAGATGAGGGATGTTACCTGGCTGACATTAGATGGAAAACTTAATGTTAAGGGCAATCTGAAGCACAAAGGGGTGGAAGAAAGTCACTGCCCCAGGCTTTCATGTATTGTTCAAATATAGACAGTGCTATATTTTGTTTCTGAGTGCCCTTATGTTAAAACTTTCTGAGGAGTCCTGCAAAATAAGTGGCTTAGTTCCCCTTTTTTTGACATGACACCAGATATTTTGCTGTTAGGAATTTTACCATTCCAATGGACAAAAATTGACAAGAGTACATTATGGTTATTTTTATTGTGTTTTAAGTTTTAAATCTGGAATATCAGATGACGATTGTCCCTACAGCAGCAACAAACCTCTGTAGAGAATCTGCTTAGTAAGATAGAAAATGCTATGATAAAAATCAAGTACCAAGAAAAATGTACTGTGTCTTCACAGATATTTCATACCTGGTGAAATGCTCTCGACTGGATCTAAAAAGATCTCTGGTTGCCATGTAGGATCAATATGGAAGACCTTGTGCTTGCCATGATAACAAGGATATACATAAGCCAACATTCTATTATAAACTTGCAGTAGGAACAGAATGGAAATATTTTATGTTTATTACTTAGTACAGTAGATGGAAAAGAGTAGTACCATTTATAGATAAGGGGGACAAGGTTTGTTACACCTATGATGTTGAATGTATTCTGAGACATGTAAGTGATTATATTTTCAAAACAATATTGGATTTGTGATTTATCTTGTCAAGTTAACAGGGTATTTCTTTTCAGTTTATGTTATTGTTTAAATTGCCAAGGTAGGGGGAGGGGGAAGGGGAGGATGGGTTTTCTCTTTAGCTGAGTTAACTAAATGAGCTCAATACTGTATGACTTATGCACCCTATTTTGTTTTGTTCAGTATGCCTGTAATACAAGTTTTACTTTATGTTTTTCCTTAAGTAGTAATAAAAAAATCCCTGACTTTTAGGGGTTGGGGGGCGTTGTATAAGATGTATGACTTAATACACATTTTGGGTTAATTTAATAGTTTTTCCCTTTGGTTTTATTGTTACAGTTTAAAATAAGTTTTTTTAGAGGGAACAAGTATGAATTATTACTTATTTTTGTATTCAACTTTTGTTTTCCTCTGTTTTGTATAGAAACATTGTTCTGTATTATGATTTTGGTAATGATTTCAGTTTCACAACAGGTTTTTCTTGGGGTTTGAATATGCATTTAAGAGGATATGATGGAACTACTTCCTTAATTTCTTTTACATTTTGATTTGTATGTTATTTTTTTGTGAATCAACATTGTTTATCATTTTTTTTGAAATTATAATAAAAAATTCCCCACTCTTCTTGAGAAGTGCTATGGGATCTTTAACACTGACATGAACAGACAGATGGAACCTTGGTTTAATGTCTCTTCTGATAGACATCACCTAGGAAATGCAGCATCACACTCATGATCCACTACAGTGTCAGCACTGGGATTTTACTCCAAATGCCTAGTGTGAGGATTGAACCCACAACCTTCTAATCTTCTCGACTGAGAGATGAGTATGCAACCTCCAAAACCACTGACACTAATAGGCTACCAGCCACCTGCAAATGGGCTGATTTACAAACAGCAATGAGGAATTCTTGGTAGGTTACTTACATTTTTCATACTCAGAAGTGGTCTCCAATTTTAATAGTGGTGACTGCATTACATTACCTAATATGCAGATGTAAATAAAAAGGCATTGTGAGTACAATATGAATTTGTCTTCTATTTTCATTACTGGGAAGGGCAGTCTCCTGTTTTTGTAGTGGTTACAACACTATAAGATCGCAGATGTCCATTTCCAAAATCAGGCATTGTGTGATTGACTGTTAGAATGCTGTAACCTTTACCAAAATAAGGAGTTTGATGATTTAACAGAAATGGACTACATTATGTCCAAATGCAGTTACAATAATAAATTATTATGTTTTTCAAAGCAGTTTTATGTTGTTTTTTTTTATTTTACAGCTTTAACAGTTGTTCTACCCATTATCATTTATATTATGAACTGGATTAAAACAATGAAGAAAGTTCATTGGCTGAGAGGTGTCTAAAGCCATGATTATATCTGACAACATAATCACAGCTTCAAAAATGATTCAGCCACTAGGATTCTCACTGCCAAAAACTCCTCCACACGCCAATGATCAGATTCCCCACAGCTGTGGGACGGAGCGAGTACCAACATGAGCCCATACACATACACAACTTCAACATTATGCAGCCTCTGACTCACAGTCCAGTAGACCACAACTAACTCCTGCGCACTGCAGACTGAAACTGCTCCAGATGGCAAACTGAAACTATTGCTGATGGGCCAAGTCACTGATCTAAAGAAGTAAAAAAAAAATTACGGTAAGCACAAAAGGCAGTAGTGGGGTGACTCAAAACAAACTACTACATCACCCTTCATGATCATTTTTACCTGTTAACTTGCTTTCCCCTTTCAACAGTCACTACAGGGTACTTGCCATTTGGCATGAGAAAATAGAAAGTGTCCACTTGCATTCCTCCCATTCAGATCATGCTTCTCAGCAGGCGGGATTTTTAACAAAAAAATCCAGAAACATCTTCACCAGGTCCCAAAGCATTTAACAGGACCTGGTCAAATTAAGGGAGAACTCACTTCACAATCTGGAGTAGTGCTAGCAGAGTGAGACAGAGTTCCACAAACTCCACTTGCAACAGTGCCACCTGCTGTCCAAAATCCTCCAGGAAATATTTTTTGAAAAAGTACTCCTCCAACACTGCAAAAAAAGGCATTTTTGAGGTATTTTCAAAAGGTATAAACAGTTTGTATTTTATTGCTAAAATGTTTAAGCCATTGCATAATAACAATAATGCACTCCAGGGTGTGATATATCATGGGATATCATCACTTCTCTGGTGTTGGATGCAGTCGGCCTGCAGCTTTATTCCCAACCACCCAAGGTTTGACAATATCCTACACCCTGTCATGCATTATTGCTTAAATGGAACTTGTGTGTAATTTAGTGACTGCCCTACAGATGGAAGGAAGGATCAGTTCTAGCCAGGGTAAATGTATAATTAAGCAATAATGCATGACAGGGAATGGTATGTCATGGGATATTGTCATGCCTCATGCACGAGAGAAGTGATGGTGTCCCATGATATACTACACCCTGGAGTGCATTATTGCTATTATGAAGTAGATCCATACTTTTACTCTTAAAAATAAGAAAATGTTTTTTTAAAAACATTTTAATAATATAATTCCTAATGTGTAGTTTTACAATGAAACAAAATAATCAATTTACTTTTTGCTATGAGCAGTGGGTGGCACTGTTGTAGTATCTGTATACTGTGGTATGGAAAGGAACCAGGCTGAGTATGTGTAGCAGAGTGACTTTAATTGACAATTTCTGGCCTCTTGGGGATGTGGGATGAGAAGTTTTTTAGTGGAACAGGTTGCCAGAAAAATGGAAGGATTTATATTTTGGGATACAGCTGGAACCAGATGAACAGCGGAAACATTTGAATAGAGGGGATCACTATTCAACTTGGGAGCAGAACATTTATTAAATATGTGGGCCTAATGTGTTTATCCATGCAATATTTAAAACTTTACAAAGTTACTTTTCAAACTGCCCCTGCATGTGACTTTACAGTGAAATAGGTAATCGAATGTGTACTGATTGATCATGACATTGTGAGCCTGTGAAGTACAGTAGCAGCCACAGACACTGCCAGATATTTCCTGAAATTTCTGCGATATTTCCAAAAATATCTCCTGCTTTCTGCATTTCCACAGTAGGGGGCAGCAGAGACAAACTCTTCAGAAATTTTGTGAAATATCTGGAAATAACTGGCAATGTCTCTGGCTACTATTGGCCATATGGAGAAAAAATTTCAGTTTTGCTTTGGACTAGTTTAAGCTTCTTAAGAGCAGACACAGGAGAGAAGTTGTGCAAAGCTCAGTTTGTTTTTCTTTATCAGATCTGGATTGTGGGATATTTGTTTGGTAGTTTTCAGCAGGGTGACAGAATCATTTTTGTATGGGGAATTAAGTTCCACAGAGTGCAAGAGGAGGGATTTGCATAGTGAGAGGATTGCTGTTTAGAGGTTTTCAGAAGCTGTAATTATGTAGTAGGATTTAATCATTGCTCCAAACATCTCTAAGCTAATCAGATTTCTTAATTATTTTTACCTAGTTCATAATTTGTAATATAATTCATATAATTCAGCAACTGCCTACAGATAGCAGTAGTGAACATTAAATTTTGCACTTTAATATCTTTGCAACCATTCAATAGATTTGCACCAACATTTGTATGCCCGGTCTCACTAAGTAGATATTTTCATGTGCCACGTTTTGTTTGGTCAGATGTGTGGATCCCCAGATGCAGATTGCAAAAAAATGTAAAAAAAGCACTGTTTTTGCTTTTTTTTGTCATTGCTTTACACACAGATGGTTTGGAATTTTGGTCTAAAATGTACAGGGTAGAAAGGGCTTGGCCCAAAGATGTAACTTTTGCTAGTATAGCGAAAAATCTTTATCCATTCCAAAGATATTATTAGGCGAGTGTAACTCTCACAACAACACACTCTTTGACATGCATTATTGCTTAAGTGAAACTAATGTAATTAAGTGACTAACCTACAGATGGCAGGGTAAGTGTATAATTTCTAATGGAACTCATGTGTAATTCAATGACTGCTCTACATGTGGCAGTAGTGAGCATTAAATTTTGTACTTTAATATCTTTGCAACCATTCAAAAGATTTTAATGAAATTTTGCATGCGTACTCTCATATGTCAAGCTTTGTTCTGGTTGGATGTGCAGACTCTAAGATGAGGATAGCAGAAAAACAGAAAAAATGTGCTACTTGTTGGCAGGTTGCAGGCATTTTGCCTTTTTTAAAATTATTCAATAAAGACTTTAACGCTCACGATTCCAAAGTAGTGCTGTTTTTGTTTGTCTAATATGTTTATTTTTGATCCATTCACTCTCCTCTACAGTTAGAGCTGTTCGTTGCTGTATTTATACTCTCATGTGTCAAGCTTTGTTCTGGTTGGATGTGCAGATTCCAAGATGAGGATAGCAGAAAAACATAAAAAAAATGCTATTTTTTGCTGATTTTTTGTCATCGCCTTGCACCAAGACAGTTTGGAATTTTAGTTTGAAATTTTTAAGGTAGAAAGGGCTCGGTCCACAGATGTACACGTTGCTAGTTTTGTGAAAAATACAATTCCATTCCAAAGGTATTATTATGCATGTGTAAATCTCACAACACACCTCCTGTCATGCATTATTGATTAAATATAACTTGTGTAATTAAGTGACTGCCCTGCAGATGTCAGGAGGGATCAGTTCTATTCAGGTAAATGTACAATTTATAATGGAACTCATGTGTAAATTATCAACTGCCCCACAGTGTGAAGAAGTGATCAGTTCTAGCTGTTTCAGTGTATAATTTATAATGGAACTCATGTGAAATTTACCAGCTGCCTTACAGATGGCAGGAGGGATCAGTTATAGCAAGGGTAAGTGTATAATTTGTAATGGAACTCATGTGTTTTTCAGTGACTGCCCTACCAATTTTTTTTTTATTTATAAATTTGTTAGCCGAGTAGGGACACTGGGCAAAAGCCCTTCTTCAGGTCCGACCTGGACAAAAAACATATGAAACTACAAATCAGAATACATACAATACAATAAAATAATCACTAATTCATCAAAAAGCATCAAGCATTACAAGTACAGATTGTCAATGTTAATAGATATTGTTTAAACCTAGATTTAAATCCTGAGAATGAAGTAATAGTTCTCAAAGAAGAGGATAATTCATTCCAGAGGTTGTGGGCCTCTCATTCAAATGAAGGGTAACCATACTTGTTTTTAGCAGAGCAGGCTATCAGAACTGTACCATGGTTTGACCTAAGATAGGCTTGAACTTCTGGAATTATCACTAAATTTGTCAAAGGAGACAAATCTTTGGCATAGATGGCCTGGTGGAGCATGTTACCCAAAACATACATTTATTTAAGCTGAGGTGATAACCAGCCCAAAGATGAACACAAAGAACAATGATGGACCATAACTGGAACATCCAAAACAAAATGACAGATATTATTGTAAGCAACACTTAAGACCTGTCTCTCTCTCACATCCAATTTATTATACAGAGGGGAGACATAGTCCATGTGTGGCATTAAGATCCCCGTAGCTAATGTTTTATGGGAATCATAAGACAGGTATGATCTGAATTTATAAAGCAACCTTAATTTATGATGGATTGTTCTCCTGACCATTTTTACCTGTGAAGAAAAGGTTAGAGAGGGATCAAGCAGGACTCCTATGTACCTAAACTCAGAGACCTGCTCAAGTAAGGCCCCTTGAGCATCATGAATCAACAAAAGTATAATACTATTCAGTGGAGTGAATCTGCCAAAAACCATAACTTTGGTCTTTTGAACATTCAAAAGCATCAGATTAGAAGACATCCACCTACATAATCTTTGAAACTCTAGTTCCAACACCGCATTTACATGTTCAATAGATTAACCCTGACAATACAATATCAAGTCATCAGCACAGAGTAAACATTTACTTAAAGCAAAAATGGAGGGAACCTGATTAATAAACAAAGAAAATAACAGGGGACCAAGAATGGACCTCTGTGGCACCCCTCACATTATAGGACAGGAAGTTGACAGAACGGGACCAATTGAAATGTTTTGAGAATGACCTTGTAAGAAATCATGAATTAGAGCCACAGCTGACTCAAACAATCCCAGATCAGCAAGCTGCTGACAAAGCAATGGGTGATTTATCGGGTCAAAAGACCTGGACAGGTCCACAAACGCCACCCCCCATAAGCAAACCACCATTGCTACCTTATAGAACAGTGTTTGTGAACCTGACCAGGGCCATGCCAGTCCCCTGGCCATGTCAAAAACCATGCTGTTCGGTACACAGGACACTACCCTTCTCCAAAAATTAAACTGATTAATCATAAGATGCAGTAGTGAGCATTACATTTTGCACTTTAATATCTTTGCAACCATTCAAAATATTTGCACAAAATTTTGCATGCATGGTGTCATAGGATAGGTCTAACCTGATCTGGTCAAATGTGTGGATTCTGAGATGCGGAAAGCAATGAAACGTAAAAAATCACTGTTTTTTCACAGTTTTTTTGTCATCATCTTGCACCCAAACAATTTGGAATTTTGGCATGAAATTTTCAGGGTACAAATGGGTAGGTCCGCAGATGTTCCTTTTGCTGTTTTGGTGAAACATTTTAATCCATTCCAAAGTTATTATTAGGCGTGTGTAAATCTCTCAGCAACACACCCCTTGTTGTGTATTATTGCTTTAATGGCACCTGTGCAATTCTATGACTGCCTACAGATGGCAGGAGGGATCAGTTCTAGGCAGGGTAAGTGTATAATTTCTAATGAAACTCATGTGTAATTCAACAACTGCTCTGCAGGTTTAAAGCCTGATTTTTATCTGCTGATTATCCTAACACTTCTTCTTAACTCATTAAGTGCTCCTGTTTAACTCCCTAACTACCCTGCCTACGCCTCTCTATTATCTTGCTAATTTATCCTCTGCAGCAATTTCTCCCTTCCTCCTCCAACCTCTCCTGTGTCTGCACCCTGCTGTCTCTGTCTCACCCACCCCCTGCTTTTTGTTCCCCCTGGCCCTACTTTAATTGCCATTCTGCTTCTCCTCTCTCAATAGGCTCCCACCTGTTTCTGCCTGCTACCCTGCAGCCAACTGGTGGTGCGACTTCTACTCCTCACCATGGCTGCTGCTCACCACTCCACCAGACCCCAAAGCTCCTTCCAGCATAAAGGTAAATGTTGCTGCTGAAATCCTCCTGCTGTCCCTGACTGGTTCCAATGAAGATCACGCACAACTGCAGATTGGCTGGATTTTCAACACTGACCAATTGCAGCTGCACTGCCAACTTTTGAATAGGAGATGCCTCTCTGTCTTTCCTTTGGTCTGCTTGTATCTACTTATAGGTACTCTGATTTAGGAGACCAGACTGCTTGCTGTGCTACATTTCTCCCACCACCCTCATCCACCCCAGTGCTCTTTAAATGCTCTTTCTTGCCCCACCCTTTGTAAGATTTCATATGGCTGCCACTTCTTAAGTGTTCCTCTATACTTAAATCCAAATAACAATATTGGTGAGCCCTTACCTTGCCCTACATTTTCCACATTGTTTCTTTTCCCACCCAATGACCTTCTGCATCATCTCTGCACAAAATGAATGTCTTCATTGTACTGTTCGCTATAACCTCCAGGGTTGGTTTGCTGCTGGCCACTGATTTCTCTGCATCAAGCCTAGCTGTAGAACAGCAATACCTTTACCACTGTACCACAACTCTGCCACCACCACATCCTTTTAGCCCTACCACCATGGACCTACATGATCTCACACAACCGGGTTCAATAGCATTGGCATTTCTATCAAGTGTTGAGTGAAGATTACTTGGCCATTTTGTCTTCTCATCTGTTGTACAGCCACTGCACTGGTTCCCTCCAACCTGCCTCTTCTGCTCCTCCTTCTCCTAGATCTCATTGTCAATAACATTGAAATTAACCAACGCCCTATAAACATTCTAATGGACCACACTAATGTCACATGGACTTGACACACTAGCATCAAATCACCCACCCAAACGTGTGCAGTCTCCTATCCAAATTTACAGAAATTGAAATATATATATATATATATATATATGTGTCCTTATACAAGCCCCACATGCTGGCTGTCTTGGAGACATTGCTAAAGTCACACCATAACAATGCCTGGTATCAGCAACAAGGTTACTCCCTCCTTTGACTAGATAGGCCAGGCAGGAAAGGGGAAGGAGTGTTGCTCCGTATGTTCAGGACCACATCTCTGTTACCACTTTTGGTTGCTCAACCCTCTCCTCCATAACTGAGTGGATTATTATCGAGTTAACTATCAGTGGGTCAAAAAAAATTGATGTAGGCTGCTGCAATAACCCCCCTCCAGGTAGTATCCAGGGCCTATCCAGTTTTCTCTCTGGCATGTACCACCCCACCTAGAGACTCTATCCTACTTAGTGACTTCAACCTCAACTGTGAAGCTACCCCTGAAGCTGCTATGCCACTTTGTTAAAGTTCCATGACCTTGAGCAAGTTATCTCCTCCACTACCAGATACAACCTGCATACCCCAAACCACTCAGTCCTTAATTAGATCATCACAAATTGGACTGATCTAATCCTCCAAGCAGGCACCATGTCTGACTCAATCAGTGACCATACCCCCACTTATATTGTCATGAATACCAAAACACCCATCCTTCACCCAAACTCCTGTCCTTTAGGAACTTTACTACCTGGAATCATCACTCTGTGATAGGGGATGCAATGTCCATAAACTGGTCTCCACAATACATGCTACATAATGTGTCTTCTGCTGTCATGTCCTTTATGGACACCCATCATAAACCCCAAGACAAGCATTCTCCCATCATGACCAGAAGGGTCAAAGATGGAAATACATGCTGGCTAACCAAAGAGCTTTTGGCATTAATGAAAGACAGGGACACCAAATGGAGAGCATTCAAAGCATCCCTGTTCGCCCAACTATGGAATGCCTACAGACAACTGTGCAATGTTTGTAAGCAGACTGCCAAGTCACTAAAGCAGAAGTATTTCCTAGATCTTCAAAAAACCAACCTTGGAAACCCTCACAACTTTTGGGCCACTGTTGGGTCCATACTAAATACCAAGTCTAGTAAACAAGCAACTCAGCTCAAATCCCCATTAGGCTCCATCGATGACCCTGCTGGGATCGTTGACATTTTCAACTCAGTGTTTACTGACCTAACCCCTTACTTTAGTAAGCTTCCTGCTCACCCTTCCCCTGGCCAGAACAGTAGTGCTCACTGTTCCAACTCTCCAAATGCTGCTGTCTCTGCTCCCTCCTTTTATTTTAGGGCCATTAGTCCTAGTGTCACCATAAAACTCCTGAAAATTCTCCCAACCAGAGGTAGCCCTGGAAGAGATGGTCTCTACACCACATTTCTAAAAAAGATATCTCCAGGTATTGCCAGACCATTAACCCACATTGTTAATCTTGCACTATCAACATCCACAGTGCCTGACACCTGGTAACATGCTAATGTGTTTCCCATTTTTAAAGCAGGTGACCCCCTCACCCTGGAGAACAACAGACCAATTTTCCTGCTCCCACACATAAGTAAATTGCTTGAGAAAATTGGTATTTCCAGCTATCAGAACACCTTGAGAAGTACAACCTTCTGTTCCCCTTCCAGCATGGTTTCCACAAGCACCAGAGTACCTCATCTGCCCTGGTACTTTTCTCTAACCATGTCCTTAGAAATATGGATATGGGTAAGGCCACTGGTGCAGTGTTTGTCGACTTGTTGAAGGCACTTGACCTTGTTGACCACTGCCTTCTCCACTTCACCCTCCAACAATTTGGCTGCTCCCCTGGACCTGCTGGCTAGTTCCATATCTAACTAACCAATAGGTCCCAATCAGTGCACATAGGTAAAGTTGCCTCTGCTTCCCTTCCTACTCGCACTGGAGTTCCACAGGATCTATTCTTGTCCCACTCCTCTTTTCCATGTTTATCAATGCCCTCCCTGCTGACTGTCTAAACTGCATTGCACTCCTTTATGTGGATGACTTAGTCTTGTACCATAGTGACAAATCACTTGAATGCATCTCCTCCACCCTAACTCTCAGCTACTGCACTGCACAAAACTGGTTCCTCTCCAGAAAACTCCTTGTCAATGAAAAAAGGACAAAGGCAATGCTTTTTGTCTCTAAGCCTTTCCTCAACAAGGTCACCAAATCAAACTCCTCCCTCTCTGTGCATACACCTGCAAGCCCCCCTTGAGACAGTCACCTCTTTTAAGTACTTAGGTGTTACTCTTTATCCCTCCCTTACCTACAAGGAATATATAACTCTGATTGTAAGTAAAATACGCCAAAATCTAGGTGTGGCTTACCATGTTCACCAATTGCTAACACCCAATGCTCACCTAGCTGTTGCCCAAGGTAACCTCCTGCCACTCCTAGACTACTGCTCCCTCATTTATTCCTTCATGTCCATGACGCTACACTCCTGCCTTAACACTACATATAATGCCATATGTTTTTTGCTTAAAGCTCCCTATTCTACCCACCACTCCACACGTTATCAAACACTGGAGTGGCTACCTCTACAGGCCAGTTTTGACTATGCCTTGGGCTGTATCATGGACAGTGCACTTAGGAGCAACTAGTTGTTCCCTTATACTCAAATACTTACTAGTAGGGTAATTATTAGGACCCTTAGGGCCTCCTTCGCCTCTCCCCTGGTGGTCCCTCATGTCACTTCAGTGATGGGCAGTATGGCATCCTCTGTCACTGCCCCCTCCCTTTGGAATAGGATCCCACTGTCCATTTGCCTATCCCCATCCCACGTGTCCTTCAAATCTAACCTGAAGCCCTGGCTCCTGGCAGAATCTACTTGCAACTGCTCCCAAAATCATGCAAGCATACAAGCTCTGCCCTAGCTCTTTCCTGGGCTGTAAAATGGGTTTCTGACTGCACTCCCTAAGTCTTCCAAGACCCCTGGCCTCCCTGCTCCCACACTCTCTAACTTGTATGCATCCATGCATATATCCCCTGATTTTGTTAACCAATTTAACCTGCCTGTCTAACTCTTGAGTCACTAATGTTATGTATCTCAGTCCCATGGCTGCCAGCATATGTTAGATCCAGGCCTCAACACACCTTGGCATACTGGCATTATTACCCGCACCACAGCAACTCCAAAGGGCATGGGCCCCATGTTTCCTGTGCACCTTGTCTGCATGATGTCTATATGATGAATGTCTATGCTATGTAACTCTTTGACACTGATGCCCGTATACCATATGTCATGCTTAGTATTGTCTATTTTATTTATTTTTGTATTTATTTAGTTTTTGTTGACTGGGTAAGCGCACTAGACAAATTCTGCCTATTTTCAGGCACGACCCAGTGGAGGGGAATACAGATGAATGCCAACTGACCTTGAACCAGATTAAGCTGTTGGTGGTATTTTTAGTGAATGGGGGGGGGGAATTTGGCCAGGGCACCAGGAAATTTACACTTCTGAATTCCTGTCAGTAGAGGGAACTGCTGTCCATTGCCAGGATGGCTACTCAGTGTGAGTCTCCAGAGTGGGAGGATGTTACACAGGTGGGAGAGCAGGCCTCCTTTTCCACCAAGATGGTGCAAGTGGCTAATTTAAAACTTAACTTGGACATGGATTCAGAGGAAGATGTAACAGATATTTTCATCTCTACTGAGGACTTAACTAAATCTGAGGAGCTTGTAGGAATCATTAGTAAGTTACAACAAGAGCCCTGTGAGGTGGACCTTGCAAACAATTCTCTCCAGCAGTTAAAACAGGAGCAATCTCGGCAATGGAAAGAAAGTGAGACACTGGAGTTCCTGCATGTTGCAAAGTGCGCTAAAACACTCCCTGTCAAACGCCCTGACCGGCCTGTCATTTCACTGGATGATGCAGTAGCATCAAAGGCCCCAACGGGGTTGGGTGAGTCATGCTCTTCAGCATTACCTTTTATTTCAAAACAACACCAGGATAATGTGCTTATTCAGGCTGGCAGTGGTTGTGTTTTATGAAATGTGTGCCTAAAGCCTGCAATTATCCAGGAGGGAACACTTCAAGAAAATATGCGAGTCATCTGCTTGATAAAGTACTGCAGGCGGAGCATGTAGCAGACTCGAAATTAATAAAACCGGGCTTGAGAGCTGAACCAGTGGTGCAATTTACAAAAACTGCAGGGTTTGTTTTTAAACAACCTATGTTGACTTCTAAATCAGACACAATACTGCCTCAAGTTAAATATCAAAAAAGGAATACCTCTCAGGATGGGCTGACTTGTTTTTCTTTTGGAAAAAAAGGAGGGGGAAAAGTATGAACAAGGGAATGCTGATGATAAACAAAATTTCCCAAGACCTAGTGAACTTAAATCCTCCTGCTATAGCGGAATCACCTTTCTCCTCAGGGTTTGCTCATCCATCTGATTCAACTACTGTTTTACCCATGGGACCCTGGTCACCTCAACAAGCGTTACTAGAAGCAGGGTGGCAGCGAATGCTGAAAGATACCTGGCTGCCAGACCCTGCTTGGGACTCAACTTTCAGTTTGTCACAGGCTTCCCCTGATTGGAAACCTGGGCCTCAAGTGGCACTGGAGCATGAGAAGGTGGCAGAACAAACAAAGGTTACATAGGCCATTAATAAACCCAAGGTAGCAAAGACTATTAGGAACAGTGTTTTGCACCCAGAACTAGATGTCCCTGTGCCTTCAAAGGGTTCCTCTAGTTCTTTTCATGCCTCAGGTTTACAGACAGAGAGAGACTTCATCACATGACTGAGAACATACTGAGACCCCGATACAGAAACCCTTGATGTCAGAACTTTTTTTTAAAGCTAAAAAAGAGGCAGCCCCTAGGAGGAATGCTGTTCATATTAGATATAAAAGGGGGGGAGGGTATAGGAATGGCAGGAGAGGTATTATTTGCGGAGGCATTTATTTAAAAAATCATTACATTTTACTCCTAGAGAGGTCTATGCCTTTATAAATATCTCAGGGGAGGATAACTTTGATATCAGTTTCCAGACAGCTTATGCTTTAGGCTTAGTCTGGGAAAGATATGGGCAAGTGAAATTTTCCCCCACATGGACCCCCTTTCTGGTTATTCCTCTTACCAAACCTTTAATAAAGTATGTAAGAGTTATGTTCCGGAATGAGGGTTCCATGTGGAGGGCATTCCATATTGGTTGAACCAAAAATGTGATGTTCTTAGTGCACCTGAGGCAATTCTGGATACAGAGATGTTCTGGACAGGGGGCTGGAAATACAAAGTGAAACTGAGACAGACAGGTACCAGAGTGGAACATATTCCAAATCCCTTTATGTTGGGGAATGACGGGGGGGGGTCTGTTTTTTTGGAAGGCAATCTAGGGCCTGCTATAAATGTGGCTCCAGGACCCACCTTTTCAGTACTTGTGACAAACCTCACCGTGATATTTGGGGAGAAATAGGGCATGTTACCATGCAATGTGTCAATCACACAAGATGTGATTTATGTGATGAGCATGACATGTGTTTGGAGAGTGCACCTGGGTAGCCAAGAACAAGACTTCCTGTATTAGCCCAGAATTGCTGATACAGCAGGATCAGGATGCAGTCCTGCCCCTCCCCATTCATTTGTCATCTTCTTCACAGGACCCTCTTCCCACTAAAACTGAACCTTTGAATACAGAGGTTTTGGTTCCTACTCCTGTATCACTGGAGGTAAAACTGGTCTCTGTTGTGTCTCTTAATCTTATAAATTTGAACCCTGTTTGTTATGACAACCCTGTTGTTACAGACGGGATTTCAACTGTTCCTCCACTAGCATCTCCTCAGACCCATAGGAGATCATCTAGGGTTTTGAAATCCAAATCCCCCCCCCCTTTGAATCTAACAATTCTTATGCTGCCCTTTTCTCTAACTGGGGAGACTCTGAAATGGAACTGGGAGAGTCTGACTCCCCAAAATCTTCTCAGCACCCATCCATCTTGACTGTTGAGGATTATAAAGCACTGATAAGCAGCAGGAAAATCCAAGCCTCTCCCTACAAAACAGGGTACTAAATGAGAAAAAGACCGAGGTAGAAAGGTCAGTGGGGGATGCTGCAACAGAAGGTAAAGCCATCAAAAAATGGAAAGCAATGAGTACCAATGCCCGTAGTCTGAGTAACAAGCTTCCTGAATTAGTGGCCTTGATGAAGGAGGAACATCTGGATATCGTGGCAGTCACAGAAACATGGTTCGCACAAAACCATGACTGGGACAAACATACCTGGATACACTATCTACAGGAAGGACAGAGAGGTAAAGAGGAGGAGGTAGCTCTTTACATAAGGGAAGGAACCAAAGCAACAGAACAAAGGAAAACAGGAGGAGAAGAAGCACTGTGGGTAATTTGGAGACCAACAATGGCACCACAATCCGCACAGGGTTTGTATACAGACCCCCTTCTCAGGGAGAAATGGACAAGGAAATGATAGAAAGTATACTTAGTATGGCAGAAAGAGGGAGATATTGCCCGATGGGTGATCTGAATATGCCAGATGTTAGCTGGAGTGCAGTTGCAGCAGCCACTCAAAGAGTGGGGTTATTCTAGATGCCCTACAGGGGCATGCCTTAGACAACTAGTATTGAGCCCACTCGAGAGGGAGCAATCTTAGACCTGGTTCTCTCAAATGGAGATGAAGAGGATCACAGATGTAGAAGTGGGTAGCCATCTGGGAACTACGACCATCGAACAGTATGGTTCACAAAAACACAGCAATAGAGTCAAGCCATACAAAGGCAAAGGTACTGGACTTTAGGAGGGCTGACTTTGCCAAAATGGGTGAGTGCCTAAGGAATGCACTAGCAAATGGGCAGGAAGGAGGGGTGGAAGAACAATGGAGAATAATAAAAACTACCATCACAGAGGTAACAAGCCTTTGTGTGAAGCAAATAAACAAAACTAAACGATGTAAGAAACCACTATGGTTCTCAAAGGAAGTGGCAGTGAAGGTTCAAGAGAAAAAGAAAGCATTTCAGGAAGTACTTGGAATCACAGAAGGAGCAGGACAGAGAACTGCATCAGTTAAAGCAAAAGGAAGCTGGGAAGGCAGTCAGAACAGCAAAGGCCCAAACCGAGGAAAAGATAGCCAACTCAGTTAAGAAGGGGGATAAAACCTTTTATAGGTACATCAGGGAGTGAAGGAAGACCAAGGAGGGATAGTGAGGCTTAATAAAGGGGAGGGTGGGCAGAGGTGACTGTGAAAAGGCAGAGATACTAAACAAATATTTTTGCTCAGTATTTACAAAGGAAGAGAGGGAGGTACCTAAAACAAACAGTAGAAACACTCTGGATACAGAAGTTGATACCAGCCCATTTACAGAAGAAAGGGTTCTGAAAAAACTCTTAAAACTGAAAGTGGACAAAGCAATGGGGCCTGATGGGATTCATCCCAGAATTCTAAAAGAACTAAGGGTAGAATTTGTGACACCACTGTCTACCCTGTTTAACAAATCATGGGAGGATGGGGTGGTACCCGAGGACTGGACAAGGGCAGATGTGATTCCCCTTCACAAAAGTGGGAGCAAGGCAGAAGCAGGAAACTACAGACCTGTTAGTTTAACCTCAGTGGTAGGGAAAATGATGGAATCACTTCTGAAGGAAAGAATTGTCAAGTATCTAGAGGCCAGAGGGGCACAGGACCCAAAGCAGCATGGATTCACAGCAGGAAAGTCATGCCAGACAAATCTGATAGATTTCTTTGACTGGGTAACCAAGTAGTAGATCAGGGGGCTGTAGACATGGCCTACCTAGACTTTAGCAAGACATTTGACACAGTCCCACACAAAGATTAATATACAAGTTAGCTAGCCTGGAGTGGGTCCCAAGACGACAGCCTGGGTAAAAAATTGGCTGGAGAATAGGACACAGAGTAATAGTAAATGGAGTCCACTCTGAAGAAAGGGGTTACTAGTGGGGTACCATGAGGGTTCAGTATTAGGACGGTTCTCTTCAATGTCTTTATAAGTGACATTGCAGAGGGACTGGAAGGAAAAGTATGTCTCTTGCAGATGACACAAAGATCTGCAACAGAGTTGATGCACAAGGTGGGGTGGAAAGGATGAAAAGGGACTTGACAAGGTTAGAGGAATGGTCAAATGTATGGCAGCTTAGATTCAGTGCTAAGAAGTGCAAGGTAATGCACCTGGGAAACAAAAACCAGGGAAGAGTACACACAGGGGTGAGATACTAACAACAACAAAATGGAAAGGGACATGGCGGTAGTCATATCAGATGACCTAAAGGTGGGCAAGCAATGTGAGAGGGCAGCAAGGAGGGCTGGGGGGATACTGGGATGCATAGGGCGAGGCATCACCAGTAGAAAACAGGAAGTTATTATCCCTCTGTACAGACAGCTGGTCAGACCCCATCTGGAGTACTGCATGCAGTTCTGGAGACTCAGTCTTCGCATAGACATAGACAGGATGGAAGCTGTCCAGAGGAGTTCAACTAAAACGGTGCAGGGTCTGCACCGGAAGACATTTGAAGAGAGACTTAAGGAGCTTAATATGTATAGCATCGAGGAAAGGAGGGAGAGAGGGGACATGATAGAAACTTTCAAATACCTCAAGGGAATCAACAAAGTCCAAGAGGGTAGCATCTTTCAAAAAAAGAGGTGTGCTAGAACAAGGAGGCACAATTTGAAGATGGGGGGGCATTTAAGGAAGTATTTTTTCACAGAGAGGGTTGTGGATGCATGGAACGGCCTTCCGGAGGAGGTTGTGGAGTCAAAAACAGTGGTGGAATTCAAGCATGCATGGGACAGTCATAAGGCAATTCTAGGGGGGGGGTAGGAAGAAGTAGGCTGCTGGTTAACTAGGATCTGCAGCTTATCCAGTAGGCAGGGAAATGGGCAGACTGGGTGGGCCAAGCGGTCCTTATCTGCTGTCAAATTCTATGTTTCTATGTTTCTATAAAGAGAAAAAGAAGAAAAAAAGGAAGAAACGACTCTTTTTTGTAATTAATGCATCTGAATGTACGTACTTGGGGATCTTTAAATATGCATAGCATGTTAAATATTTTTAAAAGACAGGCTGTATTACAGTATATCCATGATGAATGGATAGATATTTATTTTTTACAAGAAACTTGGATGTATTCTACTGAACAGGCAATGACATTTAAAAAGGATTGGCCTTGGGGACCTTCATATTGGTCATTTGAACCTGATAGTGTGGATGAGGTTGGCATCCTTTTTTAATTCCTACAGATTTACATTATATATATTGATTGACCTATCTGCTGGGTGTGTATTAATTTTAGATGGTAAATGGGATACTATGGAATGCAAGTTTATCAATATTTATAATCTACGGACAAAGGAGGAAATGGTGGCACTGATTAAGGCAGTTCAGCCATACTTAGCCACGTCCTATAGGATTTTTTGGGGAGGTGATTTTAATTATAGTTTGCACTATAAAATTAAAACAGATACACAAATGAATAATAAAAAGGATATATTGTGACACAAATACCTTAGTAAATATAATAACATTGGCAGGATTAACAAATTGTAATAAATATCAAAAGCAAAGGCCAGCTGCTGACGAGAGGAGGGGAGACGTGGGTGACCTACACCGAGGGTCCCCCCCCAACGCGACCGGGAGGTTCATTGTTATAGCTAAGTGGAGGTGCTGTGGGCTTTTGGGAGCTCCAGCGGGCCTCCTCGGCTGGATCCTGACTGCTGGCTAAGTTTGTGGCCCCTGCCCAGGTGCAGGAGAGATCCTGAAGGCAGAAAGAACTTTTTTGTTGAGCCCACCCACTCTCCCTGTGTTGGTGGGGAGAATTTATGCTGGCTGGTGGCCTCGCCCATTCTGTCGTGCTATCCTATCAGTCTAGGGGGGAGGTTTTTGCCCTGTCTAATGAGAGGGTGTCTCTCATACAATCTCCTCCCTGTGCACTGGATTGGGCTGTCCCTTTGACATTCTCCTCCCTGGGTATGGATGACATATGACTCATTGAGCTCTCTAATTCTGTGGGACTGAAGTTGCAGCCTAATCTGATGTATGGTCAGTTATTTCTTCATTCTCCTGTGGGTACATGGGCACATAGTCTAGCATAAGTTTATCATCTGCTGCCTAATCTGAAGTGTGTACTTTTACTTTTATTTTCTCTTTCTCTTGTGTTTATACTAAATCATAGGCAGCTATATGCTTTTTTCCTCTGCTGATCAATCCCTATTATGTGCTTAATCCTGGAATAGGATTACTGTAGATGTATTTTTCTGCTGTATTTTTTGGCTGGTAACCTCACCTAGGCTGCTGTTGTATAGCTCTGGCCAGGAGGGACTCCTACCTCTTCTGGGGAAGTTCAAAGCTGTTGCTCATATCTCTCAATGCCCAATAACTACAGCTCCCTGAGGTGGTGGGTGGCATAGGGTCATACCAACACCCCTGCTGGTGGGGGGCTCAAGGGTCTTATTAATACCTCTGACTGTCCTGAACACCCTGTTTGTTAATGCCGTAGCTTGTCTCCTTGGGCTCCTAGGGCTGAGGGCTGTATCCATTTCCCCTTACCCCTGGTTAGGGCTGTACCCATTTATCCACACCCTTGGCTACCAGACTACCTTGGCTGTTGCAGCTGAACTGGCTTGCTTACCAAAGGGAATTTGGCCCTGGTGTGCTGTCTGTACTTAGGTTTGCCTGTTGGTTGTCCTGCCATTTTGTGAAATTGCAAGTTGTGGAGATCTCTTCCCTTTCGGGGCCCTACCTTATGGGGAGCCCTGGTATGCTCCTTTTCCAGGTCTCCAGGAGCCCTGGTTTGCTCCTTTTCCAGGCCTCCAGTTGCCTACAATTTGAGGGGGCCGTTACTCCTGTCCTTACCATGGAAGAACTGGAAGCCTCTTCTCCTGTGTTCAGGAGGGGGTGGCAGGTTGGTCTTATGACACTAATACTTATGATACTGGCCCCGGGGCTGGTCCTCCTTTATTGTGCTACCTCGTCTCCTAGCCTATTTATTGACTCAGGACTGTGGCCCTCCCCCCATGATGATACTGATTTCTCCTTTTCCAACCTACTTGTAACCAAGGTAATGCACTACTGTACTATCCTTAGCCTTGACACTAGATGCCTTATGTGTACGGTCAGGGTGAAGAAAGTCCGAAGCATGTACAGGCCTGGAGGTAGACCACTCGTAAGGTTGTTCCTCCCCTGGCTAGTCCTTCTCACACTTCTCATGGCTGGAGATATCAAGCTTAATCCTGGGCCACCTAAGCTGATCTCCAATATTCCTGCTACCTGGAGTAGGAATAAGGGACTACAAATAGTGCATATGAATATTAGGAGCTTGCTCCCTAACCGAGATGATCTCCTAGCGTGGGTTGAGCTAGACAAGCCCGACATCCTAGGGATAACTGAGACTTGGCTCAAACCCTCGATTCCTGACTCTGCCTGCTTCCTAACAGGATATGAGTTCATTCGTCTAGACAGGACTGGGGGTAGGAAGGGGGGTGACACCCTTATCTACTACAGATCCCACCTGAAAATCTCCCTGGTGGCACAGAGTAAACCTGATCATCCACCTTGTAAGTTTCTTCATGTGCTCCTGCTGCTGGGTGATGCTAAGAAGCTGCAGTTGGTGTGTGCCTATAACCCTCCTGGGGGGTCTGACAGGACTCACTTATCTCCTGGATGCAGTTAGGTCCAGTATAGGTGACAACGAACTCATTATTATGGGTGATATCAACATGAACTGGGAGTGTGGCAATATTAAGAAATGTGAATCTCAACTTGCCTGCCTATCCCTTAACCAACTAATCCATGACCCGACGAGACAGGCAGCCAATGGCTCCTCAAGTTCCCTGCTGGACTGGATCCTGTCTAACCAGCCGGAGAGGATTGCATCATCAGGCATGCTATCAGACTCCATATCAGACCACTCCCCGGTATACTGTGTCTGGAAAATTCCCTTCCCTAGAATTCCACTCAAAATCATTCAAGTCTCCATTCAGGGAAAATCTGCACCAATGAACACTCTATTAATAATATTATGACAACCTTTTATAAAAATCTCTACTCTTCTCCTCCCACCACAAATTCCTCAGACATTTCCTCATTTTTAGATGAGCTTGTTTTTCCTCGTCTATCAGAAGAAGCTATACACTCTTTAGATGCACCACTTACCACAGAAGAAGTAAAGAAAGCTATTCTTTCCCTTAAATCTGGTCGCTCTCCAGGTGGAGATGGTTTCCCTGTTGATTTTATAAGATTCTTGTTGAACAATTAGCCCCTTGTTATGTAATGTTTTTCAAGAATCCACAAAAATTGGACAGTTACCTAACACGATGACTGTCTATCATAACGGTTATTCCAAAAAGAGAAAGATGCTACCATTCCGGCCAACTATCGTCCCATATCACTACTTAATACTGACGGTAAGATTTTTGCTAAAATTTTAACTAGCCGTATAGAACCATTCATACCTAAGCTAATTCATAGATCCCAAACCGGTTTTATTAAAGGAAGAATGGGCTCGGATCATTTACGCTTTTTAATTAATCTAATATACAAAGCAAAATCTCTTCCCTCCCCAGCAGTCGCCATCTCCATAGACTTTGAAAAAGCATTTGACTCATTAAGATGGAACTTTCTTCATCTGGTGTTATCCCGCTTTGGCTTTACCTATCACTTTTGTTCCTGGATTCAACTTATCTATACTAATCCTCAGGCGAGAGTGCTTACTAATTTCACATTATCTCAGTCATTCGAATTAGAGAGAGGCACGCGCCAAGGCTGCCCTTTATCTCCATCTCTTTTTATTCTGGCTCTCGAAACTCTAGCTATTTCCCTTAGACAAAACAATGACATAAGCGGTATCTCTATTGGTCACAGACAATACACATCACTATCATATGCGGATGACATGCTTATATTGCTAGAAAATTTTAAACTATCCCAACAACCTCTTTATAATTTACTTAACCGTTTTTCCACACTTTCTGGACTCAGTGTCAATTATCAAAAAACTGAAATACTTCCACTAAATGATCATTGTGACACTCTAACAAAAGTTCATCTTAGATTTCGATGGGCCTCACAAGGTATCACCTATCTAGGCATTAAGATATCATCTGATCTGAATAAGATCTGGGATCTAAACATTCAGCCATTATTAACTAACATCAAAACTAACTTAGAAAGATGGAAAAGTCTCAACCTATCTTTCCCAGGTAAAATATCTGCAATTAAAATGAATATCACACCAAAAATTTTATGCTTATTTGCTTGTATTCCACTTAAAATTCCCCCCCATTTCCTACACAAGATTGATAAAATGATGGGACATTTTTTATGGGAAGGACATATACCTAGATTTAGTCGCATTAAATAAAGATCTCATTGGACTCATGGTGGCTTCAGTTTACCTTGGTTTACTGCCTATTTTTGGGCATTCAGAGCCTCACAAATGGTCAAATGGTTTTTCAAACCCAATTGCAATGTCCCCCTATGGTACGATATGGAAACATCATTATCCTCTGGTCTAACTCCTAACTGTCTTATTTATTTCACTTCCGCATCCAAATTTAAGAAAAATCCTGTTATTAATTCGTCCATATATTACTAGCTTAAAATGCATAAATGGCTTAATATTAACCCTGCACCTATGCAATACATTTCAATTTGGGGAAACCCAAAGCTTACATTGGAGAATAAACCAATATACTGTAAATCTTGGGCACAAAAAAACATTTTCTTCTTTAACGATCTTTTAATGGATAACAGCAACACTCTAGACACCTTCAGTAATTTGCAAGCCAAATGGAACATCCCTAAAACAGAATTTTGGAAATACCTACAGATCAGATCTGCCATAACCCCTTTTACCCAACAACCTAATAATCCATTAGAAATTCACCCACATATTAACAAATGGATTAACACCTCTCATGGCCTAACCAGTACCATTTATAAATTAATTAGGGATAAGCTCCCAAATCAGTCTCTTTCGGCTAGAAACAAATGGAACTGGATACTTAACACAGACATATCCGATTTCCATTGGAACAAATGCTGGAAACTCTGCCATGACTCGTTTAAAGATGTACAAAGCAGATTAATACAGTGTAAAATCTTACATCTATGGTACAAAACTCCAGCTCACCTGCATAATATCGGCTTACTACCTAATAATAACTGTTGGCGATGCAATGCCCCAAATGGGGGTCTCTTACATATACTATGGTCATGTAAATCTATCTCCAATTTATGGCAAACTATTCATAAATTCGCTACCAAAGTCATTGGCAGATTTATTCCATTTGATCCTAAACTTTAGATTCTCGGTATCATAGACAGCAATATAAGCTTAACAAAATATCAGCATAAATGGCTTCAGATATTGTTCATGCAAGTTAAAAGACTGATCTTAATGCGTTGGAAGTCTCACTTAACCCCTACTTTGACTGATATTTTAAATCATCTAACTCGCATCTCCTCTCTTGAGAGAATCTCTTATCTAACCATTGACAGACTCAATGAATATTACCTTTGCTGGCAGAGCTATTTGAATTTTCTCCAGTCTTAAAGAACATATACATATAATAACTTTTGTCTTTTCTTTTCTTTTTCCAGACACGGTTCTAGATACGATTTCTCACTGCTACATATTTGCAGCTCCTTCTCTCTTATTGTATGATGTTTGTGGTTATTATTGGGAAAACTCTCCTTTTTACTATTTCATACTTTTAGCTTCACGTAGTACGGTCAATATCAACATACTATATGGAAAATCATCATAATATATAGCATTATTATAATTTTGGTAATACATAATACTTTCATCATGTTACTTTTTTATTATTATATATTATACCATAATATCTCAATATGTATAATACCTTTCGTGCTGTACTATGTCATGTTTAAGCAGATCCAATAAAAAGATTAACTGCAAAAAAAAAATCATTCAAGTCAGAAAATACTCCAGTTTTGACTCTGAGGCTTTCCTGGATGACCTAAGATGTACTGACTGGACCAGGATGCTTGAAGCCTCTGACCCCTCAGTGGCAGCCTCCTGCTTCATTGATTCCTTTGGTGTTCTCCAAGATAGACACGCCCCCAGGGTCACCCGGAGGGTGAGGGGAACTGCCACCTTCTGGCTGAATGGTGACTTACTTGACCAGATGCGGGAGAGAGACAAATGCTGGGCAAGTACTAAGGGATCCAGGGATCCTGCTAATCTCCTGAGATATCGGCAACTCAGGAATCGGTGCAAAAAGGCTATTAGGGCTGCTAAAAGTAACTTCTGTAAATCAGCACTACTTAGCTCTGCCAGAGATCCTAGCAGGTTCTGGAGGAACATTAAATCCCTCGTCAGTGGGCCCTCTCACTCGGGTGTCGTGGACATGATACAGTGTCAGTGGCTCAGTAGGTAGCACACTCGCCTCTGAGGCAGGGAGATCAGAAGGCTGTGGGTTCAGTTCCCACATCTGGCACTTGGGTTAATATCCCAGTACTGACACGGTAATGCAGCATGAGAGGGGTGCTGCATTTCTGAGGTGCCGTCTTTCGTTTGAGATGTTAAACCGAGGTCCCATCTGCCTGGATTGGTGGTAGTTCAGGTGGATGTTAAAGATCCCATGGCACTTATCGAAAAGAGTAGGGGAATTTCCCCGGTGTCCTGGCCAAATTTCCCTCATTCACTAAAAATACCACCAACAGCTTAATCTGGTTCATGGTCAGTTGCCATTCATCTGTACCCCCCTCCCCCCGGGTCGTGCCTGAAAATAGGCAGGATTTGTCTAGTGCACTTACCCGGTCAACAAAAGCTAAATAAATAAATAAAATAAAATGATTATTGATGGAGTCTCGTGCAATAATCCCCATACTATAGCCGACCATCTCAATCTCCACTTCTCCGACCTTTCGGCCCTTACCTCTTGTTTCACGACCGATGCGGGTAGCTCGCTTAATATCCCTCTGATGCAGGGTGAACATCCTCCTTGGAGAGTGTTTAATCTAAGGGCAGTGTCAGTCCTGGATGTTCGGAACCACTTGGCTGCCCTCTCCCAGCACTCCAGTGCAGGGCTTGACAACCTGGAGCCTAGGCTTCTCAAGCTGGGAGCAGCATACATTGCCCCTCTGATTGCCCATATCTTTAACCTATCCCTCAGTTCAGGGATAATCCCTGACATCTGAAAGGAGGCAAGGATAGTCCCTGTTCTGAAGCAGGGAAATCCCAAACTCCCTGACAACTATCGCCCTATTGCTATTCTCCCATCCCTTGGCAAACTCCTGGAAAAGGTGGTGGCGGAGCAACTCTTGGAGTACGTGGATACCCATGAGCTTCTTTCCAGGGCTCAACATGGTTTCCAGAAGGGTCATAGTACCACCACTGCCCTGATTACTGTAACTTCTTGTATTAGATCCACCATGGACCAGGGCAAGCTGTCAGGGGCTATATTTATTGACTTGTCAAAAGCTTTTGACCTTGTCAACCATGACCTACTGGGGGAGCAGCTCTGGGCTCTCGGGCTCTCTCCTCATGCCATGAGTTGTATGATGGGCTACCTAACGGGTAGAAAGCAGCGCACCTGCTTTAACAAGGTCCTCTCGGTACCCAGGGCAGTGACCATGGGAGTTCCCCAGGGATCAGTACTTGGACCTCTCCTATTCTCACTTTTTATTAATCAACTCCCACTGGTGACCTCTAGTTGCCAAGTCACACTTTATGCAGATGACCTTGTGCTAGTGGCCCATGCTCGTGATGCTGCTGACCTTAACCAGTCCCTATCTGAAGACTTCAGCAGAGTCTCGGCCTGGATTACCAACCATAGACTGGTATTGAATCCTAATAAAACTCAGGCCGTGCTCTTTGGATCCACGGCCAAGATAAAAACCTCATCAGCTATACTCAAAATAACTTGTGATGGTGGCCCCCTGTTGCCAACAGTGAGCTCAATTAAATACCTTGGGGTCACTCTCGACCCACAACTTGACATGGGAAGCCATATCCTAAACATCTGGAGAGCCACAAGGTGTGAAGCTTGGCCTGGCCTACAGGGCCAAATACAACCTGACTCCGGGAGCGAGACTGGCACTTGGAAGGAGTCTTTCCCCTCCTTAGTTATGGATACCACCTATTTGCCAGGTCACCCCAAATTCATCTTAATAGGTGGAACACGGCATATAATGATATCTGTCAGTTTGCACTAGCTGCTCCCAAACTCACCCACCACTGTGAGCTCTATGACAAACTCAACTGGCTCCCCTGTGGAATTCTGATCCTGGTGTGGAAACTTACACAGGAAAGTGCTTGCTCACGGCATTCCGTCGACTGGCGCATCTCCTCCCTAAACTGGACGCCATCCCCTACCAGCTCAGGTCACAGACCTCTGAGTTGCTTAAAGTCCCCCCTACTCGGACCCTTATGGGAGATCGCGACTTTGCCGCATTTGTGCCTAGGCTCTGGAACTCTATTCTGGACCATGTTCACTCGGCCCCTTCCCATGGGACCTTTCGCACCTCCCTGTGGTCCCACTTAAAACAAACGTCAAGATGTGACTGCTCTTAGCCTCTGTAATGTAATACTCAGCAGTCCACTATTGTCTATTCCAGGTCTATGATGGTCTATGAAATATGTACTCAGCAATTCTCTAATGTCTATCTATGTCCTGTAACAATTTGTACAATGTATGGCAGTATCTCTGCCTTTATACAAGTGTTGTTATAGCTGTATTTTACTGTATCATGCTGTTTCTCCAATGTTGAAATGTATGTATACTGTATGTTTGTGCTCTCCCGGGTCGTTCCTGAAAATAGACATACTACTTGTCTAGTGTACTTACCCAGTAAACAAAAGCTAAATAAATAAATATATGCATAGCAAATTCAGGACTACTACTGATCATTTACTTGTTTCGGCAAACAAGTACAGACACATTTTAGATTAAACAGGTAGAATTTCCTGATCACTTAATTTTTACTTTTTCACTTCAGCCTGAGTCTATACAGTTAAGGAACAAAAATAGATGGAACCTTAACACTTCAGTTTTAACTGATTCCCATATCAGGATAAATATTTTGAACATCCTTAGAGCATGACTATCAGTTGCTTTTTTATATACCGATTTAGGGGATTGGTGGCTGGACACCAAATCAGACCTAAGGAATTGGTTTAAAATACATAGGAAGAAAACAGTTAATGATAATTTTCTTAAATACCTAACACTAAGGAAACACTTGGAAAGAGATTTTTGACTCTTACATATACTTCATGTTTTGACTACACAGAACAAATAAGTTACATAAAGGAAGAACTGAAGAAATATCAGTATAATAAAGCCAAAATGTTTCAGGCAATACTATCCAATGGTACTCAGACGGCTCTCATAGGAGATCCTTTTGAGGCTTGTAAAACAATTAAGGACTCTACATATAGAGTTGTTAAAAGATCAAGAGGGTAATAAGGTAGATTCAGTAGCTGGAATAGAAACACTGATTAAACATCACTTTAGTTCTCTGGGACCTCAATTACCTATTTCACAGCATGCTATTGTAGAATGTTTGAATAAACTTACAATACCATCCTTCTCGGGTGAAGCTGCAAAATTACAGGCTCTGATTTCAGAAACTGAGATAGAAATAGCAATCCAACATCTTAAAAATGAAACATCACAAGGTATGGATGGGCTCCCAAATCAACTTTATAAGACCTTTGCAAAAGAGTTGGTGTTAAGTTTACAGTTGTTATTCCAGAATTTTTTGGTAAAACATTCTATGTTTCCTTCTTTCACAGACAGACTAAAGATTCATTTATTTAAATCAGGAGATAGACATGATATAAAAAATTGGAGACCTATTACACTTTCAAATACAGATTATAAAATGTTTGCTACCCTGCTCAATAATCATCTCAAACAGTATGCAGTTCAGGTTATTTCCCCCTATCAATTTTGTGGTCTCCCGGATAGAAGGACACAAACTGCAATTATGGTCATTAGAGAGGTAATAGAACATTAGACACTTGGAGGGCACTCCAGCTGCATGGTTGCAGCCGATTTAGACAAGGCTTTCGATAGGGTATATCGCTCTTTTTTATTTCAAGTTCTAGCTATTTATAAAATAATTTTTTTTGTATTGTTCATATGTAAGACCATTGTGGGAATTTTTAGCCCAGAAATGGAAATTGAGATAGTTGGGACAACTTAATTATGACATTTTAGTACTTGGAATTTATCCCAAAAGGTTAGCACACCTTCATCAGGATACATTAACTATTCTTTTCTGTTGTCTTAGATTCTGTTTATGGCAAGCACTGTTCCACTGGGTAATAGAATAGAATGACTTATGAGGGATATAGTCAATTGTTGATTCAGGAAATGATTAAACTATATTTGAAAGATGTACAGATATTCTCTTCAGAAAAAAATAATAGATGGTGAAAAGGATTTCAGATTTTTATTAAATACAAATGACTATGTAAATCAATGATCCAGGACAGGATCAATGAGATACCATGTGAAAAATGTTGATTGTTTTTGATTTCTATTGGAGTTTGTATCAAATAAATGAGTTGTATTATATGGTTTTTCATTACAATAAAAACTCCCCTACTCTTTTTCGAGAAGTGCCAATGGATCTTTAACATTCACCTGAACTACAACCAGAACAGACAGATGGGACCTTGGCTTAACATCTCATCCGAAGGATGGCACCCTGGGAGTGCAGCACCCCTCTCATGCTGCACTACAGTGTTAGTATTGGGATATTAACTCAAGTGCCAGGTGTGGGGATGGAACCCAAAGACTTCTTATCGCCCTGCCTCAAGGCGAGTGTGCTACCTGCTGAGCCATTGACCTGTATGATAAATGTCTAAGCCATATAACTTTCTTTGTCACTGATGCCTGTATACCATGTGCTAGATTTATTTTTGTCTGTTTTGTTTGCCACCACATTGTGGCCCATGTCATGACTGAAAATGGTCCTTGGATCAGTTCACTTACCCAGTTACCAAAGACATACATACATACATACATACATAAATAAATAAATAAATAGTGAGCATTACATTTTGCACTTTAATATCTTTGAAACTGTTCAAAAGCGTTTCATGAAATTTTTCATGTGTGGTTTCATGGGGTAGATCTCTTGATGTGTCAAGCTTTGTTCTGGTTTGGATGTGTGGATTTTGAGATGAGAATAGTGGAAAACCATAAAAAAATTGCATTTTTTTTTGCTATTTTTTTGTCTTGGCCTTGCACCCAGACTGTTTGGAATTTCGGTCTGAAATTTTCAAGGTACAAAGGGCTTGAACCACAGATGTGTCTTTTGCTAGTTTGGTGAAAAACATTATTTTGTTCCAAAGTTATTATAAGGTGTGTGTAAGTCTCACAACAACATACCACTGCCATGCAATATTGCTTAAATGCAACTCATGTGTAATTCAATGGCTGCCTACAGATGGCAGGAGGGATCAGTTCTAGCTGAGTGAGTGTATTATTTATAGTGGAACTTATGTGTAATTTAGCAACTGTCCAACAGATGGCAGGTGGTATCAATTGTAATGAGGGCAAGTGTATTATTCAGCAACTGCCCTACAGGTAGAGTAGTGAGTGTTCAATTTTGCACTTTAATATCTTTGCAACCATTCAAAAGATTTTCACAAAACTTTATCTGCCTGGTTCGTTGTGGTAGATCTCTTGATGTACCAAGTTTTGTTACAGTTGTATTTAGGGATTCCAAGACACAGATAGCAGAAAACCATAAAAGTCACTGTTTTTTGCTGCATTGTTGTCATCGCCTTGCACCCAGAAGGTTTTGAATTTTGGTCTGAAAGTTTTATGGTAGAAAGGGCTTGGCCCACAGAGATGCCTTTTCCCTGGTTTGCTGAAAAATATTAATCTGTTCCAAAGTTACTGAATTTTTAAATTGTGGGTTCTGAGCATGCTCAGTACTTCAAAATAGCTATATTAAGCAGCATGGTGAGATATCTAGAATCACCTCATAGCTCATGAATAATAATGAGCTTATTTGCATACCTGTTTTTAAAGTAATATATGAAGATTCCCCAAATGCCTTTTTCACATAGTATGCCATTGCCAGCCATGCTTCAGATGTTAAAGCCACAATTTGTTATGTAAAAAAATATGCCATAGTCATTTTTTTAATGTTTTATCAGTGCTTTGTTTGTCTCTGCCTTCCAGTTTCTCTGTGTGGCCACACACCCAGAATGATATCATGCAAGGGAGCAGTTAATGTTTTACATACAGCAACAAGGAATTCTGAGTAATTTATAACATTGAATTAATTTTGCCTTACTCTGAATAGCAGTCTTTTATGTTGTCAGTAGTGACTGCAGTATAGCACCTAATATGTAAATGTCCATAGCAAGGCATTTTGAGTACAATAAGAAGCTCTTTTGCAAGTTCCTTATTGTGAGATGCAGTCTCCTATTTCAATAGTGGCTTCAACGGTATAAGCTCTTGCGTGTTTTTCAAAACAATACATTGTGCATACTGTATCTAGCTACAAGACTTCTTTACTGAGAGATGTAGTCTCCTATTTCTGTAGTGAAGACAGAAATATAATAGCATGTATACTAATTTACATAGTGAGTAATTGTGTTTTTTCTCTCTCCCTAATCAGAGTGCAGTCTCCTATTTTGGTAGAGTTTACAGCAGTACAATCTTTGCTCTTAAGAGCTGGAGTACAGCGCACCTCTCGTGAGAGGTAGGCAAACAGTAGCTTTCCTAAGTGTAGTGTGCTTGATAGAACATTGCATTTGCATCTACTGTGTTTTTAAAGCTCCTCTAGGGCAGATTGTGCTTAATTCACCTTTTAAAACTGTAGTGTTGTACCATTCCTCGGGGGCTTATTCTGAGTGAGTGTCTAAAATGCTGATTGGTAATACGTGTGGAGAGTGATTGGCTGGCCCTCTACCCAATAGTTCTGGGTTGCAGCTTAAATTCACTTTCACTAGCGAGAAGGGCGAGCGTACGCAGGGCTGCGCATGGAGACGTGAGCAGAGACATGTGTGTCTGCGCGTGTTCAGCATAGTTGAGTGTGAGTGTATTATTGAATGTAACGTAAGTCCATTTACACTGTTAGTCCTTAAGTTTGTGTGCACTGTTCTATGGTATGTTAGAGGTATCACTAATTTTGACTGTCTGTTCCATCTTCCGCATAAGTTTGTAATGTTATTTAGTGGGTTAGGCCACTGACTTGCTTAACATTCCTTTCTGCCATTTGTTGTTTAGGTAGCAGCACTCTTCTAATATGGCAGAAATTATAAAGTTAATGGATGGAAAGGAAGGCATTCAATGCACCAAATGTTTAATGTATGCCTCCACTCCCAGTTCCTTCACACAAGGTGGAGATATTTGTGTTAAATGTTCTGAAACTATGTTTTTAAATAATAAGCTTTAATCATTTAGCAATAGATTATGGGCACTGGAAGAAAGTCAAAGGGAAATGCAATTTAGATATAGTTCTAATTATGCTCAGTGCTCTAAATGTTTTCCTATTGTAACCCCTGACCCACTAGTTACCTCAGTCAATGTATTTATTTATTTAGTTTTTGTTTACTGGGTAGGTGCACTAGCCATAGAAATGACTATTTTCAGGCATGACCTGGGAGGTAACAAGATACAACAGTACAGGGATACAACAAATAAGCAGTTACAGCAAGGTATAAACAATAAGTAGTTACAGTAAGGTCTTTACAGTAGTGGTCAATGACAACTTTATACAGAACAAATAAGAAACAGGTATATTAGTGGGTAGGATACACGGAAGAGAACAATTTTGGCAATTGGATATTACAAATAATGGCTGTAGGGCAAATGCAGTGCTATTACAGAGTAAAGGGAGTAGATAAGGGATAACACGGGTATGACACAAAATAAGAAATAGCTAGACAGCAGGTAAGTCCATAACAGGAAGACAAATAAAGATAAACAAGTTAGATAATTAGAAATAATAATTGATTAGTGCAAGGGAGTTTGATTCAGGGGATGGGAAAAAATGGGGTTAAACTAGTGCGTGTAAGGGCAATCTTAGGATATGCGTCAGCAAAGGCAAGAAAGAGTAGTAAGAGGGCAGGTTAGATGGAACACAGGGGTAGGTGGGTGATAAATGTATAATTGATATAAAATAAGAATAGACAGAGATCTTAAAAGTGCAGGGGAGAGTGGAAATACAGGGGGTATGCCAGCTGAGATAGATATGGTAATGAGCTGAGTTAGTATAGGAAATTAAGGCCGAAACGGTGTGGGGTCACTTTGGACACTGTCTTACCTATCATGAGCATATTCATCAATTATCTAAGGCCCTAAATGTTAGATTAGGGCTTTTGCACTGCTTTAAACATTGCCTAACTCCTTAGGCCCTTAAGCTTGCTATCTCCTCCTCGGTACTCTCCCTGCTTGACTATGGCCTTCTGACCTTTAGTGGGGCAAGCTCCTCAGCCCTTGATAGTCTTAGACTTGTCCTAAACAGGGCCTGCCATCTTGTATTAGGGTGTGACAGGCTTACCCATACCTGTGCGCTATATCAGGACACCAATTGGCTTAATCTGGACAATAGAATCAAATTCCACACTTGTGTCTTAGCAAAAAAAATCTCCCTTGGCCTCTCCCCTACAGCACTTACCCCTTTAATCATCATGGACTCAAAAGCTCAGCACAACCGTAGCTCAGACACCCATCGTCTCTCCAGCCCTTCCTGTCACACAACACAATTCCAAAGATCCTTTTGCTATAGGGCGCCCTTGTGGATGAATTCCCTACCCTACTCCTTGCATCTTGATCAAATAATTGGTCAATTCAAAATGCACCTTAGGGCCCACCTTTGGTCCATAAGTATCTGTGACTGTACATGAACCAGTGCCCCCCGTCCCTCTACTACTTTGACAATGGCCTCTGGCTGGCCTCTTCTTACAGCTTTTAACTCTGCCTTCTCAGGGTTGTTAAGTTCTCATTATCTTCTAACAGTCTCAAACTGCACTAGCTCGGAAGGTTAGCCAACTAGTCCTGTTAAAAAAAAGTTCTTTACTCTGTAACATTTACTGTATTGTTTATCTGCACTAACTGTATTGTATATCTGTATCTATTATACGTGAAGTGGAACCTTTGTAAAGGAGTCTATGACTCATAGGTATTTCTGATCTCTGAAATAAACAAACAATATAGGGAGAGGCATTAGGAGAAAGGAACAACTGAAAAAATAGAGTTTATCAGAGACAGGGTAGCGAACTATAATCGGGGAGGAGGGTAGGGCGCTAAGGAGGTTTAAAACAGGAGCATTGGTCAGCTGAGATGAGGTAGAGATGGAGTGCTTTTTTAAAGGAGTCATGAGTGGAAGTTTGCTGGACATCAAGAGGGAGGGAGTTCCAAATTCGAGGAGCATGATGGGCAAAAGCACTGGAACCTTTGATGGTAAAGTATTTTGGCACACTTAAGAGGGATTTGTCAGCTGAGCGCAGTCCATAGCTAGAGGTCTGTGGAGTGAGCAATTTCACCAATGATTTAGGGGTTTGAGACCTCATAATACTGTCAATGGTAGAGCCAAGGGAGTAGAGCCTTGTAGCATTAGGGGATAGCCAGTTAAGGTCAGAATAGAGGGTGCATGGTGTTTCTGCCTGTGGGACAAGGTGGCATACTGACATATGTTATTACAGGCAATGTCCCACATATGGAGATTTGTTTTAGGAAAGGCAACATAAGAGGATACTCCATAGGTTAGTATAGGTAGAAGAATGCCCCGGGCAATAGCAAGCCTTGCTGAGGGAGCTAAAGCATAGCTGGTGCGGTAGACTACACCTAGCTTGGAGTTCACAGACTTACATGTGTTGGAAATGTGATGTTCAAAGTTTAAGGATTGATCTAAAGTGACTCCCAGGTATTTAAATGTGGTAACTGAGCCAAAAGGTGAGCCATCCAAGCAAGAGACCCTAAAATTGTTTAGGTGAGACTGGAGTTTCAAAGGGTACCAAATAGCATGGACTGAGTTTTGGTCTCATTTAGTACAAAGTGGTGACCTAAGAGACAGGCTTGTATACATTGGAAATCAACAGAAAGCCATAGATTGATGTCAGATACATTTTTTGCACTGGCATAGAGGACAATGTCATCCACATAGAGTAAGGAGGAGGCAGAGAGTTTGGAGGTAATGTCATTAATGAAAATAGTAAATAGAAGTGAACCTAACATAGAACTTTGGGGTACTCCAACATTAACTATTGCCATTTCCTAATAAGATTATTTGAATTTAACAACTTGGACTCTATTTGATAGGTAAATGTCGAACCAGTTCACAACATTTGGTGCAAATCCCATAGAATGCAGGGTGGCAAGGAGAAGGGAGTGGTTCACCAGATCAAAAGCCTTCATCATATCAATGAAAACAGCCCCTGTTAGGAGACCCCTGTCCATAGCCATGAGTGCATCTGTGGTAAATTTAAGCAGGGCAGTAGAGGTGCTATGACCTTTTTGAAAACCATGCTGGGCTGTTGTTAGACGGTCATGCTTGATAAGAAATTCAATAGTTTTAGTGGTGACTAGTTTTTCCAGAATTTTGGCTAGCACAGATAGGATGGCTATTGGTCTGTAGTTCAGGGGGTCACTGGAATCACCCTTTTTAAAGACCGAGGAGACTCGTGCTATCTTCCAAATATCAGGGACACAACTTTGACACAGGGAGAGGGTAAACATCTTGGCCAGACATGCCGTAATGAGAGGGGCAGCTAGTTTTAGTAGTCTGGGCTCAATGCAATTAGAGCCTATGGCAGAAGTATCTGAGACTAACCTTAGAAGTTTTAGAACCTCCTTTGGGGTAATAGCATGAAAGAAAAAGGGGGGGACAGTGGCTACATTGATAAAGGTCACTGACGACAAAGGTTTGGAGGTGGGGAAGGAGGATGTAAATTTAGTAAGGTTAGAGAACTGATTATTAAGGAGATTTGCAATAGTCTGAGGATTGTCACAGTGAATACTATTAAGAATGATATCACAAGGGGTAGATGACTGTGGAGCTCCAAGGAAGTTTTTAATGTGAGACCAAAACTTTCTTGGGTCCTTTGAGGCATTGGTGAGGAGATTTTTGCAGTAAGAGCTTTGCACAGACCTTATGTCCCTTTTGCAGGCATTCCTTAACCTCCTATAGGTGTTATAGTCCTCTGGGAGTTTAGAGGACTTGTGACGGAACTAGCTCTTATCTCTATCTTTTATTTTGATAAGTGGATACTTGTTTAGCCATCTAGTATGTTTGCCCTTGACGTGGTGGGTTTTGAGAGGGGAGTGTTTATCCTGCAACATAGAGAAGTTAGATAAGGAAATAGCCAGTGCAGTCTGGACATCTTGGTTATTATAGAGATCAGACCAATCAATGGTGGCCAATTCCTGAAGAAAGTTTTGCTGATGCAGGTGGGCATAGTCACAAAACGTGATGAGACGCGGTTTTACTAGAGAGGGAGAGGCAGATCCCCAGATGCAAAAAATTGGGGAGTGGTCCAAGATGGCCTTGGTAAGTATGCCAGGAGACTGGATGTTCTCTGGGCAGTTTGATAACAACCAGTCAATTAGTGTGCCAGAGTTTGAGTGAGGAGTGCACTGAGTTGGTTCAGTAATGAGCTGATGGAGGCTATGGCTCTGGATCTTGGTAAGTCAGGTAGTCTGGTATTTCCCAAGCCAGTTTAAGTTAATGTCGCCTGGGATGATCTTTTCATTCTTGCCAGAGAGGAGGGATGACTGGTTCCGGAGCTCATCCAGGCCAGTGTGGCCATTATTTGGTGGGTTTTAGGTACATATGATATGTAGTTTTCTATTCCCTAGTGTGAGGAGTCCATGTATTGATTCACCATGCATCATAGATTCAGTGTTTAGGGCAGTGAGATGAAGGTGAGTTTTGAAATAGATAGCTACCCCCCCCTTTTAGGGGATGGTCTGTCCTTCCGGAGGAGGCTGTAGGATAGTACCAAACACCAAGAGTCAGATATAGAAGATTTGAGCCCCATTTCAGTCAGGCACAATATGTCAGGCTTGTAATGGGAGATCCATGCTTCGAGTTCTGCAAAGTTGTGATCAAGGCTTCTGATGTTATGATGGGCTATGAGGAGACTTTTTGGGGACCTTTGAGGCACGTTAGAGTGGAAGATGTGACCTCCTGGGCCAGGATTTGCCTCAATATCCCCTGATAGCAAAATAGCCAGTAGTAGAAAGTACCATAGCTTCTGGTGGGTAAGTGGGGAGAGAATTGAGTGGTGAAGGAGGTATTTTTAGGGTGGTAGATAGCATGGTAAGTTATACCCTTATTTAGAAGGAGTGGGGACAAATCCCAGGGTGAGTCATGACAGTGAAAGAAATTGGAGAAATGGAAGTTGTCTAGGGATAGGATGGTGGCAGGGTGGGCCCATTTAGCATTATAGTTAACACAGGTTGCTGAGTAGAGCAGAGCAAGAGCTATGGTTATGAGGATTATGAGCATTAGGTGTCCCATGAGTAAGGTAAAGGTGTGCCCCTTGTGGGAACCTGAGCTAAGGAGAAGCAGAAAAGGTCCTAGTACAGATCACAGCCTAGAAGCTGTTTCTGCAATAAAGAGGTCAAGACAACAGGGATTAGACCAATTATAGGAGACCAGTAGAGTTTGTGGTCCGGAGGGGCAAAACTATTTCTGACAGGATAAGGCTAGAGAGAGTAGGTCTGAGATAGGGAAGTGGGCTTGGAGTGAGAAAAGAAACTCGGGATGAGGGAATAGGGAAATAGGAAGCACTAGGGGAAGGGACAGAGTTGAGAGATTAATCACTGTAATAGGCAGGAAAGAAATTAAATCTGCATTGTAGAGGCACTATCAGTGAGCCAAAAAGTCAGTGAGCATGGGGAGAGAGAGAGAGAGAGAGAGAGAGAGAGAGAGAGAGAGAGAGAGAGACAGAGACAGGACCAGCTCACCAAGACAAATGACAGATAAGGAAGGGATTTCGGCCAATTGCAGTTTTTGTTGTGGTTAGAGGGAGGAGACAAGGAGTATTTAATAGAAGCCAGAGTCGGGGTGGGTAGTGTGGGATGAAAATTAGACCCAGCAACAGATAGCGTAGCAGCTGATAAAATGTCAAAAATCCACGCTTTAGTCAAAACTGCCAGCAGCCAATAGAGGGCCAGGGACTTATGCATTAGCCTATGGTGGAGTAGGCAGGGACCAATCCTATGTGAGGCTTTCAAGTCCTTCTTAGAGCCGTACGTGAGTAGCAGAGAAGCTGAGGTGGAGAGCTGGCTGCTGACTGGAGCTCTGCACCGACATTGCAGCCGCTTACAGCAATGGGGATCCCAGAGAAAAATGCAGGTCCAACCAGAGAGCCGTGGAAGGAGTGCGGGCAGCTAAATGGAGCTCCACTCCACACCACAACCGCTAGCAGCGGTGAAGAGATCTGAGTAGCAGAGAAGCTGAGGTGGAGAGCTGGCTGCCAACTGGAGCTCTGCACTGATGCCACAGTCACTTACAGCAATGGGGATCCCATGGAAAAATGCAGGTCCAACCAGAGAGCTGTGAAAGGAGAGCAGGCGGCTGAAAGGAGCTCCATGCCACAACTGCTAGCAGCGGTGAAGAGTTCAGAGTAGAGGAGAAGCCGAGGTGGAGAGCTGGCTGCTGACTGGAGCTCCACACCGGCGCTGCAGCCACTTACAGTGATGGGGATCCCAGGGAAAATGCAGGTCCAACCGGAGAGCCGTGGAAGGAGAGCAGGCAGCCTAATGGAGCTCCACTCCACACTTCAACAGCTAGCAGCGGTGAAGAGTTCAATACCCCAGACAACATAAAGATACTGGTCTGTTATCTGCAATAAACAGTAATTCATCTCTTAAAAATAGGCCAAGAGAAAGTGATAATGAATGTGATGACACTTCCAATGAAGTTTGGTATGAAGCTAGGAGTAAAAGAACATTTAAAAAGGGACTCAAAGCAGCGGTCTTCTCATTAGATATTTCTAATAGGTTTCTCCACCTCACCCCTACCACTGAGACCTTTGACATACCCCTTGAGGGAGTGAAAAGTAATACACTTATAAATACTGTTGATACACCAGGTATAATGGGCATTTCTTTTAAAACTCATGAATCAGTTGGCATTTGCCCACCCCCATCCACCAGTCCCCTTATTCCTTTGCCTGCTGGACCTAGCCCTATCCAGTCAGGATGTATCAGTATATCTATTGATCATGATTTTATAATGGACACAGCCCCAAGTGTGTCCATTCTGAAAAAACAGGCTTATGTGTTAGGTGACTCTTTGATTAAACATTTAGATAGGGCTATTCATGCTGACGATAAGGCTAACCATACCTGCTCTACTTTTCATGGGGGCAGGATTTCTGATATTACAAGAATGGTCAATAACATACCTAAAGACTGTGGACCTACCCCTCTATTAGTTCTTCATGTAGGCACAAATAATATCATGCACGATGATCTAGAGGAAATAAAAAAAGACAAGGTGACTTTGTTCAATCACTTATATAATTTCACCTGTGATATTGCATTTTCAGAAATTTTGCCAGTCCCTAGAGCATCTTATCAGATTAATTGTAAAATTAAAGGCTACAATGAATGGCTGCGTAAATGGCTCCTCCAACAAGCCCTGACTTGTATCACACATTGGGAAGAATTTGTTTATAGACCTTATCTATTTGCAAAAGATGGTCTTCAGTTGTGTCATAATGGAAATTCTCTCCTTAGCAAACATATTCTTGACTATAGGTGGGATATTCAAAGGGGTTGCACATGGCACAACAGTGTTGCACCATGCGCAACTCACTGATGTGCCCCAGCGTGATATTCAAAAGGGGATGTAGCGCTGCGCAATTCCCAATGCGCCGGGGTGCACCAGTAATGTATGCTGCACAAATGCAGGGGGTGTGCCCATGCATATGCGGTACATCCTGATATTCAGCCTGGGATATGCGGCACATATGCAGGCACAAACCCGCCTTGTGCCACACAGAGGGGCACAAAGATCCACCTGTAAAAATCAGGAGCAAGACCTGGCCACCCACAGGTGAGCTGCCATATTGTAGGGTGCAACATGGCAGCTGCCAGCTGTGGGTGGCCATTCAACCTCCAGAGACACAGTCCGAGCATCATTGCCCCCCTTCGCCCAATCACGGGCATTGAATTATATTATCCCTGGTGTCCCAAAGGACCTGCTCCCCTGCCCAGTTGAGGGATTTTGATATATTAAATATCCCTGGCTGTCCAGTGGACTTGCTCCCCTGCCTGATCACAGGCCTTAGCTTAAATGAACGTCCTTGGCGGTCCACTGGACCCGATCCCCAGACCGATCGTGGGCTTCAGTTGTAAATAAATGCCCAGGTGGGTGATCGCTACCCCCTCCCCACCAGCCTACTCAGATCTGCCACCCCACTCCCCCCCAGTCAGTAGTGGGTGGCAGCTCCCCAGCACAAGCCACCCGGCTGCCCACCAACTGACAGCGCACAGTACAGCTGTATACCCATTGGTCCACTGCATGGGCCAATGGGTGTGCAGACCGTACTGTACTACACAGTCCCAAAATGTGAATGAACTATTCACATTTCGGGACTGTGTAGTACAGTACAGTCCGCACACCCATTGGCCCATGCAGTGGACCAATGGGCATACAGCCATACTGTACGCTGTCAGTCAGCAGGCGGCTTATGGGTGGGGAGCTGCTGACTGCCGCTGACTGGGGGGAGTGGGGTGGTGGGTCTGAGTGGGCAGGTGGGGAGGTGGGTATCAATGGCCCACCTGGGCATTTATTTACTACTGAATCCTGTGCTTAGGCTGGGGATTGGGTCTACTGGACACCAGGGAAATTCATTTATTCATCTGCCTGCGATCGGGCTGGGGATCAGGTCCACTGGACCACCAGGGAAAGTAATTTATTCATCTGCCCATCATCAGGCTGGGGATCAGGTCCACTGGATCATCAGGGAAAGTAATTTGTTCATCTGCCCAATATTGTGCTAAGGGGTAGGGTCCACTAGACCACCAAGGACTTTAAATTTAACCACATCCCGTGATCAGGCATTGGGGTGTGTTGCCCGCTGAGGGGCAGGGGACGTCGATCCCCGATAGCTGCAGCTTGGCAGGGTGTCAGGTGCAAGTCATCGGGGATTGGTGCACCTGCATGCAAATGGGGCCATAATGACATGCAAATGGCCCCATTTGTGCCTTGCATGCATAATGGCCTGATTTGCATGCCCAGCATTGAATATCGCGGTTTCTGCTCCTAGCGCACCCACACTTGCGCTGGCACATCCCCCTGCTCCTCACTTGCTACTTGCACTGGTGCAGTGCCACTGCACTATGCGCAGTGTGGGCACACTCCCGGCACACTGACATCATTAACTGCAACCTTGCCTCTGACTTTGCTTCCCTAGAAAGCTGGTTCCTGCACAATCATCTTATCCTTAATGCTAATAAAACTAAGTGTATGCTCTTTGCACATCGTCCTATTCCTATTCTTAATCCCCTACCCCTTCACATCTCAACCCTTAAAGGTAACCTTGGAGATAGTTCACTCATTTAAATATCTAGTACTCACTCTGGACCCCATGCTCTCCTTCAGCTCCCATGCCTCAATCGTTGCCAAATCTCTTAATCAGAAACGAGGTCTCCTCTACCGTATTTGTCCACTTCTCACATCTGCCTCCTGCCAGAAAATTGCCTCCTCTTCCTTTATACCTCTCTTAACCTACTGTCCACACCTGCTACTCTCTATCAACTCTGCCTCCATGTCCCTCCTTTCTCAGGCATACCACAGGATTGGAAGGTTTGCCGTGGGGGTAAATGCCCGCTTGCACCACTGTGATGTCCTCTCCTCACTAGGTTGGCTTACTTACATTGATAAATTAAGATACTCAAGATTTGGCCTGCATACCAAAGTAAATATGTCCTGGAATAGTAAACTGGATTAATGTGGTTCAAGTAAGTCTGAATTTATTGTGAACATCTTTGAAGTGATAAATTGGAAAAATTTGCTCAAACATTCATGGATGCATACTGAGTAATGTCAGTACAATTCTGCTTGTGGAATTTAAAGTGATTTTGTGAGGTTTGCCATGGCAAGTGGGAGTAGTAACCTGTAGGAGTTGTGATTCAATCTCGTACCATTCAAACTGCCAAAAAGTGCTGTTTTCCCTGAAAAGAATACTTTTAATTTCTGTGCTCTGCTTCCTTTGCATAACCCGCCCCTTCTTTTTCTGAGTGCTGCAACCCCCAACCGTGACGTAATACAAGGTAAACAAAAAGCTGGTTTGAAACAGAGACCTCTTTTGGTCAATCTTGGTATTGCAGACATGTACACTACCAAAATAGAGGACTACATCTCTCAGTAAAGAAATCTTGTCAGCTAGATACTATATGCACAATGCCTTATTTTGAAAATAAACATATATGAACTTTTATTGTTGAAGCCACTACAGAAATATGAGACTGCAATTCACAGTAAGGAGATTAGAAAACAACTTCTTATTGTACCCACAATGCCTTACTACATATGTCTACATATTATATTATTTTATTTATGTTATTTATTTATTCAGGGAAGTCATATTGAGCAATAACTGTTTATTTCCAGATGTATCGGGGGGGCAGGGAAGTGGGAGTTACACAAGTATGTAGTACATGGGTACAATTGAGGAGATAGTAATACAACAGTGACACAGAATACAAGGGCAGTTTACATATTAGGTAGATGGCAGTAAGCAGAGACAGTCGGAACACTATGGTAGGTAAATACAACAATCAGAATAGTATTACACATGAGAAAAGAACAAAAGTACAATAGGGAGTTATTTGAATGAAAAATGCATCTGCAAAACCTCACAGAATCACTTTAAGCACTGGTTTGAAAGAGAGAGCTCTGTTGGTCAGTCTTGGTATTGCAGACATCCATAGTACCGACATAGGAAATTACATCTCTCTGTAAAAAAATTCTTGTCAGCTAGATATTGTATGTGCAATGTCTTGTTTTAAAAATAAACAGATATTTATTTATTTAGCTTTTGTTGACCAGGGAAGTACACTAGACAAGTTATATGCCTATTTTCAGGTACGACCTGGAAGAGTACAATGAGATAGAAATACAGTGAGATACAGGTTCAATGAACTTTTATTGTTGAAGCCACTACAGAAATATGAGACTGCACTTTACAGTAAGGAAATTGGAAAACAACTTCTTATTGTACCCACAATGCCTGGCTTCATATGTCTACATTTTTTGTAAACTTTATTTTAAATCAGCAGCAGATCAAAATTGTTACAGACATAACTGTTAAAAACACAAGTCTACTCAGGCAAGAGAGTATGTCAGCATAATATCTCTTGTAGTCACCACCACCAAAATAAGGAACTGCATCTCTGAATAATTAACATTTAAATCACCTTTACAATTTAGTTACAATGCATTTGTGTTGTATGTAAAACATTAATAGTGGTTTTCCATGATGTCATTTTTGTTCAACTTTTGGGGTGGGGTGGACACAGAAAACTGGAGAATAAATTGCTGATAAGACTTTAAACAAAATAACTGTGACAGCTTTTTTTTACAAAACAAATTGCAGTTTTATTATCTGAAGCATAGGTGGAAATGTTATACTATGTGAAAAAGGCATCTGCAAAACCTCACAAAATCACTTTAACTTTCACAATTCAATGATTACCACAGAATTACCTTACTTGCACTAGCATCGTGGTCCTGCAATGTCCCTTCAAGATTCATGTGACAGGAATGCAAACATCATACTTAGAAAAGTGTGAAGTTGGGAAAATTTGCTCTGTGAAGTAATATACTGATTACACTCATTTCATGAAGTTAATTCATGGTGTGAAATCCCAACTTCACTCCCCCCCCCAAAAAAAACTCGCAAAATGCAGAATTTGAACTTCGCCAGTGGAGTTTGGCATCTCTGTATTTTGTGGAGTTTTTAGTGGTCCCCCCCCACTGATTGCTGGCACCACAATAATTTAAATTCCCTAGTGACTAGTGGCCTCCCCATTGCTGATCAACAGCCAGATATATCATTATATTTCCTAGTGTCTAGTGGTTCACCCCAACTCATAGCAGCCTGATATACAGTATAACTAAATTCCCTGGTGTCTTGTGGTCCCTGCCCACCAATCGAGGCCTGATGTACAATTATATTTATATTCCCTGGTGTCTCTAGTGGTCTCCCTGTCCATCACTGGTCCACTGTTTAATTAAATTCCCTGGTGTCTAGTGGTCCTCCACCCCCCCACCCTGGCAGACAGTGCCCCTCCATCCCGCTCCTCCATCTCGACACCAAACAGGTGACTGGCAGGGCTCTTTTCTCCACCACACTGGTTACTCCAACTGAGTTTATCGAATGAGCACATACTTCTGTACAAGTATGCGCCATTTATTGACAGCTCAGTTGGACAGCTGGCATGGTGGAGAAAGGAGGGCTCTGCCGATCACCCGCCCAGGTTCAGGTTGGGGGAGATCTGTGGAGGGCACTACCTGCCATGGCGAGGGTGGGGGACCACTAGACACCTAGAATTTAATTGAACAGTGGGTCGATGATGGACGGACAGTGGGGACCACTGGACACCAGGAATAAAATATAATTGAATATCAGTCTGCAATTTCTTTTTGTAAGAAAGGCATTTTATATTGATATGTGTGGCAACCTCTTGTAAAATTTATCGTAAGCTTATGTATGTAGTTATATGTTGAACAGTTTATTAAGATCATCTGAGTCTAAACTGCAGATGAGCTTTGCTCAATGCAGTTTTCCCACTGAATAAAACTGAATAAAAAATCAATAAAATTAAAATTGAACTATCTCACCTCTGCCATATAAAACTTATTTATATTTTCTTTTTCCTGATGTACAATTATATTTATATTCCCTGGTGTCTAGTGGGCCACCCTGCCCATCACCGACCCACTGTTCAATTCATTCCCTGTTGTCAAATGGTACCTCACCCCCCCTACACTGGCAGGTAGTACCCTTCCACCTCGCTGCCCCCAACCCGACCCTGAGCAGGCAACTGACAGAGCCCTCCTCTCTCCACCAAAGTCAGACACTTGACTGAGGTGTCAATGAATTAGTGCGTACTTGTACATTGCTCATTCATTGACAGCTCAGTTGGGCAGCCAGCATGATGGACAGGGGAGTGCTCTGCTGTTCACCCACTCAGGGTTGGGTTGGGGGGGATTGGGGATAAGGGACACTATTTTCCATGGTAGGGGTGGGGCGACCACTAGACACCAGGGAATTTAGTTGAACAGTGGCTGGCAATGGGTGGAGGGGACCATTAGACACCAGTTAACATAAATGTAATTATACATTGGGCTGTGATCAGCAGGGGAGAGGCGACCACTGGACACCAGGGATTAGGAAATATAAATATAATTTTACATCAGGAAACAATCAGCCGGGGGGTACACTAGACACCAGAGAATTTAATGATATATCAGGCCACTGATTGGCTATGGGGGGACAAATAGACACTAGGGAATTTAATTGAACAGTGGGCTGGCAATGGGCACGGGAGGACCATTAGACACTAGGGAATGTAAGTATAATCATACATCAGGCCATAATCAGCAGGGGAGAACATTAGGCAAGAGAAATTAGGAAATATAAATATAACTGTACATCTGGCAGCAATCGGTGGTGGGGGGGGACACAAGACACCAGGGAATTTAATGATATATCAGGCCAGGAATCTGCTATTGGAGGGTACTAGACACCAGGGAATATAATTATACATTTGGCCAACAATCGGCTGGAGGGTGGTACTAGACACCGAAAAATTTATTTCGGGAATTCACCATTCGTTTCTTTTTTTTTTAAATATAATTAAAAAAAGGAAAAAGAAGCAAGCAATGTTACAAATGACACATTTTAATTAAACTGTACAATGTTAAAACACAACTCATGAAGATGGATTTTGTAGCTTCATTGAAATTTACTAGCAAATTAGAACTTCACTACATCTATAAATTTACAATGATTAAACAAAAAAAGTACTGAGTCTTGATGGATCAATGTGCATCTAAAAATTTCACTAAGTGAATTCCCACTACCTACATAACCACATTTTACTAGAAGAGTGCAACATCTTCTATATAAAGTAGCAAAACCTGAGTTTCATATAAAAAGCTTATTTACTAATACTGTGGAAACTAACATATTTATCATGGCTAAAACATTTCATAGTTAGGCAGAAAAGAAGTGTCAGAACATCTCCTTTATACTGTGGGAACATCTGTTTAATAGTATTAATTTTACAGCTTTATTTTTTATGAGGAAACCCACCACATGTGAATGCACCTCATCATGTGTATGCAAATACCTAATTGCCTGGTATTGCATAACACACTACCATGATGCCAGACAATTTCTTATTTGCATACCCCTGATGCAGTGCTTTCACATGGGGAGTGTTTCTAAAAAAAAAAAATGTTAAACTGATACTATAGAAGAGATGTTCCCACAGTATAAAGGAGCTGTGACACTTGTCCTCTGCCTAACTATGAAATGTTTTAGCCATCTACATGTGCTCATTTTTCTCCCCACAATATTAATAAGTAAGAACCATTGTATAATAATAATGCCCACTAATCTATGGTGATAACATTTATTGGATTTTTGTGTCCAACTATTTGAGCTGTGGTGCTATTTTAGCATGGCAGATATTCTGTTAGGTATTATTTTAATCATATTCTATCATGACTGAGAATTTTCTAATTCGTTTATTACAATTGTATAAGTTGTAACAAAGGATTACAGACAATGGGTGGTGTTCTCTATGAACGTGAGGAGCCTAAATAACAAAATGCCAGAACTCCAAGTTCATTTGGGTAAAGGGGAGGTAGATATTGCCACCATCATTGAAACATGGGCAAATCAAAATAGGGAATGATAATACCAGGCTTTAGGTTCTATAGGAGGGACAGAGAAACTGGTAAGGGAGGAGGTGTGGTAGTCTTTATAAGGAAAGGGATAGACTGTAATAGAGAAGAAAGGTGAAGGGAAATACAGAAACCTTGTGGGTTACTGTAAATAAGTCAAAAGCCAAACAGGTCAAGCCAGGTGTAATGTATAGACCACTTTCCCAGTTGGAGGAGAGGGATATGGAGTTGGTTGGTGTTATGCACTGAAATTGTAGAAGGGGCAGCACATTGGTGGTTGGAGACCTCAACCTTCAAGTGGCAGACTGGGCCACCATTTATTTATTTATTGAAATTTTTCACCAAGAAGGGCACACTGAGCAACAAGTTGCTCATCTCACGGTGCATCCTGTGGGGAAGGGAACAGGGGAAGTAAACATACACTCAACACTAACACAATATAACCATACAAAATAAAGCAATAATACAACTTATACAATGGAGGCATGAACAGTGAACATAGAGCTGAAGAACATAAGAGAGTAAACGTAATGTACGTTGAGGTTCAACAAGGGAAGGATAATCCTGACAACAGCTAGCAACAGGGAGTCAGTTATCCTGGACTTTCAGAATGAGTTCCTGACTTAGCTGGTAAGGGAACCAGTGAGAGAAGGGAATATCTTAGACCTTGTCATGTTAAATGGGGATCATGTAAGAGAGGTGATGGTGGATGACCCCACAGAGGGAGTAATCTAGTATTGTTTGATTCATCCTAGAGCTGGACAGAGAGGGAGGCAAGTATAGCTACCAAGGTTATTGACTTTATTTGGGCTGACTTCAGTAGGATGGCTGCAGTACTAGGGAGGCAAGTGCCTATTATAAAACCTGACATGGACACCTCCCAGAAATGGAACATAATAAAGCTGGGAATAATGGAGACCACAAGCTCCTGCACTAAGTGGAGGAGTAAGAAAGCTAGGTCCAATTAGCTGAGCTGGTGGACCAGAGAAGTACAGAAGAAGGTGAGGGAAACAAGGGAAGCTTTTAAAACCTTTAAAAGGACCTGCAAAGATGCAGATAAGGAGGAGTAAATGAGGAGTTCCAGAGAGGTGATCAAGGCTATGAGGGCAGCCAAGGCTGAGAAGAAAATAAGGCTTGCTCCAGGGATTAAGCAGGAGGAAAAGGGGTTTGTCAAATATATCAGGGAGAGAAGGAAATGCAGAGTGCAGATCTCTAGAATTAGAATGGATGGGGGATGGGTGGACAAGGGGGGGGTGAACAGGCTGAGGTATTAAATTAATAATTCTGTTCAGTTTTTACAAGGGAGATGGATATACCTAGCCAACAGGGTAAGGACAGGGTGGAAAAGGATGGGCAGCAATAATGATAGAATTCAATAACGATAAGTGTACAATCATGCCCTCAGAGTAAATAACAGGGAATAGGAGTACTCCAAATAATACAAGGTTAAGAGTGGTTGAAACTGAGACAGATTTGGGCATCATTATAAGTAATGACCGGTCATCTGAAAACCACTGTATAACAACTGTAGAAAAGGTTAACAGGACCATAGGGACAATTACATCATTTATAATCAGACACAGAACATGTCTTTTACCACTCTATAAAAATCTAGTTAGACACCATTTGGATTATTGTAGCCAGTTTTGGAACCCCTACCTGAGAAGGAATATTAACAAAGTGGAGATGGTACGATGAAACCTAACTAGGATGATATCAGGCCTGTAACATAAAACCTACTATGAGAGATTAGTGACTAAGATTATATCCAATAGAATTATGAAGATCCAGAGGGGACCTACTTTTGATGTACCAGATATTTAGTGATAAGGAACTGATGTCAAGTTTGGGTTTAGTAACAGCAGACAAAAACTTCAATCTAAGGAGCCACGACAAACAACTTAAATTGTCCTGCCCAAGAAGTAACTGCAGAAGATCCTTCTTTACCCAAAGAATAGTTATCCTTGGAATAAACTACCTAGGGATATAGGTGGAAGCAGAAGCCTTTCAGATGTTTAAGAGAAAATTGGATATGTATCTACTAAGTACAATCCAGGATTATATTCACCCCTAATTGGGGAGACCGGTCTTATGGGCTTCCAGCCTTCTACCTGTCTAAGATACCAAGTATATAATTGAGTAGATATACTGTATATATATATATATATATGAGATGAGGGGATCTCAAGTCAAAGTGTACTAGAGGGTCTAAGGGCTCTGGGGACAGATAAAGCACCAGGACTGGACAGAATGCACACAAGGGTCTTGAAGGAGCTTGCAGAGACCCTGGCAGAGCCTCTGGCAGACGTATTCAACACTTCCCTTCAAACAAGATGGGTGCCCCATGATTGGAGGATGGCAGATGTGGTGCCCATCCACAAAGGTGGATCTTGATATGATCCAGGGAACTACAGGCCAGTTAGTCTAACGTCGGTTGTGGGTAAACTTATGGAGTTTATCCTGAAGGAAAAAATAAAGCCATATTTGGAGGACAAAGGTCTCCTGGATGATCGGCAGCATGGGTTCAAACAGGGGAGGTCTTGTCAGGCCAATCTTGTTAACTTCTATGAGTGGGTGACTAGGGCACTGGATGATGGTAAGGCATTGGACGTCCTGTACTTGGACTTCAGTAAGGCCTTTGACTATGTGCCACACAGGGGACTGCTAGGCAACCTGAAGGATCTGGAGATAGGGGATAAGTTTGTCAAATGGATTTGGAACTGGCTGGAAAACAGGTAGCAGAGGGTGGTGGTAAGGGGAGAATTATCATCACCTATGGCAGTCATCAGTGGAGTACCGCAGGGATCTGTGCTAGGGCCGAAGTTATTCAACATCTACAGAACATACTGTATATGGCGGTTGGTTTTCAGAGTAGGATCAGTATGGTGCTGATGACGCCAAACTGGGAGCAGTGGATGGGAAGGGGGGGGTTGCTTCAGAGAGGACCTAGAAATATTGGAGAGATGGTTGTGCACCTGGCAGTTAGGCTTCAATGCAAAGAAGGGCAGGATTATGCGCATTGGGAATAGGCAGCCTAGATTGATTTATCAGCTGGGAGGTGTGCAGTTTTCAGAATCCATTGAGGAAAAAGATCTGGCTGGGCTGGTCACAGGCCATATGAATCACTCTGCATAATGTAGGAAAGCAGCTGGAAAAGCCAATGAGCTGCTGGGGTGCACAGCAAGGGGAATCACATAAAGGAATGAGGAGGTGATCCTGCCAATCTTCAGGGCATTGGTGAGGCCTCACATGGAGTACTGTGTGTAGTTCTGGTGCCCTTTTTTAAAAAGGGGAATCAGACTGTTGGAGGGATGCAGAGGAGAGTGATCAAGATACTGAGTGGGTTGAGGGAAAACCCCTATGAGGTTAGGTTACAGATACATACTACTGGCTGGAGGCAAGAAGGGAAAGGGGCAATATGATTGAGACCTTCAGATATTTAAAGGGCATTAATAGGGTTAGTCATGAGGGACTGTTTAAATTTAGAAGAGAAGGGATCATAGACTGAAGTTGTGGGGGGAGGTTCAGAAGGGAGACGAGGAGGCATTTTATCACAGAGAGAGTGGTGACAGCATGGGATGCTCTGCCTAAGGAGCTGGTTTTGCAAACATCAGTGGGGGATTTAAGGGGAGGGGGCAGGCTTAATAGCAAAATCAGAATGAGGAAGGGGTAGGATAAGGATATATCAGTTGGAGAAAACAGTGGGTAGGGGGTAGAGGGGTGAGGGGCAGCATCAGTGCCCATCATTGTGAGCTGCACATTTGAGCAGACTAGGTAGATCATTAGGCCTGTATCTGCAAGCTTCATCATGTGTTTGTATCTAGTAAAACATAGACATTGTTATTTCAAGGTAGTTAAATAGTTAACAGGTTTGCATTGTACAGAAACAATGCTGCATATGCATGTGCAACCTCAAGTCATTAAGTCAGTGAGCTCTGGTGGTTATTAGCTGGTGTATTGCAAGAAAATAGGCAAGTGCCCAGTAATATTCATCTCCATGGTTCGTCACTCAAGATAGTGACCTGACACTTTGGCATCACTACACTTTTACTGTGGAGCCTCCTATGAATACTACCTTATTGCCACTTTACCGACTTTACCTTCCTCTACAGTGGCAACTCAAGTGCATGACTGGGCAAAGTGTATGGGCATGGCTTTGACAAAATATTACATCATGCCACAATTTCAAAATGCTTATGAAATTGAACTTAATTACTGACATTATTTTGGAATCTTTGGCTGCTTATAACCTGGCCAGCCTTTGAGCAAGAGATTACAGAGCTGACACACATAGCCTCTTTTTCCATATTGACTTTTCTCCTGCCAGCAGTTCATTTCTTAGAGTTGCACCCTGTTCACAGGGATACACTGATCAGGCTGAACCCAGCCTACATTCAGCTGGCTAAGGTTTTTCCAGCATTATTTCCCTCCCACCTCCCCTGCTAGGTGGTGCCTCTATCAGCCTTCTACAGCCGCTGCTTCCCCACAGCAACAGCAAACTTCCTGGCCCAGCCAGAGGAGTTGCTGTGTTGGTGTAACTCTCACCCACCCTCCTCAACCGAGATGCCTTGCTGAGCAGCAGTTTGTCGGCCACAGTCTACCTCCCAATGTGACTTTCCAGGCTTGCTTCCAGTCTCCGGGTTGTCAGCATGCCAGTGTGACACACTCTGCTGCTGACCATGGGGAAGTGACCTCTAAGTCTAATATTTAGGGTCTATGTACCTAATAAAATTGGTGATAGTCATTTCTCTAGTTTACCATTAATGGGCTTAAAATGCTGCACTTACATAACTGCAAAAGGAAATTTTAAAATTTGTGAATGTTCAGTGGCTTATAAGTCTGTCACCTATAAAGACAGACATTTGCAACTTGATACACTTCTGTGCAGATCATAGTAAAATCACCATTACACAATTTGGGAAATTTGGGAAAATGGCTCCCCAAAACCTATTCCTAGCTGATACAGGCCAGTGGCCCATCCTTGAGGGGCATTTCCTCCAGACAGGCCATGGCCTGGTCACAGGATATACGTATAGATCCTTGTCTTGGAAGCCAAAGTTCACAGCTCAGTTGGCTATAGTGAAAATTCTATATGTATGGGACTTTCCTGGCTCCATTAGTTATGGGTGCTACACTCACTGTGTACCCTGGTATGCTCTCTCTAGATCGAGTATTTACTCTCTGATGTTGATGCCAAGTTAATATCCCCATCCTCCCTACACTCTGTTAAAATAAGGTCAACAACCTGCTGTGCACCATGCAGCTTAGTGGAGGGACTTGGGGGACAGAATGGGGACCCCTGGATTCAGCCCTAAGTACTACATAGTCACTCAGATGAATACTCTAAAGATTCACATTTGCTCTGGTAATGTGAATGGGCTCACCAGCCCATTCAAAAGAACCAAAATACTCTCCCAAATTAAACATGCCAAAACCAGACCTCCTATATTTACAAGAGACTCACATCTCCACCTTGGAACATGCCAAGCTCACCTGATAGGGTTACTCAGTTGTATACTACGCCTCCTATCCAGCGGGATGGAAATGGGGCATTGTGATCCAGATCCATAGGCACACTCCATTCTAGGAACACTTGACATGGGTAGACTCAGAGCGACACTTGATGTTAATCCAAGGCACCATACATGGTCAAGATGTGATTCTAGCAAATATATATCTACCCTGCCAGTTCTAAAACATCCACAATGAAACATTTGCTGGATAGGGTACTCACCCTTACACAGGGAACCATGGTCCCTGTGCGGGATGTAAATACTGCCCCAATTTCTACATGGATCTCTTCCAACCAAAGACCCCTTCAGCAGCCAGTTGGTCCTAAATGTTTCTGAAGAACTGTGCAGAAAGTTGGATTGAAGGATGTCTGGAAATCCCTCCACCTTCATATGTGTGCCTTTCATTATAGTCATATGTTTATGGGACTTAGTTTCATATTCATCATCTCTACACACAAGCAGAGACCCTTTCTCAGGTCTCCACATGCACTATGGGGGAAATCTATATCTCGGATCAGCTCCATTCAGTTGCCACTAGGACTGGGGCTTAGAATGTAGAGACACAAGATGGTGTTTCAATCTGTACTACCTTAAAGTCTCAGAGTTTCAGACCTTTCTCCAAGAGAATGTAGAAGAGAAACTCTCAAATAATTCTGCAGTCATCACCTCCCCTTCAATCAGATGTGACTTGTTAAGAAAGGTCCTTTGAGAACTAATAATCCAGTTCAGAGCTGCAAACAAAAGAAAGAGACAGGAAAGGCAGGCCCTCTTAGAAGACACTCAGCACTTCCTACTATCTGCCCAACAGCAAGGTGATACCTTGCTAACTCAGCAACAACAGCAGGTACATGAAAACCTGGATGCCCTTTGCCTCCAGCATATGGAAATCTCCCTAACATTCCACAGGCAGAGGTACTATGAAATAGGGGCCCACTGTACATGCCTATTAGCCTATCTAATCTGGAAGTAGAACTGACAGGGCCTCACTGCTCCATCCAACAACAGGCACCTGACATAGGAAATTCTGGGAAATAACAGATACCTTTCACACTTACCACCTTTTGTTGTACACTCTGGTAGCCGAAGCAGCTCAGAAAGGATATCTGTCTTTCAGGATTCCATCTCCCTCCCATGCTTTCTCCATGAGATTGGAGCCAGTCTTGAGACACCATTCTCAATGGAAGAGATTGATGCAGTGAGCCACAAATCAAAAACTATGAAGGTCCAGATGGATTTAGTGCCAAGTTCTACAAGTTTGCCAGAGACCTCCTCTTGCCAGCTGTTCAGGCATGCTTTAGAGATAACCTGATAGATGGGTAACCTCCATCATTTTGGTCCCGGTCAGCTATATGTTTCATAATAAAACCAGATAAAAATCTCTTACTCTGCTCTTTCTACAGGCTGATATCAGTTTTGAATACTGTCTATAAATGCTTGATGGCAATACTAACCCAATCACTAGACAAACTACACCCTTCCCTCTCTGGCAGAGAGCAAACTGCATTAATACACTGCAGTGCCACAACTAATAACATCCATCAGACCTAATATATGTTATGCCAGATGCAGAGCTCCTAACCTTGCTTAGACTAGACAGTGAGAAGGCATTTGACTGGCTGTCCTGGACATCGTATATTCAGTGCTGGGGTGGTTGGGACACCCAATCTCTTTCAAACAACTTTAGAAGATCTACACCTCTGCTGTGCATGTGTAAAGGTGAATGGCCACCATTCAGAGGTTGTCATGCTCTAGGGAGCCACCCCACAAGGGTGCCTACTCTTGGTTTTACTGTTTGTGGCTTATATAGAGCCACTAGCATAGGCCATTCAAGAAACTTGACCAGTTCAAGGGCATTCAAGTTTTGGGAGAAGAGCAATGTGTTGCCCTTTAAACAGACGATGTGCTCCTTTATCTATCACACTCTGAGACTGCTTTCCCACTGGTCTTCTCCCTGCTGAGGTCATTCAGGAAGATCTCAGGATACCTGGTTAATGGTAGCAAAACTGAATCTTTAAGTTTTTAATGTACCTCATCCCCCACAATATGAATGTAATTTCCCTTTAGCTGGGAACTTAAAAAAAACTGAAATACCTTGTGCTGCAGGTGGCTCATTTGATTGTCGCTCTGTACAGGGTTAATTATCTCCTCTTCACACAACAACTGACCCACATTCTCTCCCATTGGGGAAACCTCCCACAGAGCATAGCCTGAAAAGTGTAGGAGATCCAAATGGTTACACTCCCTTGGGCCATATATTTGTTCCAAAACGTGCCAGTAAGCATACCTGTGGCCTTCTGGCAACCCTGGAACAGAATAATTGCTTGCTTCACATACAGTTGACAGTAACCACAAATCAAAATTAAGACTTTATCCTGTCCCAAGCAGTCTGGTGGACTGGCATTGCCCAACTTGAAATTTTACTACTGGACTGCTCAGCTCTGCCTCATGATGCACAGACACATGGGGTCCCACCCTAATGCCTGGATGGAGCTGGAGAGGGAGTATCTTGTGAATCCAGTATACATTCAGAATGTATACTACTCTTCCTCATCGCAAGAGGCACTTTAGAGAGGTAACACTTGGCTATACCACGGAACCTAGATATGGGTCTCCATTCAATGGAATCTACATCTCACATTCTTCATTATGTTACTCTACCCAATATCCCTTTTAGTGAATTTTTCACCAGCTGCAGTAGACCCCAGATTTCATACTTGGGTAGATATTCCCTGCAGTACTTATCACAAATACTCCATGACTCTGGGATAAAATCCTTCACAGAGCTGCAGGCAGAATTTGGATGCTCTGCCAGGAATTTTATAGATTCCTCCAAATTAGGCATTATACATGCAGTCCAACCTCCTACCCAATTATCATCTGTCTTTTCCTTGCTTTTCTCAGAACAGGACTCTCCGCAGACATTACCTCACAGATGAAGTATATAGAGCACTCCAGGATACCGCTGGTGAAGGCACCATGGAAATCATGCACTAATGGGAGGAGGAAATAGAAATACAAGTTTCACCAGAGGAATGATGACGTGGCTGTGCACCCTCAACCAAAGTAATGAGTTTGCACCAGTGGAAGCAATATGAGTGGTAGCAACTCATCAGATTCAGTAATTGCTGCTCCCATTGGAATTTCTCTTTCTTCCTCCTGCTGGTGGAACTGTGGAGAACCTTGGGCAAGTCACACACACATACACACATACACACACACACACAGCATGTGGTCATGCCGGATCCTCCTGCTCTTTTTTCAGGAACTGGAGGTGGAGCTTTCTGAACTCTACGTAAAACCTTTCTCCATCACCAGAGAATTGTTTTTACTACTGGAATACCCAAGAGGATATAGATACCTGAACTCTCAATACCTGTTAGAGATCCCACTGATAGTATTTATATATTTACTGCTTACTTCACAGCTCCCAGGTATTCGCTCTTGATGCAAACTCATTGAACAAATGTATACCATGGAAAAGATAACTTTCTCCTTGAATGACTGTTCAGACTCCTCTTCTTTCAGATAGAAGAACTGTCTGTTGTATGCCGTGAATCAGGACTCAACCCTCATTCCATGAACCACTGTTGTAATAGCCTGAGACAGGTGACCCCCTTCACTGAGCAGCATTGCAGCCAAGGTGACTCCCCCTTTGTATATCAAGTTCCAGCACACAGGGACATGATTAATTGTCCCTCCTAATAAAATAGCACTATGGGATCCTGCCTAAATCCTGCACACCAGGGACCTCATCCCCTTTCCTCCTTATACCTCCTAGGTGCCTTCCCTCCCAGCTGCAACACAGTTAAAGGCAGAGATGGATCATTCATTACTCTGAATAGTAAAGCAGAACTCTCACTCAACAATTAGCCTCATTCAAACTGTGCCATAGAGCATTGTCTTCTAAGTCTACAAAGAGGGGATGGATGTGGTCTTCCCTTTATTCAGAACAGGATGATAAAACATACCATGTATAACCATGTCGTTTGTTAACTATAAGAACTGCTTATGTAACTCTTATTGATCACTGTAAAAAATGTCTCAATAAAAACTATATTAACAAAATAAATCTGGACAAATAAACTTTTTTAATTAGACAGAAATAGCTGAAATAATTCAGGTGAAATTTTGTGAAACTTCTCATGGACATGCAATCATAATTGTGTCTGAATTTCACTAGCAGAAGACACATTTCAACCAGTCCTAGTGCTTATTCTACCATTTTTTACTGCCCCTACTTTTCTCTAACTAAATCCACCTTGCCTATTCCATCCATGCTTGAAGCTGTCATTTGAAACTGACTTCATTAGGAATTTTCTATAAAGAGAAGATGGCAAATTAGTGGAGTGGTATGGTGAAATAAGTGATACTGTAATTACATATTTTATATATGGAAGAAAAATAGATGAGGTGGCTCTAGGAGAAAAAGTGATAATGGGCAAGTTAAGAAAAGGAGATGAAAAATAAAAGGGTAGTAATAATGGGGAAGGAGTGGCATAGTATGAATGAATGATGTGAGAAGTCCTCAAGTAGGGTCAAATTAACTGGGTATAGTATAAAGTCTGAAATGTAATAAATTTTGTAGAAAGTGACAGGGACACCTGGCAAAATTCAAAGTGGAAAAGCAGAGATAGCTGGATTTTCCACATGATTATGCCAACACAAGCTCCAGGTGGAAGTATGTGCAGCCATATCTACACATGCATGTGTACCATGAATGGATACAAAAAAGTTATGGTAGGAGTAAGTGGACAGACTTCTGTGGGTGAACCATAAGGTGGTTAAAAGATATTAGTTGAAAATAAGTCTGCCATTTCACCAAGTGGCTACTAGAAGCCTAAGGCAATACATGCTTGATTCTATGTTTTCCCATTGGTCAACATCCCAGAAACCGTGCTGAAGGCTGGAAACACTGCTGAAGGACACAAACAGAAGGAACACTGACATTATTGTCCTGGAAGGTAAAATGGGACACAATGGGTTTATCAGTGCATTTGTTTCTGACTATCCTGCAATGTTCCCTGAATCAGTCAGCCAGGCATCTGCCAGTCTCTGTAATGTAGATAGCTACACATCTCTTGCAAAGAGTACAATACAGTAAATCACATTGCTGGAAATGTGTGGCAACTCCTTGGTGTTATAACAAAAAAAAAAAAACATGTGACCTTGGAATTCAGTGACACTGGAAATAAATTTGCAGGAATGTATAACAATGGTTTCTGTTACAAGCATTGGTACCTGGTAGGATGGAATGGTTAGGAGTATAGAGCCCACTATGTACCCAGAGATTTTGAAGGTTGTTTGATCTGTGATAGGAGGTAATGGGAGACTCTGTTAAGGAAGCTTCACTATTAGGGTCAGTATACAGAACAGGAAAGTTCCTACTGATGGTCCTGTGAAGAAGAAAGGTTGTGGAATGGAAAGGAGGCACCAGATGAGTACATCGTTGTTGCATGAGAGTTTCTCTCTCTTGTGAGGGTCACGATTATGGGGCATATTGCTGACCTAGAAGAGCGGTCTGTCTGCTTTGCATTCTATGAAACCACTGTTAATTAAAAAAGTGTATTATTTGAGCCTGCTCAACAAAATCATCATCTTCACTGCATAATCTGTGAAGTCTATGAAACAGGGACTATGTAAAATCATTCTTAACATGTTTGAGATGGAAGAAGCTGTGGAGGAAAAAGCTATTTGATTCAGTGGCTTTGTAATAAACCAGTGTCTTCAGACTGGTGTGATCCCCTTATGATTATACATGGCATGTTATAATAAGGGGAACTTCTTTTGAGAGGTTAATAATTAAAAAAAAGAGTATTGGTTTATTGTCGTTGTTCTTTTCTGTTATAAAGTATGCCTTTTACCAAATGACACATCAATAGAACTTAATGAAGCTTGCATGAGCCAAGTGGTCCTTTTCTGCCAACAAATTCTATGTTTCTGTGATTTTATGTTTCCATGTTAAACCTCAAAAGCCAGACAGTATTTAATTTACATCTCCTATGGTATAAATATGTTTTTTAAAAGTGCCATAGACTCTATCCTAGCTCTCAGTAATTCACATTGAACCTTTCAAATGGTTAGCAACCATATTTTATGTTTAGCATTACTATAAAGGATTTTTCCAAAAAAAATACATGAAATAAAATCTCTTGCAATTAAGGAATCCACATTCATGTTGTTCTTGTAAGTTAATCAGTAAACACCAAGTGCAGTACAAGTCGCCCAAGTCACCAAGTCACTTGATCCTTATTTCCCCTTAACTCTATACCAGCCTCTCTTGAAGTTGCCTACCATTTGCAATGAAACCACATCATCCAGAAGCATATTCCAACCCACCATAACCCTCTCTGTGAAAAAGTAACACTTAGCCTCTCTCTTAAACGTCCCCCCAGATTGAAACTTTGTTCCCTCAAGTTTTGTTTCCCACTCAGCTTTAAGAGGCCCTCTTTATCCACCCAATTCATTACTTTAAAATAACTGAAAGTCTCAGTCATGTCCCTTCCCTCCCTCCCTGGTCTCCATCAGGGAGTACATCTTCAGGGCCTCCAACCTCTCCTCATATGTCCTTTTTTACTGGCCCATGGTCATCTTTGTTGCCCTCCTTCGGACTGTCTCCAGCAGGGTAATGTCATTTTTAAGATATGGGCATCAATGCTGTGCACTGTACTAACGATTCAGTCTCAACTATGACCTATATAATGGCAGTATTATTTCCTCTCACCTGTTGTTAATCAAGCTGGCAATGCAGCCCAATATTTTATTTGCCTTTGCTGCTGCTTTCACACATTGTGTGAAGTGTTTGCAGTCACTAGTGATCATCAATCCCAGATCCTTCTCCTCCTCTGATGCAGACACCTGGACCCCTTCAAGGTTGCACTCAGGCCTCATGTTCTTGCTCCATTGTTCATAACTTTGCATTTCTTTGCACTGATCCATGCTGCCAAATTTCGGACCACCTAACTATCTTTTCTAGATCCTCCATTGGGTGTTGTATCACTTCTGCTGTGCCCCCTCCCCACGAAACTTTGTGCCATCTACAAATAGGCAAATTTTGCTCTTAATGCCCTTCCCAGTATAGTTGATGAGGACATTGAAGAACACTGGTCTGAGCAATGAGTCCTGTGGGATCCCAGTGGTGACCTCTCTTAAGCTGAATAGCTCATCACCTACCACCTTGCTCTGGATTCAGCCCATCAGTCAGTTTTCAACCCACCTGGTCAACTTCTCACTAACCAGTAGATCCTCCAGCTTCTTGAACAATATCTTGTTGGGTACAGAGTCAAAGACCTTGCTGAAGTCCAGGTAAAGAATGTCCACCACTTAGCCCATTCACTGTTGTAGTGACCCAGTCAAAAAAGTTAATCAGATTTGTGTGAAACAACCTCAGTCCCCTTTACCCATGTAGTCTCTTGTCCTGGAGACCATTCTTATCAAGATTCTCTACTAAACTTTCCTTAAGTAGATTTTGGAAGTTTTGGAGAATATGGATGTAAGACCGTTTGGCTAAACAGGAGTTAGGACAGAAACCAGATATATATTTTCATAAAGCCCCAAATTTAAAAGATAAATTAATATACACTAAATTTTCAGCAACAGAAGCTATTCAAAGTGATGGGTATTGATTGCCAGCAAGACCAATGTTGTTCTTGCCATGCCAAAAGTGCAATATTTGTAAACATAGTAAAACTATGAAAGAACTCCAAAATACAGCGGGATAAGAATTACAGAGTGAGAGAACTTATCACTTGTAGTTCAACTTTTGTAGTTTATGGAATTAAATGTGGAAGTGGGAAATTTCATATTATATAAATGGTAAGAATTTTCAAACCCTGCATACAGGAACATGTGTGGGATCTAATATTGGATAGAATGGATAAGCCATTAAGACTTCACTTTAAGGGAATGCATTATGGGAACCCTGAGGGATTGTTATGATTCAGAATTAAACATGTGAGAATGGATCCTTGAGGAGGAAATAGAGCAAAATTAGTGGCACAAAAAGAAGCAGAGTGGATATTTCATATGCGGAGACTGAAACCAGGAGGTCATAATGACGAGTTACACCTCAGGTGTTATCTAGCCTAGTATAAGAGTTAGCATCCAATGACAAGTGAAAATATGTTCTTTGAGACTGTGTGATTAGAAGTCTGCTTCTGCTTTGTGTATATATACATGAAACAGTATGCTAAAATGTATGATTCTTAGGGCCAGATATTCAAAGTTTTGCATGGTCCGCAAACAGTTTGCGTGGGAATAGCGTGGGATTAGCACGGGTCTACCATATTCCAAAGGCCAACTAGTGGGGGCAAACAGCAGTAGTGCTGGGCTAAGCATAATGATATGCAATGAGCATAGTGGACATGAATAAATTCGCTATGAGATATTCAGAGACTAGAGCCGCGTTATGGTGTTTAGCGCAACATAGCGCAACCCATAGCATGGTACAATTTACCGCCAAGGAAAAGCTGGTCTTAATCCTAGGCAAACAGTGTTTTACATCACTGGTGCACTGCACAGTGCTTGTATAGGATTTGCGCAGCTTGCGCGGCCCTAACATAGGAGTACAACACTTAGAAAATGCCAGACATGGAGGACACATGCTGCTCGCTGATGACACCACCATGCTGCCAGTAGCTGCCACCAGTCCAAGCCAAGCACAGACAGTGAGGGGTGATCTGACCCACAGGGGACAGCATGATAGTGTGGCCATATAGCACACACCTGCAGACCATACGTCTGTGGTGTGTAACAGATGCCAGCACACACATGCAGCACTGTGGGCATGGTGGCCAGAGAGAGGAGGGGGGGTGTATGGGTGGCCAGACCTCACCACAGCCCAGGTGTGGCCACAAGGCTGGGACACATTGCTCAGTGCACATGGGCCAGTAGTGGGATTATGCCACCACCTGTGTGCCTGTCGGATCCTACATGACCCCCCAGCCACCTACAACACAACTGTACAGATGTCATAGCACACACTGCCGGCCATGTACATGACACTGTGTGCATATTATGCCACAGTTGCAGCATCTGTGGATCACACAACAATGTGATAGTACTATCCACTGTCAGTAATTACCTGCAAGCTGTGCCTGTCACTGTGTAAAGTGCAGTGATCATCACTGCCCTACATACCATAGGCAGTGTCGTGTCCCTCACACTACCAGCCCTCTTGCTACTGTAGTGTCTGCTGTGCACTGTATCATGACCTACAGTTTGAAGGTTGCATGCAGCAGCACCACCACCACCTGTACCTATGCTGTGTTATCCCCTGGAGTACGATATGCTATGCTATGCTGTCCTGTTTACATGAAGCCTGCAGCTATCATCATGCACTACCTGACTTGACCTACAGGTGGAGCTGTGGTCAGACCTGGCCAGCCCCTGTACCTCCAGACTGACCTACCGGTGGAGCTGTGGGACCCTGCAGTAATGCTGTGCAAACTGCATGCAAATCAGGGCATGATGAGATGCTAATGTGGCTGTATGCCCAGAGACTATCTAAGTAGGCTCATTTGCATGTCACTTTTGAATATGGCAAAGTTTAGTGCGGGGCTAACGTGTTTGCACTGGGCAAACCGCTTAGCTCGGCACTAAAGCCGTACTAACATGTTATCGTGGCGCTAACAGTTCGTGGAATATTATCATGTTTTGATCACTGTTTTTTCATGTTTGCTGCTGCCTGCAGCTGTACTGGGTCCATGCATTTGCCAGAACACACATAGGCCACATAGTTTCTCTCTACCTACCCTCTCATCGCTGTGCACTGTGTTGTTGTTGTGGTTTGCACTTTCCGGTTGCTGTATTCAGTGCTGTCAAATTCCAGGGCTACGGTTGCCCTGCACTCCCTGCCCAGCTTGCACAGTCTCTTTCTCATGCCATATTCGGAGGCTGTTTGCCCCTGGCTATTCCTTTTGAATATAGCTTGCTTTGTGCTCCAGGCTAAGTTTCCACGCCAGGCAGTGTTAACTTACCACAGGGGCAAAGCTTTGAATATCTGGCCCTTAATCTCCTATTATGTTTTTTTTTTTTTTTATCAAGGGTCGAATCCTTCTGAAATCTGGATGTGGTTGAAGGAAACAGAGACCAAATGAAAAAGGTGCTGCCATCAAACTAAATGAAAAAGTGAAGTGAAAATGGAAGAGATGCCATGCTGAGAGGTGATGGAAAAATATTATATAATGTTATGAATTTAAATTTATAACAGCATTATTTATTGTTATCAAACACAGTTCACTAGAATTAAATGTCTAGTTAAAAAGCTGAAGAGCTTTGTAGATGCTAATGATGTGTGTGTGTGTGTGTGTGTGTGTGTGCGTGTGAATGTATTTGTATCTGTTATATTATGGGTAATACACCTTTAAGTATTTTTATGTGGGATAGTTATTATGGTAACAGTACACTACTTAAGCACAAGGGGTATGGGTTTTGGTTACTCCCTCTGATGAAGTTTAAGAGGAACAAAGTGCTTGGGCAAAAATGGCAGAGTGTTATGTGGTTGGTACTGGTATTTTTACCTTGTATTACCTCGTTATGTATTTATTGCACTTATTAAAATTGTTTGTTGTAATTATGCACTGCATAACATAGCACAGCAAGCCTCCAAATAGAAGAAGATTTTGCATAGTTAGAGAAGAAATAACTTATTACTGCTTGATGCCACATAGCCAGGTCTGAAGTGTGGAGACTTGTTGGGAAGTAATGTATTGAAAAGGAGGGTTTAGCTGTCCCTCATCTCCTGCACCTTCCATTTAATTTATTAGAAGTAAGTGCTCACCACTATATCCTGTTGAAGCTGTAAACTTTTCTTACATTTGGTCTCCATAAGCTTGCACACAATTGAACTCAGACTGACTTGTCTGTAATTCCCTCGGTCATTCTTGGATCTGCACTTATGGAGGGGCACTGCATGTGCCATTCTCTAGTCCTGCAGTACTATTCCAGACTCCAGTGAACAATTGAACAGACCAGCTGAGTGATCTGCATGCTAATCCACCAATTCCCTCAGCATCCATGGGTGTGTATATTAATGCTAGCAACCCTATCCTCACCCTATCCATCTGTATCAGAACATCTAACCCCCTCACACCCCCTTCTCCTATCCTTTTCTCTAGTGGCACAGGTCCATCTGTCTTCATGGTGAATATGGAACAGAAGTTCTCATTCAGTACCTCTGCTTTTCCCCCATTCTCTTCCACCCACCTTTCCCCTTTCCTGAGTCTAACAATCTCATCTCTTATCCCTTTTCCTGCTAATATAGTGAAAAAGGCCTTTCTCCCTTTTTAATTCACTCAGCTACTGTAGCTGCAGTTCTTTCTGAGCTTTAGCCCACCAGACTACCATATCTTCTATACTAGCCATCTTCAAATAGTCCTCCCTCTCGTCCTTCCCCTGGGTCTTCCTCAATTTCTTGTGGGCTGACCATTTATACCTTACTGCCTGGGTGACCACAGTACTACATCAGTTCAGTACTTTGGTCCTTGAGTTCTTCTTTTACAGAAAGCTAAGTAAAGTTAAGATAAAAGACACATTTTGCATAGGTTTTGAACAGAGAGAGACTTACTTTAAACCTCTGCTAGTATGGTACTTAACGTTACTGACACCGCTCAGTCATGCTACATTTCAGCTATAAAAGTGAAAGTGCTCTGCACTTGCTCTCCTCTCACGACACACTTCGGCTTCTTTCACACAAAATTAACTGATGCAAACACAAAAGCCAAAGTTTTCTTACTAGTCCAACACAGAGAGGCTCATTTTAAATGTCTGCCAGCATGACAGCTCTCTGTCAAGCTACACTACAGGAATAAAAGTGAAAGTCTTTGTACACTAATACACTTTGAAAATGACAAGATCAACCAGATAACACTTTTAAACAATGTTTTATTTAAAAATTATCGCAGAATCAACCACATCATTTTTTACACTGTGGGACTGGTATATTAATTTACTTATGCCTGTGGGGTGTAGTCTGAGTGTGCCAGCTGTGTGTGCATGGCTGCCTATCTGTGACAGGTGTAGAGTGATCTCACTGCTGGCAAGAAGATTTTGAGGGCTGGAAAGTAGTTTAGGAATATGGTTGTACTGGGAGGCATACAGTCATTGTGGAATATGACATGGTCATGTGACATGTTTTATCCAATCATGATAGTGGGATTTCTCTGATATTGTTTACCCATTTTATAAATTTATGCAGTCTTCCCGCACTATACTGAACCTCGTTATACCAAAATCTTGTCTATAACGAATTGCTCCTGTGGCTCCCAAAAACAATCAAGATTATAATACCTCTTGTCATGCCACTGCTTGCCTGTCCTGTGTTCTTCAAACCACTCTTGTAAGTCAAGTAAAATGCTTAATAGTAGACGAGGGCAGTGGCCAAGTACAATACCTGTGCTGCACTTTAAACACTATCGCTTGGCTTGCTGACTGACTGTCCCGACTAGCTTCCATCCTGTTTCTTCTGTCTGAGATCTATATTCTCTGATCTACTCTCTCCAGGTTGACACTGTAAGTTCCGTACTAAAAAACATAAAATAAAGTTGCTAAATAAAATTACATAAAGGAGTGTGCAGACTCAGTCAAAAATAGTTTGAGCCATAGTAAGGTGAGTTGGTGGGAGAAAAATACATGGTAACTAATTTTTTATGCTGGCAGTACTTGTTGGGATTTCACTTCTTGTTCAGTCCTGGTGATACTGACTGTGACACCTCACAGCAGCAGGCACAAAACTACAGCTGATCTACCTACTGTTCATCAGAATGCAATGCACATATATATATATATATATATATATATATATATATATATATATATATATATATATAACAATTGGGGGCGATTGAGTGAGCAGGTGAGCAAATGTGCAGGATGGTGTTACTCAGGAGGGCACTTATTGTTTGTAACTCCTTAATTCTTTCTTCTCTTATCTTTATATACAGAAATGGAAAGCAGACATCTGCTGTGTGATCATCTAATGAATTTCATTTACTGACTGAAAGATGTTTTCTCGGATGCCTGTATTTCTCTGATGCCTGTAGGGGGATACTGTATTTCATAACATTCAGTTCTCTGCCTGATATTTAGCATCCCTCAATATAATGAATAAGGGACTATAATGAATGACCCCTATGGCTCCAAACTTGTTTGTTATATCAAGGGAAGACAGTGTATAGATATATTCTTTGCAAGAAACTGTATTAATGCAGCATTTAGGGTTCAGTGCTTGTGAGATAAGCATCCTATTGGCTCTGTGTGAAGAAAGAACATTAAATGGGGTGTGTTTTGCTCAGGAAATGGGATCAGTATTAAAACTGATAACCCCAAAAAAGCTCCTGCCACTGGTTCGCCAAGACTCTGGAGACCTAAAACTCTGATGTTTTTCCTTTGCTGTTTGGGGGGTGAGTTAGGGTAGGAAACCCAACACCACATTTCCCTACTTTTGTGGCATTAACTTGAACCCTAACGGGTACATTAAGAACATTTTTTTTTTTTTTTTGCAAATAATTTCCTTTATTTTGAGATAATGGAATTGTATCCTCATTCACACAGATCTTGAGAGTGCAGGGCCCTTTGGGCCCTGCATCAAGGGAAGACTCTATCCACCTGCAGAAGTGCACAGCTCTTGCTGGCCCTGCACTTCCTTGCATTGACAGATGTCAAGAATTCATGGGGCTGTTTGGTGGACTGTGAAAATGCAGGGACATCTGTTCCCTGTGATTCCATGTGGCCACAATTAATGATTCACAAGGCAAAGAGTCTAACTGTCACTAATTCACAGGACCCTCTGCCACCATCAGGTGCAGAGGTGCAGGACCTTATGCCAGGAGTCCATTTGTCTTCACAATATGGTACCCAAGGCATGTGCAGACAACCCTGCAGCTTTCAATCCCTGGCTGGGATGGTGTCACGTAACAGCACCATCCACCCACCCTCACCCAATCCAGCTGAGTCAATGAGCTCCATTCCAAACTAAGCTCATGGGGATAGAATTGGTATTATATATATAATATATATATTTGTATATTATAGGGGCATAGTCGCATTCTCTATATATAGGCTGAGTAGGCACTTTAATGTTAAACCTCAAATTTTGCGCAGTAATAACTTTGCAACCGTTCAACTGATTTGCACAGAATTTTGAATACACAGCCTGGTATGGTAGATCTCTTGATTTACTAAATTGCGTTTCAGTCAGACATATGATTTTTGTGCAGCAAAGCACCCAAAAAATGCACTTTTCTCCATTTTTGTGCATTTTATGTCTGTGGTGCTGCACAGACACCATGTGGTCTATTAGTACAAAATGTGGGTTATAGAAAGAGCTTGGGCCAAGGAACATGCCATCATTTGTTTGATGAAAAAATATTAATCCACTGAAAAGTTATTACAATTTGAAATTCCCTTTATATCCTATGGGAAGTGCTATATGTATATTTTGCAATGTTAATGAGAAAGACCAGATGGCCCTAGGAAAGAAAAGATGGCCCCGATTGGGATAACCATATTTCAGTCACAGTTTGGTATTTTTACCTAAAATTTGCAGGGTGTTGAGGAGATGTCATAGAGATGTGAACTGTGTTGTTTAGGTGTTGGGGAATTAATTGGTTGCAGAGATATTCAATGACATAATTGACATTTTCCCATAGGATGACATTGCGGTCTGTGTCATGACTTTCAGCACTGTTATCTCAGAAACAAAGAGAGATACAGACTTTTCACTACAGGTGGCTTAGATCACCATTAGGTGAACTATGCCACTGGAAAAAGATTTGAAATTGTATAATAAGCCCACAGTGGAATTTTTTTCATACATTGCATGATTCATGAGAAGTTATTAAGCCCAAATCTCACCCCTTTCCATGTGTAAGCAGGAGAACATGCTACAGTAAAGGAGAATGGGGTGATATTTAGGCCTCACAACCCCAATGACACACCCCATCATCTGGCGGACTGTGGAGGATGGCGGGTGAGAGGGGTTAGGGGGCAGCCTAATGTTCTAATTTCCTGACTTTTTCTGCTTTAACCCTAAATGATGCATTAAATGTATTTTTTTTGCCAAAAATTCCCTTACTTTTTGAGAAAGCATATTATAACCACCAAAAAAATGTACCTCTTGAGAATAGAGGCATCTTTGTAAAATCACATAATGCTCTTCTGCATCACAATGGGATTTTCGCATGTTGAGTTGGGTAGTGGGTGGTATAATTATGGCCACTGGCTCAACTTTAAGCAGAAATGCATGGTGCTAAAAGGCCTCTTACACAGTCTGCAAAGGGTAACAACATAAGACACTGACACCTGTTTCCTCCTACCAGGACTCATCAGTGTGCCTCCTCTGAATGACACCCCAGTGGAATGAACCAGCTACCTTAAGTTGGTCTATCTGGACTGGGTTGTAGTGAGCCCAATAAAAATAAAAAAAAAAAAAAAAAACAAGCTAAATGACAAAGTACCTTAGTGCACAAGTGCTGACGCAAGGGTTACCCCAAATGTCATTGGCCAGGAAGTCAAGTTTCAAAGAAATACAAAATCGCACATACTCCCATAATGTGTGAGAGGCCTTTTGGCACCATGCATTTCTGCTTAAAGTTGAACTGGCATAAGATTTTGTGGTGATTTGCATATGCAGCCCATGATGCTTTACATCATAGGGGTAAGTGTGATTTTGTATTTCTTTGAAACTTGGTTTCCCGGCCAATGCCCTTCTGGGTAACCCTTGACTCAGTGCTTGCACACTAAGGGTCTTTGTCTTTAAGGCAGTGATGTCTGGTGTAAGATAAGCGTTATAATAATCCAAGTTATGGAATAGCCTATATTCATATCATTTCAGTTGAAGTAAATCCTACCAAATAAACATTATGGCATACAAACTGTGCAAATAACTAGCTAATAATATATGTCAGCTGTAGAAATAAACATTTATTTTAACAGGATGTATGTTATCTGCATATTATTTCTACAGTGTATATGCCATAACATATTGTATTTCATTCAATGCCATTAGAGCTGTCACCATGTTTGATGGCAATGCAACAGCCTTATACTGCATGCACTCAGCAGTTGAATTCAACTGAAACAGCTATGTTTTATGTAGAACACTAGTATAAAAGGCTCTACATTTAAATGAGCTAGAAATAGCATACATAGCAGACTGTGCTGGATTAACCTTATTTATCAAATGGGCATGATACAGTCTTGCTTACTGAATTGTCAAAAACATGGCTACTTAGTGTTGGAAGAAGGTAGCATATCCTATCAGGAGGAAGAAGGCAAAGGTATGCACTCGAATGATTTTTAAAAGACTGAAACCATTTAATACATAAAATAATAGGATATTTAGGTAAAGCTATGCCCCCATCAACTGGCAGTTGAAGGGCAACCTACCAGGATGTGTGTTACTATAGTGATAATAATGGTGGGAATTTTAAATTCCCATAATAACTATGTTTGGAACTACATAAATTCTGAGTTTATATGGTTTCAGATGTGGTTGTCATCGAGTATGACCCCCTCACTATAACTATTATAGTTATTATACTCAAAATATTAATAAAAAAATATTGGAGGTAACCTTTAGCGAAGTGAAAGTACGATTTCTGCTCCAATTCTAATGGTACTGGTAAGTGATAGAATGTAGACAGTGAGGAGCAGTTTGTGGGTTTTAGCCAATAAGAATGTCAGGAACCACATACAATTCAATTATTTTAATGGGTAACTGTGTCTAGAAAAGTCACACAAGCTCTGACAATTTATTTCCTTGGGGTGAGTTGCATGGACCTGTTTGACAGGGAGAATGTTAGCTGTGACACCGAGAAACTCCCTATTCTTCTTGGATAAATGCCTTGGGACCTTTAACTTCCACTTGGACAGTACCGAGGGATGGCCAGAAAGGACCTCGGTTTGAGGACAGAGTCTGCTGTATTCTTATTGTGTCATGATAATTGTACAGTAGTTCTGCATTTTGGTTGGCTGAAGAGAAACTGTCAGCATAGTTAAGCAATTACACATAACTGGGAGGGTATGAGATAACACCAGATTGCAGTTTCACTATATGGAACAAAGTATTTCTGAGTTAATGAAAAAGTGGCATTATCACAAATGAAAACACACATTCTGGGTACATTATTTTCTGGGATATATTATTACTTTAATTAGATCGGATATTAAAAAATGACTGGCAGGAACTTTTTTCAAAGACAGTGATATTATTCTGAGATATCACCCAAGCCTGGTATGGTTCTGAACCAGTTAGGTCTGAGGACATATAGTATGCATTTGATAGTATAATTTACTGTTGTATGTAATCCTGTCCTCTTAAATGAGGATAAGATCTTCATAACACAAGTGTGGCCTTACCTTTAATGAGTTATGGGTCATATCCTCCCATATGTGAATAAGTATATGTGTTTCTCTTCCAAGTTATTGATCCCTGCAGTTGTCTATGACAAATCCCCTAGACATATGAATGCCAGCCATTAAGTGAAAATCCTAATCAATAAATTATTTTCCTGTAGCTACAATAAAGGATAGCTGCTATGAACATAACAAGTAATCCACACAGTTTCCAGGTCAGAATGACAGCATTTAAGCAACTGTAGAGCTGTTTTCACAGTCTTTATAATATCACAGTACTTCCCACCGTGTGTTGGAAAACCTTAATTTCCCTGATTTCACTTTTATTCAAGATTCAAGAACTAAACTAAAAAGTAACTTATATTTTGATAACAAGTAGGGAATTTAAACATTTTACTTTTTTTTTAAATGACGTATAAATAAGTATCGGGTTGCAAGAGATAACACACCTATCCCCGTGTGTGAGGATAACTTGTAGCTTTCATTTTTTTTTAGTTATTCTCGCAAAGTGGAATAAATGTATAATGCCATCGCAATCATTATCCACTGTGGGGAGGATGTATGTGTTAAGTTATTAGATACCAGATACAATTCCTGAGAGAAGACAGGATAACGCTGAAGAACCATGTCCTCAATATCTAAAAAGATGCTCAAAATTAAAATAAATATATAATAATTATTTTCAAATGCACTCTTTATCTGTTATTTGATACCTTTATCTTTCTGGTTAAATCTAACCTCCTCATTGACCCAGCAACTACTAAATGAAACCAGAAATATTACCCGAGCATGCATCATCTTGCAGGGTACAAGCTAATTCCCCAATTAGACCAGTCAGATTTCTTCGTATCTGCCTGATTTTTTGAAGCAGTCCTGCTTATCCCTTTGGGGATCTGTGTTATTATGGATTTACTAAGGAACCGAGATTGCCTCTGGATAGAAATGGTGACAAACAGTATTACTTGGCATATGGGGCATGGTGAGGAATATGGTTATTGTGTCAGCAGGGCCAAGATCTCTGTTTCATTGCATTGTCAAAGAGTTAACTTACATAAACTAATCCTTCTCCAATTTGGTATGACATTGCATAAGGATTGAGTGTCTCTTTTTAGTTTGAAAATACATTGATAAAGGGTTCATACTGTGCTTAAAGAAGCTTGTTCGAACTGCAGTTTAATGTTTATAAACACTATAGTATACTCATAAACAGCAAATTCTCTGTATACAAGCTAACATTTTGTACAATATAGGAATGGTAACATAATACATGCAGACATTAAACTGGATAAGGTTCACTAAAATTCCCCCCCACACACACACCCACCAAACATTTGCTCATAGTGACTGAAAACTGCTTAATAGCACTGAACATGCTGCTACACTTGTTCAGTTAATAAATAATAAAGCAGACTAGATATCCCAGACATTAGTGGCACCTCAGATATTGCAATATTTAGAGAACATTGTAAATACTGGTTAAAGACAAAGAACAAAACAAAACAAAACAATAAAAATAACTCCAACAGAAGGCACTTGAAGAGATTTGCAGATCTCTACAGGCATCTCTTTTTCTTATCAGAGCATCCTAAATGACTCCCCTATTTTGGGCATACTTTTATGAGAATTCATTTTTGCAAGGTGTGGCAAAAATCAGTTCACAAATTACTATGTATTATGCCGGGCATCTTATTACCACACGGTTATCCTCTGGAATAAATAGTTACTGCATTGCTTTAACAGGCCAACATTTGTCAATTAAAAAGTTCCATCTGCATGTTGTTACTCCTGTACCAACAAGAGGTATGATATTTCCCTAGAGAGCACTCTTTCCACTGAACAAGGACCTCCCATAATTCGGTGAAGGTTGACAGTACAGTCGAAAAAAAATATCAGTTTCTTTGTTATAATGTTTTTGCTCTGAAACTATTCTGTCCCCATCCCCTTTTATCCATCTACAGTACACAGTAACCCTCTGGTCAATGCAAGGGCTGTAGTGCTTGTAATTTGCCTTAGGATGAAAATCGTTCTGTCTTGTGCGTGACCAAGTACATTTAATTTTTAGGTCTAAAGCCGACATATCAGTTTGCAGTATCTATTTTAATTTCAATCAAAAATGCTGAAATATTAAACCAAGATTGATAACACTACAGAGCCCAGAGATAATGCTTAAAAAACTAGATGTATTTATTTGACATGTGCTTTATCAAATGATGTATGTATGCCTCGTGCCAGCATTTGATTGGCCGAAACAGTGGCAATTCACCTAAAATCCATTACTCTAAATGTACTGCCTTACAATCCAATATTATATCTGAGCTATCCCATAACTGCTAAGGACAGTACAGTAGGTCAAGGAGTTAAAAAACACAGCAGTTGTAAGTTCTTACAAAAGGAGACACATTGCTGTGTAGTGTTTCTCTGTAGCAATATGAACACATCCCCTAGTTTGGATATGGGTCCCTCTGATCCCTCAAATTAGCGATTCGGGCTGGAGTTTATTATTAATCCTGGGGATATGCAGGAGGCCGCACTATTGAATTTAAAGTATTTTATCATTAAAATCAAACACTGCTTCCAGTGAAAAGGGAGAGAAAGAGAGAGAGAAAGAGAGTGGGCATATGTGTGTGTGTGTGTGGGGGGGGGTGGGCACCTCTTGCAAGATCTGCACATTTGTTGCTTGGATTCAATACGCTTGGGAAATGCAGATTGGGCTGCGGCCCACTGTGTTTGATTTATTAACCATTGCATGTGTTATTGCTTACACATTAGATTAAAAACTACAGACCTTGAACAAAATATTACAGTGCCTAAAGATTAATAAATCCGAGCCTCGAAATTAAGTCAAATGCTTTAGCTGAAGTGAGCTAGGCAGTATGCCGTTTATACATTTGGGTTTTCTTTCCTTAACACCTCCCCTCCCCATTCACAGAAGAATGCATCCTTTTACTCTTTCATTTTCAGTTCTACATAAAGACATCATGATGCTATAAATAACAATAAGATTGTAATGTTCTGCTGCCAAATCAATAGGAAGTGCTTGAGCGCCATTTGAACTGAGCTGTCTTATTAACTATGAAATGATTCACCTGATCCAACTATGAGAGAAGAGAACATTATATACTGCTTTTCGAGACACAGGGCAGGAGGTTAGGTGCAGCAATATTCAGGCTGTCCTTTACAGGGATAATGACTATACCCTGCAAACGCAGGAGATGACATGTGATGTGATATGTAGTGTGTGTGTGTGTGAATGCGTGTGGTGTTGGGGGTGGAGTTAGATGTCGTGCTGGTATTTATCTAAAGATAACCCTGTTTATTAAGGACTCTACTGTGATCAAAGAATCTGTCCTTAATATCAGTTAATCCTGGTACCACGTTCAGAAATTGTAGTCCAGATAACTAGTACTGCTCTTAGTATCACTCAGTTAGTATGCTTAATGTGCACTTTTCACTGTATTTATGAATATTTAATTAAAAAAAAAAGATATATTTGGGGTTTAGGCTTATTTTTCTTTCTCTCTTTCTCTGTCAAGTGTTTTTTCTTTTATCACAATAGTTTAATTACATCTATTTTGCATTTCATACTATATGTCTGTGTCCCCTAATATAAGTATGTGACTATTCTGTAAAGGAAAGGAAGGCTGAAACTGAAATCTGGATATGTTTCATCCAATCAAGTTACATATTCTTCATTACAAGCTTACTGTAGGCCGATCTTTTAGACCATTTAACTAAGATGCAAACATGACAACAAAACTAAATGGGCTGTTTTTGTAAAGAACAACCAACACTCTTATTTTAAACAATAGTTTTTATTTAATAAGTTTTTCTATACTTTGTAGCAAATGTGTTTCTCATTTTCTGCTGATTAGTGTATATAATAAATTTTCTTACGTTTTAAAATATTGGCTGTTATATTTAGTCTTCCAAAGCCATTCATGTTATATAGATTAGACATTAAGCCCCGTTTTGTCCTCTATACTGAATACTCAGGTACATAACCCTAAAACGTACTGGGCACAAATCAAGGAAATTCTTGGCCATAACAAGCCTCAGACTCCTTCTGACATGAATATACAGGGCACTCAGTGTAATAACCCGCTTACTATTGCCAATGCTTTCAATTCCCTCTTCACCTCACTTCCGGCCGACGCTTCTGATGAGACCCGAGGTGAATGGCCTGCTCCCTCAACCTCAAGCCCTACTCATCCCTCCTTTGCACTGTCACCGTGAAGTATGTAAACTTCTTAATTCCATACCAGCCCGTGGGGGCCCAGGCCCTGATGGCATCCATCCTGTCATTCTCAGGCAGTTTGCTCCTTGGCTTGCCAAGCCGGTCACCAGACTCTTCAATCTATCGGTACCTCATCCGTCCCATTGGCCTGGAAAACGTCCAGAACCATCCCTATTCCTAAGAAGGGTGATGTCATACAAATGACCAACTACAGTCCCATTTCTCTCCTGCCCACTCTTAGTAAGCTTCTCGAGAAACTAGTTCATCATCAACTCTCAGAACACCTCGGCAAATTCAATCTCATTGCCCACTGCCAGCATGGATTTAGGCCTGGACACAGCACCACCACGGCTCTAACCCAACTTACCAGTGATATTAAAAACAATATGGATATTGGACTACTCACTGGCGCCATCTTCATTGACCTGTCCAAGGCTTTTGACATGGTTCATCACCAACTCTTGCTGTCTAAGCTTCAAGCCACTGGTGCCTCCGACCCCACTCTGTCTTGGTTCCATAGCTACCTTGACAATCGCACCCAGGCCATAGCTTTCCACAAGGCTATATCCTCCCCCAGATGGATCACCCGAGGTGTTCCTCAGGGGTCTATTCTTGGTCCTTTACTTTTCTCCCTTTTTCTGAATGACATTCCCAACTCCTCCCATCACAGCCGCATCCTCATGTATACTGATGACCTGGTTCTCTACTCGGCATCCAATTCAATCGCAAACATCAACCTCTCACTCTCAAATGACTTTCAGGTCCTTCAGCAATGGCTTCTGAACAACCATCAACATCTTAACCTGGACAAAACGTGAGCCATGCTGTTCGGCTGTACAAAAAAACTACCTCTCATGGCCCCAATGCTTCTGGTTCTGTGACAGGATGGCTCTTCGGTCGCCAACACGTCCTCCTTTAAATAACTGGGGGTCACTCTTGATCTCTCCCTCGACTTTGCTACTCACATCAACACAGTCTGTCACTCTGTTAATGCAAAAATTGGCAGTGCCTACCGGGTGCGACACTCCCTCACCCCTTCTGCTAGACTATCAGTAGCAAGGGGGTGCTTCTCCCGCAGCTCCAATATGGTCTTCCTCTTCTATACTCCACTAACTCCAGTGTGCTCAGCAGATGGGACACTTCTTGTAATAATATCTTCAGATTCGCCTTATCCACTCCACGCCTCACTCATCACTGCCTCCTTTACTCCGGGCTAAACTGGCTGTCACCCAAGGAGCTCTAGGCTTTCTCACTGGGCTGTTTCATTGACTCCCTAACTAGACCCCCAAGACTGGACTCCCTGGCTCTCCTGCTGAACCCCGCGTCTCAAATTCGCTCACTCAGATCCTCCTCCTCACCCCTGCTCTCATGTAGACCTTGCACCACAAAAATGGGCGAACAGGCTTTCTCGTACTTTGCTCCTAGGTTCTGGAACTCTCTCCCCCTTCAGGTCAAATATGCCACCTCCCACTGGGTTTTTAAAAACTTGTTGTTCTCTCACCTTATCACACTTGGTCACTGCTGATGCTCATAACATAACCCCTGACCATCGGCCTGTTGCCCGGACCCCTTCCTAGTTGTTGCAACATTAAAGCTCTGCTATGAGTATCCTGGAGTACTAAATTGTTGTCCTTCCACTATGTGTACCTGTAACATTTTTGCTTGCAATCTATTGTATTCTTTAATGTCATTATGTCATGATGTATCTCTGTAATTTGTGTCACATTTGTCTTGTACTCTACCTGGTTGTGCCTGAAAATGTTATATTTTTGCTTGCAATCTATCTTTTTTTTTTCTCTTTAATGTTATCATGTCTTGACGTATCACTGTAATTTGTGGCTCCTTTGTCTTGTACTCTCCCGGTTGGTGCCTGGAAATAGGCAGGATTGTTTGCCTAGTGCACTTACCCAGTTACCAAAAGCTAATAAATTAATAATGCAAAACTTCCAAACACAAATTGGAGAGGGAAGCAGCTTGAGGCAGTGACGGGGGATATGCCTTGGCATTAATATCAAATAACACAAAACTCCTCCATCTAAATTTCGGAGCTCATGGGATCCACTGGCATGTCGTGATAATCTGCAAATGAAATTGTGGAATAGGATCATGGAAAAAGAAATAAAGTTGGTTACAAATTATTCATCAGAAGCTGCACAATGTGGAAACAACACCATCCAATCCCTTGTCTTTTCATTTTGTTTTGAGATTTTTTTCCTTAAGTGAAGAATCTGTCTTTTCAATTAATTATTATTATTATGTGACCTGAGGCCGATCCTGAGTTTCCATTGAAAATGGGATCAAGGGTTTCTTTCAGTTGCTGTTGATGGTGATGATGATTTTATTTAAACAGGAGTAAAGCTGGGTTCCAGATTTGGCTCTTGGTGCTCACTGTCTGGTAACACTTGGCAACACAAACATGAACAGATTAAATGGTTCCACACACAGCCCTGGATGGGTGGCCGTGGGCCCCCAGCAGCTCTGGAGTAGGACGTCCCCTGCAGAACTGATGGTGACCACCACTTGCTACAGTTGCTATAGATTCGGGCTATGATGCAAGGAGTGAGTTGCTGCTTCCCTATACTGTCACCCAGCAGCATGTCACTAGAGCTGAGAGGGATAGGACCAAGACAACCAGTCCAGTGCACTGCAGCTGCAGGGTGCTCCAAGAGCCACTGCTACTACCACACAGTTTGAATAAGCTGCCCTGAAATTCCATGTTTTTCAACTCCTTTTTCAGTTTTTCCCAAACATCTGTTGCACCTTCCTAGCAATCCTCAAAAGAGCAGTGGTGGCACAGGCATGGAAATTGTCCCAGTATCTGCAAAAAACCAAAACAAGATAGCAAATCATCTCACTTAATCAGAATAGACAGATAGACAGACAGACAGATCGACCGATCTGGGATCCGTACTGTCTCCAGACTGACTATCTCCCAACATAAACTTTCCCAATACCAGAGTCCTGACTAGATCACTGTCCCATCAAATATAATCCTGAATCTTATCTTACCCATCAGTCCAAGGTACCAACACACAATATCCCGAAAAGACCGTATTTAAGATGCACTAAGAATAGTGAGGCACTGTTTAAATTTGATACAGAAATATTTAGATAAACAAAGTGGCACTGGTCCAATTAGTAAATTAAATCACCTCCAGATAATAGAGTGTAATATATCCATGTAGAAGTCTGACAAACCATGATGAAATCATCATGACCAGCTTTAGCTTGTAAAAACAGTCTTTCTATGATTGCTGCTATGAAATAAAATCATAATCCAATATAATATGAAGAGAAGTCATCCCAAACCAGAATCGCTGGACAAAACCTTCAATACACACTCTGGTCAGGATATCTTCATGTAGCAAATACTGCCAGGGAAGGGTATAGACTGAATCTGAACAGGAAAACTAAATCAATCCAAAAATGTTAACCAATGTAGAAAGACCAAATAAAGTAGAACTCCAAGCCTGACTGCAGAAGTAAAGTCACCTAATACCAATCAGTCTGACTGCTTTAGGACAATGCTGAAAATAACATCCTTTGCAAATCATGCCCAGATAGTTTTGATCATTCCAAATATCTGTTCCTCTCCTTGTAAAGGCTGGTGCATACAGAAGGCGTGAGCAGCAATAAAAGGACAAAAAGCCAGTTCAAAGCAGAATCCACTAGCATGTCACCGAAGCTTGTCTGAACTGTGATTCTAGACTGTAGCAGAAACAGTCAAATCGCCACAAAAGCCAAATCGAAAAATGAAAGCAGATCGGTCTAAAAAAGTGAATCAGTGTGGCAAAACCATACACTTCAGGATCCTGAACTGTAGTCTACAAATAAAATATTCTGAAAGGTGCTGGCCCAGGTATTAAAAGAAAAGGAAAAAGTACCAATGCCAAAACCCTTAGCCTATTTTAATAAAAAACTCCTGATGAGCTGTATCGGTCTCAAATTCCCAGCAGTAGAGACATAGAGGGACATACTTTTGCACCTGACATTTACCAGGATTTTTCATCACATATCACAAATAGAAATGTTATTAAATGCAGATATGGTGCAATCTATAATTGTCTAGAAAGCAGTGAAGCAGAAATAAATCTATTAAATCCATCTAGTGTGAGTGCTTAGACATAGAACAAGTCAAAGGAAAACACTTTGATTCATCTTTGTACCATTTCAATCCATTGCTATAGTTCATTTGCCTTCTATAGTACCCTCCCACATACACACACACATACATCATTTCTTACATTGCTTTCTCTTACTGCCTTACATTTTTGGTATTCTATTTAGCATAAACAATACCATTTTATGTTGTACAGCATGCTTTAGTCATAAACATACATAAAATGCTGAAATGCAAAATGGGAAGGATAAAAATAAAAGAAACAAAATTAAATGCAATACAAATTTAAATGCTGTGAGATCACGTGATGCAACTGTAAGACGTGCAGCTCTTGGGCCAAGCTCCAGCTCCCACTCTCATAAACAGCATTAAAAATAGTTATTTAGCTTTTATTTCTGCCTGTCTACTTGTGGAGTGTGCTCCTGAAAGTGCCTGGTGTGACTGGAAAGCAGTTTGAACGGCAGGTATCGAGAAAATAATTCTCAAGTGTCTGTCTCTGATATCGGGGGCTACCAGGAATATGGAGGTTGAGATGTGCCAGGCTTTACCCAGACACACTCCTCCACAGACCCCTGAAAAAGGGCCAAAACGAGCCAAGGGTCAATCGGGGAGCTCATCGAAATCCACTGTCTCTAATGCAACTTCGCAAACACTGACCCTGCTCTCAGAGCAAAAGTTTATGGAGGAATTATAGCCATTCAAGGAGGCACTGCAAGATATCACTGGAGAAATTAGATCACTCAGGGGGGAACTCTCGGATACAAACCAGGATAACTCGGATGTCGCAGTCCCAACTACATCCCTGGAAAGTTGGAAAGACAGGATGGAACCTGAGGCAACCAATATGAGGCAGCGGCTACATAAAATTGAAGTTAAACTGGAGGGTCTGGAAGGTCGAAGCCGCAGGAACAATATAATTATTTTCGGCCTTCCAGAGGATGCTGAGGGCTCCACACCCATTACATTCCCGCAAAAAATGTTCACAAAAATTGCTGGCCCCTCTCCCAATAATACCACCTACATAATAGAGAGGGCTCACCATTCATTACATCCCAAACCATCAGCTGGGAAACCCCCAAGGCCAATGATCATTAAATTCCTCAATTTATTGGATAAAATACATATTCTTGAGCATGTTAAAAGCCTTCAGCAGGTGTTATGGGAAGACCATACCTTGAGATTTGTGCAGGATTTGCCAGCCACAGTGAGACAAAGGAGATCAGAGTACCATCCCCTTGTTTCAAAATTAATTGCTGCAGGGATTAAGTACAGGGTACAGTACCCGTCTCGCCTGTCAGTGTTGCATGTGGGAAAATGGCTCTCTTATGACACAGCACAGCAAGCCAGCCTAGCTCTACAGTCCCTGCTCCCCAATTTATTTACCTCCCATTGAGGTCATTGGAAGAGGACCCCTTCTGGACACAATTCTTTTTACTCCTTTCATTTGAATGGGAGGACGTTTCAGTTGGTTAACTGAGATCACTTGCAGTAAATAACCACAAGAGAGTGACAAATACAGCGACTTCAAGGAGGAGAAGCTGTGGGCATTTCATGCTCCCCTAGTAATTTAATTAGTAACAAGTTTGGCGATGGACAATTGGTAATTCCTAGATATTCATCAGGAGGGTCTCTTGACTAGAGGGTAAACAAGCTGACAAGCCTTTCGTTGAAGAAAGCCAGTTCGTTTGGATTTGAGTCTTTCTACGTGGCCTCTGCTTTTTCTTTTCCTGCAGGAATGATGTGTGATAGCTCCACTTCCTTCAATTAAACTCAAGAAGACAGAAGTCTCCCATCAGGCGTACATGGCCTTGTTTTACTTTTCTGCTGAGCAAACTAACTTTTACATTTATGTTTTAACATCTCAATGGGACCGCTTAAAAGGAAATTCCCCCTCTTTCCTTTCCCCATTTTTTCCCCCTCTAATTTACTTTGGGTGCACTCAGGAGCACACATAATTAAGTTTAGACTGACTGCTCAGACTAATGGACCAGAAAAAAAATTGGATGGGGGCCCTTTTTTTTGTTTTTCTTTCTTCTCTCCCTCCTGAACCAAACTTGTGAGTTTTGGGGCCTAATGTAACACCAATTGTGTTAATTAATCAAGGCAATACCTTAATATGCTAGTTGTATGATTTTGGTTGGGGGCTGGGGCGGGCGACAAGGTCTGGAGATCATTGCAGTCTAACCAGTGCACCATGTTCTGGCAGAGGGTGGGGGGGTACCATAGCACGCGAAACAGCCTGGTGTTTATGGGCTGTAATAATTATGTTTTTGAGATTACTAAACATAAGGGCCCAGGTATTTAGGCAGCGTACTAAAGACGCTAAATACCCTGTTATGGGAAGGAGGAAGTGGTCAAGGGGTGTGGGAGAGGGGATTAGTGGGTTTTTTTATCAAGTAATAGTATTCTGTATATCCTTTATGTTTATAAATTTCCTTGTATTTCTAATAATAATAGATATGCTAAATGATAAGGGGGGCTGGGTTGGGGGGACTACAGCTGTTTGGGTATTGGAGTTTGCATTAGGGAAGGGGAATGGGAAAAGGGATACACATCATTCACCACCGGGCACTGACATTGAAGATTATGGGGGAACTGAAAATTACAGGTATGGGGATGTTTTTCCTATGAAGTGCCTTAAGGTAACCAACAATTGGTCATTTTAGTATCTTTAAAGTTTTGTTCATGGAAGGCCAAAGGTGCACAATCCCCCACTAAAAGAGCCAAGATCCTCTTGCATCTCTGCAAGCTTAATGTTGATGTGGCTTTCCTTCAAGAGACACATCTACCCACAATGCAGGTTTCCAATCTAAGACGAACATGGGAGGGTACAGTGCTGGGGGCTGGGGCTGGACACGTGCAAATGCGGCGTGGCTGTGCTGATAGCATGACAAGTACCCTTTAAATTGTTACACTCAGTAGTCGATCCACAGGGAAGATACATTTTGCTCAGAGCTATTCTGGTCCACATGGAGCTGATACTGGGTTCTGTTTATGGCCCGGTCGGGGATGACCCGCAATTCTTTACTAATCTAATGACTAGCCTGGCTCCCTGGTCTACCCTTCCAATGTTAATTGGTGGGGACTGGAATCTAGTTTTTAGTAATCTACTGGATAGATCCAACTTAAGACGATCCTTTCTTACCCCCGCACAATTGGCATTGAGGGAAATGATGGATTCCTTAGGTCTAGTGGACCCCTTGGGGACTCTTTTTCCTTCAACAAAGGATTACTCATTTCACTCCCTGCCTCACAATACACTGTTGAGAATTGACTACTTTTTGTTGGGGATTGAGCACCTACCAGGGTTCAAGCCTGTGATTACCTAGCAAAAGTGATATCGGATCATCACCCAACTCTCCTGCAATGGTTATTACCTAACTCGACGGTTCATGACAAAGTCTGGAGGTTCAACTCACAATTACTAAAATCTGATTACCTAATAGGCAGCTTAATAGTTTTATAAGGAATTTTTATGAACACAATGCCCCTACTATGCCAAAACTGCATATATTATGGGGGGCATTGAAATGTTCATTAAGAGGAGAGGTTATTCGTCTATCCTCAATCAGGAAAAAGAAAATCTCGTAAGAATCCTCCCAACTACTACTACAACAAATTAGAGTGTTAGAACAATCCCTCACTGTTTATTCCAACTCAGTGGACCTGGAAAAACTAGAGAGCCTCTGCTTTCAATATAGTACCCTTCTCAGTGACAGAGTTGAGCACCTCCTTATGTTCTAGAACCACCTACTTTGACCAAGGAGACAAAGCTGGGAAATTGCTTGCAATGAGACTCAGGGCACAGGTGGCAGACAGAATTGTTTTAACTGTACGAGATGCCACAGGTACCCTTCACACCTCTCCCAGGGACATTGTCTTCTGTTTCAAAACTTACTACCAATCGCTTTATTCATGCTCTCCCATACCTTTTAAAATGTGAATTAGACCAATTTCTTCAAGGTATAGAGCTCCCAAGACTGTCTCAGCACCAAATTTCCATTTTGAAAGCTACTCTGACATTAAATGAAGTCTGCAAAGCCATCGATACACTCCCAGTAGACAAAGCGCCAGTCCTGATGGCTACACAACCGACTTCTACATAACATTTAAAGCCCGATTAGGCCCCAAACTTCTTGATCTCTATAATTATGTCTACAAACATTGCCTTTCAGATCACAGTTTTACTTCCGCCACTATTATGGTTCTTCCAAAACCAGATAAGGACCCCACAATGCTGTCAAATTATCACCCAATTTCCCTTATAAATGTTGATTAGAAGATTCTAGCAAAAATCTTAGTTAACCGATTAGCTCAAATATGGCAGACTCTGTTAAGTCCTGAACAAGTGGGATTTGTGGCTGGGCGTCTATCGGCGGATCATTCAGTAAAATTTTTATCTCATTTCTATGCCCAGAATTTCAATACACCATCGCTTTGGTGTCCCTGGACGAGAAAAGCTTTGACAGAGTGTCATGGACTACCTATTTAATTTACTCCCAAATACCTTATCCCAGTGCAATTTATAAAATGGATTAAAGTCCTTATTCATACCTGGCCAGCCTGCTTGTAATAGAGTTCTTTCCTCCTTTACATTACAGCAGGGCACCCGCAAGGATGCCCACTTTCCTTACTTGTTTAATTTATTTCTAGAGCCCTTAATCAGGAAAATAAACACATCCACCCTAGTTACTGGAATTCCCATTCATCATCTCCAATATAAAATATCAGTGTATGCAGATGATATCTTGCTTCATGTCACCCACCCATCCAAATCTATACCGGCTACATTGGACATTATTCAGGAATTTGGGCATCTATCTAACTATAAGTTAAACTTGTCCAAGACAGAGGTCATGCCTCTAAATAATCGGACCTTAAAAGCTGACATTCAACATCTTGGGCTCTCCTGGATAAAGGATAAAAGGAGGTACCTGGGCATATATTTATCACAATCTAACTCCAAAATGAAGCAATACAATTTAGACCAGCTAGTAACACAAATTAAAACTGACCTGAACCGTTGGGCACTACTCCTCATTTTCTTGTGGGGGCGAATCAATACTGTTAAAATGAATGTTCTACCTCGGCTGTTGTACCCCCTTCATTTGTGTCACCAATATCTTCCTCAGGCCTGGTTCAGTCACGTTCATGGCATTATATCTAAATTCATTTGGAAACATAAAATCCCTCATAGGGCATTGTTTAAACTATGGAGACCAAAAGCACTAGGTGGCCTACAAGTCCCCAATATATATCTTTACTACCTTGCCATTAATTGCTCATTTGTCTCGCAATGGCTGATTCCTGCCCCAAACTCTGGCTTGGAACCTTATGCCCCACTGTGGTTGCAGATAGAGAAGTTGCTCTGTGCCTCAGCTAGCATAGATATCAGGGCATTACCATATCTTTCTCTTAATAAGGTTCCAGGAAAGCTTAAAACCACTCCCATTATAAGAACCCTTCGTATCCATAAACAACTAAATAATACTACAAAATGTTCCACAGAAAAGGATTCTTTGCAGCTTATTTTAGGTAATCCTAACTTTAAAATTGGAGGAAGGGTTATCAATCATTTGTTTTGGGTGGGTGGAACGGGGAAAAAGGTTATAGACATAACAGAGAACTATAGGTTGTTAACATTCCCAGAGATAATGGCAACATATAACTTGCCTGTTACCTTCTGCTTTAAATATCTTCAAATTTCCCAGGTCTTTATAAGGCATTTTGGCAATGGCCCATGGGACCACCACATGGTTGGCCCCATTCTTAGTACGCTACAAATGAGGACCATCTCTCACCTAATTTCCTTCTATTATAAAGAGCTGCATAAAAGAGTAATGGACCTAGAAGGTACTCCCCACTACATATGGGACAGGATACTCCCACCAATTTCCATGGTCCCCCGACAATGGTCACAAATCTGGAAAAGGTTACTGTATACAAGGATGTTAGATGGGACCAGCTTCAATTTCAGATATTACAAGATCTATATTACACCCATGTAAAACTTTGTAAAATGGGTAAGCTTCAGTCGGATCTGTGTACCAGGTGTGGGACCCAGCAGGGCACACTGTTTTACATTCTGTGGGAATGTGATAAGGCATCCCCCCTCTGGGAAAGTATCCGCTCTAGACTTGATCCATTATTAGGACTACAAAATGCTTTTCAACCAGAGATTTGTATTCTTGGGGACTCCGGGAACATCCTTATTGGAAACCAAAGGAAACATATGATGTTAATCTCTTTATGTGCTAAGAAAGTGATATTACATCACTGGCTGGACCAACAGACTCCCACATATACAGAATGGCACCAAGAAATCCTCTTCACCTTACGAGCAGAACACCTCTTAGTGAGCATTTCCAAAAATAGTAAAAAATATCAGAAGATCTGGGCCCCTCTGCAAATCCTACTATGTATTTAACACTCCCCATACCTATAAATAGGACTGACCTGGCTCCTTGGAGCTGAATCCAATGGGCATCAGTTGTCCCAGCTGAAATAACCCATATTACATACCTGAGCTACACCCAAAATATATGGAACATAGTTGGAACTAGGTGGAGGTTCCCTTCTGTTCCCTCTTCCTTTCTTTTTCCTTTTTTTTTTACTTATCTTTTCCCGGTGGTGAAGGGAATTGGGGGAATGTGTGGGGGAGATAGGGTTGGGGGGTGGCTGGAGGGTTTCTTTATTTTTTTCTTTTTTTCCTTTTTTGCACCATTAAATATTTATTAGTAACATAATTTACTCATTTTTAAGGTGCCAAATACTGGATATTGATCTGCAATAATGGCATAATGGATCTGTGTTACTGGGGTATTGTTTCAAAGCATGCTAGTAATGGTGTTTTGTGTACTGTTTGTTGAATGGCAAAAGCAATAAAGCTTACTAAATCTGAAAATAAATGTTGTAATAATTGTTTAAGCTTTAAAACAGTATTCGTCAGCAAATGTTGGAGGGAGAGTCATGTGCTTATTTATTTGTTACCACAGTAATTGTAATAAAAATACTTTAGGTGATGCCGATGTCTTTTGTTGGATGTGAAATACTACAAAAGGACAGAAATCCATGAAGTATGTTTTTCAAATATGGATTATTAGGAGGTTTTGAACAAGTAACATAAGTGTTATAGATGATTAATTTAAAAGCAAATTTCCTTAAAATATGCTTGTTTGCAGTAACTGTAATTGTAAAAAGGGTGCACTTTGTGAATCCCATCTGAACAGTGCTGTACTTACAGATTTCTAGTCTCTCCGTCTCTCACTGGTCACATTCCCACTTGCCATTTCCTTCCAGGAGAGATGGAAGATTGCATAACGGGATCTATAATTTAAACTCCAATCCTGTCCCTGCATTTTTTAAGTCCTGCATGGAGCTCTAATTTATGAGCACTTTAAACTGGCTGTAGACTCCAATGTTTTATACATTTCTAATAAATAATGAGATACTGAGATTCCAGGGAGGCTGAGAGTGTGTGCGCCTCTCCTGCAGTATTTCTGCTGTAATTGCATTTCCCCCAAGACAGTTACATCATCCCTGATCTGCCCACTGCACAGCAGAAAGAGCTGGAGAAACCCCAGTAAAGGAAGGTGTCACCTTCCTGCAAAAACAAACCTTGTCACAGGCTAAGAGGGTGACGGGAGACATAATAAAGTCATTGGGCAGAGCCCATGAGTCTCTTGGCAACATCTGTTATGTCATGCCTATCGGAAGTCTCACAACAAAATATTCACACTGTTCTTATTTTTTCATGCTAACATGCACTCAGGCTAGCTCACCTATTCTGTCTAAGAGCCTTCACCATTCTTTGACCATGAGGCTGCAAAATAATAGGCTGTGACCCTGGCACAAGATTTTGCAGGCGCACGGCTAAAGATCATTAGTGAGCCATGGCCGAAGATTGCAAAAGTGCAAAATGGTGTTTTTTGACAAAACTAAAATAAACCAGAGGCATGGGTCGATAGGGGGAAGCCCCATGATCTAAACCCATGCCTCAATTATTTCACAAGTCACCCCTGAGGTTAAATATTTACTTTTTTCTAACCCCAAACTGAAAACAAGATGACGGCTGTCATGGTCAATAAATTTCTCACAATCAAATATTCTTTGATCGCAAGCCTGCAAATTCTTTGATCATGAGGAGTGAAAACCCCATTCTTCTTTCACAACATAAACATATAAAGTTTCCCATAGACTTATAATGGAAGCTAAAAAGTTTAATAACTTTTGAATAGATTAATATTTTTTCACCAAACAAAAAATGGCATGTTCCTTGCCCGAGCTCTTTCTACGTGCCAAGTTTCAGACCAGCAGACCACAAGACTACTGCTCAGCACCTCAGACAAAATCCAAAAAACTGCCCACAGAACTGGTGAAAAGTGCATTTTTCATTGTTTTGCTGTGCAAAAACCATAAGTTTGACCAGAACACAACTTGGCAGATCAAGAGGTCTACCATGCTCCACCATGCATACCAAATTTCATGCAAATCTGTTGAGCGGGTCCAAAGTTATTAATGTGCACAATTTCAAGTTTAACATAGAAGTGCCTTCATAACTCTAAATATAGGCACAACTGTGCCCTATAATATGTATATATATATATATATATATATATATATATATATATATATATATATATATATATATATATATATATATATATATATATATATATATATATATATATATATATATATATATATAATATATATATATATATATATATATATATTATAGCACAGTAGTGCTACCATAGTTAGGATTGAGTACACCATTTAATGCTAAATGGTGAAAATCTGCACCTTAATAACTTTGCCACCGTTCAACAGATTTGCCTGGAATTTGGCAAGCATGGGATGTAATCACAGATCTTGGGATCTGCCAAGTTCCATACCGATCAGATATATGGCTGCGGAGTTATTACGCGACATTCCGGAGTGCATTTAAATTGTTTTGCACATTCTTTGCTCACGCCTATAGGTCGCATGGTTTGTGCGACCAGTCCAAAAACTTCAGGGAACATGCAGTCAGGGTCCCCGATGTGCCTTTTGAAGATTTCTTGCAAAATACTGAACGGTTCAAAAATTATTCAAAAAACAAGTTTCCCATTATAGTCAATGGGAAAAGTTAACAAAAAGTTGGACAGTGTCGCAAAAGCAGTTTTTAGTGTTGCAAATGACCCCTGTAGTGTCACGAGTCAGCCATTTTTTTTTTCAGTTACCAATCACAGAAATGCTTTGCATTTAAAATTGGGACCATCTAGAGACACAATTATTTTTGTGTTTACTGAGTCGAGCCCTGAGGATGCTAGGCATGTCTTCATTTTGGGGTTAAACACCACAGACATATGTTTTGAAATTTTGGAAAAGTAGGTGCTGCAAGTAGTGGGGTCGCATCTAAGTATTAATTCTTCATGTTTTTTGTGAAAGTGTCGCAAATCATGATGATTTACTGTGCAACACTATGGCCAAAATGACAGGCATTGTTTGCCACCCTGCTGCAAAAGAACGGTTTGGTATTTTGGTCTGAAATTTGGAGGGAATAAAGCCAAAATCTCACAGATGTGCCTTTTGGTGGTTTGGTGAAACTATATTGCAGGGATGCAATGTTACGGTACTCCGAAGTTGATGTGTTTCCCCATAGACTAACATTGCGGTGTTCGCCGCAGCTTTCCGGGCCCGAATCTTGGAAATGGTGCGAGATACAGACTTTTTGTCAGGAAAATGCTTAGCCCCTTAGGAATAGTGGAAACATAGCCAGGAAAGTCATTAATCATAGGAAATTTTATTTTTTTATCTACGTCATACGGTTCCTGAGATATAAGCAATTTAGTATTCCAAGACATCATTTTGTGGTCCGAGGCCCATTATTATGCATACATTCTTTGTTGTCACTGTGTTTCTCTATGCAGCTGTTGGTGAAAACCAGGGTGTCTGCTACAGTTACTGTCACATGTAGCATACCCATTTATGTTAGCTTTCCAATGTATGCCACCGTATGTGTTACCCTTTGCATTTCTGTTTGTACTTGCATTTGCGTTACTCTCACCATTTGTATCTACAGTACTGTTTCTATTTGCATTTCACATTGTGTCACATTGCACATTACCATTTGCATTTGTGGCCACCCTTCTGTTTGCGTTTGCGTTGGTCTTTTTTTTTGCACAATCATTGTTCTTACCATTACATTTCCAGTTGAGGTCCCATGCCCCTGCAAATTATGGTTTGCATTTCCATATGTGCTTGCATTTACATTTCTGTTTCTGTTTCCTTTGGTGTTATTGTTGATGCTGCCATTACCATTTACGTTTACAATTGTGGTACCGTGCCTGTGCGGGTTACGGTTTGCGTTTCCATATACAATTACTTTTCCGTTTACATTTTTGTTTCCTTTGGTGTTATTGTTGCTATTACCATTACCATTTGCATTTACAATTGTGGTATTGTGGCCGTGCGCATTACGATTTGCATTTCCATATGCAATTGCGTTTGCGTCTCCATTTGCATTACTGTTCACTTTTGCATCACTTTGCACTTGTATTTCTGTTACTGTTTGCATTACCATTTATGTTTCTGTCACAATGTGTGTTACCCTTTGCATTTGTGTTTCTGTTGCAGTTACCGCTACTATTTGAGTAAAAATCACATGGTGGGAATAAGCGGGGCCCGAAGGGCCCAAGCTCCCACCACTACATATCATTCACTGTTTATTGTCCTCATTCTCAAAAACAAGGAAATTCATGGCAAAGAAAAAAACTCAGTTTAATGCATCAGTTAGGGTTGTTCCACAGCAACAAAGTGAGAAATTCAATGTTAGGGTTAAATCCTCCTTGATTCCACCCCACCCCACCCCCCAGCCGCATCGGGTGTGCGCGCTAGTCATCGGTCCCAACTTTCATCCCATTCTCCCATAGTTCACCCTCAGCTTCTTTACACATGTGATGGGGTGAGAGTTAGTAGTCAACAACCCCAACACACACCCCAATGCTGGTTGGGAGGGTGGGGTGGGGGCAGGTCCAAGGGGGTCTAACCCTAACATCAAAATTCCTCACTGTTGTCACTGTGGAACAGCCCTAACTGATGCATTAAATAGAGTTTTTTGCTATATATATATATATATATATATATATATATATACACACATACACACACATCATGTGTTTTAGTATAAAGGCAGGGATAACAGGCATTTGTCAATGCCACATGTTTGCTTGCTGGTATTAGCATTGGAAATGCTGGAGTTAGACAGATGCAGAATAGGAATGGCAGTGAAGTATTGAACTTTATGCCAAGCCCACCTCCACCCTGCAGAGATGGACAGGCATTGGGGTATGCATTTGGGTTTTTGCCCATAACGTTCATGCCATTTCACCTCACCCAATCCTGCAGACACTAAGAAGTGCTGAGGTATGCCTTGGGGTGTTCAGTATTACAGTCACCCTACTCCATTAGGACATACGCTGAAATTGGCACAATATAGGAGAATGGGGTGAAGTCTGGGACAGAAGAGTCCAAGGCACACCTTGATGCCTGTCACTGACTGCAGGGTGGGGGGATGGGGGTGCAATGGCATGAGTATTACAGTCAGCAATCCAAAGGCACATCCCTGATGCCTGTCAATCTGTACAGGGTGGGACATTATGTTTAGAAACCCTAATGCCCTGGGCATTTGTTGGTATTTGCACTACACATTTTCAACATGGCCTTTTTATGTCCCACACCTCATGAAAACATTTGGAACCTCTTCTCATGGTACTGTGATTTTTTATTTATTTTATTTTTATTTAGCTTTTGTTGACCGGGTAAGTGCACTAGACAAATCCTGCCTATTTTCAGGCATGACCGGGGGAGGGGGATACAGATGAATGCCAACTGACTTTTGAAACCAGATTAAGCTGTTGGTGGTATTTATAGTGAATGAGGGAAATTTGGCCAGGACACCGGAGAAATTCCCCTGCTCTTTTCGATAAGTGCCATGGGATCTTTAACATCCACCTGAACTACCACCAGTCCAGGCAGATGGGACCTCGGTTTAACGTCTCATCCGAAAGACGGCACCTCAGAAGTGCAGCACCCCTCTCATGCTGCACTACAGTGTCAGTACTGGGATATTAACCCAAGTGCCAGATGTGGAACTGAACCCACAGCCCTCTGATCTCCCGGCCTCAGAGGCGAGTGTGCTACCTACTGAGCCACTGACACTGCTAATATGATTAAAACTGTTAATATGTCCCGAACTTTGAGTTCCCACAGTGACCGTGCCATTATGCGCCAGATGTAAGAAAACACAGATCAGGCAGGATGTGAAGAATGACAGCTGTACCATGCATAGGGAGGTGTGAAGAGATGGCAATGTTGAAAATCTGTAGTGAAAATATTAAAAATGCTTGAACTTCTGAGTGTATGTGAAAACTGGGCAATGCATGCACATAACACAGTCATTTAATGGAATTATTTCATCAAATTTTTAACATAGGCATTTTGTGACCTCTGCTCATGAACAGTGTCACTGTGATTTTCTTCATCTGTCCCAAACACTGACTTTCCACAGCAACCGTGCAATTGTGTGCTGGAAGTGTAAAAACACATTTTGGCCAGGATATGAAAAATGGCAGCTGTACTGTTCATAAGGAGGTCTGAAAAAATGCCAATGCTGAAAATCTGGAGTGAAAAATACTACAAATTTGTGAAGTTACGAGGGTGTGTGAAAACTGCACAACACATGCTTGTAACACAGTAATTTTATGGATGTTTGTCACCAAATTTTCTACATAGGCATTTTAGGACCTCTGCTCATGAACAGAGTCACTGTGATTTTCTTAATCTGTCCCAAACACTGATTTCCCACAATGACTGTGCTATTCTGTGCCAGAAGTGCAAAAACACAATTTGGCCAGGATGTGAAAAATAAGAGCTGTACTGTTCATAAGGATGTGTGGAAAAATGCCAATGTTGAAAATCTGGAGTGAAAATATTATAAATTCTTAAAGTTATGAGCAGTCATTTTTTGTTGCTTTTTTCACCAAATTTGCAACATAGGCTTTTTGAGAGCTCGCCTCATGAACAGTGGCACTGTCATTTCATTAATCAATTCCCAAAGGTGATTCTGTGCAGTGACCACAAAATCACCTTTCGGGACCGAATAACGCCATGACAGTGCAGACATGTTCCCGGTCCACTGAAGATCATCGTGCTGGGCTCCAGAGGTAAGTATGGGGTGGGGGTGTGTGGGAAGGTGGGGTACACAGAGGGTGGGTGCAGGTTGGGGAGGGGCACATAACACTTCAAAGGACTGTTTTCTTGTTTTACAGGTTAAAACAAAATACAGACAATGTGGGTCAGTTTTCTACTTTTGCAGGTGTGTTTGGTACACTGGGGTGGGCTCCAATGTGCCACCAGCATTTGTGGGGAGGGGGAACCAAAGCCGATGGGGATTGGGCCCCCCATCAGCACAGAAAAGAGTGGGGGCCAGATGATGCTGCGAGGGCTTGGGCACCCCATCAGAACAGGCATGAAATCATTTGGGGGGCCATTATGCCAATGGGGAGTGGGCGCCCCCATTGGCAATTGGAACTGGGAAGGGGGGAGTGAAGCCAATGGGGACTGGGCCCCATCAGCACAGAAACATGTGTAGGGGCACATGATGGTGAGGGGGATTGGGCACCCCCTCAGCATACAACTGAAATTGAGGGGCGACATTATGCCAATGGGAGTGGGCTCTCCTGTTGGTAAATGAATTGGGTTGGGGGCATGCTGACTGGGGATTGGGCACCCCATCGATTTTCATGGGGCTCTGAGGTGGCAGCATTGAACTGTCATGTTCCTGGAAATGTTACACCAGGCACGGTAATTTCTGCAATGAAGAGTGGGTCCCTCATTGCAGCAGAATGGCTGACACTGCAATGATGAGGTGGCCCTGATCGCAGCAGCCAAATTGTTACAAGTTAATGGCACTTCTACAGAACTAGTGTCATCAGGACACTCAGCCTGCATTGTGCTGAGCCAAGCCCAAAATGCCACACTTCCACAACCATCTTTTCTCCTAAGCTGCCATGTAATGTTTCTTGTGCATGCATGCAAGCAAACATAAAAAGTACTTTCTCTGTCAGGCAGTGAAGATATCATTTATCTCTCAAGTTCCTATTCATCATTGTAATATCTCCATCTTCCTATACATCATGGAGATATCTTCACATTCCGATACGTCTTCTGGTTGAGCCTGCCACTTGTGCCATCTTTTCTACTAGCACAAGCACTATCAGTATTTGTGCTGTGTTATGTATCATGACTGAGCTGTAAATGTGTGCCACCCTGCAGTAAAACTTTCATATTTCTGCTCACCTTTGTTTTAAAAATCCTTTGACTGTACAGAGATGAGGGTGATAGTCTAGGATTATCATGGAGATGTGTAACCATAAAACTTTCAGTTGTCCTGCTGATAGTGTGAGTTGAGCTGTGTCAATGTTTTGGTTGTAGACAATTTAGGTAAGGCACTCTGATGTAAAAACATCTTGGAAAATGTGGTCTTTTTCATAATTGTACTCCCTTTTCAAAAGAAGCTGCCAACTGTAGAGACACGAGAGGAGAGTGGTCAGCAACTTCAGAGTAGTGAGCGCAAGCACCGAGTTGCGATAGCAATGCTTGCCTGCACTTGCATCTACTACTACTCTGAAGCTGCTTTGACTCACTCACTAGATTTTTTCACAGTGGGGCTTCCTTCAAATAAATGGAGTATGCTTATGAAAAAGCACATTCAAGATATTTTACTACAGTGTCTGCTGCATCAATTGTCTACCACCAAATCATTGACACCGCTTAGTCACGCTGCATAGGAGTACGTAAAGTGAAAGTACAAGCAGCAGGGAAAGTGACAGTGCTGGTTTACAACACAGCACAAATTGCAGGATCAAGCAGATAACTTTTTTAAATAAAAAATGTGGTATTTTGTGTTGGAGAGTATGCAGAGTTGGCGGGGAGTAAAAGATAACAGTCACGTGGGAGGGAGGAGGTCCAAAACCCCGTCTGGAAATTTGAAAACTTGTAGGTGGGGCATTGTGTTGAGGGGGACATGTAGTGGGCTTGCACTGGAGGGAGCACAAAATATATGTTGTATAAGCAGAACATGACATGGTCTGACTGAAGATATCATATTTATCTTCACGAGAGGCCAATGATAACACAAGTGGTGAAGCCAGGCCATATCACACTCATGCCCATCATGTATCCCTTATAAATATATGTATATCTATCTACATATACATATACAGTATATATGGGATACATGATGGGCGTGAGTGTGATATGGCAAATATTGTCATCCTCCTGCAGAGTGAGCTCTGGATATCTACACGAGTGTCGAGGTACAAGTGAGATATCCAGAGCTCACGATGCAGGATTGACAATATTTGCCATAGCACACAATCTGCACATCACGATTTGATTTATACAATAGGGCCAGGAGTTTCAGAAGTATTGTTATGTTGTCTTGTGTTCGGTTCCTGTTTATGTTGTTTGCTCATTCTGTGTGAGTTTTTCTGAATGGGCTGGCAGTGTTACAAACTCTGGGAAACAGGTGAGTGTGTTTTGCAAATGCTAAATGAGTTAGTTTTAGTTAGGAGTAGAAACATACTATTTTGTGAAGCTGTATTCTTTAGAAGTCTGGTTGCAGTCAAGCTGAGAGTATCACAGTAATTGTAATGGGTTGGGAGGCAGAGTTTGAGGACCAGGTGAGTGTTTTTAGTGGTAATTGAGATTGCTGCAGGCAAAAGTGAGGAACAGACTGTTCTGTGAAGCTGTGCTCTTTAGAATTCTGGCTGCAGTCAAGCTGAGAGTATTTATCTATTTATTTATATTTTTTGGTGACCGGGTAGGCAAGCTGATCCAAAGGACCATTTTCAATTGCGACCTGGGCCATACAGTGGCAGGCAATACAAGGTTGAAGTAATAGGCACAGGTTACATTACAGAGAGAGTAATATATACTGAGTAGCATGAAATCAACAGCAATGAAACATTACCCATAAAATCCACAAACAAGTTTCATAACAAATACAAGAGCGCATGCCTAGGTCTCGTTTACATGGTTGATCACTCATGGAGTGGTCAAATCATAAATCCACACATCACTTAATCAGTCAGGATATGTGACAGTGCAAGGTGGAAATGTCTTATGGGGATCCATGTGAACCCAGGAAAAGGCAAGCAGCACTAAGGGGTTCAAGTAGTAGTCAACATCCAGGCAGTAAGTTGAGGGATACAGTATGGTTTCTATGGAGGCTGTTTTGTGGGAAGGTTGCCTAGGGAGCATGCATCGATGGCCCGAGACTTTAGCCACTCTCTCAGTTGCAATTTGAAGGACTGATGAAAGGGTGCAGTTCTGATGACAGGTGGAAGTTTGTTCCACAGAGAGGGTGCAGAAATAGAGAGGGACTTGCTCCCCATGGCAGTAGTTACTTGGGGGACTACCGGGAAGGGAATGGAGGACTCTCTGAGAGAATGAGTAACCGCATGGACAGTGAGAATCTGTGATAAAGGCGACTTCAAGGGGTTTCTGAGAGAGGTGTCAACTAGCTTGCACAAGACATATTCATAGTGGCAATGAAGGGATAGCCAGCCTAGTGACAGATAAAGAGAACAGCGATAAATGGAGTAAGGAACCTGGAGGACGAAGTGACAAATGGAGTTATATGTGGTACTTAACCTGGAGAGAGTGAGGCAGAGGTGGTGAAGAAAACTGGAGAACAATAATCAAGAAAAGGTAGGATGTTTCCCTGGGCGATAGCAAGGTGAGCTTCAAGGATCAGGAGGTGTTTGACCCAGTAGGCTGCCCCCAACTTCTGATGGACCCTTTTTACAGTATTATCAATGTGGGCATTAAAAGTAAGAGAAGGATTGAGAGTCACTCCTAGATATTTGAAGGAGGATAATACATCAAGGGGAGATCCAGCAGGGATTTCAATCAGAAGTGTGTCATTTGTTTTGGCAACCTTTGCGAGGAATGGCTTTGAGCAAAAGAGCATGGCCTTTGTTTTTTTCTCATTTACCAGGATTTGTTTTGAAAGGAACAAGTTTTGTGCAGCTCCATAGTTGTTGGTGAGGGTGAAGGATAAGGTTTCGAGGGATCTGGCACTATGGTAGATGACAAGATCATCAGCATAGAGGAGGGCGTTGCATGTTATGCTTTCTGCAGGAAGATTGTTTATGAAAAGAGAGAACAAGAGAGTCCCCAGTATGGAGCCCTCAGGTACACCAGTGTGGACTGGCAGGGTGGCAGAAGTAACCTTGTCTATTGTGACAGACTTGGTTCTGTTTGCTAGGTAGCTGCTGAACCAAGCAGCTGCATCCATGGAGCAGCCTATGTTAAGTGGGGTGGTATTTAGTATGTGGTGGTCCACAAGGTCAAAAGCTTTTGAAAGGACTACAGAAACTGCACCTGTGGCCAAGCCGAGGTCCAGGACATGTTTGGAAAAAAGGGCCATGGCGCAACCCTTTTGAATATCCAGCCCATAGTGCTTATGTCATCAGCCATTTATCCATACAGTGCTTATGTCATTTAGAATGTTCAGTCTCAATAGCAATACTAACCATATTCAAATGTAAATAACTTTAAAATGAAAAAAGATAGCATGGTATTGTGAGCATGAATGTTTTCAACACAAAAATATCTTCAAAATGAGTATTGTTTCATTTATTGTTCCAGCTCTAAACTACAACTGGAGCAAGTCCACTCCTATAAGTACCTAGGTATCTTATTTGACTCAGCCCTCTCCTACCATACCCACATCGATTCACTCGCTTCTGTAGCCAACATGCGAATTGGTATCCTGTACCGCCACAAAAATTGTCTCCCCCTCGATGCCCTCTGGCTTGCAGTTACATCCTCCATTCTATCCCTGGTGGACTATGGGCTACCTGTCTATGGTGCTGCCAGCATGTCGGCCCTCAACAAAATCTGCCTCCTCCTAAACAAGGCATGCAGGCTAATCACTGGGGCCCCCAGGCTCACCCATACCTGCCAACTCTATGACCTTGCTACAATGCTTGACCTCGACGAACACCTGCTTTACCACACGTGCCTCATCGCTAAAAAAACCTTACTAGGACTCTCCCCTTCCGGGCTGTCTTCCTCCCTCCTCCCTGCCCAGCCCCTAGTCAGCACCCGGACCACCTGTAAAGCCACCTTCCTGGTCCCCCATGCTAGGACCTCACTTGGGCAGAGATCTTTCTGCTATAGAGCTCCCGCTTGATACAACACTCTTCCGCGGGCCATCACTGAAATCCCATCCATCTCCACCTTCAAAAATGCCCTCAAAAGTGAGCTATTCAGAAAGCGCTGCTGCTCCTGTGCCTAACGGATGCTCTTCCCTCCTCTGCACTGACAATGCCCACTGGGCAGCTCCATCTCCTCACTTCCTAACTTCTTACTTCTACACTACTGCTACTACCCCCACTGCCAACTGTATCTCTACTGACTTGAGCATACTGCTTTGCTTCCACCCTGTTTCCGTACAGATCATACCCCCATCTGTATTACTCCCTCCCTGCTGCCCTACCTGTAATCTGTTATCATGTGACCTGTTTTGACTGCATTATTGATTTACGTGTACTATTCCTGTGTCATGCCCTATGTTCCTTGTAACCTGACATAGTAGACCTGTTTGGCAGTTATCATTCTACAATGACAAACCGTTATGCTCCTAAACCATGTAATCCCCCCTGTTGTCGCTTATACCTGATTGTTCTGTGTATTACACTACCTATGTTTGCTGTAGCCATGTTGCCATTTATGTGTGCCTGTTTATACACATGCTCTTCTATTATTTTGTACCCTGCTTCCTGTATTATCTGTACCATCTATCTTTGTTTGACGAGGTACCTTTGGAAATGAGCCCCTGGCTCAAAGGTTGTAAACTGATTGCAACATAAATAAATATAAATAAATACATTTATTTATACCTTTAGATTTTTTATAACTAGCAAAAACGCAGAAAATTCATTTTGTTCTCATTTTGTCAACAAACAAATGTAAACAACTTTAAAATAAAAAAGATAGTATGGTACTTTGAGCAAACAGTTGTTCAGCACATAAATATCTACAAAATGAGAGGTGTTTTATTTATAGATACCATTTAAATTTTCTATAATTAGCAAAAATGGCATACAATTCAATTTTTATTCACTTTTTTGACTAACAAATGCCCTCTCCAAAAGCAAAAATAAAAGAATTGTGTATCAAACATTTTCAATATGTACTGACCATAATGTAAAGTTGGAGTTTCAATAGCTACTGCTTAGCAACCACTATGTTAAGTGGAGCTGCACTGGAAAACATTTATCAAAAACAAAACATAAACTGCACTAAACATAAATGGCATTCAAAAAACTCCTATCTTATTGCATAAATGGAATATGCAATGAAAATGAAATAACACCTTCCCTAAGGAGAGGGATGCCTAAATAGGGGGAGGAGTACTCATTTTCACAAAAGACACACTAGATGCATCGCGCATCTGTCTGCAGCATGATGACTGTATCGATGGTGAATCACTCTTTATATGGACCACCCATGGTCTTTCTAAGCACCTCACCATTGGGTGCATCTACAACCCTCCCAAAAATGCCCTCCAATCCCTTGAGGCTCTCATCAAAGCCCTGGCTGAAGATGCCTCAGCCGAGCTACTCATTCTTGGGGACTTTAACCTCAGCTGAGCCCATGATTCTAACATGGCTCTCAAGGCCCTGATTCAAGAAGCCAACCTAGAGAAAGGCATTACAGAAGCAACTAGATTAAACTATTAAATGGGGAACCACACAATCCTAGATTGGGCTTTGGTGTCCAACCCATCCAACATTCGGAAAGCAGGCACTATGGCAGATGCCCTGAGTGACCACTCCTCAATATTCTACACCTGGAAGAACAGTGCACCCAAGGTCTCCCCTAGAATACTCACATGTGACTATTCTAAATTCATAGCTGACCAATTCAATGAGTATCTCAGCAACCTCGATTAGAGCCCATTAAAACTCCTTCCATCACTGGATGAGGCTCTGGACTACTTCCAGAAATCATTCATGAAGGCTGCTAACCTCTGTGCTCCCCTGAAAAAAATATGAGCTAAGGGTAGCTGCTACAAGTGGATCACCCCAGAACTTAAGACCCTGATGGTGAACCATGACAAGGCCTGGAAGAAGTACAGGCACTCCTCACTCCCGGCTGACCTCGTGTCATACAAAATGCTCAGGAATCAATGCAAGAGAGCCACAAAACTTGCAAAAAGGGAGTATGTCACACAACTCCAGAAAACCAACCTAGGCAACCCTAGTTTATTCTGGTACCATATTAATGAACTGATTAAGGGTAATGGCAAGTCACAATTTGGTCCCATTGATGTCAATGGCCAACTACTTAATGACATCCTCCTAATTGCCTCATCCCTCAACCATCACTTCACCAACTAGGACGACTCCAAAACTGGACTACCACCAATAATCACTGAGTCCATTATATCTGAGACTCCCTGAATCAACTGACCTCCATTCCACATGCAACTAATCAAGGTAAAGGGTTCTCATCCCCTGAAGTCCTTATAAATGAGGGATCTGGTGGACCTGATGGGATAAACTCAAGGCTGCTCAAGGCTGCAGCTCCTGTCATCTCCAGACCCCTAATCTGGCTCATAAATAGATCCTTACTGAAGGGGGTTATCTCTGACCAGTGGAAGTAGGCCCATGTGGTTCCTATACATAAGGGCAGCCTCAGGGAACCTATTGGCAACTACAGGCCCATCTCCATGCTCTGCATCCTGGCAAAAATCTAGGAAAGGCTAGTCTTCAGGCAAATCCAAGATTACCTAGAGGCTCACCAGCTACTTGCTCCCTCCCAGCATGGCTTCAGAACAAACCATGGAATGACACTGCCCTGATAAAATTCTCGACAGATGAACTTAGTGCCATGGATAAAGGGATCCCAACTGGGGCAGTCTTGATAGACTTGTCCAAGGCCTTTGACCTCATCAACCACCAACTCCTGCTGTCTAAGCTGGGTTGACTAGGCCTTGATCCCCATGCTCTCACTTGGTTTGATAGTTACTTATCTGGTTGTAAAGAGAGAGTCATGGTGAAAGGTGCAATATCTGACCCCCTTCCACTAAAGGAGGGAGTACCACAAGGGTCTATATTTGGCCCCCTCCTCTTCTCTCTGTTCACGAATGACTGAAGTGGCCACTGTGGGGGTAGCTCAGTTGTCCAGTATGCTGATGACGACATCATATACCGATCCCTGGACAACCTGGTAGACCAGGGCCCCCATCTCCAAACCAGCTTTATGAGGCTGGAGACCTGGCTAATAGAGAATAGAATGGTCATTAATATGGATGAAACTAAGGCCATGCTGTTTGGACCAAGATCCCTAGGCCAAGACAGAAACCATTCACTACAACTCACATCTGTCTCTGGCAACCGTACTGAAGTGGTGGCATCCCTAAAATAACTAGGCCTATTGCTTGATCAAAGTCTCATCCTAAAGAATCACATTGACCAAGAAACCAAAACCATTCACTGCAAATTAGGAGCCCTCTACCGCCTTAAGGACCAGCTGGTCCCTGAAGCCAGGATCACCATCGCCGCCAGCATCCTCCTTCCCACCCTGACCTACGCCACCCCAGTCATGCAGAGCATGGCCAAACTTGAGATCAATGGACTGCAAGTCCTGTATAACAAGGTGGCTCACTTTGCCACACAGGTTCATACCAGAAGTCATCACTGTGATGCCTTAGCACTTCTAAATTGTTCTACACTGGACTCTTGCCTCCAGTACCCCTGCTCTATAACATGCATACAAGCTACTCAGCCCTTCCCCAACCAGCCTCATTGGGCTTTGTACCTCCAAACACTGCAGGCAGAACCTCGTACATCAGGCCGAATCCTGCTAGAACAACCCAGAGTGAGGACCAAGGCGGGTTGCAAGTCCTTTACCTACACCACCCCATTACTATGGAACAAACTCCCACCCTCAGTACAGGAAGCCCCTTCCATCAAAACTTTCCACTTAAGACTCAAGGCCCATATGCTAGATACCAGTATATATATACATTATCCCTGTCTTGTGACACTGTTCCTGAACTCTGGAAAACAGCTCAGATAACTCCGATCTTCAAAAAAGGGGACAGAAAAGATATCCATAACTACTGGCCTATAGCTATCCTATCGGTCTTGTCCAAAATACTTGAGAAACTTGACGCCACACAAACCCAGGAATTCCTTATAAAATTTGGAATTCTCACTAATGCTCAAAGTAGATTTAGGAAAAATCATAGCATGACCACCGCTCTGCTAAAGCTCACCTCAGATATTGTCTCTAATGTGGATTCTGGCAGATTAACTGGTGCAGTTTCATTGACCATAATAAGACTTTTGATCTTGTGGACCACAGAATACTTCTATCCAGCCTTGGCAGCCTTGGTTTCTCTTCTCCTGTTGTTTTCTGGTTTAACAGCTTTCTATCAAACAGGTAACAAGTTGTAAAGTTCAACTTAGTCATATCTGTTGCTGCACCTATAAATGTTGGTGTGCCACAAGGCTGTATCCTGGGGCCACTCCTCTTCTCACTCTTTGTGAATAATGCTCCCAGTGCCCTGCAGAACTGTTCTTCTCTATTATACGCTGATGATCTTGTTATCGATGCCAGTGAATACAAAGTTACTGAACATAAACTCTTCCTCTCAGCCGATTTTATAAATGTCCAGAAATGGTTTTTGACCATAAATTGGTTCTAAATGCTAAAAAACTAAGGTCATGCTCTTTGGTTTGGCCCTAAACTTAGAAATTGTCCTCTGTCCCTAGTGGTAAATGACATGGATGGGTCTAAACTTGATACTGTCACATCCTTTAATTATCTCAGGATCTTACTCGATCAATCCCTGGATCTTAACCTTCACATTCAATCCACCTGTAAATCAGTCAACTGCAAACTGGGTGCTCCCTACAAGACTAGTTACATGTTAACACCATCTGCCAAACTGGCCATTGCTAGAGGAATACTGCTCCCCCCCTTAACCTGTTGTGCCCCCATTCTTGCTGGAGCTCAGAAAACCACCCTCCAGAACTGGGAGGTCACATATAAAAACATATGTCGATATGCATCCTCCTCCTCCAGGCTAAAGCACTGCTGTCAGCTTTATGATGACCTTGGGTGGCTCTCCCCCTCTACTACTAGGCAATATTATCTTGGCTCCCTTACCGACTCCATTGTGAGGCTTCTAACCCCGATTTCATTGGCCAAGCTGCTAATTCCTCTTACTGATTCTCACAGGCTGAGATCTGCTGACTAATCTCTATTAAACATCCCAAGGTGTTATACCTCAAAAGGCACTGTTTTTTTTCAGGCATGTGGCTCTCCAGCTTTGGAAAACACTTCCCCTTGAACTGAGGTTGACTAGATCCGACCTGTGTTTCAAGAAGTATTTTCGTCGATATCTATTGGGTGCTGGGCCCTGCTTTTCTTTTGACCCTACCTGATGGATTCACGCAATGCTTATCCTTACAAAACTTGCCACTTGTTATAATTGTTTGATTCTGCTGTGTACTGTTGTTTTTCCTGGCATTTATGCCATGTGTTAATTGTTTCATAACATGGTAATTGTTCATTTTTTGCCCTGCTCCTTTTGTTTTGTCCTATTTCTATCTACTGTTTACTGCATCACTGTGCAATGCTGTCTACAATGTAAAGTGTATGTTCTTCTATGTACCTCATTGAAATGTTCCTGTACTTATTTATCATGTCATGTACTCTCCCGGGTCATGCCTGTAAATAGTAATACTGTTTGGCTAGTGCACTTACCTGGAGTGCACTACCTAGGAGGCAGTATAGTGCAGTGGTTTAAGGCTCTGAACTGCAAATCTGGTGACATCCAGCAGATCAAACCGGGGTTTGAATCCCACAGCCCCCACTTGCATACTGTGTGACCCTGAGCAAGTCACTTAACTTTCTTGTGCTCCCAGGTCGCACCTGGAAACAAGCTTCCACTTAGTGTGCCTTTCCTGGTTAAACAATCTCCCCTTCCCCCAGTAAACAAAAACTAAATAAAATAAATAAATAAATATGCCATTGCCATGACACCTCAGCTAACCCCCGCTTACTCCCATACTATACACCATCCACAACTTTTCTTGCAAATGCTTTTCCTCATCTCTGTATCAAATTTCTATCCTCGGCTCTGTATCCTTAAGTACTGCTATCTCTGAAAATATGTACAGTTCCACCATTTCTGTAACTACTATGTATGGCTCAAAACATGTACTAAGTCACTGCCTTGCAAAGTTATGCATGTCTTAGTCTGTATTGTTACCAGGTCACCCCTGGAAAGGGACCTCAGGGCTCAGTGGGCCTACCCAGTCACCAAAATTAAATAAATAAATAAATAAATGATTTATCTGCACTCGAACGTTTCACCTCAGACACATCACTCATGGTTTGTGCCACTTATGAGGTTACCAGAGGTCAAACTGCTCATGCACAGATAAATCATTTATTCCACTCATTTCATGTCATATCCCTCATACTGTGTATATATATATATATATATATATCTAATGTATTGAAATGTTTCACCAGGAAACCACACTAAGCAATAAGCCACTCATTTCCCAGTGCGACCTGGGAGGAAGGGGTAAAATGGGGATGAGACATTATACATTCAAGTTACATAGATCAACATTAACATACATTTACTTAAGGCAGGTGTCATAAACAGTGTGTCTTACAATGGGTAAATTGAGAGAACAATAATAAGTGAAAGAATAGGGGGAATATATATTTTATTTTGATCCCAAATGTTCAAGATAGTCTTTTTTTAGTCCTTTTTTCTCCCTTGGCCCCAATCTGCCTTACCTTGAATCCTGGCATCCTCTAGGTCTTCTGGCCGTCGTCCTGAAGATCCCAGCTCCGATTCAGGCTTGCAGCTTCTACCACCATGGCTTGCCACCCACAGCAGGGTGGTGGAGAGCCCCCCACATTTGTCCACCAGGACCAGATCCAGTAATGCATCACATTGCCCTCAGAGCCAAGTACTCCCCATAGAGATGCCCATCAAGCCACCATGGCTGGTGTCTTTTTCCCTGTGCTGGTCCCCCTTGTGTGCAGAGTGTGCAATGACACCAATGGACAGAGCATGCACACTTCCGTGTGCACCCCTCCTGGTGCCATGCCCCATCATGTCCCCTCAGGCTGCCTGTGCCACTGCATCACCCCCAGCCACTGCTAGAGGCCACCAGTACACCAGCGGCTGCACACCACCCACCTGGGAGAAGGAGAGCAGTACATCGAACACTCAATCCCTCTCTGCCCCTGCCAACCCCTGACTACCCAGGCTCATTCCCTAACCCATGTCACTGGCATGGTGTGAGGTGTGGCATCCAGTTCCCCAACCCTCAGCACCACTGGGCTGGTCCAAGACAGTCATTTTATGAGTCACTGTATGAACATGACAAGTAGCATTTTCAGTATATTGACCAAAATGTAATTTTACACCAGAAGTGTGAAAACGCCTCTCATCCATGATTTAAAAAATGCCTCCTTTTACATTTACAACATTGTGTGGAAAAAATGGCTATGTTGAAAGTCTGAAGTCAAAATATTGAAAATCAGCAAAGCTGTCATTAAAGGAGTGCAATGTTCACTCATAGCCTGGACATTCTGTTGTATCTGTACACCACAATTTTGGCATAGTCTTCATATTACCACACCTCATGTACCCAATAGGTGAAAATTCTCAAATCCCTGCTAAAATGGTATTCCGTGCACCAAAATGTCATTACATGCCCCAGGTGCAAAACACATTTTGACAAGGATTTTAAAAAATGACAGCTGTCACACTCATGAGGTGGTGTGAAAAAAATGGCTATGTTGAAAATTTGTGGTCAAAATATTTAACGTTACCAAAGTTATGAGTGGGTGTAGAAAAAAATCAACATACAGTACCCGTATAATTTTACCATTTTTACATATTTTGACCCCAAATGTTCAACAAAGCCTTCTTAAAGACCCCACCTCATGAACAAGGCAGTGAAAATGTTCAAATCCTGCCAAAAATTCAGGGATACAGTATAGCATGGTGGGTTAAAACTATGAGCTGCAAATCTGGAGACCTGGATTTGAATCCCACAGCCCGCTTGCATACTGTGTGACCCTGAGCAAGTCATTAACTTCCCTGTGCTCCCAGGTTGCACTTGTTAACAAGCTTTCAGCTTAGTGTGCCACTCCTGGTTAAACAAGTGGAAGAATGTGATTTCACCAAGTGGCTGCAAAATCATCTTTAGGCCTGATTTGCATAATTCCATTACCATTGGTCATGAGGTGGGGTACCAAAGTTCCATGTTGAAAATTTGGGGTTAAAATATGTAAAAATGACAAAGTTATGTCTTAACATTCAAAATCCCATTGAAATACATTGAGCCACACTTACTGTACCTTAGTTTCTCATATAGCAGTTGTTGGTTTAAGCAGCAAGACGTGTCTTTGATCAGAAAGTGAACCTTCATCGTGAGACATGCTCAAGTGAGTGATGATGTGGATGGGTGTGGTGGGGATGCAGTGTGTTGGGTGCTGAATGGAAGATCAAAGGGGGGCCAGATCAGTGAGGTACCCTTTTCTTTTTTGCAGCCAACTCTCCCCCCAAAAAAACAAGGGCAGGTTTTTATCAGGGGATAGGGAGTAACATTCTTACAATGGGGATTGGGCACCCCAGTGTCAGGCTACCATTCATCGGCATTGGGGTGGGTACCCTAGTGCCCTCAAATACATACTGGGAACAGGGGACAAGAGAACTGGAGGGGAGGGGGATAAACAGAAGTGGTACTGGGGTAGACACCCCGATCCAATTAATAGAAAGATGATAGACAGATAGATAGATAGATAGACAGATAGATTGATAGATAGATAGATAGAGATAGAGATAGAGATAGAGATAGAGATAGAGAGATAGATAGATAGATAGATGGATAGATAGATAGATAGATAGACAGACAGACAGACAGAAAGACAAAAAGATGCAGGAAGAACAGGGTGGCTGAGTGCTGTTACTGTAGCTCACTGCAGGACTCCAGCTATGGCTGCAGAATTCAAGAAAATCACACTGTTCTCATACAGAGAATGTGGGTGAACAGCTTCTCTCACTAAGCAGGCACTCTGGATTTTGTGGTGCCCAGAAAAAGTATTTATGTCTATTATCTAAAATGGCTATTATGTAAAAAAAAAAAACAGCAAAAATCAGAATCAAGCTAAACAGGTCCCATTAAGCTAAGTTTAGGTGTGTGTTTGTTTTTAATTACACCATTTTTTTTATTTCAAATGGAAAAAAACAAGATGATGGGTCTCAGTACAAAAGAACTTTGATGCTGCGAGAAGCAAGTGGTGAGAAAACCAAAATGTTCTTGTGACACAAAATATTTGGTGTCATATCAGAATGTTATCATTATCAGAACGTTGTGAAAATGGGCAAAATTGCTCATCAGCTAACAAGTATAAAAAATTAAAATGAAATGAAATACCCCAACCCCACCAGAGCATGCTTGAAAAAAACTTGGAATCCTTATAACTCTGTAACTGTTTAATATTTTTTCATGAAACCTTCAAATGGCATTATCTTTGACAGCACACTTCCACTCTGAAAGTTTCATAAAACAAATTATATTTGATGTAGGCCATAAGTTAGAGCAAAGCCAAATCCATGTTAAATATGGGGAAAAAGTGGACAGCGCAATTGTGGTCGGCATAAATCCATCCATGAACACTTTATTTTCTTCAGGGGCTTCACCCCCAAACCCTCCATGCAGAGGCTCTGCCACCACACCCTGTACTAAATATGATCAACTCCCAAATTGGAGTTAATTCAGGAGTGGGGTGCAAGACCCTGAAAAGAGGGTCCTCGGTGACAGTACAGTGACTCATTCCTGAGTCTCTGTACTCATTCATGGTAACAGTGTTGCTGTGCCATGAGTATATGGTAGCTGACAGCCCAGCTACCCCAGCTCCTTCCTTTCATGTTGTGTAACACCAGATACATGAGGGATAAGTCAGCAATGATCTCAGACTGGAGTGCAGATTCTCTAAGGGATCCGGTATACCTCACTGAGATGTACCTTGTGCATGAATCTGGGTCTGTCCTTGAGGCGATTCGAATGAAAGAGAGATCATGTAGGATGAGGCAGGTGGAAGCATTTTTGGTGTACCAACCTCCAGATAGGGAGCAGGATATTTTATAAGAGTTTTCTGACTTCATCATTGGCAAATCATTGAACACCCCAACCCAAGTGTGCTGGGGGAATTTCAATATGCATGTCAACAATAAATCCCCACAAGTTGCTCAGCATTTCCTACAGTTGATAAAATAACTGGCCTCAAATAAGTGGTTTCTACTGCTATAAATGCAGCCACACATTGGACCTCATTTTTCCCTCTGGAACTTTTGGCATCTTTGGTGTCAAGGTGGATCCACAGGGATTATCAGTTCACCACACCGTTCAGTTTTTGTTAGGGGCTCTCTCAAACTATCCTCCTGCAAATATGATCTGGTATTGCCCATTGGTCAATTTGCAGCAATCTGCAGCTAGAGAAGCTCCCTGGTGAACTGAAGGAATAGAGGTGGAATGAAATGGAAATAGATTGGTAACAGTCACGACTCTAATTTGATAAACTTGGTAGTACTGTAGTCCATCACACAAATCACACTAATCCATGCCTGCCCACTGACCTTAAGCCACTGCTCACTGTAGTATAATGACAAGCTGAGGTAGATGAAGGCAGCAGGGCACAGGTGAAGCAACCCTGGAAGATGTCGTACTCTTTGAACAACAGGACGGCTCTTTGGTTTCATTATAGAGACAGTGAAAAGCAGAATTGCTGTCATGGAGTATTGCCTTAGATAAGAACAGGTGAGCCTAACTCTTCTGCACTTTTGATAAGCTAATTCTCCCAGCCTGACTGCAGTCTAGTGCAGTTTTATTTCAAGAAAATGTGAAAAAAAGTGCCCTCCATTAGTGCCACTCATCTCTAGAGGTAGTCTATCAGGGGCTGGCAGTACTGTAGTCAGGAGGAGAGACATAGACTCCTAGGATCTGGATTGAGTTTCAGTCAGTTTTAGTTAGTTAAGTACTCAAGGAGATCTTGGCTTTGCATCCCATCTGCTGTGATTTGGGCCTAGGGCTCAAGTGGTTTATGGTGGGCTGCTGCATGGCCCAGGGTCTTCTGTTAGTGGACATTGTTTGGTGTTCCCTTTTGAGGTTTTTTTTTCTCCTGAGGCCATTACAAATGTATCCATGAAAGCACTGCTTTAGAAACCCTATTTGGACCCTCAGGCACTAGTAAACTACAGACCTATCCTGAACCTTCCTTTTCTGGGAAGGTTATCAAGAAGATTGTGGGGATGCAGTTTGAGATATGTTGAAAATTAGACATCTATGAACCGTTCCAGTTACCATAATATGGAGATTGTGCTTATAAAATGTTCAATGATCTGCTTCCTGCAAGCGGGAGGGAAAATGCTATATTGTTTTCATTTTGATCTGTCATCAGTGTTTGACACTATGATCATAGAATGTTGATGGATTGCATTGCAGAATATGGAGGACTCACCACTGAAATGGTTTGTCTCATTCCTGTCCTACAGATCACAGATGGTTATGACAGGTACTATCTCATTATTGCCAGCTGTTGTCAGTTTTGGTGTTCTATAGAAGTCAGTACTGTTATCCATGTTATTTGCAGTGTACTTGCTACCATTGGGATGGTTTATTTGATGATGTGGTATGAGTGTTCATGTCTATTCTGTTGACACTCAGATGTAATTCTCTTTTACACATGACAGGCTGGTAGGGGTCTTGTTTCTGGAGCAATGCCAGCAGGAAACTGCAGACTATATGCCCTCTAGCTAACTGAGCTTAAACCCATAAAAGATGGGGATCATTGTGAGCTGGCTGTCAGATGGAATGCCATGGTTTGTCCATCTTTTAATGGTGCTACTCTGACAGCCACGGATTGTATAATAATATAGGAGTTACTATGGACTCTGGAATGACTGTGGAACAACATGTGTCATCTGTGATCTGCAGTGGATTTTGTTCAGCTAAAGATCTCTCCTGATTAGTTACACTTTCATGCAAGAAGACCTGGTGAACTTGGTGCATGAGTTGGTGACCTCAAGGCCGAACTACTGTAACTCTCTTTACCTGGGGTTGTCTGGGAGGTTGGTGTGCCACCTACAGCTGGTACAGAATATTGTAACCAGGCTGGTCTCTGGGTCATCATACTCAGATCATATTATGTCATGCTGCAGCAGCTGCACAGGCTTTCAATAAGGTGGCACTCGCGCACACACACACACACACACACACACACACACACACACACACATAAATATATAGTTAATCATGTTGTTAACTTACAAAACACAGTACGATTTGAGGCCAAGCTACTCAAAAGACCTCTTATCCAGATATGCTTTCAGTAGCTTGCTCTGCTTCACTTATTAGTTCTTTTTGGCAATCACAAGGGTGTGTCTTTAGCTTTTGGAAGATAGGGAATTCTTGGTGGGGGCCCCATTGATCTGTAACTCTCTACCTAGACATCATGTAGCTCCTCCTTGGTGAAGGCATTTTAAGAGAATTAAATATTTTCTGTTTCAATCTACATTTAACCTTGAAAAATTATTTAGACTACTGTCTCTGTGTTTTTGTAGTGCACAGGTACTTATTGTCATTTATTAATTTCTGTTAGTTATGTTGTGCCTTGTCAGAATGTATTTGTCTTGGCTCTGCAAATTTGTACAGCAATATGAGCTACACAGGATAAGGTACTATATACAAAAAAAGTCTTGCCTTACCTTATCAAATGTTGCATGAGGAAGGAGTGTGTTTTTTTTTAACTTAACAAGAAATTAAAAGAAAAAGAACTAGAAGTAGTGTCTTTTTACTGGTGAATGTGCCAACACACATCTATACTCCTGTCCTTAAGGTTACTACCCCTGCCTGTACTTCTGACCACAGGTTGAGGGACCTGTATTCGGTATTAAGGTTCATCCAACTAGAGTAACAATAGTGGGGATATCTGTCTAACCTACTATAGTCATCAGGAGCTATAACCACCCACTAACCCTCATAGTGGCTTTGTACCTTTAATGGCAGTTAACACACAGTCAATCAGTGGCATTAACAATAGCACACACCCTTGAGACTTATCTCCAGGGGTCTGGCCTTCAGTAACATCCGGGAACCCCCTGTAAAAACAAGGTTAGCAAAGCAAAATAAACACTTTCAGTACTGTAACCTAACTAATAATATAGACATAAGCCAGGTTAAATGTGAAATAACAATCCGATTTATTCAGGGGTCGTGAACAAGGAAGGGCATGAATTTAGTTAAATGATCACTATACTGATTGAATGCAGGTTCTTGGCATGCATGTTTTAGTCCCATATTCTTAGTTCTACAACACTGGATACCCAGGATGGAATACTGGCTAACCAGAGCGTTGCCCTGGGATGTCTGGCATTGCAGCTGTTTTGGGGCCCTTGATGGAAAGAAAAAGCAGTTAGCATGAACAACAAAGATCTTGTTATTTATAATCCTGGCCAGTTGGCCCAGTCTCTTATAACCCAGATAAGTACTAAGGCAATCAGGTGGTACCACAGATAATTAAGTGACTTGTTGCAGGGAGCTACCCTGGGTTTACTCATGCTACCAGTTGGCTGTGATGTTACTGGTTATATGGAGACCTTGTGTTAATCACCAATGAGCATGGGGAAGCAGGGATGACATGGCACACCTTCTCTTCATGGCCTTTCCCTCCAGGTGGCTGAAACCTGTGAGTTGTCTCTGTGCAGTGGCTGAATCCCCAAAACCGGTCTCTCACCAAGTACAGTCTCTGGTGCAATACAGTCAGTTTGGACTGGGTTGTCAAAGGCCCATGCATGATGAGCACTTTGGCAAAGTTCAGTTTGCTTTGCTGGTGAAGCCTCCAGCTGGCATAACAATTTGGTCATGAGTAGGCAGGTCTCGACCCATGATGGATATTCAGCACACTTAAAAAGAACAGCATTAACTCCTTCTAACAGATCGGATACAGTCAGGTTGCTATTGCAGTTGATTTAAGGAGAAAACCTCTTGATCAAATATTAATCTCTTCACCACCTCTGATCCGATTACTTCACAGGACCCTAACTTCAGTCCAGATCTCAAGCAGTACTTTTAAACATCTCTGGGACTTCTGCCGCAGTTTCAGTCACAATCCAGGTTCATCCAATCACTGTTATCAGGCAGTCCAATGCAGGAGAACAGTGGCAGGGAGGCAAGTCAGGCCTCTTCCTGCAAATTCCCCTAAGCTCTGAATGGGAGCAGCTTCTCAAGATCTTGAGATGCTCACTCTTCAAGCTCTAACTCCAACTGTCTTACTGTCTCTATCAGTTCTAGTTATTTCACTATGTTTCCAGAGTGCTGCTTGGCTGGGGGAGCTGTCAGTCATAGTTTGGATGCCCCCTTCAGTTCAGTTTAGGTGCCAACCTAAAAAACTACAAAAACTGCAGTCCTTCCTTCCCATGAGATGCTTGGGCCAAGGACCTTTTGAGGTGTCCAGAGTCCTATTGGTCTGCTCACTGAAAGTTCTGAACCTAACATGGTGGTCCCCAGTTACAAAGGCAAAGCTGCAAGGAAAGCAAGTTAAACAAACTCCCTAATTTAAATATAACAGCCAGTTAGAAATAAATAATTACAGTACTAGTTTAAACTCCCTCTGTTCTACTATCGACTGCAGAGTGGAACAAATCAAAGTTGTATCATGCCAGTCGCAAGCCCTAAAAAGCATTCAGATCCAGCCCAGACCATTCACTATACACATACTGACTGAATTCTTAAAGGGACCGGTGCAGAGGCACAACATGGCACTCTCATGTAAATTAACAGAAGCAAAAAATAAGCTTGGTTTATCACCTCTACAGGACATTAGCCTTGCAGTGGGCATAGAAGAAGCCCAGAAAGACATTAAAGTAAACCCAAAATTAGTAGGGGGTTACATATTATTTTGATTGTCAGGCACTATGCAAAACACCTTCATTGCCAAAGTGGTACAGCACGTAGCCTTCACCTGGCAAAGTGCCCAGTTACCAGGTGAAGAACCACACAAAGTAACACTTCACTCACATGAAGTTGGACTCTTCATGTAGTGCTACACATAGTGAAGTTTAAAACACTGTATACACCTACTCTGCATGTTAACTCATGTGGTATTGTACTTTGTCACATTGTGTTTATTGTATCTCTTATCACCTTGGAAACCCTTTTCCTAAGTACTGCACCTGAAAATGTGTTTTTGCTCAGTGCAAGTTTCCTGATCCATGAAAAATGAACTTGTCACTGCATTCACTTCAGTTTGCAATAAAAAAGCACTAGCAATCCCACTCATAGTGTCAAATACCACAAAGTCTTCAGAAAGTAAATGATCCCCCATTTTCATTTCGATTAACTATCTGCAGAGACTTTACATTCAAAGAACTACATCACTGAATTCACTGACTGAAATGAAACAGGCAATCACTCATAAGCTGTGAAGCAAATGACTGCCAGTTTCCTTTCTGCCTGGAAACAAAGCAATGCAGTTCTTTGCATGTACTGTAACTCTCTGTAGAGAGTTATTCAGAACTGAAATTGGAGGAATTTTCTTCGTGAGGCATCAGTGGTATTTGCTACTATCATTTGTATGGCAAGTACTTAGTACCTCAAGCTGCAGAGATCTAGCCCAAAAAGTCATGTTTTCATTACTGTAAAGGCCACACAAGCAGAGAACTGGCAGACATCCACGTTTTGGTGGTATAACCTATATTTATTAAATAATTATCTAGAAACAAGGTATTTATACATGGCAAAACATTTGGAAAAAAAAAACTAATGCAAAGTTTAATAGTGGGGAGCAGGAAGGATCTAATCTTTACACTTCTGACCCAGTGCAGGATTTAGTAAGAAACATGTATCTAAGCTTATACAGGATTATACTGTAGCTATTAATACAAGTCACTTGTTCCGGATTCCCCCCTTTTCCCAAGCAAGGCAGACCACCAGTATGTTGTTGTGCTCAGATTGGCAATCAATTTATTATAAACCATATTTTCTTTGTTACATTCCCATAATCATCTTGACCTGTTGTCTTATTACATTCTTTTATTCGATTGCATTACATATCAATATTAGTTTACTTCTCTTTTCTTCCGCTTCTTCTTGCCTCCCCAGGTAAAAACACGGGAGCCTTCTTCTTCTTTCTTCTTACAGGTAACTGTGATAACTGAGACTGCTTTCTTCTTTTCTTGTTGTTCTCCTTCTCCTCCTTTCTTTTCCATTCCCCTCCCCTCTTCTCCCCTTTTTTCTGCCATTCACCTTTGGCAGTCCTCCAACAAAAACATCCGACCCGGACGTCCCCTGCCATTCTTCTTTAGCAGACCCTCTTGGCCTCTATCCAAGAGACATGTTTCCTTGTTTCCTTGTTCTTCTAAGGTGGGTGGTAAAAAACTTTTAAAAAAACCAGCAAAGAGACAGATTGCTGTAGTGGTCCTGTTATACACCCTATAATTTTCCCCTCCCACTTCCTTGATTCTCCTATAATTTACTTGTTCCTCTTCATGCTCCTCCCCTTCCTGCCTTCTTGTTCCACCCCTCTCATTCCCCTCCTCTTTTGTGAGCACTACCACTTGTCCACCAGGACAACTTGGTCTGCCCCTAGGGGGGGGGGGGGCAAATTCCATTATTGTCACTTCTTTCTACTTAACTTATTCAATTATTTTATGTATTGCCTAATGTTACAAATTAAGTAATCTGATTACTTGACTGTCAGGGTTACATTTGTTGACTGGTGGTTGGATTAAATTTAATTTTAATTGATAAATAATAATAAAAAAAATGAAAGCATGTTCTTTGCATGTTTTTAATTTATTTTAAACTGTGCCCTTAATATAGTCCCACTGAGGCCATTCAGAGTGTGGGTCATTGTGGGATTCACACATGCTGTCTGTGCTTTGAAGAGCTAGTGTACTGCCTAAAATTAATATTAGATTTTAAAAGCAGCCAACCATTACCTTTTATGTCTGAGGTACTTTTTCTTTTCCTTTGTTTAATTACAAGATTGTTTACCTGATGTTAGTAGGTGTGATGTGTAGAACAGCACTTATCCTGGCAGCTGACATATCTTGCTCTACCCCACACTACATCATCAGCATTGTTACCTCACTGACTGCACAGTCAGTGAAATCACAATGCTGATGATGTAGAGTGGGATAACTAGATATGTCAGCTGCCAGGCTGAGGCTGTTCTGTTCTACACATCCAGCACAATATTATCACATAGAGTACTTTCTGATGAGCAAAGGAAAAATACTTCATAAATAATAAGTTACAACTGACTACTACTAACATTTGTATTATTCTTTTGTCTTCCTGTTTTGGTTCAATTAGCTCTTTAAGGCCTCAGATGTGCACTGTGCTGCACCACACAAGGCATGGACAACACCCACAATGACTCTCACCTTGTCATGCCTTATTTTTTTTTTAAATAGCATAAACCTACATTTGAATAAATCTACAGCTGTCCTGCTATTATTGTAACACTGGTGATCTTGGAAATGTGCCATTTTTGTATTTGGATTAATGGTGCATTTAACATACATGTGTATCTCCATTGTGGTTCAGTATGTTCATTTAGAGCTGTTCATTGCTTTGAGCATGTGTACATCCATCTCCTGTAATTACTTTCTTTTGGACACATCTTACTCTTACACATTTGGTTGCTGGTTGTGGACCAATGCACATTTGTATAAAGCCAACATGTGTGTTTTGTGCATTTCATGACAGAAGACACCCTGTACTGAGTCAGGTACATCTATGCATCATGCCAGCATGTTGCATATCCACTGTTTGATTTGTAAATCAGACCCTATGCTTGTCATGTACCAATAATGTCAGAGTTGCAGCCAGATAAAACAAAATATTTGCCCCACCCAAAATGGATAAGTGGACATAATAGAAATACAAGACATGACTACATGGAAAAGAAATATAGTAAGTGATATTAAAGCCAACATTTTTTCTTCTATTCTTAAACAAACTCTCTAAAATTAATTATCTTCCTTATGTCTGAAGCAGCTGAAAAGATAAGCATATTTATTTGTTTTTTTAATGTCAGTCTTGGAATGTATTTCAGTAGTGGTGTATTGACACATTCTTCATAGTCACGGAAGTAAATGCAATCTTCTTTCTTTATTAAAAAATCCAGTCAACTGGAAATTGTGCCCGTAAACCTAGTTTCATTTCATGATTTGCAAAATAATATTTTTTGCTCTCAGATTAAGCACTGTGAAATATTATAACAGAAGTTATTCCTCACGTTTCATTTCCTGAAGAATTTGTAATATGCCAAGGTGGCAGGCAAACCTAAACTTGAATTTGACCCAAGTCAGAAGTGACATGATCTTGGGGAGCAAAACTCAGCCCAAGTAAATCAAAGTGAGTGTACTACACCTTCAGACCATAAGCCAATGAACCTTAATTGGATAAACAAGTACAGCAGCTCACCAAGAATATCCCAGCTAATGTTTGAAATGTTTAGCATAGCACAAGATACAGAAAATGTTGTGCTTTATTTCCTTCTTAAATGGTACAGATTCTAACCACAAGTCTGTTAATTCCAAGGCCAAAAAGAGAAACAGGGCAAAAAAGACCAGACAAGGCTACATTTTGTTTTCTGTGGTGCCAGTCTTGAATCCCCATTGGGGAGCAGCTTTTAAAATGTTATTTAGAGGAGGATGATAGGTAGAAATGTTGCAAAGATTTTGTTCAAAGGTAAAGTTAAAGCAAAGTCATCAAATCTGTCTGCATAAATAATTTGCAGCTGTGCCCCCTTGTGACTGCATCTCTATTACTAACAAACAAGTCCTCACAATTTACCCTATTTATACCCCTTATGATGTTAAAAGTCTCTTTTTATCCCCCTTCTCCTGTCTGGCCTTCAGCAAGAACATGTTCAGGGCCTTTAAATGTTCATCATATGAACTGCCCTGCTAGCCCTGAATCAATTGTGTAACTATTTGCTACATGGACACCAGTCTATCAATGTCCTTTTCAGCTGAGAGTTCCAGACTGGTCACAGTACTTCAGGTGAAGCCTCATCTGCAGTCTGTATAGGGCAATATCACCTCAACATCCTTCAATCAAAACCCTCCTGACACATTCCAGCATCCTAGATGCCTTGTTATAGGCCTTGTTGCACCAGCTGGTTTGCTTCAATAAGTCACTAATGAGGACTCCAGGATCACTCTCCTTTGATGAAGTGGCCAGCATAACCCCACCCATCCAATAGTCCATGTGTGGGTTCTTATTCTCTAAGTGCATCAACTAACACTTCTTGGCATTGATTCTAAGCTGAAAAACTTTTGACTTTCACTCAAGCCTTTCCAGATCCATGTAAAGCAACCTCACACTTTCCTCATTGTTCACCCTGCTATAGGACTGTGAGCAAAATGACACATCTTACTCTGGATACCTTCCCCCACAATACAATGGAAAATGTCATATAGGACAGGTTCCAAGACTGATCCATGCAGCTCCCACACTTGGGATTCCTGTCTCCACATCAACATTGAAATTGGCCATGCTATTCATTAAATACAGCAGTATGGAAAGTGAAACTTGTGGCAGGAAGTGATGTCATGTTTGATCAAGTTGTGGTTAATATCAAATATCTCCCACTTTGAAACCACTTCCAGTTTTGATTGTCTACAATATGGCTGCTGACTTTATTTGATATTGGGCTGATTTACTTAGGAATAACTCCAGATTTCTAACACATACAGACAAGCCCACTCTCACATAGGAAATATTTTTCATTGACTTTCTGACATTGATGCACCCTACAACCCATCTTTCCATAATTGTAAAGCATATACCTGTTTAGGCATGCATAAACAGTAAATAAATAAACAACTGCATTGCAAAACAATCATCTCAAAACTAAATTATAAATATGACTTAATAAACATGTACAACTTCAACCATTTTTAATGGATGATAAGATCAGAACTTCACTAACTGAGGGAGCTGCATTAGAAATATAGAAACACAGAAGTTGCTGGTAGATAAGGACAACAAAGCCCATTCAGTCTGCCAATTTGTTCTACCTTATGAATGTGCGATTGGCCTTTACTCTGCCAATGGCCTATCTATTCATTCTCATCTGTATTGCTCCTTATGCCTATCCATGCCTGTTTGAAGCCATGAACTGTATTCATATCAGTGCAGTAGAGTGATTTAACAGCAGAAGGCTGCAATCAAAACTCAGTCCCAGTAAAGATGTTCAGTGCTTTTTTAAACTAGACCCCAAGATGGGGGGTGCTGTTGGAGCCTGAGCAGTGAGCAGCAACTTTCAAGAGATCTCTACAAATTGCTTGGCAAACTGCCTCATTCCTCCATTTCGAAACTTACAGTTGTGTTTTTGACCCCACCATTGAAAAGAGTGACCCAGATTTCATAAAGATGGGTAATCCAAGAAAAATAAAAATTGATTGGAGGAGCTGGAAAGAGTAAAGGAGCTGGAGGAATTGGGAGACCCGAGGAAGCTGTATCATCAGAAGAAGGATCCGGCTTGCAGGAAACAATCACAACCCTGGGACATAAACTCCAAACATTAATTACATCTATGTCCACCCTTAATTAAAAGTTGTATGATTTCAATGGCCATGACCTAATCCTAGAGACAGCAGTAGATGACCTTAAAAGGGACCTCTGAGAAGTGCGCAAGCAATCCGATGCCGCCACTGGAGCAACCACTCTCATGGTCAAAGAGAACCAGCATTTAAGGGCATGGTGGGAAACGCTTGAAAATCAAGCCTGATTGGTTAACATTCTCATAGTCAGCCTTTCCAAGGGATGTGAAGGTGATCATCTGGTACTGACTATACAGGACTGGCTTATGAAAAAGTGTCCCCGGAGGCTACAGAAAGTGTTTGGGAGGTGCAAAAAGTGTACAGAGTTAGCTCTTGTGGCTGTCCGCAGAACACAGATGAGCCATGGACCTTAATGTTAACCTCAGGTGTTGCAGCCAGAGATAAGATTCTTAGATGTGCATGAAGAGCAGCTCTTCTGTCCCAGTACGATTGCCAGGTCCACATATTCCAGGACATAAGCTATGCAATGAGACAGCGTTGAAAGAAGTTTAAGGGAGTGAGATGGGCCTTACTGGAGCTTGGGGTGCCACATACCATAATTTTCCCTGCCAGGCCTCAGATCGTGTTTCAGAGCAAGGTCTATATATTTTCGGATCCCACCGAGTCTGGCAAATGGGCAGAGCACAGAGGTGTTGAACTGAGAAGACAGAGAATTCTGATAATGAGGATGGCCCTGGAATTACCTGAAGGATACATTAGGGACATTGGACACTGCCTTTTGATATCATTTTCAGTTTAATATTAAAAGGTATTACTCCACTGTTTTGTGGTTTGGTAATCTGGAATTTTGTTTAAATACAAATCTTAAGTAATAAAAGATTATTTGTTTGCTTAACTTAGTCATTAACAGGCCATATTGATCTAGTTCTGAGTGGGGCAGTTAACTCTATATTCAATTTACTGAATAAGTAGAAAGGGTGAGAGGAGAAGTGCAGTTTGTCTCCTTTAAGCGTTTTGAAATATTATGCTGCAAACTTATTAAAATGACATTTTCTCTCTTCATCATCAAGGAAAATAACATGGCACCAATAGTCCCTTTTAGGACACTGCTATTTTGGGACTGAGTTACTCGACAATTAAACTACTTTGCTTTTGTCATGTAGCTCTTGGGTCTTAGGGCAGCACAAGTTAAGTTTAAAATCTTGGTGAGAGTTATTATAATAGGATCCTCTAATGATGTATCAATATACAGTATAATAGATGCATGAGGTTTACTTTGATTAAGGAGAGTCACTTTCCCAATGGATGTGTCTTTACTTTGATGATCTGTCTTCTATATATATTTTCTTGTCATGTACATGATAAAAATAATAAAAATAAAGTTTAAAAAAAGAACTAGACCCCAAGATCTGGATTTCTTTAGAATCTGAGTCTAGACTGATATTCTTAGATAATGGATATTTTGACCAAATGCATCATATAATGACCAGGATACCTGTTCATTTTAACCATACAATCTGATCTGGGCTACAATGTTCATTGTACAGTATGTCCTGTATCCAATAGTTGACATGCATTGTCTCAGCAACTGATATTCCTTGAACAGTTTGAGAAGATTTATGTAACACTCAAAATATTCATGCTCAAAAGATATGAGAGATGGATAGGAGATTATGGCAGCTGGAGGTCACAAAGCTGCAAGGTTCCAAGTGGTTAAGAGCATTTCAAGTCAACAGATGCATCTCAAATTCCATGCAGCGCAAAATGTACTGTGCATTCATTGACGTTCCTATAGCCCCAGAGTTTCTATTATCCGGTCACATTTTTTGAAAAGGCCATTTGCAACCTTGGAACCTTCTCCATTTCCTCCCTTTCACGCTGGAGCACACTCACACATGCATGCTGCAGCTCCCTCCACCTCTGCTATCCCTTCACTCTACAAGGCCTCCACCTGGTGGCAGTCATTTGGCAGAGCACACAGTCCTCCCTCTCGGGAGGACAGCAGTCCTTTGGACACTCAATCCTCTCCTCCCAGCCAGCCCCCAGCAACACATGCTCATTTCTGAGCACAGGTCACTGGCGTGAAATCAAGTGTGGCATCCAGCACCTCAGTCCTCAGTGCCACTATGCTGTCTTTACTACAATATTTCATTATTATTTGAATCTTATTACTTTAAGAGTAGACCTTACAGGCATTTTATTTGATTGTTATTTTTCTGTTTCAGTTGCTAGACTTAGAGAAACAACTAATTATTTTCTGACTTACTCTCATATAGATACATCGTGGATGAGAGTCTTACTGTTTGGTCATTTATGTAGTTCAAATATGGCCATGGGGTCAAGGAAATTTAATCCCTTTAGAAAGAATGGTGAATAAAATGTACAGGTAGATCTTGAGATTACCATCATCTGTAAATTCAAGTCTTTGCTCAGTCCTGCCTTGAAAGAAACCTGGACTTGTTCCTGACTACCCCTGAAACCTTCTGCTGTAGGGAAGAAGAACTCAGTGTGACTGACTACTACAGAATTAATTACGCAGTGCTGGAATGGGCACCCCAGCATTTCTTGTCATTTTCTACTACATACCATATGGTTCAAATATGGCCCTGGGGTCAAGGAAATTTAATCCCTTTAGAAAGAATGGTCAATAAAATGTACAGGTATGTCTTGAGATTACCATTATCATTCTGTAAATTCAAGTAGTTGCTCAGTCCTGCCTTGAAAGAAACCTGTACTTGTCCCTGACAACCCCTGAAATCTTCTGCTGTAGGAAGAAGAGCTTGACTACTACAGAATTCATTACACAGTGCTGGAATGGGCATCACAAAATTTCTTGTCATTTTTTACTACATACTTCAGCCTCCTCAGTGTGTCAGACGAGTCCGACACGACCACTCAAGTCACCACACTGTCTGTGTCCCTTCACTGCCTCACCCATGGCAGGCCCAAAGCAACAAATGACACATATGAGTCCAGACCCAACACTGTCACAGGGAGCGAGGAGGACTGACCGAGAGTCAAGACCGTCTGATCACCGGTGACGGAGACCCACCACACACTTCAGCTCACAATGTTCACAGCCTCACACCAATGATGACTGATTGATGATGAGTCAGACTAGTCTAACGTGATGAGTTGCTGACAGGAAGACACAGACAGCCCCACGGCCCTGACCCAATGGGCGGCTCATGCAAAGCATGCACTGCCACCAGTTTGCCCCATAATGCCCACTCGTAGTCAGTAGTCACACCTCCAGAGGACTTTGCCACACTTTTGATCGGTGTGTGGTCATTTCACTCACTTCAGCAAAGCCGAGAAACTAGGCTCACTTGCTGACTTGGAGCAAGGGGAGATCTGTGCATGACTGCTAGCTCTAGGGAGGGCAGAGGATTAGGAATACAAAACAAAACTGCAGAAATGGCAGAAACTAGTTGAATGCCTGGAGGGGGCCCTCCTGAACCCCATGGGGGCCCTACACCATTGCATCATTTTCGTACATATTAATCCAGGCCTGGCCATGTTGTGCCACTACTTTAACTGATGTGGCCAACTTGATTTTGTTAAGGGCTTCATCAATTTGCAAACTGATTACTGTGCACATTCTGTGATGGCCTTCAACTATTCAACTTGTACAGAATACAAAGGCCAGGCTTTTGTCATCTGCACCAAAACATGAACCAATTTTACTGGATCTGCATTATCTTCACTGACTCCCAGTTAGGTGGGAGGCTGAAATTAAAATGCTCTTGCTGGTTTATACCACTTTCACTCTGTTCTGCTTTAATGAAGTCCTCAGCTCAACTGATGTCACCAAGTTCTTGAACAGCAAAGTAATTAATAAAACAATGAATATTGGGTGGGAAAAAAAAGCTGCATTAATATGGGACCCTGAATAAGGAAAAACATAGGATTATTTTGAAATAAGAACATACTGTATAACAATACACTTGGTGATAACACAGACTACATACATGCCCAAATTAACAGTTATACTGGAAAATGTAAACATAATTGTTTGTTCTTTAAGAAGCTGAAACATGGCAATGTTATGGTAGTGCAGAGATCTTGTAATGGAGAAAATCCTGCAATAAGCAGAATGATTAGTTTCTTGACTAGTGAGTGATTAGTTTCTATCAGTGTTCATTCTGGCTGGTGCTTCTTTCTATGCTTATTGACAGGGTTGTTTATCTTCCTTCTTTCTATGCTTATTGATGGGGTTGTTTATCTTCATACCATGAAGACATGGAAGGAACTAAATCACAAGTTAGCATGCCAGACAATGGAACATGTAGCTACGTTTAAATTTTGGTAGCTATGGATTGCAATTGAAAGACAGACAATCTGATTTGCATTGTGACATCTTGAAGTTTATCTAATGAGTTTGGTTTTTAGATGATGATATTGGGGTCGTGGGTCTGGTAGTGGCAATTGTAGATGCCTGACAGAGATTGAAAAGCTGTCTCTTTTGGTCAAAACCAAAAAGGCTGGTAGAATAACTCTGTTCCTTCATATATGTAGGTAGGAGTTTTCAAGAAACTACTTATAGCAGCATCAGCCAGGATGCAATATGATACCTTGCAGCATTACTGTAGTAAATCTGCAGAGTGTTGCACTATGCCACAGGGAACATTATAATTCAATATCAATTAACCTCTTTTGTCATGCAGTACTTTGTGATGTCATTTACTACACGGTATTGCCTTGCATCATGGTTGTCACTGCTGTACTTCTGAATGGTTGATGGAGAAGGGATGTAAGATTTACAAGTATGGGAACTGGTGGACATTACAAGTACTGTGTTATCGGGGAAGGTGACACAATACCCATGTGGTGCTCTTATTGCAGGACATGCCAACAACCAGTTCACCACAGGCGAACTGTTTGCTTCACCCTCATTCTGTTGTACTGATGCCATCGCTCCATCAACAGGATACCCATAACTAGTGACCCTTTTGAGACAATAAGCTTTCTTTATTTCCCCAACACATTTGATAATTAAATGTATGTGTTTACTAAAAAAATAAATGTGCATAGTAGCACTTTGGAGCAAAGTAGCATTATGCATAGTTTTCACCAGGCAAAGTGCTGACTTCACGTGGTGAAGTTGAGATACCCTATAGATAGTGGCAACTTCATCAATAAAAGTGCCACAAAGCTTATATTTCACCTGGCAAATGATCTCTTTGCCAAGTGAAGAACTAGATGAAGTGCCACTTTGTGCTACACGAAGAATGGAAACTAGAGCAGTGCTACATGTAGCCAGGTTTACTCAAATCACACACTTCTACCACAGTAATAGAAAACTGAGCCAACTGATGCACTCTCAGGCACCAAAATTACTTCACAAGGAATCTGACCACCATCATCCCCTACAAGAGTTATAATGAAGCAGAAAGCCTCACAACAGAGAACATGCTTTTCTAGTGTGGCAGCAATGGAGGATAAGCAAAGTGGGAAAATAATCTGTGGTTCATTAAATCACTGCTGCACATCAGGGCCAGATATTCAAAGTTTTCCTTTGGGCAAATAATTGTACCTTGTTTGCCCAGGATTTGGGCTTATGTACAATATTCAAAGGGGGCTGTGGTATGCACTAAAAGGGTTAGCATATGCAAAACAATGAATGGGGTGGCAAAGGAAGGGGAAGGGACAGGAAAACCAGCACAGTGCAATATTCAGCACATTTTCACTACACAAATGGGTTAGGGCAGGCCACTTTGCACAGCACAAATATCACTGAGAAGAAGCCTGACTTACTCCAGGCAATTCTAGTAGCTGGTTAAGCAACTACAGCCAACAAAAACATTGTTGGTGGGGAAGCACACCTGTTCCATGGTGTGTAGTGGACCCCCCACCCTCTGATTGCCATTGCATACAGTTGTAATACTCTCCCTGGTGCCTAGTGGTGCCCCCCCAACCTCCGTTCATCAGCCCTAGTATAGAATAATAGGTTCCTGATGGTCCCCCGCCCTCCAATCTCTAGCCTGGTACTAGAAAAGTAACTCCCTAGTACTGTACCTAGTGTTACCGTCCACCCTGTGATCACTAGCCCTGGTAGTATATAAGAATTCCCCAGTGTCCAGTGTTCTCCCTAGCATCCTATCACCAGCTACAGAGTAAAATAACTCCCTGGCATCTTGTAGTACCCCCACCCACCAATCCCTGTCCCTGTAAACTATCACATAGTCCCTGGCATTGAGTGGCCCCTGCACCACAGGGATTGACCACCCACCATGCCAACTTCCCTTACCTGAAATTGATGCCCATATGGCAACCAGCACAGCCTTCGTCTAGCCACATCAGTCAGTCAGCCACCATATACAATGACAAGGATCGTGCGTCCCCATACTGTTGAGGGAGCATGCGTACTGTCTACTGTACTTAACACTAAGGATTGGGGTGTTACTATGAGTGTATAATTAAGCAATAAGACATGAAAGGGGAACATTATGGTTGGATAATGGCCCATCTTGGGTGGGTTGAAGCACAAGGTGAGCAGTGCTTCCACAACCAAGAATAGCCATTATCCCATCAAACACATACCCTGGAGTACCTTATTGTGATTATGAAATGGGTGCCTGTTAGTAAACTATACACAGTATTTTAAAATTATTTTTGAATTATTACATCTGTAAAAAATATTTCAAAATACGTAAAATAAAAGTTTGTAAGCAAAAGCAGTCCAGTGTGAACACTGCATTTTCTCTCATTGTTGGCAGGTGGCACCAGTGCTGCATATAAGCAGCACTAAGGGCAAAGGAGGATAGGCAGTGGCTTCATCCATTAGCATGTTCTGGCAGAGGAGCTTCCATTCATAGAAACATAGAATTTGATGGCAGATAAGGACAACTTGGCCCACCTAGTCTGCCCATTTCCCTACCTAATGGATAAGCTGCAGATCCTAGTTAACCAACAGCCTACTTCTTTCTACCCCCACTAGAATTGCCTTATGTCTGTCCCATGCATTCTTGAATTTCCCCACTGTTTTGGACTTCATGACCTCCTCAGGAAGGCTGTTCCATGCATCCACAACTCTCTCCTTCAAAAAAAAAAATCCTCACATTACTTCTGAACCGTCCTCTCTAACTTCAAATTGGGTCCCCTTGTTCTTGCACATCTCTTTTTCTGAAAGATGCTACCCTCTTGGACTTTGTTGATTCCCTTGAGGTACTTGAAAGTTTCTATCATGTTCCCCCTCTCCCTCCTTTCCTCGAGGGTATACATATTAAGTTTCTTTAGTCTCTCTTCGCATGTCTTCTGGTGCAGACACTGCACATTTTGGTTGCCCTCCTCTGGACAGCCTCCACCCTGTCTATGTCTTTGTGGAGATGGGGTCTCCAGAACTGTGTGCAGTACTCCAGATGGGGTCTCACCAACTGTCTGTACAGAGGGATAACAACTTCTTGTTTTCTACTGATGATGCCTATAACTATGATTCCCAGTATCCCCCCAGTCCTCCTTACTGCCTTCTCACATTGCTTTCCCACCTTTAGGTCATCTGACATAAATAACCACAGGTCCCTTTGCATTTTTATTGTTGTCAGTATCTCACTCCCCATTGTGTACTCTTCTCCTGGGTTTTTGTTTCCCAGATGCATTACATTGCACTCCTTTGCATTGAATATAAGCTGCCATACATTTGACCATTCCTCCTAACTTGCCAAGTCCCTTCTCATCCTTTCCACCCCACCTTGTGTATCAACCATGTTGCAGAACTTTGTGTCATTTGCAAAGAGACATACTTTTCCTTCCAGTTCCTCTGCAATGTCACTTATAAAGACATTAAAAAGGATTGGACTCAGTACTGAACCCTATGGTACCCTACTAGTAACCCCCCTTTCTTCGGAGTGGAATCAGTTTACTATTACCCTCCTATCAGGTCCCATTGCTTTGTCCACCTTCAGTTTTAGAAGTTCTTTCAGAACCCTTTCTTCTGTGATCGGACTGATATCGACCCCCCCATCCAGAGTGCTTCTATTGACTGGATTAGGTGCCCCCAGTTCTTTGTGAATACTGAGCAGAAGTATTTGTTCGGGATCCTGCTTTTCACTGTTCCGTTCTGCCCACCCTCAATTAATTCAGCCTCAATATCCCTCCCTTTCTCTTTCTTTGCTCCCCAATGTACTATAAAACAATTTATCCCCCTGCTTAACTGAGTTGGCTATCCTTTCCTTGGGTTAGGGCCTTTGCTGTTCTAACTACCTTCCCTGCTTCCTTCGGCTTTAACTGGTACAGTTCTCTGTTCTGCTCCTTCTGTGTTTCCTTATACTTCCTGTATGCTATCTTTTTCTCCTTAACCTTCCCCACCACCTCTTTTGAGAACCATAGTGTTTTTTTCTTTCCTTTTGATTTGTTTATTTGCTTCACACAAAGGCTTGTTGCCTCTGTGATGGCAGTTTTGATGTTTCCCATTGTTGCTTCACCTCTCCTTCTTTTCTGTTTGCTAGTGCTTTTCTGAGGCACTCTCCCACTTTGATAAAATCAGCCCTCCTAAAGTCCAGTACCTTCACTTTTGTATGGCAACTCTCAGCTGAGTTTATTGTGAACCATACTGTTTGGTGGTCACTTGTTTCCAGATGGCTACCCACTTCTAGATCTGAGATCCTCTCTCCATCCCCATTTGAGAGTACCAGGTCTAAGACTCCCTCATGAGTGGGTTCCAACATTAGCTGTCTGAAGCATGCCTCCTGTAGGGCATTGAGAATGGCTCTGTTCTTGGATGTGGCTGCAGCAGAGGTGTTCCAGTTAACATCTGGCATATTCAGATCTCCCATCAGCAATATATCCCCCTTTTCTGCCATCCTAAGGATGCCTTCTGTAATTTCCTTGTCCACTTCCTCCCCCTGAGACAAGGGTCTGTATACAACCCCTGTGTGGATTTTGGTGCCATTTCCAGTCTCCAGGGTGACCCACAGTGCCTCCTCTCCTCCCTGTTTACCCTTTAGTTCCATTGTTTTGATCCCTTCCCTTACATAGACAGCTCCTCCTCCTCCTCCTCTTCTATCCTCCTGTCCCTCCTGCAGATTTTGTACCCTGGCATGTAGACATCCCAGTCATGGTTCTCTGTGTGCCATGTTTCTGTGACTGCCACGATATCCCAGCATCCCTCTTCCATCAAGGCCGCCATTTCAGGGAGCTTGTTATCTAGACTATGGGCTTTGGTAGTCATTACCCTCCATTTTTTATGTCCTTACCCCTTTTTGCCCCATCCCTGTCCTTACTGCCTATGTCTTTTTCTCCATTCCCCCCTGCCTTTCACCATATCAACTTCTCTATTTTGGTATTTACCTCACTAACTACCCTGATTTTTTGGGGGGTAGTGCTAGGATTTCCTGTCTCCTTTTCAGTGACTCCCCCCTTGGCTAGTTTAAATGCTTGTCAATGAAGCATTTAAACCTATCACCTAGGATCCTGGTTACCTTCCTCGACAGATGCAGACCATCGTGCCAGTATAGGTCTGCATCCCTCCAGGTGGACCCCCAGTCCCCAATAAAGCCAAACCCTGAGCTCTGCACCAGTTGTTCAACCACTGATTGAATCCCATGGTGCACAGCACTCTAGCCTCACCCATACCATAGACAGGCAGCACCTCTGAGAAGGTTACCATGCATGCTACTTGTCTAAGGCCCCTCCCCAGCTCCACAAACTCCTCCTCCTACACTGCTCTGATCCATTTCCCAGTCAGATCATTTGTCCCTAGGTGGACAATGACATTCAGCTCCCTCCCCTGTGCCACTGCTCCTGCATTCCTGAGTAATCAATCCTTGTCCCTCCAAGCCATGGCGTGAGGCAGACACCTTACCTCCCTCTCCCCAGTTCTACACTCCTAACATTGGATTCCCCCAAAAGTTGTTTCCTTCCCTGTGGGGTCTCATGCCACCATCATGTGTGTCTCCTTTGTGGAGGTTCCCAGCATCATCCTTGGTCTCCACTGCAGGTGCCTCCATAGAGGAACCACACTCAGCCAGAACAGCATATGATTGTGAAGAGGTACAACTGGAGGGATGTGCCTCTGTTCCACCACTCTCAACCTCCCTGAGCCCACTGTGGTCCAACCACTGTTTTTTGGCAACCTGTAATGGAGTGGCAGTGGCCCTGGTGGTCCCTGGGTGGGAAAGCAGGTCCCCTGAATCCTGGCCAACTCAGCTTTGAGATAAGTAACCTCCTCCCTCAGCCCAGAGAGGTGCCTGCAGATGGGACAACACCGCATCCTCCAGAATGTCTCCCAGAAGACTGCTGCTCCACAGCCTACTGCACCACTCCCTTATGTCTTATTTGTGGCCCCTTAACTGTTGTTTTGTATCGTACTCTCTCTGTTTATTTTATTTTATTTTTTTCTCCCTACTTTCCTACTGCCTTCATGCCCTTAAAGCTCCTTGATTTCCTGTTCTGGGACAGGAAGTTCCTATATTCCTCAGTAGTCTCCTTCTTACTTGCTCAGAGTCAAACCTCCAGCAGAGGGGTGGATGGAGAGCTAATCTTTTCCTTTTAGGATGATGAGTCTTTTGTTCCTATGTGATCACTCCTTCCTGCTCCCAAACCAGAAGTTCCTGTTGTCAGTCAAATCCTGTGCCTATAAAAATAGAATCAGCTAATGGTGGGGGGCAGAGGGATGGAGGGCAATATAGTCCCAGTAATGTTCTAGCAGCAGCTCCTTCCTCTTGCTGTTCTCTTCTTAAAGCTATCTAGGTTAGTTTTAAATGCAAACACCTGGCTTCCTTTTGCCTAAACCACTCCTCTAATTCACAGTTTCTTTCTTCATCTAGCTATCTGCAAAGATAGCAATTCCTTCACTCAACTCAGACAAACACACTAAATCTTTTTGTTTTGTTTTACCTAAATTGAAGTTCCCAGTAGTAGAGTTCTAGTTCTTTAGACCAATAGAGTAGTAAAAGTTCTAACAGCAGCTCCTTCCTCTTGCTGTTCATTCTCTGTCGCTGTCCCTCAGATCGGGGCACTAAGGTAGTACTGGTGTTGAGTTAGGGCAGGCTGCATTCACCTCTTGTTAACTGTTTGGAATACAGCAGTCAGACCATGGCAGAGTAGACAAATTTATAAATTGCCAGCCAGTTTATTGTTAAAAAATATGGTAATCTGCAGCTGCTGTTAGTGCAACATGCGCAATATACATACCTACTATACTTCATGAAAAACAAAATTTAAATAACATAAAAAAGGAGAGCTGTATTATATATATATATATATATGTGTGTGTATATATATATATATATATATATAGATATATATATATAGATATATAGATATGTATTCATGGCAAAGTTTATTGCATCAGTTAGGGTTGTTCCACAGTGACAAAAGTGAGGAAATTTGGTGTTAGGGTTGCCACCCCTTGCACACCAAGCCCAGCCCATCCAACCAACAGGCATCGGGGTGTGCATTGGAGTTGTCGGTCCTAACTCTCACTGCATCCCATGTGTAAACAAGCTGAGGTGATGCAGAATAGGAGAATGGGGTGAGAGTTAGGACAAATGACTCCAACGCACACCCTGATGCCTGTTAGTGGGGATGAGGTGAGCTTGGGGTGCAAGGGGTGACAAACCTAACACCAAATTTCCTCACTTTTGTCGCTGTGGAACAACCCTAACTGATGCATTAAACAGAGTTTTTTGCCATGAATTTCCCTTCTTTTTGAGAATGAGCACTATAACTAGTGAATGAATGTGGTGATTGGAAGGCCCCACGCTCCCACCATGTGATTGTTTTCTCACATAGTAACACTAATGGTAATGCAAATGCAAGCACAAACGGTAAAGCACATGGTGACGCAAATGTAAATCGTAAAGCAAATGGTAAGAGGAACGAAAGCGCAAACATTAATGAAAACAGAAATGGTAAGGCAAACTGTAATGCAAACACTAACAGCAACAGGAACACAAATGTTAATGAAAACAGTAACGTAAACGGTAAAGCCAACAGAAACACAAATGGTAAGAAAAATGCAAATGGTAACAAAAATGCAAACAGAAATGCAAATGGTTAAGGCAATGGTGTCGCAGAAGGAAACAGTAATGCAATTAACAATGGAAATGCAACCGAAAATGCAAATGCTAAGGGGCAACAGAAACGCAAATGGTGATGAAGATGTAAACAGTAATGGTAACGCAACTGGAAATGCAAACAGTTACCATAACAGCAATGATGACACCAAGCGAACAGTAACACAAGCGGAAATGCAAATGCAGGCATGTATGGAAATGCAAATAGTAATGTGCATGGTCATGGTACCGCAATTGGAAACACAAATGCTAATGGTAACAGCGATGATGATAAAGGAAAGACAAACTGAAACACAAACACAAGTGCGCATTTCCTCGAAACGCAAACCGTAATGTGCATGGTCATGGTAATGCAATTGGAAATGCAAATGGTAATGGTAACAGCAAAGATGATGCCAAAGGAAAGACAAACGCAAATGCTAACAGTAACTCAAGCGTAAGTGCAAAGGCTACGACATGGTGATGCAAACAATGATAACGCAAATGGTAATAGGAATGCAAATGCAAACAGTAATGGAAACAGAAACGTAAATGCAAGTGGGTATGGAATGCAAACTGTAATGCCCACGGTCATGATAATGCAATTGCAAACACAAATGGTAATGGTAACAGCAACGATGACGCCAAAGGAAGGACAAATGCAAATGTAAAAGGAAGCACTAACAAACGCAAATGTTATTGCACATGGTGATGCAAATGAAATGCACATAGAAACAGTAGTGGAAACACAAATGGTAACAGTACGCTAATGCAAATGCAAACAAAATGCTAAGTGACGCACTCAGTGATGCACACAGTAACGGTAATTTCACACGGAAAAAGCAAGGGAATGCTAACTATTACAGTAACGGAAGCTCACACTCCTGTTTTTGCCAAACGGCTGCATAGAGAAACACAGTGAGTAGAAAGAATGTATGCATAATAATTGGCCTGGAGCAGAAAATGAGCACTTGGAATACTAAATTGCTTATATCACAGGAACCGTACCGGCATAGAAAAATTTAAAATTTCATGTGAATTATGAGTTTCCTGGCTAGTTGGTTGGCCCTAGTGGGGGGGGCTAAAATTTTCTGACGAAAAGTCCGTATCTCGAAGCTTTCACAGATCACGGCCCCGAAAGATGAGTGGATGCCGTAATGTTAGTCTATGGAAAAAATGTCAACTTTGGAGTACCATAACTTTGCATCTCTGTAATGTTTTGTCACCAAACCACAAAATGCACATCTGTGGGATGCTGGCTTTCTTCCTCAAATTTCACCCCAAAAGACCAAACCACTGTTTTGCAGCAGTGTGGCAAAGAATTCCTGTTATTTTGGGCATAGTGTCGCACAGTAGTGTCACAAATCACGACACTTTCACAAAAAAATCATGAAAGTGTCATAAGTGCAACACTACTCTGTGACACTACAGTTTAAATATTTCAAAACATATTTCTGGGGTGTTTAACCCTAAAAAGACATGGATAGCATCCTCAGGGCTCGACTAGGTGAACACAAAAATAATTGTGTCCTAGAGGTTCCCAAATTTAAATGCCAAGCATTTCTGTGACCACTAACTGAAAAAATGGTTGACTCATAACATTACAGGGTAATTTGACACTAAAAACTGCATTTGTGACACTTTCAAACTTTTTGTTAACTTTTCCCTTTGACTATAAAGGGAAATTTGTTATTTGAATAACTTCTGAACCGTTTAATATTTTTTCATGAAATCTTTGAAAGGCACATCGGGGATCCTGGCTGCATGTTCCCTGGAGGTTTCAGACTGGTTGTGCAAACTGTTTAACCTGTAGACATGAGCAAATAATGCACTAAAAAGTGTAAATGCCCTGCGGAATGCTGCTTTATAACTCCACAACTGTATATCTGACTGGTAAGAAACTTGGCAGATCCTGAGATTTATGCTACTGCTCTGTGCCTGCCAAATTTCAGGCAACTCTGTCATATAGTGGCAAAGTTATTAAGCTGCAAAACTTCACACTTTAACCTTAAATGGGGTACTCAACCCTAACTATAGTGGCACTCCGTACTACTATAAAATATATATATATATATATATATATATATATATATATGTGTGTGTGTGTATTAATTATAGTAGTGCGGTCTCACCAATATAGTTAGGGTTCAGCAGTCAGTTATATACTAAAGTCAAAGGTTTCGATGTTAATAACTTTGGACTTGTTGAATGGTTGCCTGAAATTTGGTAGGCATGGTGGGGCATCATAGATCTCTTGATCTGCCAAATTGTGTTTTGGTCAGACTTATGGTCTTTGTGTATGAAAGCGCTGAATAATGCAAAATTATACATTTTGGAGGCACATTTTGGGATTCTGGATGTGGTCCTTCACAGCCATTGTGCTGTGCACTGCTCTGTGAGATGGCTTGTTTGAAAGAGCATTGGTGGCTGAACATGCCGCTTTTGTTTGGTGAAAAATATTAAGGCATTCAAAAGTTATGCCAGTTTTAAGTTCCCATTATAAGTCAATGGGAACATTTATATGTATATTTGTATATTTTGTGAACAAAGAATGGGGCTCTGGCCATCTGGTCCCTCCTGGCAGTCAAACAATTTGAAGCCTTGCAGTTCAAGAATGTTTGTCCCCAAGGATTTAGAAATTCTTTAATCGTGAGGTCTGCAATTTTGTTTTCAGTTTTCGATTGGAAAACACAAATATCTCGGCTCAGGGCTCACTTCTGAAGTAAAACTTGAATGTGTTTTACTCAGGGGACTCTGATCTATTGAGCCATGCCTTTGGTTTGAGCTAAACTCATAGAGTTATTAGGTTTTGAATTCTTTGCTTGCGGCTTGCTAAAGATCTTTGATCATGAGCCAGCAAATTCTTTGATTGCAAGATTCTTTGACTGCCATCCTGTATTGCAACCAATTTTTACAAATATATTGGCTCAGGGGTGGGCTAGGGACACAAATGAGGTGGGTTTTGATCAGGGGGCTTTGTTCTATTGAGGCATGCCATTGGTTCAGTTGAAATCGGTGAAAAATACATGTTTCACAATTTTTTATTCTTTGGCCATAAGTGTGCGATTTCTTTGATCGTGAGCCTGATAATTCTTTGATCGCGAGATTCTTTGAGCATGATCTTGCATCGTGAGCGAGGGATGAGATGGCTGGATTAAAATGATTATTTCTCAGCAAGGGGTTTCCTAGGAAGCCAAATGAGGCTGGATTTTACTCAGGAGGCTTCGTTCTGATGAATCATGGCTGTGGTTTACCGCAAGTCTTTGTATTTTTTAAATTACAGGTCTTTTTATTTTGTTTGATCCTGAGCCTGCAAATTCCTTGATCATGAGTGTGTAAATTCTTTGATCACGAGATTCTTTGATCACGATCATGCATCGTGAGGGAAGGACGAGTTTGCCGGATGACAAATTCAATTTTCTCAGCCCAGGGGTGTCGTATGAAGTCAAATAAGGGTGGCTTTTGTGCAGGGGCCTTCGTTCTGTCAAACCACATTGATGGTTTACTGCAATTCCTTACATTTTTTTATTTATAGCATATTTTATTCTTTGTTAGTGAGGCTGCAATTTCTTTGATCGCGAACCTCCAAATTTTTTGATCGTGAGATTCTTTGATTGACATCTTTGATCGGGAGATAGGGACAAGATGGCCAGATTGTTTATAATGGAATAGATAGGGAGTTTTTAGCAATCTTTAACATTGAATATCTTGGAAACAGTTTGGTCTTTTTACTTGAAATTTGAAGGGTATTTATGGCATGTCCAGTAGATGTGAATTATGATATGTACGTGTCGCAGTTCTCTGCAGTCAGCAACTGTTAGAGTGCACCTCTCACCTCCATGTCAAGTATGCAACTCACTTTTGTAGGTCTGAAACTGAGTGTTTATTGAGGGTAGCTTGACATGAGGGGACTTGTAATCTTTGCTCCAGATTGTGACATGCTTGCCAGGTGCATCTAGAGTTTGGTATATATGGTTGCATGACACAAGTTGTAGGAGTTAGCTGTGGAGCATCTGTGTCTTGTATAGTAGGGTGCAGGGTCAAGTTACACAATACCCCCCCACACACACACACATGTGAAAGGCAGTGTGGCATACACCTTATTGTGACTTTACCCACTGTTTGTGCAGTGAAATCACAAGTAGTGTCAGATTGCAGAATGCAGAATTTTACAATGGGGGTTTGGGGTGCTGGGGTGTGGGAAGGTATGTGGGGTAGTGCCTGTAAGTTTTGGGGCAGGGGGTGGATTGCTCTGTGAGGCTGTATGTGTATATGTGGGGTGTTGGATTTGTTGTTGGTTGTTATGTGGGGCAGCTATTGAGGGTAGCTTGGAATGGAGCCAAGTTACTATGTGTGTTGTGACATGCAACCATGTCCGCTGAACTGTGTGTGCATGTGGCAAGTATGTTGTAACCTGGAACACAGATTGCAAGTACCTGCATGACAAGCTAGTGTCAGTAGGCCCTACACACATCCACAAGAGATAATGCAGATTGCAAGTGCCCCCCATAGCAAACTATCCTCAATAGGTGCCACATATAGCAAGTCACTGCAAGTGGCACCTCCACATGTATGCACAGAGCCACAGAGGGCTACTGACCTCCTCCTGCAAAATCTGAATGACTGCCCCACAGAGGTACTCAAATCCTGAGCACTGAGAAATGCTCCAGATTCCATGTACCTGCATGACAAGCTAGTGTCAATAGGCACTGCACACATCCACAAGAGATAATGCAGATTGTAAGTGCCCCCCATGCCTAACTATCCTCAATAGGTGGCCCACACTGCAAGTCACAGAAAGTGGCACCTCCACATGTATGCATAGAGCCACAAAGGGCTACTGACCTCCTCCCTGCAAAATCTGTAATGGCTGCTCCCACGGAGCTACTCACATCATCAGTACTGCAGATGCTCAATTGCTAAATGACTGTCAGAGTGCACTCTCATCCTTGCAACTTCTCCCCTAATCCCTGAGTTGGTGACTGGGAATGGAACAAATAACTTGCCAACAACTGATGCTATTGTGGCTCTGCAGTCATGTGCCACCTGTACCCACACACTGAATTACCTGTAGTCAGCAACTGTCAGAGTGCAACTCTCACCTCTATGCCAAGCATCAACTCACTTATGCAGGCCTGAAACTGAGTGTATATTGAGGTAGTTTGGCGGGGGACTTGTTATCTGTGCTCCAGGTAGTGACATGCTTGCCAGGTGTGCAGACTTTGGTGTGGTAACATGACACAAGTTGTGAGAGTTAGCTGTGGAGTGTCTGCATCTTGTACAGTAGGGTGCAGGGTGAAGTTACAGACTATTCCCCGACACACAGACACACACATATGCAAAAGCCAGTGCAGCATATGACTTATTGTGGATTTACCCACTGTTTGTGCAGTGAACTCATTTGGCTGTTCCTTATAAGATATCACTCAAGGTGTAGTGATGTACTTTGACCAAGGCCATGTTATGTGTTATTTGTTATGCATGCTTCATTTTAGCTGTTAAGGGGTTAGAAGCCTGATCAGTTGTATAGCCTTGACCAGGTAGTGTGTGAAGACTTATGGACCAGGAATATGTTTCTGAGTACAGATGAAAAATGCAAATAATGGCATGTACATGGATAATATTTATACTTCATATCAGTTGTAAAGAACTTAAAAGTCGGGAGACTTGCACAGTGTCAGGTTACCTGTACCTGCTGTCTGCCTCCCCAGGAGAAACATAGAATCATAGAATTTGACGGCAGATAAGGACCACTTGGCCCACCCAGTTTGCCCATTTCCCTACCTAATGGATAAGCTGCAGATCCTAGTTAACCAGCAGCCTACTTCTTCCTACCCTACCAGGAGATCCTCTCTCTAGTGGTCTACTCTCTGTGAATATTCAGGCCACGCAGTCATACTGCAATAAAACACATGTCGATCAATAGTACACCTCTATAACAGTAATTGCTTTAAAGTAAAACTCAGGACACATAGGATAAGGTTTATAATTAGTTTATTATTTCAGTATTTCAATATTTTTAGGCCGAATTGTTTAGTTGCTCTTAGGATGGGCAAAAAAACAGTTTGTTCTATATATCTTTGAACAGTTTTGGGGGTGTTTTTTGTTTCTTGGTATTTCACTTACTTTATCTACGCTGTATCTTTTCAATATGCATAACCTTTAAAGTTAAAATTTTATATAGCTTTTGCAAGTGGTTACATATGGGTGTTTATGTTACAGAATGTGTTGTGAGCAAATCTTTATTTTGGTTACATTTATTGCTGAATGGTTACATTTATTGCTGAATGGTATTGGCAATGTGTCAATTTACACTATTTTTTGATGACATAGATTGCCCACTTAGATATTAAGAGAATGGAGACTAATTATACATTATTTTACATGTGGTTATCACCATTTGACAGTTATTTTAGGGAAATATTTAGAATAGAGTAACATTTTTACCTATTTGATGTTTTATGCCATTGAGTTATTTACTACATGTGCACATGAAAGAGTAAGAAACATTTAGTGGTTCTCATGAGCATATTAATACATTGTTCTATAGAAGAACCACATGTGTTGATTATGCCAACAGTGTTAAACTAGGTTACAATATTTTACATCTGAGTAGACACTTTTAGTTTAATGCCAACAGACACATAATGAAGTTTTATTTGTTCTTATGTATTCATTGCGTTTTAGTAAAATAATAGACACTTTTACATTTTGAATTTGAGTACTGCTGTAGTTTATTAGTGATGTCTACATATGTTTTACCACAATTTTTAAAACTAGCAGTTATTTATTTGAAAGTGGACCTCCCAATATCAAAAGTAAAAACAGATGAATGGATGAAAACAATTTATTACATATTTAACTATGTCGTGGTGTGGTGAGGATACTCATTTCATCCATTTTTGACTGATGCTGAAAAGGTTGTTCGAGCTGCAAATCAATGAGTTTTAAAGTATTTATTATTTGTGGAACTGGGAAAAATTCCTCATCTGACCTCCAAAATATGACCGATCCTGTTAAAGCAAGAACACGCCAATTTTTTGCATTGTGGAGCAGAAGTACACAATCATCGTTAACATTTTGTGTAGATTTTTCAGTTGTACACATCTGCACAGATATGTAGAAATGCATAGTATGGTGGAAATAGGCCAGATAATCACATGTATGCATCCCTATTATCAACTATGAGTAATTGAACAGTAGCACTTAATGCAATGCAATGCCATTAAATGCATGGATAGAAACAAGTTTGGCACAGTAAATAAATAAATGCATGTAATTTTTCTGTTTTGTTTTAAAACAAACATCAAAACCTCAAAGTCTATATAAGTTATAGACATTCAATTTCAAGCTCAGCATTACATACATATGTACAAGTCTGAGTCACATTTTTAGGTAGAGTTCATCATATTCAGTGTTGAGAGTCCAAGAACTGTGACAGATAATCCTGTCAGATAGTGTTCAATTAGCAGTTCAGTGCTAGCACTGACACCACAAGTAGGTAGTCATGCTGTTAACATGAGTGTAATAACTACATTTGCAAGACATAACTCACTAACTGACATGTGTATAATATCCAGCACCTTCGAGTCTGCTTGGATTTGGCGGAAGTCAGTTTAGTAAGTATCATAGTTAAGGTCAAGAATGTAGACAACAACAGGAAAAAGAATGAGAACTTAACCTGATGTGTATTGTTGAAAGAAGTATAGTTCTCAACACAATATGAGGAGAACACTGGTTGCAGCTTTGATGAGCGTGTTACTAGATTACTGAGTTTGTCATCACCAAGTAAAATTGTACTGTGAAACAACAGAATACTCAGTAATATGTGCTAAGAGATATAGACTTAACTAAGGCATCTGCAAAAAGACATGACTCACTGACTGTACAATGATTATAGCTCAATATCCTCAAGTCTACTTGAACAGTAACAATGCAGTTTTTGTTGTGAGTATATCAAAGTTGCAAATGCTCAATATCACAGTACAAACATGCTTTGAAAATTATATTGCAATAAATGATGAAAACAGTGTTGTTTTGCATCCAACGTATGAGAATAACAGTGTGATAAACAAGTAATTGTCTACCACAGGTTGTTACATTGCTGTACTGTTATGGTTGTCTTCTGCAATGGCAGAGAAATCTGTGCAATTTATATGGGTTGTGGTGATAGTGTACAACTAGTAGAATACATAGATCATCATGGGTGGTTTTACACATCAGTAGTTTGAGATAAAGGTGTAAAGTATTCTATTGAAGAAAAATACATATGTACATTGGTGGGGAAAAGGTTATATCTGGATGCAATATGTACACAGAATGTAATCGTTGCAGAGATGCTGGTTTAATGAGACGCTGTCATTAGATGGCATCACTCCTCCACATGCTGTGCAACATTGGTGCAATGGAGAATGATGACATATGCATCTTTGAGATTCCTTGGGAATCTTTGTTTCAGACTGCATACTGTATTATCGCACTCCACCCATCCCTTTCTGAACCTTCGCCAAGTGACATAGTGGCCAGAGTGTATGGATAGGCCGTGATGGAAGATTATTGCATGGGTGTCAAATTGAGTTCCTGAGAACATAGTTCTAGGTGTTGTGATTTTCAAGCCTTGAGAGTTAAAACGTTGCAATACAATCATTATGTATGAACTTGAAGATGTAACTCTCAGAGAACAAATACAAGAACGACCACATCTTCGGCACAGCCAACCAGTTTCTGCATTTGCAAATAACTTGCAGAACTTCACAGTTCTCTGTTCATGGACATAGACAGCCAAGAGCATATCCTGAGTTGTTTGCGATTCTTTGTGCGCATGACAAACATGTGTACTTGGACACATAGTCAACTTTAAAGTGTTGATGCAGATCAATGCCATCATCTGCTAAACTGTTTATCATTCCCATCATAAACTCTGTGACATCTTTTTGTGCATTGTCAGCAAACATTGATTGTCCTGCATATTTTCCAAGAGTTAGTCATAGAGGAATCAAGCTTTATAAAGTGGGTAACTGGTCTTGACTACCTCTAATGACTCTCTTTAATGCTTCCCACAGAAGTGTCGACTGACTTGAGTTTAACACATTTACAAACTCAGAGATGTGGAGAAGTGCTTGCATAGTAGCGTTTGCATAGCAGTTTACTCCTGTGCTGTTGTCAAATATTGGCAGTGTGTTAACCCTGATACATTTCTTCAAAGGTGGAGATGTGAGTTGTTTATGGAGAGAGTGCTCAGTCATTGTGCAGTTGAGCGATGACTCTGGAGTCTTAGTGTGCTTTCTTTTTAGTTTGCTTCCTTCATCCACTGGGATATCTGTTCCTGACACGTATCTGGGAACTGGTAACAAAGAAGCATTTGGTTGGTACAACATACATAATCTGTTGTACTCATGAATGCATTTTGTGTCAAAATGGATTTTACTTTCTGCTAGATTTACTAGTGTAGTCCAGACAACTGTCTGACATGTGACAAAGCAACATAAGACATCCCATCCTTGAATATGTCAGTACCTATGTCAACAATCGCACTATCAAGGCTGAGGCCTTGTGACTTGTGTATGGACACAGCATAAGCAGCACACAGTGGAAATTGTTTCCCTGTCACATACATGTCTTTTACAAGCTCATACTTGACAGTAACTCTGTCTATTGGTCGAGAGTTTCACTGTTGTCAGACTTAACAATGACAATCTCCACAGTCGATTTTGCACATTGTACTGGAACTCATGGATGTAACAAGACCTCACTCAACATCTATGTTTCTGTGAAGCATGATACATGCATTTCTACACAGTGGTAGGACAGCTTCCAAGCCAGCAGTACATGACACATCACTTGTCAGCTCTGTGAGATGCTCAATCATTTTTGATACTATTGTTTGTGATAGAGTTATACCATCTATGGTATCTATGCATATGAGAGTGACAACAGGTTGTTCTCTCTGCATCATGATCTCATTGAACTCTGCACACTGTTTAAGTCTTGGAAATAGACATACAACATGGGCCATAGACTTCTGTACATGTGCAAAGATATCGCAAGCATCCTGAATTGGAGAATTTTTTCTAGTGATCATGTGCTGTCTTAGCATTTCCACATGAGTGGGTGACAATGCACCAATGCGAGCTTCATCAAGCAATGCTTTGTAAGACATGTCATCTTGCTGTCTCATATTCTGTGAGAGTTCAACATATGAGAAGAACTCCCACAGATTGACTCCATAATGCATCCAATTGTTTTCTTTGCCTCTTCAATGGAAGAGTACAGAAAACATATTTGCTATTACAGGATCCAGCTGCAGGAGATCCCCAAGAACAATAATATTCTTGCCAAAAATGGTATGTCATCTTTGGTGCCTAGTATCTCCTGTAGATGGAGGTGGACATATGTAAGGAGAACATTTGAAACCCTGATGATTTCATCTATTATCAACAAATGCATCTTGTCAACCATTGACCTCAATTCAAAAGCAACGTCATATGACAATTTCCTGTAATCATCACTCTTGCCATGCTCAACTGTCAACATGAATAATCTATGAAGTGTGATACCACCTATGTTATAAGCTGCCAAACCTGTCGGAGCAGCAACAATAACTGAGGTTGCAGAGTTAGTAAGATCTTGCACCTTTACTTAAAGCTTCAGTCAAGAAATGTTTTCCAGTCCCAGCAGCACCACTAACAAACATCCTCACTGGTGTGTGGTCCTCACAAATACAATGCCTGGTACTGTACCAAATACCATGTTGCACAGCATGTATCACAGACTGGTACACAACTTTTTGGTGTGAGTTCAACTTCTCAACAATGTCTGCAGCTGACTCTGAGAACTGCATTCTTTGTTGCATTGTGCCCTCTACCTCTGACATTGTCCCGGATTCCCCCCATTTCCCTCACAAAAGACAGAGACCATTGTTTGTTGTTGTGCTCAGATTGGCAATTAATTTATTTATATCTCATAATTCCATGTTCCATTTCACCATCTTTTATTATTATATCTCTCACAATTTCTTTTATTTTCATCCATATATCAATCTCCGATCATCCCTCTTTCTTCCTCTTTTTCTCCCCCCAAGTGAAAACCTGGGTGCCTTCTTCTTCTCCTTTTCTGTTAGGTAATGGTGAAAACCGAGACCGCTTTTCTCCTTCAGCTTCTTTCTCTTTTGTCTCATTCCTTTTCTTTCCCCCTCCTCCTCCTCCCCTTTTCCCATTGCCAGTCTCAGCTTGCGTTGGATGACTAGCTTTCCCCTCACTTAGGGTATTAGTCTCCCTTACCTCAGAAACCTTCCTAATCCTTCTCTTCTCCCCCCTTTTTTTTAGTTTGTTACATTCCTCCTCCATGCTCCTATAAAACCCATCATTTCCATGTTAAACATGTCTATGGCTAGGTCTGACAGGTCACCCATCTGACCTGAAAAAATCTTCTACCCACTCGTCCATGCCCCATAGTATTATCTGTCCTCCCATTTGTCTTATCAATGTCCCTACCCTTCTGCTCATCCTTCTCCTGGCCCATCCATGGCTCTATGGCTGTGCTCCTGTCTCCAAACCCTCCTTGGTATCATATCTGACCAGGCAAGGCTTACCTGAGGCCACCACTGCTATAGTGTTTCTAAGTCCTTTTATCTGCAAGTATGTGTCAACCCATGGCTTGCTCATAAGGTCATTTCCCCAAATGTATAATAATTAAGCCTGGACAGGTCATTGTTCCTTAAGTTCCTTCAAGGTGGGGAAGCAGTTGTGCCCATCTCATCCCCGGATACCACGTAAACCAGCCTACACTGTTTCACATCATGCACAGCTGCTTTCCCCAGCCTTTTTCTCTGCTCTCTTTCTGCCCAATAAATATAGGAGTGGCCACAGATCCAGACTTCTGTGATCCTCCCTTTTCCTATGGGTTTAAGCAAAAATAATTATCTTATATATGATCTTATCTTTCTCACCATAGTATCCCTCTCCCTGTCCCCCCGCCCCATTTGTCTTCCGATCTGTAACAAAACATGGGTAATACATTACTTTTTTCTTTTTTTTTTTACTTCAGTGCTCGTATGTATCTCTTATAACTGGCAGACCGCCAGCATCCTTTTTTGGAAATACTATTCACTGTTTCACCTGCTGCTGCCCACTGTGAGGCAGCCCCAATCTCCAAGGAGTGGGATGAATAATTACCCAGGTCCTGCCCCAAGAATTGCATGCCTTTTTTGATCAATGCTGTGACTTGGTAACCAGTGACCCTTCTTCCATCACCATGAACAAATAATCTCCCTGTCCTGGTCCCCTGCTCTGCAGTGAAAGCCCACAAAGCCTGCACTGGGCATACTGAGCCCTCTACCTTTCTCTTTAGTGTCACTATGCAACCCTGCCCCCCCTTTGATCCATCTTTGACCTCTTAATCTTAATCAGTATCTCTTTCATACCCCAGCTTACATCTTCCCATTCTAATCCCTCCTCCCTGTCTTTTTCGCCATGGCCTACCACCTCACTCCCTCTCATGGCACCTGCAAACATCACAATGTAAATCGTGTGAAATAGCTGGGCCTCGGTCTTTGATCTGCATATTGCCGGTAGCACAGCCTTTAGTTTCACTAGCCACTGTTCCCCTATTGGTCTTCTATTGTCTACTGGCCCTTGTTTCAACCTACCTCATCCCTGCATCATTCTTCTAATAAACAATGATTTTGTTGGGTCCTTCCATCCCTATAGACTGCTGATAACACTAAACCCTGCTAAATAGACCCCCATTGTGGCGTGGGCTGTTCCTTTTTGCCATTGCTCCATGGTGAACTTTCCCAAATTGTTCCTACGTGAGTGGTCCACTTACCTCCATATGGTGTGTTGCCCAGAATGTTTGAAACACTCGCCAGGCCCCATCGTAGGCCCTTAGAGTCTGAGGTGCCCATAAGCTGCGAAACAACAGTTCTGCTCCTTCTTGCCAACATCCCAGATGTTCATTGTTATGGGTGTTTTTTGCTCCTCCACTGCTGGTGCCAGCTTCTGGAAATGGTCCAGCTGCAGACGGGAAAGGCTGTCAGCCAGGGTGTTGTGTACCCCTTCTATGTGTTTTGCTCTGAATGACATGTTCAGCTGCAAGGCCCTTAACACTGAACGTCGTAAGACTTGCATGATCATTTATGACCTGGACCCCCTGTTGTTTAGAACCTCAACCACTGCTCTATTGTCATGCCAGAATGTCACTCTCTGATCCTGTAACTCTTCCCCCCACACCAGGGTACATGACCAGATGGGCGTGATCTCTAGCAATGTTATATCTCTTACCTTGCCATCTCTTACCCAGTCAGAAGGCCATAGTTCTGCAAACCACCTGCCCTTCAGGTGGCCACCCATGCCTAGGCCCCTGGCTGTATCTGTGTAAAGATCGAGGTCTGTGTTGTACATTCACTCCTCCTGCCAGAAAGAGCAGCCATTATACTCCCTGAGAAATTCCTCCCATACCTTAAAATCCTCCCTGGCACATCTTGTCAGGTCTACCCAATGGTGTGGTCTGGTCACCTCAGCTGTAGCTCTTGCTAACCTTTTTGTGAATGCCCGGCCTGGTCCAATAGCCCTGCAGGTGAAGTTCAGGTGCCCTAGTACCTGCTGTACTTGTTTTAGTTGTACCCTTCTCCTGCTGGTATGTACCTGGATCAATTCTTTCAGTTTTTCTACTTTTTTGGCCAGCAGCCGGAATATTTCTCTTGGGGCATCTATTTCAATACCCAGGAATTCTAGCACCCTGCAGGGCCCCTCTGTTTTTTTCTGGTGCCAGTGGAACCCCTAATTACTTGCACAGCTCTTGAAATTTGCCCAGCATTATTTGTGTCTCCTTTTCCCCACTATCAATGAAAAAGAAATCATCCAAATAGTGAATAACCATTCTATAACCAGTTTTCTCTTGATATATCCACTGCAAACAGCTGCTGAATGCTTCAAATGTTGCACATGCTATAGAACATCCCATGGACATGGCTTTGTCAAAATAGTACTGACCCCCAACTTTAAAACCCAAGAGGTTCCAGTCTTCTCTCCTGACTGGCAGCAACCTGAATGCGGATTCGATATCCGTCTTTGCCATCCACGCATCCTTAGTAGCCCGGATTATCCGGACTGCATCTTCTAATGTCACATATGTTACCTTACTATACTCCTCCCCGATAAAATAATTCACCGACTCCCCTTCTGGAAAGGATAGGTGGTGAATCACCCTATATTCTTCTTCCTGTTTCTTGGGTACCAAACATAATGGCAAGATCCTCGTGTTATGCAATGGGGGGTATTAAATGGGCCTTCTACTCACCCCGTTACCTTTTCCTTCTCTATCTTTTGTCTTAACATCTCTTCTTTCCCTTTTACCGACCCCAGATTGCTTGCTTCTTTCACTTGTCTGGGCCCATAATACTGCAGTGCAAAACCTGTGCAAAAACCTTTTTCGATCATCCCCGCTACTTTCTTGTTCAGATATCTGTCCAACCATCCTTTCTATGTCTCTGTCCTGATGGGGGTCCTGGCTGTCCCAAACTGCTCTCTGTCTTCTTTCCCTTTTTCCCTTCCCGGTCTCTCTCTCTCACTCAGTGCTCGGCTTTTCTGATCAGTACTTCTAACCCCCTCTGTTCGAGTTCCCCCTACCCCTCCCTCCCCTGTTCCATGCCTGCCCTTTAAACCCCTGTTCCTCTCAAAAAAACTGTTGACCTGAACTATGACCCCCAGATCCTTATCCACCCTGGGCCCATGTCATTCTGCATCTGTTTGCTGGGTGCATTCCCCCGCATTTCAAACATGCATACCGAAAACAATATTGGGGCCATGAACAAAAAGCCCTATTGTGCGCCCAGCAGCACCTCTGGGGCACATTTTCTTTCCTCCCCCACTCCCCTTTGGGCGTGGATTGATCCATTCTGAAATCTGTCCATAAGTCTAGCTGCTTCGTATCCCACCTCACATCCCCAGATGTTCCCATTCTCTGCTGAAAAAATTTGTCATAGTATATCCACCCCACCCCCCCTTTTGCCTTTGCCCTCCTTATTATTAGGGAGCATGTGATGAGCGGGATGCCCAACTCTGGCTTCTTTTCTAACACAATGGCTGAGAAGGTGGCAAAACCTACAAACCACCCATCCCAAGTCTTCCCTTTTGTGAATTTGTCCTCCTCCTCCTTCTTCCCTAACAATACTACTGCCACTGCCATTTCACTCTTTCCTATGTTCTCTGTTTCCTCATACTTCGATGCCGCTTCCCGGATCACCAAAGCAAATATATCCACATACTCTCCTTTACATATCTTTTCCTTTGCGGCCAGTGGAACATGTTTGCCTACCCTCATCCCGGGGGCACCTATCTCTCTTGTTCCTTTTCCCTCTATCTCTGTACCTCCCTCCTTCCCTTTTGGTACCTCTTTCTCTGTCCTAATCTCTGCCAGGGCTGACACCATTTGCCCTAGGCCTCCTGTCCCAAGTGCCAACACAATTTGACTAATATACTCTTTTATACTGTCACCCACTGCACTGGGTGCATTACCTGTGTCCTTGTCTGAGCTTTGTTGCCTGCCCTCTTCCTGGTGCCCCATTATGGCACCCAGTGGTTGAGTGGGTGGGTGCTCCACTAGCAGCTGTGGAGGAACTACCCTGTTCAGGAGATCCGGTCTGGGTTCCCAGGGGGGGATTCTGACTTGGCCTTGGAGAGGTACTGGTGGTACCAGGTCGATAGGGTACAGAGGTACTGGATCAGCCATCTTGGTGGGTCCCCCTACCATTGGTTGTAGCCCGGTGGGACTGCATGGCCCTTCAGCCAGCCGCTTCCCTCTGCCCCCTTTTTCTCTTCCCACTTTCCTTTTTTCCCCAGGTCTCCCAGGCTCCTACCCTTCTACCATCTTCCACATTCTGTTGGCTTTTTCAGCCAATTCAACTATAGCCCTGTAAACGTCTTCCTTTGAAGGCCTGCTCTTCTTTGGTGCCATGTCCTTTGTTCCTCTCACCCTGTGAAGACAACCGAAGAGAAGAAAACAAGAAGTTGTGTTGTTAACTTATGTTTAAGCATGCCCTCATGTGGCAGGCCCCCCCTTCTTCTCGATCCTACGTATGTTTTTTTTTTTTATGTTGGGCCATCCTACATTGCATCGTACCACTCCCCTTTCTGCATGCTTTTGCATACCCCCAGTTGATACCCCTTTGGGCCCTTTCTTTCCATTTGTCATGCCTGGCACCCCGGGCCTCCACTGGACCACTAGCCACCACATGGCTCAAAGCCACCTCCTGTACACTTTCTGGGCCAGCAAAGGCTCATGATGCCCCTCCAGGCCTGACTTTTTGGCCTTGTTCCCCTTTTTGCCACACTACTCGGGCTCATGGGCTTATCCTGATTCCCCCTGTTTTGTGGGCCCTGCCTCCTTTAGGCCTCCTCCTGCTTGTGGCTGTCATCGCCGCCCTTCCTGTTTGCATCCATTGTCCTCCCCTGCAGCTCCAGTCATTGGCTGCTCCCTCCCCCCAGTGTGCGTTGCTCTTTCGTAGGCATTTTAGCCTGCCTCAAGCTTCCCCCAAGCAACCTCTGGCCAAACCACATGGTCCTGTGGCATGTGACGTCATGCCATGCACCTCGCGGCCTACTCCATGCAGGCCCCCAATCTCCACATTCCCCTAGCCCCCCCTTTACTGTCCCTTCCTCTGCTTGCCATCCCCTGGGTCCCCACTCTCTCCCCATAGCTCATTCCCATTCACCTTGCGGCCTTCATGCGGCGTGTGATGTCATGCCCATGTGGCTGCCCGCATCCGTCCCTTGCTCCATGTCTGTGCTAGCCCTCACTGCTCAGGCCTCCTACATGCACCTCCTCTGTGTGGCGCTCCTGTCCAGTGTCATGCCCCTTAATCTCTTGCCAAGCCCCATTGGGCAACCAGCTGAATGCCAGGATCCACGCTTTCTGGATTACCCCCCGGCTTCCTTTTACTATCCCCAATTCACTTCTGGGCCGACCCGACAGGCCCCTTACCACACTTTCCTTTGTTCCCCATTACAAATTGTTGCCACTGTGCCAAAAACCGCAAACCCTTCCAAGTTTCAGTGCCCTGCTGCCTCCTTTACTCCACAGAGTGCTCACAACCCCCAAGAGCTTGTCCAGCCCCCATATGCTCCAAAGCTTGTTCCTCATTCACTGCTAAGGTCTGGAAGAGGCCTACTCACTATTATCTGCTAACTGTTCTGATCAACGCTGATCCAGCACCATCCTGCAGAGCTTTGTTCAGCCGCACTACCCTCCAAATTTTCCCCCCAATCGATGCCAAGGCTAGAAGGTTGCCCACTCGTTATCACATTCTGATCCATTTCACCTTCTAATAGAATGAACAAACCCAGGCTTCACTGACTGTAAGGGAAAAAATACAAAAACTACATGCTAACAACACATTGCTTGCTTCCCAGCTGCTGCAAGGCCCCTATCCACCACAATGCTAGGCCCTGCTATTTTAACCAACTGACAACATGCATGTAGATGCTCTGTCCTCGCTCTCCCCTTAGCAGAGAAATGCCATTTAAAGCAACAATTCTAATTCTACTTTTTTTTCAGGCCTTTTAAAACAATCTGGGCTCATGCCCTACCGATTGAAACAAGCTGCCAACTACATGGTGCTCTCACTCTTCCAAACTTGGCCATTCCTCAGCCTGTATCTAAGTCTCCCTAGCTAGATCTCAACATAATGTCTCCTGGCATTGTCTTGAATAAAGCACCATCATACATTGTTGCTTGTCCTCGACTATCCAAACCCCCCCTTTTTTTTTTTTAGAATGGGTTGATTATTTCTTTTACCACATACATCCTGCATTTACACTCGGCTCCCCCAAGTTGTTTGTTGCTTACCTGAATATTTTCAAACCTTCGTCCCAATCGATGCCAATCTGATGTGCTGCAGTTTAAAATGATCAAAACTCCAGCAAAAAGTGGCTGAGCCCCTCTGTGCTGTCCATTATGTACCTCCACTTGCCCCTCCCCTTCCTGTTGCTTAACCATTGTTCTTCAACTTGTCCCCTCCTTCCCCCTCCCCTTCTGAGCACACCATCCTGATGGATAGGGAAGGGGTGCACCAGGACAACCTGGTCTACCCCTTAAAGGGCAAACTCCATTAGCACAGCTTGGTCATTAGGAGGAAGAGGGACACAAACAGTCCCTTCTCCTTCAAAATCAACTATTTCCTGTGATGTTACTGGGGTGTCATCATCCAGAACGTTCTTGGTGTTCTCTAACTGTTTTTTTTTTTCCATTTCAAGTCAGTCGCTGTAAATGTCAGAGACATGACTCTTAAAGGTATCATATGTTTCTATGAACTCTTGTTCATATGTGTCAGAGAATCCTTTTAATTCAGATTCTGATCTTCAAGGCTTAAACAGAAACAACAGAGCAAAATAGTAATGCTCATTGTTTTCTGTTGTGCTCAAGCTGAGTTTGCAGTGGTCAATTAGCCATGGTTTTCGTTTTTTCACTAGTGAGCCATCAAAGCCAGTGACTTTATATATGCTCTTTTCTGGGTTAGAAGGAACACCCCACTTGTAATCATACCATTGAGCAACTTCAAAGAGACAGAGATCAACCATAGCACTGTGGCACTGTGGGTAGTAGTTGTCAATTAAGTTGCTCTTCAGAATATTTGCGTATGTTGGCCTTGTAGCAGCCTGATCCTCAATCTCTTCATGACTCTTAAGGATGCGACACCTGTTCTTCTTGTAGTTCACATTCAATAAATGAATGGAGTCTGACTTGCCATATAGACATACACCTGAAAGCTGGTCACTTGCTTTGTATGCTCCACACTGACGGTGTGATAGTGTCTTAAGCCCCAGTGACCATAGCCTAGAAGACATTGTTCTATCACAGTTAGAAAACTCTTCCCACATTTTTTTGCAGGTTTGTCTGCTCATGTTTAGTGATGTATGATGTTACATACCTGACAAGAGCCATTGAATTATCAGCAACAAACTGTACATCAAAGTTTGCCTGCCACATTAACAGAAGAGAAGGGCTATAGTCATTGATATAGACTTCTGATTCTGTGCGAGGTAGTTCATACACTCACTTTGTTGATTTTGCTTTCAAGTGGTGTTGCATGGCTGAAAAGACATTATTCAAACAAGCATCCAGGCAAGCTCATCTTGGGAAACCAAAACGGCATCGAGAGTACCACTGTCCCTTGTTCTTTACTTTCCTATGACAGTACTTGCCGCACAGGTGTCATTGGAATTTCTTAACCAGTTCCCAAAATGTTGCACCTTTCATACCTGTCTGGAATCTGACATGTGACATACTTCACTTGTCTCATCTCCAATACGTGAGGCATATTTTATCCACAGCAACATATGTATGTGTGGAGCTCCATGAGCTTGGTACTCAACCCTCCAAAAGTAGTGCTTGACAATGCCAAGAGGAGGATTTGTCTTAGACAGTATGAACTTTAAAAGAACGCGGAACCGGTGGTGGAAGTAACATGAAACAGTTACTGGATCAAGTGAACATAGTTCATTCAGAGTCATAGTTTGTATCTTCTAAGCATCAGAGTTTGCCCATCTGAGAAGATCAAGCAGATCATCCCAATTATATTCAGCACATCTCAACATAATGAACTATGTTGTTGGTCCAAACTCTTTCAGCATGCACATCACCTTAGAGTGTCATCTGTACCAGTATTCCTTAGTACCATGCATGCTAGACAAAATGGAAGAAAGACTGACTTGCAATGTTTCATCTTTGTTCTGCAACTTCTGTAGTAACTGTGCAGCTGTCATATTGTTGAACTCTGTAACAAGTCTCAATGTATGAGCAATACTAGCAGTTAGGACTCTAAGTTCACTTTTCCAAAGAAGGTGGAAGAGGTATGCAATGTTTCTTCGAAACTTGCCATCCTTATGTAGAACTTGTGAGGCCCTATACTCAGCTCCTGGAACATGAAGTTCTCTTTAATCTAATCGACCACCAGAGCCAAGTGGAAACAGATCAGGAAAACAACAAGCTTCTAAAGTAGCCTCCCATATACTTACAGGATTGCCCTTCACTTGCTTCATTTGATATAAATCAATGTTATCCATTACTGGGTCTTTCCCATGCAATGGGTGTATCGTGAAGTGCTCATAGACATTGTGTACAGTTGCGATATCAACTTTCTCTAGATCAAAACTCCAGCAAAAGTGGCTGAACCACTCCTGTGCTGCCCATTATGTACCTCCACTTGCCCCTACCCTTCCTGTTGCTTGGCCATTGTTCTACCCCCTGGCCCTCCCCTTCCTTCCCCCCTCCCCTTCTGAGTACACCATCTTGATGAAAAAGGGAAGGGGTGCACTAGGACAACCTGGTCTGCCCCTTAAAGGGCAAACTCCATTATACTCTTTTAGGTATTGCAAAGCATGCTTCACCTTGTCAACATTGACTATGTCCTGCCATATTGTTTTTGCCTTTGTTGGTACACCATTTACCAAGATTACAACACTATTGTCCTGAGAAATAGTGTTAACATTTTCTTGCAAAGGTAAAGGCAAATATACAACAGAACCTTTGAGAGACCGTACAAGTTATTAGTTTGGCAGGTCTCATGTCTTTGATTTCAGCCTGATGATTGTTTGAAATGGCTTCATGGTCTGAATCAGAATCCTCTCAAACAAGTTCAAGACTGCTATCTCAGGAGGAGTTGGTTCATCTTCCATTTATTAAGTACAGACCAAGGAGGTAAGCTGTCACTCTTAATCTTGTTATAACAGTAAGAAAAGAGTGACACAGTTCCAACTTCTTCAAAGGCAGACTGTAAGAGAAGGTATGCATGAAGATGTCCCCACATTATATTCCACAGTGGAATGTTCTGCAGGTCTATTGTAATGCATAAGTGTTTGTAGAACAGGCGCTCGCATGATATGCAGATTACATCGAATTTTTCTGTCTTGCTACTATCAAATTTAGCAAAATCACGTCCAAACTTTTTCAGAAGTTGAGCTTCTTGCACCAGTGATATGTGTGCATTGTGTTTGTTTGTTCAGGAACAGTAGCATTAGATCTCAATCTGTGGGTTGTTTGCAACTGTTTTATGAAGTCCATAAGTCCTTCTACATCTCCATCATTGAGCAATGCTTGAAATTGCATATAGTCTCAAATAACAGCTCTCACTCAATATAATCTTTGTACAAATTTTCAAAGCCCAGAGTTATGTACTGCCAGCATATGAAAGTGATGAAATGTGCTGTCACAGTTCATGTTCTCTAAGCATGCAAGGGAGTGACCCATTAGGCCTCTGTGAGGCCAAATCTCACACTTGTCAATGGTGTGAATCAGTGTATGTTGTTCAGATCTCTTTCTGGTTAGAAATGTTGATAGGAAAGTTTCAATAGATATTATTGATTCTTCTCTAACATTACATGTAGTGTCACATGCCCATTTCTTAGCTGACGACTTTGGGTTACTTGCAACCTGCTCAATTTCATCGTCATTCTGCAAGTCAAGGGTTTCTTGAGCTAGAGCTAGGACATTCTGCACTTTCCCTGCTCATCAACTGTTACACTGGTGTTTCTGTTTTGTTCATGGTATGTCTCTTCCCAGAAGAATGCTTCTGAGTATGCTGAATGAAACCAGTCTCCTTGAAACACCACAGAGATATTTTGTCTGTTCAAGTGTTCAAAAGGCAATATTTTGTTTCTCATCTCCTCAGTCTTTAGACTCAATTTATCAATAGCTGACATCATTTCAGCCCATAACTGGGAACGAATAGCTAGAGCCACATTAACAAATCATCTTACTCTCAAGTGCAATTTCATTAATGCAACCTTAGTTTGCAGTCTGTTCCCTTTGCATGTCATTATTTTAGAGATCACACATTATATTTTAGCTCTATTGACAAGTTTTTTGAAAAAAAAAATTGCTGTGTTGTGCAGTAGCGGAACTGACATGTCCAGCATTTTTATCTGTCTTGCATGTCTATGCTTTGTTGATGACAATGGTGGACACTGTATCTGCACAGTTCCTCCAGAAAGTCTACTCATTGTAATTTTACTAGAGGAGGTGTTGTCTTTGTTCAAATGTATGCATTTTACTATATATGTATTTGCAACAGAAGAAATGTTCTTTTTCTTCTGTCGGCATGTTTCACCTTTACTGCTTATATGGCATGACGATGAACAAGCAGTACAGCTAGCACTTTTGCTTTGTAATCTAACTTTATGGCAAATGTCCATGATGAAAGAATAAAGTATATCTTCAATCTCTTGTCTGTTGTAGTCTCCCAAAAAAAGTAAAAAGAAAACATTAAGTAGTGTAAGGAAAATGTACTATAGGCTAATAAAAACACATACTGCATAAGCAATTGACAGCATAGTATACTTAAAACAAAAACTATTTTATGCTAAGATTTGCAACATAGTGTGTGACTAGATGCAGCCATTCTGTGCACCACAGTGTCGACTGAATATTGGGCCAGATTTTCAAACAGTAATAGTTGTCAAAAGATTATGTGTGGCAAGTACAGTGGTGCATGTAGCTGGTTACTACCAAGTTACAAGTTGCAGAATTGTTAAATGCTAGTTGCCACATCTTTCCGCCCACTTATGTCAACCTATAATAATGACAGGTTAGCCAGGGTACTATTACTCAATGGAGATAGTGATAGTGCCATGACTGTGTGCAAAGGTGCTACTGGTGTTATCAGTGGTGTTTTGGAGGTATAATATTAGGTATCTTGGGTGATGTAATAACATATTTCTATCAATGAGATGCTAATTGTGTGAGAAACTGAAGCTATAGAAAGTTACATGAGTTGAACATTAAAAATTTGAAATTTTTTGTCATGATCAAAGATTTTGTTGCCTCACTTATGATCCTCGTGGTCAAAGACAGTCACGATCAAAGAATTTGCACCCTTGCGAACAAAGAACGTGTAAATAATATGAAATAATACTAGATGCTTATTTAGCATGGTTACTGTGGTATAAGTAATAAAATCACATATGCCCTCACAGTCTATTGAAAGTTACTGTAAAAAATTTTAATTTTACTTCTATTTACTTTCAAGCTTCAGATCTTACGTTACCTTCACGATCAAAGAATTTGCAGCCTTGCGAACAATCCTAATGGTCAAAGTGAGTCGCGATCAAAGAATTTGCACACTCATGATGAAAGATCATAATAACATTGTAATATTTTAAGAAATGTAGTAAAAATTATTATTAATGTGATTTATGTCTGCTGACTAGTGTAATGAGTCAGGAGTTCTCAGTGTGTTGTTAAAATAATTAATTTCACTTTTTTTAACTCGAGAGGTCTCAGCAGCAAAGTCTCGCATTATTCTCATGGTCAAAGAATTTGCAGGCTCACAAACAATCCTTGTGGTCAAACTGAGTCGCGATCAAAGAATTTGCATGCTCGTGATGAAAGATAGTAATAACATTGTAAAATATTAAGAAACATAGTAAACATTATTATTAATGTGATATTTTATGTCTGCTGGTTAGTATAACGAGTCAGGAGTACTCAATGTGTTGTTAAAATCATTAATTCCACATATTTTTTAACTTGACAGGTCTCAGCAGCAAAGTTTCGCATTATTCTTGTGGTCAAAGAATCGGTGCGCTCACAAACAATACTTGCAGTCAAACCAAGTCAAGATCAAAGAATTTGTATGCTCACGATCAAAGATCAGAAAATTCCGGTAACATTTTGCAAAACTTACAAAAAATGAATATTAACATTATATTTATTAGTTATAAGTACTAGAAAGGCCCAGGAGTGTTTACTGTGTAGAAAAAAAATAAAAGAATCCAATGTTTTTTTACAAACACAGACACTCTGACAATAAAGTCTTGTGTTATTCTTGTGGTCAAAGATTTTGCAGGCTCACGGTCGATCCTGATGAATAATGCGAGTCACGATCAAAGATTTTGCTGTCTTGCAAACAAAGAAACTGCAAGCCAACAGAATCAAGGAATAACAGTTTGGGGGGCATTTTGAACAGACTGTTCGAGCAGCAGCTACTTCAGGTGGAATTACAGTTAAACCTCGATTATACAGACCTCGATTATCCGGATAACTGACTCATACGGACTTCTCTCTTGGTTCCAACTTTAAAGCATTTTAAAGCATTTTTCTGTTCATGGCTCATAGTACTGTAGCCGTAGCGTAGTCTGACAGTTTGAGCAGGTGTGTCATTAGATATAACAATGGAATGTAACACCTAATGACTCACCTTCTCGCACTAGCTGAATGATTGATTTTTTTTCTTGTCACTATTTAAGTATCCCAGCACAGTTAAGAGTCTAATCGCATTTCAGATAATGGCAGAGCAAACCTATGACGTTACGGGTGTTAAATGCAAATGGAAAATTCTTCCTTTTAGCAACAAGCTAGAAATACTCCAGAAACTGGAGAAAGGGGAAAAAGCTGTCAGTATAGCAGGGGCATATGGAATCAGCAAACAGCAGGTCTCTGACTTAAAAAAGCAGAAAGAGCATCTCATTTCATATGCCGCAATCTTACAAGACAAGCAAGAACTGACACGTCAGAAAACTCTGAAGCCAGCTTCAGATGACAAACTTGAAAAAGCAACTTACTTATGGTTCGCTCAGCAGCGTAGCAAGGGGGCACCTGTGTCAGGACCAATGTTACAGGAAAAAGCCTTACAATTTAGTCAAGAGCTAAATAAAGAAAATGACATCCCCATGACAAATGATTTTAAGGCTTCTAGTGGCTGGCTGCAATGCTTCAAGCAGTGACATTCAATCTGCAAGCTTGAAATCCAAGGCGAGAAAATGTTAGCTGATCAAAGTGAAGCGCAGCCATATTGGGAAAAATTGCACAAACTCATCCAGGACAGGGGATACACAGCACAGCAAATATACAACGTGGATAAAACAGGGCTGTACTGGCGTCTGCTGCCTGACAAAACTCTAACCAGGTCTCAAGAACAGACAGCTGCTGGCTACAAGAAAATAAAGGACAGATTGACAATCTTAGATTGCTCGAACACTACAGGAACCCATAAGCTGAAGCCCTTAATGATTGGTAAATTTGCCAACCCCCGCTGCTCTAAGAATGTAAACATGGGAGCCCTACCAATTGTCTACAAAAACCAGTGCAGTGCCTGGATCAGCAGCAATTTGTTTTGTCACTGGTTTCATAAAACATTTGTCCCCGCTGTGAGGAAACATATGAGAAAAGAAAATTGACCCCAAAGCAATTCTCCTGGTTGAAAATTGCTCTGCACACCCGGCTGGATTGAAATCATCCGATGGCAAAATCAGGATGGAATTTTTACCACCTAACAAGACATCATTACTGCAGCCATTTGACCACGAGATACTGGAGGGGCTCAAAAAAACGATACAGGAAAAAACTCGCATTTTGTCAGAGGCAGATCCAGATGTTTCAATAGTGGAAACATTAAAAAAACTCACTCTGAAAGATGTTTCCTATATGATTGGGGAGTCCTGGGATGAGGCAACAGCAGAGAGCATCTCAAAATCATTCTCCTCAATGCTGAAGATTGGGTCGGGGTCTGGTGGGGTGGTTGAAATGACAGAGATGCAAGAAAATGCTGAAGGCAGCCCAGACGAACTCTTGGATATCAATGAGGTACCTGAGAATGACTTTGAGTTTTCGTCGGAGATCGCAGAGCTCAATGCGCGTGATCAGGAGATTCAGACCTCACCTGATCTCTCTGATGGGGACATTGTTAGCCTTTTAAGTGAACACAGATTACAGGAACTGGAGGAGGATTGTGATCCTGACGAACAAACCGAGCAAGGGCCAGAAGAGTTCGTAACCAATTCACAGGCTGTGGAATACTTCAAGAGGTGCATGCACTGGTTAGAATGCCAAAAGGATGCTGACACCATACATTTAATAACACTAAACAGGCTGCTTGCAATTGCATTAAGAAAAAAATTCAGCGGGTCAAAACAAAAGACATTGACAGAATTTTTTTTAAAATGAAACGCTGTGAATCATTAAATTCAAGTTAAGTTTTCAATAAAATGCTTCTCTAAATAAACTACCAGTGTTTCGAAATGTAATTTCGATTAACCAGACGATTGATTATCCAAACTGATTTGCTGTCCCGGAGAGGTCCGGATAATCGAGGTTCAACTGTAGCGAGTATTTTTCAAAGTACTATTAAAACTGATTAAAATTACTATTTAGTTATTTGGATTGGATATTTTGGTTTGTAAGAACATAGGGAACACTGTGCCATGTTTTTTGCTTAATTTTGCCACTCTGTTGCTACGTTTGCTGTGATTCCTTACATTTTTATATTTATCAATAGTTTTTTTTGCTGTTGATGGGAGTTTTTTAAATAGTGTTGCTCTGATATTTATTATAACTGGCTGATAATAGTACTCCAGGTTCCCTATTGCATATTCCAGTTTACCATTTTCTATGACACTTTTGGTACATTTTAGAGTTGTTGCATGAAGCAGATGTATTGCATTTTAATGGTTATGCAGTTTGTGATAATTGATTGGTTATGTGAGAACATAAGCATTATTTGGTAAAATATGTGTATTTTAATAGATGTGAAATCCTATCTGGGAAAGACATTGTGTACCGTCTAGGATAACATGCTAGTTATTTTTTACTATTATTACACAGAGACATTCAAATGTATTTTTTCTTTACATATATAATAGCACTAATTCTTTATAGATACATACTAAGCACTGACTAATAACAGCTGTAATCATAGTATTGCTAGATAATTAACATAGCAGGCTTTTAAACTGTTGCAGACTATGTCTGTAAGGTACATAGGTATGATTCCACTCACCACTCAAGCTGCTGGCTGAGAAAGATAGGTAATTAACCTTCACAGAGCACAGTGACCACTAAGTTTGTCCAATGAAAATTGGTGTTGTTGGCAAGTTATGAAGTGTGCCCAATGACCAGACAGTATTCTCCCACCAAAACAAAAAAAGAATGTTTAACAAAATGCCAATAGAAAGAGGCTTTACATACATAGCTAGATCTTTTAGGTAGTATGAGCCAATCTGGAATCAGGATATTACTTGTGATTATTTTGACTGTATTTATCTTTATGATGCAACTGAATACTGGTCATTCTACTGATTAGACTTGGTAGTGCTTGGTAGTCAGACAGACACAATTGTGATATTTCTTCATCTGAGTTTTTGAGATTTCTCACTCAGCATGGCAGAAAAATCAACATTGACTGTATGGATAGTGGGATCAAGTTTGGTGAGAAGGGTAGCTGTGTTCGGTAGAGGTAGTCATTTTGGCAATGACTTACACCTACCTGGGTGCTCAGTGTCTTGGTTTGGAAAGGGCAGTATGAGGTGGGAGCAGCTCATGCCTACCATGTACCACTTGTTGGAGACACAGCCAGAACCAGACATACTCCTTATACATCTCGGAGGTAATGATTTTGGGAACAAAAGGGCTATTGATTTAATCAAAACTGCACAGTTTGACTTGCAGCATATTATAAGTAGGTTACCAGCTTGCAAAATTCTGTTTTCAGATATTACACAATGCATGGTCTGGAGAGGTGAGGATTACTGTCCTGCACTTGAAAGATCACGCAGAAATGTTAACATACAAATATCTGGATTCCTTCATGCTATGGAAATGCATACCATTCGTCACCCCAAATTACGTATGACAAATATTGGCTGTATTTAAAAGATGGTGTGCATCTCTCTAGCACAGGTAATAAACTTTTTTTTGTTGGGGACTTTCGAAATGGCATCCTTACAGTTCTGTGATTGTGTACCTGTACAACTGTATCTCTCAAGCGCATTACATAGGCAGTGACAAAAATGGCTATTTTTAGAGCCAATCTAAATGGTCAAAAAATAGAAAATGTTACATTATGCAAATATTTGTCTATATGTTGGAGTGTGAGTCTGTGGGCAACATACAGTGAGTGGTATTTCTATCATGCAGGTCTTATATTAATCGTTAGTTGATTGGGATGTTGATTTGTTCTTGGGATATAATACTTTTTTTGGAGGGGTTACATCATATATTGGTTGGGTGTTGCTGTGCAAGCATTTGTTTTTGTGAAATGTGTTCATGTGGTCTGAGGTATGTGTACTGTTACTATTTCAGATTTTTCTTGGCATGTGACTTTCAAGTGAGGATGGAGTATGCTTTATTTTAAGGGGGATGTATTGTGTGAGTATGGATAAGAATGTTTTGTGTGTTTTAAGTGGTGTGCTGTTGTTATCAGTCACTTATGTTGAGGCTGTGGCACTCATGCTTGATAAGGTGGATGCCACATGTTCATTCAGGGTGGTAATATTTGTGACTAAATTATTAATATTTGTCATTTGTATGGCAAGACTGGGGTGAAGCAGTTGACAAGTGTGTTGGGGGGTGATCAAGGGAACACATGTATACTGTTGATGTACATCTGTATATTATTCCTGTGGTACTGGCTTGGTTATTCATTTCCTGTTCTGGAGTCAGGTATTGGAAGTGTTGGCTGTTTGAGTGTATGAAACTGCTCAGTGTTCTAAGTTGTACAAATCTGATATGATAGAAGTATACTATTGATGTATGAGGTTATCTAAGATATATGTCTATTATGAATAGACTGAGATTCAGGACTGGATGAGTATGAGTTGGCTGAGGCTAAACCCAGAAAAAACAGAGGTATTGGTCATGGACCCAGATTGTAGGTCTGCTGGGATGTTGGTGGGACAGCCCTCTGGTTTGGATCTGGGAGGGAGACTTCTAATTGTCTCGGAACAGGTGCATAACGATGGTGTAATTTTTGATGAGGGCCTGACCTTGAAGGCTCAGGTGTCAGCCATAATCAAATCTTCCTTTTACCATCTTAGGAATATAGCTACGGTGAAACACCTGGTTCTGACTGAAGAGCTTCCCACTCTGGTCCAAGCCTTTGTCACCACCCATCTTGATTAATGTGAAGCCCTCTACCTAGAGCTACCGGGGGTTGATATCCATTGCTTGCAGCTAGTGCAGAATGTGACAGTGAGGTTGTTAACTGGAGCCCCTATATCCACACACATAACACCTGTGCTGCATGAACCGCACTGGCTACCAGTACAGTGGTGGATAATCTTCAAGGTCACATTGCTGACTTACAAAGCCCTACATGACCAGAGACAAAAATACCTGCAAGATCTCCTGCTCCCCTACTGCCCCTTCCACCCACTCCAATCCTTTGACAAGGGATTGCTGGAGATTCCCAAGGTCTGTTTGAAGAAATCTGGAGGAAGACCTTTTGCTTTTATGGCTCTGACCTTGTGGAATTCTCTACCTAGTCGGATATGAGATAGCCTGACCATAGAGAGCTTTAAACAGCTTTAAAAACCCACCTATTCACCCAGGCGTTTTCTGGCCGATAATACTAAAAGTCTCTGTTAGGCAGTCGCACATAAGATTTATGATTTGTAATGAATTTTATGAATATTTTAATTTTGTACAAAGCTGTGAGTATGTGTATGTGTGTACTGTATATGTTATTTTATGTTTTAAATTTTAAGGGCTTCCTGAGCTCTGGAAGGGCGCTTGTTAAAAATAAAATGATGATGATGACATCCTAGCCCTGGATACCATTTAAATTATACTAAAGGACTGCTGACTACTTACCTTGCTGGCATTTGTATTTCTGAGCTACCTTCTATAAAGGGCAAGGTGGGATTGCTCCTGCTGTTTTTTTCCATGAGTCCCAGGCCTACGTTCTGAAGCATCCCTGAGATGGTGTCCCTGACCTCAGACATCGGACATGAGCCTGCAGGAAACTAAACAGATGTTCAATCAGTTGATGTCACAGATGGGCAAGCTGGAGATTGCAGACCAAAATACAGCAGTGGATACTATTTCCTTGTCTCGCTACACCAGTGTTAATGAGCAATGCGTTGCGGATGACAAGGATGGCTATCACAGACTTAAATCCTATGTGTAAGAACAGGATTGGTCTATCAATATCCTATAGCAGCAAGTGGAGGACTTAGAAAATTGCAGCCATAGAAACAGTTTCTGGTTTGTGGAATTCCTGGAAGGCTGCAAATGTCCCAGCATACTGAAATTTCTGCAGAAACTCAGGGGTGTTCAAATAGAAACTTTTAGGACCTGCCCAGCCATGATTTTAGCTGAATTTTCACATGCCCCATTCATTACAATGAAATTAGATCTCTTTTTTTACTTGCCCTTCAAGAAACTTTACTTGCCCCAGATAGGGAGTAATGGGATTTGCACATCCCTGCAGAAAGTGTTACCAGAGATCCTGGCTTGCTGTTGGGAAGGCCAGATAGAGATACATTGGGCCCACAGCTCACTGGCACCCAAATCTACACCCAGGGCCTGGCTGTGGCTAATTCTGGCTGGCTTTTTGTACTTCCAGGACCATGAGGTGATCATGATGGCTGCATGGGATAAACAAACCCTCCAGTGGAGAGGTCAATGGGTGCAAACCTTTACAGATTACTCTCAGGAACTTTCAGAAAGGTGAAGGGCTTTCAACAGAGCTTGGTGAGGTTGTGCAGGGCTGGGCCTGGGCTATTCATCACACCACCCTGCCTCTCTGTGGATCACCATCAATGGTTCACATTAATTCTTTAAAATCCCAGAGGTGGCTGAAGCCTATCTTGACTTCTATACCCCACAGTTGAATTGGGGGATGTTGTGGCCATTCTCTATATCAAATGGCCAGAGGTCCTGTCCATCAGCGACGTATACTACAAATCCTGCTCCACGTGCTGCCTCTTCTCATCCAGAAGTCTCCTCTCAGCAATCCCCACCCACAGATTCGGACCCCTGGATACTGTCCCTGCAGAGCCAGTGTGACTACAAAGAGAAACATACTGACGAGGGGAGATACAAAAAAAAATCTCCTAGGCTCTGATCTTGGAGCCCTAGCTGAACTCAGGATTCACATACCTCCTCTGTGTCAGCTGGCCCTCCAGGAGGAGAAAATAGATTTTCAGCTCTCCGGGATTAATGGAGGATTTTACACTCCTGCAGCAGGCCCAGACTGTTGTGGCACCATCCTCGACTATAACCAATGCACCATAAGATATGCCCTAATCCTGGATTGGGTTGGTGACCCTACTGACTCTCCATGCCGCAGAACTCACCACTCTTGAAGGCCCTTAAGTCTGGCTGAAGCTTTCTCCTTCTACATATGAGGCCGCAGCTGATGACAGATGAAGGTGCTGGGGCTGTTTTAAGGGGAGAGCAACAGTATGTGCTGGTTGCAAGTCTCCTGACTGGGATCCCTTAAAATGGGTTTTACATGAATGGCCTTACAAGGTATCAGATGCACCTCTCCTAACTGGGATCCCCATTCTGTGGTGAGTCTCCTAACTTAATCTGATTCACTCATAAATATGGAGGGATGGCACATACTAGGGGACCCAGCTGTTGCTTCAGAGGGAGGATGGGGGGGCAGGTGAGGTAAGACAGAGGAATGCAATGGGGCTCAGTTCCTCTGATAAATAAGGGTGTTACCTTAAGACCGTAAGGGGAGGACTACATTTAAGGATGTCTCTCCCCCTGCCATCTCCTACTGTCATAATCCCTTTTTGAGCCCCCTTGGGTTTCTGTAATGCCTACTGCTGTGTAGTGAATACGTGGTCACTGTATGTTTATACCACTGGTTAGGATGCACCTCTTGAACACTACTGGCTAATGGGAGGGATAAGGTATATAAGCAACATGGGAAGTGGAACCCTCCCCCCCATGGTGATAGTGCACCCTACCTTGGAGTTTTAGTAGCAGTCACAGGACCCAATAATGGGGGGTAATAACTAATTGGAAACATGCCCTAGTATGTGGGCTCACCCTAATTGGATCCTATAGGTGTTCATAATACCCTCGCTTACAGATGCAAGTCTGAGCTTTGGTTCTGATGCTGCTCCATTTCTTCATGTTCTCCTTGATGGACCTACTCCTCATACAATATGTAATGGCAATTCGGTGAAGTCCCCATCTAAATGTACCCTATGATGGTCTAGTGACTAGGAATCTTTCCTGTCTCTTTTATCTAAGGGTTTTGACTGAGTTAGTTGGAAATAGTACTGTAGGTTGTTCTAGTGTTTCCACTATTTTTCCACCGGCAATTGTTGCTGGCATGTGGACCACTCCTGGGTCTATGCAGAAGACGATGCTGGTCTCTGTGTGGGAGTAGGTGGAGGAGGGTGGGTATGGAGTTTTATTGTTAAGTGTTCTCCACTGTTTGAGGATGCTATGGTTATTGTTCGTGTTTTGGTTAATTTGTTTTTGGTATTACCAAGCAACCGTGGGACTGAGAGAATACACTCTAGGTGTAAGAGGGAGGATGTATCTGTATCAGAGGGCACTTAAATTCTGTCTGGGGCAGAATGTACCTCACCAGCTGGTCATTATCCATTGTTCATTTTATCAGTCCTCCTCATAATGGAGAATAGTTTCATCTTTTGGAATGTTCAAGGACTCATCTCTCTAATAAAACATAAAAAAGTGTTGGTGCATTTCAAAATAATGAGACCCCAAGTTGCGTTCCTTCAAGAAACAAAGTTGTCCAAAGTGGAAGCAAAAAAACGTAAACAGTACTGAGTAGGAGAGGAATTACATAGTGAGGCAGTCTCTAAAAAGAGGTCGGTTTCTATTTTGTTACACAAGGATTTAAGATGGACAGTTTCTTGGTTAAAAGAGGACAGAGGTGGTAGATGGATGAAGGCTGAGGTGATGACCCCTGAAGGGTCCTTAATTTTGCTTAATGTGTATGCTCCTAATCAAGATGACCCGGAGTTCTTTCATTGGCTCAACCAGTAGCTCACTGACTTCAATGTGAATCAACTTCCTGTATTCATGGGAGGGGATTTATCCTGACCTTGGATCCCTCAACAGACAGGAGTGAGGGGGCAAAGCCACATAGACAGGCAGCACAGGCTGCTCTCCACTTTAGCTCTGAATACTCTTTCCTGGATGCCTGGCATACTAGGCACCCAGGGTAAGAGATTACACATGCTTCTCAGCCACTCACAGGTCATACAGTAGGACTGAAATGTGGTTAATCACACACTCATCATATGCTTTCATCTCCAAGGTCCAGATCAACTCTATGGAAATCTCAGACCGTGCTCCATTGGAACTGAGAATACAGTGGGGCCTGGAGTTGCCTCATTCCTCCTCCTCCTCCTCCTCCTCCTCCTGGCACTTGGATGCCCTTGTATTTGAAGACCCTCAGTTTATTCCATGGCTGAGACAAGCAGTATTGGAGTATTGACAGACAAATGATAATGGTGAAGTCTCAGATTCCACCCTGTCAGAAGCATTCAAAGCTGCTATAAGGAGTAAGATTAAGGCCTATGCCTCCGGCAGACGCAATAAGAGGGAAGCAGATCAAGCAGCCCTTGAACAGCATCTAGCCACCTTGGAGTTCCAGTATAAGTCTTACAATATGGGTGATCCCCTACAGGCTTTGCTTGCCAGTTAAATAACACCCGAGTCCAGCTTAATGCCACCTGACATGGGAGGCAGAGATGGATGGCTCTGAGAAGGTTGCGGCATGCCTATTGGGAATGGGGGGGTAGAGAAGTCCAGCAAACTGTTAGCGTACAGACTAAAAAGCAGACAGGCAGCCAGAACTATTTCTGCACTGAAGGACACAGCTGGTAAATGGACAAACTCACAAAGGGCATTAATAAAATCATAGTACAATTTTGTGATGCCACCCCCTCACCCCCTACCATGGCCATGGTCGAGGAATTACTCTCTTCGCTTCCCATTCCCAAAGTTTCCCCACAGGTGACATCTACCTGGAAGGGTCTTTATCAGTGGTGGAAATCCTCCAGGTCACAAAGTCCATGAACCCCCATAAAGCCTCTGGAGGGGATAGCTTCCCATGGATTTTTACCAAGTACTGGGGGAGGATATCACTGGTTTCCTACTGAGGGTCTTCCAGGACTCTCTGTCTCTCTCTTTATCTAGAGGGTTGCTGCTATCCACAATATGGGAAGTGGTGATCACAGTGCTGCCAAAAAAAGGCAAAGACCCAACCAAACCAGGCAGCTACAGTCCCATCTCTCTTATAGGGTTGCCACCTCTGGATGAGGCAAAAACTGTATCCTAATCTCCACCCGTAGCCCTATTTATTTTTATTTATTTATTGAAAATGTTTCACCAGGAAAGGCACACTGAGCAAAAAGATGCTCGTCTCACGGTGCGACCGGGGGGGAAGGGTTACAGTGGAGGCAGGTATACATACAAAAGTTGAATTTAGAAGTAGAACAATACAGATAATGTACATAATTGGGTGGGATTACATTTGAACTTGTTACATAAGGAGAACAGTACAAAACATGGTCTTCAAGGACAGGGTATACATATCATGGGTACACATTGAGGGCAATACATGATTACATAAGTGCCAGTAACAGAACTTGAGTGCCAGTAACAGAACTTGAGCTGAAGTGAGATGCACCAAGTTGACAGTAGGAGTTGGAGAGTGAAGATAGGGGGTAGAGGAGGAGGAGTGGACTAGTAAACACTAGGTGTGTAGGGGGTGGTTTAGGTGAGGTGGGGGAAGGAGGGAGTTAGTAGCTGTGAGTAGGGCTGAAGGCGTGGATTATTTGGGAAGGAGGGTAAGGAGGTAGATATTAGAAGTGAATAGAGTAGAGTAAGACTGAGGTGTAAGTAAGTAGGGCAGTGTATATGCCAGACAATTAGGTGAAGGCCGAGCCGCTGGTCAGGCAGTAAGGGAGGATGGGGAAGAGAAGCTATCAGAGGGGGGGAGGTCAGCGGCAGTTGCAATTTGGTGCAAGGAAGTTAGTGAGGGCAGAGGATAGGGAATGTTTGGATGAAGAATGGTGGATCTGGGCCGGCAGGCTGTTCCAGAGTTTAGGGAAGAGGTAAGAGAAGGCCGATAGGCTGGCGGTGGTCCTTCAGCAAGGGATGGCTAATAGTCTAGTGTCAGTAGACCTGAGGGCGTGGTTGGGGGTAGGTGGGGAAGATAGGGAGGATACGAGGTAGGGAGGGAAGGAGCCTAGCCAGAAGTTGGAAGTGAATTTAACACTATGTATTAGGCGCCGGTTACTCAGGGATGGTAGGGCCAGTGAATGGTAGTGCTCGCAGTGATGTGAGCAGGAGGGGGGCATCGAGGGAAAAGCAGCAGAAAGCATTAAAGAGGGGGTCAAGTCTGGCTAGGGTGGTCTTAGAGGCGGAGCTGTAAATGATATCACAGTAGTTGAAGGAGGGTAGAATCATTTTCTGGACTAATTCACATCTGACAGGTAGCGGGAGACTAGTGCAGTTTCTATAGAGGGCACCAAGTTTTGGGCACAGTTTTGAAATGATGGCATCCACGTGTGTGGAAAAGGAGAGGTGGCAATCAAGCCAAGCCCCTAGATACCTGAAGGAGGGCACTTCAACAAGGATGGTGTTATTTAGGGTATGGAAGATCAGAGGAGAGGTGAGTTTGGATAGACGCTGTCTAGTGCCAAAAGACATAGACACAGTTTTCTTGGCATTTAGGGAGAGTTGGTTGGTATTGAACCAGTGTTGGATTTTGTTGAAATCGGTTTGAAGTTTGGAGGAGACTTCTTCGTGGGTCCGGCCGGAGGTAAAGAGGACCGTGTTGTCTGCATACATGTGGATTACAGAAGTGGAGCAAGAGTTAGGCAGATCATTTAGAAGGTACCCATTTTCATGATATATTGTGCATTTCTCCTCCTCCAAAGCTATTTGCTAAGTCAGTAAAAGACAACACTTAAAGTAGCAGTTCAACAATTTTAACATACTGTACCTGTTAAAGTTACCTTTCTTTCTTTCTTTCTTTCTTTCTTTCTTTCTTTCTTTCTTTCTTTCTTTCTTTCTTTCCTTCTTTCTTTCTTTCTTTCTTTCTTTCTTGACACTGGTTTACCAGATAAACATACAAAGATAAAAGCAATCTCATTTACAGATATGATCTGGGGGGGAGACAGAGGAAATACAGTACTGTAAATAGCATACAATAGTTGACATGGTATATGTAAACCTAGGCATGTCAATCAATCAATAAATTAATCAATCAATTAAGTCTTTATTTATCCAGGTGAAACATCATTGAGAAGAACTCATTTACATGATGGACCTGCATATAAAAAACTAATAATGACAACAGTATGACAACTAAGGGAAAGGTCTAATATGATACAATACATCATTTACATGGTCATAAGAACATACATGTACTCCCTAAAACAAAGAATGGAAAGTGGGTAAATGATTGAGACCTTCAAATATATTAAGGGTATTAACAGTGTGCCAGTACAGGACATCTTCCTGCTAAAGGAACAATCGATAATAAGGGGGAATGATATGAGGATAGTAGGAGGAAGGTTCAGAGGAAACATTAGAAAATTCTACTTCACAGAGAGGGTGGTGGATAACTAGAACAGACTCCCAGGAGAGGTGGTGGGGGCAGGAACTGTGGGGGATTTAAGAGAGTGTGGGATAGACACAAGGGTCTATTAGATCTGGGGGGGGTGCAGTAGGAAATAACAAAGTTCTAGCAGCTTGCTAGCCATAATGGGCAGACTGGGTGGGCCTTTTGGTCCTTTTCTGCCATAACATTCGAAGTTCCTATGTTTCTGTAATGATATATAATAAAGAAATTGTTTGTTTCCTATAATTTGTATTTTATATCTTTTTTTTTGAAATTCAAGTTTATTCAACTTTTTCCCCAAGACAGAACAAGTTGCAAGTACATAGAACACTCCAGCATGCAATACATTCTGATATCATTATGAACATGCTCAGAGACACTGTCCAGATGCTTCTTGCTCCCCTTCCCTCCCTCCCTCCTCCTATCCCCTTCCTCAAGCAGACAGAACAATATAACAAGGTACATATCGTTGAAACACCATCCAGTTTAGTCTTGTACTCATGAAGAATAAGCACCTGTCTGGAGAAAGTACAACTCATGTAGTTTTCCCATACCTTGCGGTACCTCGGCAAACAATTTCTTCTATTCACACTGAATTTCTCCATGTTCAAATTAAAAAGCAACTCCTGTAACCACTCTGTGTAGGAGATTGAGGTACCGTCCACCCAATGTTTCAGTACTACCTTTTTGAGTGACGCTGATGTAATAGCCATATAATACCTTCTGACTTTTACCTTAACCCTGGAGTAATCCCCCAACAGGCAAACCTCAGGGCTGAAGAGAAGTTTGAGTCCCAACAGGGGGTCTGTTCTTTCCTTAATCGTGTCCCACAGGGATTTAACCCTGGGACATTCCCAAAAGATGTGGAGTAATGTCCCTTCCTGATTGTGACAATAGCTGCAATTTGAATCGGGAATATGACCGATCTTATGCAATTTTGGCGAGGTCCAAAACATATTATTTAAAAATTGAAATTGCATAATTCTCAGTCTGTCTTGAGTTATATACCTATAGGTATGCTGCCAAATTGTATCCCAATCCTCCCGCCCCCAAAATAATGTTCCAGTGACGGGGGATACAGTCAAGATGCTGATATGCTTGACTGAATAGACAGTTGTTGAATCTGGAAACTACATGTGGCTCCCATACAGTCCTGGCGAGGGTTTCAAATAGACCATCGCATGGCTGAGACCAGTCAAACTTCCGAAGGGATTGCACCATTAAATGTCTGAGCTGAAAAACTTTAAAAGTTTGACTCGGGCCATATGATATTTATTGATTAAATCCGTGACTGAGAGGCACTCCCCCTCCTGAAAGAGGTCTGATACCCTAAAGCTCTTTATCTCAGGAATCCAAGTATCCTGAATAATTTTCCCCCAATTTTTAAATTCGGATTCCGGCACAGAGGTTGGTGCCTATCATTGCTGGGGGAATATTTTAAGAATGAGCATAACTGTGCATGAATTCTTAAAGATGTTTTTACCGGGGTGGGAAATAAGTCAGTGGGAAGGGACTTCGGTGAAGTGTAAAGAAGGGCAATCAGATCAATCCCGGATTCCATTACTAAATCCACTTCTAATTTGACCCATGAGGGGACATAAGAGGATGAACAATACTCTGTGGGAGTTACCCGCCACTTTAGGTACTTACTGGCATTACTTTCCCATTAATATAATCCCATATGTGGTAATCATAACCCAGCCTTTTCTCTGGGGGCAGCCATTCTATAATAAGCTCTGTGTGGGGTTTTCCCTTGCCAGATGAAGGCTGATATTATCGCATGCAAGTTTTTAAACCACCTTAATTGCAGCCAGGAGTTCAGCATGGTTAGAGGGTACAGTACCTTAGGTAACACATTCATTTTCGTTAAACTCACCCTTCCCCATAAAGATATCGGGAGTTTGGCCCACCTTGTAAGGTCTTGTTGAATGGCATTCCTAATTGAATCTAAGTTCAGCTACACCATCTTGGAGTCACTCCGGGCCAGTATTACTTCTAAATATTTGAGCTTGTGCGGGCTCCATTGTAAGCCCAACACAGTGATTTCCGACTTAAATAACTTAGAGTTCAGCGGGAACACCAGGGTTTTCTCTCTATTTATTTTGTAGTTGGAGAACCTGCTATACTCCTCTATAAGCCCCATGACCACGGGTATAGTGGCAGTGGGGTGAGTTAAATGGAGAAGAATGTCATCTGCACAGGCAGAGAGTTTGAACTCATGGGAACCTAGTTTGAGGCCTTGAACCTTATGATCCTGCCTTATTTTAGTCAGAAGAGGTTCCAGATAAAGATTGAAAAGAAGGGGTGATAAGGGACATCCCTGTCTAGTTCCTGAACACAGGGGAAATAGTGAGGAAAAAACCCCATTACAGTAGATCTGTGCGCTAGGTTTACTATACAGGGAGAAGATACTCTTAATAAAGGGGAGGGGGAGACCGAATTTCACCATGGTCAGAAATAAAAACTGCCAATCCACCCTGTCAAACACCTTCTCTGCATTTATTGAAACCAACCCAGAGGGCAAACAATGATTCCTGGATGCAGAGAAGATGTTAGCCAGTTTGCGTAGGTGGTCAGAGGCCATTCTGCCCACCATGAAACCCACCTGGTCACTATGAATGAGTAGGGGCATTACTTTAGCTAAATGATGCACCAAGATTTTTGCTAATATCTTAACATCGTAGTTTAATAATGAGATAGGCCTATAACTGGGCACTTTATCTGGCTCCTTACCTTCTTTAGGGATTACAAAAATAAGGGCTGCGAATAAGTGCTTGTCCACCATCTCAGAGCTCAAAATACATTGAAATAATCTTTTTAACCCAGAGGCTAACCTTGTGGCAAAGCATTTGTAAAAGTTAGGGGAGAACCCATCAGGGCCTGGGGCTTTATCAAGGGTAAGCAAATTTATTGTTGTGACAATCTCTCCCTCTGAAATGGGATGGGACAATTCCCCTCCCAACTCAGGTGGCAACGAAAGGAGTGGACAAGAGGAAAGATATCTTTCCACCTCCTCCTTCGAGGGTCTAGAACTCATCGGGCTATACAGCTCCCTGTAATAATTTTCAAACTCCTGGACAATTTCCTTTGGGTGAGTTTTGACCTCCCCATCTGACAGGGAAGTAATACTCTTTATAATCCTGGCAGACTCTTCCCCTTTTAATCTCATTGCCAGCAGGTGTCCCGCCTTTTCGCCCTGATCCAAGTACCAAGCTTTTATCTTTAGCAGAGCGTATTCAGCTTTCTCCCTCAAGAGGTCACTGTATTGGTTTCTTAAGCCTATTAGCCTCTCTCTCTCTAATAACAGCGGCGGTGGTCCCAGAGAGGGTACACTCTATTTCCCTGATTTGCCTAAGTAAAGTCATAGCTTTATTCTCCCTTTTTTTCTTTCTTTCTGCTGCCAATCTGATAAATTCACCCCTTAAAACACATTTAAGCACACTCCATTTCATATCCGCTTTACCTGTCGAATCTAAATTTTCCCCTTCATATTGCTCTATAATATGGATGATGCTATTTTTGATTACCGGGGAGCATAATAACTGATTGTTCAGTTTCCAGTTTGTTTGCCTGGGAAGATTAGGGGATAGATTTATTGAGCAGCAGACCATCAAATGGTCTGAGATTATCCCAGGCAGTATTGAACACTGTGAGAGACCCGGGAGGGCTGATTGACTAATCAGGAAATAATCAATCCTAGATCTGGATCCATGCACAGCTGAAATGAATGTGTATTCCCTATGTGAGGGATAAAGAACCCTCCATGGATCGCATAAACCAACACTATCAACCAATTCCCTTAAGGCTCTTTGAGCGGGTGTTAGCCCACTTCTTCTTCTACCATCTTTGTCCAATTCCGAGTCAAATGATAAGTTCCAATCTCCCCCAAAAACATCGGGGATGTGAACAAATGGGGACAAGGTCTTTAAAAGATCTACAAAAAAACTTGGCATATCCTTGTTTGGGCCGTAGATACTGCCAGTTATCACCTTTGATCTATATAACGTACCCACAATGAACAGAAACCGACCCAAGGAGTCCTTGATGACTTTCTCACAGGAAAATGAGGTTTGCCTAGTGATCAGGATGGCAACTCCCTTGCTAGCTGTACTATCTCCAGACAAGTACACTTGCCCTATACTCTGTCACCTAAACAAAGCGTTTTCTGACTCGAGCAAATGCGTTTCCTGTAAACAAATAATTTTCCCTTTTTGCATTTGTAAGTGTTTCAACAGCTTGTATCTTTTTGTGTTGTTTCTGGCCCAATTAACATTCCACGTAATTAAGTCACATAGAGTACCCATTTAAGTTCTGGATATTATTTATATTTAATACCTGACTAAATGTGAACAACCCCTGCTTTTCAAACTCCATAAAAAATGTCCCTGCCTGACGGGTTCCCGTACTCTCCTGTCTGCTTTTCCCTTCCCCCCTACTCCACTCTTTCTCCCCAATACAAATAATTCCCCACACTGACCCCTTATAACCCCCAAATAATACTTAACCCCAACCCCTCCCGAACACCCTACCAGAAGTGTTGCCCCCAACGAAAAAATGTTTTGTCCACGATGTCAAATGCACTTACCCTCCTGATCTCAGCCCAGACCCCCTGTCCCTGCACTTACTGCAGCCCAATTCGTTATCTAACTCCAGATGAGCCCCCTATTCATAAACAAAGACAAAAAATTAAAAACTACCCCCTAGCTATCCTGCAGGGAGATTCTTGGTGAGGGAAAGGAATCCTACAAAAAGCAAAACTCAGTTAAGCCCTCATTGCCCTGGGCCATAGCATATCGGTACCCTCGCACCCAAGAGAACAGAAAAGAACCCAGGGAGCAGGAAACAGCTAAAGCTCCCTTCCTCTCATATCGTGGTGCATATTTACAATTCAGACAACTAAACTATGATCCCCTCTGTCATTTCTTCCCCGTGTGAACCTCACTCCAGAATTGCCTCATATTTGCCCATTCCAACTGATCCACGACGAAAAGAAATATAGAGACCCCCATTACTATACAGGTTCCACTCTCGGTCTCTTGAAGACTAAAAAAAAATAACCAGGAGAAAGAGGCGACCTTTCCCAGATCTTCCCCGATGCCCCTGCACCATCTTGCATGCAAACTATCTATCTTCCTTGGTAAAAGTATCGGGAAAAAAAAACTTACAAGCCACGGGGAAGCCGACTAGCAGAAGTCCAACCTGCAATAAAAAAAGAAAATGACTTACACAGTTTCAGTCCAAAACAGAGAACTGGCGCCCTCTAGTGGCTTAATACACCTATTAAACTTTACAGCTAAATGTAGTCAGTCCCGAGAAGGGTGTAAAAGACAGCTCATTACAAAACAGCTATATACAGTCCCTTCCCACTTGTAAAATCTCCAACACTTGATGAAGCTGTCCTTCAGAGAGCTGTGTAGCACCTCCACCCAGTTCCATCTCAGGCAGGACGCATGAAAATAACCTTGCCGCTTCAGGCATCGCTCTTAGCCCCAAACCTCATACCGGAGCCACCAGTCCAGCAGAAGAGACTACTCACTCATCGATTAGCCAGGAAAAACTCCTTCCTCAGAGGCTTATTGCTCCACAACCCCAAGAACTTGGCCTTCAACCTCAGGATAAAGAGATTTCCTCTCATTTAAACAGGTCAGGGAGTGCAACCCTTGAGCTCTCCATTGCTGCATGCGGGTCATCGTAATTCACCCATGAGCCAGACAGAAGTACTTGCAAATGCGCAGGGTAGCTCATGCGGAATCGGGTGGAGGAGGCAATCAACTTTACCACTATGTAGTGGTATTCTGCGTGCTTCTGCCGCACTGTTAACGGTAAATCCTGGATTATCCTCAAAGCGGCATTTTCCCAGGAGACTTCTTTAAGCTCTTTAATCTTGAGAAGGACGTGTTGTTTCTCTAGGTAGTTCAGAAAGTGGAGGATTAAGGTGCTTGGGGGGGCGCCCGGTGGGGGCATTGCTCTCAGAGCCTGATGGGCTCGTTCTATCGTGTAATTCGAGCCATATGGCGATGGGCCAGCAACTTTTAGCAGGAACCTCTGCACAAACGCTATAGGGTCAGCCCCCTCCGCTTTCTCCGGTAGACCAATAATAATTACATTATTACGTCTACTCCTCCCTTCTAAATCTTCAATTTTTGATTCCATTCTGGACAATTTCTGATGGATGGCCACCAACTCCGGTTCCTGTTTAGCTGAACGGGCTTCAACAGACGCAATTCTAGCTTATTATCCTTTGTGCATCTGGATAAATCCTCCAGTGCCTGGGTTACCGATTTTAATTCCTCAGTAACCGCATGAAGTTCTGTTCAGAAAGGTTTGAACTCTGCAAGAAATCTCGCCAGTGTTAATGGCTCATTTTCCATATCTGCATTTCGGTTTCCAGACACCTGGTCTCTGGCTTTAGTAAGGGACAGGATGTTGGAGGAGATGCAGGGCAAATGGGTGCCCCTAACCCATGTATGTCTGAGTGGGGCATGGCGATTCCAAGCAGCTAAGAATCTGACCTTGAAATAATCACAAGCTGAGTCGATAGAGATTGTTGTGGGAATAAAGGATCAGTCAGTGGTTGTTAGGTCTGTTAGGAGCGAAGCAAGGTCCAGGGATTTGTATGAGTATGTGAGAATAGTTCGGGGGGGGTGCTTTGGGCCTGCAGATTTTACAGACAGAGTAGACCATGTGGTGGTCACTGAGTGAGTCAGGCAGGATGCCCGAGGCTATAATACGGTGCTGGTGGGAGGTAAGGCATCAGTCAAGGAGGGAGTGGTTTAGTGATTTAGGGTTCAACCTGGTGGGTTCAGAGATCAGCTGTGACATGTTAAGGCAGCTACCTGATTCTGAAGTTTTGAGGTGCCTCTGGTGAGCCAATTCACATTGAAATCCCTCAGTATGTGAGTCTCACCCCCTGTGGCGAGGGAATTCAGGGAACCCAAAAGGTTCAGGATGGTTTGCACGGGGGAGTCGGGGTGCAGTAAGAACAAGCTATGAAGATGGGGGTGGAGTGGGGGAAGGAGAGTTTAATCAACACGGCATCAATTGCCTGCGGGGTTGTAGGAGTACTAACTAGGATGTGCTGGAGGGAAGACGAGATATATATTGCTATGCCACCGCCCTTTTTTCTGCAAGGGTGGTCATGACGGATAATGGAGTAGCAAGGGATGGAGAATTCAGGGTCATTGTTGTGGGGCTTAAGCCAGGTTTCAGTAATAATCAGGATATTTATTTATTTAGTTTTTGTTGACTGGGCCGGTGCACTAGACAAATTCTGCCTATTTTCAGGCACAACCCAGGGGAAGGGATACAGATGAATGCCAACTGACTTTGAACCAGATTAAGCTGTTGGTGGTATTTTAGTAAATATCAGGCCTTAGTGAACAGACCACTTGCTGCGGTGAAGTTATTTTGTGCAAAAGGATACAGATATTTACGTGCATAAGTTTGAGCTCCCGAGGGAGTAACAGTGGGGTAGTGGTTGGTCTGGGATTCAGTTCAATGTCCCCAGCAAGTAGAAGAAGCAGGGTTACCAGGAGTTTGGCTAAAGGCATGGATCACTGGGGCTTAGGTGAAGTGGACAAGGGCAGGACTGCAACTGAAGGTAGAGTGTCAATGGCTGAATTCAGGGCTAAGGGCCCAGTGTGGAAGGAGGGTGGTAGTATTGAGTGGCTGATCCACCAGGTGCAGGGTAGTGACAGGGGGTGGGTTGCAGGGTGGAAGGTGATCAGTTGTTCAGTCCCTACTGCCACAACGTGGAACACTTATTTATCTGTCTCCATTGAAGGGTAAATGGTGGGAGGGAGTGAGGCAGCTGGTATAAGTGAAGCTAGTAGTGAGATAAGAAGAGGTAGCATAGCTAATTTATGAAGCAGAGAAAGCCAGCTAGTGAGGATTTCGTGGAGGCAACCTCTAGTGGTGGAAAGAGATAGCTTGCTAATGGGACAATTGACTGATAGGTTAAAATTGCACACGTGATCCACGCTATACAACAAGTGGTTGAGCAAGGGTGGTGTTGAGGGTGGTGGGGTAGCTGACATGAAGCATCAGCGTGGCCTCGGTGGGCTACAGCGAGCCATCCGTGGCACACAATGCCGTCCCAGTAAGGCGAGCCATGGTACCTTGAGATGCTGCAAATTCGGGGGAGGGAAGGCTTCTCGGGTGCCCTCAGAAACACCAGGGCAGGAATACTGAGGAGAGAGAAGAGAAACGGGATTAAAGCAGGTAAGGGGGTGGCTGATAATACAAGGTGGGGTTGGCTGGGGGGCAGGGGGCTAGCACAAAATGCAGCACAGCATGGCTAATTAAGTAACACACAGGAGTTTAATAAATTTGAGCCAAGCAAGTACAAACTGTTTTCTGGCAAATTAACTCCCTTATGCAGCCTTGTAGTGGGCTAATACTGTGGTTAACCTTAAGTTTACCAAATTAGAAGCCAAGCAAGTACAAACAGTTTTTTTTTTGCCAAATTAAATTCCTTAAGCAGCCTTGTAGTGGGCTATACTGTGGTTACCCTTAAGTAGCAGTTTCAAATACGGATCCCTTATAGCCCTGCGTTAGAACAGTAATTAGCAAAATGCAGAATCCTGTAATCTGCATTTTAACACTAAAAACTGTTAAAATGCAGGTAAATTGATAGGTGGTAAAAACTATCTGCACACCTACTGTATGATGACAGTTAATTAATAAGGCACTTTTAGGAAGGCGCTTTTAGGTTAAGGTGGAAGTCCAGACAGTTAAAAAAATAAAGTTTTAAAGTTTGTAGCCAAAATTCCGTGGGCAACAGTGAGTCGTCCGCAGCACAGTAAGCCGTCCCAGTAAGCCGAGCCGTCGTACCTTGAGATGCTGCAAATTTGAGGAGGGCAGGCTCCTCAGCCACCCTGGTGACCACCAGGTTCAGGAATACTTGAGATGCTTCAAATTCAGGGGAAGGCAGGCTCCTCGGGTGCCCTCACGACAACCAGGGCAGGAATACTTGAGATGCAGCAAATGTGGGGGAAGGCAGGCTTCTCAGGAACCCTTGTGACCACCAGGGCAGGAATACGGAGCAGAAGAATTTGTTCAACACCTCTGCTTTGAGTTTGTCTACTTCTACCATCTAGTCATCCTGTGATGCTAATTTGACTATTCCCCCCTTATTAGTTCTCTTTCCCCTCATGCACCTATATAAGGTTTTTAGCTTCCTTCCTTCTTGACTCCCTGTGCTATCCTTTCCTCTGTTTGTGCTTTGGTCCTTCGAATGGCCCTTCCTGCCTCACTGAGTTTGTTCCTGTAATTGCTTTTGTCAGCTTCCTTCTGTGACTTTTTGTACTACTTAAAGGACCTCTTCCTTTCCCTTATTTTTTGCTGCTATGTCCCTGGTGAACCAGAGAGGGTTCTTCCTTCCTTCTCATTTACTGATTTGACTTGCACATTGTTCAGTAACTGTAGTTATGACCTCCTTAAAATATTGCCAGTCTTCTTCCACATTCCCCAGGCTACCCTTGGATAGCTTTGATTTGATTCTTGATCTCATCTCTGGAAAGGTTGCTTTATGGAAATCAAGGATCTTGATTTTTGTGTGACATGTTCCCTCCGCTTTCTTGATTTTTAACCAAACCGACCTGTGGTTGCTGGTCCCCAGGTTGACACCCACCTGTATATTTGAAACCCTTGAGCTGTTTGTGAGTACCAGATCTAGGGTTGCATTTTCTGTAGTGGGTGAGTTCACTAGTTGATTGAGCCTTGCACCTTTCAGTGGATGCCATATTTAAGGTCCAATTTACAATGGGCAGATTTAAATCATTGACTAGTAGTAGCTCACTCTTGTCAGCCAACATTGAGATGGCTTCTAGGAGTTCTTTGTCAAGGTCTGCTTCCTGGGATGGGAGTCTTTATAAAACCCTAACACATATGGAGTCCTTTTCCCCAGCTCCCAGGGTGACCCACAGAGCCTCTGCATTTCTGTGTTTTCCCTGGATCTTTGTTGCACTGATCCCCTCTCTTATACACAGAGCTATCCCCACTCTTATCCCCCTCATGGTCTCTTCTGAAGAGCATGTAATCTACTATGGCTACATCCCAGGTGTGATTCATGGTGAACCATATTTCTGTGACTGCAACCCAGTCTAATTTTGTCTCTGCCAACATGACTGTGAACTCCAGGAGTTTTCTTTATAGGCTATGAATGTTAATGCATATTGCCTGCCATCCTTGGAACTGCCTTTGTTGGGTCTGGATATGCCGTTTTGGTTTACGTTGTTTGTGTTTTGTAACCCTACCACTTTTCCTTAGTGGATTACCCTTTTTTGTTTCATTCTGATTCACGGTTTCACTTTTCTTATAGTGCTGAGATGCCATTTTAGCTGAGGATGGGGAGGGGTATATGGCACCTTCCTTGCTGCGATGGTCGCCATTGTTTTCTACCCTTCCACTAGTTTAACTGAGAGATATGGATGTCAAACTTTTGCCCGAGCGCAATAACTCCAGATACCGCTCCTCTTCCACCTGCCTAAGTTTCCTCTATTAATGTAATAAACTATCCCACTGTTTCTCTTCCATATGTGCAATACTCTGCACTTTCTCACACCGAACCTCATGATCCACTCACCTGCTCAGTTTGCTGCTCTGTCTAGAACTCTCTGTATACTCTCAGTTTTTTCATGACTATCCAACACTCCTCCCAAATTAAATGTTATCTTTAAACTTGATAAACCAATTTTCTATTCTGTCTCTTTAACTCCTTTATATACATATTAAACATGAATTGGCCATAGGTGGCCATTCAGTACAATGGTGGCCCAGCTGCTTGCAACACCAACAACCTAGGTTTGTGAGCAAACCTCTATCATTGTGGACCTCCCAAAGGGAGGACTCAGCATTCCAGATGATGATCTCTTCCTCCTCTGGGAGAGGAAAGTTTGCTGAATCCAGTATAATACTGCCTCCTGGGTAACCACAGGTGACACTGCACTCATAGTGGAAGGGATGCCAACAAGTGATCTGCTCTGTACACCTGCTTGTGTACAACTTGAGCACACTCTAGTGTTGGTGTCCCACTAGGGAGAACAATAGTAAATATATAGCCATAAGCATGATGATGGTTTGACTCCTTGCAGGACCCACAATGGTGATGTGGCCCTCTCCTCTGAAATTGGATTTATTTGTGCAGCAGGATTGCCACCTCCACCATGGCGAGAAGTTATGGGAAAGTGGAGGTTCAACTCTTAAATCCATGGGAAGGTGGGTGATGGGGCTGAAAGGATAAGACCTCTAGGGGGCATAATTAGTAGTTGAGGAGATTAAAGGGATTTGCAAAAAAACAGTAGTGGGCCCAGCACTGATCCCTGTAGAAAACAGTGCTCAGTCCACAACTGTTTTTTTTTTACTTTTCCATTAGTAAAATGCCCTTGCCATGACACAAATCCATTAATTCAAACTTTCTTCTGTTTATTGCTACTCAATCAATTTTCTATCCATTTCACTAGCATGCTTACTATCTTAACCCTCCCACAGCCACCGATGGGTTTCTGCTTCATGCTCAGAAATGTCACTGACTGCCGCCGAAGGGTTGCTACGTCCAGAAGCTCATTTTTTTTTAACTGAACAAAACCGCGGTAAAAATAACTGCTATCCTAATCTGCCCAGCAGCAGCATATGTAGAAGATCTGAATGTATCTTCTGCTCAGTGCATTCACCAATGACAGGGCAAAACTGCTTGACCATGTGATTTTTTAGTGGCGGGTTTCAGCTCTTTCTCCTTGCGGCTCTTCATTCCCGCTCTGAACTGCACTCTGTGAGGACGTAGTACTTAGTGGTGGAATTGTGATCTGTCTAAAGGAACGCATTGTGATCTGTGTGAACGCTCTCATCAGAATCATTGTCTCTTGTTATTTTTTATAAGGTGAGGTTGCTAGGCTAATTTTGACAGTTTCCATTATTTCCTATTTTTTTTCCAATGGCAATCTACATCGCAGTTTTCAATAAGTATGTGGCTGTTCTTGGCTTGTTTTCCTGATAGGTATTGGTGTTATGGCAGAGGAAATTTTCAGGAATACATCAGCCATGCTAATTTTGTGTTTTATAGTTTATGGTCATGATTTAGTGCTATTCAAAACCTCACCCTTTTGTTTTATTTTTTCATCGGTTGAATGCTCATTTCTCCATGATCTTCTGTTTATCTAGCATTGCCAAAACCATCTCAGGTGATAATTCTATGCCAGTAGCATATTTTTGTTTTATTTAGTATGTCTTGACCCTAGGCTGCCGACGTGGGGTGAGTAAATAAGGCATGAAAAATCGAGCAACTGAGCCACATTCTCTCCTGTATATCAAGAGGCCAGCAATAAGTTGGAAGAGGATTTTTACAGTTTTACAGTCAAACCTCATTTATTCGTACTGATTGGGAGTCATCTGATCGTTTCGGATAAACGGGAGATTGGATAATCGAGAGTGCATATGCTGTAATATGTTACAATACAGATTTGCACTGTAGCTGTAGACGGGGTCTTTGAGAACTTGAAAATGCAGTGTCAGTGATTTTTTTTTTGCAGTTCCCTCTCCCACCTGACTCTATGGCTTTTCCCTCCGCTTTCTCAAAACTCCCTGCCTGCTGTCTGCAGCTTTACCCACTTTGTCTAATGAAAACAGATCTTGGGGACATCCGATGGACAGAACTGCAAGCAGATCTGCAAACTGCAAGCAGATCTACAGGGAAAATCGAAGAGAAAAATGTGGCAGGGAAACATACAGTACTGTACAGTACATTGCTTCTCTACCATCTTAGCATATCTTTGGTGCCACCTACTTGCTTACGACTGATACTGGAACTCATTCACTGTATTTTGTTACAAGGATGCCTCATTTTACTTTTTTGTGTGCTGTATATATCTTATTGGACTGTAAACATCATTGTAAATGCAATATTATTAGTTGCATTTACTTTTCGCAAATAGCGCGCACTGCTTAGCTCAGTGAATTTGTCATTTTTCTTTTGTCGGTGTAGATGTCTGATTTGGGGTTTTTTTTGCCGTTTTTATTATGTGGTTCAGAAAGGTGTACTGTGCAGAAGCTGTAAAATATTGTAAGATTTGTTTTTTATTACTGGATCTTGTAGGCACTTCCCCATACCTCCTGATGCTGTTCAGTTGCTCTGTGAATTCATGTTGGCCCCTTTTTGCATGTAAGCTACATTACGCAGCTAATTGCTGATAATTCAATGGGAGTAGTGTATTTTCATTTTATTTAGTATGCCTTGACCCTAGGTTGCCAACATGGGGTGAGTATATCACTCGGGGAACAGTTGAGCAACTGAACCATGTTCTCTCCTGTAGATCAGGAGGAAAGAGATAAGTTGAAGGAGGATTTTTTTATTTATACTTCATAGGCACTCCATTTTCAAATCATGTTTGTTTTGTTTTTTCTGGGTTTTTTTTTCAGAAATGTCTAATGTGCAGAAGCTGTAAAATATTTTAATTTTTTTTTATTTTTTGTATCCTGGATATTGTTGGCACTTCCTGAACTTCCTTATGCTGTATGGCTAGTTTCAGATGCAGACTGTGTGTAATCTAAAATATTGAAAGCTGTAGTCCCTGGCTTATTGCTGAAAACAGAATAAGGTAGTCGATTATACATGATATTTATAGTTTGGAAGTCAGGCTTGATCTTGAGCTAAATTTTTTTTTTTTTCTAATGAATTCTGTTTGTGCTAACCAAACTGGGCATAATGAATTTATTGTAGACATTGCTACAAGTAGATGTAGAGGGTTGTAATTTCTTTGCCAAAAAAATGCAGGTGATGGGCGTGGTGGTTGGTCAGTATAGGGATCGACCCATTCAACTGCACTTTTTTGTTAGCTACAGGCTGTATACAACAAGGTAGATACAAGTGAAGCAGGCAACCTTTTTTTCCCGATCAAGTCAGTACAAAAAGCAAGTCCAGTTCTGCAAGCAATCCATTAGCCAGTTCAGATTGGTTAGTAATTTGTTTAATCTGATTTTCAGATTTCTCACCAGTGTAAAAAAATAAATAAAATAATAAAAATGTTAGCTTGGAGCCCAAAGCAGCTCCTAATTGTCAGGTCAAACTTGCACTGAAAATATTATTGCAAGTAGAATAATTTGTATGTATCTATGTGTTTGTCACCTTGTCTATTATGGAAGATGATCCTTCAGCTCTTTTTAATTTATGATTCTTAAATAGACAGTTTACAGTCACAGCAATCACAAAAGAAGTTTATTCATGGACTAAGTGCAACTGTAGGTGTATAAATAGTGCAAGGGAGGGCAGACTGGTAAAATAAAGCTGGGACTTATGACATGCAGAGGGGAGAGAGAGAGAATACTGGGGACCAAAAAGAAATTCTACAGGCACATAAATAACGAATGAAACGTATTTCTGGCCTCAGTGTGGCAGGCTGGAAAAATAAAACTCACTTTGCGGATAAAAATAAATTTTACAGTCACATAAAACATGAAAGAAGTTTATTCTTGGCCTCAGTGTAGCTATATGTGTATAGAAAGTGTAAGGGCAGACTGGTAAAATAAAGATGTGACTTACGTCGTGCAGAGGGAGGAGAGAGAGAGAGAGAGAGAGAGATAGAGAGACTACTTGGGACCAAAAACAGTTTTTTACAGTCACAGAAATCACAAACAAAGTTTATTCCAGGCATCAGTGCTGATGTGTGTGTACAGTCAGTTGAAGGGCAGGCTGGAAACAATAAATATGTGACTTACACATTGAAAAGGGGATAGAGATAGAGTTTAATGGGAACCAAAAATAAATGTTACAGTCACAGAAATCACAAATGAAGTGTTTTTCTGGCCTCAGTGTGGATGTGTGTGTATACAGGCTATGCAAGGGCAGGCTGGAAAAAATAAATCTGACTTATGCCATGCAAGGGGGAGCAAGACAGAAACTACATACAACTCAAAAGAAGTTTATTCCTGGCCTCAGTGCAGCTGTATGTGAATGGATAGTGTAAGTGCAGGCTGGAAAAAATAAAGATGTGACTCACGCCATGCAGAGGGGAGAGAGATAGAGACTATTGGGGATGAAATAGACATTTTGTATTTACAGAAACCATAAATGAAGTTTATTCCCGGGATCATTGTGGTAGGTATTCCAGTTTTTGCAGTTTTATGAGCGTGCAGGGGAACCCACATACAGCAAGAATTCCTTTTGCTGAAATTGTGTCTTGTCTGGGAGAGTGGGGATGAACAACTGGGCATCAGGGAAATGGGTTTCTGTGATGGTGCTGGGTCTCGGGTGTGGGGTGGAGGGACCATGGACACCATGGAATGCATTTTATATAATGGTGCTATGAATTGGAGTGTTGTGAGGAAACCATTTACTGTAGGCATAGCTGTTTGATGGTGCAGAGTTTCAGAGGGTTGTGGGCAGTGGTAATGCTGTTTGTTCAAAAGTAGGTAAGTGCAATCTTAGGGTTCCCAAGCCTATGACCCCTTCCCAGCCATCAGCTTCCAACACAAACACCTCACCCCCAACCTCAGCTTCCAACCCTAAGGCCACACATTCAACCTGCATGCTGGAACAGGTGTGGGAGGTGTGTATTTGGGGTAGGGAAACCTAATGCTCACCCCATAGTTTTATTGTGTACCAATCTTAGCTTAGTAACTGTTGAAATAGGGTGAGCATTAATTTGATAAATTTGTGATAGCGCATGCTGTGAAGCTTGCATATTGCGACAACTTGACAGTCGAACTGAACTAGGAGCTCCATTTACAGAGGTGGAGGCAAGAAGGGACTGCATGAAAAGGGCCAGTAAATGAACCTGATTTCCTAACCAACACTGGGTCACTGACCAAAAATTAATATTTCGTATCCCATCAAAGATACTCCTTTCAATTAGCGGAAACTAGACCATCTAGGCAGAGAGCAGTGGTCTTTCTAATCCTCTCCTCTAACAACATATTCTCTTCTCTTATCCTATCTGTTAACTAATTTTATTTCTCAAACTCTATTTTCACACTCTGCTTTAGCAGTAAATTTTTATCTTATGCGCCATTGTTTACTCAAATGTAGTCTGATACACCATTTGTATTTATCAACTCTCGTTTTCTTCTCTCCCTACTGTATCTTCCTCATATTAACCTATTTTGTTTCTCTTCCACATGCCTGAAAGGATGACGACTCCTTCCCCATCAGATAAGTATTACTGCATTGTGAATATGTTCTATACTATTAATTCTCTAAGAACTACTGATCCTTTGTGACTCCATTCCTATATTTCATTTTTCAGTTCTGACAGATGTTGTCCCTTCAAGATTCCTGCTTCTGACTCCATAGTGCCCTGGTAAGTAACTCACATATTTATTGGTAGTGTCAGATACAGGAGGGCTTGGGTGGGACAGGTGCCTCTAATCCTGGTTCATGCTGTGCCTGGTTGTGAATGTAACTGGGGGATGACTGACCAACTGGGAATCATTTTTGAGGGGTGGGACCTGGTATATGAGGGCATTGGTGGGCTATTTGGACACCAGGAGGTGAACTACTTGTGGTGGTGCTTGGTATGCAAGTTAAATGGGTGATCACTGGAGAATAGGGAATCCCTTTTTTGGATCGGGCCTGATCATAGCCAATATCTCTGTTCTGACAGACCCGGGGCAATGTATACAGAAAATACCCATGATCCTCAAGTACATTACATGAGTGATTTTAGGCATGAGAAGTTAGTATTTCCAAATGCCAAACAGTGTTGTTTGCAGGCATTTCTAAAATGCGCAAGCAAACCTCAGCAAGTTTTGGTCTGTCCCTTGATAAAAACAAACACCCCTGTCCTCCATCAAAAGTATTAGGAAGATTAATTTGATATGTACCCTATAGTTTATTTTCACCCAAAACTCACACTCACCTGTTTAAACTTATTCTCTATTTTGAAATGTGCCATGACAAAGTGGCGGGGTGGGGAAGGCACATGGAATGTGTAACATGGAGTGTCACCTGGTATGGCAGGGATTTGGGGGAACATTGGACAACATTGAATGCGTTTTTGATGGTGGCACCTGATATGGGAGGGCTTGTGTGAGTCCATTGGACACCATAGAATACTCAAAGTGTGGAGACTCCTGATATCGGAGGGTATTGAGGGATCACTGCACAATGGAGAGTGCATTTTTGGTGGTGGGGCAGGATACTGGAGGGCTTCTGGGTGGCCATTTGTCACCAGTGAATGCTTAACTTGTTGTGGCACCTGATTTGGGATTGGAATTTGGGGTCCATTGAACAACATGTGATGCATTTTTGGTGGTGGTGCCTGATAATGGAGTGCTTGTGGTGGGTCATTGGTCATCAGGAGATGCTTAACCAGTGGTGATGCCTGAAATGGGAGGGTATTGTTGGACCACTGGACAACAGGGAATGCATTTTTGGTGGTGGCACCTTATGAGGGAGGGACCTCCCATATCAGGCCCTGCCACCAAAAAAAAAAAAATTCCATGGTGTCCAATTTTTCCTTGAATCCCTCCCACATAAGGCACCTCAACATGGTAAGCATTCCCTGGTGTCTAATGATCCCCCACAAGCCCTCCCATATCAGGCCACACCATCAAAAATGCATTCCTTGTTGTCCAGTGGTCCCCCAATACCCTCCCATATCAAGTGTCACAACAATGTAAGCATCCTATGGTGTCCAGTGGCCACCCACAAGCACTCCAATATCAGGCCACATAACCAAAAGTGCACACCAAGTTGTTCAATGGACCCACAATCCCCTGTCATATAAGGCTCTACAGCATGTTAAGTGTTCCCTGGTATACAATGACCCCTCACAAGCCCTCCCATACTAGTCCACACCACCAAAACAATGATTCAATTTTCTTAAATGGACCCATAATTCTGTCCCATATAAGTCATCACAACATGTTAAGCATCCAGTGGTGTAGAATGGTCCACAGCAATCCCATCACATATCAGCCACCACCACCAAAAATGCATTCCATGTTGTTCAGTGGCCTACAAATTTCCTACCATTTCAGAGGCCACATCAGGTTAAGTATTATTTTGTGGTGACGCCTGACATGGGATGGAGTTGGGAAACCACTGGACAATAGGGAATGTGCTTTTCTTGGTGGCGCCTGATATGGAATGATTGGTGGGGGGTCATTAGCATCCTGGGAATGCTTAAATTAAATTTCTGATGTAAGGTAGCTACTCACATACTGTGATAGCTACCCTCAACATTAATTATTCTAGTCAGGATTGAAGTAAAACTAGCACCCATAGCTTTAGTTATATCAACAGTAACTTATTTATGTATGGACTGCCCGATCATTTCTGAGTCTCCCATTCCTGCTGACACCCCCCCCCGCACTCAAGCACATAAACATGTGTGACCAGGGAGATCATGGGAGTGCGCCTCATTGAAATGAATGGGGCTTGATTTACCTTCTGTTTTTGCTAATGAATGGCTTTTTAATGATTAATGAAGGATACCATTAGACTGAGAAGGGCCTTGTTAGTCAAGCAGTGACATTCATTAATTACTAAAAAGCCATTCATTAGCTGAAAAACAGAAGGCAAATCAAGCCCCATTCATTTCAATAGGATGCTCTCCATGGTCACACGTCATTACATGCTTGAGTGGGGGGTGGAAGAGTGTGTGCAAGACTGGGAGGCTCTGAAATGATCTGGCAGTTCATCTATAAGTAAAAGTTATGAAGGATATTACTAAGGTATGGTTGACTAGTTTAACTTCAAACCTGACTAGAATAACTAACGCTGATTGTAGTTACCACAGTATGTGAGTGGTAGCTGTCCTCATCAAAGCTGGAAAATCACTTTAACTTGTTTTGGTGCCTTATATTGGAGGACTTGGGTGTCCTTTGAACAATGTTGAATAGCACCACCGAAATGCATTTCCTGAATGTGTTTGTGATGGTGAGGCATGATATGGGAGGGTTGGGTGTCCATTGGACACCTGTAGAATGCTTAACTTGTGGTGATGCCTGATATGGGATGGTGATGAGGACCACTAGACAACAGGAAATGCATTTTTGGTGGTGGGGCCTGATATGGGAGGACTTGTGGGTGACCACTGAACACCAGTGAATGTTTAAGATGCTGTGGCGTCTGATTAGGGAGAAAATAGGAGTCCATTGAACAACATAAATGCATTTTGTGGTGGAGGGTACAGGGAACATTGGCCTGACAATGGAGGCTTGTTGTGAGCCATTGGACACCAGATAATGCTTAACCTGGGATGCGCCTGTTATGGGAGGAATTGGGGACTGCTTGACAAAAGGCAAGCAATTTGATGGTGTGGCCTGATATGGGAGGGCTTGTGTTGGTGAATTTGACACCATAGAATGCTTAAATTGTGATGATGCCTGATATGGGAGGTATTGGATGACCACTGGACAACAGTGAATGCATTTGTGGTGGGGGACTGATATGGGATGACTTGTGGGGACCATTTAACACCAGGGAATTGTTGTTGCACCTGATTTGGGAGGGAATCAGGGGTCCATTAAACAACACTGAATGCATTTGTGGTGGTGGTGACTGATATGGGAGGGCTTGTTGGGGGCCATTTGTCACCAGTTTTTGGAAGAATTTCAAACTTCATTTGATTACTAGTCAAGGTCAGTTATATGCTTTACATTTTGTGGTGCCTGGTATGGGAGGGATTTGGGAGACTGACAGACAATAGGGAAACATTATATGTGATGGTTCTGGGTGTTTGAAGGTGGTGGTGGGCCCTGGACATCAGAAGATGGGTTTGTGTGGTGTTGCTAGGTCTCAGACTGGGGGATGGAGACAAAGTAATACATGAATTGTGATGATACTGTTTTGGAGGGTGGGGGGGGAATCCCCCTTACACCAGGTAATGCTTTGTGTGTGATGATTTCAGGTCTTTGGAGGCGATGGTGGTGGGGGGGTCTGGACACCAGGAAATGGGTTTTGTGTGTTTTTTCTGGGTCTTGGAGGGTGAGGAGAAGCAGTGAATAGCTTTAGTGTGATGGTGCCTGGTCTTGGAGGGTGTGGGGGATCTGGACAGAAGAATGCATTGTTGTGATGGTGCAGGGTGTTGGAGGAGAGGGCAACACGGACACTAATGAATGATTTTTCTGTGATTATTCTCTGTGGTTGAAGGTGGGGTGGCCGGACAACAGAAAAACTGACAATTGAATTCACAAACTATAAACAAGACTTTGGATGTGTATGCTTTATTAATAAGACATGAAATTGGTTGATTTTATCACTGAATTAACATGTATGATGTGTTCTTGCAAATGTCTAAGGTCAATTTAATAACACTTGTCCTGACTTGATCCCTTAGAGTTTTCGTGCATCATCTTCATTGGGACAGCACCCGAAAATCAGAAGAGAACAATGGTTCATTTTTACATTTATTGGTTCAATAACACAGACACTTTTGTAACTTTAAACTTGACTTTTGATGGATATCAGTTGTACTTTGAATTTTAGTTCCTAACTTGATATATGTGAAGTTCTTCTCGTGAGTGATATTTACCAAATTGTATGGTTAATAAAGTTGCAAGTTCCAAAACAAGAAAGGTTTCAATTTGGTGATTTTGGTCAGTAGTAAGTATAAACACTATTCGTTTATAACTGGGTAACATCAGGAGGCATTACAACACTTGATGGTGGTGAAAATGGACTGATGTTATCCGATGATAACCATAGTCATTACCATGACATTCTGCTATTCTACCTGTCTGTTCATGTCAGCCGATGCTAAAACTGCAATAAGTTATGCAGTACCCAAGTGTTCATGAGGTGAGGCCAGGTCTCTGGTCATTATTGTAAGGTACAACACTACTTGGTCATGACTGGGTAACATCAGGATGCATTAACACACAGAAAGAGTGGTGAAAATGCTGACTGATGTTATCCAAACATAACACCATAGTCGTTTTCCTTGCTAATCTGATATTTCAATTGGCTGTTCATGTCATGCGATGCCAAGAACCGCATACACATGTACAGTACCCAAGTGTTCATGAGGTCAGAGCAGGTCTCTGGTCTTTGTAGTAAGGTAAAACACTGTTTAGTTATGGATGAGTAACATCAGGATGCATTAACACACATGAAAGAGTGGTGAAAATGCAGACTGATGTTATTCGGTCATTACCCCATATTCATTTACCTTGCTATTCTGTTATTCCACTTGGCTGTTCATGTCAGTCAGTGAGAAGAACTGCATACACATGTACAGTGCCAAGGGTTCATGAGGTCAGTGCAAACTTACATAGGGATTATGGTCAGTCTAGATGGGCCTGGCGGTACATCTGCCAACAATGTTCATGTTTCTTAATTAATTTCTTTGATTTGTTGATGAAGTGAATGGGGGCAGCGGTGTGCATCATATAATCGTAAAATGTGATGGCGGAAAAGGCCCGTCTTGGCCCATCAAATCTCCTGCATTCCCTCTACTTCCTCATGGAGTACTGTACTGACTTCCCCTCCATCAACCGGCTGCACAGATCTTGGTGTCGTAGACTAAAGCCTGATCTTACTTGTAATCCCTGTGCCTGAAAGCCAACTGCCAGGCTGGTATCCTGTGTCTTATTGCTTTAAAAGTGTTTGTGATAGAGTGTCTTAATGCCTTGTGCTCTCTCTTAAGAGCTGCCAATCACTGAGGATCCTGGTGGTTCACCCAGGAAAGCCTACTCTGAGGAGGATTAGATGATGCATCATAGAGCGGGCAACTTTAGGAGTGTGGTTGGGTGCACATGGTGTTGTGGCCATGATACTGGACTGGTCTTGAAAGTTCGGTGGTTGCCCAGTGTGAGTAGGAACATGGGCAGACTAGATGAGCAAATGGTCCTCATCTTCCATCAAATTTTATATGTACATACAAAGAAGCCAGCAGGAGAAGGCCATTTCATCTATCAAGTCTGCGCGTATTGCAGGGTCCACATCTTGAGGTAATGTCCCTGCCTTCCCCCACTCATCCCATCCTCCCTACCCATGATCCTTTCTTTACTCCTATGCCTATGCCAGCCTCTTGTGAAGCTTTCCACTGTCTTCGATGAGATGACCTCTTCCAGCAGTGCATTCCAAGTATACACTACCCTCTATGTGAAGAAGTGCTTCCTGAGCCCCCTCCTAAACCTCCCACCTTCCAGCTTAAGACTGTGCCCGCTAGTATTATGGTTGCCACTCAGCTTAAAGAGACCTTCCTTATCAACCTTATTTATTCCTTTTCAAGTACTGGAAGGTCCCAATCATGTCCCCATCTCTCTCCCTCCTGTCTTCCAGGGACTACATGGTGGGAGTGATAGAGAGAGAGCAGTGAGAGTGAGAGGAGGACACTCAAGTCTGAAGTGGCAGAAAGAATTGAAGAAGGTATCAATCTGGCCAGGGATGACTTGGGCACAACAGTAAGCAAATATTGGGAGGATCATCTTCTGGACAAGTTCACACCTTGCCGGAGAGGAGGCAGTTCTGGTTCCTGTATAAAGCACCAATAAAGAAAAGGATTGACTTGTGTATTGGCTACCCACTCATTCAGTCATTGCAGTAGTGACTTGCGTGTACAGGCAGATCAAGGCAGACATGATGTGCCATTGAGAGAGATTGCTCAACAGACCAGGGACAGATGGAGCAGAGTAGGAACACTGAATGATCTAGGAGCAGGACAAGGAAGCATTTTGCTTCAAAATTAGTCTTACCTTTCATGTGGTAATTTGTATTTCTCTTTTTTTCCTTTCCAGGGCCCAAAGAACTAATTTGTCACGACAGGCCATATCTGTGACCAACAAACAAAGGCTGTTTTCAATAATGAAGGTAGGAAAAAGGACCCATTTTAAATAAATTCAGAGGGTAGATGAAGGGATGAGATTGCAGTCCTTGGGCCAAAAAAAATGGTTGATGGATTTCTTTCCAGAGGGTTTAGAGATAGACTCCAACAGTGATTATTTATTGCTACTACCATCCGCACATTTTTTTTTTCTGACCCAAGAACAGAAATCGAGCCAAGATTGGATCCCTCTTGGCGTAATACAGCATTGTAGAAGCCAAATGTAAACATAGGGTTGGGGGAAACGCAGCTTTACCTTGTTATCTAGCTGTTTTCATATTTGTTTTCTTTTAATCCGGTTTTTATCACAGTAGACCTGGTTACAGATTGTGTGATGGTCATGTCTCGGAGTATTAGGTGTAACCCACTTACTCTAGGCAGTGCTGTTTGTTTGATAGTGCCGAGTCTCAGAGGCTGGTCGGCAGCCCCTGGACACCAGGTAATACTGTTTGTTTGACACTAGGTGCTGCAACACCCGGCACTACCCAACAAACAGCATTCCTTTGTAGTTGGGTGGCTAACCCCCTCACTCTGAGACCCGGTGGCATCTAACACAGCACCAGGGACATGGGAATATCATGGACAGCCCAAGAATCAGTGTGGGGGGCACCCACTGCTAACTGGCCACAGACCCTACATGGGGCATCACCTTGGTGGCATGCTGTGATGGGGAGGAACCACTGGACACCAGGGCATGGGATGATGGCAATGGGGTCAGCCATTGAGTGAGGGAGGCTACCTTGCCACCATGGATAACACTCAATGACATTGGGCAGGATATTGTCATGGTCAAAAATAAAGGTTATTTCTGCCTCAGTGTGGATTCATGTGAACATACAGGGACAGGGCAGACTGGTTAAAAAAAATAAGTATATTTCAAGTTGTACCATCATGACATAAGTGTAGGGTGGCCAACTTGGGGATGCAGATTTAGGGCTTGGGTAGTGGTCTGGGGGCGTTCCAGTGTTAGGAATGATGTGTGTAACATCATTAAGGATGGCCAGCTAGAGTGAGGACACTGGTCTAGGGCGTCCACAGAAGGGAAGCTGTATATTGCATTTGAACTCATATTGATATCTTGTGCATTTCTGGGGTATTTTTCACCGGATTCTCGACCACATAGCATTTTTGGCAGCTCTCCTCATGAACACTGCAACTGTCATCTTGTTAATCAGACCCAGAAGGTGCTTTTGTGGTTGCTGTGCGAAATCACCTTTTGGGATCAATTAATGAAATGATAGTGCTATTGTTCACGTCATGGGGTCCCACAAAGGCCATGCTGAAAATTTGGTGCAAAAATTCCACCAAATAGTACCACTCAAGGAGTGGGTATAAAGAGCACTGATAGAGGCAGGGTAAGGGCATCATTGTATTGATGGGGCCCAACTGACATACCTCAATGGCAGTACAGGGGTACTGGAAGAGAAGGGTTGGGGAAAGGAATGAAGAACACAACCCCTATAGAGGAAAATGATAACAAGCAGCAGAGGCGGTGGGAGGCACAGGGCAGAGGAGAATGGGTGATTATGGGTAATGGGCAAACCGGTAGATTGTGGAGTGAGCTCCAAAACTTGGAGAGAACAAGATTCAAATTCTTGGGGGGATATTTCTGTAACCACTAGGTGGCCTACTCAAAGTGTCACTACCCTGCCTGCACAGTGCGAGAGCCTGAGCTCATGGCAGTGCATTCAAGTATCCACCACCCTCTGTGAAGAAGTGCTTCCTGACTTCCCTCCTAAACCTCCCACCCTCCAGCTTAAGACTGTACACCGTGTTGTGGCTGGCACTGAGCTGAAAAAGTTTCCTAATCAACCTTATTTATCCCTTTCAAGTACTTGAAGGTCCCAATCGTGTCCCCTCTCTCTTATGTTTTCCAGGGAGTACATGTTCAGTGCCCTCTACCTCTCCTCATATGCCTTTCCCTGCTGACCAGCTATCATCTTTGTAGCCATCCTCTGGACTTTCTCCAGCAGGTTTAATGTCTTTTTTTTTTTTTTTTTTGAGGTGTGGGTACCAGTACTGAACTCCATACTCTAGATGCCGCTTTACCAGTGACCTGTACAAGGGCAGTATAACCTTTGTCTTACTACTGATCCCCGTAGCTATGTATCCCAGCCTGCAGGCCTTAATGTGGAGGAACTTTATCCCCTTTCGGGTGGGACTCTGACACTTGTTCCGATGCTAGATGTCCCGATGACAGTTTCACAACCTGGCCCTATTGACCGGCCTGGTCCAAATCAAAGAAATCGGTCAGTTTTGTCTGAAATGACCTCCACACTAAGAGAATGTTGCCTATGGTCCTTGGATCTAATCACTTGTAAATGCCCCACAATGCTTTCACATGTAAATGGAATATTGTCTACCTCTTCACCCCATTGGAAACTGCTGTTGTCCCTGTCCCTTCCCCTCTTCTGCATATACTGAATAAAAATATTCAGTATTCAAACAACATGAAGTCTTGTTATATTATGACAATTGCAGTGTGATCCGATGATTGGACTGCCCCGGAGGTGAAATAGTTAACTTTCTATGCAAGCATGGAACTTTGAGCGCGAGCTCGGTTAGGGAAGCTCTGTCTGCTCTCCTTCAAACACAAACTGTCAGATTCTTTACTCCGCCTCACTGAACAGTCGCTCCAGAGATTTCTCCTTTTGCTCAGTTCATTTTCGCGGTTTAAAAGTATTAAAATTGTCAGTTTTCGACTGAAAATTAACCGCAACCATTCGGTTCAAGCTCTGTCTGTGGTAATGTAAGTATTAGATAGTTTTACATACAAATTTCTCTGTGTGGAACTTGTAAACATTATCGGTTCAGTTTGAACCGATCAGGTTGTCTATTAAATTACTAGTCCTTTTTTAGAGTGCGGTTCCCGGTTCTTATTGGTTCTAAAAATAACGGATTTCATTATGGTTTTTTCCATGACCCGTGACACGGTTGGGAACCGATAGGAGAGTCTTGCTTGGTGGATTGCCATAAATGGGCAAGTTTGGTTAGGCTGGCATAATGTCTGAGAAACCCAAAAGAAAAACTGGGCCCACTGGGTTTCAACACTGTAGTGTCTGTGGGGAAGTCTTTGCCAAGGCTGACCCTCACACCACCTGTGTCTATTGCCTGGGGTTTGACCACCTCGATGCAAACTGCCAGATTTGTAAGAATTTCCCTGCTGCCACCGTAGAAAAGAGAGTTGGTAGGCCCAGGGAAAGGGAGGCCAAAAAGTACTCTGACCCGGATGGCCGGCCTGGTTCAGTGCCAACCGAACCGGAGGGAGTGACCTCTGACCAGGGCGATACTTTCTCGGGCAAACGAACAGCTGGCTCCGAGGAGCCAGTTCCTGCAAAAAGGACTAGAAAGTCTGCTGCTGTGGAAAAAGTTATTTCCCCAACAGCCTAAGAGATAGCTAAAGCAATCCAAATTGTCCAGTCTCTTTCCCCGGTTCCTGAACCGACACCATCTGGGAGACGTTCGATTCAACCGGTTCCACCGGTTCAAGATTATGATTTTGAGGAATTTTATGAACTGTGGGAAGGGAAAAGAGTATGAGGAGAGTGAATATGGTCTGAAGATCTGGATGCTCACATTGAACGGATACCTTCCAGACGACCTTTAGGGTTTCTCCTCCAAGACTTTCTGAGTCCCCTTCTCACTTTATGTTTTATAAAAAGGTTGCTGAAACTCTTCAGCTCCCTGTTGAGGAAGCTGTTGATGACCAAGAAGAGCCTGATTATGTAGAAATTATGGATATTCCAGAATCTAAGAGACTGTCTATTCCCCTTCATAAATCTTTTAGGAAGCAGACAGTAAAAGTTTTAAAAACTCCTCACACTATACCTCCTGTAGATAAAAGGATGGACAGAAGGTATACTTTATCAGGCTCTGACATGGAATTCCTTACACAGCAATGCAGCCATGTGGGAGTAGTGCAGGCTACAGCCTGTGACAAGGCAAATATTCCCCTAGCTTCACACCCTCCTGAAAAGGACTCCAGAAAGATTGATGCTATGGCAAAGAAACAGTACATGGCAGCATCCTTGGGAATCAAACAAGCAAATTTTATGGCTTATGCTGCTAGATACCAGAAATCCAGATGAGATACTGTGCTGGCTCTAGCGAAACAAGTCCCTGACCAGCTTGCCAGGAAGCTGGAGCAGGTGGCTAAAGATAGTATTGAGGCATCAAAGGTGCAATTTCATGCTGCAGTGGACTCTAATGATGTGTCATCAAGAGTCATGGCTACATCTGTGGCACTTTGTAGAATGGCTTGGCTCAGTTGTACCACCCTGTCACAGGATACCCAGTCTAAAGCCATGGATTTTCCTGTGGTTGGCAGTTCTCTGTTTGGGAAGCAAACAGAGAATTACATGAAGAAAATGGATGAATACAGGACCACCTATAGGAGTGCACAGGCCAAGGAAAGGCAGGCCACTCCTCAGAAGCAGCTTCCCAAGGGCAGGGGCAGGCCTTTTCATAGGCCTTTTTACCAGGTTCAAGCCTCCTCTTCCGCTTATGTCCAGAGGGGATTCTTTAGAGGGAGGGGCAGACAGGGTTCGAGCAGGCCTGCTTCCAGCCCTCAGCCCAAAGCCCCTGCCAAGCAGGCACCCTGATGAGGTAGCCAGGGCCACTTCTCCTCTACCTGTAGGGGGCAGGCTGGCTTACTTTGTCCAGGACTGGAAGTCTCTCACATCAGACAAGTGGGTCCTGGAAGTAGTAAGCCAGGGACTTGTTCTCAGCTTCAAAAAATTTCCAAAGATGAGAACCAGATCTTTTCCTTCTGCATCTCCATCAGAGGCACTCGCCTTAGAGTCAGAGGTCTCTACCCTCCTCGCTCTCAGAGCCATGGAAAGGGTTCCACCCCTACACCAGGGCAAAGGTTTGTACTCCAGGTACTTCCTTACGCCAAAAAAGACAGGAGAATGGCGGCACATCCTGGATCTCAGATACCTAAACAAGCACCTTTTAAAACCAGAAGCTCCCATCGAAAGTACCTCAGGTTCAAGCTGCCCTCAGGCCATTACCAGTTCAGAGCAATGCCCTTTGGTCTCACCTCGGATCCAAGGGTATTCACCAAATGCCTGGCAGTAGCAGTTGCTTGCAATCTTTCCTTACCTGGACGACTGGCTCATAGTAGGCCAATCCCCAGATCAGGTCAACCTACATCTTCAGATAACTCAGCAACTGCTTACTTCCCTAGGTTTCCTTCTGAATCTCTCAGTCAGTGCTGGAGCCTGTCCAGCTCCTAACCTTCATAGGCGCAGAACTGAACACACAGAAAGCCAGGGCCTTCCTCCCCTTAGACAGGGCAAACACCCTAGTCTCCCTGGCCTCCTCATTCACCCTGCAGGTCTCTCAACCAGCAAGGCATTTTCTGCAGTTCCTAGGACACATGGCTGCTTCCACAGCAGTAGTGCAAGAAGTAAGATTTCAGATGAGGGACATTCAGTTCCATTTGAGTGCCTTTTGGTCTTAAAGAAAGGATCCTCTTACCAAGTTGATTCCAGTAACTCGAACCCTGATCCAAGCCCTACAGTGATGGCAGGATCAGAGCAACCTGAGACAAGGAGTTCCCTTCATCACTCAGCCTCACTCATTAATCCTTACTACAGATGCATCCCTCTTGGGGTGGGGGGCCCACATGGGTGACCTCACTACCCAGGGTCTGTGGTCCCCACAGGAATCTCTGCTCCACATCAACCTGTTGGAGTTCAGAGCAGTTTTTCTAGCACTTCAAGCTTTCTCCAAATCTGTTCAGAACAAAATTGTACAGGTCAGAACAGACAACACCACTACAATGTGGTACATCAACAAACAGGGGGCACTCAGTCTACGGCCTTGTGCACCGAAGCCATGAAGTTGCGGTCTCTGGCTTACTCCCTGAACACCTCCCTTATGGCAGTTCACCTCCCAGGCAAAGACAATGTCCTGGCAGATGCTCTCAGCAGGATCTCTCAGGGCCATCACGGGTGGTCCCTGGATCCCCTGGTTCTGGGAGTGGTATTTGCCAATTGGGGCACCCCGCAAATAGATCTCTTTGCAGCTCCAGACAATCATCAACTTCCTCTCTTTTGCTGCAGGCCCCCAGTCTTGGGCTCAGTCCCTCTGGATGCCTTGGCCCTCAGTTGGGAAGGGAAGTTTCTCTATGCCTTTCCCCCCTTCTCTCTCCTATTCAAAGTGCTAGTCAAAATCAGATCCCAATCCTGCAGGGTCATTCCGATTGCCCCGGTTGGGCCAGACAACCCTGGTATCCTCTCCTCCTGTCCTTAGCAGTCCATCCTCCCCTGTGCCTTCCCAGGAATCACAACCTGTTAACCTGTGCCCAGGGAAGGGTTTGGTACCCGAATCTCAAGTCTCTCAGTCTCAAGGCCTGGTTCTTGAAGAGCTAGAGTTTGCTGACCTACATCTCTCTCAAGGCGTAATGGATATACTCAGGGCTTCTAGGAGGCCTTCTACCAGGGCTACTTACAACTCCAAATGGAAAAGATTTTCCATATGGTGTTTGGAAAAGAATATTTCACCAGACTCTGCTGATTTACCCACAGTTCTAGATTATATGGTCCATCTAAACTCTTTGGGGCTGAGACCAGCTACCCTGAAGGTACATTTGGCAGTGGTCTCTGCCTTTATTTCAGCAGGTAAACCCTCTCCTCTTTCATCTCACCCTGTATTTTCCAAGTTTTTTAAGGGATTGCTTCACACCAACCCTCCATTCAGGGATCCTGCCCCTGCCTGGGATCTTAATGTTTGCATTGCTCAGCTCATGCAACCTCCCTTTGAGCCCCTGTCTTCAGCTGAGCTTAAGTTCTTGACTTGGAAAACTGTGTTTCTGGTAGCTATCACCTCTGCCAGATGCATAAGTGAATTACAAGCGTTGTCAATGGAGCCAGACTTTATCTCCTTTCACAGAGATAAGGCAGTCCTTCAGACTAATAGAAAGTTCCTGCCTAAGGTGGTTTCAGATTTCCACCTTAATCAATCTATTTCTCTCCCAGTTTACTTCACTGACCACTCCTCCTCTGGTGAGAGGAGGCTGCACAGCTTAGATGTGAAGAGGGCCCTTAGTTACTACATAGAGCATACCAAGGGTCACAGGTTTGACTCCCTCCAACTGTTCCTCACTTATGGTGAGGTTGGTAAAGGGAAACCTGCCACAAAAAGATCCATTGCCAGGTGGATTGTCTCTTGTATTCAATTCTGTTATGAAAAGCTGGGTAAGGTTCCTTATAATGGGTAGCATGATGCTAGACACACCACCGACAGACAAGTTTAGTAAATGTTGCTGTTTTTTTGTTTCTCAACATTTTGATCTTTGCTGAAGGAATCAATCCTCAACCATGCTATATTAGGGTGCTAAATTAATGATAGTGGATGTTATCAAAGTGCATGTTTGGACAATTTGACGGTTGAAGTGTGAATTCATGATGGCACAAATTATGAAGGTGCATGTTGTGCCAATTTGACAGTCGCATGGAACATTTGTGATAGCGCATGTTATCAAGGGCATGTGCCAATTTGATGGTCTAGAGTGAAATTATTGATAGCAATGTTATCAAGGTGCATGTTGTGCCAATTTGACAGTCACATGGAACATTTGTGATAGCATATGTTATCAAGGTGCATGTGCCAATTGATGGTCTAGGTGAAGTACTTCGTGATAGTGCATGTTATCAAGAGTGCATATTGTCCAATTTGACAGTCGCATTGAACTAGATGCTTCATTTTACAGAAGAGGTGCAAGAGGAATGCCATTAAAATGGCCGGTTAATGAACTTAGCTGATTGCCCAGGAAACAATGGGCCAGTGAACCAAAAGGAATATAACCTATCCCAACCGGTATACTACAGTCACTTGAAAATTGGCCATCTAGGCAGAGAGCACTGGTCTTTCTAATCATCTTTACTAACAACAAATTTTCTTCTATCTGTTAACTAATTTTATTCCTTTATATCACTGTTATTATTATTTTTATCTTATGCACCATTACACTCTAATGTAGTCCAATACACTAGCAGTATCTATCCGCTATCGGTTTCTTATCTCATTACTGTATCTTTTTCATATTAACCTATTGTTGTTTCTCTTTCGCATGCCTGAACGGATGAGGACTCCTTCACCATCAGATAAGTATTGCTCTATTGTGAACATGTCATATATTAATAATTTATTAAGAACTACGGATCCTTTGTGACTCCATTCCTGGATTTTATTTTTCAGTACTGACAGACATCGTCCCCTCAAGATTCCTGCTTCTGACTCCACAGTATCCTGGTAAGACGCTCTCCACATATTACTTGGTTGTGTCTGGTATGGGAGGGGTTGCGTGGGATATGTGCCCTATAATCCCATATCTTACTTCAAGAGGGCTCTTGCAGTAGGTAATTACACATAGGACTGACGCCGGCAGGCGGCAATACCCCACGGAAAAATTTCTAGCTAGCAGTCCCTCCCCACACCACACACTGCTGGAGAAAAATATGTGCTTTTCTACCGGTGATTCCTCTCCCTATACATCCTAAGTCCCTTCTCATCCTTTCCACCCCCACCATTGTGCATAGAAACATATAAGTTGATGGCAAATAAGGACCGCAAGGCCCATCCAGTCTGACCATTTCTTTTTTCTACCTTATAAATGTGCCATCGGCCTTTGCTATGTCAATGGCCTATCTATTCATACTCATCTATATTGCTCCCTTATGCCTATCCCATGCCTGTTCGTAGCCCTGTACTGTATTCATATCCACCACTTCCTGAGATAGGCCATTCCATGCATCCACCACCCTTTCTGTGAAAAATAACTTCCTCACATTACTCCTTAATCGGCCTCCCTCTAATCTCATGCTATGTCTTCTTGTCCTGCTATTTTTCTTATATTGAAACATGTTAGACTCTTTCACATTGTTAGTGCCCTTAATGTGTTGTGCCACCAGACCTGAGACATGGGGGACCACTCACAATGTCAGTAAAGTCCTGCAGTATGACAAGATGAAAGTCATGGATGGTTCAACCCTCTGCTCCCACTCTGCTGGATGAAGCATGTATACGGGTATTGATCTGAAATTTCCCATTGAATATATTTCATGTGCTTTTCTAAGGTTACATATTTTCAACATTTTCAGTCTATCAATGAATATTCTTGAGCTGTTTCGAAGAAATATTGTGATGATGAACACTCAATCTTCACTCAGTTCCCAGCCAGCGTGGAAATGTTATGCTATGAAAGTACGTCACACATAGGTTGCACCATCTGGTGCTTCATTGGATGCTGATGATTAATCAGTTCAGCATTTAAAATATAATATATATTATAAAATGGTTAAAGTTTCCAGGCAATCTGATTGGTTATTAGCCATGCATTAGATGTGTCTAATGCACAGCTAAAACTAGAACCCCATTTAGAATATACAGGCCCATTTTATAAGTGCAATAAGCCACTCGAGGGCGATACATTAGACAGTTCTAAGTACACGAAGACTAGATACACTCGACGCCTGTGACCTCATGCCTCTCTTCGTCCCCTAGCCATGCATTAGAACTGTCTAATGCACACCCCAGTGTGTCTTATTGCTTACATAATACATATGTTCACTCTCACTTCTACTTGTACAGCAGTTATTTGTTCATGTACTATACTGTTAGTATTATGACACGATATAAAACAAATGTAATCAGAAGAACTGACAATTGAATTCACAAACTATAAACAAGACTTTGGATGTATATGCTTTATTAATAAGACATAAAATTGGTTGATTTTATCACTGAATTAACATGTATGATGTGTTCTTGCAAGTGTCTAAGGTCAATTTAATAACACTTGTCCTGACCTGATCCCTTAGATTTTTTCGTGCATCATCTTCATTGGGACAGCACCTGAAAATCAGAAGAGAACAATGGTTAATTTTTACATTTATCAGTTCACTGACACATAAACACTTTTGGAACATTTGACTTTTGATTGATATCAGCTGTACTTTGAATTGTTGTTCCTGACTAGATATATGTGAAGTTCTTCCTATGTTGTGATATTGCATATTATATGGTTAATTAAAGTTGCAAGTTCCAAAACAAGAAAGGTTTAAATTTGGTGATTTTCTTGGTAGTAAGTAAACACTTTTTTATAACCAGGTAACATCAGGAGGCATTAACACATACTACAATGTGACATTGTACGATTGGGAATGTAACTTGATGTTGCACCACGATCTGAGATAGAATTTTCTATTATCATATCACTGTGTCTTCCTGTATGTGTGAAAATGAGCTTGAGTATTCCGTTAAAGATATTACATGTTAAAACTTGAATATAACTTATTTTTGTCTTTCAGGTTAATTGATAACCTTGCAGTATATTTGACATAATTCTACAGAACATAGAATAATTTGTGGTATGTTTGAAAATATTAATCATTGCACAGTGGGGAGTTGGGGAAGAGGTTTATTGAGCCAAACTGTTACATAGAGGCTTCATTTTCATATTATTGTTAGAATCGCCCAAAAAAGATAACTTGTAACAATGATATGTGTGTGTGTGTTTTTTTTTCTATACACCTTACAGAATAATCATCATGGCAAAAAGCAGAATGACGACATTGGATGTTTTGGCTGAGATCTAGATGTGTAGCGAATCTGATTTCTCAGAATTGGATAGTGAAGAGGATGTTGAAGAAAGGTTGTACAATCTGGATCTGGTGGAAGTGCAGAATGAGTCTTCTGAAGATGAGTTACTGATCAAGATTACATGCCGGATGTGGAGCAGGAAGATCAGGAAGAGACCCCACAACATCAGTCAATTAGTGTGCCAAGAAGACTCATGGTAAAGGGCTTGGTCATCAGCAAGAACAAGCGTTACAAGAGAAGATGAATGGGAAGAGGTGACAACAACAAGGACAATGGACACCTATTCACTGCAACTCCAGGTCTCAAGTTCAGTCCCAGAAAGTCCACTTGGATTTGTACAACTATTTTGCCTGACAGATGAAGATTTGGAGCTTATTGCAAGGGAAACAAATAGATATGCAGATGATTTCTTTCTGCGCATCCAATTGATGAGCTGCCAACACATTCAAGGGCCAGGACTTGGAAGAGGACTGACAAAGAAGAACTGAAGAGTTTTTTTGCATTATACATTGTGATGGGACTGGTAGTGAAGAGCAGTAAAGATGAATACTGGGGATTGGATGAAGTCACCCACAACCATTCTGGGTGCAGTGTGATGGCAAGGAACCAATTTAACCTGATTTTTTTTATTTTCTCCACATAGCTGACAAATCTAAGTGGAACCCTAGAGGGATGGAGGGATTTGATCAACCTTTTCACATTAGGGAAATACATGAGCGATTCCTGAAGAGATCACAAGAAACCTATCTTCCCGACCGAGACCTCTCCCTGGATGAAGGTATATGTCTGAGGAAGGGAAATCCGAGTTACAGAACATTTAATCCACAAAAACCAGTGAAGCACGGAATCAAGGTGTACACCTTATGTGAATCAAACTCGGGATACATATGCAACTGGCAATTCTATATAGGCAAAGTCGACGAGGAACAGAGCAAAGGACATACATACAGAGTTTGTTTCAATCTTGTTAGAGAAGAACTGAGAGGGAAAGGCTACAGGATTTACACAGACAGATACTACCTGGACCACAACTCTACACAGATCTATTTTTATCTGGGTTGGTGCAACTGGACTGTGATGATGAACCGAGAATGCCTCCAAAATAAAGACATAAAGCTGAAGCAGACGGGCTACATTCAGGAGACACCAATGTAGTGAAGAGACAAATGGACTACCGTAAAACATCAATACGAATTTATCGATACTGAAAAAGGATTGGAAGACACAGAAATCAAAAAAAATGTATACTGGACTATAGATACTGGATGGTGACAAAATGCCACTTGAGATATACAATTTAACGGCGATGCAAGAAGGTACCGCAGAAGAGTTCTTTATCTACAGATGCCATGTTACTCAGGGCAACATAATGTACAAGAAATTTTCACCAGAAAAAAGAAGATGACGCGCAGAATTCCAACGAACTGTGATTAAAGAACTTGTAACAACAAGCAAAAATTGATGACCTTCCACAGCATAGCCAAAAACAGCAATCGACAAAATTGGATCCATGCTAATGATGCAAGGAAAGCACTTTCCATCAAAGGTCAAGAACACCAAAGAAGCTGTACCTGCCGAAGATGTGTTGTGTGCACAAAGAAAGGGAAGTGTAAGAATTGACCTACTAGTGCGCACAGTGTGGAAAAAACCTGGTGTAGATAAATGCTTCTCTGAATACCATTCAAAGATGAACTACTGGGATGTCGGATCACCAAAAGCATGATAGTGACAAAGAATAGTATTCCTGGTATACAGACCGAGATGGCGGAGCGATCGAGATGTAGGATAGGTGGGAAATGCTGAGTGCTGCATCCTGGAATGGACTGCACAAGACTTCCCTCTATCATAGTCAGCACTGCGTGTCCATTGGACACCATGGCATGTTTTATAGTTGCTGTTTCCCAGAGTGGGAAGACATGGGGTGTCCATTGGACTCCATGGAATGGTTAATTGGCATAGATTCCCAGTATAGAGACTGAGATGGCGGAGTGATCGAGATGTAGGATAGGTGGGAATACCAAGTGCTGCATCCCGGAATGGACTGCACAAGACTTCCTCTATCATAGTCAGCATTAGTGTCCATTGGACACCATGGCATGTTTATAGTTGCTGTTCCCAGTGTGGGAAGACATGGGTGTCCATTGGATACCATGGAATAGTTAATTAGCATAGATTCCGGTATGGAACCGAGATGGTGGAGTGATCAAGATGTAAGATAGGTGGAATGCTGAGTGCTGCATCCCGGAATGGACTGCACAAGACTTCCCTCTATCATAGTCAGCATTGAGTGTCCATTGGACACCATGGCATGTTTTATAGTTGCTGTTTCCCAGTGTGGGAAGACATGGGGTGTCCATTGGACACCATGGAATGGTTAGTTGGCGTAGATTCCCGGTATCGAGACCGAGATGGCAGAGTGATCAAGATGTAAGATAGGTGGGAAATGCTGAGTGCTGCATCACGGAATGGACTGCACAAGACTTCCCTCTATCATAGTCAGCATTGCGTGTCCATTGGACACCATGACATGTTTTATAGTTGCTGTTTCCCAGTGTGGGAAGACATGAGGTGTCCATTGGACACCATGGAATGGTTAATTGACGTAGATTCCCAGTATAGAGACCGAGATGGCGGAGTGATCGAGATGTAAGATAGGTGGGAAATGCCGAGTGCTGCATCCCAGAATGCTGCCCATAAAAACAAAACAATACAAAATACAGTTTTTCTTATCAAGTTTTTATTCAATTATAGTTAAATGTGGATTATTTAGAATAATGCATATCATTTCTGAGAATAATAACTTTATAAACTGCTGCCAATTAGAAATGATTTCCTGTTCTCTTTAATCAAACTGTGGTTCCAGTTTGTACCAAAACACTATACTGTTATATACTGTACTAACCTTGTTTTAGGGGTCTCTCAGGGTTGAACTGGTGGAACCAGCCTGGTGGTAAGTGCAAACAGTGTGGGGAAGTGTATACAGAATAGGGCTACTGTGAAATGTTTGTTGCATATTGTCTATGCTACTAGAAAGGAAAAAGAGGGATTACAATGTTCCAGAAAGCTGTATCAGGTTAGCCTTGTTACTAACAACCCTGTCCTCCAGGTGGAGGCACCTGTGTCAGTACATGCCCTTTACCTGCAACTAGCCATGCAGGCAGGCGTAGTAGCCCTTGAGATAGCGCCACCTAGGGGATACACAAGTGTGGGATGACATGGGAAGGCTGAACAACATGTACTGCTTTATTCATGCTAGGTCATCAAACATGACTACTACAAAATACCTTTCCCATTTGGTAACCATCAGTTTCTCAAACCACCAATCACGTAATGTTTTCATGAGCTCTTGTGCCACAAATGCATAATTTTGCTCTAAGTGCCACTATTAGTAATCACTTTAAATGTTTTTTATTTCCTGAAGATACAGACATGTTGTCTTTGGCCAGCAAATGTCAGGAATTGAGCACTACTACCTGTCATAGATTGGATACATCCGATGCTATAATATGTTGTTTCTTAATTCAGATATGCAGTGTCCAGAAGACTTTATGGATCTGCGGACACTCCTTCGTGCATTGGGCAGGGATTCAGGAGTGGTCTCGAACTGGGGGACCAGTGTTGACCTTCGATACTCCACTCAATGTCCGTTGGTTAGGTGAGAGGGGTATGCATTGGGATCAACTGGTGCCAATGTTGCAATGGGAGTGCCTGAGGGGATCCAAACCAGATGTCATCCTCATCCACCTGGGAGGCAATGATTTAGGATTGAAGACATCAGTGATGCTGCTATGGAAGATGAAGGAGGACGTCGCCTTGATCAAGCACCAAATGCCGAAAACCATGATCCTTTGGTCCCACATCATCCAGCGTCGGCAGTGGAGGAATGTTTCTGATATGAAGAAAATGGACAGAACAAGGAGAAAGATCAACACAGAGATGGGGGCATTCATGAGAGGATTGTCAGCCGGTGTGGTCAAGCATGATGGCATCATGTCCCTCTTCCCAGAACTGTATTGGCAGGATGGTGTCCACTTAACGGATCAGGGAAGCGATATGTTCTGCAGTGACATCAAGAGGGCTGTAGCTCCAATCCTATAGAGGTATGCAATTTATAGATGCAGTGGCAGGGGAATGTACAGTATATAATCCAATGGACTATAACTTTCAGGTCATCATTGGTATAATGTCTTTAAATTCTGTGTTTCAGATTGGAGTATATAGACTAAAAGTCTTTAAAAGCAAAGAAAGTATACGGATATACGTTCCAAATGATCTATCGACTGTCGTCGGGGTCGTCTTCCATATGACAATCACTGTAATCTATATACACAGTGCGTTGTACAAAATATGTCCCCTGGCTTCAGAAATACTCATGCAACAGTCAGAATGGGAAATAAATTGGAAATAATAAGTGCATAAGGTAGGTTACTACGTGATGTCACTAACAGTAAGTTACAGTTTAGCTTAGGTTTTTGATATGTCTGTACTGATGTACAGTATGTATTCATGTTTCAAATTAATTCAGGTTTGACCTCATGAACTTCTAACAGTGTTAGTCCAGTTGGGTACCTCACCAGTGATTAACACTCTACTGCAATATCTAGAAAAGGGTGGTATACTTTTGTTTTACCTTTATTTTTTTTACCTTTGTCATACCAGGAGAGAAAACACTGCAATGATGCTACATTACAATATTTACATCTTGACTTCCTATGATACTACTCAACTGATACTTTCTGAGATTACGGTAAGAGACAAACTAGTTTGTCTAACAGGCTGTGGAAACCTTGCAGTGTTAACATAAATAGCCTTGTAGACCTACTAGTATGCATTGCACCACAACAAACTTCACCTTCACCGTCTCATCAGTTGGAATGAATTATAATGCGGACTAGTTCTGAACACTCCAACAGATGACTTCATGTGAGGTGAGCTACATTACTTGGTTAAATTAAATATCACAGAGTATGTAAAATGTTGATGCAATGGTGTAGCATAGGGTAAGATCAGACAGTTTTTTATCTACAGGTCACAAGCCTGAACGATATACAGAATTTAGAATAGGAAAGGATAGAGCTTCTCTCACAGGTTTTAGAATAGGAAAGGATAGGGTTTTTCCACAGGTTTTAGAATAGAGAAGGGTGGTTTTTCAACACGGTTTTAGAACAGGAAAGTATAGGTTTTTTCCACAGGTATTTTGAATAGGGAAATGATAGGGTTTTTCTCCACAGGTTTTTGAAAAGGGAAAGAATAGGATTTTTCTCCACAGGTTTTAGAACAGGGAAAGGATAGGGTTTTTCTCCACAGGTTTTTTGAATAGGGAAATGTTAGGGTTTTTCTCCACAGGTTTTAGAATAGGGAAAGGATAGGGTTTTTCTCCACAGGTTTTTGAAAAGGGAAAGGATAGGATTTTTCTCCACAGGTTTTTGAATAGGGAAAGGATATGATTTTTCTCCACAGGTTTTAGAATAGGGAAAGGAGGTTTTTTTTCCACAGATTTTAGAATATGGAAAGAATAGGGATTTTCTCTGCAGGTTTTAGAATAGGGAAATGAGAGGGTTTTTTGCCACATATTTCTGCATTACCATGTCTGATGGAATGCTCTTTGTGTATGATGATCCATACACTTGAAAAAGTTTCGCATCAGTGAAATGTGGACCACTGATGGTAAATGCTAATGGTAATAAAAAATAGTAAACTATTTTGGATTGTTTCATACTGTATAGTACACTATATAAGATACTGTATGGTGGCTAAAACACCACTTTCATTAACACCTTACTTAATTTGCTTGTTCTCACTGTAACCATGAGATACTGAAGAAACTAGGTCCATTTTCTATTAATTATATAAAACTCATGGGTGACGTATATCTTGTATTTCATCTGTGAACCTTAGGGTGAAGGTGTATCATTGCTGTGTATTGACAACCACCAACTATTTTTATAATGTATGGGGAAAAAATATCACAAAACATGGGACTAAGGCATAGTAGGACAGGGTAACATAAAAAAAATGTGTTAATTTTCCAAGGGCAATACAGTGACATAAAACATAATAGTAAAAGGTAATACTAGATAGGTTTTTGCACTGTTCACATGCATAAAAGCTGGAGATAGATAGGAAAAGTACAGATCTTACTTCGAGAGGTTCCATCAGTAGGTCGCATATAGGACTTGCACCTGGCATCGGGCCGCACGGCAGACTTTTCTAGCAATACCTGAAGGAGGACCACCTGCCCAACATCACGTGACCAACAGAACACCTTCCAGTGCCAGGTTAGGTTGCACCGGTTACAACGTCGGTGACCCTGCCGTGGGCTGTCTCGACGCTGGACCCTCCTCCAACAACACAATGGCAGGTCCAACGTGGATTCATCTGATGCCAGGTCTGACATTGGGGGGCTTATAATCGACCCTTGACTGTCCCACATTACCCTTTTGGGTATCCAAGGGATCCCTACCCAGGGTGCTCCACTCCAGATTGGAGTCATTTGGGGCAGTTCTACCCTGGATTTTGCCCTTACTCCAACTACATGGGGTTTCAAGGTATTATCCTCCACTGGACACCCCTCCTCCTCCTCCCCCCAGTCTCAACCGGATCCACCTCCCCTTCCCTGGCTACTTCGGATTTCAAGACCCTGATTCAGTCTTGGTGGCAAGGGCCCAGTTCAGAACTGGTTTCAGATCTGGAAACTAGGCTCCTACAACAACAGCTTCCTATGTCTCCTTCCCCGATCAGCTATCTTGCAACTGTCCATGTCTTGGGGAAGACTCGGCAGGACGTTTCCCTACCGGACTTTAGACACCGTCCTGTCAAGGAGAGTGGACTTCATGATGTGTTATATATTAGGGAAAGGATAGGCTTTTTCTCCACAGGTTTTAGAAAAGGGAAAGGGTAGGATTTTACTCCACAGAATTTAGAATAGAGAAAGGGTAGGGTTTTTCTCCACAGGTTTTTTAAAGGGGAAAGGATAGGATTTTTCTACACAGGTTTTAGAATAGAGAAAGGGTAGGGTTTTTTTACACAGGTTTTAGAACAGGGAAAGGATAGGGTTTTTCTCCACAGGTTTTTTGAATAGGGAAATGTTAGGGTTTTTCTCCACAGGTTTTAGAATATGGAAAGAATAGGGGTTTTCTCCACAGGTTTTTAAAAAAGGAAAGTATAGGATTTTTCTTCACAGGTTTTTGAAGAGGGAAAGGATAGGATTTTTCTCCACAGGTTTTAGAATAGGGAAAGGATAGGGTTTTTCTCCACAGGTGTTTTGAATAGGGAAAGGGTAGGGTTTTTCTCCACAGGTTTTAGAATAGGGAAAGGATAGGGTTTTTCTCCACAGGTTTTTGAAAGGGGAAATTATAGGATTTTTCTACACTGGTTTTAGTACAGGGAAAGGATAGGGGTGTTCTCCACACATTTTTGAATAGAAAAAGGATAGGGTTTTTCTCCACAGGTTTTAGAATAGCGAAAGAATAGGGATTTTCTCCCCAGGTTTTAGAATAGGGAATGGATAGGGTTTTTTGCCACATGTTTCTGGCATTACCATGTCTGATGGAATGCTCTTTGTGTATGATGATCCATACACTTGAAAAAATGTCGCATCGGTGAAATGTGGACAACTGATGGTAAATGCTAATGGTAATAAAACATAGTAAACTATTTTGGTTCTTCCATTGTATAGCACTATATAAGATACTGTATGGTGGCCAAAACACACCACTTTCATTAACACCTTACTTAATTTGCTGTTCTCACTGTAACGCGTGAGATACTGAAAAACTAGGTCCATTTTCTAGTAATTATATAAAAACTCATGGGTAGACGATATCTTGTATTTCATCTGAGAACCTTAGGGTGAAGGTGTATCATTGCTGTGTATTGACAACCACCAACTGTTTTATATACTGTATGAGGAAAAAATATCACAAAACATGGGACTAAGGCATAGCAGGATAGGGTAACGTAAAAAAAATGTGTTAATTTTCCAAGGGCAATACAGTGACCTAAAACATAATAGTAAAAGGTAATACTAGATAGGTTTTTGCACTGTTCACATGCATAAAGGCTGGAGATAGATATAGGAAAAGACAGATCTTACTTCGAGAGGGTTCCATCAGTAGGTCATCACAGATAGGACTTGCACCACCTGGCATCGGGCCGCACGGCAGACTTTTCTAGCAATACCTGAAGGGGGACCACCCGACCAACGTCACATGACCAACAGAACACCTTCCAGTTCCAGGTTAGGTTGTGCCAGTTGCAACGTTGGTGACCCTGCCGTGGGCTGTCTCAATGTCGGACCCCCCCCATCTACACAACGGCGGGTTGAGCATGGATTCATCTGATGCCAGGTCTGCCATGGGGGGGCTTATAATCGACCCTTAACTGTCCCACATTACCCTTTTGGGTATCCAAGGGATCCCTACCCAGGGTGCTCCACTCCAGATTGGAGTCATTTGGGGCAGTTCTAGCCTGGATTTTGCCCTTACTCCAACTACATGGGGTTTCAAGGGTATTATCCTCCACCGGACACCCCTCTTCCTCCTCCCCCCAGTCTCAACCGGATCCACCTCCCCTTCCCTGGCTACTTCGGATTTCAAGACCCTGATTCAGTCTTGGTGGCAAGGGCCCAGTTCAGAACTGGTTTCAGATCTGGAAACTAGGCTCCTGCAACCACAGCTTCCTATGTCTCCTTCCCCGATCAGCTATCTTGCAACTGTCCATGTCTTGGGGAAGACTCGGCAGGACGTTTCCCTACCGGACTTCAGACACCGTCCTGTCAAGGAAAGTGGACTTCATGATATGTTATATAATAGGGAAAGGATAGGCTTTTTCTCCACAGGTTTTAGAAAAGGGAAAGGGTAGGATTTTACCCCACAGAATTTAGAATAGAGAAAGGGTAGGGTTTTTCTACACAGGTTTTTGAAGATGTAAAGGATAGGATTTTTTTCCACAGGTTTTAGAAGAGGGAAAGGATAGGGTTTTTCTCCACAGGTTTTTTGAATAGGGAAAGGGAAGGGTTTTTCTCCACAGGTTTTAGAATAAGGAAAGGATAGGGTTTTTCTCCACAGGTTTTTGAAAGGGGAAAGGATAGGACTTTTCTACACAGGTTTTAGAATAGAGAAAGGGTAGGGTTTTTCTACACAGGTTTTAGAACAGTGAAAGGATAGGGTTTTTCTCCTCAGGTTTTTTGAATAGGGAAATGTTAGGGTTTTTCTCCACAGGTTTTAGAATAGGGAAAGGATAGGGTTTTTCTACAAAGGTTTTTGAAAAGGGAAAGGATTGGATTTTTCTCCACAGGTTTTAGTACAGGGAAAGGATAGGGGTGTTCTCCACACATTTTTGAATAGGGAAAGGATAGGGTTTTTCTCCACAGGTTTTAGAATAGGGAAAGAATAGGGATTTTATCCGCAGGTTTTAGAATAGGGAACGGAGAGGGTTTTTTGTCACATGTTTCTGGCATTACCATGTCTGATGGAATGCTCTTTGTGTATGATGATCCATTCACTTGAAAAAGTGCTGCATCGGTGAAATGTGGACCACTGATGGTACATGCTAATGGTAATAAAAAATAGTAAACTATATTGGTTTCTTTCATACTGTATAGTACACTATATAAGATACTGTATGGTGGCCTAAATACACACCACTTTCGTTAACACCTTACTTAATTTGCTGTTCTCACTGTAACTGTGAGATACTGAAGAAACTAGGTCCATTTTCTATTAATTATATAAAACTCATGGGTGACGTATATCTTGTATTTCATCTGAGAACCTTAGGGTGAAGGTGTATCATTGCTGTGTATTGACAACCACCAACTATTTTATATAATGTTTGTGGAAAAAATATCACAAAACATGGGACTAAGGCATAGTAGGATAGGGTAACATAAAAAAAATGCGTTAATTTTCCAAGGGCAATACAGTGACCTAAAACATAATAGTAAAAGGTAATACTAGATAGGTTTTTGCACTGTTCACTTACATAAAGGCTGGAGATAGATATAGGAAAAGACAGATCTTACTTCGAGAGGGTTCCATCAGTAGGTCATCACAGATAGGACTTGCACCACCTGGTATCGGGCCGCACGGCAGACTTTTCTAGCAATACCTGAAGGGGGATCACCCGGCCAACATCACATGACCAACAGAACACCTTCCAGTGCCAGGTTAGATCGTGCCTGTTACGACATCGGTGACCCTGCCGTGGGCTGTCTTGACGCTGGACCCTCCTCCATCAACACAATGGCGGGTCCAATGTGGATTCATCTGATGCCAGGTCTGACATTGGGGGGCTTATAATTGACCCTTGACTGTCCCACATTACCCTTTTGGGTATCCAAGGGATCCCTACCTAGGGTGCTCCACTCCAGAATGGAGTCATTTGGGGCAGTTCTACACTGGATTTTGCCCTTACTCCAACTACATGGGGTTTCAAGGGTATTATCCTCCACTGGACACCCCTCCTCCTCCTCCCCCCAGTCTCAACAGGATCCACCTCCCAAACCCCTGGCTACTTCAGATTTCAAGACCCTGATTCACTCTTGGTGGCAGGGGGCCAGGTCAGAACTGGTTTCAGATCTTGAAACTAGGCTCCTGGAACCACAGATTCCTATGTCTCCTTCCCTGATCAGCTATCTTGCAACTGTCAATGTCTCAGAGAAGACTTGGCAGGACGTTTCCCTACCAGACCTTAGACACCATCCTGTCAAGGATAGTGGACTTCATGATGTGTTATATAATAGGGAAAGAATAGGCTTTTTGTCCACAGATTTTAGAACAGGGAAAGGGTAGGTTTTTTCACCACATGTTTTAGACTAGAGAAAGGGTAGGGTTTTTCTCCACAGGTTTTAGAATAGGGAAAGGATAGGGTTTTTCTCCACAGGTATTTTGAATAGGGAAAGGGTAGGGTTTTTCTCCACAGGTTTTAGAATAGAAGCAGTTTGATACAGAAAATGATTGAACAGCAGCCACCATCTTATTTTTGGTCATGTGACCCAGGGGATGTAGATATGGGTACAGTCTGGGCCTTCATTTACTCATTCACTTCCCTAACATGTAAAACAAGCTGCTTTTTACTTTTCCTTTTTGAATTTATTGGCTTGTACCTCATGATGCAATAGGTGGACACCCCATTGACATGAATGGGCATACCATGGGTGGTTGGGTATGGCACCCCGGCTATCTGCAGGTGGGTCTGTAATGTGAAATTAGGGATCAGAAAATTCATCCAAGCCCTGACACATGTAAGAAAAAGTGTAATCCATTGACATTTACCACTTTTATAATGTAGTTATCCCTACAAATGTGTAACAGAAGCAGTTTGACAGAAAATGATTGAACGGTAGCCGCCATCTTATTTTTGGTCATGTGATCAAGGGGATGTAGATATGGGTACAGTCTGGGCCTTGATTTACTCATTCGCTTCCCCGTCATGTAAAACAGGCTACATCTTACTTTTACTTTCTGAATTTATTTGTATGTAACCCATAATGCAATAGGTGTGCCCCTCATGTGCCAGCATGGCCTTCCTTAGGTGGTTGGGTATGGCACTCCAGCTATATGGTGGTGGGTCTATAATATGAAATCAGTGATCATAAATTTCATCCAAGCCCCTGAAGATGTAAGAAAATGTGTAATCCATTGACATTTACCACTTTTATAATGTAGTTATCACAATAAATGTGTAACAGAAGCAGTTTGTTACAGGAAATGATCAAATGGTAGCCTCCATCTTGTTTTTGGTCATGTGACGCAGGGGATGTAGCTATGGGTACAGTCTGGGCCTTAATTTACTCATTCTCTTCCCTGTCATGTAAAACAGGCTACTTTTTACTTTTACTTTTTGAATTTATTGGCATGCACCCCATAATGAAATAGGTGGACACACCATTGGCAAGCATGGGCATACCATGGGTGGTTGGGTATGGCACCCCGGCTATCTGCAGGTGGGTCTGTAATGTGAAATTAGGGATCAGAAAATTCATCCCAGCCGCGACACATGTAAGAAAAGGTGTAATCCATTGACATTTACCACTTTTATAATGTAGCTATCCCTACAAACGTGTAACAGAAGCAGTTTGATACAGAAAATGATTGAACGGTAGCCGCCATCTTGTTTTTGGTCATGTGACCCAGGGGATGTAGCTTTGGGTACATTCTGTTCATTGATTTACTCATTCACTTCCCTGTCATGTAAAACAGGCTACTTTTTACTTTTACTTTTTGAATTTATTGGCATCCACCCCATAATGCAATAGGTGGACACCCCGTTGGCCAGCATGGACATACCATGGGAGGTTGGGTATAGCACCCCGGCTATCTGCATGTGGGTCTGTAATGAAAAATTAAGGATCAGAAAAATCATCCAAGCCCCTGCAGATGTAAGAAAAGTTGTAATCCATTGAGATTTACCTCTTTTATAATGTAGTTATCATAATACATGTGTAACAGAAGCAGTTTGATACAGAAAATGATGGAATGGAAGCCGCCATCTTATTTTTGGTCATGTGACCCAGGGGATGTAGATATGGGTACAGTCTGATTCTTGATTTCCTCATTCACTTCCCTGTCACGTAAAATGGGCTACTTTTTACTTTTACTTTTTGAATTTATTGGCATGCACCCCATAATGCAATAGGTGGACACCCTGCTGGCCAACATGGATGTACCATTGGTGGTTGGGTATGGCACCCCGGCTATCTGCGGTTGGGTCTGTAATGAAAAATTAAGGAGCAGAAATTTCATCCAAGCCCCTGCAGATGTAAGAAAAGTTGTAATCCACTGATATTTACCACTTTTAGAATGTAGTTATCCCTAAAAAACATGTAAGAGAAGCAGTTTGATACAGAAATTGATCAAATGGTAGCTGCCATCTTGTTTTTGGTCATGTGACCCAGGGGATGTAGATATGGGTACAGTCTGAGCCTTGATTTACTCATTCAATTCCCTGTCATGTAAAATGGGTTACTTTTTACTTTTACTTTTTGAATTTATTGGCATGCACCCCATAATGCAATAGGTGGACACCCCATTGGCCAGCATGGACATACTGGGGTGGTTGGGTATGGCACCCTGGCTATTTGCAAATGGGTCTGTAATGTGAAATTAGGGATCAGAAAATTCATCCAAGCCCCTGCAGATGTAAGAAAAGGTGTAATCCATTGACATTTACTACTTTTATAATGTAGTTATCACAATAAATGTGCAGCAGAAGCAGTTTGATACAGAAAATGATTGAACGGTATCCGCCATCTTGTTTTTGGTCATGTGACCTAGGGGATGTAGCTATGGGTACAGTCTGGTCTTTGATTTACTCATTCTCTTCCCCTTCATGTAAAACAGGATACATCTTACTTTTTCTTTCTCAGTTTATTGGTATGAAACCCATAATGCAATAGGTGGACACCCCATTGGTCAGCATGGGCATACCATGGGTGGTTGGGTATGGCAGCCCAGCTATCTGCAGGTGGGTCTGTAATGTGAAATTAGGGATCAGAAAATTCATCCCAGCCCCAACAGATGTAAGAAAAGGTGTAATCTATTGACATTTATCACTTTTATAATGTAGTTATCCCTACAAATGTGTAACAGAAGCAGTTTGATGCAGAAAATGATTGAACGGTAGCCGGCATCTTGTTTTTGGTCATGTGACCTAGGGGATGTAGCTATGGGTACAGTCTGGTCTTTGATTTACTCATTCACTTCCCCTTCATGTAAAACAGGATACATCTTACTTTTTCTTTCTCAGTTTATTGGTATGTATCCCATAATGCAATAGGTGGACACCCCATTGGCCAGCATGGGCATACCATGGGTGGCTGGGTATGGCAACCCGGCTATCTGCAGGTGGGTCTGTAATGTGAAATTAGGGATCAGAAAATTCGTCCAAACCCCAACAGATGTAAGAAAAGGTGTAATCCATTGACATTTATCAGTTTTATAATGTAGTTATCTCTACAAATGTGTAACAGAAGCAGTTTGATACAGAAAATGACTGAACAGTAGCCACCATCTTGTTTTTGGTCATGTGACCCAGGAGATGTAGCTAGGGGTACAGTCTGGGCCTTGATTTACTCATTCACTTCCCTGTCACATAAAACAGGCTACCTTTTAATTTTACTTTTTGAATTTATTGGCATGCACCCCATAATGCAATAGGTGGACACCCCATTGGCCAGCATGGACATACCAGGGGTGGTTGGGTATGGCACCCCAGCTATCTGCAGGTGGGTCTGTAATGTGAAATTAGGGATCAGAAATTTCATCCAAGCCCCTGCAGATGTAAGAAAAGTTGTAATCCATTGAGATTTACCAGTTTTATAATGTAGTTATCCCTACAAACATGTAACAGAAGCAATTTGATACAGAAAATTATCAAATGGTAGCTGCCATCTTGTTTTTGGTCATGTGACCCAGGGGATGTAGATATGGGTACAGTCTGGGCCTTGATTTACTCATTCACTTCTCTGTCATGTAAAACGGGCTACTTTTTACTTTTACTTTTTGAATTTATTGGCATGCACCCCATAATGCAATAGGTGGACACCCCTTGGCCAGCATGGGCATACCAGGGGTGGTTGGGTATGGCACCCCGGCTATCTGCAAGTGGGTCTGTAATGTGAAATTAGGGATCAGAAAATTCATCCAAGCCCCTGCAGATGTAAGAACATGTGTAATCCATTGACATTTACCACTTTATAATGTTGCTATCTCTACAAACGTGTAACAGAAGCAGTTTGATACAGAAAATGTTTGAATGGTGTCAGCCATCTTGTTTTTGGTCATGTGACCCAGGGGATGTAGCTATGGGTGCAGTCTGTGCTTTGATTTACTCATTCACTTCCCCGTCATGTAAAACAGGCTACATCTTACTTTTCGTTTCTCAATTTATTGGTATGTAACCCATAATGCAATAGGTGGACACCCCATTGGTCAGCATGGGTATACCAGGGGTGGTTGAGTATGGCACCCCAGCTATATGCTGGTGGGTCTATAAAGTAAAATTAGTGATCATAAATTTCATCCAAGCCCCGGCAGATGTAAGAAAAGGTGTAATCCATTGACATTTATCACTTTTATAATGTAGTTATCACAATAAATGTGTAAGATAGGCAGTTTGATACAGAAAATGATGAAACGGTAGCTGCCATCTTGTTTTTGGTCATGTGACCCAGTGGATGTAGCTATGGGTACAATCTGGGCTTTGATTTACTCATTCACTTCCCCGCCATGTAAAACAAGCTACTTTTTACTTTTCCTGTTTGAATTTATTGGCAGGCACCCCATAATGTAATAGGTGGTCACCCCTTTGGCCAGCATGGACATACCAGGGGTGGTTGGGTATGGCACCCCGGCTATCTGCAAGTGGGTCTATAATGTGAAATTAGGGATCAGAAATTTCATCCAAGCCACTGCTACCATAAGAAAGGGTGTAATCCATTGATATTTACCACTTTTATGATCTAGTGATCTCAATAAATGAGTCACAAGCATTTTGACACAGAAAATGGCTGAATGGTGTCAGCCATCTTGTTTTTGGTCATGTGACCCTGGGTAGGTAGCTATAGGTGCAATCTGGCCCTTGATTTACTCATTCACTTCCCTATCATGTGAAACAGGCTACTTCTTACTTTTTCTTAATGGATTTTGTGACATGTACCCCATAATCCAATAGGTCTTCCGATAGCTGCATGGCCCTACCATAGGTGGTCCGCTCTGGTCACTCTCATAATCTGTAGGTGAGAAATCAATATGAAATTTGTGTTTATATAAAGAATTTGTAGCCTGAAAGTGAAAATTAGTTACATTTAGAAAACAATTTTATCAGTGATGCAACCGATTTTAACGTTTTACACAACTTCAATATTTTTCGAATACAAATTCTAAAAACAATTGAAATTGCACTAAATAAACATATATATCTCCAAATGTCTTTGTTGGAAAAGTTATATTTTCACTTTGAATTATAGTTGTGTTAGTTTCTTACTACCCTGACAAAAAAAGTTTACCAGGGAATTAAGAAAAATTATGTAATAACGTCATAACCGATAAGTGTACAAACCCAGTGAAAAAACCTCTGGCAGCAGGGATATGCAATTTTCAGAAAAACCTTGGCAGTGTAAGGGTTAACTGAAACTAATCTGACAACCAGTTGGCTATGTGATGCCTTGATGAATATGCTACTTAAAGTTCAAAAATATAACATCCTTTCTAGGTCTTTATGGTGTGGTTTGTTAAAGTTCAGCAAGTCTGTCAAATACAAGGTTCCTCAAGTAAATCCATGTTACTTTCTGTCTATTTATTCCACCCATTTTGTTTTATCCATTTCCTGTACCTTTTGTTTATTAACTTTATGCTTACTGTAGCTAATCCTGCACATTTTGGAAATGTGTGTTGCTGTATCTATTTACCTGGGTCCTTCTTGAAAACTAGGTGTTGCCCTAAATGAAGATATTCTGTTGCACAAAATTATAAACAAAAGAAATAAATGCTCTCTCTTATGAAACATTCCATTACTTTACAAAAATTGATGTTAGACTTAATGGTCTAGAATTAGACAGTTCTCCCCTAGCATCTTTTTAAAACTGTGAAATCATTATACAGTAGCTTCCATCCTGTCACTTGACACTTACCCTGTCTCTAGGGATGTCTTCAATACATCAGTTAAAAGCGTCACTATTTGCAATGGGAATTCCTGAAGTACTCCTGCATGAATCTGATAAAATTCACCCGACTTACCCCTTAATGTTACACAGTTTTTCTAGCAGCCTTCTCCACTAGATCTACTACTGCATAACTATTTACGACTTCGCATTTTGTACTTACATTTACTGTTCTTTTTTTTCTGTATACTGAATAAAAATGCATATTTAGTTCAGGTACCTCCCCTTGCTGATATTCAAGTATGTTCTCTTCTGCTATCAAGGGTTACTGTATTATTAGTTTTCCTCATACCATGCATGCCTATATAATTATTTTAAGTTTTCATTTTATCTAGTATGATTTCCCTTTATAATCTCTGTTTTTCTTCTTTTATTAGTGTACTGGACTTTACCTTCTTACGTTCTCCCTTTATCTATCTCTGGCCCGCTTGTTTCTTCAGTTTTCAGTTGCTTAATTTTTTTAAATTTATTTTTATGTTTTTATACTGGACAGCAAGATGCACAAGATAGCCCATTTTCACAAAATAAATACAGGGTACATAATACTGACACTGAATCACTGGTACAAGATGATTTGAAACAATCAGAAACAGTCACAATGTACAGTATATTATCACTCAGATGCTGTTGGAGCCTGGCGCTGAAGGAAGAAAGGAATGTGACTTCACTCAGTGATGTAGGATGATAAGAGGATTTAGGGGCAATAGCATGATAAGTCAAAGCTCCTTGTTCTGTAGTGCTGCTATGGGGTGTAATAGGGGGCTTCAAGCATATTATGTATGGTATAGACGTAAAGGATTAGTAGTAAATAGGCAGGGAGGAGGGAGGGTTGCCAGAGACCAGTTAGGGTCTGCAGAGACAGATTAGGCAGGCACCATTTGAGTAGAAGTGGAGATTAAATATGAATTTAGACTGGGAATTTCTTCCCAACATGGCAGAAGAGCATTGAAAAAGCTGAGTAATGCAAGGGGGGACTTTTCATGCTCTTTGTTTTGGATCACCTCCCCTCTTATTTTCCATGTTAGTCACACACGATTCATACCCTTCTAATTGTGTTTTCCCTTTTTGGGTTATACTTATTTCTCAGTTCTAAGAACATCCCCTTTAGCAGTCTCTACTGGCTATCTACATTTTCACTCAGCATCTCCCTAAAGCAGTTCCACTCTGTAAAATCTTTCTACATAAAACAGTACCTGTCAACTTTTTTATTGAAATTCTGTACATCATCCATCCTTTTTCTGCAATTAGATTCCTATTTATCTTGAATTTGATCATATTAAAATTCACTTCCTGCTAACAGCTCCATAACTAGTTTCAAAGCATTACCTCACACTCAGAGGGCTGATTAAATAGTTTGGAATCCAGAAATGATATTGAAAAACTTAGCTTTTTTTATAAAGCTCCAGAAAGAAGGAAGTTTCAGTGAATTTAAAATAAATTCCAAAACTGCCATGATTTTAAGCTACTAACAACTGATCTCACAACTAGTCCTTCTCCACTCTTTCTCTAGCCTCAGTGCTTTGACTCTATCTAAGTCTTCATCAGGGGGTGTGGATAGAGAGAGGTATCACTACCTTTTAAATAAAGTAAGCGAGGATGTCAAGAAGATCCAACTGGAACTTTAGCAAGGTAGCAGCTTACATAAAATCAAACACTAAAAATATGGGTATATTCTAAGGTGCACTTAAAAAAAATAACTTGGCAAACAATTGCATCACCTGGTGCATATGCTAATTAGGACTGTAATGCTTGTCCTAAAAATAAGTCTTGCTATACCATTAATGTTATTTACACAGAATATCTTGACAATCAATGTATTCCTTGAAATGACATCTGCTAGATACAAATGGATCTAAAAGGAAGTGCAAAAAACACAATATGAAATCAAATTGATAACAGCTTATATATTTTCAATAAAGGACTATACCTATCTATAATCAGTATAATTGGGTAGCTGCTTATACAGGAATGCTGCAAGTACAAAGGAAAACATATAAGGAATAGTGTATGGGCAACCATACACAGCAAGGCTGTGTGGCCATCGAGGGGTTGAGATGACATTATTGGGTTTCCAGAAATGGAGAAAAAGGGTAAATTTGTGAAGGTTTAAACTTTGACAAGGTTTCATGCAATCCTGGTTGCTATCAGCTCTGCTGCGGAGTCTGTCAGGGTGGTCCCGTTCCACTCCTGAACCTTCAAACATTCGTGGGAGCAGTTCATTGACAAAAACAAAACTGTCAAATATGTTCAGTTTGGAAACATGGCGTTGACTATGGCAGTATATGTCCAAACTGTCTCAGTGAGCCAGTAGGTAAGCAGCGCTGCCATGTTTGTTTTGATTTTTGTTTCAACAGCTCTGTGTGGACCAGTAATGTGGTAGATAGTGCAGGGCTCATGAATATTAATTAGGGTCTTATAAATATTTATTACAGAACATGTACAATAACTTTTAGAATGTGCACAAGATTTCAGCAGCCATCAATTTTTATACACAATATGCCTTAATCAAGTACTATAATTAAATTCTACTACTACAGGTAGAAAATAATGGAAGTAATGTTGGGAGTACTAATACATAATTACTCTGTCAACATTTTTTCCTTCAAGCCACGTGATGCCGATGTGAAGACTGCAGCTCCTACTGCCCGGCTCCCACCCCGACTTTACTTAAAAGGTCTAGTATGCTAATTTAATCATTCGGTACTGTTGCTTAGGGCAGTTTAACTCACTTCTGATTGCTTCCCATTCCATTTAAGGTGAAGTGTGGAAGCTGAAATGCTGAAGAAGCCCCGGGACAACACTGCTCAAGTATGCAGCCTATCTCTGAGATGGATGCCGAAATGTGCCAGGCTCCTCTGACTCACACCCCACCGCAGACCCCTGAGAAGGGATCGAAGAGATCTAAGCACCAGTAAGGGACCTCTTCAAAGTTATCAGCACTCTCAGCAGTGACTCAAGCCCCAATTCCTCTCACTGAGAAAATATTTATAGAGGAGCTTTTGCCATTTACCATGGCTCTGCAGAAAATCATGACCAAGCTGTAGTCAATGCAGGGCAAGCTCTCTGATCTAACCGAGCTATCTCAGATCTTGCAGCCTGGACAACATGTCTGGAAGGCTGGAAAGACCGTATGGAGCCAGAAGTCATCTCCCCACAACAAAGATTGCACAAAATGGACATTTTGGATCATCATGAGTGGTGAGGGCAACCTCCTGAAGTGGGTCCCCCACTTCTCGTTCTTCCACATGTAAGCAGATTGTACCTCAGGGTGAGGCACTGGCTAGCTGGTCCATGCCGGGCAGACCTCCTCTGATGGAAGAACTGGCTCCGGGACTGCATTTGTTTGAAGACGTGCACAGCTGTACTGTTTCTCACCCTAGGGCTGGAGCTCATTGTGCCTGGAAATTTACCACAAATCTTTAACTCTTGGGCTGTACATTCAGTCCCTGCACCGATGCCTTTATTTACTTTGGGCACCAAAATTCAAATAAGGCACAAGACCCTTATTGGACCAGACAAGCTGTGACGCTGGTCAGCATTGGACAAAAGGCTGCACCCATGCACCTGTGGCTTCCTTCCACTGAACATTTTGGATTGTCAAGGGCGGCGAGGGCAACATCCTGCAATGGGTCCTCCCCTCGTTCTTCCACACTTAAGCGGATTGTACCTCGGGGTGAGGCACCTGCTAGCTGCTCCATGCCGGGCAGACCTCCCCGATGGAAGAACTGGCTCCAGGACTGCATTTGTTTTTCCCGTCCACCTGCCCTGTTCCCTCCTCCCCTTAAATGCTCATTTATCCCTCCCACAACCTCATAGGGGCCAGTCACGAGGGGTCATGGGCTGCACATCAGTCCAACTGTTAATCAGTTTGCTACCCTATTTGAAATGGAATATCCTAAGAACTATTTGTAGTGAACTAAAGTCTCATGAGCTGTCCATATGCATACTTATTTTTTATGAGCTGTTTATACATATCAATATTTATTCCCACAGAACCAGAGGTAATTACTGTCTCCTACTGGGTAGCTTGCTGTAGAGCTGATTTGCAATGTTCTGTTCTACTTAGATGCTAGTCTGTCATAAGGTCTTTATGCATAGTCTTATAATCTGTGTTACACCTTAGCAGAAAGTGCCATTATTGTACTGATGGATCAGATAGATGCCTAATACAATGTTCTGTTCTACTTAGATGCTGTTCTGTCATAAGGTCTTTATGCATAGTCTTATAATCTGTGTTATACCTTATCAGAAAGTGTCATTTTTGTACTGATGGATCAGATAAACTCCTAATGCTGATAGCTGGCTCTAGTTAGGTAAAACCTAGTCTATCTGAGTGCTTCACTGGTAGAAAAGATATCTTTACTTGTTTGTTTTCTCTTGGTGACTAATTTCCGATGTTAGACTCCCTTGTTACCCTTAGCTGCATACCCGGTTTTCCCCTTCTTCCAGCAAACTGAGCCCCCTCCCCCCAAAAAAGTCATAATTGGCAACAAACTGTTCTGTCTATGGAACTTGTACCAAGGGACTGCCTGGGCCAAAAGGACACTAGGCAGCCCACAGCTATATCCAGCTTATATAGACTAGCCCATTTGGGCCAATACTTCTCTGCTTCTGGACAGGTTTATTGGCCCCTCACCTCTTGAAGTCACTCTCTGTCATGTCATCACGAGGTCGGTACCCTGACCAATGCCCTCCAATCCAGCTGTCCACCAGGCCAGGTAAACCTTACCTTTGCAATCCTAATGAGGTTTTCTCCTGGCCATTATTTATATTTTGTCCCTCCTCTGGGTGTACTGGCTCTCTGGTCAATGAGACCCTGACATTTAAGGACCATGAGGCGCTGACACCCATACCACCTATCACTATTACTGCCCCCCCTTAGAACCAATTCCCTTCAAATTGACAATGAATTCACCAAGAAAGGCATATGTTACATATACTTCTCCATACCAGAAGGGTACTCAGAAAAGATCTGCTTCCCTCACTAAACCCGACTATGGTTTGCCTGGTTACTGCCCTATTGCTCCTAGCAGGAGATATTCAATCTTATCTGTGCCCCCAGTTGCAAATCTCTCAATATCTTCTCCTCAGAACCCTTCCTGGTTGTCCTCGAAGGGGCTGCAGATCACTCATGTGAGTATCTGCAGCCTTCGACCAAAGATGCAAGAAGTACAAGCATGGCTAGCCCTCTACAAACCAGATGTCCTTGCTGTCTCAGAGACCTGGCTTAAACCCCATGTCCTGGGATACGAGATAGCTGCTTAGGTAAGATTACTATCGCAATGACAGGTTAACCAAAAGAGGGGGTGGGGTCCTCATCTATGTGAAGGACACACTAAGCTCCTCACAGATCTGCGCGTGGTATAGCAGCTGCTCTGAGAACAAATCAATCTTTATACATCTCACCCTTATTTATTTTATTTATTTATTTATTGAAAATGTTTCACCAGGAAAGGCACACTGAGCAAAAGATGCTTGTCTCACGGTGCGACCTGGGGGGTGGGGTTAGAGAGAAGGCAGGTATACATACAGTAGTTGAGTTTAGCAGTAATGCAATGCAGACAATGTACATGGATTGGAGGTATTACATATGAACTTGTTACATAAGGAGAGCAGTACAGAACAATGATCAACAACGTCGGGGTATATATAACATAGGTATAAGGCAAGGTAAGAGCAATACCGAACTTGCACATCAGGGACAGAACAATGATCATCAACGACAGGGTATACATAACATAGCTAAAAGGCAAGGTAAGAGCAATACCGAACTTGCACATCAGGGACAGGGTAAACAAATCATGGGTATACATATCATGGGTACAAGGCATAGTAGGAGCAATGCAGAGCATACACATCAGGAACAGTGTGAGCATACAATAGTTTCTCTATGAGAGAAAACATTAGTTACATAAGTGGCAATAGCACACTAGTGTGCCAGGACAGAACTTGAGTGCCAGTACCAGCCCTGAGCTGCAGTGTGGGATGCACAAGTTGCCTGTAGAAATTGGAGAGCAAGATGGGGGGTTGGGGAGGAGAGGACTAGTATGCATTAGGAGTGTGGGGGGTAGGTTTAGGTGAGGTGAGAGGGAGGGCGAATGGAATTGATTGCTGAGATTGGGGCAGAGGAGGGAAAGATAGGGAGGGGGGAGAGAGGGGAGGTGTTAGGAGTGAGAGGAGGGAGTAAGCGTGAGTGTAAGTGCGTAGGGCAGTATATAAGCCAGACAATTAGGCGATTGCCAGGCCGCTGGTCAGGCTCTGGGGGGGCAACTGGGGTAGAGAGGTAACGAAGTGGAGGGGAGGTCAGGGGCAGTTGCAATTTGTTACAAGGAAGTTAGTGAGGGCAGAGAATAAGGAGTATTTGGATGATGAATGGCGGATCTGGGCTGATAGGCCATTCCAGAGTTTGGGGAAGAGGTAAGAGAAGGCCGATTGGCCGGCGGTGGTCCTTCGGTGGGGGATGGATAATAGCGTTGTGTTGGTGGACCTGAGGGCATGAGTGGAGGTAGGTGGGGAAGATAGAGAGGATGCTAGATAGGGTGGGAGGGAGCCGAGCCAGAAGTTGGAAGTGAATTCTACAGTGTAGATTAGGCACCGGTTGCTCAGGGCTGGCAGGGCCAGTGAATGATAGAGCTCGCAGTGATGTGAGCGGGAGGGGGCATTCAGGGCAAAGCGGCAGAACGCATTAAAAAGGGGGTCCAGTCTGGCTAGGGTGGTCTTTGAGGTAGAGCTGTAGACTACATCACAGTAGCCGAAGGTGGGTAGAATCATTTTCAGAACTAAATCACGTCTGATGGGTAGCGAGAGGCAGCAGCAGTTCCTGTAGAGGGCCCCAAGTTTTGGGTGCAGTTTTGAAGTGATGTCATCTAAGTGTGTGGTAAAGGAGAGGTGGTGATCGAGCCAAACCCCTAGATACCTAAATGAGGGCACTTCTTCGAGGATGGTGTTGTTTAGAGTATAGAAGATCAGAGGGTGGGTGAGTTTGGATAGACACTGCCTTGTACCTAAAGTCATGGAGACGGTTTTCTTGGCATTTAGGGAGAGATGGTTGGTATTGAACCAGTGTTGGATTTTGTTGAAATCTGTTTGTAGTTTGGAAGTAAGTTCTTCGTGGGTCCGGCCGGAGGTAAAGAGGACCGTGTAGTCTGCATACATGTGGATCGCGGAGGAGGAGCATGAATTTGGCAGATCATTTAGAAGGATGGAGAATAGGATGGGACCAAGAACTGAGCCTTGGGGAACGCCAGTGGTGATAGGGAGAGGGGGGGGAGATGTGGTCAGCTATTTTAGTGGATTGGGTTCTATTTAGTAGGTAAGCACTGAACCAGTTTGTGGCAGACTCTGCTAACCCAGCCACTGATAGGCAGGATAGTAGGAGAAAGTGGGAGACCGTGTTGAAAGCTTTAGCTAGGTCAATGAAGATAGTGGCCATGATTAGCCCTTTATCCATCCCGGTGAGGATGGAGTCCATGAGTCTTAGTAGGGAGGAGATGTAAAAGTGGTGTTTTCTGAAGCCGGACTAAAATGGGGTGAAGAAGTCAGTTTCTGAGAGAAAGTGGGAGAGCTGGGATAGAACTAGGTGTTCTTGGAGCTTGGCGAGGGCGGGGAGGAGGGAGACGGGAAGGTAGTTAGTAGTGGAGGAAGGATCACCACCTTTTGGAAGGGGTAGGACAGTGGCATGCTTCCATACGGAGGGGAGTGACTCGGTGGTGAAAGATTTAATAGGGCGGCTTGGGGTGTAGCAACAGCTGGGGCAGAAAGGAAGAGGATTTTGTTATCGAGACCATCAGGGGATTTGCCTTTGGAGGGGTTCAGGCAGTGTAGAGCATCTAAGGTTTGGTGGGGGAGATGGGTCTAAAGGAAAAGGGGATCCTACCAGTTGGCAGGGGGATAGATGACTAGGGGGCAGATGAGGTTATAGATGTATGGGCGGTGGGCAAGGTTGCTGGAGGTAGGGAATCCAGGATGGTTTGGGTGCAAGTAGTGAAATAGGAATTAAACTTGGAGGCTACCTTCAGGGGGTCAGTGAGGAGTGTCCCTTGGATGAGGAGAAGAGGTGGAGGGTTTGCTGTTTGAGGGGTGAAAAGGGAGTTAATGACTTTCCAGGATTTAGAAAGTTTCCCAATATTTGTGTTTAGGGTGTTGTTGAAATATTCGGCCTTAGCTAAGTGGATGGCCTTTGTGCATTTGTTGCGGAGCATGTGGTAGGTGACAAGGTTGCTTGGGAGGGGCGTAGATTTGTAGTTATGCCAGGCCTTGTCATGGGCTTGTTGGCAAGTTATCAACTCAGGGGATAGCCAGGGTAGATGAGACCCACGGACTCTTGCCTGGCGGGGGGGGGTGTTTGTCCCAGGCAGTGAGGAAGGTTTTCTGAAAATGTGTAAAGGCTGACTCCATGTTAGAGCAGTCAGTGCTTGGGACCCAGTTTGAGTGAGCAAGATCTTCCAGGAGGGGAGAGAGGCTGAGGGATTTGTATGAGCGTTGGAAAATAAATTTGGGAGGGGATTTAACTCTGTGGATTTTGCGGACCAAGTAGATTAGGTGGTGGTCACTAATGGAATCAGGAAGGAGGCCTGAGCTGATGACGCGATGTGAGTGGGATGTAAGCACCCAGTCTAGTAGTGAATGATTACCGGACTTATGGTTTGAGCGGGTGGGTTCCATAATGGTTTGGGTAAGGTTGAGAGCAGTTATCTCTGTTTGGGTTTTATTAAAAGTGGGCGCTAACCAGTTGTGGTTAAAGTCTCCCATGACGTATAGTTCACCTGACTGGGCTTGGGAGGAGAGTTGGCACAGTAGGTCGGTGACTATTGTGGTTGGAGTGCCTGGGTGGCAATAAATGCCAGCCACAAAGATAGGTAATGAGGAGGGATGGGACAGCTTTACCATGAGAAGTTCATAAGCTTTGGGTTCAGCTTTTGTGAAAGAGACAGTGAAATGAAGGGCTGATCTGATGTAGATAGCCACCCCTCCGCCTCTGGTGGGCCGGTCTTGCCTTATGGTAGCAAAACCAGGAATGGCAATGGTGTTATCAGGTAGGCTGGCATTTAGCCAGGTCTCAGATAGGATAATTATGTCAGGGGCATGGTGGGCGGCTAAAACCTGAAGCTGATTGAGCTTAGGGGCTAGGCTACGAATATTTAGGTGGAGGAGGCGCAGGCCTCTGGGGAGGTAGCCTGGTTGAGTGTCGGAGGTGGCTTTGGCTGAGGGTTTAGGTATGGGGTGGTCTGGGCCTGGGGTTGGGGCAGGGCTGGGGTTAGGGTGAATATCATCTGCAGCCAGAAGGAGTAGGGCAATGGTTAGGTGGCAGCGTAGGACCCAGACAGACTGGGATTTTACAGTGAGCTGACTAGAGGCGTCGGTATGGGGTGCAGTGTGGAGGGAGAGGGTACTGGAGTGGGTGAGGGAGGCCAGAAGGCAGCCGAAGGAAAAGACTGAGGAGGAGAGTGGTGAGGGGAAATGGGACCAGGAGATAGCTGGGGGGGATGAAGAGGATTTAAAGGGGGGTATTTGTAGGATGGGTCAGGGTTACCGGTGGGGGGGGTGCTGGAAAACAGCTTAATGGGGGAACTAGGATGGGAAGGGACAGTAAAATGGGGGAGAGCAGAAGTACAAGGGTTGTTTGTGGGGGCATTTTACCAGATTTGGGGAAGAGGTGCCCTGGCATAGTGCCTTAGTAGTAGGAGGGTGAGGGGTTTTAGATATCCTGGTTGCCCCTCAGAAAGCGTAGATACCACTTTGGAGTAGTGGTACTGTCATGGACTCTGGTGGTCAGGGTACAAGGTTCAAGGCCCTGGCAGGGCAGTTGGGATAGGACTTGGCTGTGAGCAGGGATCCGGGTAGTAGTTGGCTTAAAATCAGTCTGGTTTGGGCCTAAAACAAGGTTGAAATAGCGACTCCTAGTGGTCATAAGGGGTTAGTAACAGAGTGGTGTGGACAGGCATTATGGCATGGGTTTGTAAGTAGGGCTAGTCAGGTGCAGGTCAAGGGTGAGGTGTGGGCAGAGGTTGGAGGTGGGAGTAGAGAGAGAAGTAGACAGGCTACAGGAGGTAGGAGGGGACTGTAATGGGGAGTCAGAGGTGGAAAGGACAGGCGGTCCCTCTAGTGGCTAGCAGGTATAACCTGCAAATGGGAAAACGGGGACTTCAAATAATGAAAGGGAGGAAGTGATGTCATAAAGCAGCAGCGTCTATATAAGTAATGACGACCATGGGTGGGGCAGTCGACGCATGCAGCTCATTGATGGGCTAATCCCCCTCACAAGAGTGCAGCTTAGATGTACTTTAATTACCTCTGTTAGGCACCAGTGTTGTTCCCTGCTCCTGGAGGGAGCACTGAAGGCTTCATGGCTGGTTGCTGTGGGTCGCGGAGGGAACTGGAGGTAGCAAGGCCTATATAGGAGGGGGAAAAAAAGGAGCACATTAGAATGCAGCGGGAGTTTAGAACGTAAGCTGTGCATGTACAGATTGTCCCGACACAGCGATTCCCAATACTCGCGATGGTACACTGACTTGTTTAAATTAAACAGACAAAGGCAACTGCTGCAGGTAAGAGATTTAAACAGCTGTATCCTGACTCACAGTAACAACTTCAAATAGAAACATTCTTACACAGTACAGTCGCTAGAGAGAACACCCCCCCCCCCCACTAGCCTTGGCATGTAGCTGTGAATAAACCCATTCAGCAACTCACAATATATTACTGCGTTAGTTCACTGGCTGAAAACGTTCGGCTAAATTTCAGACTCAATCACCGTAGCAGTGCAGGAAAGAAAACCCCCCTCACAAGGGTGCAACTTAGAGGTACTTTAATTACCTCTGTTAGGCACCAGCGTTGGTCCCTGCTTCTGGAGGGAGCACCGAAGGCTTCAGAGCTGGTTGCTGTGGGTCACCCTTGGTAGTGCTAAGCACCTCACCATTGGGTGTGTATACAACACCCCTAAGAAAGTTCTCCAATCTCTGGAGGAAATCACTAAAGTTCTAGCTAAAGATGTTTCGACTGAACTCCTCATCCTAGGGGACTTCAACCTAAACTGGGCCCAGGGCTCAAACACGGCCCTCAAAGGCCTGGTACAAGAAGCTAATCTTGTTTAGGTTATCACTGAACCTACCAGAATGAACCATAAAACGGGTAATCACACTGTACTAGACTGGGCTCTGGCGTCAAACCCCTTTAATATTCAGATAGCAGGCACCATGGCTGATGCCCTGAATGACCACTCACCAATCTTCTGTCTATGGAAGAACAGGGTGCTTAGGATCCAACCCAGAATCCACACAATGCATGACTACTCTAAATTCTCAGCCAATTAATACAATACCTTCCTCAGTAACATTGACTGGAGCCCACTAAGGTGTCTCCCAACTCTGGACGACACTGTTGCCTTCTTCCAGAAATTTCTTACAAGGGCTGCTAACCTTTTTGCTCCAATGAAGTCTTTTGGAGCTAAAGGCAGATGCTACAAGTGGATCACTCCTCCACTAAAGGCCATGATGATTACTTAGCCGAGACAAAGCTTGGAAAAAGTTCAAGTGCTTCTCACTCCCCACTGACCTAGTGACATTTAAAGCCCTTAGAAACCAATGCAAGCATGCCATCAAACTCGCAAAAGGGGCATACGTCACTCACCTCCATAAAACTAATCTAGGCAACCCTAAGCTATTCTGGTCTCATATCAATGAGCTGTTAAAGGGAAAAAGTAAGTCTGAACCTGGCCCTATAGAGGTCAATGGACAGTTACTGAATAATGGGCCCTTTATTACCTTGGACGTCAACCATCACTTCACAAACCTAGACTTCTTCAAGGCTGGACATCCTGCCCCAAACATGGGGTCTAGAACACAGGTGTCCCCCAACCATGACCGTCCAAATGTTCATCTGAGGCTGGACTACACCGACTTCATCTATAGCCACTGCAATACCTCTCTCCTGGACAAACTGGACGTCTTATACCACAGAGCATTGCACTTCATCACCTGCCTTCCCTCCTCTACCCACCACTGCTCCCTATACACTGCTGTGGGGTGGACCTGCCTACAATACAGACGAAACAGAAATGCTGCAGTTTGGACCTTAAAAGCTATTATCTCCAAATTACATTACATCTCCGACCTATTACCTCTAAGCGATCTTCGAACCTACGCCTTAAGGAGCTGCTCACTAATTTCTCTAAAGATACCTAGGGTCCGCACGTGCCTTGGAGAGTGGCCATAAGCTTCTCGCTGCCAACTTTCTGGAACAAATTACAGAAATCACTGAAACTAAAAACTCCAGTAAGTGTCGTAGCATTTAAAACATTATATGCAAAATTAATTAAAGAGGTCTGCCATTGCTTCCACTGTCTATGATATATAGTCCCATACCCTTCCAGGGCTCCTCGCCCAACCGCTGTACATTACATTTTCACCTGGCGGTGGTACCCCTGAAGCCGACGCCTGAGACCACTAAACCAGAACCAAGCCCATCAGAGGCACTGTAAAGCCGTAAAACCACTGGAGCATGAGCACCTTCTTGAATACACCGCGTTTGGTCCTATGTTCCACCCTCTTCTTCCCCACCTCTACCTCTTGCCTCTATTTAGTACTTAGTTGTGCTAATGACTGCTTATTTAACCAGAGTAGATGCCTTATGACCTTGACCATCAGCAGTCATTGACCCTGAAGCTGCTCAAGAACACACACTTGAATTACACCCTCTTAGTTCCATGTAGTCCTAGCACCCTAGCCTGGATGTAGCAGGTACCTCCAGCGCTGTCTCTTCAGAAACCATCTTCTGCATGCCGCTCCCTTCTATCTCACAGATATAACGAAACAAGAGTAGTCAGCTCTGTGCTATAACTAGAACTTTTGCTCTGCCTCACCCTCCCCACTTTAGCACCCTAAATCTCTAGACCCCACTGTTCTTCCTTCCCCTGCCCACCCCACCACCCTGTTATGTTAAAACTAGTTATTTAACTTATCCCTCTTGGATCACAGGGCTACATTTCCTACTTATTTACACTTTTGCTCTGGTTTTACTTCTTTTTCACCAATATGTATTTCCTTATTGTACGTAACTGTGTGATTACATTTACAATGTATGAGTTCACTGCTCGTTACACTGTTATCTTTTTTTTCTCTTCTTCATGTTTTATCATGCATTGTTGCATTTTCTGTATTGATATAACATTATGTGTATCGTTATGACTTGAGAGATGCAGGTCCACCTTGCAAATGAGCTTGCTCAATGGTGCTCGCCTGGATAAATAAAGATTTTGATTGATTGATTGATTGGTTGGTCAGGGTGAAAGAAGTCCTCATCCTCCTAAAGTCCCTGTAAACCAGGGGCTCAAGAGGACCTGACGGGATCCTCCCTAGGATGCTAAAGGATGGATCCCTAGCCATATCAAGACCTCTGACCTGGCTCATAAACCAGTCCTTACAGGCGGGTACCATCCCAGACCAGTGGAAACAGGCCCATGTGGTTCCTATTCATAAGGTCGGACATCGGGAACCCATTGGCAACTATAGGCCAATTTCCCTGCTCTGTATCCTGGCAAAAATCCAGGAAAAGTTAGTCTGTCAGCAACTTCGTGACTATTTAGAGGCTGACCGGCTTATTGCCCCATCCCAGCATGGCTTCAGAGCCAAACAAGGAACTGACATTGCCCTGTTCTCGGTGGACGTGCTTAGATATACAGACAAAGGGATCCATACTAGAGCAGTCTTCATCAGTCTCTCCATGGCTTTTGACCTGGTTGACCACAATCTACTGTTACACAAGCTGTGTAACATAGGCCTCGACCCCCATGTTCTCAAGTGGTTTGAAAGCTATCTAACTGGTCATACTCAGAGGGTTAAGTGGAAGGATGAGATATCAGATCCACTTCCCCTACATGAGGGAGTACCGCAAGCATCCATCCTTGGTTCCCTACTCTTCTCCCTGTTTACAAATTATTTGATGGCCACTGTGGGGGCAGTGCTGTTGTTCAGTACACTGATGATGGCGTCATCTACCGATCCTCTAACAACCTGGCGGGCCTTTGGCCCCTCCTCCAGGAAGACCTGCTGTTGCTGGAGAACTGGTTAATAAAGAACAAAATGGTTCTGCATACTGCCAAAACCAAGGCCATGCTGTTCGGACCAAGATGCCTTGGCTAAGACAGAACACAACTCCTACAACTTACCTCTAGGGCCGGGAACCGTATTGAAGTGGTGGCCTCCCTAAAATACTTAGGCCTCACCCTGGACCAAGGGTTCACACTAAAGAACCACATCAACCAAGTTACCAAACTCATACATGGGAAACCTGGAACCCTCTACCACCTCAAAAACCAGTTTATTCCCAAAGCTAGTATTGCTATTGCCTCTAGCATCCTCCTCCCTACACTGACCTACACCGCCCCTGTCGTTCAGGGCATGGCAAACCTAGAGATTAATAGACTAGAGGTCTTATACAACAAGTTGGCTCGCTTCACCTCACAGTCCCATTCCAGGAGTCACCACTGTGACACTAGCACTAATCAGCTGGCCTTCATTTGAAGCTCACCTCCAGTACCCTCTTCTTTGCCTAGCATACAAGCTAATTGACTCAACCCCTCCACCTAGTCTCTCTGGAGTCATTGTCACCAAGCTAAACCCCCGCAACCTCCAGACCTCAGGCTGAACTCTTCTAGAGGTTCCTAGAGTGAGGACCAAGGCGGGGAGCAAGTCCTTTTCCTACACCGCCCCGTCCCTGTGGAACAAACTTCCACCTTGGATGCAGGAAGCACCCTCAATCAAAACTTTATGCACAAGACTCAAGGCCCACATGCTCGCTGCTAGCACATGCAACAGCCATGATACCTGAAACCTCCCCATCTCTCCCATCCAAGTACATGCCTCAACCTACAATAAGCTGGTCTCACCTATTTAATGCACCTTTTATGCTCACCTGTGCTCTCTATTTGACAAATGCTGTATTTCATTCACTTCGCTCAAGTTCTGAGCTTTGCTCATGTTTCTGTCTTGTTTTTCTCACTTTTAGAAATGTTTTTAAATCTTAAATCTGTTACATAATGTGTTATTGCTACGATGTGGGTCAACTGCTATGACTTATTTATTGTACTCTCACTGTATATCCTATTATATCATGTAATCCTGGGTTACCCCTGAAAAAAGGACCTCTGGGGCTCAGTGGGCCTACCCGGTCACCAAAATTTAATAAATAAATAAATAAATTAGAGGACTTGGAAGGCCAAAGTCGTAGGAATACCATCATTATCTTTGGCCTTCCAGAGGACTCAGAGGGATCTACCCCTATTCTTTTTATGCAGAAAATGCTGGCTAAGATTGCTGGGTCCTCTCTCAACAACAACACCTATATCATAGAGAGGGCCCACCGTTCCCTATTACCAAAGCCAATACCAGGAAAACCACTCAGGCCTCTCATCATAAAAGTTTTAAATTACCTGGATAAGACCCATGTCTTGGGCAAGGTTAGAGAATTACAGCAGGTCCTGTTGGAGGGTCAACAATTGAGGTTCACTCAAGATTTACCAGGCAGTGTCCTACAATGTAGAGCTGAATACCACCCAATGGTAATGAAGCTTATAGCTTCTGGCAAGAAATATAAGATACAATACCCATCTCACCTGGCTGTGCATCATACTGGAACCTGGCACACCTATGACACCACTTAGCAGGCTCTCCCGGCATTACAGACCATGTTCCTGATCTATTTTGTGTCTGCTGAAGTTTCTCCATCAGATGTGCCCTTTGGTCTCCACGGTTAATAATCCACATGAATGTGCGTACCTCTCTGTGTGAATATTGGATGTGTTGCTGATCCATCACTAGAGGGCAGCAAAGTACTGCGCTTTAAGGGAAATTCTCAGCAGTTGCAGTACAGCAAAACTTCGGCCTTTTCCTTTCTGGTTCCCACTCTCTTTGTACGATAATGCTGCCCTCAGTCTGCATTTAAGAAGATCAAATGCTTCAGGACTTTATTTTGTTTCAAAGCTTCATTCAGCTGTTTGCTCTGATTTCCGATTGCAGGCTTTTGAACTTTTCTTTGTTAGCCAGGACTCAGAATGGATTTTGACTTTTTTTTTTTGAGTAAGGGGCACTAGTGATGTGTCTCATGTTCTCTCTTTTGATCCCACCTCTATGAAGGATCTGAGACCAGACTTCATTAAGAGACCCTGAACCATAGTAGCTGTCCCCTGTTCATTACTATTTAAGACTTTTTGACTAGTGCTTTAAGGTCATAAGTAGTTGTTTCCTGGACACTAAGCCTTCTAATGATATTAGTTGACCTGTTTAACAGAGTATACTTGTTTGGTACTGGGGTAGAAGGTTTGGTTCTACCCCAGTACAAGGTGAGTTGGGGTGGGAGGGAGGGTTAGAGGGTTTTAACTGTGGGTGCATCAAAGCGTTATGCATGGAAATGGGGGGGGGTTCCACTACCGAAAAATGTGCGTGTTCTATGACTATTTTCTAGCTCTTTATTAATATTACAGGGCTGTAAGGTATGGTCAGCCTAGCATTATATCAGCCCAGTCTGGGCACTGTAAGCTTGGTAGTGGATGGCAGACTGTTGGGGGCAAGGCGAGGAGGAGATGGGTTAGGGGAATGTAATTATAAAAGGGGTAAAGGTATGTGTACTGATCAATATAATATGACAAGTGCTGGTCCTCTGGTCCATTGCTGTTTTTACTTTTTAGGACCTGTTCTACAGAGAACCTGGGCAACCTCGGGGGGGAAGGTTTTTTTAGAAGTTGGGTACACATTGCTCTTAATGGCAAGTTCCTAGGCACACAAAAGACAGGCTACTTGTTTGACAGGTTCTAAAACAGAGGAAATTATATCTAATGGTCATCATAATGGCTAGCTATAAAATTTGCTCCTGGAATTTGAAGGGAGTTCAGTCCCCAACTAAATGTGCCAAAGTATTGCTACATCTTCATAAGCTGGATATAGACATCACTTTTCTCCAAGAAACCCATCTGCCGCCATCCCAGGTTCTCTAGTTAAGAAGGTCCTGGGTTGGTCAGGCATTGGGAATGGGCCCCAGTTTTTTTTTATTTATTTTATTTATTAAATTCTCAGATTACAAATACCTTTGAGCAGAAAATGCTCATTTACAAAGGTTCCATGTCAAAGGATGAGGGTCAACATACATACATACAGAGGTAGTAAAAGAATGCACAATAAACAACCAAATCAACTAAAAGGAAAAATAAAGATACTCAGTTATAACATACTTTGAGATAATATTCATATAACGAGCAGCTTGAGTAGGCTGCGGTAACAATAAGAGATAGAGGGTACCATAGGCAGTTAGTATTGCAGGCGTGTGACCGGGAGAGGAAGTTGGCAGGCTAATGGGCCACTGTCCGATGGTGGTGGAAAATGTCTTCTACCAGTGGATATGCGAAGCAGGAAAGGAGTCACAAGGAAGGCTCGGTGCCAGAGGGAATGAGATTGGGAAAGGGCGGGCTGTGAGACATGAGTGAGCTGGGAGGTGTTTAGCGAGATCTCTGTTCAGAGAAGTAATCACATTGAGTGGTAGAGGTGCGACAAGTTTGAGATTACTTTGAATGGTCCAAGTGTAGTAGAGAAAGTGCTTTTTATTGAGGAATTGAACCATTGAGTGGCTCTATAGATAAAGAACCTCTGACCCATGGAGGTACGACATCTAGGAACCTGAAAGGTTAGAGATTGGGCACCACGTGTTTGTTGAGTGCCACTGTAGGTAGTAAGGAGTGAGCTAACACCAGGTGGCATGAGACTGAGGAGAATCTTTTTGGTAAGTAAGCAGGTCTGGTATTGTATTCTGCTGAGTAGGGGTAGCCAGCTGGCCTGTGCATAGAGGTCACAGGTGTGAGTTTGTCAGGCCGCACCCATTAGTAGTCTACAGGCTTTGTTGAGAGCAACTGAGATCCTGCGGAGGGCACTTGTTGAGGCAGAGCCATAGATGGCAAGGCAATAGTCAATGATAAGGGTGACAGAGCTGTAGATGGATAGTTTAAGGGCATCATGAGCATACAGTGCTTGTGCTTGTGTAGTAGTCCAATCTGTGATATTAGGCGGTCTTGGCAACAGTGTCAATACGAAAGTAGGAGAGGGTACTATCCAAGGTAATACCAAGGTACTTGAACTCCTTGACATGTTCAAGTGGGTTTCCCAGATGGTTCTTAATGGTGAGGACAGAGGTTGTTCCTGCTCCGTCGGTTACAGAAGGACATGGCTTTAGTCTTGCTGTGGTTCTGGACAAGTTTATGAGAATTGAACCAGTCTTCGATGCGCTTGAAGTCGAGCTGCATCTGGGATTCAAGGACTGTAATGTCATGGTGGCTGGAAAACAGGACTGCATCGTCTGCATATAGTAATATTTTTTGGTGGCAGGCACTGGGGAGATTGTTGATGAAGAGGGAGAAGAGTAGAGGGCCCAGTATAGACCCCTGGGGGACTCCGGAGTGGACCGGTTTCTCATCCGAAGAGATCCCTTCAATCCTGACACGTTGGATCTGATTATCAAGGTAGCTGGTGAACCATGGAAGGGCATCGCTGGAGATCTCAATGGAAGAAGTACTTGCAGGGGTGGCATTGCCACCTTAGTGGCACATAAACTACCCTTCCAACTGCTGGATACCATCAGAGATAGTCAAGAGCTATTCATTCTAATTAAGGCCCTGTAACGTCACTCCAAAGGTGTATGTTGGTCCATCTACGGACCAACACTAGACGACCTTCAATTTTTTTACCTCTCTTATGGCTCAACTGAACTCATGGTCCTCTAGTCCCTTGTTGCTGGGGGGTCAACTGGAACTTAGCATACTGTAACATGTTAGACCATTCCAGATTCAATAGTTCCTCTCTCTCCCCCGGCCAAGTGGCCATCAGAGAAATTATGGATACTGTTGGTCTAGTTGATCCTTGGGGGGCAGTACACCCCCAGAAGGAATTTTCCTTCCACTCTATTGCCCATAACTCATTTTTCAGGATAGACTATTTTTTGTTGGACACTGGGCATCTTTCTTCCATACTATCTTGTAATTATCTTCCCAAGGTCATCTCGGATCACCATCCCACGCTACTACATTGGGTCCCGGGACCCCCAACTCCCCATGACAAAGTGTGGAGCTTTAATAATCAGTTAACTGGTCAGATAGCCTAACTTCCCACCTTAGTACTTTTCTTGCCGAATTCATTGCTACTAACTCTCTTTTCATGTCCAAATTGGATGTGCTTTAGGGAGCCCTGAAATGTACTCTCAGGGGTAAGCTTATCCAGCAGACCACTATAAGGAAAAAGATTGGACCCATCTTTCATTCTCCAGCTCTTTTGGTCCTCATTTACCAGGAGGTCCCATTTTTAATTTGCCTTGCAGTCTTTTCCTGCATTATGTTAAGTTGAGCTGGGGATTTGGTTTTGTATATATCCCTGTGTATTTTTACTGTTTTCAGTGTCCTACCATCTTTCTGCATTTGTATTTAGCTTTATATAGCTGTGGATTTTTTGCACTTATATACAGCTGTTATTATTTTCAATGTCTCAGTATTTTTATTTATTTTTATAGCTGTGGATGTATTGTACTTAATATACTGGGGGGTCAACTGGGCAGGGGGTATAGCCTAGAGATTAGAGGAACGAGGTATGAATGAGCTAGATACATCCAGCAGACCAGACCTGAGTTTGATTCTCACAACCTCCACTTGCATACTGTGTGACGCTGAGCAAGTTACTTAACCCCCAGTTCTCCCAGGTCGCCCCTGAAAACAGGCACTTGTGCCTAGCGGGCCTTACCCAGTTACCAAAGACTAAAATAAAATAAAATACAACTGCACGACCTAGTGTTCAACATGTATTATAACACTGGTCTAAGTGAAATGATTTTGCTTTTACCATTTTGCATGTGTTGTTAATTTGATTAATTAATTTTTATTGGACCTTCTATATAGGGTCACTCTTTACCAGTTTACTATTATCCCCTGATGAAGACTCTTGTTTGAGTCAAAGCGCTGTGGCTAGTTAGCGTTCTGTTTTTGTATGCCTGTTGGTCCTTATATGCTGAAACACCGAATAAACTATGTTTCATCATTTGATACTTTTGTTTGGACCTGGATTTCCTTAGTATGGGCTAAGAGTGGTGGTTTCCTGACTTTGCTTGAGTGTGGGCTAGCTGCCCTAACCTACAGCACCCCCCAGTATTTCCACGCTGATCGCAGCACATTTTTTCTGTTTTGGTTATTTTTTGTTGGACACGGGGCATCTTTCTTCCATACTACCTTGTAATTATCTTCCCAAGGTCATCTCAGATCACCATCCCACCCTACTACATTGGAACCTGGGACCCCGAACTCCCCATGACAAAGTGTGGAGCTTTAATAATTAGTTAATTCAGTCAGATAGCCTGACTTCCCACCTTAGTACTATTCTTACTGAATTCATTGCTACTAACTCTCTTTTCATGTCCAAATTGGATGTGCTTTAGGGAGCCCTGAAATGTACTCTCAGGGGTGAGCTTACCCAGAAGACCACTATAAGGAAAAAGAGTGCCTCAAGAGTTACAGCCGACATTCTCCGAGAAATAAGAGTTGAACTATCCCATCCCATGCAGCCATCTGCTGAGGACCTCCATAATTTGGAAATTCTCAGAGACCGTTGTAATCTCTTACTCACAGAGAAGGCTGAACACCTTCTTCTCCAATCTAAAATTTGTTACTTTGATCAAGGAGATAAAGTGGGTAAATTATTGGCTCTGCAGCTCAAGGCTCAAGCAGCAGACAGAACAATTCCCTCTATTAGTAATTCTGCAGGACTTCTCATTATTTCTCCTCAGGAAATAACAAACTGTTTCCAAGTATACTGTCAGGCCCTATATTCCCACCCTAATAATCCTTTTATACCTGAGCCTGTAGACCAATTTATAAATAATCTTCAGCTCCCATGACTAAAAGACCACCAGATAGCCGCATTAAAAGTGCCCCTGTCTGTACCTGAAATATGTGCTGCCATAGATACCCTGCCAATCAATAAATCACTGTGCCCAGATGAGTATACTGCAGAGTTTTACAAAGCCTTCAAAAAACAATTGGTCCCTATTTTATTAAATACATTTATTTATATATACAAGCATGGCAAGTCTGACTGTTCTCTAGCAGAAGCCATGATAGTGGTTCTTCCCAAACCTAGGAGGGACCTCTTGTTGGTCTCCAACTACAGTTCTATTTCTTTAATTAATGTTGATTTCAAAATACTAGCTAAAATCATGGCCAATAGGCTTGCCAAGGTCTGGCAGGGTATTATAAGCCTATAACAGATTGGCTTCATGACAGGCAGGTACTCCTCCGACCACGTGTGTAAACGGTCACACCTTATCTCTGCATCCAGGGATTCCTTAATTCCCTCTGCTTTGGTTTCCCTGGATGCAGAGAAAGCTTTTGACTGGGTCTCCTGGGACTGTCTTTTCTATCTGTTGCCCAAGTATCATTTTCCCTCTCAATTCATTAAATGGATTAAGGCCTTGTACACACACCCCACTGCTTGAGTACTGTGTAACAGTCTTTTGTCACACCCCTTCAATCTCCAGCAAGGCACAAGTCAAGGGTGTCCCCTTTCCCCACTTTTTTTTATTTATATTTAAAACTGCTCATCTGCCATATCAAAGCCTCACCTCAGGTCTAAAGGGATTCCTGTTGGGCTACATCAGTACAAAATATCAGTTTATGCTGATGATATGCTCTTGCATGTGTCTCATCCTGCTTCATCAATCCCTGCCACAATTATTGAAGAATTGGAACATTTTCCAATTATAAACTTAATGTTTCCAAAACAGAGATAATGTCCCTTAATGTCCACACCTTCTCTTCTGATGTATCTCAACTTGGTCTACAGTGGGTTAAGGACAAACTGAAGTACCTGGGAATTTTTCTCTCCGTCTTGAGTTATGATATGAAACAATATAATCTTGAGAACATTTTTGTGCAAATTAAATTAGATCTAAATCAGTGGTCCCTACTCCCTCTCTCACTCTGGGGATAAATGTTATCAAACTGAATGTTCTTTATCGCCTATTGTAGCCCCTGCAAATGGCTAATCTTTTTCTCCCAAAATCTTGGTTCACACAAATACAAATAGTTCTGTCCAACTTCATTTGGAAGGGTAAAACACCCAGGAGGACCTTCTCCAAGTTCCAGTGAAGTAAAGCCAGAGGAGGTCTGCAGTTGCCAAACTTTCTTCCTTATTATTTCTAGACCTCCTGCTCAATTATTTTACAGTGGATGAAAGACCCCCTTCTAGTTGAACCATCATCATATTTCCTCCTTTGGCTACAAATTGAAAGAAATCTCAGTTCTTCTCAAGGCCTTGAACTCAGTGCACTTATATATGCCCCCTTAAAAGCATCCCTAAAAGTATATTGAACTCACCTATTAAGGTCACTCTCCAAATGCATGCCCAGCTATGCGTCACAATTCAAAACTCCCTCACATGAGATGTTTCCCAACTTATAATTAGGAATCCTAATTTTAAAATTGGAGGCAAGACTCTAAATGAAGCTTTCTGGTCATTCACGTCCAAACTCCTAGTTGAGGATCTTCTGAATGATCAGAAGTTATTGACATTTCATGAGGCCCATCTTAAATATGATTTACCTGAATCCTACTGTTTTAAATATATCCAACTTTCATTTATGCTTTTTCAACACTTTGGTGCAGGTCATTGTGATCATAAGTTAACTGGACCCCTATTACCTGTTATATCTACATCTCCCACATCTCGCCTCACCTCCTTCTTCTACCACCTCTTATGGGATGGGAAAGAAGGAGCTGGGTCCCAACTGCAGTATATATGGGATCAGATGTTGCCTGCTGCACCTCAAACAGTTTGCTCCTGGTCGAACATATGGACCCATTTGTATCAGGAGGGAGCGCGTCAATTCGCTCCCGACAATTCGCGCTTTGAAAATTGGCTCCTGACAGTACGCTCCTGTCAATTCACTCCCGTCTACATTTCGCTTCTTGTCTTTTTCACTCCCACCAGCAACTAGCATTTTGTGCAACATTTACATTTGCTTCCACCACCTGCAAAAATATAGCATATTGAGCAGGATTTACATTTACACCACCAGCAACATTAGCATTTACCTGTTTCACCTGTGCCACTCTGTCTCATCTCTGCAGGGATAGGAATCCAGTAAATCCAGGATATAATCCAGTTGTTTAGTTCATATGTTGTTTAAAAACAACATTTTTAATTTCAAGAAGTTTAAAAAAGTAAAAACGAATTCTTTATTTCAGTTCTAATACTGTAAGCAGTGTGCCACTCCTCTGAGGAACTCCTCTGTCGAGAGCTCTTGGCATTTCTCCAGGACCTTTTCCAATCCGACAGCACTGTCCTTGTACTGTCTTTTAGGCTCATTTCTTGAATGTCCAGCAATAAGCTGCTCTATTTCAGCTTCCCTCTTTCTTTGAATGCCCCTTAGTCCATCTATGAATTTCCATATTGAGGGGGGATTCATACACAGAATCGACTGCATCCCTCTATGGAATGCTTCGACTGCATTACTAGTTTTGGAACATTTTTCAGCTACAGTATCACTATGGTTCCACAGAGAGATGGCATACTGTGGTTGCCTTCTGTCAGTGCCACGTCTGTTTCTCCTCCCAATCCAGGTGTCCTCAAAATAGTCAATTATTGATTCAAGTTCAGGAGGAAAAATATTTAGTGCTTCTTCAGTAATCTCCTCGAATCGGGTGACTACCTGGTCAGGTGAATAAAATGCAAGTGCTGGGAGATATTGGCATTTAAGGCTGAATTCAGTGTCCTGAGAGTACTTAATTCCCAGACCCTATTATTGTATCGTACGGTAATTACACTGCGCAAAGTGAAAAAAGCACCCCACCTGCCGTGCTCGTGGAAATACATTTTTAAAAGCTTGTATGATGGCCTTCTCAAAGTCAGTCATTATTACTAAAGGAGCTAGATGTGGATTTAACTCCTTAATATCTGTAAGCATTCTCTCATTATGATCTCTTCTCTTGCCTGGCAGTAGAACATAAACTACCGGTTGTGCATTTCCAAATCGCTCACCAAATATTATAAACATTTGGTAAATCAGAGGGGGGGGGTAATGCTAAATGTGCCATCAGCAAACCAGTTGTTATAGTGCTCTAGGTATTGTAAATTACCTTCAGTGCCAAAATCTAGTATGCGGTCTGGCCCAGGTCCACTACTGAGCAACAGGAAATTTACTTCAGTGCCTTGACTAGTTTTAAATGTAGCGTAATACTCAGGCAACATTAGCTCAGTTAAATTACATGGACTAGGAGGTGCACCATGTACCCTGACATGCTGAATAGTGCGTTTCATGTTTTTATCTACAAGGCACCCCTTTGCTGCCAGTGACATATTTTGTTTAGAGTGCAGTAATACTTGTGCTGTAGTGTCTTGAGTTGTTGCAGCTCTTTCTTTGGCAACATTTACTGCCTCTGCTTGTTCGACTGCTGCTGGGTCAGGAGCATGCGAATGCTGGCTGAAAGTGGCAATTATGGCAGGATTGTCATAGCTGACAGTGTGCATCATTGCTTTGCACCACTTATCCTTTTTCACTGCAAGTTCACACTGCCAAATAGATTTTCTATTGTAACCACGTTTGTGTTGTGTGTAAATATAGTTCTGTGCATCTACTAGCTTTTGCTTGTTGCGTTCAGACAAGATGAACCTCCCTTCCATTTTGAACTGTTGGCATTGAGTATGTGCTGCAGAGACCATTTTTTTAAATGCTGCTGATTACTAATTGGTAATGACAGACAGCAGCAATTGACAGCAGCAATCAAATTTCCCATGGTTACAGGACCGAGACAGAGGCAAAGAATGCAGGACTGAGACATTCAGTGCAATCACAAGTTGAAAGCTCAGAAAGCTGCTATTAGGCATGTAAATATTTTACTGAGCGTTGGGGAGTGAAAAGACATGGAGTGGGTAGTCCAGGAGCCAATTGACTAAGATACGAGTCATCTGGAGAGAACTGTTGCGGCGGGTATTGACGGGAGTGAAATGTCATTGACCCGTATCAGGACATAATATGGATAGATACCATCTTTTACAGTTCTTTACAATCAATGATTTATATTATACACCAGTTAAATTGTATAAGATGGGCAAACTTTCTTCTAATCTATGTTCTAGGTGCAAGGCATACCAAGGCAATTTATTACATATTCTCTGGGAATGTGACAAGGTGGTCCCTTTTTGGAAAGCTATCATCTCTAAACCAGACCCACTACTGGGCCTGTCAGATGCATTTAGTCCAGAAGTTTTCATCCTGGAGGATTATAGGGGACCCCTAATTGACAACCAATGAAAACATATGGCCATTGTGTCAGTGTGTGCTAAAAAAGTAATTCTTCACCACTGGTTGGACCAGGAAGTGCCATCTCTAACAAAATGGTTGCATGAAATTCTTTTTGCTTTGCAAGCAGAGAACCTCATAGCTCAGATGTCCGGGAGAAAGAACTACTGTCAAAGAGTATGGGCCCCCTTACATACCTTACTGACCACGTGAAAAGTAAAAAAAAAAGAATATTGTTACAATTGAGGTTATATTGTATCTGTGTTAATGTCAGCCTTTCTTGCCCAATTTATATAGTACATGTCATAAGAAATAGGCTTTGCATACCAGGGAGGGAGGTAGGTACTAGTATTGGGCGGGGGGATGATGGGGGGTGGCAATGTAAGTGATATTGATATTGACTACTGACAGTTGCTTATCTTTGTTATTCTTGTCTTTTCCAAAAACTTAAATTTCTCAGTAACAGCTTGTATCGGTTGAGATGTGTGACTACTACTTTGTACATCTGTCTGTAGTCCAATGTTATGACATCTTAAATGTGTGTATGCCACTGAAAAACTGAATAAAGTGTAGTAAATTTGAAAAAAAAAAGGTTTTCCTTCAATGATCAGTAATGGTGGGGAATGCACAGGGCATATGAATGCTGCCAGTGATGGCTAAAAAGGAAGAGCCAAATGGATGTGTGACAAAAATAAATTACGAGTAATCACTGTAGACATTGTTTTTATTTCACTACAAAACATATCAGAAAAGCGAATGACATACTGCATAATGTGCATGATGGTTATGGGGTGGGGGCACATGAGACACTAAGGGTAGGAGGTGTGTGAATAAAAGTGGGGGGGTGAGGAGGTGGTGGTGGGGTTTTTCTTATGGCAGGCACATATCAACAAGGTGATTTTTCAATATTCAAAATAATACTGCTAGTCTCAAATAGAGAACAGAAAGTGAGAAGATTCTTGTTGAATACTATAAATATAGTTTATGGTTCCATTGCTCATTGATACCTAAAGGTTTAGTGATTTTTAACTTGTCAATCCAGTTACTTTTCTTCTGTTAAAGCATTTTCAGCCTATTACCACCCATCTTTTGGGGTGGCACCATCTCAATGCTCATAAATCTAAGGTTTTGCATATTAAATACATGTTTTTCAGAGAAGTGGCTGCCCAATGGTGTATCCAGTTTAGAATTAACAATGGATCCCATATATTCATGAATATGTGTCTTGAGGGTACATACTGTTCTACAGCACATAAACAACAGAATTAGTGCTGCAGTGGGTGAATTCCTTGATATTCATTGCCGAACAGTCCCCTTTTGGATTATATAATTATCTGCCAGTCAGTGCATAATTAGTTTTGCTGGTAACCTAGTCCTGTTCTGCTCTGGTTCTATTTTCAAATGACTGTGACCTAGTCTATCACATGAAATTAATGCTTTACTAAAGGTAATCCTGGGCTTAGCACCCACTTCACAGGCTACCTCCATATATGCCACTAAAATTGGCCAGTTGCAAAAAATAATGTTCCCCACTTTGTTTTTGATGTTATTATATTCTGTGATGAAGATCACTGGGCCAAATTCCATTTTTTTTTTTTTTTTCCTTTTAACCAGCAGAGATGTTCTGTCCTATTGTCTAGCTCTTTCTTTTGCTTGTATTATGATCTCTTTAGTATAGCCCCTTTGGACGAATCTATTCTCAGGTTTGTTTGCCTGCAGCAAATATGTCTCCTCACTCAGTACTGCAATGCCTCCTCAGCATAATAAAGTGGTTGTAGCTAATGGAGTTTTTGAGTGCCTGAAGATGTGCACTACTGACTTGTAGAACTGTATCTGTTGCATGTTATATCCTGCAGCATGTTGTATCTATTTTACCATCATGTCTAGTTAATGTAACATCTAGAAAATTCAAACTGGATTCACATGCTGTTTATGTGAACTACAAATTGAGGTAATTGTCATGTAGCTAGTTCATGAATGCAGCATTTTCTGATTTTGACCCATCGCAAACACATATTAATCATCAGTAAACCTATGCCAAACCTTGATATTATTCATGACTTGATTGGTCTGAGGACTGAGAATTCTGTGCTGTTTCCATATACCCAGGAAGAGGTTGGCATAGCTTAGGGACATAACTGCATCCATGGCTGACCCACATGTCCGTAAATAAACTTCTCCCTCAAAATCAAACATGTTATGCTCCAGAATAATATACAGTGCCTTGACTATATAGTTTGTAGGTATTTGATCTTCATTAGTATGTCTCTCCCAAAAGTATTTGTAAACTGCCACTCCCTGGTGATGTCTGAGTGATGTGTAGAGTGCCACTATGTCTATCCTGAACCAACAATTAGAGTTTTTCCATTCAAAATTCTCACATTTTCTAAGTACTGTACATCAGTTGTTTCTTTTAAGTAGGATGACAATGGAGAAACACACTGTTGCAAAAAGAACGCCACAAACCCACCAACATTTCTGGTAAAGAATCCTACCCATGATATAAGCAGTCACCCTGGTGGGTCCCTGGAGTTTTTGTGGACTTTGGGAAGAATATACAGTGCAGACATGGTAGGAATTTCCTTCCATATATTTTTAAGCTCCTCATCCAAAATGTGACCCTCCATCTGAGCATTTTATAAAGTCTAAAAAATACTGACTTTTAAAAATTGGTTGAGGATTAGACTGTAGTTCTCTATAATTCTCAATATTTTCAAGAAGTCATTGTACAATTATTTTATAATGATTTCCATCTAGCAGATCCACATTACCTTCTTTTCCATTGGTTTAATAACCGGGGACTTGTTTTCAAATAATTCCCTAATTGCATTATGTTCACCCAGGGTAGAGTTCTTTTTGTTAGGTACAATATTTTTTCAAGTAATTCTTCCACCTGCCTAGTCACAGTTTTCTCAAATGAATTAATTGCCACATTATAAGTTGTTGGACTGAAGGTCAGTTTTCTTTTAAACAGCACCTCTGTTTATTCTTTTGTATAAGCCCTACGTAACACGATACTTTAGTTTTGATTACCTGGAAGGGGGACATTTTTAACATGTTCAGGTCCCACAAGGCTTCTTGCTTCATTTCATTGTATTACAACAGGAATTGCAGATTTTCAAAGTTCATTCTATCCTGTTGGTCTAGTTCCATCATCCAGAATTTTAATTTTCAATATCTTTCTGTTTCTATCCCTCTTATTTCTACTAATAAGAGGTCCAGGTCTTCATCTTTGTGATCTCCCAGACACTAAAAATCACATTTTTGTATTATTTCTATTATGTTGATTTGTTCTCACAAAATGGTGCTTTAGTCTGACTTTTCTAAAAAAAGTTTAATAAGTCTACATGAATTTGAAATGTATTGTATTTATGAGTGGGTATGAAAGTAAAATCATTTTGTAAGACTGTAATTTGATTTTTGGTAAAATAGATATTGAAGAGATTCAATATTTGTCATTTTGTGTCCTTCTTTCACATGGGGTCCTGTCTGTTCCTTATCCTTGCCCCCCCCCCCTTTTCCCATGCCTTGTTTTTCTTTTTCTGTTTTTTCTTCTTTTTTAAAAAGTCTTCTTGCTTATCAGAATCACTTGTTTGTTCTGTAGTTTTTTCCTCTGTATCTGTGTCACTATTTTTATGACTTTGTTTTAGTTATTATTCCTTGATTTTGACCTTTTTGCAAATCTCACTCAGGGCCACCACCTGCTATGTGATTATCTGTGACCCTTATCAAACAGCTGTCCCTCAATGTAATCTTATGGATCTCTGTTTAGTTTGCTTTGTTTGTGCTGTATTAACTCTGTTTAATATTTAGTAGGTTTTTTTTCTGCAGGGCTACATTGAAACATTTGAACTCCTCTTTGCCATGTTTTATATTCTTCTTTGTGTCTGTTTATATCTTTGATAACTAATTCAATAATTTTCCTGGAACATTCAGATGCTACAACAGCCCACCCATCTTTATGCTTAAAACTGTTCCTGTCCACCCAAGCCTATAGTGGTTATTGTTAAACCCCTTGATGCTTGTTCTCTTTTCATACAGGTTTCTGAAGCACAGAAGTCATAGGTAAGGTCCAGTTCTTTGCAGAATAACGTTTTCTAATTGAAAACAAAAACAGCTTTTTCATCACTTGCAACAGTAGTAGGAGTGCTGTATTCTGTAATATCTCTCTAGCTTTCTGCCTTTTTCTTAGTAGCATCTCTGCTCTCTTTCAACTAGATTCACTATGGGTCCCAGAAGACATGGCTGTACCAGCAGCATCTACTGTAGTTGCATTCTTCAGTGGCTAAAAGTAGCTTTTTTTTGTTTCATAAGTACATTTCAAACAGCAAGAACAGGACTCATGTAAAAAGGATGTATACTTGGCTTAATGGCATGAAGCACTGTAAGAGTATTTTGCTCAGTTTGAAAACAAACAGTGCTGCTGTTGGCACCAGAGATCTGCAGCACAGGAAAATGACAGCACTGTTGTTAAACGAGACCACTGGAGAGAGATCTTTTTTTTTTAGCTTGAGGTGATTTTGTATTATTAGCCACAGTTGATCATTTATTACCATTTAAAGTGAAAGAATCATGCCCAGTACACTTCTTCCTCTTCAATGTCTGTGACATCTCAGACGACACATCACACATGACTATGTCTCTTGTCAGTACAATCAAAGACAGGTTGGATTGGTACAAAGTATGCAAGTGATTGTATTCTATGATGTCATTTTTCTCAGCACAAATTTTATTATGTGCAACATTGCTAATGCAGAATCCTGCCAGAGATCTGATGCATGACAAAGAAACATAGCTTACACCATCTTTGAATACACCATTGCCTATGTTGATCATTCCAGCATTTAAACTCAAACCTTGTGACATGTGAATTGACACTGCATACATAACACACAGTGGGAACTGTTTTTGTGTTATGTAAATGTCTTCCACAAGCTGAACTTTTACTGAGCATCTGCTGATGCTTTCTGGGTAATCAAGATTGTCAAATTTTACCATTAATTATCTTTTCCTACTAAGAAAAGGGGTTATCTCAAACCTTTCATTCAGTCCTGTTGTTTTGTAGGAATTCGGCATATATATCCAGAACCCTTCTCATTCTAGAATAAAATTGTCAAAATCACCACCTCTTTACTGCTTGCATCACTATTATTTGTACTTATATTAAAAGACACCCTCCTTTCATTCCTGAGAATCCCCTTAGGTTCCTTCTTTTTCCATGTATATATTTTAATATTTTAATAGTCCCCAAGATCTCTTTTAAATTTAGTTATTTTTTCCTTTTTCAATTCAAAGTCCAATTGTTCCAAGGTATCACATAGTTTCTTGTTAAGATGATCAAAATTGATATGCCCTTTGAATTTCAACATGTCCTTTTCATATTCTTTTATTTCATTTTTGAGAGCCACACTCACCTCCCTCCCATATTGCATAATGAGCTGCATCAGTTTTTTTGAGGCCTTATCTAGTATCTGCCTCCACTGTGACATAAACATTTCAACACCTAACCCAAATGCTGGCTCTTTTAAAATTTTTGTCAAAATCACTTCAAAATCCACTTATGCTACAGCACAACACATTTTGAATAGTAGAGATGAGAAGAGGCATACTTTCTCATTTCAAGGGACTGAGAAGGTTTTCAGGATCCCAAGAGGTGGTGATTTTGACAACTGTATTCTAGAAATAGAAGGGTTCTGGATATATACACTGAATGCCTACAAAACACCAGGATTGAATGAAAGGTTTGAGATAACCCCTTTTCTTAGAAGAAAAAGATATTCATCTGTTTTTTGCATCTAGAACTTGCTTCACTTGGTTTAAATCCTGCCCCACAGTTATTTTAACATGTCCTGACACCAACAGTGGAAGTAATTGATATTAGTACCATCAATAGTGGATCTAACATATATGAACAAGAGAGTATAAGATGTTTACTGAGATGTCTTTTAATTTTTTCCTTTTAGATTTTAACCTGCAGCATTGTAATCAATGGAGCACACTGGGACTTCTGATCTTAGCACTTTATCTGATTCTGCTACCCGGGCAGTTCCCTGCCAGTCAAGTACACAGGTTTTTAATTGCATATATAAATAATACTTTTGCCAAGTAATTGTTTATTGTTATATGTAAAGGTATGCTAATTTGCTTTTAAACACTGTGTGGCACTATTACTATACACTGGCACTTTAAATTGTTATAACTGTTACTATAATTGCACTTTAATTGATACTGGTTTGTGATGTCATCATCTCTAAGAGAGAAAAAACTTTGGCCTTTGTGTTGTACTAGATCTTTTGATGAAGGAACTTGGTTCTGAAATGTGTCAGGGCTTTGCATATGGCACCTGAAATAAAATGAAATACTTTATTGGAAGTTTTTGGTGAGCAGTCCTTTCATTTTGTCTGCAGAGTATGGGATTTCTTTGTTTTTATTCATGTTCATTTATCCCTGCTCCTACTTCCATGTGCAACCTTATTTTTTTTTTTTGATTCACAAACAAATCATTCATATGATCACTTTCTGAGACACATCTCAGAAATCCAAAGTCACACCTCATGTACCAGTTGCTAAGATTTTTCACTTTTTGATGACAGTAATTGCAACAGATGTGTCATTGAAATTTTTCAATCAGTTTCCATAATGTTGGACTGTCATACTTGTCAGGACATTTACAAGTAATGTACTGCATGACAACCTTGAGGATTTCACAGTGTTGACTGTCACCAATGTGCTGTGCACCTTATAGCTACAGTACTGTAGCATGTGGATATGATGAGCCAAACATGCTTGGCATTGCACTCTCCAGAAGTAATTTTCCACAATACCAAAAGGTGGGTTCATCTTTGACAGAATAAACCTCAGCAGTTCATTAAATTGGTGATAAATGGATTGTTACACAGACACTGAGTCTTTAGAGCACGTCTCATGGTGAATCATGGACCAAATGCCATCAACATCTGCATTTGCCCACTTCAGTATTTCTGCCAGTTCCTTCCAGCTGTATTGAGCCCAGCATAGCTTAACAATCCAAGCAGTTGCACTGTGCTCTTGCAGCATACTCATTATTTCTGAGTGTCTTCTGTACCAGTACTCTTTGGTTTAATTTTTTCATGATAGGATGGAGTTTACATTTAGTTACAGCATCTCTTCCTTGTTTTTCAACTTTTGCAGCAATTCTGCTGCTGTCAGACCATACAATGATGCAGCCATCTGCAGAGTACATACAACAGAAGCAGACAGTATGCTTAATTTACTGTTCCATAGGGGTGAAACAAATACTGAATGTTTCATATGCCTTTGCCATCAGAATTCAGCACCCTAAATGCTTAGTATACAGCTCCAGGAACACGAACCTCGCACTCATTCAAGCAACTGCCAGTACCACAAGGGAAAAGATCTGGAATGCATTGCACTTCCAATATACCCTCCCAGATACTGACAAGACTGCCTTCAACCTGTTTCATCTATACAAGTCAATGTTATAAGTGACAGAGTAATTGCCATGGAGAGGATAATCTGTATACTGCTCATATAAATTTTCATTTGCAGTCATTGAGACTATCTCAGTCATTGCTTTTTTGGTGTCTAGTATTTTATTTATTTTTATTTTGCTTTTGTTTACCAGGCAAGCACACTAGGCAAAACATACCTACTTTCAGGTACAACCCAGGAGATTACAAAGGTAAATGTACAAAACAACATGACATCAGCGAAGTATGAACACAATAGTGAAGGCAATAATTTTATTTGTTTATTTATTTTATTTAGTTTTTGTTGACCGGGTAAGTGAACTAGACAAATCCTACCTATTTTCAGGCACGACCCAGGGGAGGGGGGATACAGATGAATGCAAACTGACCTTGAAGCTGTTTAACACAAGAAGAGGCAATATACTGTACATTACATGGAGGAAAAAGCATTAGGACAAGCCATGATACAATGAAACTTTATCTTCTATAATTGTATAAGTACATAGCACCTGCATAAAAAGTAAGGAACTATCGGCATCCTGTATAGAGTGTGTGGGTTTTTAGTTGTTTTGATTTTTTTTTTTTTGTGATAGGTGTACTGTACTCACCATTTTGGGGTTTTGGTGCTGTACATTTGCTGTAATGCAAGTTGTGGTTCCATAGTCGCTGTTATGACATAGAACCAGAGATACGGTACTGTCCATGCCACGTTCTATCAATAAAAGTTCTAGATTTTCAAATTAAGTAACAGCACTCCTAACCCAGTATACTTTAGACACAAATCTGTGCATTCTGTCTCATCACATGTTCATGTGTGATGCTTTGTCCTTTGTTGTTCTGCTGAAAAGTTACTGGGCCTGATTCTCAAAGCTTCTGGCACGGTATAAGGTGCTTGTGCCACAAAGAATGGTTCAAGGTACACCTTGCACCAGCAGACAACACCAGACGTGATTCTCAAAAGGCAGCCTGCATCAACTGTAGGCTGCCTACCTCAAATGGGGCTTGTAGCACCCCTGTACCCAGCCATGGGCTGCGACATGGTGCATGTGACTTGCATCAGGGGCTGGCTGCTGGTGCACCACAGGTGGGATTCACAAAGAAAACCCAGAGGTAGATTATTAAGTACCCTTGGACCTGCCAGGGCTGGCATAAACATATTTTGACACTCACCCTCTGGGTGTGCTGGGCACTGTGTACCTGTGCAGTGGATGGGCCCCTGTACCTAGCTCCCCTGCTGTGCACCAGTGCCCCCTTCCCTCCATAACACCCCTTACTGGTGATCTAGGGAACCACCTCCCCATTCCCCCAGTACTGCCCAGTACAGTGCCATCATATCCCCAACCTGGTGGTCTAGTAGCCACCCACCTCACACACCTAGCAAGTGGTTTCCACCACTCCACACTCCCCCCAACCTGTGTCCTGAACTGGTGCCGGCACACCTTCCCCTCACCACTGCTGTTGGCGCTGACTACACACGAACCTCTCCCATGCACTGGGCATGTGATGCACAGGTGAGGTGGCCACATGTGTGGGCACTTAGGTGCCAGGACCCATCCCATAGCTGAATCTGGTGCAGGGTCCCTGGTGCAGAGGGCATCAGCACAAGCTGCTGTTCACCGCAGCTTGTGTCGGATGCTGACCCTTTGAGAATCAGGCCCATTGTCTTCCTTATCTATTGAAAATCATGTTGTTCAGCCAATGGCAAAATAGTGTGCCTGATTAAAGAAGAATGATGCAAGGTTTTTGCCAAGCTCTGAGTCATCCCTGATCTTTGGCACAACTGCGCCCAACTAATTTTTCACAACTGTGCCCAGTTCAGCAAGGTTTGGTGCAGTTGCGACAATTGCCTCAGTTTACAGAAGCTTTTGTCAAAGTTTTGGTGCAAGCCCCATAAACTGGCTTCCCCACTGGCACACAGTTAGACCAGTGGGGAGATGGTCTATCTTGGTGGTGAAGATGCAAGGACTTGCATCTGAGGTTACGACATGCACCCTTTGTGAATTGCAGGTGCCACACTGATCACCGCATGTCGTCCCTTATGACCAACCCTCTGATGCATGTCCCTTGCATCGATGTAAGCCCTTGTGTTTTCTCTGCTTTACAAAACACAGGTAGCTACTAGCTTACTGTGTGGATGGTATGTTTCCTCCCAAAACATTCCTTTCTCTGTCACTGTGCAGCAAAGACCTATCAAAGATGAAGCAGAAGTTGTTTCTCTTCAGATGTGGGAACTCCTGCAATTTCATTTCAATCTTGATTTTTTTTCTTTAATTAATCTATTTAAGCTATCATCTGTGACCACAAATGTGACCATAGGTTTATAGCCATATGTACAAATTGTTTTACTCTAAGACGCAAATTCATAATCTGTATTTTTCTCTTTTTCTTATCGTTACATGTCATTATCGCAGCTATAGTGGGCTTTATTTTTGCTTTTGCAGACAACATCTTAAAATAGTTTGCTTTACTATGATGGATGCTAGCTACACTTACATCTTTCTTTTTTCCTTGTATTTCATTTGCTGCCTGCTAATATGGATTTTCCCCCTTCTGGTTTACTCAATCAGTTTTCTTATTAGACTGTGTTTTGTGTGTGGAAAAGTATGGACTTTGTAGTCATTTCTGCAAGGTTTTTTTTTCTTTACTTGTGAAAATTCAGAGCCATCAGTTGTTTGTGACATATTGTGTGATACTACACCTTTAGCTTCACCGAAGGAAGGAGGGAAGCACAGAACCTCGAGGAGGGAGGATTGTGGGTTGTAATGGATGTGGGGCAGCTGTATTCATGAACACTTTATTGAGGTTAGGAGAGTGCCCATTTTTTCAGAAACCTGGGAGGCTGGAGCTGCCCTAGTATGGCTAAGAAGAGAAATGGATGGGAGGGCAGGAGAAGAACATAGGGTAGAGGCTGGGAGGCAGGAAGGCAGAGAGCATGTGAGATTGGAAGCTTGCACAAAAGTGGGGGCTAAACTCTGGGAATGGGAGAGAGAGGCTAGCAAAGAGGAAGGGGGCAGAACTCAAGAGTACCCAAAGGCGAGAGACAACATAAAAAGATATACTGAGGGTTCAAACAGGTATTGGCCCTTAGCCAGGTTGCTGCAACAAGAGGTGGTAGAAGGAAGGGGTTCAGAGGAGAACAGGGGGCAGAATTATGGAATGCATAGGGATCCAAGGGTATAGGAAAGACCCACCATTAGGGTAAAGAGAAGAGTGGCAGGGGTGGCACAGAGACAGAGGGAAAAGACAAGGAGGAATGGGGAAGATGCAGAGGGCAGATGGGGAAAAGGGAGTTGGGTTAGGGAAAAAGAGACAGAGGGGGGAGGCAGAAGAAAGGAACTGCACTGAGGACAAGGACGGAGAGAATAACTCAAGTGGGAAGGAAGAGGGAATGGTAGTGGCAAGGATGGGATGAGAGATGGGGAAGGTAAGAGACACATGCCAGGGAAGCATGGAGAAGGACAAGAGGAAATGGGAATGGCATAAGCAGGGTGGGAAATCAGGGAGACCAAGGTAGAAGCACAAGGAAATCAAGGAAAAGTAGCTAAGAAAGACTTACTGAGGCATCTCTAAAGATAGTATTTACAAAATCAGTAATGGTGTATGGGAACTCAGTCATAAAGGGGGATCCATTGGTTGAGAAACAGGGTAACATATAAGGGGAGGTCAATTTTCTGTGACCTAGGGATGGAGGCAAGTAGGGCACTTCTGAGAATCAAGGAGAACATTAGGTTAATTGGAGGCAAACCACATCTAGTCCTGCACCTTGGAATGAACAAACTGGCTGGGGAGGAGGTGGAGGATGTACAAAGGAGATTTAGGCAGCTAATCAAGGGGTGTAAAGTTTCCTGGCATTTTCAGAAGTCCTGCCGGTGCACTGCACCAGTATGGCTAGGCAGCTAAGAATCCAAGGATTTTAACCACTGGCTGAGGGAGTGGTGCAGAAGGGAGGGATACACATGTATAGAAGAATAGGGGGACATGTTGGTGGAGAAACCCCTATACACAAAGGATTGGCCGCATATAAATGATGAAGGAGCTAGACTGCTAAAGGGAAAGCTGCATGGGGTGCATTGACAGAATCCTGGGGGATGATTTAAACTAAGGTGGGAGAAGGATGAAGGCAGGGGAGGACTAGGAATGGTGGCTAGAGGAATTCACCTAATTCCCACTCCCTCATAACTAGGAGCATGGGACACTAGAAAGAAGGTGAACAGAAGAGGAGGGGATAGATGGAAGGGTCTGTTGGAAAATGCCAGGAGTCTGGGAAATAAGGTGGGGGACCTCTAGGCAGTAGGGGGGATGGATGACCCAGATCTGATAGCGATAACTGAAACATGGTTGATGGATAATCACAGCTGGGAAGTGGAATTGCTGGGGTATAGTCTCTATAGGAGAGATAGGAGAGGGAAAAAGGAGGAAGGGTAGCCCTATACATACGAGATGGGATAAGAGCAATGGTAAGTAGGCATGGGCAGAGCTCAGCTGAGATCCTTTGGGTCACATTAAGTAGGAGGATAGGGGAGCCAATAAGGACAGGGGTGGTGCACAGACCACCAAAACAGGGGGAGAAGGTGGATAGGGAGATGGCTAGGGAAATACAAGAGATGGCCAGAAAAGGGGAAATCATGGTGGTAGGAGATGTATATCGTCCAGATGTGGACTGAAGAGTTCCAACAGCAACATCAGAAAGGAGTAGGGAGCTGTTGGAGTCCTTGCAGGAAGCATTTATTCACCCTCTGGACAGGGAACTGACTAGGGGAGGGGCCAAACTATATCTGGTTATGACAAATGGGGACAGTGTGAAGGATGTAGAGGTTGGGTAAAATCAAGGGGTCAGTGACCACAGGATGGTACAGTTTAGCATTCAGACAGGGTCAGAAAAGAGCAGTTCCTCCACTAGGGTACTGGACTTTAGAAAAGCAGATTTTAAGAAAATGAAGGAAATCTTACAAAAGGAACTTGAAGGGAAGGAGAACCTGGAAGGCAAAAAGGAGCTGTGGTGGGCAGTTAAAAGGGGAATTTTGACGACAGAGCAATACATTAGGAGGGTGAGCAAATGTAAGAGAGACAGGAAACCACTTTGGTTTACAACAGAGATGAGGAAAGCCATCAAGAAGAAAAATAAGGCATTCAGGGCCTACAAAGCTTCACAGGGGTGGCAGACAAAGCAGTTTATAGGTAGAAGCTAAAAGGAGTAGGGAAAATAGTCAGGAGGGCTAAAGTGGATACGGAGGAGAAAATAGCAAGGGAGACGAAAAGGGGAGACAAAACGTTTTTCAGGTATGTGAGTGACAGAAAGATGGGCAAGCAGGGGATTATGAGTCTCAAAGAGGAGCGTGGAGCTCTGGTGGCTGGAGAGGAAAAAGCATATCTGCTGAATGACTACTTCACCTCAGTCTTCACGGTTGAGGAAGAAGGGAAGGGGCCAGAGCTAAGAGCAGGGAACGCGTAGGCAGGGAGATGAACACATGCCCCTTTACAGAGGGTAGGGTATTAGAGGAATTAAGAAAACTTCAGACAGACAAGGCAATGGACCCCGATGCAATCCACCCCAGGGTACTCAACGAGTTAAAGGAGGAACTGGCAGCACCACTCACAAGGTTATTTAATCTGTCTCTAAACAAGGGGAGGATCCCAGGGGATTAGAGAAGGGCTGGTGCCATTACACAAGGTGGGAGGAAGGGATGAGCCGGGCAACTACCGCCCTGTTAGCCTAACTTCCGTGGTGGAAAAACTGATTGAAGCACTCATGAAGGAAAAGCTGGTACAATTTCTAGAGGAGGAAGGCCTCATAGACAACAACCAGCATGGGTTCACAGGTGGAAGGTTGTGCCAGGGCAGTTTGATGCAGAGACCCTACTTTTTTTTAAATCATGTGTAGGATCCCTTGCACACCTGAAGTTTGCTGGAATCCTTACAGCAGTGCAACCTGTGTTGCTGTAAGGGGTCTTTTAAAATGAGGCCCATGCTGTAGTTTTAGGAGCATAAAAACTGTTTAATTATATTTCAATCAAACTGAAGTATTCAACAATCTTATGTACAGTGAGTACACATAATGAAACATTTCCTATTATAAAGATGGCAACAATATTCATGGAAATACATTTTTGTTGTTTTTGTGGCATTTGGCATCATTATAATGGCAAAATGAAATTCTTCTTTCATAAGTAGATTTCTTCTTTCATGAGTGTAAGATTCTTCTCTCATGAGGTGCTAACAAAAGAAGAATTTTGACTCACAAAAGAACATTGTTTTAAAAACAGAAATGACATCTATAGTCCAATAAAAATGCATTTCTGAAGTCAACACACCACAGGAAGCCAGCCATCTTGCTGAAACCCACAGTAAGGACTAGAACCTACTATTAAATACTGCTCAGATATGTTTTAGTTTTCAAGCACTTAAGCATTAGAATTACAAAGAAATAAGGGGCAATCCAAACACATCATGTACTAGGGTCATTGAATATGTGAGTTTCGGAAATGCAGGTGGTATATTTCTCTTGTCATTTGCTTACTTATTAGTGCATACTGTAGGTCATTAGTACATGTAAAAGTTTTTTTTTTTCTTTTGTAACCTGATATTCTTCTTTCATGAATGACTCATGAAAGAAGATCACAAAACAAGATTGGCTCACAAAACAAGAATGCTGAGTCAGGAAAGAAACATTTTTTAAAGCATTGTAGAACTGTTTACAATGTCCCCTGATGGCAGAAACATGCTGTTCAAATGGCAGAATCATCAGAAACCCATATAACTATGCAAATAATGTTATATTAATTATAAATACAGCTTCAATTTACACCACATAGTTCAGTGTTTTTGCTACACTCTGCTTACTGTTATGTAATCTTAAGGCAAGATAATAAGGGCCAGATATTCAAAATTTTGCACCAAGGCAAAAACTGTTTGTGCAGGTTTAGTGCTGGAATAGCGCAGGTCTGCTATATTCAAAAGGCCAAATAGCATGTGCAAACTGCATTAGCACCAGGCAAAATCATAATGTATGCAAGGGGCAAACTGAGGATGTGTATACATGAATATAGGTGCAATGCTTTATTCAACAACTAGTGCTGTGCAAAGTGGTTTTGCGAAACTTTTGTTTTCCTCGACTTTATTTCCCTCCAGTTGTGGCACCTTGAACCTCTCTCTCAGGCATCTGAGTCCATGTCCTGCCCACCAGAGACCCCCCCCCGAGCTGTACCTCCTCTCTCCCCCTCCTCCTTGCAGCTGGTACCCCTGGTCTAACCCTCCCAGGGTGGGTCGCCCTACTCCTCTTGGGCGCTCTTACAGACAGACTCCGGCTGCAGGGTAAGACCGGCTGTGGAGGACCTGGAAGGTCAGTCAGGGTTGGCCCAGTGGTGGGCATGAGGGACTCAGTGCTATCGCCTATCCAAGCTGCCATTGTTTTCCCTGTTCTTCTATGTCCCCTGGAGCTTGGACATGCAATGATGTCCAGCCCAGCTGGTGCACGCTCCTGCAATCCCCTGATTGACGTCCGCCGCGGCCCCAATCCCAGTAACTTGCAGCCAAGCACTGTAGTGCCTCCAGCCTCCGCTAGAGGTCACCAATACATTGGCAGGTGGATCCCCCCACCGGGGAAGGAGAACAGTCCTAGGGATGCTCAATACTTCCCCCCCGCCAACCCCTGACGACCTGGGCTCGTTCCCGAACCCGGGTCGCCAGCGTGGCGTGAGGTGTGGCGTCCAGCACCTCAACCCTCAGCGCCACTGGGCTGGCTGGTTTTGCACAACTTAGCGTGACACTTAGCACGGTGTACATTACTGCCCAGGACAAGGTAGTTTTAACCCTGGGCAATCAGCTTTGCACAACATTGTGGCTTTGCGTGGTGTTTGCATGGCTTTTGCACGGCTTTGCGCAACCCTAACAAATAAATATGACACATAGACAAAGCCAGACATAGAGGAAACATGCTGCTCACTGATGGCATCACAATGATGCCATCATCTGCCACCAGTCTCAGCCATGCCAGGCAGTAAGTGGAGACCCTTCCTCCAGTGGACAACACAGCAGGGTGGCCATACAGCACACACCTGCAAACCATTCTTCTGTGGACACCAACAGATCCCAGCACACACATGCAGCACTGTGGGTGTGGAGGATGTTGAGGGGAGAGTGTACGGGTGGCCAGGCTGTGCCACAGACCAGATGTGGCCACAAGGCTGGGACACATCACGCAGTGCACATGGGCCAGTATTGGGAATATCCCAACAACAGTGTGCCTTTCTGATAATATATGCCCCCCCGTCCACATACTGCACAGCTGTACAACTGCCGCAGCACACAATTCCGGAGATGTATATGTCACTGTGAGCATCCCATGCCAAAGGTGCAGCATCTGTGGGTCACATAACAGTGAAACAGTAATGTCCACTGTCAGTAAACACTTGCATGTTGGGCATGTCACTGTGTCTAGTGCAGTCATCAACACTGCTCTTCACACCACAGGCAGTGTTGTGTCCACAGACTACTGGCCCCCTTGCTACTGTAGTGTCTGCTGTGTACTGTAGCATAACCTACAGTGTGACAGTTGCATGCAGGATCACCATCTGTGCCTATGCCTGGGGTACAGTATTCTATACTATGCTGTACTGTTTACATGTACCCTACAGCTATCATCATGCACTGCCAAACTGACCTACAGATGGAGCTGTGGGACCCTGCAGTAACACTGGGTAAACTGCATGCAAATCAAGGCATAATGAAATGCTAATCTGGATGTTTGCCCAGAAACTACCTAAGTAGGCTCATTTGTATGTCACTTTTGAATATGTCAAAGTTTAGCACCAGGCAAATGTGTTTGCACTGGGCTAAATGTTTAGCCCTGCACTAAACCCATGCAAATGTGTTAGTGCTGCACAAACAGTATGGGGAATATTATACAGTTTTGAACACTGTACTTTCACATGCGCTGCTGCCTGCAGCTGTACTGGGTCCACACATTTGCTGGCACACACATTGGCCACATTGTTCACCTCTACCTACCTTCACGTCACTGTGCACTGTGTTGCTGTTGTGGTTTGCACTTCCTGGTTGCTATATTTAGATCTGTTTTATTCCAGGGCTAAGTTTGCCCTGCACTACCAGCCCAGTTTGCCTGGCCTCATTCCCATGCTATATTCAGAAGCTATTTGCCCCGGGCTATTCCTTTTGAATACAGCTTGCTTTTTGCTCCAGGCTAAGTTTGCCCGCCGGGCAGTGTTAACTTAGCCCTGGGGCAACGTTTTGAATATCTGGCCCTTGGTATCCTAGCAGTATTTCATAGTATTGGACCATGTTAAGACATTGAAGAAGTATCATCATAAAATGTCTAAGTTTAGATCACAGTCTTGCCACCTAGGATGCCTTGCAAAAAATGGATGAAAAAAAATCTGTATTCCACAATTTATACCATGTCACCCAGTTTTTGAAGTTTGCACCTATTCAGAGGCCCAGAGTGCACCACAGAATGCCAGAGCAAATGTTGCCTTAAATAACATTGCCTCATATGCAGACCATCAAACCGCTAGGAGGGCTGTTCACACCTGTTAGAAAATCACACCTCTTAGAAAATCAACAACGTAATTGGACGTCAGTGACCTCACAGCTTGGTATGGCCCTTATCCCATCCTTTGAAGACTTTCCAGACCGTGAAGTAGTGAATGGTGTATGTGAAACCCCAAACTCAGGAAAACAAATACAGGTCTGTCAGGTGTTGCACCACAACCCATGGCATCAGGCCCCACTGTCTGGCTTCATTATATAGCTGCACAGTTCAACTGGAATGGCCAGCTGTTTAGCCATCCTGACTCTGCTTTGACTGCATGGTAATGTGCCATTGTGTGCCAGTAGGCCACTCTGCTCTAGGGAGCAATAGCAGTACTTTTTCACTCCGAGGTCTCATGGTCGCCACCTTCCACAGAAATGGCAGAACCAGTGATAGATTCGGTTCCATGCTGGTGCCAGCCCCCTGAATTTCTGCCACTGTGAACAAGATAAAGTATCAGCTATAATGTTCTCAATGACAAAAACATGAACAGCTTTAAAATGGACATTCAGCAACATGCATTTCAGGACAAATATTCTCATGAGGTCATCTAATGGTCCCTTATCCCCCAAATGTCCATTTCTGGTTTGTACCACTCCTACTTTGTCAGACCAAAAGATGACCTTATTGTCTCTCAGTCTAGAGCTCCTTATTCAGAGTGCAACCATAAAAGGGAAGAACTCCAGCAGTATTATCTGATTATGGAGCCCAGAAGCTGCCCACAGGGATGGTCACTCCAAGGCACATCATTCATCTTGAAAGTATACCCCAAAACCTAGACCTCCTGATGCATCTGTGGACAGTTCCAATTCCTTGTTGTGCATGGTCTCCAGCCACACTGACATTCCATTAAAATGGGCAATGAATGTCTTCCAAACCTGAAAGTCCTCTCAGAAATCCTCTGTAACTTGAATCCAGTGATGAGGCTTCCAGTCACCTGACTCCAGCTTCACCATCCACTGCAGGAAGGTCCTCCCCATGGCAGGTGAAGTTGAGTTGCTCCACTATCTACTGTAGCTCCGGAAGCATTATCTTTTTTTGTCTCTATGGAATTGCACAAAATGCCCCCTCAAGGAATCAATCTTATGGGGGACAAGTGACACTCCAGTATCGCCTTGTTGATCTCTACACCCAGGAACGTCATGACCAAGCTTGGTGCTTTCACTTCCCTAGGATCCAGGGGCATTCCAAATAGACTGCATATTTCCAGAAAGGTGGTTAGTGTTTGCCCAAAGACTAGAGAGTGCTCGAGCCCCACAAACAAGAAGTCATCAGGGTAATGAACAATGCCAAGATTATTTAATTCTTGGACTGTTACCTAGTGCAGGAAGGTAGTGAAACCCTTGAAAACTGTTAAGTATTGGCCTGCAAATTTCACCCCAAGCAAGTTCTGATCAGTTGGATATCCTGGCAGTAGTCGGAATGACAAGTCTATGTCCACTTTGGTCATCAGAGCATTAAAGATTGCTACTTGTACTGCTTTGATTGCTGTGTCAAATAATGCATATTGAACTGTCAAGAAGTATGGATCAGTGTGGTCATTGTATCTCCCTCCAGGTGCAATAAATGGTTGATCATGTGGAAATCACCTGTGGCTTTCTTGGGAACCAAGCCAATCAGTGACTCTTTGGGATTTGTCAAGGGTGGGGTGGGGTTAGGACTGCTCACCCTCCCCAGCCACATCTCCTTTTCCAATTTTCCAAACCAAATTGAATTCTGTCCCTAGCGGATTTCAGGTTCTCTGCCTTGTACCCTGGCATGGCCTGATTTACAGGATTCTGATACACACTAAGGAACTCTACACCAGAAAGTGGGCCACTTTGTGATCCAGGAATCAGTACAGCCAAGATCTAAGTGTGTCCAGCCTTACTAGGGTTGTCAGACTTGCCACCATAGGGCTTACTGAGCTTTTTTTAGAAGGAGTAGTTGCCTCCCTCTAGGGGCTTAGGAGAGAGGCACTGCACAATATGTCACTGTCCACATGCAACACATTCATGCTGAAACCTGCAGTGGCTTTGGAGCAACTCCCCTTATTAAAGTAAAACACATCTGTGGGGAGGATCTGGCACCGTTAGTCTGTTGTGGGTGGGAAGCCATGACAGGTAATCCACTGTCAGTGTGGATGACTCCTCCTCTGTCCATCAACTCAGCTATGAGGGGCAAATTCAGGAAGCCCTGGTCAAATGACAAGTCATACTGTATCTGACACCTGAATTCCTCATTGTATTTCACCCAAGCCATCCTACCCTTGCGCTTGTTTGGCAGCAAGATCCTGTTTAAATAATTTAACATATCTGTACCTTTCTCAGGTGACATCTGACCTATAGTCATTGCAAAAACTTTGAATCCTACCAGTCAATTGTCAAAGATGCATTCTACATTCACCTTCTTCTTCCCCTAGTCATCATTCTTCTTTTTGTTGTCCTCTTGCTTGCCTGAGCATTTGGGCAAGGAAGACAGGTCCACATACTCCTGATTTGGACCTGCTGATGAACCTTGTCCATCAAGTAGGACCCCACTGGTATTATCTCGCTGATGTAGCAACCAGGGATGGCCTATGTGGCCGCTGTTTGCAGCACCATGCTTCTGCTTGCAGTGCCTGTGGCTAATTGGCCAACCCCACACTCTTCCTGCTGATTCTGGACAGAACTTGAGCATGATGTCCATGAGTTTATCCTTGAGTTTGTCCAGCTTCTTATCCATAGTGGATGGTTTTGCTGTGCTAGGCTGCTTATGGGAAAGACCCAGTTGGACCTGGACTACCAGAGATGGCTCAGGAATGAGGGGTAAGGAGTGTCCCAACCTCTTCCACATCTGAATGTGAGCCTGAAAGGGACAATTTCTTGGGTGCTTTTTTGGGCTTGGCCAGAGGAGGCTCCCCATGAGGTGCTCCACTGAAAACCCATATTACCATGTTTTTGATCTACTCTTCTGAGAACTCTGAATCCCCTGTCTTGATGTTACCTTCATGGGGTTTCCTGAGTACCTTCTCTGGATGTATCTCCTTCTCTGGCCACTTTTGCTTCTCTAGTGTTTTGGTCCCTTTTGAAGCAGCGGGCCTGTCTAGGCAAGCTTCCAGCCATTTCAGTTTGTTCTTTTTGTACATTTCTTTCAGCTGCCCCTCCAGTGACATGATTGCTGCTGCCTTTGTGGAGGTGGTGTTGTTCACTACTGGGTCAGGTTGTCAGATGCTCTACCACTCATGGCAATACCATGCAACAGGAACAGTGCTGTCAGGAAGAAAGAGAGGGTGGAAATCTGTGAAAGGATGTATGCACTGTTGTGTACCCTCTCACTGTTCCCAGGAAAAGGGTAAGATCTCTGCTGGGCTGAGGGGTCAGCGAACAGCTGCTGTGGCTCGATGGAATTAGCCACAGACAACAAGGGAGCCAGTACATCTGTGGACCAGGTTTTGATTCCCAGTCCAAGACACAGAACATTTTTTTATTTGTCACACTTTTTGTGATTATAAGTGTTAACCCCTCCCAGGTGTTGGTTATTTAATTTTGGGGGGTTCGGGGGGGCATAACCCCCCATAAGGAGGGGGTGTGGGTGGCAGAGCCCCCCCACAAGACATACAGTATTTCAGTTGGCAATATACCTTGCTGTATTGGCAGCACAGTATACTGCTGCGCTGTAATGTCTTGTGAAATTATGACCATGTGCCATGTTGTTCTAGCTGTACAGGATCTGAAATGACAAATCTACATCCCCAAACAGGAACAATATGCTAATAATGACCCAGTTGCACAAGAGAGGGCCTTGCCATGGTCATCTGGCTTTCTACCAATGCCCCCATATGTCCAGTGAAAGCTATATAAAAGATACCTAACACTGAACGACCCATTTCCAAACACTACATTCTGTTTCCCAACCATTGGCTGCTCCTGTACTGCATGCTACTGACAGTTCTTACTACGAATTTCCTAAAAATGTTGCTTCTGATGTTCATGCCCATCCCTCTGTGTCTATATGTAAGATGGCCTGCCCATGCATTCTATGGAATAAAGTGTACTCAATTCCATCTCTACAGAATTGGAATTTACATATGAATGCATCCAATATAACATAGAAAACCTTCCCTATATATAACAAGTGCTTCCTTCATGAGATTAGACAGCCACAGTCTGCCAAAATGTAGCACAGCCCTGATACTGTGGGCAGGCCTTCACAGCAAGCCCAGATCATTATTATTGTAACTATTTAAAATCTTCCTCATAGGTTTTGAGCTTGCTTCGCCTTTCAAATACTGCTTTGTCATGTCCTAATTTGTACAAGTTAAGGAAAGTTATACAGAGACAGATTGAGAGAGAGAGAGAGAGAGAAAGAGGTTGAAGAAAGGGTCTCTGCAGGCTCGATATAACCCAAGAGCTTGGTACTGTACTTAGCTTGTTTCTAAACTCTGATAGAAGTGCCCAGAAATAAACTTGTCTTGTCCAGAACATTTTTTTTATTGTTTTAGTAACAGAACTGGCTAAATAACAGTGCATTTTTCATCTCTTTAGCCAAGCAATACTGCTCGGCATTCATAAGCAAACCATATATGTGCACTGGAAAACAATGATTTATGCAGGCTAAATGTGCTGTTCCAAATGTGCCATACACTTTGCCTCTGCTGTGACCTGAGTAGGCATGGGGGGGTACACGTTGACCACTTGCCATGTGGTCTAGCATGACATCATTAGAAAACTTAGCTAAGTATGCACTCCTGTGCTGGGATATGGTTGAAACCTAAGCACCACTGTCATAAGCTGCATGCAGCTCCAGTTTTACAAACTTTCTCTGTTTTCCTTTTTAATGTTTGCTTGCGCGCATGCACAAGAAACATTATGCTGCAGCTTAGGAGAGAAGTGGGTTGTGGAGGTGCGGCACTGTGGCAGCCAACGGTGGCACTACATTTGGTGGCTTGGCACTGGTGGACCAATGCAGGCACACTGTGCTGATGACATTGGTTTCCAAAAGTGCCACCAAGTTGAAATGATTTTGTCGCTGCAATGAGGGGCTGTCTCATCATTGCAGTGTCAGCCATTCCACTGCAATGAGGGAGCGACCTGTTATTGCAGGGCAGTACCTTGCCTTGTGTAACATTTTTTGTAAACATGGCAGCAGCTGGTGGCTGTCTCACAGCCCCATGAAAGCCGATGGAGGTGGCCAATCCCACTATTGGCATGCCCCTGACCCAGTTCATTTGCCAACGGGGGAGCCCACTGAACCGTCAGCATAACGTAACCCCCTTCCCCATTTGTTGTGTACCAAGGGGGTGCCCAATCTCCCTCAGCATCATGCCCCACCAGTCATTCTTTGCCAACGGGGGCCCTATCCTCATCAGCTTAAGCCCCCTCACCCCCAAAAAGGCAGGTGGCACACTGGGAGCCCACCCCAATGTGCTGAAAGTAAGCCTGAAAAAATAAATGTCCTGCAACATCTTTTTGTTTTTTTCTCCCTGAAAGAAAGGAAACAGTCCCACGCCGATCGCTGTCTCCTCCCCCAACCCACACCCACCCAGTGCACACCCCACCTCCCCACACCCCCTCTCACCCCACACTTACCTCCGGAGCCTGGCGCGACTATCTTCGGTTGAGTGGGAACACGTCCGCACTCTTCAAAGCCGACCGTGAACTGAAGAAATGTCGGTAAGCTGTATAATGGCATAAATAGGTTTTTTTCAACTTTGTTGCATATCTCAGGTATTTTGGGGAATTTTGTCACCAAATTTTCAACATGGGGTTATTGGGACCCCTCCTCATGAATTCAGCCATTGTAATTGCGTTAATGTCAGTCCCGAAAGGTGATTTCACGGTCACTACACAAAATCACCTTTCAGGACTGATTAATGAAATGACAGTGCCAGTGTTAATGAGATGGGCTCTCAAAAAGCCTATTTTGCAAATTTGGAGAAAAAAAATCAAAAAAATGACTGTTTAACGAGCGTGTTTTGCACAATTTCAACGCACACTCGTAACTTACCGAATTTGTAATATTTTCACTCTAGATTTTCAACATTGTCATTTTTCCACACCTCCTTATGAACAGCACAGCTGTCATTTTTCACATCCTAGCCAAAATGTGTTTTCGCACTTCTGGCGCTGAATAGCGTGGTCATTGTAGGAAATCAGCGTTCGGGACAAATTAAGAAAATCACAGTGATGCTGTTCATGAGCAGAAGTCCTAAACTGCCTATGTTGAAAATTTGGTGACGAAAGTCCATGAAATGACTGTGTTATAAGCATGCATTGTGCAGTTTCCACACACGCTCATAACTTCGCGAATTTGTAATATTTTCACTCCAGATTTTCAACATTGGCATTTTTCCACACCTCCTTATGAAAAGTACAGCTGTCATTTTTCACATCCTGGCCGAAATGTGTTCTCGCGCTTTCGGTGCAGAATAGCGCGGTCGCTGTGGGAAGTCAGTGTTTGGGATGGATTAAAAAAAATCACAGTGACACTGTTCATGAGCAGAGGTGCTAAAATGCCTATGTTGAAAATTTAGTGACAAAAGTCCACAAAATGACTGTATTACGAGCGCACGTTGTGCAGTTTCCACGCATCCTTATACTTTCACGCATTTGTAATATTTTCAATCCAGATTTTCAACATTGGCATTTTTTCACACCTCCTTATGAACAGTACTGCTGTCATTCTTCACATCCTGCCCGATCCGTGTTTTCGTACATCTGGTGCAGAATGGCATGGTCACTGTGGGAACTCAAAGTTTGGGACACATTAACAAAATCACAGTTCCATTGTTCATGAGAAGAGGTCCCAAATGCTTTCATGAGGTGGGGGTCACAAAAAGGCCATGCTGAAAATTTGTAGTGCAAATACCAACACACACCCAAGGCATTAAGGTTTCTAACCATAACGTCCCACCCTTTAAAGACTGACAGGCGTCAGGGGTGAGCTTTTGGATTTCTAACTATAATGCTCATGCCATTCCACCACCACTCCACCACTCTGCAGCCAGTGACAGGCGTTGAGATGTGCCTTGGACTCTTCGGCACCAGAGTTCACCCCATTCTCCTATACTGCACCCATTTCAGCGTACGTCCTTATGGAATGGGGTGACTGTAAAGCCAAACACACCAAGGCACACCTCAACACGTGTTGGTGTCTGCAGGACAGTGTGAAGTGAAATGGCATGAACATTATGGGCGATGACCCAAACGCATACCCCAAAGCCTGTCTGTCTCTGCAGGCTGGAGGTGAAGTTGCCGTGAAGTTCAATACTTCACTGCCATTCCTATTCTACATCTCTCTAACTCCTGCATTTCCAATGCTAATACCAGCAAGTAAACATTCGGCATTGACAAATGCTTATTTAATTAAGCCTTGACTAGCAACCATGGCAACCATTGCTGTCTGAGAAGAACTTCTAAATTGGACTGGGGGATCTACTGTGCTACACCCCTTCCACAGATATGACACTCTCAGAGGTACTGTCACAGATCCTAGATTTGTCCCCTCCAAGTTATGAGAGATAAAAAGGGTGCTGGTGGCTACACATAGAATCTACCATAGCACAAACTGCTTTATGCCTGAATACAGGCTTAATCAAGGATGGATAAAACTATACAAGCGATCATGATCAATTTCTTTTCTTCTTATAACCCTAACATATCATTCACAGTCTAGCAGTACTGGATTAAAGTTTTATTTCAAAAATAAAAAGCATAATTAAGGAAGGTAGAGTAAGCCACTCAGAAGGCAATGAATTATAGAAGTGCAGGCACTGTTTAGCCTGCAAGCATAGTAAGTCGGTGATATGAGAAATGTGTTTAATCAAAGGAATGTTTTTAAGTGCATATAAGTTAAATCAGTGATTGGAAGTGTTTTGATGCATACATAGAGTATTGCTTTGCTTTACATAACATTGCAGCAGTCAGGTCCCTAGAAACATAGAAATATAGAATATGATGGCAGATAAGGACCGCTTGGCTAATCTAGTCTGCCCATTTCCCTACCTGATGGATAAGCTGCAGATTCAGGTTAATCAACAGCTTACTTCCTCCTACCTCCCACTAGAATTGCTTTATGTCTGTCCAATGCATTTTTGAATTCCCCCATTGTTCCTGACTCCACAACCTCCTCAGGAAGGCTGTTCCATGCAACCACAACCCTCTCTGTGAAAAAATACTTCATAACATTACCTCTGAGCCATCCCCCCCTCTATCTTCAAATTGTGCCCCCTTCATCTTGCACATCCCTTTTTCTGAAAGATGCTACCCTCTTGAACTTTGTTAATTCCCTTAAGATACTTGAAAGTTTCCCTCCTTTCCTCAAGCGTATACATATTAAGCTGCTTTAGTCTCTCTTCATATGTCTTCTGGTGCAGACCCTGCACCATTTTGGTTGTCCTCCTCTGAACAGCCTCCACTCTGTCTATGCCTTTGTTGAGATGGGGTCTCCAGAAATGCACACAGTACTTCATATGGGGTCTCACCAATTGTCTGTACAGAGGAATAATAACTTCTTGTTTTCTACTGTTGATGCCTCTCCCTAAGCATCCCAGTATCCCCCAGCCCTCCTTATTGCCTTCTCACATTGCTTGCCCACCTTTAGGTCATCTGCTATGATTACTCCTAGGTCTCTTTTGATTTTTGTTGTTGTTATTTATGTTAATAACTCTAATGCTCCACCATTATATCACCTTCCCAGGAAAGGAGCGGAGGCCATATGGACAGACATACTCAGTCCCAGATGTGGCCATGGACATTGCCTCAAATGTGACTATTGCTCCAGGCTGAAAGAAGGTTGCTGGAAAGCTCTCCATTAGGGCATCCCAACATGAGTGTGGGCTGTCTTTCTGCTGCTCTAGGTAAGCCACCTTACCCTCCCTGAATGCCAATAGCTGCATTGGGGATTCCCTTCAGCAAACTGGCTGACTCATCACCACCTGAACAGGGGAATCTTCTCACATTTGGCCTGACTGCCTTTGGCCATATCTAGAGGGATGCCAGAACTCAAGATACACTGTCACAACATGCAGCCACCAATTCCAGCAGAACTGAACAAGCAGAACCAGGCAGTGGCCACCATGCAGTCTAGTGGTGTCCTTCCTCACTTCTGGGCTGCCTGAGAGTTGCTCCCTTGGTGCTGGTCATGGATGAAAAATAAAACCGGTGAAGAATTTGGTATACCTGTAGTACAAGAGATGGTAGCTTGGATAAATGGGGTTGAAGCTGCTCTTTAAATCCTCAGTGCCCAAACCTAGCTCCCTGTTGGCTATGATTTACCATGCTCCTAGAATTAATTTCAAAGACCCAGCTGCCTAGAACCCACTAGAAAAGGCTCTGTGCTCCCAGTTCTACATAACAAACTTGTGGATAATAATTGGAATTTTCAGGGAATAATCAGAACTTGCAGAAAATAACTATAAAATTGGGCATGTACCTTCAGCGAAGTGACCATAACTGAAGTACAGAATGGCAGCAGTAGCCTCTAAGGGGCAACATCAAAAAGTCTGTCATGAGAAATGGCTGATTCAGCTATAATGTTATGTTGAATCTGTAACCAAAGAGGGAGATACTTTGATTCCTCTTGAGGTGAAGGAGCCTCAGCTCATCTAAAGTACTTAGCTATGCGACTAGCCAAATAGTAATGAAAAAACTGGGCAATCAGTAGGATTTTCAGATAACGCTGATATGAACTGAACATTTGTTATTTCATGTGTGTGTATTTGGTTCACATCCCTAAGCTGTCATTAAGCAACAACAGCTTTCATGAATCAACTTTTTTTGGTTTTGGTTCATGATGGTCACAATCTTTTTTCTTTCTTTACAGCTAAAAAAAACTAAAAAATACCTAAACATGATGTGTTTAAACAAAAAAAAAAGTTAATCCTAGCTAATCAGAACACATTCAGTTAGATTGTAGTGTTTGCTTAAGAAAAGGCCAGAAACACTTTTCCTGGGCACCCTAAAATCCTGGGTGCCCCTCTAAGAGAGAGGAGCCATTCACCTGTGTTTCTCGGTATGAGAACAAAGGGACTTTCTTGATATCTGCAGCCAAAGATGGAGGCATGCTGCCAGCTTGTGGCCAGCAGTGAGCAACTGATCACTCTCTCTCTATGTGTCCCTCAAATCCACCCATCTATATATCTATCTCTCTGTCTATCTGCCTGCCTATCTATCTATCTATCTATCTATCTATCTATCTATCTATCTATCTATCTATCTATCTATCTCACAAATTAGTCTATCAAAATTTTATATATTAAGTGCCCAATCCAGTACCACTTTTGTCCACACCTCTCCCCTCCAGGTTCCCCAACCCCCTTCCCAAACTATATGTGATGAGGTATGCCAAATGTACAGTGCCCCCACCCCCCCCAAAGAAACCCCCCAAGCGACAAGCGGATTTTTGCTGTGATGGGTGTTTCGCAATGACAGACATTGCGGTGATGGGGGACATGTATCTAACTCCACTGTCTGTGTGACGTGGAGTTAGATATCTAAAGGGGGGGGCGCGTGGGGCACAGCATTGCTTGCTACAAATGTGTCAGTCAGTGTCACAGTGTTGCTGGTCATTGTTGGGTTGCTTTCATGTCAGGATGTCACTGTGTATCCATCGCTGTCAGGGATGTCATGTGCAGGGATGTCACTGTGCTGTCATGGAATGGTGTGGAGATAGAACCCACAGCCTTCTGATCTTCTAGGCCCAGAGGCTAGTGTGCAATCTGTTGTGCCGCTGACACTGCTTGATGTGAGCACTACCCAGTGGGGTGGGCTGCCTGAATCTCCCCACTCCTGACAACCTCCCCACAATGGCTAGTTTAAATGCTTGCTCAGGAAGCATGTAAACCTCTCATTGAGGGTTCCACCACTTCAGGGTGCAGGCGGTAATACACCTGTTCATTACGCCATCAAGTGGTAATTTCGCTGTCCTCTCCTCTCCTCTTGTGGGGGGCTGTGCCTCTTGCGCCCCCATCCTCCCTTTCTAAGTATTCTAACTCTTGGGAGGGTCACGCCTAGGGGAGGGGGAAGGGAATCTGAAAATCAGTGCTGTAATGACCGGGCACTGTATTGCCAGTACCCTAATACCCTGTAAGTCTCACTGAGGACAGATGTACCCTACTCAGAAGGATATAGGCTGTCTTTTTTGTAAAGGCGTGCATCATCCCAGGTGGTGCCCCAGTCCCCAATGTAGCCAAAGTTGTCTCCCCTGCACCAGTCTTTCAACCACTTGTTGAAGGTTTTGATGCATTTGTTCCCCCCCCAACACTTCTTCCCCTGACTGGTAGTACCACTGAGAATGTAACAAAGTTTGCTACACCCCAGGCTCCTAGCAAAATCCCTAAAATTCTCCTGAAACATCTCTGTACTTGCTCTTTCTTTGGCTAGGTTGTTTGTCTCCAGATGGACAATGAAGTCCACCCCCCCTTCTTAGCCACAGCCTTTGTGATGCTGTAGACCTGCTCCCCCTTCCTCTGATGTGTGCCTGCTGGGAGAAACATAACCTCCCTCTCCCTACTGATGCATGATTCTATCACCATATCATGAACTATTGAATCGCCTCTAGTAAAAGCCTTCTTCTCCCCTGGGATTCTATGGTCTTGCCCTTATGCACAGTGGGTGTGCCCATCACCCCTGATCACAATCTTGGGTTCCCTTTTAGGGCTTTCCCTCTCCTTGAGAACATCACATTTGTTCTTTAGTTGTACCGGGTTGGGGTGGTGGTGCTTGAGATCCACCTTCCTCAATCTCTTTGAGCCCCCCATAGTCGCAGGAATTAATATCATTGGCACGCTTTAGGTCATATCTAGCTGGTCTTTATAATAAACACTGTCATCGTTATGGATAATTTAAATACCTGATGTAAGTTTTATATTGTAATGATGATCTATTTAACAGCTTGTTATTTTGTGTAACTGTTTGTTGTATGTAAAATTTTAAGTGTTGGATGCAATTGAAAGTGAGATATTGTTATCTCAATTTGTTATCCAATAAAAAGTTGAAGTTGAAGCTGATAGTCCACCCTGGCCTCTGTCCGAGTACCATCTATGGCAGTGGCTGGTGGTATGGAAGTCCCTGGGTGGGGACAAAGGTCCCCAGTACTCCTGCAAACTGTGCTTGAAGCCTGGCTACCTTCTCCCTTGGTTTAGAGAGATGCCTGCAGATAGGCTAGCATTGCAGCTTCTGGAACATGTACCTGAAGACTGTTGCTCCACAGCCACTGCATTGCACCACTCCACGTGTAATCCTGTGGACTTCTACAATGCCCCAAAATACTCGCTAAGTTTTCCTTTACATCTTTATTTCCCTTTTCCCCCTTTCTTCTCTTTGTCTGTCTGCCCCGCCTGTTATGCAAAACAGTAGCTGGGTGTAGACCCTACCAATGAAGTGGCAGGAAGTTATATGACACAGGTGCCAATAACTGTTACCTGAGCCATGCGGTCGGTGGGATGAGGGGAGGGGGTGGGTCCTAATGCATTGCCCCCTGAAAAACAATTAACCCAGTGTGAAGTTTCCCCCACAGCACAGTTAAGCTTTTTTGAGACTCCACTCCATGACCAATTGTGAAGGAATTATCCAAATCTGGTCTGAAAGGTAATTTTGCGGTCGCTGTGCAAAATCACATTTCAGGTGAGATTAGAAAAAAATTCACCATTCTTGTTAATGACATTTATGAACTGACTATCTATAGTGCGGCCGCTGAAACTGCTCTCAAAAGGGTTAAACTCCAACTCAACAAAGCCTGCCGACTTGTTCTAGGAGCTAATCTGTATTCCCACTCTTGCAGTCTCTACTCCACAACTGGCTGGTTCTCATTACCTCTAAGGTCCAAGTACCAGGCATGCATCATAGGAAAAAAAAAAACCTCCTAGGACTGGTCCCAGAATCAACTTTGAAGCTTTTCCAACATAACCACAACACTAAAAACAACACGAAGCTCTGCTAGAGGGGTACTGCATGTACCTTACAAATGAACCTCCCTAGCCCAGAGGTTCATCTCCTATCGAGGACCTCCCTAGATGAATGACCCACCCTCCCATTTTCACCTTAAGAAACTCAGCCAATTCAAAAAAGAACTCCATCACCTCCTGGTAGAATCCCAAGAGTGCAACTGCTGTGCACAATGATAGGAATTCCATCCCCTGCCCTAGACTTCCAACCCTTACCCCCACCTTCTTACTCCTCTCACCCCATGAGTCCTCACCTCTCCCCTCCCCTCCACTTGATTTATACTTCCGTTAGGCTGCCCCATGCATACAGCACTTATCAGCTTGTTCTTCCTCATCACCAAACCCCCATCTCCAATCCCCTAATTGCATTACACAATATGCCTCCTCTGTACCCATGTCAACACTGTCCATACCTCCTCCTTCCTCTCTTTTTCTTTGACAAAGCCGATTTTGGCTGCCAATTACAACTTATAGTCTACAAGCAATCTGCACTTAATAACTAGCCCTATAGACTAGAGTTTTCTGTAATAAAAGTATTTGTATTTGAGGTTATACTCCACATTTATCTTGTAAAATAATCATGTCACTTGACTATTGTATGTTCTCATCATATGATGTAAATTGTACTGCTTTGTCTGTTCTTCTACTGACTTGGAGCCTTTGTAAAACAGCCAGTTTGGCTCCAAGGTTGTAATTCCAAAACTGAAATAAATAAATAAATAAAATAATGAGTTGGGGTCATGTTGAAAATGTTGGGTCAAAATATGTAAAAAATACAAAGTTATGAGTATACATTGACATTTTTCTACACGGAGGAGGAGAGCATGCCATCGGACTCTCGATCTTCCTCCCCACGGCTGACCCCTGACACCCTGAGATCGCACCTGATCCTGGGAAGCCAGCATGGCAGCAGGTAAAACATGATGCCTCAGCCCTCTGTGGCACCAGGCAGTCTAGCTGTAATGTTTCAAATTATGGACAGAATGCATGTTTGCTGCTGTGACATAGAATGACATTTCAGTGGGCATTTAAAAATTTGCACCTACCAGGTTCATGAGATGGGGTAACCAGAAGGTTGTGCTGTGACTATAGTGTACAGCATGTTAACAATTCTAAGGTTATAACTGAATGTTGCAGTTTTTCAACACTTACTTATAACTTTGCTAATTGATTCAGTATTTTAACTCCAGACTTAAATATAGGCATCTTCCATATCATCTCATAAATGTGACAGGTGTAATGTTTTAAAATCCTGCACAAGATGTGTTTGCATACTTGCAGAGTGAAATATAATTTTGGAGGATATAATAAATACCACATGTCATGTTAATAAGGAGAGTCATAAAACAACTATCTTGAAAATATGGGGTCAAAATTAAAAAAAAAAGAAATTGTTAAGAAACTTTGTGTGTAGTACCAGTCTTGACCCCAACATAATATTGGGCAGTTTGATCCCACAGTCCAGGAAATGAAATTAGTAAGAAACAGGGGTGATCACAGCCCCAGATAATGCCTTTTGCTATCTTTTACAGTTCTCCCTGTTTATGTAGCTGTCAAAGGAAGTAACTGACCAGCCACACCAGTATTTGAAAGTTGACATAAACACAGTCAGTCAGGGCTGTACTTTCTATTTTCTTTGCATTATTTATTGGTAGTATGAGCACAACTATGGTAAATTTTTGTATCTTCACTATGGTTAGTTTTTGTATCTTGATAGTGACTTTGTAATTAACTGAGTGTGGTATTTATATTTGTATCACATTCTGTACACTGCACTTGTATCACATTCCGTATACTTGTGTTACTGTGTTTGTGCTTATCCTTGTTCACATACCATTAGAATCACTGGCCTGTGAGCCTTAATGTGAACAATGCACCCAGTAGGTGGCATTGTGTTCAAGGCTGGTTAGAAATAAAAATGGGATGTTTAGCCAGTAAGGCAGTGCTCCCTGATGAAGACTAAGGTTGAAGCACTGGCCCATCCTGTGTCTGAGTTTGGAAAACGTGTTCACATTATGAAGAATAGCATTAATAATCTTCTTTTTAGATTACTTGCCAGCATACAGCTTCTTGTTTTTTAACAATTTTTTGCTTGTTGCTCAGTATTTTAACTCCAGACTTTCAGTACAGCTATTATTCAACAACACCTCATGAACATGACAGGTATAATTTTCTAAATCCTGTACAAGATGTGTTTTCGCACTTGTGGTGCAAAATGACATTTCAGACAATATATTATAAATGACACATGTCACATTTCTAAGGAGAGACATAAAATGACTGTCTTGGAAATACAGGGATAAAATAAAAAATATATAATTGTTTAGAAACTTCATGGCCATACCAGTCTTGACCCCAGGGGTATGATTTGTGATCCCATGCCAGTGAGCTGAGTTTGGGGATGAGCTCAGTGACCCAGCTAGATTGGGTGGGAGTGGGGGATGGCATTGTTATGTGACACCCCTTTGCCAGAAAATGAAAGTTACACTTTATCAACATGGGCCCAGATACCACATAATGAAACCAGCTGTCCTCTTGACATAAGGTCCTAAACATCTGCACCAGTGGGTGGCAGAGGCCCTGTGCATTGTCTGACAGATGGACTCTTTGCCCTGTGCATCTGTATCCATGGCCACATGGAAGCACAGGTACAACAGGACCTTGCACTTCTGTAGCCCACCAGACAGCCCCATAGATTCCTGACATCCATCACTGCATAGAAGTACAGGGCCTGTAAAAGCCCTGTACTTATGTAGATGGCTGAAATCTTCCCATAGTGCAGGACCAAAGGGCCTTGTGCATCTGCATCTGTTCATGCAGGTCCCAAAGGGACCAGTAGGTCTGCTGCAGCATACTGCAGAGTGCTTTAAAAGTGGGTTTTATACTGGGGGACACCACTGTGTATATATAAATATCTATATATATATATTTTGCAAAAAATATTATTAATGCATCAGTTAAGGTTAAAGTGATGAAAATAAGGAACTGCAGAGTAGGGTTTCCAACCCTAAAATCCCACGCCCTCCCTGCACAGACCAAGAGGCATCAGGGGCTGGCATTAGGATTGTCTACCCTAACACTCACTCCATTCCATTTGAAAATAAGCTGGGTGGGTACAGAATAGGAGAATATGGTGACCTTTAGGGCTGATGACCCCAATGCTGGCCCCCAACGCCTCTTGGTCAGTACAGGGTGGAGGTCTGCAATAAAAATTTGAAATATTGGCCCCAGTACAGATCCCTGGGGCACTCCAGTTGTCACTGTACCCTCTTTTGACAGATGACCCCTAATAGACACTCTTTGTTTTCTGATCAGCCAACCAAGAATGTGGGGGGTGCCAGTAGATACCAGGGAAATGTATGCTGATTATAGGGCAGCAATCTGCAGGTGGAGGTGCCACTAGACACCAGGGAAATATCTTTTTATTAGGGGGACGATGATCAGAAAGTAGGGGTGCCACTAGACAGCAGGGAAATATGTGTTGATTATGGGGGCAGCAATCCATGGGCAGGTAGCACCACTAGACAACAGGGAAACATATTTTTATTAGGGGGACAGTGAACTGAGCATGGGGGGTGCCACATGACACCAGTGAAATTAATTTTCTTTCAGGCATGGCAATCAGAGAGTGGGGGACTGCCACTAGGCACCAGGGAAATTATTTTCTTTACTGGGACAGAGATCACAGGGTGGGGAGTTCTACTAGACACCAGGGAAATGAAATGGCAGGGGTATTAGAGGGTGGGGGGTCCTTTATTTATTGAAAAGTTTTACCAGGAGGGCACACTGAGCAGAGTAGTGCTCAATTCCAGCTGCATCCTGGGGGAAGGGGAAAATACAGTGACAGACATATAGCACATGAGGAGCAGAAAAAATTGGAATGCAATATATGGTGGTATATACAAACATGGCAAAGCAGAAATAAGTTAAGTATTTACATACATTAATTAAACATATAGCAAGCAGCACTAGAAATACAGCTAGTATGATGACAAGTCAGGAACAGGATCATTGTGTCTTTAACAGTAACTGGTGCAAGGCAGAGTGATAACTCTAGCCACATGAACATGATGTGGAGAAGTATTCATTTATCTGGTGCCTTAGGTTCTGGGAGGGGGATGTCAGCCGAGTGATTGCAGGAAGGGAGTTCCACAATTTGAGCATGCAGTGTCTGATGGCAGCTTGTCCTGCCACTGAGGACATTTGAGAAACCAACAGGAGGCAGGTGTCATCGTATCTCAGGGAGTATGCAGGAGGAGTATAGGTAGTGAGTACTGCCTCGAGGTACAGAGGCAAGGACTGGGATCAGTGCCTAGCTGTGAGGTTGGCACAATGTGCTTGCTGGTGGTCATGGAGCAAAGTCAGATTTAGGGCTGATAGAGGTCACAGTGGTGTGCAGACAATGAACTATCAGTGGCAAATCTACAGAAAGACTGGAAAAGGAGATCCAGTCTAGTTAGGTTGGACTTGGGAGCAGCACTATAAACAATATCCCTGTAGTTGAAGATGGGGAGAACCATTTTCTTTATGATTACCCTTCGAGTGGACAGGGGGATGCATCCACGATTCCGGTAGAGAGAACCCAGTTTGGGGTGGAGTTTTTTGTGGATGGCATTGATGTGTACAGAAAAGTCGAGATGCTGGTCCAGCCTGACCCCAAGATAACTAAAGGAGGGGCAAGCCTCCAACATAGTCCCATCCAGGGTGTGGAAGGATGGAGTGGTTTTAAGCCAAAAGAGTCTCCGCCTCATGCCAAAGGTCATGGAGACTGTCTTCTTGGCATTGAGGAATAACTGAGTAGTGTGAAAACAGAGATGAACTTGGTTGAGGTCCTGCTGCAACTTGGTCGCTGCATCAGCGGTTGTGGGCCCAGATGCATACAAGAACATGGTGTCTGCATACATGTGAATGGAATTGAGAGGGCAGGCAGAAGGTAGATCATTTAGGAAAATTGAAAATTGGATCGGGCCAAGGATCGAGCCTTAGGGGACTCCTGCGGTAACTGGGAGGCAGGCGAAGTGGATCCACCAGTTCTGGTGAATTGGGATTGGCCAAGCAGGTAGGCTTGAAATCAGCTGGTAGCCTTGGTGGACAGCCCAGCAGTGGAGAGCCTATCCAGCAGGAGAGCATGAGAGACTGTATTGAATGCCTTAGCCTAGTCTACAAAAATAGTGGAGGTGAGGAGACCCTTGTCCATGCCATCCACCTCTCCTCCTTCTGCTACCTTGGGGTCTGGCTCAACCAACACTTATCTTTCTCAGTCCACATCAATGCAATCATTAAAAAACTGTGCCCCAATCTGGGCTCCCTTTACAGGAACCGTGGCAACCTTCCACTAACCATGAAGCGTGAACTAGTGCAAAAGATGATCCTGCCATCTCTTGACTACTGTGATACAGTCTACAGTGCCGCTCCCAAGTCCACCCTATCTAGGCTGGACCCCCTCTTTAATGCTTTCTTTTTTCAAAATTCAAAATTTTATTGAAATTTTACGATACAGGCTTCACCATGAAAGAACAACATCAATCAGTCCATTGTCACTCAGAAAAAAAAATTTCATGATGAAACCTCCCCTCCCCCCACCCACCTGCCCCCCACCCTCCCCAGCTTGGCACACCTCTAGCTATCCCAGAAGACATGGATTGATCGATTTCTAAAATTACAATTAACACAGATATAAAAACCATATATTTATCACATCAAAAGTTGGTTGCCCTGATTTTGTGGGACTCTGATTTGAAGGAGATATCATGTATGTAAACTTTCCCAAATCATCCTGTAACAGATAAGAGAACCACATAAGTTCACTTTTAGTTGTTCAACCCACAGGTTATATAATATATCATTTAGCCATTCCTCATATGTAATGATTTGCCCATCCCGCCAATGATGCAGGATTATTTTTTTGAGACTGAGCGCAATCATTGCCATATGATACCTCCGTTTCCGAACCCGGATCTTGGAGAAGTCCCCCATTAAACAAACCTCTGGTGTAAATAAGTCCCCTATGCCCAAAAGAGGATCATCCTTATCTCTGATTTGGCCCCATAAAGTTTGAATTGAGGGACATTCCCAAAATATGTGAAGCATATCTCCTTCAGCAGATCTACATCTGAAACATTGAGAGTCCGAATGTCTACCTATTCTGTGGAGTTTGACTGTAGTCCAGTACATATCATTCAGAATTCTATATTGAGTGAGTCTCAATCTATCTTGTGATATATATCTGAAGGAAGCTAAACGGATTGACTCCCAGTTTTCCACAGAATTGGGGAAACGTGCATGCCAGTATTTGGGAACCCCTATCCCCTTATCAAGCACATTGATTCACACAGAAGCATAAATCAGTGAGACCACATGAGGTTTGCCACACATTGTTCTAAGAGAATCCATCCAGGCAGATCCCTCTGTTGAATAGCCCCCATCAGGAAATGTTTTGATCAGCAGGTGTCTAAGTTGCCACACTTTAAATATCTGTGTCTGAGCTATAGAGTAAGATCTCATTACAGTGCCAGAATCTGCACAGGCCCCTTCATGTAATAAGTCCCTAACACAAACATCATTAAGCTGTGGTAGCCAAATTGGGGAGATAATTTCCCCTCCGATCTCTTTAACGCTTTCTGCCGCTTTGCCCTCAATGCACCTCCTCAAACCCATCACTGTGATCTCTACCACTCTCTTGCATTCCCCTCTCTTGAAAATCACTGCCAACTGCACTATACAAATTTTGTCTCAAAATTCTGGCTAGGATCCCTTCCGTTGTACCTCTCCTCCTCCTTGCTATCACCACCCCCTCCATCCCATGGGCTTAGATCCTACAACTTCCATCAATTACTAATCCCTATGAGGAAGTCACACCTTGGGACAAGCAGCCTTCTCACACAGGCTCCCTAAACACTGAAACAAATGTCCTCCTCAAATTTGTCACTCTTCCTCCACTCACTCCCTGGCTACCACCGTGGATAACTACCTGATGATAAACTGTACCTGCACATGAATTCCTCCTGTGCACACCGACTGTATGCTGTATCCAGTCCTGTTCAGCAATCTGCACCCATCATACGCTACTAAGCAGGGCTATTAACCAACTACAGTGCACTCCACTTATAACTGACACTGTTATAGCAGACAATCAGTTATAATGGACAAAAATTGATTTCCCAAACCAAATATATCAAATTCAATGCATTTTCCTCTGGTTATAATGGACAGAAACTCTGCTTATAATGGGCACTTTGAAGCTTGTACTGTATAGGTATTTGTAGTCCATTTTGGGGTGGGGGTGCAGAGCTGGTTAGGAGATTTGGAAATTGTAGAATTTAGATGAAGGAGCTACAGAGACTAAATTTCTTACAAAATAATTCTCCACAAGCTGCATAAACCTTCATTAGATGATTACACTAAAAAGGAAGTGATTTTATTTTTTAATAAAACCCTTACAGTATAATTGCCTTTGATCATACTGTTCTGGAATCCCAACATTCGCCATTAGAGTTGCTATCTTCGTCTTACCTTCTGCAACAAACTTAATAAAAAAAAATCATATTCCCTGATAGTTAAATAACTAAACACACAAAGTACAGAAATGTATATGCTAGGCAGGATTCTGACTGAGTAAGCTATGATGTTTTACAATAGGTTTTCAATCACTCTGAGCCCCTGTTCACACACACAGGGACACCTAATACATTGACTCTACCTCCTCTGGATATAATGGACACTGGATATAATGGACAAAAACTGTGTGCACAGATGTGTCCATTTTAACAAGCTTGCACTGTACTGCACTTATTATGCTTCTGTTGTCTTGCTGTCTTACTGCACTTCCAGTTAATATAACCTGCACCATGATTAGATCATCGTGTCCTGTGCCTAACTGTTCCCTGCCTATAACCCATCACTAAGCTGTAATTCCTATTAAATGTACACACTGATGTAATGTAATGTAAAGTAATGTATGTAATGTAATAATGTATTGCTATTGTACTATAATAGAAAACCAGCAAGTTTTCCTCTCCGGTGCACAACCTGTAATGTCAAATGTTTTACTCAGTGATAACCTGCTTGTTATCCTCTCCTATGTACCCTCCCAGGTCGCACCGGGAGACGAGCATCGTTTTGCCCAGTGTGCCTTCCTGATGAAACAATTAAATAAATAAATAAAAAATCCAAGATGGAATTGGTGATCCGTAGGAGTGAGGTGGCAGTGGAGTGGGACTTCTGGAAGCCAGACTGGTAGGGTATGAAGAAGGAGGAGGAGTAGTTGAGAAATGAGGAGAGTTGGGAGAGAACTAGTTTCTCTTGCAGCTTCACCAGAATGGGGAGAAGGGAAATAGGACAGAGACTGCCAGGGTTAGAGGAGTCACTTCCCTTTGGGAGTGGGATGACAGTAGCATGTTTCCATTCTGAGGGAATCGAAGCAAGGTAGAAGGAGAGGTTGTAAAGATCAGCCAGCTGGGTGGAAATTGCAGGAGCAGCTATGTAGAACATCCTGGAATCCAGCCCGATGGAGCAATTGCCTTTGTTAGGGTTTAGAGAGTTCAGAGCATCTAAGACAGCTGAGGGTGAGACTAGACAGAAGGAGAAGGAGGGGCAGGAGGGGAATGGGCTTGAGTGAGGGTGGCTGCGGAGGATTTGGGCTGGATAGGGGGAGTGCAGACAGCAGTGTCGAGGTGCAGCTAGTAAAGTATGAATTAAATTCTGTTGCTACTGCTAGGGGATATGATACTACTGAACTGCCTACATTTAAAACAGGTGAGGGGGGCTGAGAGGGAAGGGAGAAAAGGGATTTGACCACTTTCCAGAATTTTGATAGTTTATGTTAGCTTGGAAGGAGGATTTGAAAAAAGATGCCTTAACCTTCCTTATTTGCCTTGTGCAGGTGTTGCATAAGGCACTGTATGTTGCATGATCGACAAGGGAACTGGAGTCCATGAATGTCTTCCAAGTCTGGTGTTTGGCTCTGGTGAGAGACATGAAGTTAGCAGTGATCCATGGCAAGTGGGATCCCCTTACCCAAGACCTTCTGATGGGTGCATGGATGTTTCATGCAGCTAGGAACTTAAGTTTGAAATAGAGCCATGCATCATTGATAGAGGAGGCCCTGAGGATGGGGGAAACCAGTCAGTGGCTGACAGAGTGATTAGGAGTGAGGCAAGGTCGAGGGATTTAAATGACCTAGAAAGAATGGTCTGGGACGAGGGAGCTTTTGGATGGAAGATTTTACGGATTATGTAGATCATATGGTGATCACTTAGTGAGTCAAGTAGGGTGTCTGTGGTAATTATGTGATGCTGCTGGGAGGGGAGGTCCCAGTCCAGAAGGGAGTGTTTTTTTCTCTTATTGTTCAGTCGTGAGGAGTCAGTGATCAGTTGCGATAGGCTTAGTGTTGCAACTTGGATACAGAGCTTTGAGGTGGTGTTGGATAACCAGCTTAAATTAAAATCCCCTAGACATGAGGGAAAAGTAGTGGAGTACTGGGGAGGGCAATGGAAGGAAAAAGTAATGATTTGTGAGTGACGAAAAAGGATTCTTTTTTGCCTCTGGTGATACAAAAAAGGATACCTTTTTTGTATCACATGGTCACGAAAAAGGATTTATTATGATATTAAAAATATTTATTTTTATTAGGATAGTAAAAAAATACATTTTAAGGGCAAATTTATATCTTTGAAGTGCAGATTGCACCTAACAAGATCCTAATGAGCCAGGTAGGTGTGGTGGTCTCGCCCCATGATGTAATTTTTGTAGCTCTTGACATTTTTTTTTTTAGAAAAAACAGAAACAAGATGGTTGCTTGAGAAAAGGTGTTTTTCTCTCACAAAAAAATATTTTATCCTCGTGACAAAGGAATGGGTCTCACAAGACAAAATCCTTTTTCATGAGATCAAATCCTTTGTCAAACTTTCTGGCTCTATCCTGAAAATTGATCTTCCCATTGAAAACAATGGGAAATGAAAAACTGAATAACTTTGAGGCAGTTTACTATTTTTTCACAAAACAAAGCATTCCTGTTCTATTACCCAAGCTGTTTCTGTCAATAAAAAAATTACACTAAAATTCCACAACATCTGGACTCAAGGTGAAGAGAAAAAAACTGCAAAATGAGGCACATCATGACTTTTTGCACTGCCTGGATCTTAGCATCCAAATATCCTACTGGAACAAAACTTGCCATATCAAGAGATCTACCCCATGGGACAGTGCATACAAAATTTTGAGCAAATCCATTGATCAGTTGCAAAGTTATTAACGTGCAAAATTTGAGGTTTAACAGTAAACATGCTACTCAATCCTAACTATAGTGGCACTACAGCTCCCCTATAATATGGGATATGCAAAGGGTTTACTCATAATATTCAATTTATCTTCATGTGTGAAGGGAGCAGGATCATAACTCTCAAGTGCAGAGCCACAAGTTATGAAAGTCTTGCCCACTAACAAGTGATGATAACTAGCCTATTCTGAGTCAGGCTATTATATATTTAAGCAATAAGGCATGACAGGGTGTGTGTTATTGTGTAATAACATCATGCCTTCAGTGAGTGAAGCATGGGCTGCAGGCCGAGTGCATTCAACACAAGAGAAGTGATGTTATTACACAGTAACACACACCCTGGAGTGCATTATTGCTATTATACAATGGTTTATTAGTTAAAAAAAAGAAAAGAGGGGAAATATTTGTTTGCAGTGTGTGTGTGTGTGTGTGGAGGTACATATGCTCTCTGGATCATGATGGTGCCTGGGCAGGCCTCCTAGGGTGCATCTTGTGGTGCAGTGAGCTTTGACATCAATCCTCGTCCCCACACACACACACACTCTCGGCCACCGGTTATACTGGCCTGTATTTTAGCTTCTTTTTTTTTCTTTACATTATTTTGGTTTATGTGGTTGGCTAGTTGCTTGCCAGCTGTACAAGGTGTGTGATTTAGGAGCCCAAGAATGAGAAGAGATGGCTTTTGATGTCGTGTGAGGGGCTTGATTTCTCAATTTGCCAGTGAGTACAGGTGGGGCATGGCAGGGACAGAGGATGTGTGCCAATCTAAAGGAAGAAAATATATTTCATTTTCATGGCACCTTTTGTTCTGTGAACCAAGGTGGTGTCAGTGAAAAGCACTACTGACTATTATGGAATGCACTGTTCACTGAAGTCCAACTTAAAAATGAAGTTTGTTTTGTATGCTGCAAACTTATTTTTGTCCATTGAGAGAAGTGTACAGTAGTACTGTGAAACTGGTTGGCAGCATTGGTGTTTCAGGCAGTTGGGGAATGGAGAATGTCTGGGTGCAGTGTTTCCAATAACAGGAAGCTGCTGATTTCTGTGGCATTTTTTTTATGTAACCAAAAAAAAAAAAGAAAGAAAGAATGCTTTGTGCAGTCTAACTCCTCATGGCTTTGGTTTAGTCATTATAAAATGGTGGATATGCCCGTTTCTGAATTTTTCTTGCAAGCAAGGGTATGTATAGCCATTTTGGCTTTGTGACAGTTGGGCACGGAGGAATATGTTTAACTGTACTTTAGTCATAGTTGTGCCTGCCCAAGATACAGTGATGTTATTGTGAAATAACATCATTGTCTCTTGAGGTGAACAGCCAATTAACTTCCTAGAATTTTTCTTGCTATTGTATAATTGATATATACAGTCACAGTGAACAAGTTATAGCCTTTAAATCTGCAGTTTATTTTAAAATGGTTGCTTTTTTTTCTTTGATTTTACCAGCTGGCTTCAGTGCTGTACTAGGTATTGTGAAGGTATCACCATTGTGAAAGCTCTTTCTGTTTGGCTCGGTATTCCACTGTGATGACAGAAACCTTAAAAATCTCCTTTGTGAAAATATTATTTATTTATTTATTTATTTTATTTATTTATTTAGACAGCAGTTTGGAAAACCTTTGAGCCATAGGCTCATTTACAAAGGTACCTTGTCACAGTAAGACAAACGAAAATACACAGTATAACAGTATAACACAGTATAACAGTAACTTAAGACATAGATACAAACAAGCTGGTACAGGTAGGATTGATGCAAACAATACCAGAGTTATGTTGTCCTTAGCAGCTTAGTAGTAAGCTTTGTCATTAGTATTGAGTACGGCTTTGACTAGTGGCAATTACAGCTTCGGGTGTTAACAAGGTGGTTCCGTAAGGACATTTTGAAGCACGATATAGTTGGAGCTTCGGAGATGGAGGGGGGCAGTGTGTTGAACCAGGAGGGGGCCCTAAAGCTGAAGGCTCTTTGGCCGTGAGAGGTCCTAGCTCTAGGGATAACAAGAGAGGTTTTTCAGAGGTCCGAGTATAAACTAGTGGGACAGAGCAGCGGATGGTGGTGGTCAATCCAGGTGGGGATAGCCCAAGGAGGGTCTTTTTTGTAAGGGTACAGGTCAGATATTTGAGGCGCTCATCAAGATCAAGTACCAGTGCTTTAGCGTACAGTAGACAGGTGTGTGTTAGCCTAGGTGCCCCTGTAATTAACCTGCAGGCCATATTCAGAGTATGTAATTTTATGGAGTGGTCTGATCAGCAGCACCATACACTGCAGTCCATAGTCCACTAGGGACAGGATAGAGGAGGTGACTCAGAGTCAAGAGCTCCGGAGAGAGGCAGTGTTTATACCAATGTAAGATGCCCAATCAGATATTAGTGGCATGGCTAGGGCAGCGATGTGTCCATGGAAGGAGGGAGGGGTCAAATGGATCCCTAGGTATTTATAGGAGCAAACTTGTTCGAGTGGGAAAGAGGACCCAGAGTGAATGAGGAGTTTGAAGTTGCAGGACTTGTTTTGAGGATGAGTGAAGAACATGGTTTTTGTTTTTTTAAGATTTATCACCAATCTATGTTCCTTGAACCAGCCCTCGGCTTCAGCGAAGGACTTCTGCAGCGAGTCCTGGAGGGCAATAGGGTTACGACTTGAGGCAAAGATAACTACATCATCAGCGTACAATAGAATTTTCCCCGAGCAAGAGCGTGAAAGGGTGTTAAGGTAAAGAGAGAATATTAAGGGGCCCAGAATGGAGCCCTGGGGAACCCCAGAAAAGATGGGACAGATGTCTGAGTAGATCCCATTAAGTTTTACACGCTGTGAGTGGTCAGACAGATAACTGGTGCACCAGGAGATAGGCCCAGCAGCAAAACCAGAGATACTAAGGGCATCAAGAAGGAGGGGGTGGGAGACAGTGTCAGAAGCTTTAGAGAGGTCAATGAAGACCGCACCAGCCAGAGAACCAGTGTCTAAGGAGGAATGGAGAAAGTTGGAGAACTCTAGGAGGGCTGTGTTGGTACTGTGGCCCGCTCGGAAGCCATGCTGCTCAGAACATAGAACATTGTAGGTGGAGAGGTAGTCAGAGATTTGGGAGGCTACCACTTTTTCCAAGGCCTTTGAGAGAGGAGAGAGAATGGAGATTGGCTGATAGTTTCCAGCCACAGTCCTATCACCACCTTTAAAGACAGGGGTGACAGTGGTGACTTTCCAGGCAGTTGGAACCTTCCCCAGGCAAAGAGAGTGGTTGATGAGGCACGTGATCGGGGTAAGGACTGTGTCTAAGACCAGCCATAGGATACATGGATCCAGGGTGTCACTGCCCATACTATTACTCTTGAGGGCAGTGACAAGGTGCGGCCTAAGTTCTTGGGCAGAAACACGCGGAGGAGAAAAATAAGGTGAGAAAGATTTACGGCAGGCGCTGGGGGAGGAGGGTCAAAAAAATTTGTAGGGAGGATAGGGCTAAGGTCAGTGAATGAAGTGTTGAGGTGGTTGGCTATGAGGGCTGGGTCTGAAGAGATCACGCCATTAATGTTGATCTGGGTGGGTGGGGGGAGTGTGCACTCCCATTTAACTGTTTAATGTTATCCCAGAAGGCTCTGGGGTTCCCCCATGAGGCTATGAGTGAGGACTGATAGTGCTCAGACTTGGCCTTTCCGATGGCCCGAGTGCACTTGTTTCGGGTGGCAGCATATACTGCCTGTCACTGGGCCGGCCAGTCTCAATGGCACGGTGCCATAGGTTGTCCCTATGTTTGAGTTGGTGGATCAAAGCTGGGGTTACCCAGGGGGCATTCTGCCTTTTAGAACAGCGGGTCGACATTGGGGCAAAGATATCACAGGCATTAATAAAAGTTCGGGTAAAGAAGGAGAGAGCTGTGTCAATGTCAGGAGTTGCCTGTATAGGAGACCAGTCAATTTGGGACAGAAGTTTCTTAAGTTTTGTCAGACCATCAGGTATTAGACACCGCCAGCATGTGGACTGTGCAATGGGTTTGGGGACTGAGGATGACCAGTGGAATAGAATGGGGGAGTGATTGCAGAGATAGTGCGGGAGGAATTGTGCATTGGGGATCCGATTAGGGCGGTTGGTGAGTACCACATCAAGCAGGGTACTGAAGCCTCTCTATTAACAACAGTTGTTACTGAGATCACTAAGATGTCTTTTTATCTTGTCATTTTTTCCCCACTCCTGTTGTATTTAAGCAGTAATGCACACCAGGTTGTGGTATATCAAGGGGTATTGTCAAACCCAGGTGTGTTGTGAACCTCATGCACCCAAGAAGTGATGACATCCTATGATATACCACACCCTGGAGTGCATAATTTCTGTTATGAACGGAATTACCAATTGTATCAGAAAAAAAATAAAAAAGACATTTAAAAAATGGGAAAAGATGATGTTTTGGAGGTGTTGTAGGAGTACATTTGTACAAAATATTCCTTTGTTAGGTGTGTTTACCATTGTCCTGGATTCCCCCCTTTTCCCTCACAAAAACACAGAGACCATTGTTTATTGTTGTGCTCAGATTGGCAATTAATTTATTCATATTCACAAATCCATATTCCATTTTCCATTTCTTTATCATATTGCCATAGTGTCCATTTTTATTCCCATCCATATATCTCTCTCTGATCATCCACCCCCAGGTGAAAACCTGGGTGCCTTCTTCTTCTCCTTTGCAGTTAGCTAATGGTGAAAACTGAGACCACTTTCTTCTTCCTCTTCTACCTCCTCTTGTGTTATTCCTTTTTCTTCCCTCCCATCCCCCCTTTTTTTCCACTAGCCAGTCTCCAGCTTGCTGGATGACTGGCTTCCCCCAACTTCGAGGGCTCCCCTTTTTTCCTATTCCTGGGTGACAAAACACATCCTCACCCCCCTCATTCTTTTCTCCATTTTTTTTTTATCTAAAAACTTCCATCTGCTTTCTCCATTCTTCTATGAAACTCATCGTTTCTGCATTGAACATGTCAGTTGCTATATCTGACAAGAGTACCCCGTCTGCCCTGTAGAAGTCATCCACCCATTCTTCTACCCCTCACAGAATCACCTGTCCCACCATCTGCCTTATCAACGTCCCCACCCGTCTATTCATTTTTCTCCTGGCTCTCTCCACTGCTCTGTGGCTGTGTTCCTGCCTCCATACCCTTCGTGGTATCATATCTGACCAGGCCAGGCCTACTTGAGGCCACCACTGCTTTATTACCATTAGATCCTTCTTTATCTGCAAATTTGTGTGCACCCAAGGTCTGTCTGCCAGGTCGTTGCCCCCCAGGTGTAAAATAATTAGGTCTGGACTGGGCCGCTGTCTTCTGAGCTCCTTCAATGCGGGCAAAAGCTGAGACCATCTCATCCCTCGTAGTCCGTGTCATATCACTCTACACTGCCTTGCATCCTGGTACAATTGTCTTCCCCCAGCTTTTGTCTCTGCTCTCTTACCAGCCCAGTAAATATAGGAATGGCCGCAGATCCAGACTTCCGTGCTCCTCCCTCTACCTATGGGGTGCAAAGAACATTCATTAAATTACGTGTCATCTCAGTGTCTCCCCCATTTTCCCGCCACCCCACCTCCTTCTCCCCCTTTTTTTTTTTAACTTAGATCTCTAATGTATCTTTTATAACTGGCTGATCACCAGCGCCTTTATCAAAATGTCCTGCACATGCTCACCTGTCACCGCCCATTGGGAGGCCGCCCCTATCCGAAGCGAATGGGAAGAATAATTTGCTGGGTTTTCCCCAAAAAAACCCATGGTCTTTTTAAGCACCACTGTAATTTGATAGCTGGTGACCCGCTTCCCATCCCCATGCACAAATAACTTCCCCGACCTGACTCTATGCCCTGCGGCGAAAACCCACAGGACCTGTACTGGGCATAAAGCCATTTCTGACCATCCCTTCAGAGTTATTATGCACCCCTACACTTTTTGGTCCGTCTTTGACTTTTTTAGCCTGATTTTTATCTCACTTGTCCCCCAAATCACATCGTCCCATTCCACTCCACCTTCCATGTCATCTCTTCCATGCCCTACTACTTTGCTTACTCTCATAGCCCCTGCCAACATAACCACATAGATTGTGTGAAAGAGCTGAGTCTTATCCCCTGATCTGCATACCGCCGGCAACACCTCTTTTAACTTCATGAGCCACTGCTCACCTATTGGCCTCCTATTATCCCCCGGTCCTCGCTTCAACCTACCCCATCCCTGCATCATCCCCCGATGAGCATCGATTTTGTAGGGTCATTCCAGCCTTTTAGGTTGCATATCACGCTGATCCCTGCCAGATACACCCCCATCGTGGTGTGAGCCATCCCCTTTTGCCATTGTTCCACTGTGAACATACTTAACTGCTCCTCTGAGAGTGGCCCACTTACCTCCATCTGGTGTTCTGCCCTGAAAGCCTGAAACCTCCAGGCCCCTAATAGCGCCCTCAGAGTCCGGGTGCCCTACAAGCTGTGGAACAACATTTCTGTTTCTTCCTGCCAACGCCCCAGATGTTCGTTGAATGGGTGTTTGTGCTCTTCTGCTTCTGGTGCCAGCTCGAAACGGGTCCAGCTGCAGACGGGAAAGGCTGTCAGCCAGGATATTACATACCCCTTCTATGTGTTTTGCTCTGAAAGACATATTCAGCTGCAGGGCCCTTAAAACTAACTGTCGTAATACCTGTGTGACTGTCTCAGACTTGGCTCCCCTGTTATTTAGTGCATGCACCACCGCTCTATTGTCGCACCAAAATGTCACTTTCTGATCCCGCAATTCTTCCCCCCGCACTAAGATACATGCCCATATAGGCATGATCTCCAGTAGCGTTATGTCTCTCACTTTTCCATCCTTTATCCAACTGACCGGCCATGGTTCAGTGAACCATCTACCACTAAAATAACCTCCCATGCCTGACCCACCCGCTGCGTCCATGTAGAGATCCAGGTCTGTGTTGTACAGCCACTCCTCCTGCCAAAACAAACACCCATTGTATTCTTTTAAAAACTTCTCCCATATACCAAAATCCTCTCTCACCGCTTGATTCAGATCAACCCAGTGATACGGCCTGGTAATCTCCGCTGTCGCTCTGGCCAGTCTCCTAGTGAATGCCCTTCCTGGTCCTATAGCACTGCATGCAAAGTTCAGGTGTCCTAACACCTGCTGCACCTGTCTTAGCTGTACCGGTCTCCTGCTGGCATGCACCTGAACAAGCTCACTCAGCTTCCTTACTTTCTTGTCTGGCAACCTAAAAACTTCTTTTGTGGCATCTATCTCAATCCCCAGGAATTCCATAACCTTGGTGGGCCCTTCAGTTTTTTCTGGTGCCAATGGGACACCCAATTCCCGGCATAATTCCTGAAATTTTTCTAGCATCCTTTGCATCTCCTTTCTCCCTTCCCCAATGAGGAGAAAATCATCCAAGTAATGGATGACTGACCTATAACCTATTTTTTCCTGGAATATCCACTGCAGACACGTGCTGAATGCCTCAAATGTTGCACATGCAGTGGAACATCCCATTGGCATTGCTTTGTCGAAATAATACTGTCCCTCATTTTTAAAACCCAATAGGTCTCAATCTTCCCTTCTGACTGGAAGCAGTCTGAAAGTGGATTCAGTGTCTGTTTTTGCCATCCATGCATCCCCTGTGGTTCGGATTATCCGAACTGCATCCTCTAGGGTTGCGTATGTCACCCTACTATGCTCTTCACTGATAAAGTCATTCACTGACTCCCCTTCGGGATAAGACAGATGGTGAATCATCCTAAACTCACCTTCCTGTTTCTTGGGTACCAAGCCCAGAGGTGATATCCGCAGGTTTTCCAGTGGTGGAGTCTCGAAAGGGCCCTCAACCCTGCCTGCTGCCCTTCTTTCTCAATCTTCTCCTTAACGTCTCCTCTTTCCTTTACAGACCCCAGGTTGCTTGCTTCCTTGCTTGTCTGGGCTCTAAACTGCAGGGAGAAACCTGCACCAAAACCATTTAAAATCATTTTCGACATGCGCCTGGATATTTATCCAGGCAGACTGTCCATGCCGCCAGGTTGATGGGGCTCCTGGCCATATTAAATTTCTCCTTGGTGCCACCGTTCCCTTTTGCCCCTTCCTTCCTTGTCTGCCAGCTCTCTCTATTTTCATCGACTTTGCCCCTCTACCCCATTTCCCCAGCCCTCCCTCCCTGCTCCATGTGTGCCCCTCAAAACCGGGTCCTCCTGAAAAACTGCTGACCCACTCCATGTCCCCCTTCTCCCTGTGTTCCAAGCACCTCCACCATTCTGCACATGTTAGCAGGGTGCCCCCCCCCACATCTTGAGCAGGTATGTCGAAAACGACATTGAGGCCACGAGCAGCTGGCCCTGTTATAAGCCCAGCAGCTTTTTTGGGGCATCAAAACCCTTCTGCCCCACCCACCCTCTGATGTGGACTGATCCATCACGTGATCTGTCCATAGGTCTATTTGCTAGATGTCCCTCCTTACATCTCCAAATGATGCCATCCTTTGACGAAAATATTCGTCGTAGTATATCCAACCTACCCCACCTTTTGCTTTTGCCCGCCTTATTATTAATGAGTAAGTAATGAGCGGGATGGCCATCTCCGGTTTTTTCTCCAGTACGATGGCCGAAAAAATTGCAAAACCCATAAACCACCAATCCCAAGTCTTCCCTTTTGTAATCTTGTTGTCCTCTTTTCTGCCTAATAGGACTATGGCAGCTTCCATCTCACTTTTAGCTATTATCTCCGATTCCTCATACCTTGCCACTGCCTCCCGGCTTGCCAGTGCAAATATATCCACATACTCTCCTCTCCATATCCTTTCTTTCATGACTAATGGGACATGCTCGCCTATCCTCATCCCAGGCGCGCCCACCTCTCTTACTCCCCTTCCCCCCCTTGGCTCCTTTTTCCTTGTCCCCTGTTGCCTCTTTACCCGACCTAATCTCCGCCAAAGCCGTTTCCATATGCCCCAGCCCTTCTGTCCCTAGTGCTGCCACAATCTGCCCTATATATTCTTTTATGCTATCGCCCACTGCATTGGATGCATTGCCTGCCACCTTTTCCCGGCCGAGTTGCCTGGGATCCTCACAAGGTCTCCTTGATTCTTCTTCCGGTGGAGATGGAGGGTGAGACCCCGGGGGTGGCGGGCCGGACTTGTTCTGTGCAGCTGCACCTGATCCGCTGGGAGGCTCTCCTTCTGCTGGGATGGGTACTGGCATCACCAGGTCCACAGGGGCCATGGGTACTGGTCACCGCCTGAGGCCCCTGACTCCTGGTGCCACTCTTGTGGGACCATGTACCCTCCTTGCTGGCCTTTTTCCTTTGCCGCCTTGTCCAGCCCCCACTTTCCTCTTTTCACCGGGCCTCCTCGGTTCCTCCCCCTCCACCAATTCCCACATTTTGTTAGCTTTCTCAGCCAAGTCGATTATTGCCTTGAAAGCCTCCCCCTTTGATGGCTTGCTTCTCTTGGGTGCCATGCTTGTCTGTGAAAACAACTATAGGAACGCAACAACAGCATGTTACTATTCATAATTTTAGGATTAAAATGACAAACACCCACACTGTGAATGAACCCCCCCCCCGGCTTCATAGTCGCACTAGTCCTGCTAGTGCTCTGAAGCCTTCCCACCTCTTGTCACCCCCCGCCCTGTGATGCCACACCGTGTGGTTGTCACCACGCCTTCCCTTATACCATCCCTCAACAGTGCTTCGGCAACCTGCCGATGTACCAGGCACTGAATGACTGGCCTCGGCCAGGCTGGTGAGGTAAAAAACACTGTCTGGCTCATGCAGCCTGCCCTGGCCCCATGTGGTCGTCCACTGATGACCCCCTTTCATACAGGGCTCCCCAGTGCCCGCGAGGCAAGACCAGCTCATTTCCACATTGCTCCTCATTGTAATGCCATCCCTGAACAAGGCAAAAAAAAATAAACAAAGGGTCCTGTACTGGGCACTGCCCTATCATTCATCCTGCGGCATGTGACGTCACGCCGCGTGGTTCTAAAAAACCACCCCCCTTGCACACCTCCCTCAGGTCGCCCCGCAGGCCTCACAGTCGTGACCAAAGGGGGAGGCAAGCCATCTGCAAACTGGCTCCCTAGGCCCCAGGGTGCCTCATGCAGTGGGCGCCCTTCTTCCTTATCCACCACGCGAGATGCCGCATTTGCACCTCATTCCCCCCACTCCTGGCACCCACCAGGCAACCCTGAAAGGCTGTCCCAAGGCCTGTCCATGGCCACGCTTCCCTGGGATTACCCTTTCCAGCCTGGGAATAGAACCCCTGGTCTCCACCATCAGGAGTCGCTGCTCCTTCTCGTATCATGCGGCGTGTGACATCACGCCGCGTGGCTTTGGCCCACCCCACTCTTGTGTGCCTCCTCCCAGGTGCTCCTTGGCTTCTCTCCCCACAAAAAAACAAGCGCAAGCCTGGAAAATACTCCAGCGGCCCCGGAGCGCCTCAATCCATTGGCACCTTCCACTGCTCCACCACGCGGCGAGCACCACGTGTTTCTCATCGCTCCCCACTCCCAGCACCCCCCCAGCCACCCAGAAAGGCCATCGCAAGGCCTGCCCCTGCCCATGTTTACTCCCGGGAAAGAAGCTGTAGCCCTGGCCCCACCCCCTTAGTAGGAGGAGGTTAGTCTTGAAACCACAAACCATGGATCTCTTTTGCCCCAGGCTTCTTAAAAATCATTCTATAGTCAGTCCTGAACTCGAGGCTTCCACACACAACTGCACATGCAGGCAGTGCTCCTACCATATATGCTATGCTGCCACCTTTGCACCACAGGACAAGCACTGTTTTCCATGGCCCCGGGTATTGGGGCACCGTCCTTTCTCGCACCACACAGTGTGTGACATCACGCCACGTGGCCTCGGCCCACATACCCTTGCGTGCCTCCTTCCAGGCATCCTCCAGCATTTCCCAAGCCAGGATTCAAAAACCCACACTGCAAACTCCCTCAAAACACCACAGAAACTGGGCTAAACTAAATTTCTTGCCAGCCACGGCCACGCGGTTGTCGCTCCTCCACCCAGCGGTCTTTTTTCTCCCCCAGGTCACCCCAAAAGCTAGCTTTGAATGCAATCTTTTGACATCTTGCACTAAAGCCTTATCCACTGCTCCACTGTATTTAATACACTGTTATATATTTATTATAATATATATTTTTTTAAAAGACACATCGCTCTCCTACCATCAAAGCCTATCATTCCAACCATCTACCCCTTAAAGGAACACAGGAACATCTTGAAAACATCTCTTGCCATCTACTATATTCACACACACACACACACACAAAAAAAATTTCTCCCTCTCCAGCAAACATTTTAAACAAAAAAAAAGGAAAACAGATCTCTTGCTTCATAATCTCAAACCACACAAACTACTCTCATTTTCTATTCATTTTTTTCTTTGTGTTGTTTAAAAAACAGCGGTATACTTCCTTGCTTCTTCTTGTTCTTTTTTTTTTTTTTTGAAAAACATTTTCCTGTCCTTACCTTCTGTTTCTTCGTAACCATATCTCCAAATAAATGCCAAGCTGATGTGCTGCAGTTCTGGTGTAATCACAAAACTCCAGCAAAAGTGGCTGAGACCCCCTTGTGCTGGTCCTTATGTACCTCCCTTCTTCCTTCCCCTTCCTGCTACCTGCCTATTGTTCCCCACCCTGGCTCTTCCCCTTCCTTTCCCTCCCCCCTCTGAGCACAACCATTCCTGGAGGGAGGGTAGGGGGGCACCAGGACAACCTGGTCTGCCCCTTAAAGGGCAAACTCCATTGTGCACAACAGGTGGAGCTGTCCCTACAGGAGGTCATAGCAAATAAGGCAGTGTTGTCTTGGTGGATGTTTAATTTGTGCTGCTACTTCTGAAGAAATATCCTTTTGCACCCTCAACCCCACAAGCTACAGGGCAGTTAAATAATGTAGTGTTAAGTGAAATTTAATGGCAAATGCTTCTGTTTCAGCCAGATGTTTCAATGTGATGAAGGGGATCAGCAGTTAGGCTTAGTCAACTGGAGTGACTGGGGTTTGCCCAAGCATGTTGTAGTGCGTGAAAGGAGCTTCTCATGCTGTAGTGTGTGAGAGGATTGGGCACAGTCAGCAACAGTTGCTGTTTGTTGCACAAGGGAGCATGTTGTGGTGATGAAATCTCTCTTCTAACCTTTGCAGTTTGGGAGAGACTCGGAGGCTCCTTTGCATTTTCTTTTCTTTTTTTAAAAAAGATGTGAAAAAGGGGGTTTGGGAGAGACTCAGAGGCTCCTTTGCTTTTTCTTCTTTTTTAAACAGTTGCAGAGGGGGGTAGGTGAAATAACAGATGCCTACTCATTTTTTTTTTTTTTGCAAGTAATTATATTTTATTAAGAAAATAATACAGAATATATGCACACACCAGGAATGAAGTACAGGTAGGCTCCAACCATTATACATCTAGAGTGCCATAATACACAAATATATGAGGTAGATTTTACAATTCAACAAAACAAAAAAGAAACAAAACAAAAGAAGAAACCCCCCCAACCCCCTTAGCCCCCACCCCGCAGCTATCCTAAGACTCATTTCATCATCCCTAGACAATGGGTTAATAAAAAACTGAATTATACATATATTTAAAACTCAACGGACGGGGAGAGACTTACAAAACTAACAATAAGGTAGGGACCTAGAAGGGTAATTATTAAAGAAAACAGGTCCAAAAGGACGGGAAGGTATCCTTCTTTAGTAATTAAATCTATCTTTAAGGCTTTGAGAAAAACCACCCCAATATCTTTGGAACCTGGCAGATGCATTAGCAAATGAATAAGCTAGTCTTTCTGCATACAGGGCATTCAGAAACTCCTCCCACCACTCCTTAAAGGAGGGAGTCCAAGTCTCCTGCCAATGGCGAGGATGATTAATTTAGTAACCAGTGTCACCAATGCCATTTGGCACCTTTGAGTATTAAAGGATATAATCATACCTTCCTAATATGCAGACCTCTAAACTAAAAATGGTGTTAGATTACAATATGACCTTTCTTTTGTTTAACCAGGTTCCAGAACCCGAGATTTTGGGACAGGCCCAGAACTTGTGAAGGGGTAGTTGCCATAGGGTCATTACAGTCCTTACAAACCGGTGAATATCGGTTGTTTAACCGATGAAGTTTTGCCGGGGACAGATAGAGATTATGTAACAACTTGAATTGAACATCTCTTAATCTGTCTTGCTTAACACACGAATAAGTGTCGACCCAGATTTTCTCCCATACTGCGTCCGGCCAATCCAGAGACATGTTGATTTTACAATAAAGAGGGATCGGAGATTTGTTGGAGTCTGACCTCTCTAGAATGTATTTATAAGTTTTTGAGACAGCCCCGTCGGACCGACTGATTTCACCCAACTCACTACATACTAGCCCGGCCTGGTCGAATCGGATTCCTTTGCCCAAAAAGGACCTGATGCTACTCCGAATTTGTGCCAGCCAGTACAAGGACTGGGGTTTAATCCCAAATTTTGCAGATAAGGTAGATAGTGGGAGTATAGAGCCTTCAATATAGAAGTCCCTTATACGAATCTTGAAGGAAGGTATAGGGTAAAATCTGGTAATAGGTTGGTTACCCACCAGGAAATTTGGATTCCTTAATAAAGGTTGAGATAGATCATAAAATTGCCTAATTTTAAATCTTGAAAATAGTTGGTTCATGGCTTTATATCCCAACCTAAGGGAGTAGTTCTGGCTTTCTTAGGACCTTAACCCATGAGACATACAAAAGAACTCTAGATCTAATTTAAGTTCCTTAGCAAAGGCCAGGTCCAGCACAAGACCAGGGTGGAGGACTTCAGCCTCGCCTGCCCATAGAACTGCTCTGGTGGCATGAATCGCTAGATAGTAAGTGAAAAAGTCGGGTAATTGGAGACCCCCTAATTTACACTGTCGGCAGAGTTTAAGGTAAGCCCTACGTGGGGGTTTACCTCTCCAAACAAAATCTGAACAATATTTATAGAGAAGACTAAAATAAGATTTGGGGAGATATATGTTCAGATTCGAAAGAGGGTAAAAGATTTTTGGCAAAATCACCATTTTAATCGTATTAACCCTACCTAAAAGTCAGTGGGAGTTTCACCATCTTTCTAGGTCCTCTTTAATAGACTTAAACAAAGGTCTGAGATTTAAGTTAGCTAGCTCCTCCAGATTTTTTGAGATTTGAATACCCAGATATAATATAGACTTTGTTTGCCATTGCATGCCCAGAGATGAACACCAACTCTTATGTAAATGAGGGGAGAGAGGATAAACTGTAGTTTTAGTCAGGTTTAGTTTATAACCAGAAAGTTCGCTAAAGGTAGTGATTAAACTTAATACTCGGGGGAGTGACGATGTTGTACTACGGATGTGTAGTAATAAATCGTCTTCAAAAGCAGAAAGTTTATGTTCTACGTCACCCAGATAAATCCCTTGGACTAGTGGGTCTCCCTTAATAATCCGTATTAAAGGTTCTATATATAGGTTAAACAAATAGGGTGACAAAGGACATCCCTGCCTAGTTCCCCTCAACAAAGGAAAGGCAGCCGAAATTATGTTATTACACTGAATTCTAGCGGTGGGACACGCATACAGAATCCTTATCAGCTGCAAGAATTCTTCAGGAAAGCCAAATTTCGCCAAGATCACGAACATAAAGGACCATTCAACTCGGTCGAACGCCTTTTCTGTGTCCAATGAAACCAGAGATGCTTCCATATCTGGGTCCACCCATGCAGAAATCAAGCAAACACTTCTGAAATGGTCGGCCGACGAAGCCACAACCACAAAACCAGCCTGCTCTGGGCTAACCAAATCTAACCACACTTGTTTTAGTCTATAGGCCAGGATTTTAGCAAAGATTTTAACGTCAAGATTCAATAAAGAGATTGGTCTAAAGTTGCCTACTAATTCTGGAGATTTCTAGGTTTGGGTAATAGAATTATTCTGGCTTTGAAAAGTGTTTTATCTGTAATACCAAACTTAATCCAGTACACAAAAAGCTGTCTCAATAACGGAGTAACATTTTGCTTGAAAAGTTTAAAAAAAGAAGGTGTGAATCCATCCGGGCCAGGAGCCTTATCAGTTTTAAGAGAGTCGATAGCTTCCCCTATCTCCTCATCGGAAATAGGTGCTATTAGCTTCTGTCTAGAATCCTCTGATAAACAAGGAAGGGAAATATTAGCAAAAAACTCACCCAATTTAGTCTTTCCTTGCGTGGGTGGATGTTGGCTTGAGTACAGATCTTTATAGTAGTCAACAAAAATACTCAGAATACCCTCAGGGTCTGTAATCAACTGATTTGAAACAGGATGCCTTAAAGCCATCACCCATTTAGCTTCAGATTTTTGTTTTAATTGCCAGGCCAATAATCTCCCAGCTTTGCTACCATGGCCTAAATACATAGCTTTAATCTTATTGGACGAGTTTACTGCTCTTTCTCTCAAGATATTGGCGTACCTCGTTCTCAACGTTACCAATTCTTGCTCCTGATCATCTGTTCTTAAACTTTCCGGGATAGATTCCAGCTCCCTAATTGCTTTCAAGGAATTGGCTAATCCTTGAGAAATCTTAGCCTTGCGAACAGTTGCCAGCCGGATTAGCTCCCCTCTCCATACTGCTTTTAGAGTTGCCCACCCTTGATCCACCGCCCTAATAGAACCCCATTTAAATTCGATTGATCTGTTCAAAAAGTCACGAAAGTGGGTTAGAACCTGGGCATCCTTTAGTATATTGTTATTCAATGACCATGAGTAAGACCTTGAAGGAGCTGATGACAATGCCCAACAAATTTTGACAGGGGAGTGGTCAGAGATCACCCTGGGTAAGAGTACTGCCTCTGTCACTCCAGATATACACTGTTGGTTCACTAAAAAGTAATCAATCCTTGAGAGTGTTTTATGAACCGGAGAATGAAAGGTATACTCATGGACAGCAGGGTTAAATAATCTCCAAGGGTCTACTAACCCTAGGAAGGACACCAGCTCTTCCAACGCACGTTGGGCAGGTGAGAACCGTGTACCTCTACAACAGGAATGATCCAGCCTATTAGACTGGACTATGTTCCAATCTCCTCCCAAAATAGTTGGGATCTCTTTAAAGGGGGATAAAACCATTGCCAGCTGGGCAAAAAAGGACGGTGACTCCAGGTTGGGACCATACACTGATCCCAGTACTAGTTGTTGCCCTCCCAGTCTTCCTAAAACTAGAATATATCTGCCATTAGGGTCAGAAACTATTTCCGAATGAATAAATGGCACACCTCAGGCTATCAGGATAGCCACACCCCGACTACTTGAAGAAAACCCGGCCCCGAAAACCTGACCTACCCATTTCTTTTTTAGGTGGGATAAACGATCCGGAAGGATATGGGTTTCCTGCAAGAATACTATTGCCGGGTTGTAATGGACCAAATGATTCACTATTACAAACTTCTTGCAGTTGTCTCTACCCCCTTTACTATTCCAAGAGAGAAAGTTTAACTTGGTAGCCATATAAAGTAATTCCCCATACAGAGAAGATTTGGATAGCTGCCCCCCGACCCACATCCTGACAAAACAAAACCAAAACCCAAAATTAATCCCCACCAATTATCCAAGAACCCCTCTAAAAATCAGCTATAAACCAACCCCTGGCCCGAAGCCTACTCCTCTGACTCTGGTTCATGGTGCGCCATATAGAGGTGGGGGACCCACTCCTTACATAATAAGAAAGTAAACAGAGCCTTAAAGTTATTGCCCTGATGTATAAGACCCTACAATACACCGCATATAGGGCTAGTCCATAGTAGAAACTATCATGGCTGCCCAGCCTGAAAGTCTACCAGTTGAAAAAGAAAGTGAGCTCTGGGCTGCCAGTTAACCATAACCTATCTGGCCAGCTTAAACTTGTAGCATGGTCATTCATAAAACAAGATCTAAAAGTAAGCGAAAGAAACCAGGGTAACTAGGGCATCTAGGAGACTGTACATATCGCTCCTCCCCCCTTGAAATGCTGTATGATAAAATAAGACAGCCCAGATAGGAGGATTCCTGACGTGAAAATATAAAAAACATCCTGCTGCTAGAGAGAACGAAGGCGGAGGAACCCCAGGGTAGCTAGATGCCCCTTCCTCCTAACGCTGCTAAGCTAAGGCCAAACAACTGCATAAGCCATGCAAATAACCCAAAAATGTGCAACTTGAGAAACCTTAAACCCCTTCCCACAAAATCCCATTTTCAATTCTGCCCTGCCACCACTGAATATGAGAGAAGCCCCACATAACTGTAACATAAACATTTTCAAGGAAGAAAGCATATTGATAGATCGATAGCTCCCTCTTGTGGACTTCTAAAGAAAACTATACCCTCACTGTCATCATTGAACATTGACAATTAAGTGAGAAATCATACAATAAAGAAACAAACATAGTCCTTCGGCATTCCCAACAGTCTTTGGCAGCTTAGTAGACTGTTACTGTTCACATAAAAGTCCAGAGAGGACAAAATGCAAACGACAACATAAATGCTGTGGCATAACTTCCAGCTATTGAGATCCACTGCAGTGCTGATCTTCCCTTCAACTTTTGGGAAATAGTTCAGCTAACAAAGCCCTTAATGATGCTAAAGCTTCTTCGGCAGATTCAAATCGCTTAACTCCATTCTTGAGTGTAATCTCAAGTTTCGTCAGGTAGAGCATTCGGTGGTGGATCCCAGCCGCCCAGAGCTTAGATGTAATGGGCCTGAAACTCGCTCTGACCTGCCTCATCTTCCAAGTTAGGTCGGGGACCAAGCGCAATCTCTTGCCTTCCCAGTGAAAAGCAGATAATTTCCTGATTTCTCTCAATAAATGCTCTCGGTCGAGGTAATTTAATAATTTAAAGATTATTGGTCTTGGTGGATCGGAGGGGGGGGGGTTTGGCTCTGAGGGCACGGTGCCCTCTCTCGATAATATTCTCCGGCCCATTTGGGGAGGGCCCAGCAGATTTCTTCAGTAATTTCTGCAGAAAGAGCACTGTATTCGATCCCTCTTCTCCTTCAGGGAGACCCAAAAGGACCAAATTGTTCCACCTGCTTCTCCCCTCCAGATCATCGAGACGATCTTCCAGCTTTGCCACCAGCTTCTTGCAATCCGAAATTGCAGGCCCCGACTTTTCCATCGACCGCTCGATAGACGAGATTCGAGCTTCAGTGTCCATCACCCGATGGGCTAATTGGGTCAGTGCTGGCTTGAATTCTGCCACCTCGTCGACCAGCTTAAATAAGGCCTCTTTAATCATGGATAGATCGCTGTATATTTTCACAGGAGTAATTTCCTCTTCTGGGGTTGAAGGTGATGAGCTGCGGCGCGGCCTTTTAGCCTCCAGTTCTTGATCGGGGGCTTGCATTTTGTGTTGCGATTGCTTTTGTTTCTGCACCGGCACTTGCTCTAGCCCTAAAACTACCCGATAAGAGCAAATAAAATCAGCAAAGCTCTTTAAAGCGGAAAGTTCGGGAGTTAGGAGTGGGAGCCCCAGAAAGCTGCTGCTACTCCTCCATGAGCGTCAGGTGACCACCTAACGCCTACTCATTTTTTTAAACTGTGCTGCTATGGACTCATTAACTGCAATCATGTTGTCTGGCTGCCAAAATCTGCAGGCAGACAGATTGGGGAGAGGTGAAAAGACCTGCTGGCTGGCATCTTTCCTTACCTGTTATTATGTTGTGGAGTTTAATTGTGGGTAAGGAGAGGGTTCAGACAATCAGGTTCCTATATTTTTGGCAACCAGTTCATAAATATATTTATACAACATATGTGTACTGATAAATGGTTACATAAGAAAGCATCATCTTAACCCACTATAACAAGGTTTTGTTATCCTGCAAAGTAGGGTACCTCACAATAACCCAACATAGCAAGATGATATTATCTTGCAAAGAAATGTATGTCACAGTGCTTAATGAGCCAATCAGAGTGCAGCTTTAATAATGCTGATGACATCACAATAGCCATTTGCAGCACTAAAGTCAGCAGTTAAAAACAACCAATCACTCTTTGACACTCACAGTATAATCTATCACCATGGTCAATCCATGCATTCTGGGCATTACACCTCGTTACTAAGGTGCACAACTGGATGGTTAGAGTGTGACGACTCTACAATGACTTTTAAACAGAGACTGCCACATCACTTGAAAAATGCATATCTTCTAATATTGAAGAATTATGACAACCTTCATATTTCAGAAGAATAGGACAAAACATGTAGCATTTTAAGATGACTACTTTGTCCAAAATAACATTCATAACTCGTTACAATGCTGTACAATTTACAACTGCAAATAAACAATACTATTTCAACAAAATGGAATTCTAATACAGACATTACATAGACTGTGACATGTTAGATCTTGTGTAGATCAGTGACTACATGAAAATTGTTGTAGTGGCTTCAATCGGTGCCAACAATATTAACAGTCACTAGAGAAGCCATGATTACATGTCTATAAAAGATTGTGCATCTAAAAACTGAGGACTTACTACTCTCCTCCTCTGTACATCTCTTTAAAAATCCATGTATCAACTCATATAGAACAACAGATTGATATGACTTATAAGCTCTTACTCTTTGCAAACAAAGAGAACTTCTCAATTATTATCGTACATTACTGAGCTACGCTTATAACATTCAACAAACATTCCACTCTGTCACAAGTAGTCTTTTAACACTTCAATTTGTCTAGTGACTCTTCACATATAGAGAACATCATTCGATCACCATGCAACAGTGTAGAACCATCACGCTTTCAAGCATAGTACTAGTATTGTACATATGTAAAAACAACTACCTTTATTTATAATGCACGAAGCTGAGTTACACAACTGTTAATAATAACCAATTACTGAATCTAATTTAGTGACTATTACAACTGTTTAAAATTACTTGTACATAATAGAAACATTTGTTCTCAAGTGTACATTGTTAATAACTAGTTTGATACTTGAACTAAAAATAGCAGTGTAGCACTACAGTACAAGTGAATGTTTTAGATATTATTCAGCAGTATAGTAACAACATTTAACTAACCATAAGTTTGTAAAAAAATGCATTTCATTACAGTTTAAAAGTGTACATTGTTAATAAGTAGTTTGATACTTGAACGAAAAATAGCAGTGTAGCACTACAGCACAAGTGAATGTTTTAGATATTATTCAGCAGTATACTAACAACATTTAACTAACCATAAGTTTGTAAAAAAATGCATTCCATGACAGTTTCAGTATTTACAAGTTACGAATTTACATAGAAGCCAATGTAAGAATTGATGACATGTAATTTGTTCATGTAAAACATTTTATTTTTTCTACTTGTCACATAAGTAATTGTACCGTATGTAAGAAATATTGACAATTGTAAATCAGGCACTGTTGCTGATCACAACAAACTGAATACCTGTTCCTGACAATATTTATGATCGCCTCAATTGAGGGGTTGGGTGGGAATTTTCCATTTGCACCTAGTCAGTGACATATTATTTAATAATAACAATCAAATGTCACAAAACTTACAATTGTGTAAAGTGTACTACTTATACAGTCAGCATATGGTTTTTCGCCCACCCCAGGAACATCCACATTAGCAGTCACACAATTACAACAAAACAGTTCTCTATCATGTGTGTAATCACACTTCACAACCGAGTGACATTCCATTATTAACATAACACACAAGTAATGCACTACACATAATTACAACATACAACCATTTTTTAAAAAGAAAAATTTTTCACAAACTACATTCACATTCAATAGCAAAATGTAATGACGCCACAGCTTCACCCTGACAATTAGAATTCCAGGTTGAATGCCAGGAACTACTTCCACACATAAACAGATCTGAGTACTGAAGCATAACTAAAAACACACAACACCTGATTAGTTTCATATAATATCACACACTTACTCCAATCCATATTATACAGTTATTATTACTCTTACACATTTACATATTTGACAAGCAATGACAGCACACATACAAAGATTGTATTGTGAGACTGCTTCTGTTAACAAAATTTAACTTTTGATTGGACCTTTTCTCCATTTTGACAAATTGGCAATACATTTTTGAAACCATAACCACCTATGTCGACTCCTTACTTTAAATACCATTATGACATAAAAATAAGTGTCTATGACTTAAGCATACAAATCAATGTTTACTAATACTGCAACAACTATACCTCCATCTATTTGTTTGGTACCTATGACATACAGTCAGTATCACATCATATGCAATGATGTGAGACATTGCATGTCACATTTGACAGAATTCATAACACTGTGAAAAACTCAGCAATGTACTTACTTTTCGTGTGCCGAAGCAGTCATTACTACTATACCACGGTGCCACACATCAGCACCCAACAGGTCACAGCTGTGACTATGCCTGTACCATTCAATCACTACTATGTGTACTTCAGAGTCCAACAAAATTACATTTCTCATTGGATGCAAACATCCCAACAACGTTATGTTAATCTTTTATTACCATACATGAAGAGGTTGACAATATACTGAACAAGGTTTACAAATGTTTAAAAACATGTTACATAATTATAGCGATAAGTCACTCCCAAGAATTGTGTTAATAGTCAGTCAATCACCCTATAGAGACATGTGCCAGACAGCCACACCTCATGCCACAACACACCCCTGTGTGTCTGTCTGTGTGTGTGTCTGGTGCTCACGGGAGAACTAACAGTTACAATTTTCAACCCTATCACCAAATTTCCTCACTTTTCTCACTGTGGAACAACCCTAACAAATGCATAAAACAGAGTTTTTTGCCTCCAATTTCCATTCTTTTTGAGAATGATATTGAAAAATATTAAATGTAACTCGCTCCGCCACATGATGTATTGTGGCATAGTAACAGGAGCAGCAACACAAACAAAAATAACAGTGCACACATGGCAACACAACCATGAATGAGAACAGAAAGGGTAATGCACACAGTGGCATACACGGGAATGGTGTGCCACGTGATGCCTTGTCACATAGTAACGTGGTGCCTGTAAATTGAAATGTCAATGGGCATGGTGAAACAAAGTGAAACAGAAAGTGAAACAGTACAGCATACACAAATGGCTAAAAAGTTACAGAAATGCAAACGAAAATTAAAACACAAACGATGGCACACATGGCAGCATTGGGATCTGCATTGGGATCATCAGCCCTAACTCTCACCCCATGACATGAGTAAAGCAACAAAAGAACAATACAATGGGGTGAGAATTATGACCCATGATCCCAATCCACTAACCAATGCCGGTAGTGGGGTGGGCACTGGGGTGCAAAGGGGTGTTTCAACCCTAACAGTGAATTTCCTCACTTTTGTTGCTGTTGAACAATCCTAACTAATGCATTAAACAGAATTTTTAGCCTCTAATTTCCCTTCTTTTTGAGAATGATAACAAGAAATAGTGAATGTAATGCAGCGGCGGAAGGGGCCCCACGCTCCCGCTGCATAATGCGTTGGCGGGAGTGCGGGATCCTTCGGGCCCCGTGCTCCCACCACATGATGTGTTGTGGCACAATAACAGGGACAGCCCTAACTCTCACCCCAGGACATGAGTAAAGCAGCAGAAGTACAATAGAATGAGGTCAGAATTAGGACCCATGATCCCAATTCACACCCCAATGCCAGTAGGGGGGGTGGGCACTGAGGTCCAAGGGGGGTTTTCAACCATAACAGCAAATTTCCTCACTTTTGTCGCTGTCGAACAACCCTAACTAATGCATTAAACTGAGTTTTTTGCCTCTAATTTCCCTTCTTTTAGAGAATGATAACAAGAAATAGTCAATGTAATGCAGCGGCGCAAGGGGCCCCACGCTCCCACTGCATAATGCGTTGGCGGGAGCGCAGGATCCTTCAGGCCCCGCGCTCCCGCCACATGATGTCTTGTGGCATACTAACAGGGACAGCAATGCAAACAGAAATCCTAACAGTGGCGCATTGGGATCATCAGCCCTAACTTTCACCCCATGACATGTGTAAACAGCACAAGTATAGGAGAATTGGGTGAGAGTTAGGACCCACGATCCCAATGCGCACCCCAATGCCGGTTGGGGGTGGGCGGGGGTCCAAGGGGTTTTCAACCCTAACAGCGAATGTACTCACTTTGTCGCTGTCGAACAACCCAACTAATGCATCAAACAGAGTTTTTGCCTCTAATGTCCCTTCTTTTGAGAATGATAGCAGAAATAGTGAATGTAATGCAGCGGAGGGGTGCTGCGCCTTGAGCCCAGCTTCCGCCACATGATCTGATTGTAGCATACTAACAGGGACAGCAAGCGCAAACATAAATGCTAACAGTGGCAACATTGATAACACAAGCACCTAATGAGAACAGAAAGAGTAACGCAATGGTGGCATAGACGGAATGGTCTACCATGTGATGTGTTACACATAGTAACATGGTGCCTACAAACAGAAATGTCAATGGGCATGGTGATGTAAAGTGAAACAGTAAGATAAACAGTACTGTAGACAGAAATGGCAAAATAACAGAAAGCATAGCGCAAATGAAAACGCAAGGATAACGCACATGGTGGCGCAGGCGTCAATGGTAAGTGAACGCAGTGCGGATCCAAAGCGGAAAGGGCAACAGTAACAGTAATGTAAGCGCACAGGCTGGTTTTCCCAAAACCTGCATTGAGAAAGACAGTGAGTACAAATAATGTATGCAAAATAATGAGTATCGGCGCACAAAATGAGATCTTGGAATACTAAATACATTATATCTCAGGAACCGTACGACATAGAAAAAAAATTTAAAAGTCATATTATTTACAACTGTCCTGGCTAATGTGAATCTTAGCCCCATTGGGGGCTAAGAGTTTTTCCGACTAAAAGTCCATATCTCGCACCGTTTCCGAGATACGGGCCCTGAAAGGGCACCGTAATGTTATCCTATGGGAAAAAAAGAAAAGTTCGGAGCACCATAACTTTGCCTCCCTGTAATGTTTTTTCACCAAGCTACTGAAAGGCACATCTGTGCGCTGTTGGCTGTCTTCCCTCCAAATTTCAGGGAAAAAGACCAAACCGTTATTTTGCAGCAGAGCTCCAAATGATTTCTGTTAAGTGTCTGGCGCCATAATGTTATCCTATGGGAAAAACCGTCAATTTTGGAGTGCCATAACTTTGCCGCCATGTGATAGTTTTTCACCAAACAACTGAAAGGCACATCTGTGTACTGTTGGCTGTCTTCCTTCCAAATTTCAGGAAAAAAGACCAAACCGTTATTTTGCAGCAGGGTGCCAAAGGATTCCTATAATGCTTCGGGCGCCGTAATGTTATCCTATGGGAAAAACTGTCAACTTTGGAGTGCCATAACTTTGCCGCCGTGTAATATTTTTTCAATACAATACTGAAAGGCACATCTGTGGGATGTCAGCTGCGTTCCTTCCAAATTTCATCCCAAAACTCCTAACGGTTATTTTGCAGTGCACTGCCAAAGAATTGCTGTCATTTTCCCACAGACTAGAAAATTACTGTCGAAATTTGCGAAAGCTTTCGCAAATAAGTTCTACACTTTCGTGAGCACGAAGTAATTTGGCAAAAGTACTTTTTCCAGAAATTTGACAAACATATTTTTGGGGTGTTTTACACCAAAATAAAGACATGGCTAGCATCCTCAGGGCCCGACTAGGTGAATACAAAAAGAATTACGTTGCTAGAGGGTCTCAAATTTAAATGCCAACCATTTTTCTGATCACCAACTGAAAACAAAATGGCGGATTTGCGAAAGTAACAGGCCCATTTGCGAAAGTAAAAATGCATTTGCGACACTGTCGAACTTTTTGTTAACTTTTTCCATTGACTTATAATGGGAAACTGTTTTTTGAATAACTTTTGAACCGTTTAATATTTTTTCACCAAATCTTTGAAAGGCACATCAGGGACCCTGGCTGCATGTTCCCTGAAGATTTCGGGCTGGTCACTCAAACCGTGCGACCTGTAGGCGCGACCACAGAATTCCAGAAAAGTGTAAACGCGTGCACAGATCACACTTAATAACTCCACAGCCATATATCTGACCAGTACAAAACTTAGCAGATCCCAAGGCCTATGGTTCTTGGTCATAAATTCCAAATTTCAGGCAAATCCATCAAACAGTTGCAAAGTTATTAAGGTGCAAAGTTTTGGGGTTTAACATAGAAATGGCTCCTCAACCCTAATTATGGTAGCACTACCGTGCTACCATATATATATATATATATATATATATATATATATATACATTCTTTACAAAACACTTCATTAATGCATCAGTTAGAGTTGTTTCCACACCACCAAATGTGTTAAAATTCAATGTTAGGTTACCACCTCACCACCCCACCCCACCCATGCCCCATCCTCAAAACCCTAACTCCACATTCTCCCAACCTCATCCCCCCACACACATGCAAGTGGGGGACAGGGCAAGGCAACACAACCAATCAGAGACAATCAGTATCAGGTAACAGAAGTAACATAGAACTCTCTAAATGGACTACAAGACACATCCATCATCATGGTGCACAATCTGTATGATTTCTGCTGCCATTAGAGTGCCTTGGTGGTACATACGCATGGTGGGCAACCAGGTGAGATAGCCCTCAGTAAGAATTTGTCTGTTACAAACATCAATAACAAGATTTAAGCAGATGCCTATATTTCAATTGTTAAGAAATGATGAAACACACTGTATGTTATCTATAGATAGCTATATTGGAAATACGAGTTTGCATAACCCTAGCAAAAGTCATTGGATGTTTGCATATTTTTCTCTGATAAAGTGAGTCAGTCCTATTAATAAATGGTAGTAATAATAAAAGTAATGTTTTGTAGTATAGTTGAAAAGCAACATGTGACAGCAACAGTTGTAACATCCAAAGCTAACCATAACATGCTGCTAATGAGTATTTCCAGGTAACGCAGCAGTATTACACCATATAATGGTGCTAGTTTCATACCTGAGCAGTATCTGAAAAGTACTATGTATATGTCAGCTGTATCCGTCCTGCTACCACATGCCTATGTGGTAGCAGTGATACCTTCGGTGAGCCATTTGTTGAATTATGACAATAAAAATCAATATTTCCGAAAATTTGTGCAGACTAAGTTTCACTGTAAGAAATAGATATGCCAGCTAAAGTAGTAGCCATAGACATTGTCAGCTATTTCCAGATATTTCGTGAAATTTCTGAAGAGTTTCTGTCTGCTGCCCCTACTGTGGAAATGCAGAAAGCAGGAGATATTTCTGGAAATATCACAGAAATTTCAGGAAATAGCTGGCAGTGTCTGTGGCTGCAACTGTATAATGTGTCATCATACTGTGCTGGCAGTATAGAGTCAATCATACTGCATTTATTTTTTCATTACATAGTGTTATGTGAAATGAGTACAGTGTAGTGATTATTGTGCTTACAGATGTGAGTGACTCGTATAGCGTCTTACAATCTTGCATATGTGTGTGTGTGCATGTGTGTGTGGAGGGGTAGGGTGGGGGAATGCGGATTTAAGGTTTTGAGGATAGGGTATGGGGGTGGGGTGGTGGGGTGGTAACCCTAACGTTGAATTTCCACACTTCCATCATTGTGGAAACAACCATAACTGATGCATTAATGAAGTGTTTTGCAAAAAATTTCCTTTCTTTTTGAAAATAGAGTAATATAAGTAGTAAATGTTATTTGTTGGTGGGAGTGAGGGGCCTTGTGCATAATGATATCTGTCTGTGGGAGTGGGAGCCCTCTGGACCCTGCGCTCCCACTTACACATAAGTTTGGAGCCTTACAGCAGCCCTATAAGACAAAGAACCCTTGTAACACTAATTTGCCAATATCTCGGGAACCGTAGCGCTAGAAAAAAAATTCAAATGACATTGTATTCATGACAGTGAGTAGTTCTCTAAAAATACACCAACTGAATCTGTACCCAAGATACAGTCACTGAAAAGTGCTGTGAATGCTAACTTTGTGAGCATAATAATGACCCACAGACATAAAAATGAGCAACTGGAACACTAATTCCCAAATATCTCAGTAACCATACATGGTAGGAAAAAAAATCATGGTATTCATGGCTTTACAACCTACTTCTGTACTTAGTCCCCCTATAGAGGGACTCAGAATTTTTGCAATGAAAAATCTGTATCTTGAGCCTTTTTTGAGACAAGGGCCCCAAAAGTAGTCAAAGGCGCCACAATGTTATCCTATGGGAAAATTTCTCAAATTCAGAATGCTGTAACTATGGGCCTGCTCAATGTTTTCATACCAAACCACCAAAAGGCACATCTGTGGGACTACGGCTTGCAACTCTGAACATTTCAGGCCAATTGCACAATCTACCTTGCCACAATGAAGTGACAAAGAAAACAACATATAGCAAAATGTGTTTGTGCAGTGTTGCCATGATTACTTTAATGTTTTTGCTATTCTCCTTTCTCTATAATGGGAATGTTATCGTGCACAGAAAAATGTTGCCGCAGTTACTTTTTCCCTGAGCTCAATTGTTTACACGGCAACCAAAATGTTGCCGTGATCAAAATATGCAAACATTTTAAAAAACATATTTCCAGACCAGCTGGTGACAAACTAATGCCAGGGGCATGTTCCTCAGGGCCCGATTAGGTAAACAAAACTGTTGGTGTTTACCAAAGTGCACTATTTTTTGAATTACAGTTTTTATCTCTCTCGCTAACTGGAAACAAGATGGCAGCAGCATGAAAACAATTTCAGGAAGCTCGACAACAAAATGCGATTGCGAAAGTTTTCGCAGTGCACATATACATTTTTTCATAGGCTATAATGGGACATGATAAAATGGAATAAGTTTTGAACAGAGCAATATTTTTTCACCAAATCTTCAAAAGGCACCAGTGCAACCCAGGCCACATGTAGACCAACAAATCTGAACCCACTCAAATGCATTCTTCAGTCCATTATGCCTGGACAAAGAATTTGCAAAAAGCATCAAATTTCACTTTTTGAGCGTGCTACAGTTCCACAGCCATACATCCAAGCAGAATGAAAATTTCTAGATCCAGAGATCTATGGCAGGCAGGTCTGTATTCCAAATTTTAGTCAAATCGGACAAACTGTTGCAAATTTATTAAAGTGCAAACTTTGAGGTTTAACATAGACATGACTACTCAACTCTAACTATGGTAGCACTACCGTGCCACTATAATATATATATAAATGACACATGATGGGTGGCATGTAATACACCAGGGACTAGATATTCAAAGGGGATGCATCTTGTGTAACTGAGTTGCATTGGCGCATCTCCGAATTGTGCCCCTCACCATATTCAAAAGAGGGTGATGAGCCACACCACTCCAGATGTGCAGCAGCACAAAGATAATGTATGCAGTGCATCCGGGGTTGCATTCCCCCACATATGCAGCACATCTCCATGATCAGCAGATATGTACAGTGCAGCTGCTGGCACATCTCAGAGATGTGCCGCGCAAAGTTAGGCATAGAAAAAGCATGCCTAAGTCACAGTCACCAGCACAGCAGCCAGCTTCTGGGTAGCTACCCCCTCCAAGCCCTGATTATATAAGAAAAAAATGTCATCCATCCCTGGTAGTCCAGTGTCCACCCAGCCATCCCCAATCATAAAATAAAATAAATCCATCTTCCCTGGTAGTCTATCAGTACCTCATCAATTCCCTCAATCTGATCAACAATTAAAGATCAAGAATACCTGGTAGTCTAGTGATACCCTCCTCCCATCCCCCTTTGTGAATAAAATTGATTTCATCCCCGAATTCCTGGTAGTCGAGTGGTACCACCCTCCTGTCCCCATTCATGAATAAAAATTATTTCATCCCCAAATCCCTGGTAGTCTATTGGAACCCCCCCATCCCTGAATACAATAGATCATATAGGCATAACTCCTGTTTCAGTATCCATGGTGGTCCAGTGTAACCCCCACCCACTGAGGCACCCACATCCCACCCCGCTACCCCAACTGAACAAGATCAGATGCCAACAGAGCCAGCAGGAAGCATATCCTTCCACACATCACCATGGCTGCCCACTGACCAATCTGTCAGTGAATGACAGTTTACTATATACATTGGAAGCCCATTGGTAGACACTGTTGACCAACGGACTTGCAGTGTGTACTGTAAGCTTTCATTCACAACTTTGTGTTATACAGTTACCAAAAGCAAATAAATAAAATTAAAAATAAATAAATAAATAACTAAATAAATACATTTTATTCACAAATGGGGATGGGAGGGGGGGTTACACAAGACTACAAAGTATTCTGGGTGAAATACTGTTTATCCATGATCGGGGATTGGAGGGGGACCACTAGACTACCAGTGAGATGTGTGTATTTACTGTGCTACACAGCAGTTGCCACCTGGCACAGCCCTGCTCCAGACATACAAATGGGGCCATAATGACATGCAGATGGTCCCATTTGTGCCCTGCATGTCTAATGGCCCTATTTGAATGTTTCAGTCTGAATATCTGGAATTTACACTCGGCGCATCCGCAGATGTCCCACACTTCCCCATTCCAGGTATTCAGACCCGGCATGGGGACACGACGGAGCATTGTCAGTGGCCCCCATTTGTGCTTCAGGCATTCTGTGCCATATTCAGACGTGATGCTTGGTAGCACATCTTGAATATTGTACTTTCACTCTCCAGCGCAACTCAGTTGCACTGAGCACTCACTTGCGCCCTTTCTGGGCGCAGTTTGAATATCTGGTCTGGGCCCAGATATGTGAATGAATGTTTAATGACTTCAGGTAACTTCATGAGTGGTAGAGTGCAGCAGAGCCACAAGTGACGGTTCCCAAGGTCACTATTCACAGTTCACATATCTGGTGTATTACATGGCCGTCCATCACATTTGCGATTTAAACAATAAGGCTTTTTTTTTGTTCTGTGGTGTTGTGTTTTGGTTGGGATGACATGTTTTGTGGGGTGAGGGTTCTCTCTCTGTGTTTAGTTTTTTTTCTCTCTGTGTTGTGTTTTTTTTTTCCTTGTAGTGTTGTTCTGCGAGTGTGTTGTGTTTTTTTACGAATGGGCTGATTTGATATTGTGGTTGGCTGCTTCTGTTGCAGGAATGGGTTGGCTGTGAGTGTTGTGATTAGTTGGTTGTCTTCTGTTTTGTGTTGCAATTGGTTGTCTGTGTTGTCTGTTGTGATCTGATTGGCTGGAGAGGAGTTGTGGGTGGGTTATGTCATGGTGGCGTTTGTAAACCGAGTTGGCATTTTATATTGTTAGTGGAGTTTATTTTATTTCAGGCAGTTTTTATTTTATTTTTGGGACTTTCTACCATCTTCTGGATATTTATCCTACTTTGGAGGTGAATATCTGAGTGTCTTATTTGTGCTGTATTACAAGTTTATCTGTTTCTGTGACTTTTTGGTGTCCAGTTTATTTCACTGGGGGTACTTTTACTTTTGGTTTATTTTGTGGTATTTATAAGTTATTTAGTAATAATTTATTTAGTTTTCTTTTTGTTCTTTTGTTTGTGGTTTTGTACAAGTTTATTTGTTTCTGTGATTTCAGATGTCCAGTTTATTTCACTGGGGGTACTTATATAATTTATTTAGTTTTATTTTCCTCTTTGTTATGGTGCTGAAGGTTTGGCTTTCCTGCTTCTTCTGTATTCTTTCCTTGGTTTGCTTCAGTCAGAGTCTGTGTCAGATATGATCACTCTTGATTGCTTTTTTATGTTTTATGTCATATTGGTGTCCTGTGGGGAGAGAAGAAGAAATGTATTATGTTGTCTTTTTCTGAGAGGGTGTACTATTATGTTTCGCAGGTGTGTAAATATTTAACTTACCTTGGATGATATTGAAAGTTATATGGCGGCATTTATGGTTGGGTAGTTGAAGCACACAGACATATTTTCCTGCCAGTTTGCTATTTTGCTGCAGGTTTTTTTTTTTGTTGTTGTTGCCTATGTCTTTCTTGATGTGCTTGGTTTTCATACTGTAGTTCTTTGCAGGAGGATGGTTCAGTTTCACAGCTCAGAATTTTGGATATTTGTGTTGTTTTTGTTCATTTATGAGGGAAAATTCATTAAGGGATTGTACTTTTTTATGATCTGAGACCTGTATGATGTCTGTTGGGGGGATTCCACTATCAGTAAGTTTTTGTATAAGATGTTTTCTGATGGAAAGATTGGTGAGGTGTTTATCAAGGTTTATGCCAGCTCTTTCAATCATATTTTTAATGATATCGTTAATGCTATTTATACCTAGTGGTTGATTTTTATACCACACTGTCAGATATTGTGCTTTTGTCAGGTGGTTTATTGCCAAGAAGAAAGGTGAATCCTGATGAAGTGCTTTTTTGGGTCTTTTGTTTCTGTAAAGAAGGTAATTTTTCACTGGGCATTTTTGGGAATCTTCTGTTTCGTAAGCTTTGGGCTTTATTTTTTTGATGTCCTTCAAGTCTGACCCAGTTCTAGTTTTAGTTTTTTATCTCTCAGTGCAGTATTCTAGATTCTTGTTGATTTTTTTGTCTGTTTTTAATTTAATGTCCCCTATTTCAGGTTTCTAGTTTCGATGTTTCCATGTATACAAAAGTACATTTCAGTCATCCACATGGTATTTATAAGTAACTCTGGGTTGTGAGATCCTAATTAATTGGAATCATACTGTTGTTGTATTACTTTATCCATGCTGTTTTCCACTGCCATAGGTTTGTTGCCTTTTCCTTGTTGTTTTAGTTGTTTTTGTTTAGCTTCTATTACTTGTCTAGTCTGGTGGAATTTTATTGAGGTGCTGAGGGATTCAGGATAACTTTTTTGTTTAAGGTGTCTCTCTATATTCTAAAAGATTGATCTTAGGATGAGAGGTTCATATTCTCTGCCATCTTTTCTTTGTCAAGTCATGAAAAACTGGCATAATAGTTTATCCAGTTGTTCTGGTTCTATTTGGTGAATGACTTTTCTGATGTTTAACTCTTCTGTTAGATACATTTTGAGAGAATGGATGTCTCCTTTTGGTTTTCCTTTGTGTTTATGTTGTTTGCAATTTGTGTATATTCACTGTTGTAGTCATTGTCTATTCTGTGTGCTAATTCGTGGCTTGTTGTTGTTTGCTGAGTTATTTCAGTTTGTTGTATTTCTTGAGTGGTCTCTGGATCGAGTAGGGGCTTTGTTTTGTTCTCTGACTGAGTTAGTATGTCCAGTATTTTGTCTTGTAAGATATAGTTCTTGTAAACCATGTTGATTTGTAGCTTTTTATGAGTGTTTGTTTTAGAAGTTTGCATTTTGTTTCTGCTGTGTATAGTATCTTTGTTTTTTGTTTTATTTTTCTCTCTCTCTGATTTCTCTTATAGGTCTTGTTCTGCAGTCCATGTTGCAATTTCTCTGTTTGAGGATTCTGTGCAGCATGATGAGTATCAGGATTTTGTTTTACTTTCTGAATGATGTACAGGTGTTTTACCTTTGAAGCCTTTTTATTTTGAAGTAGTTCCAGGGTCCAAGGGGAGACTTAGGCACTGTTGAAATAGTTTAGCATTGATGTGTTCACCATGAATATATTTGTAATTTATTTCACCATGAACTAATCATGTTCCATTTATTTAATGGTAGTGGAAATAAATATTTTTACTTGCTGTGATATTGCCCCACCCCATTTGTATAACTATATTTTTATTATACAGGCAGTACCTAGAATAAAATATTAATAATCCTTCATGCAGCTCAGGTACTGCAGACTCTTCAATACTGATAATACATAATTGGAACAGTAGATAATCATCAACTGACCTGTTTCCCACATCGAGTGATACAGAGCAACTGGAAAGTTACCATTGTTTCTGTCTGCAAGGGAGCCACATTGCATCAGAGGAGACCGTTCCCTGTCCTGGCATTCCCTATTTTTCCCAGTTCATCATTACATTGCAGCATTTTGCACCACTCAGTGTGGCTGTGTAATCTTATCACAGTGTGCATATTGATTCGAGGATAGCCTTTCATAAGAGACTCCTCAATTTCCTAGGCTGCACTTCCCAATACTCTGTCCTTGGCTCATGTGTGACATATAGTACTCAAGTTCAGCTAATAATATAATCTAATACTGGAAAGAAAGCTGAACTCAGGAAACAAGTTACTTTTCAAAATAAGGGGCTAAAAGTACTTTAAAAGCACTGTGAAAGTGGAGCCCTTATACTGGGCATGCACTTATGCATATTTGTATCCTGGTATGGGGATGAATGCACAGCTGCTCACTGAGATGCTGAAGAGGGGTGGCTACAGCAGGAGTCTGGCAAGGTGCATGTAACTCTGGAAAAGGTATGCCACCTTTGCCTGAGTACAGCTAGTGGCAAAATTCTTTCCAGTAAATCTTATGCTGCAGGTTTTTTGGGGGGTGTCTTCTTGCTGGCTGCTGTTTTTCTTTCCCAAGAGATGGAGTCTAAGAGGTGGCATTAGGAGCCTGCTCTGAAGGAGTCAGAAGCAGGGGGCCCTGCGGAGGGCTGGCAGCAAGGAAGAAGTCACAGTTAACACCATCAATGACAGGAGAGGTGGATAAGTGGTGGATGAGAGTAGTGGGAATTGAAGAGGAGAATGGAGAGAGATGGCCCATCAACAAGCCCACATCCACCACAAAGGGACGTTTGATGAATCTTGTCTCAGGGAGGGGCAAAGAAAGTGTTTTAGAGTGTTCTTTAGAGTGTGCTTTTTGCAACTCAAGAGACTCTTGAGGAGTAGCAAGTGGCAATTTGTATATTTTATTTTAATATATTTGCACTGCATTTTTATTCTACATCTATCTAACATTATCTTACATTTTTTTGCATTGTCTTACATTTTTATCTTACTATTTATTCAGACATTGTATTTCCACTCCATTACCTCCATTACCCTTGAGTTAATTATTTCCCCTTTACCCATAGTTAATATGTAATTTAAAAGAAATTTATGTCACAGGAATTATATGTAAGAAGCTCTGAATTAATGAAGGCATTACACGGGAGCATATACAGTACAATTTTATAACCACATTTAGCAACTAATCATTTTTATTTCTTTCCTTTAAGAACTCAGTTGCAAGCAGCCCTTTGGCACTGAGGGTGGAGGCACTGGGCACCGCACCTCATGCCATGCTGGTGACCCAGGTTCGAGAGTGAGCTTGGGCCATTGGCAGGGGATGAGAGGATTGAGCATCTAAGGGACTGATCTCCTCTCCTGGGGTGGGTTATGGGGGTTTCCCTACCTGGTAGCAGCTCCTGGCAGAGAATGAGGGCACAACACACTGGGCTGGGGATAGCCAATTGGGAATGGTGTCAGTGGGCATCTGTGGGAGGGGCTGGGAGCACACCCTCCACACGCCAATGCCATTGAATGTCTGCACCATAGGGGCAGAACAAAGGAAACAACCCTTGCTCCTCATAGGCAATGGTGGGTCCAGTGGCTGGCCCTCATGCCCAATGCCAGGTCTCTCCAGTCTGCCTCTGGTTCTCCCTCCTTGTACTGGTCACTCTGCTAGATTCTAGATACAGCACCAGGAGGGCACCAGGAGGAGTTTGGTGTCCCACCACAGGGGGCTCAGAACTGGGGGGCTGGGCAGTCAGTGGCATGGTGAGGAGACAGGCCCAAGCTGGAGGTAGGACTGGAGGACTTCAGGAGGGGCAGGAGAGGCCGCACCAAATGATTACATTGGAGAGAGTCCAGGAGCCGGAGAGGAGGAGCAATAAAGACACTTAACCAAAAAAAAAAAAAGAACTCACTTGCAACGATTAACTTAATAATTAACATGATTAAATAGACTTGAGGACTTGGTAGCTTCTCTAATCTTCAAATTAGCACATTACAACCATGCACAATGAATGTAGATAAATTCCACATAGGTGCAGATCTGTTTTTATGCAAATAGCAATATCACAGCAGACAGCAGATAGCAGACAGCAAGTAACAGGCAGCAACCTGCGACAATCTTGTGCCACTGCTGGTACACTGGAATACTCATAGAAGGGAAGAACACCACAAAAGCTGCAATAGGTGTAGACTTCCACAAATTGAGCAGACAAATGAATCACGGTTGAAGTGAGTAATGACAAATGTTAAAAACTCTTCTGCTTCCATTAACTTTGTCTGAATATTATTTAAACTTGCAGCAGTCAAGAGGTGTAGCATAGTGTTATTTTTTCAAAAGATATTTTGGAATAAGGCTTGGGTTAGTCTGAGCTTTTTCTGAGTAAATTGTTTATACCCAAAATTAGAAATGGTCAAGCACAGCTGCACTAACTACTACGTATTCAGCATAGTACTAGTCATGCTGAGAGCACTAACTTAGAGTATTAACTTGATTATTTAGATTATTGAAAGACCCCCTTTTTTCTCAGTGGTAATAACATTTGTAGTTATTATTTTTTTTTTTTTTTTTGCATTTTCTTTTTTTTCACTTTGCCAAACTAATGACCCTGAAGAGCTGACTGTAGGCTGCTAGATCTGAAAGGATCACTGTGAGGAGCAGATTGCTGGGAGCATTTGAGTTGCAATTAAACCAGAAATACGTCAGGAGACGGACTGGGATATGTCCCAAGAAACATAAGAATGTTGAGGAGCCCACGGCATTGTTTACAAAAAAGAATCAAAATGCCAACAAGCTAACAAGGAACAGGACAAGGCTAAAAGATTGAAAGAGTGCACATCATTTGAGCCTCAAGAGAAAAAGATGAATTAGAGACAGTGGGATGGATTTTCAAAGCATGGTCATAAGCTGTGATAATGGCAGCTTGTGTCGAGTGCCACTGTGTCAGAGATCCTGCATCAAATTCTCTATCAGATAGGGTCCCTCCACCTCTGTCCTGCAACTAGTGGCAACAGTGGCAGTGGGCTGAAAAGATGGCACACCTACAAAGTGTGTTGCAACAGCTGTGGGGTGGTGGGGTGGCAGCTGCACCCTTGGAAAGGAGCACTGCAGTGGCTAACCACCACCCCACCACCACTGATCTGTCAGTGACATAAAAGTTTACACCACCTCTTACCCTGGTGATCTAGTGCTCCTCAAATGCCAATAATGTGCAACTAAATGTATGACAACTAAAAGTAATTCTCTGGTCATCTAGTGGCTTTCCCCTGCAATCCCCGATATGTCTGTACTGTACTGTACATATTATATACAAAGTTCATTCCCTGGGGATCTAGTGTTACCTCCAGCTCTGGTATTCCCATAATGCTAAACATAATAGTGAAAATGACAGTCACTGGTGATCTAGGAACCCCTCCCCCAGCCTAATATTCCAAATATAGAACTGCTGATCACATCCCATCCTGGTGGTATAGTGGACCCCACCCCCACCCTGGCAGGTAGTGTCCACCACCCTGCTCCCCCATCCCAAACCCTGATCCAGTAACCGGCACAGCCCTCCTCACTCCACCATGGCCAGCCACTGAATGAACTGTCAGAGCATTATTATTATTATTATATTCATTACATACTTTGACAGTTCATTTGGTGGCTGGCAATGGTGGTGCGAGGAGGGCTGTGCTGGTTGCTGGATCGGTGTTCAGGATGGGGGAGCAGATTGATGGGCACTACCTGCTGGAGTGGGGGGTTGAGAGTCACTAGACCACCAGAATAGGATGTGATCAGAAGTTCTGTATTTGCAAAGCTGGCTGGAGGTGGGACCCTAGATCACCGATGACTGTCAGTTTTGCTATCATATTTTGCATTACAGGCATACTGTGGCAGGGGGGTGGGGGGCTGTAGATCACAAGGGAATGGCTTTCTGTATTATATTTACTGTATGGGCATATCAGGTTTTTTTTGGGGGGTGGGCTGCTAGATAACCAGGGAATGACTTTAGTTTTCATAATGCACATTACAGACATATCGGGGTTTGGGGACACAGCCTCTTGGTGACAATCCTCCCAGAAGATGTCCAAATACCCTTAGGGCCAGTCCTTGGCTGGTCTAACTGTACTTAGACTTTTGTCCTCCAGGAAGGTTTTGTGAGTGAAAGATTAGGGGATATGGCAGCCTGTGTCTGCCACAAGCCCTCTAGCACCATGATGCAGCCCATTTTGTGGTACAAGACTGGTGCTAGCCACCTTTTGCACATGCAGCCTGCATTTGATGCAGGCTGCTTTGCAAAATAACTCTGGGTGCATCCTTTGATGCAAGGTGCCAGCTGCATCAGACATGCTTGATGCAAGCACCTTGTGTCCTTCTCAGGGCTTTGAAGATCTGTCCCAGCAAGCAATACATCCCTGTTGCCACAATTAGACCATTTTAAACATTCTGAACATTCTCAAATATATTTTGAAGCACTAAAAGTACTAGAATTACACTGAATCAACAGAATAGTCTGGTATTTTGACTATATGGACTTTTAGGAACTATTGTATCATAATTGTGTTATATTATATTACAGTTATATCATAGTTGCATCATATCATCTGCCAGTAAAAATAAAGGAGGATTTCTCCAACAGTGCCAACTCTCACATGTAGTGGGAAAAAGGTTAGATCTAAGAAACCCAATATAGATTGCTTAGAGGTTGCAGATATGTACTGTGGTGGGAACCCAAAATCACTAAGTTAGCATTAGCCACGTTAAGCAAAATGCAAAACCCAGCAATGATAAAGAGGAAAAGCAGGAAAGGGAAAACAACAACAATAAAAAGAGTAAAATAATAACAATGTCTACTCCTATATTAAAAAATTAGGATTTCTACAGGGCAAACCATACAAAGAACCTTGAAGGGGTACTAAATTTAAATCAGAATATAAACTGTTCCTGACATAAAGATTTAATGGGCCGTGAACCCATTTTAGAAGAGGGAGATGAAAAAACAAGGAGTAACTATATGGGAACATGTTTGGAAACATACAACCAGAATCCTGTGGGTAATTTGGTAGGGAATGTGGACTTGTCTGATGTTTTTGAGAACTTGAAAATATTAAATAAAAGTGTCATGAATATTCATGAATCAATTAGGACAGAAGAAATGGATTTACAAAAGAAGACCATGGGGAGATATTAAGTAAAGAAAAGCTGTCTCCTGAGAATGATACCATTAAATCATTTTGGGAAGAAAATAGTTAAACTCAAATTATGAGTCCTTGCAGCCCATGAATACCAGATGTGGAAAATATAGTGAAAGATGTGGCCATAACACTGAATAACCCATTCCTTGCAAATGTCCTACTTTTCAAGCAAATAATGTATATAAAGTATGACAGGGAATTCATTAAGGCAGTTTGTATTGAAAATAGATGGATTCTGGAAGATCTTAAGAGCAATAATTCTTCACACCAAGGTAAGGGTACCGATTAAGATACAAATGCAAAAATAGGGGGATGGAAATGGAGAGAAGGGTACTAAAAGAAATGAATTAACATTAAGTACTAATAGACATAGATGGTGAATTAAATCATGACTCACAGAAGCTTACTATGCTCCCTCAGGAGCCCTATAGAAAGGATAGAATATGTAAGGTATTAAAAGGAAACCATAAGAAGTTATGGGAATTAGTGGAAGCGCAGAAAAGGAAATTAAGAGAGAAGTAAGGGGGTAATAAAAATGGAAAAAAGGTAGGGTGCAACCTGAGTGAAATTCAAATAATACAAAAACTGTCAAGATCAGAAAAGACAGAATGACAAAGGAAGAGTATTTATAAGATAGTTTTGAAATATCAAAAGATCCCACAGAAACTGGAATTTTTGTAAGCATGTACATCCCAATAAAGGGAAGAAAGGAGGAGAGAAAAAAGGCAAGAACTACCAAAAAAGTAAAAAAAAAAAAAAGCAAAAACAATAGGTAACCATTACGCTAAAGTCAAGAATAAGGAGAGGAAAACAATTAAAAATCGGAGAAGTATAGAACCTTATATTGTGTCAGAAAAAGAGAAGGAAGCCCTGGGTGAAAAAGAAGCTAAACAAATGGATACAAATGGTACCACACAGGAAGGAGGGACTATGGTTACATCAGTTATTAACACAGAGTCCCATTGTACTTGTAACAATGAGAACATGGAGAAATTTGGTAAAGTCCTAACTAAAACATTGTTCTTTGACTATGTCTTACCCTTGTTCAGTGTTGGCATCCTGCCTGAAAAAAAGAGAGAATTCACTCAGCAAGATGGTTAAAAATGTATTGTCCACAATTTGTTAAGGACATAAACATATAATGGATTATACAGGCATTATTAGACATCTTTCAAATCTTCAGTTGTTATTACTGATAACTGATCAGTTTTATGTCTTAAAGACCATTACATACAAGAAAAAAGAGTTGCTACAACTAGGAATAGAGATGGAAGAATTGAAGACCTTGCAGCCACTTTTCCTATAGTTTTACAAGAATAAACACAATTGGAATTATGAAAATAGTAAACAACTATCCATATTCAGTTGCAAACAGATGAGTGGGGAACATAAAGATAACTTATGATATAAACTAGGGGAAATACTAAGTATACTTATTAAGGACGTCAGCACTAAACAAGATATTAAAAAAGCAATATGGTGGGAAAGGGAAGGACAAATCACAGTCGGATTTAAGGAAGTAGAAATGTAACAACTGATATGCTTTGAGGTTAAAGAGCTAGACAAATTAGGGATTTACATGCATATGGAAAATGACATAGAAGCTAGGATAATAGAAAAACAATTAAAGTATCTACGTCTCCTATTTGGGAATATATGGTCAAAACATGTAACAGGATATGAGACTTTGGCTGCAGGGGATTAAACAGACTCACAAAGAACCTTAGAAAAAGGCATAACATGTCATGGTGAAACAGGTATCAAAAAAAGTTAAAATAGTAACCTGGAATAAGTCTGATCTAATGGACAAATCAGCTGAACCAGAGTTGATGGAATATATAAAAATGTTTTACTATATCTATTTTTTTTAACTTACTATTATTTTTACATCTGGCCCATTGCCCCCCCCCCAGCCTCCTGCTCCAAAAGAAAGCCCCTGTGTCTTCCAGCGCAGTGTCCCTGGATTACCCCACAGGGCAGAGTCCCCAGAGTCCTTGGCACTTACTCCGGGGGTGCAAATAACAGATGTGGTGGGGATCCAGGGCAGGGGCATCATTCATGTGCCAAAGGCTTTTTCTTTGTTGGTGCAGGGCAGGTCTAGAGGATGCTGTGACTCACCATGTCATGTGTCTGACCCGCCCCTCTGTGACATTAATTGGTGCTTCCATGTGTCCCGTGGTCACCCAGGACTACCGAAACTGGAGTCACTCAGCCCCCCCTCCTCCCTCGGGGATGGAGAGTGTGTTATGGTCGCTCAATCCACCCCCCGCCCCAGCCGGCCCTCCAGCGTCCTGAATCCATTCCCAGATGAAAGGAACTGGCATCACAGTGGTAAATCTTTCCGCTGAGCCATTACTATATCTGTCTGTTGGAAACTTGGTCGGAAAAAGACCTAAATTTGAATGGATACAGATTTTACAATAAATCAGCTATGAAATTCAAAAAGTTATGTAAAGGAAATGGCAGTTTGATGACCCTTTGCAAGCTAGACAAGAACATAAGCAAAGATGAAATTAAGCAGTAAGAGGCAATATTTTGTGGGTGAAAGTCAGAACAAGGGGGATGGTAATGGCTATGCTGGGTGTGTATTGTCCACCAAGAAATAGCAAATATTACAAAGATAATGTAATGAAAAAGGTGAAGTTAATTGTTGAAGAGCTCACAGAAATAAACCCACTCAAAAACATAATTCTAATGTGGGATTTTAATGTAAGAGTGGAGCAACTTTCTGAATTAACAGATGTTATAAACCTGATAACAGTAAGTGAAGATGTCCCAATAAATCAGAGAAGACAATCTAATGATACATTATTAAATGATAAAGGCCGTATAGTATACCAGACTTTCAGAAACAAACATTTTATACTACTGAAGGGCAGGACATATTATGAACATATGAACATACGAATGTACCAGCAGAAACAGACCACCCGGTCTATCTAAGTCTGCTGAATTGTGCAGCTAGCAACCCTAGTTTGCAGCTGCCCCAACCCCCTCCTCTTTGTCATCCCACTACTGTCCTCCACCTCCCCCACCCTTACTCTCCCCTGTTCTCTGTCCCATGCCCTTTTAAAGCTGTTCACAGATTTACATGATACCACCCATTCTGGTAGTGTGTTCCATTTTGCTACCACACTCTCCCTAAAATAGTGTCTCCTCATTTCCTTCCTAAATCTTCCCCCTCTGTTCTTAGCCCGTACTCCCAGGTGTCCCTCCCCCTCCTTAGCTTATTGTTTCCCCTCAGATACTTGAATGTCTTTATCATGTCCCCCCCTGCCCTTTCTATCCTCCAGGGTGTACATATTCAGGTCTCCCAGCCTGCTCTCCCATCCATTCCACATATCATCTTCATTGCCTTCCTCTGCACCCCTCCAGTAGCCTGATATCACCCTTCAGGTATGACCTCCAAAACTGCAAAAAATACTCAAGGTGTGGCCTTACCAGCAACCTTTAGAGGGCAAGATCACCTCTCTTTACTTGGATGAAAACCCCCTTGCTATGCACCCCAGCATTTTGTTCACTTTTGTAGCTGCTCTCCTACACTGGGCAGTGTTGTTCATGGTCCCTGTTACCATTATCCCTAGGTCCTTCTCCTCCTCAGTGATCCTCAGCTTAACCCTCCCAAGCCAGTATTCTATCCTTGGGTTCTTCATCCCAAAGTGCATAACCTTACACTTCATTTCATTACACCCCAGTTGCCACCTCTCTGAACCACTTCTCTAGCTTGCTTAGGTCCCCCCACAGCTGCTTCCATCTCTCCCCTCCATCCACCGCTGCTCCCATTTTGGTGTCGTCTGTGAACAGATTTACCTTGCTCATCACCCTGTGCGCAATGTCTGATATGAAGAGCCCAAATAATACTGGTCCCAGCATAGAGCCCTGTGGCACCCTGCTCATCACCAGCTTCAGATCTGAGAGCTCCCCAGGGGAGCTCTCAACAGGGACTTGGCAAGGTTAGAGGAATGGTCAAATGTATGGCAGCTTAGATTCAATGCTAAGAAGAGCAAGGTAATGCACCTGGGATACAAAAACCCAGGGAAAGAGTATACAATGGGGGGTGAGATACTAGCAACAACAAAAATGGAAAGAGACCTAGGGGTAGTCATATCAGATGACCTAAAGGTGGGCAAGCAATGTGAGAGGGCAGCAAGGAGGGCTGGGGGGATACTGGGATGCATAGGGAGAGGCATCACCAGTAGAAAACAGGAAGTTATTATCCCTCTGTACAGACAGCTGGTCAGACCCCATCTGGAGTACTGCGTGCAGTTCTGGAGACCCAATCTCCGCAAAGACATAGACAGGATGGAAGCTGTCCAGAGGAGGGCAACTAAAATGGTGCAGGGTCTGCACCAGAAGACATATGAAGAGAGAGACTTAAGGAGCTTAATATGTATAGCCTCGAGGAAAGGAGGGAGAGGGGGGGACATGATAGAAACTTTCAAGTACCTCAAGGGAATCAACAAAGTCCAAGAGGGTAGCATCTTTCAAAAAAAGAGGTGTGCAAGAACAAGGGGGCACAATTTGAAGATAGAAGGGGGGCGGCTCAGAGGTAATTTAAGGAAGTATTTTTTCACAGAGAGGGTTGTGGATGCATGGAACAGCCTTCCGGAGGAGGTTGTGGAGTCAAAAACAGTGGTGGAATTCATGCATGCATGGAACAGTCATAAGGAAATTCTAGGGGGTGGGGGCAGGAAGAAGTAGGCTGCTGGTTAACTAGGATCTGCAGCTTATCCATTAGGTAGGGAAATGGGCAGACTGGGTGGGCCAAGTGGTCCTTATCTGCCGTCAAATTCTATGTTTCTGTTTCCCACCAACACCCCAGCAGCCTCCCACTCAGCCAGCTTGTACTCTAGTTCATCATTTTCGCCCCTACCCCTACACCAGTTAGCTTCCCCCCAAGCCACCCATATGGCACCGAATCAAAGGGCTTGCCCGAAGTCCAAGTAGAGAACACCCACCACATGACCCTTATCCAGCTCATCTGTCACCCAGTTATATTATTGTATCAGGTTGGCTTGACAAGACTTCCTTGAAATGAACCCATGATGCCTCACATCCTGGAGGTCATTGTCCTCCAGGTATGATACCAGTCTTTCTTTTAGTATCGTTTCCATGAGTTTGCACACTATGGAGGTGAGACTTACCGGATGATAATTACCCATTTTATCCCTTGGTCTGCTCTTGTGTAACGGCACTACATGTGCCTTCCTTCAGTCCAGTGGCACACATCCTTACTCCAGTGAGGTGCTGTACAGATCTGCCAGTGGCTCCGCCAACACCTCTGCCACCTCCCTCACCACCCTGGGGTGGATACCATCCAGCCCTGGTGCCTTGTCCACCCTCAGTCCCTCTAGGATTCTACCTCCATCAATTCTTCCATCTGTTGCCTCCTCTACCCTTGTCCCCACCCTACCAGCCAATGGTGGTAGCGGTCCCCCCTTTTCTTCTGTGAACATTGAGCAAAAGTATTCATTCAGTGCTTCTGCCTGTTCCTCCCCCTTTTCTGTCTACTCCCCACCCTTTTTTATCCTTACTATTGTCTTCTTGCACTTCCTTTTCTCCCTGATGTGTCTGAAAAAGACTTTCTCCACTCCCCCCCCCCCATTAATTCCCCAGCGCTAATCTCAGCTCCTTCTACTTTTCTGGTGACCTCCCTGGATGGTCTTGCATACTCCTCCCTCTCCCCTTCCTTCCCCATCCTCCTATACATCTAGTGTGCCTCTTGTTTTGCCCTCACCACCTCCACTACCTTGCTGTTCAACCAGTATGGTTTCCTTGCTCTGTTCCTCTTAGTCTGTGTCTTGGTGCAGGCTTCTGTTGCCTCTGTAATCCCTGTTTAATAATATTCCATTTCTACTTCATGTCCATCTCCTGCCTTAAGCCCTCCCATTTGCCTTTCAGTACTTCCCGCATCTTCCTAAGGTCCACCACCCTGAGGTTTACCACCAGGTTACTGATTTCTCTGGCTCCCTGCACATCGTGATATTGAACCACGATGTTGGATGATCGCTGTCGGTTAGTGGGTCCTCCACCCTTATTTCCCTTACTGCCTTCCCATTCGACAATACCAGATCTAAAGTGTTCTTTAGCCTAGTAAGTACACTGACCAACTGAGTTAGGAGACCGTCCTGGATTGCATCCAGGAGCACTTGCTCCCTAGCACTGGAGGTGATCGGAATGCTCCAGTCAACCCCCGTCAAGTTGAAATTCCCCATGATGACCACCTTCCCTTTTCTACATAGTTTTCTGATTTGTCCCACTAATTTCCTGTCAGGCTCCTCAGACTGGGACAGCAGCCTGTATACCACCCCAAATCTCAGTTTCCCACCCCTTGAGTATAGGAGCTGTAGCCAGATTGATTCTGTTCTCCTTTCCTCCCTCTCATCCCTTGCGCATTTGATACCGTTCCTCACATAGACTTCCACCCCACCCCCTCTCCTCCTTACGGTCCTTCCTGTATAATTTGTACCCTGGGATTGCCAGATCCAAGTCCCAGTGCTCGGTTACCCATGTTTCCATGACATCTGCAATACCCACCCTCCACACTATCCGTGGATGTGCCATGATTTGTGAAAGAGTGTTACACTATGTGGACCAGGTCAAGATCATCAGTAGAAGAAGAGCTGAACCTAACCAAAATTTTGGTGAGAACTTCCCAATTTGAAATACATTGCTGGGCAAGAATATTTATGGTTTATTTTGTTCATTGTTTAGCACTGTAGCCAATGTGAGAGATTGACTCAGTTAAACTGGATTATCTGGTTTAATTTTCTATTGGAAGTAAGAGCTCCAAGGAATTCATTTATAAGACTTTCCATTGGAGATGAGAGCTCAAATGGACATTTAAATATAGCTTGAATAATTGATTGGACTTCAATTTTGGATTGCAAATTTGGACTCTGGGAATGAGTTTTCTGTTTTCTTGATTCAGTATTTCTGCATTGTGTTGTATTAATATTTTAAGAGGGGTATTTTATTTTATTTTGTATTTGTTTTGTATTTATTTTTTCCTTTTAGGGTTGTTTAAGTTGGGGATGGGAGGGTTTTGATTGTATGAGGGTGAATGAAAGAGTTTAAAATATGTGTTGGGGTATAAGTAGGACGGTTAGGCAGTACTCCCCCTCAAGACTTAGGGATCTCCATCCTTTCGAACTACCCCCACTTATGGAGGAGGTTTATATTAGATGTCGAAATTTCTGCATTTTGAGATCAAAATGTAGAAAGAAACGGGGATTCTGGAACTCTTGGGGGGATGGGAGGAAGGAGAACGGATTAGGGTGGTAAGGGCTAGGAGATGCCCTGGGGTGAAATGGGTACTGGATAGAGTCCCTCCTTGCCTAGTTCTCATACCCAAGGGCACTGACTTGGAGTGTGTCAGGCAGGAAGTGGGATCAGGCGGTGTTAAGCAATGCCAGGTCGATTAGGAATAAGACTGCAGTGATTGCGGATATTATTTGCTGTGTTGATTTGGCTTGCATCACCGAGACCTGGTTAGATGGAAATGCTGGTCCTGTTTTGGACTCTGCGATTCCGGCTGGGTTCTTGGTGATTCATTGCCCTAGAGTGGACCGGAGGAACGGAGGGGTTGCAGTCTGTTTTAGACAAGATCTGGATCTCAGGAAAGTGCCAGTTGGTGATACCAAATCCTTTGAGTGTATTGTGGGTGCAGGTGCAGGCTACAGGACCCTTCTTATCTACCGTCCACCAGGGGATGAGAGGGAGTTCCTGAAGGAGGTTGTGGACTTCATCACTGATATGGTATTGGAATCTCCCAGATGGTTGATCCTGGGAGATTTCAATGCCTGGGTCGACGATGAACTCTAGCCATTTGGTCAACACCTCCTCCAATTGATGGATTCATTGGGCCTATCATGGGTAATTACCTCTGCAACCCATGAGGGGGGGCACACATTGGACTTGGTGTTCCATCTGGCGACGGAGGTATCCAATGTGGAGGTGGAGCCAGTCGGATGGTCTGACCATCACGCCCTGAGGTTTAGATTTGTGGTCCCCCTAAATAGGCCTGCTCCAAGGGAGTTAGTACAGTTCTGTCCTTTAAGAGGGGTTACCTCAGAAGGCCTAATGATGGAGCTGGACTTCTCGGGTTCTCCAAGGGACAGCATGGATCCAGGGCCTTTGGTTCTAGCCTATAATAGGGCTGTAGCTGAGGCCTTGGATGCCATTGCTCCAATTCGTGTTCATCCTTGTACTCTTCACTTGGGGGCTCCCTCGTTTGATGGAAGGGACAAAGATTAGAAAGACACTGGTGGAAAACTCAACTGGAGGTGGATAGACTTGAATTGTTAGAACATTATAAATTTTACCAATCAGCAATTTCCCATAAGAAGGCAGAGTTCCTGTCCAGGGAAATTGCTGCAGCCAGGAACAGACCATCCCAGCTCTTCTGGACTGTGGACAGACTGTGAAATCCAGTCTGTCTTCAGACTGGTAGAGCGTTATCACAGGCACAGTGTGAGGAGTTTGCAAAATTCTTCGCTGACAAGGTATCCACCATCAGGGATGAGATCCGCCAATGTCCTTCTATTGGACATTGCACTGATCAATCGGGTGGTACTAATGCCCGGATGTATTGGTCAACCTTTAGACTACGAGCAGTAGTAGATATAGTGAGGATCATCCAGACTCTGCGACCTACCTACTGTAAGTTGGATCCAGGCCCTACTCACCTGGTGGTGGGGTGTGTAGATGTTATTGGCCCAGTCCTGGCTGGGATAGTGATGGTGTCATTAGAGAGAGGGATCTTTCCAGATCCCTTGAAAGAGGTGGTAGTACACCCCCTGTTGAAAAAGCCATCTCTTGACCCTGACTGCCCAGCAAATTACAGACCAGTCTCTAACCTTCTCTTTGCAGGGAAGGTTATTGAGAAGGTGGTCGCTTTGCAACTGGAGGATCATTTGTCCAGCCAAAATATCTATGACTCTCTCCAATTGGGCTTCAGGAAAAGGCATAGTACAGAGATAGCTCTTGTTCAGGTATTGAATGACCTCCTGATGGCAAGAGATCGGAGGACCCATTCCATCTTGGTTCTGCTGGATCTCTCAGCAGCATTTGACACCGTGGATCATGGGTTATTGCTCAACTGCCTGCATTTTTTCTGTGGTCTGGGGGGAGCAGTCCACAGTTGGTTTTGATCTTTTTTGGAGGGCAGATCTCAGAGAGTGGTGTCCAGAATTTACACCTCGGCCCCTCATTGGTTGCCCTGTGGGGTACCGCAGGGGTCGGTGCTGTCCCCTATGCTATTCGCGGTGTATATGCTTCCATTGGGGGACATTATAAGATGGCATGGGCTGAGTTTTCATTGTTATGCTGATGCTTCTCAGCTCTACCTATCTTTTATGCCTGATCAGGAGACTGATTCCATCACGATGTTTAATAACTGCCTCCGGGAGATTCAGGATTGGATGAGTGCTAGTTGGCTTAGGTTGAATTCAGATAAAACTGAGGTGTTGGTTGTGGACCCTGAAGGGAGGACGATGGGGGCTTGGACTGGAAAACCCTCAAGTTTATATCTTGGGGGAGCCCCGCTTCTTGCCTCTGGCCAAGTGCATAACTAGGTGTGATTTTTGATGAAGGCCTGCCTATGAAGATGCAGGTATCGACCGTAATCAAATCTGCCTTTTTTCATCTGAGGAACATTGCCCGGGTGAAACACTTGGTTCCACTGGAAGATCTCCCCATCCTGGTCCATGGCTTTGTTACCAGCCATTTTGATTACTGAAATGCCCTCTATCTAGGGCTGCTGGGGATGGATGCAGCTTGTGCAGAACACGACAGCCAGTTTGTTGTTGGGAGTTTCAAGATCTAGCCATATGACACCTATGCTGCGTGATCTGCACTGGCTGCCAATACAGTGGCGGATCACCTTCAAGGTCACGTTGCTGACCTTTAAGGCCCTACATGGTTTGGTACCTCACTACCTGAAAGAGCTCTTGGTGCCTTACTGCCCTATCCATTCTCTTCGCTCCTCTGATGAGGGACTGCTAGAGATTCCCAAGGTATGTCTAAAGATGTCTGGAGGTAGATCTTTTGCCTATATGGCACCAACCCTGTGGAATTCTCTAGCTCGTCAGATACGAGATTGCCTAACTGTCGAAAGTTTTAAAAAACACCTAAAGACTTTCCTTTTTGCCCAAGCGTTTGCTGGAATATAATAAGTGAGTGTTTAGTATGACTGTTTGATCTTACTGTTTGTGAATTGGATTTTAAAGTGGTTTTGAATTGTTGTAAAAGCACCCTGAGCTTGGAAAGGGTGCTTGAAATAAATAAAAGTTTACTTACTTACACACTGCCAAGAGTGCCTGTAGCTCAGCTAATTTGTTGCCTAAGCTTCTCGCATTCAGTGAGGCCACCATCCATCCTGCCCCCTTCCCTTCATCAACCTCTATCTCCTTCTTCCTATTCCCTCCCTTTTCGGCGCCCCGAGTCCTTCCCTGCTAGCCTGTGGGGTAGGCTGTGACTCCACTCTATTGGATCCCTGCCTACCTGCTGTCCACTTGCCACTCTCATCTAATTCAAATCCACCTTTGTCACAATATGCTTCCCCAGTTTTTGCTTAAATTCCTCCTTCCCAGGGTGTGGCTTAACCAACAAGCAGGATGGCAGCCTGAATTGTGAGCTGCAGCATGTGTATGGCTAAATCTGGCAATTTTTACATTATAACCAACCGCTGACTACTGATTATGCAAAATTCAGAATCGCTAGGACTGTGGCTTTCTGGTCATACCTCTTCAGTGCAAATCAGCTGATATTCTACCCATTGTGCTCCCTCAATGATTTCGGCCAACACCATGGTGGAGGCATCTGGCTCAACGCTTGACTTTAGCCATATAAACGCATTGTCTGAGAAGCTTCTGCAGAGAATGGATGAGGTAACGGAAGCTTCTCATCATACTACAATGGCTATTCAAAGTATATCCAGACGTTTAAAGAAAATAGAACACCATGTACTACAACACGACTAGGTGATTGACAAGATCAGGGGCATTCAAAAGGACCAGAAATCTAAAATTAATCAATTTCTGGCTTAAAGTTGATGATCTTGAGAATCACAGCAGAAGGAACAATTTGAGGCTACTAGGCTTTCCGGTGGGAGTAGAAAAACGGGACACAGTCCAGTTCCTCCAGCAGGCCCTTCCTGAAATCCTGGGCCTCCAGACAGATTTTTGACTAGAAATAGAGCGCACACATCGATCTCTCACTCCAATGCTGGAGAAAGGAGGGAAGCCTAGGGCAATCCTAATTAAATTGTTGGCATACAATACGCGACAGGCATTGTTACAGTGGTCAAGGGAAGTGGGTCGCTTGAAGTGGCAGGGGCACCCGATCTCTATTTATCAAGACTTTTCAAAAGAACTTGCGAACAAAAGGAGAGAATATACACAAGTCCGATATAAAATGTAGAAACTGGGCATCCAATATTCTCTCCGTTATCCATCCACTATACGAATAGTGCACAATGGGGTACCACTCTTTTTCGAGATGCCAGCTGCCCTGGAGGATTTTCTGGTACGTCAGGTCAGAGAAAAATTGGAGAACTCCTACACACACCTCCCCAGGCCTACCAGTCATATAGGCCTCCCGGACTCCGAAGAAATGCCCACGGACACTGATACTCAACCTGAGGTCCATGGTGGGCCCCACGGCGTAGGAGGAAGAGAATGGTGAGAGACAGCCACAAGCATAGAGACCATCCCCTTCTCAGAATGAGTTCCCACTCAGAAATTGCGGACAGGGAACAACAATGGGATGCAAGCACAGCATTGGTGAGGTACATGACCCGTAACCCTTATGGAGCCCTGAATTCTCCCTCGCCTTCATCTAGAGATCTCCTAAAAGGAGACCTCCTAACTGAAGCGCCCCTTCAGACTGCCACAAGCATGCCGCCTGACAGTGAGCTACATCGGGAAGAAGCCGTGGGCATAATCGTGGCGCAATGTCCCCCTGGCATGGCAACCGAAGATCGCAAAGAGACCCAGGCTGCTACAGACATGACAGCAAGATCCCAGAGCCCCATGATCGTTGGAAAAGACCCCTGAAATACGTTTTCGATAAGTATTCTGTTACTGTGTTCTATTATAATTGTAAGGGGTGTGTTGGCACTGTTGAGTTTAACTGCTTAGTTATTTCAGTTGAGAGATCACGACACATTGAGACTTTTGGCCCCTCGGGCAATTTGATCTCCAGGCCACATTTTAAGCCTCTGTAATAATTAATGTGTGGGAGGTGTGATGAAGGGGGGGGGGGCACTGTGGATTTGGGGTATGCCTTAATTTAATCCTGGTATGAGTGTTTTCAGTTATTTTTTTTTAGTGCGAAGGGAGACCCCTGGAGTTTGTATCACTGTTTATGGTAATCTTGAGTTTCCCCCGGATCATGGCTGATGTGGGCTGGACATCCCTGGGGGAGCATCCCCATGGTGAAGGTACTTTCTCTCTCTGCCTCGGAGCCGCTGGATTATGAACCCTTTCCCACCCCTTCCCACGTTTTTTGCATCCCCCAATCTGGAGGTTCCCCAGGTAATGCGGCCTATGGCTTACCGCTCCCTCCCATATATAGTAACCCCTTGTATTGACTACTATGGTGCGAAATAGAGATCACCACACAGTCCATAATATACATAATAGCGGTGCTGGTAGTTGCATAAGTTACTCGTAAGCTTCAAACTCTCTCCCCTTAAGTTAATAGGAAACCAAAGAGAAGTCCGGCTGGACCTAATTTTAGGCACCACGTCCACAGGAGCCACTCTGCAGGTCCTGCCCTTCCAAGTCTAGCAAGGGACCTTACAGGCAGGATGGCTTCAACTGAGCACGATAGTGCATTTTGTAAATATGTTTAAAGGCTGGTTTTTGTTTTTGTTTTTTGTATTGGTACTAGATAAAGGGGATACATACATCTAAAGATGAATATGAAGAAACCCCATTGTGAATGTGTGTTGGGGGGGAGATCTCGACCACAGGTAGATCGCATATATGCATTCTTCCCAGGACAACATTAAGTAGCCACTCCAAAATGTCTGGATTGTTATCAGTGGACGAGGTCCACAATTCTCAAGTTGGTCCAAAAATCTTTACACCATCTCATGGGGCTTCCGCTGGTTACACGGGTGGGTTGTCAGACCCCATTACTACAATACTCTCAGAAGGCTCCTTTTGCTTGGAGCAAGAGAGTGGCACAGCCATTTTCATTCATCCTTCTCAGGGTGAGGCCTACTCCCCTTCACCGGTGGTTTATATTTATTCTACTTCCTATTATCTCCCAACAATTATGACTATGGCTGACCTGACTTGCATTACTTGGAATGTGAAAGGGTTGAATGCACCGGTGAAGAGGAAGAAGGTACTGTCATATTTAAAGTGGACCCAGGCCCAGGTGGTCTTCTTGCAGGAAACGAAACTTACTAGTAAAGACCACGAGCTCCTTAGGAGGGGCTGGGTGGGAGTGGAGGTTCACGCTTCAGCTCCAACAAAGAAGTGTGGGGTGGTTATTTTAATACACAAACAGCTACATTGGTCTCTCAGTATGTCCAAGGCCGACCCACAGGGCAGGTGGGTGTTTGGAATTTTTCAGACCCCTACCGGCCCAATTATGTTGGGAAATATTTATGGACCCAACGAAGATGATCCAGTTTTCTTCCACCAGGCCTCTCAAACTCTCCTTAATATGAATAAAGGTGATATATCCACTATTGTGTGTGGGGAATTCAATTTGGTGCCTGACCCCCTGCTAGATAAAACCACAACCAAAGGAGGCAATATGCATGGGAATGGAAGGAGAGCCCTGTTAAAGTGGATGAGTGACCAAGGACTGACTGATGTGTGGAGGGTACTGATCCCCCCTCCGACCCCAGCAGCTGTGGTAGCCATAGATTTTGAGAATGCTTTTAACTTCCTGGAATGGAACTATCTGCATGCCGTCTTAGGAAAGCTGGGGTTTGGTCCTCATTTTTGATCATGGGTAACAGCTATATATAATTTTCCCTCAGCCCGATTATTAACTAACTCTTCTTTGTCCCCTCCCTTCGAGTTAGCCTGTGGTACTAGACAAGGGTGCCCTCTTTCTCCTCTGTTATTTGTGTTGGCTGTGGAGCCTTTGGCTGTCACCATTAGAGCTAATGAAAGGATCCAGGGGATCCCTGTGGGTAGCACGGAGTATACTACTCTTCTTTATGCAGATGACCTTCTGGTCCTTCTAGCAGATGCATCAGAAGCACTAGCTTCATTACTTAATACCCTCCACCATTTCAGAGGACTGTCAGGCCTTCAGCTTAATCCCACCAAGACTGAAGTACTCCCTCTTAACCCCAGGTGTCAACCATCAGTTTTGGGGAACTCCAGTATGAAATGGGCAGGGGAGAGTATTACATATTTTGGTATCCACTTCTCCACTACAATTTCCAAACTATGGGACTATAATCTCCACCCCCTCCTACTGGACATGAAAGAGGATATGTCCAGATGGACTAAACTCCACCTAACCTTAGCAGGCAAGATAGCTGTGATCAAAATGATCTTGGCACCAAAAATCTTTTATCTTCTGGCACATATCCCGCTATCCCTCCCTCAGAGTTGGACCCAGAAGTTGGACAAGGCAATAGGTAGCTTTTTGTGGGAAGGAACCCCCCCTAGGTACAGCAGGAATAAGCTTAGAGCACACTGGAGTGTAGGAGGGTGGTGCCTGCTGTGGTTTGAAGGATACAAATGGGCCTTCCATATGGCACAATCATTACGCTGACTGGGCATAGGTACCAATCCTCAGCCTCAATGGGTGAACATAGAGCTAGCTGTCAGCCAGAAGATCTCCCTGGCACTTCTGGTGTACAATACCCCTCCTGCAAGCCTTAAAGCTCATCCTACTATTGGAGCCTCCCTGCAATGCTGGGCCAAGCTAAAGAGAAAGCTGAAAATGACTCTTGCACCAGTTAAGATGACCCCATTGTGGGGAAATGAGAAACTGTGTATTGATAAAAGACCTGCATATTGGAAGGGGTGGGTAGATAGGGGAATTACTATGATAGGAGATATACTGGCCCCATCCTCTATGATAATAGATACTTTTGCTAATTTGCAAGTCCGCTGGTCACTCCCTACCTCAGATTTCTGGAGATACCTGCAAATGTGCAGTGCAACCCAGAAGTATATCTCCCACATACCAAAAGGAGACATGCAGATTATTTACTCCTGGTTAAAAAAAGAAAAGGGGCTGGCGAGTTCCATATATGCTACTCACCGAGACACTCTGCCCAGTCAAACTGAGAAATCCAAGCAGAAATGGGAGAAGGACTTGCATTTGGAGATTACAGATTTACAGTGGGAAGAATGTTGGAAAGGGGCCCAAAAGTATTTTACAGATACAAGAAGTAGATTAATACAAAATAAGATCCTCCATTCTTGGTACCGTACACTGGTGGTACTACATAAGACAGAGGCGTTGAGCTTCAATTTATGTTGGAGGTGTAACTCCCAACCTGGAGACTTGATCCATATTCTCTGGTCTTGTCCCTTGATACAACAGATATGGGATCAGGTCTGTGAGGTAGGGGCTAAAGTAATACAGAAATATGTTCCCTGGTCCCCTTCCCTCCCTCTCCTAGGTATGAGATCAGAAGCCCCCCACCTCCGAGACCTAGAACATCGTTGGCTGGCCCTATGGGCTATGCAGGCCAAGTGACTCCTAATTTGTAGATGGAGAACTGCTGAAATTCCTAGTGTTCAAGAGCTCTTGTCTTCTATGGTGCAAATAGCCACTATGGACAAACTCTCCCACCTGGCCCACAACTCCCTGGAAACTTATGAGAAATGTTGTAGCCCCTTTACCAGATATGCCACCCCCAAGACAGGGGTGGGTTGAGAATTCAATACTTAGGACTACTGCCTGGTATCTGAAATATAGTTATGGTTTTCTCCCTACTCACTTTTCTGAGACTATGTACCTGTGATGTGCTGCACTGTTATCTCCATGTGTAAATAGTTTTGTTGCATAGTATATAGAATAGTGATTCTTTGTGCTTGCTCTTACTTAGGGTGTCAGAAGCCTAGACAGCACCCGAATCTGTAAAGAGAACTGCAGTGTTATTTTATGGAGCATGGAAGCCTTGCCCCTTCAACACCTTAAGTTAGACACCTCATGTGCAGGGGTAAGTACCTGTTAATTGGTAACGATTCTCTTTCTCTTGCTTCAATGTCTGAGTTGTCACTGTAACCAACAACTCCTTCCAGTCTCTTGTTTTTTGTGTTGGTGTTGATTATTGTAAAAACGAAAATGCTAATAAGCAATTTAACAGCAAAAAAAAAAAAATACCTCCTTCCCCTCCCCACTCAGGTGCAGCCTGTCCCTTGCAAGCAGATTGTTATTATCCCAGGTACTGCCCCAGCCACCCATAATCCCATACCCCTTAGTTCAACACCACTCTACCAACCATACGTTCAACTCCCCAATCCTCTCCTTTCTCACTGTACTTGTGCAGGGTACTGGGAGAACCTCTGAGAGAAGGCCACAGACTCCCAGTCTCCTCACATACCTTCCCACTTCCTCAGACCTCTCCCTTGTTAATTCCAACATTTCCCCCGCTAGGTCATTTGTTCCTATATGTACCACAATGTGCAGTTTCCTCCTACCCCTCCTTGCACACCTTAGGATTACCTGTCCTGCCTTGTCTGCCTTTAATCCTGGTATGGACTCCACCCATATCTGACTGTGGCTCTCCCCCTTGCTGCCCCATCTGATCCCCTTGAGTATGGAGTCCTCCAACACCAGCACACCTCCTCCTCCTCTTTCCTTGTGCCTGTCACCACCCCCCCATCCAGGTTCTCATTCCTGGAGCCACTCAAGGTGGTGCTTTTACCATTTAACCCAGTGTCTTCCCCCTGCCCCTCTCAATTAAGACCCCTCCCCCTCCTCCTATTTGACTGCCAACCTCCCTCTCCCTCCTCACCTCCCCAAGTATTATTTCTCCCCTGCCATGCTGTGCTCAATCTCTCCATTAGTAATGCCTCTTACTCCCTCCTCTTCGTGAGTACTATCACTTGTGCAATCTCCTCCTGCAGCCTCTTCCCCATGTGTCACAAGTACAACAAACATGTGCCCTACCCTCTTTGCATTACTATGTGTTTTCTCCTCCCTCCTGCCTACTGCTGTGCCTCCTCTTTTGCTAGGCCTTACTAGATTCCACCATTCATCAGCTGGCTTCCTGTCTAGTTTGCCCCCTCCTCCTGACCCCTCTCTTGACCCACTGTCCCTTCTCTGTGGTGCTCTCGATGCTCTCAGTTGTCAGCCCTTCTACCAATGCAGCCCTCCCCATACCCCTCAACCTCCCCAGCTCCCTGCCAAGCCACTGAACCTCTTCCTTGAGCCTTCTTAGCCTGTGTCATGTTGGGCACCCTCCCAGCCTCCACAGTATGTTCATCCACACTGCTGCCCCACAACCATTGCACCCCACAATCCTACCCATACTCTGACAGTGCTGGAAATTTTACATATACTGGAAAAATGGGCTCTTGTATAAATGATTTTGACTTGGTCAATCTAAACATGTTGTCACTATGTGTAGATATGGCAGTAAATTGTACACCAGAAAGTGCTCATTGTGCCTTAGAAGTTGTGATTGAATCAGACCATATAGAAAACAAGGAAAAAGAATGTATGTCTCTAATTAGAATCAGGAGGAGACAATGTATAAGTTGGGGAAAAAGTAGAAAGCAAAGATTTTTTAAATGACTTAATAGACTGGGGGATTCTTGACAAACTAAGTGTATCAAAAGAAACCCCAGCAGATGATTATCTTATGATATCATTCAAAACCATAATGAACCAGATCTCAAATTATATACTAAAAGAGGTAAAACTACAAGAGAAAAAAAGAGCTGCATTGTACAACAGTGAATGCAGGGCAATAAAAAAGAAAGTGAACAAACAGTTAAGAATAACAACAAACTTACCTAACATAGACAACAGAAGATTGCTCAGCAGACTAAGGATGGAATGAAGCACGATTATTAGGAATAGCAGGGAAAACACAAACATCAATTATGGAAATTGGAGGAAGCAGTCAAAAACAAAGATAACAAAAGATTTTGGCTAATTGTGGAAATAGGGATGGGAAAGATTTAAAAGAATCAGATTCTAATATAGAACCAAGCAGATGGGTGGAGCACATCTAAAACGTATTCTATAACTCAGATATTCAGGATTCTGATGGCATAGACACAGGTAAAGAACATCAACTCATGGCCTTAAATATTAGAAAGATTATGCAGGAAGAAGTTCAAAAAGCCATGCATGTTTGTTCATTTCATAAAGTGCCAGGGCCAGTCAGATTTTCCATGAATGTGTTATTAAGAACTTCAGAATATTGGATCCCATTTTTAGTTAAGCTATTTAATTTTAGAGTGGATTCTGGGAATTTACTTAAGACATGGAGAAAAAATATTATAGTTCCCATATTTAAAAAGGGAGATAAAACCAACCCCTCCTGTTATGGACCTATCAGTCTGATTTATTCAACACAAAAACTTTTTAACAAAATGATAAATGACAGACTGACCACATGGATAGAAGAAAATAAAATTTTAGATGAAACATAGATCAGATTTAAAACTCAACATTCAACCATAGATTAACGTTTTGCACTAGTACACATCATAAATAAATACAATGTGATTAAGAAACCAAAAGTATACATTTTTTTAATTAAATATGTTATTGTTTTTACAAACATAGATCCAAATAACTCACAACAAAATTTATATTCTATATTCATTGATTTAAAGTCTGCATTTGACAAGATAAATAGAGAACTACTTTGGGACATCCTAGAAAAACTGAAGGTAGATATGTCACTTATAAATATAATTAGAACCCTGAATCAACACATTGCAACACAAATAAGTTATAGTTATGAAGGAAGGAAAAATGAAAACTTTGCCACCAATATGGGAGTAAAACAGAAAAATACCTTGTCCCTAATATTGTTGAATTTGTTCAGTAATACAATACTTGTAAAAATGTATAATCTGGGTTTTCATATGCCCAGAATTGGAAAAAGAGCATGTCCACATCTAGCCTATGCAGACAACATTGTATTAATATCAACTAGCCACCATGGTTTGAATAGAATGTTAAATGTTAATAGAATTTCAGAGAAAATATATAAAGGTAGAGTTTCAAATAAACTACAATGAGACCAATACTATGATGTGTGGAGTTAATAATAAAAGAAAACATAAATATTACATGAGTAACAATGAAATAGAAGTTCTTAATAGCTTCTGTTATTTGAGGATCACAATACCAAAAAAAAAACTTATTATGGAGGAAACATCTAAAAGAAATTGAAAATAAAATGCTTTCTTTCAGTAATAGACATATTTGTACACAAATATGGTGGGAACTCTGTGAAAGCATGTCCAAAAGTAATACAAAAATAAATACCCAAATTGGAGGCAGTATAGCGCAGTCGTCTAAGGCTCTGAGCTGAAAATCTGGTGACATCCAGCAGACCAGACCTGGGTTTGAATCCTACAGCTTCTACTTGCATACTGTGTGACCCTGAGCAAGTCACTTAACCTCCTTGTTCTCCCAGGTCGCTCCTGTAAAAAAGCTTTCAGCTTAGTGTGCTATACCTGGTTAAAAAACTAAATAAAAAAATTAAAAAATCTTGTATGTGGCTAAGATCTGGAGAGCTCAAATCCTATCTAAAGTGGAAAATATTTTAAATAGGTTACATAAAAAATTACTTGATCTACCAATGGGGGCTCCTTCCACCATGGTAAGGGCAGAGATAGGACAATTACCAGTAGAATGCATGATTCAAAATAGAATGATTAAATGCTGGATTAGGTAAAGAACAGACAATAAGTTATTTAAAATAAAACTTGATATTCCCAGTATAAAAACAGTTCAAAGTTATATAAAGCCTATATAAAGCCTTATGGGTTTTAGATAACCTGGCAGATATATTTATTAGACCAAAGGAAATTGTCTTTTACACAATAAAAAACAGAATTAGGAAAATACATGTATAAAAATACTTAGAATTATGAAATAAGTATGTAAAATCAGTAGATGGTTAGCAGATAGCAAAAGAGTTGATGGATCAGAGTGATATCTAACGATAGTAAAGGACTCTCAAAGGAGAAAATGAATAACTAGGTTCTGCTTTGAGTACATTAATAGCCTGAGACTAAATGACTATTTTATGAGAAAAGACCCAAACAGAGGTAAATGTAGATGTCAAAAGGGACCATATTATTTGATCAATTTATTGATTCTATGCCCATTTTATGAATCCTACAGAAGTCAGTTTCTGGGGGATATCTTAAGGACTCTGGATCTTGAACCTACAGTAGGTATTTGGTAACATGCCTACTGAAATCGTACTCAAGAAAAGTCTTGGAAGCAGTAGCTTCATTTCTGAACATTATTGACCAAACAAATCTGCACATAATTCCTTAAGAAGTTAAAACTGAAATGACAGACCTAAATAACTAATAGTGTTTGTATGTGCAGGAATTTCAATGAAGGTTGAAATCCAAAATACTATTGTACATGTGGCTGAATTAATGTAATTGTTACTTTTTATTTAAATTAATGAACTACAAATGTCATTTTATATTATTGAAGTAATTATTTTTGTTATTAATGTGTTTTTGTAAAGAAATGAACTGTCGAACAATAAACTTAAAACTTCACTTTGATATTCATATCCTGATGGGTATCAATATGCATAAGCTCATGCACAATATCACAGCTTCACTTTCACAGTGCTTTTAAAGTACTATTAAGCCCCCAATTATGAAAAGTAACTAGTTTCCGGAGTATAGCTGTCTTTCCAGTACTTAATTATCTCTTCAGACGAACTCGGGGACTATATGTTATTCAAACCCTCCCCCCTACCTCATGACAGAAGTCTCGGGCTCTTGGCTGGCCAGAAAGATGTGAGAAAAGGCCAGAAGAGCCATGAGAATGGTGCAAGCCTCTGTAGTGTAGAGGTACAAGGTAGCAGAGCTGACAGAACAGAATGAGTGGTTAGAAATGTCTGTGATGTTAGTGCTGCTTTGTGTAAAAGGGGCTTTTAAGTACAATTGGATCATAAAAAAAATTATCTCTACTGATTTATCCTTTTTACTCATGCCCTCACTCAGTCTTTGTTACTACACAAACATAAAGTAAAATAAAACACCTAACTTGCTGGGACAGCAGACATAACTCTATTTTATGCTGGGAGCCCAGTTAGAGGAGATGCTTGCTCATCTAATTTTGCAAATAAAATGATAAATGTCTGAAATAAGAGGTTGGTGTTTAGTTTTAATAGACAAAAATAAGATCTAGTGCTGTAAAGGAGCATTCATCAGAAAAAAATGGGGGACCAGATACTGAATCAAACTGTATATATTTAATCTGCCCACTAAAAATGCTGCAGGTAAAATGAACGTCAGTAGTGATAAAGAATACAGTCACATTACCAGTCATAAAAATCACATATTCAAACGTAACACATGTACAGTGGAGTCAACCACAATGAGGTGCAGTGACTTGCAGAAATTATATGTTAAAAAATGTTACATGACAAAACAGCTTATTTGCCATTGACTTACAATGGTCTCTGCAGTAAATTGCAGCATTCAGTGATATTCTGCAGTATTTCTGCATTGCATCCTGGCTCTCATATATATCTATATATATCTATATATATATATATAGATATATATATATCTATATATATATATAGATATATATATATATATATATAGATATATATATATATATATATATATATATATATATATTATAGAGGTGTTGTTGTGCCCCAATACTTAGGTTGAATAGGCACTTTAATGTTAAACCTCAAAGTTTGTGCATTAATAACTTTGGAACACTTCAATGGATTTGCACAAAATTTGGAATGTACAGTCTGGTATGGTAGATCTCTTGATTTATCAAGTTGCATTTTGGTTGGACATACAGTTTCTGCGTGGCGAGACACCAAAAAATGCACTTTTTGCCAGTTTTGACACTTTTTTTGCCCATGGTGCTGTGACAACACCATGTGGTCCTTTGGTCTGAAACATGGAAAGTAAAAAGAGGTTGGGTCAAGGAGCAATCCAGTGCTGGTTTGGTAAAAAACTATTAATCTGTTCCAAAGTTATTACATTTTTAATTTATGAGTTCTGAGCTTGCTCTGTTCACTCAAAATTTTATATGTATATTTTGTGAAAGATAAATGGTCTAATGGTCAAAGATTCTGTCAGCTCTCAAAAGTCCATTAGAAAAATTCTTTGTTTTCTCTGAGTTTATTGTCAACAATTGCCACTTCCTGAACATTTGTGTCAGTTGGTATACAAGATGGGTGGGATATGGGAAGAGGGGTGGAGGGTGGGGCAGAGTAAGTTGTATTCATCACTCTGTACACTTGGTTTCTGATGTTTTTCTTTATTGTACATCTTGCTCTGTAATGGTGCTATAACAATAAACTTGAATATAAAAAATAAAGAAAAATTCTTTGTTCGTGAGACACCATCTTGTTTTTAGTTTTCCAGTCAAACAAAATATCATAGCTTTCTCCACTGGTGACTTTTGGGCCAAATGAGGCGTAGGTTTTGTTCACGGTGACCCCCTCTACAAAGCCATGCCTTTGGTTTGCTTCATTTCTGTCAAAAAATAGTTTTTTAAAAATTAAAAATTCTTCTTTTGCAACTCGCTAACGATCTTCTTTCGTGAGCCTGCAAAATCCTTGTCTGCTAGACGATCCTAGTCCATGAACTTTGTTCATGAGGGGATGACCAGATAGCCAAAATTTCATGACCAGATGTCCCTGGGGATGACCAGATGCCCCTTGGGAGGACCAGATGGCCCAGATTGGTGTGACCAAATGTCCGTTTGTGGGCTAGGATTTTGTTAGGTTGTGGACTAGGATTTAACTCACAGCCAAGGATTTTGCTATCTCATGGCTGAAAAATTGTTAAAGGTGTAAAAACTTTAGACTTGCATAGCTCATTAACGGTTTAGTCTTTTTACTTGAAATGTACAGGATGTTGAGGGGATGACCTACAAGTATGACTTTTGCTTTGTTTAGGTGTTGGGGAATTAAGTGGTTGTATAGATATGCCATGATGAATTTGACGTTTTCCCCATAGGATTACATTGCAGTGTCTGTCATGCTTCTCAGTGCCGTTATCTCGAAAACAAAGTGAGATACAGAGTTTTCGCTATTGGTGGCATAGATCACCTTCAGGTGATCTATGCTGCTGAAACAATATTTTAAACAGTAGAGTAAGCCTGCAGTAGAATTTTTTTTGTAGGTTGCACGGTTAATGAGATATTGTCAAATTTGTGTTACAAGGGTTCCTTGCCATATAAGGCTACTGTATAGCTATGTGTAAGTGGGGCCTGCACATGATGCAGATGCATATTGTTATGCAGTAATAGGCAACTTGGTGGTTACACTTTTTCCAAAAGTAAGGAAATTCATGGCAAAAAACTGTGTTTAATGCATCAGTTCGGGTTAAAGTGACAAAAGTGAGGAAATTAAATGTTAAGGTTAAGCAACTAACCAACCCCACAACCCACACACCCATCCTCCACAGATTGACAGATGCCAGGGTGTGCTATGGGGTCATGAGGCCTATCTATCACCCCATTCTCCTTTACTGTAACATGTAAACCTGTTTACACATGGAATGGGGTGAGAGTTAAGCCTGATGACCCCATGGCGCACCCTAGCATCTGTCTGTCTGTGAAGGATGAATATTAATGAATTATGGAGGATTAGATGCTCAGCCCTAACATTTCATTTCCTCACTTTGTCACTTTAACCCTAACTGATGCATTAAACATTTTTTGCCATAAAAAAGAATATATATATATATATATATATATGGTAACACGGTAGTGCTACCATAGTTAGGGATGAGGATCCATTTACATGTTAAACCTAAAATTTTACACTTTAATAACTTTGCAACCATTCAACAGATTTGCCTGACATTTGGAATACATGATCAAGAACCATGCATCTTGGGATCTGTCAACATTTGTACTGTTTGGATATACGGCTGCGGAGTTATTAAGCGTGATCTGCATGCACATTTATGTTTTTTTGCAATTCTTTGATCATCTCTACAGGTCACATGGTTTGTGTGACCGGTCTGAAATCTTCAGGGAAAGTGCAGCTGGGGTCCCTGGTGTGTCTTTTGAAGATTTCATGAAAAAATATTAAACGGTTCAAAAGTTATTCAAAAAACAGTTTCCCATTATACGTCAATGGGAAAAGTTAACAAAAAGTTCAACACTTTCACAAATGCAGTTTTTACTTTCGCAAATGGCCCTTTTACTTTCGCAAATCCACCATTTTTTTTTTCAGTTGGTGATCAGAAAAATGCTTGCCATTTAAATTTGGGACTCTCTAGCAACACAATTCTTTTTGTGTTTGTCTAGTCGGACCCTGAGGATGCTAGGCATGTCTTTATTTTGAGGTTAAACACCCTAGAAATATGTTTTTCAAGTTTCTGGAAAAAGTACTTTCGCAAAGTAGTGTCGCACTCATGAAAGTGTCGCAAATTTTTGTGAAAGCTTTCGCAAATTGCGACACTGCTTTTCCAGGCTATGGCAAAATGACAGCAATTCTTTGCCAACCTGCTGCAAAAGAACAGTTTGGTCTTTTGGGCTGAATTTTGGAAGAAATCAGCCAACATCTTACAGATGTGTCTTTCAGTATTACAGTGAAAAAATATTACAGGGCGGCAAAGTTACGGAACTCCAAAGTTGACACTGTTTCCCATAGGATAACATTACGGCATCCGCCACATTACAGGAATCCTTTGCCGCCCTGCTGCAAAATAACGGTTTGGTCTTTTGGGCTGAAATTTAGAGGGAAGAAAGCCAACATCCCACAGATGTGCCTTTCAGTGGTTTGGTGAAAAAAATTTTAAAGGAAGCCAAACTTATCACACTCCGAACTTCTCTTTTTTTCCCATAGGATAACATTATAGCATTCGCCGCACCTTTCAGGGCCCGTATCTCAGAAACAGTGTGAGATACAGACTTTTCACCAGAAAAATGCTTAGCCCCTAATGGGGCCTAAGTGGAAAACTAGCCAGGAAAGTCATACATCATATGACTTTTACATTTTTTTTCTACGTCATACGGTTCCTGAGATATAAGCAATTTAGTATTCCAACTCCTCATTTTCTGCTCCGAGACCCATTATTATGCATACATTCTTTGTACTCACTGTCTTTCTCTATGCAGCTTTTGGGGAAATCCAGCCTGTGCGCTTACATTATTGTTACCCTTACCGCTTCCGCTTGTGGTTCCGTACCTGTTTCATTTACCGTTCCCGTCTACGGCACCATGTGCATTACCCTTGGCATTTTCATTTGCACTTGCATTTGTGTTATTTTAACCATTTGTGTCTACAGTATGCTCCCGGTGCTGCATTACATTCACCATTTGTCATTATCATTCTCAAAAAGAAGGGAAATTAGAGGCAAAAAACTCTGTTTAATGCATTAGTTAGGGTTGTTCCACAGCGACAAAAGTGAGGAAATTCGGTGTTAAGGGTTGAAAGCCCCCCTTTGACCCCCGTCCACACCCCCAACCGGCATCGGGGTGCACGTGGGGTTGTCAGTCCTAACTCTCACCCCATTCTCCTATACCTCTGCTTCTTCACACATCTGATGGGGTGAGACTTAGGGCCGACAACCCCAATGCGCATCCCGATGCCAGTTGAGTGTAGACGGGGATCAAAGGGGCTTTCAACCCTAACACCAAATTTCCTTTGTCGCTGTGGAACAACCCTAACTATTGCATTAAATGGATTTTTGTCCTAATATATATATATATATATATATATATATATATATATACAGTATATGTGCCACTATAGTTAGGGTTGAGTAAGCATGTTAATGTTAAACCTCAAATTGTGCACCTTGATAACTTTGCTACTGTACAATGGATTTGCCTGAATTTTGCATGTGCAGTCTGGTACCATAGGTCTCTGGATGTAGCAAGTTGCATTACGGTCAGTTGCACGGTTCTGGAGCTACAGAATGACAAAAAATGCAAAAAAAAAAGACTTTTTGCCTGTTTCTTTGCTCATGCCCACAGCCCACATGGTTTGTCCATGTGGTCTGAAATCTTCAGAGAAGATGCAGTCCTGGCCACTGATGTGCCTTTCAAAGATTTGGTGAAAAAATATTTAACAGTTCAAAAGTAATTTTCATGATTTGGCCATCTTGTTTATAGTTAGTGACACAGACAAATGCCTGGTGTTTAAAATTGGGACCCTCTAGGTAAACACTGCTTGTTGTGTTCACTTAGTGGGGTCCTGAGGATGCTAGCCCTATCTTTTTTGTGGGGGTTAAAGCCCCCCAGAAATGGCTTTTCCAACTTTGAGGAAAAAGTATTTTTGCAAAATACTTTCACAAATGCGAAAGTTTCTTGATTTATTTTGTGAAAAGCTTGTGATTTGAGAAAATAATTTGTGAAAGAATTCTCAAAATAACTGCAAATCTTTGCCATCGTCCTGCAGCAAAACAGTTGTTTTTTTTTGGCTGAAATTAGCAGGGTGGGAAGCCCTGGTCCCACAGATGTGCCTTTTGTGGTTGGTGCCAAAACATTATAGGGACCCAACATTACAGCATGCTGAAGCTGAGACAGTTTCCCATAAGATAACATTGCAGCGCCCGTGATGCCTTTTGGAGCCTGTATCTCAAAAACGGTTCGAGATATGGATATTTCATTGCAAAAATTCTTAGTCTGCCTACAGAGGGACTAAGTGCAGAAGTAGGTTGGAAAGCCATGAAAACCATAACATTCTAATTTTTTTTCTACCTTTTACAGTTACTGAGATATTTAGGAATTAGTGTTCCAATTGCTCATTTTCATGTCCGAGGCCCACTATTACATCCACAGAGTTAGCAATCACAGTGCTTTTTGCTGCCTCTATCTCAGACACAATGCAAAATCTGGATTCGATCGACTTTATGTTGTGAGAACTACTCACTCACAAGATTACAACCACACTTGAATGTTTTTTCTAGCTGCTACGATTCCCAAGATATGGCCAAATTAATGTTACAAGGGTTCCTTACCTTACAGGGCTTCTGTATGACTCCATACTTATGTGTAAATTGCATACCATTATGCAAAAAAAGGACAAAGTAAAAGGAGCATAAGGCCATGAGACCAACTCCCGATAACACATATCACTTACAATGCACTTTTTCAAAAGAAGGAAAATTCATTGCAAAAAACTCTGTTAATGCATTAGTTAGGGTTGTTTCCACAGTGACAAAAGTGTGGAAATGCAATGCTATGGTTACCCCTCCACAACCCCACCCCCGTCACCATCCTCAAACCCCTAACTCTGCATTCCCCCCACAATACCCCATCCCCCACACACACATGCAAGATTGTAAGACACTATACCAGTCAGTCACATCTGTAAGCACAATAATCATGACACCTTACTCCTTTCACATAACACTATGTAATGAAAAACAAATACAGTATGATTGACTCTGTACTGCCAGCACAGTATGATGACACATTATAGCTGGCATATCTTTTTCATAAAGTGAAACTTAGTCTGCACAAACTTTCTAAATATTGATTTTTATGTGACATAATTCAATGATTGGCTCGCTGCAGGAACTGCTGCTACCACATAGGCACAGCTGACACATACATAGTACTCTTCAGATACTGCTCAGGTATAAAACCAGCACCATCACATGTTGCAATACTGATGTGTTAACTGGAAATACTCATTAGCAGCATGTTATGATTAGCTTTGGATGTTACAACTGCTGCTGTCACATGTTGCTTGTAAACTATACTAAAATCTATTACTTTTATTATTATTACCATTTGTTATTAGGACTGACTCACCTTATCAGAAAAAAATATGCAAATATTCAGTGACTATTGCTAGGGTAATCTAAACTCTTATTTCCAATACAGCTATCTATAGATAACATGCTGTGTGTTTCATCAGTTCTTAACAATTGAAATATAGAAAACTGCTTAAATCTTGTTACTGATGTTTGTAACAGAAAAATGCTTACTGTGGGGGAATGCAGACTTAGGGGTTTGAGGAAAGGCGTGTGCGGGTGGGGTGGTGGGGTGGTAACCCTAACACTACATTTCCACAGTTTTGTCACTGTGGAAGCAACCCTAACTGATGCATTAACAGATTTTTTTGCAATGAAGATATATATATAGATATATAGATATATATATATATAACTAATGTTTTGGGATAACTGCATGTATAACAATTGATATCTAAGCCAGCCAGTAAAGATATCATTGATATATTCATGTGCCTATATGTCACTGTTATCTTAATGTTCATATTCGCCATATCGAAACTTATCTGATTGATCCTGTCATTTTTTCTCACATTTCAATTAGCCATTTTCACTTTTACAGCACTTATCTAGCATTACCGAGCTGTGTCAATGATGTGCTGATACTGATTCAAACTATGGCACTCTCTTCTATAAAATTAGAAACTGTGTGCTTTTTTAAAAAAAAATGTACTCACTGTTTTATATTTGAAATATAAACACATCTAGCCCATTCACTTTTCATCCTGATCTGTAGTGTGGCCGAACGGTATCATTTATGTGGTCGCACAAGCACTCTGTAGCTATAACAATGCTTGCTTGCGCTTCCATCTACTGCTCTGAAACCGCTGAGTTGCTCACTGTCATCTCTCTACAGTCGGCGGCTTCTTTCAAGTAAATGGGCTAGAATTAGGAAAAGAGGAAATTTACTTACATTTTTTAATACAGAGTGCTTGTGAGACCACATCATTGATACCGCTCTGCCACGTTACAAACCAGCACAAAGAGTGAAAGTGCTAACAGCAGCAAAAATTAAACTGATTGTTTAAAAATACCACAAATTACAGGATCAACCAGATAACATTTTAATCAAAAATGTATTCTTTTCGACAATATGAAGAGTTTGGGGGGGGGGGTTAAACATACTAAGTCACCTGGGATGCACAGGGTCCAAAACCTCTCTCTAGGAATTCCAAACCTCTAGGTGGGGAATCACCTTAAAGGGAGATGTAGAGGACTCGTGCTGGAGGGGAACCCAAATCATAAGTTGTATAAACAGAGCATGACATGGCCTGACTGAAGATATCATATTTATCTTCACTTGAGGCCAATGACGTCAATATATCATTGGCCTCTCGTGAAGATAAATATGATATCTTCAGTCAGGCCATGCCATATCCCATATCTATCTATATATATATATATATATATATATATATATATATATATATAGATATATATATATATATACTGTATATCTATATATATATATCTAGATATATATATCTATACATAAATATATATATATATATATATATATATATATATTCATGGAAAAACTCTGTTTAATGCATCAGTTAGGGTTGTTCCACAGCTTCAAATGTGAGAAAATTTGGTGTTAGGGTTGAAAACCCTAACTGCTTATTCCCCTCCCAACCACCACACATGCACATACATGCACGTAGGGGAAGGACCAAGGCAATACAACCAATCACACACAACCACCAGCAGGTAATAGGAATAACATACAACTATGTAAACCACAAAACCACACATCTATGCTCCCATCAGGCTGTCGCATGGAGTCATCACTGCCAACTCTCATCCCAGAAATTCCACACACCGCTAAACACATATCACTACAGACAACTGTACATCTTGGGCCACACGCTGCCACCAGCACATAACACAGACTACACATATGGTATTTTGGGGTTCGCAAGATCCAAAATTGCATTTTGCACAATCCCTGAAATACTTTCAAAAATCACTTTTGTAAATGTGAAAGTGTCATGCTATGACACTTTCCTGTTTGCAAAAGTGTTTTATGAAAGTATGCTCCTAATGACTGCACATTTTTGCCATCATCCTGCAAGCAAACGGTTGGGTCCTTTGGCCTTGAATTTATAGGATGGCAAGACCTGGTCCCGCAGATGTGTGTTTTCCTGCTATTGTGCTAAAATACGTAATGATTACAAAGTTACACTGTTCCAAATTTGAGCGATTTGCCATAGACTAATATTACAGCACCCATGATACCTTTCGCCACCTATATGTTGAAAACAAAGTGAGGTACACCATTTTCGCTACTGCCTGCTTGGTTCACCTTTATGTGAATTAATCTTAAAGAACAACTTTGTAAATAATCTATATCTCAAGTTGGATTTCTCCACTTCCTACAGTAACACAGGTATACACCTCCTCCTGGATGTGTGTGATTGATTGTGTTGCCTTGGTCCTTCCCCTACTTGCATGTATGTGTGTGTGTGGTGGTGGAGGGGTGGGGGGGAATGTGCAGTTAGGGTTTTCAACCCTAACACTGAATTTCCTTGCTTTTGTCACTGTGGAACAGCCCTAACTGATGCATTAAATGGAGTTTTTTGCCATGAAAAAAAAATTTTATATATATATATATATTATACTGGCGCTACCACACAGTTAGGGTTGGCAGAGCAGTTTAATGTTAAACCTCAAATTTTGCACTTTAATGACTTTGGAACCATTAAATGGATTTGCACAAAATGTGGCATGCTTTGTGGGTAGAAGAAGGTCTCTCGATCTGCCAAATTGTGTGCCAATACCTTTTGTAGTTTTTGAGATACAGAGTGTTGAAAAAACAGAGGGTTTTGCCCTTTTGGTTGTTTTTTTGCTCACCTGTATCTCAAAAATGGGTTAACATTAGTGGCTGAAAATTTCAGGGCAGAAAGCCTTAGCCTCACAGATGTGCCTTTTGAAAATTTGGCATAAAATAATAATCTGTTCCAAAGTTGTTGCATTACATATTTTCCATTATTTCCTATGGGAAAAAATGATATGTCAGGCATGATGCAGGATTTCAGGCATTTTCGATGCAGAATCTTGCATCAACTATCATAGATGCAGAATCCTGCATTGAAGTGCCATTTAAAGGTGAAATACTAATAAAATATTACACAAAAACAAATGTGTGGCTGGTGTCTTTTTTTAACTCCATCTCAGCTGTATTTCAAATACAACCTGTCCTCCTGTCATCCACTTTACAGGGTTTTTTTTTTTATGGATTGGTTGTGCCCTTTTAAGTCCTATTGAAAATCACGACATCAGAGGATGGCTTGGTCAGTGGCTAACAGCTTGACTTTCAAGCTGTGAGACTTCATGACATAACAGCCTCCCTCCTGAGCTGTCACATTCACCCAGCTGTCAGTCGAGATTAATCTGTGGTGGGAATTGCTGATGCTTTCTGCCGATGGCAGATAACTCTAGTGTAATAATTAATTAATCTGAGCTTAGCACACATTGTGTATTAGAGTTGGCATAGCTTGGTGTGAAAGCCTGAAAGAAATGCTGTCATTTGTCAATGATTGTTTTATTTCAGCGGTGCTTTTTTCGGTCAGTGATGGCAGTCGACGTTGAATCTATTTTGGTATTCTTGACCCTTTGCCAGTAGGCTGCCTATCACAGACTAAAAAGTGTGTGTGCCTGAGTATTTTTTGTAGTTTAGAATGAAGCCTGTATTTTTCTCAAAGCCCCCACTCAATCCTTTCTTTTCCTCAAGAATTGATTGTTTTCCCTTACCCTTGTTGCTGTGAGGACAGTGGTTCTATCAGCCACCTGTATCTCTACATTGGGGAATGCACCCCTCAAATATTTTCAATCTGGGTGCCTACTGGAAACAAATGAATGCAAAAAAAAAAATTAATGAAAGAATGAAAGAATGACAGGAAAAAGGGTGGATGTCACATACATTCTATAGCAATGGTTTAAACAATTAGGTCAGCACAGCAATGCAGTCAGGAATTCACTGCACAATTTACCAAGTACTAATTGATTTTAAAAACAAATCTGTCACCCCTGGAGAAAGCTCCATGAAAATGTGGACAACATCATAACACCAGGAAATTGCAACCTACTTATAAATATTCATTGCTGTCTGAGGGGAATTAAATAAAAATAATTTATGTAGTCATGCCCTGGAGCCGAACAAGAGAAGGGCCATGGCAACTGGTGACAACCGTGTGGCCCACCAAATTTTGGAGCAAGTCCATCACCATTCACAAGGTAAATTTATTTAAATGTGATTCAACACATATACACTTCATGAGTGCTCAGACAGATTGAAAATATTTGAGGGGTGCATTCCCTGATGCAGAGATACAGGCGGCTGTCAGAACCACTGTCCCTGCAACAACAAGGGTAAGGGGAAAATCCACCAGTTGACAGCATATCCCCCCAAACTCAAGTGGCACACTGGGAGCCCACCCCAGTGTGCCCAAAAGAATATATATAGAAAACTCAGTTTAATGCATCAGTAAGGGTTGTTCCACAGTGACAAAAGTGAAGAAATTTGATGTTAGGGTTCCCACCCCTTGCACCCCATGCCCACCCCGACCCCGCCAAAAGGCATTGGGGTGTGTGTTGGGGTCATTGGTCCTAACTCTCACCCCATCCCATGTGTAAACAAGCTGAGGTGGTGCAGTATAGGAGAATGGTGTAAGAGTTAGAACCAATGATCCCAATACACACCCCGATGCCTGTTGGTAGGGGCAGGGTGGGCGTGGGGTGCAATGTTTGGGAACCCTAATATCCAATTTCCTCACTTTTGTTGCTGTGGAACAACCCTAACTGATGCATTAAACAGAGTTTTTTGCCATGAATTTCCCTTCTTTTTGAGGATGTGCACTATAAATAGTGAAGTAACGATCACGCAAATGCAAGCGCAAATGGTAAGGCACATAGTGACGCAAACGTAAACGATAATGCAAATAGTAATAGAAAAGCAAGGGAAAATGTAAATGAAAACAGAAATTCACACACAAGCACTTACGGAAAAACAAATCGTAATGCACACGGTCATGGTAACACAATTGGAAATGCAAACAGTTACTGGAACAGCAACGATGACGCCAAAGGAAAAACAAACAGAAACGGAAATGCAAATGGAAGCGCATATGGAAACGGAAATGGAAATGCACATGGTGACGCAAAAGGATATGCAAACAAAAGTAGTAATGGAAATGCAAATGTGAAGAGTAACACAAATGCAAGCACAAACGAAAATGCAAAGGGTAATGCACACAGTGGCATAGACAGTAATGGTAATGCAAATGGTTACAGAAATGCAAGTGTAAATGCTAACTGTAACAATAACAAAAACACACACACCCTTTTTTTCCCCAAAATCTGCATTGAGAAACACAGTGAATACAAAGAATGTATGCTTAATAATGGGCCTTGGAGCAGAAAATAAACACTTGGAATACTAAATTGCTTATATCTCAGGAACCATATGACGTAGAAAAAAAATAAAAATTTCATATAATTTATTCCTTTTCTGGCTATTTTGCACTTATCCTCCTGATGAAAAGTCCGTATCTGGAAGTGTTTCCGAGATACGGGCCCCGAAAGGGGCGGCAGACACCACAATGTTAGTCTATGGGAAAAAATGTCAAATTCAAGAACCATAACTTTGCAGTTGTCTAATATATTGTCACCAAACCTCCAAAAAGCACATCTGTGGGATCTTGGCTTTCTTCCCTCCAAATTTCAGCCCAAAAGACCAAACCATTCTTTTGCAGCAGAGTGGCAAAGATTTCCTACTCTTTTGGCCATACTATCGCAAAGTAGTGTACTGATCTGCGACACTTTCACAAAAAAAAGCAAGAAAGTGTCAAATGTGCCACACTACTTTGAGACACTACAGTTTACAGAAATTTTAAAAACATATTTCTGGTGTGTTTAACCCCTCAAAAAAGACATGACTAACATTCTCAGGGCTCGACTAGGTGAACGTAGCAAGAACTGTGTCCCTAGAGGGTCTCAAATTTAAATGCCAAGCATTTCTGTGACTACCAACTGAAAGTAAAATGTTGGATTTGCAAACCCTACAAGTAAGCATTAAGCCATGATGAAGGTGGCATCTAATGGTGGATTAATGCATGGTTGGGAGGGTTGTGGCATGACATCCGTAGGCCGAGTGCCTACAATGGCCCAACCATGCCTTAATCCACCATTAGATGCCACCTTCAGAGTGGCTTAATGTGCTTGTAACATGCCTAGCACAAATTTAGTAGTCCTACAGTTACAATTAAATGCTACATACATCAACACCAAGTTATTATATTGTTGACTACAACATTTTATGCTCTTCATCTGTGTACTTTTCACAATGTGCATATATCTGCTACGACCACATGCACGTTGAGAAGCCACTATCTATTTATATTGCTACTGCTGTTTGTTGTACATCTATAACTGCTCTTTAAAACCTATATCCCGCTACATCGAGCTTCGCACGATACCTTACTTTGCAACCTATGCTGCTCTTTGCACTCATTTCTTTGCTTTACATTTTGACTTCAATAAAGCATTGTGGGACCATAACTAGTTTTCACATATCTGTGCTTTTACTTCCTCCTTCTTGCTCTCGTTCTTCATGTACGACTCCACCTCCTTGCTCACATTGGTCCCGGAATTCGTCCTACGTCACAAATGCGTGCTACACTCCACTGCTTGGCTCCGTCCCTGGCTATTGTCCTTGCTCCCGATTGCTTTAGTTGCCTCTGATGGGCACCGTGCTCCATATCTTTACTGCTCATGCACGGCGCCAACAGTGCTCCAATGCTTGGTTCTGCGTGCTCCCGCTGGCAACACGTCATCTAGCATGGATTAATGATGTGTTGCTCTTGTATCACCTGATGCAAGTGGATCAATTGGGTTCCTTGTTTTGCATCCTTTCATTTCTGCCATGTTACAAGGGTCATTTGTGACACTAAAAACTGCATTTGGGACACTGTCAAACTTTTTGTTAACTTTTCCCATTGACTATAATGGAAAACTTTTTTTGAATAACTTTTGAACCATTTAATATTTTTTCATGAAATCTTCGAAAGGCACATCAGGCACCTCAGCTGCATGTTCCCTGAAGGTTTCAGACTGGTCGCACAGACTGTGCGACTTGTAGGCATGAGCAAAGAATTAGCAAAAAAGCATAAATACAACATTCTATGGCACTATGTAGCTCCGCAACCGTATATCCGACCATTACGAAACTTGTCAGACCCAGAGATATGTGGTTCCACTCCGAGCATGCCAAATTTCAGGCAAAGCTGTCACATAGTGGCAAAGTTATTAAGCTGCAAAATTTCAGAGTTTAACCTTTAATGGGAACTCAACTCTAACTATAGTGGCACGACCGTGCCACTATAATATATATATATATATATATATATATATATATATATATATTATCTGGCGTGGTCACACCACTATAGTTAAGGTTCAGCAGTCACTTACATACTAAAGTCAAAAGTTTGGGCATTAATAACTTTGGACCCGTTCAACAGATTTGCCTGAAATTTGAAATGCCAGGTGGGTCATGGAAGATCTCTTGATTTGCCAAATTGCATTTCAGTCAGACTTATGGTCTTTGGGTGGGATATTCAGAGCAGATGCGCCATGCACAATAAGGATGCACCAGCGCAAGAGCAGAAATGCACCATGGTGTGATATTCAGTGGGAGCAGCAGCACAGCACAACATGCAATGTGCCATAGCGCAGCTGTAATGAATGCATGTGTAACTGTAGGGGGCGGAACCAGGAATAACATGTGCAGTGTAATATTCATCAGTAGGAGACGTGCACAGTAGCAGAGCAAGCAGAAGTTGCGTGACAGCAGAAATGAGCCAAAATAAAAGGAAGCAAGAGAGGAGAGGAGAGGATGAATGCGCCACAGAGGAGCCATAGGTGGGATCATGGAAACGGAGTGGCAGGGAGGCAAGACAGAAAGCAGAGGGCAGGTGTGACCAGGAGTTGGACAGAGCCCACCTGAGGTGTGCCTGAGTGAGAGAAGGAGTGTGTGTGCCTGTGCCTGTGTGTATGAGAGGGCCTGAGAATGCCACAGTGGACAGAGGGCAGTGGCAAGAGGCAGGGTACCCAGAGGTGAACAGCCGGAGGTGAACCTGGTGCAGGGGCAGCACCAGCAACACACAGCGAGGGGAGCAGGAAGAAAGCCACCCGGGAGGGAACACCAGCCAGGGACATGGCCAGTGCCACCTTCCAGATGGAGGCGGTAATGAGGGGTGCGAGAAGGCAGGCAGCAGAGAGACACGGCCGTGGAAGGACCCATCGGCAGTATGCCCAGAACAGGCTGTACTGAGCCTGCACCAACTTTGAACAGTACAGTGACACTGAGATTGTGGGCTGGTACTGCCTGAACTGGGTGATTCTGAGGCAACTCTGTGAGCTGTGCAGTGATGAGATGCAGGCACCCACACGACTGAGCCATGCACTGTCTGTGGAGACAAAGGTCACAGCCGTCATGTGCCTGCTAGCCATAGGCACCTTCCAGAGACCAACAGGGGACACGACAGGCATAACCCAGTAGGCCGCATCATGCCTACTTACACAATTCCTCAGCACACTGCTGCCACATGCTGCGGAGTACCTCTGTTTCCCCAGCACACAGGCAGAGTGCACAGCACACATACAGGAGTTCCACAGGGTAGCATGGTTACCTGACATGCTCAGGACCATAGACTGCACCCATGTAGGCATCCACATGCCACCTAGCCCAGAGGCGGCGGCGTACATCAACTGCAAGTGCTACCCGAGTCAACTGCCAGGTGGTGTGCAATGCCAGGTGTCGCATAATCAAAGTCTGTGCCATGCACCCTGGAGGAGCACACAATGCTTTCATCTGGCACCAGTCTGCACTGTGCCACAGGTTCAAGAGTGGGGACATACCCACTGGCCATCTGGTAGGTGAGTACGCATAGCATGCTGGACGATGTGTACAGACATGGGGGGTGGGGGGCATTGGCAGGAGTGCCATGGGTAATGGCCATGATGGCCCATGGCACAGTGACCCAGACTACCATGCTAATGACTCCACTCTACACACAGGTGACAGTGGTTACCCACTATGGCCCTGGCTGCTCACACCATACCGGCACCCCATGACCCCAGTGCAGCAACAGTACAATGAGGCACACGCCACAACACGGATTGTCATCGAGCGGGTGTTCGGGCTGCTGAAGGCATGGTTCCGTTGCCTGCACACGTCAGGTGGTGCCCTACAGTACACCCCCTCAAAGGCCTGCGGGCTATTCCTGGCCTGCTGTATCCTGCACAACATGGCCATCAACTGTGGGACAGCCGTTGAGGTCAAGGAGGAGGACAGCGGTGGGGACGATGAGGACGCTGGTCCAAGCTGGTGTAGGGCAGCCACCCCTGGGCGACGGGACCCCCGGCTGGCCCAGATGGCACAGCAGCACTGGGACACCATCGCAGAGGAGCACTTTGGACAACACAGGTAGGCAACGGGGCCATGTGCAACCACCAAGGGTAAGGGTATAGCCCACAGACAGGCAGGGGTGGACACCAGGGTGAGCAGCATAAGGGGAATGGGAATTGGAATGGGTGGGGGACCGCACATGATGGCAAGGACAGGCAGGGCTGCACACATCATGCACACACACCACAACACATGCCCACAGGACAACAGGCCTGCCCACCCCAACAGGCACCCCCACACCCCCACAGAACCACACACAACCATGCCCAGTGACTGGCACTGTGCATGCCTCAGACACTGAGCACCATTGCACAGTGGTGGACAGCTCTACGCAGGCATCATCATGCACACGCTACAGTGGCCAGCAGCCGGGAGGGTGTGCACAGGGACCATGTGTGTGCAGGGCTGGGCACCTCACCCATGCATCGCACAAAGAACACCACAGTGCACATAGTGCAGTGGCAGACAGTGGCCGTGGAGGGATATGGGTCAGTCATGTGGCACAGTACCATGGCTGCCATGGATGTGTGGGCATCTCTGCTGAGACCTGCCAGCCATGCCAGGCTGACCAGTGGCCTCATGGGGTGGCACCGACAGGCCCCCAAGGATGATGCTACATGAATGTGACCGTGTCCGCGCAGGGGTCTGCAGGCCACCAAACATGCCCACACCAGGCATGCTTGGTATGCCCACAGCTGAACCTGGTGTTGACATAGCAGGGGTCACATGACGCCAGGAACAGGGGGTGGACATAGCACTCTGCGGGGTGTGCAGCAGCTGGGCACCCAACCGGGTGGCCAGTGTAGCCATGACAGTCGCCATTGCAGTGGTCTGCCTGTCAATGGCAGCGGTCACATCCGCCCGCTACTGGGCCAACTCTGCCAGGAGCAAGCCGTGGCCCCTGCTGCATCACTCCTCTGCCTGGTGCAGAACTGCACTGAGCGCATCCACCACCACCATGAGCCACATCTGCTGATCTACTGAGGCCTGGAGAAGAAGGCTGTGGTCGTCCAAGGGGTCGTCTGCATGTCCAGCATGCTGTCCCCCGTGGTGCTCTTGGCCCTGCTGCCCAGCGCCCCTTAACGGTGGGCACTGCACAGCACTGCCAGTCTAGGGTAAGTCCACACATGGTGCACTGACACTGACCCATCGCCCCTGTCCCCACGTTGACATTGGCTGTCTGCTGCCACTGCTCCTCTGGCTGCTGTTCGCCAGGGAACACCAGTGTGGCCACAGCAGCAACAGCCCCACCACCCTGGCTGCACACCAGTTCTGCCCCCCTGGAGCATGCAGACGCAGCCTGGGAATGGGCTGTTGGCAGCCACACCAGCATCACCCGTGGAATCTTCTGGGCGGTCGCCATCTGTGGGACCATCCTGTGTCCCACATACATCACTGTCCGGGATGTGTGTCATGTCTTCATCAGTGCTGGAGCTGGCCCCGATCCGTGTCCCAGCACACTGGACACCAAAGGCAGTGTCATGCTGGGACACAGACAGGGCCATGTCCGCACCTGCACCACCGGCATCAGTCCAGACAGACGTGCAGGTATGCAGATGGTTGGTCCCTCAGACACCTGTGGAGGTGGATGGGCATTCCTCCATGTCCAAAGCCTCCCCCTCAGTGGACACACCCACCACCACTGCCCCATGTAGATGCTCAGGAGCTGTAAAGGAACACAGTACCATTAGTGGCTCCGCCTGGCCCTGGGGCATGCCCCCCTACCACCCACACACTTCCAGTGCTGGACCTACCATGTAGTGATGGGCTGCCACCTGTCTGGAAGCCACCACCAGGAACACCCTCGATGGCACTATGCAGCATGCTGCTGGTCACCCGCTCCTCCCGTGGCGTCATGTGGGGTGCATCCTGCTTGACCCCACCGGTGGCAGCATGTGCTATCCTGATGGTGGCCACCTTGTCTTTAATCTGCCTCCTGTCCATGCCAGCCTTCTTCTTGCACTCCTTCACGGACCACTGGTGGCTGCCCTGCTGGTTGACGGCACGTGCCACCTCACCCCATGCAGCAGCATGGGCCTGTGGTGTTCCCCGCTGTCCACTAAGCAGTGGTTCCCTGTCGAGGTATGCCTCGAACAGGGCTTCAGATTCAGCCCTGGTAAAGTTGGGCCTCCTCCTTAGCACCCTTCCCTGCTCCTCCTCTTCCTCTTGCTCAGTCATGCTCATGCCTGGGGATAGACAGGTGTTACCTTGGACTGTGCAGTCCCATACAGCCCTCCCAGACCACTGTCCCCACGTCCCTACAGCATGCAACCTACCTCAAAGGACTGCAATACTGATCCATGGCCTGTGCAGCCTCAGGTCACATATTTATAGAGCAACACATGCAAATGAGAGCAGGCACATCTGTAATTGGGTGCTAATGCAGTGGATGCACCATGGAGTGGCTCATGAGCTGATTTGAATATCCTGGTTGAATATCGCACTGTTGCACCTTGCGCAATGGTGTTGAGCATGCTTGGGTTATGGCGCACCACAGTGACGTGCGCAATCGGCACTGCACCACGCATGCCCCCCGGTGCTGACGCCGATGCTAGTGGCACTGCTGATGTGCTGTGCACAGGAGGCAGTACAGGGCATGGCCACCACTGTGCCTGTGGTGCAAGTGCTCTGTATGCTCAGGGGCACTTGTGCCATGGTGCACCATGGGCGCCATGGCGCGACAGTACGGTAGGCCACTGCAAGGCATCACACACATGCACCCTACCGCGCTACATACAGGGCTTCCCAATAGCGCTGTGGTGCTCCATGCACGGACAGACCCTTTACCCTGCAGCTGACCTTTGCCCCGTAGGCACCATGCGTACACATGGCTGCACCCCCAATTCGCAGTCCAGTGCCAGGACGCTAGTGACTGACAGCGCAGTACTGCACTGCCTCCGCAAGTGGGGCACGTGTGCTACAGGGTGCCATTTTGATGCCAATAGCCACTGCACTATGCCGTGCACCACAGCACCTGTGTGAATGGCAATTGAGCTTGCCAACCTGGTGGCATTGGTAGAGCCCCATGCAGGTGCCCTCTTTGGCCAGGTACCCCTCCTGAGGCCATGGACAGCAGTGTGACAGGAGGTGGCACAGGGCCTTAAGGAGGCCACGGGGTACAGCAGGACTGCTAAGCAGTGTCGTCACTGATATGGGGACCTCCAGCGGCAGGACCCCAACCACCTAGGGTGACTGCAGGCACATGCCTGGCAGGGTGCTGTACCATGGCCAGGTAGGTGCTCCATCACATCACTGATAGTATCTGTCTGTCCAGGTATTGCGGTGGTCATCAAGCCATGCCGTGGGGGGGGCCTACCTGTGTTGCCAGTGTTGGGGGTGCCTCGTGTACACCCTGCACCACTGCGTCATGGCTGGGCTGTGCAGGCACGCACATAGCAAGGGGGGGGCTATGTTACTGGCCTGTACTGATGTTACCCTCTCCATGTTTGCACTCTAGGCCCGGAGGATCATCATAGGGCCCGGTTAGCACACAAGCAGGGATGGCAGGCTGGAACAGGCGGTGTGGTCTTGCAGCCAGGGCACAGTGGTGGTGCTGTGGGTCAACAGCGCCCTGCTGACCAGGACACAGGTGAGTGCCATGTTTCCCCTTACATTTGTGCATGGTGGGTTGCAGGGGTGGTGGTGGGGCATGGCCCCCTGCACATGGCCCCACAGCTGTGCACACCACATGGTGCACTCTACACTGTCCTGTGGGACTGCATGTGTGAGTGGGTGTTGCAGGTGGACTGTGCATGCACTGGGTGCCTGGCTGTGTCACTGCCATCACACTCCATAGCCATGACACTGTACGGCCATGTTGGTGCTGTGCAGTGCATGGATGGTGGGGGTGTGCAGCGGTTTGCATGACTATGGGTGCCTGGGTAGGCGGATCTTGTGGGCACTTCCACTGTGCGTGGTAGCATGCCATCACAGGGTTGAAGCCCACAGCTGTATGCCATGCACATTGAGTGGGCTGCGGGGATCTAGCCAGTCACACATACTGAATCTGCTCCCTTGTCCTAAGTGGACAATGCTGGATGACCCTGGAGCATCACATCCAGGAGATTCTGCAGGTGACCCAGACCACACTAGAGCTGCTGCAGTGCATGGAGCAGAGTGACCAGCAGCAGCACAGAAAGCACGACAGGGAGCGCAGGGATGAGAGGGGCTGCCAGAAGGGCCTGCGGTGCCCACGCTATTCCTTCCCCCTGGACTGTCCCTCACACCCCTTTCTCCCTCTCCTTGCTGTTCCCCCTTGCCCCATGCCTGTCCCCCTCCAAGTTGTAGCCTTGTACCCCTTCCCCTCTTTGTATATAGTACTGTAAATAGTTCTTGTTCATTCTGATACCGTTTGAATTATAGACATGTTTCATACTACAACTGTGGTGGTCTCTGATTTGCAGCGGGCATCTGGTGCCTTGCTGCAGTGGTGTGCATGGTGTCTGGGGGTGGTGCCCGGCCTGGTTGTGGGTGTGTCTGCTAGGGCCCCTCCACTGATGTGGGTGGGGATCATGGTCCCTGTCTGTGGTATGTATGTTGTGTCCTGTGCACTGAATGCCTATGTGCAGTGGTCTTGGGTGCATGCTCTGTGTCCCAATCACCCCTGGCAGTGTGTGCCTGGCCCGTGTGGTTGAACCCCTTGTGTGTCTGTGGTATGCATGGTCATGCCGACCCCTCCACCGCATGCATGTCTGCTGGCATGACATTGGTGGCTGTCCCTCTGGGCATGGCACCATGGCAGCTGGCGTCCTGTCTCCAGGTCTATTGCACGTCGGCTTCAGGTGACACTGTGGGTGGTGCTGTTGTTGTCCCCCTCCATGCTGTCAATGGTGTCTGTCGTGGTGCCTGTGGTCTGCTGTCTGTCACATGTGCTCCAGCTGCATGCTGGCGGTGGACAGGTTCGTGGTGCATGCATCTCATGGCTAGCTCACCAGTGCCATGGTGGTGTACAGGTCGTGGGTACATGGCATCATTGGACACATGACAGCAGCATCTGTTGCCCTGCTTTGTGTGGCTCTGTGATGGGGTATCCTTGGGACAGGGTGGGGGATTTGTTCATGCCTTGTGTTGCATCCTGTGTGGCGCATGCCTCCATGCACCACAGTGGGCAGCTGTGCTGTCAGGTGGGGCCAGTGCTGGACAGGGTGTGTGCATGGGTTGGTGTGCAGGGTGCTATCCTGCTGGTGGTGGCATCCAGGGTGGGCCTTGTCACATGTGGGGTCCCTCAGGTACTGATGCAGGGTCAACCTCTTTGCTGTGCCACAGTGGGGGCCATGCAGGGGGGCATTGTGTATGCTGTGGTGGCATCAGTGGCTGGTGTCACCTGCTGTGGGGGGATCATGGTGGGGCTGTCATGCATGGCACTATGGGGCACAGGGTTGCATTGTCACAGTGGTGGTGGTGGCATGCCTTCGGTGCCATGCACTGTTTGGTAATGCTTCTGGACCAGGTGTCTTGGGATCGCTGTACAGGGGGTGGTCAGCATTGGTGGGGTGCTGTGGCACAGGAGGGTCCGGCCCTCCTTGTGTTGCGGTCACTGTTTGCCGGGGGAGTGTGCTGGGGCACCGTGCCTCTGCTGTTGGATCGGTGCTGGGGTTCATGGGCTGGTGGTCTGTTCAGCTCACCTCTGGATGTGCAGATCATGGGGGGCCTTGGGGGGGTTGGTCTGTCTGGCCTGCTGCATGCTCCTCCACCCATGTTGCATCCATGGCTAGTGCACCCCTGCTTCCTGTCCTTGTCCCTGCGCATCACTGGATGTGCTACTGTGCATCGACCCTGCTCCACTGCGCATCCCTGGTTGCTCCATGGCTCATCGGGCGTGATATTCAGATGTGTTGCGCAGGCTCACCTTGGCCTGTGCTTCGTTTGAATATCACGCACATTGCACAATGGTGCACTGCTCTTGTGCCTGCTCCCGCTATCGCGCATCTTTTTGGTGCAGTCTGTATATCCCACCCTTTGTGTACAAAAATGCTGAAAAATGCAAAATTATCCATTATTGGAGGCAGCTTTTGGGATTTTGGATGTGGTCCTGCACAGCTGTCATGTGGCATGCTGCTCTGTGGGATAGCTCATTTGAAAGAGCTTTGGTTGCCGAACATGCCACTTTTCATTTCGTGAAAAAATATTAAGGCATTCAAAAGTTATGCCACTTTTAAGTTCCCATTATAAGTCAAAGGGAAAATTTATATGTATGTTTTGTGAACAAAGAATGGGGTTCTGGCCATCTGGTCCCACCTGGCGATCAAAGAATTTGCAGGCTCGTGATTCAAGAATCTTTGTCTCCTAGAATTTTAAAAATTCTTTGCTCGTGAGGTCCGCCATCTTGTTTTTGATTTTCCAATCGGAAAAACACAAATATCTCGGCTCAGGGGTCACTTCTGAAGTAAAACTTGGATGGATTTTACTCAGGATACTCCGATCTATCGAGCCATGCCTTTGGTTTGATCGAAATTGGTCTAAAAATAGAGTTCTGAGCTTTTAAAATCTTAGTTCGCAGCTTGCTAATGATCTTTGATCGCAAGCCTGCAAATTCTTTGATCGCGAGATTCTTTGATCACGATTGTGCATCACAAGCTAGGGATGAGATGGCCAGATTTAAAATTGTTTTTTCTCAGCCCAGGGGTGCCCTAGAAACTTAAATGAGGGTGGGTTTTGATCAGGGGGCTTCCTTCTTCCCCATCTGAATAAAAAGAATCATGTTTTACATATCCCTGTTAGTCTAGTGCCCCCCTCCCCATCACGATAAAATATATAACGATCCCTAGTGGCCCCCCAATGTTCATAAATATTGTTTTTTTTTATATCCCTGATTGTCTAGTGGCCACCTCGATCTGTTTAAAATAATAATTGTAATTCATATCCCTGGTAGTCTAACACCCCCCATCATAATAAAATATATAACCATCTGCAATTTCCTGGTAGTCTAGTGGTCTCCCCGATCTGTACTGAATAATAATTATTGTTCATATCCGTGGTAGGCTAGCGGGCCCCCCCCCATCATAATAAAATAGATTAGGATTTCCAATTTGCTGGTAGTCTAAAGAAATAATTTCAGAGCACCTCTTTGCCTTAGCGCTCATAATATACACAGTCAGTGGTTGGCCATGGAGGTGAGAGGTGGGCTGTGCCAGTCGCCAGCGGGGGAAGGGTAGGGGTGCTGGGTGGGCTGGCACAGCTGGGTAGGGGGTGTGGGGTCACTAGACTACCAGGAAATTGGAAATCTTTATCTATTTTATTATGATGGGGGTGCTAGACTATCAGGGATATGAACAATAATTATAATTTAATACAGATTGGGGGGGGCACTAGACTACCAGGGATCTAAAAAAACAATATTTAGCAAATACACATTGAGGGGGCCATTAGACTACCAGGAAATTGCAGATGGTTACAGATTTTAATATGATGGGGAGAGGCCACTAGACTACCAGGGATATCAATTACAATTATTATTTTATATAGATCGGGGGGCCACTAGACTACCAGGGGGGCCACTAGAGATCGTTATATATTTTATTATGATGGGAGGGCACTAGACAACCAGGGAGATGTAAAACATGATTTTTTTTCATTCAGATGGGGCAGAGCGAAGTCCCCTGAGCAAAACCCAGCCTCATTTAACTTTGTAGGGCACCCCTGGGCTGAGAAAATACATTTTTAAATCTGACCATCTCATCCCTTGCTCTTTGTTCATTAACGAGCAATTTCTTTGATCGTGACCCTGAAAATTCTTTGATCATGAGATTCTTTGATCGTGATCGTGCATCGTGAGTGAGATACGAGATGGCCAGATTAAAAAATCAATTTTTTCAGCCCAGGGTTGTCCTAGGAAGACAAATGAGGGTGGGTTGTACTCAGGGGGCTTTGTTCTGATGAACCATGGTGGTTTACCACAATTCTTTGATTTTTTTAAATTAGAAATGTTTTTATTCTTTGGTCGGTACCCAGCAAATTCCTTGATCGCGAGAATGGAAATTCATTGATCGTGAGATTCTTTGATCGTGATCATGCATCATGAGGGTAGGACGAGATCACCGGATTAAAAAATCTATTTTCTCAACCCGGGGTGCCCTAGGAAGTCAAATGATGGTGAGTTTTGCTCAGGGGGCTTTGTTCTGTCGAACCATGGTGGTGGTTTACCAGAATTTCTTCAATTTTTTGATTAATGTTTTATGGACAGCGTTTTCTATTGTTCTACTACTTTAACATTTGTTTAGTGGCTGGTTGTGCTGTTGTCAATGTACGTTTTAGTCATTAGCTGTGTAATGTGGCCCAACACCTACCCCAAAGGGCCCCACGCTCCCACCAACTTGCGCAACTTTCTACTTTTCTATTCTTTCTTAAAAGGTAAGGAAATTCTATGCAATAAACTTTGTTAATGCATCAGCCAGGGTTATTCTACAGTGAAAAAAGTGAGGAAATTCGACATAAGGGTTCCCACCCCTTGAACCCCACCCCCACCCCAGCCTCATCAACAGGCATCGGGCTCTGCGTTGGGGTCATCAGCCCTAACTCTTACCCCATTCTCCTACACTGCATCACCTCAGCTTGCTTACATATGGGATGGGGTGAGAGTTAGGGCCAATGACCCCAATGCACAGCCCGATGCCTGTTGGTGAGGCCAGGGTGGGGTTGGGTGCAAGGGGTGGGAACCCTAATGTCAAATTTCCTCACTTTTTTCACTATAGAATAACCCTAACTGATGCATTAACAAAGTTTTTTATTAGAATATATATATATATATATATATATATATATATATATATATACACACACACACACACACATGCTGTAAAGGATATGCACTAAGTCTAGAAACAGCGCTTGTTCTATGACCACTGTGTTTAATGCTACCTAAATCATTTCTTTGACTCTGTGTTATTTTCCAAAAATGTTGACATTTTGATTTTCAGGCCCCAGAGTTGTGTGACATTTCTATGGAGCTACCTTCACTACCCAATGACGGTCTACAGGTACAAGGTCATAGATCAATGGTATGGTACCTCATACAGGGTTCACATATTAAAATTGGTATATAGCAACCCTAATCCCCACCCTGAAACTACCTTTGTTGCCAGGTAGACCACAATCACTCATACTACCCACTGATTACATGCCCATTAAGTGATTTTTGAGCCCTACAAAAACTTGCAACTATGCAAAGTGTATAGTACTTTCAAATTTGTAACAATTATGCTGCTTTGGGGAGGGTGTACCATTTTGTGTGTCACATAAGGCACAAGCAATAATGAATATAAACCTTCACAGGTATCCACCCAAAAATATTCTAATTACAGATGAAAAATGTGCATGAAATACCACACTTGTGTCTCATGACTCTGGACATGTATTTTGCCCATCACTCAAGACAGTAGTGGAAGGATGATTAGGGTTCCTACTCAAAGTTTAATATGTGGACCCTGTATGAGGTACCATTCCTTTGATCCATGGCCTTGTACCGGTAGACTGTCCTTGGGTGGTGAGGGTAGGGGACATGGTAGGGTGGGTGGGAGGTAGACACATTAATCTTAAGAGGACACTTCCAAAGTGTGTGGGCATTGTGATTGCAACCCTAATAGCTTATTTCCAACCTTTGTGTAGGTTGCCTTTTGTGTGATACCAACCATACTGAGTATTAACATTGTTTATTAGCATAAGGATACACTATATATACTCATTGCAATAAACTATGTTAATGCAGTCATTAGAGTTAATGACAGCAAAGCGCACAAAGCAGGAAAATGAACAAATATTAGGGTTTTGGTCTCCAGAGTCTTGACATATCAGTAGTGGGGTCTTCGCTGGGGCTGTTAACCCTAATACCCACCCTTTCCCCCTAGCCCATGACCTCCTGTCCTAAGCATAACGTACAGCTTCAAGTAAATCCCTCATAGTGATATACTCTTCAGAGGTAGAGAAGTATGTCTCACCACATTTTGTCAACAGAATTTGTCCTAGCTTCTTGTTTGCTTAGGGGATGAGTAAGTATTGGGGTTGACAACTACAAAGAAGACCCCATACAATACAATCCATTATGTCTCTATCCCTTGTCAGATTAATACATTAGCAGCTGTGTTGGCTCTGACCAGAGTTTGTTTTAACCAGTGGTAGTACTGTAGACACACATTGCACAGCTGCTGAGCAATAAGGATGCAGTAGTTTCATTACCCATTTTATAATTTCCCATAGTTAAAGTCTTCTATTAGGATAACATTGCCAATTACTGAAACTTTTTGAATTTACAGTATTTGGCTAGTGCTTGGTTACTCAAGTGGTCACAGTCTGGTGACCAGTAGCACAGTACAGTTGAAACTACCTGCCCTCTGTTTCCTTCAACCCCATCCCACAAGTTATCTTGCTCATTATAAGCTCCCCTGTTTCCTGAATCCTCTAAGTCTCTTATTAACATAAAAAAAAACTCCACATATATTCTATTACTTCCTGTCCTATTCTAATGAAACATTATTTCTGTAGATTTTTCCACTAGTTTATCGGCATGCATTTCAAAGTTTGACAAGCTCTCTTCCTAATTCCATTGCCTACATTGTCTTCTTGATGCCACAGCTCTCTGTCATGTCTGGAACTACTGATATTGCATGGCATATACTGTATTACCAGAGTGTTGTTCCTCTGATAGTAATGAATCCTATGCTGAGGCTAACACTGCAGGTCTATATCAAGACTAATAGGTTGCTGATGTGTATTTGAAGGGATACTGACAACAGGAAAAAGGAGGTACTATTACCTCAATATAGGTCACCGGAAAGGCTGCATCTAGTATACTGTGCTCAGACCTGGAGCTCTCACCTCAGGAAGGACAGGGACAAGCTGGAGACAGTGTAACACAGGGTGACCAAGAAGATTCACGGCCACCAGGGCAGATCTTATAAAGATCATCTGAAGAAATTAAATATGTACTCACTGGAGATGAGGCAAAAGAGGGGGCATATGATCTTCAGATTCATGTTGGTAATAAACAAGATGTGCTGTGGGGAACTACTGAGCAGGAGTACAGAGTACAGAGTCAAGAACCTGAGATAAATGCTTGGAATTCATTGGGAGAAGGTTTATTTTGTGGAAAGGCTTGTGGAGCTCTGGAACAGTCTGGCAAAGGAAGAGGTGGGTGCCAAAACCATAAATGGTTACAAGCATGGCTGGGACAGAGTGAAGGATTTAGTGGTTATTCAGGTCTGTAGCAGTAGGGAGAGGAGCAGTCGGTGGATCTGGAGGGATAAAACCCCATATAGACAGAAGGTACAGGGCAGATGGAGAATTCTGGGCAGACTAGAAGGACCTTTGTTCTTTTTCTGCAGTCATTGTCTATGTTTCTATAATACCCTCAGTAGTTTTAATGGTCTGCTACTATTCTAGTTATCCTTTTCACGAGCACTCTTTCCCCATTCCCATTCAATGCACCCTATTCTGCCTGGTTCTATGTCATAACAGTGATTGCCAAATGGCGATCGCTATTAGGGAGAGTGTACATTGCCGAAAATGATGTATACTTGCAGCAACAACAAGAAGATGAAAACAAATAATTTTGTTATGTGGGGGGCTTCACCCCCATACTTCTCTAACTAAAGATTAATAACTCCATCGGGGTGCATGGCGTGGAGGGGCTGAAACTTGTACAAAAATTAAATTCTCCCCGCTGCACAAAGAAATAGTGTGTGTCTCCCCAGCCCTGAACTTTGCACCATCCTCACTGTAGCCAGCTACTCTCACCACCACCACACCACACGGCCAGCTCGGCAGCCTCTCACCACACTACCTCCCATATACCTGCCATTGTCTCCCATTCACCTGCCATCCTCTTCCATTCCCCCTCCTACTCTTCTGCTCGCCTTCTTGTTTACCCATTGCTACCCTTTCAGGATAGCTCACATTCCAGGCGCTGAGACTGAGTTGCTCATATTTGAGCCATTTATTCTCAGCTGTCCTTTTAACAACATACCATTCTGCCTGTAGAAATCAACCTTGTGCAAGAAACTGTCCCAGTTCCGTAGGGAACTAAGCCCCTCATCTCTCATCCAGTTTAGTAACAATCACTTTGTCATACATATTGCTCTCTGCCTCTCTGACACAGTTCTTGGCACTTATACAGTAGCAGCTCAGAAATCTTATAACCCCTATGCTTAAGATCCTCCCCAATCCCCTAAAGGCCTGCTGTACCTTGTGTCATCATCCATCCATCTGCTTACATTATTTATGCCAGCATGTATGACCTCTTCCACTTTCTCTCCCCTTTTCTCAGAATCTCATCTGTCATCCTCTAGTGTTGACAACATTCATGTTATGACTGTACTGTAACTTGAAGTTTTCATCATTGACTTTTCTAATATATTTTTTACTGAGTGATTAGCATGGTGCAAAAAATATAGCATTCATACTATTTTGTTTTTGATATTTGTGGAGATGACCTCCAAGAGCCTATGTGGCAACAACAAGGTAATAATATTAGCATTCTAAACACTGAAATAACTTCTCTTTGTGACAGTGTGAGGGGAGGTGGGTAGGCCTATGTCTTGTGGTATAGCACACCTTTGGTATGGAAAATAGAAATCAGTCTGCAAATATTCACAGGTGGCCACATGGGAGTGGAAGCATAGTTGGCAGTGGAGACAAGCACACTCGGGGGGAGGTCTGGGCTATGCAGTGTCATGTGAAGTGGTCCCATCTTGGATTAAGTTTTTGGCACTGAATTTTGGTATACTGTCACCGCAGCGACTCCAACGCCATGAAAACCATCACAGCAACAGGAATCGGGCAAAACCCACACGTCACTGTGATGGTCTATGCAGTGACTGACACTGCCTCACTGGGTGTTTCGCCCCCCCGATCCAACTCCCACTTGGAGTTGGAATCCTAGAGACTGAGGGGTGTAGGGGGCAGAGCCCTCCACATGGGGGGGGGTTCAGGGGGAGCAGCCCCCTGATAGAATGCACTGACATTCCCGAAGCTACAATGCTGACAGTCGGCATGGTAGCTGTCACAGTAGGGGATGATGGTCCTAGCACTGTTGAAGTGCTATGGTAAAACCCTGAATTTTAACTGACGTTTTCAAGAATACTGTTAATGTTGTTATTCTTTGGTAACCAGATAAGGCCCTCTGTGAACAAGTACCTGTTTTCAGGGGTGACCCCTGAGCACCGGGGAGGTTAAGTGACTTACTCAAACAGTATGCAAGTAGAGGCTGTGAGAATCAAACCTGTTCTGATTGTACCAAGCTCATTCACATCTTGTTACTCTAACCTCTGGGCTATACTAGCAGCCTAAACAACTCTAATTTTGTAAATCCCCTCATCAGTGTCTACCGTTTCACAGAGTTTCACGTAATCCCAAATAGACATATCTTACCATGCATTCCAAACTCTGTGTTACTAATAAACATACTGAACAACAGCAGCCTCCACATCGATCCTTAGCACTCACTTCATAACCTTTTTGATCTTTGAGAATTTGTCTTCTATGACTAGGGCAACTCTCTGAGTTCTGTATGTCAGTTACAGTAGCTACCATTCCACCCTGTTCTTTGATTTTCTAGTCTTATTTTCTCTATTTTTTGTATAAGACATGATACTCATTTGAAGGACTTGCTAAAGTCAATGTGAAGAATGTCATCTGGCTGGTTCCTATCTACCATCTCTGTCACTGTGCCACAGAAGTCACAGAATCTTCACCTTGTTCTTTTTTATTTATTTACTTATTTATTTAAAAGTATGTTGACTGGGGTAGGCACACTGAGTTGGAGTTTGTTTCTAGGCACAGTAACATGTCTATATCAAGTTAATGTACAGAAAAAAAAGCAATTGTGTGCAACACAAATCCTAAACTACAGAAATTAATAATACTCAAAAGTGTTGAGGTAACTGAGGATAAGAGTACAGGGAGTGTGTAGCAAACAATAAAGTGACAGTGATGTTTCCCAGACAGGTGTCAGTCATTCCTTGGGTGGCAAGTTTGCCTGCCAAGGCATAGTATGACTGTTTGATGAGTGAGTCTTTGAAAAGAAGAAATAGTCCCTTTGAGTGGAATGATCATAGCTCCAGATGTCTTGCAGTCACTATTATGCCGCAAAATACAGCATGCGGTTTTGTGCTTAGAGGTTGTACCTTTGCTAGAGTACAATTTACCAGCAAAGGATCAATCACTAGACTCAGGTCTCACTTAGGAGAATAGATCCCAGAGGGCCTAGCTGACACTGAGGAGAAAGGACAGGGAAAGGCCATCCAGAGTTGCTATGTATTTGCTAACTTAGAACATTTCACCTGCTGGGATGTATACTATAATCATGGTCTCATGTCCATCTTTGTCTTTAAATATATTGCCTAACTTCCTGTTAAGGGGCCTCTGGAGGAGACTAGCCACCTATTTGGCTTTGGTAGGACCACCATTATGAATAGCCTGGCCTACCTAGGTTTCTGGAGTCACTGAGAAATGTTGCTGCAAAAGTTGCTCTCTTGGTGCATTACCATATCGTTTTATGTGCTTTAACGTATGAGACAGCACTCTTAACTAAATAGTTTAAGTCATTAATTTTCATTAGCATAGTGAGCATCCCCCAAGCCTTAAAAAAGATCTTGAGCATCCCTCAAATATTGGAATAATCTGGGACCTCCACACAAAAAATAGCATACTTTGCACAGTCCATCAGGAATAAAGTGAAACTCCATTGAGTATTTGGCTTTTATTTTATTCAGATTATTGTAAACCAGCCTTGTAAACCCCTACCCAGGCAAACCTATTTGCTCTGCAGTTTTGACTATCAAACCATTGTTACACCTTGTTGCAACAACTTCATGGGTCAGATTGCTTTCTCTGTCCTTCCCCCCCTTATATGTATAACCCCAGGCCACCTTTTAACTAGTTAGCAAACCCCTATTAAAATCTGAAACACTGGTACCCGCATACCAGTATACCATTTACTTTACAAAATGTTGGCAGCACCCTTGGCGTTAGGATGTATACATGGCTCACTTTCTAGAGGAAGAGAGGGGTGGGGGTACAAGAACAAAACAATATGAACCTTGTAAAAAAATTCAAAACCCAGGTCCTGGCTGGAGGCAGCCAGGCATATGTTAGATCTAACCTGCTGAGGGGGCCCCAGTTAATCCAAACAACCAGAAGCAATAATCAGAGTGTCCAGAACAGTAACTGAGATTGTACAGTATGGCTTTATTCAACATATTGAAATTTAAAGCAGAAGTGGACCCACAAAGGTTGATCTAGGCAGAACAAGTACATTTCATGAACAACTCCTTGCATGAAGTACAGTCCAAGAACACACAATAGAACATCTTCTTCCCATTTCCCAGTGGTTTTATCTAGTGGACACCTGGCCATGCACCCAAACACTTTCCTCCAATGAGTGCCATTTTGTGAAAACTAAGCCACACACTCAGAACTCTTCTTTGAAAATAGGTGCAATTATGTGAAACTCAGCCACACACCTTAACCTGTAGCACTGGCACTTTGCTCAGATAAAACAGGTGCCCATTAAAAAGCAGTAAGCCCTGCCTTGTAAGCACTTAGATGGCATTCCTCCTACTCTTTGCCCCAACTGACAGTCTCTGCCATTCTTCAGGGTTATGCCATTGAAACCCTCATTTCCCATTGAAATGCTAGAGGTCCCATACTTTCCATATGCATCACTCACTGGAGTGACCAAATAACAAACTGCACTCTCCTGGGTGAACAGTTTAACAGACAATTCACTCTCCTGGGTGAACTAGGGACACTGTCTGGTGCAATCCAACCTTATCTATGGGCACACATACCCCAGACTATGATTCCCCTAAATATGTGTAGATCTTGTCTCCTTGAACAGTACTTACAAACAAGTTGTCCTGTTGACTGGGCATGGAACAACAAAAAGGCATCCTCCACAGCTGAAGCCCAGAAATAGCAGGAGGTCATGAGGGCTTAAGGAGCAGCCCTCCCCAAAAACTCGGAGCTGTTTTGCTGCAGCTGAAGCCCAGAAATAGCAGGAGGTCATGAGGGCTTAAGGAGCAGCCCTATCCCAAAACTCGGAGCCATTTTGCTGCAGCTGAGCCCAGAAATAGCAGGAGGTCATGAGGACTTAAGGAGCAGCCCTCCTCCAAAACTTGGAGCCGTTTTGCTGCAGGCATGAATCGCTGAATTTCCCCAGGGCGCCTGATATCACGACCGCACTAGTACTACTACAGAGTGAGACAAAGAGACTACTGATTTTTGGCGCCTTTTCCACATTTAAATGTCAGCGCAGCAGTGGAGATAGTTTCTGCCAACCTCCTATCTGCTTGCTGCAGCCTTGCACTAAAGTGAACTGTGTAGTTGCTTTAATGAAATTTTAACCCAGGTTGCATTTTAAAGAGAAATAATTGCTACCTTAATAGCACTGTGTTACTGCACCAGGCTAATGAACCTACTCTTGTTAAGTAATCGAAGTATTTAAAAAACAAAACAAAAAAATAAACAAGAAATTATTTACAGTTAATATTTTATTTACAGTTAATATTGCCTTAGTACTGAGTAATTGCAAGCAGTCTGGAACTTAGATGCAGTAAAGCTCAGAATCCCTTCAACGCATAATTAGTTTTTCAGCAGCCTGAATAGTTAAATTAATTTAATGAAAGGTGAGCCCTCCAGCAGGGTCCCTCCCATCCTGTACCTTATTTAAAGACCGTACTCCCCATTCTCCTTCCTCCTCAGCTGAAGCCCAGAAATAGCAGGAGGTCATGAGGGCTTAAGGAGCAGCCCTCCACCAAAACTCGGAGCCGTTTTGCTGCAGGTACGAAATGCTGAATTTCCCCAGGGCACCTGATATTGCTACCACACTAGCACTACTACAGAGTGACTGCCCCATCGATGCTATGCATCGGTTGCCCCACCACCCCCACCACCACCCTTTGCAAACTCTGCATTTTATAGGATTGGTCAGGTGACTTCACAAACCTATCAGCCCACTTCTCCACTAGCAGCTTATATTACTCCACCACTAGTGGCCACCAAACACTTCCAGCTCACACAGTTCTAAGAGAGCTAATCATGGCCCCAATCCCTGTAATTCTAATCCTTTTCCTCCTCCCTGATCCCACTAGCAGCACAACCTACCTCCAACTGCACTGTGCAATTGCTAGTAAATTGGTCTACCTGTGGTTGCTTTGCCACCTGCCCCACCTTATTGCACCACTGGGGCTCCCAACTCGGTGCTGAATTTCCCCTCCCCCAGCTGCTCCAAAATGCACATGCTCTTTTCAACCCTGAGTTACTAAGTTACACAAATGCTCACACTCACCACTGCACTGTCTCCCTAACACACCCAGGAACGTACCCTCAAACATCAGTCCAAAACAACCTACCCAGTAGCCAACCACCTGTGTCTCCTTTACTTCTGGCCAACCTTGTTTGCAACCTCACAATACCAGTTGTACCTACAAAAGCTACTACCTCCAAATCTGTCTGTACCTCTCTAAAACTGGTCAGAATAGTGCTATTCAGGTGCACCCTCCTCCTCCTCCTCCTCTCAGGGAATGTGCACCAAAACCTGGGTCCACCCATCCTAGGTGGCACACAAAAGGGCAAACAAGGAAACCTGCTACTGGCATCCCTAAATATTTGTAGCCTTCAAAAAAGTTCACCTCCCTCCAGGGCTGGATTGCGCAACACTACCCAGATGTCCTTGCCCTATCAGAGACCTGGCTCTCTGAAAATCTCCCAAATGGATCTGTTACCCTCAGTGACTACACCCTATACCGAGCTGACAGAATAAGCAAAAGGGGAGGTGGATGCGTCATCTACGTTAAATCCTCCTGCAAGCCCTCTCAGTCTCCATCCCTCCCCTACCCATGGAGCCAAATCCCTCGCTGTCAAGCTAAATTTTGGCAATCCAGGAAACGTAATCGACGTCTTGGCAGTCTACATTCCACCCAGAAACCAAAAAGCTTGCCTTTCACTCAGTGCTGGCCAGTTTTTCACACCTCCCTCCCAAGAGCAAAATCATTTTACTGGGTGATTTCAACATTAATTGGAAGTCCACTGCATCCTCCCACTACATAGACTCAGTCCTTTCTTATGACCTCATCCAAGTGGTCCTGACCCCTACTAGGCTGGATCCCAAAACGGGGACATCCACACTTATCGACCTTATCCTCACCAACCGCCCTAAAAACCTCTCCCATATCAAAGTACTCCCTGACTCTATAAGTGATCACTCCCCAGTTACTTGCCGGTGGTCTAATAAACCCCCCCATTCCCCCTAAGGTCTCCATCCTGAGTCGCCTTAAGAAAGGTGCCCTCCCTAGTCTAAAATCCTACCTGTCTGCCTGTGATTGGTCTCCTATTCACTCCACCCAATCCATAGACACCGCCCTTACCTACTTTATTGCCACTTTTAATCATGCCTGTGACATCTTTGCCCCTTTCACCAAGCGTGTACTCAAGCAGTGGGACACCCCTTGGATTTCAGCAGCTTTACTTACCCAGATGAGCCAAAGAGATGCCCTCTGGCAAAAGGCCCTCGACTGACAACTCACTCAAGACAGACAGCTCTACAGGGAGACTCAAAATAGCTGCACTTGGGCTGTCAGGCAAGCTGAAGCTACTTACTACAAACAAGTCCTCACCTCATCCTGGGGACTAGGAAGAAATTTCTGGAGCAATATCAATGAACTAACAGGGAAAAACTTATCTCCTACCCTATCTCAGCTGCGAATTGAGGGTGTTATTTCACAAGATCCAAAATCTATCTCCATATGCCCTTAATACCTCTTTCACTGACCTCACCCATATCCTTCCCCCTAACTACTTTGACCCTATCAGTAGCAACCCCAGTCAATTTTCTGCCTTCCATGACCATAACCCTTTTCAGCTATGAATCATCACCTGCAATGAGGCAAAACAATATCTCAACAAAGCCCTGACAAACTCACACTACAGCAGTGACTCCCTGGGCCTCAAACTCATCCGGCTCACACTGGACATGATCGTTGCCCATCTCATCAAAATCCTTAACTTATCCCTATGCCTTAACCAATTCCCCACAACTTGGAAAAGAGCAGTTATCACTCCCATCCTGAAAGGTGGTGACCCTACGTCCACTAGCAACTACAGGCCAATCTCTATCCTGCCCCCCCCAATGGCCCTGGAAAAAATTGTGGCTGACCAGCTCTCAGACTACCTCACCAAATGCAATCTGCTCTGTCAGCAACAACATGGCTTCTGGAGGGGTCACAGCACCTCCACCACCCTCGTTGAATTTACGTCGTACATACACGAGGCCCTTGAGCAAGGCTCAGTGGTTGGGGCCCTCTTTGTGGACCTAACTAAAGCCTTTGATACAGTTAGTCATGCGCTTCTTCTCCACACCCTACCCTCTCTTAACAGCTCCCCTGAGACTACCGCTTGGCTAAAAGACTATCTCTCTGGCCAGACCCAGCAGGTAAGAATAAATACAACACTGTCCTCCAGGAGACCAGTCCTAACAGGTGTCCCTCAAGGATCTATACTAGGTCCACTACTTTTCACCCTCTTCCTGAACTCCCTCCCTCAATCCTGCAGTAGCAAGCTTATGCTTTATGCAGATGACGTGGTAGTTTTCTGGAAACACCCCAATCCAAGTGTGCTACAATCTACCCTACAGGATTTCTTTACAGAACTTAAAACCTGGTTCTCTGAACACCCCCTTATACAAAACTACAAGAATACCAAATCTATGGTCTTTGCCCATCACCAAAACCCAATCAGTAACATAGCTCTCACGGTGACAAACTCCCAGGGCACTGCGCTAGGGCAGGTGTTGTGTTTCAAATACCTGGGAATTATTCTGGACACCTTCCTCACCTACCACACACACATAAAACAAGTCTCCTCCTCTGTTAACTCCAGGCTCAGGATCCTATATAGACACAGACACTGTATTCCCCTGCAGGCAATGCACCTAGCAGTATCTTCTTCCATACTACCCTTGGTGGATTATGGCATAATAATTTATGGATCTGCTGACCATACTGCCCTACGTAGCATTCACCTTGCCCTTAATAAAGCCTGCCATCTGGTATCAAATTGTGACAGGCAAACCCATACCTGTGAGCTTTACAAGTCCACTGGTTGGCTCAACTTCCAGGATAGGCATAAATATCACACCTGTCTCCTTGCATATAAGATTCTTCACAAACTGGCCTCCAACCCCTCATCCAAACAGTTACTCACAGGAGTACACCAAGGTGCTCCGCTAACACCCCCCTACAAGTACCCCACTGCAGAACCTTCCTTGGCCAAGGATCTTTCAGATATTGTGCCCCCTCATGGCTAAACAAACTTGTAACCAGTGTCTCCCTTGCCTCCAGTCCAAGCCAATTTAAAGCTGATCTCAAATCCTTTCTCCTCAACTCTGCAAAATGTGAATGTTACACAACATATTTAACTCCTCCCATCTCCCAGGTTTTTCTCCCCTTGTGAAACTGAGAAGGTCACAGCATAGGGATATCCTCTCTCTCTTCTCCCATGCAAAGGCTCATCAAACTCATTGTAAATATTTCGCAACTCGGGGCCTATTAATATGACCCTCTGAAACTTTACTGTCTCATGTACTTAGTATTAACCTGCGACCTTCTCCAATGATCACTACTGATGTACCTGTGTTATTGCTTAATGTGATGATAAAATGATGTAATCTGTGCAATGTTAACTGTGCTGAATGACTTGACCTGTAATATTTAAGAAATGTTTGTTTATTTGCTTTCTGTACCTTCCTATTGATGTGGAGCCTTTGCAAAGGAGACTATGACTCAAAGGTTGTAATTCCGATACTTTCAATAAATAAATAAAAAAATAAAATAAAATTCTCCTGGGTAGCAGATTAAACAGTCTCTCAAAATTCCTTTCCAAGGCCACTGAAACACACACAGAACCTTCAGTGGATTGACCCTTGAGTCCACTGAGTACAACCACTACCTTCCACTTCCAGGGAGTAGAAATCAGGACATCCTGCTGTAGAACTGGTCTCCACCACTTCACTGGAAGCTGGAAATGACACTCCACTAGGGTGAGAAATGCAGGGCCCTCCACTCAGAGCCCAACTGGTAATCCTTCTGCCACTCTCACCTCCACACTGAGCAACTGACTGTCTACAGACTGAGCATTCTAAGATCCCCAGAGAAGGTGTCCACACAGTGTGGCTTATGCTGCTGCAAGAGTTCTGAATGACCTAATAATTCTTTTCTCAGGCTAGCTGAGTAAACAATGATGTCATTATGAAAGAAGCCACTAATGAGCTCCCTACCAGCTGCCTGCTACCTTCCTAACACTAATACTGATAGGATTCTAGTAACCTCAGGGAACTGGGTGGTTACACTCACCATGGCCAGACCACTGGCTGTCCACAGCCAGTACATGGCCTAGTACCAGGCCATCCTGCATCTGATGCCTCCTACAGGAAGGCTTGATCAAGTCCTCCCCTACCATGTGCCAAGCACAGGCAGGTAACACCAAAGGATAGAGGCCCACTGAAGAAACTTCAGTTCCTATCCTACTGCTGTACTATATCAGTGGTTCCAAGAAACTGCTTGAAGCATATTCTACCAGGCAACATTGATGACCCCTATATCCAGAGCCAGGACCACCAACATGCCTTCCCCCCACCCTCTAGGGAAAATCTATCTGACCTATGCTACCTTCCAGGTGCCCAACTCCAAAAAACATTTTTCACCAAACACCTGTAAAATGAAAAAAGGTTAGACATTGTACTACACAGTTACACAAGCCTAATAACTCTACACAAAGGAGGACTATGACGAGTCCCACAAAATACTCTTCAAGTCTTCTTGTCTTCTTCCAGGAACATCTGCAAAAGAAAACCCCCTTTGAATATTGCTCTAGCATCATTCCTTTCTCTTTTCTAAGCAGCACTTGCACCCCTGCCTGCACTGCCCCTGTTTGTCTTGACAATGCCCTAGGCTGCTCTGACTCCCCTTTCCCCTCCCCACTTTCTCCCTCTTACTCTTCCCTCGCTGTATTCCCTCCCCTCTCCTCCTACTCTTTTCCTCTGTGCTTCCCACCTCTTCACACCTCTTTCAATATCCCCTTATTACCACCCTCTAAACTCACTTTTTTTAAATATTTTTTGTAACTACATGTTTGCCGATTATTGTTTCCTGTTTTGCTCATACTGTTGTCTTTTTGTCTTACTGTACTTGAAATGTTAACTGACATGGAACCTTTGTAAAAGAGCCCTGGCTCAAAGGTATTTGTAATCCTGGATATAAATAAATAAATAAATACACTGCAAAAAAACACATTTCTGCACACTACTACAACCTGTAAAGCCAAAAACAGTAACCCTCCCACTAGATATTGCACAAGCCCAAAAAGCATTTTTAAAAGGATTTTTTTACAAAAGTGCAAAAATAGAAAACATAAAAACATTTGCAAAAGCATGTTGGGGTGGCAGTCCCTGCAATGTCTGACACTAGGGAAAATTCCAGAGTGCCACAGCACTGCAGATAGAGTCTTTCCTAGGCTGGAGCCAGCTGAAGCACAGTTCTGGAACAGGCACAAGGCCTGCTAGCACTGCAGTCTAGATGGATAGTCAGTTAGTAATTACAGTTCCAAGGATATCTTCAATTGCAGAAACTTAAATTAAAAATTAAGAGTTTGTTATCGGTTCTAGGTGACAAAAGGACATCAGCATCACCTCTCTGGACCTGTAGACTGACTATCTTTGACTGCTGGGCAGAATAAATCACCAGATCAGATGCTTCCATGACCTCCTACAGGGTTGCTGCCTCTTCAGTGGCAGATGACTGAGCTGGAATGGCTGCATTCACTTTTGACAAGTGAGCACAATTTCAGATCAGTAGCCCCAATTTCAAGGTAGTACTACTCAGGATCTGGAGAATAAACTGTCACCCCATATGGACGCATTATACGAACATTGTTGAATGTCTCTTGGCCAGCTTTGTTCACTACTGTCACAGGGCTAATTAACACGGGCCTACCATGCTTCCAGAATTGCAGTCTCTCATTACATACTTTAATTTGGACCCACTTGTTTACTCTAGAGTTCAGGTTGGCACATGCTTCCTCCCACAATCAGGCATGCCTGTCTTTTTTTTGAATTTCTTCCCAGATTTGGTGAGAGAAGAAAGGGTACAAAGGTCCATATTTGGTCACAGCTCATCTAATGAACAAGTCTCTCCTCTTTGCAGCTTTAACTAACTCCAATCCAGAAACACGGCTTTGGGGGTGGCCAGTCCTAGTGGAGCCAGTTATGAACACATAGTGTAAAATAAAAGCAGTCCACCTCTGCATTCAGGGGCACATTTCTATAGCCTTCCTCCACACGGACATCTGGAGGCTCCAAGGAGGCCAAGGCTAATGGCAAGTCACTGGGTCCCACTGCAGCCATTACAGGTTCTTCCTCTTCAACACATTCTGCCCAGGAGCTGGTGATTGTGCCAGACCCTGAAATTGTTCACTGTCCATTGTCCTTGGAGGCACTGGATTCTCCAAAACACACTTCTTCCACCTTGGACTCTCCCACGAGGCATGGACTTAGGCCTTCACCCACGGATCTGCTGAACCTGTAGTTGCAGCATCCAACTCCACCGTCTGTGGCATGGAACACTAAACTTCCTCTTGGCCTTGCAAAGCATTGATGCAGACAATGTCCAAGAACTCCTTTAGAAACTCTATGGGGTCTCTCACTGCACCTGGCCTGTTGCAGTTGTTCTGATTCTACAGGGTTCACTGCCTATGTACAAGTTGGAGCTAAACGAAAGTGTTTTGGTTTAGCTACCATTGTGCCACCTGACCTGCTCATTCCAAATTGCTTTCTACAGTCTGTGCAATGTGGAATTGGCAAAACATCTCTTCCTGGCTTTAGGCATACTATACACACGTTAACCAGATAGTTTAGCAAAGACACCTTGGTGGATGCTGATGAACAGTCATTCAATTTCTCAGAATTAGCTAGTTCTTGTTCTTGTTGGGCTTCCCACACCCTGGCATGGAGTGGATAGTGAGGGGGTTGCTGCGCCATGTTCTGCAAATTAAACACATAAGTCCCCAAATTACTGCTTTTGTAATCACTCAGATTTGGTTTTAACACTCTGGTAAAGTTTGCTAATAGGCTGCCTGGGTGCTGCATTTGTTTTCCACAACACTTAGCAAAAACCATTTGAAACTTTGTTTGGATTTGATAACATTGGTCTAAAATGGCACTGCTTTGTTTGCATTGCTGGCTACACCCTAACATGGCGACTGTAACTTTGCATCACACTCAGTCTAAAATTGCTAGGCTTCTGACTGAATCTTTTGCATTTGAAAGGATTTTCTCTAAGCACAAGTTCACTTTACTTTTTCTCAATCCATTACTTTACTAGCAGTTAAACCAGAGGGATTGTTTGTCTTAAAGTTCACTCTCTTTGAAAACAGCACTTTCACATCACAGTCCAAGATTTAAATGTTCACAAAACTCTCTTTCAGTACTTTTGCTGCATTTGCTCAAGTTCTTACACAGTTTTCTGAACTTAGCATCACCGTCATTTGCTTTTGCACAGAGTACTTACAGGCAGTAGTTGGTTTTCACCATCAATGTAATACAGCTTGCTGATGACTCAAGGAAGGCCTCTGGGGTGAAACTAGCTGGCCGTCCTGCCTATCATAGCTATGATCATGTCGATCACTCTCCAGTTGGTCAAAATACGGGTTGAGCCTAGTTTAACTGTGAAAAAGTTAGAAAAACTGCTGGTACAGAAATGCTTCTGCTGTAGGCGATTCCTCCTGATGCTGAACGAACTAGATGCTGCTCGCACACTGCTGGCTGCTCCTCCACGAATGTTCCACAACTCCAAGACACAGGCAAGGGCGGGACTTAGGTGCACTTTGACCAATTACTTGATGCCATGCAAATGAGCGCTCTCTCTCTCTTTCTCTCTCACTCTGTCTCTTAGCCACATTCCTGCATGGAGATCATCGAGAAGGCAAAATTTTAAACTGCAAACTGTCACTTTTCTCCTTGGCTTGAAATTTCAGTGAAGCAAGCATTTTAAGGCATTTTCACTTAGTACTTGGTGCATTTTCCTTAGCAGCTCCCACAATTTTCACTGTACACCATTGAAACTTTATAAGCACTTAGAAAACACTCTTCATTAAGTCCACAAATAAATTTCTCTGGAAATTTGTAACTTTTAAATAGTTTTTTCTTTAAGCACTTTCACTACAAGGCAAGGGCAATCATTTCTCAGTCCACATTTTCAAGGTAAACACACAAACATCATACTTTTCCTCTTTCTTTTGCATAGAAACTCAGGCTGCAAAAGACTTTTAGGTGGCATTTTTCTTGGCACAGTTTTACTTTCTGGTAAACAATCTTCTGTATAGATGCACTGCCCCTAGACAGGAAGATCCTAGAAATTTAAAGGAAAAGAAGTACCACATCAGTCTCATATTTCTCTCGGTGAAAAAGCTAGTCCAAAGACATTGGAAGGATCAACAGGTCCTATCATACCTGGAATGGACCAGGGAGTTGTTCTACAATCTGCGGTTAGAAAAGTCCATAGCCAGTATTAGAGGCCTGATACCACAATACCGTGCTAAGTGGGACAAGGTTTATACTCTCTGATCCATTGTTTCTGAGTCCTAAGTGGGTTCGTACATCAGTTGCTCCCTGCTTCCTAACTCTCCACAAGTCTAGTCTGTTCTATACTTCTCCCTTACCCAATACACGTACACCCTCCATTTAAGTGGGTGTATAATTTTCTAGGTACCATATGTTCCGGGGGAGGGAGGGAGGAGGGAGGATGGGATCTATGGGTTAGGGGTTGTGGGTTGTTTTTATTTTATTTAAATTTAAAGTATAAACAAAATGTTTTTTGTTTTTTTTCTCCACTGATTGTATGGACAACTCCATGTATTCCTGGTTCCTGGTTATATTATATTCAAAGGTTGTTACTGTAAGTAAATAAAGTTTAATAAATTAAAAAAAAGGAAGATCCTAGAAATACCCTCAGTAATGCCTCTTACCCCAAAACATATCTGCTCTTGAAAAGCCACTTTCTTTGTAACTCTTGCCCAAATTAAATATCACCAGACAAGCCCCCAATTTTTGTAACCCCCAGGCCACTTTTTAACTAGTTAGCACACCCCCATTAAAATCTGGAGCGCTGATACCCACATACTGGCAGACCATTTACTTTACAAAAGGCTGGAACTACCCTTGGTATTAGGCTGTATACATGGCTCATTTTCTAGAGGAAGAGAGGGGTTGGGGTACAAGAACAAAACAACATGAACCTTGTGAAGAAAATCACAATCCAGGTCCTGGGTGGAGGCAGCCAGGCATATTCTAGATCTAACCTGCTGAGGGGGCCCCTGTAAATCCAAACAACTAGGAACAATAATCAGAATGTCCAGAACAGTAACTGGGATTGTGCACTATGGCTTTATTCAACAGAAGGATATTTAAAACAAAAGTGGATCTCCAAGGGTTGGTCAAGGCAGAATAAATACATTTCATGAACTCTCCTTGCATGCAGTACAGTTCATGAACACACAAAAGAACATCTTCTTCCCACTTCCAATGGTGCATCTAGTGGAAGCCTGGCCATGCACCCGAACATTTTCCTCCCATGAGTGCCATTTTGTGAAAACTAAGCCACACACTCAAACTCTTCTTCGAACATAGGTGCAGTTATGTGAAACTCAGTCACACACCTTAACTTGCAGAACTGACACTTTGCTCAGGTAAAACTGATACCCTTAATGAACCAGTAAGCCCTGCCTTGAAAGAACTTAGATGGCATTCCTCCCACCCTTTCCTCCAATCAACAGTCTCTGCCATTCTTTAGGGTTACACCATTGAAACCCCCATTTCCCACTGAAATGCTAGAGGTTCCACGCTTTCCATATCCATCACTCACTGCAGTGACCAAAGAACAAACTTCACTCTCCTGGGTGAACAGTTTAACAGAAAATTCACTCTCCTGGGTAGAGCTAAGTGCACTGATGGTGTGATCCAGCCTTATCCATGGACACACATACCCCAGACTATGATTCCCCTAAATATGTGGAGATCCTGTCTCCTTGAACTGTACTCACAAACAAGTTGTTCAGTCCACTGGGCACGGAACAACAAAAAATCATTCTCCTGGGTAGCAGATCAAACAGTCTCTTAAAATTCCTTTCAAAGGCAGCAGAAACACATACAGAACCTTCATGGGATTGCCCCTTGAGTCCACTGAGAATAATCACTCCCTTCCACTTCCAGGGTGTAGAAATCAGGAAAACCTGCAGTAGAATTGGTCTCCACCATTTCACTGGAAGCTGGAAATGACACTCCCCTAGGGTAAGAAATGCTGGGCCCTTTACTCAGAGCCCAACTGGCAGTCCTTCTGCCACTCTTACCTCCACATTGAGCAGCTGACTCTCTACAGACTGAACATTCTAAGCTCCCCAGAGGAAGTGTCCACAGTATGGCTTGTGCTTTTGCGAGAGTTCTGAATGACCTAATCATTCTTTTCTCGGGCTGGCTGAGTAAACAATGATATTGTTATGTAAGAGGCCCTAATGAGCTCCTTACCAGCTGCCTGATACCTTCATAATACTAATACTGATAGGATTCTAGTAACCCCAGGGGACTGGGTGGTTATATATGGAATAACCTTTTTGTCCATCATTGCCTCTCTCCTTTTTACGCTGCTCTTCAGCAACTTCTCAGGGATTCTTTGCTCCCTCCTGCTGTTGCTCTTAGTACCTCCCTGCTTAGCATTTGTATCTGGGCTGTTCTGCTACCAGTCTAATTGGTCAATTGTTATCTCACATTATTTATTCATAGTTCTTATTTGTTTGCACTGTTGTTCATTTTGTGCTGATTGACTGCTTTGCAGTTACCTTTACAATTGTATTCATTCTGTATCCTTCTACAGGTACACTTGAAATAAGCATTGGCTCAGCGTGCCTTTCCTGCTGACCAATTTGTAAATAAATACATAAATTCATCTACTGATAGGCTACAGCTTTTTAAGTACAACAGCGCTCTCTCTGCACCTGTTCCTGTTATGGACAGTGTCCCTCAGGGGTCTATCTTAGATCCTATCCTTTTCTCTCTTTTCATTATTGACTTCTCTTTGGTCCTTACCCATGGTAACACTACCCTATATACTGATGATATGATTCTCCTCTCCTGCTCAACTGTTATCCATGCTATAAATCACCATTTACAGGATGATTTCAATAAACTACAATACTGGCTATTGGTAAACAAGCTTGTGCTAAACCTAAAGAAAACTCAACTCATGCTCTTCAGTTCGTCAGCCAAGCTAAAGCATTGTCCTGCCCCACTAAAGGTTCTGAGTCTTGATGGGGGCCCAGTTGGCCCCTCATGCTCCTTTAAATACCTTTGAGTCACACTTGACCCCCAGTTAGACCGCTCCCTACATATTCAAAATGTATGCTGGGCAACAAACATCAAACTTGACTTGGCACATCAGGCTCAGGGATCCCTTACTGCAGCTGCACGAATTGCCCTTGCCAAAGGAATACTTCTCCCTCCCTCAGTTATGGGATGATGTACTTTCCTCTTGCTGCTGAAGCTAGCCTTGCACAATGGGATGTGGCCAGTAACAATATTTGCCACTTTGCCCTTGTCTCCCCTCATCTCACCCATCACTGTGAGCTATATGACAAACTACACTGGTTGTCACTGAGTAACTATCACTCCTATGTCTTGGGCTGCTTCATTGACATAATTGTCCAAAATGCCACCCCTCCTGCCCTGTCAAAACTCTTTCAGCCAGTGCAGCCTTTATACCAACTTAGGTCACTAGAGTTGCAGTCCCTCCTTGTCCCAAAAACTCGTACTCTCTCTGGTGATCATGCCTTTGCTGTCTGTGCCCCGTGTCTCTGGAACTCCTTACCAGTTCTCATCAGATGTACCTCCACTCATCCCTTGTTTAAGAAATCCCTATGGGCATACCTGAAGTCTGCCTCAACATGCAACTGTCACTAGACTACCTAGGGACTCACCTGAGATCTGCCTTAGTGTACAGCTGTCCTTAGATTGCCTGGCATCTTCCTGCTTAGTCTTAGTGTGCTCTACCGACTACCATGACTGCCAGCCAAACCGGGGTGAGTGACCATTAGAATCTATCCACCCTTGCAACACTAGCACTTACTATTCCTTGTACTCGAGTCACTGCACCCTGTCCCACCTCTTGTGCCCTTGCATCCCTTCCATGAATATGCATATTATCCTTTACTGGGAAATTGTCCTTACCACTGTGCACTTCTTTTCCATGAAATGTTTATTACCTTTTACTGTTTGATTTTCCTTACCACTGTATATATGTTCTTGGTTATGCTGTTCACTGACTGTACATTGCTTACTTATTATTGTTTGTACATTTTTTCTTGTAATTTCCCAGGTCACACCTGAAAATAGGCATTCGTTGTTTAGTGTGCCTACCTGGTAAACAAAAGCTAAATAAATAAATACTAGTATCCTCTTTTAGTTTGCCTGGTCCCTTCTCATAAAATACCTAAAAGTCAAAATTTAAATGAAGTACTTTTTCAGCCTTGCTTGATCCTGCCCTTGAACAGGCAGATGCCTCCCCAGTGAGGCTGGCCTCACTGTTTGAGAAACCATGGTTTAGGCCTTTAATCTTCCCTTGCTATTGACATCAGGGGTGTTGGCAGCCATGGTGATTGAAAAATAGATTGGTCACATGAGATGGAAATTACTTAACTAAGTCCTTACATTGAAGTTTCAGTAGAATGGGAACTGAACAGATTTGTAGGAGTTCATTAGGCACCCAGCAGATTTTGTACCAGTATTCTGAGGAGCCCTTTGTTGGGTCATCATCCATGACATTGCAAATAGGGTAACAGTGTTCATAACCATTGTACCTTCTGAAATCAAAATCTGAGTACCGTATAACTATAGAAAATGTAACTATTCCTGTAAAATACACGAAACAACAACGAGCTGCAGATGCAAGAAATTGGCAGTGAAAGGGAACCAGTGGCATGACAGTTGAAAGGTTGGACTACATGTGTGCCCAGCTTGTCTTTGCTATTAGGCCCCTGATGTCATTCCAGATAATTCACAGTACAAAAATCAAAAGGTTTGAAAAGTGTGCCATACATTGTGTGTGATCAAGAAGACAATTTTTATTCTTGCTGCTTACTAATTATGAAGCATTTTCATTGCAAATTAAACCCAAGGGTACTTCTGTGATTCATTACAAAAAGTTCTTTATTATTTCTCTTCTGATTAATATTCAGTTCTCTCCTCTTCTTCACAGGAATCTGTACAGGATCATATGATACAAATTAATTGCCATGACATTTCTTTTAACCTCAGATTGTCCCAAGTATGCATTTCTAACCTGGACCATAATTTTCCACTTAGCAAAGATTAAGTGACCTTTAAGATGAAATGCCAGCCTTCAGAACATGTACCATTTTCTCCAATAGAAAATGCTCTAAAATGAAAGAGAGCAGGTTGTTCTGTAAGCAATAAGACACAACAGGGTGTGCATGGAACAGATTTTACTGCACGGCTAGGGGCGTAATAAGGCACGAGGCCTTGGCCGAGTGCCTTTAACCAGCGTGCAGTAAAATTGTCCACCTGGAGTTTCTTATTGCACTTATAAAATGGGCTCCTGTTTTAAAAACTTTTTAGATTTGGGAAAAGCATGTTTATATGTAGAAACAATAGATTTACTTGTGTGCATTTATGATCAAATAGTCCTTCCACTCACAACAAATGATGTCACTGATGATGTCATTGTATTGTTGCCTACCTTCTTCTTCCTGTTTTTTTCTGTTTTTCCCCACATTCAAGATATGGAATGTTTATCAGAATGTTTACCATGGAATACATGGATTCAAAATTCTGCTCAGTGCCATTGGCAGAATGTTTTTCTGCTAACACTCCGTTTGCATAGACAACAAAGGCCTTTGTTACAGCCAGAGCCTCAGTTATCTCTCTGTCAGGATAAGAAGAAGAGAGTTACCTGATGAGCAGGTAAAGATAGAAGGGGGATTTTTCACTGTAAGCAAAGAAACAGTTGTAGTGAAAACTATAAACAATACTTATTGTTTCTAATTTGTTCATGTGTGTAAGGAGAGTGTGATAATCAAGGAAACTACCGTAAATTAATTTGTTTTATATTTTATTTAAGGTAGTTTTATTTTTAGAGCCCAGATGAAGTTTTTTTTTACAGTGTAAAGGTAGCAGCCATGTTTGTGGTGGAAGATCAGTTCTGGCTGTAGGGGGCTAACTGAAATGCCTGTGTTCCAAATGCCCATTGATCTGGTTTCCAGACTCTTCACAGTCCTTTTTTTTAGCCATGTGTGAACCATATTTTACACATAAATAACAGCCAATCAGATTCCATGATTTTACCCTGCCATTTTATAAAAGATAATATTGAATATGTTTTATTGGTTTGTTGCAAGATTCTTCAGTTCTGGGGCAATTCCATCTTTATAAGGAAACTTTATCATTTCATTCTACACTAAGCCCCTGTCTAAAAAACAGGTTTGCATTTTATTTGCACGGTCACAGGTGCTAAATTATTTATTATGATTATTTCTGTACTATGCAGTCAAAAATGTAATGCTTCTCATAGTGATCATAAGTTTACAAGACAAAACTTGTGTAATCCATGTATAGGGAGCATACTTTTCATGAATTTATTAGGGAGATTGGTTACTAGGATGATCAGGTACGGACAACATTCTACGTCGGAAGTATTAGTAATATGACAAATGATGTTGTTGCTTTTAATTTAATCATGAATTGCCAGTAACCATTTTATCCAGTAGGGCAATTAAGTTTTGCAAATGGATGCTGTCATTTAAATTGTTTGATGGAAAAGTATACTAGGTAATTGTTCAATGCAGTCTTGATGTGAAATTTAATATTCAAAGTGCCAACTAAAAAATATTTACCAGGGTACCCTGAAGTGGTTTTATCACATTGGGGATGTAAACAATGTCAGCATAATTAGAGTTAAAAAGCAATTCTGTAACAAGCAAAAAGGAACATATTGTGAAATCTATGATTTTACAGAACTTAGCTCAGACTGACTAGTTCCTTTGTGCAGCTGTAGACATTCCTCCTCAAAAGGCAACTTTCCAACAGACCTTGCTTTGCTTCATGACCATTCTAACCTCAAGAACCCTTGGAGATTTATTATATTTTCTTTAATTCTTTGGTTCAGTTATCTAGAGGTCAAGGAGTCAATAAGTGGAGCAGCCTATCAGCAAGAATCAGTAACTTTACTTTGCTGAGCCAAAGGCTAAGGACAGTTGCTAACTGGCAAGGAAAATGTTTCTACAAAAGTGAGTTATTTCATAATGTTTGTTACCAGCATGACCTGAAGAAAAAAAAAACGTGTTGTCCGGTAGGCCTACAATCCCCCCCACAACCCCCAAAGAAGACACACACACAGAGATCTTGGAAGAAATGGCCACAGCCATGTATTTATTTTATACAAAGAATATTAATATTAAACTTTTACCATTAGTAAATTATTTATTTACTTAACTCTTTTCTTAACTCTTTATTTAGTTCTCTTCAATATTAATATTCTTATAATTGTTGAGCAACGTGTGCTGCAGGGAGGAAGTGCCATACCTCCAGCCCCCACAACACCCATCTGCATGGGGAATTCCCATACAGTGTGTGCCGGGGTATTACTCGTGGTTGTGGGATATTCATAGAGCCAAGGTCCTGGTGCCATCCCCTGTCTGGCACCACCGACCTTGCAGTATGAACTGCTGAGGCTGGGCGAGACCCCCACATGCAGGTCCAGGTCTCTTGGCCCCTCCATCCTCATGCTGACCAAGGGTAACTAGACCTTCAGGAGAACTGATCACATCCTCTAGTTCACCGCTACCTCCCTTATGCACTCCTCCCAAGCTGCCAGCTGGCCATGACTATTTGCATTAACTGCTTTTACTCTGTATTGCCCCATCCTCTAATGCATGCAGTACTATCACTATATACCATGCTGCCTAAGTTGATTTCCTATTTACTGCCCGTTTGGGTCCTCTGTTAACCTATTCTACCCTACTTGGTAATATCTTGATATGTTAGGTTCAACTATCAGCTCGATATTGCTGTTTGCTGTAAGTTTAATTTAACCTATATTTATTACTATCATATTTATGTATTATATAGTTGTTGTTTTTTTTGCACCTAGCACCTAACTCATAACTTCCCTTCTGGAGGAGGTGAAAAACCTGGAATACCCCAGTAGGAGAATAACTGGGAAAAGTCACTCCCCAACCCCTATTGCAGCCACACAGAATGGGTCAAAAGGGGGCCCTGTCTTCCTGCCCAACGATACCCCCAAACTGAGGGCAGTGAAGGTGAGTGGTCTGCTGGATGGAGGAGAAAGAGGGACTGCCCAGGACTGTCCAGCTAGATAGCTCTCTCCCTCTGTCTTCCCCCACAAACTCCCCTCCATTGGGCCGGTGATACCCCACCTCCAGGGTGTGTCCAGGTCCTGCTGCCCACTCCTGGAGACAGGTATCCTATTACTTGCTTTGTCCAGGGTGGAGAGGGGCCCCCTGGACAATTGGCCAGCTGCTGCAATGCTTGGGCAGCTTTTTTTATTGCTCGATAGGCCCACAATTCCCCCCTTCTCCAAAGAAGACACACACACACAGATCTTGGAAGAAATGGCCACAGCCATGTAGTTATTTTATACACTGAATATTAATATTAACCTTTTGCTGTTAGTAAGTTCTTTATTTACTTAACTCTTTCCTTAAATCTTTATTCAGTTCTCTTCAATATTAATATTGTTATGATCCTTGAGCAGCATGCACTGCCAGGAGGAAGCACCATACCTCTGGCCCTTGCACCCCCCATCTGCGTGGGGAATCCCATACGGTGCATGCTGGGGTATCACTCATGGTTGCAAGATATTCAAAGGGCCAAGGTCCTGGTGGCCACCCCCAGTCCAGTGCTGCTGACCTTGCAGTATGCACTGCTGAGGCTGGGCCAAGACCCCCCATGCAGGTCAAGGTCCCTTGGCCCCCCATCCTCATGCCGACCAAAGGCAACTAGACCTTTGGAAGAACTGGCCTCATCCCCTTGTTCACCACTACCTCCCTCATGCGCCACCTCCTAAGCCGCCACAGGCTGGATGACATCTGACCCCCCCAAGCCGCTAGCTCAATGCTAACCTCCAAGATCTTCTTGACATCTTCCAGTAGACCAACCCAACCTTCCACCTGCAGTTACCCAGACTCTTCCACTGCCAGGCCCTAGTGGGTGTAATAAATTGTATCATGCCTCAATACCATGCCCCCCAAGGACTCCATAAAAACTCTCATCTCCCTATTAATCCTCATGCAAGCCCTGTTTAAAGCTATCCCTCTCCTTGCATGAGATCAACTCCTCCTCATTAAGATGTGTGACCAGATGAAAATAGTATGGAGCCACCATACCTTAATGGAATGAAAATCATCCTTCATTGCTAGCAGCAAATTCACTGTCTTCAGGTTGCCCAAATCCTCGCCACCCAGATGAATCTGCAAGATGTCTGGCTTTCCTCTCCTGCCAGCCTCTACTCGCAGCTTTGGAAGCAACCCCCTCAGTGTATCCCGTGGACCACCATCCACCTAATCTGGGTTGCATTACATGAAATTGACAGGTTGCTTCCTCCTGGCTGGCTGGCTGGCCACCCTCCTGGCTGCCCACTAAATGAAGGAATGTCCACTGGTCCATAAGCTCCTAGTGGCACCCTCGAGGCCTACAAGAGACAAAATATGTTACTGCAAGTGAGGTCATACATAACGAAAGAATGCCTGGGACATCCACTGTCCCAATGCCAGAATCTCCAAATCAGACAGGCCCAAACTCCTGGTATTCATTGCTGCACCTATCCGGAATGAATAAGTACCATATCACAGTCCTCCAGCCCTGCATGCTGGAGTGCCTTTTCTAAGATGAACCTAAATTGATATGCTGTAACTGGCTTTCCATCTTGATGATGGAAAAAGTCCTCGCCTTGCTTGGTGCAGGATGACGTGTAGTCACTGATCATGCACCCTACCGACCAACTTGATCCTTCTGGCACCCTCAGTTCATACCAGAATCCCATCCCTCACTGCTCTATCTTTGACTTACCTAAATGGATGTAAACCGTAGCCCCAACTGAGACTACATCTGCGCTTAAAGCCCAGGGCCCCCTTTCTTACTAGTTACCTGAGTTAGCTCTAACACCTTGAATGCCCCACAGAAAGCCACCATAAAAAGCGTCTCAAATAATTGGGCTTCATACGCATTCCAGCAGACAATGGGTGGGGACACCCAAATGGCAGCTAGAATCACCAGGGTTATGGGCTGTATCGCATCCAGTCAGCTAGCCTCTTCCCTCCACCAGCCATCCAACAGCTTACATACCCTAAAGGGCTTAGTGTCATCCCCTATACCCATGATCCTTGCCAACCATGACAGGCCTGCCAAGTGCCTCCCCATCAGTTATGGAATACAACCAGCCTTCCTCCCTGCCATGATGTAGCTGCACAGTTGGTCTGCTGGGATGGGCTAAACGTCCAGCCACGCTGTGGCTTCCTGTGTGTCGATGCAGTGTTCAGCTCTCCAGCAGTAAGCTTCCCTTGTTTTGGGTGCAATGGAATTACCTATGCATCTCAAAGTCTCTTGGTCACTACCTCCCAGAGGAATGGGGGGACCTTGTATGGCCGTCAGTCTGCTTCTGGTGCCAGCTCGAAGAACCTCTGCCACTGTGAATGAGATAAAGCATTGATAATCCCATTGTCAACTCCTGGTACATGCACTGCCTTGAACGTAATGTTAAACAATAAACATTTTAGTACAACAACCCAAAATAAATTCCCCAGGAGCCCCGATGGACCCAATTGCCGATTGATTCTATGCACTATGCCCAAATTGTAGGACCAGAAATGCACTGCTCTGTCCCTCAGTTTAGCTCCTCAGACGCATAGTGCCACCACCACTAGAAATAATTCCAACAGTGTAATCTGCTTCCCCAGTCCTGCTGCCAGCCACTGCACTGGCCACTGCCCTGTACACCATTCCCCGTGGAAGTAGACTCAGAAGCCCATCCCTCCAGCTGCATCTGTATAAAGTTCCAAAGGGACCCCTCCCCATGGAACTTGCCACATGGCCACCCCATTGAACTGGTCCAAGAATAGGCTCCAGATCTGGATATCCTCCCTGAACTATTCTGTAACCCTAATCCTGTGATGGGGTTTTTGACACCCTCACCCCATCTTTGCCAGACAGTGTATGAAAGTCTTGCCAACAGGAATGACCTGGCATGCAAAGTCGAGGTGCCTGACCAACTATTGCAACTCACAGAGCATAACTTTTTTCCTATCCTGCATCCTCTGCAGGAGTCCTCTCAATGTGTCTAACTTATCCTGGGGCAAGCCGCATACCCTGGCCGTGGAATCAATGTTGATGCCCAAGAAAGTGAGTGTTATTCCCAGAGGCTGTAACTTCTCAGCCACCAATGGCACCCCAAACTCAAAGCACATCTGTTCAAAGGCCGCCAAGGTCCCCTGACAACTCAGTGACCTCACCGGACTCATGAACAGGAAATCATTGAAATAGTGCATGTTGGACTGACTGTATGCCATCTGGGATGTGACCCAGTGCAGGAAGGGCTGAAATGTTCGAAGACTGCACAGGCAACTGCACAACCCATGGGCATGCAATTGTCTATGTAGTAATCACTCTCAAATTTCATGCCCAACAACACCCTGTCCTCCTGGTAGACTGGAAGCAAGTGAAAAGCAGACTTGATGTCCGCTTTTGCCATGATCGTCCCGGGCTCTACTGAATGCATCACCTCCAAGGCTTGATCAAAGGACTGATAATGTACTGATGTATGCAGGGAATCAATGTGATCATTTACTGAATCACCGTTGAGGTATGACAGGTGACTGATCATCTGAAACTCCCCCGATGTCTTCTTGGGTATCAGTCCAATAGGTGACACCAGCAAATTATTTCAGGGGAGCTAGTGAATGGACCACTCACCCACCCCAGCCACTGTTCTTTTTCCAGTTTGTCCTGGACCACTTGTGGACGGTCCCTGGCTGACTTAAGGTTACCTGCCCCGTATGCCCTGTGCGGGCCAAGTATGGTATCCTGAAGCCTTTCATGAAACCTTTCTCCAACAAGTTGGCAGCTGCTCTATCCAGGTACTGGTCCAGCCATGGCTTAATCCTTCTTATCAGCACTGGGGTGGGAAGCCCTCCCAGCACTGGGGTGGGAAGCCCTCCCACTGATGGGCTTGGTAAATGTACCCCATGTACCTCGTCCTGTCCCTCTCCATCCTTGGACCGAGGAGCACTGCAGAAAGTGGTGTGAAAGAGCAGAAAGAGCACTGGAGAAAGCCATGCACATGTGCTTAAATCTACAACTGCTGCACGTGCACATGCTCTGGTTGTAAGTGTAGCACAATTGCTGTGCCGTGTCCTATGATTTGCATTGTAAAGGCCCTTTAATGGGAAGGCTTCTATCTGTGTGCTTTACTCCCCCTCCCTGCATGATGTCTACCATCAAGGAGATGTCGAGATTTCTCCAGCCTAATGTATTGTCCACCTGATGCCTGCGATGAGACTCCTCATCATAGTCAAGCCAGGCCGTCCCTTCTTTTTTCTTATGCATCAGGGAGATACGATGCATATAGTTAAGTAGTTCCACCCCCTGCTTTTCATCAGTTTGCAGTATAACTGTGGCATAAATGAGAAATGCTGCTACCCATTTATCATGCATCCTGAGCACCTTAATCTTCTTGCACTCCTGATTGTCCCCTTTTTTCTTCCCCTCACTGGGCTCCATGGGCCAGTTAAGAAGGGAGAATATATCCACATACTCCCAGATCCAAATCTGCTGCTTAAACTTATCAGTCAAGTGGGTGCCCACCAGCATGTCAAGCCCTGCATATGGGTTTTCAGGTGGAGGGGGAGCCGGACTATCCAGTGACGGCCTGTCCTTTCCTGTGCCATCTCCACCTGCTGGCAATGGTACTGATTTATTCTTAATTTCAGCTACTAAGTCTGCCACCACCCCTACTAACTGTTTTAGCCGCTTGTCAGCCATGGTCCATAAGCTGGTTTCCACTTCTGGTCATGAGCCACCTGGCCCCTCATCATTCAAAGAGTCCAGAGGCTGCAGTGATTCCCCACCAGCCATCTCCAAGATGCACCCTTCCTCCTGGTTGTCTGCATCCTCATTGGACTCAAAGCACCAGACAGCCCCACAACACCTGCCTTACCTGACTGGATCCCAGTTGCTACCCTCCAGGTTGGCTCTTACTTCCAGCATGAGGCACCTTTGCCAGCAGAACTGTTTTTTCTGCTCCTACCCTCTTCTTCTGGGTTGATGTCAATGGCTCTTCAAGACCCTCCAGGCATGCTTCCAGCCATACCGCTCCCTTCTTCTTATATAATGCTCTCAGCTTCTCCTCAGCTACCACCAATGCCCTGGGTGAAGGATTCCTCTTCCTGCAGGATATGATCTTATAAAGACAACTAGATCCCACCCAACAGAAATAATTACAAGGATACTCATCTTTGATGTTATCTGGCTTGACCAGGTAAGAAATCCCAGCCACCAGAACCTCAGCATAACCAAAGACCCAAAGATGGGGGGGGGGGGGCACCCCCAATATTGCCCCTGCAGCTCCCAACCTACCTAAGAGATAAGGGAAATTGTTTAACCAAGAAAACACCCAAATCCAGAGCTGTTCCAAGATATGCCTGTGAACACAAGGAAGTTAAGGGACTTACCTAGGGTCACACAGTATGCAAAAAGGGGGAAGGGGCTAAAAGGATTCAAACTCCTAGCTCCAGGATTGCTGTTCAGAACCCCTCACCAGTACACCATACTGCCTAGCTGATATCTATTTAACAAGAAAAAAGTGGGGGGCTTGTCCCATTTTTTCCTATTTATTATTATTATTTTTTTCCATAGGCTGGGAGGGCAGAAGAGGAGGCCGCCCCTCAGCCTAGTGGCACTGCTTCTGCCAGACCTCTGATCAACAGCCACTGCCAGTGGCAGTTAAAGTGGGACATCAAGAAGGTCATAGTGCCCATACAGCCTGCCGTCATGGCAACTGAGGCCTCTTGCACCAGACAACATGGCGCCCCCACTGGACGCTGCCATCTTGAGTGGCCTGCCTGCCTGCCTGAAAAGGATGTGCACCCCACTTCCTATTAAGCTGCTGAGGCCACACAGCAGCTGGTGGTCATGGCCAGAGATCGATTCCCCAGCAGCAGTGAGCAAGAGCCCTAGAGGTCCTAACATGGTCTCTTTAATGACATAGCAAGCCCATTCACCATAAAGCCTTTGCCATGGTGAGGTGCCCTTCACCAACATAGCCACCACTGCACTCGAGGCATGAGATTAAGAGTGCTGCCCCCAAGGCTGAGACCTACCGTAGCTATTCTTACCCCACTGTGATGGTGTGCACTGCCTGTGGCCTGTATCTGGCAGGCTCAGTGTCAGGTAACCCCCGGAATGTGATCCCTCCCTTAGCCTGCTTCATGCAGTCCCACCAACCATGTGCAGCACCAGTATTAATTGGGGATCATGAATGGGGACCTGCTATCCACTGATCGGGTGAACTCAGCCATAGAAGCCCCTTCTCCCCTGAGACTACCCAGAGAGCCACCAAGGGCACCCAGCTCAGATAGCAGGCAGGGGATCAGATGACCCAAGGTAAGCCTCTGCAGGGACTGAAATGGTGTGAAGTACTCACAAGTCAATCTGTGACTCGTTTTGTATCGTTATGTGTTTTGTTTTTTGGTTTTTAACAAGGGGCATCTTGCAGCTGTCTGCGATGACCGTCTCCAAAGTGACCCACTCTGCTGACCCTCTGGCAGTACTCCGCTGCCAAAAGACCTGGAGCGGAGCACCAGCACCAACTGGAGGCCTTGGAAAAAGGTAAAAGCATGCCAGAGCCTGTAGGTACCACCAGCATGCCCAACAACATGACCTTTGTGGCCTAACAGGAGGGTACCCCTTGGGCCGAAAGTGTCCATGGACCCAGCACAGCTCATTTCAACCCCCCATAGGCATCCAACCCTCATCCTATAGACCAGGGGTCAATTACTAAGAACAATAAGGTGAAGTCCTTGTGTCTGACATCCTTCTCTCCCATCCTTAGGCCCCAGCCCAACCTACCTTGCCAGAGAGCTGGAGACTCCTGTGAGTTCCACTGGATGGAGGATAAAAAGGGACTGCCCAGGACTGTCCAGCTAGATATTCCTCTCTCTCTCTTCCCCCACAGACCCCCCCCGCTGGTCCGGTGATACCCCACCTCCAGGGTGTGTCCAGGGCCTGCTGTCCACTCCTGGAAGTAGGTATCCTATTACTTGCATTGTCCAGGGGGGGAGAAAGCCCCGCCCAGACAATTGGCCAGAAGCTGCAATGCTTGGGCAGCCTTGTTTATTGTACTGAAGTGCAGCAGTGTACAACAGTAAATTACTCCTGCAATGATAAATAATTATCAAAAATATTATATGACCTTGAAATAATCACATATACAGTACAGATGAGTAAATATGCTTTTGTTTACAACCACCACTGCCCTTTTACAGTACCTCATTCTCTCAGGTGCACCAAAACTCCTTTGACCAGTAGGTCACTATACAAGTACTTGGCAGGTTCTGTTAAGTATCTAGCCAACAATCGCAATAGGCCTGCAGTATAACCAGGCATTATACAGCACCCCCATGCTGCCACAAGGTGAAATAAATATTGTATCATTACTGTGTTTGGAGAGAGGTTCCAAGGCATCAGATGTCTGACAAGACATAGGTTGGAGTTACACTCATGATCCACACTAGACCAACTATTTTATCCTGTCCTGCTGATTGCCCACTCACCTTCCCATGACTGGGGCTGCCATCACAATTCCTTCTGTACTGTAGGTGGGGCACATCAGATGGCAGGTGCAAGACCTCCTGGTACCCTACTGCCCCCTCCATCCTCTCCAATCCGCCGACGAGGGATTGCTAGAGATTCCCAGGGTGCGATTGAAGATATCTGTGCCCATGCTTTTTCCTTTTTGGCTCCAACCCTGTGGAATTCTTTTCCTCATTGGTTAAGAGAATGCCCGACTGTCGACAGGTTTAAAATTGAGCTAAAAACTTATCTATTTACTCTAGCCTTCCCTAATCATGGTTAATTCATTTTTATTGTTTCTGTTTTAACTCATATTTATATTTGTCTGTATCCGATTTTATGCACAGCACATTGGTTCTGAAAGGCGTTATAAAAATAGAGCTTGAGTGATTGATTGATTAACTGGTCACATATACTGTTCATGAATTAATGCCAGTGGGATCTGATTCAGTCAGTGCCTCCCCTCGTTCCCCAGAGTCTGAACATGCTGCCTACTCAAAACATCCAAGACTCAACCAATGTGAGGTGAGAGGTCCAGATGGCATTGTTAACCCTGGTCCCTATGTGTGGTAAAGAAACACTCTGCTGCTGATGCCATTGGGCTGGATGAGTAAACATATTTTGGTTGCAGAAGAGTGCTAGTACCAATAAAGTTAGGATTGAGAAAGCAATTCTAAATTAAATTATGATGTTCAGCCGCTAATAACTCATCAATCCTTTGATCTTTGCAAGCACACCCTTTATGTCAGTATCTATAAACCTTCCAAGTTTGGTATAGATCAGTGCAGGTGTTTTTAAATTACAGGGTTTCAATAATTCAAACAAACACTGTACTGTATGTGTTTTAAGATTTTTTTCCTTTTCTAATCAAAGAAAGGCAAATAAATAAAACCTGAACTATTCAGGATCATTAGCTCTTGTCACAAGTAAGCTCCTCGTTGGGTTTTGGGGAAATAAAAAAGAAATAAAGTGTCGCTGGCCATGCATGTGAACTACATATATGTTTTGCAGTTTTCCATAAGATTTTTTCTAGCATCACTAACTACATTCATCCAGTACTATGCACAAGCATGGTGATGCTGATAGTGCAGGAACCCTTCTATTAATTGTTGGGATTCTGAGGCCCCATCCTTAGTGACATATCCCTCTTGTGTCCACCTCTCCCAGCACTGTACCAACAGCAGGCTCTCATTCTCAGTATCAGTTAACTGTTCTGAATCTGAACATTCAGACCAGTACTGAGAGCCCATGCATGGCTGGTAAAACGTAGCCCAAGCCTATTTTAACACTGTCAGCCCATCTCCAATATTTCAACCATACACCGTCATAAAATGGGGTTACTGCAGGTCCATTCCTTGTGGTGTACTAATGACCCCAACCAAATCCACTGTATCCCCTTCCCCTCTTCACTGGATTTTACCATCACATCTTGGTATACCCAATGCTGCACTTTTCTCCCTCTCCCACCCTTCCTACATTCCTTCTCCCCCCCTTCCATCTCCCTATGACTCTGGCACTTCTTATCTGTTGTCTATTTTCTCTGACACATGCCGCTGACTGCCTTGTTACAATGCTACCCTTGAATTGTTTTAATCTGTACTCTGTTTGCAATGTCCACGTTGTTGTAATGTCTGTCTTGATGTTCCCCATAATTTGTATTTCCCTGACGTGGAGCCTTTGTAAAAGAGCCAAGGCTCAAAGGTATTTGTAATCCTAGACTGATACATAAAAATACAAAAATATTTAAACACTGAAAGCCCCATACAAGTCAAGAGATGCTACTTAGGGGAGTCTGGTTTAGTCATTCATGATGTCTCTCAAATAAAATATGTTTGTATTTTTCAGTGTGTGTGCTGCATTGTCACCTGCTTGATTCAGTTTCTATTAGGCAGCAGCGCCATTGGGCAGTCAGTAGCATGCACAATTTTCTTTGTTTTTACATTAGTATCGGCTCCTCCCAGGTCTCACAACTTCTATATATATATATATATATATATATATATATATATATATATATATATATATATATATATATATATGAAAACTGCTGTTCTATACCCTGCAACCTTTCTAGGCCCTTAACTTTTTCTTAGCACTGGAAGCCCATACGCTGTGTTACAAACCCCCCAAGCACCAGCATCAGTGACTCTGACACCAGGAGTCCATTGCTTGTGTCTCTGGGCAATGTTTAAAACAACATGCCTCCTCACCATGCCTTGCATCCCCATCACAACATGTGGAAACATGAAAACTCCATCCCTGATACCACCAAAGATCTCCCCAGATGACAGCCAGCAAAAACTCTCCACTCGCCTCCTTAGCTGGCCATTTGAATCCATTATCACAAGGCACAATAGAAGAAAAAGACGCACACTGCCTGCATTTCCTATATCACAGATTGGGATGACATGTTTAGATAATGACTGATCAAGGAGGTAAGAAGAAGGCTTGTGCCAGAGGGATGGCTGTGTCAGATTCTTATGGGATAGTGTGTGGGAGCAGGTTGCCACTGGAAATCAAGAATTGCTTAGATTTGGGCAGGAAACTAGAAGGTGGTGTCCCTGAATTCCTGTGTCTGGTGGGACTGAAGCTGGGTGAGGAAGTGATGTGCCATGGGATTCTAGGGACTGCTTGGTGTAGGGTAGTGTGAAGGAAGGGATGCCACTGGACATCAGTGACTGATTGAACTGTGTCATTGTTGGAGTGGAATCCAGGAACTGATTGAAATGGGGCAGGCTGAAGGAGTGGGTGTCACTGGATGCAATGACTGCTTGTCATGGGGGTTGGGGAGGGAGAATGCCACTGACCTCTAGGTTCTGCTAAGCATGGGTGGGGTTTAGGGATCGGCATGTTCAATGGATTCATGGAGCAGTGTGGGAGATGGGTTAAGTAAGGGTCATTCCACATACTCCAGGAACAGCATGGCATTAGATATGAGAGGTAGTGTCCTGGATGTCTTCTATTGTACCACTTGGCATATGGCTAGGTGATAGTGCTGGGAAGTACTGGACACCATGGACTGATTTATATTGGCATGGTGAGAAAGAGAGCACCCACATTGTCAGGGACTGCTTACCATAGGATGGGGTAATGACAGCAGTGTACATTACATTACAAAGTGCCTATCATTAAAAGTGTTGAAAATGTTGGATATTAGTGTGTATCTGTTTTTAAATAGCCTTTTAAAAATGAAGGACATTAATTTAAAAAAATCTACACAGGGACATCAGTTAGGGCTGAAGCTCAACACTGCAAAAGTAGGAAAATGTGACACGAGGGCAAATATTCCTCTGAATTTTAAGGACTGGGTGGTATGTAGAGCATTGAGGAATTCAGAAGTATGGTGGCAAAATTCATGCAGAATGGTAATGCTGCTAACAAATTGTTTTTTCAAATTTCTTTTTTTAATTCTGTAGATTTACAAAAATAATTTCTGGTATGTGGAAATTAATCTATAAAATTCCACAGTTAAAATTCCACTTTAAGAATTTTGGAATTCTACTGCTGATGGAATTCTACAAAAGTAGGTGAAATGTCTAGACTTCACAGAATTCTGGCAGAAGTAGAATTTGAAAATTCCAAACAGCTCTAGTGATATGATGTTCCTAGGGGTTTGAACTATTCTTAGAAGTGGCACAGGATTTAAATTAATTTGGCACCATCTCTCAAAGCATTTGTTGGTAAGCCCATGCCATTAAAAAACGTGCTGAATTTATGGTCTTGCCAATACTGCTTCATGCTATCATTTTTGCTTTAGGAAAACCCACATTTCACAATCTCAAAGATTTATGTGAGTTTGTTCCCTACCATCACATTTATCTACTTTTGTTGCTTTTTGTTGTAGCCTTAACTGATGTCTAAATATAGTTTTGGTGATGAAATATATCAATGTGTGATCTGAATATAATAAATATTAAATGCAAAAGAATAAGTTAAGCAAGAGTTAGGCTTGGTACACAATTACATAACAGAAAGGAAGAACATTATTGAACATCTACTCTATACAGGATTGTGTATGAGCAAGCATTCACAACAAGGCAGTTGGGATCGAGAGGTTTCAGTGGTAACCAGAGACCTCGAGAACGTAGCTCGAGAGGTCCGTTACCACAGAAACCTCGAGATCTAACAACTGCCTTGTTTGTGTATGCTTGCTTAGACACAATATTTTATAGTGTATGGGCAAGCATAATCAGCACTCCGTGATCTCCCAAACAAGTCCACCTCTTAAAAAAAGGCTTACTTGGGGATGTGTAGCAGCGCGCCAACTTCTGCATCGCCGTGGGCCTCTTAATTTCATATGCGAGAATGCATTCAATCTTGTTGTGCTACACCGGTGATGTACTCGCACTGAGGCACTGAGGCAAGCACAACAACGCTGTTGGGAGCATGGATTTCCATGCTCAACCGGGTTCTACCATACACTATAAATATATTGTTAATTGTACTGATGGTTTATATAACCCCATCTTCAGCAGAGTCTATCAACACATGACAACAAGGTTTTTAGTGTTGAGAAAATGTCCTTGTTTTGATAGATAGGACATAAAGTTAAATCCTGGGCATCACTCAACAGCTAAACAGTTGTTGAGCACTATACTGGGGGCAAGAGTCACGAAAAGTTGCAAAGCATAGCGTAAAAGTTTGCATTGCACTTTGCGATTGCCCAGGTGGAAAATGCTGTTGTTTACAGCCAGCTAGGACACCGTGCTATCTGACTATGAATTGGGCAAAGTCAAGACAGTGGTAACCCCAATACTGCTAGTGCTAACCCCACTAGCGCTTCCCCAACATGCAGTCAGGAGTATGGCCCAGCAATGAATAGCGCATGTGTGCTATTTGTAATTCACAAACCCAGGCATGTAAATCAGCCCATTGGGCGTGCAAAGCCCTATGTGGCTATTTGCATGCTCATTATGGACCTATTTACATAGCTCACACCAGAGTTTAGTGTTCCTCCCCAAGCCCCTGCCCCAGCGGCAGTCCCGTGTCCCTGGTGTCTGCTGCCCCACACCAATCACCAGCCCAAGAATAAATGCATATTATTCCATGGTGCTTGTGGTCCCCCTCCTGCTGATCACTGGCATAAGTATAAATACTGTACATATTAGTACCTAGTGCTAGTGGTCCCCCCATGGATCATTGGCCCCAGTATAAATACATATTTGTGCCTGATGCTAGTGGTCCCTCCTCCACTGATCACCAGCTCGAGAGTAATGTAATAAATGTCCCTGGTGCTAGTGGTCCTCACCACATGCTCACTGGACCCGTGTTAACACACCTTTCCCTGGTGTTCAGTAGTCCCTCCCCCCACCTGATCTCATGATCCATATCTCTAAACATTGTCCCTGGTGTTCAGTGGTCCCTTCCCTCACCCACTCCCATGCTCAAGATAAAGAAAAGGTTTTCTGGTGCATGCATGGATGCAGAACAGAATGGCAGCCTAAATCTCCTGTCCCATTCTAGTCCAGTAAATAAGTTAAGTTTTCACCCTTCAACCAGCACACCTCAGGGATCAGAGATGCCTCTACCAACAGCAGAGTTTACAGGCTACACCCAGAGATCAAATCATTTGCAGCTGCTGCACTGTAAGGTGAGATCCAAGAGATAGCAGAGTAAATGCTGGGCCATACCACATGCCATGGCACACCATGAGGCATTCCCACACTCAGTTCTCACCATGGCGGCTGAGGAGAACACCAAGCAGGGATCAGATTGCAGTGCCTCCCTGGTATACTTGCCTCAGCTGCTGGAGTCACTTGTGGCAGATATGTCAATCCTAAAAGTAAAATGTGCTGCCAAGTCAGCCCAGTGGTGCTGAGGGCTGATGCGTTGGTAGCCTTACCTTGTGCTACACCAGTGACCCAGGTTTGGGAATGACCTTGGGTCATCAGGATATCAGCATGGGGGAGGGAGGGAGGGAGGAGCAAGACTGAGCAAGCTGTCAAATTGCTCTCCTCTCCCAGAGGTGGTGGGGTGGATTGTCATTCCACTTGTAGTTCCGCCCCCACCAGATGGAAGTCTGGTGGGGTGGCAGAGGCAAGGAGGGGGAAGCAGTACAGGTGGTGGATGGGGCCGAGCTGGCTTCCAGTGTGTGTGCGTGCCTCTACATGCATGTATGGCCGTGTGTCGGGACCTTAGGTGGGAGAAAGCGGGAGAAAACCTACGGAAAAATACCATAAAAATCTCTATTAAAATAAAAAGTGATGTGCTGCCAATTCTGAAGAGGTGAATGCTCTGTCTGACAGAATGAATGTAGTGAAACAGCAGGTTTATAGACTTTGAACATTTTCAGCACTTAGTAATGCAGAGATTAGATGAGCTTGAATATCAGCTGGGCAGACTGCAGGAGCATGGGGACGACCATGAGAACATAGGCTGGAGGAACAACATTAGAATCCAAGAGTTCCCTGAAAAGGCTGAAGGAGCAAAGATGAAACAATTCTTATTAGAGCTCCTGTTTCAGCTCCTTGGCATGAAATGGCAAGAAAACATAGAGGTGGAACGGACTCACTGAACAAGAGGCCCCCCTGTCTCAACCAGCTCCTGCCTGAGACCTATTATCGCTTATCTTCTCAGGTATTCCACTAAAAAATGACTTCTGAGGGCTGCCATGGAAATGGGAGACCTATACTGAACAGGCTCCCGCATCTCACTTTATCAAGACTTTTTTCATTAAGTGGCCCAGACCCTCAGGTCCTACAGTCCATTGAAGGCAGTACTATGTGAGGCTGGAGTCATATATCATTTTAAAGGACTGACAAATTTTTTTTGTCTCCAGGAATGGGCAAAGTTTGAAGGGAGGTCGCCGAGAGAAATATCTGGATGGATCAAAATCCACTGGCCCAATATCAAGATCGAACCTCCATCTCACAGACGACTATGGGATGAGCATGCAAAATCACAGAACAATACTAAGCCCACTATCAATGACATGCCACTACAGCACTCTGCAGAGGGGTAAACATTCAAAGGTCTTACCCATGTCTCTTCATCAGTTACAGACTTGCTAGCAGCCAAGGCCCCACACCAAGTCTAACATACTCAATCATGGGGAGATCAAGCTGGAAACTTCTTACCATCCTATACAAGCAGGCAGAGATCTCACAGCCAGAAGCCCAGATGCCCAGAATCAGAACCTTTACCTCTCTTACCACCCACTAAAGCAGCAAAGGAATCAACACCATCCCCACAAGGTAACAATGAGACCCATGACCTTCAACCATACCCCTGAGAGACGGTACACTCCTGCACTCCCCAGTCTTGAACTGAGCTAGCAGACTGCGCTTTACACATACACGTTACTGTTTCAGGTCCTCCCTGAATTGCACCAGGTACCAGATCATTTGCAGAAGTTGCTGTTGCTGCAGGAACCTGAAACACCTCTATAAATACTGCAAGACTGACTATCTTTTTGTTCTACTCCACCCCCCCGCAGATGGCTCAGGTCTTCTTCCTGCTATGTATCCTTTTTGTCAGTTTTAAACAAGATGAATCCTAACATAGCAGAATGCTCAACATACTAATGTATAATCAGTAATTTTCTTTGTATATTCCATTGTTCATGCCAAATTGTTAAGTGAGTTAGGTCTCACCATCATAGGGGGACTTTGTTCTGTCAAAACCAACATTTTCCTCCATTTACTTGCAGACTGCAAGGTGAGTGATCATTAAGGGGGACAGGTCAGGCTATGTGCACATATAGTTTCATAGTTGTGATGAATTTTTCCCGCAACTTATTGTGCACCTGTTGTCAACTGTGCACAAGTGAACAGATCATCCCCCCCCCAGCTCTAATGCCTGCCATTAGTGCCACCTCCCCACCTCCAATGGAACCGGGTGTCATTCCCTACCCTTCCCCATGGGAGCAGGCTCTAACTGAAGAATGGGTCGCAGTAGGAATATATCTGGTCCTCCGCCCCTGTGTGAGCAACATATATTAAGATGAGATACCGGACCACATCTCCCTTCCCCTCCCCTTTTTAGCTAGCACAGCACCAATGAAACAGAGTTGCCTTCCCCACCCCCTCCACTCACTATGTTACTATGTTCTTCAAGACCCCCCCCCCCCAGTATTAGGGGGAATAGTCGATCCACCCTCAGCCCACTTATCTGAACATCTTAGGGGTCTCAACAAGACTTCAGCTAACACTATGGGGGGAAACATCTGAGAAGTGAGGAAGGGTAGGGATCATTCATGATTCCTACGGTACTCATGAGTACTACTCAATGCATGAACTAAAGCACAAGGTTGCAATCCATATGGAAGAACTAAGGTGCAGGTTGCAATCCATATGCTTTCATTTCCTTTAAATCCTCTCTTGCCAAACTTTCACACAAGATATCCCCCACCCCTTCATGTCAAAGACACCATTTTCATGGCACACTATGAAGCCACAGGAGGGGGCTGGATGGATTCACGGCCATCTGCATACACCAACAGTCATCCACCTAGGCATCTGGGTTGCAAAGTTGTTTTATATATTGCTTAGATGTAATTTGTTCAACCATGCTTGTGTTCAATTTCACGAGTTGAGTTTTTCTCTGCTTTACAATTGTTTTGTTGCATGCAACTTCAATCTTGGAAGGGGACCTCCTTTAGGACTGAAACCCAACCTGGAGTATGATGTCCTCCTCGGTGACTTGGTACTGGTCCTCTAGGTACCAGCACCAAATGAGTGAAGGGCATACCTCATAATAGGGACCCCAGGTTAAACTGGAGGGCCACATATAATATCAATGTTGTACTCCTCAAATGTTAATAGTGGTGTTTTTCTTCAATTGCAGTCCCCTGGGGTCACCTGGTTGGAACATGCGAATTTGCCAGCAGAAATAGGACAACTGATCTATCAAATCTGCTCTAGTGCGTAGCTAGCACCGTCACCTTGCATCTGTCATGTCCCCTTCCCTTCCCAATTACCCCCCCTCACCTTGTTCCATCCCCTTTTGAAACTACCCGCTGTCCTACAGGATACCACCTCCTCTGATAGAGCATTCCATTCTGCCATGACACTCTCTCCATGAAAAATTGTCTACTCGTTTTAATCCTAAATCTTCCTCCCTACAATCTAAGGCTCTGCCCTCTCATGTCCTTCCCCCTTTTCAGCCTGAGTACCCCTTCAGTGCCTGCCTAGTTTATCCACGTTATGTACCTTAAGGTCTCAGTCATATGCCCCCCAGTCCCTTCTCTCCTCCAAGGAATACATGTTTAACTCTGTCAGCTTCTCATCTTATGGTCTGTCCTCCAATTCCTGGATCATTCTTGTTGCCTTGTGTCATACCCCTTCCAAAAATTTCACATCCTTCTTCAGATATTGGTGTCAGCATTGCACACAGTACTCCAGGTATGGCCGGACCAGTGCCCTGTAGAGAGGCAGGATCACCTCCCTGCTCCTGGAGGAGATTCCTCTGGTGATACAACTCAGCATCCTGTTGGCTTTCACTGCCACCCTCCTACACTGCTTTGTATTGTTCATCTTCCTAATTACAACCACCCCTAGATCCTTCTCCTCCTTGGTGGAACCTAGCAGCTCCCATCCAAGCTGGTAAACCCTCCCTGGGTTCTTTGCTCCAAAGTGCAGGACTTTGCACTTTTTCACATAGCACTCAAACTGCCATGCTTCCGACCACTCCCCAGATTGGTCGGGATGTCCTGCAGCCCCTGACAACCTGCTATATTATCCACCACAGCCCCCCAATTTGGTATTGTCACTGAAAAGACTGATCTTATTCCTGACGCCATACGAGATGTCTGCTATGAATATTCCAAACAGCATTGGCCCCAGTACCAATACCTGTACAACCCTCTCATCACAGCCCATGGAGATGAGAGTCCCCCCCATCCACTACCCACTGCTGTCTTCCCTGCCTCCAATACTCAATCCATTTAACCATCTTAGTCCCCACCCCCATGTATCTAAACTTCCCTCCAAACCTCTCATGCAGCACCAAATCGAAGGCCTTACTGAAGTCCAAGTATATGACATTCACCGCATGACCCTTGTCCAATTCCCTCATGACCCAGTCATAATACTCAACTAAGTTTGTCTGGCAGGATTTATCGGAGACAAACCCATGCTGGTGACTGTCCTGAAAACCATTGCCTTCCATAAAGGTCACCAGCCTTTCCTTAATTATTGTTTCCATCAGCTTCCTCATGATGGAAAGTTAAGCCTAATGGCCTGTAATTACCTGGCTCGTCCTTTGATCCACTTTTATTGATGAGTACTATGTGGGCCATCCTCCAGTCATGTGGTATGCACCCTGTGTCCAGGGAGGTATTGAATAATTCCGCCAGTGGTCCAGCCAGGATCTTGGCCATTTCCTTCAACACTCAGGGGTGTATGCCATCCCTTCCAGGTGTCTTATCCACCCTCAGAGACCTTAACCCCTCCAATACCCTACCCTCTGTGATTACCCCATCTGTTACCCCCTCTCCCTTCCTGCCCACCCTGTCCAAACCCTGTGGTAGCTGCTCTCCTTTCTTCCTCATGAATAAAGAACAGAAGCAGTCATTCAGTACTTCTGCCTGATACACCCTTTTCTTTGCCCCCCCACCCATCCTTCCTGATCCTCACTATCTGGTCCTTGCAGCTCCTTCTCTCCCATATGTATTTGAAGAAGTCTTTTTCCCCATCCCTGATGCCCTCTGCCAGCCTCAATTCCCTGGAGGCCTCACCTGCTCTAACTCCCCTGATAACTTCCTTGGAACTCTTTACATACTCCTCCCTCTCCTCCCACTTCCCGGATTACCTGTATTTCTTGAATGCTGCTTTTTTAGCCCTCAACATTTCTTAGAGCACTCTACTTAACCAGCTGAGATTTTTAGCTTTTCTCTTTTTGCTCTGCAATCTGGTACATGTCTCAGCAGCCTCTAGTATCCCCAGTTTGATCTTTTCCTATTTTGTATTCGCATCCCAGTGTGGCTGTATTCCTTCCGGATGCCCCTTAAATATTTCACCCATCCTACCAAAGCCAGGCTGTCTGATGTCCACCACAATGGTCCCTGAACCCACTGCTTCTCTGCTCATATTAAGTGTGAACCACACACAGTGGTGTTCACTCCTAACTAGTGGGTCCTCCACCCCCACCTCCCTTGTAGCCTCCCTGTTGACGAGAACTAGATCCAGTGTATTCCTCAATCTAGTCGGCTCAATGACCATCTGTGCCAAGAAGCAGTCCTGGAAGGCATCCAGGAGTATTTGCTCCCTGACACTCAAGGTGGCTGGGGTACCCCAATCCACTCCTTGTAGACTGAAGTCCCCCATGATCACTGTGTTACCTTTCCTGCACACCTTCCCTATTTGCTCCACCAGCTTTCTGTCCAGGTCTTCCCCTTTAGCTGGTGGCCTGTATAACACCCCATCCTGGGAATCCCAGTCCTCAGGCCCTGGAATTGCATCCACAAGGCCTCTGTCCTATCTTCCTCCCCCTCTTACCTTGCACACTTTATCCCTACCCTTACATACATCACTATCCCTCCCCCCTTTCCCTTTGCATCTATCCTTCCTGTAAGTCCTATACCCTGGGATCATCAGGTAACAGTCCTAGTATTGGTTGGCCCATGTTTCTGTGATGGCAGCTTTGTCCACCATCCCGTCTACCAATAGAGCCTGTAGTTCTGCGGTTTTGTTTCCCAGACTTCTTGTTTTCAAGGAGACAACCATCCAAGATGTTCTCTTACACTCCTTACCCAATTTCTCACCCTTCTGAGCCCTGTCCTTCCATTCCTCCCTGCTTACAACCCAGTTTGTATGGGGGGTAATTTTGTTTGTCTCCCCTCTCCGGAGAGCCTTCCCTTCAGCAAACTACTCACCACTCCCCTGCCTAGTTAAAATTAACCTCTGTTTCAATGTATTCTTCTAACTTCTGTTTTAGCACCCCCTTCCCCTCCCTGCTCAAATGTAATCTGTCCCCTACATACAGATCGCCATTGTCCCAGTCCCTACCCCAGCCTCACATTACCCCATACTCCTTGGATCAACATCAATTTCCCAACCAACTGTTGAATTAATCTATCCTACCCTTCCTTGCCGTACTTGCCCTGGGCACTGGTAGTACCTCAGAGAAGGTCACTGAGCTCCTTACCTCCTCACTCAACTTATCCAGTTCCATGAACCTCTCCCTAACCACCTCAACCATTTCCCCTGCCAAGTTGTTTGTACCCACGTGCACCACCACATATGGTTTATGCTTTCCCCTCTTTGCACTCTTGAGAATAGATTGTCCTGGTTTATTTGCCATCAGCCCAGGTACAGACACTATTTTTATTTATTTATTTATTTATTTAAGATTCAGACTAATACCTTTGAGCCAGATGCTCATTTACAAAGGTTCCAAGTCAGGTGACACAATACAGAGCCATTGAGTTACATCTGTGAAAACATTGTACAGAGAAAGGAACAAGGGTGACACTAGACAACAATAAACATATAAAAGTGCAACAGCTGGTGGCTACATAACATAAAATACAAGTTACTAAGTGCGATGAACAGGTTTCTAAGAGCATTTAGGCAGAAACAGGCAGAGCGATTGCAGAGTTCATGGCAAAGCAACCACTTGTCTACAGTAGTGAGGAATTACCATGTAGGGGTATTAGAGGGTCTAGACAGATCCAGGACAAGGACGATATATCTGTTGTGAGTGCAACCAGGAAGGCATTGTCAGGTGGGGTGGGGTGGGTGGGTGTGAGAGGAGAGGGTTAGGGGAACTGTTTAGGGCAGTATGAGGTGCTGGGGAATGTGAAAGGTCCTCTGGTGGCATTGATAAGGCTAACAGTTGCAGGTGGTCTCACATGCCAGCAGGTTGCAGTGTCCGGATTTGAAATGGCTGATTTTGCTGGACCCAAGGAGTTCAGTAGGTAGTCCATTAAGCCATTTAGGGACCCTGCAGGAGAGGGATCGTTGTGCAAGTGTGGTATGCTTAAAAGGCACTAGTAACACTCCTTTGGTAGCACTTCAGGTGTTCACAGTTGGTTGGGTATAGTTTTATAGTCTGGAGGTAGACTCAGGCATAAGGCCAAGCAATGCTTTTTTACCAAGTAGACAAGCCTGATAATAGATTCTGTGATGGAGGGGAAGCCAACCAGTGTCCGAATACAAGGTGCATGTATGCGTCTGATAGTCAGCACCCAGGACTAGGCAGCAGGCCTTGCTGAGGAGAGTTATGATCCTCTTCAGGGCGGTGTCAGAGCCAGCACCATAGATCACTAGACCATAGTCAATGGTAGATAACACAGAGCTGAATGTAAACAGTTTAAGAGCCTCCAGGGGCATACAGTGTCTATGTCAGTAGAGAACTCCTAGTTTGGTGTTAGCTATTTTGATGATGTGTTCAATGTGTGCTGTGAAGGACAGCGTGTCATCAAGGTATACTCCAAGATATTTGAAGGTGCTTAACTGCTCTAGAAGCTCACCTTTTTGACTTGTAATGTGTAGGGGTTCATGCTTTTTCCTGTTTTGTGGCACCGTGAAGAGCATACACTTGATTTTTTTGTAGTTAAGTAACAGTTTATGATGGGAGAACCAAAGATTCTAGCCCTTTAAAACTGGCATGTTGGTCAGTGGTTATAGAGGTGATGTCTCTACCAGATGCAGAAATGATTGCATTATCAGCATAAAGCACAATTTTTGCTGGGCAGGCAACAGGTAGTGAGTTTATAAATAGACTAAATAAGAGTGGTCCCAGTATGGAGCCTTGGGAGACTCCAAGGTTGACCTCCCTAGGCTCAGAGAGAATGTTAAGGATCTTCACACATTGTGTTCTATGTGAAAGGTAGCTTTTGAACCAGGTAACAGTGCTAGATGAAAGGCCTATGGAGAGGAGACACTGTAGTAGGAATTGATGGTTAATGGTGTTGAATGCCTTGGTGAGGTCGATGAATATAGATCCTACTGCCCTTCCATTATCCAGAGCCTCATAGATCTGTGTAGTGTAGTCTATCAGGGCTGTTTGGGTGGAGTGATGTTTATGGAAACTGTGCTGCTGCATACTTAGTAGGTTCTACTTCTTTAAATGCTCAGTAAGTTGGTCAGATACTGCACCTTTGAGGGCTTTGGAGAGAGGTGGTAAAATGGAGATGGGGTGATAGCTAGAGGCAAGCTTGGTCTCCACTTTTGTGGACCAGTGTGACGTGCACTGCCTTCCACTTGTGTGGGAATACGCCCTTTAGTAGGGATGTGTTAAAGATTTTTGTAAGTGGTCCAGCTAGCTCCTTTAGTGTTAGGGCTACTAGCTTCATGTCGATGGCATCACTCCCCATCCTGGTCTTGCCCAGTACCCACTTGACATACCATTTGGTCTCAGCCTTGGACAGGTATCTGAAGTAGAAAGGTGGTGGGCCACTGGTATATTAGGAGGCGGGATCAAGTTAGGGGGCTGTCCAGACTGGGTGGAGGGGAGTTATTCCCTGGGGAGCACAGCACTTAGGTCAGTGAAAGCAGTATTTTTTTTTCTTATTCTGTTTCTATCTCCTTCTCAGCCTGCCACCCTCGACCTATCAGGCAGAGACATCAGACAACCCACTGCCTACCCAACCTGCCCAGACAGACCCCCGATCCCCATGGAGCCATGGCTGTACCCCCCCCGGGTGGGGATGAGGCAGGGGTCAGACACCCTGAAACTCACATATCATCAGTCCAGGGTCTGCTGAGCGGGTGGAGGCAGATCGTGGTCACGTCCCGTTCTCCTGATCTTCCCGGTGGTGGCAGGCGCTTTTTCTGTTTTCTACCCTCCCCATACAATGCATGATTCCCCTGACATCAAGGCGCTAGGCACTGACATCCATGCTGTGTTACGGACAGCCATCCCCCTAGTGGGGCTTGCAGTACTCTGAGCCTCCACACGGAGTCAGGCAAGTTGCAGGCAGTAGCTTATACCCTCCCCAGAGAAGGGGAGCTGTCTTAGGATGCTCCAGCCTAACTCCCCCCTGCTGACCCACCAGTGACCTGAGTCCACTCCCAACCCTGGGTCACCGGCGTGGAGCAAGGTGTGACATCCAGCGCCTCAACCCTCAGCGCCACTGGGCCATCTTGAAAGCAGTATTAAATGCATTTGCAATGTCACTTGGATCCTGGAGTGTCCCTAATTGGGTAACTAGAAGATCAGGGTGTGCCTTGGTGGTCCTGCCTGTAAGGGATTTCACTGAGTTCCAGAATTCCTTTTCATTTCCCCAACTCCTCTTTAGAAGGTCTTTGTAGTAGGAGGCCTTGGCCTGCCTGATAAGTGTTGTGCATTTATTTCTGGCTGCTTTGTAGGCAGTGAGGTCGACCATATTCCCTGATGCTTTGGCCCTATGCCAGAGGTTGTCCCGGAGTCGCATAAGGTCGATTAGGGTTCCAGAGAGCCAAGGGTTACTGACCCTTTACTTTTTTGAGCTGTAGGGGACAAAAATATCACAGGCATTTGTAAAGATTGAGCAGAAGTAATCTAGGGCTTAGTTACTATCTCTGGTGGTGTCAAGAGGTGACCAATCTATTAACCTTAGGTGCTGTTGGAAATATTCCAGCAGACTGGGTCTTAGCATGTGAGTTCTGGTGATCTGAGGTAAATGCTTTGTGAATTTAATATACCAGGTGCACATAACTGGGGAGTGGTCACTTAGGGAGTCAGGTAGAACAGAGACCTCCGTGATATGGTCGGGGCAGGTGGATAGGAGCCAATCGATAAGTGTACTCAAGCCACTCCTATAATTTATCCTTGTGGCTTGTGTGACCAATCGCATGAGGTAGAGGCTAGATATTTTGTCTTTAGCTGCTGCTGCATCTTGGGATTGCCAATTGACATTGAAGTCTCTGACTACGAGCTGTTCCCAGTTTTGACTGATAAGCCCTTGGTTACTAAAGAAGTGATCCAGTCCGGGCCCCTGTTTACCAGGAGGTAGATATACTGTTGAGAGTATGAGGACCTTATTTTGTTGACCAGTAGACAGTATAACACTGAGAATTTGTTCATTCTTGCTACGCAGACTGGCCGGTAGAACTTGACCCCTTATATCAGATTTGATGTAGACCAGGCAGTCATCACCCCTCTTGGACAGCCTATTCTGCCTGAATATGGTGAAACCATCAAGGGCAAATCCAATATCAGGGATCTTGGGAGACAGCCATGTCTCGGTCAGGGCAATAACATCCAGTTTGATCAATTCCACCCATGCCTGGAATTGCGGGAGCTTAGGCATGAGGCTTCCAATATTCAGGGATACTATCCTTAGATGGCCCAGCCTAGAGTTGTCTCCTGCTGGGGAACATCCAGGGCCTGGGTTCAGGTGCACATTGTCAGACAGTATAAGCAATAGGAGGATCAGTTTTCTGAGGGATCTTGGTGAGAGCAGCCAAGACAAGCAGGCTTCATTTTGCTTGCGGTTCCTGAGGTGTTTGTTGGAAGCTGCAGAAGTCCACCCATGCAGTAAGGCAGCTATAGATACAGGACTAGGTACTACTGGCAAGTACTGGTCTGGGGGGACCTTAAAGTCAGTTACCAGGAGCTGATCATAGGAGGTACCCCTCAAGTTATTCAGGGGTTGTGTATTAGGGGAGGTTTTGTAACTCCAGTCAGGGTAAGACTTCGGCCAGCAGACGAGAATTAGGATCAATGTCCAGTGAATATGAGTCTGCATTCTAGGTAGATCGAGTGCGTGTCTGTATGTAGGCATTTGGTGGTTGAGCTAAGCTAGTGGGGGAGTTGGCAGAACCCATGGCACTACCCATATGCAACTATGTCTTTCCCCTTTACTCCTCTCTTCTGACCCCTTTTAATATGGAATTACCCAGCACTAGCACATCTCCCCTTGTTTCTCATCCCTCTTCCAAACTCACTTTCCTTGTGCCTGCCCTCAGAGTCCACCCTACTTTGCTCATTTGTGTCCCTATCTGTACCCTCAACTCCACCCCCAGTCACCTCCCCAATCCTGCCCCTTCCTCTAACACTCTCTGCACCTGACTTGTCCCCCTTCCCACCTTGAGCTCCCTCATCCTCAATGCCATCCCTACCCTTTGCCTGAACCCCCTCTTTCATACCTCCATACTGTAACCTCCATGTCCACCCCCACAGATGGACCCTTTTTGCCCTTAATCAGGATCTGCTCTCTCTCCCTCAGAGCTGTGCCTCCTAGGAGACACATAACCTCTCTCTCCATCCTGATGCCTGATCCTGTCTCCATACCCCTAACTATTGAGCTCCTCATTAGGAAAAGATTCCTTCTCCCCTGGGATTCTCTGGCCCTGTCCCATGTGCCCCCTTACTGGTGCATCTTCCCTTCACCCCGGTCACAACATTGGGTTCCCTTTTAGGGCTCTCCCTCCCCTTGAGAACATCATATTTTTTTTTTAGTTGTACCTGCTTGGGGGAAGGGGATTCCTGAGCTCCACCTTCCTCAACTTCCCTGAGCCCACCCTAGCCCATCCAGGCCTCTAACTGAGTACTCTATGTGGCATTGGCTTCTGGTATGGTGGTCCCTGATTGGGGGCAAAGATCCCTAGTATTCATGCCAACTGTGCTTGAAGCTTGGCAACCTCCTCCCTGCCCAGAGAGGTGCCTACAAATGGGGCAGCACTGCAGTTCTCAGAAAGTTCTTCTGAACACCGCGGTTCCACACCCACTGCACTGCACCACTCCTTGTACCATCCTACGTATTCCTTAAGTATGCTTCTATCCTCTTTTAGTGTTTTTTTGGTCTCTCTCCCTTTTAAAGAGTTTCTTTGTTTATGATCCTGATATATTTCCACAGCCCTTGCCTCTTTCTTCTCTGTGCCCCTGCCATCGCATCCTGAAAACTGGATTATGCTTCCAGATTAACAAATTTGCAATTATACTCTGCATATTATAGACACATTCGTGGAGATTTATGCATCACATATAAAGCACTAAAAGATAGTTATTTGAGTGCAACTATAGGTCTGACACTGAATAATACCAAAGCCAATACAAGAAATAATGGAATTAAACTTAAGGGATAATTTATAAAAACTACTAAAAGAAGCAAATTCTTTACACAGAGGGTGATCAATATATGGAACAGTCTACCTGTATTTGTAGTATCTAGTCCGACTATGGACACCTTCAAAAATAGACTTGATCTTCATATAGGAAACAGAAAATACTTTTATCACCTATAAATAGGTGCGAGTTCTTTAAAGAGCATCAAGCCTATTGAACTTGTATACATTCTATGAACCTATGAATCCTATTCATAATAGAGTGAAATTAACAAGATCATGTAATTTAAATGTACAAATATACACTTAATGTGATATAATCAGCAGCTCCTCCTCTTTTTGATTTTATTTGCTCTTTAGCTTTCAGTTTGCCCAGGCAGAGCCTATATGCTCCTCCCAACTAACTAAGCATTTAATAATGTGTGGAGGTAGGGGTGGGTGGGAGGGCAAAAATCTCAGAGACAAAATTCCTCCTGAACAGATTCAAACTCACACTCCCACCTCTCTCAGCATCAAGCATAATGAACTGACAAAATTCCTCTTTGAACAGTTAAAGAGAGATTCAAACTAGCAGCTCCTGCTGTATTGGCTCCTCTGTTTCTGGGCAAATAATCCCCTCTCCCAGCAGCCAGCAACAGTTAAACAGTTAAGGAAAGATTCAGGCTAATCCTTCTCAGAGACAAAATACTTCCTGGCCTCCTCTCCCAGCACCAAGCCAAATGAACATACAAAAACCTCAGAGACAAAATGTCTTCAGGACAGATTCAGACTCACACTCTTACCTCTCCGAGCACCAAGCAGAATTAAACTTATTAAGGTCACTAAAGTCCTTCAATACCTTAAAAACTGAACATGGATGTTGCCCTCATTCAGGAGATACATCTCACTAACAAATGCATTGGTTAGCTATGAAATCCTGTAACTCAGTCTCCCAAATCCCATAAGCCCAAGTCTGGGAGACCAAATTTTGGGAGACTGAAAGGGTCTTAACTGTAATGCAGGGGGGAGGCTTCACTCCCTGCACCCCCATAACTAAAATAACCAACTCCAAGGTAGAGCAGACTTTGGAGTAGGTTAAAAAATGTTATGGGGGTAGAAGAGCACCTCACAAAACTTTTCACCCTAGGAACAGAACCCAGGTCTGGAGCACCATGCTGGCTGAGCTGCTAGTGGCTTAGCCCTCCATGCCACAAGAACATCTTGGCCTGCTTTCACATCCTCCCCTCTTTTGTGATGCCTTAGTAAAGGGTAGGGTAGTGGTTCATCACATCCACTATCTTACCCCTGTCAGCATCCGCTTACTGCTTGTTGGGGATTTGCACACTGGGCACTAGTGACTGGGTTAGTGAGCACTGAGATTGTGAGTGTTTGTGTTTTAAATGGACACCAGATATGTCCAGTGGTTAAAGAAAACATGGGCTGGCCACCTAGTGCATAGTTCCACACAAACCAAAACTAAGGGGGTTGCCATACTGGTTCATAAATCCTTATGATGGATGCAGGTGTGTACTCTCCAAGACACACAAGGCAGATGGATAAACACCCACTTTTCCATACCTGGAGGGGAAATAGTGATCTGCAACATTTATGCCCCCAATGCAGATGACAGTGATTTTTTCCTTCAAATCAGCCAGACCCTAGCAGACAACACAAAGGGAAAGCCAATACTTCCCATACTTATGGGGGAAGATTTGAATTCACCCACAGTGGACAAACCCAATACTGTGTTGGGCTCTTACCCTAAGGTACAGGGCACCTTGCTGAACTTGATGGCTGAATGGGGTCTAACCGATGTTTGGAGACAAGACCACCTGATAGGAAGGGATTACTACTTTTTTTAGCTGTTCATGGAACACACAGCCGTATTGACCTCTGGCTAACAAACTACTTGACAACTGGGGCAGTACTAGACAGCTCAATAGAGAGCATCATCATCTCTGATCATGCCATAGTCAGTATCTTTTTCATAGCAGATGGTGAGCAGAGCAGATCACCAAGGCAGAGATGAAACCCCCTCACTCTCTTGGACCCAGACTTTCTGAGTTGGATTAGGTCAGGATCCAATCTCTACTTTAAGCAGAATGCCAATGGGAAGGTCTCCTCAGGAACAGTTTGAGAGGTCTTCAAAGCCTTCCTAAGTGGCAGAATAATCACCTTTACGGCTGTTCATGGGAAGGAAAGGGCTCAAGAGGTGGCTTCATTACAAGCCGAGCTAGAACAAAAAGAGGCACAGCTTAAACAATACCTCCCTAACTCATCAGAACTAATTACCTCCATCATCAGACTTAAAGACAAAATCAAAACCCTTATACAGCACCAAATGGAATGGCTATTACTTAGAACAAAACATACCTACTGAGTATCAGGGGGAGAAATGGGGGAAACTCCTGGTATACCAGATTCATAAGAAAAAAGTGGAGTCCCAGATTCATGCTTTGTGAGATGCCTAGGGGAGCATTGCCTCCAGTCCCATAGCAATCAACACAACCATGATGAAATGGCGGGGCAGAGGCAGATGCTCGCACTGGGTCTCTAAAGACCTTCTAACCCTTACGAAGGCCAGAGAATGCGCCTGGTCCACTTTCAAAGCAACCCCCTCTCCTGCCCTCCAGGATGCTTACAGGCACATGAGGAACAAATGTAAACAACAGGCCAAATTTTTGAAACAGACCCACTTCCGCAACCTGCAAAAGGCCAACCTTGGAGACCCTAGAAAAATTCTGGGACTCAATCAGTTCCCTCCTAAACCCCTGCTCCAGCTACGCTGCACCACATCTCAACTCCCAGGATGGGCTGCTGACCGACCCTCACAATGTAGCCAGTGTCTTTAACTGGAAGTTCACCAACTTATCCATGTACCTAAATAAGCTGCCAACTGCCCAACCTCAAAGCCCAGCCCTAATACCTGACACACTGCCATCCTCCTCCAGCTCTGCCACTCACCTGCAAATACCCCCATTCTAGTTTAAAGCCCTCTCCATACATGATACAGTGAAGCTACTCAAACATTTACCTAACCACGGCTCCTCTGGATCTGATGGCCTATTTCCAGTCTTTCTTAAGCTGATCTCTTCGGCGATTGCCAAGCCACTCACCTTCATCTTTAACCTTGCCCTTTCCACCTCCTCCATGCCTGACCCATGGAAGATGGCTAAGGTTATCCCCATTCTTAAATCTGGAGACCTCAAATCCTCTGACAATTACCATCTGATATCCATCCTTCCTCATCTCAGTAAACTACTCGAGAGAGCAGTCCACAATCAGCTCACTGAGTACATAAGCAAATACACCCTCTTATGCAACCAACAGCATGGCTTTCGCAAGAATCATTCCACCACCACTGCACTCGCTCTACTGACCTACCACATCCTCTCTAACATGGATAATGGTGAAGCCACTGGGGTTTTCTTTGATGACCTCTCAAAGGCTTTTGACATTGTTAACCATGCTCTCCTTACCTCCAAGCTTAGCCTCCTCGGTTGTTCTCAGAAAGTCACAAGCTGGTTCACTAGCTACCTTACTGATCACTCACAATTCATGTGTATTGGTCAAACCTGCTCCCCCACCCTGCCTATCTCTGTGGGGGTCCCTCAAGGCTCAATCCTGGGTCCCCTCCTTTTCTCCTTATTTGTTAATGCACTTCCCTTAGACTGCCTCAACTCTAACTCTCTCCTGTATGCCGATGACCTCATCCTCTTCAACAGTGACAAATCCATGGCCACAATTTTCTCAGTTCTCTCACACAACTATGCTGCAGCCCACAGCTGGTTCTCAAAAAACATCCTCTTAGTAAATGCCAAAAAAACTAAATCCATGCTGTTTGGATCTAAGCCCTTCCTGGCTAAAGCTAAAAGCCACGCCCCTCCCTTATGCATTCTCACCCCAGATGGTACAGCCCTGGAGGACGTCAACACCTACAAATACTTAGGAGTACTGCTCGACCCCTCCCACATCTTCACTGAGCATGCAAATTCCCTTGTCAGAAGGTTCCATCAAAAGTTAGGTGCCGCCTATAGATTCAGGCAATACCTTACCCCTGAAGCTAGACTAGCCATTGTCCAGGGAAATCTTCTCCCTATTCTTGACTACTGCTCCCCTATTTATGCCAGGCTCTCAGCTACTGCCATGGCTAAACTCTCCGCTGCCTTCAACAGCACCTGTCTCTTTGCTTTATTGGCCCCATTCTTCACCCACCACTGTACCCTCTATAATACCCTTGGATGGCTACCGCTGCAAGGTCACTTTGAACTAGCCCTCTGCTGCATGGTGGACAATGTCATCCACATGGCTCCAGAATCCCCCCTAACTGCCCTTCTGAAAACCCAAACAATCCTCTGCAATATCCGCTCAAATGGTACTCCCCCTCTAGCTGTTCCTAGGGTATCCACCAACATGGGTAGCAGAGCATGGTCTGCAGCTGCCCCCTTGCAGTGGAACAAACTACTGGCTGAACTCTGTTCCACTGACACACACTCCAGTTTCAAGTCCCACCTTAAAGTCTGGTTCCTGAAAAACTCATCCTGCTGATGTTCCCAGGGGTCTCACACCAACCCACACTAGTCAACTCCCCAGCCCAGGGGTTACCCACCTACCCGCACTAGTCAACTCTTTTGCTTACAACTGTTATATTGCATTTTTCACAGTAATATTTGACTTTCTTGCCTGTACATATTGCATATACATTTTTGTTCTGAGTATTCTGTGTATTACTTGCTCACTGGACTATGCAGTCTCACATTGTACACTGTGCCTATGATTTGTTTGTTTGTATCAAGTCTTCTCATGTCTGATACTGAAACCTTGTATTCACTGTTCTCAAATGGACCTATGCATCAAACCTGTATATTGTGTCTATTATTGTTGCTTGTATCAAATCTGTTTCATGTGTATTATTGTAACCTTGTACTCCACTGTCACCCTGTGCTATGTGTTATGGCCCAGGTCGTGCCTGAAAACGGTCCCTGGGATCAGTGCACTCACCTGGTTATCAAAGTCATAAACAAATAAAATAAATTCTGTGAGAAGCTGTATGTCTCCATGGCTCCACCTCTTCATAATAATAATAATAAAGCTTTATTTTTATGGCGCCTTTCATAAAACCAAGGCACCTTACAGAATAAAACAGATTAAACATTTCAAGTCTTATATTAAAACAAGTAGCACAAATAAACAAATACAGTAAAAACAATCAGACTCCAAATGCTTGGGTCCACAGATGCATTTTCAAGGCCTTTTTAAATCCCTCGACAGTCGCGCACTTCCGTAACTGACGGTGTAGAGAATTCCAGAGGGTAGGGGCCACATACATAAATGTACGGGCCCCAGAAGATTTCAAAGACACCTTCGGGATCTCTAACAACCACTCGCCAGCTGAGAGGAGTGATCACCAGGGGCAGTAAGGAACCAGGAGCTCTTTCAGGTAGTCCGGGCCAAGTCCATGTAGGGCTTTAAAAGTCAGAAGACCGGCTTTAAAGGTGATCCACCACTGTACTGGCAGCCAGTGTAGTCTGTGCAGCACTGATGAAATATGACTGGACCCAGAGGTACCAGTCTGAAGGCGGGCCGCTGCATTCTGCTCCAGCTGCAAGCAGCAGATTTCAACCCTGGAAGCCCTAGATAAAGGGAGTTGCAGTAGTCCAGACATGAGGACACAAAGGCATGGACCAGCGTAGGAAGATCACCGGACAGAACAAGGTGCCTAATCCTGGAGATATTCCTCAGATGGTAAAATGAGGACTTGACAACGGCAGACACCTGAGAATGCAGAGTCTATCCCTCCTCAAATATTACCCCCAGGTTATGCACCTGTTCAGAGGTCGTGAGTGAGACACCCCAGAGATAAAGTCCGGAGGGTGAACCAGCCACTGACCCCCTTATCCGGCACACCGGATCCACTACCAACACTTCTGTCTTTTCTGAGTTCAACTTCAACCAACTCTAGTCCATCCACTCCTGGATTTCATTAAGGCAGTTATTAAAGACCGAGAAAGCTCCATCATGATCAGGTGCAAAAGAAAGGTAGAGCTGGGTATCATCACCATAGCAGTGAAAACTCAGCCCATACCTTCTTACAATGTCTCCGAGGGGCAGCATATACACAGCGAACAACATGGGGGACAACACAGAGCCCTCAGGAGCCCCACAAGACAGAGAAACTGGGTCCGAGGAATAAATCCAGGAAACCACTCTGCGTTCTTCCAGTGAGGTAAGATGTAAACCATCTGAGGACAACATCCAATAGTCCACAGATCAACCTCAGATGCTTAAGTAGAACCCCATGGTCCACAGTGTCAGAAGCTGATGATGGATCCAGAAGAACCAGAATGGAGCGGTTCTTCCAATCCCTAGCCATCAGGAGATCACTGAGCACCCGAACCAGTGCCATCTCGGTACTATGTCTTTTTCGAAAACCAGACTGGAAGGGCTCATAGATATCATGGATGGTCAAATGGTTCTCCAGCTGCACAGTCACAACCTTCTCAATCACCTTCCCTATAAAGGGAAGGTTAGAGATTGGTCTGTAGTCTGCATGGCAGTCAGGCCCCAAAGAAGTTTTCTTCAGGAGGGGTGTTACCACCACCTCCTTCAGGGAGCTCGGAAACTAACCTGTTTCCAAGGAGCACCAGACTATCCGTGCTAGGACCGAACCAATAGAATTGATACAACCAAAAATCAGGGAAGTTGGTCCTGGATCCAAACTACAGCATGTAGGGCCTGCACTCTGGACAATCCGCATGATATCCATGAATTCCGGTTGGTCGAAAGAACTCCAGGAAAGCCTGGGAGCAGCAGCCTCACGCTGATCCAAAGAAACAGTCTTAGAATGTGCTGGTTGGAGTGCCGCCCTAATGTTGGCTTCCTTAGTTGCAAAGAATCGAGCAATTTCTTCACATTCTCTTTGCGAAAAGGCCTTTGGGAGATGTAGACAGGCTGGGTTGCACAGCCTGTCAACAGTGCTAAAGAGCTGAGCTGGTCGATTCTGAGCAGCCACAGTCTCCCCGGACAGAAACTCTGCCTTCTTACGGGTAATTGCAGATTGATAGTCTTGATAATTCTCCATCAATCTAAGGTAGTAGGTATCAAGGGAGGATTTCCGTCAGCAACGCTCTAACCTTCTACCTAGTCGCGGCATCTCCCTCAAGGTCCCATCAAACCATGGAGGCCGAGGGTGAAGAGAGAGAGGGCAAACGTGGATGGGAGCAAGGACTTCCAGAGCCACCGAAATAGCCATATTATAGGCTACCATGAGGGCATCTGGGTCATTGTTAGCCACAGGAGGGGACGATAGGTCAAGTACTGCAGCCAGGCCTTCAGAACTAACATCTCATAAAGGGCTATACCTGACCATCTCCACAGGGGTAGGCCTATGAAGGGGGGTGCCAAAACTAAACCCCACGGTATAATGATCAGATCACCCAACTGGTTCCACCTCCAAATGGGCTGGCGGTATAGCCTAGAGGTTAAAGGAACGAGGTGTGAACGAGCTTGATATAGCCAGCAGACCAGACCTGAGTTTGATTCTCACAACCTCCACTTGCATACTGTGTGACTCTGAGCAAGTCACTTAACTGGCCAGTGCTCCCAGGTCACCCCTGAAAACAGGCACTTGTGCCTAGTGGGCCTTAACCGGTTACCAAAGACTAAAATAAAAATAAATAAATAAATAAAAATCAGAGGCCTCAATCCCCAGAAGAAAAACTAAGTCAAGGGAGTGACCATGTTTATGGGTAGCAGTAGTAACTATCTGTGTAAGGCCCAGAGATGACATCAACTGGAGGAAGTGCTGCCCAAACTGTGAGGGTTCGTCATCGACCCAGGCACTGAAATCGCCCAGAACCATCAGTCTGAGTGATTCAAATGCCATGTCGATGATGAAGTCCATCACTTCCTGAAGGAATTGCTTCTTGTCTCCGGGTGGACGGTAAACGAGGGCAATCCTACAACCTTCACCTGCTACCATGGTACACTCAAATGACTCAGTTTCCTCAAGTGGTATACTCGTGAGGTTAAGTTCAGTCTTGAAACAGACCACAACCCCTCCCCCCCATGATCCAGTCTTGGGCGGTGAATCACTGAGTACCCGGCTGGAGTTAAAGCCTCCAAAATGGGGCAAGAGTTCTTATCCAGCCAGGTCTCAGTGATGCAAGCCAGATCCACCTTCTCTACAAGATCTGCAATAATTGCAGTCTTGTTTTTGATGGATCTGGCATTGCATAACACAGCCCGAGTTGGATGAACCTCTAGGACTGCCTGGATCACCTGCCCACCAGTATTGGTGGTGCCTTGGGTATGGAAACCAGACATGGAGAACCATGTTTTGGGTTCCATTTCGCCCCAGGGCATCTCCTGGATCTCAGATGTGATGGCCCCGCTCATTCACCCTCAACTGTTCACCCCCCTCCGCCCTTCTCCTCCCCTTGTGAGCAATACCCAGTGCCCAACAGCGTTTTAAGTTGTAAACTGCAATGGGGGAGGAAAAAAATGAAGGAGGGCATGAAGGGCAAAGGGGAATAGTGCACGACCACAGGGGCAGGCCTCCAACACATCTCAATGCAAGAAATACACACAGGCAGTACACACTCAACTAACCTACAAACTAAAACAAAATAACTCAAAATCAACTTAAATAAAGCCCCCAGTTTACCCCCTTAACATTAAGTAATTCAATATCTTAACAAAGTTAGATTAATAATCATATATAAATACAGAAAAATAAAAAATAAAATCCCAACAAACCAAATGCTAATAATGAATACCTTTCAATTGGTAGTTTACAGCTTCCCGGGCCCTCTCACTGCCTCGGGAACTGAACCACATACAGACACTCTCACTGTCTGTAATACTATTACAACAACTGTATCTAGTCCCCAGGCCCTCTCACACCCCGAGGTACTAGCAAGAAGTACAGGCCCTCTCACTGCCTGTAAAACAGTAGTGACTTAACCTATAGACTTAAAACTGTATAAAAATTAAAAATATAAAAATAACCAAAGAAAAAATCACTTAAACTTCTAAAGTCAAGTCAATAAGTCCATAAAAGTCATAAAAGTCCTTGCATAGCACATTCCAATATGCTTTTCATGGACAAACCCCAGATCTTACTCACAGTTCCTCTGCGTTTCAGGATTACAAACCAGCCTTCTGACCTATCTCTCACATAGGCAGGATAAATAAATAAACAGATTCCCAAAAGTAGTGGTTAGATAAAATGAAAAAAAGCACTCTCACTGCTACCAGTCCTCAGGTAGAGAAATACAGATTAGGCAACCACCGACAGAACTGCTTCCACCTCCTTGTTCAAAGTCAGCATCTAGCTACGAAAGTCTCTAATGCAGATTGCTTGCCCAGCTGTCCCCCGAGGAGTTGCAGAGACACCAGCTGTGGGCAGCTCAGAATGGGCAGGCCTTCCAGCCTGTCCGTCTGGCCTAGGGACCTTGGGACAAATAGTCCCCATCCCCTGAGAACACCGGACCCATTCCCCCCCCCCACAGCAGTGACCCCAACAAACAACCCCCGGGTTCAGGCTGAGTTCCCAAGCAAAAAATCCAGCTCTTTGGAATAACTCATGGGCTGATTCAAACACCAAGAGTCGTCACAATTGAAGATCCTAAAACTCCAAGAAGAGGACAACAGAACCAGAACCAAACAAACAGCAGCGCTAGTTCCTAACAGAGTCTTCCTGCTGATGGTACTTCCTAGGACTAAACGACCTGCAGTCCTCAGACAGCAAATCACAATGAGTCCACAGTTACTTACTAAGTTAGACGCCCTGGCAGAGAGATGCAACCCAGTTTGGAGTGTAAAAACAAAGCTGTCAACTCTGCACCCTGAGCTAATTCCCTGTAGGTGGATAAATGCCATCGGAGCTCAGGACCTCAGACCGCTGGAGCCATCCTCCAATGCCAGCAAAGCAGGCAGGTGGAAATAAGAGGAAGCAATACCTCAACCCCTGAGGTTGAACGAGCCCAGCACTAGTGGAAGTTCTCCAAATGTCTATATCTTTTTGGTCACGGGCTATCGATTAACTGCTCATGGACAAAGCTAAATAAAAATGCTCAAAAAACAGGAAAAACAAAGTACAACCAAACATCGAAACAAACAAGAAAATGAACGTGTGCACAGCTTAGCCCAGTGTTCCCACCATCATAGATCCCAATCCCTGCAGGAGTTCTTGGGTACAACCACCTTACCCTCCATTCCCCATACGATGTGTGAAGAACTGGAGCTCCCACTTACTAAGGAGGACCTACATAATGCCCTGAAGCTGCTCACCAAGGTGAATGCCCCAGGTGGAGATGGCCTTACAGTCGACCTACACCAGATCATGCCCTACATCATTACTCCCCATTTACTGGCAGCACTCAACAAGGCCAGGACGAATAACAATTTTCCTCCTCTATGAAGGAGGCTCTAATTACTCTCATTTCCAAGAAATATGACCATCCCCTTGATTGTTCCAATTAGTGCCCAATATCCCTCATTACCTCAGACACAAAGATCTTAGTGAAGGCAATGGTGAACAGACTTGAGAAAGTCCTTCCCCTCCTTATTCATTCATCCCAAGATGGGTTTCACAAATGGATGAGAGGGGCGGACAATATACGCATCATCCTAAACAATAAATGGTTAGCAATGAGCTCTTGCACCCCATGGCTGTGATAGCTATTGACTTTCATAAGGCTTTTGACTCAATAGAGTGGAGTTACCTACACGATGTGCTAGAGACATATAGAATGGGCCCATATTTTACAATTTGGATACGGCATTCTATAACACCCCAACTGCAGCCATTCTCACAAACAGCACCACCTCCCAACCGTTTGTGCTTGGCAGAGGGACAAGCCAGGGCTGCCCCTCTCGCCTTTCCTCTTTCTTCTAGCATTAGATCCTTTTACAAGGAAGTTCCTGGTCACAGGCTCCATACCGGGGTTAAAGTGAACTCCAGAAAGTACCTGATCAACTTGTATGCAGATGACTTACTACTTACAGTATTTCACACAACATGAGCCATACTGGCCATAATGAACATACTAGATTCATTTGCGCCCCTGTCTGGGCTAACAGTGAACTGGGGCAAAACTACAATCTCATCCCTGAATAAACACTGCCAAGAAAACTGCACTGAGGGTACCCATATTACATAGGCAGAAAATGGGTTCACCTATTTGGTGATTCAGAGACCTAGTAAATGGTCAGATATTGTTGAAAGGAACTACCTTCCAGTTCTGACCTCACTAGAAAGTGATATGAGAAGATGGATTCAGATGCACCTATCCTTGAAGGGTAAAGTAGAAGCTATTCAAATGCTTGCCCTCACAAAAATGGCCTACCTCATCCTAAGTATCCCCCTACACGTCCCAGAAAGAATCTTCCTTAAGCTAGACCAGATCGTATCCTCCTTCTTATGGGAAGGAAAACAGCCAAGGGTAAGTAAAGCAAAACTGCAAGCACACTGGAAAAAGGGGGGGTCTCTGGCTCCCCTGGTTTCAAGGGTATGTGAGGGCATATAGAATGGCACAGGCTACTAAATGGTTGACTCAAATATCTGAAGCTTCCCCACAGTGGGTTACCCTGGAGCATCACCTTGCCAATGTAACATGGCTCGGCATGCTCCTATGTGACGAGAGACACGTGGCCTCGAGAGACAATCCATTTATTAAAGAAACCCAAACTGCATGAACTAAATGTCTTAGCATTACCAATTGCCCCAAGGATGCCCTACTTCCTCCCAGATGCTTCATCAGTTTATGGCACAGTCTCTGCGTCAGGATTGGTAAAGCTACAATAATGTGGAAGCACTGAGAACTGGCAGGGATTTAAACAGTAGCAGACATCACCCCATCTGACTCTGAAACCCTATTATGTTTTGAGCAGCTACAAGCAAAATTTGGAATCCTAAGAAAGGACTTCTGGAAGTTCCTCCAGCTTTGAGGGGCAATCCCAAAAAACAAACAATCCATGATCCATATCCCCAAATGCACCTGGATGCAGCAGATGCATGAGCCCAAAACTTTAACGGTGGTGCAGGTAAGATTTATGCCATTATAAGAGACGATCAGCCTTACTCACTCCTCAAAGGCAAGAGTGACTGGGAAAAGGAACTGCAGTCATCCATATCTCCATCAGACTTGGAGGACTGCATTGGTCAGGCTCACTTGGCTTACTTGGACACCAAAAGCCAAGTAATACAATTTGAACTCATACACCGCTAGTATCGCACACCAAGTATATTGCACCATAGGGGACTAATGCCTTACTCAAATTGCTGGAGGTGTGATGCCCCTCAGGCTGGACTAATACATGTGCTATGGAGTGCCCCCAATTAGAAAATATTGGAAGGAGGTGTTATACGACTGGTCCAGGATACTACAAAGAGGAATTCCTTCCCATCCAGCAATAGTGCTTCTAGGGGTGACCTGCCATCTACCAATAATACCCTCACTTGCCAAGGACTGGCTTCTACCTGCCCTACCTGAAGCTAAGAGAGCCATCCTTATGAGGTGGAGACAACCCCTCCCTCCCTCTACTCTCTCTTGGTATGCAGCCCTAATCAGAGTAGCTACAGTACATTCAAGAGGCTCTCATACGCCTCACAGGGCAAACTCCACATCTTCAAGTCTGAATGGGCTACTTTTCTCCAATCACACTTGGGGTCAGCAGCTGGACCACATCCAGCTACCCCAACCGTGTAAGAGGGATGCACTACCAGCACTATGAAGGGGAGAGTGGTGGTTCCCCCACAGTATAGATCCATAGGGAACTCCCTAGCATACCTATGATTTCCACAATACCTATTACCATAACAAAACCTGACACTCTGCTCTCCTAAATGGGCTTCATGACATTCTCCTTAGCCTAATATGGATGGAATCAATGCCTTATTGACACTGACGCTGGTATGACTTGTAAGTTGATGTTTGCTTCATCATCTGAATACTTAAGCTCATATGAACATGCAAGCATATGAATTTGCCAGCAGAAATAGGGCGTCTGGTCTATCAAGTCTGCTCGAGTGTGCAGCTAGCACCCTCACCTTGCAGCTGCCCTGCCCCCCTCCCCTTCCCTCTCACCTTGTCCCATCCCCTTTTGAACCTACCCACTGTCTTATTTATTTATTTATTTAAGTGTTTTACCAGGAAGGCATACTAAGCAGAGTACTGCTCGATTACAGATGCGTCCTGGGGGTAGAGCATTCCATTCTGCCATGACCCTCTTCATGAAAAAGTGTCTCCTCATTTCTGTCATAAATCTTCCTCCTTCCAATCTAAGGCCATGCCCGCTTGTGTCCGTACCCCTCCTCAGCCTGAGTATCCATTCAGTGCCTGCCTTGTTTAAGCCTATTACGTACTTAAAGGTCTCAATCATATCCCACCGGTCCCTTCTCTCCTCTAAGGAGTACATGTTCAGCTCTCTCAGCCTCTCCTCGTATGGTCTGTCCTCCAATCCCTGGATCATCCTTGTCACCCTGCGTTGTACCCCTTCCAGTAATTTTACATTGTTCTTCAAATATGGGTTCCAGAATTGCAGACAGTACTCCAGGTGTGACCTGACCAGTGCTCTGTCAAGAGGAAAGACCACTTCCCTGCTCCTGGATGAGATCCCTCTCATGATACAACCCAGCATCCTGTTGGCTTTCACTGCTGCCCTCCTACACTGCTCTGTATTGTTCATCTTCCCTGTTACAACCACCATTAGATCCTTTTCCTCCTCAGTGGAACCTAGCTGTACCACTTCCAGCTGGTAACCCCTTCCTGGATTTTTTGCTCCAAAGTGCAGGACTTTGCACTTTTGTTGCATTGAACCCCAAATGCCATGCTTCTGACCACTCCACCAGGTTTGTCAGGTCATCCTGCAGCCCCTGCCCACATGCTGTGTCATCCACCACTGTCCCCAATTTGGTATCGTCAGCGAATAGACTGATCTTTTATTCCTGACACCATACGAGATGTCCACTATGGATATTCCAAATAGCACTGTCCCCAGTACCAATCCCTGTGGCACCCCGCTCATCACAGCCCATGGAGATGAGAGTCCCCCACCACCACTACCCTGTGCTGTCTTCCCTGCCACCAATTCTGAATCCATTTAACCATCTTAGTCCCCACCCCCACATATCTAAACTTCCCACCAAACCTCCCATGCAGCACCAAATCAAAGGCCTTACTGAAGTCCAAGTACATGACATCCACAGCATGACCTTTGTCCAATTCCCTCGTGACCTAGCCATAAACTATATTCATCTGGCAGGATTTTCAGGAGAAAACCCCATGCTGATGACTGTCCTGGAGCCTGTTGTCTTCCATAAAGGTCACCAGCCTTTCTTAAGTATTGTCTCCATCAGCTTTCCCATGATGGAAGTTAAGATTACTGGTCTGTAATTAGCCAGCTCATCCGTTGGTCCACCTTTTTCAATGGGTGCCACGTGGGCCATCCTCCAGTCATGCAGTACGTATCCTGTGTCCAGGGAGGTATTGAATATTTCCACCAGTAGCCCAGCCAGGATCTTGGCCATTTCCTTCAACATCCTGGGGTATATGCCATCCAGTTCTGGCATCTTATCCACCCTCAGAACCCTTAACCCCTCCAATACCCTACCCTCTGTGATCACCCCGTCCGTTATCCCTCTCCCTCCGCCCACCCTGCCCGTGCCCTGTGGTAGCTGCTCTCCTTTCTCCTCGTAAATACAGAACAGAAGTACTCATTTAGTGCTTCTGCCTGATCCTCACCTTTCTCTGCCCACCCCTTCCGTCCTTCTTGATCCTCACTATCTGGTCCTTGCAGCTCCTTCTCTCCAGCATGTATCTAAAGAAGTCCTTTTCCCCATCCCTGATGCCCTGCGCCTGCATCAATTCCCTGGAAGCCTTAGCTGTTCTATATCCCCTGGTAACTTCTTGGATCTCATCACATACTCCTCCCTATCTTCCCCTTCCCAGATTTTTTGTATTTCTTGAACACTGCTTGTTCAGCCCTCACAATTTCTAAGACCCCTCTACTTTACCAGCTTGTTTTTTTTTAGCCCTTCTCTTTTTGCTCTGCAATCTGGTACATGTCTCAGTATCCTCCAACATCCCCAGTTTGTTTTTTCCCCATTTAAGATCATCATCCCAGCGTGGCTGTATTCCTTTTAGATGCCCCCTTAAGATTTCACCAATCCTACTAAAGTCAGCCTTTCTGAAGTCCACCACACTGGTCCCTGTACCCACTGCTTCTCTACTCATATTAAGTGTGAACCACACAGAGTGGTGGTCACTTCCAGTCAGCGGGTCTTTCATCCCCACATCCCTTACAGTCTCCCTGTTGGCCAGAACTAGATCCAGTGTATTCCCCAATCTAGTTGGCTCAGTGACTCTCTGTGCCAGGAAGCAGTCCTGGAAGGCATCCAGGAGTATTTGCTCCCTAGCACTCAAGGTGGCTTGGGTACCCAATCCACTCCTGGTATATTGAGGTCCACCACAATCACTGTGTTACATTTCCTACACACCTTCCTAATTTGCTCTGCCACCTCCCTGTCCAGGTCTTCTCCTTGAGGAGGTGGCCTATATACCACCCCCATCCAGAGAATCCTATTCCTTGTGTCCTGGAATCGCATCCACAAGGCCATCCTACCCTCATCCCCCCCTTAGCTTGCACATTTTATTCCTTCCCTTACCTACATCGCTACCCCTCCCCCTTTTCCTTTTCCCCTATCCTTCCTTTAAATCCTATACCCTGGGATCATCAGGTCCCAGTCCTGGTATTGTCTGGCCCATGTTTCTGTGATGGCAGCTATGTCCACCATCCCATCTGCCAACAGAGCATGTAGTTCTGTGGTTTTGTTTTCCAGACTCCTTGTAGTCAAGGAGACAATTCCCAAGATGTTCTCTCACACTCCTTACCCAATTTCCCACCCTTCTTGGCCCCACCCTTTGATCTCTCCCTGCTTCTAACCCAGTTTGTATGTGGGGTAGGCTCATTTGTCTCCTCTCTCCAAAGAGCATTCCCTTCAGCAACCCACTCGCCACTCCACTGCCTAGTTTAAATTAACATTTGTTTCTACGTATTCTTCTAACCACTGTTTTAGCACCCCCTTCCCCGCCCCGCTCAAATGTAATCTGTTCCCTGCGTAGAGATCCCTATTGTCCCAGACCTTGCTCCAGCCTCCCATTAACCCATACCCCTTTGATCAACACCAATTTCCCAGCCAACTGTTGAATTAATCTAGCCTACCTTTCCTTGCTGTACTTGCCCTGGTCACGGGGAGTACCTCAGAGAAGGCCACTGAGCTTACTACCTCCTCACTCAACTTATCCAGTTCCATGAACCTCTCCCTAACCACCTCTACGGTTTCCCCGCCAGGTTGTTTGTACCCATGTGCACCACCACATGTGGTTTATGCCTTCCCTTCTTTGCACACTTGAGAATAGCCTGTTCTGCTTTATCTGCCGCCATCCCAGGTACAGACTCTACCCATATGCAAATATGTTTTTCCCCTTTACTCCTCCATCTAACCCCTTTTGGTATGGAATCACCTAGCACTAGCATATTCTCCTCCTCCTTGTTTCTCATCCTTCCCCCAAACTCTCTTTCCCTGTGCCTGCCCCAAGAGTCCACACTGCCCTGCACATTGAAATTACATGATTGAATTGTACCTTCACAACACCTGTAGTTGTTCATTTGTTTTAAAAGTAAACATTTAATAAAACATTTCATGATTAAAAAAAAAAGAAAAGGTTTTCCCTGGTGTCCAGTGGTCCCTTCCCCAACCCCATCACCCACCCAATATATGGACACTGTCTCCCTGGTGTCCTGTGGTCCCTTTCCCCACCTGATCCCTCAATCAATGAGACATATGTCTCCCAGGTGTCAAGCGTAACTCCCTGTCCCGATCCCCTGTATAGTATACGTGAATATTTCCCTGGTGTCTAGTGGATCCCCTTCCTGTCCCTAATCCCATGTATCATATATCTACATCTTTCTCTGGTGGCTAGCAGCCCCGCAGCCCTCCACCCTGTGTGGTAGTGCCCCACACCCACTTCTCCCCATCTCAACACCGAGCCGACAACCAGCACAGCCCTCTGCTCTCCATCACAGCCAGCCACCGACTGAACTGTCAGTGTGTATGTACTGTATACAATAAGTGCTCATTATTTTATTTTTATTTTTTATTTTTATTTGAATTTTGGTGAGCGGGTAAGTCCGCTGAGACAATTGCAGTCCCTTTTTCAGGGTCGACCCGAGAGGGGTAGAAAGCAAAGCATTACAAAAGTAGAAAGAAATTATGCAAAGTACAGAAGCAAAGTTGCTGTTAAATATGCAGAATAAGGTACAGAACATATGATACAAAGCACAGGCAAGGCAATATCAAGTATAAATATTATGTACAACAGACACAAAACCTTACAGACTGTATTATACAGAATGAAAGTATCAGCATGCTGAGGCTTGCTAGCAGGAAAGTTATACTTTATGAATAACAAAACATTTTATACAAAGCACAGGCTGGTATTAACATATTGTATATACACATTATGCCTAGCAGATAGTGAGTGAGCTGTCAGTCAGTGAGCGTGTACTGTATACAATACACACTCACTGACAGCTCAGTCAGTGGCTGGCCATGCTGGAGAGAAAAGTGCTGTGCTGGTTACCAGCTTGGGGTCAGGATGGGCTGGTGGGGTGGTAGGGCACTACCTCCCAGTGTGGGGGAGTTCTCTAGCCACCAGAGAAAGGTTTAAATATGTGATACAGGGGATCAGGGATAGAGAGGGGTGTCTGCTTGACACCAGGGAAATGTTGACAGGTATGATGAGGTTACGCTGGACACCTGGGAAACAGATATGTCTCATGAGGTGAGGGAGTGGATGGGGGGAGGGACCACTGGACACCAGGAACACAATGTCCATATGTCAAGTGACTTATTGGGTGAGGAGAGGGACCACTGGACATCAGGAACAATGTTTAGAGATGTCGGGTATGGGACTGAGTGGGGGAAGGGACCACTGGACATCAGGGAAATGTGTGTCAACATGGGTCTGGTGGTCATGGGGGGATGACTTAGCACTGGGGACACTTACTACAGCACTCTTGGGATGGCAATTGGTGGGGGGGAACCACTAGCAGCAGGGAACGTATATATTTATCATCAGGCTGGGCATCATGGAGGGAACCACTAGCACCAAGAAAACTTATTAGATTACTCTCATGCCAGCAATCGGTGGGGGAGTGCTGCATTACTTCCGCCAACCACTAGGGTTGTGCGGCATTAAAGCAAGATCTCAATCGGTGGTATTTGCTCTATGCAATTGGACCACACAAGAGGCCCTTGTGCTGGGAAAATGCTTTGTGAATCAGACAGCACTGATATTCATGTCCCCAACCCCTCATTTGCATTGTGGCTCCCTACTCACTTTGCCCAAGCACAAACCCAATTTGAGTGCTCATACCTGGCTTCTGTGAATGGCAACTTGCTGCAAAACCCAGTTTGCTCAAGCAAAACAGGGTTTGTACCGGGGCAATTTTTTTATGAATCCTGGCCCAGATCTCTACTATAATGTTGAATTTCCCTCCATTTGTGATGTTAAGTATAGCAGCAACCTTAAATCCTTTTGAAAATAGTTTTTAGTAATTAATTTCCAAACATTTTTAGAAAGTATCAAATGACAGCTGTCCACTTACAGTACATGTGTTTTTCCACACTCCACTGAGTATAGCAATATGATGCAAACATTCACATGGAGTTAGGCAGCATGTTGCTTTACTATACCATCTGAATCTTCTCTCAAAATATAACATCTTCAAATGTGAAATAATTGCTAACACTGTGACAGGAAAAAATTCTTTCTTCAGCAAGGACATATTAATAATCTGTCTCATTTGTTTCCCCGCATAATCTCCACTCATTACTTATAAAGTTCTTTAATTTGCAGTTAGCTGATTTCCTTCTGCAATTCATCTAGTGTCAGAAACTCTTTCTCTCGGGGTAAAGTAAGATAAGAGTATTTTATAGGGATGTGCAGGTAAGTTACAAATAATTTGTCCAAATACCATAAAATATTTGTTATTATTTAGGACTGAATATAGAATAGTAGACACTATTCAGCAGTATTTAGTGATTTAGTATACTTTTATTTTAAAATCTCACATAACTTCCTTGCAAATCAAAGGCCCTTTTGGAAGTTAACTGAAGTGCATCCATGTATCCTGTCACTTGCTGAATCATGGGGTACAGATAGAAAATTGTGTGCTTAATGCCCTGCAGACTAAGACTTGACCTGTTTTTTAGCTGGTTAAAAACATTGCTTCTGAGTACATTTTGTTAGAAATTGTGCATTTTGAAAGAACCAATGCAATAATATTGTTACAGGGTATTTGCTTGGTTCTGACTTTTGTCTAATACATTATGTAGTCAAGCTGCACTCACTGACTAGTTCCCTTAGCCTTGCCTCATAGGTTTTGTCCTTCAATCCCAGGATCATCCATGCTGCTCTATGCTGCACCCTCTCCAGTAACTGTTTTTTTCTACCTATCCTTTTTGCTTTGTATCTTAGTACAGGAGCATGTGGCATCCGTGAGCCCTAGCTTGATAACTACCCATTTCTGGTCAGCATCCATGTGTGAGTGGATGCTGGCCAGGTGACCGGCCACTATTTCCCCAATCCTACCAGAGTCATCTCTCCTAAAGTCCAGCACTATTGTCCCTGTCCCTGCAGCCTCCCTGCTGATGCTGAGTGAGAAACACAATGTGTGGTGGTCACTCACTGCCAGCGGATCATCCACCCCCAGCTCTCTGACAAACTATCCATTAGACAGCATGAGGTACAGAGTGTTGCCCAACCTGGTTGACTCGTCTACCATCTGTACCAATAAGCTGTCATTGAAAGCCTCAAGGAGGACCCACTTCTTTGCACTTAATCATTGCTGGGGTGCTCCAGTCTACCCTTGGTTGATTACAGTCCCTAACTATCACTGTACCCCAGGATCATCAGGTCCCAGTCCTGGTATTATGTGGCACATGTTTTAGTGATGGCAGCAATATCCACCTCCCCTTCTGCCATCAGAGTCTGCAACTCGGCTGTTTTGTTACCCAGAGATGAAGAAGCACTTTTTCATGGAAAAGGTGCTGTCTAGGTGGAATGCGCTGCCAGAGGAGGTAGTTTCATGTAAGCAGGTGAGCAGCTTTAAGAGGGAGTGGAATAAAGTGAGGGGAAGGGCTACCAATATGTGAGTAGGAGTGGGAGTGGCAGCTGCAGTGTAAGAGGATAGCTAGCTGCAGACTCTCGCAGACTCAAAAGACCATGTGGCCTTTATCTGCTGGCAGTTTCGTATATTCATATATACTCTAGCTTCACACCAGTAGGTGGGAGAATGCAGTATCTGTGCACGCTTACACACGGGTGCTCACACCCCCACTAACCTAGAGGGGCGAGCGCTTTCTATGTTACAGCTTTTCTAGCTGCTGGAATGGTTGATTACAGTTGGCTGGCAGTTAATGATGTTTTCACAATATAGTTATTAGCTAGATCCACCCTGAGAGTCTGTCTCCTTTCCTCACTGTCCACTTTTGCACAAATCTTTGTGTGATGGGCAAACAGGCAGATCTTACTCGTATCCCCCTATGTAATATACCCTATGAAGACACTGAATAAAACACATTGAATAAAACAGGGACTAGCACTGAAACCTACAGTACCCCACTGGTTACGGGTTTTGTCTAGGGCGTTTCCCCCCTTATAAATACCCTCTGCTGTCTGCCCAGAGTCCAGCTCCTAATCCACTCCACTAGTTTCTTCCCTACTCCCAGGTCCTTCATCTTACACAGAATCCTCCCATGAGGGTTGAATCCTATGTCTGGTTTCTGTCAGTGAGTTGTAACAATAATGGATAAGAATTCAGCTGGGCTGTATCTATGACCTAAGAATCCAGCGCCCAGTGTTTGTGGGGTGGGGGATCACTCCCTGAGTGGGACTGTGCAAGGTCCCGGATTGAAACCTATGTATGGTTGGTGCCAGGAGGTATAACAGTAAATGGGTACAGGTTCAGTTGGGCTGTGGCTGTGATCTCCGGATCCAGCGCCTGGTGTTTGAGGGTGGGGGTATTCCCTCAGTGGGACTGTGCAAGGTCTCAGGATTGAAACCTATGTGTGATTGGTGTCATTAGGTGTAATAGTAATGGGTAGAGGTTCATTTGGTCTGTGACTGTGACCTCAGGATCCAGCGCCCAGTGTTTGGGGGTGGGGCATTCCCTGAGTGGGACTGTGCAAGGTCCCAGGGTTGAAATCTATGTGTGTTTGCTTTTCTCGTGGTGGCGTCTGGTGTGAGAGGCCATGGGGGACCACACAAATACCCCGAAAAACAACTTAGTACATTATACCCTATATAACCAGCTGATATTTACATTATTTGGCTTAATGCGGGTGCTGAGTCTCCTGCAGACTAGACACCCCATGCTGATGCCCACAGTATGACAGTCTTAAGCTATGGCTTTAGCAAAAGGCCCACAGCAGAGGATGGCTAGTAAAGTGAAAACAGAAAGGGGAAAGAACAGATTAATTTTTGTTATGAAGTCTAGCATCATTATTTATGATCTCATATGCAGGTTCAGAATGCACTCGTCAGTGTACTACAATATATTTACTGTTATGTGAACACCATCAGTGTATGTTACTTTTATATCTATATCTTAATCTATATTGCAGATGCCAAGGCACTGGAAGGTCAAACAAATATACATATTACTACTGACTGGAAAGTGATGTAATTGACAGAACCGGATATTTGCATAATTTTGTATGGCAGTAGACCAGATTCTGTGTAGACAGACAAGTACACTTCAAAAGAAACTCATTTTGGTCAACAATATGAATATTTCAGCATCTTAATGAAAATCTAATCAGATGCTCTTTAGATGAGTTATTTCAACATGAAATATATATGTATTACTTTATAGTATTACTAATTTGTTTTGTATGTGTGTTTTGTAAATGCGATTCTTCAGAAGTTTTCCTATCTCCTTTTTTTCCACAGATTCTCAGGCTTTGTATCTATTAGACAAAGTAAACTATTTAATCCAATAGCTATTGATGAAGTGTCACTATGCAATCATAATGGAAGGGAGCCATATGTTTTCTTGACAAATGCTTGACCGTCACTTAACTGCCGATATTAACTGATTGACAAGCGCTACTCGCCATCGGAAATAATCCCATAAAGCGATTGCCCGACACTGCCGGTGCCCCAACCCCCACCACCACCAGCCCACCTTGCTGCCAGGGACTACAGTAGCCAACCATTTATGTGGGAACCATTTCTCACTACTGGGAAGTCATGTAATGACTGGTGAAGATTATTTGTTTTCCCCTAGCATCAGTGAACTGTGGGACATAAATCTTTATAAAACATTGAGGATCTCATGTGCTGGTGTGTGAAAGATGACAGCCACAGAGCTACAAATGGAGCCAGACAATTGCTTCAGTGTACTGGATATATCAAGAAAAGGGGACAGATCTATTAAAAAAAACCCTAACTACAATAAAAGGAGGGGAGTAGCAGTAGTTAACCAATCTCTTTGCATCTTATGTAAGGAGCTGACACTGGCAAAATGGCAATCGAATCTGACCACCCCCTCCACATAGTTCTGTAAAAACAAACACCAAACTTGCTTTTAAATATTTTAAAATATTTTTTAAATATTTCTGCTTATTACACCATAATAAAGACAGTCATTGATTTACTGTGCAAAGACATGGTCACCAGAGCATGCCTTAAGCGAAGCGGGTTGGAAACAAGATGCGGAGCAGAACAGGTAATTGCTGGGGGAGGCCCTTGATTGCCACAGGGAAACTGAATGGAAATATAGAACAGCAGTGGGGAAAAGACCAGAGCTGAGTGGAAATGCAGACCTGTGGCAGGATGAAAGAAAGGAAGAAAGGGGGTGGTGAGGGGAAGCTGTGGTGTGGCAATGCTCTGGTACAGAAAGAGGAAATGCTGTGGTGCATTGTCAGGATTCTGTTATTCAGTGAATAATACTAGACAGGAAACCACATTACGGGAAATTGATGTTGGGAAGCTATTTGCTGGGCATACGTGAGTCGGGCAATCATATTAGAGCCTAATGGAATGGTCACACATGACCTACTTGATTCACATTTCAGTCTTATCTGTGACAATGACTAAAAATGAAGGATTAAAACAAGTAATAGAAATATGCATTTCTGTGACTACAAAAAAAACACTAGGTAAGTATTGTTTGCGTCTAGTAATCAATGTTGAATTATTGATTGAGGGAGCGATCCAAAACAATCAGAGCACTCCTTTGCCATGTGCATGATACACTCTTATGCTGTGAATAGCATATCACATACAGATGCCTTGGAATGGGCAAAATTTGGGACAGGCATTTCTTTTTAATGGATCCCTCAATCTATAGTAGTATTTTTTCATTCTGTGTTTACTTCCTTCTGTTACCCGCCTTCCACCTTCTAACTGACAACCCAGTCTTTATTACCCCAGCTCCTTCAGGACTCACCTTAGCCTGAGCCCTGTTACTGCAGGGCTGCGGTTGTGCCCAGACACCATGTACAGATCCTGTGAGTGGTTTGTCACCTCCTAGCCATCAGGATGATTTTCCATCATTTTTCACCAATCCATCCCCCCTTGCTGATTCACATACAACAGCATTCATATGTGGATGTACAAGCATGATGCAGAGGGCCTGCAGCACCCTGCCATCTTTGGTGTCCTGATCCATTCTATCATCGAGCCTCCACTCAGGGGCAGTCATGCGCCATGACTACCAATCGCACTACTCCCAGGAGAGGAGAGCAGTCCTAGAGATGTTCTGTCCTCTCCCACCCAGGCAACCTCCAACAACCTGCTCGCACTACCAACACGGGTTGTCGACTTGTCAATAGGTAAGGCATGGATGCCTCAGCCCTCCATGACACTGGGCTGGCCCTGATTTATAATATTATATAAAATGGTCAAGAAAATCCTTGAGTCATGATTGGCTGAGACTTGTTCTAGCCATGGCAGTAAGGGAGAATCACCAATGGCTGAAAGCAAGTCCCTGCCAACCTGGGCAACTTACAGATTTCATAAACCGGGTTTACGTGATAACAGCAGACCCTAAAGGTGACCACTGTTATTGCGAAATCAGAGTGGCAAAAATTTATTTTGGCATTCTGACACTGTGGCACACAGCAAAATGGTGACAGGGACTTTGTTTTTTAATGTTTTATGCAGGGGGCTGTGCTCCCAGCACCCATCCCCATGAGGGGCTTCATCTTCTGCACCCCCCTACTGAAAGTTTCTCAACTCCAGAGGGGTGCATGTTGAGGGTGAAAATCATTTTAAAAAAGATTCGGGCCGAGCGCAAAAAAAAATGCCCCAGTGCCCGGACCCGAACCCAGTACCCTGCCCACCAACACCACCAACCCACTCATCATGCCATGGGGACAGCTTGGCAACCCACTGTGGTATCACCCCTCACATTCCTTCCTGCCCCTTGCTGTGCGTGCTCATTCCCCTCGCACGCATATGTATAGCAACATTCCATCGCTATATTCACTGACCCTCCCCATCCGACTGCCCTACCCTACCTTAGCCCCAGTGACATGCACCAGGGATTGGGTCATCATTATTGTAGGTGCCCAGTTGCCAACACCCACATCATGGGCTTCCCATAAACCACTTATTTCCTAAGTTCCACCACAAACTTCACTGCAGCCATAACTCATATTTAAAAAATCTCAAATATGTTCTAAAAATGAATGTCCATTAAATACAAAAAAAGTAAGTAAGAAATTGTTATTTTCACTCTATAAACCCTCCATACACACATATACAAAAGTAAACTGTACAGAATTTCCATTGCTGGTGTTTCATTGATGACAATGAAAAATCACCCTCCTATCCCTACCTGTTTGCCATTTGGTTTATATACGGTTGGCAGCCTGACTCCATTTTGTTTGCATTTGGTTGACGGCATGCTTACATTTAGTTTTCATTAATTTGGTGGTGTGCCTCCATTTTGTTTGCACACAGGTTGTGGCATGACTCTATTTTGTTTGCAGCCATGTGGTGGTGTACTTTAATTTTGTTTTCATTTTAGGTGTGGCATGCCTCCATTTTTTTGCATACAGGAGGAGCTGTGCCTTCAGTTTGTTTTCATGTGGTTTGCAGCATGCCTCCATTCTGTTTTCCTCCATTTGGTGGTGTTCCAACATTTTGTTTTGCATATGGGTAGTGGCATGCCTCCATTTGGTTTACATACAGGTGGCATGCCTACATTTGGTTTGCAGGTATGTGGTGGCATGACTACATTTTGTTTGCAAACATGTGGCGGCGTGCCTCCATTGTGCTTGCATACATTTGGTGGCATGCCTCCATTTTGTTTGCATATATGTGGTGGTGTGCCTTCATTTTGTTTGCATATGGTTGGCAGCATACCTCCATTTGTTTTATCCATTTGGTGGCATTCCAACATGCGGTTTGCATATGGGTGATGTTGCAGCAAGCCTTCATTTTGTCTTCATACAGGTAGCGGCGTGCCTCCATTTTGTTTTCATACTGGATGCAGCATGACTCCATTTGGTTTGCATATGGATGATGTGCCTACATTTGGTTTGCAGTAATGTGGTGGCATGACTCCATGTTGTTTGCCTATGTGTGGCGATGTACCTCAATTTTGTTTGTATTTGGTTGGCAGCATTCCTCAATTTAGTTTGCATCAAATTGGTGTCATGCCTCCATTTTGTTTGCATACAGGAGGCACCTTGCCTCCATTTTGTTTGTATATGGGTGGCACTGTGTCTTCACATTGTTTCCATATGGTTGACGGCGTGCCTTTCATTTTGTTTACATCCACTTGGTGGTATTCCAACATTTAATTTGCATACAGGTGGTGGCTTGCCTCCATTTTGTTTGCATATGGATGGTGGCGTGCCTCCATTTGTTTGCATAAGTTTGATGGTGTATCTCCGTTTAGTTTGCATATGGATGGTGGCATGCCTCCATTTTGTTTGCAGCCATGTGGCAGGATGTCTCCATTTTGTTTGTGGTTTTGTGGTGTCTTGCCTCCATTTTGTTTGCACATGGGTTGTAGTGTGCCTCCATTTTGTTGACATACGGGTAGCAGCATGCCTCCATTTTGTTTGGACACGGGATTGTGTTCCACTTGCATGACTATTCTGAATATTTTCTTTTCTTTTGCAGGTTCAACAAATACCATGGATGCCATTGATACTGAGATATCGACACAAGGACTGATTAAACTAATAACGCATATGACTAACAGTGAAGAATCAATCAATGATAAAGATTTCATGCATTCAGGCAACTGATATGCTCTTGTCATACACATTTGCATGACGATAAACATGGTAACAGATGCTAAATGTCAGAACAGCCAATTTTACCATAGTGATAAAAGTTCATAGGACAGACTCTACACATAGGTAAGAATTTAATGCATATGAAGATCAAACCTAACTAGTGTGAAACATTTTTCTAGACAAGTGGATATGGCTCAGTTAACCACATGTTTACTCTACTTCAGTGAGTGCAGTTTCGCAAGAATGTCTTTAAGCTAATTAACTCACACCATCTTGGTACTGTATCTCTCAATGTGGAATGTGGTCAGAAAATAAAACACACATATCTACCTTTGTAAACTCTACCATGAACCTATGAGAAATGGTGTAATACAGCATATTCTAGAATCCCTTCTCTTTAAAATGATTCTGACTCAGGTGAGCATCAAATATGAAAACTGCCACATTGGATTACTTCTGGGCCATGATTCAAAAGCATTAGTTTTGTACAGACATCAACCAATCAGTACATTTTGTTCTATTTTCAGTTTATGCAAGATCTATTTTTTTTGCAGTATGTCAAAAAAAAATTAAAACAATAAAAAAAACAGAAAAAAGGGAAAATATGTCACCTCAACGAATGGCATCATTGTATAGTTGCAAAAAAAACATCTCCAGTGTTTAGATGATACTGGGATTTATTCATGTTGAGTGTGGATTGGTAATTCGGCTAAGCAGAGTTTTATTGCTTCAGTCTCCATCACCCCATAACATCCTGCTTCCTTTAGGTTCAGAAAGTTTAATCTCCTATTTCTCTACTCAACATGTTGCATGGTTTATCAAATGCAACACGTTAACTTAGTGATTCTCTTGTTCAAAAATATCAAAATGTTAATCAAATGCTGTAACCTTTGGTTTTTAACTAGTTTACCTACCATAGAATGTTGTATTTTCTAGTATCTGTTTAGATTTCAATAATTATTTCACATCAGATAATAAAATAAAAAAGCCAGTAAGTGAATGTGACTGTCTTGTACAGATTTTATTAACAAGTAATTTAATAAATGGACTAGAATATGATACTGTCAATTAACAAATGTGTGTGCATTATTTGGTATTATAAAATGTATGTATTAAAAATAATTCTGAATTAAATTGCAAGTAATTCTTACTTTCATTCCTACAGCAATTGTTACACAAAATTTATCAAGATAAACACGTTTTCTTGAGCAAGATAATTGTAGTTATTTACTTCTTAACTGTAAAAATCCCATTGTATTAGAGCAACAACACAAGTATGTACAGAATTCGTGATCATTGTACTCCCCGTATGTTAGTGTGCACTTTGCCTGAAACCTCATTCGTCATACCATAAACGGTTAACCATAGCATATGGCGACCAAGTGTAATGCGCACACTTTGCATTATTGAAAGAATAATGTATGTATCAGTAGTGTAGTATGATACTGTGTTCCACCTGGGGATGGAGATCTCCAAAGAGGAGGTGGAGCCAGTTGGTTGGTCTGACCATCAAGCCCTGAGATTCAGTTTTGTATCCCCCGAAATAGGCCTACCCCAAAGGAGTTGGTACAGTTCCGTCCTTTAAGATGAGTTATGTCAGAAGGCCTAATGATGGCGCTGGAACTCTCGGGACTTCCAAAGGATTGCATTGACCCAAAGCCCCTAGTGTTGGCCTATAATAGGGCTGTAGTGGGGGGCCTTGGATGTCATTGCTCCAACTGGTGTTCACCCTCTTACCCTCTGCCCAGGTGCCCCCTGGTTTAATGGGGAAACACGATAGCAGAAGAGTCAAGTGCGAAGGTTGAAGAGGCACTGGCGGAAAACTCGCCTTGAGGGGGATAAACTTAGATTGTTGGATCATTTCAAGATCTACCAATTAGCAATTTTCCATATGAAGACAGAGTTCCTGTCCAGAGAGATTGCTGCAGAGAAGAATAGGCCGGCCCAGCTCTTCCAGACTGTGGACAGACTGTGCAATCCAGCCTGTCTTCAATCTGGTCATGTGTTATCACAAGTTCAGTGTGAGGAGTTTGTGCAATGTTTCGCTGATAAGGTGTCCATCATCAGGGATGAGTTCAGCCAGTGCCTTCCCATTGGACCTTGCACTAATCAATCAGGTGATACTAATGCCCAATTGACCTGGTCCACCTTTAGCCAGCCAGCAGTCCTAGATATAGAAAGGATCATCCAGACTTTGCTGCCAACCTATTGTAGTTTGGATCCGAGCCCTGCACGACTATTAGTGGGGTGTGTAGAGGTTATCAGCCCAGTCCTTGCTGATATAGTGGAGGTTTCATTGGAGAAAGGGATCTTTCTAGATCCATTAAAGGTGGTGGTAGTAAGTCCCCTTTTGGAAAAATCCTCCCTTACCCCCGACTGCCCAGCTAACTAAAGACCAGTCTCAAACTTACCCTTTATAGGGAAAGTTATTCAGAAGGTGGTATCATTGCAGCTGGAGAATCATTTAACCAACCACGATATCTATGACCCTTTCTAGTCTGGCTGCAGGAAAAGGCATAGCACTGAGACAGCCTTGGTGTGGGTACTTAATGACCTTCTGAAGGCGAGAGATTGGAGAGCCCATTCCATCTTGGTTCTCCTTAATCTCTCAGCGGCTTGAGCTCCTGTGGCTCTTCTGTGGACTGAGGGGGGTGGTCCTCAGTTGGTTTCAATCTTTCCTCGAGGGCAGATTCTAGAGAGTGGTATCGGGGATTTATTCTTTGGCCCCCTCACTGGCTGCCCTGCAGAGTTCCACAGGGCTCGGTGCTGTCCCCCATGTTATTTGCAGTGTATATTCTCCCATTAGGGGACATTATAAGATGGTATGGGTTGAGTTTTCATTGCTATGCTGATGACTCTCAGCTCTACATGTCTTTTGTACCTGAACAAGAGTTAGATTCTTTCACAGTGTTTAACAACTGCCTGCTGGAGATATAGAACTGGATAAGTGCTAGCTGGCTATGGTTGAATTCAGGTAAAACAGAGGTATTAGTGGTGGACCCTGGTTATAGGACAACAGGGGCAGGGGTGGGGAAACCATAAGGTTTATATCTTGGGGGGACCCCACTTGTGGCCTCGGGCCAGGTGCGTATCATGGGTGTAATATTTGATGAAGGCCTGACACTGAGGGCGCACGTTTCAGCTGTAGTCAAATTATCCTTTTACCATCTAAGGAATATAGCCCGGGTGAAATACCTGGTCCCGCCCAAAGATCTTTCTATCTTGGTCCACGCCTTTGTCACAAATCATTTTGATTACTGCAACGCCCTCTACCTAGGGCTACCAGGGGTGAATATTCACCACTTGCAGCTAGCGCAGAATGCGATGGCCAGGTTGTTGACTGGAACCCCTAGATCCAGTTCTATAACACCTGTGCTGCATGAACTGCACTGGCTGCCGATACTGTGGTGAATTACCTTCAAGGACGCATTGCTAACCTATAAGGCCCTACATGAGCAGGGACACCACTACCTGAAAGAACTCCTGTATTATTAATGACCCTCCCACTCACTCTGGTCTTCTGGTGAGGGATTGCTGGAGGTTCCCAGGGTATCCCTAAAAACATCAGGTGGAAGATCATTTGCCTTTATGGCACCTGCCCTGTGGAATTCTCTACCTCACCAGATATGAGAAAGCCTGACTGTAGAAGGATTTAAAAAAATCCTTAAAAATATATTTGTATAACCAAGCATTTGCAGGGACTCATTGAGTGATTGTAAAGATTTTCTATCTGTTTCTATGTGTATTGTTGAAAGATTTTTATAATGTACACTGTTAAGGTGCCCTGAGCTTTGGGAGGATGCTGCATATAAATAAAATTTTACTTACTTATCATTCTAATGTGATAATCAAATTTCTTTATTTTTAAGAGAAAAAAAAATGGATGAGACATTAAACACAAGCATAGTGTATTTGGTCACAGATGTGTTTTTATTCCCTCTGACATTGATGGCAGAACACATTGGTTGCGTATATGTTTGCTCATCCTGTAATTTGTATAGTGTACATTGCTATGTGTAATGTGCCCATAGCAGTTTTTTGATATTGATACTGAGTGTGAAAAATAACAAGCTTACATTTGGCTCAATCAGAAATGTGCCAGTCCATTATTGGAGCAAAAAGTTTAGTCATCTTGGTCCTAATTCTGACCGACCTTGTTAGCAGCTGTGTGACACAGTTAGCATGTCAGGCCTCCTACAGCAAGAAAAACAAATTGAGACAGTACATAGGTACAAGATGGAATTTAAACTGGTATCAGTGGGGGGTGGACAATGGGTTAAAGCTAGCAGAACTCATCTCGGGTACTGAGGGATTTTAATATACCAGGGGCAGATTGGGGAACCATGTCATCAGCATCTGCAAAACAGCAAAATTTACTGGATGCATTTCAGGATGATTTTCTAACTCAACTAGTGGGAGAGACTACTAGGGAGGGTCACATCCTTGCCTTGGTACTGATGAATCAGGACCAGGTAAAGAATGTGATAGTTTAGGACCCCCTGACAGGGAGTGATCACGCAGTAGTTTAGTTCACATTAGACCTAGGGAAGGAGTGGGACCAGACCAGAACAACTGTGAGAGCTGACTACAGGGTGATGGCTGACATACTCAGGGAGCATTTAGGTAACATCAGGCCAGGGATGAGCATAGAGAGTCAGTGGGGGATTCTGAAGCTGGGCCTTCTGGAGGCTACAAAAGTATGCACTAAATCCCATCCCGAGAAGGTGAAGGACAGGAAACCCTATTTGTGGTTCAGAGAGGTGCAGCAGGGGGTGAGGGAGAAAGGGTTGGCCTTTGAATTGGATCTGTGATCAGCAGCAGAAGGTGGTGGTTGGGGGAGGTGGCAACAACTCACAGGAGGGTCATCAGTGGGTCATCAGCGGGGATCAATGTTGGGCCAAGACCTGTTCAACGCATTCATAGTGGACATAAGGTAGGGGGATAAGAGCAAGATAAGCATATTTGCAGATGATTCTAAGGTGGGTGCAGTAGTAGACAGCGAGGAGGGTGGGAAGGCACTGCAGGTGGATTTGTTCAGGTTGGAAAGGTTGGCACGTACTTGGCAGTTGAAGTTTAATTTTAGGAAGTGCAGCATGTTTCATCTGGGATTTAGAAACACTGGGTATAATTCTCCTCTGGGAGGAAACAGTTGTTGACATCTAGGGGGAAAAAAGACATGGGGTGGTCATTGATGCCTGGATAAACAATTCAGAATCGTGCCGGAGAGCATCTGCTAGGGAAAATAAAATACTAGGGTGTATCAACAGGGGAATAACATCAAGTAGAATGGACGTCATTCTGCAGCTGTACATCTTCCCAATGAGGTCTCACTTGGAGTACTGGGTACACTTTTGGAGACCTTACTTAAAGAAGGATGTTACCTCTTTAGAGAGCATACTGAGTTGAGCTACAAGGATGATCCACAGCCTGGGGGGATTGTCCTATGAGGAGAGCCTGGGGGAGATGAACATATACTCCTTGGAGTATGGACGGGACAGGGGAGTATGACAGAGGTCTTCAAAAATATGAAGGATATAAATAGGGTAGCTATGGAGGGACAATGGGAGAAAGATAGCATAACTCATCTCTGGTACTGAGGGATTTTAATATGCCAGGGGCAGATTGGTCAACCATGTCATCAACATCTGCAAGAGAGCAAAGCTTTCTGGATGCGTTTCAGGTTGATTTTCTAACTCAACTATTGGGAGAGCCTACTAGGAAGGGTCACATCCTGGACTTGGAATTGATGAATGGAGACTAGGTAAAGAATTTGGTAGTGGAGGTCCTCCTTGCAGGGAGTGATCACGCAGTGGTTTGGTTCACATTAGACCTAGGGACAGAGTGGAACTACACCAGAATGTTTGTGGTGGACTTTAAGAGAACTAACTTCGGAGTGATGGCTGACATACTCAGGGAGCATTTAAATAACATCAGGCCAGAGATGAGCACAGAGAGTCACTGGGTTTTTCTGAAGCTGGGTCCTCTGGATGCTACAAAATTTCATCTGGGGAGAGAACAGTTGTGGACATGGGGGGGGGGAGATTTGGGGGTGGTCATTGATGCCAGGATAAATAATTCAAAACAGTGCCAGAGAGCAGCTGCTAAGGCAAATAAGGCAATCACTGCCAGTGGCTCAGTGGGTAACACACTTACCTCTGCGGCCAGGAGATCAGAAGGTTGAGGGTTCTAACCCTACACCAGGCACTTGGGTTAAATCCCAATACTGACAATGTAGAGCAGCGTGAGGGGTGTGCTGCAATCCTGAGGTGCCGTCCTTTGAATGAGACATTAAACCAAGGTCCCGTCTGCCTGTTCTGGTGGTAGTTCAGGTTGATGTTAAAGATTCCATGGCACTTCTCAAAAAGAGCAGGGGAATTTTTTTTTTATTGAAATCTTCAAATATTAATCATAACAACAGTATTACATCATACTAAGGGAAAATACAAATCGAGAGAAAATAGAACTCATAACAAAAAAAGAGAAAGTCATAATCATACAGTCCGAATTCACAACATCTGAGGGAAAAGAAAAACAAAAACACCTATAGGAAAAAGAAAGTACACCTTAAAACCTAGAGATAACCAGATCCACAGGGGAGAGAAAAGAAACACACAGAAAAAGGAATAAGAATTAGCAAACTCAACACCAGGTGAGTCACTAGGTTCTTCAAATAATCCGTTGCCCTCCCTTTGGGGCTTAAAAGAGCCACAGAGGTGAGTCCCAGTGTTGATGCCACTTAGTGACACCCATACAGTTTTTCTCAGGCAATCTAATGTTAACCAAATCAGTCATAAACATTTGAAATAATTCTGCAACTGATATAAACTATTTCTGAAGCATTAGGCGACATCGTGCCTGCCAAATCCAATATAGGAAAGCATCCATTGTCAACCTGATGGAACTACGTGAAAAAGGTTGCCATCTGGGAGTCAAGAGTCCTCTATACAAAAGTGAGGGTGATAACCCCAACTGAAAGTTCCTTTGCCTTTCAACTTCAGCCCAAAATGATATGACGTATGAGCAGTCAAAATGTAAGTGGTCCATACTTTCCATGATGGCACTACAGCAATCCCTGGGGCAATATCATATCATTCATTAACCTCTTTATGCTTCGGGTTTCCCTTTACATTAATCTTCCCATGCAGCCCCAGTCATACCACATCCCACATCTTAAGTGGAATCTGTGGTTCTGTAAGAAGACTAATACTCTTTTGCTCTCCAACAGGAAGACTTTCAAAAGGAAATCTTGAAAAATGGTGTCCCCGAATGGAAGAATACAAAAATTTCCAGGGAAGGGTCAGAACATGAGTGACTGACCCCCCCCCCACTTCCTAATATAGTCCAATCCATATGTCCAAAAGTCGTTTAACTTGAGAACCCTCTTGTTTTCATGAGCGAATTGGTTCCTTTTCCATTGATCCATAATTTCATCCATTTGTGGGTATATCCAATGGTTCAACAGTTATCCCTGGACTGTAAAAGGGGGTAAATACTGGCATAGACAAAAATACCCCAGAAAAAAAACAATTGGCTGTATCATCCTCAAACCACCTTCCTTAAGTGGGAGGTAGGTAACATTACATTTACAGGGTTCAGATGGCTACCCCAGAGACAGGAAAAGAAACAAAAATATAGGGCAGTCTCAACCCTTTTTGGGACAGGATGCCATGTATTCCCATTTTGCACCGTCTGTTTTGCAATATTGATCTGGGAATCCCAATACAATATGAGCTGGATCTCCTGGGCAAAAATATACTCTGAAAATTTTACATTGTTCCTGTTTTACTGGCAAAGAGTCCACCTGAGTACCTAATGAAACCTTGTCAGAAAGTGAAAGGCAAACACTTTTTTCTAGATTTAACTGAGCTCCCACCCCTTGAGATAGGGACTGTATCAAATGTATGGTAATAGAACCTGAAGCGAGAATTAGCTACAATGAATACCAAAGCATCCGCATACACTAACACCTTTAGAGGAGCAAAGGGGCCAAATTTAATACCCTGAATACTCAGAGATAACAACAAAATCCTCAGTAGAGGGCTGGCCCATAGATGCAATGGTTGGATTTCCGCTTGTGACACTGGTGACCCAGGTTTGGGAATGGACCTGGGTCATCGGAGGGCCGACTGGGTGGAGTTGGATTGAACATCCCATGGACTGCTCTTCTTCTCCGGGGGGAGGTCATAGAATGTCGCCGGTGCACGAGGGACCCTGGTGGTGGCCAGGGGTCCCACAGCAGATGGCACCAACAAGGAATGCAGGGGGCAGGATGGATGCTGGTGTCATTACATGTTCTCACCCCCCACAAACAGGGAAAAACCTGCCCGCCTGCCGCCTCTATGAAGCCACCTCTGGTTGCACTCAGTTCACCCAGGCTGTCTCCCAACCTATCCCATCATTCGTGGCACCTTAGGGCTGGGTGGCATGACCCCACCCCGGGAGGCAATCCAGGGGGTCCCAGGAGAGCAGCTAATGTGGGGGAGCCACAGTCATGAGGGTCCATGACCGGGCGGATGCCTGGTGGTAGGCAGGGCCCATAAAATATAAATAGAAAAAAAAAAAACCTCATTAGAGGGTCCAAAGATAAGTTATAAAGTAATGGGCTAAGAGGACAACCTTGCCTAACCCCTACCCTAATCCCACAATCTTTCCCAATCCACCCGTTATCATATGGCCTGCTGAAAGCTCCCTCATAGATCAAACCATCCCAGGCCAGGTATTGTTCCAGGAAATTAAAGAATCTCATAACCTCCCACAACCAAACATGACTGACTCGGCCAAAGGCTTGTGATTGGCCAAGACAAATCAGATAAAAACCCAATTCAGCCTTCTTCCCTTTGTCCATCATTTCTCTAATAAAAAAAAGATAATAGAATCCAAAACACCAGAAAGCCTTTTACTCAGGAGCTTGGTTAGCAACTTAAAATCCATATTAAGCAATATAATCTGCCTTCAGTTCTCCAGGAAAGCTTTGTCCCCTTTTTTAAAAATAAAACTTAACAAGCCTTCATACATCAGGGACGTCAGAGTCAGGTCTGACAACATAAATTGATAAGTGGCTAGCAATTCCTCAGGCAGGAACTCCCACAACCTTTTATAGACCTCCCCTGGAAGGCCATCCAACCCTGGAGCCACCCCATTTTTCAAACCTGAAATTATATCTGCTACTTCCCACTGTTCTAGCGGAGCAATCAATGAAGTTTGTTGGTCTTGAGATAATGAGGACAGATGAACTGCCTGCAGTATTTGTGCAATTTTAGTGATGTCAGGATCCCCCACAGTCTGCTGGTCCTCCATCACCTGCAATATACCCTCATTGTCAGACACCATGTCACCTACCTTGTTCCATAAAGTTCCATAATGCCGTGATGGACCTCTTACCCAGTCTATCTAAGCGACCCTCAAAGGGATTTGTTTGAATTTTCCTGCCTTGAGTCCCAAAACACTGTTCTGCCTCCAAAGAAGAGTGTTGATCATATTGATAAGAGAACATTTCCTGTTTAGCGTCTGCTATTTGCACAGAAAAATCAACACCCATAGCTGCCTGCTGAGAATATAGGTCATACAGTTTGGACCAAAGTTGATCGTATGCATGACGCTTTCATTTCTGTCTATAGCAGGAAACATACTGGAAATAAGCTGTTATACACATTTTTGTGTCCCTCCACCACTCCAAAGGTGAGTCATAAAGAAAACACACAGATTGTCTATCCTTAGAAATAATAGACAAGCCCTGATCCACCTCTGGAACCAACAACAGACTTGCATTCATTCTCCACACCCCTTTCCCTAAAGATCAGGGAGAGGAAGAAACCACATGGATTCCAATAAGTACATGGTCTGAGGTGTCCACTGATAAGGCCTCAATATGGGATACAGGTAGTAACTTTGAGACAAACCAATAATCGATTCTGGTAGAGAGTCTACATTTAAAAAAGGTATGAGCCTGATTACTACAAAAGGACCCATGTGCATCCTCCAATTTAGATTTAACAATCAACTGTGTCAAAAAATGGGCATCACAATATGTCTTATTTTGGGGCACAGTCCTATCAGAATTATGCAAACCTATATTAAAATCTCCCTCAAATAACAGTTGTTTCCCACTGTATAAATAAGGCTGAACAAGTTGTAATAAATCAGTCCTAAAAACCTTGGACTGAGGGCAATAAAGGTTAATTAATTGGAACTCAGTGCCTTCAAAACTGAGATCCAGAATCATGGCTCTACCAGCAGAAACATCAATCAACTTAAAACTTTTATCTCTGGAGTCATAAAACATATTCCAAGACCACTGCATTGATCATCCCCAATGGACCAATAGGAGTCACCATGCACCCAGTATGCATTGCAGAATCTATATCCTCTACAGAATGAAGTCTTGTGTCCTGCAAACAAGAAATATCATAAGACAATTGGGACAAAGTGGAAAAGGTTGTAGATCTTTCCCCACTGATCTGACAATATTCACATTCGAACTTGCTATCCAAAGGAGATGTAAGAACTCAATGGTTATTTGGGGAGGGGGGTTCTTTGTGCTGGACCTAGTCACCTATTTCCCTTTTTGAGAAACCTGAGGGTCTATGGGAATGGGTTTATTCACTACAAGGTCATCCTGAGGCTGATGAGCTGAAGAAGTCAGTTCCTCATTTTCCATCTGTTCTCCCCAGCTCTGAAAAAATTCATATTTATTTTCAATAACCACCCCTTTGTCTGGGGGGGTCCTTCTGTTTCTGGGAACCAGTAGGCTTGGAAGATTTTGCTAGAACTGTAACAAAAGCTGACTCCCTTGCCGTTTGCTGACTAGGTGGCGTGGGTGGACAGGGGAAGTGGGGGGTACATAAATTACTATTTCCTCGGGGGGGGTAGCCTCTGGACTCACAGAAGTCAGAGCCAGACTGGGCAGTGGGACTTCCTCTTGCACTGTACCTCCCATGGGAACTTCAACAACATCCTGCCTAGGTATGGAAACACTAGGCATAAAATTATCAGCACCTAGACAGGAAGTTTGAAAGGCCCTCTGTGCTCTACATAAACAAAAATCATGCTCAGCTGTGTCAGCCAAATTATGGGCCACCAAAGGACAAGGCCTGAAGGAATGCTCATCATTGCCACATAAGTTGCAAGTGGGGGGGGAATGTACAACCATTACTGTACCTGAGTGGCCAAGAGTGCCTCAACGATAACACTTAATCTGATCACAATCAGTGTCCAAATGTGTCAAGGAACCACAGCGGTAACATGATTTGGGCTGACTGGGATAGAACAAAATCCCACTGTAAAGCCCCAAATAAAAACAATTCAGCATATGTTGATTGCCCCGGTCAGTGTGCTCGTAGGCGAGCACGGACTTTCCAACCACCGGTCCAAAATCCATTGTCATCCATTATTGGCTCAGGATTGCCCTCCAGATCACACCTTTTTTCCCAGCCAAAAGATAATTTCATTCACACAAACCCCTTCATTTCGAAATAAGACTGTCACTGTCTTTGTAGTGGTTTTAGTAATCGGAATGGCAATAAAGGGAACCCATAAGGGGGAGTCCCAGACTGAAAAAATACAGATTCCAAAATGTATATCCAACAGTTGATTAGTGCAAAAACTTATGTCAAAACTATAATCCCAGGGGGCATGAATGAAAGCATAGACCTCTGCAGGGGTAAAATGCAGGGAGTCCTTAATCAATTGAGTACCTACATAATTTTTGTCAGGAAGTTGAGGTAAACCCCCGCCATACTGCAAACAAATCACAAAATGGTGCTTGGCTGCTTCAGGGGGCTATTGAAATAGGCTGGCTTAGGTTGCAGCCCTAACTTTATCTGGGGAATCTGGTAACCCTTCTAAGATTACGGTTGGGTCCTTCCCTTTAGAACAACTGTCTCCATTGATAACTGGGGTGCTAGGAATCCTACCTGGGGTAAGCTGTACACAGTCCATTGCATCGCCGATTGCCTCTGAGCCGAAATCTGACTCATTAAGCCTTTTTCCTGATGATTCCCAGTGGTCCTCACAGGGCTGGTCTTGGCCCTTATATTTGATGCAGTAGCAACCTGCGGAGAGACATGCATCGCTGAGCCCTCTGATACCCGCTGTTGATCATCAGGATCATTTTCTGCCACTACACCCCTCGCCTCTGGACTCCCCAGCAAAGGAATTGTGGGGTCCGTAATCCACTGTCCATGTAAAAAAAACACCCAGCTCTCTGAAGAGTATTTTAGGGGCACCACTCTCCCATTGATGGAATATCCTGAGAATCATAATAGATCTCCTGAGACACTGGAGCCTCCTCTGTCTCAACTGACTGAACATCTACCAGCAAAATTCTCTTGCCAACAGCCCCTCCTGGGCTGATAATGGGTCGTTTTCATTTTCGCTCCTCATCCAAGCGCTGTTTCTGTAACAAAAAATCAGATTCAGCCTCATTCAGCATATCAATCAGATGATGTTTTTTCTTCGATAATTCCATTTGTAAACGCAACTCCTTGGATATAGTTGTGGTGTCATCTCCAGGGATGTCAGGCTGGTCTATCTCGATCTCCACCTGGGCTACAACCTCTGGACAGGTAAGAGTACCATCAGATGGTACATCATATGCCACTGCCATCCCAGGTAAACCTTCATACTGTGTAACAGGTGTCTCTGTCTGGTCAAAGTCTGTAGTTTGTTGAACAATAGCCACATGAGCTCTGGTCAGAGCACATCCTTTCCCCTCCACAACCTCCTCCTGACTGGAGTCCTCTATCCTGCATCAGGCAGCACAATGCCCCCTGCCACAGAGTAGGGGAATTTCCTCGGTGCCCTGGCCAAATTTCCCCTCATTCACTGAAAATACCACCAACTGGTTCATGATCAGTTGACAGTCATCTATACCCCCCTTCCTCAGGTTGTGCCTGAAAATAGGCAGAATTTGTCTAGTGCACTTACCCAGTCAACAAAAACTAAATCAATAAATTATAAAATACTGTGGTGTATCTCCAGGGGAATAACACTGAGGAGAAGGGAGGTCATTCAGCCTCTGTACAACATCCTAGTAAGGCCTCACTTGGAGTATTGCATACCATTTTGGATACCTTACTTAACAAGAGATTTTACCCTTTTAAAAAGAGTACAGAGATGAGCTACAAGGATGATCCACAGCCTGTGGAGATTGTCCTATGTGGAATGACTTGGGGGGGGGGTTGAATTTGTACTCTCTGAAGGATAGATGGGACAAGGGGATATGATAGAGGTCTTCAAATACAGTATATGAAGGGAATAAATATAGTAGATACAGAGGGACTATTTACATTGAAGGGAAAGGGAAATATTAGGGGAGCATAGCTTTATGTTAGTAGGAGAGAGGTACAGGGGGTAGGTGAAGAAACATTATTTCATAAAGAGGGTGGTGGTACCTTGGAATGCACTACCTGGGGAACTGTTGGCAAAGGAAAGAGTGGAAGTTTTCAAGATGGGGTGGGACATATACATAGGCAAGGTGCAGTTTGTGGGGGCTACAACAGGGTGCTAGGGGTGGTACTAAGTAGAGGGGAGCACATGAACGATGGAAGCTTCTGAAACTTAATCATGAGCTGCACTGGGCAGGTGTGATAGACCAAAGGATCTAATCTACTGCCAACTTTGTATATATGTATGTATGTATGTACTGTATGTATGTATATAAGAACAAACTTTTATTATTCACCCTGCAACAAGAACTCAATTTACATTTTGCTCATCCTTTTCATGACCTCCATTTTATTATTAAATGATGCAGTTATGGCCCAATGTTGTACGTCAGCAATGGATGTCTGGATGGAAATTCAGCAAGACAGCGAGTCGGATTATAATGAATTTGATGAGGAGGAAGTGACTGAGGAAAAACTACACAGTACTTTGAATGAAAAGGAAGGAGATAATGATGCTGTTACCACTTCTGGAAATGATCCTGTTAAATTGAGTGTATTCTACCATTTTTCAAGCTTGATAATTGTGTAACAAGTATAAAAAAAATGATCTGAGGAATTTAACTTTCAGATTGGTTTTATACAGTATATCAGCCTTAAGTTAGGTAAGTCGTAAACAGGACAATGGTGTGCGGTACGCATGGTATAAGACACGGTGAAACGGGACTTTTTACATAATGGAGCAATTTGCAGATGTGTGATTTAGCGAAAGGTGCATGCACCGAGTGCCCTTAGCACCTTGTAGATGCTCCTGTCAAGTCATAAAACACACTTTGGAGTGCATTACTCTGCTTATAAAATACATAAGTTGCAAAAAATTAGTTAATGCACCAGTTAGGGTTAAAGAGACAAAAGTTGAGAAATGAGGTGTTAGGGTTTCCCTAACACCCTACCCTCCCAAATTAGGCTGGAGAGCAGGTGTGGGGTGTGCCTTCAGCTTCTTGAGCATAAAACTCACCCCATTCTCATAAAGTCTACACATCTGATCTTATTTACAGATGGAATGGGGTGAGTGTTAAGCTTGAGAAGCCCAAGGCACAACCCTACACCTGCTCTCCTTCATGGTTTTGGAGTGGGGGACTGTTTTTTTTTTCTTTTGTAGGTAATGTGCAACAAAAATGGGACACTGGACACAAAATAAAATAAATGAACACAAGATGTTGGAATCACGACTAAAACGTTTAACAATAACATTTTTAAACAATCAGTGTTCATTTATTAAGTGTTGTCTTACAATTGTTATTATTAGGTTTGAGAAGTAGTCCTTTTAGAGCTCTGTATCATGGTACTTGGGTTTTCATGTTCCTGGTTAATAATTATAGAATTCCAGAATATAGGCATTGTGAAGGGGAGTCAGGATCAGGAACATTGGTGACAGGTGGGGGGGGGGGAGTTGTCACAATATGATTTGCATGTCAGGATTAGCAGGTTATCTGACATGAGATTCAGCAACTACTGTGTGTGTTGTCCATCCGGAGGATGAGGGGGACGGGGGAGAGGAAAGGCGTGATCATGCAGTTATCTGCAGAATGCATTTAGCTCAAACATATTATGATTGAGTCAGTTTGGGAAGTATGGATCACTGGGCGTTCCGCATTCTTGTGAATTTATACATGTATTGTTTGTACATTGATGTTCTATAAGTACACGACACAATGTGCACTTTTGCAGAACAGAATAATGGATATTTGGTAGTCAGTTTATGATACAATATCGCACAGTCAAGTTGGGCAATGAAGAACAAGGTACATGCTAATAATTTAAATCAGTTGTAAAATAATGTAATAAAATAAAGATTGTTAAAACAGTTTTGTTTTTTTGTACCTACACATATCCTAGATTTCCCTACTTGGTTTTCATATTGTGCACAGAACAACCAGCTGAGACCAGTTCAAGACTCAGAAGTGGTAAAGTACGGAAGATAGGTCCAAAGAGAATTAAGGCATCTATAGTCCTAAAAGAAACTAAATCAGTTGGTGAACTACTTAACAAACTCATGCAAGAGGAAGATGAACATGTGGATGACATCATTCTGGATCCAGGTTATGTACCTGATAATATGTTTGGTAAATTAAGAATTAACTACATTTTGTAATTGTAATTCTATACTGTATATGATTACTTGTTTATAGTGTGGTATATTACAGCAAAATACTTTGTTTAAACATATTTTACTTTATGTTTATAAGTGTGTAAAGAACCAATTGCTGAGACCAGTAGTGGCATTAGCAGAGGACCAGCGAGAAGACTGGCACCAAAGAAAAGAAGTTCTGCAATGGGAAATAAGGATACTACATGGATCGAGGGTGGAATACCAGAAAATACATTGTCATTTTCAGGGACTTCAGTACCTCATGTTGCCATACCAGAAGAACCATTAGGATTTGTGCAACTGTTCTGCCTCAAGGATGAAGACCCTCAGCTAGCGGCGATATAGACAAATAGGTATGCAGCCCAATACTTTGAATCACACCCGATTAAAGACATGTCACAGTATTCCTGGATGAAGCAGTGGAAGGAAATGGACACAGAGGAAATGAAATTATTCTTTGCACTTTATATCACAATGGGGATTGTGATAAAGCCTTTTGTGGAAGACTACTGGATGACAGACAAGATCAGCTGCCCTCCCTTTTTTGGAATGGTAATGTCTAGGAATCAGTTTTGGCTACTGTTAAGTTTTTTCCCCTTTGGCTGACAATTCAACTGCAAAGAAAAGAGGAGAAGAGGGTTCTGATCACCTTTATCATATCAGGGCAATTCAAGACCATTTCTTGCATCGCTGTGAGGAAACATACTATCCAGAACAGGATCTGTCATTGAATGACACAATTATTTTATGGGAGAGGAACTTAAGCTATAAAACTTTCAAGCCAAAGAAACCTGTAAAGTTTGGCATAAAGGTATACACACTGTGTGACTCAACCTCCAGATACATCTGTGACTGGCAGATATAAACAGGGAAGATGGACCAGGCTCAAGAACATAGACACAAATACTGAATTTGTTTTGATCTTGTTAGGGAAGAGCTCTGAGGAAAGGGCTACAGGTTGTATACGGATCATTACTACAGAAGACCAGTTCTCTTCAAGGACATGCTTTTAGCAGGAGTTGGAACCTTGGGCACAGTTATGCATAACAGGAAGGGAATGTCAGCAGAAACTGCACAGACAAAGTTAAGGTAAAATGAATCAGTCACATACCATCAATTACCACTTCTCTGTATGAAATGGAAGGAAAATCGGGACATATAAAGTATATGATGATAACTGTATCAAGTGCTGAACCAGAAACAAAGGGCAAGATGAACAGAATGACTGGTCAATGTATAACTAAGCCAAAGTGTATACTTGAGTACAACAACTTCGTCTTTTTTTTGTTTTTTTTTTTAACCAGGAAAGGCACACTAAGCTGAAGCTTGTTTACAGGTGTGACCTGGAAGTACAAGAAAGTTAAGTGACTTGCTTAGGGTTAAACAGTATGCAAGTGGGGTTGTGGGATTGAAACCCTGGGCTCTAGGTTTGCAGCTCAGAGTCTTAAACCACTGCGCTGTACTGCCTCCTAAGTTCATGGGCGGAGTTGACAGGAATGAACAAATGACTGGATACTACGATTTTGGATGACGAACAGTGAAGGTATGGAAGAAGCAGTTCTTCTACTTCCTTAATGCAATGGTGCTGCAGGGGTACATTGTGTATCGCAAATGTTCACGTGATGTGAAGAAAATGTCACAACTGTATTTCCATAGAGAGGTTGTCAGAGAGTTGGTTACATCATTGAGGAAAATTGACTTATTGCCCTTACATCATCAAAAGAGGCATGCACTCATAGATGAACCACCAACAAGACTCACTGGAAGAAATTTTGCTTCTTAGGTCCCCCGCACAGAGAGGCAAGAACACATGGACCAGAAGATGTATTGTCTGTGGAAAGAAAGGTCTGTGTAGAGAGTCGTCATACTGGTGCTCATTATGTGAAAAAGGACAGTTGTGCCATGCTTTCAAATGTACCACAGCATCAATAACTCTGGAGTAACTCAATCACCACATACCAGTGATGACAGCTCATGAGTCACAGAAGAGTCACCAAGGTTGGATGAGGTCAATTAATAAATTCTGTTATAAACAGAAAACCAGTCACCATACCTAACAACCCTCAAGGCAACATGCCCTCAAGGCAACACGCCCTCAAGGCTGACGGCCCTTAAGACAGCAAGCCCTCAAGCCTGACAGCCCTCAAGACAACCAGCCCTCAAGGTAACATTCACTCAAGGCAACAAATCCTCAAGGCTGATGGCCCTAAAGGCAACAAGCCCTCAAATCCCAGCTCTTTGGTCTCGAGGATCTGTTTACCCGTTAAATTTGTATTATTGGTGACTATTCCAGTATTTCAGTTAAGGAGAGGAGGTATCATATTGTAATGATTTCTCTGTCAGAGAAAAAGATTGTGCTGTGGCACTGGAAAGACCAGAGTTGCATCTCCTATCATGAATGGTTACAGGAGCTTCTCCATAATGTGAGGATAGAAAAGATGATAGCCAGCTTCTGGCACAGATTGTCTAGCTTTACCAACAGGTGGGGTAGGTTTTATACTTCATATTCTCTGGAGAATGGATAGAGGCACCCAGTCAGTGTACTTAACCTTAATTGTTCTTTGGATATTTCAAAAATCCTAGGGTGTTTCTCAGTTTTATGTATCTCTTCTCTAGACTTGGATTATTCTTTTATTTTATTATGCGACTGTGAAACCCCAGGTTTTATCTTCCTTCATTTGTTTCCTATCTTAGTTTTTATTACAGAAGTCTGTACTTTACTATTAGATGTATGAGTCTACCACATGGTTTCCTGTCTGGGGGGAAGGAAGGGGGGAAGGAGGGAGGGAGGTGATGTTATTATTATGTTTGAGTATCGTGGGGATTAATTTGTATTTTGTTGCTATGTTGTTGTGCAACTGATGTTGTGTCCTTTCCTTTCTGATAACTTCAATAAAGTATATTAAAGTTTAAATAAAACATGACCTCAAGGCATACGGCCATTAAGGCACTCAGCCCTCAAGGCAACATGCCCTCAAGTCAACAAGCCCTCAAGACAACATGGCCTCAAGGCAAAAAGCCCTGAAGGCAGCATGCCTGCAAGGTAATAAGCCCTTTAGGCTGATGACCGTCAAGGCAACCAACAACAAATGGATGATTGGTGTACACCACTTGCCAGTGTGTGATGAGTGTAAACCAATTGCCATACCTGACAGCCCTCAAGGCAATGAACCATCATGGCTGATGGCTCTTAAGGCAACTAACAACAAATGGACACTTAATGAACAAAACCTGCCAGTAGGCAATTGGTGTAAACCAATTGCTATGCCTGACAGCCCTCTAGGCAACAAGCCCTCAAGGCTGATGTCCCTCAAGGCAACCAACAACAAATGGGCGATTGGTATACACCACTTGCCAGTGGGTGATTGGTGTAAATCAACTGCCATTCCTGACAACCCTCAAGGCAACAAGCCCTCAATGCAGATGGACCTCAAAGCAAGCAAGCACAAATGTGCATAGTGTGTGTGGAGAACCTCTACCTTATACTGAATAAAGCAACTTGAGAAGGTGTTCATGAATCCAAATACTTCATTTATTCAGAAAATATTTTCTCTTGTTAGCTCCCAAAACTTTTTAATGTCATAAACATTTCAGGATTCCAGTGTCCATTTTTCAGTATAATGGGCTATAATATCATAAAAGATAGAGACTTGTTATATTATTCTGAATCTAACACACGTCTTTTAACTTTCTAAATAAACTTAAAAAAAAAAATTTTCAAACAAAGTTTTTCAAAAAAAATTCTGAGTGCCCTTATAGAAGGCAGGGATGAATATACCTGCTTTAAGAATGGCAATATCAATATTCAGCTACATTTCCTAAGAAAAGCTCTTATTTAACACTGTAAATTAATTGCAAGATCCAGAATTAGACTTCTCATTGTTGTTTTCATTATTTATGCTTTGACTCTAAAAAGATTATTTAAGAAACTACCAACAGAAATTGGGGGGGGGGGACACAAATGGGTGATTGGTGTACATCACTCCGCCAGTGGGTGACTGGTATTAACCAATTGCCATGCCTGACAGCCCTCAAGGCAACATGCACTCAAGGCAACGAGTACTCAGTGCTGATAGCACTCAAGGCAACCAACAACAAATGGGCGATTGGTGTACACCACTTGCCAGTGGGCAAATGGTGTAAACCAATTGCCATGCCTTACAACCCTCAAGGCAATGAGCCCTCAATGTTGACAGCCCTTAAGGCAACCAACATCAAATGGATGATCTGCGTACACCACTTGCCAGTGGGTGAATGGTGTAAACAAATTGCCATGCCTGACATCCCTCAAGGCAATAAGCCCTAAAAGCTGACACACTCAATGCAACCAAAAACACATGGGTGATTGGTGTACACCACTTGCCAGTAGATGATTGATTTAAACCAATTGCCATGCCTGACTTCCCTCAAGGAAACATGCCCTGAAAGCAATGAGCCCTTAAGGCTTATAGCCCTCAAGACAACCAAGCAGAAATGGGAGATGTACACCACTCGCAAGTGGGTGATTGGTGTAAACCAATTGCCATGCCTAACATCCCTCAAGGCAACATGCCCTAAAGAGAATGAGCCCTCAATGCTGATGGCCCTCAAGGCAACCAACAACAAATGGGTGATTGATGAACACCACTTGCCAGTGGGTGAATGGTGTAAACAAACTGCCATGCCTGACATCCTCAAGGCAACATGCCTTCATGGCAATGAGCACTCAAGGCTGATGGTCCTCAAGGCAACCAAGCTCAAATAAGCAATGGTATACACCACTTGCCAGTGGGTGACTGGTGTAAACCAACTGCCATGCCTGACAGCCCTCAAGGCAACATTCCCTTAAGGCTGACGATCCTCAAGGCAACCAACAACAAATGGGCGATTGGTGTACACCACTTGCCAGTAGATGACTGGTGTAAACCGATTGCCATTCCTGACAGCCCTCAAGGCAATCGTCCCTCAAGCCTAATGGTCCTCAAGGCAACCAGAAACAAATAGCCGATTCCTGTACATGAGTTGCCAGTGGATGATTGGTGTAAACAAATTGCCATGCCTGACAGCCCTCAAGGAAACATGACCTCAAAGCAATGAGCCCTCAAGGCTGATGGACCGCAAGGCAACCAACAAGAAATGGGTAAGCGTTGTATGCCTCTTGCCAGTTGGCGATTGGTGTAAACCAGTTGCTATGTCTGACAACCCTCAAGGCAACATACCCTCAAAGCAATAAGCCCTCAATGCAGATGGACCTCAAGGCAACCAACTTTCAAATGGGTGATTGGTGTACACCGCTTGCTAGTAGACGATTGGTGTAAACCAATTGCCATGCCTGATAGCCCTCAAGGCAACATGCCCTGAAAGCAATGAGCCCTTAAGGCTCACGGCCCTCAAGACAACCAAGCAGAAATGGGTGATGTACACCACTAGCAAGTGAGTGATTGATGTAAACTGATTGCCATGCCTGATAGCCCTCAAGGCAACATGCCTTAAAGACAGTGAGATCTCAATGCTGATGGCCCTTAAGGCAACCAACAACAAATGGGTGATTGATGTACACTACTTGCCAGTGGGTGAATGGTGTAAACAAATTGCCATGCCTGACATCCCTCAAGGCAACAAGCCTTCACGGCAATGAACGCTCAAGGCTTATGACCCCTCAAGGCAACCAAGCTCAAATAAACAATTGGTGTGCACCACTTGCAAGTGGGTGACTGGTATAAACCAACTGCCATGCCTGACAGCCCTCAAGGCAACATGCTTCCAAGGCTGATGACCCACAAGGCAACCAACAACAAATGGGCGATTGGTGTACACCTCTTGCCAGTAGGTGATTGGTGTAAACCAACTGCCATTCCTGACAGCCCTCAAGGCAATCAGCCCTCAACCTAATGGTCCTCAAGGCAACCAACAACAAATGGGCGATTCGTGTACATGAGTTGTCAGTGGACGATTGGTGTAAACAAATTGCCATGCCTGACAGTCCACAAGGCAACATGTTCTCAAGGCAACAAGCCCCCAAGGCTGATGGTCCTCAAGGCAACCAAGCACAAATGGGTGATTGGTGTAATAATAATAATAATAATAGCTTTATTTATATAAAGCGCAATTCAAGGGATATCAAAGCACTTTTACAAACAACTAAAAACATAAAATATAAAACCAATTAAAACATCCTAATCTATAAACTAGTAATCAGAGTAAGCCAGAGGAAAAAAAAATTGAGAGCAGATTTATAGCTGTCTATGGTCAGTCACCCCCTTATCCAGGGAGGTAGAGAATTCCACAGAGTAGGAGCAGCAAAAGCAAATGCATGGGTTCCAGAGTTCTTCAAACGAACCCTGGGAATCTCTAGCAATCCCACCTCGGCAGAGCGGAGCAGTTGGACTTGTCAAAGGGTGATTGGTGTCAATCAATTGCTATGCCTGACAGCCCTCAAGGAAACATGCCCTCAAGGTAATGATCTGTCAAGGCTGATGGACCCCAAGGCAACCAGCAACAAATGAGAGATTGGTGTACGCCACTTGCCAGTTGGCGATTGGTGTAAACCCATTGTCATGCCTGGCAGTCTTCAAGGCAACATACCCTCAAGGCAACGAGCCCTCAATGCTGATGGCCCACAAGGCAACCAACTTTCAAATAGGTGAATTTCATACTGGAATTTCATACTGGAATATAGGAAAGTCGAGAAGGCAAAGCCAATATAGACTTTCCCCAAAATTCTGTGGCAGCAACCAAAGTTACCAACTTCAGTGAGATATTTATCCAATCTATCCTTAAACGTACCCAAACTTTCAGCCTCCACCTGGGGGAATCCATTCCACATTCTTATTGATCTAAATTTATAACAATTTCCTCTTATTTCAGTCCTACATATTATTTCCTTCAACTGCCTATTGTGTCCTCTCAACTGATACGATTTATCTTTGAATGCCATTCCCATTTCCATCAATATACTATTATCTCTTAAAATTTTATATAGACACAATAAGTCCCCCCAGCTCTCCTATTTTTCAAGGACCATAATCCTAATTTTTCCAGTCTACCCTCATAATTTAAACCCACACACCCTGCTATCATTCTTGTAAAAGATCTTTGCTGTATTTCCACCAATTTCACATCCTTTACCAAAAAGGGACTCCATACAGTGGAACAGTAGTCCAATATTGGCCTAACCAGCTCCTATACAATGGCAGCAACACCTCCCTGCCTCTAGAAAGAAAACCACTTCTTATACTATTCACTACAAATATAGCTTTATTTGATATATTCCCAGTATGTATACTATTTTTTAAGTCATTCTGGATATAAACCCCCAGATCTTTCTCACATGTTGATGTCTTCAGATGTAGACCCTTCATGTAATAATCTTAATGCACATGTTGCCTTCCTAGATGCATTTTGATGCATTTCTCTTTGTTAAAAATCATACCATTACTCTCTGCCCACTCCAACATTTGTATTAGATCCCTACCAAAAGTTAACCTATCATCAAAGGTGTCCACAACCCCCCCCCCATTTTGACATCATCTGCAAACTTCACCATCTTATTTCCACTATCTATATCCAAGTCACCTATGAAAATACCAAATAACAGAGGTCCCAGTACCAATGCTGAGGGGGGGGAGGGCTCCAATTCCCACCCTCTGCAGCTCCGACAAGCAGCCCCTTATCCTTACTTGGTGTTTTCTTTTTTTCAGCCACTGAGTCACCCATTTAACAATACAGAAATCAATTTCCAGTCTGACCAATTTTTCAACTATCTTATTGTGAGAGACCGTATCAAAAGCATGGCTAAAATCCAGCATTACCATGTCCACACTTTTTCCTTCATCTACCCTTTTATTAATGTATTCGTAGAAGGTTATCAGATTTGTCTCACATGACCTTCCAGAAATGAATCCATGCTGGTTTCTATCCACTTGCCCCTTACTTTTCATACTATCTTTTATAACCTTACTAAGGATATCCTCTACTATCTTCCCCACCACCGACGTCAGGCTCACCAGTCAATAATTTCCTGCCTGATCCCTCCTCCCCTTCTTATATATCGGCACAACAAATGCCCTTCTCCAATCCTCAGGCACCACCCCATCGGCCAGTGACATTTGCCCAACATGGTAATCACTGGTACCAGCTCATTTTTTAACTCCCTCATTAAATATGGGTGAATCCCATCCGGGCCCGCCGACTTATCAACCCTCAGTTCCATAATATTTTTCATTACCCTTTCCCCTGTTATTATTTCCTTTGAATCAATTTGACTACATTTCCCCTCTCTAATTTCTAAACTATCTTCAGAATCCCTACATACTGAGCCAAAGCATTTACCAAATTAATTTACCATTTTTTGTGGATCAGATATCACCTCCCCATTTATAGTCAGCAGACCTACTATACAACTTCCTCTCCTCTCCTCTGGCTATTTACGTAAGCATAAAAACTTGTATTATTCTTGTTCATTGCCAATCTCATATAAAGTAATTTTTTAGATTGTTTTATTTCCTTTTTCAGTCTCCTAAGACACCTCTTATACTTGTCCGTATATACTGATGTCTTTTCCTTTTTCATCTTCAGAAACAGGACTTTCTTTTTTCTACAAAGCATTACTATACCCTTAGTTGGCCACAGCGGTTTTTATAGTTATACGCTTCCCTTTTTGGGATATATTTGCCTGTTAACTCATTTATTTTCATTATAAACAACTCCCATGATTTCTCTGTGCCCTGGTTTCCCATCATCCCTTCCCATTCTATGTTGCTTAATACTTCTCTCATTGCCCTATAATCCCCTTTTCTATACAGGTACTGGGTTGTACTACCCTTCACCACTTCCGTTGCCCAGTCTAACACAAATTGTATGGAATTATGGTCACGTAATCCCACCTGTGGTTGAATCGTAATCTGTTTAATAATCTCAATCGTGTTTGTAAAAATGACATCCAGAATGTTTTCCCCCCTTGCTGCCTCCCGGATACATTGCTGCATACCTACTGCCATTAATTCTTCCTGGAATCTACATTCTAGGTTATTTCCTAACTGTTTTCCTCCCCATTCAATTCTAGGCAAATTCAAATCACCCATCATTACTACATCAGTATCTTCTGCCAGCTTAACAATATGTTCCAAAAACAATTCTGTCTCTCTCACATCTGTATCAGGTGCTCTATAGAATACTGAAACCCTACATTTTTTACCTTTTATTCCCAGGAGTTCAATTGTTATAATTTCTACTTTACCTAACTCACCTGTTTCCTCAATTCTTCTAATTTCTAGTTCTTCCCGGATAAAGAGGGCTAACCCCCTTTTCCCCTCCTTATTCCTACTTATCAGTTTGTATCCTGGTATATGTTGAGACCATCCATTTTCATTACTCCACCAGGTTTCAGCCATCCCTACCATGTCTAATTTATCATCCCTCATCAACAGTTCCAGTTCTGACATACATGCCTGATTTAAACTCCTCACATTACAAAACATGATTTTTAAAGATATAACTCCTTTAACTATATTTTTGTTTTGAGACCCTTTCCCCATTTTGCCCCAAGTCATCCCCCTTTCCTTTAGTTTAAACAACTCTCGATCTCATTTTTCAGTCTCATCCCTGAAATCCTACTCCCCCTAAAATTCAGGTGAAGCCCATCTTTACAAAACAGCTCATTTCTATTATTTAATGTCCCCCAATGCCTAATAAATCTATAGCCATTTGACTCAGTCCACCTGGCCAGCCACTCATTTGTTAATGCTATCCTTTTTGTCTTGTATGCTGAAGCCCTGGGTTCAGGCAATATCTCCGAGATCAAAATCTCACTCCCTTTATCCACCAATTTCTCCACCAATTGCATATAATCCTTTTGCATTTCAGGTAATGTCTTTCTTACTATATCATTTATTCCTATATGAATCAATGCTACCGGGTACTCTCCTGCTGTTTTAAAAATATTATCAACCATGTCATGCAGATCTAGAATACTTGCCCCAGAGAAACTACTGACCATTCTGTTCTTTTTATCATTTTTACAAATATACTGATCCGAGAATTTTATCGAGTCACCTATCACTATTATCTGTCTACTCTCTTGATCCCTCTTTTCACCATCTCCACCTTGCTTTTCATCACATATTTTCTCCTTCCAATTCAATTGACCATCTTCTCCCAGTACATTAAAACTGTTTCTCAGCTGTATACCCTCATATAATACTTCATCCTTTTCACTACTGTTTCTAAGATCAGGTATGACACACTCCTCCATATTCTCAATTTGTACAGTTACTTCCTGTTCCCCTCTTAAAGAACCTGGGACTGGTTGCAGAGGGCTACCCCATCTTTTCCATTTTATTTTGCTTTTCACACTGCATTCTTCCTGGCATCTACTCCTTTCCCCCGCATGTGTTTTTCTTTTCCCTAAACCAACCTCAGTCCCACTTCCCAACCTATTTCCCTCACTTTTATTCAAGCTATACATGATCTTAAGTCTTTCAGTGAGCTCCTTCTGACTCTTTTCAAGCACCTCCAGTCTTTCTGTAACCATATGCAAGTTATAATATAATTCATTGTTTGTCTTGCATTTTCTGCATTCAAAGTCAGTATAATTTATCCCTAATCCAGCTACTATAAACATTTTGCAACTTCTACAACAGATCATCAGGTCCCCCTCTGATGTTAAAAAGGATTCAATGCCATCTTGCTTATGTATATCTACTGCCTCCATTCTCTCCTAATTATTCAATTCCTACCTTGCTCCTCAGATTTATTTGCTGCCTTATCTCCTTCTCCCCACTCCCTGCTAACACGCACACAGATGCACATGTCTCTGTGCATCTCAGCACAGCGAGGCACGCCGCATACACTGGCGCCGCTTGAGTCACCATCTGAATTGAACTGTACAGAACCCGGAAGTAACATGTGTTCTCGCTCCCCGCACTGCAGCTGTGTCCCAATCAGAGTTTAAATTAAAACACAGAGCACAAGCTCTATTGCAATTCCCCCACTAATAAAAGGTACCTATTTGCTGACACGCTCCCTGATATAGGTCTCAGTTTATCTCTTATCTGTTGCCAGTCCCCCCTGCCAAGCACATTGAGGGTCTAGCCAGATATATCTATTGCTGCAGGGATTACAGCTAGTTGTTACTTGAACCCAATACTCCAGCAGTCAGCAACATGCACAACACTCGCAGCACTTCTTTGGCTCCTGCCACCCTCTCCCACCACTTTTGGCGGTCACACATTTCAAGCAGTTACCTCTAAAGTACCGCTCATGTGAGCATCTGAATTTAACTGCACAGAAACCAGAAGTAACAGGGGTTCTCGCTCCCCGCACTGCAGCTGTGTCCCAATCAGAGTTTAAATTAAAACACAGAGCACAAGCTCTATTGCAATTCCTCCACTAATAAAAGGTCCCTATTTGAAGACACCCTTCCTCATATAGGTCTCAGTTTATCTGTTATCCATTGCTAGTCCCCTCAGCCAAGCACATCGAGGGTCTAGCCAGATAAAGCTATTGCTTCAGGGATTACAGCTAGTTGTTACTTGAACCCAGTACTCCAGCAGTCAGCAACATGCACAACACTCACAGCACTTCTTTGGCTCCTGCCACCCTGTCCCACCACTTTTGGTGGTCACAGAGTTCAAGCAGTTACCTCTAAAGTGCTGCTCACATGAGCATCTGAATTTAATTGCACAGAACCTGGAAGTAACATGGGTTCTTGTTCCCCACGCTACAGCTGTGTCTCAATCAGAGTTTAAATTAAAACACAGAGCACAAGCTGTTTTGCAATTCCCCCACTAATAAAAGATGCCTATTTGCAGACACACTCCCTGATATAGGCCTCAGTTTATCTGTTATCTGTTGCTAATCCCCAATGTCAAGCACATCGAGGGTCTAGCCAGATAAAGCTATTGCTGCAGGGATTACAGCTAGTTATTACTTGAGCCCAATACTCCAACAGTCAGCAACACACACAATTCTCATAGCACTTCTTTGGTTCCTGCCACCATGTCCCACCACTTTTGGTGGTCACACAGTTCAAGCAGTTACCTCATGAATGGTGTACACCACTTGTTAGTGGGTGATTGATGTAAACCAATTGCCATTCCTTACAATCCTAAAGGCAACAGATCCTCAAGGTAATGAACCCACAAGGCTGACATCCCTCAAGGCAACCAAGAACAAATGGGTGATTGGTGTACACCATTTGCCAGTGGGCCATTGGTGTAAACCAATTGTCATGTCTGACAGCCATCAAGGCAGGATGCTTTCAAGGCAATGGCCCTCAAGGCGAATGGCCCTCAAGGCAAAAAGCAACAAATGAGAGATTGATGTACAGCACTTGCCAGTAGGCAATTGATGTAAACCAATTGCTATGTCTGACAGCCCTCAAGGCAGCAATCCCTCACGGCTGATAACCTTCAAGGTAACCAAGCACAAATGGATGATTGGTGGACAACACTTGAAGGTAGATGATTGGTGTAAACCCATGAGCCCTCAAGCCTAACAACCCTCAAGGCAACCAACAAGAAATGGGTGATTCATGTGCATCATTTGCCAGTGGGCAATTGATGCAAACCCACTGTGGTATGCCCCCTGTACGGCAACACTATTATAATAAAAACATCAATGCCGACAACATTGACATTTTCACTGTAATAGTCCCCCCAAAACCATGGCACTCTGTCTATAAGTCCTGCACCCCCTCCTCAATCCAACTTCAAAATGGATTTAGAATCCTAGAGATCGGGGATGCCGGGGACAGATCCTCCCACATGGGGGTTTCGGGGGCAAAGCCCCCCGAAGAAAAAACAGCCGGGATCTCCAGTCAGATTTATGTCGACCGCAAGTTGCAGTCAGCATAAATATGTCACTGTGATGGTGGTCGACAACTTAGTTGTTGAACAGGAATCATAGAGCCACCAATTGCCATGCCTGGAAGTCCACAAGGCAACATGCCCTCATGGCAATGAATCCTCAAGGCTGACGCACCTCATGGCAACCAAGCACAAATAAGTGATTGGTGTACCCAACTTGTCAGAGGGCGATTGGGGTAAATTAACTGCTATGCTTGATAGTCCTTTAGAAAACATGTCCTTGAGGCAATGAGCCCTCAAGGCTGATGAACCTCAAGGCAAGTGACAACAAATGGGTAATTAGTGTACGCCACTTGCCAGATGGTGATTCTTGTAAACCAGTTGAAATGCCTGACAACCCTCAAGACAACATGCTGTCAAGGCAACAAGCCCTCAAGGCTGAAGGCCCTCATGGCAACCAACTTTCAAATGGGTGATTGGTTATGCCACTTGCCTATGGGCAATTGGTGTAAACAAATTGCCATACCTGACAGCCTTCAAGGCAACATGACCTCAAAGCAAAGAGACTTCAAGGCTGATGGCCCTCAAGGCAACCAACAAATGGGTGACTGGTGTACACCACTTGCCAGTGGTCAAATGGAGTAAACCAACTGCTATTCCTTACAACCCTAAAGGCAATATGCCCTCAAGATAATGAGTCCCCAAGGCTGGTGGCTCTCAAGGCAACCGAAAACAAATTGTCAATTGGTATGTGCCACTTGATAGTGGGCAATTGGAGTAAACCAATTGCCATGTCTGACAGCTCTCAAGGCAAGATGCGCTCAAGATAATGAGTCCTCAATGCTGATGGCACTCAAGGCAACCAACAACAAATGGGCTATTGGTGTACACCACTTGCCAGTTGGCAAATGGTGTAAACCAATTGCCATGCCATACAACCCTCAAAGCAACATTCCCTCAAGGCAATGAGCCCTCAATGCTGACAGGTCTCAAGGCAATCAACATCAAATGGGTGATTGACGTACACCACTTGCCAGTAGATGATTGGTGTAAACCAATTGCTATGCCTGGCATCCCTCAGGGCAACATGTCCTGAAAGCAATGAGCCCTTAAGGCTCACAGCCCTCAAGACAACCAAGAAGAAATGTGCAATGTACACCACTAGCAAGTGGGTGATTGGTGTAAGCCAATTGCCATGCCTGACACACTCAAGGCAACATGCTGTACAGACAATAAGCTGTCAATGCTGATGGCCCTCAAGGCAACCAACAACAAATGGGTGATTGATGTACACCACTTGACAGTGGGTGAATGATGTAAACAAATTGCCATGCCTGACACCCTCAAGGCAATATGCCTTCATGGCAATGAGCACTCAAGGCTGATGGTCCTCAAGGCAACCAGCAACAAATGGTAGATTGATGTACAGCCCTAGCCAGTAGGCAATTGATGTAAACCAATTGCCATGCCGGGCATCCCTCAAAGCAGCAATCTCTCAAGGCTGATGGCCCTCAAGGTAACCAAGCACAAATGGATGATTGGTGTACAACACTTGCCAGTAGATGATTGGTGTAAACCAATTGCCATTCCTGACCACCTTGAAGGCAATGAGCCCTCAAGCCTAACGACCCTCAAGGCAACCAACAACAAGTGGGTGATTCATGTACATCACTTGCAGTGGGCAGTTTATGTAAACCCACTGTGGTATGCCCCCTGTATGGCAACACTACTACAACAAAAACATCAATGCCGACAAAATTGACATTTTTGTTGTAATAGTTTACCCAAGACCCTGGCACTCTGTCTGCCAGTCCTGCACCCCCTCCTCAATCCAACTCTGACTAGGATTTAGTATCCTAGAAATCGGGGTGTCTGGGGCAGATCTCCACACATGGGGGTTTTCGGGGGCAAAGTCCCCGGAAGGAAAAACAGCCGGGATCTCCAGTCAGATTTATGTCGACTGCAAGTTGCAGTCGACATAAATATGTCACTGTGATGGTGGTCGACAACTTAGTTGTTGAATAGGCATCATAGAGCCACCAATTGCCATGCCTGGCATTCCACAAGGCAACATAAACAAATTGTCAATTGGTATATGTCACTTGCTAGTGGGCAATTTGGAGTAAACCAATTGCCATGTCTGACAGCACTCAAGGCAAGATGCACTTGAAGCAATGAGTCCTGAAGGCTGATGGCCCTCATGGCAAACAACAACAAATGGAAGACTGATGTACAACACTTGCCAGTGGGCAACTGATGTAAACCAATTGACATGCCTGACAGCCCTCAAGGAAACATGTTCTCAAGGATGACGGACCTCAAGGCAACCGACAACAAGTGGGTAAGTGTTGTATGCCTCTTGCCAGTTGGTGACTGGTGTAAACCAGCTGCAATGCCTGTCAACCCCCAAAGCAACATGACCTCAAAGCAATGAGCCCTCAATGCAGCTGGACCACAAGGCAACCGACTTTCAAATGGGTGATTGGTGTACGCCACTTGCAAGTAGACAATTGGTGTAAACCAATTGCCATGCCTGACAGCCCTCAATGCAACATTCCCTCAAGGCAATGTGCCTTCAAGGCTGATGGCCCTCAAGGTGGAGCTTGTTTGCTAGGTGATGTCAGACCAAGGAGTCAAGGGGGAAAGACGCCAGCATGGAAGTCTCCATTTCTGCTCCTGTCCTCAGCAACCCATTTTCAGGAGCAGCAGCACTTGAGTGTGATGGAGAAGGAGTGTGAGTTTGTTTGTTAGGTGATGTCTGTCCAGTTAGTCAAGGGGGAGAGATGGCAGCAAGGAAGTCTCTATGTCAGCTCCTGCCCTCAACAACCCATTTTCTTGTGCAGCAGTGTTTGAGTGTGACAGAGGAGGGGTGAAAGCTTCTTTGAAAGCTAATGTCTATCAGGGAGTCAATGTGGAGACATGACAGCAGGGAGGGCTCTGTTTCTGCTCCTGCTCTCAGCAACCCTTTTTCTGGTGCAGCAACACTTGAGTAGGATGAAGGAGGGGTGTGAACTTGTTTGCTAGGTGATACATGATCAGGGAGTCAAGGGAGACGGATGACAGCAGGAAGGCCTCCATTTCTGCTCCTGCTCTCAGCAACCCATTTTCTAGTGCAACAGTGCTTCAGTGGGACAAAGGAGGGATGTGAACTTGTTTTCTATGTGATGTATGACCCAAGAGTCATGGGGGAGAGATGCCAGAAGGGAGGACTGTATTTCTGCTCCTGCCCCCAGCAACCCGTTTTCTGATGCAGCAGTGCTTGAGTGGTATGGAGGAGGAGGAGTGAGAGTTTGTTTGTAAAATGGTGTCTGTCCAGGTAGTCAAGAAGGAAAGACACCAGCAGAGAGGTCTCCATTTCTGCTCCTGTCCTCAGCAACCTAATTTCTGGTGCAGCAATGCTTGAGTGGGACAAAGGAGGAGTGTGAACTTAATTGCTACGTGGTGTATGGCCAGGGAGTCAAGGGGGAAAGACGTCAGTAGGGAGGTCTGCGTTTTTTTCCTCCTGCCCTCAGCAATCCATTTTCTGGTGCAGCAGTGCTTGAGAGGGATGGAGGAGATGTGAGACCTTGTTTGTAAGGTGATGTCTGTCTAGGTAGTCATGGGGGAGAGACACCAGCAAGGAGGTCTGTGTTTCTGCTCCTGCCTTCCAGAACCTGTTTTCTGGTGCAGCAGCACTTGAGTGGGATGGAGGAGGGGTGAAAGCTTGTTTGCAAGGTGATGTCTGTCCAGGGAGTCAAGGTGGAAAGAGGCCATCAGGGAGGGCTCCATTTCTGCTCCTGCCCTCAGCAACCAGTTTTTTGGTGCAGCAATGCTTGAGTGGTATGAAGGATGGGTGTGAACTTGTTTGCAAGTTGATGTCTGTCCAGGTAGTCAAGAGGGTGAGACAAGAACAGGGATATCTCTGTTTGTGCTCCTGCCTTCAGCAACCCATTTTTTATTGCAGCAGTACTTGAATGGGCTGGTAAGACCTTGTTTGCTACATGATGTCTGTCAAGGAGAGAGAAGCCAATAAGGAGGTCTCCATTTCTGCTCCTTTCCTCAGCAACCTGTTCACTGGTGCAGCAGCACTTGAGTGGGATGAGGGAGGGGTGAGAACTTGTTTGCTAGGTGAAGTTTGTCCTTGGAGTAAAGTGGGAGATACGCCAGCAGGGAATACTCCATTTCTGTTCCTGATGTTAGCAACCAGTGTCCTAGTTCAGCAAGCCTTGAGTGGGAAGGATGACGGGTGAGTGCTTGTTTGTTATGTGGAGACTGTCCAGAGAGACCGGGGGAGAGATACCAACAGGGAGGTTTCCATTTCTGCTCCTGCCCTTAACATCCTGTTTTCTGGTGCAGCAGCACTTGAGTGGGACAGGAGAGGGGTGAGAGCTTTTTTGCTAGGTGATGCCTGTCCAGGGATTGAAGGGGGAGAGATGCCAGCAGATAGGTCTCCATTTCTGCTTCTACCCTCAACAACCAATTTTTCTGGTGCAGCAGTGCTTAACTGGGATGGAGGAGGGGTGAGAGCTTACTTGTTTGGGGATGACTGTACAGGGAGTCTGGGGGAAGAAATGCCAGCATAGTGGTCTCCCTTTCTGCTCTTGACCTCAGCAACCCATTTTCTAGTGCAGCAGCATTTGAGAGGGATGAGGAGGTGAGAGAGCTTGATTGATAGTTGATGTCTGACCAGGGTTTAAAGGTGAGAGATTCCAGCAGTGAAGGCTGTTTCTGCTCCTGATCTCAGCAACCTGTGTCCTGGTTCAGCAGTGCTTGAGTGGGATGAAGGAGGGATGAGAGCCTGTTTGCTTGTGGGTGGTTATACAGGGAGACCAGTGGGAGGGACTCCAGCTGGGAAGTGTCCATTTTGATTCCAGCCCTCAGCAACTGGTATCCTGGTGTAGCAGCACTTGAGTTTTGCTGATCTGAGGGATTAAACATTTTTTTCTGTCTACAAAATGTTTACTGCTTGCTCCTTCATCAAGAGGAGTGACTTTGCTCACTGGGTATGCAGGAAACATATCTTCATTTCCTGGTCTTTCAGTCACACAGATGGTTCCATTGCTTTTGATTACAAGTCAATAAATTCAAATTCCTGGCCCTTAATTTGGGCCTTTCCACATTCTCATGTGTGTTTACCAAGTGCCTTGCAGTGATTGCTTCAGCCATCAGTAGACAGGGTCATTATGTTTTCACATATATGGATGACTGTCTTCTAAAAGCCACCTCCAGAAACCAGGTGGTCCTGACCATGGAAACTACCTTCAACCTATTTCGGGCTCTATGGATAACATTCAGTCTAGCCAAGTCATCCATTTGGCAAACCCAACTCCTACAGTATATTGGGGCTATTCAAAACTGAGCTCAAGGCAAGGCCTACCTGTTACCAGACAGGGCAGACCACTTGCAAGCATATGTCCAACTGGTATGTACATCTCACCAAGTCACCACCAGAAAATTCCTGTGGCTACCAGGACACAAGGCAGAGGTTATAGCTATGGTAACTCTGACTGTAATGACAATCATGGATGTTTGTTGTGCTTTGACTTCATTGTTTGACATATTAATGTGTGCTTAGGCTACATAAAGGGCTTCAGTTAACTCCATTTTTGGAGTATTTGACTTTCATAAATAAGGCACAAACTTCCAAAATACAGAGGGAGGAAGTCATTGACTTCTAGATGTAAAACCAAAAATTAGATGACTTCCAAAATTGCGGGCTTGGAAGTCAGAAATTATGTATTTTTCTGAAAGAAAGTGTATTTTAACACTAATATACTGTATTAACAACCATAAATTTTTCCTTCCTAGAATATTGACTTCCAAAGGTGGCATTGTGGAAGTATTTTGACTTCCAAAAAATTGGAATGACTTCCAGATTTTGACTCCTGGAAGTTTTAGACTTTCACTGAAAATAAATTAACTGAACCCCTGGCTACAAAACAGGATGAATGAACATTTAATATAGTGGCATGGAATGTATTTAATCCAGTCAACTGTAACTTTATGTCCAACATTGGCATAATGTCTTTAAAGTTTATTTTTCATATCAGAATATAGAAGACAGTAGCTGGCTTTAAAATGAACAACATATAATGATACATGTACCAAATGTCCTGTTGCCTGTTGTCTGAGTCATCTTCCATATGACGATCATTGTTGTCTATATACTCAGTGCGTTGTATGAAAGATGGCCCCTGGCTTCAGAAATACTCATGCAACAGTCAGATTCGGACATAAGAGATTGCCAAAAATAAGTTCATAAGGTAGGTTACAACTTGATGTCACTAATGTCACTAACGGTAAGTTACAGTTTAGCTTGGGTTTTGATATTTGTGTATTGATGTGTGCATTCAGGTTTCAGAGTTCAACCAAGGCCTGACCTCGAGAAAACTGCTAACATGGTTAATCCATGGGGAACCTCAGAAATACTAAGTTGAAAAGGCAAGTAACTTGTGCTGGTCTGTGAGGAGTTGAATACATTTTTTGGGCTATGTTAAGGCTTGTTGAGGCTGCATTTGGGTGGAGCTAGGGGGCCGGAGTACAGGGAGGTTCAGTCATGGCTCCTATTTAGATGATGAGGATGCAATTGTAGTGGACTTTACACCTGTCAGAGATAAGCCACTTATGACATCATATAGTCAAACTATGCTCAGGGGAGTATCAGTGGTAATTCCAATCACCCCATTTCATATCATATGATTCATATATATATATATATATATATATATATATATATATATATATATATATATATATCATTTTATTTACTTATTTATTTATTGATTTTGATTGCAGATTTAACACCTTTGAGCAAAAGGCTCTTTTATAAAGGTTTCATGTTGAGTGAACAAGAGATAAAATACAAGACAGGTTACATAACAATTCAAAAAAAGGTTCCTTAACATTCAAGGATAGCAGGAGATTACATGCTGAGTAAGTAGCGATTGAACAGGCTGTTCCATTTTCAGCAGTATAACTATGAGATAGGTATCTTATCAACATAATAAGCTGGTATTAGTAAAAACCTGGGAAGGGAGACTAACAAATGAAAGCTAAGGGTAGGCAGGCGCAGCCGGAGGTGGCTTAGTCACGATACCATGATTGGGGATCTAAGAAAAGGTAGAGAGTTAGTGGGAAGCCACCACTGAGTTTTGTCAGGGGGGGAGAGGCAGAGGAGTTAGGGGAAGGAATGGGGGTAGGCAAGAGGGAGGGTTAGTTAGGAAGGAGGATAGCCATTGGTATTTGCTAGCTACAGTCACAGAGGGACATTTGGGTGAGGAGGGGTTCAGTTCTCTTTAAAGGGCACACTTTTTGTAAGTCTCTGGTAGCAGGGAGTTAATTAAACCAGGTGGGCCCACGGTAGGAAAGTGAGTACTGTGTGAGGCAGGTTCTTTTGAAGGGGACCTGTAGCACACCCTTTGCCAAGCTTCTAGTAACTTTAGTGTGGAGGGAGCGCTGGAACAGAGAGGTAGTGGAGGAGGGGCTGAGTCCAAAAAGTGCTTTTTTGCCTATTAGGCAAGCCTGATATTTAGCCTTAAGGTGAAAGGGGAGTCAACCAATGGAGGTGTATAGGGTGCAGGAATGAGTCAGGTGCTTTACCCCAAGGACCAGGCAGCAAGCCTTGTTCAGCAGTACTTTAACCCTTTTTAAGGCAGTGTCTGAGGTGGCACTATAAATGACGAGGGCACAGTCAATGACCGACAGGATGCTGCTTCTGGTAACCAGGTTAAGAGCTTCTGGGGTCATGGATTGCCTATGCCTATAGAGGATTCCTAGTTTAATGTTAGCTGTTTTGACAACATGGTCAATATGGTGTATGAAGGATAGGGTATTGTCAATATGCACCCCAAGATATTTAAAGGAGGAGACTTGTTCGATGTCATCTCCTTTTTGGCTATGGATAGTCAGGGCTTCACTGTGCCTTTTGGCATGTGGCAGGGTTTGGTGCATACTTTTAGTAGTTTAAAGGGAGTCTGTTTTGGGTAAACCAGTTCTCAAGCACGGCAGAGCTTTGCTGAAGGTTTTGAGCTATTTCCAATGTATGGCTGCTAGGCACAGAGATAACAGTGTCGTCCGCATAGAGCAGCATTTTTGCAGGACAGGCACTGGGGAGCAAGTTAACAAAGAGTCTGAAGAGAAGTGGCCCTAAGATTGAACCTTGGGGAACTCCTAGGGTTATCTTTTTGAGATCAGAAGTTACCCCCCCCCCATCTTCACACACTGGGTCCTGTGGGAAAAGTAGCTGTTTAGCCAGGAGGTGGCATCTACTGACAGTCCCAGGGTCCTAAGGTGCCTGAGCAGAATTCTGTGATTAATGGTGTCCAATGCTTTTGTGAGATCGATAAATATAGACCCCACCATTTTTCTAGAATCAAGAGCTTCATAGATGTGAGTAGTGAAGTCAATTAAAGCTGTGATGGTGCTGTGACCTGTGCGAAACCCGTGTTGTTGTGTGACACGGGCAGTCTTCCACCTATCTGGGAAGATTCCAGTGCTCAGAGAAATGTTAAAAAGTATGGTCAGGGGAGTCAACCCTGACCCTGGTTTTGTTTAGAGTTTTTCTGACATATTTAATTGTCTGGGTCCTAGTAATTTTCTAAAAGTAGAATGGTGGTTGGCCTGGTTTAAGTGAGGTATAAGGGTTACGGTAGATGGAGTCCATATCTGGCGGGGTATGGAGATATTCGAGGGGGAGGGTTGAGCTGAGGTCAGTGAAGACATTATTAAAAGCATTGTCCATGTTGACAGGCTGCTGTAATGTGCCAGATGTGGTTACTATAAGTTGTGGCAGAGCTCTGGGTTCTTTGCCGGTGAAGGATTTAACGTTATTCCAGAATTCCCTGCCATTTCCCCAGTTGCTCTGCAGTTGTTCTCTACAGTAGGCAGATTTAGCATTTCTTATTTGTCTAGTGCACTTGTTTCTAGCAATTTTGTAGGTTACCATATCTGTTTGCCTGCCTGACCCTCTGGCTATGTGCCAGAGGTTGTCCCGATGTTTCATCTGGGCAATCAGGGAGCCTGTGAGCCAGAGGTTTATGGCTCCTTTTATTTTAACTGTCCTGACAGGGGCAAAGATGTCACAGGCTCTGTTGAAGGTAGATATGAGGTATTCCAAGGCTGTGTTAGTGTCTCTGCAGTCAGCTAGTGAGATCCAGTCTGCATCCCTTACATACCTCTTGAAGTTGCCCACAAGTCCCTTTTTGAGGTAGCATTTTTTGGAGATTGGGGGGGGGGTCCTTTGTGCCCTTGTTTGTCCAGAAGCCAACTATCAGTGAGTGGTCACTTAGGGTGTCTGGCAGGACAGAGACATTTTGATATGCTCAGGGTTGGAGGCTATAATCCAGTCTATGAGTGTACTAGTGCCTGTGCGATAGTTCAGCCTAGTTGTCTGCATAACCATCTGTGTTAGATATTGGGCATGGATTCGGTCCCTCATGGTGATGGAATCCTGGGCAAGCCAGTTTGTGTTAAAGTCCCCTAGGATGATCTGCTTGCAGTCCTTTTTTAGCATGCTAATGTGTTTGAGGAATAGGTCAAGGCCTGGTGCTCGCTTACCTGGGGGTATGTAGACAGTGGTCAGAGACATTGCTTTGCATGATTTCCAATGGAAAGCTTGATGGAGAGAAGCTGTGCTTCTTTTGTATTTACAGTGGGTTGCAAGATCTGGCCATGAATTCTCCTACTCAGATAGACCAAGCACCCACCCCCTCACTTGGCCTGTCTATCTAGCTGGAAGGAGGTATACTCCTCAAGAGAGATAGCTGAGTCAGGTATTTTCTGGGACAGCCAAGTTTCTGTGCACAAGACAATGTCTGGTTTATGGACAGCTACCCATGCCTGGAATTGGGGTAGTTTAGGTAGGAGACTCCCAATATTAACGGAAGCAATTTTTAGGCATCCTCTGATTGAGGGATACTTCAAGCCCTGACATCCAGGGTTTGGGTGAATGTTGCCAGAGATCAGTAGCAGTATAATGATCCCCCTGGAGAGGTGGTGCTTCCACCATGCTTTGCCGATCCATGTCTTTCTGCACCTTGTATTGTCCTGGATTGTTGTTATTTGTTTTGAGGTACGTGTGCACATAAGGGCACTAACAACCTCTAGTGGTAAGGGGAGGGTAACAAGTTCATTCTTTTCTGGAGAGTGAACCTCCATGGGCTATTAGATATTGCTGTCTGGTGCTCCAAGGTGCCATAATTGGTAGCTCTAGTGTTTCCTAGTATTTGCAAGGGGCTAGTCTGTGGCTCAATTGGTTTACCAATGGTTAATCCAGCCAAGGGGGAAAGGATAAATAAGGTGAGTAGGTAGGTGACCCAGGGGAAGTTATATGCTAGACACATGCTATTAGGCATGTTGTCAGAATTTGAAAGTCCTTTGGGGAGAGAGGTAGATAGGAGCCTAGAGCCAGAGTTAGTCTTAGTGGAGGTTGGGGTGCAGGGGCAGATTCAATTAGCACAAGGGAGTGGGGAAGTAGCAGTTAATAAGTTCAGTTAAGTGTATTCCTTTGTCTGAGGTTCTTGCTTGTGCCTCTGCTATTAGAAAGTGCAGGGCACCCTCTAGTGGTGGACCGATACAGGCATCAGGTGGAGAAATGGGCTGATTGGTTCACACAGCCCAGTATGTCCCTATAAAAGGGAATGCTCACCAAGGGTGGTGACGGGGGCAGTGGGGAGCCAATGCAGAGCATCGGCGGGGCCTCAGCAGTCCTGAAGCTGTACTGCGCTCTGGAGCTCAGAGCTGAGTGGCCTCTTTCATCATACCTTTGCGAGCTGCCGGCTTCATTCCGGGGGGTTGTGGGGGAGAGTAAGATCACCGGAGCCCTCTCGACCTCCTTGAATTGGACCCTCTGTCGGTCGGTCCCTGCAGTCTTTGCAAGCTGCCAGCTTCATTCCAAGGGGTTGTGGAAGAGAGCCAGATCACCGGAGCCCTCTCGACCTCCTTGAATTGGACCCTCCATCGGTCAGTCCCTGCAGTCTTTGCGAGCTGCCAGTTTCATTCTGTGGTGCAGCAAGGGAGAGCAAGATCACCAGAGCCCTTTCGACCTCCTTGAATTGGACCCTCCTTTGGTCAGTCCCTGCAGTCTTTGTGAGCTGCTGGCTTCGTTCGGGGGGTTGTGGGGGAGAGCAAAATCACCAGAGCCCTCTTGACCTGCTTGAATTGCACCCTCGGTTGGTCGGTCCCTACAGTCTTGGCTGTGTAAGTTTGGCTAAAAATAACAGTCTTGTGATTATCTACGAGCAGAAGTTTAACCATGCAGACACGAATCAGTAAATGTGCTAAGAGGTACCCAGTCAGAACACAGTAAATTAATTAAACTAGCAGTTTACGTGTTGTAGGAGTGAAGACTAACTCCAAATGCACGCCGACTGTTTCAAGTCCTCTGGTGTATCTGTGTGTGTTTTAACTTTTTAGCAGGGTGACTCAGTTGATCATTGGGAGTATGTCATAATTAAGCAATAGATAATTTTTTCATATGACCTCAGGATCCAGTGCCTGGTGTTTGGAGGGGGTTGCATTCCCCGTGTGGGACCGTGCAAGGTTGCAGGGTTGAAACTTATGTGTGGTTGGTTACAGGGAGGTGTAACAGTAATGGGTAGTGGTTCAGTTGGCTGTGGCTGTGACCTCAGGTTCCAGCGTCTGGTGATTGTGGGGGGTGACATTCCCTTAGTGGGACCATGCAAGGTCCCAGGGTTCAGCCTTGTGATGGGATGTGCTGTTACCTGTGTCTGTAACTCCTGGGTCATGGCTGAAAATAGGTAACTTCTTTGCTAGAGAACTTACCTGGTAATCAAAAACTAAATAAATAAATAAATCTATGAGTAGTTGGTGTCAGAGAGGTTTAGTAGTAATGGGTAGGGGTTCAGAGGGTGAAGTGGGACCACTAGACACCTGGGAATGCTTTTTCTGTGGTAGTGCCATGTCTCAGATGGTGTAGTGGAACCCACAGGCACCAGATAATGGATTTTGCATAATTTTGGGCATAGTGTGGGAGGTCATGGAGAGGCCATTGCAGTCCAGGAACTGCTTTACTGTTTGTTGTACATGATATTGAAGGTAACTGGTGCAGTACTGTGCCCAGTAGTGGTAACATGACTGAGGCATTTTAGCAAAGGTGGCCATTTTTAAAGCATTTAATCAAAGGCTGCCATTTTGAAGCATTTTAGCAAAGGCAGCCATTTTGAGGCACTCACCAGTGATTCACACTTGGTGCCCAGATGTGGCAAACGTGGTGCAATACTGTGTCTGGTAGTGGTCACATGACTGATTACTACTATACCGCATCAACACTAAGCCATTCAGAAAGCATTTTGGCAAAAGCAGCCATTTCAAGGCATTTTATCAAAGGAGGCCATTTTGAGGCACTCTCCAGTGAGGCACACTTGGTGCCTGGATATGGAAAGAGGGGGTGCAGTACTGTGTCCAGAAGTGGACACATGACTGATTACCACCACACCTCATCAACCCTGACCCACACAGAAATTTTTTTATCAAATGTGGCCATTTTGATGCATTTTAGCAAAGGCAAACATTTTGAGGCATTTTAGCAAAAGCAGACATTTTGAGGCATTTTAGCAAAGATGGCCATTTGTGAGGGATTTAAGCAGAGGCAAAAATTTTGAGGCTCTCACCAGTGATTCACACTTGATGCCCGAATGTGGCCAAAGTGGTGTAGTACTGTGTCTGATAGTGGTCACATGACTGAATACCACCATACTGCATCAGCCCTAACCCATTCAGTGAGCTTTTTAGCAAAGTCAGCCATTTTGAGCCATTTTAGCAAAGGCAGCCATTTTGAAGCATTTAGCAAAGGCGGCCATTTTGAAGTGCTCACCAGAGATTAACACTCTTTGCCAGGATGTGGAAAAAGTGGTGCAGTATTGTGTCTGGAAGTGGTCACATGACTGATTACCAACATACTGCATCAACACTAACCCATTCAGAGAGCTTTTTAGCAAAAGCAGACATTTTGAGGCATTTTAACAAAGGCAGCCATTTTTAGGAATGTTATCAAAGGTGGCCATTTTGAGGCATTTTAGCAAAGGTAGCCATTTTGATGTGCTCACAATTGAGAAAAACCTGATACCCGAATGTGGAAAAAGGGCTGCAGTACTGTGTCCCGTAGTGGACACATGAATGATTAGCAACATTCTGCATCAACCCAGACACATTTAGAGAGCTTTTCAGCAAAGGTGACCATTTTGATGCCTTTTAGCAAAGGCAGCAATTTTGAGGCATTTTATTAAAGGTGGCCATTTTGAGTCATTTTAGCAAAGGTAGCCATTTTGAAGCACTCATCTGTGATTCACACTTGATGCCAGGATGTGGCAAACGTGGTGCAGCACTGTGTCTGGAAGTGATCACATGACTGATTACCACCATACTGAACCAACCATGATGCGTTCAGACAGCTTTTTAGCAAGGGCAGACATTTTGATGCATTTAGCAGAGGTGGGCATTTTGAGGCATTTTAGCAAAGGTGGCTATTTTTAGGCATTTTTGCAAAGGCAGCCATTTTGAGGTGCGCACCAGTAATTCACATTTGGTGCCTGGATGTGGAAAAAGTGATACAGTAGTGTATCTGGAATTCATCACATTGATTGATTGCATATTTCTCATTTCTCAGAGAACACGTGCACAACAAACCCAGTAGAAGTTACAAAATTATCCTTTTTGGATAACACTGAAGATTAAGGTACTGCAATGATGATACATTCCAACATTTTACATCTCAACATCATATGATACTACTCAACTGCAACTTTCTGGGATTAAGGTAAGAGACAAACTACTTTGTCTAACAGGTTATGCAAATCTTGCGCTGTTAACAGAAATCAGCCTTGTAGACCTACTAGTAAGCATTGCACCACACCAGACTTCACATTTACCATCTCATCATTTGGAGTGGATTATAATGCTTAGACTAGTTTTGAACACTCCATGTGATGACTTCATGTGAGGATTCGATACAGCACAAAAATTACTTTGGTTAAATGGAATATTACAAACTGTGTGTCAACAGTTGATGAAACGGTGTAGCATAAGCTAGGAGCAGATAGTATTTTTCCCTGACAAGTCACAAACGTGAAGAGGATATATATAAAATATCAAAACAAAATGAGAACAACAACAAAAATTAAGGCATAGTAGCATAAGGTACATTAAGAAAAATTAGTTCCTTTTCCAGACCAGTACAGTGATCTAAAAAAATAATAGCATATGGTAATAGTAAACAGGTATTTTTTTTCCACAGGTCATAGGCATGAAGGCGGTAGATAGATGCAGGGAAAGATATATATATATTTTTTTCCATACAGGATGGACAATGGTGTGTTTGACATGAATAGAAAACAAAGAGCGAACAACATGACATGTTATAGAATAGAGAAAGGAAAGGGGTTTTCTTCACAGGTTTTACAATAGGGAAAGGATAGGGTTTTTCTCCACAGGTTGCTGGTCTTATAGCTTCTGATGAAACACTCTTGTGTATGATGATACATACACTTGAAAAAGTCATTCTGCTGCAATAGTGACTTTGCTACTAAAACAGAATGACTTCTCATTCTGCTTTAGTATATACATCACATTGCAAGTGACCCCAACACTGCAGTACATGGGACATCAGGCTGTTGAAGTTTTGCGTCGGCAAATGACCAGAGGTTAAATAAGGACCACTGATGGTAAATGCAAATGGTAATAAAAACAGTCAGCTATTTTGGTTTCTTTTCTATAGTACACTGTATAAAATACTGCATAGTGGCCTAAATACACAACAGCACTTTTCTTAAAACCTCTTTCTTACTTTGCAGACATAATTATAACCTTAGAGTGAAGGTGTATCATTGCTATGTATTGACGACCACCGTCTATTCTATATAATGTATGATAGAAATACCACTTTCTCTCAGTGCAGTTTAACCCCTGCAAGGTATACATATTTTTAAATCAAGGATGGAAATGAGAAAGGAAAAGTGTGGCCTACTGGGATTCGAACCTCAGATCTCTGGTATGCCGTTCCAGCGCTCTAACCATTAAGCTACAGGCTCACTGATCAAAGCGTCTGAGGAATTTCCTTACAGCCACACACACATTCCTTTCTCTAGTGTTGCGCAATTATGCAACTAGGAACCAATGTTAGAAATACCACTTTCTCTCAGTGCAGTTTTAACCTGCAAGTATACATATTTTTAAATCAAGGATGGAAATGAGAAAGGAAAAGTGTGGCCTACTGGGATTCGAACCTCAGATCTCTGGTATGCCGTTCTAGCGCTCTAACCATTAAGCTACAGGCTCACTGATCAAAATTTGATTTAAAAATATGTATACCTTGCAGGGGTTAAACTGCACTGAGAGAAAGTGGTATTTCTAACATTGGTTCCTAGTTGCATAATTGCGCAACACTAGAGAAAGGAATGTGTGTGTGGCTGTAAGGAAATTCCTCAGACGCTTTGATCAGTGAGCCTGTAGCTTAATGGTTAGAGCGCTGGAACGGCATACCAGAGATCTGAGGTTCGAATCCCAGTAGGCCACACTTTTCCTTTCTCATTTCCATCCTTGATTTAAAAATATGTATACCTTGCAGGGGTTAAACTGCACTGAGAGAAAGTGGTATTTCTAACATTGGTTCCTAGTTGCATAATTGTGCAACACTAGAGAAAGGAATGTGTGTGGCTGTAAGGAAATTCCTCAGACGCTTTGATCAGTGAGCCTGTAGCTTAATGGTTAGAGCGCTGGAACGGCATACCAGAGATCTGAGGTTCGAATCCCAGTAGGCCACACTTTTCCTTTCTCATTTCCATCCTTGATATAATGTATGAGGATTAAAGAAATAGAAAAAAAACACATGGCAATAATAACAACTAACACATAGTAAAAAAGGGTAAATTAAGATAAAGTAGTTCTTTTTCCAGACAACTACAGTGATCTAAAAAAATAATAGTATATGGTAAGAGTAGACAGGTATTTTTTTTCCACAGGTCACTGGCATGAAGGTGGTAGATAGATATACTGTAGGGAAAGATATTTTTTTCCCATACTGGATTGACAATTGTGCATTTGAAATTAATAGAAAACAAAGAGTAGATGACATGACATGTTGTAAAATAGGGAAAGGATAGGGTTTATCTTCACAGGTTTTAGAATAGGGAAAGGATAGGGGTTTTCTCCACAGGTTTCTGGTCTTATAGCATCTGATGGAACACTCTTGTGTATGATGATCCACACACTTGAAAGTCATTCTGCTGCAATAGTGACTTTGCTACTAAAACAGAACTTCTCATTCTGCTTTATCACAAATGTCACAAAGCAAGTGACCCCAACACCACAGTACATGGTGCTTCAGGCTGTTTGAAGTGTTGTGTTGGCAAATGACCACAGGTGAAATGCAGATCACTGATGGTAAATGCTAATGGTAATAAAAAAACAGTACGCTAATTCAGTTTCTTTCCTACAGTACACTGTGTAAAATACTGTATGGTGGCCTAAATACACAACAATGCTTTTCTTAAAACCTCTTTCTTACTTTGCTGACCGCATTACAACCTTAGGGTGAAGGTGTATCGTTGCTATGTATTGATGACCACAAACTAATCCATATAATGCATTGGGGATGAAAAACAGAAAAAACATGGCAATAATAACAATTAAGGTATAGTAAGATAGAATACATTAAGAAAAATGTGTTCCTTTTCCAGGGTACTACAGTGATGTGAAAAATAATAGTATAGGGCAATAGTAGACAGGTATTTTTTCCACAGGTCGCAGGCATGATGGTGGTAGATAGATATAGGGAAAGATAGTTTATTTTTCCATACTGGACTGGCAATGGTATGTTTGAAATCAAAATAAAACAAAGAGTGGACTACATGACATGTTTTAGAATAGGGAAAGAATAGAGCTTTTCTCCACAGGTTTATGGTCTAACAGCATCTGATGTAACGGTCTCGTGCATGATGATTCATACACTTGAAAACGTCATTCTGCATCTATAGCAACATCACTACTAAAACAGTATGACTTTTCATTCTGCTTTAGCATGTACGATGCAATAAAAATGTAATAGTAGATGGGTCTTTTTTCCACAGGTCACAAGCTTGAAAGCAGTTGATAGTTATATGGTAAGATAGTTTTTTTTTTTTCCCCAAACATGATCAGCAATGGCTTTCTTGAATTAAATATAAAATGAAGAGTTGAATACTAGACATGATTTAGAACAGGGACAGGATAGGGTTTTTGTCCACATGTTAATCGTCTTAGAACTTATGATAGCGCACCATCTTTTACTGGAGATGCATACAGTTGAAAAGGTCATTCTGCAGCAAGTGACATTGCTGCTAAAACAGAATGACTTTTCATTCTGCTTTAGTAGTGATGTCGCAATGCAAGCGACCCCCCTCACCTATGTATAATAGGATAGCAAGCAGAGGTGGGTGAAGTCGACAAAATTTGCTCTGCAAAATATTTTGCACAAAGCACTCAGTTCACCGAGCGCAATTCATGAAATCCATGGACCGTAGCTCAAGGGGGAAAGTGTGGTCAAAAAATGCTGTTTGCCCTGCTACCCCCCCCCCCATTGATTGCCATCTGGCCCCAATAATAAATGCATTTTAAAAATCCAGTGATCCCTGGTGTCGAGTGGACCCCCACCCCAGCAATCTCTGGCCCCAATAATAAATAAATAAAAGTCCTGTCCTGCTGTGATCCCTGGTGTCTAGTGGACTCACCGATTGTGGTCACCAATAATAAATAAATGTTTAAAATCCGTGATCGCTGGAGTCTAGTGGACCACCCACCCCACCAATCACCAGCCCCAATAAGAAACAATGACCTGTCTTGTGATCCACTCACTGGCCCTAATAATAAATACATTTTAAAAATCCTGTGATCTCTGGTGTCTAGTGGACCACCCAGCCCACCAGTCACCAGCCCCAATAAGAAATAAAGACCTGTCTTGTGATCCCTGATATCTAGTGGACCCTCCACCTGCCAGCCCTAATAATAAATACATTTTAAAAATCCAGTGATCCCTGGTATCTAGTGGAGCCCCTCACCCCCCCATGCCACCATTCCTCTCCCCCAACCCCAACCTGGTCCCTGATTAGGCCACTGGCACAGCCCTCCATTCACTTCTGTGGCCAGCAGCCCTACTGACATGCTCTGAATAAATGAGCACATGTTTTTACAAGCATGCGCTCAATCATTGTCAGTCAGCCAGGTCTTCATTGTAATCAGACATTTTTCCTGGGGCTAGAGAAGAGAGGGGGGCTGCTTTTGGGAGGATCCATGATGCAGTTCCCCCCATCCCGCTTCACCACCAAAGCCTAGAGCAGCCCCCCTCTCTTCTCTAGTCCATGGAAAAACATTTGGTTACAATGGCAAGCTGGCTGACTGAATGAATGAATGAGCATGTGCTTGTACAAACATGAACTCATTCATGCAGAGCACATCAGTCGGGCTGCCAGCCATGGAGGTGAGTGGAGGGCTGTGCCATTGGCATGCTTGGTGACAAGATCAGGGGGGAGAGAGAGGAGTGGTAACAGTAAGGGTGGCAGGGGGTTCCACCAAACACCAGGGATCACTAGATTTTAGAAATTTATTACTGGTGATGGCTATTGACGGGTCCACTGGACACCAGAGATTACACTATAGGACTTTCTTATTTCTTACTGGGGCCTGTGATTGGCAGGGTGGGGGGGTTCACTAGACATCAGGGATCACTGAATTTTTTAAATTTATTTATTATTGGTGACAGTGATTGGCAGAGTGGGGGGTCCACTAGACACCAGGGATAAATTGGGGGTGGTGTTTGGGGATTTCCCATTTGTTACCTCTACTTGCTTTGGGTTTTTTTAAGTGCAATTTGCACTTAAAAACTCCATCACTTACATGAAAGTGTGCTTGCAAGTAACAACCATTATCATAAATTATATCCAGTGCTGTATAACATAATGAAATGGTATAAACATCACACATATTCAGTATTTCTCAAGTATTTATTAATGAATACTGAATGTAGAGGGTTATGTTAATGTTACAGCTTGAACTAATGCCCACTTCTTTCTGAATACTAGTTTGCAGTTAACGTTCTTTATTCATGCTAGTAAATTGATTGTCTCTATATTTTGGCAACTTTTTATTTATTTATTTAGCTTTTGTTGACCGGGTAAGTGCACTAGACAAATCCTGCCTATTTTCAGGCATGACCCGAGGGAGGGGGATACAGATGAATGCCAACTGACCTTAAACCAGATTAAGCTGTTGGTGGTATTTTTACTGAATGAGGGAAATTTGGTCAGGACACAGAAATCCCTACTCTTTCGAATGAGGGCCATGGGATCTTTAACATCCACCTGAACTACCACCAATCCAGGCAGATGGGACCTCGGTTTAACGTCTCATCCGAAAGACGGCACCTCAGAAGTGCAGCACCCCTCTCATGCTGCACTACAGTGTCAGTACTGGGATATTAACCCAAGTGCCAGATGTGGGAACTGAACCCACAGCCCTCTGATCTCCCGGCCTCAGAGGCGAGTGTGCTACCTACTGAGCCACTGACACTGGCAACTTAACCTACTGAACTCTCTCCGTCTGGTCAGCTTGTTATATATGCTAGTTTGTTTACAAGGGTCATTTAAGCTGTCTTCCATGGTCACTGTGATCTAAAGTATTGCAAAGTGTAAGCCCTCCTATCCAATAATCTGTACTTGGTTCTTGTTCACTTGTATGTGTCTCACCTTGCACTTTCTGGCATTGAATTTCAAGGTATACCATGATATGGGGCACTAGCAAGTACTGTAGGTGCCTGCTGAAATGCCGAACCACTTTCGGCTAGTACCCCAATTGCGGGGGTGTGGAGTTGGTGACTGGATGATGTGGGTCATAAAAAGGCGACAGGATGTTGCACTTGTATATGCACGCGGTGGGGTTGGCATGAGCCTGCCGAATGTGGGGCAGGAGGGTATGTGAGGGGTGGTGCCACGGGTTTCTGATGAGCTGTCATTATGGTGTGATGGGCTAGGTGCTGTCTTGGGGTGGTGGGGATGCATGGTTCAGGACTGGGCGCTGGTAGTTTTTGTTGTGCCTGGCCCAACACAGTGTTTTTTTTTTATAACGAGATGCACTTCTGACATGCATCCCCTGGAGTTGAGAATCCTAATTTAGGTGGATGCAGGTGTGAAACGCCCTTAGTGCGGGCCCAGCCTCCGCAGATAAAAGAAAAAAATTTTCTTGTGCCTTGTTTCCTAGTGCCGGGATTCCACAGCGCTAAATTCGCCCTTGTCACATAGAACTGAATTTCAACTGCCAAAGCTTGAACCATATATCTGTCATTTGCAGGTCCGTCTGCTACTCCTGTACCCCCTCCTGACTATGAAATATCCCACAGAGTTTGGTGTCATATGTACATAAACGCCTCTTGCCCTATGTTCATTCCATTACATTGATGAACCTTTTGGAATTGGAAATGACAAGTGCCAGGCATGACACATGTGGCATCAAACTTGTGAATTCCATCTCCACTAAGCTGATCATTTTAACCATAACCCTCTGCTATCTCCCCCACTAGCCAACTTTCCATGCATGAGTAACATGGTGTGAATACAGTAACAAGTGCAGTTGTGATAACAGTAGTCCAACAGACAAAACAAACATTGTGCATTTGAATATGCCATTTTCAAAACAGAAAGATCATTGACATCAGCTACTAATATCCTTTTGCCTGATAAAGCATGGCAAGGTGAGACATGCTGCAATATCTGTCAGCATTCAATCCTTTGGCCTGTGTTAAAAGGGCAAGGTGAGTATGAGAAGTTGATCATATGATCTTGCAATGTAATACACCTTCATAGACAGATTGGAGAAATTAAACTGACTCATTTAAATCTTTATTACAAAATTTAAGTTACTCCTCAACAAACTCCATTGCATATGTTTGACACACATTGTCATGTCTCAGAACTGGAAGCATATACAAGGCATGCCCTCTTGTCTCTTGGACAATAAAGATTCTTGTTGTTACCACTCAGCTACTGTTCTTTTTTACACCCTGCATGTACATCGGCAGCTACACAGCAGCTCCCATGGTATCCCTAGTGTGATGTTTCATACCCCGATTCTGCCTTTATCCATCTTCTTTCCCTTTTACATGTCTGCATTCCTTTAACTATTGTTTGCATTATTTGGGGGTTTGAGTATTGTTCATCTGACTCATAGGGTGCAGATATAGGTTCAACCTGGGCCTTAATTTACTCATTCACTTCCCTGTCATGTAAAACAGGCTACTTCTTACTTTTCCTTTATGGATTTAGTGACATGTATCCCATAATGCAATAGGTGGTCCCCTATGGTCAGCATGGCCCTACCATGGGTGGTTGGGTATGGCACCCCAGCTATCTGCAGGTGGGTCTGCAATGTGAAATTAGTGATCATAAATTTTGTCCAAGCCACTGCAGCTGTAAGAAAAGGTGCAATTCATTGATATTTACCACTTTTATAATCTGGTTATCCCAATCAATGTGTAACAGAAGCAGTCTGATGCAGAAAATGACTGAACTGTGCTGGTCATCTTGTCTTTGGTCATGTGAACCAGGGCATGTAAATATGTGTACAATCTGGGCCTTGATTTTCTCCTTCACTTCCCTGTCATGTAAAGCAGGCTACTTCTTACTTTTCCTTTATGGATTTAGTGACATATACCCCATTATGCAATGCGTGGGCCCCCCATTGGCCAGCATGGCTGTACCATGGGTGGTTGGGTATTGCACCCTGGCTATCTGCAGGTGGGTCTGCAGTGTGAAATTGGTGATCAGAAATTTCATCCAAGCCCCTGCAGCTGTAAGAAAAGTTGCAATCCTTAGACATTTGCCACTTTCATAATTTAGTTATCAAAATAAATGTGTAACAGAAGCAGTTTGATGCAGAAAATGACTGAACAGTGGCAGCCATCTTGTTTTTGGTCATGTGACCCAGGGGATGTAAATATGGTTACAATCTGGGCCTTAATTTACTCATTCACTTCCCTGTCATGTAAAACAGGCTACTTCTTACTTTTCCTTTATGGATCTAGTGACATGTACCCCATAATCAAAAAGGTAGGCCCCCAATGGACCAGCATGGCCCAGTCATGGGTTGTTGGTTCTGGTAACTCCAGTTATCTGCAGGTGGGAAACCAATGTGAAATTAATGTTTATATAAAGAGTTTGTAACCTGAAACTGTAAATGATTTACATTTTAGATGGATATTTTGGATACACTTTATTTTAAGTGACCTTAACTACACTGAAACTACTGTATAACTACAGTGTGACTACTATGTAACTTCTGTGTAGTTACATGTAACTACAATGTAGTAGTTAACTAGTTTCACATTTTCAGTTTAGTGTAGTTAAACAATTTGTATGAGATGGTAGTTACCACAATTACTGTTGCAACAGCTGTTACATGTATAGTTACACTTCCAGCATAAATCAATTTTTCTGTTGCACTTTGCAACAGCTGTTAGATGTGTAGTTACACTTCCAGCATAAATCAATTTGTGCCAAAAGAGAGACAGTTGTGGTTGAATGTGTAACTACCACATCATGTAATTTGTATAACTACACACCAGAAAAGGTCCCAACCTGTGTATCCTTCGCCACCCACCACCACTCCACACAGCAGATCGGTGGTAAAGCACATGGAATGTAGCCATGCCCCACCCCTAGCCACCCACTTGGACTGTTGCAGGCCAGGTGTGTGGATACAGAAGAGGTGTGGGTCAATGCCATAGAAACAGCACATTTCTTAGCCACTAAAGCATTGTTGCCAGCCAATAAGTAATTATGTAAATTATTTTTATTGTATAAGTAACTAATGTAGTTGTACAGCAATTATGAATATTAGATTGCATGTTTATTAAGCAGTAAGTGCATGAGGGACTGATTTCTGAAAGAAAGCATGCATCAGAACTACAGCATTGACATTCAATGTAAGTGTATAGTAGTTGCACCCTTCTTCATATGCTTTAAGTGTCAGTTTCTGTGTACTTACCTTGCAGCTACATGTTAGTTAGTCATTAACCGCGGAAACAATGCCACAAAAGCAGCACATTCCATAGTAACTATAGTACAGCACTGTTACTCTTTCTTCTTACATTTTATTTTAAGTGTCTGTTTCTGCATACTTACTTTGTAAGTACATGTTAGTTAGGCATTAGCTGTGGAAACAATGCCACAGAAATAGAACATTCCTTAGTAACTACAGCCCTGTTACACCCTTTTTCTTACACTTTATTTTAACTGTCAGTTTCTGTGTACTTACCTTGCAGCTACATGTTAGTTAGTCATTAACCGCGGAAACAATGCCACAGAAGCAGCACATTTCATAGTAACTACATCACATTACACCTTCTTCTTACCCTTTATTTTAAGTGTCTGTTTCTGCATACTTAGTTTGTTAGTACATGTTAGTTAGGCATTAACTGTGGAAACAATACCACAGAAGTGGCACATTTCTTAGCAACTACAACACTGTTAAAAGTTAATAAGTAATTATATAAATTACTGATTTTTTATTGTATAGAAATTTACAATGTTAGATTGCATGTTTATGTTTAGTTTTTTTTTTTTTTGCTCACACAGTAAACAAGTGGTTACTCTGGGATTCTAACCCAGTTCTCCAGGTTTGAGGGCAGTGCTTTTAACCATTACGCTATACTGCAGTAGCTTCATGAGGGAATGATTTCTGAAGGATAATTTTAAGTGTCACTAACTACACTGCAACTACTGTTTAACTACACTGTAACTGCAGTATGTAGTTGTTAACTAGTTTCACAATGCATATTGTATACTTAGATAACCTTAAATATGCTGCTTCTATAAGATTGACCCACACCTCTACTGCACCCATACCCCTGTCCTGCTGCTACCCAGATTGGTGGCTGGGGTGAGGCATGGGCTACCCTTCGATGACAGTCATAATTTTTCTGTATCGAAGAATAAACTGTCCCATTGTACAATGCTAAACAGTCATAAGTTTGATTGTACATCATGTATATTGCACCCACATTTTAGTTGTGACTCAATTGTGTTTCAACTGTATTATTGTACTTAATTGTACCTAGCTGTTCTCAATATATTCAGTGTAGTCTATTTCCTGTACCTTTCTCTGTTAATGTAAGTGTATTGTCTATATTACCTATGTACCATCTGCATGGCCTGGGTCATGCCTGAACATGGTCCACCGAATCAGTGCACCTACCTGGTAAACAAACAAACAAAAAGACAAACAAACAAACAATAAATAAATATCACAGATCTGCTGTGTGGAGTTATGGTGGGTGATGCCAGACACACATGCTGGGATGCCTCCTTAGCCATTACATGCCCTTCCTACTAGTTGAATGAGGTGGCAGCCATGGCACCACCATTCACACCAAGCTACCACAGCCCCTGACTATATCATGAGAGTTGGGGCATGGTGGTGAAAACATGCATGTAATGACTAAGGAAGAGTACCTGCAGGTGTTTCTGGTAACACCCACCATTACTCCACACAGCAGATATTTATTTTCTAGGGAGGCTGTAAGGGAGGTGGGGGCAGTGGACCCACTGGCAGGGAATGACCATCAATCTGTATGTTTCACACTCAACATGGGCAGGAAGGCAGTTGGTAAAGGGATGAGGGTGGTTGACTTCAGAAAGGCTGACTTCAGTGGGATGGGAAGGAGAGTACCTGGCAGGAATTCAATCTCACAGGTATGCAAACCATAAATGGGAAAAAAAAAACTACATTAGGGCTTGTGGAGGCTGTTGGGACCTGTACCAAATTGCAGAACAAGAAGGGAAGCTCTAAGAGGTCAAGTTGGATGCTTAAGGAAGTTTTAAATAAGGTGAGGGCAAAGAAATTAGCATTCTATACATACAAGAATTCCAGAAGGGGGGAAGATAGGGGTGAGTACGTGAGGAAGTCCAGAGAAGGTACCAAGGGTGTTAGAGGAGCCAAGGCCTCCAGGAAAGTAAGGCTGGCTCAGGGAATCAAAGACAGGGAAAAGGACTTCTTCTGACACATAAGGGGAAGAAGGAGCTGCAAGGATCAGATAGTGCAGCTCAAGAAGGACGGGGGTGGGCAGAGAAAGGAGCAGAACAGGCAGAAGCACTAAATGAGTACTGTACTTCTGTTCCATATTCATGAGGGAGAAGGGCAGGCATCTTCTGCAGGGGGTCAGGACACTGGATAGGGGGAGGCGGTGATAGATGGGGTAATCACTAAGGGCAGGTATTAGAGAGTCTGAGGGCTCTGAGGGTGGATAAGGCATGAGTACCACACAGCACACATCCCAGGGTACTGAGAGAACTGGCAGAGGTACTGGGATGCCACTGGTGGACCTATTGAATACCTCCCTGGACACACGGTGCATGCCACATGACTCATAAAAGTGACCCTAAGGATGAACCAGGCAATTACAGACCTGTATGCCTGACATCTATTTTGGCGAACCTGATGGAGACAATCCTGAAGGAGAGGCTAGTGACATTTCTGGAGGATAATGGACTCCAGGACAGTTATCAGAATGGGTTTGTCTTGGGATGGTCCTCTCAGACTAACCTAGTTGAGTACTATGTCTGGGTACTGAGGGAACTGGACAAAGATCATGTGCTGGATGTCATATTTTTCTGGGAACAGGTTTTCTTTTTAAATATATTATTGATCACTCTTGATCAATAATGTATTAATACGTTCCCCATCACCATTTGTTCCTGTAACAGAGTGGTTTCACTTGCCTTCAGCTTTGTTTCGCTATTCTCACACTAGCTGAAGGCACGTGAAACCACTCTGATACAGCAATGAGTGGTTCCGGGGGGGGCGTAATTACATACAGCCAAAGTTCCTGGTACAGAACTACTGGAACACTTGACCTTCCAATCTTCCAGACCTGAAGTCAAGCATGCTACCTAGTGAGTAATGGTATCCTGTGACATGCGCTAACTGCAAGTGGGCACCTACCAAAACAGTGACCCACTTGTGGTGCATGTTGACAGGGTGAGACTGCAGGGAAGGCAACCAGATAGGGTGGATTCATGAATGGCGACAAGATGTCGCTATATGTACATGTGCGTGAGGGGGTGGGGAGAAAGCATGCTGAGAGAGAGGCGGGATGGGAGAGAAGGTTTGTCAGGGGTGGTGCTGCAGTAAGCTGCCAAGCTGGCTCCATGGCATGGTGGGTGGGTGCTGAGCTGGGGTGGCCTGGATGCTGGGTTCAGGTCTGGGTGCGGGTATGTTTTGTTGCACTCAGCCTGAGTAGTGATTTTTTTATTTTTTTACAATTTTGCACCCCCCCCCTTGACATGCACCCCACTGGAGATGAGAATCCTAAAATATGGTGGTGCAAGGGTGAAGCCCCCCACAGGGGGTCTGTGGGGGCACAGCCCCCCACATGACATTAAAAGTCTGAGTCCTTTGCGTTGTTTTGTTTTGCGCAGGGAGTGTACATTTCTAAAATTGAATTTTGATGATGTACACTCACCATAATGACAATCACTTTTTCAGTCGTCCTTATGATGTAGAACAGTGAGTAACTAACCCTGCAAGGTAAATTCATAAACCATGACAACAGCCCAGTAGATCTTCTAAAACTTCTGGCAAATCTGTGAAAACCACCCCGTGCTACTACTGCACCATACCAACAGTAGCACAGGACCATATTTAGGTTTTCCCAATGCTTGTTCTATCACTTGCAGTCATAGTGTCTGTGTTTTAAGTCTTAGGGTTTTTCAGTTATGATCTGCACATATAACTAGACTGTGAAAGGATGCTCTGTTGCAATTCAGTGTCATTTGACCTCAAGAGCTTTCCATGAAAATTATCCATTTGGTTTGACCTATCACAAAGCAAAAGAAATCAGTTTAGACATTAAAATGTAGAAAAGCCAGTACCTTGCATTGCTATCAGTTTAGCAGTGTGAGCACTGGGATAGCTCCAGACTTGTGACTGAAGCATAGGATGTGATTGTTTTTGTCATGTTTCAGTTGAGGTTCAGCATCTCTGTGTCATTATCTTATACAGCAGGGAGTTCACAGTACTAGCAGACAGAAAAAAGCAGCACAGGGGGAACTTTTGATTTTCTGTCAGTATTAGTTCTTGACAGCCTATTATACTGTAGATGGATTTTTTTAATCCCAAGAAGATTTCTATTCAAACACAAAAAGGAAATTGGGATACACTTTTTTTCTCTATCCAGTAACAAAGTTGCTTTTCAGTTGCCTTTTTATGTAGGGTATACATTCTGTAGGTAATATGGTACACAGAGTATTGCTGGAAACATTAATGAACCTCAGGATTGGAGACTGGGTAATAGATAGATAGATAGATAGATAGATAGATAGATAGATAGATAGATAGATAGATAGATAGATAGATAGTGGCTAGATAGATAGATAGATAGATAGACAGACAGACAGACAGACAGACAGACAAGATAGGTAGACAACAGCATTCCAAAAGCTCAAGGCACTAACACTCCACAAAAAAAAAATCCCCAACACAGATCAAAACATAGGCTCAGAACTGAAAGTTTGAGGTTTAATGTGCAATCTTAACCACTGGTGCACCTTTCACATCATTATGCTTTAGTAACCAATTATTTTGTTATATGTGTAAATTTACAGTAAGAATGTTCAGTTTGTAATACATGCATTATTTCATAGTGAATGCTATGAGCTACATTTACTTTGCTTGCTAAAAAAATGCTGTTTGAAGAGAATTAAACTGAACTGAGAATACTGTGTCCAGTTCTGGAAGCTGCTCCTCAGAAAGGATATAAAAAGGGGGAGGCATTTCAGTTGAGGACGACTAAAATGGTGTAGTGGTTGCAACAAAAGCCCTACAAGGAGAGACTGATGGATCTCGACGTGTACACCAAAGAAGACAGGTGAGCATTAGGGAACATGATACAAATCTACAAGTAGGTGTGTGCAGCGGGTCAAATCAAAGATTTGGACCGGGTAGGTATTGCCCAGTCTGATGTTTCAGGCCAGAATCAGGTCAGATCAGGTCCAGCCTGATTTATGATTACATTTTTTTTGGGGGGGTTAAGCAAATTTAAACATTTTTTTTCCTTTTATAACTCTCCCTCCTACCTCTAGGAACAAACAAATTGCTATTTCTTCAGCACGTACAGTTCTGTGTCCCCTCCATCCTCCAGGCTTCCCTCAAAGTCAATTGGCTGCTATCTCAATTGCCATTACATGGAGGGAGCAACACACATGTGTCTGGCTGGCACAAGGAATGCAGGAAGAATGAAGGTGCTAAGGAAAGCAATGCTCAGTGATGCATCTTGAATGGCGGGGGGGGGGGTTGTGTAAAAGCATCCAATCACAAAAGATGCTCTTACTGTACACAAGACCTGTCCCTGAACAGCATGTACTTTAAGCTTGCTATGCTTCTCGTACCTGGCCAACAGCCACATGGCTGATAGCCAACTCCAGAATTCTGCTGCTCCCTCCAAAGTATCAGGCATCAGGGAAGTGAGCAGCTATGGACTCGGGGAGTTTGGAAGATAGGTGCCACAAAAAGCTGTATGCCATGTAACAGGGTAAGTGGGAGCATCCAGTCTCAGCAGCCATTACCTGTTGAGCTCAGGTGTAATCTTTCTTGAGTGACTGATTTAGGATGGGGGGGGCCAATGCAGCTGTGGCCCCTGAACATTAGGCGGCCTGTTATTCACTATCAGGCTTACCAATACTCTTGCTTCAGCACCACCAACCATTACACACACAAAGGGAATGAATGGGGGTACACAATGCTGTGCCAATAAAGACACCAAAAGGTAAGGGGGCAGAAAAAAAGATGGCTTCGGGGCAGTGGTTGGTAAGCTTTAAAAAGGGGAATGAGGGAAGAGGATATAAAAAATAGCGCAGCAGGAAAGCGTTCAGACAATTTAAACATTTATTCAGCAAGGCAAGGCTTTGAATAGCATGTTAAGATGTCTCCCAGTGCTTCGGGCCTTCCAGATGAAGTGCCAGAGACAGTGAGGCACAAAGCACAGGAGGAGCCATCCACACTGTCAGAGTCTTGCTAAATACATATTTAAATTGTCCTTATTTCACTGCCTGTTGTACTTTTTATTTGTTTTGTATCAAGGTAGCTGGCATGCATGTAGCAGCACAGCTAGAAGCAACTGCATGTGGTAGACGAGTGTTAAGTGAGTCAGAGGTTTTGAGAAGTGGGGAGGAGGATATAAGATTATTCAAGAGCTACAGGGTGATGATGAGATCATAGATCCCCTCTCCTATTGTGTGGTATGTGACTTCAGATAGCTTGGGTGGGACCATGGTAGCATGAAAGGGGTAGAAAATTAAGCCACTGACTCACACAGGCCATTTGAGTGAAGCAGCACCAGAACTGCTATGCAAATTCATTCTATATTAACATAGATTATAGCATTTCTGTTCCCTAAATATTGCATTTGTGGTTCTGGTTTTGGTTTCCTGACCCAACCTGGCTGGGCTCATCAGAACCACAATAACTGACTCACGCACCCCTACGTACAAGTACCTTATCGGGCTGAATATGGTGCAGGAGGTGAGTCTCTTTCCAGTGAGGAAGAACATCTGAACCAGAGGGTATACACTGAAGCTGGAAGAGGGGGGAGGTTTAGGAGGAATGTGAAGAAGTACTTCTTCAGTGTAACAGTGGTGGATGCCTGAAATAGACTGACAGCAGAAATGGTGGTGGTGAAAAAAGTAGGGACTTCAAGGATGCATGGGATAGACACAGGATAATATTAGGAAATGGGAAGGGAGGAAGGAGGGTCACCAGAGACCAGATAGGGTCTATGGAGACAGATAAGACAGGGACCTTCAGGGTTGATTGGGTGGACCAAGCGGTCCTATTCTACTGACAATTTCTATGTTTCTATGTTTCAGTGAGAAAATCATTGAATTCTTGAGTGAGGCACTAAACTCTTCTGGAGGCAGGGTGTGGATAACTCAGTACTGGCACACCCACTTGCACATAACCACAAAGAGGCATGGGCATTAGCTGCATTAGCAGCTACTTATCCATCTCCTTCAAAAGATGGCATGGTACATCCATGGTAACACATACAAGTCCAAAGGGGAGTAACAGGATTGTGGTGGAGGGGACATTTCGCTAAACCAAAAAAGAATGTCTAAATTTGGATTGTGAATGGTCCCACTGTCCCTTTGATACTGAGGTATGTGTACAGGGGGTATTTGGCTTAACTAAAAAATAATGTGTATATTTAAATCATGAACAGCTTCACTGCCTCACTTGATGTCTCCTCTACTAATAGCCACTACTTGTAAAATGACACAAAACTGATCATTATTGGTGGTATGAAGGCAGTTCACTCAAGTAAGCCAGCAACTATGAGTGAACACAGACTGAGGTAGCTGATGTATCCTGTGGTACTAGACTGGCCCTGCATCACAAATGATCCAACAAGCAAATGCCAGGCTAGGACCAGCATATGCCCGTGCAGATATAGCATATGATCTGTCCATCAGCCATGCACTGTCAGCCAGGGATCAGGTTACTAAAAGAGCCAACCAGGCTCGAATTGCGGGTTATTTTGGTGCTGCCTGCTTTTTGACTTTGGCTGTGTTTTTTCACCATTGACTGGGTCCCTGTTCAGTAAACTTCCACTTAGAAGGTAACTGTGTTTGTGGACATGGATCGCAATTCATTATTTAGTGTGCTTTCCCTAGTGGTCCTCTACTGTTGTCCACAGCCAAAGGCCAAGAGCATAAGGGCATTAATGGGGGGGGGGGATAAGCATGGGGTGGCAGTTGGCAGGAGATGCTGCACTCCTAGTATGTCACTCTTTTTGAACCATTGGATTGTATGTATGTTTGTATGTATGTATGCAAGCATGTATGTATGTATGTATGTGAAGGTATGTATGTGAATCTGTTGTACATATCAATCTTCCCTGCAAGATGTGTATTCATCAATTATCTTAGACCTCTCTTGCTACTTGTGGTCCATTGTTTCATCATTTATCCACAATCTGGTTGTTTATTGTGTGCCACTATTATACAGTTACCAGCCTGTTTCTGTATAACTGTAATTAAAATTACTACCCTTGACAATTTTGTTTGTAATGGTAGATATTCTCATTTTCTGACCATTTCCTTGTAATATGAAATAATGTTTTTTTATAGTGCATATTCTAGTTCTTTTGGTTTCATAGTCCCCCCATTCAATTTTTATTTATTTTGTCTCCCATCTGATGAGATTGTTTTCCCTTATTGTTTTATTTTTGATTTACTTTTTTCTGCCATCATATTTGGATCAGGTCTACATCCTCTTGCAGTTTTATCGGGATAAGGCTACTTCCCCCGTTGTCTCCCCACATGGGTCTAGCTAACATTCCCATTGCCTCCCTAATCTGATTCAGGAGTACATTCCATTAATATTTTTAACTAAGGGGGGGGAAAGGGAAATTGTGTATCCAGGAGAGGCACACTAAGCCGAAGCTTGATTCCAGGTGCGACACAGGAGCACAAGGTTCACGAACACGGTACTGGATGGTAAGGACAAAGGGTGTCTGACCAGTGCCGTGTTCGTGGACTTGACCAAGGCATTCGATTTAGCAGATCATCAGTTGTTAGTCTCTAGATTAGAGTTTTTGGGAGCTGGAGAGTCTTTTTTGGATTGGATGAGGGATTACCTTACCAATAGGTTTCAAAGGGTTAAGTATGGAGGTGTTGTATCCGATTCTGTATTGGTAAAGTGTGGGGTCCCACAAGGCTCCATACTAGGGCCGCTTTTGTTTTCTTTATTTTTTGACCAACAAGTGAATGTAATTAATAATGCTTTTTTTAACTCTTTATGCAGATGATGCAGTAATATACATGCCGGGTTCTTCTGTTGGGGACTTAGGTGTTTCCTTAACAGAGGAAATGTGTAATTTTCAATCTCACTTATGGCTTGTAAGATGGTTTTAAATAAATCAAAAACAAAGGTGATGGTTTTTGGAACCTTGGCTAGACTAAGATCTGAGGGAAATTGTTTGGAAGTTAAATCTCTGATGGATTAATGTTTGATCAAGTAGATACATTTCAGTATCTTGGGGTATTATTAGACTCAAATTTAAGTTATGAACCTCATTTTACGAGGGTAACCTCAAGAATTCATTGTAGAATGGCTCCTTAGTATAGAATTCATCCATTTCTTATTCTGGAGTCTAGGTTAGCTATCTCTAAACATTGTTTAGTTCCCATTGTGAACTATGCTGTCATCATAACTGATACTGCTTCTGTGACAGTGATCTCAAGGAAATCCACTTTACTTCAGCTGATTGCTAAATTTGCTTTAAACTACCCTAAATTATCTCATCATTGTGAGATTCTGAAAGAAATGGGTTGGTTACCGGTTCCATTAAATTTTCACTATTATGTAGCTAAATTTACACACAGAATTGTTAATTCTGGGGTTCCACATAATTTATGTAATTTGCCGAGACCGTATAACGATGGCTGTTTTTCTAGGCATAGGTCAGATGGCATGTTTTTTAAGATTCCATTTATGAAAACTAAAAGTGGACAGAGATCTTTTGCTTATATTCTCCATTTATTTGGAATGAAATTCCTTATGATATTAGACAGCTATGTTCTGCCAAAATGTTTGCTGATGAACTGAGGAAGTTTTTTGAATCTCAATTTGATTGTAAATGTTTTACATGAATAATTTTTGTAACAAAGACATTTTATGTCTGCTATGTTTGTATTGTATATGTATGTTTTTGTATGTTTTGTATTGAATGTATGTAATTTTGTGTGGGTCACACCTGTAAAAGGAACTAGTTTTCCAGTGTGCTTATCCGTTAAGTGAATAAAAAACAAACAAACAAACAAGGACGTTAAGTGATTTGCTCAGGGTCACACAGTATGCAAGTAGGGGATGTGGGATTCAAACCCAGGTCTTCAGGTTTGTAGTTCAGAGCCTTAAACCTCTGCACTATACTGCCTCCTAAAACTTTCATCCCTGGTAGTTTATCTATCTGGGTCAGGACTACACCCCTGCAAACTCACTATTTGCTGTGGCCTCTCCCCCTTTAGTCTCATTATCTGGATAAGGTCCATTCCATTGTCTCTACCTTTCTGGATTACCTTCCCCCACAGTAGCTATATATTTTGTGCCTTTCTTTTACTTTCCACTTAGGTATTTCAGTTTTCAGCACTTTATTTCTGCTATGCTGTTTATTTCTCTTGCTTTCCTCCTCTCCTTTTCCTCCTTTTCTCACTTTCACCATATACTGATTCTTCACTCTCCCTCTCTTTCAACCTCCCCCCACCCCTGCACTCTCCTCCACCTCTCTTCCTTCCCTTCCTGTGCCACCTGGTGTCCTCGGTGTTATCTCCTATGTTCTGCTTGGTTTCATCATGAAGCTGTCTGACACTTTCTGTCCTGCATTTTCTACTTATCCTTACATATTCCCTTGTCCTCCCCTACACCAATCAGCATATTGGTTCCATTAAGCTCTTGTTTCATTACTGCTTTTAGTAGCAAGAGACATACAACTAAATCCTGGACCAATCCCCGTATCACCACTTCAGCTTCTCAAAGGACTGAGGATTGTTCATCTAAACAACTGTAGCCTCCTCCAAAAAACTGACCAACTGCAAACTATCAGTGCTCAAACTTAGGCCAGAGGTACTTGTCATCTGAATCTTGACCCTCCACTAAGGTCCAGGATTCTGCTGTGGAAATCCCTCATTACTCCTTAGCCAGGCAGTATCTCAAAAAGTGTGCAGTGATGCTGCAGTTTACATCTCCACCAATATCCAATTAATAACTGTGCTTCCTGTCTCTTCCGCCTTCTCCTATGAGCTCCACCTCCTCAAACCCTTCGCCCCTTCTCTGTTCTCATCTTTATTGCTGGGGTTTATTGTTGTCCTTGTACATCTCCTGTTTTTGTTACTGAGCTCCTTTCCTATATCTGTTCCACATTCCTCCAAGGATGAGCTGCTCATCCTGGGTGACTTCAATATAAATTGATTCTGCCCTTCTGCAAATAAATTCTCCCAATATGTACAATCCCTCCATTTGTCTCATAGAAACATAGAATTTGATGGCAGATAAGGACCGCTTGGCCCACCCAGTCTGCCCATTTCCCTACCTACTGGATAAGCTGCAGATCCTAGTTAACCAGCAGCCTACTTCTTCCTACCCCCACCCCCCAGAATTGCCTTATGACTATCCCATGCATGCTTGAATTCCACCACTGATTTTGACTCCACAACCTCCTCCAGAAGGCCGTTCCATGCATCCACAGCCCTCTCTGTGAAAAATACTTCCTTAAATTACCTCTGAGCCACCCCCATCTTCAAATTGTGCCCTCTGTTCTTGCACTTCTTTTTTGAAAGATGCTACCTCTTGGACTTTGTTGATTCCCTTGAGGTACTTGAAAGTTTCTATCATGTCCCCCTCTCCCTCCTTTCCTCGAGGCTATACATATTAAGCTCCTTAAGTCTCTCTTCATATGTCTTCCGGTGCAGATCCTGTACCATTTTAGTTGCCCTCCTCTGGACAGCTTCCATCCTGTCTATGTGTTTGCGGAGATTGGGTCTCCAGAACTGCACACAGTACTCCAGATGGGGTCTCACCAGCTGTCTGTACAGAGGGATAATAACTTCCTGTTTTCTACTGGTGATGCCTCTCCCTATGCATCCCAGTATCCCCCAGCCTCCTTGCTGCCCTCTCACATTGCTTGCCCATCTTTAGGTCATCTGATATGACTACCCCCAGGTCCCTTTCCATTCTTGTTGTTGTTAGTATCTCACCCCCATTGTGTACTCTTCCCCTGGGTTTTTGTTTCCCAGGTGCATTACCTTGCACTTCTTAGCATTGAATCTAAGCTGCCATACATTTGACCATTCCTCTAACCTTGCCAAGTCCCTTCTCATCCTTTCCACCCCAACCTGTGCATCAACTCTGTTGCAGATCTTAGTGTCATCTGCAAAGAGACATACTTTTCCTTCCAGTCCTTCTGCAATGTCGCTTATAAAGACATTGAAGAGGACCGGTCCCATTACTGAACTTCCCGCGGTGACCCCACTAGTAACCCTCCTTTCTTCTGAGTGGACTCCATTAACTATTACTCTCTGTGTCCTATTCTCCAGCCAATTCTTTACCCAGGCTGACATCTTGGGACCCACTCCCAGGCTGGCTAACTTGTATATTAATCTTTTGTGGGACTGTGTCAAATGCCTTGCTAAAGTCTAGGTAGGCCATGTCCACAGCCCCTCCCTGATCTACTACTTTGGTCACCCAGTCAAAGAAATCTATCAGATTCATCTGGCATGACCTTCCCGCTGTGAATCCATGCTGCCTAGGGTCCTATGCCCCTCTGGCCTCTAGATACTCAACAATTCTTTCCTTTAGAAGTGATTCCATCATTGTCCCTATCACTGAGGTTAAACTAACAGGTCTATAGTTTCCTGCTTCTGCCTTGCTCCCACTTTTGTGAAGAGGAATCACATCTGCCCTCCTCCAGTCCTCGGGTACCACCCCATCCTCCCATGATTTGTTAAAAAGGGTAGTCAGTGGTGTCACTAGTTCTACCTTAGTTCTTTTAGAATTCTGGGATGAATCCCATCAGGCCCCCATTGCTTTGTCCACCTTCAGTTTTAAGAGTTCTTCAGAACCCTTTCTTCTGTAAATGGGCGGTATCAACTTCTGTATCCAGAGTGTTACTACTGTTTGTTTTATGTACCGCCTCTCTTCCTTTGTAAATACTGAGCAAAATATTTGTTTAGTATCTCTGCTTTTCACAGTCTCCTCTGCCCACCCTCTCTCCCCTTTATTAAGCCTCACTATCCCTCCCTTGGTCTTCCTTCGCTCCCGATGTACCTATAAAAGGTTTTATCCCCCTTCTTAACTGAGTTGGCTATCTTTTCCTCAGTTTGGGCCTTTGCTGTTCTGACTGCCTTCCCAGCCTCCTTTTGCTTTAACTGATACAGTTCTCTGTCCTGCTCCTTCTGCGATTCCTTGTACTTCCTGAATGCTTTCTTTTTCTCTTGAACCTTCACTGCCACTTCCTTTGACTCAACTGATTTCTGAACCCCCAGGTCTAAATTTTAAATCTATAAACCAGTCTCTTGTACTAGGTTCTCTCATTCCATCCCCACTGTATAGTGCATGTAGGTATTCTTCCTGATGCCCTCAAGGACCATCATATGATTTACACTGTGTGCAACCCCCCCCCCAAAAAAAAATTACATTTAATCTATCTCAGTTCTTTAGGTCACTGGACTTGTCCTCCCTCCTAGATGGTCTATGGGCATCCGATCGGTCCCCCATCACTGCAGCCACTAATATTAATCATGCTTCTCAATCCTTTCAGACCAAATTTCTGGCTGTATAGGATCACCATGCCCTCCAGAGTCAGAAAAAAGTACAGGACTCCCACTTTCCCTGGATATTAACTGAGTTGCTAGCTTGCCTCCATACCTTGCCTGGTGATCATCTAGGCAATGTAGGGTCACATATTTTACAGTCAAGTCTGAACTTGAATTTTGGTCCTGGTTCACTATGTATGCTAAAAACCTGTCATTTCTGTAGGTTGGAAATGCTTGTTTAGTTTTTCTGCAATTTGTTTCATAGAATTTCTACTGTTCAAGGATATGTAGAGGTATGCTTGATCTTATTTCGAGAGGGCTCTTGCAGTAGGTAAGAACCCTGAGGACTGCACCCCCTGGCATCAGGACCACACCGAAATGTTAGCAAGCAGTGTCTGATGGGGGACTGCCCACCCAATGTCATGTGATGCATGTCAGCGTGACACTATATAGTGGGCGGTCCCCACGCCTGCCTTGCAGTTATTTCCCGCCATCGACCTGTGCATGTCGGATCTCACAGAGATCATCTGTATAGTTCAACCACCATTTCTCAGATGAGTATCCATTTCTTCTTTACTTTACAGTTTAGTCTCGGATTTTTGCATGTCTTCTCCATCATCCACAGAGCCGCATGAAAACAAGTGTGATTCTAGTTGCATGCAGTTCCCGCTCAAGGACTCCCATTCTCTTTGCCTTTTCTGCTTGGGTCCAGAGCATAACACCGAGGACTGTGAGACCTGCCGAGGATTCATTCAGGCCACATGGAAGTGCTGCCAGCAGGCCCTTGAAGTCCACCTCCTAAAGAAGAAGATGGCATCCATGGAAAAAGAGCTGCAGAAGTTGAGGAGCGCTTCTTCCTCACCCACTGACTTCCACAAACACAAGAAGAAGAGGGACAAAGAGAAGCACCGGGACCAGGATCGGTCCCCCACTCACCCGCTGCTGCCCTCGGGTGAACAGCAGCCCTCTTCCTCCAGTAAAACTGCCGCTGTTACCAAGTCTGCCCCACCTTCCCAGAAGCAGCCCTTGTTCCTCCCACCACCACTAGTTACAGTGGCAGTGGGCATCTCGGCAGAGTCTGAGGCTTCCGCCACCCTTAGGCCCATTTCCACCACTGGGTCTCAGCAGGTTGGTGGGGCCGATAAGCCACTCATCAGGCCCTTGGTCAAACTCCTGACCCGGTCCAATAAGTTGGGCTCCAGGGACTCTGGTGCCCACATGGCCAAGGTCATTAAGCGGGTTGTCGGATCCCCTGATGATTGCCCGACCATTCCACTCACATTTGCACTGGTGCAAGCCCCGATGATGTCTATCCAGATGACAGCCAGCTTCCTGTCTCTGGGCAGCATTCTCTGGTGGGTTCTGTCCATGGAGATGCCCCCCTTCTCCCATTGTGGAGCCATCTCCGCCCTCCCTAGTCGAGCAGAAGTCGGAGGAGGGGGATCATCTGTCAGGTGTCCTTGTTTCTGCATCAGCCCCAGATCTGATGTCGGAGCTTCCAGGTACCTCACAGGACCCTTCTCCACTGTTTGTTTTGGCAGGACCATCAGCACCACCACAGGACTTGCCTCCTGTCGGCCCTGCACCTGACTCAGTTCCTTCTGGTCATTCTGGGCAGATATTTAGGCCTCCTTAGGGTCCTATGTCAACCCCCACAGTTCCTCCATTGGGGCCTGCATCAGTCTACCCTCTACCGGCTACCCAACCTCTCATTATGTCCCTGGGTACCCTCCATCAGGCTACCAGACATCAGGCATCACGACGTTAGGGTGTGCACCTTCGTATCCTTGGCCGGGTCTCCCAATGCGCGGATACCACACATCAAAATACCTGATGATGGGGTACCCTTCAGGGTTTCAGCCAGTCTATCAACCTTCGCTGCCCCCTTTGCCTCCTCCTCGGTCCCAGGCAGACTTTCAGGCCATTCTCCAGTCCTGTTGATTCTAGACAAAATCTTAGCTTGCCTTGGAGCTGGACAGCTGACCCCCAGTGAGAATCCTTCTTCTGGTCCATCTGGATCAGACTCCTTGGTCTATTTTGCAGCCAGAACCACGCCAGTCAATATCAGGTCTGACAAAAGGTCCTCTGAAGGCCCTCATGACAGTCAGCATTCCTCCTAGAACACAGGAGGTCTCTCATTTGGACATCAGGCCTTCAGATTCTTCAGACTCAGAATCTCAGTCTGGGTCTTCCTTCACAGCTTCAGGGTTTGAGACTCCCCCTCCAGAGGAGGCCAAGTCAAAGAAGTACTCCAAATCACCTCCGGAGGACTCTTCATTCATGGATCTCCTGAAAAAGATTGAGGAGATCTACAACTTAAAGTCAGATGCACAGAATACCAAGCATCAGCAGCTTGCAGTACACCTGGACATCCAGGAGACAACACCTGTCCTCACCCCCCCATGGCTAGAGCCTCATGAGAATTTGGCCTCCACTATATGGATGATCTCCATTCCAGCCATAGCAAAGAAGGCTGATATGACCTACTGAACTCCAGAGGGTAAGGATCACTTAAGTGTCCACCCTAAGGCTAACTCTGTAGTCATCATGGGGGCCCACGATAGGTCCTCCAATCCCAAGCACATGAGCACCTCCCCTTTGGACAAGGAGTCGAGGCAGCTTGATCAGTTTGGGAGAAAGTTTTATTCTTCCTCCACTCTAACCATGTTTGCCCTTAACTATGTGGCACACATGCTGGTGTACCAAAAGTAGCTATTCAGCCAGTTGGAGCCTATCATTGAGGCCTTGCCAGACTCTGAGTCCAAGATGGTATTGGCAGAGTTCATTATGTTGGCCAAGGTTGCCGATCGCCACTCTCTGAGGGCCACCTATTATGCGGTGAACTCCTCAGTGAGGGGCACCACTACGGCAATATGTCTCAGGAGATTTTCCTGGCTCAGGGTGTCAGGCTAGGCACCCGATGTCCAGGCGGCTCTTCAGGATGCTCCCTTCAGGGTTTCTGTCCTGTTTGAGGGTGATGTCCATGATATAATTACCAACCTCCAGGATAAGGGCAAGGCCTTGAGGTCGGTTCACACCATGTACCTTCCTAGATCCAAGGCCAAGATGCCTTTTCATCGCTGGAACAAGTGCCAGACAAGGCAACAGCAGATGGCCAGATGTCAAACTAAATGTCGAGCCCCTTCAGCATCAGCCACCCCTCCAGAAAAAAGACCCAGAGAGCCTCAGGAGTGGCTCTTCACATCCCTCCCTCCATCTCTTGATTCGCGGCCCTTCCCCTCTCCCCCTCTTCCATCAGGGGAGCTGGTGGGCAGAAGATTTGTCAGCCACCCTTATAGGGTGGGAGGCAACCACCACAGACTCATTGGTCCTTCAGCTGACAAGATGAGGCCACACTCTGGAGTTTCTCGAGAAACCAACAGACAAACCACCAGTGGTGTCTCATTATCCTAAGGCACACACTCCCCTCATATGGGAAAACATTGAGGTTCTGCTTCAAAAAGAAGCACTAGAGCCCATTCCCGTCAAACCAGAAAAGAAAGGGGTATTACTCCCACTTCTTCCTGGTTCCAAAGAAGATGGGAGATTTGTGTCCCATCTTGGACCTCAGCACTCTAAACCTGTTCATGGAATACAAATGGTTTCAAATGCTGACTCTCCATGGTCTGCTCCCCCTCATGCAGCAAGGGGCAGTACCTCTGTGCCCTGGATATGCAGGATGCCTACCTGCACATCCCAGTCTTTTAGGACCATCGCCACTACCTCAGATTCTCTTTTCAGGGGGGACATTACCAGTTCAAGGACCATCCCTTTGGCCTGTCTTTAGCATCCTGGGTATTTACCAAGTGTCTAGCTGAAGTGGCAGCGGCCCCAAGATGCCAGGGCTACTATGTGTTCCCCTACCTTGACGACTGGCTTCTGTCAACCCCATCGAGGGAGCAGCTAGAACTTTCCTTTTCAGCTATCCTGGCCATTTTTGTGCAAGTGGAAATTACACTTAATTATCCCAAGTCCCAGCTTGCACCTTTCCAATGCCTCCAGTTTATTGTAGCTCTATTGGACATGGCCCAGAGTATGGCCTTCCTCCCTTTGGACATGTTAGAAACCTTGCAGAAGCAGGCTCATTTAGTAGCCTCCAGCAGGTGGGTTCCAGCCAGGTCAGTTCTTCAGCTTCTTGGCCTTATGGTGGCTGCCATCCCCACTGTCCCTTTAGCCAGGCTCCACATGCGAATTTCACAGTGGATGCTCATAGTACAGTGGGATCAGAGGTCAGACGACCTAGACCACATGGACATGGTCTCCAGTTCAATGCAGCAGGATCTCCTATGGTGGCAGGATCTCAACAACCTCACCAAGGGGGTTCCCTTCCACTCCCCTCTTCCGACCCAGACTCTGACTACGGATGTGTCAGAGACGGGTTGGGCCACTCACCTAGGGAGCCACAGGACTCAAGGGCTGTTGCCTCTGACAGAGCTCTCTCTGCACATAAATGTGATGAAGATCAGGACAGTGCTGTATGCCCTTCAAGCCTTCCAGCACTTGCTCCACCAGGGCCCACTATTAATCCTGTTAGACAATATGTGCATAGTCTGGTACCTCAATAAACAAGGGGGCATTTGTTTGTATTCTCTCTGCAGGGAAGTGATGCAGGAGTGGAATTTTGCAATTCTGCACTGGATACACCTCTTTGTGGTTCATGTTCCAGGTGTGCAAAACATCCTAGCAGACAGTCTCAGCCACACCAGAGTAAGAGCCCACAAATGGGAGCTCAGTCAAGCCATGGTCAACAACATATTTGACCTATGGGTCATCAAAACCTGGATCTGTTCACCTCTTCATACAATGCAAAACTACCCAGGTTTTGCCCACTTGCTCCTGGGCATGGTGATTTTTGGTGAGGTGCTATACCTTTGCTGCACAGGTTTTTTTTTTGTTTCGCTCCCTCCCCCTTTCTGGTCCTGCAAAGGGTGCTGCTCAAGCTTCAAGCAGAGGGGGCTCACATGATCCAGATCGCCCCTATTGGCCTCGCCAAATATGGTTTCTGCTTCTCCAACAGCTTGCAGTGGAGCCTCCGGTTCTGCTGCCCCTCTGCCACAATTTCCTGACTCAGGAGAAAGGCATGCGGGTCCATTCATAGCTGAAATCCCTTTACTTCATGACATAGCTGCTTCATGTTATGGAGTTTCTACTAGAGTGGTTCAGGACCTTGTAGATGCCAGAAAGCCTTCTACGAGAATGATGTATGCCATGAAATGGAAGTGTTTCTCCCTTTGGGCCACTTCAAATGGTTAGGATTCCTTTTCATGCTCCATTCCTCAAGTCATGGAGTATTTACTCTTCATTGAAGGTTCACCTGTCTGCTATTTCTGCCTACCACACCTTAGTGGATGGCAAAACTATGACTTAGCTGTAGGTTTCCAAAACCTTTCTGAAAGGGATTCGCCACCTGAAACCCCCAGTGCACAGTCCCGTGTCACCTTGGGATCTAAATTTTATTTTGGAGAAACTGACCTTGCCTCTTTTCGAAACAGCTGGTTGTTCCGATAGGCGCTATTTACCATGGAAAGCACTCTTTTTAGTTGCAATTACTTCTGCTTGAAGGATTTCCAATCTTCAGGCCCTGATGTGTAAGGAGCCTTAGTTGATTTTTCACAGAGACCTGATGGATCTGCGTACCAATCCTCGGTTTTTACCGAAGGTGGTTTTTGAGTTCACATTGAATCAGTCTATTCAACTCCCAGTGAATTACCCTGAACATTTCAATCAGGGAGAGGCAATTCTGCATACCTTAGGTGTTCACAGAATCTTCCATTATTATACGAATCGAACTAAGTCTGTCTGGAAGACCTATTTTTTGTTTTCTTTGCACCGAAGAGAGAAGGTGTGACCATTTTCAAACAGTGTTTATCCAAATGGTTAGCAAACTGTATTGATTTCTGTTACCAGAAGTATGGTAAATCCCTCCCGGGAGAAGTTAAGGGGCATTCTACATGAGGCATGGCTGTTTCCACTGCTTGCTTCAAGAATGTGTCAGCCACTGATGCTTGTGCAGTGGCCACCTGGAGTTCTGTCCACGCTTTTACCAAGCATTACAGTCTGGACATTGCCTCTAGGAGCAGGGCTGACTTTGGTCCAGCTGTCCTCCAAGACCTTCTCTCCTAAATTCTCTGCCTTTCTATAGACCTTTCCTGCCTCCCAGGTTTCAGTTCCTTCTGATTCACATTGCTTGGGACTCAATCCTCAAGGTTATTACCTACTGCAAGAGCCCTCTCGAAGTAAGATAGTACAGTTATGTTAGAACTTACCATAACAGTAGAGCTTCGAGAGAAGCTCTTGCAGTAGGTTATCTTTTTCCCTCCCTCCTTCCCCCAACTTTCACTGCTCTTCCTCTATGAGCTTATTTTGGCTCCAGGAGCCTCTTTTTCTTTTTTTTTTTCAACTCATCTTTATTCAAGAGTTTGAAATACATTTCATACCAAAAAACACAATTGCAATATTTCTGACTACAGTACATATATACAAATATCCAATTTAGGATTTCTGGATTACATATTTTTGTTCCATTTCATGGTCATTTATCTGGGTCTAGACTCTTGGATTCACCAAATGTCTATTCCGTTCCATGTCTAATCCTCTGATACTCATACATTAATCAATATGTAATAACTATTAAGCTCATTATAAACTCTACTTTATATCTTAACATCCTTCAACCAGGAAAGAAAAGTTAATAACAATAAAAATACTCTATTTTGCCCAGACCAACTAGAGGGGACAGGTGGAGCGGGTGTATACATATAAATACATCTTATTTACTGTGCTAATCATTTTCAGTTACTTAAGGAGGCTATCTAGGGGCACAGGGGAAGGGGCGGGAGGGTATCCCAGCGGATACAGGGGAAAAGAGAAATCAGATTCCTATCATTACCACTCATTGAAGAGAAGAAGAGAAGATTTGCCCTCTCGGCCCTCCCCCCCCTTTTTTTTCAGTATTATCTATTTAGTACATCTTTTCTCTGTCTGTTCCAATAACTTATTAAGGTTAGTCTAATCTAGTTTCTTCCTTCTTCCCTTCAGGGAAGCAGTCTCCTTCTGCTAGGTTAGGACCTTTGCTCCAGATCAGCCAGGGGCTCCGTAGATCCCTAAATTTCTCTTCCTGGAGGTCTATTCGCGCTGTCAGGCATTCCATCTCACAGATGGAATCCACTCGACTGCACCACTCTGATAGTTTGGGTGGTTCTCTTTTAAGCCAATGAATTGTAAGACATTTGAGGCCCACTACCATAAAAATTTGAGCTAGTTTTCTCTGGGGTACGGGGAGCTGCAGGACCGTGGGTAAGCCCAGCACCCATTCGGTCATATCTACATGGATGTTCACTTTCAGTATTGCATTAGTTGTGATTCTTACCTCCCCCCAGAACCCTTGTATAAATGGGCAATCCCAGAAAATATGTAGGTGGGATCCTACTGAGCCACAATCTCTCCAACATTTATCCAAATTGAATTTTTGAAAATATTTTGTAATTTTTGTGGTGTAAAAAAACCTGATCAAAACCTTCCAATAAAATTCTCACCAGTTAGGCGAAGAGGTTACTCTCCAACCTATAATTATCCGTTTCCTCCAGATATCTTCTGTTATTGGGTTTACCCCCTCCTTGTGCCAGGCCTCTTTAATGCTCCCTAGTGGGTTGACCTCTTCTGAGTTCAACCGAGGGTAGAGGTCTGAAATACATTTCCTTTTTAAATTTATTTTTGCCATATTATATATAAAGTCTTCCCATGAATTCTTCTGCCTACCCACCAGGGGCAGATAATCAGGTGTATTAAAACAATGTCTTATCTGCAGATATCTGAAAAATTCAGACCTGGGTATTTTAAATTTAACCTGGATCTGCTGAAAGGACATGAGAATTCCATTCTCTACTTACTGTGCAAATCTCTTGATTTTATTTCTTTCCCATCTTTCGTAACCTGAGTCTGTCCCTGGGGGTGTAAAATCTGGGGTATGTCTAATTAGTGACAGCGGGCCTAAGGTACCCCTCCCCCCTCCCATTCTGTGCCTAGTTACTTGAAGGATACCCATAGAGTGTTGCAAACATAGATTCTTAATATGGTTTATAAACTTTCTCAAGAAAGCCAGGCTTGGCAGGGCGAACAGGGGAACAGGGCAATCTTCACCATTCTCTATTTCGTACCATCCAGAGTCTACACATTGTTTCACCCAGGTAATCACCGCCCCCATCTGGGCAGCCAAGTAATATTTCTTCAGATTAGGTAGACTGAGGCCTCCTTGTGACTTAGGTTTTTGGAGTATAGATTGTTTGACCCTAGGTCTACCCCCCCCCCCAGATATATCTGGTAATACCTGATTCTACTTTGTGTCAAAATTCCTTAGGGATCTGGATTGGTAAGGTAGAAAAGAGGAATAGAAATCTTGGTAACAGATTCATTTTCACTGAATCTATCCTGCCTGCCAGAGTTAGTGGAAGCAGTGACCACCTGGCCATGTCTTTTTGCATATCATTCCATAGCTTGTTGTAGTTGACATCAAACAACTTAGATATGGTTGTAGTAACCTGCATTCCAATGTAACTGATCTGGTTTTGTCTCACCCATGTGAATGGAAAAGATCTCTTGAACTCTGGAGGGCATATTCCACCCAGAGTCAATGCTTCTGATTAATTATAATTAATTTGATATCCTGACACTGCTCCAAATGAATCAAGGACCTGGAGCAGATGCGGCAAAGAGCTTTCTGGGTTTCCCAGAAAGAATATAGAGTCATCAGCATATAGCGCTATTTTATGTTCTTTGGCTGCCGTTAATACCTCCTTTATATTTTTGTTCTAGCGGATCGCTACTGCCAAAGGTTCAAGGAAGATAGCAAATAACACTGGGGAAAGCGGGCATCTCTGTCGGGTGCCTCTGTGAATGGGAAACCTACCTGAGTTAAATCCCATTTACTCTGACTTGCGCCTGAGGGTCTCTATACAGATTTTTGATTATCCTTAAAAATTTAGGGCCAAATTGCATTTTTTCTATTGTTTTATGGAGGAATCTCCAGTTCACTCTATAGAACGCCTTTTCCGCGTCCATCAATATTGCCAGTTGAAACTTGTTTTGGTTTGGCTGTGCCAAGATAATATTTAGTAGGTGCCTAATACTATCAGTTAGGAATCTTCCTGTTATAAAGCCAGTTTGATTCGGGTGAACCAATTTAGAGGCCACCTTCTGCAGTCGATCCGCCAGAATCCCCATAAACAATTTGAGATCCACATTTAACAATGAAATAGGGTGGTATGAGCTGCACTGCTCCGGGTCCTTGCCCTCCTTATGAATCACTGAGATCTGGGCATATCTCCATGAGTCAGGTACCTCTCCTCCCTCCTGTATATGATGGAAACAAGCCAGAAGAGGGGTCACCAATTGTTCTTTCAGGGATTTATAGAACTCGGATGGAAGGCCATCTAATCCTGGGGATTTCCCAATTTTTAAATTTGCAATTTTCTGCAATAGCTCTTGTCTAGTAATTACAGCTTCTAAGCCTTCTCTTTCTTCTAACTCTATGTTACTCAAGGGTAGGGGTTCTAAGAAGTGATCCACTGCTATTGGGTGGTAGTCTCCAACGTCAGACCTATATAGGTTTTTGTAAAAATCAGCAAAAATCTCTGCTACCTTCACAGGGTCTTCTATCCTTACACTCCCATTCTCCTGCCTTTCAATACCACCCACTGATCTATTTACCATCTGCTTTCTTATGGCTGCTGCCAGAACCCTTCCCGCTCTATTGCAGTTAAACAGTTTTTATTGTTGACTTAAGGCAGAGCACACACACCAAGGCAGATGCTACATATAGAAAGTCAATAAATACCACAACATAAGGTATGATCAGTAAATACAATTGACACAACATTCTGTCAGTTAGCTCCGACCATTCAGGGTGTCGATTAATGTATACTTTACACCACCGACTAGGTAGCCAGAGAATAAATAATTTAATGAAGAGTAACATCCTTTCAACAGAGGAGAGCATAGATCAATATAAGAAAAATTACACCCTAAAGAGGGATATGACAAGGGAAATCAGTAGTTTCTGGTCACTCTACCAAGGGTATGTTTTATTCCCATGTAGTTTGTAATATCAACTATATACAACAATGGCAATCTTTCATCATGTTTAATTATGTCGAAGGGAAGTATAGAAGAGATGGGAAGGAGAAGTAGAGAAAAGAGGGTGACTTGCAAAAAGAGAGGGAAACTGTCCCCACCCTATAAAAAAAGGGGGAGGAGTCTAAGCCGTAGAACTGGAAGAAGTATTGTGGCAGTACTTGGACCTTAGATACGGTTGCCAACATTGGTCATACCGGGATAAAGAGCCTTGGGCAAAGCTCGAGATCCTCTCAAATGTGGCCCCTTGGGCTAGGGCCAAAAGGAACTGATGGAAAGTGGGGCTATCAGGGGTTCTCCATCCTATCAGTATGAGTCTTTTGGCCAATGCCCTGACCATAGTGATCCACTGTGCCCCAGGACTATACTTGGAAATCTCAGAACTGCCACAACCCAGAAGGAGTAGGGTGAGACACGGGATGACATCAGGGAATAGTTGCTGACACATGTACTGAATGGCTCACCAGAACTGTTGAAGGTTAGGACAATCCCAGAGAATATGAAGCAGATGAGCCCCTTGGTTGCCACATCTCCAGCAAGTGTCAACCGGGATAAGTCCCATTTTAACTAGTTTCGACGGATCTCAATACCATCTATGAAGGGTCTTGTTCATGATAAGCCTTGTGCGCCCATCCCGGCAAGCCAAATGGATACGTGCCCACCCATCCTCCCATTGTTGTTCTGAGATCGGGATCTGTAGCTCTTTTCCCCATTGCTGCCTAGCGCTCTGGGTAGGGTCCAGGGTTGAGTCTCTGAGGGCATGATATATATTACTAGCTTTGTTCTTGGTGACTTTATTCCATGAACCAATAGGGTGCATTTTTTTTGGTGAAGAATTACTAAGGGACGACTTTGGAAGATGAGATATAGCATCTCTTAACTGAAGGCATCTATCAGAAATGAGAGGCCGGGAGATGATATCTCGCCCTCAGGGACTCAAAGGAATCAATAACAGTTATCCCCGGGAGTAGGAGGTCATGTATTAAGGAGACGCCCTGTCCCTCCCACATTTTCCAGTGCAGAGTAGATTCCCCTATTTTCAGGGCCTGATTATCCCATAGAGGCATATATTCTCAAGGGGCCGGGTTGTAGCCCAGCAGAGTCATAGCTTGTTTCCAGTATTTAACTGAGAGTAATATGGGGGAGAAAGGCCCGGGGGCAGTTTCTTCCTAGCATATAAAGTAACCGCCGGAGAGGCAGTGTGAGTTAGGGATGCTTCTAGCTGAAGCCACTGTGGGGAACCCTGTCCAGTTTTAGAAAACCATCTAAGAGTCTGAGCCAACACAAAGGACATATGGTACCGCTGTAACCAGGGGAGTCCCCCCCCTCCTTCTCCAGTGCTTTCGAAGTTTGAGTTTGCTGTATCGGGGGGGCGCACCCTCCCAAATAAAATTACCCATAAGGGTCTCCAATTTATGAAACCACTTCTGGGGTATAGGCAGGGGTAGGTGGGCCAATAGGTAAAGCATCCTAGGAGCAGCCATCATTTTGATCGAGTCAATTTTCCCAGCCAGTGAAAGCTTTAGTGCTTGCCATCTACCCATATCAACCCTAAGTGAGTCAATCAGAGAATTGAAATTGGCCGCAAACATTTTAAGCAGGTCTGGGTGCAGGATAATACCCAGGTATTTGATACCCTGAGGGGACAACTTTAGCCCTAAGGCAGTAAAATCCGATCCAGAGGTTGAGGAGTTTAACGGGAGAATTTCCGTTTTGGACTGATTTAACTTTAACCCTGATATCTTAGTAAACTCAGTCAGGGTTCCAAAAATTGTCTGAATCCCCAATTGAGAGTGTTCGGTCATAATAAGCAGATCATCTGCATACAGAAAGGTCTTGTAATTGATGTCCCCCACCTGGATCCCCGGGATATCGCTGGAGGACCTAAGTGCAATGGCCAAAGGCTCCATAGCTAAAATAAATAAGAGGGGAGAAAGAGGGCATCCCTGTCTCGTGCCCTTTTGTAATTGGAAGGGCCGAGACATGGTGCCATTGGTCAGCACCGAGGCTAAGGTTGCGGTGTACAACAACCTTATCCAGGCGATATAGTCGGGGCCAAAACCCATGATGGACAGATTATGAAATAGATAGGCCCATTCGACCGAATCAAAGGCCTTTTCGAAGTCGAAGGCCATAGCAACTGAGGGGATTGGTGAGAGTTTAACAAAGTGCATTAACGACCCTAGTGTTCTGTGATGATCAGACCCTAGATGGCCTTTAACAAAGCCCACTTGGGAAGGACCCACCAAGTCTTGCAAAAGGGGTTCAAGCCAGGCAGTGATAACCTTTGCCAATATCTTGGCATCCGCATTGATTAGAGAGATAGGGCGATAGCTGCCTGGGGACAGTGGGTCTTTCCCTTTTTTTGGAAGCACTGTAATAGCAGCTTCTCTCATGGAGGGGAGTAGTTGTCCAACCATTAAGGAGTGCCGAAAAACCTGGACCAAATAGGGGGCCAAATTAACACCAGGGAGTCTGTACAGATCAATAGGCAGTCCATCCTTCCCGGGGGTTTTGAGTAGATTTAAAGCGTGAATCGCCTGGTTAACTTCCTCAATTGTAAAGGGTGATTCTAACAATTTAGTATCCCGGCTGGAGATGCTGGGGATGGGTAGCGAGGATAAATAAGCTTGGATCATAACTGGGTCAGGGGGGTTTGGAGAAGCATATAGATTTTCATAAAATTGGGACATGATCAAGTTTATCCCTGAGTTTGCATGACAGGGGTTCCCAGATGAATCTGCCAATGCATATATCATCTTAGAAGCATGCTGACGCTTAAGGCAATAGGCCAATAAGTTGCTGGCCTTTTCTCCCCCCTCCCAATAAGCATGATGCATGCGTCTAAGATTTAGCTCAGCCTGCCGAGATAAATGAGCGTTGAAAGAATTTCGGGTGCTGGCTAACTGTGCTAGCAAGTCAGGAGAAAGAGGTTGATTATCTAGGGCTTTGTATTGGGCTTCCAAGTTATATAATTGCTTCTCCAAGGCCCACTGGTCAGCCACCCAGCAACACCTCCTGGCTGCTGCAAAGGCTATTATCCTGCCACCAATGGTAGCTTTAAAGGCCTCCCATAAGGTTGAGTCAGATACCTCACCATTATCATTGTCGGTCCAATATTCCGCTACAGCCTGGCCGATCCAGTCAAGAAAAGTTTTATCTTCTAGCAAAAGTGGGTCTAGCCGCCAGGCCTGAGAATGATGGAGATCAAGTCCTCTCTTGAAAACTAATTCAAGGGGGGGCGTGATCGGAAACATAAATTGGGTGAATCGAAGCCCCCGCCACCTTCTCATATAACCCTGAGGATACGAGCCAAAGATCTATTCTACTGGAAGAGCCATGGGTTGGGGAAAAACAGGTATAATCATGCTCTCCTGGGTTTAACGCCCTCCAGGCATCCAATAAACCAAATTCAGACATTAGTTTCCCCACTGCTTTCTTAGCCTGTCGATGGGGTTCAGGGGATTTATTGCTTCTATCTAAAGTATGATCTAATGTTAGATTAAAATCCCCTTCCAAGAGTATTGGGGCTCTGTTTTTATTGAAGTCCAGGATAGCCTGGTTAACCGTATGGAAAAACTGAGGGCCGTCCTGGTTAGGGGCATATATATTGGCCAGGACCAGGGGGCCCTCAGGGGTTTCAACTTCCACAATAATCCATCTCCCTTCTTGATCCCGTATAAAGTCCTTCACCTTCCATCCCAGGTTTTTATGCAAAAGTATGGAGACTCCCCTTTTATGGGTGGGAGCCACACTGTGAAGCTCTTCAATCACCCAAGCTTGCTTAAGCTTAGTGGCTTCCTTGGAAGAGAGTTTAGTCTCTTGCAGGAAGACCACCGTAGGGGCTAACTTTTTTAGGTGGATTAAAATCTTCTTCCACTTAATGGGAGAATTAAGCCCCCTCACATTCCATGAAATTAGCTTAGGCTCCATTCAGACCTACAGTAAAACATATTAGCAGGAGTATGTGGACGGAAACATTAAGTGGTGAGCCTAAGCAAGCCACCTCGCTCCTTCTTGCTTCCACATCAAGCATTAACGGAGCACCACCTAGCCCCATTAGAAAGATTGCCATAATAAAATTAACACAACACCAAAATATCAACATTATCAAGTCAAAGAATTTTATTGTATGGTTAAAAACCTTCACAATTACAAACACAATTAAAATATCGTAAGGTATATATCTAAAAAGGAATCAGTTCCCCATTCATAAAAACTCATTTATACAATATTTTTTATAATCTTATTTATACATTACAAACTGAGTGACAAAACTTATATAGATTCATTCATATCTCTAAAAATCAGATATATACACATCCATGCCTTCAAATAATTTGGATTTTACTTTTGATTTTCTTAATACTCAGTAGATAATTAGCTAGCCTTTTCACCGTCCAGCTATCCTCTGTATGGAACAAAATACTAGTAAGCTCTTTTTTATCAACATTATATCTATTATTTAAGAATGGACCAAGCCAAAACATACGTTGGCTATCATACCATTACAGACCCATAAAACATGGTATAAATCCTCCTTATCTCCAATACTGCAATCACATTCCTCAGAATGAATTCCCACTTTTTTTGTATCTATAATCCAACACTTTACTAGGGAATTGTTCAAATTTATAAATCATAAAATTAGATCGCACTGAGGGAATAGTCAATATATCCAAATATTTTTTATACCCATGTCTATAGTTATTTGCTGCAAACCATTTAGAATAACGAGACTGCTTTATTTCCTCCAAATCTTTCAACTTCCATTGGTTGCTAATTTTCTTTGTAATATATTTTATATTTATCACTAATATGGACACATTTTATTACAGAATCCTTTAGATGTACTAAATGATATTTCTCAAGTATGGAGTAAACTCTATCCAACCAATAATCAGAGCATAGTCCCCAATCGTGCCAATTCTTTTTTTCCTCCAAACATTTCTTTACAACTACAGTTTCATTTAATCTGACCAATCTAATCCAATAGTTTACTTTTTTGGATTCGATTGCTGCATTAATATCATAATACCCAACTCTGCACGAATATAAGAAGAAGGGCAGGAATGTCCTAACCTTAACAAGGATCTTAAGGATTTATAGATGGGACTCATAAATTTATTTGCTGAGTTTATTTTCCAAATTTCACATCCATATAACAATTGGGCTTCCATCTTGGATTTTAACACTTTCAACAATGGTTTTATCGTTAGTCCCCCAAATTTACAATTAAACCTATATAATCCTCCTACAGTTCTTTTTAATTTCTCTTTAACCCATTCCAAATGAGCGAACCACGTACAATTTTAATGAATTACTATTCCAAGATATACATAGGTAGAGACTATCTCCACCTTGTCTTGGCCGACATACCAACTGCCATTTGTACTTCCGTTCTTCTTATTTCCACCCAGTACCATAATCTTTGTTTTCTCCATGTTTATCTTCAATTTTAATTTCTCAGATTCTTTTACAAGGAAATTTAGTTTTTTTTGTAAACCAGATTTTGTTAGGGACAGGACCACAATATCATCAGCATATACCAATAAAGGAACAGGAAAATCCCTAATTTTGGGGAATCTATATCTATATCCACATTATATTTTAATATATTATCCAGATATAATATAAAAGCAGAGGGCAAGTATACAACCTTGTCTCACTCACCGATTACATTCAAATATCTTTGATAACTGGCCCCTAAGGCCTAGTCTAATTTAGCCCAAGTTTTAGTATATAAATGTGCTATTATATTTACTAGCCAGGGTCAATACCTCTGTTTAATAAAATTTGCCATAATAGACTTCTAGATACACTGTCAAAGGCATTACTATAATCAATAAAGCATATATATATTCTTTGACCCTGATTTTCACATATTTTTCCATCAAATGATTCAAAATAAAATATTATCCAGTGTGGACATACCATTTCTAAATCCAATTTGTAGGGAAATACTTCCTGTTTTTCAACCGCCTGCTGTAACCGCCCAGAATTATCTTAGAAAAATTTTAAGATTCACATCCAAAAGACTTATAGGTCTATACATTTTAGGATCATCTAGTGAGCCTTTTTATGTAATGGAATGAGATTAGCCCTTGCCACGGTAGGGTAACTTTCCAGGAAATACATTTATTGTAAAATACTGTTAAGTATTTACACCATAATTGGGGCTCTGTTAAAAAACCTTGGCTTGAACTCATCAGGCCCAGCTGCTTTTGCTTTTTAAGTATACAATGCTAGGTAAGTTTCATCTAGTGTAATCGGACACACATAAAAACACCAGAACCATTTATTGAAGAGTTATCAGCTTCTGTATCAAAGTAAATCCCCTTAAAATAAGTTACCCATCTTTCCTCACTAATAAAAGTATCAATATTAACTTTCTGGGTCTTAAAACCATTTGCCACAAGTGACCAAAATGTTTTATCTCTACCCTGAATCGCCAGAAACATTTATTCCCACTTATGTGTGAAAAAATGTCTTTTTTTGTTAGCAATAAGATCCTTATACGCTCTTTTCTTAAAATTCAATAATTTAAGATTCACCTGGGTCTTTTTTTATTATACAGTCTACAGAATTTCCTAATATCCACCTTTGCTTTTTTACAATCCCTATCATACCAGGTATCCATAGGTACAACCCTTCCTGATTTCTTGGCCTTCTAACACAGATTTAATCTTATTTAATAGAGCATCTAGCTCTTCTGTAAGATAAGTAAGGTCACATTTACTAATAACTTCATAAGAATAAGTTAGTATTGAACCATGAATAATTGGTAACAAGTCATAATGTGAACTTTGTTTCCATATGATCTTATTTGAAGCTGTAATTTCAGTAAATTGAAAAGACTGATGCTCCTTTCCATTCACTTGTTCTAATTGAGATTCCAAAACCAATGGGTAATGGTCACTTTCTGCTCTAATCAGTATTTCACATTTGGTCCAGTAATACACATCACCGGACCAAAAAGCAAAATCAATTACTGAAGCTTCCCTCTGGGAAACATATGTAAAATTCCCCTCTTTATCTCCTTCTATCCTTCCATTTAAAGGGTACATATTGTTTTCTTTTACTAACTCTCTATAACAACTTTCCCATTTTGATTTACCACTTTATCTTTAGATTGTCTACATACTACTTTATCAAAGTAATCACATGCAGAAAATGTATGGTCTGCTAGGCCATCAAACAGGCCAATACGTGCATTTAAATCACCTAATAAAAGTATTTCTGCATATGGAAAAATTTGCTGGACTTCTTTTAGCAGATTAGATATTTCTTGTCATATGCCCACTGGAAAATAATCAGAATTTTCATGTACATAACAATTCAATACAATAATTTCCCTTATTCCACATTTGACTAAAACTGTCACATAATTTTTGCAAGTTTCCAACATACAACCTTATCAAATACACCTATTTTAATTAGGTGATAATTCCACCTGAAAATCTCCCTACTTTTTACATTTCCTACCAGGGAATGCAAAACCTCATATCCATTAATAACAACTTCTACATCTTTAGAGTGCCAAGTTTCCTGTAAACAAATTAAGTCATATTCGATAGAAATTTAATACAGTCAGCATCTGCCCATATGGACTTCCAGCCGCTATATTCCAAGTTATAAAATTGTTTTACAATATGACTCAGCTATCCCAGAAGTATTCGGAGTTAGTCACTCATTATACTCTGCTAATGTTTTAAATCTGTTCTCCAACGGGAGGACAGAAACTTTCTCATACACCTTACCTCCATTAAAGCCCATACTAAGCACTGTAAAATCTACCAGATGCAGACCTAAATAATCCAGATTTCTAGCTTGGGCTAAAATTAGATCTGCTAATTCTCCATTAGACACATAAATATCAATCTGACTCCCACATGTCTACGCTCAGCTTGTATACTATCAGGGTGTTCCAGTGGAACCATCATAAAATTTTTTAGCAAGTTCTCAATTGCTATGGACAATTCTAGGTCTGTTTCTTGAAACATATGGTTCATCCCGAAAAGAGTTAAAATTCTTCCTCCCACATCCTTCACATTTGTTTCATTACATTTTCCAATATTAAATAATTCTCTATTGGGAAAAAACAAAGATACTTCCTTGTTACTTAACAGGCCTCTATTTATCCAGACATGATTTGCTGTTCTTGGTGCATCAAAATAAACATCAATAATGGTAGCCTCTCTATTATTAACCTCTTAATCTCAATTATATCAGCTTCTACAAGTTCAATATCCAATTCTTGATTCAAAATGAAAGTATATGCAAGTCTAACATAGCCTCATCAAAGTACACCAGTTAAGTGGTCCATATAATCTGATTAGAGCTTCTCCCCACTAATGTCTGTCCAACTTGGAAACACTCTCCATTTCTGTCCTCAATAGTCTGCTCTTTCACAGCATCTCCAAAATTCTTCTTTTCCTTATCCTTATTATTTTCATTACCCACTTGGCCATTTAATTTTATATCATACTTTAACCCTTCCATTTCCTGTTCTAACCTTGCTAGCTCCACTTCCAGCTTAGATGGCACAAATTGAGACTGAAGAGTATAACATCCTGCAATTTTATCCACACCTTGAGTTACTATACCTCCCTTACTCTTCCTCCTATTTTTTTTCCTTCTCCTTTGAAATTTATTTCTAGGGGACTTTTTAGCTGTTAATTCAGTGAACTCAATTGTGCTAAAATCAGGTCTCAAGCACAGTGATCCTAGAGCTTCATTATCATCCGAGCACCTTTCTATGACGGGCACATCTTCCAACTTTCTATATTTAATGTTATCTCCTCAACTTTTCCGGACAGATCATCTACTTTCTCCATAATCTGTCTCAATTTCCCATCATTAACCACCATTTGTGTTTTAAGTTCTTCCAACAAATCCTTATTAAGTACCAATTGCTCCATCAGGATAATAAAGGAATTCACTGGATTCCTTAAAAGAGTAATCAATTTATCGCTCAACCTAGCAGGTATAAAAACCTCGTTCTCCACTGAACAACTGTCACCTTTTGAGAAAGATTTACAGTATTATATTGATATCTAGAACTGAGAAGATCTTTCCCTACTTTTAAGTCCATCTATTGTTTGTTGTAGGTCTTCCATTACCTCTTTTAATTCATGGTTCTTATATGTTGTTACTAACTCTTTTTCCTTTACCACCCCCACCATATCATCAGATACCCCCAGGGATATATTTGCCTCCAAAGACGCCTCAGGTCTCCACCAAGGTGGAGTACTTTCCAATCCCTCCACAGCAGAAGCTCCTGCTGAGGACTCCCTATCTAGATTCATTGACTTTTCCATAGATAGAGGTTCCTGATTTTCCATCAGTGAACCAGCTAAATAGCTACAATCATTTGACCCCCATGACATTCCCCCTTTGTCTACATAAACAGATGGAGCAATAGTGGCATCCACATATTGATGCATGCTTTTTAGTTGACTTGTTTTACCCATACTCTCAACTTGAGTTAAATTACCATTTGGGGTAGAAGTATTATTTCCCCAATCCCTTTTTTTAGATGCTCAGTAATCTTGGTCTGTCTTATAGCATATTTAGGTTTCTGTATAGAGCTCCTGTAATGGTGAAGGCTTAGGGCATGCATCCTTTGGTTTCTAGTGATAACCATACCAAAGGATACTCTTCTAAACCAAATATCCACTTAATCACTTATACAATTAAATTCAGTTATATGTCTCAATTCCACCCAAATCAGATAAATTTAAAAAAAAAGTCTTTTAAATAGCAGCAGGCAAATAAAAGTTATTATTTCCCAAACAAAGATAGTCTTGTATCAGGACACAACAAGAACACAGGTACCCAGGTGCACACAGTGACCTCTTCTTCTCACACACCAGTGTGAAACCAGTATGATCAACGCTTCCCAAGTCTTCACTCTTGCTCATATACCATAAATATCAGTACGACAGATTAATATCCCAGGGTTTCTCAAAATGAAGCAACCCTAATATCAGTGCTGTTCACAGTGCACACAGCTGGGTTATAGCAGAGCCCTGCTAACCACTCTCAAATCATATCCTTGGTCCGACTCAGTCCAACCGAGCGCTTACTGTCTGTCCACAGAGCTGCCGATGCCAAGCAGAGAAAGGGCTCACAGTGCAGCCTGCCGAGTGTTATCCTTTTAGATAGGCAATAAAATAAAGGCTGCCAAACTTCATAAAACCCCCAAGGAAGGCACAGGAACAACAAAAACTAGGCTTTAGACCCTCACAGCAGAGTCCAGGCAGACCCAAAATACAGGATTCCAAGTTCTCGGTACATTAAAAAAAAAAAAAAAAAAAACTTCCTGATATCGGTAATCCAGCCTTTGGAGCTTAACCAGCAGTATAATCATGAACAAAGGTAAAACACTCCAGGTTTTCAGATGATGCTTAAACCTGACCAACCCCTAGGCAAGTTGCGTTATATGCCACCAATCTCCCCCACTTGGAGCACTGGAGAAAAGCACAGCCACCGCCGGGCAACTCCGGTAACTCCTGGAAGCCCCAAGAACACCAACCCTTCGGCAAGCACTCCTGACCCTCCCTTGGGGAAACGGCTACATCCCGCACCCACCTTTAGATCAGCTGGGCTGGCTGAATCACTTTTCCTCCTCCGACGAAACTCCACATCGATGGCAAGCCAATAATGTAGCAGTCCCAGAACTCCAATTCCATCCAAGCACTCGGTCTTCACTCCTGCGGCCCAACAGTTTCAGCTAACATGCACTCATCCCTACTGACTGAGAGCACCAACCCCTTTAAAATAACAAACCCATTCCCCACCCTCCCTTTGTTCGCAACTTTGCAATCCCACAAAGACCAGCATCCACTGTACGTGTCGGCTAAAGTAGAAGCAAGCCCAGACACCAGTAGAGGTCGCTGGGAGGTACAGTAAGTGACCTCATGAACCCATCATAACTGGGTAAATAAAATCTCCTAGTAACCCCTATTAAAGGAGACATAAAAAAAAAAGGAAAACTTCCAGACAACGGCCAAAGGGCTGTCATCTGATATAGTGGTAAGGGACAATTGTGAAAGCTGAGCATAACCCCTCCATATATTTGTGATAATATCTGAGGCTAGTTTACAGATATGCAGAGCTGCAAGTTAAACCATGAGCAGCACCCTATTTATCCCCGTTGGTCATGCATATCAGCCAGAGCAAGCACAAGGAACACCGGATCTGCACATCAAGTGGCAGAGAACAGCAAGTATCAGAGTAGGTGCTCGAGTATGAACCTAAGGGCCACTCTTAACTATCCTCTGAGGGGAAATCCCCTTTAACTTGGTGCATGGGGATTCATCCCTAATCAAAGGCAATGTCTGTTAATCCACAGACAAGTTGAGCATTAAAAAACCCAAAAGCAATAAGTACTAGCAGTCAACCAACTGGTTTTGCAGCAGAGGTGAGGATATCCATATTGCTTGCAGTTAGTTCCAAAGCCAGTCCAGCAGCCGTGGCCTCAGAGTTCTCCATAGGGGTGCCAGCTGCCTCTTCGGCCCAGAGCAACTGTTTGGCTGCTGAAGATTTTGAGCCGGCCGAGCTGGAGCGTCTCGGTGGAAGAGGGAGGTCACGAGGGATATCCTCAGTAGGGAGGTCCATCAGGACTTTATACTGATTGTTGCTCATATCTGGGGCAAAGGAGTCATGAGAGGCACTCAGACCTGGACTGCAGCTCCTACTTCTACTTCTGGAGCGGCGTGGGGTTTTGTCTATGTGACCTCCTTCGATCCTTGCCCTTCTTCTATTCTTTTTCTTACTTCCTGAGGATTTTGAGGAGATGACCTGGTGGAGTCAAGAAATTTCTCTGTGTGAGAAGAACAAGCTGCCACAGCATTCGGGGTTGCAGATCCATCAGTGTCCATCGAGGCGGATTGAGCAGAGAGGACGTTGGGCTGTAAGATGCACGCAGCTTGCCCCAGTTTAATTTGGGTGCCTGTAGCGATAAAGTCATCAGCTGATAACGGATTATTGAAGACTCGTGGTGATCCATTGATCATGATCCGTAGAGAAGCAGGGTAATGCAGGGAATATTCAAGGCCCAGTTCTGCACACGCCCTCCGAGCTGCTGTAAAGGCCTTCCGCCTATTAGTGACCTCCAATGAATAATCAGCAAGTATTTGAATTTTGTGTCCATTCCAGATCAGCTCTTTCTTCTGCCATGCTAATTGGGTGATCCGTTCTCGATCTTGGAATCAGAGGAAACGGGCTAAGATGGAACGAGGGCACCCAGCGGGGGGCAGTGGAAATAAAGTTCTATGTGCTCTGTCCAGCTCCCATGGGGACCCACACTGGCAGTCCAACAACGAGGGTAATACTTGTAGAAAAGATATTGTATCATTCCCTCGCAGCCTTCAGGGAACCCAAAAAATCTGAGATTATTTCGGCGGCTGCGGTTTTCCAGATCCTCCACCCGGGCCCAGAGATGCTGGATCAGCTGTCCCTGATTGTGTATTTTAGCCCCGGCCTTATGCCAGCCATCTTCCACCTCCGCTAGCTTATGCTCGCAGATGTCGGCCCTCTGTAATAAATCTACAATATCCTCATTGTTCTTCCTCGTGGCCATGTCCACTTTATCCATGCAATGCAGGATTTCTGCAAACATTTGCCTTATTTCTGCTAGATTACTTTCAGTTGCCATAGGAGAGGGCGTAGATAGGGACTCCATGTTGTATGCAGTTAATCCGGGTAGTAGCTGAACAGAGCGTGAGCACACCGTAGGAAAAAAAATAAAACAAAAACGAGCCCGATTTGTAAAGCGCCGGTCTGAATACAAATATCGGGATAGCCACCGGTAAGTACTGAATCAAATTTTTACACCGTTGTGCAGGAGCAAGTATAATAACGCCGGATTTTGGGGTTACTTTCAGGAGCAAGCCGCTTATGACCATTCAGTTCGGTTGTTGGCCATGTCCCCTTCCCGCTCTATTACCTTCTACATAATATTTTTGATTAATTCTGTGGAGTATTCCTCTCCTGCCTAGCCAAAAGATTCTTAAGTTCCGTTTTTTTCAACCAGTGCCTTTATCAATAGGGTCCAATGTAATCTTATGCCTGAACTCGCGTCCCGTAAGTCTTGCTCCAGTTTCTTCTGGCCTTGTTCTCTTTTCTGTTTTCCTCAAACTATAAGATATAATCTGCACTCTCAGATAAGCCTTAAGGGTGTCCCAGATCACCGATTGGGAGGGGGATTGTCCAGCATTGCTCTCCAGCAACATCTCCACCTGCTTCGACACCTCTCCCTTAAAATCTTCTTAGATTAGGAGTCCAATATTTAGTCGCCAGTTTGAATTTCTAACAGTCGAGGTTAATTTTAAAATCACCTGCAAAGGAGCATGGTTCGACCATGTCATAGGTAAAATATTGGAGTCCTGAACACAAGATAAGTGCTCTCCGGATAATAAGAACATGTCTATGCGGGAGTAGCTCTGGTGTCATGAGGAATAAAAAGTAAAATCTCTCTCCCCTGGGTGCCGATGTCTCCAGGTGTCCCTCAACCCCAACTCATCCATAAGGTGTCTGAAGTATTCGCCCCCATTCTCAATCTGTGCTCCCTGACCTCTCCTATCCCATTTAGCAGAGATTACCCTACTGAAATTTCCTCCCACAATGTGCAGGGCCTCCGGTTCTTCCAGGGTCTTCAACAACTCTTTCTTAAGAAATATTCTATTTTTCCGGGAATCATTCAGAGCATATAGGTTCAGGAGTATACAGCGTACCACATACTGTTACTTGCAGTCTGAGATAGCGACCCACTGGATCAGCCTCCACCCCCAACACTTTAATTGGAGTGTTTCTCCTAAGCAGTATTACCATACCTTCCTGTGGATTTTGAGGCCATGAAGTGCTATAGACCTCCTCCACCCGCATTCTATGGAGCTTAGAGTGCTCCAGCTCATTGAGATGGGATTCCTGTATAAATGCCACCTGCCATCCATCTAGGCATTTGTAACTAGTAAGATTAACCATTTAACTCTGTCAAAACAATGAGGAGAATGAAAGCCCCCTCTTAAATTAGAATAACTTGACTACCCGACTTCCAAACATGATTGCAATACCTGCCCTTATTGATGTTAAATGGGTAGGATGGTGCAACACCTTCGATTGCACCTAACCCAAGCCCAGCTGGGCTAAAGGGATACAAAGTCCCGTCAGCACTTGGCTAGAACCAATACCCCCTCCAGCTCCCCCATGCACCCCCCCTCCACCCCACTTCCGTATTCATCTAAATATTTTAAACAAATACTAAACATAAAACAAGCTAGAGTAACTTTCTCAAGAGTGAACTGGATATAGAGCTCACTTGATATCTGTTAAAGGTTGGCATTATCACTTTTACATTCCTCCACCCATGCATTCCATATTATCTCCTGTCGCCTGCTTAATTATTTAACAGGAGAGTAGAGAGAGAGAGAAATCCCCGTCCCATTCTATCTCCATAGACTCAAACGTTTGCTTCTTTTTATTTATTTAAGGCCTGAATGCCCATGTCCACTATGAGTCCAATAAATGAATGCTTTCTGCATCTGCAGCTTTCCTCACATTGTCTCTGCAGGTAAATTTCTCTGCGCATCCTCCTTTTCACCCCTTTGTTTCATTTTGCACTCTTACTTGAATGTTGAGGCAGTGAAGAAGCCTGTGTGGAGTCGAACACGCGAACCTCGAGCTGCTCAAGGGTGATTGTCCAGGTTATTTTTTGCAGCCGATCACGCAAGTTTTCCTCTGGCCTGCCATTGTGTACCAGCGCCACCCTCTACTTCTTTGATCATCTCTGGGTCTAGCAAGGAAGCGACTGAAATGTCCCACTGCTTCAGTGAACTCTGCAGCTTCCAAATTTTAGAAAAGAAGTGTACCTGAGTCAGTTGTAATTTTTAAGTGGCGGTAGTCCAAACGTGCTTTAACTCCTTTGGCCCACAGTAGTTTTAGGATTGGGAAAGTCTCCGTCTGTGATCCATCATAACTGGAACAGAATCATGCTTGAAGAATAGCCGTACATCACCAAACATGACCTCCTTCTTCACTATACCCGCTTTAAAACCTCGGATTTGGTGAGGTAATCTAAAAAGTAATTACCAATCTTGGTCGTGCTTTTGGGTCAACCGCCTGGCTATTAGTGATCTATGAGCTCTTATGATGTTTAGGGGAAAGTCCTTCTCCAGGCCCAAAACCTCACGTAAGAAGCTTTCAGTAAAGTGGATCATCTCACCGGATTCAGTCCCCTCCATTATCCCGTGGATTCAGATGTTCACCCTCCAAGACCTGTTCTCTAAATCTTATAACTTTTGTTGAAGCCAAATCTCCTGGTCATGCAGTTGAAGGATGGTACCGTTGTATAAGTTGACAGTTTTGAAGTTTCTGTTATGCTCTGCTCCAGGTCAGCAATTTGTTTCTTCTGCTCTTTTGCTCCGACTTCACCTCTGTTAGGTCTTTCTGGATACTGGTTAGGGTATCTCCCAGCCTGTGTAACTCTTTATACAACTTCTTAGAGGTTATGGTAAATGCAGCCTCTTCTTCTGAGCTATCATTTGAAGCAGGGTCTGAGCTTGAAATACTCGTGCGGCAGGGCGATCTGAGGCCTTCGTCCCGCGCCTCAGGATCTCTGCTGCCCTGGTCTAATTTCTCCCCTTCTGCCGTAAAATCTTTCAGCCACTGTCGAGTTTTAGCCATCATGTCATCAATTTTGCGTTGTTTACCTCTGGAGGCCAGAGCGGGATGTAGATGGGGTTAGATTTAGGAGTAGTCCTGGGGAACCTTGATAATATTAGCTTGCCATTGATGCTGACATCACCGACCAGGAGCCTCTTTTTCCATTCTCCTGCCATTCCCTTTGGAGGTCTCTGGCAGGAGAACTGAAAAACGGGTGTGGGACCACCCACTATATAGTGTCATGCTGATGTCCATCATGTGATGTTGGGTGGCGGTCCCTGTCAGACACTGCTAACTAAAGTTTTCATGTGGTCCTGATGCCAGGGGCACAGTCCTCAAGGTTATTACCTACTGCAAGAGCCTCTCACGAAGATCTACTCTTATAGTAAATTCTAACATAACAGTCCTTTTGATAAATCTACACCAAGGATGCAATGTCATTTTGAATTTTGTCTCGGACAGAACAGATTAATAGTATATGGTTAGGGCTTACTCTAGATGGAAAACAGTGGCTTCCCAAATGTTGTTGTAGGACAGTTCAAAGATCAAAAGTTGTTGTACTATCATTCTGACATCAGATCAATAGTACAACAACTTTTCAGCCTTGAGCTGCTACATGATTGGCTGAAAACAGAGCTGATCAAAAATGCGCCTAAAATAGCGGAGGTGTCTAACGATCAGTCAGTAGTGCCATTCAGTCAGATAGTTGGGACAAGGACTGCCATACTCGGCTCCGTGTTCCCAAACTATCAGTTTGTCAGGTTTTTTATTTCTTTTGTCGAGACCACGACTGCAGGAAGCAGTGAAGCAATCGTATCTCTTCGTGTCAGAACTGGATTGGCACTGCAGCATGGACTAGGAGGGAGCGATCGAAGCGTTAGCGGATAATATTCACAAGGTATGAACCTTGTCAGAAGTCAAACCTCCTACAGTTTGGGGAACTATATATTATATAATAGTATATGAGTTGTTAAACAACAGCAGGTTGTTGCTATTCAGGGAGTGATTCCATCACACGGACCTTCTCGAGCTTTGCTCTGAGGTCTGTGTGATGTCATCACATCCTCCTCGATGGCAACATAGCCTTGTTGTGTATGAGCAACCATACACTATTTTATATGTGGTACTGAATATGTTTAAACAAGTGTGTCATGGGTATTATCACATTTTCTCAGTGGCGGTTTTGAAAAACTAGTGTCTCCTAGCATTTCTTGTTACAAAACCAGTGTGTATTGAAATACAATGAATAAGGACGAGGTTCAACCTGTTTTGTTGACATTGGCAAAAATATGGTGATCAAATGTTCCTTGCTGAAATCTAAGCAAACTTACCTTAGCTTTAATGTCTGATGATGGTAGATGAAAATGTTTGCTCTGTAAATGTACTGTATAAAAATATGACCATTTTCAAGAGAAAGAGTATGGTACGTCCTAACAACAATATCATCAGGATGGTATTTCCCAACATCTAATGCCATGAAGAAATGTGGTATTTAAGCAATATACCATGACAGGGTGTGTTTTATGCTGCGATTTACCAGGCCGGGTGTGGTTTGGTCATAAGGCCGCAGGCTGAGTGACCAGATCAAGACCAGAAGTGGATAAATCCCAGCCTAACCCACACCCTGGGGCAGTTTATTACAATTATACAATGTCCCCTTTTTGTGTCAGAAAAATAGTTTTTTTTTTGTATTTTAAATTATTTTGAAGGATTTTATTACTCCACCACAGAAAATAGTCCTTTGATGTTATGGAGGCCCTTCCTAGGTTTCAGGAGCAGCTGTTTTTTCAAAGAAGGAAGAGCTGGTTGCGTGTAATGCCTGCATCTGGAGGGACTCTCCCTCATTTCAGGCAATCTCCCTACCTCAGCATCTCTCTTCTGTTCATGCCACTCAGCTGTTACTGATTACAATTGACCACCCTTATTTAACTCTGAAAACTGCTTTGTCCTTCATCAAAAAAGTGGTGCTGCTGCAATTTCCCTACTTCAGCATCTCTCTTCTATTCATACCTCTCAAGTGTGCCTGATTACAATTGACCTCCCTCATATAGGCCTGCAACCTGCTGTGTCCTTTGTCAGAAACGTGCTACTGTTGTCTCCAAAGAAATGCATAACTGGTCACTGCAAGACAGATCCTAAAATGAGTGACAGTTCCCTGGTGGCCACAGTGCTGAATCCATGGAAGGCTTATGATCGCCTCCCACAATCCTCATTCAGTTAGTAACATATTTTAACTCTCTGACAAATCCTGAAATGAGGAAACCCAGTATCAATGCTTAGCTTTTGGTGGTGATGTCTCATGTTATACCCCTTGTTTTAATAACAAAAAAAACAGTTTCCCCATGTCAGGATTTGTCAGAGAGTTAAAATATGTTACTAACTGACAAGGATCATGGAGGTGAGTATGAGACTTGCCTCTCCCATGGCTTCAGTGCTGTGGTGATGCACTGTCATGATTTACTAGGAATGAAACATGGTGGCTTCAATGTTTTTGTTTGAGGGAGTCGGAGGATTTGTGGGCAGATACGGCTGAATGGGTCTTTATCTGTGAGTTGTGCAATATACTCATGGATAAAAGACCCTGTCATTCAATCAGAATTCTAAATTTATGAGTGCCATTGTATAATGCTTAACATGTACCACTATCAAGTTGGTATTTTCAACATCTGATACCATCACTGTGTCAGCTACAGGTAGCAACATGTCTATCTGTAACAATTCAAAGTTACAGAACTTCAGGAGAAAGACAACATGTAGAATTCTTCACCATCAAAATCACAATACAACAAGTCATTTAGGAGCAAGACTTCCACCAGCTCCAAACATCTACTCCAGATTGGACAATCATGGGTGAGAATACCAGCAGGCAGCCCCCCTTCCCCATAGACCAGCTGAAATTAAAAGCTTGTCAATGACTATAAGCCCTTGCCATGTAAACTCCATAACTAACCTCTCATCTTTGGTAAGATACTAAACAGTCTGGGAGTGAGATTTTTACCTGGGGGGCTGCAGGTTTATCTAGTGGCTGATGTGTGTGCATGTTTTGCTAAGAACTATATAAATTGTTATCATCTGGACTGCTTATATCCCAGGCTAGAATGGGGACTCTTGTACTGAGAGTATCAACTGAAAAGGAACTGTTCAAGGAACATATTTTCCCAACGCCCCCATCTAGGGAGAAACAAAAAGCTGTCAACAATGTTCTGTTCATCTAATGAGAATGCAGTGGTACAAATGTATTTGAAAGAGGCTGTTGATTAATTGCTTGCTAATTGCTTATGTGCCAACATTTTTCAAGTATGTGTTGCTTAAAATAAAAGCTATTGAATGGTGTAGTACAGGTTTATTGTTATCTACTTGTCCTGTGAAACTCATAACATTGGGGTTTATGTGAGGTCCACTACACTGGGACTAAAATTTGCTCTTGGGCTAGTATAAAGTAAATCAGGTTGCCTACCACATGTGGCTTCTAGGTTTCAGTTTGGGTAACTGAAACTGGGTCATGACACTCAAATTCCTACAAAATCACTGGCTCCCCTGTCTGCTTTGGCCAGCTATGGGCATCTACACAACACATGTTTCGAAGCCACCAGACTTGTGAAGTCTGAGTATTTTGTATCCACACTCCAGAATTACATTAATCACACCTCCTACTATAGTTCTGGAACAAAGTCATAGAAACATAGAAACTGTCGACAGAAAAGGACTGCTTGGCCCATTTAGTCTGTCCAGATTTTCCCTGCCTAGTCTGCTCTCTCAGACTCTGCATGATCCCTGTCTACCCTATCCCTACCTGCCTATTTACCAATATTTCTGTATGCTTATCCCATGCATGTTTGATACCTCCATTGTTTTCGCCTCAACCATCTCTGCAGGCAGACTATTCCTGGTGTCCAACACTTTTCAGGGAAGTAGTACTTCTTCACATCCTCTTAAACCTTCCTCTTTCCAGTTTCATTGCATGCCCTCTTGTCCTGGTGCACTTCTTCATTTGAAATAGATTCCTCCTATACCCTATTCACCCCTGCAATGTAATTGTAGGTCTCTATCTTGTGCTTCTTTCCTCCTCTCATCTAGGGTTTACGTGTTGATATCTCTCAGTCTCTCCTCATAGGGCTTTTCATTAACTCCTGCATTATGCAGTTGCCTTCTGCATTGACTCCATTCTGTCAATATCCTTTCTGAGATGCAGACCTGGAGTTGACACAATACTCCAGGTGAGGTCTCAACAGCTACCAATACATTGGCCATATCACCTTCCCTCCTCCTGCTGGTGATATCTCTCCCTATGCACCCCAACATCTCACTGGCCTTGCCCACTGCCTTGTCACACTGTCCAACTACTTTGAAGTCATCGGAAATGATAACCCCATCGTCTCTTTCCAACTCAGTGATCATCAGTACCCCCTCCATTTCATACTCAGATCCTTGGTTTCTATGTCCTAGATGCATGATTTAGCACTTTTTGGCTTTGAACCCCAGCTGCCATGCACTCCACTATACCACAAGCTTTCTATGATCCATAATCATTCTTTCCACCACCCTAAGTAGCTCTCCTATTACAGATTTTGGTGTCATCTGTAAAAAGGCTACTTATGTTCTGCAATATTGTTTATGAAGAGACTGAAACTGAATGGTCCCTGTACTGAGCCCTGTGGCACTCCACTAGTTACTCTCCCCTGATTAGAGGGAGTGCCATTTACCACCACACTCTGTTGCCTATACATTAATCAGTTTCTTACACAGTGTACCACTTTGAGTCATATCCATAAACTGCCCAATTCCTTAAGCAGTCACCTATGTGGCACATCATCAGGCCATGCTGAAGTTCAGACAGGCAACATCCACTGCCCTTCCTTGATCTAGTTCCCTGGTCACACATTTGAAGAAATCAATCAGCTTTGTCTGGCATGACCCCCAACCTCACCCCTCACCCCTCACCACCAATGAATACAGGCTGCCTTTCTCTTGTAACCCACTCGTTTCAAGACACTCCAATAGTCTTTACTTTAACAGGGCTTCCATTTACTTCCCTTTCACTGATGTGAGAATCATTGGCTTATATTTGCTACCCTCCTACCTTCTGCCATTCATATGGAGGGGAACTTTGTGTGCTCACCTCCAATCATCTGGAATCACTCATTTTTGCAGTAAGTTGATGAACAAGGCCACCAGTGGTGCCACAAGCACCTCCCTGAGTTCCTTTACACCTGTGGGTGTATCCTGTCTTATCTCATGGCCTTCTCCACTTTTAGATTTGCAAGTCCCTTCAGGAGTCAGGACTCTTTCCTCTGACAATGGACTTCTGTTCACCTCTACTCCAATGTTTCTTCTTCTCCTGTGTGGTCCACCCCTCTCCTTCCACTGTGAAGACTGAGCAGAATTTCCTGTTCAGGATGTTTGCTTTTTCCTTACACTCCTCTGCACAGTCTCTCTCTGTCATGCTTATCCTGTCTAGCTCTCCCTTTGCCTTCATCTTCTCACTTGTGTACCTGAAGAAAATCTTGTCCCTTTTTGCTACACCTTTTGATACCCTTTCCTCTTCTTGCACCTTTGCTCCCCTCGCTGCCTTACCTGCTTCCCTTTATCTGCTTCCCTTTACCTGGTACTCCTCCATATCCTCATCCCTCTGCTTTACTTTGTACCTCATAAATGCCACCCTTTTTTCCTTCACCTTCACATCCACTCCCCAAGAGTGCCATAATGATCTCTTTTTTTCCTCCTGCTTTTCCTTACTATCTTCAAACATAGGTTGATTGCCTTCACTATGCCTCTCCTTAATTCTTTTCCACTATTCATCTGCCCATCCTTGACAATCCTGCACTGGTAGTCTGGTTATGTGGCACTCTCCCATTTCTTTAAAATTCAGCCTCCTAAAGTCTAGGACCCTTGTGTTTTTTCTTTTTTTGGTCTGGCTCCCCCATTACCTGAAGGGAGCTCAGCCCCACCCCCTCACTGTGCCCCCGTGCCCAGGCTTACTCCCCTGGGCAGGGCTGCCATGCAGGCACCCCTTGCCACAGTCCATGGTAATGTGCCCGGCTAACTCCTCTGATGGGACCACCAGAAGTGGATCCACATGGCAGACACTGTTGGTAGTGGGGTGGCGTAACAGTGGGGCTTCATGCTCAGGGCCGGATTTGTGTGCAGCTGTACCTGGGGTGGGGAATGCAATGATGGCCCATGTCTGCCCTGCCCCATGCATATAACAGTGCTGGTACAATGGATCTCCCCCAGCCTCCACCAGGGGTCCATGACATGACAGACACACTACCCTCCCCCAGAGAAGGAGAGCAGTTCAGCCCTCTGACATCCCAAGTCCATTTCTGAATCTGGGTCTGGCTTCGCAGATGGATGCACTCTCTCTGCACTGGTGGGCCAGCCACCCTTGTCTTTTGTGGTTTGCCTCTGTACCCATCTTAATGTTGAACCACATTGTAAGATGATCACTAGTCTCTAGGGGACAACCCACTGTGACGTCTGCAATACTGTCTCTGTTAGTAAGTGCAGGTCCATTATTGCCCCATACCTAGTGCATCGGTTGACTAGTTAGCCAAGAAATGCCTCCTACAGGGAGGCAGGAATGGCCCTGCTTCTAGCCAAAGCTGCAGTTCGAATGCTTTGATCCACATATTTTTTATTTGTATTTATTTTTATTTACATCTGGCAGATTAAAGTCACCAACTAGCAGCACCTCCTCCTTCTTGCCATTGTACTGATGTTTTTCCCTAGTGCTTTATCCAATCCGTTTCCTTGTGCTATAGGTCTGTATATCACCTCCAGTATAAATAATGGCCCTGGCTCTTGTCTCCAGGATAACCCAAAACACCTCTAGGTCTTCCTTTTCTTTTAGATTCCTCAGCACTTCCATAGCCCAGATACAATCCCTCACATACAGAACAACCCCGCCTCCCCTTCTCCCATCCCTATCTCTTTTGAAATGAGAGTACCCTAGTATCTCAGTCATAATTTTTAATGCATCTTGATTCAGTTATGACCACCATATCCGGGTGTGCCTCCATTGTGATGGCCTCCAAGTCCATATTTTTATTTCCAAGACTCCTTGCTTTGGAGGGTACCAGGTGAATATAGCACAAAAACAACTGCGCTATGTAAGGAGCAAATGCTTTCAGAGAGACAGGGGTATAACAGCAGCAGGAAATAACCACTACCCCTGTCGCTGAATGGAAGAATGGGGAAGGGATGAAGAGGCTGCAGCTCTGGGGCCTGATTGAGCTGCTCCCAAGACTGAGTTCCAAGGCACTTGACTGTGCAATGGGATGACCAAGAGATCAGGGTTTGATTCCCTGTCTCACAATGTTTTATTTTTTTCTTTGCTGAGAAACAAAGTTTTCCCCATTCTGAGTTGCAACATACTCCAGGTCCACACCCTCGGAATTGATTATAATCATTCCGGGGGGTGGGTATTGAAGCCCCCCTAGTCAGGGAGTGTGGGGGGTGCAGCACCCCATGAAACAAGAGAGCTGTTCCATCGCTCCTATTGTTTGAATGGGCGGATGACATTTCTGTGATAGTCAGTGTTTTGACCAATGTTTTTTCTACAGATGGCATTTTGCCTGTGAGGTTATGTCCTGTTCCTGTTATTGTGCATGACATCATGACCCTGTGCCATTTTGGAGCACATGGCTCTCAAAATATCTCTTTCTCTCTGCCTGCAACCCCCTTTTCCTCTTCCATTCTGCCTCTGCTGCTCCTGGTAAGTCACCCTGATACCTCTTGCCTCATTACTCTCTCTATTTCTTGACTCCTCTATGCCTCTCTTTCTGCCTCCTTTTTTCCTGCCAGCTTTCTGACACCTTGTCTACATCCCCTTCATCCTGCACACCTGCTATTAGGGAATTTTCTCCCATCAGGTCCTCTCACCTATTTGCTTCAACCTGTGGAGGGGGCAGTTTATGCCACCCTTGGCAATACAGTTTTCTCCCTTGGCTAGTTTAAATGCTCATTCAAGTAACATTCAACACTTCCAATGAGGACTGAGGACACCACTCCCAGAAAGCTGCAGGCCAAACAGCAAACAAACAAACAACTAAAGATCAATTAATCTTTCTAAGAGTCCAGGGGAAAATGTTGAACAGTATTATAAAAGTTAACACGTTGTCACAAATAATAAACACAGATCTAGATCAATATCACCAAAAGAAGATCTCGTTCCATGAATTTATTGTAGTGTTTTTTTTTTTTTTTTGTTGAATTAGTACCACCTTTGACAAAAATATACCTGTGGTATTATCTAGTTGGACTTTAGTAAGGCCTTTGATCTGGTCCCATGATGGGCAATTATTGAAAAGATGAAAAAGCAAACATTGATATTAAATTAATCAATGGACATCAAACTGGCCAGCAAACAGATCACAAAGGTAATAATAAATGCCCATAAACAGATTATTGGTAATGTTACTAGTGAAGTACCTTAAGGGTCAGTACTTGGGCCAATGATCTTTCACTTATTTATCTCTGACCTAACAAAAAACCTACATAATTGGTTTACCAAATACCTAGATGATACAAAATATGGTTGGTCATGAACACATTGGACCAGAGATTTGAATTTCAAATGAATCTCTACCTTATCACAAGGTGGGCAGAAATGAGGGAGATTAAATTTAAGATAGGCAAATGTAAGGTGATGCACATTGGTAAAGTCAATGTAAATCAACAAGTCACACTGCAGAAATCTTTCATCAGTAACACCAACTGAAAGGATCTTGGTGTCATCATAATAAAAGATTTTGAACATCCAGAACAAATTAATGAAGCTACTGCAAAACAAATAAGGTGTTCTGGTCTACAAAAAATCTAAGAATAAAGACAACATATTTCTATTATATAAGGCATTTGTACATCCACACCTGTACCATAATTCCCAGTTCTGGTGTTCCTAGAAAATGAAAACAATAAACAAATGGAAAGAGATAAAATATAACAAAATAATCAGAGCTAAGGTTATGCCATATGATAGCCGAGTATATGAACTGATGTTGATGACACTCGAACTGCACCACATCCAGGGTCACTTACTGATCAAGGTCACTGAATCATGGGTCCAATTCTTGAAGTGACTTAGAGTGATGCAGGGACTTGGGCTAAGGGTTTGATGCAAGGAGCATGCAGCAAACATTGCAGCAATATGATTTTGGAACAAAGCCTGCAGCAGATACTGACACAAGTCCTTGAGCCAAACATCACAAGTTAGACCAGCTCCCCCGGTCTAAGTTTGTGAAATTTGGGGAGCCATTTTACAGGGCTTGCACCAAAGCTTTGGTGCAAACTGCCATAAACTGTGACAAATATCGCAACTGTGCCAATCTGTCTAAAATCGGGCTGCATTGCATCAAAACAGTTTGGCACAACTGTGCCAAACACTGTGGTTGAGGCAGGGTTGATTCAAGACCTACGACAACCTTCTAAAATTGGGCCCATGATGTTTGAAATAATATATGATCCCTACTTTTTTATTTATTTATTTTTTATTTATTTACTGCATATTCGAATTACAAACCTTAATACATTACTTATACTAATGTACTTAATACATTAGTGTGACAGGGTTGGTAAGACAATTTCCATCTGTTCAGCAGGGAGAGAGTTAGAAGCAAGGATCTATTGTTTCTTCTCCTAAACTGCCACTTGTCTGTCTCTTGCCTCTCTGTCTGTGCAATTAATTTTCTTCCTGTGGCGCTTAGTAATTAATCACGCTAATGGTCCCACAATTTCCATTATCTGCTTTCCATCACTTGCTGTTTCAAGTCTTTCTTGCTTACCTTGCTTCTGTGTGATTTAAAAATATATATATTGGTGAATCTTTATGTGAACCTGGAATCCCTTGGTTTGCAAATGTATATGACAATATTGTATGAAATGATTGCAGAAAGTTATTTGGTATTATTAGAGGAAGTATCAATCTGGAATACAGGGGTTGACCTTGAGATCTATTTTGACCTCCACAAACTTGTTTACAGAATTGTCAGCAAGAAACCAGCTCTGGGACAAAATGTTCTTTTTTGTGGCACCTGTTAAGACCAGATTAATTGCCTTCAGGCTGGTCACAGGAACAAACTGGCAAAACCTTGATATATTTGTGAAAACCAGGAGATGGAAACTGACAACAACAGGAGGCAAAGTTTCAATTGCCAGGAAAGACATTTTATATAAAGAGGGCTTTTTCAGATTTTAGAGAGAGACTCAGAGGATGGATTTTTGTTTGTACTGCCTATGAAGAGCTATCCTATACAACTTTTTTTCCTTTTTACTGTTATTTATGTCAACCCCACTGGCCCCTTATTTAACTACTAGGCACACCTCCCATACTTTTTCTGTCTGGGGAAAAGAGAGGGGTTGGGGTACAAAGCAACTGTAACAGAAACACAAAGTGTGTACTAGGCACAAACAGACCTATACCAAAACCCAGGTCCTGAGGAGAGAAATTTTTGCTGAGGGCTATGCTAGGTTTGGTACTTCGGGACAGGGATACCCAGTAAATCCACAAAGGAAGCAGTAACTAGATTGTCGATACCAGGTTGGGATTCTAGAGTGTGGTTTTATTCTGAAACAAAGTTGAAACAGAAAAGCAAAGATAGACCCCCCAAGGGTTTACACTTTGTAGCACAAGGTAATGCAGAATACATCTGTAGAAAACAGAAACTTGAACCTCTCATATAGCATAGGATTAAACATCTGGAAATGTGGTCCTTGCCACAGTCAAAACACACAAAATTCTCCTGGAAGTGGCACTAGGCCATTACTTAGAACAGTTCCCGTATGGAATAAGATAGGAATGTGTCGCACTGGCCACAACGGAGCACAATAGGGGTTAAAAACTAACAAAACCATCATACAAGGGGTAAACTTCTTCAGGCATTGGCCACATGCACCGACAGAAAACAACCACCCTTACAGAAGCTGAAGTGCTGAACTGGCCAGTCCAGATGGGGGAGTCTCCCACCTTTTGCTTCCTTGTCCATACCCAGCCATTCTTTCAGAGTTACACCTCAACAAATACTGAACTGTAGAAATTATGCTTTCTTCAAATGTTTAGCACATTTTATCATCAGAAAAAAAAGCACTACTAGGGTGTAAAGTTAAAGTTCTGAATGAAGGGCATAGTCACATATGGGACATCCACTGTTGTCAGTAAACTTTAAAACAAATCTTCTTGTGAAAGTCTCACAGAAATGGGTGAATGGGTCCCTTATCAGAGTGTCAGCCCGTAGATAACAAAAGCAGGTACATATCCTGGGTAACTCTCAGACAGAATCTACTCACAGTTTGTACACCAAAGGCAGCTTCAAAAGGATCTAGGTTGGTTCAGGGGATTGTCCCGCAAATCCTCTACAGCTCCTCTCATCTCACTGGCAATGAGGGTATCAGAAAATCCTGAAGATGGTTTCCACCACTTCTCAAATCAGGCAAAAGATGTCCTCAGACTAGGGTGAGAAATGCTAGCACTGCTCATTCTCTGAGCACTGGAACTGAACTCCCCTCAGAATTCTAAACTCCCCACACTCACAACAAGCTGTGGAGTATGTTGCTGTGAGAGTTCTAAATGACATCACTTCTCTGCTCTCAGCTGAGGCCAAGTAAACAAAGAGTAAGCAGGTGAAAATCCATTTAACTAGATATTCTCCAGCCGCCTTCCCTACCTAACACTGACTGATGGGATTCTAGTAATAACAGGGAACTGGGGGGTTAAATTGATAATAACAAAACACTACTTATTTTTATTTTATTTTTTTTCTCTTTCTTTCTCTGTCCTCCCCTATTACTTGCAAATCTTATAACTGCCTATGCTTCCTGGCCTATGACACTACCACAGCTGCTGTCATACAACATGGGATTTACACCATGCTTACTCTATGCTTGGAGTTTTGTGTGATGGCACCAGAGCTGGTACCAGGAAAGCAAAGAAGAAAGATATAGCTCCTGTAATAGCAAGTCCAGGAGTGATTACCAGAAGAATAGCAGCCAGTCTGGTAGCAGAAATGAAAGTCCAAACTATGACTGTACAGCCAGCACCAGTGATGAAAGAAGAAGAACAGACAGGGACAGAACCTGAAAGCATGTCTACCTTCTTCAAATGATGGCCTATACAACAAAGAGAGACAAAGAAATAGAGAAGAGAAGAGATGCAGTGACAGGAGCAGTGATGGTGGGATGCTATTGCAAGCTATCAAAATGTGGAGGATTTGGTACTGGTTCAAAAGATCAACAAAACATAACTTAAATGACATTAAACTTATAAAGCTATGTCCAAAGGATAATATTGAAGAATACCTGACAACTTCTGAAAGCATCTTCTGATCCTGCCAATGGTCAAAATAGCAATGGGCAATCAGGCTGATACCTTATCTGATAGGTAAACCCCAGTTTGCTTACAGCAATATGGACACTGCCCAGTCAGAAAACTATGACCTTGTGAAAAGAGAACAGAAAGAGATTCCAGTCCCTGAAGTACCACTCGGTCTATAATCTTCAAGAAGCCAGCATGCAACTCATTAAACTCCTCACAAAATGGCTCCAAAAAGGGGCCAAAACAGTTCCACAAATCATCAATATATTTGCAATGCAGCAATTCATCAACATTTTTTCCTACAGACATACAGCTTTGGGTAAAAGAACACCAACCATAAAGTGAGGAAAAGGCTGCTTCTTTTGCTGATGTCTATCAGGTAGCCAGGCAGATATCACAGCAGCAAAGTAACAGCCAAAGAATGGTAAGACCCTCTTTTTCCTGATTTAACTCCAGAGCAGATTAAATCTGATTCAGGTAGTAAATCTGCACCCAAAGACTTTATTTGCTATAACTGTCTTGAGTCAGACCACATTGACAGAACCCACCATAAAAATAACCATGGTAACACTAGAGCACATTTAGCCTTAGGAAATTGGGACAAGTATTTAACAGATGTCAGGGTGGAAGATAAGACTGTGAAAGGACTTATAGATTTGGGAAGCAGACAAAACATGGTGTCTGTTGAAGTTCTGGTAATAGACTGTGCAACAAGATCACACACTGGGGTCATCTGCACCCACAGGGACATTCCATGCTATCTACCACAAAACTGACTCTTAAAACTAATGGGGTGTAGCACCAAATGAAAGTGGGGGTAGAATCAAAGTTACTTGTACCTGTGATTATTTGAAATGTCTTTCCAGGATTTGCCAAGTTAATCACAGAGGGAATAAACCCTCCTATTTCAGTATCCATTGATATGGGTAAGTCAAATTCAGCAACTCAGTTTACCCACCTGTGATATGAACAAGTGTGAAAGGCTAATGAGGCATGGTAAAAGTGAATGTTTGAGGGCAAGAATCACAATTGAAGAATACAGTGACTAGAAGAGGGAGCTATAGGGAATGAGGATATAGGAGGTAGTGTGGCCAGGCAGTTCCCAGCAGGCAGTTTGGTCTTGTGGTGGGAGTCCATGCCTCCAATGCCTCCAGTTCAGGAGAACCCAGGTTTGGAGCTGACTAGCTGTCTGTGTATAATTTTTTTTGCGTGTTTGTTGGGTACTGGATTTTTTCCCCATTCCCTGATCTCTCAGGATTTCTGCTCCTTGCTCCCCCGCTCTCCCAGATGTGTTCCCTCCATCTGCAAGTTGCCCCCCAAATAGCCCCCTCCTGAATATTCCCTGTCCCCAGTGGCAGCCCCAGAGTTGATTATAATAAGTATAGTGCAAAGCCCCGTAAGTTGATTATAACAAGTATGGGGGGGAGGCAAAGCCACTTGAATGGGGGGGCGGTTGCATAGCCAACCCACATAAAAATGTTAGTATATATCGAGCCGGACAGAATGGTGCAGATTGTTGCTATTTAGGTATCTGCTGTAGTGCATGTGCCATTCTTGTAGCAGGAGATATGCACAAGCTCATGTTGTGTTCGCTATTCTTTCATCGCTCATATTACATGGAATCCCGTTTCAGCACCTGTGATAGCATGAACACAGGCAAACAAAATCTCAGGTGTTAGGGACTTTCCTTTGGTGACTTTGATTCAAACTTGCTTGAGCCTACTCTGGGATCCAGAAGTCCATGAAAGAAAGAAGATGTCTATAAAACAGTGGAAACTGATGATTGATGGACATAAAGGGCTGATATATGAAAATACTGAAACTAAACTTAAAACTGTTTGTGAGTTTGTTGCAGAGCAAACTAACTCATCTCTATAAGATTATTTTAAGCAGCTGGGGGTAAAACAAATACAGGGTGAATCAATGTTTAAAAAAATGTAACAGCCTAATGTACAGAGACTGGGATAATCCTCAGACACAGGAACAGATAAAACAATTGGTCATACCAAAGAAGTATAGAACTGATTTGTTACAGATAGCATATGAAAGTCCTGTAGCTGGTCACTGAGGAATGATCGCACTTTGCCAGATTAATGCACAGCTTTTATTGCCCTGAAATTTCTGAAGATGTTACTACTTATGGCAGTTCTTGTGCTGAATAACAGAAAGTAGCCTCAATTACTGAAAAATGACCATGTGCCCCTGGTCCCCTTACCATTGATAGACATGCCCTTTGAGAGAATTGCAGTGGATGTGGATGGTCCTTCAGAAAAAAGTAAAACTAATTATCAATTCATTTTGATAGTATGTGACTATGCTACTCAAAAGACAATTCAGTTCCATACAGTCACATGAGAAAAGGAAGTGCAAAAGAAGAAGGAAACCACTTTGGTTCTCAAACACGGTAGCAGAAAAGATCAGAGCCAAAAGGCTGGCCTTCAGGAAATATAAGGGAACGCAGCAGGATGAAGATAGGGAGGCATACCAAACTTCCCTAAGTGAAGCAGGGAAAGCAGTAAGGCAGGCAAAGGCCCAAACCGAGGAAACACTAGCACAGACAGTAAAAGAAGGTGAAAAGACTTTCTATAGATACATTAGTGAAAGGAGACAGTTCAGAAAGGGTATTGCTAAGATCAAAGGGATAAGGGGCATGTGAGGAGGAGAACATGTAAAAGCATCTATCCTAAATAGATACTTCTGCTCAGTATTTACTGAAGAGAAGGTAGGGCAGGGCCCACAGCTCAGCACCATGGACACAGTGGGGAGGGAGGTGTGCACTAGTCCCTTCACAAAAGAAAGGGTCCTACAAGAGCTCAATAAGCTCAGGGTGGACAAGGCTATGGGACCTGATGGCATACACCCCAGGGTACTAAAGGAGCTAAGGGTGGAACTAACAGAGCCATTATCAGAACTGTTTAGTGAGTCTCAAAGCACAGAAGAGGTCCCAGAAGACTGGAAAAGGGCTCATGTGATCCCACTCCATGAGAGTGGAAGCAGGGAGGAGGCAGGGAACTACAGACTAGTCAGTCTTACCTCAGTAGTGGGCAAGATTATGGAGACACTCCTTAAGGAAAGGATAGTGCAACACCTGGAATCCATAGGAACACAGGCTCCAAGACAGCATGGGTTTGCAAACGAAAGGTTTTGTCAAACTAATCTCATAGATTTCTTTGACTGGGTAACCACAGTGGTGGACCAAGGGGGAGCAGTTGATGTCACCTACCTTGACTTCATCAAAGCTTTTGATACGGTTCCACATAGAAGATTGATTAATAAGTTGGGTAGGCTCGGGGTGGGTCAGACGTTGGTCAACTGGGTGGCAAATTGTTTGATGGGCAGAAAAAAGAGAGTGGTGATAAACAGTATACAGTCAGAAGAGATGCAAGTCACAAGTGGGGTACCTCAGAGATCAGTCCTGGGCCAGTCCTCTTCAATATATTCATCAGTGACATTGCAGATAGACTGGAGCGTAGGTCTGTCTGTTTGCAGATGACACCAAGATCTGCAACAGAATAGAGGATCCAGAGGGTTGGCAGAATGAGAAGAGATCTGGATAAAGTAGCAAATGATCAGAAGAGTGGCAACTGAGGTTTAACCAAAGAAGTGCAAGATCATGCACACATTGAAGAGAAACCCTGAAGCCACCTATAGGCTGGGGGAGTTGGTGGCAGTCACAAGGAAGAAAGAGACTTCAAGGCATCATCACCGATGACCTGAAATCATCCAAGCAGACCACTAAAGCAGTAGGTAAGGTTAGAGAGATGTTGGGGTGTATTAGTAGAGGTATCACAAGTTGGAAGAGGGAGGTAATAATCCTCTTTATAAGACAATTGTTAGGCTCATCTGGAGTATGCATGCAGTACTGGAGGCCACACCTTCACAAGGACATTAACCCAATTGAGGCAGTCCAGAGAAGGGCAACCAAATGGTGCAGGGACTGCATCAGAAAACATATGAGGACAGATTAACTGAGCTCAATATGTATACCCTAGAGCAAAGGAGGAGAGAGGTGATATGATTGAAGCATTCAAACACCTTAAGGCATTAACAAGGTGAAAGAGTCTAACATGTTTCAATATAAGAAAACAGCAGGACAAGAGGACACAACATGAGATTAGAGGAGGCCGATTAAGGGTAATGTGAGGAAGTTCTTTTCACAGAAAGGGTGGTGGATGCATGGAACGGCCTACCTCAGGAAGTGGTGGTTATGAATACAGTGCAGGGCTTCAAACAGGATGGATAGGCATAAGGGAGCAATACAGATGAGTATGAATAAATAGGCCATTGACAGAGCAAAGGCCAATGGCACATTCATAAGGTAGAAAAAGAAATGGGAAGACTGGATGGGTCTTGTGGTCCTTATCTGTCATCAACTTCTATGTTTCTGTTTCTATCCCCAAAAGTGGCAACAAAGCTTGCCAATATTTTCAGCAGGGTGGGCATACCTAAAGATATTATTACTGTTCAGAGTAACAATGTTGGTGCTGCATTGCTGAAGTAGTTGTACTGACTATTACGTATCACTGACATAAGAACCTTTCTTAACACTAGAGCTGTGCAAGGAAAATACTCCTGGTGGTGGAATTTCTGTGAAAGTCAGACTTTCACTTCTATGAATGACTTTCACAGAAACTCCACCTGCCCTGCACCCTACAGTCAATCAGCACCCTCCCCCACCATTCAACAAACATACCGATCGCTGCCGATGTTAAAATTAATAATTACCTGGTTGCTAGTGGTCCTCCTTCCACCTGATCACCTACCACAATTGCAAAAAAATTCTGTGGTGGGTAGCAGTCATGCCCCTACCCAATCACATGCCCCTATGTAAGGAAAAATCCTGGTGGCTATTGGTCCCTCCCCACCTGATTGCACACCCCATAGGTAAAACCAGAATCTCTGGTGGCTAGCTGCCCCTCCCTGCAACCAATCACCCACTCAATGAGGACATCATGCCTCGGTGTCCATTGTAACCCCCCCAACTCGATCCCCTGTATAGTCAAAAAATAAACCTTTCCCTGATGGTCTAATGCACCTTCTGCTCTAGTCCCAGTCTCCTGGCGGTCAATGAATTCAGATATCTCTGGTGGTCTACTGCATCCCTTGCCTCTCCACCCAAGCATGCAGTCTCCCATCACACTGCTCTCTCTCCTATCCTGAACCTGATCAGATGACCAGTACAGCCCTTCTCTCTCTGCCATGACCAGCCAATCAGTGACCTGCCAGTGAATGAGCATGTGTCTGTACAAGCACTTGCTCATTCATTGACAGCTCAATGTGTGGCCAGGCATGGTGGAGAGAGAAGGGTGGTGCAAGTCACCACGCTCAGGTTTTGGATGAGGGTGAGTGGCCTGGTGGGATACTGTCTGCTGGGGTGGGGCGGGATCCACTAGACCACAAGGGATATTTGAATTCATGGGCTGCCAGAGGATTGGGGATAGAGAGGGGTGCATTATACCACCAGGGAAAGGCTTCTTTTTTTTGACAACATGGGGTAACAGCATTGGGGGGTTACACTGGAAACCAGGGCATGATATTATCATCGGGTGGGTGATTGGGTGGGGGAAAGGACCTCTAGCCACCAGGGATTTTGTTTTTACCTATGGGGTGGATAAGTGGGTGGGGAAAGGGACTGCTAGCCACCAGGGATTTTGTTTTACATATGGGGTGGGTAATAGGTGGGGGAGGGACCACAACCACCAGGATTTTCTTTACATATGGGCAGGTGATCAGGTGGGAGGGGACCGCTAGCCAATAGGAATGCTTTTTACATATGGTGCTGGTGATCAGGTGGTGGGGAGAGACTGCTAGCCAACAACATATTAATAATTTTAACATCAGGCAGTGATCAGCAAGTCCGGTGACCAGGGAAAGTATCTAAGATTTCTGATCTGCCACAGGAGGAAGGTTGAAAACTTCCATGAAATTTGAGACATTTTGTGGAAGTTCTGCTAAGGAGGAAATCACAACTCTTGCCAACCTCTACATAACATCCTCAGACAGTATTGTTGATTATAAAATGGCAAGAAAAAATCTAGAAATCTCATTGGCCAAGAGAGATCAGCTGACCATACATTAAATCTCTATATATGCACAATCATCCTGGTTCTAAACCACATCACACAATGAGCAAATCAGTCCTCCTACAACCAGAACTATCTTCCATCCATCTCCCTACAACCAGAACTGATCTTCCACCATAAACATGGCTCCTACCTTTACACTGTAGAAACCTTCAACTGGGCCCTAAAATAAAACTACCTTAATTATAAAATAAAACAAATTAATTAAATGTTGTTTACCAGATCATCACACTCTTACACACGTAAACAAATTAGAAACATTAAGTATTGTTTATAGTTTTCATTACAACTGTTTCTTTGCTAACAGTGACAAATCTCACTTTTAGCTTTACCTGCTCATCAGGGAAATCTCTTCTGCCTTCCCTGACAGTGAGATAAGAAAAAATTATTTACCTTAGTAATAATGTTTTTTCTAATGGAGTCTTGCTGTATTCTGACTATTGCAGTTAGCCCCAGCACTCAAACTGCCCAGGACAGTAGAGGGTTAATTTCTATGCAGAGCATAGAACATTGAGCTCGAGCTCAGATCAAACCTTTGTCTTCTGCACTTTGAAGCACAACCATCAGATTCTTATGAGCTAATACTAACTAACTACTATGTGGAAATTGAAAAATGTTTACTAGCCAAATGGCAACCAAATATTTTGGATCCCCAAAAGACTCAAGTCAAGAAATCAAAAATCCGGTAGTGAACAACTTAAGACTGTTAAATTAATAATATAATCACTCCCCTCTCTAAAAGGAGGGAGATACTCAAATGCACCCCTGGGTGCAACACTGCACCTGCCAGCCCCTTCCCAAAAACAGGTTGTGAGAGGGGAGGCAGGGAGGGAGGTCAGAATACAGCAAGACTCCATTAGAAGAAACATAATTGCTAAGGTGAGTAATTTTTTCTTCAAACAACATGAAATCTTGCTGTGTTCTGACTATTACAGACTACTAAGCAGTACCTCCATGGAGGAGGGAATCAAACCTACCTTGGGAATAGGCTCTGCAGTACTGCAGTACCAAACCGAGCATCATTCCTAGCCTGGATGTCCAGGGAGTAATGTTTGGTAAATGTATGGACTGTTTTCCAGGTGGCTACTTTACATATCTCTAGCAAAGGAACATCACTGGCCACAGCCAGGGAAGCAGCTGTACCTCTAGTCGAATGAGCCCTCAGGCCTGAGGGAGGTATTTTGCCTAGCTTCTCATAGCAGAATTGAATACAAGAGACAATCCACCTGGCAATAGTTTTCTTAGTGGCAGGTTTGCCCTACCCCACTTCCCCATAAGTGAGAAACAACTGGAGGGAGTCAAACCTGTGAGTCTTAGTACGCTCAATGTAGTAACTAAGGGATCTTTTAACATCCAAACTGGGTAAACTTCTTTCTCCTGAAGAAGAAGAATGATCAGTGAAGAACACAGGGAGAGACATAGATTGGTTCAGATGAAAATCTGAAACCACTTTAGGTAAAAATCTCCTATTAGTTATAAATACCACCTTATCTCTATGGAATGAGATAAAATCAGGCTCCACTGACAGAGCTTGCAATTCACTAATACACCTGGCAGAAGTAATAGTTACCAGGAACACAGTTTTCCAAGTCAGTACTTAAGCTCTGCTGAAGACAAAGGCTCAAAAGGGGGTTGCATAAGATGAGCAATGCAAACATTAAGATCCCAAGCATGGGTAGGATCCCTAAAGGGGGATTGGTATGAAGCAATCCCTTGAAAAATTGACAGGATACAGGGTGAGATGACAGACAGGAAGGTTTTCAAGTGACAGAAAAGCAGAAACAGCTGACAAATGTACTTTGAGAGTAGCTGGTCTGAGGCCATGGCCATTAAGATGAACCATATAATCATCCAGAACTGTAGACAATTCAGCAGTATCTGGGGATATATGCTTCTTGGAACACCAAATGCTAAATCTTTTCCATTTTGAATTATAAGGTTTTCTGGTGGCAGGCTTTCGAGAGAGGCTTTGAGAATATCCAGAACCCCTTGGGACAGATGCAATCTGCATACTCTAACTCTTCAAGAGCCATGCCTTGAGATTGAGAGACTGAAGATTGGGGTGCCAAATCCTCCCCTGAGAGGAGGTTAACAGGTTGTAATTCCTGGGAAGAGACAGGGGAAGATGGACTGCTAGGAACAGTAACAGGGGGTATCAAGACTGCCTGGCCCAGTCTGGAGCAATCAGAATCACTTTGCAAGGTTGTGACCTTACCTTGACCAGAACCTTGAACAGTAGAGGAAAGGGAGGGAAGGCATATAGAAATTTCCCTTCCTAGAACAAAATCAGAGCATCCAGAGGGACTGATCCCAAGACTGGGGGTGTACAACAAAACAGAGGAAGCTGGTGATTGTCTGGGGCTGCAATGAGATCTATCTCTGGAGTGCCCCACCTTGAAAAAATCACTTTCAACACCAGAGGGCCCCGGGACCATTCGTGATGGCCCTGGGATATCCTGCTCAATGCATCTGATAGCACATTGTCCTTCCATGTAAGGTGGACTGCTATCAGAAAGGTCTGCAGAGAATAAGCTAGGGACCACAATTTCATGGCTTCCGTGCACAAGGCCATGGACCGAGTGCCTCCATGCTTGTTGATGTACCACATGGTGGTGGTGTTGTCTGTCCTGACCTGAACCACCTTGTTCTGCATTGACTAAAAGAAAGCTTGCAGGGCCAGAAAGACCGCCCTGAGTTCCAAGAGATTGATATGAAGAAGAAATTCCTGAGGGGACCACAGTCCCTGGGCTGTGAAAGCCCCCAGATGGGCTCCCCACCCCAATAGAGAAGCATTCATGGTTAGGACCACAAAGTGAGACTGAGTGATGAACGGGACTCCTTGCCTGAGGCTGCCCTGATCCTGCCACCATTGAAGAGCCTGGATCAGGGTCTGAGTCACTGGAACTAGTTTGCTTAGATAATCTTTCTTCTGAGACCAAAAGGCCCTCAGGTGAAACTGAATGTCCCACATCTGACATCTGGCCCTTGGACCACTGCTGTAGAAGCTGCCATGTGGCCCAGAAGCTGAAGGAAGTGCCTTGCTGGCTGAGAGACCAGAAGGTGTAATGAAGAAGCCAGCTCTACAAAGCCCTTGCCCTTTCCAGGGGAAGAAAAGCTCTTACTTTGACTGTATCCAACTCTGACCCTATGAAGATGAGGAGCTGTACAGGCTTGAGAACTGACTTTGGAAGATTGAGAAGGAATCCTAGGGAAGTGAGCACTTGCTGAGCCACTTGAAGGTCTGACTTGACTTGGTCTGGGGACTGACCCACAATGAGCCTGTCATCCAGATATGGAAATATGGAAATATTTTTCCTCCTTAAAAAGGCCACTACTAATGCTAGGCATTTTGTGAATACCCTTGGAGCTGATGTCAGGCCAAAGGGCATAGCTTTGAACTGATAATGGCCTGAAGGCAATTCGAACCTGAGGTACTTTCTGTAGGAGCACCTGATGAGAATGTGAAAGTAGGCATCTTTCTAAGTCCAGGGAGGCTAGCCAGTCACCTGGTCTTAGAGAGGGAAGGATTATTCCCAGAGTCACTATTTTGAATTTTGGTTTTAAATGATGTTTGTTCAGGTATCTTAAGTCTAGGATGGGTCGCACTCCCTGTCTTTTTTGGAGTAAGGAAGTACCTGGGTACAGACACTTTGCCCTGTGCAATGTAGGAACTGTCTCTACAGCCTTTAGAGCCAGTACAGTTGTAATCTCTGCCTCTAGGGCAATGGTCTTGGAGATGCTTGCAAGTGGAAAAGATCTGGCCCTCAGCTTTGAAAATTTCTTGAAGCTGAGAACCAGCCCTTGGCTTACCACCTCCAGGACCCACTTGTCTGAGGTAACAGACATCCAGTCCTGGATGAAGTAAGCCAGCCTGCCTCCTACAGGAATGTGGGAGTCGACCCGGGCTGACACATAAGGGTGTCTGCTTGGCAGGATCCTTAGGTTGAGGGATGGATGCAGCCCTGCTCATCCCCCTTCTGCCTCTCCCTCTGAAGAACCCCCTCTGAGGAAATGGAGAAGAGGCCTGTGCTTGGTAGAAAGGCCTATGAAAAGGCCTTCCCCTAGCTTGCTGCCTTTCAGGAGTTTCCTGCCTTTCCTTGGCCTGTGCACTCCTATAGGTGGTCCTATACTCATCCATCTTTTTCATGTAATTCTCTGTCTGCTTCCCAAACAGAGAATTACCCACCAGAGGGAAATCCATGGCCTTAGCCCGGGTGTCCTGTGAGAGGCTAGTACATCTGAGCCAAGCCATTCTCCAAAGAGCCACAGATGTAACCATGACTTTAGATAACACATCACTGGAGTCCACAGCAGCATGGAACTGTACCGCAGATGCCTCAATCCCATCAGCAACCACCCCCTCCAGCTCCAGGGCTAGATGGGGGGAGGCCTGCTTAGCCAATGCCAGTACAGTGTACCACCTGGACTTCTGGTACCTGGCTGCATAGGCCACATAATTAGCCTGCCTGAGTCCCAAGGCGGATGTCATGTACTGTTTCTTTGCCATGGCATCCAGCTTCCTAGACTCTTTATCTGAGGTGTGTGAAGCCAAGGGTATATTGGCCTTATCACAGGCTGCAGCCTGCGCAACCCCAACATGGCTGCATTGTTGATACAAGTACTCTGTACCTGAACCTGATAAGGTGTACCTTTTGTCTATCCTTCTGTCGACAGGAGGTACAGAATTTGGAGTTTTTAAAATCTTTTGTGTCTGTTTCTCAAAAGACTTATGAAGAGAAATAGACAGTCTCGTGGACACTGGGATGTCCATCATCTCCACATAATCAGGTTCCTCTTGTTCCTCTACAGCTTCTTCCACAGGGAGCTGGAAGGTTTCTGCCACTTTCCTGTAAAACATGTAGTGGGAAGGGGACTTAGAAAGCCTGGGAGAAACACCAGAAAGGCCTGTCTGGGAAATGTCCGGTTCAATGGGCTCAACCAGACCAGCCACACCATCGTCATCGTCATCATCATCATCCTCCTCTTCATAATCTTCATCCCCCTCCAACTCCAGTTCATAGAAATTTTCAGGGGCATAATTTTGAACTGGAGGAACCGACCGAACCGAGTGCCTGCCAGAAGGCGCCGGATCAGACGGAACCGCGCGAAGCGATTCTACAATCCTTATTGCTTTGGCAATTTCTTCGGCAGTCAGAAAATGGGTCTTTTGATCCAAACTGGCCAATTTTTCTTTTCTTTTCTTTTGGCAGGAACTGATCCGCGAGGATTGGTTTCCTCTTGCCCGAAGAAGTATGGCCCTGGTCAGATGACATTCCTCAGGTTCGGTCAGAACTGAACGGGTTACATCTGGGTCAGTGGACTTCTTGGCCTCCTTATCCCTAAGCCTATCTAATCTTTTTTCCAGGGTAGACTTAGGGAAATGTTTACAGATTTAGCAGTTTGAATCGAGGTGGTCAAACCCCAGACAATAAACACAGGTGGTGTGGGGATCAGTCTTAGCAAAGACCTCCCCACACACACACTGCAGTGTTGAAACCCAGTGGGCCCAGTTTTTCTTTTGGGTTTCTTAGACATAGCCATCCTAACCACAAACATACCCTTTTTATGGCAAACAACCAGGCAAGACACCCTTATCGGTTTCTAACCGTGTCACGGGTTTGGAAAAACCACAAGAAAATGCAATTTTTTAAATCGATAAGGACCGTAACCACACTCTAAGTTTAGAAACAAAGACAGAATATATCATTCACTAAATGGCTGGTTCAGCCGAACCAGTCGAAAAATAAACTTTTACAATTTCCACATGTTTAATATGCCTAGTTCACTACCTAGTACTTACTGTACCACAAACAGAGATCTGAAGCGAAACTTGTGAAAAATAATCAGTAAAACCGAGAACTTTAACCTACTTTCAAACCGCGAGTAAAGGAGAAATCTCCGGAGAGATCGTTCAGTTAGAAGGAATAAAGAATCTGATGGTTGTGCTTCAAAGTGCAGCAGACAGAGGTTTGAACTGAGCTCGACCTCAATGAGGACAGGTTGAAGGACTTGAATATGTACTCACTGGAGGAGAGGAGGGAGAGAGGATATGATAGAGACATAAAAGTATCTTACATGGAGAAACAGAGTGCAGGAATACACTATTTTTCAGGAAACAATATGTTCCAGGACCAGAGGGCATGGGATGAGGTTGGAGGGAGGGTGATTCATAGGAAACGTGAGGAAGAATTTCTTCACAGAACGGGTGGTGGACAAGTGGAACACCCTGCCAGAGGAAGTAATGAGGGCTGAAACGATCACAGGATTTAAGAATGCATGGGATAGACATGAGGTAATTCTAGAGGTCAAGGGTAAGAAGCAACAGACTTCTAGGAAAACATGATGTGAACTTACAAGTTCAAATGGGCAGACTGGGTGGGACGTAGGGCCTTATCTGCCAACAGTGTATATGTATCTATGTAAGAATCTGCTTTGATTTTAGGAAACCAAATCAAGTGTCTGTATTTGAAAGCTATCCTACTGTATGCCCAGGACAGATGATTTGGTGGACAGATTGGGAAGTGTCAAGTACATTAGTACCCTCGATCTCATCAAAGGTTACTGGCAAATTCCCCTAGCTAAAGAATCCAGAGACAAAACTGCATTTTCCACTTCATTTGGATTCCATCATTTCACTACCATGTTGTCTGGTATACATGGCACTCCCAGTATATTCCAGTGGCACATGGATGCAATTCTAGCCCCTCACACTGGTTATTGTGCAGCCTTCCTGGATGATGTTGTGGTGTACACTCCAGACTGGAAAATCCACATGCAACACCTATGAGCAGTTATACAATCAAAAACAAAATAATATATCAAAAATGTAAGTCAGACCATTCATTTTTCCAAGTGCACACTAGGCATGCAAGAATCCTAATATCTGGGTTATATTTTGAGAAATGCGGAAGTAAAGCCAGAGATTTCCAAGACAGAAACTGTAGCTAACAGTCCTGTCCCTAAAACAAAAAAAAGTGTCAGGTAATTTTTAAGTCTGACTGGTTACTACAGATTTGTTCCCAACTTTGCCCAGTTAGCTACTCCTCTCACTGGACTCATGAAAAAACAATACCTGAACAATAAGAAATGGCCCCCAAGTGTGATGAGTTTTTTCAGGCCATCAAGGCTGCATGAAGTGTAACTCCTGTTTTAAGAAGTCCAGGCTTTGAAAAACAATTTTGGTTACAAATGCATGCATCAGAAGTAGGCCTAGGTGCAGCTCTGAATCAGAATATGGATGGGAAGTAACATTCAATTCTGCAGATCAGTAGGAAACTGTATGACTGAGAAAAAAAGTTACTCCACTATTGAAAAAGAATGCTTTGCTACACAATGGATAATGGAGTCCCTAAAGTTGTATATGCTAGGAGCTGACTTTGTATTTAGATCACAGTCCACTCTGATGGTTTAATCAAATGAAAGATGAAAATCTTCAAATCACAAGGTGGTACCTGGCACTAGCCATTTAAATTCAAAGTGCTGCACAAAACCAGAAAAAGAGAATGCCAATGCAGATTTTCTGTCAATATATGGTTCAGGAATTGAGAATTCAGAAGGTTGAAAACATTTGTTTGCATAAGTGAAATGTTTTTATTTTTATTTATTTATTTATTTATTTATTTCAGATTCAGAGTTACAATCTTTGAGCCAAAAAGGGTCTTTTACAAGGCTCCAAGCCAAACAGATGCAAAACACAAGATAACAAAACATAAAGTACAGGAGTATGACTAGGAAGGCAGTTACAATGACTAAGACTGGATCACGTTTCTAAACAGATATTCAAAAGATCAACAATTTCACACAGATATTCATATTTCCAAATATCACAGTTGTCAGGTAGATCCAGTTACTAAGTGTAAGAAGTGGGAGGTGGTAGCCAGATAAGGCATTGTCAAGGAAGGGTGGGAAAGGTGAGGGGGTAGGAGGTGGGAGTGGAGGGGGAGATGGGTGGTGAACCCTGAAACATTCAAATGCAAGAAATGTGGAGGTAGAAGCCAAGGCATGGCTCTGTCAAGGGGGGCATAAGGGGATGAATAGAGGGTAGCGGTGAGCAGAGAGAGAGAGAGAGAGAGAGAAAGAGAGAGGAGAGACAGGTGTAGGAGACTCAGGAACAAGGATGGGATTACCTGCTTTTAGGATTGTCGTCACAGTGGTTGGAGTCAGCCAGGAGGATACAGAGTTCTTTTTAAAAATTGCAGAGTTTTCATGTTGCAGAAGGGAGGGGCAAGGTCATTTCATCCACAGGGGCCCACGATAAGAAAGTGACCATTGGGCAAAGGAGGTTTGTTTAAAAGGGACATGTAATACACCCTTTACTGATCTGGTAGTTTTGGTGGTTAAGTTTCATTGGAATAAAGTTGCTGTAGAATCAGGAGTTAATCCAAGTAGGGTTTTTTTACCGATTAAGCATGCTTGATATCTAGTCCTTAGGTGTAGCAGGAGCCAGCCAGTGGAAGAATCTAGGCTGCAAGTGTGGGTGAGGTGATTAGCTCCTAGTACAGGACAGCAGGCCTTGTTAAGGAGTAATTTAACACGTTTTAGTGCAGTTTTAGTGGTAGCATTGTGTATGACTAGACCATAGTCTAAAGTTGTCAGTACAGAGCTCCAAGTGACAAGGTTGAAGGCCTCCAGGGTCATGGCTTTTCTGAGGTGGTAGAGAATCCCAAATTTACAATTCACAGATTTTATAACATGGTTAATATGGGAGGTGAAGGAGAGAATGTCATCTAAGTGGATGCCAAGATATTGGAAGGTAGAGACCTGTTCAATGGCATCTCCACTGTGGCTTAGAATGGTCAAGGGTCAGCATTCTTTTTTGAGTGTTGAATGATAAAGTGCATTGTTTTAGTTATTTTGTAGTTTAAGAGGAACTGGTTTTGAGAGAACCAGGACTCGGGCATTGAAAAACTATCTTAAGGAGATGCTGTTATTTTGGTTTGGTGGTTCCCTGGGACAGAGTTAACTGCATCATCTGTGTAAAGCAGTATCTTAGCTAGGCAGGCACCTGGGAGTGAGTTAATAAATAAATTGAAAAGTAAGAGCCCCAATATAGATCCTTGAGGGATCCCCAGAGTTGCATTCCTTGTTTCAGAGGTTACCCCTCTTATCCTTACGCACTGAGACTTTTGTAATAGGTAGCTTGAGAACCATGAAACAGTATCAATGGAGAGGCCTGGAGTCACGAGGTTGTTGAGCAAGATCTGGTGATTGACAGTGTTGAATGCTTTGGTTATGTCTATAAAACCAGACCCAACCATTATTCCAGAGTCAAGGGCATCATATAGATGGGAGGTAAAGTCTGTGAGTGCTGTGATAGTACTGTGATATTTTCGAAATCCATGCTGCTGAGGGCAAAGAATATTAAATTTGTTCAGGTATTCCATGAATTGATCCAACACGATTCTCTCAAGAGTTATTGAGAGCGGTGGTAAAATGGAGATTGGGCAATAGTTACCCAAACTGATTCTGTCGCCGTTTTTGAAAACCAGGGTGATGAGGGCTGTCCTCCATTTCTCAGGGAATATTCCAGTTCTGAGGGATATATTAAATAACATAGTGAGAGGGTGGGCAAGTTTGTCCAGTAATAGAGTGATTAGCTTCATGTCTAACATGTCACTGCCCATTCTGATTTTGACCAGGACCCTTTGATATATTTAAATATTTGTGACCTAGTGATCTGTTTTGAAGTAGAAGAGTGGTTGTTTGGTGTTTGGGGTGGGGTGGGGGTTGGTACAGTAGGGTTTCAAGTTGTGTTCTGGTCAAGAGATTCTGGGGTAGGATGGTGTTTAGGTCTGTGAAGGCCTGGTTAAGGGCATTAGCAAGGTCTTTAGGTTGTTGTAGTGGACTCACGGGAGTAACAATGACATTTTTGTGGGGCTCTGGACTCCTTTCTGGTCAGTGTTTTAATGTTGTTCCAAAACTGCCGCCCATTACCCCAGCTTTTATCCAGTTGCTCTCTGTAATTGGTGGCCTTTGCATTCCTGATTAATCTGGTACATTTATTTCTAGCAGTCTTGTATGCATTATAATCTGCTTGATCACCAGTCACTTTTATACGAACATACGAACATACGAAATTTGCCAGCAGATAAAGGCCTAGAGGTCTATCAAGTCTGCTCGAATGTTCAGCTAGCACCCCTTATTCTGCAGCTGCCCCTCCCTTCCACCCTTCCCCTTCATTAACCCTCCCCCTTGTCCTGTCCCATCCTCGCTTGAAGCAGTCCACTGTTCTACTGCATACCACTTCTGCAGGTAATGCATTCCACCCAGCCACCCCTCTTTGTAAAAAGTGTCTCTCATCTCCCTCCTGAACCTTCCTCGCTCAGTCTCATATCATGGCCCTGGTGGTCCCTCCCTCCCTTACTTTGAACAGCCTCTGTACCTGTCTTGTTTATTCCTTTCATGTATTTAAAGGTTTCAATCATGTCCCCCTGTCTCTCCTCTCTCTCCAGTGAGTACATGTTCAACTCCTTCAACCTCCTCTCATGATAAGTCCCCAGACCCTTGATCATCTTTGTGGCCTCGCTGCCTCCTCAGTAACTGTGTCCCTTTTTCAGATCTGGACGCCAGAACTGCACCAGTACTCCAGGTGTGGTCTAATCCAATGACCTATACAGTGGCAGAATCACCTCCTCCCTCCTTGAGGATATACCCCTTGCAATACAACCCAGCATTTTGTTGGCCTTTGCAGCTGCCTTCCTACACTGTGCCGAGTTGTTCATTGACCCTGTGATGAGCACACCCAGATCCTTCTCCTCCTCTGTCTGGGCTAGCTGCACTCCCCCTAGCTGGTAAGTCCTCCTTGGGTTCTTCATCCCAAAATGCATCTATTTATCTTGTGCCAGAGGTTGTCCTGGGGTTTCATTTGCTTAATGAGGGGGCCATTGAGCCAAGGGTTAATAGCTCCTTTGATTTTGGAAGTTCTGACAGGGGCAAATAGGTCACAGGCTTTACTGAAGACTGTGATTACATTATCAGGGGTCTGACTGGTGTCAACACAGTCCTCTAAAGGGGTCCAGTCCATGGCTTTCAGGTACCTTTTGGAGTGTTCCAGCTGTCCTTTTCTCAGCGAGTGGTTTTTGGTGAGCTGAGGGGGGTCTTTTGTACACTTGTTTGTCCAGGAGCAGGTTATTTGAAAGTGGTCTCTCATGGTGTCCGGAAGTATGATGACATTTTTGACATGCTATGGGCAAGTAGTGAAGAGCCAGTCTATGAGTGTGATGGTACCTGTACAGTAATTCATCCTAGTAGTTTGAGTGACCATCTGTGTAAGGTATAGGTCATGTATTTTATCTTAAGCAACTACTGTTTCCTGTGCTACCCAGTTGGTGTTAAATTCCCCTAGGATAATCTGTCCCCAGCCCTGTTTAGCTTTTCTGAAGTGGTCATAAAACAGCTCAAGTCCAGGTCCTTGTTTTCCCAGGGGTATGTAGACTGTTGTCAGTAACAGCATTTTTGAGATGCCGACAAATTGATACTTTTATTGAAAGTATTTGGAGCTTTAGCATTAGTTATATAGGGCATGACTTGTCCCTAATGTTATTGTTAGATTGACAAGGCATCCACCCCACGCTGGGCCAGATGGTCCAGCCAAAGGTGGTATGTCCATCCATTGAGAATGATGAGTCCGTTATCTTGGGTGAGAGCCATGTTTCTGTAATTGAGATTACACCAGGCTTGTGTGGTAACCCAGGCCTGGAACTGGGGTGGTTTGGGTAGGAGACTGCCTATGTTAATAGATGCAATTTGTAATTGCCCGTGGTCATGCATCTTAGTAGTTGCTAAGACAGAATGGCCAGGGTTTGGGTGAACATTCCCTGACTGTAGTAGAAGGATGATTAAAAGTTGTTGTATGGTGTATTTCCAGTGTGTATTGATTCTGTGGAAGTCCCTGCGCCTTTCGATACTGTGCTTTATTCCATCACCATATCCTGAATCAAGTTGTATCAATTCTGCTTTAGCTGTGGGAGTGGAGGTGGGTGACCTTTGTGACTGAGGTACAAAACTGAAAGGGCTTTGAGCCATTGGGTTTGCATCCTGTCCCAGTGTTGAGCCTGGTGGCTGAAAGAGTGAGCTACAAGTGAGGTGGTAATCTTGTATATGTGACAGTGCAGGCTGCTCATCATCTGCTGTCTTTAGGGTGCTAAACAGAACTGTTATTATCAAGCCATAGTATATGATCATTCTCCTAGTCAGGGTTTTGAACAAAGGTGGGACTCAGTTGTACTTCTAGTGAGAGGCAGATCTGAAGGTAGCCAAATTATATATGAGTTATTCTCTACAAATATGACTGGCCCTTTAAGTGTGGAGGTGTGCTTTTCCCTGGAATGAACTCAGAAAGGAGAGTGTGCAGCACCCTTTGGAGGAAAAGGATTTAAAGAGTGCTGGGGACAGGGGTGGGCAGGAGAAAATCAAGTTCTAGAAAGCTAGGAAAGCTGGCTAAAATAAGAATAAAAACGGAACTGCTGCAGTCTACAGGAGGGTGGTCCCATGAGTGGGAGAGCTGCTGTTCAGGTAGCTAATTGTAGGCTGTGGCTTACTATTGGCGAGCCAATGACAGTGGCAGCTCACAATTCAGAGTCCTGGAGGAGTCACCATACCTGGAAGCTTGCTGAGTGGGCAGCCATGGAAGGGGGTGCTCGGTGACCAGCTGTTTTCAGGGCTGGCACTGCTCAGTGTGCGCCTGGTCAAGGTGATTTCTGAACAGAAGAGAGGGAAGGTCAGCTAGATAAAGGCTCAGGACAATGCCCAGAGATAATCAGTGGGAGGTTCAGTATTCAAATAGAGAGCAGGTAGTTTAAGTGAAGTGTAAAAGTGAGCTGGAAGAGAGAAAGCCTGGGGGAGTGTCTGGCCTTGGCACCAGGGGTCAATTAGAGAGATTAATTTTGTCAGAGACAGGGTTTGAGGTGAGGGAATAATCAGGGGAAGTGGCAGCAGGGGAGAGACTCAGAAGCAGGCAGAGGAGAGCAGGGGAATGCAAAGTTTAAGAAATAGAAATTGTCAAGAAGAGAGGGTTTGAAAGTGGGATTATCATGGAGGAGTTGCAGCAGGGGAGTCTCAGGAGCAGTCAGAGAAGTGCAGAAAGGAATAGTGAAAGTTCAAAGTCTAGCACAAATCACAGTTAACAATACAGGGTTAAGAAAATTGTTCTGTCTAAGCCCTAAGAGCTCTTTGTCAGTAGCTGTTCTGTACTTTAAAAATTACAGTGACATGATCTAAGCAGCAGACACAAAAATCAATTCAAAAAATCAGTAGATGTGTTGTACTTTAAAAATTACACTAGAATGATCTAATCAACAGACACAATAATTAATTCAAAAAATCAAGTTCTAGAAAGCTAGAAAAGCTAAGCTGGCTAAAATAAGAATAAAATCAGAGCTTCAGCAGTCTATGGGCGGGTGATCCAATGAGAGGGAGAGCTGCCGCTCAGGTAGCCAATTGCAGGCTGTGGCTTACTCGCGGACAGCCAATGACAATGGTGGCTAATAATTCACAGAGTCCCAGAGGGGATTCACTGTACCTGGAAGCTTGCTTGTTGGGCAGCCATTGAAGAGGGTGTGTGGTGACCGGCTGTGTTCGGGGCCAGTGCAGCTTGGTGTTGCACCCAGTAAAGGGCGATTCCTGGAAGCTTGCTGGGTGGGCAGCCATTGAAGGGGGTGTGTGGTGACTGACTGTGATCAGGGCCAGGACCGTTCTGTGTTGTACCTGGTCAAGGGCAATTTCTGGAAGCCTGCTGGGTGGGCAGCCATTGAAGGGAGTGCTCAGTGAGCAGCTGTGTTCAGGATCGGCGCCACTCAGTATTGCTCCCAGTTAAGGGAGATTCCTGAAGAATGTGTTAGAAAAAGGGATATTGCATCTGCAAGGAACTATGAATGTTATAAGTGAGTGTTAATAGAGAAATAAAAAAGGTCTTGGACATCTTTAAGAAAAAAATGTCCCTGTTAAAGAGGTGTGTGCGACAGGTTTAATATGGTCCTGTGACATTTTCTGTGCAAAAGAGATAGAAGAAGCAAGGATCTAGTTTGTCCTGTCCTAAACTACCAGTTGTTTGTCTCTTGCCTGTTTGATGGCACAATCAATTTTTTTTGTTGCACCTAGGAATTGGGCACTCTAATGTCCCTACAGTTTTCACCTGTTATCTTCATTCCTTCACTTGCTATTTCTATTCTTTTTCTCCCCTTACTTTTCTGGGACTAAAAACATATATGTGAATCTTTATGTGAAAATGGGATCCCCTGGTTTGCAAATGTATATAATTATATTGTCTGAAGTGATTGCAGAAAGCTATTTTGGATTTATTAGAGGAGATAACAATCTGGAATACAGGGAGTTGATCTTGAGAGGTATTTTGACCTCCACAAGCTTGTTTACAGAATTGTAAACTATAGACCAGAACTGAGACAGAATGTTCTAGTTTGTGTCACCTGTTTAAACTAGATGAATTGCCTTCAGGCTGGTCACAAGAAAGAGACTGACAAAGCCTTGATATACTGTGGAAAACAGGAGACGTAAACTGTGTACAACAGGAGGCAGAGTTTAAACTGCCAGGAAAAGACATTTTATATAAAAAGTGCAATGTTTGTTTGTTTTTTTCAGATTGGAGAGAGAGAGAGAGAGAGACTCAGTGGAAAGATTTTTGTCTCTACTGTCTGTATGAAGTGCTATCCTGTACAACTTTAATTTTTCTATTTTATTATTGATAATAATAAAATGTTATTTGGGAATGTTTAACTGCATATGCTTCCTGTCCTTTGCTTCTGCATCATGAGATGAATTTCAACATCAAACAAATACTTAAAAAAAACACAAGTCACCAATTACAACTGGTGGGACAAAGATTTAATACACAGAAAAGTGAGTATATTTTTTTTTTACACAAGGAATTGTAAACCCTTGGAATGTATTACGTATTGAAATCATTATTAATATGACTGAATTTAAAAATGAACTGGAACAATGCATTAGTAACAGAGGTCTACTAAGCTATTTCTGAGTAGTACTGAGTAATATGGGCTTATCTCGTCTAGCTACTAAACTTCCTGGGCAGGATTGCACAGATGAGATGTGCCATCCCCAAACAGTAGGATTCACAGAAGGGTGCACTGCAAGATGCACTGTGCATCTCCCACTGTGAATACTACTGAAGTGCCATGGTGCAACCTGAGATGCTCCAGTACAACCAGGATGCACAGAAGCACCCTGGACAACACAACACTGAATAAGAAGCAAGTTAGCAAGGGACAAAGGAGCAACAAGGGGGGACTGCAGTGGCAAAAAGGATGCAGGTGAACAGCCCAACAGGGACTGGCCAGTATGCCAAAGGGCCAGAGAGTGGCAAAAGCAGATGAGGGGCACAGACAGAGCACACACGGTGATACACAGAAGCACCAGACACACACCCAACACAGGTGCCCAACAGGAACAGATGCCATGAACAGAGGTGGGCCACAGCTGTAGAGGTGCACTGTGCAGCACGGAAGAGGGTGTCACACATGTCCTGGTGCACAGGAACACAGCAGGGTAGACAAGGGAGTTGCCAACACAGGTGCACACAGGGGGACAGGCAAAATGGCACACAGGCAGAAGATCATGTCCTGCACAGGTGGAACATGCCCATAGGCAATGTGGACCACAAGAAGAGTGGTACAACAACAGGGGAATAGTACAACAGAAACAACCAGAATGCACCACTCACAGAATAGGGGCACTGTGAATGCCAATACAGTGAAATGCCCACCAACAGGCCAGATGCAACAAGGAGGGTACACACTGAAGCGAGCATGAAAAGTTGACAGGGTGCATGGGTGCACAGTACAACAGGTGCACATGTGAGAATGGGAGCAAAGGTTCAGTGGAAACCAGCAAGCACAACAGAGCACATGCACAAGGTACAAGGAATGGCCACAGACACCATTAGCAAAATATGAAAAGTAACACAAATAATTATGTACAATTCCAATACAACAGTATGAACAAGGATAGTGTGGTGTGGGAATCAGAACAGAAACATATCAAGCAGTAAACAGGAAGGTGATGGTGTTGAGGTGGGGGAACAGGGGACAGCAACAGACAATGGAGATGGGCATGTAGGGCTGGGGTCAACCAACAAAGGGGCTAAGTACAGTGGATGGGCTGCAGCCCGGTGGCTACCCCTCCATCGCCTCATACTCAGCACCCAGAAAAGTAGAATTATGGCATGCAGTAGCTGCCCCTGACATTTGTAAAGTGGTTCCATAGTCCTCTGGAGCACCCTCCTGAGCTGCAACCCTACCAGCCACCAAATGAGTCCTCTCCTCCACCACCCTGGCACACCTGGCTGTAATCTCCATGAACCTATAGTGGGGACACAGCAAAAGGTACTAAGTGCCATGCTCCACACCTGTCCCCTGCCCACTAAGTGAGTGTGCAGGATGCAGCCACCATGGCAATGGCCGCCAGCCACCAGGCACACCACACACCAGAAACAGGCTGGCACACAGTGTCACACTGTGACCGTGCAATGGTATTCAGACAGCACAAGGCCCACATGTGCATGTAGTCCTAGGTGCAGAGGGGCATGCAGCAATGTCCCACACAGCATGTGCAGATGCCAGCAGGCTGCACACTGTGCATTCTCCATTCAATCACCAATAGAGCACAACAGTGTGCCCATGGTCCACAGCAGATGTGCACAAGGTGGACAGACACATAGGAGCCATGTGCACTGTCACTGTAGAACATGCTGCCATGGCCACACCCCATGAGTGTGTGCAATGTGCAGCACACAGACATGCACATGTGGCCAGCAATGGCCTGCAGTGGCATCAATCCCCTTATGAACACACAGAGGATATACAAGAAGAACACTCACCTGCACCTGCATGACCGATCCCCGGCCTTCACCTCCAGCTGTATCAGCCTGGCCTCACTACCACTATGGCCCTGTGCCTGTCTGCCAGCCCTGTAAGGGAAGCACAAGCAAAGAGCAGCGTGAGGTGATGGTAGGTGTGTACCATCCCCCCATGTCCCAGAACAGCAACACTGGTGCCAGCATGCAGTGATGGACACACCCCCACAGAGCCCCAATTAAGGTGCCCCAGTCAGCATGCATTAATACACATGACCCCAGCCAGTGCCCACCATGGTTGTGTGCAGATTGATGTCTGCTGTGCCAATGTCTGAACCACAATGTGGCTGCCACAGTGCCCATGTACCTCCATTAGCACCACACATGCAGGGCGCTATGCACGGTGACCATATCGTTCACCCCACATGCTGCAGAGGCACAGCATGCCACATGTGTGTGTGTATGTGTGTGTGTGTCTGTTTGGGGTGGGGGCCAGCTGCACATACTGCCCCAGAAACAACCCCTGTCTACCTGTGTTACGGTATGGTGTTGTGACTTACCTGGGCATGGCACTGCACCCCTGCAAGCCCAGTCAGAGAGGGTCTGGAGCCTGTCTGGGTCCCAGTGCTGCAGATCCCTCTAGTGGTGCCTGCATTGCTCCACCATACACTCTACCCAGTCCTGCACACCAGGCGCTTCGCCACCCTCACCCACAATGCATAGCATGGCTCAGTAACATCCTGTGTGCAAACAGCTGGCCATCCAGAGGCATAACCAGTGCCACAAGGTTCAGCAGCTCCCCCTCTCCCCAGTTCATGGCCCTGGGCTGCTGTCTGAGCACATGGCATGGTTTTTAAATGGGTCTCCTGAGCAGGTGTGCACTGATAGGGCTGCTGGTGTGCAATGACCCATTTGCACTACATGCACAAATAGGCCATTTACACTGGACCACGTGTCACATTGTTGCAGTGTGGCAATGCACGATTGCTGCCCATTGTGCATCACCATTCATGCACAGTGTGCACTGCACAGGTGGGAGACCAGGGTCAGGGGTCACAACCAGGTAGCGATGTGTGTTCTTTGAGTATTCACCATATTGGGAATGGAAAGCAATGCCACACACAATGCACTGGGGCTGTGAAAACTGCAAGTGTTGCACCTTGTGCTGCAGGTGTGCATTGATGCTATGTCACACCGATTCTCCATACACACACTCAACAAGTCATGCAGCACTGTACCAATGGCACATGGGGACCTGGATGCGCTGCCGTCATTGATCATGCTACCAGAACCACTGGACAGCTTGCGTTATGCCTGGCATGTCAATGAGCCTGCATTGCACATGCGTGGGGATGCACTGAGATACTTGCGTTGCATTCAGGAAATGCCCCAACTTGACTGTGCATGTGTGGGGAATATGACATGGGGGATGCGCTTAACACATCAGTTGCTCATTGTTGATTGAGATGAGCTGGAGGCAAATATGCAGTTCATAGACAATGCTTCAAAATCAGCTCATTACCAAATTCAGGGGCATCTCACCTGCGTAACATCTCATTACAGATGCTCCCAATCTCATTTGCATGCCCTGAGTTATAAGTGCTCCTGAATGCAACTCCTCACTCTTCTAGTGACTGACAGAAATTGCATCCTTGAAGATAGGTCTGTTCACATTTTATAATTTACAGCTTGTTAGCACACTATGACTGGGGATTTGAGGGCATACAGGGTGCTATGCCTGTGCAGCATCCAGCCAGTGTGGTGGCACATATCCACATTTTCCTGTACTGTGCTAATGCCTGCATATTGTCACCCACAGGAACCACAATGTTTGGACAGGATGGAGCTGCTGGGTGGAGATGTTTGAATTTTCCAGTGGTCAAGGACAGGGCACTGCGGGAGGCCTAACTCATAAGGCTGGAAATCCTGGATGGCAGGGATGGCAGCTGCCAGCAGAGGAATGAGGGCTGAGAGGTGGATGCCAGGCATGTGAATGCCCATGGAAAGCATAATTGAATACCACAGGAGTGCAGGAAGCACTTCAATGATAAGAAGAGGAGGGTCAAGGAGAAGACCTGGGTGGGACAGGGGGTGGACTGCAGACAGGTTGTGCCTCACACCCAATGAGGAGTTTCTGGTGGCCAGCATGGGCTGGGCAGCTGTGCTGGGCATTCTGGGAGGGGGCTTCCAGACAGGTGGCAGTCCATCACAGCACTGTGAGTATACATGTCCCCAAATCTGTGCCTGTCCATGTGTGTGTGCCATGGGTGCCCTGACTAGCCCCACCATGGGAAGCTATGTGCCCATGAGTTGGTGTGCACTGATCATGCTGCAGTATGCCCCTTCTGTCTACTGTGTGTTGCAGATGTGCGACATGGTGCCCCAGCAGCCCAGGGTGGGGAACAACTGTGGTTGGTGGGGGTGGTCATCTGGGATGATATGCCCATTGGTGGTGGCCAGGGGGTTGGGCTGGTCACACACACATGTCCATGAGCACCTGTACAGGCCTCAGTGCATGCTTTCATTCATTGGTGCATAGCCATATCAGTGCCCCATGGCCGGCGGTCCCCTATATGGCATGTCAGCTACACCTATGGAACACGTGCATGTCCCCCTGTACATGCTTGTCTGAACACACCATTCACACATATCAGTAACCATTTTTCCAGTTCTCTCTTATAGCTTCATCACATCTCAAGGGTGCTGCCATGGCTGGTGGACCCCACAATGACCTGGCAGGGGAGGAGGCCGGACCATCACACCAGGCCACAACCATGACTGTGGCCAGTGCCATGTCGGGTCCTTCAAACACCACCACAGGTCCAGCATTGGTTGTTGCAGGACTGTCAAATCCCTCCACAACCTGTGCCACAGCTGGTGGCCATGATCGCTCATGGCTGGTCAACATACTGGATTTGGTGGATGATGAGCCAGAGGACAGGGTTGACATTGCGGATGCCCTGCTGGTGCTGGCATCTGGTATGCAGGGGACATACGATGATGATGATGATCCAGATGCCACACAGATTTGGGGGGGCATGGCTGAAAGCAGACTGGTTGAGACATAGGTGCATGCAAGGGTGGTACTATGCGGCATTGGCAGTCCTCTGTCCCCAGGCACACCCACAGGGCCTGCACAACCACCCAAGGTGGCAGTTGCTGGGGGTCCTCTGTCTGGTGCTGCTGTAGGGACAGGGACCACTGGCACTGTTCAACAAGGTGCTGGGGTGCAGCAGTGGGCAGCAGAGACCAGGATGTGGGTATCCCTGAACACAGTGTTTTCCTGCACCCAGTTCTGCCCTTATAGCAGCCTGATGTGGTGCATCCACCTATGGTGAATGCAGCACAGCAGGCTGGGGCCCCACCTGCCCATCGGCTCTGTCCGTGTGAGGTATCCCCAGCAGATGAGGTCGAGGGTTACACACAGCTCCTGTGGGACACCATGGAAGAGCAGGAATCCTTCAGGGTAGAGCTGAGGGTCATTTGGATGCAGCTGGCCATGGAATATGAGTCATCGGCTGCATGGCGCACCCAGATGTTGGCAGAGGCTTGCCTACTGTAGATTGGCATGACTGGCAGCTCTCACTGCTAGGAGTGCCTTGAGCACCCCTAGGTCATGGCATCAAGTGAACCATTGCTACTGATGCCGTCACCACACATGGCCATCCACAACATCCCCTGCATCCAACCTGGGTCTCAGGGACATCACACCAGTGAGAACCCATCCAGTACCCCTCCAAGGATGGTGGACCTCCCCGTTGCCAATGGCATTGACTCAGTGACCACCAGGCATGGGCGTGGCTGCCCACGTTTTATTTAAACAAATGTTACTCAAAGAAAATTGTCATGAGGATCTTTGAACAAAAATGAAATGCAAAATCCCAACAAGCCATGAAATCCTTAGCAGTGAACCTAGCTGATGGTGTTTTGTCTAACCTAAGGCCCCTTGGGTATTGTATTCTTTCAAATATATTTTTTCTCTTACTGAGTTAGCAATACCAAAGGTTTACTTAAGTAAACACAAGATTTCCCATGTGTCTGAATAGGTCACTCAGGGCCATGTTCTCTTCACTTAAAGTTGTATCTTCAAATACAGTATAGCCCTTCCCATTTTCTCTCCCTTCACATTGCCTTTTCCTCCATACTGACCTGAAACGTCTTTTTCCTCCACTCTCATGCCATCTATATTAGTGTGGATTACCTTCCCCTAAAGCTAGATCTGATTCTGACATTCTTCTACTCTCCCTTTTTACTCTTGCCTCATCTGGGGAAGGTACTGTTCTCAGAGACTTCAGTATCAACTGGTCCTCTCCTGCTCCTAAACAACTCACTCACAAAACTGAGCCTGTAAATCTTTCTTAACTTATTTGTGATCATACCTGGCACTATCACTACTCAACCAACCACTCATTCCTTAACTAGATCTTATCCTTTCACCACACAGAATTTGTGCTGCTGTTATCCTTCAAACTCAATTAGTGACCACTGCATGGTCCTCCCATTTACATTTCAATGAGGTCATTCAGTTCACTTATCCTGGATAACCTCCTGGATGACTAGTGGTCCTCTAAATGGGCTCCACATATCTATTGTTTGGACATCAGTGCTCTCCCCAATTACTTCTGTTTAAATGGCTGTTTTAGACAGGCAGCTCCCCCTTGAGTAAGTGGTGTCTAATACCTACTGTATGTCACCCTGGAACACCTAAATACAGTATAAGCTGATACCACACAAGCTACCTTATTTGAGCCTGATAATATTGCAAGTTTTCCAGCACTTCACCAAAAATATTTGCCAGTTTTATATATCTATCTATATCTATCTATCTATATATATATATATATATATATATATATATATATATATATATATATATATATATATATATATATTTTAGAGGCAAAACTCCATTTAATGCATTAGTTAGGGTTGTTCAACAGCGACAAACCCTTGGTATACTCACTAGTGTTAAAACCTTTCTACAACTGTCATCGTGCACCTTCAGCATTTATATTGACTAACGGCACAGTACCAGTTGTGGTGTGGTGTGGGGCATTGGTAGGTAAGTGTGGTACATTGTGTGCAGCTGCAATCAGGGATGTGTACGTTTGGTGTACATGGCCTCAGTTTTGCTGTTGATCTCCACTGAGCATGCAGTACCTGGTCAGGTGGGTGGGGATGTCTCGTAGTACATTTAGACAATTGTTTGTTATTTCTGTCACCTGCTGCTGGACGTCTGTCATTGGTTGTGTTGACTTGGTCCTCCCCCATACTTGCATATGTGTGTGTCTGTGTGTGTGTGGTGCTGGGGATGACTGGAGTTAGGGTTTTCAACCCTAACACTGAATTCCTCACTTTGTCACTGTGGAACAACCCTAACTAATGCATTAAACGGAGTTTTTTGCCTCTAATTTCCCTTCTTTTTGAAAATGATAACGAGAAATAGTGAATGTAATGGGCCCCGCGCTCCCGCCACATGATGTCTTGTGGCATAGTAACAGGAACAGCAACGCAAACAGAAGTGCTAACACTGGCGCACATGGTAATGCAAGCACGAATGAGAACAGAAAGGGTAATGCACATGGTGGCGTAGACGGGAATGGTCTGCCACGTGATGTGTTGTCACATAGTAACATGGTGCCTGCAAATGGAAATGTCAATGGGCATGGTGACGCAAAATGAAACTGAAAGAGAAACAGTACTGTAGACACAAATGGCAAAAAATAACAGAAATGCAAGCGCAAATGAAAACGCAAAGGATAACGCACATGGTGGTGCAGACGTCAACGGTTAGTGAAATGGGTACGGAACCGCAAGCGGAAAAGGCAACAGTAACAGTAATGTAAGCGCACAGGCTGGTTTTCCCCAAAGCCTGCATAGAGAAAGACAGTGAGTACAAAGAATGTATGCATAATAATGGGTATCGCAGCAGAAAATTAGGACTTGGAATACTAAATAGGTTGTATCTCAGGAACTGTACGACATAGAAAAAAAATGTAAAAGTCATATGATTTACAACTGTCCTGGCTCATTTTGTACTTAGCTCCCATTAAGGGGCTAAGCATTTTTCCGACAAAAAGTCCGTATCTCGCACCGTTTCCGAGATACAGGTCCTGAGAGGCGCGACAAACGCCGTAATGTTATCCTATGGGAAAAAAAGAGAAATTCGGAGTGCCATAACTTTGCCTCCCTGTAATATTTTTTCACCAAACCACTGAAAGGCACATCTGTGGGCTGTTGGCTGTCTTCCCTCCAAATTTCAGGAAAAAAGACCAAACCGTTATTTTGCAGCAGGGTGCCAAAGGATTCCTGTAATGCGTCGGGTGCCGTAATGTTATCCTATGGGAAAAACTGTCAACTTTGGAGTGCTATAACTTTTCCGCCATGTAATATTTTTTCACCAAAACACTGAAAGGCACATCTGTGAGATGTCAGCTGCGTTCTTCCAAATTGCAGCCCAAAACTCCTAACCGTTCTTTTGCAGCAGGGTGCCAAAGAATTGCTGTCACTTTCCCACAGACTAGAAAACTACTGCTCAATTTCATAAAGCTTTAGCAAAAGTTCGACACTTTCATGAGCACGAAAGTAATTTGCAAAAGTACTTTTTCCAGAAATTTGAAAAACATATTTCTGGGGTGTTTTACCCCAAAATAAAGACATGGCTAGCATCCTCAGGGTCCAACTAGGTGAATACAAAAATAATTAGGTTGCTAGAAGGTCCCAAATTTAAATGCCAACTATTTTTCTGATCACCAACTGAAAAAAAAATGGCAGATTTGCGAAAGTAACAGGGCCATTTGTGAAAGTAAAAATGCATTTGCGACACTGTCAAACATTTTGTTAACTTTTCCCATTGACTTATAATGGGAACTTGTTTTTTGAATAACTTTTGAACCGTTTAATATTTTTTCACCAAATCTTTGAAAGGTACATTGGGGACCACGGCCACACATTCCCTGAAGATTTCGGGCTGGTCGCACAAACCATGCGACCTGTACACACGACCATAGAAGTCCAGAAAAAGAGTAAATGCGCACACAGATCATGCTTAATAACTCCGCAGCTGTGTATCCGACCACTACAAAACTTGACAGATCCCAAGGCCTATGGTTCTTGATCATGTATTCTAAATTTCAGCCAAATCTGTCAAATGGTTTCAAAGTTATTAAGGTACAAAATGTTGGGGTTTAACATCGAAATGGCTCCTCAACCCTAACTATGGTAGCACTACCGTGCTACCATAATATATATAAGGGGTTGTTCCACAGCTACAAAAGACATTTGGTGTTAGGGTTGCCACCCCTTACACCCCATTCCCAGCCCGCCTCCAACAATAGGCAATGGGGTGTGCATTGGGGTCATCATCCCCCTTAAATGGCGGATCTGGTGGCAGAAAAAATCAGTAACTGAAAAGTGGGCCAAATTCAAATGGCAATAACTCTGGAATAGAACAACATTTTTTTACTAAACAAAAACTAGCATGTTCCTTGAACAAAGGTCTTTCTGTGTGCCAAGGTTCATACCAATCAAATGCACACTGGCTACACTATGTGTCATGGAAGACAGTGCAGAAAATAACAAAAACAATGTTTTACACTGCACTATGCAAATGCAAAAACACAAACGGTAACGTTAACGCAAACGGCGATGGAAACAGTGAGGTAAAAGAAAATAGTAACACTAACGGTGGCGCAGAAGGAAACAGTAATGCACTTGACAATGGAAATGCTACTGAAAATGCAAACGCTAAGGTCAACGGTTATACAAATGCAAATGGTAACGAACACACAAATGGTAATGGTAATGTAATTGTAAATGCAAACAGTTACAGTAACACCAAAGATGATGCCAAAGAAAACACTAACGCAAACGCAAATGCAAATGCAAGCACGTACGCAAATGCAAATGGTAAAGCACATGGTCAGAGTAACACAATTGGAAATGCAAATGCTTATGGTGACACCAACGATGATGCCAAAGGAAACACAAACGTAAACACAAATGCAACACTTACACAAATGCAAATCGTAATGCACACAGTGAAGCAAAAGTAAATGCAAACAAAAACAGTAACAGAAATGCAAATGCAAGTGCAAACACAAACACAGAAGGTATTGCACACGGTGATGTAAATGGAAAAGCTAACGCAAACAGTTAGAGAAATGCAAATGGTAACAGTAACACAAACACAAGAGCAAATACAAAGAGTAACATACATGGTGAAGCAAAAGTAAATGCAAACAAAAATGGTAACAGACATGCAAACGGTAACAGTAATGCAAACACATGTGCAAATGCAAAGGGTAGCACACACAGTGACGTAAACAGAAATGCTAAAGCAAGCGGTAATGGAAACACAAGCGGAAACGCTAACAGTAACAGTGTCGCAAACGCACACCCTTTTTTTCCCAAAAAGGTGCATTCAAAAGCATGGTGAATACAAAGAATGTATGCATAATAATGGCCCTTGCAGCAGAAAATCAGCACTTGGAATACTAAATTCCTTGTATCACAGGAACTGTATGATGTAGAAAGAAATGTAAAATCTCATATTATTTATGACTTTCCAGGCTAGTTTTGTATTTAGCCCCCTGGTGAGGAACTAAGCATTCTTCTGATGAGAAGTCAGTATCTCGAACCGTTTTCAAGATACAAGCCCTGAAAGGCATGGCGGATGCCTAAATGTTAGCCTATGGGGAAAATGGTCAACTTCAGAGTACTGTAACTTTGTAGCCCTCTAATATTTTGTCACCAAACCACCAAAATGCACATCTGTGGGATCTTGGCTTTCTTCCCTCGACATTTCAGCCCAAAAGACCAAACCGTTCTTTTGCAGCAGGGTGGCAAAGATTCCCTATTGTTTTAGCCATAGTGTTGCAAAGTACTTTCACAAATCACAACACTTTCGCAAATAAAATCACAAAAGTGTCAGTATGAGACACTACTTTGTGACAGTAATTTTACAAAATTGAAAAATACATATTTCTGTGGTGTTTTATCCCCCAAAAGACACAGCTAGCATCCTCTGGGCTCGACCAGGTGAATACAACAAAATTGTGTCCCTAGAGGTTCCCAAATTTAAATTCCAAGCATTTTTGTGACCACCAACTGAAAACAAGATGGCTGATTTGCAACACTACAAGGGTTATTTGCAAAAGTAAAAAGTGCATTTGCGACACACTCACATATTTTGTTAACTTTTCCTATTAACTATAATGAGAAAATTGTTTTTTTGAATAACTTTTGAACCGTTTAATATTTTTTCGTGAAATCTTTGAAAGGCACATTGGGTCATCGGGGACACCGGCTGCATGATCCCTGAAGCCTTCGGACTGGTCGCACAAACTGTGTGACCTGTAGGCATGAGCAAAGAATGTGCAAAATGTGTAATTTTTTTTGGGCATTCTGTAACTCTGTAACTGCATACTACCATAATGAAACCTGGCAGTTCTAGAGATTACTGGTACCAGACCTACTCAACCCTAACTATAGTGGCATTACCATGCCACTATATATATATATATATATATATATATATATATATATATATATATATATATATATACAGTATATATATATATATATATATATATATATATATGCAATAGTTGTGGAAATAAACAGAGTGTGATAAATCCATTTATCTGAGTCACTGTATGTATAAATAAAGGATATGCAGCGGTTCCAGTGTGTGATAATGCATTTATCTTGTACAGTTTCAGTGACCTCAAGTAACCTCTCGAGTTACAAGAGGTCACTGGAAACTGTACAAAATAAATGCATTATCACACACTGAACCACTGCATATTCCATTTATGCAACAGGTTTAGATGTTGTGTGAACATTTTGATTTTGGTAGGTGTAAATAATTTGTCAAAAAAGGGAAAAGAAAATTGAATTTTATGCTGTTTTTTGCTAATTATAAAAAACAAAATGGTATCTATAAATGAAACACCACTCATTTTGTAGATATTTTTGAGCAGAACATTTTTCGTGCTCACAGTACCATACTATCAATTTTTGTTTTAAAGTTATTTATATTTGTTTGTCAAAAGTGAACAAAAATTACATTTTCTTCTGTTTCTTGCTAACCATATACAATATACAGGGTTTATATAAATGAAACATTATTCATTTTGTAGATAATTTTTGTGCTGAACAATTTTCGTGCTCACAGTACCATGTTATCTTTTTGTTTTAAGTTATTGACATTTAAATATGGTTAGTACTGCTTCTGAGGCCAAACATTCTAAATGAATTCTGAAGAGAACTGTGTAGATAAATGAGCTACTGATGTAGTTACTGTGCGAATAAATGGGTGATGATGTAGTTACTATGTGGATAAATAAATTTATTACCATAGTAGCGAAGATAAAAGGTTTTATTCTACAGTTTTTATCCTGACCCCTGTTGCATAAATTTATTTATACACACAGTTACTATGTCACAAATCTCTTCGGAATTCATTTAGAATGTTCGGCCTCAGAAGCAGTACTAACCAAATTCAAATTGGAATAACTTTAAAATGAAAAAAGATAGCATGGTACTGTGAGCACAAACATTGTTCAGCACAAAATTATCTACAAAATAAGTGGTGTTTCATTTATAGGTACCTTATAAATTGTTTTATAATTAGCAAAAAAAGGAAGAAAATAAAATTTTTTGTTCACTTTTTTGACAAACAAATGTGAATAACTTTAAAACAAAAAACGATACCATGGTACTGTCAGCATGTAAAATGTTCAGCACACAGATATCTACAAAATGAATGGTGTTTCATTTATACATACCTTTTAGTTTGTTTTATAATTAGCAATAAACAGCATAACATTCAATTTTCTTTTCCCTTTTTTGACAAACAAATGTGAATAACTTTAAAATGAAAAAGGTAGAGTGGTACTGTGAGCATGACATTTATTCAGCAAGATGTTTTCTACAAAATGAGTAGTGTTTCATTTAATAGCAACCACTATGCTAGGCAGACATACTCTAGTAAAGTTAACCAAAACTCCCAGAAATTATCATTAAAAAAAAAGATAAACAGTCAAAACCAAATGTTCCTGCACTGATAGAAAGCCTCCCTATTGCATAAATGAAATATACAATGATGAGCTGTCAGATAAATGATTTATCTACATTTCTGCTGTTTGACATCGGATACCTCACTCATGGCTTACACCACTCGAGAGGTTACCAGAGGTCAAACAGCACTTGTGTAGATAAATCATTTATTTGACAGCTAACCATTGTATATTTTATTTATATATATATTCATGGCAAAAAACTCTGTTTAATGCATCAGTTAGGTTTGTTCCACAGCGAGAAAAGTGAGAAAATTCAATGTTAGGGTTCCCATCCCTTGCACCCCACCCACCCCAACCCCACCAACAGGCATCAGGTTGTGTTGGGGTCATTTCCTAACTCTCACCCCATCCCATGTGTAAACCAGCTGAGGTGGTGCAGTATAGGAGACTGGGGTGAGAGTTAGGACCGGAGTTTTTTGCCATGAATTTCCCTTCTTTTTGAGAATGTGCACTATAAATAGTGAAGTAACGGTAATGCAAATGCAAGCGCAAACGGTAACGCACATGGTGATGCAAACATTAACGGTAAAGCAAACGGTAATAGAATGCAAGAGCAAACATTACTGAAAACAGAAACACAAGCGCAAGAGCATACGCAAATCGTAACGCGCATGGTCATGGTAATGCAATTGGAAATGCAAACGCTGACAGTAACACCAACGATGATGCCGAAGGAAACACAAATGCAAACAGAAATGCAAACAGAAGCATGTATGCAAACTCAAATGGTAATACACATGATGACTCAAACGTAAATGATAAAGCAAACAGCAATAGAAATGCAAGTGCAAATGGTAATTGTAACAGAAACGCAAATGCAAGCAGGTACGGAAATGCAAACTGCAATGCGCACAGTCATGGTAATGCAATTGGAAACGCAAATGTAAACTTTTTTTCGAGATACAGGCTCCGGAAGGCATAGCGGATGCCGCAATGTTAGTCTATGGAAAAATCATCAACTTTGGAGTACTGTAACTTTGCATCCCTGCAATATTTTCTCACCAACCCACCAAAAGGCACATCTGTGGGATGTTTGCTGTCTTCCCTCCAATTTTCAGCCCAAAAGACCAAACCGTTCTTTTGTAGCAGGGTGGCAAATAATTCCTATTATTTTGGCCATAATGTCGCACTATAGTGTCGTGATTTTCGACACTTTCGCAAAAAATATCATGAAAGTATCACATGTGCGACACTACTTTGTGACACTACGGATTACAAACATTTGAAAAACATATTTCTGGGGTGTTTAATTCCCCCCCCCAAAAAAAAAGACATGACTAGCATCCTCAGGGCTCAACTAGGTGAACACAAAAAGAATTGTGTCCCTAGAGGGTCCCAAATTTAAATGCCAAGTATTTCAGTGACAGCAAACTGAAAACAAATGTCTGACTCATGACACTACAGGGGTCATTTGTGACACTAAAAACTACATTTGCAACACTGTCAAACTTTTTGTTCAGTTTTCCCATTGACTATAATGGGAAACTTGTTTTTTGAATAACTTTTGAACTGTTTCATATTTTTTCATGAATGCTTCGAAGGGCACATCGGGGACGCTGGCTGCATGTTCCCTGAAGATTTTACACTGGTTGCACAAACTGTGCAACCTGTAGGTGAGAGCAAAGAATGCTCAAAAAAGTGCAAATGCACTACAGAATGTTGTTCTATAACTCCACAACCCTATATCTGACCAGTACAAAACTTGGCAGATCCTGAGACCTATGTTACTGCTCCATGTATACCAAATTTCAGAGCAAATCTGTGATACAGTGGCAAAGTTATTAAACTGCAAAATTTCACACTTTAACCTTAAATGGGATACTCAACCCTAACTATAGTGACACTACCGTGCCACTATAGTATATATATATATATATATGTACAGTGAAGCCTGCCAAGATGAAGCACAGTGTCACATGTTTATTGCATGACAAAAGGGATTAACTCCCATTGAAATTGCATTGTTTCCTGCAGTAACTCCACTGCAGAATTCTGCAGTGCTGTGCTTCATCCTGGTGGACTTCACTATATATATATACATACTAGTGGCACGGTAGTGCCACTATAGTTAGGGTTGAGGAGCCATTTACATGTTAAACCCCAAATGTTGCACCTTAATAACTTTGCAACTGTTTGACAGAATTGCCTGAAATTTGGAATACATGATCAAGACCTATGTGCCTTGGGATCTGCCAAGTTTTGTACTGGTTGGATACACGGTTGCGGAGTTATTAAGCGTGATCTGTGCTTGTGTTTACGCTTTTTCTGGAATTCTACGGTCGCACCTACAGGTCGCACAGTTTGCACTACCGGTCCGAAATCTTCAGGGAACGTGTGGCCAGGGTCCCCGATGTGCCTTTTGAAGATTTTGTGAGAAAATATTAAACTGTTCAAAAGTTATTCAAAAAACAATTTTCCATTATAAGACAATGGGAAAAGTTAACAAAGAGTTTGACAGTGTCGTAAATGCACTTTTTACTGTCGCAAATGACCCTTTTACTGTCGTAAATCCACCATTTTGTTTTCAGTTAGTGATCAGAAAAATGCTTGGCATTTAAATTTGGGACCCTCTATCAACCTAATTCTTTTTGTATTCACCTAGTCGGGCCCTGAGGATGCTAGCCATGTCTTTATTTTGGGGTAAAACACCCCAGAAATAAGTTTTTCAAATTTCTGGAAAAATTACTTTTGCAAAGTACTGTCACACTTGCGATACTGTCGAATGCATTTGCAGCTTTACATGAAGTGCGACAGTACTTTTCTAGGCTGTGGGAAAATGACAGCAATTCTTTGGTACCCTGCTGCAAAAGAACGGTTTAGTGCTTTGGCCTGAAATTTGGAGGGAACACAGCAGACATCTCACAGATGTGCCTTTCTGTGTTTTGGTGAAAACATATTACACGGCGGCAAAGTTACGGCACTCCAAATTTGACACTTTTTCCCATAGGATAACATTACAGCATCTGACGCATTGCAGCAATCCTTTGGTGCCCTGCTGCAAAAATAACGGCTTGCTCTTTTGGGCTGAAACTTGGAGGGAAGACAGCCAACATCCAACAGTTGTGCCTTTTAGTGGTTTGGTGAAAAAATATTACAGGGAGCTAAAGTTATGGCACTCCGAACTTCTCTTATTTTCCCATAGGATAACATTACAACGTTTGCCGTACTTTTCAGGGCCCGTATCTCGGAAACGGTGCAAGATACGGACTTTTCATAGGAAAAATGGTGCAAAACTAGCCAGGAAAGTCATAAATCATATGACTTTTACATTTTTTCCCCTACATCGTACGGTTCCTGAGATATAAGCAACTTAGTATTTCAACTCCTCATTTTCTGCTCCGAGACCAATTATTATGCATACATTCTTTGTACTCACTGTCTTTCTCTATGCAGCTTTTGGGAAAACCAGCCTTTGCACTTACATTACTGTTACTGTTGCCCTTTCCGCTTGCAGTTCTGTACCCATTTCACTTACCGTTCATGTCTACGCCACCATGTGCGTTATCCCTTGCGTTTCCATTTTCGCTTGTGTTTCCATTATTTTTTGCCATTTGTGTCTACAGTACTGTTTATCTTTCAGTTTCACTTTGCGTCACCATGCCCATTGCCATTTTCATTTGCGGGCACCATGTTACTATGTGACAAGACATCACGTGGTTAACCATTCCCGTCTACGCCACCGTGTGCATTACCCTTTCTGTTCTCATTTGCACTTGTGTTACCATGTGTGCCACTGTTAGCGCTTCTGTTTGCATTGCTGTTCCTGTCACTATGTCACAGCACATCATGTGGCTGGAGCACGGGCCCAAAGGCCCGCTTCTCCAGCCGCTGCATTATATCACTATTTCTCATTAGCATTCTCAAAAGAAGGAAATTAGAGGCAAAAACTCAGTTTATTGCATCAGTTAGGTTGTTTTCTGGTAAAGTGAGGAAATTCAGTGTTAGGTTGAAGCCCCTTGGACCCCCCAGTCCACCCTCAACCAGCATTGGGGTGCGATTGGGCTGTTCAGTCCTAACTCTTACCACATTCTCCTATACTTCTGCTTCTTTACACATGTGATGGGGTGAGAGTTAGGCCGACGACCCAATGTGCACCCCAATGCTGGTTGGGGGTGGGCTGGTCCAAGGGGTTTTCAACCCAACACTGAATTTCCACACTTTTGTCACTGTGTAACAACCCTAACTGATGCATTAAATGGAGTTTTTCCTCTAATATATATATATATATATATATATATATATATATATATATATATATATTATGGTAGCACGGTAGTGCTACATAGTTAGGGTTGAGGAGTCATTTAAATGTTAAACCTCAATTTTGCAGCTTAATAACTTTGCAACTGTTTGATGAATTTGCCTGAAATTTGGAATACACGATCAAGACCCATATGCCTTGGGATCTGCCAAGTTTCATACTGGTCGGATATACAGCTGCTGAGTTATTTAGCGTGATCTGCGCATGCATTTACGCTTTTTTGGGAATTCTACGGTCGCACCTACAGGTTTCACAGTTTGCACGACTGGTCTGAAATCTTAAGGGAAAGTGTGGCTGGGGTCCCTGATGTGCCTTTCAAATAATTCATGAAAAAATATTAAACGGTTCAAAAGTTATTCAAAAAACAGGTTCCCATTATAAGTCAATGGGAAAAGTTAACAAAAAGTTCGACAGTGTTGCAAATGCAGTTTTTACTTTCGTAAATGGCCCTTTTACTGTCGCAACTCCACCATTTTGTTTTCAATTGGTGATCAGAAAAATGCTTGGCATTTAAATTTGGGACCCTCTAGCAACCTAATTCTTTTTGTATTCACCTAGTCAGACCCTGAGGAAACTAGCCATGTTTTTATTTTGGGGTAAAACACCCCAGAAATATGTTTTTCACATTTCTGGAAAAAGTACTTTTGCAAAGTATTGTCGCACTTGCGATACTGTCGAATGCATTTGTGAAAGCTTTCGCAAATTGCGACAGTACTTTTCTAGGTTGTGGGAAAATAACAGCAATTCTTTGACACCCCACTGCAAAAGAACGGTTTGGAGTTTTGGGCTGAAATTTGGAAGGAACGCAGCCAACATCTCACAGATGTGGCTTTCAGTGTTTTGTTCAAAAAATATTACATGACGGCAAAGTTACCGTACTCCAAATGTGACACTTTTTCCCATAGGATAACATTATGGCGTCCGATGCATTGCAGCAATCTTTTGGCGCCCTGCTGCAAAATAACGGTTTGGTCTTTTGGGCTGAAATTTGGAAGGAGGACAGCCAACATCCCACAGATGTGCCTTTTAGTGGTTTGGTGAAAAAAGATTACAGGAAGCCTAAGTTATGGCACTCCGAACTTCTCTTTTTTTCCCGTAGGATAACATTATGGCATTTGCCACACCTTTCAGGGCCCGTATCTCGGAAACGGTGCGAGATACGGACTTTTCATTGGAATAATGCTTAGCCCTCTAGCAGGGGCTAAGTACAAAACTAGCCAGGAAAGTCTTAAATCATATGACTTTTAAATTTTTTTTCTACGTCGTACAGTTCCTGAGATATAAGCAATTTAGTATTCCAACCCTCATTTTCTGCTCCAAGACCCATTATTATGCATACAATCTTTGTACTCACTTTTCTCTATGAAGCTTTTGCAGAAAACCAGCCTGTGCACTTCCATTACTGTTACCATTGCCCTTTCCGCTTGCAGTTCCGTACCCGTTTCACTTACTGTTCGCGTCTACACCACCATGTGCATTCTGTTATTTCTTTACAATTTGTGTCTACAGTACTGTTTCTATTTCTGTTTCGCTTTGCGTCACCATGCCCATTACCATTTGTGTTTGCGGGCACAATGTTACTATGTGACAAGACATCACGTGGCGGACCATTCCTATCTACACCACTGTGTGCGTTACCCTTTTTGTTCTCATTCGTGCTTGCATTACCATGTGCGCCACTGTTAGTGCTTCTGTTTGCGTTGCTGTTCCTGTTACTATGTCACAAAGCATCATGTGGTTGGAGAGCGGGGCCCCGCTGTCGCATTACATTCACTATTTCTTGTTATCATTCTCAAAAAGAAGGGAAATTAGAGGCAAAAAACTCCATTTAATGCATCAGTTAGGGTTGTTGCACAGTGACAAAAGTGAGGAAATTCAGTGTTAGGGTTGAAAACCCCCCTTGGACCACCCAGCCCACCCCCCAACCGGCATTGGGGTGCGCATTGGGGTCTTCAGTCCTAACTCTCACCTCATTCTCCTATACCTCTGCTTCTTTACACATGTGATGGGGTGAGAGTTAGGCCGATGACCCAATGACCCCAATGCCGGTTGGGGGTGGGCTGGTGGTCCAAGGGGGTTTTCAACCCTAACACTGAATTTCCTCACTTTTGTCGCTGTGGAACAACCCTAACTGATGTATTAAATGGAGTTTTCACCTCTAATATATATATATATGTGTGTGTGTGTGTGTGTGTTGCAAAAATCTCCACTAATGAACTATTAAGGTTAAAGCAACAAAAGTAGGGGACATGTATATTAGATTCCAACCCCAACACTATGACACTCCTGCACACTCCCAACAGGTGTCAGGTGTGTTGAGTCATCAGCCCCAACACTCACCCTTTACATAAGTAAATAACCTCAGATGGGTGTAGTATAGGAGAATAGGGTGAGTGTTAGGGCTGATGACCTCAAGGCACACCCCAATGCCTGTTGGTGTGTGCAGGCTGGGGGTGGGGTGTTAGGCTTGGAAACCCTGATAACATTATTCCTTACTTTTGTGGCTTTAACCCTAACTGATGCATTAACAGCGTTTGTTTGCAAATAATTTCCTTACTTTTGGAGATAATATAATGGTAGCCTTATTGGCTTGTTAGAGCACAGGGACCTCTGGGCTCTGCACTCCCATTCATCCATAATTTTTGACAGCTTGTAATTTTATTATTTCCCTATGGGTCCACAGGGCCCTCTTGGCCCTGCGCTCCCCAGAACTCCAGAGGAAAGTAAAATTTTTTCATGAAAGCAACAAAAGGCACATGGGTGGAGCAAGCCCTTTTTACCCTGAAAAGTGTCAGAGCAAAACTGGTAACTGTTTCTTCACAGCAGAGTGACGAAGAAACAACTATGTACACTTCACATTACAATACTGTTCTATGAGAAAAGAACCAAAAATTTCAACTCCAAACAACTCCAAAGCAATGTAATATTTTTTTACCAAATGACCAAAAGCCACATCTGTGGGGCTTGGCCTTACTAACGTGAAAATTTCCGACCAAAAGCAGAAACCGTCTACAAACAGTGGAGTGATAAAGAAAGAGATAGTACCATTAAAATCAATGGTACAGCATGATAAAAGATCCTTTGTCATGAAACAGGTTGCTAAATTGTGCTAATCTCATTGTAGTCAGTGGGAAAGCATGGTAAAGAATCCTTTTTCATGAAATAGGAATTTAGATTGAGCTAATCCCATTGTACTCAATGGGAAAGCACTCTAAAGGAGCCTTTTTCATAAAACAGGATCCTATTTTGTGCTAATACTATTGCAGTCAATTGTAAAATATATTCCTTGGCAGTCTAGTGGTCCCTCCCCCCACTCAGATGTCCGATCACCCTCCCCATAAAAATAATTGCATCTGTTGATAGTGTGCTAGCCCCTCCCTCCTCAACCACTGTCCAATCCACCTCCTGATATAATAAAAAAATTCTTTAACATTGTAATAATATAAATACTGTATTTTTAACTCTTTAGTTTGATAACCAAAATGCTTATGATAAACAAGCATTAAAGAAATTCAGGACATACTGTACATTATAGTCTCTTTAGCCTTTTTGGTTCTTTGAGACGTTCCATAGTGCCTGACCAGAGAGTGTGTGTTCATAGATACATAGATACATACATAGACAGTGTCGGCAGATAAGGGCCTATGGCCCACCTAGTCTGCCCATTTGAGCTTGTAAGTTCAGTTTGTTTTCCTAGAAGTCTATTTCCCCTTACCCCTGACCTCTAGAATTCCTTTATGTCTATCCCATGCATTCTTAAATCAATGTTCATTGTTATTTAACTGCCAGTTGCACATGATGCACATTTAAATATGTTGCTGTCTTCATGTATCTATTATATATGATTAATACAAGCATTTAAAGTTAATAAAACAGGAAAGTGAGCTTAAATTACTCAGATTTGTTTCAGAAAGCACATCTGTAAAACAGTGAATGGTTATTACAATCTACTAGTAATGGTATCATCACATTCCCTGCAAATGTCAAGTTTAGTCATTCATTCTGTCAGGTACAAAAATTATTTCAGAAACAATGCAATGCAGCTTATCATAATGATTGCTGTGTAATGTAAACAGTGGACAACAAAACTTAATTCTATAGCAAATGCTGATAGTTTCATTGAATCACCATGCATTTAACACACTATTTTTGGACAATGGAAATACTTGATTTTCATGGGGAAGTGTTGCAATGTTTTTTAGCACCATAAAATATGCAGAGCATATCAGCAGATTGGCTTTTTAAATATTCTCTAAATTTGTCTCGCTACAGATATAGATAATAACACAAATACATTTCTCCTGACCAGGCCATTGTTTGACATATGTTTGTGCTGTATTTTTATTTATAATGCTATACCTAAATAACAGCACTAACATGTAATTACTGTATGTGGCCTTGTATCTTTGCAGTTTGGTATTAATAAATTCATCTCACTCTAACAGGCGCTGGGTTCACATGAATGCATAGTTACATCAATAGAGTTCATGCTCAACAATTCACATGCAATTTAAAAGCTCTGCTGGAGTCAACAGAATGAAATCCATTCAGTGGCAAGATAAGTAAGATTATAGCCAGCATCAAATCATTCATAGTGGAAACAATCTGGAATTGATAAGGAAGGAAAGAAATTGATTTTGTATACAGCACTGTCTTTCATGCACACTTTCCTAAAAAAGGCTTTGTAAGCCATACAGAGATATAACAGCCATTACACATGCAGTCCCAAGCATGCAGAGGTTATGAGAGATAGACGGAATTTAAGAAAATCTTAGGGAGGATGCAGAAAATGACAGAGAAAGGCGCATTAGACACAAGAGAGTTGCATGACTTGCTTCTAATCAAGCACTAACCATGAGGTAAAAGAGAAATTTAGACCTTGTTCTCCAAGTTCACAGCAGTGCAATCTAAGCACTAACTACACTAAAACAAGGGGAGTTGTTAACCTGTAGGTTCATTATTGTATTGAGGGAATTGGTAGGGGGGAGCAGGTAAGGTCTACATACAGGGTGTAACTATAATGGGAGTGGTGCAGTGCAATGGCTGTGAGGTGGCAGTTTTCAGGGAGACCTTCTGGAGGCTGTGGTGCTGCCCCATCTGCAGACACCCCCTGGGCTGATGGAGGAGGTTACCAGACTTAAGATTAAGTTGGCTTGAGTTAGGAGGACCAACTCCCCCACTCAGGGACCACCAAGTCCACTGCCGCTTCCTCAGAGGATGTTGCAAAGGAGGAATGGATGTACAATGGTGAACCCGGGGAGGGTTAAGGTGGTGGCGCATAGGCACATCCTAAATCCCATACCACTATGGAATTCCTAAGCCACACTGGTAGCGTGGGACAGTTCCACAGAGGCACCCAAAGTAGTAGTGGGGATGGATGTGGAGGTCCTCCAGGGCAGATACCTCAAGGGAGGCAGCAGAGGACCCCAGAGGAGGAGGAAGCAGCTCCTAGTGGGGAACTCCATAGTCAGAGGAGTGGAGTTGGGGTGAGGTAGTGGGGTGGAGAGGAAGGTTAAGTGTTTGTGGGGAGGCACAGCTCAAAGGGATGGAGAGCAGATCCAGAGGATCATTAGGGCAGCAGCAGGGAAGGGGGAGCTGGATGTCATTCTCCATCTGAGGACAAATGACCTGGCTATGGACAAGGCAGGGATAGGAAGAGTGCAGGAGGAGTTCAGAAAGTTGGAGAGGGGCCTTGGGCAGGTAGCAAGCTCTGTGACCTTCTCAGAGGTACTGCCTGTCCACATCAAGGGGGAGGCTAGGGATTGCCACACCTAGGACTTCAGTGCATGATTATGGAACTGGTGCAGAGAGAAGTGTTTCAGTTTCATTTGGGACTGGGGACCCACCTGGAGAGATGTGGGCCTGTACAAGGGTGACAGCCTGCATCCTTCCAGGGAGGGGACCATTGTCCTTAGTGAGCACTTTAAATGCTTCATTGGCAAGCACGTAAACTAACAAAGGGGGGTGGTGGTGGAAGGGATCAGAGAGAATCAAACTTCTGCAGGGACAACCCTAAGTTTGGGAAATCACCAGTTTTAACTAAACTAGGACAAGGTAGAATGTCAGAGAAAAAGAGAAAAGGGATTAAAGTCAGGTGGGGTAGTGATAGAAGGCACAAGGATAAAAGGGGAGATGACAGGAGGGGAAGTAACAAAATATGGAAGGCCATGTGTGTGAATGCTCCCAGCCTGGGAAATAAAATCCCAGATCTGGTGGCCTTCATAGCAGAGGCTGATGTGGACGTTGTTGCTATTACCGAGACATGGTATAATCGGAACCATGATTAGGATGTAGCTATACCAGGTTATACTCTATTTAGGAAAGGCAGGGAGGGTAAAAAGGGAGGAGAAGTAGCTGTTTACATCAGGGAGGGTATAAAGCAACTGAGGTATAGGGACTACGGGGGGGGGCAGAGGGGAACAGTGGCACTGCTGTTCACATGGGCCTGTTCTACAGACCTCCAGCACAGGGGGAAGAGTTGAACAAGGTTCTTGTGGAATTTATCCATAAGATGGCAACTAAAGGGAAAGTGCTTCTAGCAGGTGACTTCAATCTGCCAGATGTTGATTGGAGCAGACAAACCGCAGCCTCAGCCAGGAGTCGGGGCATGCTGGACTCCCTGCAGGGGGATATGTCTCAGGCAATTTAGTGCTAGAACCCACCCATTAGGGTGAGATTTTGGACCTGGTACATACCATCTGGAACAGAACTGCAGATGTCATAGTCTGTGGACACCTGTGGTCCAGTGATCACACGGTGTGGTTCAATATGAGTACAGTGGCAGAGGCAAGCTACATGAATGCAAAGGTCCTGGACTTCGGGAGGGCAGACTTTGCAAAGTTAGTGGTATGTCTCAGGAAAGCCTAACAGGGAGGGAGGACTGGGGGGGTGAGGAACAGTGGGCCCAATTAAGAGGAGTCATAGTGGAAGCAACAAACCTTTGCGTTTGGCAAATAAATAGACAACAGAAAAAGAAAACCACTATGGTTCTCAAAGGAAGTGGCTATGAAGGTAAGAGCAAATAATCTGGTTTTCAGGAAGTACAAAGAAACAGAGAAGGAGGAGGTCAGGGTAGTATATCTGGATAAGCAGAGGGAGGCATGGAAGGCAATCAGGAGCACAAAGGTGCAAACAGAGGAAAAAATAGCCCAGACAGTAAAGCAAGGGGACACAACTTTTTATAGGTACATTAGTGAAAGGAGAAAGATAAGGGGCGGGATTGTAAGGCTTAAGGGGAAAGAGGGGAATGTGCAGAAGGGGGCTTGGAAAAAGCAATAATCCTGAACAAATATTTTTTTTCGGTGTTCAAAGAAGAGGGGGAAGGTGAGGGACCACAATTAAGTAACAGGAGCAATAACGGGAGGGAAGTGGACAACAGTCCATTTATGGAGGAGAGTTTTAAAGGAACTTGCAAAACTGAAAGTGGACAATTCAATGAAACCAGATGGGATGCAATATTAAAGGAGCTTAGGGAGGTGCTGGCAGTACCACTGCTAGCCCTGTTCAATGAATCTTTGGAAATGAGAGTAATTCCAGAGGACTGGAGGAGAGCAGATGTAGTCCCTTTACACAAACGTCAGAGCAGGGAGGAGGCTGGAAACTATAGACCAGTCAGCCTGACCTCAGCGGTGGGGAAAATAATGGAATCACTGCTGAAAGAAATGATTGTGGATTCTGGAACAACTTAAATCCAGCAGAGCACAGGATTCAAGGTGGTATGGATTCACAGTGGGAAAGTCATGTCAAACAAATCTGATTGATTTTTTTGACTGGGTGACCAGGGAAGTGGATCAGGGACAAGTGGTGGATGTGGCCTACCTGGACTTCAGCAAGGCCTTCAACACTGTTCCACATTAGAGGCTTGTAAACAAGCTAGGCAGCCTGGGAATGGGTCCCAATGTGGTAAACTAGGTTAGAAATTGGTTGAGGGATAGAACACAGAGGGTAGTGATAAATGGAGCTCAATGCGAGAAAAGGAGGGTTACCAGTGGGGTACCACAGGGATCAGTTCTGTGATCGGTCCTATTTAATGTCTTCATAACTGACATTCTGAAGGGGCTAGAAGAAAAGGTATGGAAAGGTATGCCACTTTGTAGATAACACTCATGCTTGGAGGTGCTACCCGTCCAGGCCACAGGGGAGGATAGGGCACTCAACATCCATACCTTCAACTTCTGGTTGAAAGATTGGTGTGGAAGAGAGGGTCTTGTCTTTATAGGGGACTGAGGCCCGACCTGGACAGATGTGAACTTTTATAAGGAGGATGGCCTGCATCTGTCCGAGAAGGGTACCTTGGCCTTTAGTGAGAAGTTGAATGCTTCAGCTGCATGCATTTAAACTGGCCAAGGGGGGAAGGCCAGAAGGGGCAGGAGGCTTAGGAACACCCTCCATGGGAACATGCAGGAACATAAGTTGCTAACAGATACAGCTGAAGTTGGCAGGGAGGGGCAGGGAGGCAAAGAGTGTATAACAAGGATACATGGGGAGCACATAGGAAAGGAAACTGGGGTGGGAGGAAGACGCTGGAGAGGGAGGACAGGAACAGAGGGAGAGCAGACTGTAAAACATGGAAGGTCATGTTAACAAATGCCCATAGCCTAGGAAATAAGGTTCCAGTCCTGGAAGCCTTGTTGGTGGATGAGGACCTTGACATAGTAGCAATAACAGAGACATGGTACTCTGCTAATTATGGCTGGGAAGTCAATGTACCAGGCTATACACTGTTCAGGAGAGACAGGAAGGGTAAAAAGGGTGGGGGGTTGGCCCTGTACATCAGAGATGGCATAAAGGCCACAGAAGTTCAGGGAAGACAGGGGGAGGCTGAGGCAATGTGAATCACCCTGGAGCCAGGGAATGGAACAGCAATATGCACAGGGGTGAGCTACAGACCTCTGAAACAGAGTGAGGAACTTGACGGAGAACTAGTGGAGGATATACACAACATGGCACCTAAAGGCAAAATCCTGCTACTGGGGGATTTCAATATGTCGGATGTGGATTTGACCACCCAGGTGACTACTTCAGCCAGAAGCACAGCCATCCTAGAATCCTTGCAGGGGGTTGGTCTCAGGTAGTTGGTGCATGGACCAACCTGGGACAAGTCTATTCTGGACCTGGTATGGACCAATGGGAACAGAGTCGAAGAAATACAGGTTGAAGGGCAGCATAGGTCCAGTGACCACCGCATGGTGTGGTTCAGCATGGCAACATGGACTCATGTATGCCATCCAAGGGCAAAAGTATTAGATTTTAGGAGGGCAGATTTCACTGAAATAGGTAGATGTATACAAGCTGTCCTGGGGAAGGGAGAGGTAATAGAGAGGGTGGAGGTACAAAGTGAGAAACTGAAAGGAGCCATAGTGGGGATAACAAACCAATTCATTAGGATAGTGGTCAAAGGGAAAAGAAGAAGGAAACCAGTATGGTTCTCTAAGGAGGTGGGGGACAAAGTCAGGGCTAATAATAATAGATTTATTTATATGGTGTCTTTCCATTGCCAAGACGCCTAACAATAGAACAGGTCATAGAACATCAAATATGAAATCAATACAGTTAAAATCACACAAATAATTTAAAACAACAATTAAAACAGTTACACACTTTAGTTGACTGAAAAAGCTTTTTTCCACAGAAATGTTTTGAAGCTCTGCTTAAATTCCTCCACAGTTGCACACTCCCATAACCGACGAGGTAGAGAATTCCAAATGGTGGGGCCACATATGCAAAAGCTCTTGAACCAGATTACTTCAAATTCACCCTTGGAATCTCTAACAACCCCTCATCGACTGAGCGGAGTGATCGACCAGGGCAGTAGGGGACCAGAAGCTCTTTCAGATAATCTGGACCCGGTCCATGTAGGGCTTTGAAAGTCAGTAAACCAACTTTAAAGGTGATCCACCACTGAACTGGCAGCCAGTGCAGTTCGCGTAGCACCGGAGTAATATGGCAGGACTGAATAGATCCTGTCAAAAGCCGACTGCTGCATTCTGCACTAGCTGCAAGCAACGAATTTCAACCCCAGGAAGCCCTAGATAAAGGGAGTTGCAGTAATCCAAGTGCAAGGATACAAAGGCGTGTACCAAGGTAGGAAGGTCGTTAGATGGAACCAGATGCTTAATACTGGCAATATTCCTAAGATTATAAAAGGAGATTTTGACGATAGCCGACACCTGAGAATGTAGGGTCAGTACATCATCAAAAACTACCCCCAGATTATGCACCCATTCAGAGGTGAGGAGTGGGTCACCACCAAGAAAAATTCCAGAGATGCCCCAACACCTGATCCCCCTATCTGATGACCTGGGTCCACAACCAATACCTCAGTCTTTTCCGAGTTCTACTTCAGCCAACTGGAATCCATTCACTCCTGGATTTCTTTCAGACAGTTGTTAAAAACCAAGAGAGCTCCATCCTGGTCGGGTGCAAAAGAAAGGTAGAGCTGGGTATCATCTACATAACAGTGAAACCTCAGCCCATACCTTCTTACAATATCCCTAAGGGGTAGCATATACACCACAAACAACATGGGTGACAGCACTGAACCCTGAGGCACCCCACAAGACAAAGCAATTGGGCCTGAAGAAAAGACCCCAGACAAAACTCTTTGTGTTCTGCCAGTGAGGAATGATGTAAACCATCTGAGGACTGTCCCTAACATTCCACAGATATGCCTCGGGCGTCCTATCAACACCATATGGTCCACGGTATCAAAAGCTGAAGAAAGCTCCAGAAGAACCAAGATGGTACGGTACTTCTGATCCCTCACCATCAGGAGATCATTGAGTGCTATCTCGGTGCTATGTCGCTTGCAAAAACCAGACTGGAGCAGTACATAGATGTCATGGATGGTCAAATGGTCTTCCAATTGTGCTGCCATTACTTTCTCAATCATATTCCCTACAAAGGGTAGGTTAGAGATAGGTCTGTAGTTTGCGTGGCAGTTGGGGTCCAAGGTAGCTTTCTTCAAGAGTGGTGTCACCACCGCCTCTTTCATGGAGCTAGGAAACTCTCCAGATTCCAAGGAGCACCAGACTATCTGCACAAGGGCCGGACCGATGATGTCACTACAACCCAAAATTAGGAAAGTCGGTCCAAGGTCCAAACTACAGCACGTAGGGTGCACACTCTGGATAATCCTCATGACATCCATGAACTCCAGTTGACTGAAGGTGCTCCAGGAAAACTGAGGTACGGTGACCCCGTACTGATCACAAACAACCCTCAGAGAGTGTGCTGGCTGAAGTACCGGCCTGATGTCAGACACCTTATTTGCAAAGAACTGAGCAAGCTCATCGCACTCTAATTGCGAAAAAGCTTTCTGAACTTGTAGACAGGCTGGGTTGCACAGTCTATCCACAGTTTGAAAAAGCTGAGCTGGTCAATTCTGAGCAGATGCAATCTCCTCGGACAGGAATTCTTCCTTCTTATGGGTGATTGCAGATTGATAGACTAAATAATGGTACATCAATCTAAGGTGGTCGGCATCAAGGGCAGACTTTCGCCAGCAACACTCTAATCTTCGCCCTTGTCTCTGCATCTCCTTCAAAGTCCCATCAAACCAAGGGGACCTGGGGTGAAGGGAGAGAGAGAGGGCAAACATGGACTGGAGCAATGGAATCTGGAGCTGTTGAGACAGCTGAATTACAAGCTGACATAAGGGTCTCTGGATCATTGTTTGCCGAAGAGAGGGATGAGAGGTCAAGTGCTGCCGTTAAGCCATGGGAACTTATATCCCGTAAAGGGCGGTACCTAACCATCTCAACAGGGGTAGGCCTACGCGGGGGGAGGTGCTAAAACTAAACCCCACGGTGTAATGATCAGACCATCCAACTGGTTCCACCCCAAGTCAGATGGTTTGATCCCTAGGAGAAAGATTAAGTCAAGAGAGTGTCCGTGTTTACGAGTAGCAGTGGAAACCACCTGTGCAAGGCCCAGAGATATCATTAACTGGAGGAAATGTTGACCAAATTGCAAGAGTTCAGCATTGACTCAGGTATTGAAGTCACCCAGAGCCATCAATCTAGGTGACTCAAACGCCATGTCAATGATGAAATCCATCACTTCCTGAAGGAATCGCTTCTCATCACCGGGTGGATGGTAGATGACAGCGATTCGATAGCCTACACCTGTTACAACAGTACACTCAAAAGACTCAATCTTCTCAACTAGTACCCTCGTGAGGTTCAGTTCTGTCTTGAAACAGACCGGAACCCCCCTCCCCCCCGCGATTCAATCTCGGGCGGTGTATCACCAAGTACACAGCTGGAGTCATAGCCTTCAAAATGGGGCCAGAATTTTCATCCAGCCAGGTCTCAGTAATGCTTGTCAGGTCCACTGTTTCAACAAGATCTGCAATAATTGCAGTCTTGTTCTTAATGGACCTGGCATTGCACAACACCATCCAAGTTAGTTTCAGAAAAAATAAGGGGACTCAAAGGGAGAAGGACAGGGAGGTGTACCTTGAATGTATAAGGGAAGCAGGGAAAGCTGTTTGGAGAGCTAAGGCACAGACAGAGGAGGGTTTCATGTGGTCTGTGAAGAAAGGGACAAGGCATTTTATAGGTACTGTACATCAGTGAAAGAAGAAAAAATTGGGGGATCGTGTGGCACAATGGAGAAAAGGGAGAGTTTAAGGAAGGGGATCTGAACAAGGCAGAAATATTGAACAAATACTTCTGCTCAGTATTCACCAGGGAGAGGGAGGGTCAAGGACCACAGATGGGTAGCAGAGGCAATGGGGGGGAGTGGACACCAGTCCATTCACAGTGGAGACAGTTCTGGAAGAACTCAGAAAGCTGAAGGTGAATAAGGCCGTGGGACCAGATGGCATCCACCTGAGGATATTAAGAGAGCTGATAAGGGAACTGGCAGCACCTCTGGCAGCCCTGTTCATGGAGTCACTCGACACAGGTGTGGTTCCAGAGTGCTGGAGGAGAGAACATGTGGTCCTACTGCACAATAGTGGCTATAGGAAAGATGTGGGGAACTACAGGCCAGTCAGCCTCACTTCAGTGGTGGGAAAGATCATGGAGACACTGCTGAAAGAAAGGGTAGTGGCACACCTGGAATCCAGGGGTGCCCAGGATCTGAGGCAACATGGATTCACAGCAGGAAGGTCATGTCAAATGAATCTGGAAGATTTTTTTGATTGGGTGACTAGGGAAGTAAAACAGGGAGGGTCAGTAGATGTTGCCCACCTAGATTTCAGCAAAGCCTTTGACACCGTCCCACATAGATAATTGGTTAACAAGATGGGTAGTCTGGGCATGGGAGACGAGGTGGTGAACTGGGTTAGGAACTGGTTAACAGACAGGAGACAGAGAATGGTGGTAAATGGGGTACAATCTGGAGAGAGTGGGTGACCAGTGGGGTAACACAGGGATCAGTACTAGGACCAGTCCTGTTCAATGTCTTTATTAGTGACATTGCAGAGGAGCTGGAAGGAAAGGTCTGCTTGTTTGCAGATGACATCAAGATCTGCAACAGTGTGGATACTCCAGAAGGGGTGCAGAAAATGAAAAGGGACCTGGAAAAGCTTGAAAGATGATCAGGGATGTGGCAGCTGAGATTCAATGCAAAAAAGTGCAAAATAATGCACCTGGGTAACATAGAAACATAGAAACATAGATTTTGATGGCAGATAAGGACCGCTTGGCCCACCCAGTCTGCCCATTTCCCTACCTAATGGATAAGCTGCAGATCCTAGTTAACCAGCAGCCTACTTCTTCCTACCCCCACCCCCTAGAATTGCCTTATGACTGTCCCATGCATGCTTGAATTCCACCACTGTTTTTGACTCCACAACTTCCTCCAGAAGGCCGTTCCATGCATCCACAACCATCTCTGTGAAAAAATACTTCCTTAAATTACCTCTGAGCCGCTCCCCTTCTATCTTCAGATTGTGCCCCCTTGTTCTTGCACACCTCTTTTTTTGAAAGATGCTACCCTCTTGGACTTTGTTGATTCCCTTGAGGTACTTGAAAGTTTCTATCATGTCCCCCTCTCCCTCCTTTCCTCGAGGCTATACATATTCAGCTCCTTAAGTCTCTCCTCATATGTCTTCTGGTGCAGACCCTGCACCATTTTAGTTGCCTTCCTCTGGACAGCCTCCATCCTGTCTATGTCTTTGGAGATTGGGTCTCCAGAACTGCACGCAGTACTCAGATGGGGTCTCACCAACTGTCTGTACAGTGGGATAATAACTTCCTGTTTTCTACTGGTGATGTCTCTCCCTATGCATCCCAGTATCCCCCCAGCCCTCCTTGCAGCCCTCTCACATTGCTTGCCTACCTTTAGGTCATCTGATATGACTACCCCCAGGTCCCTTTCCATTTTTGTTGTTGTTAGTATCTCACCCCCCATTGTGTACTCTTCCTCTGGGTTTTTGTTTCCCAGGTGCATTACCTTGCACTTCTTAGCATTGAATCTAAGCTGCCATATATTTGACCATTCCTCTAACCTTGCCAAGTCCTTCTCATCCTTTCCACCCACACTTGCAAATCAACTCTGTTGCAGATCTTTGTGTCATCTGCAAAGAGACATACTTTTCCTTCCAGTCCCTCTGCAATGTCGCTTATAAAGACATTGAAGAGGACCGGTCCTAATACTGAACCCTGCGGTACCCCACTAGTAACCCCCCTTTCTTCAGAGTGGACTCCATTTACTATTACTCTCTGTGTCCTATTCTCCAGTCAATTCTTTACCCAGGCTGTCATCTTGGGACCCACTCCCAGGCTGGCTAACTTGTATATTAATCTTTTGTGTGGGACTGTGTCAAATGCCTTGCTAAAGTCTAGGTAGGCCATGTCCACAGCCCCTCCCTGATCTACTACTTTGGTCACCCAGTCAAAGAATCTATCAGATTTGTCTGGCATGACCTTCCCACTGTGAATCCATGCTGCCTTGGGTCCTGAGCCCCTCTGGCCTCTAGATACTCAACAATTCTTTCCTTCAGAAGTGATTCCATCATTTTCCCTACCACTGAGGTTAAACTAACAGGTCTGTAGTTTTCTGCTTCTGCCTTGCTCCCACTTTTGTGAAGGGGAATCACATCTGCCCTTCTCCAGTCCTCGGGTTCCAGTTTGTCCGTAGGCCCCATACATTGTAATTGGCCACTGACCCTGTGTGATCAATGGCTTTTAATCACTCCCTTCCCTCTCAAGTTTCCCTTGTGCCTGTCCAGGGTAGAGGGAACTCTGGGGAGAGCTACAGGTTGGGATGGGGAGCTGACTGTCACCAAGGAGGAAAGGGACCTAGGGGTTATCATTTCTGATGACCTTAAAGTTTCAAAGCTGTGTGCAAAGGTGGTGGGGAGGGCCAGTGGCATGCTGGGGAGCATAGGCAGGGGTATCACTACCAAGAGGCAGAAGGTGGTGATGTCATTGTATAAAACATTTGTAAGGCCTCACCTGGAGTACTGTGTTCAGTTCTGGAGGCCACACCTGCAGAAGGACATAAACAAGGTGGATACTATCCAGAGAAGGGGCGACAAAGATGGTGCAGGACTTGTACCACAAAACATATGAGTAGAAACTAACAGACCTCAATATGTACTCACTGGAGGAGAGGAGAGAGCGGGGAGACATGATTGAAACTTTCAAGTACCTCAAGGGCATAAACAAGGTGCAGGTGGGGGACCTTTCCCAATATAGAAAAAGTACTAGAACAAGGTAGCACAACATGAATTTGGAGGGGTGTAGATTAAGAGGTAATGTGTGGAAGTTTTTCTACACAGAAAGGGTAGTTGATGCTTGGAATAGTCTGCCACAGGAGGTAGTGGGGGCAGGTACAGTGGAGGAATTTAAGCATGCCCTGGACAGGCACAGGGGAAACTTGAGAGGGGAGGGAGCGATTAAAAGCCATTGATCACATAAGGTCAGTGGCCAATTACAATGTATGGGGCCTACGGGCAAACTGGATGGACCTGACCGTCCTTATCTGCTGACAATTTCTATGTTTCTGTGTTCTATGTAACACTAAGATCTGCAACAGGGTAGACACTCCAGGAGGGGTGGAAAAAATGGAGAGACCTAGGTAAACTAAAGGAATGGTTAAGAATGTAGCAGCTAAGATTCAACGCAAAGAAGAGCAAAATCATGCATTTGGGGCACAGTAACCCAGGGGAGCTTACATGATGGGGCAGGGGGATACTGATGGCCACCAAATAGGAAAGAGATCTTAGGGTAATCATATCAGATGACCTAAAGGTGGCCAAACAATGTGCCAAAACTGTGGGGGGAGCCTGAGGAATATAGAGGTGCATAGGGAGAGATATCACTAGCAGAAGAAAGGAGGTGGTGATGCCACTGTACAAATCACTGGTGAGACCCCATCTGGAGTACTGTGTCCAGTTCTGGAGGCCACATCTCTGTAAGGACATAGACAAGGTAGAGGCAGTTCAGGGAAGGGCATACAAAATGGTGCAGGGTCTGCACCAAAAGTTATGTGAGGAGAGACTGGATGACCTAATTACTGTATGTATACCCTGGAGGACAGGATAGCGACGGGGATATGACAGAGACCTTAAAATATCTCAAGGGCATAAATAAGGTACAGAAGAATAGCATCTCTCAGAAAAAGAAATGTTTTAGAAGAAGGGAACATGACATGAGGCTGGAAGGGGGTAGACTAAGGAGTAACATGAGGAAGTCTTTCTTCAAAGAAAGCATGGTGGATGCATGGAACAGCCTTCCAGTGGAGGTGGTGGGGGATAACTTGGTAGGGGATTTCAAAAAAACATAGGATAGGCATAGGGGAACCCTAGAGATAGGAAAGAGATTAAAGCCAGAGATCAAGTAGGTTCTGTGGTTTTTGCAGCAGGTATGGAAAATGGTCAGACTGAGCAGACCTAGCGGCCCTTATCTGTCATCACTATATAGTGCTTTATCTGTAAGTATTTGCAAGTCACAGACCCATGGAAACCAGTTCATATTTATTTACAGTAGATGGTTTGGGCTTATTATGTATAGAAATTGTGTGCCTCTCAAAGGTTGTTGTGCACATTCTAAAAGTTGTACACGTTCTAAAAGTTGTGCACATTCGATCATCAGCTCACCTGTGTTTTCTCCTCATGCTGACTCCTGCCAGATTCACTTTGTCAGTGGTACAGCTCTCACATAGTGCTAAATGTGGCCATACATTGCAGCAGTGAGAAGAGGCACAGTCAGAGTGGAGCCAGAAAGAAAGTCCGATCCATTGTGCCCAACAGACTACCCACAAAACAGTCATCTCACCAGCCTGATAAAATGACCTTGTCGGGACAGTGAGTTCTGGCAGCATAAGGTGCTGAGCAGTGAGCACCTAATTGTTTTAAAACTATCTGTTTAACTGCTGGAGGCCACAGGGTCAAACACAGCTCTATGCTAAGGACTGGCTCAGTCCTTAAAGCCATATACTATAAAAGTAAACTGTGGGTAGCCAAACACAGCTTGCCCTAGTTCTATCTCGGGGTTAAGATTACAACATGGACCTCTTGAGCTTTGCTGTTGAATTCCATATGCTATTAATTCAGCCCCTAGATAGAAGCACAGACTTACTGTGCATGACCACCCATTCATTATTCCCTTATATTGTGCTTTACAGCATCCCACAAATACCGTATAGAAACATAGAAACATAGGCTGACGGCAGATAAGGACCACTTGGCCCACCTAGTCTGCCCATTTCCCTACCTACTGGATAAGCTGCAGATTCTAGTTAACCAACAGCCTACTTCCTGCCACCCCCCACTACAATTGCCTTGTGTCTGTCCCATGCATGTTTGAATTCCCCCACTGTTTTAGCCCCAACAACCGCCCCAGGAAGGCAGTTCCATGCATCCACCACTCTGTGAAAAAAGATTTCCTCACATTACCCCTGAGCCGTCCCCCCGTCTATCTTTAAATTGTGTCCCCTTGTTCTTACACATCTCTTTTTCTGAAAGATGCTACCCTCCTGGACTTTGTTGATTCCCTTGAGGTACTTGAAAGTTTCTAACATGTCCCCCCTGTCCCTCCTTTCATCAAGGGTATACATATTAAGCTCTCTCTCAGTCTCTCTTCATATGATTTCTGATGCAGACCCTGCACCATTTTAGTTGCCCTCCTCTGGACTGCTTCCATTCTGTCTATGTCCTTGCATAGATGAGGTCTCCAAAACTGCACACAGTACTCCATATGGGGTCTCACCAACTGCCTGTACAGAGGGATAACCACTTCCCTTTTTCTACTTGTGATGCCCCTTCCTATGCATTCCAGTATCCCCCTTGCTCTCTTCACTGACTTCTCACATTGCTTACCCACCTTTAGATCATCCGATATGACTACCCCCAAGTCCTGTTCCATTTTTGTTGTTGTTAGTGCCTCCCCTGCTATTGTGTACTCTTCTCCTAGGTTTTTGTTTCCCAGGTGCATTACTTTGCACTTCTTTGCATTGAATATGAGAAGTGTGAGTTGACAGTAGATAAGATTCTCACCTGTTTTTCATGCAGTAGGAAGTTAGCTTCAATAATCCAGGCCTAATTAATACTATCGAACTATAAATTAAAGGGGACAGTCATTATCCATATTGGGAATGAGTAAAATGTGTGGAACTGCAAGAAAAATTAAATACAAAGGCAATAACATTAAAGAGGATAGCCCCCCATCATAGTGACAAGACTGACCCTGGCAATAGTAGTGACTTATGTTAGGGAACATGACTAGAACACTGGGGGGAAAATAGGGGGAGAAGTATTAAGTATGCCAGGGAGGTGCTCTTTCTCCTGGGAGAGAAGGCAGCTTGCTACACTGAAATACTACCACCTGGGTGACCACAGTTGGTGGTGGAGTCATAGCAGCTTATGGGTGGGAGGATGCTGGCTAGTATGGTGCATTGCCTTTCAGTCCATTCATATGGGCACCTAGCACACTAAACACCAGTATCATGCTGGTGTGGAGTAACAAGCTGGAAAACACTCCATATATGCACAGGATGATGCCCCATGGTCTTTTGGCCTGACCTCCTGAATGGATGCTCACCTCCATATATTAGAGGACCAACGGGGCGGATGAGTGGAGATCAATCAATAGCCATTACAGGGAAAAATATACACCTTGGGCAATGAGGAGAAGTGGTAAGTGCCAGAGATATAAAGGGATGGGGCTGGAGGCATTGGCTGAATGGAACATTTCTGGTGACAAGGGGACATAATACAGAATAATAACTAAAGAGCATTGGAGAACTTAAACCAATATGTATCACTACTTTGTGTGTTTTACATTCTTCAACTCTATTGCCTTCATTAATGCAGTTTTTTTTAAATCATGTAAATTATTCATTGCAAAAACAAAATTGCATTAATGTACCAGTTACGGTTCAACTTAATTCCCCAAAATTAGGGAAATGTGGTGTTAGGATTTCCAACCCTAACTCCCCATCCCCCAAAGCAGCAAAAGGACAACACCACACAAGCAACCACAGACAGTCATCATAAGGTAAGACAAACAACATACAACTGTTTCCAGATGACACAAATGCAGTAGCACTGAAGTGCTACTTTTTTGGATTTGTATCTGCAGGATCAAAAACCACAAGGCATACACACTCAGTTGTCACTGCAGATACAAATCCATGATACTCAAATCACAACACTGCTTTTGTGTACAGAAGGACAGGTCCCTGCAGTCTCAGATACAAATCGATGATATCAAAATTACAAGTTATGTCTGCAGAAGCGTATGCCCCTATGGGGGCAGCGCTTCTGTTGCCTGAGGTACTCGTGCACATCATGAGACATACACACATTTGATGGGCCTAAGCTTCTGCAGCTAAAGGTATAAGACATACATACTTACCTCTGGCTGCAGAACTGCAGGTGCCTTAAAATCCATCATAGCAAAATTGCAGCACTACTTCTGTTTGCAGAAGCACAGATCCCTGAGGGGCCTGCACCTCTTCGGCCACAGGTGAAAAACATACACACTGACTTCTGACTTAGAAGGGCAGGCCACTATGGTGCCTGCAGTTATATGGTGCCTGCAGTTATGCACACAGAAGTACTGCCACAGTGTGGCTATAATGGTTTGAGCAGCAGATCTAGAAATTTTTCATGAGGGTAGCAATTTTCTAGATATGCAGATGCATGTAAAAAAGCATGCAATAATGAAGCATACTATCTAGGGTGGTACTTTATGCAGTGTGCATAAGCATACCAGAACCAACCATGATGCGACATAGTAACTTGCAGTAAATAACATGTCACATAATACTGCAGTAAAAAGGTCTTAGTTGCCACTGAATTACAGTGTTCCTTGTAGCATTCTGCAGCATTTATATGATATACTGCAGCATTACTATGCCGCATACTGGCTGGCATCACTGTACCTGTGGCTGCACAGGCGTAGACCCGATGAGGCCTTCTGTGTATACATACTCATGAGCACACACTCATGCATGCAGTATGATATGCACACACAGATGTGGTTACATGAGCACAGGCCTCAGCAGGGCTGGTGCTTATGTAGCACAGATACAAATCCATGAAGGTAACACATCAGTCCTACTAAATGTGTGTAATCTTGAAACAGTTATATGGTTTTTGTCCTACCTGATGATGGCTGTCTGTGGATGCCTATGTGGTGTTGTTCTTTTGCTGCTTTGGGGGGGTGAGACGTTAGGGTTGGAAACCATACTGCCACATTTCCCTACTTTTGTGGCATTAAATTGAACCCTAACTGGTGCAACAATGCAGTTTTTTTTGCAATGAATTTCCTTTCTTTTTGAGACAGTGGAATTGTGTCCTCATTCACCCAGGTCCCGGTGAGACCGTCTTGAACACATACATCTGCTCACATAAGCACAGCAACCTGCAGGCCATGTGCTTCCATGAAGCTACAGATGCAGACTCATAGGGCACACTGGACACTCCAAAAAGTGCAGGGTTCATCTGGTAGTGGAAATGCAGGGCTTCCATGCCAAGTGAGGACTCCATCTAGTTACAGAAGCACAGAGTCCTCTGGGCCCTGCACTTCCATGTGGCTGCAGATGCAGAAATGCAGGGTCCCAGCCCTGCGCCAACTTAGGAGTCTGGCTGTGGCACAGGCCCTGCACTTTCATACAAAAACATAATGTTTAAAGTCAACCTGTTTACATCAATTGCACTTCATCTGATTTTTTTTTACTTTTTTTTCTCTGTTCAACTCTTGACTCCTGCCTCTACATTAGTCTAACACTCACTTAGATCACACATGCACTAACTAACTGAGGTTGGTGGAGACTTGGTTTCCTCAGCTTTATTTATATGACAATCTATTGAGAGGTGGCCCATCAGAACTGTAGATGGGCTGCTACTCAGGACACCAGAGACCCAGTTTCAGGAACGGGCCTGAGGTGCTGCAGTGCCAGCAGTTGGGGGAAGGAGGATGGCAGACCATCCCAGGGCCATAGGATGTTCTCCTCCATGGGAGGAGACCAATTTCTTGATGAGTGCAACCTGAGGGTGCAAACCACTTGGAAACAACAACGAGAGGGGAAATTCACTGGCTTTGTGGCACAAACACACCTGCTCTGTAGTGCACACAGCTCAAATTCATAGCTAAGCATCTCAGGGGAGGGAGAAATAGTGGAAAAAACCTAGCCCCAGCAGGATGGTACTAGAGTACTTGAAATCTGCATCATTCACATGGCTAGCATGATGGAACTCCCCTGTCAGTGCTTTAGAAGAAGTCCAGAGTGGGTATGGCTGACCCCCAAAGCCTTACTGTGGGAGGACTCCCCACAGTTTAGGTAACAGAAGCCTCCTGGGGCCTGGAACAGTGTCAGAGCTGAGTGTTGGCTGGATTGATAGGGACTGAGGAAGGGCAGTTCAGGAGGATTTACCAGATTTAATGTAAAGTACTCACTTGGAAAAGAACTACAAAAAATGCTCTGCAAACTTTGAGACTACAATTAAAAAATCGTAAAAAATATTTCTCTGGATAATAACAAATATACGCTGATGGAAGTGCATAGTGGCCAGGATATTCAAAGGAGTTGCACCTGGTGCAAAAGAGTTGCACCAGTGCAGCCATTAATCCCAGCGGGATATTGAGAAGGCTGCCTGGTGCAGCACAAATCTCAATGCGCTGGGGTGCAATGTAAGTGTATGTGGCTCAGATGCAGGGGGCGTGCCCATGCATATGCGGCACATCCTGATATTCAGCCCAGGATGTTTGGCACATATGTCAGCGCACCCTTGCATTGCGCCGCATAGGGGGCCGCAAAGTTGATCCCATAAAACAGTGGAACAACTCCTGGCCACCCACAGGTGGGTTGATGTATTGCAAGGTGCAACACAGCAGCCGCCAGCTGTGGGTGGCCGCCCAACCACCCAACACACCATCAAGAAGCACCCACATTCTCTGGTAGTCTAGTGGTATGCCCCTCCCTCCTGTGTCCCTGATCAGCAGGTAAAGTAAATTTAATTCAGCCCTGGTAGTCTAATGGTACCCCCCCGCCCTCCTGTGTCCCTGATCGGCAGGTAAAGTAGATTTAATTCAGCCCTGTTAGTCTAGTGGTACCACCCCACCCATTGCCATGATCACTCAGTAAAACACATCCCTGGTGATCAGTGGCACCCCACCCTCCCACCCACACAGAACCCCATGCCCACCCTGCCCCCCATCATCAGCAGGGGCTGCAACCCACCCATGAACTGCCTGGCTGCGGCTAAGCCAGGTACAGTATGGACTGTAAGTCCATTGGTCCTGCAGTGTGGACCAGTGGGCTTGCAGGGCACATGTACTAGACAGACTTAAATATGTGAATGACTTCATTCACATGCTGTGGGAACTGTCCTGAAATACAGTATCCCTGCAAACCACACTGTACCTGTCATTCGGCAGGTGGCCGGGTGGTATGCAGGTGGGGTTGCAGCCGCCTGCCAATGGACGAGGGTGGGGTAGGCATGGGGTTCTGTGTGGGTGGGAGGGGTGGCGGTGCCACTGGATCACCAGGGATATGTTTTATTGAGCGTCGTGGCAATGGATGGAGTGGATACCACTAGATTACCAGGGCTAAATTAAATCTACTTTACCCACCAATCGGGCACACAGGAGGGAGGGGGTACCACTAGACTACCAGGAATTAATTAAATCTACTTTACCTGCTGATCTGGGACACAGGAGGGAGGGGGTACCACTAGACTACCAGGGCTGAATTAAATCTACTTTACCCACTGATCAGGGACATGGGAGGGAGGGGGGTACCACTTGACTACAAGGGCTGAAGTAATTCTACTTTACCCGCAAATCGGGGACACAGGAGGGAGGTGGGTCCACAGTGCTACCAAGGAAGTATTGTACTGCAGTTTTACCATGATCATGGCTACGGGGAGGGGGAAGCCCTGGGACCCCCACTGTGCACAGGTCATTCTGTGCAGGGCGCCACGTGCAAATGGGGCCATAATGACATGCAAATGGCCCCTGTTGCACCTTGCATAGATTATGGCCTCATTTGCATGCCCTCTGCTGAATATCATGGGTGATGTGCCCAGCGCAACTGCATTTGTGCTGGCGCATCCCCGTGCTCCCTATCTGTGGCTTGTGCAGGTGCAGTGCCACTGTGTCATGCACAGTATGTGCACAGACCTTGCCATATTCAATGGTGCTGTGCCATGGTGCATCACCATTGAATATCACTTAGTCCTGGCCCCAGCACAGCCCAGTTGCGCTGTGCCCAGGCTTGTGCCACTGCCCGGCGCATTCTGAATATCTGGGCCTGTGTGTATAGAACTGCTTGATAATGTTTCACACATTAATTCTTACAATATTTTCTATGTGAGACACAAAGTTTAGATTCACCTGGTGAGAGAAGGAGGTAGCAATTTGCCACACAATCAATTTTTCTACAGAATTTGAGGCATGCACAGGACTGTATACCTAGCTAGCTACTTCAGGAAGTAAAGACAATTTTAATGATTATGACTGTTTGTCCCACATACTGAGAAAATAAAAAGGCTAAATGCAGCAGTTCTCTGGAGAAGTTGCACCAGACAACATAGCTGATTGCTCTGCAATTGTTGCTGCTTTACCATGTTGTAAAGATTGCTACAATGATATTAAACAATTTCCCTTTATCTGACTTATTTTTCTCATAAACAGACATTTTAGATTACCACAAGTGCTATTTTCCTGTCTCACCCTGATAAAGATCTTTGGTAATTTTAAATATTTTCACCCCAAATTTTCCACATAGACATTTCTTTACATCACCTCATGAATGTGACAGCTGTCATTTTTCAATCCTGACCAAAATAAGTTTTCGCGCCTGTGACACGGAATTACATTTCGATGCCATGGAATGATGTTTTGGTGGGGAAATAAAAATTCTCAGCACTGTGTTCATGAGGTGGGGTAATAACAAGGCTTTGTTGGCAAGTTTGTTGCCATTTTGGCAGAAATGCAAGCACAGGGCCTGGAGCGCCTTTAGCTTCCATGGCAATATACATGTGTGAATCTATGGAGGGATGGGAGCACAGGGCCCTTTGGGCTCACACAGGGAAATTTGACTTCAATTATAGTACTGTAACTCAAAAAGTAAGGAAATTCCTTGCAAAAACTGTGTTAATGCACCAGTTAGGGTAAGTTAACACCACAAAAGTAGGGAAATGTTGCGTCAGGGTTTTAACTAACACCCCACCACCACCCAACAAGCAGCAAAACAAAAAAAAACATTAGGAGTTTGAGTCTCCAGAGTCTTGGCATATCAGTGGTAGGGTCTTCCTTGGGAGTTGTCAACCCCATTGCTCCCTCCCCCCAGCCCCTATCCTCCAATCTGAAGCACAAGGTACAACTCCAAGCCACTGCCTCATAATGATACACTCTTCAAAGCTAGAGAAGTATGTCTCACCACAGGTAGCTAACACAATTTGTTGGATCATGTGTGATGTTGTTTGCTCATGGAATGGGGTTGGCATTAGGGCTGACAACCCCCTGGAAGACCTCACCACTAATTCACCAAGACTCTGGAGATCCAAAACTCTATTTTTTTTTCTTTTGCTGCTTGAGGGGTGGAAGGTATTAGGGTTGGAAACCCTAATGATACATTTCCCTACTTTTGAGACATTAAGTTACCCTAATTGGTGCATTAACTCAGTTTTTTGCACCATCTGTGTCCTGCTGCTCAGCCAATTTCTTATCTAGTTTACCACCTGGGGACCCATTCCCATACTGCCCAACTTGTTGTCTAGCCTCCTTTGTGGGTCAGTGTCAAATGCCTTGATAAAATCTAGGTAGGAGATGTCTACCACTCCTCCCTGATCGACCACCCTGGTTAGCCAGTCAAAGAAATCTATCAGATTTATTTGACAAGATCTATCTGCTGCAAATCCATGTTACCTTGGGTCTTGTGCCCTGCTGGCCTCATGATATACCTCAATCCTTTCCTTTAGCATGGATTCCATTATTTTCCCCACCACTGAGGTCAAACTGATTGGTCTGTAGTTCTCAGCTTCCATCTTGCACACACTTTTATGTACTGGTACCACATTTGCCCTCCTCCAGTCTTTTGGTACCACTCCCTCCTCCAGTGATGTATTGAATAGGGATGTCAGTGGTGCCCCTAGTACCTCTCTAAGTTCTTTCAGTATTCTGGCATGAATCCCATCCGGCCCCATTGCCTTGTCAACTTTTAATTTAGAGAGTTTCTCACTGATAGATCTGTTTTTCTGTCTCCATTGGTCAGAACCAGATCTAATATTGCTCCCTCCCATGTGGGCTCCTCCACTAGCTGTCTGAGGCATGCACCCTGCAGGGCCTCCAGAATGTCTCTGCTCCTGGTACTGGCTGAAGCATAAGTGTTCCAGTTAACATCTGACATGTTTAGGTCCCTCACCAGCAACACTTTCCCTTTCTCTGCCATTTTTTGTAAGATTTCCCTTAGTACCCTGTCTATTTCCTCCCCTGCACTGGTCTGTAGACCTCGTTCTGTCACTGAACCTGACTATAATCTGTTTTGTTTCCCTTGCTCCTCTATGGATTTGTTGTACAAATCATCTGTTGTTATATGCACCCTGTTTGATTTAATGTAAATTGCACTATTGCCTGTGCACACTGTGTCTTGAACATCCGTAACTTGTCTGTATCTATAATGTACTATACTTCATGTTCATGCCCCTAGGAATCCCACTGGACAATGTGGGCATGTAGCTAGAGGGACAACAGTCTCTGCTAGTCCCCTTCAGGTGGTTCTGTGCAATGCCAGGTTGAGGAAGACAAAATCGCTGTTATGGTGGACTTGATTGCCTTAGTTGACTTGGCTTGCATTTCTAAGACCTGGTTGGGGGATGACACTTGGCCAGTATGAGAGGCGTTGGTCCCTGCCAGGTATTCAGTGGTGCACTTCCTGAGGAGGGAGTGCAGGGGAAGGGGAGTGGCCATTTGTTTTATATCTAGCCTGAAATTTTCCATGCACCCAATGGGTTCTACCTCACCCTTTGAATGTGTGGCAGTGCATGGGGGTCCAGGTGCAGATTGCAGGATTCTCATTTATCATCCTCCAGAATGGGGGGGGGGGAATTCCTGCAGGAGGTAACAGACTTTATCGCTGACAGGGTGTTGTAGTTCCCTAGATGGTTAATTCTGGGGGATTTCAATGCTTCGATTGATGAAGAATCCACACTTTTCGGTTACAAACTCCTCCAGATGATGACATCTCTTGGCCTGACACAGCTCATCACCTCTGTGACCCATCAACACAGCCACACCTTGGACTTTGTATTCTTGCTGGGGCTTGATGTTACTGACATCAAGATTGATTGGGTTGTTTGGTGCAATCACTGCAAGGTGGAGTTCTTGTTTGGGCCCACCCCCGAGAGTCCCCACTTTGAGATGATCTGCTATGGCCCTTTAAGAGGATTTTCCCCAGAGGGACTTTTGGCTGTTGTAGATTTTTCTGGAATAAGTGCTGCTTGTGCGATTGGCACAAGTGAGGTGGTGGCAGCCTATAATAGGGCTGTTACCAAGGCACTCGATGCTATTGCACCAGTCCACATATGACCCAGTCTTCTTGCTTTAGATCCCGATGATTAGATGGGGCTCTCAATTAGATACAGATCAGGGATTGGAAGTTGGAGCATTGCTGGTGGAGGACCCAGCCCATGGAGGACTGACTGGCCCTGAAAAATCATTATAACAATTATCAGGGGGCAATCAACCTTAAGAAGGCAGAATTCCTGTCCAGGGAGAATGCTGCTGGGAAGAACAGACCAGTTCACAGTGTTGGATAGGTTACTTTTTCTATTACTTTCTATTACTTTTGAAAACTTGTTCCAGAAAGCTCTGTGTAGTCACTAGCACTGGAAAATGTAATACACCTTACAGTTACAATTACTTATGTCTTTTTATACAAAAGAAATACATAGCTGTAACCGATTACATTTATTTGAAAGTAACTAGTAATTCACCTATTACTTTCAAAAATGTAATCTGTTATAGTTATTTATTGTTTTTGTATTGATTTTGTATAAAAAATAAATAAGTAACTATAATTCTAAAGTGTATTACTTTTTCTAGTACTTCTCCATCCTTGCTAGTGACTGCATAGAGCTTCCTGGAACAAGTTTCCAAACATAATAGAAAGTAACAGACAAAGTAACTTACCCAACACTGCCAGTTCAGCTATTTTGGACTGTGGATAACTGTTACATCCAGCCTGCTTACAGCTGAAAAGCATTTTCAGTTGCATTATGTGAAGAGTTTGCTCTGTTCTTTTCAGACAGAGTGTCCTCTATTCAGGCAGGGATCTCCCTAGTGGGACAAAATTTATCCTGCAGTAGTCGTCCTAGTTTGAGCAGAGATATTCCAATTGCTTAGGGGTAGTTTCAGCTTGTTGAGGTGGCTGAGGTCATTGAGCTGATTTTGAAGCTGCAGCCCACATGCTGAGAACTGGACCCTGGCCCGACCTGTCTCCTAGTGGGAGGAGCTGAGGCCATTGATTCAGTGTTTGCCAGGATAATCCGTTGTTCACTCTCAGAGAGGTGCTTCTCCAGCACCTTGAAGGAGGTGCTAGTGAAGGACTTTCTGAAGAAACCATCACTCTACCTTGACATTCTGACAAATTATAGACCTATCTTCAACCTTCCATTTTTAGGGACTGTTGTTGAGAATGTAGTGGCTCTGCAGCTCGAGGCACACCTTTCGGCCTCTGACATCTATGAGAAACATAGAAACATAGAATCTTTCAGCAGATAAGAACCATAAAGCCCACCTAGTCTGCCCATCTCCCTACTTGGTTTGGCAATCCCTTCTCTTATCTGGACTGCCTTTCCCCCGTTCTGCTTTAGAGCAGGGTGTCTTTATACTTATCCCATGCACTTTTGAATCCCCATACTGTTTTTGCTTTCACCACCTCTGCTGGTAGGCTGTTCCATGGATCCATCACCCTCTCTGTGAAAAAATATTTCCTAGCATTCCCCCAAAGCCTTCCTCCCTCCCTCCAGCCTTATATTGTGTCCCCTTGTCCTTGTGCATGTTCTTCTCTGAAATATGCTCCCCTCCTGTGCCCTGTTTATTCCTCTAAGGTATTTGAAAGTTTCTATCATATCCCCTCTCTTCCTTCTCTCTTCCAGTGAACAGATACTTAGTTCATTGAGACCTTCCTCATAAGGCTTGTGGTGCAGTCCATGTATAATTTTTGTTGCTCTTTTCAGGAATGCTTCCATTCTGTCTATGTCCTTCCTGAGATGCGGTCTCCAGAATTGAACACCGTATTCCAGATGAGGCCTCACTAGTGATATATTCAGTGGCATCACCACTTCACTCCTCCTACTGGTTATGCCCCTTCCTATGCACCCCAGCATTCTGTTTGCCTTCCCCACTGCTTTTTCACATTGTAGTCATAGGTCATTTCTCATTTTATCTAGCTCCTCCTGTGTGTCGAATCTGTTACAGATCTTGATGCCATCTGCACACAGACATACATTCCCCTCCCAGCCCCTCTGCAATGCCACTTATGAAGACATTGAATAGAACTGGACCCAGCACTGATCCCTGTGGAACCTCGCTGGTCACCTCCCCCTCTTCTGATTTTCTGCCATTTAAGCATCCTGACATTTAGCCAGTTTCCAACCCATTTTACCACTTTACAGCCCACACCCAGATTCCCCAATTTGTTAAGTAACCTTCTATGAGGAACAATGTCGAAGGCCATACTGAAATCTAGGTCGGCCACATTCACCGCCCCTCCCTGATCCACCACCCTGGTCAGCCAGTCAAAGATATCAATAAGATTAGCCTGACAGGACCTGTGAATCCATGCTGCCTTGGGTCTTTTGCACCACTTGACTCCAGGAACTTCACTACCCTCTCCTTAAGCAGGGACTCCATCAGCTTCCTCAACACTGAGGTCAGGCTTGCAGGTCTGTAATTGCCTGCATCCTCCATATTTCCAGTCTCATGCAGGGGGACCACCTCTGCCCTCCTACAGTCCCCAGGTACCTTCCCTGTCTCTAGTGATTGGTTGAAGAGGGTTGTCAGTGGACCTGCTAGGGCTTCCCAGAGTTTCTTCAACACTCTAGAGTGAATCCCATCTGGCACCATTGTCTTGTCTGTCTTTACTTTTCCTAGTTCCTCCAAGACTCTATCCACTGTAAATGGGCTGGTGTCCACTTCTCCCCATCTACATCTTTTCTCATGAGTCTTGGCCCCTTCCCTGCCTTTTCCTTGGTAAATACTGAGCAAAAATATTTGTTCAGTATCTCAGCTTTTTCAAGGTCTTCCTCCACCCATTCACCCTCTCCCTTCTTTAGCCTAAACATACCATTTCTGATCTTCTTCCTCCTCTCAGTAATATAACGAGCCATTCAGTATCTCAGCATTTTCAAGGTCTTCCTCCACCCATTCACCCTCTCCCTTCTTTAGCCTAACAATACCATTTCTGGTCTTCTTCCTCTTACTAATATAACGAGCCATTCCAGTCCAGTTTCAGAGCTAGGCATAGCACAGAGATGGCATTAGTCCAGGTGCAGAATGACCTCCTAAAGGCAAAGGATGGAGGAGAACGGTCAATATTTGTTCTTAATGATCTCTCCTCAGTATCTAGCAACGAGGACCACATTGTGTAATTGGATCACCTGAGAGTATATTGTGGACTCACTGGAACAGTCGTCAAATGGTATGACTCCCATCTGTTCAACAGGAGGCAAAGATTAGTGCTGGGGAGTTTCTCCTCTTCCTCCTCGAAGCTCCTGTCATGTGGCAAGCCTCAAGGTTTGATCCTCTCATCAATGGTGTTTGTGGTGTACATGCTGCCCTGGGAGAACTCATTAGACAATACAGTCTGGGTTTCCATTGCTATGCAGATGACACCCAGCTGTATATCTCAATTGCTCCTGGAGCTGGAAATGCCTTTGAAGTGCTAAATAAATGTCTGGCCAAGATTCAGGACTGGATGTACTCAAATTGGTTGAGGCTGAACCCTGATAAGATGGAAATAATAGTGATTAAGCATGTCAATGGCATGAATGGGAGGCCTCAGGAGTGGTAGGTAACAGGTTTGGTCATGGGAGCCACCCTATTGAAGGTCTTCCATAGGTTGAAAAATTTGGGCATCATCCTTGGTGACAGACTCATTCTGGAAGCCCAGATTTCATCTATTGTCAAAAGTTGGTTCTGTCATCTAAGGAATGTCACCTGAATTAAACCCCTGATTCCACCTGAAGACTTGCCATCACTGGTACACGCCTTTGTGACTTCCACACAGGACTACTGTAATGATCTGTATTTCAGAGTCAATGGAGGGACCCTCCAATGACTGCAGCTAGTGCAGAACATGGCAGCCAGGCTGCTGGTGGGCTTACTAAAGTCCTACCATATGACGTTGGTCCTGCAGGATCTGCACTGGCTGCCATTCAGGTGGAGGATCATTTTCAAGGTGGGTTTGCTCACCTACAAGACTCTATACAGCCTGGGACCTGGATTCCTGTGTGACCTCCTAACACAAACCATCCCGATACATTGCCTCCCATTCTCCACTGAGGGACTCCTGGTGATTTCCAATGGCCAGGCTGAAAACATTGTGGGATAGTTCTTTTGAGGTGGCCAGCCTGGCCCTCTAAAATTTGTTGCCAAAATCTTTGAGGGAGGCCCCAATGGTAGAGGTATTTAATGTGGGCCTGAACATCTATCTTTTAATAAAGCAGTTCATGAAAGTTTTTAAAGTGATTATATATATATATATATATATATATATATATATATATATATATATATATTAGAGAAAAACTACATTTACTGCATTAGTTAGGATTTGTTCCACAACAAAAAAGTGAGGAAATTCAGTGTTAGGGTTGAAAGACCCCTTTAACCCCCTGCCCACACCCCAAATGGCATCGAGGTGCACATTGGGGTTACCCGTATAACTCTCACCCCATCACATGTGTAAAGAAGCAGAGACAGAGGTATAGGAGAATGGGGTGAGAGTTGGGACCAACAACCATCACAGCACCCGATGCTGAATGAAAGTGTGGATGGGAAAGAGGTCCAAGGGGGCTTTCAAACCTAACACCGAATTTCCCGCTTTTGTCACTGTGGAACAACCCTAACTAATGCATTAAATAGAGTTTTTTGCCTCTAATTTCCCTTCTTTTTGAGAATGATAACGAAAAATAGTGAATGTAATGTGGCGAAGGGCCCCTCGCTCCCGCCACGTGATGTCTTGTTACATAGTAACACGGTGCCCGCAAACACAAATGGTAATACACATGGTGACACAAAGTGAAACAGAAAGAGAAACAGTACTGTAGACACAAATGGTAAAAATAACGCAAGCGCAAATGAAAATGCAAGGCGTAACGCACATGGTGGCGTAGACGGGAACGGTAAGTGAAATGGGTATGGAACTGCAAGTGTGAGTGGTAACAGTAACAGTAATGTAAGCACACAGGCTGGTTTTCCCCAAAAGCTGCATAGAGAAAGACAGTGAGTACAAAGAATGTATGCAAAATAATGGGTCTCGGAGCAGAAAATGAGGAATTGGAATACTAAATTGCTTATATCTCAGGAGTTGTACGACATAGAAAAACAATTTTAAAGTCATATGATTTATGACTTTCCTGGCTAGTTTTGTACTTAGGCCCTATTGGGGGGCTAAGAATTTTTCTGACGAAAAGTCCGTATCTCGCACCATTTCCGAGATACGGGCCCTGAAAGGCGAGGCAAACGCCGTAATGTTATCCTATGGGAAAAAAAGAGAAGTTCGGAGTGCCATAACTTTGACTCCCTGTAATATTTTTTTCACCAAACCACAGAAAGGCACATCTGTGGGATGTTGGCTTTCTTCCCTTCAAATTTCAGCCTAAAAGACCAAACTGTTATTTTGCAGCAGGGCGGCAAAGGATTCCTGTAATGCGTCGGACGCCGTAATGTTATCCTATGGGAAAAAGTGTCAAAGTTGGAGTGCCATAACTTTGCCGCCCTGTAATATTTTTTCACTGAAACACTGAAAGGCACATCTGTCCAAAAGACCAAACTGTTCTTTTGCAGCAGGGTGCCAAATAATTGCTGTTAGTTTCCCACAGCCTGGAAAAGTACTGTCGAACTTTGTGAAAGATTTCGCAAATTCATTCAACAGTGTCGTGCACGTGAAAGTACTTTGTGAAAGTACTTTTTCCAGAAATTTGAAAAACATATTTCTGGGTTGTTTTACCCCAAAATAAAGACATGCCTAGCATCCTCAGGGTCCGACTAGGTGAATACAAAAAGAATTAGGTTGCTAGAGGGTCCCAAATTTAAATGCCAAGCATTTTTCTGATGACCAACTGAAAACAAAATGGCAGATTTGCAACAGTAAAAGGGCCATTTGCGAAAGTAAAAACTGCATTTGCGACACTGTCAAACTTTTTGTTAACTTTTCCCATTGACATATAATGGGAACTTGTTTTTTGAATAACTTTTGAACCGTTTAATATTTTTTCACGAAATCTTCAAAAGGCACACTGGGGACCCCGGCCACATGTTCCCTGAAGATTTCGGACCGGTCGCGCAAACTGTGCGACCTGTAGAGACAACCGAAAAATTCCAAAAAAGCGTAACCGTGTGTGCAGATCACGCTTAATAACTCTGCAGCCATATAAGCGACCAGTACAAAACTTGGCAGATCCCAAGGCATATCAGTCTTGATCATATATTCCAAATTTCAGGCAAATCCGTTTAACAGTTGCAAAGTTATTAAGGTGCAAAAGTTTGGGTTTAACATGTAAATGGCTGCTCAACCCTAACTATGGTAGCACTACCGTACTACCATATATATATATATATATATATATATATATATATATTTACATATTTATATTATATACATAGTGACACGGTAGTGCCACTATATTTAGGGTTGAGTACCCCATTTAAGGTTAAAGTGTGAAATTTTGCATCTTAATAACTTTGCCACTGTATGACAGATTTGCCTGAAATTTGGCAGACACAGAGCAGTATCATAGATCTCTGGATCTGCCAAGCTTTGTAATGGTCAGATATATGGTTGTGGAGTTATAAAGCAACATTCCATAGCGCATTTACGCTTTTTGCGCATTCTTTGCTCGCGCCTACAGGTCGCACGGTTTGTGCGACTGGTCCGAAAACTTCAGGAAACATGCAGCCTGTATCTCCAATGTGCCTTTCAAAGATTTTGTGAAAAAATATTAAACAGTTCAAAAGTTATTCAAAAAACAATTTTCCCATTATAGTCAATGGGAAAAGTTAACAAAAAGTTCAACAGTGTTGCAAATGCAGTTTTTAGTGTTGCAAATGACCCCTGCAGTGTCATGAGTCAGCCATTTTTTTTTCAGTTACTGGTCGTCTTGGCATTAAATTTGGGACCATCTGGGGACACAATTCTTTTTGTGTTCACCTAGTGAACACCCTCTTTCAATCTAGCATGACTTTTTGGGGGGAGTTAAACACCTCAGAAATATGTTTTGACATTTTTGTAAAAGTATTGTTGCAAGTAGTGTCGTGCTCAAACACTTTCATGATTTCATTTGTGAAAGTGTTGTGATTCAAGTTACTATTTTGCACATGATCCAAAATAATAGGAATTTTTTGCCACCCTGCTGCAAAACAACGGTTTGGTCTTTTGGGCTGAAATTTGGAGAAAAGAAAGCCATCATCCCAACGATGTGCCTTTTCATGGTTTGGTGACAAAATATTGCACAGATGGAAAGTTACAGTGCTCTGAAGTTGACACTTTTTCCCATAGACTAACATTGCGGCGTCCGCCGTGCCTTTTGGGGCCCGTGTCTCGGAAACGCTTCGATACAGACTTTTCATCAGAAAATATGCTTAGGCTAAGTATAAAACTAGCCACGAATGTCATAATTTATATGAAATTTTAATTTTTTTTCTACGTTGTACGGTTCCTGAGATATAAACAATTTAGTATTCCAAGTGCTTATTTTCTGCTCCAAGGCCCATTATTATGCATATATTCTTTGTATTCACTGTGTTTCTTTATGCAGCTATTGGTGGAAAAAAGGGTGTGCGCTTTCATTACTGTCACAGTTAGCGTTTCCACTTGTGTTTCTGTAACTGTTTGCATTAGCGTTACCGTCTACGCTACCGTGTGTGTTACCCTTTGCCTTTTTGTTTGCACTTGCATTTGTGTTATAGTTACCGTTTGCATTTCCATTACTGTTTTTGTTTGCGTTTCATTTTGCATCACCATGTGCATTACCATTTGCATTTGCATATGCACTTACGTTTCCATTTGCGTTTCCTTTGGCATCATTGTTGCAGTTACTGTTAGCATTTGCATTTCCTATTGCAGTACAGTGACCGTGCGCATTACCATTTGCGTTTCTGTATGCACTTGCGTTTGCATTTCCATTTGCGTTACCATTTCGGTGTACTCCACCATGTGCGTTACCCTTTGCATTTTCATTTGCACTTGAGTTTACATTACTGTTAACATTTGCATTCCCATTACTGTTTTTATTTGAGTTTTGTTTTGCGTCACCATGTGCATTACCAATTGCGTTTGAGTATGTGCTTCCAATTATGTTGCCTTTGGCATCATCATTGCTGGTACCATTAGCATTTGCATTTCCTATTGTGATACCATGACCATGTGCATTACCAGTTGTGATTCTGTACCTGCTTGCGTTTCCATTTCCGTTTGCTTTACTGTTCCCGTCTACACCACCGTGTGCGTTACCCTTTAAGTTTTTGTTTGCGCTTGCATTTGTGTTACTGTTAACATTTGTGTTTCTATTACTAGTTTTGTTTGTATTTTGTTTTGCATCACCATGTGCATTACCATTTGCATTTGCATACGTGCTTACATTTGCATTTGCATTTCCTTTGGCATCATCGTTACAGTTACCATTAGCATTTGCATTTCCTATTCCAGTACCATGACCATGCGTGTTACCATTTGCGTTTCCATACGCACTTGCATTTGCGTTTCTGTTTGTGTTACTGTTTCTGTCTATGCCACCGTGTGCATTACCCTTTGCATTTTCATTTGCGCTTGCGTTTGCATAACTGTTAACATTTTCATTTCTGTTACTGTTTTTGTTTGCATTTCCTTTTGCATCACTGTGTGCATTTCCATTTGCATTTGCATACATGCTTCCATTTGCATTTGGATTTCTGTTTGTGTTTCCTTTGGTGTCATTGTTGCTGTTATTGTAACTGTCTACGTTTCCAATTATGTTACCATGCCCGTGTGCATTACAGCTTGCTTTTCCATATGCGCTTGCATTTGCATTCCTGTTTTCATTAACATTTGTGCTTGTGTTTGTATTACCGTTGGTGTTATCATTTATGTTTGCTTCACCATGTGCGTTAGCATTTGCGCTTGCAGTAGCACTGCTGTTACTTCACTATTTATAGTGCACATTCTCAAAAAGAAGGGAAATTCATGGCAAAAAACTCAGTTTAATGCATCAGTTAGGGTTGTTCCACAGCGACAAAAGCAACCCACCCTCACCCTGCCCCCACCAACAGGCACCAGGGTGTGAATTAGGGTCGTAGGTCCTAACTCTCACCCCATTCTCCTATACTGCATCACCTCAACTTGTTTGCACATAGGATGGGGTAAGAGTTAGGATCAATGACCCCAGTGTACACCCCGATGCCTGTTGGTAGGGGTGGGGTGCAAAGGGGGTGGGAACCCTAACATTGAATTTCCTCACTTTTGTTACTGTGGAACAACCCTAATGGATGCATTAAACAGAGTTTTTTGCCATGAATATATATTCTATGCAAAAAACTTCATTAATGCATCAGTTAAGGTTCTTCTACAGTGAAAAAAGTGAGGAAATTCGATTTTAGGGTTCCCACCCATTGCACACCACCCCCACCCTGCCCCCACCAACAGGCATCAGGGTGTGTGTTGGGGTCATTGGCCCTAACTCTCACCCCATCCCATGTGTAAACAAGCTGAGGTGGTGAAGTGTAGGAGAATGGGGTGAGAGTTAGGACCGATGACCCCAGTGCACACCACAATGCCTGTTGGAGGGGGCAAGCTTGGGGTGGGAACCCTAAAATTGAATTTCGTCACTTTTTTTGCTGTAGAAGAACCCTAACTGATGCATTAATGAAGATTTTTGCATAGAATTTCCTTACTTTTTAAGAAAGAATAGAAAAGTAGGAAGTTGTGCAAGTTGGTGGGAGTGCCAAGCCACATTACACACCCAATGACTAAAAAGTGGGGTGCAAGGGGGGTGGGAACCCTAACATCGAATTTTCTCACTTTTGTCACTGTGGAACAACCCTAACTGATGCATTAAACTGAGTGACGGGCTAGATATGAAGTTACTATCTCTCACCCTTGATATTCTTATCATGCCCATAACAATGCTATTTAATAAATCCTTGGCCCTAGCTCAATTTCCAGAGGTATGAAAGCAAGCCCTGGTAACTCCAGTGCATAAGAATGGTGAAAAGGTGCTGGTGTCAAACTACAGGCCAATATCTGTCCTCTCCCCACTATCCAAAGCTTTGGAAAAAATTGCGGCAAGTCAACTCACAGAATACCTCAGTAAGTACAATCTGCTCTGCCCAAACCCACATGGCTTCAGGCAAAAACACAGTACCACCACGGCACTGCTGGAATACACTGACTATGCACACAAGGTGCTGGATGAAGGCAAATTGATGTGGTCCATCTTCATTGACCTCACCAAAGCCTTCGACACCGTCAACCACCCTGTACTAGTACTCTACCTCCAAAGATTGGGTGTGGCACCAAACGCTGTGAATTGGTTCAATGACTACCTAACACATAGGAGCCTGTGAGTCAAAATTGGGCAGACGTTATCCAGCTCCAGAGATGTACTCCTAGGAGTCCCTCAAGGATCAATTCTAGGGCCCCTGCTTTTCAGCCTCTTTGTAAATGACCTACCCACAGCCTGTGACACCAAACTTATTCTGTATGCGGACGATGCCATGCTGCTGAGCAGCAGCACCTCTCAGGTTGCCCTACAAACAGAACTACAGAATTCTTTCAATAAACTCGAGGACTGGTTCAGTAGGAAAAGCTGCTACTAAATTACAAGAAAACCAAGGCCATGCTACAATTCAGCCCCTACAACAAACACAAGCATGCTCCCCTCATAATCACCAACAAGGCTGGTGAGCAGATTGAGCAGGTGCACTTGTTCAAGTACCTTGGAGTCACCATTGATGACTCTCTCACTTATACACACCACGTAGACTCCCTTGTCAAAGTGGTAAACACAAAGATCGGGGTCCTCTATAGGCATAAGAAATCCCTCACCCAGGAAGCACTCCGAATCTCAGTCTCCAGCTCCATACTCTCCAAGATAGACTACGGGCTGGTGGTCTATGGAGCTGCTATTGATACAGTGCTCAAAAGGGTCCAAATTGCACTCAATAAGGCATGCCACCTCACCCTGTGTGCAGATCACTACACTCATACTTGCACCCTGTATGAGCGTACAAACTGGCTTAACCTAAAAGACAGGATCAAATACCAAACTTGCCTCCTGGGAAAGAAGGCACTCCTCAGATAAACCCCACCCTGTATAGGAAACCTACTCGAGGCTTCTCTCTCAAACACACATCACCAGATGAAGGAAGAGTGGAGCACTGTCCATACCATTCCGCTGAACCTCACTAGGGCAGCGTGCTTTCTCCTATCGAGCCCCCCTCTTGATAATTGAACTCCCGATGAAATTACAAACAAACAACAGCCTGCCTCAATTCAAAGTAGGCCTCAAACAGCACCTAATATCTAACTCAAAATGCACCTGCTTCTCAGGCCCCACTTGATAGACAGGCCTACCCCCCAAGGTAACACCTAGCAGGGCTACCTAGAGAACCCTACCTCCATTCCAGCCTAGCCAAGGTCTTAAGTAAGCTATCAGTCCTCTTTAAACACACTTGGTACTGCCCCTCCCAAATCTCCCCCACACACACACCATACTCAACAAAGCCTTCTGGAGCTGCTCCCCCCATCGCAGCCCCCCCGTTTCACTATCCCCCCACCTCCCGCTGTCTGTGGTAGGTTTCAAACCCAATCCCTCTTGTTTCACTGTCACCCACCCTCTCGCCATCTGGGATAGTGTTAAACCATATGCAGTTACTCTGCCATAGGCTATCAATGGATTTGGAGGTTTCAAGGTGTGTGCTACCTAGGGCAACTGATTAGAAATAGCTTAGTATTCAATTACAACTGCTCAGTTTTTTTTCTCCCTATTTGTCTAATTGTCATGTAATCACTCTTTAATGCCTAATGATCAGGCCTCTGTAACCACTGAATATGTGTATTGTCTTATTGTCCACCCTGACGTGGAACCTTTGTAAAAGAGCACACACTCAAAGGTCTTTTCGAAATACTAATTAAACAATTAAACAACAGCAGGGCCAACCACCAAACAAATGTTAATTTAGTAGAACAATAGAAAACGCTGTCCACAAAATGTAAACTGTGCCACACAATATCTCCACAAAGAATATACTGTCCGACATGTAAACACCTCTATTAACATCTGCAGGACATGTCGTCAACACCCTTCAAATTTCAAGTAAAAAGACCAAACCATGTCCAAGATATAACATGTCACAATTTTAAATTTTCATTCGTCAGAGTGGCACAGTTCTGCACCTGTTGACATTTAACACACACAACAACTGAAAACTACATCCATGACACTAAGGCTAGGTATCCTATCAATTTCAAGCCACCACCACAAGCAAAATGCTGTCCACAGAACGTAAACTGCACCAAGCCATATATCCGACAAAAAAAATTTTGCGACATGGAAACACTGTCATTTACATCCACAGGACATGTCATCAACACCATCCAAATTTCAGGTGAAAAGATCAAACCGTGTCCGAGATATAACATTTTAATGTATGAGATTTTCATTCATCAGACTGGCACAGTTCTGCACCTGTTGACATTTAATACACACAATGACTGAAAACTACATCCATGACACTAGGGCTAGGTATCCTATCAATTTCAAGCCACCGCCACAAGCAAAACACTGTCTGCAACAAATAAGGTGCGCCACACCATATCTCTGGCAAAACAATTTTTTCTGACACATAAACACTGTATTTTATAGCCACAGGACATGCCGTAAACACCCTCCAAATTTCAAGTAAAAAGGCCAAACCATTTCCGAGATATTCAATGTTAAAGATTGGTAACATTTCCCTATGTATTCCATTATAAAAAATCTGGCCATCTTGTCCTGCCCTCACGATCAAAGATGGCATTCAAAGAATCTCACGATCAAAGAATTTGCAGGCTCACAATCAAAGAATTTGCAAGCTGATGAACAAAGAATAAAAAATGCTATTAATCAAAAAATTGAGGGAATTCCGGCAAACCACCACCATGGTTTGACAGAATGAAGTCCCCTGAGCAAAACCCACCCTCATTTGACTTCTTAGGGCACCCTGGGCTGAGAAAATTGATTTTTTAATCCGGCCATCTCATCTTCCCCTCACGATGCATGATCGTGATGAAAGAATCTCACAATCAAATAATTTGCAGGGTCATGATCAAAGAATTTGCAGGCTCACGAACAAAGAATAAAAATGGTTGTAATTAAAAAAATTGAAAGAATTGCGGCAAACCACCACCATTGTTTGACAGAACGAAGTCCCCTGAGCAAACTTCACCCTCATTTGACTTCCTAAGGCACCCCTGGGCTGAGAAAATAGATTTTTTAATCCGGCTATCTCGTCCTACCCTTACAATGTATGATCACGATCAAAGAATCTCACGATCAAAGAATTTGCAGGGTCGTGATCAAAGAATTTGCTCACTTGTGAACAAAGAGCGAGGGACAAGATGGCCAGATTTAAAATCACTTTTCACAGCCCGGGGGGCCCTTCAAACACAAATGAGGCTGGACTTTGCTCAGAGGGCTTTGTTTTGGCCCATCTGAATAATTATAATAAAGGAATAATGCATGACAGGGTGTGTGTTGTGCTGGGATAATAGGACCGAGGTTGGGTTCAACAATGCCAGCCAGGAGGAGGAAAAGGAAACAGGATACAAGAAGCTTACAGTAACATCTTTCTTTGAGGTAGCTGAAGGAGCAGGCTTGCAGTTTGGTGGTAGGGACATGAAAGCAGTTATGGAGAGAGAGCTCCGGCAGAGAGGCAGAGGTGTTGGGGAGGAACTGGGTCAGAGAGAATGGGGGAGAGTGGAGGCAAAGAGGGGAAGATCAACTGAATGTCTAGAAGGGAAACAAGAGCTGATTGGGGTGATGTGGACATAGATGATGAGTGCTTGGGGCTAGATAGAGAGAGATGGGGATGGTAATTAGTAGGAGGGTGAGAGGTAGCAGTATGCATAAGGGTATTAGCGACATGCTGCTAATAAGCTGAATTTAGGAGGGAGAGACAGGGTGAGATGGAAGTGTTGCACACTCCACCTCTTGAGGTTGTGGCTAGTAGTACTGGTTAACAGTTTGGCACAGTCAGCCAGCTATTAGCATGGCTGACTTAAAATGTTGAGAATTACGAACAGTTCAGGGTAAGGTTAGAAGGAAGAGGGAGTTTACAGATTCAACTGAATGGGTTAATACAGAACCAGTTCATGAGGTTTGGCAGCAGGGGCTGACGACACAGAGTAGTAGGTTTGTTCTGTTGCACTGTGTGTGATTCATCTAGAGTAGGGGGAGGCCATGGGAGGTATTAGTATGTACCCTGCCAGAACTCTTGGCAGTATAACCTAGTGGTCAGAGCGCTGGTCTGTGAAAGGGCCAGGCAGCTGCAGGCCTGGGTTTGAGTCCCACAGCCTCCATTCACAACCGTGTAACTCAAGTCAGGTCAGTAATCACAGGGAGTGATGGAAGTCGATTCAAAATGGTGGGAGAGTGGAAGGATCCAAGGTCACTTTTAGGATGGGGTTCAAAAAGTGGGCTGATTGATTCTGACAGTAGCTTTAACAGTAGCACCACCCCTGGATGGGAGGGTGGTTGGGGAAAGTGGACAGGAAGAGAGCTGCAGAGCCAAGCAAAGCGTGGCTTCTCCCGCACAACTACATGTGCAGCCTTGCAAATATGGCTCCTGATGCAATTCCAAAAGCTTCCACCTGTATTAGCTGGTGGTCATCTGGGGGCTGCAGGAGAGTGAGCACCACTGTTTACATAGCCCTGAGAGGCTCCTGTGTGTTTCAGATATCCTGTAGAAGTCTGTATGAGTTGGCGATTGTCCAGGGACTGGGGGGAGCGAGCACCACTGCTCACACCACCCTGAGAGGCTCCTGTGTGTTCTGGGAAGCCCGTTGAAGTCTGTAAGAGTTGGTGGTCATCTGGGGGATGTGAGGGAGTAAGCACTGCTGCTCGCACCACTCTGAGATGCTCCTGTGTGTTACAGGAATCCTGTAGAAGTTTGTATGCACTGGCGGTCATCATACATAGATATATATATATATATATATATATATATATATATATATATGAAAAAACTATATTAATGCATCAGTTAGGGTTCACAACTCAGCAAAAAAAGTATGGAAATGTGATATTAGGGGTTACAACCCTATCATCCCACACTCCCCACCCTCCACACACCAACAGGCATCTGGGAGTTCAGTGGGGTCATCGGCCTAACTCTAACCCCATTCCATGTGTAAACAAGCTAAGGTGGTGCAGTATAGGAGAATGGGGCAGAGGTTAGGCCGACAACTGACCGACTCCCGATGCCTGTTGGTGTGGAGGAGGGTGGGGTGGTGGTAGATTGTAACCCTAACATCACATATCCATGCTTTTCCTGCTGTGCTATGAACCCTAACTGATGCATTAACGGAGTTTTTATTCCATGAATTTCCCTTCTTTTTGAGAAAGTATAATGTAACTGGTAACTGGTATGTGTCAGTGGGAGGGCAGGCCCTCTGGGCCCTGCGCTCCCTTTGCATTGCCCAATTTTTGTGTAACAGTATATGTATGTGGGAGTGCAGGCCCTCTGGGCCCTGTGCTCCCACTTACACACAACAACAGAGCCATACAGCAGCCCTATAGGGCAAGTAACTCTTGTAACACTGATTTGCCCATATCTGAGCAACCATAGCAGCTATGAAAAAAATTCAAGTGTCATTGTAATCATGACAGTGAAACCTCCATGCAAGATAAGTTGACCTAATTCATATCTCACATGGTTTATAAGATATGGAAACCGAAATGCGCTGAAAAGACACCCTTGAAACCCTTGTGACATTAATTTGCCAATATCTCCATAACTGTAGCAAGTAGAAAAAAATGCCAATGCTGGTGTAACCTATGATTTCCAGGCTTGTTACTACAGTTGCTGTGGGTAGCGAAAACTCCGTATCTTGCTTCGTTTTCAAGATACAGGCACTGAAAGGCGTCACGGACACTGCAATGTTATCCTATTGGAAATTTCTCAACTTTGGAATGCTGTAATTTTGGGCCCGTTGAATGTTTCTGCACCAAGCCACCAAAAAGCACATCTGTTGGACCAGGGCTTGCCACCCTGCAATTTTCAGCTCAAAAGCCCCAACCATTTTGTTGCAGGGGGATGGCAAAGATTTTCAGTTTTTAGGCAAAGTATTTTTGCAAATTGCAAAAGGTTCGCAAAAAATAGCACGCCCCTTTCATGTTTGCGAAAATGTTGTAGCCATTTCTTTCACAATTTGCAAAAGTACTGTGGCACTAATATTAAAAACAGCATTTCTAGGAGGTTTTACTCCTCAAAAAAGATAGGGCTGGCATCCTCAAGACCCGACTAGGTAAACCCAACAGTTAGTGTTTACCTAGGGGGTCCCAAATTTAAACACCAGGCATTTTTCTCTCTTGTTAACTGAAAACAAGATGGCCACCACACAAAAGTCAAAAGGCCATTTGCAAAAGGAAAATGTACTGGAGGCAGCTTTAGTGAGACACATGTATTTTTTTCCCATTGACTATAATGGGAAATTAGTTTTTTGAATAACTTTTGAACGGTTTGATATTTTTTCACCAAATCTTCGAAATGCACATCAGCATCCCAGACTGCATCTTCCCTGAAGATTTCAGATTAAATGGACAAATTGTGCAGGCTGCAGGTGCGAGCAAAGAAACATGCAAAAAGTCCATTTGTTTGTGTTTTTTGGTGTTCAGCATCTCCACAACTGTACATCTGACCATAACACAACTTGCCAGGTCCAGAGATCTATGGTACCAGACCATGCATGCAATATTTCGGTGACAAACTTATTAAGGTGCAAAATTTGAGGTTTAACATTAAAGTGCTTACTCAACCATAACTATACTGGTGATACTGCACTATTATAATATATATGTATGGTGTGTGTGTGTGTGTGTGTGTGTGTGTGTGTATATGTGTATAAAAGGATTGTGAGGACAAACATCTAATCATTTTTTTAGTCTAAGGTAGATTTATGGCCTTGATTAAGTGTTATTAGTGAACAGAGGTGGCAGCCATGTTTGTGATGTAAAACTATAAATGATAAGGATTATTTATTTAATAAGGGTGGATATGCTGATGACCAGGGACTTTTATGAAGTGGAATTTTGGGTTCTACCAAGCTGCATCGACATGAAATTTGTCAATCACCATTATAGTGACAGCACAATGCTGAAAGTTGGCATTGTGCCGTCAGGAGCAGAAAGTGTTTTTTTGCGGGGGGCTCTGCCCCCTGTATCTCCAGCATTTTAGATTATCAACTCTGAGTCGGAGTTGTTTTGGGGAGGGGGCAAAATCACAGATGAAAGCAGTGTCGGCAATACCACGGACCATTACAGAGAACTGCAAATTTTGTCGCTGTAATGATCTTCGCAGTATTTCTGTTGCTGTGTCAACTGTATACATGGATTTTGCAGTGTGATAACTTCACTGTTCAGAATGGTCTCTAACCAATCAGAAGACAGAAAAGTATCACACCATTTTATAAATTAAAGTATGGCAAAAAAAATTAAATCTGTGCACCTACCTCAATTTCAGCAAGACCTTCAACACCATCCCACGTGGAAGGCTGGTGAACAAGATGGGCAGTCTGGGCATGGGGCATAAAGTGGTAAACTGGGTTAGGAATTGGTTAATGGCCAGAAAGCAGAGGGTGGTAGTAAATGGGATCCAATCCGGGGAGAGAGGGCTGACCAGTGGGGTGCCACAGGGATCAGATGTTGGGCCAGTTCAGTTCAATGCCTTCATCAGTGACATTGTGGTAGGGCTGGAGGGAAAGGTCTGCCTGTTTGCAGATGACACCAAGATCTGCAATGGGGTGGATACACCAAACGGAGTGGAGAAATTGAGGAGGGACCTGGAGAAGCTTGAAAATTGGTCTGAAGTGTGGCAACTAGGGTTTAACTCCAAGAAGTGCAAAATAACACACCTGGAAGGGGGAAACCTTGGAAGAGCTGGGGGGTTCTAACGATCACCAAGGAATAAAGGTACCTGGGGGGTTATTATTTCTGATGACCTAATTGTGTCTAAGCAGAGTACAAAGGCTGCAGGGAAGGCCAGTGGCATGCTAGGATGCATAAGCAGAGGTATCACTAGCAGAAGGCAGGAAGTGGTGATGCTACAGTATAAAACACTGGTGACGCCTCACCTGGAGTACTGTGTGCAATTCTGGAGGCAGTACTTTTGTAAAGACATTGGCAGGGCGGAGGCAGTCCAGAGAAGGGTGACTAAGATGGTATAGGGCTTACACAAGAAAACATATGAAGAGAGACAAAATTGTACTAATCTTCCAAGTTACAACCTTCCATGCAACCACTAAGTGACAACTTTAAAATTTAACTCAAAATGTGCTTTCTAGAGGAACCATGAAAATTCATTTTGATAAGATTTTAAACTTTCCACGTAAGCTACATGGTCATTAGGAAGGGTGACAACATGCACATAAACATATTTTTGGTCCAAAGATTGATTTTTTTTTTGATTCGTCTTGTTTTTTGTTTCTTTCCAGTTTCATTTAGCAAATGGTGACTTACTAAGGTAGCGATAGGGCTGTGCTAGTAACCCACTAAGGAACCTAAAAACTCTAGTTTGGTGGAGGAGGAGTGACCACAACAGTGTATGAATGGAAGAGGGGTGACAAGCATTGGAGGAAGGGAGAAAGACAGAAGTAAGTCAGCAGGCAGAAATAATGATTATGGCTGGGGGAATGCACTCATGACCACCAGCATCATGGTGTCTCAGTACTTTTGGGGTGAGATAGTACAAAAAAGGGCATAGACTGGCAGCAGTACCATTGGAGGTTATGGATTTCCTTCTTCTGATCATGCAAATGAAGCATTGGGGGCTTCACTGCAAGATCCAGAACCTTGCTAAGAGCAATTCAAATGCCTCTGACAGGTACAGTACAGTAAGTGCACAGTATGACACAGGCATCAGTGATTGAATTGCACTTATTTCTGAAAAAGAGGGCCCTTGTCACATTATTTGCCACTCTTCAGCCAATAAATAAATAAATCACAGCACTAATGTCACCAAAATTAGCAGATCAAGAGATAATAGGCCAGAAACACACTTTTTTTTAAATCAGTACTTTATCACCTTATTTGCCAACCTGTCCCCATCCAGACCAGACCTCCACCAGCCTCAGCACACAACTTCCCTGGCAACTGTAAGTTAAAATTCGTAATGGGTCATGAAACCTAGGTCTATATTCAATCCATTATTTTTCTTCATATTAGTTTCATGAATAGGCTTGAGCTCATAAGCTCACATTTCTTGTGCATTTTTGAAGTTTTCTTTGAGAATCAGGGCAGAGAGGTCAGAGATGGAGTAATCAGACTGACAGAAATGCTGTTCTACTGGTGTTTCACACTTTTTTTCTTTTATGGTGTGCCTGTGTGAGTTCATTCAGGTTAAAAGAGGTTGGCCGGTTTCCCATAAGTAGACTGTATGTGGACACTTCTTGCACTTGATGTAACAGACAACATTATGGGATCCATGTGTATTACTCCACTATATCTTGAATTGCTTGCCTCTTTTTTTGGGTGGGGGGTGTTAATAAAGGCTGAAGTGAAAATTTGCTCTCATGTTTTACATTTAGGAATATTGCAGAGTTTAGTTCCTCCTAGTGTTCCATTGTTTTGGTCAGGTATTAGTTTGCTCTTGATGATCAGGTTGGATAATTTTAATGGTTTTTTCAATGACAATAAAGGTGGATCCAGGAAAATACATTTTAAGGTGTCATCCTCACTGAATATTGGTTGAAGGTCTTCAATAATATTTTGAAGGGACTGTGGTTGTATGTAACAACCAAGGCTGTCCAGTTGGTGGTGATCTTTGTATGTTTGCTTGCACGCATGTGCAAGAAACATAGTGCCATCATCCGAGATTTTGCAGGTGTGGCACCCGTCTTCCAATTCAGTCAGTGTGTTTGCAGGCACGGCCGCAGTTCTCCAATGAATGCTGCAGCTGTCTATGACAGCAGTTGAAAATGCAATGCCATACAGTTGAAAGGGAGAGCTCCGCTTCAGTGAGCAGTGCTCCCCCCTCCACATGCACGCACGCACGCATATTGCATGCTCATGCGCTCCCCCACGCACACTGTATGACCAATAGGGGTGCCCAATACCCCATCGGCTCAGGCCCCCAAACAGCCTTCCAGCTGCCATGCTGGAGACCACCCCAGTGTGGCAAGCGTCCTGCGTCGTCTTCCTAAAAAAAAAAAAAAAACTGTAAACAAAAAAAGTTCCCTGTTGGTCTCTCTACCCACCCACCCTCTGCACACCCTACCTCCCCACATCCCTCCCATACTTACCTCCAGAGTCCGGCAAGATGATCTTCAGTTTACCGGGAACACGTCTGCACTCTTCAATGCCGACCGCGAACTGAGGAAATGCCGGTAAGCTGTATAATGGAATAAATAGGTTTTTTTCAACTTTAATGGATATCTCAGGCATTTTTTTGAATTTGGGCACCAGATTTTCAACATGGGTTTATTGGGACCCCTCTTCATGAATTCTGGAACTGTCATGGCGTTTTAATCGGGCCCGAAGGGTGATTTCGCAGTCACTGCACAAAATCACCGTTTGGGGCTGATTAATGAAATGACAGTGCCAGTATTCATAAGATAGGCTCTCAAAAAGCCTATGTTGCAAATTTGGCGAAAAAATTCCTAAAAATGACTGTTTTATGAGCGTGCGTTGCGCAGTTCCTATGCATACTCATAAGTTTGCAAATTTTAAATATTTGCAACTGGATTTTCAACATTGCCATTTTACCACACCTCCTTATGAGCAGTACAGCTGTCATTCTTCACAACTCGCCCAAAATGTGTTTCCGTGCATGTAGAGCACAATGGTGCAGTCGGTGTGCAAAATTAATGTATGGGACACATTAAGAAAATCACAGTGACACTGTTCATGAGCAGAGGTCTTAAAATGGCTATGTTGATAATTTGGTGAAACAATTCCTAAAAATGACTGTTTTACGGGCGTGCGTTGCGCAGTTCCTCCACGGGCTCATAAGTTCGCGAATTTTTAATATTTGCACTGCAGATTTTCAACATTGCCATTTTACCACACCTCCTTATGAGTAGTACAGCTGTCATTTTTCACATGTCACCCAAAATGTGTTTCCGTGCATGTAGCGCATAACGGCTCAGTCAGTGTGAAAATCAATGCTTAGGACAGATTAAGAAAATCACAGTGACACTGTTCATGAGCAGAGGTCTTAAAATGGCTATGTTGAAAATTTGGTGAAAAAAAATTCTAAAAATGACTGTTTTAGGAGTGCACGTTGTGCAGTTCCTACACACGCTCACAAGTTTGCAAATTTTTAATATTTGCACTCCTGATTTTCAACATTGCCATTTTATTACACTTCCTTATAAGCAGTACAGCTGCCATTTTTCACATCTCACCCAAAATGTGTTTCTGCACATGTAGTACACAATGGTGCAGTCGGTGTGCGAAAGCAATGTTTGGGACAGATTAAGAAAATCACGGTGACACTGTTCATGAGCAAAGGTCTTAAAGTGGCTATGTTGAAAATTTGGTGACAAAAGTCCATAAAATGACTGCGTTATGAGTGAGCATTGTGCAGTTTCCACGCACCCTAGTAAGTTCATGAATTTGTAATATTTTCAGTCCAGATTTTCACCAGTGCCATTTTTCCACACTTCCTTATGAACAGTACAGGTGTCATTTTCACAACATGGCCAAACTGTTTTTTCACACTTTCAGCACAGAAATGTGTGGTCGCTGTGGGAAATCATTGTTCAGGACAGATAAAAAAAATCACAGTGACACTGCTCATGATCGGAGGTTCCAAAATGCCTGTGTTGACATTCTGCTGTAAAAAATCCCCAGACTAATTACATTAAGGGTGTGCGTTGCACAGTTTCTATGCATGCTCGTGACTTCACCAGTTTTTTAAATATTGTCACTACAGATTTTCAACATTGCCATTTTTTACACCTCCCCATGAACAGTACAGCTGTAATTTTTCACATCCTGTTCAGAATGTGTTTTTGCACCTGTGGTGCTAAATGCCGTAGTCACTGTGCAAAAAGCAGCTTTTGGCTAACAAACTGATATTGCCACTGTTCATGAGGTGGGGGTCTCAAAAAAACCATGTTGAAAATTTGGAGTGAAAATACCAATGAATGCCTGAGGAGTTAGGGTTTCCGACCATAACGCCCCACCCCGTAGAGAATGACAGGCATCAGGGCTGTGTCTTGGGATTGTCACCTGCAATGCTCATACCATTCTACCCCCACCCACACCCTGCAGCCAGTGAGAGGCATCGAGATGTGCCTTGGACTCTTCGGCCCCAAAGTTCACCCCATTCTCCTGTACAGCACCGATCTCACCATATTTCCTGATGGAATGGGGTGCACATAAGGGCCAAAGACCCCAAGGCACACCGTGACACTTGTCAGTGTCTGCAGGGTAGGGTGTGGTGAAATGGCGTGGCCGTTAGGCCTAACGACCCAAAGGCACACCACAATGCCTGTCAGTCTCTGCAGAGTAGTGGTGAGGTTGGCTTCAGTTCAGTACTTCACTGCCATTCCTATTATGCAGCTCTGTAACTCCTATACTACCAATGCCAATGCCAGCAAGCAAACATTCGGCATTGACAAATGCTTGTTTTATATTGTAATAGTCATTATTTTGGCATTAGTGTGGCACATTCCACAATGTCCCTGTTTGATTTTTTTTTTTAAAGACAATGGGCTTGATTTTTAAAGAGCCTTTAGATCTCTGCAAGTTGCAGTAATCTAGGGCTGCAGCAATCTTGATGTGTGTCAGGGACCCTGCACCATATTTTTTAAAAAATGTGGGTCCCTGCAACCAAGACCCAAGATTTGCCAGATCCATAGGGCTGTGCCAAGTAGTGGTACACCTGCAACTTTGATTGAAGAATCTGTCATCCCCCTCTCCTGGTGCATCACTTGAGGGTCTGCAAATGTGGGGGGAACTTCTGCAAGGAGGGAACATTGGATAGAAGAAGCATGAGGGATACCTTAGAGGCAACGGGGACATGGTGGCAATGTGCAGGGGATGAGGTTGCACTCTGTGTGGGTGCCCTGTGCCAATAAAGATAGCCAATCGGCCTGGGTACAGGGGGCTATCAGAAAGGGATTGGGAGCCTGCCTCAGGAGGATACAGCCCTTGTTCCTGCCACAATGGTGCCACTGATGCCAGCACCCTCTTGCCTCCATGTAAGGGGCCTGCTGCAGTGCCCCGGGACCATTCCCAGCCACCACTCACACCCTGCAACCAGCAGTTACTGCTGCCCACCGATAGTGTTGGGACTTGGGGTCAGTGGCAACTATAGGGCAGGTGCCAGGGCTATATGCTGAGATATTCTATATGCTTAGATTCAATGCAAAGAAGTGCAAAGTAATGCAACTGGGAAACAAAAACCCAGGGGAAGCGTACACAATGGGGGGGTAGTAACAACAACAAAAATGGAAAAGGACCTGGGGCTAGTCATATCAAATGACCTAAAGGTTAGCAATCAATGTGAGAAGGCAGTAGGGATGGCTGGGGGGGATACCGAGATGTATAGGGAGAGGCATCACCAGTAGAAAACAAGAAGTTGTTATCCCTCTATACGGGCAGTTGGTGAGACCCCATCTGGAGTACTGCATGCAGTTCTGGAGACCCCATCTCCTCAAGGACATAGACAGCATGGAGGCAGTCCAGAGGAGGGCAATCAAAATGGTGCAGGATCTTCAACAGAAGCCGTACAAAGAGAGACTAAGGGGGCTTAATATGTATAACCTTAAGGAAAGGAGGGAGAGGGGAGACATGATAGAAACTTTTAAGTACCTTAAGGGAATCAACAACATCCAACAGGGTAGCATCTTTCAGAAAAAGAGATGTGCAAGAACAAGGGGACACAATTTGAAGATAGAGAGGGAGACGACTCAGGGGCAATGTGAGGAAGTATTTTTTTCACAGAGAGGGTGGTAGATGCATGGAACAGCCTTGCTGAGGAGGTTATGGGGTCAAAAACAGTGGGGGAATTCTAGAATGCATGGGACAGACATAAGATGATTCTCATGGGGGTTAGGAAGAAGTAGGCTGTTGGTTAACTAGGATCTGCAGCTTATCCAATAGGTAGGGAAATGGGCAGACTAGGAGGACCAAGCGGTCCTTATCTGCCATAAAAGTCTATGTTTCTATATCCTTCTGAGGTCATCTCCTGGTCCCTTTCTGCCAGCCTCCTGTACCTGAGCCGATCGTTTGTCTTGAATAGCACAGGCACCCTCACAGCATGCCACCTAATCCCCCACACATTACCACCATTCCCCAATCACCCTCAAAGTCTCACCCCATGCATCTTCCATCTCCAGTCCCCTCCTGGCTGCCCCCCAGTTGATGCCCTGCCATGCAGCAGTGCATGGCCCTTAGACCTCCTTCTGGCTGGTCTAAAGATAGCCCCATGTTGTGACCACAGCGGGGCTTGTAGAATAGCAAATAAAGGGCTGATGCAGCTCTGCTGTGGGACAAACACCCTTGCAACCTGGCAAATAGGTGCTTTTGCCACAAGAGTGGTACACAGGGTCTTTGCCACCCAGTATCCTGATTTTTCCACAGCCAGCATTTGAAAATCAGGAATGCCTTAAACTATGATTCAAGGTGCCACCTACGTCATGCCTGTTTGGTGCAGGCACCTTGCGTCATAGTTTGCCTTTTGAAAATTGAGCCCAATGTGTTTATCTCTGTCATCTTCACTGGAACAGATTCAGCAGTATCGAAGCAGTCAACTGTACATTAAAAATTTTTTAGTGCACCTAGAGTGATTGCTGTGTTTGTATAGGTATCTCTGTCTGTCTGTTGGTTTCCTACAGATAGAGGTCTGTAAAGTTCCTTCCTTCCTTGATAGCAACTGTGACGTCAAGGAAACTGATGCTGATGTCAGACTGCCTGAAGGCAGTATAGCATAATGGTTAAGGGCACTGAGCTGCAAACCTGGAGACATGAGTTTGAATCCCACAGTCCCCACTTTCATACTCTGTGACCCTCAGGAAGTCACTTAACTTCCTTGTGCTCCCCGGTCTCACCTGGAAACAAGCTCTGGCTTAGTGTGTATTTCCTGGTTATTCAATTTCCCCTTTTCTTACTGTAAGGAAGTATTAATAGATGAGTGGAGGATGTTGAGTTCCTGATGAATTTTTGTGTACCTTCTGTCCAAATTATAAATATATCATCACTATATCTAAAGTATATAAGTGGTTTTATTCTACATTGTTTCAGGAATTCCTCTTCTGAATTGGCCATGAGAAGGCTGGCATGCTGTGTAGCCACCCTGGTGTCCATTGCTGATCCCATAGTTAGAACATAATGTTTGCTATTGAAACTGAAGTTATGGGTCAGAATGAATTCAATAAGTCTGACAATGAATTCCAGGTGAATGTCAGGGTGCTGCCCTTTCTCTTGCCGGTAATTAAAACAGACTAAAATTGCATCAGTATGTGGGATATGTAAGAAATAAGACACAACGAGGTGTGGTTTATGGGCTGATAAGAACACACCCCAGCTGCAGCACCTGCAAAGTGCTCTTATAAGCCCATAAACCACACATCGGAGTGCCTTATTCTGCTTATAAAATGGGCCCCCATGTAAAAAAAAAGCTAGTCAAAAAATTAAACATAAAAACATTAAAAATGTTAAAAGAAATATAAAAAAAATTGGAAAGTGAGAAAAGTAGCCATTTTGTTTCTTATGCTTTTGCTATGGAATGGCAATGTATGAGGAGTTATGATGTAGTTCAGCCATCTCCTCTTTCTTTCTTTGCTCACCATAGACATAAGAAAATATCTTTGTTAATTTATTTTCCTTTTTGCCTTTTTAAATGTATTTTCATGAAGATTTCAAAAGAAAACAGCAGTGGACTCCTTAACTAGGATCAGCGACATTTCTAGCTGGAGCTAGTGTGTCTGCCACCCCCACTCACACCCCGCTACCACAAACAAGCTCCAAATCCTCTACAATATGCTTAATTTAGGTTGTTTTTTTTCCTTAAATTTCTTTCTGGGTTTTTTTGTCAGGAGTGACCTTCTGCCCACCCAGTTTAAGTTACAGCAACCAGGAGTGAGCTTGTCCCATATCAGCTGACATTTACAGCTATTCTCTAACGGTACTATCCCAAACTCTGCTTCAGCAATTGCTCTATTTTGAATAATCATGTCACTCATATCACTTTACTAGGAGGTAGCCAGGACTGTAGCATGCATTCATGCGGACAATTGAGCGGCAGGTGGGAGGTGTGCTGCCACTACTGGCATTACCTGCTATGGGGTGCTGGCGTAATGGGCTAGAGAGCCAATGCTTCAGCCAGATTTGAAAAACATTGTGACAGGCCTGAATGCAGATGCTTCTTGTTGCATCTGAAGGCTGCTTTACAGCAGCTGGCCGACAGGCTCTATAAAGCATCTGCACTTGTTGGGGACATCAAATGGTTAGGCGTAAGTGCGCTTTCAAAGGAAAGCATTGAGTAAGGACAACAGTGGTTTGTGAGTTAACCTGTAATTGAGAAGATGCAACTGAGGGGAGTGGTCAGCATGAGAGACGAGGATTTCAGGCCTGGAATAAATGTTTGCTGAAATAAAGGTCAGATTTTGGTGTTACATATGTGTGATATAATTTTTTTTGCCTATTACTTACTTTGCAGTGGTTGAGAGGTTTTGCATAATGTGTAACTTTTTTGTTTGTTTGTTTGTTTTTACAGTTAGGGCAAGCACTATATGAGCACTGTTCTCACATTACTAACCAGAAAATTTAGTTTCAAAAACTTTCTGGCAGGCATGGATCTCTGGCTGTGCTGCTTCCTGCTTAACACAATAAGTACTGGTTGCCATGTATATGTGCTGATAAGGACATGGTTACTGGTACCTGTTAGCCAATCAGGATGTAGGCTCTCCCTTGCCCATTTTATAATAGTGGTGAAAGAGTTCACAATCATCATGGCTAGGATGGTATTAGGTGGTAAATCCCTAAAAGCAGAAAGTTTACACAAGAAGTGTGTAGTCCTGAATATGTCTTTCTCTTTCCATAACAAGTGTTTTTTAGATGGTTTTTATAAATCCAGAGATCCCTTCTATTTTGGTACCATTGCCAGATATTATTGGTCTCCCTGGATTCTTAGGTTTATGGATCTTGTGTAGCATAAAGTATGTACTTGGTTAAGGTTCACCAGGAATAAGCTCAGTTATTTTGTCTTGGAGATGCTTAGAAAGTGTCTTATCAATGTTCCATAGTTCTTGGGTAATGGGCAGTCAAATCACTAGCCAGTTTTCTGTAGGAGATGTGATATATTAATTGCCTGTTTGCTTCATTAACAAAATTTTCATGGTTTAAGATCACAACTGCAGAGGTTTTGTCAGCTTTCTTAATAAGAGTCTTATGGTAAGATTTCATGATAGCCAGTGAAGGATAACTTGCTTTGTCTCCTTTATCAGTCAAGTAGATTTTTTTTCTTTCAGGACAAACTATGCTGAAGCATATTTTTTTCATTTGCTTGCATGGCGCAAGAAATGTGTTGTTACACTACACGGGATTTCAGGGGAGAGGGGTAACGGCCAAGTCCATTGCAGTGTAAACTGGAAGGGGCTTGACAGTTCAGATTTGTGACTACACTCTGTGGTCATAACACCACTCATTGCTTGCTGGGTGGAAATGTTATGTAACTAAAAGGACCAAAGCCACTCTAATCAGAGAGTGCTTCGGTCTTTTTTATTTTCATGAAGCCAGTCAGCAAGCAAATGATCAGCCTTCAACATCAGGAGCCGATCTGTCTGTCTGCTGCTTCCTTCTCCCTGTCCCCTCCAGAGGGCTTGCCCGCCCCCTTCCCATCTTTATAAATATATTTTTCTTTATTTAAGCAGAGCGAGGTGCCCACCCCTGCTACCATTTCTTTCTCTTCCTTCTCCTCCCCTCCAGGTTGCTCAACTGCCTGTCCTCCCACCCTTCTTATCTTTAAAAATGTTCTTCAGAAATGCAAGTGGAGCGGGGTGCCCATCCACAGTACCACTTCTTTCTACCCATCCCTTCCAGGTCGCTTAGCCATCTGCTCACCATTCTTATCTTTATAAATGTTTTTTTTTAAATGTAAGCGGTGCTTGGACCCCACCCCACTACCGCTTCTTTCTCTCTGTCCCCTCCAGGTCACCCGCCTAGCCGGCCACCCTTCCCATCTTTATATACTGTATATATATATATTAGAGGCAAAAAACTATGTTTAATGCATCAGTTAGGGTTGTTCCACAGCAACAAAAGCAAGGAAATTCGGTGTTATGGTTGAAAGCCCCCCTTGGACCCCCCAGCCCACACCCCACAACCAGCATTGGGTTGCGCATTGGGGTCACGGCCCTAACTCTCACCCCATGATATGTGTAAAGAAGCAGAGGTATAGGAGAATGGGGTGAGAGTTGGGACCAATGACCCCAATGCGCACCCCAATGCCGGTTGGGGGGGTCCAAGGGGGGCTTTCAACCCTAACACTGAATTTCCTTGCTTTTGTTGCTGGGGAACAACTCTAACTGATGCATTAAATGGAGTTTTTTGCCTCTAATTTCCCTTCTTTTTGAGAATGATAATGAGAAATAGTGAATGTAATGCCGTGGCGGGATGTCTTGTCACATAGTAATATGGTGCCCACAAACGCAAATGGTAATGCGCATGGTGACACAAAGTGAAACAGAAAGAGAAACAGTACTGTAGACACAAATGGTAAAAATAGCACAGTACAAAAGCGCAGTAAGCATAAAGGGAGTACTTACATGGTGGCGTAGACGGGAAGTGAAATGGGTACGGAACTGCAAGCAGAAGTGGTAACAGTAACAGTAATGTTAGCGCACAGGCTGGTTTTCCCCAAAAGCTGCATAGAGAAACACAGTGAGTACAAAGAATGTATGTATAATAATTGGTCTCGGAGCAGAAAATGAGGAGTTGGAATACTAAATTGCTTATATCTCAGGAACTGTACGACGTAGAAAAAATGTAAAAGTCATATGATTTATGACCTTCCTGGCTAGTTTTTCACTTAGCCTGTTAGGAGGCTAAGCATTTTTCTGACAAAAAGTCTGTATCTCTCATCATTTCCGAGATACGGGCCCTGAAAGGCGCAGCGAACGCCGTAATGTTATCCTATGGGAAAAAAAGAGACGTTCCGAGTGCCATAACTTTGGCTCCCTGTAATATTTTTTCACCAAACCACTGAAAGGCACATCTGTGGGATGTTGGCTTTCTTCCCTCTAAATTTCAGCCCAAAAGACCAAACTGTTATTTTGCAGCAGGGCGCCAAAGGATTCCTGTAATGCAGAGGATGCCGTAATGTTATCCTATGGGAAAAAGCATCAATTTTGGGGTGCTGTAACTTTGCTGCCTTGTAATATTTTTTTCTCCAAAACACTGAAAGGCACATCTATGAGATGTTGGCTGTGTTCCCTCCAAATTTCAGCCCAAAGCACTAAACCGTTCTTTTGCAGCAGGGTGCCAAAGAATTTCCGTAATTTTCCCACAGCCTGGAAAAGTACTGTCAAACTTTGCGCAAGCTTTCACAAATTCATGCAACACTGTCACAAATGCAAAAGTACTTTGCGAAAGTATTTTTCCCAGAAATCTGAAAAACATATTTCTGGGCTATTTTAACCCAAAATAAAGACATGCCTATCATCCTCAGGGTCCGACTAGGTGAATACAAAAATAATTAGGTTGCTAGAGGGTCCCAAATTTAAATGCCAAGCATTTTTCTGATGAGCAACTGAAAACAAAATGGTGGATTTGCGACAGTAAAAGGGCCATTTGCGAAAGTAAAAACTGCATTTGCGACACTGTCGAACTTTTTAACTTTTCCCATTGACTTATAATGGGAACTTGCTTTTGAATAACTTTTGAACCGTTTAATATGTTTTCACGAAATGTTCAAAAGGCACATCGGGGACTCTGGCACATATTCCTAATTAGTGCCCGGTCGCACAAACCGCGGCGACCTGTAGAGACGCACCAAAGAATTGCAAAAAAGCGTAAACACATGCGCAGATCATGCTTAATAACTCCGCAGCTGTAAATCCAAACAATACGAAAGTTGGCAAATCCCAAGATGTATGGCTTTTGATCATGTATTCCAAATTTCAGGCAAATCTGTTGAACGGTTGCAAAGTTATTAAGGTGCAACATTTTAGGTTTAACATGTAAATGGCTCCTCTACCATAATATATATAGGAAGGGTGGGTGGGAGAGTGACATGGAAGGGACAGGGAGAAAGAAAAAGTAGCAGGGGTGGGCACCCAGCTTTGCTTACATTTAAAAAAACATTTCTAAAGATGAGAATGGTGGGAGGATTTAAAATATGTATATTTTAAATGTAAGCAGTCCAGAGTGCCCACATCTGGAAACACTTCTCTTGACTCCCCCCACATCTCCAAGTCTCCTGCCCCCATTTCCCAATGAGCACAACACTGGGTTGCCCAATTCCAATGTCAGAATGTATCTGAAATAAAGAAAACCATCCCTTGATTTTTTTTCGCAACCTGTAAAAAAGGAAAACATTCCTCACCAATGTGAGGTAACATTTGGTCTACAAATATGGTAAAATGCCCAGGTTATGATGGAACATTACATTATTTCAGCGTTCACTCATAATGTTCGTAATTTTCTGTTATTTGACTCCAAACTTTGAACATAGCCATTTTTCCACACCACCTCATAAATGTGACCTGTCATTTTTTAAATCGGAGACAAAAAGTGTTTTTTCACCTCTGGTGCAAAATGACATTTTAGCCAATATACTATAAATGGTACACGTCATCTCTATCAGGCGAATCCTAAAACAAGTAACTTCAAATATATAAAACAAAATTGTTAAACAACCTTTGTGTGTAGTGCCTGTCAGTACCAAACACCTGCACAGCACATTCCTGCAAGCAAATGTTTAGCACTGACAAATGCTTGTTCTTAGTAAAAGCCGCTATGTAAATTCCTGTTCCAATTTTGTTACTGTTGCATCTAAACAGGCATATTAATAACTGAAGGGGGGGTTTCTGATTAACGTGTATGTAGTACAGTAAGTACTGTAACTAAACAAACATTTGTCAATGTCAAACGTATGCTTGTATGCTACAAGTTAGAACAACAGTATCTTGAGGCTACAGGTAGACCATTCTTACCCCCTGTAGCCACTGTCTCATGAACTTTGGATTCCATCAGGCTAAGAGGTACTGAGCTGAAAAAATCGTGAACAGAATAAAGGACATCATTATAAGTTATTTACAGTTATAAAATGGGAAGCGAAAACCAGCCAATCAGAACAAAAGCTGCCCATGCATAAAATCTGTTCCATGCATGGGTAAAAAAAGAGCTGGCAGCAAAAAGGCCAATAGTCTTGTGCCATAGAACGTTGGCATTTTGACTGTCAGCCATCTTTTCTTTACCCGGTGTGATAGAAAACAAGAGATTTGTTCAAGACTGAACAACCAAAAGGACAGAAAGTTCATCTCACTCCCTCTTCCAGCTGCCAGTGAAACATTGTTTAATGTTTGTATTCTGCTGCTGTCAATCGCAATTCCAAACATCATTTAATGTTCATTTTCTGCTGCTGCCGATCGCATTTCTTCTCCAACACTCCCAGTCTCCCTGTTAATATGCCCACCCACCGATCACTCGCTCACTCACTTGGGACATCTGATTCCAAAAACACTGCAGCAGTATGAAGACTGGGGAAACAAGACATGCTATCGGCCCAATAGGAAGGTAAAAAAAAGTTTTCCTCAACCCATAGCTAAATATGGTAACGCGGACACTTTGGGCATTCTGTTCTCACTGGTAGTGCTGCGATGAGACTTCTTTCCTGACTCCCACTGTAGTCATCGCGCTGCCAGTCTCCTGGTGTAAAGAAATGATTGTTTCAGTTTATGTTTTAAAAGTATTCTTTTAACAAGGCATCTTCCTAAATTTCAAAAGTCAGTTGGCAGGGTGTATGTACTGGCAGTTTGTGTACCTGCCTGCACCTCTAGCAGTCCTGTTATGTAACTAAAGCCATATATGCAAATGAGGTCATGCATATTAAACAGTGTAGGAGGAAGGACTATTTTAACACAGATTAACAGAATTAAATCTTTTTTCTACAAGTAAGCATGATTTTTATAACTGTACTAACTAAAAAAATAATAGAAACCCATTTTATAAGTGCAATAAGACACTCCAGGCTGTGCATGGAACATATTTTACCACACACCAGGGGCTAAAGGCACTCAGCCAAGGCCTCATGCCTTATTACGCCCCTAGTTGTGTAGTAAAATATGTTCCATGCATACCCTGTCATGTCTTATTGCTTACATAAAGTAGGGAGGTGGCATCGCAAGGAGGTGGGATAGTAGGTGGTGGTGTGTACTAATGAAAGGGGCACAAAAAGGGTTGAGAGGACCAGGAGGCACCCTAGGGTTAAACGGGACCTGTAGAGAGGCCAGACATGGATGGTTCTCATACCCAAGATTCCTAACAGACTGCGTGGGTAGGTAACCTTTAGAGAGGAGCCTTCCACTCATACCCTATGGGCAATGTTGTGTATTACGAGATCAGTCAGGAACAAGATTGTAATTATGTTGGACTTGATTTTTATGGCTGATCTGGCTTGCGTTATGGATACCTGGCTGAGTGACTATGTTGGTCAAATTCTGGAGACATGATTCCAGGCAAGGATCTTCATGGTTCACTGCCCATGGAGGGATAGCGGGATGGGGGGGTGGTCATTTGCTTTTGCTCCAATCTGAACTTTCCAGTGCACCCAGTGGGAGTTACCTTGTTGTTCAAATGCATGACAGTGCATGAGGGTACAGATGCAATTGCAGGATCTTTCTTGTATACCAGACTTTGGTGCTTCAGAGGGAATTCCTGTAGGAAATCGTGGACTTAATCGCTGAGAAGGTATTGGAGTTGCTTAGATGGCCAATTCTGTGGGACTTCAATGCCTGGATTAACAATTGTAAGCCCTCCTTATGAGAGGGGTTTATGCTCTCATTAAGGAACCCCTTTCCCTCTTCTACCCCCCTCAGACCTATGGAATATATTAGTACTCTGGTAGTCAATACCTGCTGTATGCCTCCAGGTGGCAGCAGATGGTAGGTTAGGGAATGTATATAAGGCTGGAGACAGGAAATTTCAAGGCTTTTCCAGCCCGGGCATTAGGCCTGGGTCTGGAGAACAGTAGCTGGAGAAGCAGAGTAGGCAGTAAATGAGGGAGCTTGGCAGTCTGGGTAGGCCTGTGGGGGCAACCCCCCTAAAGTGACAGATAGGGATGACCTCTGCTGTGACATGGTGTCGAGGAGCCAGGAAGGAAGCTCCATGGGGAGGATGGTCAGTCAGGTCCTGCGTCTTCGAGGTAAGGGAGGTGCAGGTGGCAGTAGGATGCCAGGATAGGCAGAAGCCCTTAGAGATCCCATGAGGTAGTTTGCTCAGGCTACCAGGGCTGTGAAGATGGTGGCAGGGTCCCTACGGGAGGAGGCCAGTGGCAGTGGCTCTTCCCTGTACCTGGTGTGACAGGGTGGCTTGAGGGCAGAGGAAGCCAGGGGGCCCGTCACCCAATTCAGGGGATCTGCATGTAGGGGTAGGTCCTGGGGCACTGGCATTAAAGGGTTTGATGGGTTGGAGCACCGGCATTAAAGCAACAGGTAGGTCGCTGGTCTTAGGGAAGGTCTTGGAAGGTGGCCTATGACTGGAGCTTACCACAAGCCCAGGATGTTTTGATAGGGATGTGGGCCTCGGGCTGGATCATCTGGAAGGGTCAGCTGGGAGTGGAGAAGAGGATTTGGGGTGTTATCTGCAAAGGTTGGCCACTCCGAGGGGCCTGGGGGGTGAGAGGGCCCAGGGGTTCTCCCGAGGCAGAGCAGTCCATTTCAGGGTAGCTCAGGTAATGGAGCAGGACTGGGTTTGAGGGCTGCTGCACCCATGGAAAGCAGTGCAAAAGGAATGTATGAGCTGTAAAGAGGGAATTGATGCAGAGAGGCTGGGAATACCAGCAGAGTTAGGTTCCCTATAAAGTGAGAAAGAGTGGGTTACAGGGCCTGGCTCAGAGAAAAAAATCCTGGTACCCCTTGAGATTTGAGGCAAGGTCCAGGGGCCAGGTGGGGGAAGCAGCACACTTTCACATGCCGGAGATAGGGAAGTGACCAGTGCCAGACCAGATAGAGAATATGTAACCCAGAGTAGAGAAAAAAAAGATTTGGCTTACCAGTGCCAGTGAACCAGGATCCTGTGGGTTTATAAATGGGGAGGTTCCGTGGGTAAATCATCCAAGAGGTTAGAGTGAAGAAGTCTTGCTTGTACTGTCTGTAAACCATTATTGCTGCTCAGAATTTCCAATCTGGGTATTTTGTAGAAATGTTCAGACAGCCCCATGGAGCTGCTTTATTTATTCGATGAAGGATGTGACCCTTGCATTCCTGGAATCCTTTGGAGTGCAGGAGCTAAAATAAAGAAACTAGTTGGGAAGAAATTTGGCAATGATGTTTCCTTTATTTAAGTTTGGAAGGGGGAGAATGAACTGGAAAGCCCCCCTCCCTTGTGTCTAATTTATTTCATAAGTTATAATTCCAGAAAGCTTCCATCAGGCTGCATCGGGGATCATGGGGCTCTGAGACTCAAAAGAATCAGGAGGTTGCAGTTCAGAGATCCTGGTCCAGTGGTCACTGTTTAGGGGGACAAACAGATCCAGAACTGGAGGTGAGATTGAGAGTGCACCTGGAAATGAGGTTGATGAGAGGTAGGACAGACAGTTTGGGGTACACTGGCTCGGGTGGTGCGCTTGATGTAGTCCTTCCTAATGCCCTCTGGAACAACTGCAATGATGATTTATGCCCTAGACAAGGGGGCTGGGGGTGGGGGGGCTTACACAATTAACTCTTACAGTTTGAACAAGTTGATTGAATAACTGGTCCTTGCACAAGCAGTTACTTCTGTGACCTATAACATGGACATACCTTGGAATTAGTATTCTCACTGTGGCTCAAGATCAACAACCTCAGGATTAATCCAGTCTGCTGGCTAGATCATGGCACAGTGAAGTTCTCGTTTAGGGCCTCTCCTTGTAGTCCACCCCCAGTGGAAATGATCCATTACTGCACTTTAATGAGGTTGTCACCTGCAGAACTCCAGGCAGTGAGGGAAATCTCAGGTGTGGTGGTTGCTTGTGAGACCGAATAAGAGAGGATTTGGTAGCCTATAACAGCACTATTTCCTCAGCTTCTGATTCTGTCTCACCAGTATATATATATATATATATATATATATATATATATATATATATGATCCAGGACATCTCACTTAGGATCCTCACTGTTCAATGTGGAACTTAGTTTGAATAAGGCCATGGGTCAGAGACTGGAGCAATGTTGTCAGAAGTCCATGACTGGAAGGGACAGAATGGTTGTGAAAACTCTCTACATAGAGAATCAAATGGAAATATGCCATAAGAAAGCAGCATTCCTACTCAAGAAGATTGCTGCAGGGAGGAAAAGACCGGCTCAGCTTTTCTGGTCTGTATACAGGTTATTGCATCCTGCCTGTCCATAATCATTAAAAGCTGTTTCATGCTTCAGCTGCAAAGAGTTTGTCAGTTCTTCTCTGACCATGTGTACTCTGTCATGTCTGAGATAACCACAGCTAGGCTGTTAGGCCCAGCAGAGGGGAGATGGTTGCCACTAGGAACACTTTTTCTGTTTGGAGAGTTCAGGCCGATATCAGTGCAGGAGGTTCGTGAGATGATCTCAGAGTTGTGGTCCACCTTTTGTGAACTGGACCCAGGCATGACATGTCTTCTCATGAGTTGTGTGGGGTTCCTTTGTCCAGTGTTTGCTAAAACAGTTCAGTGCTCCCTTTCAGAGGGGTCCATTCCGAGAACATTGAAAGATGTGTTGGTGAGGCCTCTTGTGACAAAAGTATCTCTGGACCCAGACTGCTTAGAGTACTTTAAACCCATCTCTAACCTTCCCTTCTTGGCAAAGGTTATCAAGAAGACAGTGGCACTGTAGCTTGAGGCATGCCTCACAACGTTTAAAATTTATGAACCACTCAGGTTCAGATTTAGGTCAAGGCACAACACAGATACCGCATTGATCAAGGTGTGTAATGACCTCCTCAGGCAAGAGATAGAGAATTGTCTGTTCTCATTCTACTTAATCTCTCCTATCATTTGACACCATGCACCTTGGATCATTTGTGGACAAGCTAATGGAGTACTGCGTACACTCTGTTACTGTCATCAACTGGTTTCATTCCTTCCATAGAGACAGGACAGAGGGTAGGGGTCAGAATTTTTCCTCAGTCCCACAGCCCCTGCTCTGTGTTGTACCCCATGGTTTGAACCTGTCAGTTAGGCTTTTGCTGCAGTACTTATCGCCCCTTGATGAGATCATCAGACATTAAAAGCTGGATTTTCACTACTATGCAGATGACACCAAGCTGTAACAGTCATTTGCACCTGGACTCCTGGTGTGGCTACTGTACTGAATTTGTGCCTGGCCAAGATCCAGGACTGGATATCTTCATTTAAGATTCAACACAGATAAAATGGCAGTACTAGTGACTAAGTCTGGTCAACAGCAGGGTGTGGGGGGTACAGAGAAGACAATTGGCCAAGTGCCTGGTTCATTCAGCCTTGTAGACTCTGCTAGGGTTAAAAATCTGGGAGTCATTCTATATAAAAGACTGACACTTAAGGCTCAGTTGTTGTCTGTAGTCCTGAGTGCCTTTTCCCATCAGAGCAATATTGCCCAGATTAAAGCCTTGTGTCCACCAGATGATCTGCTATCACTGCTACATGATTTTGTGACTTCCTGACTCAACTACTGTAATGCACAGTATCTCAGGGTTAGTGAATGGGTCCTGCAATGCCTGCAGCTGGTGCAGAATATAGTGGCCACATTGCTTATGGGACTTCCAAGGTTCTGTAACATAACACCAGTCCTGCATGAACTGCACTGGCTGACAGTGAAGTTGTAAATCACCTTCAAGGTCAATTTACAGACCTACAGAGCCCTATATGGACTGTACTCAGGTTATCTAAATGACCTTTTGTCTCCCTATCATCCATTTTGCCCTCTCCACTCCTCTGAGGTCGGCCTCCTAGTAGTTCCCAGGGCTAGGTTAAAGACATCCTGAGATTGTACATTTGAAGTTGCTGGCCCAGTCCTGTGGAACTTGCTCCCAAGATCTTTCAGGGAGTCCACCTCAGTGGATGCCTTTAAGAGACGACTTAAGATGTATCTTTTTAGACAAGCCTGTGACTTCATTTAGTTACCTCCCTACTAGCTGCAATTTTTATCAAAGGCTATGACTGCAGTTCAGTGGGTGGGAGCAACTAGCCACATTCCCTGCCTGAACTATTTAAGTCAGCTTCCTGCAGTCTCATTCATATGGATTCTTTCTTTGCAGCCAGAGGCACTGCAGGAGCTCTGTGCCAACCCCCACCATGATTGTTTCCTGCTTCGTTTTTTGCTTTGGGGATTTCTGCTTACTATGTCCCTCCTCCTTCCTAGGTTAGTATTTTGCTCCTGCCTCTTGGCTGCAGTTAATCTTTTTTGTCTGCTGTTTTGTGCTGCCCTCCTGTTTTCTGGTTCTGTGTTTTTTCTCCGATTTTTTTTTTCGGCGGGGTTGCTCCTAGTCTTCCTAGTTCCTTGCCTTTACTCATTTAATTTGCTTTGTGCTCCTCCATGCTCTTATGATTGCTGTTTTTTTGTACCAAATGCAGTTTCCTTGTTTACCTACACTGTTGTTTGTACCATTTGTACTCTCATGTGCATCTCAAATTCTTAATTGCTTTCACCTGGTTAGCAGCCTGGCAACCACTCCCTTTGGGTGTAGTGGTTTCATTACTTACTCCAGCACTGAGGTCCTGTGGGCTGTGGCCATGATACACAGTAAAGAGGGGCGGTGCAAACTACTGGAGGGCGTGACCTGTCCCAAACAACAGAACATGAAAACAGTCAAAAGTAGTGGCACACAAACAGGCAAACTTCAACAGGTATAAGCAAAAATGTTGTTGTATTGCTTACATGCAGAACTTGTAGTCACTTCACGAATCAGTAACATGTTACAGCGTCTCCTGGCTGCTCCAGCTGTAACCCCTAGTGCCTCGCCTCTCACGGGTCTTCTTAAGGGGGTGAGGCTGTTGAGAGGGCAGTCATTCTTTGAGCATATGACTCATTGATATTCATGAAAGCAAAATGCTAATACATAGAAACAACACATTAGATTGAAATATATAAAAAACATTAGTAGCTGATGAATTGCTTCATTCAAAACTTCATACAGAAATAAATACCGCTGACATGTCTAACTATTAAATCCATTCTGTATCAAACCAAACTTTGTCTAATTTGACATTTTTTACCACATTGTGACTGTGATGCTGATAAAAAGTGCATAAAAAATATATTGCTGACAAATAGATTGGCCAGTATTTGGGTAGCACATCAAGATAGCGAATCCCAAATGGCGAGGAGTGAAAACGGCACTGAAACACAACGCGTGCCGTATCGGCGACTGACAGTTCTCCCCTACCCGAGGTCCACCCCCCCCAGAGTTGGTATATTTAGTAAGGTGTGTGTGTGTATGTGTGTAGCAAAGCCCCCAACAAGGAGGTGTGTGAGGGGCTAAGTTCCCCTCAAACAAGGAATTTGCTGTATGTTGCTGCACTGTATTTTTGGTGCCATTTTCACTCCTTGCCATTCAGGAGTCATTATCTTGACATGGAACCCAGTTTTAGAAGTGTTGGAGGAAGAAAGAGATATAGATAGATAAACCTGGACCTCAGATAATTAATTTCATGGCACCCCCAACCAAGGACCCTCTTGAGATTGAGTCACATACTGAGCAGGAAGGAGGCCCTAGTTCATAGTTATAGATATCTCCAATAAGTGTTGAAAAACAAACCTAAAACCAAAAAAAGAGAAAAGGTGAGCATAAATTTCAGTTACCAGTATATTCAGTATTAAAGATAACTAACAATTCTAAGATGTATGTGCAGTGCTGCTTGTCTACTTATTAAGGAAAGGTTTAAGGTCCCATTGGTCATTGAGACCTGCATGTTTTACACTATTCAATTTGAAATCCATTTACTTTCTTTCTGAAGTGACAGATCTGTCACCACCCATTCTGAGTGAGGGGATCCATTTATGCTCATGAACTTGAGGTCATTAGGTTTTGACTTATGGTGCAGAGTGAAATGCACCCCCAATGGGATGTCTTGTCGATTGTTAACAATCGATCATACATGTTCTTATATACACTGTTTGAGAGGATGAACTGTCTGACCCACATACTGTGTACCAAACCCAACTGCACCACAGTACATAAACAACATTCGAGGAGACACTTGTAATCAGTTCACGTATGTGAACACTAAGTTCCTGGATTTTGGGGTGCTGGAATTTGTTGCTAGCCACTGCACATCTACAGATATTCCACCTGTGACACCTATGAAAGCCTTTGGATCTGTTAGGTAAGCAACAACTAAACAAACTATTTGTATCTATTTGTATTTGTCTTACATGAGGCAGAGCAGAGAGTCTATCAGCTCCCCTTCCCAAGTCACAACACTCATCAAGGGAACAGTTAGCAGCAGGGAAGGACAGGATGGGGCTACATGTTGGAGAGCTTTGGTTGCAAATGCCCGGATCCTGGGGAACAAAATGAGAGAACTGGAAGCCACCATGATGGAGGAAAACCTAGACATTGTAGCAGTGAGTGAGACTTGGTGGCATAAGCACCTCGCTTGGGAGACGGTGATCCCAGGGTATCGTTTGTTTAGGAAGGATCAGGAGGAAGGGGGTGGGGTGGCATTATATGTCAGGGAAGGATTGGTCATGGAAGGGCAGGATGAGGAGGGGGAAACAGAGAAATTTGTGGGTTACTCTAGACAGGGGATGGGGAAAACCTGCGCATTGGGGTAGTCTATAGGCCTCCTATGCAGGGGGAGGAAGGGGATAGAGACTTTGTGGAGTCCATAGAGAGGATGGCATGGGAAGAGGAAATTGTGCTAGTTGGGGACTTATACCTCCAAACATCAACTGGGAGGCCCAGACAGCAGTCTCCACAAGGAGCAGGGGCATCTTAGAGGCTCTTCCGGGCATATTCCTGCAGCACAGGGTCAGTGAGTCCACTAAGGGTGTAAACTTGTTGGATGTGGTCCTCACAAATGGGGACAGTATGGAGGAGGTAGAGGTGGAGGAAGAACTTGGCACCAGTGACCACAGGGCAGTCAGTTTCAGGGTGAGAGCGGGCAGGGTGAGGGTGAGGATGAGAACCAAGGCAATGGACTTCAGGAAGGCTGACTCTCATGCAATGAGGAAGGTAGTTAGGGAAGAAATGTTGAGGATAGGGGATGTGCAGGGGGGGTGGAGGAATTATGTGCATCCATCAAGAGAGGAGTATTTAAAGTCATGGACTCATGTATAAGAAGGGTAAGAAAGAATAGAAGACAGAAAAGACCTCAATGGTTCACTAGAGAGGTCAAGGAGAAGACTAGAGCATACAAGAGGTACAGGAGGACACAGAAGGATGAGGACAGGGAAACCTACAAGGAAAAAGAAAGGAGGCAGGGCAAGAGATAAGGAGGGCTAAGGAGGCCACTGATCCTCTCTGCATATGCGGATGATATCCTCCTCCATTTAGAGAATCTTGCTAAATCCCTGAGACAAGCAGTGGAGGTAATATTCCAATTTAGCACACTATCCAATTATAAACTTAATCTGAACAAATCAGAAATCTTTCCCCTAAATCATTTCACTCACAAAGCTGACTTCAATGTTTTTGACCTAAAATGAACTCCTAATTCACATAAGTATCTGGTCATTCACCTAACCACGGATCCTCTTCAGACCAAGAAATTCAATCTCGATGACCTAGTGATAATCCTTCAGCTTGATCTTCAAAGATGGGAATATTTTTCATTATCTCTATGGGGTCACATAAACTTAATTAAAATGAATGTCCTGCCTAGACTTTATTATCCATTACATATGCTGAACATGTGGCTCCCACTATCTTTCTTCCAGAAGGTATACTCTCTCTTCTCTGGTTTTATATGGCTACATAAACAACCAAGAAAATCCTTTATTAAACTGAGTCTCCCCAAAGCATCAGGGGGTCTCCGCCTCCCTAATTTTCTTCTTTATTATTGTGCAAGGCACCTCTCTAGGATCGGGAAATGGCTTTTGGATCCCATAGATGAAGCCTCTCCTATTTGGCTACAGATAGAAACCCAAATCTTACAACAACACCACTTGCTTTCCCCTGCCATTTACTATATTCCCCTGAAGAAGTTGCTGGACCCAATCGGCCACTCAGTAATTGGGACCTCACTGAAAGTTTTTTCTCAGTTTTACTCCTCTTACAAATTTTCGCCTCATCAAGACTTTGCACAACCTCTCATCTTCAACCCCAACATTAGGTAGGTGGCAGTCTCCTCACACACACTTGGTTACCTCCTCTACAAAATGCTAAAGTAACAGATCTCTACTCCTCCTCATCTCTTCTCTCCTTTTCTGAACTCCAACGTAAATTTGGCCTAAATGCTTCTCATAATTTTAAGATCTTCCAGTTGAGACACCTAATAGCACAAGTATTTGGTACAGCTTCCTTAGAATCTAAGCTTCAACCTATATTGGAAGGCTTCCATGATCTATCTTCCAAGCCACACTGCTTGTCCCTCTTATACAACTATATCCTCTCCATTGGACACACTGATCCTGTACCTGGTTCCAAATTCTGGTCCTCTCTTCTTCCAGGAACAGTCATAGAATGGTCAAAAGTCTGGCAAGATTTATATACATACATCTCCCAAGATAAACTGCGACTTACCCAATACCATATACTACATAACCTATATCACACACCAGTAAAATTAGCCAAAATTGGCCACCTGCTCAACTCTAATTGGTCCAGATGCGGTAAAGGTGAAGGAAATTTAGTACATATATTCTGGGACTGTGCTAAAATTCCCCCCCTTGTGGCTGTCGATTCAATCCAAATTGGACCCAATACTTGGTCTAGCGGACCTCTTCACTGTGGAAATCTGTATCGTAGGGATTTACACCACTATCCAGATTAAAGAAAGGAAATATCACATGGCACTAATGTCCACAGTGGTAAAGAAACTAGTGCTTAAACACTGGCTGAATCAATTACCTATCTCCTATAATGAATGGCTAAATGACCTCTCAATTTACTTCAGGATAGAGCACTTGTTAGCTGCCTCCCATAATAAGCTGGCATCATTTGATAAAAAATGGTGCAAATTGTACACCTTATATCTGTACTGAGGTTATTAACATTTCATTTTTCCAGGTCCGTCTCAAGATGCTTCTATGTACCAAATATTTCTTTCAAGTATTGTACTATATGTATTGGCACACTCTGGGGGGGGGGCTCAGGAGGGAGGGAGGGAGAATGGGATGGGGGAGGGGTTTCCTTTCACTTTTTCATTGGCTTTCCATAATACACGCTAAGTGGATGGTTGCATCTATGTATCATATCTGTTATGAATACTACTATGTTTATAATTTAAAACCCATAAAGAAGTTGATTTGAAAAAAAAAGGAGGCCACTGAGGAGAGGATAGTGAAGCAGGCAAGGGGGGGACAAAACCTTCTTTAGGTACATTGGAGAAAGGAGGAGGGCACAGCATGGGATTGGGAGGATAAGGGGGAAAGTGGAACATTACTGGAAGGGGACTTTGAAAAAGCAGAGGTATTAAATAACTATTTCGCCTGAATCTTCACTGAGGAAAGAGAGGGCAGGGGACCAGGACGGGCTGGGGAGGGTGACAGCCACAGGCAGGTGGGTGTGGCATAATTCACAGCTCAAGGAGTAAGGGAAGAGCTGGGTAGACTTAGGGTGGACAAGGCAATGAGGCCTGATGGAATATACCCAAGGGTTCTCAAGGAGGTGAAGGATGAACTGCCGCCACATCTGGTGAGGCTGTTTAACTTGTCCTTGGTCACAGAGGTGGTGCCAATGGACTGGAAGAGGGCAGAGGTGGTCACACTACATAAGGGGGCAGAAGGACGAGGTCAAAAATTACCATCCCATTAGTCTTACCTCAGTGGTGGGGAAGGTAATGGAAACACTACTTAAGAACAGGTTGATAGAATACTTAGAGATGAATGGCATGCAGGATGACAGGCAGCATGGCTTCACCAAGGGAAGGTCATGTCAGACTAACCTGATAGAGTTTTTTGATGGGGTGACACAGATAGTGCACCAAGGAGGAGCAGTTGACGTGGCCTATCTGGATTTCAATAAGGTCTTCAACAAAGTTCCGTATGGTGGAATGGTGCATGAGTTGGACAGACTAGGGGTGGACCTCAGGATCACCAGGTGGGTGGAAAACTGGTTGAAGGGAAGGAGTCAGACAGTGGTGGTAAATGGGACACAATCCAGGGAACTGGCGGCGACCAGTGGGGTGCCACGGGGTCAGTGCTAGGACCAGTACTTTTTAACATCTATGTTAGTGACCTAGCAGAGGGTCTGGAGTGACAGGTGTGCCTGTTCACAGATGATACAAAGGTCTGCAATAGGGTGGATTCACCTAGTGGTGTGCAAGCCATGAGGTGGGATCTGGAGAGGCGGGAGAGGTGGTCTGACACCTGGAAATTGAAGTTTAATGCACAAAAGTGCTTGCTGATGCACCTGAGGAGGAGGAATAGGAGGGAAACTTACTCTCTTGGGGGGTGGGGATTAAGGAGAAGGAAACAGAAAAGAACTTGGGGATTATGGTATCACGTGACCTGAAGGTGGGCAGCCAGTGTAGCAGGGTGGTGGGAAAGGCAAATGGAATGTTGGACTGCATTGTGAGGGGTTTTAATAGCAGGAAGAGGGAGGTGCTAATGCGTTATATAGAACCATGGTCAGGCCACATCTGGAGTATGGTGTGCAGTTCTGGAGGCCTGACCTACGAAGAGATGTTGAGTTAATGAAAAGGGTACAGAGAACGGCAACCAAAATGGTATGAGGCATGCAGGATGTACCCTATGAGAGAAGATTGAGAGCGCAGAATTTGTACACTCTGGAGACTAGGCGGGAGGGGGGGCATAATTGAGACCTTTAAGTATCTGAAGGGAATAAATAAGGTGGAGGGTGATAGCTTGTTCAAATTGAAGAAGGGAGCGAACACAAGGGGACATAGCCTCAAACTGAAAGGTGGGCAATACAGAGGTAATGTCAGGGAGCAGTTTTTCATGGAGAGGTTGGTGGAGGCCTGGAACAAGCTGCCAGAGGAAGTAGTGTCAGATGAAATGGTGGAGGGGTTCAAGAGGGTTTGGGATAGATTTAAGGGGTTGGGAAAAGAGGGTGGAAGCATAACAGAAGATGGGAGGTAGGGTGTTGGGCAGACTAGATGGGCCGTGAGGCCTTTCTCTGCCGTCACATTTCTGTGTATCTGTGTGTATCTGTGTATCACTCTTTTTCAACCTGCTGTGTACTAATTTGTCTCTCAGGTTGTTGGCTCTACTAAAAGTGACCCTGGGTTTTGGACCCACTGCAGGGCCCAATTCATCGTCACTCAGCAGAATAGGCCAATTTTTGTAGATGACATTTGCTATTGTGCCTGCCACATGGTTATATTCCGTAATTTCTTTTTTTATTATTTTTTAAATTTGTTAACTGGGTTAACAAAGTGCTGGGCCACATGGCCCTTTTACTGGCTTGACCCAGGAAAGCACTTCAGTAGCACTGTCTTTCAATTCAGATTTTATTAAGGTTTCCATTACAGAGAATGAATCTTGGTGGAGTACATTGTAAACCCCAAAGGGCAGACACAAAATACAAAATGATTCGCTCTCCCCACCCCCTGCCCGCCCAACCCACTACCCACCCAACAACCCAGCACATCAGTACTCTTTTATCACAACACCAGAGAATATAACCTGGTAGTACTTAGGCCTGTAGTGGATAAAGAGTCTGCAGTGGGCCCCAGATCTTGTTGAACTTGTCCAGTTTGTTGTATAGACTGGCAATTGTCCTCTCTGTTCTGAGGCTCACCAGCAATTCCTGAAGCCGTTCAACATAAGATGATACCTCCGTGTCCTTCCAGTGCCTCAACACCACCTTTTTAACAGACATCAACATCAATGCTATGTGATACCTCCTGTTCACCACCGAAATAGAGGAGAAATCCCTGAGGAGACATATTTCAGGGGTGAACAAATCTGAGAGCCCTAAAAGAGGATCAGCACACTGATTAATCATGGTCCAAAGTGGGGCGATTTTAGGACAACTCCAGAAAATATGAAGGAGATCACCTTCTTGAGACTGGCATCTTGTGCAAAGGGGGGAAGACATCAGACCCAGTCTAGCAAGCCTCTGCGGAGAATAATAAATGTTATGCAAAATTTTGAATTGTGTTAATCTAAGTCTATCCTGCTTAAGGAACTTATGACAACTTTGCCACAAGAGAGACCAATCCATATCTCTACCCTGAAAGAGAGAGGCCCAAAAGGAGACGGGAGCGTAATTATCAGGGTAAGCCCAGGTAAACAGAGCAGTATATTTTGTAGATACAGCATGAGGCGAACCCGCCAACTCCGTAAGGGTAGCCTGAAAACTGGTATTGGGAGCAGGAGGGGGGACTGGACCCATTACCTTAACCAGTAAGTGGCGGAATTGAAAAATCTTAAAAATTGCTGTGTGAGGTAACATAAACTTATGCATAATGCCAGCAGAAGAGCACCATTGACTATCGGATAACATGAAGTCATCTAGACGGCAGTTACTTATCTGAGGGCTCCAACTAGGTGAAAGAAGCCTACCGTCCAGCAAAAAATTAGGGTTGCCTGTAACAAGTTGAGATAAATCCTTAAGATTTTTATACTTCAGAAAAGCGCACAATTGAGTATGAACCCTGATTGAGATGGCAATAGGAGAGTTATGTAGAGATTCAGGTAAAGAACTAACTTTGGTGTATAGCAACGCAGCTGGAGAAAGGCCATGTTTTCTAATGGCAGCAGACTCTACAGCTAACCAAGTCGGGATATAAGTGGGGGCCACGGATTGTTGATCCACGGTCAGCCATCTGAGGTACTTATTGGCCTGACTAGCCCAGTAATAGAGCCCAATATGGGGAAGTCTTAACCCTCCTTTAGCCTTCAGAGCCGTTAACTTATGGAAAGCCATTCTAGCCTTCTTGTCACCCCATATAAAGGTAGAGATCATGCTATGCACTTTTTTAACCCAGGCCAGGGGGAACCATATGTTTAGCATGTTAAGGGGGTAGAATAAACGAGGAAATACGTTTGTTTTGATTAAGTTAATTCTGCCCCAAACAGAGAGGGGAAGTAGAGTCCACCGGCAGAGGTCTAGATCTATTTTATGTACCAGTGCATCAATATTGAGTTGTCTGAGCCATGCCGTGTTCCAAGTGAGAAGAAGCCCCAGATATTTAATATAATCGGACTTCCAGGTGAGCCCAAACTCAATAATATCCTGTTTGTGTACCCTGTGGTTAAGAGGAAAAACCACAGTCTTACCTACATTGAGTTTATAATTCGAGATCTTACTGAAGTCATCTATTAACTTCAGAATAACGATAATAGATGTGAGTGGATGGGTTACCTGCAGCAAAAGATCATCTGCATAGGCCGCCACTTTAACCACCTGCTCCCCGAGAGAGATACCCGAGATGCCCTGGGCACCAGACAGTCTCCTGATAAGAGGCTCTAGGTAGATATTAAAGAGAAGGGGGGATAAGGGACACCCTTGTCTGGTCCCTACATGTAGTTTGAAGGGGGTGGAGATAACCCCATTACATGAAATTCTAGCAGAAGGGAACTTGTATAGAGAGCTAACCCAATTCCGGAATTTCATAGGAAAACCAAAAACTTCCATCGTAGCAAACAGGTAATCCCAATGGACTCTGTTGAATGCCTTCTCAGCATCCAGTGAAATCAGGACCATTGGATGCGGAACATCCTTGGATACTGAGAAGACGTGAGACAGGGCCCTCAGATGATCCACAGAGGATCTACCTTTCATAAAGCCAACCTGATCTACCCCTACTAAAAAGGGAAGTACTGCCTCCAAACGGTCGGCTAATAGTCTTGCTAGGATTTTAATATCATGGTTAAGAAGGGAGATCGGCCTGTAACTGGAGACCAGATCGGACGGCCTATCCGGCTTAGGCAACAAAACAATCAGCGCCTCAAAAAGGGAGGGATCGGATACTTGACCGGAGAGAATAGCCTGAAAAAGTGGCAACAAAATAGGAATCAATTGCTTAGAGAAAACTTTGTAAAAGTTGGAGGTAAACCTGTCAGGGCCCGGAGATTTGTCGGATGGGAGAGATTTAATTACCCTTTCAATCTCACCCTCAGAGATAGGAGACTCCAAAATTTTCTGCTGGGATTGTGAGAGAGCTGGCAATTGTAAATCACTAAGATATTCAAGAAGTCTCTTCTTAGATGGGGAATTAACCATAGGGCCATATAAATCCTGGAAATAATTTGTGAACTCCTCTGCTATCTCTGAGGGCAAGACCTTAAGGGAGTTATCTTTGGAGGAATGGACTGCAGGAATAAATCTAGCAGATTCCTGTTGCTTAATACGCAGTGCCAACATTTTGCCGGCCTTCTCACCCTGATCAGTGTATACCGCTTTTGTTTGCAAAATAGCAAATTCGGCTTGCTCCGATAACATTGCTAGATAGGCTTCTTTCAATTTCATTAATTCTTGTTTAAATATCTCAGAAGAGGATGGAGAGAGAACCATCTCCATGCCCCTAATCTGAGAGAGAAGGTCAGAGATCTGAGATGCCCTCTCTTCTTTCCTTTTCGATGTTAGGCCAATTATAATCCCCCTTAAATATGCTTTACAAGCTCCCCATATCATATCAGGCTTCTCCACGGAGTTAGAATTGGAGGCAATAAACTGCTCTATTTGGGATATTATATATTGAACCATCTTTGGCTCCTTCAAAATTTGATTATTCAGCTTCCACCTGCCCCCTTTATTGGGCAGCAACGCTAGGGTTATTTGGCAGGTGACCACAGAGTGATCCGACAGGGGATCTGAAACAATACTAGAACTTATGACCCCAGGTAATAAGGCTTGAGAGTTGAGGATATAATCAATCCTCGAAGAAGCTGCGTGGACTGGAGAAACATAGGTATATTCCCTTGTACTAGGATGCAATACACGCCATATATCACAAAGACCTATAGAGTCCAACAGGTCTCTAAAAGCTCTTTGTGCTGGGGAAAGATCTTGACGGGATTAGCCTGACCTGTCAAGAGCCTGGTCAAAAACGAGATTGAAGTCACCCCCTATAACCATAGGGATATCCAAAAATGGAGTTAGGGCTTCTATTATCTGGACAAAAAATCTGGGGAAATCTACATTAGGGCCATAAATAACACTCAAAACAATATCCAAGGTATGCAATCTGCCTTTTACAAACAAAAATCTGCCAGAAGGATCCAGTATAACTTGGAGAGGTTTGAACAGAACTGACCTATGCAAGAGGATCATAACCCCTCTGCTATGCGTCGTGCCTTCCGCCACAAACAGCTGCCCAATTTGCTGCCATCTCATTTTGTCAGCCTCCCTCATAAGCAAATGTGTCTCCTGCAAAAATATAATTTCTGCCTTCAGATGGTTTATATCTTTCAGGATTTTATATTGCTTAGTCCTATGCCTTGCCCCTTTAACGTTCCAACTGATAAAATGGATATTTCTAACCATCACTCAAGATGCCAGTCAGAAATCCCTGAAAACACCACATGTATTTATGTTTCCCCTCAATACTGCTCCAAGCAAGATATGCACTGGGTTGTTCTACCCCCCACCCCTACCATCACTAGATCCAACCCCCCAATCACCCCTCTGAACCCCCCAGGCACCCCATAAACCCTGACCCCCCTCCTCCCACACCCACCTGCCTTTTGCATGGTACATGATGATCGGCTAACTGAAAAGAACCTCTCCCTCCAACCTTCCCGCCCTTGTGAACCAGAAAACCAGGACACTACCCCTTTATAGTCAGAACACTCCATAGAGAGTAGTCCCTCCATCGTTCTTATAAATTGACATCAGTGCCAACTAGTGTAAAGAAGTTGTCTGCACAAACCCATAAAGAAAATAATTCTCCCTACAGAGTCCCTATGAACCATTCTACTACCTGATTCACAGAGAATAAAGTGTGTATGCTACTTGCATCAAACATGAAAATAGTAAACACAGACACCCTCTTGTGGCACAACCCTCGAATAACGGAGGTGAACAGCCGAGAAAGCAGGCCATTACTGCCTACTCTAGCATAGGAGAAACCCAAGGGCTCCTGGGCCGCTGTCCGGACCCGGTCCTTGAGACCGGAGGCAGCAACCATCCCACCCCAACAGTGGAAACCCAAAAAGGGAGATGAGGAGTCCTCCACAAACAGCACTCGAGGAAGGATGCTCAGAAGGGGCAGATCAACGCCCCATACAGTGTACCATGAACCGGACAACGTCATCTGTCTATGGCTGCAAAGTCCCCCCTAATACACAGGCCAGCCACCTCTATCATCCAATGGCAACAGTGAATGAGAAAGAGAGGGAAACCAAGACAAACCAGACCACGAAAATGAAACCAGAAAGGGACTGCAGACAGATTCGCATTGCAAACACAGAACTGAGCATTGCTCCCCCCTCAAACCTTGGGATCAAGACATCGCCCTTAAGAAAGTAAATTGCCAGATCTGACAGAGTAAAATTTAACTTGAACATAGTAACCCCAGATGAATACGAAACAAGACTAGACTAAACCAGAGTCAATATTATGAGAGTCCACAGAATTAAACAGTTCTGAGAGAGAAAACCAGATCGGAAATGCGATGTTCATTAATCTGTCAGCACAAAGACCCTTCTCGAGAGCTGCAGCTTGAAATTGAATAGCCAGATAAATAGTTTATGACCAACATAGTCCCGGAGACAAAGTAGAGAGATATAATTTGCATCAGCTGAATTACACCACCACTGAAAAACGTAGCATGGCTCCCCACACCAGGCCGACTCTCATATAGGCTTAAAAAGATCAGGAAGCGCTTTCTTGAGCCCTGCAGTAGCCGACTCCACTTCCTCGTAGGTCTCCCAGGAACCATTCAGGCAAACTTGAAATCTTGCAGGAAAACCCATACAATACTTGATTCCTGCGGTGAGCAACTTGAGGATGAGCTTGTGAAATGTGGCTCGTTTCTGGCATACAGATAAAGGCAAATCTTGCTCCACTCTCAGCTTTTTACCTTCCCATTGCAAATCTTGTGTTTCCTTGACCTTATATAGAAAATGCTGTCGCTCCTGGAAGTTTAAGAAGCAAAATATAAATGACCTGGGGGGGGCTTCAGCCGAAGGAGGGGGGCGTAGTGCCTGGTGAGCTCTTTCTATTATGTAGCTCGCACAAAAGGGGGAAGGGCCTGCCACCTTCTCCACAAATTTTCTGATAAACTTAATGGGTTCTGAGCCCTCTTCACCTTCAGGCAAACCAAAGATAACCGCATTATTGCGGCGACTGCACCCCTCCAAATCTTCCACCTTGTTCTCCACTTTCACTAGCCTTTGCCTCAGGGCCACAGACTCCAGTTCTGCTTTATCCTGTTTCCTTTCAACGGAACGTATGCAAGCTTCATTATCAGCAATCTTCTTAGAGAGCTCCTCAAGGGTGCTGAAGATCCCTTTTATTTCTCCTGCCATATTCTGCATTTCAGCCTTGAAAGGCTGAAGCTCCTCTAGAAATCTCGAAAGGGTGAGAAGATCAGTGTCAGGGCACTCGCTAGTAGCAGGCAGCGAGGATTGCAGGGAGGAGGACCTGGCTTTCTTAGAGACCTTCTCGGCCGTAGCAGGAGGTGTGTGTTTGGTAGCTATTTTCGACATCTCTTCGTCCATCGACTTCTTTTATCGAGAGCACAATACGTTCAGGAAGATAACAGACAGGTGATCTGTGGTGGAAAACACTGTGAAACGGGGGTTTTAGTGATAATTAACAGGCGGTAGGTCAGAGCAAGCATAGAGGCATCCTACCCAGCACACCGCATCACGTGACTCCCAAGCACTTCAGTAACACAATACATACATGTGAACGCATATTATACACCAAACATGTAATACAATTCTTAAAGTATTCAGTAATGCAGTAATATATTCATACACCATCCTAGCATATCTATCAATCAAAGTAAAAAGTATATACAGAGGTAAGAGTAAACATTCACCTACAGACAAGGAGTCTGAGTCTCAAAAGTTGGTGCAAGCTGTGCCAAAGGTGGCTTGTGTTGATTGTTGGTGCACCAGGGATCCTATGTCCTATTCTCTATCAGGTAGGGTCCCAAAGTTAATGTCCTGTGGCGTGCAGCAACCTTTGCCCTGAACCAAACAGATTTTGAATTGTGAAGGTGTGCTGCAGGCTGCAGGGTGGCCAGGTGGCAAGAGTACCATGAACAGTAGTCCATGGTGGCTAGTGCCTCACTTCCCCTAGCATTGTTCTCTGATAGCCATGCACTATAAGTGCATATATTGTCTCCAGTAGTCTAGTGCCCCCCAAGCCCCGATCACTGTAATTGTCATGCAAAAATCCATGATAATTTAGTAGCCCCCCCAAGCCCCGATTTCTCCTTATGTGTGTAAAAAACTCCCTGGTAGTCTAGTGCCCCCTGCCCTGATTTCCCATCATGTTTATACAAAACTCCCTGGTAGTCTAGTGTCCCTCACCCACCCCCAAACTCCAGTCTTCCATTATATAACATTTCCAGCCCCAATCCCCCCTGAAGTGAATTTGGATATACCTGGTGTTCTAGTGGACACTCACCCATCAGTGCCCTACCACCCTACTCCCCCATCCCATAACTGAGCTGTTGACTGGCACATCCCGCTGCTCACCACCATGGCCAGCCGCCAACTGAGTGTTGAATGAGTGCATACTGAATATAGTATGTGCTCAGCTGTCAATCACTGAGTCTGCACTATACAGTATGCAGTACTCACTCATTCAGAACTCATTCAGTGGCTGGCCATGGTGGTGAGTGGTGGGCTGTGCCTGTCACCAGCTCAGTTATGGGATGGGGAAGCAGGGTGGTAGGGCACTGCTGGGTGTGTGTGGGGGGTCCAATAGACCACCAGGTATATCAAAATTCACTTCAGGGGAGATTGGGGCTGAAAATGTTACATAATGGGAGATCAGGGAAGAGGGGGGTTGGGGGAGGGCCAGTAACTAGCAGGGAATTTTGTATAAATATGATGGGCAATTGGGGATGGGAGGCGGCACTAGACTACCAGGGAGTTTTTTACACACAAGTGAAGATTGGGGAATGGGGGTGGCTGGAGGACTACTAGACTACCAGGGAGTTTTGTATAAACATGATGGGCAATTGAGGCTTGGGGGAAGGCCACTATACTAACAGGGAGTTTGTCACAAACATAACGGGAGATTGGGGCTTGTGTGGGGGGGGGGTCATATTGGTGCACCCTTCCAGGGAATTTCTAAGTACCATTAGATCAGCCCTTGACTGGTTTAATGGTACTTAGACCTTTGCCTTCTGGGAGGGTTTTGGGAATTGCAATTTAGGGGATATGGCAGCCTGCATCTACTGCAGTCCCCCTAGCACCATACTGCAGCCCATTTTGTGGTGCAAGGCTGGTGCACACCCCTTTATAGCAAGCAGCCTGCATTTGACACAGGTTGATTCTGAGAATAGTTCAGGGCACAGTTTATGATATGAGGTGCCACTTGCATCATTTATGTTTGATGCAGGCACCTTATATCATTCAAAGGGCTTTGAGAATTGGGCCCAAGGAGTAAGTAGTCTATTACTAGAAACCTAAATTTAGATACAGTTGCATTGTGTCTTTGTATACAAGAACTCTTTTAAAGATGTTTTGAAAGTATTCATATTTGCAGATTGTTAACTTGTCAGGCAATCCACTCCATGTCTTAAATACAATTTGTTTAAATGACTTCTGTAATTTTGCCTATTTACACTGTGGTATGGCTAAAGTAGTTGTGTTCAGTGACCTTAATGCTCTTGTACTGAATTTCTTTTCAAAGAAATGTAACAATGGGTTGTTTGATGAACAATGAATTAAAAACAAAGGATAATTGTAATGTATCCCTTTGTTCAACCAGTAACCAACCAAATTTGTTGTGCAAACTACAGTGGTGCTCCCTAAATCTGTCTCTTAAAGTGAATCTACATATAGCATTATACAAGCAGATCCTTAGCTGTCTAATTTTTTTTTGATGAACCCCACCACACCAGACTCCCATAATTCAGTATCCATATGAAACCGGGTCTGTGCTACTGTCCTTCTTGTTTTATCTATTAAATAATCTCTAAATGTATATAATGTTTCTAACTTCATATGAATTTGTTTTGTTGTCAATATGTGTGTAAAAATGTAGCCGGCTATCTAAAGTTACTCATAAGTATTTAAAGTATGTCATTATTTCTAACTTTGTTCCATCACTGGCAGTTATTTCAAATGGTTCTGACAAAGTTTTCATTTTGTAATTGGTACAGAACATCCCCTTGTTTTTGTTTTGCTTTTTTTCAATTTAGGACAAGTATGTTCCCCTCCAACCAACCTGTCATCTTATTAAATCTGTGTTCTAGATTTTGTTGTAACATTTTTATATCTCTTTTAGCTGTATATATTACAGCATCATCTTTAATAAAGGAGCATGGCAAGATATCCCTGTTCTTAATTACCATATCAGATAATAGGGACTCCCGAGGTAGGTTTCTGATCTTGTCCTTGGATCTCATTAATATATTTATATCATAACCCCTGTGCAAGAACCTCACAATTAATTCATCCACTTGTAATTGAAAGGCAGAATCAGTACTGCAATTTCTGTGTAATCTCAAAAGTTGAGCATATGGAATTGACTTCTTTAAATGGGGGTGTAGGTGTCGGCACTGCTAGCATGAAAAATTGAATTGGTGGCTGTGGGCTTCCTATAAGTTATGGTGTCTATTCCCTTCTCATCATTTTCATCAACAGACAGTGTTAAATCTAAAAATGCAAGACTGTTTTTTGCTGGCAATATAAGCAAAGCTTAAATTCAGATTGCTAGCATGAAGCCACAAAATGAAATTATGTACCTCATGTAGGTCCCATTGCCAGATACAAATGATGTTGTCGATGAGACAAAACCAGTATTTGATATTACTATAATAACGATTAATGGCTTGGTCAAAGATGATAGTCTGTTTCCAGAAGCCAAGAAAAAGATTTGCATAGCTGGATGCCATGGCTGCACCCATGGCTGTATGGCATGATTGTAAATAGTGACATCCTTCACATTCAAAGTTGTTACAGTACGTGCTAATATAAATCATAATAACTGTAAAGTGAGTTCAAGTGGTATGCTCTTGGCCCCTGAGAGTTGGTCCAGGAAATATCTTGTGGCTAACAGGTCCTGCTGATGTTTGACGGAAGTGTATCAGGCTTCAACATTAATCCCCAAGCAATTGTAGCCTTCATCCCAGGTCAGGCTAGTGAGTTTCTTCAGCAAAATCAGTCAAGTCCTTAATTTAAGATTCTAATCATACAACACTGAACTGAAGAAAAAAATCAATGAATTTGCATACGTTTCGTGTTATTGAGCCTGTACCTGAAACACTAGGTCTTCCTGGGGGGTTTTCTTTGTTTTTGTGAATTTTGGGCAGGATGTAGAGTTCTGGTGTGGTTGGATATTCCTGCCAAATATACATATACTCTCTTTCTCTGATGTCACCATTTGCTAATGCTTCAAAGAGCAGTAACTGCAACTCCTTCCTGAATGCAATTGTGGGAGCACTGTTCAACACTGTTCAACACTCAGTAGTTCTCATTATTTAGCAGAGAAAAAGCAATATTCCTGTAAGTAAGTAAGTAAATAAATATTTATTTCTATGTGCCCAATCCCGGAGACTGTGAGCACTTTACAAGGAAGAAATATAAAAATTTACATAACAACTAAACAATAGACAGGTCACGACAGATAAATAAACTCAATAAATTATCTCAGTGAACAACAGTGCTTTGATATTGATCAGATTATAGCTGACTTCCAAAAACTTCTCCAAATAGATGTGGTTTTAGACCTCTCTTGAAAGCTTCCACTGATACAGCCTCCCTCAGATACCTTGGGAGTGAGTTTGATTCCCCATGATACAGCATTTCCTACCAGTACTAGTTGTTGTTATCCTTATTCAGAATGACAGTGTTGCCCACTTTATCACCTGATTTGATAAACACTGATGTGTTATTGGACAATTCCTCCAAGGCCATGCATTCATTTCTAGTGAGATTTGATCTCCTGAGGGCAACATTGTCCTTCAGAATTTCCCTTACCTGCCAACATACAGACATTTCCAAGGCATGAATAACAGTATTGTACATTTTAGGGCAAAACACTAATTTAACTTCAAATCTGTCCTTTCTCAATTTGGAGATATGTTTACTTGCTCTTGTAAGTCATCCGTCTTCAATTTTTTGGAAGGTCAAAGGGTTATAGTGCTCTTCATTTTGAAGCCGTAATGATTCTAGAGCAGCAAAATCAGCAGGGAGATCCTCAATCATAATGATGCTGCAACTCTGAACTCCAGAATCAGTGTTGCTAAGAAAATCACAATTTTATTTATTTATTTATTTATTTATTTTAGTCTTTGGTAACTGGGTAAGGCCCACTAAGCACAAGTGCCTGTTTTCAGGGGCGACCTGGGAGCACTGGACAGTTAAGTGACTTGCTTAGAGTCACACAATATGCAAGTGGAGGTTGCGAGAATCAAACTCAGGTCTGGTCTGCTGGATGTCTCAAGCTTGTTCACACCTCATTCCTCTAACGTCTATGCTATACTGCCAGCCCAATGTCTGATGCTAATGTCTGTGAAATCATCTAGGTAATGTCAAGGTCCACCACTAGTTCAATAGTTGGAACATCAGGTGGCATAGTCTCATAATCAGGTAATTTAGATATGGCTCCTAAAATGTAGACTAAGTCTTCAATGGATTGGTCACTTTCTGCTGCAGAGAACACCATGGCTAAGATAGAAGGTGAAGTGTCTTTATTGCAAAAAAAGCTTTAGCTTAAGTTTTCTAGAGAACTTGACTAAATTGATAAAAAAAATTGAAAATCATTAATAGGAGGTGTGGGGATGAAGCTTAATCCTTTTTCAAGAGCTGAGATATAGAATTTATTCAAAACCAAATCTGAAAGGTTCACTATTTGTAATTTAGATCCTCTCTCCTCTTTCTCAGTGATCTCTCTCTTCCTGTTTGTATTTCTTCCTTCCCTTCCACCATCTGGTTTCCTTTATCTTTTTTTGTTTCTTTTGAACTTTGTTTCTTCCATAAAAAAGGCCTCTGATTTCCACTTGTGCTGGGCTAAATATTGTTGGACCTGTTGGTGGAGGTACTACCCTTACAAAAATGATATATATTTTAAAATATATTGAGGCTGTTGGTTCCTGCTCCATGGTTCAATTTCCAAGATGACCTCACCCCAGCTGTTTCCTGTTTCATCATCTGCTTTCTGGAAGATATCTGCCCAGCTGTATCCAAACAATGCTGCCAGGGAGGGAGAGCCTTCAGCTGGAGAAGTAGATGTTTCCATGTGTTCGTTCTACAAGGGACTGGTAAGTACAAGACTTTTTACTATTTTCTAGCTGACGCTACATTACACATCCAACACTTGGCAGCCTACAAACTGTTAATTTGTCCACAAAGACTCTCCCCTTTTGGGACTACAGGCTCCAAGAACTGTGCTTCAGTGGGATCTGGCACAGGAGAGACTCTTTAATGGACCTTGCCTTTGGGCACCATTGCCTGTCATTAGTTAGGACTTTTAGGGCATTCCATTCCCCCAAAAGGTGTATTGTACATAACGTTAGAGATTTTCTACTGTTTTCTATTTTCTAACTTTTCTATAAGATATTTTTGGGACCAGTGTTTTGATGGAAGGGGATATGGTACTGTGTCTTGAAGATATGGGGTGTTTTTGTGCGGAATTGCTCCAAGAAGCCATATTCAGCAGGAGCCAGTGTGCAGCACAAAATCCATTGTGCCAATGTGCAACTATAATGATTGCAGGCACAAGAGCAGGGGGCATTCCCATGAATATCCATCGCAGTGGCATATTCAACCGTGAATCTATGGTGCAAGTGTGGAGCAAATCAAAGTTGCTCTGAGCAGACTTGTTCCTATAAATACAGGGCGCAAACACACAGACAGCACTTGCGCCAGGGGTGAGAGTGAGAGGGAGAGACAGAGAAAGACAGACAGAGACACAGACAGACAGACAAAGGCCAAACACAGAGGGACAGGGACAGAGAGGTGGCCTGGGAGAGGGAGAGAGAGAGAGAGAGAGAGACACACACACACACACACACATATATCGTGTGCCAGGGTGTCACACAGCCAGCTGCCAACTTCCCAGGGGGACAGTGGACAGCAAGGGTCATGGACAGTGTATCCTTCATGATGGAGGCCATAATAAGGGGTGTGAGGGGGGCAGCAGGAGCAGCGATATGGCTGAGGAAGGACCCATCGGCAGTATGCCCAACACAGGTGGTACCATGCCTGCATCACCTTTGAGAACTACAGTGGCATGGAGATCATGGGCCCATACCTCTCAACTGTCACACATTACGAGGTATGTCACTCATTTTATCCCTCAGAAACCCTCTATCCCACATTGAGAAGATGACATTCCACCCTGACCACTGAGACTGTTAAGCAGAAATGTATAAAAATATAATATGCTAGGTTATCAGCAAACATTATAAACATTAGTGTACTTATTTCCACAGTATTCTGAGTTTACAATGTCATGTTTGATGATGTGTCACACATTTTGTTCGGTTATCACACATCCTGTCACACATTTGGGTGATAAAAGGTTGAGAGGTATGCATGGGCCAGTTCCACCTGAACAGGGCCATTCTCAGGCAGCTCTGTGAGCTGTGCTGAGAGGAGATGCAGGCACCCAACAGATGGAGCCATGCCATGTCCATGGAGAAGAAGGTGACTGCCTTCATGTGCTTGCTCACCACGGGCACCTTCCAAAGACCAACAGGGGACACCACAGGCATAACCCAGTTGGCCACATCCCATCTCCTCATAGTTCCTCAATGCACTGCTGCCACATGCTTCAGAATATATCCCTTTCCCCAGCACACAGGCAGAGTGTACAGCAACCATACAGGACTTCCATAGGGTGGCACGCATGCCTGGCATGATTGGGGCCATTGACTGCACCGATATGGGCATCTGCTTGCCACCTGACACCAAGTATGTGGCATACATCAACAGGAAGGGGAGTCCAAGTGTCAACTGCCAGGTGGTGTGCGATGCCATGGAGCACATCACCAATGTCTGCGCCACACACCCTGGGAGTGCACATGACACATTCATCTGGCACAGCTCTGCACTTTGCCACAGGTTTGAACATGGGTATATCCCCACAGGCCACCTAGTTGGTGAGTATGGCATGGGCAAGGGGCAGAGCTGACCTGGGAATGAGGGTGGGCAGGGTGTGCATGGTGTCAATAGCGCATCGTGTGTGGACAGCGTGATGCAGTGGCATTGCACATGTTGTGAATGGCCAGCTAAGTGCATGGTCGTGCATGGGGTGCCATGCTCTATTGCACACGTGCACAATGGTGGGTGACCCCTGACCCCTGGGTCAAACATCTGACCCTGTGATCCCATGTAGCCACACCCATTCTGAGCATCTCCATCACTGCACGATGGGTGGGCACTACGCATGCTCCTGTGCATCGGGGAGCAGGTGCATGTTGTGGACACGTGTGCCTCCTCCCACCATTATTGCCGCCAAACTGGCTATAGTGAACGTTGTGTAGGGAAGGGCCAGACGTGCTCCCAACTGGACACAGGTCGAGTTGGCAAACCTAGTGGTCTGTGTAGAGCCCCACACCCCCTAACTCTTTGGGCAGGTGCCCCTGCTGTGGGCCAGGGACACTGTGTGGCAGGAGATAGCTGCCAGCCTGGAGCACAAGACTGGAGTGCCCGGGACAGGAGAGCAATGCTGCCACCGATATGGAGACCTCATGAGGTGGGACCCGGAGTGGTTGAGGAGGCTACAGGCATGTGGCAGGCTTGAGGCTGTGCCACAGCCAGTTAAGTCATCCCATGTTGCATGTCTGCCCTGGTGCTGTACAGTGGTGTTGGCTTGGCTGCCTGGCATGCCCTGCAGAGGGGTACACTGTCATCATGCGCATCATGGAATGGCATTGCCAGCTTTCACTTGCATTGCGATGCAGCCGTGCAGGCATTTGGGGCGAGTCGGGCAGGGGCACACCCTTGCACAGGGGTGGGGGGGCACCTGTTGTGGTCAGTTACTGATGTGCACCTGTCTTCTTTCCATTCCCAGGACCGGAGGACTGACAGTGGGCCAGGGCTGCAGCAGCACAGCAGGGTGTGTCACACTGTACATGGTGCATGCCACTGTGGCGTGTTCATTGGACACATGTGCCAGCTGTTGGGGTGGGTCTGTGCCCGGCTGCCACTGTTGTTGCTGTGGTGCTGCCAGTGCACTGTGCCATGTGACTGTCATTGCACAGTCATGTGGCCATTGTGCGGCAGGGACCACCTCTGTGCAATGTCGTGGTGCGCCGAGTTGCTGGTTGGCATTGGCCCACCCCCCTGCAAGTGGCCTTACGGGCCCTCCAGGGGTGTGTGTTGCCACAGCCCATTGTGCACTGTTGGGTGGACATGGTTCCATGGGCCATTGCACTGACCACCTGTCCTGTTCCTTGTTATAATTATCTGGTGGTGGCAATCACCTTGGGCAATGCTTAGCCGACTGCTGAGCCAGACGCTACTCATGGGCTCTTCAACCTTGGAGGTGGTGGTGCAGATCAGACGCATGTTGTAGGCCAATAGGAGGGAGCATTAGCTTGGCTTGCTGGGGCAGCTGGATAGGGCTGCCATTAGTTTTTCTCCTGTTTTCCCGTGTTTCCCCTGATGTACCTTCCCCTACAGTCCCCCCTCCCACTGCACAGTCCCTGTTCCATGTCCCCTTCCCTCGCTGTACCTACCCTTTCCCAGCCTCTGGTTGTTTGTATATAGTTTGTTGACAAATATATATTTCTGACTTACCTGCCTTTGTCTCTGTCTGCTTTGCAGGTGGCTTGAGGAGCCATGCTGCAGTGGACCAGTGTCTGTCCATGTGATGTGCATGAGAGGGGCACGTGTTATGCTTCCGTGGTTCACTGCTGTGTGCTGTGGTGTGTCCCACTGTGGTGGTGTCCATCCCCTGGGTCGGTGGCTGTGCCTTGGGATGCCCATGGTGCCACTGTCGGGGTGTGTGATGGTTGTGTGTGGTGGTGCACACGGCCATGCTCATTGGTCAGGTACTGTCTGCACGCTGTGTTGGGACCCCTTCTTGGCATTCTGCGGTCTGCCCCATGTGATCTGCCACACTACCTGCCACCCAGCATGTTCAATGCCTACTGTGTGGGCTTCCTGTGTGCTTGTGTGGCATGTGTGTGCTTGGCTGCATGCTCCTGGGTGTGGCCTACTATGATCTGGGTGGGGGGGGCATGGCCAGTGGCCTGCAAGGGAGGGGATCCCATGCTGGCACTCCATTGGCAGCACCTGTTGCCTGCTATCTGTGCCACTATTGTGTTCTGGGGTCATGTGTCTGGGTGCCTGTGTGTGCCCTGCTGGTGGAGGCCTCCTGTGGCCTGTCACTGTGTTTCCATGGCTCTGTTCCTGGGTTTGTTCTCTGTGCCGTGCCCCCCTCTGTTGCTGTGCTGCTACTCCCACAGTTGCACTGGAGCATCTCTGTTTGCACCATGGTGCAACTCTGTTTGTGCCATGGTGCAACTCTGCCATATTCAGTCGGGTTGCACTGGCACAGTTCAGCCTGTGCAACCTCTGAATATGGTTCCTGTTGCACCATGGTGCATCGATTTTGTGCTGTGCCAGACTTGCGCTGGACTTTGGCGCATTTCTGAATATCTGGGCCATAATATTGTTGTGACGATGTTTTTGAAATGGAAACTTTGAAAATGAGGACTTGGGCTCAAAGGTAATCTCCAAAGTTTTCAGTAAAATTAAAATGAAATACTACTACTGTTGTGGGTGTAGGCAAACCTGGTCAGACACTTGGCAACTGGGTTTTAATGCCAAAAAGTGCAAGGTGCTGCATTTTGGGATGAAGAACCCAAGGAGGAGTTACCAGCTGGGGGGAGTACAGCTAGCCCAGGAAGAGGAGGAGGAGGAGAAGGATCTGGGGGTGCTCATTACACGGTCAATGAACAACTTGGCACAGTATAGGAAGGCAGCTGCAAAGGCCAACAAAATGCTGGGTTGTATTACAAGGGGTATATCCTCGAGGAGGGAGGAGGTGATTCTGCAACTGTATAGGTCATTAGTTAGACCACACCTGGAGTACTGCCTGCAGTACTGGTACCCGTATCTGAAGAGGGACATTAAGTTACTGGAGGGGGTGCAGCTCAGGGCGACAAAGATGATCAAGGGGCTGGGGGACTTATCATATGAGAGGAGGCTGAGGGAGTTGAACATGTACTCGCTGGAGGACAGGAGGGACGGGGGGAGATGATTGAAACCTTTAAGTACATGAAAGGAATAAACAAGACAGGTACAGTGGGGCTGTTCAAAGTAAGGGAGGGGAGGGACACCAGGGGCCATGATATGAGACTGGAGGGAGGAAGGTTCAGGAGGGAGATGAGGAGACACTTTTTTACAGAGAGGGTGGAGGCTGGGTGGAATGCGTTACCTGCAGAAGTGGTATCCAATAGAACAGTGGACTACTTCAAAAGGGGATGGGACAGGACAAGGGGAGGGTCAATGAAGGGGAAGGGTGGAAGGGAGGGGCAGCTGCAGAATAAGGGGTGCTAGCTGCACATTCGAGCAGACTTGATGGACCTCTAGGCCTTTATCTGCTGGCAAATTTCGTATATTCGTAAATGCTGTGTTTTTTGTTTTCTTTTAGTTGTCATTATTGTATAGCCAAGGCGCAAGCAAAGCAAGGAGTAGTCTAGCTTTTTCAAGAAACATAGTTTACTCTTTTTGGACTAGCTCTGGTATGCATAAACTCCCATATTAGATAGCATATGCTGCCATTTTTTTGGCAATATGACTATAGCTAGTAGCAACATTAGTGACACACTAGATCACTGCACCTATATTGAAATGAGAGGCAGCTATCATACTAGAGTTATCATCTAAATGCAATAGCAGTAAATTGTAATTGTATTTGACATTTTATTTTCCCTTCTGTGCCACAGTCACTCCATAGTTCCTTTAACCTATTGAAATCGTCATGGTCTGTGCTAAGCTCTGAGAGTGTATTTAGCAATGTTTCTTTCCTCTTTGTGGCTTATAGTCTGAGACAATTTTTGGCATGCAAGTAGCTTTACTCACACACACACATACACACACACACACACACTCACACACACGTACATAAGTAACATTAACATTCAAAGCAACACTCATCTGTTTAAAGCCTGTTTCTTGGATTTATATTCAACGTGCTAAACATAAAGTGCAGAATTCTGCATGCCTTTTTAGACAGGATCCTCTTTTTCTTCTAATTTTAACATGGTAAACTGATGGGTTTCTCTACATATCTACTGCACCTGCTAAATCGTCTTTAGTAAGGCTCATGCTTTCATTGTACCTATCGACTGTCAGATTCACTGACTTTGCTTTCCTCCTTTAATTTCCCCCTTACTCCACACAGAGTCCTTAACCAATGAGGATGATGAAGCCAGCCTGCACTGAAATTTGCCGAAATACCCTGGAGAAAAGGCAGCACTTCCATTTTCAGACTGTCATAAAGCTGATGAGCTTGGATTTGCTCAGGTTCTGAGACCATGGTGACAAGTGAAAACATTCCCAGGAGGAGAGAGTCAAAAGCAGCTACTGCTGAGCTGAGACAATCTAGGACAGGAACTGAGAGAGGCTGACTAGGAGGAGGAGGAGACAGGGAGAGGTCCTGGTTATCATGTCAGTGGCAGCAGCAGGCTTTGCTCCATATGATAGTTGCAAAAGAGTGAAGAGTAGATAGGAGGGAAACAAAGGTGTTTGCTTATAGACATGTTAACCATTTCTGATCAGCACCATGGTGAGGAAGATTTCAGAACCAGTGTGGGACAGAATGTATGTCTGCCTCAGTGGCATAGCTATTTTTTTAATGGAAAAAAGTATAATAAAAGCCCAGTTTTTCTACAGGAGCAACCAAAGCAATGGGTCAGGGGCCTGGTAGCTGCCAAGGCTCCCAGAAGCTTCAGGGTTTACATGCGTTCTGGTACATTTTGATGGTCATTTTGTACCTTTTCTGAATGACTTTTTGTCTTTCTTTTTTTCCTGTAGAAAAGTTAACAGCTGGTGTGTTCAATCAATAAAACTACCAGAATATGCCCCAAACAGTCCTTCAACATAGCAGTGAGTCAAATAACTGGAATTGTCTATTAACCACAGCACAGTGGTTACAGATTATATTACATAATGGCAAGAAAGAATATTGGGCTCTGATTGGCCAGTCTGGGGCTGGACCACCTCTTCTGATGTTATTGTGTTTGGCTATGGCACCTTTAAGGGAACTGATGTGCACTGCTTTATTGCTTTTGTCTACATTGGGGCTGGACCCATGATCTTATCCCAACATAACATCACTGCTCTACCTTATGCCAGTACTTACAGTATGCGCTTTTTCTGGAGTAAAGTCAGTTACTGTCTGTGACCTTGAGTGAAACGGGTGGGTGGGGGCAGCAACTAGCATAGTTAAGTGGCAGTAAGGGGATGACTGACAGAAAAATACAGAAATACTGGGATCTAATGTGCAACCTGTATATGGGAGGAGAGGAGAGGAGACAGAAAGCGAAAAATACAGGCATACAGACAAAAGCTTGATAGCAGAGGGGTAGAGAGAGAACCAAATAAAAAAAGCATTTGTCAATGCCGAACGTTAATTGCGTTGGTGTGTTGAGCTCGCTCAATGCCCCTCTATCACTAACTCAGTCTGTTTCTCCCAGTGCTGCAGGCTGCTCTGTTGTACTGGGCTCCTGCCTGCAATGGCACCTTGTTCTGTCCACTAAGAAATCCGCAGCTGTCCCAGCAGAGCTGCGTTGAGGTGGCTCACTCCCCCTCTCTCACTCGCTCATTCTGTTTCTCCTGCCGCTGCAGGCTGCCCTTTTGTACTGGGCTCCTGCCTGTGTTGGTGGCTTTTTCGGCCCACAAAGAAATCTACAGCAGTCCCGACACAGGTCTTTTGAGCCTGTTGACTCCTCCTCTCTCACTCACTCGTTCCGTTTCTGCCGGTACGCCAGGCTGGCCTTTTGTACTGGGCTCCTGCCTGTGTTGCCGCCTTTTTCTGCCAACAAAGAAATCCACAGCAGTCACGATAGAGCTCCATTGAGTTTGCTCACTCCCCCTCTCTCACTCGTTCATTGTGTTTCTCCTGGCGCTGCAGGCTACCCTTTTGTACTGGGCTCCTACCTGCGTTGGCACCTTTTTCTGCCCACAAAGAAATCCACAGCTGTCCCGACAGAGCTCCGTTGAGGTTGCTCACTCCCCCTGTGTCACTCACTCATTCTGTTTCTCCTAGCGCTGCTGCCTGCCCTTTTGTACTGGGCACCTGCCTCTGTTGATGCCTTTTTCTGCCCACAAAGAAATCTGCAGCAGTCACGACAAAGCTCTGTTGAGCTCGTTCACTCCCCTTCTCTCACTCACTCATTCCATTTCTGCCGGCGTTGTGGGCTACCCTTTTCTATTGGGCTCCTGCCTGCATTGCCACCTTCTTCTGCCCACAAAGAAATTTGCAACAATTACAGTACAGCTCCATTGAGCTCGCTCACTCCCCCTCTCTCACTCACTCATTCTGGTTTTCCCGCCACTGCAGGCTGCCATTTTGTACTGGGCCTCTGCGTGCATTGCTGCCTTTTTCTGCCCACAAACAAATCTGCAGCAGTCCCAACAGAGCTCTGTTGAGCTCACTCACTCACTCCCTCTCCCTCATTCGCTCGTTCTGTGTTTCCTGCCGCTGCAGACTGCCCTTTTGTACTGGGCTCCTGCCTGCGTTGCTGCCTTTTTCTGCCCGCAAAGAAATCTGCAGCAGTCACAATAGAGCTCCGTTGAGGTCGCTCACTACCGCGCGGTCACTGGCTCATTCTGTTTCTCTTGGCGCTGCAGGCTGCACTTTTGTACGGGGCTCCTGGCTGCATTGGCACCTTTGCCTGTCCACAAAGAAATCCACAGTTGTCCCGACAAAGCTCCGTTGAGGTCACTCACGCTCTCTCTCTCTCACGTGTTCATTCTGTTTGTCCTGGTGCTGCAAGCTGCCCTTTTGTATGGGGCTTCTGTCTGCATTGGCACCTTTTTCTGCCCACAAAGACATCCACAGCAGTCCTGATAGAGTTCCATTAAGCTCACTCAGTCCCCCTGTCTCACTCGCTCGAACTGTTCCTCCCACCGCTGCAGGCTGCCTTTTGTACTAGGCCCCTGCCTGCATTGATGCCTTTTTCTGCCCACAAAGAAATCTGCAGCAGTCCTGACAGTGCTCCGGTGAGTCCACTCACTCCCCCTCCCTCACTCACTCTCTCATTCTATTTCTCCTAGTGCTGCAGGCTGCCCTTTTGTACTGGCCTCTTGCATTGGGGCCTTTTTCTGCCCTCAAACAAATCCGCAGCAGTCCCAACAGAGCTCAGTTGAGCTTGGTCACTCCACCCTCTCACTCGCTCGATCTTAATCTGTCCCAAACACTGATTTCCCACAGCGACTGTGAAATTCTCTGGCAGGAGTGCAAAAACATATTTTAGCCAGGATGTGGAAAATGACAGCTGTACTGTTCATAAGGAGGTGTGAAAAAATGCCACTGTTGAAAATGTGGCGCGAAAATATTACAAATTTCCGAGGTTACAAGGGCGCGTGGAAACAGTTCAATGCACGCTTGTAACATAGTCATGTTATGGAGTTTTGTCACAAAATTTTCAACATAGGGATTTTAGGACCTCTGCTCATGAACACTGCCACTGTCATTGTCTTAATGTGTCCTGAACACTGATTTCCCACAGCAACCGTGTTATTCTGCGCCAGAACTGTGAAAACACATTTCGGTCAGGATGTGAAAAATGACAGCTGTACTGTTCAAAAGTAGGTGTGGGAAAATGGTAATGTTGAAAATCTGGAGCGAAAATATTACAAATTTGCGAAGTTACGAGAGTGCGTGCAAACTGCGTAACACATGCTCGTAACACAGTCATTTTATGGAGTATCGTTACCAAATTTTCAACATAGGCATTTTAGGACATCTACTCATGAACAGTGTCACTGTCATTTTCTTAATCTGTCCTGAATATGGATTTCCCACAGCAACTGCACTATTCTGTGCTGGAAGTGCAAAAACACATTTCAGCCAGGATGTGAACAATGACAGCTGTACTGTTCACAAGGAGGTATGAAAATGCCAATGTTGAAAATCTGGCATGAAAATATTGCAAATTCACGAATTTACTAGCGGTGTAACAACTGCGCAACGCAGGCTTGTAAAACAGTCGTTTTTTTGGATTTTTTCGACCAAATTTCCAACATAGGCTTTTTGAGAGCCCACCTCATGAACACTGGCACTGTCATTTCATTAATCAGCACCAAAAGGTGATTCTGCGCAGTGACCGCAAAATCACATTTCAGGGCTGATTAACGCCATGACAGTTCAAGAATTCATGAGGAGGAGTCCCAAAAACCCCATGTTGAAAATTTGGTGCCAAAATTCCAAAAAATGACTGAGATATGCATTAAAGTTGAAAAAATCCTATTTCTACCATTTTACAGCTTATCGGCATTTCTCTGTTCGTGGTCGGCTTTGAAGAGTGCAGACATGTTCCTGATCCACCAAAGATCGCTATGCCGGACTCCAGAGATAAGTATGGGGTGGGGGGTGGGAGGCAGGGTGCACAGTGGGTGGGCGGGTTGTGGATGGGCTGGGTTGTGGTGGGGGCAGGAGCGCTGAGGACAGTTTCCTTTTACAGGGAAAAACAAGACAAAAGACATTGTAGGACCATTTTTTACTTTTCCGAGGCATGTGGCATGCTGGGGTGGGCTTCAGCATGTCACCAGAGGCTTTCTTTTGGGGAGGGTAGTAGTCGACGGGGATTAGGCACCCATCGGCAGACAATAAAAGCGGAGAGGGGTTTACCTAATGCTGACGGGGAGTGGGCTCCCCTGTCGGCAACAGAAACACAGGGATACTGAAACCGATGGGGATTGGGGCCCCCATCGGCAAGTAAACATGGTGGGGGGGTTAATATCGTTTGTGAAGATCCCACCCTGCAATGACTGGTCACTCCCTCATTGCAGCGAATGGCTTACACTGTAATGATGAGGCGGCCCCTGATTGCAGCAGCTGATTTGTCTCAAGTTGGTGGCAAGGTTCCAAACTAGTGTCAGCAGCAGCGTGCCATGTCATTGGGGGAAGCGGGACAAGCCTTTGCAGGCTGTGGGGGCATTGGCCACAACAGTACCGCACATCCACAACCTGCTTCTGAGAAAGCTGTCCCAATATGTTTCTTGCGCTGCGCGCAATCAACATAAAAAGAACAGACTAAGGAGACAGGTGAGAGACCCAGCAGCTCCATCCACTGGCCAAAGCAATACATCAACAGTTAAGTACTATTTTTTTCCTAAATATTCCTACCCATTGAACAATTCATTAGTGTAGTTTTAACTGTAGTTTTTATAATTTTTTTTCTTCACAAGGGAGCCATTGTATAATGGGAATAATGCACTCCAGGGCGTATGTTATCCTGGGTTAATATCACTTCTCAGGTATCGGACACATTTGACCTGTGGCCTCGTGCCCAACCACCTGAGGCGTGAGGTTATTCCAGCGTGACAAACACCCTGGAGTGCATTATTCCTTTAAGAATCCACACACAGGTCACACAGGAATGAAATAACAATTAAATAAAAGGAGAGGAGAAACACTGCACATTTTCCTTTTAGCAAAGTATACTGTTGTAAACCTAATCAGGAGACTGGTCTGCCTTGCTCTGAGAGACTCTACAAAGCCAGCAGTGCAGTTTAGTAGTCGAATCCAAACCAGAGGTAGTCCATCATCAGTGGAGGGATATGGTGTACTTCATGGCTGACTAAGCTCTCCCCTCGAAGTAAACATGGATCCAAACTAAAGTGTGCTCTAAAGGGAATTCAGAAGGCGGCAAAAGATTATTTTAATGTCTACAATAGACATGACTGGCAAAGCAAAATCCTTGCTATGGTGTAATATTCAATATGCGCATAAAAATAGGCTACCTCCATACAGAACTGCTGCCCAATTAATAATATATTACACTGTAGAAAGTGCTTTTGCCTGGGTTACTTTTATGAAATAAAAGCTATTATTGGCATTTCAACCCTGTCTATTGAAGGAATTAAAGTTATATTTTGGCCTTCTAAACTTTCTCAGAGTGCAGTTCATTTGGGATCTACAATCTTGTAGGCAGTAGCTGGGTAGTTGGCTGCACGATCTCTCTTCCCCACCTCCGGTCTGCAAGAGATGTAATAGTTTTGTTGCATTTTGCTTTGTATTATCAATTTAATATATGCTACTGCAGTGACGGGTGAATGCAGAAACCCTGGCGAAAATGAGAACAATGCAGACTGCCTCGCACTGTGTATTTTCTGAGACACCACCCACCTCTATTTATTGATAATGTAAGCAATTGTGAAGTTCTTAAATGTTCTTTCATCCTTGCAATGGCCACAATGAAAAATTAACCATGTTTCTGTGGTGTGATGCTATGCACTTTCATAATACATGCACAGAGTCAATCCAGTATTTACAGTCAAACGGTACCCTCAGGAGATGCTTAAATATTGTGAGTGGTGGCCATCTTAAATTACTTGAGTCATTAATTACTAAAAGAGTTATAAAAGCTGTTTTTAAGGTATTTGAGTAAAACTGAAAAGATACTCATTATGAGTCTGACAGTATTGCATTTTTGCTAATAAAAACTATATGATGAACATGTTGGACGCTGGAGAAGGCTGGATGAGGATCTAACAAGGAGGGAAGTGATATTTCATTTGTGTGCTATATATTGCAGGCTGTAAATTTGGGGCTGTGCTCTGTGGGGACTGATGTTGTAAAGCTGGGTTTTGGCAGAAACAGGGGCTCGAGACGTGGGAGGAATGCTGGAGGGGAGGGAATGAGTTGGAGGACACCAGTAGGTCACGTGACCCAGACAGGCCTATCGGAAGGCCAAGGTCCATGAAATAAAAGCAGGAGCCATATTTGAAGTTCCTCTGTCAGATGCTGGAGAAGGCTGGACAAGGAGCAAATGAGGGGGGTAGTGATATTTTGCTTGTGTGCTATATACTGTGGGCTGTAAATTGTGCGGCTGTGCTCTGAGCGGACTGATGTTGTAGAGCGAGGGTTTTGGCAGAAACAGGGCCTTGGGAGGTGGGAGGAACGCCGGAGGGGAGGGACTGAGTTGGAGGACAAGAGTAGGTCACGTGACCCAGCCGGGCCTACTGGAAGACTAAGCTCATTATTTATTTACTGGGAGCCCATTCGACCCCTTGCGTGAGTGACCCCAATAAGTGAGTGCCAAGATGCAGGAGTGTGGTGCCTCGAGTGGTGTCGGCAGGGCATCAGCAGGGTGGACAGCAGGCAGTAGGCTACACTGGAAACAGTAGAGGGAAAGGAAGTAGGGAACAGGTTCAGGGTCAACGGAGGCAGGGAGGGATTTCAAGGGAGGGCACGGGCAGGGGGTTGGAGATAACAAACAGGTACACAGTACTGGTTGTTGGAAAACAGAAGGAGGATGAGGAGCGCAACATAGAACAGTGAATAGGGGACCATGAGGGAAAGGGGAAATACAGGGTGCAAGGGGAGAGGGAAGACCATGGGGTAAAAACAGGTAGGGGTAGGGATAGGGAAGCAGGGGGAGTTGGCATGAACACACTAACTAAAGGAGGAACAATGCCAAAACATGTAAGGAGGGGGGTAGATGGGGCCTCAATTATGGGGGCGTGAAAGGATGTACAAGTAGTTGGGGGATTGTAAAGGGAAGGAGCACAGAAAGAACAGAGGAGGAAGTGAGCAGGTGGAGGTGCAAACAGTGGGTAAGGGGGGAGACCAGGGCATTAGAGGAGAGGACACTGAGGAGTGGAGGCTCATAGGAGGACAAACCATGGGGGACGTGCAGGAGATGGGGGATTGAGTACTTGTGCTATGGGATTCTATGCTCAGGGGGGTGAGATGGGGAGGTAGGGGTGCAAGGAAGAGACGAACCTGGGTGGAGTGTATGGCAGGTATGAAAGCGGGGAGAGTAAGGCAGTTCATTCAGAAATGTGTGGAGACAGTGGGAGGGAAGCCTTATATCATAGTGCATCTAGGAACAAATGTCCTAGAGGGCAGTACAGTGGATGAAGTGCAATAGAGGTTCAGGGAGGAGGGGAGGGGAAGGGAGTATCTGTAATTAGGTCGGAAGTTCAGTGACATTTTCTGAGGTACTCCCGGTACCTAGAGCAAGTACAGCTAGGAAGCTAAGAATACAGGAGTTTAATAGGTGGCTGAAGGGGTGGTGTGCAGAAATGGTGTACTGGATAGTAGGGAGAGGGGCGAGACATGTAATAATAAGGGGCTTTATGCCAAGGATAGGCTGCATCTCAACATCGAGGGTACTAGGTTGTTGAAACAGGCTGGAGAATTATATTTAAAACAAAATAGATTTAAACTGAGGAGAGGGGCTGAGTCGGACAGCAAGGGGGAGTCACCTTCCAATGGAGACCAGAAGGTTTCATCCCCCAGAGAGGGATGCTGAACAGAAGAGGGCAATCATTAGGAAGAGTCTGAATGAGGCCATGAACACGTGTGCCAAATCTCAGAGTAAGAAGTCCAGGTCATAAAAACCTAGTTGGCTCAGCAAGGAGGTGGAGCAGAAGGTGAGGGGAAAAAAGATTGGCCTTCATTAAGTTCAAAAATTCTGAGCGGGAGGAGGACAGGGAGGTGTTCCCAAAGGCATCTAGGGAGGCAAGCGAGGCAGTCAGGGCAGACAAGGCAGCAAAGCAGCTGAAATTGGCTCAGGGAACCTGAGAGGGGGAAACGTGGTTCTTTAAATACATAAGGGAGAAGAGGAGTTGTAGGGATGACATTGTTAGAATCATAAGGGAGGGGAAATGGGCAGAAAAAAGGGAAATCCAGGCAGACATACTCAATGAGTACTTCTGCTTAGTGTTCATGAAAGAAAAGGATGGCCCAATACCACAAGGGAAAGGGGGCAAGTGTGGAGGAGGGCAGAGATAACAGATGGGGTCATCCATGAAGAGAGAGTTCTGAAGCTTTACAGGTAGACAAGGCACCAGGACTGGATGGTGTACATCCAAGGGTCCTGAAGGAACTGGCAAAGGTGTTGGCAGGCCCTCTGACAGACCTGTTTAACACCTTCTTAGAGATAGAGAAGGTACCAAGAGACTGGAGGATGGCTCATGTGGTGCCCCGCCACAAAAGTGGACCCAAGGACGAACTGGGCAATTACAGACTGGTGAGCTTGACCTCTATAGTGGGGAAATTGATGGAGACCATTCTGAAGGACAGGTTGATAACCTTTCTTGATTGTAATGATCTACAGGACAAGAAACAGCATGGGTTTGTCTCGGGAAGACTGTATCCAACTAAACTAATAGACTTTTTTGACTGGATCACTAGGATGGTTGACAGAGGCTGCACTGTGGATGTCCTGTATCTGGACTACGGCAAGGCTTTCGACTCTGTGCAGCTTGAGCAAGCTGAGGGACATGGGTGTGGAGGAGAAACTGGTGGGGTGAGTTTAGAGCTGCCTGCAGAGCAGACAGGAGAGAGTAGTTGTAAGGGGGGAAGACATCCAAGACAAGGCCTGTAACTAGTGGGGTACCGCAAGGTTCAGTGCTGGGCCTTGTTTTGTTCAATGTCTTCATTGGTGACATTGCAGAGGGGGTCAAGAGTAAGATCAGCCTGTTCTCTGATGACACTAAGATTTGTGCAAAAGTGGACAGTGATAAAGGGAGGCAGGCACTCAAGGAGGATCTAGCTAAACTTGAACACTGGTCTAAGAAGTGGCAGCTGGGGTTTAATGCTAAAAAGTGCAAGGTCATGCACCCTGGGGCTAGAAATCCCAGGACCAGCTACTGGGGAGTGCAGGTAGCAGCTTCAGAGGAGGAAAGGGACCTGGGGGTAATAGTCACAGGGGACATGAAGGTATTAGCACAGTGTAGGAGGGTGGCAGCAAGGGCAAATCAGATGCTGGGGTGCATTGCCAGAGGGATCACCTCTAGAATACAGATGAATATAGATGAGTAAGAATAGATAGGCCATTGACAGAGCAAAGGCTGATGGCACATTCATAAGGTAGAAAAAGAAATGGGCAGACTGGATGGGCCTTGCAGTCCTTATCTGCCATCAACTTCTATGTTTCTATAGAAAGGAAGAGCTCATCATGCCATTGCATAGATCACTGGTGAGGCTGCACTTGAAGTACTGTGTAAAGTACTGGTCCCCATACCTCAAGAAAGATATGAGATTACTGGAGGGGGTGCAGCATAGGGATGCAAAAAGTATCATGGGACTAGGGGAGTTGCCTTATGAGAAAAGAGTGAGGGAGCACAACATGTACTCCCTGGAGGAAAGAAGGTGAAGGGGGGACATTATAGAGACCTTTAAGTACTTGAAAGGCATAAACAAAGTCAGAGAGGGAGGATTGTTCCCCTTAAATGGGGGATAGGGTCACTAGTGGGCACAGTCTGAAGTTAGAGGGAGCAAGGTTCAGGAGGGAAATGAAGAGGCACTACTTCACAGAAAGAGTAGTGGCAGGATGGAACGCACTGCCAGGCGAGTTAAGTGAGCTAATGACAGGAGATAGTTTTAAGTCGGGTTGGGATAGAGTCCGGGGCAGGGTTAGTACAGACAAGAACACAGTGGGAGGAAAGACAGGGAGAAGGGATGGAGGGAGGGAATGGAGGGGAGCAGCTGCAGTGATATTAAACTGAGAGCTGTAGAATCAAGTACACTTGATATACTTGTGAGCCTTTTTGTGCCAGCAATTTTGTATGTTTGCATGTAACATTTTTGCCAACTAACACATACTGCTGCTTTAAAGAGGTAGTATGTTTGACTTGGTTGGTAGCCCTCTTGCCTTAGAGCCAGGAAGATTGGATGGTGGTGAGTTGAAATCTTACACCATGCACTTAGGCACATACCCAGTACTGACACTGTAGTGATGCACTTGGGGGTGGGGGGCACTGTTGCTGGTGCTATCCTTTGGAAAAGATGTAAAACAGGTGTTTTCCATCCATCTCTGTTGGTTGGGGTGGTGGTCCAACATTGCTGGTGCCATCCTTTTGAAAATACATTAAACTGAGGTCCCTTGTTCTCATATCAAGTGGTGGAGGAATGCACTGTTGGTGCCATCCTTTAGATGAGAAGTTAAACCATGGTCCCTTCTGTCCATCTCTGTTGGTTAGGGAGGGAAGGGGGCTGCACTGTTTGAAGTGCTATCCTTTGTATCACATGCTAATCCAAGGTGCCTTCAGTCCATCTCAGGTGGTCAGGGGTGGTGGTGCACTTTTGATGATGCCATCCTTTGAATGAGATGATACAATAAGGTCTCTTCCGTTCATATTTGGTTGTTGGGGGAAGGGCACTGTTGGTGGTGCCATCCTTCAGAGGACATGTAAAACCAAGGTCCTTTTTGTCATCTCTGGTGGTTGGAGTAGTAACGCACTGTTTATAGTGCCAAGCTTTGGAAGAGACATTTAACTGAGATCTCTACTGTCCATCCCTGGTTTTCAGTATGAACAGATGTCCATACCTGGTGGGGCTCCGTTGGTGGTGCAAACCTTTGGATGACATGATAAACCAATGTCCCTTCTGTGCCGTTTTCTGGAATCCTCACCTAAGGAAAGATTAGCACAGGCTGGTGACACTGTAACATAGGGTGATCAAAATGAATCAGGGCCAGTAGGGCCGATCTTACGAGGCTTGACTCAAGGCACTGAAAACATACTCACTGGAGGTCAAATGAGAGAGGGGAGATATGATAGAGATCTTCAAGTTCCTGAAAGGAATGAACAAGGGAAACTGTGAGGAACTGTTTAGTATAAGTAGTGGATCAAGAAAATGGGAATACAAGTGAAAACTGACAGTAGAGATTCAAGAGGGACGTGAGAAAGTTTATTTTACAGAAAGGATAGTGGAGCCATGGAACTAAAACTATCAGTGGTTTCAAATGCAGCTGGGACAGAGTGTAGGGCTTAATGGTTGCTTGGGGTGATGGCTGTAGTGTGTGGGTTAGAACCCTGTATGGATAATACATGGATAATACTTCCCCTTTTGTTAGGGTTTATAGACAGACTGAATGGACCAATGGTCATTTTCTGCCATCAGTGTCTATGTTTATGTTTCTGTCCATCCATGGTGGTTGGGGGGTTTGGTGCACTAGTGGTGGTGCCATCCTTCGGATGAGACATTAAACTAAGGTTGCACTGTTGGCGGAGCCATTCTTCAGATGATATGTTAAACCAAGGTCCCTTCTGTACCTCTCTTGTTGTTGAGGGCATACACTGTTAGTGAACTCATCCTTCAGACAAGACTTTAAACCAAGGTCCCTTCTGTCCATCTCTGGTGGTTAGGGGTGGTGGTAGTCTGCTGGATGTGTCATCCTTTTGGATGAGATGTTAAACTAAGGTCCTTTCTGTCCATCTCTGATGGCTGCCCAGGTGGAAGCTATAATACTTATGGCACTTACTGAAAGATACAAAGTTATCTTCTGTGTTCAAACCAACATTCTCTCTTTCAGTATCACAGGTTCTAATGCAATATGGCTGCATGTGATTGCAAAGTAATTTGGGCTACAGTGGGTATGAAAGGTACAATATCATCCAAATTGTATTATATAGTCCTTGTACTACCAGTAGCTAGCTGAGTGTTGTAAAGCAGTTTTGGTACAGTATGTATGAAAGGTACTATTTTTTTCAGTTTTACAGTCCATGAAAAGCCAAGGTATAACACATTGCTCTACAAAGTGCTTTGAGATACAGTAGGTATGAAAGACACTATATGTAATACAAATTCTAATATACAGTCACCGCACTACCAGGCTCTACCTGAGGTTTGTAATGCACTTTGTAAACAATGTGTATAAAAGCTGCCATAAAAACACTATTCTATTCTATTCTAATTAAACTGAGAGATGTAGGTTCAAATCCCAATAACATACTGCATCGCAACGTAAACAGTTTTCTAAATTCTTCATCCGTAAACTGTCAAAACTGTGCAGAAGCAGTACTCCACCCCCAGACCCCAATGTAAGTATAATTTCGTATCAGGGTCAATTCAGTTCATAGTCGCAGTTACTGTATACACAAAATTTGTGACCTTAACATACACTTTTTCCTCTCTGTCCCTTTCAATATACAGTCAAGGACCCACAGAGGATCAAAGGCATGTTTTCAAACAGCTAGCTTTGCCATTTTTTCCGTTTTCATGTTAACACAAAAAGACAGTAAAAAAACTCTTATTGCAGCTGTTGAGACAGAGCATATTCATTCATCTTTATGTGAAAGAGGTACTACAAACACATATCTCTCTCTACTCACTACGCAGAAAGCCCAGGCAACAGATGACATCACACTGGTAGAGCATGACTCATTGAGCAAGAGGGGTGGAAGACAGAGCAAAGGATCACAGATACCCCAACACCAGTAGTCATACGGCTCAGCAGCTATCATCTCAAGTCTGACTCCCACCCAAAGACTTGCTTGATTTTTCACCTTATTGTGCTTTTCTCTCCCCAGCTAATGTCTGAGAACAAGCAAAGGTAATGCTGAATTCCAGAATCTTTAAATAAAAAGTCAAGCAAAAGGGGACACAATTGGGAGGTAGGTGGGCATGCTGTAAGTAGTGGGTGGGATTTTGCTTTAATTAAGTTAGAGCCAGGGGCACTAGGGGAAGTGATCTGTCAGTGGGCAGTAGTGGCAAATCCAGAAATTTGGAGTAACAGAGGCACTGCCTCAGTCCAGACATCCAGATGCGGGGCACACAGACACAAAAACTAAGAGAGGCCACATATAGTTTTCATCTTCAATATTGTAATGCAAGCAAAATGGACAACACAAATGTGGGGAAATTAAACAAAGCATAGACAGAAAAAGATATTCAGACAAAGCAATGGCACAAGGGTGTGAGTTGATAGAACAATCTGCTGAGAATGACTCATAAATGCAAAATCATCTCATGCTTGTTTTATATCCCAGCCAATCCACAATAATGTGATAAAGTATTATATTATCTCATCAAAGACCCACCTCACTTCAATAATCCACTTTACTTCAGTTCAATAGAATGTATGGGGGATATTTTCTTTTTTTATTCCTCATTTTAATCTTTCAATGGGGGGTTGGTACCCTGCAGTGAATCAATTCTGCTTAAAAAAAATCAGATATTGTTTAAAAAAATAAGAAGAAATTATTATAGTAAAATTGAATGTTAAAGATGTAGCAATTTGATGAAACAGCAAGGAAAATCAGTGTCACACCCAGTATTGTGGTTTGCTTCTCTGTGCCACCCATAATCCTTTATTGTTTAGCATAGGCCGATAGACTGTACAACACAAGAGCCATAGAATTGCATTTACAAATCCTTCTTAATAGATCTGCCCCCACCTCAATCAGGGGCAAAGCAAAATTCAGCTTGAAAGAACTTGGTCAAGTTTTGAAATGAGGATGTAAACTTTTAGTAGCTGTAGGTTTAGATTACATTGACAATTAAACCTTTCAACATAATAGGAACTGAACATAAACATATTTTCCATCAACAAGCCATTACTGTCACAACATTCAAAGTTATATTGGATTTTCAGACAAAACAGGAGCCACTTCCTTCCTACTCCTACAGTGGAGCTGACACCAAGGAACATGTGAAAAATAAATGAATGGCTCATAAACAGGTTGGTAATAAACCACAGAGGTATAACTTGTTTTTCCAGACGTTAAGTGGGCAGACACAGAGAATAAAGCGGAATAAATGTTTATGCTAAAACTGCAGCAGTAGTGAACTACTTGAAGAAGTTCAGTCAGAAATTCAGATATTGCACATAAAATACAACAGACAAAATAGGACAGTACAAATGGAGACCTGAGGGGTTGCTTCCTATACTCTTGATAAAGGATGCTTTACATAGCATGAGTTTGAAAGATTCGTATTGTGCTGTTTCCAATATAGAATACCAGTACAGTCCTAAAGTGCATACATATATGGTGTAAATTGTGTTCAAGTAATTCAGGATGGTGCAAAAATAGCAAATAGTTGTTGTTTTATTTCAGTTAAACATCGCCGAACAGCTGATCAACAAGGCAGGAACTATCTTGTCTTCACCATACTGCACTGAAAAAGTACCTTAGATGTACAACTGAAAAGTGAAAAGTGCTGTGAGAGTATACAAAAGTTCCAGTGCAAGAAACGCACAAGCTTCAGAAACAGAGAATAGCAGGGGTAAATAATGTAAAAAAAAAGTTTCAAAGTAAACTCTGATATTGTTGAGTGGCTGATACCAAATAACAGCAGTAACCCATTTCAAATAATGCAAAAGAAATTGTTTGCATTGTACTGTGAATCAGACTGTGTGAAAACAGCCCAGACATTTAAAAGGGATCACTGGAATACTGATCCCAAGGTCAAAGGCCAAATTCTCATACATGTTGGTTGTAAGCTCCTGAAGTAGATAATCAGTTGGACCTAATTTAAAAGATATCTTTGCCAGTTGGATCACTGTAGTGCTACCACTTGCAACAATGATGATCTAGGTTTGGAAGTGAGTCTTGGATGTCAGACAGCTGGCCAGGGGACAGGAGAATCAAGCATCCATAGGACTGCTCCCCTCCTCTGTGGGGGCCAAATCTCCAGGCCGGAAGATCAGGAGGTGTGGCAGAGGTCAGTGCATGTCATGTGGGTGCATGTGGTATATGACATGATGTCATTGCATGTCATGCTTCCTGGGATCGAACACCTGAAAATACTGGCCGCAGGATGCCAGTGGGCACTTGCAGGCCCCACACCCAGCTATCTGAGCTCACCAACCGGAACTAGTTCTGGACCAAGGTGAAGAATAGGGACCCCCACCAACCCTGCTTGTGGGGGGGGCAGGCTCTTGGGGAACAGAGCGAATGGTATGTCCTGGTGGACGTCAGGGTGATTGGGCTGTGGCCCCTGCCCAAAGGAAAGCTGTCCAGGAGGAGGAGATACAAAAAAAAGATATATTTGCAAGTGCAAATGTATTTGGCCATGTTATACTTAGAAATCACAAGCAAAATGTAACAAAAACCTTCAAATGGCTCTACTAGGAGAATATAAATGACAAATCCACCTACTCATTATATCAGCTTAACACAGTTGCGTTCATTCAGATTGAGAGCTACAGGAGCTGTCATCTATGTCAGGCTCCTGTGTATTTACTGCCCCAGTGTTTCTGAGAGTCCAGATATTGAAAAGTGAAACATACTAAAGGAGAGAGTAGTTTGTACAGTACAAAGTAATAATATTTAACATAAAGCTGGCTTCTCCACTGTCAAGATAAATGCAGGGGATTTACCCCAGATCTTCAGAATTCACCTGACTGTGATACTGCTGAATGAACACGAAAACAAAAAAAAAAAACCTCTTAGCACTAAAAGGGCGTGAAAAGTCAAACAGGACTACAAGGCAAAATAATAGTGCAACTTTTATACTGACAGAATACTTGCAGTTTGGTTTGTAAAATAAGGCTGTTTCATCCACTGCAATATCATCAGAGTCCCCTGACAGGTGGTTGTGCTGTGTGATGGTGGAAGAATTGGACTGCTATGCCAAGCACAATGTAAGAATGCCAGAAAATGGCTAATGCTGAAACTGAAGCTGTTAAATGCTCTTTGTGTAGCTGCCAACCTGGAAACCATTCAAAGACTTGAGAACTGATCATGTCGGTTCTCATGTCTCTGCACGGTTTCTAGGTCAGCAGCTACACAGACAGCAGTTAGCAGCTTCAGTTTCAGCATATTTTATATTTTAGACTGATACAAAGTGGAATTCACATTAGGACACCAAATGGGTCAGTACCATCAATATTATTTAGTAAATGTTTATTGCAATCATGTAGCAGTTGCTTCACTTGAAACTTTTAGCTATGTGATTGCAATAAAAATGTATTAAATAATGAGGATGGTGCTGACCTGTTTGGTGTGTTAATGTGCATCCCACTTTGTATTTAATGAAATTTGACACTGGGTATGTGAACATATTGTTGTATGAATCACTGTTTTTTGTTCTTTGAATTTTCTGGATGTATTTTAGACTGCATCTAACTATTCTTGCTGGACTATATTAACCAGTTGACTGCCATTATCCTCCCCAGGATCCCCAAGAAAATGAGATGCTTCATCTTATAGGGTTATCCCAGATGGAGTAATTGCAAATAAATAAGTAAGCAAGCTGGTACAAAGATCAACTGTAATAAGGTAACCAAACCAACCTGCAGTATAAAGGACAACACAATAGCAGCAGCAGTGCAGTGCTGAAATTAACTTATAACAAGCATTTGTCAATGCCGAATGTTGATTGCGTAGGTCTGTTGAGCTCGCTCAGTGGCCCTGTCACTGGCTAGGTCTGTTTGTCCCGGTGCTGCAGGCTGCTCTTTTGTACTGGGCTGCTGCCTGCATTGGCACCTTGTTCTGCTGAGGAAGAAATCCGCAGCTGTCCCAACAGAGCTCCATTGAGGTGGCTCACTCCCCCTCTCTCACTCACTCACTCATTCTGTTTCTCCTGGCGCTGCAGGCTGCCGTTTTGCACTGGGCTCCTGCCTGTGTTGGTGGCTTTTTCTACCCACAAAGAAATCCACAGCTGTCCCGACAGAGCTCCATTGAGGTCGCTCACTCCCCCTGTCTCACTCAGTCAGTCTGGTTTTCCCGGTGCTGCAGACTGCCTTTTGTACTGGGCTCCTTCCTCTGTTGGTGCCTTTTTCTGCCCACAGAGAAATCTGCAGCAGTCCTCACAAAGCTGCGTTGAGCTCGCTCGCTCACTCCCCTTCTCTCACTCGCTCATTCTATTCTGCCGGCGCTGCAGGCTGCCCTTTTCTACTGGGCTCCTGCCTGCATTGCTGCCTTCTTATGCCCATAAAGAAATTTGCAGCAGCTACAATACAACTCTGTTGAGCTCACGCACTCGCTCATTTTGGTTTTCCTGCCACTGCAGGCTGCCCTTTTGTACAAGGCCCCTGCATGCATTGTTGCCTTTTTCTGCCCACAAACAAATCTGCAGCAGTCCCAACAGAGCCCCGTTGAGCTCACTGACTCCCCCTCCCTCACTCACTCGGTCTGTGTCTCCTGACGCTGCAGGCTGCCCTCTTGTACTGGGCTCCTGCATGCATTGGCGGCTTTTTCTGGCCAGAAATAAATCTGAAGCAGTCCCGACACAGCTCCACTGAGCTCGCTCACTCCCCCTCTGTCACTCTCGCATTCCGTTTCTGCCGGGGCTGCAAGCTGGCCTTTTGTACTGGGCTCCTGTCTGCATTGCAGCATTTTCTGCCCACAAAGAAATCTGCAGCAGTCACACTAGAGCTCCGCTGAGCTGGCTTAGTACCGCTCTGTCACTTGCTCATTCTGTTTCTCTTGCTGCCACAGACTGCGCTTTTGTATGGGGCTCCTGGCTGCACTGGCTCCTTTGTCTGTCTACAAAGAAATCCATAGCTGTCCCAACAGAGCTCTGTTGAGGTCTCTCAGTCTCCCTTTCTCACCGCTCATTCTGTTTGTCCTGGCACTGCAAGCTGACCTTTTGTACTGGGCTCCTGCCTGCACTGGCGCATTTTTCTGCCCACAAAGAAATCCTAGCAGTCCTAAAAGAGCTCTGTTGAGCTCACTAAGTCCCCTTGTCTCACTCGCTCGTACTGTTTCTCCCACCGCTGCAGGCTGGCCTTTTGTACTGGGCCCCTGCCTGTATTGATGCCTTTTTCTTCCCACAAAGAAATCCGCAGCAGTCCTGAGAGTGCTTTGGTGAGTTCGCTCACTCCCCCTCCCTCACTCGCTCTCTCGTTTTGTTTCTCCCAGTGCTGCAGGCTGCCCTTTTGTAGTGGGCTCTTGTGTTGGGGCCTTTGTCTGCCCACTGACAAATCCGCAGCAGTCCTGACAGAGCTCAGTTGAGCTCGGTCACTCTTCCCTCTCATTCGGTCGATCTTAATCTGCCCCAAACACTGATTTCCCAGAGTGACCGTGCTATTGTCCGGCAGGAGTACAAAAACATATTTTAGCCAGGATGTGAAAAATGACAGCTGTAGTGTTCATAAGGAGTTGTGAAAAAATGCCACTGTTGAAAATGTGGCATGACAGTATTACAAATTTGCGAAGTTACAAGGGTGTGTGGAAACAGTTCAACGAACGCTTGTAACACAGTCACGTTATGGAGTTTCGTCACCAAATTTTCAACATAGAGATTTTAGGACCTCTGCTCATGAACAGTGCCACTGTCATTTTTTTAATCTGTCCCGAACACTGACTTCCCACAGTGACCACATTATTCTGCGCCAGAACCGTGAAAACACATTTCATTCAGGATGTGAAAAATGACAGCTGTACTGCTTATAAGGAGGTGTGAAAAAATGGCACTGTTGAAAATCTGGTGTGACAATATTACAAATCTGCGAGGTTACAAGGGTGCATGGAAAGTGCGCAATGCACACTTGTAACACAGTCAATTGATGGGCTATCATCACCTTATTTTCAACATAGGCATTTTAGGACCTTTGCTCATGAACAGTATCATTGTCAGTTTCTTAATCTGTCCAGGAGAGTGATTTCCCATAGTGACCATTCTATTCTGTGCCGGAAGTGCGAAAACACATTTCAACCAGGATGGGAAAAATGACAGCTACACTGTTCATAAGTAGGTCTGGAAAAATGGCAATGTTGAAAATCTGGAGTGAAAATATTATAAATTTGCGAAGTTATGAGTGTGCGTGCCAACTGCGCAACGCACGCTTGTAACACAGTCGTTTTATGGAATATCATTACCAAATTTTCAACATAGCATTTTAGGACCTCTACTCATGAACAGTGTCACTGTCATTTTCTTAATCTGTCCTGAACACTGATTTCCCACAGCGACTGCACTATTCTGCGCTGGAACTGCGAAAACACATTTCGGCCAGGATGTGAACAATGACAGCTGTACTGCTCACAAGGAGGTGTGAGAAACTGCCAATGTTGAAAATCTGGCATGAAAAATATTGTAAATTGCTAGTTACAAGCCGCATTTTAGCAACCGCGCAACGACCAGAAACAGTGTTATTTTGATTTTTTCCCACTCAGTTCTGCAACATAGGATTTTTGTGAGCCCCCATCATGTACACTGGTACTGTCATTTCGTTAATCTGCCCCGAAGGGTGATTCCACACAATGACCGCAAAACCACCTTTCGGCGCAGATTAACGCCATGATAGTTCAAGAATTCATGAGGAGGGGTCCCAAAAACCCCATGTTGAAAATTTGGTGAAAAAAGTCCCAACAATGCCCGAGATATGCACTAAAGTTGAAAAAACCCTATTTATTAGATTATACAGCTTACCGGCATTTCCTCAGTTCGCGGGTCGGCTTTGAAGAGTGCAGACGTGTTCCCGGTCCACCGAAGATCGTCGCGCTGGACTCTGGAGGTAAGTATGGGGTGAGGGGGCGTGGGGAGGCAGGGTGCGCCGTAGGTGGGTGCGGGTTGTGGGAGGGGGGCCTGGGAGAGCTCCGAGGGACCATTTTTTTCTTCACAGGGTGAAAAAAAAAAATTAAGACATCGGTGGACTGTTTTCCTCTATAACAGGTGCTTCGGCACACTGGGGTGGGCTCCCAGCGTGCCACCTGTGTGGGGAGGTGGGTGCGTTAGCCGACGGGGATTGGACACCCCCATCGGCAAACAAGGAAAGGGGAGGAGCTGCTGGAGCCTAGGGGATTGGGCACCCCTCGGCTATAAAACGGAAGGGGGTATCATTATGCCAATGGGGATTGGGCACCCGTTAGCAGGAACAACATGGGGTTACAGAATGCCAATGGGGAGTGGGCTCCCCATTGGCAACAAAGCGCCGACCGATGACAAGTAATACAGTGGGGGGGGAAGGGGTTATATTGTTTGTGAACACAGCGGCAACCTGCTGCCATGTTCACAAACAATATCAGGGGTTTCACATCCCGGCCTACAATGGCGGGTCGCTCCCTCAATGCAGCGGATGGCTGACACTGCAATGACGAGGCGGCCCCTGATTGCAGCGGCTACTTTTTTAGAAGGCTGTGGCACGCTGGCTGAACTAGTGTCAGCAGCAGGGTGCCACGGCATTGGGGGATGGGGGACAAGCCTTTGCAGGTTGTGGGGGCATTGGGCACAACAGTGCCATACCTCCACAACCTGCTTGTGGAGAAAGCTGACGCAACATGTTTCTTGCGCATGCTCGCAATCAACATAAAAAATCACAGCATTGTACCACTTATCTATGATACTACCCGGACATAGCTTGTTCAATGAAAGTCTCCAGTCATAAGAACTGCAGCAACACATGACAATGAGAAATTTTAAACAACATAACAAGCCTCCTCAGCACACACACAGGAAGACTGACTAAATGTCCTGTTCAGACTCGAAAATCAAATTAGTTAAACAGAACTTCCCAGAAATTTCTTGCAGAGACCATATGAAATAATTGAAGAAATAGAGATGGATTATTAGCTGCTTATAACTTGCACTTGCTGCACATGGTGGACACCCACTACCTTTTTCTCACATACTAAAAACTTTACTAATCGCCCTCTGACCTACACTCACATAGTTACAGCAATACATTCCAGAAATTATTTTCAAATCAAACTCCCACCCTGTGCCTCAAATAAATCCATCCCTCCCACCTAGGCTACTGAGTCCTGACATATCCTTAATTACTGAGAGGCCATTGAAACCAATCTCCTTTCAGCAGACGCCACTGTCATGAATTCAGCATGCTGGGCTGGCTGCTTCTAAATTTACGTGTCCAGTCCACACTGTGGTGCTGCAGTGCATACACTGCAGCCTGCCTGCCTGCCTGCCAGAGATCCCACTCACCTCCCAAATCCTGATGCATCATCTCTGTCTCACTAATGCATCATCTGCCAGCAGTACTAAGAAAAAAGCTAACATTTGCCAGTGCTACTCACTACTGGTGGTGCAGCTGCAAAAAAGAAATAACCCATCACCCTCCTGATTTGTCCCCATGGCCCACAGCCAGACCCAGAAGAGCCCAGTCACTTCATCTGAACAACAATCATGCTGAGTCGTGACTCTTGGTTTGCAAGGGTTCCTGGGTCAGGGAAGGGGGATGAACTGAGTGAACCTTAGTCTGAAGACTCCAAGTAAAGTGAAATTTGAAGTCAAGTTTATCTTACTTGCCCTGCTGGTTGAAAACACCTCGTGGGTATGCTAGTCTAATCTATGTCATTATCTGAGTGGGTATCTCAGACCCCAAAATTTGGGCCAAACATAAATGGGAGGCCTATTTACAATCTGTTGATTAGAAGGACTGCATAGTCCCGATACTGTAGGATCGCCTGCATAGCTTGTCTGGATGGTCCTAGCTTGCTTATACAGAATAAACTCCTCCACCAGTGGTATCACAGTCCTGCTCATTTGAAATCTCTTGGCCTGCCCTCTGATGACTGATGCTTGAAGTGTGGTGCGGCAGAGAATGACCTTTACCCTATCATGTGAGCATGTTCTGGCTTCCTTCCCTTCTGGATGGAGGTACATCAGCATTGCTCCTCAATGTTACTGACCACTCTTCCCTTCTCCACAGCCCTGTTCCTCTTAGCTTTGTTACCCCCTTACAGAAATATGTGTGCTGCGTATATGCAGAATGTATGTCACATGCTTAATTGTGCACTGCTTGCATGCAATTCATATACACAAAGTGAACCTATGTGAATCAGGTCTAAAAAGCAAATCAGGTTTGCATTCTGCAAGCTTGAAATGTATGCAGCGAACCAAGTCTAAAAAGCAAATCAGGTTTGCATGCTGCAGGCTTGACATGTGTACAGCAGGTAAGCTGGTATGAACGTCTTCTAAAACTCACATCAGGTTTGCATGTTGCACGCTTGACATGAGTGCAGCAGTTAAGCTGGTGTGAACATCATTTGAAAATCACAACAGGTTCACATACTGCATGCTTGCCATGTGTGCAGCAACTAAGCTGGTGCAAGCTCATCTAAACAAGCATTTGTCAATGCCAAATATTTGCTTGTTGGTATTAGCATTGGAAGTGCAGGAGTTAGACAGATGCAGAATAGGAATGGCAGTGAACTATTGAACTCATGCCAACCCCACCTCCACCCTGCAGAGATGTACAGGCATTGAGGTGTGCCTTTGGGTCGTTGCCCATAATGCTCATGCCATATCACCTCACCCTATCCTGCAGACACTGACAAGTGTTGAGGTGTATCTTGGGTTGTTCAACTTTACAGTCACCCCATTCCATAAGGACATATGCTGAAATGGTTGCAGTATAGAAGAATGGGGTGAACTCTCGGGCCGAAGAGTCCAAGGCACACCTTGATACCTATCACTGGCTGCAGGTTGGGGGTAGGAGTGAAATGGCGTGAGCATTACAGTCGACAATCCAAAGGCACACCCCTGACACTTGTCAGTATGTACAGGGTGGGACATTATGGTTAGAAACCCTAATGCTCCGGGTGTATGTTGGTAGTTGCACTGCAAATTTTCAGCATGGCCTTTTTGTGACCCTCACCTCATGAAAGTATTTGGGACCTCTGCTCATGAATAGTGGCACTGTGAGTTTGCTATTCTGTCCCGAACATTGATTTCTCACAGTGACCACACCATTCTGTGCCAGATGTATGAAAACACAGTTTGGGCAGGCTGTGAAAAATGACAGCTGTACCATTCATAGGGTGGTGTAAAGAGATGGCAATGTTGAAAATCTGGAGTAAAAATATTAAAAATTCTCGAACTAACGAGTGTACATGGAAATTGCACAATGCATACTGGTAACACAGTCATTTCGTGGAATTATTTCACCAAATTTTCAACATAGGCATTTTGTGACCTCTGCTCATGAACAGTGTCAATATGATTTTTTTTAATCTGTACTGAATGTTGATTTCCCACAGCAAACGCGCCATTGTGCACCAGATGTGCGAAAACACATTTCTGGCAGGATATGAAAAATGACAGCTGTACTGTTCATAAGGAGGTGTACAAACATGACGATGTTAAAAATCTTGAGTGCAAATATTATGAATTCCCAAAGTTATGAGTGTGCGTGGAAACTGTGCAACACACTCTCATAACATAGTCGTTTTGTGGACTTTTGTCACCAAATTTTCAACATAGGCATTTTGGGACCTCTGCCCATGAACAGTGTCACTGTGATTTTCTTAATCTGTCCTGAACACTGATTTCCCACAGCCACCTCGCCATTGTGCGCCGGATGTGTGAAAACACATTTCAGTCAGGATGTGAAAAATGACAGCTCTACTGTTGATAAGGAGGTATGAAAAAATGCCAATGTTGAAAATCTGGAGTGAAAATATTACAAATTCTCAAAGGTATGAGTGTGCATGGAAACTGCGCAATGCACACTCGTAACACAGTGAGTGTTTGGAATTGTTTAACCAAATTGGCAACATAGGCTTTCTGGGAGCACACCTCATGAACTGTGACACTGTCATTTCATTAATCGGTCCCAAAAGATGATTCCACACAGTGACCACAAAATCACCTTTCTGGACTTGATAACCAAATGACAGTGACTGAATTCATGAGGTGGGGTCCCAAGAACCCCAAATGGCAAATGTGGTGCCAAAATTCACAAAAATGGCTGATATATCCACCTTAGTTGAAAAAAAAGCATTTATGCCATTATACAGCTTAGCGGCATTTCTTCAGTTCGCGATCAGCTTTGAAGAGTGCAGACATGTTCCCTCTCCACCGAAGATCGTCGTGCCAGGCTCCGGAGCTAAGTATGGGGTGAAGGGGGTGTGGGGAGATGGGGGTGTGCAAGAGGGTGGGTGAGGGGTTGGGGAGGGACAATGGACACAATGAGGGACAGTTTCCTGTTTTCATAGGTTTAAAAAAAAAAGTCATGAGATGGTTTTCTATTTACAGGGACAATGGGCACTCTGGGGTGGGCTCCCAGCATGCCACCTGGGTGTTTGCTGGGGGGGGCTGGGGCCGATGGGGATTGGCCACCCCATTGGCACATACAATGTGTTTGGGGGGTGCATGAGCCGAGGGGGGATTGATCCCCCCCCATTCAGCACAAAATGAATGGGAGGGACATTATGCCAACAGGGATTGGGCTCCCCCATCGGCTAATGAACTGGGGAGGGGGCATGCCAACAGATGGATTGGGCACCCCATTGGCTTTCATGGAGACTGTGAGAGGTGGACAGTGAAAGCCGCTACAGTGTTTATTGAAGTGTGAAACCAGACAAAGCAAGCTGCTATTTACTGCTGCAATCAGGTACTGCCCCAGCATAAGACTGTTCAGGAAAAACAGCTGATTCTTCAATGATGGGGCACTGCCTGATTGCAACAGCGAATTTCTTTTAGGTTGATGGCACTCTTCAAAACTGCTGTCATTGACAGCGTGCTCCTCCATTTGCACCACAGAGACCAGCCCCTAAAAGCACTGCTGGCACTGGCCACAACACTGCCGCACCTCCACAACCCGCTACACCAGCAAGCTGCCACAAAATGTTTCTTGCATATGCATGCAAGCCAACATAAAAAGAAAAAATCAGTTTCTAGTTCTCATACTACTGCTAGCTATCAGAGCAATTAAAATACATTTTTCAATGATTTCCCATTCAAATTGGGTAAACTAATTAATTCTGATCCTTTTGCAAGTTGTTTAATGGCTTATGATTTTTGTCATTAAATTTCCATTAATTTGTAAAGTATTGTTTGCTTAATGCATTAAATGCCTAGGATATAGTCAGCCAATATTCCCCATCCCAAATGTGTGAAGAGGGGCCTCTGTGTTGTGAAGCCTGACCTTTTTGTTTTGGACCATGCAAATCCCTTATGCATATTTAGGTCTACACATGTGTTTCTCCATGACTGTTTTGGCAGACTTACTTTTCCCTTTTTCATTCTGTATTGAGCATATACACTATTGCCATGCTTAACACTCTTTGTGCTGAGTACAGTCTTGGAAGCATGCACCATACCTCACATTTTGTCACTGAAGTGAGGGACATGGACACTCAAAATGAGGGACAATGAGGACACTAACCATCACAATGATCAGGACACATCCTGAAACATGGAGATACAGTACCTCAGAGCACAACAGAAACCAGTGTATTTATTTGTACTGATATTAGCACCTGAGAATTAATTTCTACCATAAAGCAAGGGCTCCACACCCCATCACATTTGTTCCTAGGTTGCTATTGTGGTGTGGCAATAATGGCATTAAATTTGGATTTAACCTTTTGCACAATAAATGCCCCACTGGCCTGTGTGTGCTCACACTATGGTGCACTCATGACTCAACTGTGTCTGTATTGTGTTGTTCACTCTCTCCATCTATTAGCAGTGGCACAATCACACATGATGTGGAGGAGCTCCAGCCATGCAAGAGCAAATGAGCCAAAGTAGGCACTGAACTCTAAATAGCAGTGTTGTTGCAGTATATTTTTGTAGGTCTACTCTTATTGAGCCTCCATCCCCCCAGGTGGCTGAAGGGGAAGAGGGTGAGCTAGAAGCTAACTCAAGACTAGGCTCCTTACTTACTCAGCTTGGCTTACCTCACAAAAATAAAAAACAGTACAGGCCCCATGGTGCAGAATGATAGACCTAGCAGCAGCAGTGACAGCAGTGTGGATGGCCTTCATAGGCCTTGATTTGTGCAGTGCAGCAGCAGCCATGGCAGCAGCCAAGCAAGAAGCAAGCAGCACAGGTTGGGTGGGTTTGGTTAGTGAGATGACTTGGTCACGGACCATATTAAGGACATGAGATGGTTGGGTCTAGCATCCAGCTTCTGGCAGAAGGATGGAAGAGGAGTGGACTGAAAACTGGGTTTGAGGTACACTGGGCCATGCTGCAGATTTTGCCCAGATGGCCAGATAAGTAAATGTAAATATTTTTTTTTAAAGGGGGATTTGGAAAGGAGGAAGGACTGACATATTGATGTGTTTTTCATGTTTCTGCACCTTTGGGTAGCTTCATGACATATATTAGAAGGGTATTGAATGGAATGGAGTCAGGGATACAAATCAGGACAAAGGTTTGTTTATTTTTGGGAGGGGGTCAGAACTTCCACCAGGAAAAAAAAATGGTTAGTAACAGGTTGGAGTAAGCCCAAATCTGATGCAGTGCTCGGGAATATAGGCAGATGAATCTTATACATTTGAATTTTTCCTGATTTGCATATCACTTTTCAGTCACAACAAATAAAGGTTACCTTTTAGAAACATTCCAGGCATTCTAGAGCTTGCCACCAAGGGGCTAACTAGCACCTGGCCTCAGTTGGTTGTAGGTCCCCCCCCCCCGCTGAAATGTGAAATGGTGCCCCTGCCATAAAGTCTAAATTTACAGAACATCCTCAGTGTGAGCAGCATGTTTCCCATGAGGGATGGATGAGGAACAGAGCAATTTTTTGGGGGGTAAAATGAGGGCTGTCCCTTGCATTCAGGGACAGTTGAGCAGTATGGTATATACAGACTATTGGAGCCCCACTATAGTCAGGCTTATGACCCCCTACCAGTGAATCTGACCTTCACAACCCCACACTCAAGCACATTATGTTATAGGGCAAGGAGACTGCAGGGGCATGCACCATTGAAATGAATGGGGGTATTTTTTTGTTACTATTTTATATATTATTGATGGAGAGTTGGAGATAAATGAAGGCCACCGCTCAACTAACAAGGGCTTTTTTAGTAGAAGAGTGGCCTTTATTATTCTCCAACTCACCAGCATAACGTATTAAATAGTAATAAAAAAAAAACTCCATTCATTTCAAGGGATACGCCTCAGCACTCTGAGCCATGGACATCATCTCTTAAAGACTCCTGCCTCTGACTCCCCAGTAAACAGGTAAGAGATTATTGACTTATAGCTGTACTTAGTGAGTTGTCTGTAGCAGCATGGCCACACCTGCTGTAGTGTGTGTGCATGGGGGGGGGGGGCTCTGGCCATGTGCGTGGGTATCGAGTTATTGCTACTTTTGTGTTTGCTACTTGAAGTCTGTTCAAAACTATGAAGATAAAATATTAGTAGTAGAGGCCAGAGAGAAGTAATTAAGTAGTTTTGTGGGTAACTGTGTGTACTGGGAGTATGAAGAAGCACATGTGTTTCTATTGGTATGTGTGCTACAGTTTAGCTGTACAGCTGAGATGTGAGGGGACATGGAAACTAAAAAAGTATAAAGTGGCTACAAGCATGCTGTATGCTTGCAGAGGTATGCAGATTTGTATTGAAATACAAGTGAGTCATATGGGTGCAGGCAGTATAGCTTAGTGGCTAAAGGCACTAAACTGCAGACTTGGAGACCTGAAGACCTGGGTTTGAATCTCATCAACCCCCACTTGTATCTGGTGTAACCATGAGGAACTCACTTAACTTTAATGTGTGCAGTCATCAGTCACCACTTACTTTTTGCATGCATGCCACATGCATGCAGACTTTTACAATTTAACATAAAAATCATACATTTCACACTTGCTTGCCGCATGCATGCCACATGCTTGCAATCGGTTCCAATTTGCCATCTAAATCATGCTTTGCAGCACACATATTATATTGGTTGTTTTATGTGTACAGCATGAAAACATTTCATATAATTATTTCTATAAGGACCTCTATAGCCCCTCATCCATGGGGCCATGGCTTACTTGTTAACGGCTGTCAGTGTGGAAGCTAAATGTCTTCTACTTCAGCCATCTTTCCAAGGATATTTCACCAAGCAAGAGATACCCTGTCTATCTATTATAAGATGTAGGGTCCATATATTAACTGCTTCTTATTTACCCTGAGAATGCAGTTTCCCATGCAAGAGGTAAAGGACCTGCTGTGCCCCTCTGAACACCCACAACTCTCTCCTTTACCCCTCTCCCCCTTTTTCTAATTTTTGCTTACCCTCCTCCTCTTCCAGAGGTTCCCACCTGCTGGGGGGGGGGGCTATTTTCTGGGGCCATTTAGAAAGTCTCTATCCTATGATTTTTTCTTGGGATTGTTGGTGTAGGCCACATCCCACACCATTTGATCCCAACATATATTGGTCCTTACCTCTGCGTGGCAGGTAGGTTGAGGTTCTTGTACGGCCTGCCCTCTCCTGATCCCCATCCTTTGGAGTCCCCTCCTCTTCTACTTGCCCCATTGCTTGAAGGTTAACTCAGTTGCCCCCCCATTCATGGATCTTCAGTTGTGTTTTCACCATCATTCACACCATTATCTTCCTATTCTTTCCCTGCCCTCCTTTCTCCCTGAGTTTGACTCCATAGTGGTGTCCCTTTTCCTCAGGATTTGGTGGTGGAATTTTTACTTCTTTTTTTATAAATAGTATCTCTTTCACTTACTGTTTACCTACTTGAGGACTTAAATGATTTGTAAGCTGGACTAGTCCATAACTGTGATATTTAATTTGTGATTTGATAACTGACATTTTTGTACTATTTTCTTGCTTGATACGTACTTGCAATTTTTTACTTTGGAAAGTTCAGTAAAAACTTACCTTGCTTGGAGGAGCAAGTGTGTCATGCTGAGTGTGTCAGTCTGTTGGCCTCAACGTCAGCAGACCGGTAGCATGACTGGTAGACATGCAGCAGGTAGTGTGGAACCAGATGATGGTCAGATGGCAGGTCAGAGCTCAGGAAGCAGCCAGAAAAAAAAATCATTAAACAGCAGGTAAGAATGAGTGACATAGGTAGTTGCCACAACTACCACTCCATCACAGTCCCCTCTTGATGGCACAGACAACAACTGAACGGCAAGCACATAGCAGACAAGAGGATTTGTCATTATGTGCTCACAGTGGGCACTATGCATTAAAGTGAGTAAAGTATGTGGGAAAGTGTTAGAAAAGCAGTGTGCAGCAACATGGCTTGCAAGACAAACGCGGAATGTGGTATGCACTAATGAGTGCCTATGATATGTGAACCCTGGAGGCAGAACCACAGGGGATATGCAACACCCTGCACAGACCACACAAGGCAGGCCAAGAATATACAGACTCTTCCCTTGATCCCACCATTTAAGGGCATGCATACTGGCCCATGTGAATGTGCATTAGTGAATAGTGTGTAGGAACCCAACATGGAGGCAATAGCGGAAAGCACCAGAAACATGCAGAAACCAACATAGCAACCTGTGATGCCTGATGGGGCAGCCCAGAGAGCCAAACAGTGCCACAGACGTTTCTGCACCTGAGGCAGTGCATGTCCACGAGCATCAAATTTCACTGGTGGCCGGGTGGCAGCAATGGTCAGTGACATCAGGGCCCATTGCGCCACACTCTAAGAGGTACAATCCCTGTCACTGACCCCTGAGGTCAAGGCCTGCCTGTGACTGGACACAGAGGGCAGCATGAATGCTGCCAGTTCAAAGGCACTGACACTGGCAGCCATCAAGCATAAGTGGTGTGACCTGCATGCAGCAGTAAAAAAAAAAGCTTGCCATGGGCACACAGGCATGCCAGGTCACACGTGGTGGTCCACCCAGTGGTGCACTAACACTGACCTCAATAGAGAGCATGGTTATGGACATCCTCACAGAGGTCAGTCTCCATGGGGAGGTGGAGGACATAGACACCCTGGAAGATTCGAAGGCATGAACCCCAAGCATGTTATAACAGCCGTGTGTTGCACCTCACAGACCCCAGAACTGAGGGACACACACCTACAGGTGCACCAGTGTCTGGCTAGTAACACAAGGCACAGCGTGTAGGATGCAGCATTGAGCAGGAGGAAGAGGATGGCAGAGGTGGGACACCGGTGCATACGGACCAAAGCAATGTGCAGCCACAATGGCCATAGCACAGCGAGCATAACAACCCCATGTCTTCCATAGGTACTGAGCAGGACACAGAGACACAGATGGAAATAGAAATGGACCTGGAGAACACCCAGGTGGGGCCATATGAGGGGGCAGAGAAGCTGGGCGGGAAGGTGAATGAAGGCAGCAGTAGCCAAGTGAGGCAGCACACAACAGGTATGCCCCACAGAGGACAAGCAAGTGGGCATGCACAACAGAAACTGTACAGATCGTGCATATCCTAGCAGCTCAGCCATAGTCAGGATGACAGCAAGAATTTCTGGGGACAGTGGTGATGAAGGGGCTCTGGCTGGCCTTTGGTATTGCACATCTGAGGAATCATGGACACAAACTCCACAGAGGTGCAGCAGCTGACACAGGACAGGCAGCAGGCACAGAATGATAATACAGAGACACTGCTGGGCCTGATCAAGGAGTTGCAGACCATGCAGCATGGAGTCAACAGGCATGGTGACCTCCTGAAGAGACTAGTGGACAACATGGTGGCAGGGCTGGCATCACATGCTCAGAAGGCAACCCCCATACCATTTGACTGACACCAACCATCAGGATGCAGGAACTATGATGCCCACTGACCAGAAAAAGGACAGCTAGTTGTAGGACATGGACAGCATGCTGAAGAAAGGGTCCCAGGGTACACTCACAACCCCCAGGCACACACCTGGCACACAGGGCACAGACACACAGGAGCACAACTTCCCCACCCCAGATGCTGTGCACAAACACCTGGACAGCTGCAATACAGCACCTAGGCAAGGGACAGATGAAGAGCAGATGGCACCCACACAAGCAGCCATGTGCCACTGCGGTGAAGGCCATGCACAGACACTAAAGCAGAGACTCGGCAAAGAGTCATCCCCATGCCTAAATATAAAACCCTAAGAGAGAACAGGGCAGTGACAAAACACAAGCACACACCTAAACAATGTATAGCACAAGCACTTTGACACCCCCTTGCACACAACACCTGCCACACTTCCATGCACACAACACCACTGTACAGCCACCCCCAATATACAAAGCCACTTCACAATGCCCCACCACAAACACCAGATGCCCACACACGTGACACAACTATGCCATGCAACATCATCCCCACACATAGCAGTATCCACCCCACCCACTAACAAAGTGTGATCTTACCCCCAAACATATCAGTACCCCAACCCACAGCATTGCAAAACATTCCTCATGCAGTGCAGTACCACACCCCCATAGCATCCCCCCCATAGCAATTCTCCCCCTAACAATAGCAGTCACCCCTCATGACCACAGCAACATACCCACCACCCTGGATGGGCACAATCAGGTGTCATGTCATCATCATGCACCCGCCACCCACACCATCCACTGCACACATATGCCCCACACCCATCGCACACACAGACACCCTTTTGATGCTGTCCTGTACATGACAGATGCTAATGTATACATCCAACATCCATCTGGTCCGATGTACAGTTGGCTTTCTCTACAAGCGGAATGAGCTGTGTACAAGTGAATCACATGCTGCATGGCCACTCAGTGTCTCTGGTCCTGTGCCAGGCCACCCCTTGTCCATGTCTGTGTGCACACAGCTGTAGGTCTGTCGGCATGGGTACATGACATTGCATGGCAATGTTAGGGAACATGGCACATGTGGTGAAAACCTTGCATGCCTTTCCTGGTGACAGCAACATCGTTCCACTTGTATGGTCCAAACACCTGAACCTCATCTTCAGTAGGCCAATTGTCCTCTCAATGACAGACCATGTCCTCTTGTGGGCATGGTTGTATGCCTCCTCTACAGTGCTGTGTTGCTAATGAAATGGTGTCATCAGGTACAGCCGTAGTGAAATGTCTGTTTAGTGGCACATACATTAGCCTTGGTCATGGGGAACCTAATGTAGTCCTGCACATAGGCCAGTGGGGAATCCATCACCTGAGCCAGTTCCCCAGACACAGAGGACTGACTGACATTGATGAAATCACAAGACACCCTCTGAAAGGACCCTTTGGCATAATAGTACAGTGCACATAGCACCTTGGCATCCAGTGGCATTGCCCTGGATCACCTCATCTGTGCTGCAACAGTGTCACAGACCATGTTACTCACCTGTTGTACTGTGCCTCAGTCAACCCTGAAGTGCTCTATGCAGTGTATATCCTGCAATGTCTGTGTGTCCAGCTGTGGTCAAAACACACATGGCCATGGCCACTGTTGGCTCCACTGCTCCTACTCTGCCTGAATCAGGAGCACATTCATAAGGAAGCCAGGGCACATCCTCTCCCATTCCTATGGATACATGTCTACCTGTACGTGTCCAGGTGCTGGCATTTTATGTGGGCCAAACACCTCGTATGTCCCTTTAAGAGTGCATATGGGGGACCCTCATGCTCGCTGATGGTATCTGTTCAGGCACTGCATGAAGACATTGACTGTTGGAAGGCAGTGATAGCAGCTTATGCGGCTCCTTTGCTCCATACCATGCAAGAAGTTGGGTGATGGGGGTTGTACCCCACAAAGTTGTGGAGGGTAGCTGATGCCTGCTACTTGTACAGCCCCAACAGGAGCAACTTGTAGCATCTGGATGTACCTCTCTGGGTTTGTATCCTGCCTGTGGTGTGGGGGGGCATTGCTGTCACTGTGTTGTCCATGGTGCTGAATACTGTGTCTGCTTTTCTGTCACAGAGGATCAACTCGGACTACCTGATCGTCTGGTTCTTAACAGGGTGGAACAGCCAGATGAGGCTATCTGTGTTGTGGAAACCCCTCTGTGCTGAAGCATTGGCAGTGAGGTGAACTGTAATTCTTGTCACTGTGGGTGAGGTCTGAAGGCATTTATTGCAAGTCCCATGGTGTGGAGATGTGCAGTGTGGAGGAACCATCCAAGGTAGGTGTATTTTCCTGTGGCATACCTGTTCGTTTGTTTTGCCTGTTCCACCTATCATGTGCTTCCCTTTCATGTCAGACTTCCCTGTTTGTTCTTCTTGTTGCAGTGATATAGAGGCCTTCTGAGGCTTATGGTATTGGAGCCATGTTCCTGGACAGCCACAACACCACCTGGATCTGGATCCAGCAGTGATTCCTAGGAGGAGGAAGATTAGGGCTGGGCCGCTGCCCTCTCACAGACCGTCTGGGACACTGTATGCCTGGTGCCAATGCTGTAGTGCCTTCTCCTTGCTGTGTGACTTCTGAGGACAATGTACCTGTTTCCCCTAGGTTTTCTGTGTTTTTCTCCCATATTCAATGTTGCCTTTTGACCATTCTCCATACTTATGCTTTGTTTTTAATAAATGGTTTATTTTCATAACCTTGTGTTTTTCACTGTCACCAACATTGTGGTGCACCCGCTGCTGTTGGTGAGTGGGGCACTGGGGGAGAAGGGGCACATATTTGGGGCTCTATGTGGGCTGGGAGGTGTGTGCAACGTGTGTGCAATGTGCACTGCCAGGGACATGCAAATTTGGGTGTACCATCCCTGTGGCCTATACGGGATAAGGCTGTTCTCATGGCAGTGACTGTGTCACAGGAGGTGCAAGCATGCTCAGGTGAGGACCACCTGTGCCAGGGGCTGTGCCATACATGATCACATGCCAGTATGCCTGTGACTTTGGCAGGGTCCCCCATAGTGTGACCTCTTGCATGTCCCCTATGTGTGCCCATCATTAATGACTGCCTGCCTCTTACCTCAGGGGCATAGCATGTACCTCTGAGGGTGGGCAGGCCATGGTCAGGGACATAGCATTGGCATTGGTGGTCTCCACCTTGGTGATTGGTTGCCTAAGGGGCATACTGTATTTGCCTTATGTCTGGCTGTCTCTATCTTGGCCATCTCGCCCGGCAAGTATCTGTGCTCCATTACCCATGGATGCATCCCATTCAAACCATCTATATGGGGGGTCAGGGTAGGCACATTGGGCAGTGTCAGGACCATCAGTGTCACACAAGGATAGGTGTGAGGTATGGCGGTCCTTGTTATGGTGTTCCACTATCCTTCCCCTTCCATGGCTTCCCGTTCTGTCTAGGAACCACTACCTGCCACTGTGCACTGCTACTTATGGCAGCCCTCCATGTGATGTAAGTGAACGTGCCTACTGCAATGTACCTGGTTGTCTTACTACACATTGTGCATGGGCATTAGGGGTGGCTGCACAGGCTGCTACACAGCCAGGCTCCCATATATGTGCATCACACAGCAGCCACACCCCTACACGCGGGACACCTACATGTCAATTCATGCATGCTTTGTGAGTGCCTCTCAGCTGTGCCATGCACACAGACCACACATATGTCTTGAGGTGCATGCATGTTGCACACCCATGTGCACTCCATGTAGCCTTTTGTGCATAGGGCCCAGTATGTTTGTTTATAACTGAGTAGCAACTAGGGGCCCCTGTCCACACACATACCATACAGTGATTGAAGGTCTAGTAGCCAAATTCAATTTTGGATGGGCAAGCACAATTTCGACTCCCAGGGAAAAAAACTCAACCCTGGACCCCCTGTCTACCTTGATCAAAGTGTTTGGGGAAAAAGCTTTGCACACACAGTCATGACACACAGGCTGTTTTACCCAGATTTAACACTGGGAGAAGCAACTGTGAGGTAGGTGGGATGTGCAGTGGGGGCAGGGAGGGGGGATTGCTTTTTTACACTCATCAGCACCGGGGGAAGTGATTGCTAGGTGGAGGGGCTATGCAGAGGGTGGGATTGCTTTTTTACATAGACTGGGTACCAGGAAAATTGTCCAGGAGATGAGCAGGCTGTGCAGTTGGCAGGATTGCTTTTTTACACATTGGCTACTGTGGGAAGTGATCAGGTGGTGGGCGGGCTGTGCAGTCGGCATGATTGCTTTTTTACACCCATTGTGCACCAGGAAAGTGATTCGGAGGTAGGTGGGCTGTGCAGCAGGCAGGATTGCCCTGTTACACACATCAGCAGTGGAGAAAGCAATTGCAAGGTGGGTGGTCTGTGCAGAGGATGGGTTCTTTTTTAAACAGATTGGGCAGCAAGAAAAGTGACCAGGAGGCAACTGGGGGAAGCAACAGGGAGTTGATGGGCTGTGCAGTTGGTGGGATTACTTTTTTGCACACGTGCACTGGGGAAATGATTGGGATGTAGGTGGGCTGTGCAGTGGTCAGGATTGCCTTTTTACACACATTGGCACTGGGGAAGCAATTGTAAGGTGGGTAGGCTATGCAGGTGGCTGGACTGTTTTTATACACATTGGGCACTGCAGAAAATGATAGGGAGGTGGACGGGCTGTGCAGGAGGTGTGATTGCTTTTTACACATATCAGGTGATCAGGAGATGGGTGATCAGTATAGCAATCATATCCATTTGGTATGCTAAAGGATGAACACTTGTTACAATAGGAGCAGCTTCCTCCTTTCATAAGTAAGAAGTTTATGCCTATCAGCAAGCTGACTAGCATCATCGCCAACATCCTTGTAATAAGCTGTTCACAGCCCAGCCTCCACAATGTTCAACTGCCTTGACCCCAACCGCCGCAGCAGCAAAATCCCTACTGTCCTGGCCCACTGCCAAGATGTTTGCTTTGCGCATGAGCAAACAAACATAAAAACAGAGATGGAACATTAATAAAACTGGAATCAGTGTTTGAAATCAGATTATACAGGGAAAATGACTTCCAGGTTCAACACAGTTCACTTTTATAGGAATCTGTTAGTGCTCCATATCTGTCTATATCTTCTTTTTAGTTAAAGTGTCCTGATTGGTGTTAGTGATATACATGTTGCTGGTAAAACATTTTAGAACTGTATCTGTAGTTTATGTTCATCTTCTGCTTTTCTATTATTGGCACAATACGTCCATATTCTACTACAGAACTTTGGCTGTTAGGGCATAAACTACATTATACAGTTCTAAAATTTGACTTACATTACTACTGTACCAAATTGTAAAGCAGAAACATGCAGTGAGGTTGCTAAAAGGCCTGTATAGATGGAACAATGACAGAATTGGAACCCATACATAAAAACAGCTTGTACTGGGATCAAATATTTACATATAGGCCCAGATATTCAAACTGCACTCAAAACTGGCGCAACAGCAGGAGCAAGCACAAACCAGTTGCGCAAATGCGCAACAGGTGCGATATTCAAACATGGAGCAGAGCAAATTGCGCAAGCAACCAACGTCTGAATATCGAACATACTGCGCCATCGCGCAACCAGGAAGGAGAAGCTGAGCCAAAATGCTGCGCTATGGCGCAACCATGGAAGCTCAGCTGAGCAGTGCAGAGCTGCCATAGCGCAAGCACAGCCCCCAAGAGCAATGGAACTGCATTATCCAGGGAGGCAGGCTGGGGCCCACCACCAGCCATGCCACACATGGGCACAGGAACTCACTGCAGAACCCACACCACACTGGCACACCCTAAGCACAGCATCACTGGGGGTGGACGGCTGATCCACGTGCCCATGGGGACAAGCCAACTAAAGCATAGCAGAGCCATGACGCCCCAGCACAACCACTGGCAGGCAGAGAGTGCCACACCCAAGGGGTTGACAACCACAGTGCACATCAGTCCCCCCTGTACGCACAGCACAGCGTGCACCGTGCCCCCAAGACACTGTTCATGTGCAGTGACAGGCACTGCAGGAAACACCATGCACCCCCCGTGCCACACGTCAACCCCATGCTGCAGAGAAGCAGACCACCCAGACCCACCCTGTGCTCCCAGCAGTGGGTGGCAGATGAGCGAGCAACAGAAAGGCAATGCTATGCTGGTGATACCTCCCCATGGACACACACACACACACACACACACACATATATCCAGGACCATAGTAGCCCAGATGGCATGTACACCCCTGCAACGGAGCACCCAGAGCCAGTTGCAAAGCAGACACCAACACAGCAGTTGTACCAAAATAGAATTTTATATTCAAACAAAAAGAGGTAACAAAACAGCTAAAACTATGTACAAGTTGGGGGGACGGGTAAAAGGCAGGGGTGTGCAAGGGGGAGGGAAAACAACTTGGAGAGGGAAGTCAGGGTGAAAGGGATGGGGGAAGGGCAAATAAAAGGTGGGCTACGGCCCAGCAGGCTCCTGCTCCTCCCCCTGCCGTCTTCCCCTCCTGTGTCTGTGCCGCCATTCCCCCTGTTGCTGTAGGGCTTGCAGGAGCTCTCTGTTGTCGCCGCCAGCTGTGTCAGGCGCGCGGACATCGCGCGCGCGCCGAAGCACACCGAGGCCCAGGAAAATGGGAACACAGTAATGGCTGAGACTGACCACAACCCTGAACACCACCCAACCTGCAACCCAGCTAACCTAATGTGCTGCACATGTGATGGCATGCACCCACCCACAGTAACATGCACATGGCCATCACAAACAGGCGGCACCAGCCATGCACCACCGCCCACACACACTGCCCACGTCAATCACAGTACAAACTAGGCTGTCATGTGATGTTGCAACGTGGTGCGATGCCAGTCACACAGCTATGTGCCCAGTGCATGCCTGGACCACCTGTGATGCATACACAGACGTGTCGTGATGCTGCACTGTGATGCAGGTCACCTGTGTCATGCCTACATACATGGATACATAGACAGTGTCGGCAGATAGGGGCCTATGGGACACCTAGTCTGGCCATTTGGCCTTGTACGATCACTCTCATGTCCTATAAGTCCATTCCCCCTCACCCCTGACCTCCAGAAGTCCCTCATGGCGAGCCCACACATACAGATCTCCCGTGACCAAGTCAGCCCCCACCACATCCTCTGGCAGGGTGTTCCACTCTGTCCACCACCCATAATGTGAGGAAACACATTCGCATGTTTCCTTAAATGAGCCCCTCCAACTGCATCCCATGCCCTCTACACCTGGAACATCCTCTACGCTGACAAATATTGGTTCCTCACACTGTTCCCACCTGTACAATACTCGTATGACCCCATCATATCCCACACCCTCTCCCCTCCAGGGAGTACATGTTCAGTTCCGTCAACCTGTCTGCATAGGACATGTGATGCAATCCATGCACCATCCATGTCGCCTCCTGTGAACGCCTCCACCCAGTCCCTGTCCACGCAGCTATGTGTTCCAGAACTGTACACTGTACTCCAGTGTGGGGACTCACTAGTGTTACGTATAGTGGAACTACTACCACCCATCTGGTTGTGTCCATCATGGTTGGTGGTCCTGCCCCCCCAGCATGCAATAGCATCCATGACGTAATGATACTCACACTCCTCCAGCAGCTCAGTCTGCCGCTGCTGCTGCTGCTGTTGATGCTGCTGCTGCCGCTGCGGTCCGACGGCCTGTGGGACTGGGGCCCTGGCATGGCCCACATCAGCCGCGTCCGGCGCCGTCACCATCCGGCCTGTGGGAGACATATGGTGAGACAAACATCAGTGTGACTCAAAAGCAGAGTGCCCCCTGCCCCAGTAAGACTGCCTGCCCACACAGCCATAACCATCCATTGCACAGCTGCACACACTGACACACCGATGCACAGCCACCCAGGCACACACACACACCCCTACAGAGAATATAGGTGAATAGATGGTACACTCACGTGGCCTAGGCACCAGGCCCCGCCTGGCACGGGAACGCAGCCGCGCTAACAGCTCCGGGTCCCTCAGGCGGAGATCACTGAACTGGTGCCGGCACTGCTCGGCAGACCGGCCCCGGCCAGTGACCCCCACCAGGTCAGTGGCCACTTGCTGCCACACATGGGTCCTCGGTCCGTGAGGGGGCCTCACCATACAGTTGGTCATAGTGGGGCTCCACTAGGGCACCAGGTTGGCCACCTCAACTTGGCTCCACGGCACCGCCTCCTCCTAGCCATGGCACCAACTTTACAGCAGGCAATATGGCGCCTCGGCTGCGCTTGTAATCCACGCGTGGAGTTGCTGCGCAATAGACCAGCACAGTAGACCTATCGCGCTGTTCGCACAGCGCCGCCATTTTACATGGCGCTGTAGCCAGACAGCGCAATAGGGTCGCATAATATGGCATGCACCAGTGCCAGGGGTCAGAGGGCATACCTAAGGTCACGGCACGACGCTACGCACAGCGCCATAGGATGCATAGGTATCCTGCACGACTGCGAAGCACAGCACCAGTGCCACAGGGGACTATCGCGCAGAGGTGCCACAGCGCCATATAGTGCCCAGTGCTGCAGCGCCACTGGCACAATGGTGGCCATGTCCAGAATAGCCTATCGCGCTCAGCAGTTCTGCAGCACGATCGACGCATGCGTAACCCATCTGGGCATGCGCAATGCAGTGTAGCACACAACCACAAACATGCGCCATCGGCTCAGCCGGACCTTCCCTATTGCGCTAAGCGCATTTACGCGATATTCAGCCGACATATGCAAAGCAGGCGATCAGCCATTCAAAGGCGCAGTGGCGCGATTAGCATGTCATTAAAGTTGCGCCACACCTCATTTGCATGTGTTGCGCTATAAAAATATGACACTGGGTTGTGGCGGCCAGATTTGGTTGTTGCAGCTGAGAGGTGAGTTACATGCTGTGTGATGCTCAGGACAATGCACATGGGCAGGGGTGCTGAGGGTGTCACGGGATGAGGGGCTGAGCATGATGAGGGCACTTAGAAGGGGGGCAGAGGGCACCCTTTCCATCAGTATCTGCCAGGCAGCGAGGAAAGGGCTTTGCCCCCCGCCTGCAGCTATGCTCATGGGGAAATGCTGTGGACTGCAGAGTGACAGGTGTCCACTTCCACCCATACAGATCAGCATGACTGATGAGAACCAGGCCGAGGGTGTGGACGGCGGGCGTAAGAGGAGGCCAAACTTCACCACAGCAGAGACCGAGGCCCTCTTCCAGGCCTACCTGGAGGATGAGCCGCTTTTGAGTGGGCGGAGGGGCACCCCTCAGCAGCGTGCAGCTGCATGGGAGGGGGTAGCTCTTGCCATCATCCTGCACGGAAGCCACCAGCGCTCCGTGCAGGAGTGCTGCAAGAAGATGGGGACTGACCGCAGGAGGCTGAAGGAGAAGGTGGCAGCCTTCAGGGTGGCACGTGCTGCCACTGGTGGGGGACCACCAGTGGTGTTGCAACTGACCCCGACCGAGGAGACACTGGTCGCGGCCATGCAGCCGAGTGCCATTGTGGGTGTTCCTGGCGGAGGATTCCAGACAGGTGGAAGCCCATCACTGCACGGTATGTCATGGTGATGTTGTGGGGGGGGCGGCTGTTGTTCACATGCACTCACATGTACTCTCTTTCTGTTTCAGATCCTGTTCGTCTGCAGGAGACGGTGTTGGTGGGTGCTGACAGTGAGGCAGACCTGCTGGACCAGAAGGAGGGACCTTCCACCTCCGCCAGCAGCCTGCACGCACTGCAGCAGCAGGCCGGCTGGGCTGACAACTCCGCCGGCAGTGATACGGGTGCAGGGGGTGCACAGCCTGTGTCACAGCAGTCTGGCATGCAGGTGTGCCAGCATGCTGTGCCTATGGCAGTGGTACGCACCGGCACTATTGATGATGGCAGGCCTGCAATGGTCAGTGAGAGGTGTGTGTCCCACGAGGGACACACGGCAGGCCAGCATGTGCCCCCGGGCCGTCCAGCTCCACACCTGTGTACCAGCATGCTGGCACAGTCACAGGCTGGGCCTGTCAGCACCGGTGGGGCAGCACCGGTGGCTGAGCAGGTGTCTGGCACTGTTGACAGCACAGGGGTGGAACAGGTGGACCTGGGGGCTCAGCAGTTGGAGGTGCAGCAGCAGCAGTTGCACACCAGGCCTGGGGGGACAGCGTCAGGCAGTGGCACTTGTCCACCGCCTGGATCAGCCCATACCTGGTCCTGGCGAACAGCGGCCACCCTCAGGGGTGCTGTGCACTAGGACCATCCACACCCTGGGGGTCACGGTGCCATTGGGGCACAGTACTTTTGACGGTACACCCGCCTGCTGCAGGAGTCGGTACAGCTGCAGGGGTGGGTTGCAAGGTCCGTGGAGGCACTGACTGTGTCCGTGGAGCGGCATAGCAGGGAGTGTGCTCGGGACCGGGCCGAGATGGTCCATATGCGGACGGATGTGACCGCTGCCATCGACAGGCTGACCCAGGCAGTGGTCTCTGTGGCGACCGCATTGACCACACTGTCTGGTGACCCTGTACCACGCACCCCACACAGTGCGCACTCCACTCCCCGTTCCCGGCATCGTGCGACACCAGGCCTGTCGACGCCGGGTTCTGCTGTGGGCATCCCGAGCACCCCTGGTGCAAGTTTCTTTCGCGGGATGCAGACCCCTATGCGGGCAAGGTCGCAGTCACGCACTGGGACCCCTGGTGGTGCAGTAGTGCCACCCGATGTGGCCCCTGCGCAGCCTGCCAGTGCTGCTAGGCCACGGCGGGGCCGCCCACGAATCCGTGGTGGCCGTGGGACAGTGCTCCCTGACTGAGCTGTCTCCCAATGCAGGCCCTGTCTGGTGCTGCCCTGTGTGCAATGTGTGTCATGGTAGGCAGTGCACTGCTGGGTGCTCTGCTCACCAAACTGACACACGGACCACCTGCACACTCTCCCAACTGCTGTCCACAGGTGCATGTGGATGATGATGCCTGCATTGCACTGTACACCAAGGTGCAAGGTTGCCCAGGTCCTGACACACGTACGTGGGACAGTCCAGGTGGTGAGGTGGTTGGTGGTGCTGTGTGATAGTGTAATTTCCGCATTGCCGTGCTGCTGCCCCTGTATGCTGCCTGGTGTGTGTGTGTGTGTTTATTTGAGTGCTCACCCTCTCTGCTAATGTGTTGGTATCGTAGACCCTTCAACTCCCTGACCTTCATGCACAGTGTGTTCCCCTGTGTGCCTGTGGTTTGCGCATAGACAGTGTTGCCTGCACATGTCCCCTTGACTTACCTGTGTTGTGTGTAGTGCTCTTCTGCAATGGTGTCCCGGTGCAGCTGGGCCTGCCGGGTCAGTCGGGGGTCCCTCCGTCCCTAGGGGGGGCGGCTCATCACCCATATCACTGGCGCCACTGGCGTCCCCATCGCTGTCCCCCTCTTGGACCTGTACGGTTATCCCATGGTCTTGGCCATGTTGTGCAGGATGCAACAGGCCAGGAATATCCACAGGCCTTTTGGGGCTGTACTGTGGCTCCGCCGGAGGTGTCCAGGCATCGGAAGCGTGCCTTGAGTATCCGAACACCCGCTCTATGATGTTCCATGTTGCGCATGTGCCTCATTGAAACCGTGCTGCGCTGGGGTCGTGGGGCGCCGTGGCGGTGTGTGAGCAGCCAGGGACGGAGTGGGTATCCACAGTCACCTGTGTGGAGATAGTGGAGATCAGTGTTAGGTCAGGTCCATATTGCCCATATCCTTGTGTGCCACTACCATGGCACCTGTGTCATTCCCACCCTTGCACAGAGTTTGCATTCCATACATGTGTACTCACCCACTAGATGACCCGTGGGATGTTCCCACTCTCGAATCGATGGCACAGTGCAGATTGGTGCCATATGAAGGCATCATGTGCTCCGCCAGGTGTGTGGCACAGACATTGATGATGCGCCCAGTGGCATCACACACCACCTGGCAGTTGACACTCGAGTAGTCCTTTCGGTTCGATATGCTTGCTCCGTCGGGGCCAGGTGGCGGCGAATGGCCACATGGGTGCAGTCTATGGCACCTAGCACGCCAGGCATTTGTGCTACCCTGTGGAACTCCTGCATGTTTGCTGTACGCTCTGCCGCGGTGCTGGGGAAATGGATGTACTCCGCAGCATGAGGCAGCAGTGCGCTGAGGAATTGGGTGAGGATGCGTGACGTGGCCGACTGCGTGATGCCTGTGGTGTCCCCTGTCGGCCTCTGGAAGGTGCCCGTGGCGAGCAGGCACATGCAGGCTGTCACCTTGGTCTCCACGGACAGAGCGTGACTCCGTCGTGAGGGTGCCTGCATCACATCACTGCACAGCTCACTGAGCCGTCTCAGTATTGCCCTGTTCAGGCGGTACCGGGCCACGATCTCAACATCACTGTACAGCTCGTAGCTGATGCGGGCACGATACCACCTGTCGGGGGCATACCGCCGACGGGCCCCTCCATGGCCATGTCCCCCTGCAGCATGCTGTCTCACCCCCCTCATTACAGCTTCCATGTGGAAGCTGACACTGTCCATCTCCCTGGCTTCTGCCCCCAGCTGCTGTTCCTGTGTTACCCCCACTGCCCCCACTGCTGCTTCCACTGCACCGGGCACCCCACTGGCCTCTCTGTCTCCAGGACCCACTGTCCCTCTCTGTCCTTCCTGCTCCTGTCTATGTCTCTCTGTCTCTCTCTCTCTCTCTCTCTCTGTCTCTCCCCGGTTTGCGGCCTGCTCGAGTTCTTGCGCCCTCCCTTGAGCCGTTTATTTTGGCTCAAATCCGGTACCCTGCACAACTTCTGGCTGAGCCACTCTTGCGCATTGCGCAAGTGTTCAAATATCGCATTGCGCACTTTATGCATGGACCCACCCCCTTCGGTTGCGCATGCCTTCATTTCCAGTGCGCTGTGGCGCAGCGTGTTTTCGGTGGCGCAACTGGCCCCTTCTCAATATCGCAGAATGGCGCATTTTTGGAGTTGCGCACGCGCAACCCTGTTGCGCATGGCGCAACCCTTTTGAATATCTGGGCCATAGTGTATAGTCATGTGTTGTTCTTCATGGAAATCAGAACGTTTCCAAATGTTGTTGAACCACAGTTCAAAAGGTCATAGAACATGACTGTACCACACTGTGGTACAACATTTGGAAAAGTTCTAGAGGGGCACACACTGTATTCCAACGAAAAGCACCAGCCTTTAGCAACAGACATTACCTCCCACTACCAAAACACTTAACTTGAACAGAACTGTCAGAATAGCAGTTTTTTTTTCTCAAAAGTGGCTGACGAACGCAGAAAGTTCATAGAGGAGCAGGCAAATAAATGTATTGAAACAGTTTGATTTAACAAACTGTGAGTGGAGAGAGATCAGTCATACTCATTTCATTTAGCGAGAGATAAAGCTGCCCTGTTTTTTTTTTCAGAAACACCACCCAAAGTACACTATCAACTAATAGGAGGCTACATACCTACGCTCTGCCCCTAACAACCACATCACTTCCCTAGCAGCCCGATCTCTGAGAAGCCACAGAAAAATTCATTTTTAAAAGTGAAAATGGAATAAAAATTACATTATACACTATAAACATGTACAAACAGTTTGATTTAACAAACTGTGAGTGGGGAAGGATCAGTCACACTCATCTCACTTAGCAAGAGATAAAGCTGCCATTTTTTCAGAAGCTCCACCCAAAGTACACTGCCAACCAATAGGAGACTACATATCTATGCTCTGCCTCTAATAACCAAACCACTTCCCTAGCAGCCCAATCTCAAAGAAGCCACAGAAAAATGTATTTTTAAAAATAAAAATTAAATAAAAATGACATTCCTCAAAGGACTATACACTATAAAAAATACTGGCTGGGCAACAATGCCCAACCAGTGAGTTCTGCCACCTCAGCGTTCCCATTCCTTGTGACATCGCGAGCAAAGATGAGAACCCCTCGATGGCAGAACACACTGGTTGTGCATAGTTGCCCATCCAGTATTTTGTATGTTCTGCACAGTTCTCCTTTAAAGAACTGTGCTGAACCCATAGGCTAGTTTTTACTGTAGACGCTGTTTTTATTTATTCTATTGTTATTTAATCTTTATTGGAATTTTGTAAAATCAGTGACTATTTCTGATTTGTATGCTGATGAAAAGTATCATTCTAGAACTCTGTGATGTAGTTTATGTCACTTGAATCCCAGAATTATATAGTACAACACAAAATCATTGTGCCTACAATGCGAGTTTAACAAGGACATAAACTATATCATACAGTTATACAATGGCACTGACTAGCAGAGTGAGAATGAGAAACACCCACTGAATTCAGTAAAAGGCTGGTAAATGTAGAGCAATAACAATATGTGGACCAGTATTTGAAACAGGGCATCTACAGATACTGTAGCACTAGCCTGCAGAATCAAGATAATTCTTCTTTAAGCTGTCTACCTATAGTTTGCTTTATTGCTTCCATGTATTATCAGATAAAAAAAGTCAAACACAATAAAAATTTTCAAATAAAGTTTATGTTTATTAAATACAGATAAGTTACACTAAGTACTTTTATTGTACTATAGTAATACAAACATTGGGTCCTATGCATGACAGATACGCGTGGTGTGTACACATGCGAAGTGCAGGTGCGGAAGCGGTACATCACTCCGACATGCACACCACCACACAGCAGCATGCATGACAGGTGCATAGTGGGCATGCAGCAGGAATGCATAGCAGTACGCCAACACACCACCCCACCGATACGCGGGGACATGGCAGCACACTCTACGTGCATGCACAATGGCCCACACAACAGAACACCACACAGATGTTGATACGCAGGGTATACAATGGAAAAGGTGGTGTAGCATGCTGCGCAACACCCCATGGAAGGATGCACAGATAAACATGACATGCAGGCACCCAGACACAGACATGCCAGCACAACCACTGCGGTGGCACACCACCGTGCCACAACACCAGGAGCACTATGACCCATGGCACAGTGCCCACAGAGGTGCGCTGCACCATGGGCACAACTGCCACCCACATGTGCCATGGTGTGGCCACACTGGCAAATGGCACACACGATGTGAAGTGCCGTGCAGGTGGCACACGAGCATGGCTGTATGCCTGTACCAGCGTGACACCAGCAGCGGCAGAGCAGAGCACCACACACCCACCCTGAACAACAGGGACATCCCTGACTGCACTCCAGATGCCCCCCTTGGCCTGTGAGAACACCCATGGGGAAACAGAACAGCAGGATGGCAAGCAACAGGAAATTTCATGAGCCACAACAACAGCACCCAACACGGAAGCATACCCCAGCAGCGATCGAAGGCAATACACAACAATGTGTACTATGTGTCCCTGACAATGGATGCGTGTCCCCGTGAGGTGTACCCCATGAACTGGGCACAAGGGTTATGGGGCTGAAAGGTACTGAGGCCAGCACGCACACACATGACCAAGAGAGCCCCCCCGGACTGTCACCCCTAACCAGCAAAGCATGATGTCCCCCCACTGACCCACCCCCTCCGGAGACAATGACTACGCAAAGAATGTAACACAGTCACATTTAATGCATGTAGGGGTAACACAGTATGGAACACAACTGAGCAACATCTGTCCCCAGACACCACAGAGGCAACACCATCCAATACCAGGTACCCCAGCCCCCACGGCCTGCACACCACACAGATGTCAATGCACAGGATATGTGATGGAAAAGGTGGTGTAGAGTGCTGTGCAACACCCCATGGGAGGGTCACACAGGTAAACGTGACATGCAGCCACCCAGGCACAGACATGCCAGCACACCTGCTGTGGTGGCACACCACCGTGCCATGACACTAGGAGCACTATGCCCTACGGCACAGCGCTCACAGTGGCAAGCTGTACCATGGGCACAACTGCCACCAACATGCGCCATGGTGCAGCCACACTGGAAAACAGCACACATGACTTGCAGCGCTGGCCACACAGCACACCAGTGCCCATGTAAATAGTACACCAACATGGCTGCATGCCTGTACCAGTGTGACACCAGCAGCGGCAGAGCAACACACCACACACTCACCCTGAACAACAGGGATGTCCCTGACTGCACCTCATACGCCTCCGGGGCCCATGAGAACACGCATGGGGGAACAGAACAGCGTGGATGGCAAGCAACAGGAAACGTCATCAGCCACAGCAACAGCATCCAACACGGAATCACACCCTGGCAGCAGTCGGAGGCAATAAACAACAATGTACATGATGTGCCCTTGACTATGGGTCCTTCTCCCCCGTGAGGTGTACGCCATGAACTGGGCACAAGGGTTATGAGGCTGAGAGGTATGCAGGCCAGCAGACACACACACACACACACACACACACACACACACGACCAAGACAGCCTCTCAAGACTGTCACCCCCAACCAGCAAAGCATGCAGCACCCCCACTGACCCCCCCCGGAGACAATGAACACACAAGGAATGTAACACAGCCAAGTTTAATACATGTAGCGGTAACACAGTATGGAAGGCAACTGAGCAACACCCATCCCCAGACACCCTGCAGGCAACACCATACAACACCAGGTACCCCACCCTCCATGGCCTTCACAAAGCCCACAGGCACACTCTGATACACAGCCAGCCTGTGCCCCAGGGCTGCACACAGTCTATCAGATGCTGAATGAGGTCCGCCAGTCCTCCCCTCCATGGCCACTGCACAGCCATGACTAGCCGTGGTCAGGACCTCCAAAGGTTACACACTCAGGTGTCCTCCAACAGGCATCCCCTCAAGCTGTGGCAGCCATGGCCAAGGCCTTGTTGGAGTTGATTGACTGCTGTCCTGCTCATCCCCTGCCTTCTCCACTGGAGACCACTGTGACCTCCTCCCTCTGAGGTGAAGCACCATCCTCCTCATGGGTCCATGGTAACGCTGAAAGGAAAAGGGAGACACATCAGTACAGCAACAGTCCCATGCATGGATCAACACACACAAGACATGTGCAGGCATACCCACCAGTGAGGGGACATACGAAACATACGAACATACGAAATTTGCCAGCAGATAAAGGCCTAGAGGTCTATCAGGTCTGCTCGAATGTGCAGCTAGCACCCCTTATTCTGCAGCTGCCCCTCCCTTCCACCCTTCCCCTTCATTGATCCTCCCCCTTGTCCTGTCCCATCCTCTTTTGAAGCAGTCCACTGTTCTACTGGATACCACTTCTGCAGGTAACGCATTCCACCCAGCCACCACCCTCTCTGTAAAAAAGTGTTGCCTCATCTCCATCCTGAACCTTCCTCCATCCAGTCTCATATCATGGCCTCTGGTGTCCCTCCCCTCCCTTACTCTGAACAGCCCCTCTGTACCTGCCTTGTTTATTCCTTTCATGTACTTAAATGAACATAGATGTCCCAGGCCCTGTAGTCATCATCCTCATAGTATAGGTCTCCCCTGGTGCCCTTCAGGATCATGTAGTGCAGCAGCCACTCCCGGAACTGCTGACGATGTGCCAATCTGGACTGCACAGTCACATGTGCCCCATCAGGCTGGACCTGTAGGGTCAGCTCCAGTCTAGCAGATATCTCACCATGGTCCTGTGAAGGGGAGAGTAAATACATGAGCATGCAGGACAGTGCCAGATGGACCACCCCCTTGCCCACAGCATAGTCCACTCACCCTGTCAAATGCCCTGATGGCTCAAAGGGTGCTGTAGCCCTCACCATCGACATAGTCATGCTCTGCAACACAGAAGATGTGCCATGGAAACATGGCCCTGCGATTGACCATCCTCCCCGCCATGTTGTCAACAGCATGCACTGCCACAGATCACATGTTGTGGTGGTGTGTGATGGTGGGCTCGCCCCCACTGCATGGCCATGCCCATGCATGGGCATTCCCATGGTGGGACACTGGTACATGAGGCGGTTGCTGCACAGGTGCAGTGCTGCATAGATTGCCCTGTCACAGTCGAGAGATGTGTCCAGGTGTGCTACTATATGTCCATCTACTGAAGGAGCTAGACAAATGAAGGGGGGGATGACAACACAAACCACCTGTGTTCCACACCCGCATAGATGCCTCAGCAATGCAGAACTCGCATTGCATTGAACAATTCCACCTACCTTGGGACAGGATCAACATGCTGTGTGAGAACATCCATGTATCCATGTGGCGGTGGAGCCACAGACATGCTGGTCATGTGCCATGATGGTAGAAATACAGGTGTTGTGCTCCCTTGGCTACCATGCCACATGGTCATTCCAGCGTGTCACTGGTGACACAGTTGGTGTAAGCCAATCCTCCATCTCCAGGGCCATGGCATGGGTGACAGATGCCCTTATAGAGCATGTGGGGGTGCACATCGCCTTCCTTTGGATGCCAGCAGAAATCAGGATGATCAAGGAGGCATTCTAAGCAATGCACGATATGCTGAATGTATGCAGCGCCATCGATGGGACACCTGTTGCCATCCTCACAGCTACCGCCCATGAGGAGGTATACAGGAACAGAAAGGGATACCACAGCATTAACGCCAGGTGGTCTGAGATGCACAGGGCATCATCAAAGACGTGTGCACCAAGTACCCGGGCTCAACGCATGACTTCTACATCCTTGATGGCTCAGGCATGGGTGCATACCTACATGCAGGATGTCTCGATGGATGTCTGCTTGGTGATTTGCTGCATTTGGTCAGGGTATGTATGTCACATGTCACTGGATGCCTGCCACTGACACATCATTCTCTCCCCATGCAGATGACAGTGGATATCCACTGTGAACCACACCGATGATGCCGTACCATGCCTTATCCATGCCTGCAGAGGTCGCATACAACACGGTGCACAGACAGACACGGGCTATCATGGAGAGAACCATCGGACAGCTGAAGATGTGTTTCAGATTCCTGGACCCTACCAGTGGAAGATTCATGCTGGGTCCAGTGAAGGCATGCAGGTGTTCATGGTGTGTGCCATGCTGCACAACATTGCAAAGTATGCAAATTTTCCAATGCTGGCTAATGCACCTGACGCCACATGGGGCGATTGGGACAATGATGCTAGGGCAGAGCCCATCTGGGTCCATGGTACAGCTGGTGGCCATGCAGCCTGGCAGATGCTCATGGAGGGCACATTCACACACTGACAGCACACCATGCATGTGGTAAGTGAGTATTGCACTGACCACGGCACAGGGGACATGTAGGCGATGGTGCCAGGCCCATGCTGCAGGGTGCATGTCACAGCGGCCCTGTTACAACATGATGCACTGGCCTGCTGGTGCACAATGATGAAACATGCCTGAGTGAGCCATGTCATGGGTGGGTGGGTGCTCATGCGGGGGGCATGTCGGTGCCAGTGGTGCACTTGTGCATGATTCAGCTCCCAGTGGTGTGCGACACCACACACGGTATGGTGCCATCTGTGGGCTGTGCACAATGGTACCATATGGCACTGCGGTGTGGTGGTGCTACCTGGCCCTTCATCCCGTGTGTTCACAAGCCATGCCAACACCCGTTTCTGAGAGCTGAAGCGTACAGGGTTATGCTTAGCCCAGTGTGTCCTTGATGTCCACGAGGGGCATCGGTGGTACCATGGTCAGTCCCCTGCTGTGCCTCATGTGCCTGTGTGTCCTTGCTGTCTGCACCCATATGTGTGGTGTGTGCCATGGGTGTTTGTGTCCCCTCTGACATGGGCATGCCTGGACCTGGTGTGCTGTCCACCAGTGTCTTCATGGTGTCTCTGTTCCTACCTGAGCACATCGAGTGTTCAGGGAATGGTGCATCATACTGCATGGTGCTGTTCATGGCCTCCGACCTTGTGGGTAGCCTCTCATTGGCCCTGCTGTGTGTGTGTGTGTCACAGCATCTCTTGCATGCCCTCCAGTGACAACCACACACCTGACAATGGCCATGTACATGCTCCACTGCACCGCTGTCTGTGCTTCCATGGTGGCAGTGTTCCTCTGTTGTTCCTGAAGGCAGTCCTGCTCAAGCTGCTGCAGTTGCCTGTACTGCTCCTCCAGGTATGGCTGTGACCACGGTGGCCAGTGCCATGTACGAGTGCGGTCTGTGGGCCCCTCATCCCCCGTTGTCACTGCGTGGCATCACCACTGTACTGCGGCGTATGGTGCCAGGGGGTCTGTCGGCATCCCTGCATGTCTCAGGTAGTGGTGAGCGAAGTGGGCTCAATTCACTCCATGAAGTGATTCGAGGAGTGAAGGCTAATTCACAGAGTACCCCACAATGCGAAGCGGAGTAATTCGCGTTATAATGGGTAACGTGAAGTCCATTGAAAACAATGACTTCACATTACTCCGCCTTCCCAGACCATTACTCCACCAATTTTAAAGGCAGTGCATTGAAAAGAAATGTACTTCACCTCACTTCACCTTGTTTTTAAGCTCCAAAAGGTGAATTTTACAGTGATTCATGGGATTTCAGGTCACTTGGGCTCTATATTGTTCTGCACAGCCTTGGTTCGGGGTAGTGTGTGTAGGAAGCTGTAGGAAACAGTGTTCTGTGAGAGCTGTCTGTGATTCAAACCTTGTAAAATCTGTTAAAAAAGCCTTTTTGAGTAATTTTTTTTGCCTAAACTTTAGTTCATTGATTGTAGGAAACACTCCTGTGCTCATATCATCGAGCGTTTATTGTTTGTGTGTGGATTTTGAATGTTAATGTACAACATTGAGTGTGTGTAGTAAGAGACAGTGAAAGTGTGCTTTGGGGGAAGGGCGTATCTGTGGTGTAAATAGACTTAAGTTGGAGAAATAGGGAGTTCTTTGTTTTTGGGCTATATTTTTGTTATATAACTGGCTGTGTTAATGTACACAGTAATATTGTCAGTAACTGTTGACATTTTTTTGCCGATTGTGTGTTGTGTGGATCTGGTGCAGCAGTTCATAATTTCAGGTTGTTTACAATACGTGGTATATTACTAAAGCTTTCAATTTGCTATGCATTACTTGTAGACAAATTGTGTGTGCGTGTGAGTGTGTGTGCAGTGCGTGACATCAAATAATGCACCTTTTATTGTGCCACAGTGTAATTGCAGACACAGCAGTGTGAACTTGCTATCCACTGCAGCTGTGTCATTTTGTACTGCCATTGTGGTATCTTTTCTTTGTTTTACTGCTTGTAATGCCATAAAAATCTGCAGTCAGTGCTCCCCCCCCCCCCACCGGCAAAAGGAATTATTTTCCAGATTGGATTGTTTGTGACTTCAGCACCACTGGTTAGTTAAGGTGTTGTTAAACTTGTGAATTTGTGTCTGTATCTGTTACTGAAGCCACAGTTGTTTTTTTGGCTTCATATCCAGTGTCCCCCCACCAAGAGTGAACATTCCAAAATCTAAATTTGTTTAGAATATTGTTTTTGATCCCCCAAAATGCTCACAAAGAGACATGCAAGTGAAGCTGTTTCTTGCCATGGCACTGCTGCCAGTGGTAAGATTGTCTGTGGGCATGGTAATACGCAGACACAGAAGTGCATTGGTGATGTGAGGAAAGGTATTTCTCCTGCAATGTTTTTTACAGCCCAATCAGTAGCTTCACTCATAGTTGGAGGAGATGATGTTTTCCCAGCCGGTGGTGTTAGTGCGGCTGCTGGTGGTGGTATGAGTATTGCTGCCTCAAGTTCCACTTCTGACCAGTTTACCATGTCCAGAAATATAGTGGAGTGTGAAGCAGTGTGAGTAAGTGGCAGTGTAGAGGATGTCATATTTCCCAGTAACATCCCAGTAACTAAACATGAGGATTCTGATCATCATGTCAATGATAGCATACAATGTGACATTTCTTCCACTGTGGTTCAGGTCATGCATTTTCCATGCCGTGATTCACAGTGTGGTGAAAACATATCAGGTGATGGTGGTGTTGATGATGATGATGAATCTGATGATGATGATGTTGCTGTGGTTGCAACATGCAGTTCCCATGCCAGCATCCAAACAGAAGATGTGGATGTGGGTGGTGTTGATGAATATGATGTAATTGACTCCAGCTGGGAACCGGAGAAAAAGAAATTCAAGGTGGCTGTTTCTGGGTCTGTTTGCATTAATCCCCCGTAAAAACTTATGATTTACCAGTTTCAGTTGATGGTGATGATGATGATGACCCAGTAATAATGATAGGTAGTCGGGGTGGTCAGTTGCAGTCCAAGTGTGCCCTGCCCCAAAATCACGTAGCACCCCCCATGGCTAAAAAGAACGGAGTCCAATAAGCAGCATCAGGGACATGTTAAAAGTAGAGCATCACAATCCCTTATTTGGGATTTTTTTGTGCAAGATGCAAATGATGAGTTAGTTGCAATCTGCCAGGTTTGTCACATGCATGTGAGTGGAGGTAAAAAGGGGAGTCATCTGGACACAGGAGGACAGCATACGCATCTTAAGAACAGGCACATGGCACTGTGGGCCCAGCACAAGATGGCAGCTAATACCACAGTTGGGCGTTCACCCTCATCATCAACCATAACGAGCATGTTATCCCCTTCCATGACTGTTAAATCAAGTAGGAAATTAAATGTGTGCAGTAGTGATGAAATAAGATCAGAGGATTGCCACAGGCATGACGAGGTGGAGGAACATAATGATTTTGAAATGTTGTCCAGTGCTGGTGAGAGTAGCAGTTTTGGTGGTGGTGAATGCAGTATGTCTAGTACAAGTGGTACATCAACCCCGGTTGGTAAATGTGGCAAAGTAACTGCATTTGTGGGTTTGCCATCATCACCTGTGCAACCGTCTTCATCAAACATCCACACTCCACCCCCAGCTATTTGCAGAGCAGAACCATTTGTCATCAAACCCCATGTAAGACGTTTAAAGTCAGCCCATGTTACAAAGTGTTTTTGCGCATAAGCTGAAGTACCCACCCAATCATAGAGTGTCACGTGAACTTAATGCTGCTGTAGCTGAAATGCTGGCAATTGATCTTTTGCTCTTCTCCTTTGTGGAGAATTCTGGGTTCCAGCAGTTTGCTGCACGTGCCTGTCTAAAATGGAAAGTCCCATCCAGGACATACTTTTTGACCCATGCTGTCCCCGAGTTGTGCTGTACTGTGTCTGACTCAGTAAGACATGCCCTTCAACATTCCTCTTCTCCATTCATCTATTGAAGTATGGATATGTGGACAAGTGGCAAAACAGCAGGGAGTTCATATTTGTGTATAACTGCACACTGGGCGCAGGTGCCGGGGGTTGTTTGTGCTGTTGGTTGTGTGAATAATCAGTACAGTAAGGTGGAGTGTCGTGGTAGCAATCTTCCAGGAATTTGACAGCATACAACAATTGCTATCCACAATGTGACCTGTTCCCACACCGGTGAAAATATGTTGGACGTGGTACTGACTAAAACTGACAAGTGGCTAAACCCCCTGTCCCTGAGAGCTGGGTTCATAGCAAGTGACAATGGGTCAAATGTGGTGAAATGCATCATGAATGGTGGCTTTTTTCGTGTTCTATGCATGGCCCACTGTTTAAATCTTGTGGTGCAGGAGATTCTGCAGCACCCTGATGTAAAGGCAATGCTGACAGTTGCATGCCATATCTGTTCTCACTTTTCATGATCTGCGAAGGCCCGTGACCAACTTCGGCAGTTGCAGATCCGACACAGCCTCCCATAGCACCACTTGAAGCTGGAAGTTGTCACCTGGTGGAACTCCACTTTGTATATGGCAAAATGGTTGTATGAACAATACAAAACCATCTCAGAATATCCTGTCATGCACACTAGCTGTGACAGTTCCGGGGCCTCCATGTCTATGACGACTAAACAGGGGCGCCTCATGGACTCTGTAATAACAATTTTGTGGCCTTTTGAACATGCCACACAGGCAGTGAGTGGTGAGTCTGCCTCCATTAGCTAATCAATTCCACTGCTGCAGGTGCTGAGGCAGACATTGGTGAATGTACAGCATAGCCTTAATGTTGCCGGAGACAGTGCTAGCAGTATGTTGCTGAAACACATGCTGTCAGTATTCGACCAGACTCGTCACATCTTGAGCATTCAGTGTAGTGACAACTTCACAATAGCAACAATGCTGGACCCATGATACAAATGTGGAATTGTCTCAGTGCTGGAGGGAGGGCCTGAAGAGGTAAAAAATGTCAGTGGGCAACTGGTGCGTTTGGTTCATGGGGCACAGAAGTCACGTGCCAAGGTCAGCATACCTTGGCAGCATAATCAGGCTGAAAATGCACCTGGAGGAGTATCCAAAGGAAGGGGACTGCAGTTCCAGGTGGTCTGTCATCCGAAGGGATTGGCATCAAACCACTTTGTCCCAAGTGGGGATTTGTGAAATAAATGATTCCGGAGAACAGAATGATGCATCAGCCACTGGACTTAATGCGGCACAGAGAATGGTTGAGTCATATTTGTCTGAAAACAGGTATCTGTCAATAACTGATGATCCTCTTTTTTACTGGAGTGGAAAGGTCAGTGAATGGTCAGAGCTGACTGCAGTGGCACTGACGTATCTAACATGCCCACCCACCAGTGTAAGTATCGAGAGGGTATTCAGCTCAGCAGGTGCCATAGTTTGGGATTGTCGTACAAACCTCTCTCCTGCAAATGTCAGTTTGCTAACATTCATAAAAATGAATGCGAGGCACATACCAGTATAGACTGCAACCTCAGTACCCATACCCCTGCCTAGTCATGGTTTTAGTGATGTAGAAAGGGACCATCCTGGTGGCACTGGCAGTGGCAGCATGAAACGGCATACCACTGACGTAGATGATGACACAATGGAGAAAGAATTTCTCAGTGGTCAGACTTCAGACATCGATGACTGTGAGGGCAGCTTTCTTTATGAGGATGATGATGATGAGGTTAATGTTGGCAGGTTTTAACTGATGTTGCTAAAAGGTTGTCACATTTTGTGTATGATACATGTTTTCTTTTTCATATGGTTCAATGAGTGTCCCACATAGAGTGTGACTCAAATTCCATATGTCATGTCACATTTGAAACAGAGAGCACAATATATCCTGGCCCCTGTACCACCATCATAAGACCACTGTTAGCCACTGTCATGACAGGGAATGACTTTGTGTGCCCTCCTGAGCCACCATCATAAGACCACCGTTAGCCACTGCCACCACAGGGAATGACTTTGTGTGTCCCCCTGGACCACCACCATAAGACTGCTATTAGCCACTGCCACCACAGGGAATGACTTTGTGTGCCCCTCTGGACCACAACTATAAGACCACTGTTAGCCACTGCCACCACAGGGAATGAGTTTGTGTGCCCCCTGGACCACCATCATAAGACCACTGATAGCCACTTCCACCACGTGGAATGACTTTGTGTGCCCCCTGGACCAACACCATAAGACCACTTATAGCCACTGCCACCACAGGGAGTGACTTTGTGTGCCCCCCCAGACCACCACCAGAAGACCGCTGTTAGCCACTGCCACCATGGGAATTACTTTGTGTGCCGCCCCTGGACCACTACCATAAGACCTCTGTTAGTCACTGCCACCACACGGAATGACTTTGTTTTGCCCCCTGTACCACCAACATAAGACCGCTGTTAGCCACTGCCACCACCACCAGATGCAGGAAGATGTCAGAGGGAATGTCATCATGTTCCGCAGCTATGACCACCAGCACCCACCACTAGTGTCATTCTGACAATGTTTTCCCATTACATTGACCATGCCAAAGCAGAGGGAGTTGAACAGGAGACCACATCCATCAGCCACAGGCACAAAGCTTCTTAATATTAAAACTATAAAGTGAGCATGTGTACTAATGTTTTTATGATATTCAACTTCCTTTAGCTGTGTGTTTTGTTTTCTGTTGCTTTTCTGAGCTGCAATGGTCAAACACACACGGTAAACTTATTTTGTTTTTTTACAGGTTAACAAATGACTCTCCTTTGCTGAAAGTCGGTATCAATGGTACAGCAGCAGTACCGTTCACAGGAACCTATGGAATATCCATTTCAAATCCATACTGGTAAGTATATATATTTTACTTCATCTGTTCATTTTTTTTTAAAAAGTGCAACAAATCCGACTGAGGATTCATAAACTAGGTGACATGTATGTCACAAAAACTATTTCTGCAACATATCATGCACTGTATTCCAAACTTTCAGCTGTGCAGCCATGACAGTGTTGAAAAAGTTGGACACAGGTTGTGTTACTTGACAAGATGAGGTTTTGAAATGTAACTTGAGTTGAGAACCAGGGACACTGGCACAGTATATTTGTTACACAGTCTGTTACTAAATTAAGTTGTGATTGATCTGCTGATTGCAGTGTGACAGCTTGTTATCTGTCAATCCAGATACCTGTGGAACAGCCACAGCTTAAACATAATGGGTGGGATATTCATAAGGGTCGGCGCATAGCTGTGGTGTCACACCATCTGCACTCTTAGTCGCTCCGGACGAATATTCAAAGGGGAAAGTGCGCGGCACAAATCCCATGCACCGGGCATATTTAATGTATGCGGCACAAGGGGGGGGTGCTCATGCATACTCAGCACATCCCAATTTTCAGCCCGGGATGTGCTGAGCAGATGCAGGTACAACCCCTACCTGCGCCGCACACAGTTGAGCAAAAAAAAAAAAGAAGCAACAGCTGGCTACCCACAGGTGAGCAGCCATATTGCAGGGCGCAACACAGCAGCTGCCAGCTGTGGGTGGCTACCCGAGCTCCGGTGGCACCTTCGTCGTAGCGCCCCCCCATGCCTGATCGTAGGCAGAGGTTTTAAAATATTACAGTCCAGTTTTTCTTGTGGTCCAGTGGACCGAATCCTGCCTGATCGCGGGCATGAGTGCACTAATAGATATCCCCAGATCCCTGGTGGTCGAGTGGTACACCCCTCCCCACCTGCCTGCTGAGCCCTGCCACCCTGCTCCCCCCCGGTCATCGGTGGGTGGCAGATCCCCACCCGCAAGCTGCACAGCCGCCCGCCGACTGACTGCATACAGTATGGCTGTACGTCCATTGGTCCACAGTGTGGGCCAATGGGCATCAGAATTATGCCGTACTACACAGTCCAGATATGTGAATGGATCCAGAATAATTCTGGGGACTCTGTGTGACCACTGCACAAATGAGTGACTGCACAATAAATTCTGGGGGACTTTGCATGTGGTGTAATGGTCCCATTTCACTTCCTTAGCACTTGTCAATTTTCTGGACACAAGACAGATGCATTTTGGAGATGCAGAATAATTCTGGGGACTCTGTGTGACCACTGCGTGCATGAGTGACTGCGTAATAAATTGTGGGGGACTTTGCATGTGGTGTAACACTCCCATTTCACTTCCTTAACACTTGTCAATTTTCTGGACACAAAACAGATGCATGTTGTGTGTTGTGATTGTGAGCACATAATGTCATACTTACATTATAAATTAAAGCAGAATTGCAAAATTTGTTTCTGCTTTACTATTTTTTCTCATGTCTGAAAAAAAAAGGAGCACACCTTTTAATATTGTTCTGACCAGGTTTTTATCGCTATTTGCAGCTGTTTTTGAATAAATGTTGTTCTGTGAGGTCATAAAACACTGCCTGCTTCATAATTGTTAATTTTACAACAGAAGTAATATATAACACCTGATGGAGAAAAGCAGCGGACAATACTGATGAAGATCTGGTCTGCACTGTATTAAAAGGAGTGCTCCTTTTATTATTTCAGACATGAAAAAAAGTAGTAAAGCAGACTCAAATACAGGAAACAATAATATCATGCAAGCCAGGATGTAAGTAAAGTAGCAATGTAAAATAGCATAAAAAAGTATATTCAAAATTTCAACAGATTGTTGCACTGCTACTTTAAAGAGATTCACCAAGTTACATAGGCATGGCATTGCACCCAATATATGGGTGCCTTACCTCCAGGGGAATCTTTCTTGCTCCACATGTCCTTACATAGTGCAATACTTTTTTGGCAAAAACACTCGTAATTTTGTTAAACTGTGTCCCAGAGGACTTCCCATTCTGAAGAGCTGCCCAAGTTCCACCCCCTCACTCAGCAACATTATGACGTGATGCCAAGGAGGTGAGGGTGAAGCTCAATATACTGAATGGCCGTCAGTTAAATGTTCTTTTATATATAATGGTCAGTTTATGGTGAATCTTGGCATGTTTCACTAACAAGGCTCTTGTTAGTTGAAACGTGCCCACATTTCACCACAAACTGACCATTATAACATAAAGAAACATTTGGAAAGCTGCCAGCCATTCAGTATAATCGAGCATGCCCCCATGCTCACCCTGGCATCACGTCATAATGTTGCTGGGCGCGGGGGTGGAACTTGTGTGGATCTTCAGAACAGGAAGTCCTCCGTGACCCGGTTTAATGAAATTACGAGCATTTTTGCAAGAAAAGTATTGCACTATGTAAGGACATGTGGAGCAAGAAAGATTCTCCTGGAGGTAAGGTACCCATATATCGGGTGCAATGCTATAACTTGGTGAATCTCTTTAATGTCTATTTCAAAAACAAAATATTTATGGAGTCTCAGTAATGTTTACTTTGTGTCGGGACTCATGATTTGAAGTGTTTCGCAAAAAGCATGTCTGAGCAGTACAAGTATGTTATGCTAAACTGCATGTGTGCCATCAGTGTCCTTTCCTGTGTGTGCAGACATTGTCCAGCTTCATGCAAATATACATATGGTGAGACTTGTTTCAGTCACTCACAGTGCACACATGATTTAGCAGAGATCATAGCAAAAAAATACATGCTCTCCTAAAATCATGTGTGCAGTATGTGACTAAGGTACAGTCTGGCCAGACACCTCTGAAAAAGTATCATATCACTTAATACGCTGATGATGGTGACAATAAAATATACGTTATTCTGCTCGCTATTCTTTATACCATAAACACTACAACAAGTCAGCAATACATGTTTGCAAGAAGCTGCACAATGTCTGATGTCACACACACACACACACACGCATACACACTGGAAACAACACTGACTGCGCACATGCAATTTAGCATATCATACTTGCACTGCTCACACCAGCTTTTCCACAACCACTCCACAACAGAAAGTAAACATTACTGAGGCACTGGATTATAACAACAGGGCAATAAGGAGCATGTATGACTGTATGTGTATGTATATATTTAAAGGGAACAGTGAGCAACAGGAGCTCCTGCCCCCTGCAAGCTTACCTCTGGTTAAGCCTTTTAAGTATGTTAGGTGTTTTCTCCTGCATAACATACTTTTATTTTATGAAGAAACCCAGTGACCCCGAAGGATGGTGGACACTGTGGGGGCTCCATTATGTGTAAAGGAAAGGTGTGGCGGAGATGCACCATGCACTTCAATACTAGCAGGGGGTGGGACCTCCTGTTGCTGACTGCTTCTCTTTAAGCTAATACTGTGTGGTCTTCCCTCTGTCTGTTATTAAACATAAAAAAAACACAAAACACTACAGCAGTGGGGGAGAGGTGTGCAGAAAAAATAAGTTAATGGGAGATCTCATGATGTTGCAGCAGCAGATGGAACATTGACACTATCTGTAACTGGTGTTGCTCGATCTGTTCCACCTGCTGCTGGACAGCACCCACCCTCTCATTACTTTCCTCCACCACAGCCCACAACAGTGCTATGTCTGCCTGTGTTGCAGGCACTGTGGTGGGGTCCACTGGTGTGGGGGGAAAACAAAGTAGTGGTGGTGGTGTGGGTGGTGCTGCTGGCAGCGGTGGGGGTAGTGCTGGAGCAGCTGCTGCTGAGGCCCTCCTCCTGCCTCGGTGGCAAGGTACAACACCAGCACCCTCTGCCACGGGCACAGAAGGGCCAGCAGGTGGAGGCCTGGCCCACTCAGTGGCAACCTGCCATTCCACCTTGTGTTGGTTCAGCATAAGAGTGTGCTGGCCACCAGTCCCCAGATGTGTCCCCCAGGGGCCATGGCTGACCTGCACACCACATAGCTGACACACCACAACAGTGCTCTCCCCCACACACAGTTAAAAAACTGCCAAACTGGGGAGCTGCAGGGGGGACCAGGCACAGGAGGGGCAGATGTAGTGCCGGCAGCACTGTCATGCACCTGGGGCTCCACCTGCTGCTCTGGAGGTGATGCTGCTAGAGCTCCTGCAGCTGCTACTGGTGGAGGTGGTGGTGGTGGCAGACTTGGTGGATGTGGTGGTGGCACTGGTGGTGCTACTGCTTCTGGAGGGGGAGAGGCAGGACCAAACAGTTGGGAGTGGTCCAACAACACCCTACAATCCCCACGCATGTGCACTCCCCTTTGCCCACAGGCCACAGACTCTCCCTGGTCCATCGCACAACACATTCCTTCCCTCTCCGATGCGTCATGCGATGAGTGACTTCTTTACACACACTCACAGTCACACACACACACACACAGAACAAAACTTATAAAACAAGCAAATCAGTCACAAAAAAGAACTGAAAAAAACACTACAAAAATTCCTAAAGATTTAGCTTTTAAAAAAGCTGTTTGGTTTTCTGCTATTTGCTCAAGATACAAATTAATAACAATCCGAACTCTCCTCTCCACACAAAATGCTTCCTCCTTCCACCTCTGCAAAGGAGAAAGTGAAAGTATCTGCTTGTATGACTCACTTCCTTCCTGCCTGGCTAAAGCATGTGACTTACAGTACTGTAAACCATGTGATGTGTGGGGGGCTACCCTATTGTTGTCATTCTACCTTACTCCGCGTTAAGGTGCAATAACAACTCAAAGTCATAATGACAAGGCGAAGTGAGCAGTTTCCAATGCCCACTTCTTAAAGCGTTGCAATAATGCGAAATGGCCACTTTGCGTTCACTTCGCCGGTGGATTTTAAATTCACTGCATCTCTAGTATCAGGGGATCTGCATGTTGGATGATGTGCGCATGCTGTTCCACTCATCCTAGCCCCTGTGTGCTGTGTGTCCATTTCCACAATGGTTTCACTGCCAGTCCCACTGTCCTCCTCCCGTGGGATGATTGTGCTGTCCTCCTCACTGGTCATTTCCTTCTGGGTCTCCTGCTCTGCACCTGTTAAGGTATAAGGAGCATGTTAGGTCACCGCATACAGCTGCCCCTCTTCCCACACCAAGTTGTGCATAAGTACCCCCCTCATCTGCTGGCTGGTGACTGGTCACTAGTGCTGCCACTATTGGTGCTGTGGGGGTCTGTTCACTGGTTTGTGCCACTCCATGGTTCATGGGTCCTGTGTCAACTGTGGGTACATTGCAAGGGGGTTACTGGGGCTGTGATCCTGCTGGGTTGTTATGGCCAGATGCATGTGTTTTGCCATTACCTGCCATCATGTCCACCCCTTCTACCACTCAGTGGATGATGACCTCCGTCATCTTCTCATTCACCAGTCACTCCAGGGGGGGTCAGCTGGCTGTCCATGCTTGACAAGCCTCCGCCCGTGCTCCGGCATGCCCTCCCACCAGCAGCTAGCTTCTGCTTCACCGCCAACCTCATGTCCTGCCATTTATGCTTGATCGCTGTCAGGCTCTGTGCCTCTGACCAGGCTGCATTTACAGCAGCCTGTATGTCCAGCCATGTCCTGGCGTCGAACTCTGCTGGTGTGTTCAGGTCCTCTGCACCATACGGCCTGCTGTAATGCTGGCTTATATCGGTGATCATGGTGGCAATTTGGCTGCCACTGAAGTTAATTGTACAGGAATATCTCCCACCCCGTGCCTGACCACATCCCCATTTGTGGGCACCACTGCCCTTCATCCATTGCCATCCTCCACATCCTCTGCTCCCACCTCCTCATCCACAGTCTGTTCCACCATAGCATATTGCTGGGTGCTCTGTGCAGTATTCACAGCCATGTGGCTACCCGGGGGTGTTCTTTTGCTTTATATGGCAGGGTCAAGGGGCATTCCTGCATAGTGCAGGCCCACCCACACTGCCTGTGCAGTATGCTCAGTGGCTCATCTAGCCATGACCACTGTGTGCAGCGGCCATCATGAATGCCACGTAGCTGCCATACACTGTGCAGCACACAGCTGTGAACATCTTCTGTGTCTGTTTTCGTCATACTTCCTGCACTTTCGTGCATAGGGCCCAATGGTAGCTAAGATTTGTATGCTCCCATTACATCATGTACCTCTCCACACAAGCATTCATTTATTTGCTATACTGTATTTTGTATTTATTGGTTAAAAATATTGTAGCATAACAATAAAAACACTGGTAGTCAAATTTTGGTATGCCCCCACCCCCCTCCATCATTACCTTATGCCAGCCACCCATCCACTGCCCCAGCTGCATAAACACAGATAATGCTGGTGCAGGGGTAAGTGATGTGGGTCATGTCCAAACTATATGGTGGTTTTCTCCATGACCCTCAACACCTGCCCCCCTCAGCATTACCTTTGGTATGCAGATGATATACCCCTCCCCATACTCTTCATTGTAGTATCTGTCCACATACTCCAGATCTCTAGGAAGGTGCATCTATCTCCCCATACATAGCATACTCCTTGTCCACCAAGGTAACAGGTACACCACTGACATCAGATAATGTTGGAGAACCATGAAGGGGACTGTGTTGCATGGTGCACACTGCTGATACCAACCACCAGTGGAATGCACCATGCAAACCACTGCCCCATGAGCCTGACAAGGGACTGGGCACATTGTGCAAACCTCTATTCTCTGGCCTGGTAATATGCACCATGCCCTAAGTACCCTCCCTCAAGCATTGCCTAATGTGAGTTGTAAAAACAAATTCATCTCCTCCTCCTCCTCCTCCTGCACATCTTCAAGTCCATACCTCCCCAGACCTGGGCCCTTCCTCCTCATGAGGTAATGCTATGACTGGAGTTGCATAACGTACATCACTTGCATGAGTTAATACAAAAGGGGAAGGGGTTGGAGGACATACTGCACTCCACTGGATCTTTGTCACCAGGAGCATTCAGCATGAACCCCAGTTCCCTGCCACTCCCCAGCATTACCTGTGGTGTGCATCATGCATGCGCTACCCCCATTTATGTGTGGCAGAGTCACCTCAGTGCATTTATACCACTGCCTCTCCCCACTCCTGCCTGCTGGAAGCCTTGACTCCACCACCACAGGCATGAGGTAATGCTAGAGCAGGGGCAGGATGCATGATGGCCCCCAGTCACCTGCACTCCAGGTAGGAGATTGGTGGCAGTGTGGTACAAACCACCTGTCCACAGCCTGCTGGTATGAACCATTTATTTCCAGTCCTGTGCCTTCTGCCCCAGCATTGTCTCATACTGTTTGTGTGTCTGGCCCCAGTGTAAAGCAGGTATAGTGCAGTAAAACCAGAAGACAATGCCACAGTTGATCATTGGAATCCTCATAGATTAATGGCCGTATCATACTAGTTGCCATCTCATTACTGTCATGAATAATACAGCAGCCTTCTCCCCCAATCCACAGAAACTCGCAACCCATGGTTCACACCACTAGTATGAGATAATTTTTCACACATCTTTTTAGCTGCAGTGACATACAATAGTGTTTCCTGATAACCCTAATAGAGGAATGCTCCTACCCAGCCATAGGCATATGGCAGGGCCACACACTGGTATGATGCAGTCATAGGTGGGAAGCAGGAAGTTGGAGGCATGGTGGATCCAGTCACCTGCCACTGGATAAGAGATAGGTGGGGTCATGGTGCAAATCAACATGCCCCTCCTCTCCTCCATCCCTGGGTAGAGGAATGATGGACAAGAAAATGACACAACATATCTGAGTCAAAGAATTTGATTTTATCTAATTTTCAAAAAAAGACGCATTTTGTGCAATTGTCATAATGTACTGTATACATTGTGGTGGTGCATCCATTGACTTGGACAACAGCTGGCATGACCTTATCCTTTTGACATGTTTGTTGAAGTTTTTCACTGCAAGCACACTCCACCAGAAGTATCTGATGCCCCATATCAGCTGTGCCTGGTTCAGTGGTTTCATCTTCCTCCTGATATAGTGCTTCAACTGATGCCACATCTTCTCTATAGGGTTCACATCTGGTGATTCAGGTGGCATCCATACTCAATTCAGCCCCTTGTAGTTTATACAGACTCCTGAGGATTCATGTTTCTTTTGCCTCATTACAGAAATATAAACATAGAACACAGACTTTGATGGCAGATAAGGACCGCTTGGCCACCCAGTGTGCCCACTTTTTGCCACCTACTGTATCACCACAGACCCTAATCAGTCTCCAGCTCTTTCTCCTTCCCCCCTGCTTTCTGCTAAGATACCCTTATGCCTGTCCCATACATTCTTGAACCCCACCACTGTCCTTGCCTCCACACCTCTGGTGGAAGGCTGTTCCAGGAATCCAACACCCTTTCTCTGAAGAAGTACTTCTTCACATCTCTCCTGAATCAATCACTCCACATTCACAACATATCCCCTTGTTCTTGATCTCCTTTTTCTCTGAAAAATACTTCCCTCCTGTACCTTATTTACCCCCATGTGGTACTTAAAGATCGGTTTCATATCTACCTCTCCCTCCTCTCTTCTTGAATGTACATAATGAGGTCCATTAGCCTCTCATTTTAGGGGTTTTGGTGCAGACTCTGCACCATTTTAGCTGCCATCTTCTGGACTGCCTCCACTCTGTCTATGTACTTCCTGAGATATGCTCTCCAGAACTGGACATGGTGCTTAAGCTGGGATCTTACCAGCAGTCTCTACAGGGGCATCACCACTTCTTGCTTTCTGCTACTGATACCTCTCCCTATGCAACCCAACATCCCCCTACCCTCCCAACTGCGTTGTTACACTGCATGGCCACCTTTAGGTCATCCAATATGGTTACCCTCAGGTCTCATTCCTGCTTGGTGGTTGTCAATACCACTCTACCCACTTTGCACTCCACCCCTGGTTTCTGTGCCCTAAGTACATTATTTTACACATTTCCCACCAAAACCCAGCTGCCATATCCTTGACCACTCTTTGAGTATTCTCAGGCCTCTGGTTATCCTTTCCATCCCACTGGAGTGCCTACTCTGTTGCAAACTTTGGTGTCATCGGCAGAAAAGCAGAGCTTCCCTTTCAGATCCTCTACAATGTCACTTATAAAGATATTAAACATGAACTATTCCAACACTGATCCCTGAGGCAACCCGCTGGTCACTCTCCATTCCTCAAAGTGAACTCCATTCACAACCACCCTTTGTCACCTATCTCCTAATCAATTTTGTACCCAGTTTACCATCTTTGGACCCACTCCTAAGTTACTCAGCTTGCTTACTAGTCTCTTGTAAAAAGCCTTACTGAAATCTACATAGGTCACATCCACTGCTCCACCCTGATCTAATTCCTCGATCACCTGGTCATAGAAATCTATAGGATTAGTTTGATATGGCCCACCTCCTGGTGAATCCATGCTGCTTTGGATCTTATAACTTATTGAATTCAAGATATTTCACATTATCTGTACAATACAAAACAGAGTTGTTATAGACATCAGACCCAAATAATAATGTAAAAACTTAGAAACATATACAATGATGGCAGAAAAAGATCAGTCATCATCTATCTAGTCTGCCCATGGTTTCTTATCTAACCCTGAGACCTATTGTCTATCCATTGTCCTAGTTCTCCCCATTAGGAATGGGTGAAACTTTTTTTCCACTGCTGAAATTCTGGTAACATTTCAGAAAATGTATGTGAAAAGTTCACACCATGTTTTGCCAAAATTGTGTTTGCAGTTATTTCTATCTTATTTAACAAGAATTTGTCCAAATTGCGCCATATTTGGTAAAATGAATCCTCCAATGGCCTTACAAAATTGTACTATGTTTCAAGCCCTCTATCTGTAAAAGGGGATTCAGAATTTTAAAATTACATTTGACAATTATGTAAAGTACGGAATTTTAAACCAATGTAACTTTAAACTAACAACAGTTTTTTTTAGGTTTGTTGGCCCTGAATATTAGGCTTAGAACCACCCCCTTGGCCCAGCAACAGAGTGTCATGCTGCCATACTTATGACCCGGGTTCAGAAGCGAGGCCAAAAAGTAATGTCGGGAGGCAGACCATGGTTGAGACAGCTGCCACTGGGGACAGTAGGCTCCACTGGACACCAGGGAACATTCTTTTTTAACACTGTTGGTGAGGGGGCCACTAGACCCCGAGGAGTGCGGTGGTGATGTATTACTTGCCAGGGTGGGGAAGGGGTTCAGTGGACATCAGAGAAAGGTATATAAATATGTATATATATATATATATATATATATATATATATATATATTGGATTTTAGGAACAGATTGGATTCGGGGTTAGGGAGTGGGGACCTCTAGACCACCAGGGAAGCATACGTGTTATGGCAAGGGGAGATCAATGATGGGTGGGTGCTAGACCACCAGGGAAAGATTTTTAATTAACATCAGGCTGGCAATCAGTGGGGAGACCACTAAACACCAGGGAAAGATTTTTATTTCACATCATACCAGAGATCATTGGGGGGACCACTAGACACCAGGAAAAGATTATCATTTAACATGGGTTCAGCGATCAGTCCGGGAGACCACTAGACACCAGCGAAAGATTTTTTTTTTTTACCTTCAGGCCAGCAATCAGCAGGGGGGAGAGATCACTAGACACCAGGGGAAAGATTTTTATTTCACATCAGGCCAGAGATCATTGGGGGGACCACTAGACACCAGGGAAAGATTATCACTTGGCATTGGTCCAGCGATCGGTAGGGGGACCACTAGATACCAGGGAAAGATTATCATTTAACATGGGGCCAGAGATCAGCCAGGGTAACAACTAGACACCATGAAAATATTTTTATTTATAAAATGAGCATCCAAAATAAAGAAGTCTGATTGGTCAAAATATATCATGTGACCATGCATTAAATCTGTTTCATGCACAGTCATCCTGGTCCTAAATCACATCACACAATGAGCAAATCAGTCCTCCTACAACCAGAACTATCTTCCATTAGTCCCCCTATAACCACAATTGATCATCCATCACAAAAATGGTTACTACCTTCACACTATAAAAAACCTTCAACTTGTGGAGAGGCTGTGGGATAACAAAAGGACCAGACACCAAACTTCAGGTTCAGCACACCATCTTTGTGTGATGTTTATTCAAAATACAGGAAATAAACTTCTGCAATGCCATATTTCTTCTTCAGGATATCAGTTTGCAGCAACAGACTATGTATGTCCTTTCTCTGCACTTAGCCAACACCTTCTGACACTGATTTCTGATCTAAGCACTTTTCAGTGAAAACCCTTTATCCCTATGTGAGCCCCATTTGCTTGGGTAGTGGGGGCTCAAAAATAAAAAAACAAAAAACAAAACAAGCTATAGACAAGGAACCTCAATGCAGAATCACTGAAAAAAGGGTTACCCAAAGGGCATTGGCAACAAATCAAGTTTCCAAGAAACACATCATCATACATACTTCCATAATGCAAAGCATCATGGAATATATGAAAATCACCATGCAATTTCAGACTTGTTCAGTTTACAGCAATTCACCTTCATTTTAAATAACACAACTAACTTAATCTTTATAATATAGGCAAGCAGTACTTTTTACCTTTATCAAAACACCTAGTGCCATGGTATTTTCAGCATTTCCAGGTTTCATAAACATAAGCTATATAAAATACATCAAGGTATTTTATGACATAGTAGTGCTATTACATACTCAATCCAACAACAATAAACACAACCTGTTGTTTTACATACACTTGGAGGTCACCACAATAACCTCCCTGTACGAGGACCTGAGAGGGAAAAGGAAAATTAAAAAGGACACTTTAGCATACTCAAGAAAAGAAAGGGGATGCCCATAAGTGGCCAATGTTATGGACAGAAATTGTAAAGGATATATTAGGCTAAGAAACAGAAGAACTGTTGCAACAGATTTAAGAAAAGGTCGGTCCTCAAGAGTGGCAGGAGCTCCCTGTCACATACCCCCCACCCTAAGAGGGAAGCAGTTATTGCAGACTGCTTACCACCTTCCTGTCCCAGGAAGGGATGAAGCTTCCACCTGTCCATCTTCAGAAGCTACATCTCAGGGTCCCTATTAACGATAAGTATTCCATCATAAACATAGTGGCTATCATCATTCTTTAACCTGAGGCATTAACACATTTCTCAGCAGGGACTAAGTACATTTCCTGAACTATCTCCTTTAAGAGAAAGTATGTCATATTTCTTAACAAAAAAATCTGGGTGGCTGGAAAGTCCAATACCATAGAAACAGTTTCTCTGGGGTGAGTAATTACCTGCTCCAACCCCACCAGACATGTCAGTTTTAAGCAAGGGCCCAGTCCTAGGGTTCAACCCCTCTACATAATCCCACTATGTCTCTTGATTCATTTCACTTGCTACAGATGCAGACACCTGAGGGTAGACACTCTTTTGTTGTTACCCCAACACAGGTTGCAATCTATTTTCCACCCACCTCCTCCTTTGTAGGTTTTTCATAAAAACAAAAATAAAAAATAAAGCACATGTACCACTTCCTTGATCTTAACATATTGTAACATTTTGGCAATATTGGCATTTTCTGCCTGCAGTATACCCCAGTCAATACTGTTAATAGATTTTTTTATTTATTTGTTCTAGGATTACAAATACCTTTGAGCCGAGGCTTTTTTACAAAGGTCCCACGTCATTGGTACAATTAAGACAAACATAAGCAAAGATAACAGTTTATAAAATATAATAAAAAAACATATAGTCTTGTAGAGGAAAAAAGAACAATAAGGTGAAACTTTGGGGAGGGGAAGGGAAAGGAGGAGGCTGAAATCAAAGAGACTAAGTGAATGGGAGAAAAGGGGAGGTAGGTCGGGGGGGCAGAGAGAGGAGAGGTGGAAGGCGGGTAAGAATAGAGGTAGTGCAGCCGGGTGGCATTTGTCATGGGCCAGCACGAGAGGTGAAGATGGGGGGGTGCTGGCAAAGTGCAGGAGTAGATGTGGATCCAAAAAGGGTATCTTCAGCTATGGAACCAAAAGACATGTTTAGCCACAACAGTCACAGAGGTTGGAGGCAGTGAGTGTTAGGTGGAGCAGTCTTAAAAGTGCTGAGCGATAGTGAGGATGAGATGTCACTGGGAAGACCATTGTACCAACTAGCGGCCCGGTAAGCAAAGGATCTTTGGCCTTGTGTTGTGCGGCAATGCAGGATTTGCAGAAGCTGAGGTTTCAATCCCCTGGTATGGCGGGTGTGGATTCTCAATTGTATGAGGGCACAGACTCTGGGGGGGGGGCAAGACCCAGCAAGATTTTCTTAGTAGTAATACAAGCTTGGTGTTTTATTCAATTGGCAAGATTCAACCATCCAGTTTGAGAATAGAGGTCACAGATGTGAGTTAGGCATTGGGAGCCAGTGACAAGTTGACAGGCCTTATTGAGGGTGGTGGATACACGTTTAAGTGTGGTGGTTGTAGCAGAGCCATAAATGATAATAACATTTTTGACCTGTTCCAGTGCAGTACCTTGTCTGGTGATAACAGAGAGTTGGAAGTGCTTATGCTGATTTAGCTGCATCAATACAAGACAAAGTCCCTTCAGCCTCATAGGCTTCTTCTTGCTTGCTTGGAGTCTTCGACCTCAGCACAATGTCACTAGGCACAGTCTTACCTGGGGTCTCACATTCAAGTTCCATACTTGCATCTCTGATCTCCAACAGGTAACATCCTGGGAATGCAGGAAACAAAGGAATATCCTGCTTATTCAGAGGGTCCTCCTCAAACTGGACCCACAAAAAATCCTCTTCCGACTCTTGATCCAAACTCTCCAGCAGGGCCTCTTAAGCACCTGACACCAGTGTCCTGCCTCTCTGCATAGTCGGTCTACCTCCAACCATTGCCCGCTTATCCAGTGGATCATCCTTATCAGGGTCTCCACCTCATGGGTGTTGTCTGTCACACCTCCAGTCAGCCACAACCTGCATCTCTTCATCATCTTCAGGCTTGGCCTTCCTTTGAGCTCCCAGGTCTAGTCCAGGCAGCAGCTTCTCTCTGTCTGTGAGCAATTGTTCTGGTCAGAACTCTACAGACATTCTTCTCTGGGTTCTCCTCTGGCAACTCCTGGTGCATCGGTCCAACTGGGATATCTGGGCAATATCCACCAGAAAATGTCCCTCTTCGGCCAGTCCAGATGCTTTCAGCAAGTTATTTCACTTCTAATACCAAGTCTGTGGAGGAGTTGTGGGATAACAGATGGACCAGACACCAAACGTCAGGTTCAACACACAATCTCTGTGTGATGTTTATTAAAATACAGGAAATAAGCCTCTGCAATGCCATATTCCTTCTTCAGTATATCAGTTTGCAGCAACAGACTATGTATGTCCTTTCTCTGCACTTAGCCAGCACCTACTGACACTGAACTCTGATCTAACCACTTTCCAGTGAAACCCCTTCATCCTTATGTGGGCCCCATTTGCTTGAGTAATGGGGGCTCAAAAAAACAAACAAAAAAAAACAAGTTATAGACAAAGAACCTCAATGCAGAATCACTGAACAAAGGGTTACCTCAAAGGGCATTGGCAACAAATCAAGTTTCAAAGAAACATAATCATCCATAAATACTTTCATAATGCAAAGCATCGTGGGATATATGCAAATCACAATGACATTTCAGACTTGTTCAGTTTACAGTAATTTACATGCATTTTAAATAGCACAACTAACTTAATTTTTATAATACAGTCAACCAGTACTTTTTACCTTTATCAAAAACATCTAGTGCCATGGTATTTTCAACATTTACAGGTTTCATAAACATAAGCTATATACAATACTTCAAGGTATTTTATGACATAGTAGTGCTATTACATACTAAATCAAACAACGATAAACACAACCTGTGGTTTTACATATGTTCAGAGGTCACCACAAGAGGACCTGAGAGGGAAAAGAAAAATTAAAGAGGACACTATAGCATAGTCAAGAAAGGGAAGGGGATGTCCATAAGTGGCCAATCCTATGGACTAAAAATTGTAAAGGATAGATTAGGCTAAGAAATAGAAGAACTGTTGCAACAGAGTTTGGAAAAGGTCAGTCCTCAAGAGTAGCAGGAGCTCCCAGTCACACAACTGGGCCCTAAATATGTAACTACCCTAAATAAAAAAAATAAAACAAATTAATTCAATGTTGCTTCCATGATCATCACACTTTCCTTACACACATACTGTAACTAAATTAGAAACATTAAGTATTGTTTATAGTTTTCATTACAAATGTTTATTTGCTGACAATGAAAATTCCCCCTTCTGTCTTTACCTACTCATCAGGGAAATCTCTTCCACTTGCCCTGACAGTGAGAGAGTTGAGTCTCTGGGTTTAGAAGAGGCCTTTGTTGTGTGTGTTTACAGTATGTTAGGAGAGGAACATTCTGCCAGTGGAACTGAGCAGAACTGTGAATCAATGTATTCCATGGTAAACATTCCATGATAAACATTCCATTTCTTGAATCTCGATGTCAGCAAAGGGCAAACTTTGTCCAGCAGTAGTATAGTAACATCATCAATGACATCATTTGCAGTGGGCAGAAGGACTATTTTATCATAGATGCACACAAGTAAATCTGTTGTTTCTACATATAAACATGCTTTTCCCAACTGTAAAAATTTAAAAAAGGAGCACATTTTATAAGCACAATAAGACACTCTGGGGGTGTGCATGGAACAGATTTTACCATACTTCCGGGGGCTGAAGGCACTTGGCCTGTGGTCTTGTACCTCACTATTCCCCTGGGCATGCTGTAAAATTTGTTCCATGCACACTCCATCATGTCATATTGCTTACTTAACTTCAGGATGGTGATTGGCGGGGGGGACCACTAGACACCAGGGAAAGATTTTCATTTAACATTGGGCTGGCAATTGGCTGGGGAGGGACCACTAGACACCAAGGAAAGACTTTTTATTTACCATCAGGCCATCAACTGGCAGGGAGTCACTAGACACCAGGGAATGATAATTATTGATCAGATCAGGCCAGCTGACCACAGGGGGGACCACTGGACATGAGAGACAGCTTTATTATGCATTTAAAAATGAGCATTTTGACTGAACTTCACCTTTGTGTATCTCAAGGAATATGCAACGTGAAGTTACAAATGGCAAATGTCCTATTAAAGGAGATAGGAAATACTTTTGTACTAGTTTTACCTTTTGCATAAATCGTTAATGTCAGTCTATGGCCTTTATCTGTCTTTTTTATGGTATCCTTACCACATCCAGCCACAAACCTAGTTCCTCCCCTCCCTATTTTGATCAAGTCCACTAGTCAGCTGCCATAGTGGCCCTTGGCACCCAAGGCACCACTTCTCCCATATTACTCTCCTCTCACCATTTAAGCGGAACTTACAGACCTCATTAGGGGCCCCTATGCAGCCTAGGACCCTCACTCAAGTATGGTAAATGGTCACTGAGGGCTGAAATGCAAAGAATTGTACCCTCTGATGGAGGCTTGACTAAGAATGACTAAACATACAACCTCAACTTCTGCATACATAGAGTCTGTATATACCACAGCAAAGTTGAGTGATGCATGTATGTTACTACAAGAACGCTTGGAATGTATATCGTGCACCTACTACTTTTCTGTAAATTTGTTTGTAGCTCTTTGCACATGTTATACTTTGTATTCTCAATCTATGTATGTATACCTGTCTTGGACAACAGCAGATCCATCTTGTAAATGACCTTGCTCAATGATGATCGCCTGGATAAATAAAGATTTGATTGATTGATTGATTAAATGCTCAAAACCATATTTGTATGTTCAGTTAATTTTCAGTACTGCCTACCAGACTGACACTGTCTACTTTTTTGTATTGGGAGCAAGCAAGTGTCAAGCCTTAAAATGCTGACATCAGACTCCCAATACAGTGCTGTTGTAACTGTCTATCAGTCAGTGACTCCACTACAGTCTGATTGGAAAAATTACATTTGTAAGGCAACCAGCAGCCCTTCCCTTTGTTCCATGGCTGGTAGCCTTACACATACCAGTAGCTCATGAATGAAATTGATGCAGCTTTTCAAATAATGATCATGGATTCATTTTTAAATCATACAATCTGTTTGATTTCTTTCCGGCTGTCCAGTGGGTCGTTCCCAGTCCTCACCCTACTCTTGCTCTACTGAGACCAGGAAAATTTAAAATACTATAACATACAGTACAGTACAGCATTACCATTCACAAGTATTGGGGGACCGACACAGCCCTTCCTTCACTTCCTCACTGACGGCTGACAGATTCATTCAAACTGCAATGCAGAATGCATGGTTTGTATTAGCTAGTCAATGGAAAATAGATGAGGTGAGATGAGGGATGTGTCAGTCACTGAATACTGATTTTGAAAACAGATTAAGTTATTTGGGAGCCTACAAGGTTGTTTACCACCCCCCATGTTGGGTGTGTACCTCAGGTTCCCTAGTACCATCAGCCTCCCCCAAATCCCTTTCTTTTGTGGCTGGCCATGGCTGGTGGTCATAGGACCCCCCCAGTAAAATGACATGAGTAAGCAATGCAGCCGTCAAAAGAATATAGCTTAACCCTTGCTGTGCAACAGACTGATGTGTCAGTCCAGAATCCCTATAAGTTTTTATTCTGTTGTCAGTGTAAGGATTAATCAATGTGTTTTGCATTTGAAAATAACGTTATGCAAATGCACATTTTGTATGTGTAAGTGAAGTATTTATTTATTTAGGTCTTAGGTGACCGGGTAGGTGCACTGATCCAAAGGACCATTTTCAGTCACAACCTGGGCCATGAAGGTGGCAACAACAGTAACAGATACAAATAGTACATACCCACATAGTACATAGCCACAGGTGTGCCCCGGCTGACACATACATGTGATCTGTATGCCAGTGCAAACTGGCTACTGCTTAGCAGCCATTTAAAATACCAAACCTGCCTCCTAGTGAAAAAAAAACTGCCTTGGCTGCATGCCTCCGGGGGGTCACACAACTCCTTGTCCCATGCATTAACCCACATTCTACTCATAACTCTGAACATCAGCTCTTCCTAAGCCCCAAATGCAGAACATCCCAACAACAAAGGTCCTTTGGTTACTGAGCACCACTCTGGTTTAACTCCCTACATGATAACATTGCTAACCTGCCCATGCTTAGCACCTTTAAACTGAGCATGAATCATCAGATGGTACTGAACTCCCGATGTGACTGCCTTCATTAGTCCTACATCCTGATCTACATCATCTACCACCACTCAACCAATCTCTATCTCGCTCCCTCCCTCCCTCTCTCTCTTCCCCTCTCTCCCTATCTTTATGCTTCTTGCCAGCTTGGACCTCTGGTGCCCACTTACACTTTCCTCCTATAAGACAATCTGGGCCCTGTTCCCCTGAGCACCCAACTTTCAAGTGTTTCTCTTCTTATTACTCTCCTTGCACTGGATTGACAAGTACATACTAACCCTTCATAACCTTGTTTATATTTTGCTTGATGTGCTATTATGTTTCCTTATCTTGTTATTTTATCCTGTATTAACATTATCTTCCTGTGTAACTGTTCATATTACTCAAATTGTTCTCTGTTTTTTTTTTCTTTATTGTACACAATGTGGAACCTATGTAAAGAGCTTCCAGCTCAAATGGTATTCTGAGACTGTAATAAAAAAATGCAGTACAAACCACATCTGCTCAGGTAACGGTATAGGGTATAAAATTAAAATGACAAGGTTATACAATGTATAAAGTACAAGTGCAGAGACAAAAGATAAAAGATAATTGCAGCTGGTACAGGTTACAAACAATAATAGTGTACAATTACAATGGTTAGGGTTTGATGCAATTGTGGCAACCATAAGCTGTGCAATTCCAGAAACAGTTCAGCACATTTGTACAAAACATTTGGAATAAGAAAGGGAAAACAAGAGGCAGAACGTGTTAGGCTGAGGTGGAGGTAAGGGTATGCAAATACAAGACATTGTACAAATTCTTACAAGGCAATAACTCTCACAGTGTGTGACTCTAGAATAGAGACAGGAGAAAAGAAGAGGGAGAGGCATAGGGACATACAGGTGTGGGGGAGGGACAGGGAGGAAAAAAGGTAGGGGATAGTCAAGGGGTGTGTAGGAAGGACAGGGTGAGAAGAGGAGGGGCAGACAATGGGTGGCAGTAAGTGCTGTTTGTTGATGTGAGGGTAATAGGTGATGAATGCTCTAGTGGCTATGCATGGTGCTGTAACAGTCTGCAGCTGCAAGAAGCCAGGCTTTCAAGTTATGTTTAAAAGCTTGATGGGTGGCAGATGAGCGAATGGACAAAGGGAGTTTATTCTATTGGGAGGGAGCCGTGACTGAGAAAGCTCCGTTACCCATATTGGTGGTCATGCGGGCTACTTCTAGTGGGAGGGATTGAGGAAGCTCTAAGATTTCTTGAAACAACTTTATCTATCAGAAAGGGTGAGTAGGGGGAGAGGTGTTGGCTTCGCCAGGAGTTGTCCACCAGATAGCCCATGGCATAGTCAAAGTGACCTTGCATCAGGAGCCAGCCTAGGGTCTGATAGAGAGAGCAGTGATGAGAGAGGAAAGGAGCCAGAAGGACAAACTTACAAATAGAGTTATAGGTTGTGGTTAGCTGTGAGAGCAAGGTAGAGGAAAGGTGTGAGTAGACTGGGGAGCAGTAGTCCAGAAGGGGTAGTTGATTACCACAAGCAATGGCCAGGCATGCCTCACTAGACAGGTATTGTTTGTGTCACTATGCAGCGCCCAACTTTTGGTGGATACTGCTAGTGATGTGATTGTCATGATCAGAGAAAGAGAGAGAGGGGTCAAGGGTGACTCCTAGGTATTTGAAGGATATGACATTGTCAAGGGGAGGGCCAGCAGACGTGAGTACCAGGAGGGAGGAGCTTTTTTGGGGCTACCTTGGTTAGGAATGGTTTAGATCCAAAGACTATTGAATTAGTCTTTTTTTCATTGACCAGGAGCTTGTTTGAGAGGAACCATCAGTGGGTGGATCAGTAGTTCTGTGTGAGGGCCGTGGAGATAGAGTCAATCGATTTATCACTGTGATAGATGACTAGATCATCAGCATAAAGAAGAGCATTACAGCTAACGCTGTCACTGGGGAGCATGTTGATGGACATGGAAAAGAGTAGGGGTCCAAGTATGGAGCCTTGGGGGACCCAGGTGAGTACAGGGAGGGGAGCAGAGGATGATTTGCTAATAGTGACTGACTGGGACCTGTTTGTCAGATAGCTATGGAACCATGCAGCAGGTCTGGTGGAGCAGTCAAAGCATCTCAAGGTTGAGTGTAGGAGGTGGTGATCAACCAGGTTGAATGCTTTGGACAGGTCTATGAAGACCATGCCTATGGGTTTGCCCTGCTCCATGTTTTTCACCACATGGTTGGTGAAAATGGCCAGGGCAGAGGAGGTGCTGAGTTGCTTGCAGAAGCCATGTTGAAAGGGACAGAGGAGGTTGTACTTGTCCAGGTGCTCAGATAGCTGAGAATGAATGATGTTTCAAGTAATTTGCTCAGGTGGGGGAGCAGGGAGATGGGTCTGTAATTATCTGGAGAGAGGAGATCACCAGCCTTAAAGATGGGTACCACACTGGCATGTTTCCAGGAGTTGGGTACAGTAGCTGAGGTGAGGGCAAGATTGAAGATGTAAGTGAGGTGTTTGACAATTGCAGGCGAGATGAGTTTTAAGAAAGCAGGGTAAAAGTCATCACTGCCAAGACTTCCTTTGGTCTGTAGTGACATTAGTAGTTTGATGGTATTGGTGTGACTGACGGATTTGAAGTGGAAGAGTGGGGGGGCAGGGTGATGGCATGGGAGGAGAGAGTGTTGTTTGGCTGAAGATTCTGGGCAGGGCGAGGTCTGGGGGGACCTACTAAGGTAGGGGGATAGGTTGGTGAATTTTAAGTTAAACATGTTTGCAATTTTGGTGGGGTCTGAGATGGGACCAGAGGGGAGGCAAGCTGTGTTAACTGCCTGTTGCTCCTGGGGTTTAGTAGAGATACAATGGTAGGCCAGAATATACATGTGTTATCAAGAGTGTTAGTTTGTTGATTTAGGAAAAAATGGCGCTTGAGCGACTTAGTGGTCCACTTGCATAGGTTTCGTAGTTACCGGTAGGTATTCCAGAGCTGGGGGAAGGAGGTCTTTTTGTGTGCCTTCCATTTACTGTCCCACTCCTTCACTAATGCAAGGAGCTCTCTGCTTAGCCAGCGTGTGGAGCCACCTCTCACCCTTCTGGTTGTGAGGGGGAATTAGGTATCCTGTATGCGAGAGAGGGCAGCAGTAAAGAAGGTGATTGCATCAGAGATATTGTTTTTCTGGTAGAGGCAGGCCAGTTTATCACCCTGACATCTATGAGGACTGGTTTTGGATCTTGACAGCCAAATCTATGGAAGCACAGAGGTTTGCAGGGTGGACTGTTTGACTTGGTGAACAGTACAGCACAGACTGGGGTGTGGTCACTGATTGAGTCAGCCATTGTGCCAGTTTGGAGGATTAGGTCTGCCTGGTTTGTGGTGACCCAATCAATGATGGAGTGGTTTAGCATATGGGTGTTGTGTCTTGTGAGGGTGGAGATTAGCTGTTCCATGTTATGCACTTTAAGTAGGTTAGCATAGTCTAGTGCAGAGGCGTCCAACCAATTGAGGTTGAAGTCACCAATCGCAACAAGATTTCTTGTTGAAGCTGTGTGCCCCACACCATCTAAGAAATTGGATAGACCTGGGATGCCCCCTGTTGGGGGGTTATAGCAGTAGCCTGTGTTGAGTTTTTTGGATACACCTAGGGTTAATTCCACAAGGAGCCATTCACTAGGTGAGGTGGAGGTAGAGCAGCTGATGATGGTGGCAGAAATGTGCTCCTGCACATATAGTGCTACTCTTCCACCTTTCTTTCAACCAGGTCTGCCCTGTCATAGGAGTGAGTAAACCTGAAGTTGAAAGTGGAAGTTCAGGTGGTAGGGTTTTAGCCAGATTTCTGAGAGTCCTAATACCTGTGGCTTATACAGGGTTACCCATGCCTGAAACTCAGGGAGTTTTGACTGGAGGCTGTAGACATTCATGTGGGTAATTTTTAGTCCAGAAACTTCACCCAGATGGTGTCTGTATGGTCAATGCGGGCATTTGTGGGACCAGGATTGGGTTCAATATCTCCAGAGAGGAGAAGAAGAAGAAGAGCAAGGAGAGAGCAGTTTGACGGGTGCCAGCAAGGGGGGGGTTGGATGGTGAGTGAGTGTACAAATAGGCCGAGCAGTCAGTGTTCATAACTAGACAGCAGAGCCAGAAGAACTTTACCAGTGAGTGTGATTCATGCCTGTGTACATAAGTCAGGATGTGCGAGTTATTACTGGTGGTAGTTGAAGGGTATAGTTTTTGCTGGTCAGCCACCAGTATTGAGGTGCAAATATCAGTTTTCAGAAGAAAGGAGGTGAGTGAAATCAGCATGAGTAATACTGAGCATAAACCCATGTTTGTTAGAGGTGACTGCTCTTGTGAGTGAAAGCCTACATCAGGGGAGGAAGGAGGAGAGAAATAAAAGTGAGGCTTTGGTGGCCTCAGTGAGCCAGGTCAGTACTATTTATGCAGCTTGTGGAAAGCAGTTAGGGAGGTTTCAACAGCTTTGCTTGGGCTGGGGGTTTTAGGGCTGTTGCAGAAATGGAAGTCAGTTTACTATGAAAGAGTAGTGACAGAGGATTGTCAGGATGACCAATAAGTGAAAGGGAGACGAGAAGGGGCAGAGCTTTTCTGAATTTAATAGAGGTCGAGGGGGGGCAGGGGTGGGCAAGTGGGACAAAAAACCCAGTTACACAGAATTTCAGAGAAAGAAGGCAGAAGAAAGCCACCGAGGAAGAGCCGATCTGGCACTGAGTGCTGGCAACAGGGACTTAGTTTGGTTTCTGAGTCAGTTTACAGCATCACCTAATGGCGTGGCAGAGTTCTGTGAGCAGACCAATCAGCAGGTTCTTGTCTGCTCGCTCTGCCAATGGAGTGAGGAGCTGGCATTGTAGTTCAGGCCAGCCCAGTAGTGGGAAGAGGAGCATACCTGGAGGGTCAAAGATGGTGGAGGGGACTGCGGCAGAAGAAGCGTCACATCCCAGAGGGTCAGGTCAGCCACTGGTGGCTGAAAAGCACCCGCTCCATCCTTGGATCTGCAGATAGAGAGAATCCAGGGAGAGAAGCAGTTAATAAGGCAGTGCAGGTGGAAAAATCGGTGGGAGGGGGTCAGACAGGGTAAGAAGACAAGTAATCAACAGGGAATTTGCAGGACAAAAGAAATTATGTAGTATTGTTGGCGGGCCTCAGGTAGCAAGACAATGGGTGGGGGGCAGACTGGGAGGAGGGGGAGAGAGAGAGAGAGAGATCAAGCAAGGGTGAGGAATAGCTAGGTAGGTTGGTAGGGAAGAGGGCCTCAGGACAACAGAAAGAAAGTGAGGGAAAATAAAAGAAAAGAAAAAAAACACTTACACTCTAAAATCAGTTTAAAGTTGATACACTATAGTCTTAGCTCCAGGAATTGCTGTTCGAGTATTTAAACAACAGTCTTTAACATGATAAAAGGTCTGTAATCACTAACATGGTAATAAAAGCACTAGCAATTAGCATTGTCTGGTCTGAGATGTTGCAGTCATGCACAGAGTAGAAAAAAGACACAGTTTAAAAAATGCCCAGTTACATAGAATTACAGAGAAAGGAGGCAGAAGAAAACCACCGAGGAAGAGCTTGCAACGGGGACCTAGCTTAGTTCCTGAGTCAGCTTACAGGATTGCCCAATGGCGTGGTAGAGTTCTGTGAGAGGACCAATCAGCAGGTCCTTGTCTGCTCACTCAGCCAATGGAGTGAGGAGTGGGCACCAGAGTTCAGGCCATTTGGGTAGCGAGAAAAGGAGCATACCTGGAGAGCTGGAGTTCATGGATGGGATGGCAGAAGGAGAAATACTGCATCCCGGAGGGTCAGGGCAACTGCTGGTGGTTGAAAAGCACCAGCTCCGGGCTTGGATGTGGAGGGCTGGAGATGTAGGGAGTAAGGGTTTACAGTAGTGTTAGCTATGTTGTGTTGTGTAGTGTTGAGCATAGTAATTGAGGTGGACATACCTCATGGTTGTGGCTGCAGGCTTCAGGAGTCAGTCGTCCAGATGTAGGATGATAGAAAGCCCTTAATCAGAAAGAAAGTAAAATGTAAGAATGAAGTCCATAATCAAGAAAATGTCCTTTATGAAATTTTAATATTCTTTCACTTCACACCAAGATTCCCATTGGCAACAATTTCGTAGCTAAATGCCACTTCTTCAGGCCAGCAACAAGTAACAGTGTTGATTCTAAATATAAACAAAATATAATAATCAGTCATACACTCTTATTATGTTCATCAGTATCCACTATTTTGTTAACACTACAAATAGAAAAGCATGCCAAGTAACTCAAAATTCTAATGGATCCTTTATATTTAAATTTATTTATTTATATGTAAACTAAAAAGTAGGGTGGATCATTTTCTCTATATATAATAATATACATATTTTAAAATATTTGCCATTTATACACTTACTATTTTACTCCAAAATATGAAATCAAACATAAATCCATTTTTATTTTCCATCTTTACAGTGCATACCTGTTCTAAAGACTTCAATGAGTGTATTTGCTTTTTATGATCACTGAATCTGTATTCAATCAAATATATCTGAAAAAATATATTAATAAAAACTTATGTTTAAATATAAGACATTTACTCGTTTCTTTAAAATAAATTATATGGCCTTATTTTGCTCTTATTTCTTCTTTTACTAATGGCTATTCATTTTACGGATGCTGTCTCACAGCCATTCTGTTCCTGTTTTAATCCGTCTTATTTTTAACTTGTAGTATCTATGGATAAATATAAACTTAAAATGGAAAACATTCTTTATGTACTGATTTTTTTTAGGGACAGAACCACTTTAACTCTTCATTTAATTTGAGTTAAAGCCATTACTGCTTAATATTACCTTACTATGTCTAGATAACTCCTTCATTTCCTCAGAATGTTTCTTTATTTTTCACAACAGTTTGCACTATAATTAAAATATACATACAATATCATTATACCATCTCTACGTGGTTTCAATTCTGTTTCCATGTACTTTATAGAGTTATTTACTTTGTATTACCTGGCTGCTACTCCATTCTCTGTCCGTCTCCCAAACAGAAAGGTGCGGTCTGAGCCAATGCTACTGCGCAGTTTAAAAAGACCGCGAAAAGGCAGGGGGAGCAACGTCACTGTTGGCTAAGCACCTATTCCCACTATAAGTGCTGCCTTGAATGTTAACCATTCAGTGATTAGCCTGACTGTCCCTGTAGTCAAGCAGAACTAGAAGTGGGCTCACTTGATACAAGTGGGGAATCGGCAGTTCGCTCCCCACCCTCGGCTTATTGCCAAAATACACTTGTTATTTTTATTTACATTTCCTTTTATACCATTTATTTACCTACATTCTTCTTCTTTCAATTTTTTGATCCTATTAAATACAGGCAGAGAGAGACAAATGCGCCAGCCACTTAGATCCATACGCCAATCATTTAGATCGCAATTTTGAAGCCATTACTTAAAAACGTTATAGACAGTTTTTACATTTCCTATCTCTTTGTTCATCTGAACTTCTTATTGAAACTTGTTATAAATAACCAAGATAGTCATAGTTTTTTAGAGACTTTAAAGTGGTAAAATCCTTTATCAACAGGTCTATTGTAATACTTTGGGTTCTACTCCCGCCACTTACCACTTGTCACAACAATTGTATTAACATCTTACTATCTCATTTTGATGTTGTGTTAAACAACCTTATACAATGACTTTTTTAGATGTGAACAGATGTCACAAGGATGTACTATTATGATAGCACACTTGTTATGCCAGTTTTTTTATATAACGCATATCCCAACTGTAAAAATTATTCATGTCCAGTACAAAGCCCTTCCCACTGAAGGGCAGCTGCCACAACCACTAAGCATTTGGTAAATACTTGCATTGTCAAGGATAAGCCAAAGTACAGGACTCAGAACTGATAATGGCTGCCCTCCGGCATGAAGTGGAGGTACTGCCTGTGGTATTTGCCGTTTTGATATGAAGGTATGCATCCTTCATGTTCAGGATACAGATCCAATCTTCCTTTTGCAATAGGAGGATGAGAACTTCAGTAGATGCCATCTGTAACTTTCTGTATTCAGTGAACAGGTTTAGTTCTCTGAGATCCAGTATAGGACTCAGATCTCCCATCCACATGGGAACCAGAAAGTACCTGGGATAGAACCCTTTGATTTTTTCTTAAGGTGGAACAGGTTTATGTAAATGGGTAATAATTCCCCTGTCAGGTTCTTGGTGGAACTGCACAACAAGAAGAGACACCAAACAAGTGGTACTCATGTAGTAAATGGAATTTATTACAGCTAGATCATACAGATTTACCACCAATACAGTGTAAACACTGGGAGAATACCAGTTTTCTTTACCTAGACAATGCAGACAGTTTCTCTCTAAGAGCTATGTATTACAAGGGGTCTTATACCCTAATAATAACTATAGCAATGGCTAAGGAAGATACATAAAATTAATATAATTGGACAAAAACAGGTGGTCTGAGTAACTGTCCTAACTAGTGTGAAAAGGTACATAGCTAGCATAGATAACAGCACAATGGGACTACTCTTCCCCAAGGTCAGTTGCAATGGTGTACAAGTGCTGAAGATGGCACTGTTGCCTTATATATAAAAATACAGTTAAAATATAGCAAAAAAGCATTTCTGAACATCAGTGAAGCATAACAGAACACAGATCCTGACACTTATGCTTATATGATAAGTGACATCACCCTAAAGTTAATACATATACCTACATATAAGTTGCTGTCCATGAGGTGGGGGCACCATCAGGGGTGCTGGACCATGGATAACATCCCCCCTTTTTGCCTTCAGAAGAAAAGGCAACAACCATAGGAAAGTAGTGGGATGGAGCTATGGAAGCCATCATTTACAAGCCTAAGGCATGAGTCTTGTAAAGAAATTCAAGTTGTTTGTGATATTATCTAAGAGTACATCATAGACAGCAAAGGGTTAGTATCAGAAAAACAATCAAAAATGATTGAATGATAACAAAAGCTTTAAAAGTTAATTCTAACCAAGTATTGGATAGAGCAGTGCTTAAATCACATCATGAATAAGAGTATTGAGAGCATCACTAGCTTTGGAAATAGTATTGCTCATATAGATAAGATGTGAATCCTTCCTAGCTAAAAGCCATTTCAAGGAAAGTGTCAAAGGATCAATATGTACATTAAAAATAGGCAAATATTGAGACAAGGCAAGCAAGTATTGCAGATCAGTATCAGTAACATCTGTTTCAGGGATAGGAACAGGAGTAATCACAGTGCGTCCAATAACAGTTTTCTGCTGTGGAGTAAAACAGAAGTTAGGAAAATTAACAACACATGTTTTGGTGCCATAAGCAAAGGAATCATGATTTGTCACTACACAGTACTGCCCGTCGGAATTATAGGTAACTTTTACAGTTGGCACTCTCCATTGTTGTAGATATATAGGACAGGTGAAGGATTGGTTGGCGAGCCATGTCGTGAAACAATGTACCTCCTCCAGGTAGCTTTGGGATGCAGCTGTTTTGGCATCTGGTGCTGAAGATGCAGCTTGCGAAGACTGTTCAGTCAGGTTGAATGGCAGAATCATCACCCAAGGTAAAGGACCAATCCAAGTGTTCCGAAGAATAGCTGCATACTGGTTTTACGATGTCAAATACATCACAACGGCATAGGTAGTAGTATCCCTTCTTGGCATAGCAGATGGTATGCTGTGTGACCCAAGCTTGTAGAACAAGACAGTAAGTAAGCAAAGAAGACAAGTCAGTTCATTCTCAGTAAATGTTGCCATCAAGATGTCCAATGGAATTCATGGCAGCCAGTTTGTCAAAGACAGACGTTTGTGGATCAAACTTGAGGTAGTGACACAGTGAAGGTAATGAACATGTTGTCATGGATTGTACAACATTTGATAAAATAGAATGGTGCTTGGTTTGAATAGCATGAAACGTACCCAAAATTTCTAGTAGTAGATATAGAATATTAACAGAATTTGACATACACAACGTAATGTAAGCAGTAGATTTACAGTGAGGACAATATCATTTAGACATTCTCCTGTCATGAATAATATCTGGAATACATCCCGTTTTCAAATCCCTGAAGAAATTGTTTACAGTGGAGATTAAATAAGAACCATAAGCAGAAGATAAGAGTTCATGGGCAATATATTGCTTGTCTTCTTCCTTGTTATCTAGAAAAATGAGTTCATTAATTTTGTTTCTAGTGTCATTGAAACCTTTGGTGATTTTCTGCATGTTGTATACAGTAAAGTGCTCTTCCTTACTTAAACCATCTGCACCATGCAATAATGGTGGTAGCATATACTTTTTAATAGCTTGTTGAAAGTTTAGCATTTGTGATTTAATAGCAGCTATATCTTCTCTATTTCAGATTGACATTCCTAAACCAAAAGGCCAAAAACAGTGCATGCTGCACAGGTAACATCTGCAGTATAATGCCTAGTGTGTGGTTTACCCTTAGCATTAGGTACGGATCTAAAAACTCCTAAGTGATCAGTGGCATGAGGTCCACTAACTGGATCATTTGTGAGTTTGGCAAGCTACCACAATATCTAGTAGTATCATACTGAAAAATTTAGAAGTGTTGGTTGTGTGACAGAGACCAAACTCAGCCGTATTCCAATGTGTAAGATTAAAAATAACTGGAACATGCATAAATTGTACATTGTTAATCAAAGCTCCTGGAAGGGAGGTGGCAGTCAAACCACTGGGAGGACCAGTCTCCTGAGGAGGACATTCAGTCAGTTCTTCTTCTGTGGGTGGGACTACAGAAAGGAACATAGCTTCAGTAGTCATATAGTTGTGAAGACAGAAAGCTTGTGATTCCCAGAGGTGAGATGGTCACAAAAGGTAGGATCTATCAAAGCAGTGAAGTTATAGAGACCAATGTGTCTGGAAGTGGCTTTTTGAATGGAGAGTGTACCATTTGGTGCACTCCCTATATTAGACAAACCATGAAAAGTAAGCATTGTAATCAGTTTTCCATTGTATCTGCAATGTGGATTTGTCTGTGGCTACAACCATGGCATTAAGGTAGGCATCTGAGCCATCCTTAACAGTAATCAATTTGTTGGGGATGCCTATACAGACTCCCTGGGGCCTGGAGGTGGGTGCATCTTTAGCTGTGTGTCAAGATTCTGGAGCAAATGTGATATGCATAGTTTTTGATCAGTTGTAAAGGGTCTGTCTTTAGAAAAAGTCAAAGAAGGTAGTCCCACCAGGATGAGAAGGTGCAAGTTAGCCATCTTGCTAGTATATCTGAAAGAAACAGAAAAGGAGTGTTAAGTGAGGGGTACTATTCCACCCCAATAGGGTCGGGAAAAGTAATTAGTCACCTTTATACAACTTGAGCTGATTAGTATGGAACCACTTATCAGTGGTCTGTTTCTGGCGCCAAACTCTCACCTGATAAACTGCAGGGCCGAGTTTGTTGGCAATGGGGAATGGACCTTCTCATTTTCCGGTAAATGAGTGAGCCAGTGGTCTGTACTGGAGAAGCATGACTTGATCTCCAACTTGCCAGTCAACTTCTTTGGCGTGCTTATCAAAATGGGCTTTGGCTTGTTGTTGAGCATTACCCATATAATTTGCAGTGAACAAGTATGTTTTCATGATGTCATCTCAAAGTTTTTCAACATATTTGTCCATAGATGCCCTATCTGCTGCAGGAGTGTGGAGGTCAATCAACAGGTGGTCAAGTAATCTCATGGCTCTACCAGTCATAACCTCATATGGTGTGTACTAAGTAGAGTGAATCCCAGTCCTTGAGATTGTCACTGATGAATTTGTATAACATCCGTTTGATTCTTCCATTTGCTCTTTCTACCTGGCCTGAAGATTGAAGATGGTAGGGGATATGGAATTTCTGATCTACTCCAAGCATTTGGAGTGTCTCCTTCATCAGCTTAGCTGTAAAACTGGTTCCCTGGTCTGAGTCTACCTTAAGAGGTAGTCCCACCTGGAGAACAACTGATCTACCAGGATCTTGGCAGTTGTATTTGCCATGTTGTTCCAAGTAGGGAATGCCTCAACCCACTTGGAAAACAATTCTGTGACAACTGCATACTTGTTGTTCTTACTGGAGTTGGTCAGTGGGCCAATGAAATTGATTTGTATCGCATTCCATGATCCAGATTGCCTTTGTGGCAATAATTTGGCATTTATTTTCACTGAAATTGGATTGTTCAGGGCACACATTATGCAGTTGTCCACATAGTGCTCCATGTCCTTGGTCAAACGAAGAAACCAGATGACAGTTTTGAGTCTTTGGATGATGCTATTTGCCCCTGGTGTCCACCAGTGGGGGTGTCATGAATCATATGGATGAATCTGGTTCATGAGGATTGTGGTACAATCCACACTTTGTGACCTGTATTGTCCTTCCTATACCAGATAAATTTCTGATCATGAGATAGGTGTATGTTGTCAGAATGTCTCTTGTATGGACACCCAGTAGGTAGTTCCTGTTCAGTTCCTTTGTCTTTTAGTTCTGGGTCAGATTTCTGTGCAGCAGTAAGATCCAGTGGGGGCTCTGGTTGTGGTTTCTGCCTGGTGTTGGCAGCTAAGAAGATGACTGGCACAGCTACTGTGTGTGTCATTGCCCATGTCTCCCCCGTTGAGAGCCCGCTTTGGCAAGCAAGTCAGCTTGATCATTGAATTCATGTTAACAAAAGCTGAAGGTGTGCCATCAGAGGATGTGAAATTATTCTTTTCCCAGAATGGTAGGATTTCAGTAAGGGAGGAACAGACCAAGTTGGAGTCTGCAAAGGTGATAGCATCCTTAGCACTATGGGGCATACCCTCTAGAGCACAGGCCACAGCTGCCAATTTGGCATACGGTGAGGAAATTACGGTACATTTCCTAGCAATGTGCATGAAGTCACCATCTGGATAAACTATGAACTCACCAAATTCTGCTACCTGTTCCCCCTCCACATAGGAGGTGGAGCCATCTGTGATGATATGATGCATGGTGGTATCCTCTAAGATAGCCAGTGCAGCTGATAGAAATGGTCCCAGCTCAGGTATGTCAGGAGGTTGGAGTGCACAGTCATGAGGCTTAAATGTGTAGAATAGGACATGAGATAGAATGGATGGCATTTTTGCAGGTAGTACTTTAATGCCCCTGTCCTGCAAAAACAAAGACTAGTGGGTGAGTCTGGTATTGGAAACTGAACCATCTTTTGCTTTGTCTGAAAGCAGAAAGTTGATTGGATTTGACAGGTATGCAAGATGATAGGTGCATACCCAATGATGTACATGAAATGTTTGGCAGCCCTGTAGGTTGCCAAAAGCATTCTTTCACAGAGACTATACTTTCTCTCTACTGGGAAGAGCATCTGAGAAGTGTAGGTGATGGGCCTCAAATACCCATTGTACTTTTGTGCCAACACTGCAGACATGGCCACATCAGATATGGTAGTTTCCAAATGGAATGGAAGATATGGGTTAGAATTGATCAGTGCTTGGGCTGAGGGCTAAGGCCTGTTTGAGCTGTGTCACAGCATCAGTATGAGTAAGGCCCCATGTCCATTGGACATCCTTTTTCAGAAGTTCATACAGGGGAGCGACCTTCAAAGCAAAGTCAGGGATAAAATCTCTGGAGTAGTTTAAAATTCCTAGAAAGCATCTAAGTGTTTCCACGCTAGTAGGAAGTGGCAGATAGTTCAAGCCCTCGATCTTTATGACAGCTGGGCTCCTACCTTGGTCTGTAATGCATAGGCCAAGGAAGATGACTTCCTTCTCACACAGCTGTGCCTTGGAGGGGTTACACTTGAAGCCTGCTGTCTATAAGAAAGACATAAGTTCATCTAGAAGGGACAAATGATCTTCATTTATGTTGGTTGCCAAAAGCAAGTCATTCAAGTACTTCAGGAGACACTGGGGAGTACAGAACCCCTGCAGAGCATCCATCATATTTAGATGGAAGAGGGAAGGGATATTGTGAAACCTGAGGGAGGTACATCCAGGTGTATTGACATCCATCAAAGGTGAAAGCAAATTTGTATTGCTTTCCTGTGCAAATGGGACTGACCAAAACTCATTAGAAATGTCAAGAGCTGTGAATCACTTTTTGTCAGGTGTCAACAGCTTGAGTACATCAGGGACTGATGCTACTGTTGGTGTGCAGCTAGGAGTAACCTGATTGAGTTTTCCATAGTTAGTTGTGAGTCTCCAAGCCCCATTCAGTTTCTTAACAGGCCAAATAGGTGAATTGACAGTAGAAACACAGGTCCTAATCACTCTTTGTTGAAGCAGTGATTGGATGGTTTCCCTAAGTGATGGCAAAGCTTCAGCAGGAAATGGATTCTGCTTTTGTCTCACAGGGTTAGGACCTGTGATTTCAGTAATAGTGTGCATTCTACCACAGTCATGTTTGTCAGTGGCAAACACATCAAGGTGTTTTTGCAGCAAGGGTGTGAACTCAGAAAACAGGTCATGACTTTTGAACAAGGCCATGACGTCATACTCCTTGTTGTTATGGGAGATAGCTACCACCACATCCGAGTCTGGGATGGTAACTGCAAGACATTGTCCTTTGATCTGAATGAGTAGCCTGTTGGCTCGATCCACTACACAGCCATGTAATGCTAAGAAGTCAATTCCTGGAATGCTGGGGTGATCACGTAGAACCATGAGGTCAAAAGCAAAATTAGTCCTGAGCTGGCCTACCACCACAGGTAGAGGAATAGATAGGTAGGTGTGTAGCTGGGAACCATCTACACCCTGTGCACTGGTCTTCCAGATGGTAGACCAGTCAGATGAGGCTGGATCTACATCATAAAGGACTGATATGGCTGCTTTGGTGTCCAGAAGCATGGTAAGTTGGCGGCCCCTGACTATGGCCTTTACACAAGCCATCCACTTGTGTCAGCAATTAGGCTACTAACAGTCTGGACTGGGGCCTGTTATTGTCAATCTGTGCATTCAGAATCAGCATCGATTTCCTGTTCTTGAAATCAAAAGCCTGCTGGATCCTTCAGGGCCTCCTGTAGATCTTGCACTGGGTACAAGTGTACTTGTGACATCACAGGTACAGCAATGGCTTGCACTGACAGTTCTGCTTTGGATGTTGCATCGATCTGGCCAGTAACCAATGCAACCTCCCCTTTGTTGCTTAATGACTTGACAGCTAGGGCTAGTGCAGCTATAGGCTGTGTAGCTGTGGTTCCCCTTTCTGCACAAATTTCCTCCAACAATTTGTGGAGGGTTTCGTTCTCTTCTCTGATTTGCCAATAGCTCGGACAGTTTCAGTATTGGTTCTGGCTATTCTTTCCGGTGTTTGGATTTTACCAACTGCCTTTGTTGTCCCTATTCCTGTTATTTATGTAGTTCTAATCTCCCCCTTGTGTGACTGTTTGTCATCAGAAGGGGAAGAATTTTTCTGATTTTTGGCCTCCTCCATATAATAGGTGGGGGCGTTGGAGGAAGGCTGAACTACAGCTACCTTGTTGGACTTGCCAGAAGAGAGAGTATAAAGATAGACCTGATAGGCCTGTTCTGTCTTAGTAAGGATGGCCTCAAACTTGTTGGTGTCCGGGAAAACATTAAGCTCAAGCTTTTCCTGCCAGGCCAGACACATGTTCCGGATGTACAAATCCTTGTACTCAGTTTGGTCTATGTCAAAGTCCTCATCTGCGACAGCCTTCCCAGTTCTGTATGAAAGCCACAACCATTGATGGTAGGTGACTGGGCTTTTCTTTGTGCCTTGCTTGACTTTGTAGGCCAAGTGTGTTCCCATGATTCCTGGGGAATTTTCAAATATGAGTGCAGTGGCGAACTCATCAAAGGTTGCATTACTATCATTCTGTGCTGTCTCCAACTGCTTGGCCCCCCAGAGGGTTGGTTCAATTGTCTGTCGCAAGACTGGAACCTGGTACTGAGGTTGGAGAGAGAGAGCGTCTTGCAAAGGGAGAGCACTTTCTCCAAGCGGCAACTGAGATTGTCGGTTGCACCCATCTGTCCGATACTGTGTGTAATTTGCTGTACAGAATGAGCAACCTGTAGGGGGTTGGAAGTATGTGTAGTCACTCCAAGCTCAGTCCTTTGCAAGGCTCTGCAGAGTGCAGCCTCTGCTGCTGCATCAGCGATAGCCTTGTACGTGTGATCCTGAGAGATCGACTCTTTAAGCATTTAATCAGAGTGGTCCCAGATGGCCTTCTTTTGATCCTCTGGGACAGTAATCTGATTGATCACATCATTAATCATGCTGCAAATCTCTGACTCATCACTCCTGATAATGGGAGCGAGCAGAGGTGCATTACGGAGCACTGTGTCATGGGGGCTGCCATCTTGGTGTTGTATATGGCATCCACCATGTTGTCATGGAAATGGTGACACAATGTGTGTGCTGACGTTGGCACCATCTTGTGAATGGCAGGTGGAAGTTGTTGCACCACGGGGGCTGGACTTAAGTGTGATGTGGTGTGCCTTGTCATCAAAGCCAGAGTCATCATCACTGGATGATGCAGTCTCAATGGGCATATACTGAAACCCATGGCCCCTAACATGGCCAGCAACAACTTCCCATTGGCGGAGCAACTTCACCATCTTTTGTCTACACTTTTTGTGACAGACTTTTGCAGTGTCATGCTCAATACCTTTCTCAACCTCTCTCTCTGCAACACTGTATATGAGGTGCTCAATTCAACATTATCTCTAAGCTCTTTATCCAACTCACAACTCACACGCTTGTAATCCTCTTTTAACTCTGCAGTCTCATCTCTCAAAGCCTCATTCATATCACTCAAAATATAATTCAAATGCCCTGTTTCTTATTGCATTTCAACCTTTCCACAATCATCTCTTAATAAACATAACTCTCGTTCAATGTCTTGAGCAGTACAGTGCAGCAGCCTGGAATTAGCATCATTGACTGATTGTGACTCCTCCACTAGTTTCTTTTCCTTTTTCTGTAACTCTGATGCCTGCAAGACCATCTCTTTTTTAGAAACACATTTTGCAGTTCAAGGAGGGCACACCTCGCTGTGAGACTCTTAACAGCGGTATGTAGAGCTGCAACCAAAAGACCTTTGAAGTTGTATTTTTTGGTTGTTTGTTTGGACTCTAAGTAATGGTCCGTTATTAGCAGCAATGCTTTTTCTGCAGATTTTGAGTCCAGCGTGAAATCTGTCCATCCGCCATGTGATGTGAGGTAGTTTGAGACACTGAGTCTCAGTTTTGTGCACAGATCAGACATAACAAATAAGGGGTAGACAAATAAATAAGCAGTGTGGAAACCTGGTAAAATACCCTGTCACCATCACCTACAGCTTTCCTGTCCATGGCGGTTGAGAGGTCATCTCAGGGGGTATGCTGTCACTTGCAAAGTGAGTGTAGGGGGTCCGTTGTGGGTCTGCCATGCCCGAGACCAAGATGCTGTGGGTCTGCCACAACCGTTACCACTGTAAGCATGAGTAGGTCTAAGTAGGTGAAAATCGCACTACACTACTCGACATTCAAAATAAATTGAATGTGAATCTTCTTTTGTACATTCTACTTGTACGTGGTCACCAACTGCAAATGGGTAATAATTCCCCTGTCAGGTTCTTGGTAGAACTGGACAAAAAGAAGAGACAACAGACAACTGGTACTCATGTAATAAATGGAATTTATTACAGACAGTTCAGAAAGACTTACAACCAATACACTGTAAACACTAGGAGAATATCTGTTTTCCTAACCTTGGCAATGCAGACAGTTTCTCTCTAAGAGCTACATGTTACAGGGGGTCTTATACCCTGATAATAGCTATAGCAACAGCTAAGGAAGATACATAAAATTAATATAATTGGACAAAAACAGGTGGTCTGAGTAACTATCTTAACTAGTGTGAAAAGTTGCATAGCTAGCATAGATAACAGCAAAGTGGGACAACTGTTCCCCAAGATCAGTTGCAATGCATGCTGAAGATGACACTGTTGCCTGACATATAAAAATACAGTAAAAATATAGCAAATAGCATTTCTTATAGGTGAACATCAGTGAAGCATAATAGAACATTTATCCTGACACTTATGCTTGTATGATAAGTGTCTTCGCCCTAAGGTTAGTACATATACCTACATATAAGTTGCTGTCTGTGAGGTGGGAGCACCATCAAGGGTGCTGGACCATGGATAACATTTGATAGCTTGCTTGTGCATGAGCTACAAAACCTCCTCTAGCAGATGGAACAGGCAACTCAGAGAATAATTTGAAGGAGTGGAGGATGAACTGGAGGGGTAGACAGTAACTAAAGATCATCCCCTTTTCAACTATTACTAGGACCATCTTGTCTATTGTGGCCTACCTCCACTTTGGTGGAAGAAGGGAGATCCTTCTCTCACCATCACCCCTGGAGGTACAGTGGAGGGAGTGGAATGGGGAGTCAGAAGGTACCCGGGGCAGCAGGGACACTGCTTTAACTGATTCCTTCTGGTGCTTGTGCATGGACACTTGGGGGGGGTGGCCTGGGAGGGAACCACCAACATGGTTTTGTGCACAAGGCTGCTGAAAGGAGGCATGACCACTGTGGGCTACAGGATTTCAAAAGAAGCCCTTACCATACCCCCTAGTGGCTTGAGGGATCAGAAATGTGATTGATCTTAAAGTCATCCTGCAGGATTGGAGTTCACATAGGGCATTTTTAATATCACTCCCAAAACAGCCTGGAGCTTCTAAAAGGGACATTCAGCATGGCCTATTGTACATCAATAGCAATTCCAACTAATTTAAGCCATGAATATCTCTTAAGGTATATGTCTGAGGCAGCAGTCCTTGACAGAAACATCATCTGCAGAGTGTAACAGATGCCTTCTAGTATTCAAATCAACTGAGGTGGGTTTAAGTCTTTCAGTCTTGGCAGGAACATTGTGCAGAAACTGAAAGGTAGCTATAGCAGATTTCCAAAGGCTATTCTGATAGTTAATCATGTAGGCTTGGTAGTTAACAATTCTAAGGCCTAAGGATGCAAAAGCATACATTGTTTTGCACATAACACCAGCCTTTTGGATTTTTTGTCAGAAAGTAAAGTGTTCATGTGTCTTGGAGCTCTAAAGTTGTCAAGAACAGCCATTGTAATGCCCCAAAGTTGGGTCATTCCAGAAAAATAAAATAAAATAAAATAAATAAGGTAAGAGTCCACAGGTGCTCAGTGTACCTGCTGCAGGTGCACGCAGCAGGATACTGTGTTAAGGGGCCCCTGGAAATAAAGATATACCTCCTTGTAAAGGGGAAACACTGTAAATAATAGAAAAGTGACCTGTGCACTTACAGCTTGGTCAAAAGACAGGATTTAAAAGCAATAAATGTCATAATGGCCTGCATGGAATGTTGTGCTGAGTGGCTCATGCACAGCATTCCACTCCAGCCAATCTAGAACCCAGGGAGGGTCAAGTTTAAAAAATATCTGTTCTTTTAGTCAGTTGATCCTGGGCAGTGGTAGAGGAGATAGGACACAGAAGTCAAGGGACAAGTTTAGGGCTTACCGTGTTGTAGCCGTCCCTCTGGGCTTGCTGTGGTCCTGTGCTGCCTCCTGCCTGAGGACTTCCTGCTTCGGCTCCAGTTCTGGGTTGGTGGTGCCATCGGACACCACGAAGACAACAACGCCCATTTCCCGATTTGGGCTGGAAAAGCCCCTCCGCTTATTTATTTTAGCCCCCAAATACTTTAAGTTAATTTTCGTCCCACTGACAGCATAGAAGCACCGCATCACAGATCTCCTGTTGGCTGTCTGAGGCCCCCCGAGTCAGCCCCAGCTGCCTGCTCGGTTTTCCTCCCTCTGCCAGCATCCCTCCCGCCTCCCTCAGCACAGCCAGCCCCAGAAGACCGCAGAGTGGTGAGTCAGGCGGTAGCACCGCAGTGCTGACCGCCTGTTTAGTAAGGGACTGTGTTTGTTGTAAAAAGTGCAGTAGGCACTAGAAGAGGCGGCCGAGCACCGCAGGGGCATCTAGTCGCTAGGACCCTATTGAATATTCATTTGGAGGTGGGGTTAGCGACGCCCGCAGGGAGGGGCCAGGGTAGCAAGGCCAAAGCAAAGGCCTATTAAATATGTATTAGGAGGCGGGATTTAAGGCAGGGTTTCACCGAATCAGTGACAGCAGGCTCAGGGAGCCTGAGAAATTTAGAGGGGCATTAGGCCCATTATCAATGGGCACTAGGCCAGTATAGGCACCATTCTAAAGCAACGTGGCACCAGGCCCAGTATTAAGTGGGGCACCAGGCCCAATCTAAGTGGGGCACCAGGCCCAGTATTTAGTGGGGCACCAGGCCCAGTATGCATGGGGCACCAGGCCCATTGTAAAGTGGGGCACCAGGCCCAATCTAAAGTGGGGCACCAGGCCCAAGCTAACGTAGGGCATCAGGCCTGAGGTAAAGGTAGGGCATTAGGCCCGAGGTAAAGCCTGGTACTAAGGGAGGCCCCGGCCTAGCGGAATAGGGCAAGCCAGCCTAGTGGTACTAAAGGGAGGCCCCGGCCTAGCGGAATAGGGCAAGCCAGCCTAGTGGTACTAAAGGGAGGCCCCGGCCTAGCGGAATAGGGCAAGCCAGCCTAGTGGTACTATAGGGAGGCCCCGGCCTAGTGGAATAGGGCAAGGCAGCCTAGTGGTACTAAAGGGAGGCCCCTGGCCTAGTGGAATAGGGCAAGCCAGCCTAGTGGTACTAAAGGGAGGCCCTGGCCTAGCGGAATAGGGCAAGCCAGCCTAGTGGTACTATAGGGAGGTCCTGGCCTAGCGGAATAGGGCAAGCCAGCCTAGTGGTATTATAGGGAGGCCCCGGCCTAGCGGAATAGGCAAGCCAGCCTAGTGGTACTAAAGGGAGGCCCCTGCCTAGCTGAATAGGGCAAGTCAGCCTAGCGGTACTATAGGGAAGCCCCAGCCTAGATGTACAGGAAGAAATCCTCTTCCAGAAGACCCTACATTTAGAAACAGGGGTTCATCTAAGAGTGCTTGATTTGCCTATACTGTGATTACTGTACTGCCTATGCTGAACTATTGCCCTAAGTACCTGAACTATTGTCCTAAGTACCTGAACTATTGCCCTAAGTACCTGAACTATTGGTCTAAGTACCTGAACTATTGTTCTAAGTACCTGAACTATTGTCCTAAGTACCTGAACTATTTCTCTAAGCACTTGGACATTGGCCCTCATCAGTGAGAGGTACTTCTGAAGGTATAATTTGCCTCCTCTGGCAAATTATTGTATCATTCCACAGTTCTTTGGGCATTTTTCAGTTATATGTTTACTATTGTATGAAGACAGTCTCAATCTTCTACCACACTGCAGTCTCATAGTGTGGTCTGTAACATCACGCACGAGAATCAGTCTCTACTCAGAAGAAGACGTCCCCTCAGCATTCTTCACTCCTGGAAGATCTTCCATCAGCTCATCACGTCCGGTCTGTGTCGTCCACAAGTCAAGTCCGTCGCCAGTCGCATACAAGTCGACCCGCCATTTTCTTGTTTTCACAGCTTGAAAGTACGTCCGCTGAAACGATCACGCACAGCCGTGCAGTGTTCGCTCTGCATGGTTCCTGTTCCAGATGTCCCAAAGTTGGTCGCCCTCTACAGAAGAGTGAGCTCATCCTGAGAACCTGTCTTGCGCCCATCCTGGTCGTCACGAAAAGTCGAGTCCGTCAAGCTCAGTCGGGACGCGTCCGCTGCTTTCTTTTGTTTTGTGTTAGTTCCTGATCCTAGGATTGCAGAGTCAACCATCATCTCTTCAGCTTTTATGGTTCCTGGTCCTTCAGTGTTCCTTCTGAGTTCAGCTGGCCCTTGGAGTGCCGCAGCATCAGTCAGGTCATGTTAGTCCTCCATTGGATTCATGGCCACTCAGATCTTGATCTATCTTCATCCTTGGCAACCCTGGAAGTGGGTTTTCACCGAGGAACCCTTTGTTTTCAGTGTGTTATTTCAGGAACCAGTTGCTCTGGTTCTACATTCCGGCAGCCTTGGAGATTGGAGAGAGTGGGCTTTTGCCGAAGATATATGATCTGTTTACCAAACCTCTCACCACCCCAGTGGCCTTAACTAGGTCCTTGCTGGGAATTGAGATTAGGGTTCTACAGTTCTGTTTTACTTCCCTTGTACCTACCAATGAAGAATGACAGGTGACACGAAGATGCCGGATCTCTGGACTCTTGTAATATCTTGACTCTTATGGAAATGTGTGATGCTTACTACCTATTACGCAGTGCTGAGTAGCTTATGTCACCTGATTCTCATTTAGAGTATTGAAGTATAGAATAGTGTCAGAAATAAGAAGTGGCATTAGGCCTAAAGTTTATTCCTTGTGTTAATAACCTTTAGTAGTGGTAGATAAAGTATTTCCCTGTTTTGTTGCCCTATTGTTCTCGGGACCCCTCCTCCTTCTTGTGACTGTGTCTGTCTACCCTTGGTACAAAATAAATGCACTGCAGGCATCGAAGCACTAAGCTGACTCCTGCCTCTCCTTGTCTGGGTAACAGTTATCCTATCCACATAATTTGGACCTTGGTGCCTCGTTCATCTCTTTTCACCATCTTTAGAGTAGAGCATCTATCAGAGCACCTCCTGCTCATCACATCTCGAGCATCACATGAAAATTTCTTGGCGTAGTCGGCAGGATAGAGATAATTATTTATCCGAGGAGTCCAAAGTTGGAGTGGCTTAGTAAGAAGCACAGATGGAGCCAGGGGGTAGTAGTGGATTGTCTGGGGGAGATAGAGAGTTGGCTGGAGGAGACCGAGATGGACTTAGAGGAATATCCCACCATCTCCACTAACCATGCCATACTACTTTGGAGTGCCATGGCTTCATGCAGTTTTCTGGAGAGAAAGATGGGGACGGAACCAGCAACCTGGGAGAATTCCGTTCGAAGATGCAAGCCATGTTTCAGCCTTATAAAATCCCCGAGCAACAGAAGGTTGAAATTTTAATCGGGCAACTAAAAGGAGCTGCCCACCGTGAAGTCCAATCATGGCCAAGTGGAGCAAAAGCCACAGCGGACCAGATACTCCAGAGGCTACAGCAGATTTTCAATGCTAGGACCATGTCTGACCTCAAAATGAAGTTCTTTTCATGTACTCAGAAGTCTCAAGAGATCCTGAGAGAGTTTGCACTGAGTTTAGCAAGAGCTGTTACGAGCGATAGAGAAAGTAGACGCAGCAGAGGTCCGAGATGCAGATCGAGTACTAGTCAAAAAATTTGTTGAAGGAGGCAAAGTGAGGCCCTGAAAAGAGAACTATGCATGCTGCATTTACAGAACCCAGAAGCTGACATTCTGAATTTTAAAGAGAAAGCCATTCGAATATTTGGTTCAGGACATTCTAGAGAGAAAGCTTCAGCATATCCCCAAATCTCTATGGGAACTTAATGGCTGACCTATACTACCAAAGGATGGAAAGAAGACCATTCTTGGCAATTAGGACTCCAGCCAGAGGAAATGTACTTACAAAGACAAGAACCGGGAAGAGAAGCTGTTGCCTACCTGATCCAGCGTTCAGAACATGAGCGGATACCTGACCCAAGGACACAGACACCGATATGTTCTGTAGCAGATGGGTACCAACAACATTCAGAGCTGCTACTGAGCAGATTGCTACGCTGACCAACCAGATGGCAGAGATGTATAAGGAGATCTAGAGTTGGAAAGATGGGTGGAAGAATGAGAAAAGCTTCATTCCATCAGGGAAAGAGAGGAAGCATGACCAAATGAACCACTCAAGAAGGAGTGAAGGGAGACGCTCCACAGATCAATTTGATAGCCAAGGAAGGCCCTTATGTCACCGGTGCAGTGTTAGTGGCCATATAGAAAGGAGATGTGGTCATCCAGTAAATAACACCTTAATTTTAAACAGGAATTCTTCGGGGATGAGGACCGACCCTCGAAGAGCAGCCGATCAGGTCCAGCAGTCCCACTAGAGCAGCCATGTTTTGTTGGTAAAAGCCCCATGATACCAGTCAAGGTCGATGGCATCAAGCTTATGGCACTATTGGACACCGGATCGCAGGTCACCACCTTGCAAGGATGAGAGTTCTGAAGATACTGGACACCTAATGATCTGAAGTCACCTCCTAGATCATGGATAAAGTTGATAGCAAGCAACGGTGACGAAGTACCATATTTAGGCTATCTGGAAGCTGATGTACAGTTAGGAAAGAATGTTCAATGCAACACAGGCATCATTGTGAGTGTCATTGAGAGTGATCAGCTCCCACCACTCATTCTAGGGATGAACGTTCTACAAAATTGTTTCGGTGAATTAGTGAGTATCCTCCAGCAGCAAGCCAAACACGTACCTCGAGTGGAGAAACATGCCCTGCAACAAACTATCTACAACTTGCAGTGCCATCAATGATTCGCTAATGCTGAGGGTGAAATCGGTAAAGTAAGAGTGACGGATGCTACACCAGTAACCTTGAAGCCAGGCACTGAAACCACTTTGTGGTGTAAAGCAAATGTGGGCCTGAGGGGTCAAGATTATGATGCCCTAGTAGAACCTTACCCAATGAACAAGGAAGAGCCAATAATAGCAGCTCGGAGCGTAGCTATGGTGATCAGAGGTCGGATACCAGCCCGAATGCTAAATTATGGGAATCATGATGTACAACTGTACCAGAATCAGCTGGTTGCTCAGATCCACATGGTGTGTTTACAGGACATTGTCGAAGCTGGGGAAGAAATAGAGAAAGTGCCAGAAGATGGGATGGAAAGCGATCAGAGACCAGAATGGACCAAGGAGATTAAAGTCAGCAATATGAAGACCAGCATGAAGCAAAGAGCCAATGTTTTGAAAGTGGTTTTATACCAAAAGGAAGCTTTCAGCCAACACCCCTTAGATTTTTGGGATGGCTCGTGGTGTACAACATCACATCAGTACCCATGGACATCCACCTATCAGAGAGCGATTTAGGCTGATTCCACCAGCCATGTACCAGCAAGTCAAAGAAATGATTAAGGAAATGAAAGAGGCTAATGTGATAAGAGAAAGTCACAGCCCTTGGGCAGCGCCAATTGTTCTGGTAAATAAAAAGGATGGTAAGCTCCGATTCTGTGTGGATTACCACAAGTTAAATGCCATCACCCATAAAGATGAGCGTACCCTTTGCCTAGGATAGAGGATTCTCTCATGGCTTTTCAATCAGGAGCAGTATTCTCCACTCTAGATTTGACCAGCAGAAACTGGCAAGTTCCTATGGCGCCCCAGGATCAGGAGAAAACAGCTTTTATTACCCCCATGGGTCTATTTGAATTCACCAGGATGCCTTTGGGATTGTGTAATGCATCGGGAACTTTTCAAAGGCTAGTGGAACATTGTCTTTGGAGACAAAATTTTGATACCCTGTTGTTGTACTTAGATGATATTATTGTATATTCAAAAACTCACGAAGATCATTTGCGTCACCTGGACAAAGTGTTCCAAAAATTGACCCAATACGTTCTGAAAATAAAACCTTCCAAATGTCACCTGTTGCAGACTAAAGTGTGTTATCTGGGACATATAGTCTCCGCGGATGGAGTGACGCCCGACCCAGAGAAGATCGAAGCAGTAAAGAAATGGCCTGTTCCTACTGCCATTAGAGAGGTCCGGAAATTCTTGGGATTTGTTGGATATTACCGAAGATTTATTAAGAACTTCTCCAAAAATTGCTGTGCCTTTACACAAACTTTTGAGAGGATCAGCAGAAGGTAGAGTCCCAAAGAATCATCTGGTTACATGGGGTACTGAGCAGCAAGAGGCCTTCGATCAATTGAAAAAGATACTAACTGAGGCTCCTATATTTGGCATGTCCAGATTATGCAAAACCTTTTCTGTTGTATACCGATGCCAGCAACAAAGGACTGGGCGCGGTACTCACACAAGAACAGAATGGTGTGGAAAGAGTAATAGCCTACGCAAGCAGAGGATTAAGAGGCTCCGAGAGGAATGACGCCTGCTATAGCTCTTTCAAACTGGAATTTTTAGTGCTAGTCTGGGCTATCACTGAGAAATTTCAACAATATTTAGCTGCCACCCCCTTTCACGGTCTTCACGGACAATAATCCTTTAGCACACTTGAATACTGCAAAGCTAGAAGTCCTCGAGCAAAGGTGGGCCTCTCGACTCGCGAATTACCAATTTTCCATAAAGTATCACTCTGGTAAAGCTAATGCGAATGCTGATGCCTTGTCCCGGATGCCTGAACACAGAGAATCAGAAATAAATGATACCCCGCTGGAAAATATAGAAATGCCACCTTTTCTGCAGGTATCAGCTGAGATTGTACAGGCATGCTGTCAACTTGCCCCCGAGTTTAAAGTGGAAGATCAACCGGAAGTGGATGACATGATTGTGAATCAAAAGAATCTATGGGTAAAACTACAAAGCCAAGACCTTATAGTTTGCCAAGTAAAAGATCTAGTTGCTCAACAGAAGCACATGACCAAAAGAGAAAGAAAGAAGCTGAACACAGAAGTGATGAAACTTTGGAGACACATTACTTGTCTGACCATAGAAGATTATCATCTGGTTAAGAAAAGTAGAGATCCTACCACACACACAGAAGTAACTCAGATCGTAGTTCCAAAGACCAGTGCTTCCGTAGTGTTAGAGGCGTACCATGATAATTCAGGACATTTTGGTCACAAGAAAACTGAAGCTATCATCCGAAGGAGATTTTATTGGGTAGGAATGCGAAATGATATAATAAAATGGTGTGAGGAATGTCCAGCATGTAACTTAAAGCACAAGGAAAAGGTGAATCAGAGAGCTCCTCTCCATCCAATAGTCAGTAACGCACCATTGAAACTAGTTGCTCTTGATCATTTGAAGTTAGACCCTAGCTCAAATGGACACATTTATATCCTCACTATGGTGGATCACTTTTCCAAGTTTGTAGTTGCATGTGCAGTAAAAGACCTATCTGCTTGAACTACTGCCAAAACCTTGATGAGATGTTTTGTACGACCTTACGGATATCCCACAAAAATCCTAACAGATCAAGGAACGTCTTTCGAATCTCAACTCTTTCATGAACTTTGTGCTCTGTATGGAACCCATAAGTTAAAGACTACTGCTTACCACCCCCAAGGTAATGGACTTTGTGAAAGAACAAACCAGATTCTCCTAGAAATGTTGCGAGCTCTACCGGAATATAAACATCCCTTCTGGCCAGCCTTACTTCCCGAACTCACGTAATTTTATAATAATACTATTCATTGCTCCACGGGTTACACCTCTCATTATTTAATGTTTGGACGACATGGAAGACTTCTGATGGACTTAGTGCTGGAAGTACCACAAGAAGAAATTAAAGGAAAGAAGCCAGTGACAAATTGGGTCCAAGAACATAATCAACGTTTACAGGAAGATGGAAAAATTGTTGGTAGACACATGGAGCAAGCACGGCAAAAGCAGAAAGCAAACTATGATATCAAGGCCAAAGCTACACCTTTACTTGTCGGAGAAAGAGTAATGTTGAAGAAGACCCAAAAATGCAGTAAACTGTCCTCAAAGTGGGAACCAGAACCTTATTATATTATCGAAATACCTTATCCTGAACTACCGGTGTACAAGATCCAACAGGAATCTGGACATGGTACAAAGATTGTCCATCGCAATCTACTAAAAGCTTGCACTTTCAGAGACACTGTGATCATTAAAGAACAGGACAGTCCTACTCCAAAAGAGAGGCAGGAGTCCACAAAAAATAAAATGTGGGAACCAGAATCACCAACCAACTAGTGTACAGAACTGTGGACTCGTACTTCGTATATGCATTCCCTCAACCAGTCTAATTGTGTACCAGTAATAGCTCCAGAAATACCAGATTTCCTGGAAGGAGAACGTATTGTTCAAGAACCTGTTGATTTCCAACCCCGCAGATCTCAAAGATCGAACGCAGGTATCCCTCCTAGAAGGTATATCACAGAAGCTTCTCAACTTGTACCTTGGTACAATGGGTAGATCTAATTCAAGTAATTTCCCAGACATAGTCACTTTAGGGTAAATCTTTAAAACAATAATTTACAGTACAGTAGATGTTTTCCGAATATTTTAGATATTTTAAGAGTGTTTTATTAACATAAGACTTCATAGAGTGTTAAGTAAGATTTTAGAGGCTGTTAAGATGATAGATTTTATAAAATGTTACGGGAATACATGGGGACATGTATTTTTAGGCGGGCCCGAATCTGTAATGCCCCAAAGTTGGGTCATTCCAGAAAAATAAAATAAAATAAATAAAGTAAGAGTCCACAGGTGCTCAGGGTACCTGCTGCAGGTGTAGGCAGCAGGATACTGTGTTAAGGGGCCCCTGGAAATAAAGATATACCTCCTTGTAAAGGGGAAACACTGTAAATAATAGAAAAGTGCCCTGTGCACTTACAGCTTGGTCAAAAAACAGGATTTAAAAGCAATAAATGTCATAATGGCCTGGATGGAATGTTGTGCTGAGTGGCTCATGCACAGCATTCCACTCCAGCCAATCTAGAACCCAGGGAGGGTCAAGTTTAAAAAATATCTGTTCTTTTAGTCAGTTGATCCTGGGCAGTGGTAGAGGAGACAGGACACAGAAGTCAAAGGACAAGTTTAGGGCTTACCATGTTGTAGCCGTCCCTCTGGGCTTGCTGTGGTCCTGTGCTGCCTCCCCTGCCTGAAGACTTCCTGCTCTGCTCCAGTTCTGCGGTTGGTGGTGCCATCGGGGCACCCTGAAGATGAAAATGCCCGTTTTCCCCCGTGTTTTGGGCTGAAAAGCCCCTCCGTTTATTTATTTTAGCCCCCCCCGAGTATTTCCACAGTTTATCTCGGTCCCCCGTCAGCAGCTTTGCCAGCCGCATCGCGCCCGCATCTCTGTTGGCCATCAGAGGCCCCCGAGTCATCCCTCCCAAGCTGCCTGCTCGGTTTTCCCTCCCTCTGCCAGCATCCCTCCCGCCTCCCTGCAGCACAGCCAGCCCTAGAAGACCGCAGAGCAGTGACTCGGCGGCAGCACACGTAGTGCTGACCGCCTGTTTAGACAGGAGACTGTTTTTGTTGTAAAAAGGGCAGTAGGCGCTTAGAGGAGGCGGCCGAGTGCCACAGGAGCACCGGGTCGTTAGGACCCATCATTTTAATATTAAATAGGATGCGGGGTTAGCGAAGCCCTCAGGGAGGAGCTAGAAACACAAGGCCTTTATCGCGGCCTATAAATATGCAGCGAGGCGGGATTTAAGTGGAGTTTCAGTGACTTAATGACAGCAGGCTCTGGGAGCCTGTGAATTTAAAGGGGCAATACAGTTAAAAGGGTGATCCAGGCCCACAAGTAAAGTAGGGCATTAGGCCCATTATAAAGTGGGGCACCAGGCCCAGTATTTAGTGGGGCAGCAGGCCCAAAGCAACGTGGGGCACCAGGCCCAGTATTTAGTGGGACACCAGGCCCAATGCAACGTGGGGCACCAGGGTCATTGTAAAGTGGGGCACCAGGCCCAGTATTTAGTGGGGCATCAGGCCGAATGCAACATGGGGCACCAGGCCCATTGTAAAGTGGGGCACCAGGCCCAATCTAAAGTGGGCCACCAGGCCCAAGCTAATGTAGGGCATCAGGCCCAAGGTAAAGGTAGGGCATTAGGCCAGAGGTAAAGCCTGATACTATAGGGATGCCTCAGCCTAGCGTAATAGGGCAAGCCAGCCTAGTGGTACTATAGGGAGGCCCCGGCCTAGCGGAATAGGGCAAGCCAGCCTAGTGGTACTATAGGGCAGCCCCGGCCTAGATGTACAGGAAGAAATCCTCTTCCAGAAGACCCTACATTTAGAAACAGGGATTCATCTAAGAGTGCTTGATTCACCTATACTGTGATTACTGTACTGCCTATGCTGAACTATTGCCATAAGTACCTGAACTATTGTCCTAAGTACCTGAACTATTGTCCTAAGTTCCTGAACTATTGCTCTAAGCACCTGAACATTGGCCCTCATCAGTGAGAGGTACTCCTGAAAGTATAATTTGCCCTCCTCCAGCAAATTATTGTATCATTCCACAGTTCTTTGGGTATTGTTCCGTTATATGTTTACTATTGTATGAAGACAGTCTCAATCTTCTACCACACTGCAGTATCATAGTGTGGTCTGTAACACCACGTACACAGAAACAGTCTCTACTCAGAAGAAGATGTCCCCTCAGCATTCTTCACTCCTGGGAGATCATCCATCAGCTCATCACATCCGTCTGTGTCATCCGCCGAAGTCGAGTCCATCGCCAGTCGTACAAGTCGTACCCTCTGTTTTCTTGTTTCCACAGCTTGAAAGTACAACTGCCGAAATGCATCACGACAGCCGTGCCAGTGTCGTTCCATATGGTTCCTGTTCCAGCTGTCCCAAAGTTGATCGCCCTCTACAGAAGAGTGAGCTCATCCTGGAGAACCTAGTCTGCGCCCCACCTGGTCATTCGCCGAAAGTCAAGTCCGTTGAAGCCCAGTCCGGGACGCGTCCGCCGTTTCTTTGTTTTGTGTTAGCTCCTGATCCTAGGATTGCAGAGTCAACCATCATCTCTTCAGATTCTTATGGTTCCTGGTCCTGTCAGTGTTCCTTCTGAGTTCAGCTGGCCCTTGGAGTGCCGCAGCATCAGTCAGGTCATGGTAGTCCTCCATTGGATTCATCGCCACTCAGATCTTGATCTATCTTCGTCCTTGGCAACCCTGGAAGTGGGTTTTGGCCAAGGAACCCTTTGTTTTCAGTGTGTTATTTCAGGAACCAGTTGCTCTGGTTCTACATTCCAGCAGCCTTGGAGAGAGTGGGCTTTTGCCGAAGATATATGGTCTGTTTACCAAACCTCTCACCACCCCAGTGGCCTTGCTGGGAATTGAGATTAGGGTTCTACAGTTCTTTTTTACTTCCCTTGTAGCTACCAATGAAGAATGACAGTGTACACAAAGACACTGGATCTCTGGACTCTTGTAATATCTGGACTCTTATGGAAATGTGTGATGCTAATTATGCTAATGCAGTGCTGAGTAGCTTATGTCACCTGATTCTCATTTAGAGTATTGAAGTATAGAATAGTGTCAGAAATAAGCGTGGCATTAGGCCTAAAGTTTATCCTTGTGGTAATAACCTTAGTAGTGGTAGATAAAAGTATTTCCCTGTTTTATTGCCCTATAGTTCTCGGGCAACCCCTCCTCCTTCTTGTGACTGTGTCTGTCTACCCTTGGTACAAAATAAATGCCCTGTGTGCATCAAAGCACTAAGTTGACTCCTGCCTCTCCTTGTCTGGGTAACAGTTATCCTATCCACATAATTCGGACCTTGGTGCCTCGCTCATCTCTTTTCACCACCTTTAGAGTAGAGCATCTAACAGAGCACCTCCTGCTCATCACATCTCGAGCATCACACCATAATAACCACAGAATCAGTTTCATGCTGGGAAGAAAATAGGATTGAAATACAGATAAGGATACTGTTTATTAGCTTTCCTAGTCACTGCAGGCAAGGTATTAGGCCTGTGCCAGGGATCCAATATAGCATCATCTAAAGCAGGATATATAGGTGTATACATAATGCAGGGGGCTTTGGGAACCTCCAGAAATACAGATTTTTCTCACTGGAATTCTCATCCTCAGCATCAATCCCCATGACATTTTGAATTTCTTTGAGTAAGTCCTGAAAAGATGGATCTTTAGAAGGAGACCTCAGGGTATGGACCACATAGTCCTTTGAGGACAGAGTAGATCTGGAAGAAAATCTCCCCTTACAGGGATAATTATCCCTTTTTTCATCCTCAATATCCTCATCCATATTGTGGAGATCCATCTTGTCATCATCTGTAATGATGAGAGGAGCAATTGGCAGAGCCAGCAATGGACAATGATGATGCCGATGGTGAAGGCTTAGTGACAGCTCAGTTGACAGGATAGCCATTATCATAGGCAGGAGTGATGGCAACAGGCATTTAAATAGTTTAGAGAACAATGCCAGTACAACCTGGGAGTTGAGAGTACCTGTAAAGAATCCAGGACAACTGATGTTGATGGGGTAAAACCTGGTGATGGGTACTGCATATCATCTCTAAAAGGTAAGGCAGTGCCAGATCCAGATCCCAACCTTACTGTCTCTCCGTCAGTTGGGGGTGCTGTAGTTATCACCACCAGAACAGACCTAAACTTTCCCTCCCTCAATGGAGAGTTCAGCCTCAGTAGTGAAACAGGAGCTTTATCCTTATGAATGTGGTGATGGCTGGATCAGAAGGACTTCGACAATGACTTTTCAGTGTCTTCATCCTTAGTTCTCCATTACTGCAGTGGCAGCAGCATTGTTGAACATTGGGAATTTCCATTTCCAGGAGACAGTTGAGTGAGAGTGAGAAACTGGCTTGGATCCCATAACCTTAGCAATGGCTTCCATGGCTTTTATAGTGATAATGGTTTTTAGAGCCTTTTTCCAGCATCTTCTTATGACCTGGCTGAATCTCTGGCAGATCGTGCAGACCCTGACATTGTGGGACAGCCCAAACACCAAAATCAAACCATGTGAGCATTGTCCTTAAAGATCTTGTATCTGCAGGTACAAAACCTAAATAAAGGTTCTTTTGGTGGCAGCATAAAAGACCAACGTTTATAAGTTAAAGTAGTAAAAAATAATAAAATTCAAGAAACAATGGCATTGCTTCTTTGCAGGAGCAATCAGCAGTTGAAGGCAGGAGAAATAACTGAGGAGTAATGGTGCCACAAATGATTATGCAAGCACTGACATTATACATCTTCATTGGTGATCCCCTGGCTAACAAAAGTTTCCGAGTGATCCTCACGCCAATGGCTTACAGTTCTAAAGGTGTGGCCCAATGGAAGAGATATTCTCTATGAAGATAATCAGTTAAAATAGCAGAGGGCCTAAGTCAATGACATTTTGTTGTACAAGTGTTTAAAGATGTTGAATTATACAAAAACAGAACATCATTTACAATTACAAGAGGACTGGGTCAACAACATTTTACAAACTGAAATTTTAATACTTGCAATGGTTTTGCTAAGAAGAGTTGCAAGAGTCATTCCATTATACTAGCTAGTGGCCCTATATGTAGATCTCTGTCCCTGTGCAGTGTTTCTAAAGGAGACAAGAAACTTTCTGTCTTTCCGGGATCTGAGTCCCTCATGTACCTCCTGCCACAGAAGTAAAACAAAGTCTTGGCGGAAGCCCAAGAGTCGTGCCACACAACTTGGGGCAAAAAAACATGGAGAACTAGGGGCCCTAGATATAATACATCAGTATAGCTGTTTCTGTAATTTTCAGTTAGATAACACACAAACCAGAATATACTGCTACAGTATACTGATACAGTAATTTTGAGTTATTTTAGGTTGGGTGAAAGCTGGCCAAGCAGTTGAACAGAAGACTCTGCCAGTTGCCATCTGTGGGGTGACCTCTGACCTGCAGTAACCGAATCTGTCCAGCACAGCCCACTGTCACACTTTTATAGCGCAATGCATGCAAATTAGGAGAGGAGCAACTGTAATGAGATGCAAATCGTGCCACTGCGCCTTTGAATGGCTGATCAGATGATTTGCATGTGTAGGCTGAATATTGTGCCATTGCGCTTTTCGCAAGATGGTTGAGCTGGCTGAGCCAATAGCGCAGATCTGTGACTGTGCGGTACACTGCATTGCACATGCCCAGGTAGCTTACGCAGGTGTCTGCCATGCTGATGACGTGCTGTGCGCGATCGGCAATTCAGGCCATGGCCACCATTGTGCCAGTGGCGCTACAGCACTGGGCACTGTATGGCGCTGTGGCACTACTGCGCAATAGTCCACTGTGGCACTGTCACGCAGGTGGTCGGTCACGCAGGATGCGAGACGCCAGATGGCGCCAGCGTGGCCTTGCGTCATAGACTCCTGACCTGGTGTCTGACCTTTGGCCCCTGGCACTGTTCGGCTGCCATGTGTACAGCCCTATTGCGCTGTCTGGTGACAGCGCTATGTGGACTAACGGCGCTGTATGAACAGCGCAATTGGAACCTATGGTGGTCTATTGCGCAACATTTCCACGTGGGGCTGCCGCGCAGCCGGGCGCCATATTGCCTGCTGTAAACTTGGAAGCATGGCACACAGGAGGGCAGTGCAATGGAGCCCTGTGGAGGTGGCCAACCTGGTGGCCCTGGTAGAGCCCCACTATGGGGCACTGTATGGTGAGGTGCCCCTCATCATGGCTAGGACACAGGTCTGGCTGCAAGTGGCCAATGACCTGGTGGGGGTCACTGGGCTGCGCCGGTCTGCTAAGCAGTGCCGGCACAGATACAGTGACCTCCGCAGGAGGGAGCCTGACCTGCATGAGCGGCTACGGTCACGTGCCAGGAGGGGTGTGGTGCCCAGGCCAGGTGGGTGTACCGTCTATGCACCTGTATTCTCTGTAGGGGTGTGAGTGTGTTTTGGTGGCTGTGCATAGGTGATGGCTCTGACATGGTTGGCTGTGTCAGTGTGTGCAAGTGTGGGATGCATGGGGCTGGCTGTGTGGGCAGGTACTCTCACTGGGGCAGGGGGCAGTCTGTTTTGCAGTCACACTGATGTTTTTCTTAACATTTGTCTCCCACAGGCCGGGCTGTGAGGATGCAGGCACGTGGTGATGAGGGCCGTGACAGGGCCCGATGCCAGTCGGTGGTGCAGCAAGGGGTGAGCCACAACAGCAGCAGCAGCAGCAGCAGCAGCAGCAGCAGACACAGCTTCTTGCGGAATGTGAGTATCATTACATCATGGATGCTATTGCATGCTAGAGGGGGTGGGCATGACCACCAGTCATGCACAACACAACCATGCACGACACAGGCGACATTCATCACTGTCCAGTGTCACTGCACGTCTGTGTGTGCATCACTGGTGGTCCATGCATGTACTGGGCACATGGCTGTGTAACTGGCATCGCACCACATTGCCACGTCACTTGACAGCCTTGTTTGTGCTGTGATAGACATGGGCAGTGTGTGTGTGCAGTGGTGCACATAGCTGGTGCCACCTGTTTGTGATGGCCATGTGCATGTTCACTGTGGGTGGGTGCATACCATCACAGGTGCGGGACATTGGGCTATATGGCTTGCAGGTTGGGTGGTGTTCAGGGTTGTGGTCAGTCACAGCCATTGACTGTGTTCCCATTTTCCTAGGCCTCAGTGTTCTCCGGAGGATAGAGCGGGCACTGCAGCAGCTCACACAGGTGTCCTTGGACAGCAGAACCATTCTCAGCAGCATCCAGGGCCATGGCCTCCGGAGGAGGCACGGCCAGACACGGCGGCACCAGGCAGAGGAGGACCAGCCTGCTAGGCCTTAGGCCGGATTCCCCTTCCCACTTCACCCATCCCTCCCACCCCTGCCTTCCTCTCTCAGTTGTTCATCCCTACCCCTTGCCCACCCCTACCTTGTACCCCTACCCCCTCTTGTAAATAGTTATGGTGTTGTTGGTTTTGTAATTTACAGTTTTATAATACATTTATATTTTGATATGAATACTGTGTTGGTCTCTGATTTGCAGCTGGCTATGGTTGCTGAGTTGCAGTGGTGTGCATGCCATCTGGGGTGGTATGGTCCTGGGTGTGTGTGTGTGTGTGTGTGTGTGTGTGCACGCGTGTGTGTGTATGGGGAGGTGTCTCCAGCATGGCAGTGACTTTCTGTTGGTCTGCTGCCACCCACTGCTGGGTGCACAGGGTGGTTCTGGCTTGTATGCTTCTCTGCTACACGGGGTTGACGTGTGCCGGGGGGGGATGCATGGTGTTTCCTGCAGTGCCAGTCACTGCACATGGGTGGTGTCTTGGGGTCACAGTGCAGGGTGTGCTGTGCGTACAGGGGGCTGATGTGCACTGTGGTTGTCAACCCCCTGTGTGTGGCAGTCTCAGTCTGCCAGTGGTTGTGCTGGGGCATCATGGCTCTGCTGTTCTTTGTTGGCTTGTCTCCATGGGCCAGTAGATCATCCGTCCCACCCCCAGTGATGCTGTGCTTGGGGTGTGCAGGTGTCTTGTTGGTTCTGCAGTGTGTTCCTGTGCCCATGTGTGGCATGGCTGGTGGTGGGCCCCAGCCTGTCTCCCTGGTTGTGCAGTTCCATTGCTCTGCTTGGGGGGGCACTCTGCTTGCACTATGGCACCTCTGGACTGCTCAGCTGGGCTGCCCTTGTTGTGCTATGGCGCAACCTTACTGCTCAGCTTCCCCTTCCTGGTTGCGCTATGGCGCAGTTTGTGCGATATTCAGACATTGGCTGCTTGCGCAATTTGTTCTGCTCCATGTTTGAATATCGCTTCTGTTGCGAATATGCGCAATTGATTTGTGCTTGCTCCTGCTGTTGCGCACATTTTGGGTGCAGTTTGAATATCTGGGCCATAATGTATACACTAGGAAAGCTGCAACAATTTAAATATGCTGTGCCAAGATTCAATTCCAAATATGGTGGCTACTCTATAGTCTCCACTCTGCAAGCAACTGAGTCAAAAATGAATCCCATAGCTCTCTATGCTGTTGAAGTTTTGAATCATTGTGGATAAACTAGAAAAACCCTTGAAGACGCTGGAGGCATGGTCAGAGACTTGGCAACTGAAATTCAGTACCAAAAAGTGTGCTGTGCTGCATCTGGAGAGTAAAAATCTGCAAGCAGCTTACACTCTAGGAGGGGAAGAAATACAAAAAAAAAACAGGGCAGGAGAGGACTCTGGGAATTATAGTTTCAAGCAACCTTAAGGTGGGTAGCCAGTGTAGCAAGGTGACGGGGAAGGCAAATGGAATTTTGGCATGCATTGGGAGGGGCATAACTAGGAGAAGGAGGGAGGTGCTGATGCCTCTTTACAAGGCCATGATGAGACCAAACCTGGAGTATTAGGTCCAGTTCTGGAGACTGCACCTATGATAGGACATTGATGGGATGGAAAGGGTTCAGAGAAGAACAACCAAGATGGTGCACGGTATGCAGTGGAAACCATATGAACAGAGGTGTAGGGAATTTCTATCTGTACCCATTGGAGACTAGAAGGGAGAGGGGGACATGATTGAAACTTTACAAATATGTGAAGGGGATAAATAAGGTGAAGGAGGGAAGCTTGTTTAGAAGGAAGGATGGGGCTAAAACTAGAGGACCTAGCCAGAGATTGGAATGTAGAAGATATGGAAGCTATGTGAGGGGAAGATTCTTCATGGACAGAGTGGTGGAGGCCAGGAATAAACTGCCAGAAAAGGTGGTACAGGCCAAAAAGGTGGAGGGATTTATGAGAGCATGGTACAGACATATGGGATAGGGGAGTGAGGGGAAGGGGAGGGGAGGGCCCGTAAGGGTGGAGATGAGTAGAGGAGGTGGGAAAGAGTAGACTCGATGGGCAGATGAGGTCTGTTTCTGACGTCAGTTTTCTGTGATTCTGTGAACTATACAGATCTATACATCAAATTCTAAAATCAAAAGTCTCAAAAATAGCCAGAGCAGATTAGGCCATGTAAAAATTAAATGTTTGGACCTTTCAGCCAAAATAGCATATTGGCTCAGATGTACAAGTTTAGATTCTCATAGGCTAGTAAAGAAATGTATGGATGAAGAGGCTTCCTGGTAAAAAATAAATTATTCCACTACATGGCTAAAAGAAGTCTATGTTATGCTACAAACCCTAAATCTTGATCTCCTGTGGAATGACTGTCTTAAAAATATAGTAATCTTCCAAGATTATGTAAAATTAATCAAAAACAAATTAAAAGAAATATCATTTGACTTGGTTCAAAAAAATATAGCACTGAAACTACACAGATGGTATACACAGAACAAACTAAATCATATGTTTGAACCATACTTATACCATCTAACTGATAACAATGATAGTGCTATTTTCATAAAATTTAAATTGGAATTATATCCCTCAAATATTTCCAATATATTTTCTCTAAAATAAATCTAAACAAAAGGATATAAGTTGTTGTTGCAGTTAAAATTATCTGGAAACTCATGAGCATATTCTTCTTGATTGTCCAAACTAAAAAACTATGAGAAACATATTGATTGCCAATTATTTCTCAGTTACAACACTTATAAAGGAAAAGATTCTGAGAATTCTAATGAATCATCTTGTGGATTATGTTACCAAAGATATGATAATTAGGGCTGTGTGAATACCTTTTTTTCAAATAGCCAAATATTCGTTATTCGGTGCCGAAATATTCATTTATTTGGTATTGGTTATTCAGTTTCCCTGGTGGTCTAGTGGACCCACCCCACCTATCCTGATCTGCCCTTATAAATCCCTTTCTCTGTTGGTCTAGCAGACCACCCTACCTATCCAGGATCTGCCCATAATTAATTAATCACCATCCCTGGTTGTCTAGTGGACCCCCCTCTCTATCCCCAATCTACCCTTGTAATAATTACATTCCCTGGTGGTCTAGACCTCCCCCAACCTGGCAAGCTGTGCCCTACCACCACCCCACTCACCCATCCCATCTCCAAGCTGGGAATGGCACAGCCCTCCTCTCTCTCCACCACAGCCAGCCCCTGCTGTTCCTGTCAATGAATGAGCATACTTGACAAGTGTGCACTCATTCATTGACCTGTCAGCTAAGTCATTGAACACTGCCAGCTGTGGTGGACAGTAGGGAGCTGTCCTGGTCACCAGGGTGGGGTCATGATGGGTGGGAATAGTGTGACCATTCCCCCCATTGTTACCCCACCCCAGCGACTGGGACAACACTCCACTGTCCACCATGGCTGGCAGTGGCTGGTGACTGAGCTGTCAAGTCAATGAATGAGCGCATACTTATACAAGTCAAATATGCTCACTCATTTACAGGAACAGTTGGGCTGGCCAAGGTGGAGAGCAGAGGGCTGAGCCGGTCCCAGCTTGGGGAAGGGATGGGGGAGCTGGGTGGTTGCTGGGTACAGCTTGCCAGTGTGGAGAGTCCACTAGACCACCAGGGAAAGTAACTATAGTGCAGATTGGGGATAGGGAAGGGGCTCTGCTAGACCACCACAGAAAAGTGATTATTTAATTAATTATGGGCAGATAGTAGACAGGGAGGGGGTCCACTAGACCACCAGGGAAAGGGATTTATAAGGGTAGATGGGGAAGGAGGGGTCAGCGATACTACTAGGAAAAGTTTTTTTATTTTCAAAGGTGGAGGAAGGATGCTCCCAAATACGAATACCTCACAAATAGTGGGCTATTCATTTTTTCAGTTCAGAATATTCAGAAAGCCCACTATTCTGGTATTCAGAAAATAACATTTGGTCCATGCACAGCCCTAATGATAAGATTTTTAAAATAGATATACTCATTGAAGATCAAAAATAACAAATAATTAAACACCCATGACCTCAAAATAAAAAAAAAAATTCTCACAAGATGTGCTACATAAAGAGGAATGACTTTAACAGGTATCCAGTAATAGAAACCCTTAACAATATCTATTGTAAAGATATTTTCTCATGAATACAAGTTATAATACACAAATACTTCATCCCAGGAAGTAGCGTCTTGTTTACATGCTGCTTAGTCTAGAACTAAGCATAGCATTATTTAAAGTGCTTTCCCCATAAGGAACACACCAATGATAGTAGGATCATATTCCTTATGATTGATGTATAATACTTTCGATAGAAAATTCATTCCTATTCCCTTCAACTAGTTCATCACAGATTCCTTATTCCATCTTTACCTTTAAATACTGGCAATGAACTAACAAGATCCACTTGTTCTATCTCTACTATAGTATCACCAAAGAAACAGGAATAACTCAGGAATAATTCAGGTGAAATAGTATGCAAAAGTAAAGTAAAGTAAAGTTTTATTTATATTTGGTGCTCAATGCTGGAGCTTCTGGGTGCCATTACATATGAAAAGTAGGGTTATAGACAGCATAAACAGTACAGTTATAATAAATTAATCAATATTTTATAAAACAAAAAATAAGTTGATCAACTATCTGAAAATGCTTTATTAAATAGGAAGGACTTCCGATCCCCCCTTTAAATACCTCCACCATTGGGGACTCCCTCAAACATTTTGGCAGCAAGTTCCAGAAGGCTGGGCCAGTGACCTCAAAGGAGTGCTCTCCTGAGGTTTTCAGCCTGGCCTTCAAAACCACCAGGAGGACCTCGTTGGAGTAACTGAGGGAACATACTGGGATGGCTGGAGTAAGGAGGTCAGACAGGTAACCAGTGCCCTGGGTCATATAGGGCCATATAGGTGAGCAAGCCCAACTTGAAAATGATCCTTCACCTGATGGGAAGCCAGAACAGATCCCACAGGACCAAGGACACATGACAGGACCTTGGCAGGCTAGCCATCAACCTGGCCACCGTGTTCTGCACTAGCTGCAGTCGGCTGAAGATCTCTCCATTGACCCCAAAGTACAAAGCGTTAGAGTAGTTCAGCTTAGAAGTCACAAAAGTATGTACCAGTGATGGCAAGTCTTCTGGTGGAATCAGGGATTTAATTTGGGTGACATTCCTTAAGTGGTACAACCCAGTTTTGACAACAGACAACACCTGAGCTTCAAGAGTCAGACTGCTGTCAAGGATGACACCCAAACATTTCACCCAGGGGGAAGCCATTAACGGGGTGTATCCCATGACCAAACCTGTCACTATTCCAGAAGCATCCCCATCATGCCATTGACCATGCTCAATCACCAGCACCTCCATCTTATCGGGGTTTAGTCTCAGCCAGTTTGAGAACATCCAGTCCTGAATCTCAGCCAGGCATTTATTTAGCACTTCAATGGCACCTTCAGCTCCAGGGGCAAATGACATATAATACTGGGTGTCATCTGCATAACAGTGGAAACCCAATCTATACTGTCTAATGAGCTCCCCCAGGGGCAGCATTTACACCACGAACAGCACTGCTGCAAGGATCAAACTTTGAGGCACTTTGCACGACAGGGGCTTCGAGGGTGAGGAGAAATTCCCCATCACCACTTGTTGCCTCCTGTCAGAGAGATAGGACTCCAGCCATTGGATGACTGTTCTGGTGAGTCCACCATACACTCTAAGGCAATCCAATAGCACAATGTGATCCATGGTGTCAAATGCTGATGAGAGATCGAGAAAAACGAGAATTGACCATTCTCATCTATCCCTTGCCCTGAGGAGGTCATTTTGCACCCGAGCTAGTACCATCTTTGTGCTATGCCTAGCTCTGAAACTGGACTGGAAAGGCTCATAGATGTCAAAGGTCAAGAGGTGCACCTCAAGCTGCAGAGCCACCACTTTCTCAACAACTTTCCCTAAAAATGGAAGGTTGGAGATAGGTCTATAATTTGTTAGGATGTCAGGGTCGAGCAATGGTTTCTTCAGAAGAGGCTTCACCGATGCCCCCTTCAAGGCATCAGGAGAGCACCCCTCTGCAAGCAAACACTAGACTATCCTAGTGAACACTGGATCAATGGCCTAGGCCCATCCCACTTGGAGATGGGTTGGGCCAGGATCCAGTTCACAGCATGTGGGCCGCAGCTTCAAAATCATCTGAATGACCTCAGCCACCTCAACCGGCAAAAATTCCCCCCAGACAAAAGGAGTGCCTCTGTTCAGACCAGGCCGACAACTGCAGGACAAATTATGTCCCACTGGGGAGATCACTGCCAGACTGGAGGACACCCTGTATGAGAAAAACAGAGCAAACTCTTCACACAGTGCAATTGAAATGCTTTTTTCGGCTGTAGACAGACTGGCCATAACAGTCTATCCACAGTCCGAAATAGCCAGGCTGGTCTGTTCTTCCCAGCAGCAATCTCCCTGGACAGGAATTTTGTCTTTTGGGAGGTAGTATAGCACAGTGGTTTAGGGCTCTGAGCTGTAAACCTGGAGACCTGGATTTGAATCCCAAAGCCTCCACTTGCATACTGTGTGACCCTGAGCAAGTCACTTAACTTCCTTGTGCTCCCAGGTCGCACCTGGAAAGAAGCTTTGGCATAGTGTGCCTTTCCTGGTTAAACAGATTCTACTTCCCTTCTTATGGTTGATTGCCCCGATAATCATTATAATGACTTCTCAAGGCTAGTCTGTCCTCCATGGGCTGGGTCCTCTGCCAGCAATGCTCCAACTTCCGACCCCTAGTCTTCATCTTCCTGAGAGCCCTATCAAACCATGCAGGTCTCAGGTGAGAAGACCTATGTCGTATACAGACTGGTGAGATGACATCGCCTGCTTGAACTGTCAAATATATTTAAGAGAAAAGGAGTGTAAACAAATCTATTCTCATTTGAAATGATTCAGGCAACAAAAAATGTGAAGTACCTACAGACCGTGAATGTACTGTTTGTCATTGTCACGTTGTAAAATGAGATTTTATATTTTTACATACAGGCTTTGATATAAAAAGAAAATTTCCATGTGTGAACCTATACTTTTAACATAACTTTTTAATGTCTTTGTAATGGCTGAACTAAGTCTAACAAATAAAGTATTTGAACTTGAACTGTTTGGTCCAGTAACATTGATAGGAACAGTTGGGTAAACTTTAATTTAGACTTCTGGGACTAAAGTCACAAAAAAAACGAAGTGGCATGCAAATGTTTGTGTGGCACCCCACAGTTGCGCTGGTGGGCAATCAGGCTATTCAGTTGTATAGCATGGTGTACTATCTTACTGTGAATAGGGGCAGTGCTAACCCAGGAAAAACACCAGGAATTTCAGTAGTGCTGCTCTTACAGCTAGCCAGAAGAATTGCCTACTACCTATAGCGCACGTGCACTAAGTCCCTATTCATGAAAGTAGCCATGTAAAGATGCTAATGGCCATTAGCATGTCAATTATGGGCCCATTTGCATGGCCCGCTGGTGGCTTAGTGAAGTGCCCCACCACCAGCCATTGCCCCACGCAGCCACATTTCCTGTTGTTCTAATTCTCCCCATCCTCCGCTCTCTGTCCCCAAATATTTAAACTTTTCCCTGGTAGTGTAGGGTCCCTCATCCCTCCCCGATTCCCAACTTATATGAAAAATAATGTTTCCATAGTTTAGTGGTTCCTCCCCATTCTCTGATCACCATCTCCATGAAATGAATCCATTCCCTGGTAGTCTAGGGTCCCTCCCCCCTCCTAGATCACTGAACCAAGATGAAAAATCATTTTCTGTACTGTAGTGGTACCTCCCTGGTCACCGATCACCCTCTCCAAATAAAGTAAACTTATTCTCTGTAATTCTAGGGTCTCTTCTCCCACCCCCACAATGATTGCCCATCATATAAGAGCAATAATTCTTCCTGGCAGTCTAGTGGACCCCCACCTCATCCAGTGTGCTCCACCAACCCACTCCCACCACCATCCCAAGCCGCAGTCAGTGACCAGCATGACCCTGCCCTCACCACCATGGCTGGCCGCAGACTGAGCTCTCCTGGAGCACGTACTGTATACAGTATGACTCATCGACTGATTTTTCATCTGGGGTCGGTGACCAGGGAGGGGGGGAGGGACCCTGGACTACCAGGAAATGGATTTACTTCTTGGAGACAATGATTGGAGAATGTTGAGGGATCACCATACTATGGAAACATTATTTTTCATATGAGTTGGTGACTGGGGAGGGGGGAAGGACCCTAGACTACCAAGGAATGGATTTATGTCTTGGGGACAGCGATGGGAGAATGGAGAGCGACCACTATAGTATGATAACATTATTTTTCATATGTTTTCGTGATCAGGGAGGGAGTGGGACCCTAGACTACTAGGGGATCATTTATTCAGGGCAGGGATCATAGAATGGAGAGGGAGGTGTGGGGGGGGGCACAGTTCCTCTGCCAATCACTAGGGCTGTGTGGATCGCCACTAGGTTTTTGGGGGCAGTAATTTTTCCATGCAAGGGCCTTCATAAAAGGCCCTTTCATGGAGCAAAACCTTTGTGAATTGTACTGTGGGGAAATGCAGGTCCCCTCCCCCTCATTTGCATTGTGGCCCCCCCTCACAACATTGCCTGGGTGCAAACCCAGTTTGCTTTGTGAATACCTACTCTGGGCAAAACCCAGTTTTTGCAAGGCAAACTGGACTTGCGCCAGGGCAAAGATTTGTGAATCTGGCTCCTGGCCTGACCCAGGGTCGGGCTGGCCCACCTGGATACCTGGAAATTTCCAAGTGGGCCCCCCTCAGTTGGGTAAGTGGTTACCTTCTGAACCCTGAAAACTTTTGCATTTATCACCTTTTTTCCTAATTAAATGGGGTATCTGGGACAGTATTGATAAATGTAAGATGCATACATAGAGCTAGTCTATCAGATTGAAGTGAAATATTGATACGAGTGTGTCAACCTGGGCCCTCCTCTATTGATTTTCCAGGTGGGCCCTTGTATCTTTTTTCCAGGTGGGCCCTCTGTACCCCAGTCTGACCCTGGTATGACCCATATGTAGTGTGAGTCCAAAGTTTACTTGGCTATGCTAAGCAGCTCTAAAAATGTTTCCATTTGTAACAATAAGTTACACACATTTACATATAGCCAGTATTTCTGAGTATACACACATACTTGTGTACTAATTGCTAACAATTAGGTACACACTTTTACATGCACATATGTATTCACACACATACAAGTCAAACATTTTTTTTTTTATTCTTTGGTAACCAGATAAGGCCCACTAGGCATAAGTGCCTGTTTTCAGGGGCGACTTGGGAGCACTGAGTGGTTAAGTGGCTTGCTCAGAGTCATACAGTATGCAAGTGAAGGTTGTAAAAATCAAACCCAGGTCTGGTCTACTGGATGTACCAAGCTGGTTCACAGTTCATTACTCTAACCTCTAGGCTATAGTGGCCATACAGCCAACATTATGGATATTTGCATCACAAAAAGATGTACATTTAATTTGTTGCAATTGCTGATGCAAATTAAGCTACATATAAAGGTAAACAGATAGACATGTTGGATTTTCTCCCATTCCTGTTTAACACCAATGTGCCATGTTCAACATGCAGTTTTGACTTAGCTGGGCATGGGGTCATAATGTCATGGATGAAACCGTGCACATCAAGACCGCACACCTACAAGCAGCATGTGACACCACCAGAAAGTTTTTATTTTGTTTTGCGAGGGTTTTTGCTCCCCGCACCTCCAAACCCCCCAGAACAATTATAATCAACTCCGAGGGGGTGTGGACACTCGGGAAAAAATATGAAAAGTTAAATATTCCCTGGCAGGAAATCAAACCATGTTTTCCCTCAACCCCATCCACTACAGGAACATGTGCTCTAACCACTCCACCATGGGAATGGCTTGACCGAGCACCCAACCAGCAGTGGCTACATCCACTTACTCCTTTCTGGTGAGCAATAGGGGATAGTGATACTTTAGTATCACTGTAATTCCCCTGTTACTGTAAAGCCATACGTGCTACTGACAGCACAGTCTTTATGTGCATGGTTTTGTCTGTAAGATTATGACCTAGTAGGACTTAGCTGTACCCTTCCTCTGGCTGCGAGTGGAGGCAAGGGGCCACCTTCACAGCCTATGCCAATGCTACTCCTTGATCAGCCAGCAATGGATATGAGAACATTAGCTGGTCCACTGTCTTCCTCCCTGGGAGCCATGTTCCTTATTTCTGCAGTATACATGACTCCAGTCAGGTACAGTCTGGAATTCTGGGGCTTGCATCCATGTTGATCTCTAACTTTCTATATTGTATAACTAAACAAGGTATATTATGATTGCATTTTTCATCTCATGTCAATGAGAACATTTCAGGCAGTGTGATTATTATGAGATAAATACACCATGTGATATTTCATTTTTGCTTACTAGCAACAATAGGCCCTATGTACCAATGTGCAGACTGCCTATGTGCTGTGTATCTGTGGTGCGTAGCCACCCCAGACCCATTGTGCCCCCTGTGGGAATGCACAAAATGGGCGTGCATCCCATATGCACCCAATTCCCCAGCCAGGCAGACAGCAACATACCGGGGTCAGGCTGGGGACATGCCAGCACTACTCACCATTCACAAAGGTGTATAGTGCTGCTTGCAGGGAGTCATTTGGCTGAGCAGGTTATGGCAGGGGGGGACCCTGAAGTGTACTTTAGAGCGCCCGCAGTAGCCACCAGTGGCAAACCCACTAGCTCAGCAGTATCCCCTCCCTATCCCATATGCCAGGGCCCGCACACATCAGTGCCCTGGGCCCAATACAATGCAAGAGCACCCCAATGAACAAGCAAGTCCCGTCCCTGGTAGTGATACACAAGGCCCATCCACCGTACAGATTGCAGCCCCCTTACCTGTTGTGCAGAGGCTTACCCCCACCCAACACATGTCAGCCCCTTCCCCTGTAATGGACAAGTCTCCCCCAAGAACACACACAGGTGCCTCAGTCCTGATGATGAATATGACTTCCACCACATAAACAGGTGCCCCAGTCTACACTGTCCTGTTCCCTGACCCCAATACCCCGGCCCCTCATTGGTGTTCAGTGGTATCCCCCCACCCCCTGCAGTAATGACAAAATCACTCCCATTCCCAGTACCCACATGTCAGTGCCGTGGCTCTGGACGGCCAGTGGCACAGCCTTCCTCACATCTCCACTGCCGCCGGCCATCCAAATGATGCTGGAAGCATGCTGCCTATATATAGGCCATGCACTCTCACCATCATTTGGATGGCTGGTGACTGAGGTGGTGTGTGGAAGGTGGTGCCGCTGGCTGTCTGGAGCCTAGACACCAACATGTGGGAACAGGGAGTGGGGGGGTGATGTTGTCAGTGCTGCTGTGAATGGGGAGACTCCACTAAACACCAATGAGGGGGCAGGGGTACCTAGGTCAGGGAACAGGATTGTGTGGACTGGGGCAGCTATGTGTTCAAGGGTGGGTTCATATTCATCACTGGGACCAGGGCACCTGTGTGTATGGGGGTGAGGGGTATGCTTATGCGATACTGGGACCAGGGCATGGATGTGTCAGGGGATGACTGCACCCTGACAGAGAATGGGCTGCCCTGTGTGCTGGAGATGGTCATACTAAGATGGTTGGACTAAGGGACATGGGTGCACAGGTCCAGGTGCCTTTGGGTGGTATTCACTCACCGGGTCCCGGGCTTTAGTGCAACTGATCCACTCTGGGACCCCGGATGGGCATCTGATTGGATGCCCACCTGGGTCTGCTACTCTGCCCCCGGCTGCTTGCCCAGTCCTGCTCACCATGGGGCCATGGACTGGTGCACTGCAGGCGCAAGCAGTAGTGAATACAGTGCACCCTGCACCTGTCCAGGGCCTCAGAGTTACGCAGCAGTGTACGTGCCTCTAGTGAGAATTTCCTTCCCATTCGTGCACAGGCTGCAATGTGAGCAGAAAGCGATGAGAAAAGCAATATCATAGAATCATAGGACTTGATGGCAGAAAAGGACCTCCTGATCCATCTAGTCTGTCCCTTAACCCCCCAATCACCCGCCCTAAGGTGCCCACCACACTCCCCTGTAGCCCAATGTGCCTGACCCATGCCCTGTTTAAACCTGACACAGTCTCAGACCCACCACTTCCTCTGGAACCTGTTCCTGGCCTCGACCACCCTCTCACTGAAGAACTGTCCTCTCACATTGCCTCCATAATGTCCCCCTTTAATCTCAGGCCATGTGCCCTTGTTTTGGTGCCTTCCTTCTTGTGGAGTAATTGCCCCAGGTCCACTTTGTTTATCCCTTTGACTTACTTAAAGGTATCTACCATGTCGCCCCTCTCTCTCTCTTCTAGTCTCCAATGTGTAGAGCCCAATTCCCCACATCTCTGATCATATGATTTGCCCTCCATCCCTTGCACCATCTTGGTTGATCTTCTCTGGATCCTTTCTATCATATCTATGTCTTTGCAAAGGTATGGTCTCCAGAACTGGACTCTGTACTCAAGGTGCGGTGTCACCATGGCTTGGTACAAGGGTATCAGAACCTCTCTTCTTCGGCTAGTGATTCCCCTACCTATACTTGCTAGCATCCCATATGCCCTCCCTGTCACCCCAGTACACTTCTTCCCCACCTTGAGGTCACTGGAGACTACTATCCCCAGACCCTGCTCTTGTTCCGTAATTCTGACCCCCTCCCCCACAAGTGTGTATCCTGCCCTTGGGTTTCTGTGTCCCAGGTGCATAACTGCAGATTTCTTGATACTGAATTTTGGTTGCCAGGTTTATGCCCATCCCTCCAGTGTTTTCAGGTCCTGACTCATGTCTTCAACACCACCTGCAGCATCAACCCTATAGCAGATTTTTGCATCATCCACAAAAAGGGCCACACAACCCTTCAGTCTTTCCTCAATATCACTTATGAAGATAATGAAGAAGAGTGGTCCCAGCACTGACCCCTTGGGGACCTCGTTCATCACCTGCCCTGCCCTGGAGTGCACCTTATTTACTACCACCCTCTGGCTCCTATCTGCCAACTAGTTTTCACCCCATCTAGCTATTTTGTCCCCCACCCCCATACTTTCCAGCTTGTTGACCAGCCTTCTGTGGGGTACAGTGCTGAAGGTCTTGCTGAAATCCAGAGAGGCCACATCCACTGCTTCCCCTGGTCAATAACCTGCATCACCCAGTCAAAGAACTCAATTACATTTGACTGGCATGACTTCCTTTTTGAGAACCCATGCTGTTGGTCATCCAGCAGTCCATTTCCCTCCTTGTATTCCATCATCATTTGCCTGATGAGTGTCTCCATGACCTTGCGCATCACTGTGGTGAGGCAGACAGGGGGGGTAATTCTCCCTCAACTCCCTGCTTCCCCTTTTGTGTATCAGTACTACAGTCAACACCCTCCAGTCCTCTGGCACCCTTCCAGAATCCAGAGACAGGTTGAACAGCCTTATCAGTGGGGCAGTCAACTGCTCACTCAGTTTCCAGATCACTCTCGGATGCAGCCCATCTTGCACCATGGCCTTATCCACCTTCAACCTACCTAGTTCCTCCCTAACTCTTTCTGCACTGAAGGGTCTTGTGACCACCCCTGTGCTCGCCCCCCCTCCTCCTTAACTCTGGTCCCTTGCCTTCCCCCTCCCTTGTAAATACTGAGTAAAAGTATCTATTTAGCTCTTCTACTTTATCTCAGTCCTCCTATAAAGTCTCCCCTCCTTCCCCACTCAGTCTTGCGATCCCTTGGTCAGTCTTCCTCCTATCTCCCACATATCTAAAAATGTATTTTTTCCTCTCTTGGCCTGTTTTGCTATTCTTTCTTCCATGTTGGCCTTAGCCCTCCTAATTACCTTCCCTGCTAGCCTCCTCATTCCATATAAGCCCTCATGTCCTCTTCTTTCTGTGTTCTCTTGTATTCCCTAAAAGTCCTCCTCCTGCCCCTGACCATCCTCTTCACATCCTTATTGAACAAGAGTGGCTTCCTACGTCTAGGGCTCTTCCTAATCCTCCTTATACACACTTGTGTGGCCCCCTTAACCCAATCTCTAATAGCTTTCCATAACTTTTCCACTTCATTTATTTCCTCCATGCCTTCCATCGCCTCCCTCACTAACCTTCTCACCTTTTCAAATTCTGCTTGCCTGAAATCCAGCACTGTTGTGTTGGTTTGGCTCACCACCTTCCCTGTCCTCAACATGAACCTAATTGTCCTATGGTCATTGTTACCCATCTCCTTCCCTATCACCACCTCATCCGCATTCTCCCCATTCATCATGACCACATCTAGCAAGTTCTTCCCCCAGATGGATCTCTGACCCACTGTTGAAGGAACAGCAGTGCCTCCAGAATCCCTCTGCTTCTGGCCAAAGCAACATCTGTGATGGTCTAGCCTACATCTAGGAGGTTTAGGTCTCCCACCAGAAGTGTTTCCCCCTTTAGAGAAATCCTCACAATTGCTTGTGATATCACCCTGTCCTGTTCTTCCCTTTGCACGGGTGGTTGGTAAACAACCCCTAGTCTCAAAGATTCCACCCCAAGAAGTTCAGCTTCCCTATCCTCCTTCTGCCCCACGTAACCTTTATATCTTCCCTGATGTATAAGGCTACTTCCCCACTTCTTGTCTCTCCTGTCCTTCCTGAACTATCTGAAGCCAGGAACAGTTGTCTCTCATGTGTGATATTCCATCCATCAAGTTTCTGTGATCGCAATTATGTCCAGTTTGTTATGTGCAATGATGGCTATCAATTCCTCCATCTTATCTTCCAGGCTCATAGCATTAACCTCCAATTCCTTCCACCATAATTTCCCCACCTCTGCTATACCCAAGGACATGCCAGATCATAAATCGTTGTCCCTTTCCCAGGGGAGGGGACCTGAGACCTTGGCCGTAGTACAGTGAGGCTTAATTTCCAGCCTCCCCTTTTTTTGTTTAAATTATATGCCCTTTTGAAGAACTCCTCCAGCCTGCATTTCAGTACAGCTGTACCCTCTTTGTTGAGTTGTAGCCTGTCAGGGGCAAAGAGGTTCTCATCATCCCATGATTCCCCACAGTCTCCTACCATTCTGTACCCCATCTGCCTACACAATCTTGCCAGCTAACTACTGAACTCCTTTATCCTTTGCTTCCTCTCTGTACTAGCTCTGTACACTAATAACACTGCCGAAAAGGCTTTAGATTTGAAGCATAGCCCTCCAGAGAACCTCGCCAGGGTATTAAATCTTGCCTTTATCTCCAGGAGACTGTTGCCATCCAGGTCGTTTGTTCCCAAGTGGAACACCAGCTATGATTCCCTATGCTGTTCCTTACCCCATGAGGGAATGTGGTGGATTACCTCCAGCACCATCATCCCCAGCATTCACTCTACCCAAACTGCACTATTTCTGCCCCCCCACTTGATTCCCTTTATGACAGAGTCGCCAATCAGTATCACCTTGCCCTCTTTCTTCTTCTAGTTTACCTGTGTCCCTGTTCTCCTTCCCCAAGCTGCAGGTGTCTATTCTACCTTCCTGTCCTTCACTGCCCCCCTCCTGAAACCTTGCCTCTTTTCCTACACCTCTCAACCTTGGTATCTTCTCCTTCACCTTCCCTGCTGACTTCTACCATTACCTCTGTCACCTTTGCCACAAGAACTCCTCTCCCTCACCTCTCCATATGCCTATCCCCTGCCAGTGAACTACTGGATAGGCTTGAAGAGTAGGTAGCCTCTCCCAACTCCCTTATGACATGAGCATCCAGTCTAGTGCAACCCTATGTCCCCTTCTGACCTCCTTGATCTCTAGCTTCTTCCCTCCCATCATTCTGTTTCCTTTGTTCCCCCACACAGACTCCCTGCTGTTCCCTTGTCCCTTGGGTTCCATCCTTCCTCCTCTCTTCCACCTCTTTCTCCCTTACCATATATACCCCACTTCCAGCTTCTCTTCCCCTATTTTCCCTCGCACCTCTGTTGTCCTGGTGCCCCTCATCCCATCCCCCCATCACTTTGTCCCATCTTCACATCCCAGCCCCTGCTTACTTCCCTCTCTGTTTCTTCTGAGGCCCTCTCCACCCCTGTGTCTGCTAACGGCAAGTTCCTGTTGGAGACCACAGTACCCCCAGTATGCTGCCTACCAGCATCTCCTTCCAATGAGTTGAGCCCCCTGCCAAAGTCCTTTGAACCCATTTTCCACTGCTACCAACAGCCCCCACTTTCTTCCAGCCTTCACCCTCCTCCCAGTCCTGTCTCGGTCCCCTTCCCCCTTTCCGCCCGCATGACCTGACCTGAACTTTCACAGCTCCAGCTGTCCCCCCAACCCCCCACCTTTGCAGACACATGACTAATAGCAAGACAGCATAGAGAAGGTTAATTTACAGAAACACAAAGGTACTGACAATAATAATAGGTAACATAATAATCAAATACAAAGAGCATTAAATACATGTGGGTAGATGAACACTGAGGGCACTGGTTAGGAACAGGAGTAAACTGCATGTTACAGAACCAGGACATAGGCAAGTGCTTCCATTTTAGAGGTCTGATCATCTCATCACAAGCACACACCTTGAGTTAGATTAATTGCAGCGGTACAATGAGTTTGTCATTAAAGGTTATATGTTTTCTCTTTTTAAATAGTTCACCTAGTATTCAGTCCTTGTAGTTCACCTTAAAATAATCTGACAAATTTAAGTTTAGATTTCTGAGCCGAACAGTAGTTTTAGCTGCACAGCATGGTTCAGACAGTTAATCTACTTTACTAAAATGTTGAACAGTCAATCAGAATAGGGAGTCTGTCCAAGTGGTTCAGTAATTTACATTAGTCATGTTGGCATTTTGAAACATAATGAATGGGCCAAGCCTTACCATTAATGAGCCTCTTTATCCATTTTTCTTTAAGTAGAATGAGTAAAACTAATCAATGTCACCATGTATTGCTCTAAAAATGTAAGAACGAGCTAGAGGGTGCTGCATCAGCTTGTGGACTGCAAACACATCAAAAGGGTTAAATTTAAACTGAAAACAGAAACTAACATAAAAAAAGAATCAAAATTTATATCACCAAACATTTTCAGGTATGATCTGTAAATAAAAACAGAAGGTTCTGTATTAATCTTACTCAATATAATGTCTACAAGGTATATATCAGCTATGTAACTAAGCATCTGCTATATCATTGGGATTGTGATCACAATGACCTATATTCTATGATCACATTACTTTACATAGTTTCAAACAATATATTAGAGAACAGCAAAATACAGTGAAACGGGTCAAAAGAAATTGCTTTCTTTAAGTTTTTCCATTTATATAAGAAATTATTATTGTTAACTTACTGTACAACATGTATTTGACAATTGTTAGCATCTTAATTATTACGTTATTACCTTTGTTTTTGAATTAGACACATACATTTGAATTCATGTTTATGAAACATAACCAGAGCAATATTTTTGATAGAATACAACTTTTTTAGCAAACTAGAAAAACTATCACTGTCTCTTTCAGATGTGTTTTGCAGGCCCACTAATTTATAATAAAACCAATCCATGGCAGTATGCCTAACTTGGTATCAGTCTCACCATTGGGTTAGATACTGCAGTCATAGGTTCAACTGCTACACCAGAGACAGGCTCATATTCAGTCCTGTTGCTAACATCTTGTAATAAGTTAGTCCTGTCCAGAGATGTTTGGATGTTCCCTTGACATTTCCTTATATACTGGATTTCACACTTTTTGGCTAGAGTGGTAAGACCACTAGCAATGTGAAGCTCAACAGAAGGCATCCTGTAGACAGTGGTTCACTTCTACAGCCATACAGTTAGAAATGTGTTGTTAAGAAAGAAAACTACGCTAACAAGCCTTCACTTTCAAAGAAAGTCACAACAACCACACCTCAGTGAAATTCTTGGCACTTTGAAATGTTCAGCTTTGCAGGTTTGATAACTGCATGACATTTCAAAGTTAAAACTTCAAGTGTGAACTTTAGCAAAGCTTTGGAAAAATGAAAATCGGCTGAGTCACTCAATGTGTACCATGTGACTTGCAGCCTGCACCGAGCTACACTTACATGGTTGCACAGCAGCAGGATGTTATCCATGAGTGTTGTGTTCTATGTAAGCAATAATACCTGACAGGGTGAGCATTATTGAGATTTACCGGACTGCCCAGGGACGTAACGAGGCCCGACGCCGCAGGCGGAAGGCCTTATAGCCCCTGGAAGGTCCGGTATTTCCCAATAATGCCCACCCTGGAGGGTATTATTGCGCTTCCAAAATGGGCATCTTAGTCAATTTTTATTAAGTTGTAAAATAAGAGAGAAAATAAGTTTAAAATTGAATAAAAGTAGTAGCATTTTTGTTTTAATTAAAAACGTAGTGCATATGTTCAAAGGCTGTTCTACCTTTTATTGTTCCTCCCCACAGAGCTATTGTAATCTGTTGACAGCCCCCCCCCACACACACACACACACCTCAGCAAGAAGTGTGTTGAAAACATTTACCCTAGCAGTCTGTGGACATCATCTGTCTGCTTTCGGTAAGACTGTATTTTTTATTTTTATTAATTAGGCAGGTCGGAAGAGTGTGTCTGTTCAATGTGACTTTCTTAACTCTAATGGATGACAGCATCTGCAATGATGAGGGATAGTCCTGACTCCTGAGGTACATTATTTATGCTTTTAATATGAAGCAGCAGCATTAAGTTTGGGGACATTGTGGTATTTGTGCCATTTTGATAACAGGCTTTCCAGCATGAAACCAAATGGACTGATGCCCGGTTTCATTTTCGTTCAGCTCGGTAGTTGAAGAGCACGATCGGGAGAGTGGTACCATTGTAGAAGAACACGGTTATGTAGAATTGCTATGTTACCACTCTTCCCGACTGAGAAATGTCCGGACTGTGGGCTTTCTTTTTTTCTTTTTTTTCACTGAGTTGAGCGGAGGGGGAGAGAATAGTAGCTTTAACTAACTTAGCGAAAGAAAAAACATGGCAGGGATTTGAAATTTCAGTGGGTGCTGTTAGCCAATGACAAACTAGGCTGAGTAATCCTGTAGAAGGGTATGTAGTGAGGTGGCACTTGGGCTGGTACTTACTTTTAGTTAGTTATCTATTAAGAAATAAATGCCCAGCTAGGAGCCTGTATCAGCCAATCAGGATTGTGAATTCATTTTTGCCATTTTCTAAGCAGTTCTAGTCTAGAGTGTGATCAAGAGATATATGTAAGCATTAAACCACAACAGAGCATGGTTCTACTGTGGCATTAATCCATGGTTGGGCTGTTTTTTACTATGTATGAAAATACATTACTTCCATGACTTGCAAGCACTGCATTATGGGTATGTAAATAATATGGGTAATGCAGTCACTCTATCATTCTCTGAGAAATCAAGTTCTGAACGGTAGCATATATGAAGGATCTAGCACCAATCCCGACTTGTGTTAGGAGAAAAAGTACTATATTAGTAATCAGGCAGAAGGAGACCAATAACTTCTTAAGCTGGTCTCACATTTATGGCCAGTGATGCAAAATCGATATTTAGCCAGTGAATAGTGTCCACCTGGGAGGGTGGGTGGGAAACAATTAAAACTCTGCCATAGAACTTATTGTGGCTAACTATGGTACTACACAAGCAGCCATGGATCTACTGTGGCATTAATCCATGGTTGCTTTGTGGTCACCTGATGCTGTTTGTCCAATGTAAGATAGTTATTCTGTGATTGTATTAATGCCATGTTACAAACTGTCTTATCAAACTGTTATGTTTAGGTCCTTTTCAGCAAACATAATTTTTTAAACCATATTGTACTTCTCATTCTTCATCTGCAGAGTTGATTTCTAGGTTTTATTCTTGTCAGTTTAGTTATTATTTCTCTGTCTTCAGTTTCTGTGTGCTTTGTTTTGCAGTACACATGAGGGGCAGTTCCTTCACAGTAGCCTGCAGTCTGAGCAGTTTACCTAAGGTTCAGTAATCATTTTGTCTCTCCGAGCTCTGGCAGACAGTGCAGATTGCTGGCTATATGGCATACATGATTATTATTTTTGGTGCTTTGTCTGGATAACGCTTTCATTTCTTTCTATAACATTTTTATTTTATAGGAATTTCTTTAGTACTGTTTGTGTAACTAACTATTCTGCAAACTACAGGAAGGGAGAAATTACACCAAAGTTGCTTAGTTTAAAAGAGTTAAATCATCAAATGTAAGTAAGTAAGTAAAAGTTTATTTTTAAAAGGCACCCTTCCATTGCTCAGAGTGCCTTTACAATAAAAGTGCAGATAGTAATATACATTTTAAAATACATACCATAATCCCCTTAAAGCAGTGTGCAAATTGGAGTCCTACATTCCTAAAAATGCCTTTCTGAAGAAATATGTTTTGAGGGTGCTTTTAAAACCGTCTACGGTCAGGTCTCATGTATCTCCAAGTGCTCCACGATGAGTGGCAATGAGATAGACATGGGTGAGGTGCAGACAGGAAAGGAGGAGACCAGCAGTGGTGGTGATCATGGACATTGTATGGCAGCAGATACTATTGCCTCCTCTACTTCTACTTGGTGCTACCACCTAAAAAATGAAACAGCTCTGCCACAGCATTAACACACAGGTATGAGCCTCCTCCTTCTCCTTTCCTGCTCCTTTATTCTCTTCCATTTCCTCTGTGGGTGCTGCCACCCTCCCCCCACTCCAAAAAAGGCAATACAACTCTTCTTCTGCATTAACACACACTTATGGGCCTCCTCCTACATTGCTGCTACTGTCCTTTCATGCATTTCTTCAAGGAGTTCTGTCACACAAAGGAAAAGAAGACAAACCATGCCTTAGCATTATCACATAGCTATAGTCCTCCTCCTCAATTGCTGCTGTACCTTGTGCTGAGGCTACACCTCCTCCATGGGTGCTGCTGCTACCCAGATGGAAAGATAATACAACTATGTCATTGCTTTAACAGATAGCCATGCTCTCCTTTCTTTGCTGCTGCTATCTCCTCTTCCTTCATCTCCACACTTGGTGTTGTTGCCAAGAAGAAAATTAGATACAACTCCATCACTGCATTCACACACTGCTGTGGTTCTCCTCCATTGTTAATGCCGCTATAAGATATGAACGGCTCCAAAATAATGTACTCAGACAAACTAGATTGTGATGAAGAAATACAGGAGCTATTCTGAGTAATAGAAATATTGCAGAATGGCATTGGAAAGCCTAAGTGAAAAACTGATATAGAGCTGATTATAATAAATTATTTCTGCACACTGTGGTGGACCTTATATAGGAGGTATATCAGGAGATGGAGGCCTTTAACACCTAGACATGTATCTTTAAATGTTGTGTAACTATAATCATTAGGAAACCAGGAAAGGTCTCCCTCAGAGGGATGTTCCTACCAGTTATGGGCTGTCAGCTGTAGTTAGTAAGAAAAGGGAAGGTGGGGGAGGAGGAAGGGAGGAAGGGGAAGGGGTTGAGTGTTTGTTTTATAAAGCATTACATTGGACACAGACTATTTGGGGGTCTAGCTTTAGGCCACTTCTGTTCTTTTCTTTGCACCAACACTGCAGTTAAAGTGTAGCTCCCTAGTAGCTGCTCCCCCAAACATATATCATAACTGACCTGCCAAGGAGTTGCTGGATAGAAATCTTTCTGTAAACTTCTATTTTAAAAATTTATTTGACTCATAATTATATTCCAAGACCACACCAATAAAATGGAGCCACTTCCCTATACTGGAGCCACACCCCATGCCAGCACATGCAGCCCCATTTTCTGATGTCAGTAAACAAAGGCTGCATGTGCACGCTCCATTGATTTGAATGGGGGTTATTTTCTTATACATATTATTACTATTTAGCGTTGGGATTTTAATTAATCAAAACTACCGCTCAACTAACAGGGCATTTTCCAATTGAATATCTGGCAATTTTGGCTCAGTGTTAAGTGCAACTGTACTGCCTGCACACAGTGTATTTTTTCCACAGGGAATTGTGCTGCCTGAAGCAGGATAGTGGCAAGACCACTGTGGGCTATATTCAGCCTGAACATGCAAATGAAGCCATTGGGCATGCAAGGTGCTGAAGGGCCATTGCATGTCTATTATGGGCTAATTTGCATGGAGTGCAGTAGCCCCCTAGTGCCACTGCCACAATGTAAGCCTCAGTGGTCTATTGTAACACCCCCTTCCTCTAAATAAAACTCCCCGTGAATCCTAATCATCCCTGGTGGTCCAGTGTGACTCATTACCCTCTGCTTGACTGATCACACACAGATATTCATGCCCTGATGTCCAGTAGTTCCCCACCCCATGTCACTTATTTAAACTATTTTGTTTTAGTTTACCCTATTTTAACTAAGCCCTGGTGGTCCATTGTCCCTCCACCTGACCCATCTGCTCACATACCACCTCTCCCCACCCCCCCTTATCCTGGTGGTCAGTGCTCCTCCAAACTCACTTGATACAGTAATTGGCAGAGTCTTCCTCTCACCTCTGTGGCAGGCTACCGTGTGAGCTGTCAGTGAGTGTGTGGGCTCCCAGGTGGCTAGAGCTACCTGCTGGAGGGGAGGAGTAGCATTGATTCCAGTCTGTGTTGTGAGGGCTTTGCCCTCTTTCCAACATCTCCCTCTCCAGCAGATTGCTTCTCCCTGCCAGTTCAGGACTCCCCGAACATTACATCTGGGTTATGACAGGTCATTATTTTATTTTGGGCTGTTTTCCAGCTGATGTTTGTGCATTGTTATAAAGGTTGGCTCTTATGATTTAAAATTTCATTGTATTTAGCTTGGGCATGGTTTTGTTTTTTTGAGTCATGTCTTGCTTTCTCTGAAAAGTGTTGGCTATTTCGTTTTGTGTGTGGGTGGGTCCTGGTTTCCCCGCTTAGCTTATGGACAGTTGGGCTTTTGTTTCATCCACCCATTGTGCCCCCTTCCTGGCCATTGTCTGAGTGGCAACGCACAAGGAACACCTCACGTTTATGCATACCAAATACTATAAAGCAGGACAGCATTCCTGTCCTCAGATAACTCAGATTCCCTAGCAACATTGGGCACCACGATTACCCCTCCTTTCTTTTTCAGGATAGTCACCCTTAGGGAAGCAAGATCCTAACTAACTTGGGCTATGGGACAATTCAGATGCAGTGGTGAATCTTTGGACCTTAAGATACTCCTATTGGCCCTGGATACAGTTCTACCTCTACTCATGAAAATCCTAAACCTCTCCCTCTGCCTTGGCCAATTCCCAATACAGTGAAAGGCTGCTGTGGAACCCCAGTACACAAGAATGGTGATAGAACCTCCTGTAGTAACTATCACCCCATCTCAATCCTCCCTCCCATTCTCAAAGCCCTTGAATGGATAGTTTCCAACCAACTCACCAACCACCTCACCAAGTATAATCTACAGTATAAACAGCAACATGGTTTTAGGAAGGAACACAGAACCACCACTGCCCTCCTAGAATTTATTGGTTTTACTCAAAAAGCCCTGGACTGAGGTCATTTTGTAAGGTCTGTTTTTATAGATCTTACAAAAACATTTGACACAATCAATGATGATCTCCTTATAAAGTCCCTGTCAGCACTGGGCCTCTCCCAAGAAGCCACTTCTTGGTTTTTCAGCTACCTTAGTGGGAGATTACAACAAGTAAAAATCCTTGACACATTTTCCAGATTAGCGGTTCAATATGGGGCTCCTCAAGTGTTCATTCTTGGACAGCTACTTTTCAGTCTCTGCCTCAGTTCCCTCCCCTTAGCATTCTTGGGCAACCTGCTCTTGTACACGGATTATGCCATCATATACTCTAGCCACCCAGACCCTCTCCCCTTGCAGTGCAACTTGTAAAAGAACTTTGAGGAAATGGAATCTTGGTTCACCTTACACAAGCTCATCTTAAACTATAAAAAACCCAAAGTGATGCTGTTTGCCAACCCTCAGAATAAACATAAGGATGTGTCCCTCACTTTTTTCAACAACCACAGCCAGACTCTGGAGCAGGTTGTAAACTTTGAGTACCTCGGCATCACCCTAGATCCTTCCCTCTCCTTCCAGGTGCATGTCAGTCAGGTCTGCAAACCTGTAAATACTAAAATTGACCTACTCTACAGGCACAGGTCATGTTTCACTGTTGATGCCCACAAGCTGGTCATTGCCAGCTCTATTCTTTCTATTGTACACTATGGAATAGTGATCTATGGCAGTGCAAATGATGCCACGCTAAATAGGATTATGGTCGCCCTTAATAAAACTTGTTGACTTGTAGTAAATGGTCATAGGCTCACCCATACCTGTGACCTCTATCAACAAGCTAATTGGTTAAACTTCTCAGGGAGAATTCAATACAATACCTGTTTACTGGCATGCAAGTTTACCCATAGTCCCTCACTACCCAGTCCCCGGCAACTCCTCACTGTCGTCCCAGCTCGCCGGGCAACTAGATGCTCCACCAAAGTCTCCTTTCTTATCCTATTTTGCAAAACAGCTCATGGTCTGAGTGCTATTATGTACAGAGCTCCTCTCTGGTTAAATTGTCTACCTCCCAAGGTTCTTTCAGAAAATAAAATGGCCAATTTTAAAGTTAAACTATGGCAACATCTACTATCTTTAAACAGCTGTGATTGTTCCTAGCACCGCTACCTCTGTGTCCGTGTATATCCTTCAATAATTCCCTTTCTTCACTTTCTCCTGTCATTATCTTTCTTTTACCTACTCTCTGATTCCCTACCTTTGACTCTCACTATCTCCTTCCCTCTTCATTGACTTCCCAGCTCACCCTCCCCATTTCACTCTACCTTCTCCAGTTTTCTCTTATTCCCTCCTCCTCCTCCACCATGACATCCACTTATAGATTCCACTGCCCCCCTCCCTAGTTATCTGCTTCCTCCTTCCTCAATGTCCTAGCCATCTCTGAAACCTGGTTAAAAACCCACATCCTTGATCACGAGATACAAGCACTGGGCTATAGCACCTACCGCAAGGACAGGGAATCCAAAAAAGGGGGTGGGGTGCTAATCTAAACAAAGACTGACCTCACCATGTCACCTCTAACCCTACAGGGAAGTCTCCCTGCTGAGGGTGAAGGTATATGGATCCGCATAACCCTAGGACACACCAAGCAACTAACAATAGGTTGTGTCTACCACCCACCAAAGTCTGCCCTCCAATCACTCGAAGCCATCTCGAATGCACTGGCCCAAGAGGTAGCTATGGAGATACTCATTTTGGGTGACTTCAACCTCAACTGGGCCCAGGACCCTGGTCATGCCTCGATGTCTCTGACCCATGAAGCAGGTCTGACGCAGGTCATCTCTGAACCGACCAGACTGAATTAGAAAACTGGGAATCACACTTCCCTGGACTGGGCCCTGATGTCAAACCCTGCAAACATCCAGAGTGCGGGCACAATGGCAGACTCCTTGAATGACCATTCCCCAATTTTCTGTATATGGAAGAACAGAGCACACAAGGTCCAGCCAAGAATCCTTACTGCCCGAGACTACACCAAATTCTCAGAAGTACAATTCAATCACTACCTAAGTAGCTGGGACTGGAGCCCCATAACACTCCTCCCAACTCTGGCTGAGGCCTTGGAATACTTTCAGGACTTACTAAGTACAGCTGCCAACCTCTTCGCTCCTATGATGAGACTGAGGGCGAAAGGCAGCTGTTACAAGTGGATCTCTCCATTCCTCAAAGCTCTAATGACTACTCGGGACAAAGCCTGGAAGAAGTTCAGGCTATCCACCCTCCCGGCAGATCTTGAAGAATACAAAGCCCTAAGAATCAAAGCCAAGAGAGCCATTAAACTTGCTAAAAGAGAGTACATCACACACCTCCAGAAAACTAGCTTAGGCAACCCTAAGCAATTCAAGAATCATGTCAATGACCTGATCAAGGGCAGCAAAAAGACTGAATCCAGCCCCATGGAGATCAATGGTCAGCTCACTACTGACTCTTCTCTAATATCGGCTGCCCTTAACAACCACTTCACAGATCTGGAGGCCTACAAGACCGGCCAATCTTCCCTGACTTTGGCCCCAAGCTCAGCTGAAGCAACACACTTTGAATGACCCTCTTTCCACCTGAGACTGGCAAAGCACACTGAGGTCCTAACCCTCCTAAAGACGCTTGAAACCTAAAGGATCAGGGGACCAGATGGGATCAACCTCGGCTACCAAGGCTGGAGCCACCTCTCCTTATCCAGGCCTTTAACCATGCTCCTTAACAGATCACTGAGGAAGGAGCAGTCCCTGACAAGTGGAACATGCCAATGTAGTCCCTATCCACAAAGGTGGACATAGGGAAAAACTAACCAACTATAGTGCGATCTCCCTTCTCGCACACTTGCCAAGTTGCAAGAAAGGCTAATCTACAACCAACTCCGGACTACTTTGAAGCTCATCAGCCCTTGCTCCTCTCAACATGGATTCAGACCAAACCACGGTACTGACACTGCCCTCATTAACTTCTCAGACAAAGTGCTCAGGGCAATGGACAAAGGGATACCCACAGGTGCAGTCTTTATAGACCTGTCCAAGGCATTTGACCTTGTCGACCACAATCTTCTGCACAGAAGCTGCACAATGGGGCCTAGACCCCCATGCCCTCAAGTGGTTTGGGAGTTATTTATCAGGCCAGACACAGAGGGTCACATGGAAGGAGGCCATGTCAGAGCCACTACTTCTGAAACTGGGAGTACCTCAGGATTCAATACTAGGCCCCCTCCTCTTCTCCCTATTTACCAATGAATTAAGTACCTACTGTGGGGAGAGCTCGGTTGTACAGTACGCTGACGACACTGTCATCTACCGACCCTTGGGTGATGTGGCCACTCTTGGTCTGCTCCTCCAAAAGGACCTCACATAGAAACATAGAAACATAGAATTTGACGGCAGATAAGGACCGCTTGGCCCACCCAGTCTGCCCATTTCCCAACCTACTGGATAAGCTGCAGATCCTAGTTAACCAGCAGCCTACTTCTTCCTAACCCCAACCCCTAGAATTTCCTTATGACTGTCCCATGCATGCTTGAATTCCACCACTATTTTTGACTCCACAACCTCCTCTGGAAGGCCATTCCATGCATCCACAACCTCTCTGTGAAAAAATACTTCCTTACATTACCTCTGAGCCGCCTCCTCTATCTTCAAATTGTGCCTCTTGTTCTTGCACACCTCTTTTTTGAAAGATGCTACCATCTTGGACTTTGTTGATTCCTTGAGGTACTTGAACATTTCTATCATGTCCCCCTCTCCCTCCTTTCCTCGAGGCTAAGCATATAAAGCTCCTTAAGTCTCTCTTCATATGTCTTCGGTGCAGACCCTGCACCATTTTAGTTGCCCTCCTCTGACAGCTTCCATCCTGTCTATGTCTTTGCGGAGATTGGGTCTCCAGAACTGAACACAGTACTCCAGATGGGGTCTCACCAGCTGTCAGTACAGAGGATAATAACTTCCTGCTTTCTACTGGTGATGCCTCTCCTTATGCATCCCAGTATCCCCCAGCCCTCATTGCTGCCCTCTCACATTGCTTGCCCACCTTTAGGTCATCTGATATGACTACCCCAGGTACCTTTCCATTTTGTTGTTGTTAGTATCTCACCCCATTGTGTACTCTTCCCTGGTTTTGTTTCCCAGGTGCATTACCTTGCACTTCTTAGCATTGAATCTAAGCTGCCATACATTTGACCATTTCTCTAACCTTGCCAAGTCCTTCTCATCCTTTCCACCCCACCCTGTGCATCAACTCTGTTGCAGATCTTTGTGTCATCTGCAAAGAGACATACTTTTCCTTCCAGTCCTTCTGCAATGTCGCTTATAAAGACATTGAAGAGGACCAGTCCTAATACTGAACCCTGGCACCCACTAGTAACCCTCCTTTCTTCTGAGTGACTCCATTTACTATTACTATCTGTGTCCTATTCTCCAGCCACCTGTTACCCAGGATGTCATCTTGGGACCCACTCCCAGGCTGGCTAACTTGTATATTAATCTTTGTGTGAGACTGTGTCAAATGCCTTGCTAAAGTCTATGTAGGCCATGTCCACAGCCCTCCCTGATCTACTACTTTGGTCACCCAGTCAAAGAAATCTATCAGATTCTGTCTGGCATGACCTTCCGCTGTGAATCCATGCTGCCTAGGGTCCTGTGCCCTCTGGCCTCTAGATACTTGACAATTCTTTCCTTCAGAAGTGATTCCATCATTTCCTATCACTGAGGTTAAACTAACAGGTCTGTAGTTTCCTGCTTCTGCCTTGCTCCCACTTTTGTGAAGGGAATCACATCTGCCCTCCTCCAGTCCTTGGGTACCACCCCATCCTCCCATGATTTGTTAAAAGGGTAGTCAGTGGTGTCACTAGTTCTACCCTTAGCTCTTTTAGAATTCTGGGATGAACCGTCCAGGCCCCATTGCTTTGTTCACCTTCAGTTTTAAGAGTTCTTTCAGAACCCTTTCTTCTGTAAATGGCTGGTATCAACTTCTGTATCCAGAGTGTTTCTACTGTTTTTTATGTACCTCTCCCTCTTCATTTGTAAATACTGAGCAAAAATATTTGTTTAGTATCTCTGCCTTTTCACAGTCTCCTCTGCTGACCCTCCCTCCCTTTTTAAGCCTCACTATCCCTCCCTTGGTCTTCCTTCGCCCCTGATGTACCTATAAATGGTTTTATCCCCTTCTTAACTGAGTTGGCTATCTTTTCCTCGGTTTGAGCCTTTGCTGTTCTGACTGCCTTCCCAGCCTCCTTTTGCTTTAACTTATACAGTTCTCTGTCCTGCTCCTTCTGCGATTCCTTGTACTTCCTGAATGCTTTCTTTTTCTCTTGAACCTTCACTGCCACTTCCTTTGAGAACCATAGTGGTTTCTTACATTGTTTTGTTTTGTTTATTTACTTCACACAAAGGCTCATTACCTCTGTGATGGCAGTTTTTATTATTCCCCATTGTTCTTCCACCCCTCCTTCCTGCCCATTTGCTAGTGCATTCCTTAGGCTCTCACCCATTTTGGCAAAGTCAGCCCTCCTAAAGTCCAGTACTTTGTCTTTGTATGGCTTGACTCTATTGCTGTGTTTATTGTGAACCATAATGTTCGAGTGGTCGCTAGTTCCCAGATGGCTACCCACTTCTACATCTGTGATCCTCTCCATCTCCATTTGAGAGAATCAAGTCTAATATTGCTCCTCTAGAGTTGGCTCCAGTACTAGTTGTCAAGGCATGCCCTGTATGGCATCTAGAATAACTGCACTCTTCGAAGTGGCAGCTGCAACTGCACTCCAGTTAACATCTGGCATATTCAGATCACCCATCAGCAATATCTTCCCTTTTTCTGCCATTCTAAGTATACTTTCTATCATTTCCTTGTCCAGTTCCTCCCCCTGAGAAGGGGGTCTGTATACAATCCCTGTACAGATTGTGGTGCCATTACCTGTCTCCAAATTTACCCACGGTGCTTCTTCCCCTCCTTGTTTACCCTTTTGTTCTGTTGCTTTTATTCCTTCCCTTATGTAAAGAACTACTCCTCCTCCTCCTCTTTTACCCTCCCTGTCCCTCCTATAGATAGTGTATCCTGGTATGTTTATGTCCCAGTCATGGTTTTGTGTGTACCATGTTTCTGTGACTCCCACAATATCCAGTTGTTCCTCCTCCATCAAGGCCACTAATTCAGGAAGCTTGTTACCCAGACTACGGGCATTGGTACTCATTTCTCTCCATTTTTTGATGGCTTTACCTTCTGTTGCAGCATCCCCCACTGACCGTTCTACCTCATTCTTTTTCTCATTTAGTACCCTGTTTTGTAGGGAGAGGCTGGGATTTTCCTGCTGATTGTCAGTGCCTCCCCCTTTGACTAGTTAAAAAGCTTGCAAATGAAGCATTTAAACCGATTGCTCAAAATACTTGTTCCCTTCCTGGACAGATGCAGACCATCCCTAGAGACTTGGCTGTGTGAGAACTGAATGGTACTTAATGCAGACAAAACCAAGGCAATTCTATTAGAGCCAAGATCACAGGGACTTGACAGGTCGTCATCCCTCCGACTAACCACACTCTCTGGTAAAAGCATTAATGTAGTTCCCTCCCTAAAATACTTAGGCCTAACTCTGAATCAGTCTATCACCTACAAGGACCACGTGGACCAGGTCATCCCTGAGGCCAGGCTCTCCATTGCGACAAGTGTCCTGCTCTCTACCCTGACCTATGCGGCCCCGATTATACAGGGCATGGCAAAGCAAGAGGTTTCCAGAATGCAAATCCTATACAACAAAATAGCTCGGTTTGCTACCCAAGACCACCCACGACGTTACCACTGTGAAACTCTGGCCCAGCTCCGGTGGCCCACATTGGCTGCTCGCCTCCAATACCCATTGCTTGTCTAGGCCTACAAGCTACTCAAACCCCCCGCTCCACCAAGCATTGCCAGAACCATAGCCATTAAACACAACCCTAGGAATTTCAGGACATCAGCACGAACACTACTAGAAGTCCCCAGAGTAAGGACCAATGCTGGTGGCAGATCCTTTTCTTGCCAAGCCCCCAGCATATGGAACAAGCTCCCTCCCCGTCCAGGACGCCTCCTCACTCATGAACTTCTGCACCAGGCTCAAGTCCCATATACTGGCCACAAGTGCATGCCACTGCCACAGCTCTTAAGGTATCCCCTTTTTCTGCATCAAACCTTCCCAAAGGTGAGCCGACCATGTACCTCCCTCTAGTATCTGGACACCTAGGGACCAATGCTACCTCATGTATATCACTATGCCAAGTAGTACCAAAGCAAAACTGTGTCATGATGATAACCATGTCTGTAACCACTGTCTGTAACCACCTTATGCTTGAACAACTTATGTAATCAAAAGTTTTTCTCCACTGTATTTTATCTTGTATTATTATCCCAGGTCAACCCTGAAGAAGGGACCTTCGGGGCTCAGTGGGCCTACCCGGTCACCAAAATTTAATAAATAAATAAATAAACAAAATAAATAAAATGTGTGACAAGGTCCCAAGGACTGCCTTCTTCTTACCTGTGACCTCTTCACCTGCTCTCTTCCTCTGTGTCTTTCCTGACTATTGTTTTCTGGTATCTGTTATTGTTCTGCCTAGCTTTTTGTTTTGTTTTTACTCCTGTATAATGTATCTCTATTAGTACTTATTCTGTATCATGCACTGTTTTGTTATTGTATTTTTGCACTGTAATCACCTTGGAAACTGGCACTGTTATACTTTATCTTTCGACGTGGATCCTTGTAAATGAGTCTCTGACTCAAAGGTTTGTAATTCTGATATTTAAATAAATAAAAGAATAAATAAATAACTCTGACCCCATAATCCTTGAAAATCAAATGCAGCTAAGCTTTGCTGATGTTGAATCCTGGTTACAAAATGCTAAGTTACTTCTAAACTACAAGCAAACCAGGACAATGTTGTTTGCCTCCTCCCACAATAGGCACAAGTCCCACCAGCTAAACATCCTAAACAGCCATAATACAGCCCAAGAAATGGTAAAAAGCTTCAAATACCTGGGAGTACCACTTGACAGCTCCCATACCTTGCCACTCCACATCAATGAATTAGCTAAGGTGGCCAATTTCAAAATAGACTAGCTCTATAAGCACAAACACTGTTTGACAGCTGATGCAATAAGGCTTGCAGTTACCAGCTCAGTCTTTTCAGTAATTAATTATGGGCTCATAGTATATGATGCAGCAACAGACTGCACATTACAAAGGGTCAAAATAACCCTTAATAAAGCCTGTAGGCTTGTTACTTGGGAACATCATCTCACGCACACCTGCAACCTGTATAGTCAAGCCGGGCTGCTCAACCTGCAATTCAGGCTTCAATACCAGGCATATCTGCTTGCCAAAAAGACTGCCTTGGGACTTACACCCCAGGGGGTCCAAAGCCTCCTTTGCCTGAACACTAGCACTCATCTAACAAGAGGATCAAGTGACAAGCAGTTTAAAGTCCCCTTCCACTGCACCTCACAAGATCAGAAATCCTTCGGGTATAGGGCACCACATTGGCGTAACTCCATCCAGGATGAAGTTCTGGCTGAAACAAAGCTAGGCCCCTTCAAAACAAAGTACATTCTTACCTTTTAGCATTTGTGACTGCAGTTCCTAAATGGTCCCAGGTTGTCACCAGTAACTAACACAACCCAGCACTCCCTCCCTTCTCTCTCTCTGCTACTGTACCCTCCTCCTCATTCCTCAGTATTTTCCCATATCCTACCACTCTTCTCCCTCCTCCTTGCACCTCTCCTCCCTCCCACTTGCCTAGGACAAAGCCCATGCAGTGGCTATTTAACATAATCTTACCCCTCATTCTCTCTACCCCCCCTCACAGTTATATGCCTGTTCCCTCTGTATTATTTACATTTTACAACCCTAACCAAGTATTTGTATGTTATGTTTGTAAACCATTGTCTGACTTCTAAAGCTTGTATTCTAAAGAAGTTATGCTTGTAAACAATTGAATGACTTCCAGATTTCTTGTATTTTAATGATGCGGGACCTCTGTAAATGAGTTTCTAGCTCAAAAGTATTTTAATCTAATAAAAAAATAAAAATAAATTAACTACATTTTTTGCAATGAATTTCCTTACTTTTTGAGATAGTAGAATTGTATCGTCATTCACATAGGTTCCTTTGGGACATGAGGGAAAACATCCATGTGATTACAGAACAACAGGGCCCTCTAGGCCCAGTGCTTCTGTGCCTCCAAATTCACATGTATATATGGCTGTGGAAGCACAGGGCCGTCTGGGACATGTGCTTCCGTTCCTCCAGGAAAACAATTTATGTGACTCCTTTTATGTTTTTTTTCTTGTAGTGATGGACCATTTTCAGTTCTTATTGCTTAGGGACTTAGTGTTGTACTAATAATTAAGACCTTTCTACTAATATGTACAGGTACATTGTCCGTTAACTGCAAAGATTGACAGAGTTACAGTTTGTGAAAGATGCAATGTTATGCTATGGGAATTATAATTTTTTGGGGAGGTATGCATTAGTGTTTTAGTACTCCTTAAGACCTTTTTTTATATGTATAGATTGTCCCATAGCTGCATATTCACAAACAGATTTGGGCACTCACCAGCCTTGGAACCATAACTCCACCAGGTTGAATATTTTTAGTCCATTTTTGATAACATGAAGTGAACAAAGACAAACCACCAAATGGGTACCACACTTGACACATTTTGGATCCTCTTGAACACTTTATCAAAACTGCATATATTGGCAGAGTTATGGCTTGTTAAAGTTGAAATGCAGAAAAAAGTCCAAATTCTTTATTCATATGAAGGGACCTTTTTTGTGAGATTGTGTCATTTGTTTGAAAAAAGATTATTTCATATGAAAAAGAATGTGAATGAAAACTAAGTACAAATTCTTTTTTCATGTGAAGGGAATCTTTTTTTGTATGACCCTGTTCTTTTCTTGTATGGACATATGAAAAAAGAAATTGGAGTCATAGAAAAATATTTTAAAATGTGTTAAAACACATTTTTGTGTGAGTTTTCCAAGAAATAACTGCAGAATCTACTTACAGTATGGTATTTCCAATTAGCAAGTTACATGTGGTGGTGTATCTCCAGGATAGCATTTTTATGGCTTTTTAAAAACTTTTGGAAACAAGATGGTAGCCATACAAAAAAATATTTTTTTCTCACAAAACCAGATCACACTCATACGAAACAGAATCTTTTTTAATATGGGCCAAGTTCTTTTTTCATAAGAAACAGCTATCCAAAGGCCTGCACTGAGCATGCTCAGAACTAAATGTCAAATCCTTATAACTATGAAATGGTTTAATATGTTTTCACCACACCAGCGAAACGCACCACTATAGCCCATGCCATTTCTACCCTGAACATTTCTGAGTAAACTTCCAAACTATATGGGAGCTAGGCAATTACAAAAAACAGCAAAAAAAAACCTGATTGTTTCACTTTTTTTTCACTCTCCGGATCTCAGAATCTCCGCATTCAACCAGAATGAAACTTAACAAGTCAAAGGCCCTTGTCCCCGGAGACCATGTATGCAGAATTTTGTGCAAATCAGTTGAACGATGGAGAAGCTATTAAAGTGCAAAATTAAGAGTTTAACATTAAACAGCCAACTTAACCCTGACTATAGTGGTGCTACTGCTTCACTATAATCTGTAGCTATATCTATATATATTTATAAAATGGTTAAGAAAAATCTATGAAAATACAGTGTCTTAATTGGATGAAACACACCACATGACAATGCGTTATTCCATAATGACCACATACCTGTCCTTCTTTTCATCCCTTAGAAACATTTGGACATTTTATCTGGCAGATAATACATTACAGCACATGCAGTCATGCTCTGATATATGCATGCCTTGGGTGGTTGAATGCACTTGTCCTATGGCCTCATGCTTCACAACACACCCAAGGCATGTGTATATCACAGCCCTGTAGTGTATTATCTTATACACATACATTTGCATGTAATATTCATATTCATATACATATACATATGCATATGCACATGCATATGCATATGCATATGCATATGCATACACATATACATATACATACATAAAAGGGAACAGAAACCAAAACATAGCAAGAGCAGGGGCATCTGTGCCAATTCCAGCTTTTTCTCAGTAGACTTTGTTGTGATGTTGAAGTGGGAGCTAAGATCTGAGATATTATTTGCCATGTGCGTAGTTGTGCTTTTTATCATTTCAGCTTGTGAGCTTACAATGGCAGAGCCCAGACCCAGCACAAGTGGATAATTGAAGCAGCAGTTGTTGGCCTTTGTACAGGTAAAAGGACATCTGTGGTGAGAAGCAATATTCAGCAGCCCAGGTGGACATGATCTGGTGGGTGGGCCCAGCAGGAATGCCATTACCACAGGCTGAGTCAGTGATCCTGGTGCCAGCAGCCACAAAAAAAATTGAAGCCAGCACCAACAGGCAAGTGGAGAGGTCACAAAGGCCAGGCAGGACCCTCCAGCTCCTGCACTTTCTCAATCATGAATGCCTGATTTTTGTAACATGTCTGATGACAAGTTGAGGAATTGTTGCAGTGAACATTTTAGGGTCCCACTCCTGGGGTGCCTCTAACTAAGAGACCATGTAACCCTTTTAGGGGACACTAGGGCAGATGGGTCCTGAGAGTACTTCAGCTAATGTCACCATCATCCCTGACTCCAGGTCTTGTTCTCATGCCCTTACTCAGTCTAGCTTCTAACCTGTTGAATATGCTACCAGCACATCATTTGCAACACCTGGCCCACCTGGACCACTGCTGGGTTTGCAGCCTGCAACCTTCCTTCCTTGTGCTGGCCCCAGCTTCCTATCCTCTTGGTCGAATACTGACCCCTCCCTTTCTGCTGCCATGTCTGCAGCTGACACCATTGAAATCCACAGTGAAAAGAGCTCCACTGGAATGGAAGTGTGGTAAAAAAATATATTAACACTATGCCTACAATAAACTGCACTCACCACTGCTGATATAATGCCATGTAATGCCATGTATTTATGTATCTGAATTTTAAAAGTGCCACCAAACATAAAATTCACTGCTGACACAAATTCCCTGCCTGGTTTTGTGCACTAGCACATCATCAGGGCGAGGTGAAGCCAGTGCCCTAATCACATTTTGATCTATACTTGAAAATTCTCACCATCCATGTTCATGAGGCAGGATCATGTAAACTTTACATTGAAAATTTAGGACTTAAATACTGTAAAATGACTAAGTTACAAATTAAAGTATGTGAAACACAAAAAAGGGAATTTTAGTATTACACGTGTTAGTGTCACACGTTTAAGGGAAACACTAAAATTTTATTGTCACACATTTTTTCATCACACTTTAGTGTTGCAGTTCAGTGTGTGAAACAAAAAACTATTTTGACCATTCATCATGAATACTGTTGCTAGTATGTGTTAAATCCTGCCCAAAAGGTGATTTTGCAGAGTGCCTCTGAAATCACCTTTTTTACCTTTACTTGGAAATTCCATCTGTCGTTGTTCATGAGGGACTTTAGTGTTACAGTTAAATGAGCGACATAAAAACTTTTTTGACACTAGAGACATTTCAAAATGCCAGTAAAATCATGAATTTTGCCCAGCAAAATATTTTGCGTAATTAAGTACTTTTGGCATAATTTCACCAGTAAATTTCACCTTGCAATGCTATTAGGTGAAATTAGGGAAAAAAGCTTTGTCACATGATTTACTCTCTGCAGGTCACATGGGTGATTGCAGTCAGGCTGCATGTCACTGATTCTGCTTCATTTTGCTTGTGTTTCGGGCGGAAATAGTCAGAGAGCTAAGCAGAAGGAGAAATACTGTATAAATATTGTGTTTTTATACATTCTTTATTTTAAAAAATAGTTCATTTCTTAATCTTTCCTTGTTAGGACCTCTTGTGTGTGTTTATATTTTTATGTCTGTAGGTTTATAGTGAGTGTGTGTGTGTGTGTGTGTATGCATGTGCATGTGCGTGTGTGTGTGTGTGTGTGTGTGTGTGTGTGTGTGTGTGTGTGTGTGTGACTCCCTCACGCTCTCTCTTTTTTATCTTTCAGATCTTTTTTTGTTTAGTTTTCTGTTAAGAAAACTTTTTTAATTCTATTATAATGGATGGAAAAGGTAGGGCTAGTGGCACTTTATTTTTTATTTTATTTATTTGAATCTAGGATTTCAAGTACCTTTGAGCCAAGGCTCTTTAACAAAGGTTTCATGCCAACTGCAGTACAATACAAAACAACAAGACTTTTCAGTAAACAAATCAGTTACATGAATATAAATGCATACATTTGGGTTAAACTAAAATCAGCGGCATAGAAGGGGTAAATAGTGTTACAAGACATGGGAAGGACACAGGAAGGTAAGAGCAGCAAGAGGCATTGTCACATCACAGAGAAGTGTAGAAGGTGGAGGGGTGCAGGGGAGGAGGGGAAGAGGCGGGGAGGGTAGTGGGGGATTAGAGTAGATAAAAGTGTTATGTAGAAAGATCAGAGATGAGGATTGGGTAATGGTATAGAGGGCTGATTAAAGGAGACAGTCGTAGGTGCTAGAGGCAGTGAGGTATAGGCGGAGCATGGATTTGAATGTGCCAAGCTTAGGTATGGAGGAGATGTCACTGCTGACACCATTCAACCAGCTAGGGGCCCTATGAGCAAAAGATCTTTGTCCCTGAGTGGTACAGCAGTGAGGTACCTGCAGGAGTTGTGATTCGGATCCCCTAGTGTGGCAAGGATTACTACTGGGGCAAAGGAGAGCTTGGACTCTGGGGGTGCAAGGCCCATGATTATTTTCTTTGCCATAATGCAAGTTTGGTACTTTATGCAGTGTGAGAGTTGTAGCCAGCCAGTTTGAGCATAGAGGTCACACGTATGAGTGAGTCGGTGAGTTCTAGTGATGAGCCGACAAGTTTTCTTGAGGGACGTAGAAATGGTGATCAGAAGGCTGGTCCAAGTGTTTGTCTTAACAGGCAAGCTTTTAGACTTAAAAGTCAGACACCCACCCTACAGCAGCAGCAGCAGTAGGAGTCAGTGCCTCCCCGAGCAGCAGGAGCCTGTGTGTCCCACCCTCCAGCAGCAGAAGCCTCCCCCCCAGCAGCAGGAGTCTTTGCCCTCCCCAATAGCAGGAGTCCTTTAACCCCTATCAGCAGCAGCAGGAGCCTGTGCCCCTACCCCTCAGCAGCAAGAGCAGGATGTTGTGGACCCCGGGACATCAGCTTGTGCCCTACCACCACCACCACCACCAACCAAGAGTGTCCACAGTGTGATCCTTTTTCACTAAAAACACTGCTTATGCCAGAATCATCATCTGTAACCTTTGTGGTAGAAGTGTTCAACAGGGGAAGAAAGGAGCACACCTTTTCACTGGCAGTCAAAGGAGCCATCTGCAGCACCACCACCCAGTAGAGTGGCTGGTGAAGCAACAAGAGGTTGCAGCAGGAGGCAGCAGTGCAGGGGAACACACAGAAGGGGAAGGGGACCAAGAAGAGGAAGGCAGCCCTTCTGTGTCTGGTAGTGGGAGTCAGCATCAGTGCAGGAGGCACCATACTCAGACACAGCCACAGGAAGCAGCAGCACCATCACCCTGCAGTCGCTAGCACTGCCATCATCAGGATGCTGAATCCACACCGGCCGCAGCAGGTCAGATCACTAGTGAAGACCTGGCAGCCGTGTGGAATGAAGTGCGAGCTCTGAGGCAGGACTTTGAGCAGTTCTTTAACACAGGAACCATGCACTCGGAACCTGTGGTGCTTTCAGCCAAATCTATAACAATGTCTCTGAAGAGCTGACGCACTCACATACCCAAAAGTGGCCGGCCACAGAGCTTCTTTATTTTTAAATAGAAGCTTTGAGCAGTTCTGCCTGGAGTTCAAAGTGGCTAGGGGGGACATTAACAAAACAATGGAGGATCAGAAGCAAGTTTTGACCCTCCTGATGGAATTGCTTGGTGGTGGTAGAAAGTTCTGGCATGCTGTAAGTGGTGTGTCAGCACTCAGCAGTTAATATTTTTTTTTCTTTTCGTTTTCCTATCCTGTGCCCTGTGTTAGTGGAAAAATCCTATGAGGAAAGACTTGAGGAGCTCAACCTATACTCACTGGAGGAGAGGAGGGACAGTGGGAATATGATTGAGGTCTTCATATACCCTAAGGGGTTAAATAGTGTAGGCCAAGATAGGCTGTTTAAGTTGCAGAAGGAGAGGGCTAACAGGGGGCACCCACTGAGGTTGGTTAGCGGGAGACTCAGGGGTGAGATTAGAAGATGCTACTTCACTGAGAGTGTGGTGGAAATCTGGAATGCTCTGCCCATGGAACTGGTGGTTGTAACAACTGTGGAGGGGTTCAAAAGAGGCTGGGACAGGTACAGGGTGAGGGTTCATCTCAGAACACCATCAGAGGATGAGGGGGGAGGACCGTGTGTGGAGGGGGGTGTGGGAGGCCGTAACAGTGCCCAGAATGGGTACTGATCCCCGAGCAGAATCGATAGACCATAGGTAGTAATGTAAGTTTGTCATGGATGAGGTTTTAATGACTCATTGTTTGTTCATGAAATCATTAGTAAACAGTAGTAAATGTGGCACTGTCATCATTGTTACATTCTGATGACACTAGTGAAAGTCATGGAAGTCCTAAATAAAGATCAAACGTCATGGAATCAATGACATGTATGACTGCCATGACAAACTTACATCCCTAACCATAGTGCCTACTCTGCTGGCTTCTTAGTATGTTAGTATGTCAAAATGTTATGTCCACCCTGGCCATAAATGAGGTGGTGGTGTAGCCATGTACATCAACTCATCACTTCAGTTCACCCCATCCAAATACACTTGCCTACAAACTCCATCAATGCTATTTTAATTAAACTCTTCCTTCCCCAGAATAGCCACATGTTTATTGCCATCTCCTATTGCTCTCCTGTTTCCACTCTCACCTCCATTGTGGAACACCTCAACATCATTACGTCTCTGGAGGTAGGGGGTGAGTTACATATCCTGGGGTATTTTAACCAGAACTGGCTCTCAGGTAGTTGCTTCAAGCTGCGCAACCAAAAGTCAGCTCTAAACCTTTAGCAGCTTATAAAGGAGCCCACACATCTCAACCCTACTTCACCTAACCACTTCCTCCTGGACTGGTATCTTACCTTCCACTGGCACCAGGTAATAGCCTCAGACCTGCATTCAGGCTCCTTAAGTGATCATCACATAATCTACTCAGTCAGGAAAATACATAGACCAAAATCACCCCCTCCCAGAACCATTCTATCTAGATCCTTTAAATCCCTGGATAGGGCATTTGTCCTATCTGACCTGGCCAGCATAGATTGGTCATACATCTTACAGGCTACATCAATCGACTCCACCTTGGAGTATTTTAAGTCACAGTTCTTCACTGTCTGGAACTTCCATGCCCCATTCAGACATGTTCGGGTGAGAAGTGCCCACTTGCCATGGATTTCTGCAAGCATCACGGCCCTCTCAGTGCTAGGGATCTGGGCTGGAAGTCGGCCAAGATCTCTGGCTCACCATTACATCGACAACAGTATCTTGCCCTATGGAATGCATGCACAAGTCACGTCTGTAAGGCTAAAGCCAAATACTTCAAAGGCTCCATTCACACCAATTTAAGTCAGCAAAACAAATTTTGGAAAGTGGTTAACTCAATATTCTCTCCTCCATTGTAGCCCCCCACCTTGGTACTCAATGCAGATGGCTCCACACTCATAGACCCTTTCGAGGTGGCCACTCATTTAAATTCCTTCTTTACAGAATGTACCTCATCACTCTTAACCAGTTTCACTCCTGTCTTGCAAACCCCTTCCCCCACCAACCCGCAATCCTACTGTCCACCAACCAAGGGCATACAGCTCTCCCCTCTTTCACATTTTGCACAACTTCCACAAACGAAATGTACAAGCCCTGCTCACCCTTAATCCCTCTAAGGGAAAATGTCCCACTGGCCTGGACTCCAAGCTTTTATACCTGTCGGCCTCAGCCATAGCCGCCCCACTGGTCTCACTATATAACCTATCATTCTCTCTAGCCGATATCCCCTCTGAGTGAAAACACGCCACTGTCATCCTCCTTCCCAAAGATGGTGACCCCTCCTCTCCTGGTAATTATTGCTTAATCTCTCTCCTTCCTATTCTGGTTAAAATCCAAGAATGCCTTGCCCTCTCTCAACTCTCCACTTATCTAGATTCCTCTTCCTTTTCACACTTTTCCAGTCTGGTTTTAGGAAGTCCCACTCCACCACCACCTCTCTCGTAAGGCTCACTGATTCCATCCTCACAGGTATGGACAGTGGTAACATCACCTCTGCCATTTTTGACAACCTGGTGAAAGCATTTGACACTGTCTCCCACTCCCTTCTTCTATCCAAGCTCTCTCCTGCAGGACTCTCAAGCATGGCCACCAGCTGGTTTCATTCATACTTGATAGGCAGATCCCAGTCTGTCTGAATTGGTAGCACCAGCTCTCTTCCCCTCCCCATCACTTCTGGTGTTCCACAAGGCTCAGTCCTTGGCCTGCTCCTCTTCTCCATCTTTCTCAGCGACCTGCCCTCTACTTTACCACACACATCCATTCACATGTATGTGGATGATACAGTACTGTACACATCCAGCTTCTCGACCTCTGATGTGGCTACTAGACTCCAGATGGACATCAACAAAGTTTAGTGATGGTTTCGCTCAAATCAGCTCTTTCTCAATACCAAGAAAACTGTCTTCATGATCTTCGGCACAATAGAAACATAGAAACATAGAAACATAGAAGTTGACGGCAGATAAGGACCGCAAGGCCCATCCAGTCTGCCCATTTATTTTTCTACCTTATAAATGTGCCATCAGCCTTTGCTGTGTCAGTGACCTATCTATTCATAGTCATTTGTATTGCTCCCTTATGCCTATCCCATGCCTGTTTGAAGCCCTGCACTGTATTCATAGCCACCACTTCTTGTGGTAAGCTATTCCATGCATCTACCACCCTTTCTGTGAAAAAGAATTTCCTCACATTCCCCTTAATCGGCCTCCTCTATTCATGCTGTGTCCTCTTGTCCTGCTATTTTTCTTATACTTAAACATGTTAGACTCTTTCACCTTGTTTATGCCCTTAAGGTGTTTAAATGTCTCGATCATATCCTCTCTCCCTCCTTTGCTCAAGGGTATACATATTGAGCTCCGTTAATCTGTCCTCATATGTCTTCTGATGTAGTCCCTGCACCATTTGGTTGCCTTCTCTGGACTGCCTCAATTTGGTTAATGTCCTTGTGAAGGTGTGGCCTCCAATACTGCACGCAGTACTCCAGATGGGGCCTAACCAATGTCTTGTACAGAGGAATATTACCTCCTCTACGACTTGTGATACCCCTACTAATACACCCTAACACCCCCTAGCCTTACCTACTGCTTTAGAGGTCTGCTTGGATGATTTTAGGTCATCAGTGATGATGATGCCCAAGTCTCTTTCTTCCTTTGTGACTGCTAGCAACTCCCTCCCAGCCTATAAGTGGCTTCAGGGTTTCTCTTCCCTATGTGCATGATTTTGCACTTCTTTGCATAAATCCCAGTTGCCACTCTTCTGACCATTTTGCTAGTTTATCCAGATCTCTTCTCATTCTGCCCACCCCATCTGGCTCATCTAGTCTGTTGCAGATCTTGGTGTCATCTGCAAACAGACAAGCCTTACCCTCTAGTCCATCTGCAAGGTCACTAATGAAGATGTTGAATAGGATTGGCCCCAGGACTGATCCCTGAGGTACCCCACTTGTGACTTGCATCTCTTCTGACTGTATACCATTTACCACCACTCTCTGTTTTCTGCCAGTCAACCAGTTTGCCACCCAGTTGACCAACTTCTGACCCACCCCGAGCCTACCTAGCTTATTTATCAATCTTCTATGTGGAACAGTGTCAAAAGCTTTGCTGAAGTCAAGGTAGGCGACATCAACTGCTCCCCCTTGGTCCACCACTCTGGTTACCCAGTCAAAGAAATCTATGAGATTAGTTTGACAGGACCTTCCTTTTGTAAACCCATGCTGTCTTGGATCCTGTGCCCCTATGGATTCCAGGTGTTGCACTATCCTTTCCTTAGAAGTGCTCCATAATCTTGCCCACTACTGAGGTAAGACTGACCGGTCTGTAGTTCCCCACCTCCTCCCTGCTACCACTCTTGTGGAGCGGGATCACATGAGCCCTTCTCCAGTCTTCTGGGACCTCTCCTGTGCTCAGAGACTCACTAAACAATTCTGCTAATGGCTCTGCTAGTTCCTCCTTTAGCTCCTTAAGTACCCTGGGATGTATGCCATCAGGTCCCGTTGCCTTATCCACCTGAGCTTAGGCAGCTCTTGTGAGGACCCTTTCTTTTGTGAGGGAGTAGTGCTCACCTCCCTCCCCTGTGTCCATGATGCTGAGCTGTGGGCCCTGCCCTACCTTCTCTTCAGTAAATACTGAGCAAAAGTATCTATTTAGGATAGATGCCTTTACAGGGTCCTCCTCCTCCACATCCCTTTTCTCCATTAAGCTTATGCACCCCTCTGGACTTTCTCCTTTCACTAATGTATCTATGAAAGCCTTGTCACCTTCTTTTACTGTTCGTGCTAGTATTTCCTCAGTTTGGGACTTTGCCTGCCTTACTCCTTACCTGCTTCCCTTAGGGCAGTTTGGTATGCCTCCCTATCTTCATCCGCTGTGTTCCTTATATTTCCTGAAGGCCAACCTTTGGCTCTGACCTTTTCTGCTACTGTATTTGAGAACCAAAGTGGTTTCCTTCTTCTTTGCACTTCCTTTTCTGTCTAACACAATGGGATGTTGCTTCAAGTATTGTATCCTTAATGCTTGCCCACTTTGCCTGTACCTCCTCACCTGTGTTTCTTTTTGCCAGGGCTAGCTTAACTCTGTTGGCCATCTTATCAAAGTCAGCTCCTCTGAAGTCCCATATTTTGCCTTGGAATGGGATGATTTAGATGTAGTAGCCAAATTGAACCATACCATGTGATGGTCACTGGCCCCCAGGTGACCTTCTACCTGGAGATCTGTGATCCCTTCTTTGTTAGTCAGTACTAGATCTAGGATAGCCCTGTCTCTTGTGGGTTGCTGTACCAGTTGTTTGAGGCCCTCCCTGCAGGAATCCACTATGAGTCTAGTTCTGGCAGATGTTCCTGCTGGTATTGACCAATCTGTATCTGGCATGTTGAAGTCTCCCATTATCAGAACCTCCCTTTAGCTGTCATGTTTTGTATATCTTCTACAGTAATGTGTCTATGTCCTCCTCTGGTCTGGGGCCTGTAGACAACCCCAGTTCTTATGGCTGTCCCATTTCCTGTTTCCAGGGTGACCCACAGTTCTTCTGGCTCCTTATGTGTATTCTGAATTTCTGTAGCTTTGATATTTTCATTAACATACAGGGCCACTCCTCCCCTTTTGCACCTCGGTCTCTTCTGAACAATACATAGCCAGGTACTGAAGTCTCCCAAGTGTGGTTACTGGTAAACCACGTCTCACTAATTGCTACTATGTCCAGTTTAGCTCTGACATTATTGCCTGCAGGTCTGGGATCTTATTCCCAGGCTGTGAGCATTTGTGTACATGATTTTCCATTAGCCAGATTTTGTGTGTTAGTTGTTGGGTGAAGTTTGGCATTACCCTGTGCATCGTATGGGAGACAAACCTTTTTCTTACCTGGTGATGCAAATGAACGGCAAACACGCTTGAATTCCTGTTTGACCACTAGCTGAGGGGGGAAGGGTGTTCTTCCCATTCGACGTATGGGGTGCTGCACCCCTCTCCCCATTTGCTAGTTTAAATATTCTGCAAAGACGTCAAACTTCTGCCCCAATGCACTGACTCCCTCTTTAGTCAGATGCAGTCCATCAAATCTAAAGAACTTTCGCTCCCAGAAGGCAGAGACATTCAAGGCTCCCCTTCACCACCCCTTCCACACCTTGGATGGGACTACTCATGAGACTTGCACTACATGCAGATATCTTGGGATCTGGCTTGACCAGCACCTGGACTTCTCTGCACATATCGGTGCCATCCACAAAAAGATTCACCCCAAGTTGGGAGCTTTATACTGCAATCGTGGCTGTATCCCATTGCCGGCTCACCGGGCGATTGTGCAGAAGATGATGCTCCCGATTATCAACTCTAGTGACGTAGTTTACAGTGTCTCCCCAAAGTCCACTCTAACCAGATTGGACCCCCTTTTCCACTTCTTCTGCCATTTTGCCCATGACTGTCCCCTATCCACTCACCGTTGTGTCCTATACCAGACCCACAAACTCCTCTCACTTGAGAACAGGTGCCTCTGTCACTGTGCTAGGATCACAGCTAAATATTGTGCACAGTCCCTCCCTCCTTATCGTGCCTCAGTAATCTCATTCTCTACCCCCCCCCCCAGGATATGCGCTCAGGAAAAATGACTCGCATCTCCTGTCCATCCCTTTCAAGGCCATTTTGACAGGCCAATCAGCAATCTCGTATTGTATGTCCAGACTTTGGAATTCACTCCCCCTGGCCATTCGGGAGACCCCCTCTCCCAGGCAGACCCCCAACTCTTTTCTCGAAGCCCATTTCTCCTCCAGCTGCACATGTACCCACATTAACTCTAGGTGCTGACAATCTACAAGGCCTCCATGTAACACATACATTTTTTAATAGGTGTCTGTACCACTTTCAATTGTCATTTGCCACTGTCACCTGCCTTGTTCAATTATTTGATGACTGCACTTAATACATGTTAATTTTGTGTTGCTGATGGTAAAATGGACAATACCCACTATGCTTTGTACTGCTCTTAATCCATGTATGTTTTATAATGTTGCGTCTAAATTGTATGACTGTCCTCCTTGTCCCCCTGCCCCCAGGTCACATCTGGAATCGAGCAGTTATCTGTTCAGCATGCCTTCCTGGTAAAACCTTTAAATAAATAAAATGTGCACTTATGTCCACAGTTTAACACTGCTTTTAGGATGAATCTCATTGTCTATTGCTGCTGTGCTGTGAAGAACAGGCCTTATAAGTCCAGAAATATCACATGTGAAATTTTACAGAAAATTGAGACATAAATGTGGTCTCAGTCCAAAAGTTTTATAGGGCCCCACCACCACCAACTGAACCAAAATGTGCATTTGTTTCCATAGTTTAACACTACTTTCAGGATGAATCTCATTGCCTCTTGCTGCTGTGCTGTACAGAACAGGCCTTATATGTCCAGAAATATCACATGTGAAATTTTACAGAAAATAGAGACAAAAATGTGGTCTCAGTCTAGATGTTTTATAGAGCCCCACCACCACCTGTACCAAAATGTGCACTTGTGTTAACAGTTTAACACTGCTTTCAGGATGAATCTCATTGCCTCTTGCTTCTGTGCTGTGCAGAATAGGCCATATAAGTCCAGAAATATCACAAGTGAAATTTTACAGAAAATTGGGACATAAATGTTGTCTCAGTTAAGAAGTTTTAAAAAGCCCCACCACCACCTGTACCAAAATGTGCACTTGTGTCCACAGTTTAACACTGCTTTTAGGTTGAATGGCATTGCCCCTTGCTGCTGTACTGTGTAGAACAGGTCTTATTAGTCTAGCTGTATCACATGACAAAATTGTGAGAGAAGGGAGACACAATTATTGGGGCAATTATGAAATAGCCAAAAAAGGCAAGTGGGGGGCCTCACTGAGAAAATTAATTCCTCCTGCATAATGCTGCTGCTAGTTTCACTTGCTGCCTCCTGCTGCTGGTTTCACAATTAATTGAGAAATCTAGAATTTTCATTTGCCAGTGCTGTCCTGTTTGGCTGTGGTGACGCTGTGGTTGTAACTTGTACAGTGTGGATGGATTACAAGAATTAGATTTTGGGGGGGCTGTAGCTTGCTGCCTGCTGCTCTGACTGGTTTCCAACCTCCTGCAAGTAATGTTTTGGCAGGTGTTGAAGGATCATCATCACAGACATACTGCTGCTGCTGCACATGTAAGTATTTCTATGTATTTTTTTTTCTGTGCAAGAGAAGGGTGGGGTGGGTTGGTATTGTGGCCTCCCGAGGTATAATATATTTGCACTGCTTTTCCATTATTATCATCTGGGTGAGGAGTACATCGTAACAATGCCAAGACAAGCAATCTTTATCAGGCTGGTATTTGGATGTTGGAATGCACCACATTTCCCAACACTGAAGGTAAGTATTTAATTTTTCATTGCTGGGGTTAATGCAGTCAAGATGTCTGAGTTTGACAGCAATTGTAATTGTATTCTGTTTCCTTTTGTCAACATTCAGGAACCTTCCAGTGCATGTGTTACCTTCCACTCCTGCTGCTGCTGATCAAGACTTGGGTGCTTCATTTAGAGGTAGAACGGTTCCAATTTCACAGCCAGTCCCTAAGGGTAAGAATTTCCTTATCTGCCATCAAAGTCTATGTTTCTATGTTAATTTCTTCGTTTTTAATGGAGTTGGGGGGGTATTTGTAACAATCCTCAACATTTGTTCTTCATTTTTTCTTATTTCCAGGTATGCAGTACTTTTAGGAGAATGGGGATGCCTGTTGTTGCACTTCATGTGCCCCACATTTTCCTGTTTAGGTCATGTTTCTCTGATGAGTTTTTATCTCATGTATGTGCAATAACTACATCCAAAACCTGCAGGAGCTATTCTGTTGAAGACAAATCAGGTTGCTTGAACGGCAATGTAGGCCATTGGTTTCATTAACGATTAAACAATACATCCAGGGAAGAGGTATATGTGGAAATGGCTGGTGGAGATGGTGTTTAGTAATTAGAGGTGGTGAGGGCCAGTGTCTATTGACATGCGAGCAAGAAGAGCCAGAGTAATTAGGGATATTTAAAAGCCAAGCTGCAGGCAGCAAACACCTCCTTCCATAGGGATCAGCACTGTTTCTGTACAAGTACCATGGTAGTACTTAATTTAATTACCCTTTTTGGTGGAATTTGGATGTTATTAAGCCTTTCTTTTATGATTACTTTGTAATTAATGACTCACATAGTTAAAGATGGCTGCCATTCACCATTTTGCAAAATCTCTTCAACTGGTGTGACCTGTTGAATGAACATGCTACATTCATACTATTGTTGTACTAGGAGGGTTTTTCAACATGTCACAGATAGTAACAAAATATTTAGTTTTCGCATGCCGTGCATGGGTGTGGCAGGTGTCAGGGCAGAGTGTGGCATGTGCCAGTGTGGGCACTTCAAAAGACATCAAGACAGCATATCTTGCTTCAGGATGGGGTTAGTCTAAATGAAAAGTAAAATGTGTATCTTGATATTTTTGGCAGAGGAACCTTATTACTGTAATAATGCAAGATGTTTATGGTTATGGTAACCTGACTGCTGCTTTAATACAAAGCGGGGACTAAACAATGGTTTAGAGCAAGAGTAATCAAATTAAACAGATTAACAGCAGATAACACAACCATCAAAAATCCAATGATAAATGTATAAAAATAATTTATAACACTATACTGAGCTGAAAGTGGTTGGGGGGGGGGGGATTTCCTACTAGTAATGTCAACCATGGTTTATTTCCACTGTTACATCCTCCAGGAAGCAGCCCTCACAGTCTTCAAGACTGAAGTTGTCATCAGATGGAAATTCTCTCTGCACAGCTGCTTCATCCACCTCACTGCTAGTGGAAGCCATAGCACAGCAGACATCTTCACTGTCATCATCATCACCGAGACACAGTTCATGCGGCAACACCATTGACATTACTGTATTAAGTGGAATGTGTCCTTTGTTCATTTTGATGAATGTTAGCATGGACACATTCCTGGGTGACAAATTGGTCCTCTAGTAATGCACAATGGCCCCAGCCAAACTAAACACTCATTCCACACTGACCCTGGAAGGTGGGCAGCTCAGGTATTTAACAACAATTGATGTTAGTGCTGGCCAGTCACTTTGCTGCTCCAGTACTGCAATGCATCGTCAGTAATGGCAAGGTGCTTTGTGTCCCCCATGTAGGCCTCCACCATTCATTCTGTTGCCCTGAGTCTAACTGCCTCATAAATCTCCTCCTCCTTTTCTTCTGTATCTTCCACTCCCACCTGACAGAGAACATCCCAAATGGGATTACTTGCTGTTTTCTGCTGTAATTTGCCCATTTTGTCAGATTGGGTCTCCTGTGAGCTGCTGCTGCTGGTGGTAGCAATACCCATTCTCTGTGCAGTTTGTGTCTTGTGTGCCTTTTTCATCTGTGCACCACATACTCATCTAATGAGGTTCTTGATCAACTTTTGCAGTCGCTGATGACCTCCTTCAATTGCAGATGGCAGGCCATGTTTGTAGTGTGGATCAAGCATGGTGGTGATTGTACATTCATCCAACTGTACAGTGCCAAAATTTATGGGTATTGCTGACCAGTACATGAAGCATGTGATCCATTAGATCACAACTACTATGATTCCCACTTGCCTCCATCTGGTGTCGGACATTAACCAGTGTCTGCCTCAGCACACATATAAGGGGTATTGATTGACTTATACAGGCAGTGTCCCCATTCACTGCCTGTGTTGCATGCTTGAATGGACAGATAATGCCTATTAGCAAATCTATTTATCACCACTGCTCTGCTGTTAGAGCGATGGACACTCCAGCACTGTCCCCGGTGGTGTGCACCAGCAGATATTCTGAAACTGCCTTAGACTGTTCATACAGCCGGTCAATCATGTACAGCATGGAGTGCCACCTGGTCACAACATCAAGCTTCATATGGTGCTGAGGCAAATGGTAACTGCACTGTAGTTCATGTAGATGGTCATGGGCCTTTGCAGAATGGATGATGTGCACACAGATGCAACAGGCAACAGTCACAATTTCCTTATTGTTTGCATACTTTAGAAATTGCTACAACACAAGATGAAGGCAGTGTGCTGGGAAGGGCACCCTGAAAAAAAAACACCATCACCATTGCACTTCACAATATTGGAGCCATTATCACTTGCAATTAATCCTGCTGTAAGTGAGTGTCTGTGTAGCTAATCATCAATCTCATCCAGCAGAACATTAAGTATTTTCTCACCCATGTGAGAATTGGTAATATTTCACATACTCAGGGTTGCATGTTGCCAAATTCCAGGGGTGTTGCTACCACCACAATTTTGCATTAGGCAGGTTTTTCCATGCCCAAAATCAATTACCACTCCAGGTATCTGTGCCCAGTGTGCCATTATGCATAGATACGAGCTTGCTACTGTTTGTTCACTGGTCCACATATCCATGCTAAGATGGATATATTCTGTTACAGAATGCTTCATTGCATGTCTTATGGAATCAGCAACACAACCGTACATCTCTGGCATGGCACACTTAGAGAAATAGGTTCGTGATGGAACCTGCCATTTGGGACAGGCATGAGCCATCAACCTCCAGAATCCAGCATTCTCCATGAACAAAAATGGCAACAAATTGATGGGCAGCATTTCAGTGGTGGCAGCAATTAACTCACATGCAGCAGCATGATTGGGTAGTGGGGGTACTTTGAGTGCTGTTCAAGTATGGTCTTCAGTGGGGCTGCATCTTTGGAGCTATTTGATCAGAACACAGTACTTGTCGCACCAATGTTGTTCTTGTAGGGGTAACAATTGACTCTCAGGGATGTGCACACCACATGAAACCAGTTATTTTGCTTGATTTTGGGTGTGGTGGTGTACTTTTCTGACTCAAGGGAGTGGCACCTCCACTGCTATGCCCTCTACTTGAGAGAGCAAACGATTGCTCATCCTCCTAATCCACTGACCCACTCTGCCCTCCCTCCCCATGCTGCATTGTACTGCTATGTTACATTTAGCTTACCAAGGGAGATACCACCAACAGTTCTGGTGTCCTTCTAGTGTTGCTACCAGTACAACGTGTGCTTGTTTTTCAGGTGTGCATGGTGGCCACTGGTGCCTATGTGGCCTCCCTTTTTTCCCCAACTAACACATGCTTGACACAGTTGACATAATGCTATGGTCTCATCAGCTGTATCAAGCACTTAAAAGTCCCAAACTAGGGACTTTTGCCCTATGGGCTTAACATGCTTCTGGGACTGGGAGAGCTGAGAAACAGGCATTGAAGTTCATGCTTTTTGGGTTGCTTTCATCTCCTCCATAAGACTGCTTTAGGGAGGAGGAGTGACTTGACTGCTTGGAGATTGCTGATAGACCTGCTGACAGCCTGACCCACAAGTTATGCATGTATATAGCCTACACTACCCTTGATCTTTTTAACCTCTGGCTCCCATGGGGGAACATCCCACATGTCATCATCATCAGTGCCAATGCTGATGATGTCCTTCTCCTCCTCCTCCTCCTCCTCCTCCCTGTCACTGTCTTCTTGTACAGCAACTTTTTCTTTCTCTACAGACATCTCCTCAGGGGGCTGACTATCCATATCTCCATGATTATCAGACTCTGGCTAAACACTATCAACACCACCAGCTTCACCAGGAACAGGGACAGTCACACTTGTTATGCCTGAGTTATATACCACCAACTGGCTCACATGTAACCATAACATTATACACTTACAAGTATGAGTGCCTTACCACAGTCTTATAATGTTTCATCTTGTTTTATTACTTATATTAGTGTATTTTATTATATTTGCTTTGCTCATATTTGTCTGTAATGCATTTGCCTATATATGTTTCTGCCATATATTCTGCTATACTCATAATCACCAATATTCTGTAGTTTTCCACTATTGTAACACATTGTATGCTGTTCTAATGACATTGTATGTGTTCTCAGACTCACTGTCTCCAATGAGTCTAATAACAGGTTGCAGACTATGAATTTCCATTGTTTAGAGATTCAGAAATTCTTCCTTACTTTACAACTTCATTTCCTATGTAATTGCTCAAGGGAGACACCTTATGTACATGCCTTATCCAATGCTATATGTTTATCATATCTGTAATGGCACTCCTGTCTGTCATATATAATTGTATGCACACCAGCTCCTTGTAGAGAAAGAGACCATACTCAAGAAATGATTGGAAATCAGCTCCTTTGTGACCGCTTTGCTTCCCTTGTTATGGTGTATAGTAATAAACTTATTTTATTACTTCTACTTGTTACTTTCTTTGTCCAGCATATCATGCGAAGAACCTAAGATGTGATCTTTTTACATTTGTAACAATGGTGAGCCAGCCTGCCATGGTTTTGTCTGGCAAAGAATAACACTCATTTACTTTGTGATTTGAGGTCTGAGATGTGACTTTCCTCAGAAGCAAGTGGCAATGAGTTTGGCAGCTTAGGGACTCCATGTGCAGACTGCTACTCATTGTTTTGTGAATTCTTCCTTCATGGGAGTTCACAGACGCCATCCATCTGTGTGTTTTTGGGTGCTATGATTGCAAGCACAGTAGTTAACCCACAGAACGGTTTAAAGATTGCCCTGCTTATTGACACGTCTAAAATATGAACAGGGTTGAGAGACGATATCTTGGCTTATCTCACTGCACAAGGTGCATGGGACATGCTTAAATAAAAAATAGTTAACTATAAATGTTTTGTATCTGATTATGTTGATCTGTGTGCGGTATATTGAACTGAGACAGTGAACTACAATGCAAACTGATAGAGGCCTGCTTTGGAGGCTTTCAAGCCTAATAGGGTTAATGACTACTGATCAATCAGTGGCTGAACCATCTGATAAGTTTGTCATAGACTTCTCTGAGGAATCCTCTTCATTAATGTGATTCATGTATCAAAAATTGGTCTGTTTTGAACCTGGAGGTTTTTTTTTTTTTTTAATGGAAAGTATGTCTGGAAGAGTGTTGCCCTGTCCTTGTGTTTCATGTTTGTGGAGAAATACACTTTAATTATATCTGTTGGTTGATCCACCTTTCACTGCATTCTGTAACAACTCTAAGTGTGAACACATTTGTCTGTACAGCCGTTCCTTGCTACTCACTTTAGGAGAAGCACTACATTTAATAGAAGTAGGCCATATCTTATTATGTATTCCCTGGATGCTTAGTTGACGCTGCTGAAATTGTAGACAATGTACACAAGGTCACATTGTTCCCTGCAGTTCAGGTAATGACTAATTGGAGAATGTTTTGAAAATAAAAAAAAAACAGCAGAAACATTACTGTATTCGGTAATGAATGTTAAAGTTCAATGACATCAGTTTCATTAACTATAAATGATGTGTTTGATTTTTAGCTGTTTTGAAATCAATAATTAGGGTTAGCTGGGATGCAAGAGTTAAGTCTGTCTTTTACACTGATTGTGTCACTTAGCTTTGTTCACTTGAGCTCATTATTTTTTTTAAATTAAAAAGAATCTTAGTTTGCTTGTTCGAGGTTAACCTTCATAAGTGATGTAAGGATGCAGAATATGTTTTTAAATGTGCCGTCCTGGATTTTGATGTGTGGAAATATTTGTGGTTGAGTAAACACTGTGCCAAATTCAGCATCTCCTATACCTGTTTGTCACTGTTACCAGTTATCAGAGTCTTTAATTGTGTTTTCTGACAGTACACTAGTTATTTTTGTCGGTTGTCATGAGGTAAAGCTACTCATAAAATGGCCGACACCTTTGACTTGTTGCCAATGACATGTTCCAGTTTGTAGTGTTGGCACATTGTCTGTAAACTTTCTATCTTTCAGATAACTGGTTGGTTTAATGTTGAAGTATGTGGACTGGTGTCCTAAGTATTGATTCAAGTTAATCATAGTTTGTTGAAAAAAAAAAGAAAATAGAAGCATGACGCAAATGCTTGCAAAGGTTTTCTATATTTTTTTTTCCAAGATAACCTCTCCATCTGCCATCATAGAAATTGTGATGGTTCATCAGTTTTGTTTTTGATGCCTCAGCCAGTGGCTAGACAGCATTCTTTTCTCTGTCAGTCATCTCTTTCAGTGCATACTTATTACACTCCTCTGCTTCAGAAAATGAGATTCAAATGTAAGCAAGTGTTGCTATGGCAACATTTGCTTACACTTGAATCTCGTTTTCTGAAGACACAAAATCACTCGCTCTCCTCACTGTGCACTCAGTGGCTTTAACGCAAAGAAAAATAAGTAAAAGTAGGTGAACTGCTACCAGGAACAGGATTTTTAAGCACAGCATTGCAGTTTGTCTACATTTCGGTAATTTTTTTCCCCAAACAAACACTGCTCAGTCACTCTATGCTAAGGGACCCAAGTGTGCAGAAAGGAAACCAATTGTCCTCAACAGTAAGTCTTTGCACCAGCAATTATAAAAAATAATGGTTAGGCAGATGTATCTTCATTATGTATTTTTACACACCATAGGTGAGTGATCAGCTCATAAACCTCTCGAGCTTTGTTCTCGAGGTTTATGGCTCATCACTCACCTCGGGTGTGTAAAAAAACATCATAACACACACCTACCTAATCATTATTCTCTACATAATAACTAGGTAGGTACGGGTAGGGTTACGCTAAACTGAACTGAAAAACTACAACACAGAATGCCTCACAGAAAGGGCTACAGATCAGCTGTGTCTGGACAACTGAAGAACTGTAATGTGTTAGTACTTGCTACTACAATTTTTAGTTATATGAGAAGGCAGAGGCAACAATATAAAATACCAAAGGCAAATATGACAGTCTAAATAAGTCCGTCAATCTCTTGACAACTACTATATTAATATGTAGTTTTTTATATTGAACGGGTCAGGTATTTAACAATGCTGTAACAGGAAATGGGTAAGCAAATTAAACTAAAACAGGAACACTGCAATGCAGAGGCAAGCTCCAACAGTAAAATACAGGGGAGCAATTCACCAAAGCAGTGAAACTGTATATGGACAAGTGGCCAACTAAAAGTACTTTCAGCAGAAAAAATATATAACTGTTGTTTTTCACATTTTAAGTGATACCAATGATTAAAGCAATAAATTCTAAATTAATACCCCTAGGTTTATATTCTGCTGAAACCTGGGGTTTTGCGAATTCACAGAAAATGGATGTACAGTAGTTGTAAACAGGACTTGTAAACAGACTTTGTGGCTCTTTTACAGCTCCCCTAATGCTTTAGCCAGGTCACAGTTGGGACAAATTTCAGGAAAATAATTGATTCATATTCGTATTCTATCTTTCTGGTTAAAACTTAATTTACAAGAATATGTTCTATTGAAAAATGTGTTCAATGAAAAAAAAATATGGTCAGAGAATAAAAAATCCAGCTGGCTCTCACAGGTAGAACTATTATTGGACTACTATGAGTTAACAAAGTTAAAACATTGGATGGATAAAAAGATTATAGTTAACTTGGCCTTTCTTAAAGTTATAAAAAATGTAATATTTGCCAGAGCTAAAGAAAATGATTTATGACTAATCAGTGACCTGAATGTTTCAAATTGGCTTGTGAATAACACAAAATAACATAGTTTCAAGTTTTATTTAACTAATTTACATGATCCTGACTATAGAAGAATCATAACACAATATAGATTTGAATCCGTTCCAAGTACTGTTCTGATGGCTACATAGTTTAATGATCCTTAAGTCTTGGGATTCTGTAATTGTGATATGAATGAGCTTGAGGACTTACATAAAGTAGTATTTATATGTTCCTGGTATTCTTATTTAAGAAAAAAAATTCTCAGGGAAGTTATTAGTTCCATGGTATTACCTACTCGATATATCTTAGATTTGCTGTTTAACTCAGAGGAAATCTCAATGTTGGAGAGATTTCACTGTATCTTTTAAAAGCATCACTGCGCAGGAAGAAAAAAATGGCTGCCAAAGCTATAAAAGTGCTTCGATACTAATGAATTGTAAAACTTTGTATTGGAGTTTGACAGTCACTTTGGGGTCTAGATTTATGATTTTATTAATGTAACAATGTTTATTAATTAATGTGTTAATATATTATGTTATTTTATCTTGTATAGTGTGTTTTATAGTTTGTTTATACTGTAATGGCAATTTTGTCAACAATAAACTGTTGACTACTGCTAACTAATATCGTACATGGTAGCCTATTCTAGTAAAAAAAAAAGGTTACTTTTTTCTTTCCTCAAACAGGAATTAAGTAACATAGGGCAAAAGTCACAGGTAACCTACTTTTAATAAAATGACAGACAACATCTCCTCCAACACAGCTCTGAAGAATTACTGAAGTAGTTCTTAATACAATAATGACAGTTTCTTGGGTGGGGAATGGTTGTGTATTGAACAACTGTATAATAACTGGGTAGGTACAGGTAGGGTTAACCTAAACAGAACTGGAAAACAACAACATACAACACTTCACAGAAAGGGCTACAGATCAGCTGTGTCTGAACAACTGAAGAACTGTAATGTGTTAGTACTTACTACTACAATTTTTTGTTATATAACGAGGCAGAGGCAACAATATAAAATTATCAAACAAAGGCACCTACACCAATCTTAATGGGTCCATCAATCTGTTGACAACTATTATATTATTTTTATATTGCATGGGTCAGGTCGTAAACAATGTTGTAACAGGGAAAGGGTAAGCAAATTAAACTGAAACAGGAACACTGCAATGTAGAGGCAAGCTCCAACAATAAAATATAGGGGAGCAATTCACAAAAGCAGTGAAACTGTTTATGGACAAGTTGTCAACTAAATATATAACTGTTGCTTTTCACATTTGAAGGAACACAAGTTAACAGCAAACAAAACTGACCACAAACCAAAAAATAAAATAAGGGATCAACACTGTGTGTTCAAAACTTTAGAATTCACAACTAAAAGCAGAAGATTGGTATAACTCAAGATAATAGGGGCATGAATTCTCAGAAGGAATAACTTTTCAGAGAAAGTGAAAAAATACCTGTCAAGATGTAAGAAAAATAATACAAATAAGTAGAATACCAACAAAAATATAAAAGCTTAAAAGAAGTAACAGTGAATCACTTACAATTTGTGAGAAATCTGTTTATAAAAGGTGAGAGAAACTAGCCTGCACTGCTTTTACATACAGTGCCTACCCTCCATCACTCAACTCCTTCATAGACACAGATAAAACTCAAAACTAATTAAGCTACGTATCATGCAAACCCCCTCAAAATTAGAAAATGTTCCCTATCAGCACTAGGAACAAACTGTACATTTGGGAGCAATTAGATTGCAACAAAAAGTTTTAAAGTGGTTTTAAAAGGGTTTATTGGCTGTGATACACCACAATAGACTGCTCTCCAACTCAACAGGCTATAGACTATGCTAGAAACAGCTTGCACATGATATCTGACCTGTTTACCCACAATACATTGCAAATTTCACATCTGGATCATAATTTTGATGGCAAAATTAAAAGTTACATTGGTGAAATTTTTGCCACAAGGTGAAATTTAAACATGGATGGGCAAAATTGCTCTCTCAAATCATATTACGCAAAGTTTCTCAATTATGCAAAACTAAAATCCCGGGCGAAATCAAATTTTGTAGGGACAAAAAATTTTGTGAAATGATGTGAAAAATTTGTGGAATGAAATTTTTGCATTTCACAGAACACTGTTTGACACTAGATCATAAATATGCTTGCTAGGATGTGTTAAATCAGGCCCAAAATCTAGCTTTGCAGAGTGACTACAAAACCATCTTTTGATCTTCTTAACATTCTGACCATCCTAGTTCATGAGGCGGGACCATTTAAACAATATATTTAAAGTTTGGGACTAAAATATTGCAAAATAGATGGTATAGGCAGGGAAAACATGTAAAGATTGGATGGGCCAGGTGGTTCATATCCGCCCCCAAATTTTATGTTTATTTGTTTCTGTGTTTCAATGTTCTAAGTTTCTGTAAGATTTTTTTTTATCTATTTATTGAAATGTTTCACCAGGAAGGCACACTGAGTCACAAGTCACTCATCTCCCAGTGCAACCTGGGGGGAAGGGGTACAATAGGAATAAGATATTAAACATTCAAGTTACAAGATCAACATTAACATGCAGTTATAAGGCCAGTATTACAAACAGTGTTACAACAGTGTTGTGTATAATAGGCAGAAAGAGTGAACAATAATAAATGCCAGGTTAATAAAGAAGTGCTTATGTGAAAGAAAAGAGGGAAAGGAGAGGGAGGGGTTAGGTGGGGGAAGGAAAGAGTTATGTCCCTGAAGACCCCTTCATGATGCAAGGAACCCTTTGAGGGGACTGGGGACCCGTGAGTTGGGGATAAGGCAGCATCCCAGAGAGACCCCTTCAGGATGTGGGGAACCCTGCAAAGGGGGCTGTGGGACTAGATAGAAAGGGGGATAAGGCTGTAGGGATTTAAAGAGGGAAGAGAGAGAAGGAAGAGGTGTGACTTAATGCTAGGAGGAGGAGTAGGACTTAACCCAAGAGAGGACCCTTCAGGATAAGGGTACCCTGCAACGGGGTTGGAGAAGGTCAGTAGATAGGGATTAAGAGATAGGAGAGGGATGGATGGAATGAGAATTGAACCCTTGATGATAATTTGTACCTTTGGAGGAGATGGGACCTAATCAATAGTCCATCAGGATGCAGTTGGACCCTGCTAGTAGTAGTTATGGAAAGCCAAGATAGTGGCTAAATAGAATAGAGGAGAAAAGTTAAGGATCAGTTGGACCCCTTCAGAATATGAAAAACCTGTAACTAGACTGCAATGGCCAGGGAGAAAGAAAGATAGGGGAGGGGAAGCAGTGGAGACTAGACTAGGTGCAGTAGGACCCCATAAGGATGCTGATAACCTTGCAAAGGGGACTGGGAAGACTAGGGAGAAAGGTAGATGGGGGAAGGGAAGGAGAGGAGACAAGCCTATCTCCAGTAGGAACCCTTCAGGATGATGAGAACCCTGCAAGGGGACTGCAAAGGCTAGGGGGACATATAGATGGGGGAAGGAGAGGAGACAAGTTTAGATGCAGTAGATCCCCTTCATGATGATAAGAACCCTGCAAGAGGACTGCAAGTTAAGTGAGATAGGAGGGATGGTGAGTAAAGGGAGTAGATGAGAGATAGAAGTCCTTTGGGGGGTAGGAGAGGGACCCATGGAGAGCATTCGGTGCCCCTTACATTCTGTGAGAGATCAAGAGAAGCCAGTAAGGGAGAACAATTTGGGGGAATGGGAGGACAGCAAGAAATGTGGGGGTGCGCAGGGTAAAATGAAGGTGATGGTAGAGGAGTAGGGTTTGTCTAGGGCTTAGAGAAGAGAATTAGAGAGGGACATGGCAGGATCAGCTAGGAGCAAAGTAATTATTGAGGGCAGATCTGATGGAGTAGGTGGAGGATGAGTGCCAGATTTGAGGGGGGAGGGAATTCCAAATTTTTGGGAGGTGATGAAAGTAGCCAGATTGGCCAATTTGGGTGAATCTGCAGGGGACTACCAGGGTGCGGGAGTCCGTTGATTTAAGGGAATGGGAGGATGGGGGCATGTTATAAAGGAGGAGGTGAGGCAGGAAGGGAGCTCACCCAACCAATGCTTGGAAGTGAATTTAACACAGTAGGAGAGTCACTTATTTGTAAGAGAGGAGAAAGATAGGGCATGATAAAGACTGCAGTGGTGGTGCAAGGGGGGGGCATCTAGGGCAAAGTGGCAGATGGAACTGAAGAGGGTGCCCAGTCTGGCCAGGGATGACTTAGGGGCAGCACCATAGACCACATCACAGTAGTCAAAAATGGGCAGTATCATCTTCTGAACAAGTTCATGCCTAGCCATAGGAGGGATTAAACTATGGTTCCTGAACAGGGCACCAAGCTTGGAGTGCAGTTTTTTCTGGATGGCATCAATATGTCCAGAGAAGTTTAGGTGTTGGTCTATCCAAACACCTAAGTTCCTGAAGGAGGATGTGTGTCCTCAAGTTAAGTCCCATCAAGGGTGTGGAAAGTGGGTAGTGAGGGAATCCTAGAGACTCTCTGCCTTGTGCCAAATGTCATGGAGACAGTCATCTTGGCATTGAGGAAAAGTTGATGGTTAGCAAACCAGAGCTGAATCTTGTCAAAGTCTTGCTGTAAACTAGTTGTAACCTCAACAGGACAGGAGCCAGATGCATACAGGACTGTATCATTGACATTCATATGTGTAGCAGGGGAAGGGGATCAAACAGAGGGAAGGTCATTTAAGAAGATGGAGAATATGAGGGACCCTAATACAGAGCCCTGGGGGACACCAGTGCTAATCAGAAGGAGAGGGGAAGTTGCATCCAAGATCTTAACTGATTGGATTCTGCCAATGAGGTAGGCCTTGAACCAGTTTGTTGCAGAGGGAGATAGGCCAGCTGCCGGGAGTGAATTGAGGAGAAGGGAGTGACAGAGTGTTGAAGGCCTTGGCCAGGTCAACAAAAATAGCAGAATTAATTTGTCCATTGTCCATCCCAGTTAGGATGGAGTCTGTGAGCCATAGGAGAGAGGTGGTGGTTGAATGATTTTTCCTGAAACCAGACTGGAAAGGGGTGAAAAAGGAGGTGTCAGATAGAAAAGAGGTGAGCTGGGAGAGGACAATGAGTTCTTGAAGTTTGGCAAGGGTAGGGAGGAGAGAAATGGGGCAGTAGTTGCCAGGGAATGAGGGGTCACCCCCTTTGGGTAGAGGGAGGACCACTGCATGTTTCCATGAATAGGGGACTGAGGCAGTAGTGAATGAGAGATTTAGGATGATTGGGAGGGGGTAGGCAATGGCTGAAGCAGAAAGGGAGAGGAATTTTGGGTTGAGACCATCAAGGGAGGCACCTTTAGAGGGGTTGATGGTGAGGAGGGCACTTAGGCCATTGTTTGGGGTTACAGTAGTGAAAGAGAAAGGGAGGTGGGAGGGTGGTGGAGGAGGCACACCGGAGTAAGGTGGAGAGAGGTAGGAGGGGAAGGATTTCAGTAGCTCAGTGGTGCAGGAGGTATAGTAGGAGTTAAATTCTGCAGCTACAACTGGTGGGTCAGACACCAGTGAGCTATTTACTTTAAGTACTGAGGGGTGAGATGATAGGGTATATAGGGCATGGACCACCTTCCAGAACTTTGAAGGGGAATTTATGCTGGTGATGAAGGCAGATTTGAAATATTCAGACTTGGCTAACCTTGCAGCCCTGGTGCAAGTGTTTTGGAAAATGCGGTAGTTCTCAAGGTCACTAGGATGCTGGGTAGCTTTATAACACTTCCAGGCTCAATCTCTAGCCCTGAGACAGGCAAGACATTCAGGGGTTATCCATGGTAAGTGGTTACCTCTGACTCTGGTTTGTTTGAGTGGGGCAAAAGCATTCCAGTTTACAAGAAAGATTTCTTTGAAGTAGACAAGGGCCTTATCAACAGAGGGGAGGGAGGTTAGGGGGGACCATTTAGAAGTGGCAACATTATTCAGGAGTGGTTCAAGGTCAAGAGACTTGAAAGAGCTTAGTTGTATGGTTTTGTGTGATGATTTAGTTCTCTAGATACAAGTGAAAGTATGTGAGACACAAAAATGGTATTTTAATGTTGCACATTTAAATGCAACACTAAAATTTTAGTGTTGCAAATGTTAATGTTGCACTTTAATGTCATGCTTAAGGGTAGCACAAGAACATAATCCTGCATCATGAACATGTACACTAAAATATAATTAAATTCTATGCTATATTTATTTTGTAGAGCAACTGAGGAATCACCAGTACTTGAAAATTCTCACCATCCATGTTCATGGGGTAGGGTCATGTAAACACTATATTTAAAATCTGCAACTAAAATATTGCAAAATGTCCAAGTTATTAGTAAATGAATGTGAGACACAAAAATGGGATTTTATTGTCACACATTTTACTGTGACACATTTAAGTGCAGCACTAAAATGTGTGACATTGAAATTGTAGTGTCACAAATATTAATGTGGCACTTAGTGTTGCTCTTTAATGTGGAACATGAAATTTATTTTGACCCTACATCATGAACATGTTCACTAGAATGTGTTAAATCCTGCCAAAAAGGTGGTTTTGCACAGCGACTGTATAATCATCTGTTGCCTATACCTGAATATTCCCACCATGCTTGTTTATGAGGTAAAGTTACATAAACAGTATATTCAAATATTTGGGACTAAAATATTGTGAAATTCCTAAGTTGGCAGTGAAAGTCTGGGAGGCATAACATTTGAATTTTAGTGTTGCACATTTTATAGTTGCACACTTAAGTACAATGGTTAAATGTGCAACACTAAAATTTTAGTTCCACAAATTTTAGTGTCACACTTTAGTGTCCTGCTTTATTATTCAATGTGAAAATTATTCTGACCCACTGTCATAAGCATGAAAAATACAGACATTGTTAAATCTTGCCCAATATATGGTTTTGCAGAATGACAGTGAAATCACCTTTTGACCTGTACTTGGAAATTCTCACCATCCTTGTTCATGAGATAGGGTCATGTAAATGTGTATTCAAAGTTTGGGGTTAAAATATTGTAAAACAGCCAAATTATGAGTTAAGGTATGTGAGATACAAAAATGGAATTTTAGTAATGCACATGTTAGGTTTGCACATTTAAGTGCAATGTTAAAATGTGCAATTCCAAAATTTAAGTGTCACAAATTTTAGTCATGCTTTAGTGCCACACTTAAATGTTAGAAATGAAAATTATTTTGACCTTATGTCATAATCATTATGACAAATATAGAATAATACATGGGGTTGTGTGTTTAACAAGAATATTACACACAACTGATGTGTTAGATGCTACATAAACCCTGAGAGTGAAACTCAAGGGGATTATTTAAGCATCGAACACCATGGGTGTATACAATTAGAGTTTTACACACCACCGCTTGTTTTATTTTATCTGATTGCTGGGGAGTGTTTTTACACCACAGCAATGATATAAAATGAAAACATTATTGTACAGCTGCATGTGGGTTCAAGCGCAGTTTTTCAAATATGTCTTTTTATTTTTGTCGTTTTTTTTAGTTTTAAAAAACAAGATGGTGCATACCCCATAATAACTCTCACATCAGTGTAGGATATTTGCATAGAAAGGGTTTAACCACATCTCAAGGGAAACAGACTTTCATTAAGGGGAAGTAAGTCTTGTGACATGGCCTCCCTGACCTTATTTAGTTGACTCTGGTTCAGTCTTATTTCACTTCAGCAATTTTCCTTTATGTAACACCACTTGGAAAGGGTTAAAGCACCAACATTGAAAACCACTAAGGGTAGTGGTACTTGAGTTGCAGAACCCCCATATGCTTATTCATGCCACGGGGGACAATCCACCCTGGGGGAATGTAATTACTGTAGTCACAGATAGTTTGACATGGGTTAGAAAATGGAATATCATCCCCACAGAAGTTCTGATGTTGCATTTATTTTCCCTGTAATGTGACTGCTTTTCAACAAGAAAAATGAGTTTTTTTTTATTATTATTATTTAAGCTTTTGGTCAGTTAGCAGGAGGAGGCGATGAAGACACATACGTATTTTTATGTTTTTTTCTCCCCAACCCCCCTCCACCGAGGCCATGGCACCTGTCCATCTGAGTGTGTGGAGGCATGCTTTGCACCCCATGGTGCCAGCTCAGCCCCTTCCACCTCCGGATACTTTGCTGTCCCCTTTCCACCTATGCTACCCACTGGTCCTCAACCTGGTGGTAGCAGAACTATGAGGGGCATCCAACCCACCCTCACCACCCTCGGGAGAGGAGAGAAGAGCTGCCCACTGGCATGCTCAATCCTGCTCCACCCCCCATGTCAACACCCCAACAACCAAAGGTCATTCCCGAACCGGGGTCACCAGCATAGTGCGAGGTAAGGCATCCAGTGCCTCAACTCTTTGCATCATCGGGTCAGCTAATAAAAATGAGTTAAAAAAAAATCCTGTCCAAAACATGGTTTCACAGACTGACTGTGAAATCATCATTCAGCCTGTACTTGGAAATTCCCACCACCCTTATTCACAAGGTAGGGTCATGTAAACAGTGGGCCCAATTTTATAAAGTGGGCACAGGGCTCGTGGCATGCCCTATGTCAGATGCAAAAGGGGTCACAGATGTGCCAATGCTCCCAGACACCAAGCAGTCTAATTTTCAAAAGGGTGGTGCATTTGAAACAATTCCCCTCACTTTATGGCTAATTGTGCCAAAGGATTTGTGTTAGTGCTGTGACCCCAGATGCATTATTAGACCAGTGAGATGGTGGTCTAACTTTTGGGTTCCAGGTTCCAGATTTGCAGTGGGCATTTGCGGTACACTTGGTTGAAAGTTGCGCTTGCCACAAGGTGGGACACAAATCGCAACTTGCATCACACACCTCACCACAGGTCCACTGCATGGCCATATATCTCTTTTAAAATCGGGCCCAGAATATTCAAAATGTGGGACTGAAATATTGCAAAATGGATTATTTATGAGTAAAAGGCCGTGAGATGCAAAAATTGATTTTTTTGGGTCACATATTTTACTGTTTCACATTTAAGTGCAACAGTGAAATGTGCAACACTAGGATTTCTGTGTCACACATTTCTGTGTCCCAGTTTACATTGCACTTAAATGTGTGACACAGAAATTATTTTTATCTTATGTTTTTTTTTTTGTTTTTTTTTTAGTCTTTTGGTAACCAGGTAAGGCCCACTAGGCACAAGTGCTTATTTTCAGGGGCAACCTGGGAGTATCAGGTGGTTAAGTGATTTGCTCAGAGTCACACAGTATGCAAGTGGAGGTTGTGAGAATCAAACCTAGGTCTGGTCTGCTGGATGTACCAAACTTGTTTACAGCTCATTACTCTAACCTCTAGGCTATACAAACATCATGAACATCATCATTAGAATCTGTTAACTTTCACGCAAAAAGTGGTCTGTCAGCACACACTGTCACTTTTTGACCTGTACTTGAAAATGTTCACCATCCTTGTCCATGAGGTAGGATCTTGTGTGGAAAGTTAGTCACAATTTGAGACTACAACGTTGTAAAGTGGTAAAGTTATTAGTAAAATTATGGGGGACACAGAAATGGAATTTTAGTGTCATGCATGTAAGTGTAGCACAATTAAGTGCAACACTAAAATGTGCAACACTAAGGCCCAGATATTCAGACTGCACCCAGAAGTGGTGCATGCCTGGGTGCAGCGCAACAGGGCTGCACCAGGGCATGGACCAGGTGATATTCAATGGTGCTGCACCATGGCCCAGCACCATTGAACATGGCATGGAGGGCGCACACACTGCACCAGCACAAGACACAGAAACGGAGCGGGGGGGTGTACCAGAGCAAATGCAGTTGCACTAGATGCATCACCCATGATATTCAACCTGGGGCATGCAAATGAGGACATAATGCATGCTAGGCACAAATGGGGCCATTTGCATGTCATTATGGCCCCATTTGCATGTGATGCACCAATCCCCGGAGAATTGTGCCTGGCACCCTGCCAAGCTGCAGCCTTTGGGGATCGACACCCTGTTGTGCCAGTGCAGTCCCTCACTCCTGTATGCCAGATCATGGGCTGTTGTAATCAGAAAGGATCCCTGGTAGTCCAGTGGTAATCCCCCCTTGCCTGATCATGGGCTGTTATAATATTAAAGGATCCCTGGTGGTCCAGTGGTAACCCCCCCTTGGCCCAATCATGGGCTGCTATGCAAAGAAAGAGTTACCTGGTGGTCCAGTGATATCCCCTCCCCACCTACCCACAGAGGTCCCCTGACACCCAGCACCCCCCCATCACTGGCAGGCGGCAGTAGCCTGCCTGCATGCTGCCCAGCCACCCGCTGAATGACAGTGTACAGTACGATCTGTACACCTATTGGTCCACTGCATGGACCAATGGGCATGCAGACCATACTGTACTACACAGGCCAGATATGTGAATGAATGTGGCACATTAAAGAGTAACATTAAAATGTGGAACATTAAAAATTTAGTGTTGCAAATTATAGTGTTGCTTTTTAGTGTTGCACTTAAATGTGGAACTTGGAAATTATTTTGACTCTACATCATGAACATGGTTGCTAGAATATGTTAAATTCTGCCAAATAGTGATTTTAGCAGAGAGACCTGAGAAATCACCTTTTGACCTGTACTTGAAAATTCCCACCCTTCCTGTTCATGAGGTAGGGTCATGTAAACAGTACATTCAAAATTTGGGACTAGAATATTTTAAAATGGCCAAATTGTGAGTAAATGTACATGAGAAACCAAAATGGAATTTTTATGTTGCACATTTTAGTGCTACATTAAAATGTGAGACACTGAAATTTTAGTGTTGCACACTTTAGTGTTGCACTTAAATGTGCTACATGAAAATGATTTTGACTGTGCATTAACGATATGGATACTAGAATGTGTTAAATCCTGCCCAAAATTTGTTTTTTCAGACCGTCTGCAAAATCAGCTTTTGACCTAAATTCAAAATTTAGGATTACAATACAGTAAAATAACCAAGTTATGATTAAAAGCCAGTCTGAATACATTCTAACTCAGTAGATCCCATAGACAATCCCCAGAGTTCAGCCATACAGTTGTCAGCTATTAAATTTTGCAAGGGACAATTTTTGCCTAGCAATATAATAATTTCTTGCAATTTTCAAAATCCCTTTAAAAACAATCATGGCATTGTTTTTAGCTTCAGAAGAATGCATTCCCAATTTATTTTTTGGTCAGAATTAACTTCACAATGGAAAAAAGGTCACCTCTTCCAACCTATCACCCTCTCTGTCTTGCAACCATTCATAAATCCCTTTCTATTAATGAATGCTGTAACTTTTGACTTTTTTGATTTCAGTTATCTGTTGTAGCCAAATGCTCCTTAAAGCAGCAGTGCAATGAAATCAGGAAATAAATTTAGTCAAACCTTTTTTCACTATATTCCAGGCATCCTCTAGATTTATTTGGTGATAAAATGTGCTAGTTTCACAAAAATCTGAGTATTTTATTAATGTTTTAACTTAGTTTTCTTCTCAAGAGAAAAGAGATGGCCAGCACATTTTACTTAGAAATAACATTTTAGACCAGGCAAGGGTTAGGATCATGAAAATGAAAAAAGCAAAACAAAAAAACAACAACATAATATTCAGCATAAGAGATACCTAGAAAAGTAGATCTGAGAGGTATGCTGCTATTTTCATTAATTACAGCTGAAACTACATTTTTCGGGAAAAAAATTTTGCTGCACTGCTTTATGTCTTTTTCTGGCCTAAAGGCAATCTCGAGAATGAGGCAGTATCATCAGCATGCATTAACAACTGTAATTGATTGCACATTGTGTAATGTTGGTGGTAAGTAGTGCTGTGCAGAATATGGATTTCTGTCACTGGAATCAGCATATAATGACCATTCCATTGTCAGAATTTCCATCAGAATATCACTTTTCAATCCATGGAATTCTGTCTTCCAGGATCCACAGAATTCTGTTCTGTGGAACAACATTATTCCAGGGATAATTGTTTCATAATAACTGGTAAGGAATTCCTCTCAATGTACTGACCAGGTTGATATTTTCCATAACAACCAGCTGGTTGTTATGACATTCATGAGCCATGCCAATCAAACAATGCTGCTGCCTCACTGGCCAACATTTCATGTGTGGGCGGGTCAAACAGTCTCACAAGAACTGGGCTGGAGAAAAATTGATGGCCAGTTATTATAAAATAAAGATGGGGAGGGGTGGGGTAAGATATGAGGTTTTACGACATTTCGTTGTGGATGCTTTGATAAATCCTACAGGCTTTGCCCTTTGGGTTTATGTAGCATCCTGCCAACTTGGGTGTGCATTAAATTCTCATATCACACCCTTCCCCATCCATTATTCTCTATATAGTGTATGGTAGAATGTTGTTAATCTTAGGAAATCATCATTTCCTAAGGTTGTTATACTATCACTGTGACGTAGGATTGTTGTTAACCTATCGATGTTACGTCACATCGATAGGTTAACAACAGGGATCACTTTGCTCATGTGCACAACATGACCCGACCGCCTTTCAGAAATGGCCGCGGTGGTGAAAGCATGACCTGGAATGGCTGCGGCGATGACTAAAATGTAAAAAGTAAGGATCCTGATTATTGTTTCCACTAGAAATGCATGACCGTATACTATAAAATATAATGCATGGTCATACATCGGCAACCAGTTTGAATAACCGACGAGAGGTTGCCATGGCGATATAAACCTCTCGAGCTTCGCTCTCGAGGTTTACATGGTCGCCATGGCAACCTCTCATCGGTTAACAAGCCGGTTACCGATGCATGCCCATACATTATCCTCTATGTGACAATTACATTTTATTTTCCATGGAATCATGAGGGTGAATTTAACTTAAGATGCCACCACTTGACTCCTTATGGATCAGATACATCTACCTGGGGTCCACACAGTTGACTTGAATGCCTTAAATTGAATAAGAATCATGTAGTATCCCCTCCCCATTGAGTTCTGCTGAATTGCATTTTGTGGTTTGTAAGTCACAGAAGGTTATTCAACTGCAGAGTTGATCATGTTTTTAATGTGCTAGAATACTATTCCATGGTTCTTAAACAGTCTTCACTGTAAATGGTGGCACTAATATCATCATCCACAGGATTGCACTCAATGGTTCTGTCACAGGAGAAAAAAGTGTCTTAGAACTTGTTAGCAGCTGAGCAGCAAAGATGTCAAGTGACAAAAGTGTCACCACCACCACCAGCCAAGCCAGGGTACTGTCTTCCCAATTTTCTTTGGAGGACACTAGTATCCTGGCACCTAAATTGATCAACAATGCCATTAACCTCTTTGTGAAAAAGTGGATTGACTTCCCCTTGAAATATAAATCTGGGCTGTATTTTCCCTGAAGTGCTAGCTGTAATCGCCCTGAAGCTCTATGTGGATGGGAAGCATCCTGAGTATAACATTAAGCAGATTAAGCTCTAGTTGGATGACCTCCAAAAATGGGACTATCATATTCTGAAGAGTTTGAGCAGTATGGTGACATTGTCGAAGGATCGTAAATGCCACTGTATTACTATTGGTTAGTGTTACTGTGCTTTTATTTGCTCCTGTTAAACATGGAGCACTGGGATGTAAACAATTTAGAGAACATGACAGGGCTGGCGGTATTGGGCTATGCCAACAAACCTAGGGGCTTTACTGCTGTCCACCCAGGAGTGTAATATTGGGCTTAGAAAATGTGTGGTAAAATTCTAAATTAATTTCTGTGCTGGCTAGTCAACTTCGTGTTTAATTTGTATAATACTTCTGGGTAAATAGTTCCTGGTCACCCCTGAAAAATGTTTATTTATCCTCATCAGGCCTACCCAGTTAACAAAATTCAATAATCAAATGAATTAAGTGATTTTAGTAAATAATCATTGAAAACTAAAAAAAATGTTGAAGGAAAAAAACATTCTTGTAAAGTAGTCCCTCTTGTATTACACTTTCCAGTTAACACCAATGTTTTTTTAAGAGAATTTTCTTTTACAGAGGGGTAGTGCTGTTTTTCTGTTTTCTTGCTGCTGCTTTAGTTTTATTCATCCACCTTCAAGAGTAGCAATCCATGTTGGATTTAATACAGCCCCTCCTGAGTTGTGGTCCTGTTTGCATGATAATACTGAAGTCCTTTTTTAGTGTATACCATCATGATAGTGACTGAATATGGGTGACTGTAAAAACAGCGACCCTTATGAGGGTGCTATCATCATGGGCAATGGTAGGGGGATGGCTGCTGTTGCGACAGTGAGGGTAGGGTGGGCAACAGGAAGGGAGGGTGTGTGACATGACAAATGGGGATAGGGAACAGGGTTGTAACCCTGTAGTGTGCCTTCTTCTGCTGAGTCAACCTTGTGGTGTGGTGGGTAGGGTGGTTGGCTCCGATGGAGCAGGTCCTGGATTTGGGACTGGGGGCGGGTTAAATTTTGCTATGTCCCACAGTTGTGGCACTTAATTTTTTTTTTAAACTGGGCTGTTCCCCCCTCCTCGACAAGCACCCCCCCTGGAGTTGAGAATCTTTACATAGGAGCGTGTGTGGGGAGTTCGGGGAGCATAGCCCCCAAATGTCCAGTTCCCAGTTGCCCTTTAGTGCATATCACTGAAAATGCTTTCCATGATAATGCACTTCACGACAATAGCTATCGCCTTTCAGCGATTGCTAATACCACATAGAACCCCTTTTTAAGTGACATTTGTTTGAGTGTAATGCAGCCATTGCAGTCTGGTGATTGTGAATTGACAGCCTGAGCTGCGTGGCCCTATCTGCAGTTCCTGTAAAAGCAGTGGTATCAGCAAAAGCTGTGCTCACTTAATTTTTTTATCTGTAATTATTTTACTGAATAATATGTATGTCATAAGTGTCCTGTCCTGCTGTTGAAGTTTCTTTTCTTTTTCTTTTGGAGGGGGTTGGGATGTGTAATGTGAAGGGTAAGCAGAACTATCAACATTTCAGCAGGTTAAGTGAATGAAAAATAAATGTGCACCAGTGGCATTTTAAATTTAGTACATGGCAGGAACCTGAGCCCATGCAGGTACTGGATGACTGAATCATCTTTGTACGCTGTGGTTCACTTCCTGAGACATGAGCAGGTGTGACCATCGTTTTTTCAGTGTTGCTTGAGTCTTTCAGCATACACATGACTGAAGCATTTGATTTCTGGTCTGCATTCTACTTTCTGTGTAGCATGCCCAGTGCCCACCAGACATTCATGAGGACCTGGACACCGTTGATTTGGAGATTGTCATTAGTTCCCTGAGAGGTTTTTGTCTATGGCATTGAAGAAGGTGACAGAGATGCCCTTCTAGAAAAAGCCATCCTTAAACCCTACCACTGGAAATGTCCCATTCAGGGGAAGGTAATCAAGAAGCTATTATCAACACAGTTTGTAGTCAAGCATATCTTATTAATACATTTTCTATGAGCCTTTCAAGTTTTGATGTTGAGAGGTTTTTCTCTGTCATTCTTTAGGCATATTTAAAAATATATTACAATAATAAGTACTCTTGTTGATCTAAGTATATTCCTATTTTTTATCGACTGTTTGTCAGCCAGAACAACAGACTCCAGGTGATGGTGAAGAAACCACAGAGTACAACCTGGATCTTGCATGAGATTATGATGATGTAGTGACCCATAGACAGGAAGCCAGGCACACCAGGGAAACAGAAAAGAGGACATTAGAGGCTCAAGAACCCCTTAGGGCACATTAAAGATGGTCCACGAAAAACAGTTTGTATATCAGAGACCCTGGGGTACAGCATTAGGGAGCATACGTGGAAGAAAGTGTCTGTTTTGGCATTTTGCCAACTGTTACATACCACTCAGCAGCCAGTTACCCCAGTGCTCTCAGTAACAGCCACAGACAACTAACCACCCCCCAGCATCACTAGTGACAGCCCTCCCTGTGTAAGCAGCAACAGCTAGGGTACCAGCTATTCCAAACCCAGTTTCCTAGATTAACCCCTGCAGTAGTCTTGGTGTCCCCTGTTGCCATGTCCCATTCCCTGCAGTTCCACAGAAACCCAAAGAGTTGGCAGGTCCTCCGTGTTCCCCTAAACCAACAGGAAGACATGAGGGATCTGTTTTAAAAAAATGCTTGTTTTTCCTTTGTCCTCACTGTCTGCTGTCTAGTAGAACACCACAAGCAGACAGTGGAGGGCAGGAAGCTATGTGGTGGGACTGCTGTCCCTGCTAACATGTAGACACTTTTGAAAACCACAGGAGCAGTTGTTGATCATGCTTGGGGTTTCTGGATTGGAACACTGAGCTTTAGAAAGCACCATGACTGACTCTTAGGGCAATTGTAGTAGAACCAGTGAGAGAGACAGATGCAAGGAGTTACAGTGATCCTTGTTCTTACCTGATGAAAGGTTGAAGATAGACAGTTAGCTCCTTCTGTGAACTTTCTCCCCAGTCAGAGTCTGCCTTGATTACAGTGCTCCGGTTGTGGAGATGAGACATATTGCAGTTTCTCCTTCTGACAGCAGTCCCTCCAGTTCCTCCAGCACTGGAAACAGTAGTGATCATGGTCTCCCCCACACTTCTGTGAGTGAACAGATTGAGTTACATGTCCTCAGGCCCTGCAGCGTCATGGGATAGACAACTCCCAAAGCACCCCTTCTACTTCAGTTCCAGGCAGTGGTGGTGAGTGTAGTGGTGGTACATTTAGGCAGTACTAACTGCCAGAGCAAGAAAAAAAAAAGTTATTTATTTAGTAAAAAGGAATCACGTCAAGTAGTGCTGCTCAGAGTGCTTGAGGCAGTGAGGGTGGGCAGATGCTTCCACATCCCATGATCACCCACAGAGGCAGTGAGAAGCCAGTTTCACAGGAGCTAGGACCAGTTCATCAGGGCCTAGTGTCAGAACTACCCATGAAGTGGGATTAGTATAAATAGCCTCATTGGAGTTAGCACAGGGAATAGGTTGGAACAGCCTCAGAATCACCTGCAAGGCACAATAATTTAGGCTCTATAGAATGTAGTATAGTGGGCTTAAGCACTATAAAGTACCACTAGGAACAGTAATTAAAACCCCATAGGAGCTGATACACTGAGTTTGGGACAAGATAAGCTCAACAGGAGTTGATGTTGTGCAGCTGTTGCCTGAACTAATGAGTCAGTGAATGTTTACAACAAGCCTAGAGAACTAAAATAAAGTGAGTGTACCTTATATCTAAAATACCTCCTTTTGAACTAAAACTTAAGTGTTACTGTCCCTGTTTCTTAAACAAACTGCTTGAAATTGGTGGTACCCTGTTTACTCCCCCCCAAAAAAACAACAACTTCCTAAACTTGTGTGATGCCCAGTTTGTCTTAAACAAACAGCCTTTAATCTGTGGCACCCCTGAAGTGACTGTCTTAAGTCTGTGGTACCCGTACTAGCTGCCTGAAATGGCATCTTTTCTAAGAGAATTCCTATCCTCTTCTGCTGCCCTCTCTGAACTGTGTGAAGTAGTCCTGCTCTGCATTACCAATTGACGTTGCCTCACTATGTGAGCTCATCTTGCCCTACATTACAGTTGACTTTACTTTACTGTGTGATCCATTAAGCCCTGCAATGATTTACAATTGACTTGGCATTACTGTGTGAGCTTTCCCTATACTGCAACCTAAGTGACATTCCCTTCTGAGCAAGTCAGCCCTGTAAGCATCACTCTAAGGTGACATTTATATACTGTGTGAATTGACCTCATGCTCACTTCATTAGATTGACAATACCCTATGGGGACAATCAGGCTCAGCCTGTCTTGCCTCAGTCTGTGAATTACCTAACTGCTAATTGGGGTATCCACTCATGAATGAACTGTGTTAACCTGACAGCAATGTTAAGAGTATGCCTGCAGAACGACATTCCAGTGTGCACAAGAAAGGGATAACACTTGTTTTGATAGACACTTTATTGAGACTGCATTGATCCTACATCCTCTATCCCACACACACCCCACCCCATGGCCAGCTGTTGAGATAAAGTTAGGGTATTAGTCAGACAAGGTCACCTCCTGTCTTTACAGTGCTGCAACATGTCACAGCAAGGAAGTAAAGGCAGCTTAGGAGCTGCACCAGCTCACTAGCTAGGGATGTCATCGTATAGTGGGCTGGGACTTTCCTTTCAGAAATGGAGAAAGTGGCCAGATCCAGGAGTGATGAAAGTGGCCAGATCCAGGAGTGATGACAGTGGCCAGATATAGGAATGATGAAAGTGGCCAGATCCAGGAGCAATGAAACCTGCAAGATCCTTGGAATACAATTTGTACTTCTAGAAAGGCCCTGTTTGGTGGTTTCCCATAACCTCTTCACTGATTCCTAGATGGTCTGATTAAAGCACCCAGGTTTTGATATATCTTGTTTGGCAGTCTGCCATGACCTTTTTACTGATGAAAAGTCTGACAAATTCCTTCAGCCTGATGGTCTGACACAACCTTTCTCAGGCAGCCAAGTTAATCAAACCAGGGGATAATGTGTAGCCTCCAGTGAATCTCCACTTTGTCATAGAAAAGTTCTTCTGGCCTCTCCTGGAAGCACATCTCCTGAGTTTCAACTAGTGCACTATCCCCACTTGAAAGAATACTCCTTCTGTGTGTTTCCAATGTATTATGAATTCACAACAAGCAGGGTATTGAACATCCCATCTTCTCAAAGGTTAACCAGACTGTCATTTCAGGTTACCACTGGTCTGGGTCATTAGAGTTTAATAGTCTATGTAGAGTATTTGTATCTGCTTTAAGTATAAAAATTACTTAGAACATCCAGTATTGCCTTAGAGTATAGCATTTTATAGATCACAAAATTGGTACCATTTTACCAGTGATTGGGTTTATTTTGTTTCACATGACACTTGCACTTCCCTCCCTATAATAAATATATTTGCTTGCATCTGAAGTCATGCCTTCCACTCCTTTCAAGCTCAGACACGCTTCAGGTCTGAGGGAATGTAACAGAACCAGTAGCCCATTTGGTCATGGCACAAGTGGTGTGCCCACTACAATGATGTTTATGCATTGATGTCTGATGATCTTCAATTTCACAGTGGCAGAGTTGCAGGCATGCTCACCTCTGGGGGTGGAACATTAGAAGGTTATGTGTTTAGGCCTGCATCAAGTTCTTGCTACTTGGAGTAATAATGATAACTGACACTGTAGTACAGCATGATCGTGGAGGTGTTGCACTGCTGAGGTTCCATCCTTTTTATGAGACATTAAACCAAGGTCACTTATGCTTATCTCTGGTCACTGTCCATGTTGAAGCTAAGGATCCATCGCACATATCAATGAAGAGTACTTTAGTTTCCATGGTGTCGTGGCCAACATTCCCCATGTCAATAAACCAGTCCAAGTAACCCACCCCCCCAGGATGTACCAGCTATACCACTTAGTATGCTTTTCCTGGTCAAAAATTGCAATTAAATAAACAAAAATAAAATAGTACTTCAATTCTTTTTTTTCTACGGAGAATGAAATGGATTTTCTGGTTATTATTCTAGACCAGTTGTCACACTTTAAAAAGTTAATGAAATTAAATTGGTATACTGTTCAAAGGGACTACTGGATTTGGTAGTCACCAACACTAAAAGGATTAAAACTGTAGCAGTTCTGGAAACACTCAGTACCAGTCACTGTAGAACATTGGTGTTGGGGATTTTGGGGTTGGGGAAAAATCAGAAACTTGAATGGAGAATTGGCTGAGATGAATGAGAGTTAATGGGGAGTTTTCAGATATAAGAGGGGTGACAAGTGGAGCACCTCAGGGGTCTGAACTGGGCCTTTTCAAATTATTCATTTGTGAGACTCAGAAAGGCATCAAGGGCAAGATCTGCCTATTTGCTAATGACACAAAGATCTGCACAAGGGTAGACATGGAAGGAGTCATAAAGTAACTTAGGGAGGATCCAGGCAGAATGGGCACTTGTTAAAGATATGTCAGGTGGGCTTCAACTAGAAAAAGAATGTAAAGTGATGCACATTGGGAAGTGGAACCCAAGACAGCAATCTGAAATGGGTGGAGTTGTGATAGAAAGCACCATGGCAGAAAATAATCTATGGTGTATTCATGAGACCTTTAAGCCTGGACACCACATCATAATAGAGCTGTGGGCAAGGCAAACACGTTGCTAGGTTACATAGGGAGAGAGATAAGCAGTACAAGTTGGGAGGTCGTCTTCCCATTGTACAGTTAACTGGTGTGAATACACCCTAAATACTGCATGAAGTACTGGATTGCAAAGCTGAGCAGAGTGGCTGAGATTGGAAAAAGGTGAAAGCCATAAAACACATGGCAACAACAATGGTTAATGGACTAGGGGCAAAACATTTACATCACTGAGTAAAAGAGGGAAGAAAAGCTTCAGCGTCTATTATTATCCGAAAATGTGTTGTCTAATGTACTACTTCACTAATTTCATTCAGAACTGACACTGAGATGTTCTTGTTGACTGATCACCATTATCTAAAGATGAGATTGAAACTGACCCCCATTTTAATAGTGCCTTTGCAAGCCTTACTGTCTCTCCTATTCAGCAATGTTTATGTAATTATCATCATTAGCTTTACACAAATCGAGTCCTTGTTCTCAAGTTTTCAAAAACTTATAATCAATTACAAAAAAAGCAAAGTAATACTGTTTGCAAACCATCAGAATAAGCATAAAGGAGTGTCACTAAACATCTGAAATAGTCAACTCTCTTCACTTGAGCAGGTTAGGAGTTTTAAATACCTCGGGATCACCTAAGACTCCTCCCTCTCCTACCAAGAACATATTAATCTGGTTTGCAAAGCAGTAAACACTGGAATCGGCCTCCTCTACAGGTACAGGAGCTGCCTGATAAGCGACACCCTCCGCCTGGCTGTCACTAGTTCTATTCTATCCCTAGTGGATTATGGTATAGTAATCTACGGATCTGTATCTGACACTGCTTTTAAAAGAATAATGCTTTCCCTCAATAAAGCATGACATCTTATAAAAGGAACACCAAAGCTAACCCATACCTGCAATCTTTACTGTCAAGTGAACTGGCTAAACTTTAAGGGTAGACTAGACCATCATTCCTGCCTGTTGGCCAAGAAGCTTCAAGCTCACTCTCCCCTACCTCAGTCCAGCAGCTCATCTCCCCTGCCCCTATTCCTTATTATACTAGGGGCTCTGATAAGGCCCTCTACCTAGTCCCTTTTTGTAAGACATCCCTAAGGCAGCGAGCATTCTTCCATGGGGCCCTGTCCTACTCAATGGCCTGCCTCCTCTGGTTACCTCTACAGTTAAATTGGGTCCTTTTAAAACTAAACATTGCCAGCACCTACTGAATAGCTCTGACTGGTTCTAGCTTTTACTCGTCAGTCTGGGACTGCTTATGGCTTGTACCTCAATTTCCCCTTATTTATTTTATTTATTTATTTGTAATATTGGAAGACCTTTGAGCATGAGCTCTTTTACAAAGGTTCCATGTCAGGGTGGACAAATAATACAAGACACAAATGCAGTAGTTACAGGAGTCAGTACACATACAGTTGTTACTGGGTTCAGCACATTAGGCAATTAAAGAGTAGTACATGAGAATTTTAGATAAACAGTGGAAAACAAAGCAATTGTAAGAGGATTCAGGTTATGTCTTGGATGATTCTCTGGGTGGCTCAGCCCTGGAGACCACCAAAATCCATTGATAGACTATGGCTGGGAAAGTGGGAGAAGAGGGGTTTGGGGGGGACAGTACACAGAGTGGTAAGGAGGATTAATAGCTTACTAGTGCTCCTGGCTAGGCTAGGATAAGGGCAGGTTTTTTCTAGGTATCTGTGCTGGGTCTAACCAGAGGTGTAGGTTAGTTTTTCAAATATGGCCTGAGAAACAGGTGCATTGTGAGCTAGACTTTAGGTGCTGTTTGAGGCCTGTTTTGAACTGTGGCAGGCTGTGTGTTTGTAGTTTCAGCTGGAGTTCATTTAGCCGGAGGGGGGCTCGGTAGGGGAAAGTGCACTGCCCAAATGAGGTTCGCCGGAATGGGATGGACAGTGCTCCATTCTTCCTCCCTCTGGTAATGTGGGATGAGAAAGAGGCCTCAAGCAGATTTTCTATGCAGGGTGGGGTTTTTCCGAGGAGTGCCTTCTTACCCAGGAGACAGATTTGGTATTTGATCCTGTCTTTTAGGTTAAGCCAGTTTGAATGCTCATATAAGGTGCGAGTGTGAGTGTAATGGTCAGCGCACAGGGTCAGGCGGCATGCCTTATTTAATGCAATGTGGACCCTGTTGAGTGCCGTATCAGTGGCAGCTCCATAGACCACTAGTCCGTAGTCTATTGTGGGGAGTATGGAGCTGGAGACTGAGATTCGGAGTGCTTCCGGGGCGAGGGATTTCTTATGACTATAGAGGACCCCGATCATTGTATTTACTGATATGACAAGGGAGTCAGTCAATATGGTTCGTATAAGTGAGAGAGTCATCAAAGGTGACTCTTAGGTACTTAAATGATTGTACCTGCTCAATCTGCTCACCAGCGTTATTGGTGATTTCGAGGGGAGTAAGCCTGCGTTTATTATAGGGGCTGGAATGGAGCATGGCTGTGGTTTTCTTGTAGTTCAGTAGCAGCTTTTACCTACAGAACCAGTCCTCAAGTTTGTTGAAAGATGTCTGTAGTTCTGTTTGTAGGGCAGCCTGGGAGGTGCCACTACTCAGCAGCACAGCATCGTCTGCATACAGGATGAGTTTGGTGTCACAGGCCACTGGCAATTCATTAACAAGGAGGCTGAAAAGCAAGGGACCTAGGATTGATCCTTGAGGAACTCCTAGGAGTACATCTCTGGAGCTGGATAACGTCTGCCCAATTTATACTCGCTGATTCCTTTGTGATAGGTAGTCATTGAACCAATTTAGGGCGTTTGGAGCCACTCCAGTCTTTGGAGCTGGGATACCAGTAGAGGGTGGTTGACGGTGTCAAAGGCTTTATTGAGGTCAATGAAGATGAACCCAACCAAATTTCCTTCATCCAGCGCCTTGTGCGCATAGTCAGAGTATGCCAGCAGTGCAGTGGTGGTACTATGTTTTTGCCGGAAACCTTGTTGGTTTGGGCAGAGCAGATTGTACTTGTTGGGATATTCTGTGAGTTGGTTTGCCACAATTTTTTCCAGAGCTTTGCATAGTGGGGAGAGGATAGATATTGGCCTGTAGTTAGATACCAGTGCCTTGTCACCATTCTTGTGCACTGGAGTTACGAGGACTTGCTTCCAAACTTCCAGGAATTGAGCTAGGGCCAAGGATTTATTAAATAGCATTGTAATGGATTTGATCAGAACATCAAGGGTCAGAGATAGTAACTTCATGTCTAGCCCATCACTCCCCAACCTAGTTTTTCCTAGGACTTTCCTGACCATTGTTAGGGCCTCCTTTGCCGTCACCTTCTTAAAGTAGAAAGCTGGGTGGTTAGTAATGGTTAGGTTGGTGCAACCTTGGTCCTCCACCGGCAGAAGGTAGTCTGCGGGTAGTACTGGGGACAGGTCAGTAAAGGCCTGGTTAAAGGCATCAGCAGTGTCTAGTGGATCTGTGGAGGGTGCATTATTGATATTGAGCATTATATGATTCAGCTTCTGGTCTTTGCCAAGGGTGTTCTTGAGGTTGTCCCAAAACCTCTTTCCATCTCCCCAAGTGTTGTTGAGCTGGGTGTTATGGAAGTTGGCCTTCGTGAGCTGGATAAGTTCAGTGCACTGATTTCTAGCAGTTTTGTAACGTTGTAGGTCATGCTTACAGCTAGAGTTTAAGGCTTTGGCCCAGAGGCAGTCCCTTTCTTTTAGGAGAGAGAGGAGCTTACCATCCAGCCAGCCATTTTCTGCTCCCCGAATTTTTCATTTAGTGCGAGGGGCATAGATATCACAGATGGAGTTGAAACCCTCCATGAAAAAGCTGAGTGCCTGGTCCAGCGTAGGTGCCTTGTGTATGGGGGACCAGTTGTAGGCAGACAGAGCTGATTTGAGGGAACCAAGTTTGCCATTTCACAGGACCCTGCTCTTGATGAGACGTGGTGGGCTTTTGGCAATTTTAGTGGTCCAAAGAAAGGAGATCGGTGAGTGGTCACTCAGCACGTCTGGGAGAACACTGAGTTCAGAGAATCGAGACGGTGTGCTGACCAGGACCCAGTCAATTAGGGTGCTGGTACCAGCCTTGTAGTTCTGCTTGGTGGGGTGAGTTACGAGTTGAGTGAGATTGTGGAAGGTGATTAGGTCTCTGGCGGGTGTTGCCTCTTTACAAAGCCAGTTTATGTTAAAGTCGCCCGTCAAGATCCTCCCCACCTTATCTAGGTCTAATTTCTCCCTCCTCACTCTGTTCCCCTTCTGCCCTTTACTCATCCTTTACCTGCACTCTTTTCTATTCCTCTTTCTCTACACCTTACACCCCTTTACTCAACTTTTCTCCCTGCCCCCCCCCAGCTGTTTCACAGCTCTCCTGAACTGACGTCCCTCTGGTCTACCTTTCTTTTCTTTAATTTCCTGTCTGTTTACTCAGTTAGCTAGCACTGCCTGCACCATGTTTGTTTCAATATCATGTACTCAGCCCTCAGTTATGATGTACTTATGTATAAAGCACTGCATTACATGTATACTCTTATCTTATGTATTATGTCCTGTATTAATTTCCTGCAATGTAACATATCCTGTCTGTTTTAAATGTACTCACTGTGTTTGTTTCATTGCTATGCATTATGCCTTCATTTACTTTTTTTCCAACTTCTTTTTATGGCACCATCACCCAGGAAACTCTCTCATGCATCCATGGGTCCCCAGCTCTACCTCTGAGCCTGAGCTTCTCCACCTTCTGGCACCAACCTGGCTATCCCCCCATCTCTGAGCCCCCCGAGGTAGGGCCGCCCTTTCTACCCAGGGCACTCTATCTACAATTGGGCTGGCAGTATAGCCTAGAGGTTAGAAGAACAAGGTGTGAGCGAACTTGGTACATCCAGCAGACCAAACCTGAGTTTGTTTCTCACAACCTCCACTTGCATACTGTGTGACTCTAAGCAAGTCACTTAACCACCCAATGCTCCCAGGTCACCCTTAAATACTGGCACGTGTGCCTAGTGGGCCTTACCCAGTTACCAAAGACTAAAAAAAAAAAAAATTTTAAATTACAAAATTCAGGCCGGGCTGGGCTTGGCCCAGGAGTGGAGAGGGTCTGGCTAGTGAAGTGTGGCTATGGGAGGTGGTGCTGTTATCTATCTTCAAGAACGGTGGATTTTTCTGCTTGTAGTTGAGCTCTCTCTCCCTCTTCCCCTGCAGAGCCCAAGCATTCAATGACACCAAAGATGTCTGTCATGGCTCTGCATGCCGACTAAGTGTGCCCTAGATCATTGCAGTGCCTCCCGTCTTCCCCGAGGGCCACTGCAGTGCCAGGCAAACCCTGGAGCCCCCCCCCCGAGAGAGGAGAGCAATCTTCTGAATGCTTAATCCTCTTTCACCCCTGCAGACCCCCGGTGACCCAGGCTCATTTCCGAACCCGGGTCACTAGTGTGTCGCAAAGTGTGACATCCAGCACCTCAACCCTCAGCGCCACCGGGATGGATCTCTGCCTTCATTTATGATGCACTTATGTATAATATATTGTATTACTAGTATAATCATATCCTATGTATAATGTACTATATTAATCTCCTGTAATTTTTTTTTAAACTGTCTGTTTTTTAAGTCTGGCGTGGAGCCTTTGCAAAAGAGTTTTTGACTCAAAGGGTTGTAATGCCAAGACTTTAGTAAATAAATAAATAAATAAAATCATTATTGAAAATCTGACATAGCATGTCAATAATGTTATGTCGCATCACAAAGTTAGGTGAGGGGACACCACATTAAATACCCTGACTTGAGTGAAGGTAAAAATATGATGCTTTTTTCCAGTGGATTTTATAACATATTTTTTTTTCCCTTGCTTAGAATGAGATACAGCACACCCAATGCCAAACAGGACCTCAGTACCTGGGCATCCAGACATTTGGAGGAGATATAGAAGGCTTTTGAGGCCCAGATAGAGGTGTAGGAAAGGGGATAGGAAGGCCAAAGGTTGTCCGCAGTGCTTGCCACTGACAGTCAGCCTGAGGAGAGTCACAACCACAATAAATGGCTTATGTAATTAGAAAAACAGATCAAATCCATAAAGTCCAGGCTGCAGAAATAATTTGATGGCAGGAAACATTCTTGAAAGCTGGATGCACTGCTTGGACCAGCAGCAACTCTACCCATCACACCTGCAACACCTTTCCCACCCCCACCACGGGATGAGTAGAGAGTTGCCCAATGGACTGTGCTATTAATGTACATAGTTTGTTACTGAATTTTTCATTCAGTTTTTCATATTTGTTTTGTCAGAAAAGAACAATGTCTTGTACTGAATCTAATAATCACAGTACTGGTAAGGAAGTGGCATAACTGATGGGTGTTGTAGAATGCAAAACACAGGGACATACAGTAAGAGAGATGGCTGATGAAATTTGATTGGCTTCTTAATTTCAGCTCATTACACTTAATATCACAGCATGCCATTGCCATAGTATCTTAGTGTCACATCATGGCAAGGAATAAGGTGCAAACAAACACTTCACATGAGCACAGATAGATAACACATAAATTTGTAACCAACAGTGGAGATATTATATGATACTTTGTGTCTTTTCCACGCATATAAATGTTGCCAAAATCCTTTGGGTGGGTGCAGGGTTGCATTTTGACAGTAACTGGCATAGCAAGCAAATCCACAACCAAACTGTACTTTTTTTAAATGGTAATACAAGCTCAACCACATGTAAGGAGACGCAGAGGAGGATGGACTCGATGCAGCAGCAGCAGGGCAGCTATCAGTTAACTCAGGTTTGTTTCTTTGGGGCAGTAGCAACACATGGAGAAGGAGGAGGCACAGAAGGATGGGCCAGATTCAGCATCATTGATGTAGACAGACCTGTGAAGAGAAGGATAAGGAATATAATTGTTTAGAACACCAGGATAAAGACATGAAGCCACCCACCCTCCCACCGACCCCATACAGATTTCTATAGCACAGTCACATACCTAGAGTTTCCCTATTCATTAACCTAACCTGTGGAGAAAAACAGAATTATAAAGAAAGAAAATGCACTGTTACAAACACACTAATTGCATTTGTGCATGTGACTGCATGGCCTGAACTAGGCCCCAGAAGGAAGAACATGATGCCCTCAGCAGGGCAGTAGTATTACAGAAGAGAGACAGATCTGCAAAGGGCAGCATAAGGAACTCAATTGTTTAGAACACCATGAATAAGGACATGAAGGCATCCACCCTCCCACCTACCACTTATAGACTGTTACAGCACAATCAAACACCTAGAGAGCATAAGGAACACAGCTGTTTTAGAAACACATCAATCAGTCAATCAATCAATCAATCAATCTTTAACCAGATGAAACACCTTTGAGCAAGTTAATTTTCAAGGTTGACCAGGAAGGTGCATAAATCCGTACAATGGTATAAAAATAAAACAATATAACAATTGAGAGTATAAAACAAACAGAAGAATGTACAACAATCGGCAGCCACCAATTACATATTGTAATACAATACAGTATGCATATGTTCAGAAAATAAATACAAAGGTAGGTTCAGCACAGTATGTACAAAGTGACACTCATACTAATAATCACAGTTTACATAATGGGTGGGATATTCAAAGCAGTTGCGCATGGCACAACTGAGTTGCACTGGTGCAAGTGCAGAAATGCACCAAAGAACGATATTCAGCTGGAGCCATTGCGCTGCGCAATTTGCAGTGCACCAATGTGCAACCATAATGAATGTATGAGCAAGTGCAGGGGGGGTAGCCATGAATAAGTGGCACAGTGCGATATTCAACAGCAAGCAAACGGCGCAAGTGCGGAGCAACAGGGACATGCGTGGAGTAAACTTGAGCCCATAAAAAGAGGGAGCAAGCAAGGGACAGAGGCTTGCGTCACAGGGGAGCAATAGAGAGGGAGAGTGAGTGGGCAGACAGGACAGCAGGAGGGGTGCAAGACAGAGACAGAGAGGGGCAGAAAGTGCAACAGAGTGTGGGACTGGGCGTGTGACACTGATTGTGGCTGCGTCTGTGAGCGACTGTGTGTGTGAGTGTGAGACAGGTGCAGAGGCAACATCAGCAGCATGTGCCTGCAATACTTGGTATAGGAGGGGCAGCGAAAGTACCCAGATGGGTGGGAAGTGGAGTTTACAGCCAACAGGCCTCCTGCTGGGAACCCCAAACACAGGTGTGCACTCAGCACAGGGGCCCATGCAGCAGCACACAGCCGGGGGTGCCTGGGGAGTCAGCCGCCCAGGGAGGGCAGGACAGCCCAGGCCATGGCCAGTGCCATCTTCCAGATGGAGGCAGTAATGAGGAGTGTGAGGAGGCAGGAAGCAGAGCAGTGCAGCCATGGAAGGGCCAGTCAGTGGTATGCCCGAAACAGGTGGTACCCTGCCCACACCACCTTTGAACAGTATAGTGATACAGAGATTGTGGGCTGGTACCACCTGAACGGGGCCATTCTGAGGCAGCTCTGTGAGCTGTGCAGTGATGAGATGCAGGCACCCACAAGATGGAGACACACTCTGTCGGTGGAGACCAAGGTCATGGCTGTCATGTGCCTGCTCACCATGGGTACCTTCCAGAGACCAACAGGGGACACCACAGGCATAATCCAGTCAGCCACGTTATGGCTCCTCACACAGTTCCTCAATGCACTGCTGCCACATGCTTCAGAATACATCCATTTCCCCAGCACACAGGCAGAGCGTACAGCGAACATGCAGGAGTTCCACAGGGTGGCACGTATGCCTGGCATGCTAGGGGCCATTGACTGCACCCAGGTAGGCATCCGCACACCACCTGGCCTGGAGGTGGTAGCCTACATCAACAGAAAGGGCTACCCCTGCATCAACTGCCAGGTGGTGTGCGATGCCAGGGGGCGCATAATCAATGTCTGTGCCACACACCCTGGTGGAGCATACGATGCATTCATCTGGCACCAGTCAACACTGTGCCACAGCTTCGAGAGTGGGGACATCCCCACCAGCCAGCTAGTAGGTGAGTATGCTGTTGAAATGGGCAGCCTTGCACAACAGGGTAGGGTGTGGGGGATGCTAGGCCAAGGGCACCAGAAGGTGTGGCCGGGAAGGCAGGGGGGTGCAGCTACACAGACCACCATGCTAACCACACATCTCAACACATATGTGACAGTGGATACCCACTCAGGCCCTGGCTACTCACCCCATACTGGCACCAGTCAACCCCAGAGTAGGAGCGATACAATGAGGCACACGCCAGCACACGGAACATCATCGAGCGTGTGTTTGGGCTGCTGAAGGCATAGTTCCATTGCATGGACAGGTCTGGCAGTGCCCTACAGTATAGCCCCTCAAAGGCCTGTGGCCTATTCCTGGCCTGCTGTATACTACACAACATGGCCACTGACCGTGGGATAGCTGTCAAGGTTGAAGAGGGGAACAGCAGTGGGGACGACGCGGCCGCTGGGCCAGGTGGTGGTGAGCAGTTCCCCTGGGTGAAGGTAACCCCAACTGAACAGGATGGCCCAGCAACACTGGGACACAAATGCAGAGGAGCACTACGGTGCACGCAGGTAGGTGAACATGACCACATGCACGTCCCAGGTAGTGGTGGGCGAAGGGGCCCCAATTCGCTCCGCTAAGTGATCCGTGGAGTGAAGGTGAATTCGTGGAGTGCTCTGCGACGCGAAGCAGAGTAATTCACTTTATAATGGGTAACACGAAGTCCATTGAAAACAATGACTTTGCATTACTCTGCCTTTCCAAACCACTGCTCCACCAATTCTTAAGGCGAAGTACATTGAAAACAATGTACTCCACCTCACTTCGCCTTGTTTTTAAGCTCCAAAGGCAAATTTTGCAGTGCTTCATGGGATTTCAGGTCACATGGACTCTAGATTGTTCTGCACAGCCTCAGTTTGGGGTAGTGTGTGTGTGTATGAAGCTATAGGAGACAATCTGCTCTGAGAGCTCTGTGATTCAAATCTTCTAAAAGTTGTTAAAAAAGCCTTTTGGGGTCATTTGTTTTGCTGAAACTTTAGTTCATCGATTATAGGAAACCCTCCTGTGCTCATATCATAGAGCGTTTATTGTTTGTGTGTGGATTTTGAATGTTAATGTACAATATTCAGTCTGTGTGCTGAGAGACAGGGAAGTGTGCTTTGGGGGAAGGGTGTATCTGTGGTGAAGGTAGATTAACTTGGAGAAAAAAACAGTGATTTCTGTTTTGGTGATATTTTTCTTATATAACTGTGTTAATGTACACACAGTAATATTTTCAATAATTCTTGCCTTTTTTTGCTGATTGTTGTGCATAATTTTAGTTTGTTTAAAATATGTGGTTATATTACTGAAGTTTTCAATTTGCTATGCATTACTTAGTGTGTGTGAGTATGTGTGTGATGCGTGTCATCAGATCAGACACCTTTCATTGTGCCACACAATTTCAGCAATGTGAACCTGCTATTCACTGCAGCTGTGTAATTTTTGTACTTCTTTGTGGTATCTTTACTAGTACTAGTGACTGTTACTGCAGCAGTGCAGTACATTGCACCCCCCCGGGCCCGCCCCAACCGGCAAAGGTATTCTTTTCCAGATTTGAATTTCTGATGGTGCGCACTGGTTAGGTGTTGTGCCTTTGCATCTGCATCTCTTCAGTGCGCAGTGCAATCTTAATCTATCTGTGCATTTGCATCTCTTTCGGGCCCAATCTCCATCTCTAACTTAAGTCACAGTTGTTTCTCTGGCTTTCCTTCAGAGTACTGGACAGGCGTGGTGCATAATTCTGCATGAACATTGTACTCATTAATATGCGTTTTTAAGTCAGGACCATCATCATGAGTCACTCATGATATAAATCACATTCTTCACCATCACGGTCACAAATGCAGTCACAAATCACGATTTACGATCATGTCACGAATCACCACTTTAATCTTTTTTAATAGTTACTTGGATGTATTGTAAGCCTGTTTTGTAGTATCACTTCATGCTTCACCACCCTACCATTGTACTCATTAATGAGTGTTTTTAAGTCAAGGAGTTTTGTGCCACACCTCTTCGGGGCCCAGGGAAGTACAGCCATAGGCATTCGTGTTTCTTTATCATCACTGTCACAAATGCAGTCACAAATCACGATTTACAATTACGTCACGAATCACAACTTTAATTTTTGTACTAGTTACTTGGATGGATTGTAAGCCTCTTTTGTAGTATTTCCCCAGGCTTCACTATCCCACCATTGTACTCATTAATAAGTGGTTTTAAGTCAGGGATTTGGACACTGTCTGCAGTACATACACAGACTGGAAAGAAGACTGACTGTACACATGCAGTTTAGCACAGTATATTTGCACTGCTCATAATACAAAGTGTTACACATACGGACGACAACAAAAAAATACATAATTACATACAAGGGTTGGGGATGGTGGACGAATACATTTTATAACACAGCAAGGAAGATGTGGGGGGCACATGGTGTGAGGAAAAAAAAAACTAATGCGGATCCCATGGTGATCCAGCAGCAGTTCCAGCATGGACATAATTTGCTACTGATGTCCCTCTATGCGATCCTGGTGGAGCAGCAGGTGCTGCTGTGGCCCTCCTCTTCTTAGGGATGCCGCCATGCACAGCTGCACCCTTTGCCACAGAATGGCCAGCAAGTGCAGGCATGGTCCGTTCTGTGGCAGCTTGACACTCCAACTGGTGGTGAAAAGCATATGGGTGTGCTGGTCCCCAGTCTCCAGATGAGTCCCCCGGGGGCCACGGTGCACCTTCACCTCACATAGGCAGCACTTGACCACACTGCTGTCCCCCTGACACAGTCAAAAAACTGCCAAACAATGGAGGTGCGGGGAGGACCAGGCACAGGCAGGGGAGGGCCAGATGAACTGGCAGCCGACTGGTCATGGTGCTGAACAGGGATGGGATCCACACCTGAGCCTGGGAGAACAGGCACATCCTGCTCCAGAGGACCTGGTGCTGAACTTAGTGGTGGTGGTTCAACTGCCTCAGAGTCAGGACAGGAGGCGGTGCTGGTCCTGCTTCTGGGGGGGGGACATACAACTAACTACTTATAAAGGTAAGAAAAATAAAATTTACAGAAAGAACAAATTAAGTAAACAAGAGCACAGAAAAGACAAAAAAATGTAGCTTTTAAAAAAGCTGTTAGGTCTAAATCAAAGTTTAAATCTCCTCCTCGGTCTGATCTCAAGTATCAGCAGTCACAAAACACACTACTTTCTCTCCGTCTGCACAGGGGAAAGTAAAAGTATCTGCTTGTATGACTCACTTCCTTCCTGCCTAGCTAAAGAGCATGTGACTTACAGTTCTGTAAGCCATGTGATGTGTGGGGTGCTGCCAAATCTGAAACACCAAGTGGATCACTTAGAATCATAATGAGGAACGCGAAGTCCATTAAAGACAATGACTTCACCTTACTTTGCATTGCCATTCCACCTTTACGCTAAGTGGTAATGACAAAGCAGAGTGAGAACTTTGCATTTCCCACTCCATGTAGCGGAGTGGCAATGCAAAGTGCCCACTTTGCGTTCACTTCACCAGCGGAATTTAAATTCGCTGCATCTCTAGTCCCAGGGACTATGACACAGCATACAGGCATGCAAGGGTGGGTCCCATGACAGTAATGACTGGAGGGGAGCATGGACAGGTGTGGGACTGGACTCCATGGAAGCACCCCACACAGCACTGCAAACCCCCACCCACACACCCCCGCACTCACACACACACATGCACATGGGTACCTACATGCACATGCCCCGAGGCCGCCACTGGGCGTGTGTCAGATGTTGAACACTGGTGCACAGTAGCAGTTGGTGCTGTGTTGGCATCATCATGCACACGCCACAGTGGCCAGCAGCTGTGTGTGTGTGCACAAGGCCTGTGTGCGGCATCGACCATGGATGCTACATCCCTGGAATGCACATGCACACGCCACATCAATGTGCACACAGGGCAGTGGCAGACAGTGGATGGGGATGGTGGCGGCTGAGGACCACCCCGCAGTCGCACAGCTGCTGCGGACATGTGGATGGCCCCGTTGAGACCGCCCAGCAGACACGGGCTGTATGGTGGCCACAGGGGGTGTCTGTGATGGTCCCCCAGGTGTGTCACTGCGGGAATGCAACCAGTTCCCTGCAGGTGTCTGCAGGCTCCCGAACATGCCCTCTCCAGGCGTGCCTGGAATGCCCACAGTAGATCCCACTGTCGACCCAGAGGGGGGGTCGCATGATGACATGACTGAGGGGTGGAGAATGCACTCTGCGGGGTCTGCGGCAGACAGCCATGCACCAGGGTGGCCAGTGGTGCTAGGCAGGCCGTGACCGCAGCAGTAAACCGATCCAGGGCTACAGTTGTGGCCTCCCACATATATGTGGTCTCAGTCAGGAGCTGTTCAAAGTCCCTGTCATGCCTCCCTGTAACATGGTGAAGCTTTTCGCTGAGTGCACACACCTCTGCCACGACCAGCACCTGTTGCTCCATGGAGGCCTGTAGCAGATGGGTGTGCTCGGTCAAGGTGTCAGCCCCTGGGGGGCATGGGCATCGCACCAACCCATGGATGGTGCTCTACCCTGCAGTCCAGCCCCCCACACTGGTGGGGGCTGCACAATGTGGCTGTCTTGGGGCTGCTCATTCTGCAGTGCACCATCGGCAGACACTGCACCTGGCCGCCCTTCGACACCATCCTGCTGCTGCCCCTCCAGCTGCTGTGCACCATATAGCACCAGTGTGGCTGCACTACCACCACAACCCCCATCAGCCGGCGCTGCACCAATGGCGCCCATGGCAACGCCGGGGGTGGGGGCCAGTGGGCGGACGACCGTCACCTTGGCACCGTCTGCGCTGCCGTGGCAGGTGTGTGGTATGGGTGCCTCCCCCTGAATGGCAACACCACTATCCAGGATGATGGACACATCGTTTTCAGTCCCGGACCCCACACCGATCTGTGTCTCAGCATACTGGACACCATGGTTGACGTCATGCTGAAACACAGCCAGGACCTCATCCGCAACCACACCACAGGCATCTGGACAGACAGTGGTGTTGGGCTGCCTGCGGTCCGGCCACCAGACACCGGTGGAGGTGAAAGGATGGTCCTCCAGGTCCAGGACCGCCACATGGCAGACCCCCCACTCCTGCCACTGCATGTATGTGCTCTGGAGCTGAAATGGAACACAGTCGCATTAGTGCCGCTGGCACACACCCCCGGCCCCCCTGCCCCAGGCACTGCCGTACCTATCATGCAGTGATGGGCTGCCTCCTGTCTGGAACCCATCACTGGGTACCCCCTCAACGGCACTGCACTGCATGGATGCTGCCACCAACTCCTCCTGCGGTGACAGCTGTGGCACGTCAGGCTGTCCACCGCTTGTGGCAGCATGTGCGGTCCAGATGGCAGCCACCTTATCCTTTATCCACCTCTGGTCTGTGCTGACCTTCTTCTTGCACTCCTGTGCAGTCCTTTTGATGTGTGCCCTGCTGGTTCACGGCTCTGGCCTCACCCTCCCATGCTGTTGACCGGGCCTGTGGGGTGCTTGTCAAGCCACTCAGGAGAGGTTCCTGGTCCAGGTAGGCCTCGAATAGGGCATCGGTCTCTGCCCTTGTGAAGTTGGGCCTGCGCTTCTGTGCAGGCCCACAATCCTCAACCTCCTCATGATCCATCATGCCTAGTCCTGTGAGAATTAATATGTGGTCATTGATGGCTACAACTCACACTGCCCTCCCATTCCACTGTCCTGACAGCCCCACAGCCTGGTGGCTTACCTATGAAGGATGCAATACCCAGTCTAGGGCCTGTGCAGTCCCGTGGTGCCTTTATTGCGCATCACATGCAAATGAGGGGATGCACAACTGTAATGAGATGCAAATGCCTCCAATACACCGCAGATATGCTGATTGGCTAATCTGCATATGCCAGATGAATATCGTGAAATAGCACACAGAGCATTGGTGTTGCGCATGCACAAGTCGTGGCGCAACATTGTGACTTGCGCAATAGGCCCAGCAGTGTGCATGTGCACAGTGCCATCATGTACATCACTGGCACAGCCTACGCATACTGTGCTATACGCAATACAGTGCTCTGCCACTATTGGGCATGTGGCACTCATGCGCTGTATGCCCTATGGTGCCAGAGTGATGTTGCCCCATGGACCGTGGTGCCCATATGTCCCTATTGCGCCCCATGCATGGCGAGCCAAGTAGCGCTGTCACGCAAGGTGCATGTGCTGACCCTTGACCCCATGGTTGCCCTTTGACCCTCCAGGTGCCCTGCAGCACGTGCCAGTGCTGCACAGGCCATGTCACACATCCCCATGGCTGCACGATTGGTGATGGCAGCACGTCCCTGTGCAAGGTACGCATCTCCAGCACATGTTGCCAGTGTGCTACTGGGTGCCATTTTGGTTGTGCTACTGCGATACAGCCATGCCACACCACAGCAGTGCCAGGGCACCTAATTGGTCGCAAGTGGAGCTGATCAACATTGTGACCCTTGTGGAACCACATGAGGCAGTCTGTTTGGCCAAGTGCCCCTGAATCAGCCACGGACAGTGGTGTGGCAGGAGGTGGCTGAGGGGCTGGATGAGGCCACAGGGACACAATGCAGCATGAGCAATGCCACCACCACTACGGGGACTGATCTGCAGCTGAGGGACCCTGAGAGGCTACGGGCACTACTGGCATGCATACAGAGGGGTGCTGTTCCACATCCAGGTAAGTGCGCTACACCCATGTCCGTGCCCATCCAGTGTTCTGTGGGGGCCAGCAGGGTGGCACACCATGCTGTGAGGGGGCTGGGACTGCACATTTAGTTGGCTGTGGCGGGGCATCATGGGTGCTCTGTGCCACCACGCTGTAGCTGCGCTGGTCCAGGGAGCACGATGTGCTGGGGGGGATGTGGATGTGGTGTTGCCAGATACTGATGTGTCTTTCTCCATGTTTCCCTACTAGGCCCTGAGGATAGAAGGAGGGCACGGCTGGATGGCACTGCGGGTGAGCCAGGGCGGGCCACTGCAGGTGCTCAGGCACAGGATGCAGGCTGCATGGGCAGTGCTGGCGGACAGGCACAGGGTGAACAGCAGCCTGCAGGTAGGCACTGTTCCAAGGTACAATGTTGTGCTGGGTGGGCAGTGGGGGTTGGGGTGGGGGTAGGCCACAGCCCCCTGTGCACATGGCCATTCCAGCTGTGCACTACCCGCAGTGTCCATTGCACTGTGCAGTGGCTATTGCATATGTGTGTGGCTGCCGCAGGTGGGCTGTGGGTGCACCCGGAGTCCAGCTGTGCCACTGCCATCCCGCCGCTTAGCCCTGTCGCCTGGCTGCCATGGTTGTGGTGTGCAGCACATGGGTAGTGTTGTTGGGCTCATGTGGGCATACACGCTGCGGATGGCTATGTGCCATCTCAGGGGCTCATGTCACAGCTGTCCGCTGTGCATGGTGGGTGGGCTATGGTCATACGGACATGCACTCATGCCATGTTCCCTCCTTTGTCCTAGGTGTCTGTCACCCTGATGTCAACACCAGGCTCCTGAGGCAGATCCTTCAGGTCACCACTGTCGCGCTCCCGGTGGCATGGCTTCTGCAACAGACACTGTGTAGGCCACGGCGCAGACATCGGTGTCAGGCACTGGTGGGGCATGGATGGCTGTAGGGCCCATTGGCCTACTACTGTTACCCTTCCCTGTCCCCCCTCCCTTATCTCCTTGTCTAGCTGTGTCCCCTGTCCCCCTGCCTCCCTTCCCTGGCCTCCCAGTTTGTATGTGGCCTCCCCATTCCTTGCTCCCTGTACCCAGTTACCTGTTAATATGTATATAGTTGTTTTATGCCTGTTTTAGTACACATTTATATGGTTAGCCATCTGTGTCCATATCTGCTTTGAGGCTGATGTGTGGAGCCATGCTGCAGTGGTGTGCATGGTGGCAGTGTGGTACAACTGGGGTGGACTAGAGGTTGTGCATGGTGGTCTCCACCGATTGGATGGTGGCTGTGTCCTGGGACAGCTGTGTACTCTCTGTTTGAGTTGTATGGCATGTGCATTGTGTGTTGTTGGCCTGTGTGTTGCCAGCTGATGTCCAGGTGACGTGTTACATGCCTTTCTGTGGGGGTTGCCAGTTGCTGTTTGCCAGTGGCCATTGGTACCACCCTTTCTCCATGCACCACTGTGGTGTACATGGTCGGGGGCCTGCTACTGTGTGGCTGCCATGCCTCCCTCCTGGCACCCTCTGAACTCTGGTGGTGGTCCATCTTGCCCCGGTGGCATGCTCCTTGCTATGCCTGTTGCTCTAGCGCAGGTGCCTCTGCCCCTTGCGCATCCCTGGTTGTGTTATGGCGCATGTTAATTTGCTCCCTGGTGCAGCCCTCGTTGTGCTATGGCACATCCCAGTGATATTCAGCTGTGTTGCGCTGGTGCTTGCCTTCATGCTCAACCTTTATGTATCGTGTTTTCCACGTGCCATGGTGCAGTGGACTTGCGCTGCACCGCTCTTGCGCCTGCCTCTGGCGCATGTCTGAATATCTCACCCAATATGTACATGGAGAGCACAGGACTATTGGCTTGTGACTAAATGCCACACAAAGTGCATAGGATAAGGGGATGGGAAGGAGAGGGAAGATAGCTGATATAGGTAGGGAAAATGATGTAGCGGTGAAAACCAAAGAGTAAGGTAACTGAGGCCAGCAGACTTCTGCCTGTTATTGGGGATAACAGTTACAGGATTCGGTGAAAGATTTAGCATATAGCATTTTAAATGTAGAGAGATTTATGAGGAGGACCAACCTCAGGGTTTTTTGAAACTTATTCTAAAGTTGAGGAAGTGCATGACTTATAGAGGCTCTACCAAAATGTGACTTAACTTTGGGGACAATTAAGGCAATGTAGGAATGACTTCTCAAGGGGTAGTTACCTGGTGTACAAAGCAGCAGACAATCTGAGATATATTGTGGAAGCTTTTGGGTGATAGCTCTGAAAGTTGATAAGGCCACATTTCTTTGCCTTCTAAAATTAAGGGAAGACCAGCCTACAAGGGACTGAAGAGAGCAGTGGTGAGTAGAGTAAGACATTCCAGAGATAAACCTGATGACTCTATGATAGAGGGTATTGAGTTTGGCAAGCGCTGCCACATATATGAGTTATGTTTAAATTATGGCACTCTGGCACTGCATTAGCACTATTAACTGCACCAGCAATCATCATGGTTTTAGGATGACAATGAGTCATCAGAGAGCCAGTGTATAGAGGAGGATTGAGTGTCAAGACAGACACGTTCTTCCTCGGTGAGGGACAGTTCATATGATACAGTTCAACACCGGCACATGCATCCCCACTGCCCACATGTGGTAGACAGTGTACACTGTTCACTCGAGGATGGTAAGCAACTGGACTAAGGAAAAATACTAGCCATGAGTCACACTTAAACTCCATTTCTTTATGTGTGTGTGTGTGTGTCTGTGTGTGTATGTATGCTGTCACATCAGCGGTGGTTAAAAAAAATCAAAATATTTGCATGTGTGTAACTCCACTGCTAACAATAAAAAATGCAGAAAACAGTATGGATGCAGTAGCATAATGCCATAAACACATTACCCAGGTTCATTACAACGAACCACAACTACTACCTGTACACCAACTAAACTCAGTCAAGATTAACTTGTACTATCTCACAACAGCTCAGCCATGGTTTTGAAGACATTGGAGTCTAGAATTTATGAGGTGCAACTTTGGACAGTTAGTCCAGAATATGGCAGTTGATGGGTCTGGGTGCTAGTGTAAGCAGGACAATGATGGCAGTATCAGTCACAAACGTACTCAAATTTAAAATTAAAAAAACATACATAAATGACAGTCATCACTCATCCATACTTACCTTCACACATATGATGATCATGCCTTGAATGTAGCATGACATTATCACCTGTGAGCAGAACAACCACATCAGCTGGCCATACAAGAGGTATGAGACAGAGAAGAAGCAGAGAAGAAGATGCAGCTTGAAACCCACTGATATTATTAATGTCCACAGGTTGCATTAACAGTTACTGAATTGTGAATCATCATCATTAACAGCTCACTGGGGTTTGTTTCTTTGTAACAGTAGCTTCCCCTGGCAATGGGTGAGGCACAGGAGGATGGACCAGATGCAGCAGCAGCTATCAGTTCACTCGGTTTGTTTTTCTGGGGTAGTAGCATCCCCTGGAGGAAGAGAAGGCACAGGAGGATGGGTCAGGTGCAGAAGCAGCAGTAGCAGAAGCAACAGCAAGTGAAGGGCAGCTATCGGTTCATTCGGGTTTGGTTCCTTGGGGCAAAAACAGCCCATGGAGGAAGAAGAAGCACAGGGGGATGGGCCAGATGCAGAAGCAATAGCAGAACAGCTATCAGTTTACTCAGGTTTGGATCTTTGGGGTAACAGCAACTCATAGAGGTGGTTGAAGCACAGGAGAATGGGCCAGATGCAGCAGCAGCAGCAGCAGCCAGGCAGCTATCAGTTCACTTGGGATTAGTTCTTTTGGGGCAGTAGCAACCCATGGAAGAGAAGGAGGAACAGTAAGATGGGCCAGACATAGTAGCAGAGCAGTTATCAGTTCACTCAGTTTCTTCTTTGGGCAGCAACACCCCATGGAGGAGGAAAAGGCACAACAGAAAGGGTCAGATACAGCAGCAGCAGTAGCAGCAGGAACAGCATCTGCAGGGTAGCTATCAGTTCAGTCAGCTTTGGTTCCTTGTGGCAGAAGCACCCCTTGGAGAAGGAAGAAGCACAGAAGCATGGGACAGATGTGGCAGCAACAGCAGGACAGCTATCAGTTAACTCAGGATTGGGTCTTCGGGGTAGCAGCACCCTGTAGAGCTGGATGAGGCACAGGAGGATGGATCAGATGTAGTAGCAGCTGCAGAACAGCTATAAGTTCACTCAGGTTTGGTTCATTGGGACAGCAGCACCCCATGGAGGTGGTATATCTTTTAGCAGTTGAAATGACCTATAGTAAAACTGATAGGATACAAGGCCTATAGTTAGTCTAATAGTATATTATGGTGTATCAAAAGGGGTACCACTCTCTCTCATTAACTGGTGAGTCCACAGCTAGTATACTGTGTTCAGTTCTGGAGTCCTTACCTTATGAAGTACAGGAACAGGCTGGAGATGGTGCAATGAGGATGGCCAAGATGATTAAAGAGGGCAGATGTTATGCAGATCATCTAAAGGCACTGAACATGCACTCACTGCAGACCAGGTGAGAGAGGGGTAATATGATAAATACAGTACCTTCAAGTACCTAAAGGCAATTAACAAAGTTAACTGATGGGAATTATTTAGCATGATTAAAATAATGAGTCAAGAACTCTAGGTCATGAGTGGAAACTGGTGGGGGCAAGGTTTGAAAGGGATGTGAGGAAGTTCAATTTCACAGAAAGGTTGTAGAGCCATGGGACAGTCTGCAAGCAGAGGTGTTGGGGGCTAAGGTTCCCTAACAGTGTTCAAAATGACCCTCAGCATTATCCTCATCTGAAGGGACATCCAGCAGGACACTTTCATCCTCATCCTCCATCCCTGACTCCGATGGCTGGTTTAAGTCTCACTGTCCTTCCTAATGGTACCTCAATCTAACACTAATTTTGTAGCCAGGTGGGATGTGTTCTCAGTTCAGTTTTATGAATTTCATCATTTCTACATTTTTATTTGAAAGACATGTTCTCTTGTCAGTAATGATGGCCCCCAGTTGTACTTAACACTCTTTCTGAACTTACACTGGCTACTGGGCAGATAGGTACTCAACAGCAACTTTTGCAAGTGCAGATCACACTGAAAACTTACTCTGTCAGTTAAACAACAGTTTATCATCTGTCCCAAGCTGTTCTGGGTCATCTATGCAAGTCTACACAACTGAGGCAGCAGACATATTGCCCTCTTGATGAGATAGAGCAAACTTTTTGAGGACACACCCACCCACCCACCTGAGAAAAAAATGACCATAGAGGATCTATGTCACTGTGACTGGATCTATATCGCTGTGACAGCTTGGGTTATGCTGCTGTTGAGTACCTGAGAAGCTGGTGGTTGCTGATGTTGATGATACCTTAGTGCTACTGGTTGTGGTAAATGAGGAAGATGCTCCAAACAAAGTATGTTTTGAAGCATATTGCTGCTGCTGCTACTTGCTATCTTTTCCTTGCTGGATTATCATGAGTTTCAGCACAATCTCTGTAAATACCTCAGTTTGAGTATCTGAATCCCTCCCTCTCAAAAAGAGACTAATGCCATGCCTATAAGGGGAATCTTTTTTTTTTTTTACAGTCAATTGTTTTTATTGAAGAGTAAAAGAGAAAACAACCATACAAATATGTAAGCATTAACAAGGGCATACAGGTACATAACACCGCAGTCAATATAAGAGAACAAAGATATAGTGCATCCAGTAGTGACAAATATGCAATCATAATGCTAGGTTAGACAGCAATAGAATAACAATAAGGAGGCCATCCTTCCAATGCGTACCCAACCTTCTTCTATACAGGAGCAGCTAATGCACCCACTTTCATTGTCTCAAAATGCCTATTCGAAATGCTAGGGTCACAAGTGGCATGGAATGAAAGGGTGGCTAGACCCTCCATCTAAGGGCAGAATACTAAGGGGGATAAGGCTGAGGGGGGAAGGTGGACAAGGCAAGAGGTTCATGGAGCCACCAGATATCTTAGACCCTAGACCAAGGAGGGGCTGGGTCTAGTTTTCATAGGGGAGGATGAAATGTAATGAGTCCAACAGGAATAATACAAGGCCAAGGAGCCCTTAGCTTTGTGCAACATTCTGGTGAGTGTAGCCAGGGATGAGAGTGGATCATAGGGACATCTATTGTCCCCCATCTTCATAGAAGAAGATGCTTGCTTCCATACCTGCAGCTACCAGCCAATGTATGGGGTGGTTGGCAACTCCTCTACACAGAGGTGGTGTACCTAAGAGAAAAGTAAGTGGGGTGATACAGAGAGTTGTCTCCAGTGCAACAACACAGTCAACTTTTACTGCCACCCAGGTGGACTGAATAGCTTGAGAAGATCATATGATGTGGAGGAGGAACTCCCCATATGCCCCACATCTCCAACAGTAATTGGGGAGCAGTCTTAGTCTATGAAGTGTGACCAGAGTTCTGTACCACAGCTGGAGCAATTTATTTTGGATTAAAAGAATGTGGCTATGAGTACAGGGAAAATGGGTCATCCACAAAGCAGCTAGCCAGTCCTTATGAGGGATAGGGTGTTCAGAAGGGATTCCTATTGAAATCTGGCCACCTCTATTTGGTCTGGGATGGTGTCTTTTATGCACCTGTAGATTTTACAGGTGAGACCTGTGTCACATCGGTCCAAAGAGGTAAGCACCAAGCTCTGTAGTTTTCACAGTTTGGAACCTCTACACTGCACAAATGTAAATATCTTTAGAAATACATGTGGACCAGAGTGAATCTGGAGTAAAGTCTTTCATGGAATGAACCAGGAAGAAGCATTTTCTGCACCTAATGGATGCCACTGATCTTACACATTTACCAGTGAATCAGAACTCATCCAACACAGACATCTTCATCTCCTCACATGGGTGCCCATTGCAGCAGTGTGAGAAAGGGTTTTGTCAAATGAGAGAGCTGGTTCCAGGCTTTTCCAGGGGCATGAATGGTCAGCCAGTGTCTAACATCCTGTGGGATCAGATTACAAAATTGGATAGAGGAGGAAATCACCTACATAAATCCCACTCTATTTGAAGCCACAACAGCATCCCAGGACAAGTGACTGACAGTCACATAAAAGTCCTAGCCCCCAAAAGGCCAGGTGATAACCAATGAGACAGGGAAAATTCTAGCCACCTCTTTGCAAATGGGAACATAGTTTGGGCCAACTGTAATGGGGAGGTTTCCCCTCCCATAAGAAGCTGCCGATGAGTGCATCAATTTTCCTGAACTATACCTGAGAGATAGTGACTAGCAAATGGGATATCCTATGAGGAAGCTTGGGGGAGGTTATCATTTTAAAGGCTGAGCTTTTAGAAGAAGAAGAAGAAGAATCAGCATTTATATAGTGCTTTTCATACACAGTATCCCAAAGTGCTTTACAAGCAATGCTAGACTGGTAGTGAAGTGGCTGAATGTGTGGTGGTGGCCATATCGCACATCATTGACCACACACAGCCTGGATAATTGCATGAATTGGTTTATGTGAAGGGGAATGTTGGCCAGGACACCAGGAATGTTCCCTGCTCTTTACAAAGAGTACCCTGGGTTCTTTTATTTCCACCTGGACACCCACCAGGACAACACCAGGATGGGCAGAAGGGACCTAGGTTTAACGTCTCATCTGAAGGACGGCACACCCCAGCAGTACAGCACCCCCCAGTACTGCACTCGGATACCAATGATTTTTAGGTGCAAGTCCATCCCGGTGTGGGATGAGAACCCATGACCTTCTGGTCCAGAGGCGGATGTGCTACCAACTGAGCCATGCTGACACCTACAAGCCATGAATAAATTCAGTGGTTGTCACCTATAACAGTCCCTTCAAAGGTCTTCTAAAAGGAGTTGTAATTTAAGTTTGCAGATCTGGGAGAGGTCTGGGGTGATCTGAACCCCAAAGTATCTGATATCCTGGGAAGACCACATGAGGCTCTGAGAAGAAAAGAGGCCAAGGGGGATAAACCCAACAATGGTAGGATTTCAGTCTTGAACTGATTAACCCTGAGGCATACACCCCCTGAAACTCTAACAGGAGATCCAGAAGCGGGTCAGGCTCCATAGCAGCATCAGCCTGGAACACAAGCAGGTCATCTGCATGCAGCTTCATTTTACATACCACATTGCCAGGCACAATACTGGTCAACCACTGGTGGTCCCAGATTCCTGATGCCAAGGGCTTGATGGCCAGCGCAAATAAAGGGGGGGGGGGGACAGGAGACAAACCTGCCTAATCCATCTGTGAAAAGAAAAAAATTATCTGGGATTACATTGTTAGTAAAGACTGTGGCTGTGGGCCAGACATAAAGGATGTGAACCCAGTGGATAAAATACGTGTCAAAGACCATGCACTCCAGGACCTGTAAGATGTACTAGCACTCCACTGAATCAAATGCCTTTTCAAAGTCAACAGCAATCACTGGGGCTGGAGTGGAGGTATCCCGGACAGCATAAAAGATGTAGATCAGAGCCCATAAGTAGTCTGAGTTCATGCAACCTTTAGCAAACCCTATCTTTGAGGGGTGATTCAGAGATGGAAAGCCAGAGCTTTTGCCAGGAGCTTGGAGTCAGCATTCATAAAGGAAACTGGGGGGTAAAATCACCAGTAGTGTGGGTGCTTTCCCTTCCTTCTGCAATACCATAATTACTGTTGTATTCAAAGTAGGCTGTATGGACCCCTTAGCATGCACCTCCTTAAACATCCAGCCCAACAAAGGGCAATGTTTTGGGGTTAGTTTTTGATACAAATTGACAGGGATGCTGTTCCCACCTGTTACCTTGTTATGATTCATGTTCTCTACCACTTGAGATATCTCACCTACATTTACCATTTATATGGTGCCCTGCCTGCTACATCCTGAGGTGATATGCCAAGAGTTTGGAAGTTTTCTTACCACCATCCCAAAACCAGTGATTAGAGCACAGGAGAGCAAGTGCAGTGGTCCTGGAGAGGAGAGCATTTAATTGAAGCTGGATCCAGGCCATCTAAGCCTGCAAGAGAGATCAGAGCCTGGGACAGTGCTCAGCCTTGACCCATATTTCTATCTCTGATGGTTTAGCCTACAGGGATGTGGCCTGGGCATCTTTCTCTCATCACCTTCTGGAGGCAAACTACATGATTAAGCCCTCAAGGGTAGCCTTGTATGCTTCCCAAAGGGTGGAGGTGCTGAATTCCTCAGTATCATTGGATTTAAAATATTCCATCATCTCCATCTGCACCCACTCTAGGAAGGCTTTATCTTAGAAGGGGTGGGGATCCAACCTCCAAGAAGAGAACCTAGTTTGTTCAGGCCCCCACACTAGAGTCAGTGTTACTGAGGCAGGGTCCCTTAGTGTCATAGTTTCAATATTAGAGTGAATTAAAACATGTGTAATGGATGGAGATCCAAGCCACAAGTACAACCTACTAGCTGAACCATGAACATGTGAGATATATGAGTAATCCCTATTGCTGGGATGCAAAAGTCTCCAGAGATCAGAAAGGGAGAGGTCAGTCATCATATTATGTGCCATCTGTACTGCCTTCTTATGATCCTCCCCCAGAGTGGTGGAGCAGTCCCCCAGTGGGGTCATGGTTAAATTAAAATCACCTCAAAGGAGGCACAGGGTTCAAACTTCAATGGCTTCAGACAGTGCCTGAGGATAGCTGGTGAAAAACCTCAGAAAGTCTTGTATTGGTGATTAATAATGTTGGTCTTTTTGCTGTCAATGTTGTGTATCTTTATGATAAAACTTTCAATAAATTATTATTTTGAAAAAAAAACTTAGACTGTCCTCATTAGATCCATACAGAGACCCCAACATTAAGTGTCTCTGTTGGGTACAGCACATTGCCAGGATCCATCAACCATCCTTGTCTGCAGACTGTTTGATAATTTATACCACTGCACAGAATTCTCTACACAATTCTGCCGTTCCACTTTAATTTAAAAATTCTGCACAACACTAGTGGAAAGGTATCTGCCTCATTCAGAACCCTTGTAACTAACAGTTTCTATGTATAAATTAAACAATAATAGTGCAAATAGAAAACCCTTTCTTATACAATGTGTAATTGCAATGGGCTCTTGCAATGACCCATCTCTAATTCAGACTTTTGTTTTGGTTTTCGTATGCACCATTCTTAAAACTGTCAGAAAATGGAGCTCAATGTTATGATGCTAATCACCCACAGAACATGCATGCTTACATTATCAGATGCTGACTTGGTATCCAAAATTGCACATGTAAGTATCTTTTTGGAAAGTTCACACTTCATGATAATAAAATTATGAGAAAAGATTTCAGCAATTGTTTAAATCCCTTATGAAATCCTGCTTGAAACATCAGTAGTTTATTTTCATCCCCCTAATTTTCTTATTTCTACAGAATGATTCTGGTTTACATTTTTAGAGGTATACACAACATTTTGATTGGGTGGTTGCAATAAGGATTATTACATAGAAACATAGAAACATAGAAGTTGACGGCAGATAAGGACTGCAAGGCCCATCCAGTCTGCCCATTTCTTTTTCTACCTTATAAATGTGCCATCGGCCTTTGCTCTGTCAGTGACCTATCTATTCATAGTCATTTGTATTGCTCCCTTATGCCTATCCCATGCCTGTTTGAAGCCCTGCACTGTATTCATAGCCACCACTTCTTGTGGTAAGCCATTCCATGCATCCACCACCCTTTCTGTGAAAAGAATTTCCTCATTCCCTCTTAATCGGCCTCCCTCTAATCTCATGCTGTGTCCTCTTGTCCTGCTATTTTTCTTATATTTAGACATGTTAGACTCTTTCACCTTGTTTATGCCCTTAAGGTGTTTGAATGCCTCGATCATATCGCCTCTCTCCTCCTTTGCTCAAGGGTATACATATTGAGCTCCGTTAATCTGTCTAGTATGTCTTCTGATGCAGTCCCTGCACCATTTTGGTTGCCTTCTCTGGACTGCCTCAATTTTGGTGTCATCCTTGTGAAGGTGTGGCCTCCAATACTGCACGCAGTACTCCAGATGGGGCCTAACCAATGTCTTGTACAGAGGATTATTACCTCCCTCTTACGACTTGTGATACCCCTACTAATACACCCTAACACCCCCCTAGCCTTACCTACTGTTTTAGAGGTCTGCTTGGATGATTTTAGGTCATCAGTGATGATGATGCCCAAGTCTCTTTCTTCCTTTGTGACTGCTAGCAACTCCCCCTCCCAGCCTATAAGTGGCTTCAGGGTTTCTCTTCCCTATGTGCATGATTTTGCACTTCTTTGCATTAAATCCCAGTTGCCACTCTTCTGACCATTCTGCTAATTTATCCAGATCTCTTCTCATTCTGCCCACCCCATCTGGCTCATCTACTCTGTTGCAGATCTTGGTGTCATCTGCAAACAGACAAGCCTTACCCTCTAGTCCATCTGCAAGATCACTAATGAAGATGTTGAATAGGACTGGCCCCAGGACTGATCCCTGAGGTACCCCCACTTGTGACTTGCATCTCTTCTGACTGTATACCATTTACCACCACTCTTTGTTTTCTGCCAGTCAACCAGTTTGCCACCCAGTTGACCAACTTCTGACCCACCCCGAGCCTACCCAGCTTATTTATCAATCTTCTATGTGGAACAGTGTCAAAAGCTTTGCTGAAGTCAAGGTAGGCGACATCAACTGCTCCCCCTTGGTCCACCACTCTGGTTACCCAGTCAAAGAAATCTATGAGATTAGTTTGACAGGACCTTCCTTTTGTAAAACCATGCTGTCTTGGATCCTGTGCCCCTATGTTCCAGGTGTTGCACTATCCTTTCCTTAAGGTGCCTCCATAATCTTGCCCACTACTGAGGTAAGACTGACCGGTCTGTAGTTCCCGCGCCTCCTGCTACCACTCTTGTGGAGGCGGGATCACATAAGCCCTTCTCCAGTCTTCTGGGACCTCTCCTGTACTCAGAGACTCACTAAACAATTCTACTAATGGCTCTGCTAGTTCCTCCTTTAGCTCCTTAAGTACCCTGGGATGTATGCCATCAGGTCCCATTGCCTTATCCACTCTGAGCTAGCAAGCTCTTGTAGGATCCTTTCTTTTGTGAAGGAGTAGTGCTCCCTCCCTCCCCTGTGTCCATGATGCTGAGCTGTGGGCCCTGCCCTACCTTCTCTTCAGTAAATACTGAGCAAAAGTATCTATTTAGGATAGATGCCTTTACAGGGTCCTCCTCTCACATGCTCCTTTTCTCCATTAACTAGCAATACCCCTCTGGACTTTCTCCTTTCACTAATGTATCTATAGAAAGTCTTGTCACCTTCTTTTACTGTTCGTGCTAGTGTTTCCTCAGTTTGGGACTTTGCCTGCCTTACTGCCTTACCTGCTTCCCTTAGGGCAGTTTGGTATGCCTCCTATCTTCATCCCGCTGTGTTTCCTTGCCTGTTTCCTGAAGGCCAGCCTTTTGGCTCTGACCTTTTCTGCTACTGTATTTGAGAACCAAAGTGGTTTCCTTCTTCTTTTGCACTTCCTTTTCTGTCTAACACAATGGGATGTTGCTTCAAGTATTGCATCATAATGCTTGCCCACTTTGCCTGTACCCCTCACCTGTGTTTCTTTTTGCCAGGGCTAGCTTAACTCTGTTGGCCATCTTATCAAAGTCAGCTCCTCTGAAGTCCCATATTTTTCCCTTGGAATGGGATGATTTAGATGTAGTGGCCAAATTGAACCATACCATGTGATGGTCACTGGCCCCCAGGTGACCTTCTACCTGGAGATCTGTGATCCCTTCCCTGTTAGTCAGTACTAGATCTAGGATAGCCCTGTCTCTTGTGGTTGCTGTACCAGTTGTTTGAGGCCTCCCCTGCAGGGAATCCACTATGAGTCTAGTTCTGGCAGATGTTCCTGCTGGTATTGACCAATCTGTATCAGGCATGTTGAAGTCTCCCATTATCAGAACCTCCCCTTTAGCTGTCATGTTTTGTATATCTTCTAACAGTAATGTGTCTATGTCCTCCCTCTGGTCTGGGGGCCTGTAGACAACCCCAGTTCTTATGGCTGTCCCATTTCCTGTTTCCAGGGTGACCCACAGTTCTTCTGGCTCCTTATGTGTATTCTGAATTTCTGTAGCTTTGATATTTTCATTAACATACTGGGCCACTCCTCCCCCCCTTTTTGCACCTCGGTCTCTTCTGAACAATATATAGCCAGGTACTGAAGTCTCCCAAGTGTGGTTACTGGTAAACCACGTCTCACTAATTGCTACTATGTCCAGTTTAGCCTCTGACATTATTGCCTGCAGGTCTGGGATCTTATTTCCCAGGCTGTGAGCATTTGTGTACATGATTTTCCATTAGCCAGATTTTGGTGTGTTAGTTGTTGGGTGAAGTTTGGCATTACCCCTGTGCATCGTATGGGGAGACAAACCTTTTTTCTTACCTGGTGATGCAAATGAACGGCAAACACGCTGAATTCCTGTTTGACCACTAGCTGAGGGGGGAAGGGTGTTCTTCCCATTCGACGTAAGGGTGCTGCACCCTCTCCCCATTTGCTAGTTTAAATATTCTGCAAAGACGTCAAACTTCTGCCCCAATGCACTGACTCCCTCTTTAGTCAGATGCAGTCCATCAAATTTAAAGAACTTTCGCTCCCAGAACTGTTGCCAGTTCCCTACAACTCTGTGTCCTTTTCCTGGCACCAGTCCTTGAGCCACGTGTTTAGCTCCCTATCTCCCCTTCTCTGACCTTCCGTCCATCTGCTCCCTCTCCCAGACTGGCAGGATCTCAGAAGGAGATGCCGGACTAAATAGATGATAGTTTGTCACCCAGCCTAGTCAGGTGTTCCTTGGTCTCCACAACTGACCGGCTGGTGAGATCGATTAGTCCTATGTGTACTAGGACATCAATGTTTTCTCCTGCTTTGTGAACAATTTTGCATGTCACGGTCAGTGTCTCTCCATGCTGATGTATCTGGAGACATCTGACCATCACCCCTGGCTGGAGATGGGTATCAACTCCCCGAATCATGGAGTCTCCTATGATCAGAAGTTTTTTGGATTTCCTTTGTGCTTGTTTAGTTTTGGTTCCTGATTTGGGTGAGTTTTGTTGTGCTAGCTCCTGCTCTGCAGTGTCCTGCTCTGCAGTGTTTTCTGCCTCTTTATTTGATTTCAGAGATAGAGGCAGATACCTGTTTGTAGTGTTTATATGGTTTTTGGAGGCAATGTGATGGAGAGCAGAGTGATTGGGCACCTGATTTGCTCCTCCTAACCACCTGCCAACCTCCTGGACCAACTACCTCTGCGGTTGAGGTTTTCTGTTGGATGCTGGGGAAATAGCGGTGGTTCTTATAATGTATTTCCTCTTCAATATGAAATTTGAGGCATGCAATCTCTGCCCATGCTGCCCGGAGCTGAGCCCTAAGATCTCCAAAGGCCCAGCATGTAGGACAGTGTCCTAAATCCTGTAAGACTGTCCTTCTGAAAATTGTTTCACAGTACCTGCAGTTAATGAAATCCATTCCAAATAAGTTGCTGGGTTTGTAACCTAGTCAGAGTAATTAGAAGGAAAAAAGGAAAAAAAATGCAAGTAATGGTTTAATTGTGCTTTGTTTAACTTGTTATAACAAGTTAAATTACTAGTGACCCTGTAAATGAGATCACCTTGTGGAGGCCCCACTGATCCGCCCCTTCCTGCTCTGCCACAGGAAATGTCACAACTGTGGTACCCTATAAAAGGAGTGTAGCGTGGGGTGGTTGGGGATGGTGGTGGGTGGCTGGGCCCTTCCCCTGCCTAAAAAGAAGAACCACGGACGAAAGAACAAGGAGGTAAGAGCAGAAACAATCAGTCAACAACAAATGCAGTAACCCTGAAAGCTTATCCTAATGTTAGATAAAACTGTAAAACCTGTAAAGCACCCTGTAATAATTTCAGAGAAGATATACCCTGTAAGATACACTTTGCTCCAGAGAAAAATAAAGCAGTAACAGAAGATATACCTTGCAAAAGACAATTTGAATCAGAAGATTACAGCAGTAATCTGTTAGCACACACCTGTAGGCACACCTTGTAATAATGCAGAAGAAGGTATACCAGCAACAACAATTTGAATTTTTAAAAGAGAAACACTAATTCCAGCTTTTCAGATTATTGGCATTTTGAGAAAGTTTTTTTTATCCTTATCAATAATGTGGCTAATATTTTTGAAACCTGATGTTTTGTACAGTTTGACTGAAGAATGTATATTTCTTATAGTGAGTGTTTAAATAATGGCACTTCATTTTGAACCTTGAAAAGGGACTTCAGTTGTGAGTAAAAGGGGATGTAGTTTAATATTATGCCAAGCAATCAAACCATAGATATTTTGTAAACTGTAGGCAGTTCAGAAACACATCTCAAAATGGAGCAACATTTATTTTCATGTATCTGTGCTTTACAGATCTGCAAGTTTGCAGGAGTGCTTGTGCCTGAAAATGCCATCAGCACAAGTTGTTACAATGACACTGAGAGTCACGGGGATCAGGAAGTTTTCATTTGGGACAACTACTGGCAGAACTGAACAGTATTTTACATCTTTATTCCCTTTTTCTGATGTCATTTCCTGTGCTAGTTGTGTAAAAAGGATGCCTGCATCTGATTTAGAATAGATTTCCCTTGGCAACAATATTGTCGTCTTTCTTTGTACATGAGTATTCCCCTTTAACTGAGGGTATACTATTAACTATTATGGAGTCAATAATGGTTTTTGAACATCATTTATCTGAATGTGCTGTGGGGCAGTGCAATTGTTTGGATAACTGGGGATTTGATAAGTGTGGGCACTTTACAATGATGTCTGTTAAGCTGTGAGACACACCACAGTACTGAATAGCTAAGAGTTGTAGCTCCTTGAGGTTTGGATAACTGGGCTTTCACTCTATGTTATAAGTGTGTAATAGCCATGAGGCAGAACAAAGTGCAGGAGGGGAGTTTTTTTCTGAGAAGAACACCAGAACACAAGAATATGCTATGAAGCTTGATGGGGGAGGAATTTAAGAGGGACATGAGAAAACATGACTTCACAGAAAGGATATTGGAGACCTGGAGCAACCTGCCAGTTGAAGTGGTGGCAGTGAAGACATTGGGGAGCTTCAAACATGATAGGATAGGCACATCAGCTTAATAGGTAGAGAAAATGGAGGAGGGGGGCACGTGACTGAGTAGGGTCCAGGTTGCACAAATAGAGACAACAGGGCAGACACATTCTATGTTTCTATGCAATCACATATACCAAATTCACATGCTCTGTGTTCTCAAGGATTCTAGATCACAGAATGATCTATTGTTCCTGTTTTTAACTATTACTTGCAGCTACTTTCACAATTGTAGATTAACTTCTTCTCTTTTATCAGACTCTTATGTTCTTTTTTGATATTTACAAATGCTGTCCTACCTTCTACCATGAGTGACTTCTCAGCAAGACTGATTATTTGAAACAAAACTTTTCATCTCAATCAAGTCATTTATGGTACCGTTGTTATTAATTTCCCCACCAGCTCTGCTGACTTTACCATTACCTCTAAGCATTGATAGAATTTTTTCTATTGGGAAGCAAAACACACAAAATTTATCACTACCCTCATCTACATCAGACAGCATGTTTGTTTTCAGTTGTTGAATTATTGTTTAAGATATTATTAATTCTAGCATCCATAAATGAAACCCATTAATCTGTTTTGCATTACTGTATATACTATCATTCAGCATTAGAATTGTCACATACAGTCTGGCCTGGTGGTGCTGAGAGTTGAGGCGCTGGATGCCACACCTCGTGCCATGCCGGCGACCCGAGTTCAGGAACCAGCCCGGGCCTCTGGGGGTCAGCAGGGGAGAGAGAGAGACGATCGAGCATCCAGAGGACTGCTCGCCTCTCTCAGGGGGAATCCTGGGTTAGTCTGGCACCACAGCGGCCCCTGGTGGAAACCAGAGGCACTGCAACACTACAGGGTACAGTAGTGGGTAAACAGAGCAGCAATGGACATCCCCAGCATCATTGCACTTTCGGACTCTGCAGGTGATGGAGGGGGAGAGGGCATAACTACACAAGCCAGAAAAACCCTCTGCCTCCTGAGAGGTGAAGAAGGGTACAGGGGTGTCAGCCAACCATGCCCAATGTCGGGCTCCTCCTCTCATCGCCTCTGCTCTTCTCTGTTCTCAGTCACTTATTTAGATTCTAGATGGAGCACCAGGAAGAGTAATCTGGTGGTCCCTCCCCAAGGGACTCAGAGCTGGGGGGCTGAGTGGCCAGGAAAATGGATGGAGAGAGGGCCACAGAGGAATGAGAGAGAGCTTCAGGTAGGTAGGATTATGGCAGGCGCAGAGAGACCTCTCCAGAGAGAGTTCAGGAGGTCAGAGTGATAAACAAAGTTATAAAAAAAAAAAAAAGAATTGTCACATACAGTAGAACCAGCCAGGATGCAATACAATACCTTGCAGTATTACTGCATAGTGCTATAGTACACTGCAGGAAACAAACTAATTTAATGGCAATCAAACCCCTTCTTCATACAAAATGCTGTGACCAGTTATATACTGCACGCTACTTCACCGCATGCTGCCTGACTTTACTGTATATGATGCTTTTCAACACCATTTACCAATAAGTCCAGTCTTAGAACCAATTGTAGATAATCTCTGTTCCAAACGCTGAGGACTGTAAACTTTTAACAGCGCATAAGAGAAGCTATCAGTAAAGATATATCTAGTTTGCTACTTCCTTGTAATTTTTGAAAAGGAATATTACCCTGTTTGTCTCCACAATAACTGACATTCAGTAATCTTTAAGAGAAATCATCAGCAAGCTTCTTTATTACCATGCTTCTCATACTAACGTTTTGATATTTTGGCTGCCCAATGGGAATTCCCATAGTGTCATTAATATGTGTTTAATTCTAATCTGGCACCCACCCTAGCACTGGCATCACCTATCAGAACTAAATGTTATTGATAACTTTAGTTAAATAATACAAGTCACTGTACTTGTGAGAGATGGCAGCTGGCTAAAGAGGTGATTGGAGGATAATACCATCTGCTGTTTCCACTATAATAGTTCAAGTCTGGATCAGTTGATCTGGATGGTCGGGATTTTGAAACTGAATGTGCAGGGGGTCTCTAGACTACCAATGATTTCAGTTAAAAAAGGAAAAACATGAAAGTCACAGTATTTGTTTGAAATGGTGACCAGTAGAGGAGATAAGCAGAGGATCATAGAGGTTGATATCTTAATGATATGATGATGGTCAGGGGGAGAGATGAGGTAGGGATCCAAACTGGGGGAGCACAGGTCTACCAGAGAATCTAGAGAACAAGGGATGGGAGGGTCTCGGCACCCAATTAACGATCTAGGTTCGAGCAGACTCGATAGACCGTAAGGCCTAATCTGCTGGCAAATAGTATGTTAGTATGTTAGAATGTGTTGAAGAATGGGGAGTGGAAGAGATGCACCGGGATGCACCACTAGTGCTGGGGAGTGCACATTTTTTCTTCAAATAAAGTAAATAAGCAACCACTAGAAAGGACTACTGCATCATCACAGCAATCATGGGAAACAGAGGTAGAATACATTTATGTTTATTCATTTATAGGGACAGGGCGAAACATAACAATGTAGGGTTTTATAAAACAGATATTGACTAGAGTAATTTTGAGATACAGTTAGGAAAATGCTGCCCCCTCAAGAAGAACTATTGCTTTTCAATAGTCATATTGTCCTCAGCCTTTAGTTTTGGGCCATATACAGTAGTTCAGCCCTCAGGGTCAATATTTTCACACTATATCCCATGACTCCAGTCAATGTTTTTATAATATATTTAATGTAAAAAATGTTAATGTATCAGTTGCAATTTTTGAAACATTAAAAGTAGGAGATGTGATGCTAGTGATTTTTTGAAACCTTAACTTTCCTAACAACCATGCATCACAACCACGAACATCACTAATTTGAATGTCAAAGCACAATACAGGTCCCAGTCACCAATGGTCCTGCATGAACAAAGTTAATATCCTTAGTTTTGTGTTTGTTTGTTTGTTTGTTTGTAAGCCTTTTGGGTTTTGTTTTGTTTAAAGCAGAGACAAAACTCACTTTACACAGGGCCCTTTTGGTCCCTGTGCAAAAGAAGAAATGACTGCTAACTTGGTTGATGCAGGGTGAGGAAAGCAGGATGCACCAGGCTCCTTGAGACCTGTGTAAAATAGGAAACAAGTCCTTACTTGCATTGCATTTCAGGCCCTTCAGGATTAGGATATGGATTGTGCTTTGGCATTCAATTTGGTGGAGTTCACAGACTTGATGCATAGGGTTGGGGAGAGTTTGGGCCTGATTCTAAGATGTATGGCACAACTCGCTTGTGAATGCAGGTTGCAACATATGCTGCTATGCTGGGAACCCTGTGCCAGATTCCAGAACAGGCAGGGTCTCTGGCAACTATGACCTGTGACTTGCGGCACCTCCAGTGTTGCACCACAGGAAGGGTGCACCTACACCAGGTGCCACAAGCAAAATTACTGTCTTCCAACAGGATGCAGGATGCATGGCATGGCCCCCCCCTTTGCCCACACCCTGACACCATGGAAATGTCACAAAGGACTGGTGGGGGGCTAATGGAACTCCATGGTGTGTGTGGCATGCATGCCAATGGCGGCATGGTGGTGCACTGGGCCACAAACTGCCCTGCAGGACACTGCCAGGGGATGGGGTCATGGGGGTGCCAGCAGCTCATAGAGAGCTGCCTTGACACTGGAAGATGGGTGGGGGCCTCAGTGGGACTGTGGGGGGGTGGCTAGTGAGGCACAGACACAGAGGTGCACCCACCATAGATGTAGCATACGGTTAGACCAGCTATTAGCTTCTTTAACTGTCCTTAGATGACTGTCTACCGTGGCTGTCTCGGAATAGCAAATTGCCATTCTGTCAGCCACCCTCCTGGAATCTGTCTGTAATTGCTGCCAGAAGCTCCCTTGTGCCATGTTGCAGGGGGTTTCTGGTGTAGCCAGTGGTGTAGCCAGCCTTTGGGGCAGGCAGCCTGCATCGTGTTGCAGACCACCTTCCAGAATAGCAGGCAGCATAACGCATGACACAAGGTATGACTTGAGCAATTGGGTTTGGAGCAAGTCACCTTGCACCATGCTTGACCCATTCTTGTACCAGGCCCTTAGAATTCAAAAATCCCTAAAATTCGATTTCCTTACTTTTTAAGTTTCAAAAGCCCTAACTGATGTGTTAATGTATTTTTTAGCATTAATTAACTGTATTTTCTTTAGATATCCGTAGTACTTTGAAGTATGCATTCCACAAGGCCCTGCAGGCCCTGTGTGTAGCAACTAGATACAAATCATCAAAAGAAGGGATAGGCCCTAATTTGTTTTGTACATGATCTTTTGCGATCTGAGAAAATCAGGGGGTAATTCCTAACTGTCCTTATGCAGGGCCCACTGTTAAATAGCAAAATCGTTCAACATTGTCACCAGACACTACAAATAATGCAAGTAGAGTAAAAAGAGATACGTTTGAATAAGGTTAAGCACAGTAGGTTAAATGAAGTTGTGAATATACTGTATTATGCTTGTGAGTATTGCACACTCATGCTTTAAATTTAGCCAATTAAGGAGTAACTAAAGTTGCCCTGGGAATGTTTTACTGTCCTTTGGTGTTGATAAATATTTTTATAATTTGCCAATGTCCCTACCAAACTTAGGAATTTTAAATTTCAAGTAGGAGGAGCACATTATCAGGTAGTTGGCCTACACGTTGTGCCATAGGGACCACAGTTGCTCTAATACGGTCTCATGAGCACATTTGTATAGCCTGGAGAGTGATCCAGTCATACTTCCTACCCATAGATGGTCTAATCCAGCTGGTAAAGTTATAGGTGTGGCAGTGATGGGTGAGGCTGTTGCAGGATAAGATGAACCACAGCATTTGTTACATAGAAGAGCTGTTCACTGTAGCACAAAGAAGGAGCTGGAGTTAATGGAGGCATTCTTATAGACAAGGATGGAAAGAGAAAATGAATGACTACTGTACTGTTGCATGCACCATCCAGACATTCCCACACTCACCCTGCATATTGCATAAGGATTTAGATTTGATTTTTACAGCTTATTTAACCAGATAAAGGACCAGACATTTAAGTTCGTTGTCAGCCATGCCAGGGTATCAAAATTACAGTAAATGCAATCAAACAATGGAGTAGCATATACAAGCGAATTGAGTAAGTCAACAATAAAACAGGAACATCTGATAAGACAGTCCATAAATAAACATTTAACTTCTAGAATAGTGTTATATCAGTGTTTGGGGGGAATCAAATTTAGCAAATGTGGCTCAGCTAGTGGTCAAACAGGAGTTCAACATGTTTGCAGTTCATTTGCATCACCAGGTAAGGAAAAAGGTCCTGCTCCCCATACGACGCACAGGGGAAACGTTAGACCTCACCCAACAACTAACACACCGAAATCTGGCCAATGGAAAATCATGTACACACAAATGCTTACAGTCTGGGAAGCAAGATCCCAGACCTGCAGGCAATAATGACAGAGGCTAAACTGGACATTGTAGCAATTAGCAAGATGTGCTTTACCAGTAACCACAGTTGGGAGACTTCAGTACCTGGCTATGTGCTGTTCAGAGGAGACCAAAGTGCAAAAAGGGGTCTGGAGTGGCCCTGTATGTCAATGAAAATATCAAAGCTACAGAAATTCAGAATACACATAAGGAGCCAGAAGAACTGTGGGTCACTCTGGAAAGAGGAAATGGGACTGCCGTATGAACTGGGGTTGTCTACAGGCCCCCAGATCAGGAGGAGGACATAGACACATTACTGTTAGAAGATATACAAAATGTGACAGCTAAAGGGGAGGTTCTGATAATGGGAGACTTCAACATGCCAGATACAGATTGGTAAATACCAGCAGGAACATCTGCCAGAACTAGACACATGGTGGATTCCCTGCAGGGGGAGGGCCTCAAACAACTGGTACAACAACCCACAAGAGACAGGGCTATCCTAGATCTAGAACTGACTAACAGGGAAAGGATCACAGATCTCCAGGTAGAAGGTCACCTGGGGGCCAGGGACATCAAATGATATGGTTCAATTTGGCCATTAGAACTAAATCATCCCATTCCAAGGCAAAAATATGGGACTTCAGAGGAGCTGACTTAGATAAGATGGCCAACAGAGTTAAGCTAGCCCTGGCAAAAAGAAATACAGGTGAGGGGGTACAGGCAAAGTGGGCAAGCATTAAGGATGCAATACTTGAAGCAACATCCCATTGTGTTAGAGAGAAAAGGAAGTGCAAAAGAAGAAGGAAAACACTTTGGTTCTCAAAAACAGTAGCAGAAAAGGTCAGAGCCAAAAGGCAGGCCTTCAGAAAATATAAGGAAACACATCGAGATAAAGATAGGGAGGCATACCAAACTTCCCTGAAGGAAGCAGGGAAGGCAGTAAGGCAGGCAAAGGCCCAAACTGAGGAAATACTAGCACAAAAAGTAAAAGAAGGTGACAAGACATTCTATAGATACATTAGTGAAAGGAGAAAGTCCAGAGTGGGTATTGCAAAGATCAAAGGAGATAAGGGGGCATGTGAGGAGGAGGACCATGTAAAAGCATCTATCCTAAATAGATACTTCTGCTCAGTATTTACTGAAGAGAAGGTAGGGCAGGGCCCACAGCTCAGCACCATGGGCACAGGAGGGAGGGAGGTGTGTTCTAGTCCCTTCACAAAAGAATGGGTCCTACAAGAGCTCGATAAGCTCAGGGTGGACAAGGCAATGGGACCTGATGGCATAGATCCCAGGGTACTAAAGGAGCTAAGGGTGGAACTAGCAGAGCTATTATCAGAACTGTGTAATGAGTATCTGAGCACAGGAGAGATCCCAGAAGACTTGAGAAGGGCTTATGTGATCCAGCTCCACAAGAGTGGTAGCAGGGAGGAGGCAGAGAACTACAGACCAGTCAGTCTTACATCAGTAGTGGGCATGATTATGGAGGCACTCCTTAAGGAAAGGATAGTGCAACACCTTGAATCCATAGGAGCACAGGAACCAAGACAGCATGGGTTTACAAAAGGAAGGTCCTGTCAAACTAATCTCATAGATTCATTTGACTGGGTAACCAGAGTGGTGGACCAAGGGGGAGCAGTTGATGTCATTTGCCTTGACATCAGCAAAGCTTTCGATACTGTTCAACATAGAAGATTGATTAATAAGCTGGGTAGACTCGGGGTGGGTCAGAAGTTGGTCAACTGGGTGGCAAACTGGTTGACAGGCAGAAAACAGAGAGTGGTGGTAAATGGTATACAGTCAGAAGAGATGCAAGTTGCAAGTGCGGTACCCCAGGCCTGGGGCCAATCCTCTTTAATATCTTCATCAGTGACATTGCAGAGGGACTGGAGGGTAAAGTTTGTCTGTTTTCAGATGACACAAAGATCAGCAACAGAGTAGATGATCCAGATGGGGTGGGCAGAATGAGAAGAGATCTGAATAAACTGGCAAAATGATCGGAAAAGTGGCAACTGGGGTTTAATGCAAAGAAGTGCAAGATCATGTACATAGGGGAGAGAAACCCTGAAGCCACCTATAGGCTGGGAGTGGAGTTGCTGGCAGTCACAAAAGAAGAAAGAGACTTGGGCATCATCATCACCAATGACCTGAAATCATCCAAGCAGACCACTAAAGCAATAGCTAAGGCTAGGAGGATGTTGGGGTGTATTAGTAGGGGTATCACAAGTCAGAAGAGGGAGGTAAAAATCGCTTTTTACAAGACACTGATTAGGCCCCATCTGGAGTACTGCATGCAGTACTGGAGGCCACACCTTCACAAGAATATTAACCAAATTGCGGCAGTCCAAAGAAGGGCAACCAAAATGATGCAGGGACTGCATCAGAAAACATATGAGGACAGATTAATGGAGCTCAATATGAATAGTCTAGAGCAAAGGAGGGAGAGAGATGATATGATCGAAGCATTCAAACACCTTAAGGACATTAACAAGGTGAAAGAGTCTAACATGTTTCAATATAAAAAAAATAGCAGGACAAGAGGACACAGCATGAGATTAGAGTGAGGCCAATTAAGGGGTAATGTGAGGAAGTTATTTTTCACAGAAAGGGTGGTGGATGCACGGAATGGCCTACCTCAGGAAGTGGTGGATATGAATACAGTGCAGGGCTTCAAACAGGCATGGGATAAGCGTAAGGGAGCAATACAGATAAGTATGAATAGATAGGCCATTGACAGAGCAAAGGCCGATGACACATTTATAAGGTAGAAAAAGAAATGGGCAGACTGGAAGGGCCTTCCAGTCCTTATCTGCTGTCAACTTCTATGTTTCTATGAAAATAAGTAAAAGATTTAATAAAACATGATGGTGCATCATACTCCACTAGATTTTCACCCTATATTTTGCTGCCATCTGCACTTTATTGCTTTGTTCCTCTTCAGGTCTCTGCCTAGTAAAACTTGATCATTTTATTATTCTGTAACTGCATTATTCATATTTTTTGTTACTTTTGTAACCTATTGTTTCAACGTTCACCCACTTTAGGGCTAAAACAAAGAGCGCTCAGTGAAAAAGAGCACAGGCAAAAGGGCGACAAGATACGCTACATGTAATTGTGTCACTTCCCACCCAGATCGCATACTGCATGTTGCAATCACATGTTGCTGTTCTCTCCATCATTCAACCACACACCTCCTGTAAAAATAGATATAAACACACACCCAGGAACAACATTTTTAAGAGGATAAGAAATACACTTTTGGCCCCATCCTCAGGAATGTCACAGTAGGAGATGGTCACAAATCCCAAACATCCACATCACAGATGCACTCATTATGATGCCCACATTCTGGAACCCTACTCATGGTGCTCTAATGAAGGTATACCTTCTTTTAGCTTTCTACTGAAATCCCCCCCCCCCCCGGACACATCTAGAAATAAGCTGTTCCAGCTCAGTAGGTCTTTCCTGGAAAACTGTTGACATAAATAAAGAAATCTATTTGGGATGCTTGATGTCTGGTGTAGAAACATTACAGAAAGGGATTGGTAGCCAGCAAAGATTCACGTTTAGCATGAACAAAACTCAGCTTTACTGAATTCCCAGTACACTTTAATTTTCAGCCATTAAATTATTAAATACTGTAAAAAAAGTCTTTTGAGGCACTTTCACTTCAAATGTAGCCCTGTATGAAACATACAAAGCTTAAGAGATTTTTGAAGTCTCCATCTGGATGTTTGGCAGACACTCTTACTTGTAGATAATTCATCATACTTCATTTTATTAATATTGCAATATTTGTTTTAAAAATAAGATCTAAGAGAAAAATCTAAATATTGTAATGCTAATTTATAGTCTGAAGAGATAATTTATTCTGTAAAACATTTTAATCTCTTCATGATCATGTAGATAGAATGCCAAACAAGATGGATTGGCAAAATGTTTTAAAGAATTTATTAAGTGCAATTGATATTTTAGATTTGACTGTGAGAAGATGTTTTTTACATTGAAATTCATCTTTAAATAACATTATGTATGTAAGACACTGATCTGAGGCGCAAGATATCCATTTACCTTGATTTGCTTAGTGCATTTTAATATATGTGTTAGCATATTTCATATGCTTCTCAACTTTGTCGTTTGCAGTTGAAAAATGTTTTTTAAAGCTTAACTAGGACACATGTCCATTAAATGTAGAGTACTGCTTGATTAATTCCTTTGAGACTGCATTATACTGGAAAAATGTTAGCACTTGCTTTTTGCTGAGTTCATATGCAGTTTGGAATTAAGATTTGTGGGCTTCAGTAACATTGAGTATTTTTGAATTCATTTCCTTCAGGAAAACTTCCCACAAGACAGCCTAGGAGACTTCTTTGAAAAGATAGAAATGTTTAATTTTGTATGCCTTCCATAAACATTCTACTTTATACTAAAGCAACATCAACATTTCAATTAGAATATTTAGACTACAACCCAAGGAACATAAATTGCCCTATGCAGTATATCGGTAGGACTCTTTTCTAAATTTGTTATGAGATTTGAAAAGAATAGTGCAGTATATATTTTAAATATGTGATGTCAAATGTCAGTTAGGCTTTACATTCATTGAATAGCAAACTACATTTTTCACATCCTGGGGCCAAATTGTATATATCATGATTTAATTCTTCACTAGTAAATATAGAATGTTGTACTAACCTAATTTGATTATTAGAGGTGAATTCATTCCTAAACTATTTGAATTAATCTAATATTCAAAGAACTAACACAAGGATAATTATTTGATAGTTAAACAAATTATATGTGTTTTCATCCAGTCCAGCTGCTTGAGGAAATGCCATATATAAACCCAGTTTGCGAATTACAGTAGAAATTTTGCAAGGCAGTGATTTGTTAGGCAATCTTGGTAGAGAACTCATTTGTCTGTACCGGCAGTTAAGGCCCCAAACTGTTTGCATGCACAGTGTATTGGGGCAGATATACAAAGTAATATATTCTGTTAATTTGCAAAAGGGAGCTTTGTAGCATTGAAAGATATTTTAAAAGAGCTAATTTGGGGCAGCTTTGTACCATTGAAATATGTGTTTACTAAAAAAAATAATAATTTGGGGCATCTAAATGGATGACAACAAATGAAAACAATTATTGTGAATTAGTAGCATTTCAGAAAACTTTGAAAAACATTACTTTCTCATGGGTACTTGGAGAAATGGCTACATAATCAATGGTACCCTTTATCCTTCTACTTAAAGACTCACTGAAGACCAGACTGGTGCCAACGAATTGAAGATCCACCAGTGTGGTACCAGTCAACAGGGATGGGAGACAGGAAGGATTCAGGCAACTACAGGTCTGCCAGCCTTACATCCATAGTAACTATGCTGATGAAGACCATAGTCAATGAAAGCCTGGTGGCCTATGTAGAGGAAAATGGACTATATAACTACAGTATAAGCAGCATAGGTTTGTGTCAGGGAGGTCTTTTAGACCAATCTGATACTGTTTTTTGATTGGGCCACAAAGGAAATTGATAGAGGATGGGTGGTAGATTTACCTTACTTTAAACTCAGCAAGGTCTTTGATTTGGTACCCCACAGGATTCTGTAAAGAAGTTGGAGGACTTGGGAGTAGAGCAGGGTTCAGTTAGGTGGGTCAGAAGTTGGCAGGGGTAGCAACACAAGGTAGTGGTGAACAGACTAAATTGGGGGACAGGGAGGTCACAAACAGAGTGCAGCAGAGATTGGTCCTGGGACCAGTTCTGTTTAATACATTCATAAATGGCATAGGGGAATGTATCAAAGGAATTTCTATCTCTTTGCTGATGACACAAAGCTATGCAGCAGGGTGGATCATGAAGAAGGATTGCAGGAGCTCTGGATGAACCTATAGAAACTAGAGAGATGGTCAAAGGTCTGGCAGTTGACATTCAGTGCCAAGAAATGAAAGGTAATGCATTCTGGGAGACTGAATCCATGCACAAAATATTGGATTGTTGTGGTTAGATTGGCAAATCCAAAAGACAAAGGGGATCAGGGGTGATAATCAGTGACTCCCTCATTCAAACGAGTACATGTAACAATGCCTACAGTAAGGCATTAAGGATATGCGGTTGTACAGGCAGGGGCTTAGGCTGAAGAAGTCAGATGAATCTGCCAATGTACAGATCCCTGGTGAGGCCTGTATTGTGCTCAGTTCTCGAGTCCTCACTTGCAGTTCTTGATTTGGTACAGCAAAGGGTCACTAAGCTGATCCAGGGTCAGCAGGGCAGATCCTATGAGGATTGGCTGGAGGCCCAAAATACGTTCTTGTGGGAGGCCAGGCGGGAGTGCAGCAACATGATTGAAACATACAGTATACATCTCTCAGTGGTATTAACAAGATGAATAGTGAGGCTTGTTTGTATGAACTAGGGATGCATTTACTAGGGGGCATGACTGGAGGTTGGTGGGGGGGCAAGTTCAAGAAGAACTCCAAAAGATTCTACTTCACTGAAAGGATGGTGGATCCATGGACCAGGCTACCAGCAGAATAGACAAAATCCAACAGTGTTCATGTGCTCTAGTGGAACCAGTGGGGTGTAACAAGATGGCAGCTAACCCAGAAAACAGACCTGGTTGAAGAGTAGTTGCATTCCATCTGAAAAATGAACTCAGGTGCACTCCCAGTGTTGAAGCCCCCTAATGGTGTCTTGTTTGAAGGTGAAATGCTGAGGTAGTGTTCCACTTGGGTGACTATCACAGGCTCGCCTTCATGAGCATGCTGTTTATTAAATTGATTTGAGATTGAACACTGGGAGTCAGCCTGAATTAATTTTTCCATTGCAGTGCAAAAACGCTTGAACCACATCAGCAGAAGAGGTGGAGGAACTACCCGAACAGGTTTAAACATAGTTTTGACAGAGCAAGGTGACTCATAGCCCAATGGGGGGCCAAAGGTTTCAGGGATGGCAGAATGAAGGAGTGGTTGTATCGAGAAAGGTTCAGGCTTCCCACACTCATCTCAGAGAAATTATTTAAGTTCTTGGTCATCCAATATGACTTATCCATGTACCATCAAAAAATAGGATGTACACCACTGTAATTCAAATTAAAGTATGTCCTTTTACTTATTTCAAATCATGTCTTGTTTGCTCCAGTATCATCTGTATCATCTGTATCTATTCAAAACATTTTTTTCTTTACCAAACTATACATTTAATACTGACCTGCTGATTATTTAATTAAGCTAACACTTTCCATCCTCTCATATAATTCCTATTGCTACCATACTGAACTCATTCCAATTAATTTGGCTATGTCTCTTTAAGAGCTCTATGCATGCTACTTAAAACATTCAAAAAATGTTTTGAATACATAGAAACATAGAAGTTGTCAGCAGATAAGGACTGCCAGGCCCATCTAGTCTGCTTGAAAGCAGTACACTAGTTTAGTTTTTTAGTTTTTTACATACAGATGATATTGCAGCAAACAAGACATGTACAGGTTTAGGGATATCAACATGTGTTTTAACAATAAGTAATAGTATTTGAGGAATTGAAGTGGTGTATATCAACCATGATGTTACCTATAGAATAAATTAAGGGATTAACCCTTTGTCTCCAGTAATGGGAACACTATAATAGAAGTGATGTATAGTCACTAAGGAGTGATACATAAAATAATTTGTATATATTTTTAGATTGAACAAACATGGCAGGGGCCTGATGAAGTGGCATGGCAATGAAACTGTTGCTGCAAATGGTGTGTAATAAAGGACATGATTTAGTTTGAATCGCAGTGGAGTTCATCCTATTTTTTTGATGGTACAAGAATGGAGGAGTGGGTAACAGCCCACTAGTAAAGTAGGTTGCAAGGGTGAGGTAATACGGTAAGGGCAGACTTGATGTATCTTTTGTCTCCTTCTGCCTTCAGAATCTATGTTTCTGTTATATGTAGACACCATCTGGCTTTGATTGGGTATTTTATTTGTGTAACCCCTCACCCCTGCCTTTTAGCAAAAATGACAGGTGGCATGCTGTTGAAGCTGACAGTAGTACCTGGTGGGGACAAGGTTCGGGGAGGATGAGGTTACTCGTCACAGGGGACCTAGGTTTGGCTACTCTGCACAGGGGCACCCAAGTAAATCTGAACACAGGAAGCAATAACTGTAATGTCCAGAACCAGGAATGGGATTCTCCAGTGTGGCTTTTATTCACATCCAAGCTGAACAAACAAAGCATAGATAGACCCCCAAGGGGCTACATTCCTGGTAATGCAGATTAGAAACTACAGAACACCTTATCACTATTTCCAGCCATCAGGCTCTAAAACCCACCAGGCACACAGCCCGGACTTGCATGCAGCTTTGGGTACACAGCCCGACTTGTACACTACTTGGGTTTTCCCCACTGGCCCAGCTCCCCCGACGGCCACTTGATCCGCGGTCCATTTGAGGAATGAACCAATTATTCTGTTGTAGCTCCCTAAACCACACTAGAGCCTTTAACTCCTAGAGAGAATTTTTCTTACAATCCCACATCTGGATACTTCCTTCATCACTGGCCAAGTGCCTGAGGTAAAGTAGAAATCCACAGAAGAAATCCGTAGAGGTGGACCTGGTCACTAAAGATGGGGGCCACCCACCTCCAGCTCCCACAGCCCATACCTGGCCATTTCTCTGGAAACTGAACAATTCCTTTACTGAAAACTTTCAAATGTAGATTCTGTGTAGACATCTGTCACATCTCTTCTACATATCATTTGCATCCCAACAAGCTCTGGACTTGAACCTACTTTTAATTTGCTTAGCCCATTACTCTAGGCTTCCACTATTTTAGTAGTTCAATCCCCATATTGTCACACATGTCCCAGGGTGAAAAACATAGGCCCTTTTAGCAAGAGCAGACACTCACCCTCACATTGCAGGTGCCCCACAGGTGACTCACAAATCTTCTTGTTCTCCCAAATAAACTCTGGAACACATAGGCAGCTTTTTCTCTACAAGCAGAACTAGGGGGTTGCCCCAGGAATCTGCAGGGAACCCTTTCCTGCCCCCCATCCCCGAAGGGAAGGGGCACTGAGACCCGAAAACAGCGGTCTCCACCACTTCAATTATCTTCTGTGTCTCTCTTTAAGGTGGAAACACACACCCTTTTTCTTAAAAGTAGCCGTCTGTCAGGGCTGAGGCTCCTAGAGCCTTACTGAGCTGCTGAGCTGCTTTCTCAGCAGGCTCCCAACACCAACTCCACACTGAACTGACTGAATCTGTTCAAACCTCCCAACGTTCTATTCCAACTCCCTTGCTGCAGATTCCAATGTGACTCATGCAGCTGCGATAGTTCTATTGGTGATGTCATCCCTCAGTCTCAGCTGAGACTGAGAACAGAGTGAGACAGTGTGAAATCCATTTAACTGGAGTTTCAGAAGCTGCCTTCCCTACCTACCACTAGGACTTACTGGGATTCTAGTAACCCCGGGTAACAAGGGGGTTACACTCACCCTTGACCAGGAAAATGACTGTCCACAGTCATTATTTACCCGGCCTTAGGCCATCCCACCCTATGTGCTACCTGCGGAGGGGGTGATCAGGCCCCCTCCTACCATGTGCAAGCACAGGCAGGCAACACTAAGGGCCTAGAGGCCTTTAGCTGACATATCAGCCTCTACACGATCCACTTGCTATGGACACCCAGTGGCTCTGGTAGAACTATCCAGAGCATAGCCCTGATAGATCAGCACTGCAGTCCCAATGGCCATTCAAGACCACAGCCTGTCTATTCTCCCTAACCCTCTAGGGAAACCCTATCTGCTTCTAACCTAATACCCCCAAAACAAAAACAACCTGGGGACCTCCCCAACCTTGGGCAACCTGCAACCACACACCATTGAAATACCACATTTTATACCATTTTACTGTCTCCTCCCTACCCCCACAACCACACCTGTGGAAGGAAAGGGTTAATACAGTAACAACAACCATAACAACACCACAGTACTTTAAATTACTACACTAAAGTACTAATGAGGAACTCCGATGAGCCCCTCCTTCTCTTCTTGTCTTCTCTTCTGTCTTCCCAGGAACACCTCTAAGAAAAAGAAAAACAACACACACTCCCAATCTGCATACACAGTCTACCTAGACCCCTACCATCAAAACACTGAAGAATCCCAAGATTTTTTTTTTCACAAAAGGTAGAAAAACAGTATTTACATTAGAAAACAACTACATTATTTACCATACACATTTGGGGGGATGGAGTGCCCTAAAAGTCCCAACTAGTGACCACAATGCCCGAAGGCTAGTCCAATAAAGAGGATCTCCTGGGCCGGAGCCCGGTGAAGCACAGTTCTAACAGGCCAAAGTCCTGAAGGGGAGAGTCTTTGCGGACAGTTCACACATTTTGGAGTCTGCTAGTGTAGGGTGTGTACTGCAATGTCATAAAGATAGAAAAGTTCGGACTTACCAGCTCCTTGTAGAATGGAAAATTTTGGACCAACCTGCACCTCTGACGAAGACTCTCCCTGGCAGCATTTCTTCCGATACAGCTGGGCGGACATCTTCCGGGAACCACAGGAGGGCACATCTGGGAACTGCTGGGAGGATGTCATCTCGGGAGATGGAACCTCAGAACAGGAACAAAAAGCAAACAGCTAGTCCGATGTCATCCGATTACCAGGCGATGAACAGGATACAGCTGGGGTGGTGTCCTCTCTGGATCTGAAGTCATCTGGTGGGCCAGTTGATGGATTCTGGAAAGGCAAGTACACTGTAGAATTGATGAATGTGGGGCACCTGAGTCCTGGATATCCATATTGGCGAATCAATAAATGCACTTCACAGTCTGGTGTGGCAGTATTGACTATCACTGCTCAGCTTTCCATTTTGTAGGCACGGGCACATTTGCTGAGAGGTCCTTGCACTGAGGCCAATAGTACCGGGGGTCAGGAGCTTGAATTATTAACCCGTCTGGGCACACATAATTCACACAGTGGGAGATTTCACGTCCCTCTCCATCCACTACTTGCACTGTGTCTATAAACAGAGTCCTGCCTCTCTTCCACTGGGTATACTTCTTGTGAAACTGTCTGTTCTTTACATGCTTGTTGGCCCCAGGATGCACACTTTTCATTGCTTCATCCCAGATCCAGGATTTCCTGCTGTTCTCAATCTCCTCCCAGACTTTTTGAGGAAAGGTAGGAAAGGTCATACCGTAGATCTCATTTGCCTTTCTATGAACTAGTCTCTCCTCTTTACTTGCTTTGGTCAATCTAAGACCACTGGCCTGGCTTGGGGGTGGCCAGTCCTAGTTTTGCCAGCTACACATCCATAAAGAAATTAGAAATGGATCACTGACTTCTTCCTCTTGCAAAGCTAGGGCAGTGGCATCACCACTTTCTTCCACGCATTCCTCCGAGGCAAGATCTTGAGGCTGTGTACCCGTTCCTTTTTCACAAGGCCACATAGGTTCTCCCTCATCTTCCTCTTCACTGAGGATCTGAGCCCAGGAGTGAGCAGTCGTTCTCACTCCTGAGACTATCCACTCATCACTAAGCGCGGAGGTCAACACCTCCCACTCAAAGGCCTCCCGCATCTCATCTTCACTTAAGAGACTTGGGCTAGACCCCCCCCCGGAGTCTATTGATGCTGTATCTGAACTTTCCTTCTGGGATCCAGCATCTGAAACTTCAACTTCGAGTTCTGTCTGTAACTCTGCACCCACTAGCTTTGTGCCACACTCCCCCGAGGGGCCTTCCTCCACAGGCTCTGCCTAGTGCTCTGTGCTGCCAACTGCAGATTCCTGGACCTTTGTCCATGTGGGAGCCAACCAGATTTGAGGCGCTTTATACAAGCCATATCTTTCTAGGCATCCAGCACAGTGAGGTATCATGAAGACGACCCTTCCAGCTCTCAAGCATATTTGACATACATGCACTGGATATTTAGGAACCACCACATGAGGAGGCAGTTGTCCTCCATAGCACCACTTTTCAATGTCCCTCAGTCTATTCACTGCTGCTGTTACTGCAACCCGGGCATGATCCAGGTAGCGAGCTGGTCCTGAGGCCATAACTGCAGAAAAATAAACAAAAGTTCACTGTAACTGAAAGTCCCACTTTACTGAACACATCTCTTTAGTTGTAAAATGGCTCCTCTGCTGCTGTGTTTACTTTACTACCCCACCCTGTAATGGCGGCGGCAGCACTCCTTTGCATCAACTTTCAGAATCTGGGTCAAGCCACTGTGCGCTCAATTTACACAAACTACTGATAACTTTTGCTCAGACTGCTCTGTTCTTGCTTTAAACACATTTACTTGATTTTCCATGGACTCTTTACTTGCTGGTAACATTTATTTGATTCACAGTCCCTCACAGCTTGAGGTTTTTAGCACAGGCTTGCCTGTATAACTAGTGCTGCACATTGGCTACAACTCACAGTCTCTCTCTGGCTTTAAACTTTAAACTGAGGCTGGATTCATTACTATGCACACAGTCAATGGCTTAACAGACTTGCACTTGCTGGCAGGACTTGACACAGTCGTTACTAGCAAAGCGACTACACTGCTGCACACACATTTATATGGCATAGGGCAGAAAATCACTGTTTGATCAGTTTTTTTAGGTTGTTACTTACTGTTATCAGTAGCAGTTTGCTGCGATGGGGAAAAACGGTCTGCAGCCAGTTCTTGGAGGCCTCAGAACAGAAACGGGCAGGCAGTCCTACTGATCATCTTCTCGACCACCACACTTGCATTTCTGATGATCGATTAGTGGGTTGAGCCTGATTTTAAACAAGATAGTCTATTTTTACAATGTTTACAGCGATTTTAACACTCCGCGACGCTCCTCCACTAGCTAGTACATGCACTCCACTCACACTCCCTCTCGAATGCTGGGGCAGTCACTGTAGAGCTGGCTGAGGGGCTGGACTGATCTCAGCCTGACCAATCACATGACGCCATGCAAATAAGCCTCTTCTTCCTCGCGAAGGCTCTTTTCCTCACGACGATCGTCGAGCAGGCAAATTTAAACTGCAGAATGCAACTTTCTTTTTTTTTCAACTGACTCCACGGCGGGAGCCCATTTCAGCCATTTAACATAGCCATTACACCTGCAAGTCTCTCATTTATTCAAAAAACATTTCCAACGTTCAGGGCACAATTTTCCTGTTGCTACCCCTAGTCTTCCACACTTTTCTTTACAATAGTTCATTTTAAAAGCATTTCAAATGTCCAGGGCACAATTTTCCTGTTGCTACCCTCAGTCTCCCACACTTTTCTTTACAACAATTCATTTTAAAAGCAGGCAAAAATGCTGTAAACAATTTGGAAAGGAACTGCAGCAAGTGAAGAGGTGACGGCTCTCTCAGTGGAAGGGAAGTAAATGCAAATCTAGGCGCTTTCATTATTACTACTTCACATAGTTATTGCATTGGGTAAAGGGGGAGTAGGAGTTGAAGAAGGTGTGCAATGGCTACTTAAAGTATTTTTGAGTGTGGATAGGAATATACAAAGCAGTTGCTCAACATATCTAAACGTGTGCAACAAAGGAGGTAAGGACATAAAGAATGTTTTGCACTGATAGAGGGGAGAGTGGGGACTTGGGGAGTGTTTGGTATCCTGCATCTGGAGGGGTGGGGGTCGCTGGTGAGCAACAGACAGCAATGGGTAGGGTGGTAGGCTGCAACAACTGCGGTGCACCAATCTTTCTAAACATTGCCTGGAGAGTAGGAGGATGTTTAGTGTGCAACCACATAGAAAAACTTAGAAAGGAGATTGAGGGTCTGCAGGAGGAACTAAGACAGGCAAGGCAGATTGGGGTGGGTTTAGCCCAATACTGGAGGGAGGAGGAAGGGGAGATGAGGAGGGCAATTAAGCCAACAGTGGTGAGAGAGGCTCAGAAGAGGAAGCAGAGACAAAGGGCCCAGGACAGGAAGAACGATTGCCGGGAAACCAGGTCAGGAGACAAAAGTCAAATGGAAGGAGGCAATAGGGACTTGTGAGGGGAGGCGAAGAAGTGGCAAAAGTCATGGAGTGGAAAGGAGAGAACAGGTTACTATGCAGAGAGGGAGCAGGCATTTGTGAAGGATCTTCAGAAAATAGTTTTGCACTGCTAGAAAGGAAGAAGGTGGAGGAGGAGTGATGAAATTAGAGGAGTAATTGATAAATGCCTGGACCAAACTGGAGCGGGGGAAGTTCTGCTGGGAGAACTGCAACAGGGGTAAAAGGGCATAATAATGTGCAGGAGGAAGAAGAGGAGCTGGAAATGAGGGAGGGAGATGAAAGGAAGCAAGCAGGGAGTAAGAGGGGTGGAATCTTAGTGCTGGGGGACTCAATACTAAGAGGAGTTAGGTGGGGTAGCAAGGCGGAGAGGCATAGTCGCATTTGGGTGGAGGCCTTGCCAGGAATGACAGCGGAAAAGGTGGGACAGTCTGTTCTGAAATATGCTAGAAGGAGTAGGGACAAGCCTCATTTAATTATACATCTTGGGACAAACGACCTGGCTGACAAGACAGTGGATATAGTCCAGAGGAGGTTTGAGGAACTAGCACAATTATGTGAGGGGGCAGGAAGATCAGTAACTTTTTCCGAGATACTTCCGGTGCCAAAGGCAAGCACAACAAGAAAGCTGAGAATAGAGGAATTTAACAGATGGCTAAGAACCTGGTGTTGTGCTAAAGGGTATGGGCTGTTGGGGAGGGACCTGGGAGGACAGTAGTCTCTATGCCAAGGACAGACTACACTTGAGTGAGGAAGGAAAGAAAGTGTTGAAGCAGAGGATGGAAGAATATATAGAGGAAGTTTGGAGTTTAAACTAGGAGTGGGGGGTGGCAGATGGGGAAGAGATATGCAGGGACCACAGGTTGGGAAATCATATGAGCTTACCCCCATAACAGTGACAAGGACAAATGGCAAGTACTAGTGGTGATGTTAGGAAAGGAGGGCAGGATGGAGGAGGGAAAAGGGTGGAAGGTGGTTACCCTTAATGCTAGGAGCCTTGGAGGAAAACTGCAGAGTTGCAGATTCTCATGGCAGAGGAGAGGTGGACATTGCAGCCATCACGGAAACATGGGCCACCCAATATAATGACTGGGACCTGTCTGTACCAGGGTACAGGTTATTTCGTAGGGACAGGGTGACTGGAAAGGAGGGGGTGGCACTATATGTGAAGGAAGGACTGAAGTGTGAAGGGAGGAAGGGAGGAGGGCAGTACAGAGTCACTTTGGGTGCAAATCCAGGATTCCAAGAATAGAGTCTTAGAATGGGAGTGGTGTACAGGCCACCATCTCAGATGGAGGAGTTAGACAGGAACTAGCGGGACAGATCAGGAGGACCTGCGAGAAGGGGTAGTGTGGTGATTGTGGGGGACTTCAACATGCCAGAAGTGGACTGGAGCACCCCAACAACCAGGAACAGAAGGGAGCAGGTACTGCTGGATGCCTTCCAGGACAGCTTCCTGCTGCAATGGTCAGTGAACCAACCAGGTTAGGGAATACCCTTTGACCTGTGCTGGCAAATGGGACTTTGTGAGAGAACTTACAGTGGAGGAACCGCTGTCAGGAGTGACCACCACTCAGTATGGCTCACATTGGATATGGGCAAGGAAGAGTGGAATCTGGCACAAGAGTGCTGGACTTCAGGAGGGCTGACTTTGGGAGGATGGGAAGTGGTAAAAGGGTACCTGGCCAGAATTCAATCTAGTATGGATACTAACCAGAGATGGGAGCTCATAAAGTTGGGGATAGTGGAGGCAACCAAAACCTGCTGCAAAGCCCAGAGCAAGAAGGCTAGAGCTAAGAAACCGAGCTGGTTGAGCAAGGAGGTCATGGAAAAGGTAAAGAAGAAAAGAGCTGCCTTTAGGAAATACAAAGAAAACAGGAGGGGGAGGACAGAGGTACTGACAGAATCGAAGGAGGTGACAAGGGCAGTAAGGAGCCAAAGCATCTACGGAACTCAGGCTGGCACAAGGCATTAAGAAGGGAGAAGGACTCTTTAAGGATATCAGGAGAAAAGGAGCTGTAAGGACCACATAGTAAGGATTAGGAAGGAGGGGGGTTGGGTGAAAGCAGGGTATGATAAGGCGGAAGCACTAAATGAGTACTTCTGCTCAGTATTTACTAAAGAGAAGAGGGGGGTGACACCCAAGATGGGTGAAATGGCAGACACAGGGGGGGAAGTGGTGACAGATGGGGAAATCATGGAGGACAGAGTTCGAGAGGGTTTGAAGGCACTGAGGGTGGACAAGGCACCAGGCCCAGATGGCATCCACCCCAGGGTACTGAAGGAGCTGGCAGAGGTCCTTGCGGGACCTTTGGCATACTATTTAATGCCTCACTACATTCGGGGTGTGTACCTCAGGACTGGAGGATGGCTCATGTGGTGCCTCTCCACAAGAGTGGCCCCAGGATGAACCGGAAACTACAGACCAGTGAGCCTCACATCCATCGTGGGTAAGCTAATGGAGACTATCCTGAAGGAGAGGCTGGTGGCCCTCTTAGAGGCCAAAGGACTACAGGACAGCAGACAGCATGGCTTCAACGTGGCCGATCCTGCCAAACCAACCTGGTCGGGTTCTATGACTGGGTAACTAGGCAACTGGACGGGGACATGCAGTGGATGTCCTGTATCTGGACTTCAGTAAGGCATCTGACCCAGTGCCATGGAAGGCTGGGAAGGAAGTTAGGCACAGGGCAGGTGCAATGCTGGTGAGATGGGTAGAAACTGGCTGCAGGGAAGGCAACAGAGGGTGGTGGTGGGTGGGAGCTCTCACACCCAAGGGCAGTGACGAGTGGTGTCCCACAGGGCTCGGTGTTGGGACCAGTGTTGTTTGGGATATTCATTGCAGACATATCATGGGACATCAAGAGCAAGATCAGTCTGTTTGCTGATGATACCAAGGTTGGCGCGGGTGGTGGATGACCTAGGGGATGGTAGGGTTGCAGGATGATCTGGCAAAGCTTGAAACCTGGTCAGACACCTGGCAACTGGCTTTAATGCCAAAAGTGCAAGGTGATGCATTTTGGGATGAAGAACCCAAGGAGGACTTACCAGCTGGGGGGGTGCAGCTAGCCCAGACAGAGGAGGAGAAGGATCTGGGTGTGCTCATCACAGGGTCAATGAACAACTCGGCACAGTGTAGGAAGGCAGCTGCAATGGCCAACAAAATGCTGGGTTGTATTGCAAGGTATATCCTCAAGGAGGAGGAGGTGATTCTGCCACTGTATAGGTCATTAGTTAGACCACACCTGGAGTACTGCGGCAGTTCTGGCGTCCGTATCTGAAAGGGACATTAAGTTACTGGAGGGAGTGCAGCGCAGGGCGACAAAGATGATCAAGGGTCTGGGGACTTATCATATGAGAGGAGGTTGAAGGAGTTGAACATGTACTCACTGGAGGAGAGAGACAGGGGACATGATTGAAACCTTAAATACATGAAAGGAATAAACAAGACAGGTACGAGGGGCTGTTCAAAGTAAGGAGGGAGGGTACCAGGGGCCATGATATGAGACTGAGCGAGGAAGGTTCAGGAGGGAGATGAGGAGACACTTTTTACAGAGAGGGTGGTGGCTGGGTGGAATGCATTACCTGCAGAAGTGGTATGCAGTAGAACAGTGGACTGCTTCAAACGAGGATGGGACAGGACAAGGGGAGGGTTAATGAGGGAAGGAGGTGGAAGGGAGGGCAGCTGCAGAATAGGGTGCTAGCTGCACATTCCGAGCAGACTTGATAGACCTCTAGGCCTTTATCTGCTGGCAAATTTCGTATGTTCGTATGTTCGTATGATGCAGGACAAGGGCACACTCTTTGGCTTTACTGCTCCTTGGTAAACAGCTGGCATTTTTAAACAGCAGCACAAGATCCACAGCACACAGCAACACACTAAGTAGATTGCTTCAGCTTTTTGGGCTACCCACTGCCATATAGCCAAAATGCTAGCCCCCTTGCCCGAGCACCTTCCTCCCTGAATAAAATCCAAAGCTGTGCCTCCATTTTTGTAACCCCTCACCCCTGCCTTTTAGCAAAAATGACAGGTGGCATGCTGTTGAAGCTGACAGCAGTACCTGGTGGGGACTGGGTTCGGGGAGGATGAGGTTATTCGGCACAGGGGACCTAGGTTTGACTACTCTGCACAGGGGCACCCAAGTAAATCCAAACACAGGAAGCAATAACTGTAATGTCCAGAACCAGGAATGGGATTCTCCAGTGTGGCTTTTATTCACATCCAAGCTGAACAAACAAAGCATAGACGGACCCCCACGGGGCTACATTCCTGGTAATGCAGATTAGAAACTACAGAACACTTTATCACTATTTCCAGCCATCCAGGCTCTAAAACCCACCAGGCACACAGCCTGGACTTGCATGCAGCTTTGGGTACACAGCCCGACTTGTACACTACTTGGGTTTTTCCCCACTGGCCCAGCTCCCGCCGGGCTACTTTGATCCATGGTCCATTTGAGGAATGAACCAATTATCCTGTTGTGGCTCCCTAAACCACACTAGAGCCTTCGACTCCTAGAGAGAATTTTTCTTACAATCCCACGTCTGGGTACTTCCCTCATCACTGGCCAAGTGCCTGAGGTAAAGTAGAAATCCACAGAAGAAATCCGAAGAGGTGGACCTGGTCACTAAAGATGGGGTCCACCCACCTCCATCTCCCACAGCCCATACCCGGCCATTTCTCTGGAAACTAAACAATTCCTTTACTGAAAACTTTCAAATGTAGATTCTGGGTAGACATCTGTCACATCTCTTCTACATATCATTTGCATCCCAACAAGCTCTGGACTTGAACCTACTTTTAATTTGCTTAGCCCATTACTCTAGGCTTCCACTATTTTAGTAGTTCAATCCCCACATTGTCACACAAGTCCCAGGGTGAAAAACATAGGCTCTTTTAGCAAGAGCAGACACTTACCCTCACATTGCAAGTGCCCCACAGGTGACTCACAAATCTTCTTGTTCTCCCAAATAAACTCTGGAACACATAGGCAGCTTTTCCTCTACAAGCAGAACTAGGGGGTTGCCCCAGGAATCTGCAGGGAACCCTTTCCTGTCCCCCATCCCCGAAGGGAGGGGGCACTGAGACCCGAAAACAGCGGTCTCCACCACTTCAATTATTTTCTGTGTCTCTCTTTAAGGTGGAGACATACACCCTTTTTCTTAAAAGTAGTCCTCCACACTGAACTGACTAGTAACCCCAGGTAACAAGATGGTTACATTTGTATATAATAACCGGGAACCACTTTTTCCTATCGGGAAAGCTGATTATAATTTGCCATAATAACAAGCTGTTTATAACTGTGAACATGCACCTGGGTTTCCCTCACTCCACGCATGCACCAGCCATGGTCTTCCCTTCATTATGCTGCACTTCACTGCCTCTTGCACTCGAACTCCATGGTAAGTAAATGTAGAAAAAAAATACAATAAAAAAACACTCTAACACTTTTGGGACACTTTTAGGAGAAACCACTTTACAAGAAAAAAGTAAATGTTTAAACAGCTGCTTGAACCCGACCATGGGCCACACTTCAATCTGACCATGGCTGCACAGCAATGTGTATCTATTGTATATGATTACTGTGGCAAAAAAATGCTCCCAACAATTATATTAAATAAAACATGGTATGGTATGTAAAATTCAAATTTCACATACAGCCTCAGTGTTCAATGCTTAAATAAACCCTTCAAGCTTCAGCCTTGGAGTTTATGTAACATCAAACACCTCAGGTGTGTAAAATTCTTATTAAACACACCACTCCATGTATCATTCTATATTTAATTTCCATTTGTTCTTCAGTACTTGGTCAATGTGCACATGAGCAGGATCCTTGTTCCCTCAGAGTTTTCCTACTTTTGCTGCTTAAACCTTTGCTGACATCATGTCCTCAGTTTGTGAAATCACAGGTTATATAAGAAAATAAATAGGTATGAACAGATAAAGACAAAGGTGGGATTTTCAAACACTTGCATCCTTTTTCCTGACACAGGTATGCACTTCCAACTCCCAAGTTAAACCTCAAAAAATTGCTCCAACTTTTGTGATGGAAGTCCGCAGTTGTGTCCAGAAATGGATAATAAGGCCCACTTAGAAGATTGGCGAAGTCACCGCCAAACATTGCTTGGCAAGCTAATTTCAACTGCAACATTGACTCTTCGCCCTATTCTAGAAGGCAGCATCTGTGTCTAAGTTCTGTGAATTGTGACATCATGCCAGATATGACGAACAGAGGGCACACCTGGCGAGCAAGTCGCAAGCTGCAAAGCAGGTTACATGTGCCCCCCCATACCCAGCAAGCCACATTAGGCACCCCGCAGGGCTGCCCACACCAACTGCCCCCGAAGCATCCAGTAAGTGCCCTGCAGGGCTGACCACACCTCCTGTCCCCTGAATCCACCATTGATACACCCCACAGGAAGCGCAGTCAACCCCACTACCTGTGCCCTGACCCCGAGTCACTGGCCACAAAGGGGCAGTTGTTGGGGCAGATCCGTGGGGCACATAATGGAAGCGTTGGGGGCAGTTGGTGTGGGCAGCCCTGTGGGGCAATTAATGTAGGAGTTAGAGGGCAGGGGGTGTGGGCAGCCCTGTGGGGCACCCACTGGGGTATGCTTGGCATTGGAGGAGGGAAATTGTGTAATGACTGCCGGACTGCTGATGGGTCTACAGGACCCCCGTGGGGTCCCTGTAAGTTACACCAGCTAAAAGCTGGTGTAACTTACGTTGCCGGTTCTTCTCCAGGGGTTCTTGTAGAATCCCGACATTGGGGACTTTGTTGCTGTCCTTCCAGAATGGGACACAACTACTGCCATAAACCCCCAAGCGCCATGTTGCAGGGTGTTTATGGCTCAACTACAGGCGTAACAGCTGTTCGGTGCAAGTGGCCTGTGCTATGTCGCAGGCCACATTGTAGAATCATGCATGTCGCAACTGCTGGTGTAAGTTGCTACATGCGCCATTCTACTTGGCGCAAGTGCTGTTACACCAGGTGTAACTGTACTAGAATTGGGGCCTAGTACTGTAGATGTGGCCAAAAGTGCAATGAAGTGAAAACTTGCAGATACTTTAGGATGTATGAAACTAGGATTCATATGTCCTGATGCATTTGAATGTAAGCAGCATACATCTGAAATACAGATGCAAGCTCTGCATCTATTGCATTGAAAATAATTCCCACAGAGCTTATCTAATCTGCTGTGGATGCCTATCTTGAAACTATTATACTATGCTCCCCCATTTCATAGCTTTAAAGAGCCCCTGGCATCTTTTATATATCCCTTTAATTACCATGTATGTGTGAAGTATGACATGTAGTAATTTTGGGCTGAGTGGTTTCCCATGGAAATTTGCTTAGAGTTTATTGTCAGCCATGCCAAGTAGCCAGTTACTGTTCTCTGACAAATATCCAGCTTCAGTCTGGTTAGTGAGCACAAGTGCTGAACTTACATCACATATAAGGAGTCTAGCTGTGCTTCTGTTACTGCACTTCAGAGGGGTCAGATATCTCCACACTCATGGATGGTGACAGCTCTGTAAGTGTATATAACAATCATGATTATGACTGGAACAACAGGAAGGTCCTGTCAAACTAATCCTATAGATTTCTTTGACATGGTAACCAGAGTGGTGGACCAAGAGAGTGCAGTTGATGTTGCCTACCTTGATGTCAGCAAAGCTTTCGATACTGTTCCACATAGAAGATTGATTAATTTGGTTAATAAGCTGGGTAGGCTCGGGGTAAGTCAGAAGTTGGTAAACTGAGTGGCAAACTGGTTGGTAGGCAGAAAACAGAGAGTGGTGGTAAACGGTGTACAGTCAGAAGAGATGCAAGTCACAAGTGGGGTACCTCAGGGATCAGTTCTGGGGCCAGTCCTCTTCAATATCTTCATCAGTGACATTGCAGATGGACTGAAGGGTATGGTTCACCTGTTTAAAGATGACAACACAATCTGCAACAGAGTAGATGATCCAGCTGGGGTGGGCAGAATGAGAAGAGATCTGGAAAAAGTGGCAAAATTATCTGAAGAGTGGCAACTGGGGTTTAACACAAAGAAGTGCAAGATCATGCACATAGGGAAGAGAAACCCAGAAGCTGTAGGTTGGAAGGGAAATTGCTGGCAATCACAAGGGAAGAAAGAGACTTGGGCATCATCATCACTGATGACCTGAAATCATCCAAGCAGACCACTAAAGCAGTAGGTAAGGCTAGAGAGATGTTGGGGTGCATTAGTAGGGGTATCACAAGTTGTAAAGGGAGGTAATAATCCCTCTTTACAAGACACTTGTTAGGCCTCATCAGGAGTACTGCATGCAGTACTGGAGGCTGCACCTGCACAAAGACATTAACAAAATGGAGGCAGTCCAGAGAAGGGCAACCAAAGTGGTGCAGGGACTGCATCAGAAAACATATGGAGACAGATTAACAGAGCTCAATATGTATACCCTAGATCAAAGGAGGGAGAGAGGTGATATGATCGAAACATTCAAACATCTTAAGGGCATTAACAAGGTGAAAGAGTAAATGTTTCAATATAAGAAAAATTGCAGAACAAGAGGACACAGCATGAGATTAGAGGGAGGCCAATTAAGTGGGTAATGTGAGGAAGTTTTTTTCACAGAAAGGGTGGTGGATGCTTGGAATGGCCTACCTCAGGAAGTGATGAATATGAATACAGTGCAGGGCATCAAACAGACATGGGATAGGCATAAGGGAGCAATACAGAGGAGTATGAATAAATAGGCTATTGACAGAGTAAAGGCATATGGCACATTTATAAGGTAGAAAAAATGGGCATACTGGATGGGACTTGTGATCCTTATCTGCCATCAACTTCTATGTTTCTATGTTTCTATAATTATGTCAGATAACATCTGTGTGATTTTATAGTGTCAGTATAAGTCTGTTGGCACAGACGTGAGTGAGGAAAGTGACAGACAATGAGTAGATGATGACTCTGAGGAGACCCCCCACTGCTAATGCTGTCAGACGTCTGAATGCTGCATAGTATTTATTTTACTTTACTTTGTGAAGCAGTGTATTTTAGCAGTGTATTTTTCCTTTTTTTCACATGACTGTGACTGATTTTTGATCTGTATACTGTATATATCTCCTTGTATATAAATGTATCATTATTGTCTTGTGTAATGCAGGTCCACCTTGCAAATGAGCTTGCTCAATGGTGTTCGTCTGGATAAATAAAGAATTTGATTGATTGATTGATCTGCCACCCTCCCCAAGAGAAAATGGTAATGTGATTTTTCTGACTCCATTATGCAGCTAGTTTTCATTTGTAAGAGTCTGCCCTTCTTTTATTTTTAGTTATTTATTTGTGTGTTTTTTTGGCATTGGTGGATTTTTTCCTGCCATGCCATTGTTAGAAGGATGTGAGGGATCCATAGAGGTTATAGAGCACTGTCATTTTCATTGTCAAATTACCATGCGTTTCCTTTGTGACCCCTCCCCATCAGAAGTGGCAATGGTATTTTGGAAATCGGAATTATTCCCTGCCGCTAGGAGGTTTTGCTTTTATTTTATTTTATTTATTGTAATATACTTGGAGGTGTAGATGACAGTTTTCCCTTACGGCAGCATTTTCCTATTAGCAAGATACAAAATATGAAAAAGGTAGCTGCTGCTTGTATCTCACTGAAACACTATTTGTGGCAAAAAATGAGAATAGCATACTGAACACCTATCTGAACAAAGTATGCCAAAAGTATCTTCTATTTCAATATGGTACCTTTTTTACCCACATAATTGAAATGACAGGCACTGGAAAAATAAAATAACAGAACCACTCTGAAGAGCTCCACAGAGTGACTAGAGGTAAGCACTACAGATTCTACTAAGCAGCTTTAGGACCAAACATCTACAAAAATGATGTCAGTCTCGATTTAATCTGACAGTGGTTGGCAAATTGTGGGAAAAACAAGCAGATGGGGAGGGGATGGACATTGAAGCCTGAACCACACCACAACTATCTGTAAATTACTATTTTACTTCTATATCAAAGGAAACAGAACTCAGACAGTTGGAATATATCATCAAGAGCTCTTTAAGTAGTCCTTTAAACCAATCTCAATTGGCATTGAATACAGCAGTGCTGCACCCCCCCCCAAAACAATACTAGGCAAGCTACTGTATTCCACTTATCCTCAGTCTCTTCATGAAGAATAACTTCCTCTTTTCCTTTTTGAATTTTCTATTCAAAGACTTTACACAGGGAAATTCACCATCTGGTTGTACAAATAGTGCATACAGTGGAAACAGACAGGATTAGAGTTGTACGAAAAAAAACCTTCCACTGGCAGAATCTCAGCAAAAGTCGGACTTTCGCTTCCATGATAATTCAGAAATCAAATCATCAGTTTCACAGAAATTCTGACTTAGAACTGTGGAATAAATGTATGAAGTGCAGATTATTGTATTAAACTGCTGAAATAAATTCTGGAGAACTGATCACTGTCAGTGGTCAGTTCTGCTGACTTTTTTTTCTACAGTTTAACACAATAATCGGCATTTCTTACATTTATTCTGCAGTTCAGTGAGTCACTGAACTGTGGAATGAATGTATAAATTGTGGATTAATGTATTAAACTGCGGTTAATATTGTAATTTAATGCTTTGTACACTATTATATATTGGCTGTTGGACCTGGTGCTTTGTAATAATTATGTATTAGTTATTGTTTTAGAGTTGTGTACTTTTATGACTAAAACAAAGTATAATTATAAAAAAAAAATATTAAACTACGGGAAAAAAAGTCTGCAGAACTTATCACTGAACTATGGAATAATTATATGTATTGCAGAATAATCCATTAAACTGTGGATTAAAATTCCTCAGAACTGTCTTTCAGCAGTTCATGTGTGCTATTCCGCAGTTCTGCCAAAAAATTCCATGGAACAGGTGAAAATCCACTGAACACATTTGGAAAGTTCTGATCTCACCAATGGTTGAAGTTTATAAAATTCTCCAAAATTTCCAAAATTTCTTGAAAGTTCTGCAAAAGCAGAATTCATAACTTTGGCCAGTTCTAGACAGAATGCAACCCCCTTACTACAGCTTTTATTTGTTTTTGTTTATCAGGTAAGCAAGCTAGGCAAACAGATATCTATCTTCAGGAATTGCCTGGAAGAGTTGCAGAGCAATACACAGTGATATAAAATTACTGATAGACAGTAACCAAATGCCACAAGCATGTACATAGAGAATACTACATATAGAAACAGCTAGATAAATAGTGCTAGATAAAAAAACTAATGTGTAATTACAAGTTGTAACAGAGCAAGATAAAACAACTAAAACCAAACAGTCCATACAGTGTATAAGCATCACTGAATCTGCAGCACATCAAGTACTACAATATGTATAGAATAACTGGTGAGTGTTTTTTTCCCATAGGAAAACATGGTTATAATTAACTGTTATAAGCAGCTGGTTATAATGACAGACACACATTGGGTTTCCCTAGCTTCACGCATGCGCCAGCTGCCATCGTCCCTTTGTCGAGCCAGAAACTTCACCACTCGCACTCGGATTCCGCTATAAGTGATATTTTAAAATCAACTTTGCTCTTTTTTGTACACTTGGGTTGACCCGATTTACAAAAAAATGAAAAAAGAAAGAAAGAAAACGTTACAACAGCTGCTTCAGCTAGCTGCAGACCGTGGTTAAATCCAGCTGTGGCTGCACAGCAATGTGTTTCTATTTTATATAATTGTTGTGGTGAAAAATTGCTCCCCAGAAATTATATAAAATAAAACATGGATTGGTGTGTAAAACTCACATTTTACACAAACACTCAGTGTTGGATGCTTAAATAACCCCCTCAAGCTTTGCTCTTGTGGTTTATGTAGCAACCGGCGCCCTCAGGTATGTGTAAAATTCTCATTAGACACATCACCCCATGTATTATTCTATATGTCATCAAAATAAATTCTGGTAAACCATCACAAATATAGCAGAAGATGGACCCTTTTGCTAAGTTTGCAGAATTTGAATCTTTTTTCATGGATTTCCCTGATGTAAGATTAAGCCTTGTTTAACACTGATTTTACTTGAATGATTTTTGCCTTAAAGTCAAGAGCTTGCTTGCTGTTCAGATTTGATAGTATGGTCTGTTTCCAGAAGTGATGGAGTGTTTAAAGCGTATATTAGCATTCCTCATGCTAATTTAGATAGAGTTGCTACTTTTGTAAGGCACTCCAGAAAATACATTGTTGTTTAGACTGCCACTAATAATGATTAATTATGATTTTGAGGACCTACTGGCTGGCCACTGGAATTGAGGATCAGCTTGGTGGTGGAACTCCACAAAATTCTGAAAATTTTGGCCACTGCAGGGAAAAACTATGAGAACTGGAGGACTGCAGGATTCATCCCTGGTTCCTGAGTAGAGATCTGATAACACTTTATGTGCTAAAAGTCTTTTTTTTCAGTGCTAACAGATATGCTAATGTTGCCAGGGGATTGGAAGATTATATTTTTAAATCAAAGAAAGGAAGTACTATGCTCAGTGTAGCATTTTCTCTTTTTTTTTTTTTTTTTTTTTATCTCTTAGATGATTTCTGCTGATATGAAGGATAGAGTAATGGCGAACATGTGGTCAGACAGTAGGGAACTGAAGTGGAGAAGTATGACTAAGGCAACTGCTGAGATCTCAGGGGTGAAGAACTCCTAGAAACTTTGACCAGATACTCTTTGAGAGAAGGTGTATGGAGAGTAGGTGTATGGATACAGTATGTATCCTGGAGTCCTGATAGTATAGTAAGCCCTATAACTGGTGCCTTCACTTTCCTTATTTCAAAAAAAGGTGACCATCTTAAGATGATTCATTTGGAGGTACTGCTAACCTTTTGTATATTTATGGCTCGTTGCTAATCAAATAAAATAAAAGGCTTTCCCATAAGAATCTAAAGAGATAATACAAGTGGTCTATTCACAGGATGTGGCCACAAGAAGTGCTAAAATGAAAAAGCAGTCTACATCATCATTAATTCTTAGACTTTGTCAAAGTGAGCCTCCCCCAAGCCATGGAAAAGATCTTAAGCATCCTTTAAAGATAGAAATAATTTTGAGCATCCTCATAGAAAAGTAACATACTTTGTACAGTACTTCAGGAATAAAGTGAAACTCCTTCAAGTAGTTTGCTCTTATTTTATTCAGCGTATTGTTACACCCCTTTGTGACGCCTCTCCTCAGGCAAGCCTGCTTGCTCTACTATTTTGGATCTCAAACCATTGTTACCCCTTGTTGCAGTACCTTCATGGGTCAAGCTGCATTCTCTGTCAGTTTCCCCTCTATCTGGAATAATCTTCCTGCCCAGCTGTGGCTCTCCCCCCCTTACCATGCTCTTAAGCAACTTTTCAGGAATACTATTGTTTTCTGCTGATCTAGCTCCTAGTACCTGTTTGCTTATCTATTGTATCTGCCACCCTTGGCCTGGCAGTGGAGAGCCCGCACTACTTTTAGCCTACAGGCTTCTCACCTCCCTCGGTTACCATATAGTTGCACTGGACTATGAATGCATTGTATTATGTATGAGACAAGGCTCCCTGAGGTGGCTTACTACCAACTCATATCATGCATTGCTTTAGCTACCAATTGTATAGGTCTTAAATGCTCATTAGGTAAATATGTCGATAGCTCTGCCCTGTTTTGGCTGCCAAATGTATAGGCATTAACCAGTGCTCATTGTACTTATACTATGCATGATTTCTCACCCACATTTATTCTATGTATGTACTGTATGAATGTCTATGTTTTATTCTGACGTGGAGCCTTTGGAAATGAGTCTATGACTCAAATGGTTGTAATTCCGATTTCCAAAATAAATAAATCTGGCTGTTCTGACACCAGTCCAGTTAGTTCAGTGCTGCCACTCACTATCAGTTCATTGTTCCTATTTGTTTGCACTATTGTTCATTTTGTATTGCTTGACTGTTATGCAGCTACCTTTTGAATTGCACAAACTCCCTACACTTCCCTGGGTACACCTGAAATTAACCTTGGCTCAGTTTGCCTTTCCTGTTCACCGATTTGTAGAGAAATTCATAAATTCACATTCTGTTATCCTCTATAAGTTTGCCTCATCCCTTCACACAAAATAATTAAAACTCAAAATTTAAACATAAGACTTTTTCAGACTTGCTTGAGCACCACTAGTACAGGTTGATGCCTCCCCAGGGAGGCTAGCCTCACTATTTGAGAAATACTAGTCTAGATGTTTATATAATGCATGCTTGCAAGTTTACATGTTGAAACTATAATTTGGGCTACCAAACCTAAAAGTGACATGGAATCTCTCTATGAGGTAAAACTCAAGGATAATCCTGGTACTAAAGGGTAGAATTTACCTTTGGATTAAGTGCCTCCATACTTCTTGAATTATCATCTATAGGTTAGTGCCTTGAGGCTTTTATTTTAAACAACTTCTAGCATTAAACCTTTTTAAATTTCTTATTTATGATCTGTCTGATAGCATGCTTATAAACTAACTTGGAGAAGCATACTGACTATTGAGCCTTTAGTTGCACTTTTTTAAAGCCTCACAGCTGGACTCCCTTATACAAGGAAAAGCATTTCTGATTTTATTTTAAATTGAATAGACCCTATATGTTCTCACACTGAGGGGAATAGTGTGACTGTAGAAGACCCTGTTAATTAAAAACTATTAATGCAGTATAAAAATCCTCGTAAGGAACCTTTATTTTTATATTCAGGACTATAGGGGTGCTGTAGTGCCCCTATAGTTAGGACTGAGTTTGGTGTTCAATGTCAAACCCCTAAATTTAATCCTTAATAGCTTTGGCAGGGTTTTATTAATTCAGCTGAAATTTTGCATGTGTTGTCAAGGAGGCAAGATCTAAATCTGTGAAAAGTTTTATGATGGCAGCTTATGCGGTTTCTAAGAACCACATATGTAATTTTTCTGTAGATGTGTATTGTTTCCTATACATGACGTGGGATTTTTTTTCTCTCACCTACAGACTACATGGAATGGAATATTTTTCCCAAACTTTCAGGGTTCAAGCATGATTTCCTATGGTAGAGCCTTTGAAAGGATTCATGAACAAATATTAAATTGTTCCAGGGTTATAATTTAGCCTTTAGACTTTTGTGTTTTTTTTTTCTTTTCTGAACATGATCAGTAGGGTTTTTGAGATAACATTCTGACATGACACCAAGCATTCTTGGTCACAAGATTGTTTTTGGTTTCTTGCCACTTGTTTCTTATAGCACAAAACATTTTTTGTGCACTAAGATCTACAATCTTGTTTCTTTCCCCCTAAACAATAAAAAAAAAATGCACAATACATAAAATGTTGTATTTTTAAAAAAAAAAAACACCTGAATCTAGTTTAAAGGGAAATGTTTAGCTAGATTCTGGTGATTTGTTTTTTTTTATTTGCCAGAAATATCTGTACTGGGCACCCTAAAATCCAGGTGCCCAGCTTAGCATGAGGAGGCATTCACCCACATTCTCTATATGAGAACCGGAGGACTTTGTTGAGTTCTGCAGCCACAGCTGGAGTCCTGCTGTGGCTTGCAGTGAGAGAAGTGAGCTGCCAGTCATGTTCTGTCTGTCTCCCTGTGCCAGTCGGTCTATCTGTCTATCTGTCTATCTATCTATCTATCTATCTATCTATCTATCTATCTATCTATCTATCTAGCTGTCTGTCTATCTACAGTATCTGTTTGTTTGCTGGTTTTAGTAAGTGGATCAGGTTGCCCACCCCAGTACCACTTCTTTCTCTGCCTTCCCCACCAGGTGTCCTGCTCATCCTTCCCAATCTTAATGTTTATTTTTTTAAACAAATATAAGCGGACTGGGTTCCCACCCCCGGTACTGATTATCTGGATCCCCCACCCTTCCAAGTCACTCAATGCCATTTCTATACAGTGCTCTGACCCTGGGGTGTCCAATCTCATTGTCTGATTTTAACCTGAAATAAAGAAAACAGTCCCTTAATGATTTTTTTTACTTTTTGTTTCAATCTGCAAAACAGAAAATGATCCCTCACTGTCCTGATGCAGCCACCCAATCTCCCACTCAGCACCCACCACCCCACACCTTCCACACACACACACCCACACTCACCTGAACATGTCCTATGGCATAGATCTACTCTCTGATTGAAGACACTTCTTGCACCACTGGAACCAGTGATTGCAATGTGAGAAAGAAAAGTAAGTATGGTTCAATGTATTTCAATGGGGTCTTCAACTTTAATGCATAACTTTGCCATTTTTGGTTTTAATTTTTAGCCCAAATTTTCAACATGGCCTTATTGGGACCCATCTCATGACAAATGGCTGTGGAGGTTTGCAAATCAGGCCTGAAAGGTGTTTTTGCAGTCACTTGGAAAATCACCTTTATGACAGGATTTGAAATATTTCTCCACCCTTGTTAATGGGATGGGGTCATTATAAAGTTATGTTGAAAATTTGGGGTCAAAAATTTTAAAAATGGCAAAGTTATAAGCATACATTAAAATTTTGCAATGTGCACTTATAATTTTGGTAATTTTAAATATTTTGGCCCCATATTTTCAGCGTAGCTATTTTTTCACATCACCTCATAAATGTGGCAAGTGCCATTAAAAAAAAAAAAAAAAAGTACACACCACCACACCACTCACCAGCGAGCGGTACAAAGATCAGTGGTAGTAACTCCAAAAAAACACTTTGTAATGCCCTACATACGGGGCTTCATTGGGGAGAGTGAGCAACAATTCATCACCTTAATTTATACCCCAGTATTTACATTCAACAATCCACATTATATAAAAGTCCTCATAAATATTCATGAGAAGCATTTCAGTACTTTATCTGCTGATTAGATCAACTAATGTGGAAATCACTTTCCTTTATTGGAGTTTAAATTTCCAATTCATTCCTTAAAACCTCAACATCAAACAACTGCTAACCTCCCTTACTCCTCCTTCATCCACCATCCTTTTCTGCTCCCACCTTATCCTCTAAAGAAGGGCATTGCCCATCCATATTTCTTTCTTTCTTTCTTTCTTTCTTTCTTTCTTTCTTTCTTTCTTTCTTTCTTTCTTTCTTTCTTTCTTTCTCATTTTTGTCCCAGTGTCCCACTATTTTATTTGGTTCATTTTTGATGGATGATTGGCTTGGTGGGATTTTGTCAAGTTTAGTTGAGGGGGTCAAAGTGTCTATCAAATGGTAACAGTTGTTCCTCTTGTATTTTAGCTTGTGATTTTGAACTGAACTAAGATGACTTGAAAGGATTTGTACATGAGCCTTTTCTCTTTTTTTCCCATGTGGCAGTTTGTCCTCTTATCTTGATGCATTAAATTCACAAAAATAAATGAACATGGAGGACATTAGGACCATGATTAAATATTTTATGAGTCCCATGCCTTAGTCTGCCAATTAGATTAAAGCTCAAAAATTAAAAATTGTAAATTTGCTTAGTAGTTGTTTGATGTTGAGGTTTGAGGGATGATTTGGAAATTTTAACTCCAATAAAGGAAAGTGATTTCATCATTAGTTGATGTTATCGGCAGATAAAGTACTGGAACACTTCTTACGAATACTTATCACTTTATCTATTTTGCACATGTACTGGCACTTTTATATGGTGAAGATTGTTGAATATGTTACTTTCGGTGTATAAATTATGGTGATGAATCATTGCTCACTCCCTCTGATAAAGCCCTATATGTAGGGGCACTTTGTATGTTTCTTTTCTGTGTCACTACTATCTCTTGCTGTTGAATAAATCTTTTTTCTTCTCACTGGCGAGGGCTGTGGTTTTTTTTTTGGTTTTTTTACAGTGTTGCAGATTGTGGATGGCTTGTGTATGCAGGGACCTTTGGATGCAGGTATGCACTTAATTTTGTTTTGTCATTTTTCAAATCCTGGCCAAAATGTGTTTCCCACCTGTGGTGCAGAGTGACATTGTCACTGTGCAAAATCACCTTTTGGGCAGGTTTTGAAAATTTTCTCCTCCCCTGTTCATGAGGTGAGATCATAGCAAGACCATGCTGACAATTTGGGGAAAAAATATTATAAAACAACAAAGTTATAAGAGTACATTGAAATTTTGCAGTGCACACTTATAACTTTTGTAATTTTAAATATCTTGATCTAAAATGTTCAACATAGCCATTTATTGCATCACCTCATGAACATGACAACTGCCATTTTTGAAAACCTGGCCAAAATGAGTTTATACACCTGTGCTGTGGAATGATGTTTCAGCCAAGATTTGAAAAAATTTCACCTACTGGGTTCTTGATGTGGGTTCGTACAAAGGCCATATTGAAAATTTGGTGTCAAAATATTTTAAAAAAAACAACACAGTTATGAAGGTATTTTGACAGTTTCCTACACAGATTCATAACATTGGTAATTTTTGACATCCAACGCTATATAGAAGGGCAGGGTCAGCAAGGATGTGCACTTCCATAGGCAGATGGAGACTTCCTTTGGTGCACGGCCCAGATGGCCATGTGCATCTGTATCTGTTTACACAGGTCCCAAAGGTACTTCCATGAATGAGGATAAGATGCTATCTCAAAAAAAGGAAATTCTTTGCAAAAAACTTTGTGAAGGAGGATCGTCTGCTTAAAGGCAGCTGCAATTGTCAGGGGTTTCCTGACAGAAATGCCAGAGGGAGGGTGTATGAGAAAACGGTAATAGGAAGAAAAGGTGGGGGTAGCGGATAAAGGTGGGCATGAAGGATCATGGGAAGGCAAGAAATGGAGACCAGGGATTGGGCAGTGGGGGCAGGGGAAGGGCTCTAGGAGGAGGCTATAAGAAGAGGTGAGCATAGGAGTTCTCCCTTATTTTTTTCTGGGAGTTATAACCTTTTACCACCCACCTTCCCCTTAAAGGATCAAGAGGGGAACGGACAGTTACATGGTGTTAACACATATGGACTCAGGGCCGGGGTAGACATGGGTTACTAGAGGAGGATATCCGGGGATCTGTGGAGGTTAATGTGGAGGAAAGGGTTGCTGGAGTAGGGCAACAAAGAAAAGAGGGGAGCCCATGGGTGGGATGCCAACTGAAGGCAACATAAATGGACAAAGAGGATTGAGAATGGAAGGGTTTCTGGGTTTGAGGGCAATGGGGTGGTGACATAAAGGGTCACATGAAGACAGTATTTGGGTTACCGAAAGAAAGCAACAGGTGAACATGGACAAGGTAACAAGGGGGAAGAAGGGGGCTGGGGAAGGAAAAGGCACATGGGGAGGGGGAAGGGGAAGTGGTACAGGTAAAGAGTGCAGGGAGCACAGGAAGTGGCAGAGTGGTAAAAACCAAGGCACAGGCCGGGTGTGCATCCAGCTGTGGTGGTCACCTTGTGGGGTTTGCAGCCCAGAGGATCGAATGGTGAGTATTGGTTATGCATTTGAGCCCAGATGCAATAAAGTACAATGTTGGGAGCATATAATAAGCATGTATTTAAAGATGATGTGTTTTGAATAAAGTGTTTTCTGATGTAAATAGAGTTTATTTGGGATGTAAATAAATAATGTGGTGATGATACGGTTGTAAACTATGTAATTAAATGAAATCCTGACTGAGCACACAATTTTGGTTTTATAGCAGTTTTATTTCTGGAGGGAAGTCCCAGGGCAATGCACCAGGTAGGGTAACTTAACACTGCAAAAGTAGGGAAATGTGATGTTAGGATTTCCAGCACTAACTCCCCTTCCCTACTCCATAAGCAACAAAAGGATAACAGTTTGGGGTCTCTGGAGTCTTGGCGAACAGTGGTGAGTTATCCTTGGAGTTGTCCCTTATACTTCCCCCTTCCCCTCAGCTTGTTGCCTCCTGTCCAAAGCACAAGGTGAAGCTCCAAGCCAGTGTCTCATAGTGATACACTCTTCAAAGGCAGAGAAGTATGTCTTGCCACATTTTGTCCTCACAATTTGTTGTAGCTTTTTTCAAGCAGGGACAAAGGAGATCATGTGTGTTGTTGTTTGCTTACAGAATCAGGTGAGCATTAGGGCTGACAAACCCAAGGAAGACCCTACCACCTATTCACCAAGTCTTCAGAGACCCAAAACTCTAATGTTTTTTGAACTTTTGCTGCTGGGGGGGGTAGGAGTGGAGGGTTAGGGCTAGAAACCCTAATGCCACATTTCCCTTCTTTTGTGGCATTAATTTACCCTAACTGGTGCATTAACAAAGTTTTTAGCAAATAATATTATACATATATAGATATTTATATACATTCAGTACAATTTTGACTACATGTTCAATGTGTAGAAAATACGTCAGAATGAGTTTTTTGAATTTGTGTGAGTTTCCCTTTGATTTCTGTTCTCTAAATGCATGATTTTGCACTTCTTTGCATTGAATTTTAGCTGCCACACTCTCAGTCACTCCTCAAGCATGTTTAGGTCCTTTCTCATCCCCCCAACCGGAGTATCAACCCTGTTACAGATCTTAGTGTCATCTGCAAAGAGGCATACTTTCCCCTCCAGATCCTCTGCAATGTTGCTTATGAAGAAATTAAAGAGGACTGCATGAATCCATGTGGCACCCCACTGGGCATACCCTTCTCCTCAGATTGAACACCATTTACCACCACCCTCTGTGTCCTTTCACTCAACCAGTTTCTGATCCAGTTTACCACCTTGGGGCTGACTCTGGGGCTGCCCAACTTATTTATCAACCTCCTATGTGGAACAGTGTCAAAGACTTTATTGAAATCTAGGCAGGCCACATCCACCACCCCTCCCTGATCTACTTCACTGGTCACCCAGTCAAAGAAATCTATCAGATTTGTTTGACAAGACCTTCATACTGCGAATCCATGCTGCCTTGGATCCTGTGCTCCACTGGATTCAAGAAAGATTACAATTCTTTTCTTTTAGAAGTGACTCAATTATTTTCCCCACCACTGAGGTCAGGATGACTGGTCTGTAGTTGCCAGCCTCACCATTGTTCCTACTTTTGTGGAGAGGGACTACATTCACCCTCCTCCAAATCCCTTAAACAACCCCCGTCTCTATTGATTTGTTGAATAGGGCTGTTAGTGGTGCTGCCAGCACCTCTCTAAATTCTTTTAATATTCTGGGATGTATCCCATCCTGCCCCATAGCCTTGTCCCCTTCAGATTCTCAAGTTCCTTTAGAACTCTTTCCTCCATAAATGGGCTGGTGCCCACCTTTCTCCCTCGGGAGCTCCTATTACCCAATAGTGGTCATTCTCCTTTCTCCTCTTCTGTGAATATCGAACAAAAATATTTGTTTAGGACTGTTGCTTTTAATAGGTCCCCCTCCTCTTGTTAACCTCACATCCCATGGTTGGTGTTCTTTCTTTGACTAATGTACCTGAAAAAGGACCTGTCTCCTTTCTTAATTGCTTGAGCTATTTTTTCCTCCATTTGTGCCTTTGCATTCCTGACTGCTTTCCCCACCTCCCTCTGCTTTTCCAGATACAGTTACCTGTCTTCCCCACTCTGTGTTTCCTTGTACCTCCTGAAAGCTAGCTTTTTCTCTCTCACCTTTCAGGCCACGTCCTTTGATAACCATAGTGTTTTTTTATTTTCCCTTGCCTTTGTTTTGCTTAGTTGCCTAACATAAAGGGTTGTTGTCTCTGCTATGGCTCCCTTAACGTTAGACAATTGTTTCTCTACATCCCCCCCTCTTCTTCCCCTGCCATGGTGTCCTTGAGACATTCACCCATTTTTGCAATTTTGACCCATCTGAAATCCAGGACCCTTGCTTTCATGTGGTTTGACTCCTTCACTGTTCCCACATTGACATGTCATGACTTTAAGGAATCTCTTAGACTCTGACAATTAATAGTTACTGTTCAGATCACTAACTAGAAAATGCAGCTTGGATACAGGTGAATTGAGGTACTGGGCCTGTGAATTCAAATGTGGAATTTTCCCTGATCTCAGCAAAAATATCCCAGATTAGTAAAGACTGATATCTAGAACCAGAAATGTGGGAGTTTGAACTAGGATTTGCATGTATTTTTTTTTTTAGTCTTTGGTAACTGGGTAAGGCCCACTAGGCACAAGTACCTGTTTTCAGGGGTGACCTGGGAGCACTGGGCAGTTAAGTGACTTGCTCAGAGTGACACAGTATGCAAGTGGAGGTTGTGAGAATCAAACTCGGGTCTGGTCTGCTGGATGTATCAAGCTTGTTCACACCTCATTCCTCTAACCTCTAGGCTATACTACCAGCCCCATTCAGTCCTTAAGTTACTTGGAATTTTAATCTTCAAATAAGTAACCTGGCTCATTGTGCTCAAGGGTTATTGGGACAGGTCCAGGTAAATCCTGCACTTGGTTGACTAAAGAGTCTCATGATGGGCTCCTACAATGGTATTATTGGCATTTACTGATTAGTAATCACCTGTACTTAAAGTCGTGTATGGCCTGTTTATGGCTGGCTTGTATTTAGGCTGAAGTTATTGCACTTGTGAATGACAGAATGAATGGTTGTCTTCACTTGAGGATCTGTTCAGTATATAGAATGGTAAAAGCTGGAGTACTTCTGGCTCAGACAGAGTAGTGACTATGACTTTGAGATTCCTAGAAATTACACAGTAAAGTAGGATACCCAATGCAAATATGCATTTTTAGGATTTTTTTTTTTTCGCTATTACATGTTTTACATGTGAGTAGCTTGGCAGAAGACACCAGGAGGAAGGACTGCTGTGTGACTGGACTTCTCTACTGGGACTGTATCGCCCTCCTTCCCTCCCAAAGCTAGTTCTACTTTTATAGGCACAGGATTTGATTGACAACAAGAACTTCCTGTTTGGGAGCAGGAAGTGAGTGATCACAGAGCCACCAAAGACCCACCATCCTAGAAGGGCAAGAGTAGCTCTCCAGCCCCCTCTAGCTGCTGGAGGTCTGCCTCTGAGCAAGTAAGGGGTCTACTGAGAAATATAAGATATTATTGTCTCAGAACAGGACAATCAGGAGCTTAAAGGACACACAGGCAGAAACTAAGTAGAGAGAGAAGAGAAAAAAAACAGAGGAAAGAGTAAGGATTCCAAACAGTTAAGGGGCCAGAAATAAGACATGATGGGAGTGGTGCAGTGCAGTGGCTGTGGAGCAGCAGTCTTCCAGAAGACGTTCTGGAGGATGCGGTGTTGTCCCATCTGCAGGCACCTCTCTGGGCTGAGGGAGGAGGCTGCTCATCTCCAGGCTGAGTTGGCCAGGATTTGTGGGACCTCCTCTTCCATCCAGGGACCACCAGTGCCACTGCCGTTGCCTCAGAGGTTGCCAAGAAAGAGGAGTGGTTGGACCACAGTGGGCTCAGGGAGGGTGAGGGTGGTGGAACAGAGGTGCATCCCTCCAGTTGTACCTCTCCACAGTTTCTATGCCATTCTGGCAATGTGTGCTTCCTCTATGGAGGCACTCGCAGTGGAGACCAAGGAGGATGCTGGGAATCTCCACAAAGGAGACCCACAGGAGGGTGGCAGGGGACCCCACAGGGGAAGGAAACAACTCCTGGTGGGGGACTCCATTGTTAGGAAGGTAGAACTGGGGGAAGAAGGGGAGAGGGATGTAAGGTGCCTGCTTGGCACCATGGCTTGGAGGGACAGGGAGCGAATCCTCAGGATTTCCTTAGCAGCTGCAAGGGGGGGAGCTGGATGTTATTGTCCACCTAGGGACAAATGACCTGGCTAAGAAAGGGATTAGAGAAGTGCAGGAAGAGTTTGTGGAATTGGGGAGGGGCCTTAGACAAGTAGCACCGCACAGTAACCTTCTCGGAGGTGCTGCCCATCTATGGCGTAGGAGAGGCTAGGGTGTTCTGCACCATGGGATTCAATCAGTGGTTGAAAAACTGGTGCGGAGCTCAGGGATTTGGCTTCATTGAGGACTGGGGGTCTACCTGGAGTGATGCAGGCCTATACTGGCATGATGGGCTGCATCTGTCCAGGAGGGGAACCAGGATCCTAGGTGATAGGTTTAACTGCTTCATTGGCAAGCATTTAAACTAGCCAAGGGGGAGGCACTGGAAAGGAGCAGGGAAATCCTAGCCCCCCCAAAAATAAATCACGGTAGTAAGTGCGGTAAACACCAACATAGAGGTGTCGATAGGGAGAAGGGCAGGGGTAAATGGGGAAAGTGACAAAGGCAAGAAGGACATGAATGGGGCAAAAAGGAGTAAGGCCATCAGGAAATGGAGGGTAATGAGTACCAACGCCCATAGTCTGGGCAACAAGCTCCCTGAGCTGGTGGCCTTGATGGAAGAGGGATGCCTGGATATCATAGCAGTCACAGAAACATGGTACACAGAGAACCATTACTGAGATGTTAACATACCAGGGTACATAACCTATAGGAGAGACAGGCAGGGGAGAAGAGGGGGAGGAGTAGCTCTCTATGTAAAGGAAGGGATAAAAGCAACTGAAAAAAAGAGTAAACAGGGAGGAGAGGAGGCACTGCGAGTCACCTTGGAGACTGGAAAGGGCACCACAATCTGCACAGGGGTTGTGTACAGACCCCCATGTCAGGGGGAAGGAATGGACAAGCATATGATAGAAGGCATTCTTAGGATGGCAGAGAAAGGGGAGATACTGTTGATGGGAGACTGGAATATGCCAGATGTTAACTGGAGCACATTTGCTGCAGCCACATCTAAGAGTAGGGCCATTCTCGATGCCCTAGAGGTGGCAGGCCTCAGACAGCTAGTTTCAGAAGCCACTCGTGAGGGAGCAATCTTAGACTTCACACTCTCAAATGGGGGCAGTGAGAGGATCTTAGATCTAGAAGTGGGTTGCCATCTGGGAACAAGTGACCATCAAACAGTGTGGTTCACGTTAAACTCAGCTACAGAGTCAAGCCATGCAAAAGTGAGGGTACTGGACTTCAGGAGGGCTGACTTTGACAAGATGGGAGAGTGCCTCAGAAAAGCACTAGCAAACAGGCTAGAAGGAGGGGTGGAGCAACAATGGGGAATCATCAAAACTGCCATCACAGAGGCAACAAGCCTTTGTGTGAAGCAAATAAACAAATCAAAATGAAAGAAAAAGCCACTATGGTTCTCAAAAGAGGTGGTTGGGAAAGTCAGGGAGAAAAAGATAGCATTCCAGAAGTATACAGAAACAGAAGAAGGAGCAGGACAGAGAGCTGTACCAGTTAAGGCAGAAGGAAGCAGGGAGGGAAGTCAGAATAGCAAAGGCCCAAACTGAGGAAAAGATACCCAACTCAGTTAAGAAGGGGGATAAAACCTTTTATAGGTACATCAGAGAGCATAGAAAGACAAAGGGAGGGATAGTGAGGCTGAATAGAATGAATGGTGGGTGGGCAGAGGGGGACAGTGAAAAAGCAGGGATACTGAATGAATATTTCTGCTCAGTATTCACAAAAGAGGAGGGAAGTGCCTAATCCAATCAGAAGCACTCTTGATAGAGGGTCGATCCCAGTCCTTTCACAGAAGAAAGGGTTCTGCAAGAACTCCTAAAACTGAAGGTGGACTAAGCAAGGGGCCTGATGGAATTCACCCCAGAATTCTAAAAAATTAAGGGTGGAACTAGTGAAACCACTGGCTACTCTTTTAATAAATCATGGAGGATGGTGTGGTACCTGAGGACTGGAGGAAGGTGGATGATTCCCTTCACAAAAGTGGGACCAAAGTAGAGGCGAGAAACTACAGACCTGTCAGTTTGACCTCTGTGGTAGGGAAAGTGATGGAGTCACTTCTGAAGGAAAGAATTGTTGAGTACCTAGAGGCCTGTGGGGCACAGGACCCAAGGCAGCATAGGGTTCACAGCGGGAAGGTCATGTCAGATGAATCTAGTACATTTCTTTGACTGGGTGACCAAAGTATTAGACCAGGGAAGGGCTGTGGACATGGACTAACTAGACTTTAGCATGGCATTTGACACAGTCTCACACAAAAGATTAATAGTCAAATTAACCATCCTGGGAGTGGGTCCTAGGGTGGTAGCCTGAGTAAAACATTGGCTGGACAACAGGACACAGAAGGTAATTGTAAATGGAATCCACTCTGAAGAAAGAGGGGTTACTAGTGGGGTACCACAGGGTTCAGTACTGGGTCCAGTCCTTTTTAATGTCTTTATAAGTGACATTGCAGAGGGACTGGAGGGAAAAGTTTGCCTCTTTGCAGATGACACAAAGATCTGCAACACGGCTGATACACAAGGAGGTGTGGAAAGGATGAGAAGGGACTTGGCAAGGTTGGAGGAATGGTCAGAAATATGGCAGCTAGGATTCAATGCAAAGAAGTGCAAAATAATGCACCTGGGAAACAAGAACCCAGGGGAAGATTACACAATCAGGGGGAGGTAGTAACAACAACAAAAAAGGAAAGGGACCTGGGGGTAATCATATCAGATGACCTTAAGGTTATCAAGCAATGTGAGAAGGCAGTAGGGAGGGCTGGGGGTATACTGGGATGCATAGGGAGAGGCATCACCAGCAGAAAATAGGAAGTTGTTATCCCTCTCTACAGACAGTTGGTGAGACCCCATCTGGAGTACTGCGTCCAGTTCTGGAGACCCATCTCTGCAAGGACATAGAGAGGATAGAGGCAGTCCAGAGGAGGGCAACTAAAATGGTGCAGGGTCTACAAGAGAAGCCATACGAGGAGAGACTAAAGGAGCTTAATATGTATACCCTTGAGGAAAGAAGGGAGAGGGGGGACATGATAGAAACTTTTAAGTACCTCAGTGGAATCAACAAAGTCCAAGAGGGTAGCATCTTTCAGAAAAAGAGACATGCAAGAACAAGGAGACACAATTTAAAGATAGAGGGGGGGTGGTTCAGGGGCAATGTGAGGAAATATTTTTTCACAGAGAGGGTAGTGGATGCTTGGAACAGCTTTCCTGAGGAGGTTGTGGGGTCTAAAACTGTGGGAGAATTCAAGAATGCATGGGACAGACATAAGGCAATTCTTGTGGGGGGGTAGGAAGAAATAGTCTGTTGGTTAACTAGGATCTGCGGCCTATCCTGTCGGTAGGGAAATGGGCAGACTAGATGGGCCAAGCGGTCCTTATCTGCCGTCAAAGTCTATGGCCCAGATATTCAAAAGGGTTGCACATGGTGCAACAGTGTTGCACCATGCACAGCCACTGATGCGCCCGGGCGATATTCAAAAAGAAAAGTCGCTGCACAAATCCCTGATGCGAACACATCAGTAATGTATACAGGCACAGGTGGAAGCGTGCCCATGCATAACCTGCACAGCCCGATATTCAGCCCGGAGTGTGCAGAGTCATGCATGCAACACCTACCGCGCCTGCACAAAGTTACACCCCAAAAAGGAACAAGTGATGGCCTCCCACAGGTGAACTGCCGCATTGCAGGGCGCAACACGGCAGCTGCCACCCGTGGGTGGCCACCTGAGTTCCTGCCACACCTGGTGGGCCCCCCATGCCCCATCGTGGGCATCACTATAGCCCCCCCAAGTCTAATATCCCTGGTGGTCCAGTGGACTGCACTGAGCCCGATCGCGGGCTTCATGGATAGAACCCCCCCTCCAAGTCCAATATCCCTGGTGGTCCAGTGGACTGCACTGAGCCCAATCGCGGGCACCAGTACCCCTTCAGAGACACCTACTACCCTGGTGGTCTTGTGTACCCCCCACCCTCCACTGTTACCACCCCTCTCCCCCCGTCAGCCAGCGGGCCACAGCACCACCGCCTGCCCCACCGCCTGCCTACTGACAGCTTGGTGGGACTGCATGCCCATTGGTTCAGCATGGGCCAATGGGCATGCTACCTCATACTACTCAATCCAGATATGTGAATGACTTCATTCACATATCTGGACTAATAATGCGGTATGGCTGCATGCCCATTGGCTCATGCGGCGAACTAACGGCGTGCAGCCCTACCGATCTGTCAGTCAGTGAGCGGTGGGCGGCTGGCGGGTGCTACCGCCGATGGCTGATGGGGAGGAGGTGGCGGGCTCAGTGAGGGAAGTGTGGGGGCAAAAGACCACCAGGGTAGTAGGTGTCTCTGAAGGCACTAGATCACCAGCGATATTGGACTTGGGGGATTCTATCTATGAAGCCCATGATCGGGCTCAGTGCGGTCACTGACCACCAGGGATATTGGACTGGGGGTTCTATTCATGAAGCCCGTGATCGGGTTCAGTGCGGTCTACTGGACCACCAGGGTATTGGACTTGGGGGTTCTATTCATGAAGCCTGCAATTGGGCTCAGTGCGGTCCACTGGACCACCAGGGATATTGGACTTGGGGGGGGGGTTCTACTAATGATGCCCGCAATCGGGGCACATAGATGTCCACTGGACCACCAGGGATATTGGACTTGGGGGGTCCTACTAATGATGCCCGTGATCGGGGCACATAGAGGTCCACTGGACCACCAGGGATATTAGACATTTTTTATAGTACAGGAATGCCCACGATGGGGCTGCAGGGGGCGTCGGTCCCCGACGGCTGCTGCCTGGCAGGGCGCCAGGTGCAAATCGTTGGGGATCGGCGCACCTGCATGCTAATGGCATGCAAATGGGGACGTAATGAGATGCAAATGGCACCCTGTGCGCCTTGCATAAATTATGGCCCCATTTGCATGTCCCCTTTTCAATATCGCAGGTGCTGTGCATGGCGCAATGGCACTTGTGCCAGCGCATCTCCATGCTCCACTCTGGCCACTTGCGCTGGTGCAGTGCCACTGCGCCATGCACAGTGGGGGTGGCCAGGGTGCGATATTCAAAGCTGCTGCGCCATAGCGCAGCTCCGTTGAATATCGCCCAGGCCACACCCCTGTGCAACAAAGTTGAGCTGCGCCCAGGCTTGCACCACAGCCTGGCGCAGTTTGAATATCCCGGCCTATGTTTCTATGTTTTTCTGGGCTGCTTTTTATAGTCATTGTTTGTCTTGAACAACTATACAGGTTTATAAATTAGATCTGATTTTCCTGTTTCCCCATTGCTTTACTGCCTGTATTGCTGGTGTGATTTCAACTGTTTTTCAAGTTTCAACTGTGGATATAATATAATGGAAAATCTGACCAAGAGCATTTTATTTCATATTATATAATTTGTACAGAGCCAGTTTTTTATATGAAATATTTATTACTAACTGATAGACATTTTACTGTAATGTTTGGATACAATTTAATTGGTAGACATTAACATAATGCACTGAATTTTAATTATCAACATTATAGTATGTAAAATAATCAATCCATGCAATTTTTTGAATTTTTGTTATGAGTTTTTTTATGCTTGTTTCTAATGACTTGCTCATCGAGCAATAAAATGTTTTGGAAAACAACCATAGATTAGTTTATCATTGACATTTAGTTAATTTATTTCTTTCAAAGTTTAACCAAGAAAGACAAATTGAACTGATATCCCATTTTCCAGATACATCGGGGGAGGGGGGGTCAAAAGGTAAAGAATAAAAGAACATTAAATGAAATGCATCATTAAATAAATTACAAGCAATATAGTACATCAGAAAAGGATCAAAGTAAGTACAGTACATTAGAGATGTGAATAGTAGACAATGCAATTAAAAAATAGCACAAAGTGCATAAGGTAGATAAAATTGCACTTAGACACAGTGAAACAACCCCAACAGAGGTAACAAAATAGGAGAGGATCCCAAATAAATTATGGATAGAATGTTCTATGCCGATGTTAAAATGGTTTAATGATACCCACATGTATGTGAGGGCTTGGATAAGCAGCCCTCTCCAACTGGAGAATGAACGCCACCCCCCCCCATGGAGCAAGGCACAGCAAGCTCAGAGGGGTCATGAGGGCTTGGATAAGCAGCCCTTCCCAAGCAGAGAATGAACGCCACCCCCCATGAAGTGAGGCACAGCAAGGTACAGTAGAAGCAGCAGTCAGAGAGAGAGTGTTTCGGTGCCAAGAAAACTTTTTCCAAAATGGACTTTATCCTTAACTACCTCATTTGTCGGCTAAGATATACAGATAGTTTTTCTGTGCTGTATTTATTTATTTTACAAACTGTGCCAGTTACAAGCTTGTTTTGTTACTTTAAGAGCAGCCAGGGCAAAATTGTATTGTACCAGCCAGATTTTTCCCTCACTACTACTTTTATTTATAGCCACCTGCAACTGTACTGACCTCTTTTGTGCATGTAATTTAACCGCAGTGTCTAAAACAGCTCGTGTTCCTAATTAATTCAGGGCTGATACCTTAAATCTCGCTCCTCCTCCTCAGACAGTGGTTTAAATTTCTCCCGTCTCTCCTTACACAGCTCAGAGGGGTCGCAAGGGCTTGGATAAGCAGCCCTTCCCAACTGGAGAACAAACGCCACCCCCCCCCCCATGGAGCGAGGCACAGCAAGGTACAGTAGAAGCAGCAGTTGGAGAGAGAACGTTGGCCTGCCGGCACTCTGCGCAGGCTACCCCACCACCCCCACCACCACCCTTGGTGAACTTGGAGCTATATAGTGAGCATCACGTGACTCACCAAAACCTATCAGCCCACTCTCCCATTTGCAGCTTACCTGCTGCAACCACTAGTGGCCACTCACTTGATTCAGTCTTTTAGACACAATGCTTCCTTTCTGTCTTTCATTATTTTTCCTGTTGCTTCCACTAGTCTCCCTTCCCCCAGCTATCTACCCACAACGGCAACCACACCCCCTCCTATTCCCCCGAGCTCAGCTCCGCTGACCCTTTGCACTGCCAACACCCATCTACAGCTTCCCAATTACCACTTGCACAACTGGAGAATTAGTGCAACCATTCTGACCCCCTCCTTTCACTCGGGGCATAAGGTACTTTGTTTCATATCCCCTTGTGGCATTCAGCCAACCCATCACGTACCCACCCCCTTCACTAGACCTAAATCTTACTGGCATAAATCCAAACAATTTATAGTGCTGCTTCTCCTCCTGGCAGGGGATATCAAAGTGAACCCTGGACCCACCACTCCCAACACCTCCACTCCGTTTCCTCTACCCAGAGGTCTCAGACTCCTACACCTCAACATCTGCAGCATCCTAAGCAAAATAACCACACTTCAACCCATTATGCTATCACCATGCCCAGATGTCCTAATCATAACAGAGACCTGGCTAAAGCCCCATCATGCGGACTCTGAGTTATCCATCTCTGGCTACTCAGTCATTAGGCATGACCACCAAGGCAAAAAAAGAGGGGGTTGGGAAGCCATGTTAATTTCCACCAGGTTACAGTTTACCTTGGTTCAATCTCCCTCTCCCCCAGCACAAACTGACTCTTTTCAAATCAAACTGTCACTTCCGTACTCCACCCCAGTGTATGTTGCTGGCTCCTACTGTGCACCGGGCACCCCCCTGCCCTCCATCCTTGAACACCTGGATGCTCTAAAGTCCACAGCATCACCAGGAGAACTCCATATCCTAGGTGATTTCAACTTCAACTTGCTAGCCAATGACAGTGCCAAACTCCGCACCAAAATAAACACTCTGAACCTCACCCAGCTAATCGCACACTCCACCCCGCTAAACCACAAAATGCAAAATCACTCTCTTTTGGACTGGGCCCTATCGTCACACCCACACAGGATCATAGGAGCTGGTCTGCTCCCTGACTCCTTAAGTAACCACCATATGACTTACATGGTCAGGAAAGTACACAGGCCCACAGCACTCCCCAGGACACTGCTCACAAGGTCATATAACACTCTAGATCAAGTATCTCACCTGCATGACCTAGTTCACATAGACTGGTCCTTCATCCCAAAGGTGCCCTCCATTGTCTCCTCATTCGAAACCTTCAAGGCCAGATTCCTTACAGTATGGGACTCCCATGCCCCACTGAGAAATAAAAGGGTCAGAGGTGCCCACCTTTCCTGGATCTCTGGTGCTATCATTAGCCAATGCCACTCCAGGGACCAGGCATGGAAAACTCACAAGAAAATGGGCCCCCAATCATTCCTCCAATACTACTGAGCCCTCTGCAACCCCTGACCCAAACTTATATGCCAGGCCAAAAAGAACAACTTCTTGTCAGCCTTCAACTCAAACCTTAACCACCCAACAAACTTCTGGAAAATGATCAAATCCTCTCCCCAAGTCCAACCACCTACTCCTACCCTAACCATCCAGGGTGCCACCATCACTGACCCGGTGAGGTTGCCTCTGCTTTCAATACCTTCTTAACCAGCTGGGTGGACTTTCTCCTATCTGCTCTCCAGCACCCACCCACACTGAGTACCCCTCCGAATCCGGTGCCCTCCTGCCAGCCCTTCAGTTTCTCTTTTTGTCTGGTCTCCCTGGCTGAAGTATTTAAATCACTGCAGGCCCTTAACCCTAACAAAGGTAGATGCCCCACAGGCCTGGACTCAAAAATGCTATACTTGTCTGCCCCCGCCATAGCCGCCCCTCTGGCAGACCTTTTCAACCTCTCCTTTTCACTGGCCATAATCCCAGCCAAATGGAAGCAGGCAACTGTCATCCTCCTCCTTAAAGGAGGCGACCCCTCATCACCAGGAAACTACCACCTCATCTCTCTCTCCTCCCTATCCTGGCCAAACTGCAGGAATGTCTTGTACTTGCCCAACTCACCTCCTGTCTGGACACTTCCTCCTTCTTCACCCCTACCAATCAGGCTTTCGAAAATCACACTCTACCATCACCTCCCTACTAAGGCTCACTGATGCCATACTGACCGGCATGGACAAAGGGCACATCACCTCAGCTATTTTTATCGAACTGGCCAAGGCCTTCGACACCTTCTCCCACTCACTGCTTCTATCTAAGCTAAAAGCTGCAGGACTCTCTGGCCCGGCCTCCTGCTGGTTTCAGGCTTACCTGTTGGGTAGACACCAATCGGTAAAAATCAGCACCCACATCTCTAGTCCCCTGCCAGTCACTGCTGGTGTCCTCCAAGGTTCCGTCCTGGGTCTGCTACTTTTCTCCATATTCTTAAATGATCTCCCATCGGTCTGCCTACACTCAGCCATCCACATGTACGCAAATGACACAGTTCTGTATGCCACAGACCCCTCCCCTGGTGAAGTGACCAACGTACTCCAACAGGATTTCAACGCAGTCCTGCTCTGGCTCAGATCCAACCAACTGTTCCTAAACCCCAAGAAGACAATCTTGCTAACCTTTGGGTCACAGGCAAGACTCTTCCACCTATCCTCTCGACCCTCATTCCAATCCTTGGACGGGACCACCCTGGAAGTGTGCACCTCCTTCAGATATCACCGTGTCTGGCTTGATTAGTACCTTGATTTGTCCACACATATAGAATCCTGCCACAAGAAACTGCTCCCTAAACTTGGCACCTTATACCAAAACAAGGGTAGTATCCCCACACCATCCTGGAAGGAAATTGTTCACAAGATGATTCTCCCATTATTTGACTATGGCAACGTAGTCTATGGCACTACCCCGCCCTCCTCCCTAGCCAGTTTAGACACACTCTTCCACTCTTTCTGTCGCTTCACCCTGGACTGTCCATAATTGACTCACCACTGTGACCTTTACAGATCCCTAGCCCTGTCCTCTCTCCAGACCCACAGACAGAGTCACTGTGCTAGGATCGCAGCCAAATTCTGGTCCCAGTCCCTTCCCCCATACCTTGCATCTGCCCTTTCAACTCAGCCTCCTCCTGCCTACTCCCTCAGAAGTATGGACTCCAGGCTCCTCCATGTCCCTCTCATGGGCACAACCAAAGGCCAATCTGCCTTCCAATTCCGTATGACCGAACTCTGGAACGCGTTGCTTGCTACCACTAGACATACCACTAACTCTCAGCACCTAAATCTCCTCCTTAATGCCCACTTCTCCACCAGCTGTATGTGTTTCTAGCCTGTACTCACCACTGGCCACTCTCTTGCGGACTTGAGTGCGACTCGCTAGCCTAGGCATAGAGCCGCTCCTCCAGCTGCCCCTAATTTTCTCAGCTGAAATCTGACACTTCATGCTCTACCTTGTATGTTAGTTCAGCAGCATCTGTATGCAAAAATTGTATTGGCCTGGCCTTTGCTATTGTTCTGTATTGTACATTGTTACTATATGGGATATGTCCCCCAGGGCACATCTGGAATCGAGCAGATCCCTGCTCAGTACGCCTTCCTGGTTAAACTCTTCAATAAATAAATAAATATATGGGGGAAATCTAGATGGGCTTTACACCCCCTTTCATCCAATTCTTACTAGTAATCCTAGTAATGTAAAAGCAAGTCAAGAAGTGTGACGGGGATGACAACACCATATAAGATAAGGGACAGTTGCAAGAGGGATATGTAAAGTCATGAATGACATGCCCCTTTTATTGTGCTTTATGCTTTTTATTCTCTGTGATATTTGCTTTATACAGTATATGTTTTATGACTGTTGAACAGCACCCTGAGCACCAGGAATTGGGCACTAATGTATATGAACTTGATTGATTTATTGATGCTAGGGAATGCTGCAGGAATGCAATATAATCCAATAGCAATTGCTCATATTTTGCCATGCACAAAAGCGTCACATGCTTATCAAAGAGGGTTGCATTCTGGCTGACTCCACGATATTTACAAGCAACCTAACTGCTTGTGGAACTGGCATTTTTAAACCCAATTTGTAAGGCAAAATAATGCTGTTGAAATTATTCTAATGTCATACAGAGGATTGTGACTTCAGGGAATGGTTAAACAGCAAGAAGAGGTTAACTGTAATGGAAAAATGACCATGTTTCCATGTAAATGAAGCTAATAATGTAGACATAAAGATCACACAAATAAGTACATTTATAAAATATAATTCCAGGTATGATTAAGCATCACATTTTCAAAGTTTTCCTAAAAGTGGGAAACTCTTAGAGAAAGAATAGGAAACGCCTCAAGCCTTGTGGTGAACATTTATATGATTTAAATAGACTGGGTTAGAAATCTGCTTCATTGCTTAGATTTAATTCTGCAAATATGTTTAGTCTTGATCAATGGTGGAGTGGGGCCATCCAAAATTATTACTCAATGAAAACTTTTTTTAATATGTACATTCAATTGCCAGCCCAGAGGTGCAGTAACAGCACATTATATTGGAGAAAAAGACCATTGTAAGATGCCAGAGTCGTGTCCTGAGGGCAGCTGGGAACTAATTTCATCATAGAAGGAGGCACTCAGTGGCTCGAAGGAAGGAGTGGTGTGGTTTGTTCTACAGTAACTCTCCCCAAGCCTCCCAACTGGGAAGTTGCACTGGCTGTGAAAGCAATTGCTTATACACTCCATCCCTTCAGCTAAAAGAAGGGTGCTGCCATAATAACCACATCATCAGGGACAGGAATGAGGAAACCAGGGACATTTTTTACAATATGTGCCCTCCCCTTCTCAGACATCAACTCCATCACCCCTCTGCTCACTCCTACAACAGTAAATACCCCTGAACCCCCCACCCGCCACGACTCTACAAATTCCCCTTACTCCAAACTCATTTAATTTCTTCTCTGTCATTACACACATAGGCCTGGATATTCAGACTGCGCCAGGCTGTGGCGCAAGCCTGGTGCAGGGCAACTTGGCTGCGCAGGGGCATTGACAGGGTGATATTCAACGGAGCTGCACCATGGTACAGCGGTGTTGAATATCGCACCCTGGCCACCAGCAGTGCTCATGGGTGCAGTGGCACTGTGCCAGCTCAAGTGGCCAGAGTGGAGCAGTGGGATGCGCTAGCGCAAGTTCCATTGTGCTAGGTGCAACAACCACGATATTTAAAAGTGCACATGCAAATGGTGCCATAATGCATGCAAGGCACAAATGGGGCAATTTGCATGTCATTATGGCCCCATTTGCATGCAGGTGCTCTGATCCCCGGCTATTTGCACCTGGTGCCCTGCCAGGCTGCAGCCATCGGGGACTGACGCCCCCTGCATAGTGCGGCAATGTGCTCCACTGCCCGATCACGGGCATATGTTGAAAATAACATTCGTCCTACATCCCTGGTGGTCCAGTGGACTGCTTGCAGCCCGATCGCGGGCTTCAGTTGCAAAACACATTCATCCTATATCCCTGGTGGTCCAGTGGACCGCTCGCAGCCCAATCGTCGGCATAAGTAAAATAAGATCATTCCTATATCCCTGGTGGTCCAGTGGATTGCTCGTAGCCCGATTACGGGCATAAGTAAAATAAGATCATTCCTATATCCCTGATGGTCCAGTGGACCCGCTCACAGCCCGATCGTGGGCATAAGTAAAATAAGATGATTCCTATATCCCTGGTGGTTCAGTGGACTGCTTGCAGCCCAATCGCGGGCTGAAGTTAAAATAAAAGAAGTCCAATATCCCTGGTGGTCCAGTGGACTGCTTGCAGCCCGATCATGGGCTGAAGTATGTAAAAATAATGTCCAATATCCCTGGTGGTCCAGCGATACCCCCCAACCGCCCACTGAGCACGCCCTGCTCCCCTCAGTCAGCGGCGGCAGCACTGCACTGCCGCCCGCAGCCCACCGAACACCGTGAGTAAGGCTTGTACGCCCATTGGTCCACAGCGTGAGCCAATGGGCATGCAGCCTATGTCCGTACTATACAGTCCAGATATGTGAATGATCCATTCACATATCTGGACTGTGTAGTACGGTATGGGCTGCACGCCCATTGGCTCACGCTGTGGACCAGTGGGTGTACAGCCCTACATACGATGTCAGTCGGTGGGCAGCGGGGCAGCAGGCGGGTAGTGTGCTGCCACCCACTGCTGACCTGGGGGGAAGCGGGGTGGTGGGGCTCGGTGGGCAGGTGGAGGGGTACCGCTCGACCACCAGGGATATTGGACACTATTTTTACATACTTCAGCCTGCGGTCAGGCTGCAAGCGGTCCACTGGACCACCAGGGATATAGGAATTATCTTATTTTACTTACGCCCGTGATCGGGCTGCAAGCGGTCCACTGGACCACCAGGGATATTGGACTTCTTTTATTTTAACTTCAGCCCGCAATCAGGCTGCAAGTGGTCCACTGGACCACCAGGGATATAGGAATGATCTTATTTTACTTATGTCCATGATCGGGCTGCAAGCGGTCTACTGAACCACCAGGGATATAGGAATGATCTTATTTTACTTATGCCTGCGAATGGGTTGTGAGCAGTCCACTGGACCACCAGGGATTTTGAAGGATTCTTTTTCTACATATGCCCACGATCGGGCTTGGGGGAGGTGCCACCAGGTGCAGCCGGAGCTCGTGCCGCCACCCACAGTTGGCAGCTGCAGTGTTGCACCCTGCCATACAGCAGCTCACCTGTGAGTGGCCAGCCGTTGTTCCTTTTTTTTTTGGCTCACCTGTGTGCAGCACAAGTAGGGGTTGTGCATGCATGGGCTCAGCACATCCTGGGCTGAATATCGGGATGTGCGCAGAATGCATGGGCACGCCCCCCCACCTGCACCGCATACATTACTGATGCGCTGTGGTGCATCGGGATTTGTGCCAGGCACAATCCACATTTGAATATCACGCCAGGGCACATCAGTGGGTGGCACATGGTGTAACACTGTTGCGCCATGCGCAACCCTTCTGAATATCCGGGCCATAGTGCTTTGTGCACTTAAATCACTGAAATCTCATAAATCTAGTCCTGATGGACTTGACCCTCTCCTCCTTCAGAGTTCAGCTCCATCTATTGCCCACCACTGTCCCACCTACTTAATCTTTTTTTCACCCCTGGCACTGTACCTCAGGCTTGGATATCAGCAGAAGTGATCACCCTCTATAAAGGTGGTGATCACTCCTTACCTGGAAATTACCACTTGGTTTCCCTCTTCCCTATTCTAGCTAAGCGTCAAGAGTACCTTGTCCTTACCAGACTCAACCTCTTTCTTACCTCTTCTGATTCCTGTCACCCTACCAGGTTGGCTTTCAAAAAAATCATTAAACTGTCTCTTCCCTTCTCTGGATCACTGATGCCATTCTTACAGGCATGGATCAAGGCCATCTTATCACAGCTATATTCATAAACCTAGCTAAGGCCTTTGATCTTGTCTCCCACCCTCTCCTACTCACCAAGCTTGAACTTGCTGGACTCTCTCCTTTATCTGTCAAATAGTTCAATTCCTATCTCTCTGGTCATTCCCAATGTATTCAAGTGGGAGATGTACTCCCCTCCAAAAACAAAATAAAATCTAGCAGGCTTACCTCAAGGCTTTACTTTTGGTCCCATCAAATTCTCCTTCTTTCTTAATTATCTCCATTCTGTATGCTTTTGTTCCCTAATACACCTCTATGCTGACATCACTATCCGCTTTTCTTCTGGACCCTCTATCTCTGTGGTGACCACTCAGTTATAAACAGATTTCTCTTGTGTCCTGAATTGGTTCCAAACCAAACAACACAAGGTAAATACCACTAAAACAGTCTCCATGATTTTCAGCACCCAGCAAAAACTAACCAAGCTCACCACACCCCCTTCTTTCTTCACCCTTGATGCCACCCCCTTGGATACTGTCCCGTCCTATAAGTATCTAGGAGTCTGGCTAGGCAACCACCTTGATTTCACAACACGTGTTAACTACATGCATTCCAAGATCTGACCAAAATTTGGTGCTCTCTATAGAAACAAAGATGCCCGCTCCCTTCCCTTTTGATAGACACTTCTTACTAAAACTATCCTACCACTATTTGATTGCACTGACATCGTCTATGGGTCCACTTCCACATCCACCCTCTCTAAACTTGACGTCCTTTTCAACACTTTCTGTCATTTCAACTTAAACATCCTCCTCAAGACTCATCACTACTCCCTCTACTCTTCACTATCACTCACCTCACTGTCCTCCCGCCAATACCAACACACTTCCATCATCTCTGCCAAATTCTAGTTCAGCTTCCTTCCCCCCTACCTTGCTTCTCTCTAATCCCCCTTCCCCCACATATCTTACTGTCTCAGCACATGTGACCCTCGCTCATTTACCCTCCCCCGTCCACACTCAAATTCAAGTAAGGCTGCTTTCTCCTTCTTCTTCCTCATTCGTGGAACTCCCTTCCCACTTAGCTCCATTTGCTACCTTCACTAAATTTCATTAAACAGGCACTCCACTGTTTCTCCTCTCCTCCCTGCTCTTGCCATCAACTTGACTAATTCTCCTTTTTGAAGTCCATGTTACTTTTAAGTCAGTTTTTCAAGTCAAGCTCTTCAAGCTCTGCATCAAATCAAATAAAATTTTATTTCTAAAGCACTTTTCAAAAAGCTAAAGTGCATAGACAATATAAAAACAGACATTCAGTCAGAAAGAATATATAAATACTATGGCAGGAATAATAAAGCTAAACATTATCCCCAAAAGCCAAGTCAAATAAATAAGTTTTTAATGAGGACTTAAAAGTCTCGGTGGACAATCACTCTCAAATCCAACAAGGTAGAGAGTTCCACAGGGTCAGGGCTACAAAAGAAAAAGGCCTAGCACCCGATGTCTGGAGACAGACCCTGGGAATCTCTAGTAATCCCTCATTGGTGGAGCAGAGTGAGCGGAGGGGGCAGTAGGGCTAGAGGAGCTCTTGCAAGTAACCAGGTCCCTGTCTGTGTTGTGTCTTATAGGTCAGCAACGTGACCTTGAAAGTGATTTGCCATCTCACTGGTAGCTAGTGCAGTTTGCACAGCACAGGAGTGACATGGCTAGATCTTGACAACCCTGTCAACAACCTGGCCATAGCATTCTGCACCATCTACAGGTGACAGAGGTCCATCCCCAGTAACCCCAGGTATAGAGCATTGCAGTAGTCAAGACGGGAGGACACAAAGGCGAGAACCAACGTAGGAAGGTCCTCCTCTGGCGGAACAAGGTGCTTTATCGGGGCGATGCTCCTCAGACGGTAAAAAGAGGACTTTTCTATTTTTTTTATTTATCAAGTCTAGGATTACAAATACCTTTGAGCCACGGCTCTTTTGCAAAGGTTCCACATCAGAGAAATACAAATTATGGGGAACATCAAGACAGACATTACAACAATGTGGACATTGCAAACAGAGAACAGATTAATACAATTCAAGGGTAGCATTGTAAAGCAAGGCAGCCAGTGGCATTTGTCAACTTGACAACTGCTAACACCTGTGCTTTTAGTGTCAGCTCATCATCAAGAACAATGCCCAGGTTCCGCACCCTTTCAGAAGGTCTCAACTAGTTGCCCCCTAGCACAAGGCCCCAGGGCTGCCCAGGAGTCAACTTTTCTTTCCGCTGACCTGGGTCCACCACCAACACCTCAGTCTTTTTAGGATTTAGTCTCAACTAGTTAGCACTCATCCAGTCCTGAATCTCAGCGAGGTAGTTGTTAAAGACCGAGACTGCACTGTTCTCTTCGGGTACAAAGGACATGTACAGCTGAGTATCATCTGCATAGCAGTGAAAACTCAGCCTGAACTGCCTTATTATGTCTCCTAATGGCAACATATACACCGTGAACAACATAGGGAACAGCACAGAGCCATGCAGCACCCCACAAGGCAAGGAGAAGGGGGCCAAGGAAAAAAAAAAAACACCACCACCCTCTGAGTCATGTCTGTGAGGAAAGAATGGAACCATCTGAGGACTGTCCCTGACAGTCCACAGAGTAGCCACAGGCATTCCAGCAACACCCCATGATCCACGGTGTCAAATGCTGCAGAGAGATCAGGGAGGACCAAGATCGAACGACTCCTCTGATCCCTCGCTATCAGGAAATCATTAAGTACCCAAACCAATGCTGTCTCAGTACTATACATCTTCCTGATACCGGACTGGGGAGGATCATAGACTTTGTGGGTGGTAGGAAAGTTCTCGAACTGCAACGCGACTACCTTGTCAATAGCCTTGCCCAAAAAGGGCAGGTTAGAGACAGGTCTGTAGTTCTCAAGATAGTCTGGGTCGCAGGAAGATTTCTTTAAGAGGGGTGTCACCACTGCCTCTGTTACACGAGGCCCCTGCACCCTGATTGGTACCCCCAGAGGTACACAGTAGACAGCTAGTGCTTAAGTATATGTTATACTGACATATAGGGCTAAGGTCATCTACCGTACAAGAGTAGATGTCAGGATATGTATGCATATTATTGTTATACACTTTGCTTGCTAATACATAGATATTTTATATTGTATTTTCTGTGTATTTCTTGCTTACAAGATGAAAAGGACATCTGTGTCCTTGTAGTGATTATATATACAAGTCGGCATTGCCACCTTTTGGTGATTTGTACTACTACATGGAGTTATGTAAGACTCTAAGAACTGTACTCTTTTGTTTCACAAGAGATGACTACTACAGAATTGTATAATGTTATCTTGGACCGTAAAGCCACCTCTAATTTAGCCAACAGGGCTAATCTCTGTAACTAGAAATGTTTCTGTCTTACAGTAACCATAGTAATTATCATAGGTATATAATGTGAGACACTGAGTCTTATTCCTCGGAGACCCCAAGAGACACGGAGAAACCTTGAGGTATAGGGAACGCTTAGTATTGCCTCCAGGTTCGTATTATTAAGAACTGCTTAGGGCAACTGTGATTTTTCCTTTGGTAGCAATAAACAAGTTTATTACTCTTTTGTAATGTGTTTGTGATTCCTTGCATTCCCAAAATTGTCAAGAACCTGAGAGTGAGGTATAGACCTCCTGACAATGGACGACCGTGTGCAGGCAATATTTGGTGTTTGTAGGCTTTCACTTGTTGCTTAAAACTTTTCCCTTCCCAACGGGGACTGTAAGTGTGCATTTCTGCAACACTTCTCCCATTTTCAGACCTCTTTGTAGTCACTTGCACAGTCTGGCTGCTTTTTCTGGCTGTGGTCGATGCCGATTCGACCCACTCCACAGCAGCTTTGAATTGCAAGCCTACAAAGTGTACAATAGCCCGACTGTGTGTAAAGTGCTCCTGCTGTGGATCGATACGCAGCACGGCGCCTTTTTCACAGTTTGATTTTTCGTTCCCTCCTACACAATGGCCACCGTATCAAATATCTGTGCAGAACTGAGACTCGATGTCTCAAACTTCCTTACCACCCATGGAGGCTGGACTGACTTCGTGCGGGATGCAAGTCAATCCGAAAACCATGTACTGGGAATTTCAACCCAGTATTGTGCGATGAGACAAATAGCCAACAAGCATCATGCCAAACAGCTGTTGGTCTCAGCTCTCTATGCTGCTCTGGAAGCCTCCAAAGCGAGGTTTTGAACCCTTGATCTGCAGATCTCATCTCTTAAGCAAGAGATGGGTTTGCAGGAAATGGAATGTGTTAGACTGCAGCAGAATATGAAGTCTGAACTTCAAACTCTGCGCAATGAAAAGGAGTCACTTTTGCATCATTCAGCGCAGGCTGGTGAGCAAGAAATTTGTATGTTGAAGCAGGAGTGTGAAAGTTTGAGACAGGACAAGGGGCAGACTTTGAATATGAATGACTTGTTAAGTAGAGCGAATGAACAGTTAAGTGATGATATGGGAGAGCTACAAGACGAGATAAACCAGGTACATAATGACTCAGAAGTGGCAACTAGGGACAATCACGAATTGAGCGCTGCGTACAGAGTATTGCAGAAACAAATGCAAGATGAGGTTGACATGGATGTTGCAAATGTGAGCCATGCAGAATGTGAATCCAAGATGGTGAAACTGCGCCATCAGTGAGAGGTTCTGGCTGGACATGTTAAGGCGATGGGTGGTGTAGCCCCCGCCTTACATACGTCATCTGAAGGGGAGGTATCAGATGATGACAATTCTCAGTACAACACCCAGTCACACCCCTACTATGGCCCAGAAACCCCACCCAGCCATCCACAACATGGCGGGTCCCCACTCCACTCACACCATGTCATACATCGTCGATGTTGTGACGCACATCATGGAAGATGCCAACATGGTGACCCCCATGATGGGGGGAACAGGCCCAGGCCTGGTGCTGACAGCATCACTGGTGGCCATTATTAATATGGAAGACAGGCAGGAGATAGAAACAATGATTGAAAATGCAGTGGGCAATGTGCCTATCTCTGAGAGAAATAAGCGGACCCTCAAAGCCCAAATTAGGCAGCTTCTATAAGAGGCTGGCACTCAGGAAGGCATAGTTCGAACTGAAGCCAAGGCCGCAGCCCGGGCAACCCTGGATGGTGCCCGAGGCAACCTACCCCAGCCTGATCGGCCCAATAATCCACTACAAATGGCCTACTGTGTTCAACAGATAGCTGACAGCATTGGTCAGATGAGTCCGTCCGACAACCTCAGCTGCCACTTAGAGAAGGTGCATTCCAAATGTGAGATGCTTAGTCTCACTGCAGTCTATCAGGTCCAAATACTACACTAAACCATCAAGCCTGGTTTGTGGGCCAAACTCCCCGATGCCATCCGCCAGGACAGCATCGTCTCCTTTGATGAGGTTGCAGCCGAAATCATTTCTGCACACAGCCAAGGTGTAGTAGGATGCTTGCATAACCTGTAAAACAGAATGCAAAAGAAAGTCCAATGACTTACTACCAGAGACTCTGGATGGCCTACCAAGCCAGAAAACATCTCACACAAGAAGCTGCAGATGTGGATCTTATTGAATACAAAACCCTGTTCCTTAGGAACATGATCACTCCAGTAAGAATAAGGTAGAGCCAACCACTTACCCCACCATGGAAAGGTTCGCTGATATTCTTCGGAAAACTGAGAGAGTTTATCAACTCTACATCCATGATCTGGGGTCTGGTTCTAAGAAAGTAGCCACCAAGGAGCCTACCCAAGAGGCCACGACGCACTACATGGTGAAGGGACAGGCCCAACACAAACAGCCCCTCCCTGCAGACAACCAACACCCCCCGCAGGCACAACAACAACAACTGCAACAGCAACAATGGGGTGGGAACCAGAATTACCACAAAAATATGAAACACAAGAATCATAAGGATAAACAACAACAACAAAGACCAGGCCCTTCATATAGGGAAATAGCCGAAGAAAATCAAACATTTTGAGAACTCCTGGGGCAAGTGTGATCTGTAGCGGATGCTGTTCCTGCTCAGTCCCTTCCTGCCATACAACCGGGAACACAGGCCCCAATGGGCCATGGTGACGCCGGAAGTACTGGCCCTCAGGCCCACACAGGCCTGAACTCGGAGGCACCTCCCTATATAGCATCCGTGCAGCATGGTTAAATGGTTCAAAAGAGCCAAGCCCAACCTCTCCATGCTCCCTCCAGCACAGATTGACAATTACAGGCCCCAGTCCGGATAGTAAACAAGCTGGTCTTGGATACAAATAGAAGGCCCTCCACCAAGGCCAAGGTCGGGGGCCGCCTACTTACAGTATTATTGGATACAGGCATGGCTGTGTCTGTATTGCATGATGACCACCCGGATATATCTCCTTGGTTCACCGGATGGAGGACCAACATGTCAGGAGTAGATGGTACTAGGTTACCTGCATACCGCTCTCTACCTCTACCTGTAGAGTTGGGACACCTGAAGGCCTCACACACCTTCCAACTGATGGTGTTGCATGATCATCCTAGTACCATTGGAATCAACTTTCTTGCACCACACAGCTGTGTGGTGGACCTAGCTAACATGCTACTGATACAGATTCAGGGCCAATATCATACTATCTTGATCCCTGATTCACACATTGTGGCGACAATATCTGCCAAGCATAAGGAGTATGACGTCATAAATTTGTTCAAGAATCATGACCTTTTTTCAAAGCCCCTTCCCATCTTGCAAAGGCTTTTGGAAGCATTTGCTATCAGCAAGCATGACTGTGGCAGAATGCACACTGTCATTGAAGTGCCAGGCCTGGCACATGAGAGGCAAAGGCAATATCCTTTTCCATCTGAGGCCTTGCCCTCTCTCAGAGAAATGATAAAATCACTCCTCAACCAAGGGGTAATCAGAACTTGTGTTTCTACTGCCAACTTCCCAGTGTAGCTTCTGCCAGAGAACAAGCAGAGCACCAGGAGGAAGGAGCTGCTGGTATAATTAAACTTATCTACTGGGACTAAGAACTAGAACTCTTGTACTGGGACCTTCAATTTAAGGTAAAAAAAAAAGTGTGTTTGTCAGAGTTAGTTGAAGTGAATTGTTATCTGTGTTATCTGTGTAGTTATCTAGGTGCTTGTCACAGGTGGCTGAAGGGAATTATCTGTGAAATTAACTAAGTGTAGAAAGATTTGCAAAGTAGGGGGAGTGGCTTAGCAAGAAGGAGCCAGCTTAAAACCAGATTTAAACACTGCGCTAGATAGCTTCTGCCAGAGAACAAGCAGAGCACCAGGAGAAAGGACCTACCTGTATAACTAAACTTAAAACTCTAGCAAGGTAGATAAAGCACCCACACAGCAAAAAACTGGAAAATACACTTACGTATTTATAGCAAAAAATGCAGAATTTAATATAGATACAGACATGCATACAAATACTCCACAGTGGTTAAAAGACAAACATTTCAACTGGACCACTACCAGGCTTCATCAGTGTAAAAAATATTCAGAACAAGTGCCCTTAAATATACATATTAACTTATGCATGTGACTTAAATAAACCAATCAGTTTTTAAAAGATTACTCTTACAGCATAATTAACTACTTCATTGCCAAGAGGTTAAAAACTGAATATCAAATAACACATACATTGTATTTTATAGTCAAATGGATTTAGCATTGACAAGGAAAGTTTGTCAGTGTTTCCTTGAGAATGAAATATATATTTATACATATATATAAGTATATTTTATATTATGTATATATGAGATTTGGTAATTTGTAGATATCTCCTCTGGGATGACCACGTTTTATACTTATTCTAATAGCATAAAGTTAGAAAACTATGAAATGTATGTGTTAGTTGATATTCTGTGTTTTTTGTTATAAATACGTGAGTGTATTTTCCAGTTTTTTGCTGTGTGGGTGCTTTATCTACCTTGCTTGAGTTTTCTGTTTATATGGACAATAGCACCACATGTATCCTGGTGCTTCTACCTTTCGCCTTTTTCATTTATGTATCTTCTGAAGCACAGGTTGGTACTCTGTGTGAGAATTGTGAAAGCATTTGGAATACACATGAATACAGTGTGAGGATTTATTATCTTTATTTCCTCAAACGTGCATATCGCTAGAAATATCTGCACAAACCTGGGACCAAATGGTTAAATGAACCAGAATCGGAGAGTGGCACTGATGAGCAAGTGATAGGATTCCGGGGAACATATTTGAAAACCAGACCAGATTGAATCATGTGATGGCTCATTCCAAGGAAGAAACACGAGAGTGAAAGGAGCCTCTGATAATGGCATGCAGGATGGAGTTTTCACTGGTGGTTTTGTGAGAATGATTTTCACAGCACATGAAGGTGGAAACCCACTCCTGGGAGAGTCGATACAAATCCAGCAAGATAGTGGTGAGTCTGATGCAAAAAATGTCTTTTGTAAATTGGAAAAATTAATTTTAAAAGGGAGACGTATGTTTCGGCACAAAACTACCCTAGAGGCATACCACCAAGTTCAAAGGGTGCCGAGGGAGCTACGCATCACACAGAAACCATCTTATGGAACTGAGAATTTAGAATTTATGAAGAGATGGTGGAATAACATGCAAGACGCCTCGATAAAAAATATTGAACTCATTTTGGAATTTGCAAAGCCAATTAGGAATGAATTATCAAAAGACATTGGGGAAACTGAAAATAAATTAAGGGAAATATTGGACACCGTTGAATGGGAGTGACTAAATAAACTCTTAATGGAGAAAGTATCTAGATACGATGTTAAGATCAAAAAGCAAAAGCAGAAAAAGTTTGTAAGGGACGAAAATGACTATCTAAATGACAGAGTTTTCGATTGGAGTAACCCCAAAAAAGCAGAATTAAAATCGATTCTGAAAAAAAGCAACTCTAAATCTGACTCCATAAATAATACAGTGTTAGATTATACAACAGGACCATCAGACACTGATGGATCTGATGGCATGACGGGGGAAATCTTCCCCAGGACAGTCTCCTACATACAACCAGGGGGCCAGATGCAGCCAGCGGCAATGCTGCAGCATATTTCAAACCATGCAGACCCAAAGAGGAGGACGAGGGGAAGGGGCAGCGTGGAAAAGGAAACAGGACCAACTTTTGATTTTGGACACTATGAATGTATTAAATCTTTGTTCCCCAAGTGAAAATAATATATCTTTTGAAAATTCATCTAGAAATAATCACATACATGTCTGATTGTGTCTCTTCAGTAACAGTTCCATTATGTACCTTTAAAACCAATATTGATACTAGTGATGATGGCAATGGTTTCAGTGTGGTTTCTATTAATTTGGGGCAAGATTGTAACAGTAGAGATGGAATAGTAAATAAAGCTTTACTGAATTGTGAACTAACTTCTGACCAATTAAATACATTATTAAGTGATCAGGATTGTGGATTTAACAGGGAAGGTATAATTAGCACATTAATGGCAGTTGTTAATTTATCTAGCCATACATTAACACAATATGAAAACTCAGTTTTGAGTAAAGGACTCTTGTTCTGTCCTACTACTTACATAAACTTTTTCAATACCTGTGTGGACCTATATAAATTAGGTAGGAACCTTACATTAAAATGTATGTATGGCATCGAAGTTAATGATATGGAGACAAAAAATGATGTTTCAAGACTACAACCTCGTTCTGAATTTTACCCCCCAATTACTCCAGCAGTAGCAGTTTTTGTTAAAAAGTGTGAATTGGATTTTAGAAATCTCCAGGAAGATAAGAATATGAACAAGTATGATAATTGTACTGGGAATGAACGAGAGGCCTTGAAAACTTTGAATTTGAATACAAATATAACAATCAAGCCATCGGATAAGGGGGGGGACAGTAATTGTGCTTGGTACTAAGGATTACATACAAGAGGTCAGTAGATTGTTAAGCGATGTTTCTTTTTTTGTTAAAGTGCCACACAAGATCATAGAGAAGTTTAAGGCAGAAATTGACTGTGTTTTGAATGAGGGTTTTTCGAGAGGTTATATCTCAGATGTAGAACATAAAACCCTTGCTATAACATGACCAGTCACTCCTACCATCTATATTCTGCCAAAAATACACAAAAGCCTGACACAGCCACCCAGGAGACCAATAGTATCAGGCAGAGGATGGCTCACTAAGCCCCTATCTATGTATTTAGATACTTTTTTACAACCCTTTGTGCAAAATTTAAGATATTTTTTAAGGGATTCCACCCAGGTAGTTCAGGTTATGGAGGAACTGTATATAGAAACAGAATGGTACTTAGGAGTAATCAATGTTAATTCCCTGTACACAGTTATACCTCATCAAGAGGGGTTGGATGCTTTAACATTTTTTCTGGATAGGAGACCGGAGGAAGAACAGGTAACGGTCCCTACAAATTTCTTGGTCCGTATGGCTGATCTTGTCCTAAAGATGAATATATTTTTATTTCAGGGACAGGTATATCATCAGATTCATGGAACAGCCATAGGCACTACAATGGCCCCAAGTTATGCAGATCTTTTTGTGGGAAAATGGGAACTTGACCATCTGTATGGTGCCACCACAAATCCATACATTGATAGCTTGGATTTGTAACGGCACTTTTTGGATGATATTATTGTTGTTTGGAAAGACACGGATGATAAGTTTAAATGCTTCATTCAATGGATGGAGAACACCAGTAGTAGCTTGATGTTTAAATATGAGCTTAGTCAGCTAAGTATTAATTTCCTTGATTTAAAAATTTACAAGGATGGGGAGGAGGGAGTACACACCACCCTCTATCAAAAAGGTACTGATAGAAACACAATTCTGAGATTTGATAGTTTTCATCCACATCATATGAAGCATAATATACCAAAGGACCAACTTATTAGAACTCTGTGCAATTGTACTGAACCAGCGGAATTCAAAAACAAAAAAGGGGAACAAATACATAGGTTTTTGGAAAGGGGCTATAATCAACATAGTATAGCATCAGCAATTAGGAAGGTGGATGATTTGGAAAGGAATCATGTATTACAATATAAAAAGGAAAGTATGAAAAAAGAGAACCCTGAATGCCCATTTGTAACTAATTTTTCCAAAAGAGCTGGAGAGGTGAAACAGGTTATTGAAAAAAATTGGCCTATTCTGGAACTTGAACCAAAACTACATGAAATTAGTAAGAATAGACCCAAAATAATTTTTAGAAAATGTAAAAAACATAAGGGACCATGTAGTTTCAAACATGATGTCCAATGGTGAGAAGAAACAGACATTGTTAGCATCAAAACCAAAGGGTACATTCAAATGTGGCAACTGTATGTATTGTAAATATATACGTAATTGCAAGAACTTTATACATCCTGTTACAGGGAAAATCATTGAAATTAATGATATGATTACATGTAATAGCAAAGGTGTAGTCTATATGTTGTCATGTGATTGTGGTGCCTATTATGCGGAATGTACAATACGCAAGTTTAAAATCAGAATAGGCAAGCACGTAAGAGCAGTTGAGAAAGGAGACCTGAGTTATGATATAGTAAAACATCTACAAGCACATAGTCCAGAAAGACATCATTTTTATTTTTTGGGCTTAGAACTGGCTAGTTTGGGACCCAGAGGTGGTGACCTAAACAAAAAAATAGGGCAAAGAGAAAGCTTTTGGATTTTCAACATAGAAGCATGTTCTAAAAAGGGGTTAAATGAGACAGTTGACCTTTTAGCCTTTCTAAAAAAGCATAGATGCTGATGCATTCTGAGTATCTGGTTTGTACTATCATAGAACTGAGCCTTCTGTTGCTGTGAATTTATGTAAAGTGCCTGGCTATTCCAGAGGATCGACTAGTGTTTATGAAAAAGTTAAAAATAACTTTCTAGTCAAATGGATTTAGCATTGACAAGGAAAGTTTGTCAGTGTTTCCTTGAGACTGAAATATATATTTATACATATATAAATATATTTTATATTATGTATATATAAGATTTGGTAATTTGTAGATATCTCCTCTGGGATGACCAAGTTTTATAGTTATTCTAATAGTATAAAGTTAGAAAACTATGAAATATATGTGTTATTTGATATTCAGTTTTTAACCTCTTGGCAATGAAGTAGTTAATTATGCTGCAAGAGTAATCTTTTAAAAACTGATTGGTTGATTTAAGTCACATGTATAAGTTAATATGTATATTTAAGGGCACTTGTTCTGACTATTGTTTACCCTGATGAAGCCTGGCAGTGGTCCAGGTGAAACGTTAGTATTTTAACCACCGTGGAGTATTTGTATGCACATCTGTATCTATATTAAATTCTGTGTTCTTTGCTATAAATATGCGAGTGTATTTTCCAGTTTTTTGCTGTGTGGGTGCTTTATCTACCTTGCTTGAGTTTTATGTTTATATGGACAATAGCACCACACATATACTGGTGCTTCTACCATTTGCCTTTTTCTTTTTTTTTTATAACTAAACTTCTCTACTGGGACTATATTGCCCTCCCCTCCACCCCCCACCCAAAGGCAGTTCTACTTGTATAGGCACAGGATTTAACTGACAACAGGAACTTCTTGTTTGGGAGCAGGAAGTGAGTGATCACAGAGCCACCAAAGACTCACCATCCTAAGAGGACAAGAGTAGCTCTCTGTCCCCCCCAAGCTGCTGAAGGTCTGACTCTGAGCAAGTAAGGAGACTACTGAGAAATATAGGAACTTCTTGTCTCAGATAAGGAAGATCAGGAGCTAAAAGGGCACAGAAGCAGTACATAAGTAGGGACAGAAAAAAAAAAGAAATAAACAAACAGAGGAAAGAGTAAGTATTCCAAACAACAATTAGCGGGCCAGAAATAAGACATGATGGGAGTGGTGCAGTGCAGTGGCTGTGGCGCAGCAGTCTTCTGGGAGACGTTCTGGAGGATGCAGTGTTGTCCCATCTGCAGGCACCTCTCTGGACTGAGGGAGGAGGTTGCTCATCTCCAGGCTGAGTTGACCAGGATTTGTGGGACCTCCAGTCCCACCCAGGGACCACCAGGGTCACTGCCGTTGCCTCAGAAGTTGCCAAGAAAGAGGAGCAGTTGGACCACAGTGGGCTTAGGGAGGGTGAGGGTGGTAGAACAGAGGCGCATCCCTCCAGTTGTACCTCTCCACAATTTCTATGCCATTCTGGAAAAGTGTGGTTCCTCTATGGAGGCACCAACAGTGGAGATCAAGGAGGATGCTGGGAACCTCAACAAAGGAGACCCAGAGGAGGGTGGCATGGGACCCCACAGGGGAAGAAAATAACTCCTGGCAGGGGACTCCATTGTTAGGAAGGTAGGACTGGGGGAGGAAGGGGAGAGGGAGGTAAGGTGCCTGCCTGGCACCATGGCTTGGAGGGATAGGGAGAAAATCCTCAGGATCGCTGGAGCTGCTGCACAGGGGAGGGAGCTGGATGTCATTGTCCACCTAGGGACAAATGACCTGGCTGGGAAAGGGATCAGAACAGTGCAAGAAGCATTTGTGGAGATGGGGAAGGGTCTTAGAAAAATAGCACGCATGGTAACCTTCTCGGAGGTGCTTCCTGTCTATGGCATGGGTGAGGCTAGGGTGCTCCACACCATGGGATTCAATCAGTGGTTGAAAAACTGGTGCAGAGCTCAGGGATTTGGCTTCATTGGGGACTGGGGGTCCACCTGGAGGGATGCAGACCTATACTGGTGTGATGGTCTGCATCTGTCCAGGAGAGGAACCAGGATCCTAGGTACTAGGTTTAAATGCTTCATTGGCAAGCATTTAAACTAGCCAAGGGGGGAGGCACTGGAGAGGAGCAGGAAAATCCTAGCCCCCCCAAAAACATCAGGGTACTAAGTGAGGTAGACACCAACATAGAGATGTCAATAGGGAGAAGAGCTGGGGTAAATGGAGAAAGTGACAAACGCAATAAGGACAGGGATGGGGCAAAAAGGGGTAAGGCCATCAAGAAATGGAGGGTAATGAGTACCAATGCCCATAGTCTGGGCAACAAGCTCCCTAAAATAGTGCCCTTGATGGAAGAGGGATGCCTGGATTTCATAGCAGTCACAGAAACATGGTACACAGAGAACCATGACTGGGATATTAACATACCAGGGTGCACAACCTACAGGAGAGACAGGGAGGGGAGAAGAGGGGGCAGAGTAGCTCTTTATGTAAGGGAAGAGATAAAAGCAACTGAACAAAAGAGTAAACAGGGAGGAGAGGAGGCACTGTGGGTAACCTTAGAGACTGGAAATGGCACCACAATCCACACAGGGGTTGTATACAGACCCCCATGTCAGGGGGAGGGAATGGACAAGGATATGATAGAAGGCATACTTAGGATGGCAGAGAAAGGGGAGATACTGTTGATGGGGGACCCCCTCAGAACCCCTCAAAGCCGCTTGAAGATAATTTTCCCCTGCTTCGGTGCAGGAGCCAACTCCCAGAAGTAAACTAAGGACACAAGGAAACTTACATCTTGCCCGAGTACCTGATCACTGTAGCGGAGAACACAGGGACTTAGCAGAGAACTGTGGATTTTTAACCTGGACCCTAACGCTCACTATCCCGCTAAGCTAACCCACTGGAGCTGCAAACCCGGGGACAATTTTCTTCCCACCCACCGCCCCATTTTTTCCTCCCTTAAATGCTGTCAGGCACACCCTAAAGGCCATGCTGTTGTTCAATTTGCCCTTGCCCACCTATCCCAACAGACGCCTTGTGAACTAGCAATTTGCCTGCACTGCAGTGACCACATAATGCACTGCAAGGCAGAAAACGCAAACCTCCCTTCAGGTCGGCTTGTAAATTGATCTAGACTGCAAAAGTGTTACTGCATATGATTACTTGGTGATCTGCTTTTCTGCTAACCATAGCTGGAAGCCCCATCTTGAATGTGAACAAAAAAATTAAATTAAATAGAATATGGGAGGGATAGTTTGATTTAATTCAACATTTCTAGGAAAGAGTATAAAAGGAATCCTTGAAGTTATTAATGCTAATCTAAGGACTAAGTATTTGTATAACTATCGGATTTTGTAACTAGGCACTACTGAATATCACAATTCTAGCTCTTCTACCTAGATTCCTCCTTGGTCTAGACACTGAAGAACTCCTGCACTGCATAACTATTAACTGCGGCAAAATTATTTAGCGACTGGCTGCCCAGGGCTGGAAAAGGGTACCGAAGCAGGGAAGGTTAAAATAACAAGATATACTTTGTTTAGGAACTGCTGTAGCATTTTCTCACCTAATTTTAATCATATATGTTTCTCTAGTGACTGCTGGTCAGAAAACGCAAACCTCCCCACAGGTCTGCAAGAACCCATAGGTCTCTTACCTTGACTCCTACTAGGTCTTGACAAGCTCTAAAAAAGTGTTTTTTTTTCACAAATGAGTGGAAAAATACTTGTAAGTAACCAACGCTTAGAGACCTTGAACTTCAATTAGTTTCTCTACCTGGCCTCCCACAGGGACAGATCGGATAGCCTGTGATCCTCACCCCCTAAGAGCCTAGCACCTAAATACTAGCTGTCTTACTGGCAGGATTTTGCAAGGAAGAAAAACCCAGTGGACAAACAGTCTGTAGGTAACCCCATCCTGTCGACTACTGTCCTCTTAAGATGGCCCCAGAGAGATGTTCCCTAGGCCCAGGCATCCTCTGCCACAAATCTCACTGTGCAAACAAGCCACATGCCTCTTCTCTAAATAGGGCTGTACTCCTGGCTATTTTCTACATACTGTCCCTCCTCTGGGTGGACAACAGCATAGAACAAGGATACTCCAACCCTAAGAGGCCACAACACAATGACCCCTCTCACAACAGTCTCCACAACTGGACCTCTCCCCCCAGCACTAATGCCCTTCTGATAGCCCATGAGCTGGTAAAAAGGGGCACTTACTACAAGATACTCCATGCTACTTGCAGGAGGCTCCACAGCTTTTCTATCCCACTAGCACGCCCAACATTACTATGCCTTTTCGCCCTTCTACTGCTTAGGGCAGGAGATGTACAGCCTAACCCTGGCCCTCCTACAGCTAATCAATTAGTCTCCTCCCCCCAGGACCCTCATTGGACATCCTCCAAGGGTCTAAGGATTGCGCATATGAACGCCTGTAGCCTCAGGCCAAAAATTCAAGAGGTACAAGCCTGGCTTGACCTATACAAGCCTGATATACTTGCTGTCTCAGATACCTGGCTCAAGGTCCACATCCTAGACTATGAGATCATGGTCCAAGGTTATAACACCTTCCTAAAGGACAGGGTGAGTCAGAGAGGTGGCGGTGTCCTAATCTATGTGAAGGACACCCTCATGGTGTCGCAACTGACACTGAACCCTAGTAATGGCCAGGACAGGGAATCTATTTTGATCCGATTAACCCTTGGTCACACAAAGCACCTCACCCTTGGCTGTGTCTACAACTCCCTTAAGCCTGCTCTCCAAGCCTTGGAGTGTATTACAAAAACTGTTGGCAAAGAAGTATCCACGGAACTCCTTATCCTGGGAGATTTCAACCTTAACTGGGCTTCAGACCCTAACAAAGTCCTTTTGGCAGCAACCCATGAGGCAAACCTGGTACACAGCAGACACCCTTGCCAAGGAAGGGGCCCGAGGGGGGAACACATGGATGATGGATCATCCAGAAGCCAATACGGCCATACACACTGCAGCAGTCAGGAGGAAACCTGAACCCTTTTCCCCCTTGGACCTCTCAGCAGCCAACACATTGATACTGAACTCAAAGAAGTGTTCAGATTCCTTGACAAAGGTACCGAAGAAAAACTTCCCATGCACAACCCCTACTGAAGGCATGAAAGTAAGTTGCACTTGTCACCAGATGAAAGCTCATCTGGTACCAACCAGATGATTCCACCACCAAGTTTTGGGTGGTCCCCAGACACCTTAGGTCCAAATTATTGCACCAAGTGCATGATACACCCACTGGTGGACACCAGGGAGTGGAAAATACCCTCCAGAGTCTCAAGACCACTGTCTGGTGGCCTGGTGTCACCAAAGACGTCAATCAGTACTTAGATAACTGCCTTGTTTGTGCACAAAACAACCCCATTCCCACCAAACAAAATGCCAAACTACTACCACAAAGACACTCTAGCCCTTGGCATGCCATACGGATTGATTTTATTGGCCCATTGACCAATACTAGCAGAAACAACAGGTATTCTCTTGAGGCAACTGATCTTTTCTCTAAGTGGGTTGAAGCTTTCCCCACAAAGACATGCACTGCTAAAACCACTGCCAAAATCCTGGTGGAGCAAATTTGCTCCAGGTGGGGCCTACCTCTTAAGGTAGACTCAGACAAAGGAACCAGTTTTACATGTGAGTTAATGAGAGATTTTGTTGAGCTCCATGGAGTTCAACAGAAGTTCCACATACCTTACCACCCCCAATCCTCAGATCAAGTAGAGAGATCCAACAGACGGATTAAGCAAATGCTTTCCAAATTAATTGAGGACAATCCCAAAACCTGGGATTCCCTATTGCCGTTACTCCTTATGGCAATCAGGAGCACACCCTCAGCCACTACCCAGCTGACACCCTTCGAGGTGATGACTGGAAGACAGATGAGATTACCTGAACACCTGTTGTTTGACCTGCAGACATCTACTGCAGACTGTGTGTCTGTAGACCAATATGTGGAAAAACTCAGAAAAGATCTCATTCACACACACTTGTACACTACCAATTGCATGGGCAAGGCCCAGCAACAGTCTAAAATACAGTTTGGCAAGCACGCACAAGAAGTGGATTGGCAGGTTGGAGATCAAGTCATGGTCCTTCGATTTGCTCATCCCACGCATTTCTTCTCCAATAAATGGGAAGGCCCTTATCCCATTGTCAACAAGCTCAGTCCGGCAGCCTATCAAGTTAGACTCCTACACAATAAACTGACTGACAAATGGTTACATGAAAACCAACTGAAACTGCATAAAGGAGCATAATTACTTTTCCTCACCCCACTGGGCGAAATAGTACTAACTTAATAATGTTTGATTTTGCTTTTCAGATATACTGACAAGATGGCTGTCTTGTTCCATTTTCTCCTCATCTCAAGAGTTATCCCCTGCATCCAAGGCACGGTACCAAACCTCCAACCTCACCTTGATCATCCCGCACCTGCTCCAGAGGGATTATCCATCAAAATACCCAATAGTTTGATTACTGTCCAGGAAGGTTCTGATGCTTACCTCACTGCCTCGGTTGTTGCTCCTGATATATCTACCCTACAAATTGAGTGGCAAACTACATGGCAAGAACAAATTCTCCCTGTGGCCAAACTCTCCACGGGAACTTTCCAGGGTTGGCCTAATGCTAAATTATCCCAAAATGATTCTCTGTCCTTGTTAGAAAATGCTCTTAGACATTCTGGTTTATACAACATTACTGTTTTAATTGATCCCTCATACCGTAATTCTTTGTCTAAGGACTCAGATCGAAAATGTTGTGCTATACACAACATGGCCTCTGCTGCCATGTATTTGTCTGTGTTACCACCCACTGATAGACAGCTTTTGGAGTGTCCAAAACACACCCCTGGTTTCAGCAGTGGTCTAACAGTTACCGCCCTACCTGGTACACTGATTAATAATTTACAATTTATGCATATACCTATGTTGTTTCATTTAACTTACTGGAATATGAAAGAATTTGGTATGTGTCACAATACTAACACTTCAGCATTTTATAGTACATTACTGCTTGATAGTTTAGCAGCATTTCAAATTCGTACTCAAAACCCTATTGCTGGGGTACATACCACCGAGCATAGGGGCAACTTCAGGAGACTACCCAATCCTGATGATCAGAGTCATAAACGTAATACACGTGACGTTGACAGTTCTGATGTCACTGGTGCAACAGGCACTGTCACAGGTCTCTTTGGTACAGCTATGTCTATCTGGAATAAAGCAGACATTGCTGCTATCAAATCTCATTCTGCCAAATTTCAAATTGGTTTGGTGAATAATATACTACCCCCATTATTGCATGGTGTGGATGGCCTTAGTCAGGAAGAAAGGTACATTGTTTACAATATGCATGACATTGCTAAGGCATTTACTGATTCCAAAGAAAAGATCAATGCCCTCATTGCACAAAACAACAAAGAAGCAGATAAGCAATATGTTGCACGTGAGATTTCATGCTCAGCCTATGGCTCCTACATTATCACTGCCATCAACAACCTCTTCCATGATCTAGAATCTGGAAGAATCCCTGATATCATACATGACAGATGTATTTCCAAATGGTATTGTCCACGATGTAAAACCACTGGCTATATTGCTATGTGTATGCAACAATCTCTAACTATTCCTCTTTCTACAGCTAGGAATTTGGGTTTTGTGACCAGGCACCCTAATACTGTTCCCTGTTTTACTTCTAAGAAATGTTCTGTCAAAGATACTATGTTTGTTTCTTTTACTATCTCTTTACCACGCTTTGATCCCACTACAGGTTTGTTCGACAAGCTCACTGCTGTACACTCAATCGGGCACCTTGATGATGACATCTACAGAGAACACCTAGACTTGCCTCCTCTACTGGTCTTCCATCCTTTCCTGGATGCCTGGGTCACTTCGCACACAGACTGCTGGGCGAAGAAACAATATATCTACTTGTGTCGCTGTGATGTATTTAATGTTATTAAACCTGTATGTGGTTATTCTCCCAACAGCATTGATTGGTCCTTTTCTATGGATGATGACATCAGCACAAATGACACCACCTTTCCGGACTCAACATTGAATCCAGATAAACTTTCTCAGTCTTATCGTGAGGAGGTTCATCGCCTGTCAACACAGATTTCCAAAATGTCCTACACCTGCCCGGTTCAGTTGCAAAAATGGCACCTCCCCACTGTTAAAATGCAGTATAACTCTGACGGGGAGTACTGTGTAGTTACAAATTACAAGAGCTATACTTACAGAACTGAAACATGTGTTATTGATAATCCAAATTTCTGTTTTGTTCCCCATCAAAAGTCTGTCATTGGACATACCATTATTACCCCCCATCCCCCTTATGGATGCGGACATCATTGATGGTAACCTCGATTATCTGCTCACCCTTTCTAACTATTTACCATATTTTAATGTACACATAGATCCTCTGTCACTTACATTAAAATCACTTTTAGAGAGGAAGGACACACATTTCATCCACATCAACAATAATATTACTAAGGCCAATGTGGCTATACTTTCTTTGATTAATGATGGTGATATGAATGCTGCATTAACTAACACATGGTTAGAAATTACTTTTAAAGGTTTTGTTATTATTCAAGCATTTTTTAAATTTTTTCTGGTTCTTATGCTATGCTGCCTATGGCACACACTGCACCAACACCGTGAGCAGTTGGAGTTCATTTACAAATCTCTCACGTTGGGTATGTAAACTACCATTGCTCTCTGACCTATCCCTAGAATTGCCTGTGTTGCCCTTAGAGGCAACAAGGGGGGAATGTTACACGGGGTCCCTGCACCCTGATTGGTACCCCCAGAGGTACACCACAGACAGCTAGTGCTTAGGTATATGTTATACTAACATATAGGGCTAAGGACATCTACCGTACAAGAGTAGATGTCAGGATATGTATGCATATTATTGTTATACACTTTGCTTGCCAATACATATATATTGTCTATATATGTTCTCTGTATTTCTTGCTTACAAGATGAACAGGACATCTGTGTCCTTGTAACGATTATATATACAAGTCGACATTGCCACCTTTTGGTGATTTGTTCTGCTACACAGAGTTATGTAAGACTCTAAGAACTGTACTCTTTTGTTTCACAAGCGATGACTACTACAAAATTGTATAATGTTATCTTGGACCATGGAGCCACCTCTAATTTAGCCAATAGGGCTCATCTCTGTAACTAGAAATGTTTCTATCTTACAGTAACCATAGTAATTATCATAGGTATATAATGTGAGACACTGAGTCTTATACCTCGGAGACCTCAAGAGACACGGAGAAACCTCGAGGTATATGGAACACTTAGCATTGGCTCCTGGTTTGTATTAGTAAGAACTATTTAGGGCAACTGTGATTTTTCCTTTGGTAATAATAAACAAGTTTATTACTCTTATGCAATGTGTTTGTGATTCCTTGCATTCCCAATATTGCCAAGAACCTGAGACTGAGGTTTAGACCTCCTGACAGCCTCCTTCAGGGGGTCCAGAAACCCCTCCCTGGGCAAGCGAACACCAGACAATCTCAGCAAGGATCGGTCAGATGACATCCATACACCCCACAAGGAGGCGAGTTGGACCAGGACCCAAACTACAGCAAGTCAGTCGCAAGCCCCAAACAATCTTCATGATATCCATGATCACTGGCTGGTCGAAATCTGTCCAGACAGGCTGGGTGTCTGTGCCCTCACATCAAACTCCACTGTACTCATTTGAATGAGTCAAGCAGATCTCCGACCTGATGGAGGAGACCTTATCTGCAAAGAACTGAGCAAACTCATCATACTCAGATTGTGAAAAAGCTCTCCAGCCCCAAAGGAAGACTGGATTGCACAGCCTGTCCACGGTCCAAAAGAGCTGAGCCAGTCGATTCCTTGCTGCAGAAATCTCCCTGAACAGGAACTCTGCCTTTTTATGGGAGATTTCTGATTGGTAGTCTGAATAATGGGCGATCAACCTAAGTCTGTCCTCCTCCAGGCCAGATTTCCACCAAGGTTTCAACCTTCATCCAAACTCTCTTCAACTCCCTCAAAATCCCATCAAACCAAAGGTACCAAGGGTGGAGAGGGAGAGGGCGAACTCGGACAGGAGCTATGGAATCCAGGGCCCCACTTCCACACTATCATTGTACAATACTATGTCTCCAAGATCTGAGCATTCCAATGGCCAACTCGATAGGTCCAGCACTGCCATCAGACCCTCTGGGGTAACACCCCTCAAAGGGTGGTACTGGACCATTTCCAAAGGGGTGGGTCTCACAGGGGGAGCCATGAAACTAAACATTATAGAGTGATGGTCTGACCATCCAACTGGTTCCACCACTAAGTTAGCGGCCTCCATCCCAAAGAGGAACACTAGGTCCAGGGAGTGACCCTGAATATTGGTTGCAGTGTTAACATACCTGTGTGAAGCCCAATGAGATCATCATTTGGAGGAAGTTCTGACCAAAATGTGAGAGTTCATCATCAACTCAGGCATTGAAATCCCCCAGGACCAACCACCTGGAGGATTCCAACACCATGTTGACCATGAAGTCTGCAACTTCCTGCAGGAAAACATTCCCATCTCTGGGTGGACGGTAGATGAGAAGAATCATGCTGCCCACACCTGCACCCATGATATACTCAAAGGACCTAGTGGCCCCCACTGGAACCTCTACAAGGCCCAGTTCCATCTTGAAACAGATGGCCACCACCCCCCCCACCCCTACGATCTGATCTTGGGCAGTGTATCACAGAGTACCTGGCTGGAACAGCTGACTCCAATACTGGACCAGCATTCTCATCCAGCCAGGTCTCGGTGATGCAAGCCAGGTCAGATGTCTCAACAAGATCAGCAACAATTGCTGTATTGTTCTTTATTGACCTGGCATTGCATAACAGTGCCCGAGTTGGATGAGAGGCCATGGAAGAGCAGGCTAGTTGCCCACTATCAGTGGAACCATTGGGTATGGGCACCAGACAGGGAGGACCCCTTTCCTGGACCCATTCCCCACAGGGTGCCTCCTTAACCCCACTACCCCAATCAGCCCACCCTGCTCCCCCCCAGGTCCAGGGGCCCCACCCCTCCAGCCCCTCTGTGCAATACCCAAGGCATAATAATGCATATACACCTCAGGTTGCAATAGGGGACTGTCAAAGGGGCACAGGTCCCTCAGCTTAGAGGGGAAGTAGCACCTCTCCACCAAAAATGGTCCCAACACATGTTGCCTAATAAAAATTAGCACCATAAATAGGTGCTAATTAAAATCACAAAAATGTTCAACAATACCCAAATCAGCACAATAAACCCCAACACTATCAAAATAAATAAAAATAAATCATAACAAAATATTAAAAAAAACATCCATAAGATAGTCTCTTCAGTGTCCAAAATATATAATCCAATAACCCCACAAACTCTCACTTTGAGGGTTTTGGATATATCAAAAAAAAATATAGCAATCCAGACCAAAAAACAGTCATGCAAAAGTATGCATTTGAGTTTTGGAAACCAGAGTTCTCTCATTACTGTGGGAAGATGATCAAGTATCAACTCCCCCTACCTCTCATGTAGTGGGGGAGAATCTGCAGAAAAACACAGTCAAAATAATCAGTAAAATAATAAAACAATACTAAAAGTAAAAATAAATTCCATCCAAACCAGACCACTTCTCTCCGGTGCTACCATGAAGAGGAAAAATGATCATCCATGTGAGCACAGTTCAGTCAGATAAAAACAACCAGTCAAATTGCATCACAAGTCCTATGAAGACAGGTTGAAGGAACTGAACATGTACTCCCTGGAGGAGAGGAGGGAGAGAGGGGATATGATAGAGACATACAAGTATCTTACAGGGAGGAACAGGGTGCAGGAAAACACTATTTTTAAGTGAAAAAGATGTTTCAGGATTAGAGGGCATGGGATGAAGTTGGAGGGAGGATGATTCAGAGGAAACATGAGAAAGAATTTCTTCACAGAACGGGTGGTGGACAAGTGGAACACCCTGCCAGAGGAAGTGGTGGGAGCTGAAACAATCACGGGATTTAAGAATGCATGGGATAGACATAAAGGAATTCTAGAGGTCAGGGGTAAGGGGAAATAGACTTCTAGGAAAACAAACTGAACTTACAAGCTCAAATGGGCAGACTAGGTGGGCCATAGGCCCTTATCTGCCGACACTGTCTATGTATCTATGTAATTTCTAAAGTTCAGCTCGCAGAATCCAAGTAAGGCAAACAGACAAATCAGGAACCAGTCCCCACAGATCACTATCTCAGCCTAGAGACAGGGGCCATAGGCAGCGGGCTCTGAGCAAACAGCAACTGGAACCATGAGGAGCCCCCCAATTGCACCAACAGGGATGAACAGCCTTACACCTGGCCACCCACAACCCACAGCTACAGTCACCCCTGAGGCAGGCTGCTAGGTCTACCTCCTAGGTGGCTTAGGGGAGCTCCAACTCCACTCCAACTCCCGGAGACCAGATAAGGGCACCCCACCTGGTCTCAAGCCACACAGAACAGAGGCCCCAGTAGAGGGAGGGAACCTCCCCTCCAACACAGCACAGCTCCTCAGCCTCACTGCACGTTGCACTTCATAACTCATGAATCTAGGGCTATAGACCAAATTCTGTGCACAGCTCCTTCCAATGGCACACAGTCAATTCCAGAACCCAAATCCACAGGTTCCCACAACATAGGCAGCTTCCGGGGATCAAATAGCATCTGAAAGACCAGGTATCCACGCTACAAGCCTCCTTCTTCCAGGCTCAAGACCATCCACAAGTATCGCTTGACTCCAGAGCAACATATGAGATAGCACTTAAAAGCAGGAGCTAAAAGATGCTAAGAACATTCCGAAAGCACAGAGTGATCAGTGGATACAACACACTGTGAAATAATCAACAAAACGTAATATATGATACATGAAAATAAAACTTTAAAGAACTAAACAAAAAAACAAAATAATAAATGAAATTTAAATACATTTCAACAAAATTTAAACGAATTTAAAACAAATAAAAAGGCAACACTAAAATGCTCCTGATGGCTGGCCCAGCGTGGCTGCCATCTTCTATCTCATGCATGTACTTTGTCTACTATATGTTATTGTATACCTTGAGTGCACCCTGTATCTCTTGCACTCTAATATGTCATTTGCTACCTACTGTTGCATTTTTGTGTTTTTGCCAGTTTTTGCCAGTTTATTGCTTGTATTTGCTAACACCATAGGCACCTGTGTAACCTGCCTGTATCTTTCTATTTTATGCACTTACCTTTTTACCCAGGCTCCAGTGTAACCTGCCTGTGACACTTCTGTTAGTAGTCTGACTACTTTGTATGTTTTGTCTCCTCTTACCCCTTCCCCTTGGGAGGGGAGGGTATCACCTGGAAATGAGCTTTTGCTCAATGTGCCTCTTCTGGTTACCAGCTTTTAAATAAATAAATAAAATTATCAGAAAACAGAATTAAAAAAATTCAAAACATCCACAGTCTTATGCTATTGAACTTTCACACACAGTGGGCAATGGCTTATGCCTTGTCGCCCATCTGTAAATATTTACCATAAGACATCTACACAATGGACATATAATGGTACTGCCTTGTTCAGTGTGTAGAGAATATATATTCAAACCATCTGGACAACATTGTATGGTCACTTGGAACACAAAGGTTTTCTTATACCCCAAAACCTGGTATCCCATACATAGTCACTAGAGAGTGCCATATTTTTGCCACAATAACCAGGACCTCTATGGACTGGACATTCTGCCCGTGATCGGGCATTACGGTCCACTGGACCACCAGGGGGATATTCGGGTTTGGGGGGTCTTTTTACATTCTGCCCGTGATCGGGCATTGGGAGATGTTTGGGCGGAGGGGGTTTTCATGATACTTTCTGCCTTGATGATGGGCATTGGGAGATAATGGCGGGGGGTTTCATGATACTGCCCACGATCAGGCATTTGGAGATGTGTGGGGGGGTTGTTTTTACGTTCTGCCCGCGATCGGGCTGGTGGGGGGCACAGGGACTGAGTTGGGGGCCAGCCACGGGTGGCAGCTGCTGTGTTGCGCCCTGCAACACAGCAGCTCACCTGTGGGTGGCCCTCAACTTGATCCTTTTTTTTTTGGCTCAAAGTTGTGCAGGCGCAGGTTGGAGGTTGCGCATGCACTACTCTTGCACAACCCGACTGAATATCGGGTTGCGTAGTTTATGCATGGTTCCTCCCTCTCCTGTTGAGCATGCATTCATTTGCATTGCGCTGTTGCTCAACCTGTTTTCAGTGGTGCAACTGCCTCCTGCTGAATATCGCAGAATGGTGCAATGTGGGACTTGCATCGCAACCCTGTGCTTGTCGCGCAACCTTTGAATATCTGGCCATTAAGTTTGGTATTTCTGCCTATTTTATTTTTTAGTGAAGCCAGTAGATACACGTGGGCCTAGCGAACTGGCGATAATCAGTTATGTCAGGATACCACCTAAAGCCTTCCTTTGTGAAACTCCTACCTTAAGAAGGAGTGATATTTGTCCTGGATTTGAACTAGAACTAGGAGAGCTGCAGTCAACATTGCTGAAAGACCTCACAGAATTTAACATTCTGAACTTTGAACTGTCTGCTTTGTGAGATACATCTGCAGTGTTCTCCTGGTGACTTGGGATTTGGGGCTTGAGAAATACCTGTGTTTTTTTTTTCTTGTTGTTTGTGTTAATAAGGACATTTTTAAAAGATGGTGAACACTAGAAGTAAAAAGGTAGTATTGGCTAGCTTGGAAGAATGCCCAATATTGACTAATTCCGGGTCAGGTCATTTGCAAGAAATACAGTTAGGGCAAGACCATTCTCAGCCTGAAAGACAACCTGAAACGAGATCCCAGGAAACTTTGCACAATCAAAATATGACCAAAGTTAGAGAGAAAAAAATAGTTAAACCTAAACAAACAAAAATAAAACAAAACAAAAAACCAGATTGAAAGAAAAAAATGATAAGAAGGCTAATCCACAAATAATGAAAACTACTAAACAATGTAAAATTAATGATCATTTTGTAAAGACAAAAGCTGCTCAGGTGGCAGAAATTGGGTTTGGAATAAGAGAAAACAACTCTGAGTCGATAATTGATTTATCTGACTCATGACAATATAGTTCTAGATTATTATCCACCCCTAAAATTTTCTTGAAAAGGAACACTCCCCCCTTCCATAAATGATAATGTGACTCCAATATTTTTTTCTGATGGTTCAAGTGACACAATTAAAAGTGTTAGACCTAGTAAAGAGGTTACTAAAGAGGATATTAATAGCAATTTAAGTGGATCTAATAATTTAGCTGTTGCATATAGACACACTGATAGTAAATTGATTAACAAAGTTTCTATTGATTTATAGTATGAAACATCTTGTGATTGTTTGGAATTTTCTCCTGAACCTATTGACACTAATTTGGTTCAGGAATTAAAATCTATCACAACAGATCTTCATGACACTTTAATTAATATCAATATAAATGTGCATTTTAGAAAAGACTGTTTGAATGATGACCCTATTTCCTCGTATCCATTTGGGCTAGACCAAGATTTAAAAAAAATTATGAAAGACCCGTATGCAGCTCGCTTAGTGATAATGGATCAATTAGTTGCTCTGCATAATGAAATTGAGAATTTAAAAGTGATGATTGCCTCGAATGGATTTCACCTTGATGATATATCAGCCAGATTAACAAAACTAACTCTGGATGTAAAATCTTCTTATATAATTTTGGATGCTATCTCTCTGACTAAGATGGATGGTTCCTTAATCAGACCAGACTTCCCTTCCATCTCTTTTCCTGTATCACCAGTTAAAACCTTACCCAATCCTTAAAAGAAAAAAAAAAGGAAAAAGGTAGGAAAACAAGAAAAGTAGATGGTGAAAAGAAGGGACGTGAGAGAGAAAACTCACTATTGGTGGCAAATCTAATGTCAAATACAACAACAGGTTTAACTTGTATTAATCAAGAAGATGTGACCTATAATTCCACCTGTGCAACTGAAGTAATGGTAAATAAAGAAAAGGAAATATCAATTCAGGATTGGATGGAGGGCAACGAAAAAAAAGTGGGGAACACAACTGATTGTAAATATAAGTCTTTTATGCATCTAATTACCTCTCAATTAGCTGAATTCACAATGGAGTTGAAAGCTTTTAAGAATGATTGGCAAAAGTAGAATAAAAATAACATTGATGTTATGATTAATGAGAAAGAGCGACCTAAAGGATGTAATAATGAAACACAGAAGCTAGCTAATGAATGTTCAGTGAAGGAATCACATGATATTACAGATTGTGCAATTTTGTTTTTTTATGGACTTGAGGGGATAGACTTTGGCCTTCGTGGCTGTAATACATAAAATTTGGTCCACTTTTTATGAGATTCTACTGGTGCAGATTTGTTAGTATCTGATATCATACAGATGTGGAAGGATAAAGATGAGGAAGGTTGGGACTGTGTTTTTGTCTTTTGTTCTGCTATAAGAGATGAAAATCAAATTTGGTTTAATAATAGATTATTGAACGAGAGAGACTGCCATGTTGTTTTTGCTAATAGAAACCAACTAAACTTAATAATTGAAGACAAATTAAGGTGCCTGAGCATAGTTGGGCTAAGCAGAGTACACAAATACAATAAATGGAAATTATATAACGTCTTTCTCAATTTATGTACACATATTTTAAAGTTGCCATCAGAAGAAATTAAAATAAAAGAAATTTATAGATGCTGTTCTGAAACCAAGTCTAGTCAGGTGAATGTCTTATTGTATGGAGATGCAATTGTTAATGAAATCTTGGAGAAAGTGTCATTACTAGACTCGGTAGGTGTCCACATAACTGATAGTGAGATCATGGTGTCCCCACTAAAAGGTAATAAAGAAATAAGGACTCTATGAGATAATTTGGCAGAAGGAAAAACCCTGATCCTTTATGGACTGAATAAAGTTAAAAATGAAAACCCTAAAAAACTAAAGAGGGCAGTGTTCAGTCTACTAGAGCAGCTTTTACATATTTCAGTTGATGTCTCTAATGCTATTGAAGTTACCTGATTGGGTAACAACCCTGATAGTGATCAAATACAATTAAGAATTAAGTATAAAAGCCTACATGATAAAATAACAGAAAATATATCTGTACTAGATAAGGTGGGCTTACTTATCATTGACCATGTTCTCCACACAGAAATAGAAAAATTCAGCAATATTATTAGTACAACATATGGTCAAGCTTCCAAGTTTCCCAGTGTAAATTTGAATAACGATTTTAATGTATCTGTTTCAAATACATTTGAAATCTTATCAACCTTAAGTGACTGACTGGGAAAAAGAATAGCAGAAGCTAAAAAGACAACCCTAAATGATAGAGAAATAAATGATTTTAGAACACGTTTTGTTTCTTGGAATATAGCAGGACTGTCTTCTAACTTAAAAGACCCAGACTGGGTTGCGTTTATAAATGACAAAGATGTAATATTTTTGCAAGAAACATGGGCCTGTCCAGAAGTGAACTTAAATGGTTTTCACCTTATATACTCTCCCGCCACCAGAGAAGCCAAATATGGTAGATTTATGGCTGGTTTAGCTATATATATTAAAATTCAAATAAATATTATAATTAAAGACACCTTAAAAATAGATCAGCACTGTATCATTCAAAATATTGATTGGCTTTCAATTTCTATTACTTTAGTGAACGTCCATATTCCCCCAGGTCAGTCAGAAGTAATAATGTCCATCTATGGGAACTTCTTTCAAAAATGTTGGAAGAGAATTCCCTGAAATTCCCACTTAACCACTTATTGGTTGCTGGGGATTTCAATGCTAGAATTGTTTTACATGACCAAAGAAACCTTATGATTGAAATGGGTAGCACTGATGTAGTTGCTCTTAGAAAAGGCTGAGATCTGAGAAGTAACACACAAGGTAAATAGTATATTAAGTTTATAGAAGAAAAGACCTTCTATTACTAAATGGTAGGATTAATGGTGATTTAGAAGGTAAAACTACCTACTTTTCTTGTTGTGGGCAGAGTACAATCGACTATATTTTGAGTGATTTTGAATTTGTAAAATTAATTGCTTATATGGATATTTTATCAAGGCCAGAAAGTGACGATGTGGCAAATTGTTTAAAAATCATTCTAAAAGATGGTGCTGTTGAGAAGGAGATTCCGGGGTCCTGTTGAAGAACTGTGTCAGGTTGGCAAAAAGGTGTTGAGGAAAGGTAATATAACAAATAAGCAATTGGGCGAAGTTATTCAAAACTTTGCATATGCCCTTGAGCTATCAGGCAAAGAGTTTGTGTCACCCAATAAAATGCATAATGAATTAGATTTTTTGAATCAGGACATCAGAGCTGTTATATATAGTGATACCAGTCATAACAATCAAGTCAATAAAAATGTGTTTGATATTGATTGTAGGAGAGCAAAATCTCATTTAAATAAACTTATTAAGTAGACCAAAAAAAGACCAACTAAATAGAATGTTCAATATTTAAAGTGTGGAAATATTACAGCAAATGGCTAAAGCAAAAAAAAAAAAAATATTGCATCATCAAAAGTTGTGAACTGAAATGTACCCTTTGATAAATAAAAATTATATTCATTCATTTTGGAACTTGGTAGCCCAGGGTGTCAGGGAGTATAAGCCTGCATTATTAACTTATATTCCCAAGGACACCTGGGTGACACATTTCAAGCATATTTTTTCAAGAACTGAAAATTTGGATTGTCACTTTATAAATGGGTTATGCTCAGTAACAAGTAGTTCATTTACTTTTAAGGAGCCAGAGGTAGAACAGGCCATACTAAACCTTAAAAATAATAAAGCAGCGGGTGAGGATGGTATACCAGCTGAAGTGTATAAAGAATATAAGTCATTCTGGGTACCCATGTTGACCTATTACTTTAACTTATGTTTGGAACATAAATATGTGCCTACAGCTTGGGTCAAGTTTATCATTGTCCCAATACATAAAAAAGGCTCAGTCTATGAGCCTAATAATTATCTCCCAATAAGCCTACTTAACATAATATACAAAATATTCTCTAGATTAATATTAGACAGACTAGTAGAATGGGTTGAGACTAATTCTATAATTTCCCCATTTCAAGCTGGTTTTCATAAGGGCTTTTCAAAAGTCGATAATCTATTTGTCTTCTCACATCTGATTGAGAAGTATATCAGGTGGAGAAAAATGAATCTTTATGCAATTTTTATTGAGTTCACTTCCGCTTTTGACTCTTTAAATAGATATAAATTATGGTCAATTCTTCATTCTCTGAAACTGGACAACACACTCTTAATAATGATTTATCTTTTTCACCATGATACTGCTTCTTTGGTTAGATATGATAATAAGGTTTGGTTTGGTTAGGTATGATAATGGAATATTTTGCGACCCAGATAGGGGTCAAACAAGGGTGCTTACTTGCTCCACTCTTATTCAATATTTATGTTAATGAGCTACTTCTTTTTGATGATGAAAACTTATTGGATTCACCTTAAATTGATGGTTCACCCTTGCATGCACTAGCATATGCCAATGATATGGTCCTGTTTGCATTATCCGCAAAGGGGCTTCAAAAAAATAGATATCTTTCAACAAAAATGTGAGAATTTGGAACTTTCTATAAATTTGAACCAAACAAAAATAATGATTTTCAATTATTTAGGGAGAAGAAATAGTAAATTTAAATTTACACTAATTAACAATAGAATCAAAATCATGGATAGTTATCAATATTTGGGGGTTAAACTGACTAGTACATTTAAGTGGGCTCCACATCAAAAAGAGCAATATTTAAAAGCAAAAATGATTTCAAAAAGTTTATTAAAATTTAACATAAAGTACGGAGGAAATACCATTCTTCCTGCCCTTATTGCAGGTGATGCAGAGATCAATTAAGTAATAACATATGGTGCGGATGTCTGGGGTACAAATATAACAAATGATACTGATAAAGCCTCATGATATTATTATAGAGCTTGTTTAGGAGTCCCTAATACTATATCCAATTTAATAGTTAGAACCAAATTAGGGAAAATTCCAACCAGTACTATAGTTGTATTAAAACTATTGGTTTACTGCTTAAGACCATTAAATAATAAATAAAACACGTTCCCTCACATATGTATTAAAGAAAAAATTACTTGGTCTAAGGAAGGTTATACCTCTACCTGGTTGAAAACTCTAGAGACATATTGGTCTCAATTGAATATGATGCATTTATTAAGTGACTATAAAAAGAATATAAATATTTCCACTGGTTTTAAAAAGTTGATAAAAATTCAGTTCTTTGAAGATGCAAAGCAATGAGAAATGTTTAAAGTAAAAGGTTTAAAGCTTAATGAATGGTTTAGAGAAAACAAAATTGACCATTGGAAGTTTATTTAACACTCCCTCTACCATTTATGGTTAGAAAGTTAATTACCCGGGCCCGAAGAGAGCTGATTAATTCTAGATATGTGTATTTCAACAAAGGTCTTCCAAATAATAAAAATTCTAATAGTACAACTAATCAATGTAGATGCTTAGTTGGTCAGGTTGAGTCTCTAGACCATATAATCAGGCTTTGCCCTTTATATTCTAAAGCTAGAAATAGTCTGCTCAAAACTGTTCTGAGTTGTGATAAGACTGACTATGACCTTGTGTTCATATTATTATATCCAAGAAGCCTTGAAGATGCCCTGATGGTTTCAAAATGTTTGTCATCAGTCATTAAAATAAACAAAAAGTATCTTCGATCTTTGGGGAATACAGCTTAACTACCGGTACAAAATTTAGGTCTCCAATTTTAGGCGTGCATGGAATTTTCATCCATATAACAATCACTTTAGACTTCTGGGAATGTTCAATAGATAGTTTTATGATGAAATGAATATTTCCTGTGTATGTTCCAGTTATTTTTTGCAAAATGATGAAACTGTGTCCTGAAGAATGACGTTTTGAATTGTCGTGTATTTACGTACATTTATTAATTTTTTTCCTTTTTATACTATGTAATAACTTTGATTGTTAATACAACAAAGTTGATCATTAAACTTAAAACTTAAAAACATTGACTCTGGTCTATCCCTCTCCTTTCTCAGGTGTGAACTTCTGAACACATACCATACTCCAGATAGGACCTCATTACCAGTGACTTATACCGAGGTAATAACACTTCCTTTCTCTTTCTAATATCAAACCCCCTGCTAATACACCACAACGCTATTGCTACCTTAATGTAAGCCTTGATAATACTGAGTCGTTTGTTTGAAGGAGTCACTGATAATGACTTCTAAGTCCCTTTCCTCAGTTTTGATTGTCAGCCTCACACCTCCCATCCAGTACTCTCTCTCTCTCTCTCTGTTGGTTCCTTTTCTCTAACTGCATTATCTTGCATTTCTTGGCATTGAATCTCAACTGCCATATTTCTCACTATCTCTTCCAGTTTTCCTGATCTCTCTGTAACTCCCTCAGCCTCTCTTTGGAAGCCACCCTTCTGTATAGATTTGTGATGTGTCCAAATAACATATGTTGCTCTGTAGCAGTACCTTCCCTTATGTCACTACTAAAGATATTGAAAAGGACAGGTCCAAGGATTTACCCATGCAGCACCCCACTCCTAACCCCTCTGTCCCCTGATTTGACCACGTTAACCACCACCCTCAGTTGCCGCCCCACAAACAAGTCTGGCACTGGCGTTGTTGTTCTTGTTGCAACTTTGAACCTCTTGGGAATTGTGGAATTGTGAGTGACTGTGAGTGACATTGATGGATTGTCCAGGACTACCTGAGAGGTGTTCAGGTACTGTTCTGTGTATGGGAGGCCAGCTGGATCTTAGGATTGGAAGAGCAGTGAAAGAACAATGTGGTCTGGGAGCTGTGTTGGGTGGGGTGGTCTCCTCATGTGCATAGGGCTAATAGTTGAGTGTGTTTTCCATGACCAAGTGGGAGTTGCCCTTTGTGTTCTCTGGGGAGCTGGAGTGCTGGATGGGCTTTTGCCTAAATATCCTGTAGGTCAGTCCTTGTGGCTTGCCTATTGGGGGATTGTAGCTGCAGGTCGTGGACAGCTTGGTGTTGGGGCCTGTGAGTTGGTGCAAATGGGGTGGCTTCCCTTTGGGATTTAGTTTTACATGTCCCAGCCCGTTGCTATGTTAAAGATCTTCTGAGCTGTACCCTGAGAGATTTTTGGGACTGCAGTTTGTCCTGAGGCCTGCTTTTTTCTGGCCATCAAGGTTTTATCTCAGTGGCAACTTGACTGGGTTAACCTGGGATTGCCCTTCTATGACGTCAAACTCTGGATTGATTTTATATATCAGCTCGCCCTCTTCATTTAGTGGAGGAAAGTGTTTAAATACTAAGGTTCATACTAAGGTAGACAGGAGAGAGAGATGGAAAAAGCCCATGATGCTCCCATACTAAACCAAAGAATAGTAAACCAATTTATAACCTGCATTAATTAATGCATCCAGTTGATACTTAAATATATTTTTAGTTTCACTAATAATCACATGAAGTGGTAAATTATTCCATGGTCCTATTACTCTAATGGTGAAAAAATATTTCCTATTAGTATGAGAAAAATAGACAATTGGAGTGGGTGACCCCTAAGTCATATGATTGGTCTTTAAATTCCAAACCCATTTCACACATCAGATAAGGGTCTTGAATGATGTCATATAGAAGCATAAGATCGCCTCTGAGGCGTCGAGTGAAAAGGTGCATGAGTTTAAGGCGATTAAGCCTCTCACAGTATGTCACATTTTCAAAACCTGAAATTTTCTTAGTAAAGTTCCTCTGGACACCTTCCAAAAACTGACATTCTGTTTTCTTATAAGGGTTCCTAAGTTGGGAAACATATTCCAAATGGGGCCTAACATGTGATCGATATAATGGTAACAAGACATCCTACTTTCTAGATCTTATATTCCATAAAATAGACCAAGTTACTCCATTTGATTTGTTAATTATGTTGTGTATATGTCTATTATGTGATGAATCATCGGAAATTATAATTCCCAAGTCCTTTTCATCTACTGTCTGAGCAAACCTATCACTAGCCAAGAAATATTGGGGGTGTGATTTAGAAGAACCTAAGTGCATAACTTTGCACTTTGAAATGTTCAACAGCATGCCCCATCTGTTGACCCAATCAGTGATAATATTCAGATCTTTCTGTATAATTGCTGCATCAAATGCTAATGTACACGATCCTCCTATTTTGATGTCATCTGCATATTTAGTAGTGAACGACTGACATCCATTTGTCAAATTTGCAATAAATAATTGAGCAAGACAGGACCCTAAAACAGAGCCCTGAGGTATACCACTTAACACTGAACAAATGTCTGATTAATAATCATTAATCATAACTTGCTGGTTTTGATTACATGACCAGTTTGATATCCAGTTAACAAGAAAAGGATGAACGGTTAAATTACGACGTTTTTGGATTTATGCCCAATGTGGCATTACATCAAAGGCTTTGCTAAAATCTATAAAAATGATGTCACAAGGGTTCCTCTGATCTAATAAGGAACTCATTTTTTCATAAAAGTACATCAAGAGAGATCATGTGCTGTCTTCTTCCTAAGCGGACGCGTTCTGCTTTCGCTCCCACCTCAATGGTTTAAATATTTACTAAATTGAGCAAGATCGCTTATCAGGTACTTAATCTTTACCAAGTACCAAGCCTCTTCATACCAGGGAAGAACCCGGACACTGATTTGCACACAATAAACAGCTTCAATTACAAGAAATGGAGGGCAAAATTAAACAGGCCCTCCAGTCGAGAACGTTGCCTACTTCTCCAGATAAACAAGCGAAATGAGCCAAAATGCACACCGCAGGTAATGGTAAGAGCTCCCAATCTCCTGCAACTGTTGCTCCACTTTCTGAAGATAGATTTCTGGCAGAAATGGCTCCGCTTAAGGTGGCTTTTACAGACTTCGCATCTGACCTAAAAGCTATACAATCAGACCTGAAAGAGACAAACAAGGCACTCTCAGAAGTCTCAGCCTGAAAATCTTCACTTGAATCATGGCAGTCTCGAACGGAACCAGAAATGTCCTCTATCAGATATAAATTACACAAACTGGAGTTAAAGCTGGAAGATCTAGAAGGCCAAAACAGGTGTAACAACCTGGTAATTTTCGGTCTTCCAGAAGAAGTGGAGGGTCATTTGCCTGTCATTTTTGCTCAAAAATTGCTCTGTAAAATGCTGGTCCCCCCCCCCCACACATTTAATGGCCTATGCAGTTGAAAGGGCCCACAGATCCCTAAGGCCCAGACCCCCTCCTGGTGCAAAGCCTAGGTCATTTATTCTGCGATTGCTGAGTTACATTGATCACCAACATGTCCTGTCAGCAATCAAAGATCTTCAAGAAGTTAAATGGAAGGAATCTTCTATCCAGTTTTCTCAAGATTTACCAGTGGCTACATGTCAAAAACGGGCTGAATACCATTCTTCTGTAACCCAATTAATTGCCGCTGGAATAAAATTCCAGATGCAATATCCAGCTAGGTGATCCATCCTATACCTAGGCAGCTGGAAAACATTTGAAAATGCAGAACAGGCTACGAAAGAGCTTTCAACTCTCTCCCCTGACCTTTTCACCACACACTGAGGATTCATCATAATGTTTTCCTATAGTAAACCCAGAACTGTCAGGAAATTACCTTTGATGTAAGTTTTGACTCTAACTGAATGCTTCTGTTGACTGATTGGAGGAAAAGCTTAATTTGAGTGTGCTGCCAGTGGTATGGTTTTTGATTTTTGACCCCGTGGATTTTGGGACTTGTTTTTCCCCTTGCTGGAGTCTTAGTTCATCCTATCCTGAAACGCTCAATATAGATCCTGTTTCAGATATGGCGGCCTGTTCCCCGAGAAATATGTTGACCTGCCGGGCAAAATGAAGAGCCTGGAAAGGTTTACTTTTTGTTGTTTTTTTTTTCTTTTTTTTTGGTTGTATCCCTTACTTAACTTACATGAACATGTGAGTGTTTTCCAACTGCACAGAAGTACGTACAATCGCTCAGCTGCTGCACGATTGCTTGATTCACTGATCTGCACTGGGACAATGTTATTGCTATAGTGTTTGCTGTTCTACCTGTGTGGTAATAAATAGAACTTCCGTTGGCTGTAAACAAAAGATAGTATGTCAAACTCTAATTTTCATTTATGAATAATATAAATTGGGCGTGCTATGCCCTGACTCATGACCAATTCAAGGAAAGGAAAAAAAAAAAGATTTTGAGTTTTATTTCCTTGGTTAGGTTTCAAATATATTTCTATTTACAACAAAGGTTGTTCATTGAATAATGGTTTGGTCATGTGGTGTTTTTTTTTTTCTGGAAGGCATAACTTTTTTTTCTTTTGTTTGTTATGCCAAGTTATAGCTAAAATGTCATTAGGATATAGGGGTATACTGGCTTTAATTTGACAGCCTTTCATTCAATAACTAATGACTAATTAAAGACTACACATGATAATAATGTTTTAGTAATACTTTTATAGTTAAATTAGTGTTCACTGGTAATATGTAGGTAGTGAGGTTGGTTAAGGTACCTGTGTTTTTTCTGATTATGGATAATTGTCAATGGTTAACTTTAACATTTACTCAACAGGTTGGGGTGGGAGGGGGGAGTACATGATTGTCTAGCCATAGGAGGAGCAGTCATGAATCAGACATTGGGGTTTGAACCTCCTAAATCACTATCCCACTTAAGGAATGTTCTCATGTTAGTCTATCAATATAAGTTTGGGGTTCAGAGCTAGGTCTTTTAGGACCTAGCTATGAGGATTTAAGTATTTTGGACTGGGGGAGGGGGGAGGAGGGATAATAATTAAGGGGTTGTCTGCCACTGAAAAGGGCTCAAATATTGTTATTTTAGATACTCAGGATTGGTTGTATCTCATCATCTCCAATTTTACTCTCCTATATCTTACAACTCCCTATGGCTGGACTTAAATATTGCTCCTGGAATATAAAAGGGGCTCAGACTCCAGCCAAACGATCCAAGGTTCTACTTCATCTAAAAAGTTTGAAAACTGATGTAGCATTTTTGCAAGAAACACTTCTCCTGGCCAATCATATTCATTATTTATGAAGAAACTGGGTGGGTCAAGTATTCGGTTCTGGTACTGATTCCCGTAGACGAGGGGTTGCCATCCTGATAGCCCGCAGAATTCCATTTCACCTTATACAACAAATTGCTGACCCAAGTGGTAGATTTGTTTTTCTCAGGGCCCTTCTGGGCCATTCTGAAATGGTTTTAGGTTCTATCTACATACCTAATTGTGAAGACCCTGAATTTTTTGCAAATCTTATGACTATTCTTGCCCCATGGACCATGTTTCCAATGGTTCTGGGTGGAGACTGGAGCCAGGTATTATCTAACAACTTAGATAGATCTGGTTGGATCCAGCAAAAATTATCACCAGGACAAAAAGCTTTACATGAGCTAATGCATTCTGTAGGCCTCACAGACCCTTGGAGGCTAATGGACCCTGAACGTAAAGAATTCTCATTTCACTCTATTCCCCATCACTCGTTTTCCAGGATAGACTATTTTCTTATGACAATTGATCACCTTCTGGAGATTTCTCAGGCCTATTACTCTTCTAAGGTTATTTCAGACCACCATATAGCCCACCTTCACTTAGATCTTTCTCCCAATATACATAGAGATAGAATTTGGAAATTGAACAATCAACTTCTGAAATCTGATGAACAGACACAATTTCTCCAAACATTAATTTCTAATTTTATGGAAATGAATGCCCCATCCATGCTTAAAAAAGATTTTCTGTGGGGATCCCTGAAATGTGCATTGAGAGGTGAATTAATCTGTTTAGTGACTAAGTGTAAGAAGCAGAGAGCTGCGGCTGTCTCTTCAATTTTAGCCCTGATAGAAGACCAGGAGAGGCATCTCCTTCCCTCGGCCCCTATAGAAAAATGGGAGAAAGCTGAATCTCTTTGTGCCCAATATAACCAATTAATAGCAGAAAAGGCTAAATTCCTTATGCTCCATTCTAAAATATCCTATTTTGATCATGGGGAAAGGGCAGGGAAACTCATGGCCCTTCGTCTTCATTCCCAAGTAACTGATAGAATAATCACCTCTATTTACTCGAATTCGGGTGACCTTTTAACCTCTCCCCCAGACATTGTGAATGCATTCCAAGACTATTACCGGCAACTATACTCAACATCTGTACTCCCCTACTTGTCCCAACAATTCGATAACTTCATCCAAGGCATTGATCTCCCTGTACTATCAGACCTCCAGGTAAACATCCTGAAAGCTCCTCTTACATTAACAGAGGTTTGTGATGCCATAGACTGTCTTTCCCTGGACAAATCTCCTGGCCCAGACTATTTCACCACAAACTTTTATAAAAAACTTAAAGAGAAAATTGTCCCCATTCTCTTAGACACCTTTCATTACATCTTTATAAATGGCATATCTGACCTTTGACCCGGGCCATTATAACTGTTATTCCAAAACCTGGCAAAGATTCTCTTTTTATTCCCAACTATAGGCCAATCTCTCTAATCAATGTGGATCTCAAGATTCTTGCAAAAATCCTCGCCTCCAGATTAGGCCAGGTCTGGGATTCCCTTATAAGTATAGAGCAGGTAGGATTTGTAAAAGGTAGGCTTTCATCTGATCACTTTAGAAAAATAGCATACCTCTCTTCTGTGTCCAGGGACTCATCTGTGCCAGCAACACTTGTTTCCCTGGATGCAGAAAAAGCCTTCCATAGGGTCTCTTGGGACTATCTCTTTATGTTACTACCTAGGTATCATTTTCTGATGGAATTCATACAATGGGTTAAAATTGTGTACACTTCTCCATCAGCCCAAATTCAATGTAATGGTGTTCTCTCTACTTCCTTCACCTTATTTCAGGGTACCCACCAAGGGTGTCCCCTTTCTCCCTTCCTCTTCAACTTGTATATAGAACCCCTTATTAGAAAAATTAAAAATTCGGCATTCGTATCTGGTATACCAATAAGTAACATCGAATACAAAATCTCTGCTTATGCAGATGATATACTCCTTCGTATTTCTAACCCTACCCAATCTTTACCAGCTGCTTTTCATATCATATCCCTATTTGAAGCAATTTCGAATTGCAAGTTAAACATGGATAAAATGGAAGTCTTTCCCCTTAATAAATATACAGTGAGGACCGATATCGAACATTTAGGTCTTCAATGGAACACCGATAAACTTAAATATTTAGGATTTTACCTTCACCCTTCCCCCCATATCATGAAAAAGCTCAATTTAGATGTTTTAGTTAATACACTAACAGAAGAACTTAGATGCTGGTCAAAATTACCTCTTTCTATATGGGGATGCATGAGTATAATAAAAATGAATGTACTACCCCATGTTTTATATCCCCCTACAAATGTTTAATTGGGCTCTCCCATTATCATGGTTCTCGCAGATACAGAGAATTCTCAGCATTTTTATATGGCTAGGGAAAAAAGTTAGACGAAGTTACTCTAAACTTATGCGTCAAAAAATTGATGGTCGTCTTCAAGCCCCTAATCTCTATATATATATATGATTTAACCATCCTCTTGGCCAGAATAAGACACTGGATACAACCCCCAGAGAATAGTCTAGACTCGTATATTGTCCCTCTTGGGTCAGAATCGAACACACACTCTGTTCTGAAAAAGATATTGATCCCAAGGCCCTTCCTTTTATTACTAGAAAGAGCCTCCCTAAATCCTTAAAGGAAACACCACTAAGCTCTTTACTTCATACACATTATCAATTAATCACTTTCCTCAAAGTGGATACATACAGAGATATCACCCAACCCTTGTTCTCAAATCCTAATCTTCTAATTTTGGGTAAGTTAATTAAACCTCACCTTTTTTGGCCTGATATGGGTGTTCTAAGAGTGGATCAGCTGGTTCAGGACAAAAAATTGCTCCCCTATAAAGTAGCCAGTCACCTTTTCAACTGGACTACCACACGTTTTCAAATACTTTCAGATATCCCACATGCTGACACATTATTTTGGTTCAGGGGTTTGGGACAGTCCCTTTATGTCTGCTCTACTCCCTTACATTAGCTGCATTCCCTCATCTCATGTAATATCCTACTCTTATAAATTTCTTCTAACAAAAGTCGCTACTATGGAAGGTCAGAGGTTCTATTGGTGGGATAATCTCTTACCACTGACTTTCCCTCCCAGGAACTGGTTGAATATTTGGAATCACTTATATAACTACATTAAGTGGGATAGATATAGACTTATGCAATTTCATATTAACCATAATCTATTTTATACACCATTTAAACTTCACCAAATGAGAAGTTTATCTTCTAACCAATGTCCCAAATGTCAACAAGCACCTTCTGATCTACTGCATATGCTATGGTCCTGTGATTAAATCACTCCTTTCTGGTCCAGCATCCAAAATCGGCTTGATTTACTTCTTGCATTATCAGATAACTTCAACCCAGAAATTGGTATCTTGGGTGATTATGCACGTTTACAAGGGAGTCAACAGAGAGCGCATATGGCCTTTATTTCAGCCTGTGCTAAAAAAGTAATTTTGAGGCATTGGCTGGAATCAGCTACTCCCACCTATGTGGAATGGTTTAAGGAAATCATGTTTGCCTTGCAAGCAGAGCTTATCATTGCAGGAATTACCAACAGAATGGACAACTATAAACTAAGATGGGAATCACTGTATACCCTTTTATCGATTCAGTAGACTTCTATCACTTTTACCTCCCTTTTTAAGGACAACTATATCCAACACGGTCTTTTATTATTGCATTTCTTTACAACTGTCCTCACTTAACAGTAAGTGCAGAATGGGGTGGGTTGGGAGGGAGGGGAGGTGGGTGGGATACAGACAATGATAACATGTTTCAGAATTTCTTATACTGTAATCTTTACCTGTGTGCTACTCATTATGTATTAGTATTCCACTAACTGTTTTTTTTTCAGCACTATTATGTTGTCTGTATTGGTGGTTGTTGTTGTTAAACATTTTTAAAACAATAAAGCTTATTAAATGACAAAAAAAAATTAAACCACATCAAATTAGTGACACAGCTTCGACCACCTCTAGAGCCATGTTGTTCGGAATCACAAGTGTTAAGAATTGGTATAATCAGATCTTTAATGAGACTCTCAAGAATCTTGCAAATTGAGGATGTCAAGCTTATGGGTCAATAATTTTCCCAAATGTTCTTGGGCCCTTTTTTATAAATGGGAATAACATTAGCATCTTTCCAATCCTGTGGAACAAAACTATTGGCAAGAAATAATTTGAACATTAACTTAATTGGCTTAACTAAAATGTCAGCCAATAGAAACAGCAAGTGACCTGGAATATCATCAGGGCTATATTTATTCTTTTGGGGCAGTAGTTTATTATACATCTCATCCTCAGATAAAACAATGAAAGCATCATCATTAACAATAAGGGGGTTAGGAATAGGGTTATCATCGGATATATTAGTGAAAACATTACTAAATCCAGTGTTAAGCAAATCAGCCATAGCTTTTGAATCATAAATAAGAGTGCTGTTGTGTAATAATGGCCCTACTTAACATTTTGGTTTCTTTAAAGAGTTTATATATGAATAAAACTCTTTACTATTAGTTTTTTAGCTTTCTTGACAAGAGTGATTTCCCACCTAGATTTAACTTTTTTAATCATGTTTTTAAATTTTTTTTGAGTGGATTTATAAGATTCCCAAAGAGATGTGGACTTGATTTTTTGGTAAGCATCGTATTTTTGTTTCTTTTTTCTTATTAATCTTTTTATAGTTTGATTCATCCATTTAGGTGCCTTTCTAAAATTCAAAGTTTTTTGTTTGAATGGGATACATAAATCTCTTAAATGATGAATAATATTTTTAAATGACTCGCACCAATGTTGAAGGGAGGACTGTATAACACTGACTCCCAATTTAAATCTTTAATAGCCTGCTTAATACTAATTAAATCAGTGTTGTTATATAAATTTATAACTGTTTTATTAGGAGTATAAATATACATTTTTTCAATAGTAAATGTAATGGTTTTATGATCACTGTTCCCTATCAGGTCACTTATATTAAGCTTGTCAATTGTTAAATTATCATCAGATAGGATAAGGTCCAACATTTTATCACCTCTTTTTGGAATCAAAATGTTCTGCTTCAGTCCCAATTGGGAACATGAATTTAGTAATTCCCTTGACTGCTATTGGCTGTACAATTAAATCAATCAATATCTTTCAAATTGAACTCCCCTGTAATAATAGTGTCTCCCAAAGTTTTTGCCATTTCAAATTCATTTAGGATGGCTTCTAAATAGTGATGGACGAAGTGGCCCCAATTCTCTCCACGAAGTGATTCGCGGAGTGAAGGCAAATTCGCGCAGTGCTCCACAATGCGAAGCGGAGTACTTCGCGTTATAATGGGTAATGTGAAGTCCATTGAAAACAATTACTTCGCGTTACTCCGCCTTCCACTTCGCCTCACTTCACCTTGTTTTTAAGCTCCAAAGGCAAATTTTGCAGTGATTCATGGGATTTCAGGCCACATGGGCTCTAGATTGTTCTGCACAGCCTCAGTTTGGGGTAGTGTGTGTAGGAAGCTGTATGAGACAATCTGCTCTGAGAGCTGTCTGCGATTCAAACCTTCAAAAAGCTGTTAAAAAAGCCTTTTTGAGTCATTTTTTTTGCTGAAACTTTAGTTCATCGATTATAGGAAACCCTCCTGTGCTCATATCATCGAGCGTTTATTGTTTGTGCATGGATTTTGAATGTTAATGTACAACATTCAGTCTGTGTACTGAGAGACAGTGGAAGTGTGCTTTGAGGGAGGGGTGTATCTGTGGTGTAGGTAGATTAACTTGGAGAAAAAGACAGTGCTTTCTGTTTTGGTGATAGTTTTCTTGTTTAACTGTGTTAATGTACACACAGTAATATTTTCAATATTTCTTACCATTTTTTGCTGATTGTTGTGGTGCAGCAGTGCATAATTTTAGTTTGTTTAAAATATGTGGTTATATTACTGAAGTTTTCAATTTGCTATGCATTACTTAGTGTGTGTGTGAGGATGCGTGTAACACGTGTCATCAACTCAGACACCTTTTATTGTGCCACATAATAATTTCAGCAATGTGAAGCTGCTATCCACTGCAGCTGTGTAATTTTTGTACTTCTTTGTGGTATCTTTACTGGTACTAGTACTAGTGACTGTTACTGCAGCAGCACAGTACACTGCCCCCCCCCGGGTGGCCCGCCCCAACCGGCAAAGGTATTCTTTTCCAGATTTGAATTTCTGATGGTGAGCACTGGTTAGGTGTTGTGCCTTTGTGTCTGCATCTCTTCAGTGCAGAACGCAATCTTAATCTGTCTGTGCATTTGCATCTCTTTAGGATCCAGTCTCCATCTGTAACTTAAGTCACAGTTGTTTCTTTGGCTCTCATTCAGAGTACTGGACAGGTGTGGTGCTTAATTCTTCATGAACATTGTACTCATTAATATGCGTTTTTAAGTCAGGACCATCATCACGAGTCACTCGTGATACAAATCATGTTCTTTAACATCATGGTCACAAATGCAGTCACAAATCACGATTCACAATCATTAACATTATGAATCTCAACATTCATTTTTTTCTAGTTACTTGGATGTATTGTAAGCTTGTTTTGTAGTATCTCTCCAGGCTTTACCACCCCACCATTGTACTCATTGATACGTGTTTTTAAGTCTGGGAGTTTTAAGCTACAGCTCATCAGGGAAGTACAGCCATAGGCAGTAGGCATTCATGTTTCTTCATCATCACGGTCACAAATGCAGTCACAAATCACGATTCACGATCATTCACGTTACAAATCACAACATTAATTTTTTTCTAGTTACTTGGCTGTATTGTAAGCCTGTTTTGTAGTATCTATCCAGGCTTCACCACCCCACCATTGTACTCACTGATACATGTTTTTAAGTCTGGGAGTTTTAAGCTACAGCTCATCGGGGCCTGGGGAAGTACAGCCATATGCATTCATATTTCTTCATCATCACGGTCACAAGTGCAGTCACAAATCATGATTTACAATCATGTCATGAATCACAACATTCATTTTTTTTAATAGTTACTTGGATGTATTGTAAGCCTGCTGGTCATGGTGTTGAACAGGGATGGGATCCACACCTGGGCCTGGGGGGACAGGCACATCCTGCTCCAGAGGACCTGGTGCTGGACTTGGTGGTGGTGGTTCAACTGCCTCAGAGTCAGGACAGGAGGTGGTGCTGGTCCTGCTTTGGGGGGGCACTCACAAGTTTTGAGCAGTCCAAAAGGAATGGGCACCCATGCCCTCCACACATGCACACGGTACGATGCTTACCACTACCACGCTTTCCCAGAGCTGCCCCGTCCCAGACATTCCCTCACCCTGGTCCATCTCTCCTACTGAGCTCCCTCAGTCCGAGCAATCACTACTCACACTGTCAGACAACACACACACACACACACACAGACACACAGACTCAGACAAACAACTAACTACTTATAAAGGTAAGGAAAATAACATTTACAGAAAGAACAAATTAAGTAAAAAAAAAGTACAGAAAAGACAAAAAACGTAGCTTTTAAAAAAGCTTTTGGGTCGAAATCAAAGTTTAAATCTCCTCCTCACTCTGATCTAAAAGTATCAGCAGTCACAAAACCCACTACTCTCTCTCTGTCTGCACAGGAGAAAGTAAAAGTGTCTGCTTGTATGACTCACTTTCTTCCTGCCTAGCTAAAGAGCATGTGACTTACAGTACTGTAAACCATGTGATGTGTGGGGGGGCTGCCAATTCTGAAACACCAAGTGGATCACTTAGAATCATAATGAGGAACGCAAAGTCCATTAAAAACAATGAACTTTGCCTTACTTTTATTGCCATTATGTCTTAATGCGAAGTAGATAATGACAGGTGGAGTGAACACTTTGCATTGCCCACTCCGCATAGCGGAGTGGCAATGCAAAGTGCCCACTTCACCAGCGGAATTTAAATTTGCTGCATCTCTACTTCTAAAACATCCACCGTGGAATTAGGTGGGTAGTAACATGAACCAATAATAAAATAATCAGATGTTGTGAGAATCACCTTGACCCAGATGGATTCAGTCTGAGCATTGTTTTTTAATAGTATTGGAAATGTTGATTGAATTCAGACTGCTGTTGATATATAGTGCAACACCACCACCTCTCCTGTTGTGTCTATTCAATTTGTGTAGAGTGAAACCAGATATATTGGCATCCCATGTTGATTTGTTATCTCCCCAGGTTTCACATATCGAGATAACATCAATTTTATGTTGTTGAATTCTGCACTGTAGTTCATCTAATTTATAATTTAAGCTTCTAGCATTGAAGCATAATCAGTGTAATTGGTGATGTTTAACACTACCATCGGGAACTGGTTTGTATGATGAGGTAGTTACAACCCCACCCATTTATTAGTTTAAATGTTTATTAATAACTGTTAACAAGTGCATTCTCATAATAGCATTACCCTGTTTGCTCAAATTCAAACCATCAGCACAGTATAACTCATCTTGATGTGCAAATTCCTCCTAATGTGTGATACAAGTCAAATCTTGGTGCAAACACCAGTTTCAGAGCCAATTATTTATAAGTTTAATTTTATTATTAAGTGATGGTGAAAAACGAGGAATAGGTAGAATCTCTGATAAACATACATAACAACCAAGATCAATCAGTTTATTAGTTAATGCAGTAAAGTCCCTTTTAATTGAATGAATTGAATCACAAAGAATGTTATTTTCTCCAACATGCATCACAACAATGAGAATGGTACCAGAATCTTTCAAGATATTATTCATCATACAAGTAAGATGTGATATATTTGCTCCACTAAAACTTGAACAAGTTCCAGAAGCCTTGTCATCATTACATATTGCTTGATCCAAATGTTTAGTAAGGGAGTCACCAATTATGTAAATTTGTTTGGAACCCAAATTTACTGATGTAGGACTGCCAATAATAGAGTGGTGGTTTGACTTAACTGGCTGGAAATCAATAAGAGGTAATTGGCTTGAACTAAGAACATCAGGATCTTGCATTCCAGCAACAGGGCATGTAGTATGCGGGATCACCAAAATAGGGGGCTCCCTAAACACATTCAGTATGTCTGAATTAGTGTCCGTACAATCAGTATGGGGGTACTGAATGGGTCAAATCTGTTACAGGTTTCAATACTAAAAAATTGGGCCTTCCTACTTACTCTATTCCCCTGTACCTCAAACCAATTATTATCCCGATCTAGGATGTTATCAGACTCTCTGTAATCTTCCCTATTTCTTGTTCTAGTTTTATCATTCAAAAAGGGGGGATAAGGTAGTTGTGGCACAATGCTGTTTCCTATTACATTTGTATCTAGAGTATTAGAAAGAAGATTAGAAGCATTGTTTCCAACTTGAACCTGATTTAAGTCAGCTGGTGTCATAACATTATAAAATTGTAAGCGTTTGGACATTTCTGTTTGACTGTGCTCTAGAAATACTAGGCCAGAGCTGAAACAATCACCAACACTACGTATTTCTTTTATTTCTAGACATTTGCTACAAGTATATGGTTGAGTAGGGAGGTCATGAGATGTAGTCAAGTACATGCGGCAAACAATACATTGCAAACCAACGTTGCCAGTTGAAGTGATAATAACAGTGTTTGCCTGCTGCCACGGTACAAAATAGTTATAAAAATTAATTAGTAACAATAAAGTGTAGTACTATAAAGTGATCGACCTGCTGACCCAGATGATGAGTTTAATAAGCAATATTTTCCCACACTGTACCCTCATAACCTTTCATTTTACCTGCTCGCAGAGGGGTTAGATATACAGTATATTCCAGGTGGCCAGGAGGTTGTACCGGGTCACACTTCTGTTGTAACTTTTTAAATAATTACAACAGTGCAACTCAGGAAGCAGCAAGGAGTACAACACTAAAATTGCAGAGGTTATTCCCCTGGGCCTAAATAGCAGTTAAAACTGCTGATCCCCAGCTGATCTATAGTTTCTCCTATTTGCTATTAGAATAACGGCCCTGCAATACTTCCTGCTTCCACTGCACAGGCTGTTTAATATGTCTCTACTGCTACTGCTTTGTTGACTATCCCTCTGCACTCTCCAAACACGCAAAACACATGCAGACGTGCATGTCTTTGCACGCGTCTTCATGCGTGCTGGTGCAAGCTCGCCCTGCTCGTGCTTGTCCTGCTTGCCACAGGGCACACCTAAATGCAGCTTTCGTGACCTGGAAGATGTTTCTGGGGTCACGGAGTGAGTGAGAATAAAATTCTCAAATCACCACCTTTTAAAAGGTATACTGTCCCCAGTACTGAGATTAGCACTACAAGTGCTGTAATTACTCCCCAAGTTAAGAAACTAGCACTCAGAATGCAAGTTGTAGTTCTGAGATGCAGCAAAGACTACATCTCCTCTTTCTGCTTACAGTACTGAGCAGGGCTCTAGGTCACATACAGCTCTTTTTTTTTTAAAAGCAACACATACACACAAAGGTACATTAATAGGTAACACAAGCAGAGCCAGTGGTGTGCTCACAGAGACATGCAACACCTCTTACGGCAATTATCTGTTTGTGCTCACCACAGGGCACACCAAATGCAGCTTTCGTGAACCGGAAGATGTTTCTGGGGTCACGGAGTGAGTGAGAAAAAAATTCTCAAATCATCACCTTTTAAAAGGTATACTGTCCCCAGTACTGGGATTAGCACTACAAATCCTGGAATTACTCCCTAAGTTAAGAAACTAGCACTCAGAATGCGAGTTGTAGTTCTGAGATGCAACAAAGACTACAGCTCCTCTTCCTGCTTACAGTACTGAGCAGGGCTCCAGGTCACATACAGCTCATTTTTTAAAAGCAACACATACACACAAAGGTACATTAATAGGTAACACAAGAAGAGCCTGTGGTGTGCTCACAGAGACATGCAACACCCCTTATGGCAATTATCTGTTTGTGCTCACCACAGGGCACACCTAAATGGGGAGGCAGTATAGCGCAGTGGTTTAAGGCTCTGAGCTGCAAACCTGGAGACCTAGGTTTGAATCCCACAGCCCCCACTTGCATACTGTATGACCTTGACCAAGTCACTTAACTTCCCTGTACTCCCAGGTCACACCTGTAAATAAGCTTTCAGCTTAGTGTATTACTCCTGGTAAAGCAATTAAAAAAAATGCAGCTTTTGTGACCCTGAAGATGTTTCCGGGGTCACAGAGTGAGCGAGAATAAAATTCTCAGATCACCACCTTTTAAGAGGTATAATGTCCCCAGTACTGAGTTTAGCACTAAAAGTGCTGGAATTACACCCCAAGTTTAAGAAACAAGCACTCAGAATTAGGGTTGTCAGAACTAGTTCGGTAAAGATTCGAACCCTCCTCGAACTCTGGTGTTCGAGTTCTAACTTAGAACTCGAACACTGAACGGTTCACAAAAGGGTTCGAATCACCGCGAGACGCGAGACGGGGTCGAGTAAGCAACGCCGAGCTGCGGGATCTGTGGGGTATTAAAGAGGACGCGCCACGCAGGAGGAGCGCCATTTGACTGAGGATCATCGCAGAGAGAGGCAGCAGCAGCAGGCAGCACAGCAGCCCACTAAACTGTAGCAAAAGCAGTTAGCGCTGGCCCGCTACTTTTGTCCAGCAGTTGTGGGCTACTTTCTCCTGTGAGACCGGCGAGAACAAGAAAAAAAGCTAAAAATCGGGGGAACTGGGAGACGGGAGTGGGAGTACTAGGGGCCGGTTCAGGACAGAAGGAGGGAATCGGGACTCTGGAGGGATTAATCAAGATTGGGGGAGTGGGGGGAATAGGGAGGGATTGATGAGAGACCAATATCAGGAGGAGGACTGGAGGAGGACTCGGAGAGAAAAGAACCTTTGTGAAGTGTGATTATTTGAAACTGCAGCACACTGCACACTCAGCAGCTGCCAGCAACAAGCATACAAGGGGGGCAACAAAAAGGCAAATAAATCTGATAAATCTAAATAAGTCTGAACCCTAGTGTGTGTGTCACAGAGAGAAGCCCAGTGTGTGCCCCTTGACTGCACTGTACTGTACCCTACCCAGTGTGTGTTACAGAGAGAAGCCCAGTGGCCAGTTGTGTGGTGGCATTAACCTTACATGACAGAAACGTAGGGGGGCAACAAAAGGCAAATAAATCTTTCTGAACCCTAGTGTGTGTGTGTGTCACAGAGAGAAGCCCAGTGTGTGTACTGTACCCTACCCAGTGTGTGTTACAGAGAGAAGCCCAGTGGCCAGTTGTGTGGTGGCATTAACCTTACATGACAGAAACGTAGGGGGGCACAAAAAGGCAAATAAATCTTTCTGAACCCTAGTGTGTGTGTGTGTCACAGAGAGAAGCCCAGTGTGTGTGTACTGTACCCTACCCAGTGTGTGTTACAGAGAGAAGCCCAGTGGCCAGTTGTGTGGTGGCATTAACCTTACATGACAGAAACGTAGGGGGGCACAAAAAGGCAAATAAATCTTTCTGAAGTTTCTGAACCCTAGTGTGTGTGTGTGTGTCACAGAGAGAAGCCCAGTGTGTGCATGCTGTACCCTACCCAGTGTGTGTTACAGAGAGAAGCCCAGTGGCCAGTTGTGTGGTGGCATTAACCTTACATGACAGAAACGTAGAAATATAATTCTCATTCCCTGGTTTGCGTATGTGACTCCGTCTCCTGTGGTCAGTCAGCCCATCACCCTGCTGCTGTGTGCCCTTTGACTGCACTGTACCCTACCCAGTGTGTGTGTTACTGAGAGAAGCCCAGTGGCCAGTTGTGTGGTGGCATTAACCTTACATGACAGAAACGTAGGGGGGCACAAAAAGGCAAATAAATCTTTCTGAACCCTAGTGTGTGTGTGTGGCATTAACCTTACATGACAGAAACGTAGAAATATAATTCTCATTCCCTGGTTTGCGTATGTGACTCCGTCTCCTGTGGTCGGTCAGCCCATCACCCTGCTGCTGTGTGCCCTTTGACTGCACTGTACCCTACCCAGTGTGTGTGTTACCGAGAGAAGCCCAGTGGCCAGTTGTGTGGTGGCATTAACCTTACATGACAGAAATGTAGGGGGGCACAAAAAGGCAAATAAATCTTTCTGAACCCTAGTGTGTGTGTGTGGCATTAACCTTACATGACAGAAACGTAGAAATATAATTCTCATTCCCTGGTTTTGATGTGACTCCGTCTCCTGTGGTCGGTCAGCCCATCACCCTGCTGCTGTGTGCCTTTGACTGCACTGTACCCTACCCAGTGTGTGTGTTACGAGAGAAGCCCAGTGGCCAGTTGTGTGGTGGCATTAACATTACATGACAGAAAGCGTAGAAATATAATTCTCATTCCCTGGGTTAGTATGTGACTCCGTCTCCTGTGGTCAGCCCATCACCCTGCTGCTGTGTGCCCTTTGATTGCTATGTGTATGCCTATGCCCAGCAGCCCAATCATTCTGTAAGCCTTGAACCTGGGATCCTTTAGTTGCAAACTGTCATATTCTTCAATTACTTTCAGTCCATGTATCACAGTGTCACACAACCAAAATAAAATTTTGGAGTTGTAGCCAGCGATTACAGATCACATTGCTTTGTTACACAGGAATTGTTTGGGTGTTGGTGTGTTCACTGCAGTATACTGGACTGGTAGTACTGGTACTTACTGTCTGTTATGGCTAGCACCAACATAGATGAAGCATTTAGTGCTGGTGTTGGAGCAGGTGTTGGTGGTAGTGGTAATCCTGCTGGTGCTAACAGAAATAACCAAAATGTTTCCGTGATAAAATTCAACAAACAGCAAAAGAGCAACAGTGAAGTGTGGTAAAGGGGACCTTTAGAAAATCTGTACAGCTGCTGGGGTCACACGAGAGGCACCATAAGGTATGCCATTCATGCCGTTAAGATCCCTGTGACTAGCAGCAATAATGCAAGTGACAGTGAGTCCCTCTCTGACTCAGACAGTAGCTCTTTGTCTCAGTCCCACACTGTTGTGTCTCGTGACAAATCATTACTTCCTCAACAAAGTGAAATGAGCAAGTCTGCTGACAATGAATCAGGTAGTGCACTTGCAAATACATCCAGCACTGTTGGCAATGAAAAGGACATATCCATTGAATCCACCACTTCTGTGTTGGCCAGCAATGAAAATCCATCAGAGTCTTCTGTCCACTCTTCTAGCACCAAGGAGCATGTCCCAGGTTCTGTTAGGACAGGTGAAAAGGCACAAACAGTCTTTAGCTATCTTCCTAGCACTCAAACAAAATCTGTCACATCTGAGGTGTGGAATTATTTCTCAGTCAGTAAAACTGATCCATGCAGAGCAATTTGTTCCCTGTGTAAACAGAGTGTAAGCCATGGTAAAGTTGTGTCATGCCTTGGCACTACAGCTCTTAAACGCCATCTGAAAAAGCATTCGGTTTTGCTTGATCATCCAAAACCAAAACCCATGTCCTCCATCTTCCAGACTGCACGTGAGAAGGGTCAGGATCAGGAATCTGAAATGGATACTGAATTGTCTGAACTTGATGCAGGCAGAACCACTGCCAGCCCTAGGATCACTGTTACCACCAATGCCAGCACCATTAGTACCAGTTGCACATCCAGTGATGGCACTGAATGTATAAGTCCTAGTCCACCATCTCTGCGTCCATCTGCCCATCGAAGCACGGTGTATAATAAACCAGCAGGGACATGTTGCAAACAGCTAACACTGTCTCAGGCATTTGAAAGGAAGAATACCTTTACTAGAAATCATCCAAAGACCCTTCATCTTAATCACCGAATTGGTGAACTGTTAGCCGGAGCCCTTCTCCCATACTCTTTGGTAGATCATGAGGATTTTAGGGAGCTCATGACATTAGCAGAGCCTCGTTACAATGTTCCTCATCGAAGGTACTTTTCCTATGTTGAAATACCAAACATTTATCAGGCTTTAAAAGCGACAGTGATGCTTGCACTTAAAACTGCAGAGGGTGGGGTTATTCATGTCACAACAGATATGTGGACCAGCACTCAAAACATAGATTACATGTCCCTTACCACTCATTGGGTCACGTTTTCTTGTGCTTCTTCAAAAACAAAGACACCCCAAAAGATGGCGCTGCTGCATATAAAGAAGTTTGGGCAAAGTCATACTGCTGCAAACATCTTGCAGGAACTAAATGACCTCCTTGGACGAATGGGTTTATTCTCACGGTCTAAAATGTGGCTTCATAGTAAGTGACAATGGAGCCAACATCTTAAAACAATACAGGATGGAGGATTTCTGCATGCTTCTTGCTTTGCACATTGCTTACTTAATTGTCACGGATTTCTCAGCAAGAAACACAAGTGGATGGTATGATTGCTGTTTGCAAAAAATTGTGACTCACTTTTCACATTCAACCAAGGCTATACGGACATTGTCCGAACTGCAAAAAACACAAGCTGCCCCAGCAAAAGCTGATTCAAAATGTTTCCACTCGTTGGAACTCAATGCTTTATATGCTGCAGCCTCTTGGACCAAAAGCAAGCTGTACATGAGTACTGCTCCAATTACATTATTGGAGATGGCATTATGCTGTCTGTGCTGCAGTGGAAATTAATGGAGACAGTGCTGTATCCTAGCTCCTTTGAGACAGCTACAAGGGACATGTCTTCTGAAGGTGCATCTGTGAGTCAGGTTATCCCACTCATAATGCTCATTTCACATCATCTTAGTGTTCTAAATCTACAAATAGAAAAAGACAGATCTGAAGCACAGACAACATATACGCCTATATCATGGGAATCTAGTAAAGAGAATGAGAGGCGCTTCAAAACCAATGACAAATTAGTTGCAATGACGAAATCAAGACACTACATCCTTGCAACTCTCTTAGATCCCAGGTTCAAGGCTATACATCTTCCAAAACAGATGATATAGAGCAGTACAAATGTATGTTGCTAGATGAGCTGCAGCACTCACAGGAGTCAAACACAGACATGCACAGTACCATCAGGTTGTCATCACCACAACATGACGGTTCATCTTCACAAAGGATACAGAACTGGAAAAGTCACCAAACATTAACAGTAGTTGTTCCACAACTGCCACTTCTTCAGCCCTTAGTAGCAAGCTAAATCTGTGGCAAAACCTTTCCCAAATTGCTGCCATACCAGCTGCTTCTGCTGATTCCTCTTCTGAGCGGTCTCTGTCCAACATGGTAGACAGTTACCTGCAAGAACTGCCTGTTCCTATTGATGCATGCCCTTTTGAATACTGGAGATCAAAAAAAGTCAATTTGGACAGAGCTGTATGATGAAGCCTGTAAATATCTTGGTTGTCCTGCAACAAGTGTCTCTTCAGAACGTATGTTTAGTACAGCTGGCAATATTGTGACAGACACCAGAAATAGGTTGCTGCCAGAAAATGTACACACGTTAACTTTTATTAAAGTTAATAAGTCAAGATTTTCGTATCCCTACAAGAGTATACAAACTGATCCTGAAGTGATTGATGTTGTGGATGTTGATGGTGATGATGACAACTCAGATGGTGGTGGCTGGTAAAAATACTGTGTGGGACGGAGTCTCTCTGCACCAAAAAGGAAACTTTTACAGACTGTGATGACTTTGGTTGTCGTCTCTCTCCTTTCTCGATCTACTACCTTGGACTATATACCCCCCCAAAACTTTCACCATTTCATGGCAAACTGCTTTGTAGCTAGGGTCTAAACTAAAGTCAACAAGTTTTATATACAGGGCAATTTTAACATCAGTGGGAACAGGCCCAAATTTGGCATAAAAGGGACACTGTCACGTCAATCCTTTCTGTATCATATTATTTATAGTTAAAGTGCAAACATATATTTTTGGATTTACCTTCTGTGACTTTGTGGTGCATCAGCATGGGCTGGGACAGGAGACGGTCTATTTTTCAATTTTAAAGAGGACAAAACAATGAGTTCTAATTGGTAGCTGTTTATTATTTTTCAATTACAGAAATGTTAGCCATAAACGAAAAATGGATGCTAGTACATGGGTGAGGGTTGTGGGTTGGTTTAACATGGTGTGAAGGTGGCATGGGTGCTACTGCACAGATGAGGGTGGTGGAAGAAAAGTGGAATGGGTGATGGGGTGAAAGGTGGGTGTTGTTTTAGTTCTTTCATTTACAGATTCGTGATCAGCTGGGGATGGTGAGGAAAAAAATGACAGACCGAACCTACTGTACACATAATATATATTCTTATTAAATACATTGCAAACTGCTGCCACCTAGCACAATTGTCCTGTCCCCTTTAAAAAAAGAATAAAGGAATCAGAAATAAAAGAAAATCTGCATCAGCAGTTTTCACAGAATGTGACGTATCATAGTGTTTTTGCTTTATAAGTAGTGATAATTTGATACATAATGGGGTTGACAGACGCTGTCCCTTAAACATCACATGCCAACTGCTGCAGCTACATAATGTTCCTTAGTAAATTAGTATGTGGTGAGAAACCACTGTTTTTATTTATGTGACTGAAATACAGATTTTATTGAAGTATCAGCTGCAAAATGCATCATCTTAGAATTTTTGTATATATTACTTCAATTTGCCAACAAAATGTTGGTATGTATGCATTACCTTAGAAAATTGCATGCATTTTGCCAGCAACAATGACTGGCATATTTTTTATTAAGAACAAAAGACACAGCACCAACACTTCCAAAAATATACTGTATTATGCGTTTTAACTGATAGCATCACAGTACAGAAGCATCATACAGGACAAAACAGTTTAAACAGACAAGGACCTTTTGTCTGTTTAAAGCTATTTTATCCTACATAACGTTCTATACTATGATACTATCATAAAACACCTGGTATATATTTTAGTATTGATGCTATCTTTGTTCTTGATGCTCAACTTTCACACAGGCACAACTTAGGATTGGAGCAGCCTTCTTGTGGTTTCTGCAAATATTTTTTTATTCCAATGTCTTGACTGAATATGTTATGACATAATATGCTTTGTAACAGTTCCACATGTTGCTGCTGTAGTACTTGGCTTGACTTTGTTATAAAGCTTTCTTTTAAACATAGCAACTTTTGATCCATCATTTAAAACAGAAAGCAGCAAATAGCTGAAATTAGGTAATATCAGTTATTTTTCTCCTAATTCATGACGATGAGTATATATAGCTGAGTACATAAATGGCTAATGTGCCTCTTTCTTTCACTAAGGAACTATGATGCAGCTGCAGCAGGAAAACTTTAACATATGGGTGGGTGGATGGGCCTGTTACATATTAAGTTGCTGACTTTAGCAAACAGAAGAAACTATAGATAAACCTAGTTGTATTCCTATCAATGTCACACAAGATAATTTCTCTCCCCCTTATTTTGAACAGTTTTTCCTTTACATGTATTTTATTACTATCTTTGTTACTGGCAGCACAATAAAAAAATAGGGTTCGAGTTCTAAAAAGTTCTAAAAAAGATTAGAACACTAGAACTTTTTCAAAAGTTCTAGACTAGAACTAGAACCCAGAACTTCAGAGGGTTCTGACAACCCTACTCAGAATGCGAGTTGTAGTTCTGAAATGCAACAAAGACTACAGCTCCTCTTCCTGCTTACAGTACTGAGCAGGGCACCAAGTCACAGACAGCTCATTTTTTAAAAGCAACACATACACAAAAAGGTACATTAATAGGTAACATAAGCAGAGCCAGTGGTGCGCTCACAGAGACATGCAACACCTCTTACAGCAATTATCATGGTTTTTTTTGGCAGTTTTCTCCTTCTCCTGCAAATGACAGTTAAATGTGACTGGAAGCTTTTTCCTTTTCCTTTACTGCTGGATCGTCCTCCACTACATGAGAGGGAGTGGGGGTGACCTATCTTGGACAAAGTAAATCAGAGTGGTGAGAGGACTCTGGTCCACTAGATCTTGTATTTTATAGTTTTTGTTGTGGTGTCTGTTGAATTTATTTTACATATTGTTATTGTGCTGTATTTTGAGGAGAGGGGGGTATTCATATGGTTGTTCTGTGAGGGAGGTGTTAAGTTTAGATTATTTATTTTTCTATTATAAGTCTTTTTAGGGGTGGGAGAAGTAAGGGTGTGTTGGTGTTATTAGTTCTGGACAAAATAGGGATTGGAGATGTGTTTTCCTGTTCCTCTCCCTGTCAGGCACTACTCCACTCTGAACTCCGGGACCTCTGGACCCTTCATTGTCCTTCCTTGCCAGTAGCAGTTTATAGCCACTGCAGGGCATTGGGTATTGTCAGTAAGAGACGGAGGTGGGCTGGGAATTCCGGACCTCAGGGGGGAGCAGGGTGGCCGTATCAGGGTTGTACAGACCAGGAGATGCCCTGGGGCAAAATGGTCTCTGGAATTTGGGTCTCCATATGTAGTTACCACACCCAAGGGCCCCAGTTTTTCTGGGCTGATAGCTCAGCTTGCCCCGGAATCCTGTCCAATTTGAGTGGTGTTATGTAACGCCAGATCTATTAGGAAGAAGACGGCAGTTATCGCAGACTTTGTTGGAGCAGTAGATCTGGTGTGCATCACCGAGACCTGGCTTGATGACAATGTGGGCCCCATCTTAGAGGTGGCAGTCCCAGCTGGGTTCTCGGTGATACACCACTTAAGATCAGACCATGGGGCGGGGATGTAGCCGTTTGTTTTAGATTGGAATTGGGCCTTACTGGTGTACCAGTTGAAGAAGTCAGATCATTTGCATTTACCATAGTAGTAAGAGTGGGCAGCAGGATCTTTCTCATCTACCATCCACCCGGAGATGAGAAATTGTTTCTGCAGGAAGTAGCAGACTTCATCATCGATATGGCATTTGAGTCACCTAGGTTGATGGTCCTGGGCAACTTTAACACCTGGGTCGATGATGAACTCTCACAGTTTGGTTAAGACTTCCTCCAACTTATGAATTCATTGGGTTTCACACAGGTAGTTGCCTCTGCTACTCATAGCCATAGTCACTCACTAGATCCGGTCTTCCTTTTGGGGGTTGAGACCACCAACTTGGTGGTGGAACTAGTCATATGGTCTGATCACCATACTGTAAGGTTCAATTTCCAAGCTCCCCTTATAGATCTGCCCCTGTGGAGATGGCCAGATATCGCCCATTGAGGGATGTGACCCCGGAAGGCCTATTGGCGATATTAGATGTATCAGAATTCTTAGGGGTGGGCGAGGATCAAGAGAGCTTAGTTCAATCCTTTAATAAGGCCGTTACTGAAGCTCTGGATTCTATCACCCCAGTCCATGTTTGCCCCCACTCTCTCCACCCTCGGTCCCCTTGCTTTGACGGGACCTCGAGGGAGCCGTGATGAGTGGGATGAAGGCTTGAGCATCGCTGGAAGAAACTGACTCTTGATGCTAACCACCTTAGATTGATAGATCATTATCAAAGCTATCAATCAGCAATCACACGTAAGAAGGCAGAGTTCCTGTCTGGTGAGATTGCTGCTTCTCAGAAGCAACCAGCTCAGCTCTTTTGAAACATGGACAGGTTGTGCAACTCTACCTGTCTACAGGTTTGAAGTGCACACAATTCTTTGCGGATAAGGTGGCTGACATCAGAGCCGAGATCCGTCCAGCGTGCTCTATGGGGTTGGCAGTGGTCGGTGGTTGGTCACTTCATCACGGTTTTCTTGGCTATCTTTTGACCAGCCAGAGATCGTGGACATCATGCAGATTGTCCAGAATTTGCTGCCAACAAGCTGTAGTTTGGATCTGGGCCCTACACACCTATTATTGGGGTGTATGAAGTCCATCGGCCCGGTCTTTGCAAAGATTGTGTAGTGCTCCTTAGATTCGGGTGAGTTCCCTAGCTCCCTGAAGGAGGCAGTGGTGACACCGCTCCTTATGAAAGCTGCTTTGGACCCAAATTGCTGTGCTAACTACAGATCCATCTCTAACCTTCCCTTTGTTGGGAAGGTGATTGAGAAAGTGGTTGCGCTACAGCTAGAGTATCGTCTTACCATTCACGATGACTGCCATCCTCTCCAGTCTGGTTTCTGGAAAAGACATAGTACTGATACCACTCTAGTTCGAGTGCTCAATGATCTCCTGATGATGAGAGATCAGAAGAGCCAGTCCATCTTGGTGCTTCTTGACCTTTCCTCAGAATTCCCTTCCCATGTGCCATTAAATCAGTGCAGCTTTCAGCTTGTGGAAAACTTGGGGTCTTTGGTGCCAGGATGCCTCTTTTCCCCAAGTCTGGCACAGATTCTGTGCCACATCCCGAGTGTGACACAGCCAGAGGTTTGGTGCAGATTGTGCCAATCTAAGGACCCTTTGAAAATCGGGCCTCTGAGAGGTAAATTCTCTTTGTGACATAGCTCAAGATGGGACACCTCATTCGGTAACTAAGAACATCTTTTGTGTACAGTATGTCCCAAAAGAGAAGAGGTAAAACTGAACAGTCCATGCTGCATCTCTACACTTTGTGACCATATATTGGCCACTGCTGACTCCAAAGTGCAGTTGCCAAACTTTTCTAGTGCTCTAGTATTCATTATTTACCAAACCCTCCTTTAAAAAATCTTGCTTTATTTTTCATTCTCTTTACCAATCCGATTTCCATTAACAAGTCTCTTGAAATGCAGCTCCTGTACAAAACAAAAATAGAGAATGTTCAGTTTTCTTTAAACAGTTAACTCAGTCTGTAATGTCCTCTGTAGTATGATGAAAATGTGGTCAATGGTAAAAGGTGGTGATCAACTTTAAAAGTCGGGGGGGGTCACGTGATGCAATCAACTGTGTAGCTGCTTTTGTGAGTGCTCCCTCTACTCCCTCCTATACAACCAATTTAAAACAAGTAATACCACCAGTGTAAGGCTATGGAAACTTCTAAGAGGAAGAAGTACTCACCACATGGCATTTTGGAGGGGCTTGGGCAAGGATGGATGCGGAGATGTGACCGGCTCTCCTGCGACATATGCCACCTAACATGCCCAAGAAGGCCAGCAAAAAATCAAAGGCCCAAGCAGGGCCTGTGGGGCGTCACTGCAGTAAATCCCAGGAGCAGTCCCATCTTAACTCTTGATCACTTCCGAGAAGAGTTCCATCTGTTTAGGGAGGAGTTGTGATCTTTAACAGATGAAATTAAAATGATCTTCACGAAGCTAGACGATCTCGCACTGCGCACCGGAGACTGAAAAACTCGTAATACTTCCTTGGGAAAAAAAGTAGAAAAGTTTGACCCACCCATGGCAACAACAAGACAATGCATTGCGAAGTTGGAGGCCAAGACTGAACATTTGTAGGGGAGGAGCTGGCACAATCATGCGGTTATTATAGGACTTCCTGAACGTGAAGAAGGGAATAACCCTGTTCAGTTTGCCCAGAAGCTTGTGGAGAAGCTAGCCAGCCCCTCACCACTCAGACCAGCCTACATAGTCAAGTGGGCCCATTGCGTTCTGAGACCCATGCCCCCTCAAGGAGCTCCACTAGGAGTGACAACATTTTATGCTGAAACTAAAAGAAATTAAAGAAGTGCTGTGGGGAGGAAACCCAATCCGCATGGCTCAAGATCTTCCACTATTGGTGTGCCAGAGAAGAGCAGCTTACCACAACATTGTCACCAAACTACTTGCAGCCAACATAAAATTCCAGATGGAATACCTAGCCAATTTCCAAGATTACCTTGAGGGGAAATGGGTCACCTTTGAAGACCCAAAAACATCAAAGGAATTGCTTAAGAAAATGTTGCCTGACCTGTTCCGAGATGGCTGATTGGGTTTTTCCAACAGGGTCCATGGTGTTCAGAGGTGTGAGAGGCTCACCGTTGTGAGTATGTTTGTGCAAGTGCAGTGTTGGGATATTAGTTCCCTAAATCTCGACAGACATTGACTTTGTGATCTAAGTAGTATTTCTAGGTAGCAGTTTCAAGTCATCATTGCACCGCTGAAATTGCAGGTTCTTGATTGCGCACGCAAATCCCACCCTCGTTTTTATTTTTCCTAAGGTGGCTCTGATTCACAAATCAAGACTGTTTGCATGCACGCAGGAAAAGTGAGACCATACAGTGTGTGGACTTTTTTTGTTAAAAAAGGTTGAACTGTTAATTGCAGGCTCATATTCTTTACTGTTACATTTTTGCTATAACTGTTTGAATGTGGTTAACCTGTTTATTCTCCCTGGTTGATATGGAGGCACAATGTTGTCTGTTTCTCTCTTTTGCTGGGCAAGACTTTATATAGTTCAAGTCAGGAATAAGAGCCCTTCAAATTATGCCATGGCACTTCTATCTCCAGTCAAGGGCATGAAGCAGGGCCCTCCTGTATGTCTGTAGCGATTTTCACAAATATGAGTGGTTAAAGGTGAAGGGCGGTTGATAGCCCCGAAACACTTGTCTGGGCACATGGGTACTGGGCAGGGCATTGTGCCTGCTCTGGTGCTTAGCTGATCCCAGGAGGTAAGTGTAATGTATGCATTACTCACGGGTTCTCCCGGAGTGGGTAGGAAATGAGCTGATTGCCTGGCTTGTGCAAGGCTCTGGGATGGCAGTTCAATTATATGGGTTCTTTTTACTTTTCATTGGGCACATTTTGGCCAAAGCCAGTTATCGTAAGGGGAATTATTGTTTATTCCTACTATGGTTTTGGTTGGGGGTGGGATGGGAGAAGTAGGCTACACAGAAGGTACATCACGTACCATAATGATGGTGTGCAGGAAGAGGAGTTAATGTTTTTTATAGTCATATTTCTCATTGCTTTGTTCTGGGGGTTGACGGTAGAGAAAGGGGAGGGGGCATTCATTCTGTGGGGAGGTATGTTTGTGTTCAGGTTTGCTATTCTAAGTGGGGGCCATGGGGGAGATTGGGGTGGGATGAGTTGGCATCTTGATGGGGCCGGTTTCAACTATCTGTGGCATACTCACCATGCTATTGTATCAATGGCTTCGACACGTGATGGTTTCTAATGGCATCCCCTAAAAAGATCCTTTCATGGAACATCCATGGGGGCTGCAGCAAGGTCAGGGGGTATCAGGTATTGAAACATATTCACTTGCTCAAGAGTGACATCTCCTTGTTGCAGAAAACTCATTTGGTAGAAAAAGAAGGTAATCTATTTCTTTGCCAGTTTATTGGTCAGGTGTTCAATGCTGGGGACAATACTCAAAGTAGAGGAGTGGCTATCTTAGCATTGAGGAGCATCCCGTTTGTGTGTGAGCAGGTCATCAGAGATCAAAATGGGTGATATATTTTCATGAAGGGCCTACTTGATAGAACCAAACTGCTACTGGGGAGCGTATACAGCCCAAATGCCAATTTCCCTGGCTTTTTCACTGAGCTTTTACAAGTGTTAGCCCCCTTCACCAGCCTCCCTAACATAATCGGAGGGGATTGGAACCTCCATTTTTCTTCAGCCTGGACAAATCCTAGCCTAAACAGAAAGGTTTGTCACCTGTGCAGAGGGTCATCAGGAAACTGATGGACCATCTTGGGCTATGTGACCCTTGGAGAGTCCTCCACCCTAACCAGAGGGAATATACCTTTAACTCTGGGGTACATAAATCCCTGTCCAGAATAGATTACATTTTAATCAGTCAGATATTGTTAGGCGGGTGCTAGATGCTAAAATAGATTCTAGTGTAATATCAGATCACTCCGTCACTTGGTGTTCCCTAACATTCTCTGCAGACATGCCCAAGGAGTCTATTTAGAAGTTGAATAATCAGCTCTTTAAAGAACAGATGATTGTTGATTGCATTGTACAAGAGATAGATCAGTATACGACAGATAACTTAAATTCTACTGGCTGGCCAGATCTAGAGTGGGGCGCTCTAACATGTGTCCTATGTGGAATTTTCATTAATCTAGCAGCTCAGAGGAAACATAGTAGAGAACAAAAAGCTTTAGCTCTCTTGGTGGACAGCCGGAGCTTAGAGAGGTCCCTGTCTCCTATTACCTCCGAATCAGACTGGACCAAATTATTAGGATTCCAAGATCAGTATAATAATTTACTGTGTGAAAAGGCAGAATATGCAGTTTTAAAAACTGGCATAAAATAAATAGATCAGGGAGAAAAAGCCAGTCACCTTTTAGCCCTATGGCTTAAAAAGAAAGAATCCTCCAGAATAGAGCAAAGCATTTGCTCTCAGGTGGATGGATCCCTTCTACTCACTCCCAAGGAAATCATGGTGGAATCTGCCAAGTATTATGCAGACCTACAGTATACAGCCCCATGCCCCAGTTACCAGAGGCTGCTCAGGTGCAGGAATACCTGAATCCTATCCCCCTTCCCTCTCTGCACTCCGAGCGCCAAGAGTGGATGACTGCACCTATCTCTGAAGCAAATATTGAGGCATCCATAATCTCTCTTGTTGCTGATAAAGCTCCTGGCCCAGACGTGTTCTCCCCCAACTTTTATAAACGGTTTAGTAAACAACTCTGTCCCTGGTTATCCCAACTTTTCAGGAGGATCGTAGATGCCAACCCTTTGGACAGTACCGTTTTGGATGCCTTAATTATAGTGCTTCATAAGACAGGTACAGACCCAGAGAATGTAGCTATTTATAGATCTATTTCACTCCTAAATTGTGATATCAAAATTTTAGCAAAGGTGTTGGCCAATAGACCCAGATAGGTAATGCTGCATATTATACACCTAGATCGAGTGGGCTTTATGACGGGTGGATATTCCTCGGACCACTTCTGAAAACTTGCTCACATCTTCTCTGCATCCAGGGATGCAGATGTTCTGGCTGGCCTGCTATCTCTGGATACAGAGAAGGTGTTTGATAGAGTTGATTGGCAATTTCTCTTTTGCACTGTGAGCAAATTTGGTTTCTCCTCCAAATTTATTGACTGGATCTCCTCCTCATTACATCAAAACCCCCAACCTAGGATATACTGTAATGGTGTGTTCTCGAATCATTTCCCACTTTATTCTGGAACACAACAGTGGTATCCCTTATCCCCTCTCCTATTTAATATTTACCTCGAACCTTTATTGGCTAAGCTGCGGGAATATGCGGGTGTTTGGGGTATTTCACTGGGATCTCAAACATTCAAACTTTCAGCCCATGCAGATGATGTTTTGTTACATATTGAACACCCAGGGCAGTCCTCCCCACTTGCTCTCTTCATCATTGAAGGGTATAGTGCAGTCTCGAATTAAAAAATTAATCTGAGTAGGACCACAATTTTCCCCCTGAATGGCAAGCTCCCCAAACAGGATATAGCTCCCCTGGGGTTACAGTGGAGTCCGTGCACATTAAAATACTTGGGACTCCTTCTAACAAGGGGTGAATCACAGATGAGAAAACTCAGATGGACCCGTTACGCCTCATTATTCAGCAAGACCTCAGCATGTGGCAGTCCCTCCCCATTTCACTTTGGGGTTGCATCAATTTGAATAAGATGAATATTCTCCCAAGATTGTTCTACCCCCTTACTATGTTAAATTTGTGGATCCCTCTTGTATGGTTTAAAAAAATGCACTCCATTATTTCCTCCTTCATTTGGCTTGGCAAAACTCCTAGAAGAGCTCATAACAAGCTCAAGGCCTCTAAGTTATCTGGTGGACTGAGACTCCCACACATTGGGGTTTATTTCTGGGCAAGCCAACTGAGTAAATATTGGAGATGGGTGTTGCCTCAAGATGGGACCACCTCTGATCCCTATGTCCCCGCATTGTTGGTTCTGGAGTGGGAACAGATTTCAAAGGTCAGTCTTTCCCCTTTAGCTATGTTGTACATTTCTCCTAAGGTTCTATGGCCCAGTTTAGCTAACTCTTCTATTGCCTCCTCAGTAATAATGCACGCTCAGCTATGCTCCTTTTTAAGATACAAGCACTCCAAAAGCACTCTCCAGCTAGTGGTAGAGAACCCCAATTTTAAAATAGGGGGTAAGTGTATACTATCATCTTGGCTTCCTCAACTTAAAGATTCCAGATTTACAGAATTTTTCCTGGGAAGAAATTTTATGACCACATCCTCCATCATAGACCATTTTAGGATTGAAAGGAGTCAGACCTTTAAGGTGTACCAATTATGGCACCTCCGGGTCCATTTCTCAGAACTCCTGGGTAGTGACGATGAAACTGAAGGGTTATATGTGGTAAACCTCATGCTGTTTCACTACCATATGCAACTCTCCTTTCCAGTTCTCTTGATTCTCTGTATAGAGACCCCAAGTTCTGGTCTAACCATTTTCCTAATTCACTTGACAGATGGGGGAGAATTTGGAAGGATCTGTATACCGATATATCCCAAGACAGATTATGACTTACCCAGTATCAAATCTTAAATGATATGTACTGAACTCCAGTGAAGTTACATAAAGTAGAGCTGGTCCCCACTCCTATGTGTACTAGATGTGAGAAACATGAGGGCACCTTGACTCACATATTCTGGGATTGTCCATCCATTAAATTATTGTGGGAAATGATCCAAAACAAAGTGGATCCACTATTGAGCATTGATGACCTCTTTACCCCAGACATTTGCCTTCTTGGGGATTTCTCCCAACTTCCAGTGCGTATACACAGGTACCAAATGGCAATGGTTTCTCTTACAATAAAGAAACTAGACCTACGACATTGGCTGGATGGGAAGAATATTTCTTATGAAGAATGGCTTCAGGAGTTGTTGTTTAACCTTAGATCTGAACAGCTTACATCCAGCCTTGGGGGCTGTATGACACAGTACAAAAAAGTATGGGAGGGATTTAATTCCTTATAACTCCTACAATCAGGAGCTTCTTCAAGTTAAAATTTTGGGCCTGCCAGCTCTGACATAGGGTGTGTGTCATACAGTGGAGCAGGATATATGCTTGTCATATGTGATGATGTTAGTTAGATTCCAAGTCAGGTGGGAGGAGGTGCGGATGGGGTGAGGGGAGCTTGACATGGATTGATGTGTACCTTCATCTATTATCACACTGTAATTGTGTTTTCTTGTCAAGTTAATGTGGTAAAATGTTAATAAAGTTTGAATTAAAAAAAAACTTAAAAGTCAGTTCCTTAGCAACATCACTGTTTCCAGTGGGGGGCCTGTTTTTAACCATTTCTACAGCTGGGTTGACTTGAGTACAGGCAGGATAACTAGCTTGCCTAAGTCACTTGTACCTCGGGCACAGGAACCCCAAAGTTGAACACAAGATGAGGGAGGTACTGACAATCAGTAAGCAGAAAAAATACCTTAGAGGTATTATATCTGATGACCTCAAAGTGGCAGGTCAATGTGACAAAATAGTGAGTAGAGCCAGTGGGATGTTGGTAGACATAGGGAAAGGTATGTCCAGTAGGAGAAGGCTGGTGGTGTTGCCACTGTATCATTACCCCACCTAGACTAATGTGTCCTGTTCTGGTGGCCAAACCTTAGAAAGGACATAAACAGGGTGGAGGCAGTCCAGATGAGGGCAACAAAAGTGAAGTAGGGGTTGCATAAAAATCACAAGAAGGAGAGACTGAGGGATCTCAACATGTACACATCGGAAGAGAGGAGAGCAACAGGGCACAAGATAGAGACCTACAAGTACCTCATGGTGGTGAACAGGGTGTAGCATGGGAGTCTCTTTCAAATGAGAAAGAGCACAAGGACTAGATGGCATGCAATCAAGCTTGGGGGGGAAGGAGTTTAAGAGGGATGTGAGGAAGTAGTGCTTCACTGAACGAGTGATAGACACCTGGAACAGACTGCCCGCAGAAGTGGTAGATATGAAAACAGTAGGGGGCTCTAATCATATGTGGGATTGACAAAAAGGAATATTACAAAATAGTCAGGGAGGAGGGAGGGTCTCTGGAGACCAGTTAGGGTCTATGGAGACAGACTAAACAGGGACCATCTGGGCAGAGTGGGTGAGTCAAGCAGCTCTTTCTGTTGACAAATTCTATGTTTCTATATCACACAGTTAACATTTGACTCTAGTTGGCTCTAAACATGCAATATTCTGTTTCCTAAGCAAGTGTTCTAAAATGAGACCACTCCTGCCTCACGCAGACAATGCAGAGTAGAAAAAAAATAATGTTGTCCTTCAGAAAAAAAAAAATGTCCCAAATGAAGTTTAGCTTTACACTGTCATTGTCCATTAAAGCTACTCTGCTATCAAATCTGAGAGTCAGACTTAGCTGAGCATGATATTCTTATGGTTCAAACAATGCAGTGGGACACTAATATCCAACAATATACAATAGTACTTTAAAGAAGAACTGCTCTGAACATGCTAGACATTTTTTCCCAGTAGAAGATGTGCTTCAAATACTGATTCCAGTTCCCTGGTGCATGTCATCGGGGCTATGGTAGGGTAGAGCAGCCGGATGTGGGGGTCAGTAAATGTAGTGTGGGGATGTCACTATATGTACGCATGCGGGGGGGGAGTGAGTACACACAGCGAGGGGCAGCAGGAGATGTGAGGGGTGGTGCCACGGTCAGTTGCTGAGCCGACCCCGTGGTGTGCTGAGTGGGTTAGTGGCATTGGTGGGCAGGGTACTGAATTCAGGTCCAGGCGCTGATGTATTTTGTTGTGTCTGGCCCAAACTTTTTTCTTTTAAATGTTTTTCACCCCACCTGAAACTGAGAATTCTTAAGTGGGGAGAGGTGCGGGGGGCTGTTAAAACATTAAAAAACTAAGTCACCAGTGCCGTTTTGCTGTGTGCTGGGCTGTCAGAGTGCCAAAATAAATTTTCTGCACTCTGACTTCACGATAGCAGCGATCGCCTTAAGGCTTTCACCATTATCACATAGAACCCAGTTCTGTCATTGCTCCATTTATATAGGCATTTTATTACATCCCATGAGTGTTGATGATTTACACATTAATTGTAAGGACCATTTTTGAATTCTATGATTTAGTTCATGTCCTTGCTAAGCACTTACATTTTTGTTACACTGCATTGGTGTTGTACTACAGAACTTGTGGTTACGAGGGACATAAACTGCATCATAGAGTTCTAAAATAGTTCTAGTAGGTGACAATGTGTGACTAGATACAACCCATATCAGCACTATTCATAAACACTTTCGGTTGAAGTCTTGTCCTCTCTACCACAAAATATCATGGGCTCGATTTTTAGATGCCAAGTTAGAGCAGCACATTCTGCGGCACACCATCGCCCACGGCAAACTCAGGTGCACTGGAGACCCTGCACCAAATTTTCTAAGAACAAGAGTCTCAGAAACAAAGTCCCCAAAATTGCTGCAAACTGATCCATGTGCTCACCAAATGGTACACAGACAGGAAGTGGCATATGCTGTGGTTCAGGCTTGTGGCATCGGTGGTCAGTAATGGCAACCCAACAGGTGGTCATTCTGATGGCTGGCAGGTCATACCAAGGCTGCCCTGGCTTTCAGGGGGAGTAGGACAGATCCATCCAGGGGAGAGGGGTGACAACTACCTCCGACGGGGGGACGGCAGGGCTAGTGCAGGTCCATGGAAAGGTGGATGCACCAGCACCACCATGGGGGGGGGTTGAGGTCTCTCACCTGCAACAGCCCACCAGCTGCTCCAGCGGTGGTCTGACAGGTGTTGGCAGCTGTCTGGGCACCTCCCCCAAGGGGGCACAGAGTCATCCTCCACCCACAAGGGCTGCAACAGTGGTGTATGGCAGTTTAGACCAGCTCCAGGCTGGTCTAATTGCTGGGTCTGTGCACCCCTTTGGAGAGTCTTGCAAAAAATCCCAATGTATGGGATATGGAAGCCCTGCCCCGGTGTAAGCCTCCTTCCACCATGGCACACCAGTGCAGTTGTCACAAAGATTGTGCAAATCAGTCCCCCAGTGATGCACCAGTCACTTAGAAAATAGGGACTGGTGCAAGGTGTGGGGCAAGGAACACCTTGCACCATTTCTCCTTGCTGCAAGCCCCCTTGCACCAGTCTCGACCTTTGAAAATCAAGCCCCCTGCCTCCAACTTTCTGTCTGCCGCAATCTCATTTTCAAAATAAGTCTGCTGTTGTTTGACTATGGGGGTATGGTGCAAAGCCTCCAGAAACAAGACTGGTCAGACTAGACCAACTTTTCAACTCATTCTGCTTCTTTGCATTAAATGCCACTCCTCTTACTCATTGTTGCTCCTTCTATACGGACCTTTTCCTCCCATCCTTTTATGCCAATTTCCTATCTCACTGCTACTCTTTCTTTACTCAGTGTGGGTTCAACTCCTTCCCTTGCAAGCTCTCTTTCCTTCTCTCCCCTTCCATCCCTTCTTCATACTTCATTCACTGTCCCAATGCTTGCTCCTTTCACAGCCCCCTCTACAATTTCTCTAGATACCAGTCTTCCTTTTCATTTCTCCTCCCTACCCTATGGAACACACTCCCTCTCTTTCCTCTAGACTCTCACCCTCCCTCCAATATCTGAAACCACTCCTGCTGTCTCACTTCTCTCAGCCCTGCTCTTGTGACTTGCAGGCCCCAAAATATTGGAACTCCATACCACTTGATACTCGTTCAGCATCCAGTCATGCTATTTTTAAAAAATATGCACCATACCCTTCTTGTCAAACATGCCCAATGCACCTGTTTCAACCCCCATAGGCTGCTCAGACTCCTCTGCTGAGCTATCTCTATGACCCTTCTCTTCAGTCTTGACAACTGATATGTAGAGGAACGGGATCATAATGTTGCAAGACATTATGCCACATGGCAAAATCGCACTGCCAATACAGAGCAATTTATGCCATGAGGCATAAGTCTTTTTTTCTGTGGGGGCTCCACCACTCATGCCCCCTGTTATAGGGGGCTGCACCCCGGACCCCCGCACTAAAGATCCTCAACTCCGGGGGGAGGCCAAATCGGGGATCGCACTGGTAGGAAACAAATAACATGTTTCTGGGGCCAGGAATCAAACCCGGTCCCAGACACAGCACCTGGGTTCCTATTGCTGTGGCTCAGTCCTGTGAGCCACGGCAGCTGCTCATCAGAACCTGCTCCTTGCAGAGGTCTTATCCTCTGCCTGGGAAAGAGCTACTGGTGCAGTACCGCATACAGCAGTATAAGCGGCATTGCACCAGTAGTGGTAGTATACTGCCCTGTACCTTGTTAGCCATAATGTCGTATGCTATTAAGCATGTGACATTATGACCCAGTAGGATATGAAGAGCACTTACTATGGATTGTGAAACATGACACTCATATCTAATGACTGTATCTTAACTGTTTGTGTTTTCTTCTGTTTTCAGCTCATATCATTAATGTTATTCCTGTAACGTTACCTGTATATTTATTTATTTTTATTGAGAGAATCGGAATTACAATCCTTTGAGTCATAGACTCTTTTGCAAAGGCTCCACGTCAGTACAGGAACGCACAAACATTACATTTAATAACAGTAATACATACAGTAGGTCACTTAGCACTGTGTATTTACATTACATATTAGTTACCGTCTCAAAGGCCTGGGAAGACCCTGAGTCACAGTTGTGAGGCAAGTCTGGTTACAGAAATTCAGAGGGACGTAAACAGAACCCTGAGTCACAGTGAAATTACAGCTGGATAGTGGGAACTAAGGTTGTAGTCATAGGATAAGCTAGGTCTCTATCCATGACTATGCTATCTTTGGTGAACTCACAATGGGGAGGAGAATTAGCTACAGCCGCAGGTATCAGAGTCAAGGAGAAGGTTCATGATACCAGCTTTAAATTGTCCAAGACAGGGAACCTTGGAGATGGAGGGTGGTAGGTTGTTGAGCCAGAGGGGAGCATGATATCGGAAAGACCTTTGCCCTAGAGAGGTCCTGCATTGGGGAACTAGGAGGGAGGTAGTAGTACAGCACCTAGTGGCCTGTTTATGTGATACTGGTGGAATGAGGGGGTGGAGGCCTATGGGTGTTAACTTCATAAGTATTTTTTTGGCTTGGAGGCATGTGTGGTACTTAAGCCTCTCTTCGAAGGTCAGCCAGTCAGCAAGCTTGTAGAGCTGGCATGTGTAGGTTAATCTATCACAGCCAATGACCAGTCAGCAAGCTCTATTGAGAGCTAAGTTGATGCAATGTAGGGTGGTTTGGTCTGCAGTGCCATAGATTACGATGCCATAGTCCACCAAAGAGAGGACAGAGCAGGATACAGTGAGACGCAGGGGTGAGGGAGTAGGCAGTGCTTATGTCTATATAAAATCCCCAGTCTGGTGTTTACAGCAGAGGAAAGGTGTTGAATGTGTGTGTGGTAGGTGAGGGATGTGTCCAGGGTGACGCCCAGGTATTTGAAGGTAGAGACCTGTTCGAGAAGGAGGTTCTGCACATTGGCTATAGTAAGGGGAGTGCTACAGAGAGGGCTTTGACGATGGGCAAAGATTATGGATTTTGTCTTGTTGTAGTTGAGTATTAGGTGATGCTCAGTGAATCAGGATTCTAATTCTTTGAAAACACCTTGTAGGGCAGTTTCGAGGGAGTAAGGATGGGGTGTTTCCAGAAGATGACTGCGTCATCTGCATAGAGTAAGACTTCCACTACAGGCTTGAGGTAGGAAGTTTAGGAAGAGAGTGAAAAGCAGTGGCCCTAGAATAGACCCTTGCAGGACACCTGTTAGGACTGGTTTAGTGGAGGAGAGGGTGGTGTTGATATTGACCTGTTGCGTCTGGTCGAAGAGATAGCCTTTGAGCCAGGAGACGGTCTCAGGGGAGAAATAGTAGGAGGGAAGGGAGTGGAGAACTAGGACATGATTGACTGTGTCGAAAAAGCTTTTGTCAAGTCAACGTAGATTGCACCTGCTACAGAGCCCTGTTCCAGGGTTTCATGTATGTATGATGTAAATTCGAGGAGGGCAGTGGTAGTGCTGTGACCCCTCCTGAAGCAATGTTGTTCTTGGCAGAACAGATTATGTTTGGCTAAATAGTCTGTGATTTGGACCGACGCAATTTTTTCGAGAGCCTTTGGGGGGAAGGTAGGATCGAGATGGGTTGGTAACTGTTAGGGGAAGTGGAGTCACCACTCTTTAGAATTGGTGTTATAATTCCGTTTTTCCATAGAGCGGGGAATTGGCTGAGGTGTAATGACCAGTTGAGTATTTTGGTAAGATGTGGCAAGGTCACATCCAGCGTTAGGTGGATAATTTTGAGGTCGAGGGAGTCACTGCTATAGTGCGAGTTTGCCAGTGCTTTAGATAGGTAGCTCATGGTCTCCCTGCAGGAGACGTTGTGCAACCGGAAGGGAAGGGGGACCTTAGAGCTTCAGTTGCCTGAGGGGCAGTTAGGGACGGGTCAAAGAAGTTATGTGGGAGTATGTGACTAAGGTCTGAAAAGGTGGTGTTTAGGGTATTGGAGATGGTAGTGGGATCCTGAGATAGGACCCCATTGACTTGAAGCTGCGTAGGGGCATGGGAGATGGTTTTCCTGCAGAGCTCCTTAATATTGTTCCAGAAGTTTTTCCCTGAGCCCCGTGTGGTGGTGAGGGATTGCCTGTAGTAGTTTGCCTTTGCTTGCATGATGGCCCAAGTGCAATTGTTTCTGGCCGCTCTGTAGAGTTGTCTGTCATGTGGTGTCTGGGAGTTTAGGGCCTTATGCCAGAGGTTGTCTCTATAGTGCATCTGGTCAAGTAGGGGCTGTGAGATCCATGGGGTATCCCTGTTTTATAGGATCTGTTTTGTGAAGGAGGCAAAGATATCACAGGCAGTGTTAAAGGTGGTGATAAAGTAGATGAGGGCAGCGTCTACAGTGTGGGCGGTGTATATGGGTGACCAGTCACATGAGGTAAGGAAAGTTCTTAGGCATGAGAGGGCTCCTTTTTTGAGACGCCGTTGGACTGTAATTTTAGGGAGGCTGGGTGGGAGTTTATTAGATCACCTGCAGGTGACTGGGGAGTTATCACTTATCGTGTCCAGGAGAACTTTAATCCTGGAGAGGTTGTTTGGGTGGTTAGTGAGGATAAGGTCGATTAGGGTGGAGGATCCAGTTCTTGGGTCATGTCTGGTGGGGGATTGGATAACCTGGGTGTGGCTGTAAGCAAGGATGGCATCCCTGTAAGTAGTTGATGTGGGGGATAGGCAGTGTACGTTGAAATCACCCATTATAGTTACTTCACTCCTGGAAGGGAGATGGGAGATGCTGGTCAGCATAGAATCAAAGGCTAGCTTTTGGTTCATGGCTGGGATATATACTGACACAATGTATAGTGTTTTACCAGGATTGCCTCGGGTGACCTTAACGGTAATAGCTTAGGCACCATGGGGTGGTGGGGGAAGGGGGATAGAGAGGGCTTGCAGGTACATTTTGACATAGATGGCACATCCACCTCCCCGCTTGCCTAGCCTGTCAGTTCAGAAGATGGAGTAGCTACTGATGGTGACAGAGGTATCTGGGATATTTTTTGAGAGACAGGTCTCTGATAAGGTAAGGATGTCAGGGTCGTGTTGTGTGATTCAGCCCTGGAGGGGAGTGAATTTCCTGGGTAGGCTACAGATATTGAGGGAGGCTAGGAGTAGGCTGCTATGTCTATCCTCCTTAGAAGCTGAAGCAGCAGCAGGGGGTCCTGGATTAGAGTGCACATTACCTGAAAGTAGGAGTATGAGGAGAGTATGCCGAAGAAGAGCTAACCAACTCAGTTTGGGTGCGGAGTAGTGGTGTTGAGATGCTGATTGGTTTTTCTTGGGCCAGCTCGGTATTGGGAGGGAACAGACAAATTGGGCTACCAGAGTTGGAGCCATAGTGTGATGCAGGCTGCTTGGGGGGGGGCTGGTGGTACGAGAGAGAGTGAGATTCCAAGGTGGTCCTGGTGGTAGTGCAGCTTGGCTAATGGATATAATTGTTGTTTAGTTGTACTTGGGTGATAGGAGATTGAAAATGCCATGGGGTGGGCATTCCTTGAGGGCAATTAGCAGACCATGTTAGTGGGTCCCATAATAGAGGCTCATCATTGTGGGATTGGGAGGGGGGAGATAACAAAATGGGAGTATTGGGGTAGTTAGAATAAGCATTTGAAAGTAGATGTTCATGTTTGTTTGTTTTTTTTTTTGGTTTTTGCTGAGTGAGTTATTGAGTGCACTTGGGTGGCCTCTAGTAGTTAGCGAGTATAGGCAGCAGATGGAAGAGTGGGCTGATAGGTTTTTTTGACCACGTGATTTAGGCTATATAAACAAATGTTCAGCAAGGGTGGTGGTGGGGGCGGCGGGGCTAACACAACAATACAGCACTTGTAGGCAGCGTGTGAACAGACACTCAGGCTCCTCCAGGGCTTTCTTTAATTCAGCGATCCGCACCTGCAGGTTTCAGCATGTGGGAGGGCAGCTTCGAGACCCTCACGACCTCTCAACACCGTGGTCCAGCTGTGGACAAAGGAGAGGTAAAAGAGACAGGGTTATGTTAGGTAGGAGACTGGTGCGTGGGCTAACAAATTTAAAATGCACCAATAGCAGGAACAGCTGCCCGAAGTGAAACGGAGTGAGCACTGTGGTTGCTGAGCTACACTGGATAATGCTCGTGGTTTTCTACCTTAATTTAAGGCAGATTTTAACCTAGTTCCTTGATTTGAATGTGTAGCAAATAGGGCTGGAGGCAGGCTGATTACATTTACATCCCATATGCGGCAGGAACAACAGTGAGTCCTCTGTGAGATGAGGCTACTAAATTATTATAAGATCAGGTTTGGGCTGGTGGCTGAGCATGCTGCTTAACTTTAGGGTTCAATTAAAGTAGGTGTATCAAGGAGGCTGGGAAGTCTGTGGGCTGGATTCACTATGGCCAATTATTATTTTTTTTTTGGGGGTTTGAATAAAGACTTGGCGCCAAAACCAAAAACTGCCTTGAAAGCAACTGCTGGCAGCTAGTTATGGAGGCTTTTGACAACAAATTGAAGTAAAAAAAAATGTCTCCACATGTATGGGGACATAAATTAATCCCCTTTAGCTCATTCAGTTTAAACAAAGTTAATTAATCCCCTTTTACAATTTAGTTTTAAACTGCAGCAAACATCAGTACTACACAACAGTACAGCGCTTGTAGGCAGCGTGCGAGCAGACACTCAGGCTTCTCCAGAGCTTTCTTTAATTCAGCGATCCGTACCTGCAGGTTTCATCTCTCTGGCTTGCTGTATTTCTGTAAATTATCTGTATATTGTCTGACTGTTTAAGCTGTTTGTAGTCTCCCTGCTCATGTCTGAAAATAGTCACTTTTGTGGCTATGGCACCTACCCGGTAAACAAAAACTAATTAAATCCTCTTGCACTTGCGTTTAATAGCTGCATATCTGTCTATCTATCTGTCAGTTGGGTTACATTTTCTAATTAGTCAGCCAGGAAGCAATGCCATCTCCGCTCCCCCAGCATCACTATCAACTTTTTTTTTATTTCTATGGTGTATTTAAGTTGTAGTTTTGGTTTTCCACTTTATTTTACTATTTTCCTGTTTATTCTTTGCACCCTGCATTATTTTGTTCCTCTTCATGCGTCGGCTGCTGTCACCTTAATATTGTTGTTGCTGCCCCACTCTTAAACTCATACATTTCCAAAATGCTTGCTTTATTTTATACATCAACAATTGATTATTTGTACCTTACATTTATTGTTTCGGTATGTGTACAGTTATCACCATATTTCTCACTGTTCACCTTCATTTTATAACATTTCTCCAGTCTTACATATGGAAATGATCACTGGCTCAGTGTGCTTATCCCAGTCACTACATTTCAATAAAAATAAAAAATAAATAATAAAAGTACAAATCAGAAATACCCACCATGTTTACTGAAAGGCTTTATAGATGAAACAATAAACACGTTGGAACCAGTACTTAAAAAATAGCTTCTGCTGGAAAAATGGCTTGAAGAATCAGTGTTGTTCTCATTTAAGGTTAGAAGGGATACTAAATCCATTATATCCACCACACATTTCCCTATTCAGCTTTATAAACAGGGATAACTACCCATAATAATTATGCCTTGGTATGATGTATGTTGTAAAACAGAAAAAAAAGGTGCACTGTATTTAGAACCACAGTGCTGTAAATAAGGAGTTTAATCTTTGGAAAGATTTATTGGCAACAGGAAAAACAGGGCTGAAAATATCCAGAAGCCCAAGGTATCTTTTTTCCTTAAGTGTTGACCTAAGGACAGCACTGCCCCATGTGCAGTGCATTTATCCTGCCACCTCTTCATGCCATTTGGATGCAGCAGATCACTCCACTTGTCTTTTCATTGGCCTACAAATTCCAAAGTACTATTGCTAAATATTCATATTTTTAATACCGGGCTATTATGGAAATAGGGAGAGAAAGAGACTAGCAACCAGAAAAGCACAGGCATGAAAGGAAAAAAACGGATGATCAACAGAGGGAATAACATTCTCAGCATAAAAATAAAATTACTATGGATAAACACTTAGCAATCATGTCACTTGATTTTAGCATTCAGAGGCAGACGGACCCTCTGACCATGTAGCAGTGCTACAGAGCTATGAGCATCTGGTCAACAGGATTTTGGCAATTGCAAGCCAGTGGAAAGACGAGCTGACTGATCTGCTGAATCCAACTGGCATGAAGAGGGGGACAGGATGAACACAGTGTCCATGGAGTAGCGCTGCCCTTAGGTCAACAGAAGAAAATTACCTTGGGATGTCCAAAAAATGAATATGAAGAGATGGAAACCTATTTCATCCAGTTTGGCACATACATTATCTCAAGATGCAATGCGGTAGTTATGTGCACTACTTTGAAACCATTCTATTTCTCTCAAAGAGGGGCTGTATTTCCCCCTAGAGTACACATATCCAGAATTGCCTGGCCAGTGGACTGGAAGGGTGGGTCCAGGTGTCTGGGCAGGGCTTCACAGAGCTCAGTCTGCTCAGCTTTCCACCATGTTTTTCTTCCCTCTAGGTCTTGAAGCCATGGGATCACAGCCATGACATCACAGAGCATGCATGCATATTGTAGAAGAATCAAAACGTCGAGAAGAACTAGACCATTTCAAGCCTTTCTTCAGTGCTGTTTATTTTCTTATATGCCACTGAATCCTACCAGTTTTCAGACCTCTAAACGCTGGTTTGAATTCATTACAGTGCATATGAGACAAGAAACTACACTGAAAAAGAGGCTTGAAGTGATCCACTTCTTTGTGACTTTTTGACCGACTATTTCTGGACCACTGTATCCTGACTGCAAGAAGGTTATACGAAAAGGATAGGAAGAGAACCAGAGATTTTTTTTTTGTATTTCATTATAGAATAATAATATATGCTGCCAAAATCAGATCATTAGGTTTTATTATAACTTATATTTACTGTATAGCTAGATCAATAAGGCAATTTATTTATTTGTTTTAAATCTTTGTAACTTGGATAGGTACACTGAGCCAAGGCTTGTTTCCAGGTGTGACCCAGGGGCACAAGTGTAACAGGTGGTTATAATTATAGCATATCAGAACATAATACTAATATCATTAATTAAGAGGAAGTGGCTGGGAATAGAAGAGGTGGAGGGTGAGGGGAAGGAAGAGATAAGGGTGTGGAGGAAGCAGGACAAGGGCAGAGCAGAGCCTGGGGGCAGCAGATGTGTTACTTGAAAGAAAGAAAGGAAGAGGAGTTACAGAGCTGCAGAGGGAGAGGATTCCAGAGGGAGGGGCCTGTAAGTAAAGCAGATTGACCTGCAGAGGTGCGAGGGTGGGGAGGGAGGGAGGAGAAGGAGCAAGGGTCTCTGATACAGAGGTTATAGGAGGAGGTGCAGCTGCTGACAACTTGAAGGAGCCGGCACGGAGGAAGCAGACCAAACCAGAATTTAGCAATGAAGTTTAGCGAATAGGTAGACTGCCTGAGGGGGAGTGGGAGAAAGGAAAGGGAGAAGCAGAGACTACAGTGGTGGGTGCTGGAGTGGGCATTTATGGCAAAGCAGCAGAATGCATTCAGGGGTGTGTAATGCTTGGAAAGTGAGGAAGCTGGAGCAGTTCTGCAGACTACATCAACATAGTCAAATTTCGGTAAGATAATTTTAGAGACCAGTTCACGACGAATAGGGAGGGGGGAGGCAATCCTTGTTTCAGAATTGTACTCCCAGTTTTGGATGGAGAATGGAAAATAAGGAGTCGATGTGGGCAGTGAAGTATAGATGGTTGTCAAGCCATACCCCAAGGTATTTGAAGTCGGACACTTAATCTAGTGGGGTATCTTCCAAGGTGGTAACCACTGGCAGTGAGTGGGTTCTAACTAACATTTGTGTGGTATCAAAAAGCATTGCAACCATCTTTTTTGTGTTGACCTTTAAATGACTGACTTGAAACCATGATAGCACTTTGTTTAGGTCCTGTTGGAGTGTGACATGGATAGAGGCTGTGGAGGGACCCAAGGTGAATAAGACGGAGTCACCCATGTTCATGTGGATGAAGGAATTTGTGCACAGTGAAAGAACAAAGAAACAAACATTTGTCAATTCCGAATGTTGTCTTGCTGGCATTGGCACTGGTAATACAGGAGTTAGAGAGATGCATAATAGGAATGGCAGTGAAATAGTGAACTGACGTCAACTCCACCCCCACCCTGCAGAGACTGACAGGTACTGGGGTGTGCCTTTGGGTCATCTGCCATAACACTCATGCCATTTTACCTCACCCTACCCTGCAGACACCGACAAGTGTTGCAGTGTGTCTTGTAGTCTTTGGGCCTTATGCTCACCCCATTCCATAAGGAAATACACTGAGATGGGTGCAGTTTAGAAGAATGGGGTGAGCTGTGGGGCTGAAGAGTCAAAGGTACACCTTGATGCCTGTCAGTGGCTGCAGGTGGGGGTGGGGTGAAATGCTTTGAGCATTACAGCCAGCAATTCCAAGTCACACCTCTGATGCCTGTCAATCTCTACAGGTTAGAGTGTTATGGTTGGAAACCCTAATGCCCAGGGTGTGTGTTGGTATTTTCACTCCAAATGTTCAACATGGGCTTTTTGTGACCCCACCTCATGAACAGTGGCTAGTCGAAATGTGATTTTGCACAGTGACTGCACCATTTGGCACCACAGGTGTGAAAACACATTTTGGGCAGGATGTGAAACATGACTGCTGTACTTTTCAAGAGGAGGTGTGAAAAAATGGCAATTTTGAAAATCTGGAGTGAAAATATGGAAACTAGTGAAGTCACAAGCATGCATAGAAACTGTGCAATGCACGCCCGTAACACAATTATTTTGGGGATTTTTTTAACCATATTTTAAGCCTAGGCATTTTGGGACCTCCACTCATAAACAGTGTCTCTCTGATTTTTGTAATCTGTCGCAAACATTGATTTCCCACAGCGACCACGCCATTGTGCCCCACATGTGCAAAAACACATTTTGGGCAGGATGTGAAACATGACAGCTGTACTGTTCATAAGGAGTTGTAAAAAAATGGCAATGTTGAAAATCTGGAGTAAAAATATGAATAATTGGTGAAGTCATGAGCGTGCGTAGAAACTGTGTAAAGCACGCCCATAACGCAATTATTTTGGGGATTTTTTAACATTTTCAGCATCAGCATTTTAGGCCCTCTGCTCATGAACAGTGTCACTATGATTTTGTTAATCTGTCCCAAACATTGATTTCCCACAGCGACTGTGCCATTGTGTTTCAGGCAGGATGTGAAAAATGACAGCTGTACTGTTCATAAGGAGGTGTGAAAAAATGGCAATGTTGAAAATTTGGAGTGAAAATGTTAGAAATTGCCCAAGTTATGAGTGTGCATTGAAACTGCACAATGCATGCTCATAACACAGTCATTTTTTGGAATTTTTTCACCAAATTTGCAACATAGGCTTTTTGGGATCCCACCTCAAGAACAGTGGCACTGTCATTTTGTTAATCAGTCCCAAAAGGTGATTCCATGCAGTAACCATGAAATGGCCTTTCAGGACTGAATAATGAAATGACAATGTCAGTGGTCACAAGGTGGGGTTCCAAAAACCCCATGTTGAAAATATGGAGACAAAAGTCAAAACAATGGCCGAGATATCCACCTAAGTTGAAGCCCCCACATTGATGCCATTATGCAGCTTACCGTGATTTTCTTCAGTTCACAGTTGGCTTTTGAAGAATTCAGACATCTCCTGCTCCAATGAAGATCACCACGCAGGACCTCCAGAGGTAACTATGGGGTGAGGGGTGTGCGGGGAGGTGGGGTACGCAGAGGGTGGGTGCGGGTTAGGGGAGGAGGGGCATCCTGATGACGAGGGACCATTTTCTTGTTTAAAGGGACAAATTGGTTTCTAATTTCCTGGAAAAGAAAGATCACTGCCTTTATGAAGGGGCAACACTTTAGTGACCTTTTATGGCTATGGTACAGTGTCAGAGGAAAAGGATAGATTAAGTAGGTGTGCCAGGGAAAGGTGATCACAGGGGGCCGATAGGCACAGGAGCTTTGGGTGAACACCATCTGGGCTGGATTTGCTTGGGTTTAGGGATTCAAGTGTGTGAAGGACCTCTTGGGGGGAGAATGGAAAAAAATGGAAAATATCCTGAGATGGGGGGAAGGATAGTGGTGAAGGGGAAGGGGTCAGAGAGGGTGCAGGTAGTAACACACTTTTTGAAAGTCTCAGCTACTGTGGTTGGGTCAGAAATATTCAAAGCATTTAGGTTAGGGGCAGGGGAAGATGACTAGGTTTGAAGGACAATAAGGGAATGGACCACTCTCCAGAAAGAGGCAGGGGATGAAGAGTTTCCATTTAAGTTTATTTTTAAAGTAATCAGACTTTGCAAGTCTGATTGCACTGGTACAGGAGTTTCTGAAAGATTTGCATTGCTGCTGATCCTAACATGACTAGAGTGAGCTTAGGGACTCTAAGATATAAATAAATATATATATATGTGTGTGTGAGTGTGTGTGTGTGTGTGTGTGTGTGTGTGTTCTTTAGGAGTCTGCTCCATATATCACAAGGAATCTAAACCCAAATATGAAGAAAGAGACCCACTCACCAATATTAAGTTTCAATTGATTTTATAAAAGACAGTTGTGAAGACCTCACAGTTGCTTACTGGCCAATGTTCTGATTAGAAAAAAAATCCACTTCATGAGGACCAGTTATGTCAACCTAGAATATTAAACAGCTATATCCATAAAGCACTAAACATATATGACATTTTAATTGCCACTGTATATTATGATTACACAGTTAATTTGCAGATATCTTAAACATTCTCCACTGAGGTTCAATGCCTTGCATTTCCTACTGTGACCATACTAAATGTATTGTTTTAGGGTTACAGAATAAATATGAAATATACCATCATTTCCCAGAGTTCATAAATTTCCAAATAATTTTATTTTTTACGTAATTAGAGAATTATGCCTTTCTCTTTGTGTATAAAATGTAAGTAGTGATAGAGACAAACAGAGAAAAAGGAGGCAGCTTTTGACAGGAAAACTGCTGTAGCTCTCCTAGGTTGAGAAGTTTTACAAACCCAAAATCTTTATAAAAGAACGTATATTAGCATTTTTTATGTATGCCTTAATCACCAGTTTATAAAATGGGGACAGAAAATAATGCATGATGCTTAGGTAAAACAAGTTCTGTAAAGCAGGACTGCAGTACAAAAAAGTGAAATCATTGTGCCATTAGAACACTGAAGATTTTAAACACTGCCATTTTTTCCCCTATCAAAGCAAGGAAACAATCCTTACCTTAACATCCTCCAGTTAACATATTTGGCATTTTCTTTTTACAGCAAATAACAGACCTACACATTTTTGTTAGCTATCCTTTAAATTAAAATGTATTTATAATATTGTCCTGTTCTGTAAGCTGATTGTTTCCCCCCTGCTTCCCGACGCTTACTTGATTACCAGCTTTAGTCTCGTTCACTCATTATAACTACAAAGACACTGCAAGTCAGTCAATGAAACAAGAAGAAAGTCACCCATCTCTTTACCTTCTTGTCCCTTCCATTCTTTGAGCTGACAGTTTGTCTCGATTTAACACCCCCCTTTCTATGCCTCCCGCTCAGTTGCTCAATCCAATTAGTCAGTCTCTCACTAAAATGTACTTCCTTCAAGACGGTAGATCACAGGAGGAGGGGCTGGTTTTACCAGATGGCTGGGCAGGCAGCTGGTGCATTGTGACTTGCAGGGTCTAGTTCTAGTTGAAATCTCCTAGCATGCAGCTGAGGGTCACTGTTAATGCACTTCTAGTGGTTGCATGATTGGGCCCAGTAGGACCAAGCAATGAGACAGAGCTCAGTCCTTAACTGTCACCAGTTCTTGTAGAATTTGAGCTGGATCAGGAGTTGCATTGTCCCTGGGCCTCATTCTGGGTGGCCAGCCCCCCCCCCCGATTTAGTTGGCCAGCTTTAATAATTGTTCACTTACACAGTTATTAGATGCTTTGACTGGCTGTCTGCTGCCCTCAATCCAAGCCTCCTCTTGAACTTGCCTATGTGTTCCCCATCAAGACAGTCCCGTAAGATTGTTGGGAATGATTTGAGCAGATTACGGCTCTGGTGTACATTTTAAGTACTTGAGCACACTCTCAGGCCCTGTCCACACTAACCCTCTATAATGTTACAGAGTGTCCAAAACATGACTGCAATGGTTTGCGTTTACACCTCTAACATTACAGAAGGCATTTTCGTAACCGTTGTTGAAACCACATATGAGGTGGTCTCAACAATGGTTATGAAACTGGTTACACCTCGGTAATGTTACCGGGCATAGTGTGGACGCATGGCACTGGTCCCCTAGCACAGCACGAGCTGAATTGTGGGATTGGGTGCCACGGTAATGGTCACCCTGCTCCCAAAGTGTGGACCGGCAGTGCCGGTCCTGTAATGGACACCGCAGCAGTGTGGACACACTGCACCACTCCCCGGTTGTAACGGTTTCTATCCGTTACGGGGTCTAAGCGGTGCAGTATTGCCGTGGCCTATGAGTTTCTCCTGGGCTGACTATTAATTAAGGGATTTTCCTATTTTACTTTTGTCAGCATACAGTATAGGAAGATCGAGGCGATCCATTCTGGGTAATGCTGTTTGCCCCTTAAAGTGTAGCCAGATTTATTACAGATGCCATGATTACCCCTTCTTAAACATAGCAACTCTTGAGGTCTCTGTTTACTTTCACATATGGAGATCTTGTTTTGCAGGGATGGAGACTGACAGCTTTCTGTTATTCCCTTTTAATATAGTTTAGGTTGTTTTGCTATTCTATCATTGTGGAAATTAATCCAGTTGGACTGCTATAGCAAAGACGCAATTATGACTTTCAAGCCTATAATGTTTGGCTAGCTGTTATCTGAATGTTGAAAATTCAGCATTAACTTTCTCCTGTTATTAATACATTGGCACCCTCTTGTGACTATGTGGATGTGTTATTCCTCTCCTTTTAAGTTGACACTTTCTTTAGTTTAAATCGTTTCTTAAACTGTTAAATGCAAGGGAAGAAACAGACAGGAGTAGGGAATAGAGATGAGAAGGGGGGTGTGTTTAAACATGAACCTGGAAGGATCATATAACTGCAGGGAAATACCTCATCCCAACCCCACCTAATGCAATTTCTTTGAGTTTTTAGCCTCACTCATACTAAAGGGGGGGGGGGTTGATCCCATTTTGATGGAGATAAGAGGACTGGGAAATCACAGTGGGAGATGCTGATTGCCTCATTTTCTAATTTGCTTTATTCATATAGTTTCTGGAGTATTCATGGCCCCAACCTTTGCAAGCTAAGATGTATACCATGGGTTAGACTGTTTTAGAACAGTGTGGATACTACATAGTGTCGTATACTGAAGTGGGACCTATTGCAGTGCAATTATATCTGTTCAAATTAAGGTTCACTTTGAATCTTGAATATAAAATATTGAACAGGGTATACATAGGTGGTCCCAACTACATTTATCCTTTTACTCCAGGACAGATGTTATTAGGATAAATATTTTACCCCACCTTCTTTATTTCAGATGCTCCCCTTGATTCCTTCACATTTTTACTGTCTGCCTTGGAATAAGATAGTATCATGGTTTGTATGGAATGGGAAAAGACCTTGTCTTAGATGGACACTCCTTCAATTGCCCTTATCAAGGAGGGGATTAAATCTCCTGGATTTACTTACTTACTTACTTTCAAGAGCTTACAGTGCATACTGTGTTGCTTTGGCTGAATCCCAAATTCAGTTCAAAGTGGAAGCATATAGAATTTATTATTAATGACTTACATGATCCAGGGAGAATATTATTTGCTTCACTGACGGATCTCCTAAATCTTTATGAATTTAGCCAGTATACTGCACAAACTCTTTGGGTGTGGTTTCGGCTAGACGCCCTTCATTTTTTAGCTCTGATTTCTTATTTTTTATGTCTATTGGTGACAGAAACTGAATGTCTCCTATCCCCGATTGACCATACATTTCATAGATGGTGCCAATTAGGTCTGTCATGCATTTTTCAGTTTCTGGACACTCATGGAGTTTTCCCCTTTGCAGATCTTTAGCAATGCTATAACATAAACAATAGAGAACACTGTATTTACATACAGGTTCATACTTTTTTACTGCATAAAGGAGTCCTGAGGAGTCGCCTCCCAGAAACCTTTCCCTTGTTACTCAAGATTTTGTTGGGTACTATAAACAGGGATCAGTGGCCTCATTTGATCAGAATGCTATGTAGAGGGTTGCAAGAGTATCTTGGGGATTCTACAGAATGCATTTTAAAGGCTTGAAATGCCACATTAATGTTAAATATCTCTTATGAGGTCTGGTTAAAATATACTATCCCAACTATTAAAGTCTCTTTGGCACCATATTAACGAGAATTTTCTTGGAAGTGTAGGAATAGATATTTTAACATGCCTGCGACACTCACAAAATAATTTCCCTCCCACCTGGGACTATGCTGGCAACATTGTGGGAATACCCATGCCACTCACACACATATTTTCTGGGCCTACCCAGTCCTTGCTTCCTTTTGGCAGCAGATTGGAGCCAGGCTTACTAAATTGCTGGGAATGGATCAGTTGCTAACTTCAGAAATGTTGCTTCTAGCAATCCCTCCTCACGATATTTGAGTTTCCTCTACATCCCTGACATACCTCTATATCTTAGCTGCAAAAAAATGATAACTTGCCTATTGTGTCAGCCATGCCCCCCAACTATAGCCATGTGGCATGATATTATTAATATATATATATACCATGGAGTGCCTTACAGCACATCAGATGGGTCATGACTTGCAGTATGAGCTTAAATGGCACAGTTGCTTTTTTTTATATATCACAGGAAGATGAAACTTTTGTTCCTTTAAGGTTTTGAGGTGCCCCAATCAGGATTCTGCCTATGGTGATTATTAAGTTGCTGATGTCATGGACTTGCAGCAGTCTGGGCCTCAGGACTCACAGTATCACAGGGTTCTTGGCCATGTTGAATCCTTGGAAAATTATTAGTTTCATTTGAATGAGAAGAATCAGTAATATGGTATTTAATCTGTGATCTCTCAATGGTTAACGTTATAGAATGTTTTGTATTCTTTCATGGAAATGTATATAGAAAATTATATTGATGTCAACCAGACCACCAGGGCAGCAGTTGGATTTCTGCTTGCGATGCAAATAATCCAGGTTTGGGAACCAACCCAGGAGTTGGAGGGCTGGCGGGGGGAGAAGGATCGAGCATCCTGAGGACTGCCCTCCTTCCCAGGAGGAAGGAGGGGAAGAGTGTCTGGTGCCTTATGGACCCCTGGAAGAGGCTGGAGGTTCCGCTGTGACTGGCCCCATTATGTTAGGGGTGGGGCAGATGCTAGACATCATTGCATGTCCCTGCCCCCAGGGAGGAAGCATTTTTTTTAAAATCCAGCCCCCCGGCATGACAACCCACTCTACCACTGTCCACTGCCTCTGATGTCTGTCAGGCGAGGATCCCACTCCTGGGGCCCTAACCTGGTGAGAAAGCCGGGTCTTGCCAAACAGTGTCCTTTGGGAGGGGGGACCCCTCCCAAGGGGCAAGCCTGGGCATGTGGCCGGAGGTTGGAGCAGGTATGAAGAGAGGGGGGATCAGAAGAAAAAAAAAGAAAAGGATATTGATGTCACATGTACCATGCTATGAACACCAAATAAAGATTAAAAAAAAGACAGTTGATCACCCCATTTGGCACAATGAGCTGAGACAATGACTCTAGACTCCAGGACTGACTACTGGCAACCCAACCATCAGCCTGATGCCCACTGCAGCTGTCCATAACAGACAGAGTATTTGTAGCTAAAATTGCTACTGGAGTCACAATTGGACTGATGCGGGAAAGCTCAGCAGAAAGAATAAATATGCAGCCAACCTCATTGACCTGACCTCTCTCAACTCCTTCCAGCCAGTATTACACAGACAGTGGACCAGGATGCTGAATTACCGAGCATGTCATATAATCAGTGGTGGTTCAATAATAAAAATAGAAGTTCTCTCTCTGTCTCCTGTCATATCACAGCAGCTGGAGCTCTATCCCATTAAAAGAAAATACAAAAAAAATTGGGTGGAGTGCTTCTCCATTACACTCAATGCTCAATGACATCAATTTGTACTAAGCGGAAGGACTATTTTATAAATTTGCATAAGCAAATCTTTTTTCGACATATTGTATAATCATGATTTTTCTAACTGAAAATTAAAAGGTAAAAAAGGGTCCCATTTTAGAAGTGCAATAAGACACTCTGGGGTGTGCATTGAACAGATATTACTGCACTTCCAGTGGTTGAAGGCACGAGGCCACACTACGTCCCTGGACATGCAGTAATATCTGTTCAATGCACACCCCATTGTGTCTTATTGCTTACATACCGAGATACATTCTGGAATTCTACTTTCTGAATAAGAAAACATTAAAATGCAACCTTTCTTGATTTGTCCAAGGCCTTTGACTTAGTTAACCATGACCTGCTACTCATAGAACTCCTGGAATCATGCCTGTCAGATGAGGCCACAGTGTGGTTCTCTGGCTATTTAAAAGACAAAGAACCTCTGTGCTCAAGCACTGAGACAATGGTTACCCCAAAGGGCATTTGGCCAGGAAGCCAAGGTTCAAAGAAATACAAAATCACACATGCCCCCACAATGCAAAGCATCATGGGCTGCATATGCAAATCACCATAGAATATTATGCTGGTTCAACTTTAAGCAGAAATGCTTGGTGCCGAAAGGCCTCTCACACAGTTTGCAAAGGGTGGGCTATTTAGCCCACAGATCACAGAAGGTTAGATGTGGAGAGATGTTCTCCAGCTTGTAACCTCTAACTACTGGAGTCCCACAAGGCTCAATCCTCAGCCCCATGCTATTTAACCTTTGACAACAAGGTCCCATACGTTTGTATTCACTCCAAAACATTACTGTATACCAATGACACAGTCATCTTCACCTCACACCACAACCTGGAGACACTGAAATGCAACCTACAATATGACCTTAGCAAGGTTTGTGACTGGTAGAGGTGTGTGAAAAAAAAATTCAGCAGGCAGAATTTAAGCAAAAGTCTGATTTTTGTGAAAATTTCACCTGCCCTGCACCAGTTTTTGTCCCTGTTGTCTAGTGCCCTCCCACCAGTCACCAATAACCCAAAATAAATAAAATAAACCCCTGGTGGCTAGCAGACCCTCCCCTCACCCAATCTCCAACTTGGTCTGTCCAGTAGTAGCCACTAGTCACCTCATCATATAATCCCCCCATCCCTGTCCCCATATAATAAAATATTGCTAGTCTAGTGAATCCCCCTTCCTGCCTATCTCCCTATCCCTGATTCCCAGTACTTTTTTGTTGCTGTTTGTAACTTATTCCTTCCCTGGTGGTCTAGTGCCCTCCTGCCCTCCACCCCGGCAAGCAGTGCCCCCACTCCCTCCATCCCAAATCAGAGCTGGCCATCGGCACAGCCCTCAACTCTCCTCCATTGTCAGCAGCCTGACTGAGCTCTCAGTGAAAGAGCTCATGCTTGTACAAGCATGTGCTCATTTATTGAGAGCTCAGTCAAGCTGTTGGTCATGGAGGAGAGTGGAGGGCTGAGCTGGTGGCTCACTCTGATTCAGGATGGAGGGAGTGGGGTGGGGTGGGACACTTCCTGCCGGGGTGGTGGAGTGGGGGCCACTAGACCACCAGGGAGGGAATAAGTTACAAAAAAAAACATACTGGGGATCGGGGATAGGAAGGGAAGGAGTTAGGGAGGCTCACTAGACCACCAGTATTGTACTAAATGGGGATAGGGATGGCGGGGTTTACATGATGAGGTGACTAGTGGTTAGTACTGATGGACTGGATGGGTGATTGGATTGGGGGAAGGGCCACTAGCCACCACTTTCTTTTTTTTTTTACTTGTATTTTTATGCTCCTATTCTGCCTCCTCCCTCCACTCTTTCAGACATCCTCTGTCTGTGGACTCCTCCCAATCCCATCACAGTCTGCCCCTAGAGTGCCCATGGCTCTACACACACATCATATCCCCCTGTATACCCCCTGGGGTAGGGGTGGAGAGGGATCCCCCATGCTTTCCTCCCCAAACCAACATACTGTATCCATGTGTGTAGAGCTGGCACAGCTGAGTCTGCCCGACGAGCCCAGAGGAATCCCCAGAGAGGTGTCATCACCAAGGAGGGACCGAGGTGTTTTTCTGTTTTTTCCTTCCCCGACATCGGCATGCAATGAGAGGCTATGAGCTAGGAGGCACACTGAGACATACCACCTGCTCTGCCCCTCTGCCAACATCCACCCAATGCCCTTACTGCTCTCCACCATACCATGCCATCCACCTGGACTCCCCTAGGTGGCAGCATTGCAGTGGGAGTCTGCAGTGAACCCCCCCAGAGAAGGAGAGCAGCCGTCGGGTGCTCTATCCTTCTCCACCCTGGCTGACCCCCAGCAACCTGAGCTCATTCCCGAACACGGGTCACCGGTGTGGTAACCAGTTTCTTTTTAAATACATGTCAGGTGTGTGGGTGATTGGGTGGGGGAGAGACCACTAGCCACCAGAGGGGGGTATCAGGTTGGGGGTGGGACCACTAGCCACCGAGGGGGTATCAGGTGAGGGGAGGGACCACTAGCCATGGGGAGAGAGGTTATTAACTGGTCAGGTAGGTGAAACAAGGCAAAAGTTTGCCCCAAACATTTGGAAGTTTTCAGATCAGTCAGATGTGGAATCTCAGAAAGTTCTGCAAAAGTTGCCAAATTACTTGAAAGTTATGCTTAGGTGGAAATGGCAACTTTTGCCCACCTCTAGAGTCAGGTTCACATCTAACAGGCTGGTCATTAAGACCAAGAAAATTGAATCTCCTCTGATTTGGAGCACTTATGCCCTGAAGTGTGGCCCTGAGCTGCCCATCACAACATCAGGTGGGGACACCATTGAACAATTCCAGGTCTTCAAGTACCTGGGTGTACAACTTGACATGGCCCTAGCCTTCTAACCACACACTGATTACCATGTCAAACACATACATCAATGCCTTGGCTTGCTATACATAAACAAGCACATACACACCCCTGAAGTAAAAAGAAGTCCTTGTATCCTGCCTTATCATCTTGGGCATTGAGTATGGTGTGGTAATCTACTCTGTAGCCAGTAACACTATACTCAGAAAAATCTCAGTAGCATTCAACTGAGCCTGCAGCTATGCATTCAACACAAAACCAGACTTCCACCACTGTGGCCTACTATATAACTTTTCACCAACTGGCTTCCTTTCCACCCCTCATTTATCCTCAGTGAAGCCCTTACGTGCAAGAGAGCACTTCTTAGTCAATTACCACCATATGTCTGCAACTTCTTCTCCCTGGTCATGAACACATACGGAACTCAATCAATGGGGGATCAAAAACTCATCATATCCTACAGAACAATTGCTGTTGGCCAAGACTTCTTTGCAACCAGAGAATTCAAAACCTGTAACTCCATGTCCACAGCCATCACCACACTCCCCAAATTATCCCCTTTAATGCCCAAGTCACTATCCACTTTTCACAGAAACTGCACTGCAGGTGTACCTAAACAGAATCTGCTAGTTGCATTAGTATGCACTCCTTGTTGATGCCTCCTGCAATTGGAGAAATCTGTTGTTAACTCACTGCACACTATAATGTGATAATTCTTGTAATACCTGTTGCTTGTTGTTTTGGTCTGTTCTTCATTGTATTGGTCTGCTGTTGAATGTAACTTATTATGTTGTTGTATGTAACTGGTTAGACTAGTACACCTTTGAAACAGGGCTCAATTAGAATGGATATAAACAGAAAATAAACAGATCAATGTTATTTTTAGGTCTAGTTGAAGATAACATTCTCACAAACAAAGTAACACAGTAATAAACTGACGAAAGCCACTTACTTAAATAGCTAACTGCTCTTGTGTTTAAAATATCACTGCCCAGTGCCTCTATAATTAAACAAATATCTGGTAAGTTAGATTCCAAACTCATTTCAAACTCCATGTCAATGCAATAACTCTGTTGTTATATAAATGCCAGAGAAACTTACACTGTTGGGGTCAGAGTGCACATCAGTGTTGGGTGAGTCTCTCTTGTGAAAGGGGTACTAAAATACATGGTGTCCTAACCTGATTGGAGTGTGCACAGTTGGGCTCATGTATGCTCATATTTACTTGGTTTACTTGGTTTTTTGGACAAAAGTAGGCGAGTAGCCCATCAGGATAGTCCTCTATATTGATGGATCATTCACCCATGTTCCATTTATTCATCCAATTATCTAATTTATTCTTGAATATTGATATATTTGTTGAGTCGACAATATCTTGAGGTAATTTATTCCATAATCTGGGTGATCTAATAGTAAAAAAGTTTAATCTCTTGTTGTTATTTACTTTTTCTATTTCCAATTGCCTATTATGTAGCCTCAGTACAATCTTTCTTGTTGAATAAGCAATACCACATTGTTTCATTTGTTCAGGTGATTTAAGTATTTTGAACAATTGTAAGAGGTCATCTCTGGTTCGTCTTCACTCTAGAGAGTGTAGTCCAGTTTTTTTTAATCTACTATCATATTCTAAATGAGTAAGATGTGGTACTAATCTGGTAGCTCTATGTTGTATTTGTTTGATTTTGTTTATATCTTCCTTTAAGTAAGGGCTCCAAAATGGTGATCCATAATCAAGATATGGCCTTATATGTGACCTGTACAGTGACAATACGCATTCTTCTGATTTAGAAATAAATGTTTTGTTGATTCTACGCAGCAAAGAATTTGTTTGATTAGCAATTTTTGAACAATGTGATGTAGATGACAGTTTGTCATTCACCATAATGCCCAAGTCCTTTTCTATAGAAGATGCCCTAATTATACTATTATTCAAGTAGTATTTTTGTTTTTGGTCGTCTTTTCCAAAATGTAATACAGCACATTTAGCTACATTAAAATACATCTTATTAGTACTGGCCCATTGTTCAATTAGTGAGAGATCCAAAGTCAAGTTATTACAATTAGTAGGGGTGTTTACCTTTCCTCCAAGTTTGGTATCATCAGCGAATTTAACCATTGTGTTGTGTGGTGAGATATACATGTCACTGATGAAAAGGTTAAAAAATACCGGACCCAAGATGGTACCCTGTGGCACACCACTTGCCACCACATCCACACCTGAAAGCCCCCCATTCACCCTAACCCTCTGCGTTCTACTGCACAACCAGTTATTTATCCAAGATATGATGGGTGCTGAGAAGCCTACCCGATTAAGTTTATTGATCAGGATACCAAGTGATACTTTATCGAAGGCCTTGCTGTAATCCAAAAGAATGACATCTGTAGGTATTTTACAGTCAAGGTTGGAACTAATATGATTGTAAAAACTAATCAGGTTTGTAGTACATGAATTACCTGTTCTGAAGCCATGTTGATACTCATCATTAATAATTAATATAGACATTTCTTTTTCAAGTTGATATTTAATTATTTTTTCCATGACTTTACATGGTATAGATGTTAAACCGATGGGTCTGTAATTTTCCATTTTAGAATGAGAGCCTTGTTTAAAAATGGGTGTGACAGTGGCAGTACGCCAGTCATCTGGGACTGACGAGTCATGCAGTGATTTTTTAAAATATGATAGTTAGGGGGGGAATTATTGTATCCTTAGTTTCTATGAGGAATCTAGAACTAATGTTATCTGGACCAGAACTAGTATAATGTTTGAGGGTATCAAAGAACCACTGAATGTCCTGAAACAGAGTTTCATATGTTTCAAGTTTAAGGTCCACTGTAGTAGGAGTAGTTTTAATAAGTTCAGGAGTGAAAACAGATGAAAAATATTTATTCAGCTCTGAAGCTGTTTCAATATCAGATGTTATAGTCATGTTATCGCATACCAAGGGACCTATCATATTGTTGTTACTTTTCTTACCATTTAGGTAAGTATATAAAGCCTTATGGTTATCTTTGGTGTGCACAATTTTAAATTCTAAATTACGTTTAGCTAATAAAATGGTTTTCTTTAATTGTCTAACCACCTCTTTGTATTTGGGGAGAAGGATAATTTCCTGATCCGATGAGCATTTTTTTAAAGCTGTAAATAATTTCTTTTTCTGTTTAATTAGTGTTTTGAGTTTGCCATTGAACCATGAGGGGATTTTCCCTTTATTGTTATACTTGAGTTTGTCAGGGACATATTTTTTTTCCAGTTCCAATATCTTAGTTTTTAAATAGCTCCAGGCTGTTTCAGTGTTCATTGGATGCATTATTTGTTCCCAGTTAATAGATTTTATCTGTTGATTAATAGCTATAAAGTCTGCCCTATTATATTGTTTAATTTTTAGTTTGTTAGTTTTGCGTAGTAGAGGCAATTGAATAGAGAAAAAAAGAGACAAATGGTCACTATTTCCCAGAGGACTGAGTAATTGAATATCAGATATGTGTGTCTCAGGGTTAGTTATAACTAAATCTAATATATTATTCCCCCTAGTTGATTGGTTTACACATTGAGTTAGTCCCAGATTAATTATAACTGACAGAAACTGTTCATCATGTTTATTAATTCCAGAGAGTGCATCCCAGTTTATAGTGGGAAGATTGAAGTCCCCTAAAATAAGAACTGGATCTTTATTAGCTAATTGGGTGATTTCACTGCAAAGTTGTTTGGTTTGATCAATATCAGAGGAAGGGGGACGAAAACAGGTACCTATAAGAAATTGGTGGGTACTGGTGGGCCTAATATGAACCCAAATACTTTCAGAATGTATGGTAGTTGTTGATTCATATGATAGAATATCATCACGAACATACAGACTAACCCCACCACCTTTTTTTGTGTCCACTCTGTTTTTGAAATAGTGTTTAAAACCAGAAATTTCTGCTCTCCACTTTTATCCGTATTCCCCCAAGTTTCAGTGATTGCTATTAAAGCTAAGTTTGAAGTTTTAGCTAAAATTTTGAGTTCAGCAAGTTTGGTAGTTGTGAGTGATCTGGTATTTAAAGAAAGAATATTGAAGTTTGTCAAATGAGGTGTACATGGGCTGTTTTTTCAAGAGATGGGGGTAGTCCCCATCTCCCCCTTCCTATTAGTTTAAATAATTGTTTATGAAATTTGTTATCTTTCATCCTAATATTGAGCCAGCTGTTGACAAAATTACTTTAGTCATTGAAGTAAGGTCTGCTATTTTTGCTCCTCTATAGCTAGAACAAATCCGATTTTCTTTGTCAGGGTTGCAAACTGTTCGGTCAATATATTTTGTTATGGAGTCACCTAGTACATATATCTGTTTTTTTGGTAAACACATGTCACAAGTATGTAGAGATTTAGGTGCAGAGGGAGTGTTCAGGGGGGCAGTATCCTGGGGAGATTTAAATTCTGAGATTTCAGTTATTTCATTCTCCGATGTCTTGTGACTACTCATATTTGGTTTGTCATGTATATACTCAACGGTGCCAAAGGTGTTATTGGACTCTTCCTCAGCCAGTCCATTGAGGGGTTCAAAAGAATGTGAGAGTGGGATCGTATATGGTTTGGTAACAAGTTTATTTTTTGTATGCCTTTTTGGGGGAGTTAAAGACCAGTTCTCAAGCTGTGAGGGGGAGTCCACTAAGTTTTTAGTAGTGGTGATTAAAGGAGTAGAGCAATAAGTTAGATGTTCAGCTAAAATAGAGAGTGGTAAGCAGTTAAGTGGTGGATCATTAGAGAAAGAGTTTCTCAGACATTTTGAGGTGGAAGTATTGGCCTCTACAAGCCGTGACATATGGTCAATGTATTCTTCGAGTGCTTTAATGTCAGAGCTCATATTTTCACTTGGCTGCAGTTTTTTAATTTCCTCCTGTAAATTCCCAATTAGGATACATTTATCACATAAGAATTTAGGGTCTTGCTTACCAATGGTATACATTTTATACTCTGAACACATTTTGTTTGCTCCCTTCATGGTCTGTGTTAAATAAGGGTACAAAAGTAGTGATTTAGTAATTTTCTATTACCTCAGCTGGATGTGTCTTAGTGGGGTTGCCTGGCCCTGGTGGTCCCAGTGGACATGGTAGACACTCGCAAGATGCGCGTGTCACTGCGCTCAGCCCCACACATGCTTGCCCTGCTCGCTAAATGCTCATTTTTAAGTGCAATTACTGGAAGTGCGTTCTCCCGCTACTTCCGGTTTCGCGGTACGATTTAAAATATAAAAGAAATGCTTTTAGCCTTTAAAAAGGCTACACCTAATATGAAATTAGGTTTTTTAAATTGCTAGAAGCCTCTGTAGCAATGAGCAGTGCTCAGGAAAAGGAGATACTGGTGCTACAATATGTCAACAGTGCACTCAGTCCCCCAATATCCCACAGTGCCCTATAACACAGACAGGGCTTTCAGATAGGGAATAGATTTCAACCCTATTCTCAGCCCAAAAGTTGTTATCAGCAGTATACACACAATATGTTATATTACAAGTACAATCAGCAGCAGTTTTAAGTCTATCTACTGCCTGCTCGCTCACTAAATGCTCCTTTATAAGCGCGATTACTGGAAGTGCGTTCTCCCGCTACTTCCGGTTTTACGCTACGATTTAAAATATAAAAGAAATGCTTTTAGCCTTTAAAAAGGCTACACCTAGTATGAATTTAAGTTTTTTAAATTGCTAGAAGCCTTTGTAGCAATGAGCAGTGCTCAGGAAAAGGAGAAACTGGTGCTACAATATGTCAGCAGTGCACTCAGTCCTCCAATATCCCACAGTGCCCTATACCACAGACAGGGCTTTCAGATAGGGAATAGATTTCAACCCTATTCTCAGCCCAAAAGTTGTTATCAGCAGTATACACACAATATGTTATATTACAAGTACAATCGGCAGCAGTTTTAGGTCTATAAGAAAATAAAATCATAGAATCATAGAAATCTGGCATCAGAAAAGGACCCTCTGGCCCAATGAGTCTGCCCCTCCTCCCCCTTACTCATTATCTATGTCACGGGACCTCCCATTCCCTCACTTGCCAACCCTTTATGTCTGTCTCATGTGCTCTTAAATCCCTCCATCATTTCTGCCCCCACCACTTCCTCTGGTAGTTTTTCTCCAGACCTCCACCACCCACTCCGTAAAGTAACACCCCCTCACATCTTCTTTCCTCCAATCTTAAACTATGCCCTCTAGTTTTAACCCACACCTTCCTCTTAAATAAGCTCCCCTCCCTTACCTTATTGATCTCCTGCACATTCTTAAATGTCTCTGTCATGTCTCTCTCTTCCTTCTAGTCTCCAATTGGTACAGATCCAATTCCCTGCGCCTCTCCTCATATGACTTCCTCTGCATACTGTGCACCATCTTGATTGTCCTTCTCTTCACCCTCTCAATCCCATCTATGTCCTTGCATGGGTGTGGTCTCCAGAAATGGACCCCATACTCCAGGTGCGGTCTAACCATGGCTTTATAAAGAGGCATCAGTACCTCCCTCCTTCTGCTTGTTATGCCTCTCCCAATGCATGCCAACATTCTATTTGCCTTTCTCATCACTTCACCGCATTGATGACTTAAGGGTGCTTGATACTAAGATTCCCAGATCCCTCTCTTGCTCAGTTGGCTTAATAACCTCCCCCCCAGAGTGTAAGCTGCTTGTGGGTTCTTATACCCCATGTGCATCACTGCACACTTTTTGGCATTGAATTCCAGCTGTAAAGTTTCTGACCACTATTCCAGAATCTTTAGGATCTTCCTCATGGCCTCCACCCCTCAGGAGTGTTCACCCTATTGAAGATCTTCATATTGTCTGCAAATAGGCACATACTCCCTTCCAGCCCATCTGTTATATCACTGATATAGATATTAAAAATGAGGGGTCCAGTATCGACCCCTGGGGCACTCCACTTATCACCCCCATCTCCCTGGAATGTACCCCATTAACCACCATCCTCTGGCTTCTGTCCATCAACTAGTTTTCCACCCACCTAGGTATTTTCTGTCCCACCACTATTCTTTCAGCTTATTTACTAGTCTTCTGTGAGGGATGGAGTAGAAGGCCTTCCTGAAGTCCAGATAGGCTACATCCACTGCCACTCCCTGATCAACCACCTTTGTCACCCAATCAAAGAACTCTATTAGGTTTGTCTGACATGACCTCCCAGTTGTGAAACCATGCTGCCTATCATCCTGTAATCCATTGTCTGTCAGGTAGTTACGAACATACAAACATATGAAATTTGCCAGCAGATAAAGGCCTAGAGGTCTATCAAGTCTGCTAGAATGTGCAGCTAGCACCCCTTATTCTGCAGCTGCCCCTTCCTTCCACCCTTCCCCTTCAATGACCCTCCCCCTTGTCCTGTCCCATCCCCTTTTGAAGCAATCCACTGTTCTACTGGATACCACTTCTGCACATAACGCATTCCACCCAGCCACCACCCTCTCTGTAAAAAAGTGTCTCCTCATCTCCCTCCTGAACCTTCCTCCCTCTAGTCTCATATCATGGCCCCTGGTGTCCCTCCCCTTCCTTACTTTGAACAGCCCCTCTGTACCTTTCTTGTCTATTCCTTTCATGTACTTAAAGGTTTCAATCATGCCCCCCCTGTCCCTCCTCTCCTCCAGTGAGTACATGTTCAACTACCTCAGCCTCCTGTCGTATGATAAGTCCCCCAACCCCTTGATCATCTTTGTCCAGTCTTTCCTTTAATAGCACCAGTCTTTCCTTTAATAGCACCTCCCTTACCTTCCCCACCACTGGGGTGAAGCTGACTGGGCAATAGTGTCCCATTTCCTCCCTGCTGCCCCCCCATGCAGTGGCACCACATCTGCCTTCTTCTGGTCACTTGGCACCCATTCTGTATATAGGAATAAGTTAAACAGTCTCACCAGGCTTTCCGCAAGCTCCTGTCTCACTTCCCGGAGTACCCAAGGATGCAAGCCGTCTGGTCCCATTGTCTTGTCTACCTTCAACCTTTCTAGTTCTTCTTTTACCCTGTCCTTGCTGAACTCACTGAAATCTTAAATATTTATTTAATTGGTGACAAAAATAAAGACCATCTTTGGAAATAAAATACTTAAAAAATTAAATAAAAGAGACAGAGAGCTGATCCTTTCCTTTTGTGACTGACCTTCTGCATGGTCTTTCTCAACCTCTCATTTCTTTGCTCCAGCAACAGTCTTTTGTCTGTTAAAATCCCTTATTTCCAATAGCTTCATATGACTTCCAAACCTTCCATTGCTTAACCTGACACGTCATGCCTGCCCTGTACAAAATGAGTAATTAACAGCTACTGTACATTTACAAAAGGCCACGTTGTAACAGGGATTGCTATGAGCTCAAGATCCTCCATTTACAGGCTGCCTTTTTGACTGCCTTTTTTTCTCAACCCAAACTGCTGTCCTAAGTTACTTACTGTACTTGTCTCTTGATGTATGCATAAAAAGTTTGCTATAGGGACCTCTGTCACTCTAATGTGCACTGAAACAACATTCAAACTTAAACTTTGGCTGCTTTTTCAGTCTATAGAGAGGACTGCCTACTGCCTCTACACAGGAAGTGAAACAATCACTATTAATACATTTATTAATGTTAGATCTTTGATGTACTAATACAATTCTGATCATTTAAACATCACTAATACCTTTCCATTCTGTGTGACCATACAGACTGATTCTCTGTTCCTTATGGAAACTCCTCACAAAAAACATTAAAAAAAACTTGAGCTCTTATAAATTGGAATCCCATTAAACACTAGGACCCTTACTTGTTTAGGAAACACTCATATTGCAACCCTAAATCCAATGACAGGAATGTAAAACTGTATTTAGAAAGATTTTGTGACTATGAAACAGTCATTATTTATTTGTTTGCTAATAATGGGCACTTAGACTTGGAAAAAGAATGAATAAGGACTGTTTGGATAAGCCCTAGAACAAGGTCAAGCCCCTGGGTATGGCCCACCTATTATAAATATTAGCTACTTCAGATAATGAAGTAGTCAGGCCACAAATGGACTTTGCCAATGCCAGGGAACAGTCTAATGGATAAAGACAGGGGATTCTATGTAAAGACCCCCTCCCACTACCACCACCTTTTACTACAGTACTTGTGGACAAGATCTGGGAATCACAGGAAGACAATACCCACCAGTGTCACCTCAAAGGAAAAAAGGAAAAAGAGACAAGGGTGTTGGGGTGATGTGGACAGGTGTGCATAATAGGAATAGGAGGTTTGATGCAAAAATGGGGAGTAGGGAAGAGTTATGTCCAAGGGGGAGGAATGGAGGCAGCTAAGTGAAGATAGCAGTGAACAGGGTGCTGGGATAGTGAAAAGGGTGGCCTGGAGAGTAAAGTGGGGGAGGGGTATGTATGAAGTAGGAAATTAAGGTTGTGGCAAAGGAAAGGGATGGGTAAGCTGGCAGGTGGTGGGCTAGAGAAAAAAGAGTGGGAGAACACCAAGAATAAAAATCTCAATAAGTAAAAGAAAACACTTAGATTTCCCAACTTTAACAGAGTTAATAGTTAAGCCTCAGACTATATAAAATCCATACAAACAGTTTTAGACAGTGGAATGTTCCAGTGGCTAGACAGTAAAACACTCCATATAACAGCAATCTGGTCTTTTTTTTCACTGAGTCTGTAATGTGGATTAAGTGCTACTAATCTTTCAATCATTTGTGACTCACATGAGACGGAGCCTGGAAGGCACTGCAGCAGACTATGTTCCTGAGTAGCTCCTGGATAGAGGTGGGCAAAAGTATTTTTTCCGCAGTAGCGGAACTTCTGTGAAATTTAACAACTTTTGTGAACATTCCCAAATCTCACCCTGCTGTGGAATGGAAAACATCAGAAAGTTTCTGGGGAAATTTTGCTCATGTTTCCATTCAACTAGAAGTGGAAAAAAGGGAACAAAAAGTAAACTGTGGTGTCCAGAGCTGCCCCCCTCCTGCAAGCCTTACCTGAATTAAAAATAAAAAAATCTCTCTTTGCTAGTGGTCCCACCCACCACCCAATAACCTGCCCCATTTAAAAAAAAAGCCCATGTAATCCCTGGTGGCTAGTGGTCCCTCCCACCACCCAATCACTCACCCCGTGTTTTAAAATAAAAAAAAACATGTAATTCCTAGTGGCTAGTGGTCCCTACCCTCCACCCGATTACCCACCCAGAGAGTTTGTTTGTTTGTTGAATTTTGTTGACCCAGTAAGCCCACTGGGCCTAGAAGTCCCTTTTTCAGGGGCGACTGGGAGGGGGGAGTACAGATGGTAAGCAATTGAATTTGAACCAGATTAAGCTGTTGGTGGTATTTTAGTGAATGAGGGAAATTTGGCCAGGACACCGGGGAAATTCCCCTACTCTTTTCGATAAGTGCCATGGGATCTTTTAACATCCACCTGAACTACCACCAATCCAGGCAGATGGGACCTCGGTTTAATGTCTTATCCGAAAGATGGCACCTCAGAAGTGCAGCACCCCTCTCATGCTGCACTACAGTGTCAGTATTGGGATATTGACCCAAGTTCCAGATGTGGGAACTGAACCCACAGCGCTGTGATCTCCCAGCCTCAGAAGTGAGTATGCTACCTACTGAGCCACTGACACTGCTTAGAGTGCAGAGCAATGTGCCCTTAACCCTTTCAAGTAACCCCCATTCTGATTCCCCAGCATACACAGAGTAGTAGTTAAAAAAAGTAACATTTCTCCCTGGTGATCTACTGAACCTCCCTCCATTTCCCCAATCCATGAATTAAAATCTGTATCCCTGGTGGTCTAGTGAACCCCCACCTCTGGAAGCAAAGTCCCACCCCCATCCAAAAACCCGAGAGCAGGCCACCCCCACAGCCCTCCTCTCTCCTCCCTGGCCGGCAGCCTACTGAACTATCAATTCATTCTTTGATAGCTCAGTGGGCTGCCAGCCAGGGAAGAGAGAGGAGGGCTGTGCCGGTGGCCCACTTTTGGGTTTGGGATGGGGACAGGATTATGCCTCCAGGGGTGGGTGGGATTCACTAGACCACCAGGGATAAGGATTTTAAATCAGGGATTGGGGAAATGGAGGGAGGGTCACTAGACCACCAGGAAGAATTTTTTTTTTAAGTACTACTCTGTATATGCTGGGGGATCAGAATGGGGGTTACTTGGAAGGGCTAAGGGCACATTACCCTGTACTCTCTGTGTGGGTAATTGGGTGGGGGGAAGGACTACTAGCTACCAGGAATTACATGGGCTTTTTTATTTTAAAACATGGAGTGAGTGATCAGGTGGTGGGAAGGACCACTAGCCACCAGGGATTCATTTTTTTTTTTTAAACATGGGGCGGTCACAGGTGATCAGGCTGTGGAAGGGACCTCTAGCCACCAGGAATTAATTTTTTTTTTTAAACATGGAGCGGGTGATCAGGTGGCAGGAGGGATCACTAGCTACCAGGGATTACAGAGGCATTTTTTAAAATATTATGTAATTGGTGGGGGCAGGGATCACTAGGCACCAGGGAATAACTTATATTATATGTCAGACAGCCATGCAGGGGAGGCGGAAATTCCATGAAATTTCAGAAACGGATTTCTGAACTTTAGCGGAAATGAGAGTTTGACTTTCACTTCAATTCTGCAGGCAAAAGTTTTTTGTCACACAGCCCTACTCCTCAGAAAGACCACTATATTGTTTTTTTCTTATATTACCTTTTAAACTGCTTTCAATTGTCTTTTTCAGTGCTTTTGTGGGACCTTTACATTTGCAAACACTTAGTGTGATTCTGATTAAATGGTAGAATGGGAAATCTTAAAAAAAAATGTAAAGAAAAATTGGAAGGCAGAGGTCAGTGAGGACAGTGGGCCCCAGCTTCAACTGCAGCAAAGGCTGGATCAGTATAAGAGCATGGTGCAGCTAAAACAAACGTAATTGACACTTTACAGACAATACAAGCATTATCTAGAATAATAGATTTTTAAGCACAATCAGTCACAGCCATGATGGAATGCAAAATGTGCAGTTGGTATAGCTGATAGAGCAACACCAGATATTTAACGGCTAATCAAAGAAAACTGGATCCTGTGTTATGAACTAGAAAATATAGAAAACTTTATTCTTACTTAAAATGATAGAAGTCAGGTATGATTCAGCCTCATTTATGGCAAAATGGTTTAAAGAGAACCTGCAGTTAAATCAAATACTGGCGCTTCCTGTATCTTACTTATTGTTTGGTATCCTCAGCAGAAAGGGATGTTATACTGGAGATGGTGCTGGGTCTGGGGCTACTTTTTTGCTAGATGAGAATCAGGTGTCATTTTTTACCAACTTGATATGAAATTTGAGAAAAGGGACAGGAAGAAAGTATTTTACTCTATCAGAATAACTCTTTGTGAGTTTTGAGTGTTCCAGTCATTACAGTACTCAGCCAAAATAATCAGTGACGTATGTGGGAACAGTTTATATCTGTGAGGATCCAAAAGAGGCAGGAACATTTATTTATAGGACTAAAAATAACTTTGGCTTAAAAGAACTGCAGGCTGCAGAAGAAACAGCAGAGAGAACATTTTTGTTGGCTGTCAGTTAACCTGTAATATAAATGTAAGGCCAGGGGACTGTGGGTGGGAGAGAATGCTTGGTGGTGAGTGTAGAGTGTGCTTGTGTATTTTACATGGATTTATGATTACACTTGTTAACTTTTAAGTGATGGGTATAACCTGTCTGAATGTGGGGCTGGCCATTTTGAGATGCACTCATGGTTGTCCTTCTTCCCTCCTTACTTTTTCCTTGGTAGATCAGTAAATGACCTCAGCTTCTCTGACAGCTGGGAATTCATATTACTTCACTGGACTTTGAACTTTTGTCTGCGTTACAAAAATACTTTCAAGTGCATTAGAACTTTTGTTTGCAACAAAAGGGTTTTGCAGGTGTTCTAATCCACTTTGCATATTATAAAACTGTGTTCCAGTTAGGAGCATTGTACACAGTTTCTGCATTTTTCATAGTTTTGGAGTGGTAGACATTCAAATTCTTTCCTCCGTTTTGATGAGGGATTTCCTCATATGAAGTTGGTTATGCTTACTTTTCTCTGCATATATTGGTGTTTTCTGGACTTGTATATGCCTAGCAAGAGATTTATGACCAGAATGACAAAAACCTAATACTTGGACTGTCCAGTCTATGCAGCACATATATGATAATAAAGAATATTATTATTATTATTATAAGTAGTTGTTTTTTTTGTTTGTTTTTCTCATTGGATATCTGCTAACCATGAATTATCAAACTGTTTTTTTTTTAATGGAATTATCTTATTGTGATATATTATTGTACTCTTCATGTTGCTTTATGACCACTGTGGTTCAAATGTCATTTCACTGGCAATGTTTGATCTGACCATCAGATGAAGTTTTTATGTTCATTGATTTTGAACTGTATTTGTTGTCATCACATTGTCTTTCCCACATAAACAAGGTTGCATGATCCTGAGTCATGTGTACCACTTGCCCTGGTCTTTGACCTCAACATTTTCATCTTGATAGGGGTTCAGTATCATTTTCAGTTTATAAATATTTTTAAGTTCTGACAACTATTGCAGGGGCCAATGCCTGAGAACTTTTATTCCATATGAAAGGGTTCTTTGTTATCTATAGGGAAAGAGCACATTGAATGTGTTATTCAGTTTTCTACACATTTAACTTTTCCCAGCAATTCTTGTTTTTCTTAAAAAGCATTGGCCCCTTCATTTGTTGAGTACAGCACTCCCAAATGTCTGAATAATATGTTTTTATTTCTCCCAAATCTTTGTTATATTTATCAAAAAACTGTAGAGTACTTCCCTCATTACTTAGAATTTATTTTTCACTAGATGCCCATTTCTCTAATCACCTTCACATCTAGTTCTAGCCCTTTTGATGGTGTCTACCTTGTATCTCTCTTGAAACCTGGTCATTCAATTCTATCCTGCCATTTCAAATTGTTCTGGCTATGTACAATTTCTTTTGAGCCATAAGAGCTGACTATAGGGAATATTTTGTTTCAGCAGTGATGAATGGAAACTGCAGGTAATAATGAATTGCATGCTGTATCCTTCCTGTAAAACCTTGTCTTTGATATGTTATTCTCCTTATACATATACAAATCTAAAAATTGCATCTCTGTATTGCTCTAATGCTTCACAAAATATAGATAATTAGTGCACCTGGTCAAGTACTTAGAAATGTTTTTCAGTTCTTCTTCAGAGCCTCCCCATAAAATACCACCAAAAGTTTAAAATCTGGTTCAATTTCAGTTGGCATCTATCTGTAATCCCCCGGATGAGTCTGAAAATAAGCAACAAATTGTCTAGTACTCCTTCCCAGTCAACAGTGCAGGCGTCTGCACCCGGGTCACCTGGGCAAATGACCAGGGCCCCGACAACCTTAGGGGTCCCATGGAGGAGCCCAACTCCCCCCAAAAAAACAGTTAAACTTAAACGAGATAAGTGAGACTCACAGAGCGGGGAGGAAAATGCAACTTAGGCAAGCAAGGTCTGGGAAGCAGCAAAAGCACAAGCAAGTCTCATGTTCCCTCATGTGAATGAAGACTGACTCTAGTTTGACTGTCTGTGCTTCTGAATCCATTTTGGTGCTTGAATGCCTGCTCCCCTCTATTGCTTGCTTCCCTTGTGTTGCCTGAGTTGCTGTGGGCCACTGACCAATGTTTTACATATGTGGGATTGGGTGCTTAGTACTTAATTTCACAAGTCTTCACTGCACATCATATAAAAATAAAAAAAAGAAGTCGCACTTCAGAAAAAGTTAAAACTGAAGCAAATTCAGTTATAGGCTTAGCACTGATAACAGTCTACTTTCTCTTGCTTTAATTAACCAACCTCTTTAAGAAATATAAACATACTTCACTTATAATTAATACTGTCTGTCAATCACTGCCGTGGACTGACAAGTCACAGAGAACTGAGAAGAACCAACCCTGACCCTGTAGACTGCATAAACCCCCAGTGAGAGAGAGAGATCAATGTGTACCTTACTTCAAGTCACAAGAGAGACTCCCCTGTCTCAATGGTCTGCACTCACTAATGCAAGCAGATTAGTGTAATGGCAAGCTTTTTCTGAAAGGGAAAAAAAAAAAACACACGCAACAGATGCCACTCTCACTGATACCGTGGCAGCACAGTCTCTCTCACTTGCTGAAACAGCAGCCAGCCAAATAAAATGCTCTTTCTCTCTCTCTCGCTCTCTCTCTCCTTCTAACTTCAACTTGACTTGTCCCCCCCACCAGCCTCTCTGAGACTTTCAGTCTCTCACCCTCGTAATGAGGCTATGCCCACCCAAATACTCACTCTGGCATAGAGCAAAATAAATAATTGTGTGCAACGGAGCATTTACGGACTTTTTTGTCCAACACTCTGGATCACCATCTCGGCTACCCAGTATAAAATAAATGTTGCTGCTGGATGGGTTCAACTTTTTTTTTAAACTAAAAATTAATAATTTTGTATTTTAGCATGGTGTTGCTGACAGTCTGTCATTACTCACTCCTGTCCTCTCAAGAAATAAAGCATAAAATCAAGAAGCTATCAATTCAGATACAATACAATTGATTCTTGCCTTATATTTGTTGACAGGAGTGACAGCTCAGCTCAGCAGCTGCAACATTGATCACGATCACAATCTCTGACTGCTTGTTAAAAAAAAAGATCTCTGTGAAATAATAAAACTATAAAACTTAATAGTTTGATTATTTTAGACAGATCCTTTTTTTACAAGCAGTCACAGATTGATGTTGCAGCTGCTGAGCTAAGCTATCACTCCTGTCTCAACAAATATAAAGCAATCAATTGTATCTGAATTGCTAGCTTCTTGGTTTTATGCTTTATATCTTGGCAGCATAGACAGATTGAGTGATTGACAGATAGCAAGCAAGCAACATTGTGCTTGTTAGTTTTGTCTTCATATGATCTGTGTTTGTATGTGTACCCATCAAAACACATACCTCTCAGTCAGTACTGGGACTAAACATGCAGAAAACCATTTAAAAGAACTTATGCACATATATCACCACTAATATCACTAATGCAAAATTACGGTCAAAAATTATTTATTGATGTGGATAATTTAGATAGATTAGATAAGGTGATGACTGATGAGCAAGGTCCATAAATCATCAAAAGGGTTCCTATATTTGGGGGGGGGGCTGGTGCTGAGTGCCAGAAGCCACGGCAATTAAGCCCTCCTGCTCCCTATTGGTAATGGTAAGCACTCTTCTTTTTGTATAATGCATTTGCATTGCTGAATGCTGATGATTGTCCTTTTGCTGACTTTCTGCACAAAAAACAAAATTGAATTCCTTTGCCACTGTGCTTGAAAATGTATATGTTTATTATTTAAATTATACACAGTATCTGACTGAATTCTCATTTCACTGTTGTTTGTTTGAGGTTTCAGATAAAAACTTTTTGGTTGGGGGTCAAGGTGGGGGGGGGGCACGGAGGTCTATTGCCCAGGGCCCACAAAAACCAGAAGCTGGCCCTGCCGGTCAACAAAAACTAAATAAATAAATACATAAATACTGTAAATATTGAAAGCACATAATCGATGTAAACACAATTAGAGGTGAGCACTTTGGATAGGGGTGCTTCCCTGAGTATGTGTAATCATCAGTTCAAATGCTAACAAGAGCACTCACCCCTCACTTGTAGGAACATAAACACAAAAACTTGAAGTTAAAATACTTGTGGTTTTGTTTCATCACCAACAAGTGCAGCATGCAGGTGGATAAGGTGGTGGTGCCGAGGCAACTACCTGCCTTATGATTCACCCCTCATGTAGGGGCTGAATCAGAGGATACTCATAGGTAGACAGGTATCTTATTTGGATGTTGCCTCAGTAACAAGTGATTACTGACTACCAAACACAAACACAATAAGTCATTCAAAAGATCCTATAGTGTGGCATCATGTTAATTGATCATAAATCATGTGTATTCCCAAAGAGCATATCAGTAAAGGTGCATACAACAAAAAATATAAGAGACTATACAAACAAAAACATTTTTGTGTTTATATTCAACATTTATCACTTAATAAAATTACTAATCATAGAATGTTGTTGTTCTCTTCTTTAATCAGTCCGAATCAATAGCTGAAATTCATAATAACGGAATGAAAAATATGTAATTCATAAATATTACAGGAATATTAATAATCTTACATTTCCACCACAAAATCCTCAGTTCATGTCTTTGCTGAGTAAAAACACAACACCACATTAGTAATTGCTGTAGATCTAAATGACAGAGAATCTTTGCTGTTTCCTAAGGATAAAGGGAAAACTTGACTAGGATCATTTGAATGACTTACTGTATAATGTTTGTGATTAGTAGATGTTTGTTTCAGCTTTACCACCTTATCCACTTGCATGCTGCACTTGTTGGCGATGAAATAAATAAAGCTACAAGTTTTTTAACTTCAGGTTTTTGTGTTTATGTTCCTACAAGCGAGGGGTGAGTGTTCTCTTCAGCATTTGAACTGGTTACATAATTGATGTGCAGTACTTTTTCCAACTTCCAAATTTTGTCCTTCTAATGTTGTTTAATGGGCTAAATAAAAATGCTTCTTTAAAGTTGGAAAAGGGAAAGGGGAATTTGTTAACCAGGAAAGGCACACTAGGCCAGGACTTATTCTCAGGTGTGACCTACTAGCACAACGATGTTAAATGACTTGCTCATGGTCACACAGTTTGCAAGTTGGGGGGTGATAAGATTCAAACCCAGGTCTCCAGGTTTGCAGCATATTCCCCTTAACCACTACACTACACTATACTGCCTCCAAACTAGGGGCCACAGTAGACCACCCAGCTGTGCCCCTTATTTGCCCAAACTAACCATTTTCAAATTTGAGAAATTGTTTTTAAAGAACCATTTCAGCTGACCACAAGATGTAACTATTTGATAGATTTTCTCCCTGATGTAAACAGTACAAAGGTAGGAATGATGAGCCATTCAGCTAGTACTATATATGAGCTATTTATTGAGATACAAGCATATCAGACCTGCTTATTGTGCCAATGTTTCGCCAGCAGACTGGCTTGCTCAAGACATCAAATTCTAAAGTAAAAACACTTTTTTCAAATTTAAAACTGTATACTTTAGTAATTAATTGTGGATGGAAAACCTTTGTTTACTACAAGATACAGTACCATGTAAGAGGTAAATGTAAATGCCAATTACATCTCATTATGTTCACAGGGGATTAAGCAGATATTAAAGTGAAGACAGGTTTCAGTTTATTTTATTGTGTGCATACTTTATTTTGAGCAAAAGCACACCATGAATTCAAATTAAAACAGCTCACATCTCATCACCTTTTTCTTCCCAACCACCATGGACTACCACTGCACCTGCACAGTAATAAAAAACACTTAGCTGTAATATCAGTTCCATAAAAAGACATGTAATTTCCTGTTTTCTTTGTTTTACTTACATAAATATAACAAGATACAGTCCTACACAGATCTGACTTGTAAGTCAGTCTTGCTAAGACCCATCTGTTCCAGGACCACAGAAACTTCTGACATGTAAATGCAAACACACTAAGTGCTATGTTAGTTCTTTATTTGTCTCTATAACGTAGCCTGAGTGACTGACTTACTATTGTGCTAAGACAATTTGATTGTGCTTCATAAATGCATGTGTCCTGAAACCTGTGGATACAGTCATAATGGCACCTGTTCAGGTGTTCAAAAGATTTCACAAGCCACTGTGCATGTGGTGCTTTTAGGGTAGTCATGCACAGATTGATATTAATTTTGGCAGATAGGTTACCTGAAATTATCTTTTCAGTGATCTGTGCAGCGTATCATTCAGTGTGCAAGCCTTAAGCTTGTCCTTGAACAGCTTAATAACAGGCACATCTAGAGGCCATAGTAGATCAGTACATGATGCTAGGACAAATATGGGTATTATTGCAGATTTCTTATGTTTGTCTAACATGGCTGATGTTGTATGTACTCTCTAGAGATCTAGGAAAAAGAGAGAGCACTGTTCGGCTGGCAGATTGTTTTCTAGGGCTGTAGTGGGCATAGCCCAGCAGACCTCTTGCTAACAAAAAAGAAGTCAGCACATTACTTCTGACTGAACAACATGCTGGAGTTTCAACACAGTTGCCTCTGTGCCCATGAAGCACTCCACTCATTGTCTCATTTGGAAGTTGCAGTGCGCTATTTTGTTTACTGTGTCAGTGGTCACAGAAGAACATGGCATGCCACCATGTCCAAGATGACTGCCAAACTGTACTGCACATGCATGACCAGTAGTGCATGTGCAGTGTAGTGCAGTGGCCATCTTGGTCACAGAGGAGTGTGCTGTGTTCTGCCATCACTGGCAATTTCTTTTTTTTTCTAAGTAAGCAATAAGACATGATGGAGTGTGCATTGAACAGATATTACTGCATGTCCAGTGGCATAGTGAGGCACAAGACTGCAGGCTGAGTGCTTTTAGCCCTTGGAAGCGCAGTAATATCTGTTCAATACACACCCTGGAGTATCTTATTGCTCCTATAAAATGGGCTACTTTAAAAAAAAAGCAAGTTTTTAAACAGACAAAGGGCTATTATTATCAGAATTTCTGATAAAATAGTCCTTCCACCAGCAAAAAATGATGTCATGGTTTTGTAGCCAGAAGCATCTCACCCCCACCCCCATCCACCATCACCATCTGGCTTGGGAGAAACTGGCATATATTTTAATTTTTTTTGGTGAGTGAGGGTGTGATGGAGTGTGAAGTGGTTTTCCTTCTATTTAAATGAGGCAGGATTGCAAGACTGAGCAGCATCTCCCTTGAGCACTTTTGCTGAGCTAACTGGAACTGCTTATTTTTCAATGGAGTCTTGCCTATCAGAAGTGAGCTTCACAGTGTTAAAATAATAATACAAAAAAAACACACGTGAATACATTTTTTGAAGGGTGAGGTGGTGAAGAGTAAAACTGCTGAATTATTTATTACTCTGTTTTATACCATACAGGACTGCATGACCAAGTGGCCTGTCCCTTCCAGTGATACAGTGAATGACATTGCTGAATGAGTAGAAGTACCTCGTTCCCACCAGCAAAACAAACAAAAAAGTCACACTTATGAGAACAGATTTAATTTCAAAACCTGTGGAAGCAGAAGCACGATTGATAAGGGTAGAGGACACAGCTGGAGTAGGCATGCTGCTGGATGGGTTCAGCAACCGAGAGCTGACAGAAGGAGAACACTTATCATCTGGTGACACATCGATATGTATCCAGCGAATGGGATCTGTGAGCAAAAGAAAGTGCCTGCATCCTTCAGCCTGCAAGTGCCCATGATAAGGGAGCCTGTCAGCATCAAAATGAAAAAAAAATAACAGTGAAGCAGTGTAAGTGGATTTCAGATTAGTAACTGTGGCAGATTGGGAGTGACATAGTCAGCAGGGACAGCGAGGTGGGTGGGCATTGTGTGCAAGTTGTGACACAGTTGTTACAATGATTTGGGTTTGCAAATTCTCTCTCCTACCCCCTGCCCCACACAGCGAGCAGCAGCAGTCCCATTGTACTTCTGCCCCTCCCAACAGGCTACCTGAGGAAAAGAGTATATAGGGAAAAAACTGAGACCTCCAGACTCATCATAGATGAGGAGATGTGCTGTGGGAGTGGCACCCCGATCTGTAGCTGAACATGAAGAATGAGTTTGTAATTAGTTTTTTATTTTAACCATTGTATTGCCAGATAACTCATGAGGCTACTATTTCATTTAAAAAAATGTGCCAAATATGTTTGAAGTACGAATTTTATGTGTGGATGCTTTGTCCTCGATAACAGAGGAAAAAAAATGGTGGCGTTTTAAAACTGTGTTTGCCAATGGCAGACTGATTTTCCATACTGCTGTCCTGCTTTTTAGATCTTGTTTTTACCTGAGCATGATACACATTTGATGCACAGGCAACAACCAATGAGAAATGAGGATTTTTCTCTCCCCATTTTATAAATTATGCACACCCCCACTCGACCCTCCATCTCAGCACCCACCACCCCACATCCCCCAGAAACATAACAATGACACTGGGGGTGCCCAATCCCCCAGTGTAGCAATCGTGTTCTGTGCCCCCTTTTTTTACATATATATTTTGTATCCACCCACCCAACTCTCCCTCTTAGCACTCACCAACCCCCTAGAAACATAACAGTGACACTGGGGGAGCCCGATCTCCCAGTGTCATGATGGTGATTCCTCAGTCCTTTTTTTTTTTTCCTTTTCACCCTGTACATCCATCGATGTCTTTGTTTTACCTTAAAAAAAAAAGGCCATCAATGTCTTTTGCACCATTACTGTCCCCCCACCTGATGCTCCCACTCAGCACCCATCACCCCACACCCCCTCAAGCCCTTACTTACCCATCAGGGGTCCAATGCCTTAATCATCTCTTGACAGCAAACATGTCTTCATGCTTCAAAGCCTGACAGCGAACTTAAGAAGTGGGTATGCAGTGCTATGTATTTCACTGGGGTTTTGAACTTAGTGGTATAACTTGGGCATTTTGAACCAGCCATCTCCCACTCACTGTACTTACCTCTCTGCTAATTTCTACCCTTTCTCCTGACTTTCACCTCCCCCCCGTGGCACCAAGTCAAGTCTTTTGTTTCACTAAACAACTTGTCTCTGGCCGCTGCCTCCCCACCTCTGCTCTGTCTTCCTCTGCCTGCCATCTCCAGTGTTCTGCTCCCACCCCCGATTTAGTCCCCACATCACCTCTCTTTGTCTAGTTCCCCTCCTATTGCTAACCCCTCTGTCTTCTCCCCTCTTCCAGATCCTGCCCTTGATTTGAGCCACACGACCCTCCATTGGCATGGCCACGGCTTGGCACTCCAGCTGCCCAGCCGTACACCTCCTGGCCGCTCTCATGATCCAGAAAGCTGGGTAAGACTACCAGACTGGCCAGGGTAGCTGTGAGCTTCTGCTATTGGCCCAACGCTCACTGTAGTGCACCACAATTGGACCCTTGGTTTCCTCCAGCACTTAGATTGGCTAACTGTGCCTGCTGAAACTTTCCTTGTCTTGGGGCTGTTGCGCGCATTGATTTCAAGTGGAAGTGGATGAAATTTTATGCACGCCTTCCCCCCCACCCCACACCTTAATTAAATACACCCTCTCCACGTCCCCTTAGGTGGCCCCTCCTCTTTGCTCATACTCTATAGGGTGCCTTGCTAGGTCCTCCTCCCTCTCCCTTCCACCACGCCCTATCTCACTTTAACTCTTGTCTCACTGTACATCTGTGCTGCCTGGCCTCTTACCCTTTGCAGTGCAATGGCCTTTCTCACCACTCCACTTCTCCTCTTACCTGCCTTCCTTATTTTTCTCATTGCACCTTGCCTATCTCTGAGCCCGCTTTCCTCAGCCACCTCTCTATCATCTCATCATGCGCTCCACCTGTGCTCTGCTCCCCCTTCTCCTCTTCCTTGCTCCTCTCTTTCCCCTACTCCACCCTCCCAAAGCCTGCTGCCCCCCTCTCTCCACTGCAGCTACCAACTTGATATTGCATATCGCCACCTAGGTACCCTACACCTTGAGCTCAGCCCCCGCCCAGGGCCCCCACTTCAAAGGAACTGTCCCCTCCTACTTGTGGGCATTGAGTACTCCCCTCTTCCTCTTATACTACTTTGACCCTGAATCTTCACTTTAACCCCATGGCACATTCTTGCACTTCAAGAAGATGCAAGTGCTCCCTTAGGGAATAACGTTTGAGCACACTGAAACTCGTGCTCCTACTCCTGCTGTTGTCGGGCAACATTCATCCAAACCCTGGCACAATCTCTGCCAAGGTCTCCAAATAGAACAAGCATTCAGATGCCCTCTCAGTCATGTCTTTTAACATTTGCAGCTTTCTTCCCAAAATTGATGCCCTACAGATCTTTACTAGCCAACATAGCCTGGACATCCTGGCAGTTGTTGAAACCTGGCTTACACCATCGGTCCCTGACCAGGTGATCGCCCTTCCTGGCTACAATGTATTTAGGCTTAATCGGATGTCTAAAAGAGGTGGTGGATGTGCCTTATACCTTAAAGATACTATCTTGGGACACCCCATTAATACTGTTCCCCAGACTACTACTGCTCAGATTCTTCCCATCAGAATCCTCATAGGTGCTCACAACAGAGCCCTCACAGTTGTCACTATTTACATTCCACCTAAAAAGCAAGTAAAAGGGCTAACTGCAGTACTGGACTTCGACAGGTCACTTCCACCAGACACTGAATCTATCCTTCTAGGTGACTTTAATGTAAACTGGCCCGCTGCTTAAGCAGGGGCACACAGGGACTCCATGGCAGTGGCCAACCTTACCCAGATGGTCGACTCTCCAACCAAAAAAAAACTACAAAACCAGCACCGGCACCCTCCTGGACTGGATCCTTGCCAGCCACCCCTCCCAGATTACAAACACCTCTGTCCTCCCCTCAGTGACCACTCCCCTGTCAGCTGCACATGGTCTAACAAATTCACTAAACCTCCCCCTAAAACCATCACCAGTAGAGTTCTACCTCGTGGTCAGTTAACTCGTCTCAAATCTCACCTCCTCCTACAGGGCTGGTCACCAATCTTCAAAGCAACTAATGTGAACACTGCCCTGGACCACTTCATCAAAATCTTCAGCGAGGCCTGTAACAAATATGCCCCTGTTAAAAGGTGAAAAGTTAAAGCCCTCTGTAACCCATGGCTCTCAGGAGACCTCCTAAGGCAACTAAATACAAGGGGACCACCTCTGGGAGCTGGCTAGAGTCACTGGTAAGCAAGATGACATCATAAACTACAAACATCCACGGAATGACTGCACCAAATCTATTCGGCAAATTAAATCTGCCTACTATAAGAATGCTCTTACTAACTCCTGGGGTAATGGAAGAGACTTTTGGAACAACATAAAAGAAGTCACTGGGAAGCAGTCAAAATCTCACCCGTCTGTGCTTTACATAAATGGAGATACTACACTCGACCCAAAAATCATTGTAGACACCTTCAATACTGCTTTCACTGACCTTAGCACTGTTCTCCCCCCCCTGATTTTTTCAAAGAAGAGGAAGCTCCTATGTCTCCAATTTCCACTGCCTCTACTAGTCACCTGCCCTTCTACTTTAAAGCGGTCAAGATGTATCAGATTTGCAAGCATGTTACCAAAGCCATTAGCAATTCCAGATCCAGCAATGACTCTCTCGACCTCAAACTTCTGTCCCTCACCCTAGAAGAGTTACTCAGGCCATTGAGCCTGATTTTTAACCTCTCTCTCAGCCTTAGCCAGTTCCCTGACAAGTGGAAATCTGCCACTGTTACCCCGATACACAAAAGTGGTAACAGAACTGCCCATGACAACTTATGACCAATCTCCATCCTACCTCCCCTCTCCAAGGCCCTGGAACGTATTGTCACAGACCAGCTTACTGATTTCCTGGACAAACACAACATCCTGTGCAGACAGCAACGCGGTTTCAGAAAAGGACATAGCACCTCCTCGGCACTACTTGAATTCACTGGTGCCATCCACAACTCACTGGACAACGGTCAGCAAACTGGTTCCATCTTCATCAATTTAACAAAGGCCTTTGACACTGTACACAACCACCTCCCACTTGTCCAGCTCCAGAATGCGGGGCTCTCACTTGACTCCATAAACTGGTTCAAAAGCTACCCAGACAACCGGACTCAAAGGACAAAAATTGCTGATACGCTGTCTGATGCCAGACCTGTCCGCTCAGGTGTTCCCCAGGGTTCTATCCTGGCCCCCTCCTCTTTAGCCTGTTCCTGAACTCAGTACCAGATTCCTGTCCCGAACAAATCATACTCTGCATTGATGATGCAGTAATCCTAGCCTCCCACTATGATCCAAAACTACTGCAAGAAAACCTCCAGCTGGATTTCTCATCAATTGAAAACTGGTTCTTAAAGAACAAACTGATCCTAAATCAGAAAAAAAACAAAGTCCATGATTTTCAGCAGCTCACACAACAAAATAAGCAGTACCACCTCTCCATTAAAACCAAGCAAGGAGTCATTTTTGAACAAGCCCAAACCTTCAAATACCTTGAGATCAACGTTGACTCCCATCTTCTTATGCTGCCCACATTAATAATGTTCCATAACAGGAAACGTCTAATCCCTGAAGCCTTGTCAGTCACCATCCAGAGCTCTGTTGTTAGCATTATTGACTATGGACTTATCATTTATGGCTCTGCCACCACCACCTCTCTCAAACGTGTTACTATCGCCCTCAATAAGGCTTGTCGACTCATCACCGGATCCCACCGTCTCACTCATACATGTGACCTCTACTTTCAAACTGGGTGGCTGCAACTCGACAGTTGAATAAAATATCAAACCTGCATCACAGGCAAGAAAATGATGATGGGCCTTGCTCCTCCTGGAGTCTGAGCTCTCCTTAAACCAAGAAACAACAACTGCAACACCAGGAGGTCTAAACCACATTTTCTGCAAATCCCCCACTGTTGCACAACCCAAGGTCAAAGATCATTTGCTTATAGGGCACCCAGCTGGCTAAGTAGTCTCTGCAGTGACATCTCTGCCTCACCCGCGCTTGGTGCTTTCAAGTCCAGGCTTCGCCTCTCTCTGCTTGCCTCCAGCTCCTGTGACTGCCCTGACTAAGCAGTACTCCCGCCTAGCTGCCCCTTGCTGTTGCTGCCTGATGTGCCTCCTCTCCAAGCACTTTACTATCACCACTGCCCCCCTGTTGTACTCACCCCTGTCTGTCCTTGACAATGCCTCCAGGCTGCCATACCCCTTCCTCTGTTTCACCCCACCCTCTCCTTCCTCAACTCCCTCCTTACTCCTCCTCCCCCTCCTGCTACTCCCCTTTTCTCCTGCACCACCTCACACCCTGTGATCTTCTCTTCCCCTCACCCCTCCTTCAGTCCTACCTCTGTCATTTCCCCCTTTTCCCTTGTGCCTCCTATATTCCCTGTAATTGCATGTCTTAGACCATCGGTGTTACTGAATGTTTTATACTGTAATTCGTGCTGTATGCTTGTACTCACTGACATGGAACCTTTCTAAAAGAGCCTCGGCTTAAAGGTATTTTGTAATCCTAGACTCAAATAAATAAAATAAATACATTTTTGCTTATCTTGGCTCAGATTTTCAATATGCCTTCTTTGGGACCCTACCTCATCTACAATAGCACTGCCATTAGGTAGCTCTAGCCTGAAAACTGATTTCATGGTCTCTGCACAAAAATCACCTTTCAGGCAAGAATTGAAAAGTTTTTCTGCCCTTGTTCATGAGGTGGAGTTATAAGAAGACTATGTTGAAAATATGGTGTAAAAATATTAAAAACACAATAAAGTTATGAGCCTACATTGAATTTTGAAAATGTAGACTAAACACTTTTTAACTTTCAATATTGTTACCCCAAACTTACAACATAGCCATATCTTTACAGCACCTCATGAATGTAATAGCTGTCATTTTTCAAATTCTGGACAAAATGTTTTTTTACATCCCGAAAGCTGATTTCACGGTCCCTGCATGAAATTACCTTTTAGACAGGAGTTAAAAATTTTCTTTGACCATATTCATAAGGCAGGGTCATAAGAAAGCTATGATTTAAATTTGGTGTAAAAATATATATTTTTTTTAAAGTTATGAGGTTATATTGAATTTTACCAACTCAGGCTCATAACTTTGGTAATATACAATATTTGTACACCAAATTTTCAACATGGCAGTTTCTTTAAAGCACCTCATGAATGTGACAGCTGTCGTTTTTCAACTCCTGCCCAAATTGTGCTTTTGCATCCTGAAGGTTGATTTCACAGTCCGAGCACAAAATCACCTTTAAGCCAGGAGATTAACATATTCTCTGCCTTCTTCTCGAGGCAAGTCATAACATCACTATGTTGAAAATTTGGTGTCAAAATATTAAAAAACAAATTTTCAATATTTGTACCCCCAAATTCCTCAGCAGCAGCCCTAGTGGCTCTGGCCAGAAGTTTTTTTTTGTCTTGTTTTGTTTTTTATGACTAAAACAATGTGAGGTAACAGCACTCAACCAATCTATTGCAGCATAGTATCTAAATTTGCCCAATGGTTCTCTAAGTATGTGATGTGCCAGCCAAAGGGAAAGTTAGGATAGCTATTGTCAGGTTTGTCTTGATAGATTACCTGAGGTGGCAAGTAATCACCAGCCAAAGTGTAGCCCATAAAAAATTAATCATGTCTCTTATCCCCAGGACTAGTAACCTAGTCCTGCTTTGCCCTGACCTCTTCCACTTCCCACTGTGAACAAGGAATAAGGTTGACACCTGCCTCATCAATATTGATTATAAGTTCAGTGGGAATTAGCTCCCATGGAGCTGATATTCTAATCCATTTAAAGAAAGTGTCCTTTAACTGTTAAAAGGCACCTGGAGTTTTTTGATATCCTTTTGTATATTTTTGTTTGCAAAGCCCTATGCAGTTTAAAAACTGCCATGCCCATTGCCTTGAAAATGACAGGTTTCCAACACATTCAGTGAAGAGCTTGGGATTCTGTGCTTTGTCAACTCCCACCACAACAGCTGCTACAATGCAGGCATTTATCACTACCCTCTTGGCGCTCATACATTTTATAATTTGTTTTACTGTAGTTCTCTCTCAATATCATCTGAAAGTAATGCCAGATATCCAGGGGGTTTTGTAGGTTGTTCAGAGGTTAATAACGCTGGGTCTGGAACATTTTTCAGCCTGTCTTGGTAGTCAGTTTTGAACCTTCTAATAGTGTTCTTGTTTATCAGTTTACCATACTTGGACTGGTAAAACCGAACAGTGTTCATCTCTCCATTATTAGCAGCATAGTTGCCAAGTTCAAAACAGACCTCAGGTGTAGATGACACATGCTCTGTGCACCTACATTTGGCAGGGAAGATTGAACTTTCAGCTCATGGACAATGCTATTTGCTGTTTTAAAAGAAACACCAGCAGAGCCAGCCCAGTGGTGCTGAGCGCTGAGGCACTGGATGCCTTACCTCATGCCATGCCAGCGAGCCAGGTTTTGGAACGGACTTGGTTTGCTCGGGGGTTGGCCGGGGTGAGGAAGGATTGAGCATCTGCCAACAGCTATCCTTCCTCAGGGGTGGGGGAACTCAGCATCGTACTGTAGACTGACACACAGTGGAGGCTGGAGGTCAGCACAGGGGTGATGGCAGAAGGGGTGAAAGACTGCCTCCATGGAGGTGAAGACAGTTGCCCCACCCATTGCACATGCATAGGTCCAGAGAGAAAATGGAAGAAGAAATTGAATCTGGCTGGCTCCATTATGGCAGCTGCACCCATGCCTCACCCCAGCAATCTAGATATTTGCTTCCGGGAGTGGGGGGAAACAGCACCCCTTGCCGCCAGCTCTGTCATGGGGTGTAATCCATGGGGGGTGGCTGGTTAGGGTGGGTGCAGAGAAAAGCCCCACTGGAGAGATGAGTCCCCTCCAAAGGAGAGGATGGAGCCACCTGCCAGCTCCAACAGAGGAGTAAACTGCATATTGAGAAGAAAAGAAACACCAGCAACATTACTATGTAAGTCAACTATGATCTCTTCCAGAGCCAAACAGCCTCTTTTGACAGAACTTTCTCACTGTAGCCACTGAATCAGAGACATTGATATTCTCTTTCACAGAAAACACTACCAACTACAGTATCACTTACTGCATGCAGAGTGGCATCTCTCCTACAGGAGGACTTCTCTGCCATCCAGAACTGGCATAGGACAAACCAGTTATTTCTAAACCCTAAAAAAAAACATGTCACTAATGTTTGGCTCCCAACAAAGACTTTCCTGCCAAAACCCCTGCCTCCCCTTTCAAAACCCTGGACAGGACACCCCTGGAGCAATGCATTAGCTACAGATATCTAGGCATCTGGCTAGACCAGCACCTAGATTTTACCTCTCATATTGACTCCCTACATAAGAGGCTGCTCCCCAAACTGGGTGCACTATACCGAAACAAAAACTGCCTCTCCACACAAACGAGGCACGCCATTGTCCAAAAAATGATACTTCCCGTATTTGACTATGGTGACATAGTATACACTATTGCACCTGCATCTGCCCTGACCAGCCTAGACACCCTGTTCCACTCCTTCTGTCATTTCATCCTCGACTGCCCACAATCCACACACCACTGCACCTTACACAGCTTCCTAACCCTGCCGTACCTCCATGATCATAGATAAATTAACTGCGCTAGGTTCGCTGCCAAATATTGGTCCCTCTCCCTCCCTTCCTACCTGGCTTCTACCCTCTCCCAACAACCTCCACCTGCGTACTCCCTCAGAAGCACGGACCCTAGACTATTCCACGTCCCATTTATGTGCACAACCAAAGGCCAGGCTGCTTTTAACTACAGAATCCCACAGATTTGGAACACCTTACCTGCCCCCATAGGACACGCACAAAATCCCTATCATCGCAACCTACTACTCAAGGCACATTTCTCCTCTAGCTGCTCCTGTTAATCTAACAGTTTACCACAATAATGTTGAAGTCTAGTCGCATTTGCAATTGTAAATCTATCCCTGTCTGTAAACTACCTGCCATATGTTTGCCAGGAGCAAGTTTTCTGTATTCTAATACTGTACTGTATATGAAAAACTCTATGTTATGTATTGAGTCTAGGCCCCCAGGTCGCATCTGGAATCAAGCATTTTGCTCAGTATGCCTTCCTGGTAAATCTCGTAAATAAATAAATAAATAAAAATATTTTCAGACACACATCTGATTCATCTAACATCCTGTCTTTTGAACAGATTAGCTGATCCCTAACAGTGGGACCAGTATTTAACTGATCGCTGAAAGTGGGATCTGCTGAACTGATTGACAGACTTTAGACACAATCCTTTTAGTTTGCCATTTTAAATGATCAGCTGAATGGCTGAACAGCTGATCATTCCTCGTGGCAGACTTGCAGACTTACATTTGTGTTATAAGTGTTAAAGAAAAAGAATTGCAAAATACTGTATACTTTGCTTAAATTAACAGTTTTACAATATTTCTATTAAGCAAATACATAGTACATTGTTTATGTTTCATTGGATTGTTTACCATGTATTATATATATTGAATTATTGAAATACAAGTGTTTTCTGAGTTTATTATAATAAACTTAAAGGACATTTACTATATTTTATGATTCTCTAATACTAGTTTTTAGACAATATATGATTTGTTTGATATGGGAGGTTCATAACTTATTCCACCTTTTATTAGGATATAAAACTCGTGAATGTGTCTTCAGGTAAGAAGTATTTTGAGTTACTGTATCAGGCATGGAGAAGAGTTATGCTTTCCATTGCAATATGGCTCCTTTGGATTGACCATCCACAAATAATTACTAAAGAACTCAGAGTTAAATGTAAAAACATGTTTTACTCTAGACCCTGCTGCCTTTAAAAAGCCAGTCAGTCGGCAAAACATTAACAGAATAAGAAGGTCTAACATGTTTGTTTCTCAATAAAAAGTTTGATAAAGTCTTATTAGTTGAGTGGGTGATCATTCCCACCTTTATGCTGCTTTGGACAACTGAATTGTGGAACTGGACACATTGCTGGTGTTATTTATTTTACAGGTTGTAGATCCACAAAGGCAAATCTTGCTCTTCTCCCAGAGGTCTCATTTCAAATTCATTTGCCAGTGCTGCTAGTCCCACCTGATGAAGATGTATTGTATAGGTAACACTTCATTTTAAGTGTCCTTACCTACACTGTAACTACTGTGTAAGTACACTGTAACTACTATGTAGTTGTTAGCTAGCTTCACATTTGCATGTTGTGTACTTACACACAATTTGCATGAAGTAAATACACTGTAACTGCACTGTATCAACTGTGCAGTTTCATGTAATTACTAAGTAGCTTTTAACTAGTTTTATTTGTGTGTGTTATGTAGTTGCACAATTTGAATACATGTGCAACTATTATTGTCTCTCTATCGGCCCAAATCATTTCATTCTGACTCTAACTACACATGTAATAGCTGTTGCAAAGTGTAACAGAAAACTGTTGTGCAACTACCACTCTATCTCTTCTGACATTATGTAATTTGTTCTTACACGGGCAACTACATGTTATAGCTATTGCAAATTGTAACAGAAAATGTATTTTGTAACTACTACGCTACTACTTTTGTCATTGTCAAATTTGCTCTTATAAGTATAGCCACATATGAATGCAGGTTTTATGCACAGTTTAAACTCTCTGTGTTTATTTGACATTTATTTAAAAGGTAATCTCGCAGAAAAACTTAAAAGTGTAGTCAGAACGGTATATAAAATATGCTTACAATATAACTTCAGTCTGCTACACTTACATGCACTGACTGGCAACTTTTTAGATGATGTTCCATGTTTGCATTCCAGTTTTTCATAAACCTACAGGTTAATCATATGGAGTCTAATAATGTGAACTGATATATAACTGTACACAAAATATTTCATTTGCATAATTTATTAATTGGTGTTGTAACAATATTGTGGCTAAGAAATAATGGTATGTATGGTAGAACATTGTTCTACCTTGATTTTTACATCAGCTAAAATGCTGTTGTACTACAGTTCAAAGGTCATGGGACACTGTTCAACCCTTCTATGTTACAACAGCGTACAAGTTGATTTCAGGAGCATATAAGCCACACAAACAGAAACTGCAGGATCAACCAGATCAAAAGAGGCATCAACAGAAGGAACAGACAGCCACATAATCACACAGATGCACAATCAATCAGATATTGTAAAATAAAATGTGTTTAGCTATCTTAAAAAATTCTGCCAACAAATGAAAGGCACAGCAATGGGGGCTACATTTGCCCCTAACTATGCAAATCTTTATTTAGGTGCCTGGGAGAGAGAAGTCATGCTGTGTCCACATGCCAACCCTATTTTTTGATAGGGTTGGCATGTGGAAGTGCTTTATTGATGACATACTACTCATATGGAAAGGTAGTGAATCTGATCTGCAGGATTTTGTTCAGTATTTGGAAGCATCAAATCCTAATTTGAGGTTTAAGGTAGAACAAAGTAAGGAATCTGTTACTTTTTTGGATCTAAGGATTTATCAAACAACAGAGGGAGGGGGGTGTTACATACGGATCCTTACCGTAAACCTACTGATCGCAACACTGTTTTGTTGCCATCTAGTTGTCATCCCAGACATCTTATTAATAATATTCCAACAGCACAGTTCCTCAGGGTTAAGCATAATTGCTCATTGGATGCTTCATTTGCAAACATATCTGCTGAAATGGAAGAACGTTTTATATCTAGGGGGTATAATAATGTGTACGTAAGAGAAGCAAACCAAAAAGCAGAGATATAAAATCATCAAGAACTATTGCAGTTTCAGAATACCAATACAAGGCAGAGCCAGGATGGTGTCATTAATTTTGTAAGTACATGCATCAAGATCTCACACATGGTAAATGATGTCATAAAGAAAACATTGGCCCATTCTTCAGACAGAACCGAGTCTGTCTGAAAGTACTAATCAACTGCCTAGGATGGCATATAAAAGGGGACAGAGTTTGCAGGATACATTGGTTCACAGTTTACAACCAGCCCAGACAGGGAATGATAGTTTGTTACCATTACCTAGCTGCACATTCAAATGTGGTAGATGCAAACAATGTGATGTAATTCTGAAAACTGATCATTTTTCTTCAAAAAATTATGAGAAGATGTATCAAAATTCAGCAATTTATTAATTGTTCTACAACCGGGATCAAATATTTGGCGACCTGTAGCTGTGAAGCATACTATGTTGGAAAAAAACAATTGGGTCCTTAAAATTAGGGTCAGAGAGCATAAAAATGTGATTCGTAACCAAGATCAAAAAAATGCTTTAGCAAAACACATATGTATTAGTGGTAATCCACAGATGCATTCCTTTAAATTTTATGGAATAGAAAAAGTTTGAGTTGGAGAAAGGGGTGGCAGTCTGGATGATTTATTGTTACAACAAGAGACATTTTGGATTTTTTATCTAAAAGCATTACAGAAGCCTGGTCTTAATGACAGCATAAACTTGATTTCCTTTCTTAAAAAGCAGTAGGATGTTATTAAGGGTATAAAAAATAATTGGCATGAGACCATTTGATACTGTGAAAGTATTGTTCTCTAAGAAAATTGACTAACGTTGTTTGGTTAAATGTTTCAAACTTTTTCTGTTTAAAACATTTTTTTGAAACAATGAGTGGGTGCCTGATTATTGAACATCTAGTCTTTATAGATCATTTATTATTTAGTTTGTATATACACTTTTTTTCTCATATATTTTTGTATCTATGAGCATATTATTGACCTATATTGACCTTCCTTTTCATTTAGTGTGTTATAATCCTTAATTCATTTTAGGTCTCATTAATTATAGATATTGGGTCTAAGATAGATTATTTTTGCACTTTTGTTGACCTCATATATTTATGAGCATATGTTGACCTTGTTGACCTTCTGATCTACAATCTAAACTATAAATAGATTTTGGCTTTTAAAAAAATTTATAGTTTACTTATCATCTGACAAGTGGAGAACAATGTTAATATGTGCTTAGCATTTCTAAGAAAGGAGAGTTACTCTTCTAGTTGATCTATATTATTTGGTCTTAAGTAAGATGCTTTTTGCATTTAATGACAGGGTTACATTTTTATGAGCATACATTGACCTTAGCTGACCTTCTGGTCTGTAACACAATATGGTTTGGAAAAAATTCTTGTATGTGAAGAATTGTTCAACAAACAGTTGTTTAGCAAACAGAAATTGTATTTGAATTAAGGCATTGTCATGAGAATGTTGTGTTATCTGCAGTTTACAGTTTTAGTATTATATGTGTTTTGGTGGAATGAGGTGCACTAATTATAGGCAATGTTGTTCAGTTGTGAGCATCTTTTTAAATGGATTACCCTCCATCAGACTGGCCTCCCTGAGGAAGTGTGCACTGATCAAAACTGATCGGGGCCATAGGGGGAGTGTTCTACACTAGCATGCATGGAAATGTGTTTGTTTTGGTAACTTTCAAAAAGCAATAACATATTTTACTGAATAAATGGTGGACGGTGCTCTTATATTTGGTTGTGGAACTTCAGTATTTAATGAGCACGTCTGGTATCGGAGCACACTACTTTTGGTCTGCAATTGTAAAATAATATGCAGGATCATCCAGATATCTGTCCTAGGAAAATAAAAAATAAATGCAGAATCAACAAGATATGTACATTTACTTACAGAAAATATTTGCTTCATCCACATACTCTCACAAAGCAACAAATACAGCTGCCATTGTTTTTTTTCTTAAAAAATTCCTCCCAACCCAATTTTCACCCAGTGGGAGAGTGCGACACAAATGTAGGGATGCCTGGTCCATAACAACCACACCACTGGTCCTAGCACCCAGATGTAACTCTCGGAAGAAGGCATGGATGGCAAAGTCTTCTACTTAAAAAAATAAAAACAACTGCTAAAACTGCATACAAATTGATGTCAGAGACACCATACACCATAACAAATAGTGGATGGGCAAATCTATGAATAACAAATGTGTTCTGCTGCTTTGTGGACCTGGTTCCCATGGACCTCTTGAGCTTCGCTCTCAAAGTCAAATGGAATCAGAATCCCTCTGTGGCAGAACACACTGGTTTTGCATGGTTGCCCATTTACTATTCTCTATGTTTTCACAGTTAATGCCTAGGTTTCAGTTTCAGTTTCAGTTAGTTTTTGTTGACCGGATAAGTACACTAGACAAATCCTGCCTATTTTCAGGCATGACCCGGGGGAGGGGATACAGATGAATGCCAACTGACCTTGAACCAGATTAAGCTGTTTAACCAGATTAAGGTAACTGGTACTTGCAAGTGTGCACACTTACGTTGACCAAATCTCAGTACAGTAGATATGATGTAAGTTCTCATTCAGAATTCATTCCCTAATTAACCTACTGCTTACTAAATATGCAATCTAATATTGGACCCTATTCACATAGGGGTCTATGAATCAATGGAATGCTGGGTATGCACAATGGATGGTTGTGCAGAGGCTGGCATTCATTGTTGCCGGTCGCCATGCACCACCTCTCATCCATTGCTCCACCACCCAGCACCCTAGTGCATGGGGGCAGATCAGTGGACACTTGTGGGCATCTAATGGGATACCTGTTCCAAGTCCATGAGTGGATCCCTTTCCCTACATGGAGCAGGGGATGCTGGGTGGAACACAGCATTGAAATGTTCAAAAAGTGAGAAATGTTTCCAAAATCACAGGCACTTGCCCAAGCTGAAGTCCCCAGCCCTCCCTATTGTCCATGAGTAGTTTCCACAAGTTGCTGTACTCTAGAAAAGCATTGCACTGTCCACACATAGGAAAATATTTCAAAACTAGTCTTTATTTCCTCAAAGGATGAGTAATGTCACACATAGGAGTCAAAACTACTCACACCAGTGCTTTGCCAGAAAGGCTTTATCAGGGAGCCACTAACCACCAACAACATCTCAATAATTTCTACATGTTGCTGCACTCTAGCAAAGCATTGCACTGTCCACATGTAGGAAAAGATTTCAAAAGTAGTCTTTACTTTATCAAAGGAAAACTGCTGCCACACATGCTAGCTGTAACTACTCACCCCAGAGAGTCACCAGAAAGGCTTCATCAACTGAGATGCTACTGGTTCAATCTGGAACTGTTGTCATTGAGGGCTGGGGTGGTGCTGGGGGTGACAGCACATGTCTGCATGGCTGGTGGTTATACCTTGGTAAGGGGCATAAAATTGCAGTATAGCAGTGTCCCCCCTGCCATAGCTTGTGCCCCCTCACCTGGCAATCTGCACCCTAGTGAATGGAGTGGAGTGTGGGCACACCACCCCCTGCACCACTCCTGGACTGGCCCTGCATGGACCTGCAGACTGGTCATGGGATTGGGTGCATAAGAGACACATGCTTTGGAGCATGCTGATGGAGTCCACTGGCCACCAGTGTGCAGATTTCTGACTGGGTTGCCTATGCCTCTCAGATACATGGTGTATAGGCAATCAGATAATTTTGTTCATAGATCTCAAAGGCAGTAGGAAATGTTTCAAATGTTCATACCCAGGCCTGGTGATCAACAGCAGCCATCCAATCAGATGGACTGTCTGCCAGCAGACTGGATCCTACACTCTGAGTGGAGTGGGGAATTGTGGGATATGGCTGTTCCTCCCAGTAATGCTGTTTTCCAGTAAGGAAAAGTACTGGTCTGCATGTGTTCACCACTGTGCCCCAAGCCCTCATGATTAGTCAGAGGGCTGCAGTAGCTTGGTGTGAAGGATGGTGCCATGGCTGCTACCCCCATTCAGCCAGTGGAAAAGGCATGTAATGACTAAGGAAGGATCCCTGCATGTGTTTTGGCACCACCCACCATCACTCCACAAATCAGACTGGAGATAATGCATGGCATGTAGCCATACCCCACCCATAGCCACCCACCTGGGCAACAGCAGGGCAGGAGTGTGAATGCAGAAGAGGTGAGGGCCAATCCCACAGAAGCAGTACATTTAAAGTTATGTAAGTACACATCAAGCATTGTGAAACTAGTTAACAGCTACATATTAGTGCAGTTACAGTGTAGTTATACAGTAGTTACAGTGTCGTTAGTGACACTTAAAATAGTCCTTCAGAAATCATTCTCTCATGAACTTACTGCAGTATAGCATTGTGGTTAAAAGCACTGACTTGCAAACCTGGAGAACTGGGTTTAAATCCTAGAACCACCACTTGTATACTGTGCAACCGAAGAAAAAGAACTAAAAATAAATTTGCAATCTTATATTGTAAATTGCTATACAATAAAAAATAATTAATTTACATAACTACTTATTGGTTTTTAACAGTGCTGTAGTTACTAAAGAACATGCTGCTTCACGAGTGTACCAGTTGAGGGAGACTGAGTCATCTGAGTGTACTGTGGTAGCTGGTGTAGGTTGTAGGATCGCCCTCATCTACCATCCACCCATGGATGGGAAGTGGATCCTTCAGGAAGTAGCAGACCTCATCATTGACATGGTGTTTGAGTCACCCAGGTTGATAGTCCTGGGCGACTTTAAAGCCTGGGTTGATGATGAACTCCTGCAATTTGGACAACACTTCCTCCAGTTGATGACATCTCTTAGCCTTACACAGATAGTTACCACTGCTACCCATAAATATGGCCACTCTCTTGACTTAGTCTTCCCCCTGGGGATCAAAGCCTCAGATTTGGGAGTGGGACCAGTCAGATGATCTGATCACTACACTGTGGGGTTCAATTTTAGTGCCTCCCTTTGCAGGTCTACCCCTGTGGAGATGGTCAGATATCACCCTTTATGAGCTGTTAGCTCTGATGGCCTAATGGCAGTACTTGATCTATCAAATATTCCAGTGGAAAACAGCGATGCAGATGCCCTTGTGATGACCTATAATATGGTCATTTTGGCAGCTCTGGATCTCATTGCTCCTGTCCGAGTTCATCCTCTCTCCCTTCTCCCTCAGTCCCCATGGTTTGATGGGACTTTGAGGGAGATGTGGTGACTAGGATGAAGGTTAGTAGCTCAGAATGTACCAGTTTTGCTTTTCTGAACTGCGGACAGACTGTGCAACCCAGCCTGTTTACAAGTTTGGAAAGTCTTTTCACAAATAGAGTGCAATGAACTTCTCGATTCTTTGCGACTAAGGTGGCTGACATCAGGGCAGTGCTTCAACTGGCACACTCTTCAGGCTTTGCTTTGGACCAGCATCTGGCCAATAGCCCCTAGCATTCTTGGAGTACCTTTGACCACCCACAGTTCATGGATGGCATGTGGATTATCCAGGGTGTGCACCCTACGTGCTATAGTTTGGATCCAGGAGCAACATCCCTGCTTTTGGGTTTTATCAATTCCATCAGTCTGATCCTAGCATGGATTGTCTGGTGTTCCTCAGAAACAGATGAGTTTTCAAGCTCCCTGAAGAAAGCAGTGGTAACAACCCTCCTGAAGAAAACTTCTTTGGACCCAGACTGCTATGTGAACTACAGACCTATCTCCAACCTTCCCTTTTTAAGGAAGGTTGTTGAGAAGGTTGTGGCCACACAACTGGAGAACCACCTTACCATCCATGACATCTATGAACCTCTCCAGTCCAGTTTTTGAAAGAGGCACAGTACAGAGATGACGATGGTTTGGGTGCTCAATGATCTCCTGATGGCTAGAGCTCGGAAGAACTGTTCCATCTTAGTTTTCTTGATCTCTCATCAGCATTTGACACTGTGGACCATGGGGTTCTGCTCGGTTGCCTGATATTCATCTGTGGCCTGTTGGGTACAGTCCTCAGGTGGTTTACATCATTTCTTACTGGAAGAACCCAGAGGGTGGTGTCCTGGGTCTATTCCTCAGACAAGTCCCTCAGTCATGTGGGGTTCCTCAGGGGTCCTTATTGTCCCCCATGTTGTTTGCAGTGTACATGGTGCCCCTTGGGGACATTGTAAGAAGGTATGGGCTGAAGTTTCACTGCTATGCTGATGATACCCAGCTCTACCTTTCTTTTGCACCCAACCAGGATATAGCTCTCTCAATCTTTAATAATTGCCTCGCAGATATCCAGGACTGGATGGATTTGAGTTGGTTGAAGTTGAACTTGGAAATGACTGAGGTGCTGGTAGTGGACCCAGGATGCCACATGGGGGGCCGTGGGTAGGTTCATCCTTGGGTCTTTTTCTTGGGGGCCTATCACTCCTGACCTCTAAATGGGTGCAAAACCTAGAGGTAATTTTTGATGAGGGGCTGACGCTTCATTCACAGGTGTTGGCCATCATCAAGACCTTGTTTTACCATCTGAGGAATATCTCCATGGATAAACACCTTGTTCCATCCAGTAGTCTTCCCATGTTGGTACACACCTTTGTGTCCTCACATCTGTGCTACTGCAACTCCCTGTACCTAGGGCTACCTGGGGTGGAAGAATGCCACTTGCAGCTAGTGCAGAATGCTGTGGCTTGGCTTTTGATGGGAACCTCCCAGTCCTGTCATATTTCCCAGGTGCTATGCGGTCTGCACTGGCTGCCAGCACAGTGGTGGATTACCTTTAAAATTGGTCTTTTGACCTATAAAGCCCTACACGGACAGGGCCCAGACTACCTGAAAGAGCTTCTGGTACCCTATTGCCCCAGGCGATTGCTCCACTCAGCTGACTAGGGGTTGCTAGAGATTTCAAGGGTGTGTTTAAAATCTTCTGGGGCCTGAGCATTTATGCATGTCACCCCATCCCTTTGGAATTCTCTACCCAATCAGTTACGGGAGTGTGTGACCATGGAGGGGGGTTTAAACAAGTGTTAAAAACATACCTCTGGCAACAAGTATTCGGTGACTGATGGATTTAATTTACCTGTATTTCCTGTTTTATAATATTTATGTGTTGTGTACCATGTTTTGTTTTAATTAATTATAAGGTGCCTTGGCTCTTGAAAGGTGCCATAAAAATAAAGTTTTATTTATTTATTATTATCATGACATTGTTCCCACAGTTTATGCCTAACATGCATTTACAAAGTAAGTATGCAGAAACTGACACTTAAAATAAAGTGCAAGAAGAAGGGTGTAACAGTGCTGTAGTTACTTAGGAATATGCTGCTTCTGTGGTATTGTTCCCACAGTTAATACCTGACTAACATGTATTTGCAAAGTAAGTATGTGGAAACTGACTCTTAAAATAAAGAGTAAGAAGAAGGGTATAACAGTGCTGTAGTTACTAAGGAATGCACTGCATCTGTTTCATTCTTTCCACAGTTAGTTCTTAACTAAATGCATTTGCAAAGTAAGTACAGAGAAACTGACACTTAAAATAAAGCATAAGAAGAAGGGTGTAACTACTATACACTTACATTGAATGTCAAAGCTGTAGTTTTAATGTACGTTTTCTTTCAGAAATTATTCCCTAATGCACTTACTGCTTAATAAACACACAATCTAATATTAATTGCTATACAACTACATTGTTTACTTATACAATAAGATCATTTTTCATAATTACTTTTTGAATTGTAACAGGGCTGTAGTTACTAAGAAATTTGCTGCTTTTGTGGCATTGACCCATAACTCTTCTACACCCATACCCCTGTCCTCCTACTGCACAGGTGAGTGACTGGACATGGGGCATGGCTACATTCCATGTTTTATCACCAATCTGCAGTGTGAGTGGTGATGGTGGGTGATTCTGGACACACAGGTAGGGACCCTTTCTTAGCCATTACATGCCCTTTCCACTGGCTGAACAGTGTGGCTGTCATGGCACCACCCTTCACATCAAGCTACCTGAGCTCACTGACTATACCATGAGGACTGGAGGCAAGGCGGTAAACATGGGCAGACCAGTAGGTCCCCTTACTGGAAAACAGCAGTAATGGGAGGACCACCAATAACCCACAATTCTCCACTCCAGATACAGTGCAGGATCCAGTCCACTTCTGCTCAGTCCATTTGATTGGATGTCTGCTATTGATCACCAGGCCTGGGAATGCACATTTGACATATTCCCTGCCATCTATATGAATAGGGTCCAATATTTGATTGCATGTTTAGTAACCACTAAGTTCATGAGGGAATTGTTTCTGAATGAGAATTTACATCACAGCTACAGTACTGACATTTGATAAATGCAAGTGTGTGCAACTGCAAATGCATGTTACCCAGGCATTAACTGTGACAACAGTATCATCATTTCTTAGACATAATATTGTTATAGTGCCAATTAGTAATTAAGCAAATACAATATTTTTGTCTACAGTTACTTATCAATTCACAGTATTAGACTGCATGTTTACTAACCCGGAAATTCATGAAAAACTGGAATACAGTCATGGAACATCATCTAAAGAGTTGCCAGTTAGTGCATCTAACTGTAGCAGACTGAGGTTGCATTGTATTCATATTTTAGTTACCATTCTAATTACACTTTAAAATGTTTCTGTGTGATGAACTTTTAAATAAATGTCAGATAGACATAGACAATTGAAACAGTGCACAAGACCTGCATTTATATGTACAGTAGTTACACTTGTAAGAACAGATTTAATAATGCCAAAAGTAGTAACATAGTAGTTGCACAATAGATTTTCTGTTATAATTTGCAATAGCTATTACATGTGTAGTTACCATTATAGGAACAAATAACAAAATGCCAGAAGAGACAGAGTGGTAATTGCACAATAGATTTTCTGTTACACTTTGCCACAGATATTACATGTGTAGTTACACTTGCCAGAATGAATTGATTTGTACTGAAAAGGAGACAGCAGTAATTGCACATGTATGCAAATTGTGTAACTACACAACGCGCAAATGTGAAACTAGTTAACAACTATATAGTAGTTACACGTAACTACACAGTAGTTACAGTGCAGTTATAGCATAATTATACAGTAGTTAACATGTAGTTAAGAACACTTAAAAGAAAGTGTTACCAGTGTATAAATCCCTAACATCTATAGTCACCAATACACATTTCACTACCACATCTGGGTGCTGACTGAGATCCTTTACTGGATTGATAGGGCCAGCAGTATCTTTCAGATAGGCTGCTACATTTTGACAAGCAGTTTTATGAAAAAAATTCTCAGAGACAGAAGGTGGAGTTCTCTCTGTCCTGTCTCTGTAAATCACAGGTATTACTGAATGTTTGCAGACTACGGATCATCTCCCTCATCAGTGAGAAAGCCTCAATCCAATCCGTTTTCTAAGAGCTCTTGAACTTCCTTTTTTAGAAACTCTGTAGGATCTCCTTGTGCTTTTGTATAGTTTCCTCTGATTTCATATTGTCTTAATGGAGAACTGCACTGAACCAGGGAGCCATTTTTGCAAGTACTGTAGAATTTGTTTTAAGCATTGGCTTCAGCTTTGCTACTGTTATGTCTATACAGGCCTTTCAGTAACCTCAGTGGGTGTTTCTTATTTACACACCGCAGGAAAGTATTATTTTAGAACAAAAGTATGTAGCTTACATCTCTGTCAACCACAGAGTAGCATTATAGAACAAACTCTGTAAATGCATTGTGACAACAATCTAAGAACACACCAGGGACATCAAGTGTATCACAATGTTCTAACCTGATCCCTAAAACCAGAGTGTGAATCAATAGCAAACCCTGAACTTTCTAACAGACCAGTAAAGATGAAACAATAACAGAAATGGAACCAGTGTTTAAAAAAACAGTTTTCATGGGGAAAACTGACTTACTGATTAGCAGTGTTTTCTATCAGACATGAGCCTGAAATGTGGCTGTAGTCTCCTGTTACTATTTCTTCACCCTTGCCTGCTTTCTTAATGCTTATGCTGGAGTCTCTTACCATGGATTGTAAGGGTGCCAGTTCATCAGCACTAAGGATGAGCCTATCCCTTCTCCCTGTTGTAGTCATAACCATTCTATCAATATCCTGTTTCACTAAATTTATAAATGAGACAATATTCAAGGGAATAACTCCTTGAGGCATGAAAATGACCAAAACCTGTAATGCTCTTCCAGTTCTTTTTTTCTTCTGTTGTCCTTTATTTTGTCTTAGAAAAAAATGTGTTTGATCTGCAGTGACATTTCTGTAGATGTAGTTTCCTAAAATTTCTGCAGATTTAGCGTCAGATGAAATGCATTAATTTGCATTTGTGGGGAGAAGGACAGGTCTTTGCTAAGGACTATTATTTTTAACTCTATTATGGTTCTTTTTGATGAGTTACAAACAGATACTTTATTGTTGTTTATTTTTTTTTACTTCTCCTCTACTCTAATTATTGATTCTTCTGTCTTTTTTCGCAGATTATTTTTCTATTTATCTGTCTCCTCGTCTTGCTTCTCTGTATGTGTCTCCTAATGCTCTGTTGTCTATATCCTGAGTTTCCATTTCCTCTTGTCTGTACCACTGCTGTCTGTGATAAAAAGGTTGCCCTACTAAAGGGCAGCCCAGATTGTCAATGGTCTCCCTGGGAACAGTTGGGAGGAGACAGGAAATGTGGGAACAGGGGAGGGGTAGGTTCATGCCAGCCAGGCAGAAGGAAGAAAGGGGGAGGTGGAGATGGGGGGATTGACATCACAAGGAGGAGCAGGCCTATGAGGTCACTTAAGGTGGGCAGATAGGCAAGTCGGGAGGGAGGACTGACAGACCACCTGATTGGGGAAAGGGAAGCCTTAGGGGAGTAGCTATAGAGGGGTAGAAAAGGTGCTGCACGGAGAGAGAATCCCTTTCTCTACTGCAGCTGCTGAAGTTAACAATTTGCATTGGGCATTGCAAAGTGAGGTAGAATTCTTTACAAGAGTCAGATAAGGTATGGGAGCAGGCTCCCCAGCCGCAGGGCCTGGGGCAGGCTATCCTGTTTAGTAGACTGTGATTTCTAGTGGTGCCAAAAGAAAAAAAATGGGGGGGAGAATTTGAAAAAGTCCATTGATCCTTAATTGTTATATTTTGTTGCAACAGGTTTTATGCAGCACTATAGGTTAGGTTGTTGTGCTATGGGACACACAGGGAACTTGAGTATTACTCCAGAGTCAGGGGCCCAAGAACAAAATGTATTTTGCTTCATGGCTTAAATTGTTTTTCCCAGTACTTACAAGTGAGCGTTTGTATCAGGTGATTTTCGCTGCCTTACTTCGGTGGAATCTCTTGGTGGGAGCCTTGGCTGGGGAGGGGAGAGGTATTTCAAAAAAATAAATAATTAAAGAGAGAGTTTACTCAGGCAAGTGTTTTTTTTCTCTTTTCCTTGCACCGGGCAGTAATCAGATACATTTCAATGAAGTAAGCAGCAGGAGCTGTGTGGCATCTTTGCGAAGGGGTTGGCCGGGAGGCTGCTGGTGTCCACGTGGAGAGCAGCCACATGGCTGCTCATCTGGCCTTTGAATTTTTATTGCTGGAAGAGCAGGGGATTTGGAGCCTGGGTGGCCTGGGAGTTTTGAGGTCGGTGCACTCTACTGGGGGAGGTGCTGCTTACAGGCGGGGCAATAGGTTTGTGGGCCCTGAGTGGTTCCCTATGGCTGTTGTGGCTCCCTGTTGAAGTTTTTTGGCCTGTGGCCTTGCCTGAGGCTGAGGAGCATGGAGACGGTATATTTTGAACTCGGTTTTCTTCACTGGCATGGCTTTGACTGCGACGGGGCAGGATGATGAGGAGGCCTGAAGTTTGGGCCTAGGAGCAATGGAGGCGCGCCCACATGGCGCAGTATGGCTGTGGCCTATGTGGTGAAAGTGGGCATGAATTGAGTGGGGAATTTTTCTGCCCTCCCTGTCCCCCGCCATTGTTCGGAGTAGAAGGGAGACGGGGTTACCTTGGCCATAAAGGGCCGCAGCGCCCTCGGCGTGCTTGGTGTGCAGTGGTGGAGCCTTTCATTGCATGGAGGCCTGTGCAGTTTCTTCACCATGAGCAGAGGCTACAGCAGAGAGTGTGTTGGCACAGCTTGCAGTTAGCGGATTCATACTCACTTCCCCTGGCTGCGCAGGAGTTTAGGATGGGGTGATTTTACCACTACAGCAGCATGGGCATTTTGCGCAGCAGGAAAGTGTGGTCTTGTACTCCCAGGATTTGAGCATTGTCTGAGAGCCCTTCCCTTGAATCCCTTATGGGGAATGCAGTGGTTTAGGCCTGCAAATGGGGCTTTTCTGTGCAATGGGGGCACCAGATCAGGTAAAGGACTAAACAAAAAAAAAAAAAGAAAAACACAAATGGTGATAAAGAGGAAACAGGAAAGGGAATAATATGTGTGGGGGGTGGATCTGCAGGTATTGTCTTCAGGCCTACAGGGAACCAGGGGTTGAAAGCACCCCGTGGCAGTTGGGTTGGGGGGTTTATTACCCCTTCCTCCTCCTCCCCAAGGTCCCATTTTCAACAACTTGTTTGTCCTATTAAAACTGAGGAGTGCATGGCGGCTACCTGTTAGGTATTGAGGGGCAGGTGTGGCCTTTCTTGCTGTTGTCTGCCCCGGGGGGCACACGGGTCAAAAGGGTAGGCAGGGATGGTTTCTTGGGGCAAGGAAACACAGTGACTATGAGGGGGATAACCGGTGTTCTGTGGTTCCATGATGGCACCCGAGGAAGCATCAAAACAGAAGACCAGTGAAGCTGTGGCACACAAAGCTGCAGAGTTGATGGAGCAGGTACAAGCCATCTTCAAGGAATCCGGGGTGGAGAAGGAGAAAGAGCAGAAGGCTGACAAGAGAAAGGACCTGCCGGCAAGGAAATATAGATCCAATAAAAGGCCGACTAGGAACAGCCCGGATGAGGGTGGTGAGCCTCAGCTGGAGGAGGGTAAGGTACCTGTGGTGGACCTGTCAGTGGAAGGTAGTTTAAAGGGTTACCTAGCGGGCATTATGAAAGATCAAGGTGAGAAAGGCTGGGAAGAGGTAGACAAAGCAAGGAAAGAGTTGCAAGAGGAAAAGAAAATGGAACAGGGTTTAGGGAGCTCAGGGTCGGGGAAGGTGGCCAACAAAGTCACATATGGCTGGCCTGTGAGCATGACACTGGTGGATCATGTTTCCAGGTGCTGAAGGAAAAAATATGGAAATGGGAGTATGTGGACATGTTTGGCCTCATTGATAAAGATACAGCAAAAAAAAGTATGAGCAGAAAGAGTTGGTGGGCAGTTTGGAAATGGCAGTGGCCCTTGCCATTGTGGGTAAGACCAGTGAGGATGTGACCTACAAAGGCAAGACATTTGGGGCCTGGATGGAGAGTTTCCACACGCTCAGTGCCATCATGCTTAAGAGGAAGCAGGAACAGGCTATTCTGCTCCTCACTTACTCTGCCATTATCAGGGATGTCTATAGGGTCAGAAGCAGATATGGGTGGCTGATCTATGATGAAACATTCCTCCAGAGGGTGGCATCACATGGGGATGTTAGGTGGGATGTAATGATCTCCAAGCTGTGGATCAGGACCTTGTCAGCACCAGGGGGATTGGGTAGCAAGGGTAAGGAAGGCAGTGGTGGGGCAGAGGAAAAAGCATGCTGGGCTTATAATAAGGTGAACTGCATGTGGTCCAACTGCAAGTATAGGCATGCTCAGGATGGGGAGAATCACACCAACTTAACAGATGCAGGACACAGGGTGACAGGCAAGCAGCACCGGCAATGGTGCAGCCCTTTCGGGGTGGCCAAGGGGGGAAATGGGGAGACATAATGGGCAAGGAGGCAGTTTAAGATGGCAGAATGGGGGTGGTTACGGGGGCGATAAGCCCACCCAAGCACAGATGGGGGGAGCTGGCCTTCCCCTGGAGCACTCCCTGTAGAGGCCGGGGTTGAACATCGACTGGACAAGAGACTACCCAGCTCGTGAGGCAGAAGAAATTTTTAGGGAAGGTTTCAAACTGGGTTTTAACCTATACTACATGGGGGTGAGGAAGGCCATGGGGCTAAGAATTTAGTGTCTATCAAAGAGAAAGAGGATATAGTGTAGGGGAAAATTTAGAAAGGAGGCTGGTGGGTGGAAGGCCCTTTTTCAGCCCCGCCTTTCGAGAACCTTAGGGTGTCACCCTTGGGCATAGTACTGAAGAAGGCACCTGAGAATACAGGCTGATACACCACCTGTCATACCTGGAGGGGGAGTCAGTGAATAATGCTATAGCACCACAAAGGAGTACTGTGTCATGTGACACTTTTGATAAAGCAGTAATAATAATAATAATAATAATAAAATAAAATAATAAAACTTTATTTATTTAGCGCCTTTCAAATACCAAGGCGCTGTACAAATGAATCATAAAATCAGAATATGCATATAAAATCAACAATTCGTAATAGCATCTGTCCACAAAAGCCTTGTTCCACAAAAAAGTCTTAAAATCCCGCTTAAAGGCTTCCACGGTCGAGCATTCTCAAAGCCGGTGAGGCAGAGTTCCAGAGGGTTGGGGCCACGAACCCAAAGGCCCTAGCCCCAGAAGACTTCAATATAACCCTCGGAACCTCTAGCAACCCCTCGTCGGCTGAACGGAGCTGTCGCACGGGGTGGTAAGGAATCAGAAGCTCTTTCAAGTAGTCAGGGCCGAGTCCGTGCAGGGCTTTGAAGGTCAAAAGACCTACTTTAAAGGTGATCCACCACTGTATAGGCAGCCAGTGCAGATCGCGCAGCACTGGGGTAATATGTGTCCTTCTAGACACCACTGTCATTAACCTTGCAGCAGCGTTCTGCACTAGCTGCAAGTGGTGGATATCAACCCCAGGAAGCCCCAGGTAAAGGGAGTTGCAATAGTCAAGGCGAGATGTCATGAAAGCATGGACCAACATGGGTAAATCGCTGGATGGAACATGGTGTTTCACCCTGGTGATGTTCCTAAGATGGTAGAATGCGGACTTAATGACTGCTGACACCTGATGACGAAGAGTCAGCCCGTCGTCAAGTACCACTCCCAGGTTACGCACCCGTTCAGAGGTAAGGATCAGATCCCCCCCCCAGCAATACGCCAGAGGGCTGACCGGACCCCAACCTCCCTGTCCCATGACCCGGGTCCACGACCAAAACCTCAGTCTTACTGGCATTCAACTTTAACCAGCTCACATTCATCCAGTCCTGGATTTCAGCGAGGCAGCTATTAAATACCGAGAGAGCACTAACCTGGTGGGGGCAAAAGACAGGTAGAGCTGGGTATCATCAGCATAGCAGTGAAACCTCAGCCCATACCTTCTTACAATGTCTTCGAGGGGCAGCATATGCACTGCAAACAACATGGGGAGAGCACCGAACCCTGGAGGACACCACATTGCAGAGGAAAAGGGTCAGAGGAAAAAATCCCCGACACAACTCTCTGCGTTCTCCCAGATAGAAAAGATGAAAACCACCTGAGCACTGTACAAGACAGTCCGCAGATGGACTCCAGACGTTCGAGCAAAACCCCATGGTCTACAATGTCAAAGGCTGAAGAGAGATCAAGGAGGACCAAGATAGAGCGGTTCCTCTGATCTCTCGCCATCAAGAAATCATTGAGCACCCAAACCAGAGCAGTCTCGGTACTATGCCTCTTACAAAACCAGACTGGAGAGGTTCATAGATATTATGGATGGTCAAATGGTCCTCCAGCTGGTTTGCGACTACCTTCTCAATAACCTTCCCAATAAAGGGAAGGTTAGAGATCGGTCTGTAGTTGGAAAAAACATCTGGGTCCAAAGAAGCCTTCTTCAAAAGGGGAGTCACCACAGCTTCCTTTAGGGAGCTAGGAAACTCACCCAATTCTAGGGAGCACCAGATTATTTGAACCAGAAATGGGCCGACGATCTCAACACAACCCAAGATTAGGGAGGTAGGGCCCAGATCTAAACTACAGCATGTAGGGTGCATCCCCTGGATGATCCGCATAATATCAGAGAACGTCGGCAGGTCAAAGGAACACCAGGAGACAGAGGATTCCGCGACCAAACGCCAACCAAAAAGCCTCTCATTAGAGTGTGTTGATGGATCTCGGATCTGATGTCGGCAACCTTTATTCGCAGAAGAATTGAGCGATCTCATCACACTCCTTTTGTGAAAAGGCTCGATGGAGCTGGAGACAGGCTGGGTTGCACAGCCTGTCCACAGTTCTGAAAAGCTGAGCCGGTCGATTCTGAGTGACAGAGATTTCCCTGTACAGGAATTCTGCCTTCTTATGGGAGATCTCTGATTGGTAGAGCCGATAATGCTACTCCAAACTAAGGCGGTAGGCATCCAGAGCAGATTTCCTCCAAGGACACTCTAACCATCGTCCCACACATTGCAACTCCCTCAAGGACCCATCGAACCATGGGACCCGAGGGCAAAGAGAGAGGGGACGAACACGGACAGGAGCAATTGAGTCCAGGGCCAAGGAAATGGCCTGGTTATAAGCCAAGACCATAGCCTCTGGACCCAAGCTGGCAGTCGGAAACTCTGAGAGGTTCAACACCACCATCAGGTCTTCAGGACACACATCCCATAAAGGGCAGTATCGAACCAGACCTCATTAAAGCCAGAAAAGGGGTTTGGGTGGTAAAAAACGATATTGAATCTGTTTTCTGGCTGCTTCCAGCCTGGGAGCAAGATTGGGAATTGTTGAGCTTCCAGTTCCAGGGCAAGTACTATTCTGACAAAGCTATCCCCATGGGGTGTTCTGCGACATGTGCCACTTTCTAAATTTTCAGCACGTGGTTGCAATGGATTTTCACCATAAGGCACAGGCGGGGAGCAATGGTTCATTATCTAGATGACTTCCTGTTTATAGGTGAAGGCAGGGAGAACACCCAGGACATATTGACAGCTTTCAAAGGTACTTGCGGGGAAATTGGGGTACCACTAGCCAGGGATAAAACAGTAGGCCCTAGCCATAGGCTAGAGTTTTTATGCATATAGGTGGACTTGGACCACCAATGCTACCGCTTGCTGGAGGACAAGGTGGCCAGACTGCAGGGCCTCATCCTAGACATTAAAGGGCATAGGTGAGTTCAGCTTAGGACAGTACAGCAAGTTTCAGGGCATATGAACATCTCCTGTTGGGTGGTGGCTTCTGGTAGGGTGTTCACCAGGTGTTTAGCCAGGTCCTCCACCAAGGCCAAGCTTTCCCACCACTGGGTCGACCTTTCCAAGGGGGTAAAGGATGATTTGATGGCATGGGAGGTGTTTTTGGAAGGTTACAATGTGGTGACATTTTGGAGAGACCAGTGAAAAGAAGGGGCAGACCTGGAGCTTTTTACAGATGCAACTGGGGGGTTTGGCATGGGGACCTATTGTCAGGGTGAGTGGATATCTGAAGCGTGGCCTCCCAGGTGGGTAGAAATGGGGCTGAGAAGAGATATCACTTTTTGGGAGGCATTTCCCATTTGGGTGGTCCTGGTGGAATGGGAGCAGAGGTTCAGGAACAAGAAACTGATTTTCAGGTGTGACAACATGGCAGTCGAGACTATCATAAACAGGCAAGCAGGGGCCACTGAGGCCATGCTACAGGTAGCACTCATGCTAGTATGGGAGGGGCTGCAGCTTAACTTATCTTTTAAGGCTAAGCACATGGATGGAGTGAAGAATGAAATAGCTGACAGTCTCTCATGTTTTCAGTTCGACAGGTTCCATGCACTAGCCCTGAGGGCGGCCATCCAGAAGTCACATGTGCCCCAGCAACTGTGGGAGATTGGATGGACTGAGCCCAGCTACTATTCCAGAGTGCCTGGCCCCCAAACACACTGAGAGCACATGAGGTGGTGTGGAAAAGTTTCCAGGGGTTTTGGGAGTGGGCTGAGTTGGAGGTAAGTGGCCCAGCAACAGAAGCCCAGGTCATGTGATATATGGTGGAAAGGTGGGAGACAGGCATGTCCAGAGCCACATTTGGCATCCACCTAGCCAAGCACTGGCATGGTTTGCCAGTTACAAGACTGGGGAGGTACACACAAGGGCACCAGTTATCCGCAGAATGCAGCAGGGCTGGAGCCAGTTGCAAGGTCAGAGGTTAGATGGGCACAGACCCATAGGGGGTGATCTTTTAGAGTAGCTAATGGCGGCTCTGCCATGTGTGTTTTCCTCAGCATATAAGGCCCACTTGTTCACAGCCCTTTTCTGGGTGATGCACAAGGGGGCTTTCCAGGTAGGGGAGGTGGTGGCACAAAGGAAGGGTGACAGTCTGGGGGGATTGCAGGAGAAGGACATCACATGGTCAGTGAACTCAGCCAAGGTTTGGCTGAGGCATTCCAAGATGGATCAGGTGGGAAAGGGTTGTATGGTTGAGCTTAACAAAGAGGGTGTAATTGGTGCACTGGTGGTCACAGCAATAGAAAGCTATAGGGCAGTGTGACCACAGGGGAGTGTTTTTTTTACCTGACACGGCAACAGGGACCCAGTGACTGCAACACAGGTCAAGGCAGTCCTCAAGAAAGAGATGGCTTTTCTGAGGGAGGAACCAGGGAGGTTTGCCTCCCATTCTTTCAGAATAGGTGTGGCCTTGGAAGTGGCCAGACTGGGTGGCTCCCCTTTGGAAGTCAAAAAGGTGGGCAGATGTCTTCCCAGGCTTATAGGAGATACGTTCAGAAATGACTGCTAGTGTTTATAATTTTATGTTTTTCAGGGGGAAGGCATCATAGGGTGGTTTGGATTGTTAGCCTTTCATTCATCTATTGGGCAGAAAAATGGGTTCTCACCATGGCTGGGGACCACCAGCTCAGACAGGATCAGGAATGGACTGTGATTGAATGGAAGGGACAAAGGGGCCTGACATGGAGGTGGTTGCTGCCACTGCTGGAAGAGTGCAGCAGATCTATGCTGGCTCCAGATTTGATTGTCATGCATGCTAGGGGGAATGATCTGGGCACCCTGCCCTGGGTGGCATTGGTCCACATGATCCTGAGGGACTTTGAGAGGATAAAGTTCTGGTGGCCAGAGGTGAAGATAGCATGGTCAGAGATTGTCCAGTGCAGGAGCTGGAGAAGAGCCCGGGACATGTTGGCTGTGGATAAAACTAGGAAGAGAGTAAACAGAAAGTTGTCAGAGTGGGCTAGGTGAATGGGAGATCTGTATATAAAACATGGCAGATCACACATGATACTTCAGGGTGGTACCATGTGGATGGGGTGCATTTGTCAGGCATTGGAAATGTGGCACTCAATGGGGCTATCAGGGAGGCCATTGAAAAATGGCAGGGTTTTGGTGGTTTGTTTGCTAATTTTTAGTGGGGAAGCCCAGAGGCTGGTCTGGGAGCTGACCTATGGGCTAGTGGGAAAAATGAAGAAAGGGGGGAACAGCCAGAGGGGGTACAGCAAGGCAGGTGTGGGCTCCCTATGGGGTATTCACCTCAAGGGGGGACAGGGCTGGGTGGTCAGGTGGGGAGGACACCTAAGCCCAGAAAGAAGAGGAAGGATTGAAGGGGCATTGGGTCCTTATACCCAGGCCGGAAAGAAGAAGAACAAAGTATATGATGGTTATAAATGGATTGAGTTGTAAAAAACTGTAAATAAGGAATTAACCCTCAGACAATGTGAATGTAGATATGTTATGAGTGGATATGGATTTAAAAATGTGATACATGTAATTGATGAGAAGCTACCTCAATAAACTTTGAATGTCGGAGCCATTAAGTACAGCATGGGCATGACTTATTTCAGGGGGATCCAGTGACAAAAGAGGCTGCCCTACTAATGGGCAACCCAGATTGTCAATGGTCTCCCTGGGAACAGCTGGAAGGAGACAGGAAATGGGGGGCCGGGGAGGGGTAGGTGTAGGCCAGGCAGAAGGAGGAAAGAGGGTGGGGGGAGTGACATCACAAGGAGGGGCTGGGTTATGAGGTCACTCAAGGTGAGCAGGTAGGCAAGTTGGGAGGGAGGATTGACAGACCACCTGATTGGGGAAAGGGAAGCCTTAGGGGAGTGGCTATAGAGGGGTAGAAAAGGTGCTTCAGGGAGAGAGAATCCTTTTTCTCTAATGCAGCTACTGAAGTTAACAATTTCCCAACCTTCTGCCTAAGAAAACAGGAGACAAATAAAGGAAGAAGTAGGCATGGGTTATATTGGTGACAATGGGTTGCCGGGTGAGGGCAACAGGGACACCTGTGGTGTCAGTGGTATAGGGTTGCTGGTTTGAGAGCAATGGTGGTGTCATATGACAGGAAAAAATGAAGAAAGGGGGAACAGCCAGAGGGGTGGTACAGCAAGGCAGGGGTGGGATCCCTATGGGGTATTCGCCTCAATGGGGGACAGGGCTGGGGGGGTCAGGTAAGGGGTACACCTGAGCCCAGAAAGAAGAGGAAGGATTGAAGGCGCATTGGGACCTTACGCCCAGGCAGTAAAAAAGAAGGACAAAGTATACATACGGTTATAAATGGATTGAGTAGTAAAAAATTGTAAATAAAAAATGGACCACTGGACAATATGAATGTAGATATGTTATGAGAGGATATGATTTAAAAATGTGATACATGTAATTGGTGAGAAGCTACCTCAATAAACTTTGAATGCCTGAACCATTAAGTATGGTGTGGGTGTGGCTGATTTCAGGGGATCCAGTGACAATAAAACCCTACTCAAAAAACTGTGTTAGAGAATTCTATAGATAACTCAATAATAAGATTTTTATTAAACTTTTGGACAGGGACCCTATTGTGTCCACAAAAAAAGTGATAGATGCTGAAGTAACACAGACTATTGAGCAGAGTTTTATTGGCAAACAGATACTGCATTTACTCATAACAGATTCCCCTGTCAAAGCAGTTACTGTATGTATTTTGCCTAAACTCCATAAATGTTTTAAAAATCCCCTTGGAACACTGTCCATCAGCAGTACTGGTTCTTTTACAGAACCATTTTCTTAGTATATTGGTATGTTTCTAGAAGAGTATGTGACAATTTTTTCTTAATACTTAAAAGACACTGCTAATGCATTAAGGTTACTTACTAGCACTGAGATACCTGAAGGACTGTGTATTGTGACTCATGACGTAGCTGCACTTTATTTTAACATCCCTTGTCAGAATACTTTAGAGGCTTTTGAATTAATTTTGCATCAGCAAGATATTAATGCACTCCCCCAACAGTTTCTTTTTATTGAGACTGAACTTGTCTTAAGTTCAATTGTTGTAGGCTCAAAAACAACCCGTAACTACAAACAATGGTCACTGTGATACTTTTGAAATGTATACCTGGGATACTAGGGAACAATGAGTGATTAGAGATCAAAGACAAATCCACGTATTCTGTAGTTATGGCATTGTTTTATTGATGATACATAAATTGTGTGGTGGGGGTAGGCAAATCAACGTATTATTTTTTAAAAAATATCTGCGTACCAAAAATAAGAATTTAAAAATGTTCAATACCAAAAGTCAAGAGAAAATTCAATTTCTGCACATCATGATTCATAAATTTTGAAAAGGGTGTGTGACAGCAAGTTACAGTACAGTCAGCATTAAACATTAAAGAGGTCGTTAGTAGTTGTTATTCTATTTAATAAATGCATTTTCAATGAGCTGCTAACTCTAAGTGCTGAAATGTCTTATCCAGTATGCAAAGAAGTGCAAACCAGTTGTCAACTCTGTGGCCCGGTGTTTCAAATGGTAATCCAATGCAGGGCTGCCATTTTCTGGTGCAGCTGCACCAAACATCTTTGCCACAACTGCACCTGATTTTAGTACATTGGGCACAGTTACAACAGTTTTCCCAGTTTACTGCAGCTTGTGCCAAATATTTGGCACAAGCCCTGTGAAAAAGGTACCTGGGCTTGACACAAGCTAGACCAGCAAAAAAGCTGGTTTAACTTGTGGCAATTGGCACATAGCATAGAAAATCCTGGTCACCAGCTGAGAGACTGCCACAAGCCCTGTGTACCACATGATCAGCACACCAGGGTCTTGCGGCATTCTCAGGGTCTTGAAAATCTGACCCTGTGATGTAATCATTAATACTAGAAACAGAAAACTGGTTAATAACTGATTAAACTTTATTTATTTATCAGACAACCTGTTCTAAAATCCACTAACCAACTGAAAATTAACTCCTACTTGAACTAGCTAACTATTAATTTTACTTAAAGTTTAATGCCACCAGATAACTTTACTGTATATAGGAAAACAACCAACAGGAATGCTGTAATCTTGGCATAAAGCAGTCACCTTTGTCACACAATCATCAGTTTGTCCTATAGTTAGTTCTTGAGAGCCATCCACATAGAAAGAATCTTATCCCAAGCAATGGACTGACCTGACACTTTGATTCCAGGAAAGAGGGTATAATTGGTAAGTAATTAAAAAACAAGATCAGAGGCCTCTAATAAAAATAGGCAGAAACTTCTGAATTGACAAAATACAAAAAGGAATTCTGGCAGGCATGTTAACTATGTAATGACATAGAGATTACTAAAATTATCAACAAAAACTGAGAGAGCCTAGTGACTGACTCAGGACCAGCTGGGATCACAAATGAAAAAAATGTGGTCCACAGTGCACTGCCTGTGCTATAAAGACAAACTTTTAAATGACTCAAAAATTAATTCTTAATTTTGTATTTATTTATTTTTACCATTTTTGACTGGGGAAGACACACTAAGCCAGGTCTGTACTGAGAGCATAGGGAAGACAAATGACTTGTACATGGTCACACAGTATACAAGTGGTGTCTGTAGAATTCAAACCCAATTCTTCAGGTTTGCAGCTAAGTGATCGTAACCACTATGCTATACTGCCTCCCCAATACATGGGCAGTTACCCCTGTGGGCACTGCAGAAGTTGTACTGTGGTGCCAGGTCTCAATCTCAAAACAGGGAGATGATTCAGCTGAAGTCTTTTGCTTACTTACTGATTGATTGACTGATTGATTGACTGATTCATTCATTCATTCACATTTTACCAGATAAACAAGCAGAGCCCAGAAGACTTGCTTCCAGTTGAAAACTGGGGTGAGGGGAAGGGGGTAACAAATTATAAAAGATACAGGAATACATTCTTTCACAACTGTGCATATAAACAGCAGCAATATATAACACTAGAACACAGTGTAAATGCATTCATTGTGCAATATTTAGCCAGGTGCAATAGGAATCTTATAAAACAGACAGATGGGGCCAGATTCTCAAAGGGTGGTACAAAGCTTGCTTCAAAGCCTGCATCAAATTCTCGCATTGTCGTGGCTGTGGCATTCCCAATTGCTACAGCTCTGCCTGATTTTACAATCTCGGGCACAGTTGTGACAGTTTAGCAATTTTACGGCAGCTTATGGCAAAGTTTAGCTCGAAGCTCTGTGTTAATGGTGATGAATAAGGATGCACACTAGACCACAAAAAGATGGTCTAGTGAGAATCAAATGGATGCAAGGGATGCAAAATCCCTTTAGATTGCCACAAGCATGGCGCACCATATCGTTGTTGCAGTCAGAACTTGCAGCATTTCAAGGCATTTTAAAATCTAGTGTACAGTATCTGCAGACCATGTTACAAATTATCATACAACAGAGAGTGCGCCAAGTGGACTTGTGTAGCAGAAGGGATAGTTTGTGACTCAGCATACTCTCTAAGAGGTATCAGACCTGAGACTGTTGCACCCACTGGAGGCATGATTGGGGTAGTTGGGGCATAAAATCAGGAGGCATGATGAGCCTTTGTCACTTACATAATTTAAAGGAATTAGCAGAAGTGATTTCAGTAGGCAAGCTATTCCAAACAGAAGGAAGCCTGTATGTGATTAAGGCTTGCATTAAGTTTCTTCTGCATCAGGGGATCTGGAAATGTCAACTGTCCTCAGACCTGAGGGAGTAGGTGTGATCTGAGGCTGGTGTAAAAAGTTCCAGGAGGTATCAAGGGACTTTTTCTGACCAGTACAGTACCTAGACTTCACTAGAGCAGTGTGAAGAGAATGCCTCTTTAGGGGTGTTAGCCGTCCAAGTTCATTGTACATTATACAGTGTATAGGGAACAGATCTATACAAATCTGCATAGTGCATTGAAAAGTGTTGTCAGTTTGGACAGGGTGGAAGATTTTGCTCCATTGTAGACCATGTCCTCATAGTCCAGTAGATGAAAGATAGGGCATTCAACCACCAGTTTCTTTATGTATGGCTGGAGGCAGCTTTTCACTCTGCAAAGGTTTCCCAGCTCTGCTTAACACTTGGCTATTACTTAAGAAATGTGGCCAGAGTAATCAAGCTGCTCACCCAGATGCATTCTGAGATATTTGTACAAGGATACTGACTTGAGGCATTCCCCTTGGATGGAGCATACAGTAGGTTTAGCGAGCCAGGAACTATACTTAAAAAGCAGTGGGGTCCAAATGGTATAGATGGTGTTTTCTAGTTGTTCATTATTAGTTGTCATCCTAAAACCATTTTTGGACAGCAAAGAAGTCCTTTTGCAGGGGTTCTTCGATTGAGGGGGCAGACAGGCCAGATGCATAGATAATATGCATGCATATGAATAGTATACTGTTAGGCTTAGATAAGATGCATAGATATGATCCGTGATACTGTGGGGGTGGTTTATGGAGCATTCTGCATCTGTGGAGCATACTAGATTGAAAAACTGTTAGAAAATGATATACACACATTGGGAGCATGTATGTGCCATAAATTCCAATATGTGGTATGCTACAGCAGCACATTGTGTTAAGAATAAAAACAGCAGAGCACACATTCGTGTTTGTTTGTCTTCAGAAAGTGGAACCAGACCCCAGGGCAGGAAAGTCTGATAAGAAACTTCTCAGAAGAGGATGTTTCCAGTAGGGCCGAGCATCGAGTCTGATCAAGGTTTCGGGCCATTCAGGTCTGGCAGTGATCAGAAAAAATATCATGAATCAGGTTTCACTGCTAAAACCAGAAAATTCCCTGACCTGAAATTGCTAAGCTTGCCTACTGTGTGCTGCATGCAGAATTATGCAGAATCAGAGACACAGATGGTGTCTTAGGTGGGGAGGGGCTCCAGGACTCATGGACTGGTGGGGGGGTGACTTACTCGAGTAACACATTGTCAGAGGAGGACTAGGAGGAGGAGCCACATGATGTACCTGAAATGCTAGCAGCTGGACTTGTGTTTTTTCCTCTTCCTCAGGTCTCCTCCTCTGCTCCTGCGCCTTGGCCTCTTGGTCTCCTCCTTTGCACCAAAATGGGAGACAGTCATGTGACTGCACCAGTTTCAGTCAAATCTGGAAATCTGTCTCCTACTCTCGGTGACCCTGCTGCTGGAAGGTCTGCACTGATTGGAGCAGACAGAATGACATTGAGGGGCTTTATAAACCTCTTAGATAATGCAGCATGGTCAGAGGTGAGCAGCATGGTGGCAGGTTGCACTAGTAGCACTTGTTTCAGTGCATAACATTGTGGACAAACAAGAAGGACTGATCCAAATTAAATAAAAAAGATCATTTTTAGGGCAGGCAGGCAATAGGACTTAGCAGCACAGCAGCAGAGCAATATAAAAATAATTTAATCCATCTTGGAGAGGGCATAACAAATAAGCAACAGAACAGTGGTGATGTGGTTAAGCAGGAGTTGCTGGGGATAGAGAAGGAAGGGGCTGCCAGGGCCAGAGGCAAATTAAAAAAAAATCTTGCTGAGGGATTCACCCAGTTAAAAAAAATAAAAGTTGTTCAAGCCCAGGTGGTGTGTTGATCTGGCAGTACTGAAGACTGAAGGCCTGCACCAGTAGTTTTGGACTTTGAGGGCCAGGGTGCTGGCAGGGTCTGCCTCTGCTCCCCCAGAGATAATATATTTCATTATTTTTAAATAAATAAAACACTTTTTGGTTGCCTTAGTTCCCCCCAAAAAATATAACTGTGAACATTTATTTTTCTTGCAGTTAAAATATTTGAGCCCATTATACTGCTACTGTCCCATTGTCCCAGGGAAAAGTGATGGCACTGGCTCTGTTTTTTGGTTGTTTAACTATTCTTAATCTCTCTAGTGAGAAACATTTCTTTCTTGTGGTCAAAAATATTTGTGAGCATATTGTAGTGCCACTGTCTCATTGTCCCAAGCAGAAGTGACAGCACGTGTACTCTGACTTGAGGTTGTTTAAAGGGACACTGTCAATTTGTACATTTCTTTATACTACTTGTTCATCATGTCTCAGCCTTTCTAAGTAAATATTGTACTAGCAACAGTGAGATGGTGTCTGAATATATAGTCAGTATGAAATAATGTTTTATTTAAAGTTTTATCTCTGCTCACAGTTCATTTATGGAGCCGCTTCTCCTAAGAGCTCAGTCTAGAAAAAATGTAATCATAATCAGTGTGGCCATGTTGTCTTCTGGGTTGCATGCTAATGCACATACCAGATGAGAATGTCATGCATGCACGTGCGTGGTCATGCACAGGTGCAGTCAAATTGCCACCGGTAGTATCTGATAGAGTTATAGTTATCTGTTGCTGAACAATAATGTCATCCTCCGATGTCATTTTTTTTTTTACTTTTTTTGTGGATACATATGGTGATGCCACCAATGGAAACATGCTAGCAGGTTACCTGACAAAACACTGACACTGACTCTGTCCGTAACTTGATATTGTGCTTACTGTGTATGTCAGAGAGGAGGTTGTGATGTTGTCAACCTGATATCAGACATCTGTGATTTACATTATTGTTAGATATGGATCTTAAATGCCCCATATCCCTACCACTAGCTGCATATTCATTATGTGAAAGTAGCCAAAAGTTAAATCCAAATTATACAATGGGGTCCGAGAATTCTTGAATCTGATTAGCTGACAGGTACCTTTTACCCATGGAAAATCCTGGCAAACCCATGGGAAAAGGTGCCACTCAGCCACACTACAAAGAGAAATCAACCCAACACCTGAAAACAAAAACCTCCAACCCACCATCTTCTTTTCCCCGCTAAACCATCAGTAAAACCACAAACTGCTGTACCACCTTGTGTGCACCTCCAAACATCCCCATTCAGACATATCATATGTTTGCATAATTCTGAACTGCAGACAGTGTTTCTTAATAAAAAAATTGAGGACTAAAAGTTGTATCAATCATGGCCAAAAAGCAGAGCCATGAAACTGGGCATTCGCCTATGCATATTCATAAGCACATGCCCAGAATCATGGCACAGCTTTTTGACCATGATTTGAATACATTTTAGCCATCATTTTTCATTAACAGACAGTTTCCCCCTTCAGTATTTGTGAAAGGCTGGTACTTGGTGAGTGAGCAGCTGCTTCACTTTACTCACAGAGGGGGGAGGTTGGGACCCTGCAACATGGAAAGTGGACTCGTCAGGCAGGCAGACAGCTTCTTCCTTCTTGGATTTGCTGGCAGCTATCCTGCTGGCTTTTCAACTTCTGCCCTTAGTCCAAGATTGATATCCCCCTTCATTCTGCAGCCGGCTGACTTGTTCAGTTTTTTTCTCCCATGAGATATGACTACAACAAAAAACCCTTGCAGGGCTTCCCCATGCTTTCTGGAACTCCCTTTTTCTCAGGAACTCTTGCTGACTCAGGGGTGTTTGTTGCGATATTTCTCCTCAGCATGTTCTCTGCCAGCTTCCACTGCTGCTACATCTCTCTCTCTCTCTCTCTCTCTCTCTCTGTACAACAGTGGCATTTCATTCTGTTAGCTTTGACTAACAAAAGACAAAAAAAAACAAAAAAAACAGCAATATTAGTCTATCACAGTTAACAGCCGTTGCAGATGCCAATCATGATATAGCTTCAAGCCATTGCAACCCAGGACTATTTTTCTTGTGCAGCAATAAATTCAACAAATAAATGTAAAATAATGAAAAAAAAAACCTTTATCTTTAATTCTTTTTTAACAAACAATACAAGGAAACATTGTGTAATCACAATAAACCACTGCAGGGTGTGGGCTATGCTGTGATTTATCCACTTCTGGTTTGGTTTACTCACAGGGCCTGCAGCCTCATGACCAAACCACACCATGTGTGGGTTAATCACAAAACCCACACCCTGTTGTGGTTTATTGCTTAAATTTTGACTAAAGCACAGGCATACTGCATGTAATCTACACTGCTGTAAGTCTCGGAGCGTGGGTTTCCAATTCCTATTTTCACCAGTTAATTCTCAAGTATTATGTCAGTGATTACCTGAGTTTTTTGTTAGGTTTTGGGTGGAGGGGGTCTGGGGGTTGTTCAGTGGCTGGTGTTAGATATCTTGATAAACATGGTGCCCTCATACAACAAATGCAACACTACTATGCTGTTTGCCTTTACTTTACATTGGGAATTTATTTATTGTGTTGTTTGTTTTTTGGTACACTGACTATATTTGCTTACCCTTGCTCCTCAGCTGTTCCATAAACTGTGGTGGTCAGGGATTTCAATCTACCAGGGGTGAAATGGAAAACCATGTCTAGCACAAGCACCAGGAAGCAGATCATTCTGGAAGCCTTCCAGGATGTATTCCTGTCACAAAAGGTAGAGGAACCAACAAGGGAGGAGAACATCTTGTATCTTGTGCTGACCGATGGAGACTATGTGCAGGGCATATGGACTGAGGACCCCCTAACAGGTAGTGACCACCACAAAATGTGGTTCTCCCTGGATATGGGTAGGGAGGGGACATCTACAAAAATCAAGACAGTGGACATCAAAAGGGCTGACTTCTGCAGGATGGCTGACATCCTCAGGGGACATTTGACTAACATCACCCCTGACATGGATACCAACCAGAAATGGGCCATCCTGAAGGAATTCCTGTTAGCAGCCAAAGGCACCTACACAAAGAAATGCAATAAAATGACAGGGACCAAGAAGCCATGTTGGTAGTCAAAGGAGGTACAGATAAAGGTGAGGGAGAAAAAAACTGCCTTCAGAAGATGGAAGCAGTCAAAAAAGGGAGGAGGATAAGGAGGAGTACACAAGGAAAACCAAAGAGGCAAGCAGACCTGTGAGCTCTGCCAAGGTTTCAGAGGAGCCAAGGCTAGAAGAGGGGATTAAGGAGGGGAACAAGGTCTTCTTCGAGTACATAAGAGAGAAGAGGAACTGCAAGGAGCAAATCACCTGGATAAAGAAGGATGGACGTTGGGTACAGAAGGAGGTTGAACATGCAGAGCTGCTTAATGAGTACTTCTGCTCAGTTTTTACCAGGGAGAGAGATGAGCCAACTTCCTGCCCAGCAGAGGCAGGGCAACACTGGCATGGGAGGAGATAGGATAACAGATGGAGAGATTCCTGTGAGCAGAGTGCTTGAGGGCCTTAAGTCACTGAACATGGACAAGGCTCCAGGGCCAGATGAGCTACACCCTAGAGTTCTGATGGAGTTGGCTGAGGTCCTGGTGGCACCACTGGCAGACTTGTTCAATATCTCCCTGCAGGCAAGGTTTGTGCCTCAGGACTGGAGGATGGCATATCTGGTACCTCTGAAAAAGAGCAGTCCCAAGAATGAACCTGGTAACTACAGTCCAGTCAGGCTGACATTCATTGTGAGTAAGCTTGTGGAAACAATCCTAAAGGAAAGGTTGGTGACCTTCTTGGAGGTGAACAGTCTTATGGATGACAAACAGCATGGGTTCATCTCTGGGAGATCATGTCAAACAAACCTGTCTCACTTTTTTGACTGGATGACAAAAGAAATAGACACTGGTCAGGCCATAGATGACCTGTATCTGAATTTAAGCAAGGCCTTTGACTTGATACCCCATGGCAGATAAACTAGTAAATTGAGGAACCTAGGAGCAGGGGAGAAACTGGTTAAGTGGGTTGGTAACTGATTGGGGGACAGACATCAGAGGGTGGTTGTGGGGAGAACTCTAAACTCATAGGGCAGTCACCAGTGGGGTCCCACAGGGTTCAGTGCTGGGGCCGGTGTTGTTTAGCATCTTCAAAGCCAATATAGCAGTTGGAGTTAAGAGCAGAATCAGTCTATTTGTGGATGACACCAAGATGAGGCAGTTGTGAATAGGATAGAGGGAGGAAAAGTCCTCCAAGAAGATTTGGGAAGGCTTGAGCAGTGGTCAGACACTTAGCAGCTGGGTTTCAATGCTAAGAAGTGCAAGGTCATGTACTTCGGAGCAAGGAATCCTGGGTACAGTTATCATCTGGGAGGGGTTCAGCTGTCCATCTCTGAGGAGGAAAAGAATTTGGGGGTAATGGTCACAAAGAATATGAACCACTCCTCTCAATGTAGGAAAGGAGCAGCAAAAGCCAATAGAATGCTGGGGTGCATTGCTAGAGGAATCACCTCTAGAAGGGAGGAAGTCATTCTGCCACTGTATAGGTCACTGGTGAGGCTGCACATGGAGTACTGTGTACAGTTCTGGAACCCATACTTAAAGGACATCAGGTTACTGGAGGGGGTACAGCAGAGGGTGATTAACATGATCAGAGGTGCCGGCCAGCCAGTACAGTTGTTGGAATTCCGCTTGTGACACTGGCGACCCAGGTTCGGGAACTGACCCAGGTCACCAGAGGGCTGGCCGGGGGGAGAAGGATAGAGCATCTCATGGTCAGCTCTCCTTCTCTGAGGGGAGGGTGAGGAAGTGTCCAGTGCGTGATGGACCCCTAGCGGAGGCTACGGGTCCCACAGCTACCGCACTCACAGCTAATGGAGGCGGGGCAGACGCTGGACGTCATTGCACATCCCCATCTCCCAGAGGAAAAAACAAGAAAATGGAGGAGGGGAGAGCCTCCGTCTACATGAAGCCCTACCCAGGCTTCAGTCAGCCACTTCTGCTGCACTCCCAACCAGTCACTAATTCCGTGGTGCCGTAATTAGGGGAACCGGTGCTGCAGTCCCACCCTCCAGGGGGTATGCCAGGGATAACTGGGAGCTGCGGCAATGGGCAGTTGGTGGGAGCTCTGGGGGCCATGACCAGGGTGGATAAACAGGCTGGAGGTCTCTCCTGGGAAAAAAAAGAAAATTAAAAAAAAAAAAAAAATGATCAGAGGTATGGTGGGTAAGTCTTCAGAGGATAGTTTGAGGGACCTCAACATGTACTCATTGCAGGAGAGAAGGGAAAGATGTGATATGATTGAAACCTTCAAGTACTTAAAGAGCATTAACAGGTTTAGTACAGAGGACATGTTTTGATTAAAGGGAGAAGGGATTACTAGGGGGCACAGCCTGAGGTTGGTGGGAGTAGAGTCAGGAGGGAGGTGAGGAAGCATTACTTCATGGAGAGGGTGGTAGGGGGATGGAACGTGCTCCCTGAAGAAATGGTATTTCTTAAAAAAGTGGGGAGCATTAAAACAGGGTGGGATAGGGTTTTGGGCAAGATACTAGTCAGTGAGAAGATGAGGGGGGATGAGAGGGGGGCAAGGGGTGGGAGGAACAGCAGGAGTTTAACCTCTGTGCTGCATAATTGAGCAGACATGACAGACTATTTGGCCTGTATCTTCTGGCAATTTTGTATGCTCATATGTTCGTATGTATTAAACCACGTCTGTAAATGTTATATAGGATTTATTTATTTAGTTTTTGTTGACCGAGTAAGTGCACTAGACAAATCCTGCCTATTTTCAGGCACGATCCGGGGGAGGGGGATATAGATGAATGCCAACTGACCTGGAACTAGATTAAGATGTTGGTGGTATTTTTAGTGAATGAGGGAAATTTGGCCAGGACACCGGGGAAATTCCTCTACTCTTTTCGATAAGTGCCATGGGATCTTTAACATCCACCTGAACTACCACTAGTCCAGGCAGATGGGACTCGGTTTAACGTCTCATCTGAAAGATGGCACCTCAGAAGTGCAGCACCCCTCTCATGCTGCACTACAGTGTCAGTACTGGGATATTAACCCAAGTGCCAGATGTGGGAACTGAACCCACAGCCCTCTGATCTCCTGGCCTCAGAGGCGAGTGTACTACCAACTGAGCCACTGACACTGCTATGGATGCCAATGTTATGTGCTGTATTTATTTATTTTGATTTTACATACATTACAGCATATATGTTTTTACTGGTCTCAATGCCTGCCATTTCATTTTCGGTGTCCTGAATGTTGTGACCAGTATGTAACAGCCTATTCTGGGTGGGTGCTGATGATCTCTATTTGCAATTTCTTTGTGTAAGGGAGCCACAAAATAGTTACACCACAATAACAAATGAATGGAAAATTTGTTAGAGAGTTCCGAAGGGGGGAATGTTGTCATAGGTTGAATACTCTATGTGGTTGACCGCAAGTTGGAAGGACTGTATGAATCTTATCATCCTTCACAGATTGCTGCCAGTTAGTTGCTGGAAATGCTCTGTAAGCAGTATCTGCCTCAGTCTTACTAAATTACTTTCTGTATGCTGAAATCGAAGTAATACAAACATAATGTGCCCTACTGGGAAGTGAACCCAGACAACCAGTACCATCCCAGTGGACAGACCAACAAGCGGCAGGCTTACATGCTGTTTTCTTGACAAAATAATGTGTCTTGTATTGTACATCGTGACTGCATGTGTCTCAGCTATGTTCTGCTACTAAGAGTGTTAGTGTCAGTGCAGTTTGTACTGGTTAGACTAATTGAAGTTTTCCTTTATTGTAAATTTATTTATGTCCTTCTCATTTGTTACACAGTATTCTTTTTACTGCAGATCCCCAAAATGTAAGTGGTGGTTACAGTTTGGCACTGCCAAATGTTAATGAGCAGGAAGTTGTCTATCCAGCCAGCTCTACAAACAGAAACATAAAGAGGTGATGGTAGAAGGATACTAAAGATCCATCAAGTCTGCCCTTGAGATTCTGAGATCCTAGGTGATCCTGGGTCCTAGCTGGTAGATTCCCATGCAGATTTGATTCTAGTGTACTCCTTATCCCAACCTCATTTGAATGTTGATATGGTCTTAGCTCTTACCACCTCCACAGGTAGTTTGTTCCATGGCTCCACAATCCTTTCTGAGAAATAGTATTTCCTAAGATCCCTCCTGAATCTCCCATCCCTCAGTTTCCCTCCATGTCCCCTAGTGTTTGAGTTGGGAGCCTTGGTTAATAGTCCATCGTAGGGTACTGAATTTAAACCCCTGATAAACTAAAAGGTTTCTGGCATATCCCCCCTTTCTCTCTTAGATTCAACTGAGTACATGTTTAATGCCACCAGCTGCCCCTCGTACAGCAGCCCCTGAAGCCCCTGTATCATTTTGTTTGCTCTTCTCTGAATGGTCTTCTATCCTGTCCTTATCCATCTTAAGATATGGTCTCCAAAACTGTACACAGTATTCCAAATGGGATCTCACCATAGATATTTATAGTGGAATTATCACCTCCCTGTGCCTACTGTCAAATCCTCTCCCTATGCATCCCATCATTTTGTTGGCCCTGCTATATGCTATGTTGCATTGTCTGGTTTGTTTAAGGGTGTCTCTAATAATAACTCCTAGATCCCTTTCCTCTTTTAAGTCACTGAATTTGACTCTGTTTATCCAGTCAGTTTGTTCTAGGGTTATACCTGCCAGTATGCATCACTTTACATTTCTTGGTGTTAAATTTCAGCTGCCAGATACTAGACCATTGTTCTAACCTTTTCAAATCATTTTGTATAATTCTCACTGCTTCTTCACTGTCCATCCATTCCCTAATTTAGTGTTATCTATGAACAGTGCAATCTTGCCCTGGATACCTACTTTTATGTTAATGATGAACACATTAAACAGGATTGGGCCTAAGACCGAGCCCTACAGGACCCCACTCATAACTCCTCCCTCCTCTGACATCTCCCCATTGACCACCACTCTGTCTCCTTCTGTCCATCCAGTTTCCCACCCACTTAAAGATGCAGCTTGCTATGCCAAGATCCTCTATCTTCTTCAGCAAGTGTTTGTGTTGTACTGAATCAAAGGCTTTGCTGAAGTCAAAACAGAGGAGGTCATGTGGCTGGCCACTGTTCACTTGCCTAGATATCCAGTTAAAGAAAGCAACCAGATTTGTCTGGCATGACCTGCCTGTAACAAAACTGTGTTGTTTGTCGTCCTGTAGGTCATGCTTATCTAAGTTGTCTACTAGGTCTTGTTTAATCAGAGCCTCCACTTGCCTTCCTAGTACTCATGTGAGGCTAACTGGCCTGTAGTCACCAGCCTCTTCCTTGCTACCACTTTTATGCAGAGGCACTATGTCAGCTCTTTTCTGGTCATTAGGAATGACTCCAGTCTAGACAGAATGGCTAAACAGGTGTGCTAAGGGGTCTGCTAACTCACTCGCTGATTCTTTAATTATCCTTGGATGTATTCCATTTGGGCCAAGAGATTTGTCAGTCTTTAAATGCTCAAGCACCTCTTTGACCCCATCTGCAGTAATACTTGGTAATACTGAATTACATATCTATTTTAAACCTTCCCTTTCTGGGGAAGGTTATCAAGAAGGTGATGAGTGACTAACTTGTGGATTGCCTTGAGAATTTTGATGTAGATGAACCTCTCCAGCTGAGTTTTCGATCCCTCTGTAGTACTGAGACTGCACTTATCTGGGTGATGCATGACTTACTTCTGGCAAGGAACTGAGGACTTTGTTCCATCTGGGTCTTCCTTGATCTCTTATCAGCATTTGACACAGTGTACCATGGGGTGCTATTGGATCACCTGAGGAACTATGTGGTTCTCTCTGGCACAGTTCTGCATTTTTTAGAGTCCTACTTAACCCAGAAAATGCAGTAGATTGCCCTAGGTAACTTCATCTCTGGGGCTTCTGCACTCTCCTGTGGGATTAGCCAAGGCTCAATCCTTGCCCCTGTGTTGTCCTCTGTGTACAAGATGCCCTTGGAGGCATCATTAGATAGTATGGGGATGAGGTTCACTACTATTCAGATGATGCTCAGATGTACCTTTCTTGTTCTCCCTGCAGTGACCATGTGGTTTGGATGCTAGGGTTATGACTTGCTGAGATAAATGACTGGATGACCTCAAACTGGCTATGTCACAACCCAGAGAAGACAGAGGTCATGATGATCAAGTCAGGTGAGTTTAATCCTAAAACAGTGGGAGGTGCAGCAGCCCTTCCTTTATTGGGTGTTAATCTCTTGCTGGAGTCCATGCAGTTATGAATCTTGGGTTCATTTTGGGCTACAGGCTTACACTAGATCAGTAGGTGTCAGTGGTGAACCGATCTGGCTTATAAACTGCATAAAACTGCATCTGGCTCCTGCTGACCTGGTGACTATTATTCATGCTTTTGTTACCTCTAGGTTGACTACTGTAACACTCTATACCTAGGGTTATCTGGAGGTTCACAGAGACACCTGCAGCTTGTCCAGAATGTTCAATCTCGGTTGGTGCAGTGAAGTTCCTGAAGGTACCACATCACTGTGGTGCACTGTAGACTCCAGTGGCTGCCTGTTTGGTGGTACACATCCTTTGAGACATATGCTTGTTAAAATACAAGGCCCTGCATGGTCTGGGAACTGACTACTTGAAAGATTTGCTGATTTCTTAATCTCCATCCTAATCTCTGCTTCATCAATGCAGGCTTGCTTGCTGTCACCTCTTCCCACTTGAGACATTCAGAGTACAAAAACTTTGGAGTGTTAGCCCAACACTGTGTAACTCTCTTTTGTGGAAGATTTGGTCTGCCCACATAGTGGATGCCTTTTATTTATTTGAGCAGCCATTCAGCAGACAGCCAGTGATAGCTGATCAGTATTTTATGTATTTTATTAACTGTTATTTATTTATAATTATTGGTCAGCAATTTTTGTCTGTGAGTTGACCATGTTGATATTTTCTGTAATAACCCATGGGTTATTACAGAATTCACGAGCACTGTCCTTCAAAATGTGTGCCCCCTCATTGGCTCTCATTCAGTGTGTGGGCAGGCTAAACACTTTTGTAAATATGGCAGCTCCATCTCCCACTTACAGAGGAGCTGCAATAAGATGGAGCTGCCACATCAAGCCTTCTCTATACACTTACTATTTTCATTTTCTTTAAATCCTATCCTATTTAAAACACGGAATGGCTGCAGTAAAAAACTTGTATCTGGTTGATCCTGCTTTTCATCTGCTTTAGGAATGGGGCCCAACTCGCAGCATTAGTGCGATCGCAATCCCAACAACAGACTGAATGTGAAAAAAATACATAATAAATAAAATATAAATGAATGAAAAAAACTAACAAAAAAGAACAAAATGCTCAGTATGGAAAGGGACAGAGGGAAAAAGAGGCAGAGATTCTTTTTGTGTGTGTGTGTGTGTGTGTGTGTGTGTGTGTGTGTGGTGTGTGATACATGGTCACAGAAATTGGGCTGGAAAAAGAATTGCTGCCCAGTTATTATATAAAATAAAAGTTTGGGAGGGGTGCATATGAGAATTTAATGCATACACTTGTTGTGGGATGCTTTGATAAGCCTCTTGGGCTTCACCCTCAGGGTTTATGTAGCATCCCACAACTCAGGTGTTGCATTAAATTCTCATATCACATCATTCCACATCCTTTATTCTAGTTGTTATTTTATTTATTTATTTGTTTGTTTATTTATTTATTTTTATTTATTGAGTACTGGGATTACAAATACCTTTGAACCAGAGGTTCTTTTACAAAGAACCATATCAAGTACAATTGTGGAACAGACAACAACACAATAATCAAATACATGGTGGGTTAACTACATTGCTCAACTAACAGTGGTGTGACAGGCCTATGAAACTCTAGAAATTAAACAATCTAAGATTGAAACAATCAAGAATCAAAAACAATAAAAGTGCAGAGGTGTCTGCGGGCTACATAGTATCAGACAGACTAGGCAAAAGTGTGATTGAGAGCAGACTAAGGAGAAGCAGAGAGGGGGGTGGGGAAAGTATGAGGAAATATGAGGCAGTCAAATTATGACATTGTCGATTAAGTGCTATTGGCCTAAGAAGTGCAAGGTCAGGCTTGTGGAGGGAGAAGAGGCAAGGAGTATGGACTAAAGTGGCAAATTTGGAGTGGGATAATGAGATTGAGTGGAAGGGGAAAGAAGGAATGAATGTGGGTAAGGTAGGATTGTGAGGGGAGAAGATATTAAAAAGGGAAAGGAGAGGGGGAGAGATAGGAGAAAAAAGGTGTAGACAGTGTAGACTAAAGGGGTGTAAGGAGGTGGAAGAGGGTGAAGGGGAAGAGGTAAGTAGTGAGTGTGTAAGCTGGGGAGGAGACAGATGGGACATGGGGTAGATGGAACAGAGGAGGGAGGGAGGGAAGGAAGTGTGCAGGAAGTAGAGAGCAGAGGAAAAGCAGGGGGAGAGACTGGGAGAAGGGTGGGGAAGGTAGGGGATTCAGTAGCAGAGGAGGTATCCTAAGGAGCGCAGTCACACTTGTTAGAGTAGTGAGGTGCGAGTAGTGAGGTGCTGGTGTAGTTTGCATTTGTAAGGACCCAGTTTATTTTCAGCAGAGATTTCAGAAGGGAGCCCATTCACCAGGGAGGGGGCCCTGACATAGAAAGGGCATTGGGCTTAAGAAGTAAGGCAGAAGGGGACAAGATAAGAGGATTTGTTAGCACTGCATTTGTACCGTGTGATGGGGTGGGCAACATAAAGGCATAAGTTGCTGGTGGGGTAAGGCAAAGGCAAATTTTCTTTGCTAGGAGGCAGGTATGGAAGGCTTGAATTTTGCAGAGATGGGGTCTCCAGAACTGCACGCAGTACTCCAGATGTGGTCTCACCAACTGTCTGCACAGAGGGATAACAATTTCCTGTTTTCTACTGGCAATGCCTCTCCCTATGCATCCCAGTATCCCCACAACCCTCTTTACTGCCTTCTCACATTGCTTGCCAACCTTTAGGTCATCTGATATAACTACCCCCGGATCCCTTTCATTTTTTGTCATCAGTATCTCACCCATTGTGTACTATTCCCCTGGGTTTTTGTTTCCCAGGTGCATTACTTTCTTCTTCTTTGCATTAAATCTGAACCTCCATACATTTGACCATTCCTACAACCTTGCTAAGTCCCTTCTTATCCTTTCCAGCCCACCTTGTGTATCAACCCTGTTGCAGATCTTTGTGTCATCTGCAAAGAGGCATACTTTTCCTTCCAGTCCCTCAGCAATGTCACTTATAAAGACATTAAAAAGGACCAGACCCAGTACTGAACCCTACGGTACCCCATTAGTAACATCGCTTTCTTCACTATGGACTCTGTTTACTACTACCCTCTGTGTCCTGCTGTCCAGACAGTGTTTTACCTAGGCTACCACCCTGGGACCCACCCCCAGGCTGGCTAATTTGTTTATTAATCTTTTGTGTGGGACAGCGTCAAATGCCTTGCTAAAGTCTAGGTAGGCCATATCCACAGCCCCTCCCTGGTCTACTACTTTGGTCACCCAGTTAAAGAAATCAATTAGATTCATCTGACATGACCTTCCTACAGTGAATCCATGCTGCCTTGGGTCCTCTGTCCCACTAGCATCTAGGTACTTAACAATTATTTCCTTCAGAAGTGATTCCATCATTTTCCTACCATTGAGGTCAAACTGATAAGTCTGTAGTTTCCTGCCTCTGTCTTGCCCCCACTTTTGTGAAGAGGAATCACATCCACACTCCTCCAGTCCTCAGGTACCACACCATCTTCCCATGATTTGTTAAAAAGGGAAGTCAGTGGTGTTACTAGTTCTCCCCTTAGTTCTTTTACAGTTTTGGGGTGAATCCCATCAGGCCCCATTGCTTTGTCCACCTTCGGTTTTAGGAGTTCTTTCAGAACCTTTTCTTCTATGAAAGGGCTGATATCGACCCCCCTATCCAGAGTGCTTCTATTGACTGGATTAGGTACCTCCCTCCTTTTCTGTTACTGAGCAGAAGTATTCATTCAGTATCCCTGTTTTTCAATGTCCCTCTCTGCCCACCCACCCTCCTCTTTATTCAGCCTCACTATCCCTCCCTTTGTCTTTCTTTGCTTCATAATGTACCTATAAAAGGTTTTATCCCCCTACTTAACCGAGCTGGCTATCTTTTCCTCGGTTTGTGCATTTGCTATTCTGGCTGCCTTCCCCGCTTCCTTCTGCTTTAACTGGTACAGTTCTCTGTCCTGCTCCTTCTGTGTTTCCTTATACTTCCTGAATACAATGTTTTTCTCTCTTGCCTTCCCTGCCACCTCTTTTGAGAACCATAGTAGTTTTTTCTTTCATTTTGATTTGTTTATTTGCTTCACACAAAGACTTATTGCCTCTGTGATGGCAGTTTTGATGTTTCCGCATTGTTGCTCCACCCTTCCTTCTTGTCTGTTTGCTAGTGCTTTTCTGAGGCACTATCCCATTTTGACAAAATCAGCCATCTTGAAGTCCAGTACTTTCACTTTTGTATGGCTTGACTCTACAGCTGAGTTTATCATGAACCACACTGTTTGGTGGTCACTTGTTCCCAGAAGGCTACCCACTTCTAGATCTGAGATCATCTCTCCATCCCCATTTGAGACTACCAGGTCTAAGATTGCTCCCCTCCCGAGTGGGTTCCAATACTAGCTGTCTGAGCCATGCCCCTTGTAGGGCATCGAGAATGGCCCTGCTCTTGGATGTGGCTGCAGCAAAGGTGATCCAGTTAACATCTGGCATATTCAGGTCCCCCATCAGCAATATCTTCCCTTTCTCTGCCATCCTAAGGATGCCTTCTATCATTTTCTTGTTTATTTCCTCCCCCTGAGACAGTGGTCTGCATACAAGCCCTGTGCGGATTGTGGTGCCATTTCCAGTCTCCAGGGTGACCCACAGTGCCTCCTCTTCTCCCTGTTTACCCTTTAGTTCCATTGCTTTGATCCCTTCCCCTTAAATAGAGAGCTACTCCTCCTCCTCTTCTACCCTCCCTGTCCCTTCTGTAGATTGTATACCCTGGTATGTTGACATCCCAGTCATGGTTCTCTGTTTACCATGTTTCTGTGACTGCCACAATAACAAGGCATCCCTCTTCCATCAAGGTCACCAGTTCAGGAAGCTTGTTACCTAGACTATGGGCATTGGTGCTCATTACCCTCCATTTTTTGATGGCCTTACCCTTTTTTGTCCCATCTCTGTCCTTATTGTCTTTGTCTTTTTCTCCATTTACCCCTGCCCTTCTCCCTATCAACTTCTTTATTTTGGTGTTTACCTCACTAACTACCCCAATTTGGGGGGGGGCTACGACTTCCTTCTCCTTTTCTGTACCTGCCTCCTTGACTAGTTTCAATGCTTGATAGTGAAGCATTTAAACCTATCACCTAGGATCCTGGTTCCCATCATGGACAGATGCAGACCATCGCACCTGTATAGGCCTGCATCCCTCCAGGTGGACCCCCAGTCCCCAATGAAACTAAAACCCTGAGCTCTGCATCAGTTTTTTAATGACTGATTGAATCCCATGGTGTGGAGCACCCTAACCTCATCCATGCCATAGACAGGCAGCACCTCCGAGAAGGTTACCGTGTATGTTACTTGTCTAAGGCCCCTCCCCAACTCCACAAACTCCTCCTGCACTGCTCTGATCCCTTTCCCAACCAGGTCATTTGTCCCTAGATGGACAATGACATCCAGCTCCCTCCCCCCATGCAGCTGCTCCCACGTTCCTGAGGATTAGCTCCCTGTCCCTCCAAGCCATGGCGCCAGACAGGCACCACACCTCCCTCTCCCCTCCCTTCCCCAGTTCTACCCTCCTAACAATGGAGTCCCCCACCAGGAATTGTTTCCTTCCCCTGTGGGGTCCCATGCCACCCTCCTGTGGATCTCCTTTGTGGAGGTTCCCTGTATCCTCCTTGGTCTCCACTGTGGGAGCCTCCATAGAGGAACCACACTCTGCCAGAATGGCATATAAATTGTGGAGAGGTACAACTGGAGGGGATGCACCTCTGTTCCACCACCCTCACCCTCCCTGAACCCCCTGTGGTCTAACTGCTCCTCTTTCTTGGCAGCCTCTGAGGCAGTGGTAGTGGCCCTGGTGGTCCCTGGGTGGGAAAGGAAGTCCTCCAAATCCTGGCCAACTCAGCCTGGAGATGAGCAACCTCCTCCCTCAAGCCAGAGAGGTGCCTGCAGATGTGACAACACCACATCCTCTAGAACATCTCCTGGAAGATTGCTGCTCCACAGCCACTGCACCACTCCCATCATGTCTTATTTGTGGCCCCTTAATTGTTGTTTTGTATATTTACTCTTTCCTCTCTCTGTTTATTTATTATTTTTTATATAACTTTTTTTTCTCCCTACTTTCCTACTGCTTCCATGCCCTTAAAGCTCCTGATTGTCCTGTTCTGGGACAGGAAGTTCCAATATTCCTCAGTAGTCTCCTTCTTTCTAGCTCAGAGTCAGACCTCCAGAAGCTAGGGGGGATGGAGAGCTACTCTTTTCCTTCTAGAATTTTGAGTCTTTTGTACCTCTGTGATTACTTCCTTCCTGCTCACAAACAGGAAGTTCTGTTAGCTTCATTAGCCTCCAAATGAGGCTTTTTTCCCTCCTACCACTCCTGCAGGAAGATTATTCCAGGCATCTGCCATCCTCTCAGTGAAAAAATACTTCCCCATATTCATAGAAACAGAGAAGCATAGACATTGACGGCAGATAAGGACTGCAAGGCCCATCCAGTCTGACCATTTTTCTACCTTAAGAATGTGCCATAAACCTTTACTCTGTCAATGGCCTATCTATTCATACTCATTTGAATTACTCTCTTATGTCTGTCCCACGCCTGTTTGAAGCCCTGCTCTGTATTCGTATCAACCACTTCCTGAGGTAGGCCATTCCATGCATCCATCACCCTTTCTGTGAAGTAGAACATCCTCACATTACCCCTTAATCGGCCTCCCTCTAATCTCATGCTGTGTCCTCTTGTCCTGCTATTTTTCTTATATTGAAACATGTTAGACACTTTCACCTTGTTAATGCCCTTAAGATGTTTGAATGTTTCGATCATATCACCTCTCCCCCTCTTTTGTTCTAGGGTATACATATAGTATTGTGCTCTGTTAATCTGTCCTCATATATTTTCTGAAGCAGCACCTGCACCATTTTAGTTGCCTTTCTCTGAACTGCCTCCATTTTGTTAATTTCCTTGTTCAGGTGTGGCCTCCAGTACAGCATGCAGTACTCCAGATGGGGCCTAACCAGTGTCTTGTAAAGAGGGATTATTACCTCCCTCTTACGACTTGTGATACCCCTACTAATACTCCCCAACATCCTTCTAGCCTTACCTACTGCTTTAGTGGTCTGCTTGGATGATTTCAGGTCATCTGTGATGATGATGCCCAAGTCTCTCTCTTCCCTTGTGATTGCCAGCAACTCCCCTCCCAACCTATAGGTAGCTTTGAGGTTTCTCTTCCTTATGTGCATGATCTTGCACTTCTTTGCATTAAACCACAGTTGCCACTTGTCTGATCATTTTTCCAGATCTCTTCTCATTCTGCCCACCTCATCTGGATCATCTACTCTGTTGCAGATCTTGGTATCATCTGCAAACAGGCAAATCTTGCCCTCCAGTCCATCTGCAATGTCACTGATGAAGATATTGAAGAGGACTGGTCCCAGGACTGATCCCTGAGGTACCCCACTTGTGACTTGCATCTCTTCTGACTGTATATAATTTACCACCACTCTCTGTTTTCTGCTCACCAACCAGTTTGCCACCCAGTTGGCCAACCTATGGCCCATCCCGAGCATACCCAGCTTATTAATCAGACTTCTATGTGGAACAGTATTGAAAACCTTGCCGAAGTCAAGGTAGGTGACATCAACTGCACTCCCTTGGTCCACCACTCTGGTTACTCAGTCAAAGAAATCTATGAGATTAGTTGACAGGGCCTTCCTGTTATAAACTCATGTTATCTTGGATACTGTGCTCCTATGGATTCCAGGTGTTGCGCTATCCTTTCCCTAAGGAGTGCCTCCATAATCTTGCCCACTACTGAGGTAAGACTGTGGTCTGTAGTTCCCTGCTTCCTCCCTGCTGCCATTCTTGTGAAGCGGGGTCACATGAGCCCTTCTCCAGTCTACTGAGTCATGTCCTTTGCTCAGAGTCTCACTAAACAATTCTGCTAATGGCTCTGCTAGTTCCACCCTTAGCTAATTTAGTACCCTGGGATGTATGCCATCAGGTCCCATTGCCTTGTCCACTCTGAGCTTAGAGAGCTCTTGTAGGACACTTTCTTTTGTGAAAGGACTTGTGCACACCTCCCTCCCCTCTGTGTCCATGGTGCTGAGCTGTGGGACCTGTGCTACCTTCTCCTTAGTAAATTCTGAGCAGAAGTATCTATTTAGGATAGAATGCTTTTTCTTGGTCCTCCTCCACACACTCCCGCTTATCCCCTTTGATCTTAGCAATACCCTATCTGGACTTTCTCCTTTCACTAATGTATCTATAGAAAGTCTTGTCCCCTTCATTTACTGCTCACGCTAGTGTTTCTTCAGTTTGGGCCTTCGCCTGACTTACTGCCTTCCCTGCTTCCCTTATGGAAATTTGGTATGCCTCCGCATCTTTGCCCCGCTGCATTCTCTTATATTTCCTGAATGCCAGCCTTTGGCTCTGACCTTTTCTGCAACGGTTTTTGAGAACCAAGGTGGTTTCCTCCTTCTGTTGCACTTCCTTTTCTCTCTAACACAATGGGATGTTGCTTCAAGTATTGCATCCATAATGCTTGCCCACTTTACCTGTACCCCCTCACATGTATTTCATCATGCTAGGGCTAGCTTAACTCTGCTGACCATCTCATCAAACTCAGCTCCTCTGAAGTCCCATATTTTTGCCTTGGAATGCGATGCCTCTGAAAACAGGCACTTGTGCCTAGTGGGCCTTATCTGGTTACCAAAGTCTAAAATAAAAAAATAAATAAAATAAAATTTCTAGTGGTTAAATTGAACCATACCATGTAATGGTCACTAGCCCTCAGGTGACCTTCTACCTGGAGATCTGTGATCCTTTCCATGTTAATCAGTACTAAATAAAGGATAGCCCTGTCTCTTGTGGGTGTTGTACCAATTGTTTGAGGCCCTCCCCCTGCAGGGAATCCACTATGTGTCTTGTTCTGGCTGATGTTCCTGCTGGATTTGACCAATCTGTATCTGCCATGTTGAAGTCTCCCATTAGCAGACCCTTCCCTTTAGCTGTCATGTTTTGTATATCTGCTAACAGTAATGTGTCTATGTCCTCCACCCTGATCTGGAGGGCTGTAGACAGCCCCAGTTCATATAGTTGTCCCATTTCTTGTTTCCAGGGTGACCCACAGTTCTTCTGGCTCCTTATGTGTATTCTGAATTTCTGTAGCTTTGATATTTTCATTGACATAAAGGGCCACTCCCCCACCCCTTTTTTGCACCTCTGTCTCTTCTGAATAGCATATAGCCAGGTACTGAAGTCTCCCAAGTGTGGTTACTGCTGAACCATGTCTCGCTAATGGCTACTATGGCCAGTTTAACCTCTGTCATTGTTGCCTCCAGGTCTTGAATCTTGTTTCCCAGACTGCAGGCATTTGTGTGCATGATGTTCTATTAGCCAGAATTGTGAGCATTAGTTGTTGGGTGAGGTCTTGTGTTTCCCCTGCATGTCGTATGGGGGAGCTGGACCCTTTTCCTTACCTGATGATGCAAATGAACTACAAACATGCTGAACTCCTGTTTGATCACTAACTGAGGGGGGAGGAGTATTCTCCCTGTTCAATGTATTGGGTGCTGCACCCCCTCCCATTTGCTAGTTTTAAATATATTGCAAAGACATCAAATTTCTGCTCCAATGCACTGATTCCCTCCTTACTCAGATGCAGTCCATTGAATTAAAATAACTTTCGCTCCCAAAACATTTGCCAGTTACCTACACATTTGTGTCTTTTTTCCTGGCACCAGCCCTTGAGCCACATGTTTAGCTCCACTATCTCCCTTTCTCTGACCTTCCATCCTTCTGCCCCCTTCTCCCAGACTGGCAGGATCTCAGAGAAAGAGATGCCAGATGAAATACTTGACAGTTAGTCGCCCAGCCTGGTCAGGTGTTCCTTGGTCTCCACAATTGACTGGCTGGCGAGATTGTTAGTCCTATGTGTAACAGGATGTTGATGTTTTCTCCTACTTCCTGCATAATTTTAGCAATGCAGTCAGTGTCTCTCCATGCTGATGTACCTGTGAGATATCTGACCATTACCCCTGATGAGAAGTAGGTATCAATTCCCCAAATCATGGAGTTTCTTATGATCAAAAGTGTTCTGGATTTCCTTTTTGCTTTTTTTGGTTTTGGTCCTTGTTTTGAGTGAGTTTTGTAGCACTAGCTCCTGTGCTGCAGTGTCCTGCTCTACAGTGTCCTCTGCCCATTTGATTGATTCCTCCTAAATTTCCCCCAGCTTTATTGTATATCCTCTAGTTCCTGTAAACCTTCTTTTGTGAAACATGCTCCCTTCCTGTACTGTATTCACCTACCTTGAGGTATTTAAAGGTCTCAATCATGTTTCCCTTCTTCACTTCCAGGTTGTATATGTTTAGATCCATCAGTCTCTCTTCACATGATATTTGGTGTAGCCCCCTGCACCATAGTTGTTGCCCTTCTTTGGATGGACTCTATGCTGTCTATGTCCTTTCTGAGTGATCTGCTGAAATGGACACAATACTCCAGTTGTGGTTTCACAAAATGACTGATACAGTGGCAACACCACCTCCCTCTTTCTGCTGGTGATACCCATCCTTATGGAGCTCACCATCCCAGTGGCTTTCCCTAGTGCTTTGCCACATTGACTTGTCACCTTAAGGTAATCCATTATGATCAAGTGTAGGTTCCTTTCCTGTTTAATGATGGTCAGTACCTTCTCCGATTCTCTTCCCTGCCTCTGGGTTTTTGAACCCAATATGCATGATTTTGCAGTTGTCCTTGTGTTGAAACCCAGCTGCCATACCCTTCACCATGCCTCAAGGTTTTGTTAGGTCTCTAGTCATCTCCAGTCAGTCTCTCTATCTCCTCCATAGTGTCCACCCTATTGCAGATCTCGGTGTCATTTGTAAAAGAGGTATGCCTTCCTTTTCAGTTCTTCCAATGTCACTTGTTAAATACAGTACATTAAAGAGGACTGAACCCAGTACTGAGCCTTTAGGAACCCTGTTGATCAGTCTTCCTTTCTCAGTGTGTGTGCCGTTAATGACCACTGTATGCTTGTCAGCCAATTACATACTCAATGTACTGCATCACCTTGCTTCCCTTACCCAAGCTTCCTGGTTCTTTATGAGCCTCCTATGTGGCACAGTGTTGAAGGATTTGCTAAGGTCTAAGTAGGCTATGTCCACTGCTCAACCCTGGTCTGTTTCTCTAGTCACCCAGTCAAAAAATCTATCAGAGTTGTCTGGCATTACCTCCTTCTTGTGAATCCATGATATTTTGGGTCCTGTAACCCACTGGATGCAAAATAATCTACCCATCTTTCCATTACAAGTAACTTCATTAGTTTCCCCAGTATTGATGTCAGACTCGCCAACCTGTAGTTGCCAGCTTCATCCCTGCTGCCACTCTTATGGATTGGGACTGCATCTGCAATTCTCCAGTTCTCTGAGACCACACTTGTATGTAGTGAGTTTTTTTAATAGGACTTTCAGAGGTGCAGCCAGTACCTCCCTGAACTCCTTCACTCTTAGTTGTACCCCATCTGATCCCATAGCCTTATCCACTCTCAGGTTTGCAAGTCCATTCAGGATTGTTTTCTCTTTGAACTAACTTGTGTCTACTTCCCTCCCTGTAGTAGTTCTGTATCATATATATGACCCATCCCCTTCTCCTTCTAGTGTGAATACAGAACAGATGTGTTTGTTCAGGATATATGCTTACTCTTGAACATCCATTACACAATCTTCCTCTGCACCTTTCAGTCTCACAATTCCGCCCCGTGTCTTTCTTTTTGCACTATAAAAAAAGTCTTGCTCCCCTTGTTACCCCCTCACTACTTTTTCCTCAGTTTTTGCTTTAGTGTCCCTTGCCCCTTTCATGTTTCCCTCTCTTTTTGATGGTGCACCTCTTTATCCTCTTCCCTCTTAGTCTCCTTGCATCTCCTGAATGCTGGCTGCCTTTACCCTTGCTGCCACCTCCCTTGAGAACCACATTGGTCTTTTTTTCCTCCTGCTTTTGCTCACCTCTTTTGTGCAGAGATTTGTTGTCTTTGATATTCCATCCCTTAAACTGGCCCACTGTTTCTCCACTCCATCAGGTAATCCCGTCCCCCACCCCATCAGATCACCTCTGAGGAATTCACCTTTTTTTTTCAATATACTTTACTGTTTCTGCCTCTCTTCTGGAATGGGCCCCATCAGCTCACCCCTTTCCCCATTGCTGTCACCCACCTTTCATCTGGGGCATCCTCCATCCAGTGTTCCTTCCTGACTTAACTCCCAAGGTGGGGTCACCGGATCCCTCTCTTCCCTAGTGATCCTTTAGCTTGGTGTCTGTGAAAGGGCTCCCAATTCAGCTGCATGGTGGGATGGAGCAAGGAGAATGACATCCTGCACATTCCAGGCCTTTTCAGTTTTCTTCCCCCATCCACTGGACAGTGTGCATGCGCACCTAGAGACACATGCACACACCAGTCGAAGCTAATGTCCCCCTCCTTAACCCAACAGTGCCAGCTTGCCCATCACCTATGGTAACCCAGGTGGCAGTAGAGCAGTGGCAGCCATACACCTTCCCTCCCTTGAGGTGAAGAGTGTCTGAGCAGATGCTCTACACACATCCCACCCCAGCCAGCCCTCTGAAAACCCAAGTCCATTCCCAAACCTAGGTCAACAGCATTGCAGGTGATAGCACTACCACTGCGTGGGTGGGCCAGCCCCTCACCCACTATTTTTAAATTTGCCCTTCTGTTGACCAGGACCCTTATCATTTTATGGTTCACTCTCCACTGCCATCCTAATGTTACACCACTCTGTCTGGTGGTCACTGGTCACCAGTGGTATCCTACCCTGACATCCACAACACTGTTTCTATTTGTAAGCACCAGGTCCAGTATTCATATCATGCTGAGTTAGTTTCTTGACTATTTGTTCTCAGAAATGCAACCCTGCAGGAACTCTATAATGACACTGCTTCTAGATGAGGCCATGGCTTGGAGGATCCAATCAATATGTGATATTTACCATGTTGCTAATGGCTTCCCCCATTTGTTTGTTCTGAGGTTCCCTAGTGTTTGTGGTCTGCAAATCACCCCAGTGTGAATGTAGGCTCCAGCTGGTGTCTCCATGGTGATGCACAATACATCCATCTCCATCTTATGCTCTTGCATTTTAGTTCTCTTGATATCTTACCTGACATCTTCCCCTCCCTATCCTTCATATACTGTGTGTATCCTGGTCTAGCCATGTCCCACTCTTGGTTTCCTGTGCACTGTGACTCAGTGATGGCCATTATGTTCAGATCTGCTTCCGCCATTATAACCTCAAGATCTAGAATTTTATTTCCAAGACTTCTTACATTTGCACAAATGGTTTTCTACATTTTTCATCTACCCTGCTTGCAATACCCCTTTCCTTCCTTCCTTTAGCCCTGCTTCATTTTCCCCTCTTGATTTGCTTTGTTTGCTCCTTGCCCCATTGTCTCCAATTACCCTTCATAAAAATGTATGTGTTGGCAGAAAAGGCCCAGTAATCCTCTTCTGCCCTATTTTGCCTGCATAACACTATACTGTGGACTCTGTTTGGTCACAGGTGTCCCTACCTCCTCCCTTACCTATATTAATTATTTTCATGTGCCTGTCCCATGCATGCTTAAAGCTCCTCACTGTCTTCACCCCCTATTACCTCTTCAGGCAGGCTGTCCCAGGGATCCACCACCCTTTCTGTGAAGACTTATTTCCTCTCATCCAACTTAATCCCCCCAAGATTTATAATGCACCCCCCCATTTTGGCGCTCCTTCAACTGTGAAACAAAATTCCCCCTGCACTTTGTTCATGCCAATGAGGTACTAACAGGTCCAAGTCATGTCCTCTTTCACTCTCCTCTACTCCAGGGAGTACATGTTAAACTGCCCCACCATTTCTTTGCATGATTTTTCATGCAATCTCAGCACTATTTTAGTAACTCTATTCTGGACCCCTTCCACCATGTCAATATCCTTGTAGATGTGTCACCTCCAGAATTGGACCCAGTACTCCACAAGAGAATGATGCAGAAGCAGCACCATCTACCTTCTCCTGCTAAAGATCCTCCTCCCTATGCACCCCAGCATCTGACTCCCCCCTTGTCTACTACTCTGTCTTTCTGCCATGTCACCTTGACATTATGAGAATTGATCACCCATGATCCCTCTCTTGCTTGATAACTGTAAGTACCTCACCCCAGCTTATACACAGCCCCTGGTTTTCCCTGCCATAGGTGCATGACTGCACTTTTTGGCATTGAAACCCAACTGCTACTTCCTATACAACTCATCTAGTTTCAATAGATCCCTTTGCATTCTTTCCACCCCTCCTGCATGTCCACCGTGTTGCAGATCTTTGTGTCAGTTGCAAAAAGACACACATTTCCCTACAGTTCCTCAGCAAGTCACTAATGAAGACATAATAGAGGATAAGGCCCAGCACCAAGCCCTGTGCTACTCCACTGGTTACTCTTCCATCTTCTGAGTGACTGCCATTTATCACCACCCTATGACACCTGTCTTTCAACCAGTTAGATAGCCAGCTCCCCACCTTCTACCCACCAGGGGGCTGGTAAGTTTCTTTATCAGCCTTCTGTGTGGTACAGCATCAAAGGTGTTACTGAAGTCCTGATAGGCTACATCCACTGCCCTCCCCGATCCACTTCCCTAGTTATCAAGTCAAAAAAATCTGTGGGACTTGTCTGACATCATCTCCCCCATGTGAAGATATGCTGCTGATGATCCTGCAGTTTGTATGTCTCCAGGTTCTCCATCACTTTCTCCTTCAGCAGGGATACAATTAAGTTCCCAACCACTTCTGTGAGACTGACTGGTCTGTAGTTGCTGGCTTCCTCCCTGCTGCCTCTCTTGTGCAGAGGGAAAACATTGGCCCTCCTCCATTCCTCTGGAACCACCCGCATCACTAATGAAGTGCTGAATAGTGTTGCCAGAAGAGCAGCTACCACTGTGCACTGTTCTTTTTTTTTCATTTAGTTTTTGTTGACTGGATAAGTACACTAAACAAATTCTTGCCTATTTTCAGGCATGACCTGGGGGAGGGGGATACAGATGAATGCCAACTGACCTTGAACCAGATTAAACTGTTGGTGGTATTTTTAGTGAATGGAGGGAAATTTGGCCAGGGCACCAGGGAAATTCTGCTATTCTGCTGTAGGGGGAGACACTGTTCACTTGGCAGTCTGCCAAGATGGCAGTTGAAGAACAGAAGGGTGTAGAGGTGAAAAGAGTTCATGGAGACAGAAACAAGACAGGGCACCGAGGAGATGGTGAATGATAATGAAGAAAATAACTATGGCATAGGAAACCTGGTAATACCCAACCTGATAAAAGCTTGTGATTCAAACAATGTTGAAATCACACAAACTGACAATATTCCAGACTTGCCTAGCGATAGCGACTCAAATTATGAGGGAGAAGAGAAAGCCTCTAAAGATAATACAAACACTGAGATTATCTCAGAAGAAGAAGTGCTGCTGCAGAAAAAATTGAGATTGAGGAAAGACTATTTTTTCAGAAAAAAAGCATAGCTGGAGACCAAGAGTCCTCAGATCTGACAAGAGAAAGCAAACTGTCAAACCGGATCAGCTGAAATGTGATGCTGCAGTATCACCAAAGAGTAAGCAGGCAAACTGGGCAGAGCTCATGGAGGATGTTGATGCAGCTGAAAAAAACCAATGCAATTGAAACGACTACAACACCCACAGTCGACTGCGTCGGGAATGGCAAAAATGAGCAAAAATCAACTCAGCCTAAGATGCATTGTGGACGAAACAGATAAAGCTACAGAGGAAAACTGGTCAGTAAAAAAGGCGCTGGAATCAGCGGGATGGCAGCAAACAGGTCAATGGTTTTCAGGGGACTCCCCGATACAAATGCCAATTATAACAGATTTAAACCCTGCAAATAAAAGGAACATTACAACAAGTGTCTCTGCACCTGAGTTAGAGATTCCTTCCAGTTTGGAACTAACACAGAATCCTGAACTACAATGCTTAAAGGAAACGACACAGCAACCTGAAGGGGGACACCCCAAGGGTTTATATCCTGTACTACAGAGGCCTTTAAATCTTATCAATAGAAATGCACCCAAAACTTTGCATCCTTGTTTAAAACTCCTATATACCCAGCAAAAAGACATAATGCATTATGCCTGACCTATACTGGGGGTATGAAGGATCCATCGGACAGACTTTTTGTAGCCAAGACTCTCTTGAAGGAATCCATGAAGTTTTTCTCCACAGAAATATACGCTCTAATCCACATCTCAGGAGAAACAACTTTTGATATAAGTTTTAAAACTGCACAGGGTTTAGAATGTTTTTGATTATGGTACAATAGATTAGAAAAATCTTCACTGTGCTCCCCTTTTTAGAAACCCCTCTATCAAAACCTGTACATAAAATCATTACGGTCCTTTTTAGGAATAAAGGGATAAGCATACAGGATTTAGTCTTCTGGTTAAAACAATGCTGTGCAGACATTGATGGTCCTGAGGTCATATTGGACTCAGAAAACATATGGACAGGAGGTTGAAAAGTGAAAGTCATGCTTCAAACATCAGATACTGGAATAATTCATATACCAATTTTTTTTTTGGAGGGAAGGGATAGGGGAATTCTGTTTTACACAGAACAACCCAAGATGTGTTATAAATATGGATCATTGGAGCATTTAAGCAGTGTGTGTGACAAAAGTAGATGCACAGTGTGTGGGGAACTTAGGCATGTAGGTACTGAATGTATCAATGAAAGTAAATGTAATTTATGTGGGGATGTTGGACACACATTTCAGAACTGTAGGAAAGCAGCACATAATACCCCAGACCAGTCAGATGGTACAGAACAAAGGCTAATTATAGCTCTTGCCCCAAAAAATAAGGCAGGGAAAACAGGGACATTAAGCAACATAGATCAGGAGAGGCCTAGTATAGACCCTCTCCCTTCCACCTCAGGAAACCCCTATCTCCCTCAGAAGCATCTAGAACAATCTCCAATGAGGATAAAAATAGAAATACAGATATCCAGCTAGGGATTCTACCCCCCATGGTAGAGGGTCCATCAGGTAGAATCATGCCCTCCCATCCCAAGCAGAAGGTCAGGAGGCAGAGTAACAAGACAAAAAGCAAAAGATGCTCCAGGTCAAGGGACACAGATGCAAGCCACTATTTCCACAAAAAATAAGTTTGAGGTATTGTAGTCTGAGCAATCAAATGATGAATCGGATCACTACTCAATTGATTCATCTATGCCAGAAGGCACAACAGATACCGAGGGAAAAGGAAAACCCAGAGGACAACAGAAAAGGAAAACAAAAGTAAAATTGAAAAACCTAGAGAAACAGAGTAGAAAGGGCAGCTACAAATAAATAACATGACAGAACCATTCTCCTGTCACACAATACATTTGAATAGCATTAAATGAATAGAAAAAATGCAAACCATGTTCTCTTTTTTTATCCCACTTACACTTTGGAGTATTCTTTTCAGAGGACACCAGACTACACATGCTGACTGAAGTACAACAAGCTTCTAAAGCCCGGTATCTGGGTCCATCCTTCTGGTCCTTGGGAACAGAAACTTACTCAGGTTTAGGCATTTTGTTTAAACATCCTGAAATTAAACTTTTAAAACTTTACTATCTGGTCTCAGGTAGGGTTTTAATATTGGATGTCCTAGTGCAAAATTCTCCACGTCATTTGGTTAATTTATATGCTCCCCAGACAAAAGCTCAAAGATGTGGCATACAAAAAATAATTCAGCCTTATCTGCAGACAACACTTACAATTATATTTGCTGGAGACTTCAATTGTCCTATAAAAGGAAAAAAGGCAAACAATACTGTGACTCTAATTTATTATCACAAATAGTACAGAAATCCAAACTTAAAGATGCAGTATATCAACTGACAAAATCAGAAATTCCAACCTTTCAAAAAGGAAACAGAGGTTCAAGAACAGATTATATCTTCACTACTGAACATTTAAAAATACATAAAGCTAATGTAACAGCCACTGAATTTTCAGATCATAAAATAGTTTCTATTTCAATAAGGTCAGAAATATCAGAAATAAAAGGCCCAGGCTTCTGAAAATTGAATATTTCCCTACTTTCTGAGACAGACACATATATGAGTATTCAAAATTTTCTTCAGGCAAGGAAATCATTTTTTTATTTGTTTTGAAGATCCCATTATGTGGTGGGAAGATACAAAAACAGACCTACAAGTACTATGTAAAAATTTCAGGAGGCAAAAATCGAGACAACAATACTTGACATATCTACAACAAAGGAAAAATTTACAACAATTAATGACATCTTATGAAACAGGACAAAACCTAGAACCCCAAATAACTAACTTAAAACAGGAAATGATGGCATTTCATAATAAAAAAGCCAAAACATTAATCTACCAGCAGCAGTTCAGTACACTTGGAAATATGGAAACTATATGCCCATGTGAATACTGGCAAACGCACACACAAAAGGAAAATATGCCCATCCTTAAAGATAGTACGGGTAGGGAACATGCAGCCAAAAAAGAAATTCAAAGAACTGTAGCAGACTACACTAAACATATGTATGATAAACTGGAATCAGATGCTAGTGGATTGGATGCTTTTCTAGAGAATCTTAAAATACCTGAATTAGAGGTAAAGGAAATACAGGATTTAATAATGCCTATAACAGCAAGAGAAATTCAAATGGCAATTTCTTCTCTAGCAGGTAATAAATCCCCAGGGCCAGATGGCCTACCAAATGAAATATTAAAAATTATTAGACAAAACTGCCTGGAAGAACTGTTTATAGTTTTTAATGCAATCTTGAAATCAAGAACAGTCCCTCTAAGTATGAACGTGGGCATATTAATATACCTGTACAAAAAAGGAGATTAAAAGGACTTAAAAAGCTGGCAGCCAATAACTCTTTTGAACTCTGATTTTAAAATCTTAACACAATTACTAACAAAAAGGCTATTGAAAGTAGCAACAAAACTGATTTCTCCAGCTCAAGTATATGCACTGCCTGGGAGACAAATACAAAATCACCTACTACTGTTAAGGGAACTGGTCAAACAGGGGAAATTGGGGACTTTGGATGGATATTTAATTTCACTAGATCAGTCTAAGACATTTGATAGAGTGAATCATGATTATCTATGGAAAATATTAGCACACTATGGAATTCCTCTGGACATGTTAAACTGGTTAAAAGGAATTTACAGTAAAGCTACTGTAAGACCTATGGTACAAGGCTGGAAGGGTCCTTTGATACATTTGAAAAGGGAGGTAAGGTAGGGATGTTGCCTAAGCCCCATTTTATATGATTTCTTTATAGATCCCCTTTTAAGAAAGATAAGTAGTTCTCTTGACATAAAAGCAATATCCATAGGCCCACAAGTACTCCCATTTAAGATTCTGGTGTACACAGATGATATGAATGTGTTGGTATGAAATGCAGAATCTGTTTTTAGAATTCAAGAAATATGCAAACTATTCAAACAAATTTCTGGAGCTTCTCTAAACTTAGATAAATGTATCGGTCAAAGACTTAATTATACTTTAAACTTCAAAGGACAAATTGGGGAATCGAGAGATCACGGATGCACCTATAAAAAATCTAGGAATATTCTTGGGCAATTTTGAGTTAGATAAATTTACCTGGGAAAACAAAATTTCTTTAGGAAGAAATAAAGTAACAAATTGGAATAGATGGAAATTTAGCAAAAAGGAAACAATTTACTTAGTTAAAACCTAATTCCTGAATTTTTATACATTAGCTACATCTTCCCACCACCTAAAATATTTGAAACTACACTTCTAAGTACATTTTTTCAACTATGCTGGTGGAGCAGATTAACCCCCTAAAAAGAAATATCTTATACCTCACTATTAAAAAAGTAGGAATAAACATGACCAACCCAATATTGTTTTTTTAATATATGGATATGCGATTTAATAGCATACAAAAGCATACAAAAAAATCCCGGTAATAGCATTGCACAGAAAGTGGTAATAGTATGGTTGCTCACTGATAATAGCATCGTTCCAAAGTGATTATACTATCATTCCCTCATGAATGATAGTATTATCACCAAAAGACATCAGCGCATGAGCTAGAATGCCCTACCCATGTCTTTTGAAGCATGCTTTTCGATTGCCCACTTTCCCTTAGTGAGCAGTCAGAAAAAATCTCAAAACATGGCGGCCATCCCTAGCTTAGTGAGACATTAGGGATTCCTCTATATTTTGCCTTTTTTTTTTATACTGTGCCCCAAATGGATTTATCTACGTAACCCTGTGTTCTCCTTTTCCCAAAAGCAGGAAAAGGTAGGAATGCCTATTAATAATATTATGCCATGCTTGTGCTTAACAGAAGGTGGGGTTAGGAGTCGAGTGACACAATGAGCGAGACAGGTAATGACAGCTCGAGACAGTGTGGTGGTTCGCCATCACCCAGACAGTCCTTAACTGAACTGGCGAACCGCCCATCTCAGAAGACCCCAAAGCATACTCAGATCCATATATTAAAAAAAATGTATGGTTCAGTGGGTATTACCAGTCAGCAATACCATCTCGCAGTTCTGGACATGTAGGAACCTCTCAAGCTTTGCTCTTGAGGTTCATACATGTCCAGAACATCTCGATGGTATTACTGACCGGTAATACCCACTGAACTATACAATATTCTATTTTTAACAGCATTTTTATCCAAAATAATATAAAAACTCTGATATCGGCAGGGAATGCTGGATCAGAATATATTCTTCATACAAAATGTGCACACTGGTTGTCATTATGGGAAGCACAATCACTAAAAACCCTTAAGAAAACAGTAACAATTCCACAATACATCAGATGCATCTTTTTACGACTAAAACAGTGGAATGTTACAAAAACACAGATACTAAACTTATCCAGAAAGCAATTTTACTTTTACTTATTAGAAACAACTTGCACAGTGGTGTCAGTATTTGAGAAATGTCCCATGCATTACAGAGATACATTAGTTCAAGTTTTAAATAATGAAAGAGTGCTTGAGAATCTCTGGGATTTCCACTGGCTGGTGTACCACAAAAAAAATGTAAAATCTAATCAAAAACACAAACTGCAACAAGAAAGGATTTGTGCAAGGACAGCATGTATACAAGTAGAGAAGACCATAGAGCATTTACTATTTCAATGCTCTTATATTTCTGGATTCTGGGACATGGTGGCACAAATGCTGGGTAATAACATTTTTAAACCATATCTTATGTAAACATTATGTATGGCACATTTGATAGTGCTTGGAGGGAATGGAATATAAGCACTTTGCAGATACTGATGGTATTTTTTAAATGGAATACATCGTCTTTGAGATGCAATTTCACCTTGCAACAAAAGGAAGGAAATCTAACTGAATTATTAAACAAAGTGACACAAAATATAAGACAGTTCTATGAAAAAGAATGGAAAACTCTTGAAACTAGTAAACTGCTATAGCTTTGGAAGGGTCTTCCATGGATCACAGACAAGGACTTCCCTATAACCTAGGAAGAAAAATGGATTGCTTTTTTGTTATTTTTTCTCCTTCCTTCTTATGTGTGTTATCTTAGATCGACACTGAATTACTATTTTTTTTGTAGATATAAAACTAGAAAGTTGTACTATTTGTAACTATGATTAAGATTTTTGTTCATTTACATCCTTGATTTTTTTTCCCTTTGTTATAAACATTGTTTCTTTGGAATGTACTGAAAATTGTCTGTTTAATAAAAACTTCCCCTACTCTGGCTGTAGGGGGATTCATGCAGGACTGACATGCTTTGTGTCAGTTTCACTGTAGCACAGAGAGAAGTGAGGATGTGTGGGAGACTGGGTAGAGGGCCTCCCCCCTGGTCTTTATTACACCAGAGGCCATGGATTGTGGGAGAAAAGAGGAGCTGAAGGAGGAAAAGAAGCAGTAACAGAAAAACAAAGAAAGCAGTAACAAACAAGAAGGTGAGTGATCTTCAGTGGAGTCTGAGGATGCAAAAACTCAAAATGTGTGTATAATGGTTTCAATTCCTGTAGATGCACAAGCGGAACTTGTAAACAGAGGAAAGAATGATGATGATAAAGAAAAGTTAAACCCTAAACAGGCAGAGCAAATGTTTGACAGTGGAAATGAGAGGCCTAATAGGCCTGAAGCCTGTCAGAATCAACTGCAACAAAGTGATGCAGCAAGATCAAAGGTGCCATGCCTGCCGAATCAGGTAAAAGTGTAAATAACAGGAAAACCTTAAATGGGAAGGCCCAAATGACTTGGAAATGGCTCAGGCCACGGAGGAGAACAGATACTAAAATTGAAGGAAATGGTAAGAAAACAATGATGGGTGCAAAAACAAAACAAGGAAAAATGTAAAAAGAACAAGAAGCTCCACAAATGAAAAAAAAGAGAATAGATAAACAGAAAGCAAGTGAAGAAGGCTTGGAGGAGCACACTTTTGAAAATTATAAAGGTAACCTGGAGTGGGTTACAAAAGCCTTACTAGAGGCAGGATGGAAATTGAAGAAAGATGGGTCAGGTTAGGACCCTAAAAGGCCTAGCACATCAACTGAAGGGTTGAAAGGGCTAGAAAAGGATGATGAGGAAAAAAAGGAACAAAAGGAAGAAAGCGCACAGGAACCGGAAACAGGGGGAATGACAGAAATGGATGATATTAAAGAGATAGTAATTGCAGCTAATGAAAGCGATGACACATCAATGGAAGTTGAGGAGTTAACTGTTCAAACAGAGGATGACTTAAATAAAAAAGAGGATAAACAGCAACAAAATGAGAAAGAGAAAACCTTGGGGGGACACAAGAGAAAAGTTGTTTCCCAATGAGAATAAGTCCCAACAAGCCAAAAGGAGGAATGCAGTGCATTTAAAATTCAGAGTATCATCAGCGGATGCCCCAGATAGAATTTTTATTGGAAGACATCTTTTAAAGGGCAGTATGAAGTACTACCCATATGAAATATATACACTGATTCATGTTCCAGTTAGTACAGAGTATGACATTAGCTTTAAGCATGAAGGGGGCCTGGACAGATTTTGGAAATTATACCAATGGCTAAAACATACTGATTTATGGAAAAACATTATTGCAATACCCCTCACAAAACCAGCCTTTAAAATAGCAACAGTCCTGTTTTGGAATGAAGGAGTTAATATTGTGGATATTAAATTTTGGATGAAGCATTGCTGCACAGTACATGGTCCACCTGAACCAATCCTAGATGAAGAGTTTTTATGGACAGGAGGGTGGAAATATAAAATAACATTGAAACAGAAAGAGGAAGAAATGCAACATCTGGCAAATTGTTTTTTCCCTGGATAAGACTGTGGTATTGGCCGGCCTGGTGGTGCTGAGGGTTGAGACACTGGACGCCACACCTCACGCCATGCCGGTGACCCGGGTTCAGGAGCTAGCTCGGGTGCCGAGGGTCGGCAGGGGAGGGATCGGATTGAGCACCTCCAGAGCTACTCTTTGACCAGGGGAGGTGTTGGGAGTTGGCACTCTTGTGGCCCCTGGTGGGAAGCTAGAAGTGCCATGGGGCACTGGAGCTGCATGTATACAGCATGGCTTGGTGCCAGCAGGGTGGCCGTGCCCCGAAGAAGTCAGGGAACATGCACCACGCATAAGAGGGGTGGTGGAGGGCATAACAAGAGAGGAAAAAAGGCCTCCCCAGCCCGATAGGTGAGAGCTTCTCCCAGCGACACCGCCACACACCCAATGCTGGTCTCCTGTTACTGCCCTTCAATCTCTCTGGGGCTGTAGGCCCCACATCCCTCAAGCATTGTAATATCTCTGAAGATGATGGGAGGCACAGCTGGTGGTAGAGTGGTTCAGCCAGTGGGCAAGCCTGAGAGAGTTCTGGTCAAGGGGAGAGATAAAAGAAAAGTAAAAAAAAAAAAACTGTGGTATTGTGTTCTATGTGGGACAACCTAGGGCTTGTTATAAGTACAGGAAGAAAGGGCACTTAAGCAATGCATGCAAGAAGGTAAAATGTGGCCTGTGCGGAGGACTGGGACAATTTGGTGCTGAGTGTAAAAATAAGCTAAAATGCAGTCTGTGTGAGGAAGAAGGACACATATTCTCAAGATGCCCATGGGCATCCCACAATAACCCAGACACTGGAGAGAGAGAGCGAGAGAGAGCAAAATAAGATGTTTACTTAGTACTGGCACAAAAAGAAAAGGGAAAAAAAACAAGGTAGTGCTAGAAGTGCTGCATGAGGAAGAAATTAAACAGATGGAGGAAAGAGAGGAAGAACAAAATAAGGCCCAGAAGGTTAAAAGGAGGGGAGAAGAAGGAAACCAAAACCAAGAGCATGACACAGGACACATGGAGGCTGGCAAACTAGAAGCAGGACCTGTACAAAATAAATTTACCATGATGACCAGATCCAGAAACAGGGAACAAAGCCAAATACAGTAAAAAAATATTGGTGGAAAAAGACAGAGTAGGGGTTGAATTCACCAATAAATGTACTCTCTTACAAGATAAGGAGTGGACAACCATGGATGAAGACTCAGAAAATTCTAGTATAGATTCATCTCACAAAGAAGAAGCAACAGATGAAGGGACATCAGATACCCAGGTGTCAAAAAAAAAAAGAAAAAATCAAGGGACACTGGGTGACTCTTTTTCAAGGCCTTGTTACATAAATTCAAATGAAAAGTTTAAAATGCTTAACATATAATGTTAACAGCATTAAAAATAGAAGGAGAAGGTTAACGACATTTAAAATATTAAGTGATTTAAAAATGATGTGGTGGTATTGCAAGATACTAAGTTGCACACAATAGAAGAACTGCAACAGGTACAGAAAGACTGGATCTGGGGACCCTCCCTATGGTCCATTGGGGAAGAGAGATGTTCAGGGGTGGGGGTAGCATTCATGACACAAGATGTTAAAATTCTTAAAATAACAGAACCAGTATCAGGGAGAGTCTTTATAATAGATTGTATATTGAAAAGAATTACAATGTGGGTGATAGTTATTTACAACCCAAAAGTTAAAACGGAGAGGAACAAATTAATGGAAAGCACTGAACCATATTTACACACCTTAAAGCTAGTATTATGGGGAGGGGAGATTTTAATTGTGGATTGACAAAGGCAGATTGGGAGAGAGTAACAAGGAAAATATACTGTGACATTAATCTCTTAAAGAAAATCATGTTAAATGCAGGACTAAGAGATACATATAAAATTAAAAAGAAAAAAGGTGAATACACATATTTTAAAGGCATAAGACCTACACAAACTGATTTTTGGGTAGTTCCTAAAAAAATGATGTTAGAACAAGTAAGAAGTATTACGATTGAGACAGCAGACCATATGGCAATGGAAATAAGTATGGATCTATGGAAAAAAAACTGTTTTTGGGAAAAGGTTTGGAAGATGAATGTAGAAAAGCTAGAAGAGGAAAGGTGTAAGAAAAACATAAAAGGCTTATTAGAAGCAAGAAGGACTGTAATAAAAATGTATGATACAAAGAGAGAATGGTGGGAGGACACTAATAGGGACATTACACAGTTATTGATAGAAGAAAGGAAAAGGGCAGAGGCAACAAAATATAGAAACTATTTACGTTTAAGAGCTAAGTTATGTACCTAGAGGTCAGTGGAGCACAGGATCCAAGGCAGCATGGGTTCACAGCGGGAAGGTCATGTCAGATGAATCTAATAGATTTCTTTGACTGGGTGACCAAAGTAGTAGACCAGGGAGGGGCTGTGGACATGGCCTACCTAGACTTTAGCAAGGCATTTGACACAGTCCCACACAAAAGATTATTAGTCAAATTAACCTGCCTGGGAGGGTCCCAGGGTGGTAGCCTGGGTAAAACATTGGCTGGACAACAGGACACAGAAGGTAATTGTAAATGGAGTCCACTCTGAAGAAAGGGTGGTTACTAGTGGGGTACCACCAGGGTTCAGTATTGGGTCCAGTCCTTTTAATGTCTTCATCAGTGACATTGCAGAGGGACTGGAAGGAAAGATGCCTTTTGCAGATGACACAAAGATCTGCAACAGGGTTGATACACAAGGAGGCGTGGAAAGGATGAAAAGGACTCACAAGGTTGGAGGAATGGTCAGATGTATGGCAGCTAGGATTCAATGCAAAAAAGTGCAAAATAATGCACCTGGGAAACAAGAACCCAGGGGAAGAATACACAATGGGTGGGGAGGTAGTAACAACAACAAAACAGGAAAGGGACCTGGGGGTAATCATATCAGATGACCTTAAGGTTAGCAAGCAATGTGAGAAGGCAGTAGGGAGGGCCGGGGGTATACTGGGATGTATAGGGAGAGGCATCAGCAGCAGAAAACAGGAAGTTGTTATCCCTCTGTACAGACAGTTGGTGAGACCCCATCTGAATAATGTGTCCAGTTCTGAGACCCCATCTCTGCAAGGACATAGACAGGATAGAGGTAGTCCAGAGGAGGGCAACTAAATGGTGCAGGGCCTGCAAAAGAAGCCGTATGAGGAGAGACAAAAGGAGCTTAATATGTATACCCTTGAGGAAAAAAGGGAGAGGGGGGACATGATAGAAACTTTCAAGTACCTCAAGGGAATCAACAAAGTCCAAGAGGGTAGCATCTTTCAGAAAAAGAGACTTGCAAGAACAAGGGGACACAATTTAAAGATAGAAGGAGGGAAGTTCAGGGGCAATGTGAGGAAGTATTATTTCACAGAGACGGTAGTGGATGCATGGAACAGCCTTACTGAGGAAGTTGTGGGGTCTGAAACTGTGGGAGAATTCAAGAATGCATGGGACAGACATAAGGCAATTCTTGTGGGGGGCAGGAAGATATAGGCTGTTGGTTAACTAGGATCTGCGGCCTATCATGTAGGTAGGGAAATGGGCAGACTAGATGGGCCTAGCGGTCCTTATCTGCCATCAAAGTCTATGTTTCTATGTTTCTATATAGGTTGATTACAAGAGAAACTATAAGGTAAATGAAGAACAACAGATAGCAGAGATTAAACAAGAAATGGGGAAACACTAATTTAGCAGGATCAAATCTCTGATAATGGAACAAAAAAGTGGAACACAAGGGACAAAACGTCAGGTGAATCCCTTTGACAGTAATAAAGAAGGGACAAAAGAGAGAGTAATGCATGAACTAGAAGATAAACAGACTGGGGATGGAGGTTTCAGGAGGAGCAGAGGGAGGATGGAAGTATAAGGAATCTGGGTGGGGTTCGACAAAGAGGACCAGGGATAAGGGGTGGGGGTTGGTGTTAGTAAATGCCAGGAGCTTGGGAAACAAGTTGCCAGAATTCCAGGCCATGCTGTTCGAGGGGGGGGGTGGATGCGGCGGCAGTCACGGAGACGTGGGCCAACAAAAACCATGACTGGGACCTAAACATGTCGGGGTACACTGTGCTTAGGAAGGATAGAAAGGAGGGCAGAGGGGGTGGAGTGGCTATGTTCATTAGAGATGACATAGAAATTGCTAGGGTAGAAGAGGCAGAGGGAAACATGGAGGCCTTATGGGTCACCTTACGATCCCCAGCAGGAGATACGGTCAAGCTGGGTGTAGTATATAGGCCCTCGGGATGAGTGATGTTCTAGAGGATGGTTTGCTGGACAACATCATTGCCCAGTGTGGACCAAAAGGGAAGGAGTGGTGTTGATGGGGACCTTAATATGCCAGGTACAAACTGGGGAACCATGTCCTCTAAGTGGCCAAGAAGCAGAGGCTGCTGGATGGCTTCCAGGATGTGTCCTAACACAGCATGTGATGGAGCCCACAAGGGAGGGCATGTCCTGGACGTGGTTCTGGCAGACGGGATCTGGTAAGGGACCTGGTTGTACAGGACCCCCTGACTGGGAGCGACCACAATACTGTCTGGTTGCAAATAAGCATGGAGGGAGTGGGGGTGAGATCTAGGACACTGGCAGTGGACTTCAGGGGGGAAGACTTTGTGGGCATGGGAAATATTCTCAAGGATCACTTGAAGGGGATTACATCAATGACAAGTGTGGAAAGGAGATGGGAGGTCATAAAATGGGGACTTCATGAGGCAGTCAGGATCTGCGCTAAGTTGAAACATAAGGGAGCAAGGTCACATAAACCATGCTGGTGGTCCAGTGAGGTACAGGTAGCAGTCAGAGAAAAGAAGGCGGCCTACAAAAAATATAAAACAACAAGAGGGCATAGGGTAAGGAAATGTACCATCTTGCATCTAGAAAAGTCACCCGGATGGTGAAGGGAGCAAAGTCCAGTAAAGAGCAGCGGCTGGCACAGGAGATACATGGAGGGAAAAGGGTTCTTCCGGTACATTGGGAAGCAGAGAAAAACTAAGGGCCATCTCAGCAGATTGAGGTCAGGAGGAGGGTGGGTGGAAGAGGCGAGGGACCAGGCAGAGGTATTTAACGAGTACTTTGCCTCTGTGTTCACTAGGTAGGGGGATGGGATATCTACAAAGCAAGGCATGAAGAGGATAGAAGCGGCAGTGAGTGGGATCAGGGGAGCAACAGAAATGGAGCAAGAGGGAGGGAGAGGTACCCCAGGGGTGTCACATCTGGATAAGGATAAAAATGCCAGTAAGGTGGAGGGGACGGATGATGCTATCTCTGCCAAAGGGTGTGGTTAGCCCTCAAGGCCCTAAAGAAAGACAAATCTCCTGGGCCGGATGGCATTCATCCGAGAGTACTATGAGAATTGGCGGACATACTGGCTGCACCCCTGGCGGAGCTCTTCAACAGGTCACTTGAGACAGGGAGGGTACCTAGGGATTGGCGAAAGGCACATGTGGTGCCAATCCATAAAGGGGGGTCGAGGGAAGTACCAGGTAACTATAGACCCATCAGTTTGACCTCGGTGGTGGGAAAATTAATGGAGAGTATACTAAAGGAACGATTGGGGGTGTACTTGGAGGAGGTGGGAGGTCTGGATAGTCAGCAATATGGGTTTGTGCTGGGTAGATCATGTCAAACCAATCTTGTGGAGTTCTACGAATGGGTAACATCAGAACTGGACAGGAGAAAGCCTGTGGATGTATTATTCTTGGACTTCAGCAAGGCGTTTGACTCTGTCCCCCACAACGGCCTGGTGGAGAAACTGATGAGGTTAGGAGTAGGCCCTTTGATGGTCAGATGGATTGAAAACTGGCTAGCTGGACGCACCCAGAGAGTAGTGGCCTGCGGGGAGCTCTCGAACCCTAGAGAGGTTGGTAGTGGGGTACCAAGGGCTCGGTCCTGGGTCCGATCCTGTTTAATGCATACATATCGGACATCAGGGAGGGTATAGGGTGTGAAATGAGTCTCTTTGCGGATGACTCCAAGATGGGAGCAGTAGTTGAGGGAGAAGAGGGGAGGTTGGCCCTGCAAGGGGACCTGGACACCCTGGAAAGCTGGGCTCACACATGGAAATTAAATTTCAATATCACCAAGTGCAAGGTGTTGCATCTTGGTCGAGGAAACCCTAAACACAGGTACACCCTGGGAGGGGAGGCGCTGGAGGCCTCAATAGGGGGAAAGAGACCTAGGGGTCATGGTGGATGCATGTATGAATAACTCTGAGCAGTGCAGGAGAGCGGCTAGCAAGGCAAACAGGATGTTGGGATGCATCGTAAGGGGATCACCTCTAGGAGCAAGGAAGTGATTCTGCCACTGTACAATGGACTGTTAGACCACACCTTGAGTACTGTGTACAGTACTGGAGACCACACTTGAAGAGGGACATACAGCTCCTGGAGAGGGTACAGAGGAGGGCAACTAAGATGATACGAGGGCTAGGGGATTTGACGTATGAGGACAGACTTGAGGAGCTCTGCCTGTTTTCATTGGAGGAGAGGAGAGACAGGGGGACATGATTGAGGTCTTCAAGTACCTCAAGGGAATAAATAGGGTAAACATGGAGGGGATCTTTAGACTAAAGCAGGGAGGTATCACCAGAGGGCATGGTTTGAAGTTGGAAGGTGGAAGGGTGAGGGGGGAAAAGAGGAGGAGGTTTTTCACTGAGAGGGTGGTGGACCCTTGGAATGCACTGCCTGGTGAGCTGGTTCAGAGATCCACAGTGGAGGGCTTCAAGAGAGGGTGGGACAGACACAGAAAGTGGATGTATCAGATGATGGCCTGTCCCAAGGGAGTGGGGATGGATGATAGGGGTTTCTGGAGCACAAGGGATGGGAGGGCCTCGGCACCCAACTAAGGATCTAAGGTTCGAGCAGACTCGATAGACCATAAGGCCTAATCTGCTGGCAAATAGTATGTTAGTATAAATGGGGCAAGATACACACAGATATAGGGAATATAAAATGTATAGCACAAGAATTCCTTAAGGATAAATATCAAAGAGAAAGATGTACAGAGGAGAATAACTTCTTTACAAATATTAATATGCCTAAACTAAGGAAAAAGGAAGCAGAGTTAATTAAGGAGAAAATTAAGGAAGCAGAAACAAAATAAGTGATTAAAACATTATCAAACAATGCAGTACCAGGGATAGATGGGATACCTAACATTTTCTATAAAATCTTTGAAGAACAACTTACTCCTATGCTAACCCAGCTTTATAATGAAATCTGTCAAACTGATGAACTAGCTGACAATATGAAGCACAGGAAAATTATATTTCTCTTTCAAAAAGGGGAAAGAACTCAAATCAAAAACTGGAGCCCGATAAGTCTATTAACAGTAGACTACAAAATATTGGGCAAAATAATTAATAATCGATTAAGAGTTTTTTCAGAACAGCTAGTCTTGCAGACAGAAACATGTGCAATACCTGGGAGGAAAATACAACAAAGCTTAACCTATATAAGAGAAATTATTAATAAAGGACAAGGAAAAGAAATAGAGGGATTCTTACATGTACTGGATAAAGAAACGGCCTGTGACGTAATTCAACGCATATACTGTATATATGGGACACGTTGAACGAATATAATATATCAAAGGATGTGATTACTCTGATTAAAAGCCCTGTATAAGGGAGCATACATTTTCCCAATGATAAATGGACACTTAGGAATACATATGCACATTACAATGGGGTGAGACAAGGCTGCCCACTAAGCCCTTTATTATATGTATTATGCCTAGATCCTCTTTTACCGAAAATAGATCAAGAAAAAGACATCCGAAATATGAGGTGGCAAGGAGAAAGGTTGACAAAAACTAGTGCATATGTGGATGACTGTATAATACTTGTGGAAAATCAAAAAGTGGGGGATAGGATGCTGGATTTGGTGGAAAGAAATAGTCAGTACACAGGGATTAAGATAAATGAAGGGAAAAGTAAAATATACCCATTGGGGGATGTGGAAACAAGGGAACAAGGGGAACTAGAAGTTGTACAAGGAGTGCTAAGGATCTTAGGGATACTATTTGGTGATCGAAAGGCTATTCAGAAGAACTGGGAAGAGAAATATGACATGGCAAGAAGGAAAATAAACAAATGGAAACAGTGGAACGTGACAAAGGAAAAGAGAATATATTTATTAAAAAGATTTGTTTTGCCAATATTTTTATACTTAGCATATGTATATCCTGTACCACAGAAAATGCAAACAAGTATACTATCTCTTTTTTTCAAATGTTATGGGGAAGCAAACTGAATCATGTTAAGACAGGAATAACACATAGGGAACTGAAAGATGGGGGGTTAAATATGGTACAGCCAATTGTTTTTCTGGTACGTATGTTTATTGCAGTTAACATTGTACCACTGATAAAAGGGGAGAATTATGAATGGCTGAAGTTTACACGAGTGGAGTGACTTGATGATCAAAAACATAGGGAAAAAAGGGAACATAAAAGGTGGAAAAATATGGCCGGCATATATGGAAACTTGCAGGAGTTATCTCACACAATGCGGGGTAAAGATAGACTCTCTAATTAGGAAAAATAGGAAGCAGCTCTATAAAGAAATAATGGAAGATAATTTTTATGAGGAGGAAGTTTTTAAAGCTAAAAGGGGGTAGTAATTATAGAATTGCTGGCTGCAACAATAGAGAAAAGAATCCCCCCCAAAATGAAAGAGACAAATTAAATGTGAAAAGTAACCACAAACATAAAAAAATAGAAGAAAGGATATGTGGAGAGATAAGCTGTGGTTTACACGAAGAAACTATGTTACACATTTTCTTTGAATGTTCATATATCAAACCGTTTTGGAGACTATTGCCAAAATTCTGGGGGATGAAGTGTTTCAAGCCTATAACATATGAAGTTTTAGTATATGGACACTTAACTAAGGGATGGGGTACATATAATAAAAGTACAATATCTGTAATCCTTGCAGTTCTGAAATGGGCGATATGACAAAATAGATGCCAAAGGATAGTGCAGAAAAAAGAAGAATCTTTGCAGGATCTGATGCTTAAAGTACAGTTTGAAATTGACAAAGTGTACCAAAATGAATTTGGATTGTTTGTGAAAGAAAGAGCAAGGAAAATGTGGAAGAATATTGCCGGCATTGGTTAAAAGATGGTAAACAGATGTTTATAAGATGATATAACAATGTTTGTAATAAATGTATGTTTTTGTTTTTAATAAAAAATTCCCCTACTCTTTTCGAGAACTGCCATGGGATCGTTAACATCCACCTGAACTACCTCCAGGACAGGCAGATGGGACCTCAGTTTAATGTCTAATATGAAAGATGGCACCTCAGGAGTGCAGCACCTCACTCATGCTGCACTACAGTGTCAGTATTGGGATATTAGCCCAAGTGTCTGGTGTGGTGATAGAACCCACAGCCTTCTGATCTTCAGGCCTCAGAGCTGAGTGTGCTACCTGCTGAGCCACTGACACTGTTCCTTACATAGCTTTGGGTCGATGCCTTCCAGCCCCATCAGCATGTTTTCCTTTAAGGCTTCCTACCCCCAGTGGACTGCCTCTTGTTCAAATGGACTTGAGTATATGCCCCTTCCCCCAATTGTCTGCTAATTCATATTGGCCTGTCCCCATTTCCACTGCAAAGACAAAGAAGAAGCATGTGTTGAAAATATCACTTTTTTGTACTTCCCCTGCACTTTCCCCTCTCCTCCTGCTCTCCTGATCTTCATTATGCAACCCCTTGCCCACCTCTTTTCACTCACATATCTGAAGAAAGTCTTATCTGCATTCTTGACCTACTGGGTGATCCTTTCCTCAGTCTGAGCCTTTGTTGTCCTTATCCTCCTTCTTTCCTACCTTTGTTTCTCTCTATATATGCCTTGCTGTCTGCCTCCATGTGGGTCTCCTTGTATTTCCTGAAAGCTGTTTTACTGCCTTAGCCACTTTCTTTGAGAACCACAGTGGCCTCTTTCTCCTCTTACCCTTGCCTATTCATTTAAACAGCTTGCCATGACCTTAGTTATCCACTCCTTTATTTTATTTCATTGTGCTTCCACCCCTACAGCAGTCCCCTCCTTCAAGGTATTTCCTAAGGCAGTCTCCCATTTCTTTAAAATCTGTCCTCCTAAAGTCCAGGATCCACTTACTCTTGTGTTTTTTATCCTGCCCAATCCATATGCCAAACCACACTGAATTATTAACGCTTGTACCCAGAGGCTACCCACCATAACAACCGCAATGCTGTCCCTGTTTGTAAGTAACAGATCCAGCACTGCCACATCTCTGCTGTGATCTGTAACCAGCTGCCTGTGAAATGCCCCTGCAGGGACTCTAGGATGACCCTGCTCCTAGTTGTAGCTGTTACCAGGATGTTCCAGTCTACATCCAGAAGATTAAAGTCACCCCTAATTACTGCTTCCCCTTTGTTTGCCATTTTTCCTATGGCCTCACCCAAAATCCTGTCCAATTCTTCCCTCTGTGTTGGTAGCCTGTATACCACCCCCAATCACTATGAAGGCCCTGACTCCAACTCTAAGCCCATCCAGTCCCTTTTATTCCCACTGTGTCCTTGAATTTCCATGGTCTTTATACCTTCCCTCACATATAAAACAACCTCCCCTTCCTTCATGTCCTGTCCCTTGGAAACATGTTGTAACCTTGTATGACCACTTTCCAACTGTGGTTGTTGGTACACCATGATTCTGTTACGGCCACCTGATCCATGTCTGCCTCCATAGCAGTAGTCTCAAAGTCATGAGTTTTGTTTCTTAGGCTCCATGCATTGGCACACATGTCTCTCTGCTCCTTTTGTTCCTTCCTGACCCTACTTTTACCTCCCTTCCCAAGTCCACCCTTCACATTTCTCTTTTCACCGATACAGTCCTTCCTCTTTTTACCTTCCCTCTGCCCAGCCTCCCTAATATTTTTCTTGGCCTTAGTTCTACCACTCAACCCTCCCATACCTTCCCCTATGTCCCTATTCTCCACTGCCCCTGTGGAATTTAATTCCCATGGATCTTGCTTCACTGCTACTCCATTATCTGGGGGCATTCACTGCCTCCCTCATTTCTATGGCCTCCCCTCTTGGCTAGCTTAAATGCCCATCAAAGTAGTACTGAAACCCACCACCCAGAACTGCCATTCCCTTCCTAGATGGATGGAGGCAGTTCTATTTGTACAGGCCTTTATCCCTCTACATAGAACCCCAGCCCTCAGTGTAGCCAAATCATCCCCCCAGCACCATTCCTTCAACCAGTTGTTGAAGATGGCAGTGTGGTGTTTCCTGTCCTCCCCTAGCCTTGCCAGATACCACTTCATTGAAGGCCACTGTGTATGCTACCTGCTTCAGTCCTCTCCTGAGCTCTGTAGACCTATCCAGCACCACCTTGGCTGCATCTCCTGCTGGGTCATTTGTCTCGAGATGGACAATGGAATGCACCCCCCCTTGTCCCACTACCCTAGTGATCCTAAGGATCCACTACCCATCCTTCCTTGCCAGGGCACCAGTAGACACCTCACCTCCCTCCTTCCCTCTTGTGGTGTTCCCAAATCTACCCCCTGACAATTGAGTCCCCACAAGAAGTTGCTTCCCCCTCCACTGGGGTCCTCTTTCTCCCACATTGGGGCTTCCACTGTGAAGGAACACCAGATTCTCCCTTGCAACTTCCATGGGTGAATTGTCTGGGTAATCCTATCCCACCAGGGTGGCAAAAAAGTTCTGTAGTGGCCCTAGCTGAGAAATGTTTTCTTTTAACCCTACCCCCACTTCCTGATGCAGAGGACAGTCCAGCAGGCCCTCCTTATAATCGCCTTCTGAGGCACTGGTGGAGAACTTGGTGTCCCCAGGGTGGGAGAAAAAGTCCCCTGAATCCTAGTCAACTTGGCCCAAGCCTACAGACTTCATCTCTCAGCCCAGAGAGGTGAACACAGATGGAGCATCACCTAAGTCTCCAGAAAGTCTCCCTGAAGACTGCTACTGCACAGCCACTGCACTGCACTTCTCCCATCATTCCCAGATATACTCCCTCATTATGTGAACATTAATTTATACTCTTGTCCCAGATAGGCTGTTTCTTGATTTCGCTTTTTTTGATCAGATTGACCCCTTTTACTGTACTCTAGTTAGGTACTAATTTGCTTCTCCCTTAAACTTTAAACTAGCCTTTTATTAGCTATTACCCTTTGTAGCCTGACCCTAGATGGGGTGTTATTAGATTTTCCCTAGTTCCCCTTAATTACTTTGTATTTCTAGCCTAGTTAAGGTGTTGAACCTCTTCCCAGTGTTGTTATATCTTTTGCTGTCCATTCTTGTCTGCAGTCAGTGTTACAACAGCAGTGAACAGGGACATTACATTAGTCATCTGGGAGAGTCTTCTGCTTTCCTGCTTCCTTCTGAGGATCCCTGTTAATGCCTAACATGCCAATCATGCACCTGTTCCACTCCTGTGCTGGTCCACTCACATGCTGTGATGCAAACGTGTGTGGGACAGGTTAGGAATGGATGAATTTATACAGGAGTCTGGGCTTCCTGGTTAATTACAAATTGTTCCTCTATTCCCATCTTCCTGAGTGTCAAACCCCTATCCTGGCTTGCTGCTTCCTGCCCTGTGGGCAAGGAACAACTCAGGAATGCAGGTTAGTGAAAACAGTAGAATGGAATTTGTCACCCCTGCTGCAGGCACTTGCTTTACTAACACAGCAAAATTCACCAAACTCCCGAAAGCTGCAAAGATTAAATGCCCAGATTCTGTCCTCTGATTGGTCTCCTTTCCTCCTCAAGCCCCATCTTTCAGAGTACCAACCCTCAGCCCTGACTTGCTGCTTCCTTCTCTGTGGATAAAGGAAAACTCAGAAATGCAGGTTAGTTAACAGCAGTAGAACAGTATTTGCACTCCCTGCTTCAGATGTTTGCTTTACTAACACAGCAGAAAGAGTGCCAAACTTCTGAATGCAGCAAAGTTCAAATGACCATATTATTTCTTCTGATTGATCCTTTTTTCCTCCTCTAGTCCTGCCTTTCTGTGTGCTGACCCCCAACCATGGCTTGCTTCTTCTTGACCTGTGGGCTAAGAACAACACAGAAATGCAGGTTCAGGAACAGCAGTAGAACACTGTTTTTCCCCTTTGCTGCAATCACTCTCTTTGATAAACTTTCTTCTTTAGTAAAACTTCTTTTGCCTTGAAACTGTTCCTTGGGAGAGTTTTGTCTGCCCAGGTTCTCCTTCACATGTGCTTCATTTTGTGCGTGTATTGGGGGGGGGGAGTATATGCCTACCTCTGTCCTTCTGCCACCCCCAAAGATACAGTCAAAGACTGCAAAATAACATTTCTAATTAAAGTTGAATTTCATGAGTGTTTGTGAAAATTGTGGGATTTTGTGACAATTTTGTCAATGCCATAGCCATGTATTTTAATCAATCATACATTTGAGCTGGCATTGTGGAGGAAGGAAATGGCTGGGTAGCGTGTCAGGAAGAGCTTTCATAGTGGGCTTCATTGTAAAAATAAAGTGGCGACAAGTGTCAGGTTAGTACCTTGAATGAAGAGCAATCAAGAAAAGTGAAGGCCATCACTGTGCACTAGCCTATCTTCTTTCATTAAGGCAGCTGACCACTAGAGCTCACTGACTAAATGACTTATAGAGGCACCTCCATGTGAATTCTGTTTCTGTGCAATGCCCTCTGCTGATTCTTTAACAACCCTGTAGATAACAATGTATATTTACCATTTGAAAACAGTTTTTTTTTTATTTATTTTATAGAATTAGAATTACAACCATTTGAGTCAGGGACTCATTTACAAAGGCTCTTAGTCAAAAAACAGAGAATACAAAACATGCAGTTGTACCAAGTAAGACTAAGCATTATAGCTAGTTGTGCCTGAGGTCATTGTGACAGAAGTATCTGTGTCATGATGGAGCAGGATGCTAGGCATCACTGCCACTGGAGTGTTAGAGGGGCATAGTAGGGTCATGATGCTAGTGCAGTCAAGGTAACTTTGCCAATATGTACTACAAATCAAATAAATGTGATCAGTAGTCAAGCCAAAATGGACTGCAGATCTGCAAAGAGGGAAGGGTTATGGTCATGGCAATGGAAAAGGAAGTTGGGGGAATTTGAACTACAGGATAGTGGTGATAGTTTGTGCAGGGATCACCTGTGGCAGCACTTAGATGCCTGGGTGCATCAATGGAAGGGCAGGTGGGCTAAGTAGCAAAATAAATAGAGTGTACTTCCAGTTGAAGCAAGGAAGCATACATGAACAATTTTCACTTGAAAGCAGAATGTATGAGAATCACATCCCACAACATTGATTGGTTTGAGCACAAATGCACTTACGAGTAATCAGCTTTGAGGAACTCACAGACGCCTAGTTGGGTAAGAAAATGACTGAGGAACCAAGAAGAATACATTCTGGTTATTCCAAAGGGGTATGTCTTACAGGTAAAGAAATGGTTGGCTCTCTTTTGAATGGAGCGTGTCTGTGAACAACAAGGAGGATATCAATGTAACAATTGCATCCACTGAGTTGATTTGGTCAAGCTCAGAGAAAGAAAAATAGGGCTGTGAGACAAAATTGTCACCCAGAAAAGAACTGCAGTACTGAAAACAGTTACATAGATTCAGTAGTGATACTGTAGGTTCACTGTGAAATTATAACAAATGAGCTAACTTTTGGGGAACATACCCGTAAAGTTGTGAGGAAGGGAAACAAAATGCTCAGCGGTATCCTAAAGCATGTCAGAAGCAGGAATAAGAATGATATTATGGCATTATATAGTACTCTGGTTATGCCCCAGCTTGAGTGCTGTGTTCAGTTCTGGGCACCCTCTAATGTATGTGATATTGCATTACTAGAGGCTGCATAGAGAAGGTCAAGTAAAATGATACCAATTATTGCCCACTTATCTTATGGTGAAAGACTGCAAGAGCTGAATCTTTTCTCACTGGACTACAGGAGACGAAGGGAAAATTTGCGCCTGGTGTTCAAGGCTTTTAGAAATATAGATTTGTGTGAGTGCACAGGCCTAGAAAGTAAAACAGCAAATATAGACACTAGGATCCACAATTATCAGTTAAAGGGGGAGATGTACAGGACTAGTAAAAGAGGCTCTCGCATCAATTAAAGTGTTGTGACAATATGAAACAGTTAATGTGTGACTATTGCAAATAGTTCTAATATAGATATATTTAAGGTATCACTAGACAAATACTTGAAAAATAGAAGTATTACAGTAGACCCACTGAAAAATGGTGATTCACTCATGGCAAATGCTTCTGCCTTATAAACCTCCCATGAACCTATATAAATTCCATAAATGGAATTCTAGTGGCATTACGTCTTATGTGTATACATTTCTGAGCAAAATTTCCAATTAGTAGTTCTTGAAATTGCCACTGTAAATTTTAACCTACTAAATCACATTTATCTAGCTTTGTTAGTGCTATCCTGCATTGTAGGAATTTTTCAAATTCCTCCTAAAAATTTAATTAAAGCAGTTTCAGACATACACATATATAAAATAAAATTAACTATAGTTTACTTACAAATAATTCCTTTCTTGTGGGGCCTGGTAAGAAATCATACCATACAACCTTTGTGCTTGGAGAATCTTGTGTCATCAGACCTCCTCAATAGTATAGTTTTTCTCTTGCACTATACTTTTCTATCACTAAAAGTCAGTGCTGAAGTTAGGGTATCAGCAGTTCTTATTGTATGATATTGTTGAAAATGGAAGAGCTGCTACATTACACAGTCACAACTTTTCATGGGACTTTTTTACCCTAACCTTACATTTCACTACTTTTGTGGATTTGTGTGTTAGCCCTTTCTGAAACCATGATATTGCTGACTTGAAATTAATTTGATATACTGTATATTCTGCATGTATGTGATATTGTAACCTATTGTGATGTTGTATATTTGTTTAAATCAGCAGTTTTTAATTCTTGGATACAACCTATGCAATTCTGAAAGCATACATAAGCACATCCTCTCTATACTTGGCAAACTTTGACAAATGTAGTCTTTCATGGGTGGGAAATGTTTCAGAAAAGTCGTGTATAGTGTATGGTGAAAGCAAAACCAGCCTTTAATCATAGCAGCCCCCCTATAAAAAATTACAGTATATACAATATTAAATATGAAGCACTTCCTTATCATCTGTTGCCATCTACTTCTAGAAATGGATCTGTAATGTAACTTCATATTTCTTATTTTATGTAATGCAGTAACATGGATTATTACCTAGAGAGATAGAGAGATACAGTCTGAGAAGATAAACTGCATAAGGGTATGCTTTTATTTTATTTTCCCTTTACAGCTTAACCTTTCAATAATTCAGGAACCACATCTAACATATCCACTGTTGTGTGAAGCAAACATGATCAATTAAAAGATTTATTACTACAAACCAAATGAACAGGGAAGCGTTAATAACATCTGACCACCTATAAGCAGTGTTAATGGAACCCTGCAGAAATGAATATCTGCTTTAGGACAAGTACTCTAAAAGTCCTTGCAGCTTTTTCATTGTTACAAATATAAATATAAATCTCAAAGGGAGACTGTCAGTTAGTAAAGACCTTTTTTTTTAAAAAAAAAACAAACAAATAAATTTGAACTTTTAAATAAATAGACTTGTGTGTTTTACTATTGTTTCTAAGTTTGTTTGTTAATCACCTGGTAAGCATTTTCAAACAATTCCATTATACATAAGCAGGTCACCCAAAATACAGAGCTCAGCTGAACTGTAGCTGCAGCCTCTCCAAGTACTCAACTCAGATCCAACTGAGACATTCAACATATTCCATGGATGTGCAAGTATGCTCTCACTAGCATGTCATATCAGATCAGGATGCCACAACTCAGTCCCACAACCCAGCATCTATGACCATCTCTCACAGCTATAGTATCAAGTAACAGTAACCTTGATGGCCAGCTGCAGAGACTCAGAGTTGAGTTGATATCTTTCATGACAGAAAGAGTATACATTTTTGTTCTCTGCAAACAATTAACTTCTCATTTGATGACATTTCTGTCACAGTGCTAGAGACTGGCTTGCTTTCAAAATCTGAAAGCAGTTTCAGGAACAGTGGCTCCCGGGTCACTCTGTATTGCACAATACATTTTTTAGTGTGAGTGTGAGTTGCTTTGTGTAACTCATTACAAAGCATACTATATTTAAAAAGAAGGAAATCAAAAGTAAAATTGATCTTTATGTCAATCCTGTTACACTGGGTGGGGACATAATGCTGATCTCCCCTTTGGCTATGATCTTTACATACAGGCTGACAGTAATCATGCTGTTTACTCATGAACATATAGAATAATAAAGAATAATGCCTGACAGGGTGGGTGTTATGCTGGGAAAACATCCCACCTCAGGTGGTTGAGCCCGAGGCCACCAGCCGAGGGCATCCAACACCTGAGAAGGGATGTTATCCCAGCATAACACCCACCATGGAGGGCATTATTCCTATTATACAATGGCTTGTTGTCATATACAGAATAAAACAAAATTATTTTAAAGAATGTTTTTGTTAGTCTGGGAAAATATTTTTGTTTCTTAAGGGAAGATGGATAATGATGCTAGAGTAGCTCCAACAAACTATCAGCAGGGATGTTATGCCAGGATAACATCCCTGCTGTGATGGCCAACTGACCAATCAGAAGCCAGGATTCTTTCTTGCCATTGTATAATTATACTCAGTATTATTACAACGTGAAATTTGTTGCAGCATAATCCTGCTAAAAAAATGGAATGCATAATGTTGACACTTGACCGCTTATCTGTATCACAGGTGGTGGCACTTCAGTAGATGTAATCATGCAGCGATATATGTATAGACTCAGTGCACAAGCATCATCAGAAAATGTAAGCATTTGATATAAAGATTGTTCTTCTATATTTGATTACTGAATGTTAAGATCAAAAAACAGCATTTCAATAGACAGTCTGAAGCTATTGATTATTCTAAAACATAATAAATAGAATAAAGTATAGGGTGGTGTGTGTAATGAGAAGTTTAAACACACCTGAGGGGTTTATGAATGTATCTAACCCCGAGGGTGTGTGTAAACTTCGAGTTTACACACACACCACCCCATATTTTAATTTATGTAATTGCTGGGTTTCCCTTTTTTCACCTCAACAATTATATAAAATATAATGAAGTTGATGTGCGTCCGTAGTCTTGTCTGGTTAGGTCACATCGCATGGTCTGTGGTCGTGTTCATCTTTTCTTTATTTATTTAAAACTTTTTTTTTTTTTTATATTTTTGTGGCCATCTGAAAAACAATGTTGTGGTACTTTTTTTTTAAAGAAACTTACTGCCAAGTCCAAGTGGTGGTTCGGTGTTTCCTTGCTGTTGGAGGAGAAGGCAAGTGGAGAGTGGTCAGAAACAGAGGAAGTGTGGCGGGCATCTGCGCAGTTAGAGAAACTGTGCATGTGTCTGCCATAATAAACACTCTTTTATTATGGCAAATTATGCCACAGTTTCCCTATGGGAAAAAGGGGAGACCATTAATTATATATAGAATAATTCATGGGGTAGTGTATTTAATGAGAATTTTACACACACCTTCAGTGTTGGATGCTACATAAATCCTGAGAGTGAAGCTCAAGGGGTTTATTTAAGCATCCAACACTGAGGATGTGTGTAAAGTCTAACTTTTACACACCACCTCATGTTTTGTTTTATGTAATTTGTAGGGAGCATTTTTTCACCACAGCAATTATGTAAAATAGACACAGTACACATTTCTGTGCAGCTGTGGTCGGGTTCGAGCAGCTGTTGTCATTGACTTGTTTTTTTGTATAGCGCTTCCTCCCAAAAGTGTCCCAAAAACGTAAGAGTTTTTTTTTTTTATTTACTGTATTGTTTTTTAACATTTACCTGCTGTGGAGTCTCAGTGTGAGAGGTGGTGAAGTGCAGCTCGAGGAAGGGAAGACCGTGACTGGCACATGCATGGAGCGAGGAAAATCTGTTGCATTTACCATTACAACCAGCTGGTTGTAGCAGTGAATTATAACCGGGTTTCCATATGGGGAAAAAAGCCTCCGGTTTATCATATGTAAATAATGTACACATGCTATCAAGATGAGCTGACATAGCTAATGGCATGTGAGGCACTGTGGAATCATGGCTGCATGGAACAATCTAATAGTATCTCCCAGAGTTTGCTTGATTTGAAGATCCAGACAATCTTGAAGAGCCATGTCAAAAGGCACACTCTCAATAACATTCCACGATGGTCCCAAACACGAAATGCATAACTATTATGAAAGCATAAATGCTGGGAAAGTAAACTACCTCACAAAAGCAAAAGAAACTATACTGTGGCCAGTGGGGCTCAGTATGAACACATACCCAAGTGTATGGTCACAAACTATGCCTGTAAAACTTACACAGGGTCTCAAAACATAATTACTATCATACATAGATACATAGACAGTGTCGGCAGAGAAGGGCCTATGGCCCACCTAGTCTGCCCATTTGAGCTTGTAAGTTCAGTTTGTTTTCCTAGAAGTCTATTTACCCTTACCCCTGACCTCTAGAATTCCTTTATGTCTATCCCATGCATTCTTAAATCCCGTGATTGTTTCAGCCCCCACCACTTCCTCTGGCAGGGTGTTCCACTTGTCCACCACCCGTTCTGTGAAGAAATTCTTTCTCATGTTTCCTCTGAATCGTCCTCCCTCCAACTTCATCCCATGCCCTCTAGTCCTGAAACATCTTTTTCACTTAAAAATAGTGTTTTCCTACACCCTGTTCCTCCCTGTAAGATACTTGTATGTCTCTATCATATCCCCTCTCTCCCTCCTCTCCTCCAGGGAGTACATGTTCAGTTCCTTCAACCTGTCTTCATAGGACTTGTGATGCAACCATGCACCATCTTTGTTACCCTCCTCTGAACCTTCTCTACCCTGTCTATGTCCCACGTAGGTATGGTCTCCAGAACTGTACACTGTACTCCAGGTGGGGCCTCACTAGTGTCTTGTATAGCGGAATTATGACCTCCCTTTTCCTGCTGGTGATGCCCCTGTCTATACATCCCAGCATCCTATTTGCTTTACCTGATGTCTTGTCACACTGTTTCCCTACCTTGAGGTCATCAGAGATGACAACCCCAAGATCCCTTTCCTGCTTGGTGCATGCTATATCCTCACCCCCAACTGATATATTGTGCCAGGGTTTTTGTGCCCCATATGCATTATCTTGCACTTCTTTGCATTGAATTTCAACTGCCAAACCCTTGACCATTCTTCAAGTTTCTGCAGGTCCCTTCTCATTCTGTCTACACCCTCTGGTGTGTCTACTCTGTTACAGAGCTTTGTGTCATCAGCGAACAGTGAAATTCTGCCTTCTAGATCCTGTGCAATGTCACTGATGAAGATGTTGAATAGGACCGGTCCCAGCACTGATCCCTGTGGTACCCCACTGGTCACTCTTCCCTCTGTGGAGTGACAGCCATTTACCACCACCCTCTGTGTCCTGCCACCCAGCCAGTTACCTATCCACCACACTACTGTCCTGCCCACACCCATATTCCCCAGTTTGTGTAGTAGTCTTCTATGTGGCACAGTGTCAAAGGCCTTGCTGAAGTCCAGATAGGCCATGTCCACTGCCCTCCCTGATCCACCTCCCTAGTCACCCAGTCAAAAAATTCAACGAGGTTGGTCTGACATGACCTCCCCTGGTGAAACCATGCTGCTTGGGTCCTGTAGTCCATTGACAACCAGATGTTCCACCAATCTCTCCTTCAGTAGTGCTTCCATGATCTTTCCCACTACCGAGGTGAGGCTGACTGGTCTGTAGTTCCCTGCTTCCTCTTTGTTCCCACTTTTGTATAAGGGACTACATCTGCTGTCCTCCAGTCTTTGGGTACCTCCCTGCTTCCAGTGATTGGCTGAACAGGATAGCGAGAGATTCAGCCACCACCTCTCTTAGTTCTTTAAGGACCTGGGTGCACCCCATCTGGCCCCATTGCTTTATCAGCTCAATACTTCCAGTTCCTTCAAGGACCCTTTCTCGTGTAAAGGGACTTGTGTCCATTCTGCACCATTCTCACCCCTTGTACTCCCTTCAGACCCATTACCCCCTCTTCCTTAGTAAAGACTGAGCAGAAATACCTGTTCAATATGTCAGCTTTACTGATGTCATCCTCCACGTGCTCCCATCCTCCCCTTCAGTCTCACTATCCCTCCCTTTGTCTTTCTTTTTTCACTTATGTACCTGTAAAATGTTTTGTCCCCTTTACCCACTGATTTTGCAATGTGTTCTTCTGTCTGAGCTTTGGCTTCCCTTACTGAACTTCCTGCCTCCCTTTGTTTCTCCTGGTACTTCTCCCTATCCCCTTCTGCCTGTGTCTTTTTGTATTGCCTGAATGCAATCTTTTTGGCTTTCACTTTCTTTGCTACCTCTTTGGAAAACCATAATGGTCTCCTCTTCCTTTTCTCTTGCTAACCTGCTAATGCATAATTCTGTTGTTCTTATAATCCCCATTTTAAATACTGCCCACTGTTCCTCAACCCTGATTCCTGTCCCATTCCCTTAATGCCTCTTTCAAGTATCTCCCCATTTTCCCAAAGTCTGCTCCTAAAATCCAGGATACGTGTTTTGTGTGGTTTGGTTCTGCTCTTTCTGTGATTTCAAACCACAATGACTGGTGGTCACTGTTACCCAGGTGATCCCCACTGTTACCCCATCACACTGTCCCTGTTTGTGAGCACAAGGTCCAGTATTGCCTTCTGCCGAGTTGGTTCCATGACCAGTTGCTGAGGAAGGCACCCTGAAGAGTCCAGGATAAATCTGCTCCTAGTTGATGCTGCTGCTGGGATGCTCCAGTCCACGTCTGGTATATTGAAGTCTCCAACCAGTACTACCTCACCCTTGTCTGCCATCCTTTGGATGGTAGCATCAACTCCTATCTGTTTCTTCCTCCTGGGCTGGTGGTCTATAGACACACACCTGTATGGATGGCTGGCCCCATTTTCCTTTCCAGCTTAACCCACAGTATCTCTCCCCCATTTGTTTCCTCCTGGATCTGTGTGGCCCTTATGTCATTTTTCACATACAGTGCCTCCTCCTCCCTTCCTGCCTGCTCTGTCTCTTCAGAATATGTTGTAGCCAGGTATGGCCATCTCCCAGTCATGGTTATCATTACACAGGTTTCAGTGATGGCCACAATGACAGTCGACTGCCACCATGACAGCCTCCAGATCTTCCATCTTGTTGCTAAGGCTCCTGGCATTTGACACATGGCTTTCCATGATTTGACCTCCTAGACTGCTTCACTGTTCTACTCCAGCCCCTTCCTTGGTTGTCATTTATCCCTGGTTCTCCTTGCTGTCTGCCCTTCTGCTGAATTTTGCCCTTTCTGCTATCCACCTTTTGGACACTAATCTCCATCTTTTGCACACTGCTTTGCAGAGATAGCCCTCCTCTGGTTCACTGGTTCCACTACTAGCTGGGGGGGGTGAGCAAGTAGGTACCATCCTTGCTGGCCTGCCACCCCCCTTTGCTAGTTTAAATGCTTGTCAATGTAGCATTTAAACTTATCATTGAGTGCTTGGATTCCCCTTCAGGATGGATGCAGGCCGTCAGGCTTGAACAAACCTCCATCCCTCCAGGTGGGTCCCCAGTCACCAATGAATCCAAACCCTTCCTCACAGCACCAGTTCTTCAACCATGAGTTAAAGTTCCTGGTGCATGCACTCCTATGCTCTCCCTTGCCTCTCACGGGTAGTACTTCTGAGAAAGTGACAGAAGTAGCTACTTGCTTGAGACCCCTCCCCAGTTTCCTAAACTCTTCCTGAACTTCCTTTGGCTCCCCATTTGCCAAGTCATTAGTACCTAGGTGGATAATGACATCCAGCTCACTCTCCTTCTTGCCTTCCCAGTGATCCCCAGTATCTTCCTTCCATCCCTCCATGCCGTGGCACCTGGTAGGCACCTCACCTCCTGTCCTCCCCTCCTGTGTTCCTAGCTGGATCCCTCTTACGATGGAGTCCCCACCAGTTCACTTCCTCCTCCTCTGGGGTCCACTGCTTTCCCCACTGAGGTCACCTCCTTGCCTAACCTCCACATCCTTTCCTTCCACTTCCTAGGTACCTCTATTTGGTTGTCCTCATTTGCCAGTGTGGCATATGAGTTCTTAGGAAGGAATAGGATCTGGGATGTGCCTCTGCCTGACTGCTCTAACCCTCCCTGGCACTGTCATCCAAGTGCTCCTCGTTCTCGCATCCTTTGAGGCAGCTGCATTGGACTGGGTGGTCCCTGGATGGGGTGATGGTACTCCTGACCCAGTTTACTTCGCTCTGAGTCTGGCTACCTCATCCCGCGGTCGAAGAGATGCATGCAGATAGGACAGCACCTCAGTGTCCAGAAGGTCTGCCTGAATATGGCTGCCCACAGCCACTGCATTACCACTCCCACATTATACCGTTCCACTACTTCTCTGCTACTGAAGCTCTCTTAGTTCTCTTTTTATTTATTTACAGTACTAAAAATCCTGTAACTGATCCTCAGATATATATATTTTTTTTTTAAGGAAAAAGAAACCAATAAATAAATAAATGAGTCAAAACACTTTTCGTGCTGAGGGTGGTCTTCTTCCCCCTTATGCCCCTCCTACTTCACACCTCTTACTATACCCTGTGTTTAGCTCCTGTCAATCAGATTTATCAGGGCATCTTTTTTAAGTGTCGATACAGATCACAACCAAATGGTAGATTAGTGTTTTGTCCCTGCCCAATATAACAACAACACTGATGCAAAGACCAATTTTACTTTTTATTTCCTTCTTTTCAAGTAAATTATGCTTCATAATGAGTTACACAGTGCAACTCACACTCACACTATAGGATTTATTGTGAAACACGGAGTGACCACCCATGAGCTTCTTTCAGATTTTGAAAGTAAGCCAGTTTCTAATGCTGTGACAGAAACTGCATCAAATTAGAAGGTAATTGTATGCAGAGAATAAAAATAGATGTCATTTCTGTCAATAAAGATACTGACTCTCTTCTGAGTCGCTGTAGCTGGCCATTGAAGATACTGTCACTCTGAACTACAGCTGTGAGAAATGGCTGTTAAGTGCTGGGGCATCAGACTGAGCTGGGGAGTCCTGGTCTGATATATTGCACTAGCAGGAGCCACTTGCTCATCCACAGAAGATTTTGAAAATCTCAGCTGGATTTGAGACGAGCACATAAAGCAGATACAGTTCAGCAGAGCCATAGATTTCTGGTGACCTGCTCATATCAGAACTGAATTGTTTAAAAATGCTAACCTGGTGATTTAAAAACATTAGAAACTATAACAAAACACACATATCTTTTTATTTAACAGTTCAGATGTATTTGTTTTTACCACAAAAAAGGACCCTAACAGCTGACAGTCTCTCTTTAATATGTTATATGTACATCTTCATTAAGAGTTAGTTATGCAAATAGGAGGAACATTTCTTAGACATTTACTAAAGAAGCATCCCTTATGAATACTTTTTAATCCAAACTACTTTTCAAGGGGATTCAAGTGCTTTTAAAAATTGAATTATTTATTGAATGAGGGACTGAAATCCTCTCTTGATCCATTACAGGGCCATAACAAAGACAGCTGTAATGTGACTTTCTCTACACTGCCCTGTGGATATGTTTCCACTTTATCCTGCAGTGATCACCTGTAGCTGTGAAAGTAATTATACAGAACTTCAGTTTCCATTTCGTCTCACTCCTAGGACTTTTATATTCAACATTCAATTAGGTTAGAATCTTTACCAGCAACTAGCTTTAAGTTGCACCATTCTTTGGCAATATAGAATGCTGATCAGTTATATTTTGGTAACTATTGACCTGTGCCAGATTCATACAAGTAAGCTACAGTAAATGGTACCAAGTGCTATTCAGCTGCCATCAACTCCTATTTTTAGAGACAGTGGCGGATCCAGGATTTTACAATGGGGGTGCTGTGGTGGTGCGTGTACTTGATATGAAACTTTTTGACATTTTTTTAATCCTGTATATTATCTTTTCCATTAAATTTATGTGTGAAAATATAAATGTAATCTATTGTTTTGAATGTAGATTTTTTTACAATCAATATATTAGACTTCTTCAGCCAAATGAAATGCAACAGCAACAAGCAAGTTACAATGGGGGTGCACCTGCACCCTCTGAAACCCCCTAGATCTGCTACTGTTTAAAAATACTTTATTTTGAATAGATTAAATACAGTATCTGTTAAATGGGATTTAAATCCTTATTTTGAATGCAAATGGGTCTATAGACCCAGAAGGGATTAAAGTGTCTCTTTAACTTTGAATCTTGCCAGTAACAACTTAAGATGATAGTCTTATGCATACCACATACATAATAATTTGGGACTTTGTATACATCTGAGAGTATACAAATCAAAACATGATACATGTGTATAGGAAATAATGTTTATATAAGACTATAGAATAGATGTACACATTTAACCTGTCACTATGCCTCCCAACTAATTGATAATGGTGACATTTTATGATGACCTTACTCATGAATTTATATAGATTTACCTTAGAGATGTTAATTGTGGGCCACCTAATGGCCTAGTGGAAAAAAATAGCTCCGGCATACTGGTGACATTTGCTTAGGATATGACTGGGTTCCATAGAATTTAGTAAACAGGCTACAAGGAGCATGGTAAATGGCAGAAAATTCCAGCTAATATGGGTTGGTGCCAATGCCTACTGCAGCAGCTGCTCACAGTAGGCCAGAGAGACTGCTCCTTTGCTGGAGAGGGAGGTACTGAGAGGCTGTGCTGTATGAGAGACTACCACAGGCTACACACTCTGCCAGGGAGGAGGGGTGGTCAAGGTTCAGAGGAAGTTTCAATCCTTCACCTTCAAAATGGCATGAGGCTAGCAGTAGAAATATTCCTAGCCATCAGGATGCAGAATGGACTGGAACTCTTATCCCTGACTGGTTGATCTGCCTTCTCACTAAATCCAAATGGACTAAGTGAGGGGATGTTCTAAGCTGAGGACCCCATCACTGGAGGAACTGGAAGGTTTCAGTGGCAGTCTGAGATCCAAATGTCTAAGAGACAAGAAAATTTAGGTAAAAAAAATGTTAAGTGATTTTGAATCTGATACTGTGGTCCAGAATGATATTCAAATAGAAGTACAAGAACAACGCAAATGTGTGCACTGCACTTACGCTTGTACCCGAACTGGCTGCTACTGTATTCAGTTGGATAGTGAATGGAGCTATCTGATTGAATATCAGGCTGTGTTGGTACAGCACTAAGTGCAACTAAAGTGCTCCAACAAGGACCTGGGCTGAATATAGCCCACAGTAAACAGCACTCTTCAAACTGGGATAGTGCCAAGACCACTGTGGCCTATATTCATCCACAACATGCAAATGAGCTCATTGGACATGCAAAGTGCTAATTGTCAATTTTCATACCCATTATGCACTCATTTGCATGAGGTGCAGCAGCCCGTTACTGCCATTGCCACATAGAATATGTCAGACCTGGTGGTTTAGTGTGACCCCCAGGAACCCACTACAATATAAATAGGCATTTCCTAATGGCTAGTGGTAACACTCACTCCCCGTGAGTGCCTGTTTATGCACATTACGTATGCCCTTGTGTCCAGTGGTTCCCCCTAGACTCCATTCAGTTGTTTATACCCATTACGTATGCCCTTATGTCCAGAAGTATACCCACCCCTTGTGGTGTGCCTGCCCGCTTGATTGCATGTTTATACACAGTAAATATGGTCTGGCTTCTAGTGGTACACCCCACCCCCCCCAATTGCCCATTTACACACAGTAAATATGCCCTGATTTCCAGTGGTTCCCCCACCCTCAATCACTTGATAAAACATGTACAAGGAAGCAGCAGTGGCCCAATGTCCCCCTCCCAACTTGCCCGGCTGACATCACACTTCCCCTAAGCCCCCTTACACTGATGATCAGCGATCCTCCAACCCCAATATGGCAACTGCTGCAACCCTCCTTTTGTCTTCTCCATTGGACTCCATATGAGCTGTATTTGAGTGGGTACTTATACTGTATGTGTAATGTGTGTAAACAGGTGACTGGGGGCAATGCAAACCAGTGGACATTAGGGTATATGTAATATGTGAGAATGGGCAATTAGGGGCAGGGGGTATCCCTAGCCGCCAGGCAATGCCTATTTACATTGGAACAGGTGCTCAAGTTGGGTACCACTGGACATCCAGGGATTAATGTTAACCATTAGAACAGGAGTTTGCAGGCAGGCACCTGCATTATAGCTGCCCTACCTTCAGGGTGTGGGGGTGTGGGGGTGTGGGCTTAACACCTTGATAAGAGGTGGTTTGTAGGGACAGTAAAAAGCACTACTTGGGGGAGCTGTTTACTGCCGTTGCAAAATTTTCTACATACCACTATGCTGGAATGCATGAGGGGACCTCCTCATTTGCATAGGCACATTGTATATTAATGCTTTTGTGCTTCCAGGTTGGTGGGGCACTCCCGTGGCTTCTGAATATGGGCCAACTGGGAGTGCTTTTGCGTACCCAGTTTGGTACACCCAGTAACATTGTTTGTGGGCGCACTAACCTTTGAATATCAAGCTCTATATTTGGAAGTTTATTTCAAATATGAACTAGTCTTGTGCTGAAGAACATCTTTTAGAGTCTCTCCTAAACTGCTCCGTGAGTTTTTTGCTATGCTTTCAGGCTTTTTATTGTCATGTTTTAGTTTTAAATGTAAACAGATAAATAGACTAAGATCCTCGGTTACAAACAAGACCAACATTGTGTTGGATTCTGCTGGGTTCTGAGCCACAGGAATTATTGATAGACACATCAGCCAGTGATGATTTATTTATTTATTTATTTTTATCATAGAAGATTTTATTGTGGTTTTACATTTTATGCAAGCACATATGCACATGTGTTACATAGTAGGCCTCAAAGAGCCCTGGGGCTCATAACATTTGTATTATATATACTTCCATTAACCAAAACTGAAGGTATAATCGTGAAGAAGTAGCAGTCCATTACACATATGGACCTCACATAATCCATGAAACAAGCAGATACCAAGTCTTAGCCTATAGTCACACTAACTGGGAGGGTTTCTTGGTGGGGTTTACACAGAGGGGACTGGAGGTATGCACCCCATTCCTTGTGGAAGTAGTCAATTTGGCCACAATAAGAGTAAGTCAATCTCTCCAACAGGACCAACCGAGCTAAGGCAGCATGCCACTGACTCGTGCTTGGGATATTATTTTGCTGCCAGTGCATCAATAAGAGCCTTTTGGCTTTGAAAAAGGCTAGCATGACCCATTCTTTGTACACTCGGGGCATGGGTGCCAGACTGGTCATGTCACCCAAGAGCCATTTGGAATCTAGAGGGGGAAAAGTGGTCCCCAGGACCTTAGAACATTCCTTTACAATGACCAACCAGAAGGCTGATATTTGAGGGCAATTCCACAAAATGTGAAGTAAGTTTGCATCTGGTTGGTTACACCTCCAGCATTTGGAGAAAGGACTCCTGCTGTGTGGAGGAAGGCTGGGGTTCTATACAATCTCAGTAGTATTTAAAGCTGGAGAAAACTACTCTTAGATCCTTGTACACCTTTTGGGCATTTTTAAGACAACAAGACCATACTTTTGGTGAAATATTCATCCCCAAATCAGCCTCCCATTTAGTCCTACAGGATGCAGTGGGGTCATCCTGAGCATCCCGAATAGTAGCATAAATCCTACTTATGTGGCCCTAAGATGTGGTGGATTTATGCAAAGATGCCAGCCATTGTCATTTCTTATCGGGTTTTATCTGGGAGAGGAGAGATGCGATAGTACTACGGATTTGGAGGAACCTCCAGAAATTGGTGTTGGGGAGATGGTATTTTTGTTGAATCTGGTTGAAAGATAACATGGTGTCTGAGTCAGGAAGCAGGAGATCCTGCACATGATGTATTCCCTTAGCTTCCCATGTGGGCCAATTAATGGGTTGACCACCAATGGTAATAAAGTTACTGTGCCACAAAGTCGCATATTTTAAGGGGGGGCTCCAGGATACTTTGGGAGTACACAAAATGGACATACATCTACGCCAGGCATAGCGAGATTTGCCCATTATGGGAGAAAGGTTGGTATCACAGGAGGGGCCCTGTCCCAATAGAGACTGAAGTATGATGGGTGATATTATGTTGGACTCTAATTCAACCCATAGGGGAAGGGATGATGTAGGAGGGGCAAATCATTTTAAGGTCTGTGCAGTTACATTCGCCAAATGATAGCCTTGAAACCACAGAACTCCAAGCCCTCCCTTTGACCAATATGCCCATAATTTATGTTTCCCCCATCTATGTGGTTTACCTTCCCATACAAAGGAGGCTACTAGCTTCTCAAGTGAGGATAAAAGTTTATGTGAGAGATGAATTGGAAGGTTATTAAATAAATATGTGACTCTGGGAAAGAGGATCATACATATGGCTGCCACCTTACCTGGCATTGATAGGTGCAGCCTATGCCAATGCTCTACTTCTGTGTTCAACTGCTTTAGCAGGGTAGCAAAATTAGAGGATTTGAGATCCGTCCATTTGGTGGGTATGAAGATCCCGAGGTAGGTAAAACCCTGAGCAGTCCAGCTCAGTTCTGTGTCTGAAATACACTCCTGCGTGCATAGTGAATTAAGGGGAGACAGAGTTGTTTTCCTCTGATTAACTTGCAGACTGGAGAGCGAGGCAAACTCCTGCAAAACTTCAAGTGCTCTCAGTAGTGACAGGCAGGGATGAGACAGGGTAAGTAACAAGTCGTCAGCATATGCTGCCACTACATACTACTTGCCATGTACTTGAATACCAGTAAGATCTACTGCACTATACAGAGTCCTGATGAGGAGGTCTAGGGCAATCAGAAAAAGGAGAGGGGATAGTGGGCAGTCTTGACGTGTGCCTCTATGTAGCAAAAACAAAGGAGAAATATCAGAGTTTGCTAATATACAAGCATTGGGAGAAATATATAGGGTCGCTACCCATTGACAGAATTGGAGACCAAAACTATAGTGGTGGAGGACTTCATGCAAATAGTTCCATTCAATAGAATTGAACTCTTTGGTGAAGTTGATGGATAAGGCAGCCATAGGGATTTTAGATCTAGCTGCTACCCATTTTAAAAATTCAAAAGTAGCCTAGAGTTGTCAGAGTCCACCTTCCCTGACATGAAACCCACCTGAGAAAGGTGTATTCCAGATATAAGGATAGTTTGCAACCTAGTAGCCAATATTCGGGCCATAATCTTAGTGTCCATGGGTATTAATGAAATAGGGTGAAAATTAGCACAATTGAGAGGGTCGTTGGATTTCTTGGGTAACAGGATAATCAAGGCCTCATTCATCGAGGGTGGAAGCGAAACAGAGGATTGGGCAGCCTGCAAGACCCACAGTAGGGGGTGGGTAATTTCTTTTTCCAGGGCTTGATAAAGTTCTACTGTCATCCCGTCTGGGCCTGGAGCTTTACCTCTAGACAGTTGAGATACTGCTTGATGTAATTCAGGGGCCGGAATTGCGGCATCCAATAAGGTGGTCTGTTCCGGGGTTAGGGTGGGGATGCTAAAGTTCTGACAGAACTGTGGAAGGCCTAGTGACAGCTGGGTTGCCATCAAGGAGGATTGGGATTTGTACAGGGACTGACAAAAGGCCTGCATGGTTTTATTAATGCCAGCTGGGTCAGTAATAACCATGCTAGAGGTCGAACGTAGAGCGTGGATTTGGGTTGAGGCTTACTGCTTATGCAGTTGATATGCCAGCAGTTTCCCTCCCTTATCTCCCCCTTCCCAGTATGAGTGCCTTGAGTGCAGTAGCAGCCATTCCACCTTGGTATGGAGGAGGGATTGATTTGATACTTGAGCCCTGCTATATTGCGCATTAAAGTGGTATCCTTGATAGCAGTAGGGGAGGCCTTAAAGTGGGTTTCTCAAATAGCAAGCTCTGTTTTTAACCTGACCACAGATCTATTCCTAGCTTTATTTCTAGGGGCTGCAAAGGCGATGATATGGCCCTTGATAGTAGCTTTAAAGGCATCCCAAATTGTATTGACTGAAACCCCACATTCCAGGTTGAGGGCAAAGTAGTCCTGAGCAGCTTTGCACATTGCGTTTTGGAATTCTGGGTCTTTAACCAAGATGGGGCTACATCTCCATCTCGTGCCCATAGGGCGAGACCCTAAGGGGGTGTACGTAGTCGACAAAGGTGCATGGTCTGAAATAATAATGCTGCCTGTGGTATTATCTGACACCTCACCAGATGCAGCCTTATTAGCCAGCCAATAGTCAATCCGATTGTGGACCCCGTGTGAGACCGAAAAGTAGGAGTAGTCCCAGCCAGAAGGATTATCCTGTCTCCAAATATCAACCAAGCCCCATTCCTCTTGTAATTCTTGGAGGGTGGTGTTAGACTTGGGGTGCATCTGAGGGGTGAGTTTGGGTTTATCCAGGAATATGTCAGACACAAAATTGAAATCTCCTCCCAGTAGTGGTGGGGTAGAGCCATTAGACTGTTCTATCATAGAAATGGCTTGACTCAAGCCATGAAAAAAATCAGTCTGATTGGTATTAGGGGCATATACATTGCCCAAAATCAGCTTACCCATTGGGGAGGCCAATCTAGCCAAGATTAAGCACCCCTGATTATCGGATCTTGTCTCCTCAACAACCCATGGACTAGAATGTCTTGTGATGATAGCCACCCCTTTTGTTTTTGACTTGGCCGAACTGACATAAATTGCACCTAACCAGGATTTTTTAAGCCATGAAGTGGATTTACTAAGGAGGTGTGTCTCCTGTAGAAGGGCCATGTCTGCATGGAGAGAGCGAAGATGCTGTATTACCTTAGCACACTTTACTAGGTGATTAAGGGCTTTCACATTCCATGACACCAGCCGCAGACTTGGAGCTTTGGTACAATCCATAAGGACTAACTGGGGTGGAAACCAGGGGGAGGGCGGGGACAAGTAAGTGATAGGAAAAACTCAAAATAGTATCACTAGGGATTGAGTTAGTGTCGGGTTGTGCAGACTGTCACAGTAGGACAAGGGGAAGTATACTAACACTTGAACCAGAAGACAATTAATGCCAGTACTGTAGATAGATAATTGATAATAGTCAGCAAAATCCTAAAGGTAACAACTGTTTCACGGTAAAACAGTACCAAGTGCTTATCTAGATCTATAACTAAACTGAAATTTAAACAGTTAACTAGATAACAATTGATATTAACAAGTGCAGCAAGCGTTTTACACTAAGAGCAATAGATGCTTTTGCGAAAGAAGATACCCCAAACCAGTGTACCCTCAGCTACACAAGCATCCACACTCAAGGGCAGAAAAGGAGAAAAGGCAAACAGCAGAATACGCCTTTCCTCATCTGGTAATCAATCCTAGGGTGCTAAAATAACCCTGGGGGAATGTGCTTGGACAGAGGAACACGGGGAAGGAAAGAAGGAAGGTATGGGGAAGGTAACAGGGGAAGGAGGAAATTAAGGGAGGGAGTTGGGTACAAGCCCCTGTCATACACTGTAAGGACCATTTAGCCGTGGCCTTATATTAGTGAAGTGAAGACTAAACCTGATGAAGAGAACCAGGTATATCAGGTTCCTGTTGAGCCAAACTATTAACTCCTGTCAGGACGGATGTCAATGGATGGGAGGGGGGGTGATGCTGTGCTTGGTTCCCTTTCATAAATGGTAGGAGAACTTTAGGATTCAGCAGTCACACCCAATCTTATAAATGAACACTCGTCTAAGAAAACATTACCCCATTTGGGCATCCACATGTATGTTGCACTCTCACATAGCAATGAGCTCAAATTAAATAGGCATATTACTAAGTTCAACCAGAAGGGCTCTTGCTGCATGCAGAGTATGATTCAGCATCACGTTGATGATTCAAGGGAGCTGGTATAAGATCCAAAGATGCTAAAACAGCAGCAGCATATGTTTTGTCCCCAGGGTTGAGTTTTCTGGATAAGTCCACCGCTTCTACCAGGGAGGATTCCGGAATATCAGCCCAGTCCATGGATGTCTCCTGGTATAGATCTGAGCCAGAGGAATAACCATTCCTAGCTGTGTTGGAGGATGCATCTCTTGGTATCTTGGCCGGAGGAGCAATTCCACTTTGGTCAATTGGAACTAGCTGGCCACTTCTTGATCGCTGTCTTGGATGAGCATGTTCCCCTGTTGATCTGGAAGGGAGGACCGGTTGAGCAGGTGTGGGGGTAGGACTAGAGGTAGCCAGTGGAGCTGTGCAGCAGGGATTCTTGGCCATGGGGGAATCCTTATGAGAGAGAGCTGGTCCTGCTGTAAAGTGCTCCCATGGAGATGGCTTAACAGGAGAAGGGTTCCTAGGGGTTGATGCATCTTCAGGTACCCAGAGCCTTCTGGGATTTGAAGTCATGACAGGCAGATTAGACCAGAGCCTAGTGATCCAGCACTCCATGTCAGCAGGGCCATCAGCCATGATCTCCCTTCCTTCCTTGTAAACCAGGAGTTTGGTAAGTTCTTTGAACCGATGTTAAAAGTTATGCATAGCCAGGAATTTTTTCCAAGGACCGTAGACTCGGCGTTTAATGGCAGTCTCTTGAACAAAGACCCTGTAAATTAAAATAGATGCCCCCGCAACTTAATTTCCCCCCAGGTCTCGAGCTGCCCTGAGTATACGTTCTTTGGTGGAGTATCAGAGTAAGTATGCCACAACTGGCCTTGGGGATGTATTCGATTTGTCTCTTCTCTCAACAATTCAGTGAGCTCTCTCGATTTCCACTGGGCCCCCCCATCGATCTCCCAAAATTCCAGGTAACACCTCATTGAGGAGTCTTTCTATTGAGGTACCTTCTGCCCCTTCTGGTAACCCAATAATGTGGAGGTTGTTGCAGCGCCCTCTTTTTTCCTGGTCCTCCACCCTCATCGTTAGGATCTCCAAATTTTCTGCTTGCATCGGGACTTTTTGCTGGACTTTAGGTTGCTGTAGCTCCATGGATTCTGCACGTTGTTCGGCTACATTGAGCTGGTCTTGTAGTAAGCTGAACATCTGCAGTGGTGCCCTTCAGTGTAGTATTTATGTCATCTACCCTTGAAAGCACCGTTTCCAGCATGCGAGTAATATAATTGAGGGAATCACCTACTGAACCAGATGGAGAGGTTATCATCAGCGGTGTTGATATATCTGGAGGGAGAGTGCTGTTTTCCATCAAGCGTTAAGGGAAGAACAGAGAGGACTGTAAAGTTGTGGTTGACTTCAGGTAGAATACCCCTAAGTTTGGAGAAGGCCAGGTAAAGCAAAGGCAGGGCCACAGCTCCCATGGCCTAGGTGCACGGACAACTTGCGAACAAAATAACGGTGCTTATACCATCAATAACAGCCATATGACTGCAAAATAGTCACACCAGAAGATAGGGGTTGATAACCCAAGCAGTGCATCTTAGTTTGAGATAATAGCACCCCTGGGTTAGGCCAGCCGGCTGCGGACTGTAACCAGATGAAGAGGAGCTCAGGAGTTAGGCAGCCATTTCCTCGGTGGCCAGACCATGCCCCTCCAATGATGATTTTTGTGTCAGGTGCCTGCCTGATGCCAGTAGCTAGTTTCTGTTCCAGTAGGAGGGTTAAAAAAAGGGGATGGGACAAACACAAGGGGATTCTGCATGATGCTGCATACTGGAGATTGGGGGGAGGTAGTGAGGACCAACAAGGTCACAGTTCAAACATTAGAAAGGCTTGAGCAGCCTATATTATCAACTAGGCCTTTACCTGGCATAATTTCCTACGTTTCTACCCAAGTGAATCATAAAATACTCATCCATGTGTTTTTTTTTTAATGTAGGTTATTACTGATCATCGTTAATTATCAAATGTCACCATATGATCATCTTTGGAGATCCTGATCTAAGATTATCATCTAGATCATGATTTAAAGATCAAATGAACTGGTTTTTCCATATATTTTATAAAAGCTTGAATGCAAGCCACTGTGTCATGATTAGTGTTTCCGGAAAATATCATACTGTTATGTTTTGTGATTTTCTATTATTGTTAATGTGCTCTACAGTAACTGAGAAAAGTGAAGATTTTTCTGTCCCTATCAGTGAACAATGACATGATTTTAATCTAGCCTGCTGCTTCAGCAGTTAAGTCCCTGATTGACTGAAGAAGCTGTTGCACTTCCTGGTCAGAGTAATCTGTGGAGCTAATTTTTTCACTACAAGTTTGTTACTAACCCATTTGGTTTGTGTTTAGATAGATGAATTTCAGTGTGGAACTGAAGTGATATGAATGAATGTTTGTGAGAAATGCCCTTGTCTGTATTACAGCTGTCAGTTCTTTCTTATCAAAATTCTGCATTGTGTTCTGACTATACAGAATAGAGTTATTTAATGGATATAAAATAAATCTAAATTTTGTTAATTCAAAGTAGTGTGTCTTTGATGTAGCCTGCATTAACAGGTTCATGTAAGAACAATATTGTATTTATATCAGATTGACAAGCAGGTGTCTGCCACACTCTGCTGTTTCAGGAATATGTACTGCATGAACTCACAAAATTCAGTTCTTTGAGGGTTTCTGTCTGAAAATACAAGATACATCATGTATGTGAATAACTAGAAATACTATATGGCATCCTGATGCCCCTGTCTTCTACCCCTCAATTAAGACTGATGCACTCTGATTCCCTCTGTCCCCCACCCTCACAGTCAGAGCCAGTGCACTTTGTTGCACCCTGCTCCTGTCTCCACAGGCAGTGCTACTGTGCTCTGCTAAGCCCTAGAGTACCAGGGCCTTTGCCTCCACAGTTGGGACTACTGTACCATGTTTTCCTAGGCCACCAAAGGTGGGTCTTTTGCTGCACCCTGTTTCCACTTCCATTTCCCCAAATTGGCAGGGCTGCTGCACCAAGTGCACCCTGTCTCATAGGCAGGGCTGCTGTACCTTGATTTTCCACTGTGTTCTGCTCCACAGTCAAGGCTTCTGCACCACAGTGTCCTCTGTCCCCTTCCACCAGTGTGCCCTGATGCACCACAGAGCCTCTTGCCTCCATAGTTAGGGTTGTTGCACCATGCTGCTCCCTGCCACTAGAGTCACATCCTTTGGTACACTGCCCAAACTGCTCAACAGAAAAAAACAAAAAAACACTTTAATCTTGTGTTATAGGGTGGGAAACAGAGGGTAGCAGGGTGCAGTAGCCCTATCTGTTTGGGCAGGATGCAGGGGAGGTATCAGGGCACAGCAGCTCAAACTGTGGGACAGGGTGCAGCATACATGCCTGTTTGGAACAAAGAACATGGACAGTACGGTGTAGCAAAAGATCTGACTCTGGTGGCAGAGTGCAACAGGGAGAAATTGCCCCAACTGTGGTGGCAAGGGACAGGGTGCAGCACATGCCCTGCCTTGTGTTATGGCAAGTGGAAACATGGAGCAGCAGCCCTAACTGTGAAGGTATGGAAATCTAGGGAAGAGCAGGCCACAGCAGCCTTGACTGTGTAGACAGACACAGTTTGCAGCAGCCTTGGATGTGGTGGCAGAGACAGAGGACATCATGGTGCAGATGCCTCGATCATGTGGCAGGATACAAGGGGGCATCAGGGTATGGAAGTCCTGACTGTGCAACAGGGTGTGTGTGGTGCAGCAGCCTTACCAAGTTGGGGCAATGGAAGTGGGTAGCAGGTGCAGCAAATACCCCACGTCTGGTGTCCTGAGGCAGCATGGTGCAGCAGCTCCAACTGTGAAAGCAGGGAGACCTTGCACTCTAAGGCTTAGCAGAGCACAGCAGCCTTGACTGTGGTGACAGGAACAGGAGTAACAGGGTGCATTGACCCTGAATGTGGGGGTTGGGGACAGAGGGAAGCAGGGTGCAGCATCCTAAACTGTTTGTGCAGGAGGCAGCAGGGTGCATCAGCCATGACTGTGTGGAGAAGACAATGGGCAGTGGGGTGCAGCAGCTCAAATGGGGACAGGAGAAAGGGGGCTTGTGGGGTAGGGGAAAAGGGGCAGCAGAGTACTGCTGCCTCAACTGCTGGGCAGGAGACAGGGGCATCAGGATGCCATATAGTATTTCTAGTGATACCTTTACAGGATGTATTTTCATACAGAACCCCTCAAAGAACTGAATTTTGTGAGTTCATATAGTTTATGTTCCTGAAATAGCAGAGTGTGTCAGACACCTGTTTGTTAATCTGATCAATTTGGGTCACAGATGTGCCTTTTGAAGGTTTGGTGAAAAAGTATTAATCCTTTCAAAAGTTATTAAATTTCAGTTTCCTGTTATTTCCTATGGGAAAAGTTAGATGGCAGCCTCGAAACAAATATATATTTTTTTTGCTGTAAATGATGTCTTTTTTACCCACAAATAGGGAATCTTTTTACTGTGCTTCCACCACCTTGTTTTCAGTTGGCAAGGCAAAGAGATTTAGATAGTTTAAAAAATAAAAGTAACTGGTAAACACCACAGTTGTGTTTACTTAATTGGGCCCAGAGAAATCTGACTCTTGGGTCACTTCCCCCAAAACTGCCCACAGATATGTTTATTTTATCTGTGGACTTGTTTTGCTGCAAATCGCAGACATGTGTGTCCAAGACACAAAGTGATTGTGACACAAATTGCAGGGAAAGGATTAGGTGTTTTGCAAAACAGTATCCTTTTCCCACAGTTTGCAAAACAACATTCTCTTGACCACTCAAGTTGCAGGAAGGCCCTGCTTCAGCCCCACCCTGGCCCCAAATCCCACAGTATACGTAACTCCCACCTAGCCCCAATCCTCCATCAGTATATATGTAAACCCCCCTTCTGTACCCCGTGTCATTTGCTTTGTAAAACATAATAAATAACTTCCTGGTAGTCTAGTGGTCATCCCTCCATGATCCCCAATATTAGGAGTCCCCCACCATACCTGCATTTATCCCTGGTGTCTAGTGGTACCCTTCACCATTCGATGGTCACTTTTTACTAGAGTTGGTAGTTGGTGGCATCCCCCCACCCTCCCATGTCTGTTTCCTGCTGAAATAAGAAAACCATCCCTCAATGTCTTTTTTTATTTTTTTAAACCTGTAAAAATAAAAGTCCATCACCAATCAGACCCACACAACCCACTCAACCTCCCAATTTGCAACCACCTCCCCACACTATCCTTGACACTCCCACACACCCTCACTCACCTTTAGAGGTCCTTGGTTTGAGATCCGCTCTACTGATCTAAGACACATCTTGCTGCTGGAACCGGCGATTGCAGTATGAGAAACAAAGTTAAATGTGGTTCTATTCATTTCAAAGGGGGTTTCAACTTTTGTGCATAACTAGGCCATTGTTTGGAATTTTGACACCAGATTTTCAACATGGCCTTTTGGGGGCCCCTCCTCATAAACAATATGACTGTTAGTAAACAAGTCCTGCCCAATATGTGATTTTGCAGTCACTTGGGAAATTCACATCGTGTATGTGATTTCCATGATGATTTCCATTCTGTTCATGAGGCTGGCTCTCCAAAAGGACATGTTGAAAATTCGGGGTCAAAATGTCAAAAAAATGGCTGAGTTATGACCATTCATTGCAATTTCGCTACGCACACTCATAACTTTGTAAATTTAAAATATTTTGAAACAAAATTTTCAACATACACTTGTTATTACCACACTAAATGTATGTCATGCATGATATTTTTCAAATCCTGGCCAAAATGTGTTCTCACACCTGTGGCGTGGAATGGTGTTGCTGTAGCGCACAATTATGTTTTGGCAGGGATCTGAAAGTTTTCTGTACAGGGTACATCAGGTGTGGTAATAACATGACTATGATTACAGTTTTGTCACTCTTGCCATACAAATGTAAATGCAGGGAACCGCTGCTTACACATCCACATACTGCTCTTACAGAATCAAATAAGGCTACAATTATACTTTCTCAAAAAGTAAGGAAATTATTGACAGTTATTTGTATGTATAATCTTGGGGGGTTATCTGTTGATGTGATAAATTTCATTTGAGCCTCTTGTAAGATTTGTGAGATATTGTGTCTCAAACATCATTAAACTAACATGTTTTATGATCCTTTTTAGGTATTTTTGAACCAAATTTTCAACATGGGCTTTTTGGAACCCCACCTCATGAACACTGGCACTGTCATTTTGTTACTCAGTCCTGAAAGGTGATTTTGTGGTCATTGTGTGAAATCACCTTTTGAAATTGAGTAACAAAATGATGGTGCCAGTGTTCATGAGGTGGGTCCAAAAAAGCCAATGTTGAAAATGTGGTGCAAAAATACCCCAAAACACCTGAATTAAACATGGTCATTGAAATTTTTCTATGCACGTGCATAATGTTTTCAATTTTTAATATTTTCACTCCAAATTTTCAACATAGCCATTTTTTCACACTACCTCATGTACAGTATAGCTGTTATTTCCAATGTTCTGCCCAAAACATTTTTTCACACCTGTGGCATGGAGTGTCACAGTTGCTGCATGAAATCACCTTTCAGGACTGAGTAACAGAAAGACAGTGCCAGTGTTCATGAGATGAGGTCCCAAAAAGGCCATGTTGAAAATTCAGTCAAAAATACATAAAAATTACCAAGTTATGAAAACAAAACTCAAAACGCATTGAAATACATTACATGGCACTTGTCTGTTTTCATCAGTTTCTGATCCTGCATTGAAGAGAGAAGACATTTCTCTGGTCCAGAGAGGATTATGTCATTGGACATCAGCTGGGAAGGTATGGGGTAAGGGAGCTGTGCAGTGCTTGGTGCTGAGTGGGGAATCAGAGTGGGAGTGGTGATGGTTGCATACAAGTGATGCTTTCTTTAAAAAAATATGTTGCAGAACAAATTTTTTTACAGCCAGCTTCAACACTGGGGATTAGGTGTCTCGCACTGCTGCATCAGTGGGAGGGAGGTTGTCAAACCCTGACACCAGAGACTGGGTACCCCAGTGTCAGATGGAATTAATTATGGTTTGTGGGGTTGTAACAGAGGGAAGGGGGAAGTTACTTCTGATGCTGGAGACTGGGCACTTCAGTGATGACATGACAATTGAGGGCACCAGAGTTGGGCACCCTGGTGTCCCACTCTGCTGGGTTACAGTGATGGGAGTTGTGTATGCTGACACTGGTGACTGGATCTCTGGTATTGACAAATATAAATTATAGGTGTGGGAACAATGTTGTGGAATGAAGTGGGAGTGATCCCTATATACGAAAGGGGAGGACAGGCTTGCGATGTCAAGTTACAGGTCTCTATCTCTGTTATCAGTGGTTAGTAAACTTCTGCAAAAGCGTGTATTCCAGCAGTTGCTTGACCACCTGGAAGAGCACAAATTGCTCTCAGAACAGCAGCACAGATTTTGGGTGGGATGGTCCACTGCAACGGTGCTGTCTGGGTTCTCAGTGGCTAGTGAAGGGGATGTGCCACCAGCACTGTGTTCGTGGACCTGACTGGCACCTTTGATACTGTGGACCATGAGTAGCTCATGTACAAACTTGGTAAACTGGGTGTTAGGGGAACAAAACATGACTGGATTAGGAGTTATATAGGCTATTGCAGTCAAAAAGTAAAGATTAGGGACACTCTTTCAGAATCTATGAAAGTGGAGGTTGATGTACCTCAGGGATCAATGTTAGGGCCACTATTAGTTTCAGTGTTTGTGAACAATCTTCCAACTTTGTTTTCTATCACAAACAGTGTAGTTTATGCTGATGGCATGGTAATCTGGGTATCAGCATTAACTAGCAGTACAATACATATGTCACTGCAAAACAAATATAATGCGTTTGCCCAATGGCTTAATTAGAACAAGCTTATACTAAATGAAACCAAAACAAAAGTTATGTTAGTTGGGATTTTACAACATTTGAAAAAAGAGAACAACTTACAAATTTTTGGTCAGAACTAGACATGTCTTTCTCTGGTCTCTTTCTTTAAATAATTAGGAGTTCATCTGGACCCCTGTTAAGAGTTTGGTCCTCCACACTGAAAAAAAACAAAACAATGAAGAGGATTAACCAAAAGCTGGGGTTCTTATACAGGAAGTTACACTCACTGACTGACAAAGTCAGGATAATTGTAGCGAAAGAAATCCTGATGCCCACACTTGAATATGGAATCATAATTTTCACCCACAGTAATGGTGTTTTTGAATCAAAATACAGGATCCTATTTAATATTTACATATTTGAACTTTGAGACCCACCATGGATGCACCATTGTGTGCTATATGAGAAACTTGGAAAGGAGACTCATATTACAAACAGGGAATTTTGCATTTAGGGTGCTGAGCATAGCTGACCCCAAAGTATTTTTTAATGTACTGGTATCAGTAGCTAGGGAAAGAATAACAAGGAATAGTGGGGAAGTAATTTATGTTGTTCGTAGAGTTAAACTACAAATGAGTAGGAAAGCCTTCCAATGGTATGCTCCTACCCTTCTGAATGAATATGCTCATTTGACAAAAGAGGTATATACTGCAACGCACTTTAGGCAAAGGTAGTTTACATTTACGTGGTTGGTTGTATTAATTATGTGTTGATTATATGTCTGGTTGTATTTGTCTATATGTTGCTTGGTGTCAGGCATGGCTGAAAAAGGGCAATGCCCAGTTCACCTCCTGGTTAAAAATAAAAAATGAAATGAAATGGGATGGGGGAACAATCCAACACCGGGGGTGAAAATTCCATTGTCAGACTACATTATTAATTAAACTTGCACTGGGGATTGTGCACCCTGGTGTCCAATCCTAATAAATAATGCCACTTATGCAGCTAATGGCTAACAAAGCAGTGGGAAAAAACACACACACATGTTCGGCATGCTCAGCTGGGGCATTGCAACCCAATAACATGTAGCCCCATCCCTACTGAATGAAAACAGTGAGGGTGGCAATCCACAGACAGCGAAGTGGCCCTGCCACCTGTTAAATGAGAACATGTTCATAACACAACCATATGACTTCATGTGGATGTAAAAATTCTGTTAGTTTTGAAATGCTGATTATTTTGTATCTGCGCATCTTAAAAACAAAATGTTTTTTTCTTAAATATTTTAAAAACTGCTATAGTTTGGGAGATAAAAAACCAAAAAGTGCACACCTTGGTCCAAATTTAAATCAAATCTGCAAGTTCCAGGTTTCAAATCATACTAATTTTTAATTATAGTTGAGCAAAAGAGGTCTTAATTTTGGTGATTTGGGGGGTTGTCCCCCAGTAATGTTGCCCCCAGTTAGCCAATTTCCCCCAAATTTTCAGGATCCAGAGATCCTAACATAATTTTTCTGCTTTCCAAAATTCATGTAAATTAGCTGAATAGGAGTAAGGATTTTAAGGTGTGAAAACTGGGGCTAACATTAATGTGCTTACTCATCCCTAATATACTGTAGAGGGGCTACAGTGCCTGCATAATATATATATCTATATGGGATATGACAAGGCCTGGCTGAAGATAACACACTGTATTTACCGTCATACGAATGCTGATGATATTGTGATATTTCATGAGTGGTGAAAGAAGGACAGTGGGCAGAGAAGGGGCAGAGAAGGGGGCAGACCAGGTGGAAGTGCTCAGTGACTACTTCTACTTGGTGTTTAGCAGGGAGAAGAAAGAGTTGATGCTATAGAGGATGGAGGTGTGGACATGGGGGTGTGAGATTAACTGATGGGGAAATCCTGGCTAGTAGGGTCCTAGATGGATAAATCACCTGGCCCAGATGACATGCACCCTAGGGTTCTGAAGGAACTGGAGACTGTCCTGGCTGAGTCACTGGCAGACATATTCAACTCCTCATTGGGAACAGGGTGCATACCCCAGGACTGGAGAATGGTGCCAGTTCTAGCCATCTGGGTGCTGGTGGCAGTGTGCCTGTTGTTAGGGCACCAAAAAATGGAATTCACTGCACCTCCTTGAGGTCTGCTTCCCCTGGAGTTAGAATAATTAGAAAGGGGGGTGTGGGGAATGCAGAGAGCTGCAGCCACCCACAAAAAAGGGGATGATGACTTACAAACATGGTGCCCTAATGACTGGGTGCACTGCCGCTGGTGCCATGAATAGGTAGAACTGAATGGTGCACATGGTGCCCATCCAGAAAAGTGGACCTAGGAATGAACCAGGCAACTATAGGCCAGTCAGCCTTACATCTATTCTGGGGACACTAATGGAGACTATCCTTAAAGAAAGGCTGGTAGCCTTTCTGGTAGTGAATGGTCTCCAGGACACTAGGTGACATGGGTTTGTCTCTGGTAGATCCTGTCAGACCAATCTGGTTGACTTTTATTACTGGGTGACTAGGGCACATGACAGGGGCCAGATAGTGGATGTCCTGTATCTGTACTTCTGCAAGACCTTCGATTCTGTGCCACATGGGAGGCTGGTTAGCAAATTGGGATACCATGGAGCTGGGGAGAAGATGGTGGATTGGGTCAGAAACTGGCTGCAAGACAGGCAAAAGAGGGTAGAGGTGGGGGGGGCTCTTAACTCAGAGAGCTGTAACCAGTGGAGTACCACAAGGTTCAGTACGGGGCCTAGTGTTGCTTAGCATTTTTATTGTTGACATCTCATGTGGAATTAAGAACAAGACCAGTTTTTTTTTTTGCAGATGACACCAGAATCAATGTGGTACAGTAGTGGATGACACAGAAGGGTAGCAGGGGCTAAAGGATGATTTGGCTAAGCTTGAACACTGTTCTGACACATGGCAATTGTGGTTCAATGCAAAGAAGTGCAAGGTCATGCTCTTGGGAGCAAGAAACCCAAGGATTTGTTATCAGCAGGGAAGGTACAGATAGTAATGATAGAGGAGGAGAAGGAACTTGGGATGTTGGTAACAGGGCAAATGCACCACTCAGCCAACTGCAGGAAAGTGGCAGCTGAAGCCAATAAAATGCTGGAGTGTTTAGCCAGGGGAATCTCCTTCAGGAGTGGGGAAGTAATCTGCCACTGTACAGATCATTGATGAAGCTGCACATGGAGTACTGCATGCAGTTCTGGTGCCCTTACTTAAAGAAGGATGATAAATTGCTGTAGGCGGTCCAATGGAGATCAACCAGGATGATCCTGGGGCTGAAAGACAAACCCTAGGAGGAGAAGCCAAGGGAGCAAATCATGTACTCACTGAAGGAGAGAAGGAATAGAGGGGACATGATAGAAATATTTAAGTATGTAAGAGACTTAAAGGAGACTGGTACAGAGGAATTCTAAAGTTAAAGGGTGGGAGGGACATGAAGGCGCATAGTCTAAGATTGGTGGGTGGAAGTTTCAGGGGGGGACTGAGAAGGAATTATTTCATGGAAAGGGTACTGTCAATGTGGAATGCACTTCCTGAAGAGGTAATGTCCATAAAGTTGGTGGACATCTTTAAGAGGGTATGGAACAAGGTCAGGGGGAAGATCACACATGGGACACCGGGGGAGGGGTGCCAGCAAGCATTGGAATAAAATCAGATAAATGGGTAGGGGTTGGAGGGGTAGCTGCTGTGTAATGGACTTTCTCAATAATTGTGGTTCCAATTCTCTTGTTATTTTGCACATTGGTACAAACAATATTATGCATGATAAATCTAATGGAGATTTAAAAGGATATAGTGGCACTGTCAAATAGACTAGTAGAATTTAGGTGCAAAATTTTTTTTCAGAAATTCTACTTATCCTAAGAGCATCTTATGAGATAAATCAGAAAATAAAGACTTTTAATGAGTGTCTCAGGAAGTGGTACCTAAAACAAGGCAACTTTTGTATCACGCACTGGGAAGAATTCTTGAATAGATTTGAACTCTTCTGCAGTGATGGACTTCACTTGAGCCGGAGGGTAAGCTCTTTACTGGGAAAACATATCCTGGCTGGCTTAAACCAATGTTTAAACTAATTGATTTGGAGGAGTGGCAGGCTTACCCTACCACTCTGAACATAAAAAATATCGATCATAATAATTGTATTGGGAATAGACTGCATTTCCTATACTTTAATGCTCGGTGTCTGCACAATAAAATAGACAAACTAAAATTAAGAATATCCTCAGATAACATTGATGTCATAGCTGTTCAATGAGACTAGGAAAAAAATTAATCTGCATATGCTAACAGTGTAATCTTAACCAAAGTATACCTCAGCCCACCGGGGGAAAAAGAATTCTAGATTTAGTTATACACAATGCTAATGTGGTCATAAAAAATATACTGATAAGTTCACCTATTGGTAATAGCGACCATAACACCATACAATTTACCACAGAAAATATCTTCACCTACACCCACTGTAATACTAAAATTTATATGATTGAAAGAGCAGACCTATCCGGTATGAAATCGGTACTGAAAAACATTAATTGGGATCATATTTTCTCATCTTTGCCAGTTAAGGATAGTTGGTATGTACTCCATAATACATTAAGTAATCTCAGAGATACTTTTATGCCATTTAAAATTAAGTATAATAACAACAAATACTGCCCAAAATGGTTGCACAACTCGTTGTGTAAACTTATCGAACATAAAAATTAAAAATAATCAACTTATCTTAAATCACGTACCCAAAACAACTGGACTTCTGACTTAAAAAGCCAGAAAAAATGCAAACAAAGAACTAGAAAAGCTAAAATAAAATGGGAATATAAACTCAGCTCTGATGCTAATAAGACTAATAGTAAGTCTTTTTATTCCTATATTAACTCACTTAAAAAAAAACATCTGTCAGGTTGAGCTATTGTTTTACAATGACACTATACTAAACAAACAGACTGATATGGCAAACATCTTTTATACTACGTTTTGTGAAATTTTTCATTCACCACAGAACATGGTAACCCATATTACATCTAAGGATGACCCTATTACCATCTATGATGATTGTGTTTTTGACAAATTATCTTCCCTTAAGGGTAAAATCAGCACTGGCCCAGATAATATAGCTGGCCATCTTCTATTCTTGCTAGCCGACTGTCTGGCCCACACACTTCAGCTATTCTTTGACAAATGTTTATCTCTAAATTTCATTTCTGATGTATGCAGATGATGCAGTAATTTTCAGCAGTCACTCTGAGCCTAATGTACTTCAAGAGGACCTTCAATGCCTTTTTTCGCTATCTGAGGAGTGGTTTGTTGAGCATAAGCTTATTTTAAACTACAAGAAAACTAAAGTTATGGTTGTCTCACATATACAAAATAAATCAAAGGACGCCTCCCTCACCATCCTCAACAACTGTCTCTCTGCTCCGACTAAGTCCCCAAATTCAAATATCTAGTTATTTATCGCCATAGATCCCCCCCTTCCTCTCCTTTCAGCTTCATATCAACCTAGTCTGCATGGGCGTGAATAGCAGAATTGGCCTCCTACACTGGCTCCACCTTTGTCTACCCTCTGAAGCCCTCTGCTTGGCAGTTACCAGTTCCATCCTCTCCCTAACCGACTACAGCATAGTCATTTATGGCTTAGCAACTGATACTGCACTCCACAGACTAAAGGTGTCCCTCAATAAAGTATGTTGTCTGGTGACTGGCTGTGGCAGGTTCACCCACACCTGTGACCTGTACTGCCTCTCTAATTGGTTGAACTTTGAGGGCAGATTAAAATATTACACCTGTCTCCTGGGCAAGAAGATCACTGCTAGCCTTGATCCCCCCCAGCCTCCTACACCTCGTTATCCCTCACAGCACCGCCTGGCCCACTAGGAACTTTGGCAAGCCAAGTTACGTTATACCCTACTGCAAAACCTCACACTGCCAGAGGATCTTCCTTTACCAGGCCCCTATTTGGCTCAACTTTCTTCCTCTTGAGATTTCCTCCTATGCCTACCTGGGCTCCTATAAATATTCACTAAGGGAACACTTCCTCTCTCTTGGTAGATGTGACTGTACCTGAATTACTTTCTCACCACCTGCCCCTCCTCCTCCCACCTGACAAGGTCTGACTTGGACTACCTGCCCAGTAAGGACTCTGTATCAGTAGGCATGCCTGACCCTGTGTGGTCTGTGTTTGCCTGTTCCTGGGCATGCATTATTTCCTTTGCTGCCTAATTTTGGCCTCTTCTCATACATGCACCTTACTGTTATCATTGCTTGTCTGTACCTTTGCATTTTAATAATAATAATAATAATAAATGTTATTTATAAAGTGCCTTTCAATATATCAAGGCACTGAACATATTAAAACCAGAACATCCAATACCAATTAATAAAACATATAAATAAAATCATTTCATGGCAGCATCAAATATTAAAATAAAAAAATGAAATATTCCATAAAATCATATCACAGTGTTTCAGTTCAAATTACCTAATCCTCCAAGAAGGGCATTTGCCACAGGTACGTTTTAAATTCTTCTTAAATACTTTACTAGTTATTGTTTACTATCTACTGTATATTGTATACTGTACCTTGCATTTTACTATTTATTGTATACTGTTTTCCTGTCTTATTGAATTCTTTCACTTATTGATGATGTGGAGCCTTTGAAAAGAATTCTCTGACTCAAAGGGTTGTAATTCTGATACATTCAATAAAATATAATAAATACAAAACTAAAAAATAAATTAAAAAAATGGAAAGCAGCTTATGTTATCCCCATAAACAAAAAGAGACTGCAGAAAAATTGGGAAAACTATAGGCCTGTTAGCCCAACTTCCCCTGTCTGCAAACTGCTAGAAAGCATTATCAAGGACTTAATCTCCCCCAGTCATAGACAGTCTCGACATGGCTCAACATGGGTTTAAAAAAGGTTGCAGTTGCCTAACTAACCTCATGTGCTTCTATGAAGAAGTTAGTTGTCAGCTCAATTGTAAGATATCAGATGATGTCATCTTTATCAACTTTAGCAAGGCGTTCGATGCCTTGCCACATTGTGCTCTGGTTTCCAAATTACATAAAACAAATATTAATAAAAACATTGTACACTGGGTTACTAATTGGTTAAGCAACAGGACACAACATTTTCTGATTACTGGTCAGCTTTCTGACATTGATAGGGTCACCAGTGGCATTCCGCAGGGCTCTGTCCTTGGCCCATGTCTTTTTCAAGCATTTATCACTGACTTAACAAACAATTACCTCTCTTCAGGACAAAATATCCTGTTGATGTTAAAATGGGAGACCCCATGCACCAATTCAGATCAGACTACTACTATTTAGAAAGACCTGGATAGAATAATACAGTAGGTAACAAAGTGGGGAATGAAACTTAACTCTGATAAATGTAATGTTATGCACATGGGGCCGAATAATCTGATATCATCATACCAATTAGACGGCAAAACATTAAAAACTACAGCCAATGAAAAAGACCTAGGGATCACTATCTCAAAAGATTTCCTCTCATCTAGTCAGATAAATGAGGCCATATATAAAGCTAACAGAGTTATCTGGTCAAGTAAACAAACTATAAAATCAAGGGACAGCAGGGTGATGTTGCCTCTGTACAGAGTATATGTTAGACCTCACCTAGAGTTTGCCTCACAGCTATGGTGCCCGTTAAGGAAGTCAGACATCTGTTTATCAGGAAAGTGTACAAAGGAAGTATATAAAGCATATTATAGGTCTAAATAATGACTCATATGAAACAAGAATCAAAATCTTAAACCTCATGTCATTGACTACTTGGCGTCTTAGGAGCGATCTCCTTTTTATGTATGATATCATTCAGGACCCACATCTGTTGTCTGTATTGGGCTTAGAATTCAAAAATGACATTTATAACACCAGTCAACACCCATTACAGCTTTACAGCAGTAAATTTAACCTTATTGCATGCACATATTTCTTCTCTTTAAGAACTGTGAACCCCTGGAACAATTGGCCCCTTGAAGTTATAACAAGCAGATCGAAATCTGAATTCAAGCATTGCCTAGATAAATGTATTCTTTCAGGGTACAATATTAGTTATTATTAATTATACAGGAGCAATTAGGGGCCTCTATGCCTTCTAGCTCCTTCATATCCTTAGTATGATCCTTAGTATGACTGTTAGCTGTGCATTCAAGTACATTTGGTAGACTATCTGGCCTGCATCTGCTGACAGTTTTGTATATTTGTATGAGAAAGCCATGTCTTGTTCTATTTATATAGACATATGTTTTGGGATAAACATGATTTTGAATGTGTTAAAAAAGTGCTTGTGACTTAAATGTGTGACTAATGTTTGACTTCTTTTACAGTTACAGTATTTGTTTTGGGAGTGGTTTCTGAGATTTACTGATGCTTCCATTTATCTCACTGAACCTCATATCTTTACATTATACATGGAACATACTAAAGAAATGTTGCTTTGTTGGGGGCATTTTTTTTGAAAAAGTGAAGAAAATGACATTTCTGCCATTTTTTGCTGTTTGATACAAAATAGGTGTTTATATTTGCTTGAAATGTGACTAATTTTATAGATATATATGTTCCTAGTAAATTACATGTTGGTAGTATGGTGCTGTAAGCTATATTTTTTGAGATAATCATGTTTAGGTGTGAGGTGGTAGTTTGATTACTCATAATTCTGACCCAACAAGTAATCTGCACTGTGTGAAATGGAGACTGCAAAAATATCTTATTTTTTCATGGTCAGACAAGTCACATCAGCCCAAAACATGAGAAACACAAGGTTTACATTACTGCCTGTACATAATGGAAACGTTTGACATCATTCTTTTGTTTTTAAGTATGACATATAATTCTTTTGCTTTTTAGGGGCATTTGTCAAAAAAACTGAAAAAATAATTTTCTGCCATTTTGTGCTGATTATAAAAAAACTGAAAAGTATCTATAAATGAAACACCACTCATTGTGTAGATAAGTTTTTGCTGAACAATGTTCAGGCTCACAATACCATTATATCATTTTTTTTGTTTTAAAGTTATTTGCATTTTTATATGGGTAATACTGATACTGAAGCCTAACATTCTAAACTTTCAGGGAAATGCATGTTTTACACTGGATTTGAGCATTCCAGACAGAATGCTTATGGCTGGGCTGAACGAGTTATGAATGCACTGTGACATAATGGTACAAGGGAAGATATCACTGTGACATAATGCATAAAGAAAAGATACCAATATCTTTTCATGTTCAGACAGATATCCCTTTTTTATCTGACCAGTTATCTCAAAACATAAGGCACAAGTTAATACCACAGAAGTATGGAAATGTGGTATTAGAGTTTTCAACCCCAACTCCCCACCCCATCCCCTCCAAACAGCAAAATGAAAAAAACATTAGGGTTCTGGGCCTCTGTGGTCTTGGCAAATCAGTGGTGGGGTCTTCCTTAGGATTGTCAACCCAAATGTTCACCCACCTCCCCAGGCAATAGCCTCCTGTCTAAAGCACAGGGTACAGCTCCAAGCCATTGTCTCATAATGATACACTTTTCAAAGGTAGAAAAGTATGTCTCACCACATGTTGCCAATGCAATGCTGGCCCTACATTAAGAAAGGAGATCACAGCTGATCTTATTTACTTAGAAAACAGTGTGGGCATTATGGCTGACAACCCCAAGACAACCCCCCAGCACTGATTCTCCAAGACACCAGAGACACAAAACTCTATTTTTTTTTCTTTTTGCTGCTTAGGGGGATGGAGGTGGGGATTTTGGGATGGAAACCTTAATGCCACATTTCCATACTTTTGTAGCATTAACTTGAATCCTAACAGGTGCATTAATGCAGTTTTTTTGAAGAATTCCCTTTCTTTTTGAGATACCAGAACAGTATCCGTATTCACACAGGTCCCAAAAGGACCTGTGGGAAGACATGAAGTTGTGCAAGGGCCATAAATGGGAAGACTCCATCCTCCAATGGAACTGCAGCATCATTCCAGGCCCTACAGTTACATGCCGCAAAGGATGCCAAGAATTCTCAGGCTGTCAGGTGGGCTGTTGAAGTGCAGGGCACTCTGTTCTCTATGCTTCCATGTAGCTTCAGGTAAACATGCATAGGGGAAATAGTCCATCTGTTTGCAAATGAACAGGGTCCTCTGCAACCCATAGGTGCAGACAGGGCCCTATCCCAAGAGAAGAGCTGTCTCCACTATATGTGCAATCAAATTTAATGGCAAGAAAACATTTTAAGTTAAAAAAATAAAAATCATGGTGTTCAATCAAATGTCATGCTGAGAAATCAATGTTTTGATTTGAAACGAAAGATTATGCTGGACAATCAAATTTCATGTTGCAGAACCAATTTAAGTCATGCAGTGCAAACTCTGATTCATAGATACATAGATACATAGATACATAGACAGTGTCGGCAGATAAGGGCCTATGGCCCACCTAGTCTGCCCATTTGAGCTTGTAAGTTCAGTTTGTTTTCCTAGAAGTCTATTTACCCTTACCCCTGACCTCTAGAATTCCTTTATGTCTATCCCATGCATTCTTAAATCCCGTGATTGTTTCAGCTCCCACCACTTCCTCTGGCAGGGTGTTCCACTTGTCCACCACCCGTTCTGTGAAGAAATTCTTTCTCTTGTTTCCTCTGAATCGTCCTCCCTTCAACTTCATCCCATGCCCTCTAGTCCTGAAACATCTTTTTCGCTTAAAAATAGTGTTTTCCTGCACCCTGTTCCTCCCTGTAAGATACTTGTATGTCTCTATCATATCCCTCTCCCTCCTCTCCTCCAGGGAGTACATGTTCAGTTCCTTCAACCTGTCTTCATAGGATTTGTGATGCAACCCATGCACAATCTTTGTTGCCCTCCTCTGAACCTTCTCTACCCTGTCTATGTCCTACGTGGTATGGTCTCCAGAACTGTACACTGTACCCAGGTGGGGCCTCACTAGTGTCTTGTATGGCGGGATTATGACCTCCCTTTTCCTGCTGGTGATGCCTGCCTATACATCCCAGCATCCTATTTGCTTTACCTGATGCCTTGTCACACATTTCCCTACCTTGAGGTCATCAGAGATGACAACCCAAGATCCTTTCCTGCTTGGTGCATGCTATATCCTCACCCCCAACTGATATATTGTCCCAGGGTTTTTGTGCCCTCATATGCATTATCTTGCACTTCTTTGCATTGAATTTCAACTGCCAAACCCTTGACCATTCTTCAAGTTTCTGCAGGTCCCTTCTCATTCTGTCTACACCCTCTGGTGTGTCTACTCTGTTACAGAGCTTTGTGTCATCAACGAACAGTGAAATTCTGCCTTCTAGATCCTGTGCAATGTCACTGATGAAGATGTTGAATAGGACCGGTCCCAGCACTGATCCTGTGGTACCCACTGGTCACTCTTCCCTCTGTGGGTGACAGCCATTTACCACCACCCTCTGTGTCCTGCCACCCAGCCAGTTACCTACCCACCACTACTGTCCTGCCCACACCCATATTCCCCAGTTTGTGTAAGTCTTCTATGTGGCACAGTGTCAAAGGCCTTGCTGAAGTCCAGATAGGCCATGTCCACTGCCCTCCCCTGATCCACCTCCCTAGTCACCCAGTCAAAAAATTCAATGAGGTTGGTCTGACATGACCTCCCCCTGGTGAAACCATGCTGCCTTGGGTCCTGTAGTCCATTGACAACCAGATGTTCCACCAATCTCTCCTTCAGTAGTGCTTCCATGATCTTTCCCACTACCGAGGTGAGGCTGACTGGTCTGTAGTTCCCTGCTTCCTCTTTGTTCCCACTTTTGTATAAGGGGACTACATCTGCTGTCCTCCAGTCTTTGGGTACCTCCCTGTTTCCAGTGATTGGCTGAACAGGATAGCCAGAGGTTCAGCCACCACCTCTCTTAGTTCTTTAAGGACCCTGGGGTGCACCCATCTGGCCCCATTGCTTTATCAGCTCTTATTACTTCCAGTTCCTTGGACCCTTTCTCGTGTAAAGGGACTTGTGTCCATTTCTGCACCATTCTCACCCTTGTACTCCCTTCAGACCCATTACCCCCCTCTTCCTTAGTAAAGACTGAGCAGAAATACCTGTTCAATATGTCAGCTTTACTGTTGTCATCCTCCACGCGGCTCCCATCCTCCCCCTTCAGTCTCACTATCCCTCCCTTTGTCCTTCTTTTTTCACTTATGTACCTGTAAAAGGTTTTGTCCCCTTTAACCACTGATTTTGCAATGTGTTCTTCTGTCTGAGCTTTGGCTTCCCTTACTGACTTCCCTGCCTCCCTTTGTTTCTCCTGGTACTTCTCCCTATCCCCTTCTGCCTGTGTCTTTTTGTATTGCCTGAATGCAATCTTTTGGCTTTCACTTTCTTTGCTACCTCTTTGGAAAACCATAATGGTCTCCTCTTTCTTTTCCTCTTGCTAACCTGCTTAATGCATAATTCTGTTGTTCTTATAATCCCCATTTTAAATACTGCCCACTGTTCCTCAATCCCTGATTCCTGTCCCATTCCCCTTAATGCCTCTTTCAAGCATCTCCCCATTTTCCCAAAGTCTGCCCCCCTAAAATCCAGGATACGTGTTTTTGTGTGGTTTGATTCATAACACAATTTCATGGTGAAGTACCAGTTTTTGAAAAATGTATGATCCACACTGAAAATTTAATATTACGCAACCAATTATAGTCGTGCAATAGGAAATTATGATCCATAGTTAAATTTTATATTGAGCAACCAATTTCAGATTTCACAAGTAAAAGTTGTGATCCAGAACCAAAATATGTTTCCAACAGACTTTTTTAATCACAATTACAGAATAGTTTTGCAAATCAGATTTATTTTCATACCACCTTTCTTGTGTGACACAGAAAAGCCTGTCCTAATTCAAAAAATGGGAAAGACATTAACATGGCCATTAGAAATACTTACATAAAACATATTTATAATCCAGATTGCATGAAACAAGCCTTAGAGTCTGAACCAGCATGTTCTAATGAGGTTGTTTCATGCCTTATTTTTTTTTTAATTATTGCTGCTATAGAAAAAGCTTGAATTAGTAGCTTGTTACCAAAAGGACAAACAAGATGGCAGCTGTCAGGAAACAAAAACAAATTTTGGTGTTATGAAAATATCTCACAAAACTAAAAACATCCTCAGAATACCACATTTTTGGTGTTGTATCAAAATGTTATTCCAAAAATCATATGAAGCATGCTCGGAAGAGAAGAAAAACACAATTTCAAATCCTTAGACATCTGTAACTGTTTAATATTTTTGACAAAACCTTCCAAAGGCACTATTTTGGCACAGCACGTTCCTACCCATAAAGTTTCAGAAAAAATGCAATTCCATGTAGGCCATGGAAGCAAACTAAAATCCCACATTGAGTACAGGAAAAAAATAGATGTCCACAGGAAAATGGCTTATGCTGTTGTCAGAAACTGCACAAGTTGTCATCACAAAACTTTCCACAGATTTAGGCATTGCCTCTTTGACAACACATGCAAAATTTCAGATAATTTCGTCAAATGATGCCAAAGGGATACATGACATCAATTTGGCATATTTCGTTGTTGAATGACATTATAGAGATGACTTTATGTTGACTGCAATTGCAGTTGACATAAAGCCATGTTATCCAAATTTTGTATTCACAATCACCAGCTGCCTGTATCCACCACACTTGTCCCAGACCTATGTGTAGAGTAACCCCCCAGAGCCCCAGCCCAGTCCTGAATATTGGTGGAACCCCCAGCATACCCAGGTGGCCTGGTGGGCAGGGACAGTTATATGGCAGGGGTCTGATGACTGTCTGCCCCAACTGGTGTCCAGTTGCATGATGGCATGGGGTGGCACCTCCCATGTATGCCTGATTTTTTTCATGTACCCCAGCCAGGCACTCTGCAGCACTCTGCACAAAAGTGAATAGTGTCGAGAGTGGGCACATGCCCTTGGACTGCCCGAAGCCTTTAGCTGTGATATTGGGCAGAGGATAATTTACACATGAGGTTGTGCTCCAGTAGTGGATTCCATCAAGGGGTCTGCAGGACTTTGCTGCATGGCATTCCTGCATTGAGTGGGGTGTGTCCATCCTATGCCACTTTGTGAATCATGGCCATTGTGCTTCATACTGTATATACCCAGATAGTCAAAGTATATGCCTGCATCTCAGTTTATTTTAGGCAAATATTCTTTCCCCCAATACTTATACTGCAGCATTCTGCTCACATGCACTACTTGTGGTGTCTAGTAAGGTTGTTATTCTGCCCCGCGCTCAGCCGCCGCATTACATTCACTATTTCTCGTTATTATTCTCAAAAAGAAGGGAAATTAGAGGCAAAAAAATCCTTTTAATGCATTAGTTAGGGTTGTTCCATACCAACAAAAGCAAGGAAATTTGGTGTTAAGGTTGAAAGCCCCCCATGGACCCCCCACACCCCCAACCGGCATTGGGGTGCGTATTAGGGCTGTCAGTCCTAACTCTCACCCCATTCTCCTACACCTCTGCTTCTTTACATGTGATGGGTGAGAGTTATGGACGAACAACCTAATGCACACATTGCTGGCTGGGGGTGTGGGGTCCCATGGGGGCTTTCAACCTAAACCAAATTTCCTCGCTTTTGTCAGTGTGGAACAACCCTAACTAATGCATTAAATGAAGTTTTGCCTCTGATATATATATATATATATATATATATATATATATATATATATATACACACATATATATATATAGTTATAGATATAGATATAGATATATGTATAGTAGATGCAATTTGCCTTGTTTACTGCAGTAACACTATGCATTATACTTTGGCTCCCACTTTGTACATTTCAAGTGAAAATACATTAGGAACATAATTTACTGCATACTGTGTGAAAATAGATGTGTTTTATTAGGATGTTTGGGGTGACGAAAATTAGGAGTAAAGCCACCAGTAAGTTCTGCTTGTCTTATGGCTCTTTAAAAACACCAGTATTTGTGGATTGCTAACACTGTGCTAGAAATACTGATTGGTCAATTTGTTAAGCATCATCAGTTATCAGAGATTGCTCTTCCCCCTTTCTCTGGGTGTAAATACTTTTGCTGTCACATAAACATCTGACTGACAAAAAGCATGCTGCGGTTTGGGGAGAGCGACTCACTGATTTACAGGGATTTGGACTACTATTGGCCGCTTACCCAAAATCATTGCTCAGGGGTAAATGGAGGGCTGTCTTCAGTTCAGTTGTCCTTTGGTACAAGGAAGGGGGAGCCATTAAAGAAACATAACAGAAAATGCTAAAACACTGGAAACTTAGGTTTGTTAAACAAAATGACTCTATTGAAATATAGGAGGGAGATCAGAGGGTGTAAGATAACAAGGCTGGGAGCATATTTAACATACTTCAGAGGACTTTTACTGTGGAAGAAACTAATTACTTTCCAGTAAAGTAGAACTGCACCCCTTTTCTAAGTACTGTATTAGTATGATTAGTTTTGTATTATCATTATTATGAATTGATTTCAACTGGCAACTCAAAAGATTAGACACATAAATCTATAAGAGATATAAAAGATGAGCAAAACAATATACATCAAATGCTTGAAGAATTTCATAATCAGTTAAAGAATATTACAAAATCTATATGGGCAGCATTTTCAAACTGCACCTTGAAAGGGCACAAGTGGCTGCTCCGTGCAACTGAGATGTGATGGAGCACAAAATTATATATTCAAACAAGATGTGCAATAGTGCATCTCATCTGAATATAGCAGGATATGTGTGCGCCACAAAAGGGGGCCACCGATGATGTGCCAGCACATCCCCTGTCAGGTATGAATACCAGGAATGGAAATGCTTGGCACACCTTGCAGATGCTGTGAGTGCACATTCCAGATATTCAGACTGAAACATGTAGATGGGGCTATTAGCTATGCAAGGAGCAAAAGGGGCCATTTCCATATCATTATGGCCCCATTTGCATGTCCTGTGTAGGGATGCTCCTGGCTGGATGCACAGAGTGCCCTGACAGTGGATGGCAGGCCATAGTCACTGGTAGTCTAGTGGACCCCAGCTTCCCTGTACCCCAATCATGAATGCAATATTACTGCTGTCCTAACCCTGGTAGTCTAGTGGTACCCCCTCCCATCCCTGATACCTGATGCATAGATAAAAAATACATTCCATCCCTGGTAGTCTAGAGGTACTGGACTACCAGGGTTATTTTGAGTGTGAGATTTGCTGAAATTGGGCCTGGGAGGGGGTACCACTAGATTACCAGGGATGGAATGTATTGTTATATTGGCTTATCAGGTATCAGAGATGCAAGGGGGCATCACTAGACTACCAGGGTTAGGATTGCAGTACTATTTTGTTAGCATTCAGGGTACTGGGAAGGGGGGTCCACTAGACTACTGGGGATGTGGGGGTATAACACTCTTCCCTCATGATCAGGACTAGGATGGATAGCCACCCAGGGGCTGTGCTGCTGTGTTGTGCTGTGCAATACAGCAGCCTGCCTGTTGGTGGCTACCATATAGGCATGGTTTCTCCATGCCTATCTTTGCACTGCACATCTCTGGGATGTGCAGGCAGCTGCTCTGCACATCACAGCTGAATATGGAGATGTGCAATGTATGCAGAGGAATGCCCCTTCTGGATGCACAGCATACATTATCTTTGCACTATGGTGCATCCGGATGTGCACAGCACATCAGACCCTTTTTGAATATGGCCCAGGGGTGCATTTCGGGGATGTGCCAGTGTAACTCAGTTGTGCAAGGTGCATCTCCATTGAATATCCTGGCTTATATGTCTAAGCAGCAATGTAACCCAAATGCTGATACAGACGTCCTCTAAAACTGCCTTTCCCACTTACCCATAGAAATTGTAAATAGCTTTGAAAATTCATTCACAGAACAAGAAGTACCAAAAGCAGTAGACTGCTTACTAAGTGGAAATGCACCAGGCTCAGACGGATTCACAACTAAATTATATAAAACATTTAATAAAGAACTTATAACATTTTGAATGCATTTTTTTTATAGTTTTTACAAATTACAAGAAATCCTGAGTACTTTCAAAGAGGCAATTATTTAAGTTTCCCACAAAAGGATCATCCTATAGACCAATATCCCTATCAAATACAGACCACAAAATATTTTCAAAATGTCTAGCTACATGTTTGTAGCAAGTACTACCAACTCTAATTCTGCAAGATCAAATGGATTTATGAAAGGACAATGCATCTCAGATAATATCCAGAGAACCATTAATTTAATATCAAACAATACACAACTAGATGTAATACTTTCACAATAGACACCAAAAGCATCCATTAGAGTTAAATGGGATAATATTCATTTTACACTGGACAAAATATGTCTAAGTAAACAGTTTACCAATTCGATCAACACACAAACATAGAAACATAGAATTTGATGAAAGATGAGGACCACTTGGCCCACCCAGTCTGCCCACTTTTCCCTACTCACATTACTACTGCAGATCATACTTAATCTACAGCACATTCTCCCTCCATTCGTCATTTCCACTATGATTCCCTTGAGCCTATCACATGCATTCTTGAACCCCATCACTGTTTTCACCTCTGCTGGAAGGCTGTTCCAGGAATCCACTCCAAATGTTGTGTCCCAGGGTTCCTTATAAATAAAGTCCAATATTCATGGAGGTACAATGAAAGTAAGGGGGGGGGTGAGAAAAAAAAAACAGATGGAAATCCAAACAGCAAACAATATCTCACTCAACCCTCAAATAAAATTTCTCTGAGTCCAAAAAGGCTTTTCATTCTGTATTCTTTTACTCTTGTAAAGTTCAATCAGTTGTTCTTGAATTGTTAATTGTAATGTTTCAGAACTAAATGTTCCTTCTTCAGACAAATGAGCATACTCCGTATTTATATTATTATTACTGGAACAGAAATAAAACATACAATAAATTCACACTGCCAATTCCAGTTATTAAATATTCATTGTACGCTTCCCAAATTAATCTTACATATTTGTCTTACAAAAGAAGGTGGAACCAATCTTGTTAAATCATAATAAAGTTCAGTGAATAGGGGTACGAATAAATGTGCTGCCTGTATTCACATAAAGTGCTCTAAAAAATGGGGCATAAACTACCATATAAACATTTGCTATATTGAAAACCTCTTTTAACAAAAAAAAACTGTGAACAATTCATAACAGAGGTTTTAAGCATAGTTATAAATACCTTGTTAGTATCTTGAAATAATGTTTCTCCTTGAAGTGGGATTTGTTTTTCTGTTTTATATCATTAACCCTATGACATATCAAAAAAAAATCATTATTTTAAATGATCCATAACTATGTCATTGCATTATAGCTAAGAACTAATATTAGGGGTACTGAGTGGCCAAATTGTAATACCAGCTCTATTAGTTCATGTCAACCCTCTATGTGACTAAAAGACTTTACTTCTGATTTTCACATTCATTTTAAACTAAAATACCTTGTGATTCTGATATTAATTTTCACATATCCTTCCCGGATTTTAAACCAATGTGCTATATTACTCTGATTAAAATTTAAAATGCTCTAGCCCTTTATGCACAACAACTTTTAAAATCAGGCAGTAAATCAATAAACTAAATAGTTTTACCTTCCAGATTTCATTCAAGGTAATAAAATCAGCCTGATACAACAGATAGTAGCCCCGGGATGAGTTACACCATTTGGCTTTTTCAATTCACAAGACATGCACATTTCAAATGACCCAAAATTCCACAGAACGCCAACTTCAAAAGGAACACTCGTTTTCAACTGATAAAGAAGGGGCCAAGCCGAAGGCTGAACATGCATAGCATGTATATGTCACTACAGACTTCACCCTGGGTGGCCCGGTCCAAAGAAATCTCCATAATGAAAACAATTCAATGGAGATCCCCCTTCTAAAGTTCTTAAATCCTTCCTGCTTTCTAATCTTTTAAAAAACTGCTTACTTTTTGCAATTGTTCGTATTGCTTCTCAATGCTAAATATTTATAAAATATATACAAAATATAAACATAACTTCTCTTTATGAAAAAAAGTTGCAAAAAGGAGATAATAGAAGGAAGGGGGAAAAATTCTGACCCTATGCAACAAATGGACTGCAAGACTTAGAAAAATTATAATATATAATAAATAATATACTTGGGGGGAGAAAATCCAGGAAAAGGGGAAAAAAGGGAAGCAGAAAAAAACAAGAGCAGAAGAAAGAGAGCTTGAATTTAAGGACAGAAAAGGGTTGTATCTGAAGTGGTCAGGCTTAATGATTCAGCTGAAAATGGTCCAAATGAGATTTTCATTTAGACCATATCTACTATAATGTGATTTCAATGAAAAATCCACCAGGCCTCCATCCTTAAAAGCATGGTCTGTCTGTCCATGCCTCTAATGGAATGTGTAACCCTTTCTAGTCCAAAAAACTTTAAACTGGAAACCTGATGTCTATGTTCCTAAAAGTGTCTAGCAAGAGCATATTTGACATTGTCTTTTCTAATATTGCTCTTATGCTCAGAAATCCTAAATTTTAAGGATATAGTAGTCTGTCCAATATAATAAAGGGAAAAAGGGCATACATTACAATATACTACAAAGTCAGTGTTACAAGTAATGAAATCCTTAATTTCATAAATCTTATCATTCCATGTACTCTTAATTGATTTACATTTAATTCCACTGTTACAGTGTGTACAATTGCCACAGGTATAAAATCCCTTAATATCCCTATTCAGCCAAGTTGTTGGTGGTGATTCTGGATGCCAATGTTGAGTTTTAACTATCTTATTTATTATTGTTGTAGGTTTTTTTTTTGCTGTCACCCATGGTTTCGGACTAAAAATTTGATTCCCTGTCTCATTGGATTTCAAAATACCCCAATTCCTAAGTATTACATTTTTTATTCTCCCAAAAAATTCTGAATACTGTGTTGACATGATTGTTTTATCACTGGTTTCTAAATCTGTTCGATTTTTTCCAGATAACAATGTTATTCTATTAACAGCATCAACTTTCTTTCTAGCTGTCTATAAAACATTCTTCTGATAGCCTCTTACTTCAAATTTGCATGTTAATTATGCTAAATTAATATCACATCTATCACTTGTACCAGTATTTCTTTTTATTCATAACATTTGGCCATATGGAATACTGTTTTTTAAATTCTTAGGATGAAGATTTTCAGCATGTAACAATGTATTCTTAGCAATATCCTTTCTATATGAATCTCTAACAATCTTTCCATTTTCTTTGATCAATTTTAAATCAAGAAATAGTATTTGTGTGTCACTGAATTCCATTGTAAAGTATAGATTAACAGTAGCTCCTTCCACATACAAATAAAACTCCCTTAAGATTTCTTACTACCTCGCCATATAATAAGAATATCATTAATAAAACATTTGTAAAGAAGGAAATTAGATTTAAACTTGTTTAGATCAGACTGGACATATATATATATATATTATAGTGGTAAGGTAGTGCCACTATAGTTAGGGTTGAGGAGCCATTTCTATGTTAAACCCCAAAACTTTGCACCTTAATAACTTTGCAACCGTTAGATGGATTTGCCTGAAATTTGGAATACATGATCAAGAATCATAGGCCTTAGGATCTGCCAAGTTTTGTATTGGTCAGATATATGGCTGTGGAGTTATTAAGCATGATCTGTGCGCACGTTTACGCTTTTTCTGGAATTCTACGGTCATGCCTACAGGTCGTACGGTTTGTGCGACTGGCCCAAAATCTTCAGGAAACGTGCGGCTGGGGTCCCCGATGTGCCTTTTGAAGATTTTGTGAAAAAATATTAAACGGTTCAAAAGTTATTCAAAAAACAGTTTTCCATTATAAGTCAATGGGAAAAGTTAAAAAGTTCGACAGTGTCGCAAATGCATTTTTACTTTCGCAAATGGGCCTGTTACTTTCACAAATCAGCCATTTTGTTTTCAGTTGGTGATCAGAAAAATGGTTGGCATTTAAATTTGGGACCCTCTAGCAACCTAATTCTTTTTGTATTCACCTAGTCGGACCCTGAGGATGCTTGCCATGTCTTTATTTTGTGGTAAAACACCCCAGAAATATGTTTTTCAAATTTCTGGAAAAAGTACTTTCGCAAATTACTTTCGTGCTCATGAAAGTGTCGAACTTTTTTGCGAAAGCTTTCGCAAATTGCGACAGTAGTTTTCCATCTGTGGGAAAGTGACAGCGAGTCTTTGGCACTACGCTGCAAAAGAACCATTGGGAGTTTTGGGCTGAAATTTGGAAGGAACGGAGCCGACATCTCTCAGATGTGCCTTTCAGTGTTGTATTGAAAAAATATTAGACGGCGGCAAAGTTACGGCACTCCAAAGTTGATGTTTTTCCCATAGGATAACATTACGGTGCCCGATGCATTACAGAAATCCTTTGGATCCCTGCTGCAAAATAACGGTTTGGTCTTTTTTCCTGAAATTTGGAGGGAAGACAGCCAACAGCCCACAGATGTGCCTTTCAGTGGTTTGGTGAAAAAATATTACAGGGAGGCAAAGTTATGGCGCTCCGAACTTCTCTTTTTTTCCCATAGGATAACATTACGGCGTTCGCCGTGCCTTTCAGGGCCCGTATCTCGGAAACGGTGCGAGATACGGACTTTTGTCAGAAAAGTTCTTAGCCCCCTGCTAAGGGCTAAGTACAAAACTAGCCAGGACAGTCATAAATCATACGACATTTAAATTTTTTTTTCTGCGTCGTATGGTTCCTGAGATATAACTTATTTAGTATTCCAAGTCCTCATTTTCTGCTCCGATACCCATTATTATGCATACATTCTTTGTACTCACTGTCTTTCTCTATTCAGCTTTTGGGGAAAACCAGCCTGTGTGCTTACATTACTGTTACCATTGATCTTTCCGCTTGCGGTTTCATGCTCGTTTTACTTACCGTTGACGTCTACGCCACCACGTGCATCATCCTTTGCGTTTTCATTTGTGCTTGCGTTTCTGTTACTTTTTTGCCATTTGTGTGTACCGTACTGTTTCTCTTTCTGTTTCACTTTGTGTCACCATGCCCATTGACATTTCCATTTACAGGCACCATGTTACTATGTGACAAGACATCACGTGGCACACCGTTCCCGTCTATGCCACCTTGTTCGTTACCCTTTCTGTTCTCATTCGCACTTGCGTTACCTTGTGCACCACTGTTAGCGCTTCTGTTTGCGTTGCTCTTCCTGTTACTATGCCACAAGACATCATGTGGTGGGAGTGCGGGGCCCTTTGGGCCCCTCGATCCTGCTGCCGCATTAGTGCCAGGAGCGCGGGGCCCTATGTGCGTTATCCTTTGCGTTTTCATTTGCGCTTGCGTTTCTGTTATTTTTTGCCATTTGTGTCTACAGTACTGTTTCTCTTTCTGTTTCACTGTGTGTCACCATGCCCATTAACATTTCCGTTTCCAGGCACCATGTTACTATGTGATAACACATCACGTGGCAGACCATTCCCGTCTACGCCACCGTGTGCGTTACCCTTTCTGTTCTCATTCGCGCTTGTGTTACCATGTGTGCCACTGTTAGCATTTCTGTTTGCGTTGCTGCTCCTGTTACTATGCCACAAGATATCATGTGGTGGGACCAAGGGCCCCGCTCTCCCGCCGCCGCATTACATTCACTATTTCTTGTTATCATTCTCAAAAAGAAGGGAAATTAGAGGCAAAAAACTCTGTTTAATGCATTAGTTAGGGTTGTTCCACAGCGACAAAAGTGAGGAAATTCGCTGTTAGGGTTGAAAAACCTAACTCCGAATTCATCCCCCCACACCACACACACACACACACACACACACACATTCAAGTATGAGGGAGGACCAAGTCAACACAACCAATGACAGACATCCAGCAGGTGACAGAAATAACAAACAATTGTCTAAATGTACTATGAGACATCCCCACCCACCTGACCAGGTACTGCATGCTCAGTGGAGATCAACAGCAAAACTGAGGCCATGTACACCAAGCGTACACATCCCTGATTGCAGCTGCACACAATGTACCACACTTAGTAGTTGCATGGCCTTACCTACCAATGCCCCACACCACACCACAACTGGTATTGTGCCGTTAGTCAATATAAATGCTGAAGGTACATGATGACAGTTGTAGAAAGGTTTTAACACTAGTGAGTATACATTAATTAAGAGAAGTACATAAATTTAACTACAAGACACTAGCATGCTCAAGATAAAAGTAGTGTTACATTTAGTAGGTGATTTACATAGTAGTACATTTATTGCAATAGTTTACTCAAGATAGAGAGGCTGATGTAAACGTATGGAAAAGCATTGCCTGTCAATGCTGTGAAATTCGTACTGCCAGTATCAGATGCATTCTTACTGATGAAGGTGTACTGTTGATGTACATACATAGACCTTCAGTGTGTTTCAATACTAAAGATGTAGTAAGTATTCTTTGTAAGAAACATTGTAATTGCATGGATCAGGCCAAGCAACTTCTAAATATCATAGCACTACTGAGCCAACAATGGCGTACCTGTATCGGAGATGTATATAGGATAGATTTTCCTGTAGGCACTTACTGAGTATGTTGTACCTGATAAGACAATCTCATTGCATCTGTGATGACTAACTTATTCAAATAGTAATACATTTACTATTGTTGCAATGAGTGATCTATGCCACTTATGGACACAGTGTAATTTTTTTTAACAGTTGTTTCATACTCAGGCTGTATGCCTAGTGTTTGGGGTTGCCACATTTCTGTCACTGATGCTATCAAAGTCATAACTATGTTAATTGTGGTACAACAGGAATCAAGTAGGTATGGTGTAAATATAAACAGAATGTTTTTTAGTATTGATTTAACTCACAATGGAGTAAGTGTACTAGGACAGCAGGGGTTATTCTCTATCACTGACTCTGTCAGTTATAATCACACTAAGGTTTCGATGACTGTAATGATCAAGTTACACTGTTCATCTTCATGAGTTCATATTCACAGCCATTCTCCAGTAACTAGACAGTGTATGGTGTAACTGGGTGGGATACTGTGTTGCAAAGCTGCTGCAGTGCCTAGCAGAGGGAGAGTATCTACTCATAAAGACAATTAAGCAATAAGGCATGACCAACAGTTATGTTAAATGGTCTGTTAATCACCCTGTAGGGGTTTAATGTTGAATGAGGCATAGCTGAGTGCCACATGTCGCTAGACAGTGATAAACTGACCATTAACACAATACCTGGGAGTGGCTTATTGCCATCATAATAAAACTGTTTTTTAAACAACATTAAACCATGTTCATCATATGGTTAGGCTCTACATGTATGTTAATAAAAACTAAACATAAGGCTGTTACAATGTTTACAGTCAATTAGAAAGGTACATTTCTCAAACCCTTGTTATAATCAGAGATATTATACCTGTACAACTCCTTGGTTTTGCTGAACTCTATTGCTCAGGTGGCCCACCACATGTGGTGTGGTCTGGTGTGGGGCATTGGTAGGTAAGGCTATGCAACTACTAAGTGTGGTACGTTGTGTGCAGCTGCAATCAGGGATGTGTACGTTTGGTGTACATGGCCTCAGTTTTGCTGTTGATCTCCACTGAGCATGCAGTACCTGGTCAGGTGGGTGGGATGTCTCGTAGTACATTTAGACAATTGTTTGTTATTTCTGTCACCAGCTGCTGGATGTCTGTCATTGGTTGTGTTGACTTGGTCCTCCCCCATACTTGAATGTGTGTGTGTGTGTGTCTGTGTGTGTCTGTGTGTGTGTGGTGCTGGGGGAGGGGTGAATTCAGACTTAGGGTTTTCAACCCTAACAGTGAATTTCCTCACTTTTGTCGCTGTGGAACAACCCTAACTAATGCATTAAATGGAGTTTTTTGCCTCTATATATATATATATATATATATGTGTTCAAAATATGCCATATATAAATTTGCATAGGTTGGTGCAAGGGATGCACCCATTGCTGTCTCTGTTTTTTGTAAATAATGTTTCCCTTCAAAGTCAAAATAATTGTTTTTAAGCACAATTTCTGTTAATTTGAGGATAAATTCTTTGTCAGGTACATTCACAAGTCATTTGACATAAAATAGTCTAATGCATTCAAACCTTCATCATATGGAATGTTGGTATATAAACTCTTTACATCAAATGTGCCTAAAATACAGTCATCAACATCAGTTTCAAGGTCATTAAGCTGATCTAAAGTTTGAATACAGTGTTTACTATCTCGAAGACATGACCATATATTTGATACTAATGTTTTACAATAGTGGTCCATGAAAATAGATAAAGGTTCAGTAATTGACCCAATCCCTGATATAATTGGTCAACCTGGTGGATCTTTAGAATTTTTATGAATCTTCAGTAGACAATAAAAAAGTGGGATAATTGGTTTAGTTTTAATTAATTCTTTTCCTACCCATTCTTCAGTCTGACCTCTATCTGTTGCATTCTGGACTATCTCCGAAACTTCATCTTTGAGATTTTGTAATGGTATAATTTGTTTAGTTTCATATGTGGTTATGTCATTAAGTTGTCTTAAACATTCTCTTTGATAGTCACTTCTATTCAAAATGACAATACCTCCCCCCTTATCAGCTAGTTTAATGATGATTGATTCATTATTACCTAAATGGTCTAAAGCTTCTCTTTCTTCACTTGTAATATTATAATTAGGTTGTTTGTTTTCACTTTCTTTCATAATCTTTTCAACTTCCAAATTTACTTTATCTATGTAGGTAGTTATATGTGGTGGTATAAAACTTAAAGGGTTAAACTGGAATTGGGTTCCAAGTTCTTGTTTTAACTTAAATCTGTCCTTTTGTTTCAATAGATCCTCACTTGATTTTTCTTTATTTCCAAAAAATTGCTTAAGTCTAATTTTCCTATAAAACTTTTTCAGATAAAACTTTAATTCAAATGGATTAAATTTTCAGTTAGACTGAAGGATAGTCCCTTATCAAGGACTTTAATTTCAGTAGGTGTCAATGTCCTATCAGAAAGATTAAGAACTATTAACTCTGCTGAGTCTTGGACCTTAGTTTGTAAATTTTGTCCCCATCTTTGTCCTTTCCTTTTTCTGTATCTCTTCCTCTTCCACCTTGGTCTCTTCCTTTTCTTCTCACCCCTGAAGGGCCTGCCTCTTGAGGTTCTTTCTGAAAATCCCTATAGGACTGTCTCATCGTTTTATCAGTCTCAAATCTATGATAATCATATTAATCGTGGTCTGAATATTCCCATCTATCCTTTTCAGGGTATTCCCATCTTTCCCTATGTGGAGAATAGTTCCTTCTAAAAGTTCTGTTGTAAAACGGATGTTTATTCCTTCTAAAAAAAGGTTTTCTGGTTTGAATGCCCCAGTTTTTCTTTGTTCATGACTTTCAGAGTCTGATGTTCCTGAGGATGTACCTGTTTCATCTATGTTGTATGTGTTAGTCTGATATTCAAATTTTTTCCATGAATAAACTTTACCATTTTTATAGTTATTAATATCTTATTTAAACTTAAGTTTTATACTCCTAATATGATTATCATAGTCTTTGAGTGATTTTTCTGTCTTGTCTATAATCAGTTTCAGATCTGTTGTATCAATAGTTTCTTTTATTTTGTTTTCAATTGTATGAATCTCATCTAATAATTTAGACTGTTCAGTAGTAATAGTTTCTATAAGCAATAACATAAAGTCAAACGAACACTTGGTTCTTATCCCATCACATTTATCATGGAACCCCTTGGGGGACCCTAATTGAGATTCTACTAATACCCTGAGGCCCCTAGGAATCCTCTTTTGTTTGATGTATGCTAATAATGTTACTGCATGCCAGTCCAGCTTTAGTTCATGCTCCCTTAAGGATTCAAATTTGTTGATTGATGTTTTGGGTATTTCCACCTGTTCCATCTCTCCAGTACACCTTTTCCTTTTTATTAGGTCCATGATCCATTTTGCATCATCCTGATTGATGTTGTGAGCCATTGATCTACTTTTGGTTAATTTGTACAATTCCAAAAAAGATGCCATGGTAAAGTTAATTTGTAACCAACAGTTCAAAGAACTTTTTATGTGTTCAAAAAAACTTAAAGATTTAGGGAACACTCCATAAAACCACTCTGTTAAATGGATATCACATACAACCACTCCAAATGGTGTGTCCCAAGGTTCCTTATAAATTAAGTTCAATATTCATGGAGGAGATTTATTTTGATCAGACCACCCAGGGTGACATCAGTAGTAATGTATACATGCTATGCATGTTCATCCATTGGCCCGGCCCCTTTTTTATCAGGGAAGAACAAGTGTTCCTTTTGAAGTTGGCGTTCTGTGGAATAGTGGGTCATTTGAAATGTGCATGTCTAGTGAGCTGAAAAAGCCAAATGGTGTAACTCATCTTGGGGCTACTATCTGTGTATCAGACTGACTTTGTTACCGTGAATGAAATTTGGAAGGTAAAACTATTTAGTTTATTGATTTACTGCCTGATTTTAAAAGTTTTTGTGCATAAAGGGCTAGAGCATTTTAAATTTTAATCAGAGTAATATAGCGCATTGGTTTAAAATCCGGGAAGGATATTTGAAAATTCATATCAGAATCACAGGGTATTTTAGTTTAAAATGAATGTGAAAATCGGAAGTAAAGTCTTTTAGTCACATAGAGGGTTGACATGAACTAATAGAGCTGGTATTACAATTTGGTCACTCAGTACCCCTAATATTAGTTCTTAGCTATAATGCTATGACAGATTTATGGATCATTTAAAATAATTGACTTCTTTTGATATGTCATAGGGTTAATAATATAAAACAGAAAAATAAATCCCACTTCAAGGAGAAACGTTATTTCAAGATACTAACAAGGTATTTATAACTATGCTTAAAACCTATATTATGAATTGTTCATAGTTTTGTTTTGTTTTTGTTAAAAGAGGTTTTCAATATAGCAAATGCTCATATGGTACTTTATGCCCCCCTTTTTAAAGCACTTTATGTGAATACAGGCAGTACATTTATTTGTACCCTCATTCACTGGACTTTATTATGATTTAACAAGGTTGGTTCCACCTTCTTTTATAAGACAAATATGTAAGAGTAATTTGGAAAGTGTACAATGAATATTTAATAACTGGAATTGGCAGTGTGAATTTATTTTATGTTTTATTTCTGTTCCAGTAATAATAATAATACAAATATGGAGTATGCTCATTTGTCTGAAGAAGGAACATTTAGTTCTGAAATGTTACAGTTAACAATTCAAGAACAACTGATTGAACTTTGCAAGAATAAAAGAATACAATAAGATGGACAGAACTACTAGGAATAGTCAGATATTATCCCCAGCATAGAAATCTTTGCATGAAATGATGGAGGGTTTGGGCCTGTTGCACCCGTGGCGCTTCCTTTATCCACATAGGAAGGAGTATACATTTTACTCAGCTAGCCACAAATCATATTCTCATCTGGATTTTTTTCTGGTTAGTAGAACTATTCTGATGGGCTCAGTAGCCTCCGGAATTTCCCCTAGGGTGCTATCAGACCAATCTTTGGTGTGGTTTGAAGGGAGCTTACCTCAAGGCATTCCTAAACAAACTCAATGGAAGCTTAATATCCAATTATTATCACAAGAGAAAATAGTGGACAGGATACGTACACTAATTAACCAATATTTAGAGCATAATAGGAGCTCAGTAATGGCATATGATCAGTTATGGTGTTCCCTAAAGTGTTATTTGAGAGGTGAGTTTATAAGATTGGTGGCTACCCACAAAAGGTTGTGGGATAAGGCTGCTAAATCTTTGTTAGACTCTATTCAGAACCTGGAGAGTAGGACTAACCTTTGCCCAACTGATGATGATATGCATCAGCTTACAGTCCTCAAAGACCAATATGTGAATCAGTTAAGGGAAAAGGCTGAATATGCGCTGTTTAAAACACACATTAGATACTTGGATCAGGGAGCTAAGGCAGGACACCTTTTGGCTCTGAAACTGAGACATCAAGAGGAGTCTAGGCTGATCACATGTCTAACCACGGGGGCTGGGGGGAATATTGTAGTCACATCTAAAGCTATAGTGGACGAATTTGAAAACTTTTATAAAAAGTTATATGGCTAGTCAGATAGTAGTATTACTTATACAGAGATTCAACAATATTTGTCTAAATTTTCCCTTCCCACCCTTAGTCAAGATCAAAAGGCCCAGTTGAATTCCCCTATATCGGCAGCTGAGATAGCAAGGGCTATTCAGTCCTTATCGCCTAATAAGGCTCCGGGACCAGATGGGTTCCCATCAAATTTTTATCGTACATTTGAGAAGGAGCTTACCCCTATTCTTCAGGAGTTATATGGACATGTTTGTGCTCATGGTATTGTTGACCTGACATTACTAGAAGCAACTATTATTGTATTGCCTAAACCGGGGAAGCCTAAAGATAAAGTTTCTAATTACAGGCCGATTTCCTTGATGAACTATGATGTTAAGATCTTAGCTAAGATCTTGGCATCTAGAATTATTAAGGTTTGGGATAACTTAATTATTCCTGAACAAATAGGATTTATTGGTGGCAGAAATCCCCTAGACAATTTTCAGAAACTGGCCCACATTTTCTCCGTATCCAGGGACGCACATTGTCCGATGGCTCTTGTCTCCCTGGATGCGGAGAAAGCTTTTGACAGGGTAAGTTGGAATTTTTTGTTTAACATTATGGGCCAATTTGGTTTCCCCTCAGAATTTACTAGGTGGATTAAACATTTATATTCTAACCCTAGAGCCAGAATTTATTGCAACAGGATTTTTTCTAACAGTTTTCCACTACTTTCTGGAATGAGGCAAGGGTGTCCACTCTCACCTTTGTTGTTTAATTTATATCTGGAACCCTTGATTTGCAGTTTGAAATTATCCCCAGAGATAGTCGGCATCCCAGTTGGTCCATTTGATCTGAAATTATCAGCTTATGCGGATGATCTTCTACTTCATATATCAGACCCAGTCAAGGTTATACCGAAAATGTTGGATATAATAGGAGAATTTAGTAGGTTTTCTAATTATAAGTTGAATATTAGTAAGACCGAAATTATGGCACTTAATGTATACTTACAAAAAGGTGATGTAGGTGGGTTCCGGATGACCTGGACTAATATACTTAAATATTTGGGTATTACTTTAGCGATGTCAGGCACTCTTCTGAAGAAATATAACCTAGATAATCTCCTACTAATTATTCAGCAGGACTTAATCAGATGGTCCACTCTATACATGTCACTTCAAGGTAGAGCTAATGTTATCAAAATGAATGTGTTACCTAGAGTGTTTTATCCTTTGAATATGCTGAACATATATCTTCCTTATATGTGGTTTCGGAGGCTTCACAGCATGATCACAAGATTTTTGTGGCAAACTAAACCCCCACGAAAATCCTATAATCATCTGAGTGCCTCAAAAGATCTGGGTGGCTTGAAGCTTCCAAATTTTTATTATTATTATCTGGTGAGCCATATGGCGAAATATATGAGGGGGACAAATACATCCGTGGAGTCTAATTCCAGGTATATTCCCATATGGTTGCAAATAGAGCGAAATATGATTAAAAAGTCTAAAGTGACACCTGATAGTCTAAGGCATGTACTTCCCAAGACAGTTTCTAAATTGATAGGGTCCATGGTGATCCTTACGTCAATTAAGGTTCACAATCAAATGTGTAGGTCTTTGGGGATTAAACACACTAGAGATGTTTCACAACCACCGTTTGGAAATCCTAACTTTAGGGTTGGAGCAGAACTCCTTTCACCACATAAATGGGGATTGCCTCCAAATACGAAGGTCTGTGAGAGAGTTTTTATCTTTCATCTAAATGTGTCTTTCACATTTACCAAATTAGGCATCTACTTATTGCCTGGTTTGGGACTAATTGGTGGGATAATAATGAAGGGGAGGCCTTTCGATTATTTCAGTCCCTGGCTTGGCGACCACATGCAGTTTCCGGTCTAGTGGTTGTCTTGCAGGAAAGATTGTATCAAAATAAAGCTGCCTATTCTCAATACTGGGTGGATATATTCCCTAATAATCATTTTACCTGGGAGCATATATGGAAAGGCGTATATCTATATAGTAAAAACGATAGACTTAGGTTGATACAATTTTATATTCTCCATACTATACATCTCGACTCCTGTAAAGTTATGTAAAATGGGGAAACTCTCACATGATGACTGTTTTAGATGTGGTCAGGCACAAGGCTCCCCATTTCATATTTTTGGGGAACGCCCCTCGGTGGCTCCCTTATGGTCTGAGATTAGGACTAAAGCAGATCCCTTGTTAGGGCTGCAAGACTTATTCACTCCACAAATTTGTTTATTGGGAGATTACACAACAGTCGCAGTGAAGGAAAGGAGATATTATATTAATTTAATATCACTCATGGTTAAGGCCTTAGTTCTTAAGCATTGGAAAGATCAGATCATTATTTCCTATCAGGAGTGGCTTGCCGGACTATTGTATAACTTAAGGATAGAGAAAACTATAGCTAGCTACAGAAATGCCTTGCCTAAATTTAATGCTAAATGGGAGAAGTTTCATGATTTATGGACAATTGCCTCGTCACACTAACCTGATGCATATCGCTCTTCCCTTAGTAAGGCACTGGTGCAGTCTGCTATAGACAGAGACCAAATAATATGCCCTTGGTATACTTTCCCCTTATATCTTTTCTTTTTATTTGGGAGGATGTTGCTTTTTCCTTTTAATCCCCTTATCGTATAGGGATAGGGAAGTGGCCTGCAGGATCATATTCAGTGGACTGGCTTTGGGAAGAGGGGATGGGAGGCGGGGAGAGGGATAAAGGGGGGTGAAGGAAAGTAGAGGGGATGAGGAAAGGGAAGAGGTATGGATTAGTTATCTACTGCAATTTGTATTTAGTAGGTCTAATGTTCACCTGCTGTGTTATTTAATGCAGTATTTGTATGTTGGAACTGTATATGGAAATTGAATAAAACATATTCAATTTAAAAAAAAAAGAATAAAAGAATACAGAATGAAAAGCCTTTTTGGACTCAGAGGCATTTTATTTGAGGGTTGAGTGAGATATTGTTTGCTGTTTAGTGTTCCAGGAATCCACCACTTGTTCTGTGAAGAAGCTTTTTCTCACATCTCTCCTGAATAAACCCCCTTCAGCTTTACAGCATGCTCCCTTGTTCTTGAGTACATTTTCTTCTGAAAAATACTTCCAACTTGTGCCTTATTTACTCATGTGAGGCACTGAAAAGTCTCTATCATATCCATCTACCTCCTATGTTCCAGGCTGTACATACTGAGGCCCTTTAGTCTCTAACCATAGAGTTTTTGATGCAGACCCTACACCATTTTAGTTGCCCTCCTCTGAACTACCTCCACTCTGACTATATTCTTCTGGAGATGTGGTCTGTAGAAATGGATACAGTACTCTAGATGGAGTCTTAGCAGCAATCTATACAGAGGCAAAAGAAACTCCCTCTATTTGCTTTCAATACCCCTTCCTATGCACCCAGGAATCCCACTAGCTGTCCTGACTGCCATATTTCATTGTCTGGCTGCCTTTAGATCATCCAATATGATTATCCACAATTCTCTTTCCTCCTTGACAGTCGTCTAAAGCACTACACCCATTTTGTACTCTACCCTTGGTTTCTGTGCCCTAAGTTTATTATTTTGCACTTTTCCACATTGAAACTCAGCTGTCATATCCTTGATCACTCCTCCAGTTTTCTCAGATTCCCTGGAGTGTTCACCCTATTGCAGACATTAGTGTCATTCATAAAGAGGTAGACTTTCCTTTACAGGAGTCCTGCAATGTCACTTATAAAGACATTAAAAGAGGACCAGTCTTAGCACTGATCCTTGAGGCAACTCAATGGTCACCCTCCCTTCCTCAGAGTGAACTCTGGTTACCACCACCCTCTGTCGCTTATCTCCTAACCAGTTTCTTATCATGTTTACCACCTTTTGACTGACTCCTAAGCTACCTAGCTTGCTTACTAGTCTCCTGTTTTAAACGGTTTTGAAAGCCTTAGTAAAATCTAGGTAGGCCACATCCACTGCTCCACCCTGATCTAAATCCTTTGTCACCTAGTCAAAGAAATGTATCAGATTCTTTTGACATGACATCCCCATGAAGCCGTGCTGCCTCAGTCTTGTAACCCACTGGATTCAAGATACTTAGCAGTCCTTTACTTCATCAGTGATTCCATGAAATTTCCCACCACTGATGTCAGGCTGACTGGCCTATAATTGCCAGCCTCATCCCTGCTCCCAATTTTGTGTAATGGGACTACATCCATCCTCCTCCTCCAGTTTTCCAGAAGCACTACTGCTTCCAGTGAGTTGTTAAACAGGAGTGTCTGAGGTGCAGCCAGTATATCCATGAGCTCCCTCAATATGCTTGGATGCACCCCCTCAGGCCCCATTGCTTTATCAACCTTCATGTTAACAAGTCCTTTAAGACTCCCTCCTCCAAAAAGGAAAAGTGTACACCTCCCTCCCTCCAAAGTTTCTGTTACTTTTTTGTGGCCCCTCCCCTTCAGCTTCCTCTAAACACTAAACAAAATTGTTTGTTCTGGATGTATGCCTTTTCCTGCTTCAACCCTGCACTGTCTTACTTTTCCCTTTTTAACCTTACTATCTTACCCCTGCTCTTCCTTTTTTCACTTGTATACCTAACACATGTCTTGTCCCCATCCATTACCTTCAGGTCTAATCTCTCTTCAGTTTGTGCCTTTGCATTCCTTACTGCTGTCCATGCTTCCATCTGTTTTCCCATGATACACCTCCTTATCCTCCTCCCTCTGCATCTCTTTATACCTTCTGAATGTTACCCATTTAGCTGTTACCCTTCCATCCACTTCTTTTGAGAACTATAGCAATCTTTTTTCTCTTGCTTTTGATCACTTGTTTAACACACCGGTTTTTTGCCTTTACTATACTCCTTTTTATCTTCACCCACACTTCCTGCACCCCACCCAGGCCATCTACCTCATGCTAGGTCATCCCTGAGGCATTCACCCATCTTTACAAAATCTGCCTTCTTAAAGTCCAGAACCCTCAGCCTTGTGTGGTTCAATTCCACAGTCATCCTTATTTTTAACCACACCACATGGTGATCACTGGTCCTCAGGTGGCCTCCCACTTTGACATCTGCTATACTGTCCCTGTTAGTGAGTACCAGGTCCAGTATTCCCCATCATGAGTGGGTTTGCTGATTAGTTGCCTGAGGAAAGCCCTTGCAGAGAGTTCATAGTGTCAATGCTTCTAGCTGAAGCTTCTGCTCAGAGGCTCCAATCTACATCTGACAGGTTGAAGTCCCCCACCAGCAATAACGCCCCCTTTTTCACCATTTTGCCAATGGCTTTCACCAGTACTTTATCTAATTCCTCCCCCTGTGTTGGAGGTGTGTAGAACATACCAATGCAAATAGTGGTTCCAACCTCCATCACCCATTTCCTTCCCACTTGGTCCTACCTGAATGGAATATATCCTAGTATGAACATGTCCCAGTCATGGTTTTCAGAGCACCATGACTCAATAAAGACCACAATATCCAGGATAGCCTCTAGGTTCAGAATCTTATTTCCTAGACTTCCAGATTTTGTTTCCATTCTGCTTGTTGCCCCCTTTTTTCCTTTTTGACCTTCATCCTTCCCCCTTTCTTTTTAAAGCTGTCTTTCCTCTTTCTCTCTACCACCCTGCTTCCTTTATTAAGTTGCACCCTGCTCGATTCCTCTCCCCTAAGGTTCTCCTTTCTCTCCACTTCAATGTGGGGGGTAGTTTCTGCCACCCCCATCAACTAGCTTAAATGTTCATCAAAGTAACATTAAAACCATCCACTGAGGACTGCAGATCCCTTCTGGAAGCAGGCCATCACCCCTGTATAGGCCCGCATCCTCCCAGGTGGGTCCCCAGTCTGCAATTCAGCCAAACTCCTCCTCTTTGCACCATTCCTTCAGCCATGAGCTTAAGCTCCTGCTATGGAGATTCCTCTCCTCCCCTTTGTCACTGACAGGAAGCACCACAAGTGAATGTCCATGAGTGAGTTACCTGCCGAAGACACCTTCCCAGCTCCATAAATCTCCCCTCCACTGTCCCAGCCCCATCCCAAGCCTGGTCATTAGTCCCCAGGTGAACAATTACACCCAGCTGTCCCCTATTCTGCTGCCTAGTGATCCTCAGGATCTGCTTACCATCCCTCCTTTTGGTGGTGCTGCATAGGAACCAAACCTTCCTCTACCCCTTTCTTTTTCCTCAAACTGTTCCCCTAACAATTCTCTCCCCCACCAGAAGTTGCTTCCACTACCTCTGTGGTCCTTTACTACCCTCCATAGCATTTCCACTATGGAGGACCCCCACATCCTCCCTGGTCACTACAGCAGGTGCCTTCTACCAACAGACATATCCCGATCAGTGTAGGAATTAGGCAATGGTACAGGTTGTGGAATGTGCCTCTGTCCCACCACACTCACCCTTCCAGAGCTCACCATAGTTCAGCAGTTCCTTTTCCCTGGCCTCCTCTGAGATAATGGTGGTAGACTTGGTGTCCCCAGGGTGGTGGTGCCCCTGAACCCTAGCCAACTCAGCCTGAAGTCTAGCAACCTCCTCCCTCAACCCAGCCACTGTATAAATCCACTATAGCTAAAATTAAAACAAATTACACTGTAAGAATACTTTTCATTAAATTGATGAACATGCCAAAGGTGCCCACTATCACTGCTTATATTTGTAGCAGCAATAGAACCATTAGCAAATCCATTCAAGCAAACCAAAAATATCTTTAAAATTACAATTGTAAACCCTAGCCATGAGATAAATCTCTATACAAACAATGCTGTATTATATCTCATCAACCCACAAGTTTAATAAAGAGAAGTTTTAGACTTATCAGAGAGGTCCATGAAAGCACTGGGCTATACAATTAACTGGAGCAAAAGAGTTATAATCAAATTGAACCATTAATACTTGCTCCAAATTCCATCTATTTCTCCTTGTACTCTCTTTATAACAATTAAATACCTTGCTGTGAGAATGACTTCCAGTTTGGAAAATATACACAGCCTAAATTGCCTCCCAGAGTTGAATTAAATTAAAACAGATTTAAAAAATGGAATTCATTATTGTTTATATTAATACTGTAGAAAGGGTAAGTGTAATGAAAATGATTATACTCCCAAAACTGCTATTTTTTCACTGCTTACTGTGATTCCTTAAACAAGTTTTTAGAACTTAAAAATATCCCTCATGGCCTTTTTTTATGGAGAAATAATAAGCCCCCAGGTTGAATATGAGAAATTAATACTTCCCAAAGATAAAGGAGATTTTGATTACATGACATTCAGGGATATTATTTGGCTGCACAAGTTGCACAGGTTGTATCTACTAAATCTTGGTTTCCACTCCTTCATTTATTACAACAATCATTCAGAATGAAGCAACATATACATAATTAACTAAATATAAAACAAATTCTATTTGCAAATTATTATGACCAGAAAACTCCATTAATATATAACTATGCTACCAAAACTGCAATAGAGACTTTGAAAAAGGAGAATCATTTTTTTAAATATGACAACAAAATTAGTATATATTCTGAAATATACCTTTGCTACTTTTTCCTCCATCAATAGCAGATCAGGCTTTCCATATATAGGTTCAAAGTAATACATAATGCAGTTATGTATATGAAAACAGTGTTCTTAAACATTTTACTCAGCTTCAGACACAGTATGATCTTGACATAACTCATTTCTTTCAGTATCTTCAAATCAGAAATTGTATCTTGCAAACCAACCAGCTTTCTCCAGCTAATTCTTCAATTGTGGATTTGCCAGAACAATGCAGTGATAAACCATAGAAGTCTCTACTGTATATAACCTTTTAACTTCCCAAAGAAATTGAGTCCTAGATAAACATAGGGGAAATTAAGTCTACATTTGGGACAGAATTCTCAGAGGAACAGTGAAATGAAATACAGTAATCAAGGTATATACCAAAAAGGTTAAAGTATCTAAACTTCAGCAAATTCAACTCAACATGTTACATAGAATATATTATATCCTGGCCAGACGCCATAAAATGAACAGTATTTTAAAACCTAAATGTCTAAGATGTACATATCTGTCACCTATTTTAAACCATAGAACAGTAAAATAGCATTTATTACAATAGTCATAATAATAGCTAAAAATGTATAGTTATTAAATAGAAAAACTTCACTACTTCACGGAACGAAACATGGGTCAACTCTATGCCAGATACCACGAAGCTGGAAAACATACAGTTTTTTTATTAAATAACAATTCAGAAACATTTGATTAACTGTGGGCTCCATTCTACAATGTTATTCAGAAAGGAGTAAATGGATTGATGAGTATGTATTTTAACCACAAGTGCATAGTATGAACTACAGGGTTACTGATACATCTTTCTAAGTTAGTAACATACAATAACAGAATTCATAATTATAAGCTCAATATCTACATAAATGTATTTAATTGAGTACCAAACTGTGTAATGCATTATAGTGGAGCCCTGTTATAAGCACATCCTAAATGCCAAGCAAAAATGTTCTTATAACTGTGATGCTGTTATCAGAGGGCTACATTGAAAACAGTGAAAATCCATGTAAAATCTATGGTTAACATGATGAAAATGGGCTCAGACTATGTTTTAGTGAACTCAAAATTAAAAGTACTGTAGTATAATATAGCTTTTTAAAAGAACTCTTGCTCAAATAGTTAAGAGCATTGTTAAATTAAATCACTGTCTTAACTAAATATGAAGGAATATCTGCTGCCTTCTTCATAAGGAATCTTTCACACATCCATTCACTACTAAAGTGATTGTTAATGGGGAAACTAGATGATTCAGCCTATGCTTAGCATACTCTAGGTGAAAATAACCATCTGCCACTACCTCTGGACAAAAAAGAAAACTGTTCTCATAAACGGGCTGACTATTCTTATAAATGAACTTTACTGCCTTTGAAAATAATTGGTAAAAATAGGGACATTCAAATGTTCTTAAAATGTAATGTTCTTATGTCTGATATTCTTATAAGTGGGCTCCAATGTTTTAGTATATCTGATAACTGCATGGCATCTTTTTCTTTTTTGTATATTTTTGATTTAAAGCTCTTTAATAAAAATATAAAAAAATAACATTTTTCATAAATGTGAAAGCAGGGAGCATTGAACTAAACATACACATAACGTACAATGATATAATGTGGATAATAAACAAAATTATAATGCTATTCATCAGTACATTTAAAAATAAGTCCCATGAACAACTCAATGTGCTCCAATTAAGATTTTAAGGCCAAGTATAGAATCTCAAAATCTTATTTTACAGTTATGAGTTCCAAAACTTAGATGCATCATTCATTCATTCATGCAAAATTGAAAAGGAAAACCACTGAGCAAAGTTCCTTTTCATTGTTGCCTTCAGTACAGAAAATTATACAGACATGGACATTTAAATATAACAATTGCAGCTGAATAATAGCAGGTCTTTTGCTGAGCCAGTTATATCTCAAAATACAAGATGCAATTGACTCAGTTGACAGCAAATGACCTTGATGATCTATATATAATGATCATTGAATTCCAACAACAAAAGACTCTCAGTAGAAAACAGCAACCAAGGGAACTTTTGTAGGAGGAAGTAGAGATTCAATATCAGTAATAGACATTAAAGCAGTGGGGCATGTAAAGGTGAACATTTGGAACATACAGTATATCTTTTTCTAATGTATCATAGGTTGCCCTTAATGTCAAGTCCCACGCTATTATTCCATTTCAGCCTGCTTCATCATTGTTTTTATATCTGACATTATTAAAATGAATGTTCCTTTTAATTTTGCTTTATTTAGGTTTTCCTGACTATTCTCAGCAGTTTTTAAACAACCACTGTCCTATACTGTACATTTCAGTAGGCAGTGTCTGTTGCACAGTAGTCCATTTTAGTCAAAAGAAAACTAATATTAGTTGTACAATGGGGTGTTCACAAACAGCTGAGAATACTGATGGAAACCTGTGAATATCCATATTAAAAGGAACTCTCCTTTTAATAAATTTAAATCAAATACAATTACTAAAACAGACTCAAAATGAGGACACATTAGCATCTCGCTAAACAGAAGAAAAGGACAGTCTAAAAAAAGTATAAAAAAGTATATGTAACCCCCCAAAGTCAGGGACTTACAATAGTGCCCCAGCACAGGACCCAGCAAGATGCTGCCTTTGGCTAATGCTCCCCCTGCCCCACAGGGCTTGATCTTCATGGATGGGGGACTGGGAGTAACTGGCAGGGCTTGAAAGGAACAACATTTTTTAACACCTCCTGCAACTTTTACAGTATCTTTTTTGATGTGAGCTTCCTTCAGCCATACCTCAATAGGGCAAGCCTTTGGCTGCTGCTCCGCCATGACCAGAGAACCCTACCTAACCCTACTAATCAAACTAGGGCTTGGTAAGTAATACAAGGGTAGGACCCCACCAAAACTACAGCTACAAGTTACCACTTCTGAACTACATGGCCATTACCATCTGGTGACCTCTGGCCCTAACCTACAAAAAAGACAATTAGAGGGATGGGAAAAACAGCAAGCTCCTAGACGTTTATGGAGAGAGGGAAGAACAATGGATTCTAATGCCCTTTCCTTGACATCAAGTCCATCATGGAAGTTGAGTGACAACCTTTTGGACCTATTGCATGCACTCAAGAATTACTTCTATAAAAGTGGGGACTTTGTTGGACGCTGTCAAAGGGAAAATAGCAACTGTTTGCACAGAGGTCAAGCTTTATCATTTCTGACCTTGAGTCTGGTAAATTAACAGTAAATGAAGCCATTGAGTCCTTGTGAGGAGAAGAAGGCATCTACATACATGCCACCACAAGTGACAATGCTGAAGAGACAGGGTACAGTTGGAAAAATGAAAATTCAGAGCTGTTGATCCAGGTCCTGTAGAAGCCAAAACAACTAGGTATCTGGCTGTCACCACCATGAAGATTTGGATACCACAATGTGAGGGTGGCCTAGAACCTTTGATTATTGACTGCAGTAATACTGTTGTATTTGTGTTGGGTGTGTGGGAGATGTATCCACAGTGAGAATGTGGGCAAGTACAGCATCCCAGGGAGTTGAACAGACACAGGATCTGGCCCACTTAAATGTTTCTTTGGTGGAAGAATTTAATTTCTTTAATATAGAACCCCCTCCCTCACTGCTGTATGAGAAAAGAACCAAGGAAGGGCCAAAAACAACCAGTAGCAGACTAAGATATTGGTTACTCACCCCTAAGCCATTTGGGAGGGGTGTACACCGTATAGAGGCTTTACTGTTTGGGGGCACCACTGGGATTTGTCAACAGTTCACCCTGGACCACCTAGTGTGGTGCAGCTGAATCTGCCCCCCTCAAAATTCCAGAAGTTCATACAAGTATGGGGAGCAAAATGGCACCCCAGAAAGTTAAGAAGTGGTATAAATTTAAGAGGTGGGATCAAATAAAATATGTAGGCTCAAAAGGTCCTGGATACTTTTTGCAAAGAAGCCAGTTTGGAACATTGAATGAGGAATTTCTTATAATTGGTGCCGTGAAAATACAATGCCTGATGTTCGAGATCAGCGCTCAAACAGTTAATGCAGTTGTGGTAACTTAGAATGAAGTGGTCCCAGCCAATTTGCACCTTACCCTCACCTTTGATGACTTCTAGAGCACATGAGCAGTCGGGAAAGTTTCATAGATAGCTATTCCTTAAGGAATGCTGATGCTGATTGGACATCCTGAACAATGTCCTTTTTTTCTAAGAAGGGAAAAGCACTTAAGATCTAAAAGAGCTGCTGGACTCTACAGGGTTAGTTGTGGCCCCTGCTATTGCCATATTTCACTGAAACAGTACAAACCACATAATCTGGTTTAGTTCTAGTTCATTTGCATTCGTACCCCCTGCCCCCTCTGTCAAGGCTGAAATTAGGCAGTATGTCTAGCCTTCCTTTCCCAAAGATAACAGCTAAAGATTGTATGCTATGGCATGACCAATGGAAAGTTTACTGTGCCATCGAGAGAGTGCAAAGAGTATAAAATGACTTCATACTTTTTTAAGGAAGCAACCCTTCCCCAGTGGAGATGGTTTTGGATCTTGGATTGAACTAGCAACACAGATGGTTCAAGGACTGAAATGTTCTTATGATGAAAAGCTGAGCCACATAGGGAGTGCCAGAGAGGACTTTCCATTGACGCTATCTAGATTCTGAAGGTAACACAACAAAAGTCTGCTCACCTTGGGCACAATTTTTCAAAGCTCAAGGAATGACATAAAGTGCCTGCATTAAACATAAATGATGCAAGTGGGACCTTGTGTCAAGAGATGCAGCATTCCTAATTTTTGAACATGGTCTGCATTGAAAAGGGGAGCTGCTGTGCCAAAGTGGTGCTGCGCCATCCATGGAACATATAGAAAGGTGAACCTGGTCTCAAGGGGGCATGCACCATGGCAGGGCTGCATCATCTCCTATTTTCAAATTTTGGAACACTTACCCCAAGGTTTGGCCTGCTGCCAGGGCTGTGCCCACATGGGTCCATGGCACTGTCTGTCCCTGGAACCCATGCAACAGTACCATCCCATTAGCTTTATAGCTATGTAAACTGCACCCTCCCCCGGAGCCACATCACTCCTTCACATGCCCACCAGTCCCAGCTCCCCCTATGGCACCCTCATTCCCCTTCTGCCCCTGACCCCTCCCAGCAAGCATGTTTCACCACTACCCCAACCATCCTGGAATCTTTATTGTTGTGCCAGGCAGGGGGGCTGGAACCCTGTGGCAATTCTTGCAGATGCATCAATTGTTTAGTGATAGCCTGTGGTTGTGACAACTCCTGGGTTTTTGGCACAGGGACCCCTGTTTTTGCAAAATTGAGCACAGTGTCCCTGATGCATTCAGAGTTTACCACAGACCTAGATTGCTGCAAATTGTGGTGATCTATGGGCTCTTTGAAAATTGAGCTCTCTGCATGCTTATCGATGCTGGAAGTCTTGTTTGGAAAAGTGAAAAAAAATGTTCAGATCATGAAACTAGATGACTCTCATGGAGGAAACTAAGAGGAAGAGGTTGTAAGAGTTCCTGATTCTGATAGACAAAATCATACAGAAAACACACCAGAAATGGAACCTAGTGGTAGCTAACATGGTTCAAGTGATGTCTAGGTGGAACAGGTACTGCAAAGAGCTGTATACTATGACCAAATTGTGACCAACTTTCACCTAAATGATCAAATGTACTGCCTTCTATGCTATGAAGACTTGGTATGAAAAGTATAAGAGCAGAAGGTCCATATTTTAAAAGTTGACATGCCTCTAGCACTGCTTGGGGCTGCTCACTGGTCCCTGACTGTTTGTGGCATCTTGGACAGAGTGAGAGCAGAGGTGGTCACTGACATAGAAACATAGAAAAATAGAAGATGATGGCAGAAAAGGACTGCAAGGCCCATCCAGTCTGCCCATTTCTTTTTCTACCTTTTGGATGTGCCATCGGCCTTTGCTCTGTCAATGGCCTATCTATTCATACTCATCTGTATTGTTCCCTTACGCCTATCCCATGCCTGTTTGAAGCCCTGCACTGTATTCATAGATATCACATCCTGAGGTAGGCTGTTCCATGCATCCACCACCCTTTCTGTGAAAAAGAACTTCTTCATAGTACCCCTTAATTGGCCTCCCTCTAATCTCATGCTGTTTCCTCTTGTCCTGCTATTTTTCTTATATTGAAACATGTTAGACTCTTTCACCTTGTTAATGCCCTTAAGTTGTTTGAATGTTTCGATCATATCACCTCTCTCCCTCCCTCCTTTGCTCTAGGGTATACATATTGAGCTCTGTTAATCTGTCCTCATATGTTTTCTGATGTAGTCCCTGCACCATTTTGGTTGCCCTTCTCTGGATTGCCTCAATTTGGTTAATGTCCTTGTGAAGGTGTGGCCACCAGTACTGCACATGGGGCCTAACCAGTGTCTTGTAAAGCGGGATTATTAACGCCTTCTTCCGACTTGTGATACCCCTACTAATACACCCCAACATCCCCTTAGCCTTACCTACTGCTTTAGTGACCTGCTTGGATGATTTCAGGTCATCGGTGATGATGATGATGCCCAAGTCTCTTTCTTCCCTTGTGACTGCCAGCAACTCCACTCCCAGCCTATAGGTGGCTTCAGGGTTTCTTTTCTCTATGTGATTGATCTTGCACTGCTTTGCGTTAAACCCCAGTTGCCACTCTTCCGACCATTTTGCTAGCTTATCCAGATCTCTTCTCATTCTGCCCACCCCATCTGGATCATCTACTCTGTTGCAGATCTTGGTGTCATCTGCAAACAGACAAACCTTACCCTTCAGTCCATCTGCAATGTCACTGATGAAGATATTGAAGAGGACTGGCCGCAGGACTGATCTTTGAGGTACCCCACTTGTCACTTGCATCTCTTCTGACTGTATACCATTTACCACCACTCTCTGTTTTCTGCCCGTCAACCAGTTTGCCACCCAGTTGACCAACTTCTGACCCACCCTGAGCCTACCCAGCTAATCAGTCAATCTTCTATGTGGAACAGTATCGAAAGCTTTGCTGAAGTCAAGGTAGGCAACATAAACTGCTCCCCCTTGGTCCACCACTCTGGTTATCCAGTCAAAGAAATCTATGAGATTCGTTTGACAGGACCTTCTTTTTGTAAACCCATCCTGTCTTGGATCCTGTGCTCCTATGGATTCCAGGAGTTACACTATCCTTTCCTTAAGGAGTGCATCCATAATCTTGCCCACTACTGAGGTAAGACTGACCATTCTGTAGTTCACTGCCTCCTCCCTGCTACCACTCTTGTGGAGCGGGATCACATGAGCCCTTCTCCAGTCTTCTGGGTCCTCTACTGTGCTTAGAGACTCACTACACAGTTCTGATAATGGCTCTGCTAGTTCCACCCTTAGCTCCTTTCATACCCTGAGATGTATGCCATCAGGTCCCATTGCCTTGTTCACCCTGAGCTTATCGAGCTCTTGTAGGACCCTTTCTTTTGTGAAGGGACTAGTGCACACCTCCCTCCTCCCTGTGTCCATGGTGCTGAGCTCTGGGCCCTGCCCTAACTTCTCTTCAGTAAATACTGAGCAGAAGTATTTATTTAGGATAGATACTTTTACATGGTCCTCCTCCTCACATGCCCCCTTATCCCTTTGATCTTAGCAATCCCCTCTGGACTTTCTCCTTTCACTATTGTATCTATAGAAAGTCTTGTCACCTTCTTTTACTGTTTGTGCTATTGTTTCCTCAGTTTGGGCCTTTGCCTGCCTTACTGCCTCCCCTGCTTCCCTTAGGGAAGTTTGGCATGCCTCCCTATCTTCATCCTGCTGCTTTCCCTTATATTTCCTGAAGGTCAGCCTTTTGGCTCTGACCTTTTCTGCTACTGTTTTTGAGTGGTTTCCTTCTTCTTTTGCACTTCTTTTTCTCTCTAACACAATGGGATGTTGTTTCAAGTATTGCATCCTTAATGCTTGCCCACTTTGCCTGTACCCCCTCACCTGTATTTCTTTTAGCCAGGGCTAGCTTAACTCTGTTGGCCATCTTATCAAAGTCAGCTCTTCTGAAGACCCATATTTCTGCATTGGAATGGGATGATTTAGTTCTAGTGGCCAAATTGAACCATACCATGTAATGGACACTGGTCCCTAGGTGACCTTCTACCTGGAGATCTGTGATCCTTTCCCTGTCAGTCAGTACTAGATCTAGGATAGCCCTGACTCTTGTGGGTTGTTGTACCAGTTGTTTGAGGCCCTTCCCCTGCAGGGAATACACCATGTGTTTAGTTCTGGCAGATGTTCCTGCTGGTATTGACCAACCTGTATCTGGCATGTTGAAGTCTCCCATTATCAGAACCTCCCTTTTAGCTGTCATGTTTTGTATATCCTCTAACCGTAATGTGTCTATGGACTCCCCTTGGTCTGGAGCCCTGTAGACAATCCCAGTTTGTATGGCTGTCCCCTTTCCTGTGATGCAAGGGCAACTGAGGAAATTGACTGAACTTGTGTTGGATCTTTGGAGCAGAACTAGGATGGTCAGGCTGTTGGATTAACAGTGGAGGTGCACCCTGACATGGACATTGCTGCTTGTTAATAACCACCCAAGCCACTGCAGGAATGAGTGCATAGAGAAGGAGAGTTCTGATACAGTTGTAGAAAAGACAGGCATTTGGGGAAGCCTTACACCTTCTGGGGTCTCAACTCTGTTACAACACCGAATTAACAAATGGCACCTTAGGAGATCTACGCTACAGCTACCGAAAGTCCCCCACTGTCACACTTCACAGGGACAACACTCTTTTGCTTATCGAGTGCCACTCTGGTTCAATGGCCTCAGCCCAACCATCTCCTCTGCCCCAACTATTGGTATGTTTAAAACTAGGCTCCGGGACTATCTCACTACCAACAGCTCCTGTGACTGCCCAACTTAATCTTGTATCTCCACTTCCCTTTCTGCTCTAGTTGTCCCCCCCTCACTGGATTCTACCCTCACATCTTGGCATACCCAATGCTGCACTTTTCACCCTCTTGCCACCCTTCCTACATTCCTTCCCCCCACCACCCTCTTCCCTCTCCGTATGACTCTGGCACATCTTATCTGTTGTCTATTTTCTCTGACAAATGCTGCTGGCTGCCTTGTTACAATGCTACCCTTGAACTGTATTAATCTGTACTCTGTTTGCAAAGTCCACATTGTTGTAATGCCTGTCTTGATGTTCCTCGTAATTTGTATTTCTCTGACGTGGAACCTTTGTAAAAGAGCAATGGCTCAAAGGTATTTGTAACCCTAGACTTGATAAATAAATAAATAAATAAAACATGCCTATCCCTAAAGAACCTGAGTAGAGTGAATGATAATCTGCAAAAGAAACTCAAGGGTAGTGAAGGATAGCCAGGGAATGCAAGGTATCTGGTGCCATAGTAAGAGGTTCCACTGCAGAGGTGAGGAGGAACCTGGGTGTTGCCTCATGGCCAGAAGTCTTGCAAGATCACATGTGTATTAAAATGTGCCATTTATGGACATGGTACCGGATTCAGATGTAGAAACAAAAAATGCACAGGACTAACCATGCAGCGTAAAGTGCACTGGGATTTAGAGTGACAAGTGTATTACAGTGATAGGAAATTACTGCTACCCCTGTCACTCTGCACTCTTACTGGAAAGAATCAAGTAGATGTGTGCTGTGGGGCCTGGTCGAGCCACTCCAATGGTGGAGTGACTATAGCATCTGCACATAGCAGGATGGGAGACCTGGGACTGTGGTTCAGTTCCCCCCACATCTCCCAGTGTTGCAGCTTTTCTGTTTCATTTTTTGTAAATGTAAACTTTTCCCCTCTTGGAGTTTCACCCCATCCCCGAATCCACACCACCTACGAGTTTGTTATCTAAAGTCTGGGGGGTGTAGCCCTATCATGTTGGGGGGTTCGGGGGGTGATGCCACTGACAAAAAAAGAAAGTCACATTATTTTCAATGGGTCATGCTCTTTCCTTATTTTTGCTGTTGTTTCCAACCCTGTTTCAGTCGGCACTGTGTTGCTTGTGGCGGTGGTGGCTGCAAGTTTTTTGTTTGCAGCTTTATGACCCCATGCCTATGGACACCACTGCAAAAATGTGTCCAACCTAGAAAACTCTCTGCTGGTTAAAGGCTAAATTCACAAGATTCACAAAGAGTTCAAGGAACTAAAAGGGCTGTTTGCCCAAGATTGCTCCTGTAAATGATGTGTAGTTATTTAAATTGCTACCCCCCAGAATAAATTTATCAAGATTTTTTTTTAATTTGGTTTTGTTTTCACTTATTATGACACTTTGTAGTAGATTATTCCAGGGGCTGATTAAACATTCTGAGAAGTAGAATTTGCTCTTGTCTGTTGTAAACCTAGTTGGAACAGTTTTCAAGGGATGACCTCTTGTATTTATTTATTTATTTATATGTTTGTTTGTTTGTTTATTTATTACAGATTCAGAGAGTACTTTTGAGTCACAGACTCATTTACAAAGGTTCCATGTCACATAGGTTAAAAACAGACAGACATTACAGTGATTACAGTGTTAGATCACAGGGCAAGATACAGCTTGTTTACAGGGATCCTACACGGGATCATAAAAAGATTAACCATGATCCTGAAATGTTAAATTTAACTCATTCAGTAGATGCAGGTCTCATACAATATCATACATTAATAACATGTCCCCTCTTTTTCCTCTGTCCTTCAGTGAGTACAAACTTAACGTATGCAGATTTTCTGGATAAGGTGCATCACTTAATCCATAAAAGAGTTTGGTTGCTCTTCTTTGTACTTTTTCTATTTGAGCCACAGTATGTTGGATTTCCTGTAAGGACACTAAACTTGACTACTGAATTCTAACAGAGGTCTGACCTAAGAGTGGTATAATGGCATCATTACTTCTGCCTTTCTGCTGGAGATGTTCTTTTCTATAGGACCTACACCCTTGTTGGCTTTTGTGATTGCTTCCATACAGTGGTCCTTGGAATTTAAAGTGCTGTTAATAGTGATACCAAAGTCCCTTTCACTGTTGGAGGTTTTTAATATTTTATTACATAAAGTGTACTAAAGCAGTGAATTTCTACCTCCAAGGTGAATAACTCTGCAGTTTGCAAGGTTAAAGCGCATGTCCCATTTAAACACTCAACTATTTTATCTTAGGAAAATCATTGCAAAGTACTATAATTTCTCAACTGACCTAATCTGGACAATAGGCTGAAGTATCCCTCACTGTGTCTCATATTCAAAATCCTGAACAACTGCCTACCTCACCTCCAGAATCTAGTGGTGCATAGGCAGTATGTGAGAACTCTCTGGGCCACATTGCAACCTACCCTGGAGGTACCTAGGGTACACTCAACAGCTTGGAAAAGGTCCTTTGTGTATAGAACAATGCAATGCTGGAACAAGCTCTTCTCTGCCCTGCAGAGTAACCCCTCACTCCCTGCATTTAATCATTTACTAAAGGCAAATGTCTTCACTATAAGTAGCTGCACCAGTGCATACTGAAGTGCCCTCCTTCCTGAATATCCATTAGTGATGACTAAATTATCCCTGAACTTGTATCTTCATATGTACCCTTTTGACTTAGGCTGTTCCCTTCCAACTATGGTATATCCAATATGTACATAAACTACAGTAGCATATGCACTTTAATGGATAGTAGTTGTCATTCTTGTCTTTTGTTGAATTCTTTTTTGTACTATTGTAACTAATGACATTATTCTGTAGTGTTACTATTAGCTAGCCTGCCTCCATATAGTCCTTACATTTTTCTCCATGATATTATTATTGAATTCTATACTGTGTATGACAAATGTCAAATGTTCTCTTATATGTAACTAATCCAGGGTTGCCCCTGAAAAAGGGACCTCAGTCTCAGCGGGCCTACCCGGTCAATAAAATTCAATAAATAACTAAATAAATAAATAAATAAATCTTCCTCTGTATTTTTTATATTGTCATCATTTTCACTTGGTCCACCAACCATGGTATCATCAGCATATTTTATTAACCAGTTGCTAATATTGCTGTTTATGTCTGCAATAAAGATTTAGAACATGTTTGGTCCCAGTACTGATCCCTCCAGTACCCCACTGGTGGCTCATCCCATATGTGTTAGATATCCATTTACAGAGACTGTCTGTGTACATTTGTTAACCCAATTATTTATTCAGCATAGCGCATGCTTGTTGATGTTAAGTTTTTGCAATTTTTGTATAATTTCTCAATGTAGGACTGTATCAAATACCTTGCAAGAGTCTAATAAAATGACACCAGCTGATCCTTTGTTGTTGAGGTGGTTACTCATTTTTTTCTTAAAAACACAAGAGATTTGTGGTACAAGAGCACTCAGCTGTGAACCCATGTTGATCCAGATCAACAATGTTATTTGTCTAAATATATTCTGTTATAAAGTCTTTGATAACAGACTCAAGGATTTTACCTGGTACAGATGTGAGGCTTTGCCTCTAGGTTGATACTTTTTGCTTATTCCCCATGTTAGGGCTGTGGGTGGAACCTACAGCCCTTCTGTCTTCGATCAGACTGTAGCCTAAAACAGCTTTTCGCTGAGCTTTCTTTGTAGGCATTTGGATGTATTCCTCCTCAGCTGCAAAGTATTGCACTACCCCTTTGATTTTTGCTACTAGCTGCTCTATGTTAAAGGCATCTGAAGTGGGGGGGGGATGCTACTGCATTGTACCTCAGAACTTATCAGGATATTAACAAACAAACTTTTTAAACTGCTGTTTCTATCATCTGTCCAACTCAGTCTAACAGATTTGTTCTATTTCTTTCAGCAACCTAAAGGTAAACTCATTTTCTTTGGCTTTTGTGAAAGTGAAAGTCAGACTCAGTGTCAGATTACAAACCATGCAAGAGCAGTCTGTTACCTGTCATGTTCCCATATGGAGTTTAAAAAAAGTCAAAACAACAGAGAAAGAAGTTTGTAGGGGACAACAGTTGAGTTTTTCTTGTGTTTTGGGCCACTAAGTCTAGCCAGTGGAACATAAATGTATTGTCTGTGGTTAGAATGAGCAATCTGTACACTAAGAAGGTCTGAACAGTAATATTTTTTTATTTACTAGTGATGTACTCTTGCATAATTTCTGTAAAATGTCTTGATCAAACAAGTGGAAACAGAAGACTACTTTTTTCTCATTTTATAATATGATGTACTGAGTGTGTATTTACTTGAAGGGTCAGGGCCTTGAAGAAAATAATAACATTTCTGTAACTCATTCAAGATTCCATCAGGTGGTCAGAAAAAAGTCTAAGAGAATTTGTGTAAAAACTAACAAATGAAAGTTGCAAAAATAACATCTTTGTATGTGTGTATGTGTATATATATATATATACATACATACATATATATATATATATATATATATATATATATATATATATATAGTACATATATTATGGTAGCACGGTAGTGCCACCATAGTTAGGGTTGAGTAGGACTTTTAAGGTTAAAGGGTCAAATTTTGCACCTTAATAACTTTGCCACTATTCAAAGGCTTCACCTGAAATTTGGAGTGCATGATGGAGCATGGTAGATCTTGGGATCTGCCAAGCTTCGTATCGGTTGGATATATGGCTGCAGAGTTATTAAGCAGCAACGAAGTGAGTAATTATGCTTTTTTTGCAAATTCTTTGATCTCACCTACAGGTTGCATGGTTTGTGAAACTGCTCCAAAAACATCAGGAAACATGTGACCGGGGTCTCAGATGTGCCTTTTAAAGATTTCGTGAAAAAATATTGAACGGTTCAAAAGTTATTCAAAAAACAAGTTCCCATTATAAGTCAATGGAAAAAGTTAACAAAAAGCCTGACACTTTCACAAATGCACTTTTTAGTGTCGCAAATGGCCCTAGTAGTGTCACAAATACACCATTTTGTTTTCAGCTGGTGATCAGAAAAATGCTTGGAATTCAAAATTGTGACCCTCTAGGGACACCATTCTTTCCGTGTTCCCCTAGCTAGACCATGAGGATGCCATCCATGTCTTTATTTTGGGGTAAAACAGCCCAGAAATATGCTTTTCAAGTTTCTTGAAAATGTACTTTCACAAAGTAGTGTCGCAAGCATGACACTTTTGCAAATTTTTGCAAAATATTTCGCAAATTGCGACACTACTTTTCAGGCTGTAGCCAAAATGACAAGAATTTTTTGCCACCCTGCTGCAAACAAACGGTTTGATGTTTTGGGCTAAAATTTGGAGGGAAGGCAGCCAACATCTCATAGATGTGCCTTTTGGAGGTTTGTTGAAAAAATATTGCACAGATGCAAAGTTACAGCACTCTAAAGTTGGTGATTTTTCCCATAGACTAACATGGTGGCGTATGCCACGCTTTTTGGGGCTAGTATCTCGAAAATGATGCACGATACAGATTTTTTGTTGCGAGTTGCATATCCCTTTGGGCTATGGAATAGCAAAAACCTAGCCAGGAAAATCAAGATTTTTGTGAAATTTAAATTTTTTTTCTACGTCGTCCAGTTGCTGAGATATTAGCAATTAAGTACTTCCAATGCTCATTTTAAGCTTCGATCATCATTACAATGCATACATTCTTTGTACACACTGTGTTTCTGTATGCACCTGTTTTGTAAAAACAGGGGATGTGCTTCCGTTACTGTTACAGTTACTGTTTCCACTTGCATTTATGTCCCTGTTTGCATTACCGTTCCCGTGTATGCAACCGTGTGCATTACCCTTTGTGTTCTCATTCGCGCTTGTGTTTTCGTTACTGTTACCATTTGTGTTTCCACTACTGTTTCTGTTTGTGTTTTTGTTTGTGTCACCATGCGCATTGCCATTTGCATTTCCGGCAGCCCTTTTGTTTGTGTTTCCATTTCTCTTTCGTTCTGCATCTTCCTTGCTGTTACTGTTACTGTTTGAGTTTGCAGTTGCATTACTGTGCCCATGTGCATTACAGTTTGCATTTCCATATGCGCTTGCATTTACTTTTGTGCTTCTGTTTACTTTGCTGTTATTGTTGCTCTTGCCATTACCAGAGAGAGGAAATTCGGTGTTAGGGTTGAAAACCTTAACTGTGCATTCCCCCCACCCACACCCCCACCACACACACATACATGCAAGTAGGGGAAGGACCAAGGCAACACAACCAATCACATACATTCAGCAGGAGGTGTATACCTGTGTTACTGTAGGAAGTGGAGAAATCCAACTTGAGGTATCATAGATTATTTACAAAGTTGTTCTTCGAGAGTAGTTGACATAAAGGTGAACCAAGCTGGCAATTGCAAAAATGGAGTACCTTGTATATGGCTGGTGAAAGGCATCATGGGCACTGCAGTGTTTGTCCATGGCAAATTGTTCAATTTTGGAACAGTGTAAGTTTGTAATCCTTAAGTATTTGAGCACAATAGCAGGAAAAAGCACATCTGTGGGACCAGGTCTTTCCAGCCTGCAAATTTTAGGCCAAAGGACCCAACTGTTTGCTTGCAGGATGATGGCAAAGATGTGCAGTCATTAGGAGCACACTTTTACAAAATACTTTCCCAAACACAAAAGTGTCAAAGCACAACACATTTGCATTTGCAAAAGTGATTTTCGGAAGTATTTCAGGGATTGTGCAAAATCCTGTTTTGGGTCTTGGGAACCCCAAAATACTGTATGTGTAGTCTGTGTTATGTGTTGGTGGCAGCGTGTGGCCCAAGATATCCAATTGTCTGTAGTGATATGTGTTTAGCGGTGTGTGGAATGTCCAGCATGAGAGTTAGCAGTGACGACCCCATGCCACAGACCGATGGGAGCATGGGTGTGTGGTTTCATGGTTTACATAGTTGTATATTATTCCTGTTACCTGCTGGTGGTTGTGTGTGGCTGGTTGTGTTGCCTTGGTCCGTCCCCTACTTGCATGTATGTGTGTGTGTGGTGGTGGTGGGGTGGGGGATGCGCAGTTAGGGTTTTCAACCCTAACACCAAATTTCTTCACTTTAGTCGCTGTGGAACAACCCTGCATTAAATGGAGTTTTTTATCCATGAATTTCCCTTCTTTTTGAGAATGTGCACTATAAATAGTGAATGGAATGTGGTGGTGGGAGCGAGGGGCCCACCATGTGATTTTTTGTCACTTCACTGCGCAAAAACTGTATGACCGAGTGAAATGAAAATTGGGTACACAAAGAGAAATGCAAACGGTAATGACAACAGTGAAGCAGAAGGAAACAGTAACACAATCGACAATGGAAACACTAAGGCTAAGAGAAACACAAATGGTAACGAATGCACAAACAGTAACGGTGATGCAATTGGAAATGGAAACAGTTACGGTAACATCAACGATGATGCCAAACTGAACAGTAACAGAAATGGAAGCTCAAAGGCAAGCGCATATGCAAATGCAAATCATAACATGCACGGTCACAGTAATGCAATTGGAAACGCTAACGTTTACTGTAACACCAACGATAACGCCAAAGGAAACAGAAACGGAAATGCAAATGGAAGAGCGTATGCAAATGGAAATAGTAATGCACATGGTGATGCAAAAGGAAATTCAAATAAAAACAGTAATGGAAATGCAAGCGCAAACGCAAATGCAAAGGGTATAGCACACAGTGACGGAAACGGAAACGCTAACGCAAATGGTAATAGAAACATAACCAGAAACGCTGACTGTAACAGTAAGGGAAATGCACACCCTGTTTTTCTGCAAATGGTGAATTCAGAAGCACAGTGAATACAAAGAATGTATGCATAATAATGGGCCTTGGAGCAGAAAATGAACACTTGGAATACTAAATTGCTTATATCTCAGGAACCATGCGACATAGAAAAAAAAATAAAATCTCATATTATTTATGACTTTCCTGGCTAGTTTTGCACTTAGCTCCCTAGTGGAAGGCTAATCATTTTTCCAACGAAAATTCTGCATCTCGAAGTGTTTTCAAGATATGGGCCCCGAAAGGCGCGGCAGACGCCGTAATGTTAGCCTATTGGAAAAATTGTCAACTTCAGAGTGCTGTAACTTTGCAGCCCTCTAATATTTTGTCACCAAACCATGAAAAGGCACATCTGTGGGATATTGGCTTTCTTCCCTCCCTCCCTCCAGATTTCAGCACAAAAGACCAAACCATTCTTTTGCAGCAGAGTGGCAAAGATTTCCTATTCTTTTGGGCATAGTGTCGAAAGGTAGTGTCGTGATTTGTGACTGCAAAAAAAATCACAAAAGTGTCGAATATGTCGAAAGTGCAAAACTACTTTGTAACACTACTGTTTACAAAAATTTCAAAAACATATTTCTGGGGTGTTTAACCCCACCCCACCCAAAAGACATGGCTAGCATCGTCAGGACTAAACTAGGTGAATGCAGAAAGAATTGTGTCCCTAGAGGTCCCAAATTTAAATACCAAGCATTTCTGAACACCAACTGAAAATAAGATGGCAGATTTGTGACACTACAGAGGTCATTTGCGACACTGAAACTTTTGTTAACTTTTCCAATTGACTATAATGGGAAACTTGCTTTTTTGAATAACTTTTGAACTGTTTAATATTTTTTCATGAAATCTTAGAAAGGCACATTGGGGACCCTGGCTGCATATTCCCTGAAGGTTTTGGACCAGTCATGCAGACCGTGTGACCTGTAGGCGCAAGCAAATAATGCACAAAAATGCATAATTACCACATTTTATGGCGCTATGTAGCTCCGCAACTGTATAACTAACTGTTAAGAAACTTGGCAGAACCAGAGAGCTATGGTACTGCTCTGTGCATGAAAATTTTCAGGCAAATCCGTCATACAGTGACAGAGTTATTAAGCTGCCAAATTTCAGACTTTAACCTTAAATGGGGTACTCAACCCTAACTATAGTGGCACTACCATTCCTCTATAATACATGTATATATATATATATATATATATATATATATATATGTATTCATGGCAGAAAATTCCATTTAATGCATCAGTTAGGGCTGTTCCACAGCGACAAAAGCAAGGAAATTTGGTGTTATGGTTGAAAGCCTCCCTTGCACCCCCTAGCCCACCCCCCGACCTGCATCGCGGTGTGCGTTGGGCTCATTGGCTGTAACTTTCACCCAATCACATGTGTAAACAAGCTGAGGTATAGGAGAATGGGGTGAGAGTTAGGACCGACGATCCCAATGCACACCCCGATGCCAGACAGGGGGGTGGGCTGAGGGGTGCAAGAGGGGCCTTCAACCCTAACACCGAATTTCCTTGCTTTTTTCACTGTAGAACAACCCTAACTGATGCATTAAACAGAGTGTTTTGCCACAAATTTCCTTTCTTTTTGAGAATGAGGACTATAAATAGTGAATAGAATGAGGTGGTGGGAGCGCGGGCCCTTCAGGCCTCTCGCTCCCACCATGTGATGTGTAGTGACATAGTAATGGTAACTGCAACACAAACACAAGTGCTAATGGTTATGCACATGGTGACGCAAATGAAAAAGGTAACGCAAACGTTAATAGGAACGCAAGTGCAAAGCGAACAGTGAAACAAATGGAGATGTAAGCGTGTACGTAAACGCAACTGGTAACGCACACAGTCATGGTACCGCTATTGTAAACACAAATGTTAAGTGTTACAGCAACAATAACGCCAAAGGGAACAGAAACAGAAAGGCAAGCGCAAGCGCGTATGGAAACGCAAACCATAATGCACGGTTATGGTACTGCAATTGGAAATGCAAATGGTAATGGCAACAAGTAAGATAACGCCAAAGGAAACAGAAACGGAAATGCAAACTGAATGTTAATTTAGAACAGTCAGGCTGTGTACTGTGAAGTGTGCTTTGGGGGAAGGGCGTATCTGTGGTGTAGTAGATTAACAGGAAAAAAATAAGGTCTTTCTGTTTTGGTTATATTTTTCTTGTATAACTGTTAATGTACACAACATAATATTTTTAGTAATTCTTGACATTTTTTTGCTGATTGTTGTGGTGCAGCAGTGTATAATTTCAGTTTGTTTAAAACATTTGGTTATATTACTAAAGGTTTTCAATTTGTTACGCATTACTTGTAGTGTGTGTGAGTATGTGTGGGATGCATGCTATTTAATCATACACCTTTTATTGTGCCACAGAGTAATTGCAGTGGTGTGAACCTGCTATCCACTGCACCTGCATGAATTTTTTATACTGCTTTGTAGTATCTTTACTGGTAGTGGACTGTTATTGCCATGCAGTACCCCCCCCAACTGGCAAAAAGTATTTTTTTTCCAGATTTGGATTTGTGACTTGTGAGCACTGGTTAGCTGTTGTTGTTGTGCCTTTGTGTCTCATCTCTTGAGTGCACAGCACAATCTTAATCTGTCTGTGTGTTTAATTGCAATACATCATTAATTCTGAAAGACTTTGCATTTTTTGTTACCCTCTCATTTCACTTCGTCAGCACTGGGGAATTTTCTGGACACAAGACAGTAGCATTTTGTGGATGCACATTAATTCTGGTGACTGTGTGTGACTACTGCACACATGGTGTTTGAGTGTGCCATTAATTCTGGGAGACTTGGCATTTCCTGTGCCCTCATTTCACTTCATCACCGTCAGCACTAGGGAGATTTCTGGACACAAGACATGAGCATTTTGGGGATGCACATTAATTCTGGTGACTGTGTGTGTGTGAAGGGCTTCCAATATTATTGTCACTTTGCCTTACTTCGCATTAAGGCAGAAATGACAATGCGGAGTAATAATCACAGGCAAGTGTTCACTAAGGCTCACTACTGGCAAAATTTAAATTCACTGCATCTCTCTCTCTCTATACATATATACAGTGTACATATATATATATATATATATATATATATGTACAGATATATATATATATATATAAACATATATATATATATTATTGTGGCGCAGTTGTGCCACTATATTTAGGGTTAAAAAGGCACTTCTATGTTAAAGTCAAACTTTTGCACGTTAATAACTTTGACCCATTCAGAGAAGTTGCCTGAAATTTTGTATGCATGGTGGGGTATGGTAGATCTCTTGATTTCCTAAATTTCGTGTTGGTCGGACTTATGGTCTTTGGGCACGAAAACGCTGAAAAATGCAAAATTATCCAGTTTTGGAGGCAGCTTTGGGGATTTTGTCCATGGCCCTGTGCAGCTGCCATGTAGTGTGCCACTCTGCAGGATGGCTCATCTGAAAGAGCTTTGCTGCTCGAACATGCCGCTTTTTGTTTGGTGAAAAAATATTAATGCATTCAAAAGTTAAGCCACTTTTAAGTTCCCATTATAAGTCAATGGGAAAATTTTTAAGGTTGTTTAGTGAACAAAGAATAGGGTTCTGGCCATCTGGTCCCACCAGGCGGTCAAAGAATGTGCAGCCTTGTGGTTCAAGAATCTTTGTCCCCGAGAATTCTTTGACCGCGAGGTCCGCCATCTTGTTTTTAAATTCCGATCAGAAAAAATCTAATATCTCAGCTCTGGGATCACTCCTGAAGTAAAACTTACATGGATTTTACTCAGGGGGCATAATTCCATTGAGCCATGCATTTGGTTCACTCTAAAATCATCAAAAAGTTGAGTTTTAAACATTTATTTTGTATCGTGGCTCACTAACGATCTTTGATTGCGAGCCTGCAAATTCTTTGATCACGAGGTTCTTTGATTGCGATCTTGCATCGTGAGGTAAAAATACAATTTTATTAGCTCAGGGGTGGCCTAGGAACAGAAATGAGGGTTAGTTTTATTCAGGGGGCTTCGTTCTATCGAGGCATGGTGGTGGTTTTGTTCAATTCTGACAAAAAGTCGAGTTTCAGCATTTTTTATTCTTTGATCATGAGCGTGCAGTTTCTTTGATCGCAAGCCTGCAAATTCTTTGATCATGAGATTCTTTGGTCGTGATCTTGCATCGCAATCGAGGGATGAGATGGCCCTTTTAAAAATTCTATTTTCTCAGCCTTGGATGGCCTAGGAACACAAATGAGGGTGAGTTTTGTTCAGGGGGCTTCATTCTATCGAGGCCTGGTGGTGGTTCCATGTAATTCTGAATAAAACTCAAGTTATATCATTTTTTATTCTTTGATCATGAGCCTGCAAATTCTTTGATCGCAAGATTGTTTGATCCTGATTGTGCATCGCGAGTGAGGGACAAGATGACCCTTTTAAAAATTCTATTTTCTCAGCCCAGGGATTGGCCTAGGAACACAAATGAGGGTGGGTATTGCTCAGGGGGCTTTGTTCTATCTAGGCATGGTGGTGGTTCCATGTCATTCTGCCTAAAACTCGAGTTGCAGCATTTTTTATTTTTCGATTATGAGCCTGCAAATTCTTTGATTATGAGCCAGCAAATTCTTTGATCACCATCTTTGATCGTGAGATAGGGACAAGATGGCCAGATTTTATAATGCATTAGATAGGGCTATTTCACCAATCTACAAGGATCTGATTAAGAAAAAACAATATATATATTTTTAAATGTGCTTACTTGTAACAGCATCTGTGGGCTTCATGAACAGTTTAAAAGTATCCAGAGCACCATTGGTGTTTTAAAGATTTAAGTGATCCTGGCCCTAGTTTGCAGAATTATATTACCCCATATATATGTATAGTTCATATGCTATTCTATGAAACACATACCTATGTACAGTAAAGCATGAATAGTAGCATCCACTTCCCAGTCAAGAGAGAGTTACCTTGAAGGTATAATCAAATTTTCCTTATGTGCTTAGAGTTTTATTTGAGACAACTCGATAGGTTTGTGATTGTCCACCTATTTATTTTATAAATCTATATTATAACTGCCAAAGAAACTGTATTATGTTCTGCTGTTCAAAAAAGCCAGTGTCTGTGCTGTGATGCTCTGTAGTAATAGTAATAATCCACTTTTTCCTGCTTGAAGAAAGTCCTGCCTTTGCTTTAACAACAACCCCTTGCCTTGTGTTATAAACTGGAATTCCACTAAAAGTCATTTTCATAGTGCCCCATATAAAAAAGACCCACAAAGTTACATTAACTTGCAACTTCTGCTTGGATATATATGCATAATGAAGCAAGGTACTCAGATTAAGTAACAAGATCATTTTCAAAGCCAGGTTATTATAATTTTGAGTTACAGTGCTCCAGGGACTGGCCACGTAACGTTTCAGGCGGAGGCATTGTCCAGCTGCAAAAATAACTTTAATGTGGTTGAGGCTCAAGTGGCCAAACTGTTAGAGATGAAAGTAAATGCAGGGATTCAAGAAAGGTAAAGTATGTAACAGAATACAGAGGCATTTGGACCCAGAACCCCCACCAAATGTTTGTGCAGGCTGCATGATAAGAAATCAATGTTGCTGAATAATGAAACCACACGTATCTGTGTCTGTTTAGCTCATTACCTTCATGTTTCACAATGCCTCAACTTTTTATTGGTTTGCTTGTTCTAGGACCTTGCGACAGTGGCCAAGCTGGGAGAGGAGGCTCTGTGCTGGGTGCAGCTGCAACAGTATGGGAGAGCAGAGCCCTGGTACATAGGTGTAAAGCTCTTGGTCCTGCTGCTTTTCAGTTACTCTAGTGGAATTAGTTACTGTAATTCAATTTTCTGGTTGTATTGTGGCATTCCTGGCAGAGCGGCTCTTGAGCCACATAGTCAAGAGGCAGCATCAGTGGGTGAGCTGCATTTGAAGGAGGCAGCTGCTTGTGGCTTTGGCTGCATGCCATAGAAAGGAGCAGTGGACCAAAGCAGGGAAGTGTGCAGATCAGAGCCTCATTGGTGCCTGCAGATATTTTCTGGCAATACATCAATTGGTCAGGTGTCAAACAGTTTCACAAAGTTTTATCAAATGAGATCAAGAGCTTGTATCCTCAGTACAGTATTGCATTGCCTTATGTAGCCTTATGTTTAATGAAGGAGCGAAATGACAGACGAGTGAGATTACATGGGAGTGGAATTAACCTGTGAACTGTCGGGAGTGTAATTACGTGGAGTGTAATGACGGGAGTGAAATGTTGTGCTCCCCTCAACTTCAATTCAGGTTAAGTACTTCTTTCTTTACAACTGAAAATAATCCAAACAAAATTGTGTAAGAGAACTTGAAGGCCAACGAAGTAGAAATAGTTCAAAAGTATTGAAATGTCACGTGCCTGTTGTCAACAGGAGACACAATGTGCTGCATTAAAAATTATTTCTGATTTCATTTTATTTTTTCTGGGTGGAGGTCATAATGCTGTTTGCCTTTCCAATATTTCCAGTCTGCATTTTTTAAAAATTGTTCCATGAACTGTATATGTTAATTATTTTGTGTATGTATGTATGTATCTATATATCTATGTATGTACAGTGTTTTCCACCTTCCACCAAGTGTGTGTGTGTGTGTGTGTGTGTGTGTGTGCATGTGCGTGTGTGTGTGTGTGTGTGTGTGTGTGTGTGTGCCTGTGTGCAATAACTATTTTTCACCAGTTCTATGTGTTGCTGTTAATATTTGTGTTTGGAGATCACGCTCTAATAGTATGGCACGATATGTCGCAAATAATCCCTTAGCATATGAAATTGTCTACTGGGGAGTAAATGAAAAAACAAGAGTCTCTAAAACTGGATCCTTGATGCTGGCCTTCAAAGCAATACGCAACCACAGAAACAGACAGCCAGAAACAAAAGTCTGTCTTGCTAAGTGCTCAGATTTATTTCAAAAGTATATCATCAAATAATATATCCATGAGAGCAGCAGGATGTCCCATCCCTTGGCGCTTGTCTCTGGAATATGTCCTGTTTCCCAGCATTAGTGTGTGTGTGTGTGTGTGTTTCTGTAAAATGATCTACCATTCATTGCATGCATTCTGTTACATCAATAGCCACAATTAAGTATCAAATCCAATTGAAGTTTGGAGCACACAATCACTGACACAAGTGCCAAGTTTATGATGAATATTTAAACAAATTAACCAGGCAATGAACGTTTATAGTTACATGTGTGGTTAATATGCTTTTTGCATTTTGAGCTGAGGCGGTGGTAAAATAATGGCCCAAGAAACTGTCCATCTGTCTGTCTCTATCAACAGTATCTATCTATCTATCTATCTATCTATCTATCTATCTATCTATCTATCGTATATGCAATAAACTGCAGTGAAATAACACATCTATCTCTTGGAGTGGTAAGATTCATAATTCACTCACCAGTGAAGATAAATGTGGTATGCCACTGCAACCCATTATGTAACTATTGTTAGTGCTTCTATTAATGCTTTACCTTGTTTCATTTAAAAAAAATAACATTTTTTCTATCTCAAACTCTCTTGGCACATTGTTGTCTATGCTACATTTCCAAAACCTGTGGAAATAGCAGGAGTTCTAAGTAAAACAAAATGTTCATCCCACACATCCCACAGTAACATGACTTATTATCTAATGTATTCATAATGATGTGTGGGGGGCAGGGAGAGAGAGGAGGAGAGACATTGCAATTTACAGCAGAAAAGCCCATCAGAGATAAACCGTCTCATTTCCTGTGGAGTCCTGCTTCCACCCATCCATCTATGGATCTAGCTGTCCATTTGTCTGTCTATCTATCTATCTATCTATCTATCTATCTATCTATCTATCTATCTATCTATCTATCTATCTATCTATCTACCTACCTACCTACCAACTTCTACAAGTTCTTACTTTTCTCTGCAACTCTGATGAATAAAAATTTCATGTTATATCTCGGACAAGGTTTGGTGTTTTACATTGAAATCTGGAGGGTGTTGATGGTACACACATGTTTACAAGTTGGTGGGAGTGCAGGGTCTGAAGGGCCTGTGCTCCCACCAACTTCTGCAAGTTCTTAGCTTTGTATTCATTCTCAAGAAGTAAGGAAATTTTATGCAAAAAACTGTGTTAATGCATCATTTAGGGTTAAAGCATAAAAAGTCAGGAAATGAGACCTTTAGGGTTGTCCCTCCCCCCCCCGGACCAGCCTATCATCCCAAGATTGACAGCTGACAGGGTGTGTCATTGGGATTGTGAGGCCTAAATGTCACCCCATTCTTATTTATTGTGGCTTGTGAATATAATTTCAGATGGAATGGGGTGACATTTAGGCATTGCAACGTTTGTCGGTCCTAACTCTCACCCCACTCACCTAATCTGCACCACCTCAGCTTTTTTACACATGGGATGGGGTGAGAGTTAGGACCGATGACCCCAATGCACACCCCAATGCCTGTTGGTGGGGGTGGGGTGCAAGGGGGGTGGGAACCCTAACGTCGAATTTCCTCGCTTTTGTCACCGTGGAACAACCCTAACTGATGCATTAAACAGAGTTTTTTGCCATGAATTTCCCTTCTTTTTGAGAATGTGCACTATAAATAGTGAAGTCCCTCACTGCAGGACTGCCATAGGGCAAAGGTCTTTCCGGTATCATGCTCCACTCCGGCTAACAAACTTCCCTCCACCGTCTCCCTGGCCCCCAGCCTTGGCTTATTTAAAAATGGTTTCAAGAGATTTCTCCTTGACTCGGAGATATGTGGCTGTAACAACCAGTCCTCACTAACATGGTAGGGGTCTGAAAGCTAGTGTTTCCCTGAGCTCCAAACCAAGGCCAACATAACTAATGGTGCAAATAAACCCATACTCCCATACTGGAGATAGCCTCAGAATTGGTAACCAGTCCCTCTCCCCTGCAATGACCCAGGGTCCATAAACAACCCTAGAGAACCTAACCAAGCAATGTAATGCGAGCCATGTAAATTAACCTGGACAGAGTAACCATGTATAATTTGTCTCTATGTAATTGTTTTGCCTAGTAAGCAATGTACAATTTGTCTTTAAGCTATGTATGTTTTGTACTGATGTGGAGCCTTTGCAAAGGAGTCATTGACTCAAAGCATTGTAATTCCGAAATTTAAATGAAATAAAAAAAAAAAAGTAATGGCAACGGAAATGCAAGTGCAAACGGTAATGCACACGGTGACATAAATGTAAACTATAATGCAAACGGTAATAGAAACACAAGTGCAAACGTTACTGAAAACAGAAACACAAAGGCAAGTGCGTACGGAAACACAAACCGTAATGCACACAGTCATGGTAATGTAATTGGAAATGCAGACACTTACGGTCACAACAACGATGACACCAAAGAAAACATAAACCTAAACACAAATGGAAGCAAGTACGCAAATGCAAATGGTAATGCACATGGTGACGCAAAATGAAACACAAAAAGAAACAGTAATGGAAACCCAAATGGTGACAGTAGCGCACGCACAAGCGCAAATGAAAATGCAAAGGGGAATGCACACGGGGCATAGACGGTAACAGTAACAGAAATGGTAATGGAAACGCAAGTGGGAACACTAACTGTGACAGTAACAAAAGCCTACACCCATTTTTTCACCAACAGCTGCATAGAGAAACACAGTGAATACAAAGAATGTATGCATAATAATGGGCCTCGAAGCAGAAAATGAGCACTTGGAATACTAAATTGCTTATATCTCAGGAACTGTACGACATAGAAAAAAAAAATTCATATAAATTATGACTTTCCTGGCTAGTTTTGCACTTAATCCCTTACTTTTTCTGATGAAAAGTCCTTATCTCGAAGCGTTTCCGAGATATGGGCCCCGAAAGGCGCGGTGGATGCCGTAATGTCAGTCTATGGGAAAAAGTGTAAACTTCAGAGTACCATAACTTTGCAGCCCTCTAATATTTTGTCACCACACTACCAAAAGGCACATCTGTGGGATGTTGGCTTTCTTCCCTCCAAATTTCATCCCAAAAGACCAAACCGTTCTTTTGCAGCAGAGTGGCAAAGAATTCCTGTTATTTTGGCCATAGTGTCGCAAAGTAGTGTCGCAAATCACAACACTTTCACAAAAAATATCACAAAAGTGTCACAGGTGCGACACTACTTTGTGACACTACGGTTTACAAAAATTTCAAAAACATATTTCTGGGGTGTTTAACCTCCCAAAAAAGACATGGCTAGCATCCTCAAGGTCCGATTAGGTGAACACAAAAAGAATTGTGTACCTAGATGGTCCCAAATTTAAATGCCAAGCATTTCTGTGACCACTAACTGAAATAAAATGACTGACTCATGACACTACAGGGGTCATTTGCAACACTAAAAACTGCATTTGCGACACTGTCAAACTTTTTGTTAACTTTTCCCATTGACTATAATGGGAAAACTGTTTTTTGAATAACTTTTGAAGCGTTTAATATTTTTTCACAAAATCTTTGAAAGGCACATTGGGGACCCCAGATGCATGTTCCCTGAAGTTTTTGGACTGGTCTTGCAAACCATGTGACCTGTAGGCACGAGCAAAGAATGTGCAAGAAAGCGTAAATGTGCTACGGAATGCCGCTTTATAAATCCACAACCGTATATCTGACTGGTACGAAACTTGGCAGATCCAGAGATCTATGGTACCGCTCCACACCTGCCACATCTCAGGCAAATCCATTATATAGTGGTAAAGTTATTAAGATGCAAAATTTCAAACTTTAACCTTAAATGGGGTCCTCAACCCTAACTATATTGGCACTACTGTGCCACTAATATATATATATATATATATATATACAAAATCACTTGAAACTTGGCTTCCCAGCCAAATGCCCTTTGGGTAACCATTGCCTCAGTGTTTGCACACAGAGGTTCTTTGTCATATAGATAGATATATGTATATAATTTAGTTGCAATAAATTTGTTTACAGGCATTACTATTATCTTTTGAAAGATTGGCTGACTTTTGATTATTAATTGTGAGTATAGTTCATGAAATAATGAGTGTGATGTTTTGTTATTTCATATATTCGTATCATATCATATTTCATCTCAGAGTCAGTGACTCAGCAGGTTGCACACTGGCCTCTGAGACAAGAGGATTAGAAGGCTGTGTTTTCTGTCCCCACACCAGGCATGTGGGTTAAAGAGCTAGTGTACTGCCTAAAACTAATACAGTACTAGATTTAAAAAGCGGTCAACCATTACCTTTTAAATTTTGAGGTACTTTTTCTTTTCACTATGTTTAATTAGAAGATTTTTTACCTGATCTTAATATATGTGATATGTGGAACAGCACTCAGTGTGGCAGCTGACACAGCTGGCTATACTGCTCCCATCACATCACCAGCATTGTGACCTCACTGACTTTGACATCACTGCTACATAGGAACAACAATTCAGTGACTGCCATGTCATTCACCTGTGATTTCACTGTCAGTGAAATCACAATGCTGATAATGTAGTTGGGGGCAGTAGAGCTAGACATGTCAGCTGCTATTCTAAGAGCTGTTCCACACATCCACCACAATATTATGACATAGAAGACTCTCTGATGGGCAAAAGGAAAAAGAAAGGTACTTCAGAAATAACATCTTATAACTGACTTCTTCTTAAAATTTATATTATTTTCTGGTCTGCCTGGTTTGGCTCCACTACCTCTTTAAATCACTGTCATTCAGTGTCAGTGGCTCAGTAGGTAGCACACTCGCCTCTGAGGCCGGGAGATCAGAGGGCTGTGGGTTCAGTTCCCACATCTGGCACTTGGGTTAATATCCCAGTACTGACACTGTAATGCAGCATAAGAGGGGTGCTACATTTCTGAGGTGCCGTCTTTCGGATGAGACTTTAAACCGAGGTCCCATCTGCCTGGATTGGTGGTAGTTCAGGTGGATGTTAAAGATCCCATGGCACTTATCGAAAAGAGTAGGGGAATTTCCCTGGTGTCCTGGCCAAATTTCCCTCATTCACTAAAAATACCACCAACAGCTTAATCTGGTTCAATGTCAGTTGCCATTCATCTGTATCCCCCTCCCCCCGGGTCGTGCCTGAAAATAGGCAGGATTTGTCTAGTGCACTTACCCGGTCAACAAAAGCTAAATAAATAAATAAATAAAATCCCAATACTGACACTGTAGTGCAGCATGGGGGGGATGTGCTGCACTCATGAGGTGCTGTCTTTTCTGTATGCCTGTTCAGGTGGATGTTAAAGATCTTATGGCACTTCTCAAAAAGAGTAGGCGGAATTTTTATTAAGAGGAAACTGTACAATATACTAAAAAAAAATTGACATAATACAAATTATACACCTACAAAACAAGAAGTCTACAACATACTTATCCTATTTTATCCTTTAGGAAAGGTACCTCATTCCAATGGAGGTTCCAAACATCTAAAGGCATATACTGTTTCTCAAATAGACAATGTTTTACAAGTCCATGTTCCACAATTATAACTATTTTCTCAGGATCTTGAGAGATTTGTTGAAGAATAAACTTACATCTTGTTTGCCATAAAATAAACTTGATAAATGCAAGAATCAAATGGACTGTTCCCTTTTGTAGACCTAAATCATGTAGACTAAACCCTCCCACAACCTCAACATATGTTATACCTTTCCAATACATATTATTCCAATGATTAGCTATGATTTCCCACATCTCAGTTACAAAAGGACATTCAATAAGGAAATGTGACATGGATTCCAGCTGTTCTGTACAGGACATCCTAGGGCACATTCGCTCCTCTATTTTTTTATGTTTTGCATTTCCCTTCACAAATAAGTGCCCATGTGCGCATAACCAGCTAATATCCCAAATCCGTGGTGGAATACAAGGGTCTTTGAGAGAATCCAATAAGTGTTTATTATAACATGGATCCACTTCCTTAAAGGATACTGTAGATGGACTGATAGTGCCATGAATGGGTGTATAGAAGGCTTTAGTGGAAAGTAGAGACAAATCATTAAAATGGACTTTCCACTGTTTTAACTTCCCTAGTGCTGGTCTAAAGAAAACACATTTGGTTTTAGTCTGAGCCATCAACACGTCCTCAGATTTCCAAATGTTATACAGAGGTCTTAACCACTCACTGGCAAATACAGTCCATACATCTACACTAGGTTTGGATAAATCAACCAAATTAGCATGAAAAACTTACAAAAGAAAAAGAGTACTGCATTGGTTAAATTTAACCTGCCTTTCTCTACTGGCAAATAAATTACTCTCACTTGATTGGGTTCAAATGACTTCCCCACAATATTTGGAATACTAATCCCAGGAGAGAGGCTTCTAAGGACCTAGGTAAAGGGTAAACTATACTGAGAAGAAGAAATATAGGGAGTAAAAATGTTTTAATTAATGCAACTTTCTTCTTCTTTGACTGTTGCCATGTTTTCCATACTGCCACCTTTGATTTCACAAGGTCTAATTTTATTTGCCAATTAAGCGTATTATTGTCCCACTTCCAAACCATATCTCTAAGTACCGGAAGGAGTCTGACATCACTTGAATCCCTTTCCAAAAGGGGGGTGATGGGCTTAAATCATTCAAGGAATAAACAAAACTTTTCTGTACATTAAGACGAGCTCCAGTCAAACTAGAAAATTCCTCTATGCACTCAAGAGCTCGCATACCAGAAATGTAATCAGCTACTAGAACACATATATCATCAGCATAAGCAGTCACCTTTATCTTCATAGCTCCTCCTGGTGTAGAGATCCCAGTTATACAAGAATCATGTTGTGTAAAGTGAAGTAGAGGATCTAAGCATAATATGTAAAGTAAGGGGCTAAGCAGATACCCTTGTCGGACTCCTCTTGAAATATCAATATAAGTACTAAAATGACCATTAACAAGAGGTAGTGCCTGGGCATTCCTATACAATAAAGATATCCATTAACAAAACAATCAGGTATGCCATAATGTTTCAATATTAATGATACAAAGTGATGAGGTACGCGATCAAAGGCCTTTTCCTTGCCAAGCGACAGAATAAATCCAGTTAAATCACCCTCTTTGCCCCTTTCTACAATTTCCTGAAGTAACAATATACTTTGCTTAATAGAGCAACCTTTAACTGTTCATGTTTGGGTGGGAATAATAATCAAGGAAGCAATGCTAAGGAGACGAACATGCAAAGTTTTCAATAATATTTAGTAATCAGTGTTTAACAGACTTAAGGATCTCCAATTATCCAGAAGTGCTCTTTCACCTTTTTTAAATATCATAATCTAAATTGCAATGCAAAAGTGCATGTCTATCTGTAGGCTATCAAGGACTTTATTAAAAACCGTCATTAATATAGGTTGTACAATATCCGTGAAAGTTACATAAAATTCAGCAGGAAGACCATTTATGCCCTGGGCCATTGATTTTTTCAAATGTTTAATAACCTCCCCAACTTCCATTTTTGTGATAGGCCTAACAAGTTTCTTAACAAATCATTAGGTATACTAGGGACAGTAAGAGAGGCTAGAAATGTTGTTACCTGATGCTCATCGATGAGAGATGTTTTATACATCTCTGATAAATAGTGCGCAACTTGTTTCAGAATTTAAGGCCCATCAGAAACTATAATACCATCCTGTGTCCTGACAGAACTCATATATCTTTCAGAAGCTCTATGTGAGCAGTCTTTAAAAGCATCACCAAACCCTGTTTTCCCTGGAGAACAAATCCTATGTTCATTTAGCATGGCAGTAGCCGTAGAATATTGTAATTTCATCATAGCTTTTTTCAGGTTAAGAACCTGTGATGTCAATCCAATATGTTGAGTATTTATAATAGAGTAAAGATTACTAAATTGTAATCTAAGTTTAAGATATTCCCTGTATTTAGTCAATCGGGATTTAGTGGAATAGGTCTGAAATATTGTTTTTACACCCCTCTTGGTTTCTTCCCACCAGGTGCTAATATTATTCCCCAAGCATGCCACTGACATTCTTGCTTTGAGAAATTCAAGAATTTTAGTCCGTACACCATGTTCCTCTAAAAGTAATATATTTAATTTCCAATACCCCTTACCATATTGAGGCCCGCACTCCCCTCCTATAGCAATATGTAAGACTGCATGATCCGAAGTTTCAAGGGGAGTGGTCTCTGCTTGCAGTATAGTAACAGTTTTTTTTGTAAAAATAAAATCAATTCTGGTGGATAGAGCACCTCTAAAATAGGTGTGAACTCCCCTTATGGAGATGCCTAAATGAATCTTGTAAACCATACTGATTTATAATATCATAAAGATAATTGGAATCACAAAATAATTTCTTTGTAGCTGCACCTCTATCCTTCCTGTCCATGACACAATTAAAGTCACCACCCCATAGTACACTTTTTGTTGTAAGTAGATAAGGACTAACCTCTTGATATAAGGTAATCCGTTCTTTTTTGGTAAGGGGGGCATATATATTAATTAACCTCCACCCTATACCTTTAAAGGTAAAATCTAATAATAGTGCTCTACCTACTGAAATATCAACTAACTAGGGTACTCTAAATCTGTCACCCTTAAACAAAACATCTACACCATCACGCACTGCTGAACCAAAAGAAAAGAAGGGCCCCAACACCACAATCGTTGGGCAGAATGTACAAGTGTAGTAGAGTTTAATCTAGTATCTTGCAATAAACAAATATCACAATTCAAATCTTTCAACATAGTTAACGTAATCAATCTACGCCTTGCATTTCGAATGCTATTTACATTAAAGGTGGCTACACTTAAACAGGGAAGGACCTGTGTTGTAGGATAGGGAAATGTTTAAGGTGGTTTTCTCAACCTAGAACTTCTTCGTATCTGAGTCCGAACTCTGGGGGCTTGTTCTTCTTCAGTCCCTACTTCAGGCCGTTCTCCCTCTGATTCTGAAGAGAAGGATGCCAGGGAGGATGCTTCAGAGTCCCCTCACTGTTCCAGGTCTGGTCTAGCCACTCCTAGAACTTCAAATGTATTTAATAATTTGACACCCTCTTCACCTGGAATATTTGCCTTTGCTGCTTTGGACTTGGGCCTACTTTGTTTCGTGCCCCATTTTTTTTGCAGTACTCTTAACCGGGGGTGCATTTCAGTAACCTCTTTCTCCATAGGCATTGGGATGACAAGAGGGGGGTTACTGGGGCAGTGGTCTGAGAAACCACTAAATGGGGAATACAGACAACCTCAACCTGCTGGAAAGTAACCACAGCCTCAGGACGGTCCTGGGGGGATGTTGACCTGGGAGGAGACTTTGGACATTCCATAGGGGCCTTGTCAGCTATATGTTTTCTTTCTAACATTTCTTTTTTTTGAGCTTCTTGAAGTAGTAGCTCTTGGCTAACAGGGTCCCTTCTATTGTGGGTGGCCCAAGGACAGGCTTGAAAGGCGTGCCCAGTTTCGTCACATAAATTGCAATGCAAATCTTCCGTACAGTCAGAACTGTAATGACCAAACATTAAACAAAGATTGCACTTTATCCTATCACATGCTGAGCCCAAGTGAGTACCAGCCCCACATTTAAAACATGTTCTAGGCTGACCAGGATAGAAACAGTGACCTCTCTTGTTGTCAAGAAATAAACTATTAGGAAGGTGGACAGGGCCTAAATTATTATTACATAAACTGACCTGCTGCACCCACCCTCCATTCCAAAGACATTCCTCATCAAATATTGGCTTAGGATTTCCTAACACATTACATCTCTTTTGTATCCAATAAACTATATCACGAATGGACACAGATTCATTTCTAAACAAAATTGTCACATTCTTAATAGAAGGCTTTGTTAAAGGTATAGCCTTGAATAGTAGCCACAGTTCAGTATACTTCAAAGAGTCATATTTAGTCCAAAACCAGTCAAGGCCCTGTGGAGAGGTAAAACTGATATCATAGAAAATAGAGCCAGAAACATAAATTAGAGCATAGATCTTCATGGAAAAGAAACCTAAAGATCCTTTCAGTAGAGTTATGTCCAACATACAAACTATCAGGGGCTATCTCTAACCCCCCAAGATATTCCAAGCAGACTGCATTCTGCCTCTGTGGGGGGGAACCCGTGAAAGGGTCCTTCTTCTGAAATGACTCCCATGCTGTTCTAGACCGTTCTCATAAAGTCTGAGCTTCCCCAGGAATAGCCTGGTTATCTTCCCTCGTGTCAGCCCACTGGGGCGGTATCACCATGTCAGCCTCAGAATCAGAGGAAGAAGAACCCATAATTAGTTCTGACTGAGGCATAGTTACTGCTGCCGAACTAGTAGTCACAGGATTAGGTTTGGGCCCTAAGGCCTATTTGGTAGGCACTGAATCATTATCTTCGGGTAAATCCTCTGGAGGAGGGGGCGAACCTCCTGGAATTGGACTGTGGGCTGGGTCAGGGATCCATATTCCAGCATTTCCCTGTTTCCACCCTGCTGCTAACAGGGATCATTCTAAGGACATTGGGGAAAACCCGCGAGCAGGCAACACAGAGGGTTCAGCCTCCCTGCCCTTACGAAGCCCAAGTGTGGATGGTAAACCAGATAGGACTTTAGAGAATGTAATAGTTTCATTACTCACAGGAGTTGTAGTGTGTGTAGGGCTCAAGTTAGTTCCAGCTGCTGTCCAGGAGTCTTGCCGTGCTGTCAAAAGCCCTGGAGTCGAAACTGACTCATGCGGCTGAAATGTACCAGGAACGCTGATGTCACTCGGCTGAGGTATTCGGCTCTGAGCTTCAGGAAGCACTGCTGCATCCTGCTCAAGGAGCGTTCTTGCAGCTGCTTGCAGCATTTCTTCTGAAACTTCACCCAACTCTGAGGAGCCACATAAATCAGTCAGCGTAGTATCCATTTGTACATTCGACAGAGCAGCACTTCGTAACTCCTTATTTTGTTGCAAAATAGCATTTAACCAAGATTCATCAGAAGAAAAAAACCTGCTAGAGGCTCAATCCTTAGCCTGGACTTCTCCTGTTTGCCTATCAACTTGGCTTGACGATTCAGTCCTCTCAAGTATGATCTCCTGAGCTGGACCTGTAGGCTGGGAGACCATCTCGCCCACAGGTACACCAGCAGAATGAGTCTGCAGCACACCTTCCTCCATAGCAGCAACACCCCTACTGACAGAGTAAGGGAATTTTCATGGTGTCCTGGCCAAATTTCCCCCATTCACTAAAAATACTACCAACAGCTTAATCTGGTTCAAGTAAGGATTTATGCCATGTTACCATTTCAGTTGGTTACCATCTGTACCCCACCCCCCCATCACCCCAGAAAAATGGACTTCTACTCTTAGTGGACCTACCAAGTCAATAAAATTCAACAAATAAATAAATTCCCCCATTATGTCTTATAGATTCCATATAAATCCAAATCATTCCAAGGCCATTTTGACATATAATTTTAATACCTAACAGCAAATCAGAGCCCTTTTCCTGATAAAAAGGCTGCCAGCATACTAAATTTAAATAACAAAGTCACAAATGAGGCTTATGGAAAAATCTACAGGTATTTATACAGGAATTTGATGCTGCCTCTATAGGGAAAATACTGGGCTTGTTACAGGAAAATGGTTATTTGGATCTGGGAGCACTGTGATGACTGTGACTAAACAGCACTATATGACACCAACAAGAAAATAACTTTGTCCAACTGGTAGATCTTCACAACCCTATAAGCTCTGTCTAGAGCTTGCAGTGTATAGGCACCACATTGGCAGTCCTCCAGTTCTTTTGGGATCATGCTGCTGTTTAATGATTTTTCATATAGGATTTTTAATGAGTGCAAAATTCTATTTTTCATGATTTTTAGAATTTGCAGGGTAATGATGTCTGGACTAGGGGGCTCCGTGTGGTTTAAAATTATTCATTTTGTCCATTATTTTTCAGCTATTGTAATATATTCTGAAGAGCTTAGAGAGATATTGATATTGTTACTGTATGTATATTTTCTGAGTATACAGAGCAGAAGTAATTATTAAAAATATCTGCAACTTTAAGTGGTTCATTGATTACCTTGTTGTTATCAATAATGCTGATTATGTTTACATAAGATTTTCTCAATGAGTTAATATACCCTTAAAATAGCTTGGAGTTTTTGTTTGTTTGCATTTATTTTTTGACAAATGAATTTCTAATTTCTGTTTTGTTCTCCTGATTTCTTATTTTATGCTGCTTTTCATGGCCTTGAATTTTTCCCATCTAGCAACAGATTGTCTTTATGTTCCGCATGTATTTAGAACTATATTCCTTAACTTTCTTAAAGTGTCTGTTGCAGGTGGAAATTATTATTTCTTTTATTACTGTGCAGCATTCTTCGATAGATTTGTTACTTCATGCAAGCACCTCACCAAAGTGATATTTTATTTATTTATTTATTTATTTATACATCAGTTTACAACCTTTGAGCCAGCGGCTCATTTCCAAAGTACCTCATCACAAAGAGGACAATACAAAGCACATTTCATTACATCACTGTAGGTAACATCATTTTTTTTTTTTTTTTTTTTACATCATAGCTGGCAACAGTAAGGCAGATATATGCTGCAAATTACTTTTATTACAATAAAAGTGTAATGAGTCAGGTATTGACAGGTATAACAGTTATTCAGATAAGATTGAGTGGAAAGCAAACATTGAATAAGCAGACAAATTAGACATGAGCAGGGACTGCTAGGTTTGTAAGAACAGGTGGCTTTGGGACAGGGTAGGTGATAGTTAGGGGGCATGCCACTCTAGGAGTTTTGTCAGTTGTTGATTGTAAAGCTACTCAGAGAGTTTTGTCAGGTACAATGAGCTTGAACACCTACTGCCGGGGACAAGCACAGCTACGCATGTTAAATAGATGACTTCTTAGTGTAGTTTTAAAACTGGAGATTGAACGGATATCGGTGATGGAGCTGGGGAGAGTATTGTACCAGGTGGGGGCTTTGTAGTAGAAGGACCGTTGACCATGTGTTGTCCTGGTTCTTGGGATAGACAGGGTGGCCTTGGAGGAGCTACGAGTTTGGACTAAGGGTTGAGCTAGGTGAATAGAGGCTGTCAGACTGGGAGGGGATAGTCCTAGGAGTGTTTTTTTCGTTAGGAGGCAGGTTTGATAACTGAGCCGTTCATCCAGGTTGAGCAGCTTTGCGAAGTCATATAGCTGGCAGGTATGGGTTAATCTGGTTGCTCCCTTGAATAATCTACAGGCCTTGTTCAAGGTGTGTCGAATTTTATTGAGAGCAGTCATATCCACGGCCCCATAGACAGGCAGGCCATAGTCCACAAGGGACAAGATTGAGGAGGTGACTGCTAGTCGGAGGGCCTCGGGGGGGAGGCAGTGCTTGTAGCGATAAAGGATACCTAGCTGTGTATTTGCAGTGGAGGCTAGAGTATCAATGTGGTCATGGAAAGTGAGTGCAGAGTCAAAGGAGACCCCAAGGTACTTGTACAGGTGGACTTGCTCGAGAGGAAGATTAGAGCCAGGGAGGATACGGAGTGGGAAATTACTGAGTTTGTTTTGGGGATGGGCAAAGAGCATGGATTTGTTTTTTTTTAGATTAACTACAAGTCTGTGCTTTGTGAACTAGGCTTCAGCATCATTGAAAGCTAGTTGCAAGGTATCTTGAAGAGAGATGGGGTTTCGGTGGGAGGCAAAGATAACGGCATCATCTGCATACAGCAGGATTTTTCCCGTGCAAGCTCTGGGCATGGAATTGAGGTATAGAGAGAAGAGAAGGGGGCCTAGGATGGAACCCTGGGGGACTCTGGATCAGATGGGACATGTATTGGAGAGGGTCCCATTAATTCTAACACGCTGAGAGCGGTCCGACAAGTAGCTAGAGCACCAGGAGACCAGGCCGGTGGCAAAGCCAATGCGATAGAGGGCATCCAACAGTAGGGGGTTGGAGACAGTGTCAAATGCCTTTGAGAGGTCAATAAACACTGCCCCTGCTAGTGAGCCCGAGTCAAGGGAGGAATGCATAAAATTTGAGAACTCAATAAGGGCCGTGCTGGTACTGTGACCTGCATGGAATCCGTGCTGTTCATGGCAGTGGATGTTGTATTTGGTCAGGTAATCTGTGATTTGGGTTGCCACCAATTTTTCAAGGGCTTTGGAGAGGGGTGGAAGGATGGAGATAGGCCGGTAGTTTCCGGCTGAGGACCTGTCACCTCCTTTGTGTATGGGCACGACTGAGGCTGTTTTTCAGCCTGAGGGGAATTGACCCAGGCAGAGGGACTTGTTGAGCAGGGTAGTTAGGGGGCAGGACTGATCCAGGACCAGCGGAGGATACTGGGGTCCAGGGAGCTGCCAATATAATTACTCTTAAAGGCTTGGCAGGTGGCCTAGCTTCCTGGGGGGTCACCCTGCATAAGTGGAAGCTAGGATATTGGAGGTATGGGGCAGGTAGGGTTGAAGGAGGGTCAAAGAAGTCTCTGGGGAGGACCAAGCTGAGGTCTGTGAATGATGTGTTGAGGAAGTTGGCTATGTGGGCAGGGTCAGTGGAGACAGAGCCTTCGATGGTGATCTGGGAAGGGGGAGGAGAGCACGTGCTCCCATTTAGTTGCTTAATGTTGTCCCAAAACTTACTGCCATTCCCCCAGGAGGAGGTAAGCGCAACCTGATAGTGATCGGCTTTTGCTTTCCTGATGGCCCATGTGCATTTGTTTCTAGTGGCATTGTAGGCCAGTCTGTCTGCAGCACAGCCTGTTTCAGTGGCCAGGTGCCACAGGTTATCCCTGTGTTTTAGTAGTTGCAGCAGGGACGGGGTAATCCAGGGGGCATTGCTGACTTTGGTCCGGACTGCTGTCATGGGAGCAAAAACATCACAGGCATTGTTGAAGGTTTGGGTGAAGAAGGTAAGGGCGGCATCAACATCAGAGGCATGGTGTATGGGAGACCAGTTAATTTGGGCAAGATGTAGCTTAAGGCCCTTTAGCCCGCCTGGTCTGAGGCACCGACAAAGAGTGGGATGAACCGTGGGTTTAGGAGTGGGGGTGGCCCAGTGGAAAATGATAGGAGAGTGGTCACTAATAGAGTCCGGAAGGACCCGGGTATCATGGTTTTGTAGAGGGTGGTTTGTGATGACCACGTCTAGCAGATGTGCTAGTACCTTTCTTCATGTTAATTCTGGTGGGTTGGGAGACCAGTTGGGACATGTCAATGGCTGTGAAAGAGTCACGGTGGAGTTGATGGATGAGCTGAGCCAGTTAACATTCAGGTCACCTACAAGGACTTGGTCAGCTGTGTGAGGTAGGGTTGAAAGATAATCAGTTAGCGAAGCCAGTGCCACAGTTTGGTTTTTTGGGGGAATTTAAGCAGCTGTGAGATAGAGAGGACCCCTAGAGGGGTCGGGAGTCAGCTTGAGGGTTAGGGCCTGCGCTCCTTGGGTGAGAATAGGGGCAGGGAGTGTCAGTCCATTGAGAGAATCCCTGGTGTATATCGCACAACCCCCCCTTCTGCCTACCCGATCCTCCCTGTGGAGGGAGTACCCTGGAATAGTGACAAATGAGTCTGGCATGGATTTTGATAGCCAGGTTTCCACGACCGCGATGACATCAGGCCTATGTGAGGTGATCCAACATTGGAGGTAGTCTAATTTTTTCATCAGGCTGCGAATATTCATAGACGCAATACAGAGCCTGGGTGACCCTGTAGGAGGGTTTGAGGGAGCTGGGCCAGGGTTCGGATGAATGTTGCCAGTCAGAAGTAATAGAATAACCACAGCCCTGACCAGGGGCCAACAGAGGGTGAGCTTTCGATATGTATGTCGTGTGGAGGGGGGGTGCTTTTGGTGGGCACACTGGGTGGGCAGGGTTTTCCAGGCTGTGAATGTGAGGAGGATAAGTCTCAAGTGGATGCCTGGGGACGTAGTAGTAGGGAGAGGACTGGGGGGAAGGTGTTGATGACTGGGGCAGATGATGAGAGTAGGGTGTGGCAGGGCTAGCTCCAGGAAAATAGTAGGATCAGGTGCCATTGTGCCAAGGGGGGTATTAGGTTGGAGAGACAATGGTGCCAGGGTGAGGATGAAAGGGAGGCATTGTAATAAGAGGGCTAACATATTGCTTGTGGTTGCAGCTGGGTGGTAGGTTGAAGTTGTTTTTGCGTCACTCAGCAAGTGTGGATGCCACTTTGGAATAGTGGTAGTGACACGGACTCTGGTGGCCAAGGTACCAGGTTCAAGACCAACTCAGGGCAGTTGGACATGGGACCTAGGTATGAGCCGTACTCCACGTTCTGGGGCCAGGACACAGGGTAGATTTGGGACCAAAAAGGGGTGCTTAAGAGCGACTCCTAGTGGCCACTTGAGAAAAGGTGTAAAGCCGAATAGCAGGAGATCTAGGCAGGATTTAGTACAGCGTCAGGTGTGGAAGCGGACAGAGCCTCTGTGGTCAGGAAGATAGGATGAGGGATAGGATGTTGGAGAAATCCAGGATAGGTAGTTAGACCAGGATGGGCTTGGGGGTGGAAGGGAGGGGGTCCAGGAATAGGCTAGAATTGGATAAGGTGAGGAGGTAGAGAGGGCTGGGGGAGAAGGGAAGAGGACTGGTAGGAAGAGGGTCCAAGGATAACCGGGGGGAGGCTTACAAAACTGGAAGGCTTGAGGCAGTAACAGAGGATCCCTCTAGTGGCTTGCAGGTATAACCTGCAAAGGGAAAAAAGTGGACTTAGTAATTTCAAGCCACAGGAAGTGATGTCATCAGGTAGGGACTATAAACAAAGGGACGACCGTGGGAGGGTGGCTGGAGCGGGCGGGGCAGTCGACGCTCATAGCATGTCGACAGGCTAACCCCCCTTCACAGGTGCTGAATAGAGGTTGTTTAAATTACCTCTAATAGCACCACCGTGACTTTAGGCTCCAGGAGGGAGCTCCGAATCCTTCGGGCAGCTTGCTAGCCAGTGGGCCTATATTGGAAGGGAAACAAAGGATCCTTATTAGTATGCAGCGGGAGACCAGCGGTCGTGATCACAGCAGCGTAAGTGTCCCGATACAAGCCAGAAACAGACCATGCACCTCTAGATACTGTGGCTTCTTACAAGGTAAAACATAAAGTAAACACTGCAACAGAGACTGTTTTAGAAAGTAGCTAGGCAGGAAGGGCACACATTTAGCGACTACACAGCCCCCAAGCTGCAAACCTAGCCTGGAATGCTATTAAGTACAGATGCTAGCTCCATCCAGCGTTCCCCTAACTGAATACAGGCAGCCAGTTACACCGATGGAAGGAGAAAAACAGAAAATACAATAAAAATGCAATTTGGTAACCCCCCTTCACAGGTGCTGAATAGAGGTTGTTTAAATTACCTCTAATCGCACCACCACCAGATATATCTGTGGGGCATACCAGCTGAAGTCTAGTAAGGGAATGCACAGGAGCTCTCATCCCAACCTAAAAGTCAACTTGCCTATAGCCAAAAAGAACATAACAAAGTTCATGATAAATACTGTCATGGCACTGAGTGTTCTGACCACCAGTATTGCTGGCCCATCTTCAGAAGCATTCATCAGAGTTAGAGAACAATAGATGTGGACTCTGCTTGACAGCGCTTCTTGGTTCACCCTGATCTTTAAAGAGTTTTATGAACAGCACCTGAAACATCTCCCATAAGTTTTACTGGATGATCTAAACTTCTGGATGCTCACTAATGAGGATTTTCTCCACCTAGAGTGCATCCCAGTATACACTGATTTCCCATACACAGTGGTGTGAGTTGGAAGACCTATGGAAACCCTGGAGCTGGTGTGCCCAGAGTCAGGGACTTATGGTTTTATCCCTGTGATAATTGTAATCAATGCTCACAAACTCAGGTACTTGTAACTGTTCTGTGAAGAAAGAGAATCTTAATGTGGAGGAAATGCTTTGCCATTAATTGAACTACTGAGAGAAACTCTCTGAAAACACCAGCACCCAACAGCCCAGACAAGGATGGTGAAATTAGTGTTTGATGATGAAATGAGGAGGTCATTGTCCAACCTACTAATACTGAATGTGGAGTCAGTGGTGTGGTCAAGTTGAGAAAAGATGCCAGAGCAATTAATGGTTAGGTCCATAAGACTTCCCATCTGAGCCCATGCCATTACGCACTACATAAATATCTAAGTGAAGAATGATAAAATAGCAACCCATTATCATTAGAAAGGGGAAGATGCTGGCTAAAGTGTATTGAGCTGATACTGCCATACAGCCAACTATATCTAAAAGTGGGCCTTGTATGAGACTGAACCCAGTCAAGTTCAGGTAAGGCAGCTGACCTTTGCCAGAGGAACTAAAGACCCAAATAAGCCAGAAACTGTAAATCCAAAACCAACTCTTCTCTACTTCATAGTGGGAACTTAAGTGTGTCATGGGAGAGGAAAAATAAGAGTTTGCTGCATGACTTACATGGTTCACAGAATGATCTCAGCGTTTGGCCTTCTTTGATGCTGATGATATGATAACATCTTCAGGAATCACTGGAAGCTGGAACTATACAGGAGTTTGGATAGACAAAGTGACTGAAATTCACTATTTGAATTAATTTTCAAATTCTGCAGAATTAGTGAAGTGCAAATTTTGACAAATTCATGAAGTTCTTATTTATTGAAATTTGTTAACCGAGTAAGACCAATGAGACATAATGCCCCTTTCTGAATGATGAAGCCACCTTATGTTCAGCAAATTTTCCAAACTTCACTGGGGAAGTGGTCAGTTCTCTGAACAAATGGGCAGTTCTTGTTAAAAACTTAAACATTTCTGTGAAGTTGAAGTTATCAGAGTCCACAGAAACATTACAAGCTTTGCAAAGCAAATTTTGGTTGCTTCATTTCCACTTTATAAGCAAAGTATAAATTTGCATCATCTCTATAAAGATCACAGAGTCAGCTTGCTTCCCCCATTTTCATGATCCAGAACAAGAAGAGGATGTGCATGGATTACAGAACTCTTAACAATCATACCATACCATACCGTACCGTACCGTACCATACTGTACCATGCTATCAGTAGACCATTCTCTGGATTTAAATACATTGGACTGCCTCTACGGTATCTGTTGGTTCTCTATTTTGGACCTTTACTGTATCTACTACCAGATCACCATGGATATGTCCAATTGGGAAGACTGCTTTCTTCAGCTCTCTTGGATTCTGTGAGTTTTTGAGTATGCCTCAAACCATTTCTTTGGCAGAAGCCACATTTCTATGCCTCAGGAAGTGGGTAGTGGGGGACATTAATTTGTCAGAATGCTTGGTATACCATGGCAATGTCATAGTATTTTGCATGGCATTGGAAGAACATGAGAATGATCAAGGTGCTGGACCAGTTAAAAGAGTTTGGGATTGAACTATCCATGGAAAAATTGCATTTGTTTCCCAACTTCTGTAAGTAGGAGGGGTATATTATGTCTGCTGATGGATAACAGACTGATCCCAGTAAGGCAAAGGACATGACTACTTGGGCCTACCCCAGGAACCTTAAAGAGTAGTGTGACCACTATTGAACTTGACCCATGTATATCCACTTGCAGACAAAACTTGGAAGATCAGACTCAAGGAAGGAAAGGAACCCTTGACAAACTTCAAAATTTATGAACCCTTTGTGGTCAGATGGGTTGCTGCCTGTGATGAAGCCTTCAAAGAAATTATTCACAACCTAACCAACTCACTTGTACTTGCATATGCTGTCCCATATAAACATTGTGTTTTGCATACAGACACTAACCTACATGGCCAGGGAGCCACTTTGTACCAAAGCTTGAAGTCAGTTGTCCATGTCAGTGCAAGTTTGTTGCTTCCTGAACAAATTACCCTGTACATAAGCTGTGAATTCTTGGTTCTTAAATGGGCCATTCATGATCAATACCATTACTAAAGGACTGTGATCACCATCAAAACTGACAATAATCCACTAAGGTATATGCCAAATTAGATACTGCATTGCATTGGGTCTTCTTTGTCTATCTACAATCACTTTGTGGTGCATTGCTTGGGCCTGAATCATGTGGATGCAGAAGTCGTGTCTTGGCCCCTTTTCCTCTATGACTCCACTGACTAGGAGGGGGAGAAGATTCCAGTATCTGCCATGACAGCACTCTGTAAAATATTTGACACCAATGATCACTCCTACCCTTAGTGTTAGTTTAGTAGCACTCTGGGTTTACTTTTATGAGTACAAACCTGCCCGCATTTACCGGATTGCTGGTGGCTGGTGGCCGGTGGCTTTTGGACTACTGGATTGTCAGAGGTGATTGCTGGAGTTGTTTCAGAGGAGGGGCTGTTGGTATCTGGGAGAAGAGCCCACCTGGGGAACTGGAGTGTTGTCTGAGGTTTCGAGTTGGACTAGTGGGAGCCAGATTCCTGATGGAAAGAATTCAAAATATTTGCTGGTGGACTGCTTGAGGAACGCAACGTGTGGACTGGTTGCCTGAGGGATTGACTGCTGGATTAGAGAGGGGGAGGTTCATCTCTGTCCTGGTGGTAGTAGCCACTGGATCATGGCTGGGTGGGAGACTGGGGTCTGGGCCATCTGAAGAGCTGGCAGAGGCCCCAAAATATTCCTAGGCATCTCAGATGTGTTGGCTGGTAGGCCAGCATAGTTTGGGGGCCAAAGTCTTCGCCGTGAGATTTCTAGTGGCGGCCTCCTGGGATGGAGTGGTTTGGCACTTTACCAGCCTTCAACTAGCCCAAATACAGGGAGAGTAGTTTGTTCACCAGGAGGTATCAGAGGCTTTGTGTGGCCTCACTAATGGACACCGTCAGAGCTTTTATTTTCTCCACCTTTGTTTGGTCCTTATTTTATCCAGCAGAGAGTGCCCAATTAACACATCTCTGTATTATACTTCTGAAAGTTGTCTACCTACATGAGAGGTAGTGTGGACAAAGTACACCAGCCATTATTCTGTGGAGGTGGAAGCTCCTCTTGTCTATCCCTATGACATTTTGTATTTTATTTTGTTTAATTTTAATTATTTTAATATTTTTTCCCACTCTGTGAGAGAGAGAGAGAGAGAGAGAGAGGTGTTCTATACTGTGTCATCCTCTTTTGTCCCCCACTCTGTGAGATAGAGTGGAGGACTATATTTTTGGGATAGTATTTTTTTTTGTTGGGGTGGTATTCATTTGTTTAAAGTGTGGCTTTTGTTATGTTTAAGTTGTCCTCCACTCTGTGAGAGAGAGAGAGTGGAAGGGCACATTAATTTGATTGTGAGAATTTGATTTCTTTGTTTTTTCTTGCAGCTGTGTTCTTGAGTATTTTGGGGTTTTGGGTGTGCGTAGAAAGATTTGGGAGTCCAGATGTGTCAGTGGATTGCCCCCTGGTCATGCGCTATTCACCTTCTGTACTTCATCACCTCTGCCCATTTATTACCCCCCTGCAGTCCACAGTATATCAACATTGTAGAGCATTTGAAATTGCTCACAGGGGGAGGGGTAGGGTTGGGGTTGCGAATGTCCAAGCTTGAATGAGCGGGGTGCTCATATCAGGGTAGTGAGGCCCAGGAGATGCCCTGGGGCAAAATGGATTCTGTAACATGGCCCTCCATGTCTGGTCTCCATACCCAAGGGTTCCACTAGTGATGGGCAGGCAGCCCGGGCGGCCCAGGAATCCCATCCTACTCAAGCAATGTTATGCAGTAACAGATCTATTAAGAACAAGACTGCAACCATTGCAGATCTTGTTGGGATAGCTGATCTGGCTTGCATCACCGAGATCTGGCTGGATGATAACACTGGCCCCATATTGGAGGCTGCTGTTCCGGCTGGGTACTCGGTGATACACCACTCAAGAATGGACTGTGGGGGAGGTGCCATCTGTTTCAAGAGGGAACTGGACCTTACAAGTGTGCCAGTTGAGGAGGTCAATTCATTTGAGTGTATCATGGTTGCAGTTGTAGGCTGCAGGATCGCTCTCTTCTACTGTCCACCCGAGGATGAGAAGTGGTTCCTTCAGGAAGTAACGGACTTCATGGTCAACATGGCATTTGAGTCATCCAGGTTGATGGTCCCGGGTGACTTTAATGCCTGGGTTGATGATGAACTCTTGCAATTTGGACAGAACTTCCTCCAGCTGATTACATCACTGGGCTTTACACAGGTGGTTGCCTCTGCTACCCATAAGTTTGGTCACTCCCTTGACTTGGTCTTCCTCCTAGGGATCAAAACCTTTGACCTGGTTGTGGAACTGGTTGGATGGTCAGATCATCACACTGTGGGGTTGAGTTTTTATGCCCCTCCACATAGGCCTGCCCCTGTGGAGATGGTCAGATACCACTCTTTGTGGGATGTAAATTCCAACAGCCTATTGGTGGTATTGGACCTATCGGGAATTTCAGAGGCAAGTGGGAGCCCAGAGATCCTGGTTCAGGCCTAAAATAAGGCCATTACTGTGGCTCTGGACTCCATCTCTCCTGTCTGTGTTCATCCTCTCTCCCTCTGCCTCAGTCCCCATGGTCTGATGGGACCTTGAGAGAGTTGCAGTGACTTGGATGAAGGTTAGAGCATTGCTGGTGGAAGTCTGCCCTGGAGGCTGACTGCCTTAGATTAATGGAACATTATCAAGTCTAACAATCTCCTGTAAGAAGGCAGAGTTCCTGTCCAAGGAGATGGCTTCTGCTCAGAACTGAAAGGCTCAGCTCTTTCAAACTGTGGACAGGTTGTGCAACCCAACCTGTCTCCAGGTTTGAAGAGCCTTTTCACAGGTTGAGTGTGAGAAACTCACTCAGTTCTTTGTGGATAAGGTGGCCAGCATCAGGGTGGAGATCCAACCAGCACACTCTATGGAAGCTGATAGTGGTCGGTGTATGGTCACTCCTCCTCGGTTTGCCTGGAGTTCCTTTGACTGGCAGGAAATCATGGCTGTTGTGCGGATTGCCCAGGGTATGCACCCAACGTGCTGTAGTTTGGATCCGGGCCCAACCTCCCTGATTATGGGTTGTTGTGATATCGTTGGCCCAGTCCTTGCAAGGATAGTTTGGTGCTCCTTAGCATCCAATGAGTTTTCTAGCTCCCTGAAGGAGGTGGTGGTGACACCTCTCCTGGAGAAAGCTACTCTGGACCCAAGCTGCCTTGCAAACTACACACCTATCTCTAACCTTCCCTTTGTTGGCAAGGTGATTGAGAAAGTTGTGGTGCTGCAACTGGAGAACCATTTGACCATTCATAACATCTATGAACCTCTCCAGTCAAGTTTTCATAAGAGGTATAGTACCAAAACTGCTTTGGTTCAGGTGCTCAATGATTTTCTGATGGCAAGAGATCAGAAGCGCCATTCCATTCTGGTACTTCTTGATCTCTCTTCAGCTTTTGACACTGTGGACCATGGGGTACTTCTTGAGCACCTGAAATTCATCTGTGGCCTGTCTGGTACAATTCTCAGGTGGTTTAAGTCCTACCTCACTGGCAGAACTCAGAGGGTGGTTTCGGGGAATTTTCCTCTGAGCCATTCTCTCTGCCATGTGGGGTCCCCCAGGGCTCGGTGTTGTCCCCCATGTCATTTGCGATGTACATGCTGCCCCTCAGAGACATTGTAAGATGGTATGGGCTGATGTTTCACTGCTGTGCTGATGATACCCAGCTCTACCTGTCTTTCACACCTGACCAGGATAGTGTGTGCTCGGTATTTACAACTGCCTCACTGAAATCCAGGATTGGATGAGCTCTAGCTGGTTGAAGTTGAATTCTGGTAAGACTGAAGTGATGGTGGTAGATTCTGGCCACCAGACAGTGGGGATGGGGATGGTCAACCCTCCAGAATGTTTCTGGGGGGGTATCCAGCTTCTTACCTCTGAATGGGTGTGAAACCTGGGGTTGATTCTTGATGATGGGCTGACTCTGCATTTGTAGGTGTCAGCAGTCATTAAGTCGTCTTTCTATCACCTGAGGAACATCACCAGGGTTAAACACCTTGTTCCATCTGGCAATCTTCCAACACTGGTCCATGCTTTGTGACCTTGCACCTTGACTACTGCAACTTCCTTTATTTAGGGCTTCCAGGGGTTGATATTCACTGCCTGCAGCTAGTGCAGAATGCTGAGGCCCAGTTGTTGATGGGGATCTCACGTGTGAGTCACATCACAGTGGTGCTGCTTGAACTGCACTGGCTGCCTATTCAGTGGTGGATCACCTTCAAGGTCAGGCTTCTGACCTACAAGACCCTAGATGGACAGGGCCTGGACTATCTGAAAGAGCTCCTGATTCCTTACTCTCCCAGATGGCCAGTGCGCTCAGCTGATGAGAGGTTGCTAGAGATTCTCACAGTGAGTCTTAAGTCATCTGGGACCTATGCATTTATGTACATGGCCCCTGCCCTGTGGAATTCTCTACCCCGTCCGAAAGATGAGTGCACCACTGTGGAGGGCTTTAAGAAGGCCCTGAAAACACACATCTGGCACAAAGTGTACCCTGATTAATCATTTTATTTATCTAGTTACTCTGAATATTGAGTATTTTATTGATTGATTTATTTTATTGTTTTATCTGTTTTTACTGTTCAGCACCTTGACATTGGAAAGGTGCTATATAAATAAAGATTCTTATTATAATTAATGCAAATCACTTTGTGGATAGCATGAGGCCAGCTAGGAACTGTTTTACAATCTCTGTGTTGTGGATTCTCATCACTATAGAATACATATTTGCCACATCTGACTGGTTTTGATCTACATAGGGAACAGAAACAAGACATAATGTGCAGGCTACATAGAGGGGGAGTTGTCTTAAAGGTTGTGCCTAAAATTGGGAACATCTAGTTGGTAATGAAGGAGTAGCCAAAGTTTAAGGTAAATTACAACTTACTACACCCCATAATGCAAGGTCTGCATAGTTTCCCCAGACACCAGCTTCTACTGCCCCTATAGTTACTGGGAATAGTAATGAAGACTGTACTGTACATGAGTACATGGGCATCTGGGAGTGGGACAGACCTTTTGCGTCATCCATGCATGGTTCTATAGGACCAAGATGAGGAGTGAAACTGAGGATTATTGTAATCAGTGTAGTCGCTACAGTATGTACAGTGCACAGTTGCAGCCATAGATACATTCATATATTTCCAGATATTTCAGAATATATCTTAAGAGATTCTGCCTGGTGACCCACAGTGGTACTGCAGACAGGCAGGGGATTTCTTTAGAGATACCACAGAAATTTCAGGAAAAACGTGGCCATGTCTTTGGCTCAAACTGTAAGACCTTGTTGAGGTGGGCAACCCCTCCCATGAACATTGAAACCAGTGCACCCATGGACTTAGTCTCTTGATTTCTGAAATCTAGAGCCCAACTTCAAGAATATTGCTACCACCCTGGTGGTCATGGGCAATTTCTGTCACTATGCCCAAGCTTGTAAGAAAAAAATAAAAAAAACATCACAGCTGCTTGCATACGCATGGACTAATTCATCTTCACTTACAGGATGCCAAAGGAAATACATCCAGATCAGGGAAAGTTTGAGAACTGCTTGATATGATAATGGATATATTGTCATTGCTGGGGATTAATAAATCTTCTACAACTCCATATCACCAAACATCTGCAGCATCTGCAGGATGTGTGTTCACAGGTTCACAGTTACACCCCATCTAGTCTGGACACAGACGAATACAGACATAGGCAGGCAGCAATCTGGTGTTTAAAAAACAGTTTTATTTCAACCAGTAAAAAAAAATGGTTTGCAAAATAAATGTGGACATAATGGTCCCCAGTTACTCCAGCTTACTAGCCCATTCCCAACGTACCACTATGTTTTGATGTAGAGCCTTGATCACATGATCAATATTCTATGTTGAACTGAAGTGGTGCATAGCACTAGACTGCTGACTGCTAGAATCAGTCTGTATCTTTGCCCTAGCTTGGTGGGGTACAGCTATAAACACATGTCCTGCTTGAAGCACTGGGAGACTTATGAGTTCATTTTCAATGAGTTTTTAACCAACCTGAAGAGCCTGGAATGGCTCACAGATGCTGCTCTGTATGAAAACTCCATATTATCATCATTATCACAGTGATCCCTAGACAGAATGTTTCAACCAGGCCTTGCTGAACATACTGGGCACCTTATACCCTAAGGACAATGTCATGTACAATCAACAAGTTAGTGCTCTTTTGCATGCTTATAATTGCATTAAGAGTGATACCACCAGGTTCTCCCCATATTGCTTGATATTTGTCAGAGAAGCACAGCTACTGATTGACACATGCTTTGGAGTCTTTGCTTATGGAGCTTGAACAGAAACATTTATGCAATATGTGCATACAGTTAAGAATAGAGCTTATTGCTTGGTGGCTAAGATGGCTGGGAAGAGAAACCTGGACAAAAAACATGTTAGGACTGAAAAGTGAAAGTAAAAACCTCTAACCGGAAGACTGAGTTTTGTTGAGAAATCTGTCCCTGCCTGGCAAGCATGAGATGGCAGATTGCATGGGCAAAACCCCTTCCATTGTCAAGGAACAACTTCAGAGCCTGCCTGTGTACAGCAAATCTCTGGAACTACCCAGACAAAATTTAGAAAGTGCCTTGGAGTCATTCAATATTAATTGAGTACATACAGATTCACAAGGACACTATGGAACCCAAACTGCCTAATGGACCTGAGACAAGACCCTAAATAAGACAGAGATTTGCTATAACCCAACTCATCCTAGAGCAAATGAACTGTGAATCTTCAGACAAGGATGCCAAGGAGAGCAAGTACTATTTTTGGGGGGATATCCCCACTCTGTTCCCAGCTGACACATGCAAACCAGAAAGCCATTTGGGTAGGAGTTGTCTGGATCAAAAACCAAAACCTTTTGTCCTAACTGGTGTTCTGCCCTGTGCTCATAAGGAAGAGGAGCTACCGGTGGAGAGTGACATAGAGGATCAAAAGCTTGAAAAATGAAAAAGACCTTCCAGGGATAGAAGAGGATATCAAGGCCCTGGAGCCAGAAAGAAACCTACACTGTCAAAGGTGGACAGTGAAGTAGAATCCTCAGTGGCTAAGTTTGGATATGCAGAGGAGAATATGCTTGCCCCTGTAAGACATTCTACCAGACCTATGAAGCTTTTTTGAAGCTCAGTTTATGACACCCCGGATGCCCCCTTCTGATATCACCCTATATATCATGCATAAAGTGATATTTGTGATCTCCAGGTCCCTTCTTCATATCCAATTTTCAAGTGCCTTGGAAGAGAGGGACAGTAACACATGGGACAATTCTGACTGGTGTGGTTAGGATGCATTTGTCTAGGCAGACAGGTTGCCTAGGAAAACGCTCTATGGAAGATAAGGGGCCAGATATTCAAAAGTTTCCATGGGCGCTAACAGGTTTTTGCACGCACAAACCAGGGTTTGCCCTGGATCACTATACTCAAAAGGGGCTGTTGCATGGGCAAAAAGGGTTAGTGCATGCACAAAACATAATGCATGCATGGAGGCAAGGGGAAGGGCTCAGCCATGAATTTGCATGCTACTCCATATTCAGCAGAATTGCACTGTACAAAAGGTTTTAGCGTGGTCCTTTTGCACAGCAGAAATACAACCAAACAAGCCCTGACTTAACTCTAGGTAACATTAACGGCTACCAGAGGTAATGCAACCACCTAGACATTAGGTCACTGGGGGAACACAACCACACCTTTTGGTCCAAGGCACCCTTCCCGCACCAATCACTGGCCATTCTGTAAATAAATAATATCCCTGGTGCTAGTGGTCTTCCGCACCAATTGCTGACCCATTCTGTAGAAAAATAATACACCTGATGCTAGAGGTTGCCCCCCAACTGATCTCCAGCCTGTTCTGTAAAAAAATACTATCCCTGGTGATAGTTGTCCCCCCACCTAATCGCAAGCCCCGGTATGCAAAATGTAATCTCTGGTGCTAGTTGTCCCCCCGTTGATCACTAGCGCCGGCATGCATAATATAATCCTTGGTGCTTGTGGTACCTCCCTCCCTCTGATGGTCAGACAGGATGTAAAAGATTAAACCTCCCTGGCATCCAGTGGTTCCCTCCCATATCACCAGGCATAGCCCACAATCACCTCTGCGGTGCTTCACAAGCATACAGCAACTGGCACAGCCCTCCTCACACATCCTCAGCCAGCTGCCACATGTACAGGCAGGGAGCACACCTCTTATTTTTAGGACAGGGTGAAGTGCCCTCTCCTATAACTAAGAGGTGCCCTCCTTGCCTATGCATACAGCTGCTGTCCAAGCAGGTGTGAAGAGGGCCATGTCAGTCACTGTATGCTCCCACAGCACTGCAGATAATGCTAAGGTAATTGGGGACTATGCCTGATGCCATGGGGGGGACCACAGGACACCAGGGAGGGTTATTATTTTAGATCTGGGCTGGTGATTGGCAGGGGGGTACAACTAGCACAATGGATAATATTATGCATGCTGGGACTGGCAATCAGTAGGAGGGGTTACCACTAGCACCAGGGATACTATTTGTTCACAGAATGGGCCAACAATTGGCTGGGGGGGGGACCACTAGTACCAGGGATACTATGTTTTCACAGAAGGGGCCAGCAATCAGCTTGTGGGGAACCACTAACACCTGGGATGATAGTTTTACACAGAACGGGCTGGAGATTGGCTAGGGGGAATCACTAGCACCAGGTATACTATTCTTCTACAGATTGGGCAGGCAATCAGTGGGGTAGGGGAAACACTAGCACCAGTGACATCTACACATCTGGAAATGGGCAATGGGGGGCAGTGCCATGCTAACTTGCCTCATTATCTATGCAAATGAGCCCATAATGGGCATGCAAATGGCCTCTTAGTGCCTCTCATGCCCAATGGATTCATTTGCATGGGTCTCTTTGAATATTACAAAGAGCTCTCTGATACTGTCCTTTCTGGTGACATACTTCAGGAACCCTGTCAGGGCAGCACTAAGTGGTTTAATGCTGGGCTGACATCTCTGTATAGTCAGTCAAATAGTGCCAGTGCACCTGTTCCACTGAATACAGCATCTTCATACACCCAGACAATGGAAAGACGCAGTGCAAATTGTTGTGCTCCACTTTGTGCATATTTGAATATCTGGCCCCGAGTGTCTAGTTTAGCCACGTTTGTAAATTTCCTTCTGTTAATTCCATGTAATAACAGCAACTTCAAAACAACACCAAACATATCAGTGGAGACACTACAGTGATCACAATTACAGCCCACTGCACACATCAAAACAGTGACTCTGCAACCAAAAAAAACCCCACCAAAGGACAATACACCCACACCAACAAGAGAGTGTTTCTCACACTACTACAAGCTTGGTTCCACAGGTGACACATGACATGGTGCACAACAAAAGTCACTTTCATCAGGAATGTGGTTTTAGCTTTACAGATTACATACCACATGGTCAGCTGCCATATGGACCCGTGCCAATCACAAAAACTTGTGATACTCTACACATCACCAGTAAACCTTGTGGGACAACTCCTGTCCCTCCAATATAAATATCCTGCATTAAGCAAAAACAGACTCCCCTTTAGGCTATCTAGAAACTCCACAGATGTCTCCAAACTGCAAAATTCACCTCCAGCAGCAATGGAAAACTCATCACTGACACACCCACAACACACACCCCTTATACAAACACCTCAGTCCCAACACAAAACACCTGAGAGGACAAACTACCAACACCTGGGAACACCTGCTAAAGCATAAAAAAATGCAACACACAGCACCACACATGCTGGCACCTGGAATCAAATCCATGACACTCAACAATACACAATTCCCTATCCGCCTACCTAACAGTCTGCCTAGCCCACTGCACCATGGCTGCAGTATCTCAGCTAATAACCTAAATACCACACAACATGTCCAGCCACAACACAACAAAACACTATATCTCTACATTTGCCCCCTAAAACTCCACTAAATTTATATAAGAAACTCTGAGACTGCACTATGTTTCACATGTTGTGCAATACCAGACAGCCCACTTCATCACCCATACCTCAGCATCCCTGCAGTTGCCTTTTTTGCTATCACTATTTTTCACATGTTGCCCTTTCTTCCATGCGCTTAACCTGAGTTGCTCATATTCAGCCTCTCCAAACTGAGTCACCCATATCATGGGATATCATTCTGGTTACAGTTTTTTGGCTTGGTTGAACCCTAACATCCAATGGATGAGAGCTGTCATTTCTTTACCTGGGGAAGGTGCTGCCACCCACAAAACTCAGAGCTCTTACGTGAAGGTCCCTGTCAAAGGAAATCAACAAGCTGCTACCTTTGGCTTACTCCTCTAGCCCCAGGGACATGTAGTGATGGACGAAGTGGGGAAAATTCACTAAGTAAAAAATGTGGATTTTCCCCACTTCACAGAGTTTGTGAAGCTCAGCTTTGCTACCCAAGAAACTCTGCAAAATGCAGGTTTCCATGGTGTCCAGTGGTTCTCCTCACTGCTGATTGCTGGCCCCTATATGAAAAAAGGAATCCCCAAAATTGCCAGGCAATTCTTGTGTCCCCACTGCAGTGTTGTGTGCCCGCCCCCCACCGATCGCCTGCTTGTTGTAAAATAAAAAAAAATCAAAGGTCCTCTCCCCCCCAGTAGCAGAGCACTTGTTTGAAATAGTTTCCCTGGTGTCCAGTGAACACCCTCCCCTGCATCTACTGCCCATCACCCCACTCCCCCCACCCACTGACCCAGACCGGGCGACCAGCACAGCCCTCTCCACTCTCCTCCATGGCCGGCCACCCAACTGAGCTAAATGAATCAGCACATGCTTTATAAGCAATGGTAATGTTTCTCTTGTTTGTCCTGAGAGCACTGTTCTGAGATTTACACGTCCAAGATACCACTCCCTTAATGAATCTCTTTCAAGAGTGGAGTGCCACAGCATTTGTACTCATTTGTCTTGTTCCTAGTGCAAGGGTGGTGTTTGTCCTGTTTGCCTTAGATTGATTCAGTTAATAAAACTAAGGTTGTGGAATTATCTATGGGGCTTTGCTTGTAAATCTCAGCACATTTCTTTAAGGGTGCAGTGCAGTTTCTTTTTCACATTCTGTTGGCGTTGCTGTTTTTGGACAGGTCGCCATACAAACTGCACCACGGCTCTGCACAGGAGTGTGTACATACTCACCTGTTCTGCTCATTTTCAAGTCAATTTTATTTGGTCAGCCTTGGGTGGTAAAAGCACACTCTCATTCACTGAGATCAGTCAGACAGCCAACAATGGAGGAGAGTAGAGAGGGTTGTGCCAGTCACCCGCTCAAGGTTGGGGGTGGAGGGTAGTGGGTCAGTAGAAGCAGGCTTGGGGGGTCCACTGGACACCAGGGAAATTATTTAAAACAAGCACTCTGGGATGGAGGAGAGTGGACATTTTTTTTTTTTTACAACAAGCAGGTGATCGGCAGGGGAACACACATCACTACAAGGGGGACACGGGGATTGCCTGGCAGTTGGGGAGGATTTATTTTTTCATGTTTGGCTTTTGATCAGAGTAGGGTAGACATGGACACCAGGGATGCAGCGCTCCTAAGTTTGGGTGTTTTTAAGAGCAATTTACGGTTTAAAGAACCCCAAGGCACTGAGAAGCTACCCCTTGCCATTTTGGTGAATTTTCCACTACCGGTGCCATTTTAGCGAAATGGCACAGGGAAACGGAGTTGGTGAATTCACAGGGAATTTGCCCCAAAGTTAAACTTTCACTGCAACTCTAGGGACATGATCTTCATGGCTAAGGGACCAGGAGTACGTGGCAAAACTCTGCAGGAACTGCAGTTCATCAGTGCTTCTTTTGCCATTAGGCTTTTGTGATGTGAGTTGCTTGTAGATGCACATCAAAGGTGTTCAACCACAGGAATACACTGCAGACCATAATGCTGTTGCAAATGGCAGACACTACATATCCCTAATACTAAAATCTGGATGATGGCAGGGAAAACAAGGGTAGGAACCTTCTGAAACTACAGCATTGTGGCCAGTGTCTCTGAACTGCATTGCTGTTGCCATCTTGGTGACCCCTGACATTTGGAACAACCAATTATATGGCTGGGGACACAAACTCTTCAAAGATTCTGGAGAAAGCAAAGAACAGTGGACTATGTTGCCTTTTTCTGAACTTATAGGGCATTATGGAAGTTGAATGACAACTTTTTGCACCAATGGGTCTGCTCCAGAATTGCTGTATGAAAGGAACTGTGCTGGAGACTGGAAGATTTTGAAGAGATCTTGAAGGGACTAGACTTTCATTTTGCAAAGAGGTCAAACTGTGGCATTCCTGGCCTTGAGTCTGGGGAATTATTTGTAAAGGATACTGCTAAGGCCTTGTGAGGAAAATAATGGTATCTGCATGCAAGCTAGCATGAATTATGATGATGATGATGAAGAGACAGTGTTGAGCATAGATACCAAAACACCCATCAGGATCAGACTGCCACCACCTGAGGACTTGGAAGCAAGAACATGTGGAAGGTATGAAACCTCAGCCACTGAGTAAGAAAAGTGCAGCAAGAGACAGCAGAACCATAAAGAAGGAATCAAGGAAGCCATCACCTGTGTAAGGTTTGACAAACCTGAAGAGGGTACCAGTACAATGAGAGTCAGGGTGCCGAGGCCAGTAGTGCAAGGAGAAACCTTACAGTTGGGGAACCATGAGTAAAATCAGGGCTCAACTTGTTTCAGGGAAAATATTGTTTAGATCTGTCTACAAATTGGCAATGGTACAGATTACAAATAATCCATTTTGTATGGCCAATTTGAGATATTTATGCAATTGCAAGGCCTTTGGGTTGGGGTAGTAATTTAGCAATCTACTCAAAGCTAAGTTAAAGTACACTACCACTGGCCAGCTCATGGCAACTACGTCAGGCCTGTACCAGTTAAGCACTGTGCTTGAGGGAGCTCCCATCAAGTTTAAGGGACATTTCCTGCTACTAGAAACAGAAACAGAATTTGCTAACAGAAAAGGACCACTTGGCCCACCCAAGTCTGCCCAGATGTTCCCTGTCTAGTCCTTCTCCGCAGACCTTACCAGATCTCTGAAGATCCTCCATCCTTCCTGCCTATTTACTAATATTCCACTATGTCTAGCCCGCACATGCTTGAAGCCCCCCACTGTTTCCACCTCCACCACATCTGCTGGCAGTCTGTTCCAGGTGTCTACCACTTTTTCAGTGAAATAGTACTTTCTTACATCACTGTTAAGCCCCACCCCCCTCCAGCTTCATCACATGGCCCCTGCTCCTGGTGGTCTTTTCTATTTGAAAGAGACTCCCCTTCTGAACCATGTCTACCCTTGTGAGGTACTTGTAGGTCTCTATCATGTGCTGCCTCACTAACCTCTCCTCTAGGATATACATGTTGGAACACTGTACCTCAGTATCTCCTCATAGGGCTTTTGGTGCAACCCCTACACCATTTTAGTTGTGCTCCTATAGACTGCCTCCACCCTGTGTATATCAATTCTGAGGTGCATCCTCCAGAACTGTACACTACACTCCAGGTGAGGTCTCACTAGAGAGTGATACAGTGGCAACACCAGGTGGGAGGGGGTAGTGGCCTGTATAACAGGAGGACAATTACATATCTGTACTGTGTTGCTATATTGGTCTGGACTGAGTGGTGGGTTGTGCCTGACTGGCTTTACTAAAGCTAGCCAAGGAACACTGTCATTTAACATATCCACACCTGCTAAGGGCCTTATAAGTGGTGGCTTTCAGAATAACATGTTACCCCCCCTCGTAATGGATTTTTTTTTCCTTTTCAAGGTAGCCCTGAATTAAAGTTGTTTTACTCTTAAAGGGAAACTCAGCTCCTCAGGAGCAAAGAAGTGGGTCGTTTATGTCCTGATCAGCAAAAACACAAATTAAATTTTTTTAATAACTTTACAGTGCTAGAATCCTTATTTTTATCTGGGTGGTCCTGCCCCCTCCATGGCTATTATCTTCCAAGAGTCCTTGCCATGGCTAGAGATATGATGATGAGACTGATGGTCTAAGCTGCAGGAGACTCCCTATATGCCACTGTATGCTAAAGGAATAATTATTACATATACAGTGTTTGTTGCACTTAGAATGCTGGTACCGATCAACTGTGTAAAGCACTTTCCTCAGTCAATCAGTACCGACATTAGAAGTACAAACATTCACTGTATGTGTTTTAATTATTCCTATAGCATACACTAGCACATAGGAGTCAAATCATCAGAGGGCTTGCTGGCAGGTGACTTGGAATAATAATGGTCAGGGGGTCACAGGTTCAACCAGATAAAAATAAGGATTACAGCATTTAAGTTATTACAACAGTTCAAACAGATTGCAGTTTTGCTAATTGTGACCTAAAGCTCCCACTTCTTTGCTCCTGGGTAGATCACAGTTCCCCTTTAAGTCATCTCTTATTATTTACTGCAATAACACTGTGAATTTGTGTGTGGTCTACAGGAGATGTGACTACAGTGGGAGGATGTGTACTTATGACACCCTAGGGGATTGTACTGATATAGCATCTGGTCCACCTGAATCTTTGTTTTGGGTAGAAACACCACACATTTCTTTTATTTTGGACATACCCCCTTCACTGCTTTGTAAGAAAAGAACATTTACAGTTCTGGCACAGCCCACCTCTCACCTCCATGGCCAGCCGCCGACTGAGTTCAGTAGGAGCACGTACAGTAAAGACGTGCTCAGAAAGTAATTTCTGAGTGTGTCTTTACTGTAGGTGCTCCAACTGAACTCAGTCGGTGGCTGGCTGTGGAGGTGAGAGGTGGGCTGTGCCAGTTGCTGGCTGGGGATGGGTGGGGGGTGCTGGGTGGACTGGCATGGCTGAGTGGGACCGTGGGGGCCACTAGACTACCAGGGCTTGTCTGGGTGTATGCTGCATTTGTAGCGGGTGACTCAGGATCGGGGCACGGGTGGGGGGTTTACTGCGCCACCCTGTGGGACATATCTATGGTGGATTCAAGGGCAGTTGGTGTGGCCAGCACTGCAGGGCACTTACTGGAGGCTTCAGGGGGCAGGGGATGTGGGCAGTCCTGTGGGGCTGTTACTGTGTGGGGGTACGCAGGGGGCATGTACAGTACGGGGATGAGGCGGGGTGTGAGATGCCCATTGGAGCACCAACAGCTTTGGTCGGGGCATGGGGAGGGCATGGAAGGGGTTCTACAGGACCCTTGGAGGACATATGTAAGGTACACCAGCTAAATGCAGGTGTAACATACATTGCCAGTTCTCCTCCGGGGGTTCTTGTAGAATCTCGACATTGGGGACTTTGTTGCTGCACTTCTGGAATGGGGCGCAACTGCTGCCATAAACCCCCTAGCACCATGTCACAGGGGTTTATGGCACAAATGCCGGAGTAACAGCTCTTCGGCACAAGTGGCCTGTGACATGTTGCAGGCCACTTAGAATTGTGCATGCCGCAACTGCTGGCGTGTTGTTAATTGCGCCATTCTACATGGCGCCAAGTGCTGTTATGCCAGGAGTAATTTTTCTAGAATCGGGCCCACATATATATATATATATATATATATATATATATATATATATATATATATACATATATATATATATATATATATATATATATATATATATATATATATATATATATCAGTTGTCCTATCCCACCTCTCTCCCCTTCTAAAGCTTCCCCATAAGTTTCTCTTTGCTGTCTTCTCTACTTAATGATTTGTTGAAGCTTTTATCTTGTGCCAATACTTACCACTGTATTCATTAATTTTCTACCTGACGAATTTTGTTCTAAAATATGTCACTGTTCTATTATTGTGTTCTACTGTATGTTCAATGTAATACTATTCTGTTCATTTGCATTGCTACTATATGTAATTCAACCCAAGGTCGACCATGAAAAAGGGACTGTATTGACTCAGTGGGCTTACCTGGTCACCAAAACTCAAATAAGTAAAATATAGAATAATGGATAAGCAAATGTGCACAACAAGGCTGTTTGTCCATTGAGGGGCCTCTATGGCATCCTAGACCTCAAGAATGAAGCTGGAGAGGTCTATGGTGTCATAGAATCCCCAAAATGGATAAGCAGCCTTGTCTGTGCATGCTTACCCTATCTGTTAATTTATATAGTAAAGACTGAGTGAGCCCTTATTGTTGGCAGGTTTAAATAAAAACACTGACTGATTTTTGTATTAAAAACTATAATAGGCATAGCAAATCATGTTGCAAAGCTTTGTAATTCAGCATAAATGGCATTTTATTAGTGGTGGCAGCAAGCATTTCAGTTCAAGCAAGTCACTCAGTTCACTGGTGGCAACAAAAAAGCATTTGACAGAGATAGAAACAAATCGCACCGTTTACCAAGAACAATGACAAACTTTAACATTCAGCATAAATGGCAGATCATTAGTGGTGACAGCAAACATTTACATCAAGCAGCTCACCAATTTCATTACTGGCAGCACCAATCATTTGGCTGGGACAGATCAAAAGAAAAAAATATATTCAAAACCAGTTTATTAAATTCAGTCAAGAGCAAGTTAGGGTTTTTTAAAGGATTTCTTATCTGCAAAAGCTTTGATTAAAGATATATTCTGAAAAAAAAAAAATGAAGCAACTATTATTGATCACAGTACTCTTGGCACCAGGAGTGGAGAAAATATGTTTGAAATGTAAAACTGCTCTGGATTGGTGAATGAGCAGTACAGCGTTAGAGACATGGAATGAAAAAGCTGTTGTATCACTGTAGTGACATCGCTGCTATATTACAACTTTTATTTGTTTGTTTCATATAGCTTTTTGCCCACCGACTTCCACCTGCTCCTCTCATTGGGCCCTGTATCAAGGGTCCCCCAGTCCCATCAACCACTCCCTCTGCTGTCACACCAGTAGGAATCCACATGAAAGCAGGACCCAGGAGTCCCCCGAGGGCTGTTACATATGGCGATGAGGGGGAAACAAGCTTCTGTCAGTTTTCTTCCTGTTCGCCATGCTGGGGTGTGCACATAGACAAATGTGCATGGAGGTGCGCGAATGCTGTAGAGACCCAGAGCCCTCTCTACTACTGCCCTCCTAGACCCACACTATCACCTGGCCTCCACCGGGTGGCACTCATTCAGTGGAACATGCAGGTCTTCCCCCTATGAAAGAAAATCAGCCATCGGGAGCTCAAGACTTTCCTTCCCTGGCTGACCCCCAGCAACTCATACTCACCACGAACATGGGTCACCAGTGTGACAGGAGGTAAGGCACCTTTTTCTCAACCATCTACACCACTGGGCCAGCCTTACAACTTGAATGACCTTTGAACTGTAGTATGTACAACAGCTTTTCTGCCAGTATTGAAAACTGTGCACAATAATGGTTCACTATGTAGTATATGAATTAACAGTGAGGCTCACCCGGATGAAGACCAACTCTGCAGAATTCTGCAGTAGAGTTACTGCAGGAAACAATGCAATTTCAATGGGAATTAATCCCTTTTGTCATGTAGGGAAACTGTGACACTGTGCTTTATCTTAGCGGGTTTCACTGTATGCCATATGATAGAGTGACATAAAACATGGAAAGTTGATAACAAAAGATGACCAAAGATTGGCTAGTTTGCCCGTTTGCTACCTATCCAAAAAATACTTGCTAGAGCTCCTGTTCATTTTTGTTCCACTAGTCTTTTGTGTACATCCCATGCACTGTTGAAGCCTATGGTTGCCTCAGCCTAGACCTCCTGTCCTGAGAATCTATTCCAGCAGTCCACTAATCTTTTCATAAAGTAGTTCTCCTTCACATCCTTCCTGAAACAGACCTCCACAAGTTTCTATTAATACCTCCTGACTGTGAAATCACTGCAGTAGGCTCCAGTTATCTACCTTGTTCACCCTCTCATGTTCTTAATGCTTCAAGCATATCCCCTCTCCCTTCTCTTCTCCAGTGAGTACATCTTCAGGCTGGATAACCTCTCCTCATATGACCTTCCAAGCTCACTAGTGATAATTTCTGTGGATCTTCTCTTGCTAAACTCAATGTGACAAGTCATTTTTGAGGTATGGGCTCCAGAACTGAATGCAGAACTCCAGGTGAGGATTGCTAATGACTTGTAGAGAAGCATGACCCCCTCCCTATACAAGCAAGCACCTTCATGTCCTTTCATCTTGCCTCAGTTCACAGTGCAGATGATTTGATGTTATCACAAATGAGTACCTCCAAATTTCTTGCTTCAGACAAATTTCTACTCCTCTGGGCCAATAGTTTTTCTTTGCCTTGCTGGTTTTAAACTTTTGGTGCCCCAACTTGGGGCATCTTTCTAGTCCATTTCCTGTTGTAGCCAGAAACAGGGTCAGATATGTCCTAAAATTTCTGTGATATCTCCAGAGAAATTCTCTGCCTTCCCACAATTCTACAGTAGGGTGACCAAACAGAACCTGTTTAGAAATATTGTGAAATGTTTGGAAATATCTGAGTGTCTTTTGCTGCAACTGTAGATATTCTTTTATAACATTTAGCCCCTAATTTTAGTTCATCCTGTTACATAGTTTAGTGTCATCTGCAAGGAGTTAAATGCTGCCCTTTCTCCTACCCTAATGTCAGAGATGAATACTTTAAACAGGAGTTGTCTGACCACTGACTCCCCTGGAACTTCACTAGTGACATTCCTGATAGCAGAGTATTCACCTTTTATTACTCCTAACATCTGGGGCCTTCCACTCAGTTATCTGTCTACCCATCTTGTGAACTTTTCACTCACCCTCAGGTCCCCTAATTATTTTACTAGTCTTCTATATGGGACTGGTTTAAAAGCTTTGCTGAAATCCAGTTACAGCACATTGAATGCTTGATCATTGTCCACTGTGTTTGTTACAAAGTTAAGTAAATCAGTTTGCATGACATGATGTTCCCCTCTAAAACCCATGTTGGTGATTGTCCTTATGCCAATGAACCTCTATGTATTCTGCAGTGGTATCCTTGAAGATAGACTCCAGGGGTCAGATTCTACAAGGATGGCACAAGTCTCTACAAAAGGTGACTTGCACCAATCCCCGTTATGCCAAGGACCCTGCACCTGATTCTGGAAGGGGCAGGGTCCCCGTGGCTGTCCTGCAATTTGCAACTATCAAACAGGTATGACAAACAAAGGGCATACTTGAAGGCATGGTCACAAGCCACAGCCCCAGACCTGAAGGACACAAATGGCCCCCCAATGCCCGGACCACATGACATTGAAGTCACTGCCCTGCATGGCTATTCATGCCCCCCCATGCCCTGATCCATGATTCACCATCTCCTGCAACCCACATCCCCTGTAAGGTGTATAGAGCAACCCCAAATCCCTAGTAGTCTAGCAGACCCCCACCTGGCAGTGGCAGACCACCCTGCTCCCCCCACCCCTACCTGGCAGGTGACTGGCACAGACCCACTTCTCACCACCACGGCCAGCCACCGACTGAGATCCACCAGATTGTGTTCTGTTGTACATAGTATGTGTGCAATGAATATTCATTGCACAAGTACTATGTACAGTGGTACGTGCTCCAGTGGATCTCAGTTGGTGGCTGGCCGCTGTGGTGAGAGGTGGGTCTGTGCCAGTCACCAGCCGGGTAGGAGTGTGGGGGTGGAGTGGTCCACCACAGCTGGTTGAGGGACCACTAGATTATCAGGGATTTGGGGTTGTTCTGTACACCTTATGGGGGATGTGGGTTGCAAGAGATGGTGGATCAGCCATCGGGGCATGGGGGGCATGAATAGCCCTGCAGAGCAGTGACTTGTATGTAAGTCAGGGCATTGGGGGGTCAGTAATATCCTTGTGGGGCATTATTCTGTATATTCTGCTATCGGGTATTTGTGAAGGGACAACAATAGCTCTGCGGGGCTAGCACATGACCATTTTGGGGTCAGGGCAGTGATGGGGGAGGGTGACATGTCATCTGAGGTTGGGCTGGTGGCACATACATGCAACCCTGGGAGAGCATAAGCACAGTTAAGCCATCTAAAAGCTGGTGTAACTGTACTTTGGTGGATGTCCTCCGGGGGTTGTTTGAGAATAGCACCCTAGGGGACTTGGTTGCTGCCCTTCCTGAATAGGGCACAACTGCTGCTGTAAACCCCCTAGCACCATGTCACAGGGGGTTTAGGGAGTAACTTATAGCGTATGTCTACTTTGGTGCAAGCAGCCTGCAATATGTTGTGGGCTGCTTTGCAGAATACTGTATGTTGCAACTGCTGGCGTAACTTGCTACTTGCACCATTTATTTTGGCACAAGTCAAGTTATGTCAGGCATAACCTTTTGAGAATTGGGCCCCATGAGTTTACCCATAACTGAGTTTAAACTAACTGGACTACAATAGCTGGGTTCCTCCATGATCCCTTCAGGGGGATTACATCCATTCTTCTCCAGACATTTGGGTTTATTTCAGTCTCCAGGGAATGGTTAAACAAAATCATAAATGGTTATAGGACCCATTGCTCACTTTCCTCAAACCTCAAGGGTGCAAGCTATCCAATCAAGAGGACATATCTGATCTGAGCACCTTGAGATCCTTTAACCACTTGACTTGACTCAACATGAGATTACACCAGTGCAGGAGGAGTTTGTGGAGTTGGGGAGGGGCCGAAGGCAAGTAGCACACACAGTATCCTTCTCAGAGGTGCTGCCTGTCTATGGCAAGGGTACTTCACACCATTCAATTCAATGGATGGTTAAAAAAATGGTGCAGAGCACAGAGGGTTGGCTTCACTGGGGACTGGGGTTCCACCTGGAGGGATACCAGCCTATACTGGCAGGATGGTCTGCATCTGTCCAGGAAGGGAACAAGTCTTCTGGGCAATCAGTTTAAATGCTTCATTGATAAGTTTTTAAACTAGTCAAGGGGGGATGCACTGATAAGCAGCAGGGAATTCCCAACCTCCCCCTACAAAACAGGGTACTAAATGAGGGAAATACCATGGTACAAAGGTCAGTAGGGAGCAGGATGGGGTGAATGGAGAAAGCAAAGTCAATGAGGACAGGGATAGTGCTACAAGAGGTAAAGACATCAAAAAATGGAAAGTAATGAGTACTAATGCCCGTAGTCTGGGTAACAAGCTTCCTGAATTCGTGGCCTTGATGGAGGAGGAACATCTGGATATCATGGCAGTCACAGAAACATGGTACACACAGAACCATGACTGGGCCATAAACATACCAGGATACATTATCTCCAGGAGGGACAGACAGGGTAAAAGAGGAGGAGGAGGAGTAGCTTTCTACATAAGGGAAGGAATCAAAGCTACAGAACAAAAGGGTAAACAGGGAGGAGAGGAAGCACTGTGGGTCAATTTGGAGACAGGCAATGACACCACAATCTGCACAGGGGTTGTATACAGACCCTCATCTCAGGGGGAAGACATGGACAAGGAAATGATAGAAAGTATCCTTAGAATGGCAGAAAAAGGGGAAATATTGCTGATGGGGATCTAAATATGCCAGATGTTAATTGGAGTACATTTGCAGCAGCCACTTCTAAGAGTGGGGTCATTCTAGATGCCCTACAGGGGGCATGCCTTAGACAACTAGTACTGGAACCCACTCAAGAGGAAGCAATCTTAGACCTGGTACTCTCAAATGGAGATGGCGAGAGGATCACATATTTAGAAGTGGGTAGCCATCTGGGAATTAGTGACCATTGAACAGAATAGTTCACAATAAACACAGCAGTAGTGTCAAGCCATACAAAGACAAAGGTACTGGACTTCAGGAGGGCTGACTTTGCCAAAATGGGTGCGTGCCTAAGGAATGCACTAGCAAATTGGCGGGAAGCAGGGGTGGAAGAACAATGGGGAATAATCAAAACTGCCAACACAGAGGCAACAAGCCTTTGTGTGAAGCAAATAAACAAAACAAAACAATGTATGAAACCACTATGGTTCTCAAAGGAGGTGGCAGGGAAGGTTAGGAAGAAAAAGAAAGCATTCAGGAAGTACAAGGAATCACAGAAGGAGCAGGACAGAGAATTGTATCATTTAAAGCAAAAGGAAGCTGGAAAGGCAGTCAGAGCAGCAAAGGACCAAACCGAGGAAAAGACAGCCAACACAGTTAAGAAGGGGGATAAAACCTTTTTATAGGTACATCAGGGAGCAAAGGAAGACCAAGGGAGGGATAGTGAGGCTTAATAAAGGGGAGGGGGGTGGGCAGAGGGTGACTGAGAAACGGCAGAGATACTGTACTAAACAAATATTTTTGTTCAGTATTCAAAAATGAAGAGGGGGACTTCCGGCTGCGATGGACGCCAGATAGGTGAGCTCTACACCGCTCCTTAGTACCACCGCATAAAATCTCACAGTTTTTCCACTAACCATTGGACAAAGTGACAGAATCCCTTTTCTCTAGTCAACGATCACACTGCTACTGATTTTCAGCATCTCAACTGAAGGAATCTGCATAGAAAAAGAAACAAAGTCGCAGAGGCCTAAACACACACCTCCGCAATCTCCGGAGAAAGAACTACCTGCAAAACGTACTAAGGCAGGTGGCACAGAAGAATTCTCCACTCCACAGCTGTTAATGGAGGAAATTTTCTTCAAAGGGCTGGCACCGATTCAGGAATCCCTTAGGGCTGTAGTCGATGATCTGCGAACACTAAAAAGCTCCATGGAATGACTAACGATCCACACCAGTGATAACGAGGTGTGACTTTCCTCGTTGGATGACTGGAGGGCTCAAATTGATCCAGAACTAGCTTCACTAAGACATCGCCTTAAGAAAACAGAGGATAAGTTAGAAGACCTCGAGGGACACTCCAGATGGAATAACCTGGTCATCCTGGGGCTCCCAGGAGGTGAGGAAGGGGAGACTCCTATAGTTTTTGTACAAAAAATGTGCACCAAGCTGGTTGGGCCCTCCCCCAATGGCCCAACATATATTGTGGAAAGGGCAAATCGGGCATTAAGGCCCACACCTACAGCTAGTTCCCCTCCTCGACCTCTTATATTTAGACTATTAAATTATCTGGACAAGCAGATAATTCTGGAAAAGCTTAAGGATATCAAAGAGGCTCAGTGGGAGAGTATGAAAATATGTATAACTCAAGATTTGCCACTGTCAGTAAGGCAAAAAACGTACGGAGATGCATCCCATTGTAGCTAAACTTATTGCTGCAGGAATTAGATTCTGTATTCGATATCCAGCGATATTGCAAATTAACAAGGAGGGGCAGTGGATCTCATTCGATACTGTCAGCAAAGCTACTACGGAGATCAAGAAATTATACCCCGACCTCTTCCGCTGACTAAGAGAAGTAGTTACTTTAATGGACACTGGAGCAGCACTCCTAAACTAACTTTTGAGCTGTAGGCATGAGAGTAAGATCATGTTTTACGAAGGAACAAGGTAGCATTGCGGCTCATCAGACTTTTGAATTGGATCCTGTGTAGCTCAGTGAAGTCGAGTGACACGGTGGACTGTAATTACAAGCGCTAAAGTGGTGTCTTAAGGCCAATTTGATCATTTGTTTTATATGGGTATACAGTTCATAAGGTAATGGACACCAGGCTAAGTTTTAAGGTAAATATGGAAGAAAGTTTCCAGAGACCTAATTAATTTCAAAGTTTACTGGTTGTTAAGGTTTGTTTAAGATTTTGGCAAATTACTCATGTTTAGTAGCAGTTAGTTAATGGACTCCTGTGATGTAAGGATGTTGTTTATATGACACTATATATCTATTTATCAATTTTGTTAATAAAGGCGATGGGAATCTTAGGCTCCCCGATACATGTCTAAGGCGGAAGGGAAAAGGAGCTGAAGAGATTGTCTGTCTGGTGGGGGATATACTTGCAACCCAAAGTAAAGTCGCAAGGACTGGGGGGATTGAAGTTTTAGTTGGGGTAGGTTTTTTTTTGAAAGGGGTTAATAGAAATAGGATTAAAGTATTTATTAAAGTTTATAGGGGTTTATTAGATACAGTTCGTAACCTGCTTAGGTTGAGACTGGGTTACAGCCAGGAAATAATCACATGTATTCAATTAGTGAACTCTACTCACCTCATTCTTCTGTGTTATAATCATTATAATTACCTAGGTTATAATGTGAGACCTTTCCTACCTTAATTCACAATTCTAAAGCATAATGGCATTGAGACTTATGTCCTGGAATGTTAAAGGGGCTCGCTCCCGAATCAAACGCCATCAAATTCTCAGACATCTGAAGACGCTGCAATGTAATGTAGCCCTATTACAGGAAACGCACTTATTAGACACAGAGGGTAACTTATTTAGGAGGAGGCAAATAAGTCAAGTCTATGCAGCCAGCAGGTAATCAACAGCACAAAGAGGGGTAGCTATTCTAATAGTTAGGGGCACACAATTTGTGGTACAACAAACCCATAGTGATAAGCAAGGGAGATTTATTTTTCTCAAAGGACTTTTAAATCATACTGAACTTATATTGGGTTCAATACATGGACCCAATGTTGACTCACCTGAATTTTTTATGATATTGACAAAGGCCCTGGCTTTGTCTCCCCGGCTACCAACAATAATTGCTGGGGACTGGAATTTGGTTCTGACACCAGAGTTAGATAGGTCAACTGGCAAAAGGGCCAATCTTTCCCCAGCACAAAAAGCTCTGAAGGAGTTTTTAGCAAACTACAGTCTGAATGACCCTTGGAGATTACTAAACCCAGTTACCAGGGGGTATACTTTCTATTCATTGGTACACAAATCACTATCATGAATTGATAATTTTTTAGTTAATAATCGAACATTAGAAGGTGTAACAGGCAGTGGTATGTCCCCAAGAGTTATTTCTGACCATGCGCCTGTATGGCTCGAATATATTTTACCACATTCAAAAACCAAAAATGGCATTTGGAAACTAAAGGTACAACTTCTTCAAGATGAAAAAGCCCAGCAGACCCTTAAAGAAGTGATTGACCAATTCCTAACATGTAATCAAGGAACTATACAGAACGTTGATAAACTTTGGTGTGCCCTAAAATGTGTGGTTAGGGGAGAGTGCATCCGACTCTCAGCTATTTGGAAGAAAAAGAGGGAAGCGCTGTCATCTTTGCTCTTATCACAAATCCAAATTTTAGAAACCCAGCAATCCCATCAATCAGATGAAGGGTTATTAGAACAGCTGGCTAAATTAAAGAACCAATATGTGGAATCCCTAAGAGAACAAGCCCAGTATATGCTCTTTAAGACTCACGCTAAATATATTGAACAGGGTGAAAAAGCCAGCCATTTACTAGCCCGTCATCTGAGGCAGCAGGAAGAGTCTAGGGTAGTGGTAGCTTTTAATTCCTTAAAGACAATTCTCTCCTTACCACCCCAAAGGAAATTGTTGGTGAATTTGAAAACTACTACAGATCATTGTATTCCCCATCAACCCCTCCTCCTTCCATCATAGACATACAGAATTATCTTAATGAGCTGCGGCTTCCTTACCTCCAACACCTGCAAGTACATACCCTTGAAAAGGAGATAACTCAACAGGAGTTATGGGACGCTATAGAGTCACTACCTGATGACAAGGCACCAGGCCCTGACGGCTTCCCTCCACGCTTTTATAAAGTCTTTAAAGAACAACTTTCACCCTTACTACTGAACATGTTCAGTTATCTTTGTAAAGAGGGTCTCACAGATTCTTCCCTGCTGGAAGCTTTTATAGTAGAGCTCCCCAAACCAAACAAACCACCAAACTTGGTCTCTAATTATAGACCAATATCGCTGATGAACTATGACATTAAGCTCTTTGCTAAGATACTAGCTGCCAGAATGGCCCATGTTTGGACCTCTTTGCTTAGCCCAGACCAAGTGGGATTTGTCACTGGTCATTCTTCGGCAGACCATTTTAGGAAGTTGCTCCATATTCTCTCCGCATCCAGAGAGGCACCTTACCCAATGGTGCTGGTATCCCTGGATGCGGAGAAAGCATTTGATAGGGTGAATTGGACCTTTCTAATCGAAGTGCTTTAAAAATTTGGCTTTTCACATAAATATATCCAATGGATACAGCTATTGTATACTTGTCCTACAGCAAAAATTTATTGCAATGGTATTTTCTCAGAAGCATTCTCCTTACATGCTAGAACACGTCAAGGGTGCCCTCTCTCACCTTTACTATTTAATTTATACTTAAAGACACTACTATACCACCTCCAGCATTCTCCCAGAATACAAGGTATTTGGATAGGGGAGTAGGACCTCCGTTTATCAGTTTACGTGGACAATATTATGTTACATATTGTTAACCCAGCGACTTCTATCCCTACAATAATATCCCTTGTAGAATCATATGGGGCCCTATCTAACTACAAATTAAACATATCTAAATCAATAATTATGCCATTAAATTCATATACTTACAGATCTCAAGTGGAGGGTCTTCGTTTAAACTGGTCGAACCAAATTCAATATCTGGGGTTTACAATAACCCCAAATCTGTCACAGATTAAGAAGTTAAATTTAGATGCTAAATTAGAGATAATACAGCAAGATCTGGACAGATGGGCTCCCATATATCTTTCTCTGCAAGGAAGAATTAACGTAATTAAAATGAATATACTCCCAAGATTGTTTTACCCCCTAAATTTATTGAATTTTCACCTACCGCAAACCTGGTTCAAGAAGATCCAACAGATTATTTCCAGGTTTCTTTGGAAATCCAAATCGCTGAGAAGGTCTTATATTAAATTGGATGCCCCCAAGCAGGATGGAGGCCTCAAGTTGCCAAATTTTTTTCAATATTACTTGGCTAGCCACATAGCGAAATATCTCCGATGGCAACCCTTAACTTTGGTAGGGATGGAACAGGAATATGAACCCATATGGTTACAAATTGAACACCTAGCTATTAAAAAAAGTGGTATTTACCATAATAGTTTATTACATATTACTCCTAGGTTGGGAATAAAGGTATTACAAAACGAATTGATAACTATGTCCCTGAAGGTACATGCCCAACTATGTAAAGCCATCAGCTACAATAACACTAAAGATATTTCCCAGCCTATATATCTGAACTGAATTTCACTATTGATAAACAATATATAAAACCCAATGAGGGGACTACTGAACGAGATGTTCAGATATCTGATCTAATGGAGCAGGGTAGAATTAAGACCTCAGCGGAAATCCTTAAAGCTTTGGGTCTTCCTCCTAACCAGATATTTAAAGCATTTCAAATTAGACACCTCCTAATAGCTCACATGGGGGTTAATGTCTGGGATATTGATCAGAAAGACCTTCTTAAAATGTTCTGTACACTGGCATGGGGTCCACATGCTGTTTCCAGAATAAATGCTGAACTCTACCCACTTATTTATCCAGATATCCAAGGACACTCAATATATCGGTCAACCCAGTTCCCAGATAGACAATTCTGCTGGGACAAAATCTGGAAGGCCGTGTACACTTATACCTCCAATGACAAATTGTGCCTTATGCAATTTTATATTCTACATAATATTTATTTCACCCCAGTAAAACTATATGCCACGGGCAAAGTGCAAGATCCCAAATTCAATAGGTGTGGTTTAAGTGAAGGTACTATTTTCCATATGTTGTGGGATTGCCCTTCAATCAAACCCCTATGGACCACAATTAAGAATAAATTGGATCCCCTCCTAGGACTAGAGCCCTTTTTTGAACCTGAAATTTGTCTTCTAGGGGATTACTCTTGAATCTCAGTTCTAGAGGGAAGATATGCCATGGCTCTAATTTCCCATATGGTAAAGCAGATTGTATTAAGGCATTGGAAAGATCCCCAACTTATACCCTATTCAGAATGGCTAAATGAGTTCTTATATAATCTAAGAATAGAGAAAATGATAGCGAGTCTCAGGCACTGTCCCACTTGTTTCGACAAGAAGTGGAATAAGGTGTATACGCTGACATCAATTACTAAATAATCTGGCTGGTTATAGTTATGCAAGCAGGGAAGGATTGTCCAGATAGATGAATATCAGTTGAAGTGTACCTATTGTCGGGGGATTGTGGATAGTGGTTAGAGTTTGTTTTTATTTTTAGTGGTAACTGTAGTGGTTGTCATTCATGGGCCTATGTAACCTCAAGGCCTTATCCCATGCTCATATATATGTAATAATCTCTTTCTATGCCTTGTATTCCTATGTACACATGATTAAAATGAATAAAGCATATTTAATTTCAAAAAAGCAAATGAAGAGGGGGAGGTACCTAAACCAAACAGTAGAAACACTCTGGATACAGAAGTTGATACCAGCCCATTTACAGAAGAAAGGATTCTGAAAGAACTCTTAAAACTGAAGGTGGACAAAGCAATGATGCCTGGTGGGATTCATCCCAGAATTCTAAAAGAACTAAGGGTAGAACTAGTGACACCACTGACTACCCTCTTTAACAAATCATGGGAGGATGGGGTGGTACCTGAGGACTGGAGGAGGGCAGATGTGATTCCACTTCACAAAAGTGGGAGCACAACAGAAGCAGGCAACTACAGACTTGTTAGTTTAACCTCAGTGATAGGGAAAATGATGTAATCACTTCTGAAGAAAGAACTGTCGAGTACGTAGAGGCCAGAGAGGCACAGGACCTAAGACAGCATGGATTCACAGCAGGAAGGTCATGTCAGATGAATCTAATCAATTTCTTTGACTGGGTCACCAAAGTAGTAGATCAGGGAGGGGCTGTGGACATGGCCTACCTAGACTTTAGCAAGGCATTTGACACAGTCTCACACAAAAGATTAATATACAAGTTAGCCAGCCTGGGAGTGAGTCCCAAGATGGTAGCCTGGGTAAAGAATTGGCTGGAGAACAGGACATAGAGGGTAATAGTAAATGGAGTCCACTCTGAAGAAAGGGGGTTACTAGTGGGGTACCGCAGGGTTCAGTACTAGGACTGGTCCTCTTCAATGTCTTTATAAGCAACATTGCAGAGGGACTGGAAGGAAAAGTATGTCTCTTTGCAGATGACACAAAGATCTGCAACATAGTTGATACACAAGGTGGGGTGGAAAAGATGAGAAGGGACTTAGCAAGGTTGGAGGAATGGTCAAATGTATGGCAGCTTAGATTCAATGCTAAGAAGTGCAAGGTAATGCACCTGGGAAACGAAAGCCCAGGGGAAAAGTACACAATGGGGGGTGAGATACTAACAACAACAAAAATGGAAAGGGACCTGGGGGTAGTCATATCAGATGACTTAAAGGTGGGCAAGCAATGTGAAAGGGCAGTAAGGAGAACTGGGGGGATACTGGGATGCATAGGGAGAGGTATCACCAGTAGAAAACAGGAAGTTTTTATCCCTCTGTACAGACAGCTGGTGAGACCCCATCTGGAGTACTGCGTGCAGTTCTAGAGACCCAATATCTGCAAAGACATAAACAGGATGGAGGCAGTCCAGAAAAGGACAACTAAAATGGCGCATGGTCTGCACTGGAAGACATATGAAGAGAGACTTAAGGAGCTTAATATGTAGAGCCTCATGGAAAGGAGGGAGAGGGGGGACATGATAGAAACTTTCAAGTACCTCAAGGGAATCAACAAAGTCCAAGAGGGTAGCATCGTTCAAAAAAAGAGGTGTGCAAGAACAAGAGGGCACAATTTGAAGATAGAGGGGGGGGATGGCTCAGAGGTAATTTAAGGAAGTAGTTTTTCACAGAGAGAGTTATGGATGCATGGAATGTCCTTCCAGAGGAGGTTGTGGAGTCAAAAACAGTGGTGGAATTCAAGCATGCATGGGACAGTCATAAGGCAATTTTAGGGGGTGGGGGTAGGAAGAAGTAGACTGTTGGTTAACTAAGATCTGTAGCTTATCCATTAGGTAGGGAAATGGGCTGACTGGGTGGGCCAAGCAGTCCTTATCTGCCATCAAATTCTATGTTTCTATATTTCTATGTTTCTTTAGTGCTGATGTTTGTCCAATTTATAGTTTGTGCTGCATTACTTCCCCATGCTTAACTTGGTAGTCCGGAAGAGTTCCAACTACATCAGCCTTGACAACTGAGCAAAAGAAGTTATTAAGGACACCAGCTTGCCCCTAATCCTACTCCACAAATTGTTCTCCATTTTTAGCCCAAATTACCTTCTTTTGATTTGTTTCTGTCTGATGGATCTAAAGAATCTCTTGTTATTATCCTTTACCTCCACTGCTATTCTTAGCTTCATGCTTGATTTTGCTCTCCTGGAAACATTCTCGGCTTACTTTAGCTTTTCTAAATACAGGAGAGCCAGTCATGATGCAATCTCTCCATCCCTGATTTCCACCCTCTGTGGCACTGATTAGAATAATTTCAGAGGGTGTGTGGGTGCAGCCCCCTCCCTGCAAAAACACAGATTACCTATTTCTTGCAGTAAATGGCATGTCACAAAATACTGCAATAAAAAAATGGTTTAATTGGGGGCATGTCTTAGAATCCTAGGAGTGCCAACACTTCTTTGAACAGCTCCTGGAGAGAAAGTAAATGTTTAATGACTTTAAAACCTTAATCCTTTATAAAACCTTCAGACAGCAAGCCTGTTTTGATCATTGGTTGGGTGGACCATCCAGAAATGTGATGAAACCAAGGACACCACCTCCACCAGGTGGTGGGGGGAATATGGTGTTTCCAGAATAATGATGACAAAATCACACTTCCAGAATAGCATCTGCCTAGACAGCTACAGAGATTGCATAGTATAAAGCAGTTACTGCTACCCCTGTAGCTGTCTAGTCACAGTGGAGGGGAGGAGAAGTATCTGGCAGTGTGGTGCCCTGCTGAGCTGCTCCTGTGGTTGAAGGACCTAAGGCCCTGAGCAGCCAGGACAGGGGAAACATCCTGGAGACCAGAATTCTGTTCATGGTCTCCTGATTGTTGTATTTCTCATTTCCCCCCACCAAGGATTATTTTTTTTGTCCCCTCAGCCAATGTAACCTCCCCCCCCCAGTTTCTCTCCATCCCTGATTTCCACCCTCTGTGGCATTGATTAGAATAATTTCAGAGGGTGTGTGGGTGCAGCCCCCTTCCTGCAAAAACACAGATGACCTATTTTTTGTTAGCCATGGTAGTGGTCAGTGTGTTTGTGGACCACTACCATTGGCGTGGTTGTTGCTCTGGCTGTTTTGGTCGGGTGCTGTTCTTGTCAGTGCATTTTTTGTCACAATTTTTGACTGTACTGTTGTTAAATTTACAGTATTGACCAAGTGCCCCTCCAGCAGGAGAAGTTTTAATAATAAAACAGTGATAGGTAAAGAACCTGGACCACAACACCATGAGGCAGCCTCAGACTCAGTAGAGCTCAATGCTGGAGAGGTTACTTTACTAAGTATTCATCATACCTTGGGGCTGCTTGTACAAATGGCACAAGAAATGGATAAAAACTGCATGACCTTACATTAAGGGTTTCAGCTCTGGAGACCAACATGGACAATTTGGAGCAGACAGTCCAAAGAATGGAAGGATCCTTTATGAAACTCCAGTACACAGCCTCAGTGTTAGTCAAGAAGAACACACTGTTGCACCAGCATCTAGGGACTTTAGAAAACCATGCCAGGGAGATAAATATATGTATAATTGGATTACTGGAGCAAATCAAGGGACAAGATACCACTTATTTTGCACTTGGATTACTGCCATAAATATTGTGATTTTCAGAATCAGACCTGGTGATCTCCATTGAGAAGTCATACTACCTGCCCCCCACCTCTGACATACACCACGGGACACAGGTGCACCACAGACTTCCATGGTGGTATGTACAGGAGTTGGTAACAGAGACAGAGCCTTAGCAGTTGCCCATAGGTTTGCTCTCTGCATTTTGGGGAAGTGAAGATTCATATGCTCCCCTTTCACTCTTATAGCACCTGATTGAGATGTATGGGGTATGACTGGGTCTGGGAGTGCACTGCCAGCACCAATAATCACTAACCAGCTTTTCTTTATAGCAAAACTCTGATTAGTATGGAACAGAAAACCCTATTGCTACAACAATCTTGCAGCTGCCACAAAAAATGGCTCAGAAATTGAAGAAGGAACTGCGTACAAGTTGCAAAGAAGCACCTGAGGATTTCAATACAGACTGAAGCTGGAGGTGCATATCAAAGACTGGTATTGTTATTCACATCTAATTTTTCAGTTCTGGGACTTACAATAGCCAAAATTACTTAATGTGGTGTGTATGGACATGGTGTCAATGCACCATAGAACTGTGGACTCTCTGAACACTATCATGAGCGAGTACAGTGTACAGTTTGAGGTAATGGGTTAGAGTAGCACTTCCTAAATAGCACCATCTAAACCGCACTGCAGGAACTGTGGTGTATACCCAAATAGCAAAAGGGGTAGAATAGCGAATATCAACTACTGCTACCCCTGTAGCTAGGCAATGGAAGGGAGGCAGTGGAAAAGTAGATAAAAAGTCTGGAAATTGACTGAGCCACTCCCGTGGTGTAGAGGGCTAAGAAAGAAGCAGCTTGGGTGGTATGGCTTGAGAGACCTGGGTTCTGTTCCCAGTCTCCCAAATCTTGTGGCCCACATTTTTTCACTCTCTCAAAGTGTGTGTAATTTTTTAATATGGCTGAATCCGGTCCCCCTTCAACTTTCTCTTAGTCTCTGAGTTACACCCCCCCCCAGTGTTGATTATTTATTAATTGTGGGGTCTGGGGGTATAGCTCCCCACAAAAACAGAAGATGTGGTTTCTTTAATTCACAAGATAGTGATCTTCCCTGTGTTTTGTGACCACTACTATTGATAATATTTTTGTAGTCGGCTTATTGGATGGGCACTTTTGTTACTCACAGTGTTTTGACAGCACAGTTCTTGACCACACTGTTTTTGCTGAAGGCATTATAACCTAGTGCCCAATCTGAACTGAAATATATTTTCCTATCTTTAATATCTGAATTGTATATGTAGGGCACATTTAATGTTGTTGGGGGTGTTAATCCCTTCCCTGGAGCCCAACTGAATATGTTTTTGTTTAAAGTGCTGGTTCCAACACAAACATAGCATTGAGATGCACAAAATAGTTGATTTCATAGCAGGCCTTCTCAAAAAAACAAAACAAAACAAAAAAAAACAGTTTAATTCTATACATGAATGCCAAAGCTTTTGAGAAATAATTATCTAGGAAGCACAGTGCTAGAGATAGGATGTGACAGTCCCAAGGTCAAAAGCCTCAAAAGGGATGCTATGCTGATTTACAAGATCACAAAACATCCCAGTGTTGAAGTCTGTAAGACTAGAGAAACTAAAAGACACACTTCAATTACATTTTCAATGCTGGCACTGTGTATACATGCTTATGTCAGTATCTATGTGTTCATTCATCAATATTATTTGTGAATGTTCAAGTTTGCACTATTTAAACATGTTCTGTCTATAACTTTGTGTTGCACTGAAAACGTAATATCTGCTCTGTATGGTTTTCTCTATCCCATTAATACCATCTAACTGTCACTCTGCTATACATTTCTTTTATATTGCCATACTAGGAGTCATACTAGGGGTCATATTAGTCATACTAGGATACATAGGGTGCAGCAGGCCCATAGACCCATGAAAGCCCCCTAAACTACATAAAGCTTGAAGTACTTGTATTAGATAACAAGTATCTATCAAGCCTGTTCTTAAATGTATTTTTACTCGTACTAATGACTATATTTAAAGGTAATTTATTCCAGGGTTTCACCACCCTTTGTGAAAAATAAAACTTCTTTTCTTTGTTTTACGTATTTTTTTTTTTTTATTGAAGTGGGTGACCTCTAGTATTAACAAGTAATTGTTTATATTCCAAACCGCAGCCAATTAATAAGTTATCATCATTAATAATGTCCCAAACAAATAACAGATCACCCCTCAGGTGCCTTTGTTCTAAAGACATTAGATTTAATTTATGTAATCTATCATGATAGGTGAGATATAGCTATACAGTATTTTGTTGTTTCCTTTTTGTGCCTGGTTGGCCATTTTCTTTTCAAAATTCGATTTCGATCATTTTATCTCTCTTTTACAGTTTTTCTGTAACTGCTTAAAGGAGGTAAATAATTTAATACATTTACTATCTTTATATGCCTTCAAGACACAGTCTACACAAAACCTATCACACCTGCACTGATCCTGCACTTCTATGCACTGGATCCCAGATGCCATTCTTCAGACAATTTCTCCAAGTTTTTTAAGGTCTTCCCTAATTCTTTCAACCCCCCAGGCAGGTCCACCTTATTGCATACCTTTGTATCATCTGCAAAGAGGCATACCTTCCCCTACTGTCCTTCTGAAATGTTTCCAGTAAAGTCCAGATAGGCCACATCCCCTTCACCTCCCTGGTCCTCTACCTTAGTTACCCAGTCGTGCCATAGATTAGTACAAAGAGTCTGTGCGAAACACAATGCTTATCATAAATACAGTAAAAGTTATGGTTAGATGCATAAGAAAATGAATGCGATATAAGGCAGTGCATGTGTGTTAGTGTGTGTGGGAGGGATGCTCTCTGTGTGTGGAGGCAGTGCAGTGCTGTGCTATACTGGAATATATATGCATATATATGTATACATATTACTCTGTGTGTGAAACACAACAATTAGAAAGTGCAGTTATGTGGCTCAGTGGTTGGTGCAAAAATGGTTAGTCTATATTTCCCCATTAGCTAGATCAGTTTCAGCCTTATGCATGTCATTGCCTATTAAAATGAGGTGTCTAGTGGCAACCCCCCACCCTCTGATGCCTATTGGAGCCTGGAAAGAAGAAAACAGTCCCTTGGTGTCTTTTTTAATCTGTAAGCATGTGTGTAGACAGTGCACTGCTATGCTATACTGGAATATATACGCATATATGTGTATGGCAGTATACCTTAGAGGTTAGAGTAATGAGCTGTGAATGAGCTTGGTACATTCAACAGACCTGGATTTAATTCCCACAAAATCCACTTGCATACTATGTGACTCTGAGCACTTAACCACCTGGTGCTCCCAGGTAGGGGTGGCTGAAAGTGAGGATTTCTGCCATCATGGAAGTTGCACAAAATTTCAAAAGTTTCATGGAATTTTCCACTCTTTCACCTGTGGCAGAATTCTGAACATTTGCCAAATGTTGGTAGTGTTATATGGTATTTTTGCCTGCAGTAATTTAGTAAGAGAGCTTGTTTCTCAAGGGGTTACAAATGATTGCCAGAATGAGAGTGACTTTACTATGTCTAACCTTATTATGGACAGAGATACTAGATGTATCACTGGTTATCTCTTAAGTGAGAGAACATTTGAAATTAGGAGTTGTGGGTACTTGTTTACTCATTTTTCTAGGTTTAATTTTCAGGGTGGGATTGAGAACATAGTGCATTTGTTTAACTATATCACACTACTGCTGCTGTCAGGGGATGTGGAGACCAATCCTGGTCCTCCTGATGTGAGCTCTGAGCCAATAGGGTATAATTCCTCTTAATTGTATTCCTGTAAAGGATTTAAAATTGTGCATTTTAATGTCAGAAGTCTGGTTCCCAAGTTAAGTGAGCTTGAATACTATCCCTCCTTTCAAAAACCAGATGTCATAGCAATTTCTGAGACCTGGTTGATACCTCATGTTCCTGATACTTTGCGTACCTTGCCAGGATATAAATTCATTTGGGCTGACCATGGGGGTAAAAAATGGGAGGGGGAGTTGCAATTTATCTTAAGGAAAATCTTCAATTTACTGTTTTAGGTACTGGTGCTGAGACTGATTTTAATAATGATTGGTTGTTCCTTAAACTTATTTTGGACTGGAAGAAACATCTGTTCTTTGGTTGTGTCCATAATCCTCCTCAAATTGGTATAGATGGTCTACAGGTCTTTTTGGATATTGTCTCTCCTTATTGTTTGCATAATGATGTAGTTTTAGTGGGAGATTTTAACCTGAATTGGGAATATAAGGATGAACTTGGGCTGGAATCATTGTTACAATCATATGGTTTAACACAGCAAATTTCCAACCCTACACGCTTAAATTCTCAGTCGACTAATCACTCAATTCTTGATTGGGTGATTATAAATCATGAGAATATTGTAAATGCTTCTGGAGTTATGCCAGATTCAGTAAGTGATGATCAGGGTATTTTCTGTGTTTTGAGCTTGAGAACAATCAAGGTTCCTTCTCATATTGTTAAACAATGGCGTTTTAAAAGGGTTAATATTGGATGGGCCACTAGGGGCACTAAATAGGATGGCAGTTTAAATATCAGCTCCACAACCCAGAGGGTAATATCCTTTAAAATCCTTTTTCTACCAGCTGGTATTATATCCTCACTCCACTGTAACTTGTGTGGTAATACTCAAGCTACACTAATTTAGCTTCATTGATACAAAAAGCCTTCATTTGCTGTGTGGAATTCGCTACTTTACTGAAGAGCCTCCTGGATGAGGTAGGCCTGAAAATTTGGCTGAAGGCCACTTGCCACAAACCTGGGAGCAACCATCAGTTGAGGCGATGTTTGGCCAACTTATGGCCCAGATGGCACAAGTCATTGTGGCAACTAATCGAAACACCCAAGTGGTTCAAAATTTAGAAGCCAGGATGCTGCATCCTGAACAGTGGGTCTTGGTGATGGAGGGACATGTTCAGGACTTAAGGGCAGAATTAAGAGATCAATAACGGACCATACAGTTGCTGCGCAGTAAGATGGATGACCTCGAGAATCGAGGTCGCCATAATAATCTTCACTTCCTGGGCTTCTTCGAGAGTGTAGAAGGCAAAGATACCGAGGGATTTCTACAATTAGCCATCACTGAAATGCTGCAGTTGGACCCATTGATACCGCTCCAGGTGGAACACGCACACCGCACGTTAGCCCCCATGTCTCAGGCCCAGGACAGACCATGACCTATCATAGCCTGATTTATTGATTTTAGGGACAAAGAGAAGGTCCTAGCTAGAGCTTGTGAGTTACAGCATGTAGTGTGGAGATCAAATAGGATCTACATCTTTCAGGACTTCTCTAAGGATCTGTCAGACAAACGCTGAGCATAATCTGAGGCAAGGCATAAAATGCACAGTATTGGACTGTCCTTCTCCTTGCATTACCCTGCCACAATGCAGGTTATGCATAATGGGATCCTACACAGTTTTTAATCACCTGATGCACTCATGGATTTTTTATGGAGTAACTGGCCACAAGAATTCACCACCACTACCCAAGGAGCTCCTTCGGCAAAAACTGCTACCAATGGGTTGGATTGCCACTGCTCTCCATCAGTGAGCAGGCCTGCAGTTTGGCAAGACCTCAGGGAGCAACACTGGGAACTCCCCCCAAAAGCACACTGAAAGAGGCAATCCTCAAAGAAACACGGTCACCGGAAGCATTCTTCGGGGAGAAGGCAAGATGACACAGAGGAGGCCACAAGCATGGACACTGTAGCTCCAGATCAATTACAGGCCTACCACACCACTAACAGATATGAAGCTATATGCCCCAGCTGTCCGTATCAACACCCAGGCATTGTGGATTCAACTGTGGAAGGCAGGCCTACTCCTATGTTGCAGCCCAGCTACCTGTCCCCGTCAGCAACTCCTCACCAGCCGCAGAACAGAGCTACAGATAGCAGAGTGCAGTGTCCACCAAAAGCTACAAGGGAGGTCTCCTCTACCAGCGGAGATCTCATCTTAAGTGTGGACCTTCCTGAGTGCTCTACATCTCCAGGGCAATCGGTCAGAGAAAAACCACCGGCATGGTCAGATAAGTAGTCATCCTTCTATTTTCTTTCTATTCCTGTTCTTTTAATCTCCTGGGGAGTTGTAGGTATAGGGCGAGTTTGGGGTGTCTGAATTGATCGTCAGTGGACAATCTCCTTGGCTGACCCACCTGCTACCCTTTCTCTGTGTTACCCGTGTAAGGGAATTTTCGAGCCCCTCTTCCCCCCAACCTTGACCCCTGACTTGCACTGCCTAATGGCAGAGAAGATGCCTCACTCCTATACTGGGAGGGATTCAACGAGGCCTACCAACAAGGTCTCAGTGGACGTCCTGATCAAAGGCCCAGGCACGTCTAGATGGCAAAGAAGGCCTTTTTTGTACCATCTGATTAAACAGCAGAACTTTCGTGGGTTCTACCTCGCCTACTTGTGTGTGTGTGTGTGGGGGGGTGAGGTCCGCTTGGAAGCTGTGTCATATAATATGAAAGTATTTGTCGGCATGCGTAAACTGTTGCACTGAATGGGTAGCCAGGATGTGTTTTACGTGAGGCCCTAAGTGATGAATGGCACAGGCCTGTGCCCCACTGGTATGTTTTTTTTATTATTTTTTTCTATCTTAGGGAGGTCTCCCAGCCCCTGCATTGGGTGCCTTACAGTACAATCTTCATAGGTGTGACGAGCCTGACCTCACCAAGATTTTTGTACTTAGAACACATTGGCACCTATCAGCAAATACCCCAGGGTTCACCAAAATAGCGGGCAGTTCTCCCCCACTTTCTTTCCTGCAAACCCCCACCTCATTAGAAGCTGTGTAGTCCCACTTTAACTACCCCAGGTTCTGAGCTACACCGCTGGAACAGCTCTCTCAACCCTCTGGGGTTGCAATGAGCCATGTGGTCCAACCTTCTTATTGGGTTGCTCGATTCTCTTGGGGAGAACCCCCCCCACACTCACTGAAGGAGGGATATCACTTGATAATGCCCTGGGAATAGGGGCTGGCCTACAGCAGGGATCTGTGGCTGAAGAGATGCCTCTATATCCCAAATTGCATAGTACACTGTGCACAATGTATATAGTTTGCTAATGTGTTTATGTATGTTTGTTTCACAAGAGACACACACATATGTTTCATTATTTATCAGTATATGGTCATCTGGTAGGGGCAGGGTATATAGGCTTTACCCACTCTCTCCATATCTGGTGGCGCTCTATAGAAATTTGCCTTTTCTGGTTGGGCTGCCCTCGCCCCCTATCTGCTGGTTGTTCTTGATATATATCTTAATTAAATATTTGCTCCCTATTACTAACAGGTGATATTACTTGTCTGATATGAAACATCAGAGGTCTTAACACCCCAAACAAGAGGAAGCAACTTTTGGGCCACCTAAAGAGACTAGGAGCGAGGGTCGCCTTCCTGCAGGAGACCAAACTTACCCGGGGGGATCCTTAGAGACTGAAGAGGGAGTGGGTAGGTCAGGTCATACATGCCTTGGCCTCCTCTAGAAAGACAGGGATGGCGATTCTGCTTCACAAGTAACTACAAAGGAAAATGCAGAGCCACGTGACAGACCCTGAGGGTAGATGGGTGGTGGTACTCATGGATACTGGGGAGGGCCCTCTGATCCTGGGTAATGTATACTCTCTGAATGAGGACTCATCCTCCTTCTTTCACAAGTTGGCCTAGGTGCTGGGATCCATAGCTCCGGAAGACACCCCCATTTTATTAGGGGGCAATTTTAATCTTACTCTGGACCCTTTCCTGGATAGATCCCCTTCCAATACTGAGTCCCACTACAGGGCTGTAATGGCAGTGGCTCAATTACAACAAGAGTTGGCCCTTACAGACATCTGAAGAATATTTCACCCCTCCCAGTGGGACTACACCCTTCATTCCCCAGTACATAGTTCTCTTAGTAGACTAGACTTCTGGCTCACCTCTCCTACTATTACTAGTAGCACTGTTAATACCCTTATTCATCCCTTAGTTATCTCGGATCATGCCCAGTGCATCTTGCCTTCACATGGGGCCCCCCTCTCCCTAAGTCTCTGGCATGGAGGCTGGACCCATTGCTACTTCATGACCCAGACTTCCCCCCTTGGCTTCAAAAGGAAGCAACTGAATTTTTTTGACATAACCTCATAGCAGATACCTTTGCGAGTACCACGTGGGAGGCATTCAAAGCTACTATAAGAGGGGTGATAATGGGGTATGCGAGCCAGCACCGAAAGAGGAGGGAACAACATTTGAGGGGGCTTGAACAACAACTCTGAGAAGTGGAGCTTGCTTTTAAGGCCCTTTGCATCCCTTCCCATGAGTCAGAGGCAGGTCACAAGGTCACCTCTCTGAAGATGCAAGTGAACAAGCTGGTCTCTAGAAAGGCAGAGATTTCGATCCTTAGACTCAAGCATAAATATTGGGAAGGGGGAGAAAAGGGGGTAAGCTGCTGGCATACTGTCTCAAAAAGCAGCAAGCTGAAAGGCATATAACAGCTTTAGAGGTTGCAGGGGGTAGGACCCAGACTTTGGTGCAAGGTATTAATCAAATAATGATGGATTTTTACTCCTCGTTATATAAATCCTCCAGAGCACCAGACCCCCAAGGGGTCTTCCCATTTCTGGAGTCCCTACATCTCCCCAAAATCTTGGAAGCCCAGACTAATGCCCTAGATGCCCCGATCTCAACCCAGGAGGTGGCAGACACCATCCTCTCCCTTAAAAAGGGAAAGGCCTCAGGAGGGGATGGTTTCCCTATTGAAGTGTGGCAGCTGTTGCATCCCATAATCTCTCTGGTATTGCAACAAGTATTTACTGAGTCATTGCAAACAGGGTCTCTCCCTTCATCCATTAGGGAGGCGACTATTACTATCCTACCAAAAAAAAAAAGTAAAGACCCTCTTAAAGCATCCAGCTACTGCCCTATTTCACTATTGAATGCTGATAGCAAGGTGATAGCTAAGATACTAGCTAATAGACTTAATCCTCTCCTTCCCAGTTTGATCCACCCATCCCAAGTAGGCTTTGTTAAGGGCAGCTTTAGCATGGACCATATTAGATTGTTGGTAAATTTAATCCATAAGGCCCAAACATTATCTTTCCCCTCTGCTGCCATTGCAATAGCTTTCTAAAAGGCCTTTGACTCCCTGGAGTGGGACTATGTCCAACAAGTACTTTGCACTATGGGCTTGGGGGCAGGTTTCAGGCCTGGACTGGGGCAATATATTCATCCCCAGCTGCATGGATACTCACCAAAACAATGCTGTCTCCCCCATTCATACTGAGTAGGGGTACCCATCAGGGCTGCCCACTTTTCCCACTGCTTTTTGTATTGCAGGTGAACCCCTGGCAGCAGCTCTTAGGCAAAATCATCTAATTTCTGGGGTCCAGGTGGGAACAAGAGCATACCCTACTCTTATGTATGCAGATGACCTGTTGCTCCCTATAGCCAATATTGTCACCTCCCTCCCTCCCCTACTGTCTACCTTGTCAGATTTCTTTACATTTTCAAGGCTCAAGATTAACCAGGCCAAGACGGAGGTCCTACCTTTAAACTCTAAGTGTACCTCTCAAATGGTTACTCAGCATGGGCTCCGATGGGCCTGGAGGGGATTACCTACTAGGGCATTACTACCTCTCTTAATTTGCATAAAATCTGGGACCTGAATATGAAACCACTTTCTGCGTCCATTCGTACAGAACTGGACAGATGAAAATCTCTTCGACTGTCGTACGTAGGTAAAATATCCGCAATTAAAATGGTCACAGCACCAAAAATGATGTATTTCCTCTCCCACATTCCTTCGAAAATACCTCGTTATTGGTTTACTAAGTTAGACTCCCTGCTAGGATCCTTTTTGTGGGAGGATAAGAAACCTAGGTACAGCAGAAATAAGCTCAGAGCTCATGGGTCAGAAGGGGGCTGGCATCTTCAGTGGTTAGAGGGGTTTAAATGGGCCTTTCAGCTGGCTCAGACGTTAAAATGGTTCCTTTTCCCTGAACACAATGCTCCCTAGTGGCTAGATATGGAGAGAGAGGTATGTCAGCGTACTCACTTGGTACTATTGTTATTTAACCATCCCCCTAAGGGCACTCACTCTCATCCTACTATAGGACCCTGTCTGGAATATTGGGCCAAGGTGCATAAGAAGTTGGGTGCCTCCCCATCTCCCCTTAGACATACCCCACTATGGGGCAATAATGAGATTACCGTCAATAAACAACCAATTGTATGGCCCTCATGAGAATGTGGTGGTATCTCATTGCTTTGAGATATGCTCATTCCTGGTAAAGATACCCTTAATTCCTTTGAGGGCCTGCGGAGAACTTATGGGATCTCTCCCAAAGACATCTGGTGATTCCTTCAAATAAGAAGCACCATCCTTACGTACAGGCATAAGCAGCACCAAGAGCAACAAATCTCCCAGGTAGAGTCATGGCTGGCCCTAGAAAGAGGACAGTCTAGCTGGGTATATTTGGCCATTCGGAGCACCATCCTGTCCCAAGCAGAGGAATCCAAGCATAAATGGGAGAAAGCACTGCATGCCCCTATTACGAACCTGGAGTGGAAGTCTTGTCTAAAACTATTTCATAGGGCATATTCTGACACCAGTAGTCAATTAATACAGAACAAAATAATTCACTCCTGATACAGGACTCCTGTAGTCCTCGCCAAGGCAAAGCAGGCTCAGTCTGACCTGTGTTGGAGGTGCCAGGAACTCCCTGGTGACCTGTTCCATATACTTTGGTCCTGTAGGCTGATCCAGCCTCTATGGCAGGCTACCTGTGAGATGGGGTCCAAAATATTTATGAAGCCTGTGCCTCAGTCCCTTGAGTTGCTGTTATTAGGACTCTGGACCCCGGGCCCCTCACCTTTGTCACTTCGGGTTGAAACTACTTCTGACACTCAGTATGCAAGTTAAAAGACTCCGACTGTGTAAATGGTTGTCCCAGATAATCCCCTCCCTGGGGGAGGTACTTACCTCCGTGGTTCAAGTTGCCAACTGGGTCAGAATATTACATACTATGACCAATGCCCTCTTTAAATATACTGCCCTCTGGACTCCCTTCCTTCTGTTTTTGAAACCTAGGGAAGGAATCAGCTGAATAGGCACAACCATGCTACTATAATGGTCTCCTCTCATGGTACATTTAGGGGCAAGTGCTGGAGAGTTTGTTACTGAGTTATAGGGGACCCTGCTCTACCAATGACATGGTATAATATCAGTAAAGGATAGTATCTTTGCTGACAATGAAGACCTGTTTGCTTTGTATGTGTGATCTCTTGTATTTTGTAGGCTTAAAGTAGAGGACAGTGGCCCTGGACCGCTCATAATTTCTGATGCTTTGTCAAATACTGCAGAAACTAGCAGGATGGGGCCAGGTAAGATATGTTTGTATGAGTTAGCCATAATGCAATGCATCAACTGCTAATACTTTCAAAGTTAATCTCCAGCTAAATAGGGGTTGTACATCCAGGCATAGAGTATTATCCTACTGCTTACCTGGCTAGTATATTCAGTTTGTTACTACTTGGTCAGCATGTTCCGTTCTCTGCTTCTACAGACATATGTAACAGTCTGTAAGATCTTTGCAATGTATCCAACTGTTTTAATGTTTCTATTGTCTTAATAAGTCAAATCAATAAAACTTATTAACCACAAATAAAAGGGTTAATATTGAAGCAGTTACAGCCACATTGACAGCTATTGATTGGGCTTTTTTGTATTTAATTCTGGATGTGGATTGTGCTGTGGATTATTTTCTTAATCAATTATGTCGTGTTCACAATGCCTTTTTTCCATTGTGTACTGTCAGACTATGAGGCAGGTTAAATAATTGGTTCTCGGATGAAATTAGATCTTATATTAAGCAGAGGAACCATGCTTAGGTGCACTATAAATGTGACCAATCTCCTGTCCCTTTGGCTGACTACTGGAATCTGTAACCACCCAAACCATACAAAAAAATCTGTCATATACAGTCAAGCACTTCGTTGTCAACGTATTTGTTCAAATGAGGATGACAGAGATACATATTTGGCTATGTTGAAAAACACCTTTATGGAGCAGGGACACTCTTCCCAGGAAATTGACAGGATAACAGAACAGGCAACGCAAGTACCAAGACAACAACTACTTCAATATAAAGAAAAGACAGCTACAGAAAGAATACCCTTGGTAGTCACATATCATCCAGACCTTGAACGTCTGCATAAGATTATTAAAGATCTCCACCCAATATTTAGTGAGGATGACACCCTTAATTGTATTTTTAAGGAACTCCCACTACTATCTTTTAAACAACCACCAAATTTATCCAGCCTAATTATTAGGAGCAAACTTTCACCGAACAGAATACCATGTCACACAATGGCACACGACCCTGCAATCAACGCCCCTGTAAGACTTGTGGGCTCATTTCTACCTCAGACTGTGTAGTTACATCACAAAACAGACAATTCCAGGTGCATGGGAGTTATACATGCATGTCACGACATGTTGTTTATTTCATTCAGTGCAAGAGATGTCCACAAACAGGTTATGTAGGAGAGACACGCCAACAGCTCTGCACTAGGATGAACTCACACAGACATACTATTACAGCAAGGAAGACTGAAAAACCAGTGGGGCACCACTTCTCCCAGCCTGACCACTCAATCTCAGATATGTCAGTAATGGTCTTAAAAGGAAATCTCAAAAACACACAACAGAGACGAGCTTTTGAGATTAAACTTATTTTACATCTCAGTATGGTAGCAGATGGGATGAACGTGGATCTTGGCTTTATGGGACACTACAGAAACTAACATCCACAGACATTTTCTTCTTCAAACTGACATATTATAGGACTTCAGCATGTGTGGGATGTGGATGCGTGTGTGTATGTATGTGTGTGGGTATGTGTTGTGAGGTATGTGATATAACAGATCTGGGGCTTGCTGTCACATTGAGGTAAGTCTCTATTTAGCTAAATGGAGTTATAATGTGTTACTATTTTTGTTTCACACACGTAATGAATATGAATTTCTCCTTACTTTTTATCTTTGCCTGGGGGGGGGATTGATTCCATTGCACCATATTCAGATTACCCAGCCTGCTAGTGTACATACAGGAGTGTTATCTTATACTGTTATATATAATTTTGTAACTCTGTACATATTGGGATGTGTGATCTCATTTGCTTGGGGTCCTGCACAGATCTTTTACATTAGGCTAATATTGTAGTAATTTGTGGATATGTAGGTATGTTAGACCTCTGGTCTTAAACATATACTTTATATTTACTTCTAGTTACCTTATCCTGGGGAGGGTGGCAGGTTTATTTCATGGTAGTTCTATCTAGTATCCTTGGAAATGTTACTTTGCATATAGTAGTACGGTTAAATAGTGTTACTTTTTTACTCTGTAGATATTATGAGACATAAGACCTTTTACTCAGGATTTCATGACAATTTGTATTAATTTGGGGAACAATTGCAGTGACTGAAGTTAATATAGGTTCACTAGGAGAGAGAGTGAGTGTGTGTGTGTGTGTGTGTGTGTGGGAGAGAGAGAGAGAGAGACAACATCTCCTTTAAGCTATGTATATCCCCCACCCACATTATTGTGATGTGGGGTGGGTTAGATGGTATTGTTTGTATGAAGAGGAGGAGGAGAGAAATTACATTTTTATCTCTTTTTCAGATTCCTTAGACACTTGTGGTACATCAAGTTGCTACATTCTCAGTATATACAGTATTGACATCAGTACATATCAGGCTGCATGGTCTTAATTCCTTGAGGTTCCTCGACTAGAGTTTTTTGTTTGACACTAATATTATCAATTTATATTTAAATTATCATTTATATAGTCCTGAGGTTTTTGTTATTTCTTGGGCCTTTTATTTAGCTTGAGAATACAGCTGGGTGACATGTCCAGCTAGGTTTTACACATCACACAGTGTGCACTGATGTTTTTTAGACAACTTTACCGGTAATTCTTGTCTTTAATGCATACATTGTAATTTCATGAGCCCTATAACTATCTTAGTTTGTCTTTAAGCTTGGTGGGGGTTGCCTTTCAGTAATCACATCCTTATACTAACTGTGACACTCATAGCTTGATTTAGGAGTTATGTGCTTCAGCAGTGTTATCTTATGTCAATTAAATTTATATGCAGTAGGATTCTTTGCATGTGTGTTGCACCAAGCACATCTGAACCCAAGGTTCTTTTGGACTGAGGGCAGTATTGTACTGTTAAACTTCTCTGACATCATCTTCTTTTTTTTTTTTTTTAAATGAGTATTTTAAACCAATGGTTTAACCAGGCACTGACAAGCAGCAGAAAAATCCCAGCCTCTCCCTGCAAAACAGGGTACTAAATGAGAAAAAGACAAAGGTAGAACGGTCAGTGGGGGATGCTGCAACAGAAGGTAAGGCCATCAAAAAATGGAGAGCAATGAGTACCAATGCCCGTAGTCTAGGTAACAAGCTTCCTGAATTAGTGGCCTTGATGGAGGAGGAGGAACATCTGGATATCGTGGCAGTCACAGAAACATGGTACACACAAAACCATGACTGGGACGTAAACATACCAGGATACACTATCTACAGGAGGGACAGGGAGGGTAAAAGAGGAGGAGGTAGTTCTTTACATAAGGGAAGGAATAAAAGCAACAGAACAAAAGGGTAAACAGGGAGGAGAAGAAGCACTGTGGGTAAATTTGGAGACAGGCAATGGCACCACAATCCGCACAGGGGTTGTATACAGACCCCCTTCTCAGGGGGAGGAAATGGACAAGGAAATGATAGAAAGTATACTTAGAATGGCAGAAAAAGGGGAGATATTGCTGATGGGTGATCTGAATATGCCAGATGTTAACTGGAGTGCAGTTGCAGCTGCCACTTCGAAGAGTGCAGTTATTCTAGATGCCCTACAGGGGGCATGTCTTAGACAACTAGTACTGGAGCCCACTCGAGAGGGAGCAATATTAGACTTGATACTCTCAAATGGAGATGGAGAGAGGATCACAGATGTAGAAGTGGATAGCCATCTGGGAACTAGCGACCATCGAACAGTATGGTTCACAATAAACACAGCAATAGAGTCAAGCTATACAAAGACAAAGTACTGGACTTTAGGAGGCTGACTTTGCCAAAATGGGTGAGTGCCTAAGGATGCACTAGCAAATGGGTGGGAAGGAGGGTGGAAGAACAATGGGAATAATAAAAACTGCTATCACAGAGGTAGCAGCCTTTGTGTGAAGCAAATAAACAAAACAAGACAATGTAAGAAACCACTATGGTTCTCAAAGGGTGGGAGTGAAGGTTCAAGAGAAAAAGAAAGCATTCAGGAAGTACAAGGAATCTAGCAGGAGCAGGACAGAGAACTGTATCAGTTAAAGCAAAGGAGGCTGGAAGGCAGTCAGAACAGCAAAGGCCCAAACCGAGGAAAAGATAGCCAACTCAGTTAAGAAGGATAAAACCTTTATAGGTACATCAGGGAGCAAAGGAAGACCAAGGGAGGGATAGTGAGGCTTAATAAAGGGGAGGAGGGTGGGCAGAGGAGACTGTGAAAAGGCAGAGATACTAAACAAATATTTTGTGCTCAGTATTTACAAGGGAAGAGGGGGAGGTACATAAAACAAACAGTAGTAACACTCTGGATACAGAAGTTGATACCAGCCCATTTACAGAAGAAAGAGTTCTGAAATAACTCTTAAAACTGAAGGTGGACAAAGCAATGGGGCCTGATGGGATTCATCCCAGAATTCTAAAAGAACTAAGGGTAGAACTAGTGACACCATTGACTACCCTCTTTAACAAATCATGGGAGGATGGGGTGGTACCTGAGGACTGGAGGAGGGCAGATGTGATTCCCCTTCACAAAAGTGGGAGCAAGGCAGAAGCAGGAAACTATAGACCTGTTAGTTTAACCTCAGTGATAGAGAAAATGATGGAATCACTTCTAAAGGAAAGAATTGTCGAGTATCTAGAGGCCAGAGGGCACGGACCCTAGAGCATGGATTCACAGTGGGAAGGTCATGCCAGATGAATCTGATAGATTTCTTTGACTGAGTGACCAAAGTAGTAGATCAGGGAGGGCTGTGGACATGGCCTACCTAGACTTTAGCAAGGCATTTGACACAGTCCCACACAAAAGATTAATATACAAGTTAGCCAGCCTGGGAGTGGGTCCAAAGATGATAGCCTGGGTAAAGAATTGGCTGGAGAATAGGACACAGAGAGTACTAGTAAATGGAGTCCACTCAGAAGAAAGGAGGGTTACTAGCGGGGTACCACAGGGTTCAGTAGTAGGACCAGTCCTCTTCAATGTTTTTATAAGCGACATTGCAGAAGGACTGGAAGGAAAAGTATGTCTGTTTGCAGATGACACTAAGATCTGCAACAGAGTTGATTCACAGGGTGGGGTGGAAAGGATGAGAAGGGACTTGGCAAGGTTAGAGGAATGGTCAAATGTATGGCAGCTTAGATTCAATGCTAAGAAGTGCAAGGTAATGCACCTGGGAAACAAAAACCCAGGGGAAGAGTACACAATGGGGGGTGAGATACTAACAACAACAAAAATGGAAAGGGACCCTGGGGTAGTCATATCAGATGACCTAAAGGTGGGCAAGCAATGTGAGAAGACAGCAAGGAGGGCTGGGGGGATACTGGGATGCATAGGGAGAGGCATCACCAGTAGAAAACAGGAAGTTATTATCCCTCTGTACAGACAGCTGGTGAGACCCCATCTGGAGTACTGTGTGCAGTTCTGGAGACCCAATCTCCATAAAGACATAGACAGGATGGAAGCTGTCCAGGAGGGCAACTAAAATGGTGCAGGGTCTGCACCGGAGGACATATGAAGAGAGACTTAAGGAGCTTAATATGTATAGCCTCGAGGAAAGGAGGCAGAGGGGACATGATAGAAACTTTCAAGTACCTCAAGGGAATCAACAAAGTCCAAGAGGGTAGCATCTTTCAAAAAAGGTGTGCAAGAACAAGAGGGCACAATTTGAAGATAGAGGGGGCTGCTCCGAGGTAATTTAAGTATTTTTTCACAGAGAGGGTTGTGGATGCATGGAATGGCCTTCCGGAGGAGGTTGCAGAGTCAAAATCAGTGGTGGAATTCAAGCATGCATGGGATAGTCATAAGACAATTCTGGGGGGTTGGGGTAGGAAGAAGTAGGCTGCTGGTTAACTAGGATCTGCAGCTTATCCAGTAGGTAGGGAAATGGGCAGACTGGGTGGGCCAAGCGGTCCTTATCTGTCGTCAAATTCTATGTTTCTATGTTATGTTTCTATCTAATGGGGATTTTTTTCTGTTTTTCTCTGCATTATCTAGCTGTTATAAGTATTGTATTTTCTAAACAACTGCCATGAGCTTCTGAAGAAGGACTGGTTGGTCCGAAAGCTAGAGCACTTTGTTCTTGTTGTTACATCTATGTTGGTCCATTAAAAGGTATCAAATTATTTGCTTCTGGCTCTACTGGAATCTAAGAAACAAGGTGTTTGAAATAGTGAAGGGTGCAAAAAAGGAATTTTTTAGAGAACAGTTTACAACCAGTTTATCTGATTCTAAAAAATTCTGAAAGAATGTTAATTTGTTGCTGTTTCCTAGGTCTAATAGTGAAGTGGATTGCTTACAGGTAAATGATGATATAATAACTGGCCAAGCAGTAACTGCTGATTTATTCAATTCTAAATTCTCAGATTACTCAAGTTATAGATCATGTTTACCTGACACAGTAGTCATTGATGAAACCGGACATATGGAGAGACCTCAATTCCATTTTAGGGCAATTGAGTTGCATGAAATGTATGATTTACTATGTTCTTTGGCTGATAATGGTTCTGACTGTGGTAAAGGCTTGGATGCTAGGTTTCTGAAGTTAGCTATATATTATATTGTTGATCCATTGTGTTATATTTTTAATTTATCTTTGTCCTCAGATAAATTCCCACTTGACTGGAAATATGCTAGGGTTGTTCTAGTTTCTAAAAAAGCTCATGCTACATTCTTGGATGATTTCTGGCCAATCTCCATTTTAAACCCTTTGAGTAAATTGCTGGAGAGAGTGGTTTCTAGCCATTGAAGGATTTTTTGGATAATTAGGGCATTTTAAGTTCGCGATAGCATGGGTTTCACCGGGGGTATGGTACTGGTACTGCCTTGGTCAGGTTCACAGACACCATCCACAGAGGCTTTGATAATGGCAAAATGACTGGGGTGGTGTTTGTGGGCTTGACCAAGGCATTTGATCTCATTGATCATGGTTTATTGTCTTGTAAGTTGAAATCTATTGGTTTATCTGCAAGTGTAGTGTTGTGGGTGAATGATTATCTGGTCAATCACAAACAATTTGTGTGTGTTGAGTTGCAGGATTCACAGATGGCTTTGGCTGAATGCGGTGAACCTCAAGAGTCCATTTTGGGCCACTTGTTATTTTCACTATTTGTCAACCAATTGCCAGCCCAGTGTGGATCCTGTAACTCAGTAACGTATGCTGATGACTTAATTCTGTATTGTCAAGCTAAGTCAGTAGAAGATTTAACAAATGTTCTTGATGTCAGCTTTAGAAATGTGTGTAAATGGTTTGTTGACAACTCTATGATCTTAATTTCTAAAAAAAAACAAAGTCAATGATTTTTGGGACCCCATTTATGCTGAAAGATGACCCGTGTTTATGTCTTTTTGATAGGGATGGTGCTGCGATAGAACAAGTAACCCAATTTAGTTATTTGGGGGTGTGGTTGGACTGTGGTTTCTCTTACTCCTTACATGTAAAGCATGTTAGTCAAACAATTTATCAAAAATTGGGTATTTTATATAAATTGCAGTCTTATTTTTCTTTAGAAACCAGGAAATATATTGCTGTAGGGACATTTTAGCCTCATTTTGATTATGTTTGTTATTTGTTTCAGAATTTAAATGCCAAAGAATACATGTTTTGACTGTAGCCTATAATAACATCTGTAGATTTATTATTTCGGTCCCATATAAAACTCGTCATTGTTAGTTGTATTTACAATTGGGTTGGTTATCATCAAAGACTAGAATTGCTTATTTTTCTGGTTGTATGCTTTATAAGCTTCTTTTTTTTCCCTGATTTTTCCTTGGCTGACATGGTAGTACTACAGTCATCTCTTCCTAATTTGAGACCTGCAAATGGTATTTTACTGGGTTCACTGGGTTATAAGAATCAGAATGTGTTGTGATCTTTTTCTGCTGCAGTCCCATCCCTTTGGAATATGTTACCAGTTAATTCATATCAAGTTTTATTTTTTGGTAGTTTTACATGTAAGTTAAAGTCATTTTTACTGCTGCAATTTAAGTGTGATTTTTAATGTATTATTGGTATGTGTTATTTGTTATTGATGTTTTTTGTTGCATGTCCTGGGTCGGACCTGAAAAAGGACTTTGTCCAGTGTCCCAACCCAGTTAACCCATTAAAAATATATAAATAGCACTGTAGCATTTAATTATGAACTGCAGACTTTTTACGTGACATGCAGGAAAAAAGTCTCTTGCTTAATATTTCACCATATATCATGTAATTATCCGCGGTTTGCATTACTTCTATGTTTTTTTTCCCGACAGTTTAATATATTAACCCACATTTCTTACATTTATTCTACAATTTTTTTGTGGACTTTCTATGAAAGTTGGTGAAATGATTTCCAAACTTTAACGGAAGCGAAAACCCGACTTTTCCTGAAATAAGCAGAATTTTTTTTTTGCATACTCCTACTCACAGGTCATCCCTGAAAACAGGCACTTGTGCCTAGTGGACCTTACCAAGTTACCAAAAGAATAAAATAAACAAATAAAAATGTTTATTAGTCAGAATGTGTGTATAACAATAATTAGAAAGTGCAGTTAGGTGGCTCAGAGGTTAATGCAAAAATTGCTAGTCTACATTCCACCACTATCTAGATCAGTTTCAGACTTATGCATGTCATTACAGATTTAAATGAGATGTCTAGTGGTAACCCCATCCTCCAATGTCCCTCTGAGCCTGAGAAGAAGAAAATGGGCCCTTAACATATTTTTGCCTTAATCTGTAAAAATGTGTGTAAACGGTGCACTGCTATGTTATACTAGAATACATATGTGCATGTATGTGTAAATGTATTTGTCAGTGTGTGTGTGTGTGTGTATCACAACAATTAGAAAATGCAACTAGGTGGTTCAGTGGTTGGTGCAAAAGTTGTCAGTTTATATATTTTTCACTCTCCACAATTACTTTAATTTGCAGCCATATTGGCTCTTGGCAGAATTTCTTTTGAAATAGGATTTCACATTATCATTGTCACTGTGATGTATCTGTAATGATACATGGTATCATTTTAAATCTTTTACTCTCAGGCTCTATAAAATCTGGCCCCTTGTCAAGGATAGCATGCCTTGATAATGGGCATGTGTGCTAAAATATCAGCCATGGAGTGTGAGTTACTTTTGCAATAAACAATCAATTACATTATCCTGTAGCCTAACACTGTTTTTTGGATAACTGCTTGTTGACTGGTGGTGCCTGTTTTTTTTTTTTCTTTTGCTAGCATTATTCCCTTCTTCATGATTCCAATCTAACCTTTTTGTAGCTGCCACTCATACAATTGCAGCCAAAGATGTGCTCAGATACTGTTTTTCCAGCAAGTTTCCAATATTTCTGAAGAGAATCTCTCTGGTGGCCCCTTAATTGCATGAAGGCAGGCTGTGATTGGAATTTTTGTAGAGATATTACAGAAATTTCAGGAATTATCTGACCAGGTCTTTGGCCAACAATACCTGCAGGCTGTTTACTGTTCCCAGTCAACATCAACCCCAAACTGTAGTGACTTGAATCAGGTTTATTATGATAACATACAGTGAAGCCTGCCAGGATGAAGCACAGTGTCACAGGTCTACTGCATGACAAAAGGGATTAGCTTCCATTGAAATTGCATTGTTTACTGCAGTGACTCTACTGCAGAATTCTGCAGTGCTGTGCTTCATCCTGGTGGGCTTCACTGTATATTCTACTTTCGCTTCAGCATCCCAGCATGTGGGGTCTGATTCCGAAAGAACCCTTAGATCACTGCAGAGTTCCAGTGATCTAGGGCTGTGGCACACTCCTAGTGCATCAGAGACCATGCACCCAATTCCAGAGCATTAGAGACCCCTTTGCCACAACACCCAAGAAATGCCACAACTGCAGGCTAGTGCCAAACACTAGGCGCACCTGCAGGACCTGACAGATGAATCCACCCTCCCCATCCCACCAGGCTCAAGATAGACTGCAATGCCTACAGTGCCACTTGGGCAGTAGTGGCACAGGCAAATACCATAGGGGTGTTGGTGTGCTCACAGGTATACCGGGGGATAATCGGACACCCAGTGGGTGTGCCCTTGTCACTGCTAGCCGCATACTGGTATATTCAGTGCCATGAGAGTGTCACCCCTGCCAGGTGCTTGATAACACCCTGGCATACCCTTGCTCCTGAACACCCCAGACATATACCCCTGACTCTACTGACACCTGGACCCAAAATATGGGGCCCTCTGCCAGCTCCCGACCTTGAGGAACATGCCACAAGGGGATTAGACCAGCCACCAGATCCCATCCCATCGCCACAATGGGGATTTTAGAATTCAAAATCAGTGGATATGGCAACCCTGCCATGGTGCAAGCCCCCTTGCAACCTGGCGTACCCAGGTGCAGGTTGCAAGGGTGGCACAGTGCCCATTTGGTGCAACAGTTTTCCTTACAAGCACAGTCCATGAACTGGAATAGGGAATGCCACAAAAAATGACACAAAGTACAACTTGCATCATTGTTGCTTGATGCAAGCACCTTGCATCTGGTGGAACTCTTTTGGAATTGGGCCCATAGAGTCAGATAATGATAATTTTTGTTTTCTTTGGAACAGTGGGCAGGGCAGGCATGGAGACTTCAGCGCTTCATTTTAGGGTTCCCCACTGCTCACTACTTTGAAATGTCTACAGATATTTATACCCTTTTCTAGCTATGTCTGTGACCTTCTTTTTTCTTCTGCCTTAGCAAGAAGAACAGGTTTTGCAAGTTCCACTGATTAGTACTCCCATTTATTTACTAAAATATGAGTTATTTTTGTTGTCCCATTGTCTCTGTGTTTGGTATGCTTGGTATGCTGCCAAGCCCTCCAGCTTGTATTGTCCTTCTCATCACCTCTCAGAATTGTTGAAGATGCAAAAACAAGCAGAATATATCAGTGCAGAAAGTATTCTTATTAACCCTGTGTTTTCTTCAGCCAGCACTTACTGATTTCCTTATACCTCTACTTTACCACAATAGTCTTTCTCCTGCATTCCCCACCTTGATGCCCACAAAGCAGAGGCATCACTATCCAAAGAAGACAATTGATCACTATATATAGAGGAAATGGTTCAATGGCCCAAAACAATTCTGAAAATCAATTTATAAGCAACAAAATAAATAGAAGGTCCCTATGTGAATTTTATATGCATTTTATCAGAATGTGTTGCTGGCACACACTATTGACAATAACAATGTACTTTGTTGCCTATAGTAAAAAAAGTGAAACTGGTGGTAGTGTTGAGCCAGGGTTCACCTCCCACAGCAAATAATAGTAATCATAATAAAAATTAAAGCAGCTCAGAAAATTGCAAATGCCATAAATAGTAACTTCAAGCCACGTATTGAAGAGGACCAAGTCTAGAGCACCATTATTTAGTAACTCATTTAATTCTTTTCCAGCTTTATGCATACTATGACTGATCATAATCATGTGGTGGCCCTTGTGATCAGGAGGAAATTTCAAGGTTAAAAATAATTTGTCTATGGGGACCTCAAAAGCAGATATATACATTTTGAGATTGGTAAAGAATGGGACACTCCAAAGGGTTGTTTCACTATACAGGGGCACAGGAGTGACAGTGGTACCCAAAAGGGTCTTATGAGTAGTAGAGAAACAAAAATTAGAAACAGGGATTGGGCAATGCTGAAATCCATGCAAAAAAAATGTGTGGTTAGTGATCACACAGTATGTCCTCCCATGTTGTATGTGACCCTGACTTGTGGTGTTATCCATTTGATGAGTTGTACTGGACAGGTGAAGCTACTGGGTGTCCTTGAACCCTTGGTCATGGAGGGCTGACCAGTCATGTTAAAGTACCCACATGCAAGAGTGATTATGCCAGACACATCACAACAGGAAAGGTATTGATACCATTTAATGTCACAGCATGCTATATGGGTTGCCACCCTTTGGTCTAATTTTGGATGGTATACCAATATGTCAGGGACATCAGTCTGCTCTTCTTTATATATGTTCCCTTCTAAGTAACTAACAGAGGGTACAGAAGCCAACTTATCAAACACAGTTGTGCCTTTTTCAAAGACTGGAAGAGACAGAGTAAAAGTAACAAACATGGTCTCAGGCAGTGTACAATCCCCCCTCTGTAAACATTTTCCATTAATGTCTGCAGGATAGAGTGTTACTGATCCCATATTCCTGACAGAACTCAAATGCAATTGTGCACTTTTCTTCATACACCCCTGGCTATCCAAACAGCTTGGGAAGTACCACTTCAAAATATCCCTATCTTGCAAAAGGTCAGGTACACTTCTGTTATCAATATCCCCAATGGCTTGGTAATAATAGTAAGGACATGTGCTTAATAAGTCAAGCAGATAATTTTACATCCTGTGTTCTTGGTCTTAGCGTTCTCATTTTTAATCTCAGTGAGTTCATTGATTTTAGTTTGTGTCTCTTGAAACAGCCTAGCAATAATATGCATATTATAAATAGTGAACCTTTCCTCTAACACTAAGTCATCAATCCCATGGAATATAGGTGTAGTAAGAGCATATCTTTTAGAGGTTTCACTATCTCTGCAAATCAATGGATAACATCTCTGGAGTACCCGGCCAGACCTAAAAATGAATAGAGGGCTGTTTCTGTTGTAGGTAGGGGAAACCTACATATGATTTCAACCTTGTGCTGATCAGGAGTATGCACTTCATGGCCCAAGGTAATTCCAAATAAGGTTATGTGTTGCTTCATCAGCTGAGCATTCCTTGAGTTAACATTTAACCCTTTCTGCAGTAAAAGTCCAAGTGATTCATCTAACAGTTGTAAATGTGCCTTCACAGCAGTGGTGGCTAACAGTAAATCATCCACATATTGCAGCAAGCACTAGGGGTGATAAATCACTTGTAGGTGAAAAAGAGATGGTAAATTGTGAAAATCCTGAGGTAAGCAAGTCCAGGTATAGTGTTGCCAATTAAAAATGAAGGGAAATTCAAAATAGCAATCTGGATGTAAGGGTATGCACCAAACCCTATTTGAAATTTCAAGAACAAGGTATCACTGGCTGTCAGATTTAATGTGAGCCCAAATGTCAGAAGCTGAGGCTACAGTGGGAGCACAAGCAGGAGTGTTTTGGTTAAGGCAACTATAGTCAATGGTAAGCCTCCAGGAAACATAGAAACATAGACTTTGACGGCAGATAAGGACCACTTGGCCCATCTAGTCTGCCCATTTCCCTACCTACAGGATAGGACGTAGATCCTAGTTAACCAACAGCCTATTTCTTCCTACCACCCACAACAATTGCCTTATGTCTGCCCCATGCATTCTTGAATTCTCCCACAGTTTTAGACCCCACAGCCTCCTCATGAAGGCTGTTCCATGCATCCTCTACCCTCTCTGAGAAATAATACTTCCTCATAGCTTCCTTACTTGCCACATACAGTGAAACCCACCTGGATGAAGTGTAGCACTGCAGAATTCTGCAGTAGAGTTACTGCAGCAAACAATGAAATTTCAATGGGAGTTAATCCCTTTTGTCATGCAGTAAACCTGTGACACTGCACTTCAACCTAGTGGGCTTCACTGTAGGTGAATTATTTTTGAGAGGCATACTTTCCAAAAACTCCCTGCTCCATTAAGGAGTCAGTTGTATTTTACATTTGAGGTTTTGCTTCCTTAGTAAAACTATTCTGCATTTGAGATAAAGGGTCTTCCCCTTGAATGAAACATAGAAACATAGAATTTGACAGCAGACAAGGACCACAAGGCCCATCCAGTCTGCCCATTTCTTTTTCTACCTTATGAATGTGCCATAGGCCTTTGCTTTGTCAATGACTTATCTATTCATATTCATCTGTATTGCTCCCTTATGCCTATACCATGCCTGTTTGAAACTCTGCGCTGTATTCATATCCACTACTTCCTGAGGTAGGCCATTCCTTGCATCCAGCACCCTTTCTGTGAAAAATAACTTCCTCACATTACCCCTTAATCAGCCTCCCTCTAATCTCATGCTGCATCCTCTTGTCCTGCTATTTTTCTTATATTGAAACATGTTAGACTCTTTCACCTTGTTAATGCCTTTAAGATGTGAATGAATACACATGCTTGCATTCTCCCACATTCATGCTTATTAATTTATTTATTTATTAAGAAATCAGAATTACACACTTTGAGTCAAAGACTCTTTTGCAAAGGCTCCTCATCAGTAGACATAGTACAACATCACAAGTACAGGTGCAAGACATAAATCAGTTCATATATTACATTAGCAGGTAAGGTAAAGAACTGAGTAACATTCCATAGCAGAGGGCAGAGACAGCCCAGAGTCGTGTGCAAAACAGCAGATAGTACAACATCACAAGAACAGGTGCAATACATCAATCAATCCATATATTACATTAGTAGGTACAGTAAAGAACTGAGTAGCATTCCATAGTAGAGGGCAGAGACAGTCCAGAGTCATGTGCAAAACAGCAGCAAAAATTATGGAAAGCATGATACAGATTTTATAGACAGTGTGATGGAGGAGTCAGGGGCTGAGTTAGTATAGTACTACTAGGAGCAGTCGCATGTAGAGTTGTTAGCAAGAAATACCTTGAGTGAGGGTTTTAAAGGGGCCTAATTTTGTACCAGCAGTCAGAACAACAGGTAGGTCATTTAGCCAGCTTGGAGCACTGTGCTAAAATGCTCTCTGACCCATAGATGTCCTGCAGCGGGGGACCAAGTAGGGGGACTTTAAAGGTACTTCTGGTGAATCTTTGTGGGAAAGAGGGTTGAATGAGGCCTTGTAGGCTAGGTGGGGTGAGATTCCACTGTATTTTCTTCTCCAGGAGGAGTGTGTGGTACTTAAGGTGACATTCAAAGTTTTGCAAATTAGAGCAACTGTAGAGGTCACACATGTGGGTGGCTCTATTATAGCCTGTAACCAGGTGACAGGCCTTGTTTAGCGCTGTCTTGATGCAACAGACAGCAGTGTTATCAGCTGAGCCATATAACACAATTCCATAGTCCAGCACAGAGAGGACCGAGGATGACACAGCAAGGTGCAGACCCTCATTAGGCAGAGATGTTTGATCCGATAAAGGAAGCCAGTTCTGGGAGTTAATGATGTTACAGTGGATACAGATATGTGCATGATAGGTAAGGGAGTAGTCAAGGGTGATGCCCAAGTATTTGAATGCGTTTATCTGCTCAAGTGGGGAGCCTTGGGTGCTGTTGACAAGAAAAGTGGAGTCATGGTAGGGGTTCTGACGGTGTGCAAAGATCTTGGTCTTAGTTTTCTTATAGTTTGTTACTAGCCTATGCTCTGTGAACCAGGTCTCAGCTTCTGTGAAAGACTTCTGTAGGGCATTCTGCAATGGTTTAGGCTGAGGATTGCTCCAGTAAATGACTGCAACATCAGCATAAAGAAGTAATTGACCAGAACAGGCTCTGGGTAGTGAGTTTAGGAAAAGGCTAAATAGTAGGGGGCCTAGAATGGAGCCTTGAGGTACCCCAGAGTGAACTAGGAGGTGGGAGGAGAGGGTTGTCCCAAGCTTGACTTGCTGTGACCTGTTTGATAGGTAGTTTTCAAACTGGGCCTTAGTATTGGGTGTCAGTCCCATGTCAGTCAGGGATCTAAGGAGAAGGGCATGATGGACAGTATCAAATGCCTTAGTTAGGTCGATGTAAACCTATCCAACTAAGTGCCCCAGATCCATGGCCTTGTGGATGTAGGAGGTATATTCAAGGAGAACTGTGGTGGTGCTGTAGCCCCTGTGGAACCCATGCTGCTTGGGGCATAAGAGGTTAAATTTAGATAGATGTTCAGAGAGCTGATCGGCTGCTATTTTTCCCAGGGCCTTAGAGAGAGGGGGCAGAATAGAGATTGGCTGGTAATTATCAGAGGAGGTGCGCTCATCACCTTTCAGAAGTGGGATGATGACAGCCCTTTTCCAGGGGGTTGGGAACTCCCCTAGACAGAGGGACCAGTTAAGAACTATAGTGAGGGGGACTAGGACAGCTTCCAAGGATAGGTGGAGGAGTTTTAAGTCCAGGGAGTCTCCACTGTGGCTGCTCTTGCCCAGGACATTAGAAATGTAAAACGTAGCCTCTTTTAGAGTTATTGCTCAAAACCTGAAAGGTGGGGTGGGTGTGGGGAGAATGTATGATGACGAAGAGGCTGTAGGGTTGGGGGGCATAAAGGTTAGGGGGGAGCACACTGCTAAGGTCAGAGAAGGAAGAGTTTAAGGCATTGGCAATTTGTATGGGGTCCTGAGATATGGTCCCATTGACTTGAGAGTTGGGAGGTGGGGGATAGGGTTTTACCATTTAGTTCTTTGATAGTATCCCAAAATTTATGCCCCGATCCCCTAGAGGAGGTGAGGATGTTCCGATAATAAATGGCTTTGGCCTGACGTAAGGCACAGGTACATTTTTTCCTAGCTTCCCTGTACCGTTGTTTGCCCTGAGGCAGGTTTGAAGCGATGGTTCTATGCCAGAGATTATCCCGATGGTGTATGAGGTCAAGTAGTGTTTGAGATAGCCAGGGGGTGTCACGATTTTTTACTACCTGCTTTGTAACTGGGTCAAAAAGGTCACACACAGAGTTGAAGGAGGTTATGAAGTAGCTAAGTGCATCATCTATGCTGCTTGCTGTATTTATGGGAGACCAGTCGCAATTTGAGAGGTGTTTTTTTAACTTAGCTAATGAACCTCATTTTAAATGCCTACAGTATATGGTTTTGGGGGGAGGATTTGGGGCCTTACAGGACCACCAGCAGAGTACAGGCAAGTGATCACTGATGGCATCTGGGAGCACTGAGGCCTTTGTGATTCTGCTTGGGCAGTTAGTGATAATGAGGTCCAGCAAATTAGTGGTCCCTGTCCTGTGGTTATGTCTTGTGGGGGATTGGACAACTTGAGTCAGGCCCATGGCTAAGGAGGCATCTTTATAGTGGGCAGCTGATGGTGCTAGTCAATTTGTGTTAAAGTCACCCCAAAACAATAATCTCACTAGAATAAGGGAGAGATGAGATGCAGTTAGCAACTGCTGCAAAGGCTGCCTTCTGGTTATGTGGTGGGATATATACTACTAAAACATAAAGGGTTTTACCTGGGTTGCCCAGAGTAAGCTTTACAGTGAGTACTTGGGCCCCATCCATGAGAGAGAGGGAAGGGACAACAATTGCTTGAAAGGAGTTTTGAATATAAAGTGTGCAGCTGCCACCCCGTTTGCCTTGGCGATCTGAGCAAAAGACGGACTAGCCATTAAGGGCCACATGTGAGGCCAAAGTGTTTTTGGAGAGCCAGGTCTCAGTTAAAACCAGGATGTCTGGCTTGTGCTGTGTAATCCATCCTTGAAGAGAATCAAATTTTTTCAGTAGGCTACAGATATTTAGAGAAGCAGCAATAAGGCCTTTCCTTTTGTCACCAGTGGGAGTGGTCTGGGGAACTGGCCCTGGGTTAGGGTGAACATTCACAGATAAAAGAAGGAGGAGGAGGAGGATGTGGCAGGTTATGGCAAACTTACTGTGTTTGTGTTCCCTGGCAACAGCAGATGCTTTCCTACTGGGGCTATGTACTGGTACTGGAAGTGAGTGGATGAATGGTGCCATGAGGAGTGGGAATGGGGGGCAGAGAGAAAGGTAGTAAATGGTATTATGGGTTAGGTTGTTGTAGTGACCATACTGAGAAGGACCGGTACAAAAGGAATGTGTAAATGTGAGAGAAGAGAGATGGGGAGAGGTGGGGGTGACTGTGAAGGAGGGGGGAGGATACAGTGGGCAAGAGAACAATAAGGAGGAGGTAGAAAGGTACAGCCATTTCAGCAGTCTGCATAAGGGGGAGAATAGCAGGAAACCACTTCTAGCAGCCTCTAGTGGTGACCAAGTAAAAGCTGCTAAAGAGAAAGCTTGGTGATTGTTTTTTTCCATCACGTGACTGTGCTTATATAAGGAAATGTTCAGCAAGGGTGGTGGGGGAGCCGGTGGAACAGCCTACATGAAGCATTGGCGGGGTGAAAACAAAGACTCCAGCTGTCCTCTTATGCTTTGCAAATGCCTCCAGTCACTGATATAGCACAGTATCCAACTCAGGAGTACTGCTTTCTGCTCTCAAGATACCTAACACATCATATAGCTCTGGCTTCATGATAGCAAACACCGCATGCACAACAAGTACCACTAAACCTGCCATGTTCTTATCCTCTACCATCCAAAGTAGGTGATTCACCAAGTCTTCCATACATCCATGCACTGCCAAGAAATCTGCTCCCATGATGTGTTGTTTACCTGGAAAATTCACGATAGCATCCTATGTTCTTTCCTTCTTAGGTTTGCCAATTTATACAGATATGATATTGGACTCCATGTCATGTGATTCATCCCCTGAAAATGACTGCAAGGGAAAGGTTTTCCCTGCAAATGATGACTGGTAGGGACACGATGTGTGGTAGATAAAGACAGAAGCACCCGTGTCTAACAAAACTATGCACTGGCAGCATCCAACCAATGCTGAAACTACTGGATGCTCTCATCTATCCATCTCCACAGAGACTAACAGTTGCATGGCAGCCCTTGTTTCTTATGCTTCCCCCAGAGGCTTCAAATTTGGGACTGTGGTGTCCAGCCTGGTATGAATCTCCTGTAACTGTCTCCTCAACTCTTTGGAGGGGTTTGATCAGTTTGAGTACGTATTAAACCATCCACAACCTCTCCCATGCCTGTCAGTTGCCATATATTGGATTTTATGGAGGCTGGGAGTTATTCGGTCCCTCATTTTTAAATGCAACATATTTTTGTCATCTTGCCTTGGAGACTTCTGCTGTGTTACCACCGCCGCATTCTTCTCCTTTTCATATAATTCCAGGCTTTTATAAGCCAATTATATCTTATCCATAATGGTCTTATCTTGGTCAGTACTATCCACATGTATTTTCTGAATAGCACTAGTTTTTTGCAAGCTTTTATTAATCAGTAGCATTTTAAATGGTTCATCATTTGGGATCACATCCCCCCAACCCGTCCTGTGAAGAACACATAAACTATATAGAGTTTATTGGCACATGCATTAGGGGGCTTCCATTTTTCTTGCTTACACTCTGCTATAGCACTATAAAGATCTTTTGTCTACAGCCCATTCATATTAAGAAACTCATTGGTATCATGTGCCCAGTTACTTATAGCCTGTTGAGCCTCAAAACTCAGGGCATTTTACTGCTGTGTGGGCATGGCGGTGATAAGTGCATTTGCATTTTCATTCCCTGGAATGTTATGTACTGTAATGTGTCTGCCTGGAAAACACTTCAGAACATGCTGTAAACGATCATCTTTCTCTGGCCTAAATTCACCCACTCTATGTGCTATTTTATTTACTACTTCTGAGGAAGCCTCAGTCACTTCTATAACTTGAGTGATTCTACCCTGTGAATTGGTCCGAGTCTTAGTAGTTTTAGGGCCATGGGAGCAGTGGCCACTACTGACTTCACAGATGCATCATCTCCTTCATTCTCCTCCTTGTATTCAACTTGCCCACTTTCAAAATCACAGTAAGGGAAGTGTTGCCCCCTGCTTATCAGCTACTCACACTGGGGAGGCACTGTAATCATGGGCAAAACATCTGGGGCTATGTCTGCCGCTATGCCTCTCTGAACCTTTTCCTGCAGGTTCAGTTCCTCTGTCTTTTACAATATGTATGATCAGTTTCAATACCTTGTTTGAGACTTATAAGAACTTCACTTTGTTTTCTAAAAGTAGCTTTCAACTCCTCATTTTCCTTCTTCAGTGCATCTCTCTATTCAACTTATCTATCTCCTCCTGCAGACTTTCTATCGCCTTTTGCATGTCAAAGAAACGTGCAGTCAAACCGCTATGGGCGACAGATGGCTATATTTATTTGTGTTTGTAATTCTTATTTTCTGCTACTACCTTCCGTTAACTGTCATTTAACTTCATCACATTATTTTTAATATTTCTATACTTATCATTTAAAGCAAGTATTACAACATACAAATCTTGCCTGTAGTATCCCTTCCTTAGGTTCTCTTTTTGATTTTTTTTCTTTTCTTCCTCTTAACAGTTCTTAACATAAGAATGAGGGTCATTCTTATGTTTTGCATTTTTGCAAAAATTGTGTGCCCCATGTTAGCCACAAAAACAATAAAATACTACTCCATTTTATTTCTCTTATCCTATCATGTCCAATATGACAGTTTGTAACCCCCCCCATCACTGGGCCCTCTGTTTTCCTAAACTCTACTGCAGTAGTACCTCTCCCTTTCTCTAAGTCTCTCTTGACTCATTTCTTCATATTTTGTTTTGTGTGTGTGATCTGTTTACCTCCCTCCTACACTCCGACATCCGCCTCTCCTTCGGGTCTTCTAGTGCTCCATCCTCCTGGCAGTCCTCTTCTGGAGCACCTCCTCTCACACAGATTGCAGCCAACCCTGAGTTGTCCCTGGTGTATCCCATCTCAGGGTGGGTCCCCCTTCTCTAAGGGGGAAGGCACTGGTGGCAGTGAACCCCAGCACACTATTTTTCCATGGTCTGGGGTGCTGCTGTAGTGGAAAAGGTTCCTGGAGATTCCGGGGAATGTGGAGAGTGGAGGCCATCATCCGGTGGTGCAAATCTGATTTTCGTTTTTTTTTTGGTCCCTCCTGCACCGCTATGTGTAGTACCCCCGGTCTCCAGCAGGGGCCACTACAGAGCAGCGCTATAGCCTCATCCCTCCCCAGGAGAGGAGAGGAGAGCAGTCCTCTGGACGATCAATCCTCTCCTTCCCCCTGCCAGTCCCTGGTGCTTGAGTCCATTCCCAAACCCTGGTCACTGGCATGGTTCGAGGTGTGGCATCCAGCATCTCAGCCCTCTGTACCACCGGGCCGGCCCTTCTTCATTTTTCTACCATGATGGGGTGGCCTTCTGTCATGGTATCCTCCTGCTTTACTGCCCTGCTAATTTCTGCTTTGGTCCGTGGTGGTAATTGTCTCGAGACTTACTAGTCCTCTGAGATTGAAACAGTATAGCCATAGCAATATGCACCTCAAGGTGGTTGTAGGACTATAACTGAAGCAGCCTGTGTAAAACAAAAATGCTTTTCTAATGAATAAAGGGTATCTGTTAGTAAGCAGGACAAGATTGTAAAAGTATGTCCCGTTTGGAAGGATTCAGGGACACCTGAATCCTGCACTGCAAACATTACTGACTCCTCCTGTTATTGTAATTAGCACACGTTTCCAAGCTCCATGTTTCCTACCTGTCCATGAGCCTGTATTACACTCAGGGAAAGGTTTACTGCTGAGCGGTGCTCTTGCTACAGGCTTTTGTTCACATGGTGCAACCTACACCAGCCCTCAGTGTTGTCATGCCTACTCGAGGTCCCTTGAACAGTGTGGCATTTCTTTACAGCTGCCTAGCGCAGCTATGCACATTTGCGGTTTGCACATAAAAACAAGCTGTATACTACAATGCGTAGTATTACAGATGGTAGAATTAAAAAGACCAAATCCAGATGCTAGCGTGAAGGTTACAGACACCCCATAATACTAAAGGTAGCCCATAATTTCACAAATGCACCGATGCACAGTTGGCTTCCCTTCTGAACTTTTAAGTTTACTTTATTTGTTCATTTTTACCACATTGCTACCCATTCTGCAACTGAGCAGTATAAATAAATACTGCTGCTCTCTGGTAGACTTTGTTTTACAGACTGCCTTTTCCATATAGGTATATATATAAAATATAGGTGGACAGACCTGTATGCTCTGAGCACTTGCTGATGCAGAATGATGCTCCTAAGGACCTGTGGCCCCCTAGTGGACCATTATTATAGTGCAAAGCACCATATGATGTCACTATTGGAGGTAGAAGCCTAGGGTCAATAAGTGACTCGTAAGTATTTCAACCATTTTCTTTTGTTATTTCTCTTACCCATAAGCATATATGTTTGAAATCTGATTGGATAAAATAAAAGCATTATTAATGGTCCATGCTGATGCCCTACTCATTGTATTGGTGTAGGAAATATAATGTTTGGTGGTATCAGCTGACCAGTCATGTTATTCACCTTGGATATAAAAGAGATTGGATTTAACCAGGTAGTCAGATAGATTTAGACCACAGAAGATGGTGGTCGTGCTGATGCTATAGCCAGTACCACTCTGTGGTAGCACTTAGGGTATATTTAAGTGCTGAAGTTCAGATTTGAACTGTTGGATATTTGTTTTCTTATTTTTGAAGTTTACTTTTCTTTTCATAAATAAAATTTACACACAAGAACCAGTGTGTGTTTCCTAAAGAAACTGTGTAAGTGTTGTCACTACCCACACCAGCTCACATCCAATTTGGCTGGGTTTCCAACATGAAAAATTCTGCAGACAGAGCATTTGCTTACTGTCAGCTCCCACTGAAAGGAATACCTAGGTTGAGATCCTTATGTACCCTTATTCTTAACTCAACAGTCTCAGATTTTGAGGTCCCATCTGGGGTGCCAAGCTTGTTCAGTGATCAAGCCAATGACCAATAAAACACACCAGACCATGAACTTTATTAAACTGAATCAGGTTTATTATTCTAACATATTCTGCCTTAGCATCAGCAGCTTAGCATACAGAGCCAGGTATTGATCAGTTACCTTTCTCTGGGACAGACAGCACAGGCATGAAGTCTTCAGCACTTCATCTTAGGATTCCCCAATACTCACTACTATGTTACGCCCCATTTGCATCTATATCTGTGACCTTCTTCTTCATTCTGTCTTAACAAGAACAAATTTTGCAATTTCACTTCATTACTACAAACATTCTTTTACTAAATAAGTAGTTATTTTTCTTATTCTGTGGTCTAACTATGTGTTTGGTATGCTTCATTATGTTGTCAAGCCCTCCAACATGTATTCTCCTTCTCAGCACCTCCCATAATCGGTGAAGATGCAAAACAAGCAGAAAATATAAGTACGGAAAATTTACTAATAATCCTTTGTTTTCTTATGCCAGCACTTACTGATTTCCTTATACTTCTATTATATCACATTTGTCATTCCCCTTCACCTATTTCTCTGTTGTCTCTGTGTTCTGGTTTTGTGATCTGTAGACCACACCCAGTGTGAGAGTTTTGCCTCATCTAACTTCAGTCTGTATTCTTATTGTTTCTGCTTTCCCTGACCTCCTGTGTGCATTATTTCATTGCCTTTTATGCTGTCTTATATATATATATATATATATATATATATATATATATATATAAACATGCAGCTCCTCCCCTCTATGTGCCCTTTCTTCTCTTCAAAACAGATTGTAGCTTGGGATAATTTTGCACCAGTTGTGATTTTCTATTACCTATGACTTAGTCACTGCTATTATCTTTGGTCTCTCCTCTGTAACCACTGCCTGAAGTGCTTCAAGTGTGCTATCTACTCTCCCAAAAATAATATGGACAACTTTCCTGAGCTATAATCTCCTCCCTTATTATTATTTTTTTTCTTGTTCCCTAGCTACCGTTTTTCTCCTTGTTACCATGTTGGAGCCCCCATTTTCTCTACAGTTGTTTTTTTTAATCCAGTGCAGAAACTGCACATTGTGTAGGGGAAAGCCCAAATGGCTCTGCTTTAGTGTGAGTTGTGAATGCACCCCATCCATTTACTTTAATGAGTTGATTTAAGGCAACATCAAGTCCAGCTAGGTGGACAGGTTCAGCATTTCTATATACATAATCACCGTCCATAATCCAGAAGTGACAGGATAATTGCATATGTAAGGTGCCTGCATTTAACAATTTCTATTTTGATACAAGTTCCCAAAATGTGGCCCTTGTTTACAAATTGTATTTTATGTGGATATCCCATTATAATGAAAACCAAACCAGATACTCAAGTACTTATAACTGTATAGCTGCTCCAGTATTTCACCATCTAAAGTCACAATATTCAGAATTGTGGGTTGCAGCTTCTCAGTTTGGGTTTCAAGCCAAAGAGCATTGATTATGTTTTAGAGATTGGCCCACTCTTTAATAAATGGTTCTGTAGTGTATTAAACAGAGAATAATACATGGGTAGGTGTGCAACAATGATTTTCTACATGTGTGGGATGTAGGATGTTACATAAACACCAAGAGCATAGCTTGAGGGGTTTACAAAAATGTCCCACACAGAGGATCTATATAAAATTCTTTGCTATACACACCTACAGTATCCATGTTTTGTTTCTACAATTACTTTCTTGAATTGTTTAAAAGTTATGGATTTAGAGAGATATAGAGACCACTGAGTTATAAAAATTCATTGTGATAATCATAGTTCATTTATATAAACTTTAGATTGTTTGTTGTTAAACTTTAAAAAATCAGGGGACCCATATTCAAAACATTGCCTGGATGCAAAAATGAGTTTTCCTGTGCAAATCAGACTTTGCATGTAAGTGCATTACTAAAAAGCCCAGTTAAAATGAGCAAACTCAGTTTGCACCTGGGCAATGGACAAAGAGTGGCACAATGTAAATGCCGGGGCTCGGACCTGAATATTGGCACAGTCAAATATTCAGAGTATGTGCAACCGCACAATACTGTTTTGCATGGTCCTCTTGTGCAGTGCACATACCACCAATGGAAACCCCAACTTACTCCCACACAACCTTAGCATATGGCAGAAGAAGTGTGATGATCCCCCCTGACCCCCATCACTACAGTACCTGGTGGTCTAGTGGCCCCCTACCCAATTGCCATTCCATAAATAAAGAATATCTATCTCCCTGGGTGTCTAGCAGTTCCTAAATCCTCACCAGTCACTGTTCCTTTTTTTTTTGGATTTTCCCTTTTTTCCTGGCTGTACCACTGTCTGCCCTCCACCCTGGTCATGGCCCCCAGAGACCTCCACTACCACCTATAGCTGCTGAGGACCCCGGTCACCCCAGCTTACCCCTGAGTAGGGGAATACAGGCCACCAGGACTCGAACTGTGACTGGTTGAGTCTCCACAGTGGCGGTGGCGAGGCGAGGCTCTCCGGGGAGGGCTTCATCCTACGGTGGTCCCACCCGCCATTTTTCCAATTTTCCTCCTTGAGGAGGCGGGGGCGTGCAATGACGCCAGCATCTGCCCCGCCTCCCCAACTCCCCACGTCAAGCGTCGGCAGTGCTAGATCTTCTGGCCTCCACCGGGAGTCCTCAGCACTCCGAGCACTACCCACACCCTCCCCCGGAGTAGGAGAGCTGTCCGTCGGATGCTCGATCCTACTCCCCCTGGCCGGCCCTCCGACGATCCGGGTCCATTCCTGAACCCGGGTTGCTGGCATCGCAAGTGGAAATCCCACCGCTGCGCTGACAGGCCAGCCCAGTCACTGTTCCTTAAAAAAGTACAGTTATCTCACTGGTAGTTTTGTGGTCCCACCCCTTCTCTGATCATGGTTAGGTTAAGAAAGAACAGTTATCTTCCTGGTAATCAAGTGATCCCTCACCGATTGTTGTTCCATTAAGAAAGAACAGTTACTTTCCTGGTAGTCTAGAGGTCCCTCCCCCCTCATCGATCACTTTTCCATCAAGAAAGAACTGGCAGTCTAGTGGGCCCTCCCTTCCTCACTAATCGCTGTCCTGTTCATAATGAATTTAGACCTCCCAGGTGGTCCAGTGGTCCCTTCCCCCCATGATCATTGTCCTAGTCAGTAATACAGTTATTCCTGGATGCTAGTGGTACCACCCCCTCTCCTGATTATCCACCCAGTACCTATAGCATGTATTCCCTGGCATCCAGTGTAACCCCCTCATCCCTGATCACCTGAATAGGCTGCATTGTGACCATTCCCTGGTGGTCTAGTGGACTCGCAACCCACACCCTTGCAGGTAGTGACCCTTCACACTGCTCCCCCACCCTGAAACCCATCCAGTGACCATCACAGCCCTGCTCTTTCTACCAGGCTGTCAACTGAGCTGTCACTGAGAACATACAATACTGTACACATTCAATGACAGCTCAGTCAGCTGCCAGTGGTGGTAGAGAGAGGAGGGCTGTGCTGATTACCAGCTGGGTTTCAGGATGTGGGAGCAGGGTGGTTGGTTATTACCTGCTAGCTTGGGGGGTCCACTAGGCCACCATGGTATGGTCACAACATAATCTACAGTATAAAGGGGATCTGTGATGGGGGTTACACTGTCCACCAGGGAATACATGTTATAGGAACTGGGCAGATGAGTGGGTGGGAGGATAGACCACAAGCCCCCAGGGATGATTATATTGCTGACTGGGACAGTGATCAGAGAGGGGGAGGGACCACTGGACCTCCAGGGAGGTCTATATTTATTATGAATTGGATAGCAATCGATGAGGAGGGAGGGAGGGACTGCTGGACCACCTGGCAGGTCTATATTCATTATGAATGGGATGTCAGTCCGCAAGGGGAGACTACAAGACTACCAGGTAGATAACTGTTCTTTGTTTAAGGAACAGCAATTGGCAAAGGGGGAGGGACCACTAAACTACCAGGGAGATAACTGCTCTTTCTTAATATAATTGTGATCTGAGAGGTGGAAGGGACCACTAGACTACAAGAGAGATAACTGTTCTATTTTTATGGAATGGTGATCAGCAAGGAGGAAGGACCACTAGACTACCAGGGAGATAACAATTCTTTCTGAATGGAATGGCAATGTCGATGATGTAGATATTAAACAGCACTGGCCCTAGAACAGATCCCTGTGGCACTCCACTGGTCACCCTCTCTTCTTTGGATTTAGCCCCATTAACCACCACCCTCTGCATTCTATTGCTTAGCTAATTTACTACCAAGTTTACCACCTTGTGTCCCAATCCCAGACTGTCCAACTTGCTCACAAGTCTACTGTGTGGAGCAGTGTTGAATGACTTGCTGAAGTCAAGGTAGGCCACAGCCACTGCTCCTTTTGGGGTGAGCATAAGGGCTGATGACCGCAAGACACACCAATGATGCCTGTTGGTGTATGCAGGGTGGGGGTAGGGTGTTAGGGTTGGAAATCCTAATGCCACATTTCCTTACTTTTGTGACTTTGACCCTAACTAGAGCATTAATGCAGTTTTTTGCAATTTAGTTCCTTACTTTTTGAAATAGTATAAAAGTATCTTTATTTTACTCTGGGAGTGCGGGGCATACGTTGGATCCTGTGCTCCCATCCCTCTGTAAATGCATAGAGGTATGTAGCTTTGGAAGCACAGGTCCCATTGGGCCCCGTGCTTCCATTTATAGGACAACAGTGACCAAATTGTCAGCATAGCTACCTTATTACCCCAATACACGTACTTAGTACAAAAAATGGTTGAATCCCAGTCCAAACATAATTCTGTACAACTACAACACCATTCTGTGTCACTGGTGTGAAAACACATTTTGGCCAGGATTTGAAAAATGACAGCTGTAACATACAAGATGCAGGGAAATAAGAAGGCTATGTTGAAAATCTGGGATAAAAATATTTAACATTTCCAAATTTACAAGTGGGCATAGTGAAATTGCAATGAATGGCCATAACTATGCAGTGTCAGTGGCTCAGTAGGTAGCACACTCGCCTCTGAGGCCAGGAGATCAGAGGGCTGTGGGTTTAGTTCCCACATCTGACACTTGGGTTAATATCCTAGTACTGACACTGTAGTGCAGCATGAGAGGGGTGCTGCACTTCTGAGGTGCCGTCTTTCCGATGAGACGTTAAACCGAGGTCCCATCTGCCTGGATTGGTAGTAGTTCAGGTGGATGTTAAAGATCCCATAGCACTTATCGAAAAGAGTAGGAGAATTTCCCCAGTGTCCTGGCCAAATTTCCCTCATTCACAAAAAATACCACCAACAGCTTAATCTGGTTCAAGGTTAGTTGGCATTCATCTGTATCCCCCTTCCCCTGGTCATGCCTGAAAATAGGCAGGATTTGTCTAGTGCACTTACCCGGTCAACAAAAACTAAAATAAAAAAAAAAAAAACAAAAAAAAAAACTTTGGCTTTTTTTCATATTTTGACTCCAGATTTTCAACAAAATCTTTTTATGACCCCACCTCATAAACCCTGTAGGTGAAAATGTTCAAATCCATGCTAAAACACTATTCTATACCAGAGGTATAAAAACATGTTTCAGACAGGATGTGAAAAATGACAGCTGTATTTTTCATGAGGTGGTGTGGAAAAATGGCTATGGTGAAATGTTGGGCTCCAAATATTAAAAATTACCAAAGTTATGCACAAGTGTAGAAATATTTCAGTGCACACTCGTAACTGGCATGTTTAGAATTTTTTTATTAAATTCTCAACATGGAGTTTTAGACCCACACTCATAGCATTGCTGTCATTCATTCATCTGGCCCAAAAGGTGATTTCTTGCAGTGTCTGTGAAATCACCTTCTGGGCCCAATTAATGAAATGACAGTGGCAGTGTCCATGAGGAGGGGTCCCAAAATAAGGCATGATGAAACTTTGGCCAAAAAATTCCTAAAATGGCAACGTTATGAACTTAAGTTCAAAACACCACTGAAATACATTATACTGCACTTACCTTGATTCCTCAATTTGCGGTTCAGCTTTGAAGAGTGCAGATGAGTCCCAGTTCATAGAAGATGACAGCCTATGACCTCCAGTAATAAGTATAGGGTAAGAGGGGTGTGGGGTGGTGGGTGCTCAGTGGGAGAGATGGGATGGGGAAGGGGAGAGCGTGGATAATGAGGGACCATTTTCTTTTTCAGGGAAAAACAAAGATGTTGGGGGATGGTTTTCTTCTTTACAGCTAAAATGTAAAATACATATTTCAGGACACTGAAAGTGGTCTCCCCAGTGTCCCACACTCCTGGGGAAGCTTCCAGTGCCATCACAGGAATTGGACCCCCTGATGTCAGAAAATGGTCTGGAAGGGATATCTGATACTGGGGTGGAAATTCCAGTATCAGACTACTATTAATTCATAAACAAAACATCAATGAGAATCGGAGGGTGGGGGGACCACTAGACATCATGGAAAAATAAGAATGGGGTATCACTAGACACCAGGAATAGGGGCCAGTGATTGGCAGGTGGGGTGTACCACTAGACATCAGGGAAAAGTGTAGTTCAAAATAACTCTGGAGCCGGCAGCAGGATTTCCAGCTGCAGCTACAGAAGTGAAGAAAATCCCTGCTGTTCTCATGCAGAAAATGGGGGGAAGCACTCCTCTTGCTAATATGCACACCCAGGATTTTGGGCACCCAGAAAATATAGTTGTGGGCATTATATAAAGAAACAGACATCAGAATCTAGCTAAAGAGATCCCATTTAGTTAGGTAATGATGTTTGTCTTGTAAAATCCCAATGTTAAATCTATTTTTCACCTTTGTTAGTTCCTGGAAAAAAGTAACAAGAAGGCAGTTGGCATGGCAAAAAATGTTTGGTGCCATGCCAATCAAGTGCCCTGACAGCAAACCAAGCATTTGCAGCATCAAAATTTTACTTACACCACAAAACATTATCTCAAAACCTCTACTGCACATGTACAAATCAGAAAACACAATAATCTGAAACTATACTCTGGATTCCCTTAATATTTTTTCACCAGACCTGTCAAAGTCACTACCTTGGGACATGACACATGTCCCCTGTACATTTGGGGCAATAATTCCTTTTCATGTATGCTGTAGCCAAGAGCAAAAAAACAAAACAAAAAAAACAGTGTTAAGTATAGGAAAACAAAAATGTTTTTGATTAAAATGACACATGCGTGTCTCAGAACCATACAAGCTGTCACAAAATTTCTATACATCAAGACCTTGCCTCCTAGACAACACATACAAATGTTTAGCTTATCTCATCAAAGAGAGCCAAAGATATTAATGTGCAAAAATTTAAGGTTTAACATTAAACAGACTACTCAACCCTAACTATAGGGGCACTATCGCACCCCTATAATATTATACTGGCATGGTAGCACCAGTATAGTTAGGGTTGAGGGATGACTTCCATGTTAAACCCAAAATTTTGCATTTTATTAACTTCACAATGGTTCAAAGGTTTTGCATGACATTTTGTAGACATAGGGCCAGACATTCATAACTTTGCCCCAGGGCTAAATTAGCACTGCCCAGAGTGCTAAATTAGCCCGGAACCAATAGCCCGCTATATTCAAAAGGAATAGCCCAGAGCTAAACCTGTTGAATATAGCATGCAAAGAAGCTGGGCAAACTGGGTTGTGAATGCAGTGCTAAATAAGCCCGGGAAGTAAGACAGCATTGAATACAGCAGATAAGACAGCTCTGAATATAACACCCAGTCGAGCAGTGCAAACACCCACAGGAACACAGTGCAGAGGAGATCTTGTTATGCCCTGGAACACATGCAAAGAAGTATAGCCCTGAATGTGATCCCAAGAGCAGACAGCAGTACAAAACCCAGAATATGACACACACCCAGCCATGTCAATGCCCAGTAACACCCAGGACCCATGAATGGAAACAAAAGCACAGTACAAACCTGTGAAAAACCCCATGCACCCAAAAATGACACAGGGCACATTAAACCCATGAAAGTGGAATGTATTATGTAACAAAGAGAAAATAGAGGCAAAAATTATAACAGAATAGCAAGAAGAACAACAATATATACAACAAACATTAATTATACTAACACTAAAATTACTACTACTACAACTATTTCTACTACTACTAATACTACTACTACTAACACTACTATCACCACTAGCACTACTACTACTACTACTAATACCTAACCAACTACTACTAAAACTATGACAAATACTACAACAACCACTAGTACAAACAATTGTAATGAAAATGGAGGAAAAGAGGAAGGGGGACACAAAAATCAAAAAGGAACAGAAGGCAGCAACAAACCAGCAGTTCAGTAAGGGAGGGGGGATTAAAGCAAACAAAAAAGGGAACTGTCTTAATGCTGCACACTGGATGGGTCCTGCAGCTGTGCCTCCAGGACTGCAGCCACCCGTCGTGTCTCTGTGATGAGGATCACCTGCTGTTCTATTACTGTCTTCTGCTGTCAGATCATGTGGCATAGCAGGTCATCCCTCCCCTCCATCTCCTCAGGCCATATGGCTCATCTTGAGCTCCGACATGGATGTAGAGGAGGAAGGGGGGACCATGTCAGGATGGTACATCGACAAGGAAGTACAATGCACACCCCAGGTAGAGGGCCCATGGGTGGACAGCATATCCCAAAAAACCATGCCCATGTGGCGATACAATGGAGAACATCCCTCACAACCCAACACATGCCTGTATGCTGAAGCATGATGACACAGGCACCACTCATCCAGTCAAAGTACATGGACAGAAATGAAAGGCCAATGGCAACACCACAAACCAATGCAATCCACCCAGTCCAGTGGAGCACACAGTGACACAGTGCAACCACACAGGCAGCCCCTGAGGTGACCAGGACAGTGGCCCAGGGCACAAAAAAGCCATGGGATGACACACTTGTTGGGACATGCTGCCCAAAGGAACAGATCAATAAGACACACCGCAGAGCACACCCACCACAGGAATGGCCACAGCCACACCACTGTATGACGGAATGCAGCCTGTACTGGAGAGATGCAGAGTATGTGGCGGGGCTCCCACCCACAACATCAGCACAACCATGGCAGTGGTAAACAATATGGATGTGCAGTGCACAGTCAACCCCATGTAACAAAGGGTTACAGCCCATGGCTGACCCCTGGCAGAACAGCAGTAGGCCAACCACCCACCCATGCCAGGTACAGCGTTGCACAGGCTGGTACAGCACCACAGCCTAATAACCCCCCGATCAGGATGGCATTACACCATCCACCCATCCAAACCTATAGTACCCCATGCCAATACAGTAGCCCATCCCCATCCACTACCCCCACGTCATGACAGCTGTACACAAATAAGCCACTGCAAGCATCCCTGAACACAAGCCAGTATAGGACCACAGCCCCTCCCCCGTGACAGCAATACCCCATATGCACACATGATGGACACATCAACACAGGCTGGTACAGCACCACAGCCCCATACAGCCCCCCCCCCAAGCAGGACAGCACTACTCCATCCACCTATCCAGACCTAAAGTACCCCATGTCAATACAGTAGGCCAGCCCCATCCATGTGTCACAATACAGTGTACCAGGTACACAGCTGTGTGCACACCAAGGACACAATGGCATCTCATGCACATACCCCCCACTGCACATGCAGGAGAGTGTGAAACCAACCATGTTACTTATGCAACATGCCCTGCTGCCCATCACTGCTCTCCTCCACTCACTAGGGCATGGCTGGCACCCTCCACCCATCACCATGGATCCTGTCTCCCTGGCCATCCTCCTGGGTCCTGTCGCCATTTCCGATCCTGCCACTGTGCTCTGTAGGGAGAATAGGGTACTGCACTGTAAGCACATGTGAAAATGCCACATTACACCCCAGCAATGCCCATAGAACACAGAGTTACCCTAAACCACAGCCCACCCCCATCACATGTGGCATATCACAGAGCAAGCAGGTGTGTTTCTCCCCCCCAAGCAGTGCACAGAATCACTGTGGCATTTGTGACATGCACAACCCTGGACATAGGAGGCAACAATGCCCTGTTGTGTAGATGCTGTGCACACCAGGCATGGCTGCCTGTCAATGGGGCTGCAGATTGTGGCCACATGCAGGCAACCATGGGCAGAACACACACAGCAGTGATGTGCATATGTAATGGGACACATGCACATGCACATACACAGACTGTACCACATACACAAACACACGTGCAGGCACACACACACATACAAACTGACGGCATGCATACCCATGGCAGTGCAATACTCTTACCTGGCACAGGCACAGTCCTATCCTTGACAATGTGCTTGAAGTGCTCCAGCTGGTGGGGCTGCCTCCAGTTCAGATCCACATACTGGTGGTGGCACTTCTCCCCATCCATGACTATCCCTGTCAGGATGGACAGGTGATGGACAATGGATGCCCAGATCTGTTTACAGGACAATCCATCCTCCCTCACCTCACCTAACAGTCGCCTGTGCCTTTGCTACACCAACTCCATGAGGTTGGCAGTTTCCACATCCTCCCACCTCCTGTCCCTGTGGACAACTGCCCTCAGCATTCTGTGTGAAGTCATACTCCAAGAAAGACCTGAACTTGCTTGACTGGGCCCCTGCCTAGCATGATTGTCACACCCTGCAATGCTCCCTTGCCAAATGCTGTTACTGCTGTGTTGCGTGGGGCTGAGCGAGTCTGAGGCTGCATTATCGCATTAGTGCCACACTACCCAGAAGCACATGCACCACTCATGCATGAACCCACTGTGACCCCCATAACAGGCGGCTGTTGTGCGCATATGCTACTACAACATGCAATAGCCCTGTAGCGCAGAGCTAACACAATAGCACTTCACAAATGACTGTCTGGTTTGCCCAGTGCTAACAATTTGCCTGGTCCTAACTGTTTACCAGGCACTAATTGTTGCTATATTCAAAGGATGTATGTTAATGAGGGTACTTGTGTGATCGCCGGGCAAACAGTTACATTACAATATCATTGCAGCCTGATTTGCATGGCTAACTAGGTGGACTGCCCAGCTGTGCTATTTATGAGCAAACAGTGCTCCACCTCTGCAGCTGACAGGAACTGCACTGCTGTGGAGGGAATTTCTTGAAAACAGAGATTGCAGGATGTCCTAGGTGCTACAACAGGCCAAAGCAGGTCAGTAAACACCACTGAGCATGCTGCTGTTTGGAGTGTCAAGACAATGGACAGATAGCTAGTTGCCAACCCGCATGGGAATTGAATGGCATGTTGCTGTGATGTCTGTGGGACTATGTGTACACTATACTGCAGGGCTAAATGCTGCAGGCTTGCGGCATGGGCCACACTGTCACAGTGTTCATAGTACACAGGGGGTATGCCATGTGGTGGGGTGGGTGTCTCTGTTACACCGCACTGTGGGACATGGATGCCTGTGCACTGCCAACATCACTGCCGCAATGGGGTGTAGGGGGCCAGGGTAGGCCTAGAGGACTCTGCGCCTCAGTGGTGCTGCACCACATGCATCCTCACTGCACTGCATGGGACTACACCCTAATACTGGGCAGGCAGGGTGGGACTGGGGCAACCAATCACAGGTGGCATGCACCACCGTGGTGTGGGTTGGCTGGACACACTGTCAGTGGTGTGTGCCCATCATGAGCAGCTGGATGAGGTACATATACATATTGACGGTGGTGGATGGGCAGGGTGATCAGCAGCAGGGGCATGTGTGTGCGTCACACGCCATGTGCTGAGCCATGGAGGAAGGCCACAACATTCTGCCACATGACCCATGTCCCCAGCAACGTGCACATGTGCAACATGACAGCCTCACAGACCCCATGGGACTAATGTACTGTGCACATACATGGCTACCATGTGCTGAGTACCACACACACCCAGCAGGTTACCTGCATGGCATATACGGATCCCACCAATGCGCATGTGCTGACAGCATGTGATTGGTGCTGTCTTGCACACAGGCAAGGGCATGAGAGGCATTGGTGCAGTACACTCTGGCCATGTATGGACTGTGTGTTACACTGTGTGTTGCTACAGTCAGGTGCCTAAGGTACACAGAGCCTGGCATGGCCTGTCTGTTCAGTCTTGTGCCATGTCCATCATGTACACAACCACATGCATGCACAGTGTCACCACCTGTAACTCACCACTACCATTCCATCTGTCCCATACAGGTGATGCAGACGGGCAGGCATATCTCCATGCACATAAGTTCACGGGTGATGAGCTGATGGCCCTAGTCCATGGCTTTACAGTGAGGGAGCAGGTGTTGCAGTGTAACAAGTCATCTGATGCCATTTTCCACAAGATGTGGAATAAAATTACAGCAGAGGTCAACGCTGTGGGTAGCCATGGACACAGCACTGAGTTGGTCAGGAAGAGGTGGAATGACCTGCTGTGGTGAGCAAAGGAGGAGGAGGCACAATGGCTCAGGGACCATCTGCAGACAGGGGAAGGACCACAGACCAATAACCAGTGGGACTGGGACCCCATACTGGCATTGGTGGCATCAATCCTGTGGCCAGTGGCAGTGGACGGGGCTGATGGCAATGGATGTGAGACACAGCTGATGCCCCCCAGGGCAGGTATGTACCTGGCACTACCAGACCATTGTCTGCATGTCACCTACAGGGGGTATTTGTCACCTTTGTTGTGGTGCTTTATCAGTTGCTGTGTGACTCATCTATGTGCATGTGTTGGTAGTGCACAGCGGTCACCAGTATGCAGCTGCAACATTTGCTGTGTGCCCTGGTTGGGGGATATGTTGACAATGGCTTCAGCATCATACGTGTGGTCAGCACAGGGGGCATGCATGGGCTGTCTGCATGGTTCTTATTGTTGGGTGGTGCATGTTTTGGTGGTGGCTTTGGATACCAGTGTACAGTGCAGGCCTCTGACACTGTTCCATTTGCTTCACAGTGCAGCTTGGGCATCCAACTATGGCGCAACAGGAGCATGGACATGCAGATGAGGATGATGATGTACCAGAGGTGGTCCCATCGACATCAGGCATGAGAATTGCCATTGGACCAGCATCAGTCACACACTCTCAAGGGGTACCGGGACATGCTTCCCATCAGACAGGGTGTACCATTGTGGATTATGGAGATGATGATGATGATGACCTTGAAGATGAACAGGTCGAGGATATCACATGTGACCCTGTACTCATATTCCCTCTGAGCGGTGACCTTGGTTGGAGGGAACTCTTCTTCAGATGATGAGCAGATGGTGGGTGGCACTGGGGACAGCTGCAGTGACCAGGGAATTTCAGGGTCTGCACATGCAGGTGCAGGGCAGGTGGAGGACATCCCAGGCCATGGCACTATGGCACAGCAGCATGATGATGGACAGGCAGCTGTCTAGCTTGTGACTTTGGATATAAGCTGTTGGCCAGAGGGTGCAGCACAGGCCCAGCAACATACGTAGCCCCCAGCCAGACCACAGCAGTGACCATAACAATATCATCCACCACTACCCCCACCCACAGGCCAGGGTGGGATGCCACCCCCATGCCCAGATGGCCAGAGTGCCTGGCCTATGCTCTGGGCTGCCCTTCAGTTCCAGACCATCACTCAGCAGCACATGCATGACTTCCGGTGAGAGGTTATGCATGAACTGTCCCAGTTATGGGAGATGGTCAGTTTGGCCTTGCTCTGTGTGGAGCAGCGGACAGAGGAGAGCATGGTGCACATTCTGACCACTGTGGAGAGATGTTTATGTGACCTCACTGTGGCCATGAGGGAGCACACAGAGGTGGTGTGAACTGCAGACATAGGGGGACAGCAAGGCACCAACACCACTCAGCACAGGTGGTCCACAAGTGTACCCCAGCATGCATCACACACATGGGGTGTGAGCTCAGGGTCTTCAACCTCCACATAGCAGTCTTCCACAGGCCAGGCACGGCATCAAGGCCAGCCTGCTTCCCTGGTTGGAGCTTTGACACAATGTGGTTGCAGACATGCTGCAGGACAGTCATCCCTGCAGTTCTCGCCTTCTGTGTCATCGGCACACAGCACCCCAACCTCTGTGTCCCACCTACAAGGGATGTATCATGTGTATGGTGGAAGGCATCAGTGATTCTGTCAGTTGCTATGTGCTCTGGGCCATTGAGTCACACACACACACATACACACACCACCCACACTACACATCCTGACTATGCACACCCTCACACCTACACCCTGAACACTGCACACCCTTCATTCATCCACCCATGTGTGCCACGCACTTCACACTGCCATCATCTGCACCCATCACTTGAGCACAGTGACACTGTGTGGTACACCATGGGTTTGCACTGCGGTCACTGTTTTGTACTGTTCATTGTATGTTACACATATTGAAGGCACTATTCATGACACGTTGGTTGTCTGTGTTGTGTTCAATCACCTTCCCATCCAGGCTAGTGTTCCCATTATGCTGCTCCAGTGCTCAAGGGAATTCTGGGCCATTCAAGGATCTCTCCTTTCCAGTTACTCTACTATCCCCGTGGCAGCAGAAACGTATCTTCAGCATGCCAAAGATCCTCTCTATGATGTTTCTAGTAGCGGCATGTGCCTCATTGTACCCCTTCTCAGCCACTGTGGTTGGATGGAGGACTTGTGTTAGGAGCCAGGATCTCAAGGGATAGGCACTGTCCCCTGTGAACATATGTGGACTTGTTAGCTGCACTTTCTTAGTTTCTGGCCATTGCCTATATATGTCATGTCTGTTGCTGTCCCTTGCCCCCTGCACCCCTCCACCCTCTCTACTGTTGCTAGGCACTGTCACCCACTTTGTTGATTTGACTGGTATGGCTGCCAATACTTACCAACAAGGTGTCCACTACTTATCCTGCCATCCTCAAAGGCCTGGCACAGCTTTGATTGGTGCCATAGGAAGGCATCATGGGTATTGCCAGGGTACTGTGCAAAGACATTACTGATGCACCCTGTTGCATTGCACATCACCTGGCAACTGATGGATTGGAATCCCTTCAGGTTGACATATATATCACTACCATCACCAGGCGTTGCACGAATGACAACATGGGTGCAGTCAATGGCACCGAGTATAGCTGGTAGGTGCACAACTTGATAGAATTGCTGCATGATTGCTCTGAGGTCTGCTGCCATGCTGGGGAATACTATGAATTCAGCAGCATGTTGCAGGAAGGCATCTAGGAACTGGGACAGGATGTGCAAGGTGGCAGACTGTAATACACTGATGGTGTCTCCCACAGGGGTTTGGAACATCCCAGTAGCTAGAAAACACATCGCTGCGGTCACCTTCTCCTCAACTGTCATGGTATGGCTGTGTCTGGTGTTGGGCTTTAGCTGCTCATGAAGGAGTTTGCATAGCTGCCTTAACATGTCCCTGTTTATTCTGTACCAGCCAATGATGTGCCCATCAAGCAAGGTCTCAAAGGAGACTCTTGGCTGGTACATCCTGTGCACAGCGTATCTCCTCCTTTGCCTGAGGTGTTGGCCAAGGTGAGCCTGATCCATCTCTTCTTCCTGGACTACCTCCTCCATCAGATACATCATCGCAGCATTGCTGATGAACACCATCTTGTTTTGCAGCAATGGCCACAGACACCCTCTGTGGATTGACTTGGGTTAAGACCTGCCTTTTATAGGCAGTAGGTAGCGCTGTGCTATGTATTGTGCAAAGTGGCCTTGCATGGCACTATACCTTTGAATATACCATTGCACCTTTATGCAGGTATCCACCCCTCACTTTGCACCTTGCATACATTATCTCTCTGTGCCAGCACTAACGTGTTGCACCGGCACTATTTCATGTTTTGAATATTGCAGTCTGGCACTAACCCGGTGCTAACTGTTTGCGCCCGGCACAAAGCTTTGAATATCCTAGTCTTAATCACTTTGGATAGGTCTCTTGACATGGTTCATTTTGTGTGAATCTGCTGTGTGGTTTCTGAGATACAGAGTGTTAAAAATCTGTAATTTACATGTGTGTTTTGCAGTATCTTTGTCCACCTATATCTCAGAAACTGTTTTAAATTGTGGTCTGAAATTTTCAGGGTAGAAAACCTTTCCATTACAGATGTTCCTTTCAAAAGTTATTAAATTTTCCCACACATATGCCATCCTTTACTTGGATTGATGGGAATTGTGACACTTTTATGACAGCGACTGTAATCCTTTCTATAACCATATTGATTTATGGCATATATATACTGATGATGTGCTGATGGTGTGGCGGGGGATTGTGGAACAGCTCTGTGATTTTGTGGTATATCTGGAAGGGTCAAACCCCAACCTGAGGTTTGCTGTACATTATTCTGGGTGATGTATTAATTTTTTGGATCTAAATATTTCCAAAAATGCAGATGGGACTATTTCCACTGGCCTTTTTCGTAAAGCCATGGATTGAAATGTGTTACAAATGTTTAGTAGCTGTCACCCCTGCCACACCATCAACAACATCCCAAAATCTCAGTTTTTGAGAGTCAAACACAACTGTTCTGACCAGGATATATATGCTTTCTGGAGTACAGACTTGTTTGAAAGTTTCAAGGATAGAGGGTATGCAACAACACTATTGGAAAATGCACAGACAAAGATATCACAGATTCCCAGGGAACAGCTATTACAGTACAGGACTAAGGAAAAGGCGGGACCAGATAATATCCTCTTTATTACCAAATATGGAAGAGACAGCAATTTGGTAAGAGAAACCATCAACAAATTTTGGTACAGTCTGGCCACAGAGGAGGCACTCCAGGGTTTAGCCAGTACACCTCCAAAGGTTGTATACAGACGAGGTACAACTCTTCAGGATTCTCTTGTACACAGTTTTCTACCAGTTCCAAAAATGTAGGATGGCTACCTAGCCCCCCACAAGGGTACTTTTGCTGTGGCAGATGTGCACAAAATAAGGTTATAGAAAAATCAAAGACCTTTGCATCCTGTAACAATCTCAAGTCTTTTGAAATTCGACACTTTATAAACTGCAGCACCAGTAATGTTATCTATCTGGCTACATGTTCTTGCCGATCTTTTCATGTGGGCAAAAGAGGCCACCTTTTTAAGACCAAGGTTTGTGAAAATTTAAGTTCAGTTAGGCTAGAAGATGAAAAAAAGTGCCTTAGACACCCACATTACGTCACAAACTGATAGGCAGAACTATAGGTTCACTTTTTGTGGCATTGACTATGCATTTGTGGGTACAAGAGGAGAATATGTCAAACAGATACTTGCTGAAAAGGAACCTTTTAGATTTATACACTTGAGCACTGTATCCAGCAGGCTTGAATGATGGGATAGATCTGTCTGTTTATTTGATCAAATATATTGAATTTGGATTTGCATATTGGAATGTATCTGTCTCAGAGTGTCAAAAAAGGGAACAAAGGAAACAATTGTAAAAACATAAAAATATACTTATATGAAGTTATATAGGTATTTTCTTTTGGTGCTTCTGATATATGTATAGCATGTAGAGTATTGTATTGGATCCCCATTTTTTATTGTTATATGTACCAATACAGTTGTGTGTATGTATATATATATATATATATATATATATATATATATATATATATATATATAGAGAAAGGTAAAACTATGTACGTATAGTTATCAGCAAAGTGAGTGAGGCCTGTTGAGTCCTCTGACCTCCAGTTTCACAGTTGGGTGCACAATGTCGAGCCCCAACTCTCACCCCATCACATGTATAATGCAGCAGAAGTATAGTAGAATGGGGTGAGAGTTAGGACCGATGACCCCAATGCGCACCCCAGTGCCAGTTGGGGGGTGGGCTGTGGGTCCAAGGGGGGTTTTCAACCCTAACACCAAATTTCCTCACTTTTGTCGCTGTGGAACAACCCTAACTAATGCATTAAATGGAGTTTTTTGCCTCTAATTTCCCTTCTTTTTGAGAATGATAACGAGAAATAGTGAATGTAATGCAGTGGCAGGGCCCTGCGCTCCTGCTACGTGATGTCTTGTGGCATAGTAACAGGAACAGCAACGCAAACAGAAGCACTAACAGTGGCGCACATGGTAATGCAAGCGCGAATGAGAACAGAAAGGGTAACACACACGGTGGCGTAGATGGCAACGGTCTGCCACGTGATGTGTTGTCACATAGTAACATGGTGCCTGCAAATGGAAATGTCAATGGGCATGGTGACGCAAAGTGAAACAGAAAGAGAAACAGTACTGTAGACACAAATGGCAAAAAATAACAGAAACGCAAGCGCAAAGGAAAACGCAAAGGATAACGCACATGGTGGCGTAGACATCAACGGTAAGTGAAACGGGTACGGAACCGCAAGCGGAAAGGGCAACGGTAACAGTAATGTAAGCGCACAGGCTGGTTTTCCCCAAAAGCTGCATAGAGAAAGACAGTGAGTACAAAGAATGTATGCATAATAATGGATATCGGAGCAGAAAATGAGGACTTGGAATACTAAATAGGTTATATCTCAGGAACCGTACAACGTAGAAAAAAAATGTAAAAGTCATATGATTTACGACTGTCCTGGCTAGTTTTGTACTTAGCCCCTATTAGGGGGCTAAGCATTTTTCTGATGAAAAGTCCATATCTCGCACTGTTTCTGAGATACGGGCCCTGAAAGGCGCGGCGAACACGGTAATGTTATCCTATGGGGAAAAAAGAGAAGTTCGGAGTGCCATAACTTTGCCTCCCTGTAATATTTTTTCACCAAACCACTGAAAGGCACATCTGTGGTCTGTTGGCTGTGTTCCTTCCAAATTTCAGTAAAAAAGACTAAACCGTTATTTTGCAGCAGGGTGCCAAAGGATTCCTGTAATGCGTTGTGCGCCGTAATGTTATCCAATGGGAAAAGCGTCAACATTGGAGTACCATAACTTTGCCACCATGCAATTTTTTTTCAACAAAAGATCAAACTGTTATTTTGCAGCAGGGTGCCAAAGGATTTCTGTAATGTGGCGGACACTGTAATGTTATCCTATAGGAAAAAGTGTCAACTTTGGAGTGCCGTAACTTTGTCATCCTGTAATATTTTTTCACTGAAATACTGAAAGGCACATCTGTGAGATGTCGGCTATGGTCCCTCCAAATTTCAGCCCAACACTCCAAACCGTTCTTTTGCAGTGGAGTGCCAAAAATTGTTGTCATTTTCCCACAGACTAGAAAAGTACTGTCGCAATTTGCGAAAGCTTTCACAAAAATTTGCGACACTTTCGTGAGCATGAAAGTACTTTGCGAAAGTACTTTTTTCAGAAATTTGAAAAACATATTTCTGGGGTGTTTTACACCAAAATAAAGACATGGCTAGCATCCTCAGGGTCCGACTAGGTGAATACAAAAAGAAATAGGTTACTAGAGGGTCCCAAATTTAAATGCCAAGCATTTTTCTGATCACTAACTGAAAACAAGATGGCGGATTTGCGAAAGTAACAGGGCCATTTGCGAAAGTAAAAATGCATTTGCGACACAGTCGAACTTTTTGTTAACTTTTCCCATTGACTTATAATGGGAAATTGTTTTTTGAATAACTTTTGAACCGTTTAATATTTTTTCATGAAATCTTCGAAAGGCACATTGGGGTCCCCAGCCACACGTTCCCTGAAGATTTTGGGCTGGTCATGCAAACTGAGCGACCTGTAGGCACTACCGTAGAATTCCAGAAAAAGCATAAACGCACTCGCAGATCACGCTTAATAACTCCGCAGCCATGTATCCCACCAGTACGAAACTTGGCAGATCCCAAGGCGTATGGGTCTTGATCGTGTATTCCATATTTCAGGCAAATCTGTCAAAGGGTTGCAAAGTTATTAAGGTGCAATATTTTGGGTTTAACATAGAAATGGCTCCTCAACCCTAACTATGGTAGCACTACCGTGCTACCATAATATATAAAACATAGCTGAACCATATTAAGGTTTTACACTAGTAGTATAAAATAATAATATAAGAGCACATTTAAAAGAGCTAAATAGGTAACTACTTGTGTACATCATAGAAACATGAATTGGAGCTGGCCTGGTGGCGCTGAGGGTTGTGGCATTGGATACCACACCTTGCGCCATGCTGGTGACCTGGGTTCAGGAACAGACTCAGGATGCCAAGGGCTGGAAGGGGAAGGAGAGGATTGAGCATCCATAGGGACTGCTCTCCTCTCCTGGGGTGGGTAGTGGGTAAGCATTGTCCTGCAGTGGCCTCTGGTTGAGACCAGGAGCACTGCAGAAGATGATGCATGGGGAACAGCTCAGAAAAAGTGGAAATCTGCTTCACGACCAACTGGATGATGGCTGCTGGTCCTCTGCTGTTGCCGATGCCCTGAAGGAGACCCTCCACCTCAGCAGCACCCTGGGGCCAGGTATGTGCTGGTTGCCCCCCTGGTGCCTTACCCCTTGGAGGAGGGGGACCCACCCAGTGAAGCGTTACATCTGGGTTACACTATGGGTGGCTGTGATAGGGGGCTGGAAGGCTCAGGAAGGGACAGGTGAAGTGGATGGTACCTAGGTAGCCTGAAGGAGTGGTAGATCACATGGCATGAGGGGATAAAAGAAAGAATACAAAAAAAAGACACATGAATTGGTTCATCAGCTTGGAAATTGCACATTTCAGTATAACAGATAATTTTCCAATTTATATAATAGATTTATATTGGATTTTCCAGTGTCTGTTGTTGTATTTTGGAACTTCAGTCGCTTTATTTATCCTGTTTTAGGCAACTACTTTATTACATTGTTACTTCACTCCAACATTTATAATTAACTTGAAGATGTGGATAATGGGTTATAAAGTCATTACACTACCCTTATACTATTTATCTCTAGGTGTTTTACAACTCTTAGGGTTATTTATGATGTTACTTATTATTTACAATTAAAAATGTGTGCACTGTCATATTAAAGATAACATTTAAATGTGGAAGCATGTACGAGGGTGGGACACTTCCTGAGGAAGCCTTGGGGTGAAATCGGTCAAAGCCAGTGGGGCTTTGCCTGTTGTTCCTGGGTCTTGTTCATTTGCATTATATAAGGTTTGCATTTTTATTCTGCCTGTGTCTACATTTTGCCTTAATAAACTGCTTGCATTTGATGAGCTTGTGGTCTGCCTTTGTGGTGGGTAGTGTTGGAATTGCGAGTTGTTCAAAGTTTCATTTCATATGCATACCCAGCTGGAAGGGTGGCTTGTTCAAAAGTTCTCTCTAAATTTTGAAGTTACCATTATTTTCAGTGGGAACAAAATAGATGTCCAGCAGGGATATAGTTTTGCAGGAGTTAATCAATTTTCACAAATTGGTTATCCTGTTTCACATATTTTAAATCCTTTTTGATCTGCCACCATATTGATTTTTCAGTTAGCAAGAGAAATAAAGAAAACACATAAAAATGAATTGATTAAAACAAAAAAAAAACACCAATACCTAGCTAAATGAGACCTATTTAACTACATTCTGATGTTTGTTTGCTTTTTAAACTATGGCAAGTAACACAGTTTCTTGGCACCTGAAACCCTGGGTGCCCAGTTTGGTGAGAGAACCTCTTCTATCACATTTTCTGTATGAGAACAGCATGATTTTCTTGACTCCTGCAGCTGCAGCTGGAACTTCTGCTGCAGACTGCAGTATGAGGTATGAGCCATTGTTTCCCTCATGTCTTGTGGCACTCCACACCGGCCGATCACTGTTTCCCATCTGTAAAATATAATTACAATAGTAGCCACAGATATTGCCAGCTATTTACAGATATTTTGTGAAATTTCTGAAGAGATTCTTTCTGCTGCCCCTACTGTGGAAATGCAGAAAGCAGGAGATATTTCTGGAAATATCACAGAAATTTCGGGAAATAGCTGGCAGTGTCTGTGGCTACTACTGTAAATACATATGTTACCAGCTGTCTATAATGGCACCCCCCACCCAACAATTGCCTCAGTCTTTCCCTGGTGTCTAGTGGCATCCCCACCCACTGTTCATCCCTTCCCCCTCACTCCCATGTCTAATCGACATCCCAGTAATTTAAGAAAAGAAACTGTCATAGTCTAGTGGTCCTTCCACAATCCCCGATGTCCATCCACCCTGTGGTAATAGAAACCAAAAGATCCTTGTAGTCTAGTGGTCCCTCCCACCTTCTCCAATATCTGATCCTGTGCCCATGTAACATAAGAAATGACCTGTTAGTTTAGTGCCCCCTTACCTCTCTCGACCCCCCCTGCACTCAAGCAACCATTTTTGCTGGTGGGCTAGTGGCCCCCCAATGCCCCACTCTGTTAAATAAGTACCCACAACCCTGCTCCCCCCTGCATCCCAATTCACACTCTGCAAGCAGCATAGCCCTCCTCTCACCTCCATGGCTGGCCACAGACTGCATTATGAAAGAGTGCAGACCCACAATGCAGTATGAATGAGCTGCCTAATCCTAGTGCTTTCTGCATCAGGACTCATACATGTCACAGTCTGCGGCCAGCCATGGAGGTGAGAGGAGGAATGTGCTGGTCACACAGTGTGACTTAGGATGTGGTGAGGGAGCAGGGTGGTGTTTACCTATCAGGGTGGAACACTGGGGGCCACTAGACCACCAGGAAAAATGGTTGTTTGAGGGCATGGGGGTTGGGGATGTGGGAGGGATCACTAAACTACCAGGTCATTACTTCTTTTATGTAGGGATGGGATCAGACACTGGGGGAAAGACCTTTAGACTACCACCGTTTCTTTTATTTTTAATTACCGGGATGGCAATCAGACATGGGGGGACCAATAGACTACCAGGCATTTACTTTTAGATATGGGGAGGGCAATTGTACATCAGTGGAGGGGGGATTAACCACTACATAGCCAAGGACTTTTATTTATTTTTTTATTAGGGACAGCAATGGGACATTAGGGAAAGGGTGGGATCATTACACTACAAGGGACATTGATTGCATGATACAGGATCCTGTTTTGCAAAAGGATCCTTTATCATGCTTTTGCATTCACTACAGTGGGATTTAGTTCAATATTAGGATCATGTTTCACACAAGGATCCTTCATAGTGCTTTCCCATTGACTACAATGGGAAAGCAAGGTAAAGGATCCTTTTTGCAAAAGAGGGTTCTACATCATGCTAATGACATTGTAGACAATGGGAAAGCATGATGAAGGATCCTTTTGGGAAACAGGATCCTATTCATGCTGTGTGTCAGTATACAGTGGTAGTTATAAAAAAGTTTCTTGGTAGCATGGTATACCTTGGTATGGTGCAGTACACCAAGAGGTACTGAGGAATACCTTAGTGTGTGTAACTAATGTGGTATTGCAGTAATGTGGTAATGCTGTAAGTGCTCAATTAATTGAATCCCCATCATCATCTGCTGAAATTCGCCAGGTGGTGCTGTTTGCTGTTAAATTTATCTAAGTTGAAATGTTCCAGCAGGTGTCCCCACAGTCCACAGATGGCATTTCAATCATCTGCCAGTCAATTCTGATTTATTTCCCTCCACAACAACCCATCACCTTCAGACATTTCTGCATGTCTTCAGTTGTTTGCTATTGGGCAGAAGGCGTAGGTGCACAGGGCACCGAGTTTGAGAGGGGTCCCCAAGACAGAGACATTGAATTTTATTTCTTTTTTTCAGTTGCTACATTGGCAGCCAAAGTAATGTATATAAAATGTTGTTGTTGTTAATTCTGGGTTTGGGCAGAGGGGTGGAGAACTAGATGCTGATCTTGACAGGATGTCCAGAGTGCCAATAGAGAATGGGAGCACTGACCCCCCTAAACGAAACACATGGTGGATCAAGCTCTTCCCTTTCCCTTTCACTTGTGTGACCCCTCCACCTGCAGTACATTAAAAGTGAAATAAATTTGCTCTGTACACCATTTTAAATTGAAAATGATTACATTTCTTCATGTGTGTGCATGTGCCTGGGGAGGTTGAGTCCCTATGGCTGATTACATGCTGCACTTCCAAATTGTCACTATGTGCAGATAATGAGTGCAGCGCAGTTACAACATGCTATCTGTGGTGGCTTCTCCTCTAAATGTAGAATATAAACAGCTAGTGAAGATACCTACCTGGAGAGAGGAGGGACGATGATGTCAGTTCCACTAGCTTGGAGCTGAGCAAGATGCTGAGGAGGACGAGGTTGGGTCAAATGGTGGATCAAAGAACAGAAGAAAATGCTAAGTATAAGAAATGGCTATAGTTATCTTCTCTTTTGGTGAACCTCACTGCCCAGAATAAAATAACACAAGTTTTGAGAGAAGTAACAAGGTAGAGGATTGTTTGTGTAACAATCGCAGCAGCAGGAACATCTGATGCTTAGGCTGTATGCAACGAAGAGAGCCTATTATTATTAAGACAGATACCAGCTTAATAAATTCAGTTTTATATCCTGAGTAAGTAAGCGATTCATCTTGTGTCATGGCCTAACTGATTTCTGTTTTTGGTAATGTTTGGCATGTGGAAATCCTGAACAGAGAAAATCTCTGTGGTTGGGAGAACCGGATGGAGCTGGCTACGTGATAAGTCTAAATTACTGAAAAGTATTAAAGAAATAACTCAACAGCATACTAAAGGAAAAAAAGAGAAGGAGGTAAGAGAGATGCACTTCAGCCCACAGGTACCTCTTTCCAAATACAAACACCTCTCTTGATACGAAAGGCAGTCCTAGTAAATGATACTCTTCTCTCACCTCTCCCTGAAGCACCTCCTAGGGTAAACATGGAACCAAAAGACAGTGGAAAAATAGACACAATTTTACAAACTAAGAGGAGCCATGTTAGAAAATGCAGAAAGGTAGGAGGAAGGGGTTGCTTTACCAGAGCTGAATGCTAAGGAAATGGGGGAGATAGAGGGGAACCATCAGGATATGGAAACACAGAACTTGGTGCAAAATCTTCTCCTTGATATTTCAGGAACACAAATAGAGGGAGAAGTGAAATAGAAGACAAGCTCTACCACTCTCAGGCTCATTATTTTACCCAGAGTGAAGTTCAAGAAATAAACAGCAATGTCTTACTGAATGTTTAGAAGCACTGACTAGCTTCAATCCCTCCAAAAAACATAAGAACAGCGAAACATCAGTGGGATTAATGGAAGCGGTAAATACCCTCTGAGTAGATATGATGAAAGCCCTAGAAGACATAAGCATCTCCATTAAAGGAATGTCAGACACAATAAATTCCTTAACAGATAAGATGGTGTGACTTACAACTTGAATGCAGGAATTGGAACATTGGGTTTCCCAGATAGAGGACATTGAAGGGCCTATCTTGAAAACACAAACTCAGCACAATAGACAACTACAAAATTTAATGATGAAAGTAGCTGATTTAGAAGATAGATCTAGAAGAGGAAATTTTCAGCTGAGAAATCTGCCCGAAGGCTTGGAGTGCACAGGGGATCAAGGGATCCATTCTTCTTTTTCGATCAAATACTAAAGGAAGTAATGGGGGAGAAAATTCTTAGATCAAAAAATAGCTCTGGACAGAGCACATAGAACTGGTCCAATATTTTCTAATTCAACTCAGAGCTTTCCCCACTGTAGCTTGGTTAAACCACACGGATTCCAAGACAGAAAGGTGATCCTGCAAAAAAACAGATTAGAAAGAGGATTAAAGTATGCAAACACAACTTTTAATGTGTACACAGATTTGTCCATGGACACACTAAATAAGTGTAAATGATTCAACCCAATAAAAAAGAAAATGTGTGATCTTGGTATAAGATTAATGATGCAACATCCAGCAAGGCTATGATTTGTAGTAAATGGCAGAGTAACCACTTTTGAAGACCACAAATAAGCAGAGAAAACTTTTTAAAAATGTTATATCACCACATCAGAAAATGCATCTCAACACTTCCAAAAAATGGGGAGAACACAGCCATATGAATGATCCCTGCTGTTTAAATAGCAGTTTTTCTATCTGACTTATGGTTAATTGGAACATAAAGGATTTATGAAAGTACAGAAGATCAAAAAAAGAGTGCCTGGTGTAAGATGGGGAAAGAAAAAAAGAAGAGGGACCTTGTGTTAAACTCAAATACTGTAAAAGAGATAGAATGGAGAAGAAATACAAGAATTTAACTAAAACTGGGATATAGTGGGGAGATAAAGGGATAGACAGAACTGTAGATTTAATAAGGCAAAGCTGTAGCAGTATTCTTGAATCAGGCTATGCCACATCGTGAGCATCTCTGCAGATGGGGAGGAATTTATGATTCCCTTGGGGGGTACTTGAGCACTTGGGGATACGAGTGGGTGTGGGGGGCACAAAATAAAGAAAACTTTTAAAAATATATTTAAAATCACAGGACAAAATTATTTTAAAAAGTGCTATAATAAAAGTAAAAGATGGATAATAGAATTAAAGATAGATAGGCATGGAATGATCTGAGCTAAACACAATAGAATTCAAAAACCCAAATGGCATTACCATTAAAAATTGTGAAATAGAACGTCAATGGGTTAAGACAAAGAATAAACATGAAAAAAGTTATAAATTACCTGAATAGAAAACAAATAAATTGTGTACTAATGCAGGAAACACATTTTCAGGAATCCGACTTTCAGTGGTTCCAGAAAAAATGGGTGATGGTATTATTTTTATCACATACACCACTAGCAAGGGGAGTTGTGATCTTTTTTCATAAAAATATACCTACACCTAGTATATTGAGAAAAAACCTGGATTCCAATGGGATATATAATAGTAGAATTAAAAATGGAGTCTGAAATTTTTACTTTAGCTACAGTATATGAACCTAATTATAATAATCCAAATTTTTTTAAGGAATTTTTTTTGCAACTATCAGGCTATAAATCCCCATATATTCTGGGAAGGAACTTTCATATAGTATTACAAAATACAAATAGAACATCATGTCAGCTTCATAATTTTAAACATCTATTAGGGCTATTAGGGGGTCCATGATGGCAATAAGCTATTACACCCATGGACTCATTATAACAGAAGCAATACACAATGTTCATATTATTCTAATATGCATTAAACATATTCCAGATTGTTTTTTATATATCTGAATCAGTGCATCATACTGTTAAAAATATCTCCTACCCAGGGATTATAATATCAGACCACTCTCACTGCATGCTGGAGGTACAGGGGCTGGTCAGCACTCAGGGATGTTACTGGAAAATGGACATAACCCTATTTAAACAACCAGATCCAATGAAGAATAAAATGGAAGAAATTAGAGAGTTCTTTGAAAAGAACTAAGAAGAAGAGACAGATGCAATGAACAGCTGGGATACATTCAAGGCCTGGATGAGGGGTAAACTACAAAAAATGAGCAGTATCAGAAAAAGGAAATGGGAGTAAAATCAAAGAATATTAGAAGAAGAAATAAACTTTCTGGAACAAATTCATTTCAATAACTATGACACATATAATAAGCTGGTTACAGATAAAGTAGAAAAGCAATTATTATCAATCAGGTTGAATTACCATATAAACTCTGACAAACCCTTAAAATTATTGGTCTGGCAGTTGAAAAACGATCAGGAATGTAATAATATTAAACAAATAAAAGATAAAAATGGTAGGGTGTATTGTAACCCTTTGGATATTGCTAATGCCTTTGCAGAATACTATAAAGAATTATATACTTCTCAGAGAGAATTAGAAAATGGGATGCAGACAATGTTTTTGGATAATGTAACACTTAACTATGGTTAGAATCAAAACTCATATTAGATCAACCCATAACATATCTGAGGTGGAACCAGCACTGAATGTGTTAAAATAAGAAAGCACCAGATCTGACAGCTTTCAAGCAAATTTTTTTTTAAATTTAAGGAAATATTCATTCCAGTTCTGGTAATCTTTTCAATAAAAGCACCCACTTAAAAAAGATTCAGTCCACTTTTTATGAGGCACATATACATATTATTCACAAACAAGACAAGGACCCCTAATTATGCAAATCTTATATACTGATTTCTATGTTGAATGCAGACTATATGGTCCTCGCCAAAGTATTAGCAAAAAGACTGGAAAAAGTCTTACCAGAATTGATAAACCAGGATCAAAACAGGTTTATCAAAGGAAGAAAGTTAACAGAAAATATAAGACGTACAATAAATATTGTGCAACTTAGAGTAGGGAAACCATCTTATTGATGGTAGATGCAGAAAAGGTGTTTGACCTGATGGAATGGTCTTTTATTATCAACACTTTACAGAAAATGAACTTCAGTGAGGGCTTTATAGACTGGATAACACTGATATATCAATCACCAGCTGCACAAATTAAAATAAATAAAATTCTTTCTCCCAAATTTAACCTTTAAAGGGGAACAAGGCAGGGCTGCCTATTATCCCCATTAATCTTTACATTAAGTATAGCACCTGTGGCACAAGCAACAAGACAGAATCTAAAGATTAATGGAGTTAATTATGAAACTAAGTGCCATAAAATTAGTTTGCATGCAGTCAATGCTCTCCTATACTTGACCAAAGGCCAAGATTCAATTAAAGAGTTCATTAGAATTACTGAAGAATATGGAAAAGAAGCCGGCTTTAAAATTAATTATCAAAAATCATTTATTCTTAAAGTTAACAACAATGACAATAACCACCCTATCAGTGACTGTCCATGTCCTGTAGTTGACACAATTTAAATATTTAGGTATCGCTCTCTCAAATAATGTAAATAAATTAAGCTTAATTAATTATAACACATTTCTACAGCAAACTAAGGTAGATTTAGAAAGATGGCAAGCCCTACCTCTCAAATTAATAGGGAGAATTAACGTGATTAAAATGCAGATACTACTAAAGCTATTATATATATATTTCAAGCCCTCCCTATTTCTATTTCCACTGAATTTTTTTAAAGGTTTAAAGAGGGTAGTTACCAGCTTTATATGGGTAAATAAGAAACCAAGAATCTCACATGACAAATTAGTACTGCCTGAAGAACAAGGAGGCCTAGCTCTACCAGATTTTTACAAATATTTTTTGGTAGCACAGATTACGATAGTCTGGAGCTGGATAAACTATTGAAGGGGCCAAAGTGTATCAACAGAAATGGAAACTAATATGTGTGAATATCCAAATCTAAAGAATGCATTGTTCTCCAAGCAGAATCAAGGTAGAAAACAATTAGCAAAAGGACACTTAACAACATTAGTAACAATAAATAATTGGTACTAAGTACATAAGATATTAAAATTTAACATAAGGGTCACAAGATTTACTCCTTTGTACAATAAGTATAATCCCCCCCCCAGTAAAAGAAATAATATATAATGATTGGGCCACTCAAGGCCTATATGAAGTGGGACAACTTTTTTTGAATCTCAGTTTATAACTTTTGAGCAAGTAAAATCACAATACAATATACTGCATTTCCACTACTTCAAAAATCTGCAAATAAAACATTATATTATAAAAACTAATGGCTCACTGAAACTGTCTTCAACTCCTATTTTGGTTAAATTAGAAGAACAAAGTGAGAATAAAAAAATTAATTTCCATACTGTACTCTAGTTTTTTTCCCTCCATATCAAAGGAAATAATAAAATTAAAACAAAGATAGAAAGTAGACTGGGGCAGTGGATTTTTAGAAGGAATGTTGGAGGAATTATGGTGCAAAATTCTAGAGTCTCCCTATTAAAACATTAGATCTAGCAAAGCCCAGCAAATTCAATACAACATACTTCATAGGACATATTTTACATCACACAAATTACATAAAATGAATCCCACTCTACTAGATAAATGCTTTAGATGTACAAACACCTCGAGTTCTTTAATACATAAGATCCATAGCTGTCCATACCTTACAAATTTTTGGTCCAAACTGTATAAAACTATAAATGAAGTATTGAATAAGCAATTAGTATTCGAGCCAGTCTCTACCATGTTTGCCTTACAAGCACAATCAGGAAATCTAAATCAGTATCAACAATCTTTTGTATCAATAGCCATGACAGTTGCAAACAAATGTATTCTATTAAAATGGAAAGATTCTACCCCACCAAATATGAAAACATGGTTTAAATTACATGGTAGACGTCATGCATCTTGAAAAACTGCAGTACCTGAAAGAAGTTCAGGAAGCAATTTATGAAAATATATGGCAACCCTTTAGCTTATTAATACAGCAGGAAATATAAAAGTGAGGGAAAAACAAATATGTGAGAGAGAAAATCATGATAAATAATAAAATATAAACAATGGAAGTAAAAGCAATGGCAAATAATTTAGTAACACAGCAATTAGGAAAATTGTCTTTTGTTTTTAGTCCCAGATCATTACCATAGAGTAGAGTAGTATGTTGTGATGACATAATATGAAGGGCTAATATACACTGATATATACAAAATATCAGAAAAATCAGCACCTAGAAAAGTTACATCTGAACCTCATAAAAAGAAAAGAAAAAAAGGAATATAAACAGCTAGTAGCCTACAGGTCTGTTCACCAACTAACCCTGTTATGCACTTAGTCACAGGTACAGCAATATAATAAATATTGAAACAGCTTTAATACAGGCAAAGGGAGAGGAAAAGACAGAAGTGTAAAGGTCTGAAAAAATGTAATCAAACGGGTACTTTTATATGGTTCTGTGGTTGTCTTCCCCTGAGCAAGTAATTCAGTATGGTACTAATCTTCCAGAATCAAACAAAAAAAAATATTGTCATTTTATGTAGTGTAGACACTGCCTATACAATACAAACAGATAAAAATACCATCTTCTAGTTTTATGTTGCTCTTTTTTACAACCCTTTCTACTTGTGTGTGAATAACTGTAAGTGGAGTGGGCTGTGTAAGAGGAGCACCTTGAACTTATAAGTTGTCATTTTAATCTGCTTTTTTGAACATTCAGTGTCCACACGTACACTGGACTGGCAGGATATCCAAAAAGCTACATTGTTGAGATTTAAGTGAGTTTGGTACATCAAGCTGACCTTGGTTTGATTCCCACAACATCCACTTGCATACAGCGTGACTTTTGGCATGTCACTAAAAAAACGTTAGTGCTCCCTGATTGCCTCCAAAAACTGGTACTTGTGCCCATTTGGGACTGACCCAGTTGCCAGATAATAAAATTAAGCAAATTTTATCTGTATCATTATGAAAAAAAAAATATGTACACTCACAGACCAATCTGTATTATGTAGCATGAGGGGACTATTGTCTTTTTTTTTTTTAATTTTTGTATAGCCCAGCTCGGTATTATAGATTTGCTGCACCATGGTTTAGTCCAAAATGGTAATGTAGGGGATTGGGAATCACATCAGCTACTTGGTATTTTTGCAGCAGAGAATAAATAGCTGGCATCTGCAGACTACTTAAATTCTATTGCTCAAATGTACATAACACTGTACACCACTGAAAACCAAGGACACTAGGTACATTGTGAGGGTGAATGGGGTGGGTGGACTACTGTACACCAAATGAAATACAAAAATTGTTATATAAGAATATATAATATAAGAATTGTTATGTTATATATTAGAGTGTGTGGAGGCGATATCCAAATTGGAGGGTGAAATTGGAGGGTGCAAGACTGGTTGATTATTTTTAGACATTTCACAAATGGTTGATGGGCAAAAAAAAATAGACAGGGGAGGCTGGTTGTAGGGGTTTGAAATAAACACCTTGGGTAGTAAATATAAATTAATTGGGTCTGTGGCCGCTATATCACCTGATTTTAACAGTAAGGTCAGTAATGAGAACATTTGATGTTTATTCTTTGCAATATCTTTTTTAATCTGATGTAAGCCCAAATGGAGCATTTTAGCTTCACTTTGGAATTTGTTATTTACTTATCTGTATCCATCATTTTGTCATTTACTGTACTAATTTGTATCCACTTTTTTTTACTTTTCTTCTCCCCATTCTTTACTTTTATTCTTCGGTCCATTGCACATTTTTTCCCCCTGCCTATCATGTTGATCAGCAGAACAAAATCAGCTCAGTACTGTTTCAAATCTTTAGTGGAATAAACAAATTTAGAAGAATCAGTGTTACCTCCACCCCACACACCCCAATGTCCATTGTAATCCTTAAGAAGTAAAACAATCCCTCAATGTCTGAATTTTTTTTTTCAAACTGTGAAAAGAAAACTGTCCACTGCTGGTCTTACCCATACTCCCCCACTGTGCACACACCACCTCACACCCCCTAGACCCCCCCTGCACACACAGACATATACCTTCACTATCCTGAACTGATACCACTGTGAATATCCACTCTCCCATTCTAGACATGCCAGTCTCACTATAGGAACTGGTGACTACTGTAATAGAAATAAGGTAACTGTGGTATCCCATTGAAATACATTGTACTTCATTTACTGTACATAATGTCTCATACAGTACTGGATGATTCCTGTAGTGAACTGTGTCTTTGATTGGAGAGTGGATCCTTACATTGGCACCAGCTCAGGTAAGGGCAGGTATGGGGCGTAGGGGGGTTCAGAATGGTGTGTGTGTACATGGGGGGTGGCTGTGGATGTGGGTGTGATCAGTAGTGGACTATTTTCTTTTTACAGATTAGAAAAAAATTGCAGACATCAAGGGACTGTTTTGTTAGGTGCAGGTAACAATAGACATTGGGAGTGGGGGGAGGTTCCACTAGTCACCAATGAAAACATTGGAGGGCAGGGGGAAGGCACTGGACACCAGTGCTTATTAAATAAAATTAATGGGGTATGGGCAACACATCAAGGGTAGAGGCTACCATTGGACAACAGATAAAACCAAGGACATGAAGGACATTGTGGGGTGGGGTAACCACTGCAGACAGATGAAATACAAAATGTCTTATATGTGACAATCGGAGAGAAAGGATGTCACTTGACACCAGGGCTTATTGACCTACTGTATGATACATGGGGAGCGGGCCACAATTAGAGAGTACAAAGCCAGATAGTGCCTTCATTTTCTGGTGTTTGTTATTGGAACCAATATGTCCCATATTTGAGCAAGCAAGATGCTCTTTTCACTCAGTATCCTGCAAAAGAATGAATGAAATATGATGTCATCACCTATAGTAATACTTAACTGGCCACTTGTGAGCCAATCTGGTCTTACCATAGGTAATGATGTCATCATTCATTACAGGTCATTCGGGCAGCCAGTTCTAATAGACAGTGGTAGGCTGTGCAGGTTGCCCACTGGGGCTCAAGCAGGCAGGAGCGAGGTGATGGAGCACTACCTAATATGGTCAGGGACCACTAGACATCAGGGATTTAATTGAGAATTTCATTTATTTTTTACACTGTGGGCAGTGATCTAAACACTACTGTATCAAAAATACACATTAAAATCCATGCATCAAAATGCTTATTAAATGACATTGATTAAGCACTAACCTCAGTGTGAACGCACTTCTTGTATAGAAGCACGAGGAAAAATTAATTTCACAGTTATAGTTAATGTAGGTTAATTCAACTCAAAGCCACATTGTGACCACCTTATTGATTCTGGTTCAAGTAAATATATCAAAGGGATCAGCAAAATGCCATTTTCCTTAAAATAGTAAATGTGGCTTTGGGAATTAAAATGACACTAACTTTCAGTAAAGTATCAACCATATCCAATTCTTGTGGGGAATGGGGAAGCATTACAAGGGGAAAGGTAAGCAGGAATGGGGGGAGAAATAGGGATGAAATAGAATACAATACCACTGTTGTAGGACCAGTTTTCCATGCTAGTTGCATGAAAGTAACTTAAAATTTACTGAATACAGAATATGTCAATAAAGTTGCATCCTAATATTATGATGCTAAGTTGCCTATTTGTGACTGATCATTCTAATTTTGTCATTTAAATTCAGTAACTTGATATGTTGTGGAACTAATCTACATAATGTATATTTATGTTATCTAAGTTTGATAATAAATAACAATGGTTCATATGTAAAGAATTGCAAACTACATCAAAATGAATATCCATATGTTATAAAAATGTATAAAGCACAGTAAAATCTAAATTCTCAAATTTACTGAAAAGTTCACCAATATCAGATTTTTAACTATTCAGTTTGCAATTAGTGTACCTTTTCTGCTTTCAAGCATTTCCCTCACCCAGTCCTTTATTTCCTATTTTACTTCATTAGGTTTGTCTCTAATATATTTTATTTTTTTTATTTAATTTTTTTTTTAGTCTTTGGTAACTGGGTTAGGCCCACTAGGCACAAGTGCCTGTTTTCAGGGGTGACCTGGGAGCACTAGGCGGTTAAGTGACTTGCTCAGAGTCACACAGTATACAAGTAGAGATTGTGAGACTCAAACTCAGGTCTGGTCTGCTGGATGTATCAAGCTTGTTCACACCTCATTCCTCTAATATCTAGGCTATACTGCCAGCTCAAATATATCCAAGGGATCAGCGAAATGCCATTTTCCTTAAAATAGTAAATGTGGCTTTGGGAATTAAAAATTACACTAACTTTCAGTAAAGTATCAACCATATCCAATTCTTGTGGGGAATTGGGAAGGATTACAAGGGAAAGGTAAGCAGGAATGGAGGGAGAAAGAGGGATGAAATAGAATACAATACCACTGTTGTAGGGCCAGTTTTCCATGCTAGTTGCATGGAAACAACTTAAAATTTACTGAATACAGAGTATGCCAATAAAGTTGCATCCTAATATTATGATGCTAAGTTGCCTGTTTGTGGCTGATCATTCTAATTTTGTCATTTAAATTCAGTGACTTGATATGTTGTGGAACTAATCTACATAATGTATATTTATGTTATCTAAGTTTGATAATAAATTACAAAGGTTCATATGTAAAGAATTGCAGACTACATCAAAATGAATATCCATACGTGATAAAAATGTATAAAGCACAGTAAAACCTAAATTCTCAAATTTATTGAAAATTTCACCAATATCAGATTTTGAACGATTCAGTTTGCAATTAGTGTCCCCTTTCTGCTTTCAAGCATTTCCCTCACCCAGTCCTTTATTTCCTATTTTACTTCATTAGGTTTGTTTCTAATATATTTTATTTTTTTTCAGTCTTTGGTAACCAGGTAGAGGCCCACTAGGCACAAATACCTGTTTTCAGTGGTGACCCTGGAGCACTGGTCAGTTAAGTGACTTGCTCAGAGTCACACAGTATGCAAGTGGAGGTTGTGAGAATCAAACTCAGGTCTGGTCTGCTGGATGTATCAAGCTTGTTTACACCTCATTTCTCTAACCTCTAGGCTATACTGCCAGCCCAAATATATGCCATTCATTAACATATATATTTTTTCTGTATAGATTATTTCTGATGGCTGATCCTTTTTGGTAAATTTAGTCACATATAAATTATTAAGAGTGATCACCAATAATGTGCTTTAAAAACATTTTATCTCATATGGATATGGAAAATTGATCCTTCAACAGTTTTACTGGGTTCTATTTCATCCCTCTTTGTTACCTCCCAGAAAGTTAGTGTATTTTTTCTTCCCACAGCAACATTTACTGTTTTTAGTAAAATGGCATTTTGCTGATCCCCGGATATGTTTACTTGAACCAAAATCAATAGGGTAATCAGAGTGTGACTGTGGATTGAATGTACTTACCTTGACTATTACTGTACAATTCATTGCTCCTCATGCTTCAATATAATAAATGCCTTCACACTGGGTTTAGCGCTTAATCAATGTCATATAATAAGTATTTTGATGCATGGATTTTAAGGTGTATTTTGATATAAATAAATATATGTTTTTACACTGTGGCACAAACAGTGGTTAGGTAAAACTTGTTATTTGTAACTGTAATGTGTTAATATGAAATGAGGTGTATCCCAGTATCTTATACTACTAGGGTTGATATGATAAAACTAATGCAATCCCTGGAGTACCTAAACATTATATGGAACATTATATTAATACATGATGATGAGTCCTCCTCAGTGTTACATAGATACATAGATACATAGACAGTGTCGGCAGATAAGGGCCTATGGCCCACCTAGTCTGCCCATTTGAGCTTGTAAGTTCAGTTTGTTTTAAATAGAATCTTCATATTTCAGAAATGTGAAATGGCAAAACCGTTCATGCAGCAAGCCATGTGGTGGCCAGTGTATGGTTTAAAACAACCAAGCCAATTACTTTATTATACATAGATATTTAATTTTATTTATTATTATGGTGCACCTGCAAATACTATAGCACAACATACTCTATGATCATTCATGCAGGTCAAAATACCCCACTTTCATCTATTAACTATATGCTTTCATAAATTTGTAATTTGTTTATTTTCTCTGTGTTTTCATTCAGTCACACATTAGTATAAAACTGCATATTGGATGCTCCACATGCTCTAGGGGTGGGGGTGAACATGGGTGAAAAAGGCAAAAGGCAACATGATCTTTGTATCTGGCACAGAAACTTGATACACTGTACAAAAGAGGTCACTTTGCAATATCGTATTTATAAAAAAGTTTCAGTTTCAAAGATCAAAAAAAGCCATTGCAACAATGCATCACCATGCTCCTAATAACAACATTTTTGGCTTTACTTGTAGCAAATTTATTTTCATTGTCTGGATTCAGTAAGTGATGTACTTGAATGTAGTAAAATATACATAAGTCAGCCAGCAAGCATGTCATATCTGCAAGTAAAATACATTCATGGTTCTGATCTCAAAAATGATTGCAATCATGTGAACAGTACATTTATAAGTTGTTTGGAAAAGGTAAAATGTGCACTAGGTTCTACAATAGCTCATTTTTGATAGAGAACATTGTTGTGAATAAGCTTGGTACAGTACATCCAGCAGACATGTGTTTGATTCCCACAACCACCATGTGCTCTCAGATCACCCATGAAAACCAGAATTGTTCCTAGTCAGCCTTACCTGGTTATCAAAGGAGTGAAATGCATACAAAAAATATTCTGTCATCATTCATGATAATCTTTCTTTCTGGTCTCCGTCATACAGCACCTGCCCACTTTCTTGTTTCATACTATTTTGTACCAGCTGCTATCTCATTGTATCATTATGGCATTATTTTGCACAACATTTTCTCTGCTCACCTTGCCTCCCACAGCACCTGCTCACTTTCCCTCTATATCAGCTTTACTATACCAGCCACCATCCCCATTTTATTATTGCTTTATTATTTGTTTCTACTAGACTTTTTCTCTGTTCTCCTTCTTACATGATCTTTCCTGAAGCACTTTCTGTGATACAACACATTTGACAAAACATCTTCTCTGCTTTTACATCACACTAAATGAAAATGCCAGCCACTTATTCTAGTGATAACATGATAGTGTGCTGTCAGTATAATATTGCAGACTCCTTTGCAAATAAAAATGTTATGTGACATCATTTTTTTCCTGATAGTTGTATATGTACAGATATACTGATCTGAGTGTGACTGGATTTTTTTTTGTTTGTTTTATGCATCCTGATTAATCATATCTTCATTTAAAAGAAGAAACAAAATGTTTTTTTGATGAGCGGCACATAAAATGCTTAAACTCTTGGCTGCCTCACTAAATAACATATGTTATTGAAACAAGCATGCTAATAGACTTTGAGAACCAGCATACAATGTTCCACTATCCACTAATGTCCACGTTCATTCATCCTGGCTGTTTCATTTGATCCAGGACATCCGGTAAGGGATGTCATGCTCAGCCTGCACTTACAATGATGGGAGATGTTGGCAGTATGCTATTAACACTGTCTGGACCCCCTTCCCCACCTGCAGACATCAACCACCACAAGGCACAGAGTAGACATAAGGGTTCAGATAGGCAGAAGACCCCTGCCCCTCCCCCAGCTAAGGAACAGACTGGAGATTTCCTAGGTGTTGCTGTGCTGCCCATCATGTAAAAGTAGTGCCCTGCCCCCAACAGTGTTAGGAAAATAAACAAATTGGGCAGTTGGGAGCTGGGACCAGGCAGCATGATCAGTGATACCTGGGGCCATGCTTTTTTTTTTTTTGCTAATACAAACTAGAACTCCATCCTAAATGATCATTGAGAGACAGCTAAGAGGAACATGTTAATCCGCAGACATTGGCAGCAGCACATTTAGTAGGATGTGGTCAGTTTTAAATTGTGAGGTGTAGAATCAGTTATAAGAGTTAAAGCAACTTTCATTCATTACACCATAATTATTGTGAGTAAGGAGGGCTGGGCACCATGACTTGCAGCAAGCTGGAGATGGTTTGATCTTCTTTATTTTTGCTGTGCAGGTGGTCACAAGCACACAATGATTTCAGAGTTGCACACTTGCTCTTCACAAAATGCATTCTATAGTAAGTCCCTTTTTCTACCAGCTTCCTGAGTGAGTAACACCACTGTGTCAAATGTGTCCCTGATTTTGGTAATTACTCCAAGATTAATGAGGCAGTATATTGACATGAGGTCAAACATCTCATTCATGCATACCACAGAATACGGTATGAGAAACAAGGCAGTTCTAACTAATTCTTAACTGCACTATATGGTACTTTGTACTGAGATCTGCTTTAATATGGATTTGCACATTGAAATACTATTTTGAACTTTAAAACACCTGGCTGCTTTGAATGAGTATACACAACAGGGTTTCTCAAATGGTGAGGCCAGCCTCCCTGGGGAGGCCCCAGCCTTTTCCAGGGGAGGCTCAAGCAAGTCTGAAAAAGTACTGTATTTAAATCTAGAGTTTTAGATATTTTATGTGAAGGGATACAGCACACTGGAAAAAGATAATAGCAGGTAAATTAATGTATTTATTTTACAAATTGGTGACTAGAAAAGGCACACTGAGACAATGCTCATTTCAGGTGTACCCAGGAAAATGTAGGGAGTGAATACAATTCAAAAGGTAACTGCAAAACAATCAAGCAGTACAAAATGAGCAATACTACAAACAAATAGGAACAATGAACAAATAATGAGTGGGAACAACTGATGAATTAGACTGGTAGCAGAACAGCCAAAATACAAGGGTTAAGTGGAGAAGTACTAGGAGCAAGAGCAGGAGGGACAAGAGGATCCCTGAGAAGTTGCTTAAGAGCAGAGACAGAGGGGGGGTTAGGCAGAGGTGGGTAGGAAGGTGATTCCTGATAGAGGGGAAGCCAAGAAAGCAGTCTGACCCATGAAGGTATTGTAGCAAGCAATATAGCTTGAAAGTCAAAATGGCAGCGTAAGCAGGTTGTCCTGGGGAAGGGGTTACACATGATGGTGGTGGTGGTGGTTGGGGGTTTACAATAAGCTGAATATAATGAGAGCCAACTATTCAATGTAGTTTCACTTTATTCCTGGTGTACTGTGCAAAGTATGCTATCTTTCTATGGGGAGGCTCAAGATCTTTTCCATGGTTTTAGGGAGGCTCACTATGACAAAGTCTGAGAACTAATGCACTAATCATTTTTCAGCACTGAGCTGTTAAGCTATTTCAAGCAATGCCAGCGGTGAACATTCAGCATTGACAAATGCTTGTTTTACACTTTATGATTTCTACAAAGAGCAAACTACCCCACAGAAAACAAGTTTGTCCTGTTTGTATAGCAGGCTAGCCTCGGTAAAAAATAAAGAGTGTGTGAGAAAGACCAATTAGTAACCATGACAACAAACAGCATGTTGATGGACTGAAGTTTCTTCTAAATGGTGATACTGATGCAGTATATCTGACAGAAGTTAAATGGGGAGGGGTTGATGTCAGGTGTATTCTAGTCTGTTCCAAGTTAGTATTTGAAACATGTCATCAACTCAGTTGGGGGAGGGGTGGCTTCCTTGAATCTGTAATCACTTCATACTCACTGTTATAAAGAAAGTCTACAGTCAGTGTGTTTCTGAAATAGCCACCTAGTCTGGATTGTGGATAGTATGTGGCTCCCTACAGTAAAGACAAAAAAAAAAAAGATTATATTCCTGCAGTATATGCATGACCAAACCCTGCTGCCTTTTATATGAGGGTGGAAAGGATGCGTGAAAAAAATAAACAAGTTATAAGTAGTTATTCAGCCCTCTGTTTACCACACAGTTTTAATTTGCAGCTTAGTGCTATACAGGCTGATGCCACTGCTAGGCACCAGGAGAGGCCTACCATGCCAGTGGGTTTAAGGTTTTCAATCCCTGCTTGTGCATGACAGCAGAAGAGGCCCACTGTGCTGATGTTTGCCCATTTTTTTCATTCCCACTCATGCTGGATACAGAGAAGAAAAGAGAAGGGGGAGGAGAGGAGAGAAGACAAGACAAGACAAGACAAGGCAAGGCAAGGCAAGGCAGGGATTAATGGTATTCCATAGCCTCTGAGGGGCCCTTGCAATAACAAATTCAACTAGAACAGGGGCAGAGGAAGGGTGTAGAGTGTCCCCTGTAGGCCTGGCCACTAGGTCCAGAAGACAGGCATGAGCCCAGATCTCCAAGGATGCAGCACCACTGGGTTAGGGGGGAATTAAAATTAATGAATGTGAAGGGTCTTTTATAATAATGATTGTCACCAAAGTTTGTGAGTGGAGATGAGTTGGAGGTGCTGTGTGGTTTGGCAACCTTTCTCATAACTGCTCTTGTGAGAGCATGGAGAAAAAATTGTGTTGGGGTACTCCACAACTTCTGAGCATCCTGTGAAGGAATTTTACTGTTCCAGACAGGAACTTGGTCACATGGCTACTTTGTCAGTTATTTTCACCAGAAGGTCAATCCAGAGGATGAAAACATGCATGGTCCAGAGCGTTCTTTATGTTGTGACTTTGATGTGATCTGATGTGACTGTGATGTGATCTGCTTTGAATCATTCATTCATTTCAGTGTTTGAGCAGTAACAGCAATCAGATGTGTTTCCCTTAAAAAAGCAAAATTACAAAATAAATTGGTGTGCTAATAACTTTTAAAATACAGTATCTCTTAGCTAACAGAATGAAATTTGAACCACAATAAGCTGAGGTACTTCAAGCATGACATGCTGATTTTTTCATTTAAGAACAATGTTTAACATATGTTCCCACAGTCACAGACCATGCAACAATTGAGCTCTACAATTCCTCTCCCACCCCACCCCAACACACACACTCATTTGAAAACCAGAAAAATGCCAATTTATCTTACATGTTTGATTACTCTGAGAATGATTGACATATTCACAGACTGGGGTGTGCTAAATAAAAAAAAAAACATGCAACAAATCATTATAAGCTCCTAACATAAGAGAATACACTGCTGTCAAGTGAGGAAACAAAACAGAGGGAATGGAAGCAGGCAGATCTGTCTTATAGGGCTGTGTGTGTGTGTGTGTGTGTTTTTTGGGGGGGGCATTGCTATCTTCAAGTGTACACCAAGTAAGGAAATAAGCCATGAATGGGACTTTGATGCTTATTTTATAATCTTGTTAGAAAACATTTTTGTTACCCTGTATCAGTACCTCTCAATATCAACATGCCCTATGCTGGAACAATTAATAAATAAATAACCTTTTTAAAAACTATTTCTATGACTTTGAGAATCTATGTAGTATGGCCCATAGTTCATGCCTTTTTGCAACATAATATGCAGTATCCCATTAGGATCAAGTTATTGGATAGGAAAAGCAACATTTAAAAGGAATAGATAGTATAATGGGTGAATGGGGAACTTCATAATAATGCTTTTCTGGTCAGTATATCTGTATATCGCAGGCATGGAGGTGGGGGGGAAGGAATAGTTAAAAGTAATAAAGGAGAAACAAAGGATAAAACTGAATAGAAGAGGAATGCAGCTATCAAAAGGTAATTGCCCTTGTGACTGTCTGCAAGTGACATTTATGTCTCGGGAATGGTCATAAGTGGAGCAAGGCATAATTTCTGAAACTGAACTTACAATTACAATGATAACAAATTCCAGTCAAGGGTGATAGTAAATAATCCATTGTGGGCCAATTTTCAGGACAAGATAGATGGACTGAAGGGGGGAACTAGGGCATAGACTTTCACACCAACCACTGGGAGAGGTTACAATACAGGAGTTGTAGATAAGGGAAAGCACAAAGGCCAGTGTTGCAACAGAGTTACAGAAGGCACAGATCTTTGAGTTACCAGTAGAAGCAGGGAGTGTACAGGATTGCTGGTGATTACAGAGATTTAAAAGAAGCTCTCTGTGAAGTAAGTAATGCTACTTAGATAGACCATCCTTTTCTGTTCCCCAGTCACCCTTAAGTGAGGCATACAACATCAAATATAAACCCAGGTGTGCTATATATGTTTTAAAATTAAGTATTTAAAAGACAGACAGTAATTGTAAGCATAAGACAAGGGACTGTCTGTAAGATGTAAAAAAAAAGACAATGAGTGAAATGATTCCATGTTTCATGCTATGCAAGATGTAATAGACCGGACAGCGATTGAAATTCTTTTCCTTTTTTAATACAGTAAGCATGGTGTCAGGAGTAATTACCAAGCCTAATTTGCCGATTTTTTATGAAATAGCACACAGAGAAAACTATTTGAGAAGGGCTGCTTTGCATAGCAAAATGTCATTTCACAAATACATTTATAAAAGCTGTCTGCATGAATTCATGAATGATACTCATGTGTTAGTAGCCATGGCATAGATTATGCCACCACCTGGTGGGAGTGGGAGGTTTGGTATCAGTTGATTTGGAGGAGCTGTCACCTTTTTAACATGGGAGATTGGGGAGCAGAAAAGCAAATAAGCTATTTAGGGATTGTTGCTTGGTTTGAGGAGGGGGACCAAGAGGGAGGCAGGGAACAGAAGATGGTGATAACTTTTTATACAGTTTTTTCCCAATTCAAAGCACACAGTGAAGGGGAAAGGTGGTTTGAGAAAAAGGATGAATGCCACAGAATATGGTGTCAAGCAGTGGCAGCAGGGATGACACTGGAGCAGTAGACAAGAGAATCTGTACAAGGTAGTGTTTCAACCAGGGTAGAGAAGGCACAGATCATGGGGACATAGTTGAAAGCATCTAGGCTACAGAACTGCTGTCAAGTGAGGAAATAAAACAGAGAAAATAGAAGCAAGCAGAACTATTTTTATAAGGCTATGTGTCTGCGTATGTCTGGGGGGGGTCAGTTGTTATCTTGAAGTGTGCACCAAATGTGCACTAACAAAGGAAATAAGTTATAAATGGGACTTTGATGCTGATGTTTATCTTATTTTATAAGCATCTTATGGAACAAATTTCCCACCATATCACAATGACATATTGTAATGTGCTATCACATAAAGCAGCTTCAGCTCAGATACTCATGCTTAGATTATCAATATTGCCTAGTAAAATAACATCTTGTTTGCAAGTAGTTTTCGTTACCCCTTATCAGCTTTAATGATGAGCTGAAACAAAGCATAGCTTTTCCAGAGAATGGCACTGAGAGATCATCATTGCATTCAGCAAATAAACAGATGTCACGATTTGCCTCACAGACCAGAATGTGCTAAAAAATGCCTTATTGCCAGATAATATGCAGTATCCTATCAGGGTCGAGTTATTGGATATGAAGGGCATTGTTTAGCAGGAATAGACAGCATAATGGGTGAATGGGAAACTTCATAATAATGCTGTTCCATTCAGGATATTGAAGGCATGGAAGTGGGAGGGGGAAGGAGTAGTTAAAAGTAATGAAGGAGACACAAAGAATAAAACTGAATGGAAGAGGAATGTGGCTATCAAAGGGTAATTGCCCTTGACGACTGTATGCCAGAGACATTTAGGTCTCTAGAATGGCCAAAAGTGGAGCAAGGCATAATTTCTGAAACTGAACTTACAATTACAATGATAATAAAGTCTGATCCCAGGCAGTAGTAAATAATCCATTGTGGGCCAATATTCAGGGCAAGATAGATGGACTGAAGGGGGGGGGCTAGGACACAGACTGTTATGCCAACCACTGGGAGTGATTACAGTACAGGAGTGGTGGACAAGGGAATGCACAAAGGCCAGTGTTTCAACAGGGTTACAGAAGACACAGATCTTTGAGTTGCAATTGGAAGTAGGGCATGTACAGGATTGCTGGTGATTACAGAGATTTAAAAGAATTGCTCCATGAAGCAAGTAATGCTCCGCAGATAGACCATCCTTTTATGTTCCCCAGTCTCCCTCAAGTGAGGCACACAACATCAAATACAAACCCAGGCACACTATATTTTTTCAAAAGTAAGTATTTTAAAGACAGACAGTAATTGTAAGCATAAGCCACAGGACTGCCAGTAAGACGTAAAAAAAAAAAAAGACAATGTCTGAAATTATCCAATTTTTCATCCTATGCACGATGTAACACAGCAGATAGCGATTGCAATTCTTTTCTTTTCTATTTTTTTTTAAATACAGAAAGCATGGTGTCAGGAGTAATCATCATGATTAGCAGTGCCTATTAAAGTAACTTTCACAATTTTACAGGCAGACGTCAACATGCACTTTAGCTGAGTTATGGGTTTCAAAGTGACATGTATACAGAAGGAGCCAAAATAAAAAAAACGCAGGCAGACTTCAACATGCACTTGAGCCAAGTTATGGGTTTCAAAGTGACATGCATACAGAATGAGCTAAAATTAAAAGAAAACAAAAGGCAGGCAGACTTCAACATGCACTTGAGCTGAGTTATGTGTTTCAAAGTGACATGCATACAGAATGAGTCAAAAAAATTATTTTTCTATAAAAAAAGAAAATAAGCATAAGAAAAACATATATGAAACCGGTTTAATGTACATATGATTCTTTCAAGGACTTCATTACAAAGAAAGATCTCAAACTTATAACAGTCTCTGTTTAAGTGAGCTCCCATTTCTGTGCTATCAGGATGGTCCCCTAAATAACAGGGAAATAGTGACATACACTAACAAAGGTTTATCTGCAGCAAAATTAATTTAGAAAACAGAGTGCCATTTGCCGGAAAATGTATCATGCAATTTAAAAAAAAAAACTCTGTTACACTCCAGAAAAATAGTCACTGGGGGCAACTGGGGAGCACCATCCTGTGGATAACTTTGGACATGCACTTAGGAATCTAGTGTACTGCACATGGACTGCTGCATTAATGTGCCACCAACTCATTACCAACTGACATACCGCAGTACCACTTCTATAATGAACGACATACTAGAGTACCTGGAAACCTTTTCCCAACTACCACTAAATTTCAATGGGATTTTCCACTTTGGTTCATAACTCAGCCATTTTTTAGCAGTTTGACTCCAAATTTTCAACATGGCCTTTTCAGGAACCCCCACCTCATGAACAATAGGACTGTCCTTATGCAACTCCCGTCCAAAGGGTGATTTCACAGTTGGTTGGCAAAAGCACCATTCAGGTGGGATTTGTGTAATGACAGTCCTATTGTTCATGAGGTGGGGTCAGAAGAAGGTTATGTTGAAAATTTGGGGTTAAAAACTGTAAGCATGGAAAAGGTATGTCCATTCATTGCAATTTCACTATGCACGCTTGTAACTTTGGAATTTTTAAATATTTTGACCCCAAATTTTCAGCAGAGCCTTCTTATCACTCCACCTCATGTATGTTACAGGTGTCATTTTTCAAATCCTGGCCAAATTATTTTTTCACACTTGTGGCACAGAATGGTGCTGCAGTTGTGCGGAATTACATTTTGGCGAGGATTTGAAACTTTTTTGTACCAGGTACATAAGGTGGTATAATAAGAAGGCTATGCTGACAATTTGGTCATTGTTGTCCTATAATTGAAAGGGCCTTGCACTTCTACAGCTACATACAAATACACAACAATGGAGATTGGAACGCAGGGCCCAGAGAGCCCTTTGCTCCCACAAACAAGTAATGATATGATTATACTATCTGAAAAAGTAAGGAAATTCATTGCAAAAATCTTTGTTAATGCATCAGTTTGGGTTGTTACTAAAACAGCAAAAGCAGGGAAATGTGGTGTTAGGGTTACCAACCCTAACACCCCACTCCCACCATGTAGACACTAACAAGTGACGCTTGAGGAACTGTCACTTCGGATTACTATGACTCCTCCAATGACGTTTACTGTATAAACTTTAGCTCATTACCTTACATTCATATATCTGTATCTATGCAATTGTATTTAAATGGCACTACCTCTTGTTGAACCTATTGCTATGTTCTGGTGGAAGTATCTTGTTACATGTGATGGTTATATACTATTATGTTGTTATTATTACTAGTATGTAATTGTTATGTATGTTCACTCAACCTGTTATGTCTTAACCCTGTTGGCAATTGTTTTGCCCCAGGTCCATCTTGTAAATGAGCTTGTCTCAATGATGTTCCATCTGGCAAAATAAAGATTTTGATTGACTGATTGATTCATTGATTGAAGTGTTGGGGGGTGAATTGCGGTCTTCAGCCCTAACACTAACCCCATTTTCTTATATGATACCCATCTCAGCTAATTTACTCATGGAATGGGGTGAGGGTTAGGGCTGATGACTCCAAGGCACCACCCTGAAGCCTGTCAGTGTCTGAAGGGTGTGGGTAGAATGTTAGGGTTGGAAACCCTAACATCACATTTCCCTGCTTTTGCTGCTTTAGTAGCAACCCTAACTGATGCATTAATGAAGTTTTTTTTTTGTAATGTCTATCTGTCTATCTCCTCTCTCTCTCTCTCTCTCTATATATATATATATATATATATATATATATATATATATATATATATATTTCAGCCACAGTGAAATCATGTTTCAAGACAGAGTAACAAAATGACAGTGCCAGCGTTCATGAGGTGGTGTCCCAAAAAGTCCATGTTGAAAATGGGTTCATGCCAGAGGGTGTAGACAGAATGAAAGGGACCTGCAGAAGCTTGACAAATGATCAAGGTTTTAGCACTTGAAAATCAATGCAATGAAGTCCAAGATAATGCATATGGGGCACAAAAACCCTGGAACAACATATCAGTTGGGGGGGTGAGGATATAGCATGCACCAAGCAGGAAAGGGACCTTGGTATTATCATCACTGATGACCTCAAGGTAGGGAAACAGTGTGACAAGGCAGCAGGTAAAGCAAAAAAGATGCTGGGATGCATAGGAAGGGGTATCACCAGCAGGAAAAGGGAGGTGATAATTTCAATATACAAGACACTAGTGAGGCTCCACCTGGAGTACAATGTGCAGTTCTGGAGACCTTGCCTATGTAAGGACATAGACAGGGTAGAGAAGGTTCAGAGGAGGGCAACAAAGATGGTACAGGGATTGCATTACAAGTCCAATGAGGACAGGTTGAAGGACCTGAACATGTACTCCCTCAAGGAGAAGAGGGAGAGAGGGGATATGATAGAGACATACAAGTACCATACAGTGAGGAACAGGGTGCAGGAATACACTATTTTCCAGTGAAAAAGATGTTCCAGAACTGGAGGGCATGGGATTAAGTTGGAGGGGAGGGCAATTCAGATGAAACATGAAGAAGAATTTCTTCACAGAAAGGGTGGTGGACAAGTGGAACACCCTGCCAGAGGAAATGGTGGGGGCTGAAACAATCACGGGATTTAAGAATGCATGGGATAGACATAAGGACATTCTGGAGGTCAGGGGTAATGGGCAACAGACTTCTAGGAAAACATAAAGTGAACTTACAAGCTCAAATGGGCAGACTGGGTGGGCCATAGACCCTTATCTGCCAACAGTGTCTATGTATCTATGTAAAATACCTACAAATGTCTGAGATATTAACATACAGTATGTTCAAAATGCCATTGACCACCTCTGTAGGGCACTTACCTTTATTCTTCAGTTAGCTGTTTGACTTTGAAGAGTGAAGATGTGTCCCGGTCCAAGAAGATGACAGCCACTGACCTTAGTTGGTAAGTATAAGACTAGGGGGTGTGGGGTGGTTGGTTGCTCAGTGGGAGGGTTGGGATGCAAGAGGGGGATGGGGAAACAATGAGAGACCTTTTTTAACAGGAGTTTAAAAAAGATGTTGTGGACTATTTTCTTTTTTCACAGGAACAGTAGATCCTTTTATCAGGGCATTAGGTGTGGGTTCCCCCATGTCCCACACTGCTTTGGGGGTACAACATAACTGGGTACATTATGTACACTGGGAGTGGGCTCCCCAGAGTCACACACTGCTGGTGGGGGTGAGTTGGGGGTGAGTGTATTGCAGACATGGGGATTGGGCATTCTGCTGTTGGCAAAACCTTTAGATACATATTTCAGGACACTGGGAGTGGGTTCCCCAGTATCCCACAGTGGGGGAAGGGGTGCTTTATCTGGGACACTGGGAGTGGACTCCACAGTGTCCTACTGTGCTGGTGGTGGTGGGGTGGAGGAATAAGATATTGAAATAGCAAAAAGCACAAAAGGCAGTAGCTCAATAGCACAACATGTTTAGCCTTCAAGCATGAGGTGCACTTACCAGGGTGTTAAACTCAGTTGAAAAGCACCAAGCTGGAAAACCAGCAAAAAGGTCAGCACTTCATTCAGTCCTATAGTAATTTTAAATCTCAGTTCACAGTGTTGCAGAAAACAAAGCCTGGCAGATCACCCCAGAGTAGAGATTATGTTTAAAAAAAACTCTAGGTGATTTATGTAGCATGGGGTGGGGCCCTTGGGGCTGTAGAATAGGAAGGGTTGGTTAACTGTTGGTTCCTGTTCCCATGCTGTGTTGGTTCTGTCTGCAAAAAGGGATTTAGTACGGCAAAATAGCATCCTTGTTCAGTGCAAAATCCCTTTCCATAAGGCTCATTCAAAGCAGGATCCTAGTTCAAAGCAGAATCCTAGGTTAAAGCACAATCCTGGTTCTAATCAGAATCCTAGTTTGAAGCAGAATCCTATTTCAAAACAGAATCCTGTGTTGTGTGGGACATCTGTGTTTCCCAATAGGAAATAATGGGAAATTCAACATGTCATAACTTTGAAACAATTATATATTTCCTACCAAATCTTCAAAAGGCACATCTGTGAGGCCAGGCTTTCTACCCTGAAAATGTCAGCCCAGGAGCTAAAGCCGTTTCCAAGATATAGGTGGACAACCCCCCCCCCCCCAAACAAACCTTTATTTTTAACACTCCATATCACAGAAATGGCTAAAGTTAGTAATATAAAATTTAACACTTACAAACATCTCCCCAGGGTAAATATGCGTGCCAAATTTTGTAGAAATCACTTTAACCATTACAAAGTTATTAAGATCCAGATAGTGCCCTTTAGCATTAATAAACACAAACAGCAAAACCCTCAAAACTCTTTTTTTTTCCAACACTATGTGTCTCAGAAACCAAACAATGGATTCAAACCAAATTTGTCAAGTCAAGAGACCTGTGCCCTAAGCTGATGCTTTGTCAAATTTCCTGCAAATCTGTTGGAGTGTTGCAAAGTAATTCAGGTGCAAAGTATGCAAAAATGGATGACAGTGTGGGAAAATCACTTTCACATCTGTTTTCTCCCATAGGAAGTAATGGCAAATTCAAGATTTAATAACTTTGGAATTGATTACTATTGTTTTACCAAGCCTTCAAAAGGCACATCTGGGAGGCCAAGGCTTTCTACCCTGAAACTTTCAGTCCAGCACCTAAAGCCATTCCTGAGATACAGGTGGCCAAAAAAAAAAAAAAGAATCCAGGGAAATCTCTGTATTTTCAACACTTTATATCTCAAACATCTCAAAAAGGATTAAAACCAAATTTGGTACATCAACAGACCTACCACAGCAGACAATGCATGCCAAATTTCAGGAAAATCTATGAAACCAATTTAAAGTTATTAACCAGGAAAAATTGCCCTTTAATATTAAACACTCCTACAAACCATAGGGCTAGTATAATATGTATATATATATATATATATATATATATATATATATATATCTACATACATACTCTTGTACAGTACTGGATAGACTTGTGTCATGTGTATTTTCACACCTTGTAACTTTTTTAAAAGATACAAATTTTCTTTTTCTTTCATGTCTCTTCTGTAGCAGTATGATAAAATATTCTTTATAGATAACATCATTTTTTTTATCTATCTGTATTTTTAGTGGCCTTTCAAGTGCTTTCTAATCCTCCTAATCAGGGCTTCATTTTGTGACATGAAAGTTAGTGTAGCAAAGAGCTTGAAATAATGTATCCACACTAAGCATTCCATCAGCTACTGTAGTGCCGTTGGCTCTTAAAGACTATCAATATGCCCTTAGGGTTACCACTTTTCCTTATTGTTGCAGGACAGTGCTGATTTGGGCAGCTGTGTCCTGCAAAAAAACATAAAAAACTACATGTCCTGACTTTATAATAGAAACAAATATTTTCTGACGTTCCTCTAAATGTTGCAAAAAAACTATAATATCTTCACTGAAATATCTTAAAATGATAGGACACACTAGAAATAACAAAAAACTACAACTATTAATCTTAATCCTGATTATTTAGAGAAGACAAGTTTGTTGCATGGTCAAGGTTACATACTGTCCTGCAAAAAGTCATGTTTCAGTAAGAAATGTTCCACTTTGGGCTTCTTAAAAGATGGCAACTCTATATGATCTCTGCCAAATTGATTTTATTTACAATAATTTATATTTTTTATTATTAACATTTATATTGCCTCCTTATGTTGCCTATGTGTGGTGTCCCTTTTTGCACTGCTTAAATACAATGCTTTCTGTGGTTTGCATAGCTTAAAAAAAAAAACAATGCAGCCCCATGTGGATACTTTAACTTGTAGCTTTTATTTGTCACCCCGTAGATTCTTCTTCTTCTTCTTCTTTTTATTTGTACGTACTTTTAAGATTGTTTTATGCTACCTCCTTTGTGTCCAAAATTTATGAACGTAAGGTGCGGTTCTGCCAGCAGTCCTGAAAACCGAGAAATGGAAGTCTAGCTGATTACATAGAAACATAGAAACATAGACTTTGACGGCAGATAAGGACTGCTAGGCCCATCTAGTCTGCCCATTTCCCTACCTACAGGATAGGCCGCAGATCCTAGTTAACCAACAGCCTATATCTTCCTGCCCCCCACAAGAATTGCCTTATGTCTATCCCATGCATTCTTGAATTATCCCACAGTTTTAGACCCCACAACTTCCTCAGGAAGGCTGTTACATGCATCCACTACCCTCTCTGTGAAATAATACTTCCTCCATTGCCCCTGAACCGCCCTCCTTCTATTTTTAAATTGTGTTCTCTTGTTCTTGCAAGTCTCTTTTTCTGAAAGATGCTACCCTCTTGGACTTTGTTGATTCCCTTGAGGTACTTGAAAGTTTCTATCATGTCCCCCTCTCCCTTCTTTCCTCAAGGGTATACATATTAAGCTCCTTTATTCTCTCCTCATACGGCTTCTCTTGCAGACCCTGCACCATTTTAGTTGCCCTCCTCTGACTGCCTCTATCCTGTCTATGTCCTTAGGAGATGGGTCTCCAGAACTGGACACAGTATTCCAGATGGGGTCTCACCAACTGTCTGTACAGAGGATAACAACTTCCTGTTTTCTGCTGCTGATGCCTCTCCTATACATCCCAGTATACCCCGGCCTCCCTACTGCCTTCTCACATTGCTTGCTAACCTTAAGGTTATCTGATATGATTACCCCAGGTCCTTTTCTTGTTTTGTTGTTGTTACTACCTCCCACCATTGTGTATTCTTCCCCTGGGTTCTTGTTTCCAGGTGCATTATTTTGCACCTTTTTGCATTGAACTCTAGCTGCCATATGTCTGACCATTCCTCCAACCTTGCAAGTCCCTTTTATCCTTTCCATGCCTCCTTGTGTTATCAACCCTGTTGCAGATCTTTGTGTCATCTGCAAAGGCATACTTTCCTTCCAGTCCCTCTGCAATGTCACTGAGTAGAGACATTAAAGGACTGGACCCAATACTGAACCCTCTGAAGTGCCCACTAGTGCCGCCCTTTCTTCAGAGTGGACTCCATTTGCAATTACCTTCTGTGTCCTGTTGTCCAGCCAATGTTTTACCCAGGCTACCACCCTGGGACCCACTCCCAGGCTGGTTAATTTGACTATCAATCTTTGTGTGAGACTGTATCAAATGCCTTGCTAAAGTCTAGGTAGGCCATGTCCACAGCCCCTCCTGGTCTACTACTTTGGTCACCCAGTCAAAGAAATCTATTAGATTCATCTGACATGACCTTCCGCTGTGAACCCATGCTACCTTGGATCCTGTGCTCCACTGACCTCTAGGTACTCAACTATTCTTTCCTTCAAGTGACTCCATCACTTTCCCTACCACAGAGGTCAGACTGACAGGTCTGTAGTTTCCTGCCTCTGTCTTGGTCCCACTTTTTGTGAAGGGAATCACATCCGCCTTCCTCAGTCCTCGGTACCCACCATCCTCCATGATTTATTAAAGAGTAGCCAGTGGTTTCACTAGTTCCTTCCTTAATTCTTTTAGAATTCTGGGGTGAATTCATCAGGACCCATTACTTTGTCCACCTTCAGTTTTAGGAGTTCTTGCAGACCCTTTCTTCTGTGAAAGGTCTGGATCGACCCCCCTATCAAGAGTGCTTCTGTTAATTGGATTAGGCACTTCCCCTCCTCTTTTGTGAATACTGAGCAGAAATATTCATTCAGTATTCCTGCTTTTTCACTGTCCCCCTCTGCCCACCCACCGTTCATTCTATTCAGCCTCACTATCCCTCCCTTTGTCTTTCTACGCTCGCTGATGTACCTATAAAAGGTTTTATCCCCCTTCTTAACTGAGTTGGCTATTTTTTCCTCAGTTTGGGCCTTTGCTATTCTGACTTCCCTCCTGCTTCTTTCTGCCTTAACTGGTACAGCTCTATGTCCTGCTCCTTCTGTGTTTCCTTATACTTCCGGAATGCTATCTTTTTCTTCTTGACTTTCACAGCCACCTCTCTTGAGAACCATAGTGGCTTTTTCTTTCATTGATTTGTTTGTTGCTTTCACACAAAGGCTTGTTGCTCTGTGATGGCAGTTTGATAATTCCCCATTGTTGCTCCACCCTCCTTCTAGCCTGTTTGCTAGTGCTTTTCTGAGGCACTCTTCCATCTTGCCAAAGTCAGCCTCCTAAAGTCCAGTACCCTCACTTTTGTATGGCTTGACTCTGTAGCTGAGTTTAACATGAATCACACTGTTTGATGGTCACTTGTCCCCAGATGGCAACCTACTTCTAGATCTGAGATCCTCTCACTGCCCCGCTTGAGAGTATGAGGTCTAAGATTGCTCCCTCACGAGTGGGTTCCGAAACTAGCTGTCTAATGCCTGCCACCTGTAGGGCAGACCCTATTTTGCCATGATCAGAAGGTAAGAATCTGTGGGGCTCATGGCTCAGATCCCTTTTTTCAATGTATTTTCCACTATAAAGTTGTGTCTTCACTTAGTATTGCATGGTAGTGAACGTAGTCCGACTCTGCCGAGATCCAGAAAGCCAGCATTTGCATGCTCGACTGAGAACCAGCCTGCTATTTGCAAGATCATCAAACATCAGGATATTTTTTTCTACAATATAGTATACTGAATGGTTGAAATCTGTGGGGCTTGCAGGGCATAAACATGGGCAGTACTGGATGATAGCATAAATTTGTAATCCTCTGATTTTTTTTAAATTTAACTTATGGGGTTTATTTTGTACAGTATGTTGGGAGCCTGTCAGTAATAAAGCCACATCCAGTGTAAAAGTGGCAGCTTGTATTTCTGAGGAGGGTCTAACATCAGGAATTTTTTCAATAAATAACTTAAACTCTCTGGTTCTTGAAGTGCTGTAATGTGGGCACTACTGGAGAATAATACAAATGTATAAATAGTCTGTTTTTTTTAAACAAATGGGGTCTACTGTATAAAGTCTCATAAAGACACATCCAGTATAACAATGGCAGCCTGCATTTCTGAGGAGGGTGTAAAATCTGTTTTTTTTTTAATATAAGATGTGAAATAAATAAGGTGAAAGAAAGTCATGACACTCCTAAAACTGTCTAGAAAATAAAGTTCAAGACCAGGTACTTAACTATCAGTAAGTTTATTGTAAGCTTCTTCCACCACAAGTGCAATTGTCTAATCAGGCCCAGCTTGGAGAAAAGCAACAGTGCTTCTAATGTTTTGACCAATCACTGTCTTTTACGAAGATAGTGCCATCTAGTGTACATGAACCTTAAATAGCCCCAAGTTGGGGGTGGCTATCTATCACATGTGTTACCTAGACTACTGAACATAAAGTTGGGCCATCTCACAGCTTTAAATGTTTAATTTACATCTATTTTCCCCAGATACCTGCAGAGTTCTTACATGTTTGTCTGTAAGCACCTTTGTATTTAAAAGTTTTAGTTTTAATGCATTTCAAAGCATGTTCTGGTGCTTTTGAGTAATTGTTTGAGGTACCAAGTGCTGTGTGCAAGGCTCTGCATGGCCTTTTCTGGAGAAAATAGATGTAAAATAAGGTATTGTAACTGAGGCCAGCCCTGGCCTGTAACTGGCCCATAATTGCATTTGATGCTAGTGTTTTTTCACAATTTGTTTGCCTTTTTGTAACATTTGGGCTGTTTTGTTCTTTCAGTCGATGTTCAGTAAAGGGAAACGAAAATGGCTGTTTCCTTTGTACTGAACATAAGGTTGGGCCAATCTCACAGCTTTAAATGCTAAATTTACATCTCTTTTCCCCAGATGTCTGCAGAGTGCTAACATGCTGAGATACAAGGATACTTTTCTTTTTAAAAGTTTGAGTTTTTTCTTAATTTCAGAGCAAAAGATCATGCTTTTCAGTAATGTTTTGGTGTACCATGTGATGCACGTAAGGCCCTGCAAAGCTTTCTCTTGGGAATAGAGATGTTAAAATAATTGGAACCTGGGCAGAGACTGTCTTTCTGTGTGCATGGAAGTGTGCCAGACCATCAAGCAATGGATCACTGTCACCAACACCCCTAAAAGCACATCCACATGTATAATTTGAAGAGCCATCCAAACTCATTAAACATTTGAATCAAATTCCATTTATTTTGTTTTAGTCTTTAGTAACCAGGTAAGGCCCACTAGGCACAAATGTCTGTTTTGGGGCTGCCTGGGAGCACTGGGAGGTTAAATGACTTGTTCAGAGTCACACAATAATGCAAGTGGAGGTTGTGGGAGCAAAACACAGGTCTGCTGGATGTACCAAGCTCATTCACAGCTCGTTACTCAAACCTGTATGCTGTACATTCAGCTCCATTCAGACTGAAAGTATGTCTTGACAGAAACTTACTGTGCTATTTAAAAGCAAGCTTTGCAGTTAATGCTTCATTTATGTAAATAGGACAAATCACACCTTTTCTCATACCTATTGTTTCATGCTTAGGGTAGCAAACATTTTTCTGATAGTCTGCTTTATTTCATTCCCAAGGCAAGAACAATGATTTTTAAGTTCTTAAAAGTTGATGGCCTTTTGCCATGTCAACAATCATGGATGCAAAGATGCGCATGTCAGCGTGTCAGGCATGCTAGGTGTGCTAGGCGGAAGTACCAGTAGTCTATGAAAGTATAGTAAATCTTCGTTTGTTTGGGCATATACTTCAATAATCATTAGTTTGCCATTTGCAATCGGAGTAGAGTCAATCTACTTTGGATTATCATCTCTGCAAGCATTTGAACTAGGGTAAGGAAATGAATATCAATGAGGGGATAGTTACTCTTTCTACAGGGGAAATTGCCATGACTTGTATACTTTGCAATAATTTTTGTTTGGAGACTAGTGTAGGATTCGAAGGTCTAAAATGTTCCCAATGTATACTTAACTTGGAGCTAAAGGCTAAGATTGATGGGTTAAAACAACAAGTTGTGAAATTAAGCAAACAAAATGAGTTATTACAGTTTGAATTAGATGAGTTTAAAAAAACTAGTATTACTACATTTAAAAATCAAAATATGACTAAGGAGGATTTGCTAAAGAGAGCAAGAGAGGATTATGGGGAAAGCAGTGACGAATGGAGTCCTGTGTTTAGGAAAAATAAAGTTAAAAAGGGAAGGAGAGCTATGGAATTTGAAATTCCATTGAAAAACAGCTTTCAAATCCTGGGAGAAAAAGCTGTATCTAAAGAAAAAAGTGATGAAATTATATGCACTAACGTTGAAAGTTCCATCGGCAGTATACTTCCTATTCATGAAGAAAGGGATGTTGTTGAAACCAATGCTCTAATACATAATTTAATTCCTGAAATTAGTAATGCAATTCCAATGCATGTTATTACAACAGAACACACAGAGTTATCTGGAAGCCCTATTGTGCACTCAGAAAAAATGGATAGTGAGGAACCTAGACAGGTCATAGTTCTAGGTGACTCAATTATCAAATATATGGATGGACACATCTGTAATAGTGATAAACCAAATATAATGTGTTCCAGTTTCAGGGGTGCTTGGATAAGAGATATTGAGAGAATGGTTCCAAATGTCCTTAAAAATGGGGGTACAAAATCCTTTGGTTGTAGTTCATGTAGGAACAAATGATATAAATAAATTTTCTGTTAACGATATAAAAAATAGCTATGTGTCCCTGGTTAGTACCCTAAAATCCTTGAATTCTGAAATTTGTCTATCTGAAATATTACCCATACCTCGTGCATCTAAGAAAATTCATAATAAAATTAATGAAGTGAATGAATGGCTACGCAAATGGACCTTAAACAGTAATATCACCTGCATTACACATTGGGAAACATTTGAAAAGGATTACAGTCTCTTCAGTTGGGATGGTCTTCATTTGAGTAAAAAAGGAAGTCCTCTCCTTGGCAAACAATTCTTATCTGTAATTAACTGGTGTTTAAACTAAAAATGTGGGGGCAAAGGGGGAGCATCGCATCGGAATCAGTTCAAACATCTGATGAACTCATATTTTTTCCGTGTAATGCCAGAAGTTTAAACATTGTTAAGTTAACGGAGTTAGCAGAAAGAATGAATAAGTACGAAATAGACTTTATAGCTATCACTGAGACATGGTGGAATGATGAGTCCCATTGGTTCAATGCAATTCCAGGATATAATTGTATTACAACAATAGGGGTAATAGAATAGGTGGAGGTGTCTGTTTGTATATCAAAGATACAATTCCAATCATAGAGTCCGCTATACACTTGGTTAACGGGATACAGATCGAGGGGTGCTGTGTTCAATTTCAATGTCAAAGACAAAAAACAATATTAATAAATATATGTTGCCCTCCAAATGTTGATCTCGTATATGATCAAGCTGTTATACAATACCTGGAAGAATATTCTGAATCATCCAATCTTATCATTATGGGGGACTTAAATCTCCCAGGTATTGACTGGTTAAATTTCACAGCAACTACAAATATTGAATATAAATATCTAGAGTTAATCACTAGTTTAGGTCTTGAACAAACGGTGATGGCACCTACTCAGGGAAAAAATATCCTTGATCTTATCCTGACTAATATTCCAGATAAATTGGATAAAATAGAAATAATTGAACCTTTAGGCTCTAGTGATCACAAGGTTGTTACCTTTTCTCTAATAGATAATAAAAATTGTTGTAGGGAAATCAAACATCGTTATAATTATTATAAGGGAAATTATAATAATATACAAGGTATATTGCTAAATACTGATTGTACTACCTTGTTTAAAGATAAGAATGCAGAAGAATCTTGGTCCACTCTTAAAGATACGATATATGACCTTGAAAAAACATTTATCCCCACAATTATAATAAATAACCACAAAGGTAAAATTCCTACTTGGTTAACACCAAAAATACAAAAACAGATAAATAAAAAGAAAAAAGCATTTAGGAAACTAAAGGCTTCTCCGAGTGAGGTAAATAGATGTAATTATAAAAAAGAACTTAAATTTACTAAATCCCTCATTATAAAAGAAAGAAAACTTATTGAACTTAAGTTATCGACATTAGAATTTAATCCAAAATCCTTTTATGCATATATCAATAAAAATAAAAACTCTAATCCCTCAATAGCTACCATCATCTACGAAGGGAAAATTATAGAGAGTGAATTAGCTGTTACCAATGTATTTAATAATTATTTCAGGACAGTATTTACATATAACGATTCCTCAAAAGATCAAGTATATGATTATTCTAGCCCGTATGAAGAAATTACTTTGTTAGAAATAAAGGAGGCTATTAATAGTTTAAAGGAAACATCATCACCCGGTCCAGATAATTTAAATCCATATTTTATCAAGCAAATTTCTGACGCACTTTTATTTCCTTTATATTTGATCTTTAATAAATCATACATGTATGTAGTGGTTTCACAGGATTGGAGACTAGCTACTGTGATACCTATACATAAGAAGGGTAGTAGGAGTAGGGTGGACAATTATAGACCCATCAGTCTCACTTCAGTGGTATGTAAAACTATGGAAAGAATATTGAAAATAAGGTTGGATCAAGAAATACTAATCAAGGGTCTAGCAGACAATTTTCAACACGGTTATGTAAGGGAAGATCATGCACCACTAATCTTATAACCTTCTATGAAAGTATAAGTAATAGTCTGGAATGAAGAACTCCGGTCGATGTTGTGTTCTTGGACTTTAGCAGGGCATTTGATAAGGTCTCGCACAACTTGTTGGTTTTGAAATTAATTAAACTACGATTTAATAAATATGTCGTTAAATGGGTTGAGGAATGGTTGAAGAATAGAAGCCAGATTGTTAGAATAAGGAATACAGTTTCTTCCAGTATTCCTGTTACTAGTGGTGTGCCCCAGGGTTCGGTATTGGGTCCTACCTTGTTTGGAGTTTTTATTGGTGATCTTCAATCGGGGGTAAAATACCAGATCAGCAAATTCGCTGATGATACTAAAATCTCATCCGAGGTGGACTCTGAATTAAACATCAATCAACTAAAAAAGGATTTAATAATATTAGAAAAATGGGGTAATGATAATGATATGTTGTTTAATACTGACAAGTGCATAGTTATGCACTTGGGTAAAAGGAATCCGTGTACTAATTATGTATTATGTGGGAAACAAATCCCAATAGGAACCTAAGAAAAAGATCTGGGAGTTATAGTCAATAATAAATTTAATTGGAGTAGTCAATGCATTACAGTAACACAAACAGGAAATCGTATCATCAATGGTATAAAAAATCATTTATAACACGCAATAAAGACTGTATAACAAAATTATATAAAACTTGTATTAGACCACACACTGATTTTGCATCTTCATTTTGGGCACCATATTTGGAAAAGGACAAGAACTTGATTGAGAGTCTACAAAGAAGAACGACTAAACTCATCCCTGATATAAAACATCTTCCATATAAAGAAAGAGTTAAATCTCTGGGTTTGTATGACCTCCAAGCGAGGCGAGATAGAGGTGATCTGCTGTTATTCTTTAATTTATTAAATGATAAACATCTGATGAAATTAAGTGGACTAACATACATGGATAAGGTTTATGGTTTTAAGATGTAATAACAGACAAATTAAAATACAAAAGGCATTTACTAACAAAAGGAAATATTTCTTCACAGTTAGAACTGCAGCTTTGTGGAACTCTCTGCCACAGTATATAGTTAATGAAACATCTCGGGAAAAATTTAAGGCCCATCTTGATAGATTATTTCTGGGCAGTTAAAAATAAAAAAAAAATATAAATAAGTAAATGAAATATGGGTAAAGAGTAGTAATTTCCCCCCACGACTGTGGGGAAAGTGGTCTCGATGGGCCTAGTGCCTTCTTCCACTTTAATAAAACCGAGTAATACCGAGTAATACCGAGATGTAAGCAAATCAAGGTGGTGTTGTGCTGCTAGCCATCAGAAACATGTGCTGGCAACACCCTGACATATTTGCATTATAAATACAGTGAATGCTGTTAGTGTGTGCTCTCTGGGGAGAAGATCTTTGAAAGTTACTGGTTGCTGCAATCTTTTTTGTGGGGCTACGGAAATGAAAAAAAATTGTAATTAAACACGGTCTTAAAAATAGCTGATTGAGTTTAAAATACCCCCATGAAAAATCTAAGATTATCATGACTACGTTCCTGCTAAAAAAAGGTAGGGTGACATTTTTGCTGGATAGTTAGTAATGCTGCTTTAAATGTACTTATGTATAGTCAAATAATTTTCAAAACAAGCAGTAGGATTAATGGTTGGTGTGAAGACAGAGAGTACAACGTTGTGGGACAGTAGACAGCAAATGGAAATGGGAAAGAGGAAATTGCATAAGCAGGAAAGGCGCCCTAAGCCAGAGCTTGTTTTCAGGTGCAAACTGGGAGCACAAGAAAGTCAAATTACTTCCTCAGGGTCACACAGTATGGAAGCAGGGGCTGATGGGTCTACAGGTTTAGAAACAAAACTGATGGCAGATAAGGACTGCCAGGCCCATCCAGTTTTTCCTTATACCCTACCTTTAATTAGATGCCGCTGACCCTACTGGTCCACTTCTGCTGCCTCTCCATCCCCCCTGTTTGGTTCCCTCATGTCTATCACATGCCTGTTTAAAATCCCATCTCCACTGTGTTTGTCCTCACCACCTCCTGGGGCAGGCCATTCCAAGCATCCCTTACCCTTTCCTTGAAAAAGTACTTCCTCACGTTGTTCTTCAGTCTACCCCCTTACAGTCCCATGTCATGCACTCTTGTTGTTTTAGGGCAGCTTCTGTTCTGAAAGATGCTGCACTCCTGTACCTTATTAATCCCCTAGAGGTACTTGAAGGTCTCTATCATGTCTCCCCTCTCCTTCCTCTCCTTCAGGGTGTACATATTAAGTTTCTGTAGTCTTTCCTCGTATGACATGTGGTGCAGGCCCTGTACCATTTTTTTGCCCTTCTCTGGTCTTCACCCTGTCTATGTCCTTCCTGAGATGATGCCTCCAGAACAGGACGCATTACTCCAAATGAGGTCTTACCAATGACATGTACAGTTGTATTATGCCTTCCTTTTTTCTGATGGTGATACCTTTCCCTATGTACCCCAGCATCCCACTGCCTTGGCACATTGTTTGGCCACCTTTAGGTTGTCAGATATGATCATCCCAGATTTCTTTCTTATTTTGTGGCTGTTGATATCTCCCCCTTCATCAAGTAGTTCTTCCCTGGGTTCCTGCATCCCAAGTGCCTGATCTTGCACTTCTTCGCATTGAATCCTAGTTGCCTAAGTCTGAACCACTTTTCCATTTTAGCTAGGTCCCTCCTCAGTCTCTGCAGCCCTCATGGACTAATCACCCTATTGCAGTTCTTTGTGTCATCTGCAAAGAGGTACATCTTCCACTCCAGCCCCTCTGAAATGTTGCTTATGTAGACATTAAACAGCACTGGTCCAAGAACTGAACCCGGAGGCACCCCGCTGGTCACCCTTCCTACCTTGAATTTAGCCCCGTTTACCATCACCCTCTGTGTCCTACCCCTCAACCAGTTTCAAGCCCAGTTCATCACCTTATGTCCCAGACCAAGGCTGTCCAGCTTGTTCACAAGCCTTCTATGTGGAATGGTGTTGAATGCCTTTGCTGAAGTCAAGGTAGGCCACATCCACCACTCCCCCGATCCACCTCCCTAGTGACCCAGTCAAAGAAATCAATCAGATTAGTTTGACATGACTTTCTTGATGTCACTCTGTGTTGCCTCAGATATTGTACTCCACTTGATTCAAGGTGTTCTACTATCCTTTCCTTTAGCAGAGAGTCCATAATTTTACCCACCACTGAGGTCAGACTGACAGGCCTATAGTTTCCCAGCTTATAGTGTGCAACTCAGTGCCCTAACCACTATGCTTTACTGCTTCCCAATGGGGGAAGTAGTGGTTGTTGGAGATCTGAATCTGCCAGACATTGTTTGGGAGGTCCTGGTGGCCAAAAGCACCAGGCGTCAGGCACTGTTGGATGCCTCCCATGACTGTCTACTGATGCAACTAGTTAACATAGAAACAGAAATTGTCAGTAGATAAGGTCCACCCGTTCCACAGAGTCTGCCCAAGTGTTCTATCTCCATGTTACCGAAGGACCCTAGGTGATCCAGGTAATCCCCTCCCTGTCCCCTCTCCAGAATTCCCTTGTACCTACTAAAAGCAACCTTGAATCCCATCACTGTTTGAACCTCACCACTTCCTCAAGAAGTGCATTCCACTTATACACTACCCTTTCTGTGAAGAAGTGCTTCCTAATGTTTCCCTTGAATCTTAGAAACATAGAAACACAGACTTTAACAGCAGATAAGGGACTGTTTGGTCCATCCAGACTGCCCATTTCCATACCTATTAGATAAGCTGCAGGTCCTAGTTTTACTAACAGCCTTCTTCTTCATACTTCCCACTAGAATCGCCTTATGCCTGTCCCGTGCATTCTTAAATTTCCCCACTGTTTCTGACCCCACAACCTCCTCCGGAAGGTCGTTCCATATGTCCACCACCCTCTCCATACAAAATACTTCCTAATGTTGCCCCTGAGTTGTCCCCCTTCCACCTATTTTCAAATTGTGCCTCCTTGTTCTTGCACATCTCTTTTTCTGAAAGATGCTACCCTCTTGGACTTTGTTGATTCCCTTGAGGTACTTGAAAGATTCTATCATGTCTCTGCTCTCCCTCCTTTCCATGAAGGTATACATATTAAGCTCTTTTAGTCTCTCTTTGTATGGCTTCTGGTGCAGACCCTGCACCATTTTAGTTGCTCTCCTCTGAACTGTCTCCATCCTGTCTATGTCCTTGCAGAGATGGGATCTCCAGAGCTGAACACAGTACTCCAGATGGGGTCTCACCAACTGTCTATACAGAAGGATAACAACTTCGTGTTCTCTACTGGTTATGCCTCTCTCTATGCATCCCAGTATCCCCCAGCTCTCCTTACTGCCTTCTCAAATTGCTTGCCTACCTTTATGTCATCTGACATGACTTCTCCCAGGTCCATTTCCATTGTTGTTGTTAATGCCCCCCCCCATTGTGTACTCTTCCCTTGGGTTTTTGTTTCCCAGGTGCATTATTTTGCACTACTTTGCATTGAATCAAAGCTGCCATATATTTGACCATTTCTCCAGCCTTGCCAAGTCCCTTCTCATCCTTTCTACCTCACTGTGCATCGACCCTGTTGCAGATCTTTGTGTAAATTTGCAAATAGGCATACCTTTCCTTCCAGTCCCTCTGCAATGTCACCTATAAAGATATTAATGAGGACTGGTCCCAGTACTGAACCCTTCTGTACCCCACTAATAACCCCCCTTTCTTCAAAGTTGACTCCGGTTACTATTACCCTCTGCATCCTGTTGTCCAGTCAAATCCTTACCCAGGTTGCCACCTTGGGACCCATTCCCAGGCTGGATGACTATTTTATTAATCTTTTTGTGTGGGACTGTGTCAAATGCTTGCTAAAGTCTAGGTAGTCCACGTCCACAGCCCCTCCCTGGTCTGCTACTTTGGTCATACAGTGAAAGAAATCTATTAGATTCATCTAACATGACCTTCTCACTGTGATTCCATTCTGCCTTGGGTCCCATGCCCTGCTGGTCTCCAGGTACTCAACAGTTCTTTCTTTCAAAAGTGATTCCATCATTTTTCCTACCACTGAGGTCAAACTAACAGGTCTGTAGATTTCTGCCTCTGCCTTATTCCCACTTTTGAGAAGGGAATCACATCTGCCCTCCTCCAGTCCTCAGGTACTACATTCTCTTCCCATTATTTGTTAAAAAGGATAGTCTGTGGTACCACTAGTTCGCCTGTTAGTTCTTTTAGAATTCAGGGGTGAAGCCCATCAGGCCATATTGCTTTGTCCACCTTCAGTTTTAGGAGTTCTTTCAGAACCCTTTCTTCTGTGAATGGACTGGTATCAAGCCCCCTAACCAGTGTGCTTCTATTATTTGGTTTAGGTGCCTCCTCCTCCTCCTCTTCTTTTGTGAATATTGAGCAGATGTATTTGTTCAGTATTGCTACTTTGTCACTGTCACACTCTGCTCAACCCCCTTCCCTTTATTAAGCCTCACTATCCCTCCCCTGGTTTTTCTTCACTCCCTAATTTATTTATTGCATTTTGGTAACTGGGTAAACCCACTGAGACCAGAGGTCCCTTTTTCAGGGGCGACCCGGAATTAGTGACATACATCATATATTGTGCAACAATGTACAACAAATCACAAATAGTGGAACATACATGAATGATAGTACAGAGATTAATATAGTATTACAACATAATCACAATAATAATTAGTCACAAAGCAGAGACATTCAATGACCTGTGACATTGGTCAGGAGGGATCAAACAGATGCTTGCAAAGATGGGCAAGTGGTATGCAATAGATATATTCAAGATAAATAGTCCGGGGTCATCAAATCTGTAGGATAATTCATTTTGCTGTAACTACATAAGTTCATTTAGTTGAGTTGGCTAAATTTTCCTTGGTTTGGGCCTCTGCTATTCTGACTGCCTTCCCCACTTCCTTCCGCTTTAACTGGTACAGTTCTCTATCCTGCTCCATCTGTGTTTCCTTATACCTCCTGAATGCTATCTTTTTCTCCCTAACCTTCCCCGCACCTCTTTTGAGAATTATAGTGTTGTTTTTCTTTCATTTTGTTTTATTTATTTGCTTCACAGAAAGGCTTGTTAGCTCTGTGATGGCAGCTTTGATTTTTCCCCATTGTTTCTCGACCCCACCTTCTTGCTCATTTGGTAGTGCTTTTCTGGGACACTCCACCATTTTGCCAAAGTCAGCCATACTAAAGATCAGTACCCTCACTTTTGTGTGACTTTACTCTACGGCTGTGTTTTTCATGAACCACACTTTTTGGTGGTCGCTTGTTCACAGATGGCTACCAACTTCTAAATCTGAGATCCTCTCTCCATCCCCATTTGAGAGTACCAGGTCTAAGACTGCTCCCTCCTGAGTGGGTTGCAACACTAGCTGTCTGAGTCATGCCCCCTATAAGACATCAAGAATTACCCTGCTCTTGGATATGGCTGCAGCAAAGGTGCTCCCGTTAAAATCTGGCATATTCAGGTCCCCCATCAACATTATTGCCCCTTTTTCTGCCATTCTAAGGATGCCCTCTATCAATTCATTGTCCATTTCTTCCCCCTGAGATGGGAGTCTGTATAAAACCTTTGTATGGATTGCAGTGCCATTTCTTGTCTTCATGGTGATCCATAGTGCCTCCTCTACTCCCTGGTTACTCTTTAGTTCCAATGCTTTGATTCCTTCCCTTACACAGAGAGCTACTCCTCCCCACCTTTTACCCTTCCTGTCCCTCCTGTAGATTATGTACCCTGGTATGTTGACATCCAGTTATGATTCTCTGTGTACCATGTTTCTGTGACTGCCATGATATCCAGGTGTTTCTTTTCCATCAAGGACACTAGTTCAGGGAGCTTGTTACCCAGACTACGTGCATAGATACTCATCACCCCCCATTTTTTGATAGCCTTACCCATTTCAGCCCCATCTCTGTCCTTACTGTCTTTGTCTTTTTCTCCATTGACCCCTGTCAAGCTCCCTACCAACTTCTTTACCTTAGTGTTTACCTCACAAACGACCCTGTTTTTTGTGGGGGGAGCTGGGATTTCCATGCTTCTTTTCAATGCCTTCCCCTTTGCTAGTTTAAATGCTTGCCAATTAAGCATTTAAACCTATCACCTAGGATTCTGGTTCCCTCCTTGACAGATACAGACCATCACACCAGTATAGGCCTGCATCCTTCCAGATGGACCCCCCAGTCCCCAATGAAACCAAAACCCTGAGCTCTGCACCAGTTTTTCAACCTTTCATTGAATCCCATGGTGTGGAGCATCCTAGCCTCACCCATGCCGTAGACAGGCAGCACCTCCGAGAAGATTTCCATTCATGCTACTTGTCTAAGGCCCCTCCCTAAATCTAGAAACTCCTTCTGCACTGCTCTGATCCCATTCCCAGCCAGGTCATTTGTCCCTAGGCAGACACTGACATCCAACTCCCTCTCCTGTGCTGCTGCTGCTGTGTTCCTGAGGATTTTCATCATGTCCCTTCCAGCCATGGTGCCAGGCAGGCACCTTACCTCCCTCTCCCTCCCAAGTCCTACCCTTCTAATGATCGAGTCTCCCACCAGGAGTTGGTTCCTTCCCCTGTGGGATTTCATGCCACCCTCCTCTTGGTATCCTTTGTGGAGGTTCCCAGCATCCTCCTTGGACTCCACTGTGGGTGCTTCCATAGACGAACCACACTCTTCCAGATCGACAAATGAATTAGGGAGATGTACAACTGGAGGGATGTACCTTTGATCCACCACCATCACCCTGCCTGAACCCACCATGGTCCAACTGCTCCTCTTTCTTGGCAACCTCTGAGGCAGTGGCAGTGTCCCTGGTGATCCCTGTGTGGGGGAGGAGGGTTCAAGAATCCTCCCCAGGTTGGCCTGGAGGTGAACAACCCCCTTCCTCAGACCACAGAAGTGCCTTTAAATAGGGCAGCATTGCATCCTCCAGAATGTCTCCCAAAAGACTGCTGCCCCACAGACAGTGCAATGTACCACTCACCACATGTCTCTCCTCTGTCTGTGCTGGGCTGATAAGATTATGATAGGTGTATGCCCTTTGTCCTTTTGGGAATGTGATGTCAGAACCTCTGTTATAAAGGAAATAATGTGCTTGAGGTGGGTGGGGTGAGGGCAGGATGGGGGACATCAAGCCTGTGCCCTCTAGAAACAATCATCTACAGCTCTGATTCACCACCCTGGTGAGTGTTTTCCTTCCTTTCATCAAGATAACCTGCACAGCAATTTAAAAGAAAATACACCCTGAAAAAAACAATTTCAATCAGAGAAAAATAAAGCAGTAAACTGTACAAACTGTAATCCAAAACAGTAATAAAACCTGTAAGCACAACCTGTAAGCACAAAACAAAATAGTAACGCAACAGTAACTCTGCTCAGTCAAAAGAAGTTTCTTCTTGATCTGTTAATGTTATTCCTTGTTCTGCTTTTTCAAGCAAACCCTAGAAGAAAAGAGCTCAGGTGAAGCTAGGTGTTTTATGCCAGCAAACCTTGTCTTCACCACAACACACCAACTAACCTCTCCCTTCCCCTTTCTAGCTTCATGTCATAACCCCTTGTCCTTGAGAACCTCTTATTCAGGAATATACTGCTATCTGAGACCTTGTTTATACTCTTTTGGTACTTAAATGTCTCTATCATGTCTGTCCTTTCCATCCTCTGCTCCAGAGTATACAGTTTTAGGTCTTCCAGGCTCTTCTTGTATGTCAAATTGTTGAGTCCTCACACCATTTTTGTTGCATTCCTCACCCTCTCTGCTCTCTCCACATCCCTCCTGAGGTACAGTCTCCTGAAATGAACACCAATAGTTAGGGTTTCTGCCTTCTCCTGATCCCATGCCACCATGTCCCCACCCTTATCCTGCAGTCTAACTATCCTACCCCTTTGTCTTCCTCCATTTGCTCACATACCAGTAGAAGGTTTTGTCCCCTCTCTTAACTGACTAGGCCATATTCTCTGCTGTCCTCACCTTTGCTGTCCTTTCCTAAATTCCTTCTCCTTTTGCCATTCCTGGTAAGCTTCTCTATCTTCCTCCCACTGTATCTGTTTGTATCTACTGAACATTGATCTCTTCACCCTAACCTTTATTGCAACTGCCCTAAAGAACCATAGAGGTTTCTTCTTTTTCCTGTTTGTACTTGTCTGACGTAGAATGTTGTGTCATCTACTGTAGCCCTCTTTATGTTTCCTAATTTTTCTCCCATCCCCTCCAGATCCCCGACCCCCTAAAAGGGGTTTCTTGAGTTGGTCTCCCATACTCTTTTTTTTCTATCTCCATATATATTTTTTTTGTATTTTCTTTTACTACCCTTCCCTCCGGGGCCACGGCGTACACATGTGTGTACATGCGTGGAGGCACAAGCACATGACAGGATCCGGTGGCCCCCTCCACCCCTTCCCGGACTTTTGTCACTACTCCTAACCACCTAAGTTACCCAGCAGGCCTCCACTTGGTGGGAAGGGGACTACAGCAGAGCGAGCATTCACCCCATGGAAGGGAGAGCCAAGACTCAGTCCCATTCTGACCCTTCCCCCTAACCGGCACCCTGGTGGCCTGAGATCATTCCCGAACCGGGGTCATGGCGTGGTATGAGGTAAGGCACAGGTCTCCCATATCCTTAAAGTCCACTCACCTGAAATCTAGTACTTTTACCTTTGAATTTTTCCTTTCTGGTGCTGTCCTTACCGTGAAAAAATGTCTCTTCATTTCCCCTCCAATATCTTCCCCCCTTCAGTCTAAGACCACAACCTCTCATGTCCTTTCCCCTCCTTAACTTAAATATCCCTTCTGTTCCAGTCTTGTTAATCCCCTTTAAGTACTTAAAGGTCTCAATAATATCCCCCCGATCTCTCCTCTCCTCCAGGGAGTACACTTTCAGTTCACACAGCCTCTCCTTGTATGGCATTTCCTTGCATCCCTGCATCATCTTAGTTGCTTTGCACTGTATACCTTCCAGTAGTATGATATCCTTCTTTAGATATGGGCACCAGTACTGCACACAGTACTCCAGGTGTGGCCTGACCAGTGACCTGTAGAGAGGCAGATTCACCTCCCTGTTTCTGGAGGAGATTCTTCTCACAATACACCCCAGCATCCTGTTGGCCTTTGCTGCTGCCTTCTTGTACTGCTCTGAGTTGTTCATTTTCTGAGTTACAACCACCCCTAGATCATTTTCCTCCTTGGTGATACCTAGCTGTACTCCACCCAGCTGATAGCTCCTCCCTGGGTTCTTCTCTCCAATGTGCAACCAGTTTGATCAGGTCATTCTGCAGTCCCTGCTTTCCCACTATGTGGCTCACCACCTCCCCCAACTTGGTATCCTCAGCGAAGAGGCTGATCTTGTTCCTGATACCATGTGATATGTCTGCTATGAATATCCCAAACAACACCCACCCCAGTACCGATCCCTGTGACACCCCACTCATCACTGCCCTTGGAGACAAGAGCTTAACCCCAACAACACTACCCTCTTCTGTCTTCCCTGTAGCCAATTTTCAATCTAGTTAACCATCTTATTCCTAACCCCCACATACCTTGATTCCCCCCCAATCTCCCATTCGGCACTGAATCAAAGGCCTTGTCGAAGTCCAAAAATATGACAGTCACCGCATGACCTTTGTCCATTTCCCTCATCACCCAGTAATAGTACTCAACTAGGTTAGTCTGACAGGACCTTCCCAAGGCAAACCCATGCTGATGACTGTCCTGGAGTCCATTATCCTCCAGAAATATCACCAGCCTCTACTTCAGGATTGTCTCCATCAGCTTCCCCATGATGGATGTCTGGCTTACAGGTCTATAATTGCCTGGTTCATCCTTAGGGCCACATTTATGGAGGGGCACCACATTGGCCATCTTCCAGTCCTGTGGCATGCAACCTGTGTCCAGGAAGATATTGGATAGGTCTGCCAGTGGCCCCACCAGTACCTCCACCAGTTCCCTCAGCACCCTGGAATGTATGCTGTCCAGTCCTAGTGCCTAATCCACCCTCAGAGCCCTCAGACCCTCCAGTACCCTGCCCTCAGTGATTACCCCATCTGTCACCCACTGCCCACCCTCCCCACCCCTTTGGAAGCTGCCTACCATTCTACCTCATAAATACAGAACAGAAGTACTCATTTAGTGCTTCTGCCAGTTCTGCTCCTTTCTTGATCCACACTATCTGGTCCTTGCAGCTCCTTTTTTGCCTAATGTATTGGAAGATGTCCTTTGTCCTGTCTTTGATTCCCTGAGCCAGCCTCAGTTCCCTGGAGGCCTTGGCCACTCTAACACTCTTCATAACTTCTCTGGAATTCCTCATGTACTCCTCCCTATCTTCCTCCTCTGGATTTCTTGTATCTATGGAATGCTGCTCTTTTTGCCCTCACCTTATCTAAAACTTCCCTACTCATCCAGCTTGGCTTCTTAGCTCTTCCCTTTTTGCTCTGCAGTTTGGTACAGGTCTCAGTAGCCTCCACAAGCCCTAATTTATTTTTTTCCCAATTCTGGTTTGCATCCCAGTGTGACTGAATTCCTGTCAGGTACTACCCTAAGATTTCACCCATCCTACTGAAGTCAGTCTTTCTGAAGTCAATCACCCTGATCTGTGTACCAATGCCTCCCTGCTCATGTTGAGTGTGAACCACATGGATTGGTGGTCACTCCCTACCAGTGGGTCTGCCACTCCCACCACCATTACAGCCTCCCCAGTCTCCCTGTATATATATATATATATATATTTATATATCTCACTGATCTGCTGTGTGGAGTAATGGTGGGTGGTGCCAGATACACATGCAGGGACTCTTCCTTAGCTGTTACATGCATATCTTCATCACCATGCCCCAAACCCTCATTGTATAGTCAGGAGACTGTGGTAGCATGGTGTGAATGATGGTGCCATGGCTGCCACCTCCTTCAGCCAGTGGGAAGGGCATGTAATGGCTAAGGAAGCATCCCAGCATGTGTATCTGGCATCACCCACCATCACTCCCCACAGCAGATCGGTGATATTTATTTATTTGCTTGTTTGCTTGTTTGTCTTTCTGTTTGATTGTTTGTTTACAGGGTAGGTGCACTGATTCAGTGGTCCGTTTTCAGGCATGACCGAGACCATAAAGATGGTACATAAGTTATACAGAGAATACACTTACATTAACAGAGAAAGGTACAGGAAATAGAATACATTGAATATATTTAGTACAGCTAGGTACAATTAAGTGCAAGAATACAGTTGAAACACTAAAGAGTAGCATCTAGAGCTGTGCAAAATGGGAAAATTCATGGAATTTTATCAGAATTTCACTGAATTTTTTTAAATTTAGTAATTTGGTTATAACTCAGCAATCATTCAAGCTGTAACTCTGAAATGTGGAATATGTACTATTTGGGTCAATAGCCACAAACTTGCTAAATATCATGTAATTTGGTAGGATAGTTTCAAAACTATAGGGGTCATATTTTGAAAACTTTGCACTGGGCACAAACTATTTGCAGAGGGTTAGTGCCAGGTTTGCGCATGTCCGCTATATTCAAAAGGTCAAATAGTGCTGTCAAACTGCATTACCACTGGGCAAAATTATAATGCATGCAAGGGGCAAACTGAGGGGGCGTGTATATGAATACAGGCGCAATGCTATATTCAGCAAATAGGTACATGCAAAGTGTTTTTGCACGACTTAGCACAACACTTTGAGTAGTGCAAATTACACCAAGGAAAAAGTAGTCTTAACTCTGGGTAAACCAGCTTTGTGTGACTTTGTGGCTTTGTGTGACTTTTGGGCTGCTTTGCGCTACCCTAACTAGTAAGTATTAAACATAGAAATAAACCTGACAATGAAGAAACATGCTGCTCATGGATGGCACCCCTTATGATGCCATAGTCTGCCACTGGTCCCAGTCATGCCAGGCAGTAAGTGGTGACCCGGCTCCCAGTGGACACCATGGCAGTGCAGCCATACAGCACACACCTGCAGACCATCCTTCAGTGGACACCAACAGAAGCCAGCACACACATGCAGCTCTGTGTGCATGGAGGGTGTTGAGGGGAAAGTGTACAGGTGACCAGGCTGCACCACAGACTGGGTGCAGCCACAAGGCTGGGACAAGCCACACACTGCAAATGGTCCAGTGTTGGGAATACCCCAACACCAGTGTGCCTTTCTGATGGTATGTGCCCCCCAGTCACATACTGCACATCTGTACAGACACCATAGCACACACAGCCAGCCATGTATATGGCACTGTGAGTATTCCATGCCAGTGGTGCAGCATCTGTGATTCACACAACAGCATAACAGTAATGTCCACTGTCAGCACACACCTGCAAGTTGGGCCTGTCACTGTGTATAGTGCAGTGGAAATTGATGTCCTACATGCCATAGGCATTGCTGTATCCCTCACATTACTGACCCCCTTGCTACTGTAGTGTCTGCTCTGCACTGTAAAAAGAACTACAGTTTGAAAATCACATGCAGCACCACCACCTATGCCTGTGCTATGTAGTCCCCTGAGGCACATTATTCTATGTGGTTCTGTACAAATGTAGCCTGCAGCTACCACCATGCACTGTTAGACTGACCTACAGGTGGAGCTGTGGGCAGACCCAGCCAGCCCCTGTACTTCCAGACTGACCTACAGGTGGAGCTGTGGGACCCTGCAATAGCACTGGGCAAACTGTGTGCAAATGAGGACATGAGATGCTAATCTGGATGTCTGCCCATAGATTGCCAAAGTAGCTCATTTGCATGTCACTTTTGAATATAGCAAAATATTGCCCCCGGACAAGTGTGATAGTGCCAGGCAAACAGCTTAGCTCCATGTAAAACCTGTGCAAATGTGTTTGCACTGTGCAAACATTTCAGAAACATTGTACATTTCTGCAGAATTTAATTTCACATGTGCTGGTGCTTGCAGTTTTAATGAATCCACTCCTTGGTTAGCTCACACATTGGCCGCACAGTTCACTTCTACTTTTCTTCATGTCACTGTGACCAGGGATGCTGTTGTGGTTTGCACTTCCTGATTGCTATATTCAGAGCTGTCTTATTTCCCAGGTTATTTTTGCACTTCACTCCCAGCCCAGTTTGTCCAGCTTCCTTAGCATGCTATATTCAGCAGGTTTAGCACTGGGACTATCCCTTTTGAATATAGTGGGCTATTGGTTCCAGGCTAATTTAGCATGCTGGGCAGTGTTAATTTAGCCTGGGGTAAAGTTTTGAATATCTGGCACTTGGTGCTCAAATGTTGTCATTTTATTGTTTGTGCAAAAAGTTCAAGAACATTTTTTATCTGCGTATACCTTAACCGTCTCTTGGGTCAGGGATCTTAAATTTGGCATGATTTCTTGATGATAGGTGTTCTAACAATGTACCAGATTTCATGAGAATATGATGTATCATCTCAAAATTATATTTGATCAAAATCTGTCATTTTATTGTTTTCAGGAAATTTCATGAAAAAATTTAATTTGCATATAACTCAGACACATTTGGAGCTAGACATGTGTAAATTAGTATGGATAACCTTTTTTGTAATGCTTATAGAATGATCTAAATATGGAGAGAATTAGATAAGAGATTTTTCATTTACAGGGGTTCAAAACTTTACTATGTATATATTTGCAAAACTTTGTGAAAACTAATAAAAATGTGGATGTGTGCAACTTCTCTACTTTTGCATGCATAGAGTTAACATCTGACATGCATATCCATAGTCCATGTAGCCTGATGTCTAACACAACTGGATAAATTGATTAAGCAGTTTTGATTTTGTAGAAGAAAAAAATGATTTGTAACATTTTCTCACATATTTATGATAGCATATTCTGTAGCTGAAGCATCCAGAATTTTATTTTTGTGGAATTTAACATTAACAATGCACATATCACTACTTCATTTGATAAGCTGGGCCAAGCTCTTTGCAGTCCTGCTGTTCCTCACTGGATGACTATCCCCCCACACCTTCTCTTTTGGCATAGCCAGACTGATTCAGTAGAACTGCTGATCCCACTGATATCCTCTTTGTTCTTTACAGTGACAAACTCTCTTAAAGCATGAGTCACCTACTCCTTTTCCTATCAACCTACCCTGTTGGAATAGCCATAATTCTTTCTTTCTGCTGCCCAAGATGTTGTCTTCCCCCTCTACATCTTTTTGAATACCTCTAAGTCCTAGACTTGCATGTACACCAGGATTACTGGATCATACATTTACTGGATGTGATCCTTAAATATCCTGCATTCGGGTTGGAATTGTTGACACTTTGTGCTTTCGTGCTCCAACCTGGGGGTCTACCACTGGTGTGCTACCCAGCTCAGCTGTCTATTTCTTGGTGAAACTGTGCATCTAACTCCAGAACCTGGTGACCCCCTGCACTATCTACCTCTTATACCCCTATCCTTTAATTAGAACCCCTCAGATAAGGCTGAGTGAAATTAGAAAATTCCAGTTTTATGGAATTTTTCATGAAATTCTGCAGTTTTCACAAAGACTCATGGGATATGACTTTAAGTACAGCTATTATTTTGCAATTTCTCACAGCAAGCAATTAATAAAATTGATACACACAGTCTCCTTGTAAGGTCTAAGAACCTGGCAAATTTAATGGTATTGCATTCTCTAGTTTTAAAGTTTCAGGGGTTTATAAATTTGTAGTTTACATTCTTGCAAAATTAAATTTTTAAACGTTGTGAACATTTGACTTTTTTAATTCAATCCCATTTAAAAACTGAAAATATATGAACTTTTTCAGACATGACCATGTGGTATAGTAGTTTAAATGTTTCAACTCTGGTTAAATTTGGATATGTAGTTTTAAAATTAGAGGGAACTAACTGAAATTTAAATTTTGTCAACATGTTTGGCAGGCCATAATGTAGTCCCATTTAAAGCTAGAAATCTGAAACTATTTGCATTTGTAAATGTAGTGATAATCTGTATACATGGAAATTGTTGAAATATGTCAATGAATACTATCAAAGTTATACTAAAATTACAGAAATTGTGATTAAATGTTTGGTCACCCATAACTCTGTCCCCTTTCAATCTGTATCTCTGACATCTGGTACACAATTGTAAGATGTGAGGTACTGCTTATGTTCTAAATGTGTTGCCATTGGGACATGTACTTTTAAAATTGTAGCTTATTAACTGAAAATGTAAAATGTTTCAAATTCCTCAGAATTGGAATGGCCATTCCATGGGTATCCCGCTGGTGGAATTTTATATTCTGCACAGCTCTAGTAGCAACTAAAGTGTGGGTTCACGAGACATGATGTACAATCAGTCAGTCTTATGACTGTCCAGCATTGCACAATGGGACAGTTTAGTCTTGGGTACAGAAGAATTAGGGCTCTATTCGAAAGGTAGTCATGCCCCACCCTAGCCACCCACCTGGGCAGCAGCAGGACAGGGGTGTGGGTGCAGTGGAGGTGTGGGTCAATCTCACAGAAGCAACACATTTAAAGTTCTGTAAGTACACAACGCACATTGTGAAACTAGTTAACAACTACATAGTAGTGAAGTTACAGTCTAGTTATACAGTAGTTACAGTGTACTTAGTGACACTTAAAATTATCCTTCAGAAATCATTTCCTAATGAAATTACTGCAGTATAGCATAGTGGTTAAAAGCACTGACCTGCAAATCTGGAGAACTGGATTTGAATCCTAAAGCCACCACTTGTATACTGTGCAACCAAAAAAAAAAACTAAAAATAAACGTGCAATCTAACACTGTAAATTGCTATACAATAAAACATCATTCATTTACATAATTACTTATTGACTTTTAACTGTGCTTTAGTTACTAAGGAATGTGTTGCTTCTGTGGCATTGTTTCCATAGTTAATGCCTAACATGTACTTACAAAGTAAGCACACAGAAACTGACACTTAAATTAAAGTGTAAGAAGAAGGGTGTAACAGTGCTGTACTTACTATGGAATGTGCTGCTTCTGCAGCATTGTTTCCACAGTTAATGACTAACTAACATGTATTTGCAAAGTAAGTACGCAGGAACTGACACTTAAAATAAAGTGTAAGAAGAAGGGTGTAACTACTATACACTTACATTTAATGCCAATGCTGTAGTTCTGATGTATGTTTTCCATCAGAAATCATTCCCTCATGCACTTACTGCCTAATAAACATGCAATCTAATATTCTTAATTGCTGTAGAACTACACTGTTTATTTATACAATAGCAATAATTTACATAATTATTTATTGGCTTCTAACAGTGCTGTAGTTACAAAGAAATGTGCTGCTTCTGTGGCATTGACCCACACTGCTTCTGCACCCACACTCCTGGGCTGCTACAGCCCAGGTGGGTGACTGGGGTTTGGGTATGGCTAATTAACATGCTTTATCACTGATATACTTTGTGGAGTGGTGGTGGTGGATGGCGAAGGATACTCAGGTAGGGACCCTTCCTGGTGTGTAGTTATACAAACTGCATGAAGTGGTAGTTACACATGCAACCACAACCATCTCTCTTTTGGCAAAAATTGATTTTTGCTGGAAGTGTGACTACACATGTAACAGCTGTTGCAAAGTGCAACATACTTAATTACATTTGACAGAGAGAATTGATTTGAGGCAGAAGGGACGCAACATTAATTGCAGCAACTATCAATTCATGCAAATTGTGTAACATCAAACCATAAATGTTAAACTAGTTAACTACTACATTGTAGCTACATGTAACTACACAGAAGTTACATAGTAGTTACATTGTAGTTATACAGTAGTATCAGTGTAGTTAAGGACACTTAAAATAAAGTGTTACCAAGAGGTTTTATAATACTTCAAATACTAAAAAGGTATAGTTATAATTTACAATTAAAAGTGAAACAGGAAAGGAAAATAGGTCATAGTATTATGGACAAGAACTGGAATCAGATTTTTGACTTAACACAACTAGGTGTATTATCCTCCAGACTCACACAAATATATTATAATATACACAAAACATATTATACACCTCATAAAACAAAGTTAATGAATGTAATGAATCCTAACCATCCCAGTTACTGCCCAAGATGTTATTCAGAAAATGCAGCTTTACAACATGATAGAAACATGTAGTAAGCTGGATATATATTGACGTAAAATTATAGACATAATTCACAACATTACTACAATAAAACTTTGAAGGAATAGTGAAAATCTGCTTTTATTGAGTGGTCTTGTAATAAATGGTCATGCAATACATCAAAAGAAATTAATGTGAATAACTCAAATCAATGCATTTGAATACATTTTAATGAAATGGAAAAAGTCTTTCCCTCCAGACTATAATATATGGTTGAATATTATGATGGATACTTATAAAATTGAAAAAAATCATTACATTTTGGAAAAAAGATGCGAATCATTTGATAAAATATTGCTAAATTATAATAATTATGTAAAAACAAGAGATTTACTGATGAAATTGATTTAAGTTAAAAAAGATAAATCAGGTTAGATAGGTATATATATATATATGTATATATATATATATAAAGGGCAGATATTCAGAGGAGTTGTTCAATGCGCAACTGAGCTGTGCATGCGCAACCATAGAAATGCACCCCGGAACCATATTCCACAAGCGTGACTGCACAGCGCAATATCCATTCCACAGATGTGCAACATTAATGTATGCTGAGCAAGTACATGGGGGCATGCCCATGAATAAGCTGCGCAATGGCATATTCAGCTGAAAAAAGAGACACAAATGAGGAGCAAGTCACAGAATTCACCAGACAGAACTGAACATATAAAAGGAAACTCAACACACACACACACACACACACACCAGATGAGCAAGCCATAGCAAGACACAACCATGTATGCAGGGCCATTCTTGATGAAGCAGGTAATGAGAGGTGTGAGGAGGAGGGAGGAACACTAACATGGCCAAGGAAAGGCCAGTCAGTGGTATACCCAACACAGATGGTACCGTGCCCACCTCACTTTTGAGGACTATGGGGACACAGAGATCGTGGGCTGGTACTGTCTGAACAGGACAATTCTGAGGCAGCTCTGTGAGCTGTGCAATGACGAGTTGCAGGCACCCACCAGAAGGAGTCATGCCATGATGGTGGAAACAAAGGTGACAGCAGCAATGTGCCTGCTCACCACGGGCACCTTCCAGAAACCAGTGGGGGCAACTACTGGTATATCCCAGTTGGCCACATCCTGCCTTCTCACACAGGTCCTGAATGCCATGCTGTCACATTCTTCAGAGTACATAAGATTCCCAAGCAGACAGGCAGAGCATACAGCAAACATGTAGGAATTCCACAGGGTGGCACGCATGCCCGGTGTGATTGGGGCCATTGACTGCACCCATTTGGCCATACACACACCACCTGGCCCAGCGGGGGCCACCTGCATGAAGAGAAAGGACTACCCCTTCATCAACTGCCACTGGGCATATCATCAATATGTAAGCCACACACCCTCAGGTACACACAACACATTCATCTGGCACAGCTCCATCCTGTGCCAGAGGTTTGAGTGTGGAGAGATCCCCACAGGTCACCTGATAGGTGAGCATGGCATGTGATGGAATAATAAAGCAACAGTGAAGGGGTGGACAGATCCAAAGCACACATGGAGGGGGATGTGTGGGTGGCCATAGGCAGCATAGGGGGAGGAAAAGGGAACAAGAAATGCCATGAGCTAACCAGTATGTGTTACCCCCACAGGTGACAGAGCCTATCCCCTGTGCACCTGGCTGCTCACCCCCATCTGGTACCCATCCAATGCTGTGGAGGAGTGATACAATGAGGCATGCATCGCAACACGGAACATCATTGAGTGAGTCTTTAGCATGCTCACGATGTGATTCCATTGCTTAGACAGGTCCAGTGGTGCCCTACAGTACAGACCTGCAAAAACCTGTGACCTATTCCTGGCCTACTGCATGCTGCACAACATGGCCATTGACCATGGGATAGCTGTCCAGGTGGATGACAGCAAAAGCAGCAATGAAGATGGAGATGATGAGCCAGATGGGGGTGCACACCCACCCATGCAGAGGGACCCCAGGATGGCTGCCAGTGCATGGAGGCAGTGTGACATGATCATACAGGAGCACTTTGGCAACTGCAGACGAGTACCAGACATGACAGCTGTGCATGTACAGAACACCACAGACACACAGATACAGGTGCATGGACACACAGGGATGCATGGAAGGACATGGGCACACACACAGCATGCACAGGAAACACATAGACACACAGCCACATGCCCACAACACAGTGGAGAGGCATAGGTGCATGCACACACACACACACACACACACACACACACACACACACACACACAACACACACACACACACACATGGGCTCTGCACTGGACACAGAACTGGCCATACCCTGACCTGTACATGCACCACCATCACCATCATGCGTTGCACAGCTGGGCACAGTGGGGCATGTGGGATGCACAGTTAGTGGCAGTGGGCAATGTGGCAACACACACACCAGTGCAGCAGGATACAAGTGAATGCACCGGCACACATGCAAGGCCGGTACAGTGCTGCCCTCATCACAACCATGCCACGAGGCCCAGCAGCATTACATGCACACATAGAGGATGTGCTACATGCCACACATACATGATGGTACACACACATGGGCACGCCCAGCCAAGTGCACATCATCCAACAGTAGTGGGTAGCAGGATGGGACAGCACACCCAGCAGGCCTACCGTGCAGTTCCACGGTTGCCAAGGCCACATGGGTGGCCACGCCTGGACTGTGTGGCAGGCACTGGCTGCTCAACAGCCACAGGAGGTGTAACCAACACACCTGCTGGGGAAGAGGCCTGAGAACGTGACTGGGTCCTCGCAGGTGTGAATAGTCTGGTGAAGAGATTACTGCTGGGTGTGTCAGGGATGGGCATGTCAGAGCACGGCATCATCAGTCACCATGACCGTGGTGTCGATGTTGTACTATGAGGAGTCTGTTGCACCCTGCCATGCACAGTGGACACCTGTGATGTGAATCCGGTGGTGATGGTACCAGCAATGTGGTCCAGGGATGCGGTTGTGGCCTCCCACAGCTGCCAGCGTTCACCAATCAGCTAAGCACGACCAATGTCCCCTCACTTTGCCAGTTGATACAACTCCACCCACAGTGCATGGCTCTCACTGCTGAGCATTGTCTGGTTGTCCACAGATGCCCACAGCAGTCTGGTGTGCTCATCCAGCTTGTCAGCACCTTACGCATCCTGGGACTGACACTGATCTGCTGGGACTGAGGTGGCATGCCGTGCAACATCCCTCACCTGGGGATGCTGCACAGGGGACTATGCAGGTGGTGGAGATTGTGCAGGTGCCCCATCAGTGGCCCCTGTGGTGTGCTGCATGGTGGCTACTGCATCCTGCTACCATAGCCCATCTGCCTGCTGGGCCAGCCCCACAGAACCAGCGACCATGCCAGTGCCACCTCCATGGCTGGTGACAGAAGTGGTGCCACACACCACTGTGCGGCCATGTTCAGGTGGTGCCTGCATGGGTGCCATACTGCCAGTGCTGACAACTGCTGCCTTTGTATGGCACTGTCCCCTGGGTGGCAAGTCCAGGCCTGTGCCACCTAGGTACAGTGTAATGTTATTATTAGGGATGTAAGTTTGTCATGGATGAGGTTTTAATGATTCATTGTTTGTTCATGAAATCATTAGTAAACAGTAGTAAATGTTGTGGCACTGTCATCATCTACATTCTGATGACACTAGTAAAAGTAATGGAAGTCCTGAATAAAGATCAAATGTCATGGAATCAATGATGTGTATGACTTCCATGACAAACTTACATCCCTAGTCATTATAAGTGTCCGACGATGGAAATTCTTGCGTCCCTGGCACAAGTACCGGTAGGGTGTCCATTAGCAGGAGGTCTGCCAGGGGGTCATCGTCACTCAGACTTAGGAATTCAAGCAGTCCCACACTGCCACGCTGCCACCGGTCAGTATCCCAGATGCCTGTTGATGTTGATGGCACTGCATGATTGGGCCCAACGTCGTTGGTGGCATCCTGCAATGCACCCCTGAGGCATGATGGTGCTGAAAGACAGAAAAGCATTATCAGTGGTGACAGTAGCACTCTGCATGCAGTGCTGTGGCCAGTGCCAACACCATGCCTGATCACAACAGGGTCACCAGTGCAGCACCACATGTCAGACGGTCATGCCACAGGCAGTGCATAAGGCAGGCATGCCATGGTGAGTTGATGCAGCACATAGTGTTGCACCACCCCACGGCTGACATGCATGTCCTCCCCTGCCCACACCCCAGGGGCCAAAACACTAGTGGTGTGCTGTTCAGCTGCCTGTGCCTCTGTGAACTATGCAGTGCCACTGGGGCATTCAGCGCAGGCAGCACTGAGGGGAAGCCATGCAGAAATGCACAACCTTGGCCATGACCCACGGCCACAGTACAGTGCCCATGCTGCAATCCCACTGCACACAGGTGACCAATACCATGCACGCTGGTCCCATGCACAGCATTTTACACTGCATGCCACACCAGCCATGAACACGCAATACTGCTACAGTCACGCTGGCACACTGCTGGCATGCACACACCCCTACACCCACAGCCGTCAACAACAGACTCACAGTGCTGTGATGGGCTACCACCTATCTGGAATCCACCTCCTGGGACACACTCAATGGTGGCATGGGTGATGGTTGCCACCACCATCTATTCACCCACCATCAGTACAGGTTTGGTTGCCAGTGCCCCACCCATTCTACTGCATGACGCCCTGATGGAGGCCACTTTCTCCTTAACTGGCTGGCAGTATAGCCTAGAGGTTAGAGCAATGAGCTGTGAAAAAGCTTGGTACATCCAGCAGACCAGATCTTGGTTTGATTATCACAGCCTCCACTTGCATTCTGTATTACTCTGAGCAAGTCACTTAACCACCCAGTGCTCTCAGGTCACCCCTGAAAACAGGCATTTGTACCTAGTGGACCTTAACCGGTTACCAAAGAATAAAAATAAAATGTGCCTATGGTCTATTTCCATCTTCTTCTTGCATTCCTGTGCACTCCTGATATGTCTGTTGTGGGTGTCCACGTATGTTGCCACTCTTCCCACCCAGTGGCACAGTCCTGAGGGGTACCAGTGGCCCCACTCAGCAGTGGCTGCCTGTCGAGGTAGGCCTCGAACAGGGCCTGCTGTTCATTTTTCATAAAGTTGGCCTGGGCTTCCGTTCAGGCCCCTGCTCCTCAGTTCCCTCCATCGCAGACATGTTGCTACCTGTGGACAGTCAGACATTGTCCTGATAAGCAGCTTGGCAGCCCAACATGGAGCAGTGCAGCACTGACAACATGCACAGCAATATCATTACATAACACAGTGCGATGGTCCTTACATCAGTGTCTGCAATGCCTGTCAGTGACCTGTGCTGTGTTGTGGTGCTTTTATGGCTCAACTCATGCAAATGAGCAACAGCACAATTGTAATGATAGGCTAATGTGCATGACTGTGCCTGGCATTGGCCCATGAGGCTATTTGCATACGCTGGCTGAATATTGCAGAATTGTGAGTTGCACAATACCAATGTGCTGAAGCAATTCACTGGCACATTTCCTGCGCATGTGTGATGCACCTGCCATGTGCGTCATTGGTGGCACAACTTCATGTGTGGCCCATCGTGAACCTGTGTGCATTGTGTGATGTTCCCCTATTGCACATGCGGACATGTGCACATGCTGCGCATGTGGACCAGATGCACTGTCCTCATTGTGCAAGTGTGCTGGATGCACCATGCCACCGACCACACATTGCCAGCCAATGTGCTATTGGCACACACATTTGACCCTTTGGAACACTCTACCTCATCGGATTAGAGAGTGCCTGTCCATCGGGGCCTTCAAATCACTCCCGAAGAATTATTTATTTGAAAAGGCCTTTAGGGAACATGGTTAGCTCTGGAACTGCTGCGGTTTATTTTATGGTTATTTTAATCTGTGTCTATATTTTATGGCTATTGTTTAAATTTGATGTTTTTATATTGTATTAGCACTTTGGTTATAGAAAAGTGCTTTATAAATAAGTCTGACTTGACTTGACATGACATGGCACAGGGTCATATAGTGTACATTTGTAGGTCATGGTCATGACCCCATACTCCTGCCTTAACATGCTGCATTTCACATGTGCGGTACTGTGCGATAGACCTCTGTTGTGCATGTCTATTGTGCATCTCCATGCTGCATAACCATAGTCCGTAGTTCCCTATTGCACATCATGCGCTGTGCATTTCCACATGCACACTTTGCAGGTCACAGTACATGCAGTTGGTACAGTGTTACAGCCAGCAGTTATGACACAATCTGAGTCTCATATGCACCGGCTCTGAAATGGAGTGACATAGAGATGGCTAACCTAGTGGACCTAGGTGGGGCCTGTGAGCAGACCAGCTCTTTGGTGTGGCTGATCTCCAGGAGTCACAGTCCCAGGTCTGGGGCAGGGTGGCAATGGGCCTGGAGCAGTGGACAGGGATGTCATGGACTGGGAAGCAGTGCCACCACCGGTACAGGACCCTTCACAGGTGGGATCCAGGCTCCACAGGCTGCAGGAAAGAGTGCATCAGGGGTTAGTGCTGCAGCCAGGTAGGTGTCCCCTTGAACTGCACAGGCTCCCATTGTCCAATTCCTGTTCTGTAATGCATGCTGCCCTATGCGACTGCATGGTGGGCCAGTGCTGGTGGGTGGTGTGTGCCCTGCGTTGATACACGCATACCTGTCGTTATATGGTGATGTTGGGACAGACACCATAACCCACATGCAGGTCAGTGTTCCTGCCCATGCTGTGTCAGCACTGTGCACTGTGTTGGTGATGGAGGGATCTGTGCATGGCATTCCACTCATGTCCATTTTCTCTCTCTGTTCCATCCACAGGAGTGGGGACTGGGAGGCACAAGGCCACCCGGATGGGACAGGCAGCGTGGTGATGGGGTGCTGCTGCTGCTGCACTGGTGCCTAGACAGGCAGAAGAGTGTGTGCAGCATGGTTTATGGGGCATGGCTAGGACTGGGATGGGTGGTGTGGTACAGCCAAGTGCACTGCCTCCATGCCATGGCCACTGCTTGAGGATGTTCCTGGCTCCACTGACTGAGCTGTGTTGTGCTATGTTTTGGTGGGTTCTTGCACATGGCCTCTGTGTGGTGGCATCCCATCACTGTCCCTGGTAGGGTGGGTGTGTATGAGTGTCCCATGGTATCTGACTGCTGCTGGGGGACTACCGTCCTGCCCGAGGGGCCCTTGCACCAGCACTGTGGGGTACACTGCACAGGTGTGGGTGCTTGTCATTCATGGGCAGTCATGCAGTTTGGCTATGGGGTGAGGCTGGGTTGGCTGTTGCTTTTCATTGTGCACATGCCATTGTTGGTTGCATCCACCCATGGGCGTGGCAGCTGTCCTGTGCACACACATGGAGGGGGACTTGGGCTCATTGTGGACCATCACATTGCCTGTTCTGTGTCTCCTCTCTTAGGTCAGGCCAGGTCACGGGCCCGAAGACAATGGCCGGGGTTGATCAGTGGGGGAATGCTGCACCTGCACCACCTCATCCAGTGCCACATTGAACAGACTAATGTGCAAATAAGGATTGACTGGTGTCATCTGGCAGCCACTCAGGACCTTGTGCAGGAGGTGCACTGGCTGCGGGTGTTGCTGCAACATCAGCAACACTAACCCTTTCCCCCCCACTGTGCCTTGGACTTCCCCTACCCTCATCATCTTTGTTTGATTTTCCCTTAATTCACCTGCATGTTTTTTCCCGGACACATTACCCTTGTTGCCCACATTGCCCGTCCCTATCTTTACCCTTCTCCGTTGATTGTTGTGTGCCCTGTTGGCTCCCCTCTGTTCCAGTTTATCTGTTATTTAGTAAAGGATTTATTTTTTTGCACATCTGTGTCTGTGCCTCCTGCATTCAGGCTGCTGCACTTTGCTGACGTTGTTCTCCAGATGTTCTGGGTGCGTCCCCTGCATTCCCAGTGCTGTGCCCTTTGTTTTGTGCTGCTGTGTGCACAGGATCCTGTGTGCCATTGTCCCTCTATATCACGGGCTCTTGGGCTTTGGCTGTACACCTGCCCTGTGTGCGGTCCACTGCCTTATGTCCCTGTTTGCCTGTGCTGGCCTGCCCTCCACCTGCTGTGTTGCCCTTTCCAGTGCTAGTGTGCTGTGCAGTGCTGGGCCCTGTGTCCCTGCATGTTGGCTTGACTTGTGCCCTTTGTTCCCCAGTGCATGTGTGTATCTTTTACATTAGACCACTGTACATGCCTTTGCCCTCACACCATGGCTGTGGCATTGTTCCATAAGGTGTTGCTTGTTAGCATCCGTCTCCAGCTGAGTGGGTGGCTTGGTGTGTTTGGTGACCTGTGTTTGTGTTGGGACTGACATTCTCTGTAGCCCCATGGCCATGTGCCTCTGCTGTGCCTCTTGAGCACTGTCTCCTTGTGGTTTGTGTCTGCCATTAGAGATGCATCAAATAAAATTTTGTCAGCAAAATTGCCATGAAATCAGCAATTTTACCAGTTGAAATGTTGCACAAAATTGCGGCAGAATTTCACCTGCAATTTCGCCCGTCGCTACCGGCCACCACAAGTCCAATTGAACCCCCCAGCCCCCACACACAAGTTACCCTGCAACCCCTGATTTGTTTTATTAAAAAAAAATACCCTCCACTCATTGGTGTCCAGTGGCCCCGCCCCGGCTGTCACTGGCCATTATAATATTAAATAAGAACACCCCAGGATACCCTGCACAGCCTCCACTCACCTTCATGGCCGGCAGCACGACTGAGCACCACTGAGTGCTTGAATACGAACAAGCCAGCAGAATAAGGCCATTTGGTCTATCAAGTCTGCTCATATTGCAGAGTCCACAGCTTGTGCTAATGTCCCTGCCCTCCCTTCCCACTCCTCCCATCCTCCCTACCAATGATTCTTATCTTCCCCTATGCCTATCCCAGCCTCTCTTAAAGCTGCTCACTGTCTTTAACGAGATGACCTCTTCTGGCAGCACATTCCAAGTGTCCACCACCCTTTCTGTGAGGAAGTGCTTTTGACATCCCTCCTAACCTCCCACCTCCAGCTTAAGACTGTGCCCCTCGTGATATGGTTGCCACTCAGCTTAAAGAGACTTTCCTTATCAACATTATTTATCCCTTTCAAGTACTTGAATGTCCCAATCTGTGCATTCATTCTCATTCATTCAAGCGCTCAGTGGCACTCAGTCGGGCTGCCGGCCATGGAGGTGAGTGGAGGGCTATGCCGGTGGCCCAATCAGGTTACTGGGGGGGAAGCTGGGTGGGTGCTGATATCTATTAACGGAGTGGGGGGTCCACTAGACACCAGGGAGTGTAGGATGATTATTTTTTTTATAAAACAGATTGAGGCAGCAGGGTAACTGGGGGGGTTATTATTTAATATTATTATGGCCAGTGATGGCTGGGGGGACCACTGGACACCAGGGAGAATTTTGGCCAGTGGGCAGTGGTCACAACATTTTGCTGAGGGAGATGGAATTACTCCTGCAGGTGGCGAAATTTTGCCGAGGGTGCAAAATTTTGCCCACAAGTGAAATTTTCCCGGCACTTTTGAATATCCAGGCCAAAATGTATAATTATACAAAAGGAATTTTTGGCTTGATGGAACAAATGAACCTGTCAATGAATGTATATAACATATATTTCTTTATGTTTTTGTATCTGCTTTTTCCTGCCGGACCCTTAACCCCTTGGATGGGCTTACTTGGCTCCAGGAACCATCTCCCTCATACTCAGAGATGCCCCCACCGAGTGGAGCCACCGTGGCAGAACTTTTATGGCCAGGGGAGGCACTGGAGCAGGCTCATCAGTGGGGGCTGGCATTTTTCATATGTTATGATTTCCTTGGGGGCGGGTTTGTGAAATGACTTCCTGCATCTGCCCCACCCCCGTACGTGTCAGCACCAACTGCTGAGGTACCCCTGGCCTCCACTGGGGGGTCCCTAGTGTGTCGGACACTCTACCCCACCTCCCTCCAGAGTAGGAGAGCAGTCCAGTGGATGCTCCATCCTACTCCCCCTGGCCATCCCTCTGACCCCTAGATCCGTTCCCAAACCCGGGTTATTTGTGTCACAGACAGCAGCCATGCCTCTACGCCAGTGGGCCGGCACTGGTGAAACTTTTTTATTTTGTGATTGTTTAAATAATTGTAAATGTTCTCCCAAACATGGCATGCTGTTAAAGAACTTTCACAAAGGGAAGTGATGTTTTTCCTATATGGATCAGTGTACAAAATGTGTTTTTGTCCATGTATGGACAGGATGCAACTTCAATTTGACAAGGAAGTTGCTGTCAATCTTGACAGAACCATGAATATATAGCGGCAATGTCAGCTGCTAAATAATACCAATAAAGATTTGGTAAGGACACTTTAGGAGAAAGGCAGGCAAACACTAAGGTGGAGGTGCCAATCAAAGAAGCACTTCTGTGTAGGTCCGTGGAGCAGATCACACTCACCCTGTAGACTCATGTAAAAGTAGGAAAAGTAGGAAGTTCGACACTCATTCTTTTAAAGTATTTTTATTCAGCCATCAAAGCATGACATTCAGAAAGAATAATGGTGCTTCTCCGAGCACCACACATTATGTTTTGTTCGTTTCAGAGGTATACAGATTCTGACAAAACAGGTGTATTTAAATCAAATTAAGCCAATCAGAATACATTTCCTTGTTGTGACCTCACCAAAAGTTACAGCACCCTGTGACATCACTCATTGGTTACTTTTCTATTGTTGTTTCTCTCTTATTCAGTCACACCTGTTTTCTTTTAATGCATGATAATAAAATAGTGAAAATAAAGAAAAAGTGTCCCAAGACAAATACCAATATGTGTTTCAGTGATTCCTTTAAATTCCACAAAAATGCCATCTTTTCCCAGTTAGACAGAGAGGTCGGTAATGGGGTACCACAGGGCTCGTTCCTGGGTCCGATCCTGTTTAATGCATACATATCGGACATCAGGGAGGGTATAGGGTGTGAAATGAGTCTCTTCGCTGATGTCTCCAACATGGTAACAGTAGCTGAGGGGGAAGGGGAGAGGTTGGCCCTGCAAGGGGACCTGGACACCCTGGAAAGCTGGGCTCACACATGGAAATTAAATTTCAATATCACCAAGTGCAAGGTGTTACATCTTGGGTGGGGAAACCCTAAACACAGTTACACCCTGGGAGGGGAGGCCCTGGAGGCCTCAACAGTGGAAAAAGACCTAGGGGTCATGGTGGATGCATGTATGAATAACTCTGAGCAGTGCAGGAGAGCAGCTAGCAAGGCAAACAGGATGTTGGGATGCATCATAAGGGGGATCACCTCTAGGAGAAGGGAAGTGATTCTGCCGCTGTACAGTGGACTGGTTAGACCACACCTTGAGTACTGTGTACAGTACTAGAGTCACACTTGAAGAGGACATACAGCTCCTGGAGAGGGTACAGAGGAGGGCAACTAAGATGATACATGGCCTAGAGGATTTGACGTATGAGGACAGACTTGAGGAGCTCTGCCTGTTTTCACTGGAGGAGAGAAGAGACAGGGGGGACATGATTGAGGTCTTCAAGTACCTCAAGGGAATAAATAGGGTAAACATGGAGGGGATCTTTAGACTAAAGCAGGGAGGTATCACCAGAGGGCATGGTTTGAAGATGGAAGGTGGAAGGGTGAGGGGGGAAAGAGGAGGAGGTTTTTCACTGACGGGTGGTGGACCTTTGGAATGCGCTGCCTGGAGAGTTGGTTCAGAGATCCACAGTGGAGGGCTTCAAGAAAGGGTGGGACAGACACAGAAAGTGGATGTATCAGATGATGGCCTGGCCCAGGGGGGTGGGGATGGATGATAGGGGTTTCTGGAACACAAGGTGGGGGAGGGCCTTGGCACCCAAATAGGGATCTGAGGTTCGAGCAGACTCAATAGACCGTAAGGCCTAATCTGCTGGCAATTAGTATGTTAGTATTTTAACTTTGTATTCAGAACCTAGAACAGAGAACATCAAGATATGAGTGAGAAATCAGTAAATCTTATGGGATGGATTCACAAAGCAGATGCGCTGGGGACAAATGAGATGTGCTAGCGCAACAGGGAAATATGCCATGGTGCCATTCACAGAGAGTACAGATGCCCCAGTGCAACTCAGATGCTCTGCACCAAATAGGATGCGCTGGAGACCAAAATTAATGATATGAAGCACATCTGGAGGGGGTGTGCAAATGTATATACAGCTCAGAGCCATTCACAGGGCAAAATGAATGAGCAAATATGAAGAATTCACAGTGCAAGTACCAAATGCACCTTTTGGAGATAAGTATAAAAGAAGTAGACTCAAGTGCAAGCCCCCAGCAGGCTGACCGCAGGATAGCAGCAGCAAGCAGTAGTACAGCCGCAGTTGAACAGAACTATGGAAGGAGCACCTTTCCTGATGGTGGCAATGTTAATGGGGATGAGGAGACAGGTGAACCAGCAATGTGGTGGCAGAAGGCACCATAAGCGGCCAACCCCATGGCAGTATCATGCCAGACTAACATTTGAACATCTGACGGACACCAAAACAGTCAGCTGATATCGCCTGAACAGGGCTCTTCTGAGGCAGCTCTGTGAGCTGTGCCATGATGAAATGCAGGCACCCACTGGAAAGGATCATGCCATATCAGTAGAGACCAAGGTGACAAGAGCAATGTGCCTGCTGTCCACGGGAACCTTCCAGAGGCCAGCTGGAGACACTACTGGCATATCCCAGCTGTCCATGTCCCATCTTCTCACACGATTCCTTACCACACTACTCCCACATGCTTTGGAATTCATCCACTTCCCAAGCACACAGAGTGGACAGAAGCCATACAGAAGTTTCACAGGGTGTCATAGGGGCCTTTGACTGCACCCATGTGGAAATCCATGCCTCACCTGGAGAGGATGCCATGACATATGTCAACCACAAGGGATACCACTCTGTCAACTGCCAGGTGGTGTGCAATGCCACCGGGTGCATCAGCAATGTCTGCACCACACACCCTGGGAGTACACACAATGCCTTCAGATGGCACCAGTCCATCTTGTGCCACCTGTTTGAGACAGGAAATACTCCCAGCAGCCATCTAGTAGGTAGGTGGGCATACAGAAATGCCTATGAATGGGCACCATGGTGCAACAAACAATGGGAGAGGCACGTACAGGTATGTGAGGGCCATGACAGAGAATGTGCAGGGGGAGTTGCAGAGGTGGGACAATGGAGGTGGGCACATTAAGCGAACTGTGCTAGCAACAAGGGGGACAGTGCAGCAGAACAGTGAAGCATGAGAGGTGGGTTGCAGTGCAACAGCAGGCACGAGTTGCAGGGCAGAACACACCACACCACACCACACCACACCACAGACAGCCATGCACAGGTGACCACTGGGCATTGGTGGGAAAGCAATGCCAAAGGGAACAGGTGCGGGCAGCCATGACTACATTCACGGGCAGGTACAGGCAAACATGTGCAGCCAGGGCAGGCTGTTGCATGTGTGAGGGGGATGTAGATGGCCTGGGAGGGTCGCTACAGGGACAGGGTGGACATTTGGCAGACACACCACTGCACCATGGTGCAGGGGGGCTGGAGGACACAATGCACAGGTATACAGAGGTGTAACAGAGTGCTCTTGCCCCCCACAGGTGATGAAACATACCCTCCATCCCTGCCTACTCACACCCTTCAGCCAACCTGTCACAAAGGCAGAAGAATTCTACAATGAGGCACACATCACTTCAAGCGCCATCATCGAACATGTCTTGGCATGCTGAAGCTGCTGCGTTTGTGGTCTGGATAGATGATTGTACCCTATTATAACGAAAAGGCCTGTGGCATATTCACTGGTCTGTTGTATGTTGCTCATCATGGCCATTGACCGTGGAATAGCTGTCCAGGCCAAGGAGAGCAACAGTTCTGGGGAGGAGGAGGAGGGGCATGAGGATGCAGCAGGCCGGGGACAGTGTGGTGGACAACCACTGGCATGCAGAGACCCACGCCTGGTCACCAGGTCCCGGTGGCACAGGGATAACATCATCGAAGAGCACTTTGGGGTCCGCGGGTGAGTAACACAGGTAGGTTATGCATGGCAGCCCTCCCAACCCACACACACACACACACACACACACACACACACACACACAAAACCACACACATACCCAAACACCCACAACCACATCACAGGGTAGTTGAAGGCAACACTGCCACTCTGTAATGCAACTGTGAAGGTCAACAATGCTGCACACAAACACAAACACTCACACAGCAGGAATCACATGTCCAGAGGGCACAGTGTATGTGCTCAGGATGACATGGATCAGGTACTGCTGCTGGCACGCGTGCACAGCAGACACAGGACCTACTCATCAGATCCATGCCACACAGCACAACAATGATGCAGCAGGAAACGCATGTAGCAACACACATGGTGACCCACACAGGCAACACACTGGGGTAGGCACATGCCACTCATGCCACCCCTAGGCACAGGCGGCCTGGTGTGTGGGCTGCAATGGTGAAGGCATCAGGTGCCATGTGAGCAGTCTACCAGGCATCAGTGGAAGGCACTATGGCCACCATGGATAGATGGTGGGGCCACACCCATGCCCGGTGGTTGTTGAGCCAGCACTACTGGCCATGGGGGGGTAGCCAACACCCCTGCAGGGGTACTAAAGCAAGACCTTGAATGGGTGCTCACTGGTGTGTCAACCCCACAATCCATGTTGGATACATGGTTGATGGGGATGGAGAGGTGTGGTGAAGGCATCAGCAGCAATGGGTCCACCTGATGCTGTGACCTGGGCATGCATGAGACACTCCTGGGGTTCATCTGGAGGCCAGGCAGCCACACGGTGCACTGTTTGCACATGCTGCTTTCTCAGTATGTGCAATCCACTCCAGAGCTGCTGTCATTCTCATCTGCAGTAGGTGAGCCTCTGCCAACATCTGAGCATGCCACATGGCCGACGACTCATGATCTATGGCCAGCAGCATCTGAATGCCTCTGAGCTCCACCCATAGGGATATCTGCCCCTCCTCGGTGGCCCACAGGAGGCGTTTGTAGCCCTCAACCTCATCGGCAGGTGATGGCTCATGGGGACAGCATTTACGGGCAGGTGGTGTGCTGGCCTGCTGCTGTGCAGCCTCTGTAGGTGGACACACCACATCAGGCCACTGAATGTGCAGAGATTGGGCTTAGGCAACTGCTGTGCATCCAGAGATGGCTGCATCATGGATCTCCGCCACCTGTGGTGGAACCACAGCACCCTGCTGATCCATGCTGGTGGTCCCTTGCACCACAGCAGCACCAGGCACAGAACCACACAACCACCACCGTGGGTAGCTGTACAGGCCTACGGGTGTGCCAGGGACCTGGGACTTCCTAGCAGCCTGATAGTTCCGCCTGTGCATGCACCTGTGCATTGTTCACTCCACTGTTGGCCATGTCTCCCCAAAGTTGAGTGGTGTCTGGATCATTATCAACATCACTGTACTCCCCCTGTGTACCAGATGCCAGCACCAGCAGGGCATCTGTAATGTCAACCGTGTCCCCTGACTCATCATCTACCATACCCAGCAACCAGTCCAGCCATGTGCTGTCCCACTCACCAGTCCTGGCACTGGTTGCCAGGGGGTTGGACAGCTCTGTTACCACTGGTGTTGCATCCGGGGCTGCTGTGGCATGGCACAGCATTGTCTTTAGCCCTGGCTGCAGCCCAGTGTGATGGCCTGACAAGATCCCCTGCATGGCCATCCTGCAGTGCACCAGTCACAGCAGCACCCATGAGGTGTGATGGAGCTGTAACAGAAAGAAGGGATACATGGTTACAGACATGTGTGACAGTTGTGTTCAGACAGGCATGTACAGGTGGTCATATATTTGTGCCAGTGGTGCTCCTGACATGCCATGCATGTGACAGTTGACAAAGGTTCCGCTGATGCAGCCAGGCACCAGCTACAGCAGAACTGCACCAGTGCCTGTACATGCCCCCTTGGACATGTGTGTGACTGATACAACACCATGGCCACCACACACTGGGATGACAGCAATGGTGTGCAGTGGACCCACTCTCCTTGGGTGTTCCACACCCAGCACATGCCCGGCCTCTCATGCGAATGCACAACACAGTCCACGGATGGGTGTTGGTAGTGATGGGGAAATATTAGAATAATGGTGGTAATACGACTACCATCTCAATAGGAGATGCAGATAGGGAATAAAGGGAGAAGATCAAGGGGGCATAAGGGCTAGGAGAAGTACTGGTACTGGGGGACTTCAACATGCAGGACATGAACTACAGGATCTCAGTAGCAGCAACTGAAGAAGTCAATAGCTGGTCGGAGACTTTCAAGACACATTCCTAGTACAGAGAATAGAGGAATCTATTAGGAAGCAGTCATCCTAGTCTTAATACTCTCTAATAGGGACAGTGTGAGAAAGGTGATGGTACTGGGCACACTGGAAACTAATGACCATCAGTCAGATGACTTTGGCATTAAACTTGAGTCAGAGAGAAATTAGTCCCTACTAAAGTCCTGGGGCTCAATTCACAAAGCACACCCTGGATCAACATAAGCTGCAACAAACAGCAGCTTGTGTATTGAAAGCACCCTGCACCTGATTCACTATCAGGAGTGGTCCTGGCACCAAAGTCCTACAGCTTGATCTCAGTATCAGCAACTGAATAAGCCAACTACCAGAAGACTTTCAGAACACATTCCTAGTACAGAGAATAGAGGAGTCTACTAGAGGCAGCCATCCTAGATGTAATACTCATCAACAGGGACAGTGTGGGGAGAAGATGGTCCTGGGCATAGTGGAAACCAGTCACCATCAGTCAGATTGCTTTGGCATCAAACTTGAGTCAGAGAGAAATTAGTCCTTACTAAATTCTTGTGGTCCAATTCACAAAGCCACCCTTGGATGGATGCAAGCTGCAGCAAACAGAAGCTTGCATATTGGGCACCCTGCACCTGATTCACTATCAGGAGTGGTCCTGGCATCAAAGTCCTACAGCTTGCAGCAACTGCTGCTATGCATCAAAGTGAAGGAGCACAAGAAAAGGTTGCCACAAGGTGCAGGGTGGTTTGGCAGCATCAGCGCCTTATGAATGAAACCTACCTGGAGACTTCCAAGGTTATAACAACTGCACCAGAGGACTTGATGGGAAGGGGGTGGCAAGATACCCCTGTGGGGACATTGCATGTCTAAAGCCATGCCTGTCCAGTGTGTTTGGGGGGGCAGCAGCAGTCCTGGCACCATGGAGGGACACTGCAGACACATAACCAACATAGTGGGACGTCTCTGGCTGCTCCACCTGCCACTCAGCAGATATGTTCTGGTAGTGTGTGGGCAAGGGATACTGTGGGTGCCAGCTCCAGGGGTGTCACATGGCCCCATTAGGCCAGCTCTGGGCTTGTCTAACTGTAGCAGACTGTGTGCCCTGTGGGGTGGGGGGCTTTCTGTATCCTGATTACAGGGATGCTGCAGTACCACCTGGGCACATGCACCCTTCCGCAATGCACACCAGTGCTCCATCACAAGGATGGTGAAAGCCCAGCTGGTGCAAATGGTCTTTCAAGTGGTGCAGGCTGGGTTGCTGAACTAGGAATGATGCAAGGTGCAATGCAGTGAGCCCTTGCATAATATTTCTTTGATGCAAGCACCATGCTTCATCCCTGATACTTTGTGAATTGGGCCCTGGACTTTAAAAATCTGATTTCAGAAGAATGAGGAGCTGCTGAAGGGAAGCTAATGGGGAAAGAGCAACAGAAGGGTCAATGATAAATGGAATTAATAGAAAAGGTGATGACAGAAGACAAAATCTCTGTTTAAAAATAATAAGATTATCTTCAAGAAGAAAAGTGGTAAAATGATCCTGGTTCATGAGGAAAATAGAGGAAGCCATGAGGGCTAAGAAAAGTGCTCTTAAAAATATAGAACTTGTCAAGCAGTGGGGATAGATTGAAGTTTCACAATGAGGCAAACAGGGCAGTGAGGCGTGCTAAGGTTGAAACATAATTCAGAATTTTGGAGGATACAAAGAAAGGAGATAAGACCTTCTTTCATTACATACTCTGAGAGAGAAAGGAAGATGAGGGAAGGAATAGTCAGGCTGAAGCAAGGCAAGGAGAGGAAAGAGGAAGATAAAGTTAAGGCATACAGAGGGGAAAATGAAGAGGAGTATTAAGAAGAAAGGTAGGACAGTGGGAGATAGCAAATAGGAAACAGGGAGGCAACAAGCATCACGGAAACAAAAACAGAACTGCCATTTGTGTAAATCTTATAAGTCTAGGAAATAAGATTCTGGACCTAGTAGCCATCATGACAGAAGCCGACCTGGATATTTAGGCCATTACCGAGTCAAGGGGTACTGAAAACCATGAGTGGGACATGGGCATGCCATGCCATGTGTTACAAAATATCTTAGCCTGATTTGCCCTTGTACTCTGCTGATTGTGCTTGTTCTAACTAGAGCTTTAATTGATTTTTTGGTGAGCAGAATGGACTGATTAGTTTTGGACATTAGTCTGTTTACAGTGCTGTAACCCTGTAAGTGTGATCACCTTAAGACATTCTATGTAGTGTTTTGAATGCTCTATGTGTACTGTATTATTATATTTGCACTTAATCCAAATTTGCTTTGTAACATGGCAAAAAAAGAGAAACATCAAGTAAGGTAACGTAATTGGACAAAATGCACCACATGATCAAAGTTGGAGCGGAGATTAATCACTGGCAATGCCTGCTCCAACTATTAATCTTGGGGTCACCGGGTCAAGGTGTAGCACCAGTAGCTATCACAGCAGAAAACGCTGTTTATCCTACAATGCAGTGGACCACAGAAAACTCATCGTGACGAACATGCAGGATCTGACCACGCCGATACAAAACTGAACAGTTCTAGTGAACAGAAGTTAAAAAAACAGAAGAGGAACAACAATAACACAAGTTACTGTGTCAAATGTACCTCTGAAAGTTTAACAGTCTGCATTCACACAAGTATTTAAGTAGATGTGTTGTGCATGCCACAGTGGAGCTTGCACTGTATGTGAAACAGAACAGTTTCAGAGAAAATAAAAAACTTTGTGGAACCATAGACATTGTTTTCATTATCAATATATTTAACAGTAGCACACATAGTTATTGTCATATTACAAGCACATTAATGCCCTCAAAGTTGATCTACTGAGAATTATTGCATGGTTGCTTATTACCTTTGTCACAACCCCAAAAAATGCATTAATTCCCCAGTAGAAGCCTCATTCGTCGAGGCATTAATGCTTACTAGTTCACTGTTGATCACCATTCTTGGGCTGGCTTCTGGCACATGTGCAGTCTGACCTGCCCTGCCCCAGGGGGTTCTTTGTTCTTCTCCCTTTATCCTCAGGCTCACAGTTGAACCCCACCCACTCACTACATACCACAGAGCATGCAGCAGAAACCCTCATGAAGGTACAGATGGCAGCAATTTACTCTCCAGAAAGGGAGTGGACTTTCTAAAGGGTGTTAGCCCTTCTCACTGTTATGCATTGAGTCAACTGCTCTACATCAACCTCCCACCTCAGGCCATCCCCCCTTCATTTATTTGGAGGCCTAGTCACATCACAGGACTACATGAATATTTTAGTACCTAAATTGCATTAGCAAATTGTACTACTTGGCAACTAGGAGTTAGTGAGATTCTCTATTTCTCCTCTCACCTTGTGTTTCCTTTCCTTGTCACTCTGACTCTCCAGTTTTCTCCCACTACACCCTAGTGCATCCCTCTAGTATCTCCAGTGTTTACCTCAATCAACTTCATCAGCTAATGTCAGACTCAAACCCCCACCTTCTACCCTAAAGACAGACACCCTACCACTGCACTATTCTTGCAGCTTCACTTCCTCCTGAACCTTTACAAACTCAATGTTTTTGACCCCAATCCAGGCCAATTTCTCAGCAGCCTGCTCAAGTGCCCCACCCCACTCTCACCATTACAGAAACTCTCTCCTCTCTCAGTAAATTTTTTTTTTAATTTTAATATTTTATTGTTGGACTTTGCCATACATTCAATTATGCCATAGAGATATCAGTACATAAGCATAACAGATGTCTAAGAAAACAGAGAACATGACAGAAGGTGGTAAGCATAATGTTGAAATCAGTTTGAGTGTTCCCATAAATAAAACAAGTATTACATAATAGCATCAACTGAGATTGTGGTAAGTACAACTTATCTATACAATTATTTAATCACAGCATCTTCCTGTACTAAAGTGGGGTGGAAAGGGGTGGGGAAGAAGGAAGGGATAGGGGAAAGGAAAGAGAGAGAGAGAAAAAAAGGGTTTTTAAAGAGGGGGGATCCCCACATCGGGAGGAGGGGTGGGGAGGGGGAGGGAAGGGAAAGAAGGGGAACACAAGTATAACATTTACAACATCATACATAGTTGAGATTTCTAACAGGTCGTCCATAGCCCTTTATATGAGGAATTTACAAGTCCACCACCCGAGTCTGAGGGCCTTCCGCCTGCAGCCACATTATCCATATTGCCCATCTATGAACATAGGAGTGAGATTTATTGTTTATTTTAAGTTAACTCTTCTAAATCAACAATATTTTCAACTATTGAGATCAATCCTGTTTTTGGGTATTTGGTGGCTAAGCCACAGTCTGGTTATGGCTTTATGAGTGGCTGCAATTAGAATTGCCCACAAATACAGACTGTCAGGTCCTCTGAGATCAGGGGTAATACCCCCAGGATCAGTTTCTCCCAACCCAGGTCCTGAGTGAGGAGAATATGCTTTCAATAACCTGCCTAATGTCCTCCCAATATCTAAACAGCTTTGGGAAACCCCACGATGCGTGGGTGGCTCACCGCTTCCTCCCAGCCCTCCAGCAGCAGGCCTGGGCGTTGAGTTTCTCTTATTTAGGGCTGCTGGGGAAGGAAGAACCGAACTCTGACTTTCCAAGCATATTCCTGCCATAGTGGGGATTTGGTGGTGTGCTTCACAGTGTTGAAAATCACTTTCCAGTTTGCTGGAGTGAGGGCAGGAGCATCTCCCTTGCCAATGCTCCTTAATCCTTAGAGGGGTCTTTCCTTGTTGATCTAATAGCTGCATATAGGATCGAGATGGAGCCCTTTTGGACCGTGGAGGATTTTATCTGTTTAAAGGCTTCCAATAGGGGCGAACCTTATCAAGGGCCCTCCTTCTTCTGTAGCGTTAGTATGTATGTTCTGGCCTGCAAAAATTGGAAGTGATCTGTATTTTTGAGGTTATATCTATTTTTGAGGAAGTTGAAGTCCAGAACTGTTTCCCCTTGAATAAATTGCCCTAGGTATTCAAGGCCTAACCGGCACTGTTTGTAAGAGTGGTCCATGTAGTTAGGTGGGAAATCTTCAGCCCACCCCAGTCTTTTTAAAGGCTACAGCAGAGGCAGTAAATTATATTTTTTCCATAATCTATGGATAGCCTGAAGTGTTTCCCCCACTGCATTAAGTCTAGGTGTAGGATGGATGTAGGTCTGAGGTGGGGAAACCACTCAGTCCATAAGCGGTAGTCTATCATCCCCCTCCTCCTCTGCCTTCTCGATCTCCTCAGCCAGGGGCGGAACCATAGCCAGCCCACTGCAGGGGTTTTAGTTGTACCGCTAAAAGTAGTCCTCAAGATCCGAAGGACCTGCCCCTTTTGCGCGGTGGGTCTGTAGTATCCTAAGATTTATTCTGGGCCTCTTATTGGCCCATATGAATTTAGAGATCAGCTTGTGCCAGTGCTGGAAGTGTGATTTATGGATATGCAGCGGGATACATTGGAACAAGTATAGAAATTTAGGTAGAATGTTCATCGATATGGCTTGGAGTCTGGAATACATGGGCAGGTTGGCGATGGTCCATCTCTCGATGTCTTTCTTGAGGTAGGACACCAGAGGGGCACAGTTTTCTTTAAACAACCCGGACGCTTGTTTAGTTAAGTGGACCCCCAAATATCTCATATCAACAGCTGCCCATTTCAGGGTAATAAATGGTGAATGTCCTCAGAAGGATGGAAGAAAAAACCAAGGGCTTCTGTTTTAGTTTCATTTAGTGAGTAGCCTGAGTGTTTCCCAAATTCTTCTAGGATGGGCCAAACTTGTATGGATTTTGTGGTTGTGATAGACTTAATAGAATGTCATCCACATAGAGTAGGATTTTTTCTGAACGTCACCCACTTCAATTCCCTTAACTCCTTCCGTCGATCTCACGGCCTCTGCCAGTGGCTCAATATATAGGGCAAAGAGCAGGGGGGAAGGGGGCATCCCTGTCGGGTGCCCCTTTCTAGGTGGAATCTAGTAGATAGTCCTCCGTTCACTCTAACATACACCTGTGGGCCTGTATATAAGGATCGAATGGTGTTTATAAAGGACTCCAGGAAGCCCCTTTGTTCGAGCACCAGGAAAAGGAAGTCCCATGAGACCCTATCAAACGCCTTTTCAGCGTCTAGACTTAGTAAACATGCTGGGGTTCGGGAGCATCTGATCTTGTCTATCATATTTAGGGCTAGGCATACCCCATCTGGAGCCTGACGGCCCATGACAAAACCGGATTGGTCCTGTCCAATTAATTCAGGCAGCAAGGGATTAAGTCTTGCTGCTATTATAGATGTAAATATCTTATAGTCCTGGTTCAACAGTGATATGGGGCGGTATGATTCACATTTTGAGGGGTCTTTGCCCTCTTTGTGGAGGACAGTAATGGTCGCATATTGCCAGGAGGGGGTCCTCCCTCCGTCCAAACTCCAGTGAAAACCCTGAGGAGTAAAGGGGTAATTTCAGGGGCTAGGGTTTTATAACATTTGGCTCCAAACCCGTCCGGTTCCGGGCATTTGGCTGATTTAAGGTTTTTGATTATGCTACTCACTTCAGTCTGGGTGATGGGCCTAGTCAGGGTCCCAATAGCATTGAGTGGAAGCCGAGGAAGTGGAACGGAGTCCAGGTAGCTTATTTTATCTTGCCTGGTAGAGGTCTCCTCTGCACTGTACAGTTTCATGTAATAGTCCACAAAGGCCTCTGCTATTTGTGTAGATTGTCTGACCAGTTGGCCAGAATGGGGGGAAACTATTTTAGTGATTGTGGCCTTTGCTCTGGATTGGTGGAGCCTGTAGGCCAACAGTTTGGTACCACGAGGCCCACCTTCATAATATTTTTGTTTCAGGTAAAACAAAGCTCTCTGTCTTGGCCTTTTGGATCTTTTGAAGTGCTTTCCTACAGGATATTAGTTCACTGTTTCGGGAGTCATCCCACTTTTGTTTTTGGGCATCCTCCAACTCTAATTTGAGACATTGCTTATTTGGTTTTGTCTCACTTCCTTCTTTTTTTGGAGGCTAATGCTATGACTTTACCCCATAGAATGGATTTAATTGCATCCCACAGGATCTGGGGAAATATCCGGTCTGTCATTATAGCCAGGTTATGGGTTTCCCTGAGGTCCCCCAGGATACTCCTGTCCTGGAGTAAGGAGGTGTTTAGCCTCCAGTGTGTGGTGCATTTGAGTAGGCCCAACTCCACTTCCAGGAAGACAGGGCTATGGTCTGACAGGATGGTTGTGCCCACCCACATAGAAAGGAACCTCCCCAGGTCACCTGAGTATGTGAAGAACATATTTAAGCTGGAGAAGACCTTAAATCTAGGGAAAAACATGTATATTCCCTGACCCTAGGATATTTCTCTCTCAAATGTCAATCAAGCCCAGGTGTGCTAGCTGGGTCTTGACCAACCTCACTTTGTAGCATCTACTTTGGGATCTGGGAGGTTGAGTCGAGAGCTCTGTTCAAAATTATGTTCCATTCTCCTCCTAAGATTAGGATGCCCTTGGCCTTTCTACCACTATGTGGATGATGTTAGAATAAACTTTGAGCGTGAGCCAGGGATATATATATATTAGCCAATGTTATTTGGGTGTCTTGTATGGAACCTGTGACTATCAGTACCTGGCTTCCGGGTCCTCTATCACCTCCTGCTGTTTGCATTGGAGGGCCGTCGAGAGGAGAATTGCCACCCCTTTTCTACCTGTAGGGAGAGAGGAACTGAACACCTGAGGAAAGGCTTTAGATTTTAGTTTTTGAGCTTCCGAGGGTGAAAGATGGGTCTCCTGGAGGAAAACACCCCCACAACCCTGTGACGCGATGAATTGTTGGATCCTTTTCCTTTTAATAGGGCTGGACGACCCGTTCACATTAAGGGACATAAATTTCATAGAGTAATTAGCCATAGTCCAAGATAAATTGGTTAACCACCACCTTCTGAACCAGTGACTCTTTAGGCATTAGACACGTGGACCAATAACAAATCAGCAAAGTTTCAAACTTTTTAGAACAAACAATATTCAAACATGAGAAACAGTTATTTAGAACTTTAAACAGGGGCTCAGGTCTCCATCTGTTTTGGACCTTGAGCAGAGTTGAGTGCCAGTCAGCTTCTGCCAAGACTCCTCTTGGCAGGATAAGACCATAATCAGTGTTCAAACTTCCAAGGGAGTGCTGAGTGATGTTAATCAGTGGAAGGGTGTCTGTAGTGACAGAACAAGGCAGGTCACGCGAAAGTGCAGTGTGTGTTCCCCGCAGGGCCTTAGTTATTCCAGGGTATGTGCCCCCCTTACAATAGTCAGTGAGAGGCACCTTAAGTACCCGCAGCCAATGAGCTTCCACAACCCCTCCACCAAGGGTCAAAAAGAAAGTTAATGGAGTACTAGGACTCTTGATGGCCTGTCTTATATCAGTGCTTTGATCATCTGAATTTTGTCTGACCCTGTATCTGTCTTAGGGAGGTAATGTCTCTCTTCTGACCACACTTCCGGTTTCATGTCAGATGCTGTTAGCATGTATACGCAGTATGGGGAGTGCCGGCCAGGTGAGCAGAAAGATACACTCCCAGTACCGCTCCAGTTGTGAGAGGCCGCTGCCAGCGGTCCCACGCTGAGGTTCCCCATTCACTCCTGATCCAGGGCCATTCCAGGCACCGCCTGAGAGGGAGACTCCCTCCAGATATAAGGACAACATGCCTCGGGGGAAAAGAGAGCTCCTCCAGGATGGGAATCCTGAGCGAAGTCATAGAGCTCAGGAGTCATGTGGGATTAACCACGGAGCACCTCCACAATGTCATGCTCTGCTCCATCCCACTATTGTTCCCTCACCCCCACCCCTCATCATCCAGGACTGTCCAACCAGGTTCTTAAATTGTTAACCAAGTGGGGAGGGTCAGTAAAGCCGCCAGATTCTGGCAGACCGTATTTCCATCCCCACAGCCAGGCGTTATAGTGTGCCTCCCTAATAGCATGCAGAGGATATTATATCATCACCCCAGTAAGCCATCTCTGCTGTAAGTGTCTCAGTAAAGCAGCAAGCACTACAAGCCTCTTTTTGGGGAGTTTCACAGCAAGGCAACCCCACAGTTCTAAATTCATATCTCTGGGGAACAATCAAGCAGCGGGGTCACTACATCGAGGCCCATTATTAAGATCCAGCTGCCTCGTGTCCCCCCACCCCGACCCATCCCAGCTATACAGTGAATAAAATTCAGTCATGCATGTCTTTCAAGGAGTAAGCTGCGAACAGGTAGATAGGGGATTCAGGTCTACCAGTGCTAGCTAGTTTGTAAATCAAAGGAGAGTGGGGGGGCAAACAATCTCCAGTCTGTCCCATTGGTTACTTTGTTTGATGGATAAAAGTCACAAGGTACTCACTCGCGACACCAAGGGATCTGGCCTGGATGGGAAGGCCAGAAGCCACGAGGGTGGGTTAAGCATGATCAGGGCTTAGGGAGGCGTCTCTTAGTGGGGCTAGGTCCCCGTTATCGGAGTCCCGGTGGGTGCTTCAGGAACCGGGGGTTTCAGCTGAGTTGGAGCTCTTGGTCTCGACTATCTTCGCTGTCGGCTTCAGATGTGGTGCATTCCTGTTGATTACGGCAGGATCTCCCAGTCTCCAGAGGACAGAACCAATATCGGCTCGAAGAGTGGTTTGAGGTAGCCTCATTGTAGTTCCTGCTCTTGTAGCACCCTACTGAGAGACGGACCAGGCTGAGGCTAAAAGATCTCGCTCAAGCTTCTCCTTGGTGAGGGGTGGTGTGGTAATCCCCAACTCCTCCAGATACGGGACCGCAGACAGCAAATCTTTGAAAATTCTGGTGCCTTTATCCGTTGTGACCTTCAGCCTGGCAGGATGTAGGATCTGGGATTTAATATTTCTGGTTCTTAGTTGTTTAACGATTGGCCAGAGGGCTTTTCTGGCCTCCTGGACTTCTGCAGTGTAATCGTTATCCACTGCTATTCTGTGCCCCTCAAATTCCAGGGGGCCCTGCCACCATGCTCTCCATAAGACCTCCTCCTCCTTGCTATTATATAGGGTGACTCGGACCACAAAAGACCTAGGTCTGGCTTCCAGGTTGCTGGGCCGGGGGGCGAGGGATCTGTGGGCTCGTTCAAGGCCTAAGTCGAGATCTTCAGGCAGCTCAAGGACCTTCTTAAGAAGTTGTTGTATAAATTTGATAGTGCTTGTGGAGTCATCCTCTAAGCCCTCAGGAATGCTGTGGATTCTAATATTTTGATGGTGACTTAGACCTTCCAGGTCATCAAGCCTATAGGTAAGCTCACGATCCCGTGCCAAAAGATACAACAGGAGCCTATCCTGTCTGTCTGTCTGCTCCGAGACTGCGGTAAGGCTCAGTTCGATCTGATCGGTCTTGTGGTCTATTCTACTTAGATCTGCCTGTAATTCTGTTAAAGTGCGGTCGATTTTGGAGACCGTTCTTGCTGTTTGTTTGAAAGTCTCCAGGAGGTCATCCTCCGATTCCTGTAGCTCTGCCTGATATTCGGCCTGGTGTATCTCCGCAGAGCCGCTTGATTCTTTGGTGTATCTGGGGTCTTCATCCCTCAATAGCACCCTAAGTTTCTGGGAAGGGGTTAGAGGAAGCTTCCCTGCTTTATTCCTGCACTGTTTAGCCGGGGATGCCATCAATGTTCAGGTGATTATCACTGTTTTTGGTAGGTGGGTAGCGGAGTGAGGGGCTCAGGCTGCCATATCAGTTTCTGACATCACCGGAAGTGTCCCCTCTCAGTAATGATCACCACAACTTCCCCCACTCTCTGCGTTAATTGTACACACTGCACACTATCAAGCAGCTCCAGATTTTTTTTTCAATGTGGAAACACATCCCCTGGAAATCACACTTCTCCTAATAATAGGATTACCCTTCACCACTCATCCTGCCCGCTATTCAACCTGTAATTACCCCAGTGTCCCACTACCCACCCTTCTATGAGATACCATGTGTCTTCCAGGTTCAACAGCAGCTGTCCTCTCTAGCAAAATACACTTGACAAGTGGGCCCAAAGTAAGAATGCACATCACCTATCCCATCACTCCAGTACTGCCAAACCTGCATATTTTTGTTAACAAATCTGTCAAAACCAGAGGAAGCACATGCATCTGTACACAGGCCCGAAAACTCTTAAAATGGTAAGCTTTAAGACTAACTTGGTTACTCCTGATGCTATCTGGTAACATCCGTACAAACCCTGGACCTAGGCTTAATCCATCTACCCTGATGAAAAAGAAAGGTGGCTTCAACATTGCCTCAATGAACATCTGTAGTCTTTTGGCTAAGCATGACTCCCTCTAAGTCTGGATAGCACAGCATAAACCCGACATCTTATCTAGTGTCGACACTTGACTAACCCCCATGGTTCCTGATATAGCCATTCAACTGGAGGGGTACACCTCCATTAGACAGGATAGATCTGATAAGTGGGGTGGAGGCTGTATTGTCTATATCAGAGACACCCTCCAGGGTCATGCACTACCGTGTTCTAGCACAGGTGGTAACTCCCAATTAGTGTCTGTCCAGATACAATTTGGATCCAGGGTAAAATGCCTCTTGCTAGTAACCATTTGCATCCTGCCTAAAGAGCAGTCTTTGGACATTAGAGCTGTCCTGGACTACATCTCTGGACTCCACAAGGACTCGGAGGTCCTAGTGCTTGGGGACTTTAACATTAACTGGTTGGCCCCAGAGGTGGCACTGTACAAAGATATAATTTCCTCCATCGGTATGACCCAGATAGTGGCTCCCCCCATCCGCATGAATTATCGTACTGGAACCATCACTCTGCTTTACTGGTTAATAATTAATCACCCTGATAGGATTCCTAGGACTGTAGTACTCCCAGAGAGTATAAGTGACCCTCCCCTCCCTCTTTACATGGATGAGCAAGGCTCCAAAATGCCCCTAAAAATCACATCCAGGGCATTAAGGGCTGGGCAACTTGGCCCCCTAAAACACACCTTAGACTACAAGACTTGTTGGCCATCTGCAATACCAGTGATGTTGGCATAACACTTCAGCACTTTGTTCATACTTTCAATGTGTCTTGTAACATCTATGCTCCTACAAAAAATGGAAAGTGAAGGGAACCAGTAAGTAGTGAATCATTCCTCCCTCCTCAAACTTATGAAGACAAGGGATAACCTATGGTTTAATGTCCAAACACTGTTTCCAGTATTGATGCCAAAAACTATAGAACTGCTCATAACAAATGAACCTACATCATACACATCGCAGAGCCAGTGCTTTAAGCTGGAATTAAACAGTTCCTGGGGAGACAGCTGAAATCTTGGAGAACCATCAAAACATTAACCAGTAAACCTAGCAAAACTCCTCCGTCAATGCTCAATGTGATTGCCAACACTTTCAATAAGATTTTCACTAACCTTAGCAGTATGCTTCCCCCAACTTCCTTAAACCCCGAAGTGTCCCTAGCCCCAAGAGCAAAGGCAGCTCTCACTCATATGCACCCCCCTACCTTAAAACAGTCTCCATATCTCAGGCCCAAAAATACCTCATGAAGGCAATTGGGAAAGCAAGGTCCAGTGGCACTCACTCGACCTAAAATTAATAGCCCTCACCCTAGATGAGGTACTCCATCATTTAACCCACATCCTGAATCTGTCACTCATTATAGCTAAATCCCTGAGATCTGGAAAAAGGCCTTGATTACACCTGTTTTCAAAAGTGGTGAACACACCAACTACTCAAACTACCAGCCTATCTCTATACTCCCCGCAAAGTGCTCAAAAGATTATCAGTGATCAGCTTGTGGACTACGCTGACAAGTACCAGCTCCAATGTAAGGAACACCATGGTTTGGGAAAACTGCACAGCAACCACTGCCCTGGCTGAGTTCACTAGTTTCACCGTGGGCACAAGGTTGAGGCTACTTGTAGCGACCTAACAAAGGCCTTTGATACGGTCAGCCATGAGCTACTTCTTCATCAATTATCCCTCACTGGTCTCTCCCCAGAATCTGTGGGGTGGTTCCGGAGCTACCTCACTGAATGTACTCAACAAGTAAAAATCTTAGACACCCACTATGAATATTGTGCAGTCACAACAAGGGTGCCCCAAGGCTCAGTCTTGGGCCCACTACTTCTCAGTTTATTTCTTAATAATCTCCCTATAGCCTGCCCAGTATTTGTCCTCTTGGAAGCTGATGACACAGTGCTGTTTTCAAATCATGCCAACCCTGCTGAGCTTGAAAAACAAATGCAGAATTGCTTCTCAGCTGTGAAGTCGTGGTTCCTAAACCACAAGCTTCTTCTAAACTACAAGAAGACAAAGACCATGTTCTTTGCCACATCCAGAAACAGACACAAATCCTATCATCTGCAAATTCTTAACAACCAAAATGAAGTATTGGATATGGTCCATACCTTCAAATACCTAGGTGTAACCCTCGATAGTTCCCTCTGCTATGCACATTAATTTGGTTGCAAAGGTTGTTAACACTAGGATCGATCAGCTGTACAAACAACAGCACTGCCTAACTGATGAAGCCCTTAAACTCACAGTGACCAGCTCCATCATATTGATTATAGACTATGGAGCAGCTACCGATTTAGCTCTACACAGAATCAGGGTAGCCTTTAATAAATCTTGTAAACTGATCCTACGAGCCCACTCCTGATGTATACTTGTGAGTTATACTCCCAAACAGGTTGGCTTAACCTCTAAAATAGGATCCAGTACCAAGTTTGCCTCCTAGCTCAGAAGGCCACTGTAGGCCTCACTACTCCAGGGGTACTTGGCCTCCTTCTCCCCAACAACAATGCCAGGAATACTTGAAATATGAGTAGTCAGACTCTAAAAGTATCCTTCCATCAGACCTCCCAAGGGCAACGATCCTTCAAATACAGGGCCCCAATATGGCTAAACTCCCTCAGCACAGACCTCCTGTCCAGTACAAAAACTGGCCAATTTAAATCAAATCTGAGCGCTCATCTGTCATCCAACAACTCTAAGTGTGACTGTGGGCGATAGCACTTAATCTTCCCTCCCACCTCTGACTCACTCCCCACTACCCCACACCCCCCTCCTACCCTTTCCCTTGAGAAGGCTTGTGTGAGCAGCTTTTCTGACCCCTGACTCCTCCCAGCTCTTGAATACTTCACTCTACCTCTCCACTCCTCCCTACCCTCCATAATCTTTTACTCAATACTCTTACTTTTCCTCCATTCCCACTCCATATTCAGGTAAAGTTTATTGTTGGGATGTTCTCTGTTCCTCATATTGTTTTTTACCACACTCCTGATTATGTAATCTCCTGTAATGAATGTAACTTAGTCTTTGCTTATACACTGTATTTTAGGTTTTGTAAGTTCTATTTTTCTCTGATGGGTACTTTGTAAATGAGCTTTTAGCTCAAAGGTGTTAATTTCTAGTATCAATTAATCAATAAATAAATGGGTGACTGCAAATGAGTGATTGAGTTTTGCATTACTCATTTGCGGTGTCCAAGAAGAAGCAAGATTGGAAGGTTCTCAAACAGTGAATGTTGGAGGCACATATCAATGATTAAGGGATGGCATGAATTGTGGGAGGGTGTGACATAGAGAAGAATATGGGAGGGAGAGGGCAATGCTATTGAGCTGCTCACTTTGTGTGGTGCATCACACCAATGGTTATGGCACAGGAGGTACAGGGTTCAGGGCTGGGAAGAGCTTGTTAAAATCTTTATGATTTTGGTAGTACAGAACTTTATTTTTTGGGTGGTGTCCTGTTCCAGTGTCCCATTCCCAGCCCCCTGGACATGTGCCTCGGTCTACAGTCCCCACAAATAGCTCCCTCCTGAGAGTTTGCCTGTATCCCAGTGTCAGGCCCCCACTCAGAGTTGATTATATAAAGAAGGAGGGGTCACCTAGATTGTCATGGCTGTGGTTGTCAGGTGTAGTGCACAGTTGCCGATCTGTTTTCAGCAATGTGCACTCATTGATATGTTATCTGCTATTCAGAAATCATCCTTATGACATGGAAGCAGCAATGCCAGGCTATACTCTGTTCAGGAAGGAATGGGTGGGAAGGAAAGGAGGAGGTGTGGTGCTTTATGTGAGAGAAAACATAAAAGTGATGAAGCTACGGAATTCAGGGGAAACAGAAGTACTGTGGGTCACCCTGCAGATCTGGAACAGAGCTACTGTTCACAATGGGGTGATCTACAGACCTCCAGCACATGGAGAGGAATTAGTAAGGTACTAGTGGAAGCCATTGGCAAGATGGCAGAAAGAGGAGGTGCTGATGGTGCGGACTTCAACCTGCCAGATTGTATTGAAGCCTCCCAACAGTGACTTCAGCTAGAAACAGGGACATCCTGGACTGTCTGCAGGGGACTTTCCTAAGGCAACTAGTCAGTGAACCCACTCATGAAAGGGCAATGCTGGACCTTGTACTCACTAACAAGAACAGTGTTGCAGATGTCAATGTGGAGGCCATTTTGGGACCATTGATCACCATGTGGTGTGGTTAAATATGAGAACAGCTGTGGAATTGAGTCACACAAGGACAAGGGTCCTGGACATTAGAAGGGCAGATTTTATAAAGATGGATGAATGCTTCATGGTGACCTGACGGGGAGTGCCTGTGTTGGGTAGAGGAACAGGGCAAAGATAAAGGGAACATAACAATGCAACAAACCTCTGTGTTAACAAGTGAGCAAAGAGGTGGCTGAAAAGGTAAAGACTAAAAGGTAGCATTCAGAAGGTATAAGAAGATGCAGAGGGAGTAGGTTGGGGATGTATCAGGGGAAACCAAGTGAAGCAGAAAAAGCAGTAAGGTGCACAAAGGCGCAACCTGAAGAGAGAATAGCCCAGAAGGTAATGAAAGGGGATATGAAATTTTTTAGCTATGTAAGTGAAAAGAGGAAGACCAGAGGTGGGATTGTAAGGTTATAAGGGAAGAGGGGAGAGGGACTGTGCAAAGGGGAGCAAGGAAAAGGCAGGCATACTGAACAAATACTTAGGTTCAGTGTTCACACAGAAAGGAGAAGTGAAGGGGCCACAAAAAGTAACACAAGCATTGGAGCCGAAGGAGATGGACAGAAGACCTTTTGGGAGGCAAAAGTCCTGAACAGACTTGCTAATCTGGAGGGGGAAAACAATGAGCCAAATTTGATGCACCCAAGGGTATTGAGGGAGCCCAGGAATACTGGATGCACCTCTGACAATCTAGTAGTACTAAGTTTACTGATCAACCATGTAAGGTCTTTACATTTCTGCATTACAATTCAAACATCTTAAATGCAAGCTTTTATATTTTTCAATGTATACAGTTTGTATATTTGGTGCCTTTTTTTGTGCCTATGTATAATTCTGGAATTCTTTGAATTAAAGTATGCATTAAAAAAAATCAATTATACACAATTTTGCATTCTAACACTTATTAAATATCAGGCTACATAACACATGGGAACAGGGAACGGGAACATTGTTTAACCAGGAGAACAACAGTAAGCCAAAATTTGTTTCCAGATGGGACCTGGGAGCACAAGGAAGTTAAGTGACTTGCTCAGGATTACACAGTATGCACCTAGGCAGTTGTGGGATTCAAACCCAGATCTTCAAATCTGCAGTTCAGAGCCTTAACCCACTGCACCATATTGCCTTACATGGCATTTTACTTCTTATTTTGATAGCCACAGGACATTAAGAACATCAGTTAATACCTAAAACAGGTATTACTATCTTAAAAGTAAACAATTTTTGCAATTAAATGACCCATATTATTATAATATACAAATCTGCTACAGTTTAAACACCTGCACATCTCTATTTCTCATCTTTATTGGCACAGTCATTCAGAAATTTCTTGTATGACACATCATGCACTGTTGGGAGACACCTTCTATGCTCATAGCATAATTATCACCAGATATAATAAATCAAAAATAATCTACCCTAGGTGATTCAAGAATGTGTCTGTATTTCAATATGAGGATGGCAAGGTTGACAAAGATAAGGGTACCCTATGAATCATTAGAATTTATACTGTTAATGTTTATTTAACTAATTACCTTAAAATAATATAACAATCGTTCGATCATCCGCTCATCCTCTGTTTGTAACAGTATTCGTCAGAGTGGTTTTGTCTAAATCTATCCAATTATGAGTAAATGGTCCAAGCCAATATGCTCTTGCTCTGTTATACCAAAGTCAGTCCCAAGCAACATGTAGTAGGTTATCTTTAACACCAGTTAAACAAGAACATTTCTGTCCAGTTGAAGGACTTTATTATGTCTGGCTACTAAAACATTGCTTTTGAACCTCTAAAATTTATACTTCATAAATATTTTCCTCAGAATTGGGTTTGTGAGTGCATGTAGATAGTATTTATATCCATACATACAGTTGTTGGCTCCAAACCATGGTGAAAACTTAACCCTATTAATGCTGTCTGCATCTATTTCATCCATCTAGTACTGTATATATTTCAGTTTAATGTACGTTTAATACTTCAAGCTAAGAGTAATATTCCTTTCTGAGCATCTGAGTAAACTCACTCAGTCATAATTTTAAAAGAGTCAATATCCCTTTATACTAACAAGATTCCTTACATCCCAACACCAGCCAGTTCTTTTTCTGCTAAACATTTAAAAAGAAGCTATCTTTAGTCATCCTTGTTAATTTGTTAATCCTTTGTGCTACTTCTGGTTAAACAACTGAATAAATAAAAAATAATTTCAGCCATTAATTGGTTTTCTAGTATCGATTGCATTTATGCTTGGTATTCCTAATTCAGTTGAATTTATGTCACAGGACAGGCGTGACCTAGACCCAATGTTTTCCTTAGTAGTTTAAACCTCAGGAGAGTAAGAAGATCTCATGTTGTTGCCCCACACGTCTATGCCATACAGTAATTATGAACAATATTTCATTTAAAAAGCTGTATTTAAAGGTTTTATTGACAATCCACCATAGGAAGAATTTAATTTACCAAGTTCAAATGATAGCTTTTTCATACATTCTATATAGTTTTTGTGCTATGTTTGTACCCAAAAGTATTAGATGAATAAGTCACACCCAGATGTTTATAACTATTCACAACATCTAGTCTTTGCTTTCCAATTAACCAGCACCCATTTGCCTTACTTTATCCAAATAACAAAACTTGGGTTTTTGTAAAGATTATTTTTTAATTTTAATTCATTTGTTTTTAAGTCCAGCAGATCTATTTTTTGCAAAGCCTTTTTTGAGAGAGATATTAAAATCAAATCACCGGTATATGGCAATACAGGGCAGTCATAATTCTGAAGTTTTGAGGAGTAGGAGAGCAGCTCACCTAAGTCTTTTAAAAATTGATTGATGTATAAGCAACATAAAGTTGAGGCCAATATACGTCCCTGTCAAATGCCTCTATTTGTTGGTACAGTTCTGGAGGGTTGGTCTCTTCCATCAATTCTAATTCTTTATCAAGTATCTATATATATAAATTGTGGATTATGTGAACCAGTGCTGGAGCAATGCCTCAATTTAACATAAGGCTCTGGAGTAAGCCATTGGAAATAGAATCAAATGTGGTGGAAAAATCCATAGACACTATGTATAACTTTTTGTTCCTCAAATGAACATATTTTCAATTCAATGGCATAAAACAGTTATCAATTGTTGAACAATTATTTCTGAATCCAGCTTGAAGTTCACTCAGTCCCCAAGTATGTGTTATTTGGTGCTTCAGTATAGGTAATAATATTTTAGAAAAGATCTTTAAATTAATGTCTAGAAGGCTAATCAGTGTATACATAGCTGAGTCAGTTAAATTTCCCTTTTTATGAAGTGGGACTATTTCTGTGCCCTTCCAAGAGGGAGGGGCAAAGTTTTCTAAAGTACATTTGTTGTACAGTGATGTAAGAATGGTGCTCCAGAAAGGCACATTAGACAAATATACCTCAGAGGGTATCTTGTCTGGGTAGGAGCGGTGTTAAGATTTAAGGCCTTGATTGCAAAATTACCATCTTTCTTGTAGATTATAAGAAAATTATTCACTGTAGAATTACCTCAGTCAATAAAACTATTAGCTTCAAGGTCAAAAAAGATACCTGAGAAGAAGTCCATCCATTGGATTTCAGAGATACAGGAGTCAATTAAATCTTTGTGGTTATCAATACCTCTTGCCACATATAACCAGAAATTTTTTTTGCATTGTTCCACTATTGCTTTTAGCATCCATTCCCACTGAGAATGGAAGTGTTATTTTTTGTTTCTCCTTGGAAAATGTTATATTTCTTTCTTTCTTGATTTAGACTTTTGAATGTCATCTTATCCTTAGTATTTTTGCCACTCGAGTTATGGACCTCAGATATGATTTATAGTTTTTGCAGTCTGCATCAAACCATCCTAATTCCTCCTGGACAGACCCTGAATTATTACTTCCTCATAATATTAATTTAATCTTTTCAAATAGGATTCAGAGTTTTCCCAGAGCAGTACACACTAAGGCCCAGATATTCAAAAGTTACGCCAGAACATCGCAATGGAATGTGCAGCACAATGCAGGTGTGCTAGAAAACTGACGTCATATTCAAAGAGGTGCCATAGACATGCGAGTGCAAACCACACTGAATATACAAAAATGCACCATTCACAACCAGACATGCACCGGAGTAACCAGGATTGCACAGGAGCATGACAGTAAGCAGCAAGAAGCATGCTGAGGAAGCATTACAGGCAAAGTGGTACACAGGCAGGGCAGCACTAGAGCAGAGTGCCACACCAACCCTGGCAAACCACAAAGAGACCGTGACCATGGTGCACAGCACAGGCACAGAACTATGGGGTCACAGTGACAGTAGGCCACACTGCAGAAACACACAGGCCACCAAACACACCCAGCCACCCATCCAGATGAAAGGGAAGCTGGCAGGCCCATGGCGCTGCACCACCACAACTCTGACAGGTAAAACTGCATGAGACACAGCCACAGGCACACTGGGAGGGCACCAGGCACATACAGTGTACAGAGGTACAAGAGATGCACATGCACAGGGGAACAGGGTGAACAAGCCACACCAATAAGCAGGGTCACAAGCCCCAGCACTGCACTGCGCACCAGCACCGGCAAGAGCAACACTGCATGTGGAGGGCATGCCAGCACAGGTAAACAGGGACATGAAGCAGAGGACCGCGCACAGGCCAGGTGCACAGCCACAGCCCAAGGGCCCTTTGCCACTGGGGTACATGGCATGCAGCAGCCACTGCACATGGGAGTACACCACAAAGGGAACAGCAGTGTTACAGAGTGGTCACACCCAAGAGCAGAACAGAACAACTTAAGTACAGTGCAGCACTGCACAGGCAAAGGAGATGGAGACACAGAGGTGCATGAACAGGAAGCTTTACTATACAACAAAAACAAGAACAGTGTAGTGCCAACAGGGCAAACAACAGCAACAACGGAAAGGGAATGGGAAGGAGGTGTGAAGTAATCAGCAAGGGGCATGTGAATGGGAGCAAAGACACAGGAACATACAGAGCAGCACATATCAGGAGGAAAGGGGACATCAAGGGCACAGTGGTGAGAGGGGACAGGGTCAGTGATGCAGACACTGCTACGAGTCCCTCAGCAGGTGCACCTCTTCAATGAGCACCCATGTCATGCCAAGATGGAGCCTGCAGACACGAATCAAGATGTTAGTCCTGACAAATGCATCTGCACCAGTCCATGGAGTTAACAGAGCCCAACAATCAAGGCCTGCCAGCTTCTTCTGGCCTGAGGCCTGTCCTACAAGAAGGGAAACAAGACAGGCAGTGAGTGACAGACCACAAGGAGTCCAAGCCCCCCCAAGTGTATGCAAGGGACAGCTGCCACACCCAGAAACTGATACATGTACAGTGGACAGCAGCAGCTGACACAGCCATGTCCCATGGGCAGACTGCATGATCGCCTGTGACAGTCATGCCCCACACCCATGCAGTGGACCACACAGTACTGATGTAAGGGCCTCCCAGGCAGTACAGTAGTCCCCCTGCAGCAGTCATAAACCATGGGACACGCACACACACCCCACCCTACCAGGAATGGTGATGGGCCACCACCACACACAGGCCATGTGTGAGGCCCACCCACCCTGTGCAACATGGCACAGGTAGTGGGGCCAGGAACTGCCCAACTCAGTGGCATTGCATGGCAGCATGCCCTTGCCATACCCCACAGCAAAACCCAGTGTAAGCAGTGACCCATACACCATGCCACACACACTCACCTGCCTGTCCAGGCGCTGGTGCAGCCACAGCACCCCCATCACCATGGTGCCTGTCCCTGTCTGCAGCCACCCTGGCCCTCCTGTGGTCCTCTGGTCTTGTGGATGTAAGAGAGAGAGGTAGTGAGAGGAACAATGGACATGAGTGGCATGCCATGCACAGACCCACCCAGCACAGTCACAGTGCCCTGTGCTGGCACAGCATGGGCAGGTGCACAGGCCCGTGAGTGGGGAGTATTGGTATATGGCCCAATGTCAATCTGCACAGCACAGGCTTGCAGTGCAGCAATGGAGGACACACATCAGCCACCGGCACTATCCCCCCATGCAGCAGCACAGGCCATGCACAGCACAGTGCAGGATGTAGACAATGGTAGCGTGCACAGTGCCATGGGACACCTACCTGGCTGTGGCAAAGACCCACGGTGTGCCCTCTTCTGCAGCCATCCGAACCTGCCTGGGTCCCTCCTGTGGAGGTCCCCATAGCAGTGTCTGCACTGCTCAGTGGTGCGTGGCACCCCAGTTCACCACTCCAGACCAGCAGCCACCCTCTCCCACACCAGGGTCCTAGTCTCCTGGAGCTCTGCCTCACCATACACCTGGTCCACCACAGGCAAGACCAGAACCACAAGATTTGCCCCCTCCACATCTGTCCAGTTCCCTGCCCGGTGCACACATTGACCTGACCCCACCTTCACTGCTGTCTGCTTCACTGTGCCCGACCGCATGTAACTGCAAAGCCAGGATGAGGAACTGTGCAGTGCCGGATGTGCTATTGGGGTTTGGGTAGCATGGCCAGCATGGAGCATGGAGTTGGGCGATTGACATGTGTGGCTGATGACTATTGCACAGCACTGCACACGCGCAGAGCAGCACCATTAGATGGGAGTATGGGGTCAGGGCCGTGACCCCACATATATGCACTGCATGACCCTGCACAATGGCATGATGTGCCAGGTGCCTCATTGGCAGACAATGGGTGGTAGATGTTATGGCTCATCTGGCATGGTTGCTCAATGCAAGCACGTGGCCTTTACGTCTGCATGCATGACACGTACATGTCTGCATGTGCATTAGGGCATTCAGCACCACACACAGGTGCATGATAGGAAACACAGGACATAGTGCCGCCCATGGTGCGAATAGTGGGTGCAGTGATACATATCACGCATGTGCAGGAGATGCATCGGTGAACCTTTCTGGTGCATTACAATTGTGCAAACTGCAACCCTGCAATATTCAGCCAGCATATGCAAATAGGCTTATAAGCGTATGTCTAGTGCAGTCGAGAACATTAGCAGCTCATATCAATTGCACGTATGCTCATTTGCATGAGTTGAGCCAGAAAAAAGTGCCACAGTACTGCACTGGGCACTGACAAGTATTGCAGCCATTGAGGTAAGGAGCAACACAAATTTTGATGTATCTGGGTATGATATCAGTGCTGCAGTGTTCCAGGCTGGCCCAACAGTCACTAATCGAGCCATTTATTACCTTCCACAGGTAGCATCATGTCAGAGATGGAAGGAAGCTGAGGAGCAGGGGCCTGCACAGATGCGCAGGCTGAACTTCATGAAAGATGACCAGCAGTCCCTGTTCGAGGTCTACCTCAACAGGGAGGAACTGCTCAGTGGGGCCATGGGCACCCTGCAGGAACATGCCACTGGGTGGGATGAGGTGGCAACATACATCAACGCCCATGGCAGACATCAGAGGAGTGCACAGGACTGCAAGAAGAAGATTAGTACAGACCGTCGGTGCATAAAGAAGAAGGTGGCCACCATCAGGGTGTCCCACAGCAGAATGAGCGGGGGACCAGAAACTGCCATGGTACTTATGGTAGGGGAGGAGATGGTGACAGAGACCATCAACTGCGCTGCTATTGAGGGTGTACTGGGTGGAGGTTTCCAGATGGGTTGCAGCCCCTCACAGCACTGTTAGTCAGTGGGAGCCATGTGTGGGTGTGGTGTGCTGCCTAGCAGCATGCAGGAATGGTGGCAGCAGTGTCGTGGACCCCTTGCATGTGTGACATGCAGCAGGGCACACATGTGCCACCTTGCATGGCATTGTCCACCTGTGTGCGGTGCTGCAGCAGCAGGGGTACCGTACCTTGACTGAGGGCCCCAGCCTCAGGGTGTGCAACACTGCTGGCTAGCCCTTGTGAATGCCTGCCTGGTGGACCTATGGCATGGTATGCTCCACAGGGGTGCAGGCAGCTGCATGGTACACCACTGGTGGTGTTGGCCTTGGAGGTGGGCAGATCAGGTATGCCAGCCATCCAGTGCTGTGGCATCATGTGCTGCATGCACCACACATGGCTGGCCTGGCATGTGCACTGTCCATGGCATGGCCACCATATTGTGTGGTGCTTCACGAGTGTACCCTGTTGCATGCCGACACTGCATTGGCATGCATGCCTCCCAGACAATGGTCACAGCTCAGTGTGCACATTGCCATCCTCATCACTGATACTGCTGTTGTGTCTTCCAGTGCCATCATGCCTCAGGGGTGGGATGTAGGATGTGGCCGATGACACTGGTCCCAATGACGAGGCCATCTACATCCACCAGCATAAGGGCCACGGACCAGCATCGATGGAGCAGTGTGGGGCTGCTGGAGTTCCTGGAGCTTGGTGACAACAACCCCGATGATCCTACTGCTGACCGGAGGTCCCAGCCATACCGCACTGAGTACACAGGTGAGTGGAGCATTGGACAAAGATAATAACCTGACACTGAGCCTGGGTGGCACGGGATTGGACATGCCACCCAGGGTACAGGCCTGTACACTGGTGGTGGTTGTCACAGGCAGTAGTACAGCACCCACACAGTTTCCCCCTGTCCATGGCTGCACACCGGTGAGTGTCGCTACAGCAGCCGGCCATGGGGTGGTCAGTTCCGTGGATACAAGTGCCACAGTGATGGTCAAGCTGGTGGCTGGGCAGTGGCAGTAGGCAGCAGTGGTCACCATGCAGCACACCACTGGGACCACTGGTGGGGAACCCTCACAGTTCCCACCCCCTTTGTGGTCCCCTGTGCTGTGTCCCCTGGCAGGGGATGCTGCTGGGTATGCCGCCACACCCCAACAGGTCAGCATCATCCCCAGGATGCGCATGGCACTGACAGGCTGGACGAGCACACCAGGCTGCTGTGGTCCTCCATGAACAATCTGGCAAAGCTTGGGGCCCTGGTCCATGTACTGCAGGTGGAGTTGAGCCACCAGCCTGGCATGCAGACATTGGATGCACCCAGCTGATTGGTGAGATCCGGCAGCTGTGGACCACAACTCTGGGCCACATTGCTGGTGCCATCACAGCTGGATTTGCATTGCTGGTGTCCAGTGGGCATGGCAGGGTGTGTAGGACACCCCATAGTGTGGCATTGTCACCGCAGACCCAGTGTCTGGAAACCCCAGCACAGTTGACACCAGGCCCTGACCTGGCCATCCCAGACACACCTGGCAGTAATCTCTTTGCTGGCCTGTTCATGCCAGCGAGGACCTGGTTACGTTCCCATGCCTCTACCCCAACTAGTGTGTTGAGTACACCTCCAGTGGCTGTTGCGTAGCCTGTGGCTGCCACTCAGCCTGAATGTGGCCACCCACATGGCGGCCGTGCATCTTCATGGTAGGCCTGCTGGTTGCGCTGTCCCATCCTGCTGTCTGCTGCTGTTACCTTGTGCGCACTTGTCTGTGTGCACACATGTGCATATGGTGGCACATATGTGTGGCATGTGGTGTGGCCTCCATGTGTGCATGCTGTGATTCAGGGCCTGTGGCATGGGCATGATGAGGTCAACACTGTGCTGGCCTTGTCTGTGTGCCAGTACCTTTCATCTGATCCATGCTACATACAGCTGAACGTGTGTGTGTGTGCAGCCTACCAACACAGCCACTGCAACTGACTGTGTCAGCCCCATGCCCTGCTGTGCCCAGCTGTGCACCTCATGATGTTGCCATTGCTGCATGTGCACATTGTGTCAATGCCAACCCTGTGTCCATCCCAGTGTCTGCATGCATGTGCACATCTGCACATGCCTGTGCACTGTGCTATGGGTGTGTGGCTGTGTGACTGTGCTGTCCCTGTGCCTGCTGTGTGTGTGCAAGTGTCCCTGCATGCCTCCCTGTGTGGCCATGCATGTCAGAGTGTGTGTGAATGTCTGTTCCATCCATGCATGGCTGTCATGGCTGGTACTCACCTGTGGTTCCCAAAGTGCTCCAGTACAATTGTTGCTCTGTTGGTCTGTGCATCCTGGCCTGTGCAGCCATCCTGGGGTCCCTCCTCTGCATGGGTGGCTGCACACCCACATCCAGCCCATCCTCCCCATCTTCTTCACTGCTGTCACCTCATCCATCTGGACTGCTATCCCATGGTCAATGGCCATGTTGTGGAGCATGCAGCAGGCCAGAAATAGTCCATAGGTTTTCACAGGGGCTGTACTGTAGGGCACCACCATACCTGTTTAGGCAACAGAATCACATCTTGAGCATACCAAAGACTCACTCAATGATGTTGCATGTTGTGATGTATGTCTCGTTGTACCTGTCTTCTACAGCATTGGATGGGAACTGGATGGAGGTGAGAAGCCAGGGGCAGAGGGGGTAGGCGCTGTCACCTGTGTGAGTAAGACATGCAGGTTAGCTCGTGGCATTGCTTGTTCCCCTCCCCTCACCCCTGCCCCTTTGGCCACTCTGTTGGCTCCTGCCATGTGTGGTGTGGGCCTCTGCTCCATGCACTGCGACCCCCACACTCTGTCTTGTGTCATACTCACCTACCAGGTGATTTGTGGGGATCCCCCCCCATCAGAGGATGGAGTTGTTCAAGATGAACGTGCCATGTGCACTCCCAGGGTGGGTGGTGCAGACATTGATGATGCACCCCATGGCACTGCACACCACCTTGCAGTTGAGCGATGGGTACCCCTTTCTATTCATGTATGTGGCACCCTCTGGGCCTGGTGGTGAGCTAATGGCCACATGGGTGCAGTTTATCTCCCCGATCACACCTGGCATGCATGCCATCCAGTGGAAGTCCTGCATGTTTGCTGTACGCTGTGCCTGTGTGCTTGGGAAATGAATGAACTCTGAAGCATGTGGCAGCAGGGCACTGAGGAACTGTGTGAGGAGGCAGATGTGGCTGACTGGGTTATTCCAGTGGTTGCTCCCTTGGTTTCTGGAAGGTGCCCGTGGCATCCAGGCACATTGCTGTTGTCACCTTGGTCTCCACTGTCATAGTGTGGCTCCTCCTGGCCGATGCCTGCAACTCATCATGGCACAGCTCGCAGAGCTGCCTCAGAATTGCCCTGTTCAGGCAGTACCATCCCACGATCTGTGCGTCACCATAGTCCTCAAAGTTGAGGTGGGCACGGTGCTGTCTGTGAGTGGCACACAGCCAACGGGCCCTTCCTTGGCCACATTACTGTTCCTCCCTCCTCCTCACACCCCTCATTACTGCCTCCATCAGGAATGGCCCAGCATCCATCTCTGTCAGGTTCTGTGCCTAACGAATCTGCTGTGTGTGTGTTTGAGCCTCCTTTATTTGGCTCAGTTCTGTGTGACACTTCTGTGGGTTGCTCCTGACTTGTGCAGTGCCATTCAGCTGAATATGCCATTGCACAACTTATTCATAGGAACGCCTCCTTGTACTTGCGCCACATACATTACTGTTATGCATCTGTGCAATGCATTTTGTACTGTGCATTCTCATTGGTTGAATATGACTCTAAGGTGTATGTCTGTGGTTGCACATATTCAACTCAGTTGTGCATAATGGAACTCCTCTGAATATCTGCCCCAAGTGTGTCTACAGTTTCCAAATCTCAGACTACTAGTGTCTCCTCTATTAAATGACCAATATGTTCCTTTATAGTGAAGACCCATATGAATCTTTTATTCATCCTGGTTTAACTGAATGGTAAAACTAATCTGTTTCATATTTCTTCTCCTTTAGTCAAACCCCTAAGTAACATACTGTAGGACAATGATCACTTTCTGTCCCAGAGGGAATATTCAAACTGATCCACACCCTTGGTTGCCCAGACCAGATGGCTAAATCCAACAATGATGAACCTGTTGATTTAAAATAGGTAGTATTCCCATCTAAATCTCTTTCTAATTGGCCATTAAGTGGATATAGAATAACTCCGCTAATATGATACTTAAATCTACTCCAGATTTATTCTTTCTCATGTCTTTTGTCTGCCTAGAGGGCATTACAGGTAGGGTGTTCTTAAATTCAAATGTAGAGTTATCTAATAAACCATTCAAATTTCCAGTTCTAGCCTTTAAGTCGCAGCAATAAAATATCCCTATTTGGGTAAGTAGGTTTAATATCTTTTAAAATTGCTCTGAGTGAGTCTGAGATTCTGTTTGAAAAATATTTCGATCCTATGGGGACATAGCAATTGACCATAACTACTCTATGACCGTGCTTTTCCATCAATATGGAGATAAAATTGGCTGAAAAACTATGCTTTGAACATTTTCAAATGATCTTTTTAACATACACGACCAACCCTCCTAAACATCTACCATATTTACTATCTTTATTTTATTTATTTTTTTATTTATTGAGTTCTAGGATTACAAATATCTTTGAGACAAGGCTCTTTTACAAAGGTTCCACATCATGAGGTACAGTTAGACAGAACATAACAGGCAAAACAATAAAATGGATGTACATATAATATTGCATACGAGAAACATAAATTGATTTATCTTTAAAGAAGAGAAAAGAAATGAAAAGAAAAGAAATGGAAAAGAGGGGGTGGGGCGGAGGAAGGGCTGGGGGGGACAGCAATGGGAGATTTAATGGGGTAGTGGAAAGAAATGGTAGGGAGCAGGAGGGGGAGGAGGAGGAGGAGGGTGATGCAGCCTGGGGGCATTGTCGGAGAACACTAGAAGTGCAGGAGTTGGGCAAGATGGTGTCTGCAAGTGCTAAGAGGCTGTGGCTCACATAGATGTAGAGAGCAAGGGGTGCCACAGTGTAGGGATTTGTTCAAAGTCTGGGATGCCAGTCTCTTGATATTTGTGGAGGCATTGCTAGACATTACAGTCACAGGTGCTGGAGGCAATGAGTGAGTGGCGGAGCCTGGTTTTGAAGGCACCGCGCGTGGAGGCCGATGGTGATATCACTTGAGGAGTTCATTTAGCCAGGAAGGCGGCCTGGTGAGCCGAGCTCTTTGTCCTTGGGTTGTGCGGCAGTAGGGGATTTGGAACTGCTGCGGTTTGGACCCCTGGGTGCATTGGCTGCTTTTAGGTTGTAGGAGAGTAGCAACACTGGGTGGGGCGAGGCCTATCAGGAATTTTCTTAGCCACTATGCAGGTTTGATATGTAATGCACATGTCAAGTTGCAGCCAGCTGGTTTGGGAGTAGAGGTTACAGGTGTGTGTATGACGTTGAGCGCCAGTGATGAGCCGACAAGCCTTGTTGAGGAGGTGGTTACCCTTTGAGCATGGTAACAGTAGCTGAGCCATAGATGATGAGACCATAGTCAATGGTGGCAATGATGGAGGTCTGGACGGCAGCAGTCAAGGCTGTAGGGAGAAGGTGTCTCCTGTGGCAGAATAGCAGGCCTAGTCTGGAGTTGGCAGCTCTGGCGATGTTGTTGATGCAGTCAGTGTAGAAGAGGTGCAAGTCTAGGGTGATCCCTAGGTATTTAAAAGTTTGGACCTGCTCAAGTAGGCTACCATGACTGGTACATATGGAGAGGAGATGGAGTTTATGTTTATTGTGGGAGCTACTGAAGATCATGGTCTTAGTTTTTTTCTGATTGAGGATCAGTTTGTATTGGGTGAACCAGTTCTCAATAGTGGAGAAGCAATGCTGGAGGTTGTCTTGCAGCTGGATTGGATCCTGGTGTGAGGCTAGGATAACTGTATCATCAGCATAGAGTATGATTTGTTGAGATCAGGAGGCCAGCAGTGTATTTAGGAACAAGCTGAAGAGGAGTGGTCCCAGGATAAATCCCTGTGGGACACTGGAGCAAACAGGTTTGGCTTCAGAGAGCACATCCACAATTTTTACACATTGTGACCTGTTTGTGAGGTAGCTTTTGAACCATGATATAGCATCAGGGGAGAGACCAGCCTTTTGAAACTGGGTGAGAAGAAAGCAGTGGTGGACAGTATCAAATGCCTTGGTTAGGTCAATATAGATAGCGCCAGTGGGTTGTCCTTTGTCCAGTGAGCTGTGGATTGCCCCGGTGAATTCAAGTAATGCATAAGCAGTGCTATGGCCTTTCCTGAAACCATGTTGTTGCCTACAGAGGATGTTGTGCTTGTCCAGGTATTCGGTAAGCTGGTCCGATACTATGCATTCCAGGGCTTTTGAGAGGGGTGTCAGGATTGAGATTGGGCGGTAGTTCCCATGGTCAGTCTTGCCACCACTTTTGTGGATTGGGGTGACAGTAGCTGACTTCAATATTTCTGGGAATTGGTTGAGGGTTAGGGAGAGGTTAAAAATCTTGGTAAGGGGCCACAGCATCTCTTCTAGGGTGAGAGACAGCAGCTTGAGGTCCAGTGTATCATTGCTAGATCTGGATTTACTGATGGCTTTCGTGATGTACTTATGAACAACGTTCTTATGTACTACTTTGAAGTAGAAGGGAGGGTGACTACCAGGAGTTGTGGAGTTGGGGGTTTCAGGAGCGTCATCATCATTAAAGAAATTTGGGGGAAGGACACTGCTGAGATCAGTGAAGGCAGTGTTGAACGTATCAGAGATGGTTTTTGAGTCAAGTGTGGTAATCCCATTCACCTTTAGCATGGCCGGCGTGGATTTGGATTGCTTCCCGGTGATTTCTTTTAGATTGTCCCAGAAATCCCTCCCATTTCCCCAGGAGTCAGTGACTGCTTTCTCGTAGTAATCAGATTTCTGTGATCGGATGATTTTTGTGCAGTCGTTTCATGCTCGTTTATAATTTTGGATGTCACCTTGTTTCCTGGTGGACCTGGCCAGTTCCTATAGGTGGTACCTGGATTTTAGCTTTTTAGGAGGTCACCAGTTAGCCAAGGGTTGCAGAGGGTTTTAACTTTGCACTTTTTTAGGGGTGCAAATAGGTTACAGGCTTTATTAAAGATGTGGATGAAGTGGTCCAGAGCCAGGTTTGCATCTGATGCCAGGAAGATAGGAGTCCAATCTTGTTGGAGGAGGTGTGATTTGAGGTGAGTTAACTGGCCATGGGGGAGGATTCTGCTGTAGATGATTTTAGGGGGAGGTTTGTGGAATTTGTTAGACCAGGTACAGCTGATGGGGGAATGGTCACTGAGTGAGTGTGGAAGGACAGCGGAGTTAGAAATCTGAGAGGGGTGGCTAGTCAGGATCCAGTCGAGCAGGGTGCTAGTCCCTGTTTTATAGTTTTTTTCTTGTTGGGAAGTCCAGCATCTGTGTTAGGTTGGCTGATAGGACAGAATTCTTGAAAGTGTCCACCTCGGCCGAGAGCCAGTTGATATTGAAGTCTCCCAGAAGGATGGTTTTAGAGTCAGGTAGTTGTGATCTGACGAGGTCAAAAATGGCGGTAAGGCCTGTATCTTGCTCCTTTGGAGGAATATATACCGTAACGATGGTGAGAACCTTATTATGGGCACCAAGTAGAATCCTTGATGGGGAGAATCTGCACAGGGCAGGTCGAAGGGTGGGTTCAGTTTGGTGGCCTAGGACAGAGTCTTTCAGGTACAGGGCACAACCTCCACCTTTTTGATTTATGATCAAGCTTAAAGACATTGTATCCTGCGATGATAATTGCCTGGTCAGGGACCAGGGGTGAGCCAGGTTTCAACAACTGCCAAAATGTCAGGATTATTTTTTCTATAGGAATCTGCAGCATATGTTTATAGACTTAATAATGAAACATTTCATACCCAATCAAACAGATGTTATCTATATTATGTCATGTCTCCTGATAGAAAATCACATCATCCTTTGTCACAATTGTTTCCTCTCTGGATCTACAATTTTATGTTCGTATCCAGCTATATTCCATGACAAGAATAATAAACCTTCTTTACCTCTGGCTTCAACCAAATCCTCACTTACAGTTTCATCATTATATTGTATACTATCCATCAGACTGTGTAATGGTCAGTTCCCATATCCTGCCAAAGTATAAATCTGTGACAAAATCAGATCAGTGGTAATGTTGTTTGTTTCAGGTTATGTGTTTATTATAGAACCTGGTCAATATCTTCACTGTCAACTAGATAGACACCGAGATTATCAATAATTTTTTTTTGTAAATATTATCAACTACTCAAATGTTTTTGACCAATATGTCAATTTGACTAGCTTCCTCTCTTTTATAATATTTAGGCTATTATCAGAAATTACTGAAGAAATTCCACAATGAACTGGTTAATCTATAATTGTTTCTCTAGGAATCTGCAGCATACCAAATAGACTCAGGCACACAGGATTCCTATCTTCCTACAATCTTGCATGTAAGTCCTATTGCATTCACTTCTGTTTGGGTAGAAAATAAAGATGTCCCTGTGCTGAACATTTGCACCATTTGCACCATTGTACCAGATGTGGTTAGCCATTCTGGGGGAGAAAAAGTATGTGTCCATGATGGTGCCTACATCATTTAGTAACCAGCCATATTTCTGTTCTCTCCTCCCTACATAGTTTCACCTATAAGTCTACTCTGATTAGATCTATTATTTGTTGCATAAGATCTTCAGGTAGGGTACTAATCCAGTTTAAAGGACCTATGCACCTCAATGCGGGGTGAGATGGACCTTTTGTTTTCTGTTACACTTTCAGCCTTGTAACAATCTCTTTCCATCTGTTGAGTGATAATCAAGGGCATGTCACGATTTTTTGGCATACTTTCCCTTATTTTGTCATACACTGTAAGTCATTTGAAGGTACATTTTTTAACTCTTTTAGCCTCGTCCTCTGACAGGTAAGTCTGATTAGGTATTTTACACTGGTTGCCAAATAAATCTGTCTCGTTCTCCAGTTTATTTACCTGAGGACTGAAGTTCTTCAGAGAGACCTATGACTCAACAGAATTTGTTCAGCTACAGCAGTTTCCTTTCTATATACTGAAACCGAGAGTCATTCATTTCCTGACTTGTTAGACTCCTATCTTGGTTTTCCATATAATGCTAATTAGAATCTTTCTGGGTTTTTATTGTCTTTTTGTTTTTCTTTTGGTTCCTACTTTTCTTATTTATTTTTATTTTTACTTCTGATGACCCTTTTGGAATTAAGATGGCACTAAAATCTAGTCTAATGTTTATATGAGATTGAGACAAGGAAGATATCACAATTGATGAGGACTGCTCTTGGGGAATTAGTCCATCAATCTTTCCATTTGAGTCATTAAGTCTAGCCACGTTGATTGCTATATCCTGTTTTGCAGAGTCAATATTGTGTTTAATAATCATCATTTGTTCCAATAGGATCTGATCTGCTATAAATTGCTATAAATCAATCTCTTAACAAGTTAATTAAATCATCACTTAAATCAGTAGAACGATAGGAAGACAACCCTCTATATGGGCTTCTGTTCTTAATTATGCCATTCTGATAGTATCTATGTTTACTCATCTCTGACTTTCTTTCTGCATTTTCAATTTCGTTAAGACCCCTACTTGTTTATTGGAGGTCCTGTATAACCTCTTCCATAGCAGTTTTAGAAACTGTGTAATTCTCCTTCTGATTGGGTTTTGTAAGAGGAGACTCTATCGCTCTACTGCTGTTTTGCCCTGGTAAAAGAAGGTAGCTGTTTTCTGAAATATCTTCTGAAGCCACTCCTTTACTATTAGTTGATTTATTTCCATCCTTGCTTAACCCTGATTTACTAGATGGGAAGAATAGATTAGGAGTTTTTCTAAGTTAATGTAGTTCATAAAATCAGTTTTAGTCAAGACTGGTAATGCAGCACTTGTTTTTAACCTTGGAATATACTGTAAGTCATGTCATCGTTTAAAAATTCAGGGGAACAAATGGTCCATCAATTTTGCCCAGGCCCCTGCTCCTCAGTTCCCTCCATCGCGAGACATGTTGCTACCTGTGGACAGTCAGACATTGTCCTGATAAGCAGCTTGGCAGCCCAACATGGAGCAGTGCAGCACTGACAACATGCACAGCAATATCATTACATAACACAGTGCGATGGTCCTTACATCAGTGTCTGCAATGCCTGTCAGTGACCTGTGCTGTGTTGTGGTGCTTTTATGGCTCAACTCATGCAAATGAGCAACAGCACAATTGTAATGATAGGCTAATGTGCATGACTGTGCCTGGCATTGGCCCATGAGGCTATTTGCATACGCTGGCTGAATATTGCAGAATTGTGAGTTGCACAATACCAATGTGCTGAAGCAATTCACTGGCACATTTCCTGCGCATGTGTGATGCACCTGCCATGTGCGTCATTGGTGGCACAACTTCATGTGTGGCCCATCGTGAACCTGTGTGCATTGTGTGATGTTCCCCTATTGCACATGCGGACATGTGCACATGCTGCGCATGTGGACCAGATGCACTGTCCTCATTGTGCAAGTGTGCTGGATGCACCATGCCACACACACTTGCCAGCCAATGTGCTATTAGCACACATTTGACCCTTTGGAACACCTCTACCTCATCGGATTAGAGAGTGCCTGTCCATCGGGGCCTTCAAATCACTCCAAGAATTATTTATTTGAAAAGGCCTTTAGGGAACATGGTTAGCTCTGGAACTGCTGCGGTTTATTTTATGGTTATTTTAATCTGTGTCTATATTTATGGCTATTGTTTAAATTTGATGTTTTTATATTGTATTAGCACTTTGGTTATAGAAAAGTGCTTTATAAATAAGTCTGACTTGACTTGACATGACATGGCACAGGGTCATATAGTGTACATTTGTAGGTCATGGTCATGACCCCATACTCCTGCCTTAACATGCTGCATTTCACATGTGCGGTACTGTGCGATAGACCTCTGTTGTGCATGTCTATTGTGCATCTCCATGCTGCATAACCATAGTCCGTAGTTCCCTATTGCACATCATGCGCTGTGCATTTCCACATGCACACTTTGCAGGTCACAGTACATGCAGTTGGGTACAGTGTTACAGCCAGCAGTTATGACACAATCTGAGTCTCATATGCACCGGGCTCTGAAATGGAGTGACATAGAGATGGCTAACCTAGTGGACCTGGTGGGGCCTGTGGCAGACCAGCTCTTTGGTGTGGCTGATCTCCAGGAGTCACAGTCCCAGGTCTGGGGCAGGGTGGCAATGGGCCTGGAGCAGTGGACAGGGATGTCATGGACTGGGAAGCAGTGCCACCACCGGTACAGGACCCTTCACAGGTGGGATCCAGTGTGGCTCCACAGGCTGCAGGAAAGAGTGCATCAGGGGTTAGTGCTGCAGCCAGGTAGGTGTCCCCTTGAACTGCACAGGCTCCCATTGTCCAATTCCTGTTCTGTAATGCATGCTGCCTATGCGACTGCATGGTGGGCCAGTACTGGTGGGTGGTGTGTGCCCTGCGTTGATACACCGCATACCTGTGCGTTGTATGGTGATGTTGGGACAGACACCATAACCCACATGCAGGTCAGTGTTCCTGCCCATGCTGTGTCAGCACTGTGCACTGTGTTGGTGATGGAGGGGATCTGTGCATGGCATTCCACTCATGTCCATTTTTCTCTCTCTGTTCCATCCACAGGAGTAGAGGACTACAGGAGGGCCACAAAGGCCACCGGATGGGACAGGCAGCGTGGTGATGGGGTGCTGCTGCTGCTGCACTGGTGCCTAGACAGGCAGAAGAGTGTGTGCAGCATGGTTTATGGGGCATGGCTAGGACTGGGATGGGTGGTGTGGTACAGCCAAGTGCACTGCCTCCATGCATGGCCACTGCTTGAGGATGTTCCTGGCTCCACTGACTGAGCTGTGTTGTGCTATGTTTGGTGGGTTCTTGCACATGGCCTCTGTGTGGTGGCATCCCATCACTGTCCCTGGTAGGGTGGGTGTGTATGAGTGTCCCATGGTATCTGACTGCTGCTGGGGGACTACCGTCCTGCCCGAGGGGCCCTTGCACCAGCACTGTGGGGTACACTGCACAGGTGTGGGTGCTTGTCATTCATGGGCAGTCATGCAGTTTGGCTATGGGGGGTGAGGCTGGGTTGGCTGTTGCTTTTCATTGTGCACATGCCATTGTTGGTTGCATCCACCCATGGGCGTGGCAGCTGTCCTGTGACACACACATGGAGGGACTTGGGCTCATTGTGGACCATCACATTGCCTGTTCTGTGTCTCCTCTCTTAGGTCAGGCCAGGTCACGGGCCCAAGACAATGGCGGGGTTGATCAGTGGGGGAATGCTGCACCTGCACCACCTCATCCAGTGCCACATTGAACAGACTAATGTGCAAATAAGGATTGACTGGTGTCATCTGGCAGCCACTCAGGACCTTGTGCAGGAGGTGCACTGGCTGCGGGTGTTGCTGCAACATCAGCAACACTAACCCTTCCCCCCACTGTGCCTTGGACTTCCCTACCCTCATCATCTTTGTTTGATTTTCCCTTAATTCACCTGCATGTTTTCCCGGACACATTACCCTTGTTGCCCACATTGCCCGTCCCTATCTTTAGCCTTCTCCGTTGATTGTTGTGTGCCCTGTTGGCTCCCCTCTGTTCCAGTTTATCTGTTATTTAGTAAAGGATTTATTTTTTTGCACATCTGTGTCTGTGCCTCCTTTGCATTCAGGCTGCTGCACTTTGCTGACGTTGTTCTGTGATGCTCTTGGGTGCGTCCCCTGCATTCCCAGTGCTGTGCCCTTTGTTTTGTGCTGCTGTGTGCACAGGATCCTGTGTGCCATTGTCCCTCTATATCACGGGCTCTTGGGCTTTGGCTGTACACCTGCCCTGTGTGCGGTCCACTGCCTTATGTCCCTGTTTGCCTGTGCTGGCCTGCCCTCCACCTGCTGTGTTGCCCTTTCCAGTGCTAGTGTGCTGTGCAGTGCTGGGCCCTGTGTCCCTGCATGTTGGCTTGACTTGTGCCCTTTGTTCCCCAGTGCATGTGTGTATCTTTTACATTAGACCACTGTACATGCCTTTGCCCTCACACCATGGCTGTGGCATTGTTCCATAAGGTGTTGCTTGTTAGCATCCGTTCCAGCTGAGTGGGTGGCTTGGTGTGTTTGGTGACCTGTGTTTGTGTTGTGGGACTGACATTCTCTGTAGCCCCATGGCCATGTGCCTCTGCTGTGCCTCTTGAGCACTGTCTCCTTGTGGTTTGTGTCTGCCATTAGAGATGCATCAAAATAAAATTTTGCCAGCAAAATTGCCATGAAATCAGCAATTTTACCAGTTGAAATGTTGCACAAAATTGCGGCAGAATTTCACCTGCAATTTCGCCCGTCGCCACCGGCCACCACAAGTCCAATTGAACCCCCCAGCCCCCACACACAAGTTACCCTGCACCCCCTGATTTGTTTTATTAAAAAAAATACCCTCCCTCATTGGTGTCCAGTGGCCCCGCCCCGGCTGTCACTGGCCATTATAATATTAAATAGAGAACACCCAGAGTACCCTGCAGCCTCCACTCACCTTCATGGCCGGCAGCACGACTGAGCACCACTGAGTGCTTGAATACGAACAAGCCAGCAGAATAAGGCCATTTGGTCTATCAAGTTCGTGCTCATATTGCAGAGTCCACAGCTTGTGCTAATGTCCCTGCCCTCCCTTCCCACTCCTCCCATCCTCCCTACCAATGATTCTTATCTTCCCCCTATGCCTATCCCAGCCTCTCTTAAAGCTGCTCACTGTCTTTAACGAGATGACCTCTTCTGGCAGCACATTCCAAGTGTCCACCACCCTTTCTGTGAGGAAGTGCTTCTTGACATCCCTCCTAAACCTCCCACCCTCCAGCTTAAGACTGTGCCCCCTCGTGATATGGTTGCCACTCAGCTTAAAGAGACTTTCCTTATCAACATTATTTATCCCTTTCAAGTACTTGAATGTCCCAATCTGTGCGCATTCATTCTCATTCATTCAAGCGCTCAGTGGCACTCAGTCGGGCTGCCGGCCATGGAGGTGAGTGGAGGGCTATGCCGGTGGCCCAATCAGGTTACTGGGGGGGAAGCTGAGTGGGTGCTGATATCTATTAACGGAGTGGGGGGTCCACTAGACACCAGGGAGTGTAGGATGATTATTTTTTTTATAAAACAGATTGAGGCAGCAGGGTAACTGGGGGGGTTATTATTTAATATTATTATGGCCAGTGATGGCTGGGGGACCACTGGACACCAGGGAGAATTTTGGCCAGTGGGCAGTGGTCACAACATTTTGCTGAGGGAGATGGAATTACTCCTGCAGGTGGCGAAATTTTGCCGAGGGTGCAAAATTTTGCCCACAAGTGAAATTTTCCCGGCACTTTTGAATATCCAGGCCAAAATGTATAATTATACAAAAGGAATTTTTGGCTTGATGGAACAAATGAACCTGTCAATGAATGTATATAACATATATTTCTTTATGTTTTTGTATCTGCTTTTTCCTGCCGGACCCTTAACCCCTTGGATGGGCTTACTTGGCTCCAGGAACCATCTCCCTCATACTCAGAGATGCCCCCACCGAGTGGAGCCACCGTGGCAGAACTTTTATGGCCAGAGGGGAGGCACTGGAGCAGGCTCATCAGTGGGGGCTGGCATTTTTCATATGTTATGATTTCCTTGGGGGCGGGTTTGTGAAATGACTTCCTGCATCTGCCCCACCCCCGTACGTGTCAGCACCAACTGCTGAGGTACCCCTGGCCTCCACTGGGGGGTCCCTAGTGTGTCGGACACTCTACCCCACCTCCCTCCAGAGTAGGAGAGCAGTCCAGTGGATGCTCCATCCTACTCCCCCTGGCCATCCCTCTGACCCCTAGATCCGTTCCCAAACCCGGGTTATTTGTGTCACAGACAGCAGCCATGCCTCTACGCCAGTGGGCCGGCACTGGTGAAACTTTTTTTTTATTTTGTGATTGTTTAAATAATTGTAAAATGTTCTCCCAAACATGGCATGCTGTTAAAGAACTTTCATAAAGGGAAGTGATGTTTTTCCTATATGGATCAGTGTACAAAATGTGTTTTTGTCCATGTATGGACAGGATGCAACTTCAATTTGACAAGGAAGTTGCTGTCAATCTTGACAGAACCATGAATATATAGCGGCAATGTCAGCTGCTAAATAATACCAATAAAGATTTGGTAAGGACACTTTAGGAGAAAGGCAGGCAAACACTAAGGTGGAGGTGCCAATCAAAAGCACTTCTGTGTAGGTCCGTGGAGCAGATCACACTCACCCTGTAGACTCATGTAAAAGTAGGAAAAGTAGGAAGTTCGACACTCATTCTTTTAAAGTATTTTTATTCAGCCATCAAAGCATGACATTCAGAAAGAATAATGGTGCTCCTCCGAGCACCACACATTATGTTTTGTTCGTTTCAGAGGTATACAGATTCTGACAAAACAGGTGTATTTAAATCAAATTAAGCCAATCAGAATACATTTCCTTGTTGTGACCTCACCAAAAGTTACAGCACCCTGTGACATCACTCATTGGTTACTTTTCTATTGTTGTTTCTCTCTTATTCAGTCACACCTGTTTTCTTTTAATGCATGATAATAAAATAGTGAAAATAAAGAAAAAGTGTCCCAAGACAAATACCAATATGTGTTTCAGTGATTCCTTTAAATTCCACAAAAATGCCATCTTTTCCCAGTTAGACAGAGAGGTCGGTAATGGGGTACCACAGGGCTCGTTCCTGGGTCCGATCCTGTTTAATGCATACATATCGGACATCAGGGAGGGTATAGGGTGTGAAATGAGTCTCTTCGCTGATGTCTCCAACATGGTAACAGTAGCTGAGGGGGAAGGGGAGAGGTTGGCCCTGCAAGGGGACCTGGACACCCTGGAAAGCTGGGCTCACACATGGAAATTAAATTTCAATATCACCAAGTGCAAGGTGTTACATCTTGGGTGGGGAAACCCTAAACACAGTTACACCCTGGGAGGGGAGGCCCTGGAGGCCTCAACAGTGGAAAAAGACCTAGGGGTCATGGTGGATGCATGTATGAATAACTCTGAGCAGTGCAGGAGAGCAGCTAGCAAGGCAAACAGGATGTTGGGATGCATCATAAGGGGGATCACCTCTAGGAGAAGGGAAGTGATTCTGCCGCTGTACAGTGGACTGGTTAGACCACACCTTGAGTACTGTGTACAGTACTAGAGATCACACTTGAAGAGGGACATACAGCTCCTGGAGAGGGTACAGAGGAGGGCAACTAAGATGATACATGGCCTAGAGGATTTGACGTATGAGGACAGACTTGAGGAGCTCTGCCTGTTTTCACTGGAGGAGAGAAGAGACAGGGGGGACATGATTGAGGTCTTCAAGTACCTCAAGGGAATAAATAGGGTAAACATGGAGGGGATCTTTAGACTAAAGCAGGGAGGTATCACCAGAGGGCATGGTTTGAAGATGGAAGGTGGAAGGGTGAGGGGGGAAAGAGGAGGAGGTTTTTCACTGACGGGTGGTGGACCTTTGGAATGCGCTGCCTGGAGAGTTGGTTCAGAGATCCACAGTGGAGGGCTTCAAGAAAGGGTGGGACAGACACAGAAAGTGGATGTATCAGATGATGGCCTGGCCAGGGGTGGGGATGGATGATAGGGGTTTCTGGAACACAAGGTGGGGGAGGGCCTTGGCACCCAAATAGGGATCTGAGGTTCGAGCAGACTCAATAGACCGTAGGGCCTAATCTGCTGGCAATTAGTATGTTAGTATTTTAACTTTGTATTCAGAACCTAGAACAGAGAACATCAAGATATGGTGAGAAATCAGTAAATCTTATGGGATGGATTCACAAAAGCAGATGCGCTGGGGACAAATGAGATGTGCTAGCGCAACAGGAAATATGCCATGGTGCCATTCACAGAGAGTACAGATGCCCCAGTGCAACTCAGATGCTCTGCACCAAATAGGATGCGCTGGAGACCAAAATTAATGATATGAAGCACATCTGGAGGGTGTGCAAATGTATATACAGCTCAGAGCCATTCACAGGGCAAATGAATGAGCAAATATGAAGAATTCACAGTGCAAGTACCAAATGCACCTTTGGAGATAAGTATAAAAGAAGTAGACTCAAGTGCAAGCCCCCAGCAGGCTGACCGCAGGATAGCAGCAGCAAGCAGTAGTACAGCCGCAGTTGAACAGAACTATGGAAGGAGCACCTTTCCTGATGGTGGCAATGTTAATGGGGATGAGGAGACAGGTGAACCAGCAATGTGGTGGCAGAAGGCACCATAAGCGGCCAACCCCATGGCAGTATCATGCCAGACTAACATTTGAACATCTGACGGACACCAAAACAGTCAGCTGATATCGCCTGAACAGGGCTCTTCTGAGGCAGCTCTGTGAGCTGTGCCATGATGAAATGCAGGCACCCACTGGAAAGGATCATGCCATATCAGTAGAGACCAAGGTGACAAGAGCAATGTGCCTGCTGTCCACGGGAACCTTCCAGAGGCCAGCTGGAGACACTACTGGCATATCCCAGCTGTCCATGTCCCATCTTCTCACACGATTCCTTACCACACTACTCCCACATGCTTTGGAATTCATCCACTTCCCAAGCACACAGAGTGGACAGAAGCCATACAGAAGTTTCACAGGGGTGTCATAGGGGCCTTTGACTGCACCCATGTGGAAATCCATGCCTCACCTGGAGGATGCCATGACATATGTCAACCACAAGGATACCACTCTGTCAACTGCCAGGTGGTGTGCAATGCCACCGGGTGCATCAGCAATGTCTGCACCACACACCCTGGGAGTACACACAATGCCTTCAGATGGCACCAGTCCATCTTGTGCCACCTGTTTGAGACAGGAAATACTCCCAGCAGCCATCTAGTAGGTAGGTGGGGCATACAGAAATGCCTATGAATGGGGCACCATGGTGCAACAAACAATGGGAGAGGGAGCACGTACAGGTATGTGAGGGCCATGACAGAGAATGTGCAAGGGGAGTTGCAGAGGTGGGACAATGGAGGTGGGCACATTAAGCGAACTGTGCTAGCAACAAGGGGGACAGTGCAGCAGAACAGTGAAGCATGAGAGGTGGGTTGCAGTGCAACAGCAGGCACGAGTTGCAGGGCAGAACACACCACACCACACCACACCACACCACAGACAGCCATGCACAGGTGACCACTGGGCATTGGTGGGAAAGCAATGCCAAAGGGAACAGGTGCGGGCAGCCATGACTACATTCACGGGCAGGTACAGGCAAACATGTGCAGCCAGGGCAGGCTGTTGCATGTGTGAGGGGGATGTAGATGGCCTGGGAGGGTCGCTACAGGGACAGGGTGGACATTTGGCAGACACACCACTGCACCATGGTGCAGGGGGGCTGGAGGACACAATGCACAGGTATGCAGAGGTGTAACAGAGTGCTCTTGCCCCCCACAGGTGATGAAACATACCCCCTCCATCCCTGCCTACTCACACCCTTCAGCCAACCTGTCACAAAGGCAGAAGAATTCTACAATGAGGCACACATCACTTCAAGCGCCATCATCGAACATGTCTTCGGCATGCTGAAGCTGCACGTTTGGTGTCTGGATAGGTCGAGTTGTGCCCTATATTATAGCCCAGAAAAGGCCTGTGGCATATTACTGGCCTGTTGTATGTTGCTCAACATGGCCATTGACCGTGGAATAGCTGTCCAGGCCAAGGAGAGCAACAGTTCTGGGGAGGAGGAGGAGGGGCATGAGGATGCAGCAGGCCAGGGACAGTGTGGTGGACAACCACTGGCATGCAGAGACCCACGCCTGGTCACCAGGTCCCGGTGGCACAGGGATAACATCATCGAAGAGCACTTTGGGGTCCGCGGGTGAGTAACACAGGTAGGTTATGCATGGCAGCCCTCCCAACCCACACACACACACACACACACACACACACACACACACACACAAAACCACACACATACCCAAACACCCACAACCACATCACAGGGTAGTTGAAGGCAACACTGCCACTCTGTAATGCAACTGTGAAGGTCAACAATGCTGCACACAAACACAAACACTCTCACACAGCAGGAATCACATGTCCAGAGGGCACAGTGTATGTGCTCAGGATGACATGGATCAGTGTACTGCTGCTGGCACGCGTGCACAGCAGACACAGGACCTTACTCATCAGATCCATGCCACACAGCACAACAATGATGCAGCAGGAAACGCATGTAGCAACACACATGGTGACCCACACAGGCAACACACTGGGGTAGGCACATGCCACTCATGCCACCCTAGGCACAGGCAGCCTGGTGTGTGGGCTGCAATGGGTGAAGGCATCAGGTGCCATGTGAGCAGTCTACCAGGCATCAGTGGAAGGCACTATGGCCACCATGGATAGATGGTGGGGCCACACCCATGCCCGGTGGTTGTTGAGCCAGCACTACTGGCCATGAAATTAGCCAACACCCTGCAGGAGTACTAAAGCAAGACCTTGAATGGGTGCTCACTGGTATGTCAACCCCACAATCCATGTTGGATACATGGTTGATGGGGATGAGAGGTGGTGGTGAAGGCATCAGCAGCAATGGGTCCACCTGATGCTGTGACCTGGGCATGCATGAGACACTCCTGGGGTTCATCTGGAGGCCAGGCAGCCACACGGTGCACTGTTTGCACATGCTGCTTTCTCAGTATGTGCAATCCACTCAGACTGCTGTCATTCTCATCTGCAGTAGGTGAGCCTCTGCCAACATCTGAGCATGCCACATGGCCGACGACTCATGATCTATGGCCAGCAGCATCTGAATGCCTCTGAGCTCCACCCATAGGGATATCTGCCCCTCCTCGGTGGCCCACAGGAGGCGTTTGTAGCCCTCAACCTCATCGGCAGGTGATGGCTCATGGGGACAGCATTTACGGGCAGGTGGTGTGCTGGCCTGCTGCTGTGCAGCCTCTGTAGGTGGACACACCACATCAGGCCACTGAATGTGCAGAGATTGGGCTTAGGCAACTGCTGTGCATCCAGAGATGGCTGCATCATGGATCTCCGCCACCTGTGGTGGAACCACAGCACCCTGCTGATCCATGCTGGTGGTCCCTTGCACCACAGCAGCACCAGGCACAGACCACACAGCAACCACCACCGTGGGTAGCTGTGCAGGCCCTGCAGGTGTGCCAGGGACCACAGGACTTCTAACGCCTGATAGTTCCGCCTGTGCATGCACCTGTGCATTGTTCACTCCACTGTTGGCCATGTCTCCCCAAAGTTGAGTGGTGTCTGGATCATTATCAACATCACTGTACTACCCCTGTGTACCAGATGCCAGCACCAGCAGGGCATCTGTAATGTCAACCGTGTCCCCTGACTCATCATCTACCATACCCAGCAACCAGTCCAGCCATGTGCTGTCCACTCACCAGTCCTGGCACTGGTTGCCAGGGGGTGGACAGCTCTGTTACCACTGGTGTTGCATCGGGCTGCTGTGGCATGGCACAGCATTGTCTTTAGCCTGGCTGCAGCCCAGTGTGATGGCCTGACAAGATCCCTGCATGGCCATCCTGCAGTGCACCAGTCACAGCAGCACCCATGAGGTGTGATGGAGCTGTAACAGAAAGAAGGGATACATTGCTTTACAGACATGTGTGACAGTTGTGTTCAGACAGGCATGTACAGGTGGTCATATATTTGTGCCAGTGGTGCTCCTGACATGCCATGCATGTGACAGTTGACAAAGGTTCGCTGATGCAGCCAGGCACCAGCTACAACAGAACTACGCAGTGCCTGTACATGCCCCCTTGGACATGTGTGTGACTGATACAACACCATGGCCACCACACACTGGATGACAGCAATGGTGTGCAGTGGACCCACTCTCCTTGGGTGTTCCCACACCCAGCACATGCCCGGCCTCTCATGCGAATGCACAAATACAACCACGGATGGGTGTTGGTAGTGATGGGAAATATTAGAATAATGGTGGTAATACGACTACCATCTCAATAGGAGATGCAGATAGGGAATAAAGGGAGAAGATCAAGGGGGCATAAGGGCTAGGAGAAGTACTGGTACTGGGGGACTTCAACATGCAGGACATGAACTACAGGATCTCAGTAGCAGCAACTGAAGAAGTCAATAGCTGGTCGGAGACTTTCAAGACACATTCCTAGTACAGAGAATAGAGGAATCTATTAGGAAGCAGTCATCCTAGTCTTAATACTCTCTAATAGGGACAGTGTGAGAAAGGTGATGGTACTGGGCACACTGGAAACTAATGACCATCAGTCAGATGACTTTGGCATTAAACTTGAGTCAGAGAGAAATTAGTCCCTACTAAAGTCCTGGGGCTCAATTCACAAAGCACACCCTGGATCAACATAAGCTGCAACAAACAGCAGCTTGTGTATTGAGCACCCTGCACCTGATTCACTATCAGGAGTGGTCCTGGCACCAAAGTCCTACAGCTTGATCTCAGTATCAGCAACTGAATAAGCCAACTACCAGAAGACTTTCAGAACACATTCCTAGTACAGAGAATAGAGGAGTCTACTAGGAGGCAGCCATCCTAGATGTAATACTCATCAACAGGGACAGTGTGGGGGAGAAGATGGTCCTGGGCATAGTGGAAACCAGTCACCATCAGTCAGATTGCTTTGGCATCAAACTTGAGTCAGAGAGAAATTAGTCCTTACTAAATTCTTGTGGTCCAATTCACAAAGCCACCCTTGGATGGATGCAAGCTGCAGCAAACAGAAGCTTGCATATTGGGCACCCTGCACCTGATTCACTATCAGGAGTGGTCCTGGCATCAAAGTCCTACAGCTTGCAGCAACTGCTGCTATGCATCAAAGTGAAGGAGCACAAGAAAAGGACGCCACAAGGTGCAGGAGTGGTTGGCAGCATCAGCCTTATGAATGAAACCTACCTGGAGACTTCCAGGTTATAACAACTGCACCAGAGGACTTGATGGGAAGGGGGTGGCAAGATACCCCTGTGGGGACATTGCATGTCTAAAGCCATGCCTGTCCAGTGTGTTTGGGGGGGCAGCAGCAGTCCTGGCACCATGGAGGGACACTGCAGACACATAACCAACATAGTGGGACGTCTCTGGCTGCTCCACCTGCCACTCAGCAGATATGTTCTGGTAGTGTGTGGGCAAGGGATACTGTGGGTGCCAGCTCCAGGGGTGTCACATGGCCCCATTAGGCCAGCTCTGGGCTTGTCTAACTGTAGCAGACTGTGTGCCCTGTGGGGTGGGGGGCTTTCTGTATCCTGATTACAGGGATGCTGCAGTACCACCTGGGCACATGCACCCTTCCGCAATTGCACACCAGTGCTCCCATCACAAGGATGGTGAAAGCCCAGCTGGTGCAAATGGTCTTTCAAGTGGTGCAGGCTGGGTTGCTGAACTAGGAATGATGCAAGGTGCAATGCAGTGAGCCCCTTGCATAATATTTCTTTGATGCAAGCACCATGCTTCATCCCTGATACTTTGTGAATTGGGCCCCTGGACTTTAAAAAGTCTGATTTCAGAAGAATGAGGGAGCTGCTGAAGGGGAAGCTAATGGGGGAAAGAGCAACAGAAGGGGTCAATGATAAATGGGAATTAATAGAAAAGGTGATGACAGAAGACAAAATCTCTGTTTAAAAATAATAAGATTATCTTCAAGAAGAAAAGTGGTAAAAATGATCCTGGTTCATGAGGAAAATAGAGGAAGCCATGAGGGCTAAGAAAAGTGCTCTTAAAAATATAGAACTTGTCAAGCAGTGGGGATAGATTGAAGTTTCACAATGAGGCAAACAGGGCAGTGAGGCGTGCTAAGGTTGAAACATAATTCAGAATTTTGGAGGATACAAAGAAAGGAGATAAGACCTTCTTTCATTACATACTCTGAGAGAGAAAAGGAAGATGAGGGAAGGAATAGTCAGGCTGAAGCAAGGCAAGGAGAGGAAAGAGGAAGATAAAGTTAAGGCATACAGAGGGGAAAATGAAGAGGAGTATTAAGAAGAAAGGTAGGACAGTGGGAGATAGCAAATAGGAAACAGGGAGGCAACAAGCATCACGGAAACAAAAACAGAACTGCCATTTGTGTAAATCTTATAAGTCTAGGAAATAAGATTCTGGACCTAGTAGCCATCATGACAGAAGCCGACCTGGATATTTAGGCCATTACCGAGTCAAGGGGTACTGAAAACCATGAGTGGGACATGGGCATGCCATGCCATGTGTTACAAAATATCTTAGCCTGATTTGCCCTTGTACTCTGCTGATTGTGCTTGTTCTAACTAGAGCTTTAATTGATTTTTGGTGAGCAGAATGGACTGATTAGTTTTGGACATTAGTCTGTTTACAGTGCTGTAACCCTGTAAGTGTGATCACCTTAAGACATTCTATGTAGTGTTTTGAATGCTCTATGTGTACTGTATTATTATATTTGCACTAATCCAAATTTGCTTTGTAACATGGCAAAAAAGAAACATCAAGTAAGTAACGTAATTGGACAAAATGCCCACATGATCAAAGTTGGGCGGAGATTAATCACTGGCAATGCCTGCTCAACTATTAATCTTGGGTCACCGGAGTCAAGAGTGTAGCACCAGTAGCTATCACAGCAGAAAACGCTGTTTATCCTACAATGCAGTGGACCACAGAAAACTCATCGTGACGAACATGCAGGATCTGACCACGCCGATACAAAACTGAACAGTTCTAGTGAACAGAAGTTAAAAAACAGAAGAGGAACAACAATAACACAAGTTACTGTGTCAAATGTACCTCTGAAAGTTTAACAGTCTGCATTCACACAAGTATTTAAGTAGATGTGTTGTGCATGCCACAGTGGAGCTTGCACTGTATGTGAAACAGAACAGTTTCAGAGAAAATAAAAAACTTTGTGGAACCATAGACATTGTTTTCATTATCAATATATTTAACAGTAGCACACATAGTTATTGTCATATTACAAGCACATTAATGCCCTCCAGAGTCAGCTTCTACTGAGGATTATTGCATGGTTGTTAATAACCTATGTCACAACCCCAAAAAAATGCATTAATTCCCCAGTAGAAGCCTCATTCATCGGGCATTAATGCTTACTATTCACTGTTGATCACCATTCTTGGGCTGGCTTCTGGCACATGTGCAGTCTGACCTGCCCTGCCCAGGGGTTCTTTGTTCTTCTCCCTTTATCCTCAGGCTCACAGTTGAACCCCACCCACTCACTACATACCACAGAGCATGCAGCAGAAACCCTCATGAAGGTACAGATGGCAGCAATTTACTCTCCAGAAAGGGAGTGGACTTTCTAAAGGGTGTTAGCCCTTCTCACTGTTATGCATTGAGTCAACTGCTCTACATCAACCTCCCACCTCAGGCCATCCCCCCTTCATTTATTTGGAGGCCTAGTCACATCACAGGACTACATGAATATTTTGTAAGTACCTAAATTGCATTAGCAAATTGTACTACTTGGCAACTAGGAGTTAGTGAGATTCCCTATTTCTCTCCTCTCACCTTGTGTTTCCTTCTCCCTTGTCACTCTGACTCTCCAGTTTTCTCCCACTACACCCTAGTGCATCCCTCTAGTATCTCCAGTGTTTACCTCAATCAACTTCATCAGCTAATGTCAGACCCAAACCCCCACCTTCTACCCTAAAGACAGACACCCTACCACTGCACTATTCTTGCAGCTTCACTTCCTCCTGAACTTTTACAAACTACAATGTTTTTGACCCCAATCCAGGCCAATTTCTCAGCAGCCTGCCCAAGTGCCCCCCACCCCTACTCTCACCATTACAGAAACTCTCTCCCCTCTCAGTAAATTTTTTTTTTTAATTTTAATATTTTATTGTTGGACTTTGCCATACATTCAATTATGCCATAGAGAGATATCAGTACATAAGCATAACAGATGTCTAAGAAAACAGAGAACATGACAGAAGGTGGTAAGCCTAATGTTGAAATCAGTTTGAGTGTTCCCATAAATAAAACAAGTATTACATAATAGCATCAACTGAGATTGTGGTAAGTACAACTTATCTATACAATTATTTAATCACAGCATCTTCCTGTACTAAAGTGGGGTGGGAAAGGGGTGGGGAAGAAGGAAGGGATAGGGGAAAGGAAAGAGAGAGAGAGAAAAAAGGTTTTTTAAAGAGGGGGATCCCATCGGGAGGAGGGGTGGGGAGGGGAGGGAAGGGAAAGAAGGGGAACACAAGTATAACATTTACAACATCATACATAGTTGAGATTTCTAACAGGTCGTCCATAGCCCTTTATATGAGGAATTTACAAGTCCACTACCCGGAGTCTGAGGGGCCTTCCGCCTGCAGCCACATTATCCATATTGCCCATCTATGAACATAGGAGTGAGATTTATTGTTTATTTTAAAAGTTAACTCTTCTAAATCAGCAATATTTTCAACTATTGAGATCCAATCCTGTTTTTTGGGTATTTGGTGGCTAAGCCACAGTCTGGTTATGGCTTTATGAGTGGCTGCAATTAGAATTGCCCACAAATACAGACTGTCAGGTCCTCTGAGATCAGGGGGTAATACCCCCAGGATCAGTTTCTCCCAACCCAGGTCCTGAGTGAGGAGAATATGCTTTCAATAACCTGCCTAATGTCCTCCCAATATCTAAACAGCTTTGGGAAACCCCACGATGCGTGGGTGGCTCACCGCTTCCTCCCAGCCCTCCAGCAGCAGGCCTGGGCGTTGAGTTTCTTATTTAGGGCTGCTGGGGTAAGAAGAACCGAACTCTGACTTTCCAAGCATATTCCTGCCATAGTGGGGATTTGGTGGTGTGCTTCACAGTGTTGAAAATCACTTTCCAGTTTGCTGGAGTGAGGGCAGGGAGCATCTCCCTTTGCCAATGCTCCTTAATCCTTATGAGGGGGTCTTTCCTTGTTGATCTAATAGCTGCATATAGGATCGAGATGGAGCCCTTTTGGACCGTGGAGGATTTTATCTGTTTAAAGGCTTCCAATAGGGGCGTAACCTTATCAAGGGGCCCTCCCTTCTTCTGTAGCGTTAGTATGTATGTTCTGGCCTGCAAAAATTGGAAGTGATCTGTATTTTTGAGGTTATATCTATTTTTGAGGAAGTTGAAGTCCAGAACTGTTTCCCCTTGAATAAATTGCCCTAGGTATTCAAGGCTCCAACCGGCACTGTTTGTAAGAGTGGTCCATGTAGTTAGGTGGAAATCTTCAGCCCACCCCAGTCTTTTTAAAGGCTACAGCAGAGGCAGTAAATTATATTTTTTCCATAATCTATGGATAGCCTGAAGTGTTTCCCCCACTGCATTAAGTCTAGGTGTAGGATGGATGTAGGTCTGAGGTGGGGAAACCACTCAGTCCATAAGCGGTAGTCTATCATCCCCCTCCTCCTCTGCCTTCTCGATCTCCCTCCAGCCAGGGGCGGAACCATGGCCAGCCCACTGCAGGGTGTTTTTTAGTTGTACCGCTAAAAAGTAGTCCTCAAGATCCGGAAGGGACCTGCCCCCCTTTGCGCGGTGGGTCTGTAGTATCCTAAGATTTATTCTGGGCCTCTTATTGGCCCATATGAATTTAGAGATCAGCTTGTGCCAGTGCTGGAAGTGTGATTTATGGATATGCAGCGGGATACATTGGAACAAGTATAGAAATTTAGGTAGAATGTTCATCGATATGGCTTGGTCTGGAATACATGGGCAGGTTGGCGATGGTCCATCTCTCGATGTCTTTCTTGAGGTAGGACACCAGAGGGGCACAGTTTTCTTTAAACAACCCGGACGCTTGTTTAGTTAAGTGGACCCCCAAATATCTCATATCAACAGCTGCCCATTTCAGGGGTAATAAATGGTGAATGTCCTCAGAAGGATGGAAGAAAAAACCAAGGGCTTCTGTTTTAGTTTCATTTAGTGAGTAGCCTGAGTGTTTCCCAAATTCTTCTAGGATGGGCCAAACTTGTAGTATGGATTTTTGTGGTTGTGATAGACTTAATAGAATGTCATCCACATAGAGTAGGATTTTTTTCTGAACGTCACCCACTTCAATTCCCTTAACTCCTTCCGCCGATCTCACGGCCTCTGCCAGTGGCTCAATATATAGGGCAAAGAGCAGGGGGGAGGGGGGCATCCCTGTCGGGTGCCCCTTTCTAGGTGGAATCTAGTAGATAGTCCTCCGTTCACTCTAACATACACCTGTGGGCCTGTATATAAGGATCGAATGGTGTTTATAAAGGACTCCAGGAAGCCCCTTTGCTCGAGCACCAGGAAAAGGAAGTCCCATGAGACCCTATCAAACGCCTTTTCAGCGTCTAGACTTAGTAAACATGCTGGGGTTCGGGAGCATCTGATCTTGTCTATCATATTTAGGGCTAGGCATACCCCATCTGGAGCCTGACGGCCCATGACAAAACCGGATTGGTCCTGTCCAATTAATTCAGGCAGCAAGGGATTAAGTCTTGCTGCTATTATAGATGTAAATATCTTATAGTCCTGGTTCAACAGTGATATGGGCGGTATGATTCACATTTTGAGGTCTTTGCCCTCTTTGTGAGGACAGTAATGGTGATGCATATTGCCAGGAGGGGTCCTCCCTCCGTCCAAACTCAGTGAAAACCCTGAGGAGTAAGGGGTAATTTCAGGGGCTAGGGTTTTATAACATTTGGCTCCAAACCCGTCCGGTTCCGGCATTTGGCTGATTTAAGGTTTTGATTATGCTACTCACTTCAGTCTGGGTGATGGGCCTAGTCAGGGTCCCAATAGCTTGAGTGGAAGCCGAGGAAGTGGAACGGAGTCCAGGTAGCTTATTTTATCTTGCCTGGTAGAGGTCTCCTCTGCACTGTACAGTTTCATGTAATAGTCCACAAAGGCCTCTGCTATTTGTGTAGATTGTCTGACCAGTTGGCCAGAATGGGGGGAAACTATTTTAGTGATTGTGGCCTTTGCTCTGGATTGGTGGAGCCTGTAGGCCAACAGTTTGGTACCACGAGGCCCACCTTCATAATATTTTTGTTTCAGGGAAAACAAAGCTCTCTCTGTCTTGGCCTTTTGGATCTTTTGAAGTGCTTTCCTACAGGATATTAGTTCACTGTTTCGGGAGTCATCCCACTTTTGTTTTTGGGCATCCTCCAACTCTCTAATTTGAGACATTAAGCTTATTTGGTTTTGTCTCACTTCCTTCTTTTTGCGTGAGGCTAATGCTATGACTTTACCCCATAGAATGGATTTAATTGCATCCCACAGGATCTGGGGGGAAATATCCGGTCTGTCATTATAGCCAGGTTATGGGTTTCCCTGAGGTCCCCCAGGATACTCCTGTCCTGGAGTAAGGAGGTGTTTAGCCTCCAGTGTGTGGTGCATTTGAGTAGGCCCAACTCCACTTCCAGGAAGACAGGGCTATGGTCTGACAGGATGGTTGTGCCCACCCACATAGAAAGGAACCTCCCCAGGTCACCTGAGTATGTGAAGAACATATTTAAGCTGGAGAAGACCTTAAATCTAGGGGAAAAACATGTATATTCCCTGACCCTAGGATATTTCTCTCTCCAAATGTCAATCAAGCCCAGGTGTGCTAGCTGGGTCTTGACCAACCTCGCCTTTGTAGCATCTACTTTTGGGATCTGGGAGGTTGAGTCGAGAGCTCTGTTCAAAATTATGTTCCATTCTCCTCCTAAGATTAGGATGCCCTTGGCCTTTTCTACCACTATGTGGATGATGTTAGAATAAACTTTGAACGGTGAGCCAGGGGGATATATATATATTAGCCAATGTTATTTGGGTGTCTTGTATGGAACCTGTGACTATCAAGTACCTGGCTTCCGGGTCCTCTATCACCTCCTGCTGTTTGCATTGGAGGGCCGTCGAGAGGAGAATTGCCACCCCCCTTTTTCTACCTGTAGGGAGAGAGGAACTGAACACCTGAGGAAAGGCTTTAGATTTTAGTTTTTGAGCTTCCGAGGGTGAAAGATGGGTCTCCTGGAGGAAAACACCCCCACAACCCTGTGACGCGATGAATTGTTGGATCCTTTTCCTTTTAATAGGGCTGGACGACCCGTTCACATTAAGGGACATAAATTTCATAGAGTAATTAGCCATAGTCCAAGATAAATTGGTTAACCACCACCTTCTGAACCAGTGACTCTTTAGGCATTAGACACGTGGACCAATAACAAATCAGCAAAGTTTCAAACTTTTTAGAACAAACAATATTCAAACATGAGAAACAGTTATTTAGAACTTTAAACAGGGGCTCAGGTCTCCATCTGTTTTGGACCTTGAGCAGAGTTGAGTGCCAGTCAGCTTCTGCCAAGACTCCTCTTGGCAGGATAAGACCATAATCAGTGTTCAAACTTCCAAGGGAGTGCTGAGTGATGTTAATCAGTGGAAGGGTGTCTGTAGTGACAGAACAAGGCAGGTCCGCGAAAGTGCAGTGTGTGTTCCCAGGGGCCTTAGTTATTCAGGGTATGTGCCCCCTTACAATAGTCAGTGAGAGGCACCTAAGTACCCGAGCCAATGAGCTTCCACAACCCCTCCACCAAGGGTCAAAAGAAAGTTAATGGAGTACTAGGACTCTTGATGGCCTGTCTTATATCAGTGCTTTGATCATCTGAATTTTGTCTGACCCTGTATCTGTCTTAGGGAGGTAATGTCTCTCTTCTGACCACACTTCGGTTTCATGTCAGATGCTGTTAGCATGTATCGCAGTATGGGGAGTGCCGGCCAGGTGAGCAGAAGATACACTCCCAGTACCGGCTCAGTTGTGAGAGGCCGCTGCCAGCGGTCCCACGCTGAGGTTCCCCATTCACTCCTGATCCAGGGCCATTCCAGGCACCGCCTGAGAGGGAGACTCCCTCCAGATATAAGGACAACATGCCTCGGGGGAAAAGAGAGCTCCCTCCAGGATGGGAATCCCGAGCGAGAAGTCATAGAGCTCAGGAGTCATGTGGGATTAACCACGGAGCACCTCCACAATGTCATGCTCTGCTCCATCCCACTATTGTTCCCTCACCCCCCACCCCTCATCATCCAGGACTGTCCAACCAGGTTCTTAAATTGTTAACCAAGTGGGGAGGGGTCAGTAAAAAGCCGCAGATTCTGGCAGACCGTATTTCCATCCCCACAGCCAGGCCGTTATAGTGTGCCCTCCCCTAATAGCATGCAGAGGATATTATATCATCACCCCAGTAAGCCATCTCTGCTGTAAGTGTCTCAGTAAAGCAGCAAGCACTACAAGCCTCTTTTTGGGGGGGGAGTTTCTGGCAAGGCAACCCCACAGTTCTAAATTCATATCTCTGGGGAACAATCAAGCAGCGGGGTCACTACATCGAGGCCCATTATTAAGATCCGCTGCCTCGTGTCCCCCCAACCCGACCCATCCCAGCTATACAGTGAATAAAATTCAGTCATGCATGTCTTTCAAGGAGTAAGCTGCGAACAGGTAGATAGGGGATTCAGGTCTACCAGTGCTAGCTAGTTTGTAAATCAAAGGAGAGTGGGGGGGCAAACAATCTCCAGTCTGTCCCATTGGTTACTTTGTTTGATGGATAAAAGTCACAAGGTACTCACTGCGACACCAAAGGGATCTGGCCTGGATGGGGAAGGCCAGAAGCCACGAGGGGTGGGTTAAACGCAGTCAGGGCTTAGGAGCGTCTCTTAGTGGGGCTAGGTCCCCCGTTATCGGAGTCCACGGGTGGGTGCTTCAGGAACCGGGGGTTTCAGCTGAGTTGGAGCTCTTGGTCTCGACTATCTTCGCTGTCGGCTTCAGATGTGGTGCATTCCTGTTGATTACGGCAGGATCTCCCAGTCTCCAGAGGACAGAACCAATATCGGCTCGAAGAGTGGTTTGAGGTAGCCTCATTGTAGTTCCTGCTCTTGTAGCACCCTACTGAGAGACGGACCAGGCTGAGGCTAAAAGATCTCGCTCAAGCTTCTCCTTGGTGAGGGTGGTGTGGTAATCCCCAACTCCTCCAGATCAGGACCGCAGACAGCAAATCTTTGAAAATTCTGGTGCCTTTATCCGTTGTGACCTTCAGCCTGGCAGGATGTAGGATCTGGGATTTAATATTTCTGGTTCTTAGTTGTTTAACGATTGGCCAGAGGGCTTTTCTGGCCTCCTGGACTTCTGCAGTGTAATCGTTATCCACTGCTATTCTGTGCCCCTCAAATTCCAAGGGGCCCTGCCACCATGCTCTCCATAAGACCTCCTCCTCCTTGCTATTATATAGGGTGACTCGGACCACAAAAGACCTAGGTCTGGCTTCCAGGTTGCTGGGCTGGGGCGAGGGATCTGTGGGCTCGTTCAAGGCCTAAGTCGAGATCTTCAGGCAGCTCAAGGACCTTCTAAGAAGTTGTTGTATAAATTTGATAGTGCTTGTGGAGTCATCCTCTAAGCCCTCAGGAATGCTGTGGATTCTAATATTTTGATGGTGACTTAGACCTTCCAGGTCATCAAGCCTATAGGTAAGCTCACGATCCCGTGCCAAAAGATACAACAGGAGCCTATCCTGTCTGTCTGTCTGCTCGAGACTGCGGTAAGGCTCCAGTTCGATCTGATCGGTCTTGTGGTCTATTCTACTTAGATCTGCCTGTAATTCTGTTAAAGTGCGGTCGATTTTGGAGACCGTTCTTGCTGTTTGTTTGAAAGTCTCAGGAGGTCATCCTCCGATTCCTGTAGCTCTGCCTGATATTCGGCCTGGTGTATCTCCATGAAACGCTTGATTCTTTGGTGTATCTGGGTCTTCATCCCTCAATAGCACCTAAGTTTCTGGGAAGGGGTTAGAGGAAGCTTCCCTGCTTTATTCCTGCACTGTTTAGCCGGGGATGCCATCAATGTTCAGGTGATTATCACTGTTTTTGGTAGGTGGGTAGCGGAGTGAGGGGCTCAGGCTGCCATATCAGTTTCTGACATCACCGGAAGTGTCCCCTCTCAGTAATGATCACCACAACTTCCCCCACTCTCTGCGTTAATTGTACACACTGCACACTATCAAGCAGCTCCAGATTTTTTTTTCAATGTGGAAACACATCCCCTTGAAATCACACTTCTCCTAATAATAGGATTACCCTTCACCACTCATCCTGCCCGCTATTCAACCTGTAATTACCCCAGTGTCCCACTACCCACCCTTCTATGAGATACCATGTGTCTTCCAGGTTCAACAGCAGCTGTCCTCTCTAGCAAAATACACTTGACAAGTGGGCCCAAAGTAAGAATGCATCACCTATCCCATCACTCCAGTACTGCCAAACCTGCATATTTTTGTTAACAAATCTGTCAAAACCAGAGGAAGCACATGCATCTGTACACAGGCCCGAAAACTCTTAAAATGGTAAGCTTTAAGACTAACTTGGTTACTCCTGATGCTATCTGGTAACATCCGTACAAACCCTGGACCTAGGCTTAATCCATCTACCCTGATGAAAAAGAAAGGTGGCCTAAACATTGCCTCAATGAACATCTGTAGTCTTTTGGCTAAGCATGACTCCCTCTAAGTCTGGATAGCACAGCATAAACCCGACATCTTATCTAGTGTCGACACTTGACTAACCCCCATGGTTCCTGATATAGCCATTCAACTGGAGGGGTACACCTCCATTAGACAGGATAGATCTGATAAGTGGGGTGGAGGCTGTATTGTCTATATCAGAGACACCCTCCAGGGTCATGCACTACCGTGTTCTAGCACAGGTGGTAACTCCCAATTAGTGTCTGTCCAGATACAATTTGGATCCAGGGTAAAATGCCTCTTGCTAGTAACCATTTGCATCCTGCCTAAAGAGCAGTCTTTGGACATTAGAGCTGTCCTGGACTACATCTCTGGACTCCACAAGGACTCGGAGGTCCTAGTGCTTGGGGACTTTAACATTAACTGGTTGGCCCCAGAGGTGGCACTGTACAAAGATATAATTTCCTCCATCGGTATGACCCAGATAGTGGCTCCCCCCATCCGCATGAATTATCGTACTGGAACCATCACTCTGCTTTACTGGTTAATAATTAATCACCCTGATAGGATTCCTAGGACTGTAGTACTCCCAGAGAGTATAAGTGACCACTCCCCCTCCCTCTTTACATGGATGAGCAAGGCTCCAAAAATGCCCCCTATAAAAATCACATCCAGGGCATTAAGGGCTGGGCAACTTGGCCCCCTAAAAACACACCTTAGACTACAAGACTTGTTGGCCATCTGCAATACCAGTGATGTTGGCATAACACTTCAGCACTTTGTTCATACTTTCAATGTGTCTTGTAACATCTATGCTCCCTACAAAAAATGGAAAGTGAAGGGAACCAGTAAGTCGTGAATCATTCCCTCCCTCCTCAAACTTATGAAGACAAGGGATAACCTATGGTTTAATGTCCAAACACTGTTTCCAGTATTGATGCCAAAAACTATAGAACTGCTCATAACAAATGAACCTACATCATACACATCGCAGAGCCAGTGCTTTAAGCTGGAATTAAACAGTTCCTGGGGAGACAGCTGAAATCTTGAGAACCATCAAAACATTAACCAGTAAACCTAGCAAACTCCTCCGTCAATGCTCAATGTGATTGCCAACACTTTCAATAAGATTTTCACTAACCTTAGCAGTATGCTTCCCCCAACTTCCTTAAACCCCGAAGTGTCCCTAGCCCCAAGAGCAAAGGCAGCTCTCACTCATATGCACCCCCCTACCTTAAAACAGTCTCCATATCTCAGGCCCAAAAATACCTCATGAAGGCAATTGGGAAAGCAAGGTCCAGTGGCACTCACTCGACCTAAAATTAATAGCCCTCACCCTAGATGAGGTACTCCATCATTTAACCCACATCCTGAATCTGTCACTCATTATAGCTAAATCCCTGAGATCTGGAAAAAGGCCTTGATTACACCTGTTTTCAAAGTGGTGAACACACCAACTACTCAAACTACCAGCCTATCTCTATACTCCCCATAAAGTGCTCAAAGATTATCAGTGATCAGCTTGTGGACTACGCTGACAAGTACCAGCTCCAATGTAAGGAACACCATGGTTTGGGAAAACTGCACAGCAACCACTGCCCTGGCTGAGTTCACTAGTTTCACCGTGGGCACAAGGTTGGGGCTACTTATAGCGACCTAACAAAGGCCTTTGATATGGTCAGCCATGAGCTACTTCTTCATCAATTATCCCTCACTGGTCTCTCCCCAGAATCTGTGGGGTGGTTCCGGAGCTACCTCACTGAATGTACTCAACAAGTAAAAATCTTAGACACCCACTATGAATATTGTGCAGTCACAACAAGGGTGCCCCAAGGCTCAGTCTTGGGCCCACTACTTCTCAGTTTATTTCTTAATAATCTCCCTATAGCCTGCCCAGTATTTGTCCTCTTGGAAGCTGATGACACAGTGCTGTTTTCAAATCATGCCAACCCTGCTGAGCTTGAAAAACAAATGCAGAATTGCTTCTCAGCTGTGAAGTCGTGGTTCCTAAACCACAAGCTTCTTCTAAACTACAAGAAGACAAAGACCATGTTCTTTGCCACATCCAGAAACAGACACAAATCCTATCATCTGCAAATTCTTAACAACCAAAATGAAGTATTGGATATGGTCCATACCTTCAAATACCTAGGTGTAACCCTCGATAGTTCCCTCTGCTATGCACATTAATTTGGTTGCAAAGGTTGTTAACACTAGGATCGATCAGCTGTACAAACAACAGCACTGCCTAACTGATGAAGCCCTTAAACTCACAGTGACCAGCTCCATCATATTGATTATAGACTATGGAGCAGCTACCGATTTAGCTCTACACAGAATCAGGGTAGCCTTTAATAAATCTTGTAAACTGATCCTCTGAGCCCTCCTGATGTATACTTTGAGTTATACTCCCAAACAGGTTGGCTTAACCTCTAAAATAGGATCCAGTACCAAGTTTGCCTCCTAGCTCAGAAGGCCACTGTAGGCCTCACTACTCCAGGGTACTTGGCCTCCTTCTCCCCAACAACAATGCCAGAATACTTGAAATATGAGTAGTCAGACTCTAAAAGTATCCTTCCATCAGACCTCCCAAGGGCAACGATCCTTCAAATACAGGGCCCCAATATGGCTAAACTCCCTCAGCACAGACCTCCTGTCCAGTACAAAAACTGGCCAATTTAAATCAAATCTGAGAGCTCATCTGTCATCCAACAACTCTAAGTGTGACTGTGGGCGATAGCACTTAATCTTCCCTCCCACCTCTGACTCACTCCCCACTACCCCACACCCCCCTCCTACCCTTTCCCTTGAGAAGGCTTGTGTGAGCAGCTTTTCTGACCCCCTGACTCTCCCAGCTCTTTGAATACTCTACTCTCTACCTCTCACACTCCCTCCCTCCCCCTACCCCCCTCCATAATCTTTACTCAATACTCTTACTTTTCCTCCATTCCCCACTCCATATTCAGGTAAAGTTTATTGTTGGGTATGTTCTCTGTTCCTCATATTGTTTTTTTACCACACTCCCTGATTATGTAATCTCCCTGTAATGAATGTAACTTAGTCTTTTGCTTATACACTGTATTTTAGGTTTTGTAAGTTCTATTTTTTCTCTGATGGGGTACCTTTGTAAATGAGCTTTTAGCTCAAAGGTGTTAATTTCTAGTATCAATTAATCAATAAATAAATGGGTGACTGCAAATGAGTGATTGAGTTTTGCATTACTCATTTGCGGTGTCCAAGAAGAGAGCAAGATTGGAAGGTTCTCAAACAGTGAATGTTGGAGGCACATATCAATGATTAAGGGATGGCGCAATTGTGGGAGGGTGTGACATAGAGAAGAATATGGGAGGGAGAGTGGGCAATGCTATTGAGCTGCTCACTTGGTGTGGTGCATCACACCAATGGTTATGGCACAGGAGGTACAGGGTTCAGGGCTGGGAAGAGCTTGTTAAAATCTTTATGATTTTGGTAGTACAGAACTTTATTTTTTTGGGTGGTGTCCTGTTCCAGTGTCCCATTCCCAGCCCCCCTGGACATGTGCCTCGGTCTACAGTCCCCCACAAATAGCTCCCTCCTGAGAGTTTGCCTGTATCCCAGTGTCAGGCCCCCACTCAGAGTTGATTATATAAAGAAGGGAGGGGTCACCTAGATTGTCATGGCTGTGGTTGTCAGTGTAGTGCACAGTTGCCGTATCTGTTTTCAGCAATGTGCACTCATTGATATGTTATCTGCTATTCAGAAATCATCCTTATGACATGGAAGCAGCAATGCCAGGCTATACTCTGTTCAGGAAGGAATGGGTGGGAAGGAAAGGAGGAGGTGTGGTGCTTTATGTGAGAGAAAACATAAAAGTGATGAAGCTACAGGGAATTCAGGGGGAAACAGAAGTACTGTGGGTCACCCTGCAGATCTGGAACAGAGCTACTGTTCACAATGGGGTGATCTACAGACCTCCAGCACATGGAGAGGAATTAGTAAGGTACTAGTGGAAGCCATTGGCAAGATGGCAGAAAAGAGGGAGGTGCTGATGGTGCGGACTTCAACCTGCCAGATGTGTATTGAAGCCTCCCAACAGTGACTTCAGCTAGAAACAGGGACATCCTGGACTGTCTGCAGGGGACTTTCCTAAGGCAACTAGTCAGTGAACCCACTCATGAAAGGGCAATGCTGGACCTTGTACTCACTAACAAGAACAGTGTTGCAGATGTCAATGTGGGAGGCCATTTTGGGACCATTGATCACCATGTGGTGTGGTTAAATATGAGAACAGCTGTGGAATTGAGTCACACAAGGACAAGGGTCCTGGACATTAGAAGGGCAGATTTTATAAAGATGGATGAATGCTTCATGGGTGACCTGACGGGGAGTGCCTGTGTTGGGTAGAGGAACAGTGGCAAAGATAAAAGGGAACATAACAAATGCAACAAACCTCTGTGTTAAACAAGTGAGCAAAGAGGTGGCTGAAAAGGTAAAGACTAAAAGGGTAGCATTCAGAAGGTATAAGAAGATGCAGAGGGAGTAGGTTGGGGATGTATCAGGGGAAACCAAGTGAAGCAGAAAAAGCAGTAAGGTGCACAAAGGCGCAACCTGAAGAGAGAATAGCCCAGAAGGTAATGAAAGGGGATATGAAATTTTTTAGCTATGTAAGTGAAAAGAGGAAGACCAGAGGTGGGATTGTAAGGTTATAAGGGAAGAGGGGAGAGGGACTGTGCAAAGGGGAGCAAGGAAAAGGCAGGCATACTGAACAAATACTTAGGTTCAGTGTTCACACAGAAAGGAGAAGTGAAGGGGCCACAAAAAAGTAACACAAGCATTGGAGCGAAGGAGATGGACAGAAGACCTTTTTGGGAGGCAAAAGTCCTGAACAGACTTGCTAATCTGGAGGGGGGCAAAACAATGGGGCCAAATTTGATGCACCCAAGGGTATTGAGGGAGCCCAGGGGAATACTGGATGCACCTCTGACAATCTAGTAGTACTAAGTTTACTGATCAACCATGTAAGGTCTTTACATTTCTGCATTACAATTCAAACATCTTAAATGCAAGCTTTTATATTTTTCAATGTATACAGTTTGTATATTTGGTGCCTTTTTTTGTGCCTATGTATAATTCTGGAATTCTTTGAATTAAAGTATGCATTAAAAAAAATCAATTATACACAATTTTGCATTCTAACACTTATTAAATATCAGGCTACATAACACATGGGAACAGGGAACGAGACATTGTTTAACCAGGAGAACAACAGTAAGCCAAAATTTGTTTCAGATGGGACCTGGGAGCACAAGGAAGTTAAGTGACTTGCTCAGGATTACACAGTAGTACACCTAGGCAGTTGTGGGATTCAAACCAGATCTTCAAATCTGCAGTTCAGAGCCTTAACCCACTGCACCATATTGCCTTACATGGCATTTTACTTCTTATTTTGATAGCCACAGGACATTAAGAACATCAGTTAATACCTAAAACAGGTATTACTATCTTAAAAGTAAACAATTTTTGCAATTAAATGACCATTATTATAATATACAAATCTGCTACAGTTTAAACACCTGCACATCTCTATTTCTCATCTTTATTGGCACAGTCATTCAGAAATTTCTTGTATGACACATCATGCTATTGGGAGACACCTTCTATGCTCATAGCATAATTATCACCAGATATAATAAATCAAAAATAATCTACCCTAGGTGATTCAAGAATGTGTCTGTATTTCAATATGAGGATGGCAAGGTTGACAAAGATAAGGGTACCCTATGAATCATTAGAATTTATACTGTTAATGTTTATTTAACTAATTACCTTAAAATAATATAACAATCGTTCGATCATCCGCTCATCCTCTGTTTGTAACAGTATTCCGGTCAGAGTGGTTTTGTCTAAATCTATCCAATTATGAGTAAATGGTCCAAGCCAATATGCTCTTGCTCTGTTATACCAAAGTCAGTCCCAAGCAACATGTAGTAGGTTATCTTTAACACCAGTTAAACAAGAACATTTCTGTCCAGTTGAAGGACTTTTATTATGTCTGGCTACTAAAACATTGCTTTTGAACCTCTAAAATTTATACTTCATAAATATTTTCCTCAGAATTGGGTTTGTGAGTGCATGTAGATAGTATTTATATCCATACATACAGTTGTTGGCTCCAAACCATGGTGAAAACTTAACCCTATTAATGCTGTCTGCATCTATTTCATCCATCTAGTACTGTATATATTTCAGTTTTAATGTACGTTTAATACTTCAAGCTAAGAGTAATATTCCTTTCTGAGCATCTGAGTAAACTCACTCAGTCATAATTCTTAAAAAGAGTCAATATCCCTTTATACTAACAAGATTCCTTACATCCCAACACCAGCCAGTTCTTTTTTCTGCTAAACATTTAAAAAGAAGCTATCTTTAGTCATCCTTGTTAATTTGTTAATCCTTTGTGCTACTTCTGGTTAAACAACTGAATAAATAAAAAAATAATTTCAGCCATTAATTGGTTTTTCTAGTATCGATTGCATTTATGCTTGGTATTCCTAATTCCAGTTGAATTTATGTCACAGGACAGGCGTGACCTAGACCCAATGTTTTCCTTAGTAGTTTAAACCTCAGGAGAGTAAGAAGATCTCATGTTGTTGCCCCACACGTCTATGCCATACAGTAATTATGAACAATATTTCATTTAAAAAGCTGTATTTAAAGGTTTTATTGACAATCCACCATAGGAAGAATTTAATTTACCAAGTTCAAATGATAGCTTTTCATACATTCTATATAGTTTTTGTGCTATGTTTGTACCCAAAAGTATTAGATGAATAAGTCACACCCAGATGTTTATAACTATTCACAACATCTAGTCTTTGCTTTCAATTAACCAGCACCCATTTGCCTTACTTTATCCAAATAACAAAACTTGGGTTTTGTAAAGATTATTTTTAATTTTAATTCATTTGTTTTAAGTCCAGCAGATCTATTTTTTGCAAAGCCTTTTTGAGAGAGATATTAAAATCAAATCACGGTATATGGCAATAGGGCAGTCATAATTCTGAAGTTTTGAGGAGTAGGAGGCAGCTCACCTAAGTCTTTTAAAATTGATTGATGTATAAGCAACATAAAGTTGAGGCCAATATACGTCCCTGTCAAATGCCTCTATTTGTTGGTACAGTTCTGGAGGGTTGGTCTCTTCCATCAATTCTAATTCTTTATCAAGTATCTATATATATAAATTGTGGATTATGTGAACCAGTGCTGGAGCAATGCCTCAATTTAACATAAGGCTCTGGAGTAAGCCATTGGAAATAGAATCAAATGTGGTGGAAAAATCCATAGACACTATGTATAACTTTTTGTTCCTCAAATGAACATATTTTTCAATTCAATGGCATAAAACAGTTATCAATTGTTGAACAATTATTTCTGAATCCAGCTTGAAGTTCACTCAGTCCCCAAGTATGTGTTATTTGGTGCTTCAGTATAGGTAATAATATTTTAGAAAAGATCTTTAAATTAATGTCTAGAAGGCTAATCAGTGTATACATAGCTGAGTCAGTTAAATTTCCCTTTTTATGAAGTGGGACTATTTCTGTGCCCTTCCAAGAGGGAGGGGCAAAGTTTTCTAAAGTACATTTGTTGTACAGTGATGTAAGAATGGTGCTCCAGAAAGGCACATTAGACAAATATACCTCAACGGGTATCTTGTCTGGGTAGGAGCGGTGTTAAGATTTAAGGCCTTGATTGCAAAATTACCATCTTTCTTGTAGATTATAAGAAAATTATTCACTGTAGAATTACCTCAGTCAATAAAACTATTAGCTTCAAGGTCAAAAAAGATACCTGAGAAGAAGTCCATCCATTGGATTTCAGAGATACAGGAGTCAATTAAATCTTTGTGGTTATCAATACCTCTTGCCACATATAACCAGAAATTTTTTTTGCATTGTTCCACTATTGCTTTTAGCATCCATTCCCACTGAGAATGGAAGTGTTATTTTTTGTTTCTCCTTGGAAAATGTTATATTTCTTTCTTTCTTGATTTAGACTTTTGAATGTCATCTTATCCTTAGTATTTTTGCCACTCGAGTTATGGACCTCAGATATGATTTATAGTTTTTGCAGTCTGCATCAAACCATCCTAATTCCTCCTGGACAGACCCTGAATTATTACTTCCTCATATAATATTAATTTAATCTTTTCAAATAGGATTCAGAGTTTTTCCCAGAGCAGTACACACTAAGGCCCAGATATTCAAAAGTTCGCCCAGAACATGCGCAATGGAATGTGCAGCACAATGCAGGTGTGCCATAGAAAACTGACGTCATATTCAAAAGAGGTGCCATAGACATGCGAAGGTGCAAACCACACTGAATATAGCAAAAATGCACCATTGCACAACCAGACATGCACCGGAGTAACCAGGATTGCACAGGAGCATGACAGTAAGCAGCAAGAAGCATGCTGAGGAAGCATTACAGGCAAAGTGGTACACAGGCAGGGCAGCACTAGAGCAGAGTGCCACACCTGGCAAACCACAAAGAGACCGTGACCATGGTGCACAGCACAGGCACAGAACTATGGGGTCACAGTGACAGTAGGCCACACTGCAGAAACACACAGGCCACCAAACACACCCAGCCACCCATCCAGATGAAAGGGAAGCTGGCAGGCCCATGGCTGCACCACCACAACTCTGACAGGTAAAACTGCATGAGACACAGCCACAGGCACACTGGGAGGGCACCAGGCACATACAGTGTACAGAGGTACAAGAGATGCACATGCACAGGGGAACAGGGTGAACAAGCCACACCAATAAGCAGGGTCAAAGCCCCAGCACTGCACTGGCACCAGCACCGGCAAAAGCAACACTGCATGTGGAGGGCATGCCAGCACAGGTAAACAGGGACATGAAGCAGAGGACCGCGCACAGGCCAGGTGCACAGCCACAGCCCAAGGGCCCTTTGCCACTGGGGTACATGGCATGCAGCAGCCACTGCACATGGGAGTACACCACAAAGGGAACAGCAGTGTTACAGAGTGGTCACACCCAAGAGCAGAACAGAACAACTTAAGTACAGTGCAGCACTGCACAGGCAAAGGAGATGGAGACACAGAGGTGCATGAACAGGAAGCTTTACTATACAACAAAAACAAGAACAGTGTAGGTGCCAACAGGGCAAACAACAACAACAACGGAAAGGGAATGGGAAGGAGGTGTGAAGTAATCAGCAAGGGCATGTGAATGGGAGCAAAGACACAGGAACATACAGAGCAGCACATATCAGGAGGAAAGGGGACATCAAGGGCACAGTGGTGAGAGGGGACAGGGTCAGTGATGCAGACACTGCTACGAGTCCCTCAGCAGGTGCACCTCTTCAATGAGCACCCATGTCATGCCAAGATGGAGCCTGCAGACACGAATCAAGATGTTAGTCCTGACGAAATGCATCTGCACCAGTCCATGGAGTTAACAGAGCCCAACAATCAAGGCCTGCCAGCTTCTTCTGGCCTGAGGCCTGTCCTACAAGAAGGGAAACAAGACAGGCAGTGAGTGACAGACCACAAGGAGTCCAAGCCCCCCCAAGTGTATGCAAGGGACAGCTGCCACACCCAGAAACTGATACATGTACAGTGGACAGCAGCAGCTGACACAGCCATGTCCCATGGGCAGACTGCATGATCGCCTGTGACAGTCATGCCCCACACCCATGCAGTGGACCACACAGTACTGATGTAAGGGCCTCCCAGGCAGTACAGTAGTCCCCCTGCAGCAGTCATAAACCATGGGACACGCACACACACCCCACCCTACCAGGAATGGTGATGGGCCACCACCACACACAGGCCATGTGTGAGGCCCACCCACCCTGTGCAACATGGCACAGGTAGTGGGGCCAGGAACTGCCCAACTCAGTGGCATTGCATGGCAGCACTGCCCCTTGCCATACCCCACAGCAAAACCCAGTGTAAGCAGTGACCCATACACCATGCCACACACACTCACCTGCCTGTCCAGGCGCTGATGCAGCCACAGCACCCCCATCACCATGGTGCCTGTCCCTGTCTGCAGCCACCCTGGCCCTCCTGTGGTCCTCTGGTCTTGTGGATGTAAGAGAGAGAGGTAGTGAGAGGAACAATGGACATGAGTGGCATGCCATGCACAGACCCACCCAGCACAGTCACAGTGCCCTGTGCTGGCACAGCATGGGCAGGTGCACAGGCCCGTGAGTGGGGTATTGGTATATGGCCCAATGTCAATCTGCACAGCACAGGCTTGCAGTGCAGCAATGGAGGACACACATCAGCCACCGGCACTATCCCCCCATGCAGCAGCACAGGCCATGCACAGCACAGTGCAGGATGTAGACAATGGTAGCGTGCACAGTGCCATGGGACACCTACCTGGCTGTGGCAAAGACCCACGGTGTGCCCTCTTCTGCAGCCATCCGAGCACCTGTCTGGGTCCCTCCTGTGGAGGTCCCCATAGCAGTGTCTGCACTGCTCAGTGGTGCGTGGCACCCCAGTTCACCACTCCAGACCAGCAGCCACCCTCTCCCACACCAGGGTCCTAGTCTCCTGGAGCTCTGCCTCACCATACACCTGGTCCACCACAGGCAAGACCAGAACCACAAGATTTGCCCCTCCACATCTGTCCAGTTCCCTGCCCGGTTACACATTGACCTGACCCCACCTTCACTGCTGTCTGCTTCACTGTGCCCACCGCATGTAACTGCAAAGCCAGGATGAGGAACTGTGCAGTGCCGGATGTGCTATTGGGGTTTGGGTAGCATGGCCAGCATGGAGCATGGAGTTGGGCGATTGACATGTGTGGCTGATGACTATTGCACAGCACTGCACACGCGCAGAGCAGCACCATTAGATGGGAGTATGGGGTCAGGGCCGTGACCCCACATATATGCACTGCATGACCCTGCACAATGGCATGCATGTGCCAGGTGCACATTGGCAGACAATGGGTGGTAGATGTTATGGCTCATGCGGCATGGTTGCTCAATGCAACCTGACAGCGCAGCACGTCTGCATGCATGACATGCGCACATGTCTGCATGTGCAATGGGGGCACATTGCGCACCACACACAGGTGCATGATAGGAAACACAGGACATAGTGCCGCCCATGGTGCGAATAGTGGGTGCAGTGATACATATCACGCATGTGCAGGAGATGCATCGGTGAACCTTTCTGGTGCATTACAATTGTGCAAACTGCAACCCTGCAATATTCAGCCAGCATATGCAAATAGGCTTATAAGCGTATGTCTAGTGCAGTCGAGAACATTAGCAGCTCATATCAATTGCACGTATGCTCATTTGCATGAGTTGAGCCAGAAAAAAGTGCCACAGTACTGCACTGGGCACTGACAAGTATTGCAGCCATTGAGGTAAGGAGCAACACAAATTTTGATGTATCTGGGTATGATATCAGTGCTGCAGTGTTCCAGGCTGGCCCAACAGTCCGCTAATCGAGCCATTTTATTACCTTCCACAGGTAGCATCATGTCAGAGATGGAAGGAGCTGAGGAGCAGGGGCCTGCACAGATGCGCAGGCTGAACTTCATGAAAGATGACCAGCAGTCCCTGTTCGAGGTCTACCTCAACAGGGAGGAACTGCTCAGTGGGGCCATGGGCACCCTGCAGGAACATGCCACTGGGTGGGATGAGGTGGCAACATACATCAACGCCCATGGCAGACATCAGAGGAGTGCACAGGACTGCAAGAAGAAGATGGGTACAGACCATCAGCACATAAAGGAGAAGGTGGCCACCATCAGGGCATTCCACAGCAGAATGGGCAGGGGCCCAGGAACTGCCATGGTACTTATGGTAGGGGAGGAGATGGTGACAGAGACCATCAACTGCGCTGCTATTGAGGGTGTACTGGGTGGAGGTTTCCAGATGGGTTGCAGCCCCTCACAGCACTGTTAGTCAGTGGGAGCCATGTGTGGGTGTGGTGTGCTGCCTAGCAGCATGCAGGAATGGTGGCAGCAGTGTCGTGGACCCCTTGCATGTGTGACATGCAGCAGGGCAGGGCACACATGTGCCCACCTTGCATGGCATTGTCCACCTGTGTGCGGTGCTGCAGCAGCAGGGGTACCGTACCTTGACTGAGGCCCCAGCCTCAGGGTGTGCAGCACTGCTGGCTAGCCCCTTGTGAATGCCTGCCTGGTGGACCTATGGCATGGTATGCTCCACAGGGGTGCAGGCAGCTGCATGGTACACCACTGGTGGTGTTGGCCTTGGAGGTGGGCAGATCAGGTATGCCAGCCATCCAGTGCTGTGGCATCATGTGCTGCATGCACCACACATGGCTGGCCTGGCATGTGCACTGTCCATGGCATGGCCACCATATTGTGTGGTGCTTCACGAGTGTACCCCTGTTGCATGCCGACACTGCATTGGCATGCATGCCTCCCAGACAATGGTCACAGCTCAGTGTGCACATTGCCATCCTCATCACTGATACTGCTGTTGTGTCTTCCAGTGCCATCATGCCTCAGGGGTGGGATGTAGGATGTGGCCGATGACACTGGTCCCAATGACGAGGAGCCATCTACATCCACCAGCATAAGGGCCACGGACCAGCATCGATGGAGCAGTGTGGGGCTGCTGGAGTTCCTGGAGCTTGGTGACAACAACCCCCTGATGATCCTACTGCTGACCGAGGTCCTAGCCATACTCGCACTGAGTACACAGGTGAGTGGAGCATTGGACAAAGATAATAACCTGACACTGAGCCTGGGTGGCACGGGATTGGACATGCCACCCAGGGTACAGGCCTGTACACTGGTGGTGGTTGTCACAGGCAGTAGTACAGCACCCACACAGTTTCCCCCTGTCCATGGCTGCACACCGGTGAGTGTCGCTACAGCAGCCGGCCATGGGGTGGTCAGTTCGTGGATACAAGTGCCACAGTGATGGTCAAGCTGGTGGCTGGGCAGTGGCAGTAGGCAGCAGTGGTCACCATGCAGCACACCACTGGGACCACTGGTGGGGAACCCTCACAGTTCCCAACCCCTTTGTGGTCCCCTGTGCTGTGTCCCCTGGCAGGGGATGCTGCTGGGTATGCCGCCACACCCCCAACAGGTCAGCATCATCCCCAGGATGCGCATGGCACTGACAGGCTGGACGAGCACACCAGGCTGCTGTGGTCCTCCATGAACAATCTGGCAAAGCTTGGGGCCCTGGTCCATGTACTGCAGGTGGAGTTGAGCCACCAGCCCTGGCATGCAGACATTGGATGCACCCAGCTGATTGGTGAGATCCGGCAGCTGTGGACCACAACTCTGGGCCACATTGCTGGTGCCATCACAGCTGGATTTGCATTGCTGGTGTCCAGTGGGCATGGCAGGGTGTGTAGGACACCCCATAGTGTGGCATTGTCACCGCAGACCCAGTGTCTGGAAACCCCAGCACAGTTGACACCAGGCCCTGACCCTGGCCATCCCAGACACACCTGGCAGTAATCTCTTTGCTGGCCTGTTCAGGCCTAGCGGGGACCTGGTTACGTTCCATGCCTCTACCCCAACTAGTGTGTTGAGTACACCTCCAGTGGCTGTTGCGTAGCCTGTGGCTGCCACTCAGCCTGAATGTGGCCACCCACATGGCGGCCGTGCATCTTCATGGTAGGCCTGCTGGTTGCGCTGTCCCATCCTGCTGTCTGCTGCTGTTACCTTGTGCGCACTTGTCTGTGTGCACACATGTGCATATGGTGGCACATATGTGTGGCATGTGGTGTGGCCTCCATGTGTGCATGCTGTGATTCAGGGCCTGTGGCATGGGCATGATGAGGTCAACACTGTGCTGGCCTTGTCTGTGTGCCAGTACCTTTCATCTGATCCATGCTACATACAGCTGAACGTGTGTGTGTGTGCAGCCTACCACCACAGCCACTGCAACTGACTGTGTCAGCCCCATGCCCTGCTGTGCCCAGCTGTGCACCTCATGATGTTGCCATTGCTGCATGTGCACATTGTGTCAATGCCAACCCTGTGTCCATCCCAGTGTCTGCATGCATGTGCACATCTGCACATGCCTGTGCACTGTGCTATGGGTGTGTGGCTGTGTGACTGTGCTGTCCCTGTGCCTGCTGTGTGTGTGCAGTGTCCCTGCATGCCTCCTGTGTGGCCATGCATGTCAGAGTGTGTGAATGTCTGTTCCATCCATGCATGGCTGTCATGGCTGGTACTCACCTGTGGTTCCCAAAGTGCTCCAGTACAATTGTTGCTCTGTTGGTCTGTGCATCCTGGCCTGTGCAGCCATCCTGGGGTCCCTCCTCTGCATGGGTGGCTGCACACCCACATCCAGCCCATCCTCCCCATCTTCTTCACTGCTGTCACCCTCATCCATCTGGACTGCTATCCCATGGTCAATGGCCATGTTGTGGAGCATGCAGCAGGCCAGAAATAGTCCATAGGTTTTCACAGGGCTGTACTGTAGGGCACCACCATACCTGTTTAGGCAACAGAATCACATCTTGAGCATACCAAAGACTCACTCAATGATGTTGCATGTTGTGATGTATGTCTCGTTGTACCTGTCTTCTACAGCATTGGATGGGAACTGGATGGAGGTGAGAAGCCAGGGGCAGAGGGGTAAGCGCTGTCACCTGTGTGAGTAAGACATGCAGGTTAGCTCGTGGCATTGCTTGTTCCCCTCCCTCACCCCTGCCCTTTGGCCACTCTGTTGGCTCCTGCCATGTGTGGTGTGGGCCTCTGCTCCATGCATCGACCCCCACACTCTGTCTTGTGTCATACTCACCTACCAGGTGATTTGTGGGATCCCCATCAGAGGATGGAGTTGTTCAAGATGAACGTGCCATGTGCACTCCAGGGTGGGTGGTGCAGACATTGATGATGCACCCCATGGCACTGCACACCACCTTGCAGTTGAGCATGGGTACCCTTTCTATTCATGTATGTGGCACCCTCTGGGCCTGGTGGTGAGCTAATGGCCACATGGGTGCAGTTTATCTCCCCGATCACACCTGGCATGCATGCCATCCAGTGGAAGTCCTGCATGTTTGCTGTACGCTGTGCCTGTGTGCTTGGGAAATGAATGAACTCTGAAGCATGTGGCAGCAGGGCACTGAGGAACTGTGTGAGGAGGCAGATGTGGCTGACTGGGTTATTCCAGTGGTTGCTCCCTTGGTTTCTGGAAGGTGCCCGTGGCGTCCAGGCACATTGCTGTTGTCACCTTGGTCTCCACTGTCATAGTGTGGCTCCTCTGGCCGATGCCTGCAACTCATCATGGCTGCATCTCATGAGCTGCCTCCAGAACTTTCCCTGTTCAGGCAGTACCATCCCACGATCATGGCCACCATAGTCCTCAAAGTTGAGGTGGGCACGGTGCTGTCTGTGAGTGGCACACAGCCAACGGGCCCTTCCTTGGCCACATTACTGTTCCTCCCTCCTCCTCACACCCCTCATTACTGCCTCCATCAGGAATGGCCCAGCATCCATCTCTGTCAGGTTCTGTGCCTAACGAATCTGCTGTGTGTGTGTTTGAGCCTCCTTTTATTTGGCTCAGTTCTGTGTGACACATTCTGTGGGTTGCTCCTGACTTGTGCAGTGCCATTCAGCTGAATATGCCATTGCACAACTTATTCATAGGAACGCCTCCTTGTACTTGCGCCACATACATTACTGTTATGCATCTGTGCAATGCATTTTGTACTGTGCATTCTCATTGGTTGAATATGACTCTAAGGTGTATGTCTGTGGTTGCACATATTCAACTCAGTTGTGCATAATGGAACTCCTCTGAATATCTGCCCCAAGTGTGTCTACAGTTTCCAAATCTCAGACTACTAGTGTCTCCTCTATTAAATGACCAATATGTTCCTTTATAGTGAAGACCCATATGAATCTTTTATTCATCCTGGTTTAACTGAATGGTAAAACTAATCTGTTTCATATTTCTTCTCCTTTAGTCAAACCCCTAAGTAACATACTGTAGGACAATGATCACTTTCTGTCCCAGAGGGAATATTCAAACTGATCCACACCCTTGGTTGCCCAGACCAGATGGCTAAATCCAACAATGATGAACCTGTTGATTTAAAATAGGTAGTATTCCCATCTAAATCTCTTTCTAATTGGCCATTAAGTGGATATAGAATAACTCCGCTAATATGATACTTAAATCTACTCCAGATTTATTCTTTCTCATGTCTTTGTCTGCCTAGAGGGCATTACAGGTAGGGTGTTCTTAAATTCAAATGTAGAGTTATCTAATAAACCATTCAAATTTCCAGTTCTAGCCTTTAAGTCGCAGCAATAAAATATCCCTATTTGGGTAAGTAGGTTTAATATCTTTTAAAATTGCTCTGAGTGAGTCTGAGATTCTGTTTGAAAAATATTTCGATCCTATGGGGGACACAGCAATTGACCATAACTACTCTATGACCGTGCTTTTCCATCAATATGGAGATAAAATTGGCTGAAAAACTATGCTTTGAACATTTTCAAATGATCTTTTTAACATACACGACCAACCCTCCTAAACATCTACCATATTTACTATCTTTATTTTATTTATTTTTTTATTTATTGAGTTCTAGGATTACAAATATCTTTGAGACAAGGCTCTTTTACAAAGGTTCCACATCATGAGGCAGTTAGACAGAACATAACAGGCAAAACAATAAAATGGATGTACATACAATATTGCATACGAGAAACATAAATTGATTTATCTTTAAAGAAGAGAAAAGAAATGAAAAGAAAAGAAATGGAAAAGAGGGGGTGGGGCGGAGGAAGGGCTGGGGGGGACAGCAATGGGAGATTTAATGGGGTAGTGGAAAGAAATGGTAGGGAGCAGGAGGGAGGAGGAGGAGGAGGTGATGCAGCCTGGGGCATTGTCGGAGAACACTAGAAGTGCAGGAGTTGGGCAAGATGGTGTCTGCAAGTGCTAAGAGGCTGTGGCTCACATAGATGTAGAGAAGGTGCAACAGTGTAGGGATTTGTTCAAAGTCTGGGATGCCAGTCTCTTGATATTTCATTGCTAGACATTACAGTCACAGGTGCTGGAGGCAATGAGTGAGTGGCGGAGCCTGGTTTTGAAGGCACCGAGCGTGGAGGCCGTGGTGATATCACTTGAGAGTTCATTTAGCCAGGAAGCGGCCTGGTAGGCACAAGCTCTTTGTCCTTAGGTTGTGCGGCAGTAGGGGATTTGGAACTGCTGCGGTTTGGACCCCTGGGTGCATTGGCTGCTTTTTTTAGGTTGTAGGAGAGTAGCAACACTGGGTGGGGCGAGGCCTATCAGGAATTTTCTTAGCCACTATGCAGGTTTGATATGTAATGCACATGTCAAGTTGCAGCCAGCTGGTTTGGGAGTAGAGGTTACAGGTGTGTGTATGACGTTGAGCGCCAGTGATGAGCCGACAAGCCTTGTTGAGGGAGGTGGTTACCCGTTTGAGCATGGTAACAGTAGCTGAGCCATAGATGATGAGACCATAGTCAATGGTGGCAATGATGGAGGTCTGGACGGCAGCAGTCAAGGCTGTAGGGAGAAGGTGTCTCCTGTGGCAGAATAGCAGGCCTAGTCTGGAGTTGGCAGCTCTGGCGATGTTGTTGATGCAGTCAGTGTAGAAGAGGTGCAAGTCTAGGGTGATCCCTAGGTATTTAAAAGTTTGGACCTGCTCAAGTAGGCTACCATGACTGGTACATATGGAGAGGAGATGGAGTTTATGTTTATTGTGGGAGCTACTGAAGATCATGGTCTTAGTTTTTTTCTGATTGAGGATCAGTTTGTATTGGGTGAACCAGTTCTCAATAGTGGAGAAGCAATGCTGGAGGTTGTCTTGCAGCTGGATTGGATCCTGGTGTGAGGCTAGGATAACTGTATCATCAGCATAGAGTATGATTTGTTGAGATCAGGAGGCCAGCAGTGTATTTAGGAACAAGCTGAAGAGGAGTGGTCCCAGGATAAATCCTTGTGGGACACTGGAGCAAACAGGTTTGGCTTCAGAGGCACATCCACAATTTTACACATTGTGACCTGTTTTGAGGTAGCTTTTGAACCATGATATAGCATCAGGGGAGAGACCAGCCTTTGAAACTGGGTGAGAAGAAAGCAGTGGTGGACAGTATCAAATGCCTTGTTAGGTCAATATAGATAGCGCCAGTGGGTTGTCCTTTGTCCAGTGAGCTGTGGATTGCCCCGGTGAATTCAAGTAATGCATAAGCAGTGCTATGGCCTTTCCTGAAACCATGTTGTTGCCTACAGAGGATGTTGTGCTTGTCCAGGTATTCGATAAGCTGGTCCGATACTATGCATTCCAGGGCTTTTGAGAGGGGTGTCAGGATTGAGATTGGCGGTAGTTCCATGGTCAGTCTTGCCACCACTTTTGTGGATTGGGGTGACAGTAGCTGACTTCAATATTTCTGGGAATTGGTTGAGGGTAAGGGAGAGGTTAAAAATCTTGGTAAGGGGCCACAGCATCTCTTCTAGGGTGAGAGACAGCAGCTTGAGGTCCAGTGTATCATTGCTAGATCTGGATTTACTGATGGCTTTCGTGATGTACTTATGAACAACGTTCTTATGTACTACTTTGAAGTAGAAGGGAGGGTGACTACCAGGAGTTGTGGAGTTGGGGTTTCAGGGCGTCATCATCATTAAAGAAATTTGGGGAAGGACACTGCTGAGATCAGTGAAGGCAGTGTTGAGCGTATCAGAGATGGTTTTTGAGTCAAGTGTGGTAATCCCATTCACCTTTAGCATGGCCGGCGTGGATTTGGATTGCTTCCCGGTGATTTCTTTTAGATTGTCCCAGAAATCCCTCCCATTTCCCCAGGAGTCAGTGACTGCTTTCTTGTAGTAATCAGATTTCTGTGATCGGATGATTTTTGTGCAGTCGTTTCATGCTCGTTTATAATTTTGGATGTCACCTTGTTTCCTGGTGGACCTGGCCAGTTCCTATAGGTGGTACCTGGATTTTAGCTTTTTAGGAGGTCCCAGTTAGCCAAGGGTTGCAGAGGTTTTAACTTTGCACTTTTTAGGGGTGCAAATAGGTTACAGGCTTTATTAAAGATGTGGATGAAGTGGTCCAGAGCCAGGTTTGCATCTGATGCCAGGAAGATAGGAGTCCAATCTTGTTGGAGGAGGTGTGATTTGAGGTGAGTTAACTGGCCATGGGGAGGATTCTGCTGTAGATGATTTTAGGGGAGGTTTGTGGAATTTGTTGAGACCAGGTACAGCTGATGGGGAATGGTCACTGAGTGAGTGTGGAAGGACAGCGGAGTTAGAAATCTGAGAGGGGTGGCTAGTCAGGATCCAGTCGAGCAGGGTGCTAGTCCCTGTTTTATAGTTTTTTTCTTGTTGGGAAGTCCAGCATCTGTGTTAGGTTGGCTGATAGGACAGAATTCTTGAAAGTGTCCACCTCGGCCGAGAGCCAGTTGATATTGAAGTCTCCCAGAAGGATGGTTTTAGAGTCAGGTAGTTGTGATCTGACGAGGTCAAAAATGGCGGTAAGGCCTGTATCTTGCTCCTTTGGAGGAATATATACCGTAACGATGGTGAGAACCTTATTATGGGCACCAAGTAGAATCCTGATGGGGAGAATCTGCACAGGGCAGGTCGCAAGGGCGGGTTCAGTTTGGTGGCCCAGGACAGAGTCTTTCAGGTACAGGGCACAACCTCCACCTTTTTTTGATTTGCGATCAAGCTTAAAGACATTGTATCCTGCGATGATAATTGCCTGGTCAGGGACCAGGGGGGGGTGAGCCAGGTTTCAACAACTGCCAAAATGTCAGGATTATTTTTTCTCTAGGAATCTGCAGCATATGTTTATAGACTTAATAATGAAACATTTCATACCCAATCAAACAGATGTTATCTATATTATGTCATGTCTCCTGATAGAAAATCACATCATCCTTTGTCACAATTGTTTCCTCTCTGGATCTACAATTTTATGTTCGTATCCAGCTATATTCCATGACAAGAATAATAAACCTTCTTTACCTCTGGCTTCAACCAAATCCTCACTTACAGTTTCATCATTATATTGTATACTATCCATCAGACTGTGTAATGGTCAGTTCCCATATCCTGCCAAAGTATAAATCTGTGACAAAATCAGATCAGTGGTAATGTTGTTTGTTTCAGGTTATGTGTTTATTATAGAACCTGGTCAATATCTTCACTGTCAACTAGATAGACACCGAGATTATCAATAATTTTTTTTTTGTAAAATATTATCAGCCACTCAAATGTTTTTGACCAATATGTCAATTTGACTAGCTTCCTCTCTTTTTATAATATTTAGGCTATTATCAGAAATTACTGAAGAAATTCCACAATGAACTGGTTAATCTATAATTGTTTTCTCTAGGAATCTGCAGCATACCAAATAGACTCAGGCACACAGGATTCCTATCTTCCCTACAATCTTGCATGTAAGTCCTATTGCATTCACTTCTGTTTGGGTAGAAAATAAAGATGTCCCTGTGCTGAACATTTGCACCATTTGCACCATTGTACCAGATGTGGTTAGCCATTCTGGGGGAGAAAAAGTATGTGTCCATGATGGTGCCTACATCATTTAGTAACCAGCCATATTTCTGTTCTCTCCTCCCTACATAGTTTCACCTATAAGTCTACTCTGATTAGATCTATTATTTGTTGCATAAGATCTTCAGGTAGGGTACTAATCCAGTTTAAAGGACCTATGCACCTCAATGCGGGGTGAGATGGACCTTTTGTTTTCTGTTACACTTTCAGCCTTGTAACAATCTCTTTCCATCTGTTGAGTGATAATCAAGGGCATGTCACGATTTTTTGGCATACTTTCCCTTATTTTGTCATACACTGTAAGTCATTTGAAGGTACATTTTTTAACTCTTTTAGCCTCGTCCTCTGACAGGTAAGTCTGATTAGGTATTTTACACTGGTTGCCAAATAAATCTGTCTCGTTCTCCAGTTTATTTACCTGAGACTGAAGTTCTTCAGAGAGACCCTATGACTCAGCAGAATTTGTTCAGCTACAGCAGTTTCCCTTTCTATATACTGAAACCGAGGAGTCATTCATTTCCTGACTTGTTAGACTCCATTCTCTGGTTTCCATATAATGCTAATTAGAATCTTTCTGGGTTTTTTTATTGTCTTTTTTGTTTTTCTTTTGGTTCCCTACTTTTCTTATTTATTTTTATTTTTACTTCTGATGACCCTTTTGGAATTAAGATGGCACTAAAATCTAGTCTAATGTTTATATGAGATTGAGACAAGGAAGATATCACAATTGATGAGGACTGCTCTTGGGGAATTAGTCCATCAATCTTTCCATTTGAGTCATTAAGTCTAGCCACGTGATTGCTATATCCTGTTTTGCAGAGTCAATATTGTGTTTAATAATCATCATTTGTTCCAATAGGATCTGATCTGCTATAAATTGCTATAAATCAATCTCTTAACAAGTTAATTAAATCATCACTTAAATCAGTAGAACGATAGGAAGACAACCCTCTATATGGGCTTCTTTCTTAATTATGCCATTCTGATAGTATCTATGTTTACTCATCTCTGACTTTCTTTCTGCATTTTCAATTTCTTAAGACCCTACTTGTTTATTGGAGGTCCTGTATAACCTCTTCCATAGCAGTTTTAGAAACTGTGTAATTCTCCTTCTGATTGGGTTTTGTAAGAGGAGACTCTATCGCTCTACTGCTGTTTTGCCCTGGTAAAAGAAGGTGAGCTGTTTTCTGAAATATCTTCTGAAGCCACTCCTTTATTAGTTGATTTATTTCCATCCTTGCTTAACCCTGATTTACTAGATGGGAAGAATAGATTAGGAGTTTTTCTAAGTTAATGTAGTTCATAAAATCAGTTTTAGTCAAGACTGGTAATGCAGCACTTGTTTTTAACCTTGGAATATACTGTAAGTCATGTCATCGTTTAAAAAATTCAGGGGAACAAATGGTCCATCAATTTTTGCCTATTTAGATTTTACTTTGTTACATCTCTTTCTTTTTAATATCCATAAGGGATTCACAGAAAAAAAAAGGGGAACAGCCATTATTATTCTTTCTTTGCTGGTGTGTGCTCACCATTTTCCTTTTTTTTACTGTACTACACACTAACAAGCATTTGTCAATGCCGAACGTTCGCTTGCAGGTATTTGCAGTGGTGTTTGGCATGTATGGTGCTTTACCCTAAGGCCCTGTGCGATTGCTGGTATTTGCACAATAAATTGTCAGCATGATCTTTTGTTACCCCCATTGTGCGCTACATAGTACGGAAACACGCTTTTAGGGCAGGATGTGAAAATGACAGCTGTACTGCTCATAAGGAGGTGTGGTAAAATGGCAATGTTGAAAAATCTGGAGTGAAAATATTAGAAATTACGAACTTACAAGCGCATAGAACTGCACAATGCTACGCCAGAAACAAAGTTATTTGGTAGGAATTTTTTCACCAAATTTTCAACATAGCCATTTTAAGATCTCTGCTCATGAACAGTGACACTGTGATTTTCTTAATGTGTCCCATACACTGAGTTCTCAGACACCGACTGTGCCATTGTGTGCTACATGGGCAGAAACACATTTTGGGCAAGATGTGAAAATGACAGCTGCAGTGCTCATAAAGAGGTGTGGTAAAATGGCAATGTTGAAAATCTGGAGTGAAAATATTGAAAATTCGCAAACTTACGAAGCATGCGAGAATCTAGCAACTAGACTCATAAAACAGTCATTTTAAGAATTTTTTCACCAAATGTTCAACATAGCCATTTTAAGACCTCTGCTCATGAACAGTGTCACTGTGATTTTCTTAATGTGTCCCATACATTGAGTTCGCACACCGACTACGCCATTGTGCGCTACATGGGCAGAAACACATTTTGGGCAGGATGTGAAAAATGACAGCTGTACTGCCCATGAGGAGGTGTGGTAAAATGGCAATGTTGAAAATCTGGAGTGCAAATATTGAACATTCGTAAACCATACGACGTCGGTCAGAACTGCGCATGCACGCCTAGAAACAGTCATTTTAGAATTTTTTCATCAAATTTTAACATAGCCATTTTGAACCTCTGCTCATGAACAGTGTCACTGTGATTTTCTTAATGTGTTCCATACATTGATTTTGCACACCGACTGCGCCATTGTGCGCTACATGGGCGGAAACACGTTTTGGGTGAGATGTGAAAAATGACAGCTGTACAACTCATAAGAAGGTGTGATAAAATGGCAATGTTGAAAGACCTGGAGTGAAAATATTGAAAATCCGTGAACTTACGAGCCTGTGTAGGAATTGTGCAATGCTGCGCTCGTAAAACAGTCATTCTTTGGAATTTTTGCACCAAATTTTCAACATGGGGTTTTTGGGACACCTTCTCATGAATTATGTCACTGTCATGGCGTTATTTGAGGCTGAAGGGTGATTTCATGCAGTGACTGTGCAGTGCCTGCGAAATCACCCTTCGGGCCGGAACCACATGACAGTGACATCATTCATGAGAAGGGTTCCCCAAACCCCATGTTGAAAATTTGTGACAAATCTAAAAATGACTGGAGATATGCACAAAGTTGAAACCCCATGTAGCCCATTATACAGCCACCGCATTTCCTCAGTTCGCAGTCGCTTTGAAGAGTGCAGACGGTTCGGTCCACCAAGATCGTCGCACCGGAGTCGGGAGGGCATGGGGTGGGGGTGTGGAGGCTGGGTGCGAGTGGGTGGGTGCGGGTTGAGTGGGGTTGGGAGACAAGCACGGGGCCGTTTTTGTTTTAGAGGGAAAGAAAGACGACATGGGACATTTGCCACACTGGGTGGGCTCCCAGCATGGCAGAAGATGTGTGGGGGCTGAGGAGCTGACGAGGATTGGGAAACCCCCACTCGGCAAACTTCTGGCGAGGGGAGCCGACGGGGGATTGGGCACCCCGCCAGCAAAACAACGATGAGCCTGCCACGCTGGGGTGGGCTCCAGCGAGGCAGGATGGCTTTGGGGGTCCGTGGAGCTGACGGAGGATTGGGCACCCCGCCGCAAAACAAACAACATTTGCCACACTGGGGTGGGCTCCCAGTGTGGAGGAAAGCTTTGGGGGCTGGCGTGATGCATGCGGGGGCGTGTGGCCTGGGGACGGCGGCGGTGTTCAGTATGGCAGTGGTATTTTCCTTTGAAACAGAGGAACACCGCTGTCATACTGAGCTCCTGCACCCATTGGTGCAGGACCGCCACACCTGCTCAAGGGAGCAGTGCATTGGATGGGAAAGGCATGCCTTCAAGTGTGCTACTCTCTCAAAACGTTCCTTGAGCATGCTCGCAAGCGAACGTAATAATGAAATGTAGAACCTCTTTGCTAACTTCCTTATATTACTGGTGATCACAACAGTCACTTCTATAAATCAGCTAAATATTACATTGATTACCCCACAACATATATTACATGCAGTCCAGCCTGTTCTGTGTACAATTATTAGTGGAGCAAATTCATCTTTAAAAAAAGTCTAAAAGCAGTAATTTAGATTTAAACAAGCTGTAGTAAAACAGTTACATGTAAATGGCTAGCTAACTATAAATAACAAGTTAATGGTGCGTTCAATCAGCCTGTAGCAAGCAGATTCACAAAGCACAATTGTATTGAATAGTAAAAAATAATAAAAAAGTCCAGCTTTCACTTCAGACTATCAGGTCTTTCCTGTTTCTTCTCACAAGCCTTTAATATGGCCTATGTAATCCATTCACATTGAAGAGAAATGATGAAACAGTCTGTCACCGGATATTGAGCTTGAGGCCCAGCTGTAGTGAATTGCAATTTTTCTTGGAATGGCCGCTTTTAGTTTGTATGTAGAGACACTTGTAAGTTGTTAAGCTGACGGACACCTCCAAATCTGCATCACTAAACATGTTCCTGATACTTTGAACTGTATTATTTTGTTGGACTGGATAAGCCTTCAGCAGATTTCTTTTTAGCCAATGGGGGCTGGTGCTTGGTAATTGGGATAAGGGGAAAAAAGACTAATGAGGACCTTTTCTAGTGCTCAGAATTATGTTAAAATGATGCACAAGTAAATTTCCTCTATGTGAGATAAACAGTTCTAAATATGATGTGCTGTCCCCCAGTAACAAACTATTCACTTACCAGCTAGATTTTCAGATAAAAGTTACATACTTCTGTGATCTTTCCTGGGGGGGTTACCAAAAAGGTCTCCCACTACTCTCTGGTTATCTTTTCCAATGAAACTTGGGGAATCAGGCTCTAGGGGAGGCTTGATCTTCTACCAAGCAGCTAAACAGATAAGCACCCCACAAAAATAGGCCGTCAGCTGAGTGTGTTCAAGTGTAGCATCCTACACATGTGCAGGAGGTGGCTTCTCTATTGGGAGAATGCCATGCATGCATACTAAAGGTACAGGTAAGGTCACCTGATCCATTTCTTGCAAGTTTTAAAATATAAATATTACAATGTTTAAATGCTATTCAATATTTAAATATGTGACTATAACATATGTTTAAACTACACAATCCTATGTAAAATTACTCTCGTATGCCTCTTATAAAATAAAATGAGACTGAGATCCAGTATTAAAACAGCCGGGAGTCCGGAGCACAGCAGATGCTGGTGAAATAGTGTCTGTGCAAACTGAATGGGTCCTGTTTATTCCAGCCAACATGTGCTATTTTGTCTTTGCTACAGACAATATGTAAGAAAACAGATATTAGTAAAAATAAGCAACTTCCCAGAGAATCCAAAAGGTATACAGTCAAACAAAGTCAGGTCGGCTTCCTAAAGATGCACTGGCAGCCATTTTAAATAAAGTCACACACACTGCTAGAGTTAATTAGATATTCTTTGCTGCATACTGTCTGTTATAGGTCAGGGCAGCATTTTCCCATCACTTCAACAATCAGCGGGGATCACTGCCTTTACTCACCTCAGTGTGGGCTCCCCCACCACTGGGACTCCTAGCAACCTGCAGCGGCAAGACAGAGTGAGAAAACAGAGCTCCAATTCACAGCAGCACAAGGTGGATTGGAAAGAGACTGATTTGGATATTAAAACAAAATAGGCAGCAGTGGCATACCTTTTGTAAATTTAAACATACTTTATCAGTCTCCTGCTATACCTACTCCTCCACAACAGGCAAGTATGCAGCTGTTACACCTCCAAGAGCCGAGCAGACAGATGTTGCTGCAAAATGATTGTTATGACAATAGACTTCTGACAGAGCTATTTAATGGATCACTGGAAACAGAAGTGGTTCTGGAGGACTGGAGGAGTGCAGATGTAGTCCCACAACACAAATGTAGTAGCAGGTTGGAGGCTGGCAATTATAGGCCAGACAGTCTGACATTGGAGGTGGGAACATTAATGGAATCACTGCTGAAGGAAAGGATTGTGAAATATATTGAATCTAGTGGGTTACAAGACTCAAGGCAGCATGGGTTCACAGGGAAAGGACATGTCAAACAAATTTGATAGACTTCTTTGACTGTGTGACAAAGGATTTAGAGCAAGGTGTAGTGGTGGACGTGGCCTACCTAGATTTCAGTAAGGCTTTCGAGAGCATTCCACATAGGAGACTGGTAAGCAAGCTGGGTAACCTAGGAGTGGGTGAAAAGGTGGCAACTGAATAAGAAATTGGTTAGGGAATAGGTAACTGAGGGTAGTAGTAAACGGAGTTCACTCTGAGGAGGGGAGGGTGACCAGCAGGGTGTCTCAGGGATCAGTGCTGCAACTGGTTCTTTTTAATGCCTTTATAAGTGACATTGCAGAGGAGCAGGAAGAGAAAACATGTCTCTTTGCCAGTGACACCAAAATCTGCAGTAGGGTGGACACTCCAGAAGGGGTGGAAAGCATGATTTGAGACATGAGAAAACTAGAGGAGTATTCAAGGGTATGGCAGCTGCATTTCAATTCAAAAGAATGCAAAATAATGCACTTAGGGTACAGAAACCCAGAGGCAGGGTACAAAATGGATTGAGTGGCATTGATGACCACCAAGTAGGAAAGGAAATCAGAGTAATCATATTGGATGTCCTAAAGGTGCCCAGGAAGTGCAACAATGAAGTAGGAATGGCCAGTGTGATCCTGGAGCTCATAGGGAAGGGTATCACCAGCAGAAAGAGGGAGGTAGTTTTGCCTCTGTATTTATCACTGGTAATACCCCACCTAGACTACTGTGTCCAGTTCTAGAAACCACATCTTTAGAAGGACAGAGACAGAGTGGATGCAGTCCAGAGGAGGGCAACTAAAATGGTGCAGGGTCTGCATGTAAAACTCTACGAGAAGAGATAAAGGACCTCAATATGTAGACCCTAGAAAAGAGGAGGGAAAGGGGGTATGATAGAGACCTTTAAATACCTCACAGTGCTGACTAAGGTACAGGAGGGAAGTATTTTTCAGATGAAAAGGTGCTCAAGAACAAGGGGGCACACTACAAAGCTGGAGTGGGGTAAATTCGGAGAAGATGTGAGTAAGTATTTCTTTATAGAAAGAGTTGTGGATTCATGGAACAGCCTTCAAGTGGTGGTTGTGGGAGTGATAAAAGTGGTGAGGTTCAAGAATGCATGGTATAAGCACACGGGAATCTTCATGGAAGGGAAAGGGGAGAGAGAAAGAGCTGTAGCTTGGGCACGATCTACTGTAATACTGTAGGTAAGGAGAAATGGGCAGACTGGATGGGCAAGCGGTCCTTATCTGCCATCAAATTCTGTTTCCATGTTTCTATGTGTCAGACTTCTAGAAGAGATATTTCTGTTCTGTGTTCACAATGGGGGGCAGGGAATGAAGCCTAACTGCCACCAGGGCAGGGAAAAGGGGTCAATGTGGATCACATACCAATGAAAATGGTATTGTAGGTCTTAAGAACACAAAATATGGATAAGTCCATGGGCCTGGATAAGGTACATCCCTGTGTGTTTAAGGAGATGGTGTGGGCCCTAGCTAAAATACTAATTGAGCTATTGTATAGTTTGAATTGGAGTATGAAATATGTAGCTTGCCTGAACAAGAGTTAGAGCAGGGATGATCCAGGGAACTACAGACCTGTTTGCTTATTGTGTATTGTGGGTAAGCTGTTAGAGACCATAATGAGATATAGGATAGTAACTTTACTGAAAGCAACAGGATAAAGTGACAGCGTTGGTTCAATGGGTGGGGGGGTGGACTGTGCCAGACACACCTGTTTGATTTCTTTGATTGGATGACAAAGGCAGTGGTTACAGCGCAGGCAGTGGAAATACTGTACCTTGATTTCCATAAAGCCATTAATTCCCAAGTCCATGAATGGAGGGTCAAGACATTGCAGAACAGGGGAAAGGGGGGAAATAATAGGCAGGTGGGACATTGTTCAAGTGGCAGGATCCAGATGATGGTAATAAATGGGGAATGTTCAGGGGTCAAGGGACTATCTCACTACCAACAGCTCCTTTGACTGCCCAATTTAACCTTGTTTCTCCACTTCCCTTCCTGCTCTAGTGATCCCCCCTCCCCTCCTCACTGGATTCTACCCTCACATGTTGGTATACTCAGTGCTGCACTTTTCCCCCTCTCCCCACCCTTCCTAAATTTCCTTCCCCTCCTTTCCCTCTCCCTATGACCTAGCACTTCTTATCTGTTGTCTGTTTTCTCTGACAAATGCCGCTGGCTACCTTGTTTCAATGCTACCCTTGAATTGTATTAATTTGTACTCTGTCTGCAATGTCCACATTGTTGTAATGTCTGTCTTGATGTTCCCCATAATTTGTATTTCTCTGACATGGAACCTTTGTAAAAGAGCCAAGGCTCAAAGGTATTTGTAGTCCTAGACTTAATAAATAAAAAATAAATACAAATAAAAAAAGGGAGTTACTAGTCGTGTGCCACATGGATCTGGCTTGGGATTGGTTCTCTGCAACTTCTTTATTTGCAACATGGGGGTGGGGATTCAGTGCAAAATATGCCTTTGCACAGGTGGTACTAAAATCTGTGGTCAGGTGAAACATGGTAAGGGTGTGAAAATTGTGAAAGAGGATGTGGGTAGAATACAAAGATGGTCAAAATACAGGCAGCTGAAATTTGAAGACACAAACATGCACGTAACAGCAAATAATCTGAATACAACACAGAATGTAGTAGAGTAAAATGCAATAGTTCAAAAGACTTCAAAGTAATAATTCTAGACATTCTGAAGACATCAGTACAATTCAACAGCGTGATGGGTAGGTAGGTCATATAGGATGTTGGAGTCCATATAGTGGGGGATCGCCAGCAAGAAAAGGGGAGTGCTGCTACCACTGCATAGGTGAAACAAGAAGGACTAGCAGTGCACACAGATACTTAAATGTAAGACTCCATTTAATTTATTTTGTATATTAGCACAAAAATTCCACAACCTTATCACACATGGTGAAAACTATCAGAAAGAATCTCCAGTGCTTTAGAGCTCAATCTTCCTTTCTCAGGGAGTGTCACCAGTGTATAGGTCACCAGTTCATCCTGGCGCAAAGCATTGTTTGTGGTTCTGGAGGCTGCATCTAAAGAAGGACTGGGATGGAGTGGAGGCAGTACAATGGAGGGTAACAAGGATGATCCAGGGACAGCAGGAAAGGGGACACAAGAATAAATTTGCAGATCTGTACATGTACATGCTTGCAGTGAGACGGAAGAGAAAGGACATGATAAAAACATACAAATATCTACATGGTGTAAATAAAGTGGGTAGTGATACATTTTTCAGACTGTGTTGGACTATAAATACCAGAGACAATTCCATGAAGCTAGTGGATTGAAACTGCAAGAGGCACACCAGGAAGTATTTTTTCTCTTAGAGGGTGGTGGAGAGGTTAAATAAATTGCCAGAACAAGTGGTTTGTGCAGAATCATTGTGGGTGTTCAAACAAGCATGAGTCAGATACAAAGGCTTGGAAAGACCACACTATAATGGGAGGGAGGACGTGGAGAGTGAAGAGCCTTTATTGCTCTCATACTCAACATTTGATAAGTAAGGTAAGAATGGGCAGACTGGTTGGATCACCCATATTTTGTTACTTTACAAAAATAAAAATACTTATTTCCACTGTTCCAAGCTTGTACTTCTTGTGTTTGATAACGTCTGACATTATGAGATCCAGAGTACCTCATTTTTCTACATTTTGAATGTCAGTGTCCCAACATTCCAGTGACAAAATGCTAAGAGGCATACAGGATCTGCCCTACATATGGTGTTTTTTTTCACAGCCTCCTGACATCTATTCACTCTACCTTTCTAATCTCCCAGCTCTGTATTTTCCACCTGGACTTCACTACAGGCTGATGCCAGATGAGGACCCTTGAATGAAATCCGTGATCCGTATGCCTATAGCTGCTCTTAATGGTAGGTGTCTAGGTCCCCTTAATGGGCTACTCCAGTAATCACCATGTATACACACCCACCCTTTTCTCACTTGACATGTTCTCTCATCTTTAAAGCAATGCTTTCCTGCACAGATGTGCTAAAAATACACCAATCATGAATAAAATAATGTTTTGGAAAGGATGTAATAGGCTTTTCTAGGTTTAGTAGACCCTCCTGATTAGAAATGGAGGAGGCATAACTTCATGACTTGGGACTGGTTTGTCTAGGCTCATGGAAGGGCACTGTTTAAAAGTACTGTTATTGTTAGGTTAGAAGAGATGGGACTGGGAAGAAGGATGGAAGGGTTACCCTGTATGTGAAGGGGGGAGTAAAAGCCACTGAAGTTCAAGTATCATACATCATGGTGAAGAGGGTCTATAGGTGGTGTGGATCATTATAGAAATGGGCCGTGGGACCACTATCCAGATGGATGTAGTTTACTGTCCACCAGTACAAGGGGAGGAGATGGACAGCTCCTTGGGGGAGGCAATCATCAGGATGTTCAAAAGATCAATCAAATCAGCTGCACTCAGGAGTTAGAATACTGGCCTTCATGAAGTCTGGAGAGGTGAAGGGCTAGGCAGTCCAACCTCCACAATATGGAAAGCATGTTGTATTACATGTTGTTATTTTGCTGGTGTATGCCATGAGCACAATTAAAATAATACTTGCACTTCAACTGTTGTGGTACATGCAGTATTCTGAGTGCAGGTGATTTGTTTGACATTTTTGAACTTTCTAGCCATGGAGTTTGCCACTCTTCTTGGCAGCACCACTCCTCAGTCTAATGCATGTGAAGTTGTTTGGTCGGTACAATCATCAGGATGGTAGGCAAGCGGGAGGTGGTGTTTGTTAGAGATATTAATCTAATGGATGTCTCATGGAACCTACCAGCTGCAGCTTCAGCAAGGAGCAGGGCCATTATATTTCTTTATATGGGGAGCTTTTCTTAGGTAGAATGAAAAACAACCTGTAGGGTTCAGCAGTCTTCAGGAGAACTTTCTGGAGGTTGTGCTACTGCCCTATTTGATTGCACCTCTCTGGCCTAAGAGAGGAGGTCACCAGACACAGAGCTGTGCTGGCTTGGGTCAGGGAGAACTCCCCCCCCTCCCCAGAGACCACCTATTCACAACTGATGTCTCAGAGGTTGCCTAGAAGGAGGGGCAGATGGACGACAGTGGTGGCTCAGGGAGGGTTAGGGTGGAGGGCAACTGGAGCATTCAATAACTGATTCCACTGCAAAAGTCACACACCATCCTGGCAGAGCAGCAATGCCCAACAGAGGAACCTGCAGTGGCAGCCAAAAGGAATGTGGGGAACATCCAAGGTGGAGAAATCAAGGAGGGTGATAGGAGACCAAAGAGGAGGAGAAAGAAAATTCTGGTGGGGGACTCCATTGTAAAGGGGGGTTAAGGTGGGGACAGGTAGGAATGAGGTAGGGGAGGTCCTGTGCTTGTGCAGTACCACTGCATTTATTGTTTATTGCAGTCTCAGAATTTGACATACCTTTGAGTCAGAGACTCATTTGCAAAGGTTCCACATCCAAAATAAATTATAATAATAATCTAAATGCAACAATGTAACAATGTAACTGCATTAAGGATGGAAGAAGGATCCAAAGGATCGCTGGAGCAGTAGTAAGGGAGGGGGGAACTTGACATCATTGTCCACCTGGGGACAGATGATCTAGCTCAGAGTGACCCAGAAGTAGTGCAGGAGGATTTTAGGAAACTGGGGAGGGGTCTTAAGCAGGTGGCATGATCTGTAACCTTCTCAGAAGTGCTACCAGTCTACAGCTAGTGAGAGGACAGGATTTGCTGCACCAAAGAATTCAACACTTGGTTTAAGGATTTGTATGGAAGCGAGGGGGTTGGTTGGCATCTGGAAGGACAGGGGCCAGTACAGGTGGATGGCCTACATCTGCCTAGGAGGGGCTCTGATGTCCTCAGTGGAAGGTGTAAGTGCTACATTGTTGAGTATTAAAACCAGCCAAGGGGGGAGGCAGAATAGGACAGGGCAACTTAGTCTGTTCCCCCCCACACACGCACACAGGATCAGCAGGGGAATATTTCAATCAGGAGAGAGTAAAACAACAAATATAACCACAGTGTAAGAAAGAACAAGGGGCTGAAGATGAGAATGGTATCAAGAGGGAGAGTTGGAAAATCAAGAAAAGAGAAGCACATGAAGAGAAGGGGAGAGATGGCACACACTGGAAAGTAATGTGTGCAAATGCTCGTAGCCTTGGGAACAAGACTGCAGATCTAGAGGCTGCCATGGCAGAGGCAGACCTGGACTTAGTAGCCATCAAAGAGACCTGATGCACCGAAAGCCAGGACTGGGATATGGCTATCCCAGGGTATTCTCTATTCAGGAGATACCAGGAAGGAAGGAAGGAATGGAAGGGAGTAGCTCTTTATGCAAAGGAGAATATAAAGGCAATATAAACACAGGGCAAGCAGGGAAGGGTGGAAGTACTGTGGGTCACCCTGGAGAAAAAGCATAGGGGATGTTACTCATATAGGGGTGATTTACAGACTCCCTGCTCAGGGGGAGGAAGTTGATGATGAGTTAATAGAAGAAATTCAGTACATGTCTCAAAAGGGGGAGATACTACTAGTCGGAGACTTCAGTCTACCAGACATAGATTGGAGCCTGCATGCAGTGGCAACTACAAAGAGCAGTGACATACTTAAACCTCTACTAGGAGGCTCTTTCAGGCAACTACTGTAGGAGAGGAATCCTCCCATTGGGGGGGCAATGCTAGACCTGGTACTGACAAACAGATTGCATTGCTAACGCCACAGTGGGTGATGACCTGGGAAACAGCAACCACCGTACAGTATGGTTTACCATAAGGACTAAGGTGGAAGTAAATAACACCAGAACCAGGGTTCTTGACTTCAGGAGGGCCAACTTTGGGGAAATGGGTAAATCTGTCAAGGACGCACTGCCCAGAATAGGGGAACATGAGGGTGTGAAGAACCTGTGGGCATAAATTAAGGAGAATATCAATAGGGCTACAAATCTCTGTATTTGGCAGGTTAGCAAGGGTAAAAAGGAAAATTAGACCTCTTTGGTTGTCAAAGAGGTAGCAGAAAGGGTAAGGGAAAATAAATAGGCCTTTCTGATATGCAGAATAACTTAGAAGGAGGAAGACAAGGATATCTAGCTAGAAAAAGAAAGGGAGGCAGGGAGGGCAGTCAAGGAGGCTAAGGCACAAACAGAAGAAAAGAGTCCCAAATCAGTGAAGAAGGGGGATAAGTCATTGTTTAGATACATAGGGGGAAATAGAAATTCCAAAGAAGGGATAATTAGACAGAAGAGGGAAAGGCTGTGTGAAAGAAGATAATGAAAAAGATGGCATGCTAAATAGAAACTTCTGCTCAGTATTTATGGTGGAAGAATCAGGAAACAGACCAGTGTTAAAAAAATAAGGGAGCAGGGGTATTAGAGATAGACAAAGGCCCTTTCACAGTATATGAGGTCCTAGGGGAACTATCACATTTAAAAAGTGGAAAAGGCAAAGGGCTCAGATGGAGTACACCCCAGAGTGCTGAGGGAACTCAAGGAGGAGCAGGCTATACCTCTAATGGCCCTTTTAGATCTGTCTATGAAATTGGGGGGTGCTTCCAAGAAACTGGAGGAGAGCCGAGGATGTCCCACTGCACAAATGTGGAAGCAGAGAATAGACAGTAAATTACAGACCTGTCTGCCTGACATTGGTGGTGGGCAAGATTATGGAGGTACTGCTGAAAGGATAGTTGATGGAGTATTTGGATGCCAAGGTGCTGCTGGATCCAAAGCAGCATGGGTTCATAAGAGGGAGATCCTGCCAGACTAACCTGATTAAGTTCTTTGATTGGGTGACCAAGGTAGCAGATTGGGGATGTGGCAATAGATGTGGCCTACCTGGACTTCAGCAAGACCTTTGACTCTGACCCTCACTGAAGGCTAGTGAACAAAATAAATAGTATTGTGGTGGGACTGAAGGTGGTTACATGCGTGAAAAACTGGCTGGAAGGTAGAAGTCAGAGGGTGGCGGTAAATGGTGTGCACTCAAGAGAAGGCGAAGTGGCTAGTGGGGTGCTACAGGAGTCAGTGCTAGGCCCAGTACTCTTCAATATATTTATCAATGACATAGCTGAGGGCTGGTGAGGAAGATGTGTCTATTTGCCGATGATACCAAAATTGGCAACAGGATAGATCAAATGATTGAGGACCTTAGCAAATGAGTTAAAACCTTAGCAAACTGGAAGAGTGGTCAAGGGTCTGTCAACTGAGCTTTAACGTAAAGAAGTGCAAGATCATGCACATGTGGCACAGGAACCCCGCAATTAAGTACCAGCTGGGAGGGGAAGAACTGACAGTCACCAGACAGGAACAGGACCTGGCGGTAATTACTTCTGAGGACCTGAAGGTGGCTAAGCATTGTTACAAGGCAGTGGTGAAAGCCAGCAGGATGCTGGAGTGCACAGGCAGGGGGATAACCAGCAGGAGGAGGGAAGTCATAGTACAGCTGTACAGATCGTTGGTGAGACCTCACCTTGAGTACGGTGTACAGATCTGGAGGCCATACCTCCAGAAGGACATAGACAGGGTTGAAGGGGTTCAAAGGAGGGCAATCAGGATGGTACAGGGTCTACACCAGAAGCCCTATGAGGACAGACTCAGGGAATTAAACATGTACTTTCTGGAAGAGAGGAGTGAAAGGGAAGGCATGATAGATACATAGATACATAGACAGTGTCAGCAGATAAGGGCCTATGACCCACCCATTCTGCCCATTTGAGCTTGTAAGTTCAGTTTATGTTTTCCTAGAAGTCTGTTGCCCCTTACCCCTGACCTCCAGAATTCCTTTATGACTATCCCATGCATTCTTAAATCCCATGATTGCTTCAGCCCCCACCACTTCCTCTGGCAGGGTGTTCCACTTGTCCACCACACCCGTTCTGTGAAGAAATTCTTCCTCACGCTTCCTCTGAATCGCCTCTCCTCCAACTTCATCCCATGCCCTCTAGTCCTGGAACATCTTTTTTGCTTAAAAATAGTGTATTCCTGCACCCTGTTCCTCCCTGTAAGATACTTGTATGTCTCTATCATATCCCCTCTCTCCCTCCTCTCCTCCAGGGAGTACATATTCAGTTCCTTCAACCTGTCCTCATAGGACTTATGATGCAATCAATGTACCATCTTTGTTACCCTCCTCTGAACCTTCGCTACCCTGTCTATGTCCTTACATAGGTAAGGTCTCCAGAACTGTATACTGTACTCCAGGTGGGGCCTCACTAGTGTCTTGTATAGTGGAATTATGACCTCCCTTTTCCTGCTGGTGATGCCCCTGCCTATGCATCCCAGCATCCTATTTGCTTTACCTGCTGCCTTGTCACACTTTTTCCCCTACCTTGAGGTCATCAGAGATGATAACCCCAAGATCCCTTTCCAGCTTGGTACATGCTATATCCTCACACCCCAACTGATATATGGTGCCAGGGTTTTTGCACCCCATATGCATTATCTTGCACTTCTTTGCAATGAATTTCAACTGCCAAACCCCTGACCATTCTTCAAGTTTCTGCAGGTCCCTTCTCATTCTGTCTACACTCTCTGGTGCGTCAACTCTGTTACAGAGCTTTGTGTCATCAGCAAACAGTGAAATTCTGCCTTCTAGGTCCTGCACAATGTCACTGATGAAGATGTTGAATAGGACTGGTTCCAGCACTGATCCCTGTGGTACCCCACTGGTCACTCTTCCCTCTGTGGAGTGACAGCCATTTACCACCACCATCTGTGTCCTGCCACCCAGCCAGTTACCTACCCACCACCCTATTGTCCTGCCCACACCCTTATTCACTCAGTTTGTGTAATAGTGCTTCCTTGGCACAGTGTCAAAGACCTTGCTGAAGTCCAGATAGGCCATGTCCACTGCCCTCCCCTGATCCACCTCCCTAGTCACCCAGTCAAAAAATTAAATGCGGTTGGTCTGACATGACCTCCCCCTGGTGAAACCATGCTGCCTTGGGTCCTGTAGTCCATTGGCAATCAGATGTTCCACCAATCTCTCCTTCAGTAGCGCTTCCATGATCATCCCCACTACCAAGGTGAGGCTGACTGGTCTGTAGTTCCCCGCTTCCTCTTTGTTCCCACTTTTGTATAAGGGGACTACATCTGCTGTCCTCCAGTCTTTGGGTACCTCCCCTGTTTCCAGTGATCGGCTAAACAGGATAACCAGAGGTTCATCCACCACCTCTCTTAGTTCTTTAAGGACCCTGGGGTGCACCCCATCTGGCCCCATTGCTTTATCAACTCTTATTACTTCCAGTTCCTTCAGGACCATTTCTCGTGTAAAGGGACTTGTGTCCATTTCTGCACCATTCTCACCCCTTGTACTCCCTTCAGACCAATTACCCTCCTCTTCCTCATTAAGGACTGAGCAGAAATACCTGTTCAATATGTCAGCTTTACTGTTGTCATCCTCCAAGCGGCCCCCATCCCCCCCTTCAGTCTCACTATCCCTCCCTTTGCCTTTCTTAAACTCATAAATATCTCACAGGTGTAAACAAGGTACAGGATGAGAGTACATGAGAGACAGATTTGCACAAGAACTAGAGGTTACGCAGTTAAGCTGGGGGGAAACTGAGGAGGAATGTCAAGAAGTTCTTCTTTACAGAGAGGGTGGTGGGAGTCTGGAACACACTCCCGGTAGAAGTGGTGAAAGCTAAAATGATCACAGGCTTCCAGAATTAATGGGATAGATATAAGGGAATCCTAGCACCAGGACTAATGTAGGGAAAAGATGAGGACCTATAGGGGGCTAAGCTAGGATTAGCAGTGCGGACTGTGTGGGCCAGTAGGTCCTTATTCACTGAAAATATTTACGTTTCTGTGTTCCTGTGTTAGGGGCAGGGCAGTTTTGGACTTGGTACTTACAAACTGCAATAGCATTGCAAACGTCACTTAGGAAAGTACCCTGTCCAGCCAATGTTTTACCCAGGCTAACACCCTGGGACCCACTCCCAGGCTGGTTAATTTGACTATTAATCTTTATGTGGGACTGTGTCAAATGCCTTGCTAAAGTCTAGGTAGGCCATGTCCACAGCCCCTCCCTAGTCTACTACTTTGGTCACCCAGTCAAAGAAATCTATTAGATTCGTCTGACATGACCTTCCCGCTGTAAACCCATGCTGCCTTGGGTCCTGTGCCCCACTGGCCTCTAGGTACTCAAAAATTCTTTCCTTCAGAAGTGACTACATCACTTTTCCTACCACAGAGGTCAAACTGACAGGTCTGTAGTTTCCTGCCTCTGTCTTGGTCCCACTTTTGTGAAGGGGAATCACATCCACCTTCCTCCAGTCCTGGGGTACCACACCATCCTTCCATGATTTATTAAAAAGAGTAGTCAGTGGTTTCACTAGTTCCCCCCTTAATTATTTTAGAATTCTGGGGTGAATTCCATCAGGCCCCATTGCTTTGTCCACCTTCAGTTTTAGGAGTTCTTGCAGAACCCTTTCTTCTGTGAAAGGGCTGGGATCGACCCCCCTATCAAGAGTGCTTCTGTTAATTGGATTAGGCACTTCCCCCTCCTCTTTTGTGAATACTGAGCAGAAATATTCCTTCAGCATCCCTGCTTTTTCACTGTTCCCCTCTGCCCACCCACCATTCATTCTATTCAGCCTCACTATCCCTCCCTTTGTCTTTCTACGCTCTCTGATGTACCTATAAAAGGTTTTATCCCCCTTCTTAACCGAGTTGGCTATCTTTTCCTCAGATTGGGCCTTTGCTATTCTGACTTCCCTTCCTGCTTCCTTCTGCCTTAACTGGTATAGCTCTCTGTCCTGCTCCTTCTGTGTTTCCTTATACTTCCTGAATACTATCTTTTTCTCCCTGACTTTCCCAGCCACCTCTTTTGAGAACCATAGTGGCTTTTTCTTTCATTTTGATTTGTTTACAGTATTTGCTTCACACAAAGGCTTGTTGCCTCTGTGATGGCAGTTTTGATGATTCCCCATTGTTGCTCCACCCCTCTTTCTAGCCTGTTTGCTAGTGCTTTTCTGAGGCATCTCCCATCTTGCCAAGGCAGCCCTCCTGAAGTCCAGTACCCTCACTTTGTGTGGCTTGACTCTGTAGCTGAGTTTAACGTGAACCACACTGTTTGATGGTCACTTGTTCCCAGATGGCAACCCACTTCTAGATCTGAGATCCTCTCACTGCCCCCATTTGAGAGTACAAGTCTAAGATTGCTCCCTCACAAGTGGGTTCAAAATAGCTGTCTGAGGCCTGCCACCTAGGGCATCGAGAATGGCCCTGCTCTTGGATGTGACTGCAGCAAATGTGCTCCAGTTAACATCTGGCATATTCAGTTCTCCCATCAACAGTATCTCCCTTTCTCTGCCATCCTAAGAATGCCTTCTATCATATCCTTGTCCATTCCTCCTCCTGACATGGGGTCTGTACACAACCCCTGTACAGATTATGTGGTGCCCTTTCCAGTCTCCATGGTGACCCACAGTGCCTCCTCTCCTCCCTGTTTACTCTTTTGTCAGTTGCTTTTATCCTTCCTTACATAGAAAGCTACTCTCCCTTCTCCCCTGCCCAGTCTCTCCTGTAGGTTATGTACCCTGGTATGTTAACATCCCAGTCATGGTTCTCTGTACCATCTTTCTGTGCTGCTACAATATCCAGGCATCCCTCTTCCATCAAGGCCACCAGCTCAGGGAGCTTGTTGCCCAGACTATGGGCATTGGTACTCATTACCCTCCATTTCCTGATGGCCTTGCTCCTTTTTACCTCATCCCTGTTTTTATTGCCTTTGTCACTTTCCCCATTTACCCCTGCCCTTCTCCCTATCGCCACCTCTATGTTGGTGTTTACCGCACTTACTACCATGATTTTTGGGGGGGAGCTAGGATTTTCCTGCTCCTTTCCAATGCCTCCCCTAGCTAGTTTAAATGCTTGCCAATGAAGCATTTAAAACCCATCACCTAGGTTCCTGGTTCCCTCCTGGACAGATGCAGTCCATCATGCCAGTATAGGCTTGCATCACTCCAGGTGGACCCCCAGTCCCCAATGAAGCCAAATCCCTGAACTCTGCACAGTTTTCAACCACTGATTGAATCCCATGGTGTGGGACACCTAGCCTCTCCACCGCCATAGATGGGCAGCACCTCCGAGAGGGTTACCATGCGTGCTACTTGTCTAAGCCCCTCCCCAATTCCATAAACTCTTCCTGCACTGCTCTAATCCCTTTCTTAGCCAGGCCATTTGTCCCTAGGTGGACAATGACATCCAGCTCCCTTCCCCGTGCAGCTGCTCCGGCAGTCCTGAGTATTCACTCCCTGTCCCTCCAAAGCCATGGCACCAGGCAGGCACCTAACCTCCCTCTCCCTTTCCTCTCCCAGTTCTACCTTCCTAACAGTGAAGTCCTCCACCAGGAGTTGTTTTCTTCCCCTGTGGGGTCCCGTGCCACCCTCCTGTGGGTCTCCTTTGTGAAGGTTCCCAGCATCCTCCTTGGTCTCTACTGCAGGTGCCTCCATAGAGGAACCACACTTTGCCAGAATGGCATAGGAATTGTGGAGAGGTACAACTGGAGGAATGTGCCTCTGTTCCACCAAACTCACCCTCCCTGAGCCCACTGTGGTCCAACCGCTCCTCTTTCTTGGCAACCTCTGAGCCAATGGCAGTGGCACTGGTGGTCCCTGGATGGAAGAGGACATCCCACAAATCCTGGCCATCTCAGCCTGGAGATGAGCAACCTCCTCCCTCAGCCCAGAGAGGTGCCTGAAAATGGGACAACACCGCATCCTCCAGAATGTCTCCCGGAAGACTGCTGCTCCACAGCCACTGCACTGCACCACTCCCATCATGTCTTATTTCTGGCCCCTAATCTGTTGTTTGGAATCCTTACTCTTTCCTCTGTTTTTTTTTTCTTTCTCTTCTCTCTCTACTTACTTTCTGCCTCTGTGCCCTTTAAGCTCCTAACTGTCTTGTTCTGAGACAAGAATATCCTATATTTCTCAGTACATCCCTTACTTGCTCAGAGGCAGGCCTCCAACAGCTAGAGGGGGCTGGAGAGCTACTCTTGCCCTTCTAGGATGGTGGGTCTTTGGTGACTTTGTGATCACTCACTTCCTGCTCCCAAACAGGAAGTTCCTGTTGTCAGTCAAATCCTGAGCCTATAAAAGTAGAACTAGCTTCTGAGGGGAGAGAAGCAGGGCAATATAGTCCCAGTAGAGAAGTCCAGTCACACAGCACTCCTTCCTCCTGGTATCTTCTGCCAAGCTACTAACAATCTTTCTAAGGCAGTCTTTAAATTTAGCTTCCTTCTAGCTAGGCCACTCCCCCTACTTACTAGATCTTTCTACAAGTAATTTAAACTGCACAGCTATCAATCCCTTTCAATCACCTGAGATTTACACCTAGATAACTGTTCAGATAACCATTCTGTTCAGTTAACTCAGAAAAACACACTCATTTTTTTTGTTTTGTCTGTTAAGTTTGTTTTTTTTACCCTACATTAAAGGTTCAAGTACAAGAGTTCTACTTCTTTAGTCCCAGTAGAGAAGTCCAGTCAGACAGCACTCCTTCCTGGTGTCTTCTGCCAGATAGGGTCTCACCAACTGTCTGTACAAAGGGATAACAACTTCCTGTTTTCTACTGTTGATGCCTCTCTCTATGCATCCCAGTATCTCCCCAGCCCTCCTTACTGCCCTAGCACATTGCTTGACCACCTTTAGGTCATCTGATATAACTACCCCCAGGTCCCTTTCCATTTTTTCTGTTGTTGTCAGTATCTCACCCTCCATTGTGTACTCTTCCCCTAGGTTTTTGTTTCCCAGGTGCTTTTACTTTGCACTTCTTTGCATTGAATCTAAGCTACCATATATTTGACCATTCCTTCAACATTGCCACATCCCTTCTCATCTTTTCCACCCCACCTTGTGTATCAACCCTGTTGCAGATCTCTGTGTCGTCTGCAAAGAGACATACTTTTCCTTCCAGTACCTCTTAAATGTCACTTACAAAGACATTAAAAAGGACCGGACTAAGTGTTGAACCCTACAGTACTTCACTAGTAACCCCCCTCTCCTCACTGTGGACTCTGTTTACTGTTACCCTCTATGTCCTGTTGTCCAGCCAATGTTTTACCCAGGCTACCACCCTGCGACCCACTCCCAGGCTGGCTAATTTTTTTATTAATCTTTTGTGTGGGACTATGTCAAATGCTTTGCTAAAGTCTAGGTAGGCCACATCCACAGCCTCTCCCTGGTCTACTACTTTGGTCACCCAATGAAAGAAATTGATTAGATTCATTTGACATGACCTTCCTGCTGTGAATCCTTGCTGCCTTGGGTCCTGTGCCCCATTGGCCTCTAGGTACTCAACAATTCTTTCCTTCAGAAGTGATTCCATCATTTTCCCCTACCACTGAGGTCAAGCTGACAGGTCTGTAGTTTCCTGTCTCTGCATTGCTCCCACTTTTGTGAAGGGGAATCACATCCACCCTGCTCCAGTCCTCAGGTACCACACCATCTTCCTATGATTTGTTAAAAAGGGTAGTCAGTGGTATTACTAGTTCTCCCCTTAGTTCTTTTAGAATTCTGGAGTGAATCCGATCAGGTCCTGTTGCTTTGTCCACCTTCACTTTTAGGAGTTCTTTCAGAAGCCTCACTTCTGTGAAAGGACTAATATCGACCACCCTATCCAGAGTGCTTCTACTGACTGGATTAGGTACCTCCCCCTCCTCTTCCTTTGTGAATACTGAGCAGAAGTATTTGTTCAGTATCCCTGCTTTTTCACTGTCCCTCTCTGCCCACCCACCATCCCTCCTCTTTATTCAGCCTCAGTATCCCTCCCTTTGCCTTTTTTCACTCCCTAATGTACCTATAAAAGGTTTTATCCCCCTTCTTAACCGAGTTGGCTATCTTTTCCTCGGTTTGGGCCTTTGATATTCTGACTGCCTTCCCCACTTCCTTCTTCTGCTTTAACTGATATAGTTCTCTGTACTGCTCCTTCTGTGTTTCCTTATACTTTCTGAATGCTATCTTTTTCTCACTAAGCTTCCCTGCCACCTCTTTTGAGAATCATAGTGTTTTTTTCTTTCATTTTGGTTTATTTGCTTCACACAAAGGCTTTTTGCCTCTGTGATAGCAATTTTGATGTTTCTCCATTGTTGCTCCACCCCTCCTTCTTGCCTGTTTGCTAGTGCATTTCTGAGGAACTCTCCCATTTTGACAAAATCAGCCCTCCTGATGTCCAGTACCTTCGCTTTTTTATGGCTTGACTCTACAACTGAGTTTATCGTGAACCACACTGTTTGGTGGTCACTTGTTCCCAGATGGCTACCCACTTCTAGATCTAAGATCCTCACTCCATTCCTATTTGAGAGCACCAGGTCTAAGATTGCTCCCTCCTGAGTGGGTTCCAACACTAGCTGTCTGAGGCATGCCCTCTGTAGGGCATCAAGAATGGCCCTGCTTTTGGATGTGGCTGCAGCAATGGTGCTCCATTTAACATCTGGCATATTCAGGTTCACCATCAGCAATATATCCCCTTTCTCTGCCATCCTAAGGATGCCTTCTATCATTTCCTTGTCCATTTCCTCCCCCTGAGAAGGGGGTCTGTATACAACCCCTCTACAGATTATGGTGCCATTTCCAGTCTCTAGGGTGACCCACAGTGCCTCGTCTGCTCCCTGGTTACCCTTTAGCTCTGTTGCTTTGATCCCTTCTCTTACGTAGAGAGCTACTCCTGCTCCACTTCTACCTTCCCTGTCCCTCCTGTAGCTTGTGTACACTGGTATGTTGACATCCCAGTCATGGTTCTCTCTGTACCATGTTTCGGTGACTGCCACAATATCCAGGCATCCCTCTTCCATCAAGGCCACCAGTTCAGGGTGTTTGTTATCTAAACTATGGGCATTGGTTTTCATTATCCTCCATTGTTTGATGGTCTTACCCCTTTTTTTCCCCGTCTCTGTCCTTACTGCCCTTGTCTTTTTCTCCATTTACCCCTGCTCTTCTCCCTATTGACTTCTCTAGCTTGGTGTTTACCTCACTAACTACCCTGATTTTTGGGGGAGGGCTAGGATTTCCTTTCTGCTTTTCAGTGTCCCCCCTTGGCTAGTTTAAATGCTTGCCAATGAAGCATTTAAACCTATTACCTAGGATCCTGGTACCCCTCCTAAACAGATGAGACTATCGCACCAGTATAGGCCTGTATCCCTCCAGGTGGACCCCCAGTCCCCAGTTAAAGTCAAAACCCTGAGCTCTGCACCAGTTTTTCAACCACTGATTGAATCCCATGGTGTGAAGCACCCTAGCCTCACCCATACCATAGACAGGCAGCACCTTTGAGAAGGTTACCATACATGCTGCTTGTCTAAGGCCCCTCCCCATCTCCACAAACTCCTCCTGCACTGCTCTGATCCCTTTCCCTGCCAGGTCATTTGTTCCTAGGTGGACAATGACATCTAGCTCCCTCCCCCATGCAGCTGCTCCCATGATCCTGAGGATTCGCTCCCTGTCCCTCTAAGCCATGGTGCCAGACGGGCACCTTACCTCCCTCTCCCCTCCCTCCCACAGTTATACCCTCCTAACAATAGAGTCCCTCAGCAGGAGTTGTTTCCTTCACCTGTGGGATCCCATGCCACCCTCCTGTCATAGCATCCTCCTTGAGGAACCACACTCTGCCAGAATGGCATATGAATTGTGGAGAGGTACAACTGGAGGGATGCACCTCAGTTCCACCACTGTCACCCTCCCTGAGCCCACTGTGGTCCAACCGCTCCTCTTTCTTGGCAAACTCTGAGATAGCGATGATGGCCCTGGTGGTCCCTGGGTAGGAAAGGAGGTCCCCCAATTCCTGGTCAATGCAGCCTGGAGATGAGCAACCTCCTCCCTCCTCCCTCAGCCCAGATATTTGCCTGCAGATTGGACAACACCGTATCCTCCAGAATGTCTCCCGGAAAACTGCTGTTCCACAGCCACTACACTGCACCACTCCCATCATGTCTTATTTGTGGCCCCTTAACTCTTGTTTTGTATACTTACTCTTTGTTCTCTCTCTCTTTGTTTATTTATTTTTGGTTTTTTGTTATACAATTTTTTCTTCTCAGTGAAAAGAGAAAAGCTAGTGCTGGGATAGTGAGGATAAAAAGGTTGGAAAGGGAAGACTACAGAAGGAGACCAAGAAAAAGCTGAAATTTTGAACAGGTACGTTTGCTTGGTCTTCAAAGTAGGGGCAGGAAGGATGGACCCCAAGACAGAATTACAAAGAGAGATGTGGAGCAGAGGGACGCAAGACCATTTTCAGAGAAAAGAGTTCTGAAAGGACTTTCAGCCTGAAAGTTGATAAGACTATGAGACCATATGGTAAACATCCCAAGGTACTGAAGGAGCCTAGAGACATGTTAGCTGCTCCATTGGCAGCCTTGTTCAATTGTTCAATGGAAGCAGGAGTGGTTCCAGAGGGCTGGAGAAGGCCTGCTTTTGTCTCCCGTCATAAGTGCAGCAGCATGGAGGAATCCAGCAACTGCAGGCCAGTCAACCTACCTTCAGTGGTGGTAAACTAATCTAAACCCTACAAAAAGAGAAGTTGGTTTATTACCTTGAGGACAATGGGCTTGAGGATCACAGGCAACGCAGGTTCGGGGTAGAGGGCATGCCAAATGAATCTGATTGATTTATTTGACTGGAAGACCATGGAAATAGATCAAAGGAGGGAAGTTGAAGTAGCCTTCAACACTGTGCCACACAGAATGCTGACTAGAAGCTGACCAATGTGGGAGTGAGAAGAAATGGTAATTTGGGTTTGCAAGTGGCTAACAGATAGGAGAAAGAGGGTAGTGGTATATGGCACTCACTCTAAGGATGGGGAGGAAACCAGTGGGGTACCACTAGGTTCAGTGCTGGGACCAGTGCTCTTCAATATTTTCATATGGGACATTGAAGAAGTAGTAATAGAAGTAAAATGTTTTATTCATTTTATTGAAATGAATAGGGATACTCAGCTGAGAAAAGCTCTTTTTCAGTGATGTCCTTAAAGATGGTAAATATATGCCCTCATCTAGAACCAAGCCTCTGACCATTTGCATGTACAGCTAGGATACATCCAGTGCACCACATGAGGAGCTTCAGAAGAATGGGAGGGAAAGGTCTGTCTTTATGCAGATGACACCATGATCTGCAATAGGGTGGACACCCAAAAGGGAGTATAGACAGTGTGCAGGGTTCTAGGGAAACTAGAAAATTGGTCAAAGGCATGGCAGTTAGGGTTCAATGCCAAAAGATGCAAAATTAGGCACCTATGACACATTAAACCCGTGCTAAATATAGGATGGGAGTGGGTGGTGTCAGCTGTCACTAGGCTATCAAAAGTGACTAAACATTTTTTGGTGTGTAAGTAGAAAATGCTGACAAATTCTTTCCCACTAGCTACAGCACAGCTAGTGTGAATATATTGCCCAAGGTGGTGAAAGAAGCACCAAGACACAGTAAGAAGCAATGCATGGGATTAGATTTGAACTTGATCATCCATGTTCAATGCTCATTGTTGCTGTTTTCATGCATGGATAACCAAATATCTGTGAACTTTTAAAAATATAAAGAATAATACTCTCACTAGGAATCCATCCCCTGTGGCGAGTAATGTTACCCCCACTTAGTTTCCACCATCAGAAGCTCTTTCCACTGCTGTACAATGTCAGTTTTATTCTAAACAAAGTAGCCACTAGGAGCCGATCCAAGATGGCACACTTATAACCCTTGCCGCATCAATCTGCTTGGATGCCAGGAGCCCACCATTTGTGTCTAACATTTTTGACAATAATTAACAATTGTTGCCACAGGGAGTCCATGCTCAGTGTTACATTTCTGTCCCCTCCACCTCACCAGCATGATGCAACACAGGGAGCCAATCTCTGGTGTTGGACATAGGTAGCTGTAATCCCCCCCCCACAAATGTGGGCTTAACTTAGTGCCTGCCTCCTCCCATTTGCTCCCATTTCTGGAGTGCCTCCCATCTGGCTTCTGACGTCTTGAGTGTCCCGCATTTTCACTGCCACAGCTCTGGGTCCAGATGTGCACCTAAAGCCCCCGCAGCAGCCCCTTCATTTAATTTTAGCCCACCATTGGTGTTTGGAGCTGAATTGTGGAATGCTGCTCATTCTCTGCTCCACAGAGCAGCTGGTGGACACACTTGCACTAGAAAGTGCCTCTTCTTTTTCCCAACCACAATTTACAGGCCAACAGGTGGTTTCTGTGGTAGTCCTGGTCCCTGTAAGGTACAGGGCAGGGGCTGGTGACTTGGGCGGGGCCCGGAGAAGCCACACAATTTTGTAAATAGAGAGTGCAGTGTACACTGTGTGTTTCCCTGCTTATGAATGTTAATGAGGCAACAATAAAATGCATGGGTTCCCTGTCCTAATGCCTAAACCTTAAGTATTAGTGCTAGCAACAAGCACTGACATGACTATAAATGCAAAAATGAAACAAGCACTGTACAGGGAGTATACAGGATGTAAGGAGGGCTACTCATAAAGGGGGCTAAGTAAATAAAATGGTATTTTCCTGGCTGAACCAGATCAATGAACTGCCTGTCTGCTGCCTAGGGGTAGTGTATTTTGGCAGCAGTTGCAGGCTAAGGGCTGTAAAGACACTTTAAAGAGTGGCAGCATTTGAAAGGACACACTTGTGGCAACTAAACAATGGGGCTATTAATAAAATTAAACATTTTTCCTGGCTGCATCAGAACTTTATCTTTGGGACTGTGTTGAACTGCAAGGGGACCATAAGGACTAGCAGCCATATTATGCAGCCAACAGCCAATCAGAAAGGCAGGATTTTATGCAAGGACTGTTGCGACAATGCCAGAGACTCTTGGGACATTGCAAATGGCTTGTGGGGGAAAAGCAGGGACCTAATTCAGGTGAAATAAACAAGGAAATGCTCACACTCCAGAGCCAGGAGAATGTTGCTCCAGTGAAGTAAAGTCATAACGACTGCAATTGTCGTGCCAAAATACACTTTTTAATGTTGAAGTTAGCAGTTTGGACACCAGAGTCGATACAAGCAATGATACCTTGATAGGTCTGAGTGTCCTGGTGTTTCACCAAGTAAGGCTTTGTCAGGGGATAGGTACTTGGACCAGATGACACAAACTTATACAGAAAATCATGTGACATCATTATGCCGACATAATTGATTGAAAACTAAAAAGATAAAAATTACAACTAATGTTAGATCATTTCTCATATGCACATAACAAAAACTTCTAGCAGCACAGTAATTGTTACTTGCACCAGAAAGGTGCTGTTATACATTTAAATAAAAAATGAATATCAAGTTAGTGACTATAGATAGTTAAAAAAATTTCAGCTAATTGGGAGCCCCAGAAGGACTACATAAAACCCAGTGATTTTCAGGCTGAGTTCAATTTCAGCAGGAGGGCTCAGGCCCCTAGCTAAACAAAATGGGCCTAGACATTCAGCATGAGCCCCTCCATGGGGGTGGGGGCTCTTGCCTTCTGCCAGAGAAAGGTGGCTGCAAGCAACTGAAGTTGCAGGTCTGGGGGTTACAAGAAATTGTACTCCAGGGCCAGCATCTGACTTGCCACTTTAGGTAAATGGGTCCTTAGATAAATCAATGTCAGTGGCTCAGTAGGTAGCACACTCGCCTCTGTGGCCAGGAGAGCAGAGCGCTGTGGGTTCAGTTCCCACATCTGGCACTTGGTTTAATATCCCAGTACTGGCACTGTAGTGCAGCATGAGAGGGGTACTGCACTTCTGAGGTGCCATCTTTTGGATGAGACATCAAACCGAGGTCCCATCTGCCTGGATTGGTGGTAGTTCAGGTGGATGTTAAAGATCCCATGCACTTATCGAAAAGAGTAGGGGAATTTCCCCGGTGTCCTGGTCAAATTTCCCTCATTCACTAAAAATACCACCAACAGCTTAATCTGGTTCAAGGTTAGTTGGCATTCATCTGTATCCCCCTTCCCCTGGTCATGCCTGAAAAAGGCAGGATTTGTCTAGTGCACTTACCCGGTCAACAAAAACTAACTAAACTAAACTAAGGAGCCAGCATCTGCCTGCAGTTGTGAGAGAGCTGCAAGAAATGCTTCTGCCTCAGCAGTGAAAGTGCTGAAGAAAGCCTATAAATTCCAGAAAAGGAAAGTATTTTGAGTATGTCTGAGTAAGTAAACCTCTGCTTACAAGTGCAAGTTTTGAGAGATCTGTAAGGGGCAGAGAAGCCCAGAAAAGCCAAATGTTGTGATTGTCTGTCTGCACCCTGCATTTAACCAGCTCCTTGGGAATGGGTGGACATTTATTCAAGTGACCAGAGAAGGGTCCGGTAGTCTGTAAAAACGTTGATTGTGACTGTGTAAATTACCTACAGGAATGAAAGGGAGGTTCCCAAGTTTTCCTGACAGTGCATGAGAGGGCCAGTAAATGTCTTCACATCCATTTGGGAGCTGCAAATACCAGTGAAAGCCAAGAGGGAATGTGATGTTGTGTTTGAGCCAAAGAGAGGCTAGTGATCAGTTTGACAACCGGTAAAGTGTTTACGCTACAGTGATCAGTTTTGCTAACAAGTAAAATGTACCAAGTGGTGGGGAGCCATGCTTCAAGTTCTGACTGTGTTTCAAATGTCTTAAGTGATAGAGAGGCAAGCCTCAAGCTCAGACTGGTGTGTTAGTGAGGAGTTATGCCTTAAGCTCCTGCTTCAGTTTCAATGAAAGACAAGGCATTGCTTGAAAAACTGTGTCCTGTGATCCGCTTTGGGAGCCATGACCTGGGCTCTGGTCATTGCACTCTGCTGGGAAGATTGCAGTTGCTTATCCCAAAAATGTGTGGTATGGCACCCTTGGTGCTGAGACTCTAATCCAACTAGTAAAGGGTCCATGCCTGCCATGTTGGGCACATGGCAAAAAGATTGTGACTACCCAACACAACTGCTGAATATATAAATGCGCTACAGATAAATGTGATGAATGCAGTATAAATGTGCTGAATGTAACAAAGCAGTTTATACTGGCTTAGTAGACAGCCTGGTAGTATGCCACCACCTAAGGCACTGCCATATGTGCTTCCCCCTGAGGGGCATAGCCAGATGTGGGGGTTGAAGTGTGCTGGCCCTGGTCTCAGCTGGTCTTATTACAGAAGATTCCACATAAGTAATTCCAATGCCCAGAGAAAATGGGCAGCAGTTTCAAGTGCTGAGAGAAAGTGTCTAGTCTGTTCAAAGCTGCAGGAGCCTTCTCAAAATAAGGGGACTCCAAAGCTTCTGCCTTGCCTCAGCTAGAAGTCATTTCTGTGACTTCCAAGACTTGCCTATTTTTGACCTATGATGACTACTAAACCGTGAGTATGCAGAGTTTAGCCCTGTGTCACCTGGAAGGACATGTACATAATAAAGTTGTTGTCAAGTTCAGTATCTAGAGTTAATCCTTCTGAAGCAAAAAGGGTTAATTTCTGCACCCTTACAGGCAGCATGATGTGTTTTAAGATTAAAAATAAGATTCATCTGCTTTTTTCTTTAAGGCCCCAGCACAGCTGCAGTGTTTAACAGGCCTGCATCTTCAAGACTCTAGTACTGGGCACCCAGAATAAGTGTTGGAATTGTAGGGTTCTGATACATTTTGAGAAGGGCATTGTGTGGGCATCTAATAAAATGTTTTCTGCCACCAAATCCAGCTAGCTAGCTAGATAGAAAGAATCTGATTATATCAGAGGTTGATGGATGGTCTCTATGATTGATGCTTAAAAAATAAATGCAAAATGATTATCTTGATTCCCAGCCAAACCAATGCCAAATTAAGCTAAATGTAAATATTTAACCACTGCTTCCAATTTCCATTTCCTAACCCTCACTCCATCTAAATAAATTGCTGTTTGCTGTTTTTGCATAACTTTGATGCATGAACATATTATTAGAGAGTCAATTCTTTGAAATGTTAAATGTGGGGTGTTGATTATTGGGTCATGTTTGGGCTGGAACTATGGTAATGTGGGTGGGTACAGCATCCCAGGGGATTATGACAGATTTTTGTTTTTTTGAAATTGCTCTTTACCACCCCCCACATCCCGCCAACCCTGACCCTTCAGGGCTGTCAAGGAGTCATCCTCCTGCCACCCACTCCACCAGGACCTACCTCCTGGGCCTCATGTAACTGCATTTTGCCCCCTGAGCAGGGATGAGATGGAGGTCCATATACCCAGTAATCCTTCATTTTGTCAGTCCAGAGGTGGCTGGGTGAGCAGGGGCACATCGGAGGCACGCTCCAGGCAACTCATCATCCCAGAGGCAGCAGGCATTTTCCTGTTTACTCCCCCACACACAGTCTGTGCTGTAATGTCAAGATGCTATGTGCCAAAGTTCACTGTGCATCTTTGGTTGCCCATCCCTCTCAGTGGGGGCTTGTGGTCCCCCAAACCTACGCTCGGGGTCACACAAGTGTTTGGTGGGCAATGGCTCCCCCCTTCCTGGAGAAGGCAAGCTGTTGTGGGAAGCTCAAGCCGTTCTTCCCCGGCTGGCCCTCCAGCAACCTGAGTCTGCTTATGAACCCGGGTCACAGGCATTGCAAGTGGAAATCCAACCGTTGCACTGATGGGCAGGCTATCATGACAAATTTTATTCTAGCCCAATAAAAGGTACACTTTGGGTAGAGGCACTGCGCATTTATATGATCTTGGGGAAGAATCAGTTTTAAAGTAAAATAAAAACCCAGGTCCCTCAATCTGCATCCCAGGCAGCAGGCAGGGGTAGTAGATTTTGGTATAGTGGTGACAGGGTTACATAAAACACCTGTGGCCACTGTATGCCCATCCCTGATGGCACACTCTGCTCCCAACTCGCTAACCTGCTCTGATCCGGGAGCCCATATCCTTTTATGAAAATATTAGGAAACTAAAGTTTGGCCACTGGGATGTCATTCCTTGTAACATGCATCTGCTCTCATCCCACCAACATGTTAAAACACCAGGTGTCAATTCCCAGCATTAGAGATATTAAAAAAAAAACTGCAATCACTGGGAGTCCATCCACTGTGGCTCACTTCTGATACCCAAAGCACCTTCCTGCTTTGCCAGAAAAATGGAGGAATCAGCTATGGGGGGTTGGGAGGATTGAGAATGGTTGCAATGAAAGGAAAAGCGAGGAAAGAGATAAAATGCATCCTCGAAGCAACAGCAAAGAGCATCACTCCAAGGGTGTGGAAGTTATAAAAGGTGGTAGGAAGTAGGCCTAATATAACTTCCCACCTAGTGAAAATAACTTGACCAAAAATAACTATAGAGAAGATTAAGATAAACTTCTACGCATGAGAATTCTTAAATAGTTTGTAATTATGGTAATCTTTTCAGAAGTGTTGCCAGCCACTCTGCTAGGGGAGAGTTGGAAGGTCAAAATCTTCACATTTTATAAGTGATTAGAAACACTATACAAGGGAGATGGATTTAAATTCATACAGTACTGGAGCTATTTAGTGGTGGCCACGTGCTGTTAAGTACTGAAAGCCTATGTTCAATTTAAGAGGCTGTGTCAACATTTGGGCAGAAAATCAGTTCCTTTTTAAAGAAGTATTTAAACTAGTGGTTTGGATGGCTAGTGCACAAACAGCCGAGGCTACTAACTCTTGTATGGAATGGCTACCTGGCACTCCACCATCTTGAATAGAGAATTAAGAACTTCATAGTGAAAATAAAATGAATGGACAAAAATTGGTGCTGTGCGGAATATGAAATTCTGCTTGTGACATTAGCATTAAATGATCATTCTGCTGGCAGAATTCTTCCTGGAATTTTGCTGGTTCATTTGTAGAATTCTGCCTGCTGCAATCTGTGAAATAATATTCCGCATAACAGTATTTTGTTCATGGAAAATCATACCGCAACCATTTCTGTGGAAAATATTGAGATCCACAGAATAAAATTCCACAGAAATGTTGTAAAGAAACTCATTCTGCATTTTTCTGGCACAGAATTCTGCCATTCCATTTCTGGTGAACTTCAGTGGAAGATTGGCAGAATTTCAAAAATTCTGCAATATTCCATTCTGCCAGAATTTGAAAATTTCACACAGCACTAACAAAAAGAAAGTGGTAAGAAAAGTTAACATGCAGGTTATGAAAGAATTTCAAGGAGGCAAAGGTAATAGCATGGTGGCGGCGAAGGGGAGTGGGAAAGGAGGTCAAGCAGGGCCTGGGAGGAAGGTAGAAGTTCAGTGGAGGAAAGCAGAGAAGGAAAAGCAGGGAGGGAGCAAGAGACAGAGGAAAGAGGGAAAAAAATGGTCCTGGAGGGTATTTTGCTAAATGCTAAGGATTGGATTTTCAACATCCTTTCTTAAAGTACATGCATAAAACCTTGGTAGGTCAAAAAGGCTTTTTGCATGTGCCAGACTTTCCATCACATGAAGGCATTTTGCAACCGCTCTGTAATTTACAGCAGCTTGTGACCATTTTCTGGTGCAGATACACAAAAATGCTACATTTGGTAGTACCAAGTGTAGCATCCTTCTCAGGTTAAGATCGTGTTCCGAGGGTGCTTCCAACCTCCACAGTAAGACAGAGCGTCAGTCTAGTAGGGTCCCCTGCACTTTTCATATGGTTAACTCTTGTGTGTGTTTCAAATGGAGTGCCATTGGGATACAGAGAACAGCCCAACTCAGGCTAGTAGGAGCCATTGTAGCTGCACCAGCTGTACTTGAAGAAAATCAGAAATGTCACAAGTGTGGAGATTTTATCTTGCACCAATGGCTGTAACATCCCATGGAGTTTTGAAAACCCAAACCCAGGAGTTTAGGTAGCAGGTTCAGTGAGCTCCAGATAGTGGCTGAAGAAGCAAAGTAAGACTTGTTCATCAGAATTGGAACATTGGCAACAGGAAACAATGATTGGGACCTTGAAGTACCTGGCTATTGACTCTACAGGATGGACACACAGAAAGGCTGAGGAGGAAGGGTGACACTATGTGATAGGGAAAGTACTGTGTAGAGACCACGGAGGATAATACATTGGGGAAAGGGCATATCATATAAACAGTATGAGTGCAACTGACAAGGACGAGGGGAAAATATCAAATCAGAGTGCTGTACAGATTATTGAATCAAAAGAAATAAGAGGATAGGGAATTAGGGTTAGGGAACCAACTAGGGAGTGGGTCACCTTTATCTGTGTTTGTCAAATGCTGAAATAGTGGAAAATCAGGGGTAAAGGAACAACTGTGATCAAATGACCACAGTACAGTATGTTCAACATAAGCACAGGTGCACAACCATCCCAATAAAAAAAACTGTGGTCCTGAACTTCTGATGGGCATACTGTATGTTGGCAGGATGGAGAGAAATGCTTAAATGTTTCAAATGAAAAACAATCTTTAAATATTTTCATACATTAAAAACTGTCAGCATGACAGTCTAAGATATACTAGAATAACTACAATACATTTTATGTAGAGCTATGACAGACTGCACATTACCACTGTTCATAAATTGTCTTCTTTGATTAATGACAGCAACTAGGAATTGTACTTATTCTATGATCAACATTCTAACAGTGCTGTCAATAACCAAACTATTTCCTTCTGTGGGGAATCTAGGGATTTCACAAAATAAACTCCTATCCATTCTTCTGCAGATTTTTATAAAATGGAAAAAGCATAATAAGCTTAAAATAATGAAAAGATTCAATGAGGGAGCGAAAATCTTCTTTAGGTGCATTAGGAAAAAAGGAAAATAAAGGAGTGTATGCTCAGGTTAAAGAAAGCAGGGATGTGGTTGGTGAAAGATGGGACAATAGCTGATATACTGAATATGTTTTTACAATAGATACTGAGGATGAAGGAGGGTCACTGCTGGAGTGTTGGGTGAAGGCCTTGTGGGTGAAATGAATGGGAGGAGAAGGTGCTCAGTGCTCTCAAAACTCTGAAGGTGGACAAAGCACCTGATCCTGATGGCTTGTATCCTGGAATGCAGAAGTAGGTTTGGGTAGATACCAGCAGTGACATTAGTAAATCAGTTTTATTGTTTCTTGGGGACAGTGGTGGCACCAGAAGATTTAGCATTGGCAAAAGTAGTGCTGCTCCACAAGATCAGGGGAATGATGACCAGAGAAACTACAGATGTCAGTGAGACAATGACCATAGGTAGGTGAGATGCTGCAAACTATGACTAAGGAACAAATAACTGAATTAATTGAAATAAATGGGTAGCAAGGAAAAAGGCAGCATGAGTTTATAGCTGCAAAATCATGCTAGAGTAACCAGATCAACATTTTTGATTGGGTCACACAACTACAGCCAAGTAGTGGATGTGTTGTACCTCAGCTTTAGCATGTTCTTGATTCCATTCCACACAGAATGCTAATAAAAATTTGGTTTGATCTGGAGATAGAGGACAAGAGGACATAGTACATAGGAACAGGATGTAGAGGGTGCTCATTAATATAGCACATTCAGAGGCCAGGGGAGTCAAAAATGAGATACTGCAGAGATCAGTTCTGGAACTTGTATCTCAAGCATCATAGGGCTAGTTCCACCTTCCCCTGGGTTAAGATACAGAAAGGGGCACTGATGAGTCCTGAGAAGGACAAACCATGTTTGTTTCCTCTTTTTTCAACCTTTACAGATTGTGTGACAAGCTGTTTGATGCAATACACTCCTGCTTAAAGCAGAACCAATATAAATTCTTCCATAGTGGTTTACATATATGCCCTATGATACTTAGCATTACTGGGGTACAGTTTCTTTTTTTAATTTGTGTTTCTCTGAAACCTGACTTTATTGTCAAAGTTCTTCCCTGGTAACTCATGTCTCACTGCTTTTGTATTGAGGTTCCTTGTCTTTTAGATTTGTATTGCTCCACTAATGAACATTTAACCTTTCATGTGAAAAACATCCCTTTAAACAACTATGATACTATTTTTGTATTCCATCTTTCATAACTAGTCATTTCAAAGGTAGCACTTATGTTCAGTGTGGATATTTTTTTTTTCTTCCGAATAACTGGCAAAGCTCCCACACTGGTATTGTGCTCATACCACAAACTATGGGACCTGAGTGTGGATCTAGGTGTATGCTGTACTGTAAGGGAGTACCATTCTTCTGATGTGACATTAAACTGAGCTCCCCCATAACCATCTGTGGTGCTGTTCAGGTGGGTGTTCAGCACTTTTCAGAGTAGTAGGACTCCTTGTGTCCTGGCCAACTATCCACTAGCTCTTTTACTCTCCTTCTCATAAACACTCACACTACTCTTCCATTCCCCTTTTTACTTCTCCCTCTCACACTACCACTCTCACTACCCTTCCATCCTAATTGCCACTCCACCCCCCACTCTCTCCCAACCCACCCTTAACAAGGCTTATGTTTAGCTGCTCCCCTGCCCTTCGCTTACACCCTGCCTAATTTGAATGTCTGTTTCCCTTGTATGTCTGTCTCCCTTGACCTTTGAAAATTTACAATCTACCAACTACCTTATGCAAATACTATGAAATGTATGTAAACATATGACATGTATGTAAACATTTTAATCTATTTTTACTCATTGTGTTCTTTTCTGTAACATTTCTGTCTGTTGTTTTGTAACTATTGTCTGTCCATTACAGTGAACTTATGTAAATGAGCTTTTAGCTCATAGGTTGTTGAATCTTAGCATCGATAAATAAATGCAAATATCTCTTTTCTAATAAAACCAATTCATGCAATTGCCCATGGCTGTGTGGGTTTCTTGATGTGTGAAATGGCTGTCATTGCACTTTTTCAAGGCACTTTGCTGTCTGCCTCCCAGTGCTTGTAAAGAAGTTTAGGATTCAGTGTATATGAAGAGTGCTGTATAAATGCTAATTCTTCTTCTCCTACATCTGGCCTTGTATTAGAATACTGTACAACATTACACTGCTTACTTAATGTGCCTTAATTACCATAAGACAAAAGAAAAGCTTGAGAAAATGCAAAGCTACATTAATCAATTTAAATGTATTTTAAACAAAGGGATTAGATAAACAATTGATTTTAAACTCCATTCTTCTACATTCAAGGATAAAGCCCAACAATGTGAATATACAAATAAATCTGAAAACTGTATTTCGATGAACGGCAATAACAGATTCCTGTTAAAGACTGCATCACCCTGCAATGCTTCAGTAACCATTAGAAGGAAATCTGAGCATTGGCAGTAATCTACTCAGACAGATTTTAACTAGGATGACAGCTTTCTTGTCTAGAGGCTTTTCAAGATTTCTAATGGGAATACTTTGGAAGAGAACTTACCTTTACCTTGGGGCTTGTGTCAGCAGTTGGCTTCATTTACTTAATGTTTTTCCCATCTCATCGTATTTAGCTTCAGAAAAGTGAACTATGTCATGTTTCTTTGATAGTAAAGGACAAACTGACCTCTTTCCATTTTTAGTGTGTCCAAACTTATCTTCATTATTAAATTCTTTATGGTGCAGAAGAGTAAGAAAGGTTTGAAATTACTGATGAATATTTATACCTTATTTGAAGAATGTTTTGTATACTGTACAATATTCAGTTCTGTTAAATAATTTGAAGCTAGTTTTCAGTGTCCAAAACCCATCAAGGAACGTAGGATGAACTCATGTTTGACCACATGTTTTCTTTATACTTGCTAAATGTAGTCTATATGTAATTAACAATAATCATTGTAAAGAAGACCTTTCACTGCCAGAACAAAACTAATAGAAGCAATGTTGAGAAACATACAACAGAAAATACAAACTAAAAACTAGCCACATTAACTAGTGAATGACAATCTTTGTGATCTGTGTACATTTCTTTTGCGATTTACTGTATTGTTGTTGTTTACCATTTAATCTGTCTATACTCCCATTATAAAATATAGCAACCATTTTGTACTATGTCTTCCTATAGCTTGCATTTTAATTGAAACAGTGTTCGTATATAAACAAAGTATGTGGAATACAGGTAAGGATTATAGTTGCCATTAAAGTATCCAGTATTTTCACATTGCTCTCTCTACACTTATCTATATTTGTTGTTAAAATGTCAACCATGGTGCATATACCCATTAAAATGATTTTTTGTTTATTTTATTCTGAGTTTGGAAAGTACCAATTGAGTCAAAGACTGATTTACAAAGGTTCCACATCACAGATATTGAACAATACAGAGCTTAGTTAACATACAGAGCAGGGAACATAGCAATCTTGATACAATGGTATAGGTAAAAAAAATGTAAGGCTCAAACAATCTGGACCTGATACCCTGATGGTGGCTCAGGTAAGCATTCAGTAAGAGGAAGAAAAGAAAAAGGGGGGGTCTAGTCAGCCATGGGCCATTGTCATTGTGGGGAATGGACAAGAGATGGGTTCAGTTACAGTCGTAGTAGTTTGAGGACTGGAGATGACCCTTTAAGTGGGTTTTGAAGAGGCCGATAGAGTTTTGGGTTGCGATGAAGCTGAGTAGGCCATTAATCCAGGAGGGGACCTTGAAGTTGAAGGACCTCTGAAATTGGGAGGTTTGACATCAAGGAACTGTGAGAAGTTGCTTGCTGGAGCTATGGGTTACTTTTTGGGCAGCAGACAGATAGATTAGGGGAGTGAGACCTGGAGGAGAGAGACCTAGTATGATTTTTTTGGCCATGAGACAGGTGTGGAATTTGATTTTATTGTCTAGGTTAAGCCAGCCAGTGGAGTTATACAGTGAGCATGTATGTGTGAGGCGGGAGCAGCCCAGGTCAAGGTGACAGGTTTTGTTGAGGGAGAGACGGAGCCTGTTTAGGGCTGAGGTGGTGGCAGCGCTATAGATGAGTATACTGTAGTCGAGGAGGGAGAGGATAGAGAATGAGATGGCAAGTCAGAGGACATCTTGGGTAAGGCAGTGTTCAGAGCAATATAGCAGGTCCAGGTGGACATTGAGGGCTGTGGACAGGTGGTGTACATGCTGTTGGAAATTGAGAGCCGGGTCCAGGGTGATGCCTAGACATTTGAAGGAGTTCACTTGCTCGAGAGGGGTTAGGTCAGCTGTTAGAATCTGGGGACATAGCTTCTGCTTGGTGTTCTGTGGGTGGGCAAAAATCATGAACTTAGTCTTCTTTTAGTTCAATATATGGCACTGTGAAGTGAACCACTGTTCAGCTTTGTTAAAGGAGGACTGAAGGGTTTGGTGGAATAGGAGAGGGTTGTGGCTGGAGGCTTAGAGGACAGCATCATCCGCATAGAGTAGTAGGCTGCTGGTGCAGGCTCTAGGGAAGGAGTTAAGGTAAAGACTGAAGAGAAGTGGACCAAGGATGGACCCCTTGGGGACCCCTGAGAGAACTGGGAGCCTATTGGATAGGGCAGTGCTGATTTTGACCTGTTGGTACCTGTCTGATAAGTAGTCGGTGAACCAGTGTAGGGTAGCCTGTGAGAAACCAATGTTGGAGAGAGTGGCTAGCAAGAGGGAGTGATTGACGGTGTTGAATGCTTTAGAAAGGTCAAAAACAGTGCCAGTGGTGTGCTCTTTGTCTAATGCAGAGTGGATATGGGTGGTGAATTCCTGTAGGGCTGAAGTAGTACTATGCCCTTTGCGGAAGCCATGTTGCTGTTTACAGAGAAGGTCATGTTTGTTTAGGTGGTCAGTGATCTGGTCATAGACAATGCACTCAAAAGCTTTAGATGGGGGGGGGAGGATGAAGATGGGCAGGTAGTTATTGGTGTTAGTATGGTCCCCACTCTTAAATATGGGGAAAATGGAGGCAGATTTCCAATGGGAGGGGAATTTACCTTGGCAGAGAGAGAGAGATGTTCAGTATATGCATGAGTGGGTAGAGTATGTCTTGGAGGGCGAGCCGGAGAAGCCTTAGCTCCATGGAGTCACTACTATAGCAAGCGTTGCTTAGTGCATTTTTGAGATAAGGCTCTGCGGCCTTGGGGGGTGATGCAACATAGGTGGAAGGGAGGGCTAAGCTGGGAGGGGGGCCGGGCAAGGGGAGGGTCGAAGAAGTTAGGAGGGAGGACATGGCTGAGGTTAGTAAAAGCTTGGTTGAATGCCGAGGCTATGCTGGATGGGTCGGAGGCCAGGTGCCCATCCACCGCTATCTGGTTGGGGATGGTGTTAGGTTTCTTGCCAGTGATTTCTTTGACATTATTCCAGAATTTGCAACTGGTGCCCCAGGTGTCAGTAAGGGCAGGTTTATAGTGGTCGGCCTTGGCTTTCCGTAGCGCCCATGTGCATTTGTTCCAGGCCTTTCTATACCTCTGTCTATCAGATGGATGGCCAGTCTCATTTGAGAGGTGCCAGAGAGAGTCACGTGTTTGCATCAAGGCATGGAGATGGACAGAGATCCAAGGGACAAGGATGCCTTTGGTCATCCTTTTGGTAAGTGGGGCAAATTGGTCACAGGTGTAGTTGAAGGTGCAAATGAAGAGGTCAAGGGCTAGGTCACGGTCAAGGGTATTAGTTAAGAAGGACCAGTCCAGGGACCTGAGATGTAATCTTAGGAGAGCAAGTTTCCCTGGGCCTAGTTTGCGAAGGAAAATTACCTTGGGGGGGTTGGTCATTTTGCAGGACCATGTACAGAGAACTGGGCAGTGATCACTAATCATATTTGGGAGCACTGTGGTGCTAGTGATTTTAAGGGGATGGTTGGTGAAGACCAGGTCCAGTAGGGAGGAGGCTCTGGTGCGAGGGTCCAGATGAGTGGGAGAGGGGACTACTTGAGTGAGGTCCTGGGTTGTAGCTGCATCAATAAGCAGGGTGGCCGACTTAGCCAGCCAGTTGATGTTGAAGTCCCCGAGGATAATTTGTTCATTTTGTTGTGGGAGGGAGGCAAGATATGACAGGATTGAGAGGAAGGCCACTTTCCGATCTCTAGGGGGAAAGTAGGCAGCTGTGATGAGAAGGTGGGTTAGGGAGTGACCTAGGGTGAGCTTGAGTGTGATGGCCTGTGGCCCAGGTACTAGCAAGGGGAGGGGAAGTAGCTGATAGTGTATTGTGTCCTTAACATAGATGGCACAGCCTTCTCCACATTTTCCCTGTCGATCGGCTCAGAAGAGGTTGAAACCAGGCATGGCTACCGTCGAGTCTGGGATCACAGGGGAGAGCCAGGTTTCATTTAAGGCAATGATATCAGGCTGGTGTTGGAGGACCCCTCCCTGGAACGAGTCCCACTTTTTTAGCAGACTACAGACATTGAGGCTGACAATGTGAAGTCTGCTATTGGGGGTATGGTTAGGTGTGGAGGCAGCAATTGGGCCAGGATTGAGGTGGATATTACTGGATATAAGGAGAAGCAGTAAGAGGAGGGACCTGAGCATGCTGTTCCAGGCTGATTTTCTGATGCACTGAGCTATGGGGGCTGCGGTCCCAGGTGAGTTGGAAAGGGAAGGGATAGGGAGGGTTAGCATGCAGGGGGTTGACAGTAGGAGCAGGAGAGATGAGAGACGAGCAGGAGGATTCATAGGTTTGGTGGGAAGCGACATCTGATGTAGAAATGCCCTAGTGAGGGTAGTCCGTCTATGGCAGTGGTCATAGTTGTATGTGGTATAGGTGGGCAGGGGAAGGTCCCAAAATATGGGGGGAGGGTGGACGCAGAGTAGGAGAGGTTCCCCTTGGCATGCCCAGCAGGACCCTGTGAATGCCAGTCAGTGAGGACGGGCGGGGGGGTAGTATCCAGCTGGCTTTAGGGTAGTCAGTGGTTCCAGATGCTTGAGTGGTAGGGGAGTTTGAGGGAAGAAGAAAGTGCACAGGGGGGACAGAGCAGAATAGAGGGACAGGAGAAAAAGAATCATGGGGTTGTATGAGGGTGTTGGGATGGTGAGTGTTTAGTGAGGGAGAGAAGAGAGTAAAATCAGAGTAGAGCTGCCTCTAGTGGTGACAGGGTGTAGGCTGCAGATGGAAAAGTGGGCTGATTTGCTCAGCCCTTTGACCTCCTCTGCCTATATAAGCACAAGAAAATGATTATTACTGCTTGAAAACACAAAAACATTTCAAACAATAGTGGCATAGATATTTTCTTGAAATACACAAATTAAAAGTTATACTGTTGGACACCTCTTTCCAAGCCATGTCAATTTTCTTAAACTACAACTGGTATCACTGTATGACAATTGATATTGTAACATGAGGCAAGGCTTTACTACAGTACATAACTAGGGCTGCATAGCCACAACTGGTAGTGGCACAAAATGGGTGTGTAAACAGGCTCCCTGTTATGGTGCCATGAAAGTTTGCTATAAACAGATCTTAGGACACCCACTATAAGGATACATTGCTATACTCATGGAGATGTTACATGGCAAAGTGGCCATTTCAGGGTCTGATGTAACCAGTGTTGAAAGTGTTTCAAAAGAAATACAGGAACTCTATGCATTCAGGGAATACCAAGTCTTTCTGGGAGGGAAGGGGTTGTCTCCCCCGGAAAAGTTTTAAAAAATTGAGTTGAGCTGGTGAACTTTGGATCACATTTTTTTTAAATGAGCACTTTCTAGTTATATTTTAACAGCCTTACTTTCTTATCAGAAAGCTGATATAGGTTAGTAACATAATGTGTTTAACATGAACTGGGTCAGCATGTATAACTGGCTTGCAGAAGGAATCCCATTTACCACTATGTATCCACATCACATGCACCCCCACCCTCCCATTTGATGCGCTGATTATGCAGTGGTAACTCTGCCTCTTAGATGTGGGTTGCCTGTTTGCCATGTAATGTAGCTAGGACCATCCATGCCCACTGTGCATTCAAACCTCAGTCACTTAACATTGCTCAGTACCAGTTAGTATTGCCAATAGTAACCGATACTGGGTAATGTTAAGTGACCTATAATTTGGTGCTGCATAATGCTGGGTGTTGAACCCTGTAGGGCTATACATGTGATTTTACATCCAGACTGAGTTAGAACATGAGAGACAGAGAGAGAGAGAGAGAGAGAGACTACAGAGACTTTATGAGAGCAGATGAAGTCAGTCACATCAACATCTGTCATGGATGGAAGAAGTTGAAGCAATGTGAGGCAAAAAAAGAGGGAAAAGTGCCTACCCAAGGCTAAAGATAACAGCCTCCACAAGGGATGAATGGCAGCAACACTGAGAGGCAGGGACACTGGTTTACTGTGATTAATATACAGTAGGTTACATTCTGTTTTGCAGATAGCAAAAACCAGTACTGAATTTGTCACCAGTGTCTGCAATACCAAAATCTGTTTTTAGTAGTGTTCTGTCTTTATACTGCATAAGACAGATGTATACAATACATAAAATAGATTTAAGGAACAATTGGACACCAAAAAGACAGATATTAAAGGTCTATTATAGATGTATTATACATTATCATACATAATATATACATACAAAGAACAGCTTGTACAAGATTAAAAGGAACCACAAATTTCTGAAGTCATTTTTAATTTTTTTGTAGGCTGCAGAGGAAAAAGGCTAATGCTTAATATCACCATTAATATTAATATAATTCTAGAAAGTATGGTGCCAGGTTAAAGATCTCAGTGAGATCATTGGTGACATAACTCTGAAGATTATGGGTCCAACATGTCTCTCTTTCTAACAATTTATTCAGTGTGTAATCCCCCCCACCACCACCACCACCACAGTTATCTTCATAACATGTTCCAAGCCTAAATATTTTAAACAGCTTGGCTTCTTACTGTGGGATTGCAAGATGTTAAAGCCCCCTTTTTGTAACTCTTTTTTGTGGATATGTTTCTGCTACCACCAAATTTACCCTCACCGAATACCACATTTCAACTAGGAGGATCAACACTACCACATATGACATTTTAAAAAAGATTCCATAAAATGGTCATTGGAGGATTCATCTTCATGTTTTCTCTTTATTCAAGAAGTACAGTGGGCTGGACACCTTCCATGAAGAAGCCATGATTTTACATATAGTTCTGGATTGCAGTGAACAAGAGGAGTGGAAAAGAAATTCAGATCCAAAATGTGACTGAGAGGTGATTGCACCCAGAGAAAGTAATGATATTCATCCAGCTAAAACCTCTCTCACACTGAGCATTCCTTGTTGGCAGTGTGTTAACAGTTATTATAAAAAGCATCTCAGAAATGTTGCAATCTGATTGGTTGTTAGGATTCCAACAGCCTTATAGTAATCCATGTTATACTGTCATGTACAGCCTGATCACCATGGCACATGGATTCATCCTGTCAGCATTCCATCCTTTAGCACTGCTGAATGACTGGAATGATGCATTCTGATTCTGAACCAGCATTCTTAAACTGTTGGTGGAAGTACTATTTTATTAAAAATTTCTCTCTCTAAAGGAGGAAAACATTCAAAAAGTATACTTTTAATATGTTTCTTTTGGAATAATTTTTTATGATAGCAGTAAGGCACTCCCAGGAGTTCGATTAACAGTCAATCACCCCCTAAGGGCAATATGGCACACAGCTGCACCTCATACAACATTACACCCATAGGGGTGATTAACAGACTGATAATTTAACCCCTGGTCATGCCTTATTGCTTAAGTGATAAGGGTTTCAACTTGTCAGGTATGCTATGGCCAGCACACTCCTCTACTCTATGTACCCAAGGACAGTATATTTTTCAGGAAGTAAGAACCTGTTAGTGAGTTCTTTGATCTGAGACTCTCCATACCTTACATTATCTAAAGTAATGTTGTCTAGATTGAGTACTGCTAGCTGATTTATGAGACCTTTATGTTGGTCTTCCATAACTGGATCTCCACCTCTTGTACCAACCGAAGTGAGTAGTTAACTTTCCAGATTATCAACAAGACACTCAATATACTGTAAATGATTAATCTCTGAAGTTTTCTGAAAGTGCTGAGTGTAACACCATAAAATTCTTCAAATTCTGTAGCACTTCTAGCTTTTTCAGCAGCATCAGCTACTGCTTCATGCTATTTAAGTATCCAATATATCTTAGAAAGAGAAGATTTGCTCTAGGCAATGTCATTGATTGTTCTTGAAGTAGCTTGAACAAATCATTTAGTTCCTTCAGTGTATCCATCACGATGGCAAGGTTCCACAGGAAAGCAGTAGAAGACAGAGTTTCTGCTAGGTCACTAAATTTAGCCTTCTCCCTAGAGCAATGGTTCTCATCCAAAGCTGCAGTTGTGAAGTGTGCATACAGTGATGAATAACTGGTCCATATGACATGCACAGTACAGAAACTAGTTGCCACCAATCTTACATCAAGAACCCTGCCATTTTTTTATGTCCCCATGAACAGAAGATGCAGCCTTAGTAAGTTCTCTCTGATTTTTGGGAGACTGACTGTACAGTGCATATAGTGAATCCATGAAACAATAAAACTGGTTAATACCTGAACAGGCATTTACAGCATTCGCAATAGCCAGCTCCAACCTATGATTTAGACAGTGCCACACTATGAGGTGCTGGAAAACATCCAGAAGCAAACAGACAACACCAGACTTGGCACCCATCATGACACTCGCTCCATCTGAACAGAAACCAATCAAAGATTTTCTTAAAAAAAAGACTGTGTAATCATGCTTTTTTTTTATAAGTGTCAATAATAACTCCCTTGTTGGTCAAAGCATTCGTACTAGATAGTTCAGCCAAATCCAGGAAAATAGTTGCAGGTTGCACAGAATCATTACACCCTGCTTTAATGTAGATAATAAAAGTGCATTTATTACTAACTGTAATTGATTAATTGACAAACACAGATATCTTTGTTGTAACAGAATCTGGTGTATAACTTGCTTATACATTTCTGATGCAATATGGGATATAATATCAACACAACTCAGACAAGAGTGAAATATTCTCCCCATATCAAGACCATTTGCAATCTGAAAATAAATTAAAGCAGAATGATTTAAATAAAGCCTTTCAGACTTAGCGATGTAATATGCTGTTCTGAATACCTGGTTGGTTGTTTCCAATGCAGATTTATGTTGCTCACGTATGATGTTTTCCATTAAGTGACAGTTTGCCTGTTGTAAAATATTGTTTGAGATTTTCTGCGCATAAGAATTCTGATGTTTCCAAATTTTTTTTTTTAATGAATTCTGTTGTTGCTTAACATCAGTACCATTAGGGCCAATATGTGTATTTACCCATGCTTTTGACAATGTCATTCCCTGTGAAACGTTAGGATGAAGACCACCAACATTCTTGCAGGTACTACACCCCAGCAATACATCTGTTACAACAAGCCAAGGGTTGCTATCTTTGAAGTGCTTGTATTGTTCTTTTGACCAGCAAACAGGAATGGTGCTTGAGATTTTTCAATGTTTAGGGTGGTCATGGAGGAGGTCTATGTGGTAACATCAGTGTCATGTAATTCATCATTAAGGTTTAATCTCTGATTGCCATGTTCTATAATGTCACAGTCAGTGATGCTGGTTTCACACATTTATTGAGTTTCACAACTGGATCATCACATGCCTCCTGAAAGTTCTGGTTCATTCTGTTTTCTTTTTTTTTTTGAAAAGCTGAAATAAAGTTGTTTGCTTCATATTTTAATTTAATGTGTTATTCTTTTCCTGATGCATTCTGGGGAAGGGAGTGGACAACGGAATAAGGTATCAGCATAATCAAAATACATTTTAGGTGTACAGTCACAAAATTCATGCAGATGGAATAGTCCAAACATGAAATCAAAGTATCAAGTAGCATGCATAGCCAGTGTCAGTGACTAAGCAGGTTGCACACTCACTTCTGAGTGTGTAAGATTGGAAGGAAGTGGTTTCCATCCCCACACCAGGAACTTGGGTGAAATCCCAACATTGAAATTTAGTGCAGAATGAGGAAGGTGATGCACTCATGAGGTACTGTCCTTCAGATGAGACATTAAAGCAAGGTCCCATCTGCCTGTTCTGGTGGTTGTTGAGGTGGACATTATAGAGCTCATGGGACTTCTCGAAAAGACTTGGGATATTTCGCCCATGTCCTGTCCAAATTACCCTCATTCACTAAAACTACCACCAACAGCTCCTGCACCATAGACACCAAGGCATCAGGCAGAATTTCTTTAATTAAAGACATCTAAGAAGTACATATGTGTTACATCATAGAAATAAAAGTGTTTCCAGATACTTCCTGTATAAATGCTGCTATCCACATTCTATTCCATTTGATTAGTACCTTTAGACAAATGCTTATGCCCATGCAGTGAATGGCCCACATGTTTGAAACCAACCACATTTTGACATGCCCTGCCCAATGCAACCTTCATGTGTGTGCCAGGAGCAGCAACTACAAAAAAAAAAAAAAAACCCTCACAACATCAACAATGTGGTAAACTGCAAAAAAAAGTTATGCAACCTGCGAAACGTTGGACAGCCAACCTACCTCATTCCCGATCAATTTATAAGTTACCAACATTCAGAAGTGCCCATCTGGGGTATTAGAAGACCAGAAAAACAGTGAAAAAATACTCAACAAACTTTTAAAGCTACAGGGTCTTTTGTTTTACATTTGACATAACTTGTTTCAAATGTAAAATAAAGAAAGACACTGTGGCTTTAAAAGTTTGTTGATATGAACAACTTGCTAGTTCTTCAATTGTTACCTCAGTAATATTTTTGACAGGAAAACATAATTGCTGAAAAAATGGCATGGTGCCTAAGAAATATTGCTGTTTTAATTTGCAACTAGATCGTGCTTTGTTTGAAGGGCAAATCATTTGGTGTCCTGTGATTTTTTTTTTATTTTATTTATTTATTTTGAAATCTTGGATAGCACCAGTGAGAGTATGTTCATTAATTGATTCCAGATCAGTTAACAACTACAGAGTGATACATAAGCATTCAAATACAGAGTGGTTTGGTAACAAAATACACAAACGCATGTTACGGTACAACAGCACAGATAAAGTTCATGGTTACACTATACTGAGGCATTGTACAATGTATGCCTGCATCAAGGAGAGACAAAAATCAGTAGAGTAGACAAAGGGAGGAGGAAGAGGGAGAAGATGGAGAGGTAATGGTAAGAAAAAGGGGTGGGTTGGGGTAGGAGGTGGAGGGGTAGAGGAAGGGGTAAGAAAGAGAGGTGGGTGTGTGTGTCAGCACCATGGGAAAGGACAGTGGGTCAGTGAAGTGCAAGGTCAGGGCAACCCAGTGAAACAGTGACAGGGTTAAGAAGTGCTAGAGATAGAGAGTAAGCACAGACTATGGCAATGGGTTACTGACTTGAGGCAGGATTTAGTGGGGGCAGGCACAGGTACCCATTGTGAAAATGTGCTGGTGCAGTTTGTGTTTAAAAGAGTGAATCACTGCTGCATCACAGTTGTCCTGAGGTAGCTCATTTGTCTAGAAGGGGTCCCGGTATGAGAAACCCCACTGAGCCAAGGTAGTGTGGTACCTCGGCACATGGAATACCTGAGAGGCAGTGCTTCTGGTTCTCTTTGTGCTCTGGGAAGGGGTCAGTAGGTTCTATAATCCTGGTGGTAGAAAGTTTAAGGAGGCCTTTTTGGCAAGGAGGCAAGTTTAGTACCTGATTCTTCCACTTAACTGTAGCCAGTCAGCCATGGTATAGCGATCACAGGAGTGCATGAGTTTAGCAGCACCTGTGAGGATATGCCAGGCTTTGTTCATTATGGCTGAGATGCGGTGGAGGGCTGTGTCTGTTGCAGATCCTTAGATCACCAGCCCATAATCGATGAGTGAGACATTGAGCTATTGATGGCAGTGCTCAGGGCTTTGTGTGTGACACAGTGCCTGTGCTGATACAGGATCCCTATTCTGGTATTGATGGCCCTTGCAGTAATGTCAATGTGCTTGGCATATGATAGGGTGGAACTGATAGTGATGCCAAGGTATTTGAAGTGCCAAACAAGTTCGAGAGTGGCATCCCCAACATTCATAATTGCAAGTGGGAAAGTTCTGTGTTTGCTTTGTGGGGTGGAGAACATCATGGTCTTGGTCTTTTTATAATTCATGACCAGTCTATGGTCCTTAAACCACTGCTCCTCAGATGCAAAATCACTTTGTAGATCCACCTCCAGATGTTCAGGGTGTTGACTGCTGGTGAATAAAACTGCATCATCTGTGTAAAGGAGCATTTGACATGAGCTAGAGGTTGGGAGCTTATTTAAGAATAAGCTGAACAGCAGTTGTCCTAATATGGATCCTTGTGGTACACCAGATCTGACAGATCTGCTGTCAGAGATCACATCCCTAAATCTAACCTGCTGATAGTGGTTGCTCAGGTAGCTAGTGAACCAGCCCAAAGTTTCAGAGGAGTGCCCAATGCCAGCCAGTTGTTTGAGGAGGAGCCCATGATGCACCATATCAAATGCCTTTGATAGGCTGATGAATGTGGCTCCTACTAGGAGGCCTTGGTCTAATGTGTGATGGATGTATCCCATAAATTCTAGTAAGGCTCTGATGGTGCAGTGGCCACCGCTGAACCCGGGCTGTTCAGGAAACAGTAGTTGATGGTGGTTGAGGTACTCCACAAGTTGATAGGCCATGATCCGCTCTATGGCCTTGGAAAGCGATGTGTGTATCGAGATTGTTCTAGTTATTGTGCAGAGTCTGATCACCACTTTTGTGCACCGGGGCAATTGTCGCAGATTTCCAGCATTGAGGGAATTGTTAGTGACAGAGCGAGAGGTTTATAATTTGCGTCAGTGGGCTAAGAACTTCCTCAAGTGCCAAGCTAACAAATTTTAGGTCCAGGGAGTCCCCACTGCATCTTGACTTCCCTAGTACCTTTTCCAGGTATTTTCTGGCATCGGCTTCAGAGACTACTTTGAAGTGAAATAGTAGTTGGTCATGGGGAGGCAATTGTTTCCCTTGTGGGTCATTTGTGGTGAAGGGATTGAAGAAGTTAGCAGTGAGCACACTGCTTAGGTCCATGAAGAAATGATTCAGCGAGTTAGCAATGAGAAGAAGGCCTAAGGACAGTACCCCATCGATTGTGAGCATAGCTGGAACATTTTGCGTTTTTTTCCCAGTGATGTCATTGAGGTTGTCCCAAAAGGAGTTGCTGCTGTTCCATAAGCTGGTGAGGGCTTCTTTGTGGTAGGTGCTTTTTGCACAATGGATGGCTTTCATGCAGTCATTATGTGCTTGATTGTACTGTTAGATGTTTGCTGCTCAGCCATGTACTCGTGCCACTTGTCAGAGACAATCTCTTGAGGAGAGTTGCTCTAGCAGATCTGGAGTAATCCAGGAGTTGCAGTGTCCTTTGATTGATCTTGTTTTTATTGGGGCATGCTGGTGACAGACAAAAATGAATTTGGTTGTGAAGAGGTCAAGGGCTACATCCACGTCCTTGGCTTCATACAGGTCAGACCAGTCTTGGTATTTGAGATCTGTTTTGTGTTGTTGTAGATGTCCTTTTTGGAGGACACAGCTTGATATATTTCTGGCAGGAGGTTTGCTGTAGTTGTTATTTCAGGTGCATGTGCCAGGAGAGTGGTCACTCAGAGTGTCTGGGAGAACAGTAATATTGTCGATATGTGCAGAACAGTTAGTGAGTATCCAATCCAGCAGGGTGCTATTGCTGGTTTTGTAACTAACTCTTGTTGGAGATTCTATCATTTGGGAAAAGTGGATGGCAAAAAAGGTGTCCTAGATACTAGCAAATAATGGGGAGATCCAGTTGATGCTGAAGTCACCTAGAAGTATAATTTTTTTGTTGAGGCTGAGGGTACTGATATAGTCCATAAGGTTGCTGGTGCCAGCTGTTGTTTGTTTAGGTGGGATGTATACTGAGAGAAGGACGAGAATTTGATTGCATGCACCTAGGATCAGTTTGATGACCAGTGCTTGTAGGTTGTCACACATACTGGGGGGATAGGCCATGCCCCTGCAGATAGTCTTTGGTGTATATGACACAGCCACTGCCTCTTTATAAGAAGTGGTCCAGCCCAAACAGGGTATAGCCAGGTAGTGCAATGACTGTATCTGGTATCTTAGGGGAAAGCTAGGATTCCACTACAGACAGCACATCCGGGTTATGTCTAGATACCCACACCTTCAGGTTGTCCATCTTGGGAAGAATGCTGCAGATGTTTATTGAGGCCAACCTAAGCCCAGCTGATTTTTGTGACTGTGCACTTGAGCCATGGGGAGGACCCGGGTTCGGATGTATATTGCTCGATAGTAGCAGTAGGAGAAGAAGCAGTCGAGTGAGATGGTCCAGAAGAAGTTTATTAGTTTGGGACTGTGATCTCTTGCTTGGTGGTCTTGATAATGTGGATCCAAAGTGAGCAACATATCCATGGAGGAAAGGAATTATAGACAGGTCAGTGACTTGGTATGATCGATCCCAGCCCATGAAGGGTTTCTTCTGACTATAGCTGATCTCCATGTGATAGAGTGAGGTCATGGATCCATAGTCATTTAGCACTACCCTCGGTTGGCAGAAATGGGCATTTTGGTTGGATACAGTACCCGGGTGTCCCAGGAGGCAAATATGATTGTGTAGGATTATGCCCTATACGATCCTGATGGCTGGAGGCGGCATTGTTGGGTACTTTGCTTGGCGAGGAAGTGCAATTTTTAGGGGTAAGATAGCAGTTACTGCTTGGATTAATAGGGTTATTTTCAGAGATTATGGGTCTAGGCTGCAATAGCAGTAGGGGCAGGATATTTTTGAATGGATCCAGTCATCAGAACAGTAGTTGGGGTAGTTATGCGTCCTTTGTGGCTGGTAGTAAAGTATAATTAGCAGGTGGAAAAAAAACAGCACTTAGTCACATGATTCCCATGAACTACAAGCGACAGACAAGCCAAGGGTTGAAGATATAGCCATCTAGTGGCTAGACGTCATAAGTTGCAAATGGGAAAAAAAAAAAAAACAGTTTCAAATTCAAATACAAGAGCAATTAAAATGTTATAAAGTAAGGGGTGAGAAGAAAGAACAGGCAGCAGAGCAATTCAAATTCAAGCCCAGAAAAAGTGTCCAAAAGGCAGGAAGCAATAGTTCAAAGTGGACTAAGGAGCCAACCAATGAGAGGCAGTGAAGATGGGAAGCCATTCAGTCAGTGGCTGCGGCAGGCCTTCAGGAGGAGTGGAGCTGAAACAGCTCAGGGAGCCATACCTTATGGATTCTGGGCTGGTCAGGAGTAGAGGGGACAGTGGCTGATGCTATGCCATGTCCCAGACAGGAGATCAGCTTTGGTGCTCCAGCCTGGTCCGAGGCATGCCACCAAGGAAACAGAGAGAGGAAACGAAAGGAGGGTTAGAATAAAGGCCAAATTGGAAGGAGGGGAACAGTCAGAGAGGGGGAGACAGGAAAACAGCAGGGGGTTTGGGCAGGGAAAATAAGTGGTAAAGATGGGAGGGCCCCAGGAAGCAGGCCTGGGAAAGGTTAATGGAAAAAGCAGGAGAGAAGCTGAGATGAAAAATTAACTGGAAAAAAGGAAAGAGTCCCAGAGAAGCTGTAATCACTAACAGTCACAATAGGGTATTACAAATTATTAAGGCTCTTCTGTAAATAAAATTGTTTAGGCACATTTTGAAAACAGTTTCAAATTCCAATGTAAGAACAATTAAAATGTTATAAAGTAAGAGGTGAGAAGAAAGAAAAGGCAGCAGAGCAATTCAAATTTAAGCACAGAAAAAGTGACCAAAAGACAGGGAGCAATAGTCCAAAGTGGACTAAGGAGCCAGCCAATGAGAGGCAGAGAAGACAGGAATCTGTCTGTCCAGTCGGTAACTGCGGCAGGCCTGGAGGTGGAGCAGAGCTGAAACAGCTAAGGGAGCCATACCTTATTGATTCTGCACTGGCCAGGAGTAGAGGGGACAGCGACTGATGCTATGACATGTCCTGGACTGGAGATCAGCTTTGGTGCTGCAGCCTGGTCTGAGGCATGCCCCCCTATGGATTCTGCACCTGTCAGGAGTAGAGGGGATAGCGGCTGATGCTATGCCATGTTCCAGACTTGAGATCAGCTTTGGTACTCCAGCCTCATTTGAGGCATGCCACCTTATGGATTCTGCACCAGCCAGGAGTAGAGGGAACAGTGGCTGATACTACGCTGTGTCCTGGACTGGAGATCAGCTTCAGTGCTTCAGCCTGGTCCAAAGCACACCACCTTATGGATTCTGAACTGGCCAGGAGTAGAGGGGACAGCGGCTGATGCTATGCAATGTCCAGGGCTGGAGATCAACTTTGGTGCTCCAGCTTGGTCTGAAGCACACCACCTTATGGATTCTGTGCTGGCCACGAGTAGAGGGGACAGTGGCTGATGCTGTGCCGTGTCCTGAACTGGAGATCAGCTTCAGTGCTCCAGCCTTCTCTGAGGCACACCACCTTATAGATTCTGTGCTGGCCAGGAGTAGAGAGGACAGCAGCTGATGCTGTGCCATGTCCTGGACTGGAGATCAGCTTCGGTGCTCCAGCCAGGTCTGAGGTACACCACCTTATGGATTCTGCACCAGCCAGAAGTAGAAGGGACAGTGTCTGATGCTATGCTGTGTCCTGGACTGGAGATCATCTTCAGTGCTCCAGCCTGGTCTGATGTGCACCACCTTATGAATTCTGCACTGGCCAGGAGTAGAGTGGACAGCAGCTGATGCTATGCCACTTTCTGGACTGGAGATCAGCTTCAGTGCTCCAGCCTGGTCTGAGGCACACCACCTTATGGATTCTGCTCTGGCCAGGAGCAGAGGGGACAGTGGCTGATGCTATGCCATGTCCCAGACTTGAGATCAACTTCAGTGCTGCAGCCTGGTCCAAGGTATGCCACCTTATGGATTCTGTGCTGGCCATGAGAAGAGGGGACAGAGGCTGATGCTATGCCATGTCCTGGACTGGAGATCAACTTCGGTGCTCCAGCCTGGTCTGAGGCACACCACCTTATGGATTCTGCTCTGGCCAGGAGCAGAGGGGACAGCAGCTGATGCTATGGCATGTCCTAGACTGGAGATCAGCTTCAGTGCTCCAGCAAGGTCCAAGGCATGCCATCTTATGGATTCTGCACCAGCCAGGAGTAGAGGGGACAGCGGCTGATGCTATGTCATGTCCCGGACTAGAGATCAGCTTCGGTGCTCCAGCCTGATCCAAGGCACACCACCTTATGGATTCTGCACCAGACAGGATTAGAGGAAACAACAGCTGATACTATGCCATGTCCTGGACTGGAGATAACCTTTGGTGCTCCAGCCTGGCCTGGTCTGTGGCATGCCACCTTATGGATTCTGCACCAGCCAGGAGTAGAGGGGGACAGTGGCTGATGCGTTACCATGTCACAGATTAGAGATTAAAGTCAATAGCCTTTAGAAAAAAAGTACTTCAGAACCATTACATGGTCACAATGTCAAAACAAGTACATCTCAGATTAAAATGTTGGTAGCCTGGTGTGAGAAAAGCTGCAAATTGCCCCATTCACTGAAATGAAGCCATAACTACAATGCTTGCTTTTGAGTGGTAGGGTAGGTTTTCTTTGTATATAGACTTTCATTCTGAATGGATTTTGATTCAAATGTGTTAGGAGGTTTGGTGGCCCTGCTGATTATAAACTTGAATGTACTTCTGAGGGGGCTGGCGACAGCGATCCCTTACTTGTTAATCTGCCACAACTACATGCTCACAAAAATTCCCCCAAATATTTCTGAAAACATGCTGGTAAAACAAATTAAGTATATTTAAACAGTTACCTTCAAAGAGAAAAAAAAATTGCAACCTGAGTATAATATATTTGTTTTCTATTAGAACTTTATAAGACATCCAAGTTATCTCTGTACTGTTTTCTTGCACCAGAGTAAGTAGTTGCTAAACAGGCTTTATAATTTAACATCCAGTAACTGGAAAAATGCTTTTTTTAGGATTTCTTCTATATTGATTGACTGAATTACTAAATAAAATATAGTTAGCATTGCATGAGGTAGCTGTCTTTAGATTTTAGAAGATATACTACATAACAATTATATTGCAATTCATTTCAAAAAACACTAACCTTTCTTCATATTGAAAGCGTATACAAGTGGCAATACATTTATCTAACAATTTATGTGAATGATACATACTGCAGCAAACAATGAAAGATTTATTAGGGAGTGTTGGAGATTAATAGAGAACCCCTACAATTTCTGCAAAAACGTCTATGCAATTTGGGGTAAAAGTTTCTGCAATTTTCCGGAGACCCTTGTCATGAGTTGACTTAATCACACATTTTGTTCAAATATTTGTAAACATCCTCCAGGTCTGAAACCTCTGTAGCCCATACTCAACCACAGCATGAAGCAGAGAGGAATACAATTCTCATGTATATATTTGTATTATAAATAGTGTCCACAGGTGAGGGCTTTGACGTAGCAGCACTGCTTTTCACCAACGCTCCTTGAACCAAATCCATCCATCCATAGGGCCTGAGTGAGAGTTCCCTCTCCTAGGGCATTGCACACACACACACACACACACACACACACACACACACACACCCACCATCTTCTTTCAGCACAATAACTTTGCAACATGCCATTTCTTTTTAAATGTAATATATTTCAGTATTTAAAAATGTTTAATAATATACTGTTGAAATGCCACAAGCTGGAAGTGCAGTACACCAGCCCAACCTAGCAAAGCAATCCTATACTGCTGCCCACACAAAAAGATTACTGAAACAAACAGTAGCACTGGCATTGCAAGCTTTCAAACTGCCTGCAGCCTTTCAGTATTGGTGTTTCCATCTTAAGAACAAATATAAAAATCCCTCTTTTTTTAATCTCATATAATATTTTTTCACAACGTATAAAGCCTTCTTATTTGCATGCAGCTGTTAATATCTGTAGTAGATGCAAATATAGGCTCCCAATCAGCTTTATTCACAGGATAATCAAATCATTTAATGGCACTGACACCTTACATGTAGTATAGACTCCTGTATTAGAATAAATAAATCCATTACTTTGTGCAAGTCTATGTATTTCAGTTCAGTGTCTCATTTGGCTTCTGTTAATTTTGTGCACCAGAATATCCCCAGCTAGGATCACCCCTAGTTTTCAAGAAGATCCTAGGGGGCAGATACAGCAGCAGGATTAATTATATTTACGAGTTAGTACAGCCCTTAATATATTTCTAATTTTTTTCAAATATTGCAGTATTTTAACAGACAGTTTGAAATCAGTCCAGAAAGTATTCAACTGTACTATATACTGCACACAAAATCTATAGTATGCATTTTAATTGGGTCTTATTTTAATACTGAATCATCACATTTTAAATCTGCACATCGATAGCTTAATATTCTTCAGTGCAAAAAGGGAGCCTAGCTAGCCACCAAGATAAAGTAACTTTTTCAAGGAAGCAAAAAACTTGCAGACTTGCAAATGAATGTAAAACCTACACATAATACCATACATGCTTACAAGAAACAGCATGTCTTCATCAAATAATACAGATCACTGAAAATTGTGTGGTCATAATTGCAACCAGTGCTCTAGTAGGAATGTGTACTTTAATTAGAAAGCACAGTAATAAATCACTTGCTCTACTGCTAGCAGTCTGACTATTCCTACAATACACTATACTGAATGGGAGCAGTTGTAGCATGCAATATAATTTTCCAAGAAAGAAAAAAAAAGCTGTGGCTTCCTAGCCTAAATATAATGAACAAGAAAAGCGTTAATAAACTATACATATAAAACACCTTTAAAGAGCCACTGACATCTTTTGAAGAACTTTGGAAAACATTATATTTGGAAACAAAGCAGCTTACTGTATACTGTATTTCTCATTAGCTCTGCATTTCTTATCACCATTATTTATTTCTGAGGGCATTTTGCCTAGAAACAGCATAGTAGTTCCTTGATGGTTCATCAGCAACTAATGCTTCTTCCTGACCTGATGTCATAACACTCTGCTTGTTATCTCCGTCCTCCTGCTTGTGAATCCTCTCCCTATGCATGCCAGCATTTTGAGTGTCTTTTCTGTTTCTCTGTCGCACTGACTCTGGACTTTCAGGTTGTCTGAAATAGTGATCCCCAGATCCCTTTCCTGTTCTGTTACATCCAGTCCCCCCCCCCAAGCTGGTATTTTGCCTTTGGTTTATTACGCCATATATGCACAACTCTGCACTTTTTTGTATTGAACTGCAGCTTCCATCTTTCTGACCACTCTTCCAGCCTAGCCAGATCCTCCCTCATATCCTCCACCCCCACTTCTGCTGTATCAATCCTATTACTACATATCTTCATGTCGTCAGCAAACAGACACTCCTTCCCCATAGTCCCTCAGTGATGTCCCCAATGTATATGTTGAAAAGTATAGGTCCCAACACAGACCCCTGGGGAACCCCACTCATCACTCTCTCTTCCTTTAAGTGCACCCCATTCACCAAAACCCTATGTCCACCCCTCCAACCAATGTTCTACCCAGTTTGTGAGCTTGCTTTCCACCCCTAAGCTGCCTACCTTGCCTATCAGCCTCCTGTGGGGGACAGTGTCAAAGGCCTTCTTGAAGTCCAGGTAGGCCACATCCACAGCCCCACACTGGTCCCATATCTCCATCACTCTGTCAAAGAATTTAATCAAGTTGGTCTGGCAGGATCTACCAACTGTGAATCCATGCTGATTGTCATTCATCAGGCCCTCCTCCTCTAGAAATTTTATCAGCCTTTCATTAATAAGTTCCTCTATTAGTTTACCAACCATGGAGGTAAGGCTAGCCAGGCAGTAATTTTCTGGCTCCTCCTTCCTCTCCCTTTATGTAGAGGCACAACCTCAGCCATTTTCCAGTCCCCAGGAAGCCTTCCCTTGAGCAGTGACAGGCTAAATAACCTCATAAGTGGTGTTGCCAATTCCTGTTTCAATTCTTTGAGAACCCTTGGGTGAATCCCATCTGAACCCATCACCTTATCCATCCTCAGCTTACCTATTTCTTCTGATACCCTAGCCTCCATGAAGGGACTTGAGTCCATCTCACTACCTAGCATCCCCCTGTTTTCTAAATTTGGCCCTTTCTCTTCCTCCACCATGAAGACCGATGCAAAGTATTCATTCAGGATATTGGCTTTTTTCATATCTCCCTCCACCAGTGCCCACCCTTCCCCCTTGAGCTTCACAATCCCATACTTCCCTTTCCTTCTGTTGCTCACATTTCTGAAGGACTTATTGTCTCCCTTTTTTGCCTCCCTTGTTATATGATCTTCTGTCTCTGCCTTTGCCTGACTGATCACCTTCCCCGATTCCCTCAGTGTTTCCTAATATACCTCCCTGTCTGCTTCCCTCTGTGATGCTTTATGTATCCTGAATGCCTGCCTTCTCTTTCTGACTGCATTCCTCACTTCTGGTATGAACCAAAGTGGTTTCCTCCCCCTCTTTTACTTGCTCACCATCCTAACGCATAATTCTGTCACCTTCACAATTCCTCTTTTAATTTCCCCCCACAGCTTCTCCACATCCTCCCAGTCATCCTTCAGCACTAGTTCCTCCTGGACCATTTCCCTCATCCTCCTAAAATCTGGCTTTCTAAAGCCTAACACCCTAGTGTTGGAACTGCTCTTAACTATACCCTTTCTAATTCTAAATTTTACTGTCCTATGGTCACTTTCACCCAACTTTTCCCCAATCTCCACCCCCTAGACACTGTCCCCATTTGTCATAACCAGTTCTAGAATGGCACCCCCCTAGTAGATTTCATTGGCAGTTGATTGATGAACACTTCCTGCAAGGCTTGCAGCAGCTCATTACTCCTTTCTGTGGGTGCTGCTGGGATATCCCAATCCATGTCTGGTAGATTTAGATCTCCCACCACCACAACTTCTCCTTTGCTGGCCATCTCCTGTATCTCCCTACCCATCTATCTATCTACTTCCTTCCCCTGATTTGGTGGTCTGTAGTTCACCCCTACCTTCACTGCCTTCCCGACCATTTTGGTTAAAGTGGCCTATAGGGTTTCTGCTGGTCCAACCCCACCCCCACACACCATCTCTCTAATCCCTTCTTTTACATAAATGGCAGCCCCCCCTTCCTATCCTGTCCCTCCTATAGAGTACATACATAGATAGTTCCACCTCCCAGCTGTTGTTTTCAGTCTACCAGGTCTCCATAACTGCAATTAGTTCCAGGTCATCCTCCGCCACTACCACCTGCAGTTCTCCCATCTTATTATCTAAACTCCTGTGTTAGTTAGCAAACCCCAACACCTGCTCTGCTCCTCTATCTCCCCCCCTTTCAGGCTTCTCTTGCCTCCAGCTGTGGGGGAAAGTGAGTTAGTTGAGTTCCTCCTGCCATTCCCACTGAGATACCCCTAGTTTCACCCTACCCTTCCTAGTTTAAAGCACTTCCTAGTAATCTATCTATTTATTTATCCCTTAAGTTTCCAACCATTATATCCTAGCCCCTTTATCATTTACATGCAACCTGTCCCTCACATACAAGATGCTGGTCCACCCATATGTCCCTTCAATAACCTATACATTCAAATCCCTTCCTTCTGCAACAGTGCCATAGCCTCAATTGTCTAGCTATACTGGCACAGTGTACTGGCAGAATGTCTGAGAAAGCTATGTAATTCACCATCCAATTGCACTCTCTTGCTATTTCCATAAATCTCTTCTGCACCTCTTCCACTTCCTCCCCCGCCAGGTCATTTGTACCAAGGTGAAAAACCAGCTGAGGTTTCCCCCCAATCAGCCTAATGCACTCCTTCATTTTTGCAGTTGCCCTGCTTGCCTCCATCCCTGGCTCACAAAAAAATGAACTCCCCTTGAAGGCTGAAGGCTACGTCCTTTCTTAACCAGTGGATCCTGCCAATATTTGAAAAGGTGGTCATTATCTCCCCCTCCACCCCATACATTCCTGCTGTATTTTCTATGTAACCCACAGGTCGCATCTGGAAATGAACAGCCCCCGCTCAGCATGCCTGCCTGGTTAATCTCTTAAATAAATAAATAAATAAATAAATAAATAAATAAATAAATAAAATAATAACGTCCCCATACACTATCACCAATTGTTCCTGTGCTACCCAAAAGGGAGCCTCTGCTGCCATTGCCTTGCTTTTTCTCACAATCCTCATGCCATCCCCAGTCACCTCCTACCTCCACTCCTACCCCCATTATCCCTCTATCCCCCTGCCCTGCTGGATGGTCCTCAGCCATGTCCCTCCCCCTTGCTTCCTCCAGCCCTCATCTGTTCCATTCCTGGTACTCTCTATCCTCCCTCCCAGTAACCCATCCTCTCCCTGGATGCCTGTACTCTGTACCTTTCTCTTTTCTCCCCTAGGATGTCACCTCCTGCTTCCTTCCTCCTCCCATTTTCACATCTGCCTATTACAACTTGTCTCCCCCATGCTATTTCTCCCTTCTTTCCTGTGTCACTGTTTCTATTCTCACCCTGGACTCCCATAGCTTAATCTGTCCTAGCTTCTGAATTAGCCTGCCTTTCCTGGTGTGGCTCCCTCTTCCCCTGAGCCTCTGTCCCAGTTACTTCTTCTTGCTCCATCATCTGCATTAAGGGCCAATATCTGTTGGAGCCTGCTGTGTTACTATGCTGATATGTTCATATATTCAGGCACTCCTGCCCATCATCCCCCTGCCTCCTGACCTGGGCCTTCCCTCCCTGTCACCAGGTGTGACCTGCTCTCTCCACCCCTGTCCCCTTGGTCAGCTTATCTCCTGTCCCCTACCTGATTGATTTCTGTGATTCTTCTGATGATTTCACTTTTTGTCCAGGACAATTCCCATTTTAGCCATGCTAGCTCGGCCTCTAGTCTCCACAGCCTTAAACAAACTGGGCATGTCCCCAGCCTCCACAGAGTGCTCATGAACACTGCTGCAACATGGATATTACACCCCAGCATGATCCTTCCTCCCCTGTGCCCCAGTGCATATTATGTTTTTTAACATTTTCCCAAAGATGTCGGCTACTCTTTAAGTACACGGAAATATAAACAGAGGAGGTTTAAACCATAAACACAGACTGGTCTGTGTAATACATACCTACAGCAGCTGCTCCAAGTTTGCACATCTTTAATATCACTGAATACTATTGCTTTTAAAGTCCATGATTAATAAAAATAGCTATGAGCTGCTAATAGGTGATATTACTATTGGCACTGAATAAGAGACAACAAGCACTTGTGTTTTCACTTGCCAAGTGAGCTGAGAGCAACTAGTGTAACCCCTCCAACACTTTGATTGGAGCTGCAGTAGAAAGTCTTTTTGTTTTTAAATAAAGACGCCAGTATTTGAAAAGGTGGTCATTATCTCCCCCTCCCCCCCATGCAAAGTTCCTTAAGGCTGAAATCTGCTACCCTGATTTTTTTTAAGAGCAGCTGACTCTGTCAAGACAACTTTAACAAACCATAATATTTAGACACAGTTCAGCTTGTGTTTCATGTTAGTTCTGTATTCCACCTCCCTATTATTTATTACTGAGGTTATTTGCATTAAAACAAGACCACAGTTACTCTCACAGCAACACACTGTGATGTCACAACAGAGAATTATAACTTGAACTAGGGAGCAAGCTATAGAGGCAGATGAACGCTAAGGGATAAATATCACGTATTCATGCAAATTTACTCAGTAATAAATAATGGGGACGAGAAATATATAGAATATATATGGAAAGCAAGCTGAATTGTACCCAATTATTATGTTTTTCAAAGTTTTCTTTGAGCCGTCAGTAGCTCTTTAATGTCATTTACACACAGGCTAGTTAGACTGTAGTGCAGCTGTGCATAGATGTGGAATGGTTCACAGAATTAGGCAGAAATGAAATTGTAGCATTTGTCAGTCACTTGGAAAGCTCAGAGCTCCAGCATCTCATCCCAGCCACAATGATCAGATGTACTGGCAATGACAACATGGCTAGTAAATCTATGAGCACCAACACAATCTCACCCATCTAAGATGCCCATTTGCCCAAATGCCCAACATGCTCCACTCCACCAGAGAAACTCAGTTCAATTAACTCTTGCCTGCCAGGACCATACTTAGAGAAGAAACAGACAGAGCGCTTGCAAGACATTCAATACAAGGGAGAACAGCAGTAGGACTACATGGTTAGAGAATTTACAGTTCCAACTTCCACTGTCAAATTTAAACCATTATGCTCTCTATTAAAGAAAAGAAAATACAAGTCAATCACCTACCAAAATAGAGAAGAATGAAGGCAAAGCACCTGGGTCAGTCCAACTCCTTATCTGTTTCTTCTGTCAGGCAGGCTGGCTGTGACACACAGTCACTGTTGGTTGCTGCAGGTGGTCTACACTGCGGGCTGTGGCGAATGGTGGTGAATAACTGGCTGTTGCTTAGAGGTAGAGAATCATTTTATTTATTAAATGAATTACAGTTCTTATGGCTGACAGGCTGCAGTGTTACTACAGTGGCAGATCTGAACTCTGGCTCATTGCCTGTGGTGGCAGTGCTCTTTACTGCTTGCTCAGAGTCAGGCAGCTGATGTTGTGTAGCTGTACTGGGTGGCACCGAATTCTACAACAATTTGTTCTCCAGTGCTCTGGAACTCTTCTCGGCTGTATGAGTTCCAAGAGTGCTGGAGGGACTGCTTTTATGCTACTGTATAGCCAGGGAGCTGAGGGAGGCAGAAAGGTTCAGGTACCTGTGGTTGGAAGGGCTGCAAACATCAATGGACCAAACAGAACACTGTGATTGGTTAGAGAGCACCTACGTCAACACCTCTAACTCAAACATGCTCAGTCTGTGCAGATCAATAGAAAACTGTGGGGAAACAAGTTTCAAAGATGGCGTGGACCACATGGCTCACTGAAAATAGAAACATAGAAACATAGACTTTGATGGCAGATAAGGACCGCTTGGCCCACCTAGTCTGCCCATTTTCCTACCTACAGGATAAGCTGCAGATTCTAGTTAACCAACAGCCTATTTCTTCCTATCCCCCACAAGAATTGCTTTATGTCTGTCCCATGCATTCTTGAATTCTCCCACAGTTTTAGACCCCACAACCTCCTCAGGAAGGTTGTTCCATGCATCCACTACCCTCTCTATGAAAAAATACTTCCTCACATTGCCCTGAACTGCACTCCTCATCTTTTAAATTGTGTCCCTTGTTCTTGCATTGTCTTTTTCTGAAAGATGCTACCCTCTTGGACTTTGTTTATTCTACTGAGGTACTTAAAAGTTTCTATCATGTCCCCTCTCCCTCCTTTCTTCAAGGGTATACATATTAAGCTCCTTTAGTTTCTGCTTGTATGGCTTCTCTTACAGAACCTGCACCATTTTAGTTGCCCTCCTCTGGACTGCCTCTATCCTGTCTATGTCCTTGCAGAGATGGGGTCTCCAGAACTGGATGCAGTACTCCAGATGGGGTCTCACCAACTGTCTGTACAGAGGGATAACAACTTCCTGTTTTCTGCTGGTGATGCCTCTCCCTATTCATCCCTGTATACCCCCAGCCCTCCCTACTTCCTTCTCACGTTGCTTGCCAACCTTAAGGTCATCTGATATGATTACCTCAAGGTCCTTTTCCTTTTTTGTTGTTGCTACTACCTCCCCCCCCATTGTGTAAACTTCCCCAGGGTTTTTGTTTCCCAGGTGCATTATTTTGTACTTCTTTGCATTGAATCCTAGCTGCCATACTTCTGACCACTCCTCCAACCTTGCCAAGTCCCTTCTCATCGTTTCCATGCCTCCTTGTGTATCAACCCTGTTGCAGATCTTTGTGTCATCTGCAAAGAGGCATACTTTTCCTTCCAGTCCCTCTGCAATGTCACTTATAAAGCCATTAAAAAGGATTGGACCCAGTACTAAACCCTGTGATACCCCACTAGTAACCCCTATTTCTTCAGAGTGGACTCTATTTACAATTACCTTCTGTGTCCTGTTGTCCAGCCAATGTTTTACCCAGGCTACCACCCTGGGACCCACTCCCAGGCTGGTTAATTTGACTATTAATCTTTTGTGTGGGACAGTGTCAAATGCCTTCCTAAAGTCTAGGTAGGCCATGTCCACAGCCCCTCCCTGGTCTACTACTTTGGTCACCCAGTTAAAGAAATCAATTAGATTCATCCTGACACGACCTTCCTGCTGTGAACCCATGCTGCCTTGGGTCCTGTGCCCCACTGGCCTCTAGGTACTCAACAATTCTTTCCTTCAGAAGTGATTCCATCACTTTCCCTACCACAGAGGTCAAACTGACAGGTCTGTAGTTTCCTGCCTCTGTCTTGGTCCCACTTTTGTGAAGGGGAATCACATCTGCCTTCCTCCAGTCCTCAGGTACCACACCATCCTCCCATGATTTGTTAAAAAGGGTAGTCAGTGGTTTCACTAGTTCTCCCCTTAATTCTTTTAGAATTCTGGGATGAATTCCATCAGGCCCCATTGCTTAGTCCACCTTCAGTTTTAAGAGTTCTTTCAGAACCCTTTCTTCTGTGAAAGGACTGGGATCGACCCCCCTATCAAGAGTGCTTCTGTTAATTGGATTTGGCACCTCCCCCACCTCTTTTGTGTGAATACTGAGCAGAAATATTCATTCAGTATCCCTGCCAATGGACAATGGAAAAAAAAGTAAGTGTCTAAGCCCATCTGCAAAGTACTGGAACAGTGTTCCAATTGCAGAAAAAGTACAAGAATGCTATTCTGATGCATTCTCACCCACTTTCATCCCTGGATGTTACACTTTGAGCACATATGAACTAATGTTATAAAATGGGGAGATAATTTCCCATATTCTGATTTAATACCCAGTGAACTCACAGTTGCTTTGATGGACTACGAAATCCTGATTGACAGCAATGTAAAGTAACCTAGTCAAATCACTCTACCATAGAGACATGTTAATTGAGATTTGCAAATTTCACCCACAAAGTGCAGAATTTTGCCCACTAACGAAATAATTTTTGCCCGCGAACTGTGGAATTTCACCCTTAAATGGTGGAATTTTGACTTTGAATGGCAGAATTCTGCCTGTGAACAGCAGACTTTCACCCTTGAATGGCAGAATTTTACCACATCTCTAAGGTCATCCCCATTAGGACAAATTCACCTAATGGAGAATTGCAACTACAGCATTCTCAGTAGGAAAAATCCATTAGGTGGAAGAACTATTTTATTGCAAATGCATGTTGACAGGGATTTCTTTTAATATTTATTCAGGTAAACATCTGCAATGACATTGCCTATTGTATAAGATGATTAACCCTCTCCATGGCATGGGCTTACGGAACAGTAATCCACTCTTGGGTGGTTGAAGTCACTTGGCCTGCAGGCTTGTGCCTCACAATCCACCCTATGTGTGGATTAATGCTCAGTAAACCCATGCCCTGTTGTGGGTTAATCCATTCTTATTTTAGTAATGTTCTACCTACCTGACCTACCCCTACCATTAGGACTGAATCTGGGTTGCATTACCAATGATTTATCTGATTGTTCTTGTTTCTGCCATGGTGTCTCAGTGCCTCCCAAAAGCTCCCTAACTCTGATTGAGTCCCTAGTGTACAGTGGAACCTTTCTCCCTAACTTGGAGCATGCAAAAAGCAGTAATGATAAGACCACACAGCTGAGAAGCTATAGTTTGAAAATCACTCTGATTTTCTGTTATTTATTTCAATTTGCATCCATTTCATGTAGTTTGGATGGTGTAGTGCTGGTAGTTTGTGTGCAAGGGAAGCATTTTAGGGTGTCAGCAGTAAGGGTAAGCCAATACCACATTTGTGTTCAGTGAATGAGTCAAAATCTATCATTTTGGACACCATCAAAGTAGGTCTGAGAGAACAGTTTCCCTTCAGCATTTTGGCTCCTTAGTGTCATGATATTGCACTTTTTACATGCAGCACACAATGAGTGTGTCCAAGTTGCTGACAAGTCACATGGGGCTCTAGTCTCAACAGGGATGGATAACTGCAAGGCCCAGATGCACTGAAAGCACAACACATGGGACTTGAGGCATTCTCTGGGCTAAGATCAGGAATCTCAGTCCAGTAGCCATCCATGCACCACAAGCACTGAGTTAGTCCAGCTTTTGATGATCTAACTTCATTGATCTTATTAAGGGGCTTGCACCAACTAATTGGTTCAAGACACCATAAAATGAGTGTAGTATCACAAAAGATCGTGACCTACCATAATCGTGTGCACCATGCTTCAAAGAGTTAGGGGCAACTAAGAATAGAGCCCATGGACTGCAGCAGCCAGTCAGTGATATGGGAGCTTGAGAACTCCACATGTTGCACACAACTCAATGCCATTTCCCTCTCTCATTTTTATTGGGAAAGGTCAAGAAATAGAGCAGAAAGGTACTCTTTGCTTGTGGAAAAGAGTGACATTTAATCAGAAAACTTTATGCATGAACAGGGAATCATGCAACATCATGCCAGTTAGTTAACTCCCATTATATGTAAATGTAGTTTCAGGCAGTCAAGCAGTCTAGTAAAATCATGCTGAGGTGTAGAGATGAGAGTTTACAGTGTAAGCCTGCAGGGGCAGTTGCAAGTACCTGATGAAGAAACAGTGAGCCCTCAAAGAGCCATGGTATTTTCTCTTTGTGAACTCAATAAAGTACTTATTTTGGAGCTTTGGAGTTGCATTGTGCTTTCTGGGTTTTTTGGGGGTTTTTTTGTGGACTGGTTGCTATTTGCACAGCTGCACTCCCTTTACTGTGTAGTGCACAGTGCTTTGTGTTTGTCACTGGCAGCTGCTGGCCCTACCTTAAGCAGGGATAGGGCAGAGAATATTTAACTCTTCTATAGGGCAGTAAGCATGTGGAGTGTGCTAAGGTTTTAAACTATGAAGTTTGAATTTATTTTGCTGGAGGTATGCCAGTCCTAGCCAATGGGTTTAATGTATGTTGCATGTGTTTATGCCATTTTTAAATACGCTGCCTTAAACCTACTTTTTTGTTCATAAAATTCATGTTCTCGCTTGGAGCATTTGAAGTTGCTGGTGACTTGGAGAACCAGAGGTCTATGACTTGAAGCTGAAGTTCAATCTGAAGTTGAAGTTAAAGCTGGATAGCTGGAGAGTGGTGCTGAGAACAGTGCTGGATTTAAAGAGCCCAGATGTGGTGTGGGGTGGTATTTCAAAACATGGGAGGAGGCATTAGGAGCTGTGGATTGCCTGCAGGCTGTATTTGTATTATTCCATCCCAAGGACATGAGACCAGAGGATTCTGAAGATTAAGAATGGGGAAAAGCAAAGAGACAATGGTGAGAGCGGTGAGATGAATTGGGAGGTACATTTGAGCCTGAAATTCCAGGATTTTTAGCCTGCTATTAAAAGTAATAAATCAGACATTAACCAGATATTGAAATCTGAAATTGGATTTGGTTTCAAATTTAATTACTATACCTTATCTGGATAAGGCACAGAGTGTGGACATTTGAAGTGGGGATATATGAATATGATGATTTGGAGTCTGGGTGGCCTAATTGGTTTGTGGTGGGAGTAGTACCACTCTGGGATAGAGTTGCCATGATATTTTGCACTATGGCATCTCAAAACTGATATGCCTATCATAGGATAGGTGTTAGTTGGGCATAAGGTTTTTGTATTTTAAAAGGCTTCTAGTTTTTAAAAGTTCGGATATTTACTACAACAGATGATCCCCCCCCATCCAGGCTAAAAAAAGTTAGTAATTGTTGAAATAGCACAATGAGGCGTCTTGTTTAAGAAACTGCATTCCATTTTGCTTATTTTTAAATTAAACAAGACTAAACCAAACTCATATTTCTTATATGCTCTAGAGTTTTTTTTATAATTTATATTTTTGAACATTGGATTTCTGTGCCATACAGCTACGTGACCACATATGGATCACTGTGGTTCGAGACCTGTGGCATACAGGGCAAACTGAGCCATTCCTGTGGCACTAGCCTGCAGCTGTCGCAAGTTGCAGGATGTAGGTGTTGGGGACCCTGCCTGTCTTGGAATATGGCACAGGGCCCCTGGCGTGGCGCCACATGGTGCAACTCACATACACCTGCGAGTTGCACCATGCGGCTTGGAATTGGGCCCCAAATTTTTATGCATAGGTGACTTTACATCTAATTTGAAAGCATGCATTGTTATAGAGAATTTCATTTGTAGTCCCCTGAATCTAGATAGTCACAGGAAAAATAAAGGTAACATTTTAAATGAAAATGTCACTAAACTCATTAATATTCTAGATTACTATGATTTAACAGTTATTAATGGACGTACATCATCAGATTCAAATGGAGGATATATATTTTCATCAGGTTGTGGCAAGAGCACTACTGATTTTGTAATCACCCAATATTTGTATTGAGATATAATAAGAGATTTAAAAAATACCTTATGTGCAGAACGTTATCATGCACCATTAGCTTTAACTCTTGATATTCCATATATTAATGTTGATTCAAATAAAGTGCATATAAAGGATCGACACTTAGAAGTGGTTAAACAATGACTGTGTTTAGATCTGATAGTCTTACAGAATTTTGCTTCTTCTTTTTCACGTGAAAACATAGCCTTGATAGATAATATAAAATCTAAAAACTTCCCTCAACAAGCCTCTTACCTATTAGTGACATTATGCGGTAGATTAACACCAATATTAAATTAAAAAAAACAGGTTAATACTAGCAAAAAGTAAAAAAAAAAAAATCATGGTTTAATCATACCTATAGGGAAGGAACAGAATCTGGCCAGAGCCAATATGGTTGCAATAAGACTGATTGAAATCACAATGGAACACAGCACTGTCTGTTCTCTGCAAGATGGCCACTGAGGTTCAGTGCACAGTTGCACTGACTGTATGCGCTCATTAATTGACAGTTGCTACTACTCTCAATCAATGAGCATGTATGGTATTATACAGTGCACGCTCAGTGACAGGTCAGTCAGCAGCTGTCTGTAGTGGTAAGAGGAGGGCTGTACTGGTTACTGGCTCAGGATTTACAATAGAAGGAGTGGGGGGCACTACCTGCCAAGGTGGAGGTGGGGGTCCACTAGACCATCAGGCATGGGATTTATGTCCTATATTCATATACGGGTAACATCAACGATGAGGGTGGGGGGACACTAGAACACTAGGGAAGGGGGATTTTATGTTATATATTTAAAATTGGCAACATCAGGGATCAGGAAGGAGGGCCACTAGGGAAGGGGGAATTTATGTTATATATTTACAATGGGTGGCATGAGGAATCAGGGAGTGGGGCACTAGATCACCATGGAAGGGGACTTTATGATATATATTTACAATGGGTGACATCAGAGATCGGGTGAAGGGATGCAGTGCATTGGTAATGCCCTCTCAACCTTCCCAGAGGACATTTCTAAGCACTCTTAGATCAGCCATTGCTGCTGTAAGGGTACTTAGAAGTTTGCCCTTTGTGAGGGCTTTGAGAATCCCGAATTAGGGGATATGACACCCTGTGTTTGCCGCAAGACCCCTAGCATCATACCAACATCTATTTTTTGGTGCACAGGTGACACAAGCCCCATTTGGGGCAGACAGCCTGCAGCTGACGCAGGCTGCCAATAAGAATCACTCTTGGTGCATCTTTTGGTGCATGGGGCACTTTGCACCATTCTTTGTGGCACAAACCTCTTGTGCCATGCCGGGGACTTTGAGAACTGAGCTGAATTTACTTAATCAATTACATTATATCTGGAAAGGCCTACTGAACCATAACAGCTTCTTTCCAGATTCAGTTGTTCCCAAGCCAGTAATAAATGCAGAATGTTTGAATGCTAGGTGAGAGTTTATGGACAGAAAATATGTGGCATAAAGCAACTAAAATATTTTTTTTTAGATTTTGTTTCACCATAACATTTTACATTTAGTTTACATTCCATCTCGACATTTCAATTTTTAATGTGGACCAGAAGGATCCATTTTATTTCAGTGTAATGCACTAAAAATGTACACAAGGAAATCAGAATGAATAATTAAACTTAGTGTGAATGGTCTAAGAAAACAAAACAATGTACTTTAAATGACTTCTTCAATGCAAATTTTTTTTGTTTGTTTTTAGTTAGGTCACATGTTAGGTCACATGAGTTCAAATAACAATCAGTCTTGATGAGGGCCAACATGTTTGTCAGATGGCTCAGAACAATTTATACAATTCCATATTAAATAAACTATATTCACACATAAATCAAATTAGGTTTAAGTCAGATTTCTAGTGCCAAGGTCACTAGTGATTGTATACAACCAATTGTATCAGCTGGAACTGTAGGCAGCTAACAGCCTGCACAACATACCTATCAACCTTTTGCCTCGCAGATCGGGGCAACTCTTTTAAAAATAGAGACAATCAACCACAATCATGGACAAATCTCAAAAAAGCTGCATCAACTGTTAACTTAGTGAAAAAAGTATCACTAGTGGAAAAAAGTCTGTAACACTAATGTGTGGCATCATTTTATGTTTCAAATATCAGTCTCCGAAATGCCAAATGTAGAAGTGACTTAGGAAATGACTGAGATAAAATCAGGGACATGTATGCCACACAATACTAGTTGCCGCATTTTATACAGAACACAGAGTTACCTGCGCAATTAAATGGCATGCACTTGGGGAGGGACCTTTAACAAGTCTGTGTAGGTAAAGTAGTAAGAAACGTTTTTTAAAACATTCTGCTATAAATGTTCGGATGATATAACAAGTAACAAGTATTTCTAATGAAAGCTGATAAGAATGTTCTTCTTTTTGTTTTGTTTGCACTCAGTGACAGAGAGATTGCATTTGTCATTGGTAACATTTCTACTGCAGGGTGCTAGACCCAAACCCTGGTTGCAGGATTAAGGAGCAGTAGTGTATACCGCTATGCTAAATGGCCAGCTCAGCAGAGTTTGGCCAAACATGGTCCTATAACCTGCTCTAGCATGTGTAGCTCCCTACTACGTTCACTATACAGGATACGATGACCTTTTTCACCTGTCGCTGTACTTTAAAGCGTTATTATTGAGTTGCTTATATTGAGTCATTCAATAATAGACACTCATTTAGAGTGCTACCATTTAAAACAATATGACAGATCATGGTTTTGAAATGCAGTTTGCATGACTAGTGTTATTGAAAAATAAATTGTATTGGAAAACTCTATGATCTGTCTTACCAGAATGAGAAGGGATTTTGTTTTGCGTAACACCTTGCACAGAAAGTGTTTTAACAATTAATGGAATTATTATCTCTAGTTGGCATCTGTTAAATTAACACACCAAACCTGTCCAGGAAATGTCACAATTTTTTCAGGACACCACAGTTTTTATGCATTTCTATGAGGTCATCCAGTTACATTTATTTTTTGAAGGGAACTGTATGAGGGCATGAGTTTGATTTGAAAAAAAACAGCACTGCTCATGTCTCATAAATGATAATTGTCTAGTTACATTAATGTGAAAAGGTGAATATGTTGAGCTCTCTTAATTAGTAGTCTAATCTCGAGACTTTTCTGATGCACTATGGAAATGAGAATATGTTGTGTTTACTAAACCAGTAGTCCAGTCTAGAGACTTTTCTGATACATAATGGCAGGGACCTCAGTATTATCAGATGGCCCCATGGAATGTGAAGCCATCCTATCTGCACTTAGACTTAATGGAAATTACATCATTTCATATTCTGTAAGGTCTAAAAGCACTTTATCTCTCTAACAAAAAAAAACAACCCTTAAACTCAAATCTCAACCATTATGGGAAATAACATATTCTTTTAGAGACTGAAAGTCAGAAAAACAATTCGGTCACTTTACTAGTTCTCTTACTCCATAACTTTACCACTTTTTTATGTCGTTCCACTTTGTGACTTCATGGCTCAACAACCTAATCCCCTAAATTGTCCAGTGACCACTATTCCCTAAAAAATTCCAGTCACTTGCCAGTTGTCTGACACAGTCACTTGACACTTCTTTTGTGTTTTCAACTTTGTGACTCAATTGCTTAATTCCATTAGTGTTGAGTGACCACTAATTGCAAACCTCCACCGGACTACCAGCTTTACAAATTATTTTCTTTTTCCTTGGCTGGAAGTACACTTTTTAATAAAATAAATGCTGGAATATTGTACAGTATAGGAGTTAGAATGTTACTGCCACATCAGGAGGAGACCACTAGTGTCTAAGCACCTGATTTTGAAAACTGATCCTAGCTTGGGAAGTAGAAGCACTGAGCAATGTGATCATATCCCTTGGTCTTTAACTGGCTGGATATTTGTTCCATCATGTGCTCCTATAATGGAAAGCATTCCTGCATTTATTTTATTAACAAGTGTGCTTTCAACCAAGGAAAAAGAAAATAATTAATGAAGCTGGTAAGCCAGTGGAGGTTTGTGGACACAGAAGCAATTAGCAGTCACTAGACTCTAATGAGATTAGGCCATTGAGCCATGAAGTCACAAAGCTGAAAACATAAAATAATGATATTCCTGCTAACTGACTTACTGCTTAGCAGCAGCATCATGTTAAAGTTTTATATTTATTGAATTTGTTTTTTATTTTTTTTTTAAATGGCAGCCTTGCATTACTCCATAAATCTATCCATTTGTGGATCTCTGACTACCCTACGGGTGTTGTTCCATTGGTACCTTCACAGTGCATCCAGTTTGTGGGATAATATTTTATAGTGGTTGTTGATAATACAGTGTAATCAAATTGTTTTTGTGGGGAGGAGGTTATATCAGTGCCTCTTTTGTGCTGTCACTATGAAAGGTGCTGCCCTGACAATGTTGTGCTGCCAGTTAGGTATTTATGTGTTCCCCATCAGTTAACACAGCTCCAGCATTGTACTGACTGAATTTGTCAAACCTTCTTAGTCTACACAATGGATGCAGTCTCCTTCATCTGATACTCAGTTACAGTCTGTTCCTAATATCTACACTGTCCATCACTGAAAGTACAGTGTTGACTGCACACCAATACTGTATATAGTTACTTGCATGACATCAGTGACTAGACAGATTTTGTGTGGCATCACATACAGTATGTTTCCAAATGTATGTGCCATGTTCAGTAAAGTTATAGTTTCCAAAGGTCTTCTGTTTGGCTGTCTGCTTTAGATTGTTGTGTACCGCAACTCAGTACTACAAGTGTGCGTATGCTTGTCAGTGTATTTATGTGTCTTCCGCTGGTTCAGTCCCCAGTAGCTCCTCATATGCAAACATATTTTATTGGGTCTGAGTTAAACAACTTGTTGTGGACCACTTTTTTCTTGAAAGGCAATCTAAATAGAAGGGATACAACATGAAGTCACAAAATAGCATTTTGCTGACACTGAAACAAGGGGCAGAAATAGGGCAGATGTCTGGAGGAGCAGATGTGTGTGCACTTCCACTGCTGACATCCTTGCACACCCTTCTCTGCAGGGAATAAATATGAAAAAAATGGAGTCCTCACCCTGGATGATGATGGTCCCCCCCCTTACAGCCCCACCAGGAGGGCACCTCCCCTGAACTGGATCTGTACTGGTGGGTTGAGGGTCTCCCAACCCCCCGCTAGGAGGGTAAGCCATTGGGGCTGAAGGGGAGTGGGTCTAATACCAAGTGTGGGGGAGTGATGTCAGATGTCTGAGCGAGGCTCCCCTACAAATAATACTAACAATAAAAAAAAATGAACATTCTGTGGTTCTTTCCTTGCCAAAATATTGCAAGCCCTGGGAGATCTGATACGGTGGCAGCTCAGCTGATTGAAGTCATGGCAGAACATGGCACAGTTCTCTGTGTCCAAGATGGCCACAGGAGTTCACTCTGCATGCGCAATGACTTGCACATGTGCACTGAGCTCCAGCAACAATATTGGACACGGCATACTGTACTGTGTACAGCCGGGCAAAATAGTATACCACAGGGGGCTTGAGACTGAGTGCACTGTTTTGAATTCACAGAAGGATCATTCCAAAACTCCAAAATGGAAGCATTCCCCATTGTCAATCCAGTAGCTCATTTATAGAGCTACTGCAAGACAGCTGCAGGCTCTGCCCTACTGCAGTAGTAAAGAGGGCATTGCAGAGGCTTATCAGATTTACTAGAACAAAAAATCATTCTATGCAAAACTTATCAGATCTGAATAAGGGCAGGAAACAATATAAGAAGAAACTGTTAAAGGAAGGAAATAATTACTATTATGATGTTTGGAAACAAATACATAAGGAGATTACAAATAAGGATAACTGAACCTTCTGGATGATGGTCACAAAAGATACAAATATTTATGCTCCTAATCCAACAGCTGCAGTGCCAGCTAATAACTGGATTCCTTATTTATCCCTTATATTTTATTATCCTGATAGTCCTAAAATGTTTTTGTGGCTGGAAGAAAACCTAAAAATAAACATTACACTACTGTCATTCTCTTTTGAAGAAGTTTAAGCTGCCATATTAGCATAAAAATCAAACAAAGCAATTGGTATGGATACAGTTCCTGAGGATATTTATATTGAGAACCTTGAGATATGGTTTCTCCTCCTACCAGATATTTACAACAAGTGTCTAAGAGGTTGCCTTACCCCTTCTAGCTGGAAAAAATATATATATATATTCGTATCCATTTTCAAGAAATGGACCACACACTGCCTAACTATTATATGCCAAGTAGCTTGATTGATGCTGTGGAAAATAAAATACTAGGATTCTACTTAATTAGTTAAATAAATGGCTTAATAATAATCATATCATATGCTCATGACAGGCAGGTTTTAGCAATAAGTTTTCCACAACTGATCATATATACACTTGTGCATATTTAAATGAAAACAAATATGTAGTAAAGAAAAATACAAAGTTGCATGCAGCTTATATAGACTTTAGCACAACATTTGATACAATACACATATAAATATTTTATGGGTAAAGCTTTTGAAGCTGCAACTTCCATTTAATCTTTTTTCTTCCCATCTTACAGTTACATTTCAATAATAAGGCCTATGTAAGGTTTGACTCTCAGTGCAACTTGAGACATTATTTTGACTCTAACTGTGGGGTGAAGCAAGGGTGTCTTTTAGCCCCTATATTATTCAATATTTATGTTAATGAGATTATACAAAACATTGATTCTCCAAGATTTCATTCTTCTAACATTATGAACATCTCATGTCCTGCTCTTGTGTATGTCTATGATATGATATTATTTTCAATATCACTAATAGTACTGCAACAAAAACTAAATTATTTCTTTGAACTATGTATCATACGCAAATTAGTAATTAATTATGAAAAATTGAAGGTCATGATTTTTGGTGGCAGGAAATCTTGCAATTTCTATTTAAATAACCAGAAGCTGGAAATTATAAAAAAATATTGCTATTCAGGTGTTACATTTTTATATAATGCTAAATGAACTAGGTGTATACAGATACAAATAAAAACATTAAAGCAAAATTTACAGGCTATTAAAAAGTTTAACATCATGTATGGGGGTAGGAGTGTGGTCCCAGTTCTGAAGGCTACAGAGGTAAAACTTAATCCCATAATATGATATGGTACAGAAGCAAAGGGCTATTCTTTTTCCCACTCTGTGGAAGTACCTTTTTCTCATTTCTATCATAGTTTTTTAAGAGTAAAAAAATCCTGGCCAGAACAGCTTGTTAGAGTGGAACTTGGGAGGGTGTCCCTAAGTGCATTGGTTCAGTGTCATCTTGCTAGTTATTGGTTACGTATTTTAAACAGTATAGTAAATCAATGGCCAAAATTCTGTTAAAATAAAAAAATAAAAAATTAATGCAATTTCAAAGGAAATCCCTGTGGTTTATAAACCTGCAATCTACAGTATATCAAAACAGAATAATCCATGGCACTTATCTCAAAATTCATTAAAAGGAATTTTGATTTTTTCAAGTAATAAAAATCAAAAACTAGCTCATTGGTATTCAGTCTACAAGCTGTACCATAGTTTAAAGTTTTACCTGACTTTGCACTTCATCTGGAGTGTCATAGAATTCTCACATTATCAAGATATGAATTACTTCCATTTAAGAGACTAGAAGTAAGATATGGGAAGCATGATAAGAATGATCTTGAATGTTTTTTGTAAAAAAGCTCATGATGAAGAAGACTGATATTATGACTTATTTGTTTGTCCTCTGTATCAGAAATGGCATGCAAAATATTTATTAGACTATATTAACAGATATGAGGGAGCACTTTTGAACTGCATGGAAATTCTACTTAAACCTACAGTATGTATGTAACATAAACAAAAATGCATGCCCAGTTCATCTAGGTTGTGTTGAGATATAGGTCAAAGATTGTTGATATCCACTGAATTTATATATTCATGTCTTGAGAAGTAAATATGTCATGTATAGTGTACAAAACACATGTGCTGTGTACTTTTTAATGTATTTGTAAAAAGTGTTAATATTTTATAAAGACTACTGGTCAATCAAATAAAGAATTGATGCTGACATGAAGTGTATTTAGAAGAATGTTAAAAAGTGATGAAAGAAAATGTGGAAAGATTTATTTGAAAAATACGGCCCGCTTACCAATTTTAAAAATAGTCATTTTTATTCTTGCTGAATGACAGCAGACATATAATGTTCCAAATGAAGCACTCAGCCTTTTGGGAAAAATCCCATCCTCCAAGTGTTCAATTAGTAGCTGAAAAATAATCACATACAATATTTTCATGTCAATACTTGCTTTATTTGTATATGTATGATGTTTTTCCTCCATATCTAAATATTGTGCATCCTACACTTGCATTGTATCTGTCCTTTTCCGTTTACTTTCTCCAGTTTAGCTCACCTGTTCATCAATTCAAGATGGACAAAAATATACATAAAATGAATCATAATGGAGTTTGCCCTTTAAGGGGCAGACCAGGTTGTCCTGGTGCACCCCTTCCCTTTTCATCAAGATGGTGTGCTCAGAAGGAGAGGAGGGAAGAGAGGGGAAGGCCAGGGGATAGGACAATGGCCAAGCAACAGGAAGGGGAGGGGCAAGTGGAGGTACATAATAGGCAACACAAGAGTGGTTCAGCCACTTTTGCTGGAGTTTTGATCTACAAAGAAATGCAGCACATCAGATTGGCGTATTGTTTGGAAGGTTTGTGCAACAGCATACAGCAGGTAAGAAACTAACAGCTATGACAGGTTAGACAATTAAAAAAAATGCTATGATGTCGCTTTAATGAAATGAGCTAAGTGCTAACCCTGTGTGGCTGGCTGTTTGTGTTTGTCTCTTGTCAGTAGTTTAGTTTTTTGTGGATTTTCATGTGTTTCTGCTTGGAGGAACTAGACCATTCTTGGACATAACATCTATGAACATTTCCTGGACTAAGAAACTGCAAAACACCAACACTAGGTATTGGCATTCTCATCATAAATCAACTTATTTGGAAGCCATCAAAGCCAAAAATAAGGTCTGTAAATCTCTTATACAAGCACTGAGTTGTGGAGTGCTGCACTGAATCCACATTTCCGTCTGACTTGGTCTTAAAATATGTATACTAGTGTTTGAGGTCTATTCAAAACCATTTTGGAGAACAAAGGGAAAAGACTAACAAAGGATTTTTACATCCTGCATATGCCCCAGGCCAGTGTTCATCACCTTCAGGAATTTAACCCCTTCAGGAATTTATCACATTCTGGGTCTTTGAGCTACAATAACAGTTTTCTGGTCACAGGTATTTCACCATTTCTTGTGGATTTGATTACTTTTCATCAATCACGTGGCACCTCTGAGAACATGGCTTTATATATTGTGCTCTGCAGTATCACGGGACAAATGCAGACCAGCAAGGCCAAGAAGACTAGATGCCCTGCAACAAAACTAATCTGCAAAATGATTAAAGCATACCTTCTTAGGATACTACTTATGCTACTTCTGATATCTGGAAATGTTCATCTTAATCCGGAGCCTACCAGCCTAGCACCCCATGCCACAAAAAGGAGGGAGGGGTCCCTCACATTAGCCTCAATTAATGTCTGCAGCCTCCTTAACAAACTTGACATCTTGCAAACCTGGGTTCAGCAACATAGCCCTGATGTACTCTCTGTTGTTGAAACATGGCTTAACCCCAAGATACCAGACGCTGCAGTCACCATCCCTGGATACTCTATATTCAGGCAGGACAGGGTTTCCAAACGAGGTGGGAGCTGTTCCATCTATCTGAGGAATTCCTATCTGGGTCAAATCTTCCCGTTCTCAAACCCTAAACCACCCTCGAGGTTCTCGCTATTAAAGTTCTACTCAAGCATAAACAAGGAGCTCACCATTGCCTCTGTGTACCTACCCCCTAAAGATCAGCACAATGGATTTGCGAGCATATTGGAAAGCCTACAGGGATTACACCATAACTCTGAACTCATAGTACTAGATGACTTCAACATAAATTGGCTATCACTGGAGGCCAGTAACTACAAGGATGCTGTCACGTCACAGAACCTCACCCAGCTTGTTACCACCCCCACCAGATGCAACTACAGGACAGGGTTGTGAACACTTCTGGACTGGATCCTAATTAATCACCCTGAATGAATCTCAAAAGTCTCAGTGCTCCCTGATGGGATCAGTGACCACTCACCGGTCACATGTACCTGGACAAACAAATTCATTAAGCCCCCTCCTAAAATAATCCACACCAGAGTGTTAAAGCAGGGATACCTTGAGCTACTAAAGACACACCTAAGCCACCTGGACTGGACACCAATTGACTCTGCCATTGATGTAAACCAAGCCTTAGACCTTTTCATCAGCCACTTCACAGTGGTCTGCAATATCTTTGCACCTCTCAAAAAGCTGTAGGTCAGGGGCAGAGCTAACCCTTGGATAACCCCCGAGCTAATCACTTTACTCAAACATAGGGATCATCTCTGGCACTATGCCCATGCAACATCCAAACCTGGGGATATTCATAAATATAAAGCTGTCAGAAATGAGTGCACGCGGGCAGTTAGGAGAGCCAAAAGCAAATACTTCAAGGAAACTCTCTCAAACTCCTGGGGTGATGGGAAAAAAAAAAAAATTGGAGTAACTTGAAAGACCTTACAGGCAAGGACCCTAAGTCACCTCCCACCATGCTAAACATAAATGGAACACCAACAACTGACCTGTACACCATCACCAACACCTTTAACAATGCATTCTCCAACTTGGATAGTGTCCTCCCTTCTAATTTCTTTGATGCCCCTGGTAGTAACCCTCCTGCAACTACTCCGGCTACACCTGCCCCACAATTCTACTTCAAGGAGATCCCAGTACATGAAGCCAGAACCTATATTCAGAAGGCCATTCACAATGCAGGCTACAGCGTGACTCCTTGACCTGAAGTTGTTAGCACTTGTCCTTGAAGAAGTCCTTGAACCCTTGACAAAGGTCCTCAATCTATCACTAAGGATGTCCCAGTTCCCATCTCGCTGGAAAAAGGTGACCATCACACGGTACACAAAAGTGGAGACAAATCACTGCACTCCAACTACAGACCTATTCCATCCTCCTCCATTGTCTAAGGCCCTGGGCGCATCGCCTCAGACCAATTAGTCAAGTACCTGGAAAATACAACATCCAGTGTCCTGAGCAACATGGTTTCGAAAAGGCACAGTACCACCACTGCACTATTAGAATTCACAGGCTTCATCCATACCACACTTGATCAAGGAAACTGTGTAGGGCAGTATTCATCGACCTACGAAGCCTTTGATACTGTGAACCACCCACTCTTACTTAAGCAATTATCAAACATTGGGCTCTCCAATGAAGCACTGCTCTGGTTTTCAAGCTACCTTGGGGAGAGGGGTCCAGCGGGTTAGGATTGCTGGTGTTACCTCGGAAGAAAAGCCAGTCCTTTCAGGGGTCCCACAGGGGTCCATCCTGGGGCCACTACTCTTCAGCCTCTTCCTCAACGACCTTCCCAGTGTTTGTCACCAGAAATTACTGCTCTACACCGATGACGCAGTCATGTTCACCAACCACCAAAATGCAGAGCTCCTCGAGAAACAATTACAGCTCGAATTCATGCGCATCGAAGAATGGTTCAAGTCACACAAACTGGTCATGAACTACAGCAAAACAAAGGTTATGACCTTCTACAATGCCAGGAGCAAGTACAAATCCTGTGATCTCACCATCCTAAACCAAACAGGGACATTACTTGAACACGTTCCTGATTTTAAATACCTAGGTGTCACATTGGACAGCTCACTGTCCTACCATCGGCACATAGATTCTGTCCGCTAAAGCCACCAACATCCGTATAGGCCTGCTCTACAGGCACAAACACTGCATGACTCCTGACACTCTCCGGTTGGCTATCAACAGCTCTGTCACCTCCATCATCGATTACGGCTAGCAATTTATGGCTCTGCCTCCGCCTCTGCCCTCCGCAGAATTACAGTTGCACTCAACAAAGCATGCAGGCTGCTAACTGGGGCTGATCGACTTACACACACTTGTGACCTGTACACTCGGGCAGGATGGCTACCTATCATCAGCTGGATACAGTATCAAACCTGCCTCTTAGCCAAAAAAGTCCTCCTCGGACTCATGTCCCCGGGCATTGAAAAGCTACTTATTGACCACCACAACACCCAGAGAACTAGAAGTTCACAACAACTAACCTTCCTTGTCCCCAGATGCGGACTACCATGGGCCAGGACCTTTGCCCACAGAGCACCACAGTGGTACAATACTCTCAACAAAGAAACTCTTACTGCTGCTCTTGGCCCTTTTAAGAGACAACTCTGACTTCATCTAATTTCAACTAGTCATTGTGACTGCCTCGCCTAATCGGGGGCCCACCATTCACTGCCCTCCACTTCAGTCTTGAAAGCTATCTCTCCCCACCTTGCCCCTTCTACCTGCCTACCCCCTTGCCCCCTCTCCTTTTCCTCCCCCGGGGCATTTCCTGACTTTTATCCCTCTCTCTCTCTCTCCCCTTTAGAGCTCTTACCCTCGCCCTCTACCCTCCGACAATGGCCTTCCTGCCTGCATACCCCATTCCCTCTCACCTGCAGTGCTTATTTCCAAGATTGCCCTTGGCTGGTTATGTCATGCTACCTAACATTTGGCACATTTTGAATTACTGGAATTTCCTAAGCCTCATTCTCTTACTTCTTGTTATTGTGTAACTATGTACTATTATGTTGACCTTTGTATGTATGTATACCCCCCATTCCTTCGACGTGGAACCTTTGTAAATGAGCAGTTCCTGCTCAAAGGTATTTGTAATCCTAGATTTCAATAAAATAAAAAAATTAAAAAATAAATTTGGTGGAGATGGTTTGTTGGGAGCAGTGTGTGAAGATTCTCCATGAGATTAGTTTTCTTTTTAAATGCAGATTGTCTAGGAAGCTGTATTAAATAGGCCTCCACTGGCCTTTAGAATTGCTAGCTCGAGTAAATGTGATGTTAGTTAGTTGGAGCAGAATTTGGAAGCTTTACTCTGTTTGTCTGCTCTGACTTTTGAATTGTGAGGTGAATTGGTTTAAATGAGTGAGGTTTGTTGAAATAGCTCTTTGGGCCAAGAGAAGGGCCATTCAGCTAAAAAGCTGAGCTTATTTTATGGTGAAAGCCTGATTGTTTAAGAAGCTGGTTGACTAGGACTCCACGGGGGCCTTTTAAATTGATTGTTGAGTAGAGCTTGTGCTAGTCGATGGGAACAGGATTTTTTGAAGCCTTACAGTGTTGGTAGGCTCTTACTCTAAATTGTTTGGGGGATTTCAGCTGTTTGGGCACCAGGGATTTAATGAAAAAGAGCCCCCTGGTCTGCAGGTACAACGGAGCATCACTCACTCCTTATAACAGAGCCTTTTGTACTCATTTTCCCTAAAGAAGTCCCAAAGTGGCAAAGTCTGGGGAGAATCTCTCCCTTGATGCTTCCAGTTATGTGGGCTGAGCAGATCTCCATGCAGCTTTACACATGCCAGCCTTACCACGTGGCTTGAAAATGGACCCCTCCCCCTTCCCAACCTCCCTGCTACCTCCTCGCATCCCCAGGTGGAGATTACATCCCACCATTTTTTCTCTGGGGGATTTCAAGGCTTCCTCACCAAGGAGGCTACTCAGGTGCCAGCAGCAGTCCTGCTGCCCCATAGGGCGATGCGGCAGGATCCATGCTGCCTGAAAGAGCCTACGCATATGGCTAGGCAGAACTCTACAGGGACTAGCGATTCAGAAGGGGACAGTAAAACACTGCAGAGCATTTCATAAGGGGACATTCGAATGCTGCAGAGCCAGTAAGGCAAGGACAGGCCTACGACAAGGTCTAGCAGGTGGGGGTGATGAGCAGCTACGTGGTGTGATGTCACATGCCAAGGGCGTAGGCTGAAAGCGAGCAGCTGACCAGTTCCTGAGGCAGGGGAAGATTTGCATGATGACAATGGGATGAGGGTTTGGTCGGGATACAGGACAGTGTGTCTTGTGGAAAAGAAAGAAGCACGTGGGAGCCATGAGGCAAGGATGAGCAGGAGCAGGCCAGAGGGCTGGTAATGAGGGATCTGGCCATGTGGCATGATGTCACACACCAGGAGGGCCTAGCAACTGAAGGAGGCCCAGAAAAAGGATTTTTAGGGATTGTGGCTTTGGGGGGGTAACAGTTTTTGGGGACAACCACCACCCAGCAGGAGGGCTGAGGGCAGAGGAACCCAGGACATGAGGGGGCACAAGACAGTTAGGCCTGAAAAGGCCATGAAAGAGGGTCAGAGGCTCCAAAGGTGGAGTATGAGGTCTATGCGGCCGCAAGAGGTGGGAGGGTACAAAGAGGGTTGGTCGCACGCTCACAGCATTGCTACAAGCACGGGAAGGAGAAGGTGTAGCATTTAGGGGAGAAGTGCGACCCACAGCATTAGATGGCTGGGTATGAATAATCTGATGTCCAGCAGTAACGGCAGGGCTAAAAAGGCACATTTTGTCACAGTTATTCGACTGTCTATTGGGGAAGTGGGCCTGGCCATTTTGAGGCACAACCGCAAGCATAGGTTTAATAATGGAATTCTTCTTTTCTTTTCTTCAGTTGTCTTCACAGTTGCAAGAAGCAAGGAGCATGGCACCAAAGAAGAGCAGGCCTTCAAAGGAAGACACCTACAGGGCTATAATGGAGCTGGCGGAAAAAGCCAATAGAATGTGGGAGCTGGTGGAAGGGGAGGAATCAGGGAGATCTGAGGAGAAAAAGAAAGCGGAGAAGGGTAAAGGGAGCAGAGGGAAATGGCCAGCTGAGGGTCCAAGTAGCCCGGCCAGGATACAGCCACCAATAGTGGGACCCAACAAGGTGGCTAGTCCAGTACCCCTGCACCCTGTTGACCCAGTGCTGCCAGTACCTCCCCAGGACCAGTTGGGGTTTCTCCCAGTGGAACCCAGACCATATCCCCAGCTCATAGTGGTTCCTCCACAGCCACTAGTAGAGCAACCACCACTTCAACCACAGGGCACCATACTTGGGCACCAGGAGGATGGCAGGCAACAAGGAGTGGACAAGGCCATAGGTAACACACCTGGCACCATGGGTAACAGCATCAAAGAGTATATAAACCAAATTGTTTCAGCACTAGGGACAGGGGGTTTAAGGCAGATGAAGTCAGCACTAGCAGAGATTAGGTCAGAAAAGGAAGTACCAAAAGAAAAGGAAGGAGGGGTGGAGAAAGAAGGAAAAGGAACTAGGGAGATAGGAGCTCCTGGGACGAGGGTAGGTGAACACGTACTATTGGCCACGAAAGAGAAAATATGGAAGGGAGAGTATGTGGATATCTTTGCCTTGGTAAGCCGGGAAGCAGCAGCAAAATATGAGAAGGCATAGAATATAGGAAACAGTGAAATGGCAGCAGCAGTAGTTTTTGTTAGGCAAGAAGGAGGAGGACAAATTGACTAAAGGGAAGACCTGGGAAGGGTGGTTTGTAAGTTTCACCACATTCTCAGCCATAGTATTGGAAAAGAGGCCTGAGTTGGGCATCCCACTGATCACATAATCCTTGATAATAAGGAAAGCAAAAGCAAAAGGGGGCGTGGGTTGGATATACTAGGATGAATTCTTTCAGCAGAGAATGGCGACATATGGGGATGTAAGATGGGACATGAAACAACTAGACTTGTGGACAGATTACTTAACCAATCAGTCCATGCCAGAGGGAGAGTTTGGGAAGAAAGGTGCCATGCCACAGATATGTTGCTGGGCCTACAATAGTGCTTTTTGCTCCTGGCTGCAATGTCATTTCCGGCACGCATGTTCGAAATGTGGGGGATCACATCCAGCAAGCAGATGCAGGACGACATGGGTCCAGGGAGCCCAAGGATCTGGGGGGCAAGGTTCAGGTCAACAGTTTTTTCGTGAAGGCAAGGGATATAAAGGGCAGACATGGAATAGAGGGGGAAGGGCAGAGGACATGCAAATAGAGGGAATCAGAATCATTGATCAGCAAGGCCAGACATCAATCAGAGGGGGATACCTTGGCAGAGAAAAAGAAAAGAAGACAAAGGAGCAATTTAAAGAAGCTAGAACCCCCATCAGGATAGAGGCATGGAAAGAATGGTTAGACAGATACCCAAATAGGCAAACAGCAAAGATGATTAAAAAAGGTTTTTGCACAGGTTTTTCGTTGCAGTATGACGGCCCAAGGCAAGCCAGAGAGGTGAACAGTCTGGGTTCAGTAATAAGGGAAGGAAGAAATGTTAAGACAAAAGATAAGAAGGAAAAGGCAGCAGGTAGAGTAGAGGGACCATATGCCCCCCCCATTGTAAAATATGAGGATTTCTACATTGGGTTTGGTCCCCAAAAAACAGGAAGGGGAATACAGCGTGATTCATCACCTATCCTTTCCGGAAGGCTTTTTGGTGAATGATTTTATCAGGGAGGAATATAGTAAAGTGACATATTCCACTTTGGAAGATGCAGTCCGGATCATCTGGGCAACTACGGATGCATGGACGGCAAAGACAGACATAGGATCTGCTTTCAGATTACTTCTGGTTAGGAAAAAGGACTGGGACATGTTGGGGTTTTAAACTGGGGGACAGTACTATTTTGACAGAGCCAGGCCCATGGGTTGTTCCATAGCATGTGCAACATTTGAAGCTTTCAGCACATGTTTGCAATGGATATTTCAAGAAAGAACTAGTTATAAAACAGTGATTCACTATTTGGATGATTTCCTTTTTATAGGCAGTGGGTAAAGAGAGACCAAAAAAAAATGTTAGCCAGCTTCCAGGAGCTGTGTAAAGAACTAGGGGTTTCATTGGCACCTGAAAAAACAGAAGGGCCCAGTAAGGTGTTAGAATTTCTGGGTATTGAGAAAGATGCTCCGGGGGAAATATTTCGGCTGCCAGACAAAAAAAGTGGAAAAACTGAAGGACCTGATTCAGATATATACCAGTAGAAGAAGAGTACAACTAAAACAGGTACAACAAGTATTGGGACTTCTGAACTTTGCGTGTAGGGTTATTGGGCCAGGGAGGGCTTTCACCAAAAGGTTAGCAAGGGCTACAACCAGAGTGACCAGACCACACCATTGGGTAGACATGACAAAAGGAGTCAAGGGGGATTTTAAAGTATGGGAGGAATTCCTCAGGGAATATAATGGCTACTGCTTCTGGCAGGAGGAATAGGTGTATAACACAGACCTCGATCTCCACACAGATGCAGCCAGGGGCCTTGGCATGGAGGGCTATCTGAGGGGCAGATAGTTTGCAGAACCGTGGCCATCAGACTGGGTGAGGGGTGGTAAGGTAAAAGATATAACATTGCTAGAGATCATGCTCATCTGGGCATGCACCCTGGTTTGGGGGGAAGAATTACGGAATCAGAAAGTGACATTCTGGTGTGACAATAGAGCAGTGGTAGAGGTCCTAAACAACAGGGGAGCCAGGTCAGAAACGGTCATGCAAGTCTGCGACTTTTGGTGCTAATGCCTTGCAGTTGAACATGTCATTCAGAGTGAAACACATAGAAGGGGTACACAATACCCTGGCTGACAGCCTTTCCCATCTGCAGCTGGATCATTTCCAGAGGCTGGCATCAACAGCGGAGGAACAAAAGCGCCCATACCAATGAACATCTGGGACATTGGCAAGAAGGAGTAGAACTGTTGTTTCGCAGTTCATGGGCACCACAGACTCTGAAGGCCTACGATGGGGCCTTGCGAGTGTTTCAAACATTCAGTGCAACACACCATAAGGAGGTAAGTGGGCCACTCACAGAAGAATAACTGGGGAAGTTCACCATGGAGAAATGGCAAAAAGAAACAGCCCACACCACAATGGGGGTCTATTTGGCAGGGATTAGTGTTATTTGCTGTTTAAAAGGATGGAATAACCTGACAAGATCAATGTTCATTAGAAGAATGATGCAGGGCTGGGGTAGATTAAAACAAGGGATGGTGGATAAGAGAAGACCAATAGGGGAACAGTGGCTGGTGAAACTAAAAGATGTGTTACCGGCAATATGCGGATCAAAGACCGAGGCCCAGCTATTTCACACGACTTATGTTATAATGTTTGCAGGGGCCATGAGAGTGAGTGAGGTGTTAGGCCATGGCAGGAAAGACAAGGAAGGGGGATTAGGATGGGAAGATATAAGCTGGTGGATGAAGGAGATACAGATCTTGATTAAGAGGTCAAAGATGGATCAAAGGGGACAGGGTTGCATAGTAACACTAAAGAAACATGTAGAGGGTGCAGTGTGCCCAGTGCAGGCTTTGTGGGCTTTCGTCACAGAGCATGGGAATAGGACAGGGAGATTGTGAATGGTAATGGAAAAAGGGTCATAAGTTATCAAGTCACAACATTACTCAGAAAAGGCATGCAATTCCTGGGGGAGGATCCAATTAATTATTCATCCCACTCCTTAAGGATAGGGGCTGCCTCACAGTGGGCAGTGGCAGGCGAGACTGTGAATAATATTGTGGAAAAGGGGTGCTGGAGGTCTGCTAGTTATAAGAGATACATTTGAACATTGCAGTGTGGAGACTAACATATCACCTATGTTTTGTTACAGATCTGGAGCCACATGGGGGGGGAGGGATGGGGAGAGGTGATATTATGGTAATGAAACTAAGACCATATCTAAGACATTTATTTGGTTTAAACCCCATAGGAAGAAAGAGGATCATGGAAGTCTGGATCTGAGGCCACTCTTATATTTATTGGGGAGAAAGGAGAGCTGAGAAAATGGCTGGGGGAAAGCAGCTTTACCAAGATGTGAAACAATGTAGATTGGTGTGGTGTGGCATATGGGGGATGAGATGGGCACAACTGCTCCCTGCCTTGAAAAAGCTGAAGGAGAGGTGACCCATTCCAGACTTAATTATTATACATTTGGGGGTAATGACCTTGGGGGTAAGCCATGGGTGGACACATACATGCAGGTAAAAAGGGACCTAGAGACAATACAACAGTGGTGGCCTAGGGTATGCCTTACCTGGTCAGATATGATGCCAAGAAGGGTTTGGAGACACGAGCACAGCCATAGAGCTGTGGATAGGGCAAGGAGAAAGATGAACAGAAGGGTAGGGACACTGACAAGGAAAATGGGAGGACAGGCAATACTGTGGGGTGTGGAAGAGTGGGTAGAAGATTTCTACAGGTCGGATGGCATGCATCTGTCAGATCTAGCCACAGACATGCTCAATACAGAAAAGATGGGTTTTATAGAAGCATGGAGGAGGTATGAAAAAAAACGGAGTATAAAAAAAAAAAAAGGACTGGGAAGGAGGTTCCCTGAGGTATGGGGGAACAATACCCTTAGTGAGGGGAAAGCCAGTTGTCCAACGCAAGCTGGAGACTGGCTAATGGGGAAAAAGGGGGGGAAGGAGGGGAGAGGGAAAGGAAAAGGAATAAGACAAAAAGAGGAAGAAGCTGAAGGAGAAAAGCGGTCTCAGTTTTCACCGTTACCTAACAGAAAAGGAGAAGAAGAAGGCACCCAGGTTTTCACCTGGGGAGAGCAAAAAGAGGAAGAAAGAAGGATGATCAGAGATTGATATATGGATGGAAAGAAATGAAATTATGAGAGATATAATAATAAAAGATGATGAAATGGAACATGGAATTATGATATATAAATAAATTAATTGCCAATCTGAGCACAACAACAAACAATGGTCTCTGTCTTTTTGTGAGGGAAAAGATGGGAATCCGGGACAATGGAGTTTGCCCTTTAAGGGGCAGACCAGGTTGTCCTGGTGCACCACTTCCCTTTTCATCAAGATGGTGTGCTCAGAAGGGGAGGAGGGAAGGGAGGGGAGGGCCAGGGGATAGAACAATGGCCAAGCAACAGGAAGGGGAGGGGCAAGTGGAGGTACATAATAGGCAACACAAGAGTGGTTCAGCCACTTTTGCTGGAGTTTTGATTCCTCCCACCCACCCTACAATATAGAGCAAGAGGGAAAGACAGTCAAAAAGTGATTGTATGGTAGGTCTGTCAAAGGTGGATGACAGATGTGTCTGGTGGACGATTATTGGACTGCCAAAGGTGGATGGCAGAAAATAATATGGTTATTGGACTACCAAAGGTGGATGGCAGAAAATAATATGGTTATTGGACTGCCAAAGGTGGATGGCAGAAAAGGGGGGAAAGAGGGGAGAAGGAGGGGAAGGGGAAGAAAAAGGAATAAGATGAAAAGAGGAAGAAGCTGAAGGAGAAAAGTGGTCTTGGTTTTCACCGTTACCTAACAGAAAAGGAGAAGAAGAAGGCACCCAGGTTTTCACCTGGGGTGAGCAAAAAGAGGAAGAAAGAGGGATGATCAGAGATTGAGATATGGATGGAAATAAATAAATTGTGAGAGATATAATAATAAAAGATGATGAAATGGAACATGGAATTATGATATATAAATAAATTAATTGCCAATCTGAGCACAATAACAAACAATGGTCTCTGTCTTTTTGTGAGGGAAAAAGGGGTGAATCCAGGACATGCAATACATCCCAAAAAATAATTCAGTGTCAAGATGTCTTAAATAATAAACACAAATTGGAGTTCTCATTACCTGCTATATAAAGGTCCTGTCAATAGTATAATATTTTTTTATTGCATTTTCCTAAAGAAAACAAGAAAGTGAATAATTAAACGTTTCCCTCCATATACAATTAATCAAATTACAGATTATTTTATACATAACACTTTCCAGGCTGCACAGTGGCATTTCTAAGCTGCATAGCTCAGGAAAACAGGGGCACAATGGAGGTATTGTTACCTTTCTTTACAGTACTACTGTGTTTCAAATGCTGATACTGTGATATGCTGCTGCTTTGCTAATACAGGGAGTAGAAACAATGGAATAGAGTTGAGGGAGTCTGTGAGGGTGGGCTCAGAGAGGAAGAGCAGAAGGATGAAATCAGCTGCCATTTGCAGTGACTGAATCCATGTGACTACAGTCACAGGATTTAAAAGTTCAAGTATTAGCTTCAGGGATCTCTTTTCCAATCTACACAGTTTGGGAAATAGGGGTACAATGGGGTGTTATATGATAATAGTGACTCTGAAAGACCGACGATCACAAAAACATGACTAGAAAAGAGCCCGTCATCAAAAAGGCAACTGATATCACAATGACTGTTGCAAATAGCAATGGTCGCTACATTCAAACAAAAGAAGTACTGAAATAAGTATTTTTATGGGGAGCTATGCCTCCTGTACCCCCCTTTGTGGGGGTCAAGCCCCTTGCACCCCCAAAACTTCAAATAATTAACTTCATGGGGAGTTGCGGACACAGGGGAAAGTGACTATTTTTAAAAAATGCAAAACATTCTTTCCCTTGGAACCAGACCTGAACCTGGGTCTGCTAGCTTCACAAGCTGTGGCATATACTACTTCACTAAATTGCCAGCTCAGCAGAAGTTGACCAGACAGCATCCTATATCCTATAGTAGCAAGTGTAGCTCCTTGCTATACTCGCTCCACAGGATATATTGATGTTTTTCACCACTTGCTCTACACTGAACTGAATTATTACTTTTTGGACCTATGTAAGTAACTAGTTTTGATTCTGTTTTTGGGGTGGACTTTTCTTAGTTTTAACTTTAATTTGCCAGTGAGGAACTGTAGCTGGGAGATATTTGCAGTCAGTTGTGACTAGACCTGTTACTTAGCCTTTGTGAAATAGGTGTCTGAAAGGAAGGAAGGCACTCCCCAGGGTGGAGGGTAAGAGTTGTAGGTGATTGTTTCTGGACAGCATAGGTTTACTCCCACCACCTTCCCCTCACCCCACCTACCCCAAGCACATAACTTCCTTTATAGCAGGGATTCTGACATCGTTTCCTCAAAACTGCTAACAACAAACACCTGTTCATATCTTTAAAAGCGCAGCACACTGAATGGGGGTAGAGACACTCACAAGCTTGCACACACTAAAACAAGAACAAATAACAAAAAAGCATCTGTAACTGGAAGGGACACAGACATGTGGGGAGTGGTGCAATGCACTGGCTGTGGAGCAGCAGTCTTCTGGGAGACATTCTGGAAACTGTGTTGCTGCCCTATTTGCAGGCACCTCTCTGGTGTGAGGGAGGAGGTTGTTCGTCTCCATGCTGACCTGGCAAGGATTTGAGAAACCTGCTCCCCCACCGAGGGACCACCCAGGCCACTGCCACTACCTCAGAGGTTGCCAAGAAAGAGGAGTGGTTGGACCACGGTGGGCTCAGGGAGGGTGAGGGTGGTGGAACAGAGGTGCATCCCTCCAGTTGTGCCTCTCCACAATTCATTCGCCACTCTGGTGAAGCATAGTTCCTCTATGGAAGCACCTGCAGTAAAGACCAAGGAGGATGCTGGGAACTTCCACAATGGAGACCCACAGGATGGTGGCCCAGGATCCCACAGGGGAAGAAGCAACTCCTGGTGGGGGACTCAATTGTTAGGGGGGTAGGACTGGGGGAGGGATGGGAAAGAGAGGTAAGGTGCCTGCCCAGCACCAAGACTTGGAGGGACAGAAAACAAATCCTCAGGATCATGTGAGCAGTGGCAAGGGGGAGGGAGCTTGATGTCATTATCCACCTAGGAACAAATGACCTGGCTGAGAATGGGATCACAGCAGTTCAACAGGAGTTTGTGGAGTTGAGGAGGGGCCTTAGACAAGTAGCACACACAGTAATGTTCTCAGAAGTGCTACCTGCCTATGGCATGGATGAGGCTAGGGCATTCCACACCATGGGATTCAATGACTAGTTAAAAAGCTGGTGCAGAGCTCAGGGATTTGGCTTCATTGGGGACTGGGGCTCCACCTGGAGGGATGCAGGCCTACACAGGTGTGATGGTCTGCATTTATCCTGGAGGGGAACCAGTATCCTAGGTGATAGGTTTAGATGCTTCAGTGGCAAGCATTTAAACTAGCCAAGGGGGGAGGCACTGAAGAAGAGAAGGGACATCCTAGCCCCCCCAAAAAATCAGGGTAATTAGTGGGGTAAACACCAAAATAGAGCAGTCGATAGGGAGAAGGGCAGGGGTAAATGGAGAAAAAGACAAAGGCAGTAGGGACAGACATGGGGCAAAATGAAATAAAGCCATAATAAAATGGAGGGTAATGAGTACCAATGCCCATAGTCTCGGTAAAAAGCTCCCTGAAATGGTGGCCTTGATGGAAGAGGGATGCCTGGATATTGTGGCAGTCACAGAAACATGGTACACAGAGAACCATGACTGGGTTGTCAACATATCAGGGTACACAATCTACAGGAGGGACAGGGAGGGAAGAAGAGGAGGAGGAGTAGCTCTCTATGTAAAGGAAAGGATCAAAGCAACAGAACTAAAGGGTAAAAAGGGAGGAGAGGAGGCACTGTGGGTCACCCTGGAGACTGAAATGTCTCTACAATCTGCACAGGGGTTGTATACAAACCCCTGTCTCAGGGGGAGAAAATGGACAAGGAAATTATAGAAGGCATCCTTCGGATGGCAAAGAAAGGGGAGATATTGCTGATGGGGGACCTGAATATGCCAGATGTTGACTGGAGCACCTTTGCTGAAGCCACATCCAAGAGCAGGGCCATTCTTGATGCCCTACAGGGGGCATGCCTCAGACAGCTAGTTTAGGAACCCACTTGGGAGAGAGCAATCTTAGACCTGGTACTCTCAAATGGGGATGGAGAAAGGATCTCTGATCTTGAAGTCGGTAGCCATCTGGGAACAAGCGACCACCAAACAGTGTGGTTCACGATAAACTTAGCTGTAGAGTCAAGCCACACAAAAGTGAAGGTACTGGACTTCAGGAGGGCTGATTTTGTCAAAATGTGAGAGTGCCTCAGAAAAGCACTAGCAAACATGCAAGAAGGTAGGGTGGAGCAACAATGGGGAAACATCAAAACTGCCATCACAGATCACAGAGGCAACAAGTCTTTGTGTGAAGCAAATAAACAAATCAAAATGAAAGAAAAAAACAACTATGGTTCTCAAAGGAAGTGGCGGGGAAGGTAAAGAAAAAAAAAGATAGCATTCTGGATGTATAAGGAAACACAGAAGGAGCAGGACAGAGAACTGTACCAGTTAAAGCAGAAGGAAGTGGGTAAGGCAGTCAGAATAGCAAACGGCCAAACCAAGGAAAAGATAGCCAACTCAGTTAAGAAGGGGGATGAAACCTTTTATAGGTACATTAGGGAGCAAAGAAAGACTAAGGCAGGGATACTGAGGCTGAACAAAGAGGAAGGTGGTTGGGCAGAGAGCGACAGTGAAAAAGCAGGGATACTGAATGAATGCTTCTGCTCAGTATTCACAATGGAAAAGCAGGGGGAAATACCTAATCCTGTCAATAGAAGCACTGTAGATGGGGGGGATGATATTAGTCCTTTCATAGAAGAAAGAGTTCTGAAAGAACTCTTAAAACTGAAGGTAGATAAAGCAATGGGGCCTGATGAGATTCACCCCAGGATTTTAAAAGAACTAAGGGAAGAACTAGTAACACCAATGACTACCCTTTTTAATAAATCATGGGAGGACGGGGTGGTACCTGAGAACTGGAGGAGGGTGGATGTGATTCCCTGTCACAAAAGTGGGAGCAAGACAGAGGCAGGGAAACTACAGACCTGTCAGTTTGACCTCAGTGGTAGGGAAAATGATGGAATCACTTCTGAAGGAAAGAATTGTTGAGTACCTAGAGGCCAGTGGGGCACAGGACCCAAGGCAGCATGGCTTGACAGCGGGAAGGTCGTGTCAGACAAATCTAATTGATTTCTTTGACTGGATGACCAAAGCAGTAGACAAAGGAGGGGCTGTGGACATGGCCTACCTAGACTTAACAAGGCATTTGACACAGTCGCTCACAAAAGATTAATAAACAAATTAGCCAGCCTGGAAGTGGGTCCTAGGGTGGTAGCCTGGGTAAAACACTGGTTGGACAACAGGACACAGTGGGTAATAGTAAATGGAGTCCACAGTGAAGAAAGGAGGGTTACTAGTGGGGTACCGCAGGGTTCAGTACTGGGGCCAGTCCTTTTTAATTGCTTTATAAGTGACATTGCAGAGGGACTGGAAGGGAAAGTATGTCTCTTTGCAGATGATACAAAGATCTTCAACAGGGTTGATACACAAGGTGGGGTGAAAAGGATGAAAAGGGACTTGGCAAGGTTGGAGGAATGGTCAAATGCATGGCAGCTTAGATTCAATGCAAAAAAATGCAAAGTAATGCACCTGGGAAACAAAAACCCAGGAGAAGAGTACACAATGGGGGGTGAGATACTGACAACAACAAAAATGGAAAGGGACCTGGGGGTAGTCATATCAGATGACCTAAAGGTGGGCCAGCAATGTGAGAAGGCAGTAGGGAGGGCTGGGGGATACTAGGATGCATAGGGAGAGGCATCACCAGTAGAAAACAGGAAGTTGTTGGTCCTCTGTACAGACAGTTGGTAAGACCACATCTGGAGTACTGTGTACAGTTCTGGAGACCCCATCTCCGCAAAGACATAGACAGGGTGGAGACTGTCCAGAGGAGGGCAACCAAAATGATGCAGGGTCTGCATCAGAAGACATATGAAGAAAGGCTAAGGGAATTAAGATGTATTGCCTCGAGGAAAGGAGGGAGAAGGGGGACATGATAGAAACTTTCAAATACCTCAAGGGAATCAACAAAGTCCAAAAGGGTAGCATCTTTCAGAAAAAGAGATGTGCAAAAACAAGGGGACACAATTTGAAGATAGAGGGGGGATGTCTCAGAGGTAATGTGAGAAAGTATTTCTTCACAGAGAGGGTTGTGGATACATGGGACAACCTTCTTGAGGAGGCTGTAGAGTCAAAAACAGTGGGGGAATTCAAGAATGCATGGGACAGACATAAGGCAATTCTAGTAGGGGGTAGGATGAAGTAGGTTTCATAGGTTGATTCAAGCCGAGGATAGAATACCATCCTATAAGGCTCGCCTTCCAATTTTATTGACATATAAATTTGTTTTCTCCAAGAAATAGATCTATCCCATTCTTGAATTGATTCATTGTAGTACTATTTACAGTTTCCTTTGGTAGTTTATTCCAGGATCCACAACTCTTAAACTATACCAGTGTTTCCGAAAGTTATGTTCCCAAATTTGTTGGTACAACTGTTTATTATGATTTTTTGAACTAGTTCTCCCAAGTTTATATGTGAACCCCAGCTCTTTTATTAACTCGTCATCTTCCATACTTTTATATAGGAAACATAGATCTCCTCTTATTCTACGATACTGTAGAGAATAAAGATTTAGACTAACCAGTCTATTGTAATATGTTTTATTTTCTAATCCTTTTATTTTTTATTTTTTGTAAATCTTCTCTGGACTCCCTCTATATTTAATATGTCTTCCTTGTTATACGGTGACCAAACCCTTGCACAGTACTCCAAGTGCGGCCTGACCAATGCAATGTACAGAGGCATCAACACATTCCTATCTCTACTCGTTATGTGCTTAAGTATACAATTTAGAATCTGGTTAGCCTTCCTAAGCTGGTTTCTACAGTGCACTCTGAACTTCAATTCTTTGGTAACTGTAATTCCCAGGTCTTTTTCTTCAGTTACGACCCCAAGTGTAACATTATCTATTTGATAAGTTGCTTCTATGTTATTTTTCCCCATGTGCATGACTATACATTTGACTTTATTTAGGCCGAACTTATTGCTGATTGTCCATTCATATATTGAGCCCAGTGTATGTTGTAATGCTAATATATGTTCAACTTTATTTGTGACCACACCCAATCTGCAATCGTCGGAGAATTTTTGCATCCATATATTATTATTCCTAATCTTTAAAGAAGAAATATATATATTAAACAAAATGGGGCCCAACACTGTTCCCTGAGGCACACCACTGGTTACCATCGACCAGTCAGAATATTCCCCATTTATGACCACCCTCTGTTTTCTAGCCCGCAGCCAATCAGAAATCCATCTGCATATGTTGTTAGGTAGTTTTTTTTAATTTCCAACACTGACAGTAATTCCTTATGTGTCACTTTATCAAAGGCCTTTGCAAATTCGAGAAAGACCACATCCACAGGGTTCCCACTGTCCAGTTCTTTGTTAACTCTTTCATAGAAGGACAGTAGATTTGTCTGGCATGATCTGTTCTTCACAAACCCGTGCTGTATAGGATCCCTCATGTCTTGTACCTCAAGATGTTCTGTTAGTATATCTTTAATTATGCTTTCCATGAGTTTTCCCAGAATTGATGTCAAACTTATGGGCCGAAAGTTATCTGGTTGGGTACTACGTCCTTTTTTAAGATGGGTACAATGTTTGCTAATTTCCAGTCGTAAGGGACAGAACCAGTATTTATTGAAGTTTGGAATATATGTGTCAGGGGATAGGTCAGTTCTCTTGCCAATTCCTTTAGGATTCTAGGGTGCAAACCATCTGGGCCAGGAGATTTATTTGGGTTAAGTCCAACTAACTGTTTATATATGTTGTCTGGGTTCATACTTATCGTTTCTTGCTCAAGAGGTTGTTTTGTGTTATATGTATCATTATCATTAGAATTATAGACCGAACAGAAGTATTTATTTTGAATATTTGCCATTTGTAGGTTAGAAGCTGGGGATCCATCGTCAATAGTGAAAGGTCCTATACTGTTTGATGTCTTCTTCCGATTATTAATATAAGAAAAGAAGGCTTATTTATTATCCTGTACTTTCTTAGCAAGGTTATACTCATATGTGGTTTTAGCTTTCCTGATATTAATTATAACTTTTTTTTGGCGTTCCTTATACTCTGTATATAACTTAACCATTTTATGAGCTTTTAGCTTCTTAAATAATCTATTTTTTTTTGTTTATTAGCCTTTTAATTTTTGTGTTAAGCCAGGCAGGTCTTATAGCTCTGTCCTTGTGATATTTGGTTGTTACAGGGATAAATTCTGTAATCAATTCATCCAATTTATTTTTGAGAGAATCCCACATACTTTGTATAGGTTTGTTGTTAAATTCAGAAATCCAATCCCAGGAGCTCAATTTAGTTCTCATATTATGGAAATCAGCTTTCCCCATATTTAGTTTTATAGTAGCTCCCTTGGGTTTGTTAGTTTCAATTTCTTTTTTATTAAATGATACGATATTATGGTCACTGTTACCTAATGGGGCTCCAACTACCACAGAATTTACTATGTCTCCCATATTAGTAAAAATTAAGTTGAGAGTATTATTGCCCCTTGTGCTTTCTTGTACTAGCTGGACAAGGCCCCTGTGATCCATTATATCAATATATTGCCTTTCAAGGGGACAAGTGCCCATACCTTTTATCCAGTTAAAATTTGGTAAGTTAAAATCACCGGTTATCAATAGTCTAGTGTTTGTGTCCAATTTCTCAAATATATTCAGTAAAGTTTATCATCATCACGTGACATAGATGGTGGCCTATAAAGTAGCCCTAATATGATTTTGGGTCTGTTTATCAGTGATAATTGAACCCAAAGGAGTTCAGTTTGACCTACATCCCATTTTAATTTTTCTGAGACAATATCATTGTGAATATAAATTGCCAATCCTCCCCCCTTTCTATACTTTCTACAATAGGAAAAGAGTTTATACCCCACAATTTCCTTGTCCCATTCATCATTTTCATCCCACCATGTTTCAGTGACCAAGGCTATGTGTACTTTGTTACTACATAGGATTATTGTTAGCTCATCGTATTTGTTTTGTAAGCTACATGCATTTATCAATATAGCATTCCACCACATAGTGTCATCAGATGAGGATGTGTTTACGTTCAAGATTTTATTTTCTGTACTCCCATTCTATCCAGTTTAAATGGAAATTTACAACCTCCTGAACCTTTTTACCCAAAATCCTGACTCCAGCGTAGTTTAGGTGGACACCATCTTTTCTGTATAAGGAAGCTCTATTGAATGTTTTTTTATTATCCATAAAACCAATCCCTTCTTCGACACAAAATTGTCTGAGTTTACCATTAATTATTGATATCTGTTTGTTTGTGAATGCTTTGTTTCCCTGCATAGGGGTTATTCCAGAAATAATAATTTCCCCACCATAATTCCTTACTGCATCAAAAATAATCTTGTAGTCCCTGTGCATGGAGCGCCAATTAGTTTTGCCTACGTCATTTGACCCCACATGTAAAATGACTAGAGGGGTTACTGTGTTTTCAAAGTGACCTTGCAACATACCAATTATATTGTGAATTTTAACTCCCAATAAGGAGCTAACTGTAGTATGTTCATTTCTATTATAACATATATATGTGTCTATGCCCCTGATAATTGAATCTCCTATTATCAAAATATCTCTTTCTTTCAATTTATTTTCACCAGATGATATTTCTCCAGCAAGGTTTATGGGGTTATCCAAATTTGTGGTGCCACCTGACACCTCATTTGGTACCTGCACACATTGTGTATTTTTAGATGTATTAATTTCACTTGGTGAACTATTCCTGGTAATTAAAGAATCATCTTTGGCAAGGCACTCAAATCTGTTTAGTACATCTACTGTAATAAGTGACTGGAATACACCATTAGTCTCATTTTTGTCATTAATACTATCTAGGTGAATTGAATTATTTAGAATCAGCATTTGTCTGCTACTGATACATACAGCCTCATCTATATAATCTTCTAGTTTAGATATGTCTTTGTAAGTCTGTATTCTGGCCTCAAGTTCAAGTATTTTCTTTTGTATTTCACAGTTAGTGGTACATTTGTCACATGTAAACTCAGTGTTAGTGCCATCATCCATGTACATATGGCACTCTTGACATGATTTTCTGCCTTTTAATTTTTTTTGCCTTGTGTAGGCCATTTTTATTGTTTGTTCAGTTCCTAGTATTTAGATATATAAGGACTTTTTTAGATGTTAACAATTTTAGGGCCCACTTACCAAGCTGCACGTATGTTTGCTGAGCCTCAGTAGTATTGTTCCCCAATGGTCCTCAGTGTCCCCAGTGGACACAGCAGACACGCGACGCGCATGTCTCTGCGCATGATCCACTGGAGGCTCGCTCCGGCTCCGCGGAGTGGATCCTTAGTAGTGTTTACACACCGGAAGTGGTTCGAAACCCTCGTTTTTGGAATAAAGTCAAAATGTTACTATTTTGTTCACAGGTCTAATAAGGGACTTTCAAAGTGTATAAAGTGCAAGAAGTTAAAAATAAAATAAAAAGTTATAAAATAGACTAATTTGTAGTTTGTTTGCACAGTCCCGAACTACAGTCTCTCTTCCTGCTTCTGGTTTTCGTTGCAGGGCTCAAATCACCAAACGAGTGTCAATATATATTTATTTAACTATTAAAACAACTCTTAGACCAAGTTTTCATTTAAACTAGCAGCATATAAGACTTTCTGGTTTATATATTGCTCCGCTCGCCGGAGTGGATCCTTTAGTAGTGTTTACACACCGGAAGTGGCTCGCAAACCCCTCATTTTTGGAATAAAGTCAAAACGTTACTATTTTTGCTCACAGGTCTAATAAGGGACTTTCAGAGTGTATAAAGTGACAGAAGTTAAAAAATCAAATAAAAAGTTATAAAATAGACTGATTTGTCGTTTGTTTGCACAGTCCCGAACTACAGTCTCTCTTCCTGCTTCCGGTTTTCGTTGCAGGGCTCAAATCACCAAATAAGTGTCAATATATATTTATTTAACTATTAAAACAACTCTTAGACTAAGTTTTCATTTAAACTAGCAGCATATGAGACTTTCAGGCTGTTGGTTAACTAGGATCTGCAGCTTATCCATTAGGTAGGGAAATGGGCAGACTAGGTGGGCCAAGCAGTCCTTATCTGCCATCAAATTCTATGTTTCTATTTTTGTGTAGCTCATATTGACGTGCTCAATAATACTCTCTCATATAACATGTTACCGCACAATGGAGGCATTTGTTATTTTGCTTTGTGTTGCTTTTGAGTTTGTTGCTGCTTTGTTAATATGGGGAGTGGGAGCAAGGGAAGGGGGGTTGAGGGAGGGAGGGAGTCTATGAGGGCAGTCTCAGGGAAGAGCAAGCAGAAGAAGGAAACTGGCAGTCATTTGCAGTGACTTAATCCACAAGACTCCAGTTGGTCAATCACATAGCTGCAGCTGAGTATAAATAACCCAGCACTCCAAGTGACACCTAGTATGAGCAACCCTGAAGCATGAGTGCCACAGAGCAGGAGTGAGGCATCCAAATAAGTGGTGTTCAGAGATGTTGGATGGGTGTCTGCAGGGAGGAACACAGGCTGCAGGCTACTCTTCTCAGTGGAGAGTAGGTAAGGTAAAGTGGACTGGTGGGTGGTGTGAGAGAAGGGGAATATCTAGAGAAGAACTATGGCAGGCTTCTAGAGACCATGGCAGTGGAGTCTACGGTACTCTATAACTAGGGTATGTCTATGAGGGGAGGGAAGGAAACAAAAGGGGTGCTAATATACTCTATCTAGAGTAGGCCTGTGGAGTGGATACAGGAGGGACTAGTACTCCCTTTTGAGGGTAGACCTACAGAAGAAGGAAACCGAGGCATTGCACCTACACCCTATCTAGTGCAGGCCCAGAAAGTGTGTGGTAGGGGTGATTGCTAGGTACAGGAGGGGAGAAGCTTCAACTTTCTGTAATAACAAGACAAAAGCTGACTAAAGTAGCATTTGGTGAGGAAGAAACATGTGTAAGTTGCAAAAAAATATGAGTAGGGTGGTGTGTTGTAGGGGGGGCAGGTATGTGGTGCTCTTTTGCAAATTGTGGGGAGTCAGAGGTTGCTCAGTGTACAGGAGTCTGAACCACTTGTTGGTGAAAGTTAGACATCTTAGATGAGAGTTTAAGTAAGCTAGAGAGGGGGCTGAAGAGGAAGTTGTGACACGGAGGTGGGTGGACTGTGGGAATGGCCCAGGTGGGCAAGACAGGCAGGGGACCCAGATACCTTGAGCCCCTCTACATCAGAGGGTGAAAAAACATAGGGAGGGGGTGAAGATTAGTGGGAGGATGGAGAAAGGCCAGGAAGGAGGGTGCTGTGTGGTAGAACGTTCTGTGGTGCCAGTGGGAAATAGATTCCTCCCACCAACTTGGGATGGAGAATGGAGTGACAGAGGTACAGCAAGGTGAGGGGTCCATTTCAGGGTAGGGGAGCAGGGGGGGAGATTAAACAAAAGGAGTGCGGTGGAAAAGTGAATATCTGTAGTGGATAGAGTGGATGAAAAGATAGGGAGGAGAGAGCATGGCTGGTGTAGGGAGTGGTGAGTGTGGGCAGAAGGCTGGGAAGGGGAGCATTGATGTGGATAGAGCTGGTGGTATAGGAAACCAATACAGTTAAGGAAGTGAGAGTAGGCCAGGTGACCATGGAAGGCTGTAGGGCGGTCATTCAGACTGATGGTATGGGACAGGAGGGAATGTTGGAGGGCAATGCTCAGGAGGAGCAGTCAGACAGAGGGGGATCTTGAAAGATAGGTAGTCAGGTGGGGGAAATTGTCTGCACAAAGTGTTGCACTGGGACAGGGAGGCTTGCATCTTAGCCAATTGTCCTGAGTGGAGTCTTCCAGAATTGATCAGATTACTATAAACTACAGGTGTGTTACAGTTTCAGACAGAAGTCCAGCTTCTTGAAACTGTAACAGGGTATGCTTTGAAACAACTGAGACCTGCATGGGAGATACTATATTGTACTAGAAATCTGCAACAAATCTCACTGTTGCTTAAATCTGAGGGAGGTGTTCCTTACTTTACATTCTTACATTAGTATCGCTTTGTGCTTAATTATTCTATTTTTTAAATCAAGAAGGGGGCTGCAAAATGGCATATATTGTGAGTAACTTCAGAAGGGTGGAAATACTGCATATTTGATTTTCCCTTGTGGATAACTGGACTGTCTACTAGTATTATGTGACAGTTTGCTTCAAACTATTTTTAAATAATTTACTAGTAGTGGCTGATTAGTTGTCATAGCAAAGGCTGCAGTTTGTGTATTTGAGTACAAACAGAGCTTCAAGTGGGGGAGATTGTCTTCCCCAATTGCTTTCAGAGCTCATAATACCAGGTTGTATAGGGTCAGGGAGGCTTACCTGTGTTGTGCTGAACTGCTTGATTTTTCTTTGTTTTTTCTTTTGCGTGGTATTTTCTCTGTTAATTCATTGTGCAGGATGTCTTGCTGAAAGGAAAGTCAACACTCATCATAGTGGTGGATCAGAGCTTGTAGTTGATTGTGTCTGGAGGGCATGGTTTAGGTCAACCCCCACCGTCACCCCCATGGTGTCACTTCCTTTATACCAGGGGTTCTGACATAATTTCCTCCAGGGGCGTACAACTGTCATATCCTTACCAGCACAGCACACTGCATTGACAGTAAAAGTGCAAGCACTATTTAAACAAAACAAAAAAACCAAAAAAAAATTACAAATGGTAAACTGGAAAGAAGACAGATATGTGGTGAGTCATGTAATGCACTGGCTGTGGGGCAGCAGTCTTCCGGGAGAATTTCTGACGGCTGAGATGCTGCCCTATTTGCAGGCAACTCTCTGCTCTGAGGGAGGAGGGTGCCCATCTCCAGGCTAAACTGGACAGGAGTACAAGACCCCCCCACACAGGGAACACCAAGGCCACCACCTCTGCCTCAGAGGTTGCAAGAAGGAGCAGTAGTTGTACCACATTGGGCTCAGGGAGGGTGAGGGTGGTGGAACAGGGTGCATCCCTTCAGATGTACCACTCCACAATCCATACGCCATTCTGATGGAGTATAGTTCCCCTAAGGAGGCACACACAGTGGAGACTGAGGTTGCTGGCAACCGTCACAAGGGAGGCCCACAGGAAGTGTGCACAGGACACAGCAGGGAAAGGAAGCAACTCCTGGTGGGGGACTCAATTATCGGGGGATAGAACTGTGGGGGAAAGGGAAAGTGAAGTAAGGTGCCTGCCTGGTACCATGGCTTGGAGGGACAGGAAGCAGATTCTAATGATCATGATAGCAGCTGCAAGGGAGACAGTGCTGGATGTCATTGTCCACCTCGGGACAAATGACCTGGCCATGCATGGGATTAGAGCAGTGCAGGAGGAGTTTGTGAAGTTGGGGAGGGGTCTTCAACAAGCAGCTCATACAGTATCCTTCTCAGACGTGCTGCCTGTTTATGGCATGGGTGAGGCAAGTGTATTCCGCACCATGCAATTAAATTAATAGTTGAAAAAGTGGTGTAGAGCACAGGGTTTTGGCTACATTGGGGACTGGAATTCCACCTGGAGGAATACCCACCTATACTGGCATGATGGTCTGCATCTGTCCGGGAAAGGAACCAGTCTCCTCAGTGATTAGTTTAAATGCTTCATTGGCAAGCTTTTAAACTAGCCAAGGGGGGAGGCACTGATAAACAGCAGGGAATTCCCAGCCTCCTCCTCCAAAACAGGGCACTAAATGAGGTAAAGACCAAGGTAGAAAGGTCAGTAGGGAGCAGGACTGAGGTAAATGGAGAAGGCAAAGTCAGTAAGGGCAAGGATGGGGCTACAAGAGGTAAAGCCATCAAAAAATGGTGAGTAATGAGTACCAATTGCCTGTAGTCTTGGTAACAAACTTCCTGAACTAGTGGCCTTGATGGAAGAGGAACATCTGGATATCGTGGCAGTCACAGAAATATGGTACACACAGAACCATGACTGGGAAGTAAACATACCAGGGTACACTATCTACAGGAGGGACAGGGAGGGTAGAAGAAGAGGAGGAGTAGCTCTCTACATAAGGGGAGGAATCAAAGAAACAGAACAAAGGGGTAAACAGGGAGGAGAGGAAGCACTGTGGGTCAATGTGGAGACAAGCAATGGCATCACAATCTGCACAGGGGTTGTATACAGACCCCCATCTCAGGGGGAGGAAATGGACAAGGAAATGATAGAAGGTATCCTTAAAATGGCAGAAAAAGGGGATATATTGTTGATGGGGGATATGAATATGCCAGATGTTAACTGGAGTGCATTTGCTGCAGCCATATCCAAGAGCAGGGTCATTCTAGATGCCCTGCAGGGGTCATGCCCTAGACAACTAGAATTGGAACCCACTTTGGAGGGAGCAATCTTAGATCTGGTACTCTCAAATGGAGATGGAGAGAGGATCACAGATGTAGAAGTGGGTAGCCATCTGGGAACTAGTGATCATCGAACAGTATGGTTCACGATAAACACAGCAATAGAGTCAAGCCATACAAAGGCAAAGGTCCTGGACTTTAAAAGGGCTGACTTTACCAAAATGGGTGAGTTCCTAAGGAATGCACTAGCAAATGGGCAGGAAGGAGGGGTGGAAGAACAATAGGGAATAATCAAAATTGCCATCACTAGGGCAACAAGCCTTTGTGTGGAGCAAATAAACAAAACAAAACGATGTAAAAAACCACTATGATTCTCAAAGGAGGTGGCAGGGAAGGTTAGGGAGAAAAAGATGGCATTCAGGAAGTATAATGAATCATAGAAGGAGCAGGACAGAGAACTACATCAGTTAAAGCAGAAGGAAGCAGGAAAGGCAGTCAGAACAACAAAGGCCCAAACTGAGGAAAAGATAGCCAACTCAGTTCAGAAGGAAGATAAAACCTTTTATAGGTTCATCAGGGAGCAAAGGAAGACCAAGGGAGAGATAGTGAGGCTTAATAAAGGGGAGGGGGTGGACAGAAGATACTAAACAAATATTTTTTCCCAGTATTCACAAATGAAGTAGGGAATTTACCTAAACCAAACAACAGAAACACTCTGGATAGGGGCTTGATACCAGCCCATTCACAGACGAAAGAGTTCTGAAAGAACTCTTAAAACTGAAGGTGGACTAAGGAATGGGGTCTGATGGGATTCATCCCAGAATTCAAAAAGAACTAAGGGTAGAACTAGTGACACCACTGACTACCCTCTTTAACAAATCATGGGAGGATGGGGTGGTACCTGAGGACTGGAGGAGGACAGATGTTATTCCACGTCACAAAAGTGGGAGCTGGGCAGAGACAGGAAACTACAGACCTGCTAGTTTGACCTCAGTGATAGGGAAAATGATGGAATCACTTCTGAAGGAAAGACTTGTTGAGTACCTAGAGGCCAGAGGGGCACAGGACCCAAAGCAGCATGGATTCACAGTGGGAACATCATGTAAAATGAATCTAATAGATTTCTTTGGCTGGGTGACCAAAGTAGTAGATCAGGAAGGGGCTGTGGACATGGCCTACCTAGACTTTAGCAAGGCATTTGACACAGTCCCACACAAAAGATTAATATACAAGTTAGCCAGCCTGGGAGTGGGTCCCAAGCTGGTAGCCTGAGTAAAAAATAGGCTGAAGAACAGGACATAGAGGGTAATAGTAAACAGGGTTTACTCTGAAGAAAGGGGGGTTACTAGTGGGGTACCACAGAGTTCAGTTCTAGGACTGTTCCTCTTCAATGTCTTTATAAGTGACATTGCAGAAGGACTGGAAGGAAAAGTATGTCTCTTTGCAGATGACACAAAGATCTGCAACAGGGTTGATACATAAGGTGGAGTGGAAAGGATGAGAAGGGACTTGGCAAGGTTGGAGGAATGGTCAAATGTATGGCAGCTTAGATTCAATGCTAAGAAGTGCAAAGTAATGCACCTGAGAAACAAAAACCCAGGGGAAGAGTACACAGTGTGGGGTAAGATACTAACAACAACAAAAATGGAAAGAGTTCTGGGGGTAGTCATATCAGATAACCTAAAGGTGGGCAAGCAATGTGAGAGGGCACTAAGGACGGCTGGGGAGACACTGAGTTGTATAGGGAGAGGCATCACCAGTAGAAAACAGGAAGTTGTTATCCCTCTGTACAGACAGCTGGTGAGACCCCATCAGGAGTACTGCATGCAGTTCTGGAGACCCAATCTCCGCAAAGACATAGACAGGATGGAGGCACTCCAGAGGAAAGCAACTAAAATGGTGCAGGGTCTGCATCAGAAGACATATGAAGAGAGACTTAATGAGCTTAATATGTATACCCTCGAGGAAAGGGGGGATGGGGGGACATGATAGAAACTTTCAAGTAGCTCAATGGAATCAACAAAGTCCAAGAGAGTAGCATCTTTCAGAAAAAGAGGTGTGCAAGAACAAGGGGGCACAATTTGAAGATAGAAGGTGGGCAGCTCAGAGGTAATGTGAGGAAGCATTTTTTCACGGAGAGGGTTGTGGATGCATGGAACGGCCCTCCAGAGGAGATTGTGGAGTCAAAAACAGTGGGGGAATTAAAGAATGCGTGGGAAAGACATATGGCAATTCTAGTGGGCGATGGTAGGAGGAAGTAGGCTTTTGGCTAATTAGGATCTGCAACTTCTCCATTAGGTAGGGAAATGGGCAGACTGGGTGGCCAAGCCATCCTTATCTGCCATCAAATTCTATGTTTCTATGTTTCTAGTGTGGTGGGGGGGGAGAAATGGAAGGTGGTAGAAGAGGCAGAGTTTTAATTCTGGGTATTTCAATAGTGAAGGGAGAAATGCAGTAGTAGTAGTAAAACTTTATTCTACAGGATTTAAACTTCAGGTCCCAAGGACCTATTTTACAAAGTCACCCTCCATTTGACATGAAAAACAGACAGGTTTCAGAGTTTTACTGAAATTTGAAATTTAAATTTGTTGACCAGGTAAGCCCACAGAGACAACAGGGTCCCTTTTTCAGGGGCAATACTTTTAGCAAAAGTTATTACATATAGTCCTACAATACAATTCTGAATCCACAATTGATTTAAATGTGGTGTTAAGGTTTCCAAGCATAACTTCACCACCCCCCACACAAGCAACCAACCAAAAGGAAAAGACAACCCAGTCAACCATAGACAGCCATCATCAGGTAAGACAAACAACATGCAACTCTTTCTGGATGATATGAGACATGCATCATGGTTCTGTGCTTCTGTATAGTGTTGTGTGAAATTGGAAAATTTCACTCAGCATAATATTTTATGGAATTTGTGTATTTTGTTAAATATTTCACTAGGCGAAGTGCAAAATTTGGTCCACGGATGCTTGTACAAGCACATGCTCATTCATTGAAGCACTTGAGGGTTCACATTTTTGAGGGCTGAGTTTTGCATGGAATGATGATTGCCTGCTAATGTCAATAATAGAAAATGGCAGGAAACTGCAGTATTGGACTGAGGAATACTACTTACGTACATTATTACACTGGGATCAGAATTTCATGCAAATAGCCCACAATTCTGTTTGGCTACAAAATTAACACATAATCATGATTACATAGTAACAAATCATAATAAGTGATAAAGTATGTTTACAAATGCCTATTAACATTACTATAGTAAGATCAAAATTCCATGCAAATGTTCAAGACGTATGATTCATATTTGTATGGAATCATTATAGTATGCTAATATCAATTCTTAGAAATAATAGAAAATGATAATAGTGCATTGAAAAATACCAATGATTGTTGCAAGTGAACTGACATCCACATTTCATGCAAATGTACATTTTTTTCATGCCCTCTAGTACTTCAGCCTGAAGTGGGTGTGTACGGGTTCAAGTATGCATGGTTATCCATGGCAACAGAAGCACTGAACCATGAGGCTGGAAGTCTCTTGTGTCATTTGGATAGAGATGTATGTTGTTTGTCTCACCTGATGATGGCTGTCTGTAGTTGCTTGTGTTGTCTTGTCCCTTTGCATGCTTGTGTGTATGTGGGGGGGTTGGGTGAGGTAGGGTTGGAAACCCTAACATCACATTTCCTTACATTTATTGCTTTATGTTCAACCCTAACTGGTGCATTAATGCAATATTTTGCAAATAATTTCCTTTCCCTTTGAGATGGTATACAAAATGTATATGTTTCCTTTTGTTTGTTTATACACCACACAAATGATACATGTTTTCAGCAATGTTCTCAGTATGAGCTTTTTGGATCTTCACATTTCATTCAGCTTCATCTTCAGCATCGATTCTCCACATGAGCACTGTTATTTTAAAGATTCCTGACTGCAAAATTTAGTATGTCCTTTAAAACTGACAGTTACCAACTTTTCACTCCACGTATAATAACTGGAGAGAAATTTTCTATATGGGCTCATCCAGTTGACAGTTGCCAATAATAACTGGTATGTTATTATGGTAAACATGCATTGCTTCATAGTCAGAAAGCACAAGCTCCATTTTCACAGCTGCACAGCTGCAGTCATATTCACTTCCCACTGTGGCTGTGAGAATGGATGCAATCATATTAGAAACTAATAAAAATAGAGAGACCACACACCAAATTTTACTAAACCTCATAATTAAGTAAAAGAAAAAAAACTCTGATTATCATCAGAATGGACTTTGTAGTTGTGAGAATACCTGTAGGAGCCATGACCTAATGCTGTCAGTGTGCCTGTGGAAACTGAGACCTTGGGCCAGATTTTCAAAGGTTGACACAAAGCTTTCATCAAGCCCTGTGTCAACCCTGATGTTTGACGCAACTATGCCAAACTTCTTTGATGCAAAATTTTGTACGTTGGGAACAGTTCAAAAGTTTCCACACTTTACGGCACCTTGCGCAAAACATTTGGTGCAAGCCCTGTAAAAAAAAGTCACACAAATGGTACAATAGAGACTGGGGGAGTTGGTCTAACTTGCAGCATTTGGCGCACAGGGATGAAAATCCCAATCGGTGCCAGGTGAAGGTCACAAGCCCCCTGTGCCGTATGTTCAGTGTACCAGGGGCTTGCAGCAGATGCAGGCCTTTTGAAAATTGGACCCCTCATATTAGTAGAGTGCACGCTCTATGGAACACATTACGTTCCCCAGTACTTTACAGATTTCCTTCATTGGGAACTGTTGTTTTATACATTTTTGTTGCAAAATCAAAATGCTCACAGCACTGTTCCACAAGCAGTACACATTTCAAAGCTAAAATCAAAAAAAAAAAAAAACTCTTTTTGGCAGCTCCTCCCATTTTACAGTTTTCTTAATTCAACATCATTCTCTGTAAAACTCTATATAAGGAATAAAATATGGGTGCCCACACACAACAAACCTGTATTTCCATCGAGGTGTTGAGATACCAGTGTATGGACCTTGAGAGTGAAGAATGAGAGGTTAATGCTGGTATCTCAACCCTGAGATGGAAGCACAAGGTGAGTTGTGTGTGGGTGCCCATACTTTATTTGTTATACTATATGGTTCCCCCACCCCAAATGGGAAAAAAAAAAAGAGTTTAGGGTAATTGTTAATGTGCTAAATGTTGCCAGAAATTATTTTATGAATGTCAGAATCAGTGTTCTGTGCCTTCCTTTTGTTTTCTTCATCTTCGATGACCATTTTGTCTTTCTGTCATTTCTTTAGAAAGCACTGCTGCTGTCATTTTCCATTTTTTTGTTTACTTTTAGGTTATCTGTTCCTGTTACAGTTTAAAAGATAGTCAGAGTGACTGAAGAACTCTGAAGGCCGACACTCCTGGAAGTCATAGGCAGTATAGCCTATGAGCTACTAATGCTTCAGCTGTCCCACCCCTTCTCGCTACCTATCTATATTGCAGGGGCCTACTGCTGTCCTGATACCCCTTCTGCTACTGTCACTGACCTTATAAGCCATTTAGTCTCTCTAGCCCACTCTGGCAAACTGTATATCATGGGAGATTTTAACTATAGAACCAAGGAAATGAACACTCAGGAACGCGGAGAAATTAAATGCAAGTGTTTAATCCATCTGACAATTCCAGGACCCCTCCGCTTCGGTTCTACGCCTTCAAGGGGGGTATAACCAATCTTTCAAACAACAGTGTATATATATATATATGATATTCATGATGACATCATAATTAAGGGACAATTAATTCATTCTGAACCCAATTCTATCTAATTGTTTTTTCTCCCAATGTGTAGTCCCTAACTTTAACAAGTTAGAATAAATAGATTCTATGCATGTGAAGAATATATGAAAAATATTTTTTGACAAAATATATACAAAAAATGTTTTGTGAGTACAGACAATAAGAATAAAAAATATTTAAATTATTATACAAACAGATTGACATTCTTTACACTTTTTATATATGTTTACAAATATTTCTGTGTTAATACACGGCTGTTATAACTGAAAATATTCGGACTGAATAAATTTGTATGACATCATCTCCTAGTTTAATCAGAAAATACATTCAATACAGTATAAATTACACTGTAGGCAAAAGTAACCTATGAATGAATACAAATTTAAGATTAAAGAAATGAAATGGAGCATGCAGTACCAGATAATGTCACTAGAAGGCAGACAAATGGTTCATATATTTATTAGAAAAAATGAAGTGTCAAGACACAGAATGGAATAATGAAGATGTTTTAATCAACATGACAGTGGTGACAATGAAGATGAGTTGTTGCCATTATCGTGATCACCCTACATCCACTTCAGGCCAAAAATGGGAGAAGGGAAACCATTCTGATGGGGATCCAATCACATAACATCTCACACCGATTCTGAAATGAGAAAGACAAAATAAATTTTTTTTTTTTTTTTTTAGTTTAGTTTTTGTTGACCGGGTAAGTGCACTAGACAAATCCTGCCTATTTTCAGGCATGTCCCGGGGGAGGGGGGGATACAGATGAATGCCAACTGACTTTGAACCAGATTAAGCTGTTGGTGGTATTTTTAGTGAATGAGGGAACTTTGGCCAGGACACCGGGGAAATTCCCCTACTCTTTTGATAAGTGCCATGGGATCTTTAACATCCACCTGAACTACCACCAATCCAGGTAGATGGGACCTCGGTTTAACATCTCATCCGAAAGACAGCACCTCAGAAGTGCAGCACCCCTCTTATGCTGCACTACAGTGTCAGTACTGGGATATTAACCCAAGTGCCAGATGTGGGAACTGAACCCACAGCCCTCTGATCTCCCGGCCCCAGAGGCGAGTGTGCTACCTACTGAGCCACTGACACTGCACAAATAAGTATAAGAAATAGAACACAAAGTCTCACACAAAATACGTTTTACTTCTATCCCCAACTATTTTCAACCATCTTTTAAAAATGGTTTCAAATCCCACTGGTCATTGAGACCATCAGGTTTAACAGTATTGAGTCTATATATACACCTAGTCTCTTTCTTAAGCAGTTCATTTATTCTGTCATCTCCAAATTTCATAGGGGCCTGCCATTCTAGCCCCATAAACTTCATACCTTTAGGGTCAGAGTTATGTGCTTTCAAGAAATGTTCTCCCACGGGGTGTCCATCCTTCCATTTACTATGTTTCTCACATGTTTCTGTACCCTAACCTTCAGATTTCTTGTGGTGCATCCTATGTATATGTGGTTGAATTCACATCACAATACATAGACCACAAAAGTAGTATCACAATTAATAAATTCCTTGATTTCATATTTGTTACCTGTAAGAGGATGTATGAATTCTGCTCCCACCATATGGTAACTGCATATATTACATCTCTGGCACCTAAAATTACCTACTGGTTTACTACCCAGCCATGTACTTCTAGTTGGCTCTGCCAATCTATTATGCACAAGTTTATCTTTTAGATTCTTCCCCCGGAAGAATGTAATTCTTGGTTTTTCACCAACTACCTTTCCCTATTTAGGGTCAGTATGTAACAAATACCAATTTTTGTGTATGATGTTACCCAGTTGTCCTGCCCAGTTATTAAATTCAGTGATAAAGCTGACAGGGAATCTATCATTAGAAGTGGGGGATACAGTATTCATCTGTTTAAGTAGATCTTTTCTGTTTTGTTTTAATGCTTTCCCCACTGCTGATAGCAACAGTCCTTCTTGGTAACCCCTATCCAAAAAATGTTGTCTTAATTCTTCTGCCTGTATAAGGAAGTCTCTCTCTTCTGAGCAATTTCTTCTCAAGCGAAGAAACTATCCATATTGGATGGACTCCTTCAGGTTCTTAAGATGGGCACTGTCTGCTCTAAGTACGCTGTTGGTAGCTGAAGGTTTTCTGTAACATCTGGTTACAACATGCTCAGGTATATACAAAGGTCTCAGAATTTCCAAATCCAGAAATTCAATTTTGTCTGGATCAGATTTGTGAATGAAGTTCATATTAATATCATTCATATTTAACCATTCAATAAACTGTTGTATTTCTGAGACCTTGCCATCCCAAACACACAGTATGTCATCAATAAAATGTGTCCAAAATGCAATTTTATCCAGAAAGGGTTTATGCTTTGAAAAACTGCAAGTTCTTCCCATTTTCCGAAAAAGAGGTTAGCATAAGATGGTGCCATGGCAGCCCCCATTGCTGTGCCACACATCTGAAGATAGTTTTCAACTAAAAATTCAAACTGATTGTGTGTCAAAATAAATTGAATGGCCTCCAAGATAAAATCTACTGGTATATTATCTTTGTCCACCTCTTTTTCTAAGAAATAGTGACACGCGTTAATTCCTTGTGTGTGCTGAATACGTGTGTAAAGAGATTCAGTATCTATTGTAACCCAAACCATCGTATCCTTCCATTTTAATCTGGACAATTTAGAGATGACATTTGTAGTGTCTTTAGTGTATGTTTCTAATTTTGTAACCTCTTGCTAGAGAAAAAATCAACAAACTGGCCTAATTTCTCAGTGATTGATCCTATTGAGGAAATAATTGGTCTCCCAGTGGGATCCCTCATATTCTTATGTACTTTAGGCAAGATGTAAAAGCTGGGGACTATCGGATTTTCACAACATATGAATTTGAGTTCTTTTTCACTAATATCTCCCCTATGCACTGCTTCTTGCAGTAATTGGTTCAGTTCTGTTCTGAACTTGTACATGGAGTTGCTATTACGTTTGTTGTAGCTAGTGCTATCATTAAGCATCTTTAAGACAATTGACACATGATGTTCTCTATTTAATATAACAATATTCCCTTCCTTATCTGCTGGTTTCAATACAATAGTAGTGTCAGATTCTAGCACCTTCAGAGCTGTTAATTCATTTTATGTGAGGCTGCCACTTCTAGGTCTACCTGCTTTCTGCAAAACTTTGTTAACTTCTTTTAGTACTACATTCTCAAAGACTGAAATTGCACAGTTAAATACATGTGGAGAAAATTCAGATATGGGGAAAACAGTATCTTTCTCTGATTTACAATATCAAGATTACTTACATTAGGGGGACTAGAACCAGAGGGCCTCAGGTGATCCTGCTCAGTTTCATTCAAAATGAAGTCAATATCCTCCACAGATTCAGATACTGCACTCTGTGTATCTGAGGATTCCACTATCTGTTGTAGTTCCTCTATATTACTAATGAAATCCATTATTCCTTGGTGGTGTTCTTCAAATGTTTTACTAAAAAATGCTTTTAACCTGATTTTACGAAAAAGTTTATGCAAATCCACTTGGACCTGGAAATGGTTAAGTTGTGGTGTGGGTACAAAGGAAAGTCCACGTTTTAGTATTTTAATCTCGATTTCTGTCAGTTCCCTTCTTGATAAATTAATTATTTGCAGTTCTTGCCCCTGCCATTGCCCCTTCCACGTCCTCCGGTTTTGAGTTATTCTTGTTGTGTTGCACTTTCCTCCTCTTGTCCCCCTTCTTGTTCTCCTATTTCTTCTTCTGTCTCCCCTCTCTGATCTAAAAAAGGACTTCTTTCTCTGTCTCTGGTGATTTCCTCGTTGTTTGCAGAAAAATGAACTCTGGAACAACTATTACTTCTGCTTTGAAAACTAGCTCTTCTTCTCCAAACAAATATCCTGTTGTTATCAAAATCTTCCTGGTCTCTCGTTAATTTGTTCTGTTTTTTAACCACAAGGTCAGCTTCGCATTTGTTTATTCTTTCTTTCATATGAGTCTCAAGTTTCTTGAAAACGGAGATTTTAACCATAACTGGCCTTCTACCTCCCGTACAGATATTACTGCCTTAAATCTTTCCCAGCTCATCACTGAGCCTACCCGCACATACCTCAACTCTAGCAATCACTCCTTGATTGACTGGGCACTCATCTCTCACCCCCACCATATTTTCCAAGCCGGTCTACTACTTGACTCCATAAGTGACCTGCACATTACCTACGCAGTCCGCAAAATCCATCGCCTCAAAGCACCCCCTAAGTATCTGTTACAACGCTCCAACAAATCACTAAACCTCACACCCCTGCTGGATGACCTAGCTCGAGCCAATTGGGGACCCATCACTGCAAATATTGCTATCGATGACTCCTTTGTGCACTTTCGCAACACATTCCTTAATGTCTGGGATAGGCACGTCCCACAGAGACGCATCAGGGTTAGGAGGAACCACTTACCCTGGATTACACCTGAACTTACAGATTGCCAAAATGCCTGGGAAAAGGCCTGGAAAACATACAAATCCTCGCCCCTCCCATGTGATAATAACAACTACTGAATGTGATGAAATAAATGCATTAAGGCCACTAGGCTAGCTAAAGCTGAGTACTTTAGCACCACCTTTCAGGCCAACATGAATAGACCTTCCAAATTCTGAAAGTTATTCACTCTCTTTTCTTCCCTTCCCCACTGCCAGCCCCACCCCCTTACTGGAGACAAATGTCTCACTCCACCACGACCCTCTCGCAGTCGCCACTGAATTCAATACCTACTTCACCTCATGTGCTGCTACTTTCCTCACCTTCCTACCCATGGGTGCTCCGTTCTGCCCCAATATGGGGCTAAAAATCCTCTCTGGTCTAACTACTTCTCATTTACAAACATCTCTCCTACAGAGGCTCTAAATGCCTTACTTACCCTCAAGCCATCTAAAGGCAAATCCCCTGACAGGTTGGACACCAAACTTCTTTACCTTTCAGTGCCTGCTATTGCTGCTCCACTTGCCAACCTCCTGAACCTGTCATTTCCTACTGCAGCTGTTCCTATGGAATGGAAACATGCCATTGTACTACCCCTGCCCAAAGGAGGTGACCCCTCCTCCCCTGCAAACTAACACCCTATCTCTCTCCTCCCTGCCCTCGCAAAACTCCAAGAACACCTTGTGCTCTCCCAGCTCTCTAATTTCCTCTCTGACTTCAACTTCTCCTTGCCCTATCAGTCTGGATTTAGGAAGAATCACTCCACTGCCACTTCCCTGCTAAGACTCTTTAACACCATCCTATCTGGGATGGACAAAGGTCTAATCACCTCGGGCATCTTTGTCGACTTAGCTAAAGCTTTCAACACTGTCTCCCATTCCCTCCTATTAACCTGCCTCTCTGCAGCCAGACTAGCTGAGTCTGCCACAAACTGGTTCAATTCCTACCTGATAGGCAGAACCCAATCAGTCAGAATTGCTGATTCCACCTCCCCTTCTCTCCCTATCAATACTGGTGTTCCTCAGAGTTCAGTACTTGGCCCAGTACTTTTTTCTATCTTTCTTAATGACCTTCCACTAATCTGTTCATCTTCCATCATACACATGTATGCAGATGACACAGTGCTATTCTCCATTGGATGCACCCCTGAGGAGGTGACTACCAGCCTTCAGGTCGACTTTCATAAAGTCCAGTTCTGGTTTAGCTCTCACCAACTATCTCTCTCAATGCAAAAAGACAGTCTCCATGACCTTTGGCACCAGGCAGAGACTGTCCAGGCTGACTACAATCCCAAACTTCCACACCCTCGATGGGATGGTCCTTGAGTACACTACTACCTTTAGGTACCTAGGGGTTTGGCTTGATCAACACCTCTCATTCTCTGCACACGTTGATGCTATCCTGAAGAAACTGCAACCCGAGCTCAGTTCCCTGTACAGGAACCGCAGTAGCTTCCTGCTACCTGCGAGATGTGAAATTGTGCAGAAGATGATCTTACCTTCTTTTGACTACTGTGATGTAGTCTACAGTGCTGCTTACAAGTCTACCTTATCCAGGCTGGACCCCCTCTTCAATGCTTTCTGCTGCTTTGCTCTCGATGCCCCCAACTCACATCACTGCGAGCTCTACCACTCACTGGCATTACCCTCCCTTTGTAACCAATGTCTACTCCACAGCACTAAATTCATGTTCAAATTCTGGCTTGGTACATTCCCGCTCTACATTACCCCTCCCTATCTTCCCCTCCTATCCCCTCCCATGCCCTCAGATCAACTGACTTCTGGCTACTGTCAATCCCTCACTGATGGACCTCAACAGGTCAAGCCACTTTCTCCTACCACCTCCCTAAACTCTGAAACAACCTCCTGCATCAAATTCTGCACTCTTTCTCTATGCATTCTCTATCCACCGCCCTATCCAACTTTTTCAAGGTAAACTGCACTTGCACCTGATACCATCTCCCTACTTCCCCCTAAGCCTCCTTCCCCTTACTCCCTACCCCTTCCCTACTCATCCCCATTCTCCCTTCCTTCCCCAGTACCCCTCCGAGCCCCTGCCTACCCCTCACCCCCTAGGGTCTGACCAGCAGCCTTAGTTGCTGGCGTATATCTGCAACAGCTGCACATCTGCATCTTACTGCACTTAATTTGCCAATGTATTGCCTATGTTCTTGTTGCCAAATGTCTGTCTCAAATTGCATAGTATGATAGTGCATTCATTGTAATTAAACCATTTTATGCTGAACTACTATGAAAAATGTAACCAAAGTGTTATGTAACCTAACTGTCCTCATATATGTTGTGTTCAGATGGTACAATGTTAAGCTCGAATTCCATATCTGTCCTCCAGCTGTAACCCTCCCCTCAGGTAGCACTACGAATGACTTCACACTTCTTGATATTGAATTTTAGTTGCCAGGTCTCCACCCACCCTTCAGTGTCCTCAGGTCCTGTCTCATGTCTTCTACAGCCCCTGCAGAGTCCACCCTATTGCAGATTTTCATGTCATCTGCAAAAAGGGCCACATGTCCCTTCAGTCCATCTGCTATATTGCTTATGTATATATTGAAAAGGAGTGGTTCCAGCACTGACCACTGAAGGACCCCGTTTATCTTGGACTGCACTCCATTCACCACTACCACCCTCTGGCTTTTGTCTGCCAATGAGTTTTCTACCCATCTAACTATTTTGTCCTACACCCTCATACTTTCCAGCTTGTTGATTAGCCTTCTGTGGAGTACTGTGTCAAAGGCCTTGCTGAAATCCAGATATTCCATGTCCACTGCTCCCCCCGGTTGGTTATCTGTGTCATCCAAATACCTCAGATTAGACTGGTGTGAGTTCCATTCACCCCCCCAGTTGCCTCACAACCTTCTCTGGCCACATGTCGGTTAGCATGCGAGTTTGTCCCCTTCCCTCCCTTGATTAGCTTTAGTGTGAGTGTGATGTTTCCCCAATGACACCACAAATCTGATGAATTATTAGAGGATCACAATATGTTCTCATTGGAGGAAAGCAGGCAGGGGGAGAAATGACAGAAACATTCAAAAACCTCATGGGCATTAACAAGGTACAGGGGGATGCAGAGAACAAGAACAAGAACAAGGGGCATGCTATTAAATTGGAGGGGGTAGAATAAATAGTAATGTGTGAAATTGTTTTTCACAGAAAGGGTGGTTGACACATGGAATAGACTGCCACAAGAGGTAATTTGAAAATACTTCCAGTGCTTACTCTGCTCATGCCAGTTATTTACTTACTTATTGAATTTTGGTAACTGAGTAAACCCACTGAGACATGACAGTGCCCTTTTCAGGGGTGACCCAGGAAGAGCAGTGCAGTTGAATAGTGCAGAGGTTGATACACCACCACAATTGTTAGGGAGCTCATTAAAAGTTTAGTACATAGTAGAGGAAGGGTGCTAATGGTCCAACCAGGGGCCTCAGCTACCTGATTGTTTCTGGAAGGCACTGGCTGGTCCCCCTTCCTGCATAAATAGTAGAAATGCAAGTCCCTGGCACCAAGTTGTTGTGTGCTGGGGAGTCCATCGCCGGAAAAAATCTTTCAGTTAGAGATGCAGCAAATTTTTAATCTGCTGGCGAAGTGAACGTAAAGTGGGCACTTCGCATTGGTGGAGCACAATGCAAAGTGAGCACTGTAAAGTGCTCACTTAGCATTATCATTACTTTGCATTGCCATTATGCCTTAATGCGAAGTAAGGTGAAGTGCCAAGTAAATAGGCAGCCTCCCACACATCACATGGCTTACAGTACTGTAAGTCACATGCTTTAGCCAGACAGGAAGGAAGTGAGTCAGAAAAGCAGTTTCACTTTCTCCTTTGCATTCATAGAGGGAGAAGGCTTCGTGAGAGAGCAGTGTAGGAGTCTATGACAAATTGCTTTATTGCCTTTCTAAAACAACAACTTTTTTATAAGCTATCTTTATTTAGTTTTTGTATTGTGTTTCTGATTATTTTTTTAGTAGTTAATTTTTTTATAAGTTTTGTTTTGTGTGCGAGTGAGTGTGTGTGTGTGCTGGGACTTGTGTGGGAGGGATGGACGTGGATCCTGGAGAAGGCGAGTCACTGGCCCATGGGCGCGGTCAGAGGAGGTGAGTTTAGACACGTGGGGCGGTCATGTGATGCTGGACCACTCCCAACTTCTGGGTGTTGCTTCCCCCGCAGTGGAAGCAACAGCAGCAGTAGCAGCATCAGTGCCACCGGTGGCTGCTGTGCATCCACCTTCTCCACCACTACTACCACTACCACTGGTAGAAGCTGTAGGGGCTCCAGCAGCACCCCTCCACCACCTCCACAGCCACAGAAGATGTCCCTGGAAACCATAGGTGGTGTGAGGACTGTGTCTGGTCCCCCCCACAGCTCCCCAGTGTGGGAGATTTTTAACTCTGTGGGGGGAGACAGCACAGTCGTGGTGTGTCATCTGTGTGGTGTGCCAGTGCACTGTGGCCCCTGGGGGACACATTTGGGGACCGGTGGCCAGCACACCCACACATTTAACCACCACAAGTTGGAGTGGAAGGCTGCCACTGAAGGTGCCAGGCATCCACCTGCTGGCCCTTCAGTGGCAGTGGCCGAGGGTGCCGCTGGGGTCAAAGTTGTGCCTCACCACAGCAGGAGGAGGGCCAGTACAGCAGCTGCACCACCACCACTGCCACCACAGCCACCAGCACCACCCTCTGCACCACCACCACTACCTGGATTTCCACCTGCAGTGGGCCCAGCCACAGTCCCTGCAACAGAGGCTGACCTCGCCCTGGTGTGGGCGTCTCTGGAGGAGAGTAATCAGAGGGTTGGTACTTTGCAGCAGCAGGTGAACACAATACAAGAACAGCAGCAGCAAATACTGACAAAGCTGCACCTGCTGCTGGACCACCACGGCATCCCATAGCCACAGTAAAGTATTGTATTCTGTCCCCACACTACTGTGTTGTACTGTTTTTGTGTTTTTTTTTCTTTGTTATTGTTTAATAATACACATTTTCCCTTCCAGGGAAATCTTTCTTGCTCCACATAGTGCAATACATTTCTGTAAAAAATGCCCAAAATTTCATTACAGTGTGTCAAGTGATGGAGGAATTCCCATTCTGAAAAGCCACCCACATTCTGCCCACCTTCTCAGCAACCTTAGGACATGATGCCAGGGAGAGTGCAGGTGAGTGCTCCATTACAGTGAATGTCCAATTGTCAGGCAGCTTTCTGAATGTTTCTTTATGTTATAATGGTCAGTTTGTGGTGAAACGTGTGGGCACTTTTCCAGTAAGAAGAGCCTTGTTAGTGGAAACATTCCCACATTTCACCACAAAGTGAACCTTATAACATAACAAAACATTGGGATAGCTGCTGGACATTCACTATAGTGGAGCATGCACCTGCGCTCCCCCTGGCATCACGTCCTAACGTTGCTGAGAAAGGGGGCAGAATGTGGGTGGCTTTTCTGAACAGGAATTCCTCCGTCACGTGATACACTGTAACAAAATTAAGGGTGGTTTTCTAAGAAATATATTGCACTCTGTGGAGCAAGAAATATTCCACTGGAAGTAAGGCCCCCACATGTTAGGTTATTTTTTAATTAAATATATTTTGTTGAGTTTCTGTACCTAACATACAGGCATCCCAAACAGACCAGGCTTAAATTGCCAAGTGTATACATATAAAACATGAGTACAAACATCATAACAGTACAGCAGTTGTCAACCAGAAAATTATATTTTGATACCTGTATTCCCCTCCCTCTCCCTCCCAATCCTCCACATCCCCACCCTCCCAACACCCACCTCCCAACCACCCCACTGCCACAGTAGGGAGTGTTTAGGTAAAATTTATTTGGGTGTAATTTAAGCACACTATAATGAAAAGAAAAATTAAATAAAATGAAATTGTATTAAATTAGATTAAGTTAAATTAAGAGGGGGTACTTGTACTAGTGGATACTGTAACAGACTGAATTAACAGCAAATTGAAGAGAGGATCCCAAACTTGCTTATATCTTTTCATTCTATGGGTAATCACAGCAATAACACATTCTGCTTCAATGGCAAACATGACTTCTTTATACCATTCAGCATGAGTAGGTGTAAATGAATCTACCCAGTAGTACTTTTTTGGCACATGCAGAGATTAATGCCATATAAGCTCTTTGAGTATGGCCTTGAAGGATCTCTTAATCTCCTAAAATGCAAACTTCCGGGGTGAATTTGTCAGAAAGGGATAATAATGGGTCCAGGTGGGATTTAATACAGTTCCAGAATGGGGATACTTTAACACAGTACCATAACATACACAGCAGATCCTCTGGGGATTGCAAATATTTGGCACAAAGATCAGATGACACAGGAACCCATCCGATATAACTTAGTCAGGGTGTAATACAAATTGTGGATAATCTGGAACTGCATATATCTATACCTGTCCCATTTGATGTATCTATCTAGATGTTTCCAGATTCTTGACCAACATCTAGGGGACATAGAAGTTGGTAGAGAATGGTCCCACCAGTAAAATCTTTGTCCTTCTAACCCTGCAATCGTGGTTTGCAAAAACTTGTAAGCATATGAAATTAAGTGAGCAGATGGAAGGGAGTTAAGGTATGGGGTCATAGTAGCTGATAAGGTCTTAGTCCACAACCCAGCTCCAAAATGCTGCAGTAACATGTGGGAAAACTGCAGGTACTTAAATACATGGGTAGAGAACCAATGAAAAAGAGAACAGACCTCCTAAAATCGCATTAATTTATTGTCAATAACTAGCTCATCTATTCTGACAACTCCCATGTTGGGCCAGAAAATATTAGGCTTGAGTGGTTTACCAAAAATCAACAAGTTGGGATTATTAAAGAGGGGTTGTGATATGTCTTTATACCCTGTAGTCTTAAGAAGGATATTAAATTGGTGTTGCGTGAACAGAAGGGAGCCTAGCGGGGAATTCTTTAGCTTATTTGGGAGATGCTTTCTAGGTAAAAAGGGGAGGGCTCTTGGGTCCAAATCATGTGTGATACATAAAGATTTCTCGATTTCCAACCAAAGTTGGGAATAAAGAGAATTGGAGGGTAATCTGAAGGGAGTATCCAATTCCTTATTCTAGTGAGGTGTATTGCCAGATGGTATAAATAAAAATTAGGGGCTTGTAAGCCACCATCAGTTTTCTGACGGGTGAGCTTACAGTAACTTCTTCTTGATTTCTTTCCTGGCCACAAAAATGAGTTAATAATTTTCTGAACATGGGTGAACCAGGAGCTGGGCAATGCCCAATTGTACATTTGTACAGGGTATAATATGCCGGGTAAGATTTTCATTTTTAATATATTCATTCGACCCCACAAAGAGAGGGGTATCAGGGACCAACATTTGATGTCATCTTGTATAGTACTTACAGTGATGTCGAGATTAAGTTTTTTAATTATCTTGGGGGAGTCGTGAAGAAAAATACCCAAATATCTAAGTTTATCAGATCACCATTGTAGGCCCAAATCTCGATTCTCTGGATGTACTGATTGAGGGGAAAGCCTTCTGTTTTATTGAGGTTAAGTTTATAATTAGAGATGCTACTAAACTGGGACGTTATAGTAAGTGCTGCCGGGAGGGACTGGGAAGGGGATGAGATATGCAGTAGAATGTCGTCGGCTTACGTGGAAAGTTTATATTCTGCAGTCCCTATTGTGATGCCCAAAATTAACTATGAAGAGTTTAATTTTCTGTTAAGAGGCTCTAGAAAAAGGTTAAATAAGTAAGGTGAGGGGGGCAGCCCTGACGAGTGCCCTGCCTTAAAGTAAAGGGAGTGGAAAGCACCCCATTACATTGGACACATGCTGAGGGGGAAAATAGAGTATTTTGATCCAGGTTAAAAATTCCTGAGGGATACCGTATTTGGGAAATAAGGATAATAAATATTCCCAAGAAACCCTGCCAAATGCTTTTTCTGCATCCATGGAAATTAGAGCTGCTGGAATGAGAGAATCCTTGAACACTGAAAATAGGTAGGCTAACTTCCTAAGGTGATCAGATGAATGATGGCCCTTAACAAATCCTACCTGTTCTGCACTAATAAAGGAATCCCAAACCTGGCCCAATCTTGAGGCCAAGATCTTAGCTAAGATTTTTAAGTCCACATTGATAAGGGAAATAGGTCTGTAATTGTGTGTATCAGATCTTTACCAGGTTTAGGTAAGACTACTATAATGGCCTGGGTTAGAGAGGCATCAGAGATACCATTTTCATAGAAGTATTGGAAAGTAGTTAAAAGGATAGGTGCTAATATGTTTTTCATTGCCTTGTAAAAATTAGGTTAAAATCCATCTGGACCTGGGGATTTATCTAATATAAGTGAGTCAATGGCATCCATTATTTCATCTAATTTAATAGGTGCTTTTAAACTGGAAGATTGTAAGTCAGATAGTGTTGGGAGATTAATATCCATAATAAAAGAGTTAAACATTTGCTGAGAGAAAGAGAAATTAGTGGGGGTATACAAACGTTTGTAAAAATCCTTAAATGCTTCACAGACATCCTTAGGCGAGGTGAGAAGGGTGCCTATAGATAACTGAAGGGAAGTAATAATCCTGTCAGAAGTCTGGGACCTTAGCCTAAGAGCTAGGAGTTTTCCGGCTCTTTCACCCTGGTCAAAATAAGATATCCTGGATCTAAGCAGGAAGAATTCAACCTTTTCTGCCAGTAACTGATTGTATTGGGCTCGAAGGGACTCAGCTCTTTCCCAGTCCTCTTGAGGAGACAGGACAGAAAAATTTGATTCGGCTGTTGCAATCTGATCGAAAAGGGAGGAGAGGGCTTGTTCTCTTTGTTTTTTATGTTTCACTGCTAGGGTATTAATTCACCCCTTAAGGCACATTTTAATGAACACCATAAGATATCAGCTTTAGGCATGGATGGGCAGTTATCCATCATGAAATTCGAAATGAAGGATTGTAAATGTTGTATATGGTCTTCGGATTTTAAAATTTGATTATTGATCCTCCAAATCCTGTCTCGTTGTATATTGGGTGTTATATTTAAAAATAACTGGGCCGTGTGATGATCAGAGAAAAGTTTTGAGGAGTAAAAAACAGATGTGATTCCCGGGAGGTGATCAACAATCACTAGGAAGTAATCAATACGGGAGAATGATTGATGAACAAGAGAATGAAATTAATATTCTTTCTTATTTGGATAGTTAATTCTTTAGGGGTCCACCAAACCAACTGAATGCATTCATTCCTGTTGGGCTTGTTGACCTGAGCATAGGGATACTCTAGATGGGCCTGTTCTATCAAGGTTATTTGATAAGACTTGGTTCCAATTCCCTCCCAGTACTATTGGGACAGCAGACCAGGGAGCCAGTATAGACATGATCCCCATAAACAATTTGGGATCATCGGAGTTGGGGCCATAAATAGAGCCAAGGATAACCTCCAAATGACCTAGGATAGCCCTTAATATTATATAACAGCCTTCTGAGTCTGAGATTTCTTGTAATAAGCATAATGGAATATTACAGGCAATTAGGATGGTAGTTCCCCTTTTACAAGAATTAAAACCTTACCAAACACTTGCCCCACCCAGAGCCTATGAAGTTAGTGCAACTGGGTAGGTAGCAGGTGTGTTTCCTGTAAAAAGACCACATCAGCTTGTATACTGTGCAGGTGAATCAATCATTTCATCCATTCAGCCGGGGTCTGTGCCCCTTTGATGTTCCAGGAACAAAAGTGGTAATCAGAGATTCTAGCTATGTAACTGAAAAACTGAGTTTTAAATATAGAAAGTCAGGGAAACCCATAGGTAAAACAAAAGCCTTGGTCCCATTAATTTTAGCAGTACCCTCCCCGCTTAAAATCTTTAAATCCCCCCAATCCTTCCCTAACCCACCCCATTCCAGAAAAAAAATACCCTACAACTGCCACTGCCATCACTGCCACCATGAGTCAGTCTGATCTCTGGACCACCACCACCAGGACTGATGTTCGCCACTGCCACCATGAATCTGTCTGACCCCCGGACCACCACCACTGGGACTGATGTTTGCCACTGCCACCATGAGTCTGTCTGACCCCCGGACCACCACAACTGGGACTGATGTTAGTGGTGGTGCAGAGGGTGGTGCTGGTGGCTGTGTTGGCAGTGGTGGTGATGCAGCTGCTGTACTGGCCCTCCTCCTGCTGCAGCAAGGCACAACTTCAACCCCAGCAGCACCCTGAGCCCCATATGGCCAAATTAAGAAAATTTATAGCGTAAGCCCCAACCTGGGCAAATGATTGTGGAGGCTCAATCCCCTTTTGCCAAGATATGACTGTTCAACCCAAGGGAACACATCCCAGCTCATCCCCCCAACCCCCTACAAGAAAAATATTAAGTTGAACAAATTGTAAATACCCAGCTCTAATGGGAATAGTCCTTGTTTCAAACTGGTACATAAGAACATGGTAACCAGCAGTGATACAAAGCATCAACTATATCACATGCTAGGATTTTAAAAAAAAAACTAATATGAAACATCTGAACTGCAGATTATGTACATAATAATTCCTGGAAATATTATCCAAGTAGTAGAAAAAAGCAAGCAATCAAACCTTGTATCCCCCGCTTTAATATAGCCAAATAATCAATTTAAATACTGGACTTTCTCCAGGATAGGCTAACTCACATAGGTTTAGAGGAAAATGAGGGATCACAAAATCTTTTTTTATTTATTTTTTTCCATCCCCCTTTTGAGTCAAGCCCTTGTATGAGCAATTTACTTGTTAATATTCAATAAGGGAGCTAATCATCAAAAATCATCCAAAAAGAAAAATAAAGGGAAAGGAGAGTTAGCATTGTAAACAAATATAGACCAAAACTTGGCTAAAAACATATCCGTCTCTAACTATAATGTTTGTGGGTTTGCTCTTCCCAGCGATTTACTTGCACGATGTTGTGCAGATTCGGGTAAATCCATAGCTCGCATGTTCAAAAGGGGAAGAAAAATAAACAGGCAAGCTGCAAAGAGTGGGACAAAATAAAGACAGCCCTCCAAAAACTAGTTACCATACCCAGAAGGAAAGAATGGACCAAGTGTCCTTCCTTTTCTTCTCTTTTTATTTTTTCCCCTCTCCGAAGGATACAGCCCTCTGGTAGATCTATTCACAAAGTTCAAGTCAGTTTCTCCATCTGGCAGCACACAAGTCGACCCCAGAAACAACAGCCACACAAAGCAAAGAATGGCAAAGTTTGTCAAATGGATAGTCTCCAGTATATCACCAAATCTTCTCGTAAGATGTGTGGGCACCATCGGGGGTTACCAAGGCCATATAAAATCAACAGTGAGCAAACAGATCAGGGAACATAAGGGGTAATTCGCCTGCTGGCTGCTTTGCATCTTCAAAGCTTCTCCAGCTGCCTTGGTACTGTACCAGCAATTTAGCTGGATAATTCATCTGAAAACAAATTCCAGCAGCGATTAATTTTGTGATAAACTTGTGGTACTCAGCCCGTTTCTGTCTAGTAATGACTGGCAGGTCTTGAGAGAACCTAAGCTGGGCATCTTCCCATCATATCTCCTGCAGCTCCATGGTTTTTGCCAGGATATGCTGCCAATCTACGTAACTTAGTAGGTGGATAATAAATAGCCTAGGTTTAGCACCGGGAGGTGGTCATGGCTTCAGCAAGTGGTGGGCCCGTTCAACCTGGTATGTTGTAGTGTGTGGTGGAGGACCCGCTATCTTCACCAGAAGCTTTTGGGTAAATTGAACAGTGGCGGATCCTTCTGCTTCTTCAGGTAAGCCACAAATCACAATACTGTTCCTCTTATTTCTCTCCTCTAGGTCTTCCAGCTTACCTTCCATTTTATTTAATCTCTGCCTTAATGTTACTACCTCTGGTTCCACCCTAGTCTGCCAATTTTCTAACGAGGATGTACAGGCTGAGACATCTGATATTTTTTTATTAGTTTCTTTTAAGTCGGCTTGAATATTTTTCAAATCCAGAGCAAATTCTTCAAAGGCATCCTTAATGGTGGCCATTTCAGATAGAAATTTGTCCTCAGACAGAGAAGTGGAACTACTGGTCGAAGATGTCATTCTGCTGGAGGTTGTAGCTTGCATCTTGGATCTTTTGCCAGTTTTATCTGGTGTTTGGGGAGGCGTTTGGGCCAGGAGGGCCTGTCGCATTTCTGTGTCCATAACTATGCTTCTTTAATGTTTAGCATTTTCTTCTCCAGCTGGATTATTATTCTTTGTATTATTTAGTCTTACTAGCAGCAATAAGATATCTACTGCCAGTTGTAAAGTTGTTAAATTGTTGTTTTTGGAGGATCGGGAGAAGAGCTGAACTAAGGAGCGTCTGCTCAGGCTGAAGACATCACATGATCTCCACATGTTAGGTTATGTGCATCACCATAACTATGTAACGTGGTGAATCTCTGTAAAGCACCAGCACAACAATCTGTTGAGAACTCTGACCTATATTTTTTAATGCTATTTTTACAACTTCCTTTACCTACATCCTGACTGGAATGATACAAGAATTTCCAGTAATTGAGTCTGCTGTACTACCTTTTTTCATGTGTGAAATAATGAAAGGTGCATTCCTTTTAAATTGGAGCTGACCAGGTCTTTGTCATTGATTTCTTCTGCTTTTCTCCATCACATCAGTTAGTTGTTACATATCACTTCTGTTGTAAATTAACAGTTATGCAGCAGGTAGTGTTTTATGACACCATGGAAAAATATTTATTGAAAAGCAGCTGCAAATAAATACAAACCTGGTCAGAACAATATTGAGAGGCGTGCTCATTTATTTGTCATACATGAAAAAAAGTAGTCAACTAAGTAAAGCAGACAGAAATTGTGAAAAGAAGTGTATCATTCAAGTCACAACTGGGAGTAACTAGTGGCTGTGGCAATGTTAAGTAGCATAAAAAAGTACAGTTCAAAATTGTCACGCTATTCTTGTAATGCCGCTTTAATTGATAATGTCAGTATGACATCATGAGCTCGCAACAATCACACAACACACAAAATGCATCCCCAGAATTAATGAAGCACACAGTCATGCATGCAGTGGTGGCACAGAGTCCCTAGATTTATTCTGCAGGCCCAAAATGCATCCTTCTTGTGTGCAGAAAATTGACAAGTGGTAACACAGTGAAATGAGACTGTTTCAGCACATACAAAGTTCCCTAGAATTAATGGCACACTCAGTCATGCTTGCAGTGGTAGCATAGAGTTATCAGATTTTTTCTGCAGGCCCAAAATGTATCCTCCTTGTGTGCATAAAATTGACAAGTGGCAACACAGTGAAATGAATGAGACTCTTTCAGCACATACAAAGTCCCCCAGAATAAAATGATGACCGTGAGCATCCTGTTGCTGGTCCAATGTGTTCTGTAAGGCGATATGAGCAAATGCAATGTGATCATCTCAACTGAATGGAGGTGTGCCCTTTGACTGTACACTAATAGTAACCTTGGTGAGTAGATATATATATAGAGAGAGAGAGATACAGTATGTTTGTGTATTTTGTAGGTGAGGAGGGGGGGTGACATGGACATGTACTTATGGTATTGTTCTGTATTACACACAGGTCACCGGAACTGTTGGTGTGCACATTCCAGTGCTCAATGAGAATTTTTTGTGTTGAAATTGGAAACAGATAACTCTCAAGCACATGAAGGTAAGTATTTTTTTTGGGGGGGGGAATGGGGGAATCATATTTGCAGGTTTGTCTGTAATGGTTTCTTACTTTGTTACTTCTTCACAGATTTCATCTGAATCCTTCTGGAGTCCAGTTCTTAACGATGATCATGGTCATCTAATGAAACAACTTCTGCATGTTGCATGTGTGCCCAGTCCTGGGGGAAGGGGATGCCTGATGATGTTGAAGAACTTTTTTGAATAAGGCCACTTTGACAGAACAACAAAGCGTCTGGAAGTTTCCTAAAAAAAACAAATGAATGACTTCTTACAACTTAATTGTTATTTGTCCCTCCCTGGTTCTCAATCTCAAGTAAAGTTACATTTCAAGCCCACATCTTGTCAACTAACACAACCTGTGTGCAATACTTGCTGCAGTATTTCCAAAACAATGAAATGGATGAAATAAAATCTTCATACTTACCAGAATGGATTTCACATGGATATTCCATAGGTTCCTCTCTGTACAGTACAGCTGCAGTACCATTCCCATTCCCACTGAGCCGAGTTTTAATGATTGAACCTTTTTTTGTTAACCTGAAAAAAATTAAAATAAGAGTACCGTATGTGTTTTACCATTATGGCTCTGAAAAGCTATCGGAAACAAAACATACAACTAAAGGAAGTGAAACAGCATAACAAACATGAGTACACATACTCACTTTATGGTTTAAATATTAAGAAGCTTTGTGTCTGTGGCTGATGGATGTGGTGGTCCAGACAGACTCATGCTCAGTGGTGTCAGTGGATAACATCAGTCCCAGTTGTGGTGGTCCGGGGGTCAGACAGACTCATGGTGGCAGTGGCAAACATCAGTCCCGGTGGTGGTGGTCCAGGGGTCAGACAGACTCATGGTGGCAGTGACAAACATCAGTTCTGGTGGTGGTGGTCCGGGGGTCAGACAGACTCATGGTGGCAGTGGCAAATATCAGTCCCAGTGGTGGTGGTCCGGGGGTCAGACAGACTCATGGTGGAAGTGGTGGCAGTGGCTAGCATCAGTCCTGGTGGCAGTGGTCCAGGAGTCAGACAGACTCATGGTGGCAGTGGCGAACATTAGTCCTGGTGGTGGTGATCCGGGGGTCAGACAGACTAATGGTGGCAGTGGCTAACATCAGTCCAGGTGGTGGTGGTCTGGGGACAGACAAACTTATGGTGGCAGTGGTGGCAGTGGTGAACATCGGTCCCAGTGGTGGTGGTCCAGGGGTCAGACAGACTTATACTCAGTGATGGCAGTGGCTAACATCAGTCCTGGTGGTAGTGTTGGTGGTCCAGGGTGGCACACCGCCTTTTAACAACTTCAGTTAAAACCTGCCAACATTAACCACATCATTATCCTCATAAAGAAAGCTTCCCTCACTGTCATCTATGTCTGAAGTCTGACTACTGGGAAATTCTTTCTCCATTGTGTCATCATCTACATCAGTGGTGAGCCATTTCAGGCAGCCACTGCCAGTGCCATCAGGATGGTCCATTTCCACATCACCAAAACCACCATGACTAGGCCGGGATATGAATATCGAGGTTGCAGTCTGTGCTGGTATGTGCCTCTCATTCATTTTAATGAATGTTAGCAAACTAACATTTGCAGGAGACAGGTTTGTCTGACGATCCCTGCCTATTGCACCTGCTGAGCTGAATACCCTCTCAACACTTTCACTGGAGGGTGGGAATGTGAGTCAGCTGCAGTCAGCTGCAGTCAGCTCTGGCCATTCACTGACTTTTCCACTCCAGTACAAAAGAGGATCTTCAGTTATTGTCAGATGCCTGTTTTCAGACAAATATGACTCAACCATTCTCTGAACCGCACTAAGTCCAGTTGTTGATGCATCATCCTATTCTCCCGAATCATTTATTTCATAAATACTCACTTGGGACAAAGCCTCCCAAAGTGGGTTGATGCCAGCCACTTTGGATGACAGACGACCTGGAAATGCTGTCCCCTTTCCCTTGTAGGATATTCTTGATAGTCCTACAGGTACACCTTCAGCCGGATTATGCTGGTGAGGTTTGCTGACCTTGGCACGTGACTTCTGTGCCCCATGAACAAAGTGCACCAGTTGACCACTGATAATTTTTACCTGTTCAGGCCCTCCCTCTAATACTGACGCAATTCCACATTTGTATCATGGGTCCAGCATTGTTGCTATGTCAAAGTTGTCACTGCGCTGAATGCTCACAACGTGATGATTCTGGTCGAATACTGTCAGCATGTATGGTAGCAACATACTGCTACCACCGTCTCCGGCAACATCAAGGCAATGCTGTACATTCAACAATGTCTGCCTCAGCACCTGCAACAGTGGAATTGATCAGCTAATGGAGGAAGACTCGACACTCACTGCCTGTGCGGCATGTTCAAAAGGCCGCAAAATTGTTATTACGGAGTCCATGAGGTGCCACTGTTCAGTCGTTACAGACATGGAGACCCCAGAAATGTCACGGCTAGTGTGCATAACAAGATATTCTGAGATGGCTTTGTATTGTTCATACAACCTCTCTGCCATGTATAAAGTGGAGTTCCATCAGGTGACAACTTCCAGCTTCAAGCGGTGCTGAGGCAGGCTGTTTTGTATCTGCAACTGCTGCAGTTGGTCACAGGCCTTTCCAGATCTTGAAAAGTGAGAGCAGATATGTTGTGCAACGGTCAGCATTTCCTTTACATCAGGGTGCTGCAGAAACTCCTGCACCACAAGATTTAAACAGTGGGCCATGCATGGAACACACAAAAAAAAACATTCATGATGCATTTCACCACATTTGACCCATTGTCACTTACTATGAACCCAGCTCTCAGGGACAGAGGGTTTAGCCATTTGTCAATTTCAGTCAGTACCATGTCCAGCATGTTCTCATCAGTGTGTGAATAGGTCACATTGCACTTAGCAATCGTTGCATGCTGTCGAATTCCTTGAAGATTGCTACCACAACAGTCTACCTTACTGCACTCATTATTCACACTACCAACATCACAAACAACCTCCGGCACCTGCGCCCAGTGTGCAGTTATACACAAATATGAACTCCCCTCTGTTTTGCTACTTGTCCACATATCCATACTTAAATGTATGAATGGAGAGGAGGAATGTTGAAGGACATGTCTTACTGAGTTGGACAAAGTGCGGAACAACTCAAGGACAGCACGGGTAGAAAAGTATGTCCTGATGGGACTTTCCATTTTGGACAGGCACGTACAGCAAACCACTGGAACCCAGAATTCTCCACAAAGGAGAAGGGCAAAAGATCAATTGCCAGCATTTCTGCTACAGCAGCATTAAGTTCCCGTGACACTGTATGATTCAGTGGGGGTTACTTCAGCTTATGCGCAAAAACACTCTGTAACGTAGTCTGACTTAAATGTTTTACACAGGGTGTGATCACAAATGGTTGTGCTCTGTGATGAATGGCATTGGCAGGGGGTGGAGTGTGGATGTTTGATGAAGACGGTTGCACAGGTGATGATGACAAACCCAGAAATGCAGGTATTTTGCCAGATTTGGGGAGGCAGTATAATACAGTGGTTTAAGGCTCTGAGCTGCAAATCTGGAGACCTGGGTTTGAATCCCACAGCCCCCCACTTGTATACTGTGTGACCCTGAGCAAGTCACTTAACTTCCCTGTGCTCCCAGGTCACACCTGTAAACAAGCATTCAGCTTAGTGTGTTACTCCTGGTTAAACAATTGGATAATAAAAAAAAAAAGATTTGCCAACCGGGGTTGATATACCACTTGCACTAGACATACTGCATTCACCACCACCACGACAAAAACTGCTGCTCTCACCAGCACTGGACAACATTTCAAAGTCATTATGGTCCTCCACCTCATCATGCCTGTAGTAATGATCTGCTCTTATTACCTCAGTACTGCACATGTTTAATTTACTGCTGGACTTAACAGTCATGGAAGGGGATAACATACTCATTATGGTTGATGATGAGGGTGAACGCCTGACTGTGGTATTAGCTGCCATCTTGTGCTGGGTCCACAGTGCCATGTGCCTATTCTTAAGATGTGTATGCTGTCCTCCTGTGCCCAGATGGCTCCCCTTTTTACCTCAACTCACACGCACATGGCAAACCTGGCAGATTGCAATTGACTCATCATTTGCAGTTTGAACAAAAAAATTCCAAACAAGGGATTGTGATGCTCTGCTTTTAACATGTCCATGAGGTGGCTTATTTAAGTCTGTTATTTTAAGCACTGAAGTGGGGGCAGAAGGCATGTGATGATTCGGGCACGGCACACCTGGACTGCAACTGACCACCACGACTACCTATCATATTTATTACTTGGTCATCATCATCAACTAAAACTGGTAAATCACAAGTTTTTACAGGGGGGAGATTCTTGCAAACAGACTCAGACACAGACACTTTGAAATTCTTTTTCTCCAGTTCCCATCTGGGGCCAATTACATCATCATCATATTTATCAACGTCACTCACATCCACATCTTCTGCTTGGATGCTAGCATGTGGACTGCATTATGCAACAACAGCAACATCATCGTCATCATCACATTCATCATCAGCATCTACACCACCATCACCTGATATTTTTTCACTACACTGTGAATCACTGCATGGAAAATGTGTGACATTAACTGCCAGTGCCACAATGGATGTAATATCACATTGTATGCTATCGCTGACATGATTATTAGAATCCTCAGGTTCAGTTACTGGGAAGTATGACATCATCTACGCTGCCACTCATTTGCACTGCTTCACACTCAATATTTTTGTATACAGTACACTGATTGGAATTCAAACTTGATGCACCAATACTAATACTACCACCACCACTAACACCAGTAACACTAACACCACCAGCTGGGAAAACATCATCTCCTCCAACTATGAGTGAAGCTACTGATTGGGCTGTAAAAAACATTGCAGGAGAAATACCTTTCCTCACATCAACAGCAATGCACTTCTGCATCTGCATACTACCACGCCCACAGACTATTTTACTGCCTGAATTGCCAGGGTGAGAACAGCTTTGTTTACACATCTCTTTGTGGGCATTTTGGGGGATCAACCACAATATTATAACCAAATTTAGATTTTGATACTTTCACTCTCTGATTGGGGGAATGCTGGATGTGAAGCCAAAAAACAGCTGTAGTTTCAGCAACAGATAAGAGACTAGTCTGTCACGCAATGAAAACAACTTCAGTAACCAGTGGTGCTGATGAGGTCATAAAAACAATCCAATCTGGTAAAAAATTCCTTTTGCCAGTGGGGGTGGGGGGGCACTGACTGCAGATTTTTATGGCAGTTCAAGCAGCAAAACAAAGAACAGATACCACGATCACAGTACAAAATCAAGCAGCTGCAGTGGATAGCAGTCTCACAACACCACACACATACTCACACACACACAGAACAGTTTGTCTACAATGCTGAATGAGTAATGTGAAGCAAATTCAAAAGTTCAGTAATATGCCAAGTATTGTAATGTAAACAACCTGAAATTATGAACTGCTGCATCAGATCCACACAACACACAAACAGCAAGAACATTTCAACAATTACTGACAATACTACTGTGTGCTCATTAACACAGTCAGTTGTTATTCAGTTATATAACAAAAATATAACCAAAAAACAAAAAAATCACTATTTCTCCAACTTACATCTACCTATACAACAGATACACCCCTTCCCCAAAGCACACTTTCACTGTCTTTCACTACACACACTCAGTGTTGTACATTAACATTCAAAATCCACACAAAAACAAAAATGCTCGATGATATGAGCACAGGAGGGTTTCCTACAATCAATGAACTAAAGTTTGAGCCCCCCAAAAATGCAAAAATGCATTTTTAACAGCTTTTAGATGGTTTTAATCACAGACAGTTCTCAAAGCACACTGTATCCTACTCCATCCTACACATACTACCCCCAACTGAAGCTGTGCAGATCAATATAGAGCCCATGTGACCTGAAATCTCATGAATCACTGCAAAATTCACCTTCAGAGCTCAAAAACAAGGTGAAGTAGGGCAAAGTGCATTGCCCTCAATGCACTTCACCTTAAATTTGGTGGAGTAGTGGTCTGGGGAGGAACAGTAACGCAAAACCATTGTTTTCAATGGACTTTGTGTTACTCATCATAACACGAGGCACTCCGCTACGTGTTGCGGAGCACTCCACGACTCTACCTTTGCTCTGCGAATCACTTCACGGAACGGATTGAGCCCACTTCGCCCACCACTACTTTTGGTGATGTGACTTTGCTGTAACAGAGATCGCCCATCGGTGATTACCTTTATCACAAAGAACCAGACTTCTTTAGGTACATCAGGGAGAAAAGGAACTGTAAGGACCACATAGTAAGGATTTGGAAGGAGTGGGGGTTGGGTGGATGCAGGGGAAGATAAGGCAGAAGCACTAAATGTTTACTTCTGCTCAGTATTTACTAAGGAGAAGAGGGGAGTGATACCCAAGGGGGGAGGAATGGCAGAAATGGGGGGATGACAGATGGGAAAATCATGGAGGGCAGAGTTCTGGAGGGTTTGAGGGCACTGAGGGTGGACAAGGCACCAGGTCCAGATGGCATCCACCCAAGAATACTGAAGGAGCTGTCAGAGGTCCTTGCAGGACCTTTGGCAGACATATTTAATGCCTCACTACACTCAGGGTGTGTACCTCTGGATTGAAGGATGGCTTATATGGTGCCCCTTCACAAGAGTGGCCCCAAGGATGAATTGGGTAACTACAGACCAGTGAGCCTCACATCCATCATGGGTAAGCTGATGGAGACTATCCTGAAGGAGAGGCTGGTGGCCTTCCTGGAGGCCAAAGGACTACAGGATGACAGACAGCATGGCTTTACATGTGGCAGATCCTGCCAAGCCAACCTATTGGAGTTCTATGACTAGTAACTAGGCAACTGGACAGGGGTCACGCAGTGGATGTCCTGTACCTGGACCTCAGTAAGGCATTAGACTTGATGCTACACGGGAGGCTGGGTAGTAGGTTAGTAGGCACAGGGGCAGATGCAAAGCTGGTGAGATGGGTAGGGAACTGGCTTCAGGGAAGGCAACAGAGGGTGGTGGTGGTGGGTGGGGTGCTCTCATCCCCAAGGGTAGTGATGAGTAGTGTTCCACAGGGCTCAGTGTTGGGACCAGTGTTGTTTGGGATATTCATTGCAGACATATCATTAGACATCAAAAGCAAGATCAGTCTGTTTGGTGACAGCACCAAGATGGAAGTGGCGGTGGACAACTTAGGGGGATGGCAGGGGTTGCAGATGATCTGGAAAAGCTGGAAACCTGGTCAAACACCAGGCAATTGGGGTTTAATGCCAAAAAGTGCAAGGTGCTGCTTTTTGGGGTGAACAAGGGTGACAAATATGATCAGTAGGCTGAGGGACTTACCATACGAGAGGAGGATGAAGGAAGCTGAACATGTACTCGCTGGAGGAAAGGAGAGACAGATGGGATGTGATTGAAACCTTTAAGAACATGAAAGGAATAAACAAGACAGGTAAAGAGGGGCTGTTCATAGTAAGGGAGGGGTGGGACACCTGGGACCATAATATGAGAATGGATGGAGGAAGGTTCAGGAGGGAGCTGAAGAGAAACTTTTTTACAGAGAGAGTGGTAGCTGAGTTGAATGCGTTACTGGCAGAAGTGGTATCCAGTTGAACAGTGGACAGCTCAAAGGGGCTGGGTTAGGGCAAGAGGGAGGGTCAATGGAGGAAGGGTGGGAGGGAGGGGCAGCTGTAGAATAAGGGTGCTAGCTGCACATTTGAGCAGACTTGATAGACATCTAGGCTTTATCTGCTGGCAAATTTCATATGTTCATATCCAGAAGGGAGGGAGGGAGGAGGGAGGGAGGGATGGACAGAAAGACAGATAGACAGACAGTGGGGACAAAGAGACATTTTATGCAATGGTGCCATGTCTTGGCAGGTTGCGCTCAATCCACTTACACTTGGCAATGATGTGTGTTTGATGGTGTCAGTCATTGGATGGTGGTGGGCAACCCACGACCATCAGTTAATGCTGTTTGTTGTATGGTGCTTGGTGTTGGAATGCATTGTTAAATATATTAGGAAGTTCTTCATGGAGGGGAAGGTGGATGCATGGAATGGTCTGCCTCAGGAGGAGGGCTCATTGCTTTTAGGGATCAGGGTCAATGCGGTATGGTGGTAATCAGTCAAGTGACACTATCCGTCACAGTACTGTACCACTTTTCCCACATCCGGAAAACATCTGTGACTTTAATGAGAGCACCTCCAAATGGCCACGTTTGCTAAAATGCTTTCATAATGACTAAGGATGTTAGGGAGAAGTAATAGCAATGGGAAGGGTTTCAGCTGGGCTGTGGCTATGACCTGAAGAATAAGCACCCAGTGTTTGTGGGGCGGTTGGATTTCCCTTAGGTGGACTGTTCAAGGTGCCCTATGCCAGGTTGCAGTCAGGAACAGTGCACAAAGGTAAAATGCCATCAAGGCATAACGGCCTTATTGCCTATTTGTTGTTGGTTGTCTTGAGGGCTCACTGCATTAAGGATTGTCAGGCAGAGCAATTTTTCTTACACCAATCAGCCACTGTACACCAATCACCTATTTCTGTTTAGTTACCTTGAGGGCTTTCAGCCTTAAGGTATTGATGCCTTGAGGGCTGTCAGCCATATGGTCTCATTGCCTTGAAGGCCATCAGCCTTGAGGGCTGTTTGCCTTGAGGGCCATCAGCCTTGAGGGTGGTTGCCTTGAGGAACATCAGCCTTGAGTGGCATCAGCCTTGAGGGCTGGTTGCCTTAAGGGCCACCAGCATTGAGGGCCATCAGCCTTGTGGGCTGGTTGTCTTGAGGGTCTTCAGCCATGTGGTAGAGTTGCCTCGAGGACCATCAGCCTTGAGGGCTGATTGCATTGAGGGCTTTTTCTCTTAAGGGCTGTTAGACATGGCAATTGGTGTACATGAATTGCCTATTTATTGTTGGTTGCCTTGAAGGCAATCAACTTGATGGCCATTAGTGGCCTCACAAATTTCCAAGGCAGAGGCCATTTAGTTGCCATGAAGGCCACATGCATTGAGAGCTAATTGCCTTTAGGTATCAGAATCAATGGGGTATGGCAGTAATCAGTCATGTGACCCCTATTCATCACAATACTGCACCACATTTGCCACATCCAGGAAACTTCTTTGAATTATATGTGAGGGCATCCAAATGGCTACCTTTGCTAAAGTGCTTTCATAATGACTAAGGATGTTAGACAGAAGTAACAGCAATGGGAAGGGGTTCAGCTGGGCTGTGGCTATGACCTTAGGAACAAGCGCCCAGTGTTTGTGAGGTGGTGTGATTTCCCTGAGTGGGACTGTTCAAGGTATGCCAGGTTGCTGTCAGGAATATTGCACAAAGCTGGACCTGAGGTCATAGCCACAGCTAAACAGAACCTCTTCCCAGGACTGTTACTCCTCACTGACACCCTTAGGCATTATGAGATCATTTTTGTTAAGGTGGCCATTTTGAGGAGCTCGTACTGGTGAGGAAAAAGTGAAACCATCTGAGGACTGTACCAGACAGTCCACAGAATAACCACAGGCACTCTAGCAACATCCCATGGCCTATGGTGTCAAACACCTCAGAGAGATGAAGGATGACCAAAATGGAATGAATCCTCCCATCACTTGCTGTCAGGAGATCATTAAATACCCAAACTAACATTGTGTCATTACTATGCCTCTTCCTGAAACTGGACTGGAGAGGATCATAGATGCCATGACTGGTCAGATGCTCCTTGAGCTGCAACATGACTGCTTTCTCAATAACCTTACCCACAAAAGGCAGGTTGGAGACAGGCCTTTAGTTTGCAAGACAGTCAGGGTTGAGAGAAGATTTTTTCAGGAGGGGGTGAACCACCACCTCCTTCAGGGTGTCTGAAAACACCCCGCTCTCTAACAAACACCTAACTATCTCAGCAAGAACCGGCCTGATTACCTACATGCACCCCCTCAGGAGGCATGTTGGACCAAGGTCCAAACTACAGTAAGTCGGTGGCAAACCCTGGATCATCTTCATGACATCCTCAAGTGCCAGCTGGCTAATATCTGTCCAGACAAATTGGGTGCTTACATCCTCTCATCCATCTGTACTCTGCCCATTTGAGCGAGCTGCGTGGATCTCAGATCTGATGATGGCAACCTTATCTGCAAAGAATTGAGCAAACTCATCACACTTCTTCTGTGAAAAAGCTCCCAGATTCTGGAGACAGGTTGGATTGCACAACCTGTCCACAGTACGGAAAAGCTGAGCTGGTTGATTTCTTGCAGCTGCAATCTCCCTGGACAGGAATTCTGCCTTCTTAAGGGAGACTGCAGATTGATAATCCCAATAGTGGGATACCAGTCTAAGTTTGTCTTCATCCAGGCCCAGTTTCTGCCAGCAATGCTCCAACCTTCTCCCAACTCTCCTCGACTCCCTCAAGGATCCATCAAACCAAGAGGTGAAGGTTAAGGGGGAGAACCCGGACAGGAGCAATGGAATCCACAGTAAGCCCCCATCACTTTATTATAGGCTAACAGAGATCTCCTGGATCCATGCTGACACTCAAACAACCCAATAGATCAAGGACCGGCATAAAATCATCAGGGGTCAAGCCCCGCAAAGGGTGGTACCTGACCATCTTTGTAGAGGTAGGTTGATGGGGGGTTGGGAGGAGGCCCCAAAACTGATCCCTATGGTGTGGTGATCGGACCATCCAACAGGTTCTACCACCATGTTGGAGATCTCCATCCCCAGCAGGAACACTAGATCCAATGAATGACCATATATGTGGGTCACAGAGGTAATCACCTGTGTAAAGCCCAAAGAAAGCATCAGTTGGAGGAAGTCTTGGCCAAAATGTGATAGTTCATCATCGACCCAGGCACTGAAGTACCCAGCACCAGCCATCTGGGGGACTCCAATACCATATCAACGATGAAGTCTGTAACTTCCTGTAGGAAATTGTACTCACCCTTGGGTGGATGGCAGATGAGAAGTGTCCTACAGCCCACACCTGTGCCCATGATACATTTGAAGGATCTAGTGATTCCAACTTGCACATCCACAAGGCTCAGTTCCATCTTGAAACAGATGGCTACCCCCCCCTCGCCCTTACAATCCAACCTTGGGTGGTGTATCATCGAATACTTGGCTGGAACTGCTGACTCCAAAATGGGACCAGCATTCTTGTCCAGCCAGGTTTTGGTGATGCAAGCCAGGTCAGATGACCCAACAAGATCAGCAACTAGTGCTGTCTTGTTCCTAATTGACCTGGCATTGCATAACACAACCCTGGTTGGATGAGCCATTGAGGTTGACTGCGCTATCTGCCCACAAAAAAAGTAGAGCCCTTGGGTATGGGCTGCTGACTGGATGGACCACTTTCCTGGACCCATTTCACTCCAGGGCATCTCCTTGGCTTCACAACCCCATTTCACCTGCTCTGTTCCACTCTCCCACCATGCCCCTGCCCCCCATCCTTCCGACACCCACTCACTATACCCAAGGCATGACAGCACCTATAAACCTCAACTGGTAGTGGGGGGCACTCGAAGGGGCTGCTCCCTAAAGTGGTTTATTAAGTTATTAAGATTTAGACCATTATTACTTAGTAGAAGCAGCTATAAGGAACATTTTGGCTAATAAAATAGCTTATTGTGGATATTTACTACCTCGATAGCTGGCAGATTATTACCAAAATGATCCATACTAGAGGGCAGAGAAAAGAAATAGACAACTGTTTTCCATTACTGGGTGAACTGGAAAATTATATAAAAAAAAGTATGTGGCAAAAATAATACAAACAAAGCAAACTAAAATATCTGACCATTTAATTATGGTCAGGTCTTTTGATTTAGAAAAAAAAACTGTACTCCAAAAACTAATGTACTTGGTTCATTTCCTATAAGTACTGATAGAAATGTAGAGGTACAGTGACATCCCCTAGGATGAAACCCAATTCTGCAGCATTTTGCAGCACTGTGCAGAATTCTGCAGCAGACCTACTGAACAAAGCAATGTAATTTGAATGGCAGTTAGTCCCTTTTGTTATTCAGGAAAATGTGGCACCCCCAGGATGACGTGAATGCCACATTTTCCTGCATGACAAAAGGGATTAATTGCTACTGAAATTACATTGCTTTATTCAGTAGGTCTGCGGCAGCATACTGCAGAGTGCTTTAAAAGTGGGTTTCATCCTAGGGGGATGCCGCTGTAAATAACTCATTGGAGAGAGCACCTGTGATATTTTTTTTACCATATTACTCCTCTGATGATCCAGTACTGACGCTTTCAGATTGATCTGAAATTGAAGGTAATAACTCCAACACTTCAAGCTTAGTGGAGGGTGGCCAAGTGCATTTTAGTTCTCCTTCTGAGGACCACTATATTGGCAGTAAAGTTGCAGTCACAATATCATCTAAAGGACCTACAAGGATTAATGTAACAGTATCCAAGAATGAAATGGAGGAAATACAAGAATTAAAGCAGGCAATAGTAGGGATAAGGGATCTGGAAAAAGAGAATGATAAAAATCTGCAACAAAGTGATAATTTAAGCCAAGGAACTGATCTGGCAAACCGATACAAGGGAAATGGGATTGAAGCATGTTATACTCCAATGTTACTTAGTGAAGACCTAGTTAGTCTACTGAAAAACCAAAAGAGTGCTAATCTTCTCCTGATAGAACAAATGGTTAGTGGAACTAGTCAATTTTATTTATTTATTTATTTTGTCATTCGGACATAACCTTTGAGCAAAATGCTCTTTTTTCAAAGGTTCCACGTCTTAACAGGAGGACAACACAGAAAGGTAGTTACAGAGTATGGATGAACAAGTACAGAGACAAAAAATACAAGAAATAACAATAATTGGTCTGACTATTTACAATTGTTGGCTATCTCATATCGAGTTACAGCATATTGCAGTTAATGTAGCCCAAAGTACATGGTGAGTGCAGTGGGTTTAAGAAACAAATTTAGCAGGAGGTAAAGCAGCCAGGGGAGGCACTGTTGTAATTTCATATAATGTCACGGTGGGGGGGGGGACTCAAAACAGGCTTTCATACCCTGTATGTTAAGGCAGCCAACAGGAGGCTTTGTTGTTAATTCTAGCCAAAAAGTGTGTGTGTTGGGGGGGGGGGGGGATTTTGTGTGCAGGACTGATCTAGTAGGAACATACTAGAGAGCAATGTGAGGAAGGGCCGTATACAGAATAAACTGAGGGAAAACAGGTGCTTTGAGACAATCACATTTGTGCAGGGCAGTGGCAGGGGAGGTACTTAAAACAGAATGCTGAGTTAAGGACAGTAGACAGTAGTAAGAGAAGATATTGAATTCAATAGGGCCCAAGTGGACAATATCCTAACTTGATTGAATGATCTAGCACCCTTAAAGAGTCTTTAACCAGATCTCTTTTGTCCATAATTGAATCAGCACACAAAACAGAAAAAATGAGACCTGATTTTAGTACTTTAGTAATCAAAGACAATCAGATGAGTAGGGATAATGGAAAGGCAGCTAAGCCAAAATGAAAAAGGAAAGGGAGTTAAAAAAAACCAAAGGAGTGACTATGGTCAGGGATAATAATGGTAGAAAGGAAAATTCAATTTGCAGGACTGAACTGGAAACATTAAATGACTATTCCTCACCAACCTTTGGTATGTTTAACAGGGTCAATTGTTTAATTACAAACAGGGAGCTGAGTAAGCCTTCAAGTCAAGCCGACTTGGGTGAGTATCTTGCCAACCTAAAAAAGAATGTGCTTTTCTAAGGAAACAATGTACAAACCTGCTCCCTGACACTCTGCATATATAGGAAGAGCAGGATTAAACTAGGAGAAAGCCCAAGAAACAGTTGTAACATGATTTCACCAGATAAATCAAAATATGAATGCTGTTACAAACTAGAACGTTGTTAATATGCAAAAGTGATATACTAAAAATAGCATAGAAAATTGTTCTGGGGAAGCTCCTTCTATGTTTCCTTATTTGAGGATTGTCAACACTGGTAACTGGCTTCACATCTTCAGAGAGAATACTCTGTATGACAGAGTTTATAAGAAGATAAATTGATGTTGAAGTGTACAGTTCTGACATTGAAGAAGTTAAGATCATACTTAGGGAACCAATTGTAGTTTTGTAGGTGTATTTTCTTTATCCTACTTCTGCAAATTATGTCTGGATTGACAGTGTTGCATTACAGGAAAAAGGTCTATACATAGCATTTCCCAATAGAGCGGGTTTTAATAGAATTGTGAATCCTAAAAAACTCTTCAATGATTCTCCTGTTACACTTACCCTATTTGGGCTGCAAAGAATGCACAGGGAAAACAATAACAAATTACATGCTATGATTTGCAATTTTTTTAGTACAGTTTTTAAATATACACCTAGGGAAATTTGGGACTTTGAGAGTATTTCATAACAAAGTTAGTAGTCAAATAAATATACTAGTGAAAAAATCACAAAATGGCTGATGGCATTTTAGCAAGAAACATAGATTTTTATGGCAGATAAAGCCCACCTGGCCCACCTAGTCTGCCCATTTCCCTACCTACTTAACTCCTGATCCTAAATAATCAGCAGCTTACCCTCTGTTTACTATCACTAGGGTTACCTTCTGTCTGTCACATACGTTCTTGAATTCACCAATCATTTTAGCCTGTACAACCTATGCTGAGAAGCTGTTCCATGCATCCACCACACTTCCTGTGAAAAAATACTTCCTCACATTTACCCTCAGTCTCCCTCCCCAGCCTCATATTGTGACCCCTTGTTCTTGCACATCTCTTTTTTTGAAAGGTGCTGCCCTACTGGACTTTGTTGATTCCCCTGAGGTACTTGAATATTTCTATCATATCCCCCCTTAACACCTTTCCTCCAGGGTATATATATTGAGGTCTTTCAGTCTTACCTCGTATGTTTTCTGGAGCAAACCTTTCACCATTGTTGTTGCCCTTCTCTGGGCCACCTCTATTCTGTCAATGTCCTTCTGGAGATGCAGTCTTCAGAATTGAACACATCATTCCAGATGTGGCCTAACTAATTGTCTGTACAGTGGCATCACAACCTCCTGTTTTCTTCTGGTGATACCCCTCCCTACACACCTCAGCATCCCTCCGTCCCTCCCCACTGCCTTCTCACATTGCTTGCCACGTTTAGGTAATCTTTTATGTTTACCCCCATGTCCCTTTCCAGTTTTGTTGTTATTAGTATCTCCTCCTCCCTATTTGTATTCCTCTCCAAGATTCCTGTGGCCCAAGTGCATGACTTTGCATTTTTTATGCATTGAATTTAAGCTGCCACTCTCTTGATGACTCCTCCAATTTGCCTAGGTCTCTTCTAATTTTTTCCACCCCATCTGGAGCGTCTACTCTATTGAAAATGTTGGTGCTATCCACAAAGAGGCACACCTTCCCTTCCAGCCCTTCTGCAATGTCACAAATGAAGACATTGAAGAGGACTGGCCACCAGAACTGAAACCTGTGGCACACTACTGGTCACCTCCTTCTCCTGGAATTGAACTCCATTCACCACCACCCTCTGTGTCCTGTTGCCCAGTCAATTTCTGACCCATTGTACCACCTTGGGACCTACTCCCAGATAGTCAAATGCTTTGCTAATATCTAGGTAGGCCATGTCAACTGTCCTCCCTGACAAGATAAGATACCATGGATAATATGGGTCTAAATGTGTTGCAGTCAAATGATCCTGCATTTAATAACAATACTAATTCTATTGTTGGTATAATGAGCTTCATGGGGCTGCTAATACAAATAAACTGTATTCTCCTGAAAATCAGCCTATGGCTTTGACCAACAAATTTATAGCATTAGCAGACTACCAGGATTGACTCACTGACACTAATAGCAGCAGGACTAGCCACGCATCTGAGGTTTTACATGGCCCTCCAGAACTCAAAACTAGTAACAATTATAGATTTTTTTTTTTAACCTGGAACATTATTGGTATTGAACAGAAAGCCTGAGACACAGACTGGCTTAACTTTGTTTCAGGTGCCCATGTTGTCTGTTTACAAGAAACCTGGCATGATGCTGGAAAAGACATTGCCATTAAGGACAATGAGCTTTTCCAACAACCAGGTACCATAAAAAGTAAATCTGGTAAACTATCTGGTGGCCTTGCCACTTATTAAAATTGGAAGTTTTAAAAATTCTATGCTCTTTCATAAATCCCTGTATTTCCTTGTTGTACTAGCAGAAGCCCAGGGGTTAAGATAGTCCTAATCAATGGTTACAGTCCCCTATCTGCATTTAAATTTTCTGATTCAAATATGTGGGAGATACTTAAAAAGACTTGGATGATCTATCACTTAATTATGCAACAACTGAGATATTGCTCATGTGCGACCTAAATGCTGGAATAGGAAACTACGATGGTTTCACTGATAATTCAAAATTTGGCTGCACCAATCATTTAGGGATTATGCATACAAGAAAAACTAAAAACTATAAAACCAACAAGGCTGGATTAATACTGTACTTATGGGTATACCTAAGGAACACAACGTGTACCCATTAAATGGACGAATTCAAGGGGGCTATGTAGGGTAGCTGTAGTTTTATGAGATCAGCTGGTAGGTCCCTACTGGACCTGATTCTTTGGTCTGATAATGCTGAAGAATTGTATAGCCTTTGTGTGATTACTAGGTCTGAGAGTGATCACCTTCCCATTCAGTTAGAAGGCTCAGTTCCTATAAATAAAGACATACTAGTCTCCAAGGATACTTTTACAGAAATAAGGTTTATGGAAAGAATAACTTGGAATATTCATTTAGAATCACAAATAAGTAATAACATAGATAAGTGTCTTACAATAGACTGTGATAATTTCCTAAAGGATAACGCTGAGGCTTTATGGTCCTATATTTTAACTATATATAATAAAAAGTTTTGAGAAACTTTTTTCAGCTAATATCTTAACAAAGAAAAAAATCCCAATTTAATGGTTGGTTTGACAAAGACTGTAAAAAATCAAAAACAACTTAAGAAGACTAATTAGGAAAGCAAAAGTTGGGAACAACAGGATAGACTTCAAACAAGTAAATTTAGAAAGGGAAATTACAATAACTTTTTAACAACAAAAAAAAAAATCAGTATTACCTAGAACTATGGGAAAAGATGCTCAAATTAGTCCAAACAAATGATTCAAAGGAATTCTGGAAGCTTGTAGCTAAAGGAACTAATATTTACAGAGATATTATGAATACTTATATAAACCAAAAGTAAATCTATTGAACATTATTCAAATCCTTTTATGATCCAAAACTTCAAGATGACCATATATACCTATGGACATAGACAGTTCACAGAAACTACCTTACTTAATCTCTATAAAAGATATCTATCTAGCAATAAAATCTCTAAAGTTAAAAAAGGCACATGGCCTTGATGGTATTAAGCAGAAGTATACATTATGAATACCGCCCTTTGGTGTAAACTATTCATGATGTTATACAACAACATGTATAATGGAGGATTTCACTCCACATTCTTGGATGGGTTCCATTATTGTCCCAATTCATAAAAAGGGGGATTTTTCAAACCCAAAAATGTGCAGGCCAATATGTCTTCTTGATATTAATCTAAACATTTGTTCTAAAATAATATTAAGTATGTTACAGGCATAGGCTACTAGCACAGGAAGATTGAACAGAATGCAAGGTAGTTTCAGAGGATGATATTCCACTACAGATAATTGCTTTGTCGTAGCACATTTGGTAGATAAATACATCCACTTAATGAAGCAAAGATTGTTTACACTTTTTGTAGGTTACTCAGCGGCTATCAACTCAGTCTCTAGATCTGTGTTGTGGAACCTACTTCTTCAGAGAGGCAAAGACCCCGCTCAGGTTAAAATTATCTTTAATCTTTACTCACAAACTTGGGCAAAAGTCAGATATGGATCAAATGGTCAAATGACCAAGACCTTTCTTACTAACAAGGGCATCAGACAGGGGTGCATCTTAGCCCCCAACTTATTCTGCTTATATGCTTTGAGATATGGAAAGCTTGGATTCAGATTCACCAAGAATAGGCAACTGCATATGCCCAGTTAGCATATGTGGATGACCTGATTCTTATATCACTATCAAAAGGAGATTGCAGAAAAAAAAAGATTTGCTAGAGGCTAAATCAAAAGAACTTAGGTTATCTATCAGTCTCGGTAAAACCCAAACAATGATTTTTGGTTAGAAAAATTAGAAAGTAAACTGGTTTCTGGGTAAATAAAAATTAACTGTGATTTCCAGCTATGTCTGTATTGGCATAGTGTTTTCTGCCAATGGCCACTGGTCAAAACACGCTAGTAACATTCTAGCAAACACCAGAAAAAAACACTAGGCGGGCTAAAAAATGTAATACTGTATATGAGGGCTGTACACTGAAATCACTTATCAGTATGCTCAAAGCAAAAATATCAGCTCCACTGATGTACGGTGCAGAGGTTTGGGATATTAAAAAATTAGATATTTAAATGTCTCTTCTGTATAAATTACTGAGGGATCTTTGGTCTTGGACATTCTTGCCCATCAGCATATATAAGGTCTGAATTGGGAATAGATAAATTCAGTGCTGTTATTGACACTCGTAAACATAATTACTGGTTAAAGCTGACCAGAATGAAAAATGATGGACTGCCTTTTGCCTGTTTGAAGGAAAACTTTGGGCTAATCTGAAATGTAAAGAATCTGAGTGATATAGAACATTTTTAAATAATAAAAAATAGTATGAGTTACCTTGCTTGAACAGATACCATGGGTGCAAGAACACACTTAGTCTTAAAGATAAAACATATATCAAGAAAAAATTGTAACTATTGGGCTAGAAAAGATCTAATGAATATTGCAGGTTCAAGATACTTAAAATGGTTTGCATTAAAAAATGCAGACTTTAGTTTTAAATTTTATTTGAACTTACTTGGATGTACTTTCTGATTCAAAACTTAAAATTAGTTCTAAGTTTGAAATATTTAAAAGTAATGTGTTAGGGAGAGGAAGGTACTCAAGAGCACCGGGTGACAATTGATCACAATATATATAACAAGACAGGTAAGATTCCAAAAGTATAAAGAAACAGAATGTAAATTGATAACTTGTCTGTAACTTGAAAACAAATAACCTTATGGTCAAATGTTGTGGCCACCCAAATGTAACTTGGTAACACGTATTACCTTTCCTAATCTATGGAAATTGAAATACAAATGAGTTTAAAAAAAAAAAGTAATGTGTTAATTGCAAGATGTAATATATCAGCACTGATAAGCCCAAAATGTTATTGTTCGATTACATACGAATATGTGAATTTGCCAGCAGAAACAGGCCATAATGGTTTATCGAGTGTGCAGCTTATCTAATTCCCTTGAGCTGCCCCTCCCTGTCTCCTGATGGAGTCATCTGCTACCAAACCAATTCCCTCCCCCTCCTAGTTCCCATTAATGCCTCCTCCTGTCCTAGTTTTTTTCTTTACCCTCCCCCCCTTGAAACTGGCCACCAACTTCACTACTACTACCTCCTGCAGCAATTCATTCCACCCCCTCACCACCTTTTCAGTGAAAAAGTGCCTCTTCATTTCTCTCTTAAATCTAGCCCCAGACATTTTCAGGCTATGCTCCCTTTTTGAACCCTCCTTTCTTAAGTTAAAGATGACCTCTGTACCAACCCTGTTAATGCCCTTAAGGTACTTGAAGGTTTCAATCATATCATCGCTCTCTCTACTGTCCTCCAGGGATTACATGTTCAGCTCCCTCAGCCTCTCCTCATGTGATCTATCACCCATGCCCTGGACCATTTTGGTTGTCCTCTACTGGAGCCCCCTCCAGTAGTTTGATATCCTTCTTCAGGTATGGGCACCAGAACTGAACACAGTATTACAGGTGTGGTCTCACCAGTGACCTGTACAATGGCAGTATATCTTCCTCCCTTATAGAGGTGATTCCCTTGGAGATGCAGCCCACCATTTTATTTGTTTTTGGCTGCCACCTTTCAGCACTGTGCTGTGTATTTCAAATCACCCCTGACCATCACTCCAAGGTCCTTTTCCTCCTCTGATACTGTTACCTGTGTTCTCCCCAGCCAGTAACTGGCCCTTGAGTTTCTGGCTCCCAGGTGCACTACTTTACATTTCTTAGCATTGAAACCCAATTGCCAGATTTCTGACCATTTCTCCTGCCTAGCCGGATCCTCCCTCAAATCTGGTCTCCCCTCATCTGTGTCTACCCTCACACAGAGCTTGGTATCCTCTGCAAAAAGGCAGATCTTACTATTGACCTTCTCTTCTACAGTAAGTCATCAATAAATATGTTGAAAAGCACAGGTATGAGTTCTGAGCTCTCTAGGACTACACTGGTTACAGGCCTAGGTTTGGACAGCCCCCCCATACCACCACCTTCTGGTTTCTGTCCCTTAGCCAGTGTTGTATCTGAAACTAGTCTTCTGTAGAACCACTCATTATCCAACTGTCATTTTACTTCTTGTATATAGTCTCCCACATTCAGGACTACCACCCCCCTTATCTGCTGGCTTAATTATACTTTTTTATCCTGTCTTAAACTTTCCAGGGCTTGCCTTTTAGCAATAGACATATTATTAAATTGTATGGTTGGTAAATTATCAAAAAAGAGTCTCTAGTTCTCTTTCACACACTTGCTGAAAGGGGCCTATGGCTGCAGTGAGTGTTGAATGAAACTGGGATCGATCTCTGAAAGAAATAACATACCAGTCTGGAAATAATAATTGTGATGACATTAGTAGCATGCAAGAGGTGGTCTCTGTAAATGTAAATAATAGTGAAACCAGAAAGTTCAGAGGTTGATCGCAGTTTCATCCAGCATCCACTGCAGCCATAGGCACCTTTCAGCAAGTGTGTGAAAGAGAACTAGACAGCTGGATAATAAATGGTTCCACAGGAGACTAGTTTCAGATGCAACACTTGATTATAAATTTAGCATAGACGAGTATATTACAGAATCTTTTCTAATGGCTGGATTAATAATGATGTGAAAGAATTTTTAACTGTAGAACCACTAATCAGATCGACAATACACACTTTATCCAAGGTTCATAAATCTTTCTCCACAACCCTCCCAGGGAGACCCATTGTGAGTGGGGTTAAATCTTTGACCTAACCCCTCTCACAGTATGTGGATTTTTATATTAGACCTTTTGTCTTTAGTCTGGGATCCTATATTTGGGACACTACAGATATTTTACAGACCCTAGGGGATATTGTAGTGCACAGGGACTCATATCTTATCACTATGGATATTGAGTCCCTGTACACTAATATCCCCCAAGAGGAGGCCTTAAATATTTTGGCATTTTTCTGAATATAAGGGATGATAATACTGAGCCTCCAACTGCTTTTCTTCTCAAGCTTGCTGAATTTGTTTTGAAATATAATGCCTTCACTTTTTGGATGATTTTTTTCCTACAAATTCATGGCACTGCAATGGGTGCTACTTTTGCATCAAGTGTGGCAAATTTATAAGTAGGAAAGTGGGAAAATGAAACAATATAGGACCCTGATATAAATCCTTTTTTTTCACACATTAATCTACACAGGCGTTTTATAGATGATATGATTATTGTGTGGGATGGTCCACTGGAAGTATTTCAGGAATTTATTGATTTTATTCATGTCTCAAAACCCAATTTACGGTTTGCTTTCACAGCTAGTCAGCAGGAGGTCAAATATCTTGACCACTGTATCAGTAAGGATAGTGAGGGGAATATTCATACTGTAGTGATATTTATAGAAATGAGTGTGAAAGGAACACCTTACTCCTCTCTTCGAGCTGTCATCCATGACATACAGTACAAAAATATCCCTAAAGGACAATTTCTTAGACTCAGTAGGAACTACAGTACAGATGCAGTTTATGAGAGAGCAGCCACAGACGTGAGTCAGAGATTTCAGGAGAGGAGATATAGTACTTCAGTTGTTGTGGAGGCAGCACATGCAGCTAGGAACACAGACAGAGCTGAAATCTTACAGCCCCAATGGCAGAGGTAGACAACATCCAAGGATCCCTTGAATTTTATTACTACATATAGTGTACACTCTGGTAAAGTGAAGCAGATAATATATGATAACTGGAATATATTGAAAGGAGATAGAGGTTTGAAAGATTATCATGATCATGCACCGAGATTCACTATAGGCATGCTACTATTTTAAAAGACTTGTTAGTGCATAGCAAGCAGGCTAAGCCAACACAGAGCACCTGGTTAACAAATAAATATGTTCAGTGTTTTAGGTGTCAGAACTTTATAAATTGCCAGATAATAAGTCAGGAGAAACAGTTTACAAGTACAAATGTACAGAAAATATTTGATATTCGGCAACTTATTATGTGCGACATCTAGTTTTTAGTTACCGAGCAAATTGCAAGTGTGGGGCCTTCTACATCAGAAAGACTAAGAGGCAACTCAAATTAAGGGTGAGGGAACACAGAAGAGCTATTGCCAATAGAGATGTGACATATCCTCCCTTCAGAGCTGCTCCTGTGTTGTAGTGGGTTAAGGCAGACCCATCCACTCATTCTAACGGACACCAAGTTCCTTTCAGACTCTGTGAACTCCCTGTATCTGCACAAGGAGCCTTTTTTACAGTGAATTCTGGCTCACATGGGGAACAAATGAGCAGACAAAGGGGAACAAGCCCATATGAACCCAATGTTCCCTCTCACGTATATATGGGGTCCCTCCCATAGCGACCTCTTATGTACGGGCTACGATTATAGAACCTCCCCAGTTTTCATACGGGTCCCTCTCCATAGAGACCTATTATGTACAAACTGCAATTACAGAACCTCCCCAATTCTCATACAGGTCCCCCTCCATAGTGACCCTATATGTTTTTCACCACTATACTGGAGGTCCCTCCCTACAGCGACCGCCAGGTTGGTGCATCTATCCATGAGGGGTTCCTCCCACAGTGACCCCCCATGCTGTTATTACCACCAAAAAAATCAACACATGCCCCCCAACGCCAATTCTGTCTAACAGCACCTATGGTTTATTCAACACAGTGCTAGACCATTCAGATTGTGCTTGTAACTATGGGGCAAAAATCTGTCCGCAGGACCTTGCAACCAGCCCTAACAATACACTTGCCTTCTTCTTCTTTCTTCACCAGATGGTCAAGGCCAAGAAGTGCTCCTCTTGCAATGCTACTCTCCTGCCCCACACTCCGGGCCCCCTTTGCTCCGCCTGTCTCCATGACGACGACGACTTATCAATGGAGCAAACTCCTGTCATAGGTCCCAGCAATCCTGGGCCCAGCGGCCCTACTTGGATGGATCCTGGTAGCCTCCCGATTCAGAACCAACAGGTCACAGTTGCGATGATGGAGAGCCAACAGAATTTCATGCTGAAGATAATGGAGAAACTCGAATCTCTTACGCAGCATAGAACAGCAGCACCACTTCCGGAGCCAGATAATGCAGGGGGGCCCTCTGAGAAACATCCAGACACTGCAGACCCAGTACCAGACAATCTTCGGCCGGATTCCGGAGAGGACAAGGATACACCAGATGAAGAGGATGGAGCGGAGACCGATGAGGAGGACATGGAACCACAAGCCATACCGTCCCTCACCTCTAAACTGTGTTCCTTCGACATGATCCCAAGCCTCATGAAAATTGTCAAGGCCACTATGGGGTTCTACGTAGAGGAAGGAAAACCAGAGTCAAAATTAGATCCCATGATCTAACAAAAGGCAACCACCACTGAGACCTTCCCGGTATGCCCAGCAATCGAGGACATCTTCAACAGAGAGTGGCAATCCACAGAACCTAGCAGAATGTCAAATAAAAGAAAGTTGGACAGGATGTATCCAGTCCAAGAGGACAAGGCCAGTAACTGGTGCAAAGCCCCAACCATTGACCCTAAGGTGGCGGCACTCAGTAAGAAAACCATCTTGCCTGGTGGGACCATAGCATTAAAGGATCCAACAGACAAAAAAGTGGAGGACATGTTAAAAAGGGCCTTCGAAATTGAGGGAACTGCCTCCAAAGCTTCCACAATGGCCATTTACACAGCACACGCACAAATCCGCTGGCTTGAAGAGCTTCTAGAGCAGGCAAACCCCAAGTCCAGAGAGGCAGAACCTTTAGAATGCACTCTCAATGCTGCAAAATACTTGGTGGACATGGCTATAGACACCCTTAGACTGCACGCCAGGGCCACGGCCATCACCAACCGTGCCAGGACAGCGTTGTGGCTAAAGTTATGGGACGCCGACAACAAATCCAAAACACTACTACAAAATTTACCCATGAAGGGAAAGCATGTTTTTGGGGAGGGCCTACAGGAATTCCTAAAACAAAAAGAGGAGGGCAAAGACCTACTTAAGAATAAGGCTAAGTGCACCTACCTCCCTTCAGCGAGGTGGAGATTTTGGGAAGGAAACAGGTCATACCAACCTCGCAGGGACACTCACTCCCAGAACAGTTCCTTTTGAGGCAGAGGAACATCCAATAGTTATCGCAGTTCCTTTTCCCATTCTTACCAACCGTCCTCTTTTAGAGCCCGTGGCTCCAAGTTTGGGGGAAGATGTAGAGCTTACGGGGGAAACAACAATGACTACATACCCAGAACACTGCAAGGACAGGGGTTGTACCCCCCAGTGGGACAAAGACTGTCACTGTTCAGGTGCCAGTGGTTCAACACAACCTCAGACAGCAGGGTCCAAGAGGTGGTGTCAAGAGGGTACTCTAAAGAGCTGTCCCAATCTCCCGTCACACACAGGTTCCTAAGTTCCTCCATTGCCAAAAGAAAGGCAACCCCGCATCAGGTCCAACATTTCCTGTTGGAGTTGCTACAAAACAGAGCTATCCAGCCCGTTCCCTCACATGAACAGAAACTAGGGGTGTACTCCATTTTCTTCCTCGTGTCCAAGAAATCGGGAGAACTTCGCCCCATCTTGGACCTGAAACACCTCAACCAACACATGATGTGCCACAGGTTCAAAATGGAAACCATAAGGTCAACCCTACGCAGCGTCAGGGTAGGCAATTACCTCATGTCCATAGACTTGAAAGATGCATACCTCCACATTCCTATCATACCAAAACACTGACAATAACTCAGGTTCCACATCTTAGGCCACCACTACCAGTATCAGGTCTTGCCCTTCGGACTTACCTCAGCACCAAGGGTGTTCACCAAGGTGTCAATAGTCTTAGTTGCCAGACTTCAGGAGGAAGGTCTGGATATCATAGCCTACTTGGACGACTGGCTCATTCGAGCACGCTCCGAGGAGCAATCGCACCGAGTCATCTTGACCGCCCTAAAGGCACTCAAGGAACACGGCTGGGTAGTGAACCGCCAAGAGTCATCTGATGCCCACACAACAGATCGAACATCTGGGGGCACTAATCAACACATCACAGGGATGGGCAAAACCCTCCCAGACAAGGGTGCTCAATCTGATAACATTGGCACATCACCTGAGATCTCGCCATCAGACAACCATGGGGCGCACAGCCCACTTGTTAGGTTGCATGGCATCTTGTATAGACCTCATACCCTGGGCCAGATGGCACATGCGACCACTTCAGACTTACGTACTCACTCGGAGATCACCGAACGAGTACAACCTACAAGTCATAGTCCCACTACCATCATCGGTGAGACACTCACTAACATGGTGGACAGTAGAGTCCAACCTCACAAGAGGGGTCCCACTAGAGGCATCTTACACCGCCACAATAGAAATGGACACAAGCCTGTCAGGCTGGGGAGCGTGCTTGGGCGACTTGATGGCAGAAGGCCTATGGGCATCAACAGAAGCCAAATTATCCATCAACATCCTAGAAATGAGGGCGGTAGCCCAGGCCCTCAAGGCTTTCAGATCATTCATCTATGGCCAGTCAGTTCTTATACACACTGACAACCAGGTCACGGTGACGTATATCGCAAAACAAGGGAGCACCAGGAGCAGAGCCATGCTGAGGGAGGCGACGTCAGTCCTCAGTTGGGCACAGACCAACCTCACCCATCTCGGCACAATGCATCTCGCAGGCAGGCTCAATAAACGAGCAGATTGGCTCAGCCGGCAACAAGCTCACCCAGGGGAGTGGCGTCTCCATCCCGGTCTCTTTCAGATGATCCAGGAAACCTGGGGACCAGTGTCCATGGATCTCATGGCCACAATGGAAAACACACAAGTTCAGGCATTCTATTCAAGATTCAGGGAAAGCTGGTCCCAAGGAACCAATGCCCTGTCACAACCGTGGTCCCGGGAGCATGCTTACATCTTCCCACCCCTCCCCCTACTTCCCCAGGTACTAAACAAGATCTGAGCATCTCGATGTACCATCATCCTAGTGGCACCCTACTGGCCATGGAGAACATGGTTTGCCACGGTACTGGACATGACATTAGCCAGCCTCAGGTTGCCCTACCGATCGGATATGCTGACACAGGGCCCAGTACTTCACCCGGTCCCACAGACTCTGAAACTCACAGCCTGGCTCCTGAGAGGAAGAGACTGATGAGAGCAGGCTACCACGAGTCAGTCATATCTACGATGCTACAGTCTAGACAGTCCTCGATCACATCCACCTATGGTAGACAATGGTCTCTATTCATGAGGTAGTGTTGAGAACATGGTAAGGACCCAGAGCAACTGGACATGTCAACGATTCTGTTATTTCTCCAACAGGGAGTAGACAAGGTACTGGCTCACTCATCCCTCAGAGTACAGATCTCAGCCATTGGAGCAGCCACTGGTTCCATTGGGGGATACAGCCCAGGAGCACACCCGGACACCCTACGCTTCCTAAGAGCAGTGGAAGTGCTCCAACCCAGGGTCCGACCTTCCATCGCCCCATGGGATCTCCCACTAGTACTGGATTCCCTCAGTTCAGCTCCCTTCGAACCGCTACATGAGGTGGACTTATTCTGGGTCGGCCTCAAGGCCTGCTTCCTCGTCGCCATCTGCTCAGCTCGACAGATCGTAGAGCTAGGAGCACTGTCGTATAAGGAACCTCACACCGTGTTCACCCCTCAGGGAGTCTGCTTACGGACGGTTCCAGCCTTCCAACTGAAGGTATCCACAACTTTCCATAGGGAACAACCCATTGAGTTGCCTACCTTTCCTGGAGACACCCAACTGGGTGTTAAGCCAATCCCACATCATCTGGATGTCGGGATCACCCTCTCCATTTACATATCTTGGACTCTGCCTCTACGTAAGACAGAGAGATTATTCATTGTCACAAGGGGACAAAGGCAAGGTAAGGCAGCTTTTAAGACCACAATCGCTGGCTGGCTCAGAAGAACCATCCAGGAAGCATACATAGCAAAGCATATATTACACCCCCTGAAGGTATCAAGTCCCATTCCATGAGATCAGTAGCCACCTCCTGGGCAGAGAGGGCAAATGTGTCTTCAGAAGACATGCAAAGCGGCAACATGGACTTCCATCCATACGTTTGTCAGACATTATAGGCTTCAGCACCTGTACAACATACAGCCCACTTTTGCCACACAGATCTTCCTAACAGCCACCTCTGCCTCTCACACATAGACCACTCTGTCTCCCTCCCTAGGGTACAATACTGCTACTTATCTACCCATGATGTAACGTCTGGAGTGCCATGCATGGTCAACCAATCACAATGGGTGTTTACTCACCTAGTAAAGGTGATTGTGTTGGTTGACACCCATGGCACTCCAAGACCCTCCCAACAGAGTACTCAGAGTGACCAGGAACGGAGCATTCACAAGCATATCTAAGGAAGGATTCGGGTATATGCCACTACGGGCACACACAAGGGTGGAGGATACTGACCGATCGACCAATAGGGCCGAGATTAGATTGTAATAATAGGAAAATAAAACCGCCCATTGGCCACACGAGCTTACCGACTCAGTCTGCATCATTATGTACAATGATTGTATTGTTTTTCTTTGAATTTGTACTTGCACTTTACTAACCTTGATTTCAGCTATGGAAGATTTGAACTGGAGAACAGGGGTTTCTGGGACCTGGATATACTAGAAATTTCATCCTAGAGTCATGTGCATCACTAGCCTATCAGGTGGGCTAAAACCCATGATGTAATGTCTGGAGTGCCATGGATGTCAACCAACACAATCACCTTTGCCAGGTGAGTAAACACCCATTTTATGCATTCACAGTATTATTCTCTCTCAATTGTTTTTCATGTCCATCCTTACATTTTACTTTTCTTTATTGTTTTTATTCCAGTATTTCATTTGGTGAAAAGGTGATCCACTGCAAAAAAAACAACATCCACTGGTGATGGTACCCATTGAAAGCCTTGCAACCTTTTCTCCATTGCATCCTTGTTCTGTCAGCAGTACACAAGCTGTGGTTATTGATTCATTTTGGGAATTTCCACTAATAACCACAGCATATCCTGCTCCACCATGCAACTACCTGTAGCTGTAGTAGAAATATGCTTATTGCTTTGAGTGATCAAGTTCAAGTTTAATTGTAGGAAAACTGCATTGAGCATGCTTATTTACAAGGAGGTCCTGGTAGGACAAATTTGGTACATAGACAGTATAATACGTAGCAGTGGTACAACAATTTCAGCACATATATATTGTAATAATTGTAATAGATGGAAGGTACATAGAAGAGATAAGACATTTTTTTTTCTGACAAATGATACATTGACATTATAATACAATGTAAGGTACATAGCAGGAGGCAAGTAATTTCCATACAATATTTTGATAACAATAACTGTAGAGAGGTGCCAATAATAAGGAGCATAGGAAGGACAAGGGATAACTACATTCAGGACATAAGGGAACAGGTACATTGTGGAATGATGATGAGACAAGAAGTGGAGCCATGCTCTATTTGGCAGAGCATGACAGGGGGACAGCAGCGAGCAGAAAATTGTTATGGGATAAATCTAACATAAGGGTAGGCATAGCACAGAGTGTAGGGGAGGAAGGGAAATACAGGGGTGGGTAAGTGCTTATAGCTGACATATGGGGGGTGGTAAGTGCTGACAACCGGTCAGTCAGTGCAAGCGTATATGTAACCTATCTACTGCTGCAATGACAGGTTTCCTTGAAGAACTTGTTGAACACGGATTTAAATGAGTTAACAATGACTGGCTCTGTGAGCTTGAGGGAGGCTTGCAATTTGTTCCATGAGGCCGGGATGGCATAGCTGATAGCAGCCCTGCCAAGAAGTGAGTGGGTTCTGGGAACATATAGTAGAACATAATTGTTTTTATGCAATGAATATTCACTGTGGGACCTATGAAGGAGTGAGGTGATGTAGAGTGGAAGTTTTTTCAGAAGAATTTTCAAAACACAAGTGCCAGTGTGGAACACTCTTCTTATTGAAAAGGAAGACCATACCACTGCTGAATAGAGGGCACAGTGGTGTGTTCAATAAGGTGCTTTCATTATCAAGTGCAGAGCACAGTGGTATAGAATGTCAAGCTTGTGCAGATTTGATTTGGCACTGCTACTGAAGATAATGGGTCCTATTCACAAAGGTATGGAGTGGCTACCCACCACAGAAATGTGGCACGTAGCCACCTTGCACCACCGCGTGCCCAGTGGACCCCTCACGTGGCATGTGTGAAAAAGAAATGTGACCCCTATGCACTTGATCTCCTGACTGGCCATGGAGCTCATCATGGAGCCAGGCCAGAGGGTGGTGTGGGGGGCATGCCAGCACTCCACAACATTCACCAAGGTGCAGAGTGCTGTGCATGGGGTGCTGCTGGCTACACCAATGTAGAGCAGACATAATCTGGTTATGCACCCTCCAGAGTCACAGCCCCGGTGGAGATGGCAGGGATCTGTGGACCCGGTGAAAGGTACACCCTTGCCACCAGGGCACTCCTTGGTGGACTAGGGGCAGCGGGCCAGGCATGATCCCCCAGTGCAGTTGGCACACTGCATGCTGATTGCCAATGTGGTGCCCAGTGGGCACAAATTATCCCTTGTCAGGACCCGGGTAGGGCAGCAGATTGGTTGCCTGCCTGGGTCCACTGGTCTGCACCCAGCCACCCCCAGGGATATTGCCTGCCAGGTGGTGGGGCCACAGAAGGGTACCCTGCAGAGGCCCATGTTGGTGAATGTGGCCCACATGCAGATCTCCAGTGGGTGTGGAGCTGTGTGGGTGGGTTATGTGCCTTTGGCACATAGTTCCCACCCCTTAGTGAATAGCCCCCAATATCCACATAATCAAGAAGTGTAAGGAATGTGCCCTGTATTAACCTTTTCCTAATGTCATCAGGAAATAGGTTTTTTTTTCATAAAGCAGAACCCCAGCCTGATTTTCAGTTTTTAGATAGAGATCTGATGTGGACAGTAAAGGATAATTTGCAGTCCAACCAAATGCCCAGGTACTTAAATTTATCCACAACCTCAAGTGTGTCTCCTAATAAGGTTGTGATTGGTGCTGGCATGGCCTGGTTGTACAGTGATGTGTTGGAGTGAGGGAGTAAATACATGGTCTTGTTTTTTTGGGGCATTTAATAGGATTTTAGAGTTAGGAGGTTACGCTGCAGCTGGTCAAAGTCTGCCTGCAACTCTTTACTCACATCTGCCAAGGAGGGCCTAGAAGTGTAAAGCATAGTGTGGCCTGTGAAAAAGTGTAGTTTGGAGTTATAGATGCTGTTAACCAGAGCATTAATGTAAATAGAAAACAGCAATGGTCCAAGAATAGAACCTTGGGGGACCACTCTTGCTAGTGGCAAGGAGGGGAGAGTAGTCCATCAGCTTTAATGCATTGATGCCTACCTGAAAGGTAACTGGTGAACCAATCAATAGTGCTGTTGTCCATGCCATGTTCTTTTAGTTTGTCGAGCAGGAGATTGTGATCAACCATGTCAAATGACTTGCTCAGATCTAAAAATACCGCTCTAGTTGGGTGTTTATTATTGGAGAATGGTGAAGTCCACAAATTTCATTCCACAAAATATTTTGCAAATTTCATGCATTTCATGAAATATTTCACAGATGCAAAATGCAAAATTCTGCCCTCGGAATGCAGAATTTTACCAGTGAAACATGGAATTTCACAAGCGAAAAGTGGAATTTCACCCACTAATGGTGGAATTTTGCCACTCATGGGTGAAATTCTGGCATTCCTGTGTGAAATTCTGCATTTCACACCCACAAAATATTTGCGAAATTCGCAAAAAATGTTGCAGGGCAAAATTCCCAATTTCTTTAGAACTTCGTCAGCAAAATTAAATTTTGCTGCATCTCTGTTTATTAGCGATAGCTGTGAATCCGTCATCTGTTACCATTGCCAGAGCTGACACTGTGCTATGGCTGAGTAGGAATCCTGATTAAAGGGGGTTGAATAGGTTTGTACTTTCAAGATATTCTTTTAACTGTGTGCTGACTAGTTTTTCTAGTAGTTTAGACAGGACTGGGAGGAAGGAAATTGGCCAGTAATTATTAAGGTCACATGGGTCACCTGACTTGAACAGTGGTCATATGAAAGCTATTTCCCAGCAGGAGGGGGAACTACTCCCGTGGAGATTGACAAGTTCAAAATATGCAGAATAGGGGCACATAGGTGGTGGTACCCTAGTTTCAGGAATGATGCCTCAATGCCATCCACACAAGCACCCTTCTTTATATCCAGAGTTTTTAAAAGGTCCTTGACTTTAAGCCAGCCTGGTGGTGCTGAGAACTGAGGTGCCAGATGCTACACCTTGCACCATGCTGGTGACCTAGGTTTGGGAGCAAGCTCAGGCCACCAGGGGTCAGCCGGGTGGGAGGGTAACAAGTCAGGATTGAGCAGCCACTAGGCAGCTCTCCTTTCCAGGGAGGGACTCAGGGTTTTTCCTGACTCTTCTCTGCCATCCAGTGGAGGTTAGGTGGCAGTGCCAGGCTGGGGGGGGGAGCCTAGGCGCTAGGCCAGAAGGGAGGATGTGGCCATTACCAGAGCCGCGGGACATATGAACACATCCATGTGCATGCACAGTCATGTAGCAGGGACTCGGGAATGAGGGAGAAAATTTGGATAGTCGGGGGCTGCTGGTGGATGAAGCCCCCTGCATCAGCTCAGGTGGTTCCACTGGCAAGGGAGGAGGTGCCCAAATGACCGTGGAAGTCCAGTGTCAGTTGGCCGACACAAGCCACCACCCGCCATGGAGGATAAACACTGGATGAGGGGAAAAAAGTCCTCAACTTGCTTGTACATCACAGGGGTGTGACCGAAGGAGTTGTGAGCATTTGGGTCCACGGAGGTATTCTTTGGTACATGGTTGTCAACAAGCCTGCAGCCAGGGAGCAGTCAAATGCAAGGCCCACTGTTGCGAAGTATGCATTTAGCTTTTGTAATACGGTGCCTCAATTGGAAAAGGTGGTACCATTAGTGGTGATTTTACTGGGGATGAAAGGGGGGTCTGTATGGCCATCGACAGATCTGAGTGTCCACCAGATTTTGGCAGAGTTACCTTTGGCATCTTCAAGAAAGTCCACATAGAATTTGGACTTGACTGCTCTGATTAGATTTGTACAAGTGTTTCTCGAAATTCTGAATGCTGTCCAGTCAGCAGGGGCTTGGGTCTGTCTTGCTATTGGCCATAGTTTGTCCCGTTGGACTAAGGCTGCCTTCAGTTTGGTGGTGAACCAGGGATGAGAGGCCTTTTTTATTGTACATTTTAACATTGGGGCATGTTTGTTAGCTAGGGTAGTTAAGTTACTCATTAGGGTTTTGATGGCCTTGTCTAAGGATTTGGCTAAATAAAGGCTTTGCCAGTTAGTGTGCCTAAGATAGGCCAGATAGACTTCCAGATTAAATTTGTGCAAGCTATACTTTGTGATTGATTTGATAGAAGAGTGGTATCAATCATGGGTTCTTGCGCAGACTACAATGTTGTGATCACTCAGATCATTGTGGAAGATGGCTGAGTGTAATATTTGTGAGAATCAAGTCTAGGATGGTGCTCTTGTCATTGCTTTTTTGGTTAATCCTTGTAGGTTCTGTAATAAGATGTGTAACACCTAACTCACTACACATGTCCTTTAGGGAGTTTGCTTGGGGTCACAGCCATTTCAGATCCAGGTCACCATGTATGATGGATTCATTGGGGTTGGTTTCAATAAAGCTCCTTAGTAGCCGGCCCGGTGGCGCTGAGGGTTGAGGCGCTGGACGCCACACCTCGCTCTGTGCCAGTGACCCAGGTTCGGTAGCAAGCCAGGGTCATCGGGGGTCTGCAGGGGGGAAGAAGGATTGAGCATCCGTAGAACTTCTCTCCTTCTCTGGGGAGGGGGGAGTATCGCTGCTGGTGCTCGGGTGGCCCCAGGCGATGACTGGGGATTGCTGGTGCACTGGCAGGATCTATGGGGATGTACTGTGGCAGACTGCAGGATCAGGGGACGTGCAGATGTGCGCATGTTCGGGTCCTTGGGCGTTATTGCATGCCACAGATGTTGGGGAATGGGGGGAGAAAAAGTGGAAAAAGATGAGCACCAGACGTGGTGGCTTGATGGCCGTCTCAAGCCGGGAAACCGGTTTGACTCTGTGGATGCACGGTACACTGGATCCTGGTATCAGGTGGTTGAGCTACGGGGTGAGCTCCCCTCCACCCCACCTCAGGGGGTAAGCCGCAGGGGTCAACCACAGGATCACAATAGGAGGAGCCGGTGGATTCCCAGATATGGCAGCTGGAGACCTGAGGGGATGCCTGATGAGATAAGGTAGGCAGTCTGGTGGCTCAAGGTGGATAAAGTATAGGTAAAAGAAAAAAATAATAAAGCTCCTTAGTGTAAAGAGGAGTTCTATTCCCCCTGCTGGTGGCCTGTAGCAACTGATGATGTTAATTGCCTCGGATGAGGTACGTGAGAGATTTAGTGCCAGACATTTCAATTCCTTTGGTTTGGACAGTGGAAGAAATTCAGAAGCAGGGTATTTAAAGTTAAAGTATAGGGAAACTACCCCCCCTCCCCCCTTGGTCTGTCCAACCTGTGTGCAGAATAGTGTGTCACTTAAATAACATTAAATGTTGTCAGATCTTTAGCATTTACAATTTACAGTATATTTAATTTTGGTACCACAATATAGTAATGATATGCATAAGTGTGTAATATAACAGGTCACAAAAATATCACAAACACCACTGGTGATGGTATCCTCCCCAAAATGTCCAACCTGTCATGCACTGAATCCTTGCTCTGCTAGCAATTTGCAAGCTTTAATAATTAATTTATTTGTGTCATCTTCTGTAATATCCATTGGATATTCTATTCTATCATAAAAGTGGCTGCAGTTTTAGCTCAAATATACTTATTGCTTTGATTGTGTAAAATAGCGTGTTACTTGAAAAAGAGTTAACTTTTCTTAAATCTTTACCATTGAATTTCATTTCACTTTATTACCTAATTCCAATACTCGGATTATTGTAATATTAATTTGCTACCAGTGATATGTTATTCACAGCTCAGCACATGTATCCACAGCAAAAAACTGGGAATCACAAATATTTGCAAATGAAGACAGTATATTTCGTGATTTTATTTTTCATTCCTTACTGAAATTCCAGCACCAGCTTTTAGTGACAAGCAGGAACTCTGTCATCTGATGCAGAAAGTCAGTTCTCTGGCCAGGTCCCTCTCAGCAATGCATGATGCTCAGGAAGAATTAGCTGACAACATGCCCCACTGGGTGGGATTTCAATACAGTCATTAAGAGGCACTGTGTGGTCTTAACAGCAGCATTGTGATCCTAAATTGGAGTTTTAGGCAACTTAATGATAACTTGCAGGATCACCTTGCTGCTGCTGAGACCATACAGGACTTGAACCATCAAATCTTGGGGAGATGTGTGAGATCTATTGGCTCCTATAGCAGAGGAATGACTAGGGTTCAACATCTGCATCAACATGTGGCATCCTCCACAAGATCTCATCCTCGAGTAGAGCTCCTGGCTCCCTCAGGTGAAGCCTGGAAGCTATGAATCACTAGTTGCTCACCCCAGGACATTTCCAGTGCATGACTGTCCACTTTTGGCGACCCCTGCAGGAAACTATTCACAGATGATCCCCTCCATTACCATGAAGGAGGGCAAGTGCCTACTCACCACAAAAAAGGGCATTTTGTTTTACAATGGATTTTTTTTTAAGAAAGAGCCACCCAAACTAAGGACTTTTTTAAATGGACAGTTTGTTTTTCCTTTTTGTTTGTTTTTAAGAAGCAACTTTTAATATGTTAGAAGTGAAATGATTTATTTAGAATAACTTCATTTGCATTATGTATAAGTTTATTTAGCAGTTTTAATTACTTTGTATAAAATGTTATTTTTTGCACTGAACTTTACTATTTCGGTGTTTTTATTTTTTTAAATAAATTATTAAATGCACAGGTAGATACTGATCCAGCAGAGACGCTTGGCCCTGCACCATGTAAGGGATCCAGCAGCAAACAACAGCACAGGGCCTGGACGGACCTGCATTTCATAAATTCATAGTAACTTAACTTTACTGTTTATGTGTTTTTATTTCAAAAAAATATAATTGCAAGGTAATTGAGGGATCGATCTAGCTGCAGAAGTGCAGGGTCTATAGGGCCCTGCGCATTTGCCTATTCACATAGCCTTCCAGTCCATGTGCCAAGTGAGTGGGTACTTCCAGTTACAGATGCAGACCTACAGAACCTCCTGGTCCTATGTCAAGTAAAGGAATCTATCTGGCTTCAGAAGCACAACACTCTATAGGACCTTTAACTCTGTGCAGCTGTAGATGGAGATGCACAACGTCCTTCAGGTCATGTGCTATGTGACTAGGCCTTGCACGTCTGTCAGTACGGATACATACATGGAATGCCATTCAGGCCACTGTGCCAAGTAAGTAGGTCATTACAAATTCAGACATTTGAGTGGGTCCAACTTGCAATAGATACAGACAAGCAGATCCCAGAGGGCCCTGCACCATGTCATGGGTCCATCTGGTTAAAAAAGTATAACACCCACACACATGCAGTGTGTTCTTACTTCATAATTTTCTTGTTTATCATTATTTTCAACCAAAATTATCAACATAGATTTTTCATAACCACACATCATGAAGCAGTCAAGAAACCATTTTCAATTCATGTTCAAAATATAATTTTCAAGAACAACTGCAAAATCTCCTTATAAGTCAGTTTGAAAAAATATCTCCAGCATGGTTCATGAGGTAGGGTCATAAAAAGCACAAGTTAAAAATATAGGCTAAAAATCTCTAGAAACAACTCAGTTATAAACAAAAGTTGATTTTCTTTTCAAATAAAAGATTCTTCTTTCATGAGTCAATTTTCCTCTTTTGTGGGACCACAGAAAAGAATTAGGTTACTTTGTAAGGTCATACAAAAGAGTTCCTCTTTGTATTGTCGCACAAAAGAAGAGTTCAGCTCAAAAAAGAACTGTGAAAAAAAAACTTATTTCCCATCCTTCTATGTACCCCATGGTATTTTGCACTATGGGGATATATAGATAAATACTCTACTGAGCCTACTCAGAACCAAAATTTAACATCCTTATGACTCAGAAACAGATTAATATTTTTTCACTAAACAAAAAAAGACATCTTAAAAGGGCAAGCCCCTTCCAAATCATCTTAGCTGCAGGCGAGAGCAAAACATAAACAGCCAAAACCCCTGAAGCTTTCCACTTTTGCACTATCCAGATCTCAGAATCTGGACATCAAGCCATCACCAATCTTGTTACATCAAGAGATCCTTCCTCTCTGACCACCCATGCAAGATATGCAAAGTTGCATGCAATTCTGTTGAATGGGAGTAAAGCCATTAAATTTCAAAGTTAGAGATTTTAACATTAAATGCTCTACTCAATTTGAACTACAGTGGCGCTACCACACTCTTAGCACCAGCATAGTTAGGGCTGAGTAAGGTCTTCAATGTCAAACCCAATTTTGCACATTACTAACTTTTGCTATGTTCAATGGAATACCCTAAACTTTAGAATGCACAATCTGGCTTGCAGAGTCTTAAGACAAAAAAAAATGTTGTTACAGCATCTTGCACAGTTACTGAGATATGAAACTTCGATTTTTGGAAAAAAAATTGTTTTTTTACTATTCGTAATACACTTTTTTTTGCTCTCACCTATGGCCTAGACAGTACAGAAGCTTTTTTTTTTTTCATGAAGCATTCAGGGTACAAGTGACCAGGCAAAGGTCTCATGAAAAACAAAATATTAAACAGTTCCAAAGTTATAAGGAATATATTTTTTTTTGAGCATGCTCAGTAGGGTTTTGAGTTAAGCCTCTAATATGAATCATCATTTTTCAGCTCATGAGAGCCTGTTTGGTTCACATCACTAAGTTGTCATGAACCAAAAATGGCTCTCACAAACCAATTTGTTTTTATTTGGTTCATGATGACCACCATCTTGTTTTTTATTTTCAACTAAAAATGAGAAAATATCTAACACTTACGTGTTTAAAAAAACAAACAACTAAACCTAGCTAAATGGGATCTGTTTACCTAATTGTGTGTTTTTTTTTTAATATGGTACTGGAAGTAAGGTGTCTAGGACCACAACTATACTGGGTGCCAAGCTAAGTTAGAGTGTTCCCTCTATAAGAAAAGTAGAAATTTCTTGATTTCTACAGTCACAAATGGAGTGCTGTTGCCAGTTCAAGTGCCAGCAGTGAGGTGGAGATCATTCAGTCTTGATCTCGCCCACTCTTTCTCTCTCTCTCTCTGTCCATTTACCAATCTGTCTGTCTGTCTGTCTGTCTATTTACCAATCTGTCTGTCTGTTTGTCTGTCTGTCTGTCTGTCTGTCTGTCTGTCTGTCTGTCTATCTATCTATCTATCTATCTATCTTATATTTTATTCCCTCACCCTCACAGCTCAGTCAGCCCTCCCTTGTCTTTCCAAAGAGGACAGGGGTGCCACCTTGGGTACAACTTTCCCAACACCCTGCCCCCCAGGTCTCCCACCCCTCCAAGCATAGATGGTGACAATCAGGAGCCCACCCTGTGCCACCTAAGGTAAAAGCTAGCACTGGGGTGTCCAGTCCCCAGTGTTGCATCCAGTACATTTGTTAAAAGTTTGCTTTGTTTATTTTTCTGTGTGAATTTAGTGCTTGTGAAAGGTGCTGTATTGACAGCACTGGAACCTGAAGTCCTCTTTTAATCCACAAGACAGATGTAACATGGGCAATCACAATGCAAGCTTCCTCACTCTACCTTGCCAATGTGCCTCAACCCTGCCATGGAGGGACCACTATGTAGGTGCGAGGATAGTTCAGACTCCATGCCCATTCAATTCTTGGCCTCTCATTTGAGACTCCCAACATGGATGCTGAATTAATGCCAATTATGTTGATGTTTTTTGTGATGTGGACATCTGCCCACTGGAAATTGGACTGAGACCACCACATTTCAAACCATCTCATTTCACATAGGCCACTCAACAGCTGTCAGGTGATAATGGCGTTTAACTACTACTGATCTGTGCCGGATTTGAACTCATAAAATAGAGGTGATAGGCCCCTTATTCTGCAATCTATCCATTGAGCCATCCAGTTCCCACTGGATCCAGTACATCAGTAAATTAAATGAAGAAAACAATTCTTCATTGTCTTTCTTTAAAAGCCTGTAAATAAGAATATAGTCCCCTGCAGATCTGCCCCCCACACCCCTACTCAACTCACTTTGACCCACCCACTCAGCAACACCCCCACCCCCACCCCACACACCTTTACTTACCCAAAGGTGTCCCACAGTGTATATCTAATATCTGATTGAAAAGACATATGGTTGCTGTAACCAGTGACTGCAATATGAGAAAGCAAGGTACTGTAAATCAGTTTAACATATTTCAATGCAGTTTGAGCTTCCACTTATAACTTTATCATTTTTCAATATTTTTACAGCACATTTCAGCATGGCCTTTTTGGAACCCCACCTCATAAACAAGGTAGATAAACATTTTCAAATCCACCCTGAATGATGATTTTTCAGTTGTAAAATCACCACTTGGGCAGGATATGAAAATATTTAACTACTGGATTCAAGAGGTGGTATCATTAGAAGGCTTTTTTGAAAATCTGGTGAAAAAATATGACAAAAATGAACAAGTTCTATGTGAACATTGAAATACTTCAACACTCACTCATAACTTTGCTAATTTTAATTATTTTGCACCAAACTTTCAAAGGGATTGAAACTTTTCAAATAGTACCAGCAGGTGATTTTGCAGTCACTCCATAAAATCACATTTCGAGCACAATTTGAGAATTTTCACCAACAGAGTTCATGAGGATGTGGTAAATGACCAAGTTAAAAGTGAACACTGAAATATCTGAATGCTCACTCATAAATGTTCTAAGTTTCAGTATTTTGACTCCAAAATTTCAACATAGCCTTCTTTTCACAACATCTCATAAATGTGACAGCGGTGTCATACTTCAAATCCTGAATGAGATGTGTTTTCACACTTGTGGTGTGAAAAGATGTTTCTGTGAAGACGTCAGTATGATGTTGAAACATTAAGGGTGTGGCTTTTTGTGTAGGGTGAGTGGCAGTTTGGCATGGGGTTCTCTCATTGAGCAAGTGGATTAAACTGCCATGGAGCTTTGTATCACATACAGTAGATGACTCATGAGTTTAAATGTATGAAGAGTTACATAACTGCTTATGAAACTAGCATGTAGATGCCCTGCCCAACTACATTGATTCAGGGAATGGTATGCATTTTATCTAATTAATAAAGTGCTGAGACTTGCTTGACAAACTGAACTGGTTACAGAGCTTCTTTGAATTGAATGTGAATGTGCTCACCCACTGCTGTTACCTACTGGTACCAGTATGTTTCTTGGGGTATTTCAATGAGTATCCTATAAATGCTACATGTCATGTTTATAAGGAGTCATAAAATGACTGTCTTTATAATTTGTGCTCAAAATCTAAAAATAAAATAATTATTTAGAAACATTTTGTCAAGCACCAACCTTTATCCGAGCAGATTGTGCTTTGTGATCCCTTGCCAGTGACCTGAATTGGGGGAGCTCAGTCCAACAGCTGAATGGGCCGAGGCTAGTGGGATGATGATTTCATGTGACACCACCCACCATCATTGAAAGGATGGTGCAGGGTTGCCTGCATGGCCTCAAGTACTATATAGTGGAGAGAACTATTCTCTTGACATAGGGCCATGCACCTCTACCCCCATGAGTGCCAGAGGGCTCTTTGCTTTGGCTGAGAGATGGACTGTTTGTCCTGTGCATATGTATCTCAGCCATATGTAAGCACTAGGCCCTGCTCCTCTACAGCCCATGAGAGAGCCCTATGAATTATTGGCATCTGTTGCTGCACAGAAGTGCAGGGCCCCTTGTCAGAATGGAGCCTTCCCTTAATGCAAGGACCAGAGAGCCCTGTGTGTTTGCATCTGTTCATGGAGGTCCTGAAGGGACCTATGGGAATGAGAATACAATTGCACTATCCTAAAAAGAATGGAAAGTCTTTGAAAAATCTACATTAATGTGGCAGTTATGATTTAACTGGTTTTATGTCCTTACAGTGATCGTGGAATAGCGATTGATGTTTGGGTGAGTGTACATCACTGAAGATTAATTACAGCGATGTACACTTGCAGTGAATAGAAAACTGGCTACTGGTTTTCTATGATATGCGTGGTGGGGGCTTTGCCCCCCTCACCACCCTACTTAAGGTTTCTGAACTCGAAGGAGGGTGCATGTCAGGGGAGTGTAAAACTTAAAAAAAATTAAAAAAACCAACACGACGCAGAAAATTATCACGCCCATAATCGAACCTGGCACCCTCCCAACCCCAGGCCACCACCTACCCACCACACCAAATGACAAGCTCAGCAGTTGACCACTGCACTACACCCCACATATCCTCCCTTCCCTTCCACCCATCACATGACATGGTCCCTCCCCACCAAGTACATGTATATACAGTACATTGACATCCCATTGCTGTACTCGCCTACCTCCATATCTGGTTGCTATCCTGCCAGATAGCCCTGAAAACAGGCACCATGATTGAGTCACCCTTTTTGAAAGTGCTCCATTGCTGTCACCTTGTGCACAGTATACCAGTTTAACTTAATGCCACATAAGTAGGGAAATGTAACATTAGGTTCCTCCCCAAAGCAACAGAAGGACAAAACCACACAAGCAACCGCAGACAGCTATTATCAGTTAAGGCAAAAAACATGCATAAAACCAAGCACCCTGTGCTTCCATAGCCCACAACACAATCCTTGAATTCTTGTCATCCATTGATGAACAGAAGTGCAGGGCCCCTAGGTGGATGGAGCCTTCCCTTGATGCAGAGCCAAGAGGGCCCTGCATGTTTGCATCTGTTCACACAAGTCCTGAAGGGATCTGCAGGAATGATGATATGACTACACTATCTCAAAAAGTAAAGGAAATTCTTTAAAAAACTGTGTAAATGCACCAGTTAGGGTTCAATTTAATACTACAAAGGTAGGTAAATGTGACATCCGGGTTCTACCCACACAGAAAAAGGACAAGACCACACAAGCAACTGCAGATAGCCATCATCAGGTAAAACAAATGACATGCAGCTGTTTCCAGATGACACAAATGCAGCAGCACTGATGTTCTACCTTCATATATTTTGTATCTGTGACTGCATAAGCATGATCCCCACTGGGACCTATGCTTATGCAGCCATATGTGTGTGTGTGTGTGTGTGTGTGTGTGTGTGTGTGTGTGTGTATGTCGTGCCAGTGTCAATGCCACATTTCCCTACTTTTGTGGTTTTAAGTTGAACCCTAACTGATGCATTAACACACATTTTTTGCATAGAATATACTGTATATAATTGGTTAACTCTGTTGGAAAGGATGAAAAAAACGTATTTTATTGCTGTTAAGAAATTAGCATGCATCAAGAAGAAAAACATTTTGCATTAATATGAATGTTTAATATATGGCATGTCTATAAAAGAAAAGAAAAAAACAATTCAATGCATCCTTAACTGAGTCAGTCTGTTGTAACAGAATACAATTATAAAAAGAAAAAAGAATTAACACTCAAGGATGCTGTGCTGATGAGTTATTGTCTCCTAAATTAAAAACAATTATATCTTTTTGTAATCTAATTTTTTTATGTGAAAAGAAAAACACACATGAATGTACCTTCTTGAAGTTTATTGAGAAGTTCACATTTCAGATTGGAAAGGAATAAAAATCTAATTCAGTGAAGAAAACCAAAAGAAATATTTTATGTGTAAGCAGTGAGTGGAACATACGTTTATCAACCTTGAATATAGAAATATCTCTAAACCACAATAACAAAAAAATTGAAAATATCATGGCTAGTGGATGAGTTCAATTATTTTACTTTTTAGCAATATAAAGAAAATGAAAGAAAATACTACCCTGTTATGTTTAAATTATGCCAGTAGGTGGCACTGTTAGGGGGGCTTGTATGTCCAATGTGATATTTTATTTATTTATTTATTTTTATTTATTGAATTTTGATGACCAGGTAGGCCCACTGGGCCCTGAAGGTCCCTTTTTCAGGGGCCACCCAGGAGTTACAGGACTAGTAGGATGCACAATTATTACAGACGTGGATTTATTAATTTTATTTTTCTTGTAACCAGGAAAAAAGTTCCATTCAATAATGCTCCTTTACAAGGAGGTCCTGGTTAGGATAGGTAGCATTATAATAGATAAGAAACCAAAAAACATAATACAGGGAGCACAATTAATAAATACTATACAAAAGGTTGGTAAACAGGATAACATGAAGGATCTGACTCTAGGAAGAAATGAATCAGTAATGATAAAGGTGATTAAGGCCTACAGAGGGTTAGCACACGTGAAATTTTAACAGTTTAGTGAAAAACACAGTCTACACAGAACTTTAGTGTCATTTACATTTGCCTGCATATTGTTGACCAAGTAGAACCTTAAAGGAAGAAAGGCTAACTGGAGAACTCAGTTCAAGCAGTTCTTCCAGTTTGTTCCAGATTGTGAGGGCGAGCCAACTGAAAGAATTTTATCAAAACTCATGGAGTTCTTTGGGACCGTGAGAAGAATAATGTTGATTTGCCTTAGTTTGTACAGTCTAAAAGACTTCTTGAGGAGATTTGATACTGTATGGATGTGAGCAGTAAATTCCAAAGGGCCTTGTAGTACCACAAGTACAAGTTTCTGAGCCTTCTAATAGAAAGTGAAGTCTAACCAGTTGCTGCATAGAGGGAACAATGGTGTGTTCTAGAAAGCAGGCTAGAGACGAAATGGAGTGCTTAATAATACAGCATGTCTAATTTGGCCAGATGTGCAACTGAGGCAATTCTGTTATAGAATATCACCATAGCTGAGCAAGGGAAGGAACATTGCCTGTACTAGCCATTTTTTGGCTCCATCCTAAAACTGAAATAAAAGCCCACTCTCATATGCAGCTTCTTTCAACGACTAAATATGCATGTTAAGGGATAGTTTGCTATCCAGCCATAGACCAAGATACGTGAATGTCTCTATATATTTCAATTTGTAACTCAACAATTTAGAAGAATCATTTCTATTTTCTTTCAGCAGCTTCATATAAAAAGTTGCTTCAGCCAAGCAAATTCATTTGGTACACTGGTTCCTCTTTTGTTTAAAGACTATCCATTCCTGTGTCAACTTAGAGGTTTTGGCATTTGCCCTATGACAGTATCTGTCCCTTAGGGCTTGTTTTATTTCTTGAGTAAACCAGTGGGAGCTACATTTATTTGTTCTGTGTTTAATAAGATGTGCCTGCAGAATTATAACTTAGCAATTGTTGTGTGCAGATTTCAGTTGCTGTATAAACCAAAGGGGTTAGTAGATGGCCTGTCAATATGTAGCTGCCAGGTGATGTAGGACTCCTTGGTCACTGAATTCAATGAATGACTATTTATTTACACATGAAAGTTTACGACATGGTTTTTTCATCCTTCTGACACAAACCACCAGATTCTGATTGCTGAGGACATTGTCAAAGAGAGTTGTAATGGTCATCTTCAGAGGTCTTTTGGTGAGGATATATCTAGGGTGGAGGAATTCAGTGGATTTCTAGGATTGGGTCTAGTGGACTCTGAAACCTGGTGCTTGAAACCAAATTTATTACACAGTAGCTTTAGGTCACTTGACTTACTTGTAAGGCAATCAAAGTGTAAGTCTCTCATAATGAGGGTTCTGTTGTTGCTGTCACTAACAACTTTAATTAGGTTGTTCAGAATGTTGGTGTAACCTGTTGGGAATCTATAACAGTCTACCATATTTATGGATTCAGTATTAGAAAGCATTATTGTGACAACAATACATTCAAGCTCACGTGGCTGAGAATGAGTGGAAGCTAAGGAGGATGGCAATTTGTTTTCATCATAAAGTGCAATTCCCCTCTCCATGTGCTAGGCATCTAGCCCATATAATTCATAATCAGAGAGAGATAGACTACATTGAAGACAAAAGATTTCTTAAGCTATATTTCAGTTAATACTGACACATCTTAATTGGCATGTGTGATGTACATTTTTAATTTATCCAGCTTACTAATCTTACAGTGAATGTTCCATAGTCTAGAAACTTCATGTGCCCCCCCATACACCCCCCCAGTGATCAAAAATAAATGATGAGAGAGAAAAAAAGACCTGCAAATACTACAAGTATCTGTATCTGAGAAGCCAACAGAAATGCCTCATGGATGATATTACCAATCAACAGATAAAAATCTTCACCAACCCTTAGATTTTCTGGAAATCTTTAAATCAGGTGATAAACAAGACACAAAGACCTACTATTCAGAGGCTGATGCAACATGGCATGGAGCTGCCTCTCTGCCTATAGAGATGGCAACTCTTCTAAATTAAAGGTTTACTGACCTCCACAGTTACAAAGCTCTGTTAAAAGCCCAATCTTGGGCCATCTCAATGGCCCAGGGGGCAGCGCACTGCACTGTCACGCAGGTGAACTGGGTTTGGGAGTGCACTCGGATTGCAGAGTCAGGAGGCAGGCCATGCTGCTGCAGAGAGGCAGCTTGCATTGACTGGGGTGGGGTGGTGGTAGGTTCTTACACTCAGAAACCCCTGCGGTCAGGCCAGGGAGCTTGCTCCTTCAGTAGGAGTGCTTTGTACATGCATGGGAACAGTAATGGCACTGCCCACACAAGGGGAGGAGGGAAGATAGTGGGCAAAAACTGGGGAGAAAATACCCAGCTACTGTCTCGATGACAGATCTTCTTGAACACAGTATATCCCTGGATGGTGGTGTAGCAGGGATAAAATCCAGATTTAAAAAAAAAAACTTATCTAATGGAACCCATGCAAAGTTTTGCAACCCACACTGCCTACTCTTGCTCTAGTATTAAGGGAGTAAACCAGACTCTACTACAAACACAAGGGATTCCCAAAACAACCAGCATTAAAATCTGACCTGTAGGATGGGACCAACTGTTTTAAGTATCAGAGCTATGGCAATTTTTTTTTCCCATACTCTTCATCCCTGTTTCTATAGTGGGTTAACTTCGCAACTCCGCTTGACTGGGACTTGCCTGAAACCAGACTTGTGCCTCTATGCCCCGTATGCTTATGCAACTAACTAAGTAAATCTTTCTCAGATAGTTGTTGATCTTACAATTGAAGGGTAAAGGAAAAAAAAACAGCAAAGCCAAAGCCAGTGTTGCTAATAGGACGACAAAAACAAATATTTCACCCCTTCCCCACATACACAAACATACACGCAATGATAATCATCATTTTTCAATACAATTAACCTGATTATTTTTTTAGCCTTTATTCAGGACAAGATTTATGTGGGGAGTAGAAGTTACTTAGTGGGTGAAAACGTCAATTTGAATTGAGAGATTTTTTTAACTTACTTCAGGGAAAATCCAAATCAAACCTCTTCACTCTGCCTTCTGCTGCTGATCAGAGCTCTTAAAAGCAGAAACACTGTGGTCGGTTGTCATGGTGCAAAGAGAAGAGACAACAGTTATGGTTTTTACGAGTAGTCCCAACAGTCCTGATGTGCCACCAGCCACCCACAGCCCATCTGAACTGAATCTGCCATGTCGCTGTCCAATCCAAAAGCAAGAAAAGCAGCATACCTGAAATATGGCCTTTTAATACTAAGCACACTCCACACAGCATTTCCTGGCCACTCAAACCAATTTGGCAACAGTGGATTTTGAACTCCAGATCTGCCACTGATTGAGGAGGATGCCAGGTTCAGCATCACCACGTCATGTCAATGAATGACAGAACATGATTGGGATGCAGGAACAATTATCACTGTGGGGGAAGGGGACAACAGAGATGACTCTAAGCAATAATTTTTACTGTGGAGATGAGGGGAAGGAAGGAGGAAGGGAAATGTGGCAAATGCCAAATACTCTGATGGCAGGGTGGCACAATGGGATGGATAGGCTGTCTTTTTTCTTGCTGGAGGCAGACTCCACTACACCACTGTCACTTAATTATCACCATTCATCATGCTAGTTTAACCTGCTCAGCAGACTCAGGCAGCACTAACCCTGCAGCAGAGACAATAAACAAGCAGCAGCAGCAAATATATAACATATATATATATATATATATATATATATATATATATATATATATATATATATTATATTAGCAGTGCCTCTTATTACCAGACACCCCTAAACAGCCAGTGCCCCTAGGCTGCAGCCTACTTACTCTATGCATAAAAACTCCACTGAATTTTTGCCTTGCAGCAGACACTCATGGGCAGTGAATTAAACATTAACCTTGACTCAATAAAAACAAAACAGAAAAAGTGATGTGCATCTACAACAAGTGGGCTTCTTATGTTCAGCTGGCAAGCAGTGACACAAGTGTTCAAACTGTTAGCTACCACAATCTGCTCACTTGCCGAATTTGAGTAACTGGAATTCAGCAGTATTTTTCCAAAACAGCCAGAAATTCTGCTCCTTCTGCATGCTGTACTGTAGCTGTTTTTTAAGCTCATTAAAATGTGTAATTTCTGCCTACTTGCTCCTTTTTGCCACACTCACTGAGTTGTGAGAATTTATTTTTAATGTCTGAAACAGACTGACTTAGATTGGAAAGGGGGTACACAAAGCCTGAGGGAGCCATTTTACCTGCATTCAAGTTCTTTAATTCCTAATACAGGCAGGCTTGCCAAACCAGCATATTTTAACAGTGTTGATGAGCTGTGCTATCAAAATTACAGATGTGATACTTAGCTTGGTATGCTCTTTTTCCTTTAGTCAGATGACAGGGAGCACTTTCCATTCTCACTTCTCTTCCCTTCCTCTCTCTGTCTGACATAAAGCGTGAGGAGACCACTGATAATAATAACCATCACTCAAAAACAAAACTGAACGGCATCTACAACAAGTGGTCACCTTATTCTTACACAGCAAATCAGTGTCAGAAGTGTTCAAACTGTCACGGACTGTGATCTGATTTACACTCTCAGTGTTCTTTCAATAAATTTATGGGATACCATAATAGTAATTGAGTTCTTTTTTTTTTTTTTAGTAAATCCCTGCTGAAACTTTTCTAAACAATAGCTACCTGCAACAGAACTGTGAGCTGTTTGTTTTAAAAAGTGTTTTGGGAGACATAACAGAACAGACATAACAGAACTGGTTGCATCACAGTGGAGCTGTGCCACTGGAAGAGTGCAGCACTGTGCAATTTATTTTTTATGAACTATGTTTGGGCTATGAGAAATAAGCAAAGTAAGTTGAATTTTATTTTGTTGCTGGGAAAACAAGTCAGTGAAGGTCTCGAGACCTCAAAACAGCTGTTCTGACTGGAGGATTCTCCCGCTTCTGCCATGTCAGTAGCAAACAGCCCTAAGCCAAGATTGTGTAAAAAATTATGACTTTTTCAGTAACTCATATGTCACTGGCAACCACTTACTTACTGTGGTGCGTGGAAAATAAACACCAGAGACAACATTGTGGTATAATCTATACATTTATATGATAAAATCAAAGTCAGATTGAATTACACTAATACAGATTCCATCATTGCCATTAATGTTTAAACTACTGCCCAACTTCTTTCACTTTCCCATTCTCCATTCAACAGTATTGAAACTGTTCTGCGCATGCGGGATGTTATCTCAGAGCCCGATTGCGAGCAGACTCCAAAATGATAAAAACAAGATTTTTCAAATGTAAATAGTTTAAAAACTACAAAAACCTCAAACATCAAACCCCCCTAGAAAATCCTTCCTCATCAACCTATATAGACCTACAACATTTCCCAGTTTAAGGATTTCTATTTTTTTCTCTAGATGAGAGTAAAAATTCAGAAAAAACACATTGAAGTCAAAGGAAAAAAAAAGGTTATTCAGACTTTAATATCTCTAAACATTCTAAACTTATTTACATGAGACTTTAAGGCTCTGTGGATTCTGTCATGCAGAATACATCCTGAAAGTGTCATGTAAATCTGTAAAACTGTCTTTCTACAAAAAAGCAAACAAAAAATTGAGTTTAACATAGAACTCACCAGGCTCCCTAACTATAGTGGCGCTACCGCACCACTATAATATTGCTTTCAATTCCAAACCAATATCTCCTGTTTTAGCCACTGTAAAAATGCCCAGGATTCAGCTCCACCCATATCATTCAAAGTTAAAATTGGTATGAACCCTAAAATAACTGTTATTGTCGGTTACGAGCACTATCTACACTACCAGGAGGAAGGAGCTACACCCTCTATGTGTCCCATTTTGCAGGACTGCTGTTGGTCAATGTTCCTTTTCCTACAGAGCACCTCTCTAGCTTAATGAGGTCCCATCAGCTTTTCTGACAACTGCAAACCTTCAGACCTTTAAAACAGAACTGAAGCAGTTTCTTCTAAGCAGGAAAGTATGTGAGTGCCAAAACTGATTTATCCCAATGCACCCCTAGGACCTACTATCTCTGGATTCAGCAGTACCAATATGGTCACTAAACTTCCTTTCACTCCCCTGGCTTCCCTCCCACCATAGGGGGGTCTGTAGTGAGTCCCTCCTGTGCCCGCTGCTCTTCCACCCTCCCTTAATTCTGTATTGCCTTATCTATATAACCACATACTCTCTCTCTCTCTCTCTCTCACCCTCCTCACTCTCCTACCTACACTCACTCCCCTTTTAATTAAGACACACTCTCTCCCTCCTGTCTCCCTCTATCTTGCACTACCTCCTCTCTTACCCCCTACAACCTCTCTACCTCCTCCTCAACCCTCTCTCTACACCAAACCTGACCAATCCTACTTCTCTTTTCCTCTATTTTTGCCATCTCTCCTCTCAGTGCTATTGCATGGCTCCCTGGCTCATGCCAAGAGAGCCACTCCTCACTACTTGGCTGTACCCCTCCGCCCCATTGCTTTACTGCCGTCTCTTTATTTCTCTCTTGCCTCTCCACTCCTCAGTTGTATTTCAGACAATGCCCCCATGGGGCTTCACTTTGTAACCTGTGCCTTCCCCACATCCCTATAGCAGAGCTCTGCTACATTTTATGTTCAGCCTCATTTAGAATATAGGGAATAGGATGAAATCTTTTGTCTGGTAATTACTTGTATAGAAAATAGGATATAACCATCAGTCTGTTAATTTATTGTGTCTGTATCTTATGTCTATGTTTACATGACGTGAAATCTTTGTAAAGAGTCCTGTACTCAAAGGTTGTTTCCAAATTATGAAACAAATAAAATAAAAAAAGAAAGAAAGCTGAAAATGACAATGACAATGGGAAAACACCTGGGGCCTGATTCCAAAAGGCATTACATGTGATGCAAGGTGATTTACACTAAACCCAATGGTGCAATTTGCACCTTGCACCAGGCATAACGCAAGTTGCGATTCCAAGTCATGGCTTGCGCCATGCCGTATGAAGGTTGCACCAAAGGTGGGCTATGCCACCTACTATGCCCACAACCCACAGTGGCATGGTGCAAGGATGGGTTATGGCAGTAACTGTGCCCAATTCCAGGAGGGCAGCTGCCATAACCCACTTACACCATTCCAGAACAGGGAATGGCGTAGCGGGGTTAGATCAGCTAGAAGATGGTCTAAGGGGCATCTGTTCTGGCACAGTGATGGATGCCCCCCCTGCAGTGCCATGGAAATTACTGTAATGTGCTTCCCGTGCCCCCCTGGCCCTGTCATGCCCGCACCACCGAACTTCAGGGACCCCCCAAGGTCTGTTTCCATCACTGCCCTCCAAGTGCATGTGCCAACTGGCCAGCCCCCCTCCCAATGTCCCCCTGCTTGTCCTGGAATATGGTGCAGGGTCCCTGGTGTAGCACCACATGGTGCAACTCACATAAGCCTGCAAGTTGTGCCATGCATTTTAGACTGGGCCCTTAGAGTTACATAAATTACAGTTCCCTTCATTTATGAATTAGGTACTCAGAATCTAGTTTGATCCATAATATAAATATGGAATCAAATTACATTGTCCACGTCTAGATGTCAGCAGCTACTGTAGATTTTCTCTGTAAATGCTTAATACTCTAATATTCATTTTTCAGGGCATTGTAATTGGACTAATATCATATAATTCAAGTGTTATGCAGACTGTTAAATAAATTTCTGTTCATGTATTGGATATGAAAACAAGTACAGACTACCATAGCAATAGAATTGTTTAGTTTTATGAATGTATCCACTTGACCCTCCCTAATGGGAGCTGTGGTGGTTGGCAGGAGATGTCGGGCACCCAGTTTGTGTGGTGTGACTTCAGCCACCCCACGATCAGTGACATTGTGATGATCATCCAATCATTGCATCCGACAAACTGTAGTTTGGACCCAGGCCCCACACATCTCCTAGTGGGCTGTGTGGATAAAATCAGTTTGGTCCTTGCTGAGACAGTCTGGATGTCTCTGTAGAGTAGGATCTTTCCTGATCCTCTGAAAGAGGCTGTGGTTCAGTCCCTTCTTAAACAGTCCTCCTTGGACCTGGACTGTCTGGCTAACAACAGGCCGGTCTCTAACCTGCCCTTTGTGGGTAAGTTTATTGAGAAGGTGATTACATCGCAGCTAGATGATCATTTGACCAGCCACAATTTCTATGATTCTCTCCAGTCTGGATTTAGGAAGAGACATAATACTTAGATAGCTCTTGTCTGAGTACTAAATGATCTAATTGCGAGAGATTGAAGGACCCATTCCATCTTGGTCCTTCTTGATCTCTCTGTGGCATTTGACACCATAGACCATGGTGTGCTATTGGACTCATCTGTGGACTTTCTGGTATGGTCCTCCAGTGGTTTTGATCTTTCATTGAGGGTAGGACTCAGAGGGTGGTGTCTGGGATTTTTTCCTCGGCATCACTCCCCCTATCCTGTGGGGTGCCGCAGGGTTCCATTTTGGCACCCATGTTGTTTGCGATGTATGTGCTGCCATTAGCAATGATTATTAGATGGTGTGGCTTGAGCTTTCACTGCCATGCAGATGATACTCAGCTGTACATGTCCTTTGTGCCTGGCCAGGGTGCTGCTGTTTCAGTTTTTAACAACTGTCTTGCCAAAATCCAAGATTGGATGAATGTGAGTTGGCTGCTGTTAAACCCAGAAAAAACCTGAGGTGTTGATTGTGGACCCAGGTTGCTGGGAGGTGGGTTTGTTGGCTGGATCACCTTCAGGTCTATGGCTTGGGGTTGTTCAGCTAATTACGTCAGACTGGGTGCGGAACCTGGGCATTATGTTTCATGTCTGTTTGACACTTAAACCTCAGGTGTCCACAGTTGTCAAAACCTCTTTTTATCATCTGAGGAATATCACCCGGGTGAAGCACCTGGTTCCTTCAGATGATCTTCCAACTTTGGTCCATGCCTTGATTATCTCCTGACTTGACTACTGCAACACGCTTTACCTTGGGTTACCGGGGGTTGATATCCGCTGCCTACAGCTTGTGCAGAATGCAGCAGTTAGACTATTGACTGGTCTGTCTATGACCAGTCATATAACGCCTGTGCTCCTGTGCTCCGTGGACTCCACTGGCTGCCAGTATGGTGGTGGATCACCTTCAAGGTCAGTTTGCTGACCTTTAAGGCCCTACATGACCAGGGAGCTAGTTACCTGCAAGATCTCCTTCATCCCTACTGTCCCTCCTGCTCTCTCCGATCCACTGATGAGGGATTGCTAGAGATTCCCAGGGTTCGTTTAAAGATATCTGGGTCCAGGTCTTTTCGTTTTATGGCCCCAACCCTGTGGAATTCTCTACCTCGTCAGGTGTGAGATTGTCTGACCGTCCAAAGTTTTAAGGTAGCCTTGAAGACATTTCTTTGTAGCCAAGTGTATACAGATTTCTAATGCTGCTGTCATGAGTTTTATTTTGTTCATTGATGGTTTTAATTAATTGTTCTATTTATTGACTTATTTTAATGAACTATGTACAATCGCCTTGGTTTTGGAAAGGCGCTTTTTATAAATAAAGTTTGATTTGATTTGATATATAGGTCTCCAATCCACAAAGGAGATTTCTAATAGGAAACTTATCAGTTACTGTCTCTTCTTATGTTTTTGGTTGGATAATGTTTTCTTCCTCCTCCTGGTAGTCTGTGCCCCCTTCCTGACTGATACCCCTAGCCCTGTCACACAGCTTCTCATGGGCTTACCTGCTTTCCCCCTGTCTGCCCCCATGGCAGGGTTGGAGTAGGGTACAGGAGGCCAACCTGAAGAATGGATATAGGGGCCCACCTGTAAAATCAATAGGGGAGGGGCCCAGGGTGACACACATATCAGTATTTCATTTCACTTTGATACAGTAGCTTTGTGTTTGCATCTTATATTTACCTGTGGTGCCCAAAATATCCCATTTAATTAAAAAAAGATAATAAATGTAAAGATTTTCAAAGTTTAGAAGGTGACAAGGCACTAAACTCAGAGGAGCCCGCCTGGAAATTTCAAGGTATCCTAGTGGGCCAGACTGACTCTGCCCCATGGCTTGACACCCCCCCCCAGTGGAGGGATGCAGCAGGACACCCAACTGCCGCCGAACAGGATCCGGTTCACGGGGAACCTTGCCACATTGCTGGTGCAGGACCTGCGAGGTATCAGTCTATCACTCTGCCCTGACCTGTCATCATTTCCTCTGATTTCTTCCCCTTCCTCAAAATGATGGCCTGGCGAGTGATGCAATCACGCATGCAAGTATGATGCTTAACATGCACTGGTGACTCCCCTCCCACCGAGCAACTCTCAGGTGTACTACCCCTTGTGGTCACCCAGGTGGCAGTTGTGCACTGAGATGGCTATCATCCCTCCCCTGAGGAGGAGTTGGTCATCTGGGATGCTCGATCCTCCTTCCACTAGCTGACCCCCTGACAATGCAGGCTTGCTTCTGAACCCAGGTGGTTAGGATCTAAAGTGGTAGCTCTACGGCTGCACTCACAGATCAGCATTTCTGGTGCGGCTAATTATGCAATTTTGGCAAGGAATTATGGCAATATGGAGACATTTAATTTTTTTAATATAATTTCATTTAGAGTTGGAATTTTTAAATATTAACATGAATTCATAGAATTTGAAGAAAATTTATAATTACAATGACCAGAAAACATTATTTTTTGTTGCTTTATTCAATGTTTCCTTATTTAGTTGTAACATATTTTACCAGGTAAGCATAGTCCATAAAGGGGCTCATTTACATACATACACAGTCACCAATGTAGAGATTTACTAGTGGTAAATCAGGTTAATTAATATCCTAGGGCACCTCACTGTCATTTTGAAAAATTATCATTTGATGATTGGATCACTCATTTTTGTTAATTGGACTTATTTTTCATTGCTAATGTGATATAATTTGTACATAACTTCTTTGTTAAATTTTTCTTTAGCTCTAACAATGAGGTATGTATAAGGTAAACTGATCATTATGAACCGGATAGAAAAAATCCAGTTCGCTGATTGGCAGAGAGCACCTCTCAGCCATGACTATATCCAACAACATATTTTTTTATTTTTTTTATTTAGTAGTTCAGAAAAGACCTTTGAGCTCAAGCTCTTTTACAAAGGTTCCACGTCAGAGTAGACACAACTAATACAACATACAGTACAGTAATGGTTACATTTACATGAAAACAAAAGGTACATGAGAATCCCACAGTGAGAGGAGCAATAACAGTTTGAAGTACTGCACAATGGCTTAGTGGTAGCCCTCGGTGATACCCCTATGAGAGAACAAAGACTGGTACAGGCAGTGCCTTACAATGTGCGGTGATGTGATACTGTAACAGAGAGAGAGAGAGAGAGATAGAGATAGAGTTAGAAAAAGGGGTGGGGAGAGGTGAGATGGGGGGAGAGAGAGAGGGTGAGCAGCCTCAAGGACCTTGTCATGGTAAAAAAAAGAACTGACATACCACCAGCATCACTGCTATTCCTGATCCATGCGCCTGTAGATATGGGCAGCAACACAGCATGGTAACACTTCTGGGTTGGCAATAGCAGTGGAAATGTCATTCTGAACAAAGGTCAGTCAGCATCTTTCCATCTCCACCCCCTGCGGCTGTCATCCTCAGCCACCCATTTTGTATTCACTTCTATGTAGTCCAGTACAAACTGGCTCTGAGACACACCTTCTTGTGAAATCTCCCTTCCGCTATTTACTGTCCAAGATGCACCTTCTTGTGAAATCTCCCTCCCACTATTTAGTGCTAGTTTTTATTTGCTTCCATTTTCCCAGCTTTTCTGACCACAGCATATGCAGGGGAGTATGCTGATTTACCCACACTAGTCACCTGCCCCAACATCCCAAGTTCTGTTGCTAGCTCACCATAGAGTTTCAAAAGGAACCACACTGACTCCCTTGTTTTTAAAAATATGAGCGGCAGATTTGGTGGTACAGCTGCTGCAAAATCTCACATTCAGAACAGAAAGTACAGTCAGCAGGGGAGGACTGATTCTGATGAACTGCCACCGACCCCCATCACTACAAAAGCACACCGGCTAGCCAGCGTACAAAGCAAGAACTATTTTGTGTAAGCAATAAGACATGACTGGTGTTGGTAGTACCGAGATACCCGGACACCCAGAGGCGTAGTTAGGCATGAGACTGCAGGTATCTCAGTACTACCAACACCCAGCCATGTCTTATTGCTTATATAAAATGGGTCCATAAGTAACTTTGAAAAAAATAAGAACATTCTAAAAGTATTCAAAGTCACAAAAAATATGCTAAAATGTTGCTAAGTAATGTAAAATAGTCCTTTGACAGATGTTTTTTGCCTGTCAGTCAACTATCTTTCTTCACACTCTATACAGTGTGTGATTGTTTACCATGGAATAGAAGAATTCAAAGCTCTGTATTATTCCAGCAGTAGAATGCCCCCCCACACACACACACACACAGAATGGTAACATGGAATACATTAATTTAACATTCTTCAGAGCTCAACTGGCACACAAGCAAAGACACACACACAGACCTGAAGTGGACCCAGAACCTCAGTTTTATCTGTTGCCAGGTAAGGAGCAGAGAGCTCTCTGGCAAAGTGGTAGAGATAGGTGAGGGATTTTTCATGGTTATCAAAGAAACACCAGCAATAGAAACTTTGAATAGTACTTGATTTTTTAAATTTGTGTATGTGTGTAAGGGGAGCTCATGAGTGTAAATAACATTAAATTATTTACTTACTTTATTTAACTTAATGGACTTTTATTTTTACGGCCTAGTTGAAGTTTTTTATATATGAGTAAAGGCAGTAGCCATGTTTGTGATGGAAACTAGGAAATAGGTGGCTTATGAATTTTGTGAGTTGCCTGGTTGGCAGGGACTTGTCTTAGCCAGTGTTGGCACTCTCTTACTGCAATGGCTAGAACCAAGTCTCAGCCAATCATGACACAAGGATTTCTTTGCCCATTTTATATTTCCTAGTACCATTCCACATAAAAAAAAATGACAAAAACATTTCTTTTTAAAATTATTTATTTATTTTAAATAAAAAAAACACCAAAAAAAACAGCCAGTTCATAAAAAGCAATAATGATTTCCAGGGTGTGGTATATCATGGTATATCATCACTTCTCAGGTACATGAGACAATCAGCTTCACCTCGTACCTCACAACGTACCTGATGCATGATGATATCCCATGATATATCACACCCTGTCATGCATTATTGCTTAAACACATTACATTGAAAAATGCATAAATAAAAAGCATTAAAAAAAAAAAAAAAAGAGAGAGCTTCTCTAAATTCTGGAGCTCCCGGCATGGCAGGTTATGGCAGTTCTAGTGGGCATTTCAACAGTGGAGAAATGCTGCAGTCATGATGATGTTGGAGGTGCAGAAAATGCTGGATGAGGCAAGGAAGGGAATCAGAATACAGCTCCAGCCACAGTTAAACATTTTATCTGTGAGGAGAAGGAATTCAAAGTCACAGCCAAAGCCAACAGGTGTCCAGCTGTAAAGGTATGCACTTTTGAGCCAGACATCCAAAGATGGACTACATCTTGAGTGGGGTCCTGGTCACCAAATCAAAGGAGGAGAAAGACCTGGGGGTGCTGCTCACTAGTGACCTGAAACACTCCTCCAAATTTAGGAAGCCTGTGGTAAAGCCAACCGAATGCTGGGTTGCATTGTAAGGGGGATAAGAAGAAGGAGGGAGGGAGATCATTCTGGTGTTGTACAGGTCACTGTTGAGGCCACATCTGGAGAATAGTGTGTAGTACTGGCATCCCTACCTGAAGAAGGACATTAACCCGCTGAAGGCAGACAAAAGGAAGGTGGCAAAGATGGTTACAAGTCAGCAGGGCATGACACATGAGTATAGGCTGGATGCATTGAACATGTATTCCCTGGTGGAGGAGGGCATGACTGAGACCTTTAAATATTGAAAAGGCATTAATAAAATGGTGGGTATGGAGAACCTATTCAGGTTCAGTCGAAATAAGTACAGAAGGATTTATTGCCTTAACCTGGGGGGAAGGTTCAAGAGGGAGTCCAAATGGCATTTCTTCATGAAGAGGGTGGTGGCAGAATGGAATTGGCTCCCCAATGAAGTGGTGAAACTTGAAACAATAGAGGGTTTCAAAAGGGGATGGGGCATGGTAAAAGTTAAGTGTAGGGTTAACAAGGGACTGGTCAGTTGGGGAAGTGAGGTGGTGTTCTTGGCTGTTACTTGGGACTCCACAACATCAGCTGACTCAATATACCACTAGACCTTATTCTGTTGGCAACATTCATATGTCAATATGTTCAAAAGAGGCCTGCAAAAAGGAAAGGATACAGACAAGATGACAGAGACCCATTGTGCTGGCTGTTAAGGACAATGACCATGACTTTACAGTTCATATACTGTAGGACTATGTGGCTGGGAAAAAAAGGGGAAGCTGAGGAAGACAGGGTGCAGCAGCTAATGTGGCTCTTGCAGGATTTTAAAGATAAAGAGAGCATAGAACAGCAAATGATTAAGCTCTGTTCAAGCCTGGGTTGAATAGTTTCAGTGCAATTAACAAGTGGGCACTCTCAAAGGGATGGAGCAGATTGAAGCTTAGAGGGTTGCTGGGTTCATGGGGGATTTCATTTGGGAACCATATCAACTTAGCAGGAAAGGCAAGATTTGGAAAGGGGAATTTGTGAACATGCTCTTCCTGGTGGGCGAGGATGTATGAAAACTGACAGAGGAAGAGCGAGGGATAGAAAATGCAAACATAGCAGTAGTTTTGCTTCTGTTGGGACATTAGACCTCTGGTTAATTGGGTGTAATTATGACAACTTTATTTTACTAGAAAAGTAACCTGATCTGGCCATCCCCATTATAATTTTCCCTAATCATTAGGAATGTTCACAAGCTGCAAGGAGGGGGGGTCACAGTTTCATCAGCACATGGCTTTACATCAGAAAGTGAAGTGGGAGATCAGAGAACTAGATGCATGGCTGGAAACAGTCAGCAGGGGCAAGGGGCATGAAGGGGTATGGCAGTACCAAGTGCAGTTGACACACTGGGGGGAGTTAAACAAGGGGCAGTACAGTAGACTCTTATTGCCATTACAAGCATGGATGCTACAGTGCACTGTCACACCCATGATAATTTGTTGTTGGATTAGAGGGTAAGGCAGCAGTGGCCCATTCATTTGGGGGTGGGAGGAGTGGACAGAGGGGGAGAGCTCACTTGGTTTTATAATAGTGAATAGCTTTGTTAATTTGGAAGTGACATGGAAATTATTGAATTTATACCCACATCAGTTAGAAGCAAAAGTGCTCTTACATGGTTTTGACCTGAAATTTCATTTAAGTAATGAAAGCCTCAGAATTTACAGGAAAACTGAGAATCTGTGCTCAATGAACCAGAAAGAAGGGAAAATTGGGAACAAGATGGTGTGGTCAGGGACGGTAAAGGGTGTGTTTCACACAGCCTTACCAAACATTCAAATGTCCCCATTGCAGCCAGTTCAAAAGTAAGAGTCTTGCAAGTACAGTACTAGATAATTCACCACTTGTCATACCCTGATGGGGACTGGTCAATAGCTTCATAGGAACACCGAAGTGTGCAGTGGCTTATTCAATTCAATTCAATTCAATTCACTTTATTTATAAAACAAGCACTAAAGATCATAGCACCTTTACAATTAAAACAATAAAACAATAAAAACAATCAATACCAAATAACAATACTATACAAAGCAATCAAAAGCAAGTTCAAATAAATGTGACTTCAAAGCAGCTTTAAAGCTCTCCATAGTCAGGCACTCTTGTATCCGACGGGGCAGAGAGTTCCACAGGGTGGGGGCCATGAACATAAAAGCATGAGCCCCTGATGTCTTTAACCGAACCCTGGGAACCTCTATCAATCACTCATTGGCAGAGCGGAGTTGTCAGAGGGGGCAGTAAGTAAGCAAAAGCTCTTGCAGGTAGCCTGGTCCCTGTCCATGTAGGACTTTATAGGTCAACAAACCAACCTTGAGGGTGATCCGCCATTGAACTGGCAGCCAGTGCAGTTTGTGCAGCACAGGAGTAATATGACTGGATCGAGATGACCCAGTCAACAACCTGGTCGCAACATTCAGCACCAGCTGCAGGTGGCAGATATCAATCCCTGGAAGCCTTAGGTAGAGGAAGTTACAGTAGTCAAGGCGGGAGGTCACAAAGGCGTGGACCAATGTTAGAAGGTCATCAGATGGAACAAGGTGCTTAATCCAGCGATATTCCTCGGATGGTAAAAAGAGGATTTGACAATGGCTGATACCTGCGAATGAAGCATCAGCTTGTTGTCAAATATTACACCGAGATTTCATGCCCGTTCAGATGTTAGAAGCTGGTTACCCCAAGCCAAAGCCCAGATGCAATACCAGCCTCCAATCCCTCAGTCCAATGACCTGGATCCACAACCAACACCTCAGTCTTGTCAGGATTCGACTTCATCCAGCTGTCATTCATCCAGTCATGAATCTCAGTGAAGGCAGCTGTTAAACACTGAGACCACACTATGCTGCTTGGGAACAAAGGATAGGTACAGCTGGGTATCATCTGCATAACAGTGAAAACCCAGCCTGTACCTCCTTACAGTGTCTCCCAATGGCAGCATGTACACCACGAACAACATTGGGGACAACGCAGAACCCTGCAGGACCCCACATGGCAGCGAGGATGAGTCAGAAGAAAAAATCCCTGACATCAACCTCTGAGATCTGCCAGAGAGGAAAGATTGAAATCATCTGAGGACCATCCCTGACAGGCCTCAGATGAACTTCAGGCACTTGAGAAGCACCCCATGGCCCATGGTGTCAAATGCTGCAGAAAGATCAAAAAGAACTAAGATGGAATAGCTCTTCCAATCTCTAGCTATTAGGAGATCATTGAGAACCTGAACTAGGGCAGTCTCAGTGCTATGCCTCTTCTGAAATCCAGACTGGAAAGGATTTTAGATTTTATGGATGGTAAGATGATTCTCCAGTTGCAGTGTGACCACCTTCTCAATAACCTTCCCCAAAAAAGGGAGGTTAGAGATGGGTCTGTAGTTAGCAGGACAGTCAGGATCGAGAGACGATTATTTTAGGAGTGGCTTAACCACCGCCTCCTTCAGGGAGTCCGGAAACTCACCTGACTCTAATGAAGACCAGACTACCTCTGCAAGAACCAGGGCGATGATGTCAAGACGGCCCATTAAGAGGCAAGTTGCACCTGGGTCCAAACTACAGCAGGCTGGCTGCATATTCTGGACAATCTGCATGATCTCCATGATCTCCAGCTGGTCAAAACCGTCCCAGCAAAACCGAGGAAGAGCAACCTCACACCGACTGCTGCCACCCCCTGTAGAGCGGGCCAATCGAATCTCAGACCTGATATCGGCCACCTTACCAGCAAAGAAGCAAGCAAACTCATCACACTTTTCCTGTGAAAATGCTTTTTGAACCCATAGACAGGCTGGATTGCACAGTCTGCCCACCATTTGAAGGAGCTGAGCTGGTTGATTTGTGCTGCGGCGATCTCCCCAGACAGGAACTCTGCCATCTTATGAGAGACAGCTGATTGATAGTCTCTATAATGCTCTATCAATGTATGTTTGTCGGCATCAAGGCTCTATTTCTTCCAGCAATGCTCTATCCTTCGCCCCTCTAGCCACAAATCCCACAAGGTCCCACCAAACCATGTGTACTGGGGGTGAAGGGTGAGAGGGTGAACACGCACAGGAGCAACAACATCCAGAGCCTCCTTCACAGCCCTATTGTAGGCCATTAACAGGTTATCTGGGCCCATGCTTGCACTCGGTAGTCCTGACAGGTCCAGTACCGCCAGTAGACTATCTGGGGTCACACTCCTCAATGGGCAGTATTGGACCATCTCCACAAAGACAGGCCTATATTGGGGAGCATGGAAATTGAACCTTATAGTGTGAAGATCTGACCACCCAACAGATTCCACCACCGAGTTGAAGGCTTTCATCCCCAACAGGAAGACCAGGTCCAATGAGTGACTAGACTCATGAGTCACAGAGACAAACGTCTATGTGAAGCCCAATGACAACATCAGCTGGAGTAAAGTCTGACAAAATTGCGAGAGTTTCTCTTTGATCCAGGCACTGAAGTCACCCAGAACCATCAACCTGGGAGACTCCAACACCATTTCGACAATGAAGTCTGCGCCCTCCTGCAGGAACTGCTTCTCACCGCAAGGTGAATGGTAGACAAGAAGAATCCTGCACCCCACACCTGTGGCCACCATACACTCAAAGGATCTGGTCTCTCCAACTGGCACAATTACAAGGCCCAACCTGGATCTAAAACAAATTGTTACACTCTCGCCCCACGATCCAACCTCGGACGGTGTATCACTGAGAACCCCAAAGGAATCGCTGACTCCAAAATGGGACCAGCATTATCATCCAGCCAGGCCTCAGTGATGCAAGCCAGGTCTGATGACCCAACAAGATCAGCTATTGTAGCCATCTTGTTTTTAATGGATGGGCATTGCACAACACCATTCAGGTTGGATGAGACACCGAGACTGAACAGACTACCAGCCTGCCAACTGTGGACCCCTTGGGTATGAGTATCAGACAAGGTAAACCTCTATCTGGGACCCATTTCACCCCAGGGCATCTCCTGGTTCCCACTACCCCAATCTGGCCACCCAGATCTTCACCTCCACCAGGTCCAGGGCCCCCCCCATGCCTCCTACCTACTATCCCCAGAGCTATACAGAGCCCTACAGCATCCATAAACCACTGCAGACAATGGAGGACAATGAAAGGCCAGAGGTCCTGGAGCTCAATAGAGGAGTAGTGCCTGACCGGGAGAGCAGTCTGCCTACACATCCTGAACAAAATCAGAATCAACAGCCCCAAAATATCCAAAACTAACCCAATGAATTAATTAAAACAAACTAATACAATTAAAACAAATCCCAAATTCCATCCCCCTACTTAAATTACCTTCTTAACTAATAAACTAACAATATCTGTTCATAAATTAAAATAAACATAAAACAAAAGCAATCGGAAGTCCAAATGCAATTATGCTCAGTTGAGGCTCTCACCCCCAGCCAGCAATAAAATTTATGTCTAAAGAAAATGCCAGTCTCTCATCCAGCATTTCATCCAGTACATGAAACCATGCAGGTAAAAATTACATGGAGGCCCTCTCACCACCTCTGATCCAAAAAAACTCTGAAGCAGTCATAGACAGATTATCCTTTAATCAGATCGCAGGCCCAAATCACAAGAAGCCACTACCCATAATAGGACCCCTCTGATATACCACAGCAGGGAAGAGCAGCCCCCTGAAAATGGGGTCCCCAACCAAAAACCCTACAATCCACTCCTGGGGAAAACCCAAGGCAATGCAGTCCTATCACCCTCTTGCTACAGTTCCCCAATACCCTACCAGGAAGGCCACCTGATCCCTACTCCAGCCTCCAGGCTAGTCCCATGTATCACACTCAGCATGTGCCTCAAATAGCAGTCCAGACTGTACTCCTACAGCTGATAAATGGCCAACTAAAAGGCCCACAAATATGGGAGGGAGGCTATAACTAACACCCTGACAACTAGGGACTAGAGTTCGAGCCCCCGACCATCCTCTGACAGCCAGTCAGCCAGCAACCCAAAAGCCACTGAAACCCCTACCCTACAGCAGGAAACACCAACAGCTACAATCCCAGTCGCCAGAGGCCAGACAGCCCCCCTCCAACTGCAGATCCCAGTGACCGAATAAATAATTCAGCTGTTAGAGTAATAACACTTTCAAGTTCAGATGGAAAACATTATCAAGCCTTCCAGCACTCACGCCCGATGTTACTCAGCTCTTCCAGTGGCCTCTTGCACCTTTGCACAGTTCTTTCATCCCAGACAACAATCACTCCTTGAATTAGGATAAGTACAGGTTACCTCCACCGTCTGTCTGTTCCAGTAGCTGCCTCAGAAAAGTCCCCGATTACTGGTTCCACAGATTTACTGCAAATAGCAGCTAGGAGAGCAGCACTTTCAAAAATAATAAGCGCTTCCATAAAACTACAAAATACGGAGTTTTCCTCACAACCCTCTGACTGCACAGTCTGAAACACTGTGGTCAGAGAAATACCGAGACTCCCATTAAAAACTGGCTGAATTCCAGAAAAACACCATAGATGTGTGACAGAAAAATGCTTCTCTAGTGTTAGTCTACCTCACTTCTTCCACCCTAACTGGTCTACTGAACTAAGCAAGAAATAAATTAAAACAAATGAAATAAATACCAAATAAAACAAAATAAAACAAAATCCAACAGAGCCAGTGCTCAGGCTGGCTCAAATCAGCCACCATGTTTGCCCCACATGTCCGTGGACTGCAACAGCTAACTGATTCAGACCTGATATGAGTCAGGAATTAGCAGCATGAGAAAGGAAGGAAGCAGAGAGGTTAGAAAAGTCGACTACAGACAATGCTATTGCCATGGTTCAAGCTAATGGAGCTGGGTCCTACTGGTAAAATGATATGGTATAGGCAGCTGCTGGCTCACAAGGATAAATGAGACTTATTTGGGATCAAATTACAGGGGATATGCTGTGAACAGGTGCAGCAGGGGCTTTAGGAATGGGACCATCAAAGAAACAGAAGCACACACTTTGAAGTAGATATTTGCGCTTAATGCAATCAAGATTTTTTATTGCAGGTAAAACAGTGCATAGTTCATTACGGATGCTGGTTCTGCAGTGGAAAAACACTCCCATTGGAACTGGGGCCAGTGAATATCATAAATATGACCTGAGAGCTAGAAGGAAACAGGGCTCCTGAAACATATCACATTCTTGGAAATATTTTCAGTCTTGGTAACAAAGACATCTGATGTATGGTCTGAAGGGACAAGATGTATGTATGTAATAGACAGCCCAGCTTAAAGGGCCAGAATCCTTTCTATTGAGCTTGAACACATTACCTGTCTTCAAATAAATATAGGCCCTCGGTATAGTAGTTTTGCTGCCCTGTTCTATTTTAATCCAGTGCACATGCTACACCCAACCTGGTTTTTACCATGACCCCTTCTCCATATTTACATAGACCTGACACTGAGCCTGGCATTACTACAACTCCCTACATCCCTGGGGCTTCCTTTTTTAAAAAGTTGCAATGTACTTCCTCTCCTGTCTATTTTGCTCTTTGTGGACCCTGCATCTCACTGCAATTTATCTTCTGATATATGTCAGTCCACTTCAGTCGCATCACTCCAACGCCTATTCCTACTCTAACTTTATAACTTCCTGTCAAGCAATAGTGTATCCCCACTGGTGCTTCCCTCCAAAAACTTTGAAAGTTGCTTTCAGACTGCTCAAATGGCTGCATCACCACCCACATAAAACATCATACAGAAATAGATGGCTGCGTCATCTCCACTGGTTCTCTGCTCTCCTCATACTGCTTGGAAGGGATGTCAAACTGAACCCCGAACCTTTTTCACAACCAACCTTTAACACCCCCCCGTCCACCCTTAAAGGTCTAAAAATTGCTCATCTAAATGTTAGCAGTCTCATCTGCAACAAAGCTGAATTGACTGCTTGGGTTGACCACTATAACCTTGACATTCTATGCCTCATGGAAACGTAGTTGAAACCTGCCACCCTGACTCAGCTTTTGCACTCCCCAAATTTAATCTTCTGCGTCATGATCGTATTGTCAAAAAAAGCAGGGGTGATCTCTTGATACATTATGAAAGCCACCTCAACTTATACCACATCCCGTATGGCCCAGCTCCACCTACTACTATCCACGAATCCCTTCACGGGCTCCTCTTACTAGGGAACACCAAAAAAACCCACATCATCTGCAGTTATAACCCCCCTAAGCAGGGTACCAAGAGGCTCTCTTACCTCCTTGATAGCATTACCCCAAAAGTCTCATCAAATGAGGTATTTATCAGTGGTGAGCTCAATTTAAATTGGTCAAGTGAAAACGTCAAACAGTATGAAACACTGCTGGCTGCCCATGGCCTCACACAGCTCATCAATGAGCCAACATGCAACCACCATGATGGGGGTCACGGTTCACTCATGGTTTCTGACCAACAGGCCTTATAGGATCTCTGCATCTGGAGCCCTTCTGGACAGTATGTCTGACAACTGCCCCATTTACTGTGTTTGGAAGGCCTTCACTCCCAAGGTGCCTCATAAAGTCATACAAGTGAGGGACTTCTCTCACCTCAACCCAGCCCTCTTTCTTCAAGATCTTGCACTTACTGACTGGACCTCCATACTCTCTGCTATGGATGCCACAGGAGCATTTGATAACCTTCTAAATAGCCCCCCCCCCACAGGATAAACATGCCTCTCACATCAGGAGGAGAGTTAGAGGCACTTTCACCAAATGGCTACATCGGGACCTGCTCTCTCTCATGAAAGCCTGTGACAAGTGCGGGGAAAATTAAAACCTCAAATGAGCTATCTGACTATCATGGATACTGACAGCTCTGCAACACCTGCAAAAAAGCAACACCCAGAGCCAAGAGTGAATACTGCAAGGCTGCCCTCTTATCCTCTGCTAGAGACTCATGACACTTCTGGCATACTATAAAATCTGTAGTCAAGGGTTATAGTCGATGTGACACAGTGGATATGATTGTTAAGGGTAAAAACTGTAATAATGCCACTACTATTGCCATTGCCTTAAACAATCAGTTCTTTGATCTCTCAGTGTACACCTCCCTGTTCACCATCAACAATAACTGTCCGTCTACCTCCAACCATCCCTCCCCGCCTGAGACTCTATCTCACCCACCTTTCTACCTTAGAATGATCTCAGTGAGGGAAACCTACAAGCTTCTATCCTGCCTCTCCCCTTATATGAGTGCTGGACATGATGGCCTTGAACCAAAACTTCTAAAGATCAGAACCCCTTGGCTTGCACTCCCAATATCCCATATTATAAACTTCTCTCTCACCACTGAAATTGTTCCTGCAACTTGGAAAGTTGCTAAGGTTGTTCCTGTCTTAAAAGCAGGGTGACCGTAAAGTCCTAGAGAACTACCGTCCCATAGCCACCCTGTCTGCTGTTAGCAAGATTCTGGAAAAGGTAGTAAATGTGCAGCTGACAGACCACCTATCCAATCATAACTTACTGTCACCAGAACAGCATAGCTTTTGAAAAGGCCATAGTACTGGCACAGCCCTTGCTAAAGTCACTACCTAGACAAGGATTGTCATGGATCAGGGTTTGCTGTCTGGGGCCATCTTCATGGACCTCTCAAATGCCTTCAGTCTAGTGGACCACTCCTTCCTCTGTGCAAAGCTCTGCTCCCTTGGTGTGACCAGTCCCACCCTAAATTCATTTTCAAACTATCTCACTGGCAGGCTGCAGCTTGTCAAATACAATAGGGCTCTGTCAGATCTTGTTCCCATCATGAATGGCATCCCTCAGGGCTCCATGCTAAGTCCTATCCTTTTTTTACTCATCATTAATGACTTCCCAGCAGTCCCCACCTATAGTGCCACAACCCTATATGCCGATGACCTGGTCCTCCTATCTAGCTCAGAAAATGTCAGCACCATTAGTCACAACCTACAAGCTGACTTCAACAAGCTGCGAAATTGACTCCAGACAAATAAGCTCCTGCTCAACATAAAGAAAACTCAGCTCATGCTCTTCAGCACCCCGGCCAAGCTCAAACAGTGTCCCACACCACTAAATGTCCTATGTTCTGGTGGTGACCCACTAGGCATTACATGCTCCTTTAAATATCTGGGAGTTACCCTCAAACCCCAGTTAGACCTATCTTTACACATTCACAATGTGTGCAGGACAACCTATGTCAAGCTTAGACTTGCATACAGGGCTCGTGGGTCCCTTATTGCTGCTGCTCGGCTTGCCCTTGCTAAAGGCTTATCCCCCCCCCCACCAGCTATGGGCTGACAACCTTTACCCTCACAGAAAAAACTAGCCTTGTTAAATGGGATGTGGCCTACAATAATATCTGCCGCTTCACCCTTGCCATCCCTCGACTCATGCATCACTTGAACTATACAATAAATTACACTGGTTGTCTCCAGCTGACTATAGCCCATTCATCCTGGGCTGCTTCATAAACAAAGTTGCCTGCAATGTTACCCCACCCACCCTGTCCAAAATCCTCCAGCTGGCACCACCTTCATACCAGCGTAGGTTGGCTGCATCGCTCCTCCTTCTTGTTTCAAAAAATTGTACACTGTCCAATGATCATGCTTTTACAGTTTGCACCCCTAGATTCTGGAATGCCTGACCTGCACCCCTCAGGTGTACCCTCCTCCCATCCTATCTTTAAAAGCTCCCTCTGGTCACACCTAAAGTCTGTCTCAGCCTGTAACTGTTACTAGGCTGTCTGACATCCTCTGCCACTGGGTTCCACCTTATCCTCAGTATCCTACCCTTTTCTGAGCTCTACTAGGGGGAGTACTCATCCTCACCTCAGTACTTACCATCCTCTAAATGAAAAGACTGCCTTTAAATTGTACCTGTACTCCTACCATTAAATGTAATCATTGTAATCTTACCATGAAATGTAATCTTTGTTAATCTGCTTTCTCTTACCATGAAACATTCATTATTGTTTACTTCTCCTCACCATTGATGACTATGCTTACCGTAAAAGTTTTACTTGTTCTCACTCTGTTCATTGCTTGTATTTCACCTTGTTGTATAGTAATCTTGCACTGATTGTAAACCTTGCTCTGTAATCTCACGGGTCATACCTGAAAATAGGCATTTCTTGTCTAGCCTTGCTTACCTGGTAAACAAAAGCTAATAAATAAATAATCACAAATCTGCCAACCACTCCTTCCAGGACTGGGTTCTCTCCTCATAACACTATTGTATAGTGAATGCTTGTACTCTCACTAATGCCCTCAGTGATCACCATGTTGTTTTCTGTGTGCACAAGCCACATCATCCCAAAGCTCTCCCCACATTCATACAGATATGATCCTTCTGATCTCTTGACCTGTCCTCCCTTCATGCTGATCTGGTGGCTATTTATTGGTCCCCTCATTTCAGCTGCCAGCAACAACAACACAGTCCTTGAATTCTTTAGCTCCAAAATTTTGTTTGTCTCGAATCAGAAAACTTCACAAAGAGAGGTGCAAAAAAAAAACTTCACTGCAGACAAGGTATCATATCCACTTGTTCATTTATTCAGTATAACAAGGTGTTGAACTCAGTGTTTCAACCTAATTTATTGGGTTTCTTCAGGAGATAAACCTTCTAACTCTGTTTAAAAAAAATGAGATATCGTATAAGGCAACTTAATGCACTATCACATTCATCCAAATTAAACCAGTATTCAACTCTTGGCAACCTAGAGAAACACATAGTCACTTACTGAGCAACCACAAGCAGTAACATTTGTGCAGCCAGGTATGAACCAATGACTCTTATTTGATATGTTGAATAGTTGTAGGAGCAAGACTTCATACGCATGTTTGCTGTCACAGTGGTGCACTGATTGGGATAAGGAGTTCAGCACTGGGTGTTCAGTGAAAAGTAAATTGTCCAATGGATTTTTTAAATTATTCTTTTACCTTAATCAGGAACAAGAACTGTGGTAGGGAAATGGGGGGTGGTCATGCAGCATGCTCAGCCGTGAGCTAGGCAGCATGAAAAGGCTGCACTCTCTGCCTTAAGTTGAAATGGTGGTTGCATCTTAAAATGTTTTATCAGCCTTTCTTCTTGCAATGTATCTGCTCTCCAGGCATAGCTTACTGCTGTGCTGAAAGCTGTCACTGTAGCGAAGAAAGTGGTACACCTCTGGTACACCACCAACCAGAGCAACGGACATCTGAGTCAATTGCAGCACCAGATGAAAGAAAGAGGACCCAGGAGATTCATGTAATTTCAGCAGGGTTCAGCATTCTTCAATGACCAAAAAATGACCCAGCATGGTTGAGGATGCAGTTTCAAACCAGATAATGAAGAACCAGGGGAAAACTGAATGGGCAATCTGCACTTAATGCTCAATGGTTAAGTTAAGTACACACTTTGTCATCTTATCAATAGCAGGATCGATACATTTTTGCTATAAAGCAGCACTGGAATAGAGTGGAAAGAAGGGACAGAAGGTAGTTCTTTTTCAAGGCTAATTTGATATTTTACTGTAAACAAGTCTCCTGGTTGCTTTCTTCTCTTAATGTCCTGACTGTTGGTGTAATACATTATTGTAAAGCACTATAGTCCAAACAGGTATGACCAGATAAAGTTTCATTGGTAAAACCCAAAACGAGAGCACACGAAGTCCACAACCATTTCCTGCCAATCGCTTTGTCTGACTCTGTTTTGCAGCAAAAAATGTTATTCAAAATATTCAAAAGCTCTGAATAAAAACAAAACATTAAGTTAGCAGATAACTCATCGATTAATCTGAGTAATTTGGAACAATCTAAATTTGTAGCAACAGACTCTTATAAGAAAAAAATAAGACAATTGCAACTATCATTTAAAAACTGTTGATACCCAGCTGATCCTCCTGTAGCCAGAATGGGACCACAAATTGACCCTAAGATGGAAACAAAGGAAAGAAAGATAAAAGGAGCAAAACACTGACTAATTTAAATAAAAGCTCTCCAACCTCACAGGGGGGAGATTTAACTACAACTCTACCTGGAGATGCTATGTGGAAAAATAGATCTTCTCAATCAAATAATGAGACACAATCAGAGGGAGCTGTGACAGCAAACCTAAAATAATAGAATGATTGTAAAATTCCTGCTAAGCCCATAACATGCATTAGTCAACAGGAACCAAATTCAGATCCCCCCTTCCCCGGCACAACAATTGATAAACAACTTCAGTGTTTTGCTGATTGCTATTGATAAACTTCAGCAACTCCCTGACTCTTTAGCAAGTTTAAACACAACAATGTTCAGAATGGACTGAAAGTTAGAACAAGAAATTAAAGGCATCAATGAACTTGAAAGTCATCAGTCCCTGCTAGAAGGCACTGTGGTTACCCTTTCAAAAGAAGTAAAACTGATTCAGAAACAATATGACCATTTCAAGTTCAAGACTGCTGACCAAGAAAATTGTTCCCATTGGAAAAACATTTGTATTTTTGGTCTACTTTCTGAATGAGAAAAGGACAATGCGTTACATAATTTGTTAATTGAACTTTTTTGTGTATTACTTGGAGCATACACAGTTTTTTTATTTTGTGAAATACAGAGGGAGCTGACCTCCACCATCAGTCTCTGTGGCCCAGAATGTGTTATGTCCAGGGAGATGATCGTGGAGTAGGGAACCTCTTTGTTAGCTTCCAGGTAGGGTCCAGCCCATGGGAGAGACTATGTCGTAATATACCCTTGGCTATGGCCAACCTAGCAGCTGAGGTTAGACCATGCCTGATTTTGTAAGTGAGCTCTAGCTTCATATTAGCTGTCTTGCAGGTAGCAGATAAGTGCAAGTTAAAGTCAAGGCCAGGGTCTAAAGTGACTCCAAGGTATTTGAAGGAGTTGTCTACAACTGGGGGGGGGGGGCATCAGAAGAGTAGATGGAAATTTAGACATACTGATGCTCCAGAATATATACAGTACGTTAAAAGAAAGGTGGTCCAAAAACTGAAAAAAAAAATAGGCTGGAGAACAATATCATTCCCAAAGTAACAATAAAAAGCACAGGAATAGCATTGTTATTTAATAAAAGTTTCAAGTTAAGATTTCTGATTCCTTGACTGATCAACTTGGCAAAATTGTACTAGTGAAAACTGAACTAGAAGACGTGTAAATTATTTTCGGATCAGTGTATGCCCCTTTCAGAGGATATGGTATTTTTTTTGCCAGCAGTAAGTAAAATGCTCAACAAATGGAGCTGCTATAATATTATTTTAGAAGGAGATTTCAATTATGTACTAAAAGGTACTTTAGATAAATCCTCATCGCTCTCCAATTTGGACAAATACAAATTGTGGTTATTCTGTAATTTTCTAAATTCACACAATCTTCTGAATATATACCATCACCCTTGGATCTCTGGTGACATTGTAGTTATTTATTTATTTAGTACTAGTATTACAAAATACCTTTTAATCAGAGGTTCATTTACAAAGGTTCTGCATCATATAACAGTATAGGTGTAACACAGCAATATTACGCAGAGAGAAACAATGGTGAATAATAAACAATAAGTGGTTCATAGCACCAATAATTAGGCAGTAACAAGCATTAAGGATAAAAAGAGGGGTTGACACAAAGGGGATGAGTAAGGAAACAAAGCATAAAATTGCAAGGTAAGGAGTGGGAAGGGAGGGGTGTCAAGTGCAATTGTGGTCTTAAATGAGACTTTGTCATAAGTGCTGTGGGCTGAAAGAAGTGCTGGGGGGCAGAATGGCAGGAGAGACAGGAAGATAGGGTGGGGGAAGTGGTGGCTAGGGCCACAAGCTCTGGTAGAGCACATATGGCTATGGAGAGCTTTTGGGATGCTTTTACCCATTATTTCTAATGAATTTGCACAATGAAGATCTGTGGAGAGGCAGTTTCAATGTGGTCTTCCTTTTACACATTTTTACAAATTGTTTTCCTAGAATATGCCCTGCTGATTCCTATATATTTAGTCTGAATATTTCACAAAAGAAATGGCATCTTATTTTCAGTGGAGCTCTACATCTACACAATATTATGCTGCATTGTGTAAAATCAGAACACACTAAAAACAATATTTTACATCTGGTTGGATCGATTAAGTGCCAGATTGATGCACCAGCAGAAAGATGTGTTGCACAAAGAGGGTGTGCCAGTCTGCACTGATACAATATTCTAAGAGAATGTGCCACTGCTACAAGGTGTGCATACAGTGAAGCCCACCGGATGAAGTGTGGCACTGCAGAATTCTGAAGTAGAGTTACCACAGCAAACAATGCAATTTCAAAGGGAGTTAATCCCTTTTGTCATGCAGTGAACCTGTGACACTGCAACTCATCCTGGGGGGCTTTATCGTACTTGTTGAAAATGTGACCCTGAATGGAAGTCACAGTGCAGGTGCCTGCCAAGTCAGGTGCATTCAGAATGACCCTGACTGAATACCTTCCAGGGGGAATGTGTGGCACATACCGGTATGCACTGCAGCCCCCATCGGTGATATTCAGCCCAGGAATGCAAATGAACTAAATGAGCATGCAGGGTGCAAAGGGGCTTTATGCATGCTCATTATCAGCTCATTTGCATGTTGGCATGGGGATGAATGCACTGGAGCAGCTTTCACCTCAAAGCCCTGACCCAGATCACTCCGATATGGGAGGCTCTGAAGTCTCTGGTGGAATAGTGGCACCCCCCACCTGTTCCACCAGCCCCAATCATACCAGAGTCCAGACTGTATCGGTTCCATATTGTACTGACCCCAGTGCCATCCCTAATTGCACCTGGATATGCCTTCAGTCCATGTCCATATTGTAGTGGCCCCCGCTGCCCCTCAATGGTGCACAGACACCCCCTCCCTGCCCCCCAGCCCATCCCATTGTGACAACTGGCTCTGTAATCAGATCATACCACTCTATCAGCAGGTGGCAGAGCACTCACTATAGGATTCTGGAATGTGTTATATGTAAGCACAAGCTGTGTGTGGGTGATAACACCTAGTGGTCATACTCCTCAGGCACTCACATGCAGACCCATCATCCTGGTGCCATTGCACTGCTTAGTGTGGGTGATGGCTGATGCTGTACCCACTCACACAGGTCCCAAAACAGATATGTTACTGCCGATCTCCCATTCATTTGTGCAACTGGGGAACTGCACATGAACTATCCATAGCCTGAAGCGTACACTGCAAATGGCATTACATGATACCGCACCCCATGACACACAGGATACCTCAGCAGTCTGGAGGGTGGCATGTTACACAGGGGAACAGGACAGAGTGTGGACTTGTAATGGTGTATGACAGCAGGATGATATAGCATCAGCAAGGCATGCATTAGAGGTATGTAAATTCCCTCTTCAGTTTGCCAGGGACGTACACATGGCTGCATACACTGGTGGATCCACAGCTGGCATGGTGCCCCAATGCATGTTACAGCCAGCTCGGTCATTACAGAATGCAGTTCCCCAGCCAGGGTTCAGTGCAGTTAATGGCTGACCATGGCAGGGTGTGGAGGGCAGTGCCAGTCTTTGTAATAGATCGGGTATGGGGGAGTGAGGGTGTCTGTGTACAGGGGCAGTAGATGGGAGTCCTCTAGACTATGGATATAGACCATGGTTTCCTCTGGTGTGATCAAGTCTGGGTGGGCCCTACATTATGAAGCTCTTCAGGGATGAAGTTGACTAGACTGGGGATTTAAAGGGGGTATCTCTAATCCACCAGGGCTGCCAGGCTGCTGTGCATCTGGGTGCACATTGGCAGCCTGCCTGTAGGTGTTTGGTTGGGTTAGGCCAGCTATTCATGGCCTAACTGTTGGCTGTGGTGTTTCGGACTGTGAGGGGCACATTACCACTGAGTATGCAGCAGCGAGGCATATTCATGGGATTGCCACCTTGACTTGAATGGCATACCATTTGTATGTGCCCTGGTCCATTCCCTTGTGGCCGGTGCATCCCATATGTTTGAATATCATGCAGCTGTGCATTGTTGTAGTTGTGCAGCACATCTCCCTTTTCCACTCTGATGCACTGTGCATCTCTTTTGAATACAGAGTTCCTGTACTAGGTACCCTGAATAAATACATTATTAAAATGGTAAAATCATGACCCCACTGCAAACAAGATATTGCATCTAATCTGGGACAGCCTGAGTAAATACAGTGCAGAAATGTGTAAATGAAGATCCCTATGACAATGAGATGTGGCATCTCCCCTGCCCTATCCAGGATACAAAAATGTGGGATAAGAAATATTCAGTGCTCCCAGATCCAAATAACCATTTCCCGGTAAGAAGCCTTCATTTTCCCTGTGTTTTCCCCACAGTGGCAGAATCAAATCCCTGTATAAATCCCTGTAGATTTTTCCATAAACCGCTAGTTCTTTATTAATGACTTTGTTCTTTATTTATTATATCAGCAGCCTTTTATTAGGAAAAAAGCTCTGATTTACTGCTCAGTATTAATACTGTATGTCAAGATGGCATTGGAGTGATTTGGATTTCCATGCTATGCATAAGGCATAATGTGTGACTATGTGAAATAACAAATATCAAACTCATTATTTCATGAACTATACTCAAAATTAGTAATCACAAGTCAGACAATCTTTCAAAAGATACTAGTAATGCCTGTAAACAAATGTATTGCAAATAAATTGCAGACATTTATATATATATATATATATATATATATATATATATCTTCATGGCAAAACACTCTATTTAATGCATCAGTTAGAGTTGTTCCACAGCAGCAAAGTGAGAGGAATTGGATTTTAGGTTCCCATCCCCCTTTCACCCCACCCCCACTCCGCCCCAACCAAGCATTGGGGTGTGCGTTGGAGTCATCAGTCCTAACTCTCACTCCATCCCATGTGTAAACAAGCTGAGGTGGTGCAGTATAGGAGAATGGGGTAAGAGTTAAGGCCGATGGCTCCAATGCACACCCCGACACCTGTCAGTGGGGGTGGGGTGAGGGTGGAGTGAAAGGGGGTGGGAACCCTAACATCAAATTTCCTCACTTTTGTTGCTGTGGAACAGCAATAACTGATACATTAAACAGAGTGTTTTGCCAATAATTACCCTTCTTTTTGAGAATGAGCACTATAAATAGTGAATGGAATGTTTTTTTGTCACATAGTAACGCTAACAGTAATGCAAATGCAAGTGCAAACAGTAATGCACATGGTGACTCAAAGGTAAATGGTAATGCAAATGGCAAGAGAATCACAAGCGCAAACGTTAATGAAAACAGAAATGGTAATGCAACCGGTAATGCAAATGCTAACGGCAACAGAAACGCAAACGTTTATGGAAACAGTAACATAAATGGTCATGCCAATGGAAACACAAATGGTAAAAAAATTGCAAACAGTAACAGAAATGCAAACAGAAATGCAAACGGTTAAGGCAACGGCGCCACAGAAGGAAACTGTAATGCAATCGACAAGGGAAATGCAACTGAAAACACAAACGCTGAGGGCAACAGAAATACAAATGGTGATGAAAGATGCAAACAGTAACTGTAACGCAACTGGAAATGCAAACAGTTACAGTAACAGCAATGATGATGCCAAAGCAAACAGTAATGGAAAGGGAAACGCAAATGCAAGCATGTACAGAAATGCAAATGGTAACACGCATGGGCACGGTACTGCAACTGGAAACACAAATGCTAATGGTAACAGCAATAATGATGCTAAAGGAAACACAAATGCAAATAGAAGCACGTATGCAAATGCAAATGGTAATGCACAAGGTGACGCAAAACAAAATACAAACAGAAACAGTAATGGAAATGCAAATGGTAACAGTAACGCTAATGGAAGCGCAAACAAAAATGCAAAGGGAAATGCACACGGTGGCATAGACGGGAATGGTAACGCAAATGGTTACGGAAAGCCAAGTGGAAACACTAAGTGTAACAGTAAAGAAAGTGTACACCCTTTTTTCCCCAAAAGCCTCATAGAGAAACACAGCGAATAGAAAGAATGTATGCATAATAATGGGCCTCGGAGCGGAAAATGAGCACATGGAATACTAAATTGCTTATATCTCAGGAACCGTACAATGCAGAAAACAAAATTCATATTATTTATGACTTTTCTGGCTAGTTTTGCACTTAGCCTACCCAGCAGAGGGCTAAGCATTTTTTGACTAAAAGTCTGTATCTCGAAGTGTTTCCGAGATACAGGCCCCAAAAGGCGTGGCAGATGCAGTAATGTTAGTCTATGGGAAAAATCTTTAACTTCAGAGTACTGTAACTTTCCATCCCTGTAATATTTTGTACCAAACCACAAAAGGCACATCTGTGGGATGTTGGCTTTCTTCCCTCCAAATTTCAGGCCAAAAGACAAAACCGTTCTTTTGCAGCAGGGTGGCAAAGAATTCCTGTTATTTTGGGAATAGTGTTGCAAAGTAGTGTCGCAAATCACAACACTTTAGCAAAAAAATTACCAAAGTGTCGCAGATGCGACACTACTTTGCGACACTACAGTTTACAAAAATTTCAAAAACATATTTCTGGGGTGTTTAACCCCCCCAAAAAAGACATGGCTAGCATCCTCAGGGCTCGACTAGGTGAACACAAAAAGAATTGTGGCCCTACAGGGTCCCAGATTTAAATGCCAAGCATTTCTGTGATCAGTAACCAAAAAAAAATGGCTGACTCATGACACTACAGGGGTCATTTACGACACTAAAAACTGCATTTGCGACACTGTCAAACGTTTTGTTAACTTTCCCATTGACTATAATGGGAAATTTATTTTTTGAATAACTTTTGAACCGTTTAATATTTTTTTCATGAACTCTTTGAAAGGCACATCAGTGTCCCTGGCCACATGTTCCCTGATGTTTCTGGACCAGTCACACAAACCGTGCAGCCTGTAGGTGTGAGCAAAGATTGCGCAAAAAAGAATAACTGCGACACAGTACGGCGCTTTATAGCTCTGCAACTGTATATCTGACCATTACAAAACTTGACAGATCTAGAGATCTATGGAGCTGCTAAATGCCTGCCAAGTTTGAGACAAATCCAGCATTCGGTGGCAAAGTAATTAAGCTGCCAAATTTCACACTTCAGCCTTAAATGGTGTACTCAACCCTAACTATAATGGCACTACTGTGCCACTATAATACGTATATATACATACATACATATATAAATATATACTATAGTGGTGCTGTCGCGCCACTATAGTTAGGGTTCAGCAGTCATTTACATACTAAAGTCAAAAGTGTGGGCATGGATAAGTTTAGACCCGTTCAACAGATTTGCCTGAAATTTGGAATGTTCTGTGGGGCATGGTATATCTCTTGATCTGCCAAATTTTGTTTCTGTTGGACTTATGGTCTTTGTGTACAAAAGCACTGAAAAATGCAAAATTATTCATTTTTGGAGGCACCTTTTGGGATTCTGAATGTGGTCCTGCACGGCCATTGTGTGGTGTGCTACTCTGCAAGATGGCTTGTTTGAAAGAGCTTTCCTGGCCAAACATGCCGCTTTTCATTTGATGAAAAAATATTTAGGCATTCAAAAGCTATGGCACTTTTAATTTCCCTTTATAAGTCTTTGGGAAAATGTATATGTATATCTTGCGATCAAAGAATAGTGTTCTGGACATCTGGTCCTGCCTGGCGGTCAAAGAATTTGCAGCCTCACTGTTTAAGAATCTTTGTCCCGAGGATTTTCAAAATTCTTTGATTGAGAGGTCTGCCATTTTGTTTTTAAATTTCTGATCGGAAAAACACAAATATCTCGACTCAGGGGTCACTTCGGAGGTAAAACTTGGATGGGTTTTACTCAGGGACCCCGATCTATCGAGCCATGCCTTTGGTTTCATTGAAATCAGTCTAAAAATAGAGTTCTAAGGTTTAAAATTCTTTGTTCGTGGCTTGCTAATGATCTTTGATTGTGAGCCTGTAAATTCTTTCATCATGAGATTATTTGATCCCAATCGTGCATCGTGAGTGAGGGATGAGATGGCCAGATTTAAAAAATGTTTTTCTCAACCCAGTGGTGCCCTACAACCTTAAATAAGGCTGGGTTTTTCTCAGGGGGCTTCGTTCTGTCCCATCTTAATAAAAAAAAACTTTTGTTTTCATTATCCCTGGTAGTCTAGCGGCCCCCTCCCCATCATAATACTTTGAATAGCGATCCTTCTAACCATAATAGTCTAGTGGCCCCCCAATGAGTATTTCATTTATATGTTTCTTTTTTATCCATGGTAGTCTAGTGGCCCCCCATGTGTGTTTATAAAAAATTATTTCTCATATCCATGGAAGTCTAGTGGACCCCCCAGCTGCCAACTGTGTATATTACAAGTGCTTAGTCAGCAGCTGGCCATGGAGGTGAGAGGTGGGCTGTGCCAGTCACCGGCTGGAGATGGGTGGGGGGTGCTGGGTGGGCTGGCACGGCTGGGTGGGGGGCCACTAGACTACCAGGACATTGAACATGGTTATTTATTTTATTCTGATGCTGTGGGGGACCAATAGACTACCAGGGGTATTAATAATTATGAGATACAGATGGGGGGGGCTACTAGACTACCAGGGATATGAGAAACATTTTTCTATAAACACACATGGGGAGTCACTAGACTACCACAGATAAAAAATAAACATATAAATAAAATAATCATTGGGGGGGCCACTAGACTACCAGGGATGGAGGGATCACTAGTCACAGTATTATGATGGGGAAGGGGCTGCTAGACTACCAGGGATAATGGAACTAAAGTTTTTTTATTCAGATGGGGAGAACCAGGCCCCTTGAACAAAACCCACCCTTATATTACTTTCTAGGGCACCACTGGGCTACAGAAAACATTTTTAAAGTCTGGTCATCTTGTCCCTCACTCTTTCTTCGAGATCAAGGAATGTCTTTGATCGTGAGGCTGCAAATTCTTCCACCACCAGATTCTTTGATCACAATCGTGCAATGGGAGCGAGGGACGAGATGGTCAGATGAAAAAAATCAATTTTCTGAATGCAGGGGTATCCTAGGAAGACAAATGAAGGTGTGTTTTACTCAGGGGGCTTCATTCTGATGAAGCATGGTGGTGGTTTACCACAATTGTGTTAATTTTGTAAATTTCACAACTTTTTAGTCTTTGGTCGTGACCATGCAAATTCTTTGATCACGAGCCTGAATATTCTTTGATTGCGAGATTCTTTCATTGCAATCATGCATCATGAGCAAGGGATGAGATGGCCCAATTTAAAAATCGATTTTCTCAGCCCAGGGGTGTCCTAGGAAGTCAAATGAGGATGAGTTTTACTCATGGGGCTTTGTTCTGTTGAACCATGGTGGTGGTGGTTTACCACAATTCCTTGAATTGTTTGATTTATAAGGTTTTTAAATCTTTGTTCATGAGCCTGCAAATTCTTTGATCACAAGCCTGCAAATTCTTTATTCGTGAGATTCTTTGATAGCCATCTTTGATCATGCGGGCAGGACAAGATAACCAGATTTTTTAATAATGGAACAGATACGGAAATTGTACTAATCTTTAACATTGAATATGTCAGAAACGGTTTGTTCTTTTTACTTGAGATTTGGAAGGAAGAAAGACAACATCCTACAGATGTGGTTTTGTTGGTTTGGTCAAAAAATATTACTGGGCAGCAAACTTACGGCACTATGAATCTGATGCTTTTTCCCAAGGATAACATTACGGCATCTGCTACATTAAAGGAATTCTTTGTCTCCCTGCTGCAAAATAACAGTTTTGTCTTCTGGGCTAAAACTTGGAAGGAAGGAAGCCAACATGCCACAGATGTGCCTTTTGGTGATTTGTTGAACAAATATTACAGGGCGGCAAACTGACACTCCGAGGTTGACGCTTTTTCTCACAGGATAACAATATGGCATCTGTCGCGTTTTTCAGGGCCCGTATCTTGGAAATGGTGTGAGATACAGACTTTTCGTCACAAAAGTGCATAGCCCCCAGCTGGGTATAAGTAAGAAACTAGCCAGGAAAGTCCTAATTCATACGAAATTTTTTTTTTTTTACATCGTACGGTTCCTGATATATAAGCAATTTCATAATTTTGTGCTCTGAGGTCCATTATTATGCATGCATTCTTTGTTTTCACTGTGTTTTTCAATGCAGTTTTGGGGAAAAGAAGTGTGTGCCCTTTCGTTACTGTGCCAGTTAACGTTTCCAGTTGCACTTCCATTACCGTTCATGTTACCCATCACCCATATGCCACCGTATGCGATACAGTTTGTGCTTTCATTTCTCCTTGTGTTTCTGTTTCATTTGGCGTTATCGTTGCTGTTACCATTACGATTTGCATTTGCAATTGTGGTACCGTGTCCGTGCGCGTTACGGTTTGCATTTTGGAAAATGCTTGCATTTGTGTTTACGTTTCTGTCTCCTTTGGCATTATTGTTGTTCTTACTATTAGCATTTGTGTTTTCAATTGTGGTACCATCAATGTGTGTGTGACCAGTTGTGTTTCGTATGTAATTCCGTTTGTGTCTCTGTTTCCGTCACTGTTTGCTTTGGTGTCACTTTGCACTTGCATATCTATTTCCATTTGTGTTACCATTTACGTTTGGTGCACCATGTCTGTAACTGTTTGCGCTTGTGTTTGCATTGCACTTACTGTTACTATGTGACACAAAATCATGTGGTGGGAGTGCGGTACCCCACACTCCCACCAACTTGTACAACTTTCTACTTTTCTATTCTTTCTTAAAAAGTAAGGAAATTATATGCAAAAAAAACTTCATTAATGCATCAGTTAGGGTTCTTCTACAGTGAAAAAAGTGAAGAAATTCAGTGTTAGGGTTCCCACCCCTTCCACCCCACCCCCACCAATAGGTATCAGGGTGTGCTATTTTTGCATCTTATAGTTGCTAGTTTTCAGACATATTCTGATAGACTTTTTTCTGTCCAAATGATGGAATCTCAAATGAGTTAAGTAAATGTTATTATTTTTTTCAAGGCTCTGATCCAGCAACTCAGTAAATACACACTCAGTATATCATATTACAAAATGACAAAAATAGTCTTCTATTTCCAGTTGTTTGATCAGGAATTCTATAAACAGTATAAGTTTTTTTTTTTACATCTATGTTGGTCCAATAAAAGGTATCAAATAATTTGCTTCTGCATCATTCATGGTTTGTCAGCAGTTAATTCATTAGATGAGGTCTCCCTTGCCAGGAGTTTGACTGTTTCTCCATCCCTCCCCAAACACACACACATGCATGCATGCATGCATGCATGCACACACCCACACTTACTATAAGAGATCTCAGTAGCTCTTATCTGTTATGTTTAGGAAGCAGGCTACAGCTCTTACTGTCAAAAAAAAATTTATACATTTAGTCTGGGTAGTTCACCGAAGACCTGGCATTTTATCAGACAGATCGTGAGAGGTTAAAAAAGAATGTAAATCTTTACAAAATTTGCTGGGAAAGGGTAACATTTATGAGGTATGAATCTTTCTTGAAAGATATTCATCCCCATCTGAAGTTAGTAGCAAGAAATGTTTAAATGCTAGGCATTTAAATGTGCAAGCTGTTGTATTTTGAATGGGGTAAGCAAATCTCCAGTTTAACAAGCAACCAATATTTAACAAACTGTTTCAATTTCCTAATGGCCATCTGATAAGCAGCTTGGAGTTATGGCTCCAACATTCTAAACAGAAAGAAGGGATAATTTTATTTTAGTTGGCATAGTGATTTGTAGATGTGGAAGGATACATTTAAAAATCCAAAAAATGTTTTCCACAATACTCCATTTCCAAGCTACAGATAGCAAAATGGCCGTAGGCTCCACTTACAGCCATAACAAGGAGGGAAGAAAGGACAGAAGTGTAAGTAGGGTGGAAGAGGGGTAGGGAAGGGGTGGCAGGAGAGGCAAGGAAGTTAGGGTGGGGAAAGGAATAGTCAGAGTCATGAGCAAGAGAAGATAGGTTAGGAGTGTAGGTAAGGTGAAAGAGAGATAAGGGTGGGGTGGCAGGAGAGGCATGCAAGATAGGGTGGGGAAAGTGGTGGTTGGAGTCACGAGTGAGAGAAGGAGGGTTAGGAGTGTAAGTAAGGTGGAGGAAAAGTAAGGCTCTGGTGGGCAGTAATGGGTGTGACAGCGGTGGAGTGGGGTGTGAGATTTTGGTAGTGGGCAGGGGATAGGAAAAGTGCAAAAGGAAGTGGGGTAAGAGGAGGAAGTTATGATGGAGAGATAAGGAAGGTGGAAAGGAAGTTATAGTGGGGCACAATGGAGGAGGAAAAACAGGGAGGGGAAGAATGAGAGGGAGATGGAGAAAGGGGAAGGGAGAACTAGTGGGGAGAGGGTTGAGGTGGGCCAATAGAGAGAGAGGAGTGGTGGAGGGAGAGGGGCAGTGTGAGCAAAGAAGAGGACAAAGGGTTTAGTGGGGTTTGGAGAGCCAGGATATCCTAGTGGGTACAGTCGCAACTGATGAGATTATTGAGGTGTTGGCAGAGAGGGCATTTGTAAGGGCCTAACTTTGTCTCACCAGAGACCTCTGGAGGTAGTTCATTCACCAAGGTTGGGGCCCTGCATAGAAGGTGCACTTGGCTTGCGATGTACGGCAGAAAGGGACCATGAAAGAGGATTTGTTTGCACCACATGTGCATTATGTGTAGGTGGTGGGTGTTAAAGTCATGTTTTGATGGAGGAGTAAGGCAGAGGCAAATGTTCTTAGTGAGGAGGCAGGTTTGGTAGGTTATCCTTCCTTGAAGATGAAGCCAGTTGGAGTGTTTGTAAAGCTCACAGTTGTGCATTCTTTTCCTGGCACCTGTCACCAGCTGGCAACACTTATTAAGTACAACTTCTATTCATTTTAGAGTGGTGTCCGTGGCAGTCCCATAGAAAATTAGTCTATAATCGACTATGGAGAGGACTGAACTGGGTACAACTATGCGCATATCCTCATTATTAAGGCAGTGGCAATGGCAGTAAAGAATATCTATCCTCAAATTGATGTCTTTGGAGATGAGTCGAACATGCGTGCTGCAGGTGACTGGACTGTCAAGCTTAACCCCCAGGTATTTGAATTCAGATACTTGTTTGAGTGGGAGGTGTAGCTTGTTTAGGATAGTTAAGCTTGAAGCTTTATGTTTACTATGGGCGATTGCAAACAACATTGATTTGTTTTTTTATAGTTCATTAGCAGTTTTTGTTTATCAAACCATGATTCTGTGAGGGTAAAATTTATCTGTAGGTCAAGGGATAGGAGGATATCATCCAACTCTTTAATTCCCTTGTCCTTGCCTGGGTGTGATTCAAATCTTCCCTCTCCCCCTCTGATAGCCACCTCTACAGGTCCTAAGAAATTACTATGAAGGAGATAAGAGCTGGGAAAGTTCATTACTTCAAAGCAACCCTGCAACAAAATTTAAACTTCCCCTCGAAATTCCATCAGGCTCTTCACTCCCTCTTTAATCCCCCTCCCAAGCTTTCACCTCCTACCCTGTTGGTTGGCGGTACACTTGTCTTGGACCCCTCCTCCATTGTCTCAGTTTTCAACTCCTTTTTCACTACTTGTTTTCCCCCCAATCCTGGTAAAATCTCTCCACCCTCCCCTGCTTCCTCCTCTTCGGAAGGCTGTTGTGTCTCACCTGTTTCTGTGCAGGAAGTTATCTATGTCCTCCTTTCTCCCAGTCCTCATAAATCCAGCCCAGATGGCCTCGAACCAAACATTTATAAGATCTCTGCCACTGCTGTTGCTCTTACTCTCTCCCACTTTCTAAACCTCTCAGTCACTCTTTCTACTGTTACTCAAGCTTGGAAAGATACCAGGGTGATTCCCCTTCACAAATGGGGTGATTCCTCCACTCTTGTTCCTTTAAAGATCTGTGCTTGTCTTTGAGGTCTATTCACAACCATTTTGGAGAACAAAGGGTAGACACTAACAAAGGATTTTTATATTCTGCATATGCCACAGGCCAGTGTTCATCACCTTCAGGAATTTAACACATTCTGGGTATTTGATCTACAGTAACAACAGTTTACTGGTCCCCAGTAGTTCACCATTTCCTGTGGATCTGATTATTTTTCATCATTTGACTCCTGGTACCTTGCACAAGATTACTATATTACATATGCACCTACCTGATCCCAGTAGCTGCACTGATAAACATCTGACCATGTTTTTTACACTGCTCATCAAGCCTCACCCTCGAGGAAAAAGTGCAACTGCTCCTGTGTGACCATCATGTAGGGTATCTACTTCACTCTCTTTTCCTACTGTTGCTGCTTCTATAAGGGAATGTGCACCCCAACCCTGGACCCACCCCCACCAGACTGCCTAAACACAAAGAGCAACTCACTATCATCTCTTTAAACATCAACAGTCTCCAATCCAAGTTCTCCCAATTCCAGGCTTGGGTACAAGTGACTAACCCAGACATTATTGCACTCACAGAAACCTGGAGTTCCCCTGGATGCATCAATCTCCCTTGACTGATACAACTCCTTCAGGAAAGATAGAACCACTAAACATGGGGGAGTGTGCCTAGTCTGTACCAAATCTGGAATAAAGGTGCAGGCCCTTGACTCCAGCCTACACACAAAAGAGGTCAAAATCCTGAATCTTAAGCTAAGCATAGGTCAACAGAACAAAACACTGCTGCTCTCTACAGTATATATACCACCTGGGCACCAAACTAATGGACTAAAACTTTTTGCAGATAACCTGCAGCAGTCAGATACTAATTTGAAGAAGATTGTTATAGGTGACTTTAACATAAACTGGCACTCCCCGAAGGAGACAAAAGCCAGGGATCTAATATCCAGCCTATTCTTAACCCAGATGGTAACCGATAACACTCAGATCAACTACAAAACAGGGAGCAGCTCCCTTATAGATTGGCTCCTTTCCACACATCCAGAGCATGTATCAGATGTCACCGTCCTGCCTGACAGCCTCAGTGATCACTCCCCAGTGAAATACACCTGGACAAACAATTTCACCAAAGGCCCACCTAAGGTATCCAAAAATTGCTGCCTGAGTCCGGGGCTACTTGACCATTTCAAGCAGTACCTATCACAACTGGACTGGTCTCCTTTGGCAGAAGATATTGATTGTAATGAGGCCTTGAATTATTTCATAATGATCTTCAACCGTGCTTGTAATATTTTTGCTCTGTACAAATCAAAGAAAGTCAGGGGCAACTCCAACCCATGGCTCACTAACCCCCTAATCAGTTTAATGAAGAATAGAGACAATCTCTGGCACCCTGCAAAATCATCTGGCACTCCTGCATCACTCATTGCCTACAGGGCAGCTAGAAATGCCTGCACCAAGCTCATTTGGCAGGCAAAAGCTTCCTACTATAAGGACCTCATAAGCAAGAGCTGGGGCTCTGGTAGGGAATTCTGGAACTCCATCAAATCCCTAACAGGAAAGACCACTAAGGCCCCATCCAATCTACTAATAACAAGGGAGGATCCCATACAGGAACCCACTGACATCACAAATGAGCTCAACCATGCTTTCACAGACCTATCTGGAGTATTCTCTGCGAATACTTTAAAGATCAGCTTGGGAAACAACACCCCACTAGCCCTCTTAACCCCCAAAGGATGCACTACCACCATTCTACTTTAAGCAGATCACCAAGTCCGAATCCACCAATCACATTAAGAGGGTTCTTGACAAGACCAGGATGGGGGCTGATCTAGTGGATATGAAACATGTGGATCTTCTCCTAAATGAATTGACCAATCCCCTCTCGATGGTGTTTAATGCATCTCTAAGAACTGGGGTGTTTCCAAAGCTATGGAAATTAGCCAATGTCACACCTGTCTTTAAAGCAGGGGACAAAACTCTAACGTCCAACTACAGACCGATATCCATTCTACCACCCCTCTTTAAAACACTTGAAAGAAAGGTCTCAGAGCAGCTTACAGAGTGCCTTGATAAATATAACCTACTTTGCACACAGCAGCATGGGTTCTAAAAAAAGCACTCCACACTTACTGCCCTAGTTGATTACTCTTTCCAGCTTTATGATGTCTTAGATAATGGGGAGGCAGTTTGCTCAGTCTTCATCGACCTTACAAAGGCCTTTAACTCTGTTAACCACAAACTGCTCCTAAACTGCCTCCATTCAACAGGTCTATCCCCAAACACGGTACTATGGTTCAGAAACTACCTCACAAACTGGTCACACCGAGTCAAAATTGGAGACACCCTATCATCTTCTAGGGAAGTGTCACTCAGGATCCCACAGGGCTCTATTCGTGGCCCACTGCTTTTCAGCCTCTTTATCAACTCTGCATCATCTGCATGTACCGCATGCACTATTCTCTATGCTGACGATGCAGTGATATTGGTCGCTGGGAAAGATCACAACTACATCACAACCGAACCCTAAGATAGCTTCACAAGCTTTAATTCTGATTCACACAAAACAAACTACTACTAAACCATAAAAAAATGGAAAGTCTACTCTTCTCTACCTCTCAAAGCAAAAATAAATACCAGCCTTTGCTCATCCAGAACCATAATGGTGAAACACTGAACAAGTCACAAAGTTCAAATACTTGGGCATCACCTTTGATGATACACTAACCTTCTCCAGCCATATAGACTCAGTCGTCAAGTCAGTGAATACAAAACTTGGGGTCCACTACCACCATAGGCACTCTATGACACCAGATGCTCTGGCACTAAAACTGCCCTAAACAGGGTCAGCACACTACTAAATAAGGCCTGGTGACTAGCCTTATGGACTGCCCATGACACCCACACCTGCATGCTGTATGCCGAAACTGGGTGGCTCCCACTCCATCTTAAAGCACAATACCAAACCTGCCTACTTCTGAAAAAAAGTGCTTCTTGGGCTTTCTCCCTCTGCACTGGGCTGCTTCTTTATGCCTTCAGTTCCCACCAAATCAACAAGAAGCACGGCTACAGACAAGTTGGTGATTCCCTTCAAGAGAATGAAATTTGCCCAGAACTCCATCCTGTACCAAGGACCAAAATGGAACAATGAGGTACCTGCTAACCTTATAGAATCACCCAAGATTAGTACCTTCAAATCTGGTCTCAGATCCCTTCTTGACACAAAAAAGAATTGTGCTTGCCTGCACTAATATGGCAGAATTTCAGCCACCCAATCCTCTCCCTTTCACCCCCCCTTTTTACCTCATCAACCCCCCCATCCCCGAATGAGGCCCACTCAGCTGACAAACCACTTCCACCACCATGACGCCATCCCTGGCTGACTCTCTACCCCCCTTTAGGCTAGACTGACCGACTAAATAGTGAACTACAAGGCTGAACCCTATTTACCCTATCCTCTTCAACCTTTAGTTGGATATATAAAATTTCTTTGGTATTTGAATGTCTGTGTAACTGTTTTCTGTTCTCTGTAAACACTGTTATATTTGTAATGTTTGTTCAACTATGACCTGAAACCTTTGAAAACGAGTCCTGGAATCAAAGGTATTAATCCTAAACTGAAATAAATAAAACAGACCCATATCCCTTCTTCCCTCCTTTGGTTAAACTGCAGGAGACCTTCGTTTTCTCTAGACTTTCTAATTTCCTTAACTCCTCTGACTTCTTCTCTCTGTTTCAATCTGGTTTCAAGAAAAATCACTCTACCATTACTTCCCTCCTCCATGTCACTGATGCAGTTCTCATGAGTATGGACTGCGGACACATCACTGTTGCTATATTTTTTGATCTTGTCAAAGCTTTTGACTCTGTCTCTCATCCTCTTCCTCTCCAAACTTCACTCCACTGGTCTCTCTACCCTTGCTGTGGACTGGTTTAGATTATATCTCACTGGACATATGCAATGTGTTCAAGCAGCTGTCCCCTCTCCTTCCCATACATGCAGGTGTCCTTCTAGACTCCAACCTTGGCTCTATCCTTTTCTCTGTCTTTCTAAATGACATTCCATCTGTCTATGTCTCCTCCCAAATTCATCTGTATGCTAACCACTTAATCCTGTATGCCTCTGGTCTTTCAACTGCAGAGGTGGAGTCCGTGCTGCAGAGTGATTTCACAAGGGTGCTATGTTGGTTGCATACAAACCAGCTTAAGGTTAATACCAAGATAACCATGTCCATGACATTCAGTAATGCTCAAAAACTAGCCAAACTCTCACCTCTCTCCTCCTTTTCTACCTGTGATGGTACTCCTCTTGAAGTAATCCCTGTCATGCCTTCAAGTATCTTGGGGTCTGGCTGGACAGCCAACTTGACTTTTCATCTCACATCAACTATATCAACTCCAGAACTCTGCTCCAAGCAAGGAGCCATGTATTGGAACAAAAACTCCCTCTCTTGGGTGTTTCACTGAGAGTTGCTTACCAAAATAATCCTCCCAGTTTTTGATTATGTTGTTGTTGTCTTTGGGTCCACTCCTGCCTCATCCATCTCTAGACTTGACTCACCCTTTAATGCTTTTTGCTGCTTTGCCTCTAATGCTTCCCCCACACTCACCACTGTTGCCTCTACTCTTCCCCCTCCCTTTCTTCACTTCACACATGCTGTCAGCACCACATCACCTCCCTTAGTTCCATATTCTGGTTTGGATCTCTCCCCTGTTACCTCTCCACTCTCCTCTCCCCACCCCCCTCCTCTTATCAGCTTTGCTCCAGGGATCCCTGTCCTCAGTCCCATTCTGGGCAGGCAGCAATCTTCTACCTTCTGCCCTCCATCTGGAACTCTCTACCAAGATCCCTTTGTCTACCTCCTTCTCTGCACTGTTGAAAACACACCCTTGCTAATTTTCTCCTTTCCTTTTGCTACTGCCTCTGCCTCCTGACTGCTGTGATGAGAAACTCTCTCTCTCCACTCCTTCTTCACTCATCTCTTTTGCACTTTACTTTTTCTCACCCCTCTGATTCCTGCTACCTGCCACTGTCCCTTGCTACCCTCCCTCATGACCTTTACCTTCCTTCCTTCCTGCCTATCATAATTATTTCCTTACAGTTTTCTGGCTATTCTAATTTATTGCACAAATACCTCGCATTATTCCACTCCATTGTTATTTATTAATTTTCATTACTTTTATGTCATATTTATATTGTAATCATTCTGTTTAATTGTACCTCTCCCCCTTCCCTTCCGAGTCACACCTGGAAACGAGCTTCAGCCCAGTGTGCCTCTCCTAGTTACCAAAATGTTAAATTAATAAATAAATAAATATGGAGAGAATTGCTTAATACTGAGAAAGACTACATCTATTAGGCCTGACACAAGATGTATTCCAGACTTGGTTAGATTTTGATCTCCAAAGAATCATTAACAAGCTGTTTTGAAACAGTTTCAAATATAGAGATCTTGATTGTTACAGATCACAGCACGGTTAGTTATAGTATAATTTTGGATTCATTTACAAGAAGGTATAATGTCTGACATTTTAACAATACTCAATTATCTAATGTCTCTTTTGTACAAAAAAATAACAATAGTTATACATTTTGGGACTAACAATAGAATAACCCAAAACTATGTAGTGGACACAGGGGTCAGTTTTAAAACCACAGTTTGAGGAGCAGTTATTTCTGAAGCATCTTGGAAAAACAAATAGAGGAAACTAACATTAAGGAAGGTTCCAGACCAACTAAAGTTACAGGAAATGACATTTAAAAATGGGGATACAATCAAACTACAAGAGTATGCTGAGTTAAATACATTAACTGATTCCATGGATATCTTTCAGGTTAAACAAAGGTGGGCTAAGAGCAACCATAATGGGAAAATTAACATTGAAATGACAGGCAAAATGTTAGCAAAATGAATCCAGGCTTTGTGGAAAAAAATGAAATAACATTAATTAAAAATGAGTTAGGACAAGTTTTGTCTCAACAGGACAAAATTATTGAGGAATTGTTGTCTTTTTCACTAATCCTTATACTTCAGAGCTTAATCATGCAGAGCAAGAGATTAATTACCCTGAAAAATACAGTCAGGCCAAAATTTCTAGTCAAGAAAGGAAGAACCTGATCAAACCAATTACTGCTCTATAAATAATCAAAACTCTGCACAACATGACAAAAGGCAAATGCTTTGTTTTACATAGTCTTATATTATGAGTTTTATCTTGCTTTTGAATCAGTATTAGTGCCACTACTTTGAAATTGTATACTTCCAACTACCAAGCATAAACAAACATTCAGATTCCTTATATCAAGCATATTTTTCACTCATACCAAAAAGTGGCAAAGATCAAAGTAAAGTGGAGAATTATAGACAGGTAGTGATATTAAAGATTGATTATAAAACTTACACTAAGATTTTTAACAACAGGTTATTAGCAAATTTAGGCAATATTATACATACAGTATAAACCACTCTGGATTTGTTCTGAACAGGTTTATTCAAACAGTGCTCCATAAAATTCTATTTATTATTGAATATCTTATGAACCATAAAATACCAGTGATTTGTCTGTATTTAGATGCCAGTAAGGCATTTGATGGGTTAGAATGGAGATACCAATTTGGGGCTATGAAAATGTTTGGTTTCTCAGATGTTTTTGTAGACTATATAAGGGACATTTTCAGAAAACCAGTGGCAAAGGTAAAACTGAATAAATCTGTCTCAGATTTTTTTTACTTCAACCAGGAGTCACAAAAAGGAAGTCCCCTTTCCCCTTCTCTGTTTGTTACTGAATTAGAGCTTCTGCTCCCTCAATTAGAACTAACAATAGCAAAAAGGAAATTAAGGTGATGTCACATGAAGTCAAGATCAATGCATGCACAGGTGATCTGTTATTATTGCTACAAGACTCGAAAGAGAGTATGAAATAGTTAAAAATCATAATTAACACATTTCCACCAGTAGCTGGGTACAAAGTGGATGAGGTAAAATCAGAAATGATTACCTTCATTTCTGTTCAGCCAGATAATCTGAAAATAATTTTCAATGCTACTATACAAGGGAATGCAATGAAATATTTGGGGATTGACATCGCAAACAATCTGGAAGAATTATGTACTTTAATTCACTGTAAGCTGCTTATTTGCTTAAAAGATAGACTTCAGGGATGGAGAAACATTTCTTTATCCTTATAGTGAAAATCCAAATAATTAAGATGTTTGCAATTCCTTTTCTATCCTACACACTACAAACTATACTGATACCAATTTCTCCCATCTGGTTCAAAAAAAATCAACATCCTGTTCTGGAAGTTTATTTGGAATAATAAACAACCCAGGATATATTGGCAAAGCATTGGTATGCCCAAAGAGCAGAGTGGAATGGCCTGCCCCGACAAAGAAGCCAATTATATGGCCCATATGATTAAATTAGCAATTAGGTGGAAATACACTGATACAGTTAAAATTAGTTTGGAGGTGGAAAATTCAATCTTGTAAGAAATGACATCAGACACAATGGACATTAAAAAAACATATTTTACTGTGAGCAAATTAAGGAAATCAAGAAATACTTTAGTTAAAAATGTATGATAAGCTAGATCCAAGCTGTCCTCCTACCCGAACTGCCTGGACCCTGTTTTGATTGATCCATACCAAGTGAACACTCACCTTGTTACTTGTGTGATCAAGCACCACCTGTCTAAGTCCTACACCCTGTGGGCGATCAAGGATGGCTGTGCTTCTTGTTATGTAATGCACTGTGTATGCAAGATATAGAATGAAGTCTTCAGTCATGTACTAGACAATGATATTAAAAGCACCATTGTTCCTACTAGATATTTCTGGAGGACAGTATGCCTACAACTTCAGCCACTAACACATACACTGTAGAATTGCCAGAGGGTGCAGAGTCAGATGACACACTTTATCAGATAATAACACTACTGGTGACATATTCCTTTAGCAATGAAGCAGAATACTGAAAAAATATTCTAAAGTCTGCAAAATGTTTTGACACATGTCTTAAATGGTTGAAGAGTGAGTGGTACTGCAGCATATGGTGTGCTGTTACTCAGTATATACACACACTGCACCAAACCCAATGCTAATTGCATCAACATCTTACCACAACACATTAATAACTAATGTTCTTCTGCCAGGCAGGCAACAGTACATGTGCGCCAATCAGGCCATGTGGCCTATTCTTGGTCAGGTGGGAATTATGCACTGTGGGCATGTACCCCACCCACGTACTTCTGCACCTGCTGTCGGGAGTGCACGGCTGGCATTCACCATTGGCCACCACCTGTCCTTGGCAAGGCCCTCACAGATGGCAGTACTCAGCAGGGCAGCTAGAGATGTAGTCACCGACCCATTTGGGCATCCAATTGGATGCCCGACTTTGGTTCCAAATGGATCTCTTGCGAGGCAGGGCACAGGTCCAGGCACATGAATAGCAACAGTGGACACCCAGACCCACACTGATATTCCCCATTGGGAGGCGGAACCGTGGCAGTCTGCCATGAGTACAGTGGCCTGCTGCTGTACCCATGCATCCCCTCAAATACACACACACACATGCACACATGAAACAGCACCAAGACATGCACCTGTGCAGCAAGGCCTCAAGCCCCCACAGGCCATCCCATCCACTCATGGCAGCCACAGCAGACCCTGCCCCCCACACATGGATGCTTATGTCCCCTGTGTCCGGCAAGGGCCCCCCTTTACCGGTTGCACATCAAGGATCCTCCTGTCCTGGGTGTACATCAAGGGCCTCCCTGTCCCCCACATCCAACAAGACACCCTAAGTGCACACACCAACCCCCGATCCCATCCCCTATCCCTCACTGGTAGTCATCAGCTCCCCCCAAACCCCCATGGCACTGACGCCCCCCACCTGCATCATCTGTGACATGGTTCAGTATGGCCAGCTGCACAGCTCCTCACACACCTCTTCAGCCACAGGCCATAAGACTACTGCTAGGAGCGTGCTGCCTATATATAGTGGCATGCTTCCAGCATCAGTCTGATGGTCATTGGCCAAGAAGTTATATGGATGGCTGTGCCACTGGCCATTTATCTTCGGCACTGACTATGCAAGTATGGGGGATGGGAGGGAGGTGCTGTAGGTGCTGGGCCTGGTGGGGGGCCACTGTCCTCCAATGATGTTGCTGGGTGGCTGGGATAAGGTCCACAGGGATGGACAGGCAGTGTTGATCATTCCAGACAGCACAAATGAGCAGTGTTGGTGTGGTGGTTTGGTCACAGCACTGGGCACATGGATGCCTTGTTGTTGGGGTGGAGCAGGGTGGTTTGGATAGCACTAACAGTGTGTGGAAGGCCTTGTGGGTGGGTGGCCATAGCACCTAGTTGGTTGACCCAGGTCTGTGTTTGTTGGGAGGGGCAATGGCACATATGGGGCCTGGGAAGGCATGTGAGGGGAAGGGGGTTTCTGGTGCTGGCAGGGTCTTTTCTGTGATCTGTACTTCAGGGGTACATGTCCACACACCCCAATGAACATGCACATGAGGGCACTCTGTCAATTGGCTGGCCCAGCCCTCCCCTCTGTAGGCCTAGTATTCTTGGCTGGCATGGATTTACATTTCCCCAGTGCTGCTGTGAACTGGCAGGAGTGGTCCATGGGGACACAGAGTGGGTTACGGCAGGGTCTACCCTGTCACTACCGGCACCCTCCTCTGCCTTCCCTGGGAAACATTACATGTTTTTGTGCATGGCTCTTAGTGTTGGCAAGCCCCTGGCCTCCTACAGCATGTTGTTATCCATGCCATTGAGTGATCACCTGTGTTGGTACTGCATGCCCTGGTTATGCATCCTGCATGGGGGGCTCAATGCGTGCAGAGTGGGTAAGCACCACAGATCTATGATGCCTAGCCACTCTGCACATTCATGCATCGGCTGCATAGACCATTGAGCCATGCAACTAAGCATATTTAGAGTTTAAGGAACATGTTTGTCATTGGTATGCACAACATTGGCTCAGTGGCATGTCCTGTGTGACGTACACAGTGGATACCCATGTCTGTGTCTGCCACAAACACCACCTTGGCAACTTGCATTGAGTGCAACCCCACCTCAACACCTCAGCCACATAAGCACACTCCAGAGCTGTATCATGATTAATCCTATTTATTTAGTATAGCCTACCCTTATTTTTAAATGTTGCTATTGCTGATTGGTTTTATTTATTGTTTTATTTTGTGTGTTTTAATTATTTAGTGTTATACAAGCACCTTGGTTTTTGAAATGTGCTTTTTATTAATAAAGATTGAATTGAATTAAACTGAATTGAATGTTGTTCCACTGAAAGTGCCTATGTTATGTGGTCCTGTAGTACACACATATACCACTTCTGTGTGATGCCCGCCCAGACCCCTCATGGTCCCACAATGCAGACCACTGTATGCTTGTCATAGGTATTACAAGCACATGCATCGTTATCTAATATGTAACAATCCTTCATTACACAGGTATGCACCCTCGTGCAATTATTCAGTGAATATAGGTACTGTAACTGGAGTGATAAATCACTCTCACAGGTTCTTGTTGGAACTACACTGAAGAAAGAGATAACAGGCAAGTGTTACTCATGTAATACAGTGGAACCCACTTATAACAGATACACATATAGTGGTCACTTGCTTATAACTGACAGATCTGCCTTGTCAGAAGCCAAAAGCTATGCCAGCAATTTTAAAAATCCCATTGATGCTATACTCTGCAACCCCTACATAGTGGACACTGTGAGCTCCTCTGTACCTCTGTTGCATGCATCAAATTGCTTGCTAATTGTCACCTGATTATTCATCTGGCTTGTCTGGCACTATAAAGACATCACCCACCTCACTTGATGCCTGATAACTGACACCTTTCTCCAGGGGATTACTCCTGTACCCGCTTGATCCCCCAATCAGCACATGTTCTGTACAGCAAAATCTTACCAATTATGTTTACTGCTCAGCCCCATGATCCCAATCAGCACAGGTACTGCACCAAAAATCTTTCCAATCTTGTTTACTGCTCAGTTCCCAATCAGCTACAAATAGCAGTTCCCTATACCTCTGGTTGGCAGAGGAGGGGGTATGTTCTTATTTTAACTCCTCTGTTTGAGCTGTGGTGGAGGATATTCATATTTTAAGATTTTAGGATATAGAAGACACTCCTTATAACAGAAAAAACCTGCTTGCACAAATGTGTCTGTTATAAGAGGGTTCCACATTAAATTAAATTTATTACAGATCAGTAATACAGGCTTACTACCATTAGAGTATGACCACTGGGAGAAGGCCAGTTTTCCTTACCCAAGGAAATGCAGTCTCTCATCTATTCTCAGAGAAGCTACATGCTACAAAGGGTCTTATATACCCTGATAATAACTGTGGTAACGGGTAAAGAAGATACATAAAATGTATATGATTGGACAGAAACAGGTGGTCTGAGCAACTGTCCTAACTAGTGTAAAACTTGCATAGCTTACAGAAGATAAACAATGGGACTCTGTAGTACAAGGTAATTTGTAGTGGTGTACAAGTACTAAAGATGGCACTGTTGCCTTACATATAAAAGTACAGTAAAAATAGAGTAAAACACATGTCTTATTGCTAGAATATATCAGTGAAGAATAATAGAATATTATATATATATATATATATATATGTATGAATATAGATGTATATATCAATAAACCATAATAGAGCACATATCCTGCATATCCTGACACTTATGCTTATATGATAAGTGTCTTCACCACAAGGTTAGTATATATCCCTACATAAGTTGCTGCCCATGAGGTGGGGGCACCATCAGGGGATACTAGATAGACCATGGATAACATTCCCGCTCTTGTTGCCTTCAAAAGAAAAGGCAACAACCACAGGAAAGTAGTGGGATGGAGCTATAAAAGCCATCATTTACATGCCCAAGGCATGAGCCTTGTAAAGGAATTTGAGTTGTTTGTGATGTTGTCTAAGAGTATGTCACAGGAAGCAAAGGATTAGTATTAGTATAAACATTAGTATCAGAAAAACAATCAATAATGCTTGGATAATAACAAAAGCTTTAAAAGTTAATTCTAACCAAGTATTGGATAGAGCAGTGTTTAAATCACCATCATGAGTAAGAATATTAAGAGCATCACCAGCTTTAGAAATGGTGTTCAGGGAGAGGAATAGGAGTAGCAGTGTGACCGATGATTGTTTTCTGTTGCGGAGTAGAACAGAAGTTAGGAGCATTAATAGCACAAGTTTTGGCACCATAAGCAAAGGAATGATGATTTGTTACTACATAGTACTGCCCATCCGAATTGTAAGTAACTCATACAGTTGGATCTCTCCATTGTTGTAGATGTATAGGACAGGTGAAGGACTGGTTGGTGTGCTATGATGTGAAGCGATATACCTCCACCAGGTAGCTTTGAGATGCAGCTGTTTTGGTGGTGGGCACTGAAGATGCAGCTTGCGAAGACTGTTCAGTCATGTTAGCTGGCAGATCATCACACAAGGAATAGGACCAGTTGAGATGTTCCTGAGAATATCCACAGACAGGTTTAACAATGTCAAATACAGTATGTCACAGCGGCACAGGTAATAATATCCCTTCTTAGTGCAGTAGTTGGTATGCGGTGAGACCCAAGCTTGTAGAACAATGTGATAGACAAGCAAAGAAGGCAAGTCAGTTTGTTCTGGTAAATGTTCTCATCAGGGTGCCCTATGGAATTTATAGCAGCCAGTTTGTCAAAGGCAGAAGTTTGTGGATCAAAGTGAGGTAGTGACATAGTGAAAATAATGAACATGTCACGAACTGAGCAACGCTGAGTGAAGCAGCATGGTGCTTAATTTGGATAACGTTAAACATATCCAAGATTTCTAGCAGTAGGTACAGAAACATTGACAGAGTGTGACATACACAATGTAATGCATGTAGTAGATATGCAATGAGAACAATACCATTTAGACATTCTCCTATCATGAATAATATCTGGAATGCATCCTGTTTCCAAGTCCCTGAAGAGATTGTTAACAGTGACAATGACATAAGAACCATGGGTGGAGCATAAAAGTTCATGGGCAATGTATTGCTTGTCTGCCCCCTTGTTATTTTGAAAAATCAATTCATTAATTTTGTTTCTAGTATCATTGAACCTTTTAGTGATTTACTGCATGTTATAAACAGTAAAACGCTCTCCCTTACTTAAACCATCTACACCATGTCACAGAGGTGGTAACACATAATTTTCAATAGCTTGTTGAAAGTTTAGTGTTTGTGCTTTAATAGCAGCTATATCTGCTCTATTCCAGATAGACATTCCTGAACCAAAAAGGCTAGAGACGGTGCCTGCTGCACCAGTAACATCTGCAGTATCACTCCTAGTGCATGGCTACAATGTCTAGAAGCATCATACTGAAACATTTAGAAGTGTTGCTTGTGTGACAGAGACCAAACTCTGCCATATTCCAATGTGTAAGATTAAAAATAATTGGTACATGCATAAACTGCACATCATTAATCAAAGCTCCTGGAAGGGAAGTGGTAGTCAAACCACTAGGAGGACCAGGCTCCTGAGGAGGACATTCAGTCAGTTCTTCTTCAGTAGATGGGACCACAGAAAGAAACATAGCTTCAGTAGCCATATAGTTATGAAGACAGAGAGCTTGTGATTCTTCAGAGGTGAGGTGATCACAAACGGTAGTATCTATTAAGGCAGTTAAGTTATAGGTTTCATAGGTTTTTACAAGATACATAGATTTTCATCCTTTATACTTGTCACTATTGTTTAGTCCAGACTGCATTTTTTAGGGTAGAAACTATCTAACCTTTGTTTGAATACATCCATTGTTCCACTTGTAACCACCTTTGTTGAAAGGCTGTTCCATAATGGCACCACTCTCTGGCTGAACCAATGCCTTCTCTTTAAAAGGTTCCATTTGCCCATAGTCAATTGGAGTATATGTTCCCATGGCTCATATTTGCAGTTCTTTTGCATTAGTCCTAGGTCCTCCCATAGTGATTTATCCTGCAGGACTCTGTATACCATGCGCATGCCCCCCCCATTCTTCTATAGTGCGGTGTATACAGTTTTAATCTATACAACCTCTCTGAATATGCTGCCTCCTCAAGACCTGACATTGCTCTTGTGGCCCTTCACTGTATATTCTCTAGTTTCTTAATGTCCCTATTTTTATATGGTGACCAGTGTGTCTAGAAGAAGCTAGTCAAATAGATAGTGTACCGTTTGGTGCAATTCCTGTGTTGGGCCATCCGAGAAAAGTACCTTTAGATAAATGTGCTACAGGAAGTGTGAAACCATTAAAATCAGTTTCTCATTGTATCTGCGATGTGGATTTGTCTTGAGATACAACCATGGCATTTAGACAGGCATCTGAGCCTTCCTTAACAGTAATCAATTTATTGGGGACATCAATGTGAACTCCCTTGGGGTTGGAGATATGTGCATCTCTAGTAGAATGTTCAAATTTCTCAAGCAAATGTGCTATACATTGTCTGTGTTCAGTCACAAGGGGTTTGTCTTGAGAGTAAGTCAAAGAAAGTGGTCCCACCAGGATGAGGATGTGCAAGATAGCCATCTTGCCAGTATATCTGAAAGAAGCAGAAAAGGATTGTAAAGTGAGGAGTACTATTCCACCCTAACAGGGTTGGGAAAAGTAATTAGTCACCTTTATACAACTTGAGCTAATTAGCATGCAACCACTTGTTGATGGTCTATTTCTGATGCTGAACTCTCACCTGATAAACAGCAGGGCTGAGTTTGTTGACAGTGGGATATGGGCCTTCGCATTTGTTGGTAAATAAATGAGCCAGTGGTCTGTATTGAGAAGCATGACTTGATCTCTAACTTGCCAGTCGACTTCTTTGGCATGCTTATCAATTTGAGCTTTTGCTTGTTGTTGAGCTTTGCACATATGATTTGCAGCAAATAAGTACATTTTCATGATGTGATCACGAAGATTTTCAACATATTTGTCCACAGATACCCTAGCTGCAGTAGTGGTTTGGAGGTCAAGCAACAGGTGCTCAGTTAATCTCATGGCTCTACCGGTCCTAACCTCATAAAGTGTGCACTGAGTAGTTGTTGCAGGAGTGCCCCTGATTGCCATCAGCAGTAGTGGCAAGAGGGAATCCCAATCCTTGGGATTGTCATTAATTAATTTGCATAACATCTGTTTCATTCTTCTGTTTGCTCTTTCTACCTGGCCTGTGGATTGAGGATGGTATGGGATATGGAATTTCTGATCTACTCCAAGCATGTGGACTGTCTCTTTCATCAGTTCAGCTGTAAAACTGGTTCCCTGGTCTGAGTTTACCTTAAGAGGTAGGCCCCACCAGGAGAACAATTGATCCACCAGGATCCTTGCAGTTGTGTTTGCCATGTTATTTTTAGTGGGGAATGTCTCAACCCAATTGGAAAACAAATCTGTGATAACAAGTGTATACTTGTTGCTCTTGCTGGAGTAAGTTAAGGGGCCAATGAAATTGATTTGTGTCGCATTCCATGGTCCAGATTGCCTTTGTGGTGACAATTTGGCTTTTCATTTTACTGAAATTGGATTGTTCTGGGCACACACTATGCAGTTGTCCACATAGTGCTTTATGTCCTTAATCATACCAGGCCACCAGATGATGATTTTAAGTCTCTGGATGGTGTTATGTGCCCCCTGGTGTCCACCAATGGGGGTGTCATGAACCATATGGATGAATTCAGTTCATAAGGATTGTGGTACAGCCCACAGTTTGTGACCTGTATCGTCCTTCCTATATCAGATCAATTTCTGATCATGAGATAGGCGCATGTTGTCAGAGTATCTCTTGTATGGACTACCAATAGGTAGTTCCTGTTCAATTCCTTTGCTAAGTATTTGAACACATCTTTTAGTTCTGGATCAGATCACGGCACAGCAGAAAGGTTCAGTGGAGATTCTGGTTGCAGTTTCTGCCTAGTGTTGGTAGCTAAGAAGATGGCTGCCACAGCTACTGGGTGAGTCATTGGCCATGTCTCACCCCCCCCACCGAATGCCTGCTTTGGGAAGTGAGTCCGCTCGATCATTGAATTCATGGTAAGGGTAATTTCTGCAGTGAGCCTTTACCTTGTGAGTGTACAGTTTATGAATAAACTGTTGGGTCAGTGTGTGTATATACACAAACAGATCCCTGTATTTGACAGGTGTGCCATCAGAGGATGCAAAGTTATTTCTGTCCCAGAATGATAAAAATTCAGTGCAGGAGGAGCAGACCCAATTAGAGTCTGCAAAGATGATTGCATCTTTATCACCATGGGGCATGACCTCTAGAGCACAAGCAACAGCTGCCAATTTGGCATACTGTGAGGAAATGACAGTACATTTCCAAGCAATGCACTTAAACTCACCCTCTGGATCTAGTATGAGCACTCCGAACCCTGCCATCTGTCCCCCTCCACATAGGACACCAAGCCATCCATGAAGATGTGATACATGCTGGTATCCTTTAAAACATCAGGTGTAGATGGTAAGACTAATCCCGGCTCAGGTATATCAGGAGGTTGGAGTGCACAATTGTGGGGTTTACCTGTGAAAAGTAGGCCATGAATCACGGTGGATGGCATTTTTGCAGGTAGTACTTTGATGTCCCCATCCTGCAAAAGCAAAGACGAGTGGGTGAGTCTGGTGTTGGAGACTGGACCATCTTTTACTTTGTCTGAAAGCAAGAAGTTGGCTGGAGTGTGACAGATATGCAAGACAATAGGTGCATACCCAATGATGTACATGAAATGTTTGACAGCCCAATAGGTTGCCAAGAGTATTCTTTCACACAGGCTATACTTTATCTCTACTGGGGACAGCATCTGAGAAGCATAGGCAATGGTTATGAAATACCCATTTTACCTTTGTGCCAGCACTGCAGACTTGGCCACATCAGATATGGCAGTTTCCAAATGGAATGGAAGATCTGGGTTAGGACTGATCTATGCTGGGGCTAAGGCTAAGGTCTGCTTGAGCTGTGTTATAGCATCAGTGTGAGTGGGACCCCATGTCCAGAGGACATCCTTTTTCAGAAGTTCATATAAGGGAGCGTCCTTCAAGGCAAATCAGGGATAAAATCCCTGGAGTAGTTTACCATTCCTAAGAAGCATTTGAGTGTTGCCACACTAGTAGCAAGTGGCAGATCTTGCAAGCTCTGGATCTTTTTGACAGCTGGACTTCTGCCTTGGTCAGTAATGCATTGGCCAAGGAAGATGACCTCCTTCTCACATAGTTGTGCCTTGGAGGGGTTGCACCCGAGACCTGCTCTCTTGAGGAGAGACAGAAGTTCATCTAGAAGGATCAGATTATCTTCTTTCATGGTGGTTGCCAGAAGCAAGTCATCCATGTACTGCAGAAGACACTGGGGTGTGGTGAACACCTGCAGAGCATTCATCATGTGGAGATGAAAGAGGGAGGGGCTGTTGTGAAAGCCCTGGGGAAAACAGATCCAGGTGTACTGACGACCATCAAAGGTGAAGGCAAATTTATATTGGATTCCCTGTGATAATGGGATTGACCAAAACCCATTAGAGATGTCAAGAGCTGTGAACCACTTTTTGTCAGGTGTCAACAGCTTAAGTACATCAGGTGCTGATGCTACGGTTGGTACTCAGCTAGAAGCAACCTGATTAAGTTTTCTGTAATCAATTGTGAGTCTCCAGGCCCCATTTTGTTACTTTATGGGCCAAATAGGTGAATTAACAGTGGAAACACAAGTCCTAATCACTCCTTGTTGAAGCAGGGATTGGATGGTTTCCCTAAGTGATGGCAAGGCTTCAACAGGAAATGCATACTGTTTCTACCTCACAGGGTTAGGTCCTGTGATTCCAATGGTAGTGTGCATCCTACTTTAGTCATGTTTGTTGGTGGCAAACACATCAAGGTGTTTCTGCAGCAAAGGTGCCAGCTCAGAAAACAGGTCATGGCTTTTGAACAAAGCCATGATGTCATACTCCTTATTGTTATGGAAGATGGCTATCACCACATGCAAGTCTGGGATGGTGACAGCATAATATTGTCCTTTGATCTGAATGAATAGCCTGCTGGCTAGATCCACTGCACAACCGTGGAATGCTATGAAGTCCAATACCCAATATCCTGGGGAGATGCCATAAGACCATGAGGTCAAAAGCAAAATTAGTCCTGAGGTGGCCTACCACCACAGGTAGAGGAATAGATCTGTAGGTGTGTAGCTGGCTACCACCTACATCCTGTGCACTGGTCTTCCAGCCAGTAGACCAGTCAGATGAGACTGGGTCCTCATCATGGAGCACTGATATGGCTGCTTCGGTGTCCAGAAGCATGGTAAGTTGGCAGCCCCTGACCGTGGCCTTTACACAAGGTTGTCCGTTTGTGTCAATGATCAGGTTACTCTCAATCCAGACTGGGGCCTGCAATTGTCAGTCTGACTCTTCAGATCAACATCATCTGCCAGTTCCTGAAATCGAAGCCTGCAGGGTCTTCTAAGGCCTTCTGTATGTATTGTAATGGGTACAAATGTACTTGTAACATGACAGGCACAGTGATGGCCTGCATGGGTGGTTCTGCTTTGGATGTCACATCAGTCTGGCCAGTAACTGATGCATCCTCCCCATGGCTGCATGCTGACTCGACGGCCGGGGCTAAATCAGCTATAGATCGGGTAGCTGCCGCTCACCTCTCAGCATGAATTTCCTTCGGCAGCTTGTAGAGGGTTTTGTTCTCTTCTCTAATTTGATGATAGCTAGGAGCATTTTAATATCAGGTCTGACTATTTTGTTGGGCATTTGGATTTTTCCAAATGCCTTCATCTCTATTGTTCTGGTTGTTCCTGTAGTTCTGCCTCCCCATGTGACTGTTTGTCATCAGAAGGGGTATCATTGTTCTGGTTGTTTCCCTCCACCATATAATGGGTGGGGGCATCAGGGGTAGACTGTACTGCAGCTACCTTGTTGGATTTTCTGGAAGAAAGGGCACAGAGGTAGATCTGATAAGCTCACTCCATTTTACTGAGGATTTCCGTAAACTCATCAGTGTCTGGATAAATACTGAGTTTGACCTTCTCACGTAAAGCCAGATACATGTTCCTGACGTACAAATCCTTGTACTCAATTTGATCCATGTCAGATTGCTCATCTGCTAGGACTTTGCCCACTTTATATGCAAGCTACAACTGTTTGTGATAGGCGGCTGGGCTTTCTTTTGCACCTTGCTTCACCTTGTAGACCAAGTGAATCCCCACAACTCCCAGGGAATTGGCACGAAGGAGTGCAGTGGCAATTTGATAAAAGGTGCAATTCTCAGTGCTCAGCCCTGTCTCTGACAGCTTAGCCCAGAGGGTAGGTTCTACTGTTTGTCGTAAGATGTGAACCTGGTACTGGGATTGGAGAGAGAGCTTCTCAAAAAGGGAATGGACTTTCTTCAAATTACAACTGAGATTGTCAGTTGGGCCCATTTGTCTGATGCTCTGTGCAATTTGCTAGACAGAATGAATGACCTGCAGGGGGTTGGAGGTGTGCATATTCTCACTCAATTCAATATGTTCCATGGCTCCGCGGAGCACAGATTCTGCTGCAGCATCAGTGACTGCCCTGTACGTATGATCATGAGTAATGGTTTCTTTTAGCATTTTATCAATTTGGTCCTGGATGGCTTTCTTTTGATCCTCCGAGATGGTAATCTTACTGATAGCTTCCGAAATTAGGTTGCAAATCCCAGACTCGTAGCCTCTAGTGAGAGGGGAAAGAGGAGGTATATTTCAGAATACAGGCCCTCTGCCTGTGTCATGGGGACAGTCATCTTGGCATTGTATGTGGCGTCCGCCATTTTTACATAGATGTGGCAGTGTAGTGTGCATGCCAACATCGGCACCATCTTGTGGATGGTCAGAGGAAGTTGCTACACCATGGGGGTTGGACTTGTGTGTGACTTGGTATGCCTCATCATCCAAGTCAGAGTCATCATAGCTGGATGACGTAATCTCAATGGGTGTAAACTGAAACCCATTTATGGCCTTAACCTGGCCAGCAAGAACCTCTTGTTGATGGCGCAACCTTGCCATCTTTTGTCTACACTTATTTTGATAGACTTTTGCAGTGCCCTTCTTAATATCTCTCTCTCAACCTCTCTCTGCAACACTCTATATGTGGTGCCCAATTTGACATCTTCCCTAAGCTCTTCATTGAACTCACAACTCACACACTTGTAATCCTCTTTCAGCTCAGCATTCTGATCTCTCAACACTTCATTCGTATCACTCAAAATATCATGCAAATGTGCTAACTGTTTCTTATCACATTTCAACCTTTCGCAACCATCTGTTAACAAACATATCTCTCACTCAGTGTCTTAAGCAGTACTGTGCCTTAGTTTTGAATTAGCATCATGTAGTGACTCTGTATCCTTCACTAGGTTCTGTTTCTTCTTCTGTAACTCTGATGCCTGCAAGCTCATCTCTTTTGTCAGAGAGGCATTTTGCAATTCAAGGGAGACACACCTCAATGTGAGACTCTTAACAGTGTTGTGTAGGGCTGCAACCAAAAGACCTTTAAGGTTGTACTTTTTGGTTATTTGTTTGGACTGTAAGTTCTGGTCAGATATTAGCAACAATGGGTTGTCTGCAGCTTTCATGTCCAGGGTGAAATCTGTCTATCCACCATGGGATGTGAGGTAGTTTGAGACATTGAGTCTCAGTTCTGTGCACAGGTCAGACATAATAAACAAGGGGTAGACAAACAAATAAGCAGTTGGAAAACTGGTAAAAATGCCTTGGCACCATCACCAACTGATTTCCGTTCCCTGGTGGATGAACGGTGAGGCCAAGGGGGTATGCTGTCACTTCACAAAGGGAGTGTAAAGGGGTCCGGTGTGGATCTGCCACGCCCAATACCAAGATGGTAGGGGTCTGCCACAACCACTACCAATGTAAGCATGAGTAGATCTAAGTAGGCAAAAAATGTACTACACTACTCAACATTCAAAATAAATTGAATATGACTCTTCCTTTGTGCACTCCAACCTGTATACGGTCGCAGAAATGTAACTGAAGTGATAAATCACTCTCTCAGGTTCTTTTTGGAACTGCACAGAAGGAAGAGACAACAGACAAGTGGTACTCATGTAATAAATGAAATTTATTACAGATCAGTACTACAGGCTCACTACCATTACAGTGTGATTACAGGAAGAAGACCAGTTTTCCTTACCCAGGTAAATGCAGTCTCATGTCTATTCTCAGAGAAGCTACGTGCTACAAATGGTCTTATATCCTGATAATAACTATGGCAGTGACTAAAGAAGATACATAAAATGTATATAATTGGACAAAAACAGGTGATCTGAACAATTGTCCTAACTAGTGTAAAACTTGCATTGCTTGCAGAAGATAACAAACAATGGGCCTCTGTAGCAGAAGGTCATTTGTAGTGGTGTACATGTACTAAAGATGACATTGTTGCCTTACATATAAAAGTGCAGTAAAAATAGAGTAAAAAGCATTTCTCATGGCTAGAATATATCAGTGAAGCATAACAGAACACAATATATAACAGTAAAACATAGTAGAACACAGATCCTGACACTTATGCTTATTTGATAAGTGTCTTCGCCCTAAGGTTAAAACAGTATATATCCCTACATAAGTTGCTGCCTGCAAGGTGGGGGCACCATCAGGGGATGCTGGACCATGGAAAACAGTACCATGTCATGACAATGTAATTGTCTCCACAAGTTCTTTTCATTATTTATTTCTGCCAGATGGGGGAAGAAATATCAAGCACAACACCCGCAACTATTTCACCATCTGAAACTGTTGTGTCTTGAGTACCTGTGAAATACAGTTTGACTTTCTCCATTCTGATGACAGTTAAAAATTCGGTGACTTTTTCATTTGACAGCAGAACACATTATGTGTTATCAAGTTTTGCTCCAACTCTACAGGCAATTTCCCTACCACCAAAACTTAAGTGTTCAATTTAAAGTCAAACTCAACACAAAATGTTCCAAAAAACAAAGGTAAATATAATTCAAATACCATCCATATACACTGTGTTAGTGGATACAGATTGTATACTATATATATTCCATCATGAATAATACTGTTAGTTCATTTCTCTGTAAGCACTGTAACAGACCTTCCAAGTGAGAGACCAACTGGTGTCTAGTGCACTTTGTTGGACAATGTGTCTGTTGCTTACTCCACCCCAATTCAAAGTCTTGATAGCAGTATGGCTGATGACATGGACTCAAAATGTGCCCCTACTAATGTGTACATCTTACAGGTGGAACAAGACATCAACAATCAAACAATGCAGTATGTATTTTTATTGATTTTATTTTATTTTTAATTTATTCAAGTCTCAGATTATGACCTTTGAGCTGGGAGCTCATTTGCAGAGCTTCCATGTCAAACAGACAATAAGCATTCACTAGGTACATATAGGTTACATTCAGTGTTTCATAACCAGTTACCTAGGTGGTACAAATGTGAATATGAGATTCAGACATAGAATTAGGTTGTAAACGGTTATACAGAAAATCAAGGATGATAGTTTTGCAACACAAGAGGCAGAAGGTCTTCCAGTGAAAGGTGGTAGGCCATAGGGTGGGGGGAGTAGGGACTGGACAGGACTGAGTCCCATTGTCGAGGTGTGGTGGTTGGGGAGGAGTAGGGTGAGTAGAAAGTTTAGGACCACAGTGGGGGGGGATGGACTGGGTGCAAAGGAGTGGAGATAGTGATAGTAGTATGGAGAAGAAGGGGGTTATGGAGACAAGGAGAGGGCAGGTAAAAGAGACTGAGGGGATGATAGACTAGTAGTTGTAGGCATCTGACTGGATGGATATAAGTGCAGAGGGGGTACATAGGTAGATATGAAGTGCAAAGAGAGGTCAGGGCAAGCCTTTGATGGAAGACTGATCTTATAAGGGGCAGGCACACCTCATGCAGCTAGCAAGGTGGGTGAAGAGCATTGACTTGAATGGACTGATTCTAGTTTTAGCATGTAGCCTCCTTGGAAAGGATTTTAGCAGGTCAGGAGCTTGGTATACAGATGACCTCTGGCCTAAGCAGGTGCAGTGGAATGACACCTTGAAGGGGCGGTATACTATCATAACGGTGACTGCAACTGAGTGACTCAAATATGAGTGACTCAATTACAGCACCTGTTCTGTGGGTTACTACGCAAGGTTAGCGATCAGGGTGACAGGCAAAAGGGGAGGGTGACAGGAAGGATGGGAGGGAGTGCAGAAGAGGAGGGAGCATATGAAGGGGGTTGTGTGGTGGGAGGCTGCTGAGCTGGCACCATGGGGGACTGGTGAAAGTGGCAGGCTATGGGAGGAAGGGTGTGTTATGTAAACAATCTCAGATATTAGAGTAAATAATAAAAATCCTAATAATACAGATGTTTGTGTCTTCAGAGTCTGCCAAGAAACATTAGTAAACATGCAAGAGTACTAATGAATGTTTATTAGACTACTTAAGCCAAGTATGTGGCAAAGAAAATCACAAGGGAGATGGGTTTCTCTTCACTAGCCTGAAGAATGTACATAATCTCCAGGATTGTAGGATCTCAGGTTCTCCAAGATCTCAGTCTCTCTCCCCACTCTTCTAGAGAGCTACAGTAGGTTGCGGACAGCTTAACACTACAGATAACAGCATAGCAACAGATATTACCTCATAGTTACAGATATGAGAAACAATATGTATTGGTCCTAAGTCATTCTCCATTGCATGATGACTTAGGAGACAGAATTACTAATGAGTATCATATGAGACAAAATATGCTTCCATTAGCATTATAGCTTGGACAAAAGAAATGCTGATGGGTTCAAACTACACCTGGCATTTCTTGCGTATGTATAATATAAGACATAATAAAGGTTTTCTCTCTCTAAAGAGACAAAGAGAAGTGCTGACAGGGCTTTATTACACATGGCATATCTTTCTGAGTGTAAAACACACTCTACATATAATTATATGACAATATAAGTATACAATAATCACCGATGATCCCTCAGAGTCATCTTATCAGTGATTAGGTAGATTATATATGGAATATATGTAAAAGACAAGACAAACATAATCTAGCTAAATGTATTATAGTGAGGTATAATGAATCATACATGATAAACATTAGCATATATGAGCAGCAAAGCACATTCCTAGCACGCATACTTATGTGATGGGTGCCTATATCTATATGTTAGTGCAAAATAACAATATCACAGTATAATAGGCCAGGAATACAATGTGAGGTGTATGTGAGGTGTATATGGGATGATAGGGGGCATAACCCAGGTGCAACAGGTGCAGGGTTCAGGGCTGGGGAGGAATACAATTTTGTATTGTCACATGTGCTCCGTGAAGCATTGTTTTATTTTTCCAAGGTTTTCCCCCTTCCTGGCATGCACCCAACATGTAGCCAGTAATCATTAAGTGGGGGGGAGCTGGTGACACATCGCTGCATGTGGGGATGTGGGGGGTACAGCTCTGCACAGAAAAACCTGTTTAATTTCACCAATGTTTCTTCGCTAGAATGCACATCACCTTTTTTTCTTTCTGTTATGTGAACTCTCCTTAATGGCGACCACTATTCTGTGATTGCTATTATAACATGGAACCAAAGGGGCCAGTGAGTGTTTTTTGTGTTGAACGAGATGGTGCAGAAGGTGTAATCATGTTCTGTACCCCAGGGGGGTCATGCAAAGGGTAGTTTTTCTGGACAAGAGACTGGGATGGTAACTAATTTTGTTATCCAGGTCAAGCTAACCCATGTGTGAGTACAGGTCACATTTATGGGTTAGGTGAGGAACACCAAGAAAGAGCCTACAGGTTTTATTGAGAGTCAGGGAGATTCTCTTTAGGGCTGTAGCTGAGGCCACGCTGTATATAACAAGCCCACAGTCTACCACAGAGAAAACTGAGCTTGTTACGACAAGTCTTAGTGTGTCTTCTGTTAGGCAGTGTCTATGCTTATACGGTTGCCCTAACTTTCTGTTTGCTGATTTAGCAACATGGTCACTGTGGAAGGAGTATGAAAGGGTGCTGTCCGGCGTGACCCCTAGTTACTTAAAGTTATTAACCATGTCTAGGATATGGTTTTGTTTGTTGTGGATAACAAGTTTGGCCACTTTGAATCTGCTGTGCATAGAGGTGAACAACATAGCTTTTGTTTTCTTGTAGTTGAGCATTAAGCACTAGCTTATAAACCAGTCCTTAACTAGTTTGAAGTTATTTTGGATGCTTTGTTCTAGAGTTCTAATGTTTGGATAGCTAGAGAAACTTACAGCATCATCCACATATTGGAGAATGTGATCTTGGCAATCATGTGGGAGGTAATTTAGGAAGAGACTGAACAAGAGCTGCCAAGGATGAATCCCTGTGGTACCCCGGTAGTCACATTTTGTGTAGTGGAAATGGTGTTGCCAATTTTCATTTGTTGGATACAATCAGAAAGGTATCTCTAAAACCAACCCAGTGATGTCTTGGATATGGTGGCATTGCTTAATTGGGCTAGCAGGAGTTCATGGTTCACCGTATCGAAGGCCTTAGTGAGGTCAATAAAGGTAGCTCCCACTAAGTACCCTCAATCTAGGTAGTCGTGGATGAACCCCGTGAACTCCACCAGTGTGGTCATGGTGCTGTGCCATTTCCTAAATCCATGCTGCTCACTACATTGGATTTGATATTTATCTAGGTGATCAACTAACTGATCATAAGCTATCCTTTCTAATGCCTTGGAGATCATGGGTTGTATGGAAATTGGTGGATAATTTGAATGGAGTGTCTTGTCACCATTTTTAAAGATTGGGGTGACCAATATAGATTTCCAGAGTTTGGGAAATTGACCAGATGTTAAGGAGAGATTAATTATTTTGTGAGGGGGGGCCAATATTTCATTGATGGTGAGGGATAAGAACCTCAGGTCAAGGCCATCCCCACTGTGCTTGGTTTTACCAATCACATTTAGCAGGTATTTCTTTGCTTCAGCTTTAGAGATGATACGAAGGTAGAAAGGTGGAGTGATGCTAGATGAAAGAGGGATTGGAGAAATATGCTGAACAGAGCTGGGTGGGCTTAGATAGTTGGGGGACAGAACTCTGCTGAGATCAGAGAAGGCCTTGTTAAATGTATCTGCAATGGTTTTGGATATTAGGGTAGTTCACTATTTATGTTCATTAGAGTGGGTGGTGATTTATTAGGGTTCCCTGTAAGGGCTTTGATATTTGATCAGAATTTGCGGCCGTCGCCCAAAGAGTTTTCAAGCTCGGCGTTGAAGTACTGCCTTTTTACCAGGCGAATGGCCTCAGTACATTGATTTTGTGCCACTTTATGTTTTTGGGTAGCGCTTGGGATCCTGTTCTTTTTGCCTTCTGCCAGAGATTATCCCAAGCATGGTGTTGGGCAATGAGGGATGGAGTAATCCAGGATTAGTGTGATCCTTTGAACTTTCTTTTGGTGATTGGGGCAAAGATGTCACAGGCTGCATTGTACTCCTTTATGAACTGATCCAGAGCAGCATCAACATCAACTGCCGAGTAGATGGTCAATCAGTTTAGCTGTCTGAGATGATCTTTCAATGGCCCGAGTTGTCCCATCCTAAGAATATGTGAGGTGACCTCCTTAGCGGGGCAGCTGGCTGACGTGCTAGACCATGCACAAAGGATGGGGGAATGATCACTTATTGCATCTGGGATGACCTGCATACTGGAGATGCATTTTGGGTAGTTTGTAGTACCCAGTCCAGTAAGGTACTGGTCCCGGCATGGTAGCTGGTACATGTGGAAGAGGCTACTAGCTGTTCATAGCCTATATCTGCATTAGCGTCTCCATAACGAGCAGCACTGCTGGACTCCCAGTTTATATTACAATAGCCCAGTACTAGCATTTCTGTCTGCCAGTGTCAGTCTGACAGGTACTCCTGGAGGACTCTGAACCCTTCAGCCTGTTTCTTGGGAGGAATATAGATAGAAATGACAGTTATACCTTTGCCATGGGTCCCGAGGATAACCTTAGGTGGTAGGATTTGCACATTATTTTCTGTGTTAAAGGGAAGGAGGATATGACATTGTAAATGGTCCTTAATATAGATGACACACACCCTCCTGTCTTCCTGGTGTGATCCAGTCTGAATGATGTATAGCCATTGAGCCAGTTTTCAGTATCAGCAGTTCTAGAGGTGAGCCAGGTCTCAACCACAGATAGGACATCTGGCTTGTGCTGAGCAACACAGGCTAGCAGTGAGTCAAATTTACATAGATACATAGACAGTGTTGGCAGATAAGGGCCTATGGCCCACCCAGTCTGCCCATTTAAGTTTGTAAGTTCAGTTTATGGTTTCCTAGAAGTCTGTTGCCCCTTACCCCTGACCTCCAGAATTCCTTTATGTCTATCCCATGCATTGTTAAATCCCATGATTGTTTCTGCCCCCACCACTTCCTCTGGCAGGGTGTTCCACTTGTCCACCACCAGTTCTGTGAAGAAATTCTTCCTCGTGTTTTCTCTGAATCGTCCTCCCTCCAACTTCATCCCATGCCCTCTAGTCCAGGAACATCTTTTTCACTTAAAAATAGTGTAATCCTGTACCCTGTTCCTCCCTGTAAGATACTTGTATGTCTCTATCATATCCCCTCTCTCCCTCCTCTCCTCCAGGTAGTACATGTTCAGTTCCTTCAACCTGTCCTCATAGGACTTGTGATGCAATCCATGCACCATCTTTGTTGCCCTCCTCTGAACCTTCTCTACCCTGTCTATGTCCTTACGTAGGTAAGGTATCCAGAACTGTACATTGTACTCCAGGTGGGGCCTCACTAGTGTCTGTATAGTGGAATTATGACCTCCCTTTTCCTGCTGGTGATGCCCCTGCCTATGCATCCCAGCATCCTATTTGCTTTACCTGCTGTCTTGTCACACTGTTTCCCTACCTTGAGGTCATCAGAGATGATAACCCCAAGATACCTTTCCTGCTTTGTGCATGCTATATCCTCACCCCCAACTGATATATTGTGCCAGGGTTTTTTGTGCCCCATATGCATTATCTTGCACTTCTTTGCATTGAATTTCAACTGCTAAACCCCTGACCATTCTTCAAGTTTCTGCAGGTCCCTTCTCATTCTGTCTACACCCTCTGGTGTGTCTACTCTGTTACAGAGCTCTGTGTCATCAGTGAACAGTGGAATTCTGCCTTCTAGGTCCTGTGCAATGTCACTGATGAAGATGTTGAATAGGACCGGTCCCAGCACTGATCCCTGTGGTACCCCACTGGTCACTCTTCCCCTCTGTGGAGTGACAGCCATTTACCACCACCCTCTGTGTCCTGCCACCCAGCCAGTTACCTACCCACCACACTACTGTCCTGCCCACACCTGTATTCCCCAGTTTGTGTAATAGTCTTCTATGTGGCACAGTGTCAAAGGCCTTGCTGAAGTCCAGATAGGCCATGTCCACTGCCCTCCCTGATCCACCTCCCTAGTCACCCAGTCAAAAAATTCAACAAGGTTGGTCTTTATGACCTCCCCTGGTGAAACCATGCTGCCTTGGGTCCTGTAGTCCATTGACAACCAGATGTTCCACCAAGCTCTCCTTCAGTAGTGCTTCCATGATCTTCCCCACTACTGAGGTGAGGCTGACTGGTCTGTAGTTCCCTTCCTCTTTGTTCCCACTTTGTATAAGGGACTACATCTGCTATCCTCCAGTCTTTGCTGCATTCCCTGTTTCCAGTGATCGGCTAAACAGGATAGCCAGAGGTTCAGCCACCACCTCTCTTAGTTCTTTAAGGACTCTGGGGTGCACCCCATTACTTTATCAACTCTTACTACTTCCAGTTCCTTCAGGACCCTTTCTCATGTAAAGGGACTTGTGTCCATTTCTGCACCATTCTTACCCCTTGTACTCCCTTCAGACCCATTACCCTCTCTTTCTCAGTAAAGACTGAGCAGAAATACCTGTTCAATATGTCAGCTTTACTGTTGTCATCCTCCACGCAGTTCCCATCCTCCCCCTTCAGTCTCACTATCCCTCCCTTTGCCTTTCTTTTTTCACTTATGTACCTGTGAAAGGTTTTGTCCCCTCTACCCACTGATTTTGCAATGTGTTCTTCTGTCTGAGCTTTGGCTTCCCTTACTGACCTCCCTGCCTCCCTTTGCTTCTCCTGGTACTTCTCCCTATCCCCTTCTGCCTGTGTCTTTTTGTATTGCCTGAATACAATCGTTTTGGCTTTCACTTTCTTTGCAACCTCTTTGGAAAAACATAATGGTCTCCTCTTCCTTTTCCTCTTGCTAACCTGCTTAATGCATAATTTTGTTGCTCTTGTAATCCCCATTTTAAATACTGCCCACTGTTCCTCAACCCCTGATTCATGCCCCATTCCCCTTAATGCATCTTTCAAGTATCTCACAATTTTCCCAAAGTCTGCCCCCCTAAAATCCAGGATACGTGTTTTTGTGTGGTTTGGTTCTGCTCTTTGTGATTTCAAACCACAATGACTGGTGCAGATGTTGATGGCCATAAATGTTAGGGAGCCACATTTCACAGCATGTTTTGTGCCCCTGATGACAGGGCCAGGTTTTGGGTGTATGTTCTCTGACAAGAGCAGTGGCAGTCAAATGGGACGTGTTGCCTGTAGCCTTAGGTGCTTCAAGGACATGGAGGGGTTGCTATGGATAGAGCATTGTTTAGAAGGTTTAATAGTTAGAAGGAGCATATTAATGATAGGTGGTGGGATTGGATAAGCATTGTTAGGCACTAGAGGTGCAGAAACAAGATACATTTTGTTCCCTGGGACACTAGGGAGTGCTGGGTTGGAAGTTGAGTGAGGGATGATTATATTATTAGGTTTTATAAGATTACAGGTGTTTTCCCTATCTGTAGTGTGGATTGAGATAGGAAAAGTCAGGGAGAATACCAGGAGGGAGTGCAGTGGGAGTTTTTTCCAGACCATAGTTGCTGGTATGGGGGTGGAGACAAATAGTTTGCAGTTAGGTAGAAAGAAGGGAGAGTAAATGCAGTTCTATGTGGTATGAACTGTAGAACAGAAGAACAATACCTTACATGGTTTTCTGTGTACATGTTCATAATGGTAGGTAGGTTGCTTCTGAACATTCTGTCAATTCCTTTACAGTCTTCAAAGCATGTAGTGATGACATTTTTGCACAGTGTGCCATTACATATAGTAATTCATTGTCATACATTTTACCAGTGCTTCACTGACTACGTGATACTGTTTGCATTACTGTACATAACCATTGTGCTATTCAATGTTTTTCAGGACTCTGATAAAGAAACCGAGCAAACCACCTCAAGGAGGATACATTTATTGTATTCAGGTCATGCTTAGAAGATCTATTTAGGACATGTGATATGTGCCGTCATTTCACCACAGTACAATTCTCAATGAATGATCCCTTATAGAGACAGGGCTCCTTTCTGACAGTCACTGTGCAATGCCCAGACTGTGAATACAAGAAAGTGTGACACAGTCAGTCTACCATAGGTCACTTTGCCCTTGGCAACCTACTGCTATCTACTACCATTCTGGTATCTGGCTGTACAATATTAAAGGTGTTGCACTTATTTGATTACCTTCATATCCCCTGTGTGTCCAGGTGGATTGTGCAAAACCACATAAGGACCATATAAAGACCACCATATCACCAACGTTCAAAACAGCATGGGCTCAGGAACAGGACAAAATGTTCATTATTCTATAAAGCATTGATGGAGGCAAGATACTTGGTGGCGATGGGTGACCGCAATAGTCCCGGACACTGTGGCACGTATGGTGCCTATGCCATCATGGAGCACCAAATAAATAAAGTTCTGGATATCTGCCTTTTTAAGTTAACCAGCACATTACCCATAGTGCAGTACAGGACAATTTATAACACTGTGATGGTACATCTTTTGGTGGAGATGTGATACTTAATGCGGGAACCTATTTTCTTTTCTTTACCAGAGCAACAAGGTAAAAAACTAGTCATGGATGGAGCTGGATGGGTTAAAGAAATCATTGACTTTCTTGATACAGGAAAAATAACTGAAACTGGATTGCCTCATCACCGACAGGCAACGTCAAATCAATGCCTGGCTTGCCACCTCGCCTCTGATGGAGGGTGCAAAGCATTTTTATGATATATAGCACATGGCCAAGGTGTGTGCAAATACCAAATATTACATCATAAATGCAAACATGTAATGGCTATAACTTCTATTTCTGCTGTCATTAGTAGGATAAAGGTAAGAAATGTGATTAGTACCACAGCTGATGCTTGTCTCCTTTCACATACAGTTGAGGAAGAAATTGGAGGCCCTATCGAAGCAATGAGGGATGGAAGCATTCAACCCTTGGAAAAAAAATGATCAATAACCACGTCTATTGGGTTGCTGTAACAACTCCCAATAGCAATCATGAGATAATGGAGGGAAAGTGGAATAGCCTGATGCGGCACATACAAGACATACATGATGGCCACAGTGATGGATACCCTCATTGTGCCTAAGGACCTCTGGTAGGATGGGAAGCCAAGAAGAAATGATGAAACCCAGTAAGTGCATCTACTGGACTGCATACCAAAACAGAAAGTGAAAGTCACTGTTACTCAATGCATTCCAGCATCTTTACACTGACAGGGCTCAACTGACAATTTCATTAAGCATGCATCTGAAAATGTGAAGTTTGGGTTCTATGTGATAAAGGTGAGTCTGACAGACCACTTATCACATAGAGCATGCAAACTTGATCCCATAGTCAAAAGGGAGATGGATATTGTACCGACCATTGCAAATAGCGATGGTCACTACAATACTTAACTAAACCACAAAGAAATATTTTTTTATGCAGGGGGCTATGACCCCCATGCCCCCCTTTGTGGAGGGCAAGCCCCTCACATCCCCAAACTTAAATAAGCAATTCTGAGGGGGGAGGTGAACCATGGGGCACATTACTGGATTCAGAAGCAAAAAAAATATTTCTGCCTGTAGCAGGACCCAAACCAGGTTCTGCTTGCATCGCAAGCAGTGGTGTACACCACTATGCTATGCAAACAGCTCAGTGGGAATCAGACACAAAGCATCCTATATCCTGCAGTAGTGAGTACAGCTCCTTGCTGTACTTGCTATGCAGGATATAGCGATGTATTGCACAGCCCTAGCACAGAGCCATGTGAGCACATGGAGGTGCTTATGCAGCCCATGTTGTAGGCTCTGACCCTTCCACACATCCCCTCGCATTCACTGGGCCACACCCTTGAACTGCCATCCATCTGAATATACAGTCACATAACTGGGTACCTGCTTTGTATGAAAATGTATTGGAAGGGAAGGGCAGCTGCAGAATAAGGGGTGCTAGCTGCACATTCGAGCAGACTTGATAGACCTCTAGGCCTTTATCTGCTGGAAAATTTCATATGTTCGTATGAAAAGAAGATGAAGAAGAAGGAAAAGAAACGAGGCACGGGGAAGGGGAAGAGAATGAAAGAGACTGTGCAAAGATTGTCGATATCATTGACTGTGGGGGGTGGAATAGGGAGGAAAATGGTTGAATGGCGGAAAGTGGTGGAAAGAGTTGTAGATTAAAGGAAGGGAAAATGTTCGAGGAAGACAGTAGTGGTTCAAGCATGTGGTACTTGTAGCATGGTAGCTTGTGGACTGGCATGAAATCATCAAAAGTAAATGTTTGCAATAAATCTAACAAAAGCCTATTTCACTAGTGAGATATTTGGCCTTTCAGTGACAAGGAAAGACAGTGTTACTGAAATGCATAGCACACTGCATGCAGAACACTCTTCCTTGTTTTAGGAAAGTGTTAAGAGAAGGTAATTATTCATGTCATGTTTTCCTTTCCATATACAGGCTAATACTGGCCTCATTATATTATAATTAGAATGGCTGCAAACTGGTAGTAACTGATGAGCATGGCAAACCAAAACTGGAGGTGTATTTCTTGAAGGCAAAGAAAGGGGAATCCTCTGTACACCTTGTGAAAACAAAGCAAACTTAAGGTTAGTTATGAGACAAGTGTAATTTCCTTTTCTGCTGTTATTGGAATCAGTAGTCACTGAAATGTACAGACCTCAGTAACAGGACAGGTCACCTTATTTGCATACGTATGGTCTAAATTTCCTATATAAATGGTCTTTTGGTAACTCCGTTGTAGTGAAAACAGCATGTCATGTTGAAAACTGAGACCATACCGAATTGTTTCCATTGTGGTACTTATAAAGTCATTTCTCAGTCTGACATCAGCTTTAATAAGTTATCCAAAGTCATTGTGAGTATGCAGAATTTCCCTGGGTTCCAAGTAGGGGTCTGGTAAAACTGACTATCTGGTGTGTTGTGTGGGTCTTGCAACGTGGGTAGACCTTTTCCAATTGTCCATACAGATTGGAAAAAGCATTGTGCTACATGTGATCCATAATGCATAGTTGATCTCTGACATCACAGCAGTGAAATTTTGTGTGACATTATTGTAGTTGATCACAAATTCACTGAAGATTGTGATGTAAACATTGTCATGGGGTACAGTTATAAGGGTGAATGAGTACTGAAAGTATTCAAGATCAGTTCAAATGCATACACCACTGAATTATCAAACGGATGTTACTGAAGTTATCTTCAGTGGGTGACATTGCCTACAACATAGATTCATAGATACATAGACAGTGTCAGCAGATAAGGGCCTATGGCCCACCCAGTCTGCCTATTTAAGTTTGTAAGTTCAGTTTATGTTTTCCAGGAAGTCTGTTGCCCCTTACCCCTGACCTCCAGAATTCCTTTATGTCTATCCCATGCATTCTTAAATCCCGTGATTGTTTCAGCCCCCACCACTTCCTCTGGCAGGGTGTTCCACTTGTCCACCACCAGTTCTGTGAAGAAATTCTTCCTCACATTTCCTCTGAATCGTCCTCCCTCCAACTTCATCCGATGACCTCTAGTCCTGGAACATCTTTTTCACTTAAAAATAGTGCATTCCTGCACTCTGTTCCTCCCTGTAAGATACTTGTATGTCTCTATCATATCCCCTCTCTCCCTCCTCTCCTCCAGGGAGTACATGTTCAGTGCCTTCAACCTGTCCTCATAGGACTTGTGATGCAATCCATGCACCATCTTTGTTGCCCTCCTCTGAACCTTCTCTACCCTGTCTATGTCCTTACGTAGGTAAGGTCTCCAGAACTGCACAGTGTACTCCAGGTGCGGCCTCACTAGTGTCTTGTATAGTGAATTATGACCTCCTTTTCCTGCTGGTGATGCCCCTGCCTATGCATCCCAGCATCCTATTTGCTTTACCTGCTGCCTTGTCACACTGTTTCCTGCCTTGAGGTCATCAGAGATGATAACTCCAAGATCCCTTTCCTGCTTGGTGCATGCTATATCCTCACCCCCAACTGATATATTGTGCCAGGGTTTTTGTGCCCTATATGCATTATCTTGCACTTCCTTGCATTGAATTTCAACTGCCAAACCCCTGACCATTCTTCAAGTTTCTGCAGGTCCCTTCTCATTCTGTCTACACCCTCTGGTGTGTCTACTCTGTTACAGAGCTTTGTGTCATCAGCGAACAGTGAAATTCTGCCTTCTAGGTCCTGTGCAATGTCACTGATGAAGATATTGAATAGTACCGGTCCCAGCACTGATCCCTGTGGTACCCCACTGGTCACTCTTCCCTCTGTGGAGTGACAGCCATTTACCACCACCCTCTGTGTCCTGCTGCCCAGCCAGTTACCTACCCACCGCACTACTGTCCTGCCCACACCCATATTCCCAGTTTGTGCAATAGTCTTCTATGTGGCACAGTGTCAAAGGCCTTGCTGAAGTCCAGATAGGCCATGTCCACTGCCCTCCCTGATCCACCTCCTTAGTCACCCAGTCAAAAAATTCAGTGAGGTTGGTCTGACATGACCTTCCCTGGTGAAACCATGCTGCCTTGGGTCTTGTAGTCCATTGACAACCAGATGTTCCACCAATCTCTCCTTCAGTAGTGCTTCCATGATCTTCCCCACTACCGAGGTGAGGCTGACTGGTCTGTAGTTCCCCGCTTCCTCTTTGTTCCCACTTTTGTATAAGGGGACTACATCTGCTATCCTCCAGTCTTTGGGTACCTCCCCTGTTTCTAGTGATCGGCTAAACAGGATAGCAAGAGGTTCAGCCACCACCTCTCTTAGTTCTTTAAGGACCCTGGGGTGCACCCCATCTGGCCCCATTGCTTTATCAACTCTTATTACTTCCAGTTCCTTCAGGACCCTTTCTCGTGTAAAGGACTTGTGTCCATTTCTGCACCATTCTCACCCCTTGTACTCCATTCAGACCCATTACCCTCCTCTTCCTTAGTAAAGACTGAGCAGAAATACCTGTTCAATATGTCAGCTTTACTGTTGTCATCCTCCACACAGCCCCATCCTCCCCTTCAGTCTCACTATCCCTCCTTTGCCTTTCTTTTTTCACTTATGTACCTGTAAAGGTTTTGTCCCATCTACCCACTGATTTTGCAATGTGTTCTTCTGTCTGAGCTTTGGCTTCCTTACTGACCTCCCTGCCTCCTTTGCTTCTCCTGGTACTTCTCCCTATCCCCTTCTGCCTGTGTCTTTTGTATTGCATGAATGCAATCTTTTTGGCTTTCACTTTCTTTGCTACCTCTTTGGAAAACCATAATGGTCTCCTCTTCCTTTTCCTCTTGTTAACCTGCTTAATACATAATTCTGTTGCTCTTGTAACCCCCATTTTAAATACTTCCCACTGTTCCTCAACCCCTGATTCCTGCCCCATTCCCCTTAATGCCTCTTTCAAGTATCTCCCCATTTTCCCAAAGTTTGCCCCCCTAAAATCCAGGATAGGTGTTTTTGTGTGGTTAGGTTATGCTCTTTCTGTGATTTCAAACCACAGTGACTGGTGGTCACTGTTCCCCAGGTGCTCCCCCACTCTTACCCCCATCACACTGTCCCTGTTTGTGAGCACAAGGTCCAGTATTGCCTTCTGCCGAGTTGGTTCCATGACCAGTTGCTTGAGGAAGGCACCCTGAAGGGAGTCCAGGATAAATCTGCTCCTAGTTGATGCTGCTGCTTCTGGGATGCTCCAGTCCACGTCTGGAATATTGAAGTCTCCAACCAGTACTACCTCACCCTTGTCTGCCATCCTCTGGATGGCTAGCATCAGCTCCCTATCTGTTTCTTCCTCCTGGGCTCTCCTGAACAGCTCTGCAGCACTAGAATGATGTCACAGAAAGGGTGATTCTGTGGTCATGGTTCATCTGTGGGCCACACATTATCCCATAACACCTTACTGGTCATTCTGAGAAGTAGACATTGGTGATTAGATGACATATTTCAGTGCCATCATCATGGTTACTGAGTAGTACAATTAAAATCAAATGGTCATACTCCCATGGCACTTCAACTCCTTTACTTTGCACAAGTACTGCAGGCAGGTATGCCGACCGAACAGTGAAACATTCATGGTGAACTCTCTCACAGCAACAATCTTGACTGGTATCCAGACTGTCACTGTGAGGGACCCGAGGGCAAAATTTCACCCTTTCAATGTGTTTTGCCCCCTTTCCAAATCAACTCCAACTTGGAGTTGATAATCTTTAGTATGAGGGGTGCAGAGAGTGCAGCCACCCTTGAGAAACACACCAATGACAGACAGGTAAAATTTTGCCTGTTGACATTGGGGATCTCACTATGCCAAACTTTGACAATAGTGTTGTCATTTCGGCATAAGTAAACCCTGCAGACAATGGCAAGGGGACTGCAACATACTAATAATTGTTTCAATGTCCTCTTTCAGGTTATGGGCACCAACTCGTAGTGTCTGTTATCACAGCTATATCCACAGAGGAAGGAAGACAGAATGTGAAGGAAACAGCGGATGTGGCGGAACACCATCTTCCACTGGCTTCTCCTTTCTTCGATGTTTGACCGCGATGCTGCTAAGGTGCACTTTGTCAGCTGATTCAAGATTGCTTGAAAACAGCTTCAAGATGTATGATGAGCCATTGAACACTTGAGTCCTGTAACAGATAATTATTCTTATTAGTTTTGACCTGGTACCCTTTTAATCTGTGTAACAGAGATAATTCACATTCTTCCTGCATTGCTATAAGTATTGTTGTACAGATAATGCAAGTGTTGATAAGACTTTAGGTTACGATCATGTCATATTTCATTTCTGGGGTTTCTACATTGTGTATTGCTTCAGGTTGTGTCTGTTAACTATAAGTTGTCTTCAAGTAATAAGTTTGCCGAAACATGTATCCAAAAGTTAGACATGTCACTTGTCAAAGTGAGTGAAGTGCCATGTGATGGCATTTGTATGTCCTGAAATTGTGTTATAATATGACCATATGATGATCAGAAGCTGAACAGCTGTTTGGTAGAAGACCGATTCATGGCTTCAGTGGCCGCAGAGTAGACAGTAGGCCTCATGACAACCAAAAACATGGTCTTAGTTGGCTTTATCACCATATTGGAGATTACCAGAATTATGCAATTGTCAGCTTACCTTAGCAAAGAAACAGACACACAGTTTTCTGTTAAGCAGTTCATTTCTATATAAGCACACCGTGTCTTGAAATGTAACAATTGCTTCGCAAGCAATGATGGTGCATAACAAGTATTCACTGACAGTGATGTTCCATTGCAATGTGCAGCACAAACAATGAATATTGGACTATACTTGTTCTTGATCACAAGACCAATGAAAACATTAGTTTTGACACCTATGTGAATTGTTACTGTACCTTGTGAGTTCTTTTTCCCCATTAGTGGCACTGTATCAGGTTTGTATAGCTGAGGGAGTGCTGTCCGTGGAATAACAAAAGGATGAGTGAAGGTATGTTTCTCCTAACGTCGTGGGTAGCATTTCACACAAACTGAAGTACTAAGGATGCAGCGCTGAACCAAGATAGTGAGACACAGCAAGTAACTTGTTGCTTTCAGCAATGTAACTGCAGAAGTATGAAGAATCTTTATAAGTCCATGAGTGCTACCATGACATCATGCAATGGTACACATGCCCAGATTTTGGATGGGGATAGATCAGCACATGTCTACATGTAAAGAAAGTATGCTAATACATAAGGGTCAGAAGAGTGGCAACTGGGATTTAATGAAAAGAAGTGCAAGATTATGCACATAGGGAAGAGAAACCCTGAAGCAACCTATAGGCTGGGAGGAGAGTTGCTGGCAGTCACAAAGGAAGAAAGAGACTTGGGCATCATCATCACTGATGACCTGAAATCGTCCAAGCAGACCTCTAAAGCAGTAAGGAAGACTAGGGGGATGTTAGGGTGTATTTGTAGGGGTATCACAAGTCGTAAGAGGGAGGTAATAATCCCTCTTTATAAGACACTGGTTAGGCCCCATCTGGAGTACTGCGTGCAGTACTGGTGGCCACACCTTCACAAGGACATTAACTAAATTGAGGCAGTCCAGAGAAGGGCAACCAAAATGGTGCAGGGACTGCATCAGAAGACATATGAGGACAGATTAACGGAGCTCAGTATGTATACACTTGAGCAAAGGAAGGAGAGAGGTGATATGATCGAAACCTTCAAACACTTTAAGGGCATTAACAAGGTGAAAGAGTCTAACATGTTTAAATGTAAGAAAAATAGCAGGACAAGAGGACACAGCATGAAAATAGAGGGAGGCTGGATGCATGGAACGGCCTACCTCAGGAAGCGGTGGCTATGAATACGGTGCAGGGCTTCAAACATGCATGGGATAGGCATAAGGGAGCAATACAGATGAATAAGGATAGATAGGATAGATAGGTCATTGACAGCGTAAAGGTGTGTGGCACATTCATAAGGTAGAAAAAATGGGCAGACTGGAAAGGCCTTGTGGTCCTTTTCTGCTGTCAACCTCTATGTTTCCATGGATATACAAAGGAAGCAAGTGTAATAAATGATTTATCTGCACAAGAGCAGTTTGACCTCAGGTAACCTCACGGTGGCATAAGCCCGCAGTGTGGTGTCGAGTCAAACTGATCAGTCAGAATAAATCATTATTAAAGGTTTCCATTACATATTCCATTTATGCAGTTCTTTTGCTTTTGCTTTTGTAGGGGGCATTTGTTAGTCAAAAAAATTTTCTGCCATTGTTTGCTGATTATAGAAAATCTAAAAGGAATATAGAAACAAAGCACATCTCATTTTGTAGATATTTTTATGTTGAACAACTTTTGTGCTCAAAGTACCGTACTATCTTGTTTTGTTTTTATGTTATTTGCATTTGTTTGATGAAACAGTGCACAAAAGTGGAATTTTTTGCTGTTTTTCACTAATTCTGAAAAAACTAAAAATTATCTATAAATGAAACACTCATTTTGTAGATATTTCTGTGCTGAATAAACTTTGTGCTCACAGTACCATGCTATCATTTTTCATTTTAAAGTTATTTACATTTGTTTGCGGACAAAATGAAAAAAAAAAAGAATTTTCTGCTGTGTTTTTGCAAATTATCAGATCTATAAGGATTAAATGAAATACCACTCATTTTGTAGATAAGTTTGTGTTGCACAACTTTCATGCTCATAGCACTATGCTATCTTTTTTCGTTTTAAAGTTATTTGCATTTGAATATGGTTAGTACTGGTACTGAGGCTGAACACTCTAAATTAGTTCTGGAGTGATTGTGACATATCTACTATGTGAAAAATCTGTGATGATGTGTCTACTATGTGGATAAATGTAAAATTTTGAATTTATGCCATAGTAGCTCAGATTTATCACATAGGATTTATGTCCATGCCTATTGCATAAATCCAAATTTACGGTGTCTCCTGTGTTAGTGATATGTCACGTGCGACCACTTTTGCTTATGTCACTTTACGGATGTTTATGAGAGGGGGTTGGGGTTTCATTATGGATAATTAGTGGGTGTAAGGGTCCGGGGTACACTATTGGCAGAAATAGGTCTTTTTTAAGAGTATCATCATTTGACCGTAAATGGACTGTTGGAAGAAATCATGGCCACAGCTGAAGTATCACATTCTTTGTGAAGCAGTGTCCATGATTTATTGTCAGTGTCCATGTGAAGTACAGAAACTGTAACTTGACAAGCAGCACCATTACTGCATATGGGACAGCCTCCAAGAACCCTATCCTCTCATCACACAGTATCAGTACAGTGGCATCAGAAAATGTAGTAGCGTGTGACCAGATCACCAACAGAACAGGTACCAGAAAGTAAAAGGGATAAGCACATCTGTTCTCCACAGCGCCAAGTGATGATCCATTCGCAGGCCAAATGAGGGCACGTATACAAGTCAGCACTGCATTCTCAGAATGATGAGGGTTCTTCATGATTACTGGATATACAAGTATATACTGTAGCTGTTGTTGATGACAGTGCACATTGTCAGGTAGGCTCCAAATACAGACATAAGACAGAAAGATGCATACCTCGTGCATGTAACAAAGATGTTACTGAAGCAGACCTTACAAACATGTGGGACTATCTAATCTGAAAGTCAGCAGGGCTAAAAAAGCATATGTCATTTTCAACAGCTGGCATGCAGCAACATTAAGCCACAAACTGGTGAACGGCGTGACACCAGTCTGCTTGCAGCAGACAAAGCCCACCCTAAGAACCACGGTGATATTCACATAAGTAAAACCACAGGCAAGGAATACTGTAATAGTACACTGATATCCTATGGTAGGGTACACCAATGTATGGCACTACCTGCCTTCTGAAACATTTGATGTCATCCCCATTACTATATAGGCTCCCCACAGCAATCCATGGTAACGCATCTGTACTGTTAAGAAGTACATGGTGTTATGGTAACGTCAACACCACAGCCCACATATACCATAATTTTTGTGACCCAACCCATAGTACTGTACTGTGGTACACTCCCCAAGCCAGGAATTTCACTTTATAAATATCAACAATGTATGGTACTGTATTTGACACACCCCAGACACAGTTGTCATTATAAACATAGTAATAGGCATTTTGTTGCACTGTGTGCTGTACATCCAGTACATATCCATAGTGACAAGATCATTTTTGCTGTGATGATGTTGTCCTGGTCACTGCATACCACACAACACAGTGCTCTGAGAACCAACCCCCCATTCCGTAACCAGAGGGGTGACTGTCAAAGGTCACTGCTTATCAACTGAAGAACACACCAGATGAGTACTGAGCAAATGTGGAATGTATGTATTATGCGCTTTGTGATTGCCAGTACCTGTCATTCAAGTAGCATGTGGTACATTCACTGTGTACTCACACATAAGTACCTGTACAGGCAGCTGTGTTAGTGAGCGGTAATATAGCCAAGTCTCCTGCCCGGTTACATGTTGGTGGTTGAATGCCTCAGTATAGCACTGCAGTGATGCTGGTGTTGTGGTCAGTAAACCACAATGCATATTTTAGTTTTAGAAACAGGACAATGTGGGTTTGACCAGTGGTGGTGTGTATTGACATTATAGTAGCAGAAATGTTTGAAAACATACTAAGGTAAATTCATGTGTTCTCATGGTGGGGGGGGGGGATTCATCAACAGTCAAGATCAATAATTCATACTGCATATCTGTGCTTTGCTGTGTGCATAGCCGATTTGGCGGGATCATTACTGAGTGTAACAGGACATCATCAACTAGGGGAGTTAATAGAGTAACATGGATAAGTAATAACTATCATGGTAGATCAATGCATGGGTGTGTGCCCAGTAGTGTACCAGGGAGTATTATGAGTTTGAATGGTACATGTGGGGGTGTGGGCTCTGCGGTTGAGAGGTAAGCATACCACCAGTGATCATTGGTGACTGTGTTGACAGCTGAAGTAGTGGCCATGTGCTCCTCATTAACAGGTTCTATTCTGTATTATTACTTGGGATCCAGTCTGGGGTGTACTACAGAGCAAAAGAGTATTTGTTGTCAGCACAGGATATGTGTATGGGACAGATGGGTTAGCACCAGCCAGTTGCCAGTAATGCTACCTTTGACACACTGCAAACATACTTCCAGCCAGAAACATGCTTGAAAAAGTCTATCTTTGGAGCATGTGCAGGTATACCACAAGCACCATGACTGTCACAGCAATTAAGAACCCAATGAGGAACTACCCAGTGTCCATTGCACACAATGAGTTAGCCAAGCCACATTTGTGGCTGCTGCAGCAGACATTGGATAACTGGTCCCACAGTATGTATTTAACTGTTTCTTACTGTGGTTTATGGTCCAATCATGGTTACAGCACACATTTATCAACCGGGGCAAGCATGCCGGAAACACAGAGGCATGCAGTCCCCAGCACTGGCCAGATATTTTTCAAGTCATGGTCACACACCTCAAGAAAAATTGCATGCAAGCAGTGACTTGCAGAGCCATGTGCCACACTTTGAATTACAATGTGAGGCCCAATACACTTGTCTGCAATGTTGTTCCCTTTTAAACACAATGAAAAACAGAAAATTAGCATAATGAAATGTCTTTTCCTTTGTGTGACACCAAAAAGATGTGCAGAGTTACTTTATTGTATGACATGTGGAACTTACTGTCTACTTTGGGCTGCCCATGACCCAAATAAATAAGATCCGCTATAGGGTGGCTGGCTACCTCTCCCTGGGCTTAGATACAGATATGGCACACTGATGAGTCCAAATGAGAATGAAACATGTGTCTGTGTCTGCTGTTCTCAGCCTTTGCTGATTGTATTGTGAGGTTTTGTGGCACCATGCAGTTCTGCTTAAAGTTGAGCCTGTCCAATTAATTCATGGTCATTTACATATGCTTCACATGATGCTTTGCATTATTGGAGCAAGTGCAATTTGTGTTTTCTTTAAAATTTGGCTGTATGGCTAATATCCTTTGGTATAACCCATGTCCCAGTGCATTTGCTCTGGTGTTCTTCTCTCTCTACTTTGGGCTGCCAATGACCTAAAAAAATAAGATCTCCTTTAGGGTGGTTGGCTACCTCTCTCGGCTGAGATACAGATATGGCACTTTGATGAGTCCAAATGAGGATGAAACGTGTCTGTGTCTGCATTTGCGGATTGTATTGTGAGATCTTCTGGCACCATGTAATTCTGCTTAAAGTTGAGCCAGTGCAAATTCATGGATATTTGTATATGCTTCCCATGATGCTTTGCATTATCGGGGTAAGTGCAATTTGTGTTTTCTTTAAAATTTGTCTGTATGGCCAAAAGATAACCCATGTCCCAGTACATTTTCTCTGGGGTTCTTTTGTAGTTCTCTTATGTACATTTGTTGTATTTGTATTTCCCGGTCTGTCACATGATTTAACTGGAAGTATTATTTGTTAGTGTTGATAAAGCAATGAATGATTGCCAAGAATCATGCCCATGACCAAGTGTGGTTGATTTTATGACTATTTTACTGCAGTAAAAACTTTCATACAATTAACAAGTCTTTATGAATTGTTCTTTTCAGGAATGCAAGACAACAATGTTTGCAAATACAAGAAATGTAATTAGTAAATATACAGTCAAACAAAGAATAATGATGCAACTTGAAATGCCAACAGGAACAGTAGGTAGTAGTCCCAATAACACATTTAGGGTGGGAGGATTCTTTCAGGTTTAAAATGAGTGTATACTACACCAGGCTTGTTTGGATAATGTTGCCATATCTTATGTAAAGCACGTGCCAGTAAAGCCTCTTGGACATCCTTGCCGAGGTATCCCCAGCACCACTGAACTAGTTGTCTAGAGCCAGTGTATCTGTACTTCCTGTGGAGAACAAAAAAGGAGAAAAAAAAAGGTCAGTGTGACTAACAAAAGATATCTGGAGAAAATACAATATAAAGCAGTACTGCTTTCTCAAAAGATGTGTTGCACCATTGCATCACAGTGATAAGGAAGCAAAAAAGGCAGGGCAGTACAGGGTGATGCCATTAAGATACTGGTTTGCCACTCCCTGGCACCATTTATGTACAGAACCTATGACTTTACCATTCCTCCTTACTGCCACAAACCCCGACAGGACATGGTGTATGGCACTTGGCTGTTCTACTCTGCAGATCGTGATTAGCAAATGGCAGCATCATCTGCAGTATGGCCAAGTGCACTTGTTTGCACAAAACAGTATCTAGTTATAAACAGAAATGAATTTGCCAGAGGGCATTGGAGAAAAGAAACATGTGGTAGTACTCAGTATTACTACTGGTATGATTGTGGGTGTGGCAGGGAACAGTACGCAGCATGGAATAAATCACACCACTACATGTAAGGGTGATATTGGGTGAAAGTACACAAAATCAGTAGTTACTGTCACAACACAGCAGTTGCACAGACTGATGATTGAGCAACATGGTTAGGGTAACAGTGGGAATTTTACTGTGTATGCCCCTCCATTTCTTTATCGGCACCACCCAATGACAGCCTCTGCACTAACAGATGTTGACGAAGGTAAGCAGCATGTTCAATATTCCATGCATGCCAACAAACTGTTATGTCACAGTTATCACAGGTGTATAAATGGGCAATGATTACAAGATTGGGGCCCATGAGTGACAGAATAATGTGAAAGGTAAGTGAGAACAGGGACCAGGGTGTGAGACTTCGGACAAGTGTAGTTATGAGTAATCTGAAAACTTATTTTTGGCCAATGGCCTTTTTGGATGATTGATTATATTGTAATTGGTGATTGTGTTGTGGTTTTATTCTTATTCACTTTGAATTTTAATGCTTGATGCTATTGTGTTATGATTTTTATTTGTGTGTATTACTGGATTTTAATGTTTGATGTTATTGTTTTAATATGATCGCACCTTGGAAAATGAAAGACGCTTTATAAATAAAATTTATTATTATTATTATGAAGGATGGTGGAAGTCGCTGTTGAAGAACCAGCCGCACATGGATGTTGTCAAGAAACTGGAAGTCATCAAGATAGGACTTGCAGAGGCCACTACATCCTGTTTCAAGATACATAACAAGAAGGATTGGGGCAAGAAATATGGTTGGTTAAGTTGGGTGGTGTTGGAAAAGGTGATGGCAAACAGGGCAGTAGTCAGGCAATTCAATAGATAAATGCATTGGTAGGATATAGAGGATGACCAGAAGAACTCTAGAGATGTGCACAGAGCAGTCAGGGCAGAAAAGGATTACAGAGTGCTTAGGGTACCACATGGCATCAAACATGGGAAAAATAAGTTGTTCAGAAACGTATGAGAGAGAAGGATCTGCAATGATCCATTGGTAACAATAAGGAATGATGGGGTGTGGGCAGAGAAATTGGAGAAAGCAGGCAGAATCGCTACATGGATACTTTTGGTGTACACTTATAATGGTAAGGGATGTGACACTGCAAAGTGGATTGGGAGGGTAGGCACATTGGGGGGGGGAGTTGTTGACGGATGGGGAAATGTTAGCCGCTAGCCTACTATCAGGTTTTAGAGACAATGAGGGTGGACAAGGTGGCATAACCAGATGACATTGACCCCCCACCCCTGATACTGAAGGAACTGGCTTGGGTCCTGCCAAAGCCATTGTTAGACTTCTGCATTACCATTCTGCAAACCAAGTACGTATCCCAGGTCTGTAAGATGGCTCATGTAGTGCCCTCCACCCCCGATGAAGTTGACCTCTGCATGAACATGGCAACTATACAGCGGTAAGACTTCAAATGAGGTTAGCAACTTTTAGGGAAGGAAATTGTCTTCCGGATGGGAAGCAACATTTCTTTGTCACCTGCACATGCTGACAGACCAACAATGTTAAATGTTATGACTTGGTGACGACGGATGTGGAGCATGGCCATGCGGTGCATGTCCTGTGTCTAGATTTCAGCAAGGCATTTCATTGGGTAACACATGGGAGGGTGATTAATGGGTTGCGATACCATGGACTATGAACTAAAATACTTAAATCTATCTATAACTGGGTGCAAGTAAGGCGACAGAGAACAGTGGTGGGATGGTCATCTCCAAGTCCTATGTAGAGCAGAGAGCTGCAGGGTTTAGTACTGTGTGCAGAGTTACTTTACATTTTCATAGCCAACAACTTAGATGGCATTTAAAACAAAATTGATATTTTGGCAGATGACCTCAAGATCAGTGCAGTGCTATATGACACAGCAGGTTGGCATGTGCTGCAGAATAATGTGACAGAACTAGAGGACAGGTCATACACTTGGCAGCTAGGATACAATGCTACCAAGTTCAAAGTCATGGACTTGTAAGCAAGGAAGCAAAGGAAATGTTATCAGCAGTGAGGGGTGCAGATAGCTGCTACAGAGGGGCATACGGATCTTGGGGTGAAGTCAAAGAAACTCACTCAGCACAGTGCCAGAATGCAGCACATAAAGCAAAGAAGATGCTGTGTTGTTTTAGTAGAGTAATCTCCTCCAGAAGGAGGAAGGTGATCCTGCTTCTGTAACGATCATTGCTGAGGCCACACCTGGAGTCCTGCACCCAGTATTGGTGCCCATAAGGGAAGAAAGATGTTCGACTACTGGAGGGGGTCAAGCGAGCAGCAGCAAGTATGAACATGGGATTTGAAGACAAACTGTATCAGTGGAGGCTTAGAGAGATTAACATGTACTCCCTGGAGGAGAGGAGGGATAGGATACTTATGATTAAGACCTTTAAATACATGAGTGGTATCAACAATATTGGCACAGAATGGAATTTTAAGTTGAGGGTGGTGTGAGGGACATGAGGGGGCATAGTCTGAGATTGCAGGGAGGATGATTCGGTAGAGAAATGAGGAGGCAGTTTGACATGGAAAGGGTGCTGTGTATGTTGCATGTGGTGCATTCAGAGGCAGTGCCCTGTATGTTGGTGGGCAGTTTTCAAAGGGGAATGTTACAAAGTGAATAGGAGGATCACTGTAATTGGGAGTAGGGGAGGGAGGGGCAGATGCACTATAAGGAATTGCTAGATGCATATTAATTCTGACCACATAGGCCACATGCCCTGTATTCACACAGATACATGCAGAAATGTGATGGCAGAAAAAGGCCCCATGGCCCATCTAGTCTGCCCAACTCCCTACCTCCCCCCTTCTGTTATGCTTCCACCCACTTTTCCCAACCTCTTAAATCTATCCCAAGCCCTCTTAAACCCCTCCACCATTTCAGCTGCCACTACCTCCTCCAGCAGCTTGTTCCAGGCCTCCACCACCCTCTCCATGAAAAACTGCCCCTGACATTATCTCTGTATTGTCACCTTCCAGTTTGAGATTATGTACCCTCATGTTCGCTCCCTTCTTCAATTTGAACAAGCTATCACCTTCCACCTTATTTATTCCCTTCAGATACTTAAAGGTCTCAATCATGTCCCCCCTCTCCCTCCTAGTCTCCAGAGGATACAAATTCAGCCCTCTCAGTCTTCTCTCATAGGGTACATCCTGCATCCCTTGAACCATTTTGGCTACCCTTTTCTGTACCCTTTCCATCATCTCAACATCTCTTCATGGGAGAGGCCTCTAGAACAGCAACCCATACTCCAGATGTGGCCTGACCATGGTTCTATATAACAGCATTTGCACCTCCCTCTTCCTGCTATTAAAACCCCTCACAATGCAGGCCAACATTCCATTTGCCTTTCCCACCTTCCTGCTACACTGGCTGCCCACCTTAAGGTCACGCGATACCATAATTCAGAGATCAATTTCTATTTCTTTCTCCTTAATCACCACCCCCCCAAGGGAGTAAGTTTCCCTCCTATTCCTCCTTCCCAGGTGCATCAGCAAGCACTTTTGTGCACTAAACTTCAGTTTCCAGGTGTCAGACCACCTCTCCAGGTCCCGCTTCATGGCTTGCACCCCACAAGGTGAATTCACCCTATTACAGACCTTTGTATTGTCTTTGAACAGGTACACCTGTCCCTCCAGACCCTCCACTAGGTCACTAGCATAGGTGTTAAAAAGTATTGGTCCTAGCACTGACTCCTGTGGCACCCCACTGGTCACCGCCCATCACCTGGAATGTGTTCCATTTACCACCACCATCTGACTCCTTCCCTTCAACCAGTTTTCCACCCACCTGGTGCTCCTGAGGTCCACCCCTAGTCTGTCCAGCTTATGCACCATTCCACCATGCAGAATGGTGTCGAAAGCCTTATTGAAATCCAGATAGGCCACGTCCACCACTCCTCCCTGGTCCACTATCTGTGTCACCCCATCGAAAAACTCTATCAGGTTAGTCTGACAGGACCTTCCCTTGGTGAAGCCATGCTCCTGTCACCCTGCATGCCATTCATCTCCTAGTATTCTATCATCTGCTAGCAGTCTTTGTTATTTTGTATGGCCATTACTTTAATAACAGTTACTGGCATGTTCAGCTGCCAAGACTCACAGTACATATCATGGAAGGAAATGTACACTGCATGATAGGTACTTTACAACACTAGCACATAACAAGTAACTTACTCAGCCAGCACTTTGGCACTCCAGGAATATGCTTCTCCCTCACCTTCAGCAATTCAGGCAAACAGCATATGGGAGCGAACCTGGGGTGACAGTGCCCAGAGGGGTATAAGAGAATTAAAAAGAGAATCATGTGTGTGTACCGGTCCATTACTGGCGAGTAATACCATCTAGAGGTTCTGGACACGTAGGAACCTCGAGAGCAAAGCTCAAGAGGTTCTCGTGTCCAGAACCTCGAGATGTTTTTACTCTCCAGTAATGTACCAGTACACATACATTATTTTTTTTTAATATATGGATCAGGTGTGGGATGTTTTGTAGCTGTATGACAGCAGTTAAAACTTAAGACCACTGACCGTGATGTAGGTGAGGCGGTTTCAGCTCAGGGTGCTAGACGTAGAGTCAGGAGAAGGCAGTTGTGGCACGGTGCTCCACATAGTGATATCGCTGATCAAAAACAGTGAAATGTGGGTCATAAAGATGTACATGGTAGAAAACGGGACTGTAGTACGCAGTAGAGAGTAAAAAAATGCTGCAATGAGGTCCGAGAATTTCTCTCGCTAAGCGAGCGAGAGAGACACCATGTTTTCTGCATTATTGTGCCCGCCCACACATGAAAAGGGGCCAATTGAAAGGCACACTGTAGAGATGTTGGGAGGGAAACTAGTGCTTGCGCTGTTCTGTTTTGCTGGTAATACTATCGTTCGGGTCCCGAACTACAGTATTACCGTACCTGATCGATAGTATTAGTGTACTATTATCACTCTGGGATTGATAGTATTATCACAATTTTTTTGTATGCTTTAGTAGCATATTAAATCACAAATCCATATGTTAAATATGCATAATACTGCCATCATATCCTAGGGAGGGTGTGGTGTTTACTCCATGGCATGTTATGCCTACCAATTGAGACCAGTTGCATCACAGCCAAGAGACAGTCTGAAGAGGTGAAGATAACAGCAGACGTCCTACAGGCAGGTGTGGGAGAATGCCCTTCATGTGCTGTACATCACTGCATTTCAGTTCATATGGGAACCTAAAGAAGGAAATACCACAACACCCAGAAAGGAGACAATGCCAGCAATCGCCCTTCCTATCCATTGCCTGACCATGCCTTCCTTTGACAGGCAATAAATTAATACTCCTCAGTACGCATGCTGTGTACATTTCATAGAACATCAACATAAACAGTTGGTGTCCACGGGGGGAGGGAGTGGAAGCAGAGAGGGGGTGTTGGAAGAGCAGTACTGTTGGACAGTCTTGTAGTGGACAGTTCTGACTTAGGAAGGTGTCAGGCTGCCATGGAGGAAGCTGGCCATCTGTATGCAATGCTAGAGTGTTATCCTAAGAGGCCGTTGATTGTTGGCAAAATAGATGACTTGGTACAAAAAAATAAAAAACGTACTCATATATTCCTGCAGGTACATTTCCCCCATTGAAGTGCTGGTGATCTGTGCAATAAGTGGTCTGTAGCACAAAAGGATCACGTACGACAGTTTCAAAACCAGAATGCAAAGTTATGCAGGTAACCTCCACATCCTCTCTGCAGTCTGTCATTTTATCTATCTCTACACAACAGAGATACTCCAGTTTTTCAGTCATTACAGGGCAGTGTCCCCAAGTGCACCTGTTAAGAAAAACAATAAAGAAAGTTGTAATTTAAGAGGATATACAATTCCACAGTCACAACACTCAACAATAATGATCCTCCACCCCAAAATAACCCCCCAGAAAAAAGATTAGAAACTTACCCATCCAACCGTTATGTCAGTTATCAGCACCATGGTAATGGACACAAGGAGTGGAACTCCACAGCAGTCACACAATGTTAGTCACAGGAACTGTTGCGGAAAGTGTTAGTGAAAAGCAGTGTCACCATGGCAAGGCCCTTCCCAGGTGACACTGAAAAAAATCAGATAAGGTTAATAATGGGAAATACCATTGCATATGGCATACACAGACAGATGTGAACAAACAGACACACACACATACGCAATGAACTGGTACAAATGGAACTGTATGACCATCAACTGTTTTAGTAAGACAGAATTATGTGAATAGCAGAATCAGAAGATAGTAGCACAAACAAATGATGACCTGAAGATGTAGGTATTGTAATGGCTTCAACATCACCTTTGACACCATGGTGAAGCACACATTGAGATTGCAGTGAGAGGGCAACATAACTAAGCAGACCCTGTAGTTCTATAAATGGTAAATGTTTTGGCCTGAAAGGAGAAACAATACCTCTGGACATTAGCATGAGCATACAGTAATAGTGACTGTTATATGAACTGAGTTTTGTGTAATAAAAGCTGAGACATATTACAGTTTCAAAGGCTGGGGCACAAAACAAGGTTTGTAGGCCCAAAAGTGGATTGTGCACAGTAATGTATGAATGTATGTGATATTTACCAAAGTTCATGCACCGAAAGCATAAGAGTACCCCCCCAAAAAATGACAGTTTTTATAGGTGATCCGGTGGTGCCTTGGGAAACAGCACATTAGCAGAGCATCAGTGTACTGTGTGCAACCCAAGGTAGTCTGATGTCCACTTGTGTGCCAGTACTGAATGGAACAGCATGACCTGCAGAGACAAAGAAACATCTATGTATATAATAGTGTAGCTTCACGCCACTTACAGACAACACAGTTTGTTAGCACACCACATGGCTGCCAAGGCAGTGAAACACTTGTGCACTGTAATGTACCAGGCAGACATCAATGATCCCTAGAATGCAAGGCAAGAAATAGTATAGACAACACAGTAATGGATATGTGGCATCCACATAAAAGGCCAATGTACAAATATGGCACAGTTGGGCTAAAGACATAGTGAGGCATGCCATTATTTTATTAAAAACATGTTAGACAAATGGATATTGCCACTGCGCATACTTTTAACAAACTGGAAACCTTAGCACCATTGATGGTTTATAAGCAAGTATGGCAGAATAATACACATGACTTTACTGTATTGACCACATGACAGTTGAGAACCGGAGTTCTCACAATCTGCTGAGGTGGTAGCCAACTGAAGAACACGTTCATCAAGGCAAGAAGTAAATAGACACATGCCTTTCAAATAGTACACAACCTGCATAAAAAGACGTACAGTAATGTTTTACTGAGAGGGATATGACAAGTACAGGTTTGACCGCCCCTTTCACACAAACATGAATGGATACCGGTAATTACAATATGCATTTAGAACTGCAAGGTAATATTCCTGTAAGCAAGGCCCACAGAACTGACACACTGACCTGATGTAACAATCTACGGCCTCCAAAACTGTAATTTAGAAAGGTAAAGTAAATGTTTATCCAGTCATACCAGCACTGACACCAAATGCTATGTAAAATGTTCTGTTACAGTATAGCTGAGAAATCGAGCACTTGTTCCCCTGAGCTTGTGGGCCTTACTTCAAGCTTTAGATATCTGGGATGTACATATAATTATTACAATAAAAGGACATTCTGTGGTGAATTTGGTGTGAGATTAACTGTAATAGAATAAAGTTACATCACATAAAGTAGTGCTCAGTTGTGGTGAGGAATTGTGACACTTACCAATACTTTTCATTTTTGACAAGCCTTTTCTTGCCACTTGTTGACATAACAAGAACAGTAGCTTGTACACACTATGAAATGGGATCCACCACAAACAAACAGTTGTGGAGACAGCAGCCAACACACCACTGTGTTGCATCTGTCACACAGGTGGTACTGATAGACAAATTCACACACTTCACCCAACTGGGCAGCTTACACAGACACCAAATGTGTTCACTTGGGGAGGGCAGGGGGATATGACACTCAACAACTCAGCCACGGGGAGATATGGGGAAGGGGATTTCTAGTTGCATGACTCACAAGTGCTCTCACAGGTGCATACAATCACACAGCTGTGTCTACATACACACAGAACAGCAAGGCAAGTAACCTGGATCACATATCATGCCAAGAAACAGACACATACTATTGCAATAAAGCAAACATTCTGGTGAAAACACAGTACATCATTCATGAAAGGAACAGGAGAGCACCGGAAACATATAGGAAATGGTGAGTAAACTTCCCATGCAGAACAGGTTCTGGCTGTCATTGTATAGATTCATAGGAGGGACAGTCAATACTCCTTGTGCTGCAGCTGACATGTTACTATGAATTATCACTTTGCCTTCTGCTATCACATTATAAGTTGCATGCAGTACAAGAAAAGATACCCAGGCAGTCACGTGGGGTTTCTGATTAGGAATAGTACAATAGCATTATGACCATGGGCCAAAGGCAGACTTCCAAGAACTTCTCCACAAAACCAATTGTTCAAACATGTTATGTCACTCGGGGACATAACATATAGATCTCAACAAAACTGTAAATGACTTGATAACAGTAGGAGGCTGTGTCATATTACTAACTGGATTTGACAGAAACAAGAAAAACATTGATTTTGAAAAAGAAGCTGATCTGATAGCTCAAGATCACAAGGTGGACAGGGTGAAGTAATGCCGACAGAAGCATAACACTGTGCAAAGGACCAAATGGCAGTCACCATCTGAAAAAAGTCTGCATGTACCACTGTTAGCTGTTGTGTGGCACATCTCTGTAGGACCGCAAAACAAATACGATGTCCTGTACCACATATGGCTTAGGGAGCCCAGCATGATTTGAAACAACAGTTCCTGGCAGAACCACTAGCAGCCATTTATTTACAGAGTTCCTGTGCAAATAGCAATATGTACTTTGAAAAGGCTGTTCACACAGCAGGATCCTGCACAGTGTAACAATGATATGCCAAAAGATAAATTGCTTGAGAAATAAAAAAAGTACCATTGATTGTAACCAAGACATCCATCTCTCCCATATGCTTGTGGATCATCTGGTTGATCACTGCCAGTATTGTTTCCTTGTTGCTGACTTGAATCGGAGAAGTCAGACACATAAGGGTCATCGCTGTAAGGATAAAGTACTGCAATGGCACTGACCAATTCCCCAAAGTCACTGCCATTGTCTGAAAATGATGAATTCAGCTCTGATTCATCAACACTACTACCGCTTTCAAACTGAGCCTCAGACATTTTACACATGGGAGTACCTGGTAATTCGTCACACATCACATCTTATGAGAGCAATCAGGAGCAAGCGCGAGGTGCAGGCTGAACAAGGTGGTGGGACTTACTTCCGGGTTTCTGAATAAAAGTTATAAACATTTTGCAATGTATGGGCAGAAAACACTGAAAAGGAAAGCAGACCTGTCATATTAAACTGGAGCTTGATCGAATGCCAGATAGAAGGGAGGAATATCACAACTTCTCTTTAAACTTCCACAGTGGTAATACAAATTGAACTCAGTTTTAACTTTTCAAGTTTGTTGAAGCACCACTTAATATTAAGGCCAAGTTCCTTACTAGCATTACAACCTGCAGAAAAAATATTTTTTGCTTCCTGTCTAGATATTGACACCTGCTATAGCTGCTGTGTGCTCTCTCCAGCTAACACTGGAGAGTAACAGTGGGACTAGCAACAGACTATCATTCTACCAAAAGCACTTCGTAATGGCAGTGAGGGCACTAGGCAACTGCTGGAGCAATTACGCAGGTACATTAAGGGGCTACAGGAATGATCATATCCCATAGTCCCCTGCTGCACACAGAGCAGGGGATACACTATACTGGCATGTATGGTATCAGATTGGATGTGTGCCTGTGCTCTGTAGTCCACCACTGCCATGGTTCCCCTGTGCTATTATGTGCATGTGGGGTGGGGCCAGGGACAGCTGGACTTGCTAAGCGATTAGTGCATGGTGCACATTGGTCCACGGGAGTGTGCTGCTCTTTTAGGGCATACCTGCACCACCATCATGAATAGGGTTCAGTGTGGGTATGAGTTCAAAATATTTTTTTTTGTTTTTGCTGTTTCAGGCCTGGCTATCATTTTCAGTTACCTATTATGTTCTGTATAAAACACTGCAGTACATAATGAAGAAAGAATGGCTGCAGTTGTGAAAGATATTAAAAAAAAAATTCTTTAGTTATGTTGGGTCACTTAAGGGTAATCAGGCTGGTATAGGGCCACTACAAACAGATGCAGGTGTTATAAATGATGAACAAAATATTGCTAACATATTAAATAGTTATTTTTTTGAGTATATATCAACCTAGAAAACAGCAAAATATAGTGATAGGTTAAAAAGGAGAACCAGGTAGAATAATACAGCTAAGAAAAAAGGAAGTTTTGGATAAAATCAAAAAATAAAAATCTGATAAATCAGCTGGACCAGATGGAATAAGTCCCAGATTCATTAAGGAATTAGGTAGTGAACTAGTGGGACCTCTCACTTTGTTGTTTAATGAATCTTTGTTTGAGGGTAAGATGCTCAAAGAGTGGAGAGAATCCACTATCACACCAATACATAAAAAAGGTGATAAAAAGATAGTAGAAATCTACAGACCTATCAGCCTTACATCTATCTTAAGCAAAATAGTGGAGAGTCTAATTCAAGTATGCATAACCATGCACATAAAAGAATATGGGTATATAGACATATCATAGCATGGTTTTAGCGCAGGATGGTTTTGTCTGACCAATTTACTCAATTTTCTTGAACCAGTTAGTGCAGCTTTGGATAAAGAATTACCTGTGGATATAGTATTCTTGGATTATGCTAGGGCTTTTGATTATATCTCCCATAAGGTTCTTTTAGAACAATTAGCATATTTGCATCTTCCATATGACATAATTGCTTGGGTAGAATTATGGCTGACTAACAGACATCAAAGAGTCAATGTACGAGGTTTCTGTTCAGATTGGGGAGAGGTGACTAGTGATGTGCACCAGGGATCAGTTCTGGGGCCAACACTTTTCAATATTGTGGTCTCATCAATGTCAATTTCAGAGGGAGCATGGTTGGGAAAATATGTAGATGACAGCAAAGTGGGCAGCATTATCAATAACAAGGAGGCAGCTAATAAGCTACAGAAAGATATTTGCAATCTTGGCCAGTGGGCAGAAAAGAACAAATTAAAGTTCAACTTAGATAAATGTAAAGTTATGCATTTAGGTCCAAGAAATCAGAAATTCATGCATGAATTGAATGGTTCTCTGTTAGGGGAAACAGCAAGTGAAAATGATCTTGGAGTAATCATCACAAATGATTTGTCCTTTGACCACCACATTAGAAATTAAGTTAAACTAGGAAACAACATACTAGGATGCATATATAGAAATATCAAGAGCCATAATCCATCTGTGATTATACCTTTATATACATCTCTTATGAGACCACGTCTTGAATATTGTTCATCACTATGTGCAATACAAAAGGGATGAAGTATTGATTGAGCAAACACAGAGAAGAGTAACTAAAAGAATTAATACAGTGTATGGGAAGAGTTATGGTAATAGACTGAGGGATCTAAACATGTACTCAATGAACTATAGAAGATTGAGGGGTGATCTATGTCTGATTTTGCGTGCATCCAGAGATAGTTATTTATGGGAAATCATTGACTTAACATCACAAGTCTTTGTTAAGAGTACACATACACATAGAATAAAAATCAAAGGAGAAATAAGTAAAACAAACAAAAGAAAAAAAAAAGGTTTTCCCAAAGAGTAGTTGAAGCATGGAACACCCTACCAGAGTCTATAGTCATGTGTAAGACTATGGAATCCTTCAAATCATCCCTAGATCAATACATGGGTAACAGGAAATATGAGCATCACCACTGAATAGTGGCGAGCAACAGTGGGTCTATGGATCTACCTGCTTGTATTACCCTATGAACCCCTACGAACCCAATGATATTAACTTCTGTTTGTGGATGCGTGCAGACACTTGTAGATGCCCATTTTTTTTCTGTAAGAGCTGCACTGAAAATCTCTTATGGCAGTGCCACATAAAAACACATTAGTCTGAGGCTTCATAGTGCTATCTACTGAAATTTTGAAGGTACATGTGCTACACATTTATTAATGGCAAGCTGTACCTCAGCAATATTTAATCATGTATTTAATAATTAATTTATTCATGTAATAGTATTTATTATTTTTTTGCTAGGAAAGACACACTGAACTCTGAAGCTCATTTCTGGGTGCATTATGTGGGAGTGGGTTACATGGACTGGTTTTACTGATAGAGGGATGTTGTCTATGACACCAAGTAAATTTCTCCAGTCTTTTTTTTTTTAATTAATTTGATCTTTTACTTCCACTTGGACAAGGGTTAAGCAGAAGGGACCTCAGTTTAGCATCTCATCAAAAGAATGGAACCTAAATGGTGCAGCACCCCCTTCCGTGTCAGATAAGGTATTAAGCCAAGTGACCTATGAGGGGTAAGATTCCACAACTTTCTGATCTGCCAGTCACAGAAGACAGTATGCTACCTAATGCTCTGCCTTAGCTAGTAACTGCAATGTTCTAGATAGATTCAGCTCAGTATTGTGTCACTAAAGTGGTGTAGTTAGCCTAGGCTGCTGATTTAACCCTATAACTGTGTCTTAAGCTTTCTTCTCCTTCTAAAATTAATTCTATTTCACCTTTAGGGTACTACAACTTGAACAGTCATAGCCCAGCCCTCCCCCTCTTTTACCTTACTAACTAAAGCCCGATTTCTGCACCCTCATCAGCTCCTCCCTCCCCCCTGCCTATTCTCGCCCTTTTCTCCTGCCATTTAACTTCTGTATTTAAACTTCTTTGTCTTCTCCCACTCCACCCTCCACCGATTTAATTCTTTGTTAGTAACTCTACTCTCACCCCTTCCCTGCTGATGGCCTGCGGCCTGCCCCGTGTCCCCTAGTCTGATCTCCTATAACCAGTGTCTCTCTTTCTCTCTCTCTCCTGGCCTCCCTAGGGCTCCACGCCTGAACGGCACACCCAACGGCAAGCGGCGCTCAACAGCCACAACTTCAGGCCACCACACCGACTCATGGATGGTCCTCTGCCCAGCCTCTTGGAACTGTGAGCCAGATCCACCATGAAAGCATGTCTGCCAACTCAAAAGCAGAACCAGGCACTGCGCTGCAACCCGATTGCTGCGGCGTTCGCTCCTGCGGCTTGTGATTGGACTGGCTGTCTCCTACTGCACTCCTATTGGTGCACCTCCTAGCAGCTCTCTAGGCTGCCTAAAGTCTTGGCTCCTGTGACAGAAATGGGCAGGAAAGAGTTAATGGTTTGGATTCTGTAGGTGCCTTATTTTTTTAGCAATTTGGAAAAAATTCAGTCAGGCTGAAATCCTCTGTCCAGCAGCATCCAGCTTGTGGAATTCCTAGCTGCTAGATAAGATCTGGGTCATAAATCTCGAGTGGGCATCTCCAGACACACACAGACCTTCAGACATGGACACAGGGCAGTTTGAATGGATTGGATCATTCAAATATAAACTTAAGGTGAAAAGGGAATATAATTGGTCACTGATAGGTGTTCACTCTGATTGGGGCAATTAAATACATACATGTTAGTTGGTTGGTGCATTTAAAGGGAGAATAGGAATGACCTATTTTCCACAGAGTATATAACTTTCTGAAAGGCAGAGAAGGCTCTTTGTGCTTTGGAAGCTGGGAGGGGAAACATAAGCTTGGAGCCTACCTTGTAGCTATGTCCGTGGGAGCTGGCAGTTAGAACAGGGTCCAGTGTCTCTTGTAAGGACAGGGAAGGGCAAGTTTAGTGGTAGCATATTTCAGTAATAGCCTTCTTCTTTTGCCATCTGTTATTTAAAAACATTTGTTTACTTTTCCTGTATGAGTGTTATTCTCTTGTGTTGTAAATATATATCCTGAAAATACTCAGTGCACTTTCTGTTAAGTAAAAGCTATTTATTTGCTCAACAGTTGTGACTGTGATGTCATTTTTCTAAGGTAATATTTGTTTTCCACTGGCTGAGGTAAACTCTGTGTAGCATCTGCCACCCGAGAGAGACACACTACCAGACTTTAACTTGTGCAATTGCACATTTGATTATTCAAGTTTGTACACTTGAAAGAGGTGCCGAAAGGAAAGTCCGGCTGGTGGCAGCGAATACCTGAGGACAGACACCTTTCCTAAAAGCTGTTTCAGCCCAGAGGGAGAGGTGGGTTGTCACAGCTCCAAAGATAACTTTGGGGTTGAATTTACTGACTTTTGTCCCACCCCCACCCCTCTTAGGCCACCATTAAATACACACTTGCCCCTCCCACCTGGGGCTGAGTTACACTAATGGCTAATGTCTCCAGCAGAAAACCCACCCTCTTGTCTGTGCAGACCTTACAGACTACAGCTTGGAAGCCAATTTAAGGGACAATCTCTGGCCTTAATGTGATCCCTACCAAACACAGAAACATGACATCTGCAGCCTTGGGACTCTTGGTATTAATAGCTATGATATTATCACTACTCTGCCTCATTGCCCCTGTGTGGACAACTAAACAAACCCCTCACCAGACTGGGCCACCAAGCACCATGCACTATATACAAGGCATGACCACAGGAAGCTGCACCCTCAATGTCCTGGCCCACTGCACACTAATCTGGCACCTTGACTACTTCCTGATGTTTCAAGTGCATAGCACACCTCTGTATCTTCCTCTACTGATGACACTCCACAGCACTACTGGATGGCCCCAGATCCATAGTACCGTGAGGAGCAAATGCCTAACAGTTAAGCTAGCCTGCAAAAAGCTTTTAACCTTCCTCCTCAGAATTCTACTAATGCTGCTTTTGATCTCTGGCAATGTCCACCCAAACCAGGGACCACCTGGGATGTCTCCCCACCCTCTAAACAGGAAGGAGGGGTCACTCACGCTGGCATCTATCAATGTCTGTAGACAGACCAAGAACTAGCTCTGCACTCCTCTGCAAATGACCACAGAAAAAAACACTGTATAGGTAGTGAACATTCTATTTATTTTCAACACTGCAGTATCAGCATCAACATAATGAAGACTGAGTAGTTAGTCAAAGCACGGAGTGTTCACTCTGACACGGGAAAGCAGTCATTGTATATTGTGACCATTGTAATGCTGTTATAAGTGCTATGTTGATGCTGATACTGCAGTGTTGAGAATAAATAGAATGTTCACTGCCTATCCATCATTTTTTCTGTGGTCATTTGCAGAGGAGTGCAGAGCTAGTTCTTGGTCTGTCTGTAAGATAAGGGGCTTGCTATCCCACTCTGCACCCTGTTACCTGACTGAGCACACAGTAATTTTTTGACTTATCAATGTCTGTAGCCTCCTCAGTAAACTTGATAACCTCCAAACTAGGGCACAGCAACACAATCCGGACATCCTCTCTGTTATCAAAACATGGTTAAATCCTAAAATACCTGGCACCGCAGTCGCTATCACTGGATACTCTTATCTTTAGGCAGGACAGAATCACAAAGCATGGAGGGAGCTGTGCTGTATACCTGAGGGACAGCATTATGACTCATGCTCTTTGACCCTCAGACCATGGAACCTCTCACAGATACTCACCATAAAAGTCCTCCTCAGGGCACATAATAAAGAGCTTACCATAGTTTCGGTTTACTTACCCACAAAGGACCATGCCACTGGCTTCACCAGCATCATGGATTACCTTAGGGGACTCCACCATAACTCAGAAACTATAATACTGGTAACTTCAATATAAATTGGCTTTCGCCTGAGGCCAGCTCCTACAAGAATGCTGTCATGGCACAACACCGCTCACAAATGGTACCCACCCCTACCAGGTGCAACTATAGAACTGGGTCCCAGACACTACTTAACTGGATGCTGTCAAATTGCCCTGAGAGAATTTCTAAGGTTTCAGTTCTCCCTGACACCATAAGTGACCACTCTTCCGTAATCTGTACCTGGTCTAGCAAATTCATCAAGCCCCCTCCTAAAATAATCTACTCCAGGGTGTTAAAGCAGGGGCAACTTGAGACACTCAAAGCACATCTGCACAGACTGGACTGGTCTACACTTGGCTCAGCCAATGATACTGACAAAGCCCTGGACTTATTCATCAACCACTTTATTGTAGTCTGCAATATCTATGCACCAGTGAAAAAGATGAAGGTAAAAGGAAAGCTCAACCCATGGATAACTGCTGATCTAACTACTATCTTTGGCTCTGTGCTTGAGCCACTGCTAAACTAGGAGACATTCAAAAATTCAAAGCAGCTAGGAATGACTGCACTCGAGTAATAAGGAATGCTAGAAGCAAACACTTCAGGGAAGTATTCACCAATAACTGGGTGGGATGGGAAAAAATTTTGGAATAACATGAAAAACCTCACTGGAAAGGACCCTAAGAATCCACCCACAATGCTCAATATCAATGGTACACCAATGTCCGACCTTGTTACAGTTTCCAACATCTTTAACAATGCATTCTCTAATCTGGGCAGTGTCCTGTCACCAGACTTCTTCAATGCCCCTACCACAGGTGACCACTCTGACAAGGTACCCCATCTCCACACAACCCCGCAATTCTACTTGAAAGAGATCCCAGTGCACCTAGCCAGAAAATACATTCGAAAAGCCATCAGCAGTACTGGTTACAGCGGTGACTCCCTTTATATAAAGCTGATTGCACTGGTCTTAGAAGAAATCTTAGAACCCTTGTCAAAGTTATTGAACCTATCACTCAGGAATGCCCAATTCCCAGCAATATGGAAGCAGGTGACTATTACACCAGTTCACAAAAGCAGAGATAAGGCACTGCACACTAACTACAGACCTATCTCTATCTTCCCTCCCTTATCCAAAGCTCTTGAGCGAATAGTCTAGGACCAACTAGTTGAGTACCTTGAAAAATATGAAATCCAATGCCCTGAAAAGCATGGCTTTAGAAAAGGGCACAGCACAACCACTGCACTGTTGGAATTTACGGAATTCATCCACGCCACTCTGGACCAAGGAAACTGCTTGGGGGCTGTGTTCATTGATCTAACTAAAGCCTTTGACACAGTAAATCATCCACTCCTATACAGGCAACTATCAAATATCGGTCTTCCAAAGATACATTGCCCTGGTTTGCAAGTTACTTCGGAGTTAGGGTCCAATGTGTTAGGATCACCGGTGTCATCTCCAATGAAAGCCCAGTCCTCTCAGGAGTCCTTCAGGAGTTCATTCTGGGACCACTGCTCTTCAGTCTCTTCATGAACAGCCTTCCTAGCATCTGCCACCAGAACATTCTGCTCTACGTGGATGACTCTGTCATATACACCAATCACCATGACACTAATCTCCTGGAGGGGCAGCTACAACGTGACTTCAAGCATGCTGAGGACTGGTTCAGCTCACACAAACTTGTCCTGAACTATAGCAGAACAAAAGTAATGTCTTTCTGCAATACTCGAAGCAAGCATAACTCTTGACCCCCTCACTGTAAGGAACCAAGCAGGGACTACACTCGAACCAGTTCCAGAGTTTAAGTACCTTGGCATCACCCTGGACAGATCCCTCTCCTTTGCATGGCACATTGACAATGTTGCAAAGGCCACAAATATATGGATAGGCCTTCTCCACAGGCACAAACATTGCATGACAGCTGATGTCCTTAGACTGGCAATTAACAGCTCTGTCACTTCTGTCATTGACTATGGCCTAGCCATGTACTGCTCCGCTTCCCCTGCTGCCCTTCACAGAATATTGATTGCGCTTAACAATCTTGCCAACTCCTAATGGACGCTGCCTGAGTAACACACACCTGTGAGCTGTACGCCCAGGCCGGGTGGCTACCACTCCTCAGCAGGATCCAATACCAGACCTGCCTAGTAACTAACAAGGTTCTCCTCGGACTATTGCCACCAGGTGTTGAAAAGCTTCTTACTGTATACAACAGCGCCCATCATACCAGAAATGCACAACACAAAATCTACCAGGTCCCCAGATGCCGGACCACTATGGGTCAGAGGTCATTCACCTACAGATCCCCTCTGTGGTATAACTCGCTCAAAGAAACACTTACTGCTACTACGCTAGGCACCTTCAAGAGGCAACTCCGACAACACCTCACTTCAACCAGTCAGTGTGATTGTTTCCACTAAGAGGATCACCTCTCCTCCCTTGCTGGCCCAAGTCATCCCATAACCTCCCTAGGGTTGCAATACTTTGGCTCCTGCTTCCTCCTCTTACATCCCTCTTCCCTCCATCCCTGTGCCTTCTCTCCATGTCCACCTCCCTCTTCCTTTGGCACTTCTTGGTTGTGGGTCCCCTCCTACTAATGTCAGGCATGCATCTCTGCTGCCCTCCCCTCTCCTAAGACAATGGCTCCTCATCCAGCATACTATTTTTTCTACCCCACTTACCCTACCCTCACTAACTCCATTGCTCATGTGTTATTTTTGCTTGGTAAGCTGCATTTATCTTGATGTTGTTGTCTATCTCCAAGTAGGAATGTATCCTTAGCCTATCCTTCACTGTGCTTAGAGTCTGTCAACCATTGTCAACCTTTGTATGTATGTTTACCCTCCATCCTCTGACATGGAACCTTTGAAAATGAGCAGGTCCTGCTCAAAGGTATTTGTAATCCTAGAGTTTAATAAATAAATAAATAAATAAACAATAAATACATACTGAGCCACTGACACTATATGAAACCAATCATAAGCTATATTCAATTTGGGGCATCCCTGTGCCAGAATTTTATTGATTTTATTGTTTGACTGATTGATTTTTATTCCCTGTTCCTGGCACCTGATTCTTTGAGGCCCATACCTTGTAGGGCTCACTTTAATTCCATCCTCTTTCTCGTACAGGGCCCCATTGAGGCTTAATGAGATTCCCACTGCTGCACTTAAGACTACCAATATTCGGCCCTTTAAGTCTGAACTGAAACAACACTTACTGAGACTAAACATTTGTGACTGCCTGACCTGATTATGAATTCCTTACTGTGTTATTTCTCTCATATAACAGTTCCCAACTCTCTTCCTACTTCATACTCTGGTGCCCTCCCCTCTATCCCTCCACACCACCCCATCATCCCTCATCACCCTTCCCCCTGAACTTCCCCTACTTCTCCCCTAGCTCCACCCATCTTTCTTCCCATCTCTGTACTCACCTATCCCAACACTACACTGAAAAGGACCTTCTGGGGCAGCAACTTGGTACTTCTGAACAACTTGGATCTAAAATGGTACCATGAACTACCTGCTGTCCTCACTGATACTACCAAGATTAGTACCTTCAAAGCTGGACTCAAATCTCTCCTTGACTCTAAAATGAATTGTACCTGCCTGCACTAATGTGATAGTACCTCACCCTCAGTTTTCCATATACCTACCCCCTTTGAATCTTTCTGCTATATACCACTTTTTTCTTAACCTGCTCCCCTACCCCAATTACCTGACGATGGCCTCACTTGGTTGAAAGTTCCACCTCTCTCCCACCTCAGACGATGCCACCTTCGGCTGATTCCCCCAATCCCCTCTGATAACCAGTGAAGTGGGTGCATGAGGAAGGGCACTGTCAGTTACAGTGACACCTTCCTCATGCAATCCACTCACGGTGACCAATGGGTAGGGTGACCGGATGAGGGGGTGGGCGAACTAGGTGACAGGATGTCACTATACATACTCACGCGGGTGGTGGGAGTGAGCACGGCGAGCATGGGTTGGGGTGGAGAGGCTGTAGGGGTGGTGCTGTGGTCGTCAGTCGAGCTGTGGTGTGGCATTGGGGATTGGGCAATGGTTGGGGTGGCTGAGGTACTGGGTTTGGGTCTGGGCGCTGGTGTGATTTTTATTGCACCCGGCCCAAACTTTTTTATTTTACTACTTTCACCCCTGACATGCATCCCCCTGGAGTTGAGAATCCTTAAGTAGGGGGGTGTGGGGGGTGAAGCCTCCCGCGAGGGAGGGTTTGGGGGGACCACCCCCCATACAGAAAGTTTTTAAAATATGTCCTGGCGCCATTGTGCTGGTGCACCAGGGTTGTCAGAGTGCTGAAAATGTGTTTGGCACTCTGACTGAGCTATAACGGCATTTGCCATTATCACATAGACCCACATCCTCTTATCTAATCAGTCTATCTGTTAATATTTACTAATTTGATGTGTATAAACAAAGTTTACTATTACTGCTTGTGTGTATGCTGTAATGTTTTTTCTCTCTTTTTGTTCTCTGCAAACCTTGTATTTTTGTAATGTTTGTTCAACACTGATGTGGAACCTTTGAAAATGAATCCGTCACTCAAAGGTATTAATCCCAAACTGAAATAAATAAATAAATAAATAAATAAATAAATAAATAAATAAATAAATAAATAAAATATAAAACTTCTCACCATGGTTATCAATTTTTGTTAGGGCTGTGGCTGGAGCCTACAGCCATTTTGCGAGAGCTTTCTAGCTCTGAAAATGGCTGATCTCACAACCTCTTCCATTGGACTTTTGGAAGTATCCTTGCAAAAGCCAAAGGGAGCTGAAAGTCCTCTGCCATGATCATCATACGGAATAACAACTGCACTATTTTGGCTGTTACTTCCACATTTCGGTGTGTGCACTGCTCATGCACACTAGTCGCTCGCATGTGTGGGTCATGTGCATGCACAGTGCTGCGGTGCAGGCATGTTGCAAATGGCACAGTGCCATTCTGTATTTTGTGCCCCCTTCCCAAGTCATGATTTCACAACTCTGGGAGCCCACCCCAGTGTGCAAAATTATTTTGTTGTCTAAAAATTACAAAACGGTCCCTCATTGGTATCTTTCTATCTGATGCCCCTTTCCCACATTATGCTTTACATGGGGTGCCCATTCCCCATGCTGGCATTCGTGTGGCACACTGGGAGTTCACTCCCATGTACTGAATTTTTTTTTCGGTTTCCTATGCTGCAAAATTGAAAACAGTCCCTCGCTGTTGCTGTTGTTTCCCTGTGAAAGTAAAAATGATCCTTTGTTGTTGCTGCAGTCACCCTCCCACTGTGCACCCACCTCCCCACAGCCCTCCTTACCCCATACTTACCTCTGGAGGTTGGTGCTGTCATCTTCTCTGGACCAGAACACATCTTTACTCTTCAAAGCCCAACCGCAAACTGAAGAATTAAAGGTAAGCGTGCTATACAGCCATTGAATGGGGTTTTCAACTTATGCTGCTATCTCAGCCATTTTTTGGAATTTTTTCCCCAAATTTTGAACATGGGCTTCTTAGGACCCCTCCTCATGAACACTATCACTGTCATTTTGTTACTCAGTTCTAAAAGGTTATTTTGCGGTCACTGCATGGAATCACCTTTCAAGACTGATTCATGAAATGACAATGCCACTGTTCATGGGGAGGGGTCTCAAAATGCCCATGTTTCAAATTTGGTAAAAAAATTCCAAAAAATGACTATGTTACAAGCGTGCATTGTGAAGTTTCTATGCACTCTCCTAAAGCCACTAATTTTTCATATTTTCACTCCACATTGTTAACATTGCCATTTTTGCACACCTCCTTCACAACAGTACATCTGTCATTTTCCACTACCTGCCCGAAATATGTTTTTGCACCTGTGGTACAGAATAGCACGTTTGCTGTGTGTAGTCACCTTTTGGGAAAATTAAACAAAATGACATGGCCACTGTTCATTAGGTGGGGTTCAACAAAGGTTATGTTGGAAATTTGGTGAAACAATTCCAAAAATTGACTGCGTTACTAGCATGCGCTGATCAGTTTTTACGCACGCTAACATTGCTAATTTTTAATATTTTCATTTCACATTTTTAACATAGCCATTTTTGTTCACCTCCTTCACAACTGTACAGCTGTCATTTTCCTCAAACTGCCTGAACTGTGTTTTCACACCTGTGGTGCAGAACAGCGCATTTGGTCTGCTGAATCACCTTTCGGGACAATTGAACAAAATGACACTGGCACTGTTCATGAGGAGGGGTCCAAAAAAGGTAATGTTGAAAATCAGGTGCACCACCTCCAACATATGGCCAAGTTATACTTGGGCATTGAAGAATTTCTAGGCGCATCTGTAACTTTTGTCACTTGGTAGCGCTTCACAGCCCTATCGGTTCTGGCCAGAATTTGTTGGTAAAGGGATCACTTGTTGCCTCCAAAGCCTTCAATTGCTTTAATTAATTTGTATATTCTACTTTTTACATTATTTGTCATGTATACTAGATAACTATAAAATCTGTTTGTTGTATAATGTCTATACTATTCCCCATGATGTGGAACCTTTGTAAAAGAGTTCATAGACAAAGGTATTTCAGAATATTCAAATAAATAAAAATCCTGTATTTAGCTGTAAAAAGAACTGCAGTCAAAGCAAATCTACTCTGTGATGGCAGAGTTTATTTTGGAAGTTCTATCCCTCCCCCACTGCTTCAGAGTCTGTGGTACAAAAATGCAAACTGATTGCAGAAGGCTGAATGCACTCAAGACATAATCAGCATGGCAGTTGTTGCTGGATGTGTTGCAATGTGTTTAAGGTAATTAAGTGACTCCAGAGAAGGAAGCAACCAAATAGCATGCAGTGGAAAATAATAAGAAGGTGGTAGAAGACAGAAAGTCTGGATTAAAAAAAAAAACATGAAGACTGTGGGGAGGAGTGAATGAAAGCAAGATATAGACAACAGGAGCAGAAAAGTAAAAGTATGAGATACAGAAAACGCAGACAGGAAATAGTTAAAAGAGTAAAGGAAAGAGAAAGAGAGAGAGTGAGAGAGAGAGAACTACGTATAGTACTGTACCTGGATATATTTTCAAACAAAATGCAGGCCCCCAATGATATATAAAATAGGTCAACCTGATCACAAACAATAGATATATTTTCTGTGTGAGTTTAATTTGCCCCCCACTCATATACAGACTATTTCTATCTTCTTGTTTTTAATTACTCTTACCTCTTTTTCTTGTATGGGACCCTTGTCCCCAACCCAAAGGCTCAAGGATCACCACTGCTTCTGCCTTCTACCAGCCAGGTGGTTAGGTGATTTACTGTCTTCACAGCTAATGCTAGGATTTCTCCTAGTCGACTGACAAGGTGCATGTGTAAATGGCAGGCTGCCGTTGCCTCCCTCCTATGAAGCAGAGTCTCAACCCTAAGTGTAAAGTTGAAGTTAAAAAGTGGGCATAATTATTCATTTATGGCACAATCAGCAGAATGCACCAGCCATGCCCCCATGTCTGAACATTTCAAAATCCTAAGGTTCTCTGACCCAAACATACATCCCCCAGAACATAGCTGCACCCAAGTCTTAAAGAAAGTACATATCCTGCTTCCAGCTCCTCCTGGTGTTGAGGAGAAAGATGCAGCTTGGTCCAGAAGACCATTCTTTCACCAGTTGTGACTCCTTCTCATTGAGGGGAGAAAAAGAATAGCCCAAGAACACACCTCTGTCAGAATTGTCTCCTCCCAGCATAGGGGAAACCATGAAAGGCTGCCCAGCTTGAAGAATACTGCATTAACAGCTGTATGAATACTCTGGTCTGAAGTATGCCTCCCTCACCCAAAAATAAAATGCCACCAGAGGAATAGTGCTAAGTGTTGCAGGTCTCTGAAATTAAAGTAGTAAGAGGTCAAAATGGGCATACACACACACATTCCTAATGAGGATGGAATTTGCTTTGGGTTAATGAAATTCTGAATTATACAATGGGGTCCAAGAATCATGCATTCTGATTGACTGACTGGCATCTTTTACCCATGGTAAATCCTCACATAACCCATGAGAAAAGATGCCAGTCAGCCACTTATGAGAGGTGCAATGAGAACCATGACTGGGATTAGCCATACCAGGGTATAAGCTGTTCAGGAAGGAGAGAGTGGGTAATAAAGGTGCAAGAGTTGCTCTTTACATAATGGATAGCATAAAAGCAACAGAGATGCAGAGAACACAAGGAGGGATGAAAATTCTGTGGGTCACCCTAGAAAAGGGGAATGGAGCTGCTATTCACACTGAAGTGATCAACAGACCTCCAGCACAGGGGGAGGAGACAGACAAGGTTCTGGCACAAGTCATCTAAAAGATGGCTAATAAAGGGAAGGTGCTGCTGGTGGGGGACTTTAACATGCCTGATGTAGACTGAAGCATCCCTGATGCAGCTTTAGGTAGGAGCAGGGTCATCCTGGACTCCCTTCAGGGGGTGTTCCTCAGGCAAATAGTAGAGGAGCACACTGGTGAGGGAGCAAAATTGGACCTTGTGCTCACCAACAAGGACAGTATTGCAGATATGTCAAGGTGGGTGGCCACCTGGGGAGCAGTGATAACTGTACAGTGTGGTTCAATATAAGAACTATGTCAGAAGTGAACCATACAAAGTTGAGGATCCTGGATTTCAGGAGGGCCAATTATGCAAGGATAGGAGAATGCCTCAGGGATGCCTTTTGCAAGGTGTGAGGACTTAGGAGGAGTGGAGAAATAGTGGATGAAGCTAAAAGGGGTCATGTTGAAGGCAACATACCACTGTGTCAAGCAGGCAAGCAAAAGCAAAAACAAAAGGAGACTGCTATGGTTCTCGAAAGAGTTGGCTGGGAAAGTAAGGACAAAAAAGCTAGCATTCAGGAGGTCTAAGTGAACACAGAGGGAGGAGGATAGAGAGATGTATGAAGAGAAGCAGAGGGAGGCAGAGAAAGTAGTCAGGAGAGCAAAGGCTCAAACAAAGGAGAAGATAGCACAGGCAGTAAAGAAAGGGGACAAGACATATTTTAGGTTTGTTAGCTAAAGGAGAAAGACTGCGGAGGTGGGGAGGATTGTGCAGCTAACGAGGGAAGGGGATTGCATGGAAGGTCACAAGAAAATGTCAGACATCCTGAACAATTATTTTTGTTTAGTTTTCACAAATGAAAGGGAAGGTGAGGGACCTCAGATCTGTGTCAGGGGCATCAAAAGAAGGGGCATGGACCCTAATCTATTTACAGAGGAGACAGTCCTGAAAGAACTTGTAAATCTTAAGGAGGACAAAGCAATGGGGCCAGATAGGATACATCAAAGGTTTTTGAGGGAGCTCAGAGAGGTGCTGACTGCATCTCTAACAGTCCTATTAAGCCACTCACTGGAAATGGGAGTGGTCCCAGAGGGCTGGCGAAGGGCAGATGTGTACCATTTCACAAAAGTGGGAGCAGGGAGGAGGCTGGCAATTACAGGCCAGCCATCCTGACTTCAGTTGTGGGGAAGTTAATGGAATTGCTACTGAAATAAAGGATTATGCGATATCTTGAATCCAGTGGCTTACAAGATCCAAGGCAGCATGGATTCACTTTAAGGAGGTCATGTTAAACTAATCTTACACATTTCTTTGACTGGGTAACCAGGGAAGTAAATCAGGGTGGAGAGACTGATGTGGCCTACCTAGATTTCGACAGTGTTCCACATAGGAGACTTATAATCAAACTCAACAGCCTACGAGTGGGACTAAAAGTGGTAAATTAGGTAAGAAATTGGTAGGAGGATAGGTGACAGAGGGTAGTGGTAAACGAAGCTCACTCAGAGGAAGGGAGGGTGACTAGTGGGGTGCTGCAAGGATCAGTACTGAAGCCAGTCCTCTTTAACACCTTTATAAGTGACATTGCAGAGGAACTAGAAGGGAACATATGTATTTTTGCAGATGACACAAAAATCTACAATGGAGTGGACACTCTGGGGGGATGGAAAAAATGAATAGAGATCTGGGTAAACTTGATGAGTGGTCTAGAAAGTGGCAACTACATTTCAATGCAAAATAATTCAAAATCATGAACTTGGGGTGTAGAATCCCAGGGTCAGAATACAAAATGGGGGAGTGGTACTGGTGACCATCAAACAGGATACAGACTTGGGTGTTATCAAATCTCTTTTCTTAATAGCCTCACAAATTATATTTCACTACACTAGACAAATACTTCATTTCCCCATTAACGAGTTGATACCACAGATTAAGGTAGCAGCAGTTCTTATTGCAGTATCTAAGTTTTATTCAGATTTTTGCATTGTATCTAAATGTCAAATGTCAATTCACCAGACCTGTTTACATCAGAGTCATGGTATATGTTCACAAATAAGGGAAATGGATCATATGAGACTATAAGAGCTATAAATGATTGACTTATAGCAAGTGAATGAAAAAAGTTTAAGAAATGTATTTAAATTAAAAAATATTGTAGTAACTGCAGGCCCTGAAGAAGAGGGGAGTCTTGCAATGATTGGGCTCATGGCAATTAGTTTAAGCCATGTGTACAGCATGTAGGAACATTAATGGATGTTGTTGACCACAAAGAATGGTGGGGAGTGAGCCCTTTCCCGACCTTTCCTGGTTGGGCTTCTTAAATATACATCTTAGCTGGCATTTTAGGGCCATAGACCCCCTGCTGACTTCTGGTATCTGATCAATTTGACTTGAGGATTCAAAGGGAGCGTATAACATCCAAAGCAGTACTGCCAACGTGGCAGCTTAGTATAGCCCCCTACTTCTTGTGTTTCCTCTCATCTGAGCTCAGCCTAGCACAGCCACCTTTCTACATTAGAGGTGGGCAAAGTCCATAAACTTCGTTAAGCATAGTATTTCACGTATAATCCAAATTTTGCAAAATACTCTACAGATCGAAGTGAATAACTTCATATCTCAAAGTAACACAAAGTTCCCATTGTTCTCTATGGGGGCTCTTGAAGGTAAATTTTGCAGTGATTCATGGGATATAAGGTCACATGGGCTCTACATTGTCTTGCACAGCCTCAGTTCAGCGTATTGTGTGTAATGGAAAGCTGGAGACAGTTTGCTCTCAGAGTTCTGAGAGTCAAACCATCGAAAAACATTTAAAAAAGTATTTTTGCGACAAAATTTTGTGTAAAAATTTAGTACGTCTATTGTAGTAAACCCTTGTGTGTTTATATCAATTGAACATTTATTGATTTTGTGTGAATATTGAATGTTAATTTAGTACATTCAGTCTCTGTACTGACAGACACTGTAGAAGTGTGCTTCGCGGGAGGTGTGGATCTGTGGTGTAGAAGGAAGAGTCACAGACTGCAGTAAGAAAGGAAGTCTTTCCAGCTGTTGTTGGCTAGTGTTTTAGTATTTGTGTGTTCAGGTACACACAGTATAACTTCAATAAATTTTTTATAAGTTTTTGTCTGTTTGCGGGGTATTTTTTTCAGTCAGTTTAAGTGACTGTCTGTGTTGTAGTTTACTGAACAGTTAAAGTTTCTGTGCCTGAACTTTAATCTGTGTGCATGCTGTCAGTTCATACACATTTTATTGCAGCACTTCAATAGCAGTACTCTGAATTTCTCAGCCTGTCTGCAATATTTTTCCCTGCTTCTGTGTAGCTACTGCTGTACCCCCCCTCAAAACAAGGTATAGTTTTTGGACTTTTGGATTTTTTAAGACTGGTTAAGGTCTTGTGTTGTGCCGGTGCAGCTGTAGCTCTTTAGTTTTTTGCTTTACATCCACCAAAAACTGCAGAAATATAAAGTTGCTGTTAATTTTCTGTGTAATCTTAAAAAATGCCCAAGAAGAGATGGTCATGCAAAGCTGTTTCTGGCTGTGGTGCTGCTGCCAAGAAGATTATTAGCAGTTGAGAGCTGTTGTGATGATGAGGCAGGTTCATCAGAGACTAGCAAATCTAACAGTGTCAAGAGTGATCAAGGCTGTGACCATGTTAGTATGCAGCTGAAGGGAAAGGCAGTAGTTGCTGCAAGTAAAGGGATTTCTCCAACTCTGTTTTTCACAGCAAAATCAGTCACTTCAGTGCTGGTTGGAGATGCTGTTTTCCCTGATGGTAGTAAAGTTAGTGACGGCATGGTTGATAACAGCATGAGTATTGCTACAAGTTCAACTCGGGCAAAGTTATTAGGTGGGAAATATGTTGTTGACAGACTTGAGCGTAGTTAATGTCCCACTCCCCACAGTAGTGAACATGATTCTGATCATGATAATGACTCTCAGTCTCATGTTTCCACTGATCTTGAGGTTAAGTCATCCAAACATTCAGATGTTGACCAAAAAAGTGTGGATGATAATATTGAGGATGTGATTTGAATATCTCCACAGGACAGCATCCAAAGTGAATTTGTGGATGATGATTAAGATGATGATGCTAGCGACCCTATTTGGGAACTGGACAAAAAAAAAGTGAAGATGGCTGTTTGTATACAGTCTCTTAGTCAGTCACCCCTTCCTCAAAGTTCTGATGCAGATATGTCTGTATATGACCCTGAAGTAACAGTCATAGATTGTGATGTTCAGTCAAAGTCCAAGTGTGCACAACACCTGAAATCATGCAGTACACCCCCCATTTCATCGCCTCCAAAACTGCAGTTCCATATGCAGTACTAGCAGCAAAATGTGAAGAGTAGGGCATCAAAATCCCTAGTTTGGGATTTTTCACACAAGATGGTAGCAATGAAACAGTGGCAATCTGCCAGCTTTGCCAAGTGTGTGTGAAGCATGGTAAAAAGGGTAGCCATCTGGGCACTGGGGGTCAGCATGCTCATCTCAAGAGCAGACACATGGCACTGTGGACCAGAGGGGAGCTAATGCCGTAGTGGAGTGTTCACCCTCATCCACCATAGTGAGCATGGTGTCCCTTCCTTCAATGTAAGTAGCCATGTTGGCAGAAGTGGTGAAATAACACTGGAGGATTACTAAAGGCATGAGAAGGAGGATGATTTTGAATGTCCAAGTAGTGGTCAGAGAAGCAGTGCTGGTCCATGTAGTAATTCTACTATATCAACCCATGTGTTTAAAACAGGGAAAATAACAGCATGTATTGACTTGTCACCTGTGCACCCAACATCACACATCAAAAGTACCCCATACATGTCAATTCGTAAGGGAGAGCCATTTGGCAGGCCATGCACAAAACACCAAACAATGCAGCCCACGTTGTACAGCCTTTTTGTGCAGAACAGAAAATACCCACCAAATCATGCAACTGCATGTGAACTCAATGCTTCCATAGCGGAAATGCTGGCAATTGACCTTTTGCTGTTCTCGTTTGTGGAGAATATGGGATTCTGGTGCTTTGCAGCACGCGCATGTCCTAAATGGAAGATCCCGTCCAGGACACACTTTTCCACCCGTACTGTCCCTGAGTTATATCAGACGGTGACAGAGTCTGTAAGACATGCCCTTTAACATTCCACATGACCTTACATTCACTTAGACATGGATATGTGAACAAGTGGCAAAATGGCAGGTAGTTCCTATCTGTGTATTACTGCATATTGGGTGCAGCTACCCAGGGTTGTCTGTGATGGTGGGATGGGAAAGCAGTGTAATAAGTCAGACTGTGGTGGTAGCAACCTTCATGGCATTAGACAACATGCTACACTTGCAACACATACTGTAGCCAGGTTGCATACAGGTGAAAACATGCTAGACTTGCTAGTGGCAGAAATTGATGAGTGGATGCACCCCCTTTCCCTAAAAGCTGGCTTCATTGCAAGGGATAATGGATCAAACATTATTAAATGTATCAGCAATGGTGGCTTTGTGAGGGTTCCCTGCATGGCCCACTTTTTAATTCTTGTTGTACAGGAGTTTCTGCAGTACCTGGATATAAAGCAAATGCTGACTGTTTCACACCACATCTGTACCCATTTTGCACACCCTGGAATGGCCCATGACCAACTTAGGCAGCTGTGGATTCAAAACAGTCTCCCTCAGCACTGCCTCAAGCTTGAAGTTGCTATGAGATGGAACTTGACACTTTACATGGCAGAGCAGTTTTACAAGCAGTTCAAAGCAATCTCCGAGTACCTAGTTATGCACACTAGCTGTGACAGTTCAGGGGCCTCAATGTCTATGACAACTAAACAATGGTGACTCATGGACTCAGTAATAATAATTTTGAGGCAGTTTGAACATGCCACACAGCCAGTGAGTGGTAACACTGCATCCATTAGTCAAGCCATTCCACTTCTCCGGGTGCTGAGGAAGACCTTGTTGAATCTACGGCCTAGCCTTGATGTGGCCAGAGATAGGTCAAGCTGTGCATTACTGAAACACATGATTACAATATTAGACAGCAATTAATACATTGCCACTATTCAGCAATCTCCAGAATTTGGAATAGCCACAATGCTGGACCAATGCTATAAACATGGCATTGCATCCATACTGGAGGGAGGGCATGATCAGGTTCAAAATCTAACTGGACAGCTGGTCTGATTGGTTCATGGGGCACAGAAGTCACATGCAAAGCTCTGCAAACCACAGCAGAACAAGGCTGAAGAACACTATGGATCGAGTACATCAAGTATGGTTGCTGAGATGCAATGGGTTGTGTCAGCTGCACAGTTGGCCATTAATCCAGTTTGGGGTGCCTTGCCCCAAGTGGGAATTTGTGACCTAGATGAATCTTGTGAACTGGGGAATGAGTCATCAGGAATGCATGCATCACAGACCATGGCTGAGGCCTATTTTACAGAAAACAGGCATCTGACTATATTGGACTATCCTTTGGTGTACTGGAGTGGCAAGGTGAATGGATGACCAGTGCTGACATCAGTAGCACTGAAGTACCTGACCTGCCCACCCTCCAGTGTAAGTGTGGAGAGGGTATTTAGTTCTGCGGGCCATAGTGTGAGACTGTCATACTAACCTATCACCTACAAATGTCAGCATGCTGACATTTATCAAAATGAATGAACATCACACACCGAGTATGACAACCACATCTATGACTGTACCCAGACACAATTATGGTTGTGCTGATGATGCGGGCAAAGCAGACCATCCTGGTGGGAGCATCACATGGTGTACCATTGAGGTTGATGATGCAGTCATGGAAAAAGAATTTCCAAGTGGTTACAACTCTGGCATTAATGATTGCAAGAGCTACTTCCTCCTTGATGATAATGAGGAGGAGGAGGATGTTGGTGGGAGGGAATGACGACAAAATTTGCATTCACATACTTCTTCATGTTACTTAGAACTATCATCAAGGCCACTGATTTACGGTAAACAAAATAATGAAATTCCTTTGTCAGGACTTGACATTCTGGGAATTGTACTGGTGACTGTTGGTCTAATTTCTCTAGTTCACTCTCATTATACTATGATTCACTTAATATGTAGCTAAATAATCAGAATCAACCTCATCCACCTTAGTGAGCATGGTATCCCCTTCCTTCAGTGTAAGTAGCCATGTCGATAAAAGTTGTGAAATAACACCGGACGGTTATTATAGGCATTAGGAGGAGGAGGAGGAAGAGGATTTTGAATGTTCAAGTAGTGCAGTGGTCAGAGAATCATTTGTGGTCCATGTACTACTACATCAACCCCTGTCTTTGTGTGGGTTCTCTGCATGGCTCACTGTTTAAATCTTGTGGTACAGGAGTTTCTACAGTATCTGGAAATCATCCTTGATGGTTATGATGAGGATGTTGGTCAGAGGGCATAATGACAAAATTTGCATTCATGAATCACGTACTTCTTCCTGTTAATTAGAACCATCAAGGCCACTGATTTTTGGTAAATAAAATAATGCAATTCCTTTGTCAAGACTTGAAATTCTGGGAATCGTAACAGTGCAATTGTTGGTATAATTTCTCAATTTTACTGTCATTATACTGTCATTCATTTACTCTGTAGATAAATAACCAGAATCAAAGAAGGTTTAATATGTACATCATTAAATGAAGCAAATGGAAAATAGCACCGAAACAATCATCAGAAACACAGTTTCTGCAGAATAACTGATCTGGTGCAAAATGATGAATTCCATGCAATTATTTATTTTTACCAGGGTGAAGGCTGTCACAGTTCCATAATGTTATTATTTTCTTTATGGTAAAAAAACGAAAAACAGTGGCCTTGACTATCATAAGACAACTGACAAATAATGACATGTCATTATATTTCAACTTCCCCTTTCTTGATTTTGTGAGTACAGTTCACAGAATGTGTGCAGTTATTATTACCCGCCATCCTCTAAACACAAATGTCAACTTGTAGCCATTTAAATCCTGCTGATTGAATGACAGATATCCTCCAGACACTGAAAAAACAGTAACACACCCCAGCCAGCCACCCTGCTTCTTGCGAGAGACAGAGATACATTGTACCTGTGCAAAATCTATGAACCCTCAGCCTGCCACAGCCATCCTGATTTGAGAGAGAGAGAGAGACACATTGCACCTGTGCCCAATCTAGAACCTTCAGCCAGCCACAGCCATCCTGATTCTTGACAATGAGAGAGAGACATTGCACCTGTGCCATCTATAAACCCTCAGCCAGCCACAGCTGCCCTGCTTCTTGAGATTGAGAGAGAGAGAGAGAGAGAGAGAGAGACATTGTACCTGTGCCCAATTTATGAACCCTCAGCCAGCCACAGTCACCCTCCTTATCATTTACAGTAAGAATGTACCAATGTCATGTACTATGGTTTTCACTTGAACTGTGTTGTGAATCTTTCCTTTACCTTTTTATACATGCCACTGTCACCAAATACAGGTAACTGATTTTCATTTTGTTTTCACAGTGTAAACCTGCAGGACTACAGTACTCACACTGCCTAAAGGATAACATCTACAGGTAAGTATCACTCTTATTTCCCCTTTCCTTTTTGATTTTAATTTTTTTCCACCAGTGTAAAGCATTCAATGGTGGTGACATACAGGCCAGATAATATATTTTTTCATCACAGATGGGGCAGGCATACTTCAGTATGCAAGGGTTGTACAATGTGTTGTCCTGGTCGTGAAAACACGTGACGTAATGTAAGACAGTGGGCCAGTGTGTGTCACTCACTAAATATGTTAGTTTTTTTTTAAAGGGGTTTACTAATAACTTGGCATTTAAAGCTGGATATAACAGAACACAGGAACAGCCATGCTGGGAACTGAATGTGGTAGTGCAATGAACTCCTAATAATTTCTTCTTCATCTGTTTTCAGGTAGCATCAAGGTGCTGTGGACCGCCATCAGTGGTATCATCCATTCGGAAGAAGGACAACATTTAGGATATGCTGAAGACCTGAAAAAATGACAAAAACATTAATGAAACTTGTTTTCAAATGATGTCCCTCACCACCCACAAAAAAAAATGAAAAATACTTATCTATCATGATTTGTTAGTTTCCGTACAGCCAAAGTCATCAATAATCTAATATGTGCAGAACACAAGTGTGCCTATGATCTGAATATAAAAAAAAAAGCAATCAGAATTTATTATAATTCAGTTAACCACAGTGGTATCCCCCACCACATGGATACAAATGAAATGTTACAGTACCACATTAGGTGTCTGGCTGGTAACATATGTCTGACATGTGGATGTGATCATCATGCTCACCATGGTGAAGTGGAAACATTCCATATATATTTAGGATGATTCCCTGAAAACGAACAACATGACAGACTGCTTACAACACACAACAAGATTCAATACAAATTAAATGGCTGTGTCTATGAAAAAAACATGACAGTAGGACAAACAATAACTCACCATTGTGGTATGAAGGCACACACAAAGGGTAGCATGTATCAGTGATGCAGCAGGCATCAATGCAGGCAATGTTCTCACTTGGGACAGTGTAACACATTTCTGGCCTTAGTCTCTTCATCAGGACTTTTCATGCAATTAAAACAGTGGGCAACAGCAGCAGCAGCAGGCATTACCAGGCAATGCTCTCACTTGGGACACTGACACATTTCTACCCTTGTTCTTCATCGGGACTTTTCATGAATTTAAAACAGTGGGGCATTCAGAAGATAGGACATTTTGGGGGGTCATTGTAGGTGATTTAATGGTATTGTGATTGTGGTTGTGTGTGTATACTACAAAAATGTAACACACTAAACAGTAACCTTAAAGTAATACAGCATGAAAATAAAGCAGCAGTGCAAGAAAATGATTTCAATTTTGACCTATACTTTTTTATTGTATGTTACATTAGCCCTTATCTAATAAATTATGTACATGAAGGAACAACCCTTATTTCCACTGTTTAAGTATGATGTACTCCTTGTTTTCAGATTTGAAGTAATAATGCAGCTCTCATTTTACTTTGTCACTTTGAATGTGAACCATGTTTTCATCAGTCTTCTCACATGCTTTTGGACATCAATTACGTACTTAAAGTAATTTGTGTTGTGCCTAAAATGAAGTTGTATCCCGAAGACATTGCTCAATGACCTTATGGAACAGTAGCTTTAAAAAATTGTTTGGAATACTGTTGAAAACAAGGTCACATTAACATTAAAATGAGCCCTACTTTTATTATTTCAGATACAAAAAACAATGGAGAAATGCAGAATGAAATAAATGGTTCAAAGAAAGGTATCATACAATGAGTAGATAAGGGCAAATTGAAACTGTAATACAAAAGTATGGGTCTAAATTGTCAGTGGATTATTGCACTGCTACTTTAACCAGATGTAAGGAAGAAAATCATAATTTTACTCTAAATCACACTACCATTATGCTTTCCAGAATAGAAAGTCAATTTTTCAGAGTTCTTCCTTACTTTCTTAAATTTTTTAAATGTAATAGGGTTTGCACAATGGCAAATGCTGCACACATTCTTACAGGTGAAACTTTGACAACATACTGCCTGCTTCAATAAAAGTTTATTACAGCATTCATTTTGGCATTGTGGATTCAAAGGGAATGAAAGCACATAGCGTACGCAAAGTTGGCGATCACGGGAATTTTAAAAAATAAAAGAAAGAAAGTAATTAGAAAAAAAAATGTTTCTATTGAGGAAACCATAATTGGGGGAAGGGGACATTTTGGGGAGCTGGAGATTCAGAATTATGAATGTCAAAACATCCTTGTTAATTTTCTGAACATTTTTTTCAGGGGATTATTAGTCACATCACAATGCTAATACCACATGCTGAATGATGTATACTAGCAAGACAGTAGTATAAGTCAGCATCGTTCAAAAGATTGGAAATTATGGGGTGGAGGTTGCCATGGTAGGTTACTTTAGGGTATATTGATTGTAGTTGTTGTGGGTATGTATGACATTTTAACACTGTAAACAGTAACCAAAAAGTAATACATCCTGACAAAGAACGCATCAGTGCAAGAATGTGGTTACAATTTTGACTGATAATTTTTTTATTCTATTTTACATTGCCAAATAGTCTAATAACTTGTATATCTGAATTATACCCTTTTTTCAACAACGTAAGTATGCTGCACTACATTTTTTTTTTTTTTACAATCGAAAGTAATAAATGGAACACTCATTTTAATCGGGCTTGCACCAGGTTTGCATCAGTCTTCTCACATCCTTTTGGACAGCAAATATTTAAATTCAGTTCTGTTGTGACTAAAATGATGTTGCATGCAGCAGACAATGCTACATGATATAATGGAACATTATCTGTTCACAAACAGCTGGAAATACTGATGAAATTCAGGACACAGAAACATTACAACAAGCAGTACTTTTATTATTTCTCATTTAAAAAAATGGAGTAATACAGAATAACAAATTGTGGAAAGAAGGGTAGCATATGTATACAAAAGTTATAAGATAAGGGGCAGTGTAAAATAGAATAAAAAAGTATGTCAAAATTGTAACCACATTCTTGTGCTGATGCTTTAATTGTCATGCTGTATTACTTTTTGGTTACTGTTTAATGTGTTATATACATTTTCATAGTATACATACCCACAACAACTACAATCAAAATACCCTAAAGTCACCTACCATGACAATCAACCATCTCCCATAATTTCAAATCTTATGATTGTGGCCGGATTATACTGCTATCTTGCTACATCATTCAGCAGGCAGTATTAGTATCCACATGTGAAGAATAATCCCCTGATAAAAGGTTCAGAAAAGTAACAAGTATTTTTGGAGTTGTTGCTTCATTTAGTTTATTGTTTAAATGACAGAGAGTTGGCAAAATGGCAGACACTAGCACTTTCATTACAGATGAAACTGTGGTGCCACAACACCCACTGCAATAAAAGTGCATTGAAGAGGGCATTTAGGTGCCACAGTTTAAAATGAAATGAAATGAAAGCATGCAGTGTCCACAAAGTTGGTGACCACATGACTTATTAAATAAAATAAAGTAAGTAGTAAGAAACATTTTCTATTGCGGAAAGCCTAATGGGGTGGGGTGGGTGGGGTGGGGCATTTGAAGGAGGTGGGGATTTATCATTATGAGTGTCAAGAAATACAAAATTAACAAAATTAATATCAGGAAGAAAACATTACTTGAACATAAATTACATACTTAATCTGTATGAAAAAATATTTATTAAGAAAAAAGGAAAAGCGGAGGACAGGTTTTATGGGAGCAGAGTTGGTTAAATAATAATTTTTTACTGGGCCTGTGGGGCCTGGGGCTGACCACCAGTAAATGTTGTAACATGCTTATTATTTCAGTGTTCTGACCCTCTATACAGTTCTATGTCCACACACAGAGCACTCAGAGGCATTAATTAATTGCAAAAATGTTATAAGTTAATTTTGTGCTCTCAGTCCCAAAACCCAACACTTCTGCAAATGCCTTCATCAGGGGGTGTGGCTTATAGAGGAGAATCACACATTTAAATGTCCTGATGTCCATTACATACACCTGGAGATAGTTATCAGTCAGCTAACATTTCATGAGTATAAAAAAGAAAATCAAATAAAATATCTATAGTTTCTCTATAACAATTAAAGCTGCTGAACATATATTACCAAGTACAAATATATTTACACAAAGCTTTTACCAAACATGATTGTACACAAAAAATCCTTACACAAAAATAATATCATATTCAAAATTGACTACCTGGATATCTTTTGTATTTAATTATTACCAGAACATTACATATAAGTTCAGTTATCAAATAGTTTACTGGTTAGCAAAGCTTGGACAGCCTCTATTCATAAACATAAAGAAAGAAAATGCCAGCAGTCTTTAAGTGATCACCCCTTTTCATGGAGTTGCAGTTAATTCATGCCTCTGAGAGCTCTGTGTGTGGACATAGTTTAAAGTTGGGGTAGCTACTCTTCTAAGAGCACTAGCCCTATGTGTGCTCGCAGCAGCTCTGTCTTGTGCAGTTACCTCTATATGGTTCAGCTGCTGGCATGCACCGTCCACAACATTCCATATGGCTTTCACCTCACTCCATAACACAGCTTGTTCAGTCTGTGTGGCAAGCATTTGGGATGGGTTGCACTCATGGGCAGCTGCAGGAGCCACCAGTGGTTGTGCTGCCCTGTCCATTCGTTACTGATACCATGTAGGTGGACGCACTCCCTCTTCAACATTTTCCACTGCAGGAGTGACTGGTAGATCCTGCAGTTTTGCATCCCACTAGGCACAGTGGTGCAGAAAAAGGTGGGTTCTTTGCCCACCCATTGCGAAGTGGCTGCCCTTGCAACCATGACATACAAGCACTTCACATAAATTGCAATTAACCACCATTGCTCCTCGGGGGAGGGAGATGGGAAATCCCAAATGGGCTAACTGCTGGGAGAACCAGGCACAGGCAGTGGGGGGACACTAGACACTGTCGCCTGCTGTGCTGCACTTGGTGGAGGGGCAACAAGCTGCTGCTGCTCTGGTTCCTGCTGATGCTGCTGCTGCTGCTCTGGTTCCTGCTGCTGCTGCTGCTGCTCTGGTTCCTGCTGCTGCTGCTGCTCTGGTTCCTGCTGCTGCTGCTGCTGCTGCTCTGGTTCCTGCTGCTGCTGCTGCTGCTGCTCTGGTTCCTCCTGCTGCTGCTGCTGCTCTGGTTCCTGCTGCTGCTGCTGCTGCTGCTGCTCTGGTTCCTGCTGCTGCTGCTGCTCTGGTTCCTGCTGCTGCTGCTGCTGCGCTGGTTCCTGCTGCTGCTGCTGCTCTGGTTCCTGCTGCTGCTGCTGCTCTGGTTCCTGCTACTGCTGCTGCTGCTGCTGCTGCTGCTGCTGTTGCTGCTGCTGCTGCTGATGATGATGATGATGATGATGTTCTGGCTGCTGCTGTTCCTGCTGCTTAGGGCCCTCATCACTGGTAGCCACCAGTGCTACAGGACTGGCAGTGGCAGTAACACTCATCAGCAAAGCAGCAGCAGGCACCACATGGCCACTTGTAACATTGGGTTGTGACTGTAAGGGGGCACTCAAGCTAGAAACACTACCTCATTTGTCTCAAAATGGTCACCCCAGGCTGCAATGCATTCAGTGCCCCTGCTGCCCACCACTTTTGCCACCTCTCCCCACATTACCAAAAATTAAACATCAATCAAAACTAAAACAAAAAACTGCTAATAAAAGTACTGGTACTCAAACTACAGTAAATGAAACTAAGTAACTAAAAAAACTACTTGAAAAACTAAAGTAACATCTCAGATCAACTCAAAGTGGCTGCAAAACTTGAACAAAAGAATCCCAAAAATTTACAACACAGAAATCCTAAATAGATGGAGCAAAAAAGCATACAGTAAACACACGCACTGACTATCCATCTCCTTCTGCAAGAGAAAGTGAAACTAGTTCGCAGAGTTTCTGCCTAATTAACTGCCTGCCTCAGTCATGTGACCTGTGGACAGTCAGACATGTGATATGTGGGCTATTTCTTATCAACTTTGCCTTCTCAAACTGTAACCTGAAGTGCACAACGCGAAGTCTATTAAAGGCAAATTTCTACCTTTTAATGGGAAATTTGCATAGTGCTATGCAAATTTGAAGTTGGGCACTTTGCGTTAACTTTGCAGGTGTAGTAAAACTTCTCTGCATCTCTAATCTACACAGCTCTCCAACCCCACTCTGTGCTGCACTAGATATGCATTTCTGCATTGCTGTGCTGCAGATGTGCTTTCTTCCTAAGCTTGCTCTGTTCTGAGACTGACATTAGCATGACGTTTATAACCTTGAAATCTTAGTTGTCACTGGATGAAGGATAACTGCTAAGGTGGTTTACACTTAACTGCATGTAACAGTAGTTAGTACATTCCAATCACGTTGGTATATGGAGTGAGGTCAAGGGGTAACTGCACTATAAGCAACAAATCTTGACATTCCTGAGGCTCAGGTATGTGGTTGAAATCATAAGGAGTTCTGTCAGACTAAACAGAAGAATGAAGTTTCAAAATAATTTTGAGGTTTGATGTGCAAAACAAAACTACTCTGGATTGACATGGTTCTGTCTTTTTTTTTTTGTTAATGGACACTGTCAACCTCCTTTTGCCTGAATGTGTCTTTAGTTTAAAAACATATTTAATGTTTGGTTACATTCTGTAGAGAGTGCTGAAGTAGCTGGTAGTTTGATTCTGATTTCTTTCTTCTTTTAAAAAGTTAAACACAGACTGCCCACCACACTGGTGTTACTACACAAAACTCATGTTTGTTCATATTTTTTTTTATTAAAACATATTTATTCGTTTTCAGTAAATCAAACAACAAACATACACACAATACACATACCCGGCCAAGCCAGGGACACAACCCAAAACTGGCTGTGTAAACTATGTACAACCCCTATATACAAGCACACTGGGGAGCCGCCCCACATTATAGTCAACTTCAGAATCAATAGTATTTTAACATAGGACATTGTCGATTAGTGAGAACACCATCCCTTCTTAACTCAATCCTCCCTTATATGTCCACTCGCAGGTGTGCTGCATCCTAGGGCTCCCATGAAGCCTGAGTTGTCCTGGATGACTTTCCAGTGTGTCCCCTGGAAAGAGAGAGAGAGTCCCCATCCCCTTGAGCCCCCACAGACCACAGCTAGTCCCCTGTTGTCTTAATAATAGACCCAGACTGACCCAGATTTAGCCAACTGAAAAACTTGGAGTCTAAACATCACACAGAGTGTAGGGGAAAATACAAGAAGTAAAAGCATATTACACACAGCACAATACACTATAGACAATAGACACTCCAGCGTGTATCCCTTTGCTAATCATTATCGGACAGACAGATCTGGGTTCCAGTGCCTGTATGTTGCTGAGAATAGATCGCATCTAATGTTGCCCATCTTTTAGCGTATAGCTCCTGTCTCCCCTCAGAGAATAGGTGTCTCTTTATCTTAGCCAATACCCCCAACAATTCTTTCACCCATTGTTCATATGCAAAAACCTGGTCATCTTTCCAGTGCTTTACTATGAACACCTTGACTACCGACACCATTAAAGAGAGGTGAAATCTGGGTGTAGACCCCCTAATCTGAGAGAAGTCACCCAGAACGCATACTTCTGGGGTCATATAAGCAGAATAGTCTAACATTGGATCCATGCCCCGTTTAATCTCCCTCCATAGGGGAGAAATTTTGCTGCAGCCCCACATGACATGCAACAGGTCACCCACTTCTATCCCTCACCTGAAACACAAATCTGTCTGTCTCAACCCTATAGCATATAGCTTTACAGGGGTATAATATATGTTGTGAGCCACAAAGATCTGCATGTTCCTATATTTGGGAATCACATTATATTTAATGGCCTTCAGATAATTTCCCACCTTAAATTAGGGCCAACACCTTGTCCCAGTAAGGGATTAAAGTAGAAGTATTTGGGCCCAGGAATCCAAAGAAGTTTATAAACTCGTAAGAGTGGGTTAGTTCTCGAAAGCTTCCTCTAAGCTCCTCCACGGGAGGAAGCTGTCTGAAAAATCCCCAGCCCTTCCGGGACCCTGCTATCATTTGTTTAAGCTGTAACCTTTGAAAAAAGGACAATCCCTCACATTGTGGTGGTAGAACTATTTTATCTCCCTGTTGCATATCATTCAAACTTAAACCTCCCAGATAATTAGCCCACCGATGTCCAAGTACCCGGCCCCCTATAATCAAGTTAGGGTTACCCAGTATGGGCTGGTCTCTGGACCTCATTTGACAGCACCTTTGTATCGGAGTGAGAAAGGACCAGCAGGCCTCCAGGGTTTTCCTAACTGGGTTCCCATACCCCTCCCTAAATAAACCTTTTTTAGGCCAAGCATATAGCATTGATTCAGGGGAACAACCGGAACTCGTTAGCAACTGCCTCTCAATTTGCAGCCATGCAGGTAAATAATTTTCCCCTCCACCGCTTACCGCCCATTGAGCCATCAGGCCTAACTGGCCTGCCACATAATAAGCATGGAGATCAGGCAATCTAATGCCCCCCTCCTCATATGGCAAACGTAGGACCTTATGTTTAATCCTGGTTGGTTTGTTATTCCACAGGAATCCTAAAATCAGTCTTCTAATTAAACTGAACCACTTAACAGGGATGTTATATGGAGCTAAATATATCGGATATATCAACCTAGGTAAGACATTCATCTTGATAATGCCCAGGCATGCCATAAAGTTCAGAGGTAACTTATTCCACCTTGTGATGTCCCCTTTAATCGCCGATATGATCCCCCCAGATTGGTATCAACCCCAGACTCTTGGTTTGCTGTAATCAAAATTCCAAGATACTTCAATTTGTCATTGTTCCACTGCACTCCCAAGGATGAGAAGTCTGCCTTAAATACATGTGGGGTCAAGGGTAGAATTTGTGTTTTGGTAAGATTTAGCTTGTAATTAGAGACCTTAGAGAAACGGTCTATTAAGTCTCTAACAGTCTCAAAGCTGGATACTGGGACTCGTAAATGAAGGAGTATATCATCCGCGAAGACTGAAAGTTTTAGCTCCATTCCCCCAATCCTGATCCCTTGGACCCTAACATCCCTATTGATAGATCTTAACAAGGGTTCTAAATAGATGTTGAACAATATCGGCGAAAGAGGACATCCTTGACGAGTCCCATTATTAAGTTGGAATTCCCTCGAGATATAACCATTACATAGAATTCTAGCTGTTGGAGCTGCATATAGATTCCTAATACCTCTAAGGAGACCCCCAGGGAACCCCATTTTCTCCACTGTAGCAAAGAGAAATGGATGTGAGACCCAGTCAAGCGCTTTTTCAGCGTCTAGGGAAATCAGGGCCAGGGGTAGCTGAGAATCCGGGGCAAAGTTTATAATATGATGAATTTTCCTAACAGTGTCTTTCGCCCCTCTCCCTGGCATAAGCCTACTTGCTCCTGATTAATTAAACTTGAGGCGACAGTCAAGACCCTGTTTGCCAAGATTTTGGTGAGAATCTTGATATCTTGGTTTATTAATGCTATGGGCCTATAGTTACCTAATACATCCCTGGGCTTATCTGGCTTAGGTATTAAAGAAACATACGCCTGGTAGAGCGGTGAGTGGTGGATTTCTTCCCTCATTATAGTAAGGAAAAAATCATGAAGTATAGGGAGTATAGTCTGGATATGGGTTTGGTAAAATTTAGCCGTAAGACCATCAGGCCCTGGTGATTTACCTAGAGGAAGAGACCGCACCACATCGACAATCTCAGATGCTCTTATTGGGGCATCCAGTTCCTTAACTTGGGTAGAGTCCAAGATAGGTAGCTGGATTCCTTCTAAATAACTATTAACCTCTTTCTCCCCCACTAAATCACTCGCTTGGTAAATGTTTGCAAAGAATGATGCAAATGCCTCAGCCATTTCTTGAGGGTCTGTAACCAGCTTCCCTCCATGCTTAACTGATATAATTGTCCTACTTGCCTCCCATTCTTTAATTCTAGCTGCTAGGAGGCACCCTGGAACATCACCCTGCAAAAGGAACTTAGCATTAATCTTATGTAACCAGAACTCTGTCCTCCCATAAAGAATTTCCAACAGATCCCTTCTCAGACTTTTAAGTTCCATGACTATTTCCCCTGAGGACCCTTCATACTGCAACAGAAAGTTTATCGCCCCAACCAAGAATTCCTCTTTGGCCCTTCTAAGCGACCTACCCCTTGCAGCTAAAGCTCTGGCTGCCTCCGCATAGAGGAACTTACATGTAGGCCAAGCTAGCCTTTTATCGCTCAGTGTGGGAAGCTGGGACCTAATGATTTCCTGCAGAGCCCCCTCTAGTTCGTCCCTTCTCTTATCCTCTGTTAAAAGCCAATCATGAAGCCTCCACCTATAAGGTCTAGGCGGCATAGGTCTTGGTTCCCATTGCAACTGGATGAGAGAGTGGTCTGAGAGGGTCCTACCCTCAGTCAGCACTTCTCTGGTCTCTGCAAGAGCCTCATTTACCATAAAAAATCAATTCTAGCATGACTTTTATGCGCTTCTGAGTAAAATGTCATGCTAGGGCCCCTATTAGGAAGGATCTTAACTGGGTCAACTAAAGCTGCTGACTCCAAAAACTTAGCCAGGGCAGACTGGGCCTTGGACCTCGGCCCACTGTGTGGAGGTATCCTATCCTCCTTGTTATCAAAATACATATTCCAATCCCCAGCCAAGATGAGTGAGAGTGAGGGAAAGGTAGCAATATCCCCTTCTATCGAGGCGAAAAATTCGGGATCAGGGGGAGTTGGCCCATATATGGATGCCACCGAGACTGCCTTACCATGCAGAGTGCCCATCAAATAAATCCCCCTACCATCCTGCCTGGTTAACACTTGGGTCACTTCAAATGGGCAAGATTTCTTGATTAAAATCGCAACCCCCCCCCGGAGGCCCTATCCCTACCCACTCCATATACCTGCCCCACCCATCGCATCCTGAGACCATCTAACTCGTCAGTCAATAAATGCATCTCTTGTAATGCTACAATGTGAACCCCCCATTGCTCAATGTACTGCAGAATAATTCATCTCTTACGCCGACCCCTGAGTCCTTTAACATTCCAAGAAATTATTTTAAAGCATGCCATCAAAAACATCAAAGTTTTTCACGTGAATCCAGATATTGTGCCTCTCTAAGGTCTGCATTCCCATGGTTCCCAATCTTGGACTCTCTCTCTTTCCACCCCTATCCCCCGACCCCCGGTCCTTAGACCGACCAACTACCTGATGTTGAGTCATGGATGAACCGTTCCCTTACCTCCCCTCGGTCCCAACCATTGGCATCAAACCCCAGAATCTGGCCCTTGAATCCCCCAAAGATATAATAGTAAAGGCACCATCTTCTCTATAGTCCATCACCCCCTTATAATTCCCAAATACAAGAAGAAAAAGTAAACAATGAGGAAATTAAGGGAGACCCCCTCAAACCCTCCTTAGAAAAATATATCTCAAACTAATATTACTCCACTCTGGGATCTCTTGTACTCCGGAGTGGCACCCCTCCCCTAACTAATGCTGAAAAAGTCCCAATCCCTTAGACCACTTCCTTATCCATCCTTTTCAACGCAAAGCTATTGGCATACTAATAATAACGCCCATTAGCAAGTAAAACCTTAACTAATTGACCCTATTTATCATAAACAAATCCTTTTCACCCCTTATAGCCACTTCCTCCAGTATTTCAGGGACCAGAAAGTATTCCTGAGTCTGGTAACTCAGATACTATAATTAACAAATCCCCTTCCCCCTTGATCACTAATTAATGCCCTAAAGTCTCATAATTTGACTTTATGTGACCCACCGCAGGTCCAAAAACCCAACCCTTGCAAGTCCCTAGAATGTCCAGAATCAGGCCAGAAATAGTGGTACCACCGTCCTTAAATATAACAACCCCCTTGTCTTTCTTCCATCACAGCCCTCAAAGGGGCTCGACCTCCTTTGCCCGCAAACAGTCATGTTGGGGTTTAAATAGGTCTGGAAGCTCAACCCGTAGCCCCTTCAGCGCATCCTTCGCCGTGAAAAACTTCTTCTCGCCAGTCTGGAGATGCACCATCAAAGTAGCAGGAAACTGAAGCCGAAACTTTATCCCAGCAAGATAGAGCTTCTTCTTGATATCAGCTTACTCCTTCTGCTTTTCTCTAATCGCTGGCGTTTGGTCTTGGAAAAACCATAATGAAGCACCATTCCATTGCAGAGGCTTTTTTTGTCCAGCAGCCAGCAGCACGTGGGATTTTTCCTTATAATTTAGGAATCGCATGATTATGACTCGGGGCCTCGCCCCCGGCGGTGGCATCTCCCGTAGTGCCCGATGGGCTCTTTCTAAATTATACCCCTCCCCAAAGGGTGTAGGGCCTAACAGTTTTAATAAAAGCTCCTACATAAAGGAGACACAGTCTGAGCCTTCAGCCCTCTCTGGGAGCCCCGCCAAAATCAAGTTGTTCCTGCGATTTCTTGATTCCTGGTCTTCCATCCTCTCCTCCAATTTCTTCAGCTTTTTCCGAATCGTCCCCACCTCCTGATCCAACACCGACACCTTCCTCTCTTGTGAGGAAATCCGGGCCTCCGCATCACCCATTCTTTGTGCCAAAGACTGTAGTGCCAGTTTAACCTCCGAGAAATCTAACACCAGCCCTTGTAGAAGTGCCTTAATTTCCCTGATGTTGTCTACATTTGAGCCCAGTCCCCCTTCATTCACAGATTCCTCACCCTGATCCAGTATAGTGGGCGACTGGGATTTGGGCCATTTGGTTGCTGGAGCACGCCCCACCAGGGGTTCCCCAAAGTCGGCTTCCATCTTCCGGCAAGGGCGTGGTCTGAGCTTGCTGATGGGCTTCTATCAAGAGTAGACTCGCCGGTTTTAAAAGAATTCGCGGTCCTGTTTTGTCTGGCCAGGAGGGATACCTTCGACTTTCCCAGAGCACTTAACGGCGGAAATTAACACTTTTTACCAGTCCTGGAGCAGAAAAAAACTTTAATTTTGTGCTATGGGCCTCGGAGACGCTCGGGACACGTCCTACCTGGTCAGCTCATCACGTGACCCCCCATGTTTGTTCATATTTTTTGATGAACACCCACTGCATCTTTTCTGGACTTGGGAACACCCTAGCAGAGTCTAGCCACTCATGATGCAGAGGGAGGAGAGGAGAGGAGACTATTGAATCATGAGTGACTGCACTGTTCTGGAGTGTTTCCAATATTCAGGAAGTATGCAAGAATAGAAAATAAATGGTTTGAAACAAAACAATTTGGGTAGAATTATGCCATTAGGATGTATTTTATTTTTTCCTAGAAAGGAGGCAGATAACCAACAAACATCAGCAATGAATTTTAGAGAAAGTAAGCAACCATAAAATATGGGGTTTTAGCTAGAAAAGATATGATGCAAAAATGGTTGACAGTGTGCCTTTCAGTCATTCTGTTGATTTAACAACTTGGAGCACTGTTGCACGTGTACCATCTACAGGAATGTTAGTGTTCTGATGACTAGATTTTTGAGTGTTGGGGAATCTGACATAGGTAGAGAAATGTTACAGTTTGCTGGTGGTGGCACTACACATAGCAAATCTGTATGATGACATGCTGAGGAAGAGGGATTATATTGTAGCTGGGCTGTATGTGAGTTCAATTCAAATGTGCTGTGACATAGAAGGGAATTAGCAAGCATTAAAAGGAATGCTATAAAAATGTTCTGAGAAATGGAGCTTTCTAATTGGCTGTAAACACTCTAACAGCCTTATGTTAATCTCTAAGGGCAAATGACATGGCTGAGAAAGGGATCAGAGCAGTGCAGGAAATGTTTGTGGAATTGGGGAAGGGCCTTCGACAAGTAGCACACACTAACCTTCTCGGAGTTGCTGTCTGTCTATGGCGTGTATGAAGCTAGGGTGCCCCACACCATGGGATTCAATCAGTGATTGAAAAACTGGTGTAGAGCTCAGGGATTTGGCTTCATTGGGGACTGGAGGTCCACCTGAAATAATGCAGGCCTATACTGGCAATATGGCCTACATCTGTCCAGGAGGGGAACCAGGACCCTAGGTGATAGGTTTAAATGCTTCATTGGCAAGCATTTAAACTAGCCAAGGGGGGAGGCACTGGAAAGGACAAGGAAAATCCTAGTCCCCCAAACAAATCAGGGTAGCAAGTGAGGTAAACACCAAGATAGAGATGCTGATAAGGAGAAGGGCAGGGGTAAATGGAGTAAATGACAAAGGCAGTAAGGACAGGAATGAGGCAAAAAGATGTAAGGCCATCAAGAAATTGAGGGTAATGAGTACCAATGCCCATAGTCTGGGCAACAACTCCCTGAACTTGTGGCCTTGATGGAAGAGGAATGCCTGGATATTTTAGCAGTCACAGAAACATGGTAAACAGAGAACCATTACTGGGATGTTAACATATCAGAGTACACAACCTACAGGAGAGACAAGGATGGTAGAAGAGAGGGAGGAGAAGCTCTCTATGTAAGGGAAGGGATAAAACAATGGAACAAAAGAATAAACAGGAAGGAGAGGAGGCACTGTGGGTCACCTTAGAGATTGGAAATGGCACCACAATCCGCACAGGGGATGTATACAGACCCCAATGTCAGGAAGAGGGAATCAACAAGGATATGATAAAAGGCATCCTTAGGATGGCAGAGAAAGGGGAGATACTGTTGATGGGGACCTTGAATATGCCAAATGTTAACTGGAGCACCTTTGCTGTAGCCATATCCAAGAGCAGGGCCATTCTTGATGCCCTACAGGTGGCATACCCCAGACAGCTAGTTTTGGAACCCATTTGTGAGGGAGCAATCTTAGACTTCATACTGTCATATGGGTACAGTGAGAGGATCTCAGATCTAGAAGTGGGTAGCCATCTGGGAACAAGTGACCAAACAGTGTGGTTCATGATAAACTCAGCTACAGAGTCAAGCCATACAAAAGTGAGTGTACTGGACTTCAGGAGGGCTGACGCAGGCAAGATGGGAGAGTGCCTAAAAAAAAGCACTAGCAAACAGACTAGAAGCAAGGGTGGAGCAACAATGGGGAAACATCAAAACTGCCATCATAGAGGCAACAAGCCTTTGTGTGAAACAAATAAACAAATAAAAATGAAAGAAAAAGACACTATGGTTCTCAAAAAGAGGTGGCGGGGAAGGTTAGGGAGAAAAAGATAGCATTTAGGAAGTATAAGGAAACACAGAAGGAGCAGGACAGAGAACTGTACCGGTTAAGACAGAAGGAAGCAGGGAGGGAAGTCAGAATAGCAAAGGCCCAAACTGAGGAAAAGATAGCCAACTCGGTTAAGAAGGAGGATAAAACCTTTTATAGGTATATCAGGGAGTGTAGAAAGACAAAGGGAGGGATAGTGATGCTGAATAGAAAGGATGGTGGGTGGGCAGAGAGGGACAGTGGAAAAGCAGGGATTCTGAATGAATACTTCTGCTCATTATTCACAAAAGAGGAGGGAGTGGTGCCTAATCCAATTAACAGAAGCACTCTGGATGGTGGGGTCGATCCCAGCCCTTTCACAGAAGAAAGGATTCTGAAAGAACTCCTAAAACTGAAGGTGGACAAAGCAATGGGGCCTAATGGAATTCACTCCAGAATTCTAAAAGAATTAAGGTAGAACTAGGGACACCACTGACTACCCATTTTAACAAATCATGGGAGGATGGTGTGGTACCTGAGAACTGGAGGAAGGCGAATGGGATTCCCCTTTACAAAAGTAGGAGCAAGATAGAGGCAGAAAACTACAGACCTGTCAGTTTGACGTCTGTGGTAGGTAAAGTGATGGAATCACTTCTGAAGGAAAGAATTGTTGAGTACCTAGAGGCCAGTGGGGCACAGGACCCAAGGCAGCATGGGTTCACAGCGGGAAGGTCATGTCAGATGAATCTAATTGATTTCTTTGACTGGGTGATCAAAGTAATAGACCAGGGAGGGGCTGTGCACATGGCCTAGCTAGACTTTAGCAGGGCATTTATCACAGTCCCATGCAAAAGATTAATAGTCAAATTAACTTGCCTGGGAGTGGGTCCCAGGATGGTAGCCTGGGTAAAACAATGACTGGACAAAAGGACACAAAAGGCAATTGTAAATGGAGCCCACTCTGAAGAAAGAGGGGTTACTAGTGGGGTACTGCAGGGTTCAGTACTAGGTCCAGTCCTTTTTAATGTCTTGACAAGTGACATTGCAGAGGGACTGGAAGGAAAAGTATGCCTCTTTGCAGATGATACAAAGATCTGCAACAGGGTTGATACACAAGGGGACGCAGAAAGGATGAGAAGGGATTTAGCAAGGTTGGAGGATTGGTCAGAAGTATGGCAGCTTGGATTCAATGCAAAGAAGTGCAAAATAATGCACCTGGGAAACAAAAACCCAGGGGAAAATTACACAATGGGGGGAGATATTAACAACAACAAAAATGTAAAGGGACCTGGGGGTAATCATATCAGATGACCTTAGTGTTAGTAAGCAATGTGAGAAGGCAGTAGGGAGGACTTGGGGGATACTGGGATGTATAGGGAGAGGCATCACCAGCAGAAAACAGGAAGTTGTCATCCCTTTGTACAGACAGTTGGTGAGACCCCATCTGGAGTACTGCATCCAGTTCTGGAAACCCCATCTCCACAAGGACATAGACAGGATGGAGGCAGTCCAGAGGAGAGCAACTAAAATGGTGCAGGGTCTGCAAGAGAAGCCATACAAAGAGACTAAAGGAGCTTAATAGGTATACCCTTGAGGAAAGAAAGGAGAAGGGGGACATGATAGAAACTTTTAAGTACCTCAGTGGAATCAACAAAGTCCAAGAGGGTAGCATCTTTCAGAAAAAGAGATATGCAAGAACCAGGGGACACAATTTGAAGATAGAGGGGGGATGGCTCAGGGGCAATGTGAGAAAGTATTTTTTCACAGAGAGAGTGGTGGACAGATGGAACAGCCTTCCTGAGGAGGTTGTGGGGTCAAAAACTGTGGGAGAATTCAAGACTGCATGGGACAGACATGAGGCAATTCTTGTGGGGGATAGGAAGAAATAGGCTGTTGGATAACTATGATCTGCAGCTTATCCTGTAGGTAGGGAAATGAGCAGACTAGGTGGGCTAAGCAGTCCTTATCTGCCGTCAAAGTCTATGTTTCTATGTTATACAATGACAAGAAAGACTACTGATCTCTGATTGGTCAGTGTACCGCTGGACCCGTGATGTTATCCCAGCATAATATCATGGATCTAGTCCAGGCACCAACAAGACCACATCTCCTGTAAAATAAAATCACTGCACACAGAATGATCCATTGCCCAAACTTGGCATGCAGAATCCCAGTCACTGAAAGCCAAAACCACCACTGAACCAGAAGTGGAGAGATAAAAAGATTAAAAAAAAAAAATCCACTTAACAGCCTGCAGTAATTCAAGCCATCACTGCCTTCACTCTCCTGCTCCTCAGTCTAAAACAGAAACTACACATCTGATTTTTTAAAGGCACCAGACCACACAGCTTTTCATTTTCCCCAAAACAGCCTGTCTGAGCTGTAACTTGGACAACGAGCTGCTGCTGCTTCCTACTAACACTCTTTCAAAGGAAGCATTTAAGAGAAATGACTGCACCCCACCCCCATTCTCCAGTCCTCCGAAAATAAAGCTTACAATTGTAAATTTCACAATGTAAACTTTACTGTTCCAAGCTCTGCTGGCATTACCTAACTGTGTAGAACTCATTCCTTTCTTCCTTCTCTCCTCAGTCAACTTTGAGGCTGTGCGAAGTAAAAAATGGTCAAATATTTTACACACACACAAAATAAAAACAACGGATAACACAAACGGGCACAGACAGACCTGTGTATGGCTGTGATCCCTTCTACTTTCTTTTAGTAATCGGCTAACTCCACACTGTCCACTCGGCACTGACTTAGTGCCTGCCCTGCAGATTGCTTTCACAGAAAAACAAATGGATAAGAGACACAACACAGACACAGACCTGTCTGTGCAAAACAAAACCCATAGAGACAGAAATACAAGACAGTTTGTACTGGGAGAACATCTAGTGGGCAAAACAGAACTAAGGGCTATTTTTTCAAAACATATTCCTACACAGAAAAATAAAGGGAAAACTAATTTTAAACATGTCTTTTTAATCATTTAATTTTTTTTTTTACAGCTGAGTCATTGTACAATAGGAATAATGCACTCCAGGGTGTGTGTTGTGCTGGCATAACATCACTTCTGGGGTGATTAGTCACATTCAGCCAGCAGTCTCATGCCTAATCACCCAGACGTGATGTTATCCCAGCACGACACACAACCTGTCGTGCATTATTCCTTTATTAACATACATGTAGTGCTTAATCATATGCTGAACATGGTTTAACACTATTTCAAAAAACATGTATATTATAATAGCAATAAGGCACTCCCAGGGTTATGTTAATGGTCAGTTAATCACTCTCCAGGAGCATGTGGCACACGGCTATGCCTTATGCTACATTACTGCCCTAGAGGATGATTTACAGACCATTAACATAACCCCAGGTCATGCCTTATTGCTTATTATAAAATGGGCAAGACATTTTCTAAAATCCGATTGGCTAACAGCCTCCTTAAACCGCGTCCTTAAACCGTGTCCTTATCAGATAATATCTTTACAACTGGCACTAATTGTGCCAACTACAATGATGAACATAAAAAATCAATGCTTGCCCGCTGTCCCGCTACTGCTTCTCACCAAGCAGCATCTCGCAGAAGCACAATAGCTGCAGCGGGACAGTAGCGGCACCGACATTGCACTGACATACTGGTGGTATCAACCCCAAAAACATAACAATCCCACAGTATTCCCACTTTGCTATATTGCATTTACTCCTTGCTAGCATCTCAACCTGTCTGTCCTGCTACTAAAAAACTTGCCGAGTACCGGGTCAACTACACACCGCAGCTCTATGTACCATCTCAGAACCCAATTCTCCTGACTCTATCCTGTCCTTCAGAATGGGAGCCACAACAACAAGTAAAGTCCTCAGTAATACTGCAGCCTCTAAAAATGAGAAAAGAAGGTGCTAGCTCCTTAGTGATTACATTTTTCAAACTTGGAACCTGGAAACCAGTGTACGGCAGCTCCCGATGGACATGCTCACTCCCACGCAACGCAGTTGAGTAAAACAGAAACAAATTCCTCTCTAACACTGCACCCCCCCCTTACTGTCATCAGAATAAAGATGATATGATATCTTATCAGCGGCAAACACTTCTAAACATCTTCTGAAAGACATTCTTGGTGCAACGCAAGCTCTGTAATAAAAAAAAAAAAATGATGGACATGCTTGCTGCCATGCAACGCAGTTGTGTAAAAAACAAAACAAATTCCTCTCTAATACTGCACCCCGATTACTATTCCCAGAATAAAAATGACTTGATGTCTCTTCAGTGGTGAACAGCTATATTTTCAAAAGCCCAAACTGAAAACAACAATTTAAACTGCTGCTGAAGGACATTCTCGTTGCTAAGCAAGCTCTGTAATTAAAAAAAAAATAAAAGGATACAGTTCAATAAAGAGGCAAGAGACAAATAAAACAAAAACATCAACCAAAAAGGACACAAAAATATATTTTTTAAATGGGGAAGGGGGAGCCAGTGGACACACCAGCCTCCTCTATTAACTTAATGAAAAAGCTCCATTGGGAGACAATAAAAGGAACTACTTTTTCTATTTTTCCACTGATAAAACCATATTTCTTAAACATTTTTATGTACACTTCTGTGCATTTTTTATAATAAACTTCTTTACTGTGGGCCCATTTTATAAGCGCAATAACACACTCAGAGGTGTGGGTTATCACCTGATAAGAGCACGTCCAGGGGCATAGGGCATAAGGCACTCGGCGCAAGCGCCTCATGCCTTAGAACACCCCTGGGCATGCTCTTATCAGGTGATAACCCACATCTCTGAGTGTGTTATTGCTTGCATAAACCCTGTTGGTTACATATCCCCCCCCAAAGAAATGTTAACTTGGACGATTGTGAAGTAAGTAATAATACCAAATAGGGTGGTTATTATTGGGATATAACAGACTGCCCAGGGGCGTAATGAGGCCCAATGTCACAAGCAGAGTGCTTCATAGACCCTGGAAGGTCTGTTATATCCCATAATGCCCAAATTGGAGGGTATTATTATTACACTTAGAAAATGGGCATTGTAAAAAAAAGTAGTTTAATGAAAAATATTAATAAACATTTTGTATAACATGTGCTTTTTAATAAAATAGTTTCTCCACCGGTATTACAATTATGTGTATTTCTGTTTTTCAGCTAGGAATTTTTGTCTCACAGGAGTCTCCATGGTTCTGACTGGAGCTGGTTGTCATGGATCCCCCCCCACCACCACCACAATACACAAATAGAGGCAGAGATCGTGAGTCATCTTGTTTTGGTTTGAAAAAGTTGAGCCTCTTTTCTTTTTTTAAACTGGCATCATTTCAAAATGGCTTTCTTTCTGTTTGCCTTCAGCAATAGCTGCGAGACAAATGGGGGAACAGTGTGAGACAAGTGCTAGAAGATGCGCCCGATACTGTGCTGGCAATTTGTTTCACATAAAAAAAAAAAAAAAAAAAGATTCTTGTTGAAAAACAAACAACAAAAAAAAAAGTATTCTGTTGATTTTGCATTTATGTTTTCTTAGCCAGAATGACAACCAAGTAACCAAATGGGGAATACCACTACGTGTCCGAGCATGCTGTTGCGAGGAACTGCAGGTTTTTTCTTCCTTTTTTTAAATGTAGTGTAATATGAAATGAGGCTGGATTTTGTGGATGGGATAATGATTTGTGGAGAAAGATGGGCTATTTAGTTTTCTGTTTAGTGTGAAACCTTGGGGGTTGGGGCATTTTGGAGCAGTAGGGGATGGGCACAGATCAACTGGGGGGGGCAGACACAGTACCCCTACAGGTCGGGGGGGAGAAAGAAAAAAAAAAAAAAACGCAAGTCCCAGCATAAGAAAACAAAACAAAAGAAGCATACCTCCCAGTACCAGGAATCAAACCCCAGCCTCCACCATTCTTCCACCCTCTGCAGCCTGTGGCACTACTGTATCCTCTACACCATGGCAGTTACTTGGCAGAACTCCTCCCAGCACTGGCTTCATCTCCTTCTCCTCCCCCACCCTGGGGACTACAATATAGCCACAGGGACTGTGTTAACCTGACCTGTGGCATTCTATCCCTATCGTTGTATTGCAGAGAGCTATTCTGACTGCACACTTTACAACTGCACAATTCAGGAATTACTACAAAACCTGAAACACATATAGCTTTTATTTATTAATTTTTTTATACTTTCTTTTATCTTCCATTGCTGGGTGGCCCTCCATCTCACCAGTCACCCAGTCCCATCCCCCAACTCGCAGAGCACCTCCTTCCTTCTTCTATAGCTTAGCCCCCCATGGTGGGGCAGCAGGGATCCCTCAACCCAATGAACACAGATCCAGTTCAGGAGGTGCCTGCCATTCATGGGAGCAGTGCCTGCAGAGTCAGCATTCTTCCAGCCATGTCCAAGACATTTTCTCTTCCTGTTTTTTCTCCCTCCTGCCCCCCCAAAGCAGAGCAATGTTGGTTCCAGCAATGGCCCTGCTATGTGCACTACCACCACAGCACGCCAGCTGACCACTCTGCTCCATCCCTATGTACGGAACCCAGGTGCTGCAACACCCAGCCACTGCTAAGTGTCAGAGATGCGCCAGCCTCCATGTCCCTCCCTTCCTGGAAGAGGACAGCTGTCCTCCAGATGCTTGATCCTCTCCCACCCTGGCCTATCCCAGGTGACCCACTTTCACAGTGAACATGAGTTGCTGACGTGGCAGGAGGTAAGATCTGATGCCTCAGCTCTCTGCACCACTGGGCTGGCCACACATAGCTTTCATAGCAATATTTTTTGAATGGTGCTGCCTGTTTTACTTGTGTAAACCATTGCACATGATCTTTAAAACTTTAGAGAAACAGGTCCTGTATGCTTGCTGACAGGGAAGACTAGACTGAGTTCAGGAGTTGACATCATCACCATCTCTTCACTGAAACTGGCTCTTTTGAGCCGGTAGAGGAATCAGGGTTACAAAATAGCTCATAACTTTAAAATGAAGTAACACAGAAACCTAATTTTTGGTATGAGATTTACTGGTTGTATGATTATTCTAATTCTGCAATGTAGCACTTTTGGCCAGAGTCCCTCTTTAAACACTAAACTCACTGCATGTTTACAATTACAATATCTCAATCTATATTTTTACCAGCATATAGAATGTTTGGCTCAGAGTGTTCATCATGACTGCTTGCTATTAAACAGTACTTTAACCCCTATAAAGTAATTGCCCACTGAAGACCTTTCACAAAAACAGTTTGGGAGTGGGGGCACTACACTTGTGTAAAGCTTAAAGAAAAGCCTCCAGGAAACTCACCAAACTCACAAGTGAACTGTCATGCTGTTCTTCATGAAGAGAATAGTCGTAGTCCACAAAAATACACCAGTTTGTAAATGTCTCATCAGTTTTTATCTCAGTAATCAACTCTTTTGAATGATCAGTCTGCTTTAAACAGCAACTCTGCACTTCAGCAAGTGCTTTCATAAATGAAATGTTTCAGCTGTTGCAATTTACTGGAGAATACATTTTTTTTCAAAGGCATTTGATAAAGAGCATGCATCCAAAACATGTCATGCTGGTAAGTGTGGTTTCTTGGTAAATAAATTCTTGGGGTATTATGTACCACAGAGTGACGGCATCTTACTTCATAAACAAAGGTAGTGAGTGTTGGAATCTTGTGTATACGATATAAATATAATTCACAGTTTTAAATAGTTTAAGCTCCCAAAAGTGACCACTGACTAGCAAAGCCCCAAGGGTATAGATCCTATCAGTCCACCAGAAAATTGTTATTAATTTTCAATCCTGGTGGGTATTTGTAGATACAGTCATAAAACCACTGTCATTGCTACTTTGAAGTACCCCAATCGTACCCCCAGCTATTGCACCAACGCCTGAGTAGGAGACCAGCCTGTTACATGATCCGGCAGCAGAGTACAGATTAAAAAAAGAACAGTGTGTGTGATTATGCAGGTACTGTATGTCTGTATACTGTATGTTAATATGAGCACTTGTGATTGTGTTTATGTACAGTATATACAGTATAAGTTTTAGATGCTAAAGTGTGCATGTGTCTCCATCCTATAAACATGCTCCAGTGTCTTAGCTGTTCCAACGCCCTTCCTAGAATTGCTGCTGTGATGATGACCCTGCCCAAAAATACACCACCCCCTCTAAAAGCAGAGTGCAGAGATGGAACCCAGCCTGTCACTGGAGCCACCTTTGAGCTACAGTAACTCACTCATACTTTATCAACAAGAAAATATACTCACTTATAGTAAAACAGCTACCTGCACACCTCATGTCTTTCCTACCTAGAATACTATAAATTATGCCTCAGAATATACATTTCAGCAATCAGACCAGGAAGCACAGGACTGAATGAATGATTGTAAGTAAACAAGCATGCCTCATAATGCAAAACCTCTGTTCAATACATCAAAAATATTACAATACACAGCTGAAATTTAGCTGGTAGGAGCATTGAATTGCAAGGTAAAGAAATTTATGAAATATATTTTTTTTATATAACACAATTTAATTACTCTTCAGGAAAACAGATTCTACAGTGAAAAACAAAATTTAAATGGCTATATGCTTGTTCAGTTCCCTGCTATGAAGAAAATGAGTACTGGTAGTCCTAGGGAGATTAATGATTTTTTATCAGTCTCGCTAGATTTGATTATAGAGAAAACAATGTATTCGTTCTAACATAGCTGTAGTTATCTAAAAGGTCAGTAATAAAATGCTAGAACTTGTTAATGTTTATATACCTCCAGTATTGAAATCCTAAAGCAGCTCCATCTGGATTGGTTTAATTTGTTTCAGAAAATCAGCCACAAGAATACCTTGAGGCAATGAATGTCAGTACTAAAGGTTTTAGCTCTGAAGTATGGAACTGGATATGAAAATACATCAAGGTCAATATTAATGAATTATTGAAAGATTCCATTTTAGTCACAAGACAAGAGATGTTAAACAACATGGGCCCGATTTTCAAATGGGGACACAAGGTGACCAAGCCCTGCATCCCCACAAAGTTTGCTGCACCTGCATCCAAGGGTTTGCTGCAACTTGTGACAAATTTTATAACCAGGGACACAAGTTTCGACAGTGCCCTCATTTTACAGCAGCTTGCACCAAAGCTATGGGGGGTTCAGACTCAAGGGACTTGTGTCAGGGATTTGCAGCAGCCACAGTTCTCACATTGCAAACTCCCTTTGGTTTGATGCAAGTCGGCACTTGCCGAAAACTCTCCATGTCAAGTCCCTTAAATTCCTCTATTTGCATTTCAAAATCGGGCCCTATGTGTTCAAAATCAACTGAGAATAATTATTAGAACATGGACTGAGCCCTGTTTCTATTTGTATATATTTATTAGGAAATACCTTTAAAAGTTTCCACATCAGTACACGATCATACAATATATAAAGCAACATATACAGACCTACAATATAAGTACAGTACTTCAGTGGTGTCAGCCATGAGGCAATGCAATAGTTTGCAATACCTTGAAGTAAATGATATGTCAAATATTGTGTGACAAAAGGGTTTACTTGTCATTGAGTTACACTGTCCCTCAAGCATACTGCAGCAATCTGCATTTATTCTGCAGTAATACTGCAAGTACTGCATTGCATCCTGGACGGCGCCACTGTGTATACAATTGCATTTGTTACACTCATGTACTAGTCCTCCTATTCTTCTAAATAGAGTAAATCTAGACAAATGGAAGATATCAATGGGTAAGTCACTTAAATATTAAATTTCCCGAATGCAGATGGAGCATTGACCCAAAGTGATTCTGTGGAAAGGTTTGAACAAATGGCATCTAACTATCTTGTATTATATTATGTTGACTAATCAACGGGAGGAAAAAAAAATGTTATATTTGAAAATGACATTCACAACAAAGCCTTTTTACTCAGCAAGAAAGTGTAGTATTGTATTTTATTCTCAGATGAAGAGAAAGACAACTAGTTAACTGATACAAATCACAGCCATGTCTGTTTTTGCCTACCTCTAAGACACATTTACAATCTTTATTAAATATTATTCAAACTCTATGTAGAACACTGCCAGTTGCTGATGATTAAATAATACGTTCATAGTGAATGATACTGTAGATAGAATGGAACTGGATACAATCAAATGCCTAGCTTCAGCAATAAAACTATTACAATTTCTATATAAGGCACTGTTCTTACTGTTGATTACCCTTATTATATTCTCCACATCTGGTGCAAAATGAAAAGTGTGACCTAGGTGAACATCCAAGTGTCTGAACACTTGTACTTACTCAGGTCTTTGTGTTAACTTATTAAAAATGCCCAATTTAGGATGTGTTTTAATCTCATTCATACTAGCAAATAGCATTGTTTTAGTTTTCTTACAATTAGGAACTGATTGTTCCCAAACCTCTACTCCAAACTTCAGAAATCCTGTTGCAAAAGTCTAATCTGTTTGCCAGTGTTTGAGTGGATTAGGTAAACCACTACGCCTTCCACATGAAGTACAATTTTAGCAGACTTACAAGATTTAGGGTCATAGTTGGTAAATAAAGTAAACCAAAGTGGTCTGAGTATTCACTTCAACAGTGACAGCCTTCTGTTTAAAAAATTAACCTTCAGTTTTCACCTTTTGAAAATTAGATGATAAATAATCCTTAAACCAAGAGATTGTATCCTGAGATAATTCTGCTTTAACCAAGTTCTCCAATAATATGTTGTGG